>OU342537.1:0-10000000 GCA_910589475.2 Bembecia ichneumoniformis | reverse complement strand
TATAAGCCAGTGTCCAGTACTGCGCGCCCCATGCGCACGCCGCCGCCGCGCCGCCGTATGGGCCGAGTTCAGCTAGTGTAATAATATCCACGAGATCGAAGACTTATGCGACCTTTGCGTCAAGTTTGTCACGCTTGGCATATTGTCCTTACCTGCAAAGCCTACGTATCTAACAATAAGTAACTTTACGGATTTTTTTTCTTTTCAGCTCAAACACAGCAATGGTACTACATGTACAGTGTGATAACAATAATACTCGTGGCAAATATTTGCATGTTCATATACACGTCATTCGCATTATGGAGTCAATCGTTTAAATCATCAACACATGTGAAGGCATTGAAATACAAGTGAGTTTTTTGAGAACGCATGTGTATTTAAATTTATACTATTGTTCTTATTGAATATTATATGTACATAGTGATAGGGCAGGGGACATAGTGTTTAGTAAAAAATTAGAGCCTTTTTAGCGACAGACCATTTTACAAGACCAATATCAGTATCAATAACCGTGGTGTTTCAACTTTATTTTTACGTTTTGTACAAATTGTAACATTTAAAAAGTAATGAAAATACTTCAAGAGGTGCAATTAACGAAACAAAAGGTTGGGTGATTTCCTACCTGAATGCCATTGTATTGTTGATTACCATAGTTATCACAAAGTTTGTGGGGATTGTAGGAACAGCTTAGATATTTCTTACTATTTATAACGGGATAATTATTTGGTTTAGTCAGTTACAAGAAAATAAATTTAAGTCAAACGAACCTCAGCGGAAAATGAATATTCTTCAGATAGTTACTGAATTCCAATGATGAAAATGAATAGCTTTTCCGATTTAAATGTGTGAAATATAGGAAAATATTATAAAAGCATCAAGATCACCTGTGGTGCCTAACATAGATATTCGTTGTTTACAATCTTTTACAAACTATACAAACAGATTCGTTAACTCGACAGCGCACTCTAGTATTCCCCTTTTGGGCGACGCTTGCTTCAGGCGACGGTAGTCAAGACACCTACCGTCAAGCGTATCGTCTGCCTGCCTGGGGTCATTTATTTAAAAAAATCCTCAGAATAAATTTTAGATAATTTAGGATGACGAAATAATGATTGTCTGGGAATGTGGCTAAGTTTTTGTTGTGTTGTTGTCTTTCAGATTTACAATGACTCTGCGTTTATGCATCATTATGGGACTACCGTGGATGTTCGAGATGATTACAGCCTCATCTAAAGCTCATATAATTTGGTGGGTAGTGAACTTGTCTGTCATTTTGACGTCTTCTGTACCCCATTTCACCCAAAGCTTTCGGATACTTCTATTATCACAATAAAAGCGACCTTAGCTGTTACTCAAAACCTTATTAATATTTGAAAAAAATGTATAATGAAAATTAGCGATTCTATTAACATCTCAGACAATTCATACATGGAAGTATTGGAAACAATGAGCAATAACAATTTGAATATAAATGTGCTAATAGAAGCAATGACTATAAAGTAAACGCTAAGTAATAAATAAATAAACCAATATCAGATAGACATAGACAAACGAAATATAAGAAATAAATGTTATACTAATCAAACTCGAATTGAATGAAAATTAGAATTTAAAAAAAAAACAAAGTCAATACGTTGTCAAACGAAATTCAACTAAAAAATATTATAGCAAGTGTTTATAAATATACCTACATATATTTAATACTTCAATTATATTTTCATCAATAATATTTTTGTTTGTTAAACAACTAATAAAACCTAAGTTTATTTTTATTATAGAGCGACAAAATAATTTGTTGTTTGTTGATCAACAAAATAATCATTTGTTGCATTAAGTATTTGGTATGTTTTCGATGGCATGTCTCCAGTACTGAAATTATTGAAACATTTTGAGTATTTTGAAAAAACTTCATAGTGAGGCAATGTGCGTAGATTCATTAAGACCGAGAATGATCTCATGAGGATTATTCATAGTTATTCATGCTTTAGTTATTATTAGATTCGTTTGATATTCCCTCCATTACTAATCTTTAATTATCTGCGTGTTAGTGTTCTGCTGCATTACTAGATAAGTAAGATGATTAGTCTCTTACTGTGAGAACGGCTTTATTGTTTCAAAGGCCAGATGTGTGTTACCTACTTTTAGAATTCATATGAGACAACATTTTATACACAAATCATTCACTGTTTTAGCGATTACTAGATCATTATTAAAAGATTTGATATCATTTACTAGGTAAGATATTATTTGCGTCATTAACTGAACCGTGTTAAATGGTTGAATACACCTTTGGGAATTTGTAATGATAAATGATTAAAGTTACTACATTGCTTTTGTCTGCGACTTCGTTCGCAAACCTCGGGAACAGTATCGTTTTTCTAGATGAATGGTTGTACCCTATATCCTTTTATGTACCTCTTTCATGATGATCTGTTAATCATCAAAAGCTTAAGATATGAAGATATAATTTATACCCGTCCTAACTTTTAAACGAGAAGTCCGATTTGATAAATTGAAAGGAGAATTTGCATGTAAGGACATAATCAACCTTGATTATGAAACTATTTAGTTGGATATGAATTTATATCACGATACGATTATCACCATCTTTCAATTCCACCCAACTTTTGATTGACTAATTGAAACACAAAAGGGTTATTGTGATTTAATTATAATGGTTAGACATATAGTCCCGCGGACTTTTTATGGGCAATGACGAGTACCATAAACATGTGGACATACATTTTTTATGTATAATCAATAGTTTTCACAGCGCACAGTAAATAGGTAATGACTTTGATAGATTGGATTACATTATTGCAATTTTCGTAGAGTTCTCTAATTTTTTTTTTGCTCGTTGATTATGTAGCTTTTTATAGGTGAAATAATTTTAAAAATTAGTTAAGTAACTGAAAAAGTACTTTTTAAGTTTATCCATTACGAACAAACAAACAAATTTACATAAAATCAAACTTTTCCTATTTATAACAGACGTGTAGAAGTGTAGATTAAGATCATTTTCAAATAAACAAACAGATAAAGTCTTTCAAATGAACCAGAAACATTCCATCGAAGCTAATTTTAGACACAACGCAAAAAACTCGCATAAATCTCTGCTTCATACTTTTTTCAGGGTTATTCTGGATATATTTAACACGCTTCAAGGCCTATTCATATTCATCGTATTGGTAATATTGAGGCCGCGAGTAATTAAGGCGATGCACCGACGTGGACTGCTGTGCTGTTTGTCTCCACTGTTAGAGAAGCATTTGGCGGTTGACGACGACGAAGAAAATATTATTCAGCATACGATTATAGTACCGATGGAGGAACGAGCTTGAAGTTATTTTGTAGAAAGGGAAACAAATGGTAACAATTTTTTATGATTTTGTGCGTCAAACATGATGACATTCCGTTTGATGGTAGGCGGTTACCGTCGCTCAAGGACACAAGCAATACGAGAAGGAATACAAAATACAATGCGGACTCTGCAGGTTACGCCTCGGATAGGATAAATGGTAAGAAAAAAAGATACTTATTAGTCGTTTTAAATTCAGAGGAAATATTTAAATTAGTAACGAACAGATTTAATCAACACTAAAATAAAATCTCAAAAAACTCGTAATTGGTTGGTTCCTTATAAATTTACTAAGTTACACCACATGTCGTAGTATATGATATCTGTACTTACTATAAAAATAGGTGGCAATCCAGGAAATATTTAATAAAGAACCAAATATTCACCGTAAGCTTCGTAACATGGAACTTATAAAATTTCATAGCAAAACTATTCCACCTCTGTACACTACTATCACAAATATACTGGTAAATTCACATTTTCATAAGAAATTAAGCTCTAACATCGTTCTCGCGTCCAAAGCTTGCATATATATAGATGTCTATGCTTCTTCAGTTAAAAAAACAGGAGTTTTTCGAACACATAACATAAGGCCACCTTTTTTAATACTGTTTAACGGTGGATTTGTTTGGATTTTTTCATACTGTTTAATGTAGAAGTTGAGTTAATTAAAATTAATATTCACAGATTAGTGACTTAAAAATTAGTTCATAAATTAAATTAGTTAGCTCATTTAATTTTAGATTAAATTTATATTATAATTGACAAGATAAACGTAAAATATGTTAATACTATTGCTGGTGTAAATATAAGTTTAATTAGATTAACCAAAAATATATGTATATAAAAGTTTATTGTTTTCAGAACAGAAAACTGTAGTGTGTGTACAAAGAGCCAAATTACGGTTTATGAATTCAAGAGAAGTCAAAACGGGTGGACAAAAAATTCGAGAAGAGATTTATCCCATTTTTAAACAACTCGGAACCGTAGCAAGTAAGCTCTTTCCAGGAAAATTTCTCAGAAAGAAAGGAAGCAAATTATAGAATAGATTGGTTATTCTTAATGTTATGAAATTTAAATGGTGACCAAAATTTATACATAATACAGTCATTATATAAACCTTTAACCACCTGATATTTTAGTGGGAAATGATTTCAATGTTACATGGTGTGATTTCAAGTAGTTTAGGTAAGGCTATTTATTTATAGTTAAGTGTTACGAATGTGTTGGTTATATATGCTACATCTTTATCGGCAACACTACAGACTACATTCAATGTGTCTGTATTCTCTCTCTTGTTCTGTGAGTGTGAATCCGTGAAATTATGTAGAAATTGTTTTTAAATTAATAAAGATAAATGTAAAAGTAAAAGCATGTGTTATAAATAATAATCTGAAACAAAATTATTCTAACATGGTAGCAGAGCGTGGTTCGTGTTTGAAAAAGTTTGATTAAAAGAAATTCAAGAAAGGATAAATTATAACACGTTTGTAACAATGAAGGCCAAAGTTAGTGAAATTAATATTCCGATATTCGATGGAGCTGATTATAAAAACTGGAAATTACGAATGCTCAAGTTCTTACAATGCAAAAAATATAAGGATGTCACGAGAGAAAAAGCAAGTAGTGATGGCGAATCATGGAATGATCATCCAGGCTATACATATACAGCTCAATAACTAATAAACAACAAGAGTACATTTGTGACCTAAATACATGCTTTGAAATTATACAGAAATTTTATGAGATGTATCTAAAAGTCGAAAGCTCTGCAAAACATGTGCCGACATAACCTTGAAAGTATTAAACTGAGTCAGTATTCGGATGTGTCCATATTTTTCGACGATTTCGAAAAGGCAATAAACGAATTAAAGCAGGCGGGTGCTACTATAACAGAACAAGAAAAGCTTAATTATATGTTAAAATCGCTACCACAAAGTTGCAATCACTTTGGTGATTTGATAGATCTTTTACCGGAAAAGGAAAGACTATCTAAAAAGCAAAATTAAATTGAATAGTACGGAAAATAGAAATGAAACATTAAATGACAGATCAAATGTTTTTAGAGTTGAAACCAGGTCTGGTAAGAATAATTTTAAGTGTTTTGGTTGTGGAAAACCTGAACATCTGAAACGAGATTCTCGTTTGGGAAATGAGAACAGCACCAGAGGTCGTGAAAATTACGTGGCAAAGGACGAGGAAATTATCAACATTTTGATCACGGGAACCAAGCAAATAATTTTTATAATTCCTTGTGCTTTATAATGCTTGTGAAATGAGTAAAACTGACAAATCAAAGACAGGTCAAATAGAATGATTGTTGGATAGTAGCTGCACAGACCAGTGACATACCATATCATTAACACGGATAAGTAATACGAAGTATGCAAGATATTGAAAAAACCTGTACAAGTAAAATTTGGTGATGGAAGAATATTAGAAGCCACGAAGGTTGGCGACATCAAAACTTATTTCTCGGTTTATAGAAAAAAGTCTGAGGTGACCTTTTTGAATGTATTCTATGTTGAAGACATGAAGGCAAACTTGTTAAGTTATTCAAAAGTCACAGATAAAAATTCAGTTGTGTTAAAAGGAAAACTGTCAAAAATATATAACCAATATAGAAAGCTTATAGCCGTAGCTTTAATAGATGAAAGATTATACATATAAAATGAAAAGTTATTTCAATGAAGAGAAGTTGCAAGCAAATATAAGTAAAAGTTATATGACTATAAAAGAAAAACTACACCGCACATTGGGACATATAATAAATTGCAAAGAATGTGTAAAAATGAATCATTAGATGGCTAACCTAAAATTATTGAATCAGAATTCTTCAAATGTGCAACGTGTATTCAAAATAAAATGCATAACTTACTATTTCATAACAATCGAGGAAGAGCAGAGGACATATTGGAAATCGTACACACTGATTTAAACGGGCCACATCAAACTACAGGACACAATGGAGAAAGATATTTTTTGAGTTTTATAGATGATTAGTTAATAGCAAGCTAGTTAAAGTTTGTTGCATTCGGACTAAAGATGAATATTACTGTATATGACTGTCTAGTGCAGTATGTTAATAAAGTACAAAATTTGACTGGAAAAATGATAAAGGAACTGAGATGTGATAATGAGAAGGAGTATGTAAATAAAATAGTTTTTCAGTTTGCAAAAGAAAAAGGAATAATAATAAAACCATGTCCAGCATATGTGCATGAACTAAATGGGATGGCAGAAAGATACAATCGATCATTAATGGATATTAGGAGATGTCTTTTGGCAGAAGCAAAGGTTAAAAGAAAGTTCTGGCCAGAAGTTATTAAAACTGCTGCATATCTAAAAAAACAGGACAATGACAAATACAATTAGAGAAAAACACCTTTAAACAAAAATTTAAAAATTTATGGAAGCAAAGCGTTCTGAGAATTCCAGAAGAGAGACGAAGTTCTAAATGGGACAAAAAAGCAGAAATTAGTATTTTACTCGGATACACTGACACTGGTTATAGAGTATTAATGAACAACAGAGTGATAATAGCGAGACATTGTGATATAGTAGAAGAAGATATAAACCTATGTGGATTTGAAGATGAAGAGGAAAGGAGGCAAGAAGATGAAAAACAAATAGATACAGATAATACAAAACAAAAGGATTAAAAAAGAATTGATTAATACAAACCAGAAGGAAAAGGATACGACAGAATACCTAAAACAGGAAAATACAACTGCGATAATTAATAATGATGACAAAAAGGATGTTGAAGAAAACCAGGAAGGAAAGAGTACAAGAAGACAAGTTAAACCTCCATGCAGGTTTGATGAAGAATTTGTTTATAACTGTCAACTACTATGATGCTATGATTCCAGAAAATTTCCAGGAGGCGATGACATATGATGAATCAAAGAAATGGAAAGAAGCAACGAATCGGGAGATGGACAATCCTGTGAAAAATAATACATGGAAAATTGTTAACAAGGCTTCTAAAGACAAAAAGGTAATTGATGTGAAGTGGATATAAAAAAGAAAAGTAAAAGTGAATATAAAGCCATGTTAGTGGTGCGTGGATTAAAAAAAATGATTGTATTGATGACACTTATTCCCCTGTTGTTAAATGCCAACTTTAAAATTGTTATTGTCGTACTGTTGTCAAAATTCCTTAGATATTCACTAAATGGATGTTGAAACAGCCTTTTTAAATGGTAAAATTTAGTCCAAAGTGTATGTACAACAACCGAATGGTTATGAAGATGATACTGAGAGAGTGTATGTATTAAATACATCTTTGTATGGTTTAAAAGAAAATCCACAAGCATGGTACGAATGTTTTAACGAGTTTGTACAAACCCTTATTTTTTCGTAGAAATAAATATGATTATTGTTTGTATGTTAAAAGGGAAAATGATTTAATTGTTTACATATTAATATTTGTGGACGATATGTTAATTTGTTGTGAAGATATTATTGCTAATAGTTATTGCTAACATTAAAAACAAATTAGCTGATAAATTTAAAATGAAGGACACGTGTAGAGTAAAAAGTATATTGGTATACATGTTGAATATAACTACGAACAGAATAATATTTTAACTTTGAGTCAGAAAACGTATATTGAGTTTTTATCTAAAAGATACAACATTATAAATTCAAAATCGTATAAAATACCTATGGAAATAAATTTAAAACTAGAAAAATCTGATGTTAAGATCTAAAACACAGAATATTGTAACAAGTCTTCTACTTTTGCTGAATATATTGTCTTATCAGAAGCTGTAACAGAATTAGATTTTTTAATATGCCTGATGAATGATGTCTTTGCCAAAATTTGTGAACCAATTAAAATATATGAAGATGATTCAGGAGTAGTAGCCATTGCTAAACATGGATTTTTTTATTTTCAAAAAACTCTAAGCACATTGAGGTACACTATAATTTCGTTCATGAGAATATTCAGAATGGAAAGATTGAAATTTTAAAGATTGAGTTAGAAAATAATATTGCAGACATATTTAAAAAAGCACTGGGAAATGTTAAGATCACTAAATTTTGAGAAATGTTAAATGTAATAGTGTAAAATTAGAACTAAATTAAAATGTTTTAAATGTCAAGTTTGTAAGTGTTCTTCTGTTTAGGGCTTGGGTACATTAAGTTTCATATAATATTGTGTTGCAATATAGATGTAAGGAGGCGTGGTGGTTATAGATGCTACATCTTTATTGGTAACACAACAGACTACATTCAATGTGTCTGTATTCTCTCTGCTTGTTCCGTGAAATTATGTAGAAATTGTTTTTAAATTAATAAAAGTAAAAGCATGTGTTATAAAAATAAACTAAAACAAAATTATTCTAACAGAAAGTATTACTAATATTAAATAATTAGAATTAATTATTAAGTAATTAGATGTTAATTAAATTAGACTTCAGTATTAAATAGTTAAATTAGATTATTAGTTACTATACGTGGCAGCTTCTAGTCTAGAATTTAGAACTCATAGCTCTTTAGATGTTTATTATTCAGATTTTTTAGATACATAATGCCTTATTATTAGATTGACCGTTCGTTCAGTTCGAGTTCTGTACCATTACAAGGTCGTTCACGTTATGAGTGAACGTTTTATATGTGTTATTCGATGTAGAATAGAAAATGTCTGACTTCATTCTGTGATCCAGTGTATAAGAAATGTTCGTGATAAGATCCATTCGTGAAGAATCCAGTGTATAAGAACATTCGTAACTACGAGCAGTGTCTGATACGTGCCGTACAGTTTCCGTTAGGGAAGAACGTGTCTATTAGGAAAATATTAATTATGCGTTAAAGTCGTACCCTGTTCCCTTTTTATTAAGTGTACATGGATATTAAGGCCGTTATACCCATGTAATATAAAGGGGCAATCTTGTCCCAATTGACTCTGAGAGATTTCTTTTTATATTTCTAACGTTTTGGGAGTAGCTTTATTACAAGTCATTAAACATAGCATTAATGTTAATGCTAATGTTAATGCATTAATGTTAATTAGATAACAGTCATTATACATACGATTGATCGAAAAATAACTGAGAAATTGTGTATATTTTAAAGAATATTGAACAAAACATGTCTAAATAATTTGTCTAATTACGCGTCCATAATGACGCGTCGCGTTTTAACCTAAGACAAAAAGCGACATATTGAAATTTCAATATTCCAAGTATTTTTTTCCTCGTATAGATAAGTTTAATATAAGATTTAACATAGGCTATACACAGGAAAAATATAAAGATATATACCTAATTATACGCCTTCAGCACATACTAGAGAGTTAACTAGTGGCTAGCTATGTGAAACGTCGGTGCCACAATGCGATTAAAACCTTCGGTTGCCTTATTTATTATACATTGATTTGTACCGTTAACCTTTTCTTTTTGAGAATAAATCCATATTTAAAACTCAAAAGTTAAGTTTAGCGTCATTTAATATTGATTTATATTAGAGTAGTAGCATTATTTCGATAAATGGTCAAGCCGGAGCACGCACGGGAGTATAATTTCTATATTTTTTTTAATTAGAGAAAGATACCTGGAGAACAAAAAAATAAATTCTCATTTAATAATAATATACAGGGTGGTAATTTGAGATGGGTCAGTAAGGGCAGCTACCTAAACCATTCTAGCTAGAACAAAACACTCTTAGGAGACTATCCATTATTTTAATAGTTATTTCCATCGGCATTCAAAGATTTTGGAAAAATGGTACAGTCAGCGAGAAAAAGGTCAATTTTCACGTTTTGTTTTTATAATGCCAATCGATTCTGTTACTTATAAGGATCAATTGACCCTATGGGACCACCTGAGGTTAGAGTACTAGAAACGTCAAAAAACTCAAAAAACTACTTCCATACATTTCTTACAGAATGAGATTGAAAAATAAGTTCAAACATTGTTTTTGATTAAAAAAGGCGGCAATCACTACAATGGAAACTGGCTAGGCAATGTTTATTTTAAATTAATTTTAATTTGGAAGGAAAACATTGTTTTAGAAACAAATGTTATTTATTATTATCCTTGCATGTCAGCTAAATTATGAAAATATTGAAGTAAAAATGGTTTCAAATTTAGATCGCATAGATTTATTAGAAGCTTATTAATACCCTATGCCCTATATCAAAAGTTATAAAAAAATCTCCTAAATATTCTTGTAGAGTGTAGCTCCTTTAAGAGAAATCCTTACGACAACAATGATCTTGATAAAAAATAGCGGTTGCAATTTTAACACTCGTAGAAGTCGGTAGAAGCTTTGAAGTCGCTGCCGAAGTACTCATTTCCCATAACCAAGTTTTAAAGATATGGAAAAAGTACAAATACAAATGCTGTCGTTGTGGTCGTTGAGACCTCTTGATATTTTTTTTGGGATATCTCAAAAATGGAATTTACAAGAAAAATTAGGTACATTACAGTTCAAGAATTGTCACTACAACGGTGTATGGAATTAACGCAAACAAAATATCAGCGGTTACACGCTCATTGCAGAAACCGTCCAAACGGCAAACAAATAGAGCAACTACTATCGTAGATTTATTACTTACGATCTTTACTTGTTTTTAAAGATTGGCAATTGTAGTGATTGCCGCCTTTTTTAATCAAAAACAATGTTTGAACTTATTTTTCAATCTCATTCTGTAAGAAATGTATGGAAGTAGTTTTTTGAGTTTTTTGACGTTTCTAGTACTCTAACCTCAGGTGGTCCCATAGGGTCAATTGATCCTTATAAGTAACAGAATCGATTGGCATTATAAAAACAAAACGTGAAAATTGACCTTTTTCTCGCTGACTGTACAATTTTTCCAAAATCTTTGAATGCCGATGGGAATAACTATTAAAATTATGGATAGTCTCCTAAGAGTGTTTTGTTCTAGCTACAAAGGTTTAGGTAGCTGCCCTTACTGACCCATCTCAAATTACCACCCTGTATATTAGTTGTAACTAATAATTTTATTCAATGAGAAGAAACATTTGCAAAATCTTCACCTACCTTCATAATAATTATCTCGGCCGTAGGACGCCCAGGAAACTCATGCTTGGCATTAGCCTTCCCTATAAATTTCCAGTTTTACTATATATTTTTACTTTACGGTATAGAACCAACAGTTGTTTTGATATTTTGAGTTAAACGTCCAAGAATTTAAGTTTAACCTACATCTTCGTTAAATTGTAAAGCCCATTGCTGGTCTGTTGGCCGGCCACGGTATAAATTTACGTAAATTATTGAGGTCCAACAAAACTTGTAATCGAATAAATTTGTTTAAGAAAAAATGAAAAAAATGAAAACTGGTGGGTTAGTCCAGTCTATGCGCACAGACTGGATTACCAAATCCAATGTACCTTTATGGTATTTACCTACTGATTTTATTTTTCTAGTCAGAATGTTTGATTACAATAGAATCAGAGAATCTCGTGTGTTTATTATTATTGTTTATTATTTTTTCCTGCTTTCCTTAAAATGTCAGGAGAATTAGATAGCGTATAACAAAAGAAATTTATAGAAAAATATATATCTAAATTTACATAAATGTCATATTTTAAAGTGATATTGTTCTAAAATATACAACAACGATGTAATCCGTGGTTTCAGAGAAGAATCGAATTTTAATTATTATTTGAAAGCATTAGATTTTATACTCTGATCTGAAACTACATACAAGTACAAATATATAATAGATCATCTTACAAGTATAAAAACAATAACTTATATAAATTATTTTGTAGCTTTATTTTAGTAAGTTATTCTAGTAAGTACTTAAGTATAAGTTTATTAAACTGTGTAACAATAAAAATTTTTATATAAGTAACTATTTGTGTTTAATTTTAATATTAAAGTTTTACGCTCGATATGGACAAAATTAGACAAAATTTTAAATAAGATACATATTACTTACTTTATATCCTTGTATACATATACTTATATTCTACACAAAAATATACATAAAAAGCTCGTGTCACGATGTTTGTCCTCGGAAACTACTTAACCGATCTTAATGAAACTTTGCACACTGCGTGTAAATTTTGAAAACCGCATTCAAATCGGTTAAGCCGTTTCTGGATTACCGTGCACAAACGCACAGACAAACAGACAAAAATTCTAAAACCTATTTTTGTCCTCGGTGACATAAGTACGTGTACAAATGGTTTTATGTGTATAGATAAAGATTTAATACGTAAATTTCATAGAAATATTTTCTTCGGATTTCGTTATATCCGCTCTGGTGTTACATTGTCATACATATGTCTCAGGCTACGGTATGTATTTCCTTCTACAAAACTATTGGTGAATATTTTCAACAGGATCTAACTTGATATTTACATTTTTAAACAATTATTTATTGGCACATTTACATGAAACTTCAATTTTATAATAAATCAATTATGTTGCTTTATTTTCCTTTAAATTATCCACACAGTTAAATAGACAGTACCTTACGTAATTGAAGCTACTTTTGATCTCGGAAATATTTGAGACATACGAGTACGTATATTTAAAAAACTATACGCGAAGTCTTTTTCATTTGTAACAGAACTTATGGCTGGACTAGGTATAATATAGTAGACAATATTTAATATGGCATAGATATGGCGAGGCACATGAAGACGAAGATGAAACCGTCCAATAGTTATCAAAATCTATATTAATATTATAAAGAGGTAAAGTTTGTTTGTTTGTATGTATGGGGTAAACTTCTACTAAATTACTAATCTGTTTTAAACCAGTATTTCAGTAATAATTAGAATAGAATTTCAGAATGGACATAGGCTATATATTATTCCGTAAAATGACATGGCTTTTTCGTGGTAATCGAATTTTCAAAGTAAACAAAAAAAATGTATAACGAAAACGTTTCTTTCCAACGCTTCTACAGTGAGAGACGTACCTACGATTGATTTCTATAGAAAAGATGTAGACTTTGACGATGCCTATAAAAAGGTCAGCGACAGCATATGTCTAACTTTTGTATTTAAGCCTCTAAAACTACTATGTATTACAAAAATATTTAAAATCGTTAAGTGATGTTCATTGGCCATACTATCAACAATTATTTATGAATCCTTATCAAAATTAGCAAGTTTATCATCACAAGGTAGGTATCCGATACCAAGAAACAATCTGAATTCCACGCGGATGAAGCCGCGGGCACAATTAGTTGTTTAATAAAGCTATAAAAGTTATCACAAGGAGCTGTTGTAGGTAATTATAAAAAAAGGTGAAGTACGCGGGTATTTTATTTATTGCCTTCAATGATCCAGTATTTTTTCCTAATATTTTGTCCGTCGGTAGAAGATAACTTTGCCTATCATAGTACCTACACACACGTTTACATAGCAAGAACATAAAATCAAGCAAAACATACCATTTCGCGGAAAATATGAATTTTAAATCGTTGCAGGTATACGCTATTCATACAAATTTGCAAAACTAAAGTAATTGGGTCGTAAAACTGCTTAACAAACTGTTACAAAAGGTCAACTTTGATTATTATGTTAATAATTTATAATAAAACATACAACCTTATGTACTAAGTGGCTATTACCCGAATTAAAGAATATCATTTTTAAAGTTTTGCATATTTATATATTATACCTACATATAATAAAATCATAAACGAGCCGTGTCTGTACATTGAATATTTTTTCAAAAAAACAATTTATACACGTTGTACTTATGTTAAGGAAGTCAAAAAAAAAATGATTTTTAGAATTTTTGTCTGTTTGTGTGTTTGTTCGCGCTAATCTCAGAAACGGCTTACCGATTGAATGCGGTTTTCAGATATATTATAGCAAGCTTCCCTTAACATTTAGTGTTTTTTTTTTATTCCAATCGATTTACAAACAAAAAAGTTATGTAAATTTAAAGAATCAAGTCCCAACATTATTAGTTAACTGTATATTATCATCTTCTCTATAATAAAATCGTTGCCTATTATGCCTTTGTGCACGCTAATCTCAGAAACGGCTTAACCGATTTTCATGTGGTTTCCATTGATGTATTGTAGCAAGCTTCGGTAATATTTAGTGTATATTTCGTTCCAATCTGTTTAAAAACAAAAAAGTTACGCGTTATTTCGAATACCACGGGTACGAATTTGCGGGCTCAGTTAGTAATTATAATAAAATCGTAAAGGAGCCGTATTTGTACATTTTAAAAAAAACACAATTTGTACACGTTGGACTTATGTCATCGAGTTCAATAAAATAGGTTTTAGAATTTTTGTTTGTTTGTCTGTGCGTTTATGCACGCTAATCTCAGATTTTAACCGAAATGAATGCGGTTTTCATTGACGTATTGTAGTAAGAGTCCCGTAAGTCCCGTTAGTCTTTATTGCAATCGAATCAGTTTACAAACAAAAAGGTTACGCGAATTACCACGCGTATGAAGTGCGGGCTCGGCTAGTACCTAATATGCACATAATCCAAGTGGTCTTTTCTAAACAAAAGACAACGTGAATATGTATAGTTGTAAATAGTCCAAAATCATAAGTTTATAAGATAAGTAACTGTTATATGGCCATAAGAAAAAAAACAGGTACAAAATTTAAATTTGAAGCAAAATGTTGACGATAACCTTTTTGACGCTAACCGCATCTCTCACCTATATGAATAAGTAGAACATACTGGAATTACTAAAAGAACAAAATCATAGTAAAAATGGGAATACTCCTGAATTTTATATAATATAGGTAACTGGCGCGACCTGCCGTCCGATAAATTCGCACGGTAGTAAATTTTTTTTTCTCGTTTACAACTCTTTCCTTTAGTGAAAACCCATATTAAAATCAGTTGTGTGTATTAGAATAAGTTGGCAAAGAAACAGACATAAAATAGATAGACCTTGTGTGAAGAAATTATTCATCTATCAGCCGACTACACAGCACTATGTTTGTGCGTTCAACACGCCTCTTTTGCTATGTACAACAGACTGGCTTATACTTACTTGTACTAATGAGATACTATTGCATTCATTATAACCATACATATTTTAAAAAATCACAAATTTATTAACTGCTACTAAAATCCTTATAACTTCCTCAACGCTTCAGCAATATGCTTATTATTATGGAGAACTAATTTTATATATTTTATTGCCGAAAAAATCCCATATAAAAAACCTATCGCGCGTCATTCATTCATAATGCGTGAAACCTGCTTTCGCATCTAGCGAATACGAATACTTACGTATGTACTTTATTTAACATGTTTACTTGTTCTGGGACAACGCTGCAACCGCACGCGTCGATCGTTTTGCACGCATCGACGTGTAAATAAAATCGAATAATACGTCCACGGTTATCTATACTCGAAACGAAACACCCCCCATTCTTGACTTGACTCCAAACCCGCGCGTTGTCCGGCCGCGTTCTAGTGTCTTTATTACACGATACATAATTATTGGTGTCCTACATTTCTTGTGACAACCGAAATATGAAGGTACGTAAACTATTTTATAAGAAATAAACGGTCAATTTAAGATTTATTATGTCTGTTGTGCGGAGGAGCGGTTTATTTTTTATTTTCTAGAAAAGAAACAAAAAATTTGAAACTGGAATTATTTAAAATTTAAATTCACTTTTGCATTTACATAGGAGAGGAGCGTTGATAACAAACAACAATCGGTTCGAGTGTCATTTGAAATGAGTGTTGTGTCTAGTTCATAATTAATTTACAAGTTACGCGTTCATTATGCCTATGCTCTTAAATTAATGGCGGTAATATGGAACATTGATGATAATACATTTATTAAATGCACTCTTACCCTCAATTTAGCTTTAATTTATTGAAATCAATTTGCCGATTTCATTATTTATTGCAATGCATATTTTGATTGCTTAATGCAACATTTGGCATCCATAATAGTAGACAAAACGGAACACTTGTATCAATCACGAACTTTTACATTTTAGGATTTCTTTAAGTAACCAACGTTTCTTCCGCGTTATGTTTCTATTTCGTCCACATTATCTATTTTACTGAAAGAAACTAGTTACATATTGTATGTAGTTGCCAACATATTGTATAATGTACCCCCTTGACACTTTATACGAGTGTCGTATTATTATTATTAATGCGATATTTCATCACCGAATATAAAAACTGCAACTACTTTAAACTTTTTCTATACATATTATTATTACGGAAGGCAAGCAGCCTGATGATCCACTTGAAGGTAGGCTACCGTCGCCTACGGACAAGCAACACCAGAGGGGATTGCCGCCCTTGCAGGATTTGGTACGCTTGAAAATATATTTTTTTCTTTTATTTAATCTAAGCAATATAAATTATCTCCAGTGGGTTATTATTACAAGCAAATGTGTAACAGTTCATCAAAATCAAGTTTAACAAATAAGCGACACTTAATCATGTAATAAACACAATTTTGTATCTCTCCAAGAAACGATAACACAAATTAGTCGTCTACAGTCAGCCTAGATTAATTACCTTCTGAGTACCATAACAAACTAATCGGTTAAATTAACTCTTATGCGTTTTCGTCTTAGATGTCTTTTTATTATAGCTATTAGACAATAGACAAGCATACAACGTTAAGGCGAGGCGTGTTGACTATAGACAAAATGGTCTTCAACTGGGTGAGAGCCAACAAGTATTCAAGAGGTGAAGAGTATTCATATAGTGTTTACTGCATTCTGCACTAATTTAAGGGCGCTGCAGTAGAAATAATTTGCAAATAATCTTTGACTTTTAGTGTGTTTCTTTGCCCAATTTTTATGTACTTTCCACATCACTCTGTACACATTTGAAGGCTGACTGTACATTTTAATGAGACACATATTATGATAAAATCGTTATCAACCGGTACATAGTATCTACCTACTTTTTTGACCCGTTCGAGTGAACATCTCAACAAAGTTTATGTGATTCAACTTTGAAGTTGCATGTGACAAATGATGCTTTTATAAACCAAGTTATAACGTTACACTTCGATAAAAGTGTAACGTTACGACATATACATACATACGTGGGAGGGTCCAAAAATTTTTGGTCCGGCAAAGAAAAAAGGCACTGTAATGTAATACATAAGTTATACATGTACTGTAATACATACATAAGCTATTTTTCAATATAGTCTACCGCTTAAGTCAGACTTCAAATTTGAAAGAAAATAATAGTCACTGGGGGTACTATAAGGTCAGTAGGTACTATAAGCTAGGGCAGTTCGCTACTGCGGCGGTGTGGATACACTTTGCTTAATTTTCCTCTATGTTTTTGTTTGATTGCTCCACGCAAGGTTAGCATAATAGCTTCCTGTCATCATAGTATTGATGCGTTGTTTTATGCGTTTAAAAGGAATATTGAGTCATCTTTGCCTTTCTAGGCGGTTTTTCAGCAAAACGACACCACTCCATCGATTTTTGCATCCACTCTTTTTGAAAGGGGATAATAGTATAGTACCATTGTTCCTGTCTGTGCGAAATGCCTCCAAAAGTTCTTTAGAGCTCGCTGCAAAAGTTCGAAGAAGTTTTGGCACTTTGCGCAGACCTCATTCATATGAAAGATATAATCATTGATTTTTGAAACACCTGTCCTTGCAGCTATTTCTTTCGTTTTTATACGTCAGTTCTCCAGTACTTCTTCTTCAACTAACTTGATGTTTGGTGTGAGTGCTTCAACGGGCTAACCGGAATGAGGACCATCGTCAATAGACTCTCTTCCTAAACGGAAATTGCTTACACCAATCTTTCACGATGGAATATGATGGAGATGAATGGTTGGGCTAACACTTTCCTTTTTAAGAAATTTAATCACAGACCTATATTAGAATTTAAACATGATAGAAATATTGCGACTAGATAAACTTCAAAAGGTCGTAAAAACTAAATTAATGAATCTTGAAAATAAAAAATTATGAAAATTATATATTGTTTATGTACTTATATTATGTTTTTTAACATCTACATATATTTTTAACCAGAAACTTTTGGACCCTCCTAGTATATCTTTTGCTTCTCACTTTTTATTTAAGGCACTATGCAGCTATCTATAGTCAATCACTACTTAGACACACATCTATTAACTTAAATGCAATTTTTTACACTTCTTTTATAACAGCAGAGTATTGATAGTTCACTAGGTCACCTTGAACTTGCCTCATACATTTGAATCTTCCTCATAAAATGAAAAAAAAAAAAGAGTAAATGCTGTGTTAAGTCATTAAGTATGTGTTATTAAAATTATGTGTCCCATAATATTTTTTGATATACATAATACAAAAAATAATAGAAATATTTTTTGCACTTGATTTTATGAAAATATATTAAATGAACTTTCGAATTGACGACCAACTAATTACCTACATTGTTGAAGTAATCAAACAACAATAAAAGTTATTATAACAACGCTTAGCAGCTGATATTTATTTTAATTAACTACATATTTACTTGATACTGGGTGGAAGACGATCATAATAAAGCTTAAGTCTAGATAAATACCGAAGTACAAGATTTTACCAAGATTTTTATTGAATGTTAGCCGTGTAGATTCTACAGTCTGTATTAGACTTGAGATCTGATGTAATAATAAACATAAAATTGCATTTTCTATGGATACTATACCTTACATGCTGTTAAATATTTTCTTTATTATAATAAAGAACCATATAATAACCTTTTCTTTATATAATAACCATCATCTATAAAAACGAGCACTGTAACTTTTCCTATTCCACTCACTAAATATTTTTTATTTTAGGAAAGAAAATATAGGAATATTTTTATTAATATTGCCGTATTAATTAATCGACCTGAAAAATAGTAATGAGTACAACCTTGCTAGGTACTTGCCGTTGTCGAACCAAATTTCATCAAAACTTCATAGTTCAGCCGATCATAGAAATGTTAAAATACGGAATTTAATTATGTTTTGAAATTTTCAAATAATCTATAATAAATTTCCAACTGTGGTATCACAAATTGATAATTGAAACTATGAAGTTGAGTCTTGCTTTGACAGACTATTCCTCATAGAATCTGCAATTCGAACTTGTAGTAATCCTTACATAGGTAATAGATATTATAAAACAAAATCTCCCGCCGCGTCTGTCTGTACATATGTTCGCGATAATCTCAAAAACTACTGAAGGGATTTTCATGCGGTTTTCATCCATCAACAGAGTGATTCCTGAGGAATTATAGGTAAAATTCAAAATTTTATTCTGCAAATAGGCCGTTAAGGTTTTATATATAATTTATCCTTCGTTTCCCGAGGGTTTGCAAATTGGAGCACACCATGCATATTGTGCATTTGCATACCAAGCAGTTCTCCCCAAATCCGATAGAATGTCCCGCTGCACCTAATTATATTGTAGTTATAACGGCCATCAATAGTATTTTTTATTTATTTTTTTATTTTTCAACGCGGGCGAACTTCCGGGCACCAGCTAGTTAGAAATAAGTGTTACGATTGTATATGTGTCACAGTGTTATTGTAACAGCCGTAATTATATAATTACTAACTCCTCCTAAATCACGCAATGGATTTTGATGCAGTTTTCACTATCAGTTAGATAATATTTCACGGAAGATTTATACATATAATAAAAACTAATTGCATCCGCGCGAAGCCGGTGGCGGGCCGCTAGTATATTATATTTTGAATCGAGACAAGTGTTTGTTTTTTTTAATAATTTTAAGACACTTTTTCTTTCTCAATTAAAATAGTCTACTAATGTGTTACATAAAGCATAATAATCGGTGAGTGAGTAAGGGATGCCAGAGCCCATTTCCTTATCCCCTCCTAATCCCTTATCCTTAATCCTTAATCCTTAATCCTGTAGTCGGCAGCGCACTTGCAGCACCTGTAGCGTTGCTTGTGTTATAGGCGACGGTAGCCACCATCAAGTGGACCGTCAGCCTGTCTGTCGACATAACATATAAAAAAAAAACAATACCATTAAATGCATTAAATGTATCGTATTGTTGACAACTTCAAAGATTGATTGCTATAAGAAATAAAACAGTTGCTTTCTTTATATAATTGATAGATTCAACATAAGCTGAAGGTATAGTGGTGATTCTGACAACGAAATTTAATTTTTATAAAATATTTTTCCACTCCACTATTTAGATGGCGATTGGTTTTCTATATTTCCAATGTAAGCAATTGGATCGGCAATAGCGCATACGTCATTTTTTGTATGCCAACAAGCGAAACGGTGTCATCATAGTTGGCATAACTCGCGCTGGGGTGTCGGATTAAGTTTCTTATTTGTTGGATGTGAAGATATGCATAGTGATTAGGTACACCTGCATGCAAAATTTCAGTAGTTATGGCGGTTCAGTAGTTATGGCCTGAAAGCGTAACAAACAAACAAACTAAGATAAATTAGGATAAACAAACAGCTGAATAAAGTCAACGGACCACGTACACATTTTTTTATATTATAAAACGTGGCAGGCAGGCTGACGGTCCACTTGATGGTGGATGATTATCCCCCAGTTCCACTTATCTCTACTAAGGTATCCCGACTGGTAGGGATAGTTGGAGATTTGGAAATAGTTGGACACAAGCAACACCAAAAATAATATATATATATTTTTACATCTAACATTCAAATGTTATAAAAACTATAATTTATAATTTAAATTTAATCTTATTTTTGTTATTTAATTATGGATAAATTAATTTATTATTCTTTGTTCTTGTTCTTAATTTCAGTTGTTTATTATTTAATTTTCATTTTCATGTCCTTTTTTTTGTAAAGAATTTGCGTGTTGCTGTGCGTGTATTATCGATCGTCGCAATTTCTAGTTTGTAGTTTATCTGTGTATGCCTTTTAAATTGCCTTATGTTACCTATCCCTATTATAAACTTTTCTTTGTTTGTGCTGTTGGTGTACCTTTTAGAAAATAAATAAACAAATAAAATAACTGTCTTATTAATAACCGTCTGTTAACAACTCGTGAATTCATTGAATTCTTTATTTCTCAAAACAAATCTCAATATATGCCATTTTAAAATATTCCTTAAAAACAGGCAAATCTTCACACTAACGTGTTATTTCTAGTTAAACACACGAGACAAACAAATTTCTTTTCCTCACAACGACCCTGCAGTTGTAACATTGACCTTAGACCGCCCAGCTAAATCAATTACCCTCCTTACATGTCATTACCTGATTCTTCGATTGGCTACCGACCTACTTTTAACTTTTTAATAGGTGTTGATTTCAATAAAATCACTTTTCTTAATTCGTTTAACTTGTCTTCCTGCTGAGTGGTAGGCAATTCATTATTTGTACGAAGAAAGGCAATTTATAATCGCTGTACATGGGTGAAAAGTTATAAATATAAACCTATTACCTATACATCGCATATCGCGATCGCGTAAGGACTGTATAAAACACGACTCTTACAACATTTTCATCGCGAGAAAATTATATCCTAGCAGCAGTCTAGTGTGGCATGTTGTGTCGTTTGATAGTTTCTCTAGTACATTTTACTTCGTCAATGAATAAAATGAATATTCAAAGACTTCCAAATTTTAATTCTGTGCTTAATACAGAAACAAAAGAAGAGTAACCTTAGTGGTATGGAATTTTATTCAACTATAGATATTTGAACAATTTATGTCTATAAACAGAGATAAGACATAATTATTATATTCGTAAACACGATAATGTCAAGTAAAAGTGGCTGCATGTCAAGTAAAAGTTGATTACTTACCCGTTTTATTTGTAAAACGTCAAAGTTAAATTTCATTTTATGTGAATGTCATAGTTAAGTTCATTTTATGTCAAGTGATAATGAAAATGAAATTCAAAGAAAATCTCACTATAAAAATACTTACACCTTTTTATATTTAGTATCGTCAGACAGGCTCCGACGATCCACTTATTGATAGCATATGTGACTACCGACGTCTATAAATACAAACACCATTGACCATCAAGCAAGTTTGCCAGTCCTTATAGGATAAAAATGCGGATAAAGCATCCCTGACTCGCGCACCGAAACCGGACAATTTCACGTACCTACATGTACCTACCTATCAATTCTTTTATTTCGCGATGCTATGGAATCGTTTGTGTGTTCTGGAACGGAGTGGCTACTGCCTCCAAACGGTTACTTACAGATGATACCGATGATTTTGATTAATAAGCAAGAAACTTGTTACTACAGGTAACGCTAATAGTACTCAGTATAATTTTAAGCATGACCGTGTATAAACATCGTTTAAACCTCAGACCGACAAAAACTACTAGTTTTTGTAGGTCTGAGGTTTAAACATATTTTATATTCGAGCGGTATATGTATATCATCCTAAAGCGATATTTAAATAGAATATTATTTATGCCACTCCTGGCGGCGCACATTTTCAAATTACAAAATTCAAATTACACATTTAATTAAATTAAAAAATGTACTAATTTTGATCTCATATTAACTCTAAACGTATATACGATTACAAAACTCATATTTATATCTAAACAAGATCGATCCGCTCCTTCTTCGCCCGGAACGAATTGGGAGCCTTAACATATACAGGGTTACCGGTTACGTCGACCTAGATACTGTAAGAGCTTGTAATTTCTATCATTACTGTCTGATTTGACTATGAAACACCATATCCTAAACCTAACCGTTTTCAAGATATTGGACTTTTAAGATTTTTATAAAAATTGCCTTTTTTTGTCTATTCTTAAAATTTCTTTAGACAATGCCTCTAATTTTTTTAAGGGTTTTTGTGTATATAAGAAGTCGCTTATAGTAGTCATAAATTGTAGGTAACTGTACAAACTGGGTCAAAGTAGATGGTTGATAGTGAATGAAGAAATAAATGTGTACAAGATCGGCAGACAGGCTGATGGTCCACTTGATGGTAGGGGGCTACCGTCGCCTATAACACAAGCAACGCCAAAGCTGCTGCAAGTACGCTGCCGACCACAGCAGGATTAAGTATAAGGGCTTAGAAGGGGATAGGGAAATGAGCTCTGGCATCCCTTACTCGCTCACCGAAAAACAACAGCACTATTTGAGGAATATTGGAAAAAAAAAACACTATGGCAGTTATGTTGCAGATGTGCTTAAAAATTTCTACGTTTATTCATCTATCCAAAAAGGTACAATAATCCAGAGTTTTCCCAGAGAATTCATTAAAAAAATCAGATTAAAGCTCAAAAAGAGTTGAATAAATAAATTAATAAATGTTGACTATACCTTACATGTCTTATTATATTCATATTATAATAAAAATACTCGGCTGATAGAAATGTAACCAAAATTGTCCAGAGAAACGCGAATGAAGCCCAATAAGTCTAGTTACTCCTCAAACTCCCTTTGGCTAAAATCGAGTCCTTTATGAAGCAGCTAAATAGAATCAATATGGCGATAATTATATGTATGTTGGCTGCAATAGAATTTATTATAGCATCGGTTCATTGAACCGCTGCCGCGCCAACCGGACTCCACAGGGTGAATATTACTGATTAAAATGTGTATGCTAAAATAGATGTCCTCCGATGTACACAATACACACACAGTGTACACAAACACATGACAGAACAACGATAACAATGCTCATTCAAAAGATAAAGATGGAACAAATCAATGAGTTTCATTTTAATATCTATGAACATTATAAATGTTGATTTTTTTTTATAGCAGTGTGGCAGGGTACACTGCGTTTGGCAATCATAAATTTGCCAGTCCGTCTGGTGGCAATAACCACCTCCTTAGTAGAATACCACTGTGAAATAATCATAATGTGTTGTGTTTCGGTGAGCGAGTAAGAGATCCCATTTCGTATTTCTTACCAATCGCTTATTTTAATCCTACTAAGGTCGGCAGCGTACTTGCAGCACCTGTTAAAAGACGAAGGTAGCCCCACCTACCGTTAAGTGGACCGCACATTATCTGACAAACATTTACATTAAAAAAAAGGTGGCACGATAGTTGCAAATCTTTATTTCAATAGATTATAACAAATATTAGCTTTATGAGTACCTATTAGTAGTCACTTAGAGTGATTTTAGGGCGTCACCATCAGTACTAAACATTGATAAACATGATCATAGAGGTCAAAAACCAAACTATTGTATTAGTCATATTGTTATTTAGTTACTAGTTTCGGGGAACTTGTGAAATTTTTATCTCACTCTCGTGTGGTCATCAACAATCGAAGGTTTTTAACTGATATTTTAAAGCCTAGCAATATAAAACGTAGTTCCACTTCCACACAATTTAAACTCTAAATAATTTTCGCCTTTATCTCCTTTGTAAAGGACATCAATCAAAACCAGGCCATTGTTTTTTTTTCTCACACTTTGGAAAAGTTGGTATAAAAGTCTTTCTCAATTTCAGTAATTTCATATAAAAAATGAAAAAATAATTTAAACGTTGGTAAAAATGTGTTGGTTATCGCAATCGCAACTATTAAGTAAAAATACTATTATTTTTTAGTATTTTCATTATTATGTTTCATGCCATTTCAATAACAAATCTTTTTGCTACTGAGCTATTCTGAGATGAAGCCCTTCCTTCCGCGATCTAGTCGTTCTACTACTAAGCCATTCGGAGATATAGGCATTCCACGAGGTGGGCGTTTTTTGATTTAGTCGTTTTCATATTAAGCCATACCGAGATGAAGACCTTCTGCTTGGTGGTCGTGTTACTACAATGTCATTTCGAGATATAGGCTTTCTGCAGCTGTGGTCGTTTTGCGAGCTAGTCCTTATGCAGATAAGGTCATTTTGTAGATCCAGTCGTTATAATACCGACCCTTTTAAACTTATAAAAAGTTGCCAATATAGAAATATTTATGTCGTAGAGACCGATGCCGTGAGACGGCACAATGTTAGCAGTAGTTTTCATTATTAAAAATACCGTTAATATTATAACACTATTTTTATTACAATATCATTTTAATGGTTTTTCTTTTAAAAGTTGTACTTTTTTACACATAAATTGGACAATTTAAAATCATTATCTGTTATATTTAATAAATCATAATTTTAAATTGTTCATATATGTTTCTACTATGGTAGAAAGTCCAATTTGAAACCATTTCATCCGAGCAAAGCCGAGGGCGGGTCGATAGTAATCAATGAATAAATCGAACCTAAAATGTTATTTTGTTAAGTATGAAATTTGATAATTTCAGGAGTTAATACTTCTGGTGATGGTGTGTTGCGGCCTCTGTTTGGTGTCAGCTGAGGATTGTTGTCCCGACAATCAGACAATAAGACCGGGCGGTTACTGTGGCACTGAGACGCAACGAATCAACATAAACTGTACTTTCGGCCATGTGCTATTAAAGGACGTTATTGTGAAAGGGACTAAAGTTTCCACGCAAGATGCTCCCCACTTCGTGTTCGTCAACGATCCCAAGGAGTTAGTATTTATATTGCAATAATTTAAATAGAAATAATCGTAAATGGAAATCATTTCATGACTACGAGTAATATACTGCTGGATTACCATATGAATAAGATAAAGAAAACTATACTAAAATGTCTTGAAGTTTACTCATTAAGGCCCTAGGAATTTTATGAGGAGTAAAATTAATACAAGCATTAACTAAAACGCGTTATTTTCTAATAAGCATTTCTACCCAAACCGGGAAAAACCGGGGCGTTTTAAAATACCGGGAATAGATCAATATTTCTTTAATAAAATATCGATTGATGAGATTTAAAAAAAAAGAACCCTAGACATACTCTATATGTTTTTGCTAACTACCGATTTATACACCTAACGTATAATTTAAAAGAATAAACGTGATAATAAGATAGCAGACAATATACGTGATGGTGATGTCCATATACTTAAACACAAAAATCTTCATTTTTAATACAAGTAGAGCGGATAGGTATATGGATCTGATATCATCTGATTCACGCCATCACGCCTGCTATTGTTTCATTGTGCTATCGTCTTCTGTAAAATGATGACGAGCTGTCCAGTTTGCGACTGTTGAACGCAGTTTGTCCTGTCACTTCTCACATTC
Source organism: Bembecia ichneumoniformis (assembly GCA_910589475.2). NCBI lineage: Eukaryota > Metazoa > Arthropoda > Insecta > Lepidoptera > Sesiidae > Bembecia > Bembecia ichneumoniformis. The sequence continues at coordinate 9,973,654 of OU342537.1, read as the reverse complement.
ATGTGAAGCGATGTAGGAATTTGCGATTTGTGCGTTCTACTCAATAGTACGTCATGTAATTTTGAGTAAAAAAAAAAAAAGACAAAAAAAAGGACGTAGGGTAACTTTCAACCACAAAAAAGTACTGTCATCGAGGTACGCAGACGAAGTCGCGAGATAAATTTAGTAAATAATCATAAGTATAGTTAGTACAGTAATGCCTAAATTAACAATTAAATTCTTAATTTCAGATACTGTCTCGGTTTAATGTATCGAAATGCCACAAGGCTCGATTTGGGTTTGATGCCGGTTGCAGTCGTATGTTACCAAGAAGCTCTGAAGACCAGTGAAATCGAAACCAGCGGGATCCTCACACTCATATCAGTGTTCTTTTTACTCGCCACGTTCGCTGTATACATGTACCTACCACTACTTAGGTTAGTATCAGAATAGTCTTATTTATTGCTATACTTATGGAGTGATACTCTTATTTACCCACATAATATGCTTTTTGTGTAGAGACCTGCAAGGACTGTGCTACATGTGCATGAGTATCAGCATGGCGTTGGGATTTCTGACTTTGGGTATTTTGCAGCTGAGTCAAGGCTTCGAAAAAGAAGTGTGCACAGTTATAGGTACGTACTTAAAACATTTTTTTAAACTATACTGGTGCCCGTGATTTCGTCCTTGTTGAAAAATGAAAAACATAACGTCTGAGAAAATATCTGACATCTTTATGACGACGGTGGCGCCCATTTTTTTTATATTTTTAGACAATCTCTCGGGACCACACATAAAAGTATCTTATCCAGTTAGTAAATTATTTGTGTGCCAAATTTCATCCAAATCCGTTGAGCCGTTTTTACGTGAAAGAGTAATAAACATCCATACATCCTCACAAACTTTCGCATTTATAATATTAGTAGGATTTTAATGTACTTGTTTGCAAAATAATTCATAACGTTTATATTATATTTCTATGATACGCACAAATGTGTCGCACATACTTGTATGCGCTGTAGTTCAGTATTGTTAATTCTATTTTCTTTAATTAACTGCACGTTTCTTTCTTTCTATTCTTTTATAATAGAGATAAAAGATATGTATATACAATTTTTCGCGTCATAGTTCTTCTACGGGTATTAATTTCATTCACACTAAATGTTACAAATATATATAATAAACGTATTAAAATAATAAAGAAAAAAAGGTATTAAAAAATAATTTAAAATTTGTTTTGTCCAAAGGTTTCCTCGTGTACTTTTGGATGATGGCTACATTCTTCTGGATGAATGTTATTAGCATCAATATGTATCGAACTGTTATGTAAGTATTATAATTATCGTATTTTATACCACCATACTAGTTGGTGACCGCGACTTCGTACGCGTTGAAAAATGAGATACTGTGCGTGGTATGTTGATTTTCATCATTGCCGCGTCGGCTCTTTCGGTACCTGCATGAGCCGTTACAAACATTAACTATAAAATATATATAAATTTATTACTTTTCATTGCGCTGGCGTAGGCCTTTAAACAATGTAGGGCGGGATTTTGGGATTAACCCGACGACAGGATACTACGGATTGGCAAATCTTCCATGGAACAAAAATATAATTTATTGGCAAAAATATATTTGAGAAGTGGCCACTATCTTGGTTATTTACCTTACAAGATATAAAATGAAAAGAAAACTACTTTAATTTTTTTCAGGGACGCGACATATTTGAAGAAAACCGAAAGGAAACAGTATTTCTTGTACAATTGCTACGCTTGGGGTGGGTCGCTATTCTTTTTGATAGTGGCTCTAATTTGTAACTTCGCTGAGGGAGACCACTGGAAACCTGGAATCGGTACCAGCAGCTGCTGGTTTCGAGGTAAGAACCAAAATAACAGACATCAAACCGGACAGATACTATGGGCTAAACACAGTAGGTACACTCGACCATACACTCCCTTGAAAGTCCTCGGCTCCTACGGCTAGAGCCGATTTACCGTGAGACGGCACAATGTTAACTCCTTGAATTATAAATAACAAGCATTGGTACTAATTATGGAATAAAACGTTAGTAATAAACCTGTGTTCATCATATTATAACTGGCAATGTCAATCTGAAGCTGTCAATCCTGCTCATCTGAAGCTGTGTGTAAATAGGATAAATAAGCTTCGCCGAAGACCGAAAAAACCGTTATTTGTCATCATTTATTTATTTTTTCAGGCCGCACTGAAACATGGCTTTTCTTTTACGGACCGATCGCCATACTCATCACAGCGAACGTAGGTCTATTTGTAATGTCATCATACAGTTTATGGCGGCACACCAGAAAGTACGAAGTCAACAAATTGAACATTCTCAAACACAAGTATGTAAAAAATACTATTTCTTAAATATTTTTAGACTATTTCCTATAACATTTGATGTAAAAGAAATGCAACATCTTCATTTTCACAATAGCTTTGATATCTCGTGTGAAAAAAGATTTTGATGTTTTTTGACTTATTTCCAAACTTTATGTTAGTATTGATAATTATGTAAATAACTTAATATGCCATCAGTAATTTATGCTGAATTTAAGTATTTACTAAAGTGTTTATATTAGAAAACCAGCTATGCTGAATTCAAAATAAAATTATAGATCTAAGTAATTCATTGGAGATTATTTAATATACAAATTTAAAGTAATAAATGAAAATAGTAATTTTAAATAAGTTAATAAATTCAAAAATAATAACTAATTAATTACAAAATTATTCCAAAACCTAAGTTTTATCTCTTATTTTTTTAGGGTACATGTATTCCAATTTCTGTTGTCACATAATTCTAAAATCAACTCAATTTACACCCACTTTAGACGTTGAATTTTTAAAAATAAGTTTTAATAAAATAGCGGCATTGGTTTACTCGTGAAAAGTTTAAAAAAAAACATATAGTAATAGTAGTAAGGTTTAAAATATTTCAAATATTGGGATGATATGTCTTGTCTTATTTTGTTATGTTAATTATGATTGAGGCACCAGTATCACCGAAAAAATATACCTATTAAATTAATAATTGAATTAAAAGAAATTATAAGTATATTATATCTAATTGTCCCAATGTTGAGGCATTCGCTTTTTATAATCGTGTGAACGCATGTGGCATCCAAATGAATTTGTGTCATCGCTAAGGTCATCGCTGACCTCGATTGCTACATATTTTGTTGTGGAGTGAAACCATTCCCTTAGGTAAATGAAACTTGCTTAATGTTTCTAAAAGTTTAAACTGTTTTGCCCATCCATGGGTGAGCGTAATGGTTAGACTCTTAACGGTGGGATAATAGATGATTATTGTTATTGGAGATGAAATATTAAGTCGTTACGAAGTGAAAGACATAACACAACAAGGACAGAAGGATAGATTTTAGGATAGGATAGAAGGACAGATGGATTTTCGAAGCGCTAATAACTCAACTGTGTTTTTAACGTACTTTAAAAACATTGATGTCTTACAACTTCGCTTTTTATACGTGTGTGAAAAGTTAAACAAATACATTCGTTTTGTTGCAAAGTATCTATATTTATCTTCTACTATATCTATATATATTATAAAATAATGTCGCTGTTCGTTTCTGTCCGTTTCTCCGCTAACTTGTTCCAACGGATTTTGAAACGGTTTTCTCTAATGGAAAGAGTGATAGGCGAGGAAGGTTTACGTACATAATTTGTGGGAAAAAACATCATTGCGAAACCGGGTGCGGTTCTCTAATTTAATAATAGTAATTGAATGAATGATGATCAGCATTTTACATGAATGATCAGAAATTGAGAAATTGATAGATATGAACAATAAATTGATGTAGGTTATAGATAGATTCGTTCATTTGTAAATTCATCAATTTGGTTTTTTACAGGTTTTTACTAAGCTTGAAGTTGTTCCTAGTCATGGGCATTACTTGGACATTCGAAATTATAAGCTTCGCTCACGGCCAACAACATATTCTTTGGTAATTTTTTAGATTATTTTTATTCGCAAAAACTTCATAACATTGGAACTCGCTTTTTTTTAATTAAAGGTGGGTTTGCTATTGACCATCATCTATCCATGTAGGAAAGATGAGGCCGACGATGGAGCGAGCTCACCCAGAAAATGCCTATTCACTCGAACCTTGAAAGGATTTGAGTTGTATGAGCTCGGAAATACATACGCCGACAGGGAGTTCCAATCCTCAGCAGTGCGCATTATAAAAAATGTTTTAAAGCTGTTTAGTATTTCATAATTGAATGAATCTATTATGACAAGGATTTTTGATGGAAGTGAATTCAATATTTAAATATTTAATTTAATGTAATTTTGATTATTTCACAGGGAAATAATGGATACGTTTAACTGTCTCCAAGGCGTTGTGATATTTTTGCTGCTGGTCGTCCTTCGAAAACGTGCAATTCGGGGCCTAGCTAATGAAAATTGCTGTATACACGTCACCCGTCCATTGGCAGAAAAACTCAATCCAAACGATGATAGCGACGACCAGGAAATTTTAGCTGAAGATAATAATATGGAAGTAAGACTTAATTAATCATTTCCACATATTTTGCATCAAAAGTGACTGTGTGATGCTCCAAAATATCTTTAAAAAATTTAAATTAAGAATTTTATAATTTTAATTTTATATATATATTGTTTCACGTGTGTATGTTCTAGTCGTAGTCCGCTTCTAGATTGGGCCAGTCGATCCTCGGTTAACTGGTCAACTATCAGTTGACGGGGCAACCCTAGGATTTGCCTGGCCTTCTTAGGATTTATTACAGGGCAATTCAATTCTCAAGTTCAACAGGTCAATCCTTAGATGTAACAAGTCAATTCTCAGGTAGACAGTATGCGTCAGTTCACACCTAAACGTGACGTGTAGATGTTTAACGATGCGTATGACGTCACGAGATGCATCGCGGCGCAGCGTGAAGCCGCCGACCGACACCACTTTCGCGTGCTCACTGAACTACGTACCTTTGCCTGTAGTAAATAAGTTCTATATTGTATTGGTATCTCAACGTGGAAGCCGCATAGCGTCGCGTTTCGATGTGAGCTGCCGACCTTCAGACCCTTCAGATCAACAGTGTCGACTTCTTAAGTATAAGGTAGAATTCTTATAATGTTAAACTTCCTAAAACGTATAGCTCCATAATGTTCAATTTTCAAGATGTGAAATTATATAATTGTATTCCTAAAATATGCATTTTTAAATTGTTTATACTTAAAATGTGAATTCGTTGATGGAAAAATGTACTAGTTACATAAAACACCACATATGAAACTAACTTAATATTACATGAATTCAACATTTTAATTAGTATACGTCATGTAAAACAGAAAAAAGTCAACATTATGAAAATTCATTATGATAGAACTTCAACATTGTTGACCTGAAGGTCTCAAGTCCGTGAAAAAAAATCAATTCGGCTCTTTAAATTTCGAATTAAATACTGATTAGTTTAAATATGATTTGGTTTTCGTTTCGTTGCTGACTTCAAAATTTAGATTACCCTAGATTTGACTGAAAAAACATGAGTCTTAATCTTGTTTGTATCTCTTTAATTTACGAACTAACTTAAAAATAGAATAGCTGTTCCGCGGAAAGACCACCCAACATCGGTTTTTGACTATAACATACAAAAGAACATATTTTTTGATATTCCGAATACCATCGATGCAATTCCAACAATTCAATTAATTTTAATAATAACAAAAATATTTCATTAAAATTGTCAATATAATAAGTGCCTCTAGTTAATCCGTTATTTTATTTTATGGATTTAAATCGTAATATCTAGACAAATAAACTAACTTAGTCTTACTTTCAAAATGCAGCCAAAAACTATGTTTAAGTCACATATCGTTGTTGTCAAACCATAATCAGCTATTTGACAAAAAAATGTTTTCTTAAAAAATTTAAAAAATTATAATTTGAAACTTAGGGGTAATACGTAAACTTATTGGTCCTTTAAATATGACAATTTAATAATAGCTTATGAATTATTTTGATAATAGAGTAAATTTTGCACAGAACATATTTTATTAAGAGGTCGTAGTTCCACAAATAGTGTTCATAAGCACTTAGCAATTATTTTATACGATAGAAAAGGCAATGATTTTTATACGATAGATATTCACTAAGGTCAAAATGTTGTAATCTCAAAAAAGTGCACTAGCAGATTTTGGTTTGATAATGACGATATGTATAATATAGGTTTATAAAAAATGATTATAAAAATAAAAATTTATAAAAATAAGTTAAAATAAGTAGAATCTCATCTAATATGCATGCATGAATTTTAAAAAGTGATAAAACTAATAACACTCTCCTTTTAAATCAAGGAATACCATTTTACGTTTATAAAAAGCATTATAAAAACTTTGAAAAATATTAACATTCATGCATGCACCTACGTTAGATTAGTTAAAATTTTATTACTATGTGAGAACAATATATATAATTCATAATAATATTTTTGTGTGCCATAGAAATTAAAAATATACCTACTATTTTTTTTAATAATAATACACCTACTCGCATTATGTATACTAGCGTTTACTATGTGTAAATACTAAAAACTAATGTTAGAAACGTACAAACACTACTTAGGTATAATGTTATGTTCCTAGTGTAATCTGAATTTCTTCTATATAAATAGGTACATGTTATATTAAAATAGTTTTTGAAACCGTTTAAGATTTTGTAAAGAAAGTTTTTTTTTAATAAAAAAGTTTTACAAAGTTATGTGGTTTAGTTTTTTTTTTACAAAAGATTATTATTATTATGAAGAAATTACTAATATGTGGAGTATACTAAAAGCTTCTGAATTTAGATAAATAAGACCACATATTATATTTATTTATTGGTTTTGAAATATGGGCCCTCACAATATATACATTTGGGTTTTATTCCAAAAATATACACTAAAATCCAATGAGACAGTTCTAATTATATTAAAGAAAATTTCGAGACCGTAATTATTTTTCCTATGAATATTATAATTCATAAAAAAACATAAATGGTTTCATGACCTTGCTGCTGGCATAATTAATACCTACTACACAAGTGGTTCATAAAAAAATTTAAAAAAGATTTAAAAGGTCAGTGAGAACAAAAAGTAAAAAAAAATTAGGACAATTATAAAGAGTTCTGAGATGTCTATGATTCTGGTTAACAGAAATGTGTTTTTTTTTTTAAATTTCGCATTTTCTGGGTTGTGAATTGATTATTTGTAATATTTTATTTTAATTTCAACAACTATACATACATATGTGTGACAGTTACTAATACACTACTGGAAAAAATTAAGGGATGAACAAATTTTCGTAATTTTTTTTTGTGATATTTGAAATGCTGTATCTCAGTGAAAAATGGTCGTATCGAGATCGGGATGGTTGGTTCGTTAACTTATAATTTTGAAACAAAAATAGGGTCAGGTAGATCAAATTGAAACTCTACATGGTTTTGTGGGTATACCTAATGAGCTGTAAAAATCACGCTTAACAAATTGTTTTATCAATATTTGTAATTTAGCCATTAAATATTAAAAAAAAACATAAATAGATCTTTATTTCTTGATTTTTCCAAGTCTTTTTTTATGTTAAGATCGGCAGACAGACTGACGGTCCACTTGATGGTAGGTGGCTACCGTCGCACAGGCAACGCCAAAGCTGTTGCAAGTGCGCTGCTGACAGGAAAATGAGCTCTGGCATCCCTTACTCACTCACCGAAACACAACAGCACACGAGCTATTATTTCACGGGCTGCCTAAATGACTGCGAAACGCAATGTGCCCTACCGCTACTAACTTCATGTCAAGAATGGAAAAAAAATCTCAAAAATCCATAAAAGATGCTTGAAGATAATTTATTCCAGTTTTAGAATCAATGATTGCTGAGATATCAATGATCAAAGACAAAAGGGTCCTTTTTCATTAAAAGTTGGCAATCTCAGGGGAAAATCAACGCAGGGAGGAAAAAATAAAAGCAAAATGAAGCTAAATAAACAAGCTACCCCGGATTTGCATTGGTTTAACCGGAAAAAAAAATTAAGCAAATGGATCCAATAAAATTACTTAATGAAAAAAATTAGTAACAAAAAAAAATAGAAAAAGAATTCCTAAAGATGAGAAAACTAGAATCTTAAAGCTGCTATTTTATTTTTTATTTTGATACGACCTTTTTTCACTGAGATTACAGCATTTAAAAAATCACTAAAAAATTAAACAACTTTTAGATAGAGAGAAAAAAACACCAACCCCTATGAAGGCGCCATCTATGATGTCACAACCGTGTAAGTAAGTGTTATCGTTAGCTCTAATCGGAATGAATGCGTGAGAGCGTGTCGTGTAACAGTGTCGTTAGCATAGCCACTAATATTAATGTTAGCGTGTATCGGAACGCAGGTTAAGTTTGCATGTCCCACTGACAAAATATCGAGAGCGACAAAGTGACAATGACATTGTCAGTTTGACATTTGAAATGGCAAACAAATGAGTCAGTTGTCAGTCACTCATTTAGGTCGGTTTAAAGTGTGCGTTGTGTTTTGTGTTGCCTGCATTGTATTAGAAAAATAATGTTAAACAGAAATATTTTGTAATGAATATTAAAAAGAATAATTAACAATATGTTCGCTTTACTTTTTATATACACGTTATCATTGTTGCCAAGAATCTCTTTAACCGAGTTTATCGATACAGACCTCAATGAATTATCCGAAAGACAGAATTCTATTATAATCAACAAATGTTGCGAACCGGATGAGCTTATGGTTGATACATCTTGTAAATTAAGTAAAGAATACCATCAAAGTAAGTACTAATCACAAACTAATGCCATTTACTTCCCATGTGTGATGATGTGTGTGTTTTATAAATAACAATATATATACATAAACGTTATTACACCTTATAATGACAATTAATATTCATAATATACTCTTATGCAGTGATAGAATCTTATGCAAATAGTAAACTTCAACTTTTATCCCTATGATATAGTACTTATAATACTAATGACCAGCATGGTGTTTCACTGGTAATTGGTTTTTAATAATTGGTTTTTCACTGAGAACAGTTCCAACTAGAAACAGTCTCAGTGGGGAAATAAAAATTTACACTTGGTTTGTGTAAAAATGAACAATTTTCATTTATTGATATTCATTTCCACATAATTGGGGTAATAGTTATCACGCTTCAACCTTTTTCTACTCACACAACTAAGCATCAGGACATCTAGTCAATGCATACTGCAAAAAATAATAACCACACATCTGGGAGTATTTTTTTTGTTAGACGGGCGGTATCTGGTTGGAGCACCAGTGGAGACCAATCACTGTTTTATGGTAATAGTTCATCTTTAGTTTTTGAACTAAAGTAGTACCTAATTACCTACAGTGTAGACTAGCTCTGCCCGCAGCTTTATCCATGTGGAATTCAGATTGTTTTCTATGGTTTTAAGGTGTGGTTGCACTTTACAAAATATATCACCTGTATTATTTTGTAAACAATACTTTTAGAATTTTTAAACTAATCTGTTATAATTTTTAGAAAATGTGAGCAATGTGGTTTAAAATTCAAAACCTTTCCATCTGTTGTATTGCTCACATCATATTAATTTGTGTCCCTTTATTTACCAATAATGCAATTTATTCACAACTAGCTGAGCCGTGGTATTATTCGGTATAGTGCGTAAATTTTTTGTTTGTAAACTGATTGGAATGAAGCAAAAATTATTATGAGAATTATGAGAAGCTTACTATAATATATTACTCAAAACTGAATGATAATAAAATTTATTTAATACTAATAATGACATAACATACTTATCTAATGGATGTTGTTAACAATTTCTCTAATTGATTATTAATATACTGAATCACTATTCAATGTAATTCCAGAATTATGGGAACCACAATTTAAGTCTGATGATGGCAAAGATGTTAAGGTGAAATATTTTAGATACTTGCATGGTATACCAGACTGTGAGACTACACAACTCCGGCCAATTTTCGATTTAGGGAAATCAGAGGATAAGTATGTCACCTATTAATCTCTAATTTTGAATATTTAATCTCACTTTAGTAATAAAAAGATTTACTTTTAAATAATAATAAACTGAAATAATATAATGTCTCTTGATGTATTCTCTTCATTACAAAAACAGCTTTTCAAATTCTAATTGGAAATATACATTATATTGTAAGAGATGAAAGTTAGTGTTTTGTAATAAATATATTTTGACTTCTGAATAAGGCATTTTAGTGGTTTATATGGGATAACGATAGAAACGACTTAAAACCATTAATCGTTAATTTTTTAATAGTATTTTAGTAAATATACATTAAAATTATTTGCAAAATAAGACAAATATGAAAGACAAGACTATACTTCAATAAAAATTATTAATAAAAACATGATAATTTTATAATTGTAAGATTTTTTTAAAAGTATTTCATTAGGCAAGTGATTTTTTTAAAATCTCAAATATGCAGATTTGTCAATAATGTCTTTCAATGTTTCTAATCTGCAATTTCTGACTAATAAGACTGTATTTTTGATAAGACTCTCACAGCCCAAACTATAAATCGTCTAACTAAATGGTATAAATTACAAATAAATTATATTACAGATTGAACCTATTGTCTGATGGACGTTTACAGCACCTAATCCACCACGAACACACAACAGACAATATAAAAGAAGATCCCATTCTGAGCAAAACCTTTAGTTTAAATGACATTCCAATTCCAGCAGTGAAGGAACCTACTTCGTACATTCATGAAATGCATAAATATTGCATGGATAAGGTAAATTAACCATTGCTTATTTGAAGAAAATTTGCTCGAAACATAAATTACCTTCATTTGTATTAAACACAAACTGCTAATATGCAACTGAGTTGTTTTTATAAGTATTTTAATATAACAAGTACTTCAATATAAGTAGAAATCCCACAGGGACGCCTTCTCATGATCATTGAAAACATAAAATTTACTTTTAAAAAGAAATATGTATTTAATGAAAAAAAAATTTTATAGAACTTATACACTGACTTAAAGTGGTCCAAGCAATATATAAGAGTAATAATAACAAGGAATATAAGTACTCGGTATTTTTAAATGAAAATATTTTGAAGCACTAAATTTATTTTATAAATTATTTTGAGTGAATTAGTTACAATTAGTAAGCTCCATCAACAATTCATAGTAATTTAAAAGAAAGTGATCATTTTCGTACAAAAATTGAATGGGAAAATTAAATGAAAGACTTTTAGACCTTTTATCTCAATTTGAATGGATAATTTACCACACAGCAATTATAGGGCAGTTTCTCATTTATGTTTTTTTAATTTATCATTTAGTCATGATATGCAATGCCCACATTATAATATATTCACATAGAACATAATATAATATACACATTATCCATGTGTATATTATATTATACACAAGGATTCCTTATTTCTGTGATTTTGTTGCAAAGAGCCAAAGTTTCGCCAAAGGTTAGCCAATTTTTGGTAAATTATAAGAGAAGTTTAATATATGATTAAAATATGCACTTAACTGCCATATTGCCATCGCTCATTATCATGTTTCATTTGTAGATATTCATGACAAATACAAATACAACAGGACAGTATGCACTGGTTTGTGTGCCAAAAGTAAAGCTCAATTGGAAAGACACGAGTTTCCTCATGAAAAAACTATTAAATCCATTATTCCATGCCATCGCTATGGTATTGTATTTGCTAGTGGCCATAATATATTTTGTGTTGCCAACACTTAGAGATCTGGCTGGGAATATCATCACAACCATAAACATTTGTTTGATAGTAAGTCAAGCGGCTGACATAGTAAGGATATTTACTGAATTCAGCAATCATATTAGTTTCATGATTACTGGTAAGTAACTATTATATTTTATATTTGTAACTTATAAATACTTCAATTACATATAAACTAACTGAAATTAAAATTTGTTGCAGACACCATCTTATACATAAGTCTCTTGGGTGCATTTTTCTGGCTAAATAGCTTTGGATTTTATATTTGGAAAACGTTCAAGTGAGTAAAATTTCTATATGTATGGAAGTTAGCCAAATACTAGATTTTTTCTTTACAAATACTTTGCACTTTCTTAAACAACATTTTTCTCTAAGCAATATCAGAATACAAACAGAAGGCCACCATACCTGAAATACCCAATCGAAATTGTCTCAAAACAGCTATTATTGCTAATCTACATTTCTAATGTAGATTATTGCTAATCTAAAGCAATAACTCTTAAACGGTAAAGAAAGAAAAAAAATGTGACAAAATGTCTGCTTGTCTTAAGACTTCAAAGAAAGGTCCTGCAGTGGTCTAAAAGTACTTGATAATAGTCTGTGCCTCCTCATATAGAGGAAAGGCTAATGTAATAATTTATAATGTAATATCTTTATACACATAAGCAGTTAGCAAAAAAAAAAGCTACTATACTATGGAAAATAGAATAATTTTGTTATTCTATTTTTCATTATATAGTTAATTTTGTAGTGCCATTGGAGAATAAAATAAATGTTTGAGACTTCCTACCAACAACCCAATTTAACTCAAGGCTATTTCATCAACAGTTTGCAATGTTTTTATTTTTTCCTTCTGATCGCTTCTAAAGTTTGCTTGTGTTTAAAGACTACGTTAGTCGCACGCCATCCTAGTATTGTTCTTTATTAGAACTGGACGGAACTGACAGCCTGCTTGCCCTTGTCCATAGCAGTTGATACATATGAACAGGAAATAACTTGTTTGTGTTTCAGATCAAGAAATGTATTCTTACGCGTGACCGATGTCCGCAAGTACTGTTACTATTCAACAGTGGTATGGTTCAATGTGGCTCTCATGGCGGGAATGGCGATATGCGCACATTTCCTTCTGGATACAACCAACAGCACATATAGGAAACATCAGCTGCCATCCTATATGAATACTATGATTCCTGACGAGGAGGAACAGGAAACTATTGGTAAGTCATCTTAGACTTTTGATTTGATTTTTCTTCTTTTTATTTTATGTCATACATAATCATGCCACATTTTTCAAACATGTTTACAATTTCATTGTAGAGCCTGTCAGATACAGCAATTTAACAATACTACTTAATTTAATATTTAGAATATTTGTGACAAGCCTACATAACGACGGAATATACCAGAAGATGTTTGCTCTCTCGCTTCCATTACTTCGTTAGTTTGACGCACACTCTAGATATGAGTAAAAATTTGGTAAAACAATTCAGACACATAAGAGACAAGGAAAAATGTTTAAGGTGGAGACAAACGCTAAATACTAAAAATATCCATTGTTTAATGAAGATGTTACAAGAAATAGACAATTGCTTTGAAAAAAATATATGTTATACTTAAACATGTGAAGAACCAATTGTATTAATTAGAAATTTCGTTAAAGGGGTTGGCTTTCCAATCCCGTTAATGATTTTTAGGGTATTTTAGAATTAAATTAATTAGTAATGTATGTTAATTTTATAAAAATATAGTTTTTATGGTCAGGAAATTCATGCACAATTAATTTTATAAAGATTTTAAAACATAACCTAAATTTGTTTATATATTGTAAATTAACAGGTACAATGTACATACCAGTAGTATAGAAGGCCTTTAAAGTGTTTGGTAGCAAATGTACTTAGCAATTAGTTTTTAAAAAAATATAGTTTTATGGTGAGAAATTCATTCATAATTAATTTTATAAAGATTTTAAAACTAAACCTGACATTGTTTATATTGTAAATTAATATTTACAATATTACAGACGTAGAGTAATAAATAGCGTTAGTCTTAGGCGCCTTAGGCTCCATGTTTTTTTTTTATAATAACCTAAAACCTCTCCTGGCCGATTCCTCTATGAGAGCAAATCCGACTTGGAACGGTTAGGTTAGGAGGTTAAGGCGAGAGCGAAGCGAAGCGAATTAATATGTACTTGGTATGTACATATTAATTTACAATATAAACAAATTTAGGTTATGTTTTAAAATCTTTATAAAATTAATTGTGCATGAATTTCCTGGCCATAAAAACTATATTTTTATAAAACTAACATACATTACTAATTAATTTAATTCTAAAATACCCTAAAAATCATTAACGGTATTGGAAAGATTTCCCCGTTAAAGTAATAGAAACTCCACAAAAAAAATTAGAACACAAGAAAAATTTGACTTTTATTGAAAATTCTCTCGAAAACGGCTTATTGCGCGCATGTGAAACCTGTACCTATTAATAAGTTAATGTCATTTTAAAAAATTGTATAAATATATTTTTTTGTGTATTGTTCTAATGGTTAAAAAATACACAATTTCTAGGCTGTTGAATTATTTCCACCGCCAGCGAGTTCTAATGTAAATGTCATTTGCCCAATTGAAGCCCTTAAGAAAGTTCTTTAGAACTCGCGTTTTGTAAGAAAAACCTAGATATGTTTTTAATTGGCACAAAAATGTCACTTCGCCAAATTATAATTACAAGGTTCATCCATTCCCTTTACTTTCTTTTTCAGGTTGGCTTGGTATTGCTGTATTTTTTACACCCATAGCATTCACAATAATTTTCAATGTATTTTTCTATGTAACAACTCTAAAAGTCATAAAGAGAATCAATATCTATGGCAGAATTCACTACAAGTTGAAAGGATGGTAAGTTTCTTATTTTTTATCAATTTATTCCTAATAGTTATTTTATAGCTGTTAGCGTTTTAAATTTGAATGTTACCATTCCATGTTATAATTACCATGTTTGTCGACATCACTCATTTTGTGTAACTTCAGTATATATTTTTTGTGTATATGAAAAATTTATTTTCTACTTTACAATAATTTGACATAAGTAACATTTTATTTTTAAGCAACATTAGCCCAGAGAATGACACTTATACGGCACAGTTTTGAATCCGGGAAAGAACTTTGAGTGATTTTAGTATTAATTTACGCTTTAAAAATAATGATCATTTGTTACAACAGTGACTAGATTGCTCCGAACATGTCCTAGAAAATTAACAATTGTTCGCAATGGGTAGTAATGTATATGTCGTAATAATATAAAGTGCAGGCAGGCTGATTGGACAAAGTCCAATTGAACAAAAATAACACAAACCGTTTCTGAGACGAGCCTAGGAACTAAAGTGTTATCAAAATGTTATCAATGTTAAATAAATCTTCCCTTTTTTTTTCAGTTTCGACCTGTTCCTGCAGCTGTTTCTTATAATGACAACGGCCTGGCTGTTTCTTTTGCTGTCATGGTTAAACTTTGACGGATTGATATATGCTCACATAGTTATCAATTTGTTACAAGCAATACTCATATTCTACGTGTGCGTAGTACGCCAGGCTCATGTAATGTTTTTGTTGAGGAAAAGTTGTTGCTATGCCGAACCAGTGCCTACTGGAGAATGGGGAGATGAAATGACACATATGAACGGCCATTACAATTATTAAAATAGCATAATAATTAATAGATCATATTGTGATCCCTGGCCCATGGCACTCCGGTAGTAGTCATTAACTTTTCATGCCAAAAAGTTCATTTTTTTAATGACAACTCCCTGAAAAGTGAGCCTGGAAACGGAAAGTTGAAAGCCTCTTGTTTATTTGAAGGTTTTTTTAATATTTATTGCACATATGTTTTTAAGTAACTGGGCTTATAGGTTGAATAATTGAAAATGTATCTATGAGAGGACTGATATTATAGCATATAATGAATCTCTGTGATTTGAAAATAAGTCGGTTAAGTGTTGATCGCAGGCCATAATTTACAAATTTAAATACACATTGTACATTATTAATTCTTAAGGTTCTATATCTTAAAATGTTTAATTTCCATAATGTTGACTTTATTCAGTCTTGCATAAAACATTTACTACTAAAAAATTTAAATTTCCAAAATGTCAAATTCACTTAATTTTAACTTTTCCCCATTTAGTTTAATATTTGGCGTTTTGTGCAATTAATACAGTTTAATGTTCACTCCATCCACTTGGATCCAAAGCTCGGCTCCTCATCCGTTTAGCGACTAAAAATGATTGTAGTTTTACTAAGAAAGAGTAATTATTTGAATTTTATAACTCAAAGGGTTATACCATCAACACCCATCGAGCGTTGACGTACTCGCCAACTTTCTTATTTTGAGTACTTTAGTAGTAACTCATACATGTCATTTTGGGCATATACATACTGAATTCACTGGAATTAAATATTTTTGAAATACATATAATTCTACAATCTGTGAATTCAACACTAAAAAGTAGACATTGTGGATCTAAAAGGTTATTATTTCTTTACTGTGACGACAAATATGTGAGTTTTAATTTCGAGAAAGAATGTAGTGGTTTGTGTCAAGTCAACATGTGTGTATTGTTTTATGAATAGAAGTCAACTTATTTAAAAGGTCACTTATCAATTGCTTATAAGTTTTTTTTTTCTCAAATAGATTTAAATAAAGTGATCCTTAGAAGTGTGATTTACAAATGTGTGCCTTGAAACGTGCTCGTAGTCTCGAAGATAAAGATCAAAATCAAATATAAGTATTAATAAAGTTAATTCGTAATTTATAAAATTCGTCTGCTCACAAAAGTTACTTAATCTTCGTTTACGAATCTCGTAGTTTTTTAATGACGTTTATTAAAAAAAAAGATCAATACTATAAAAGGAAAGAGATTAGATATGAAAATGTGAAAGTACTTTACTAAGGTAGTGAATTAGAACCGTCCTAACCACAGGTTATTTTAATCTTTTTTACCTTGCGTTAATTATACTCGTACCTAATATTTAAATTTATGTGACATCTTTATTTTAATATAACCTTTTTACTTGTATTTTACTCATGTAATTTTCCTTAGTTTAAAAAAAATGTGAGTATTCAGAAGAAAACATTTAAGGTTAAACATTTTTTTATTTTTTAAGTATACATACAATTTTCCTTATAATGTGATATTCAAAGGCAAAACAGACTTTTCTTTAAATTCATGACTAATAAGACATTTTTGTTTACTCGCAAGATCTGTATACTTCGAAACCATATAATTTAAAAATAAAATTTAGATTTAAAAAATATCAGATGTTTCTTTTAAACGAGAAGAATTAGTCTCGATCCAAATTCGTGTCTATTTGTAGATGTGATTTGATTCACTTTCATTCTCAAATTATAGAACGAATATAAGTAAGTTTAAAAATATTAAAAAGAGTCAACATCATTTGCTTAATGTCTTAAAAATTGGCAAGGATTCAATTTCTCGTACAAATTAAATATGAATCAACACTTCTGTTAAATTGTTATTCACAAATTTTTATGTGACACCATTGACGTTTCTATAAAAAGGCTCTGCTGACGTAATGTGTGTCGAATTTTATTGATTTCCAAATTAGCACAAGTGCTAAAATAACCACATGGTTAATGAAAAGTAGCAGACGAAAACGTCAGTGAAACGTTATTCCAGGTCATTTGCGATGCCATGCATATTTCAGATTAGACCATGTTACCAAGCAAACTCTATCTTCAACCTCATCTTCACTTACCATCGGGTGAGATTGAGGTCAATCGCTATCCCGTATACAAATACTAAACAATAACAATTTTTTGTACAATTAGTGTCACTTATAACACTATAAAAGTGTTACACTTGACGGGCTATCGAGTGAATGAAACAACGCGAATAAAAGAGAGTGATATAGAAATATGCATTTAAAAAATAATAGTATCCATTTACGATGAGTAATACGAACCTAAATACTATATAATATAATAGAATACTAGCTACATCACTTACCTGTGAGAACAATTGTCCCTCCGGGCGGGTGGCGAGCGCTGAGAGCTGGCAACGCACCACAAGATGGCAATCGTCCATCACCGTATTGAAGAACCGTCTAGTTGGCAAGAGAGCTTCCAAATCGATCATCAGCTCCAAAAAGCGCTCGCAGTATCTGAAGGAGAAGTTTACATTATCGCATTTAAACTGCTGCTGAAAATTATAGTATTTAAATCAAATAAAATATATTCAACCTTTATGTCTAAGTAAGTATTTTACCACAAAATCAGTGAGAGATCGTTCAAACCTGCACTTCTATTATGAATTGCTCTAACAATGCCGGGGAAACATCTACGAAAAAACCTGCATGCCCTAAAAGACTACCTATCTTTGAAGATCTACGACTTCGCTGTGTGCTCCTTACCCATATCATCGAAGAGATCTGTGCCCAGAAGTGAAACGTAATATATATGTAAAGCCACAGTAACATAGGTTCGTCACCTTAAAGTCGACATTTGTTTGCAGAAGGACAATTATTAAAACAAATAAGTTGTTTTTGTCCTTGGTGAAGATTCGGGTGACGTCCAGAATTGGTATGGCGGTGATCATGAGTAAGATTACCCTCATCTGCATGTCTCCTTTTCCAGAACCTTATAATGCCTCTAGTACTATTAAGATTTGCAGATATTATGCTAATATTATAACCAGCTTCATGATCTGCAATAATTGTAGCTCTTAAAACTTAATTCCTCAGCATTTTAATTACTTAATATTTATCGCAAGAAATAAAAGAAACAATTATATGTACTGACACACAATGACAAAGAGAACATATTTGACTTGAACATCGTAATGACAGACCTAGGTGTAAACCATATTGATCCTTATCGTATCTAGTAAGTTTACTTTCATATGCAGTTGTCTGCTTAGTGCTTTAGCTTCAAAAGGTACTAAGAGTCTACCACTTCATAAAGGAAAGAATTTGAAAACTGACGAAGGTATTTCTACTCCCACTGTAACACAATTTTTATGCCTAGAGTCTAGAGAAAGATCCCAGATATGCCAGACATAACTTATTTTTTTTTAAAGAACAAAATGCGGCGAATCGAATAGTGATCCTATGTACTTTGAATGTATGCGTATCTATTAAGTTGGGTAGACAGCCAATTTAGAGCTGTCAGGTGAGAAAAGCGAGTTAAAATAGGAGTAACTTCACTTATTTTCTAACGACTGAATTTTATATTATGTTTTGTAGAACATTATTTATTATTGTAGAATATTAACAGAGTGTCAGATAATTTTTTAATATATGCGAAAGATTAATAAATAAAAACATGATCATGTAAAAATTATGCACATTTGTTTATAAATCACTAGCTGTATCCGCGACTTTTTGCGCATGGGTTTTCGGTATAACTTTTTTGTTTGTAAACCTATTGGAATGAAACAAACACTAAATGTTACGGGAAGCTTACAATACATCAGTGAAAACCGTACTCAAATCGGTTAAGCCGTTTCTGAGGTTAGCGTGCACAAATGCACAGGCAAAAATTCTAAAAACTATTATTTTTACCTCTGTAACATAAGTCTTTGTGTGTATTTTTTTAAAATATTTAATGTACGGACACGGCTCGTTTACAATTTTATTATATGTAGTGATTAATATCAAGATACACAATAGGGTATTTTAGTCTATAGGAAAAAAAATCTAAAAGTATATTATTGAGATAGCTTAGGCAAAAAGCAGTCGGAAAATGTTAGTTTTAATTCGTAAAATAACAAAATAACTTTTAAAATTAAATTCAAAGTTTTCAGAATTTTTAGTCTGTTCTTAAACACAATGAAATAGTAGCCGCCATGTTTAGTGTCAGTCAGTGTCATGTTAATTACCGGCGCATTTGTTTACACAGCCAACTGACGTCATGACCACAGAGCAAAATAGTTTCCAGCGTTATCGTTAAATTACGCGCGAAATTTGAAAATGTAAATTTTAAATGCATTTTTATTAAACTTATCGATTGAATAAAAATTTGGTGTTTTTAGTGGTTCATTAGCACTACAGAATCTAATTGAGACACTTTTTAAAAATGGGTGTAATACCCTATTGATCTTTTTTATTTCAAGATAAATTGTAAAGAAATTTTTATAGTGCACAATTTTTGCGGAATAGGCGATTACATATTTTCTACCTTTTTTTTCTTCAATTTTTAATTTCCAATCAAAACGGTTTCTTCTGTAACAATCTAATATCTTTTATCTTCGGAACTTACCTGACTGCATTTTGATCTACATCCCCCGATTCGGGAATATTCTCTAATATCCTCATGAACTTAATCATAAGCCGCTGCAAGTAGCGTCGCTCCCACACAAGCTTCTCCATCATGTCTGGCTTGTCTTTCTTTTGGATTGCGCGCCAATATTTCCTCCATTTTGGAACTTGTTTGAATTCATAATTTCTTCTTCCTATATATATAAAAAAAATTGTTCAAACTCTTTTTTTTTTTAATTCTGATATATCCTTTGTTTTCAAATACTTGACTCTATAGTATATTTTTAAATGTTGGTGTAACTGAACTTTCTAATTCTATTGTCTATTTCTTAAATGACGTCTAAAATCATAATTTTAATGGTAAAGGTCAAAAGCCATCGACTCTGTAGAGCTGCGAGTATGTGTGTATTAGAAAAAATAAACTTAGAATTAGAAAAAAAAAACTACACAAGCTCTTCGGAAGCAGCAATCGACAGCCTCGTTTGTTTTAAAAAGACCGGCTGACGCCTTGTAGTTCCAACACTACTCAACAGACAATTGCTTTATTTTAGATTTCAAAAGTTATATATTCAGTTATAACAGTTTTTATAAGGGAGTGGGTGGAGTAAGCATCATCTAGGAAATGAAAAAAACCTATCTTTCTCAGAGCTCTTTTTGTATAAAATCTAGAAAATAAGACTTAATTGGCAATGTATGTTAAAAGGAACTCAAAATGGATCATTAGGTGTCCAGAATTTGAGATGTTATAATGAACATGTAATAAGTCATTAAGGTAAATAACTATAAAACTAAAAAGCTAAAGGTCAAAATTAAGTAAATTATAAGAGATGCCACAGATTGATATTGCAGAAGTATGGATAAGGAAAGAGAATATTTCGTTCAGAAACTTGACATAAATCTGTGATTTACACTAAACTTAAGTAGAAAAAAGTAACTCACCTTCTTGTAAGCTAATCCACATGCTCAGAGATACAAGTCTTTTAACCTGATCTCTACACAGTTGCACCTCCATACTACCGAAGCAGTGGTTGAGGAACAGCAACAAGCCAGTCTGTTCACGCATCCGACCTCCCACAGGATCATCGGCTACACTAGCACGCAGCACTTGCTCGAAAAACGCCGGGAAATGCTCGGGTTTCTTTAAAAATGCCTGAAATTAATTTAATCATTAGAGCAAAATATTATGTTAATAATGATTTAGCTTTATTCTTTCGCAAACCTATCCCCATATGTATTGTAAAGGGATAAAATTTACTTTTAAGAAACACAGCTAAAGTCACTCAGTGAGCTATGCTTTGGTGGATAGGATCAGAAATTCGCCAAAGAATCAAGGTTGTCTACATAGCAAAGAGAATTAGCAAGTTGAAGTGGCAATGGGCCAGTCACATCTGTTACAGAGCGAATAACTGATGGGGTAGAAGAGTTCTCAAATGGAGGCCATGAATTGGAAAGCGCCACGTGGGCAGACGACCTGAAAGGCATCGGGGGAAGCAGCAGGATGCAAAGGACAAAAGACCGTGCGTGATAGCGAGCTTTGGGAGAGGCCTACCTCCAACAGTGGAGAGACACAGGCTGATGATGATAAAATGGCGGGCAAACACTAGCAATACATAATGACGTAGATTGTAGAATGTAGATACATCGACATTTGCGCAGTTACAAATTTAAGTAATAATTAAAAGTATTTTGTAGTGGCAGGGCACACTGCCTTTTGCAGTCATTTGGGCAGTCTATCTGGCGGCAGTAACCACCCTCTTTGAGAAGACAACCGTGAAATAGCAGCATATGTGCTGTTCTATTTCGGTGAGCGAGTAAGAGATGCCAGAGCCTATTACCCTATCTGTTCCTAAATTCTTGTGCTTAATCCTGCTTGGGTCTGCAGTGCACTTGCAGCACTGGTGGCATTGCTTGTGTTATAGACCACAGTGTCAGTTTATCTATCAACATTAACATTTAAAAATTTGAGATCATACTTTAGAACAATACAATTTTTCATTCTGAATGACTGATATTTTCACTGAAATATGAAAATGTTAGAGTAGATATCTTAGAAAGAATATAGTTCACTAAGAATGGGACTCTTGTTTCGCTAACTGTAATTAAGCTTAGTTTACGCCATAAAATTAGTATGTTTGTATATTCATATTAACCTGCCATGCTGGTACTCTTTCTCGGAATTTTTCATTGATCATAGCTATGATAGACATCATATGAGCATGTGAGGCTTTCCCGGCTTCATAATGCGGCCACAAGTATGTCTCCAAATATTGCGAGAACTCCAACATCATTATCCGACGAACTGAAAAGCTGAACAAAGAACACATTTTATTTTTATTGTAAAAAAATTAAACAAGTAAATTAAATGTATTAGTCATACTTATTTACAAAATAGGAATTATAGTTATTTATTTAATAGGTATAATAGTAATTCTATTTACTTAACACATATAAAAAAAATTATATATAAATTTCATTTTTACTCTTTAATCAATTTAAATACTACTTGCATAATTCACTAATTAGTTGTATGGAAACAATTTTAAAAATTCAAACTGGCAAATAACGAAAAAAAGAAAAAGGTCAGTGCACCCAATCTAAGGGGTCGTTGACCTTGAAATATTCATATATTAAATCACTATGGCTCAGTTTAATTAGAACACTGAAGAAGAAAGTCAGTGCAATCAGTGCATTACTTACTTGGATCCAAGGATTTCAGTTTGATAAATAGTCTCCACAATAGAAGCATCATAAGGTAGGTGGCTCTCTTTAGTCTGAGGTGACCAATACTGATTGGCAAGCTGGAAACAACGAGGCAACCATGCTGATTTGTTTGTAAATCAATGAGGAATGTTACATAGATTTGTAAGTTTATGAACCTATGGACTTTTGAAATACTAGTTGACTGATTTATTACATTTTATCAATAATTCTTTTTCTCTATGCACATTTTTTTGTATAATTTAGGTAACTCAATTAAATAAAAAAGTCTATTCTTTATTTATTTTTTCAAATTAATATTATAATTTGAAAATTGAATTTTTAAATTTCGCTTTAGTAAAGCAATAGAAAAGTTCTGTTTAGGATTATTTAGTGATGACCAGGATACTATAAATGTGACAACTTGATCAATACACAATTTTTTTAAAAATCGAGCTAAATTTTAATTATATTTTGTACTAGCTTTTGCTTGTGACTTTGTCAGTGTGAAAGAATTTTTGAAATCGGTCCAGTGGTTTCTGAATTTATTCATTACAAACAAAAATACAAATCTTTCCTCTTTATACTATTAATATAGATATAGCAGCAAGCTTATTGAGTTTTTTCTCAAGTGAAAATTAGGGTCTTTTTTATGAGGAAATTTAAAGTCTCCCAACAATTTAATAGAAGTACGATTTTGAAATATCCGTTAATTTTGATTTTTTTTATATTTTATTTTATTTTTTTTTATTTTTTTTTACAGAGTTTAAATATTTATTTTCCAATTATTTTTAGGTTAATCAAATAAAATAATCTTATAACTGTCAAGTCTTATACAATTTATGAATTCAATTATGATTATTTTATTAGTTTCATAATAATATGCAACAAACTAAAAAGAAGTTAATCAAAATAACCTCTCATCCAGATTACTCACCTGAGTTATTCTATCAGCATTTATTTGTGATAACGTTGGTAATGGTATTTTTGGTTTCTCCGTTGACGGTGCAGTTTCCGCCTTCATTTTTTCTTGATTTAACTGCACTTTTAATTAAAAATTACAGGGGAAAATGAAAACAAATATCGTGTCAACACAAAATCAAAACACGAAACACGAAATGAAAACATTGATGAGCATAGAGCAGGCAGACACAACATACCACAGAGACCACAATATATCACAGAGGAAATAAAAAAAATCTTAAGTCAAAAATTAAATTTCAATATTTTTGACAACTAAAACATTTAAGCTTACTAATTAATGTAGTATTATATTTTTTTAAATAAATTTACCTACACATTTAACATGCTAGTTGACGCTTTTTAACAAAGCTGAAAATCTTCGTAGCCAAGCTGTAAAAACCAAAATTAAAAACAGAATTTTTATCATAGGTGGGAAGTTTGAACTTGGCGGGCGGGCTAGTAATTTCAGAAAACGTCATAAAAGTGGTTACTGTGCTGTTTATACTGTTGTATCAGGGAAACCAATAACAGATTTGGTTCAGACAGCTTTCAACCTCCTTCTGAGGATCTAATCTAAAAATACGTTTTTTACACAGCATAAGTGGCTCTATTTATTTATTATCAGAATCGACATAACCGGAGAAACAGAAACTGCTCTTCGTAATATACTTTTTTTTATCTGTGAATAGTCACTATGTGGACAAGGCGCATCATACATGAAGTACATTTTTTTAAACTTATGTATTTGCAAAGAAATAGAAAAGGGTTATATTATAATTTAAATTCATACTTGTTCTTTTATGTTTCTTTTATTGAGGTTGTATATTATGTTTAAGTATTTTCTTTAGTTGGTAAGCCTTTTCAAATAAATAAATAAATATTAGTTGATAGTGTTCAAAACTCTATTCATTTAGAAATTGTGGTGTACAAAAACAGAGTAGGTATATACATTTGTAATCACTAAGTATTCGAATTTTTATTATACTTACATTTATTTTTAAAGATATAAAATTTAAGATTAATGAATACAAAGAGATTGGGTATTCTTTTTTTTTCATTACCTTCTTTAGTAACACTCAGTAGGTAAGTACGTAAGGTATTATTAAAGTAAAAACTACAAGTCAAAATTTTCGTCGAAGCAGCTATTAGGACTAGATACCTACATATTTTTGGTGTCAACACGATACAAATCTTTTTATTTTCAGACAAATTAGTCCATTCGTAGTAGATTACATAGAAATAAAATAAACGTAACTATTTACTTCTTCAAATAAAAAGAAAAATCAATTATAATATAACAGCTGTTGCATGCGACTTTACTATAAAATATTGTACTATGTTACTCGCTGATAATGTAGCTTTCTATAGATGAAAGAATCTTTAAAATCGGTCCAGTAGTTTTTAGTTTATTTATTACAAACCTACATTTGTATAGAGGAGGGTAAAGGGGAGGGGGGGGGGGGGGGTGAGTAGCCTATGTTACTGGCTGATAATGTAGCTTTCTATAGGTGAAAGAATTTTTAAATTTACGGTCTAGCTAGTAGTTTTTGAATTAAATACATACATACAAATCTTTTATCTTTTATAATATTAATATAGACTAGTATAGATATATTACCACATCCACAAGGCAACTCAACGATGACCGCCGCGTCCATCCTGTCAATAGAACCCTGAAGGTGTTATTATATTCAGGGGCGTAGCGTCGGGGAGCGGGTGCGAGCAGTCTTAAATTTTTGTCAATAGCTAATCGAAAATGCCCACCTAATTATAAATATTTATTATTCACTTTTTCTGAACATTTTAGTTTCGAGCAGATATCTATAAATGAAACAAATAGCCGGTAATTAAATGTACTCCAGAAAAGGTAGCGGAAAGCGGAACTAAAATCAATTTCAAAGCAAAGAATTTTTCAAACGCCTCTGTCTCATATGGGCACGTAAGGAAATATACATGCACAAATCTCGAAATGAATCATCTGGAGTTTTGTGTATAATTTTTTTCAGTTTTAATAAATAATGATAATGAATCTGTAATCTTTCAGCATATTTTTCTTGATAATAATAATACTTTTATTAGCTATATGCATGCAATGTTTAGTTACAAGTTCGCAAAGTTACAATCGATCGTTCAAAAAATGACAGAGGGCGCTTGCTCTTTTTTTTTTGCTCCAGGGCGCTGAAAGTGTAGCTACGCCAATGTACCCTTAAGTCATTGTAAGCCCTCTATGTAAAATTATTATGAATGAATTAGACTAATATTTATTTTTTAGACTAATATTTATTTTTTTTACTGAAAATTTTGTTGTCTAAATGCAAATCCGCTACTGTTTCGTTTTTCAATAATTTCACGTTAAGTAGTTAAAAAATATACATAATATACTCTGATAGCTTAAATAATTTATCAAACTGGTGAGAATTATTATAGATATACGTGAATATTATCATAGATATATTATTTTTTGTAATAATATATTTATAACTAGCTGAACCCGCAAGTTCGTACGAGTGGTATTCGGTATTATAGCGCGTCACTTTTTGTTTGCAAATCGATGGGAATGAAACAAAAATTAAGTATTATGAGAAGCTTGCTACAATATACATCATTGAAAACTAAATGATAATACAATTTATTTAATACTAATAATGACACGCTAATCTCAGAAACGGCTTAACCGATTTGAATGCTGTTTTCACTTATGTATTGCAGCAAGCTTCCTGTAACATTTAGTGTTTATTTCAATCTACTTTACAAACGAAAAAGTTACGCGCTATACCGAATACCATGCGTACGAAGTGGCGAGCTTAGCTAGTTTACAATATTTCTTATCAGTTCGAATTTTTTTCACTAACGTGAAAATTTTGAAAAACTGGACAATGGCGGTTTTGCATTTAGACACCTCAATTACAAACAAAATGTGTCTGTATACATCAAACGTTGCAAAATTACGTTTAGCGAACCTTTATTATCTTGGATACATGACTGTACCAAGAGTTTTATTTGCAGATGTCTTTACCGATGTTTGATCCACCGGATTACCCTTACAAAGACTTAAACGAGTCTTTAATCTATGACTCCGACAGACTTATGTTTACTGTGGGCACGATAAACGACACTGTGCCTTTATGCACCAACAATACTATCGCCGAGGTTACCGAAGAGATGATTTCAGACATAGAAAACACGCTCTCGTTTTCAAACGACAATGGACGTTATTTTAATAACACTAAAGTTTTGGATAATATTGCAAAACACGAACAAAGTACAGAATTATACATAGTTCAATCAGAGAACCTGCTTAATTATGAGCCTACTCTTTTGGACGAAAACACTGTAAATCAATTTTTGCTGCCTCTTAAAGTTACGACGGATGGAAACAAGGTGATAACAATATCTATTTTAAATCAAGCCATTTTTATACTAAGCTATTCATTAATTTTAAGTATGTAGGACTCTCCAACCCGCAATGTGCCCTGCCACTACTTTAATATGATGATGATGTAGAACTTACAGAATATCTGATCCTATATTGAGTCATTCTGTAAGCATTGGATAACTAATTGGAAAACGCACAGTGGCTGCAGCCAGGTTGACTTTAACGTATTTCCTCTATACAAACCCACTTCACAGTCCAAATCAAAGGAAAGAACTAACTATAGAAAAGTAAAAAAGAATCGAAATACATAATACAAAGGTATTATGAAAAAAGAAAATGAAAATGGAAATTTTATTTACAAAATACGTGTGTATTTTCATAATACATACGTATTTTATTATCAGCTTACAAATGTCCACTGCTGGATAATAGGCCTATTTAATTGGTCCTCCACCCTCCTCTTCCATTTACATTACTTATTGTTTTTTATTTTAATATGGTAAGTGGCTACCGTCGCCTATTACAAAAGCAACGCCACGGATGCTGTAAGTGCGCTGCTATAGTAGGATTAAGGATAAGGGATTAGGACGGGGGATAGGGAAATGGGCTCTGGCATCCCTTAGTCCTCACTTAAACACAACAGCACACTTGTTGTTATTTCACGGTAACCTTCTGTAAGGGGTGATTACTGCTGCCAGACGGGCTCCCTAAATGATTGCGAAACCTAGTCTGTGCCCTGCCACTACTTGCCATCTATGAAAAATTCATTTAAAAAGTTGGCCTTACTGGAATCGAACCCGGGGCCTCTGAGACAGCGCGTTAAAGCAAGCACATTAACCACTCGACTAAGAGGCAGTTCTGTAATATTGTAGACATTTCTGTTTATTATTTACGCAAGTTTCCATAGCAAAACTTATTCTTTATGATCCACATAAAAATAATTGCAATTTTTTTTTACAAAAATTTTACCAGGTTCGAGTCCTGGCCGCATATGAGCGTAATTTGAAAAAGTTTGAATGCAGTTTTTATTTTTCAAAACCGGAGCCTTAGTTCCTAAGAATAAATTTTCGTATCTCTTATGGTTTGAGATTTGCCCTCACTGACCCCATTTGGATTGATCACCCTTGTACTGATCTAAGTTAATACAAGTTTTTTATTTTCAATAATAAATCGTAACGTAGAGTAAAAGCATCTTCAGGTTCAAATCTTTATATAACTTCATTTGTCATATGAATAGGTTGCATTAGAGGATACTGAAGATAAGGAATCTGATCTTCTTTCACTACATTCTTGCGTTATGTGTCACGAAGTATTTATGACTGATGTGGCATTACTTGATCACACGATAGCAATGCACACTTCAGCATCTAGTGCTGAACTGCTGCCGAATGTGGATTCCGTGAATCAGCAAGAACTAAATGTTATAAGAGGTTTGTTTTGAAAAAAGTGTATCTAAGTAGTTGTTTGAAGTAACTTAGTCGGTGAAGTTGTGATAATTGGGTTATATTTTAGTTAAGAGTATATAAGACATTGTTTCCTACATTTTTGGGGATCGATTTTCATATAGGGGCCCCGGCATGGAAATTTTATGACGAATAAAATTAATACAAGCGTTAACTAAAAACCGTTATGTTCTTCTAAGCAGTTCTACCCAAATCCGCCGTAGCTCCTATTTAATGGTGTCGGACATTCTCATGTATAGAGTTAGTCCTCCTTAGCTCCTTAGAGTTAGAAACATGCTGCACGAAGGAAACCAAAACATTAACGAAACCTGCTATCAACAGATGGCACTAACAGTATCTTATCTCCATTCTCCACATTTAATCCCAATTAATAAAATATTCACAAACGATGTTAATCTTTAACAGTTTATAAATTTTTATTCAAATAAAGACACTTCAAAATTGTTTGTAAAATACGTCATGTGTAAAAAAACTGACTTTTTTTAATAGAATTTTTAAAAACACTCGAACGTAACTGTTTTAACAATATCATCCTCTTTGTTTCAGAACCTAGTGTTGCCAGCGCAAATTATGAATCCGAATGGCTTGTGTGTTCTATATGCGGACGCGTATTATCAACAGCTCTGGAAATTAAACCTAGCGGTAAAAACGTACCTACTTATACCTATTTTTTATTTTATAACTTATCAAAAATATATGTTTCTAATCCTTGGTCTGCCAATGTAGATCTAGGCATAATCTTAACAATTAAAAAAAATTAACGAATAATTACCGGCTGATTATAACATTTGAGGACGTCGCTGTAATTTATTGCATCACTATTAGCAACCCGCTTCCGGATTCGCAAGGATGCACCTACTTAATCCTTGTTTATCGTTCTTTTCTTAGTAAAAACTGTATCAAAATCTGTTTATTGGTTTGAAACTAATAACATAATTAATAAGTAAATGAATTTGTAAGAGTATAAGTAAATTGAATATTATTTAGGACTATTAGGTACTATTGGCACCGTAATTACTATATCGATATATGTATATTACAAACTAAACATGTTAGCATAACCATTTAAATATTGTTTGAAATCTAAATACTTATCATATTAGACCATTTTGTTATTCTTAATTTTGATAAAGTGTTATTATATTTGTGCCTTAGTATGACTATATTATCAGAATTATATTTAGTAGTGAAAGCAACACTGTGTAGGTATTACAGTAAAAAAACTGAGCTACCTGTCTAATTTTCTATAACTACCCACCATTGAAAGACCATCGTGAAATAGTAGGACTTGTGCTTTTATTTTTCGATGTACGAGTAAAGAACCCAAAACCCATTTCCTCCTATCCTATCTCTTTTACTTTTCCCCCTCAATATCTGGAGCGCATTTGTATACTGGCGTTGTTTATGTAGTTATATGTTCTTAACGGTAACTAACTAGGTATCTACCATCAAATTTCAACTTACCCGCCACTCTTTATCATAAAAAGTAGCATCTGAATGGAGCTTTAATAATCCATAATATTAATAAGCATTAGATGTATTTTAAGATTACCTATTAGGTCCTCAAATATTTAAATTTTCTCAGAACAACTTTGCTGTGACAATGGTAACGGAAATTGCAGTATTTCAACGAGGAAGCTTGACACTATGTTTGTGTGCAATATCTGCAGTGGTCTATTCGCTGATGGAGTGGCCTTGGATAGACATAGTCGCGATTGTAACTTGCCAGTTCAACAAGAGCAGTATACAGATCAGGCCGTAAGTGAAACTGTACATTAGAAATGTAGGATGTCTTTGCAGTTAAGATCATATTTTAGAATGATTAGAATTTTAGTCTGTCATGTTTGCAGACGAGCTTTCTCAATGGGCACATAAAATGTAGAATTTTTAGAAGCTGTTCTTTATATTTATTTAGTCTATAGTACTCACGTACTTGGAAGTACGTAGTTTGCTTTTGTTTAGTAGTGCAAATGATCGAATCCAGTCATTTGCTCAAACTTCGTTTTTATTGTAAACTTATATACCTACCTACATTGTTGAGGAAATTAAACGCTGGTGTCGATGTCAAAAGAAAAGTCTGTAAAATAGTTTTTAACACATATCACTGATATGTTTCGGAATTGGATGGCTCATATTAGTACTCTCTTAGCTGCTCCGTGTATTTTATTTGCGATGGTTTCATGAACTACGCAACCAACAAATCATACTAATTCAGCAATGCTACACAAGCGCCAATTTATGAATCACTATTTAATGGTTTTAGCTTGCCAGTCTCTAAGTTTAAAACCCGCATATAAGTTAGTCCTCCTTACCTCTATTTTCCATGGCTAGAATATTCAAGAGTAATATGGTTTAGTTTACCGGCACTGTTATTCATCAGATGTTAATTTTCTTCTAGATTAACTCTACGGACAAAAACGCATCACAAATTCCTGAAGTGTGTTATTCTTGTGATGTTTGTGAAAAACAATTCACGTCCGCTGAACAATTAAAACTTCACGTTGTCGAATGTCAGCGTCCAGTAACTAGGAGGGTTAGACGAGCCTATACAAGTACTCCAAACAATAAAATGTGGAACTGTGGTTCTTGTAACCAACTTTTTGCTACGGCCAGGTAATGATCGTTATGTAAATTAGAAAGAATCTGCAAAAAATTTCATCTAAAGTTAAGATCTAAGAAGAGCCCGTTAGGTAACCTATCCCTCCTTTTTCTTTTATCCTACTATGGTCTGCAGCGTGCTTTGCTTGTGTTATAGGCGAAGGTAGCCTACCATTCAAGTGGACCGTCAGCCTGTAAGACGCGACCTTAACATAACGGAAAAATAAAAATAAATAACTGAATCAGTCTACCTAGATGCAGCCATGATCTACTTGATGACCAAGAGTAACATTTCATGATATTTCATCCCAAGTTAAAAATGTTTGCTAATTGCGCTGTATAGGCAATCAAAGGTTTCAGATATTTTAATATTAATTCACGGTAGGTACTTAACTAACTTCACTGACTAATACCCAATCTGTCATCTCGTTTTTCCTACAAAATCCTTGGTTGATGTTGTTAGCTTGAAATCAATGTGGCCTATATGTGGATCCTTGAGTTCTCCATTTGGTTAGTCATATGGTAACGTCATGCCAAACGTCGTGTTTCCCGAACGCCGCTCATTCGAGCTAGATTCGATGATTGACCTTCTCCATCCTTCTCGAAGTTGGCTCTACCTAATTGGATTAAATCATGTTATTTACATTCTGATCAATATTTTTCTATTTTTTTTTATCTATACTTTCTAAACGTTTCAATATTTAATATTAAAAATAAAACTTTAACCAGCTTTCTACCAGCTAGATGGTATGAAGTTTAAAGGTATTACAGGCTGACGGTCCTTCAAGTTCGACTATAATAGGATAAGGGATTAGGAAGGAAGAGGTAAATGGGCTCTGGCATCTCTTACTCACTCACCGAAACACAACAGCACACACGCTGTTACTTTTCATTGTGGTCTTCTGTAAGAAGGTTACTGTCTACTGTCAGGGAATAATTTAATTGTTCCCTTACTGCTAATTTAAATTAAATTCATTTTAATTAAATTATTACCACGGTAAAATAACAATTTAAAGGTGTTTCGGTCGCTGAGTAAAAGATGGCAGCAGGCTTCTGGATTCCTTTGAAATGCTTCTGGCATCTATTCTTTGTCCATTTTCCTTATTATTATTAAACACGTTTATTTATTTTTATCCTTATTTCTATTTTTTTACAATATATATTACTGAAAACTAAATAAGGACCATCTAGATATTATAGGCTTTTTTTAAAATCGGGTTAGTGTTTCCAGTAATTTTTATTGAAGTTATTCAAAACGGGTTTTTAAAATTAAATTAAGCAAAAATAACGTTTGATTTTTAATCGTTTATTGGAACAATATTTTTTTAATAAAAAGACAAATTTATTGAAAAGTTATGTTTTTAAAAAGATTACGTATTTCATAGATAACGCTTTTCATAGACACGTATTTCATAGATGTTTGACCTCCTTGTTTATTAATACATTATCTTGTCCTTGAAGGCATATTCAATTAAATAGAGGATGTTTTCTTCTGGAATCCTCTCCTACCACGTTTATAGAGCATTTATAAGATCTTGCTGGGTGTAAACACTGCAATTGCTGGCAATATCACTTTCTTTGAGACTTCGTTTTAATTGATCCCACAAATACTCAGTTGGATTGAGATCCGGACTCCTGGCTGGCTACTGCAACACTTGAGTTCCAGCTTCCGCTAATGTAGACACTATTAGTCGCGCCGTATGCAGTCAAACATTATTCTGCATTAACCATATATTACACGGTTTACATAACTTGGAGCCGATACATACCCTCATTAAGGATTACGAGATCATTTTTTCGTCCTAGTGTTATTTCGCCCCAGACCATGACACTAGGTCCATCAAAATCGTCCGTTTAGCGTTTGCATGGATCTGAAACAAAATTCTATGAGCGGGCATTTACTGTGCGTGCCATTAAACTTTGGAATGCACTGCCACTAATCATTAGACAATCTAAATCGCTGGACATATTCAAAAAAGCATTCAAGACACATTTTCTGACAAACTGAAGATGACTTTATTTGTTTAATTTTTATATGTAGGTTTATCTTCTAATATATTATATTTATTAATCTATCTTGTTAATCTGTGTTATTAATATTTGTTTATATTCAATTTATGTACTAGTATTTACTTATTAGAATGTAAGTTTATGATGATTTTTACCACCCACATTGTTTTATTTTTCATATTTAATTTTTCTTACCCTAAGGTTGCCTGGAAGAAATCGCTATAAAGCGATAAGGCCGCCTTTTGTACTATTACTTGTTGTTTCTTTCTTTTTTTTATTCTTTTTTATGTATTATAGTACAAATAAAGAGTTTTAATAATAATAAATAACTCTATTGCGTTGATTATCATTTGAAAACGTCAAAAAACATACAAAAAACACAATTTTCAAGTGCCCTCAAATTAAGCTCTATATTTTTATTTTACACTTGATTAATTTGTCACCAGAAACATTAATGACACTAAACCCATAACTTAACATTTACAAATCATTAAAAACACTAGACGAGAGTAATGTTTATTTATTATTCAATTTTACTGGTGGCCCTTATTTTGTTTTCAGTAGTATTTATATTAAAAAAATATCATAAAAAACTTAAAACTAGAATCCAGCCGGTAGCGGGGCAAAACCCAAGCTACCGGTTGTGGTTAGGGCTGCAGAGTGAGGAACCTCCTGACAATACGTGCCGTATCAAGAAGTACCGCGTTCTTTATCTGTCCCTTGACCCAGCTATCAAGCCTTTATTATTATTATTTCTTTGTCCTTGGGTGTCCTGTGCGACTTTAAATAGGCGATAGAACGAAGTCAAAGAAGAGGTCAAAGAATACTCATGATATCTTTCGAAAACATTATAATTTGGTGTAGATAATTTTGTTATCTGTAAACTCTATTTATTTATTTATTATTTATCCACTTGCCAATATTTGTCAAAAAATATATAAACAGCCATCTGTTACCAAATCTGTTACCATATGTTGAACTAAACTGTAGAATATATCTTCGACAATAAGAGTGCTTGTTGATGTTTAGATTGTCTAGTTCAAAAGATTAAGAAATTATGAAATGTATGAACTTTCAGGGAGTTGTATCGACATAAGCGCGGCGAAGACAGACCTCCCGGTGCCCCCTTGATAGCTTACGTTTGCGAAGAATGCGATAAAGTACTGGGCAGCATGTGCGCGTTGCATACACACAAAAAAATGCATAAAGTTTCTAAGCCGGTAAACGATAACGATCATTTTTTTACTCATAAGAAAAATATTAGACTTATCTCCCCGTAGAAATCCCCACGGGAAATCCCGAGGTTCACATATCATCAAATAATGGGAATTACACATTTCGAATGAAAACGAATAATTAATAAAGTTTGTCATTGTAAACTCTGTTTCTCCTTGCGATAGATTTAGCTAATAATTGTAAAAAAAAATTTCTGTTCAGTCAAAATTTTAATGTCTCCAGGGATATCCGTGTCGTATTTGCGGCCGACTCTTCAACCAATCAGGCCACTTAGCAATTCATATGCGCATGCACACTGGTGAACGGCCTTATCCTTGTGATCTCTGTCCGAAGGCTTTCAAAGTTAAGGTAATATTGTCATATCTTCTTATTGACCTTCATTCAATATTAACTGTGAGAGTATAAAAAAATTGTAGTTCTTTGTACTCTTAAAAGTAATTAAAACCCATAGGACCAAATTTTAGGCATTCTTCTTGTAATTAATTCTTTCTGAGTTAATTCGCCGATATTAATCTTTTGACTCGAGGGTCAAAGACCTCGAGCTCTGCTTTCAACTTTCAATACTCCCAACTTCCAAACACTAAACTACCATCACTCGGAAGATGGCGCTATGTATTCAAAAAGTCAGACGATCGAGACAATCATAGCCGTGACGATGACGATGAAGATTATACAACGATCAGAAATGCACAATTGGCGAGGGTTTTCTCACAGTTTTTAGATTGTTATGTGTAAAAATGGTTATCGGTGACAGGTGGAGCGCGACGACCACCGTCGGACGCATACTGGGGAGCGTCCCTTCGCGTGCACCAATTGCCCCAAGACGTTCACCGCCGCCGCACGGTTGCGTGAACATGCTCGCATTCATACGGACCAAAGGTTATGCTCCCATACATTCGTTGCTTGCGCCTTTATTGTACTACCTGGCTTGATATTCTATTCTTTTTTCAAACAAACTAGTTGCTTTTTGTTTAAGCAACTCCACGCTCCATACTCAATATAATATTAGTGTAAAAGATATTACCAGTAATACCTACTTATTAGACTAATTATCCAATATTTAAAACTATTAGGTCGGGGAAAAAGTCTTTTCGCATATAGTGTGTATAAACTTGTAATAAAATCTCTTTGGCTGTACTATTTGTATCTGGCTGGTTTTGATGACATTGAAAAGGTTACATTTCTAAAAAAAGAAACAAAGTAGTAAAATGTTCATTATAAAAAAGGAAATTTCATTACAAAAAAGGAAAAGCGGTAGGTAACGCAAGCCGCGAAAAAAATTTGCAACGTTTATGCAGTGTCAGTAAGAGTATCACAAAGTTGGTTTAAGCGTTTTCAATCCATGAATTTTAATGTCAAGATGCACCTCGCTCTGGTCGCCCTGTTACGGATAAAATGGACGCCATTTTTGAAAAAGTGAAGCAAGATCGGCATATCAGTATTTCCGACATACTCGTAGCTGAAGAACTAGGAAATGACCACAAAACAGTTTTAATTCATTTGAAAAAAACTGGTTGCACAAAAAAGCTCGATATTTGGGTGCCACAAGAGCTCACTGAAAGAAACCTTATGAATCATGTACTCATTTGCGATTCTTTATTGAGACGTAATGAAACCGAACTGTTTTGAAGAGATGATAACTGGTGATGAAAAGTGAATCACGTACGACAAGAACGTGCGAGAAAGGTCGTGGTCAAAGATCGAACAGGCTTCACAGACTTTGCCAAAACCCGGGTTAACTCGCAATAAGGTGATGCTGTGTGTTTGGTAGGATTGGAAGGGCATTGTTCATTATGAGCTTTTACCGCCGGCCAGAACCATCGATTCCGATCTCTACTGCCAACAACTGATGAGATTAAAGCGAGAAGTTGAGAGAAAGCTGCCGGAATTGATCAATAGAAAGGGTGTGGTCCTTCATCACGACGACGCTAGACTACACACATCTTTAGCCACTCAGCAAAAATTAAGAGAGTTTGGCTGGGAGGTGTTAATGTATCCGCCATATAGCCCTGAAATTGCACCTTCAGATTTCCACCTGTTTCGGTCTCTTCAGAATTATTTAGGCAGTGTCAGGTTAACATCAAGAGAAGACGGGCAAAACAACTCGTCGCCTTTTTTTGATCAGACGTCCCAAAATTTCTACAGCAACGGGATAATGTCACTACCTGCAAGATGGCAAAAAGTCATCGAACAAAATGGCACATATTTACTGTAATTAAATGTAAATAAACTTTGAAAAAATCTTGAGTTTTCATATAAAATGCGAAGAAACCTTATCCCTATTATAACTTATTAGGTAGGTATATTGTCTTTTAAGATCTACATAAATATTTCTGGCCAGAAACTTTTGGACCCCCCGAGTATAACGAATTATATTCTGCAAATATAATACCAATGATGTCCTTATTATATTTGCAGAATGTAATTTGTTGTTATATTGCAAGCCTCTAAGGGTTTGAATTTTTTTTTAAAGAAACAACGAGATACCTACTTGACCATCAAATTCAAAATTTGTGACATCACCTAAGAAACCTTATTTCCCTTGAAAATAAAGTGAAATCAAAAATTGGTAATGGAGTCTGTCATTTGAAAATAAGGTTTATTAAAATTAAAAGTAAATGTTAATTCAACAATACCTATACCTTACCTACTTATTCATGAAAGTATAAAAAAGTTAAACTGTTTTGCGCTAAGTTACAACTAACAACAACCTACTACCACAACCTAATGAAATACTTTATGAGTAAAAAAAAGCGAATATCTTTGAAATATGTGAATGTGTGTACGAGTAGGAATATTCTATACATATAATATGATAAAATCGTAAACGACCCGTGTCTGTACATTTAATATTTTTTCAAAAAAAAAAAAACAATTTATACCTTTGTACTTAACTTTTAACCCTTTGTACTTATGTTACCGAGGTCAAAAAAATAGTTTACGGAATTTTTATCTGTTTGTCTGTGCGTTTGTGCACGCTAATCTCAGAAGCGGCTTAACCGATTTGAATTCGGTTTTCACTGATGTATTGCAGCAAGCCTCCCGTAACATTTAGTGTTTGTTTCATTCCAATTGGTTTACAAACAAAATAGTTACGCGCTATACCGAACACCACGCGTACAAAGTTGCAGACTCAGCTAGTGTATAATATTTATATTGAGAGGGGCTTCGTCGTGTCATAATTGTCAGCATTTCGCGTGTCACCTCTCTCTCACTTGCTCTCACGGCTAATTCTAATGTGTGAGAATAGGGAAAGAAAAAGATTTTTTTCAGCTTAAAACTTGTATCTTCAGTATAGGTTTTTCTCATTATGTAAATCGTAAATGCGGTCTTTTTGAAAAATTAAAACAGGAAAGGAACAGTGAGTTTTTGTAAGATTGAAATTAAAATAACACCTATTTAAGGGTAGTATATAAAACAGGTACATTTTTGTTTCGTAGGCAGATTTAACGCATTTATAAAAATAAAAAAATACTAAACACGCAATTTGTTTATGAGATATTGAAAATGGAAAAATAATTTAAATCAATATTTTAACTGATAATAAGTTAGATAGATAAGAAGTTAGATAATAAAAAGAACAGTTAATAAGTAGATACATTTTTAAAATCAAGGAGAAAAGATTTAAAAAAAGATGGTGATTGCTTCCATATAGCATAATGCAACTTCGATTCCCTGCTATCATAAAAAACGCGATTGCGATTATTTTTAACAATCGTTAAAACATTTATATCTTTTAACTTGTAATATATAAACTAGATCACAAACCATACATGCATATCTTTTAATTTAGTCATTTTAATGAAAACAGCAAAAGATGACGACCTAAATGAAACATTTCCTAACATTTACCTACGTTTAAATGAAACTTTGTGGATATAATCTCGGACAAGTAGAAACAGTTACCTATTTATTCATTAAATAGGTTTCAAGGAAACAATTTTAATGGTCACTTTTAATGCCAAGATGATGAAGATCCTGAGAAGAAACCCCGAAAGAAACTCATGATACCATTCTTTTTGTCATATTTAAAATAAAATATAACAATTACAATTTTTACAATAACTGTTATACACAAATATATATTATACTGAACATAGTATGAACTCCAAATCGTTGAAATACAATCTTCATTATCGATTAAACAAAATCAGCGACTTTATAATAACCTTTCGAACATAGTTTGGTTTTGATTAGACTTTTAAATTTATTTATATGTGAATAACCAATAATAGATTATGGCTTTCTTTGCTATAAATAAACTCAACTGATCTAAAAAATTAGAAAACACAATTTGATATATTTTTAATTTTGACTCTTCATTCATTATAAATTTTAGTATTTATTATACTAAAATTTTTATTTTAAAATATCTATATTTCGTACGCTTTGAGAATAGTCCCCTGTGCGCTAGCGCCACCAGCGGAAAATATTTAAAACTTTAACAAGTTAATGATAGAAAATACCTACAGATGGCGCTGTCAATCTTGAATTATGATTTATACCTAGTTTGAATTAGAACTATCTAACTTTTATAGTGTCTAGTTTTCAATGTGAGTTCTACATATAAATTAATTCCATTGTTTTTGATTTTACAACAATCGAATTATTGAATTGAGTAAAGAATTTTAGTCTTCTTTCGGTTCAGTATTAATGAGCTTGAGTAAAACCTGATTCAAGAAGCAATACCTCGTTTGAGTGGTTCTATTCTGGCTTGTGACCGGTTCCACGGCAGTTTTATAGACACTAGACGGTTTCATAGTCTAACGAGGGTAATATACTCACCTATAATATATTTCAATGGAAATAATATGTCCAAGTGACGGAATTACGACATAAATGTGGATTGTTTTAAGGGCAGTAATTGTGACGAAGTGTATTTTCAAATTTGTGCACACACGCATAGCATTTACCTTTAATCCAGTATCTGAGTCTTGAATAGTCACAGAAACAAGAAACGATGGCTTGAATTCGTACACCAACCAAGATGATTTCTTATTATGAAACTTACGCGATTAGCGGATCTCACTCTTCGGAGTTACGCGACATGCAACTTTGCGGTAGAGCCTAATTTAGAATCACATATTTCTAGTTCAATCTCAATCTCTCAAACAGCATTTCCATCTCATCAGATGCTTAAAAGTTAATAATAAATATATTTATTATTTTATGAGGGGTCCAAAGCATGACGAACTAGACCAATACTTTTATAATCATTGGTATGACACTCAGAATTATTTTGTCGGTTCCTTTTTTAACTGTACTGGATACATAAGATTATTTTTTAAAATTTTCAATTTTTGAAACATGTGCAACAATAAATTAAAATTAAATGACATTTGAGGGTTTATCCGATTGTTTTTTGGTACTAAATTGCTGAACTCTTCAGAAAGCAATCTCTGTTGTGCAATCTTAATTCTGAAATAACCGAGGCTCTCTTTTTACAGCAGTAACTACGTTCATGGGGATAAAAATAGCTCTGTGGAATAACAGCTCTTGTGATGGTGTATTTCGGCGGTTGAGAAAGGGATGCCAGATTGCCAGAACAAATTTCTCTGTTCTCTCCTTTCCTTACCTTCCCTTGGGGTCCCTTGTCCTTTATCCGTCAGCTTGCCTGCTGACGAATATTAATATTTAAATACATTTTAAACTTATTTATTTATGAATAGGGATTTTCTGGTTTTCTCACTAATGATGTTTCTTATTATTAAATGAACTTAATAAATCTCAGATCCTTTTAGTGCTTTAGCAATTTATGGACGGTAAGTGGCTGACGGCCCACTTGATGGTTGGTTGCTACGGCTACGCTAGCCTATTAAGACAATAATTATTAATAAATATATAAATTGCAGGCCATACCAATGTGATATTTGCGGTGCTGCTTTCCGAAGACCCTACGCTCGAACAGTCCACACACTAATCCACACCGGAGAGAAGCCTCACGAATGTGATATTTGTGGAACAGCCTTCAGGTATACTATGCTGTTAGAAAATATAGCAAATTCATCAAAATATCTGAGACATTATATCCTATTCCTCTGTCAAATAAAATATAAAGTCGCTCTTGGTTTTTCAAAAGTCAAAAACTAAATTGATGACAATTTTTTTGTGTATAGGTACAATTTTTATTGCGGCAACTTCTAACGTCGAAAAGGGGGGGGGGGGGGGTTTAGACCTTGCTCGCCTAAACCCCATTGATCATTTCGCGCTCTAAATTAAATTGGAATTAAAATAATACAATACATACATAGGTATATTATAAGGTACGGGACGTCACAAAAAACTTGTGGCATTCGGTTGTTTAAATGATGTATATTTTCCTCAGATGTAACAAGACACAATAAGTGACAGCTGCTTCCAAACATCCTTAGATACTTCCTAAGATTTACTAAGTAATTAATATCTACTGGCCCAAGATCCCAGGCATGACAGACATATCTTATTTTCTAAAGGAAAAATGTGGAGTATCCAGTAATTTTATTTTTTATTGTAGGTAACAGTATTTTTCGGCCACACGGCCTTTATGTCATACCATAAAGGCAGATATGGATAAAACTCTATACTTTATAACTAGCAGGTCCACAAGTGGGAAAGATAATTGTAATAATTATTTTACATAATTAATCAGTCACGTTTATTTTCCAGACGTTCTGGAGACATGTGGAAGCATAAGAGAACAATTCACAGTGTGCAGTCTCACTGCACCGACAATGTTGAATAACACTCAATTCCTCAGAATCAGAACCATTTAATTTATACTTACCTACATTTATATCTACATAAATGCCTTGTCAATTTTCACTTTTGTTTCATTCTTATATAATCCTAGAGAATTGTCTTCGGCTTCGCATGGATCCAATTCTTCCAATCTCTGATTTCAACGAATTTTTGGAAAAAAAAAACAGCCACTCTCGAGTTTTGCTTTTAGCAACACATTTAGCGATTCATTTTTATTTATATAGATAGATAAATAAATAATATTGGTTATAAACTACCCAGTACCCATTTTGTTGTAGGGGCAAAATAACACTACCTACACGCCAGCTCTCTTGACGGTAAGTAATAGATTACAGGGTGACCCTAACAGAAGACCATTTTAGTTTTAACCATTTCTCCCATTAGCTTCAACCACATCTGTATATCTTCTGTTTTGTTCCTAGGAGACTACTGTTATCTTCTATCAAATAGAGTATCAGATTGTAAAAAATGAAGAGTCGTTTTGATGACCATTAATACATAGTACACGTGCGGTTAGCTATTATTTTCTGATAATGTGTTCTTTTTTAGTTACTAAATATTTTATGATAGAGGTTCCATGTTACATTGGAAGTATCAGCTTTTATGAATCAACGACGTCTACCTCATACGCACTCTATTCCTCACTCTTTCCAAATTTTTTATTGACCCACAGCGTTTGTGTAGACCTTAGATAATGAACTTATTTTATCTGCTGGTTTTTTAATAGGGTTGATTTGGTGAAATAAAAGTCTAAAATTCTTCAACAGTAAATATTTATTATAAAAATTGCTCTTATAGCCACATTTCTGGTTTTTTTTTATAATATATATATATATATATTTAATATTTATGTTCATTCTTTGTGCCATTTATTTTTCACAAAAATTATTCCTGTTCTTGTTATTTTCGACACAACAGCTTAAATAATTACACTTTACAATTAGATATCAAGTACATTAGACAATTAGGGAAACAATTTCGAACAACTATCTAACATGAGGAACGTTATAACAATTCGATGTGCAATATTTAGTCTATTCAAAATTTGTTTCGCGATAATTATCTAATGTGAGTATTTTTTTTATCAATATACAAAAAAAGTTTTAATAAAAAAATCCTGTCATTTTTGGTAACCAATGGCGTTAAAACCACTAAAGAGACATTTACATAGTACTTTAAAAATTACGTATGATGTCGAGGAGGCTTCTTAGAAACCTCTCGACTTAAAGAACAGGGGACTTAAAAGACAGGGGTTCGTCTACTGCCGTTTACAATTTTAATATATATACTTATTGCTCTGAGTACCGTACTCTTAATAAATTCACAGATATTACGACAACATAAGTAACGCAATTAAATTATTCAAAGAGTATTTAAATATATATAATTTTCTTTAAACAGAGCTCACCACATAATAATTATTATACATAATTTTACACAGTTGCATTTTACAAATTAGATTAGCTCCGTCAAAGCGAAAATATTCGAATAACATACAATACTTTGATTTTGAAAATGACAGGACTATTGTGAGGCAATGTTGTTGCAAGTGCAACCGATGTTGTGCAAGCATTTTGGGATTGGTTCATCCTTCTGACGCATACCAGTTTCACAGACGCAACGGCGTCAAAGACAATAGTGGTAAGAAAATAGAATTTCAAGACAACTTCGAAACGTGAATTTATTTACAGCCTAATAATTATTACATTAAGTACCTCCGAATCTATTAAAAGTACAATATGCGACAGAACCGTGATATTTTTCTCATAGCGTGTCGCCTGTTCGCCGACATTTCGCTAACTTACTTAAGTAAACCATCACAACCATACGGACATGTTACAACGAAATGACACGACAAATAATTATCCGTAAAAATAATTAAACAGATTGAGCTGAGAGTTTTTAACCCAAGAGTTTACAGCTAAAAACATTGTTTACTATTTAACATTATTATCTATATTACTGGCAATTAGAATTTGTAACATTCTTGTCCTAAAATCACTGAGCCCTATATTGGCATTGCTCAACTGTGTCCGAAAGAAAGCAAAATTTTGTGCAAAATTAATCTATATCACAGATATCCCATGCTCATTTAAAAAAATATGAATATTCACACCATAGACGAGAAAGTCTAGACCACAGGTTCCCAACGGGGGCGGTAGCGCCCCCTACTGGGCGTTAGAGCTTTTCGCGGAGGCAGTAGCGGGTCCAACGGCAAATGGGGTACATTATGACAGTAAAGGGAGCGGTCGCGGCGTACCTAATATTACCTAATTAGAAATTTAATATAATGAAATACTTTGAAAATACCTTTATTTTCATTAAAAAAAAAACATTTTATCTAGCCGTCTAAAACTTTTATCTTATTATTGTGGAATAAATAAACATTAAAACATTTAAATAAGCATTAAGTATAAACTAATTGATTTAGGACTGTCGGTAACGATTAAAGAATGTGTGAGAGAGAGAGAGAGAATGAATTTTTAATTTGTGATTATTAAACATTTATTAGACAGACATATAAAATTGGTATAATTAACTATTTTGTAAATGGGGGCGTTGAATTTTTTTTATTTTTTTTTGTAAAGGGGGTGGTAGTCCATAAAAGGTTGGGGACCTATGGTCTAGCTAGACGATAGCCAAACCTATAAAATGCCTATTTCATTTACTTATACTTTAAAATTTTATTTATTTTAAATTTAAATTGAATTATAAATTCATTTTTCACAATATTTACTTTATATTTCATTAATTTTGCCAAGGGAACGAGTAATCCCATTAGCTGTTACTAGCTTCACCATTTCTAGGCTGAAACTGGTATAAGCTACAACAAATGGGAATATTATTCCCATTCGCCACTAGTGGC
The DNA here is from genome assembly GCA_910589475.2 of Bembecia ichneumoniformis. Lineage (NCBI taxonomy): Eukaryota > Metazoa > Arthropoda > Insecta > Lepidoptera > Sesiidae > Bembecia > Bembecia ichneumoniformis. Next base: position 9,929,664 of record OU342537.1, on the reverse strand, counting down.
AGCGACAGGGAATAAGTTAATTCTCATTTGTCGCCATCGTGGGACAGTTCAAATTAATTGTCTTAATCGGTTGGGTTTAGCAGGCGACTGATATTTTAAATTTTCTCTCAGCAAATTCAAAAATAAAAACTAAAAAAAAGACATTTTTTTACTTATAAATTGCTTTGGTTTTTTTTAATTAACCTCAAAATTGGGAAGAAAACGGCAAAACAAATTATATTTGTTTTTATATATAAATATGGGGTAATATGGTTTCTGTGAATCAATTTACACATAATATCGCTTTCGTATTTAATATTAGAATCATGCGGACACAAAAATTGTTCATCGTCATCGACAATCATAGAGCTCAATGCCTAAAACGTATAAGTTACAATTAAAATGTAGTTAATTTATGTGTACTCGTTTGCATTTATTTGGACAGAAAGAGATTGTCGCGTACCGCGGCGGTGACGGCAATCTATCGCGCGTAGCATAGTGACGATCTGCTACTTACCCACAATCGACATCGATATCAATAAAATCATTTAATTTACAATAATTTATTATTTACAACGGCCGCGTTTCACCGCGCCATAATGCCCAACTCCGTAAAATATGTACACTATATTTAAAGAACATAGAGTTTCTCTCATTAGCTACCGAATCACAATTCAAATATTTGAATAATTGACAACGGTGGACAAACATGCGCCGGAGCACTTAAGCATTATTACTTTACTGAAATTTGTACTTTGCTCTATATAAGTGTTTAGGTATGTTTGGTCCATGCAGTCGCTGTCCATGGTCCGCGAATATGCCGTGTTTGCAATAAGGGCCCTCCAATACAGCCCGCGATTTATCGTTTGGAAAAACCACGCTCGATAATAACGAACGGTTTTAACCCGCGACAATAACCTCGCGATTCGCAACTCGATCGACAGTTTCTCTATTCGCTATTAACACGGCACATTAGGGTCCCAAGCGATCTCATACAAATGCACTAACGACAAAAATCGCAGAATCGCAGTTATCGATTATATGGAGCGATAAGTCGCCGCAGTCTGTAGGAGGCTTTAAATATTAAGGGTCAACATTTTAACTTTTCTCAAACAAACTTCGACAGACAAAATCTCAAGAAATATAGCGTTGCTTTATTCTCTTTGTCAATTAAACCCTTCAAACACAAACGAACTTATTCATCGCCATTAACTTCTAACGAACAACTTTCGACTTTACACTACAACGTCACTAGATGGCGGGGAAGTAATCACGGAAACAATTGAAATTTATTAAGAAGTTCATGTTTCAGAGTTTTCAGAGTAATATAAATGTTTAAACGACGCATTATTTATGAGATTAATGCCATGAAAGTATGTTTTCTTAAATATGATACTATCGTTTGACTTTAAATCTTTTGTTCAACTTAATAGATCCAGCCAGCTTGATCAATTATGCAGGACCGTGTCTAGTTATATCAAACAAGCGCACAGTTGTAAAAATGAAAGAAAATTAGCTGCAATTAGCGTGATTGTAGGGACACTTGAAGACATTTCCAACTATAACGAGGTTAGAGGCAAAATTAAACAAATAATAAACAGTAAAAAAATAAATGACAATTTTGCCTGTAAAATCGAAATAAATTTAGTCTTCATCGTGAACAATTATTTTAAATGATAATTTTAACTGAAGAAGTATCAAATTAATTATTACTAAATATATTTTGTTCCTTCTGTAGCTGTATAACATTGTAAGACTGTATTATTCTTTCGTGTGTGAATTGTATAGAATCATAGGTGCATAAATAGACGAAATATTGTGAAAATTATCTTTTACTATATCTATTTTGTTTTCGTTTTAAAATTATCAACAATTCGCTAAAACAAAATCAGCTGCATTCTAAGTTTTGTATTAAAAATATCCGATCCGTTGCCAAACAATATATGGCATTCGATACAATATAGGAACTGCAACAGTTACTTCAGGAAAGTATCAAGTGTGAAATCTTCAACTTATACATTTAAGTATTGTGGATTAAACTTAAGTTAAACCGTTAGAACGCAGCCGATATGGTCTTCATTTTAAAATTAAGCAATTCCAGTTAAAAGGATGACTGTGTTAAGTACAATAACAACTCACAACAGCTGCTTGGATCACATTTTTTACGTATTACAAATTCCCAAATCATATTTTATGTATGATGTCCACTGACAGTTGCACAGTGAAGTTGGTAAGGCTGCTTAATTGACATCCTGGGTTAATTGTGTCATGAAAGCTTAAGTACATTGGTATCGCTTTGTGAATATATCACTTTTTTGTTCACATAACATAGTCAATATTTGAAAATGTTCTATGATCGGCACATGTCCACACATTATAAGTATGAGGCTCTATCGACGTCCAATCCGTGACAGCTGTGTCTCTTTAGTGGCATATGTCACAAAAAAAATAGAAATCTAATATTTAATTGAAAATATGCCGAAGAAAAGCGAAGGGGTTCTATTCCAGTCCAACTCGTCAACTGTTACGGACCCGGCTCGTACGTCACATTCTACAATACAACCCATTCATAAACACACTCGTTGTACGAATACTTTACAAAGAAAATATCAAGACAGAAATAACTCTAAATGATCACTCGACAAACTCTCGTCAACGAAACAATAAATATAGAATTTCACCTAATTAATTAATTACACGTAATTTCAACGAAAATTTCAAACACCCCAGTTTAATTGAAACGATATTAATGTCATTAGCTATAAGTCACTACAGTTTCAGTTTGGAATTCACTTAAAGAAATAAAACTATCAAAAATAACTTGGGTCGCGTTTAAGTCCTGCGTCACGTCCGAAGCTAGCACCTTCCCTTTAGCAATTACATAATACTAACTACTGACTGCGTGTACGTGCGCCGCGTCGGCGTCCGGAGGAGAGCGGGCGCCGGACGCGCCTCCGACTAGAAGTACCGCGCGGCCGCGGCACGGGCCGGTGCGCGGCGGCCGCGCGGCCTGTCTCACCTCGCGGCGCAGGCCGCCGGCGTATCACAGGCGCTCAGTGGGGCGCGGGCGAGTCCTGCCCGCGCGCCATACACTAACTCGTCGGCACCAGTAGCCGAACGAAACTCTCCTCGCTCCAGCCCCAGTCGTCGGGCCACGCGTCCTCCGGCGGGTCGAGCGCCGACCGCGACGACAGGCTCAGCACCGAGCCCCAGTCGATGGTGCGCTGCTCCTCGTCGCCGTAGCCCGAGTCCCGGTCCGGCGCGGGAGGCGCGGGGAAGGGGGTCGCGCGACCCGCCGCCGAGTCTCGCGAGCCCAGCAGCTCGCACCGAGCCACCCCGCCGTTCACGCAGGCGGGCTCGAAGGGCGCCTCTTCCGCGTTCTCTCTTTCCATTTCTCTTTCTATGCTGCGCAACGTGTTGCAGACTAGAACCGAGCGTCGGAGAGAAGGATCTGCCGTTTGGCGAAAGCGCGCCAGCTTCAGTGCACACAGGTTCATCATCTTGACTCGCCTCTCGCGGTAACAGCGTCGGGAAGCACATCTGCCCGCGGCGCGGCCGTCGCAGCACGCGCGCGCTGCGGCCCCGCCTAACTCCAGGTAGGACTTGCCGTTCTCGGCGCGAATGGTGTCGTGGGCGCCGCACCATCCGCCGCACCAACGCCGGCGGCACGCTCGCCTCTCCTCCTCCTCCGTCCGCCAGCAATCTCCGCCGCCGGCACCGGCGGCGACGGCTTCGAGCCGCGCTATTGAATCTTCCCAACGGGCGACTTTGCCGCCACCCTCGCACGGGGAGACGGCACGCCGTTTGGCGCCGCACCCGCCGCCCGAGCCCTGCAATTACAAAACCAATCCACATTATCCTTTTGTCCTCTAAAAACAGCGAGTAAGTTATGTTAAAATAAGTAATATAACAGATGAAATGAAATTCGGCATTAGTTTATAGAGGCATTAAAAACAGTCACTACATTTTTCAGAAAGAAGGGAATGTATTTGCACAAATGCTAGAGGAGGTTTTCAATATTGTAGATAATTGGAAATTGAAAAGAATTTTTGCAAAAATAAATTTAGAATGATTACCTATAGTTCCCTGTTGATTAATGGATTAAAACAAAACGGTTTAAAATTCGTGTATTTAAATCAGCCAAAGAACGCTATTCTTGATTATTATATGGATAATCCTAAAAAAATTGCATTTTTGTAAAAAAAAAAATTACCTACTTAAAGAAAGACAGAGATAATTTTAGTTTGCGATTGCTTTCATCTTTTTCCATAGTACTAGATCTGCATTACTGCATAAATACTATAATTATAATATAATAGCGCGTGTGGGTTGGCACCGAAATACGCTGCTCTACTTCGCTTCTACCGCTCATCTATCCGACCGACCTATGAAAGTACCGTAAGAGATCATGGTAACATATTCTTGCATTCCCAACAAAAACCGTAGCTTTAAAATTCTATTCGCTGTACAAAAGCATTCGTCAAAGATAAGGATAATAATAAAACTCGTCTCCGAAGAAATAATGTAGAATACGAGAAGAGAAGCACACGGGCTTACGCTTGGGGTATGGGTACCTGGATGGGGCAGCGCACATTGTGTATTTCCAATGCGACGACCCTTCGCGTTTTTTGTATCACAATGGGTACCCGGGGTGCAGCCCCAACTTAGATATTTGGTGCAGGTAAAGGATCGTGCTTTGCTACGTCGCTTTCGGATTTGGATCGTAAACGTTACTTCGTAAGCATTTTTGTAATCACTGAGCATCTGGCTGCGTAAACTCTAATGAATACCTGGGACTTTTCTATTTTTATATTATACCTATACGGCTGGCGTCCAGTTTAAAGACAGGAATATTTTTTTGCAATACTTGGAGCGTTATTACACGTCCAGGATCAAAAATAAAGTGGTTAAGGCAACGTCCAGCGGGCAGCCGGCAGATGCCCCTGCACCTGTCGCGACAATTGGGTATCACACGCGCCTGCAAAACTAGACAGTATCTGTAGTGGCGAAGCTACACAATTTTATGTGTTTTTTACCTACTTATATATATGTACAGGCTCGCTACGTAATAAACCATTAATTTTAAGGCTTATTCCACTTTTCCACTCCGCTCCGAAATTATTGTTGACTGAATTTTAAATTTTATTTCACAATAGATAGGTATCAATTTCGATTTGTAGTAGGTACATCCAAAATTATTTTATGAAACTGTTAGTAACATTTAACAAACTTTTTAGTTCGAATGTCATTTCTTTAAAAAAAATGTTTTTAATTTACTTCCATTCTAAGCTAATAATAATCTTTTCAAAACCTTTAGTTTTATTTAAATTGTCATATTATTCAAATTAGAAAGAGTACAAATTCTACCGATATTGGTTTCCTAGATATGTTACTTTTGACAGTAGAGTACGCCAAACACCAAATAAAGAATATAATATTCTATAGGTAGTTAATCTTAGATAATATTATAGGTATAAAAAATCTAGGGAAAACAATTCAATTGAGTCTGCCAATTAACGGTTGGTGTTGCCATTACCCAAAATGAATTAGGGATTATACCTAATCAGTTTGAGTTATAAATATGAAAAATCCACGTTTGAAAGATAAGAACACATAAAGTTGGATAGGATTAACTATCGTTAGCTAAGATTGAATGGTACAAGAAGATAAGGTTGGCTTAAGTGTTGGTATTCTACAAGGAAACAAGTAGAAGGAAAATGTGCGAATACACAGCACAAAGCATAAAATGTAGCTATGCCACAAGTCGGGGCAGAGTGCCGCCAACGTTGACTCAGCGGCCACTCATCGCAACGCTGCAAATAATCATTAACTCGGCCACTTTGCGTCACCCCTTTATCGCTTCGCGGAGAACGTGTCGCTCTTGTGCAGTTGCAAACATTGCACACCATCTCGCCAAATTTAATAAAGAAAATTGACGGTGGACTCGCTGAGCCCCAATATGCAGACGATCCACGGCGACGACGGCGCGTCGTTATCGCGAGGCAAACAAGCGGTATTATAGCAGTCGCATCGCAGCGCGGGCGCTCATGAAAATAAATTTAGTAAATGACGTCGCTCGCCGTGCGACGTTGCCGCACCGTGCCCTGGAACGCGGCTACGAGACGTTGCCGCTCCGCTCGCTCTTTCTAATCTTGTCGTAAAGTTCTTTTTCTGATGCGCAGCGCGTAGCTCGTTCTCTCCGCTCGAAAACTTGGAAACGTCTGACGTTTATTTTATCGCTAGTCTCGAATGCGCGGCATTTTATAACCGTACGTCTCGCTGGCTATAACGTAGAGCGAGACGAGTTACTGCTTATTCAAAATTACAACTATAAAGAATTCCACTGTGCACAGTGCACAACGCATTCGAAGCGAAGTATTCGACGACGCAGAGCGGTGTGCAATTCTCGGGCTTGCGAGGTAGGAAAAGTTTTGTCAGCGAGCCGATTCGAACGGGGACTTTCTATGGCATTGTGGAGTTAGAATAGATGGCGGCACAGCACGGCATTGCTTCACAAAGTCACAACGCGAGCCAGCCGCGTCGAGCTGGCGTGCAGGGTCGGCGGTGAGGCCTGAGGTTAGGCGGGGGGGAGAGAGGCGTTCAGAGGGGCCGCAGCGGCCGAGGGGCTTTATATCTGTGTGCGCGTTCGTTTCTATTGCGCACTGCACACAAACACAGAGAGACGCCACATAATAACATCGAGCAACTCGACTCGGTGCGGCGCGCGGCGCGGCCTGGCCTGCTCGCTCTATCTACCTACGCCGATGAATATTATAGCAGATTTTATACCGGGATAGGTAAGCAGCGTGGGGTGCAACTCTGCATTCTGGCGAAACGTTTAACGTAGCCAATTCAAACTAAGCTTATTTATTATTCTATATTTGACAAAAACTAAAATATTTTCATTTCAAACAGAGACGTAGCAATAAAATTAAATCCTTGAAACTTCCATGACTTATTTATAGAATTGTATTTAATTTTCCGCAATACCCCCACGCTTACGAGAATGTTTACAATTGAACTCCATAGAACTTCGTTTTTCATTTCATTCATTAATTTTCATAATAGGCGGCGAGAAGTATAAAATGAATCAACGGAATTCCATAACCAGATCTATTCTGTACTATAAAGTATCGGCTGCGGCGATCAAATAACCGATTAGCGTTTACGTTCCTTTTCAGCACAATGGAGGTGCACGTGATCGATGTTTGATAATCTCATTCATTCAGCAAAAGGGCTGTTATGAACCCGTTACATAACTACACTTGTCGTTAAGAGTGTTTTTAAACACTCTCTTACAACCTGTACTCGAGTAATTTTGAGAAAATTGTATTGATTTTTTCTTAGCAGGGAAAGAACAATGCGTACAAATTTAAAATCTTAGCACGCTTTCTTTGTTGTAACTTTACTTACTCTTTATACAATATATTTTTTTCTGATTAATAATTAATAACAACTACCAATTTCTGTAAAAAAATTTGGGGTTATGTTGTATTAATAAACTCTATAAGTCGCTTTTAAATGAAGATTTTTCCTTCTTCACATAATTGTAGGTTGTCTCGTTGTCTTTACATCATCATCATACATATCGTTACCAAATCGCTGTCTGTCTGTGCGTTTGTGCAGTAACGACTTTTGGTTTTCTCAGAATGAAAACTCTGAACTCAAACTTTCCGTAACATTTTAATGTTTGTTTCATTCCAATCAGTCTACAGACAAAAACGTTAACGCAATTCCGAATACCACGCTTAGGAAGTCGCGGCACAGCTAGTAACACCTAAGAAAAGTATCTGTGTACTCGACTGACTAAAGATATTCAAAGTGATACTCGAGTGTTACTAGTAAAATTATCGCCAAATTCCTCCCTGTAAACGTGTCATTTAAAAATGCTTTACAGTTATCCAGAAATGAAGCATTGTACTTTTGTCTTAATATGAAGGTAGGTATTAAGTGAGCCGAGCAAGAAGGCAGAGTTGGGCTGAGCGGCGACAGTGGCACGCACATTTCCGTGAGCGGCGTCGGGCGAGCGGCGAGGCCGCGGGCCCATGTGTGCGTGCGTGCGGACACACCTCGCGTGCCGGTGTGCGCCATAACCAGTCCCACATCCTGTTTGGTGGCCCGTCGCTTGCGCAGCTTCGCCTCGTGCTTCTCTACAGAGCTTTTTATTTCACGCCTCTGGCCGATTCCAGCCAGCGTGTGATACATTTTAACAGAAGTGAATTTGAGGATTACGCATTTCTGCTACTGGTTTATTGAAAATTGAATATATTTTGGTAGGTATACAAGCATAGGGTAAAATTCCAGACTTCTAAAGATGAAAATAGGTACCTAAGGAAATAAAATCCAAGTCCCTATAGCCCTATGCCTAGTAAATTATGAAAATTAATTTTCTATACTTCTATTTTGCAACGGTTAATTAAGATTTTACCGAAGAACATAATTATTTATCTAATACTTGTCTTATAAAATTGTTTGTACTATGAAATCTAAAATTGGGAACATTTATTTATTTATTTCATGTACCAAACCTTCTTTATCGAAAAAAGAATTAAAACCATTGAATAATTCTTTAAAATAAGCTCAAAAGATGTAAGCGTTTTGATCTTTCGTTTGTGCCACAAGTTATATCGTTGTGAGCGTAATAAATTTAATATAAAAGTATGCTATAACAGTGCATGGTAAATTGTATGGAATTAAATGCAAGCGTTGCGGCGTTTGTTATGAATGCGTGTAACGTTGAACACCGTTATAAATAGCGCTAAGGATTTCAAGGTGACGAGTGTGTAAAGGCGAACAGGTTGAAAGGCAAACAAAAGGAATCCCTCACGAATGTGTTCCCGCATAAAAAGCGGGGGTATTCCCGAAACGTGGTAGTTATTTACAATGCGCGACGGGCTCGTGCGAGACGTTATGCGCTTAATATGATGAGCGTCTTGCGGCCACTCGTTGCGATGAAAGGGAAAATTCTAGTTTTTGTTGGTGAAGCGCGAGATGACGCACGGTTCCCCGAACACCGCCTCTGGCTGAAATGCTTGGAATGTCGGAGCGTCGGATCCGACCGGTGGATAGGCGCATCGCTACCAGAACATGTTTCCTCATAGGACCACCACTCTTTTACTTGTCTGTATTTCATATTGTTCTGTTAGATACATTATGTCGTCCGATGTTTCAAAATATGTAAAAATATAAAGACAGTGGCTCGAATGCTAGACTGTAATGCTAGACACAAGTTCAAGTCTCGGCCAGAACTAGATTTCAGTTTTATGTGTGAATTATAATTTCAAATGAACTAAGGAAGATTACATTTTTTCGCAGGTCGCAGGCAGGCTGACGGGCATCCCTTACTAACTCACCGAAATGCAACAGCGCTGCCATCTTTAGTATTATTAAAGAAGAAGAGGAAATGGGCTTAAACTTTATTATTTCATTATCTCGCGGTTTATTATTATTTATTATTATTATTCATTATCTTACCTATATAAGGAATTGGTTACTGCCGCCAGACGGGTTGCCCAGTTTATGACTGCACAACTTGGTGTGGCCTAACACTAGGACATAAATCAGGAAAATATCGCCAGAATAAAGGAAAGTGTATGAGAAGACCTGACTGTCTTAAGTTACCTAAAGACCTTAGAGGAAAGACTCGGTAGTCTACATCTATTTAGCATAGAGTACCTATTTATCTAAATGGGCATATGTGGCCACAACTTGGAATTATATACCTATAACATTCTATTTTTGTGGCTTTAGACCTATCTTTGCATATAACTTGAAACCTACACGAAGACAATATGTATGTATTTACTAAGATGTAATATCTTTGAGTTGATAGCGATAAGCTGATAAGATTCGACGGCGCGTTGTGCATTTTTGTTCATTTTAATCGGTCGGAGACAAATTGCTTGAACAAAGTGGTATAATATCAATCAGCGGCGTGGGGCAACCGCGTGTGCTTGCGATAATAAATCAGAGGTGGCGAGCAGATTGTGACGTCACTGGCACGTATCTGAGAATCCCCGGAAGAGCGAATAAAATAAAAATGTCACGTAGCGATCAGCTGTCGGGCTGTCGGCTGTCGGGCGGGCGGCGTGCGGCGTGACGGCCGGGTCGCGCCGCAGCGATACGCATAACGACGCCGCAATAAAACTTATTTTTATGTTTTTCGCTCACAATGGCCGCGCGAAGGTCGAGCTATCTAAATGGGTCAATACACTCCGCGTAGTACGAGCGCGAACACGTGTTCCCGCGTTTGTAAATAGCGAGATATCGGCCGATTGTTGCAGTGATTAATGGGGGCGCGTAATGACTCGGCAACGGCGCGCCCGCCGCCGCTCGCTCTACGCCGCGATGCTGCCACGCCACGCCATATAATTCGCTAGCCGAGATAGTTTTCAACGCATTCCAGTACCGTGGGTGACATTAGGACGAAGGCCAATGTCAAGGCTGCACTTAGGCGCCCGCTCGTGCTAATCGCTCGTCCGTCGCGAGCAATTTTACATAAAGGACTAACCACATTTATTCAGCTTTTATCCATAGAAAATAACGGTTTTGTATGGAAATGCATACCTACGCGTCCGTTCAACTTAAAGCGTCTGTGATGATAGATTACTGAAGAAGTATGTTGCTCCAATTGTAACTTGTTAGGGAGTAACTACATTTATTCAGCTCAATTCAACTTTTGTCCACAGAAAACTTTTGTATGGAGATGCGTATACGTGTTCTTTCAGCTTTAAGGCGCATACGCATCTCCATACTATGGACAAAAGCTCAATTGAGCTAAATAAATGTAGTAACTGCCTTACTTATTATATTGATTTATATTATAATAAAAATACTCGACTGATAGAAAAGGAACTATATAAAGAAAAAAGCAAGAAAGACTTTTATTCACCGCACGAAAGACACTGACATTATATAAAAACAACAGGACAGAAATTAATAGAAAAACAAGTAAAAGATGTGTGTGTCCTCGCGGCAGCGAATCAGATACTGGCTAAGCATTGTGCTGAGATGTAGTACAGCGCTGATTTTCAGCCAGCACCGTATATAAGTAAGTATAACCAAAATTGTCCGGCGAATCGCGAATGGAGCTCACTAAGTTACTCCCAAGGAGATCCCGAAACATTAAAGTAATATTTAGCAATAAATAAGTAAATAACTTTGCACAATTGTAGTTGGAAGAAGATAACTTTAGAGACTTAAGAAACTGTATCATATGTATTCAATACAAATACACATGAACAAGTAATTACGGAAGTGTTATTTCGTAAGAAACACCTGTGCGTCTAGAAGTCGGCTGGGCGCGTATCGCGTCGAGGCAAAGGGTGAGCGGTCGGTTGTAAATCTGTGCGGGCCGCGGACGTCATCGACAAGTAGCGGCGATAAGGGCCGAGGTCGTGTTATCAATGGCGGCATCTCCATACGCGCACGTGGCGCCCGCCGGCCACGACATCTCGCGCCCATTCACTATGAAGACGCCTCCCGCACCACTTCGCTAGCCCCCGCTAGCCCCCCCCCGCTACCCGCACGCACCCCCGCGCCCTACGCGGTGCATCCGTGCAACAAGTTAGGGCACAGGTTCCGTCTTGCAAGGAATCCAGGAAGACGTATGCATCTACGCGGGCGAAACAGTCTAACGATCTGCGACTATCAAACGATTGAATGCGTTTGGAATTCTCTTCTTATATGCATTTATACATATAAGAAAAGAGAATACCTACTTTTAAAATTGTTTGTCCTGAATCAACCATCAGCCAAAACTACTAAGTCTTAAAAGCTGAAATTTTGAACATACATTAGGTTTATTTTATAAAGTAGGTAAGCATCCCCTAAGAAAGGATGTTTGAAAATTTCAAATCCGTGGAAAGTCGGGGCCGTGTTCCTAGTTAATAATAATCTAGTGCTGCCAAAATCTAGTGCTTTTTTTAGAAATTCCTAGATCAATTAAGGCGGTACCAGAATCGTATGAACAAGAGCAAATTTCGATTTTTTAAATTTTGATGATCAAAGTCCAAAACTGAACGTGTTATCAAAAATATTTCAAAATTGAAAACGACATTCGATAAGTCGACATTAGACTTTTCTAGTGATTTAATATTTACACAGGAAACAGTATTGTTTCGATTTTTTATATATTGTTAAATTCTGTTTATAGGATATTTTTTTATTTCCGGCAATCTAAAATATTTAAACTATCTCTTTTAGCCTAATTTAATGCTAAAAGAGATAGTTTAAAAAAATATTGTGTGTGGTATTTTGATACTTAGTTCTAAAGAAATAATTTTACTGGTCAGTTAAACGTAGGTAATTGAAATAAAAACGCCTGAAAACAGCGGATTGAAATAGATTTGGAGCGTCGTGATGCCCAATTAAATATGGATGTGATTGAAAAACGCGTGTCCGGTAACGAGCGTGTACATAATTGGTGGGCGGCAGGCATAACTGGGCCCGGACTGACCCAGTTGCCGTTGCCTGGCGACCCGGGGCTGCGGCTGGGTAGCCTCCATCCCCAAACCCATCCGTCCCCCACACGCCGCCCCCGCACTAAATAACCTGCCCGAAAGCGACACCTTAACAAAGGTCGTTCAACCGTCACAGAAACAAGTGCGACACCGATTTTTCGCTAATTTATATACCGTATAAAGATCATATTAATACTATAATTATTATACTCAGATGATAAAACGCACAATTGTAATCAATATAAATAAAAAAACTACTTTGTTAGGTTTTCAGAGATGAACCAGTAAATAGATTTTGATTAAATTTAAGGAAAATGCTTCTGCAATGCGAATTGATTGTTACGATTTCACGCCTTAACTAACTCAAGCGATCATTAACAGAAAAGGATATAGAAATTATTAGAAAAAAAGATTAGAATCTTTCATTTAGAAATATGAATCTTTTATTTAGAAAATGAAATCTTTCATTTAGAAAAAAAGTACCTACTGCTGTTGAGGGATCATATAAAAAATAAATATTCGACGCCTGACAAAAATATATGAGCAATAAAGATTGAATAAACTTAAGAAAAAAGACGTTTGCTAGTAAAATTTCAAATCGCCAAGACTAAACGTACCAATTGTATGGACCCCAAAGTAAGCACTTACCTACAGCCTTGAGTTATGAGACAACTTGTAAAAGTTCATTTCTAAAGTTGGCTTGTCGGGAATCAAACCCGGGACCACCTAGTTAAAGCGCTAAATAAAGTGATTTAGCCACTAGACAAAAGAACTCATCAAAGATATATTTTTAATTCTACTCACTAAACGGATATCAATAGCTCCATATCTGAGTTTACGAAATTTCAAGGTAATCTGTTATTAAATCCCAATGGGGGTAATAACAATTGTAACTTCAGTGGGTCTAGCATGAGTTTACAGTGACCGCACTCGCTAGCGATATTTATATGGAAAACTGTCAATTTGACATTGACAATTGACAAGTTTCCATATAAATGTTTTACGCTATCGCTAGCGAGTGCGGTCATTATGAATAAGAGCCACAGCTACTAGCTGTCCCCGCGACTTCGTACGCGTGGCATTCCGAATAACGCAAACGCGTAAATTTTTTGTTTTTAAACATATTGGAGTGAAATATACACTACATATTACCGAAAGCTTGCTACAATACATCAGTGGAAACAACATGAAAATCGGTTAAGCCATTTCTGAGATTAGCGTGCACAAAGGCATAGTAGGCAAAGTACGATTTTAGTGGAACTTACAAAATTACTGACAATTTTTAACTTAAACTTTCAATCATCATCGTTTTACAGATGATAATATAGTTAGGTAACTAAAGTTTCAGCCAATTCAACGGAAGAGTTATTTTATTGAATTTTTATCGAAAGAATGTTGGACGTGATCTTTTATATTTACACAACTTTTTTGTATGTAAACCCACTGGAATAAAACACACACTAAATGTTACGGGAAGCTTGCTATAAATACATAAGTGAAAACCGCATTCAAATCGGTTAAGCCGTTTCTGAGATTAGTGCGAACAAACACACAGATAAACATTCTAAAAACTATATTTTGACTTCGGTAACACAAGTACACAACGTGTATAAATTGTTTTTTTTTTTTTTGAAAAATATTTAATATACAAACACGGCTCGTTTACGATTTTATTATAAGTATAGATACATATGGATTATGTAGGTATTGTAGACTGATATAGTTCGGTATCTAGATCGAAACACCTAAATAGTTCATGGAAATATCTAGTTAAATTTATGTGAGCGGTAACAGATAATAATATCCAAAAGTAACCAAATTGCAAGGGTTCTTAAGGAACTTAGGCTATGCGTTGGTGTCCTTAAAATGGGCAATTTGGTAAATTAAAATGGGATTATTGTATCAATTTTTCTTTTTACAATGTACTTACAAAGACTATAATTAACCAAAATTTTAAATAACGAAGCCTGGGCCGGGTCGCTAGTTTTATGTAGTACAAACGTTCTTCGTTTATCGTTATTTCCCTTAGAACAGCGACTTTATTTTTTTAATATTTAATAAAAAAATAGTACCTTCTTTGATATGTATTAGTCTTCTTTTTAGAGTCAAATTTTGTAGGGAGCTGGTAGCAATAAATAAAAATTACTAACTCATTTTTTATGATAAAATATTGCAGACAGGCTATCGTATTACTCATAGGTGCTTCTACCGCCTGAAAAACAACAAACGGGGAATGCAGGTGCGATGCCGATCCCGATAAGACAAAGAGTTTAACAGCCTCTCTGAAATAATATACTGTAAGGACAAACATACATATTTAGTATTCTGTGTTAAACTATGCAGTCCCTTGTCAAACGATGCTAATTCTTCTGTAGTCAGGTAGTACTTTTCGATGTTCTGGACACTTTGAAAGGAACTGCGTAATTGATAGTTTGGCTGAATGTGGTTCATTTAATTGTTTTCATTAATTAATTCCCAATTTACATTAATTCGGCCATTGTATTTACTTTTGATATCCCATTGTATTAAACTATAGAGAAAGTGTGAGCTTGTTCTTTAATTGGTTTACGTATTTTTTCAATTCTAACAATACTTATTTACCTAGAGATAACAAGATTCGATTGGTTCCGTTAAGGCTTCGGCACATATCCGACGACAACTATCCCATAAAGTAAAAGTGGGTAAACTAATTAAATAAAGTTTCAAATAATCAAATGTCGACTTTTTTAGACTTTTCGCGTAAATAACGCAAACCTGCGAGCGAATAAATTTAATTGTTATAAGCCGCGTTCGCTAGCTGCCCCCCCCTTAAAGACGACTCACAGGGGGTGATCGAGGGAGTTCACCCGACTGAGTTGTATTTCTCCAAACTTGTACCTAAATTTCACTTTCTCCGAAGACACTGTGCGTAGACTTACCTACCTATTCTATTTCAATATATACATACATTTCTACATGACTATTTTGTTTATTTGAAAACAGAATTGAGCGTCTGCTATAATTAATCTCTCATATCTATTATATTATAGTATATAGCAAATAATGATCTTTACGGCACTCGTAATTGACTTTTTTTTCCTCTACCTAAATACCGATGCAACGAAACATATCTCTACTGTGAGCAGTGCTCACCCTCCACGGGATGTCGCGTAGTTATCTTAGAGAACCCTAACCGAGTAAAACATAAAAAAACGCACGTCAAAAAAGTCCTTCCACTGACAAAAACTCCGCCGTCTCCTCGCCCACCCTGGAGTTATAAAACGGCGTAGGTGGGCGGCAGGCCTACGAGAGGTTTCCGACCCTGTCCCCCTGTCTTAGAGCCTAAAGCGCTTCGTGCACGAATGCTTGCACACAGACGTGGAACGACTGAAAGCCGAGCACACGAGCGTGGAAGCTTTAGCGAAATGAAAGCCGACTCGCTCTTAATTCACCAACACATAGAAGCGGAGCGGCGGCGTACGGCCGTCGATATAGCGCCCCCGGCTGCCGCCCTCGCTCGCCTGCCTCCACAGCCGGGCATAAATAAGGGAGGCAAAGTCGGGTTAACTAAGAGAGTGGGCACTCCCCTCGCCAATGCCGGGAGCTCGGGGGTCTGCGGCGAAGGACGAATTAAGGAGATGAGAGAGCACACGTTCTCGAGACGCGCCATCTCGCGACAGTTTAAGAGGAATTAAGTTTAAGGGAATTAAGAGGGCTGCGACGTTATCATTGCAATATTTGCACCGCTTCCAACTACGACTGAAACCTCCATTACTTTTCAGCGAAATTTAATCAGCTTTTACTACATGAACCTTAGTCATAGCTCAAAATATATTCAGACTTAGCAACAATTCCGCAGCCAGTAATGATACAGGTGAAATTAGTTTATTTCTAAGCAAGATATTTCCATAAACACACCGCCTCCAGGCCGCCTACGAGCGCAGTGACGTCATAGTTGCGTTTTCACAGCACGTGAGACTAAAACGCGACATATAAATTACAATCTATATCCCAGTAGAGTTAAGGTTCGTTTTTCGTGAAACCGAAGGTGGTTCTTTGTCTTGCTGATTAAAGTTAGGCGAGAATGTGCCGTACTGGGCGGGTGTAAGGTTGCTTTTGATAAAATTTCATGTGTAATAATGTTCTTGGAGAGAGGGTGGGTATAAATTTTCCATGGGGGCAGACGGGGCGACGTCGCGCGAGGGCGCCGCTGACTCACGGTACGGCGGCGAAGGCAGGGGCCCGGGGCAGGGGGTCCGGGGGCGAGTACATATTGTAAGTATCTAGCACTCACATGTCACAAAGTTTTCTTCGCATCTGGAAACTTTGTTAACGTCAACCGAGCACGTGGCCTTTACAGATTTTCATATATACGTAGCGTGCGAAACGCCAGACGCAAAGCCCTATACGACATTACTCGAACTTCATTGACTCGGGGCTCCTTAACAAATTACACGAGGTTCATCGAATGAAAAGATTTCAGCTGATAATGAGAACGCCTTTTCTAAGGTTATCGTTATTAATTAGTTTTTGTTGGGAAAAAACGTCTTATGATATACTACCTACTTGTTTATCTACCTATACAGAAGATTGTAGGTTGCAAGTAATTATTAACATACAAAAAGAAAAAAAATTAAGCTCAATAATAATTATTATCGCCAGAACTGTTTTTGTATTATGAATATTTTGATATTATATTAGTAGTGGTAGGGCACACTGTGATTCGCAGTCGTTTGCGCAGCCCGTCTGGTGACAGTGACCATCTTACAGAAGAGCACCGTGAAATAACGGCACGTGTGCTGTTGTGTTTCGGTGAGTGAGTAAGGGATGCCAGAGTCCATTTTCCTATCCAACCCCTTATCCTTAATCCTACTGTAGTCGGCAACGCGCTTGCAGCAGTTGTGACGTTGTTTGTGTTATAGGCGACGACGACGACGGTAGCCACCTACCATCAAGCGGACCGTCAGCCTGTTTGCCGATCTTAACATTAAAAAAAAACCTAATGCAGTCAAGTAAGTAATTTTATTATTATGCTTTGTATGAAAAGAATATTTATGTAGAAAAGACCATAGTCTTTTCTTGCATTGTTGTGTTTCGTTCGCATATGTACCTACCTACATATTTCTTGGTAGGAACACAGAGATAACAATGTAAGCCACTGTTTAATAAACAGTGGCTTATACATTCAATTGCAAGTCTTAAATACATTTAATAGTTAATGCAAATAAATGAATCTTGTGTAATGTGAGGAAATCATGAAAATACCTACAAAGATATCAAAAGGTGGGCAATATAATCGAACGCGTTACATCGTCCCGTCACCTTGAGCTGTGATAACATTGCTCTGTGATAAGAACCGATAACTGGCGCAACACGCCTCTTACAAATAACTCACTATGTTGTAGACATTTCGTAGTTTTTTCGAAATTCAAAAGATACGCATCGATCTTGATCGACCGTTTGTAACTGTCCTTTCTATATCAAGTCTTTTATGATTTAGAAACGAATAATGTATACTAAATTATTATTTTGACTACGAAAGATAAACGTCTTAATTTTATTTTACATTGTAGAGAAAATATGCATAAATTTCAATATTTAAAAGTGACTTCTGTTATCTAATAATAGCCTTTTATCGGCTCTTCGAAAACTTGTATACCTATGTATTGCAATAAAAATACCTACACCTCAAAATAAAAAATAAACCAGAATCAGAAGAAAGACATTTCTCTTATTTATGCATGAAATAAACAGTAATTTTCCCTATTTCTATTTTTTTTTATTAAAAAAAAAATTGCCAAGATTATGGACGATCCTGAAAAGAAACCCCAAAAGACACTCAGGACCATTCTTTCTGTCATCTTTAAATAAGTAATAATTACTTTCCATACTACTATCACAGTATATTAATGGTTTCATATAATATACTTTGCTACTATTATACACAAATCATAGTATTGTATAATACTAAATATGATCTCAGATTCATTTCAAAATAGACCTCATTATCGCTTAAATAAATCGGCATTATAAAAATACAAACAATTATGTAATTTACAAATAATTATGTAATTTTTTTTTGGGATTTTAAAAAAGAATAGTTTTTTTAGATTTGGTTTGCCAGAGCATGCAATTGTGATTGAATCGCCTTCTTGCTTGTTATGTATTCTGAGACCACAGTGCTCTTAATAAAAATGATTGCGATAAAACTTCGATAGGAACTGCTGTTCCTATAAAACGAGTATGTTGGTAAGACGATTAAGAGACCGGTAAGTTCTTTAAATTACACAATGAATTTTTGATGCGGTTTCCACTGTACCTAATGTAGAGAATTTATCCCGAAAAGTTTGTTTAAACTTATGAAATGATGTTTTTTAGTGAAAACACTGAGAATTTTTTTTCCGGATTCTGAGATAGCTTACGCTGAATATATCTTGATTATTTTGGGCATTTAATGTACCTAAAGGTTAATTCTCTAGTAGGCTACATAAAAAAAATCGCAACAATTCAGAGCCATAGCTCGTAACTTTTTTGTTTGTAAACCGATTGGAATGAAACAAACACTAAATGTTACGATAAGCTTACACAATAGATCAGTGAAAACCGCATTCAAATTAGTTAAGCTTTTTTTGAGATTAGCGTCACAAAGGCACAGACAGACATACAGACAGACAAAAATTTTAAAACATATTTTTGTCCTCGGTAACATAAGTACCTACAAAGTGTACCAATTGGTTTTTGAAAAAAATATTTAATGTACAGACGAGACTCGTTCATGATTTATTATAGATGTATACCTACATAGATTATAATAATAAATTATTAAAATCTATAACGTAATTTGGGAATACAGGAATAAGTAACAAAATCCCTAGATTGTTTGAGTTTTTTTAAACAATCTATTGCAATATAAGAAAAAGAATGTGTCGTAATTTGTATGGTGCAGTTTTTGAAATGGCGTGCATTCGGTACGAAGAACTGATCTACAATGTAGCGACGAGAGCAAGCAACCGCCCGCCGTCTTTTTCCAATTATACATATACTGAAGCGAGGGCATGTACTGTAAACTAACTACACCCAACCAACTCCCTCCTCCTTCGAGGAAAACGCACTGGCCATAAAGCGCGGGAATTATTTTCGCGCGTAAACTTTGTAAAACGCGAAACCCAAACGTTTCGCATCAAGGAAACGCGACGTTTTCTCTCTGAACTGCAATTGAGATTAAAAATTGTCTTTTAAAATGACTATTATTGCAATGGGAGCGTTTAAAAATAAAGTCGATACGTCGCATCGCACAGTGCGCTTTTAATAAAATGTGTACTGAATTTTCGGAAATGCGTTACATGTATAGCGCGGGAGACAAAAGTCAGAAGCGACCCTTCCACACAGTACAGTATAACGAACGTAGGGCCCGCCCGGAGGGAGCGCACAAAGACCGACCCCCCGAATTCTGTAATGGGTTCCGTTAGCCCATTGCCAACTTGCAGATTAGGGTCCTTTCCAACTTTCCTGCCGGCTTTGTTTGCTGTACTACCTCGGGATCGGCGAACGAGAACTTTCAGCTATCGGCCAGTTCGTCGCGACCGAATGTCCATTTCATTGTGAATTTTACCGTCAACGCGACGTTTTATTTGTTCTAGAATAATCGATAATGAAACGGTAGGTACCTACAGTTTGACGAGCCCGTTCGTAATATGGGTATGATGTTCTGACTCAAAGAGTCCCAAATTTGTAGCCAATGCCAAGGATTGCACCCCCGAGTGTATTGTATGGTTATGTGATTTATACCATAAATGAGTTATTCCATTTAGGACTGTTCTGTAATTTCTAAAACTCGAGTCTAAACTCATGTGGGTATTTAATTATTAGGTCTCTTGTTGACATGACTCAACAATGTGAAAAACATAAAATATAAAAAATTTTATTTTATAATTGTATAGATCACTTGGCAGACTAATTAATTGACTAATGTTTAATAGTTATAAATATTTTTAGTCTTATATATTTTAGCCTTCGATACCGCTAATTGCACAGAGTATTTGCCCAATGTAGTAGTATTTAATTTGAGGTCTTAATCTTAATTACGATCGGTATGGATAAAAAGGTCGATTTCAAAATTGGTGTTAGACGGCAAATTGATGGTGATGCTTGCCACTTGCCACCGGCTATAGCCGTAGTCGTTTTGCCTCTTCTGTTTTGCATAAATAATAAGCGACTCCCCCTCCGCGCAGTGTTTCCGCGCTAGGCCTATCGATTGCGGCGGCGCGGGGGAGGGCCGCAGCGCCGTAATTGTCACACGAAGCGAGTTCAACTCTCTCTACCCGATATCAACTTTAATTCCGCCCACTAAAAACCATTTTCCACCGGCAGAAAATGTCTGCTTGAATACCAAATGTGTTGATAGTCCGCTCTAAGTTTGGAGGCGGCTCGTAATAGAGCCTTCGAAGAGTCTATGACAGAGCTTAATTAGACAGGCGTACGAAGCCAACAAATGGATTTTACTTGTTTCCTGTTGCGACCCGAATTTAAGTGCAAATTATCTAGTAAAATAAACTATATTCAAATTAGCGAGCCGTTCAACATCGAACCTAGCTTTGGTTTCGGCGGCTTTGGAAACTCCTTTAATACCTAATGGCCGGTGCGCCTCGCCATAGTGTCTGGAGTCACCTGGAAGCCGTGATGATAGGACTTGACCACCAACTTGACTAACAACCGAAACCGAATGTAAATTACTGCAAATTAACTTCATGGCTACAGGGTTGGATGAATAACTAAAGAAAAAATACAAAAAGTACGAGTAAGATACAAGCTTCGAGGGTTCCGTACATAGATTTCAATATCGAAATATAAATATTTGTGTAGAAAGAATTATACTTTAAAAGTCGAAACTCAAAGCGCAAACGTTATTTATTTACATACCTAAATATTTTTGTGTAAAATATAAGTCTTGTACATACAATAATATTTTATGTGATTGTTTCGTTTCATAAGATTTTTTTAAGGCAAAGAAGATTTTTCGTTGCTATTGAATTTAGATTTCTATAGATTTTGATAAGCAATTTGCCGGTTATAGATATCTATCTACATACAGTATTTTTTCATAGATATATTGATTCTATACATGTCAAACTTTTTATTTGTCTTGGCTGAATCAAATAGGTATTTTATATACTTATATTTCTTCAAAAAAACAATTTGTACACGTTGTACTTATGTTACCGAAGTCAAAATACTGTTTTTAGAATTTTTGTCTGTTTGTCTGTGCGTTTGTGCACGTCAGAAATGGTTTGACCGATTTGAATGCGGTTTTCACTGTTGTATTGTAGCAAGCTTCCTGTTTCATTTAGTGATTGTTTCATTCCAATCTTTTTACAAACAAAAAAGTTACGCGCGATACCGAATACCTCACGTATGAAGTTGCGGGTAGAGCTAGTTTGATCATTAAAACTAATTAATGTATTACTTTAATTTTCCCTGTTAAATTGACAAACCTAATTTCAAGCTAAATGACAAAACGGAACCCTAATGAGCAACCGAGCTGTAATGCATGCACGGTCATTGGCGTGTAATTGTGGAGCTATGATAGCTAGGCGCACTGCGAATACGCGTCACGAGGGAGAGTTGATCGTCACTGTAGTACACCTCGCACGCGCGTTGCTCGCGCGAAGAAAACAATTCCGTATAGTTGCGCGCGAGTGCGCGTGCAACGTCTCCTCAAGTATAAATAGTCGTCTATCGCGCTCCGTTTTTTAGCGCGCGAGCAGAGACGAAAGTATGGAGAAAGTGGCTTGACGTCACTCACACACTGGCAGTGCACGCGTGCCATACGGTGGAAGCCAGGCCGAGCCGTATACACATACACACTATTCGGTTGCAACATCGCGTTTAGTATGAGAAATGTAACGTCGGTACTGGCGATACGCTGCGCCACCTCTCGACACGTTCGCTTGCCCAACACATGCTCTTTACAACAAACTCCTATATCGACCTTCTTGCGATGTCTATCCCGTTTGACATCTGTGATTATTTCGTTTTTTGGCGACTGTGGCGTATATACTCTGTGCTTTTATTGCATACTGAAATCATTTTTTTTTACTTTTAAAATGCTTTTAAATCATGTAATAGGTATTATTTCAGAAAATTTACAAAAAAAATATATGGGAATTTAACCATAATTTAAAGAAATTCTTTAGAAATATTTTATATTTTTTTACAAAAAAAAAAAAAAAAAAAAAACATTTTAAACAAAAATTTTTGCTTTTAAACTAGAAAATCATAATTAACAGTTAGATTCGAGGCAAGTAAAGTAAGTGATATAATATGTAAAGTAAGTAATCTATACATACTAATAAAATCGTAAACGAACCGTGTTTGTACATTAAAGATTTTTTCAAAAAACAATTTGTACACGTTGTACTTATGTTACCGAGATCAAAGAAATAGTTTTAAGAATTTTTGTCTGTTTGTCTGTGCGTTGTGTGCACGCTAATCTCTGAAACGGCTTAGCCGATATGAATGCGATTTTCACTGTTGCATTGTAGCAAGTATCCCGTAACACTTGATGTTTGTTTCATTCCAATCGGTTTTCAAATAAAAAAGTTACGTGCTATACCGAATACCACGCATACGAAATTGCTGGCTCAGCTAGTTAGGTAATATTATAACTATTGTTGATGTATGAAACTTCTTTTTATTGATTTTGAGTCTAGTTAAACACAAGTGGACTGTATGAAAGTTTATTGTAGACTGCCTGATTATTACAAAATAAAAAATAATAAAATTTAGTATGGATTAGGTTGGGTAGATTGAAAATATTGTAAGTACATTTTTATTAAGTATTGAAATCATCGAACATACCGCCCACCAAAGGACAATCCTGGCCTTTTATTAATGCAGTTTGCGCCAGCTAAAAAATTAATAAGTGTAATTAATATGCAAAATTTAAATGGAACTGTTTAATCCAATTGAGCAACCCACTCCATACCTTACAACATTACTCTTTTTCACTAAAGTTTTATGAATTTGTATCTATAGGTAATGCACACAATTTTGTAACTGTTCGTTTAGTGACACTATCACCACTCTTCACACTATAGACTCTTGTGACTCCGTCGGGTCCCGGATGTTTATCGGTAATTCGACCAAGTGACCATTTTCCTGGTGGCAGATTGTCCATCTTTAGAAGAACAATTTCTCCTATGGCGAATTCTTTTTCTTTCTTTAGCCATTTAGGTCTCTGTTGCAATCTGGTGAGGTACTCCTGCTGCCATCTTGACCAAAAGTCTTGTAATAGGCGTTGAGTATACTGCCAACGCGATAGGGTGTTAATTTTTGCTTCCTTTAAACTGGGCGACGGAATGGTAATTGGCGCCTCTCCAATTAAAAAATGTCCAGGTGTAAGTGGCGTCAAACTGTCAACATCTGAATCGTCCATCGGGCACAATGGCCGAGAATTTAGGCAAGCTTCAATTTGGCAAATAACTGTGTTCATCTCCTCATACGTCAAATGGGTTGTTAGAACGCGCTTCAGATGAAATTTTGTCGATTTGACGCCTGCCTCCCAGAGTCCACCAAAGTTTGGGCTGTATGCTGGAACGAAATGCCACTGAGTGCCCTCTGATGCTAGGGTTTCCACGATTCGGTCATTGAATTCTAGGTTAGCTTCTTTCCATGCGATTGCGAGTTCTTTATTTGCTCCAACAAAGTTTCTTCCTTGATCACTCCATATATGTGTACATCTTCCTCGCCGTGCAACAAATCGCTTGAAAGCTCCTATGAAGGCTTCAGAAGTTAGATCTCCAACGAGTTCTAGGTGTATTGCTTTAGTTGACATACACACGAATAGCGCTATGTAAGCTTTGTTTGTTTTCGCTCCTCTGCCTTTAGACATAAGTACTTGGAAAGGTCCGGCAAAGTCTACGCCACTGTGTAGAAACGCTCTCGCCGGAGTTACTCGTTGCTTTGGTAGGTCTCCCATAATCTGTGCTCTCGAAATTGCCCTTTGTTTAGCGCATATTAAGCACTTGTGGATGCAGTTCTTGACTAATAGTTTACCTCTCAACACCCAATACTTAGACCGTATGAAATTCATCATAAGCTGTACGCCACCGTGCAACGTCTTTTTATGTGCGTCAGCTAAAATTAAGGGTATGAGCTTATTTTTATGACCTAAAATTATAGGATGTTTAGTGTTTTCATCTAGGTTAGCATGTCGTAATCTTCCGCCCACCCTGAGAATACCTTGGTCGTCCAAGTATGGATTTAAGCTCTTCAAGTTGCTATTCTTCTGGATTGGTTTATCTTTCATTAAAAGTTTTATTTCTTCTGTATGTTCTTCTTTTTGGACTAATTTAATACAAACATGAAGTGAATTTTCTAGTTCTTGCGTTGTTATAGGACCGATTTTAAGATTTCTTTTGTAGTTTAAAATTCTTTTACATCTTGTAATTGTTGCTAGAAGTTGACTTAGCGAATCAAAATCGTCGAATCGTATAGAACTGCTTTCTTCTATGTTTTCTTGTATGCTTAGAGAAACTTGAACATTTTCCTTTGCTTCTAAGTTAGTAGGTAAAACGTTTGGTCTGGTAAACTGTATGTTCTCTGTGGACAGCCATTCTGGCCCTTCCCACCATAGGTTGCAGTTGGATAACTCAGTAAGGAACATGCCTCTTGAAGCAATATCAGCAGGGTTGTCTTGTGAGCTGACATGATGCCACTGACTATTGCTGACATTTTCAAGGATTTCGACAACTCTGTTAGCAACAAATTGCTTCCATCTGTTTGGTAAACCGAAGAGCCATGACAGAACTATTGATGAGTCTGTCCATGCATATATCTGTGAAGCAGGTATCCTCATTGCGGTGCTGACATGCCTCAACAGCTTGGCCAATAGTACCGCTCCGCAGAGTTCTAATCGTGGTAGGGTTATTGTCTTCAATGGAGCCACCCTTGTTCTAGATG
Organism: Bembecia ichneumoniformis; assembly: GCA_910589475.2. NCBI lineage: Eukaryota > Metazoa > Arthropoda > Insecta > Lepidoptera > Sesiidae > Bembecia > Bembecia ichneumoniformis. The sequence goes on along the minus strand of OU342537.1, from coordinate 9,904,285 downwards.
CGACGAGTTTTGTTGTTATAGAACCATCGGATGTGACCACTCGGCAGTATATTACTGCAGCATAAGCACGTAGGGAGGCGTCACTGAAGCCATGAAGTTGTATGCTTTGCTTGTTAGCGTTGAATGTGTTAAGCCATCGATCTATTCGTATGTGGTTACTGTTTTCGAAGTCAGTTCTAAGATTTAACCATTCTTCTTCTAATGTGGGACTGAGTTTGTCATCCCAATTTACGCCCTCTAGCCACAACTTTTGTATCAATATCTTCGCCATAACAATTGAAGGTGCGATCCATCCAAGAGGATCGTAAAGCTTCTGTATATCGGACAAAATTGTCCTTTTAGTTATCATGGATTGTTCAGATAGGCTTACGTCATATTGGAACTGATCAGTATTTAAGTTCCATGAAATACCCAGTGTCTTTATAATGCCGTTCATATTAGGACCCACGTTTGCTTTAGACGACCTCTCACCTGGATCAATAGATTGCATGAACTCCGGGCTATTGGAAGACCACTTCCGTAGTTCGAATCCACCATTTCTTAGTAGATCCTTTAATTGATGACTAATGTGTATGGCATCTTCCACGGTATCGCAGCCTGACAGAAGATCGTCAACGTAAAAGTCTTCTTTGAGTATTGTAGCTGCTGTGGGATATTTTTTATGTTCATCTTCTGCAAGTTGCATAAGGGTTTTTACAGCCAAGTAAGGAGCTGATGTAGTGCCAAATGTGACCGTGAGAAGCCTAAAATCTTTGATATCTTCGGTGACGTCTCTTCTCCACAGGATCCGTTGAAAGTCTTTGTCTTCTCTGGTTACTAGTATCATTCTGTACATTTTTTGTATATCCGAAGCAAAGCAAACAGAGTACATTCTCCATCGCATTATTATGTTACGAAGATCTTCTTGCAGGACTGGTCCCATTAGGAGTTCGTTGTTTAGAGAAATGCCATTTGAACCTTTGCAGGATGCGTCAAATACGACTCGTGTCTTCGTAGTCTCCTTATCTTCGCGCAAGACGGCGTGGTGTGGCAAGTACACAGACTTCTTTGTATAAATCTCTTCTGGAGGTACTTCTTCCATGTGTTTTGAGTTTAGGTAGTCCTCCATAACTTCTGTATATTCCTTTTTTAACTGCGGCATTCTTTGAAATCTTCTTTCCAACTGTAAAAGTCTGTTTAAAGCTATTTGTCGTGTGTCACCTTCAGCTGCTTTTGGATTTTCCGTCTTAAATGGTAATTTGACTACATATCTTCCGTCTTCTTGCCTGGTGTAACTTTGCTTGTAGATGTCTTCACATAGTTGTTCTTCCTTTGTAAGTTTTCTCTTGATATCTGTGTCTATTTCCCAGATTGTTTTTAACAAGTCTTCCATGTCTATTGAGTGATGCATAACATGGAAAATATTATCGTGGTTGCTTGTGTTTATGTCTCCGAATAAAATCCATCCCAGGTTGGTTCTCTGTGCATGTGGTGTACCTGGTGGACCAATAATGAGACCTTGTTGTAGTATTTGTCCATATTCTCTGATACCTAGAAGCAAATCTGGTGATCCTGGCATGTAATAGGTTGGGTCGGCTAAGTGGAGCCCGTCCAAGTGTTGCCAAGTTTCGACTGTAATATTGTTCTTAGGTATTTTGGTAGTCAGTTGCTTGGGCATCACATAGGCTTGCAGGTCTAGACTAAAATTAGAATCCCAATGTGATAATATTTGTAGCTGAACTACTTGCTTGATACTGGTTCTGTTGCATCCTGCTCCAATTACGCTTCCTTTTACTGGTTGTCTTCTAAGTCTTAGTAATTGAGCTGCTTTCTCGCTTATCAATGACACCTCAGATCCAGGATCTATGAGGGTTCTTAATACCGTAGTATGGCCTTGAGTACTTTTTACTGTAACCATTGCCGTTCCAAGTAGTGCGGTCCCCTGTCTAGAAAGCCTCTCCGAAGCTGTCATAGTAGTTACTTCTATGTCTTCATTTTCTGCGTTGGATTGAGTGGATGCTATTGATTGTATATTGCTTGAAGTGTTGCTTGCTTGATGACCAATAGAATCTTCGTTTTTAGGTATATGCAGAAGAGAATGATGACGCTTGGAACAGATTCGACACGATACTGGCACCCGGCACTTTATTACAGAATGTCCAGAAGCTAGGCAATTGAAACACAAGTTGTTTTTCTTGACATATTGACCTCTCGCTGTAGGTTGTAACTTTGTAAACTCTTTGCAATGACATAACTTGTGACTGGTCTTGCAAAACGGGCATGGTCTATCTGATGTTGGAACACTTGCGACATGAAACGAGCGTTCTTTGATTATTCGTTCTCGTGTAGATGATGGTGGAGCAATCAATTCGAGAGTACGGAATTTCGATTCTAAAAATTGTTTTAAATCTTTCCAAGTGGGTAGATTGTCTGTACTTTCTTGGTATGCATACTCTTCCCAGTTTTTATGTGATTCTGAATCCAATTTTTGTACAACTAGAAATATGATGATAGGGTCCCAAGAATCTGTAGGTATTTCTAAGTTTTGTAGACTATTTAGACACTCTGTTGTTGTGTCTAACAGAATTTTAATTTGACTGGCAGACTGAGCAATGCATTTCTTTTGTGTGAATAATCTTTTTAACAAAGAGTGTATTATTAAACGTTTATTTCCATATCGCTGTTTCAGTGTGTCCCATGCTTGTTGATAATTGCTATCTGTGATTTGTATATGTTTTAATAAATGTTCCGCTTCGCCGCTAACACTTGTTTTCAAATAATGCAACTTCTGTACATTGCTAATAGACACATTGTTGTGCACCAGTGAGATAAACAAATCTTGAAACGTAGGCCATTCTTCATAATTTCCGTTGAAAACTGGTAATTGAATCCGTGGTAACCTCACAAGAGGGTTGTTTACATTAACAGTTGTGTTCATTGATGCATCTGGATCACTTTGGTCTGACTGAATTGCTGGGCTTAACATGTCTTTGAGGTCTGCTTGCATACATAAATATAATTCTTCATAAATGTAGAATTCCTCGTTGACAAAATATGGGCACACTGCTTTCCTTTCGCGTGGAATACATTTTATCAACTCTTGATGTGTGTTATTGAATGTGCTCCAGTATTCATTCAAACAGTTAAGTCGGCCTTCCACATATGATTTTGTTAGTCGCTGTTTAGAACACTTCTTGATGTTAATTTGAGTTTTCTTTAAAAGATTACCAGTCTCCTCCAACAGATTTAACAATTCATCTATGTTCGACATATTGCGTTTCACTTTCGACTAAATTGTATGTATATATTGTAATTATGCACTACCACTGGTTATCCGGCTCGATTGCGACCATTTATGTTGATGTATGAAACTTCTTTTTATTGATTTTGAGTCTAGTTAAACACAAGTGGACTGTATGAAAGTTTATTGTAGACTGCCTGATTATTACAAAATAAAAAATAATAAAATTTAGTATGGATTAGGTTGGGTAGATTGAAAATATTGTAAGTACATTTTTATTAAGTATTGAAATCATCGAACAACTATAAATGCGAAAGTGAGTTTGTTTGTTTGTTTGTTTGCTACTAAACAGTTCATCATGAAATTTTGCACAGAATACGTTGTCACCAAGGGTACAGGAGTCAAGTGATTCAGTCAATCCGCATTGGAATAGGACATGGTGGAACTTCTTACATTGAGAAGAGGTCCGTGTTTGTTTGTATGTTTGTTTCAACGCAGTAAACTGGAACTAGTAGTTCAGATAAAAAAAATGTATTTGATAGACCAATAAAAAGTTTGACACAGCTATCTGATACAGTTACAATATAAAGTGCTAATAAAGTGAAAATTTTACTATTAAATACATTGTTCATATTCCTCAACGGTATATCTTTTAAAAATACATATATTGTCGTAGAAATGCAAGGCCTTCCCCAATCTGTTGATAATTGGTCGTGATACGGGCGCTTCATTACAATATGCGGGATAAATGTCATTCATGAAGGGTCACCCTATTTGTGGTTTCTCTTTCGTACTAAAGTTATGAATAAATGAATAATCCGTAAGCAACCTTGCTACTTGCACCTGTTAAAGCGCGTGTGCCACTTAACAAAGAGAGACGAATATTTATTGTGACCCATTGGCGGTTTTCATTGTCAATAATGCTCGGAACGAAATCCCTATTGTTAAACGTGACATAACACTTAGAGCTCGTGTCTGCAATCATAACAGACACTTATTTAGACACAAGAAAAAAAAAAAACAAACAAAAAAAATATATAAACAGAGTTGTTAACGCAATAAGCTGTGCAATAAGTCTCTTTTTCTAAAGGTCTTTGACATGTACTATGAAAATGGATGATGATAAAATCGTTGCTTTTTTATGTTCAACGGAATGTTATTGTTCAAACTATTTTTGCATCAATATTATTTTACTGAGACCGGACATATAAGCATGCGGCTGAGCAAATCTAATTCAGTGCCACAGTACAATGATTTGGCAGTGAGTGAGCTGTATAAAATAACTCTTGTTTTTTTATAATTTATTAATAAAGTATTTATAATAAATACATATAATAAAATAGTAAACGAGCCGTATCTGTACATTAAATATTATAAAAAAAAACAATTTGTACACGTTGTACGAGTACGAGTTAAGAGTATGTTACCGAGGTCAAAAAAATTGTTTTTAGAATATTTGTCTGTTTGCCTGTCTGTATAATTTCAGAAACGGCTTAACTTAATTAAATGCTGTTTTCACTGAGTGTTTGTTTCATTCCAATCTGTTTACAAACAAAAAAGTTACACGCTATACCGAATATCATGCGTAAGTTTTTTTGAAAAAATATTTAATTTACGTTTTACGATTTTATTACATGTATAATAAAATAAAATTTTATCATTATAAGTTGCTTTTGTTTAATTTCCGGTTTAATATACAGTTTTAAGTAGCAGTTTAATTACTGCATTACTATTTATAGTGTGTAGATCGTCTACCGCCACCGAACCGCCTGCGGGGAGCTATTAATTACATAAAGTGTGAGATGAAAAGGAAAACGATCGAAGCCGATCAGCTGATACTTGATTGATACCTACGTGCACCCAACCGGGCACGATTACACCCCGCACGCGTCCCATTCACAAAACCTGTCCGGTGCCGTTATTTAAAAAACATGATCAATATCGTATTATTGTTTATGGTCGATTTTATCGCGCCTCGATTAATAAGGGCCGCAAATAATACGCTCAAAGTATTCTTTTAAAAGTTACGGTAGGTTAAGGTTTAATAAGACTCTTTTGTATTCGAGTGTTTGAGTCCGGGCCTTGTGCGTTTCATTACAATTAATTGTCCAACATTATTTGACGCACATTTCTAGTCTACAAAATAATATATAAGTAATATATTTTACTAGCGACTCGCCATCGGTTTCGCAAGGATCGGTTTTTGGAAATATACACACAAACCTTCATCGTTGATCTTTCCATTAGTGAAAATCGTATCAAAATACGTTGAGTGGTTTAGAATAGATATGTATGTATTGTATAGATTTTTTTTAAATGTTAAGATCGATTGAGACGCTGACGGTCCACTTGATGGTAGGTGGCTACCACCTACCGCCTATAACACAAGCAACACCACAGCTGCTGCAAGTGCGCTGTCAACTACCTACACTAGGGTTAAGAATATGGTATTGGAAAGGGTTAGGGAAATAAGCTCTGATATTCCTTACTCACTCTCCAAAACACAACAGCACTTGTGCTATTATTTCACGGGCTGCCTAAATGACTGCGAAACGCAGTGTGCCCTGCCACCACTTTCCAGATCAAGCTCTGGTTGATTAAATGTTTTCATTTTTCAAAGTTGACCCTGTCGGGAATTGAACCTGGGAACCCTAGAACAGAGCATTCAAGCATTCTAACCACTCAACCAACGGGCTCGTCAAGATATAGATTATTCATATTTAAAAAGGATAGGAAAGACAAAACAGTCCAATATCTTATCTTCTTTATTTGTCGAGCATTTTTCTTTGTGTTTAGTTAGATCTAAGTTTTCTTTCGGATCTTGGAAATTATTATATCGGCGAATTTTAACAACAAAAGCTTCAAGACTATTTTTTGGGATTTTTTTAAATTAAACTTTTTTTTTTTTATTAAACTTTCTCGATCCTTTATGTTTCAGTTAATGTCATGGAATTATTTGAATTTTCTTATATGTGAATGTTTACATGAAAATTACACAGACAAATGGACGTCCCACTCTTGAAAATAACCTACATAGAACCGCCACTTTTTCCGGCGACTTTCACTATGCCGTGGGACCACCAATTGGGGGATCGCAATGTAGCGTTTACCGAAACGTTTCGGCAATTCGAGAATCTTTATTCTTTCTGAACAGAACATATAATTCTGAACAACATTTAGCCTTCCCATGAAGTCAATATCTATATTTGTCACATACATACATAGTTATTCAACAAAAGCTTCAGTTTCTAGGTACTGAGGCACGTGTATGTCGGACAAATTTAAAAAAAAGTTATGTGTCTCAGATACTAGTAGTATATCTAGAGTGTAAATTAAAGGTAAAAAAATCAGACTTACTTGCGATTTAATTTAAATTGTGTTGTTTGTTGATCAAGTAAAATTAGGATAGTTTTAAAATTTAAGACGTTCATTTAGAAGTTAGGATTCTACTGACAAGATAAGCTTTCAATTAAAGAAGAAAATACTCGTAAAAGCCTTGAAAATCTTGCCGTAGGTGATACTAACTGCACAGGAATCGCGGAATTACATAAATTGAAAACGCACAGTAGCAAACAGAATAAAGGAAGCCAATTGAAACAGTGACCCACAAATGCGAGTGCGTCCTGAATGAAAAAAATGCACTAAGTACAATTTGGAAAAAGAGCTTTAACATTTTTTCATTGCCAAAAAAAAACTTGTGACGTCATGACTCGACGGGTAGGGGATAGAGGGGAGATTAGATCGTACGGGGTGGTGGTGTGCGAGGGTGGGCGAGCAAAACGGGCCTCTACTATCGCATCTCGATTCTAAACCAGACTTTTTCTCGCAAATAAATTTATGGGAGTTTGATGATATTTTTTTATATTTTAAATTAACAAAGAAAACTCTGAATTCCATTTAGAGATGATTTTTTTTTTAATAATCAAGTGAATAAATTATTCATGTCAATTTGATTTTAAAAATATTGGCTCTAATGCTAAACTTACGTTATAATTGCTTTCGGGGCATAGTTACCGCTGCATCAGCGGTTACAATTATGGGGCCACAGGGTTAAAGGAGCCACAATCCACAATCTCCAATTTTATCCACAATCTCACTTAAAATCGGTAACATTTAAGAGTTGAGTCTAAAAAATATCTTTACCCTCTATTTGGGCTACGCAATAGTCTTTTAGAAGGGCCCTCGACAAAACTTGAGGGCCCATCCAGAGCCCTGCCCCTAATTTTATTACAAAACATAGATACATAGATACTACGTACATAGATAGTCCTAGTTTTGGATAATAAATAGTATACTTTTTCAAATGTTCGACGAGCCCGTTGGATGAGGTTAGGGTGCTTGCCTTAACATTACTGGCGGCAGTAACCACCCCCTTACAGAAGACCACCGTGAAATAATAGCATGTGTGCTGTTGTGTTTCGTTGAGTGACTAAGGGATGCCAGAGCCCATTTCCCTATACCCTCTTAATCCCTTATCCTACTGTAGTCGGCAGTGCACTTGCAGCAGCTATGGCGTTATAGGCGACGGTAGCACTTACCACCATCAAGTGGACCGTCAGCCTGTCTGCCGATCTTATCATAAGAAATAAAATAAAAAACATAATAAATATAAAAAGAGCTTGGGAAAGTGGATGGTGTCAGCATAGAGCCGCATGCAAAAGCTATTTTGTCTCGGATGTTGCTGTTAAACCGGAGAAAAATGTTTTCTTTGAAAATTTATATTTACCGTAATTAGGAATAAACCGTAAAATAAGAACCGGTGAATTCAAAAAATCCTTTAGCATCTCAACTAAGTCCCAGTCTTTGTTAGAAAGTAGAGTTAACATCAATAAAACAAACTAGAAAAAAACGTGGTAGCCGAGAGCAAAGAGAACGGGCGGTAGGTGGAAGGTGGATCCCCTTACCCCTGACTCCCCCACTACCTACGCCAGGGAAAAATGTCGAAACTCACATAGCCCCCGCCCTCCCACACTACATTACGTTAATTATCCAATTATGGAAAAAGTCTATGACATCGCATTTGATTAAAAATATAAAACGAAGGGTAATGACATTTGTACGAGTTTTTCATTTATTACGAGTACACTCGCTCCAATAGCGAAACTATTTTAGCAGCATACAATTAACGAACGAAGCAGTGAATCGGGAATAGTCAATGTTTCCCGACACCCCGCCACCCTGCGGCTTATTATGGCGGTACGGGAGCGCTACGAAATAAGAATGAATTTTTAATGAGGGCCACCCGAACGGGAGGTACAGCCGCACCGAGCTGAACCCCTCCACCGAATGGTACGCACTTAAGAGATTAGTCCCACGAGTCTGCTAGTTAACTCAGTGACAAGTCTCCAATACAACTTCGTAATAACAATGGTGTTCTATGGCGTCTTAAAGTTCCAAGTCTTAATAAGTTTAAAGTTTTTTGACAAGCTCATTTTGTAACTAACCCTTTCAGAAGACTGTTGTGAAATAACAGCACATGTACTGTTGTTTTTCGGCAAATGAGAAACCGTAGGTCTACTTGGCAAGCAAAGAGGCCAGGGAGCGATCCCGAGAGGAGGACCCCGCGGACCCACTCAGACGCCGAAGAGTCGGCCGACATCGCCGCGCATACGCCGCCACGAACGTCGAGTAATAACTTCAGGGGGCCAGAATGGGACATCTGGCGTCCTGAAAATACCAAACACTGATGCGCGGCTACTCACAGGGGTTCCAGTGGGCAGCGGACACAGCGGTATGAGGGATTTGAGGACATGGCCTAGCTGTAACCTCGGTCCCACACACCACCGCCGATGGTGTAACCCGGAGGGTTTTAGTGGGTATTTCCGGTGTATCTCACCGGGCGAGTCCCACACTCCCCCCTCGACGAGGGATAGTGCGTAAAAAAAAGGTCTACTTGCCAAGCTTTAGACAAAAAAATCAAATTTAGAAAACTTTGGACATAATCTCAAAAAATACAAGTCCTCTGGGTTCCAGCAGTCCTTTGAACAAAACATCGCTAATTTCAGAATTTAAGTTAACAGTGTTTTCAGGCGGTAAAGTTACAGTTCTGTTTTGGTTGAGGTTATCAACATTTTATATCAATCTTTATTTCGACTATTTGATTTTGCCGAGTTGATGGGTAGACGCATCATTTGACATAAAATCTGTCACATTTGAGGGCTGGCCAAGATTTGGTCGATTCAAAGGTAGTAAAATTATGGTCAGGTTGAGCATAATTAGCTTTGTCAGGTCGCCCGGAACGAGTATGATCAAATCTTGTCCGGATCAAGTTATTCTCGAATGGAGTGCTGGAACGGCGTGTATCCACCGTTAGGGCAAAATTAGTCTTGGCCGAAGGAGTGCTGGAACACACCCCACTCTTTGTCATTTAAAAACGTCAACTACGTAATTTAGCCAAAATATTTTATGATACTACCGAGATCAAAAAACGATATTAGAATGTGCCAAACAAAAACTGTATAACACAATTGTAAGAAATAATTGTTAGTTTACTGGGTCGGATTGCAGGCTGCTGAAATGTAGTACATAATTCTTGTCGAGCCTGCACCATAATGCCTGTGTGGTACTAATGTGAAGCCTTCACTTAGTAATGCAATACAAGACGAGTATGGCTTATTATAAGTTCTCGGTTATAAAATCTATGCATATGACAAAATCGTAAACGAGCCGTGTCTGTACATTAAAGAAAGAATTAAATAAACAATTTGTACACGTTGTACTTTATATTACCGAGGTCCAAATAGTGTTTTTAGAATTTTGAATGCGGTTTTCACTGATGTATTGTAGCAAGCTTTTCGTAACATTTAGTGTTTGTTTCATTCCAATCGGTTCACAAACAAAAAAGTTACGCACTATACCGAATACCATGCGTGCGAAGTTCCCGCAACTTCCAACTAGTTAAAAATTCAGCTAATCAAAAATAAAACTATGTTTCGTCTACAAAATCAGCCTAGATGCTTCTCAGCGTAATGACTCTCTCGGCACGGATTTTCAGGAAAAAGAATGCCAGTCTTCAAGAGCACGAAATTTTCCTTCATGTTAAAGCAATAGCGATAATTTCTAATTCACGAATGATACCGAAACACAATCAGAAAAGGATTGAATTTCTGCGTATCGGCAGCCGAGCGTACGACATGATGCAGAATTTTATGCTGACCGGTTCAATAGTGAACGCGTGAAAGCCTAACAAATAACAAACTTACTTGCGCATTTATAAGTATTTTAGTTAGGATACGTATCCTTTATTGGAGTGAGCCTAACAATGTGTCTAACAAAATTCGCATGACAACATTATTAATAGCGCTGAATTTAACACTGTACTATTGCAGACGGAACGCGTATCAATCACTTTAAAGACCGACCTAGTAAAAACGACGAGTCGTTGACCTTACAAAACAAAACAATAAATACTTACAAAGTTTTTATAGTGTAAACAAAAGAATGTAAATGTGTTACGTAGGCGCTACGTCAGCGAGGGAGTGAGGCCGCGGACGTCACGGGGACGAGCGGACGTCACGAGCGGAAGTCCGCACTAGATATTTACTGTACCCGCCGCGGGACGGGTTCAATGTCGGGCTGCAACTATCTATCGGCCATCAATCAGCAGCCGATAGACGCGACACTCGGCCGGGACACGCTCGATACACGCACACGATAGATTCCGTACGAGAGACTCTCTCCGACGACGCAGATAACATCTTCGTCAGCTGTTCACACACAAAACGAATGCATAACGCATTAATTAATATCCTAGGTCAGTCCTACGATAACACTCCATTTTGTATTAGCGGTAATCACGTTTGAAACTCACATTTGCGTCAGATTGCAATAACAAATTGTCGTCTCAAAGTTATCGTGGCTTTATTGAGTGGTGGGCTTATTATTATTATTAAAAAGATATATGCACTTACATCTTTTTAAATTATTATTTATTTTAATCTTTTTAATTAAAAAGATATATAGACCGTTTATATAAGTCCTCGCCCGCGCAGTACCCCTGGGCGCGGGCCAAGACTCATTTAAATGGTCTATCTATAGTTGCGCATTCACTTACGGCCCATTTTAAGCACCCCTAGAAGACCACCGTGAAATAACAACATGTTTGCTGTTGTGTTTCGGTAAGCATATTCCCTATATTTTACCAATCCCTTATCCTACTAAGGTCAGCAGCAGTTGCTTGTGTTATAATATGGTATATGGTGATGGTAAGTACCTACCATCAAGTAGACCGTCATTTAATAAATATATTTCGTCTATTACCTATTTATCGGTAGAATGATTTCAGCGAATACTTAATTCAACTGTCTTCCATATTAATGATTGAACGCTAAAAGCAGCTCATAATTACTGAGATTTGTATAATACCAGCGCTATGTTCCTCTTATCCAACAACGGCTTGCTTTTAGTTATCGATTTGAAGCGTTATCGATATTGATGTCGATGGCCGTAGTGCGTGACTATTAGCGGTTGGTGTGCGGTCCGGGAGCAAGGCCGAACCGTGTTTACACTTTAACAAGTTCCGTCCTCACGACGGGCACTTGTCACTCGCCTGGCGTTCCTCGGCTCACACGTGTCTACGCAAATAATAGCGAGCCCTCACCGTTGACATTGTCCCAATTCTAAACGACTGCCGGTCCGTCTAGACTCGCTACCGTGATATACGATCAATGTGCATATTTACCTGACACGAGCTAACTTACAGACTTGAAACAAGCTATACTTGAACTTACCTAAAGGTATCTATCTATACCCACATATAATATATGCATTAGAATGTCCAGAGATTATAGAGTGAATCGTCAAACATTTCGATGATCAATTCGAACTAACATTGGATTTACCCGTCGTTGAATCTTTTGGTAGGTAATTTGCAAACACATACACCTAAAATTTTAAATATGAATTTTATTGTGTGTGAAAATTACTTGTTACACCTACCTAACACAATTAGACACATTTATGTATCTCTTAATATTGATAAAAGAATTTTCTAACATCATAAACAATTCTCGGCGTTGAAAATTGCAGTTCTATACAATAAAAAAAAACCGAACTTAGCTATTATTATATATGTTTATTTTTTTTTACTTTTTTCTATTATAATTGCACTTTAAGCTTTTACGGCAATAATTTTCGAGCTTTCAAGCTTAGTGTCTTAGAAAATATGGTTTTCTACAAATTATAAACAGACCGACAGCGGCGTAGGTGTTCTAAAAATTGTGATATTTATCCCATTAATTATATCTATCTATTGATTTAAATATATTCAGTAATTTAGAATTTAGTGACGTCTGATGCGATTTATTCGATATAGACGATTATTCTAAACAGTTTTTTAAATGGCTACCCCTGAATTTCCTTAAAGTTGCATGTGAGAAAAAAAAATACCAAAAGAGATTGATGACTAGCAGAAGATATACATATTATAACGTGAGAGAAGATTGTATTCTTAAATTTGAAAAGGCTTGCACCCTTGTCAAGGCGAGCCCTACATAGGGTGGTGCGGTCGCGAGGGGTGAATGCAATGGGGGATTCCCCCTCCGAGCTGCACAGTAGGCGCGTAGTAACTGCAATAACGTAAGGAGAAGTGAAAGTGTCGCGGGGCGCTTCAACCGTCAATGGGTGAAGACTCCCTTCGCCCCTCTCGTCTTGTGCTCAAACTTGTACTTAATAGTAAGACGTTACTATTCGCCCGACGGCCGCTTCTTGTTTATCTCCATGTCTTAGCAAACAATCGTATAGAGTATACCCACTACATGCACCGTTTGTCACGTACCTCGACGCTTCCGTATGAATGGAACGAGCTATTAACTAAATGCCACAGAGCGATCTAATACGATTACACTACGGCCTTGACTTGTATTCTATAACAGCTGACTAATTCATACGAATTGCTCGTTCCTTTTTTAAATGTTTTAAAATAAATGAAGCTTCAAAGTTGAAGAGTAGACGTAACAGATTTATTAATAACTAACTGAGCCCGTAACATCATAGGCGTGGTATTCGGTATCGCTATAGAGCGTAACTATTTTCTTTGACACCGTTACGGGAATCTTGGTATAATACATCAGTGAAAACCGCATTCAAGTCGGTTAAGCCGTTTTGAGATTAGCGCGAACAAACGCACAGAGAAACAGTCAAAAATTCTAAAAACTATTTTTTTGACTTCGGTAACATAAGTAAAACGTGTATCAATTGTTTTTTTGAAAAAATATTTAATGTATAGACACGGCTCATTTACGATTTTGTTATATGTAGGTATAGATTATTTTTATTCTTTCTGTGCGAATTCTCACTGTAGAATCTACTGGCCGTAATTTTTTTTTTCTTTTTAGATTAATGATTACTTACTTGCTCAAAATTAAATAACCTGTTGACAGAAGTTTTGTTTGGATAAAGAAAGATATCCATGACTCGTGTTAAAAGTGAATTTTTAATTCCTATTCTGTTCTAAAAAATAATATGGTAATAAAAATATGTATTTATTTATTTAAAAAATTTTTCTTTGTTTTTATAGGTAGGAAGACTGACTATCCACTTCATGGTGGATAGCTACCGTCACTTATTTAAGACAAGACAAGCAATGTTTAATTTAATAAAGAAATGCCTGCTATCTGCAAACTGACAGGTCGAAATATTACTTTATCGAAGTAATGTTGCCAACTTTTAAATCATAGTTATTGGATTTGACTCGCTTAATAACCGCACTAATTAAATAATTAAGTGGAATGAAAATATTAAAACATTTAAAACACTTAAATAAATAATATATGTCTGTTATTAATCAGGCCTCTTCATATTGATAAATTTATCAACAAATAATACTATAAGATTTTGTTAGAAAAATGTATCAAGATGCCATCCTTATGATTGATTGTCAATGTCATGCACGACATTCAAATTCTTTTTTCTTGATCTGTGTGCAGGAATGCGAAGTGAATCTTTTTTTTAAGTTAATTTCATAAAAAAAACATTCGACCTGTGAGTTTTCTCCGTTTAATTGGCAATGCGAGTTTACGGTCGCGTATTTCGGATAATATGAATTCCGCGCAGTGATACAAAAGGGTATTCCACGCGACCGACGACCGACGAGTGACAGGCGACAAGAAAACAAAACGAGTGGAGGCATGTCGTCATTATCTCGAGTCATGAATGAAACCGAACGTAAATTGAAATGTATCGCGTGCCATAATCCGCGCGCATTAATCTCACTCAAACGCCGATCGTTGCGTAACGATACAACAAACGGCCCAAGTTCATTGATCCACTTAATGTCCGCACTAAATGTGTCTTTGTTGTTGAATGTCAAAACATTATTACATAATTACACGAGTTTACATAGCGTCTCGTTGTGCGTACACGCCTACCGATCCGGAGCCACTTCCGACCTATCGTCCGTCAATCCGCCAGTGCGCCACACGTCTGCATGTTTATTTATGAGTCTGTGGTTATTAAATGACGTTTAAACGTCACTTTGATATCGTTGACCTGTCGCTTTACAATAATAATATTCATTCATAAGTGATTAATGTTAACTACCTACTAAACGGCCTTTGTAGTAGTACTACATTAAAATCTATTATCATAATTATAAACAAGATTTTACGCTATTCGTTGTCGGTTGTAAAATGTTATTTACAAACAATCAAAGTTCAATAGTACGCCGTTTTATTGAAACCGTTCATTCATAACGAAGTAGGTGATTAATTAGATTAAACTAAGCTCCATTATCATACCTAATTGTGTGTGCTTACGTAATACACTGACGTAGTTTTGAATTTTAATTCAATGCTACCTGTGATGCTACACCCAATTGTTATCTGTATTTTTTTTAATAACAATAACTAAGTTAAATCTCTTGTTGTATGAGATAGTTACGCACTGAGCCTTATAAGCCGAAGCCGAAGAACACTATATATTATATCAATTTTTAACTAAAATTACATTCTGTTAAAACAGATTAAATCTCCTCGATAGGCTACTTCTTCACCGCGATATTTTTTTTTAAATATATTTGGTATAAAGGTACGAACAGACATGCATTGGTAATAGCAACGTTAGTCAATTTTTACATTAGATATCTATATAGCAACGAGCATTAGTTTTTACAAAAAAAAATTACACGTACCTACTTACCGAGATAGAAAAAAATAATTAAATTTTTGTCTGTTTGTGCGTTTGTGCACGCTAATTTCAGAAACGGCTTAACAGATTTGAATGCTGATGTATCCATTCTAATCGGTTTATAAACAAAAAAGTTACGCGCTATGCCGAATACCTACCACGCGTACGAAGCTGCGGGCTCAGCTAGCATTAAATTATTTTTTGTGGTAAAGGATAACTAGACAAGCTGACAGTGCGTTTATGAACCGTCACTGACTTATAGTTTTAAATGTTAAAGTAATAAGTATAGAAAACTTTGCGGCTCTTGTACAAAAAAAGTCGAGTGTTATAATAAGCCGCAGTCGCCAGTAGGTATTTTAAAGTTCGCTCCGAACTTGACCGTCGAAACAAGAAAGCAATAAAAACCATAAGTCTTGTACAATGACATGAAATTTACATAAATTATCGGCGACGGCGCGTCTCGCGGCGAACGTCTGTGTTTACCCAGATGCAGTGTTTACATAGGCATCAAGTACACGAAACTCGAGTTCAATGCCTCATATATTGTTTATTGCCAGACGTAATTGGGTCGCCGAACGGCATTCAGGCCATGGGAAACGTATAGATCATCGTTTTATTATAAATCGACCGGGCACGTGGGGGAGTCGTACGATATTCTCACATTATTTCAATACACACTTGTCATTGGATTTCGACTTAATCTTTTACGAGTTTTACACTAATGTTTTATTCGTTTATCGTTAAAAGTCCGTGTCATGGTAAGTGGGTAGTGACTGCCGCTGCTAAAAATAGAACCACGCTAAATGGATATCAACCTTCCCGATATAGGATAAGTAAGTTATAATGATAGATTTAATTGAAACAAAAATACTTATTATTATGTATCTAAGTACTTTAAGAACTCCATAAGTGTTAAAAAATGTTTTAACACATATAATTTTTTTTCTAATGTTAAGATCGGCAGACAGGCTGACGGTCCACTTGATGGTAGGTGGCTACCGTTGCCTATAACACGAGCAACGCAACAGGTGCTGCAAGGGCGCTGCCGACTATAGTAGGATTAAGAATAAGGGATTATTCTGGCATCACTTACTCAGTCACTGAAACACGACAGCACACGTGCTGTTCTTTCACAATGGTCTTCTGTAATGGGGGGGTTACTGCCTCCAGACGGCCTGCCTAAATGACTGCGAAACGCAGTGTGCCCTGCCACTACTTTCAAAATCCAAACCAGAGCCAAATTTGAAAAGTTCATTTTTCAAAGTTGACCCTGCCGGGAATCGAACCCGGAAACCTTAGAACAGAGCGTTAAAGCAAGCACCCTAACCAATCATCCAACGGGCTCCTCAATTTAATGTAAAAAAAATTGATATTAAGGGGGTTTCTTTTGTTTTAGACATACACAAGAAAACAATGTCAGTTTTAAGTTTTCGTATTACCTGAAATATTGAACTTTTAACGGCAATGTTATCTGCAAAGGAAAGTGTTCCTTACTATCAGTAAGAAAATTAATTGTACATCTCTTTGCACTTGAAGTTTTCTAGAATTACTTACGTAGCTTCAAACCAATCTTCGCCAAGTATTTTTGAAATAATTTTAAATCAATAAGTGCCTAATAAAAATAAAATATAAATAAATTTATTTGTCGGCGTCGTCGGTGCGTCCAATCGTGTATTTATCTACCATGCCTTAAAAACGAATGCACGTGCAACGTTCAAATTGTTACATTCAGCAAAAGCAAAGTAAAATATAATTCCTGTAGCTAATTACAATGTTGAAGTTAAAATTTAATTTTTTTTTAAATCTAACTATACAAATTTAGTTTCGTGGCAACGGAGCATACGAATTAGTGACAAACGGGAAATACTATACGAATTTCAAAAACATTTTAAAATGAGGTCTGATACTGTCATTTTAAACTTATTTCTTCTATGTACAGCTAATGTGTGTATTCTGTGACCGCATTCATCCAATTTTTTCCCGGGACTTTCCCTGCGTATAATTATTCAAACTGGAACCAACCATGCATTCACAAAATTCATTCAAATTCGGTTCAACTGTTATTAGCTTGAACGAAAGTCATGAGATGTGATTTTTATATGTTAAGTTAAGATTAATAAATTAGAGTGTAAAGTTTAAAATACTACCACCGCTGGCACAAATCAATATATTATGAACTAGCTGAGCCCGCAACTTCGTACGCGTGGTATTCGGAATAGCGCATAACTTTTTTGTTTGTAAACCGATTGGAATTAAACAAACACTAAATGTTAAGGGAAGCTTGCTACAATACAGCAGTTAAAACCGCATTCAAATCAGTTAAGCAGTTTCTGAGCTTAGTACTTACAAACGCACAGACAAAGAGACAAAAAATCTAAAAACTGTTTTTTACCTCGGTAACATAAGTAGGTACAACGTGTATAAATTTTATTTAAAAAAATAAATAATGTACAGACACGGCTCGTTTACGATTTTATTATATTTGTAGATAGATTATACTGTTTCTAAGTTTATCTTATTGATCCATGGTTATTTGTTAAGATTCTAATAATTAGATACATTTAAAAAAATAACTATTAATAGAATTGACATAAACAAATAAAAACAATATAATGACGCAGTTCAAGGAATAAAAAACAATTAAATCACACTCGAGCGACGATAACCCAATACAGATATACAAAATTCTTATTATTTACGAGCATTCATTTTGGTAATCGACACCTGTCGGCGTGACAAAGACGAGTGCCACGCTTTTTTCAAACAGTCCATTCATGAGGTTGATGTGTCGATGCCCTATAAATATAATATAGTGGTCGTTCAAGTTCAATGAGTCACACAATAGGCATATAATTGGTCGTTAGCGTGTATGTCAAAACACGACTACGCGACTCATAACGCTTTACATAATTAGGCTAGTTTGCATAAGCGATTACGATGCGACTCTTCGCCGATGACGGCCGCTATGGCTAATTCATTCATTTCCTTTTGTTTACTACTAACTTTTATTCCACGTGCTCGTGTTTACAAATTGTGTAATAAAATACTAATCATCTTGCGCGGTTATCGAACAGACATTGCGTACCGCATGACATATAACTCTGTCAAGAGAGAGATTTAAAATGGCAGCGTTTTATAAGTACACTGTTAGTGTGTAAAATTGTCGTTTTATATTATATTAGCGACCCGGCTTCGCACGGAATTGTAATTCTTCCTTAGCGGATGCTTACATTATAAAATAAATCTATGTTCAAAATTTCAGCTTCTAGACTCGGTAGTTTTGACTGTGCGTTGATAGTCAGTCACGACAAACGATTTTATAACTATAGATATATTATAACTAGACAATTAAAAAAACACTTTAAAAATATAACTATTTTAAATTATCTTGATCTATCAGCGTACAGCCGAAATTACTAAGTTAGAAAGTGAATAAATAATATTAGAGAATAAATTATTAAATGTTTTACATAACACAGTTAATAACCTTGCAAGTCAAAATAAATAATAAAATTTGTTTTGCTTTAACAATTATAATTTTCAAGATATAACTGTCATTAATTCAACATTTTGCAGAATACTGAAGAATTACTAAGAAGAAGTCGCAATGTTTTATCAGGTTTAAATTCGAATATCGGTCTGTGATTTAAATTCCTTTTAAACGAAAGTGTTAACCCAACCAATATTAAACAACGATTGGATAACGTGTAAGGAGATTCATCTCCATCATTTTCCACCGTGAAAGATTAGGATAAGCAATTTCGTTTAGGAAGAGTCTATTGATGACCCTCACTCCGGACGACCCGTTGAGGCACTCACAAGTTAGTGGAAGAGGAAGTATTGGAGGACCGACATCTAAACCGACAGGTATTTCAAAAACTACAGTCTTGAGGATTCTTCATGAACATCTTCATATGAATAAGGTCTGAGTAAACACTTCTTTCTAGTGAGCGAGTATCGTGCATTAAAGAACTTTTGAAGGGCATTTCGCACAAACAGGAACGATTTCTTGGAGTCAATTATGACTGGGGATGAAACTATGGTACTATACATAATCCCCTTTCAAAAAGAGAGTCGATGGATTGGCGTCGTTCAGGTGAAAAACCGCCTACAAAGGCTTAGGCCACACAATCCACTAAAAAGATAATGGCTACAATATTCTGCGATTGTCAAGGAATATTGCTCATAGACACAAAATAACCAATACTGCGATGACAGAAACTATTATGCTAACCTTATCAAGCAATTGCGTGAAGCAATCAAGTAAATTGGTAGAAAAAAACTAAGCAAAGGCGTGTGGCTTCGTCATGACACACCGCCGCAGTAGCGAAGGCTGCTGTTTTAAGATGTGCTTCACAGATATCCGTTATTCACCTTATAGTGTTGACCTAGCCCCCAGTGACTATTATTTATTTTCAAAACTGAAGTCTGACTTAATGGGTACTGACTGGGTAGCAGATTTTCTAGTGACGATGAAGTGGCCGCTGTAGTTTTTGCTCATTTTGAAGACACAAATTAAAGGGATAGAAATGCTAATTAAACGATCCAAAAAGTGTATAGAGGTTGACGGAGACTAATATAGAAAACTAGCTGAAGTCGGCCACGCTTCGCTGCAGCCTACACGGCGGCGGCGGCGTGCGCGTGAGGCGCTATTACTATAATACTATTGATCGTAGCGTGATGTTATATAGGCTATAACCTTCCTCGATAAATGGACTATTCAACACAAAAATAATTTTTCAATTCGAAGCAGTAGTTCCTGAGATTAGCGCGGTCATACAAACAAACTCTTCAACTTTATAATATTATAGTATAGATTAAATGTCATTTTATGTACTACATAATGGCACTGAACAATTTATAATCTTTAGTTCATAAATTTATTCTTGTTATTTTGAGAGAACGGCAAACATGAAAGTTTACTTAATGGTATGTGGCTGGTAACGTGGAGTTAGTTTAACTATGTAGGTAGTTAGTTAAAAATAAGTTAGGTAGCTGGTGCAATTAAAAATTTGAATGAATATGGACTTTTATCATTTTTTATTATAGGTATTTTAATTTATATATTTTTTACCGTGTAAGCAGCAATTGCCGGGTATGTTTTAATGTGTTAAACAAACAAACGGATTAATAATTTTTGTTATGACAATCAGAGTCGCTTACAAAATACGAACTCGTCTCAACGTTGGCTCGATAAAATGATAACAATATTATTATCTCTCTATATTATATAATGCGGTATGTAAAATGCATAGGTATTCATTACGAACAATGTATACAACAAATTACGCCTCCTTGAACCCGAACATGCCTTATCAGCATGACTATGAGTTCATTAGTTCTCCGCAAACTCCTACATTTTTGTTATCATTCATCCATTTAAACGACCTTGTCTCCTATGGAAGTAATTTAATTTTATCATTAAGTTAGAAACATTTGCTTAGAAACGCATAGGGTTTAACAAACTTTAATGACATCGCAATAGTTCATTTTATTCTTATTTTAAATGTAACATTTAATTAAACACTCCGGTGATAATAGCTTTTGAAAGATTAAAATTTATTAATCGACCTGTTACACGTTTCTGTACCGCCTCCGACAGATGGCGATGCGAGTATGATTCGGTTGTAATAGGTACCAGTTTTCGGACAGCCATTTACAAACGCAATATAAAATTGCAGACCAAGGATTTATCTAACATATAATAAAATCGTAAACGAGCCGTGTTAGTACATTAAATATTTTTTCAAAAAACAATATGTACGCGTTGTTTGTATTGTACTTTAGGTTTTAGAATTTTGTCTATTTGTCTGTGCATTTGTGCACCCTAATCTCAAAAACGGCTTAACCGATTTGAATGCGGTTTCAATCAGCTAGTATAAAATATAACCTGTAAAGGTAAACTTTATTACAAGATTGCCTTAAAATAACTTAATATGAATTATAATATACTTAAGTTGATTATTCCGTTTAATGTATTATTCTATAAATTTCCAATTGCTACCTACGTTTGTGAAGTGTATATGATCAGCGCCATCTGCCTGTGACGCACATACATAATTGAAAAGTATATCTTCGATAAGATACAAGTATAATAATCTGACAACTTTGGCGATAACTTCAACATAGGTCTTCGAGATTAGTTTTGGTAATAAATGGTTTTAACCAATGAATATTTTCTTGTTTAGTTAATTCGTTTAGTTATGAGTTCAGCATTTTTATGGAGATTTATTCCAGTAAAGTACCTACTAACTTACTTCACAACCGTTTTTTTTATACAAAATTCCTGGGCTTAGAACTTTAAAAATTAAAAACTATAACAATAAGCCACGAGATTAAGAAATTAAAGAAGATTAATTGAGAATGTTCTACTCGATTGTAGAGAACACTGTTAAGTTGATAAGAAATTTTTATAATACACCGAAATAGTTTTTTTTTTTTTTAAAGATATGCTAAAAACATCAAACCGATGAAAATAATGAAGGATTTATAAAAAGTACCTACGCACAAAGAAGTTTTTAACGGGAAGACATTAGTGCAACGACGCTTTTAGCTAAGTGTGCATTTGAGTTTAGCGAGTATCAAAGTTGATACAGAAAAAGTTTTCCGCAAAATATACGCGCTATGAAAGTGTTCTGAAAAATAGTTTGTCGAGTAGCTCGCGGCGGATGCACGTGACTGCAACAAGTCGCATTCCTCAATGCACCCTTCACCCTGCCGCTGCCACCCCACGCCCGTTACAGGCCGCCCGCACAAAGGTAGGCCTAACGTTCGCAGGCCCATGAACTTGCTACATAACAACTTTGTTTTGACGGCCATACATTATTGTAGCACCTTTCAAAGGAGTCGTAGTATACGATAACAGTTTGTTTATGTCTTCAAGTGGTTCCCCGAAAAACTTAATTGAGGTTCAAGAGAAATATGTGATATAATGACATCCATTCAGTAACGAAACGGTCCTAAAGCGGAGGGTCCTAATTTCGTTAATAAAATTGTTTTAAACTTTTTACCTATGTCGTTATTACATAATTTTAATTTTTCTTTAGTATTAGTAAATTAAATGTAAATCTAAAGTATTATTATAAATATACAAAAATACACTTCCCATGGAGCTTTCTTGGCGGGTGCTTACGTTATAAAATAAATCTATGTTCCAAATTTCAGCTTTCTAAACTTAGTAGTTTTGGCTGTACGTTGATAGTCAGGACAAAAGATTTTATAAGTATAGATAGACAGAAAATTCTTTAGGTGATTGTTAAAACCGCATCGAAATCTGTTGCGTAATTTAGAAGTAAGCGGATCGAGACAGACACGGATAGCGAGTTTCTTTAAATATATTTAAAAGAATAGAATTTGGTAAGATGATAGGTAGGTACCTATATGGCGAAATAACGGAGACCGCCAAAAGACCTATTGCCGTTTTTCCGAGAACAGGTTCTAGTGGTGTCGCCATAGGCGATCCGAGTCAAGGAGTTAATTTCTATAAGTAGAATGGTGGGTTGCGCAGGGGCGGTGCTGGGCGGGGCACCCCAGCCGTTTCCATGGCAACCGAGCCCTCCGCCCGACCTATTAGGAAAATATCACTTGGCTCCATATGATCGCATTGCGAAACTATTTTATTAGTTTTTTGAATTTTATTTTCCTTGTTTCTAGAAAAAATTGCCTAAATCTTTTTTTATGTAAACTTTTTTCATTAAAAAAATGGAAAGAAGAATCATTCGAAATTCGTTTATTCGATTAGTAAGTATAGAAAGTAAAATGTGTTCGCGCTAGGAACTCTGAACGCAGAGCCAACTCGATGATAATAATTAATGTGAGTCGAGGCGGGCGAACGGCGCCGCAACCTCGCATTGCGCCGACAAAAAACCCGCTTCGACACAAAAACACCCGTCGCCAGAGCGAGACGGCGCTACGGGTGCGAGCGGGACAGCCTCATAACGTATTTCTGTGACGGGTTCTTTCTTGTTCGCCTCGAGCGTCGCGCAGTTATCGAGACGAATACCGCGCTTTGATTTAAAACTTCGAATGTACCCTTCTATCACATGGCGTTTGACAGATCGGCGGAAACAACACTATCTGTCACATTTGAAAAAAAGGCGCGCTCCTAACACTTTTAATTGAACATTAATTTTTGCAAATATTTTACATTATAATAATCGATAATTACGTAAATCAAATGACCTATTACACTCAAAAGCGCGCTTATTGAACGAAATAAGCATTTGATGTGGAAAATGTAGAAAGTCATTAAACAAATATGCAATAATGACAGAAGTTTAAATACAAAAGTAACATTTTGTAACACCGAAAAGACATATAATTTTTTTATTAAAATTGGAAGAAACTAAAGTTTTTGAAATCACAAAGGACATATTATTATTTACTTGAAAAAAAAAATTACACAAAAAACTACAATTTGGCGAAGTTTCGAATAACAATAAAAGAAAAGATTTATGTTAAAAGTGAAATATATAAAAAAATAAAATTTACATAAATAAAAAGCATAAGTAATTATTAATCGATAAATATTAAAACTGACTAAAAACCGAATTTCATTTCACACTAACTTAAGAAAAAATTCAATACTCGAAAAGTTACAGACCCGTGAAAAATACAAGTCACTGTTAACTTGAAAAAGATAACCAGTTTAGCATAAGTTATTTGTAAAAGATTCACTTACCTGAAAATCACTCCACATTTTCATGGGGATACACCATAATTCCGATACGAAAACATAACACGATCACGATAACAACTGTCAAGTGTCACAGCAGTACGTCACTGTCACAAGTTAGCAGAACGGTGGCCGAGCGCAGACTGAAGCAAGTAGCGCGTCGACCGGCTGGCCGATACGACGTTCTATCTTTGAACAGAACGAGCTCGGGAATGATCGGCGCGGTTCGGCTGCGCTCGGCCGTCACCGCATCGCCCACCTGCGCCTCGCTTCCACGAACAACAAAACCGAACCGACTCCGCTGCCTGCCCACCAAAATACCTCATACTTCTCACTTGTATCAATCATTCTGAACCAAAAATCCATTAGATTTCAACTTATGAAGTAGATTCGCAGAAGTTAGTTAAATTTAAATTTTATTTTTGTAAAATAAAAAACAGTATTGCGCAATGAATAATAATGCATGCGAAAATATTTAAAGTTTAGACATTACAAAAAAGCCTTATAATTGCAATGCTTTGGTTGAAAAGGCATACGAAAGCTTAATGGAGTGAACAATGTGAAGTCGAAAAGGCAACGCACAGATAAAAAGTCCAAGTTTTCAGTTCGACTGATAACAGAAAGTGACAAATAAAAAAGCTTTCTGAACAAAGTTTTGAGTGCGGCGCGCTACAGCCGCGTAGCAGGAAGTTCGTAGCAGTAAAACTTCGTAGCGCTCTCGGAGCGTGAAAGTTTTGATTTCAACGATTTGCGGCGCGGCGAGGGCCGCGAGGCCGCACTAGATCTGCGACCCCGCGACTCTCTACCACAAAAAATAATTAAAAACGATTCTTAAGTGTTTGTTCATAGTACATTGCTGCAACCGAACGCCACTGTTTCGACTCGACTCGAAACAAGACAGCAATGTATAGCAATATACATATTTTCTCACAGTTCAGCAAGTTTTCAAATTTATCTGTACGTACATCTCTCACGAGAGTGCGCCACTTGGCTGTCGAGTGACTACGCCCTTACCGTGTTATATTTTGCAAATCAGCTTTGAACAATAGAACGTTTACGTAGCAGCGTTCCATTTCTCGCGCAGTTCGAGATTATTGGTGTGATTTGTATTGCATCGCAGCAATGAGAAGTGCGGCGATCGATACCGTTGTTCAATGACGTGGACATTGGCCGTCACTCAGGAAAATCTATTCGGCGGCAATTGTAAAACTGTATATAGAATTATCACACTGCAGCATGTACTGAAAACTTTGTTTCAACTTGTAATAGATAAAATTTTGAGCCTGTTTCAAGGCACGAAATTACGAGAATATATTTTTACATATTCAATACCTACAATTCGTTGTGCTTATCTTTGTAATCGGCCATTATGAGTATTTAACCTACTGTGACAGTTTATATATTATATTTAATATCTCCACTGTTGGGCACAGCACGAGTATCTCTTTGTCCACAGCACGTTCCCATTGTCTTCATGTCTTCATAAATTGCTATTTTTCAATGTTTGGTACGCAAGTTATCCCAAGAAGATTTCGTAGAGCGAATGTTCTCAGAGGTGCAGGCCCGACTGAGATTCAAAGTTTTAACTTCGATTTCAACTTCAAAATTCAACTGTTTTTCTGCTACCTACCACTGCTCTTACACTTTCATATGAATACAAAAAAAATCTGTCAAATAAAGATCCAATTTACTTTAAATCTGAACATCTTTAAATGGTGTAGAGCAAAGAATTTATTTCCATGTCTTTTTGCTCGCTAAACTATAAGCCGATTTTGATGCGCTTTTCACTAACACTTTGAGAATTTATTTCAAAACTT
The DNA here is from genome assembly GCA_910589475.2 of Bembecia ichneumoniformis. Lineage (NCBI taxonomy): Eukaryota > Metazoa > Arthropoda > Insecta > Lepidoptera > Sesiidae > Bembecia > Bembecia ichneumoniformis. The sequence goes on along the minus strand of OU342537.1, from coordinate 9,878,451 downwards.
TTTATTACATTTTAATAACATTTGTAATCTATAGAGAGAAGGCGAAGTATTGCTTTAAAACGTCAAAAAACCATTTAGCGTCTACATTAAATGACATAAGTATTTTATGGCAGCAATTAATTTATTTTGTTTGCCAGTTATACACGAGATGAGTTGCTAGGGAAGAGTTGTGGTCTTTGACCGTTTAAAATCTATTTTTTTATAACTATAATCTTACATAGAAATTTAAATGAAAGTCGAAGTAATTAGTATTATATTAGTAATTAGATATCAGTAAATACAATTTAAACAAACACGCCATGAATATATACGTGCGTATATATGTATATATAGCTGGCATATGATTCTACAGGAATAGAAAAGAAATAAGTGAGGTGACAAAAAAAATACTGCAATGCGTCTCACTCGCTCGTGGAACAAAATGAAATCAGTTAAGTTAAAATCCAAAATGAGTGTCGTAGCTCATTCAAAGGATGCATTTAAACGATGCACATACACAAAACGACTCTTACAGCCGATGTCATACGCGTTGCATAAATGAATCGCGCGCTCCATAGCATACTGCATTTTGCGCAGGCTGCATTTTAGAAAGCGCAAGCTGAACTGAATCAAAAAGCTGACGCTTAATACGGTGTTATTTTACAAAAAAAAAAAAAAATAGGCCGACAGCATATTAATATGTTTTAGCTAATAAATCGTATTTTTTTATATCACTATGCGCTAAGGTAAAATTATTACATTTAAGCATTCCATTGTAGGGCAACATTAACGTTGCGTCACAGTCTAACCATACTTAAGTCATACAGTCGGGCAACGCTCAATGTTCGAGCCTGCAAACTGATGCGAGTTCGCCGAACGTTGCTCTACGCAAGTACATTCGTTGCCTGACTGTATGGTTAGTCTGTGGTTGCGTTGGTCTCACTCATCAGAGACCTTGGACATTTTAGGATGGTGGTAATAAGTATAGGATAAACCCCATGGATATTAAATTTAAGGTTTTAAGCATTCCAGTTGGGGAATTTCAGGGCAACACTACCGTTGGTCTCATTCATCAGGGATGACTGGTCTTGGATATTTATGAATTGTGGTATAAGATAAGCCCCATAGGTATTGGGAAGGACTATTTAATAGAGCACGGAAAAGGGTTCAACTTTTATTTTTATAACTTCACTGCCACTTATCACATACTAACTGAACTCGGCCACGCTTCGCTGCGGACCATACGGCGGCGGCGTGCGCATGGGGCGCACGGTAGTGGACACTACTTATATATAATACTATTTATCGTAGCGTGATGTTATATAGCCTATAGCCTTCCTCGATAAATGGACTATTCAAAACAAAAAGAATTTTTCAATTTGAACCAGTAGTTCCTGAGATTAGAGCGTTCAAACAAACAAACTCTTCAGCTTTATAATATTAGTATAGACTAGTATAGATGATATATCCTATATGAAATTGATCATCGTCATCATCATATTAGCCGTAGGTTGACCCTATAATTTCCCAGTAAATCCTGTCCGTAGCTGCCTGGATCCAGTGGCTAGCCGCAGCCCTCTTATGAAGTTTTCAGTCCATCTTGTAGGTGGACGTCCTACACTGCGCTTTTCAGACCGTGTTCTCCTCTCGAGAACCTTCGGGCGCCACGGCCTTAGACCCTCCGTAATATGTGTCCTGTCCATAGTCATTTCAACTTACTAATCTGCCGGGAATTTATTAACCTGTTCTCTACAGGTTTTGTTTACAAGTGGAAAGTAATCTCCGGAACTGCTGCACCTATATGAAAAACTCTTTTACTGTTTAATTAAAGGATACATTATTCCAGACGGACATCGTATTATTATAAATTCAAAAGTTTATGTGGATGTTGTTACTCTTTCGCGAAAAAACTACTCAACGTATTTGGATGAAATTTGGCACACAGATATTTTATTACTTAGATTAAAATAGATACTTTTTATCCTGGAAAAATGTTAGGTTCCCGAGGGATTCTTTAAAAAAATATAAAAAATTGGGCGCCCATTTCGACATAGTGGCGACGCGACCGTCGTCACAGCAACAAATATGTCAGGCGTTATTTTTCAACGCAGACGAACTCGCGGGTACCAGCTAGTAGGCTATATTTTATCTAAACTAAATTCCCCAAATTCTAAGTTGTGAAGGACCTTAGAATCCTCCAAATTCTATTTATTAATAAATTAGGAATTTATCATTTACTTTTGTTATACGCAGGTTTAAAAATCTGCGTTAATTTAATGGTAACGTTTAGTGATTTCTGAAGACCGTTTTAGGTTTTAGGTTCCCATTAAGGTTCTCTAAAAAGTCCGGAGTTTTGTTTCAAAGGTACTGAAAGCCGCGCCATATCACTAATCTAGTGTCAGTTCGCTCAAACATAAAACCATCACACCACAAAGTCTTTCGAGTTCTGTGCAATAACATTCTTTAGATATAATAGTTATAACTAAACTACGTCTGCGTTTTCAGTAGACTCATGCACCCCGGTTTCGCCCGCATGCAATTGAGAGAATAGATCCCTGTGATGGGGATTACCCGCCACATTTTTATATTTTTTTGCATGAAAAAGTAACAAATATCTATCCATCCTTATAAACTTTCGAATTTATAATACTCTTATTAGGACGCATAATTTACAAAATCGGCTCTCTCTCTCTATAATTATCTGGTCATAAAAATATAGAGAGAGTAAGAACGTTTTTGTCCGACAGGTTCAGAGAATCGACTAAGGAGTCAGATTAGTCAAAATTTTAAATTGATATTCTAGAAGAGAAAGTAATATTTCTACAAATGTGGTCAATGAGAAACCATAATATCAGCCCACACAACTTTTCTTGTCTTCCACTGCTAACTATCTCGAGGTTATCAAGACAGATGTGTCTCACCCATTCCCACTTCAACTTACTGATTCTTACTGGTTCTCGAGTGGAGGCCACGGACCAGCAAGCGCAGGTGGACAAACGAGACAGTGGGTCGACGGTGCATCCCAGGCTGCTTCTGACCAATTATAGGGATTTCCAAAATTTTCTACGGAAAAGTATCGTGGACGTCCTACGGCTGAGATGATAACGAATTCGAATAAAAACGGTTACGTATAGTGGTCAAGATTACACATTTTTGTCTTCTTCTTTGACCTACCTAATTCTGTTTCTGCAACATTATTTCGATGAGTGACCTGCAATTTACTCAGAGTACGACGACTTAAAATTTTGAGTTTTATATTAGCTGAGTCCGCAACTTCGTACGCGTGGTATTCGGTATAGCGATAACTTTTTTGTTTGCAAACGCATTCAAATCGGTTAAGCCGTTTCAGAGATTAGCGTGCACAAACGCACAGACAAACAGACAAAAATTCTAAAAACATTTTTTTACTTCGGTAACATAAGTACATCGTGTACATATATTTTTTGAAAAAATATTTAATGTACAGACACGGCTTAATTAAGATTTTATTATGTATGTATATATGTATAGATAGATAGGTGATAGGTAACGAAGATTTCAAAGTCGATAACATTACGGCGAGAAGTGACGTCATGGAGACAGCAAAATATCTAGCAAGCCAGTTGACAATGGCGATGACGCACTGCGGAATGAGTGACGGGAAAATAGCACTTATTAACATTAGTTATAGTGATTAAAACCAGTAAACTTTAAATATGCACTACGGAAAGATAAAAATGTTTTCAAACACGTTGTTTTTCAATTCTACTTCACTAAACTTACTTGTTTGTTTAATATTATTATTGTTGTTTTTTTATTAACAATATTTTACAATAATGTGAAATTTATTTATAACAAACGTATTTTCTGCCTATCTACATATTTTTATTGTTTTCCGTATTAAAAAAAATCCAACTACTTTTAATTGCTTTACAAAAATATTACTTATTTAAAAACCAAATACATGATGAATATTATATCGCGTTATGGTCAACCAACTAGTGCCATCCAAAGCAAATTAGCGCGACTGGCTACAACTAAATTTTACGAACAAAATGTATCTTTGTATCTGCGAGTTAAGTATTAATTTCGCTTGTACTAATGTTTACTGCTGGCTAGCAACAATCTGCTTGACAAGCAAAACTGACACTTACGCCTCACACATTTATGGATGTTTATTAATTAGATCGTGAAATTATTGCAAGTTAGATTTTATTTTTGCAAGTTTCTTTGCACGAAAATATTTCATACATTTTGTAAATTCAAGTTCATATTAAAAATGGATTAGATATGAAACACACCAGTTTGTTAATCGACGTATCCGAAGTAGCCTTGACCACACCGTTGACCTAGTGGTTAAATGTTAGGGCTCGCAATTTGAGGTCGCGGGTTCATTTTTGTTTCTAATATCTAGTGAAATGTTTTATTATAGTTTTGGTCAATAACATAATTAATACCTAGGCCTGAATATAATTTTCACATTTCTATCTTAAAAAAACAACGGAATCTCTATGTGACTAAAGTTGTTGTTTCATATTGGGAATTGGGATACAAATCTGTATCTGTAGGTAAGTATAACTATAATATATATAAAATATAGTAGCTGTCCGTCTCTGTCTGTTTCTTCGCTAATTTCTTCTAAACCACTGAACGGGTTTTGATACGGTGTTGACTAATGGAAAAAGAGATAAAAAAAATTCAAAAAATTGTAGCTAGTTTGAAACTCTGATGTAACTATATTACTGTAAAGTTTCATTGAAATTTGTTCAGTAGATTTTGTGTGATCAAAAACATCAATACATCCATTCTCATATACATTCGTACATATAATATTACCTGCTTGCTTTTGTCAGCGACGTCGTCGGCGTATCTTTATAAATTATGGCCTCTGTGTTATTCTGATGTATAACTATTTTACATAAAAGTTACATCACAATTATTTCAGTAGTTTTTGCGTGAAAGAGGAACAATTTTCGTGATTTTAATGTTAGTGGGATTTACATATTCTTAATATTCTTATTTCAAATTATTCCTTAACTTCGTACCTTCTGATAAACAGGGTAAAACGGGGTATTTATCCCGTCTTCCCTTCCAAGAGGTGTAATTTCCAGAAATAATGTTTTTATTGTGGCACATTATCTTCAAAAATTCGGGTTTCTTTTTTCTTAAAAAATACATAAGTACATTAATTTTTAAAGTTTCCAAGTTCGATTCACGAGTCACTCGTAAATGTATGTATTTTTTGTATTTTTGTATTGTAGATATTCTGGAGATTAAATAGAATGCAACTAGTCTTTTACAGTTTTTTTACAGACAGTAGTTGAAGTTACTAATGACTATGTAAATTCAATCTATTCTATATATACATATTGTTACGACTAACTATGGAATGTTGGCGCTTTCGAACTCTCCGAAACTCTCGAACGTCCCACCCTATCGATGGTAGCCACGCCCCTTTTCAATTAGTGTCCAAGGATTAGAGTTTACATTTCAACAGAAATAGCATTCCCAAATTTTCAATGGTTTGTTTACGATCCTGTTTACATTTTCTGGAAAATACGAAATACATCGAGGCGTTTGGCACCAAGTATAAATAAGAGAGCAGGCGGACGAGATGGGAGTGGTGCGACAAGCAGCGATTCGAAAGCGACTCTTCGGAGCTTTTGCGATGTTATCTGCGATAATGAACCGGCGACACATTAAGGGAATCATTGACGACTTTTGGCAAGTTTAACGGTTTCATCGGACAAGTTTGGTCATTTTGGAAGTCATCTTGGTTTGTGAAAGTAAATCGTTCGTTTCACCCTTACACGGCATTTTAACTCACCCCCCGCACGTAATATAATAAAATCGTAAACGAGCCGTGTCTGATTTGGATATTAAAAAAAAAACAAGTTGTACATGTTGTACCTAATTATGTTACTTAAGGTAAAAAAAGTATAGAATTTTTGTCTGTTTGTGGGTTTGTGTACGGTAATCTCAGAAACGGCTTGACCGATTTAAATTCGGTATTGATGTGTTGTAGCAAGCTTCCCGTAACATTTCGTGTTCGTTTCATTCCAATCGGTTTACAAACAAAAAAGTTACGCGATATACCAAATAGGTACCACGCGTACGAAGTTGCGAGATATTATAATAAACTTAGTCAAGAGTAACTAAGAAAATTCCTAACCACGTATACTTTGTAAAGTCGTCTGGTTGCTACGAAAAAAAAACCACAATATTATTCAAAAAGCAGCATAGAATCAGTTCTTTTTTAACATAGAAACCTGAAATCTGTGTTGGAGTAAATAGTATATTTCATTACAAGTGCGGAAAGGCTGTCATTGCAAAGAGTTCCGACAAATGTCTACCCGAGCCGAAGGCGAGGGTTGACAGTCGGAACAAGTTGCAATGACGGTTCCGCACGTGTACTGAACGACTATTTTTAATACAGTTGCGAAAAAATGAAGCGATTTAATAAAACAAACAACTAAACTCGCAAAGAGAATTTCTGGAAAATGGCGCCAACCGTACAATATAAGCAGAGACATTTTTTTTCTTCACGCATTCCGGTAGGCAAAGGAAACTATGTGCCCATACAGCCAAGTCTTCAGTAGAATTTTTTTGTTGATTTGAAATGAAAATGAAATTTAATGAGATGAAATGAAATGAAACCTAACCTAACTCATTAAATCAAATCATTAAATCTGATATTGAAACAAATTCGTAGCTTCTTTTTAGAAATATACGTATTTGCATGAATCATAAAAACTTTTTAGTAAAAACTTCATGGTTGGTTTTTCTTTTTAATAGATATTATTTTGACAGTTGGGAAAGAGAACGCACGAGTGCGGGAAAGGTAAAAAAAAAGCACGAGTGTGTAATAGCCCACTTTCCGAACGCTATACGTCCCTGCAATACGCCACTTTTTGAGCAACTGTATTAAAATAGTATATTTCATTACAAGTGCGGAAAGGCTGTCATTGCAAAGAGTTCCGACAAATGTCTACCCGAGCCGAAGGCGAGGGTTGACAGTCGGAACAAGTTGCAATGACGGTTCCGCACGTGTACTGAACGACTATTTTTAATACAGTTGCGAAAAAATGAAGCGATTTAATAAAACAAACAACTAAACTCGCAAAGAGAATTTCTGGAAAATGGCGCCAACCGTACAATATAAGCAGAGACATTTTTTTTCTTCACGCATTCCGGTAGGCAAAGGAAACTATGTGCCCATACAGCCAAGTCTTCAGTAGAATTTTTTTATTGATTTGAAATGAAAATGAAATTTAATGAGATGAAATGAAATGAAACCTAACCTAACTCATTAAATCAAATCATTAAATCTGATATTGAAACAAATTCGTAGCTTCTTTTTAGAAATATACGTATTTGCATGAATCATAAAAACTTTTTAGTAAAAACTTCATGGTTGGTTTTTCTTTTTAATAGACATTATTTTGACAGTTGGGAAAGAGAACGCACGAGTGCGGGAAAGGTAAAAAAAAAGCACGAGTGTGTAATAGCCCACTTTCCGAACGCTATACGTCCCTGCAATACGCCACTTTTTGAGCAACTGTATTAAAAAGTTCTTTTCAGTCTAATATTATGTTCATAGTATTTATGTCAATTTAGAAATAAGTATGGATATAACAGTTCAGTACCTTTTTCTCCCTACCATAGAAATAATTAGTACCGTAGAATGCCCTAATTTCGCCCTGTAAGTCTACTTTCGTCTAGAATTAACAAAATCAAATACCTTATTTGCATAAGTACGTAGCACCGAACTTAGTTTAAGGCAAAAATACTTGGAACTCTGAATTCACAGATACTATAGTTTTAACTTCGCCTACTCATTTTTTTTAAATTTATTATAATCATAACACTATTAGCATTAAAAAAAAGTTGTTTTGCACCTAAATAACTGCAATTATTACAATTTATACGGTTTCGCTAGTGGAAACAGCTATAAACGAGAAAAGCTTCTAGGTTTTGACGAGCCCGTTCGATGAGTGGTTAGGGTGCTTGCCTTGGCAAAGAGGCCAGGGAGCGGTCCCGAGAGGAGGACCCCCAGGCGGACCCACTCAGGCGCCGAAGAGTCGGCCGACGTCGCCGCGCATATGCCGTGGTGACCGTCGGGTAATAATTTTAGGGCGCCAGAACGGGACATCTGGCGTCCTGAAAATACCAAAACTGATGCGCGGCTGCCCACAGGGGTTCCAGTGGGCAGCCGCAACTAGCGTGACGGCGCCAAAAAATCGCCAAGTGATGAGTCCGCTCACGGACATAGCGGTTTGTGGGATCTGAGGACATGGCCTAGCTGTAACCTCGGTTCCACACCACCGCCGATGGTGGAACCCGGAGGGGTTTTAGTGGGTATTTCCGTTGACTCTCACCGGGTGAGTCCCACACTATTCCTCGTCGAGACGTCCCCTCGACGAATAGTGCGTAAATGCATTTCCCCTCCTAAAAGAAAAAAAAAAAAAAAAGGGTGCTTGCCTTAACACTCTGTTTTAGGGTTCCCGGGTTCGATTCCCGGCAGGGTCAACTTTGAAAATGAACTTTTCAAATTTGGTTCTGGTCTGGATCTGGAAAGTAGCGACAGGGCGCATTGCGATTCGCAGTCATTTGGGCAGCCCATTTGGCGGCAGTAACCACTTACCCCCTTACAGAAGACCACCGTGAAATAACAGCATGTGTGCTGTTGTGTTTCGGTGAGTGAAGTAAGGGATGCCAGGCTCTGGCATCCCTTCCCAATCCCTTATCCTTAATCCTATTGTAGTCGGCAGCGCACATGCAGCAGCTTTGGCGTTACTTGTGTTATAGGCGACGGTAGCCACCTACCATCAAGTGGACCGTCAGCCTGTCTGCCGATCTTAACATAAAAAAGGTATGCAGGTAGGTATAAAATTGCATCCATGCGTAACCGGGACGGGTTGCTAGTGTATCATACAAATGAAGACATTTCTGATTGACATGCGTCATTCCGATATACTGCACGATTTGAGCTTCATATGAAAAATCGCAAAATTAACTCTATTTAATATTCACACAATATGTTTTATATCTAAAATAAAATTTATATAGGTATTATATATTCTCATGTATAATTATAATCTGAAATAACTGATCTAAATATATTGTAAAAATATGTTTAAATCTCTATATATAAAAAATGAATCCCCATTTCCCTTGGTCACGGCATCACGCGTGAACGGGTAGACCGATTTTAATTCGGTTTTTTACTAATGGAAGAAGGATAAACGGGGAATGTTCATATATATAAAAATTGCACCCCGGGCGAAGCCGGGGGCGGGTCGCTAGTAATTAAAATATATCACCTCTGAACGCTTATGTCGCCACCGAACATGAATTTCAGCCATCGCTAAATATTCCAGCCATTGTAATCATTAGAGCTATTTGTAGATAAGAAACGACACAAGCGGCGTGTGAGACTTAATAGAGTTTAATCATTGTTGATGACTGATGGAAATAAAACACACATGTGCCTTAAAGTTTCTCTATCATAATCATCATGATTGTTGGTTATTTTTTATTAATTATTCCAAATCTATACATATAATAAAAAATTCGTAAACGAGCCGTGTCTTACATTAAATATTTTTTCAAAAAAAAAAATTATACCCCTTACTTATGGTACCAAGGGCAAAAAGTTTTTAGAATTTTTGTCTGTTTGTCTGTGCAGTTTATAGTTTATATATTATAGTTCTCGATTATAAAATCTATATTACAAAATCCTAAACGAGCCGCGTCTGTACATTAAAGATTTTTTCAAAGAAACTATTTGTACACGTTGTACTTATATTACCGAGGTCCAAATATAGTTTTTAGAATTTTTTTTATGTCTGTGCGTTTGTGCACGCTAATCTCTGAAACGGCTTAACCGATTAGAATGCGATTTACATTGATGTATTGTAGCAAGCTTCCCGTAACGTTTAGTGTTTCTTTTATTCCAAACGGTTTACAAACAAAAAAGTTATTTAAATTTAAAATCCAAATTTTTTCGATAAAAATGCAATAAAATAATTCTTCGGTTGAATTGGCTGTAACTTTAGTTAACTATATATATAATCATTTGTAAAGCGAGGATGTTTGAAAGTTTTATAAAGTTAAAAATAGTCTATTTAGGTGATTGTAAAAAATCCAATTTAAGTTGACCTCAGATCGATATGATCAGTCATATTAAGTAGGGTTCAGCTTAGGTTGGTGCTCTCATACATAGTAAAATCGTTCTTTGTCTACTATGCCTTTGTGCACGCTAATCTCAAAAACGGCTTAACCGATTTTCATGTCGTTTCCACTGATGTATCGTAGCAAGCTTCCGTTAACATGTAGTGTATATTTCATTCCAATCTGTTTACAAACAAAAAGTTACGCGTTGTACCGTATACCTCGCGTACGAAGTTTTAAATTCCATTATGCAATGATATCTCCTTGCCTATTTTTTTACACATGCAACAGTAGCATTAAACTAAAATAAATAATATAAATAAACAAGAATATATCTTCTATTATTCTTTATTTATTTAATTATTTTGTTTATTGTTTTATTTTTTCATTTACTATCTGAAAAATGCTTAGCATTGCATTCGTTAGCATGAATGAAAATATATAACACCCGAAAAAAACATGAGTAATATAACGCCTGACATCTTTATCGCTGTGACGACGGTGGCGCCAAATTTTTTATATTTTTATATAAGAAAAACGGGAACCTACCTATATTCAACCATTTTTCCAGGATTATATGTGTTCTGCCCACTGCCACTTCAACTTACCTACTAATCCGCCGGGTATGTCGGTAATTATCGTTCGTCTACGGACCTCCTCATTTATGATTCGATCTCGCAGTGTAACCCCGAGCATAGCCGGGCGATGTTGAGCTTTAAATTGAGTAATTTTGGACGAGAAGATGTCTCGGAGCTTCCCAAACGCTGCCCATCCGACCTGGATTCGACGATTGACCTCCTTCTCGAAGTTGATTCTACCTAATTGGACTGTTTGTCCCAAGTACTCGTCAACAAGTTCGAGACTTGAACTGTTACTGTCGTGGGCACATCATGGACATTAGACATAACTTTCGTCTTGTCCATTTTCATCTTAAGGCCCACCCTTTGAAAAATTCGATTGAGGCCTGGTATCGAGGTAGCTGTTAAAAGGTTTGATGCATGTTTCTTTCCTTTCAAACATGATTGGTCATTGGTCGAGTGGTTTAGGTGCTTACCTTTAGTTTTGACTCAGGGGACCCGGGTTCGATTCCCGGCAATATCACCTTTGGAAATGAGCTTTTTGAAGTTAACTCTAAGTCTGGGTGTTTTAATAGTGACAGGACACAGATTTTAGTAGTGGCTTTGTGATTGTTTTATTAAAAAAAATGAAATATGTGGCGAAATTCATTGCCTATACGAGACAAGCTATGTAATAATACTCTTATGACATAAATTGGAAGGTTGATTTTACTTTGGATATCCACGCTTTATTTGGCCTGAATAGTTAAAATTTTTCCTCAACTTCTATCCTATGAATGAATTTGATGACAATATTCTCACACAGGTTAGTATTATGATTGTAATAATTCACAGGTCAGATAAATCTATATATGTAAATAAAAATTAATCGCTAAATGTGTTGCTAGGCGCAAAACTCAAGAACGGCTGGACCAATTCTGCAATTTTTTTTTTTGTTAAATATTTGTTGAATTATAATTTATGAGGAAGGTTCTTCCGGGCTAAGCCGGGAGAGGTTCGCTAGCAAGAAATAAATTTTAAAAGGAAACATTTAAAAAAAATCAGTATCATTCTGAATGTCTTGATTGAATTCTGGAAATCTTGATGGCTGGATTGTTACTAATCAATCCATGGCTTCTTCATTTTCGAGGTTTAAAACTAAATTTAGGCGCAAAACCTACAAGACGGATATGTTTGTGCCAAGAATTAGCCACTTTGCAAACGTGATACGTGTATATCTGCCTCTATTTCAGTCGTAGCTTTTGTGGTGTCGTTATTAAAAAGGGCAAATAAAAAAGCTAACGGTTCATTTGATGGTAAGTTGCTACCATCGTCGCCTAGAACCGAAAGCAGTAGGTACTAAAAAGGATGCAAGTGCGCTGATAAGATAGCTCAAGTAGCCAGATGTACGAGGGCTGTTCCAAAAGTTTTTAGTAAAATGAATATTAGTTAGAATATCAAAAAAGTTTACAGTTTTTCAAAATATTCCCTCCAACCCCTATACACTTATGCATTCGGGTAAACCAGTCCTCAAAACATTTTAAAAACGCATCTTGCTGGAGGTCGAAAAATAACCGATAGATTGCTGCTTTGTAAGAGGATCGTAGCTATAGATCCAAGATTCATCAGTTGTTATGATGCAGGATACGTTTCGGGAAGTTCCTCGTTCGAACTTTTTCAGCATAAATTTGCACCAGTCAACACGACGACATTTTTTCTCTTCTGTGAGAGAATGAGGTATGCACCGCGAAGCAACCTTCCTGACTTTAAGGTGTTCATGTAGGATATTGGAAACTGCCTGTGATCCAATCTTCAATTCATCCTGAATCTCCCTATGTGTAATATTTCTATTTTCTTGCAATAGCCACTCCACCCTGATGACGTTTCCATGAGTTACTGCAGTTATTGGTCGGCCAGGTCGGGGTCATCCTTTAGGTTCTCTCGACCACATTTAAATTCACGAAACCAATAAGTGACTGTTGCAAACCCAGGAGCAGACTCCCGAAAGGCAGCTTGTAAATTTTCGTGAGATTTCTTGAAGGTTAACCGGCGTTTATAATCATAGAAAATCATAGCACGAAAAGCTTCCCGCGAGACGTCCATTGTTGTAAACAAAGAAGAACGACAGATAATTTTTAAAAATATTTAAAAAATAACCATTTATAGCCAGCCAATGATTTTCACCAAGGAGGTTTATATATAAAGGAGGTTTGCATTTAAAATAGTTTCAGGTAAAAAGAAGTAATATTTACTCTGTGGCTAACAATTTTTGGAACAGCCCTCGTATCGTAGGTAAAAAAATAAGTTATCACCTATGACTTGTTTTTGGCTGTAAGACACTTTGAACTGTTGAGTCTGTAGGTACTATGGAATGTACCTATGCTTTTTATTCATACCATAGTAAGTCAAGAAATCATCAATTTTCTTCTGCATGACTTATCCCAAATCAATGACAATAATTCTGTAGACTTGATACACTAATCCACACAGCACTTTTGTTGCCGTTATTATATCGCAGGGTTTCCACTGTTCCATTTTTCCTTCCTAGAATTAGGTCCAGGACGAGCTCACTACTAGGTATGTATAGATAGGCATACGCGTGGTATTCGATATGCGTAACTTTTTTGTTTTTAAACTGATTGTAAAAAAACAAACACTAAATTTTACGGGAAGTTTACATCAGTGAAAAGAGCATTGAAATCGTTTAAGCCGTTTCTGACATTAGCGTGCACAAACGCACAGACAAACAGACAAAAATTCTAAAAAGTATTATTTTGACCTCGGTAACATAAGTTAAACCCTATGTACTGAGAATGATCATATAGATCTGAGGTCAACTTACATTGGCATACATAATTCCAGAAACTGCCCATTTTTTACTTTAGGTATATAAACTTTCAATCACCATCATTTTACAGACCATAATATATACTTAGTTAACTAAAGTTTCAGCCAATTCACTTGAAGAGTGATTTTATTCTATTTTTATCCAAAGAAATGTTGGACGTGATTCTTTAAATTTACATATCTTTTTTGTTTGTAAACCGATTGCAATAAAACAAACACTAAATGTTAAGGGAAGCTTGCTATAATACATCAATGAAAACCGCTTTCAAATCGGTTTAGCCGTTTCTGAGATTAACGCGAACAAACGTACGGACGAACAGACAAAAATTCTAAAAACTATTTTTGACCTCGGTTACATAACTACAACGTGTATAAATTATTATTATTATTTTTTTTATTTTTTTTTAAATTTAATGTTACGGCACGTTTTACGATGTTATTATATATATAAATAGAACAAGATAGGGTGAAACCATTATAGGTTATTATACCTAATTATTATATCTAATAAAAGGTGCACCTTCTATTAGGAATAATTATAAATAAAATGAGAGCATTAATTTCATCAGCGTGTAAGAGTTAGTCGCGAGTAAAAGAGTCAAACGTCTCAGTTTTAAACTTAGCAGGGAGAGACTCGGTAGTCGTATCTGTAAGTACGAGAGCATTCGGTTCTCCGGCAATGTTTTCCTCTACGTTTTATCTCTCTGCCTCTCTGCTCTTTGACATCGGCTGACGTACGCGACCTCAGACCCTCTCGACGTCGACCTTATTACGTGATCCGTAAGGCTGCAATTCCCGGGACGAATTTAACACTCGTCTGAATTTAACTCATTAAGCAGCTTTCGAGAATTTTGGACTAAACATTTTCAAAGCACAATAGTGTTGGCCACCTACTTTTTATTTACTTATCAAAATTTATACTATTAATTAATAATATATAAGTAAACGCAAAAATTTGTGAGGTTATAATGGACGTTTATTACTCTTACTATCAAAAACTACTTATAAAACTGTAGGTACAGTAATAAAGGTAAAACCTAGTGTAGTTTATATTTCAGAATAGCCATTAGGCTATAATTTATAAAAATTCGCAAACTAAATCATGGGAAAAATATAGTTTTTATATAAATCAAAAAATATATGACAGAGTCCGAAATGTTGTTTCCTTTAATAAAAAGTATAGCAGTAATTAAAAGATTAAAAGTAGTGGCAGGGCACACTGCACTGCGTTTTGCAGTCATTTGGGCAGCCCGTCTGGCGGCAGTAACACAACTTTACAGAAGACCACCGTGAAATGTTGTGTTTCAGTGAATGAGTAAGGGATGCCAGAACCCATTTCCCTATCCCCTCCTAATCCCTTATCCTTAATCCTACTGTAGTCGGCAGCGCACTTGCAGCAGCTTTGGCGTTGCTTGTGTTATAGGCAACGGTATTAGGTAGCCGTTGCCTATAACACAACCATCAAGTGGACCGTCAGCTTGTCTGTCGATTTTAACATAATTTTTTTTTACCAAGTAGGTATATAAGTACATTCCAGTTAATTTCTTTACTAAATTCACAACTGAGTTCAGTGCCATGTCGCATTGTTTATTAAAATCCCAAATTATTAGGTATTATTGATACATAGGTACTGGTTTGTATATATAGGTTAGGTATTACTTAATTCTATTCTATTTTACTTATTGTGCTTATAAGTCAGGTAAGTATGAGTATTGACAGTGATTTTTACAATGTTAATTAAACCACTGTCCCTAAACGTCAATTTGTAACAAATCGTCTTATAGATGTAATTTAGAAATGTCTTCTAGTAAAAATGATGCTAAATTGCTTTTTAAGCACAAGTGATTATCGTATTTTAATCGGGCGGGAATATGTAGGTGATTGTGTGGAAACAGTGTACAAGGCTAGCAGTAGGTACATAATATTTCGGCAGTGCATGTGAAATGCGGGCGTGAGGTCGGTGCGGGCGCGGCGGGCGGCAGGCGAACGAGGCGTTCGACGATTGTCAAACCGTTGGTGGTGCTGCGAAGCTGACGCAACGCGCGACCTCTTTTGTCCGGCCCCACGGACTCCGGCGGAATGTCCGCCAAGTCGCAGCGAGCCTCGCGCACCACTGTCCGCGCTCGAGTAATTACGAATGTCAAATGTTATCGCACGCAACCGTCCGTCCGCCGCCGCACTGTCCGCACTCCGCTGCGCCTCTCTTCATAATAATAAAACCTGATATTTAAAACGGAACGTCCTTCTAACGCCGTGTAGTTGCGCCGACGCCAATCTACGATAATAATAAGTCGGGCACCTAGATACGAAAGCGCTGCGGCGCTACATTCGCGACGCCTCACTAGACGGTTCTACGCTGTGTAGCGCTGCAGCGCCGTGAGTGTTCATCCCGTGGCGCTCACATAAGTACGGCCAGTTCTATGCGCGCCTGTATAGCATTAAATGTATATAGAATATATAGTAGTAATCGCTCGACGCAGCGGTATTATGTCGGAAATATACCGGCCGCACGGCGCCTCAAGCCGATTGACGCTCTCAATATTTAGTTTGTATGGGAAGTTTGTTTTCGATTTTTAAAAACACCAGATTGGGTTTTTGAAATAATTTCTTTATTAAAATATATTATATGATGTAAGCTTTCCTTGACCCTGTGTGTGGTAAATGTTAGTGATCAAGTTTAAATTTTTTTTTATTAATTTCATAACATTACAGTTTCTTGTATAATAGGCCAATTCAATCTAAGAAAGCAATAAGAACTAAAAATGAAACATTACAATACAAAAAATATATTTGGGAATTTAGTAAACTGGTCAGATTAATAATCTCGCATAATAATTTAATAATCTCGAGATTATTCTATATCGCATGAATTTAACATAATTATTTTAATTTACTTAAAATTAATCTAACTTATTGAACATAACATTTTTTTTTCTACTTTTTTCTTTTAAATCCTTAATTCGAATTATTTTGAAAATGCAAAAGACAAAAAACCGTAGTGTACTTGAAAAGATTACTGTTCAAAAGACTTCAATAGTTCATATTGTCTTAAAGACATTTTTCCATAATTTTTAGGTACTACGAATTTTCTAACTGAAACATAATTATGATAAAATATTTATGAATTAGCGAATTGGTCAGTTATTGTTGAGTGGTTTGGCAATTAAAAATTATTTTAACTTGAAAAACAAATTTTACTAATTAATATTTTATTAACATTTCAAAAAAATCGTATATTGTAACTACCTTCATAGTAAAATGATTTAATTTATAAAAATAAGTGAAGATGTAGATACAGTTAGATGTAAAATACGTCCCTGCGACCTCTTTATAATTTTTGGTCGAGTGGTTAGGGTTCTTGCCTCAGCTCTCTGTCTCAGGGGTCCCGGGTTCGATGCCCGTCTGGGTCAACTTTGGAAATTAACTTTTCTAGTTGGCTCTGGTCTGGATTAGAAATGTAGTAGCAGGCCACGCTGCATTTCGCAGTCATTTGGGCAGCCCTCCTGGCGATAGTAACCACCCACATACGAAGATCGCCGTAAAATAAAAGGATGTGTGCTGTTGTGTTTCAGTGAGTGAATAAGGGATGACAGAGCCCATTTCCTTATCCCTTTCCTAACCCCTATTCTTAATACTACAATGATAATAAACTGCGCTGCCGATTAACCTATCTGTCGAGATTAATATAAATTTTTTTTATTACAAATTTGCGTTATTTCTGAGATAATATTTTATATACCTACTTTGGAAAATACTAGGTACATATATAAATAATAACATTTTTTCATGACATGTATTGAATTCATGTCAAACTTTATTGGCTTTTCGAATTATATTGCAAATTATTACATTTCCCTTTTTAAACTACTTATTTGTAGAAGATTTGTATAGCTATAAAACCTTAAGTGAAATTTTTGAAATTTTAAAAAACTTTTCGGGTAATCTATAAATTTTCATGTCATAAAAGTTTTCAAAATAATATTAAAATGCTCATGAACTCATGTATAAAATGTAAAATATTATTTTGTTCTATAAAACTAGGCTAACGTAATAGCATTGCAAACTAAATACAGACCTTGTTAACACAAAAAACTGTGCGTGTCAGCTTCGATGCACGACTGGAGTTTACTCCTTTAAAGGTATAAAATTAAATGTATAAAAAATTCCTCGTGTCAATAGATAACTGGATAGCTAATTAAAATTATTTAGTTACATTCTGCATATTCAGATGTCATGTGTTCCAACAAATGTTAGTTATGTTCGGTATACACAGATGTCAGTATGTTCACATAAGTTCAAATGGTTCTATTTTTCAAGATTTCGACGTTTGTTTTTATAAGCCCAGAGAAACCCTCTGATGTGGCTTGTTATACTACAATAAAATTAGGGATCATAATTACATGCGTCAGCTCTAACAGAAATGTCAAAGTGACAGATAACGTAACGCTTTTTAGTTAACGCTTCTATTAATTTTACTCCTCATAAAATTGCCATAGCTGGGACCTTATATGAAATACGATTCTTAAGGAGTAAACTCCAAAAATAAAAATAACACAATAGAAAATAACTAAAAATATATTAATAATTAAAAAGAAAACCGAATTTTGCAATCGGCTTAAAGCGCCGTGCGTCCCTCTGTCAGCTATAGCGTGGCCTTATAGATGGTTGTTTGCGCTCACAGAGTGCGGTGAACAGCGCTCACCGGCGGCTCGCTTGTGTGAGTGTACACGTGCAGGACAACGCACACAGCCGCACGGCGCGCACACAGCTTTACCTCGTAGCTCTCGTGTATGGGTGCGTTCCGAAACCGCTCTCTATTCTATCTATGCGAAGGCGTCGTATCGCCACGTATAGCGGGCACGCTCGGGGCGAGGAATTTAGAGGCGGGGGTCGTATCGTTAATTGTTATGAAGTTGATTTCAGTCCTGAAATTCCAAAATAACTGTTTTCAAATATCACATCTTTTAGTAAAACTGCGACAGTTGTCATGCGCGGTGGCGATAACTTATTTTTTTATATAATTAAATTACTCTGCGACTTTGTGTTACTGTAAATTGACGTTCGGCATCATACTGATAATGAGCAACGCTAAGCTCCCTCGCACGATTGTAAACATGTGTTCATCTTGTTTTCATTTTGCGTCGCTAATGTCTTATCGCTAGAGCCATTGATAACGGTTTAAATTGGATCGTCGAGCGTTAGACTTAGGACTCAGAATTGAGTACGTGTTTATTTGAGGTCTCGTTTAAATCCGTAACGCGGTTCGCGCCATTCGCGAAATAACTCTACGGCTAGTTTACTGACGTCTATTTTGACGTTTATAGGGAAGTTTGTTGCTGAGAGCGGCAAAATTTAAAAGACGCGGTAAAAAGTTTTTTAATGCGACGCTTGTGATTATGAACAAACGAACATGTCGGAACAGCTATTTTAATCGATTATTTATATCTTACCTACTTTTAATTAATACACGAGCAGTTTTTATTTTTGCTTTTAACCATAAGTCAGACTTATTATAGTTATAAACGTTTAAATTTTATTTTCCCTTACTAACGCTCATCGCGTCAGTCAACTGAGGATTCCTAATTTATTAACCAATGTAATAATTCAAACAATATATTCGCAGATAGACATATATAGATGTCAACTATTATATTTAATGAGATTAACTAATATAACCTTAGAAAATCGACACAGCATTAAAATTTTAGGTACACAAAATACATGAAAAAGGAGTTTTTTTTATAATAAAATCGTAAAATAGCCGTATCTTTACATTAAAGATTTTTTCAAAAAAACATTTTATACATGTTGTTTATGTGTATGTTACATAAACAACGTGTATCGGCTTAACCGATTTGAATGCGGTTTACACTGACGTATTGTAGCAAACTTCTTGTAACATTTAAGTGTTTGTTTTATTCCAATCAGTTTACAAACAAAAAAGTTACGCGCTATACCAAATACACGCGTACGAAGTTGCGGGCTCAGCTAGTTTAAAATTATATGTAAAGTACCTAATAAAATGTTTATTAAAGACAATGCGATACTGCCAGCAGAGCGATAGCAGTGCGAAGATGTCCAATTTGCGCACTGATAGATAAATTATAGGTAGATACAACATCTACCTACGCGATTTTCATAGCGTCTGCTCCGCTTGCAGTGTGTCAACAACCCAAGCCATCAATTCATTAAAAGAACCCGATTTTTATAAAATCATTAACCGTTAGTCTAACTAACGTGTCTGCACATTTTGAAATTATTGTACAAAATTTATTACACTCGGGCAAGAATCATGAATCCTTTTGTTCTTATTTATACTTACATACATATTTATCCTTATATAGCATAAATTGAAGTCGCTGCCCGCGTCTGTCCGTCTGTCTGTATACGCGCTCCTCCTAAACCAACAAACGATTTTTGATGCGGTTTTCACCATCACCATGCAAAACCAGGGGCGGACCGCTAGTAGGTACATATTACAAAATAAAGTCGCCCGTCCATCTCTCTCGATTTCTTCGCTAACTTCTTCTTAACGGGTTTTGAAACGAGTTTGTGTGAAAAAATAATTTTTGTAAACGTGCAAAGCCAGGGGCGAATCGCTAGCATAAGAAAAAAATACTATTCCGTAATAGTGATAATGTACCTACCTACATTTTGATCTAATATTCATATAGGTAAGTATTATATAAATTTTATCCCAATGCGTTGGTATCTATACCAATAGAAGCAAAAGTTTAATAGAATCATAGGTAAATAATTAATCAGTTAAAATAGTAGGTATAATAAAATAATATGATTAATTAAATTTATTTTCTCTAATCAAAAAAAAGAGTTAAATTAATTCAAAATGGCGTCAGTATTAAAAACGTTACATTTAAAAACGAAAGGCTCGCGCCATTCCAAAGACATGTCGGAGGCGACGCGGCGCGACGCCCGGCGCGGCGCCGGACGTATAGCTCTACTTCGTCATGGATGGATGCTTGTGAAATTTTCTTGCCAGTAGCGCCCGACTCGAGCCACGTTCGCCCGAGTTCGCCCGAAAGTTCGAGCCATTCGAGCAGAGTCGAGCCAACTCGAGCCTCAAAAGAATAGCCGTTCGTTCTCCGAACGTCCCATGTCGGTCGCGCCATAAACGTACAGAGTAATGTAACGGTAAATTTTTTCATATTTATTAGTAAAAAAAAATATCAAAAAAGATTAATTTTATTTTATAAAAAAAAATAATTATTTTCGTAAAACATTTTTAATTTTATATAAAAGAAAGAAAAATCATGTAATGTTCTATGTTTTGTACTTACTCAAACTATAAATGAGGCCAAGAATGCCTGTTTTAAAAAAATATACTTATAATTTCAAAAAATGTCTAAAGTTTAATTTTCGAACGCAAAATGTCGTTCACTACTCTGTGCCCTTTGTAGCCAAGCGGCGCCGCTAGGTGGCGGCAGATAGGTCGCTATTCACAGTGTATATTATTTACTGCTAGTATATATGTATGTTATATAAGTGAACAGAAAGCTACGCTCGCGACGCGCGGCCACCGAGGGGAACGAAGGGGCGCGGGGGAGAGGACCGACCCACGCACACGTCCGTCCCGCCCACGCACACAGACGCGCCGCGCCTCGTCCGTGTGTATCGAGCGAGCGAGCGCGCCAACCGACCGACTCGACGTATTCTTATTATTATGAAAGGAGAAACGCTTTTTGTAGGGCAAGAACTAAATTGTAGTATTACGGCTGCCGATAATAAAGATCGTAAACGTATTTCAGCACGCTGAAGTTTGAGGTTCTGTTCATAGATGTCGCGCTTCCGATTGCATCTAGTTAATGCTAACAGACGAAGTATGAAATGAAATTTCATTTTGGAATTACTAGTCGACATTTATAAAATTCTAAATAGGACTTATAAAATATGTGAAGTAGATTAATGCTGCTGAGAATACAAAATAATGGTAGGCAAATAGAGCGTTGATCTTAGCTCACTTTCAAAAATTACTTAATAGGTTATTGTATGATATTTCATACAAGCCAACAATGATTTTAAAAGTACACTAGCAATATAAACATTGTGTATTTATATGATAATAATAATCTAATACGAAAGTATTAATCGGTTAAAATTTCAACTAGATTTTGCACTACCTGTATAAACCTACTAGGTATACCTACACCTGTAAACCTATTACAGGATGTTATTCTATGTGATTTAAATTCAATTCTAAAATCAAAATTGGCGCCACAGATGCCTCGATTTAAGTAAAATTAAAATTATAGAACCGGCCTAATGACTTGCCTTATTGTAAAATAACTATAAATAGATTACTAACCAACTATAAAGTTAATTGTACACTTATTGTGGCATGATTTTTTTATGTTTAGGCGGCACGCAGGTTGACGACCTATTCGATGGTAATTATAAAAACTAGCAATACTATCCCTTAGTGTTGCTAGCTTTTGCTAGCAAGTGCTAGTTTTTTTGCTAATTGCTAGCAAGTGAGCTGGAAGAACAAACAACACACAAACAAGAACCGTAATACGATGATAGCCAAGATCCATGAAGGATAAGGAACTAGGTGGGTTAGAGTATCTAAAATTACGCACTTAAACACAACAGCACGAGTGCTTTCACTTTGGTTACCTACCTTTAAGGGGCCAACCTCCGGCCAGACTGGTTGCCCAGTACTCGACTGCGGTACGCAGTGTGGCCTGCCATTATTAAATTGCTAAGAAACGATGAAGTAATTATAAAAGTTTAGCCTACCTTCAGTAAGTACGCTACACGCATATCTCGCGTGCTCCCCTTCGGAATCGATACTCGCGACGAACGCTAGTTGTTGAACGCACATTCATTTTCAAATATTTGGCGCCATATTCAAATGTACAATGGCCGTTTCAAATGTGAAACGATTGTGATATCAGATGTGAACGACGTGTTAAGTAGCTCCGTTTAAAAAAAAAAACAACTTGGATCAAAAACATTAAAATGTATAGAATATATAGAGAGGACATTGGGAAAATTTTCCTACAAAAATATTGATCCTAATCGCCGTAATCAGGATGGCCATGGCGTAGCTAAATATTAGATTTGTAAAGGTGGCGATGGACTGAGCGATTTTGTACCACGTGGTTCTAAATGTCACATTACGGATTCTTTCGTCTTGCTCGATCTTGCATGCATTTGGATAAAGCCACACAGATAATTATGTAAGATCGCATATTTTATTTTATGCTGACATTAATTTTTACTTATTAATTAGCAAAACTAGTTCATTTAGCAAACTGACCTTAATAAAGTAGTTTTTAATCAAATTTGTTTTTTATTTCCGAGATATCCCTCTAGCTAAACACTGGGCGGTAAGCGGTCAAGGAGCGGGAAGCGAATGTTTTCCGGGGCGTTTTACACAGAAAAAAAAATATAGTTGCGGAAAAGTGACGCGGCCAGTCAGTGTGATTGCAAACAATAGTTCCGTAAAATCCCGCCTTCAGACCGCGTCGCACCGCTGCTGTTTTGTGTGGCCAAATACATTGAGTGCAACCGTCACGGAACGCGTCCGCCTGCACCTCGCTGCTACGCCAATGCTGGGGTGTGTTCCACCAGCACTCGTTTGGCCAAGGCTAATTTTGCTCTAACCTCGTTCCTTCCAGCACTCCATTCGAGCATAATTTGATCTGGACAAGACTTAATCATGCCCATTCTGCCTGCCGAAACGGGTATCCACGGGACAGCCCAAACGGCTGCGCCAGGCTGGAGAGCCATGGCAAGTCGCCGATGTCGTATCAAAACTTTCCCGCGACCCCGCATATCTACAGCCGCGCTAGAATGTCTTTGGGTTTTAGGAGTCCGGCATAACCCCGCAGCGTCCCCTAATATGCTGCCGCCCGTCTGGCGGCAGTAACCACCCCTTTACAGAAGACCACCGTGAAATAACAGCACGTGTGCTATAGTTTTTCGATGAGTAAATAAGGAATGCCAGAGTCCTTTCCAATGCCTTATCCTTAATCCTACTATAGTCGGCAGCGCATTTGCAGCACCTGTAGTGTTTCTTGTGTTATAGGCGACGGTAGCCACCTACCATCAGCCGCAAGCAGACAGACAGGGCCGTCAGCCTGTCTGTCGAGGTTAATATTAAAAGAAATGTCACTTGTCGTTAAGGTGAAAGGGATAAACATCTTTAGCTTCTTCTTCTTGAACGTCTTATACCTATTTACCTACTTTGTGACAGTCGTTAGACAATTATCAACTTTCTGCATCAAGTAATATAGTCAATATTAAGGCAAATTGGCTGATCGACCGTGTTATCGACTGATGAAAATGAGCCCTAATACTATAACGACGTTATTCTTGTCGACTAAAATCTTCTTATTAATAAGACTTATAAATCGGGACTTTTAAATCTTATTGCGTTCGTTAATATTATTTATTTTTGTAAACTGAGTTTTGATTTGATTTTTGGAGTTTACTCCTTAAGAATCGATTGTCATATAAGGCCCCCGGTGTGGAAATTTTATGAGGAGTAAAATTAATACAAGGGTTAATTAACAAGCGTTACGATATCTGTCACTTTGACATTTGTGCGACAGCTGACGTACATATGTATTTGTTTCCTAGTTTTATTCTCTGGGGTAATAAAAGCAAACGTCGAAATCTTGTATGAAAAGTGTAGCCCGCGTTGAGGAACGAAACGATAGCACGTGCCTGCCCACGCAGCGACATATGTCGTCGAAAAATGAACTATTTGATTGAACTTATAAAACGTAGTGACATCTGTGTATACAGAGCGTAACTAACTTTTGTTGGACGTAACCAAATAATATAAAATAATTAGGTATCCAGTTATGTATTGACACGAGGAAAATTTTATACATTTAATTTTATACGTTTAAGGTAGGTTTAAGGAGTATCAAACTCCAGTCGTGCGTCGGAGCTGACACACAGCACTTTTTTCTTTGTTTGTACGTACGAATAAATTATTATTATAATAATAAGGTTAATATAATATGCCTATTATTATGAAACTCATTTAAATGTATGTACTTTTGTATACTGTGCATATGGTAAGGTGGCATTTATGGCAAAAGATATCCCATTAAGAACATAAAATAAAGAACATTCCACTAACTTAAATAACTGATATTAAGTTATCAGTTATTTAAGTTAGTGTCTATGGCAGGACCTATTCAACAATTTTGTTATAAATTGTTATCTTTTCAACTACCTATCAAAATTTATAGTGACCGATAATTTATAAATTTATAGTTTTTATTCTATATCAATTATAATTGCACGGCAAACATGTCTTACTATTTAAAACACTTTATTTTAAGCGCACTGTTTAGATTTACTTAGTAATGGAGGAAATAGTAGACTATTCTTTTATAATTATGGTGTCCCCTGTATCTATTGATTTTTTTAGAGCTTTTGATGTAACCTTCATTTTTACAGTAAATGGTGTAAGAGGTCGCAAACCGGGATCCCAATTTTAAAAATGAATATTTAAAAATACCGGAATTTAATTGATGAAAACTGGGATTTTCAACATTTTCGTCGTAGTCTAAGGGGAGACTACCGCCCGTTGTGAGGTTTCCGAGATGGCCGGCGTACCTCCGCTTTCGGGTATGCCGAGGTTCCGACAGGGAGCGTAGTCCTCCTCGCGCTGAACAGCCGTGGCGGGTCGCCGTAATTGTGCGTCCCCTTTCGCTGCTGGGTATCCATGATGGATTTCCCAACGTAAAAAAAAGGGTACACTGCGTTTCACAGTCATTTGGGTAGCCCGTCTGGAGGCAGTAACCACCCCCTTACAGAAGACCATCGTAAAATAACTGCAGGTGTGCTGTTATGTTTCGGTGAGTAAGTAAGGGATGCCAGAGCCCATTTCCCTATCTCCTCCTAATCCTTAATCCTACTGCAGTCGATAGCGCAGTTACAGCACCTATGGCGTTGCTTGTGTTATAGACGACGGTAGCCACCTACCATCAAGTGGACCGTCAGGCTGTCTGCTGATCTTAACATAAAAAATAGTAAGATGAGAAACACGATAAGTATAAGTAAAAGTAGATATCTTAAATACCTAAGTAAGGTATCTGTGCCCTATAATATTAATTTTATATTGTCCTAATAATATCAGTAAATAAATAAGTAATAATCCTTTCAATCATAAAACCAATAATAGCAATTGAAATTAAGAAACGAAAATAGTAAACTTATGTAGCGTTTCAGGGGCACATCCGAACAGCATGTGGCTGAGCGCGGCTGGGACTTGCTTCATGATTTTTTCATTTAACGAATTATTAAATTACGGGATTATTCATTTTTTCCTTCCTTTATAGGCTAAACGCTAAGACTCAAAATTTGAAGTTTATGAGACTACTAGAAGAACCTTAGAATGTTGATGATCGGTCATTAAAAATTCAATCAAACTTCTTGCTTTATCTATTAGACATTAACAAATTAGACACAACGAATTAGATACAAGAGAGTCAAAAATCTCGTGAGTTTTTTCGAGAATAGGATGGTACGGCTGTGCTTCGACTTGGCGCAGGCACTCCCGTGCCCCACCGCCTGCCACGAATGCGGGGCACAAAATGACACAGTTTTCTGCTGGAGGAATGCCCAAGTTGGGCTCAAGAAAGAGAGACCCTGATGGCAGTCGTGGGACGGGACTTATCCTTACCCGTTGTCGTCAGGGCCATGTTGGACGGCATGGAGAAATGGAATGCCGTGAAGGCATTCTGCGAGACGGCCCTGAGTGGCAAAGAGGCCAAGGAGCGGTCCCGAGAGGGGCCCCCCAGGCGGACCCACTCAGGCGCCAAAGAGTCGTTCTGGGCGCCAGAATGGGACATCTGGCGTCCGGAAAATACCAAACATTGATGCGCGGCTACTCACAGGGGTTCCAGTGGGCAGTCGCAACCAAACGTGAAGGCGACACTCAAGCGCCAAGTGATGGGTCCGACTTGTGGACGTAGCGGTGCGTGGGATTCGAGGACATGGCCTGACTGTAACCTTGGTCCCACGGACCACCGCTGACGATGGAATCCGGAGGGGTTTTGTTGGGTATTCCCGGCGCATACTGTGCCGGGTGAGTCCCACACTCCCCTCGACGAAGGATAGTGCGTAAACGCATTTCCCCCCTAAAAAAAGGCACTCCCGTGCCCCCAAATTATTACCTTTATTAGTATTTCTTTAATTTCTTGAATCTCTTTTTGAAAACTAAATATTTTATAATAGTTTATATTTCCTATTAAAAAATATATATTATATTTTTCGTCTTTCAGATCTTGTTCATAGTTTTCTATTTTAAAACCTTTTCGTAATTAGGTAGCCTTTACGCTAGGCTAGGCTAACTTATTTGTTGCCATAGACTACTCATTTATGTGTAGGTAGGTATATTGAGATCTCGTGTTGCTGGTAAACTGTGTAGGTTCTATTATAATAACGTACAATACCTTCTACGAAGACTACCTAATTAGTAACTTGTTGTTTGTTTATTGTTCTTGAAATTTAGTGATAATACTCATATGATTTAGGTATCTAGGGTGATATTATGCATACACATCTTTAGGTAGTGTGGTGAAATAACGCAGCCGTAGCACTTGTATCGATGATCGCAGAAGTGTCACCTTACTTCTGCAATACAGAAGTAAGTGTGCCTCGGCCTCTTGCCAGATGCTTTGGCAGCTTTCAAAGAGGCCGCTACAGCCTTCTTCGGTTTCAGCTTTTGAGTAAGTGGCTTAGCTGCTTCCTAGGCCTTCGGTGCAGCGCTTTTATATTTGATGTAGCTCTCTCCGTCTAGGCACCTGCCTAGACGCCTTTTTAACTCCGCCGATTGCCAGTCCCAAGCCCGGATGAGAAGGGAGGAGGGTTGGCTCGAGAAGAGACAAAACCTCGCTGTAAAACTTGTAAAACTGTCAACGCCGAACCTCGGGCGGCGGCAAATAACCCGACACTGTAGCCGGCCTAACCAATTAATCGACAATGAAATGTATTTGTAATTCTTTACACTAATTACAACTACCTAAATGAAAAAAAATAGGCTCTCCACGTTTAATATTAAAAAATCGATTTTTAAAATATCACACAAGTTTTCTAAAATATCGCATTTAAGAAAAAAAATCATCGGGGAATGGGGATAGCGAATGATATTATTTATTCGTCATCGTTATAATACCAGCCAAAAAGCGTTCATTTTTGGTCTTCCGCCTTCTTTTTGGTCTACATCCAGCCACTGGCAGCTGCCGTTTGAAAAAAAATCTATGTTTGAAGTGAAATAAAATAATTAGATGATTTTCCCTTTAGATAGAAAGTCACAAATTTAATAATGACATAAATTTCTGGTTATTATTTGTTAACAAATTTTAATTTACAATTATTTTCTTATGTTAATTTTGATCTTGACATGATCTTTTGGACCTTTGGTAACCTAAGACTATATAAGTATAAATCAGTGTTGGTAACTCAATTTGAAAAAGTGAGTCATGTCATGTCATGTTTGGGTTTTGAACAAACTTTTGTCTGGTTGAAGGCGCACAATGCTACGGTTCTCCTATTCTAGTGCAGGTAGAAAAGACGCCGTCCCCGGAGTGCATACCTGGGTCGCTAAACGAAAATTTCGTGTCTGTTGTTTGCAGTTATGTTTTAGGTATATGGCACCCACCCAGTCTGTGTAATTCCGGAAAATTATTAGGTAAAATTTACTATGAAAATATTATATACTTATGTTGGCTTAAGAGAAACACCGGAAACAATAATTGTTTGTTGTTGTTGTTATATAGGTATATTGTTTGTTTTTTTTTTAATATTTGTATTGTAAAAATTTAAAATTAAAAAAATAAATAAATAGGTAAGTGAATAATAATAATAATAATAAGATTAGATTCGATAATCAACAGTCGTCTCGGCGAACGTTCTAATAGCGAAGAGCTTCGACTAACACCTCGCTTTCCCTTGATCCATCTAGTGAGGCTCTGTAGGTATATATTGCACGAATTGTCAGGAGGTTCCACTCTTTGCAGCCCTAACCACCGGTAGTCCCGCTACCTGCGGGATATTGAGATATCCCGCATAGGTGAGATACATTAATGTGGATTCAAATTAATCGCGTCAGCTGATGGGCATATGGAATCTCTATTTGATTATAATTGTTCGTTTCCACTGACAGTTATTACTGACGGTCCACTTGATAGTTGGTGGCTACCAGGCAAACGGCAAAGGTGCTGCAAGGACGGATAGGGGAATGGGTTCCCTTAATTACTTACCGAAACACAACAGCACACTCCAGTCGAGCTGTCCAAATTATGACTACAGAACACAGTATGACAAGAAAGTACAAAGAGGTGCTAGCTATGTAACAGCTATATACATTTGGGTTTACATAACACCAATTTGCATACAAAGAATTTTGAAAAGCCTTCGTGTACTGTCGAAACGGCGTTGCGTCAATAGATTTGCAGGTTTTTGTTTTTTATTCTTAAACCTGTCATAATCAATATGTATTAGATTTGACTGTCCTATCAAAAATCACTGTGAGGATAACTTGATAATGTAAAAAGTGTAAAATATTGTAAAATAATGTAAAATAACAAGCTTACTAAAAAGATGAACATATGGCAAATAGTATGAAATAAATGTTTATTGTTATTATTATTTTCATTTAGTTGCTAATATTTGCAACTTTATAACAAAAAATAAAGTTTGAAACCTTAACGAAACCAGGATGAAATTTTTATGCAATATAATTTTCCATGAAAACTGTAAGGAAACATTGAAGAAGTTATAATCAAGGTCATAGAGTAATTAAAAAAGCACATAATAAATAATAGTACTAACTAATGAACTGAAACAACATGGCACTTTTAGATAAAAATATTGTGAAGCCTGTCTGACAACAGACAAGCTAACAAATATCAATTTACCTTATAATAGTCCATAAGAAGACCTTTTATTTTTGGTAAAGCCTTGTCTTTAATCCAATAGATATTCCATTTTTTGTCGACATATAAGCACCTCCAAGTTTGGCTGTATATAAATAAATATAATTTTATGGAAATATAAATCACATCGGCATCATATTTTTTATATAGTAATGCTATTGCTACATCGTCTGGGCAGTAACTATTATCTAATCTGTGGTCTGGGGTCGTTCATTTAACTTTTCCCAATTCGGCCCTGATCAAGGCCTGATGGGACAAGTTGGGACATGAGCCTTGAATGTATTTGGTAACTCCATGAATTAAATAGAATGTTTACACTGTGTATCTATATTTTATATTGGAATAATTTTTGTATATATGCTTTATTGCAATAAACTCAAATGGCAAATCCTATCAATGTTTTTGTTATGTACTTGTTTTTTTCGGGCATTTTTGATTATCCGGAACAACAAACAGTTGTTTACGAATAGCTTATATTTTACACTTTTATTTTTAATAATATTTTATTTTTAATACTTATTTATTTATACTTGTAAAAATAATATCCAGTATAATCAACATCATTATCTACAATAATGTATTTAAACAAACAATATAATACATTATGTTCATATTTAAGATGAAACTAGATTCCATAACGATATATCATTAAAACGATTAACAAAATGTAACACCAAATTATTAACTAATCCACACTTTTATTTTGATAATTGTGAAAATATAAAGAAAGAAAATTTTAATTAAAAAAAATACACTTTTTATACGAATAATATTATGATTTTTAGTAAAAAACATATTTGTAATATTTAATTAAATCAATAACATTTTTGTATTTCCACACAAAAAGATTATGGACTTAATTTTTCTAATTCACTAGACCGACGCACGCCAGCTTCACATAAGAGTCTTGCAGTGAATTAGTACCTAAGTATACATAATTTACAACCTAAATCTATGTCCATTTCTTAGAATGTACCTCTCAGAGGTTGCTCTCCAAAAATTCACGAAATTTGTATCTTTTTGCTAGAGGGAGAGCAAAAGAGCAAAATGATTTTCACATAAATTAGGCAACCCGTGTGGCGACAATACCCACATCATAGATAAAGCAATAACATTAAACTATATTTATATGCCCACACTTTTACAAAAGCTCACCGTGTCAAAAAGCATGAATGCTGTTTCGGTGAGTGGTTAAGTGATAACAGAGACCTTTTCCCTATCCCCTCCTAATCCCTTATCCTACTAAGATCAGCAGCGTACTTGTGGCAATGCTTGTGTTAGTAGACAATAAACGGTAGACATGTACCATCAATCTTTACATAAAGCTTGCCTTTGACCTTTAGATATCAAAATGCTAGCGAGTCGCCCTCGTCTTCCTCGGCCCTCCGTCCATTGTTAAGATCGGCAGACAGGCTGACGCACTTTTTTTTTTTTTTTTTTTGATGGTAGGTGGTTACCGTCGCCTATAACACAAGCAACGCCAAAGCTGCTGCAAGTGCGCTGCCGACTACAGTAGGATTAAGGATAAGGGATTAGGATTTCATTTATTCATTTATATATATATATACACTAGCGGCCCGCCCCCGGCTTCGCCCGTGGTGCATTCATTCATTTTTATATATTAAGATTAAGGAAACTAAATATACATTAAGGAAATGGGCTCTGGCATCCATTACTCACTCATCGAAACACAACAGCACACGTGCTGTTATTTCTCGGTGGTCTTCTGTAAGGGGGTGGTTACTGCCGCCAGACGGGCTGTCCAAATGACTGCGAAACTCCAGTGCGAACTTTCCAGCACCAGACCAGAGCCAAATTTGAAAAGTTAATTTTTCATAGTTGACCCCATTGGGAATCGAACCCGGGAACCCTAGAATAGAGCGTTAAGGCAAGCACCCTAAACACTCATCCAACGGGCTCCTTCCTCGTTATCGCTCTTTCCATTAGTGAAAATCATATCATGATTATGGAATCCATGGGGATTCCGTGGGAGGGAACCATTACGAAATCCTTGGGGTGTTTTAGAAGAAGTTAACGGAGAAATATACTGAGATGGAAAGCGACTTTATTTTATAATATGTCTTAAAGAATATAGATATAGATTAGTGAATATAAATTTTAAAGCATTTTGTATAATAAACCTTCTCAAAAACAACAGGACATGTAAGTTCATTGAAGTAAAACTTAAGTTCATCATCCGCAGAACAGAGGTTACCTTAAGACCACTGATGATAAAATAAGTCGTAAAAGTGAGGTAAATAAAATAAATAAATAAATAAAATAAATAAATTAGGGAATAAATGCCCTTATTCAGACTATCGCTGGGAATGATGTGTTTCGTTACTCTCTAAATTCAAACCGGAATTAAGAGCTCAGTCAAGTAATGCCGCGACTTTCACTCTTTCGGCAGCCAGAGCTAGAGCAAGGACACAACATGACGACGTAAGACTTTTTGCGCATGGACACAAGTGACGAGTAAAGCTTGGGGAGTTATTTTCTGCTTTCTCTTCGAATGGTTTGTGAAAGGTTTAGGATATAGGTAATAGTCATTGAGGATTTGCAGGACTTTACACGCTTTTAATGCAGGCTAATGTGATACATTTTTACGTACCTATATTTTTAACTAGCTGAGCCCGCAACTTTATACGCGTGGTATTCGGCATAGTGCCTAACTTCTTTGTTTGTAAACCGATTGGAACAAAACAAACACTAAATGTTAGGGGTAGCTTGCTACAATACATCAGTGAAAACCGCATTCAAATCGGTTAAGCCGTTTCTGAGATTCTAGTGCACAAACGCACAGACAAACAGACAAAAATTCTAAAAACTATATTTTTGACCTCGGTAACATAAGTACAACGTTTACAAATTGTTTTTTGAAAAAAATCTTTAATGTACAAACACGGTTCGTTTACGATTTTATGGATGTTTGTTACTATTTCACGTAAAAATACTAAACATATTTTGTTGAATATAAAAATATAAACACATTGGTTAAAATTTATAAAGAGACGCAGACGAAATCGTGGGAAAAAACTAGCTTATAATAAAATAAAAAAGACTCAGGTTGAGCGAGATATGAAATTGTGTCAGCTCTGCCTACAGTCGAATGTTCTTTACAGAGAGAGTGCTTGCAGTTTAGACATTGTGCAAAAGCCTGATCCTCTACCTAATGTGCGCAATGTAAAAAATAAAGGCAAAATGTTTGCGCTTTTCCAAAAAGTCCTCGAATACTTTCGTATAATACGATAGAGATTGGAGTGAGTATAATACGATATTAGTAGCGTTTCTTGCAAAAAGTCGGACGAAGGTCGATCGTTGCGGGTGGGGCGTCAGCTTACGCAGTTGCTTTCGCTTGGCTCGGTCTATCATAGTCGACAAAATACCGCAGCACAACTAGAAAACAACATTTCAATACCAAACCAAAACTATAGACCGAGACCAAGAAATAAACTGCGTCAAAGTTCATCTAGAATAATTATGAGTACGTACTATTAATTAATTAGGTCAAGGGGGTAAAAAAATGAAATTTCTTAGTAAGAGGTATATATTATTTCCAACTTTATTTGTAATAATTTACTTAAAGTTAGATATCATATTTTTAAATTTTTTTTCTAACATTAATCACCACGGTTGGTTTCTATTCGCAGAATACATAAAAAAAAACAGAAACAGCGATCCCGAATAAAACTGAGGAAACATATTTTTTTCTTAATATTTAAAAGAAGTGAAAACGATCGCATTACTTCTATATCTGTGTACATATCTCTGACACAGGCTATATTCAGGCTGTATCAGAGATATCAATATATATGTATATATACTAGCGACCCGCTCCCGGCTTCGCCCGGGGTACAATTTTTATATATATGAACATTCCCCGTTTATCCCTCTTTCCATTAGTGAAAACCGAATTAAAATCGGTCTACCCGTTCACGCGTGATGCCGTGACCGAGGGAAATGGGGATTCATTTTTATATGTAGAGATATATATTAAATGAATAATAAAATAAAGTTGCTATCCACCTCTGTCCACTTACTACTTATGATTTCGATACGATTTTCCCTAATGGAAAGAGCGATAAACGATGAAGGTTTATATAGGTATATGATAATTTCAGAAAAAAAAACTGCATTTATTCGAAGCCGGCGACTAGTGAAATTTATTTTTGTTAAATTACGCCTTTTCTGTCGTAATTGAAAGTAATTGACAAATCCTTCTTGTTCTCGGCACAGTGCACGATATTGAACACGCCATTTTTAGATATCTATTATAAACAGTGGCATTCAGGCTGACGGTCCACTTGATGGTACACTTTACCTTCGCCTCAGGACACAAGCAACACCCGGGGGAATGCAGGGCGCTGCCAACTCTGTGATGATCCCTATGTTGCCCCGTTGATGGCGCTTTCTGGCTTTTTCTGTTTCCTATAGGTTACTGTATATATGTTTTGGTCTACGACCTGGTGAAGTTGTTGCCTTTTGCGAAAGCTAATAACATATATAGTGCCACAAGTAGAGGGTTGTTTAAATTTGGGCATTTTCAATAGTCTTAATTGTACATTGAAAACCTACAAATATACATCATAAGTATACAAATTTACATAGAAACTATAGTTATTTCTTTACCGGAATGCGCTTTATGTTGAAATTATTTGTTTATAAAAACAGCTGTTTTAGGTTTATCGATAATACTATTTATCGTAGCGTGATGTTATATAGCCTATAGCCTTCCTCGATAAATGGACTATTCAAAACAAAAAGGATAAGGGATTGAGAAGGGTTAGGGAAATGGGCTCTAGCATCCCTTACTCATTCACCGAAACACAACAGCACAAGTGCTGCTATTTCACGGTGGTCTTCTGTAAGGGGGGTGGTTACATGCCGCCAGACGAACTGTACTCTACCACTACTTTCCAGATCCAGACTAGAGCCAACTTTAAAAAGTTCATTTCCAAAGTTGACCCGTTCGGGAACAAACCCGGTAACCCTAGAACAGACCACCTAACTGGAAAAACAGACAGAGGCGGGAAACGCCTCTTTATTTTAAAATATTTAGAGATTATTTAGAGATTGATTAACACTGCGTTTTCGCAGTCATTTGGGCAGCCCGTCTGGTGGCAGTAACCACCCTCTTACAGAAGACCACCGTGAAATAACAGCACGTGTGCTGTTGTGTTTCGATGAGTGAGTAAGATGCCAGAGCCCACCATCAAGTGGACCGTCTGCCTGTCTGTCGACCTTAACATTAAAAAAAATCTTTTACCTTTTTTATGATTTACCATTAAAAATTTTAACAATAAAAGAAATTCAAAGAAAAAAAGTTTGTGTGTCAGTTTCGACGCACGAATGGAGTTTACTCCTTCAAACGTATAAAATTAAATGTATAAAATTTTCGGCGTGTCAATAGATAACCGTATACCTAATTACTTTATATTATTTAGTTACATTCTTCATACTCAGATGTCACGTGTTCCTACAAAAGTTATGTTAGTTACGTTCGGTATACATAGATGCGCATGGATGTCACTACGTTTTATATCGACAGATGTCGCTGCGCCGCGGCAGGCTATAACGCGCTTTCGTTCATGAACGCGGACTACACTTTTCATACAAGATTTAGACATTTGTTTTTATAAGCCCAGAGAAACCCTCTGGTGTTGCTTGTGTTGCTAAACAATAGAATTAGGGAACATAAATACATGCATCAGCTGTCACACACATGTCAAAGTGACAGATAACGTAACGCTTTAGTTAACGCTTGTATTAAAAATTGCCATACCGGGGGCCTTATATGAAAATTGATTCAAAATGTGACAGACAGTAACAGGCAGGGGCCGAAATGCGCTGCTCACCTGGATAAAACAGGTTGAGAATAAGGGAATCAGTTCTAGCATCAACTACTCGCAGACCGATATGCATCAGCACACGTGCTCTTATTTCACTAAACGAACGGTAACCGTCACCGTCATCAGATAGGCTCCCTAGTTATTGACCTACAACCGCAGTGCAGTGTGCGTAGTCTACGCCCATTTCTTAACTGTCACATTTTTGTAACTACTCATAAACTATTCTGTGGTTATTACGCGAAATTATTACGTCATCGTCTACGCCGTAGATGCTACGAGCTTACAATCTACCCGAGGGCTAATTAATTATTCTATTTCGAATGAAAGAAGTAAAAAAACGTTTTTGTGTCGTTCATAATAAGCTGAGAAAAACATTTCACTTCTTATGTTCGACAGAATAGTGAAAAAAAAATCTGTTCGGCAAGATCAGGAGCAGGATATATTCGTCATAATATAAGATTCAAAATTATGTCACAGACCAATAATTTTTTCCCAAAAAAATCGAATGATTTACTGTTACTTCGGTGGTATTTCCTTGACATGGTAACCTTGACCTGATGCCGCAGCATCAAGTAGTCCGCTCGGTACACAACTCCTCAGTACTTACAGCAGATATAGAGTGTTTGGGGTCATTAGAATGTCGGGGGTTAGTTGTCAATTTTTAATTATAGCTTGTTAATAATGAAAGTTAACATAAATAAATAGGTATTAAAAGCTTTAGAAAAGAATACACATTCTTTTTGACAGAAACGAATAGCCACGTTTTTTACTCTTTAATCATTCCATTTAGAATGTTTTTATAAGTTATCAATGTTTATATATGTGTATTATTATATGTTACTAGTTGGTTCCCACGACTTCGTCTGCGTTGAAAATGAGATCAAGTGAGTCCCGTCGTTGTGTCGCGTTGGTGTGAAACCGCTTGAATTTATTTTCTCGTTTAATTTACGATAACTCCTAAGATATTCATTTATATTTTAAGGGCTTATTATAATGCACATGTATCCGTCTAAATAGATTTTTAAATACCACATTATATGTGATCATTTTTTAGAAGTTAGAATGGATATATCGATGAAAGCTCCCACGGCTTGAATTTTTCCGACATCTTCCACAATCATTTCAGCTAATTTATACCAAACCGTCATGAATTGTACACCAAAATCAAAATCAAAATATTTATTTATCAATTAGGTTTCTCCAAGAAACTCTTATGATCGTTATTTAAATTTACCAGGGTTTCGGAAAAAAGCCAAAATGACGATCCTGAGAAGAAACTCCGAAAGAAACTCAGGATACTATTCTTTTTGTCATCTTTAAAATATAAAAATTACAACAATTATAATTATACACTTAATACTTAAAGTACATATACAATACTAAACATAGTATGAGCTCCGAATCCAGGCTTTAATTCCAGGCTTCATTGTCACTTGAATAATCAGTAATAGCCTTTCGAGCGGAGTTTGGTTTTAATGACATCTTTAAATTTATTTATAGATAAGGTTCTGATCATCTCAGACACCTTAAACATTTCTCAAGAATCACTCTGTTGATAGATGAAAACCCCAGGAAAATCCGTTCAGTAGTTTTTGAGATTATCGCCTATACAAACAGACAGACGCTGCGGGGGACTTTATTATAATTATTAGATACTAGCTGAGGCCGCAACTTCATACGCATTGTATTCGGTATAGCGCGTACCTACCTTTTTTGTTTGTATACCGATTGGAATAAAACAAACACTAAATGTTACGGGAAGCTTACAGGAAGCTTTGTAAATCGGTTCTCTGAGACTAGCGTGCACAAACGCACAGACAAACAGACAAAAATTCTAAAAACGATTTTTTTGACCTCCGTTACATCTCTCAGTCTATCTCTAACATTTGGATGTAACATTTTTATTAAATTTAGTCTATAGATAAACATAACTAAGAAATGGGGTGATCTACTTCTTATATGTTAAAAATCTCAAAATAGCGCATACGAAACCTCACAAGGCAACACCTTGATGATATACATAATGGTTACTTAAATATAGCTTAATCATGACATATGTATAGTCTATAAATATATGTATGACTATTTAATCTATACATATAATAAAATCGAAAACGAGCCGTGTGGTAAGTATATGAAATGAAATATTTACTTATGTTACAGAGGTAAAAAAAATTGTCTTTAGATTTTTGTCTAAATTTGTCTAACTGATTTGAATGCGGTTTTCACTGATGTACTATAGCTAGCTTACCGTAACATGTTATTTGTTTATTTTATTTCAGTCGGTTTATTGATTTCAATAACGATTTCGTAATCGATGATTTCCATCGCCACTATATAAAGTAATTATAATTCACATATGAAACTGAAAAGACTCAATGGAAAACAACCAGGATTCGATGCTGCGACTTTCATTTTGACAGCCGAGGCGACAAATAACCGACTGGGCTATCACTGCTATTTACAATAAAAAAATATAGAAAAAATATTTAATGTACAGACATCGTTACGGCTCGTTTACGATTTTATTATATGTATAGATGTAAGGATGTGACCTAGCCTAACAATAGCAAGTGACAAAATACTGTAAACAGTTTACTGCGACATGAAAAGTATGTAAAAAAAGTATTAAAAAAAAACCTAAAGGAAAGTTTAGTAGGCAAATACCTAGTATGCAAACATTAGTGGCGATCGATTTAGCTGGCGCCGGTGGCGTCGAGCTCAAGGTGAGGCACAGAGATTTTTTCCTATTTTTCTTTTCTTTTTTATTTCTTAACGTGAATAACTTCCCTTTCAGTAAACATGCACATAAAATCCTTATTACCTGTTAGGCGAACTGCGAGAACTTAATTAGTAAGGTTTTAATGCATGCCATTTGTTCCGGTTCGTTTTTATTCGCGTGATGAACAGGAACGTTTTTCTTTTCAGAAAACATTTCTTCTTTTTTATTTTTGTATTTTCAATATTGCTTCACAACGCAAACTATAATTATGTTTTTTAATTAAGTTAAGTTAATTAATAAATTAAGGTTATTAATTATATTAATAAACTCAATAAATAAAATTTTTCTGCTTCTTCAGTTTTATACGCAATTTCGGATTCTTCTGTATTCTGCGTTTAAAATGCATACTCGTACACAATTTATAAGTAGAAAAAAAGCGTGCGTTGACTTATTATTTTATAACTTATCTTCGAATTTTCTTGAAATTATATAATTTCAAGAACTATATATTTCTTGAAATGAAATGTTTTCTTATTCATTTAATTCTTGAAATTAAATATTTTCTTCTAACGTGTAATAAATTTAATTTTTAAGGATTTCTCCTGTCTGTAACTGAGTTATTACAGAGTGTTTGAATTCTATAAAACTGTTAAAATTTATTACATTTTCTTAAAAAATGTTTAAAATTATTGTTAATCTGTTTTGTTTCCAATTTACTAGCGACCTTTTTCGCACGAACTCAATTTTCATCTGCAAATTATATAATTGCAATAACCTTACTTGTTTATTGCTCTTTCTATTTGTGAAAACTGCATCAAAATACGTTGGGTGCTTTAGAAGAATTTAGCGGAGAAACACATCAGCAACTTTATTTTATAATATATATAGATTTATTTGTCAATTCACTTTATTTTATTTTATTATGAATTAAGATCCCAATTACGAAATGAACCCAAATGAATGATTTTAATTTTTAAACTAACAAGGCGGTTACTAATCAGTAATATATGAACAAAATACATATAATGATCCGAGATCAATCGGTATTTCAAGATAAATATATAAAAAAAGAATCAGTACAAAAGGAAAGCTTCACGTCTATTTCGAGTCGCAGCGAGCGCCATTTTAAAACGTCCTACTTTTATCGCTGGATTAAAAGAATTTCCCATGCTGACGGTAAACAAAGAAAACAATTTATAAATAAGTAGGTAACATACAGATCGTTTTTAGCTTCAATTTATGTAATTATAAATTGAGCTAAATATAGCTGTATGTTTTATGTATTTCGTCGCCTTAGTGGTGAAGTGAGCTATTCCACACTAAACTGGTTCCAAGATAATGACAATTGAAATAAATAAGCACTTACAAAAAAAATGTTTTTTGTTTTATCTTCTCTATTTGTATCGATTTTAACAATTTTTTGTGAGAAGGTAATAATTAATGTGTTGAAATTAAGGAAGTTCGATTTAAGTGCGCTTTTCTTGTTTTTCTTTTTGGCTCCAGTTTCATTTAACTCCTTTCACGTCTGAAGGAAAAAAAAACAACTTCTATTTGAGCTATCACTTAGATCTCTTCACCACTAGAATCTCCGTTTAACGCTGAGTATAATGATGTTCATAACTCAATTTGGTCAAAAGTGTGTGTTAGCTCTTTTCACCACTAAGGCGACGATTTGTAAACTGTATGTTAGCTATGTAATTAACATACAGATTGTTTTACCCAATTAAATACCCTAGCTACGTACAAATTTATCTGCGGAGGAAAGTACATTGCTTTAGATGGACATCAATGAAACTTTTTTTATGTTAAGGTTGGCAGACAGGCTGACGATCCACTTGATGGTAGGTGACTACCGTCGCCTATAACACAAGCAACGTCACAGGTGCCGAAAGTGCGCTGCCGACTATATTAAGATTAAGGATAAGGGATAGGGAGGGAATAGGGAAATGGCATTACTTACTCACTCACCGAAACAAATAGTCCACGTGCTGTTATTTTACGGTGGTCTTCTGTAAGGGGGTGGTTACTGCCGCCAGACGGGCTGCCCAAATGACTGCGAAACGCAGTGTTCCCTGCCACTACTTTTCAGATCCAGACCAGAGCCTACTTTGAAAAGTTCATTTCGAAAGTTAAACCTGCCAGGAATCGAACCCGGGAACTCTAGAACGAGTATACCTAATAAGTCCTCAAATTCCACAAGGCGAAGCCGGTGCACGTCGGTACAGTGTGATAGTTTTTGAGAGTTTGTCTAGGGGTAATTTTTATTGTGTCTAAAAGAAAGTAAT
This sequence comes from Bembecia ichneumoniformis, assembly GCA_910589475.2. Taxonomy (NCBI): domain Eukaryota; kingdom Metazoa; phylum Arthropoda; class Insecta; order Lepidoptera; family Sesiidae; genus Bembecia; species Bembecia ichneumoniformis. The sequence goes on along the minus strand of OU342537.1, from coordinate 9,838,137 downwards.
TAAAATAAATATCTGATTTGAAATAAACACAACGAAAATGGTTTTATACCGAACTAGCTGAGCCGACAACTTCGTACGCGTGGTATAGTATAGCGCGTAACTTTTTTGTATTAGCGTGCACAAACTCACAGGGAAACAAACAAACCGAAAAACAGAAAAATATTCTAAAAACTATTTTTTTGACAATTGTTTTTTTGAAAAAAAAAAAAAAAGAAATCTTTAATGTAGGTACTCGTTACGACTCGTTTACGATTTTATTATATGTATAGTGTAAGAAATAGGTAGGTATAATGAATTGTATAACATTTGCTTAGGTAGGTATAACATTTGCTTAGCAGCAACCAGCAACCGCATTGAGACGGATTCTATAAACCATTTTCCTGTTCGAAACTATGAGTCACAGTTGTAGCGGGGCTGCCCGGGTGACGCTTTACTTAACTAACTAGGTAACTTACTCTTTATAACTTGAAAAATATCTGTTAGTTTGTCCTCGAAACAGAAATTACCCTAGAACCTATCTTTTTTGCCCCGTGCCTGTTTGCTGTCGTTTGTTGGTGTGTAAATGAATAAATGAAAATAAATGAGCAAGTACTACTTATGATTAAAACTTTGTTAAACAAATCTTTAATCACCAACACTTTACATTTCTCATTTTTAACATGTCTTCTATTTCTAAAAATCTAAGATGTGTTTGAAGTGGCTTCACATGGTTACATTTGATCTGGTTTTGGCCTGCTAATACAATACAACTTTAACTTACTCTAACTAAACAGTATAACTATATGTTGTACTGTATTATACATACTCTTTAAATGATAAATATCAAGATTCGTTACGTGGAGAAAAACAAAAAGAACAATCTGACAGACGAGCGTCGATGGCTCAGTGAGAAAGACGCAACATATCATGTCGAGTTTGTCGAGAGGTCCGCGATCGATCCCCGGTAATGCTACAAATGTGTTGTTTCTAAAAACTTAAGAGGAAAGAATAGTACGTATTCGTCCATACAAAAAGAGAAAATGTTTTTCCACTTCTAAATATTTTCCAATCTCCATGATTTTTTAATATGTTATTGACACAATGAAAGGCTAGGTTTATAGGTTTTCCTTTTTTCAAAATTTGCAATAAATTCAAACTTATAGGCACCTCAAATAACTTAATTTTTGTGATTAAAACTTTGTCGAATTAAGCCGTTTATTTTATAAAAACAGTGTAATTTTTTAAAAAAAACGAAACCTATAAACCTATAATATATCGTGCAGAAACGATCGATATCAAAATCAAAGTGATTTGTTAAGATTTAGTCAGTGGAAACCGTTTTCTCCCGAAATGGAAATTTCATCAAAAAAAGTACCTATTATCAGTCGCGAGTTGCAACGCTCTCTATCGCACGATTGGGGGTCGGGGGGGAAGCAAAGCATCACGTATTATAGGGATGTCAATGGAAAAGTCGATAGTAGAGATGGGATCCCCACCCGCGTTATCGATATCTATCTGTTTCAAAAATGTTGGGAGTAAGTTCGGCGGATTGATAAGTCTGGTAAAATTAAACAAGGAGTAAAATTAACTAAATTAGTATTATTTACAGCGATCACAGCGAAATTCAGTAAACCACTTATGAATCATTTTAATCGACAGAGCAGAATCCCCATAATATTTATCAAATTTTTTTTTGTTTCCGTAATAATTTTTTTGCGCAATAAATAATGTTTAATCAAGACACGAAATTCACTTTTCTCCATCTTTGCAAAAATTTGTTCCATTATTTTTCTTTAATGGTTGTCACAAAAAAACTGACCGGTTCGATCGTATTAGGTGAAAATTTGAAATTGAAGTCGTTGGTGTAGTATTATTCGAAATATTGTATTGTTGATCTTCACTGTCTTGGAGTATCGAATTTGTTAAAGTTTGTCTTCTCGAAGACTGATGATTTACAAACTATAAATATAAACCGTGCGTGTCGTAATGCCAAAACATAACTAGTGGGTGCCGGACTACGTTCCATGTAGGTTCCACAGTTATCCTTCCCTTAGAAACTGATCCCGGTGCACAGGGACAAGAAATAAAATAAAATATTTTCTAAAATGATTTTCTTTTTATCTAATTTCCCACACGAAAAAAATACTTAATGAAAACATTATAAATGCCGGCATTGGCGATAAGCCGGCGTATAGTAGGTGTTCTAGTATTCGCCTATTCGTCTTGTTCGTGAAAATAGCCGAATATAGACGAATAATGCACGAATAGCGATGTGGGAGCTCTAAAAAAAAAAACAGTAACGTGTGTAACGTGTCTAATTTACCTACCTACTCATTTTAACTGTCCATGAATAAGAACTGAAAAATATATATATTTAGGCTATACTCGTATAACTGTGAGTTAGATTGACTGTGAGAAGGTGTGTACAAACTACAAACCAATTCTTTGCCTTTCTGGCGAAGTGACATTTTTTTCCGGCGGACACATAAGCGTATTCGTTTCTTTTTGCCCCTTCTATAATATGCTTCCATTATCGTGTGACTATTATATCTACAGGAATTAAAAAATAATTTTATTTACATCTACCTACCAAGGTACCTAAAAATTGTTTAGTTACCTAGCTGAAACGTGGTTGAAACCTGAGCCGACCTAAAACCGACTTTTTGACTTTGATTTTGACAAAACCGAATATCTAGCATTTCACGAAAACATTATAGTTATAATTATTATAGTAGCACATAATAATAGCAGTTTCGTACACAATAACAAAGTCAAAAATCTTTTGTTTCGTAAATATCATATAGATACATACTTAAAATACAAAATGTCAGTCATTTAGGCAAAAAGCTGATTTATCAAAAATCAAATTAGCTTACACTCGTTTTTTTTATGTTAAGATCGGCAGACAGGCTGACGGACCACTTGATGGTAGGTGGCTACCGTCGCCTATAACACAAGCAACACCAAAGCTGCTACAAATGCGCTGCCGACTACAGTAGGATTAAGGATAAGGGTAAGGATTAAGGATAGGGTAAGGATTAGGATTAAGGATAAGGAGGGGATAGGGAAATTGGCTAATTACATAAATAAATAAAATACTTACTTACTTGAAATTATCACTATAATCTTCAATTTCTTTATATCGGAGTTTCGGGCACGCCAGAACAAATAACTAAATAAATAAAAGAGTTCGCCTTCCGCCGTAATTGCTCGTCAACTAACAGCGTCCGTCGATGTGTGCGTGAGGCTATTTGTATGTGTTGTGCGCGATTCCCGGGGACATGAGCGCACGAGCGATAGCATGTGTTTTCCTAAATACCTATTTCGTTAGAATCGCAAAGCTATTCTTTCCTCTTAAGTGCATTTACTGAAACTTGAAGAAAAACATGGCGAGGAAACCTGCATACGCCAAAGACAAATTCTAAGGCGCATGTGAAGTCTACCAATACGCACTGGGGCAGCGTGGTTGACCATTGTAACTCATACGCCCTTGTTGAGAGGGTTAGGCCTGTGACCCTGCAGTGGGAACATAATAATAGTTGCTGATTGCTAGACTTAGATGACAGTGTAGTTAGTGTTTTAAAATAATCGCAGAATTATACGATATTATCACAGTCTAACCATACTTACGTCATACAGTCGGGCAACGCTCAATGTTCGAGCCTGCAAACTGAAGCGAGTTCGCCGAACGTTGCTCTACGCAAGTACATTCGTTGCCTGACTGTGTGACGTAAGTATGGTTAGACTGTGATATTATCGAGAATAATAAAAAAAAAAAAAAATTAGAACTAAAAGCCAATTGATATAATTTTTTTATTCCTTCAATTGATATAAATTTTTTTTTACACCTCTATGTTTCTTTAAAAATATGGAAACTAGATTTTAAAAAATAACACGATTCTTTCATTATATCTTTTAATGGAAAAGTCGTCAGACAGGCTGACGGTTCACATGGTGGTAGGGGCTACCGACATCTATTAACACAAGCAACGCCACAATCTCGTGCTCTATGTGCACTGCCGATTAGTAGGATCAAGGATAAGGGATAAGCAAGGGGTAGGAAAATATACTCTGACATCCCTTACTGACTCACCGAAACACAACATAGCACACATGCTATTATTTCAGCACGGTGATCTTCTGTAAGGGTGTGGTTACTGCCGCTAAAGGGGCTGCCCAAATGACTGTGAAACACAGTGTGCCATCGCTACTTGTCAGAAACCAGACTAAAGACTAGAGCTTTGAAAAGTTCACTTCCAAAGTTGACCCTGCCGGGAATCGAACCCGGGACACCTGAGTCAAAGCACTAAGGCACTTTAACACTTAATCAATTCAATTGATAAATAATCAATTAAATATCTATTGCTTATATTCAACAAGAACACCCATTTCACTTTTATTTTTCGACTTAAAAAACTTTATATGTCAAGGAAAAAATTTCTCTAATAGTGCTAAATCCTAGGTTGCTTTTATTTTATGTTTCATGTAATTTATTGAACTAAGCTATCACTGTCATTAGCCTGTGGCTGTCCTGTCGCTTCCCGCGATGCCTTTCAGCAAAATATCTATGATTTTTTAATTATCACGTTTTGCACAAAAATAACGTTAATTACAAAATTTTAAAGCCCTTAAATATAAGAAAAAAAAATTTTTTACTTAAATTTTCAAAATATGTGCATACATTTCTATCCTTTTTTGGTATAAATTTTTCTATATACTCGTAAGTTAGGTAGTTTTACTAGTATCACATAATTAGATACTAGTATTAAAGTTAATACTGATTAAAGTTACCTCTTAAAAAATAATACTCATATATTATATGTTTTGCATTTTCTTGTAACCTCTACGTTTGTTTTTTAAATGTAATGTTATTTGATCATGTGTCTTCTTCATAGTTATCTTCATACGTAATATACTTATCTATGTATCATAGACCGCCATTGTAGATCTACTGTTTTTTTGCTACTTTTTTGTTTTTTTGCCTTAAATATTAGTATTAGAATTTGTAGATCATAATGAGTGGGTATTATTTAATTGATATTATGTATATCAATTTTCTTGAAGCGAAATGACCTTTGGCAGTGAGGTAGTCGATGTAGCCTCGCCCCGGCCCGGAGACTGCTCGCATCCGGCACCCAGCCGAGGCGGCCCGGCTACTTCCTGGAAGCCTCGCTCGGATCTCCTATAATTACTCCCACAAAATAATTAACTATCTCGACGCTATATTTGTCTTTGATAACTGAAACAAATGTAGTTATACCTGTCAAATTCAGTCATCAATTACTCAGTGAAAAGCTTAGCTTCGCAAAGCAAAAACAACTCGTAGGTACTGTCTGTGCATTAATAACAAGTATTATTTCAACGTAAAGTAAAATAAAACAAAAAAATATCACAAATTCTTTATTGAATGGACATCACCACATTTTCAGTCTAACCAACGATTTGGAATGGTGATTCTATAATAAATAAATAAAATAATATTATTTATTTCAGGTACATGATACTATTATGATGTGATTGACTTATTATAACACGTATAGGTACATAGGCCACACTGAAAGTTTTTAGAACTGGTCAGAAAGTGAAGACAGAAAGGAAAAGTAAATATAAACTTCGAATTAAGAACGTTTTAGGAAGCTGTCGATGTAATTTCGTTCAGTTGGCATTTGTTTTTACAAATTTGTGTTGATTTAAAAAGTGTGTGTCGAGCGAAAAAATGAATTTGTCGAGAGAAAATTTTCGCTCTATGATTTATTATGACTTTCGTTGTGGTCTTAATCAACTCATGCTCACTGAACAAAACTTTTGAATCGTGTACTCATTTGCGATTCTTTATTGTGAAACCGAACCGTTTTTGAAGAGATTGATAACTGGTGATGAAAAGTGGATCACTACGACAAGGACGTGGACACTTTGACCACGACTTTTTTTGCCGGTTAGGCTTCACAAACCGTGCCAAAACCCGGGTTAACTCGCAATAAGGGATGCTGTGTGTATGGTGGGATTGGAAGGGCATGGTTCATTATGAGCTTTCACCGCCGGCCAGAACCATTCATTCGGATCTCTACCGCTAACAACTGATGAGGTTAAAGCAAGAAGTTGAGAGAAAACGGCCGGAATTGATCAATAGAATTCATGTGGTTATTCATTACGACAACGCTAGACCTACATCTTTAGCCACTCACTAAAAATGAAAATTTGGCTGGGAGGTGTTAATGCATCCGCCATATAGCCCTGACCTTGCACGTTCAGATTTCCACCTGTTTCGGTCTCTTCAGAATTATTTAGGCAGTGTCAGGTTAACATCAAGAGAAGACTTGATCAAGAGAAGAATCAGTAGTGGTAGGGCACACTGCGTTTCGCAGTCATTTGGGCAGTCCGCCTGGCGGCAGTGACCACCCCCTTACAGAAGACCACCGTGAAATAACAGCATATACGTGCTGTTGTGTTTCGGTGAGTGAGTAAGGGATGCCAGAGCCCATTTCCTTATCCCCTCCTAATCCGTTATCCAATCCTACTGTAGTCGGCAGCGCACTTGCAGCACCTGTAGCGTTGCTTGTGTTATAGGCGACGGTAGCCACCTACCATCAAGTGGACCGTCAGCCTGTCTGTCGACATAACATAGAAAAAAAAAAGACTGTCAAAGCTATTTATCGCGTTTTTTTTATCAGAAGTCCCAAAATTTCTACAGCAACGGGATCATGTCGCTACCTAAGAAGGTGGTAAAAAATCATCGAACAAAATGGTACACATAAACTGTAATTAAATGTAGTTTTCATATAAAATGCGAAGAAACTTTTTCCCCAACCTATTTATTATAATATATATAAAACTATTTAAAAGGTTTAAATGAATATACCTGCTTGTGTTGCTCTGTAAACAAAGATTTATATTTTAATATTTACACAATATCGAATTACATTATATACCTACACCTACAAGAATATACCTTACTGGTAAACAAAGAAACGACATTTAAAGTCTATTCATTTACAAGTATATTATTTGTACATTTATTTATTGAACATTATTTTTTAACAATTCATGACAATGACGATGACAATTGCTTTTTCAAACTTGTTGGCTGCCACCATCAAATCCTCTATGAAATATTTATACTCCATAGAACCACATACATAGAACTTATAAAAATAGTATAAATATTAAAATTAAAGACACATACAAAGTTTCTTTACATATATGTAACGATTTATAATTATTATATACAAATCAGAGTATAAAAAAAATACTCTGCTTCATTATCGCTTACATAATTAGCGATTTTATAATAACCTTTCGAACAGAGTTTAATTTTAATCACACTTTTAAATTTATTTATAGGTGACTCTGATTATCTCGGGAAGTTTATTATAAAATCGTATACACTGACCCATAAAAGACCTTTAGTGAAAACCGTACCAAGACCATTTGAGTGGCTAAGAAGAAGTTAACGGAGAAACAGACAAAAGTACACAACGACTTTGTTTTAGAATATTGTATAGATTTACAAACTGAACTCTGCAATTTTTTCTATCGAACTGAAATCACTGATTTTTCAAAATTAATTACATAACCGACCTTGAAGAGATAAACGATTGTGTGATAGGGAAATGGGCTATAGTATCCCTTGCTCACACACCAAAACAAAACAGCACATGTGCTGTTATTTCACGGTGGCTTTCTTCCGTAAGGGGGTGGGGCGGGCTGCCTAATTTATAACTGATAGACGCAGTGTGGCGTTGTCATATGTCATTGTCATATGATAGCGAAGCGGTTGTAGTTCTTAATTATTTTTTTATGTCCACTTGATGGTAGGTGGCTACCGTCGCTTGTAACACAAGCAACGCCAAAGCTGCTGCAAGTGCGCTGCCAACTACAGTAAGATTAAGGATAAGGGATTGGGAGGGGGGTAGGGATATGGGCTCTGGCATCCCCTTACTCACACACCGAAACACAACAACACACGTGCTGTTATTTCACGGAGGTCTAGGGGGTGGTTACTGCCGCCAGACGAGCTGCCCAAATGACTACGAAACGCATTCCAAATTTGAAAAGTTCATTTTTCAAAGTTAATCCTGTCGGGAACCCTAGAACAGAGCATTAAGGCCAGCACCGTAACCACTCATCCAAAGGGCTCGTCTTAATCTTATAAGACGAAGGAGTCTTAAGGATATACTGACATCTACAGGCGATGATTAACAAGTAGTAAATCACGATACCTAAGAATCCTTTTTAGATACGCATTGTGCGCATCCAAAAAAGATTCTTAGTTATCGTGTCTACAGAACTTGTAAATAAGTGTATCGCTGTAAATGTCACTTTTATATCTTTAGCGTATGGTCATATGGTAGAGTTGTAATAATACCATATAAAGTGAAACACGATGATCCAATAGGGGATCGGACAAATTTTCAGAAAGTGTTTTAAATTAATCTTCATAAGATATTTATTCCCATAAAAAATACTATTTTATTTATTTATAGTCTTTTAGGTACTCAAAATCATGTTTTAATATTGTTTGTTTGAAAATGCCGCCAAAACGCCACGATAGTTCATCTGAGAGCGCGTAACGTCATTTGTGGTCATATCATAACAAAACAGCTGCATTGGCATAAGACAATGATTGCCCACAAATGACGTCACGCACTGTGATTGGTGTTTCAGTATAGATTAAAAATATTGTAAATAATAAAAATTTATTTCTTCATTTAAAAATATTTAAATGAATTTATATTAAATTATTATTCGATAAATAATCGTAAAAAATTATATATTTTCTTTCTAAGTACATTTTAGATTTTAATCTGATTACTGTCCGATTCCCTATTTGTTGATTGTTTCGAATTCATCATCATCTCAGCCGTAGGACGTCCACTGCTCGACAAAGATCTCTCCCTAATTTTTCAAAATGACCGATCAGAAACAGCCTGGATCCACCGTCGACCTGCGGCCCTTATCAGGTCGTCGGTCCACCTTGTGGATGGATGTCCTACGCTGCGCTTGCCGGTCCGGCCCCAGCGGCTATCAGCTCTCCGTACTATATGTTCTACCCACTGCCACTTTAACTTACTATTCCTCCGGGTTATGTCGGTAACTTTCGTTCGCCTGCGGATCTCCTCATTCCTGATTCGATCTCGCAGTGTAACCCCGAGCATAGCCCTCCCTCCCCATAGCTCGTTAAGCGACGTTGAGCATTCTTATGAGATCTATAGTTTGAGATCACTTTTCAGCGCCATCACAGGCAACAAACTTTGGTCGAAAACTTTTGTTTAAGAAGGAATTTAAGATATCTCTGGGCTTACCGAACGCTGTCCATCCGAGCTGGATTCAACGATTGACCTCCTTCTCGAAGTTGGCTATACCTAATTGTTTCAAATTACTTTATAAAAATACAAATTTTAATATTGTGTACACTTAAAAATGTATATATGTATCTTAAAAGTCCTTGTTACTACATGAATGCTTAGCTAAGACCAGATATACATTAGGTAAATAAACGCAATACATTTATAATGAGAACCGTAAAAGCTTTTGATAAATTCACCTTTTGATGTGGACTTTTCTTTGCTAGTGCAGCAATAGTGAGACGAGTTTTACAAATAACTTTTCTTTCCATGTAATTATATTTTAAGTTGAAATTTCAATTACTTTTCTTCTAAATTTAGATCATTTTATGTTAATTAGTTTTTTGTTTTCGAGGAGAAATCCATTTACAGATTTCCTACCGCTAGCTAGGCGGTAGGGGTATGTGGGGCGTGGTGGGGGTCACCAGTGCTCCACGCTATACTAGGTCATAGCGGCACTGACACTACCCACTAAAACTCCCCGCTGTCTCCTTTCCCTTCGAGAGGGATGGACCGGGCTCTGCCGAGGCAACAACTCCGATCCACCCCAAGGCAGCCTAGCCATTGCTGGCTAGACTAAATCCAATGATGAATGTAACACTCTAAGAATACAATTTTTTTGAATTTTTTCAATGAAATGTATTATTATTGAGCATAAGCGATTATAGATCTATATGTACATATTATATAGGTACACATTTTATATCTGAAATGAAAATCTCTCTAAATCCTGCAAACATTATAACGTACTAAAGTTTGCGAGATTTGATGTATGGATGTGTTACCCTTTGAAGCAAAAACTACTGAACTGATTTTGATGAAACTTTATAGTAATATCAGAATAACAAATAGGCTACAATTTATAAAGGATACGTGGATGAAGTAGCACACAAAAACTAGCTATTCTATATATATATATATATATATATATATATATATATATATATATATAATAAAATCGTAAACGAGCCGTGTCTGTACTTTAAATAAAACATAATAATAATAATTTGTATCCATTGTATTTACTTATGTAACGAGGTCAAAAAAATAGTTTTTAGAATTTTTGTCTGTTTGCCTGTCCTGTGCGTTTGTGCATTAATCTCAGAAACGGCTTAACCGATTAATGCGATTTTCATTGTTGTATTGTAGCAAGCTTCCCGTGACATTAGTGTCTAGACATTAGACACGCGTACGAAGTTGCGGGCTCATCTAGTAAAAAAATAAATACAAGCATACTCAACTGCCTAAAGCTAATATTCTTCCCCTTACATAAATTATGTGTTTAAAGTTCTAGTAGGTATTTACCTAATCTATACATATAAAATCGTTCGTCCTGACTGACGATCAACGCACAGCCAAAACTCTAAGTATAGAAAGCTCAAATTTGGAACATATTATTTATATTTGTTTTATAAGGTAAGCATCCTCTAAGAAAGGATTTTTGAAAATTTCTACACTTTCGAAACCTGGGGCTGGTCTTTATTTTATAAAAGTTTGAATACAATTCTTAGTCTACTGTTTTAGAATAACAAGTCTAACGATCTAATACAATAAATTCAAAACTAAAATATCACATTTTTTATTATTATTTCAGAACTCCATTTGTAGTATTAAAACTATGTAATCAACCGAAAAACTGTGGCAATTGAATAAGTGTGCTGGCGACTGTCCCGGAGACAAAAATAGATAGGTCGAAGCTGTTCTTTGTAGCGGCCCCTAAATAGAGTGCGTAATAGAATGGGGCGGAGGGACCCTTGCTGCTCTGCCGCGCATGCCCCGTACCAATATCGAGGCGCTCCATTCTCTTTTATACTTTTACAATTTCTAATTATTTATGTACCGATGTTACCTTACACATTCTCTTTGCTACGACATTTTTAATTACTCACGTCAAGTGAAAATGTAAGGAAATTATTTATAAAGGTACTCCGTAATACTTACCTATCCACCTTATCCGTAATTTATTAACTTAGAGACGTTTTTAATGCAATGAAGCAATCAGGCAATTTATGTCCCAATTCAAAACATTAGTAACTGGAGAGAGACCCGACACGACTTCGCATTTTTTTTCTAAATTTATATTATATATGTATATAAACTCCCTCGTTTATCGCTCTTTCCATTAGTGGAAACCGTATCAAAATCCGTTCAATGGTTTAGAAGAACTGAATCAGAGTGAGGTTTTATAATCTTAATATATAAAGATGAATCCCTATTTCCCTTGGTCCCGGCATCACGCGAGAACGGGTAGACCGATTTTAATTCGGTTTTCACTAATGGAAAGAGGGATAAACGGGGAATGTTCATTTATATAAAAATTGCATCCCGGGCGAAGCCGGAGGCGGGCGGGCCGCTAGTATATTTTTAAAACAAATCGCCGCCCGCCGAAGAACGTCGGCGGGCGGCGCAGTGGGAAAGACGCGACCTATCATGTCGAGAGGTCTGAGTTCGATCCCCAGTAATGCCACCTACCAATGTGTTTTCTCTAAAAACTTAAGTGCTCTCAAACGGTGACGGAAAACATCGTGAGGAAACCTGCTTACGCCAAGGAAGAAATTCTAAGGCGCAACGGTTAAAGTTACGCAAAAATAATGTATGATGGAATTCCAGGACAGCATAATATGTCTACTTTTTAAGGTTGACTCACTATAACCTTTTTTATGGTAATCAAATTTGTTCTAAAATAATGCATTATTTGCGAAGTTATTTTTATAATCTACTAGCGACCCGGCCCCGGCTTCGCCCGGCGTGAAATTTTTATATATTTATGAACATTCCCCGTTTATCCCTCTTTCCATTAGTGAAAACCGAATTAAAATCGGTCTATCCGTTCACGCGTGATGCCGTGACCAAGGGAAATAGGGAATCCCTTTTATTATCTCTATAATAATTTATTATCTTCTTCTATATATAAAAATGAATCCCCATTTCCCTTGGTCACGGCATCACGCGTGAACGAGTAGACCGATTTTAATTCGGTTTTCACTAATGGAAAGAGGGATAAACGGGGAATGTTTTAGGATATAAAAATTGCACCACGGGCGAAGCCGGGGGCGGGTCGCTAGTCTATAATAAAATCGATGTTTGCCTATTATGCTTTGTGCACGCTAATCTCAGAAACGGTTAACCGATTTTCATGTGGTTTGCACTGATGTATTGTAGCAAGCTTTCGGTAATATTTCATTCCAATGTGTAATATTTAGTGTAATATCTAATTATTTATTAATTATATATTATTAATCTGTAATATTTAGTGTAAGTGTAATATTTATTTTAGGTATTTTAGGTAATATTTAGGTACAATATTGTCACCACTTTATTTAAGCTTGCGGGCTAGCATCTTACGTCGTGTGTGATACATTGTTATTTACTATAATATATGTAAATATATTTTAGGTATTAATATAATATATAATAGCGACGTTTAAGCTGGACTTTATACTGACATTTGCAACCGAATAAGTTTTTTATTATTCGTCTATGGACGACTTTTTATTTTATTTTTTTATTTTTAAAACAAGATCCACAAATATTTGCTCACACATATAAACATAACATGAACGCACAAAATTGTACAAAACTTGTGTGGCAACCAATTACAGGTGGATACCACTTGCAAATTACACACAATAATATAGTAAAAACATCGATAAACAGGCACGTAATAAAGAAAGTTAAAAGAAAATTATATCTAGGTATCTAAAAACAAATTAAAAAAAAAAGATTAGAGAATAAAAGAAAAATTAAAAAGGAAGAACAAATAAATAAAAATGAAACAATTAAGAACTATTGAAAACCATGACCAACAGCTTTTCGAAGCTTGGTGAACGAATCTATCCCTATCCCCTCCTAATCCCTTATCCTTAATCCGATTGTGGTCGGCAGCGTACTTGCAGCAGTTTTGGCGTTGTTTGTGATATAGGCGACGGTAGCCACCTACCATCAAGTGGACCGTCAGCCTGTCTGCCAATCTTAACAAAAAAAAAGAATTAGCAAATATATCGATAAGATCACAAATGTTGTTAATCGATTTGCGTTGGGATTGGGATAGGAGAGCTCGCACAAATATAAATCTACGTAGTTGGACTCAATGGAGTAATGGGTGTGCAAGGAATTCTGCGGGGAACACGAAGATTAAATCGTTGTAGCAACGGAGGGCAATCAATGTAATTTTTTAAATTTTTTAAAACAAAATAGATATCGGACAGATTTCGCCGCCCCTCTAGTGATGTCACAGAGAAGAAACGAAGCCTGCCTTCATAAGATTGCATTTTTTGCCTTAATTTATTCCGCCAGTTACCTACCTCATATTCACTTCGTTATCTATGAGAAGAATCAGGATATTTAAAGCCACAGTTTTTTCTTTTTTGGAATTGTGTACTTATTTAGAAATCTAGGATTTAAAAATCGATTGTTTTCTCGACGACTAATCTGGAAAGTCTTGATTTAAATTTGGAACGAGTGACTGTGCGATCGAAATATTGTATTCTCTGTTCCGACGAGAGAATATATTTTGAAGGGAAGGGTGGGAGCTGAGTGTTGCCTGTGTCATACGTTCGGCAGATGTGCGCTGCACGTGGCGAGCGCGCGTTCTGCGCACAATGGAACGCAATTCAACATGGCGGCTCTGGGGAACTTCGGGCGTTTATATCATGGGTAAAAATATACAGACAAGATTAAATAGAATTGAAAAATATAAGTAGGTAGTTTAAAAAAAAAGCTAAGAATGTCACAAAATATACTGAAATCATTGCGGTTGACTATAATAATGTCAATACTTTCAATAATAATAATAATAATAATAATTTAATTAATAAATTGCTTCTTAAAAATTCGCCGATGAATATTTATCAGCGCCATTGAAAGTTTAATAGAATCTAACATTATAATAACTACCCACTATTGTACTTTGATAATTTAACTTCACTTGCTACGAATTTGAAGTGCATTAAAATGTGCAATAATTAATATGCCTTAAAAATAATTTCTTACAAAAATAACACTCCTAATAACGTAATAGTTAAGGCGAGCAGAGTTATTTTCGTCACCTAATTTGCTTCTTAGAGTAAAATTAAAACAGATAAAATACATGGCATAATAGAGTATATTATATTATAATATAATAATAATACATTTAAAGAAGTTTGAATCGGGCAGATTTACACAAAAAAAATACGTTTCTGTATTTTTTTTAAATTGTAAATTACTGCCCAAAAAAGCTTTCCTGTGAAAGCAATAACTTTTTTAAGCGACAATTAAATTATTTTTTAAGCTTATTAATTAACAAGTTCTGTACTAAAGTTTTAATCGCCTACTTTAATTTTTTTTCATTTTTTTTGCGCAATATTTCCGCCAAGCCAAGCTAAGCAATATATCCGCTAAGCTACAAAAAATGGTTGTGCAATATTGCACCTTAATTCATAGGTTATTAGGTTGCGCTCATTTTGGTAAAAATTGTGTTCGGTATGACATTAGTCCTAGTTGCTACCTTGACGAAACGCTTACAATGACATGAAACTCGCATCGTGCGGTACCGTTAGGTTAATATCTATATGGGTTCTATAAATTAATTGGATTGAGATATCTTTCGTACCAATTAAACAAAGATGAGGACTATTAATATTATTATTATTATTAACTCTTTATTTGTACTATAAACACATAGAAAAGAATACCATAGACTATTTACCATAGAAGCAAGCGTAATTTTAACCACATCAAAAATTACCAATTAATGAGGGAGCCTTCTCTTAGTTTTTATCAGGAACTCTCTGCAATTAGTCTTAAAGACTTCAGTGCTTGTACTTGAGCAGTTACTAGTCAGTAGAACTTCAAGTGTCTTAGTGTGTTTGATTCTTCAGAACAGCAGGTTTCCTTGTGACGATTCTACAAGTGATGTGATGTTTCTTATTTATGATTCATAAATTCATATTTCAAACTAGCTGAGCCCGCAACTTCGTACGAGTAGTATTCATTTAATAGTAGTAGTACATTTAGAACCACGTGGTATAAAAACGCTCAGTCCATCACCAACTTTTCAATAAGGCTTTTTAGCCATGGCCATCCTGATTACGGCGATCATGATCAATATTTTTATAGGAAAATTTTCTCAATACCCTCTCTATATATTCTATATATTCTAAATATATATATTTAAACTTTCTATATATTTTAACTTTAACGCTGGCGGCGGATCTAATTCGACAGGCCTAAAAATGGTGTTTTTCTGTTTTTACCATTAGAACAATACACAAAATAAAAAATTTTATTAATACAATTTTTTAATTTGATATTAACTTATTAATAAATACAGGATTCATATGAGTGCAATAAGCCGTTTTCAATTCAATAAAAGTCAAATTCAATAAAAGTCAAATTCTTCTTGTGTTCTAACTTTTTTTGTGGAGTTTCTATTACTTTAACGAAAATTCTAATTAATACAATTGGTTCTTCACATGTTTAAGTATAATATATATTTTTTTCAAAGCAATTGTCTTGTCTATTTCTTGTAACATTTTTCATTAAACAATGGATATTTTTAGTATTTAGGGTTTGTCTCCCTCTTAAGCAGTTTCTGAGATTAGCGTGCACAAACGCACAGACAAAGAGACAAAAACTCTAAAAAATATTTTTTGACCTCGGTTACGTAAGTACAACATGTGTACAAATTGTTTTTTTTGAGAAAATATTTAATGTACAGACACGGCTCGTTTACGATTTTATTATATGTATATTTAAAAATCTATATATATATATAAATCAATCCCCATTTCCTTGGTCACGGCATCACGCGTGAGCGGGTAGACCGATTTTAATTCGGTTTTCACTAATAGAAATAGGGATAAACGGGGAATGTTCATATTATATAAAAATTGCACCACGGGCGTAGCCGGGGGCGGGTCGCTAGTAACATAGGTATAGATAACAAGAAACTTGCCGGTATTTACCGGTATCAGTAGGTACTTACCGCAACTCGAACCTACTTTAAATTGAATCGCTATTTAAATTAATACCAAAATATTTATTAATAAAAGCATTATTTTATGTTTGTTAATTAGTTTTAATTGTAAAAAATTTAACATTTACAATTTATATAGTCTTTGCTCCTTTTTAAGTCATTTAGAAAGAAAAACATATTCTTTATAATATAATTATTAATTATACGAAACAATAATTAAATGTATATTGATAATTTGAGGAAATATTTTTGTATTTCTATACTATAAAACTGCTCGTCCTGACTAACATCTACCTCAAGGCACAGCCAAAACTAGTAAGCCTAGAAAGCTGAAATTTGGAACATACGTTTATAAGATAGGCTTTCTACTCCGTGTGAAGCCAGGAGCGGATCGCTAGTAAAAACTTGTACTATTATGGTATTCTGTGGTAATAAATAAAAAATAGGTTTCAACAAAATGTATTTTAATGTTTTTAAAATTACTTGTAACTATATTATCTGTTTCGCTTTTTTTGAAATTTTTATTTTTATACGTTAGATATGTTTTTTGCCTATAATGCATTTTAAAAAAGTGGGCTAAATATTGCTTTTATATATGATTAAAAAAACTATAATATCCCAAGAATTGGTAAAATAGTAACATTTTATAGGTATAAATAGGTAGACCTAGGTACCTAGGTAAGAAATGGTTCTGTACCTAGTTCATATAGATAGACGTTACTGTTTTTACATAGGTAAGTACATAGCTCAAACACGCGGTTTCGCTTATGTATGTAAATTTTATAAACTTGATTCTAATTTTTAAACATTTGAGGCAATAACTTTAAAGATTTCTTGGCCAGTTTAAAATATCCTGGAATACTCAATGAAAAATCTATCTAAATAAATAGGCTAGCAATTGCTGTAGTCTACCTATCTAATTAAAACTACCTATGTGTTTATTTTAAACAAAAGTGTGCTCTAAAACATGTCATTTTACTAACACATGATAAAATGAATCAACACTTTTAATTTTTTAATGATAGAAAAGTAAATATCTATTTGAATAAAGAGACAGTGATCCGACGTTTACTTGTAGCACGGCCGCGGCTGCACGCTCGTCATTACGCCCGATGGCCAACCGGTTTCTGATCGCATCAGAAAAACAGCTACCCCTGTACCACGATATCGCGAAAACAACGACCGATCGCAAAACACATTGGACGCGGTAACCGGTTGCCAGGGAGAGGATTTACGGAGACAGTTTCGTGGTAACGGGTGGCCGATATGCGCGGCTGTGGAGAGCGCCACAAATTCGGCGTCAAAAATTTACTTCTCCGCAAATTTTATAAAGCACCCGTCTCACCTACTGTTTATGTTGCGCTGAAAGATAATTTCAACAGCGTAATAATGCTCTTAAAATTAATATTGACTAAATTTAGTCATACATTTATTCCTCATTTTTGTAATATTTGAACAAACGGTTCTCAGACCGACAAAAACTAGTTTTGGTCGGTCTGAGAATAGGTTTTGAAAGTTTTATGACATTATCAATGATATTTTATATCAATAGGTATTTAGGGCAAATCATCTTTTTAATAGTTATTTAGGTAACTTTTATTTTAATACTTTTAAATGTTAGCAAAGAAAGTTCTTAATTATTTTTTTTAAAGTAGTAGCAGGGCACA
This sequence comes from Bembecia ichneumoniformis, assembly GCA_910589475.2. Lineage (NCBI taxonomy): Eukaryota > Metazoa > Arthropoda > Insecta > Lepidoptera > Sesiidae > Bembecia > Bembecia ichneumoniformis. The sequence continues at coordinate 9,820,189 of OU342537.1, read as the reverse complement.
CGGCGTTGCGCAGTCATTTGGGCAGCCCGTCTGGCGGCAGTAACCATCCCCTTACAGAAGACCACCGTGAAATAACAGCACGTGTGCTGTTGTATTTCGGTAAGTGAATAAGGGATTGCAGAGCCCATTTTCCTAATCCTTAATCCTACTGAAGCCGACAGCGCACTTGCAGCAACTGTGCCTTTACCGTTGCCTTATGTTATAGGCGACGGTAGCCACCTACCATCAAGTAGACCGTATTAATATAAAAATGTCTGCCGATCTTAACAAAAAAATTATATTCTTGCAGTGTCTTACAATAAATCAGCGCCACCTGTAGTGAGAAAAACGTTACTTGAAAATGTCTATTCAATTTCCACAAAAATAAATTAAATTTTGTTAAATTAATTAAGTTATATGTTATTTAATATAAGTAATGTGTGATTGGATTTCGGAATAATGATTTTTTTTTGTCAAGTTGGTATTGTTGATTTCCAGTTACCCTGAGCAGAAACTCTTTCCTTACTCAATTAATTACTGTGTCTTGAAACAAAACTTTCGATCAATGTGTGTTGCCAGTGACGACCTAATGGCACTGAAACGCTGTTTCTAATTTATGGACCTCGTAAGAAAGCTCAACGTCGCTCAACGAGCTATGGGGAGGGCTATGCTCGGGGTTACACTACGAGATCGAATCAGGAATGAGGTGATCCGTAGATGAACCAAAGTTACTGACATAACCCGGCGGATTAGTTGAAGTGGCAGTGGGTAGGACACATAAGTACGGAGAGCCGAGGGCCGCCGTTGGGGCCGGAAGATTCTCGAATGCAGGCCACGGACCCCCACAACATGGACAGACTTTCTGATCATCTTGTGCCGCGAGCCGACGGTGGATCCAGGCTGCTTTTGATCGGTCACTTTGGCCTTTGTCCAGCAATGGACACGTCCTACGACTGTGATTATGGTGATAATGATGATGAGCAAGTTACTTATAAAGTTACAATAATGAGTTTATAAATTTCTATCTGCCCGTTTGGTCTTTTGTCCATAGATTAAAAGGAAACTTTTTCTGTTAGACAAGAGTCCAGCCCACGGCTTCGCATGGATGCAATAATGCAATTATATCTTTGTTTATTGCTCTTATCAATAGTGAAAACCGTATCAAAATTCGTTGGGTGGTTTACTTATCTTCTTTGTGTGCGTGTTTTTGAATTGTTCTTAAATATGTATAAAATATGCTTAAAAGTTTGTATTTATTTTTCTTTTCTGTCTTTACTTTCTGGACAGTTCTAAAAACTTTTAGTGCGGCCTATGTGCAGTAGCCGGCACCATCTTATCATCAATATATTACATATAATAAAATCGTAAACGAGCCGTGTCTGTCTGTACATTAAATATTTTAAAAAAATAAAAAATAAAATGTACACGTTGTGCTTATTACCGAAGTGAAAAAAATAGTTTTTAGAATTTTTGTCTGATATCTATGCGTTTGTGCAGGCTAATCTCAGAAACGGCTTAACCGCTTGCTATTACGGGAAGCTTGCTATATTAAATAACATACAGCAAGCTTCCCGTAACATTTAGTATTTGTTTCATTCCAATCGGTTAAAAACAAAAAAGTTACGCGCTATCCGAATACAACGCGTATGAAATTGCGGGCTCAGCTAGTACTAAATAAATCGTTTGTCCGTATAAACGTCTGTGTCAGTCGTTGTCGTCAGTCAAAACTACTAAGTCTAGAAAGGTGTAATTTGGAACATAGATTTATTTTATAACGAAAGCATCAGCTAAGAAAGAATTTTTGAAAATTTTAACTCCTTGCGAAGATTGGGGCGAGTCGCTTCTATTCTATATAATGTATGTTTCCTATGGACTCAAAAACCGCCAACCGATCACCATGAAGTTTTACATACAGGTTATCAGGGTTTCAGAAGAGGACATAGGGACAGGTCGCGGCAAAAACTAGTTGCGGATAAAAATGAAAATATCTCTGTCGTTTGTAGAAGAAAAATGTTGAGACAGAAAGTAAATGTCAAAGCCAAGTTGTAGTGTCGAAAGACGTAAACTAAAGTAGGAGTGAAAGTAGGTAGGTAGTATATTAGGTAGGTGCGTTGATCAGAGGGTGCGCAAGGACGCAGGCAGCAAGGGCGTTAGGGGGCGCTAGGGTCGCGCGGTCGAGGACGGTCGGGGCGCTGGCGGACCAAGGGTACGTGGGACACGAACCATCAACTTCTAAGCTCTTCTCAACTGCATTATTCTCTTTATTTGTCTCCAATGTTTATATACACTGTCATATATAAATACAAAACTGTGAGTGATTTAAAAAAAAAAACTTATGAAAAGTTTTATGCTAAGACTACACCGCGCCTCTCTTTCTTTTTTAAAAACCTTAATTGCTCATAAATATTTTTATTGATTTTATTTAAATTGTATTTTAAATATTTTATTTTAAATATTTTTATTTAAATTGTACTTTTTTGTATCTTTTTGTATATTTTTTGTACTCCATGTCTTTTCTTGTATCCCAAAAATCCCAGTAACAACAAACTCACTTTTTCATGCGTAATACTAGCTGGTGACCGCGGCTTCGCCCGCGTTCAAATATAAAAAATTAACGCCTGACTAAATATCGACGGTATCCACGAACAAAGTCGTATCTGCAAAATGTTAACTTTTCAGGAGAGCGATTTAAAAATTGTAAAACAGTTATTAGTAAATATTTCAAAATGTAGCCAACCAATTACCAAGAATTTTAAATATGCTATTAGGAAGAAGGTAGTGATATTATTTCCGTGGATTGCTTTTAAAAAAAATAGAAATTATACAAAATATTGGGTCTTTTGATCACTTGCAACTTTGTTTTTCGTAAATTTAAAGTGGTATGAAATGATGCGTCCTTATTCTTCGAAGTTTTGCTGGTAGTATGTGCTTAAGTAACGTTTTTCATGGCAAATATGCGAAGCAGAAACATGTGTCGTATGTTAGAAAATAACATCAACCATTGAAAAATGTAGTAATTCAAGAAACTTTATTAAGAAATGAACACCTTAACTCAAATGAAAGACAACAAAATTACATTTCTTTCTTATTAAATCAAATACCTACGTTTTAATTTATATTTAATTAATTTTTAAATTACTTTTATTAATTTGCTAATATTATTAGTTTTAATTATTTACAAAATGTTTTTAGTGTCTTTTTAATATTTTTTGGGTGATTATATTTTTTATTTCTATAGGCAATTTATTAATTAGATTGCGAATTAAGTATTGCGATGTTCTTTTACCATATTCATTATTAAATTTTAATACATTAAGTTTTTTTGAATTGATGCTTCTGGTAGTAATTAAATGATTTTTGGGGAATTGAATTTCATCACGAAAGTACTGTTCATCGCAAGTAGGTTGCATTCAACTTTTTTATGAATTCCATTGTTCTTCAATTATTACACTACACCCGAATCATACATACTCAATGTGACCAAGTCATGATATTTTTCATTGGAGAACATTATGAGATCATAATGTTCTTAATACACAACCTCTTTATACATTCCCACTCAATATCTCCAATGAAAAATATCTGACAAAGGCCATACCATTCGTCACAACGAAGACTTCTTTTACGTTATTCCAAGCTGTCTTTGCTCCTATACTGTTCTTCATCCAAATATTGTTTTTAACTTCAGACTTGAAATGAAGAAACGCATCTTGCCCCATGTTTTTGATAAAATAAGGATTATCGTCGGTTTTCGCCCAACGTATAAGTAAACTTTCTAATTAACTTCTCACTGACCGATAAAGTGTTTAAAAAGATAGTCTTACAAACACATGGCTTGATCGTATGTTGAAGAAACATAGTTTACAGGCAGAAAGTATTTAAAGGTACACATGTATTTAAAGGTATTTAAAGTATTACACATGCTGGGCATAAAAAGCATAAGCTTTTTAGAATTATTTGTATACTTAGTGGCGCAAGCCCATTGTTTTTCTCTGCTTCCTACTGCTCAAAACTTTGGAAAACGCTGAATTCTGTGTTCTTAGGATATTTATTTTGCACACTGTAAACTACAATTGCAATTGCAGGGACCACGCATTACCTTTTCATCTATAACTTTACCCTTTTTGGAAACATGTTATTGTAGATTTCACTTCTTCTGATTACTTCATTTTCTTAAATTTTATTAGATGTAATTAAAATCACTTATGGTGCACACATCTTCTTTATTTCTTAATTACTTCAATACATCGAAAATAACATATATATAAACTATTTCACAACCACCTATCCAGATGTATAAAGACACACCATCATTGTTTTTCATGTCAAAACATAAAATTATACTTTTTCTTTTTCGCTATTTGAATATCAAACCTTTTTAAGTCAGCTAGTATTTAAGTTCAAAATTCATTAACACATGTTTCTTAACTAAATTTTTCATAATTTTCTTTTCGCGTCAGACAAATCCCAGCGGTTTTTTTTTACTTTTCTTTAGGTTTCGTGTACTAGTTATTTGCATTCACTTGGCTTGAATATGCAATACGTCTAGGGCCATTACAATTAGTATAGTATATGTTTAAAAGATTGGCTGGGGTAGAATTTCTCTCGTTTTCGAAATTATCAATTATTATGTTAGGAGAGTTTTCGTAACTGTTGCTAGCTTCTAAATGTAAATGGTGTAAATTTGTTAGTTATATTGTTGTCTGTTCTTGTTAGGTGTGGCTGATTAGGCTGAATAATTGACGACGTAGAAGTTGCAATATTCGTAGACTGGTATTTCTAGGTATGAACAGATTCAACATTAATATTTGTGGAGACAAAATCATCCAGATATCTGTCGTTCCAGATATCTGCCGTGTCAACGTCAATATTTTTGAGCTCTTCAGTTACCGGAGATAAAGTAACAGAATATATTGTTTGAGTGGCTGAAAATAAATGAAATGAAAATATTTTAAAATACTTTTCACTAAAGTTAAAAAACACAAGTTATTACCAAAATAAAAATCAAACAACGTTGCATGTAAAAGTTGTAAACAAAGAACAACGTAGCTTAAGAACATACGATCTTAATAATTCCAAAAAACAAAGTCGGATATATACATACTACCCTCAATTTTTCAAGAACATGGTTGCATTTTCATAAGCGACCACAATAAATAGATAAAATAATAATTACAATAAATGTTAAATTAAACATCATAATAATATATGTACGTATTTTTATTAATATTACCATAAGAAAATATTTTTTAAACAATGTCCTTAGAATAGAGTTGTATGTATCGATACAACCAACTCGACAACAGCGAACATTGGTGCAACTGCGGTTGCGACCAGGTGCGAGGGGTGTGAGTGCGGGAGTACAGCGTTGCGTGTGACATTGCGCCTTTGTTGGCGGATGGGAAAATAATATACATCCTTGTTCACTTGTGTATCACAAAAACTAAACAAGTTACAAGAAAAATAAAAATTGTCTCATATAGCTTGACTAAATCCTAGCCATAAGCGATTAAAAAAGCTATTTTGGTGTATGGTCACATGCAGCTTTGTTCGTGGATACCGTCGATATATGAGCAAGTAACGCCTAACATCTCCTTTGGAGTTATAGCTTTACCAGGCGTTAGATGATCCCTAAGGAACAGTAGATTTTTCTAGATGAAAGGTACCCTATGTCCTTTCCTGCATCCCTGACAACGTGTATGCAAAATTTCATCATGATTGGTTCAGCGGTTTAGGCGTTAAAAGGTAACAGACAGACAGAGTTATTTTCCCATTTATAATATTAGTAGGGATTACTTAGAATTCGTAAGAAAATGAATTAGCCAGTATATTCGGAAGAATAGATTTAATAGACTGTTGTAAACGTGTTTTCTATTCAATTCAAACTATTATTTATAATTTTAATTTACTTAATTTATAATATTTGATAAAATTGCGTTTTTGTTCGTAATTAAAAGTTCTGCTTTTTTTTATAAATAATAAATTTATAGGTATGTTACTGTAAATTTGCGTTGTTAAAACATTTTTAAAACCGTAGGAACTTACTTAAAGATCGTTACTTCAGTTGATTTAAAGGGATGAATTTACCTTACCTTACGTAATTTCGTTCGGACATCAGGATCAGTAACCGGACTACTGATACCAGGCGACTTAATTTACTTTTAAGCAAGTTTTAGATATTAGGTACGTATTACAATGTAAAATTGGGAAATTTTCTAATGATAGTTGAAATAAAAGGAAACTCGTCTTCCCAGGTTATAAACGAATTCTTGAATTCCATCAAAATCCGTAAGTAGTTTTAGACCCTTATCTAGGTTACGTAAAAATAGTATTACTATTTATAATAATACTAGTTACTAGCTGACCCAGCACACTTGTCCTGCCAGAACCCGAAAATAATTCTGTAACCCGATTGTGGCGCCACCTATCGGGTCTAATTTTATTTGCAAACCATATGTTAAAGTGACGCGTCACTTCAATTCAATGAATGACGCGGTTAAATTATTTGAATATTCTTCATACAAAAATATTAAAATCGCGATTAAAAAGGTAAAGGGGTAGGAGGGTAAAGAATACTTTACGACCTATTCTTTTCTATCACTTTTCTTCGAGCCTGTTGAATGAATGGTTAGGGTGCTTGCCTTAACGCTCTGTTCTAGGGTTTCCGGGTTCGATTCCCGGCTGGGTCAACTTTGAAAAATGAACTTTTCAAATTTGGCTCTGGTCTGGATCTGGAAAGTACTGGCAGGGCACACTGCGTTTCGCACTCATTTGGGCAGCCCGCCTGACGGCTGTAACCACCACCTTACAGAATACCACCGTGAAATAACAGCACGTGTGCTGTTGTGTTTCGGTGAGTGAGTAAGGGATGCCAGAGCCCATTTCCCTATCCCTCCTACTGTAGTCGGCAGCGCACTTGCAGCAGCTTTGGCGTTGCTTGTGTTATAGGCGACGGTAGCTACCTACCATCAAGTGGACCGTCAGCCTGTCTGCCGATTTTAACAAAAAAAAAGATCAAACATATCACCATATCAAACCCTACCATTACGCAAATTCAAAACACCACTGACACTACGATAATGTAAAAAGGGTTATATATTAATGTTAATGAGTCAATCGTAGGTAATATATTAATGAGTCAATGTAAGGTTACTTAACTGATTGATAAGTATTGATAACTAACTGAAAAGCATTTTGAGATTTCTTAATGATTCTTCCTTAAATAATCATCGTATTTAAATACTAGCTGTGCTTGCGACTTCGTACGCGTGGTATTCTGAATAACGCGTAGTTTTTTGTTTGTAAACAGATTGGAATGAAATATAGGTAAGTACACTAAATATTATTGGAAGCTTGCTACAATACATCAGTGAAAGAAAACCACAGTAACCACATTCAAATCGGTTAAGCCGTTTCTGAGACTAGCGTTCACAAATGCACAAACATACAAAAAGTTTTTTTTTTTTTTTGGAAAATATTTAATGTACAGACACGGCACATTTACGATTTTATTATATGTATAGATTGGATAGTTTCAGATGTGAGCTTAGCTACAATTTTAAATATGTAGTAGAAATATTTCTATAAACTTAAATTTTGAATTTCAGGGACCCATGATTAGAGGCTACATTCAATTACATTCAATAGGGAATATGCGTCTCATTCAAAAAAGGCTTAAATATATTTTTTTATCAACATTTTTGCTTTAGAATTATGTCTATGTAAATAATTTTTAATATTATTTCTTTTTCGTTAAGAAAATAATTATTAAAAAGTGCATAAAAATGTGGGAAATTCAAAATGCTTGAAACGGTCAGATCGAATGTGACGTCAACGTCTATGAAATGTCAACAAGCGTGTAGATGTTTGTGATTTTTAACATTTGATTGTATTGTAGACTTTGACGTCACGACAAGCGCGCCAAAAGGGCGAGTGTTTAAAGTGCCCGTAGCTGTTAGTTAATTTTAACTTTTTTTTTGTTACCAAATTTCTGTTTTTTGACGCTGAATATTTTTTTACGGTTATATAACGATATAACCTATCGTATGAAATGTAAAAAAAATGTGCATATTCCCTATTATAGTAGTCTATACTTACTAATATTACAAAGCTGAAGAGTTTGTTTGTTTGTTTGAGCGCGCTAATCTCAGGAACTACTGGTTCGAATTGAAAAATTCTTTTTGTTTTGAATAGTCCATTTATCGAGGAAGGAAGGCTATATAACATCACACTACGATAAATAGTATTAATATATAAGCAGTGTCCCAATATCGCGCGCCCCATGCGCATGCCGTCGCAGCGAAGCGTGGCCGAGTTCAGCTAGAGCAGGCAGGCGAGATGAGTGACTGGTGCGACAAATAGCGATACGAAAACGACTCTTCGGAGCATTTTTGAAGTTATCTGCGACAGTTATCCGGCGATACATTAAGGGAATCATTTACGACTTTTGGCAAGTTTAATGGTTTCATCGGAAAAGTTTGGTGATTTTGGCAGTCGCTGGTCAGAACCATCGATTCGGATTCTACTGCCAACAACTCATGAGATTAAACAAGAGTTGAGAGAAAGCGGCCGGAATTGATCAATAGAAAGGGTGTGGTCTTTCATCAGGACAACGCTAGACCACACACATCTTTAGCCACAATCTTTAGATTGGCTGGGAGGTGTTAATGCATCCGCCATATAGCCCTGACCTTGCACCTTCACTTCCACCTGTTTTGGTCACCTCAGAATTCTTTAGGCAATGTCAGGTTAACATTAAGAGAGGACTGCCAAAACTACTTGTCGCGTTTTTTTTTATCAGAAGTCCCAAAATTTCTACAGCAATGGGAAAAAAAATGTCTTGAATTTTCATATAAAATGCGAAGAAACTTTTTTCCCAACCCATTAGTTTACATATTAGCTTTAAATTCACAATGTATGCAGCGGTTTAATTTCTTTACTTTTTATCCAAATTACTCTCAAGTTAAATGTTATAAAATTTAATAATTTAATAGATTTGTGAACTAGCATAATTATATATCAAAATATAAAAATTCCTTTTCTAGCGCGCTCAAATTACCATAACGCACACGGTTTTGTTAGGTATTTGAACTGAAACCTAAGTTTAAACGCAAAACAGACCACCATAGAACAAATAAATGATATCTACTACTACTATTTACAGTTGCACGCAGAATAACGTTGTATAAGGTCGTTACGTTACTGAGTGTCAAAGAGTGGCTTCATAAACATGTTTACGCGAACGAAGCGAGGCTCGACGTCTGGTTTGCTCATAACCAATGGATATAATTTTATTTTTCTATACTTTCCAGTATTTTTAGTCTGTAACAACTGTGTTCCTTTACTAGGCTATACCTGAAATCGAAGACTAGAAGGGATTCAAATCTGTGTCAGATTCTGCTAGACTCTAGACTCACAACTGCTCACAACTTTTTGATGTTGCTACAAAGCTACTGTGATTCCAATTTGTAAACAGCGTCATTTCGATGCCCTCAAAAAGCAGTCAACTCTTTCTGTTCCATTCGCTCTAGCGGGTACAATGAGCTCACAATGCGGGCGTAGATTCGATTTGAACGGCTAGCGGCAGTGGCGCAATTGACGGCCAAGTAATAAGTTACATAAAGCAAGAGAAGCAGGCCTCCACTGTCGGCTGACGGACATTTACTCATTGCCCCATACTTTGCTGTACAATCTACCCGTTACTGTATAGTGTTTTTCTTGAATAGACAATTTTTTTCGCTTCTAAAAATGAAGATATGTGCGTACACCCAAAAGCAGTAGATGGCGCTAAACAAATTATACCAATAATAGTATTTAATTGAAACGTATCGCGTCCCAGAAACAAAATATATTCTAAGAACTTATCATCTGTTATTCTGCTGGTACAGTCGGCTCCATGTCAAGCAGTCATAGATGATTAAATATTAAGAAACAGTAACTATTAGTCATCATTCCAAATCAGACCTTGCAGATAATACATATATAACAGAGATTCTATTAAGTATTGGTATTTTGGGCATGGAATGATATTATGAACAAGGTCGAATTTAGGTAAAAAGTAAGGCTTTAAAAAGTAAAAATGTGCTCATGCCCGCCGCCTTTGAGATCCAACTGGAGTAACATGTTAGGCGAATTCAGATGTCACTCTCATGACAAGGCTGTACTCTAGCTTAAAAAATACTGGCGTGTTGAATTGTGCAATCAATATATCCGGCGGTACAAGCCGGAGCAACGCCTAATTCTTTATCAGGTCCCATAGCCTATTTAACCGGTTGAAAAATATCTAATTCTTGTTACAGCTAGTAAAAATACGTGCGAGAGATCATTTTATTTAACCTCAGAATTATAAAACTTAGTTTAAATATTTATCAAAAATATTTTCACTTCTAAGCTTAATTTAATCAATTTTAATAATGAAACATGAACATTTTTTCATGCCATTTCAATAACAAGTCTTTTGCTACGGAGCCATTCTGAGATGAAGCTCTTCCGCGATCTACTCGTTTTACTACTAAGCCATTCGGAGATATAGGCGTTCCACAAGGGGGCCATTTTGCGATCTAGTCGTTTTTATATTAAGCCATTCTGAGATGAAGACCTTCTGCTCGGTGGCTGTGTTACTACAATGTCATTTCTAGATATAGGCTTTCTGCAGCTGTGGTCATTTTGCGAGCTAGTCTTTATATGCAGATAAGATCATTTTGTAGATCCAGTAGTTTTGATCAAAAGTACCTACTGAACCTGCTAATTTGACGTGTTCTGATATATGTATTTATATATACATAATTTAAACTTTTATTATTAAAAATCAATAACTTATTATTTATTACCAGATAATTGTCTTAAACTTTGCATACTTACGGCACTTATTTTTTTAAATCATAGTGGCAATACAAGCTGACGTTCACGTAATGCAGCTACTGTCGCTTATATACCTACCTACAACGAGGAAACAAATTGTCTCTTTGGTAGGATAAAGGTCAAAATTGCAATACGACGAAACACAAAACACCTACCTGTTTGCTATTTGTATTAATATTTAGGTCTCTGAAAAGGTAACTAATAACAATTCGATTCCTATATACTTGTTTTATCTTCGCTCTTTCACTTTTATGTTGTGGCCAACTGTACGCATAGATCGTAAGAGCGCGGACGCAAGGCGGCCGTCGGCCGTCGACGGTGACACATCAGCGCGTGATTCACAAACTGCTGCGCGCAAGAATCCCTGACGTCACCTCGCGTCCGGCACTTATTATGCGAACCGAGCGGGAATTTATCGAACAATTTCCGCTTTTCACCAAGTACTCTCCTAAATGCAAAATAGTCCCAGGCGCAACTTTACGCCCGATGGATTGGTCGAGTGCAGTCCCTCGGCCTCCGCGTACTGTGCGTTTCTTTACCTTTTGTATTCGTAACCTCTACATCACCTCGACTGCCCGCTTGTGCTGAATTTGCTTCACTGGTCACGACCTTTCTTATTATTAGCTTTCGGATGTAACGGATCGAAGGCAAAACAACTCTGGGTAACAGTAATTTTTAATATCGATATTCATTTATTACAAACTAGCTGGTGTCCGCGACTTCGTCTGCGTTGAAAAATGACTCGCGTGCCAAATTTCCGTTCAGTATCCGTTGTCAGATCATTCAAATCAGTTTAGTAGTTTTTACGTGAAAGAGTAACACAAACATACTTGCAAACCTTCGCGTTTATAATATTAGTAGGATGTGTATTGTGTAAGTATCTTCAATTAAATTAAAATCCTTTTGCGAATATGAAAAAACATCTGGTAACAGAGGGTTGGGCATCCGTTATATTAATAATTTCTATTTAATAAATTTTCAATTTTAATGAAATTTAGGCGTAAATGTGACTAACCTTTAACCTATTTTCTATATAATGGATTAAAGTGGATATAGGGGAATAGAACAATGACGCAGTCATGAAAGCCTGATCCACACAATCACCCAATCCCGCACCTGGAACTGAAATTTAAGGGCTCATTAGCAGAAGGGCAAGTTCGCATTAAGGCAACTTAAGAACAGTCGATCGGCGTATGCCGAACTGAGTGGGTTTTGACATAAGCGAAATTATTACAATTTCAAAATTTTAGCTGTTGCCCGCGACTTCGTCTGCGTCGCCAGACATCAGTGGCACCGATTTATTTTATATTTTCAGACGATCCCTCGGGAACCAACATTTTTCCAAGATGAAAAGTATCCTTTATGTTATCCAGGTAATAAACTATCTGTGTAACAAATTTCATCCAAATCCGTTCAGTAGTTTTTACGTGAAAGAGTAACAAACATTCATTCATCCTCACAAACTTCAGCATGTATAATATTAGTAGGATATTTAGTTTACTTTCACATCAGATGAATATCATTCACATTTTCTACAAATCAAAGATATTGGAACCACAATTTAACCATGCTTACGTCATACAGTCGGGCAACGCTCAATGTTCGAGCCTGCAAACTGAAGAGTTCGCCGAACGTTGCTCTACGCAAGTACATTCGTTGCCTGACTGTACGTCGCGTATGGTTAGACTGTGTTGGAACTTTACATTTTATTATGGAATTTAAGCAGGTATTCAAAATTAAAGAACCCCTGGATCTTATGCAGGTTAGTGCTAAAAATGTTAATTGAAGAGTTTCCTTAATTGACAGTTATCTGCCAAGTTGTTGACCCAGTAGGAATAGTACCTATTATATAAGGAACAGGTCATATGGATACTCGGCGAAAGTAAATGGATACGCGATGGATTTATGGATCGATTCGGTGTGAACGACACTATTTATACAAAAACGGATCACTTTATTTTCAATAATTTAACTTATTATAAAATGTTAGATTCTCAAGTCACTCCGTATGAATTGTTTGGCCTTTTCACCCTTATACGAACAAGAGGCATGTTGAATAGCATATTTCATTAAATTTGCTACAAAAATCGATTTTTTTCCCAAGAATTTGCATCTGATCATATAAATAATTTATGTATTTAGTAATGTAAGGACTTAGTATCTTTATATTTATATCATATTTAGAACAACTGTTCTTAAGGCGAAAACTTATCAGAAAAGCGTCGCCTAATTTTTGTTAGGGTAAAATAAAAACTTAGATAAAAATACAGAGCATAATACAATATATTTAAAAAAGTTTGAATCGGGCAGATTTATAGAGAATTACTGCCCCAAAAAACTTTTCTCGTCACATTAATAAAAAAATCAACGAAAACTTCATTATTTTTCAAGCTTATTAATTGACTCTGTACTAAAGTTTTAATCGCCTACTTTTGTCTTTTTTATATTTTACAAATATTTAAGGAAAACCTTCCAATTTAAAATCTGTTCGGTTATCTCAGAGGCTACAAAAATTTGTGGTGCAATATTGCACCTTAATGCGCTCATTTTGGCAAAAATTGTGGTCAAGAAAGAAATGTCAATATGGAAATAAAAGGATGTGATAGGCAGTTTATATCAATTGTTTTTAAAGATACAGCAAAAAATAACAATTACTTTCACATTTTTCTGGAACGTCTCGCTTTTTTGCCAGTCTGTTAGGGTAATGCCACTATTGCAAATCGCATGGAGAATAGAGATAAGGAAGACTCAACTATATACACGAGAAATTCTCGGTCGGCTACCATTAAAAATAAGAGGCGCTGTTATAGCATTTTATTTACGGTGGTTTCATGAACAACGCAAACAATAAACATATCAAACATCAATGCTACAAGGGGCACACTGAAATGATCGGGAATAGAATATTTCGGATTGAGTTACAATAAAACCTTTTTTAGAATTTGAATACTGGCCTCTTAGAATCTTAATGACATTCAAACAATTTAAAAAAAATATTAAAAACAAAAACTATGTTGGTTTAAAATTGACACGTCGTTAACAGAAATGGAGCTCACGCGTGAATATTTCCGTGCCATAATTTATCACAATTTTCGTCGCGGCTTATCTCAAGATAATGTCTCGGCGAACTTGTTTCGATTTATGAAGCACCGAGTCAAACGACAATATACCGCTGGTATGCCGAGTTCCGACGCGGTCGTGTGTCGCTCAGCACTGTTTCTTCTGCAGGTCGACCAAGAACTGCGGTCACGCCTGAAATCATCGCAGCTGTGCGAACTATTATATTAAATGACCGTCATGTGATATACGAGCAGATTCGTGCTGTTATCAGTATTGGAGTGATTGCAATTCAGTCGATATTACATAATGAGCTGTGTGTAAGAAAGCTAGTTTCCCGCTGGGTTCCCCACAATTTGTCCGAAGAGCAAAAGGAGGCTCGTGTAGATTGGTGCCGGAATACTCTGCAACGCTTCAACGGAGGGAAGTCAAATGCCGTTTATAATATCGTCTCAGGTGACGAATCATGGATTTATTCATACGAACCTGAAAGAAAACATCAGTTTGGGTCTTCGAAGACGAGGTCAAGCCGACGAAAGTGGTTCGCTCCCGCAGCGTGTCAAAGAAAATAGTCGATACGTTTGTCTCGAAAAAGGGGCATGTTGCTACAATTCCTTTACAGGAACGCAGAACGGTTACCGCCGAGTGGTATATTATCACGGTTTGTTTGCCAGAAATGATAGCCGAACTCCGAAAAAATAACCCGAAACGTCGCATCATCTTACATCACGATAATGCGAGCTCCCATACGGCTCGGAAACAAATGATTTTTTGAAGCAGGAAAACGTTGAGCTGATGAGCCATCCTCCGTACAGTCCTGACCTGAGCCCAAACGATTTCTTTACATTCCCTAGAATGAAAGATTTATTACGCGGTCAACGGTTTGAAGACCCCGAAGCAGCTGTGGAAGCGTACAAATCAGCCATTTTGTCAACGTCAACTTCAGACTGGAATTACTGTTTTAATGATTGGTTTGCACGAATGGAAAAGTGCATTAAGTTGAACGGAGAATACTTCGAAAAACAATAAAATACAATTTAGCTACACCGTGCATGTGGTTTTTCTTAGTCCCCATCATTTCAGTGTGCCCCTCGTACACAATCGCCATTCTGGTCAATTTTGAACCACTATTCAATGGTTGTAGCCGACAGTTTTCAGTGATTTAGGACACATTTGTCAGATTGTCTCCGTAAAGACAAAAAATTACGGTTATTTTTATGACGAAAACGTAAGTCCGTTTTGGTCAGAAAAAATAATCGTAATTTTAGTCATATACATTTCTTTCTTTTTCTCTTTCTTTCCATGACAAATTGATATTCAGACCTTTGCAACCAAGAGCCAATTTGGTAGAATTTTTTCGTAAAAGGTGGTACCAGAAATTGTAAATAAAATACAAGTAAAAAATTCTACATCCATTATATTTTAACGTCAATCAGTATGTATGTAGTTGCGATATTAATGTTAATACGATTCTTTTGCAAGGTTCGTCCATTTTCCGTGCGAAAAATTTGGCAAACCTCGCCTTCATCTTACAATTATTACAAAGTACCGTACGCCTGTAAACACACGGTCACTTTCATGGCGTTAAACTTAATTAAACAGGTAAAAAAATCAGTCTAGCTAGATCAAGAGAGCTTCTTCATTTGACGTTATCGACAAAATCACATCACCACCCTATCACTTCATGGACACCCTAAATTCTAAATAATACAAAATAAAAAGAAATACTTCTTTTGAAAGAAAAAAATAAATACCAATGCTTTTTATGAGAATTTATATAGCAATCGAAACTCACATCGTACACTGTATACAAATTACTAAGAGTTAATACACAATTCTGCAAATAGTTGAACCATCTTAAGTACACTAGACCAAACACAATTCTAGCATCTCTATCTAGTATAAGTAGGGTCACATTAGAAGATATCTACGATTATGATTTTCAATGCAACAATAGTAAGGACTTCACTAGATTAATCTGAAGATCTGTATACAAACTATCACGAAAAAAAAACACTGAACGATTGTTTACTTTCTTTATACATTAGTCTTATTATAGTTTATTCGTTTGAGACCATAGTTGCTTTTTCATTCATCATTCTGACTATAAATTCACCTCTGAAATCTTAGAATAAAAGGCCAAAATAAGAGATCAATTTAAAATCATTTCACGTTGTTTAATAGAAGTGAGCCTGATTTTAGCTTAATTTTTTTAGGAACTTAATGAAGATCATAGCAGAGATTAAATGAGTACATACAATCCGTCGGTATCTTCAGAGCAGACAATAATAATAAAGAACTCTCTGATTTCTGTACGTTTGCATCTGAATCAATTTAATCATTTTGAAACATGGGCTTTAGCTGGTTTTATTTGTAGGCAGGTGTTACCTAGTAAGGTACCATTATCAATGCTGTCCCATGAACCTTGCTGTCCCATGAACCTAGCTGTCCATAGACCAAACTGTTCTAAAAAGTTATTAACTGCAAATTAAGTGTTATGCTTAAAGTGCTTTATCTTTTTGATTATATTATTAGTGATATATATACTCACGCGAGGGGCTTAGTAAAAACAGTCTATCTTCTCATATTTATAAATAATTGCAATTAAAATGTCATAAGTATTGTGCGTAATAGAGAACGATCTCTTGGCACGTGAAAACTGGCAGTTTTGTATCATATTGCAGAAATTAAACCACAGTTTATTCAATATGTGCAAGTGCTTTGACAACTTCCTTGCTTAGATTAATTTAAAATGAAAACCAATTGAGATCTACTTTCTTATTAAATACCGTCAAACTTTTAAAGAAAATTATACAAAATCTTTGTGACACGCTCGCCCAAATATTCGCACGTAACAGTGCCTGTCAAAATTTCATGTTCACGACGACCAGAAGTTACGCTAATCGCGGTTTCAATACATCAGACTAATTTATTTGAGCTTCTATCGAAGCGTGTGAAAAATCCAACCTCAGACTAGCGGCTTTGGATATCCCACAATTGTTTTTAAAAAAAATAAAGAAACCAGGGATTCCGACGCCAGTTAAATACAATACACGTCAATCGTCAACTAATTTAAGTAACCACTACTCGCAATTATCTACCACAGCCCAATCCTTACAAGTCTTCAAATAGAATATCACATTTTTCAATGTTGCGCTAACGTCAAATGAAAAATATAATGTTTGGCAGTAGTTGAAATTACGGGACAGTCGAATAATAATGTTAATCAAGAATCACAATACAGTTAATACTTAATAATAAAAAAATCAGCTTAGATAAATACGAAAGTGTCACGTTCAGTACACACTGTCTCACTAAAAACAAACCGCACACGAGAATATTCTAATACATAGAAAAACACCACTCAACAGATCAAACGTCATGTTTCAGAGCTTATTATTAAGGTTAATTCATTTTTTTTATATAATTAATGCTGGCTAATTAGTAATCTTACAATCAATTACTTTCAGCCTCCATATCTTCAAAAACTAATAAACCCAAAATCAACTTTGAATTTTATGACATCCAGTACTAAAATCACAGCATTAAATCACCAATTTTTGTCGTTTAAGTATAAACATATTACATCAATCAATTTATTTAAATACATATTAGAAACGAACGAAAAATTATAAAATGGTTGTCTATGAAAAAAAAGCCAATTAGTTCTTCAAGTATAAACAGAGGGTATAAATAAACATAAATTTCACATCCCACTCGAGGGAGATGAAGAGACATTGGTAATAAATATTTTTCATAATAAAAAAAAAGCTTTATTTTAAACACATTATTAAAGAGATTGCAAACTGAGATTACTAATCCGAACCATCAAATTGTGGCATAGTCATGAGGGCCCACCATCCCGAAATAACTATTCTCTCGTGTACGGCCATCAACTTATAGTTAATAAACACTAGGATATTTCTTTCATCCATCCATTCATTACACGTAGCTTACACTCTATTACTAAATAGGATGTCCTATACATACTCATATTCTATAAGCTTTATTACATTACAAAGATAAGATCTAAAGTACTATTATTATAGCATGGAACGAAAAATGACAATTCGGCGTGGGCAGTGTGCACGGGACGTCCAATGGTAAATAGTAAAATTTAATACACGTATAAACTAGGAAATGATGTTCATGTGGAAGCCACTTCAGTCTTCAGTCATTCGGATGTGGACCAACATTCCCGACGATACCAACAGCGCCCTCTCCACTGCAAACAATACACAGTGTGTTTATGTTTGTGGTATACTTCTCGTGCAATCTTCGTTGGTCTTATTCTTATAGTACGGTAATTCTATGAATGCGTTTTTGACATTTCTTTATGTCCATTGCATCAAGTTCATTTCCGAATAAACGATACAGAAAATGTATGGAATTGACACCTGTCAGAACAGTACTCTTATAATGGCCGGAGTATAAGTAAATATGCGCTCAATTACACTGTTAAAAACGTCAGCCACACAAACACCCTTAGGCTCGGCGCAAACGGGCCACCGACCACAGCCACTGGTGGCCAGCGACAGCCACTTAACACGCTTTTTCATATATTGCGCTGCTGTAGCGAGTGGCGACCACCGGCTACACTTGTGCGGCGCGTCTATACAAAATATATGAAAAAGTTTGTTAAGTGGCTATCGCTGGCCACCAGTGGCTGTGGTCGGTGGCCCGTTTGCGCCGAGCCTTAACTGAACTCGTACTGCTACTACAGAGAGCACTGAACGAATTAGGGCGCGTTTATACGACACGAATTACCGCGCAGCGACTGCGCCATCGTCACGTGTACCCGGTGACCAGGATTTGTTTTTAAAATTGCAATTATTTTTATTATCGTAGTTGATAGTGTGGGTCATAAGGAATAAATTTTGCTAAGGAACCTTGTAAAAATAATAAACAGAAAGTCTACAATTTAAATAATTGGCAAAATGCTAATGTCCACATGGTCCACTAATCACTAGATGGTAGGTAGCTACGGTCACCTATAACACAACAATGCCATAGGTGCTGCAAGTGCACTGCCGACTATAGTAGGTTTAAGGATAAAGAAATGGGCTCTCTCTTCCCTTACTCACTCACTGAAACAGAACAGCACACATGCTCTTATTGTCTTCTATAAGGAGGTGGTTAGTGCCGCTAGACGGGCTGTCGAAAATTGCGACAGGCAATGTGCCCTGCCACTACTTGCCAGGCACAGACTTTTTATAGAGCCTATTAGGAAAAGTTTGTTTCTAAAGTTGGCCCTGCCGGGAATCGAACCCGGATATCCCCTGAAACAGAGCATTGAAGCAAGCACTTCGACCATAAAAATCATGGTTCAAGGGCTCTAAACAATAAATAATCACCACAGTAAATCCTTCAATGTAGGACATGCCTATAAGTGACCTTTTTAAATAATTGATTCTTGTAGACAACTGTTTATAATTCACACAAGGTTCCATACTAAAACTTATAATGACCCACACTATCAACTACAGAACTAAAAACAATTGTAATTTTTTTCAGAAATTTGACCAGGTACGATTTCTGGTCACATAATTAAAAAAAGTTTGAATGCACTTTTTATTTTTCAAAAATCAAAACCTTAGTTCCTAAGAATAAATTTTCGTATCTCTTATGGTTTGAGATTTGTCCTCATAGACCAATTTGGATGTATATGTATAGAATGAAATGTACTACATACCTAATCATTTTATGCTTCTGTAGGTTGCTCGATTGGAGTTGTTGTCTCATCTGTGGCTACAGTCTTCACTTTTATGTTGGACTCCTCCTCTACCTTTTTGTCAATGTTGGCCACGGTCTCTGTCGAGACGCCATTGGCACCGTTCACAGTTTCCTCCCCATTTTCAACAGACAGTCTGGAACTTAACTCTTTATTTTCCTTCGTTTCCCCACTTTTACTCAACTCCCCATTTTCTGTTGCCCCGTTCACTTCACTTTCACTGTTACTGGTATTCCCGTTCACTTGTGATTCTTTTACTTCCTCCTTCGTATTTGTATCCATCGTGTTACTGTCCACAATGTCTGGTTCGGGAACCGCAACTGTTTCAACACTAGACTTTTCTTGAGGTATCTCGTCATCTTTCTTCGTGACTTCAGATGTCGGTGCACTATCTTCTTTGACGTCTGTCGCTTCTTTGGAACAACTAATTTCGAGTTTTTCCTCGGAAGTGACTAATGGTACACTGATTGTCTCTTCTGTTAGGGTTTCAGATGCTTTTTCTGTTTCCGTCACAGCACTAGCATCCTTGCTCTCCTCAACACCATTTTCTACGGCTTCCATTTTTGTGTCGGTTATTTCGGAGACTGAGTTAAGATCGATTTCGTCGCATTGTTTCATTTCGAGCTCCAGTTCACTGTCCAGTATTCTATCGACTATGTCATTTGAGTCAGTATTGTCTTCCATAGTTTCCTCTGCAATAGGGTTTAATAGAGGCTTTAGTGGAATGCTGTCAAGATTGGTGACGTTTTGAACTTTAGAAAGTATTTCATCGCATTCTTTGTCAAGGACATCCCCTACATTTTGCAAATCCTCCATGTCTACAGAAACGGAAGGATCGTTTCCTTCCGGTTCTGTAATAACTGGTTCGAGATCATCAATAATTTCTCCCACTTCATCAAGTGACCCCTTATCCTCTGGGATTTCCTCAATTTCTGTCACTACAGGTGGCGGTGATTCCTCGGCTGTATCCATTTTTTCTTTATCTTGAACAATGTCTGAAGTTTCAGACATTTCCGTGTCCGCTTCAGTGGTTTGTTCTTTAGTCTCTTCAATTTCATCCAATTTTTCTTCAACGACAGGCTCTATTTCACAGACAGGAACATCTACAGAATCACTTGTATCTGTAACTTCTTTGACTACAATTTCAGGAATTGACTTTTCTACCTTATTCTCATCGGTAGTTTCTGTAATTTTTGTTGTATCAGTAATGTCAGTCTTATCTTCTATTGACGGTTTGACAATTTCATCATCCACCTCCATTTTTTCTTGTTCAACCGCTGTTTTATTCGTGTCTGCAGATGGTTCATCATTTAGAGTAATAGCACTTTCTGCTTTCACACCAATTTCTGCCTCTGTCTTTAATATCTTGGCTGGTAGTTCACCCTGAAATAAGACAGGAGGTTATTTAAAAACAAAGTTGGTTATTTTCTTTTAATATATTTTAAAAAAATTTAAACATCAACTAATTCTGTTAATATATAAAAAAATATTTTTTAGGCGAACGGAACGTCGATATGTGCTTTGGAAAACTAACAGCAGATTGTGGAGTTAGTTTTATGTAAAAGGGGATACTTGATGCACATATCTCAGAAATTCTTGTTTCGTATGTGCAACCTGCATTGGTTATGGTTGCAGTATATATGTCTTCACTATATAGCTTGTGTTCTGTGACAAAATGTTTGAAATATAATTTTGAATTACTGAATTGAAAAGCACTATTCTCTCGTAAGATATATTCTAAAATCATTTCATCAATTAATAGCAGTGATTATGAAATGAGCCAAATGACCAATGAGAATTCTATGAATTGGCGTTAAAGCTATGAAGTAAGGAAATAAATCAACATTTTGGAAGTATAAATTTATATAAATATTATTTCGGAGCCAATTCTAAACTCTCTTTCTGATCAAATTTATATCTTATTTATTATAGCTAATAAAAAAAAATAACTTCAATATAGAAAAATATTTTTCATAACAAAGAATAAAGGGTGAAAGATTGCATTATAACTAAAAGGAAATTAAATAAACAAATATTATTCCATACTAATTTCAGACATACACAGTGAAAGTTTAAAAACCTGAATGCACTGTGGTCATATCACCACACATGTTAAATATGTTAAGGTTATTTTTCCTCCACCAACACAAAGAATTATTATTAAACCATTACCATAGCATATAAAAATAACTTTATACAATGTTTAACCACCAAGGTACGAAAGAATTTGTTTCCAAATAAATAAAAAAAACATGTACAAAACATAATTTATTAATTAAGAAAATTTATAATCAGTTATTATAACAATTAAACATAATTTATAACAATTAACGTCAATTAGAACTACTAAGGCAAATCTCGTGCTATAAAGAAACCTGTTATAATAACTTCGTCAATAATAACGGTTGTTTTTATTTGATTAAAATGGCAAAGATAAACGGCATCTACTGCATTTACATGCATTCTATTTACAATTTGTAAATAGAAAAAACGAGAATGCATTCGAAAATATACGTATCAAAATTGTCTGTTAGAGTAGGTGAAGCAAAAGCGAGTGAGTAGGTACAATAGATTTTCGTCGCCATTTTAAATTCGTATGTTATCTTTATACACATTAATTATATATGATAATTAAATAAGATTTTGATTTCATACAGTGTCACAATAATCTTAAATAAAGGACTTAAATTATTTTTAAAGATATACTATAAAAATATATAACGTAACCAATCTTTAATAAATAATATTTTCCAAGAAAGAAATACATTTATTTTATAAATTAACATTAACATTGGAACAATTTAGGATCCTATTAGGGTCGGCGGCAAAGACAGTCACAAGTTAAAATTTAGACATTTTTTTTTAACAAACCACACATAAATCATAGACCAAACTTATTTTTAATACTAATTAATATAAAAAAAGTATGGTTGCGAATTAGATATAATTATCATAAATCTCGAAGAAAATTAATGTAGAAAGATTACAAGTTCAAAGAAGACTGGCCCAGTAATCTTCAAATGTGACGTCATACAATGCGGTTAAAGTAAGATTAAGATCAGATGGGCGCCGTGTGACTATTGTTAATACATTCATTCTAGATTTTTTCGCGTCGAACTTTATAATTTTTTCAAACTGCTACTGTGTTATATCTATATGTGAGTGCATTAACTCTCCCGCCCCCCCTACAACCGGCTTCACCCCTTGAAACGTGTCCCGTTTTACAGGTTTCCTAAATTTTCAGAAAAACGATACTAGATAGGACAAAATAGTCAAAGAGTAAATTATTCATTACTAAATTACCCACAAATAAGTTCTGACATTCATTTTGATACGAGTTATAGTTTTCGAGGTATGGTGCTTCAAAGTTCACGAAAAATTAGCACTTAGCAAAAATAAAACATTGAATATACAGGAAACAATAATATTTATTCTTTTTTACAAGAAAATGAGTTTATATTGTAATATTTATTTAAAACAAATCAGTTTCGTCATAATTCACTTCTCGAGTTTTGTTAAAGCAACTAAGGCCCTGACAATTTATGAACATGGTGGAACAACGCAATCCAGCTTTGACACATCCACATCTTTTTCCGCACCCTTTTTTGTAGCTACATGATGCTATGTTCAGTATCAACTGTGGAGCTGGTGACTTTGTGGTGTATATGGGTGATAAAAAGTTATAAAACACTTCAACATATTTGTTGAAGTGGACGTACCGTAACTCGTTCAAACTTTTTTCTGTTGGCTTAGCCTTAGCCCCATACAAGGCAAGAACATATTTTCCTTCTGCTTCTTCTACTTTCTCGTATGAGGCATCTGGGTTATTGAAAATGTATATCGTACCTTGCAAGTCAATTTTTTTACTAAGCGAAATAGAGCGAAGCGAAATTCTACTTTGCCATAGAATGCTGATGTAGTATCGCAACCACTTATTGCATGCAGAGAGGATTGATTCCCTACAATTTTCGACAACATTTCCATCAATTAAGCATCGAGTGCTGTAGATCCTCTTCTTGACAGTTCCTTGACCCTCTTTCAGCAAGAATATATTCTTATCTAGTGGAGTAAGAGCCAGTAAAAGGACCAACAGATACTAGGGCGGAGTGATAAGTCTGGTGAAAATCTATTTTGGATTAAAATTATCGCAAATTGCATGGAACCTCCTTGATCACAACACAAAGATGGAGAAAAGTTAATTTCGTGTCTTGATTAAACATTATTTTTTGCGCAAAAAAAACTATTACGGAAACAAAAAAAAAAACCCTGATAAATATTATGGGGACTCTGTTCCGTCGATTAAAATGATTCAAAGTGGTTTACTGATTTTCGCTGTGGTCGTACAACCACAGATGCTGTGCGTCCAGGACGCCCAGTTGAGGTCACTACTCCAGAGATGATGGCTAAAATCCACGACATAGTTTTGAACGACCGAAGAGTAAAAGTGAGGGAGATAATCGAGATAAGATGCCTAATCTCAGACGAACGTGTGCGCAATATCTTACACCAACACTTAGATATAAAGAAGCTCTCCGCTCGATGAGTGCCGCGTTTACTGACTATTGACACTTGCGTGTGATATGTGTTCTTTTTTTGTGCTCAACTAATAAGGCGAGGTATAGTAATACTGGTTTCATTCTGCCGTCCATAGGTATATTCGTGAATTAATTTGTTCATTTTTGTTTCATACCCGGGTGGATTGAAAAGTACTCGGCCTGACACAGATCCACTAAATTTCTAAAATTAAAACTACCCACATATTTAGTTCAGTTCGACCTAGTGCAAAGTTCAAAACGTATGCGATAGTAAATTGTGATTTTATTAATTTATTTCTCAAGCAATCCGGCGTACTTTCCACAAATGGAGTAACCTGCTGACATTAAGTACCTCCACAAGAAGGGGTTATTATCAAAGGGCATTACAGTTATTAGAAGCCTATCCAAATGCTTTTTTGAATAGCATTGTTACTATGAACGAAACATGGGTTCATCACAGTACACCGGGAACAAAACAACAATCAAAATGGAGAAGAACATATTCACCACCCCCTAAAAAGGCTAAGTTGAAAAAGGTCAGACCATAAACTCTAATTACTACTGCACTTTATACTACGTCGTTTACGCGAGGAAATAAAAGAAAAACCTCCAGGAAGATAAGGAGAAAAGACCTGTTTCATCAAGATAATGCTCGTATTCACACATCTGTGAAATCAATGACTGAAATTCCCAACTGTGGTTTTGAACTGTTATCACATCCGCCTTATTCACCATCAGACTTTTTTCTGTTTTCTAACCTAAAAAAGCATTTGGGAAGTCAGAAATTTTCGACAAACGACGAGGTCAAAGTAGCAGCAGCAGCGTATTTTGACCTTATGGAAGAATTTTTTTTTCGTCATCGTCTAAATTCTTTGAAGAGGAGGTGACAGAAATGCAATGAACTCGATGGTGATTACGTAAAAAAAATAATAGATGTGTTTATTATCTTGGTTGGGCCAGTACTTTTCAATCCACCAATGTATTGTGTTTAGATTAAATCTTTCATTATAATGATTATTCAGAACCAGATGAAAAAATGAGTGGCATTGACAAGCAATTACAACCAGACAACACAAAAAATCTTTTCTTACAACATTTACTTACGAAAATTAATACATGTACTTTTTTTTAATTCTACCATCTAGCTTCCTTCTTTGTACGGAAACTTTTTATATATTTTATGTCACCAGTCATACATAATACGTATAGATATTATATTGAAAAAATTCTGTAATGTCATATTATTTTCCCCTGTAAAAACATTTACATTATTTATCAGCCATATTACGTTTTATTATGAAATATGTGACGAGAAACCTTCTAAACAAAAAATGGGATATTTTTTGGATATTGTACCAAATCCCGCATAAACTGATAAAGTTAGTTATTACTACCCTACTGTACTATATTATAGTAACCATGTTGGGCCATAAACTTTGCATTCGATAAGCTCACGCACAGGTAGAAATGGTTTGTCATTGTGCGATCTAACGACAGGAAGTCTTGATTTCAATTAAGTACTTATTATTTTATTGTATCGATAATATCCTTGTCACTACTACATGTCCATAAGTTCGATAATTTATAACTTAAGCTTTGCCTTTGTAACTTGCAATTATAGTGACTGTGAACCCATCAAACTACCTGCCCGTCTACCTGCGCGTGGGTTTATCAACATCTGCCACACAAATAAAACATTTGTTTCGCATTCTTGCTCCTATAATTATTTATTACCCAAATTTTTCGTGCGTATCGTGACTAATATAACAATCGGCGGACGAATGCAAAAAAAGTCTCAAAAGTAATTGCGGAAACTGCACTCCGAAAAGGAAAAAGTTAAAATGTCGCTCAAAATGTAGCTTCTTTGTTTCTTTAAGGTAAATTACATTTCTTACGAAACGTAATTCTAAGTTATTAAGAAACGTCCCACATACCCCACCGATGTCCCCATGGTCGGTGGGGATCTGGCTCGCAGATTTTCCCACGCAAAAAAAAAAGGTCGAAGGTCCTCTTGATGGTAAGTGGCTACAATATGAAGGCTACCATAGCCATATTCCCTCTCAATCTCCTATCTTTTATCCTAATTTGCAAAAATAACTCGAGTTATGAAATACCAAATCATTGTTCACTGTTCACCGCCAAATATTTAAAATCAAAACTATCATTCAAAACTAAAATGTGAACTAATGGGGACTAAAAACTAACGGGAAACCCTAGTACATAATACCTAGTAAAAATATCTTGGTGTTCACGATAATATTCTTTAAATTTAAATTTAATTTAAATTTAATAGTTTCCTCCAAAGGGATTTATGGAATATGCATATTCTTCTTGTTTACTTATTATTTAATTACTTTTTTACTCTTATTGTATAAAACAAAGATTTATTCATATATAGAAACAGTAACTATTGTAGTTGTAAGATTCGATTACAGTTTTTTTTTACCTGTTTTTGCTGGAATTTAAAAAAATATTATTGTTACACAGAAAATAATAATATTTAATGGAATGAAATAAAAAATACCTATGTTAAAAATATTATTATAGGTATTTTCTTTTATTTCATTCCATATTTTTATTTATGAAGGTACAGGCTCTATACCTTGTTTATAACATGAAAACAATTACTTAAATAATGAAGGACTCCAATATGAAAATTTGCAAAATCAGACTCAATATTTGATAATGGAAATAAAAAAATGTGCCGATGATCGTAAGAAAAACTATACAATAAAATAGAAAATGGGGATGAAATTATTCACTTATATTAAAATGGATTAATTTTAACATTAAATAAAAAATTTATATAATATAATTTACTGAACCAATCTTTGTATTTATTTCCCAAAACAATTTTCACATTGATAAAATTCTAAATTCACACTAAACGTTATTTCTAGCTTTTTGGGAGATTTTGACACAATTTGTAGATCTTGCCCCAATGTGCGACAATAGGGAATATGCGTCTAATTTAAAAAAGGCGACAATAGGGAATATGCGTCTAATTTAATTTAAAAAATTTAAAATACATATATTTTTTTAACAACATTTTTGCTTTAGAATTATGTCTATGTAAATATTTTTTAATATTATTTCTTTTTCGTTAAGAAAATAATTATTAAAAAGTGCATAAAAATGTGGGAAATTCAAAATACTTGAAATGGTCAGATCGAATGTGACGTCGAAGTCTATGGAATGTGACGTCAACGTCTATGAAATGTCAACAAGCGTGTAGATGTTTGTGATTTTTAACATTTGATTGTATTGTAGACTTTGACGTCACGATAAGCGCGTCAAAAGGGCGGGTGTTTAAAGTGCCCGTAGCTGTTAGTTAATTTTAACTTTTTTTTTTGTTACCGAATTTCTGTTTTTTGGCGAAGAATATTTTTTTACGGTTATATAACGATATCTTGAAATGACCATTTCATTATAAAACTTTATTTTTCAAAAATTATATTGGTACAAATTGTAATCGTATTCATTCGCAATCGCAATTATAATGATAATCGTATTCATACTATTTGGAAGTGTAAAACTTGCACAAATAAAGTGACCACAGAAGCTCAAGTACGCTTGAAAAATCAAACTTTTTTTTAAAATTTTTATAAGTATATTTTACGTATATGGCAACTGTTCAGCATAGTTTTGAAAACTAAAACATAAATTATAGTGAAAGCAAGAAATAAGTATCAAAACAGGTGTTTAACAATCATCAATTATTTTTAATAAACAAAAACAGAGAGGCTTATTACTTATATGTATTTGTACTTGTAATAATATGTACGTATTTGGTTAGGCTAGCTACATATATAACTACATGATATATACACCAAATTAGTTTTCAGCACTTTAATCTTTATAAATAAAAAGACACATGTATGACGAAACGTCACTTGAGAACGGCACGACCGTTTTTGCTGTTTTTTTTTGGTGTGTTCGTAATTGGAAAAGATTTTTTGGAAAATCCACAGGAAATGTCAGAAATCTGAATAGTATTTTCATTGGAAATTGACAGGGCAACGACAGTCGGATCAGCTAGTAGAATATAAATAGAGATTTGGTGGCATTTCTAGTCTGTACGGGGTACTTGGCGCCAAACGCTTCGATGTATTTGAATTTACTAGAAAATCTAAACAACGTCGTAAACAAGACATTGAAATTCGGGACTGCTATTTCTATTGAAATGCATAAGGACCAATTTCCTTTAACACTAATCGGAAAGGCGCGTGGCTACCATCGATAGGGTGGGATTTTCGAGACTTTCGGCCGGCGTGAACGCTTTTTCTAGAAGGTTCCATAGTTAGTGGTAACAATATGTTATAAAATAAACCTGTTTTAAAATTCAGATTTCTAAATTTTGTGGTTTGTCCGTTTTTTAGTCAGTCTGGATTAACGATTATAGATTAGATTAAAAAATATATAACGAATATTAAAAAGTTACTGCAAACTTAGATGGTGCGTATACAGACAGAAAAAAGCTGCATTTATGTAATTTGGAAAATTAGGAACACAATTAAAAATGACAAGTTCAGAGAATTTTGTTGTTTTGATAGGTAAAAAACCGAATAGCTCTCTTAATTATAAAAGTATCTACACAAATGAGGTTTTTTTTACCTAAATTTATTTACATTTCAGTGGCTTTACCAGTACAACTTACTTTCGGTGGTTGAGCGATGACAAGTATTGATATAATATTGATAAAATTGCGATTTCAAGAAGTGGTTCATTTTTAATTGCATTCTTTAAAGACATTTTTATTGGCTGGTTTCTCGAGTAGAATTTTGTGTCGCGCATCCTACACGCCATTTAAATCTTTGACAGAACAGTATAGTGACTACTTGTACGCTACAGACACAGAGAGAAAAAGTTTGTCAATTTATAACTATGTAACTGTGTTGTATAAACACAACACTTAATTTAGAACTTTGTATTTATTATAAAATTACGGCTTTATCAAGGCAGGTGAAACTTTTTAATTAAAAATATTCTAAAATGAGCCAGTTAAAAAAATCATTAAGAATGCCTCTTAAATTCTTACAAAACATTTAAGCGTCTATTCGAGAAACCAGCCAAGAAAATTGATGTGTCGGCAATATACGTCTACAGAAATAATACAGAGGCGCATGCATCAATACAAATAGTGGGGGGATCAGGGCACCTGTGTTTCCTGCTTGCGCTTGTTGGACGGTGCGAGCTGGTCGAAGCTTTGCAGCACTGGGTAATCGGAGACAGCAGAGGGCGACAGCGACGAATTGCCGGGACGGCTCAATAACGCCACGTGCAAGCCGGCCTCGCGGGCTGCTGCGGCCTCTGCAACATAGTATACCCGCCTTGAGAAACGCCCATTACACGTGACAGGAGGGAATAAACGATCTCGTGGGTGGGCGGAACCCATAAAGCACAGCAGTGCTCATCATGTTTCTGTTATGATTAATGCACACACGTTAGTATCTCCATTTTAACATTGAATGAACATACAGAATAAAGTATTTGTTCGAGCCACTTCCCTGGCATTGTCTTGAGGAATCGCTCTGATTAGCTAAGAGGGGGCATGTCATTGTGGGTGAATCAGAGAACACCCCTGTTTCGAGTCCACGCCATATATGAAATAGTGGGTGTTAATAAAGTGAACAAACCCCGCTGATCGAAAAGAGGGAAGTTAAGACCCGCTGTCTTCTTTATTCGTCTATCACCCGTGTATATAGTCTTTTTAATCCCGCTAAGACATCGAGAGATTGTCACGCGACGTCTCTTCTGTGTGTGTCAAATATTGCGCTTATACCCAACCGCCTTTGAAGTGCTGAAGAGAAGAATCTAAAGCTTTGGAAGAAGACTCAAGCCAGGCAGAATCCCACTGATTACAACAGTGAGTAATAGAATAAATTTCTTTAATTCCAATTATCCCACATACCTATTCAGTCCACACCCTCCGTATTGGGCTCAAATCGAAATATTTACTTTCGGCAGCCTTTACAGTATTTAGTGTTCTGCGTATAGGCCATACAGCGCTCTGCATACAAAAACTGTTCAACGAAGGAATGCCTTCTGAGAGATTTCGAGATGAGGTCTGTTCATAGAACATCAAACAACTTCAAACTAATCCAGAGATCTAACTAATGGTTATAGGTAGCTTTCGTCGAGCGGTTGGCAACAGACCCTCAGGATGTTTTTTGTGAAAATTTACCACTGATTGGACCCCTCGCTCTAGCTTAATTTAAAAAAAAGTCTAATTCTGTTACGCGTCTTACACATTTTCTGCTCCCTCTAAGACGGCCGTTATACGCGGTATGCCCTACATACTTCCGCCTGAACGCTCTAATTATAAATTTACAAAATGCAACATAAAGATATCCTTTGAAAAATAATGAAACATTTTTTAGTTTTGACGAGCCCAATAAGTGGTTAAGGTGCTTGCCTTAACGCTCTGTTGTAGGGTTCCCAGGCACACTGCATATCGCAGTCATTTGGGCAGCCCGTCTGGCGGCAGTAACCACCCCCTTACAGAAGACCAGAAGATGCTGTGAAATAACAGCATGTATACAGTTGTGTTTCTTATCCCTTCCCAATCTCTTATCCTTAATCCTACTGTAGTCGGCAGCGCACTTGCAGCACCTGTGGCGTTGCTTGTGTTATAGGCGACGGTAGCCAAGTCAAGTGGACCATCAGCCAAAAAAGAAAGCCAAATTTGCAGCTGTTATGTAATAACCATAACTGTTGACAACCCTTTCAAATTCCTCGGCGACTGTTTGACCAAGACTATAGTAAAAGTTTAGATATGACTCATAGGTTGAAAATGATCTTATAATTACATCAATTTATTGCTTGTACACAAAATATATAACCCAATTTAATTAGAATGATTATGATAACTTACCATTTTCAATGTCAGTAAGGAACAATATTTCGTCAGGTTTGCAGCCAATTTGTTCAACTATAGCCTTGTAGCTGGAAGTTTCTAACTTCCCTCCCACGGCAGTATCGAAATGACCGTCAATATACTTTAACAAGTCTCCAGAGACTGTGTGTCCAAATAATAATTTTTGAGCTTGAACAGAGCCTGACGAATAGATGTACACCTTTTGACCTTCTACAGAATGCCACTGTTCCAATGCCGCGGGTACATCGTCATATACACTGAAATTAGATAAAAATAATATTTATTAGTGACTTCAGTACCACTCTGAAAAACAAAATTCATATATAATCGCCTAATATCCACTGAGAAAAAATACGCAAAAAGACAAATAAATAAAATTGAAGAACAATTCATTACTCATGCCAGATTTCTTGTGATAATCTAGCTAGACTAATATTATAAAGAGGTAAAGTGTGTATGTTTGTTTGTTTGCATGTAGGAGGTAATTTTCAAAACTACTCATCCAATAAAAAAAATCTTTAACCAATAGTTATTTCAGGATGGACATAGGCTATATATTCCACGAGGGCTTCAGATATCTAAAAGTAAAGATTCAAGGCCTGGCACTTGTAAAACGCAATAAAGATGTCAAGCGTTATGTTGCTTTACACAATTCGTCAGGCGCTACATCCTTATTTTTAAACGCTAAGTCGCGGGAACCAGCTAGTGGAGAACAAAGCTAGACCAAACTCCTCTTAAATTTTATAAAAATTAAACCCATTGAAGTGTCATTATCAAATAGGTTTTGTCACAACAGAGCCCTAAAACAAAAGTTCCAAATATTACAAGTTCTGCCTTATCCTTATTTCTTACATAGTATTAGTATAAATTAAAGTCGCTACCCGTGTCTGTCTGTATATCCTCTAACTCCTCCTAAACCACGTAACGGATTTTGATGCGGTTTTGACTAATAGAAAGAGCGTTAAACGAGAAAGGTCTTCATTTGTCGTTACGCAGTTGGGCACCATTTTTCTGATCATCCTTTCAATTTCAAAGCAAATCTTTTTTTATATAATAGTGTGTGTCAGATAAAACGACGTCAAACAACAATAAGGAAGTTGCAGTACAGTGGTGCCGTCTAAATTAGTCAAGGAATTTTGATTTTATTAAGAAATCAAAATTTTAGTCCTTTGGGGGCATTTTCGATATAATAAGCTTCTAGACTAGAAGATACGAAATATCGATGGGTGTTTTTTTTCCAAATTATACAAAAATCGTAAGAGAAAAAAGTTTCAGACAAATAGTATAGAAAATTTAATTTAACATAAAAATGTTCAAATTACCTTTTTTGCTAAAATTAAAATTAACAGGGCTAGGTAGGTTAGAAGATAAGGGTTGATACTGTGATTTTTATTTAAAACAACCTTTACATTTTCTGAAATTAAAAGAGATTTCATACTACAAAAAAATCATTATTATTATTTAAAACCTTGAGTGAAATCAGATTACTTCTTGTTAAAATACATTACAAAAAGTTGGGTGATTGGCAACATATAGGAAACTAGTCTGATAGAGGTGAACAGTCTAATATTCGAATGTATTTTTAATGCATATTCATGAAGTCCCTTAAAACTCAAGTGGTCTAGGTATTCTAGGTAGTATTTTTTCACTCACGTAATCAGTGAATTTTAGGTTGAATTCAATTACTGTTCCGGTATATTCAACTTTACATAGTTCTTGATGTGGTTAGTGACCAAAGATTTTCAACTGTGATCGGAGAAGACGAAAGAATCCGTGATGTGACATTTAGAACCACGCGGTACAAAATCCCTCAGTACATCACAAACTTTAAAAGGCTATATAGTTACGCCACCATCCTGATTACAGCGATCAGGATCAATATTTTTGCAGGAAAAATTTCCCAATGCCCTCTCTATATTCTTCTAATATATAAAATTCTCGTGTCATATATTTGTAACAAAACACCTCCGAAACGGTTTGACCGATTCTTATGAAATTTTGTGTGTATATTCAGGTCTGAGAATAGTATGTAAAGTATTTTTCACCCTCCTACCCTCACCCTCATTTTTTAATCGCAATTTTAGTATTTTTGTATGAACGATATCCAAATAATTTAACCGTCGTTGATTGACGTGAAGTGTTGCGTCACCTTGACATATGGTTTGAAAATAAAATTGGACCCGATAGGTGGCGCCACAATCGGGTTACAGAATTATTTTCGCGTTCGAGCAGGACGTCTGCTGGGTCAGCTAGTATTCTATATAATGTATTTAATCTTTTTGTTAGTGACTAAATGAATCGACGTTGTGATGTCTTACATATCACATATTTCTATTATACTAATTAATTTAGCAATTATCGATCTAATTGCAAATGTTATATTAAAAAAAAAAAAATATACTTACTGGCCTACGATGTCACCATCATCATAGCCCTTCTTCCAAATCATTCCCTGTAATTCCTTCAATGACCCAGACTTGGAGTTTATTCCTATCTGCCATTTCACATTGTTTACAATAGCCTCAATCAACTCTTCCTTTGATGCGTCCTGAAAAATGGTTATATTGTATTTAATTTAATGTTACCGCATTGATTTCATTAACTAAATTAGAAATACTAGTTTGTTAACAAATTGTAATCAGTTTATTTGACCCTTTACTTCTTATTGATAACAGACAGTTTGATATTTGGTACTGTTCCACATAAGTAATTATATATTTAAGAAACAAACTTTTAAGTAATGACGCCTACATTGTCACATTACAGATATCAACATCAAAATATTTCTATAATATTTATAATCTAAACATCTCAGACCGACAAAAACTATAGACGGAACAATACACATTCTTAAGTGAGGCAGGTAATAGGAAGACGATTCTGCAATAGGGTGACGGCCGCTCTATAGTCTGACGCGAATAGTTGATTTACCTGACTATATTTTTTGTTTAATAAGTATTATAATAATTAATTAAGGTAAAAGTTGTTAGTGGATAACATTTTTAACTGCATACACAAACTCATGTCCACTATACGATAAGTAGGGTTATGCACACATCTTCAGCGAACCGGCTTCATTTTTTAAAACGTTTTTGTTCGTAAGGGCTCTGTCTATAGTTTTTGTCGGTCTGAGCTAAACATATAATAAAATTGTAAACTAGTCGTGTCTGTACATAAATAAATATTTAAAAAAAAATATACACATTGTACTTATGTCACAGAAGTCAAAAAATAGTTATTAGAATTTTTGTCTTTTTTTAAATATTTTTTTTTTTAATATTTAATGTACAGACACGGCTCGTTTACGATTTTATTATATCTATACTAATATTATAAAGAGAAAAGATTTGTATATTAGTATTATTAATTAATATTTGTATTTGTAATTAATAAACTCAAAAACTACTGGACGGATTTTAAAAATTCTTTCACCTATAGAAAGTTACATTATCAGGGAGTAACATAGGCTACTCACCCTCCCCCATCTCCCCCTCTTTACCCCTCCCCCATACAAATGTTTGTAATGAACAAACTCGAAGACTACTCGACCGATTTTAAAAATTCTTTCTTCCTATATAAAGCTACATTATCAGCGAGTAAGATAGTATATTATAAAGAAACACGGACGAAGTCGCACGCAACAGCTAATGTATAGATAATTTAATAAGATAGGTGGACTAAGCTTCGCGCTAAAACTAGTAAGCTAAACATAGTACCTACTAGTGATGTAACGAATGCCAGTTTTTAAGCATTCGCGAATGCGAACATCTGTTGACATTCGCGAATGCGAATACGAATATTCAGTTTTTAAATCTAAGGCCGTTTATCTATGATTCAAAATATGCCGCGCGCGACGCACATGACCCACGATGGTTGATATAAATTAAATAAATAAATAAAAATTAAAAAATAAATAAAAAATAACATTTCCGGTGACAGCGGCATGAGTATTATTTTCTTGTCTAAAGAAAGGTGATTAATTAACACCAAATAAAAGGTTGATTATAGAAAGATATAATTGTTTTAAGTAGATTTTGTAATTAAAATGAAAAGAAATGAATACCTTTTTGTTTAATTTGCCTAATATTGTTTTCACATTCTGTATTTTTCTTTCACGTTCATATTCGCAAAATATTCAAAGATAATTGCGAATGCGAATATCATAAATCAAGCGAATATTCGCGAATGCGAATGCGGATATTCGTTACATCACTAGTACCTACAAATAACGGATTTAGGACACATTCGTCAGATTCCGTTTTCGTCAGGAAAAAAATGATGCAATTATTTTTGTGACGAAAACGAAATTCCGTTTTGGTTAGAAATATTCGTAATTTTTGTCTTATAAATTCTTTTTTTTTTCTTTTTGTTGCTAATAGTACTAACTAACCAGTTTAATATTACATTAGTAATTGTACAATATATTAGTAATTAATTGTACAATTTTAATTGCTAACATTAAAAAAAGAATTAAATATTATTCAAGAGAAAATTTCTTTTATTTTCGTTTGACTATTTTAAAAAGTACGTTTTATCACAGTAATAATAAAAATTAACTAAATTTTATGCTTAAAAAACGTAAGACATTACCTACTCCAACCACGGCTCACGAGCAAAATGCAATAATAAAAATTATTTCATACCTCTGCCTGACATAATTAAACTACACAAGATTTTTATCTCAAAGAAAATATACCTCTTTGAAACCATGCAACTTTCAAAATTGACTACGAGGAGGCTATGTGGCAAACGCAAACGTGAGCGCTTGTAGGTACATCTTTTTCATTATAAACAATCAATCCGAAAAATATTCAATTTTTTGGGTCCAAATATAAATGCAAAAAAAAGCAGACATTATCATAACTACCGCAGGATATACCAGAAGTTTGCCTCTTAACAATACGAAAACTGCAAGTCCTTGTACAAGGCATTATGCATTACACAAAAAGTTAAAAACCTTAGCTATAACAGTTCAAAAGGGTATTTCAATATGTTTGGGTACCTTTACCGGCGAAAATGGAATCCGACGAAAGTAACCCCAATGCGGAATTCCATTTTCGTCAGAAAAAATAATTTGTGTAATTTCTTTTCTGAGAATAACGGAGTCTGACGAATGTGTACTAAACCAAATAACGACGTAAAGGGGCAACGCACAACGCGACTTTCAGTTTTGATGTACGGAGAACCTATAAAATGTAAAACACGGTTTGTAATCATAAAGAACACATACCTCCCCAGGAATGGGTACAACTCCTTCGACCTTATTCTCAACATCTTTCAGTGCAGATTCGCGCAATGAAGTTATCACTTTCTTCACCTCCTCATTGTCCCACTCGCGCTCTAGAAACTGCTTTACTTTCTCCTCGGCATAAACAAACAGCTTATCCTATGGACAAAAAAATATTGTTAATACATATAACTTTTGAGTAGTTGCAATACATTTCATAAAACAATGTTCCAGTAAAATTGTACATCCAAACAATGGCAAGAAAAAAAAGTCTTCAGTACAATTTATTTTTGAAGGTTTTTGAAGATCACGTGTGTTCTAATTTATAGTAGAGCAATTAAGTAGGTAAACATAAACACTTTGATCTGGATCAACTTAATTTTCAAAATTGCAAACTAATTACGTCAGAAATAGAAGCCTAACCAACAGGTTTGTACTCGGAAAATAAGGTACATAATATATGGAGTTTAGGAGGTTAAGATTTTGAAGTACATACATATTCTACCATAGTTTTTTAATATGCTATTTCTGAGTAGCTGTGTTAGGTTCTACATGTGAAGACACAATCATTAAGTAATTTCAAAATTCAATAAAAAAACTAAATAAAATATAATAAATAAGAAAGGCTCTTTTAAATACACGAGGGCATCTATAACTTAGTATGAACTAAGATTGAGTTGTGTTTTAGAAGCTCAAATTGTTAAGAAGTCTCATTTGAAAACATCCTAATATCATGGCAATGTAATTTAATTGAGCCCGTTTTATGAGTGGTTAGGGTGCTTTCTTTAACGCTCAGTTCTAGAGTTCCCGGGTTCGATTGCCGACAACATTAACTTTGGAAAGTCTAGATCTGGAAAGTGGTTGCAGGGTATACTGCGTTTCGCAGTCACTGGCGACAGTAACCGTCCCCTTACAGAAGACCACTGTGAAATAACAGCACATGTGCTGTTGGTGTTTCAGCGAGTAAGGGATGTCAGAGCCCATTTTCCTAACCCTTCCCAATCCCTTATCCTACTGTAGTCGGCAGGGCACTTGCAGCACCTGTAGCATTGTTTGTGTTACAGGCGACAACAGACACAAGTAGACAGTCAGCTTGTCTACCGACCTTTAAAAAAAAAAACATGGGTTTGGTGGTCATTTATGAATGCAAAATGCATCTCAATTTACGACGCATTTCGACATTTCGGTGTAGAAACCTATTTCTAACTTAAAAAACTACAGGTACGTGTATGAAGAGGGGCATTTGGCAGTTCGGATTATACTTATATTTTTTACAACTAGATATGGGTGTATATACAATTTATTATAAAATATGCAGTCGATAATAGCTAATTTACAATTATTTGACATAGCACAACAATGACTAAGGTAGAAACGATCCAAGCTCGCGACCATATTGAGGGTGGTGCTAGTACTCCCCCTCATTATACACACTAGGGACGTAACGAATTAATACAACGAGAGCTTAAACATAATCATCACCCGTTGGTTTGACTAGAATAAACTATAAAAACAGTGTGTACATTACCGTTGGAACCCTAAATAAAGCGCAACACACACTGAAGCGGTACCGGGAGGGTTCCGGGGCGGTTGCACTCAATTTATTGGGCCAGAACAGTATCGGTGCTACGCGGTCTGGAGGCGAGACTTTACGGGACTAGTGTTTGCAATTTGCAATCACATCGACCGGCCGCTGCCGTGTCACACAGAATAAATATTCCGCAGCGGTATATTTATTCTGTGTGAAACGCCCCGGAAAACACATTCGCTTCCCGTTCCCGTGTGTTTTGCGCTTAGATCGCACCATAACTTAGTTTCTTTTTTTTGGAGTTTACTCCTTAAGAATCAATTTTCATATAAGGCCGCCGGAATAGAAATTTTACGAGGAGTAAAATTTATACAAGCGTTAACTAAAAAGCGTTATCTGTCAATTTGACAATTGTGAGATAGCTGACGCAGCAATTATGTTCCCTAATTCTATTCTCTGGGTTTATAAAAACAAACGTCAAAATTTTGTATGAAAAGTGTAGTCGGCGTTGAGGAACGAAAACTTTATTTATCTTCTTGTGACAGTTGTTGCACAGTGACACCTGTCGTCGAAAAATGAACTATTTGAACTTATAAAACACTGGAGCACGTGACATCTGAGTATTCAGAATGGAACTAAATAATATAAAGTATTAAGTATCCATCTACTGACACTCGGAAAATTTTACCCATTTACGTTTAAAGGAGTAAACACACACACTTTTTTAAATCAAATTTGATTTGATGATGATTGATTTCAGAATGAGAAAGTAAAAAATTAATAGCTTTTAAAATAACCCTAAAAAGTTTTTAAAAATAAATTTTAATTTTTTCATAGGCTTATACGAACATGCCATCTCTAAAAGGCGTTTATTTATTAGGGAAGATAAGTAATGTTATTCTACTAAGACGATAAACCCGTTTCGCTATCACGCGGCATGTGACGCTGGTCAAATTATACAGCCACTTAATTTATCATTGAAATTAACGGATACTGTTGTACATAATATCCATAAGATATGAGTGTCGTACATTTGTGCACAAGTTCTAGAAATTAGAAACTTCTTATTGCTAACTAAAACTCTCCACATCAGTGCAGTATTGGTTACATTGTCACTAGATCTAATGAGTTTTCATGTTTTCGGTACAAACGCGCAACCAATATGAATTTCACATGCCTTTATTCTTAATGGTTAGTCAAAATAAAAATGTGAAAAACATTGCTTCAATATATTAGCTTGTTTTTTTAAATAAGCTAGTATAAATAATAATTGTAAAAATGAAATAAAACTATTGATTACTAATTAATAGGCCTGTGGTTTTCTTAAAAGTAGTTTTTTTTTATAATGTGAAGATCGACAGGTAGGCTGATGGTCCTCGTAAAAGTAGGATCCCAACCTAAACTATAAATGGAACATCATAGTGTGGTTGCAAGTGAGCTGCCGAACTTGATAGGAATATAACGAAGAATAGAAGGAGAAGGAACAGACCCCTCCTATGACAACCCCTCCCATATAGTGCTCTTCTATATGGGAGAAGCTTCTGTCGCCTGACGGGATACCCATTTTATGACTGTAGAATGCAGTGTTAATTGCACCTATTTTTTTAAATTTTAGTTTGGTACTAGGCAAAAAGATTAAATATATAAAATATATAGAGGGCAATTTTTCTTACCAAAATATTGATCCTGATAGCTGTAATTAGGATGACCATGGCAAAGCTAAATACCCTTGTAAAGTGGGCGATGGACTGAGCGATTTTATACCACGTGGCTCTAAATGTCACATTATGGATTCTTCATCTTGCCAGTTAATACAGTTTAAAAATCTTTGGTATTAGTGGTATTAAAAACATTCAACTTCAACGGCGCACATATTAATAGAAATACCTATTATAACGCTCTTTTTAAAACCAAATAGCAGCCATGCTCTGCATAAATTGCAGGTGTATACAACGTTCACACAGTTTAGCATAATATAGTAGCAGCAAGGTGAAACTGCGTCGTTTTACGAAGCAACAAGGAGATAGGTGAACGAACTGTGCGCGACTCGGCGCCGGGCGCCGGTGTCAAACCGGATAGCTTACCTAGCCTGCCCACCCAACCAAACTGACTTGCTGGCTACAGCACACACACGGGAGGCCCTTTGGTGCCTACAACGGAATAAATTTCCATTTGCTATATATACTCTCCTTTTAGACTCAAACTCAAAATATAACCAAATTTCAATCACAACTGTCACATTTTTCGGAATCAGTTTCTATTGAGGAAGAAACACGCCAAGAATCTTCATAGATGGGTTGTTCAATTAAATTGGGCGATTATATCAATCACATGACCTAAAATAACTTTTACGAAGTCTAGCGAAAAACGCGTTTAAACTAGATGTACCACGCAATTCTCGCATGCTTTAAAAATAGGAATAAATATTTTGATCAGCAAAATATCCATTGGGTCAGCAACTTTTTTTGGCTGACCTAGTACTTGTTGCCCAAATAGGTTTCTTGGCTGATCAATCATTAATTGGTTAGGTTAGGTTAGTTATTTTTTGCTGATCGATTAAATAACAGCCTTTAAAAATTGCTTACAGTATAAACTTTAAATTAGTAGTAAAAGGTTAGGTACTTCAGGTTCATATATTATACTGATATACTCTTCATCGCGCATCTTTATCAATACATACATAATAACATCGTAAACGAGAAAAAAAAAACCATTTGTATATGGTATACTTATGTTACCGAGATGATTTTTTTTTCATTTTTAGTTTTCTTTTCAGTCAGTTTAGGCATGCTTTTTTTTTGTTGGCTTGTTTGCAATCAGTGAAGAAGACTATAAGCAAATTTGTTGGGTGAGATTCGTTTTCGCTTTCCACTGAAAGCATCTACCCATTCTGTAAAAAGAAAGGGCGGCCTTCTAGTTCCAATATGCTGTGACGCTTTAGTCTTCTGACATTCCATTGGATGTTCAATTGGCAAGCTAATTCGTTCGGATGGTGATAAGCCGGTTCTTGTACTTAGCTGCCAAGCTGAGAATCTCCTCTTTAATGGCTTTAACTTGGAGGATCTCATCATTTTTTATGTACCATGGCACATGTGCTATCGTCCTCAGAAGCTTATTTTACTGGCGACGTAGAATTGCGTTATTGGAATCACTAGCGCTGCCCCAGAGCTGTAGTCCATATTTCCATATGGGTTGGAGGACTTGTTTACAGAAAAAAGCTTGTTTTGAGCTCTTGCCCAACATCCAATTGAGGTTTTTGTACTTTATACATTAAGGGTAAGGGTCAACCCAACAGCAGTGCAATGGAAAGGCCTCGCCGGGGGGAACCACCTTCTTGGTCACGGTATCCCACACGCCAGGTAAGTTTGTGCTTGCTAAACTCAGAAATGGCTTAACGGATTTGATTGCAGTTTTCACCGATGTATTGTAGCAAACTGCCCCTAAGACTTAATGTTTATTTCATTCCAATTAGTTTAAAAGCAAAAAAGGTGGTAAATGTAATAATATGTGCTATTTTTATTCACCACAAATACGAAGCCGAGGCCACAGCTAGTATATTATAAATTGTGTTAATCTGATTTATAAACTAAGTAGGTATATTATTTTAGAGTTTCATTAAAATCTGCTCAATAGTTCTTGCGTGAAAGGGTAACAAATATTATTAGTAGGATTGACAGGAGAAAGAACATCTATTTACTATATAATAAATACAAATAAAAGTTTTATGCTGCATATCTAGTTAGGAATTAGGATTTACATATTTCAATATTTTCCTGTGAATATTTCAGATTTTGTAAATGGGGATAAAACAATTGAAAATTACTCATTATTTTGTTGGAACAATTGGACTTTTCAATACTTTCAAAGAAACCCCATTATCAAATTACCTACAAGATATTTTCCCAGTAAAATTTATATTTTCTTCTTACCTAACAATACAAGTTTCAACAGCTAGAACGAAAATACTAATACACACTGATGGCCCGACCCTACAAAATACAAAACTGAATGATCTCTTTTATAGCACATGTTAACTGCACGATATTGTTTTAACAAAGATATCATGTTTTAGTCTTTTCATGAGTTAAATATTATAGAAATGGTTACTTTGTAAATTAATTAATTAATGTCCAAAAATGCCATTCAGACTACCTGACTTCTGAAGTATCTTGAAACAAACGCCTTACAATAATCTACTAGATTAGCACTATTGTGCAATAAATAATAGGCACCCTAGAATAAACAGAAATGATATTTAACTTGTATTGTTCTTGGTTATGTCCATGAAATTGGACATAAAGAGCAATATTTTTTTAAAGAGCCCAGAAAGTCATTAAAACCAACAATTTTAACATTGTCTTAAACTTCTTAATACAATATATTTTTTATTACATTGCAAAGAAAAAATCTCATTTGGTACCTTTCCACAATCAAAGGGGTTTCAAATTACATTAATCAATAATAATTTAATATCAGAATAGACAGTTTTCTAGTATAACAAAAGGGAGATTGATATTAGTTCATTATTAATATAAATAAATATTATAACATTAATAATTATTATTACAATTACTCAAAAGAAATGAAATAATCAAGTAAAAATCAGTTCCAATTATTCTTTCATAAAACCATGAAAATCAAAATATTAATTTATCAATTAGGTTTCTCCAAGAAACTCTTATGATCATCATTTAAATTTACCGGTTAAATTTAAATTTACCATCAATTATTTAATTAAAATGGCTGTACAATTTAAACACAATATGAAAATTTGATATTCAATGTGTAATGCGATTCTTTTTTAATTATAAATTATTAACAAATTTTTAGTTTAGACAGATTAATTTTCTTCGAGTTTAATATACCTGTAAATGACAAATTTATGTTTACAATTTGTGGAGTTCGTAATTTAATTTAAATTTCAAATTTATATGCATAAACATATTTTATTACATTGTTATTTATTAATATTTATAGCTAAATGAGGCAACAGTGAAAAAGGAATCTTTTGAAGGAAGAATCTAGATAGATTCTAGCTAGATAAAATTTTAGAGCATTTAGACAGAATGAAATCTAGCAAAAAGGAAATATACCAGAAAACAGTATCTATACAATATGTAAAACAAGAAGATAAAGTTTTATTGACAATCAATAAAACTAATGGCCATTCAAGACCAAACACATTTCATAAGTCAATGCCTGTTTTCATTGCAAAAAAAATGTGTATTATATAAAATCAGAATTAAAAAAATACATGTTCACAGGTAAAAAGGTAAGGTATTCAATTACGATGAATACAGAGAAGGAAAAGCCTATAAAATACAAACTAAACTCGTGTACAGTAGACAAGACAGACAAGTAACTGTTCCCACATTTTTTTAACTAACAGCTGCTTCGTTATGAACAGCTGTTGAAGCACGCTTCCATTGCCGGTAAGCACGACCGTGACATTGTCTTACATTATGCAGTCACGACATAAGTTCAAGTAAAAAAAAAAGAAATCTTTTTCTAAATTTCTATTTGAATGTAACGCAAAAAAAACCGGCAACATCCATTGCTTTTTTCGATTAAAATTCATAGTTATTTGGAATAACATTTTAAATTTTATAAAAATTCACTAAATGATGATCGCACCAAGACTGTAACGCAAAAATGGTCTGTAAAATCAGAATCATCTGAAGTAGTACATCGAAGCGAAAAGGGTACCCCATTTTGATTCACGTCCTCCATATTGTGAAACAGAAAATACGACCATTTTAGATGTTCGATTAACGCGATTTTCGCTATAATACAGAAACAATGAATGTTTAAATAGATCTAGACAAGAAACAAAATAAAATAAGAAACAAAAACATATGTTTAAACAAAACACCGGCCGGTCAATCGTTAATGGACCT
Source organism: Bembecia ichneumoniformis (assembly GCA_910589475.2). Taxonomy (NCBI): domain Eukaryota; kingdom Metazoa; phylum Arthropoda; class Insecta; order Lepidoptera; family Sesiidae; genus Bembecia; species Bembecia ichneumoniformis. The sequence continues at coordinate 9,776,498 of OU342537.1, read as the reverse complement.
ACCTTAACAAAGGTGATCGATGTAGTTGTTCCTTCAATGTCTAAAAGTAAAACCTTGCTACTTTTAAGGATTTCGCCGATGTCTCGAGTTTCGTTTGCCATTATATTGCACGAGCAAAACGAGGTTTGATAAATATTTAACTTGACTAGAAATTTCTTCTCGCTTCGCTCCACACTAGAATAGAAAAAAGCACGAAAGAAACACGAACCGACGCAAGTCTAGGACGAGAATCGAGACGAACTGGCGAGGGGGGAAAGGGAATGAAGCAAACGGGAAACGGATACAGATGCTGACAGTGCTACCAACATACTAAGAAAAGTATTGCCATTTTATTTTCACGGTACCATTTACATTTACATAAAAACCAACGATTTATGAAAATTAAGCAACGGAATAAATAAACTTAAGAAATAATTCAGAAATGGAATGTGAAATTCTAGTATCTCATAATTATTTAAATATTTATTGTTTTATAAAATAGCAAACTACGTTTTGTTTCTGAATGTTGGTCAACACGGCAGAATTTAAAATAACCGCTCACTTGCAACTCGATTGGTTTGCTCTTCTCAAAAGGAGTGGTGAGTGGAGCTCCTTTCTTTTTCTTATCTATCAGCTCCATTGGACAAAAACAGAAAGGAGATCAACTTCGATAACACATATATACTTTAATTTCATTCGCATCCTATTTTATTTTAAGCACATCCTTAAAATAAAATAATATGTTGAAACGTTTTACATGTAAGGTTGATTTCTATGAGAATCTTGTAATTTCACCGTCGTCGATGGAATATAATACAATTTCACGGAAAAAATAAAATTTGTACACCCAGCAAAATCAAGTTATTGAGGCGAATATCTAAACATGCTACGTTCAGAGGCTCTAGTATGAGTTTACGATACTACACCAATTCTACACTCGCTAGCGAGAACGTAAAACTTTAGTATGGGAAATCGTGAACTGTCAATGTCAAATTATCAATTTTCCATATAAATGTTTTAAGCTCTCGCTAGCGAGTGTAGTATCGTAAACTCATGCTAGAGCCATAGGTCACGAGCTACGTGTAGTACGGTTTAATGCATTTTCAGAATAAAATGTAAGAATTTGAGAATTGATTATTTACCTATTTAGATAAATAAATGAATTATTTATAGTATACCTACTTACTTTTAATCAGATTTTTTTTACAAAAAAATAGTATGCAAGAAGAATTGATAATAAATACTATTTTTAATTATCAATATTAATCTGTTTCAACTTACCTAGATTTAAAAAAATGTTTTAGCAAAAAATTTTACCAGACTAAATAATCTGGCTTTATTTTATTTTTGGACTCCTTAAATATTTAAAAAAAAAATTAAAAAATTAAAATCCCTAATTTAAAAATTTAAGGCCCGCCATCCTCAGTAGTCAACGATAAGAATTTTTTATTCAGATATTACCAAAGAGTATTATACAAATTTTCAATGACTCAAATACTCGCACCCACAGAAAAATGTCTACCAGCTCTCCTACTACAATGATGTTTAAACTTTTTTCTAACCTCAAAAATTTTTTTGCATCTTCGTAAGGAGGTTGAGTTAATATTGTTTGTCATTGAAAACGAAACAGAGGATTAAGGTGGGCATAATTTTTAACACCACATTTAAGGAGTTTCTTCAAATATTACCGATTTTTTATGGTACACGTGGATGAAAAAAAAATGGATTTGATGTAGAACTGTCATAGCAAATGTTTTTAATTTAATGAGCTACTCATATACAAAACACACAAAAATATATTAAATTTTATGAGATTTTCGATTTAATAAAAAAATATTTTTGGGCGTCACTCGAGACTTTATACTTTTTAAGTAGTTAAAGCGTGTAAGCATAACAAAGAAATTCACTGTCGCATTTAGTGTATTATGCACTCTTCATTTATTCGCCCCTCAGAATTCTTATTAGGTGAAATCAACGTAAATTCTGTACTAGCCAGAGAAGTCAGATTTCAACATCCCATTTGATCAGACATTGCCCCATCCAAGTATTACTGAATCCAAGCTCTAGTGGTATTAATGAAAGGTATGATCTTTCACAAATAATAAAGCGATCTGAATTTCTGTCTTCTACTAAAAATTTGTTATTTTTAAATAAAAATACAATGTAATATTTTTCCTTGAAACATTTTTATTTATACAGAAGATAATATAGGTACAAATTTAATAATTAATTTTTACTATGAAATATTGTTATTTTAATAAAAAGTACTCAAAATAACGTTTCAATAGCAATCAATAGCTTATCAAATAGCAACACAGAGACAGCAGTGTACAAGTATTAAAATTTTCACATTTAAAAATTTATGAAATAGAAGTGTAAACTTTTTTGAATTTTTTTATTTTAAACTTTACTTACTACATAATAATTTACAGTTTTCTTTAGCTCCTATCAACCAATTCTCACTTAACTAATAATACAAACATTCAAACGCACCAGAAGGAAGTTGGAACAGACTTTAGATTGACTATTTTCAATCAACTAACTCTTTATCTAATTATTAATAATTGTCATACAGTAAATGGTAAATTTCTTTTTATAATTAACTAGCGACCCGCCCCCGGTTTCGCCCGGGGTGCAATTTTTATATATGTATAAGAACATTCCCCGTTTATCCCTCTTTCCATTAGTGAAAACCGAATTAAAATCGGTCTACCCGTTCACGCGTGATGTCGTGACCAAGGGAAATGGGGATTCATTTTTATATATAGAAGATAAGTTAACTAATAGTCAGTCGTTCATTTAAAATGGCGAAGAAAGATACCTATTCAACTTACTTATTTTATCTTGTTTATCATTTATAATGTATATTTTAATTCATATAATAATACTCAGTGGCATAGCTTGCACTAGCTAGGTGGACCCTGTATTAAAAGGGCCCTTCTACATGACTTTTTTAAGGTCATTAGATAGGCAGATCGTCCACTTGGTGGTAAGTGGCTACCGTCGCCTATAACACAAGCAACGTAGCAAGTGCGCTGCCGACCATAGTCGTATTAAGGATAAATGATTAGGAAGGGATAGGAAAATGGCCTCTTGCATCCCTTAGACTCACCGAAACACAGCACACATCTTTTTTATGGTCCACTTGATGGTAGGTGGCTACCGTCGTCGTCTAAGACAAGCAACACCATGATTTACATGTGCGCTGGCGACCGTGCAGGAATTTGTTTACTGCTCAATCCATAATGTAGCTAGATGGAAATAACACGTGCTGTTATTTCACAGTGGTCTTCCGAAAAGGGGCTAGAAGCGCTACCTAAATGACTTGCCCTACCAATACTTGTAAAGTTTTTTTACTATGACAAAGCCCAATGGAGAGTAATATCTTTTTATAAAAGAAACAAAAATATTTGTACGTTTTTAGATGCCAATGCATTTAGACTTTAAACTTTAGAGTTAAGCATACGGCCTAAAAAATTTAAGTGAGATTGTGGATAACATGTTACAAATTTTGCTTACACAAGTCGGGGCCCCTGTAATCCGGCGGCCACATATAATTGATACGGCGGTAGCTACGCCCCTGATAATATTAAATAATTTATTTCATATATAAAACGTGTTTTTAATAAGTCATGTTTATTGCGTACAGGTATGTGACATAAGCACTGGCCAGTGCAATCACAATAGAATTGTAGGCCTATTTTTTAAATTCCTTACACAAGTATTGAAAAGTCGAATGTTTCACTCAGGTCTAAATTGCTTCGAACTAGTATGTATCTCGTGAATCATTAATTATTTACTTTATACAACAATATACAGTCTGATTCAACTTAATATAAACAGTTTATTCAATATTAAAATAAGGTAAAGTCCTTCAATAAATTTGCAAGGTATCTTTATGTTCCTACACAATGTCACGGTTTCACATTTTTAAATGATCAAATAAACTTGTTCTTCGAACATTTTCATCGGCCTTCATTTTCTTCAACAGTTTAGGAGTGCCCAAATTGTCATCAGCTTTTCTTTTGGCGATCTGTAACAAAATGTTATAAATTAACTAAACTAAATAAATAAGGCTACACTTTATTTTATTTTATTCAGTTAAATTGCCATCGACCGAGTGGTTAAGATGCTTGCCTTGGCGCTCTGATTCAGAGTCTCGGGTTCGATTCTTGGCAGGGTCAACTTTGAAAATTAAACTTTCAAATTGACAGTGGCAGGGCCCAGTGCGTTTCGCTGTCATAAATTGGACAGACCGTACCCTTATAGAAATAACAGCATGTGTGCTGTTGTTTTTCGGTAAGTGAATAAGCGATGCCAGAGCCCATTGCCCTATCCCTTCCTTTCCCCTATACTTAATCCTACTAAGTTCGGCAGTGCACTTGCAGCGTCTGCTGCATGTGTTATTAGGCGACTGTAGTCACCTACCATCAAGGTGACTGTCAGCCTGTTGTCGACTCTGACATTAAAAAAAAGTCCTGCACCTCGATTTATCTGTGTCGGACTAGGACCTCATGCTATGTGCAGCAGCTAGAATCTGTTATGTGCAAAATTTACTCTATTATCAAATAATAAATGAACTATGAAATTGTCATGTTTCAAAGACCAATAACAACCCTAAGTTTTAAGCAAAATACTTTTTTTTGTAAATCTTCATGTAAAACCTTAGTTCCCAAAGTGATCAAGGTGGACCCCCAAGGGTACACGGGAGACTCGACGGGAGTCTACGTTGACGTGACAAAAAAAACCAATCAATTCTCACTTATTTCATTTAGAAAACCCCCCATTCATGGTTGGAACTCAGCTGCAACGCAATTTTCCATAGGTAGTTAGATCTAATATAATTCACATTTTTTGTCGAGTTTTGGGAATATGTTGAAATGTAGGGGATCCACAGGAACCAGCTAAATTTTGAAAGTGAAAGTGAGAAAAAAGTCTGGGAACGTCTGATGTAAAAAATTTTTTTTGTAAATATCTTGAAAATGTACTTTTAGAGCATAGCAGGTTTTGATTTGACGACATGTCTGCAAGCCTGCATGTCTAAAGGCTAGCGATCGACGAAGCCAACCTGGCTGTCGCCAGGTCGCAAGATCCATACAAAATATGAATTATTAAATTTAATGGAGTAACTCTTGTAAATTATTCCTTATTAAAAAAAAACCTAATCAGTTTTCTATGATTTGTCTTGAATGAGGATGAATAACTACATTATATTATGGAAATTATCCCATGCCACACAGAAATTCATTATTGCAAATGTATAGTTGCGTTAGGATGAAGGCACTTTTGCAACATATGACAGTCATCATCATCTTTTCGGCTGGAGGATGTTCACTGCTTGACATCGATGGTCGAAAACAGGCATAATCGTGCCGCAGCCCTTATTAGGTTCCTTCATCTCAAACACACATTCTGCCCATTACCACTTCAACCTACTAATCCGGCGTGTTACATCGTTGACTTTCTTGTCTATAGGATCTCCTCATTCTTCGATATCGCAGAATAACCACGAGGTTAGGTCTCCATGGCTCGTGAAGCTTTCTTAAAAGGCTCATAGTTATGGAAGTATGGAGTTATAGCAAAAATACTTTTTTTGAATATAAGTTTTTGTAGTTTTGCATTTAGCAGCAGTGGCGTAGCTTATCCTAAATGGGCCCTGTATCCAATTTGTCGAGGGCCCTTCAATCTGACTGTGGCGAAGCCAATTACGCAAGAAGTTTTAGACCTATATCACAGACTCTTAAAGGCTAAACTTATAGATCGCATGCGTATGGCCTAAAAATTAAAGTAAGTTTGTGGATAACATTTTACCACTGTACCTCAGGAGGGGCATATAATTGTTAAGGCAAATACGGCAGCAACTACGCCCCAGATTAGTAGATAAATCCCATAAAATACACATGATGATAAAATCGTGTTGAAAGTAGTGATTTTATAATAATTTTTCCCTAGTTTTCCTAAAGTTATAGAGAAAATATCTCGTGTTCTAATCCATACTAATATTATTAATGTGAAAGTAACTCTGTCTGTTACCTTTTCACGCCTTAACTACTCAATCGATTATCATTAAATTTTGCATACACATTGTCGGGTATACCGAAAAGGACATACAAGTCATCCATCCATTAAGAAAAAATACTGTTCTCGAGGGATCATCTAAATCCAACACCTAGCATAATTACAACAGCAATAAAGATATAAGGCGTTAATTTTTTTAAACTTCAACGCGGGTGTAGTAGTGCATATATTCATACATGGTGAAAAATATTTCAAGTACATATGACTATGTATGAATATATCACCATGCATAGTTATCGTGATTACCTTTGTCTTATCTTCTTTTGGTGTAATGGATGTAAAAACAAAATTCCTTTTGTTCGTAGGCGCCATTGAGGCTTTTGGAGCATCATCGTCGTCAACTGCCAAGGGGGATGCGATTGCGGCGAGGCGCGCGAGGGCGCTATTGCCGCGAGACAGAAAAGAGCCGTGGTAGTTTTGCTGCAAAATAAATGGACTTTGTAATATATTTATTAAGTCACTGTTCACCTTTCCAATGCGTCTACAACGTTGACGTTAACATTATATGTGTTTATGGAGTATTTAAAAATATGTACGATTTTTATAAGAACTCATTATTAAAATAATTAAATTTTCATGTTTGACCACATGATTAAAAACGCACGCGATTGGTGGCATATAAAGTTGCGTCATTTGCTTTGTTTACAGTGGTACATGAGCGTACTACGATTTGACAGCTAAATATTTGTTTGCAAGCAAGTGACGTACGAGTATTGATATCACGTGACTTAGCGTTTTGGCGGTCTTATTTGTAATTTAGACTTTGATTGTAATTTTCATAGAAAATAAATAAATTCACAAAGAATTAATGAAATTGCAAGTGTATTATAGTATAATTAACAATTTGAGATATTTTCCTAAAATCTGTCAAATACCCTATTGCACAGGATTTGTAGCAAGTGCATTCCCCGATGTTATTGGAATCGAACAGCGATTCCTGAAATGAAGTTTCGTGTAAAAGTCACCATGGTTCCGCGACATTATTTATTTTGGCTGTTAAATAATACCACAGTTTTGATACAAATATTATTTTGAAGTAGCGTAAAATACGTGATGAGAAGAGCCCATTATTGTTGTGTAATGTGCCAGAACTATAGAGCAACGTAACGGCAGGGCCGGCTTTACCGAGCAAGCGCCGCTCCCGCCCGCAACACCTCAAGACTCAAAGACTCCGCCGGCGCTCTCAAAGACCCTGCGCCCGTGTTATGGCCTACGCCGGGCGTGGTAGCAAACCAAGGCGCGCCACGAGCGGTTCCTTTACGCTATACAATAACTTTTGTTTCAACGTGCAATCATTCTTAAAACAGTTCATTAAAGAACCTAACCTAAAATAAATCACTAAAACTATGTTCAAGCCTCGTACATTCATCAAGCATTTAAAATGTAATAAAACAGAAAATAAGACATATTGAATTTGTTTTAGCAATATGAATGAAGTTTATGAAGAGGACTACACACGAGTGTTAAATGGACGGGTTGCGTAAAACACGGGAATATTACAAAGATTTGTAATCATTTATAATATGAACATGGAGTTCCTTAAAATAAAAGAGATTTGGGGAGTTTTCCGTTATTTTAAAAATTTAGGAACCCCTGAAATAGAGTATAAGAAACAAGGCAGAGGTGGGAGCTAGGTATGTAATTATACATATATTCTATACTCGCGCATCTAAATACAACAGCACAAGGCTGACTTACTGTGGTATTCTATGAGACAACTGCCAAACTGACACCCAGTTTTTGATGCAGAACGTGATGTATCCTGTCACTACACACTACACGCGCAGATGGTTGCGTTGCGTAGGATGGATGGAGTTACTCTGCGGTCCTGCTTCTGTCCTGTGACGAGGGGGGTTCCGCAGGGTTCAATCCTGGGTCCCCTGCTGTTTATATTGTATAGCGCTGACATTGTTAACAGTATAGAGAGCAGCGGATACCATCTGTACGCGGACGATCTGCAGCTCTACTTCTCCAGCTCGCCGTCGGACATGTCTGCTGCAGTAGACAGCATCAATGCGGACCTCGATCGTGTCTCCTCTTGGTCGGAGAGGAACTGTTTGGTTCTTAATCCGGGCAAGTCGAGATATGTGGTTTTTGGGTCTGAGCATCAAATTCGTAATAGTCTGAAAGCTCTGATCGAAAGTGATGTAGCCATCATGGGCGAACCAATAGAACGAGTGATGGAAGCAAACAATCTCGGCCTCCTCATGGACGGCAAGTTACGCTTTGAGAGTGTTATTAAAGTTGTGAGCAACTGCTTCTATCGCCTTAAAGTTCTATATAATATATGTGATTATCTTAGTGTCGATTTGCGTGTCACGCTTTGTGAGTCGCTTATATTATCTAGATTAAATTATTGTGATGTCGTGTATGATGGCTGCATTACTGGCCGCTCTAAGAGGTTGATACAACGAGTGCAAAACGCATGCACTCGTTTTTGCTTTCACATCCCTCCTCGTTCCCATGTCACTCCGTACTTGAGCGCCGCTGGCCTGCTGAATATGTCTGCACGCCGACGCCTCCACCTCGCCACTCTGCTGTTTGGGGTAGTGCGTTATGAAACGCCGTTCTACCTATCCAATGGCCCAAACGCGTGCGCAGAATAAGGTCCACGGCTATAGTGGCCTTCCGAGGAAGTTTCAGGTTTGCGGCGTCCAAGTGCTGGAATGATCTCCCTCCTCCTGTCCAAGGAGCGTCTAGCAGGTACACCTTTAGACGTGAGGTTAGGGGTTATTTGTTGGCGCTCCAAAATTCATAATCCTATATCCAGCATTTATCACCGCATTAATACACCAACATAATTATGTATGTAAGTTTTTAACGTTTAGCAATTACTAAATTGCTAATTTATTATTGATATATATATATATATATATATATATATATATATATATATATATATATATATATATATATATATATATATATATATATCCGATTGGCACAATGCTGAGCCAGTATCCGATTCGCTGCCGTGAGGACACGCACACTTTTTTTTTTTATTAATTTCTTCCCTGTTCTTGTACATAATGTGTCTTTCGTGCAGTGAATAAAAGTCTCTCTTTCTTTCTTTCTTTACTTTATTTTCATTTTATTCCTATCTTTTTCCACATTTTTTGGGTACTTCGCCACACACCGTCTTTTACTCACTTAACATGAGTAGCTCATACATTTCTCCTCTCCCCACCAAGTCCTTCAGTTTCAGTCATATGAAGGTCATTACTACGCATCAGCAGCCACAAATTATCGCAAAAGAGTCTTACCTTAAAAATGGAGGTATTCACTGTACGCTTATCCACAACACGGCTTTGAATTTCAGTATTGCTATTCACTTCTAACACCAAGCTCGACACTGATTTATTACAAATACTTCCCTTGATTATCAAGGTTGAATCTTCTTTCTCTTCTGTTCTCTGAAAAATGTACAGCAAAAATATTTTTAGTCTTAGTCTCATTTAAAAGACTTAGGGTCAAAGCATACTAGGGCAGAGTCGAAGCGTCAATCTAAAATCTCCACAATTTGGTGCAAATATTTATTTCGTGATGAAATTATGAATCTATCGTGATGAAATGCGCATTCACACGTTCAACGCGCGCCATTTTTCATCACGGTAGAAAGTTTTATCACATTTGTATTAAATTGTGGAGATAGGGATTAATATGCCATTTTTAGATTGACGCTTCGATGCGCTTCAACATACGCAAACATTCGTTACACTCGAATTTGCAAAGAGAAAATTATAGACTTATGGTTATTACTATGGGGACTTATTAACTTTAATGGGACATCAAATCTAGGGCTATACCTCACGAGGCTCCCAACGCCTTTCAGTAAGAAAACTATTTTGTACTTTGTTGTAAGAATTTCCTTTAAATTAAAATCCAAATCAATTATACCAATTAAAATTTTTAATAAAATAGAATGGTTCTAAAATTACAAAATATTTTAGAAAATGTTGCAGAAAAACTGCTTATATTTATAGTTTAAAACTTTTCTAAATAAAATTAAAAATTCAAATTAATATCAATTTCCCATTAATTTTAAATAACATTAAAACATTTACCATAGATCTGAGAAAAACTTCCCTCTCGTGCCTTTGTTTCCTCCATTGTTCCTCAGATTCAAAGTCCTCCTCTTGGGTACCAGATTCATCTGGAATAGCACCAGTCTCTTCCTCATCGCCTGTAACAGTTAATTAGGTAGTACATAATAATGCAATAGTAAGATAACCTGCAAAAGTACAATAGATAGATACAAAAAAGGTGTGTCATACGTTTGTGGGATTGGGATTGGATTGGGATAACGTTTTCTTTTCATTAAAAAGATAACGTTTCCTTGGAGGCAATGTAATAATAAATAAATAAAAGAAAACGAGATCGAATTAGGAATGAGGAGATTCGTGTACGAACAAGTTAAATTTATTTTCATTAAAATAAATAAATTTGACTTGACCATAAAAATACATGAAATTAATGAATTCTCTAATGCTGGTCGATTATATCACATTATTGAATGGTCTAATTTTATAAAATTATTATCCAATCAATTTGAAAGTTTTTTCTTTAATATAAAGTTCGTCAATGACTTTCCACTTGATGGTAGGTGGCTACAGTCGCCAATTAACAGTAGCAAAGTCACAGTTACTGCATGCATGCTGCCAACCTGGCACTACTTTCTCATTCACTGAAACACCACAGCACACATGCTGTTATTTCACGGTAGTGTTCTGTAAGGCGGTTGGTTACTGCTGCCAGGCAGTATTGTCAAAAATTTCACTTCCAAAGTTGGTCCAGTTGGGTATCGTACCCGGGAGATCCCTATGCTAGAGCGCTAAAACAAGGTCCTTAACCACTCGACCAGTGTCATCAAGTATGAAGAATCTGAAATTAATAAAACTCTAAGGGCCACGAAACTATCGCCACGTCTGTGGCGTTTATTCGCTACAAGCGCAATTTTATAGTGTCGAAAACAAGGCCACGAAACTTGACATCCGCTTGCAGCGATAGGTAGGTAGAGAGAGAGAGGGACCACCAGTATCGACAGTATTATTCGACCACACCATTGTAGAACACCAATTAGGTAGAGCTAAATTTCGAGGAGATCAACTGTCAAATCCAGCTTGCATGGGCAGCGTTCGGAAAGCATCGAGACATCTTCTGATATGACAAAAATAAAATGATGACACATGTTGAAACGTGTTCTCTATCAGTGGGCCACGTAAGAAAGCTCAACTGTGCTCAACGAGTTATGGAGAGGGCTATGCTCGGGGTTACACTGCGAGATCGAATCAGGAATGAGGAGATCCGTAGACGAACGAAAGTTACCGACATAACCAGGCGGATTAGTAAGTTGAAGTGGCAGTGGGCAGGACATATTATAGTACTGGACAAAGGCATCCCCATATTTTCCAGTAGGACCGGTCAGAAGCAGCCTGGATCCAGTGTTACCCGCGGCCCTTATTAGTTCAGACCATCTTGTTGGTGGACTTCGTAAGCTGCTTTCGGCCCCAGCAGCCGTCGTCTTTCCTTACTATGTGTTCTGCCTATTCACACTTAAACTTACTAATCTGCTGGATTGTGTTGGTGACTTTCGTTTGCCTATGGATCTCCTGATTGCTGATTCGACCTCGTAAAGTATAGGCCTTTCCATAGCTCGTTGAGCGACGTTGAAATTTCTTATAGGCCCATAGTTAATGACCAGACACCAGCGCCATATGCCATCACTGGCAACACACATTTATCCAAAACCTTTATTTGCTTTAAAGGCGTTGACGAATTTTGGATACTAATTTTGAATCCACATATTTTTAAAAAATAATTACAAATTATCCATTTACCTACGTCCCTCCAACGGTACTTGCGTTGTCGACTGCCCGCACCCAAATCGCCATCTTCGAATAGAACCTCTTGAATCAATCGCACGTCGCGTTTATCTTGATCAAGCATATCTCGCCTTAAATGAAATATAAGAATAACATTAAAAAGATAATATTTAAGACATAACATTAAAATTCCCGAAGAAATTTATTATTTACTGTGATTTATTGGAATATTTTTTGTCTTCAGCAAAAGAAAATACAAATATCACTTGTGCATGACCATACAGTAAACTTTAACTCTATTCTATTTCCTTTTGCGATTTTTTCAACTTTGAATGTTTAGGGGCCCTAGCCAAGATGCAAACTATTGCAAACGCTTCCTTTGCGTACTTACGAAACGAGAGAAATAAAGCCCGGTGATTGGTTGTTGTGACAGTCGTAACTTCAACAACCAATCACTGGGCTTCATTTCTTTCGTTTCGTAAGTACGCAAAGGAAGCGTTTGCATTTTGTGCATCTTGGCTAGGCCCCTAGGAATAAGATTGTTAGTTAGCACTGAAGGTACAGTTCTTCACACGTTTTAAATGCGTGTTAAAAATATGTATGTGCTATGTGTTAAAAATATCTGAAATAATAAACACTGAGATTTTTTTTTACAAAATGTTAGGATTTATTCTATATCATTGAATTGATGTCAACGAAATATTCAACCTTTTAGATATATTAACGAAATATCACATACGAGAAGCATGTCGTTAATTTTAGCATGGATATATAGGAATTATATAGATGTGTCTTTAATTCTTGCATAAGTAGGAAATTTTTTGTTACGCTCTCATGCCTTAACTACTCAACGAGTCCGAGCCAGTTGGATGAATGGTTGGGGTGCTTGCTTTAATGCTCTGGGTTCCCGGGTTAAATTCCCGGCAGGATCAACTTTGGAAATGAACTTTTCAAGTTTGCTCTGGTCTAGATCTGGAAAGTAGTGGCAGGGCACAATGCGTTTCGTAGTCATTTGAGCAGCCATGATGTCTGGCGGTAGTAACCACCCCTTTACAGAAGACCACCGTGAAATAACAGCATGTATGCTGTTGTGTTTCGGTGAGTGAGTATGGTAAGGGATGCTAGAGCCCATTTCCCTAACTCTTCCCAATCCCTTTGTCCTTAATCCCACTGTAGCCGGCAGCACACTTGCAGAACCTACGGCGTTGCTTGTGTTATAGGCGACGGTAGCCACCTACCATCAACTGGACAGTTAGCCTGTCTGCTGACCTTAACATTAAAAAAAACCGACCATCATGAAATTTTGCATACACGTTATCAGAAAAAGCAGGGTATCTTTCATAAAAAAAGTACATTTAAAAATAAAACTAACAAAATTCAACGCCTGACAAAAATATACGAGCATTAAATATTGATAAGGTGCGGACGAGGTCTTGGGCCAAAGCTAGTATTTAATAATTAATATTTGGGTACCTAAATAAAATTAACAATAAAAAATTATGTATCTAATTAAAATATGCCTAATTAACTAAGTTTTCACACTCAATTTATACTTTTGAGTTCAAACACAAAATTAAATTTCATTCAAAGTAAATGACTAGGTCTACTTACAAGTGTATTTGGCCCAATTCCTTCTGCAATTTTCCCTGATGGAAGACATCATCGTCTCCCTCTTCCCTCTCCATCCGGTCCAGGCCAGCTTCATCCTCATCTCCCGATCCAACCCATTCATCCTCCGACGTCAATTCTGCTTCTTTCTCGAAGAACTCTGTGGTTTTACGTTTCTTCTTCATATCACGAGGATTCACTTCAATCTGTGGACATTCAGTACAATAAATAACAACTGTTAAAGAGAAAGGAAGAAAAACATTTTATTCGAAAACGGACTTTAACGACGCGGGCGGGTTACGCTTTAAGACCGATCGAATACTACTGCTACAAAACACGTGACAACATCCTTATGTATTGCGCACACATAGATATTTTGCATAGTTGCACTTTGCGTATTATGATGCAATGGATGTGTGTGACATACTGCGTCACCTAGACGGACACAAAATGCACATAAAACAAGTTTCCAATATTAACAATGTCAATAGCATTGTAGTAACTCGCCTCAAATGGGCACCTAACTCAGCATGCGTTAATATTCCGTTGGGGAAGTATTTGACTTCACGGAGGTCAGTCCAAAAAAACGCGCAGAAACGTAAGCCCGAACGAGAATTTTAAGTAAGAAGACCCACTGTGCTATCGCTGCTCAGATAATGTGTTGATAAAATATTGATAAAATACCTCATTTTCTTCCGAATCATACTCCACGTGTCTATTGTTATCTGTCTCCAAACTGACTTCGTCTCCACTCCCTTGTTCGAGTTCTTCGTATTCGTCAATATCATCATCTTCGTCATCTACACATTGAATTGAAATGCCGTGTTTTATATTTTTTTAAAAACTTCCACAACAATATGAAACAATTTGTTAATAATTTGTAAAGTATGAGGTGACAGTAAAAGTGGGACAGTAAAAAAATATTGCGTCGTTTTGTTTATATGACTTGAAATTTTAAAGATATGTTTTCGTGCTACAAAATTCAAATTTATAATACCGGTTCAATTTTTTGTTGATTTTTTTGTCTTTCATAATATGGAAGAAATTTAATTCCATCGCGAAAAGTTTCCATTTTCCGTCCAGCTGGACAATTTAATTTTAAGTATTATAGTTTTTGAGTAGTATATATTGCTACTTATTACAAATGAGTACAAACCGTATTCCTATTACATTTAGGTACAAATCTTAACATCTTAAGATGTGTAATTTAAATCTTACCCGAGAATTGTAACGCCCTTTTTTCTAGTTTCTTCTTCTGCACAGTCGCGCTATGGTCTTCGGCATCATCATCAGAATCAATAATGAACTTTTTTTTAAATTGATCGTTAATTTTCTGTTTGGTTTCAGTGACGTCAAAGTATTTTGGTTTTGGCAATTCCGCTTTTTCTTTTAATTCTTCAAGAATATCTTTTAGTACGTCACAATTATTAATAGAGTCAAAAGTTTTTGATTGTGTATTTTCTTGCTGTGCTTCCTTATTGTTTTTTACATTTTCTTCAACAACTGTATCTTGAACGGATATTTCTGGTATTTCATTAGTTTTGTCCAGATCTTTAAACCCAATTTCACTGCTCTGTGAATTTTGCGTGAGTTCTTCGGATTTGGTTTCACCACTTTTGTCTGGATCATCTATTTGCGACACAAACTGATTATCATAGAATTTTCCTGTGCAGAGCGCAAAAACATCTTCACCAATTTCTTGGGATTCCGGAGTGTTATCAATTTGAGAGGGAACAAAGCTTTGCGAGAACGTTTCGGTACAGATTCCTGTAACGCCATCGTATGTCGCCTGTAAGTAAAATATTTATAGTTATTTTCATCAGACAATAAGTGTACATTAGTTATAAGGCCTAGATAATAACTGTTGGATGAAAAACGAGTTTGAAAGAAATCTCGCTACTTTCTCTTTTTAATTTTACAATATTGTCACAAGAACATTCAGCAATGGGTCACAAGTGTCATTTGTCTTGGCGGTCTCTAGGTGCTCTTCTTCTCAAACGTGTGAACCTGGAGTCACATTTGGAATTAACGTTTAAAAGTTGACTTTTATCTGGGAACACTGAGTAGTGCGGCAGTAGTAATGGGAAAGCACAGGAGAGTATACATATTCTTTGGCACAGAGTTTCGGAGATCCTTGAGGTCGCGCCACAAGCGGAGAACTTATGAACGGTTCCCGTTGACATACAGTGCCATCTAACGACTTTCCTTTGAAACTTCAAGCAGTAAGCTTGGGTGCATTAGCAGCCGTGATGTGTTGAGGCTTGTGAATAACAGGGGGTGCCTTTCCATCTACAATAAAAAAAGGACTATGGACGTCAAAAGGACAAGAAGAGGTATCGAGCTATTCCCGCCACTTGCATCGGGTGAAGTGTTCACATTTACGTCGTAACTTCGATTATTATCGGAATATACTCTCGTATACTACGGTCTTATTTCGTCAAACAGATTGTGTGGCAAAATTACTTTAAATTTTAGTAATAGCCAAGAAAAGATTTTTTTTATATAAAATAAAAAACAAGTGCATGATAACGGAGTACATAAAACTGAGCATAGATATACTTACGCCATCATAAAATGATATTTCACGAATATTATCCTTGTCCTTGTCACTATCAGTACAACCAGAATTTAAATTTGAAAATGTATGGGACCCAGGATGATCACCTAATGAATTGTCTCCATTATTTCCATTATAATTCATTTTGTTTGAAACAGTTGATACAACACTATCTTGGCTAGTAAACAGATCTTCCGAAAATGACTTTTGGATTTGACCTAACTGTATTGTATCATCTGAAACTGTACATATAATGGTTAAAAATAAATATAACAATTAAGGTTACCAGCAGAGCTAATCCCGTGAATAATGCATTATTTTGATCAATATATTGTTTTAACACACAAATATATAATCAATTAGCTTTTACCCGCGTTCATTAGTGTCTTTATAAATTATAGCTACTATGTTATTCTAGTGTAACTAGGTACGCGCACGTATATATAGCTGTAAAATCCATTCAATAGATTTTACGATAGGATCTTCTGGATATAGGATTCTGGATATAGGAGATAGGATTTTCTACTTATGGAAGATTATATCAAACAATTTCCCTTAAAAACTCAAAGTATTTTGATCTGATATCGCTGAATTTCATTGAAATGGTTGTAAGTGGTGACACCATTGTTTAAGAAAAAAAAACAACACATACATTGTT
Organism: Bembecia ichneumoniformis; assembly: GCA_910589475.2. Taxonomy (NCBI): domain Eukaryota; kingdom Metazoa; phylum Arthropoda; class Insecta; order Lepidoptera; family Sesiidae; genus Bembecia; species Bembecia ichneumoniformis. Next base: position 9,759,796 of record OU342537.1, on the reverse strand, counting down.
CCGTTACCGTAACGGACTCTCGTCCAGTTTCAAATTTTGCGCCACCGATGAACGATGATTGACAGTCGCATTAGCGCAGTGACAGTGACAGCTTTGACCGGTTGTCATGCGCGTCGTTCCCGGGAAGAGAGGGCCGCATCTGTCATCGCGGTGAGAAACGGTGAAAATTTGCCGCGCGCGCGAACTACCATTTTTAACACCAAGAAATTCCTGTACCGGGTGGAGATCATCGAGTGCAAGTGGCAGTCCAAGGTACGTACGTGCATTGTATTGTTATTGCCTATTTCGAATTGTGGATCATCGTTATCGAGCATAAATTCCCAGTGTAGCACGGGCCACCAAGTTGCAGGTTGTTACATTATTTGGTGCCGAAACCCGGGATATCCACCTATTTCACCGATCAACTTGTGTATGGTATTTCTGGTTAATCGTATCGTCGTGACTCGGGTCCTTCAACTCAACAATTTCCCGTTCTTGTGATCTGAGTTACTCCATTCTAGCCTAATTACCCACCTATCGATGGTACCTACATAGATTGAATCATACCGAACAGGGATTTCATCGTATTCAACGTAAAGGTATTGAATTACTGTAGGAACAAATAAACAATCATCTCAACATATCGATGTTTATTTTCTAATCGGCTTGCAGTGATTCAATTTTTTTAAATTCATTATATCAATTATCATATCGTAACAACATATTACTTATCAGCGCATATTTATCGTAAATTACGTAAAAATAAAAATTTACGTTATAATTTTGCTTTGAAAAAAAGTAGCGGGGGGTAGGTTGTACGTTCGAATCACTCCAATTTATTCGTCATTCAACGTTTGAATCGACTTACATCCATCACATCAACCTAATTGCTCAAGAAATAAAGTCTATTTTTCTGTGGTCGTTGTTCTCGACATTCATTGTGGAGTGTACAGTTCACCTCATAAGTTCAGACGTACCAACGAACATTTTCATACAATTTGCGGAAAACTTGTGGGGAGCGCTGTACATGCTAACTATTTCATTACTTTGCGTACAGTTCATCTAACAAGTTTATCCGTAATTCGCATACATTTTCGTACATAGTGAAACAAAACTTGTGTGGTACCTACACTTAGCGAGTGATTCTTTTTTTTTGTTTACGTTTCCCTATTTTACAAATCGAGCAAGTACAATTATTACTTTATCGTTTAGGTCAACAAAGCATAATCTCTAGTATAATACTTTGCAAAAATGTCTCTTTTAAAACGGCATTCCACTCGCAAATCGAGCCTTCTCAAAAAGTCGCGATCGAAGTCTCAGGACGTAGAATACACTGAACAGAACCTACCGTCATTGCGTAGGCAACGTACAATCGCTTATAAGAGAATGTGTAAGGCATTAGAGGTCGGCGTCTCAGTTGTCAATGACCGCTCTCAACAGGACATGTTCTTCTCATATCATCAAGAAATTAAGAAAATTGCTTCTAATTTCGAAGACGCTCACCTCGCGATTCTGGAGATTCTAGGTGACCCGGAACACGATGATTCTGACATGCAGGAACGTTTTGACGAAATGTATTACAAGGTTATATCAATTTATCGTAGTTTAACCAAAAATGAATCTTGCTCGTCTCACTCGCAGTGTAGTTCATTGTCGAATGTTCGATTACCGAAAATACAGCTCCCCACTTTCGATGGAGACCTTAAACGTTTTCCCGAATATATCGATACTTTTAACGCATTGATACATACCGCCTCTTCGCTTAGCGACACCGAGAAGTTTCATTACTTGATTTCTTCTCTCAGCGGTGATGCATTGACGGTAGTAAAACCATTCCCACTGAGCAGCGAGCATTACGGCGACGCATATGCTGCGCTTATCGCGCGCTATAAATGTAAGCGAGAATTAGCTTTTACGTGCTGGAGGGAAATTCTAAATATGAACTTCAACCTCAAGGATGCTTACGCGTTCCGAAAATCACTTGACCTTTTCGAAGAAAACTTATGCATTTTAAAATCGGTTAGTCTGCCGGTTGATCATTGGGACTTCGTGTTGGTGTATCATATTTTATCGAAATTAGACACAACCATACGCCGTGATTTTGAAGAGAAGCATTCAAACACCGAACTACCCTCATATGCACAACTTAAAGAATTTCTACATTCTAAATGCGAGGCGCTAGTACGCGACACACATTTTACCGAACAGGTTAAACAAAACAAACCTTCACCAAAGATTTCTTTTCAATCCGCGCAATCCAAGCGCGTACCTATGTCGCATACTCTCATAGCATCAGATGAGAGTCCAGCAGAAAAGAGTAGATCAATAAACGGGACACGTCTTGTTACTTGCTCCTTTTGTGACAAACCGCATAGTATTTCTTCATGTCCAGAATTTCTGAAAAAATCAATTGACGAACGCATGAAAATTGCAACTGACAGAAACTGGTGCTTTAACTGCTTAAAATATTCACACCAGTTGAAGAACTGCAATAGCATCTTCTCTTGCCGCACCTGTAAACTTAAGCACCACTCATTGCTCCACCGCCATATGTCAGCTGAACCTCGCGAAACCGTATCAGCTTTAGTCTCAAGGTCACTATCGAACACAACTATACTGCTAGCTACAGCGATCGTGCAGGTTAGAGACGCGTTAGGAAGTGTGCAATCCTTTCGTGCGTTGTTTGACACCGGTAGCCAGAGCAACTTTATTACCGAGTCAGCAGTTAACCGGTTAAAACTCAAATGTACACAGACAGCTGCACGTATTAGTGGACTTGGTGGGGCGGACGCTCCCGTCGTGGGAGATGTTACTTGTAGTATCGTTACTAATGACGGAGCGTCCTTCGAGTTGGACTTGCACGTGTTATCAAAAATATGTGGGGATCAACCTATCGCAAATCTGAACACATCAGGATGGACACATATCGCAGAATTGCCATTAGCGGATCCTGGTTTCGATATTCCCGGACCGATTGACCTTTTGTTTGCCGCAGATATATTTGCCGAGTCTTTGCTGGGCGAACAAATAAAGGGACGCTTAAATCAACCCACTGCCTTTAAGTCAATTTTCGGTTGGCTTCTTGTGGGCAAAACGCGATTAGCATCGACCACGTTGTTGAAAGCATCAGAAACTGACACGGATTTAAACTCACTAGTGAAACGTTTTTGGGATCTAGAGTCTTTACCTAAAGCTCGACTGTTAAATCCAGACGAATTATTATGTGAGCAGAAATTCATTTCTGATCACTCACGTGATAACAGTGGACGATATATATTGCGTTTACCTTTTAAAGAAGATTCAGAGTTTGAGTTCATTGGATCACGTGAAGTTGCCCTTCGGCGATTTCACGCAATAGAACGTCGACTATCGCGCGACCCAGTCTTGTCCACTCAGTATGCAGATTTCATGGCCGATTACATCAAAACTGGACATATGTCATTAGTACCCAGCGATGAAATGGAAAGGGGAAAATACTACATTCCTCACCACTGTGTTTTACGTCCTGAATCTGCCACTACCCGCCTGCGCGTTGTGTTTGACGCGTCCGCCAAAGATTTTAATTTGCGCTCGTTAAACGACACTCAACTGATCGGCCCGAAATTGCAACCCAATATCGTTGAAATACTTCTGCGATTTCGGGAACATAACATCGTTTTCATGGCTGACGTCCGTCAAATGTACCGACAACTTTTAATTTCTCCAGATCATCGCGATTATCAGCGTATCTTTTGGAGATCCTCACCGCACGAGGCTCTTCAGGAGTATCGCCTTAATACTGTGACGTATGGTGTGGCTTCATCCCCTTTTCTCGCTTGTCGGTCATTACAACAACTCGCTGAAGATGAAGGAGAGTCCTATCCAATCGCAAAACGCATCATATTATCGGACGTTTATATCGACGACGTAGTAACAGGAAGTGATTCATTAGAAAACGCACAAATAGCGAAGTCACAAGTCATCGCTCTTTTCAATCGGGGAGGCTTCAATCTTAGAAAATGGGTCAGTAACAATTCTGAACTTTTGTCTGATCTTGCCGCAGAAGACTGTTTAACCGGTTCTGTCTCCCTTGACGATTCAGACCCGGCAATCTTGAAGGTTCTCGGTTTAAAATGGGACCCAGTATCCGACGCATTCCTTTTCGAAATTAAATCATTAGATCAAAATTGCACAAAGCGATCGATCTTAAGTGAACTCGCGAGGATATTCGACCCTCTCGGTTTCTTGTCCCCGATAACTGTCCAAGCAAAATATCTCATTCAGAAACTTTGGGCACTCGGTGTTAGTTGGGACCAAACTCCACCGGACGAGATCGTGCGCGCATGGAATGCCCACCGAACTCAATTGTCACAATTATCGCAATTACGAATCCCGCGTAAACTGACTCGTAAAAGTGTTCAATCATACGAACTGCATGGTTTTGCCGACAGTTCCGAGATCGCATATGGTGCTGTTATTTACTTGCGCGTAACTGATATGGATGGTCAGATTCATGTTTTTTTTGTGTGCTCAAAGGCAAGAGTAGCACCATTGAAACGTATATCACTACCACGTTTAGAACTCTGCGCTGCTGTTCTGCTATCGGACTTGTACTTGTTCGTTCGAGACACGTACCTCACTCGTATTTCGTTTAATGCGATCTACTTCTGGTCGGACTCGACAGTTGTTTTATCGTGGATACGTTCCCCTTCCGCCCGATGGGCAACATTTGTCGCTAATCGCGTCAGTCACATACAAGATATCGTTCCCACTGACTGCTGGCATCACATCTCATCGGGTGACAATCCGGCAGACATATGTTCACGAGGACAATTTCCGGGTGAGATCCTTCACCATCCACTATGGTGGGCAGGGCCTCATTGGCTATCTGAAGATAAGACCACCTGGCCTACCAATCGAGGAACAACATCTCCCGAAGACGAAGCAATAGTTCAGGCGGAGACACGCAGAGCGATTGCATTAGTTACTGAGCAGGTACAGGTTGATGAACATGGGGACAGCGTCGTGGATGACTTGCTAAATCGTTACTCTTCATTACGGAAAATTATTAATGTTCTGACGTACATCAATCGCTTTATCAACAATTCTCGAAATCCACTTCGTGCTAATCGCAACAAGTTTCTCAATAATGTTGAGCGACACGATACGTTGATGCACATTGTAAAGCATGTACAGAGCAAAGCATTCGCGGAAGCAGTTTCTAACATCAAAGCCAACAAGCCAGTACTTAAACCACTTCGTAAACTCAATCCTTTCTTGGATGATAAGGGCATACTTCGGGTGGGCGGCAGGATTTCACGATCGGGTCTTGAATACGAGCAAAAGCATCCTGCTTTCTTACCGTCTGACCATCGACTTACAGCATTAGTTATTGATTTCATCCATCGTCATTATTGCCATCCGGGCATAAACACTACGCACTTTCTATTGCTGCAACAATTTTGGATTATTTCTGCCAAACGCGCTGTTCGTCGTACTCTATCTAAATGCGTACAATGCTATCGGACAAATCCTCAGCCGTTGCAGCCTTTTATGAGCGAATTACCGACTTACCGTGTCAACCAAGTGAAGGCGTTTTCGATTGTGGGCGTTGATTTCGGTGGACCGTTTCGCATCAAACTGGGTCAACACCGTGGTGCAAAAATCGACAAGGCATATTTATGCCTATTTGTTTGCCTAGCTACTAAAGCGGTCCATCTGGAGGTCGTTTCTACGTTATCGGCGGACGGGTTCATCGCTGCTGTCCGCCGTTTCGTTGGACGCCGGGGTCGATGTAATGTTATTCACGCTGATCGTGGAACAAATTTCATCGGCGCTCGAAACCAACTTTTATCTCTTATGAACCAAGCCTCTCACGCCGAGAAAATTGAATTCAAATTTAACCCACCTTCAGCGCCGCACTTTGGAGGGATATGGGAGATACAAATCAAAACAGCAAAGTCTCATTTGTATCGCGTCGTTGGCAATCAAGTCTTAACCTTTGAAGAGCTTACAACACTTTTTATTCAAATCGAAGCTGTCCTAAATTCGAGACCTTTATGTCCGATCAGTTCTGATCCCAACGACCTGTCAGTCTTAACACCTGGACATTTTTTGACATTAGAACCTCTAACGGCTGTCCCCGACGAGGATCTCACAACTATCAATAAAAATCGGCTAAGTCGGTGGCAGCTATTACAGGCGTTTCATCAGAATTTTTGGTCCCGATGGAAACGTGAATACTTGAACTCACTCACACAACGCGCCAAATGGACTAAGGATTCCAAACCATTACATCTAGGGTCGATGGTAATCATCAAAGACGAAAATCGTGCTCCCCTGTATTGGCCTATCGGTCGTGTGATAAAACTTATCCCTGGTGGTGATGGAGTAACTCGGATCGCAGTTCTAAAAACAGCAACCAGTGATCAAATGCAACGACCCTTAGTTAAATTGTGCCCTCTACCAATAGAGGACTAAATTAAATCAGTTCCTTCTTTCATTAATTGTATTTTTGTTTAAGTTTAAGTTACGTATCGTTAAGTCATACTTCTTATCATTATTATCGTTTTTTTTTTTTTCAATTTTTTTTTTTTTTTTTTTTTTACCGTTTTCTTTGTTTCTATCTTTTCGTTTTTTTTTTATTATTATTATTTTTTTTTTCAACCAGAAAATGTCATAGGCATTTTGGTGGGCGGGATGTTCCGTTACCGTAACGGACTCTCGTCCAGTTTCAAATTTTGCGCCACCGATGAACGATGATTGACAGTCGCATTAGCGCAGTGACAGTGACAGCTTTGACCGGTTGTCATGCGCGTCGTTCCCGGGAAGAGAGGGCCGCATCTGTCATCGCGGTGAGAAACGGTGAAAATTTGCCGCGCGCGCGAACTACCATTTTTAACACCAAGAAATTCCTGTACCGGGTGGAGATCATCGAGTGCAAGTGGCAGTCCAAGGTACGTACGTGCATTGTATTGTTATTGCCTATTTCGAATTGTGGATCATCGTTATCGAGCATAAATTCCCAGTGTAGCACGGGCCACCAAGTTGCAGGTTGTTACATACATATTTTTCTATGGTATAAAGTTCATAGATGTTTTTTATGAGAATGGTGAATTTGCCCATTAAGTACAATTTCAAGTTACCTTGTGATTCTGTAAACTCCTGGGAATTTATCGTTGCTTCATTGTTATCACTATTTAAATTAATGTTGCCATTATTAGGAATGTTTTCAGAAGATTGATTATTTATATCCTCATCGTCGGAGTCTTCAAAGGCCTTTAATATCCTTCCTTTTTTCGGTTTCGAATTTTCCTCTTGCTCTGATTCTGACGATTCTTCACTAGAATCCTCTTCTTCATCATCATCACTTTCAACAATATATTCATCGTTAGTTATTTCTTCATCATTGTTATCTTTCACTTCTTTCATTACTTCGTCATCACACGGCTTATCCTTGTCTTCATTTTCATCCTCACAATCAGACTCATCCGCTTCATCCTCTATAAGAGGATTGTATTTTCTTGGCTTCTCTGGCACATCATACTCAAATTCTTCCTCTTCTTCCTCACTTGCAGCACTATCTTCCACAACATCATCATTGGCATTTTGTTTCTTAATTTTTTCAATGTCATCATCTTCCTCCATCGCTTCATCTTCGATCTCATTTAACTCTGTTTGTTGTAGTTTCTCTTCTTGGAGCCGTTTAGTCCATTCGAGAGAGCGCTGCTCAGCTATTTTCTCTGCTAACTCTTCTTTTAATCTTAAATGCTGGATACCAGGTATATTTCTAAACAGTAAAATAAAAGCAATTATTCTTAGTATAATGATAGGAAATAATGAATTAAATTGTCGCTTTAATGAATTTTAATGCCAATAATATTATAACTGCGAAAGATTGTTAAGGTTGGATGTTTGGTTCCTCAATAACGCAAAAATGGCTGAACGGATTTGGATGAAATTTGACACACAGATAGTTTATACTTTTTACCCTGGAAATATAAAAATTCGGCGCCACTGTCGTCAACAGTGGTGGCTCCATCGTCGTCAATGCGATAAAGACGTCATATAGTTTCACTTTTCAACACGTAAGAAGTCGCGGGCACAGCTAGTAATAAATATGACAATTTTAAAGTTAAAACTTATGTACACAAAAATAGATTATTTTGTTTATTATGTTATTACTATGATGAATACGTGTTCGCAGTTAGAATGTACATTGAGAACTTAAATATTCATTAAATCAAATATAATCTAAAATCCATGACATAGAGATGCATAATTTGGATTAATAAACACATTTCTACATAACATTTGCATTTTAATTAGAATGTTTGGAAGATCCATGCAAAGCGTGTATAGATAACTTAAACCTTAAGAAGCCTTACTTTTAAGAATATTTTAAGCCATGCTCGTGATAAACAATTTTTTTTAATTACAATTTAAAAAAAATCGGGTTACAGAAATATTTAAATACAGAAATCTTGGTAGACAGACCTACATTAACAGATTAAAATATAAAAAAAGATGTAATATTTGATTACTATAAGTTGTTAATGGCCTAATTCTGAAGTTTTAAAAAATACACTTGAAATTGTTAAAAAAAATAAGATAAATAATAATAAATTCGGTCTAAGCTATCACCGCTTTCACGATTTGCATCGACGTTCCTAACATCCCGTATAAAACAAAAATTAAAAACAGAATTGAATACAATATACAAGTACCTTTTTTCTCTTTCTCTTTCCTTTTCATCAGAAGTCTTGAGATTTTCAAAATAAATAAAGCGTTGCTTCAATAACTCCAAGCCAGACAACTTTTTTGGGGCTGAAGACTCCTCACTTAAATCAATAAGCATATTTGGTTGGCCTATTAATCTTGGTTTAGTTTTTAAAATTTGTGGATCCTTAAGCAACGCTGGAGATATTAATTCCTGAACAGAATCTGTTGCTGCAAATAAGATACTAAATTAAAACAGTTCAGAAAAAAGGCAACATAAACACTTCAAATAAAAGCAGTTTTAGAGTGATTTTCACATACTTTTCAATATTTCAGCATTCTCTATAAGAGCATCTATATCTTCTCTTTCAAAATCAGAATCCGAAAATTCACCATATTTCGTTTTTTCTATGCCTAAATCAACTGATCCCTCTTTATATTTAGCTGTAGTACTTTCACAAATGTCCATGCTTCTGACATCCCTTAAATTCAAATCGGTATTATTCTCTTCAGTATCAAAATTTAAACTGAGTAGCTGACTATCATCATTTGAATTTTTTTCAATCTGGTGTTGTGTTTGTTTCACATTTTTAATTGATAGATCATCGCATTCGTCAGATTTTTTGTTAATATTATCAATTTTGTTACTTTCAACAACTTCCTCATTTTCGGCGTCTTTACTAACATTGCTTATTACGCCTAAATTATCTTCTTTTGAAACAATTTCATTTTCTGGATCTTCTATAGACTCATCATATACTAACTTCACGTCTGATTCAGACATATCTTTTAATTCTTCATTATTACTACAATTAAAATCATGTTCCTTGTTTACAACTGCTTCGTTAGGAGTTATTCCTTGACTACCAGTACTTGAAATTTCCGTTTCGTCATTGAATTCAATCAAACCGTTATCGTTATTAACAGTTTCCTCACTAACAGACTGTGCTTTATCATTATCAGAATGAACATCTTTACTGTAATTTAATACAGCTTCACTAATAGTCTGAGAGTTTTCATTAAAACATTCCATTTGTCTGGTGTCAGATAGTAAGTTTTCATTATCAAACAGAACTTTTTCATTACCAGATAGCATTTTAGTACTATCAGTACATACATTTTCACCATCACAATATAGTTTTTCATTATTTTGAGAATCATCATCATCAGTATCACTTTTACACAATTCCAGCATCTCTTTTTGTCTTTGTTCCAATGATAATCTGAAAGTACAAACCCTTGCTATTTTTATCTCTATTTTGTTGGACATTCAATTCACCTGATGTAATTTTAACTAAGTTTAATATGATAACTAATTTTAATTGGCAAAAATTAGATAAATTAAAGTTTATAGATTAAGAAAGAAGGCCATACTCAGCCTTGTTAATACGAATCTATACCTATAGGTACATATTAAGAGGCAATCAAGTATAATTTATACCTGGTCGTTAGGTATGGGGGAGGTTAGCAGTGTTCAACCAAGTGGTTGCAGCAACAGCCGTCTTTCAGAACATCACTAGGAATAATAGGCCATGTTTCGCTGCTTAAATACAATAATAAACGTACAAGTAATATACAAAATAAAATTGCTTTTAATTAAAATCCAATTAAAATTAATTATATCGTTTTAAACATCAGATCCCTCAGAATTAAATTAATTGATTGTTTAATAGAATCATTAATTAATTTCGTGAATTTAACAAGAAGAAATATATATATTTTTAATATTATTTACATTTAAAAATTTTCATATTAAGATGTAAGAGGGGAAATAAATAGTGTGTGTGTGAATGAGTAAGGATGTGAGTGCGTGTCTAATAAAACTTACGCGTAAATCTTCAATTCATCTTCATTCATTTTAAGAGGTAATGCTTTGCCGTCATTTGTTAAAGCTGGTCTCCGCCTACTCATGATATCTTTCAGAGACAAAGCTTTAGGCCGATGATAAGGTAAGCTTACATCCTTTTCACGTAGCAAACGATTGGATTCGCTTCTTATTTTTTGCATATTCTCCATTGCTTGCTTGTTAGTCATCTATAAAAAAATAAAAAAAAAACTTTAGTACACAAAACATAATGTATTGTGTTATGGCTTCTCCCAGTCTAAATCGGTTGGTTTGAGTGCACTAAATTTGCAAAGGGTAGTGCAAGTCTCTCAACATTGAGGCCACACAACTGAATATTATAGTTTTTTTTTTTGTGATTTGTCCTACCGGCTAGGGTTCCTCTGACATAGATCAAAGACCTTATATAGCTAGTAGAGTAAACGAACTAAGTCCACTTGCTCTATAAAGATTTGGCACTGCTATACAATGGTATAGAGTACTGAACGACCACTTGGTTTTTTTTTTTTTTTTTTCGCTTAAAGAAATGCCTGAAAGAAATGAGCTGAAACGATAGATATTGTTTTTTTTTTATATATAAATATACAATTCATATATGTATGCATACATACATACACATAATATATTTTTCCTTTTCCTGTACCCAGAAGAAATGACCTGAAACGATAGATAGACCAATTTAACCTCACTCTCTTTTACTATTTTTATTAATGTTTATTTATTTATTTTTTCTTTTTTGTTCCTTTTTTTTCTTTCTTATTTACATCACCATCACAGTTATTATGAATATAAGTCGTCTATAATAATATAATATAATTTACTATAATCTACATAATTAACAATATAACATAGTTAATTATAGCAATACAATTAATACTTATTTATATGATAGATGACCCAACATTAAACTCTCTCTTACTATTTTTATTAATATTGTTATGGATTTTGTTATTAAATTATTATTATTATTATTATTTTTTATAGTTTATAGTTCAAAGTTCAAGTGAATAGGAATTTTCTGGGTGAGCTCGCTCTATCGTCTATATCATCTTTTCTACACGGTTAGATGCTGGCCAAGAGCAAATACATCTTTAAAAAAAAAGAGATAAATGTGTAGAATTAAAAATCTTAGATTGAAATCTCTTTATATTGGAAAATATTGTTTTCAATCTATTAAATCTCACAACACAATCTTACTATTCTTACATTACTATCACTGCACTACATCTATTTCCTTAATGTTTGGTAACACCAAGGAAAGAAAGAAAGAAACAATTTATTAAGTAATTACTCTTGATAAATTCTGTAACATACACACTGCGTCTCCAAGTTAAATCCACTTGCCCCTGTCTAATAAGTCACATTTACATTGCGACTTCGATTATTATCCGAATATATGATCAATTATTATGGCTATTCCTAAACCTGATGATGCCTGTACTACAGGGGAGTACAAAATACTTACTATTCAAAAGGTAAATTAGTTTGTAAAAAGAAGTCACACTGTGTTCTGCTTTTACAAGCAGAAAACAGCTGCTTGGATGTCGAGCATATATAGCGAATACTGTGACACAACAGCAAATCTGTGTTGTGTTTTGTGTCAAACTCAATCGCCTATCATTATTTTGTCCCTTACCCTATCTTCTAGTTATAACTTTTTAAATCATTGGTGATCTATTGCACCTTCTTTTGCACAGGTAAATTAGATACGACATCCCACCTAATGGGAAATCTATTACAGAGGTATTAGAAAAAAATATTCCTGGTAAACTCTTACTTTCATTGGTTTTGGCAATGTAGATTTAACAGATTTTCTTTTTGTTTTATGTTTAGAAGTCTGCTTTTGTTCCCCTTCTTCGTCTGATGTATCCGTATCATAGATAGACGATTTCACCAACTCTCTTCTCTCCTTGACCTTCTGTAATATCAATCAATAGATAAAAATGTAAATGTTCAATTGTTCCATATTTTAAATCTGTGAATAAATGAGGCTGATGCTTTGGGTATAGGGGTGCTACTGTGACACGAATTTCAACAGAAAAATTTGGTAAAGATTGTGAACTCCAAATAAAAAATGAAGACGGATCCAGTCTGTTGCTACACGTTATACGGAACCACATTTATGAGTAGGTACATAGATAAAAGGAATTACCTACACTGAAAAAATTACTAGAACTATTTCTATTTCTTCTAAGTTATAGAGAATCTGTTAAAAATATCTAAATTTGTAAAGCAAGATCTCTCAAGAGCTATCAACAGCTTAGGATTAAGTTTAGATATTATAATGTCTGTTGATAAAGGTTGATGTATCTAACTGGATTCACATGTATTCATAGCCTCAAGTGCCGGTATCCCTTTGGATACACATAAACACACAAAAACATATTAGCATTGCTAAATATAGTAATAAACACAATAATACAAAGAACCAAAATACAATTATGATTGAAGTGGACTTGATGAGCAAATTTTGCCCTTTGTATGGAGGACAGGGAATGTGTTAAAGGTTTCTTCTGAAACCCTATAATAATATAACTATTATCCAAACACTTCTGTTCATTTTGATGAATACTTTGTCGAAATGTTCTCAAATTGTATTGTAAGGTACATCATCTTGCAATCTTGAATAATTTTAATTATGAGTATAGACATCAGATTATCCTACAATAATTTGAGAATATTGCTTTGAGAACTGTGTCTGGTGCACTAGTTAGTATTGAAATACAAAAGGCCTGGGCCTTGAAGGAGTTAAGGAGTCCTTAAAGGATACAATAGCTAGAATACAAGAAAATATTGGTTATGTCTTGAATAAATTGTCAAAGAACATGTTAAATATAAACTATAATATGAACCAGGAACATAGCTTTGACCGTACCAATTATATGGGGCCCCCCAGGCTACAGGGGGAAGTATGTAAGCAAAACTCTAAAGTCTAGAGTTTACCTACGACCTATGAGTCTACATATGAAATGAATTTTGTTTAAAAACATGAGAGCATTATCCTTTATTTTATAAAAAATATTCTTTACCCGCCATTTGTGCCACACTCTAGTCAGTTAGAAGGGCCATTTGACAAAATTTGATATAAGGCCAACCACACTATTGACAATATAATTTCATTTTAAATAAAATGGTTGGCAGTGCACCATGTCTGCGGCACCTTTGATATTGCTTGTGTTATGGATAGTAGCCACCTACCATAGTGTAAACCGTCAACCTTTCCGTCTACCTTAAGCTTTAAAAAAAAATTGTAGCTTGTTTACTTACTTGTTTAATTTTATTCAAAGAGGACATCTCATTATTGGAATCATCGGAACTTCCATCAGTTTTATTTTCAATTTCTTTATGCAAATCTAAATTGTTTTCTTTGTTTCTATGTAAATGTTTAAATTTATCTTTGAGTTTAGATCTCTTGTTTCGTATTCTATTTTTTAATTCAAGTTTGGAGTCTTTTTTTGAATAGGATACATTGGTTATACTTTGGGAGAAATCTCCACTCTCGTCACTACTCATTTGTAGAATTTTGGACTTATGGTGTTTGGTAACCACATTATCTTCGTTTTCACTATCAATATTTGATGAAATCTTTTCATTTGAATAAATAATAGGTTGGTTTTCTATATTTTCCTTGTCCGTTTCAGTCTCGCTATTCGAAGAGAATCTATGCCGACGTCTTTTGGGAATTCCGATTGTAGATGAATCTTCATCGCTAGATTTGTTGTTTATTTTTTGAAAATTATTATCCTCTTGGGATGCTAGGTTTTCTTGACGAAAGGCACTAAAAATATCACTATTACCCTTGCTTTCATTAGAGGGCACGTTATTCTCCAGAGTTTCCATCATATGAAAACAAAGGGCAGTACATGTACAAATAAACAAAAATAAATTAAATAAAGAAAACGACACTAACGAAAATTATTCATTTATATATAATTATTTCTGAAACGGAGAGCAAAGGAACTGTTTCGCGCTCAAACAAACTTCAATCAACCAACACCAACCAACCAAACCAACTTGAAAAACTTCAACTTCAAAGTCATTAGTCAGCAACATGTCAACAACGAACGGTAGCAGACCAGACAACAATATCATTATGCCCAAAGATGTTGTATTAGTCTGTACCTATAGATGGATCACAAAATGCAGAAATATTTTATTCTTTCTAACACCTTCAAATTGTCATAAGATTGAAAGAGACATACATATATAATCTGTCGGTCGAAGTTGAGTGAATGTCTCCATTTTGACTATACAATGCAAGCTAAAGTTATAGCGTATAATAGTGCTGTGCATTTTTATTGATAACTAGATATCGTTGATATAGATTTTAAATGTATGTCGGATAAAAAGTATGGCTAAATGCGTTTCAGTGTACTGTTTGGTTATTCAATATAAATAAAATGTGGGTGCGTACTGGTACTCGCCGCATTGCTAATCGTTTGTATGAGATTGTATGCAACCTCTCGCATTTATTTCACCAAAATATTTCAAAAGAATAGTTATTTTTTGAGTAGAAATATTTAGAATCCATCCTTAAGGGGTAGAACGGGAGTAGGTTTTTATTACGAGAGAAAAAAAACTCGATAATCTTAAAGTTTTATTTTTAGAAACGATATCACAGATTGGATAATCTGTGATATCGTTTCATTTTAATCTGTGATATCGTTCATCTGTGTTTCGTCAACATTTTAATTTAAAAACTTGCAGTTAATGTTGACGCTTCGGTATCCACGTATTTATTAGTAAGTTTTCTTTTTCTGGGTAATTTCTGAAAAGAAATAGTTTTTGGTTATTAATGATTCAAAAGATTTTCATAATTTTTATAGATTGAAGCATAACTTCTTTATAACTTATAGATATTACTTACTGGTTTACACGATGGTGGTAATTTTTGGGAATATTGTCGGCACTGCATACGAGTGTAGAATTTTACGCTGATATCCTTGGCGAAAGCAAGAATCTTCAAAGTTCATCGAGCATATTCTTGTATATTGCGAAGCTCTCCAATCGTCGGCTTTTCTTACATTTTTTGTCCACGTTTTTTTTTAAATCGATGTCGGTGGGAAATCTTTTATAAATTGATAAAAATTACTTTCAACCTGCAGTGAATGCTAGAAATTGTCAACACTCTACTAAAAATAAATTAGTTATCGATATCGATAAACTTATCAAGATCAGACTACAGCACTATAAAGCAAGACAAATGTCAAATATTCCGATTAACTTTGGTTTTTGTAAATTTTAGTTATAAACACCAGCTTTTCTTTAAATAAATCAACCTTAGAGCTGTGTATGCATGTACAATGATTCATTTTTAGTAAATAATTATAAAAATTTGTTTACAAAACACCAAAATTAATGAGTGCGAGCTGTGCGACTTACCGATGAAATGATATGTTTCCATTATTCTCCTTCAAAACACCCACTCTACTTGGACAAACGGGAACAGTACAAGCCATTCTTGGCAAGCAACAGATTTATGAAATCACACTTTCAGATTTTTAAGTATTTTAAATCACATAAAGCTAAACGCGCTTGTTAACCAGCATGATATAAACAAATATGACGTTGCCTCTTTTATGGCGCGCAGCGTTTTAAGACGTCATATTCGGCTATTGTTATCTCTTTTTAACATACGACATGCAGCCATTAGAAAGACGGGTATCGAGTATCGAAGGAATCTTCAATTTTTATTGTTCCATCTATACACTAATACAATTATCTTTGCCATCTATATACTAATACAATTATCTTTGATTATGCCATTTGGATATGTCAGTGACAGTACACAGACTAAAAAGAATAGTTTTGAATGATTAAAATTCACAGACTCTTTGGGGATTCCAAACTCTGATATAAAGAATATAGTAAAGAAATCTATCCAAATTTATAATGTTCATTTAAACGATTATGCAAGTTTCTTAAAAATAAATAATTCTTCATACCATTCACATTAATTTGGATGGTTACTTACTAGTACATAAACGAATCTTGGAACTCAGAAGAAAAACACATGTTTAGTAAAAGGTTTTAGTAAAACTTGTTAAGATATGAAAATGCGTGGATTATAACTGGTATCCCTAACACTATGATTGTAGTCTGTAGTCTATAAAAAAGATTATTAAGCCTAGTTCGCATTATGCTAGTATTTTAGTCTAGTAGCGAGTAATTTAGTAGCTAAACGTGTCTGCTGAACACCAAAAATTTAGTCGAGTAGTTTAGTAAGGAATTAAGTCGAGCCGATAACTCTCTTTTCATCTTGACGTTAAAACATATTTCTTTTTAATGTACAAATAAGGAGATATTGGCGAGCCCCTAAGGCAAAAGGTAAAATAAAAATATGAGCAAATAACCAAGAAATGGAAAAATACGGTCTTCAACTTGGTTTGATAATACCGCGCCTAAGATTTTTAATTTGGCGCTGAAGATAAAATTAAAAAGATAACTATAGTAGTCTCACTAAATATTTTTCTTTTAACTCATTATTATTATTAACTAGCGACCCGCCCCTAGCTTTGCCCGGGGTGCAATTTTTAAATGTATAAATATTCCCCGTTTATCCCTATTTTCATTAGTGAAAACAGACTTAAAATCGGCCTACCCGTTCACACGTGATGTCGTGACCAAGGAAAATAGGGATTCATTTTTAAATATAGAGACGTCAGATTTGCAATAAATATTTATTATTTATTTATTAATAAGTTAGGAAAAATAAAACATTAAAAAAATGATGAACTTATCCAAACAAAACGTTATCTTTAGACAATTTTTATTGAAGTAAGTATAATGTTAATAACGACCAACTCCAGAAATAGCTCCTCCCATTTCTTGAATTTGCATGTCAGTTTTTTTAGGTAAATCACAGATTACCGCTTCAGCAGTGGTTAATAAGGATGCAACACCACTTGCATCGATTAATGCTCTTCTGACTACTTTTGTTGGATCTATAATTCCTTTCTCAATCATATTAACAAATTCATTATTTAAAGCGTCATATCCAAACTCTGTGTCCATTTCTCGGATCCGTGACACAATAACTGCTCCGTCAAAACCTGCATTACTAGCTATTGTCATGCAAGGCATTAGTAAAGCTTTTTTTACTATATCGATACCCATATCTTGATCTGCGTTGGCGGGTTTTAACTTTTCTAATGCAGGTATGCACCTCAAAAAAGCTGCTCCTCCACCTGGAACGATCCCTTCCGATATTGCAGCTCGCGTAGCATTCAGCGCGTCATTAACGCGATCTTTCTTTTCGTTTACTTCAACTTCACTGCTTCCTCCTATTAGTAAGACCGCAACGCCAGATTGTAATCTAGATATGCGCTCAATTAATTTTTTTCTTTCATAATCATCTGTTGTATCATTTAATTCAGCTTTTATTTGTTCTATTCGCTCGATTATTTCCTCCTTATTACCTTTACCTCTTAAAAGCACTGTAGAATCTTTCGTGATGACTGCTTCTCCAACTCTACCTAGACTTTCAAGTAAACAATCCTCAAGTCTTATTAAATTAAGTTCATCTTCGAATACTGCCGCACCCGTGGCAATAGCCATGTCCATAACTGAATTCTTTCTATATTCTCCGAACCCAGGAGATTTTACAGCAACTACTTGCAACCCAATCTTCAATTTATTTAAAACTAGAACAGATAGAGGTTCTACATCTAATTCTTCAGCAATGATTATCAATGGTTTCTTTTGAGTATTTGCTATTTCAAGAGCAGGAACTATTTGCTGAATATTAAATATTTTCTTTTCAGAAAAAAGTACTAAAGCATCACTATATTCAACTTTGGGACCTTTTGAAGAATTGATAAAGTATGGTGAAATGTATCCACGATCAAACTTCATGCCTTCAATGACTTCAAGTTCATCAATAAGAGTTTTACCATCTTTTACCATAATCACGCCATCTTTACCCACTCGTTCCATTGCGTCTGCTATTAATTTTCCTATAGATCTGTCTCCATTAGCCGATATAGTAGCTACTTGTGCAATTTCTGCAGAGGTACTTACAGGTTTAGATATTTCTTTTAATTTATCTTTTACTGCATCCACTGCTAACATTACTCCTTTTCTAATTTCAATTGGATTAGCTCCTCTAGAAATTTTTTCAAATCCCTCTTTTGCTATAGCACGTGCTAAAATGGTAGCAGTTGTTGTACCATCACCCGCTTCTTCGTTTGTCTTATTGGCAACATTTTGAACTAGTTTTGCACCAATATTTTGGAATTTATCTTTTAACTCTATACCTTTTGCTACAGTTACACCATCTTTAGTTATTTTAGGGGGACCGTAAGCTTGTTCAAGTATAACATTGCGACCTTTTGGCCCCATTGTAACCGCAACAGCATCAGTAAGAATATCAACGCCTTGTAACATTTGCGATCTTACGTCAGGACCAAATCTAACATCTTTTGCATAATTACGAATGTAACGAATTTTTTTCATGGTTTTAAACGTACTAAATTTGCCAAACCACATTTCACTTTTGGATAAACGATACATTTATATTTACGCAATTAATAATATTAGGCTTTTAAGAACAATTTCTGCGTTTGTAAGTTGTACGTCTTATTTTTTCATGACATTTTGGTAAAACTGTCATTATTTCATTTTTAATTTTGGAAATATATCACCTACTTTCTTACAGGCCACCGCCCACCAGCCAGAGACCACCGTTTTGTATATATATTTAGTCTCTGTAGATCTTTTCACACATATTGTATCTAAACTAAAAATATTATTTACCATTTAATATAACATTGCCGATGAATATTGTAACTGAATTATTTAAATAATAAAAATAGTGTCCATGTGGTATCCAAATCTTCTACAAAAAATGTACGTTTGAAAATCTACTAGTACGTCAATTTGTTTACATTTTTATTAAGATTAAATTACTTTTTTCTCGTATGTTATGTGATACAGTAATGTGGCGAAAGATGTTGATGTTACGCGCCACTATCGTTGACGTCAACCGACATGTGCGCAGAGAAGCGTCGTCTAGTAACGAACTTTCTTTGCGTAGGTACTTACGAAACGAAAGAAAGAAAGCCATTGATTGTTGAAGTTACAACTGTTACAACAACCAATCACCGGGCTTTATTTCTTTCGTTTCGTAAGTACGCAAAGGAAGCGTTTGCATCTTGGCTAGGGCACAAAAATATTGTGTCTGTTACCTGCAAGTTTGCTAACATAGTTACGTCTAGAGGCCGAACTTCTGCAATTTGGCCAAAGTGCTATCGTAGGTGTTTTTGGTGCGCCTTTTCGTCCCGAGAGCATACTAGGAAGTCATCGAAATAGATATAGAAAAAATCTAAACCACGAAACATTTCGTCAAAAAATCTTTGGAATGATTGTACAGCATTTCTCAAACAAAGGTCATGAATAGAAATTCGTAAAATTCAAATGGTGTCTACATTGCTGTTTTACATCATATATCCTCGGGCGTGATAGGAAAGAGGTGAATACATCATGAAAAACTGTGATAGTCTCGAATGACAGATTAAACCCGGCCTATACATATTGTCTGAACCTACAACTTCTCCATGTTCGTTCAGAACCTACAGTGCGCTCCGGAAAATCTGTAAGTTTTACTAATTATTATCGCTCATAAATGTCTTTGGAATGTCTCTGAAGTGATGTGGCGAACGACTTGCGATGTTGCGCCCACCCATGGAAGTAATAAGTACTATATACAACCGCCCACCATAGTCAACCGACATCCGTGCGGAGATGCGTTGTCTAGCAACGAAATAACATGAACAAATCTGGAACAAATAACAGGAAGTGATTTTTCCTTATATTAAGTTTTACCTTAAATAAGTTTAATTCTTTTGTAAATAGTGTTATTAATTAATATTTCAATTTAGCCAGTCACTTCACTTAATTTTATTCATCTGTGTCAGTTTACAGTGACATGGAAAGAGATTATATTAGCTCTATGCTGGCTCCACGAACTAAATAGTAGGAATATATTTAATACTAAGTATATGATAGTAGGTACCATGCAAAAAGTACCTATTGTAATACTAGCGGCCTGCCCCCGGCTTCGCCCGTGGTGCAATTTTTATATATATGAACATTCCCCGTTTATCAATCTCCATTAGTTAAAAATGAATTAAAATCGGTCTACCCGTTCACACGTGATGCCTTAACCAAGGGAAATGGGAACTCATTTTTGTATACATACTAGCGACCCGCCCCCGGCTTCGCCCGAGGTTAAATTTTTATATATATGAGCATTCCGCGTTTATCCCTCTTTCCATTAGTGAAAACCGAATTAAAATCGGTCTACCCGTTCACGCGTGATGCCGTGACCAAGGGAAATGGGGATTCATTTTTATATATAGAGAAGATATAAGAACTATAAGAAGACATATACCATGGCTCTATGTTCGAGATATGAGTTTCTTTCTTTCCATGTTGTCTCCTCCTTGTGGCAAAGATGTTGTATTAGTCTGTACCTATAGATGGATCACAAAATGCAGCAATATGTTATTCTTTCTAACACCTTCATATTGCCATAAGATTGAAAGAGACATACATATATAATCTGTCGGGTCGAAGTTGAGTGAATGTCTCCATTTTGACTATACAATGCAAGCTAAAGTTATAGCGTATAATAGTGCTGTGCATTTTTATTGATAACTAGATATCGTTGATATAGATTTTAAAACTTTTTTAGCCATACTTTTTATCCGTCATATATTATATGACGGATAAAAAGTATGGCTAAATGCGTTTCGGTGTACTGTTTGGTTATTAAATATAAATAAAATATGGGTGCGTACTGGTACTCGCCGCATTGCTAATCGGTTGTATGAGATTGTATGCAACCTCTCGCATTTATTTCACCAAAATATTTCAAAAGAATAGTTATTTTTTGAGTAGAAATATTTAGAATCCATCCTTAAGGGGTAGAACGGGAGTAGGATTTTATTACGAGAGGAAAAAAAACTCGATAATCTTAAAGTTTTATTTTTAGAAACGATATCACAGATTGGATAATCTGTGATATCGTTCATCTGTGATTCGTCAACATTTTAATTTAAAGACTTGCAGTTAATGTTGACGCTTGGGTATCCATGTATTTATTAGTAAGTTTTCTTTTTCTGGGTAATTTCTGAAAAGAAATAGTTTTTGGTTATTAATGATTCAAAAGATTTTCATAATTTTCATAGATTGAAGCATAACTTCTTTATAACTTATAGATATTACTTACTGGTTTACACGATGGTGGTAATTTTAGGAAAATTGTCGGCACTGCATACGAGTGTAGAATTTAACGCTGATATCCTTGGCGAAAGCAAGAATCTTCAAAGTTCATCGAGCATATTCTTGTATATTGCGAAGCTCTCCAATCGTCGGCTTTTCTTACATTTTTTGTCCACGTTTTTTTTTAAATCGATGTCGGTGGGAAATCTGTTATAAATTGATAAAAATTACTTTCAACCTACAGTGAATGCTAGAAATTGTCAACACTCTACTAAAAATAAATTAGTTATCGATATCGATAAACTTATCAAGATCAGACTACAGCACTATAAAGCAAGACAAATGTCAAAAATTCCGATTAACTTTGGTTTATGTAAATTTTAGTTATAAACACCAGCTTTTCTTTAAATAAATCAACCTTAGAGCTGTGTATGCATGTACAATAATTCATTTTTAGTAAATAATTATAAAAATTTGTTTACAAAACACCAAAATTAATGAGTGCGAGCTGTGCGACTTACCGGTGAAATGATATGTTTCCATTATTCTCCTTCAAAACACCCACTCTACTTGGACAAACGGGAACAGTACAAGCCATTCTTGGCAAGCAACAGATTTATGAAATCACATTTTCAGATTTTTAAGTATTTTAAATCACATAAAGCTAAACGCGCTTGTTAACCAGCATGATATAAACAAATATGACGTTTCCTCTTTTATGGCGCGCAGCGTTTTAAGACGTCATATTCGGCTATTGTTATCTCTTTTTAACATACGACATGCAGCCATTAGAAAGACGGGTATCGAGTATCGAAGGAATCTTCAATTTTTATTGTTCCATCTATACACTAATACAATTATCTTTGTCCTTGTGGTATATAGTGTTCTGTATACGTTACAGAGCGAAGAGCGAAGTTGCTATAGAGCGAACTATTTATAGTTGCTAAAACGTACTCTTTGCTAGTTGCTATCACAGAGTATCTTTTTATATAGGAGGAGTTGCTATAATTGCGATTGCGAATAAACGAATTGAAACTTGAATTGAAAGTCGTTTAGTTTAATTTGGTTGGTTTGGCTGGTGGAATCTGTCTGTGCAAAGTTCTATTTTGTTTTTATCGAAATTGAACATGAATTCACGTTCAAAACCTTTGTTTATTAATTTAAATATAGGTGACCAGTTAACTTCAATATCTTGTGGTCACATAGTTTCAGAATTAATAAAATTTATACTTTATCAAAGATTGCAAATTCCATACAGTTACCAATGGTTAAAACAAACGGTTAACAACAGAAAGTTATGCGTAAATCCAAGTCAAAATAATAGTTTTCATTCTGAAAGACATTTTCGGATAGCTTCGATGGCTTTAGAAAACTTAGATCACATTTTGAAAGTAAGTTATTTCGTTTTGGCACGTTCTATTTTTGCGATTCAGATTCATCCATAAATATCTACTTTTTTCTCAAATAGTTGTATATAATTTTTTAATAATTACTTTCAGAGTTTATCACTAGAAATCAATGGTTCCACAATTCCTCAAGAAGTGTGCATATTGCTAGGAGGCACACCATACACCGCTAAAGAAGCTTACAGACTTGTGCTACCTAACCTGTGTCATAAGGAACAATGCCATTCTCCACATATAGCATCAGAACAGAAGATCAAACGTATTGTGTTTCAGTAAGTATTATAATTACATATTTTTATTTATATATATACTTACATATTTACTTTATCACCTAACTAAAGGCTATTTACTTAGGAAATTAAAAAGATAGACATTTTGATGACTTATAGCCTTGTGGTAAATTTCAGATCTGAATAGCTTGGTCTTTTTATGGCTTCAACTTAATGTTAAAAGATTTTTGACTAAAATTGAATGGTATGGCAAGATTAAGTAATGGCAGGGAACACTGTTTTGCAATCATTTGGGCAGTTCATCTGACGGCAGTAACCCCCCTATTACAGAAGACCACCATGAAATAATTATGTTTCGGTGAGTGAGTAAGGAATGCCAGAGCCCGTTTTCCTATCCAGTCCCTTATCTTTAATCCTACTGTAGTCAGCAGTGCACTTGCAGCACATATAGCATTGCTTGTGTTATAGGCGACGGTAGCCACCTACCATCAGTGGACAGTCAGCCTATCTGCCGATCTTAACATAAAAAAAAAATTAAACAAGTGACTATTTAGTTTTAGAAAGCTAGAATTCAAAACAATGCACTGATATAACCAAACTCCTTTCTCTGTTTCAATTTCCTGGGGCAAACAAAAATCATCTCTTCTGAAATGGTAGACATAGACATAAACCAAAGTTCTCGACATAGTCTATGTCGAGAACTTTGGTTCTTTGTCAAATTTTATAATTTTATAATCCACCAAAGAAACTCTTACATAGCCCGCTTCATAGCTCACTGAGTGACTTTGAACTTGATCAATTCTGCCATGAGAGGCGATACATTATTACTGGCAGGATACACTGATTATAGACCGTGGTCTTCAGATATTGTGGAAGTGGTGATGCGAACAGATGACATAGCTTCCCAAATGCAGCCCAACCCAGCTGGAAAGTTATTTCTGCTTAAATGGATTTCTATTAGACGTTTGTCTAATAGAACAACTTCGAGAGTTACACCTTCAAAGTTGTAATGTTTCATTATCATTATGATGATTTCATAATGATTTTTATATGTACATATTAGCATAATTTCAATAATGGCTTGGCTCATTGTCCTGCTGTCATAAACTGGCTAGTCTATCTGGTTGGCTGTAAATACTGTTTTATAGAAGACCGCTGTCACTGTTGATGAGCCTTTTGGTTGAGTGGTTAGGTTTTAAGGTGCTTGACTTAACACTCTGCTCAATGTCCCAAACATGAATCTCGGCAGGGCCAACTTTAGCAAGTATTGGCGTAGCTTGCGTTAATAGTTGATGATACTTCCATCAAGTGGACTGTCTGCATGTCTGACAACCATTAAATATAAGAAAAATGTATGTTAGCTGTTGTGTTTTGATACGCAAGTAAGAGATGTCAGAGCTGAATCCCCTATCCTATTCTTATCTTTTATTATTTGCCCTATCAGGGTCATCAGCAGGGGTTATCCTTTAAAATAAACACTCCCATGAAAATGTTTCCTACCAGTTTAATTTTTGTTTGGACATATCTCTTTAAAGACTAAACCAATTATGACCCATGACTCATTTTTTGAGACTGTTTTGACTGAAAGACTTCAGCTGAATATAGAAAACTTTTTAAATAAAGCTGCTTTTGCCTAAGAAATATTTATTTTAAATAAAGCTGCTTTTGCCTAAGAAATATTTAGTGTACCCAAAAAGAATATTCAAAGTTATCACTAGTTTCAAAAATGCCCCTGGGGACTCAAATTTTGATTTGTTAGTAAATTTTCCTGGACTATATTGATGAAGTTGGTTTGACAATTTTGCATTTTTTAACATAACACAGTAGACAATACAATTAAATAAGCTGTTTGAGATGGTATTTTAATTTTGTCTTATTTTAAAGCGTGACAGACAGATTGATGACGGCCCTGTTGTTTGTAGACGGTAACAGTCGCCTAAGGACACAAGCAGCACCAGAGAGACAGCTGACTCTCTGCTGACACTAAAACAAACATAAATTTTTGTAATTCATATTAAATATACATATAATTATGTATCTTCTTTTCAGGTGTTTGGCGACTTCGGATACATTAAGTAAAGTAATGTTGGATCAACTGGCACCTACCAACATGCATGTTTTTATAAGGAAAAATTCAATAGACAATAAAGACTTAATAGTCAATTATGACAATTTCATGCATGCTAGTGGTTTTAGAATATCTAACAACTCAAAACTTGTCATAATAGACTTTAGAAGTCAAAATCAAATTAC
This sequence comes from Bembecia ichneumoniformis, assembly GCA_910589475.2. Classification (NCBI taxonomy): domain Eukaryota; kingdom Metazoa; phylum Arthropoda; class Insecta; order Lepidoptera; family Sesiidae; genus Bembecia; species Bembecia ichneumoniformis. Next base: position 9,734,165 of record OU342537.1, on the reverse strand, counting down.
GTGTTGTAATGAGTTTAAGATTTTTGGTGACATTATTAGTAATAATTTAAATCATTTGCACTTTGAGAATAGTGCCAAAGATGGCATAGACGAATATCGTGAGATTGAGTCCACCGATAGTGTAAAGTGGTATCAATCTGCATATGTTATGAAAGGTTTTAAAGATTATTTCGTAAATGGAAGTTCAATAACGAATGCATGGAATCAATCTTGATGACAATGTTTTTGGCTGCTGCTTTTAGCAGTCAGCAGACTAATAGTAAAAACGTGAAGTAGGTCAATAATTTAATATGTAAGGACAAGAATTAGAGTATATGTGAAGTTGACCCCCCAATATAACTTTTTTCGATCCGAAGAATACTGTAGTTGGTATGATCACGTAAACTTTTTGATTTGTGAAGTTGGCCTCCCCCATCAAGTTCAATAATCAATTTCTTGTGGAAAATAAACAGAACTATTGATATAAAGTATAGAAACTCCAGAAATATGTGGGGGTAACTAGAACTCACGTAGTTTTTTTTTTATCACGATATTGGGGGGCCAACTTCACATACTCTAAGAATTATTAGTGTTGGATAACTCAAGATTCAAAATTCAGTCATGCATTGTGATATTCTCAAAATCAGACTGAAATAGTTTTGGTGATAAATTGTATTAGGGCTGATTGACATGAAGCCAAAAACACATATTGCCTTAACATTAGATAAAATGTCTCATTACATAGAGGCGTAGCTACCGCCGTATTAATTATTTGGGCCGCCCGGGCTACAGCCTCGACGTGTGTAAGCGAATATTCGTAAAATGTTACTTAAATTTTTACAATCTCATTAAAATTAAATATTGGTCCGTAGGCTAAAGTTTAGAGTCTAAATGCATTGCCTCTAAAAACATTTTTTTTATTATGTAAAAAAATTTACCTTTTCGTCACAGTCAGGTAGAAGGGGCCCTCGACACAATTTGATACACAGCCCATCTAGAGTTATGACAAGCTACGCCATTGTCATACACTATGGATAACAAAATTGAGAAAAAATGCGACGCAGTCATGTGAATAATTGTGTACTCTGCGAAATAGGCAGTTTGATAGGTCTTTAGCGACTCAAGACTAATAAATGCTAGTCCAAGTTATTACAAATTATATTTAGGGCCTTATCACACTAGCGATTTTGGAGTGAGTAAAGTTTAGTGCGCTGATGTACCTGATACTTTCGGATTTTGCCGATTGCTAAGCCCATTGGTTGGCCTCTTCCATTTGGACTCGCTCGCAAATAGCTAGTGTGATAGTGCCCTTAGGCATAATGAAGACTGGGGTTTGCTATCCTAGTTATTTTATTTATCCCTCTAATTCGGACCAAGCGCTTTAAAACATCTTTTGTGATGCGCACTGCTAAGGATTGGAACTCCCTGCCGGCGTCTGTATTTCCGAGCTCATACAACCCAAATCTTTTCAAGGTTCCGAGTGAATAGGCTTCTTCTCGGTGAGCTCGCTCCATCGTCGGCCTCATCCTTCCTACATGGATAGATGCTGGTCAAGAGCAAACCCATCTTTAATAAACAAAAAAAAAAAATATTATATAATATGGCTTATGAGCCATATTTGGATTGTTTTTATACAAACGTGTTATTTTTATATTCAACATGCCACGTTGAATACAATCAAGGCATCGCCAAACTATTACTTGAAAAGGCCAGTTGAAACCAACTAAAGACATACTTAAATATAATAGAAAGAAACAATGCAAGTATGAATTTAAATTATAGGAAAACACAGCATTAGTTAAATTAGTGTGCAAATACAATCAAATTCGGTTTTATTTGTAGTCAGAAAGGACAGTTGAATTGCATTTTCTGTTGGTTATTGTGTTGTTATGTCACTTCTAGAGAAGCCACACTACATTTGTTTGGCGTTAAGCAACAAAAAATCTATTAGATAGTAAGTTTTGGAAAGTTTGAGAACTATAGGCTTTTAAAACTTATATTTTAAGTTAGTGACATTTTTATATTGTATAAGAAATCAAATGTAATGACTGAACTTATCAATTTGTTTTGTATAGTTTGCGCGCAACTAATTAGTTGCTTTGCTCCTTTGAGGAAGAGAGGCTTCTTGGCTCTTTAAAGTAAAGAGAGACTGTTAGTGAAAGTAGGACTCGTGCGTTTTTATCTGTATATAAAGTAATTTTTGTAAATTGATTTTTAATAAGTTACTTCTGTCTCATTTCAACAAAGGGGGCGCGGCCGATGAGTTGCGCACGGCCTGCATATTTATATCTTGTTCGCGTTAAAAAAACAATTAATCATCAAAATTTAACCCACAGAAGCACAATTGTGATAATACTGCAACAAATTAAATGCTAATTACTAACTCTTTAGGTCATTTTTGTATGTATGTTTAGTGTGCAATATCATGGTGTACAAGAATTATGCCACACAATGATAAGAAATAGGAAACTATAAGCTTTGTAGTAACTATCTCATAAAATTTATTTTAGGTTTAAATAAGGGACTTAACGATTATCTGGCACTTTCAGCCATGTAATTATTTACAGGCCAACCAATCTTTTTCCCGAATTTACCAATTTAGCCATTATCCGCTCGAGACTAAATTTGACGAGCATGGGATTAGATTTATCATATCATAGATGTAAAATTAGCCAGACCAGCCAGCCAGGCATTCATTGTCGTTTTTATATTCTCAATAAGTAGATGTGGAAGATTCAGTAGCAAAGCCTTTTTAGGCAAAGCCTAATTGTATTAAAAAAAAAAATTTTTTGTGTAATGTTCTAATGGTAAAAACAAAAAAACACAATTTCTAGGCCTGTTGAATTGTCTCCGCCGCCAGCGAGTTCTATAGTAAATGTCATTTGCCTCAGTGAATCCCTTAATAATTCATTATAAGGGTTAGTCAGACCCAACGTGTTAGTTGAAATCTTACAAAACCTATTGTTAGTAATACATACATAACATAAACATACATGGATTATTGAATGGGAAAATTAGTGGTCGCAAGAATTATTCAAATAGGATCTACTATGAGCAATACTATTGAGTATTTTGATTAGATGATGTATGATTTGATAGTGCCTTTGATGGTCATTGCCTTGCATATTTTGACAGCTGCTCTTTGTATTGTTTTATCAAATAGATTGCGTTTTATATACAACACCTTGTAAGTTTAAGCGTTCCTGGCATGTAGATTTATATTTGAGCAAAAAGTCTAAGTTTAACATAATGTATGGGACACTAAAAATAACGTGTATTTTTCGATTTTTGGACGAGTTTTGACGTGACAAAGTCTAATAAATCGATGAACGCCGGCTGCACGCACTTATTGACCCGTTACGCTCGAGCCGATACACGATCGGAGCGAGAGCGAGTGGCACGAGCGAGCGAAAGGCACGATCGGCTTACGCCGCATCTATCTCTCTTCCATTCGTCATAAAAGTATGCAACCATTTCATCAATGTTTTGTTATGACGTCACGTTAAACTATCGTCCGTAAATCGACTTTATAGACGATTTTTTTTAATATTATCTACAACCAGCGTCATGCGACGGCTATAATGTAATATAATTGATAATGTATGTCGCCTAAAATCACAATATAAAGTCTCCCTCATCATGCGATCACTCTTCTAGATCATGAGCAGACGTGTTGGTTATACTTGGTTTGAGGAGCCAAATCTCAGAGAAAAAGCCCTCGTGGCCCATGGCCGTGACAACAATTAGGCCAGGTTGTATCTCGGTATTTTGAAAGGATTTATAGTGTCGGGTATACGGTTAGTTCATTAGGGCGGTGTGTTAGCCTCTCCTTGTATTTCTTGCCGTAAGATGAATTTCCTGTTTCGCTCATTTGAAGACACTCATGAAGCTCGGAGTTTCTCATAAACCAGACTAAGTTGGTCTAAGGTGTAATTTTAAGCTTTTTGTAGCGAGTTTGTATTGTAAAATAGAAATCGAAGTAAGGATTCTTCATGTTGCTTATTTCGCTGTGAAACTTACGTTTAAACTATATGATGATTTACAGTTTTTTTAACGCGAACGATTATGGTAGACATTAATGCTAAGAAAAATCTCAATTATGTTATACATTAAATCTATCATTTTTTACACTTATACGTATTTATATTGAATAAATATTTTACAATTAGATAGTCTTTTCTTTTCTGTAAAAAAGTTTTAATTGCCGTCAGATGTCGAGAACAGCCCAGATGTGTTGTGAATATTTCAGAATTTCAACTGAATTCGTGTTTCAAATTCACTTTTATAAATTCATTACGTAAACAATAATCGACGTGGCTACGGGGCGGCTTAAATATATACAAAGAGATGTTATAAAATTTTCTTATAAAGCGGTGCGTGACTACTTCGAGGGGCGAGGAGAAAGTTAGACCCCGCCCAATTATAGGTACTTAAATTGCAAATTAAATTTGACTGTAGTCTACAACAAACAAGCGCCGCCAATCCGTGATCAAGACCACGCCCACAAAAAATGACGCCAGGACCTAGTTTGAAATCAGTGCAGTTGTTTAGGCCATCTTCTCTTTGTATATGCTCCGTGGGTCAACCACACGATAGAAGTGAAAACTTCTAATTTTTTAATATTATAAACATCATTATAATTTAATCTCGATTCAGTACGTCACCGACTCGAGTTTGACGGTTCACAAATTCACTCTTTAGTACCTAATAAACTCCATATAAACTCACCTAAATTGGATGTCATAATAATGTGTTCTGTTCACTCAGTTCACTTATCAGATATTCTCATTCTTTGATTCAATGTTACATAATTTATATGTTGTAAACTCTTTGTATTGTAATAAAATACTTCTTTAAAATTTCGCTATGAAAAAGAGTTTATGTCGGAACTGGCCGACGTCAACGAGCCCGTTGGGTGAGTGGTTAGGGTGTTTGCCTTAACGCTCTGTTTTAGGGTTCATTGGTTCGATTCCCGGCAGTCAACTTTGAAAAAACTAATTTGGCTCTGGTCTGCATAGTGGCAGGGCACACTGCGTTTCGCAGTCATTTGGGCAGCCCGTATGGCGGCAGTAACCACGCCGTGCACTTTACAGAAGACCACTGTGAAGAACACCACGTGTGCTGTTGTGTTTCGGTGAGTGAGTAAGGTATTATTCTCTACAGATAACTAATTTTAGTTAGAAACACGTATATTACAGAAGTTATATGACTTGTATTATACAATGCTGTCGGACTTTCTTATTATCGGTGTTTCTAAAAAGTCATTTAAATTTTTTTGCTTTGGTTAAAAACTCATATTAGGTACTAACCTAACCTTACCACCATATTTTGTTGCTAACTCGATAATTATATGTATAGATTAAAGCCTCGCTGTCTAAAGGGTTTCATGCGAATTGCGTAAAATTTTGAGAAAGCACAAAAAAAATTGAGAGAAAAAAATGTTTATTTAGTACTTACAATTATTATAACAAGAAAAAAAAAACATGATTTCCAAAAACAATTTACAGTTAGTGTATCAAAATGGTCTCTGCTCAGTATTTTGTCGTAGAATTTCAATTTCTTAATTTACATAGTATAAGCACATTCTAACCATACTTACAGTCAGGCAACGAATGTACTTGCGTAGAACAACGTTCGGCGAACTCGCTTCAATTTGCAGGCTCGAACATAACTATGGTTAGACTGTGGTATAAGGCATACACTATACAATAATAACAAATCTTGTACACTGTATAGTGCTTTGTTCAATTACAATATCATAGTTTTATTGGGTACATATTTACATTCCACTGTCAAATATACCGAATGGGTTTTTCTAGCATTATTTGCAACTATAGTAACAGTTGTAGTATTAGATTTTTTCCTAAATTTTGTGGCATATCGCAAATAGCGTTTTTTCTAGTTTCCAGTGTTCGACCCTTATTCTTCTAAAACTGTTCGCAGTTTTTTCGTGACATAAAATTTCAGACATTATTGTTTGCCGTGACATGTTTTAGAACACGTTTCAAATCACTACACAAAGTATCACAATTGGTTTAAAAAAGAAACGTGGTGACGATAGATTACGTGATTGTAAAGGGTTTTCATCTGGTGGGTGGAACAAAACTCCCCAGGGAGAAATAGGCTTTGTTTGCAATATGATAAATAATTTACCTACATATGAATCTCACTATAGAAGGTCACAAATAATTGAAACATTTGAATGCATTAGTACATTCGATATGGAAAAGACGTTGCCATCACCACGAATTCCGACAAATGTGGTGTTTTATAAGAGACAGCTATGGTTCTACAACTGTGGCGTTCATGTGTCTTCAACAAATCAGGGGTACTGTTTAACAAAATTTGTAAATCAAATAATGCGACCTAATATTGAATACCTTTCACTGTGGAGCGACTGCTGCGGTGGGCAAAATCGAAACATAAAAATGGTCCTCCTATGTACTCAAAGCGATCTTAGCTGCCCACCCTACCCTAAAAATGATCGAATTAAATTTTCAGAATCCAGACATACCTTTTTACCAAATGACACCGATTTCGGGAAAATCGAAAGTCATTTGAAAAATTTTCAAAGATTATATACAGCAGAAGATTATGTAAACGTGATAAAAACTTGCCCAAAAAAATGAGAAAGGAAGATTTTCTCAGCACTGAGAAGTTAGAAAAAGATATAACCAATCGAAAGACTTTGTGCATAAAGATACGGTTAATTGGTTAAAAACTAAACAAATCCAATTAAAAAAGGATAGCGTCTATTCCGTTTTTATGAAGTCAGAGGATGTTGATGAGTATCAAGAGTTGTACATAGGACGAAAATACAAAGGGAATGTGTCAAAGGGAATGTGTTTAAGCTCAGAACTTCTTGTTCCTCTTTGGCCTATCACCCAAGCTAAATTAAATGATGTCAATGTTTCGCCTAATTCCTGAGCATTGTCTTTAATTTTATAAACAGTTAAAAGGTATGGAAGGTTTGCGTGACGACATCGAAGGATTTGGAGGTGAACCAGATTTTGACTTAGAAATAGATAAACAAGATATGACCAGTGAGGTTAATTGATCTTTTTTATTTCAAAAATGAACCTTTCCTAATTATAATCTTGTTTTGTTCTTATAATCTTGTTTTATCATTATTTTGAGCCATAAATGGTTTTGGAATGTTTTTCTGGAAGTACGTCCATTTAATGGAGAAAACACACCGTCACCATCCATTTTTAATAATACATTTGTTGATGACGTAACAGCAAATATTTTGACTCCAAGTAATGAATCGGATACAAAGAAATTAATCTCCCCACGATCTTCTCCAACTATCAATGAGATGACAGATGACCATCTGTAGTACAGAAACATCACAAATTGCAGAATTAATAGAAGCGCCAGAAACTGCAGAATCAGCAGAAACATCACAAACTGCAGAATTGACAGGAACATCACAAACTGCAGAATCAACAGAAATATCACAAACTGCAGAATCAGTAGGAATATCACAAACTGCAGAAAATCACCATGACTTATATTAACATGTTCGCTGCCGCACAGGGTTGTATGGATAGGTGGGCCATGACCTTTTCGTGGTGGGGGGGCTTACCCTTGGCAATCCGGGCGGTTGCAGGGGTCGGTGGGGTCACCGGCCTTTGCTCGATCGATCGGATTGGTTTTGGGGACTAAGAAGGCCCACACCGAGGTGGGCTCCGAGCGAGCTCCGCCCAGCGGAGCTCGTAGCGGAGCTGTTATTTGGAGGCTGTTGGACCTTCTGTTGGAGCTTCACCGGTCATCGCTCGCGCGGGCCGAGAATCCGTACTCGGCCCGCGCGGTTGGTGGCCGGTGAGAGAGAGGGCACCCCGGTCCTTGTTCGTCAGACTGAGGTATGGGACTCGATACTGAGGATGAGGATCGGCAGGTGAGTCGCAGCGGGTGGATTCTCTCGGACGGCTCCGACGCTCAGTGGTAGTCGGGCAACTTACGCGAAGACGGAGCTCATGCGACTGGGAAGGACCAACTGGCATAGTACCTGCAATCGTGGCATGTGGGGGGTGGGGAACACCCGGTGGGTGGGCACCGGCTTAGTACTACCCCCCACAGTCGTCCGGAAGAGTGAAGACCCGGCCTCGCCACCCGGCCTAGTAGCTCTTCCGCGACGACAACATGAGGTGGAGACCATCTCGGGCTGCCGCGATTGTTGGGGAAATGTCAGGGGGACACCCCTATGGGCCGCCCACCCATAATGTCGTATGAGATGAGCGGCCACAGGAGCGGGGGTCATTCGGGGGATGAAGGTGGAAGCGGCGTCCGACTCCGCGGATGGTTGTGCCGCGGAGAAGAGGTAAAGGGTTGATTCGATTACGAATCCCCTCGCTGACTGCTCGCTGCGACGGATAAGAGGATCACGGGCGGCTGGTGCCGCTGCGCTCGGGGGCGGTGGACGTGGGAAGGTACGCCGCCCGCACAACACCGGGCAGTGAGGTGTGGTGGCCTGCAGATGTTCCAGCAGGTCACCACAGGAGGAGTTTTGACACGGCTTGCCGTGACGGATGCGGGTCCGCAAGGACATGGCGGTGCGTGGGGCCCGGGGATAAGGCCTCGCTGTGACTCCGGGTCTCACGATCACTGCCGATGGTGGAACATGGAGGTGGTTTTAGTGGAGTAGGACCGGCGGGGCGATTCGTTCCGTCGGGTGAGTCCCACACACCCCCTCGTCGATCGTCCCCGTCGACGAGGGATAGTGCGTAAATGCATTTCCCCTCCTTAAAAAAAAAAAAAAAAAAGGGTTGTATGGATCCGGTACTCATCTTTCCTTTGGTGCGGAGCAAAATTTGCTATGAGAAACGCTGTTGCGGGACAGTTATATTCGACCTCCGTGTAAATATAAAAGAGTCGGTAGCTTTTTCACATTGCCCCTTTAAATATATTATACATTCACGAAAAAAGGCACTGGATCTTTGCGACCCGTAACCGACAGAAGCAAAAAAATGTTCATCTAGTGCGTTTACCGGTTTTAAAATACCCGGTGCCCTATGACCCGCTAACCGCACTAGATTACGTCTTAGTTTAACTAGTGCAGTGATTGCGTCTTGGTGTGGGTGTAATTATAGCACAAGTTTTATTTCTGTTCGAGAAAGTGCACTTACGAAACTAATGATACGACTCTGAAAAGTACAGGAAAAAACCGAACTGAAAAGTTACTAACGAAGATGTAATGAAGCCTGAATGTGGTCTGACTTATAACAGTAATAAAAAAGGAATTGACTACAGCGATCAAATGTCTTCCTACTACTCTACCTTACAACGTGGTATTAAATGATACAGGTAGATGATGGTGATGATAGAGCTTTTGATGGGGATGGCAGTGGTAAATGCTTTGATCGTTTATAACGGAAAAAATGAAATGGTAATAAAAAGCGAAGTTGTTCAGGGTGCTATGACAAATTACGCCAAAGGTTCAATAGCAAAGATGCTTGCAATAGGGTGAAAAAAATCAAAACCATGTGTGAGGCTTGATCGATATCTTGTTTTATTTATTATTACTACAACACTAAAAATCTATCGACATCTTTAATAATTAGTGCGGATTTTGATCCAGCGAATTATTTTATTGTTTCTAAACAAACCAGTAAGTGATATTACTTACGATTCTAGTAATTACTTGGATTATAATGCGGTACTCTACTGCATTATAGAAATAGTAATTACATATTATAACCACAGAGACAATTACAATTAAAGGAGTACAGGTCGATCAAACTTTTTCGATCCGCTAACGCACCAGGAAGGAGTCATCGATATCAATAGACGCAGTGAACGTGTTAATACATTAAAAAATTTCAGGCAATACTTGTTTTCAAGGAAAGGACAGCGTAGGCTAGAGCGAGACGACAACAGGGTGACCCAAAATTCCAACTTTATGCTGTCCGACAAAGACAGCTATAGGTGAGAGAGAGAAAGCATCTGGGTGAACCTTACAATTGCCTTTATCGTCACGCTACACTTTTCTAAATAGGATATTTTTAGTGCATAAATTTATAAATAAGTAGAATAGGAATAGGTAAATATGTCAATAACTCTAATTAGAATAGGGTGTAAAATAAGAACTGTAAATAATGTAAATGATTAAACGACACAGAGAGGGGGAAGTAACATCGATAGTAGGTCAAACTTGTTGGGGATAATTGCTCCACCAGCCTATATAAACCGCGCCGATTTCCGTCAAAACTCACTGGCAGAACACTGGCATTTCCAGTCATCCCGGAACAAGCCGCATGAAGAGGCTGAGAAAAGTATAGTGTATTGCGCCTAGTAGGCACCCGGTATAGCAAAAAAGTGACACGAATGACTCCCGTTAGACTTCGAGCCAAAGCCCGCTCTGTACATATACCTAGTAACGTGGTGTTTTCCTCCAACCCAGCACACGGTGCCGGTAACGAGTCCGGTACACTTATATTAATACATTTAAAAAAAAAGCAGGCAATACCGACGCAGTCTTCTTTAACAGAAACATCACAAATAGCAGAATTAATAGAAACACCAGAAACTGCAGTCAGCACACCTCCGGATACAAGTAATTTTTATACTTACTAGGAGTGCCCCTACAAATGTAAATTTGTACCTTGTACATAAATAAACTTGAAATAAAAAATGACTAACTGCTCAATTAGCAGAAACATCAGAAATTGCAGAATTAATAGAAGCACCAGAAACTACAGTCACCAGAACATCTCCTGATACAAGTAATTTTTATACTTACTAGGAGTGCCCCTACAAATGTAAATTTGTACCTTGTACATAAATAAACTTGAAATAAAAAAGGACTAACTGCTCAATTAGCAGAAACATCAGAAATTGCAGAATTAATAGAAGCACCAGAAACTAGTCACCAGAACATCTCCTGATACAAGTAATTTTTATAATTACTAGGAGTGCCTCTACAAACGTAAATTTGTACCTTGTACATAAATAAACTTGAAATAAAAAATGACTAACTGCTCAATTAGCAGAAACATCAGAAATTGCAGAATTAATAGAAGCACCAGAAACTAGTCCCCAGAACATTTCCTGATACAAGTAATTTTTATACTTACTAGGAGTGCCCCTACAAATGTAAATTTGTACCTTGTACATAAATAAACTTGAAATAAAAAATGACTAACTGCTCAATTAGCAGAAACATCAGAAATTGCAGAATTAATAGAAGCACCAGAAACTACAGTCACCAGAACATCTCCTGATACAAGTAATTTTTATACTTACTAGGAGTGCCCCTACAAATATAAATTTGTACCTTGTACATAAATAAACTTGAAATAAAAAAGGACTAACTGCTCAATTAGCAGAAACATCAGAAATTGCAGAATTAATAGAAGCACCAGAAACTACAGTCACCAGAACATCTCCTGATACAAGTAATTTTTATACTTACTAGGAGTGCCCCTACAAATGTAAATTTGTACCTTGTACATAAATAAACTTGAAATAAAAAATGACTAACTGCTCAATTAGCAGAAACATCAGAAATTGCAGAATTAATAGAAGCACCAGAAACTACAGTCACCAGAACATCTCCTGATACAAGTAATTTTTATACTTACTAGGAGTGCCCCTACAAATGTAAATTTGTACCTTGTACATAAATAAACTTGAAATAAAAAAGGACTAACTGCTCAATTAGCAGAAACATCAGAAATTGCAGAATTAATGGAAGCACCAGAAACTACAGTCACCAGAACATCTCCTGATACAAGTAATTTTTATACTTACTAGGAGTGCCCCTACAAATGTAAATTTGTACCTTGTACATAAATAAACTTGAAATAAAAAATGACTAACTGCTCAATTAGCAGAAACATCAGAAATCGCAGAATTAATAGAAGCACCAGAAACTACAGTCACCAGAACATCTCCTGATACAAGTAATTTTTATACTTACTAGGAGTGCCCCTACAAATGTAAATTTGTACCTTGTACATAAATAAACTTAAAATAAAAAATGACTAACTGCTCAATTAGCAGAAACATCAGAAATTGCAGAATTAATAGAAGCACCAGAAATTACAGTCACCAGAACATCTCCTGATACAAGTAATTTTTATACTTACTAGGAGTGTACCCCCCACAAATGTAAATTACTTACTACCCCTACAAATGTAAATTTGTACCTTGTACTTACATAAACTTGAAATAAAAAATAACAAACTGCTCAATTAGCAGAAACATCAGAAATTGCAGAATTAATAGTAGCACCAGAAACTACAGTCACCAGAACATCTCCTGATACAAGTAATTTTTATACTTACTAGGAGTGCCCCTATAAATGTAAATTTGTACCTTGTACTTAAATAAACTTGAAATAAAAAATAACAAACTGCTCAATTAGCAGAAACATCAGAAATTGCAGAATTAGTAGAAGCACCAGAAATTACAGAGTCACCAGAACATCTCCTGATACAAGTAATTTTTATACTTACTAGGAGTGCCCCTACAAATGTAAATTTGTACCTTGTACTTAAATAAACTTGAAATAAAAAATAAAAAACTGCTCAATCAGCAGAAATATCAGAAGTTGCAGAATTAATAGAAGCACCAGAACTGCAGAATCATAACAAACTGCAGAACCAACCATGGAGGTACCAACCGCTAAGGGTTCTCCAGTGACCAAGGAACCCTCTACGAAAGCCAGAAGCCGAGCATCGAGCAATAAGTCTGCCAAGTCACGCCGACTGGCCGCGGCGAAAGAATTGCTTATCCTTAAAATTGAATTGTGAAGAACCATATTGCCGCCATAGAGACTGAATCGGACTCCGACGACGACACGGTGATGGATCAACAAACCCACGAATGGGTCGATACATGGATCCAATAAAGTGAAGAACATCTCGCCGCCGACAGACGAGGATCTCCTCTGTGCCAGGAGAACGCTGAGCAACAGTTGTCGCCGCTGCTACCGCAACACGTGCCGTCGCCACCTCAGAGGGCGATCAAGAAACGACAGCAGCCGCCGCCACTGTTGCCACTGCAGCACACACTGTGATGCTCTCCCACTTCCTGAACAGGGAAGCCGACAAGTGTGGAAGCTACGCAGCGCCGGACGCGTTTCAACCATCTGCATTCGAACTAAGGCCTAGGACTCTCCGTACGCAACAAACACACTACACCAACAATTCCCGAAGTCCTGAAAAGAAGGACTCATCCTCTGCAGTGTGTGGGAAACGAGCCCACACCACAGAAAACTGCACTTACTTCCTCAAAGCCTCCACGAACGACAGGTGGGACTTAGCCAAGAAACACCACCTCTGGTTCAGGTGTTTGCATCGCCGCACAAAGAGACACCGCTGCCGCTACGAGCGATGCGGAATCGACGACTGCAAGTACCCACATCACAATCGCCTTCATCACAACCAAGGAACCAGAACCAGTGCGAAGAACCGAGACAGTCTCCAACATCTGCAAGTTGAAGAATAGCCACCTGTCTGAAGATAGTGCCTATAAAGGTGTCGTGAGCGGCGGGAGTTGAAGACACTTTCAAGCTACTGGACGACGGATCAACAGTCACCGATCGACGAGCAACTAATCAAAACGGTGGGGGCAACCGGCCACATCGAACCCCTTACCTTAGAAGGGATCAACAGGAGAGTGATGAGAGTATCCACAGTCAAGACGTGTCACAGTGAACTTACGACGAGGTGAGACAACAGAGGATATTCAGGCATGTACAGTCCAAGACCGACACCTGGCAAAACAAGAAGTGAACAGAGAAGGTTTGATTAAGTGCACACACTAATACCATATCGTCGATGATCTCATATACGATAACGCCGAACCTAGGTTGGATGCTACAAGCAATCCGACCCCACGCTCCACAAAATCCAGAACCACCAGCCGTCGTGGATCATGAAGATCCACCCCAAGCGGTGCGACAGCACCGCCGTGATCGTGAGGAGCTTGATGAGAAGCAGAAGAAGTCATCGCGCCCATACAGCCACCACCGCCGCGCCACGTCCCACCAACCGTCAACCTACTTGGTTGGCGACCGGCAGCCGTCATCGGACAGAACAATCTGTCCGAGTTAAACTACACGTTCGGAGACATCCCGAATAATTATGAAGATCAAACCATAATTAATGTTCATTACAGCTTGAATAGGGAGCTCTTTGAGCTGGTTTATCGTAAGCTGCTTGAGGTGAGGCAGCCTCGCGCAGCAAGCCTACTGGTACCCGGAGCAACCCGTCTTCACTGCAGGTCATCAGTTTGTAAGTGGATACTGAGATCGAGAACCACGTTCCCATTCAGGATTGCGGTTGCAGCGAAAATGTTATGCTACCGTGCGCTTCGAAGAGAGTTCGAAGATGAAGCGGAGAATGTCCGAAACCCGTGGGCATGTTTCCATTTCAATAACTACATCGACGTGCCGCAGAATTGGTCTGGTAATCGGAACGTTCACGTTCAGACTGGCCAACAAGGAATGATAGCTTAGACCTTGAACCGAAGCCCGCTCTGTACATATACCTAGTAACGTGGTGTTTATCTCCAATCCCAGCACACGGTGCCGGTAACGAGCCCGGTACACTTACGAGGGGATGTCCAAAAGTTCGTGGAATGGAATGGGGATAGGGCCGCTCGCTTAGTGTCATACTAAACTCGCAAGCAAAATAATTGCATCACTTTGCATTTTTTCGTCTGCAAAGCATAACTTTGTAAACGGGTTTTTTTTTAAATATTTAATGAAATCCTATTTCTTGACATCTAAGCTCTACAAAAAGTGAATAAATATGGAAATCGGCTCAATATTTTTCAGATTATAGGCATTTTCCTTGTTTGTGGGCGTTTCCGTCTTACCAAGTACACGAGTTGAGCTCCCTTTGTTGCCTATATAACGGGAGTACCGGAGGGGGGGGGGGGGGTAATCAGTCACTTGTCAGAAGTCGACCGGTACATATCTCCGCATATTTTACCCGTGAAGAATACCTGGAAACATGGACACCACTGAAGCTGAAGTTGCCGTCGTCGTCCGTTTGCTGCAAGAGGGCCGTAGCCAACGTTCCGTAGCTGCCGAGCTGAATTTAACCCAATCTACAGTTTGTAGAATTTACCAGAGGCTCCAGCAGACTGGGACCTTTACTTCAAGACCAAGAACGGGGCGCAGAAGGTGCACATCAGAGAGGGATGACCGCTTCCTTGTCACGTCATCTCCCCGAGATCGTCACCAGACGGGTGTTGCTCACCAGCAGTGACTCCGTGAGGTCTGAGGAGTGGCTGTCAGCGAGTGGACAGTTAGAAGGAGACTCAAGACAGTCAACCTTAAACCAAAAAGACCTGCGACGGGGCCCAGGTTGCTGCCGCGACACCGAGCAGCACGACGTGAATTTGCAGATATTCATGTCAATTGGACAATCGAGCAGTGGACCCCCGTTTCATTTCATTTAAAACCCTTTCATTCCACGAACTTTCGGACCTTCCCTCGTATATTAATACATTAAAAAAATCAGGCAATACAGACGCAGTCTTCTTCAACAAATACATCACAAATTGCAGAATTAATAGAAGCACCAGAAAGTGCAGAATCACCAGAAACATAAAAAAACTACAGAATTAGCAGAAACATCACAAATTGCAGAATTAATACAAGAAACAGAATCAGCAGAAACATAACAAACTGCAGAAGAAAAACTAATGCAGAAAATTCGTTTTTCTTCTGGGGAAATTGACTCTCTTAAAATCGTTGAATCACCAGTAATATCCACTTTTATAACATGGAGTAAGTCATCAAATGATTTTATGGACATTCTAAAATAATTAAAAAACTTAGGTTCATATTGTCTTAAATTTGGATACAATATTACAAACATTCCACGCGTCAGTCTATCTCGTAATATTGGATGCACCCAAAATTCTCTTTGTCTCTGCCGTCGTCTTTTATAGCGACGGCATAAGATTCACACACAATCAATCACTTCGACGTCCATTTCCAAACTGAGCCAGTAGTATAATCTTGGTAACGCTCGTTAAACCAGAACACATTAGCTACTTCGAAGTATCAATGCGGCTTCTAACTGACAAGGATCAAGTTTTACAAGCAAAAAATATTTAAAGATTTCATATCCTCATGAAAAAAAAAAAAAAAAAAAAAGAAAAAACAAGCAAGCAAACGTTGTAAGCAACCCCCAGAACAAATTGACGAGTCGAAAGTGTCAACAGTACCATTCTCAATGCCCTCTCTTTCTCATTCCACGGTGAGATAAGAAAGAAAAACCCATTAAGTTGGTATCGATACCACACGATAGAGGATTTGGGTTTAATACTATACTAGGGGTGATCCAAAAGTAATGATAATCAGATATTTGTAGAGCGCATAAAAATATGAAAAAAATTTTTTTTGCTGCCTCATATATCCACTAGTTCAGCATAAAAAAATCATATAAATAGGACACGATTACCGGGAGGTACATTCATTTGAATACGAACAGTCGGAGAGTAAACATCAAAATGGAGAAAAACGAAATCAGAGCTGTCATCAAGTACCTCTGTTTGAAAAAAATGTTTACCAAAGACATACACAGCGACCTAGTGGAAACATTAGGGGACTCTGTAGATGTAGAACATCTACAGAAGATGAACATCGCGAGGGCCGCCCATCCACGTCCCTCACTGCAGAAAACGTCAAAAAAGTCGAAGATATCGTATTGGCAGATCGAAGAGTGACCATAAGGCATGTGGCTGAGGTCACAGGGATCTCATATGGTAGTGTTCAAAGAATCTTTGCGAACGAACTGCATATGAAAAAGGTCTCTGCGCGTTGGGTGCCGAGAATGTTAACCGACGAGCAAAAGAAAAAACGAGTCGACATTTCGAGGGCGAATCTCGAAAAGTTCCAGACGGATCGGGAACTTTTTTTGTCTCGTTTCGTGACCATGGAACAGACCTGGATCCACCATTTTGATCCGGAAACCAAACAGCAATCGATGACTTGGAAACGAGCCTCTTCTCCGACGCCGAAGAAATTCAAAGTGTCAAGTTCGGCAGGAAAGGTTATGGCGTCCGTTTTTTGGGATGCTGAAGGAATTATTATGGTGGAATACCTAGAAAAGGGAGCCACTATTACGGGCTCTTACTACGCAGACCAAATAAGAAGATTGCGGGAAGCCATTAAAGAAAAAAGACGAGGCAAACTCCGAGCTGGAGTGTTGTTTCACCAAGACAACGCACCGGCTCACAAAGCCGCCGTCGCGATGGCTGCCATTCAAGAAACGGGATTTGAACAGCTCGAACACCCACCCTATTCGCCAGACCTGGCTCCCAGCGACTTCTATCTTTTTCCTCGACTCAAGGAACACCTCCGAGGCAAAAAATTTGAGGACGATAGCGAGGTGATGACTGCTGTAGAAGCGTTTTTGGAGGGTCAAGACAAAGAATTTTTTTTAAAAGGAATTATGGGTTTAGAGAAAAGATGGACTAAATGCATTGACTTACTAGGAGACTACGTAGAGAAATAATTTTTTTTTTAAATTAAAATACCCTTATTTTATATTGATTATCATTACTTTTGGATCACCCCTAGTAATAGAGGGAATGTTGAGTTCAATAAAATTAGCAGATATTCCAAATTTAGATATTTTAAGTTAGCGAAAAAAAAATTGAAAAGAATAGGTAAAGACGCAATGAGAGAAGAAAAGAAGTACGTAGAAAGTGACTTTGAACGAGTCGAGAGGCAAACACCACACGAATGCAAATCTCAAAAACTAGTTGGCAAACACCAAGGGACTTGCCGCGAATAATAGTGCTCCCTTAAAGAAAGGTTTGTTTTTGAGGAGATACACCTCAACATGTAAAATGCCCGAAAGTATGAATCGGTAATAGCTATAGACAAAATACAACCTTCGACGAACTTTGAAAGTGGCTTAGATGAATTGGATAATGACACCGATGATTAATCGTTACATTTGTTGGGTACTTGACTGTTTCCGAACCTTTGTGAGCAAAATATTACATTTTGGACAGACATGGTTAAAAATGTATGATTAAATGGCTTATTTGCGAAATATTATGTCCTCAAAATATTATTTTAGCAAAATACACTCAGCGTCAAAAATATCGCCCCTCGTCGAAAATCTGATCCTAGCTAAAATAGACTTTATAAAAATTACTTTATATTGTTAATACTGATATCAAATGAAAGCACGTTTAATAATCTTTCAACTAACGTTGGTTAATTTAAATAAAAAGCCAGCTTTCCAGGTCTGAGCGTTAAAAAAAAGGTGTCAAAACTTGCGGTCAAATGTCAATCATGAAAAAAAAAATAGTTCATCAGTTCGCCGCTCAACGTCGCCCAGTGTCACACATCTCGCTGAACGCTCCGTAGCGTTAGTCATCGCGCCGCGCACCGCGCAGTTGTGACTCATTGTCCTTGCGGTTGGTAAGCCGTTAGGGTTACTCCCCCTTCTCAGGGACACACGTAGGCAGTGGCGTAACTATACCATCTGGGGCCCGTGGCAAATGGGGCCCTATCAGTAAAAATCGTCACGTTGTACTTAGTTTAATTTTAATAAGCCATTTAAGTAGTTATCCAACACTAATAACAATTTTATTTTCAAGACCATGGGTTTATACATTTACAATGAAATAATTTAATTTCAATAAGATATTTATTAAGAAAAATCTTTTCGAGCTTTCTGTACCGCAAAAGTGTCTATAACATCATCAAATTTTAAAGATCGGACCATAGAATTTATTTCTGAGCTCGCGCCTTCTCTAGGGCCGGGGCCCTCTTGGGTCGTGGCCCGTGGCATTTCGCCAGCCCTGCCACCCTATAGTTACGCCACTGCACGTAGGTACACTATAACCCACACGTTAGGTACACATCCTCACCTACCTATTCGGGGCCGCCCCCGCCGCCAGGATGGATCTCTCCTTCCTGGTTCATCACCTTCGGCTCCTCCTCCAGAGCAGCCCGATGCCCTTAATAGGGTAATTCAATTGGCCAGCGAGCCAGCGGCCGACTCTCCTGAGTCGCCCATGGACGCCACTTCGGCGCCCTCTCCCTCCCCCTCGCCTGCACCCTCTCTGACGAATGCCTCGGATGTTGACGATGGGTCGACGGCATCCGAGGAATCGGATTCTCAAGAGCAAACGCAAAATAAAATCGAAATCGAAACAACTGCCGCAGAAACCTAGACTAGAGTCAGACTCGACGTCCCGCCCCGTCCGACACCGCCGCGTACCGCGACACCGCCGTCAACCACGACTGCGCCTTCCGCCGTCAAGGCCCCACCTCCTGTCTTCCTCAGAGACAAGAGGCACTGGGACCCCGTCCGAGATATGATGCTCGTCAAGGTCATCAAGTCCTACCGAGGCTCCAACGCAGGAGGTGTAAAGGTTAACTCGGTAGCCGACTACCGAGTTCTAACGGCGATGCTCAGGAAGGAGCTAATCCCCTTCCACACGTATTCTCTCCCTGAGGAGAAAAACCTCCGCGTCGTCGCGAGGGGCCTTCCCCACGAACTCGGCGAACAACCGATACTTCGCGAACTCATGAGCCAAGGTGTGCCAGTATTAGAAGTGCATCGGATGCACTCAAGGGATCGGACACCCTACGACATGGTTCTGTTCTCATAGTTCTTGAGAGCTCCCTCGAGGGGAAACGCATTTTGCGGTCCCCACCATCTGCGGTCTGTCAGGTCTCCGTTTTGAACAACCACACAAACGCAACACCATAGGGCAATGCCACAATTGCCAGTTTAATTAATACAATGAATCCATATAGAATAAAAATTTTAGCTCGTAATGTTAATATTTGGAATTACGTCCTTACTGTTAACAGTGAGGAAACAGCACTAGATGCAGCTCGTGCATGGTTGCTTCTACCAGAAGCAGGCACAACAGCCCGTTGCCGGTTTGTTAGATCGAAGAGCGATCGGACAATAGAGTAGGTTTTCGATGGCTTTGTCGGAGAAGGGGGTGTAATGTAACCAAGTCACCACTCAAAAACACATTTTTTGAAAAGTTAAACATGACAACTTTACAAACTCTCCGGTTAATTTTACATTTTTTTAGAGATGACCAAAGTTAACAAGGCGGCACTGGAAGTCGGTGTCAGTAAGAAATCGGCCATCAAACTTTTTCATTTTTTGTGGGAAGTGTGCGAAGTAGCCGAAGCGCATGATCGGGTACAATTGTGAGGCGTGAATAACATTGTAAAAGTTGACGAAACGCACCTTTTTACGAATAAGTACCACAGAGGTCGACTTCTAAAATGTCAAACATGGTCATTTGGCTGCATGAGCCGACTGACCAAAAAAATCCACGTGGAATTAATACCCAATAAATCGCGCCAAACCTTAGACCCAGTTGTAGCCGCTCATGTACGACCTAATGAGTGACATGCACGGCGGGACAGCAATTTTAAAATTAGAACGAATATTTGGAACATTTTTATCGACAGATTTTATTTAGTATTGCTTCCCTTACGTAATTAATTGTGTAATAATGGCGTATCAAGAACAATTCCATTTATTAGAAGCTTACTTTGCTTGCAACAAGAACCACGATTTAGCTCTGCATTGGTATCGCGAGAGGTATCCAGACAGACAACTACCATCTAGAAAAGTTTTGTCGCGAATGATAAACATTATAGTGAACATTGGAAGTTTTAAAAAAAAGTTTGGAATCCACAGCAACAAAATCTAGACTATTCCGATTTTGAGTTAAATATCTTGACATACTTTGAGCGTTACCCGAAAGCTTCAAGCAGGGAAGCTGCTCAAGAGATAGGCACCAGCCATACTCGTATACTTAGTGTTCTGAAAAAATACAAATACAAATGTTATCGTGATGGGCGATTGGTGCAGAAACTACATCCCGGAGATAGTCAAAGAAGATTAGAGTTCTGTCAAGTTATTCAAACAGAAATAGCCCGCAACCCAAATTTCTTAGACTACATTGTATGGTCTGACGAAACAAATTTTAGTAATAATGGAATGTATAACAGACATAACAATCATTATTGGTCCCATCAAAACCCATTTTGTGTTCGTGAAACAAACAATCAGGTCAGGTTTTCGTTTAATGTTTGGTGTGAAATCAAAAGTGAATATGGTTGTTTTGGTGCACATTTACGAAGGACATCTGAATACAGCAAAATACAGTGAAATATTAGAGCTTTTACAAAATCAATTAAACCTTCTACCGGAAGAGGAACGAAATAATATCATTTTTCAACAAGATGGTGCACCTGCCCACAACAGCAGAATTTCCAGGGCTTACCTCAATGAAAATTTCAATGTCTGGATAGGTGCAAACGGGACGATTAGATAGTCTGCAATAAGTCCGGACCTGACGCCCATGGACTTCTTTTTATGGGATCATGTAAAAAATGTTATTTATGAAACATGTTATGAAACCGTGCAAGAGCTAAGGGTTGCGGTAGAAATTTTATTAGGGGCATACACCACAACACTTTGCTGAAGGCTACAAGAAATGAATATCAACGGAGACTAAATTTGTGTATCCGGAACGAGGGAGCTCATTTCGAACAATTTATCAGTTAAATAATTTAAGTGTAACAAATTGATAATAAAATAAAGTTAATGTTTGATTTTACGATCATTTTTATTTTTAAGACCAAATGTTTGTTAGAGAAATTTTATCCTGAATAATAATCCCATCTATTAGTATAATGAAATAGCGAATGTTTTTTTAATTTTAGTTGGTTCGGGCCAACATAAGGTCCGGCCTATATCTATCTGAAACAGAACTACGAGTCATAAAATAACTAAATGTTCGTTTATATTGGTCAAATAAAGTAGGCTTTGAACCTATAAAGAAAATTATTACATCAATAGATTTGAGACAATACGCAGATATCTTCACTTCGATGATAATGGTAAGCATTTACCCAAAACATGTGCAAAAAGCCATAATCACTTCGGCTCCACAAAAAAAAGTCAATAATCACTAGTTTGAATAATAAATTTGCTTTAGTTCCAATGGAACAACGTTTGTCTATTGATGAACAAATGTGTGCTACAAAAGTAGTACACTTTATGAGACTACATTTACCCAAAAAACCTCATAAATGGGGAATTAAATTTTTTGTTTTGTGTAGTGTTGCAGGATATGCTCATAAATTTTAAATATACACTGGTGAAGAGCATAATAGGTTTTAAGATGAACCATATTTTGAACCAGTAGAAAATATTGCGATCAGGCTAACATGTAAATCACATTATATACTTTGACAACTTTTATACCTCTGTGCCACTGGTTGCCCATCTTGCCAAAGGAATTTATACTTTGGGCACTGTCCAGTCTAATAGACTTGTCAACTGCAAATTGCCTGACAAAAAGGCACTAATGAAAAAGTCTATTCCTTGAGGAACATATGTAGAGCAGATGACCAGTTTTCAAGGCATTGATTTGACTGCTGTTTGCTGGAAAAGCTGTCAATTTGCTGTCTTCATATGTGGGAGAGCAGGACCTATAACCCAAGTGGAAAGATTTGACAATTCAAAGGCAAAAAAAATCAAGATCAATTGCCTACATGGGTGGAGTTGACCTTATGGATAGCTTCATTGGAAAGTTATCACATTGCAATGAGAAGCCGAAAATGGTATTTACGCATCTTTTACTATTTACTGGACACGAACGTAATAATTTCTTGGTTAGTATATAAAGATATGAAAAATATCAAACTAGACCCATCAATTCTGAATGTGTATCAATATCTGCTAGAACTGGCAGCGATATTAGACAAGTTGGAAATTTTCTGAACTCTGCAATAAGCGAGGAAGGCCCAGCACTAGCAACAGAGTGGTGGAGGATGTCCAAGCAAAGAAAAAACGAGGACCAACTCAGTATATTCCACCTAAGGATATCAGGACTGACAATGTTGGTCACTGGCCTGATGATTGCGTTCACAGAAGATGCAAAATGCCTGGCTGCCAAGGATACACAAAAACCAAATGTGAGAAATGTGGAGTAGCCTTATGTTTAAGTAAAGCTAAAAAAATGCTTCAATAATTTCCATATGTAAATCAATCCAAGAAAATTTACTAACATATCAAAATTTTAGTCCCTCAGGACATTGACATTGTTGATATAAGTTTCTAGAAAATACGAAATATCGATGGGTGAAAGAGATTTTTTATTTCACCATGTAAAAGGGGTGGAAAAATATGAAAACAGGTGTGTTTTTTTTTACCTAATTTCACAAAAATGGTAAGAGTTCAGGTTCAGACAAATGTTGTAGAGAATTTCACATAAAAAGGTCATACAAGTTTTCTTTACTAAATTTAAAATTAACAGAGTTAAAGAGATTAGAAGAAAGGGGTTTTAAACACTGTGATTTTTTGAACATTTATGTATCGGCTATTTTAAATATTTATCAATGCACAGTGTAAAATTGCAACAGTGTTTTTTTTTAATCAAAATAATGTATAAAATGTTTTTTTTCTTTGTTTTTCCTAATATTAGTAGATGCATTACTACCACATATAATTTATTTTCGAAAAAAGAAAAAATAATGCATTTAAGGGTGTAAAATAAATACAGTAGATATAGGCCCATGGAACAAATACTTGGCTGCCTACACTACATATACCAGTTCAAATAATGGTTGGGCCTGCTCAATTAAGTTTCTCAATTATATCTAAACTATAGTTGAATAGAATTTCAGGATGGACATAGGCTACATATTCCATGCGGGCACCAGCTAGTAGAACTGTATAAAAATAGTTTATCGTCTTCTCGGTAGACTGTAATCGTCCAAAGGTGTATGCAGTCGATAGAAGCCTTTTAGCACCTAGTTTTTCATAATTATTATTTTCCCAATACTTTTTACAAGAAAGTTTTGAAGGGACTTTGAAGATCAGAACGCATATACGACGGAACTAACTGGAATAGATAAGACATACTAACGAGTTTCCTTCTGGTAAAAGTAAACAAGTAAGTTGGATATAATAAGTAAGTTAAAGAAACTATAACAAAACCATATAAGCTAAGCCAATAGATCCATAACAAAACTAAGAGTAAATCTTAAATAGCAATTTGTGGAATGTAAAATTGTTTTGTGTGTTCAAAATTAGGAATCATCTTTTGAGATTCAGTAGAACAGCAAAAATTTGAATATATAACTTTTGAAATTTCAGAAAATACCTGTACCCTTTAATTTATAATTTTAAGGGTGTTTCCACACCAATCAGTCGATCGCCGATCCACAATTCTTTAAAAAAAGGCGCAACCAATGACTTCTGTGTTTGTGCTTCCATAATAAGAGTACGAGTAGATTCGTATGGGCCAACAACATGTCATTTTCTGAATGCATTTTAAAAGAAATTTATGGTGGTTGCAATTTATGGGGGATCAATTATAGATCAACGATCGATTAATCCTCAACTGATGGTTAATCAATCATCGATTCCCGATCGCTCTATCGCAAATAGATGATTGTATGATGGGTATTCACCGATCAATCAAAGCTACCACACCAACAGACCGACCTCGATCAATGGCATCAATGGAAGGTCGATCAAATGATCTGTTAACACCTTAAGAGGAGTATGCATCAATAAATAATGTTGTATTTATTTGTATGTAAATAAATAACTATGAAAACCACTAACAAAGACATTAAAGTCTAATAAATTGAATTTCAGCTTGTCCATCACCAAATATACTTCTCTCCTTAAATGTCACACAAGTTTCATTTAACAATTGTTTCATACTCCTCTTTTTACAATTTTTATTACTATTACAATGTCTTACACTCTCATTAAACTCTAATATTAAATTGTTTCTATTACCATTCGGTCCTACAACATAATCACATTTAATATTTTTAACAATCATATCTTTCAAACAACATTCGAGTAACTCATAATATTCAAGCCAGTAATTTTTTGGCAATTGTTTTAGTTTTATGTTTAGTGATTCAGTTAAAACACCGGTAATAAAAATATCATCTATCCAAAAATACGGATGGTACATAGCTTCTTCGGATATTCTTGCAGCTAATTTGGGAGTAATAATATAGTACCAACCTGATAAATAACTTGGATAAATATTCCTGGAATACTCCTCGGGAGACACGTACCATTTGTTTTGCATGTTTCTCCTCGGCTTTGTGTCATTTAACATATAGCCCAACAAAAGATTGTCACTTTTTTCTTCGTGAAGTAACTTCAAAGTGCTGTCTAAATTAAAAACTATATCATCATCGATTTTCAGTATGAAGGTAGCTTTACTGCATGCTGTCGACGCCCAATGTAGACCCATTAGATGTTTAAAAGTCAAGTTCCTGTAGTTTTCAACGAAGGATCCCTGAAGTATATCTCCGAATATGTTGCTCTCATCTTTAACGGCTTCTTGGGTTATCAACCTGTAACATTATTTGTCATTGTTTACTGTTCAGCAAGAAAATAATAAAATACGGAATAAAGAAATCCTGATTTAAGATCAAAAATCCGAACGTTCTATAACTCTGTAAGGGGTAAATCAAAATAAAAGGGATAAATCAAATTCTATTGGTTGGTTCATGTTTTCTTGATGGTAAAAAATGTCTTCCTCTAATTAATGTAATTCTGTCAAAAACTGTAAATTACATTGTGATTTTTTACATAAACCTGCATTTAAGAGTTCTGCATTCAAGAGTCTGTTGTTGAAGACACCACTTCCCATCAAATCGACCTCTGCATTAGTCTTTATTAGAGACTGAATTATATGCAATATAATATGCTCAAAATATATATATTACTGCAATATAATATTACTCATTCTATTTATTAATATTAATAGACAAAGTATCATTGACAAATTATTGTAAACAGAAATGACTGTTCCAAATGTCCGATAGTAAGATTGTGTCTTCAATGAGGGTTTTCTGAATGGTTTAATTGAGATGGCAGCACTGTAGCGTCAGGTCCAATGAACTGTCAAAATACATATGCGAATTGCAATGTTCTATGCATTTTTTGGTTTAATAATTTATACATAAATTATTAAAAGCCTTGTAAAGTTGTAAATCAATCTTTTGAACCTGCATTTATGTAATATTTGTAGGTTTCATATAATTTATTCTTATTAATACAGTGTAACCTTAATATAACAAGCCTAAATATAACGAATTTCCCGATTTAACGAATTTTTCAAAATCCCCAAGGACTGCCCGTAAGAGCTAATGCAAAATATACCTTTACAAATACATTTACCACAAAATAGTCTTTAAAACGAATTTTTAATCATTGCAGAATATAGATAGAAAGTATTATTGACCTCTAATTAATGAATTTTTTTACATAACATATAATCCTATCAATTATTCCCACTTAATTCCACAATAGTAATTCATGTAGTGTCAAATCCATCACGGAATTGGATTGTGTTTTACATTTGATAATTTGTACACTGTTAGTAAACAGATCACAATTTATGACTTTTTCTCTAATCATGAGAAACAAAATGAATACTAAGCTATTACTACCATAAACACATTGTTGATTTTCATATTTTTAAATATTGTTTATTGATTGTGATTTCTATTTTGACAGAAAATTGTGTAAATTCTTTTCAAATAAAAAATACTGTGCTTTCATATATTAGTGAAAATCGTTCGCTTTAACAGGGTAAGCGGATGAGTATCTACATAATATTGAGATTAATAAACAAATGTTTTTACCTTGTTAAAATGAATTGTAGTACAACCTAACCTCTATATAACAAACCTCATTGTAACAAATCACTTATAAGGAATATTTTCTAATTCCCTTCAGTTTTGTTATGTCGAGGTTGCACTGTATTAAGAAGATCTTAATAAAATATAATGGTAGTTTTCATAATGTGAAATAAGAGTATTTTCTTCCCTTTTTGTTTCTATATAAAAACTGTCACTGAAAAATAATGAAATAAATAGAACTACACTAAATAATAAAACTTACTTTTCATCATGAGGTATTTTGGCCAAAAGGAATATCCTTGTTGCATTCAATGACTTCAGGTACTCTTGTGGCATTGCTCTTCTGTGTGCACTTCTTAATTCCACATGTCCAACATAAGATGTCACTATTATGACAAGAAAAGGAGGTTCTGAAATAAGAAGATTTTGACTAAAAATTGGTAAGTAATTCAATGTATTTTTTATTTAAGGGTAGTCAGACAGACTGACGATCCAATGGTAGGTGGCTATCGTAATCTGTAACACAAGCAATGTCGCAGGTGCTGCAACTGATCTGCTGACCATAGCAGGTTGAGGATAAGGGATTAGGAAGGGATAGGTAAATGGCCTCTGGCATTCCTTTACTCACTCACCAAAATACAATAGCAACATTCTGTTATTTCATGGTGGTCACAATTCTGTTAGGGTGGTTATTGCCGCCAGAGGGTTTCCTAAATGCGAAATACTTGCTGGATCCAGACCAGAACCAATCGAATCCGGGACCACTGAGACAAATCGTTAAGGGGGGATTTCCTTAACCGTAACAGATACCGTTAACCGTAATTTATGTATAATTTTGATGGGCCTTTACAAGGTTTAATCTAGTCCTTTTAATAATTATAATCGGCTATTTTTGATTACATACATAGCCAGTAAAAGTGGCTGAATGTATAAGAAGCAGAGAAATAATTTGCATTGTGTAGACTGTAGATATAATAAAAATTAATCAAATTGAGACAGGGTTTTAACTTACGTTGGCACTTTTTATATGGTTGTATTAAATATTTTTTTAAAAACAAATTATTTATTGACAGGACATTGACGGTATCACTGAACTCAACATTGGAGCTCCAATAAATCCATATTGCTATTATAATTATTACAGCTATTATTAAATTTATAAAGTTTCTTCGCATTTTGTTCGGTTGTAATAAGATGGTTTAAATTCTTTTTGGATAAACTGTAATACATTTTCACTGTCAAATTTGTTCGTCAAGTCACACAAATTTATTTACACTCAAAAAAATAAGGCCCCAGCCATTCTCTCTCCGCCATTTGCAAGCATTAGCTAAATTGCAATTTGCATAGCATAGCAAACGTCGGCCTCGGCCATCGGCGCGGCGATGCACAGAACAATATTTATTCCTAGCGGAGCGGAGCGGCGATGTGTGCGACATACTGGCACACACAAGTGCATTAGTGCACATCACAGAACATTTAATACTCTAGCGATGCACATAATGGCGGCAATGGCGCACATGCGCACAATCAGTGTGTCCAGATTGGAAAATTGAAATTACAGTGTGGGCTATGTGAAATTACAGTATTTTGATTAAAATTACAGTGTTTTATTAGGCAAAATTACAGCGTGTTTTACAGTAAATTGAAATCAAATTTTAAAATTTTTTGGCTATTAAATGTATTATTATAATTAAAATTGAAAAAATGATAATTTATTTTTTATTTACTGTCACTTTGATTTATCACTTTCAGAAGTAGTTTTCGGCATATTTAAACTTTTTAAACAATCAATCAGTTCCTTGAATCCCACAAAACCACACTAATAAGTGAGTACTTTGTCCAACGAATTACGAAGTAATAAATAGACAGTGACAGTGACAGTAAACACAATATAAAACATCACACAACATACCACGCTAAATGTAAAAGCCTCACATTAAAACCCATACCGAAATAAGAATCGAACAACATAATTTGACTGCGTAATAGCTCCATAAAACTTCAGGGTATTCCCCGTCGCTGAATCGTAGACTAAACAAAACGTTTCGTTTCACGTATTTATATAGATATTTTTTGGAGTTACAATTTTTTTCTATAGATATAAAAGGCTTTCATATAAACAAAAATTACAGTACTTTTCATACACTGTATTCACCTTAATACAGTGTACAGTAGATTTAGTAGAATTACAGTAAATCTACTGTAATTACAGTGTATCTGGAAACACTGCGCACAATAGATCATACACATCAGTCACAAAGTCACAATCAAAGTTGGCAAAGTCCACAAAATTTTTAAAGTGAGATTTAAATTACAACACATTCATTTCCGTATCTATATTTACCCCGTAGAATAATTTTATACAAATTCTAGAAATCTCGACTGTTATTTCAAATTGAAAATTGACTTTACAAACAAACCTAGCAAAGTCAGATATATAAAAAAAAAGTTACTCTATGATCCAAGCACAAAC
This sequence comes from Bembecia ichneumoniformis, assembly GCA_910589475.2. Taxonomy (NCBI): domain Eukaryota; kingdom Metazoa; phylum Arthropoda; class Insecta; order Lepidoptera; family Sesiidae; genus Bembecia; species Bembecia ichneumoniformis. Next base: position 9,705,063 of record OU342537.1, on the reverse strand, counting down.
TACATAGAAGATACTATACACAGACTATCATAGATGTGATACTATACTAGTCCAAGTGAGTTGAATTTCAATTTGCGTAGTCCTTTTCGACCAATAGGAAGGCTCCATTACCTCCATTTCACTGACAGTTGTCATGGCCGCCTTTGATGTTGTAATCAGTAATGTCATATCTACCAACTTTTTGGTAACAAATATAAGAAAGTCCTAAACATTCAGTTACAAACTTAGTAAAGTTCAAAACTTGGTAACAAAACTGGGAAAGTCCATCTTATACTTAAGGTTTCACTCAAAAGTATTGAACTGAACGTGATGAACACTTGTATTTCCACAATGTATTACATTCTGCATATAAATAATGTTTAACATTAGAATAGTTACCTGTAATTATTAAAATAATCGTTTTTATCGTTTACTGAACATTTTGGCAATGTGGACTTTACCAACTTTGATTGTATACCCCTCACATAATAGATGGCGCACATTTTTGTTTTGCTAATGCTGCCTCCATATACTCCGGCCATTATAAGCTGTTCTGACAGGTGTCAATTCCATACATTTTCTGTATCGTTTATTCGGTGTTTATTCGGAAATGAACTTTATGCAATGGACATAAAGAAATGTCAAAAACGCATTCATAGAATGACCGTACTATAGTGAAACAGAGTATTTTATAACATAGAGAAGAAACCATAGAACACTATATACTCACAAAAAGGAATATTAATTTTCAAAGACATAATTCTTTGCATATTTTGTTATAATCTTCTTGTGCTTAAAATTACATTATATTTTTATATTATTTCGGGCTTATTTTAAATACGTAAACTCTGCAGAATTGGTGTACGGCGAGAATCTGCGGTTGCCGGGCAATTTATTCTTTGCCAACCGCGACCGAGGTCGTCGTCTACGGTGATTTCCTGGCGCGTCTTCGGAGCCACATGAGTCGGCTCAGGCCATCGCCCATTCGTCGACATGGCAACGCTGATACATTTGTTTTCCTTCAACAAAACTCTCTGTGAGAAAGCCATTACAAACCCGTTATTCTGGTCCGTACAGAGTTATAGAACGTTCGGAAAAAGTTTTTAAAATTGATATAGGTGGCAGAATCGTTACAGACTCAAGCCAGCGTATATACCAAAGAATATACTACTCTCTAGCGGTATATACTAAAAGACAATTGGACCGATATTTTGGGAAAACATCGGGAAAATCCTGCAAAGTGCAGTTTTTTTTTATCAAAATTCATACTCGGTTATTTTTGAATAACCTCCGCTCCTCCGGTTAGATCCTCCGGCCACTATTAGTTATTAATATAAAACTTTATATGTGCAAAAAGCAGGCACTGTCCGATGCATAGTTTTTGATCTGTGGCCATTTACTTTGCAATTTTCCAACAGGCTTCAATGCGACAAGTGTGGTCCGATTTCAATTCACATTAACGATTTCGAAAGTAGAACTTTCATACTTCAAACCGTTCATCTTTATCTCGAATTAAAACGCTGAGAAATATGTTAGAAATGAAGTTTTGTCGTGTCTATGATTGGGGGAATATCCGCCACAAATATTTTATCCAAATCCGTTATAGTCCGGTGGAAATTTTTAAAAAAACCACGGTTAACGGTTAAGCCCAGCAGTGGAGACCATTTGGCTGATATTATTATGATGAGGACATGTTTATAAAAAGTGGCTAGTTATTTTAAATAGGTACATGCGTGTTTCGAGCATAGCTTAATTTTAATGGTGTGTTTAATATGAAACATTGCTACTAACTCAATAATGGATCAATATGTAAAACACTCAATTATAAACACTGAAGCACTAAATTATTAATGAATTATAATTTATATAATAAATTTTATGATATTTAAGTATAGTTTTTCATACCACCTATATATTATGTATCTTCGTGACGCGCGGCGGGCGGCGGGGTTTCTACGCTACGACCTATAAATCGTGAACGAATACTCGTACGAGGATACGTAAGGTCTTGTTTTGTAGGTATAAATGTATAAAGAATAATTCACTCCTTGACTACTTTACAACAGCTTCGTTTGTTTTTCGATAAATTAACTGCAAATACAAAAATGTTGAAAAAAATAAAAATTTACATAGTTTGGACACACATTATTTCTTAAGTTATTATGTATATCAAATCATTTATACACGAATTTTGTAGAGAATTTAATGCAGATTAATTTTGTCATAGACAGTTTTCTGTTATCTCTAATAGATTCCGAATAAAATTGAAAAAACCGCAGATCGGGACACATTTGGGGCGGAAACGGGGGGAGGGCAGCGGGGGAGGGGGTGACACCGGGCAGAATCGTGTTCAGCAGGGTCGAATTAGTCTAAAAAGACCGGTGGCAAAAAGTTTCACTATTTGCCGTTAACTATTGAAAGCAGGCCCTTTTTGAGATTTTTCCGCCAGACTATTACGTCATTTAGAAGGAGTTGCAGTCCTACAAACAGATAGACAGACGCAACTTCATTTATACTATGTAAGAATTGCATTTTGTATATATTAGAATGAATGTGGTTATATAAAAATGTATAATAAATGTTATTATATTATATTATAAATGTTATTTATAAGCATATTTTGCTTGAATATCGTCCAAATTAGAGGATGCATGTAAAACACAAAACCACGGACTTATTTTAGCTAAATAAGTAAGTATAACCTCCAATACCTACGATATAAAATTAAGTAAAATTAGATATGAATTTATGCACTTGAAATTCTCATATCCGCTTGAAACATCTTTTGAAAATTTTGTGTTATGTGCTCTCTAATAATTCGGCCGCTTCTACAACTACCTGCTAAAGCAAAATATGCACTATTTAATAAGTCATCATTTAAAGGTAGACGATCGTATAGATTTGCTTTACGCATCTATTGTAGATGATCTACAAAATTCATGATCACAGAATACATAATCTATCTATACAATACATATAAAAAAATCGTAAACGAGCCGTGTCTGTGCGTTAAATATTAAAATATTAGTCCCCACCATTTTGGTAATCGACAGGTGTCGATTACCAAAATGAATGCTCGTAAATAATAAGAATTTTGTATATCTGTATTGGGTTATCGTCGCTCAAGTGTGATTTAATTGTTTTTATTCCTTGAACTGCGTCATTATATTGTTTTTAAAACTTCATAAAAAAAGGTCATAAAAAAGTTTTTAAAACTTTTGCCTGTTTGCCTATGCGTTTGTGCACGCTAATCTCAGAAACGACTTAATTGATTTGAATTTTTTACAAACTTTGCGATTTTTACAAATGTATTGTAGCAGGTGGTAGCAGGCTTGAATGTGATTTTCACTGATGGCGGGCGCCCGCAATTCTCTCGGTCCCCTTTGTCATCATACCTACGCGCCCCTGTACCGCGCGGGCGAAGACTCATTTAAACAACATTTAAACGGTATATCTATACAGGTATCTCCCTCATTTGATACAAACTGCTTTTCTTTGTACAAATACAAACAAAAGCTGACAGCGTAATTAGCGATAGTGCATATTGATAGCGTAAAGACGGCTAAAGATTACTGACAGTTGGTTCATAAAGCTAACTTTTTTTTTTTATTATTTATTTAATTCGTTATTAACGCCATATCAAAAAATCTTAAACAAATGCAACATTTAAAAAAAAACCTTTATATTTATTTATTACCTACTTTAGGGAAGTGTCGTAAAAATAGTAATTTAAAGTGTAAAAAGAATTTGACATAACGAAATGACTTCTTTTGTTCCGAAAGGTGTACCCTACTTTAGTGTTTACAAAATTAAAATCTGTCAAATTGTTATCGGTTAGGTACATAAGGGGTAACTACGTCACAACGGAATCAAACGTACACGTTTATTATAATTATTATATTACTTAACATAGGTAGCTGTTATCGTGATTTGGCTTATAGGTACTAGAATAGAGCACAGGAAGCTCAGTCGCGTTAGCAAATAGCGTCGCGCGCGCCGCATCCTCAGTTCAAACGTGGGTCTCCCGCGCAATATTCTCTCTAACTAGTTAGTGACCTCGAACGAATCTTTATCTGGATAGCCACCTCAAAAGCCATGGATACCGACATAATTACAGTCACCGATGATACCAGAGAAGTTTTAACGGCTAAAGTTATCACTATGGTGTGCCTTTTCTCCATATCAATGGCTGCAGGCAGTTTGCCGTTGTTAATCTCTTTAAAATTCGACTGGTTCTCCAAACCCAGCGATTCGAATATGCGAAACTCCAATCAGATTGTGATTGGTCTACTTGCTTTCGGAGGAGGCGTTTTATTCGCGACAACATTTATGCATTTGTTGCCAGAAGTCGATGAGAATATACAAATATTACAAGGTAAGATAATAATGTATATAACACCTACCTGGACTACTTTATATTGAGTCAACGCTCACGGGTCGATATAAAATCACCTTTACATTTCATATACGTAAGGAGACTTATCAACAATATTTTGCGACATTAATTAAAAAGGTTTATATAACGAGTAATAAACACTTAATAACAGGTTGTAACTGCTTCTATTCAATCGTTTTTTTAATTTTTTATAAATTAGTTTTTGTGTAAAAGTCTGTTTTAAGCGACCTTATTTGATCATTAAACGAGTGTATATGTGTAAAAAACATAGTACAATCATACAATGTTATTCAAGAATAATTAAATTCATCCTAGTAGGTTATTTAGTCATTCACACTATATCGATAGGTCAATAGTCATTAGCTACAGGTATATGGTATTCAGTTAGCCAAGTGAATGTCAATATTAATACTGGTCATGTGCAAAAATAATTTGTTAAATCGTACGGTTGTAAGATGAGATGCTAGTTTTGCTCTCAGCAGTTATTGGTATAAAAATGTTTGATTTGATTTTGATTAACTTTCTTCTTTTTTATTATTCTTTTGGGGAGCTAATTTTTCTATCCCTTCCTATAATCCCTTATATTTATCCTTTATCCTACTATGGTCGGCAGCGCACTTGGAGCACCTGTGGCGTTACTTGTATTGTAGGCGACGGTAGCTATGCGGTAGCTACCATACCAACAGAGGACCGTCAGACCACCTTTACGTAATAGGTGGGGGAAAAAGTTTTTTTCTCATTTTATTTGAAAACTAAAGACATTTTTCTTAAAGTTTATTTAAATTAATTAAATAAACTTTGAGTGAGCTCATGTGGCATCCAAATATCGAGCTTTTTGTGTACTCAGTTTTTTTCAAATGGGACAAAATTGTTTCGTGGTCAATTTGCAGTTCTTCAGCTATGTCATAAATACTGATATGCCGATCTTGCTCCACTTTTAAAAAAAATGCATCCATTTTATCCGTAACAGGAGCGACGTGCATCTTTGACATGAAATTTACCAAAGGCGACAAATTGGAAATTTTGTTGGCAGGGACTTAGATTTTTCTCAGCAATGACAAAAAATATGAAAGTGATGTTTGGTAATCTGTTTCTCCATGTTACTGACTTTATTTTGTCAGTTGTATTACACGATTGGTAAACCCTTATAACAGAGAAAAAAAAAATCAAAGAAACCTCTTTTAAAACACAGATTTACATTTTACAGGCAAACGGACCAATTTATACCTCCAAATTTTCTATGTAGGTACATTAAGTACCTACAATTTTACAGTAATTTTACAGTTGAATTTCTTAAAATACATTACAGTTTTTTAATAAAAAATCGTTTTGTCGCATACAGCCTTACGACATAAACAAGCGCGCTCTCGTTTTCGTATGCAATCACAGCCGTATTATTTTTTCGCGGCTTGCGTTGCATTTTTCCTCTTTGTAATAAAATTTTAAAATGTATCGAATTTCTTCATTAGATTCATTCATTTTGACAAAAAGAAAAACAAATGAAAAATAGCTGGAAACAGCATTTTACTAATTTGTTTCTTTTTTTGAAATGTAACCTTTTTAATATCATCAAAACCAGTCAGATACAAATAGTACAACCAAAGAGATTTTATTATAAGTTTATACATAGGTACTATATGCGAAAATACTTTCCGCCGACCTAATTATGTAATATTTGCTTTAACAGTCAAGGAAAACGTCATTGAGTAAACCGAGTAGATATAGTAGACTAAATCTTCGGTTAATGATATCGATGATATGATATGTGAACTCCTGAAAATTGGCAGTGACTAGCATTGAAGACTTCCTCACATTAAGGAGAGAAATGCTATGTGCACTGTAGTAGACCTAATATAAGGTGATACCTACATAGACCTGTAGGTCTATATAATATACACAGAAGACAAGTTGATTGGAAAAATAAATAAAATAATAAATATTTATTTCCACAAAAACATGTCTATTTTAATAATTTATACCTATTTGTTTTAATAAGTTTTGTCGTGAAATTCTTTGTTCACAAGAGCAACAACCTAATAATAATTCTGTAAAATATCTTCTTAATTTAGGATCCGGCTATCTTTATAAATAAAAATCGATGTGTGTACTATGTGCCTATGAACTCCAAAACCGCTCAACCGATCATTATGAAATTTTGAATACAGGTTGTCAAGGTTTCAGAAAAAGATATAGGATACCTTATATTAAGCGCGGACGAAGTCGCCGGCAAAAGCTAGTTATATCTTAAAATCGATGAGTGTATGAATGTTCCTTATGGACTCTAAAACCGCTCAACTGATTTTGATTCGATTTTGACTATAGAAAGTCAATAAACGAGGAAGGTTTGCAGAAAGACATGTATCCGCGCGAAGCGAGTTGCTAGTTCCTTTATATTACCTACTAGCTGAGCCCGCAACTTCGTACGCGTGGTATTCGGTATAGCGCGTAACTTTTTTTGTAAACCGATTGGAATGAAACAAGCACTAAATGTTACGGGAAGCTTACTACATCAGCGAAAATCGCATTCAAGTCAGTTAAGCCGTTTCTGAGGTTGGGCGTTTCTTCATTGAGACGACACGACCCCGGAACCGCGCCGACTCGACAGCACTCGCCGGCACGACGCGACGCTGCGCCGCCGGCAAAACGCTTCTTCATTAGCCGGACACGGCCAGGCCCGGCAACGACACGGGGTCTTTATTTACAGTAGAACGCGGGGAAGTGGGAGGGACTACGGGATGACGCCCACGGGACGCGCACAAAGAAATTTCCATCTGTACACAACACAATACACATGCATAACTATGCCGGGACGACACGAGTGGGAGGCTTTCTCACCGTCGCGCCGGCATGTCGTTGCCGACAACGGCAATTAACGGCATGCCGGTGTCGTGCCGGGCCAGTGAGACCGCGTGCCACTCGAGCCGTGTCGGTGCCGTGTCGTCTCAATGAAGAAGCGCATTATAGCATGCACAAACGCACAGACAAGCAGACAAAAATTCTATAAACTATTTTTTTGACCCCGGTAACAAGCACAACGTGTAGAAATGTTTTTTTTTTTTAAATATTTAATGTACCTACAGACACGGCTCGTTTACGATTTTATTATATGTGTAGATATAGATTGAGTAATTTATAGCATGTTTTAATTGCCATAACAATATAGTTCGTTTTACTATATAGTTCTAATTTTGGTCTTTGTAATAAATTAATTTGCCTAGTTATCTTGGACAACATAATTTGGATATTTTCTAACAAATAAAAACAATGTCTTTATATACAAGCAAGGTAAGTAAAGACAGTAAGTTCTTAAATAGCGGTATACAACTCTATACATTTTATAAAATTAACCTATGCTTCAAATTTGAGCTTTCTAGACATAGTAGTTTTGGTGATAAATATAGTCAGTCAGGACAAACTATTTTATAAGTATAGATCATATTATCATATATGTAGATAAGATCATCAAATTTGCGACTAAATCATTTATCGCGTCGCGATATCTTTTGTATTCTCTGCATGTCACGTAATTTTAATCAATTGAAATGATCATGTGTAAACATTTTATCTCCTCACGTAAATACAATGTTGTGATATTATTTTTTTAAATAATATTTAAACTCGAGATCTTTAATATTATAATATAATCCTTTAAGAATTCACAAGAACGTTATAATGGAGGTGTACGTTCTGTTTGCCAATTAAAATCCCTACATTGATAGGGATTACATTTACGAAGTAAATTCTTTAATAATTAAGAAAATGGCAAAAAAGTAGTAAAATGAGAGAAAATTGAGTAGATTTATCCTATAGTATCATTATTACACTATATAGTAGCAGTAAAGCATATTGAAGTATACAGACTTACTTCTTCATAACATAAAATTTAAATCCTAGAAAAGAAAAGAAAGCACAATAATTAACTATTATCATTTTTCGTGATAAGTATATGTGCTCAAAATTTTTAAAAATTAAAAATTTTGAAGAGGGGTGCAATTTTTATAATTAGTCTGGCCACAAATACTTTTACATAAAAACTTTTTATTTTTTTATTCTTATTATGCCAAAAACTTCTTTTGATTTCTGGCCATTTCTCATATTTTTTTTCGTATTTATCCATATCAAATTACAATATGGAATGAGGTGTTAAAGAAAAATGGGATTGCAGTGATTGCTTTACACAGAGTGGGTATGCAGCCGTCGGTCATATTTAACCCTAGAACCCTACACTATATCGCGTACTTGTTATTACTACACAGGGGTGCTGAGGTACCCCATACTTACATAGCTGTATTTTTTTAAAATAAAAGCAATTAACTTAAACATATTTATTATAATAAAATAGATTAAACTTGAAGTTACAAATCAGTTTTAAAATCTAAATTTAACATTAATTTTAACATCTTTCATAAACTTTAACTTGGTGCTCCAAACAAATTGGTATTTTGCACTTATGGGATGTGGTCTTGATTTTCCTGTCTTTGTTTCTTGGGCAAAAACCACAGCGTCCCTGTGTATGACGTACAGAACCAGCACTTTGACTAGCCATAGGTTTTTTGAGGATTGCTGCAATGGATTCTTTTATATCCCTCCTCAAAATCTGCTTTTGGAAGTGTTTTCTTTGACACGCTGCGGGAGCGAACCACTTTCGTTGGCTTGACCTCGTCTTCGAAGACCCAAACTGCTGACTGATGTTTTCTTTCAGGTTCGTATGAATAAATCCATGATTCGTCACCTGAGACGATATTATAAACGGCATTTGACTTCCCTACGTTGAAGCGTTGCAGAGTATTCCGGCACCAATCTACACGAGCCGCCTTTTGCTCTTCGGACAAATTGTGGGGAACCCACCGGGAAACTAGCTTTCTTACACACAGCTCATTATGTAATATCGACTGAATTGCAGTCATTCCGATACTGATAACAGCCCGAATCTGCTCGTATGTTACATGACGGTCATATAATATAATAGTTCGCACAGCTGCGATGTTTTCAGGCGTGACCGCAGTTCTTGGTCGACCTGCAGAAGAAACAGTGCTGAGCGATACACGACCGCGTCGGAACTCGGTATACCAGCGGTAAATTGTCGTTTGACTCGGTGCTTCAACATCATAAATCGAAACAAGTTCGCCGAGACATTTATCTTGTGATAAGCCGCGACGAAAATTGTGATAAATTATGGCACGGAAATGTTCACGCGTGAGCTCCATTTCTGTTAACGACGCGTCAACTTTAAACCAACATAGATTTTTTTAAATATTTTTTTTTAATTGTTTGAATGTCATTAAGATTCTCAGAGGCCAGTATTCAAATTCTAAAAAAGGTTTTATTGTAACTCAATCCGAAATATTCTATTCCCGATCATTTCAGTGTGCCCCTTGTACTCAACTTAATTAAATATTTAAAATGGGACTTACAATGCACATGTTTATAGATTTGTTAATAATTGCTTCTCGTTAACGATTATTTCTAATAAATTTTATTATTTATTAGATTTTATATTTTATAATTTTATAATTTTTTTAATTTTTTTTTATTTATTATTAAAAAATTGAATATTCTTCACACAAAAATACTAAAATCGAAAAATGGGCGGGGGGTGGTAGTAGGAGGGTGAAAAATACTTTACGACCTATTCTCATGCCACCACAAAATTCATAAAAATCGGTACAGCCGTTTCGGAGGAGTTTTGTTACAAACACTGTGACCCGAGAATTTTATATAGTAGAAACATGTACGCTAATTGTGCTAATTAGTTGACAAAACGTTTTTAGGTCGTTAAGATTGATATGTGTAAACAATTTCAGTATTTCATTTTACATACTAAAATCGAGAATAAGAAAATCTGTGTGGCTAATCACAAATCTATACAATATATAATAAAATCGTAAACTAGCCATGTCTGTACATTAAATATAAAAAAAAGCAATTTGTACACGTTCTACTTATGTTACCGATCTCAAAAAAATAGTTTTTAGAATTTTTGTCTGTTTTTCTCTTTGTCTGTGCGTTTGTGTATGCTAATCTTTCAAATGGCTTAACCGATTTGAATGCAGTTTTCACTCATGTATTTTAGTAGGCTTCCCGTAACATTTAGTGTTTGAAACAAACAAAAAAGTTACGCGTTATACCGAATACCACGCGTGCGAAGTTGCGAGCTCAGCTAGTACACAATAAATTTTGTATTGCCTTATTTGTTATGTAAATACCCCGAAAGCTAGTAAAAGAGTAAAAGATGATCTAGTAAACGATCACAATACTATAATAATTACGAGGGCGGAGTGATAATAAGTCTGGTAAAAATTAAACAATGAGTAAAATTAATTAAATTATTATTATTTATTTTTCAACGTAGTCTCCGTGTAGCTCAATGCACTTCACCCAGCGTTTCGCTAGCCTCGATCTCTTCCATAAAATTCGACTTAAGCAACCCTTCAAAATAGGCAGTGTTGGTTTCGTGCATGACCTCTTCGTTGGCGCCAAATCTTTTCCCACCAAGCCATTTTTTTAAATTCGGAAACAGAAAATAGTCACAAGGGGCTAAATCTGGCGAATACGGTGGGTGGAGAAAGCATCTCATAGCGCAACTCATGAAGTTTTGCCATGGCAATCACGCAGGTGTGCACTCGTGCGTTGTTTTGATGGAAGAGGATTTTCTTCTTAGCCAAATGTGATCGTTTTTCACGTAAAATTGTGTTAAATTGGTTCAATAAATTGGCATAATATTCGCCATTAATCGTTTTACCCTTCTCTAGGCAGTCAATATGGATTACTCTTGGCTGCTTTGGCCTTCTTCGGAGCTGGTTCGCCGGTAGCAATCCAATGTTTCGATTGTTGTTTGGTTTCTGCGGTATGATGGTGGATCCATGTTTCGTCTACTGTTATAAAACGACGCAAAAATTCAGTTTTATCTCGTTGAAACAACGCCAATAACCCATAACTCCGAAGTGGTCACACGCATACGTTTTTGATCAAGAGTCAGTAAACGTGGCACCCATCGAGCGGATCTTCATATCTAAATGATTGTTAAATAATCTAAATGTTGGTGTAAGATATTGCGCACACGTTCGTCTGAGATGCCTACTATCTAGACTATCTCCCTCACTTTTACTCTTCGGTCGTTCAACACTATGTCGTGGATTTTAGCGATCATCTCTGGAGTAGTGACTTCAACACAGCATCACTTGTAGTTGTACGACCACAGCGAAAATCAGTAAACCACTTATGAATCATTTTAATCGACGGAGCAGAGTCCCCATAATATTTATCAAGTTTTTTTTTGTTTCCGTAAATATAGTTTTTTTCGCGCAAAAAATAATGTTTAATGAAGACACGAAATTCACTTTCTCCATCTTTGCAAAAATTTGTTCAATTATTTTTCTTTAATGGCTGTCACAAAAAAAACTAACCGGCGGTACTGGCTGAAAATTTTAATTTAGTCCTTCAAAAGAGTTGTGAACAAGGAGGTTCCATGCAATTTGCGATAATTTTAATCCAAAATAGATTTTTACCAGACTTATCACTCCGCCCTAGTATAATGTCTATACCTTCCAAAACCAAAACGTACCTACCATTTTATATTTTTGATCTGTCTGTTTGTTTGTTCGGACTATTACGAAATGATTGGGAGATGATCTTTATATGTAAGTAGAAAACTGTTCCGAGAACATGGTTATACCGTAAATTTTTAGTTTTTCTACAGAAAAATGATATAACAACATATTATGTAGGAGATAATATTAGGTCGGGGAAAAGTCTCTTTGGCTGTACTATTTGTATCTGGCTGTTTTTTAATGACATTAAAAAAGGTTACATTTCAAAAAAGAAAAAATTAGTAAAATGTTGTTTCCAGCTTTTTTTCATTTGTTTTTCCTTCTGTCAAAATGAGTGAATCCAATGAAGAAATTCGATACATTTTTTGTAAATTTTATTACAAAAAAGGTAAAAAAGCAAGCCGCGAAAAAAATTGAATTTTGTGCCACATAAAAAGGTGAAAGAATTTTTAAAATCGGTCCAGTAGTTTTTGAGTTTATTCATTACAAGCATACAAAAATAAATTGTGCATACAAATCTTTTCTTTTTATATTAATATATAATATTAGTACAGATAAGATTCAGAATTTAATTCTGTGTACAAAATTAGCACATTAAAATTGTAGGTAAACAGATGTGCCTGGCACATACTTTGATATTTAGCACACATTAAATACAAATTTGGTTGTGTTTATGCCAATGTTATGTTTGCCTCGGATACCAATTTTGATTTATTATTGCGACGCGTTATATTCCTTTAATTATTAGTTTATTTGGCTATTAATATTTTAATAATTAATAAATAAATAAACAAAAAAATATTAATAATACAAATTTTTACGGAGACAGTAACATGTTTTATGATAAATATTAATGTACACGCTATGAGCCAATAAGTACAGCGAAATGAACTATTTATTTCCACAAACCAAGATGACTTCCAAAAGTACTGAACTTGTCCGATAAAACCGTTAAACTTGCCAAAAGTCGTCAATGATTCCCTTAATGAGTCGCCGGTTCACTGTCGCAGATAACTTCAAAAAAGCTCCGAAGAGTCGTTTTCGAATCGCTGTGACGCACACAATAACTGTCGTTCCCCCCCGCCGGCTCTCTTATTTATATTTGGCGCCAAACGTCTCGATCTATTTCGAATTTACTAGAAATATAAACAAAATTCTAAACACGGAATTTTATTTTATTCCGCGATTGTAAGCAAGTCCAGTGAAAGATCGGGAATGCTATTTCTGTTGAATGTGAATTCTATGTTGTCAACATAAGGACCAATTTCCTTTAACGTAGTGTTAAAGGAAGTGGCGTGACTACTATCGATAGGGTGGGACTTTCGAGGCTTTCGGCCGGCGCGAAAGCTTTTTCCAGATAGTTCCATGGTTAGTCGTAACAGTATGAATTTTTATTATAGAAGACGTTTAAATTCATAAAGTAATAATATATAATAGGCTTGCACCAACGTTTTTAAATATTGTTCAAGTATTATTTAAACGCAATTTCTTATTTAAGTCCGACAAACTAACGTCTTGCACCAACCGTTTTAAACACATATTTAGCGATCTGTCAAATTTAAATAACCAAAATTTGCTATTTAACAAAGTTAAATAATTATGATTTAAGTATAAAATCCATTGGAAATGTAGAGCGTACGCTCTATGATTGGAAACGTCAATTTTGACATTGAAGGATCGAAATCGAATCATTAAATTTTGGTGTGTTTGTTAGGTACTGCTTTGTAATAACAAATTAAATAATTTACTTGCCGAAAGTAATCTAGGTATTATATTCAGACGATGATTAAGAAATTATTGACTTTATTAATAATCCAATTACTAGAGAATTTGCGACAAGAAGAAATTTATTTTACACAGTCTTAAATAAGAAACAACGTTAATATTGTTGGAACAAGCTATGAGGTTATCAACGCTTCTTGGAACATTTTTTGTATATGCGTTGTATATATCGGTAATTTTCGCCAAAGCTTCTTGTTTTTGGCTATGTTTTATTGATTATTGAATCCGTATTTTTGTTTTCAATTATATACGAATACGGCTCTGACACCTCAACCAGCAACAATTGGTCTTCTTTGGTGTCCTACCTAGTACCTAGATATCGCCATTTTATTTTTAAACAGATAAAACTAAAATATTATAAAAAACACAAATATTTAAATCTTTGGAACAATCTGAAAAATTAAATCTTTTATGTTAGGTAAAATATAAGCAAGTCTGTCTTTAGTTTGAAAATATTCTATTTCACGCAAGTTTTTTTACGTTTCGTTACAAAATCACTACAAAAAGTTGTCAGCATTTGTCTTGCTGTGATGTGTACGTGGAACGAAACGCATCCGGCAATTGAAGACACATGTAGTAGCAAAATGAAGTCGTATTTTTACATTTACTTTTGTGTCATTGACATTTGATAGTTGTTAATAATCATGCAAACAAAAGACGGCAGTTGATAATAACTTTTTATAACTAAATCAGTGATAAAACACCGATATAAATGTATTTACTGCGCATAAACGTAGTATTGTTAATTATAACAAAGAATCAGTGCGATGCGATATAACGTACTTACTACTAATCATTAGTCCGGGTGAATTAGCATTTGTTCCCAAAACATTATAACTATTATTATTATTATTATTATTATTATTCAAACTCTTTATTTGTACCATAAACATAAAAGACAGGTATAAAAAAAAGAAAGAAACAATAGTACAAAAGGCGGCCTTATCGCTTTATAGCGATTTCTTCCAGGCAACCTTAGGGTAAGGAAAATTATATGAAAGTAAATAAAATAATGTGGGTGGTAAAAGTGGTCATCGTAAACTCATAACTAAATACTAGTACACAAATTGAATATACACAAATATTAATAACATCAATTAATAAGATAGATCAATAAATATAATATAGTAGAAGATAAAAACCTACATATAAAAATTAAACAAATAAAGTCAGTCGTCTTCAGTTTGACAGAAAATGTGTCTTGAGTGCTTTTTACAGTTTTTTAATAACTACAGTTTTTTTTTGGCTTAAAAATTAATAAAAAATGTAAATAATACAATTCTAAACTTGTGCCCCGTAGGAGGTCGGGAACATCTTTTTAATAACAAATAATAATAAAAAAATCTCTCTTTTTTCAGTTTTTTGTCAATATCTTGGAAAACATGCGTCTAATCGACATGAAGTATGAATGTTTTGTTTTTTGTTAATAACAAAGCCATTTGTTAATTAAAAAATCTGAAATTCTCATAAAATGAAGGTATTATAATTATCTTTCGATTACTTCAAGTCCCATATCGATTCACCCCATTCAATCTTACCCTGGACTAAAACAACCTTTTCAACTTAACAATTTTGCAAGATCGCCATATTGTTTTCTGGAATCTGGCACCCCAACACCCACATTTTCCAGAAGTTTCATTTATTTTAAATTTTTTCATTTATTTTCAATTTCAATTACGGCTGACGGCCCACTTGATGGTAGGCGGCTACCATCGACTATACAAAAGCAACGCCATAAATGCTGTAAATATTCTGCCTACCTGATTAAGAATAAAGGATATGATAAAAGAGGCTGTGGAAATGAGCTCTGTCATCCTTTACTTACGGAAAAACATTTGCAGTTATTCTAGTGATGGTTTTGTATTAAAGGCCGCCATACGCCATAGGTATTATTTACGAGCTGAACCCGCAACTTCGTACGCGTGGTATTCGGTATAGCGCGTAACTTTTTTGTTTGTAAACTGATTGGAATGAAACAAACACATGTTACGGGAAGCTTGCTACAATACATCAATGAAAACTGCATTCAAATCGGTTAAGCCGTTTCTGAGATTAGCGTGCATAAACGCACAAACAAACAGACATACAGACAAACAGTCAAAAATTCTAAAACCTATTTTTTTACATCTTTAACATAAGTACAGTGTACAAGTAGTTTTTTTCGAAAAAAAAAAAAAAAAAAACATTTTATGTACACGGCTCTTCTTGAATAAAGTATAACTACAAACTTTACTTTGAAGTTGCAGATTTGCAGTGTAGGTACCGCGCTAAAAAGTGCAGTTGTTAGGAGATTTGTAAATGAAGCCATCACGAAAGAATAAAGATGAGTAGTCATTGACAACAAATGAATTAATATTTTCTATAAATTTAAAACAAAAACTAACCTCGCGAACCTCCCAAATTACTTGAAAGTCTTTAATTGATATTTAAGAGTCTCTTTATCTCTTAGTCTTCCTTCATAGTTATTGTTTCTGATCTTCAACATGTAATTCATCCAGCCACATCCTTTAGACGTACCATGATTGCGCCGCTTTGCAGACGCCACTTGGTAACTGCCATGAAATTATGTTCTGAACACATTCCGAAAAGTGGCGACGCCGAAGGATCTTTATCATGTGTTAAAAGAATGTGTCCCTAACGAGAGTAGCTAATTTATATCGCAAGTAGGCATTCCCGATGATGCCAGCGAGCTGTACAATACTTACTATACAGGACTTAATGATAAATTATAATTTTAGGGAAACATATGTATGACCTTGCCCAAAGACGCGACGACGACGTCCTTTAGGGAAAAGCCTCAAAACAAAGATTTAAAAAAAATGTGCAATAAAAAAGATGAATAAAAAACAATAACTGTAATATAAAAAACTGCATAATCAGCATAACTGATTCATCGAAAATAGGGCATGCAAACCGATAACCGATAATAGGTTATTTATCGGTTATCGATCCATATTGAAAAACAATAAATATCGAAAGAAAAGTCGATAAAAATCGATAATCGATAAAAAAATATAAATAAAGTGCAATAAATAATAGCTGGGCAGGTTTGGACTGTAAGATGGGTGGTGCAGTTGTTCAAAACAGCATCCGTGAAAGGCAGCCGTCGCAACATGACTCGTTGTCATGCAAAACAAGCACGCCCTTTGTCAATTTTCTTCTTCGTTTTTCTTTAATCTTTCTAGTAAGGAAGCGTAGTACTGTTCTGTTATATTGACACCATGTTCCTTGTAATCGATCAATAGGATACCTTCTGTATCCCAAAAAATAGTCGCCATGATCTTTCCGGCGAACTGTGACACAGTATACTTTTTAGGAGGGGGTGTTACGGCGAAGTGGATAGCGTCATGACGCAGGCGCTCAATGGTCACCGCTTCTTCAACATGTATTTGAAGAGAACTGGTAAAGCTGTTCCGGATAAGTGTGTATATACATACATATATGTATTGCGGACAGCAGACCCCGAGGCATGCCATATTTGAGTGCCCATAATTAGTGGAAGCCAGACGTATCGCAAAAGTCGACGTATCGCGCCCCAACGGCCTCATCGATGCCATGTTTGCGACCAGGGAGGGGTGAGACAGTCACCCCATGACGGTTGCGTCCATGCTGTGTGAAATCATGTCAAAGCGGATCAAGGATGGGATCAAGCGGAGCGTCAAAGGCCTCAGACTGAATGACTTACGACTGAAATAACAGCTAAAGGATGCCATCGGAATAGGGGGAGGTTTTAGTTCATTAGGTCACTGGACATAATTCCCAGTGGAGTCAGGCATGAACTCAGGGCATCAGTATCCATGATGGATTTCCTCCTCCTACGCAAAAAGTGGGAAGGTGTGTTCCTTTTTTAAACTCTGATTTATAGCGGTGAATCCACGTTTCATATCCAGTCCATAATTTCTTAATCTAGTCCATAATTTCTTCCTTTTGATCTCCACAGAGCGCTCCAAATAGGTACTCGCGAGAACATTCGACGCGCAGGGTGTTTTTGAAGTGGAGCAAGCATTCTCATTATTCACATGTTGAATGTAGAATATTTAAACTGTAACTGTTGTTTTAACTGTTCAAACTGTTTCTGATGCTCCAACCATTGCTACGAGCTTTCGTCAAAAGGGATCCAAAGTTTTTTCTTCTCGTATTTATATATAGATCCAATATCTTCCAGCTTCTAGCAAATGCTAGAAGTATTCCAACAATCCTTTGCTCACATTCAATCTCTTATCCTTAATCCTACAGTAGTCGGCAGCGCATTGCAGCACCTGTCCTAACTTCCTAATCTTAACAAATATTATTGCGAAAGAGAGTTTCTTTGATTGCTACGCTTTCACGCCTACACGTTGTCTACACGTTGACAGGGATATCTTTCACATAGAATAATTTTATCCAGTACTCTTCCAAAAGGATCATCCAAAGATAAAAATAAAAATTTCATCGCTTGACCATCAAATGGACCGTCAGCCTGTCTACCGACCTTAACCATTAAGAAAAAACTTAGGTACAGATTAGATTATTTTATTTTAAAGATTAGCTAAGTATTTGTGGATTTTTTTATCACCAAAAATAATTTGTAAATATGTTATTGCAGCGATTAATTGGGTAATAGAATTTTTATCAAGCAGATTGTAACAAAAGATTTTATTTAAACATATCCGTAAATTAATACCTATACTCGATAAGTTTTAGATAGATAAAACTTATTTGTTACTTACTGCTTAGCTGGTTTCCGCGACTTCGTTTCCGTTGATAAATAAATGATAAACATACATTGAAGCCCGACATTATACTGTTGCTAAGCGTTGGATTTTTATTTAGATAGCTCCCCGCCCGTGTGGAATTTTCAGCCTATGTCTATCCTGAAATTCTATTGTAAATATCGATGAAAGAATTTTTTAAATAGGTCCAGTCCAGAAGTCTTTGAGTTTACTCATTACAAACATACATTTGTATGGAGGGGATGAAGGGGGGAGGGTGAGTAGCCTATGTGCTTCTCCATCACTGAAGGTCGGTACCTAGTCAATATTTCTTAAATCTTTCCTTGTCCTTCGCAAGTCGAAACAATTGTTCCACCGTTTTAATACCGGTCCACTCTCTGATGTTACGTAACGACTAAATATAAAATACTACTCCTTGTCCGTGGTTCACATAGTTAACATTTGATTATTTTTGTCATTGTATTCAGATTTTTTTGTTGTTTTATTATTATTATTATTGTTGGGATGTTGCTCTGAACTTTTTATGGGAGCAAGCTGTGCTCACTGTAATTGCGGCAGCATCTGTCATGTATTACTTTTTGTCCTCTGTTGTGTTTTTGTTTGGTGCCTGTCTCGTTGGAGGCCATGTAATAAATAAATAAATAAATAATCATGACAACTTTCTTCTTCCAACTTTACGCTTTCGTTCTATCTTTTCCACCATTATTTTATGTAGCAGCCGGTATATCTCATGTATACCGGTATATCTACGCAGCCTATGTTACTCGCTGATAATTTAGCTTTCTATAGGTGAAATAATTTTTAAAATCAGTCCAGTAGTTTTTGAGTTTATTCATTACATACAAAAATACATAGGTAATACATACAAATATTTTCTCTTTATAATTTTATTAGTATAGAAGTATAGACAGAGCTCGCTTCGACAATGCTCGGATGCAATTGACTAAAGAAAAATTGAAATTTATTATAGTAAATTTTGTAATATATCTCTACGCCTTCATATAATTCTGGGAACCATTTTTAGTTTTTCATCAAATAAAACACTATAAATTTTCTTTCTTCGTTTATGTTAATGTGCACATATTAATGTGCATACAATGTTGCTTAAAGTATCTTTATTCGTTCATCAAGACTTAGCCTTATAACTCCCAACGCCTGATGCAAGAGAGGGGTGCTATAAGTTTGACCTGTGACCTGTGTGTCTGTCTGGTCTGCGGGATACCTAACTCCTCAGTAAGTTACATCAGATATAACGTGTTTGGGCTTATTAGAATGGTCTCAATAGAATGTCGGGGATTAGTGTATAATTTTTTTATTATAGCTTGTTAATTTTTAAATGGATGAAGAAAGTCCAGGACAGCGAAAAGAGGAGAGTGATGAAGGAGACCTTTACTCGTCGAGAGGTCCTTAATAACTAAAGTAAAATGTTTAAAAATAAATGTATAAATAATTTTAATATTATTCAGGAAATAAAAAGCCTATATCTATACATATAACAAAATCGTAAACGAGCTGTGTCTGTTCATTAAATACTTTTAAAAAAATGTACACGTTATGTCACCGTGGTTAAAAAAATAGTTTTTGAATTTTTTCTCTGTTTATGCGTTTGTAGACGCTAATCTCAGAAATGGCTTAACCGATTTGAATGTGGTTTTCACTGATGCATTGTTGTAAGCTTCCCGAAACATTTAGTGTTTATTTCATTCTAATCGGTTTACAAACAAAAAAGTTACACGCTATAACGAATACAACGTGTACGATGTAGCGGGCTCAGCTAGTTATTCATATTTAAATACAATTATCAAAATAGGAAAAAATATTTAGTAATATTTTCGCGTCTAAAAGTCTTAGACACATGAATTTTTAATATTCTTCACAGTGAACATATATTTTTTATATAAATAAAAAAAAATCAATAGGATTGGATGGATAATCACATAAGGGTTAGGTTTATAAAGTCTAATATGCACTGTGAAAGTTATAATTAAGTTGTTATTGTATATTATTTTTTGTTGTTCTTGACAAAATAAACTAAAACAGGTAAAATGCTTTAAGATGACATTTTGACAAATTAATTGACAATTAATATAGAAAAAAAAACGTTTACATTGTTCCAGAGGCCGGAGAACTACCAGAGTTACCAATATATTTGGCTGCATTGATAATGTGCAGCGGTTTCTTCATGATGTATTTAGTGGAAGAACTGGTTCACGTTTACATAAATAGTAGAGAGAATAAAACCGCTAACACAAGTTTCACTCGAGTCCTAAGTATAAGAAGAAAAAATTCTGAAGATGACCAGACCAGTAGCCTGGAAACACCGAAACAGTTGGAAGTTCAGAAGAGTGGACATAGTCATCTACCGATAAGTCAAGGAGACGATAAGGTCGCAGCAGCTTTGAGGGGGTTACTCATTGTGTTAGCTCTGTCGATTCATGAGTTGTTCGAAGGACTAGCCGTTGGCTTGGAATCTTCTGCCAGAAATGTGTGGTATGTTTTGCTTCAGAATCCTTAGCTTAACTGAGTAAACTTACTAATCTATGTACTTGTACATGATAATCTATGTACTTGTAATCTATGTCAATGATCTGTACTAACTAATATTTTGTGAGAGATATCTTTTATTTTTCAAAGCGGACGAAGTCGCAGGCACAGGCTAATACACATATTATAATCAAATAATGAAAATTTGTTTGTTTGTCTATATGTCGCAGTCATCTGGTTGAATCTGCTATTTGATTGAATGACTAGCGCGTTCATTGAATGACGACATTTAATTGAATGACTAAAGGACAACTCGTCAAGTCGTTGAATGTAACGTTCAACGTCTTGACTGAACGTCATTTAGCGAAGTCGTTGAATGGGATATAGCCGACTTTGTAATGTTTGGTTAAGGTGCCCATGAGTTCGCAACTAACCTTACTTTAAATAAAAATAAATGAATTATAAAATGTTTCGTTAAATCAAATTGTAATATTTGATTAGGGTGAATTTTGGGACAATTAAAAAATTACTGATTTATAAACTGCTGAGTTTAAAATAATAAAAGATTGTAGCATGATTTCCAAAGCTTTACTTAATCCCATATTTTTGCTTAGTATAAAAAAGTAAAAAACCTAGAAAAAATTATCATATTATTTCAAAATAATTTATTAAAATATGCGCTTCCAACACAGTGCTATCTGTGCGAGCTGTTTGATGAAAGGGCTATGTTACAATCCGCTAACTAGTTGGACGTTTAGTGACGCTTGTTCAATCAACGTTCGGCCTAGTCATTCAATTAAATGTCGTCATTCAATGAACGCGCTAGTCATTCAATCAAATAGCAGATTTAACCAGATGACTGCGACATATATATCTTGAAAACTCTGAAACCTGTTTCACAAACATTTTTCAATAGATATCGAATTATATTTATTGAAGATGTTAAAGCTTTTTTCCTTTTGTTACTACTTACCTACCAATATAAAAACAAGACCTTCCTGTTCGATCCGTCGTCTTTGATCCGGTTTCCTGTTTGTGCCGTTGGATCCCCGATTTTTATTTCCGTTGGATCCGGTGGATTCCGGTACACAATAAAATCAAAATATTAATTATTATATCATTCCCGTTAGTGTGCCATGGAATTTTAAAAGATAACATGTACAGTTCGAATTCTTTTTGTGTTGAATAGTCCATTTATAAAGGAAGGCTATACGCTAATAATATCACGCTACAATCAATAGTATTATTTATAAGCAGTGTAGAGTAACGCGATACCGACGCCGTAAGGGTCGCAGCGAAGCGTGGCCGAATTTAGCTAGTCAAGATATAATTGTAAAAAATTAATATTTTCATTGCAATAATACAAAGTACATGTGCATAGAATAGAACGTATACAGAAATTTCACACGTTATCTTGCCTTTAGAAGCCGCAATTGTCCGTATCGCCCGTATAAGGCCGATTATGTCACCCGCCTTGCACATTTTAAAATTCCTTCTCTTGAAAATCGTCGTATACTCATGAATCTTATGACTTTGTATAAACTGATTAATGGCGTGATGGTGTCTCCTGTTTTGCTCCGTCAGATAGACCTTGCTGTTCCTTACCATATACCAAGACATCCCATTAATAATAAATTTAGCATTCCTACCAGCAGAACTAATTTGGGTAAATATGCTCCATTATTTCGGTGTATGCGAGACTAACGAATTGATCAGCCCCGACATTGACATCTTTCACGATTCTGAAATTATTTTTAAGAGGAAGTGTTCGGTGGCGGTTGGCAATCCCTGTGCTTAGGTGTATGAATGTATTTCGTGTGATTTTCGTTGTTCATTCACATTCTAAGACTTTGTGATTGTTCGATTGTTTGATCTGATTGCTTAATTGTTTAATATTATAGGGAAGTCATGTATTCTGCATTTATTTATTTTCTTTTTAACAAAAAATTAAAAAAATTTAGATTTAAATAGTTTAAAAACATAAAACTATGTTTTTAAACTATTTAAATCTAAATTTTTACTTTGTGCTACTTTTTGATAATTAATGTATTCACCTGTAAAGGCGTATCTGTTAGATCTAGATTTTACAAGTGTATAATATTTTTGTAACAAATTACTGATATTATCGCTGGTGTATCTATCCCAAATAAATAAATAAATAAATACCAATTTTGCAATGAAAATCGACATCAACTTTTTTCAGGAGTGGAGTGTTATTAATGTGATTGTGTATGGAACAATGAATGTTTGAACAGGTGGTGCAATAAATGAAAGTGTATGCGTCCATAAATAAAATGTATTGCTGTTATGTTCTTTACAGATATGAAATTAAGTTTTCTTTTATTGTAAAAAATGCTATTTGCTTTCTTAAAATTGTACAAAATAAGGCGAACGAAGAAAGATGGCAAAGTTTGTACACCCCACATGAAAATAATTATGTGCCCTAAAAGCAATGACAGGGTAGTAAGTTGCATAGGTCCCTCGTTTGCACCTCTTATTTTTTCGATAGTTATTATTAAATATTAATTAATGTAATTAAAGGTGAAGGAAGTAGGTAATCGATGTTATCGGGAACGATGAGTCAGAAATATCTTTTGACTTTTCATACATATGCACACACACACATATATAACAACCAAACGCACGTATGTGCACATATACCTAAAAGCATATTTTATTTTAAATTTTTAGTTTTAGACACTGTACACTATTGTATTGTACCTATCATACTAATATTATAAAGGCGAAAGTTTGGATGTTTGTTACTCAATCACGCAAAAACGGCTGAACGGATTTTGATGAAATTTGGCACACATGTAGTTTATTACCTGGATTAAAACATGGGATACTTTTTATCCAGGAAAAATGAGAGGTCAGATATTTTCTCAGGTGTTGTAAGTATTTTTCGATTTTCAACGTGGACGATGTCGCGGGTAGGGAGTTTTAGTATTGAATAAGTTAGGTACTAGGTACATATATGTATGTATATAATTTTTCTTATAGTATGAAATATATGTAATAATTCTATTATTACATGTATGTTACAAGTATATTATAATTAAATACTCATGTAGTATATAAGATATTGAAGAGCGGGTCTGCCTGACACAGGAAAGGAAGCTTCAGCCAATGTATATATAATTAAAGTTTTGTGAAAGAATTAAATGTTTTTTTTTTGGAGTTTACTTCTTAAGAATCGATTTTCATATAAGGCCCCGGTATGGACATTTTATTAGGAGTAAAATGAATACAAGCGTTAACTAAAAAGCGCGACGTTATCTGTCACTTTATGTTCCCTAACTCTATTCTTTGAGCTTATAAAAGCAAACGTCGAAATCTTAAATGAAAAGTGTAGTCCACGTTGATGAACGAAAAGATAGCTTGTTCGTTATAATATTTCTGTATTTATGTTCTTTTAATTCGTTCGTGAGTGAATGAAAGCGCTATTCAAAACGCCTCGAGAGTCGTTCGAAAACTATCGAAGCCATGCAACTTCTATTGATTTCCTGTATCAGACAATGTTTTTTATTGTCTCAGGTACATGTTCGGTGCAGTATCGGCTCACAAGTACATAATAGCGTTTTGTATCGGCGTGGAACTATTGGCAGCGGGCACCAAACGCTGGTTGTCGTTGGTGTATATTTTCACCTTTTCTTTTGTCTCCGCTCTTGGGATCGGCGTGGGAATCCTGCTGGTGGGTGGAACCGGAGCTGCTGACGCCGGACTCTATTCTGTAATTCTCCAGGTATGTTTTTCCATCTATATTTTAGGTAATTAAAATGTATAAAAGTTAGCTCATGTAAAATTTCAAATATACTTTGGACACCAGTGGCTCTAGCATGAGTTTACGATACTACACTCGCTAGCGAGAGCGTAAAAATATTATATGGAAAATTGACAATTTGACATGACAGTTCACAATTTTCCATACAAAAGTTTTACGTTCTCGCTAGCGAGTGTAGTATCGTAAACTCATACTAGAGCCTCAGTATATACCTCTACCATGACTTATAATGACCGCACTCGCTAGCGAGAGCGTAAAAAATTTATATGGAAAATTGTCAATTGTTTCAAGAGTATATTCAAAATGAGAAGACTGAAAATTTGTAACGCGTTTCTTATACAAAACTTTGTTCACTGTCATTGTTTTACTGGACCCAATATTTTTTATTGTATCGCTGTGGTGTAATTAGTTTTCTAACTAGATTAATGTTAGGTAAAATCATTCCAAGTACAGAATCGCGTGAGAAAATTTAGCACGAAACCTTTCGCCTCGCCCTATTTTGAACTGCTATGATTTTCTGCAAATTATATAGAAGAACCTTCCTCATTTATTGCTCTTTGCATTAGTCTCAAAATCCATTCGATGGTTTAGAAAAATTTGTGGAGAAACAGAGACAGAAGCGGAGAACGACATTATTTTGCTGCTCTTTGGGAACTTTTAAAGGGCAAATTCATCGCGACTATGAAATTCAACTCGATGTTTTGAGATTCATTTCGAAGGAGTTTACATTTGTATTATAGCAGTTTTGTTCGTTGCAGGGTTTGGCGTGCGGCACGTTAGTGTACGTGGTATTCTTTGAGGTGTGGCGACAAGACAGAACCGGCATCTTCCAATTCGTCTGCTCAGTCGTCGGTTTCGGGCTTATGGTTTGCCTTGAAGTTATCGTTGAATTGGGTAAGAACTATGGGTAGTTTTATTTGTATAAATTTAAGTATATGTAATCAGTATTGCACACTTGAAAAAGTTTGCAAAGACAGATTTTAGTTGTTATTAAAGCGTTTTTTTACAATTTTTCGATGAGTAACGTTCATGGCGTTCTTTTTGAGATATGCTTAGCTTTTTTTTATTATTAAAGATGGGTTTGCTCTTGACCAGAATCTGTTGTAAGTAAGTAATAGGTACTTCCAACAACTCACTTGCTCTATGGTGATTGTATTAGATTTTATAAGCTAGTTTTCTATTACTCTGTGGTCACACATATAACTGTTATGTTAAAAGGAAATAAAACGTTTCTGCTAATTTTATGCATTTATTATTATAAAACAGTATTTATCCATGTTAGGATATGTAGGAAGGATGACGATGGAGCGAGCTCACCCAAAAGATGCCTATTTACTCGAACCTTGAAAAGATTTGGGTTGTATGAGCTCGGAAATACAGAAGCCGGCAGGAGTTCCAATCCTTAGCAGTGCGCATTATAAAAGATGTTTTAAAGCGCTTGGTCCGAATTAGAGGGATTTCGACAAGGTGAGGATGGTAGGTCCTCACCTTGTCGAATGTCTGCATGTCCGATAGAAGAAAGGGGAAGGCCGTATGATCTCATGCAGCTCTTGAGCACACTCTCCGAAGTACATCTTATAGAATACACACAGACAGGCAACTTTGCGTTTATGTGCCAGGCTCTGGAGCTTAGTTCTTATTAGTGTATCATTGCCAATGAGCCTCCTAGCTCCTGCGATCCACCGAGTCGAGTGCGTTATCGTTCAATATCGTTATTTGAACGATATAGCTAAGCATATCTCATCTTGACTTATCTGGATGTCGTTCTAAAAACATTAGTTAAAATATAAATTGACTTGTAGACAGACTAATCTCATTAAGTGGTTGGAATTGGTAGAGTTCGCTAGTTCGCTGTTATGGCAGACTTTGCTGCTTGCATTTTAATTGGCGTACTTTACAGGGGCGTAACTTGTTCTAGTTCTGTACATTAAAATTTTGTCAAGGGGCCCTTCCACCTGACTGTGGCGAAGCCCAAAATGGGAGTCAAGATTCTTTTACAAAAAGCTTCCATTTTTTTAGATACAATGCATTTAGACTCTAAACTCGTAGACTTAGAGTTTAAATCGCTATACTTTACAGTTTGGCGTACGACCTAAGAATTTATATGAGATTGTTTGGAGATTTTGGAAAACATTTTATGATTTTCTGCTTACATACGTCGTGGCGCCTGTAACCCGGGTGTCCCATATATTTGATGCGGTTGATCCTGCTGCTTCATTAAAAATATTTCAACAGTACCTACTTAATTGTTACCGTTAGAGATAGCTACCTAACCTAAGTAAATTATAATTATTGCCTCTAAAATTTGTGCATTTAATTTCTTTCAGCTGCCTGAATTGTTGTCAGAACAGTATTCACTTCAAGGAGAGAAATGGAGTCATGAGGAGTTCAGTTTACAATGTGTCAATATTAATGTTGTGATTAGCCTAAACAAACTGTTATGTGATACATTTAAGTATTCGTGTAGTTTTTATTGTTAAATTTAACCTAAAAATAAAAGTTTTGTTCTCTGAGATAAATATTCTCAAGCTAATTTTACAAGAACAGAATTTATATATTCATCGATAAGAAAAGTCAATAAATAATTAAGGACAAAATTTTCGCATAGTTTAAGCTGTGGTTTAAGTAAACTTTAGGATGTAAATAAAGTGAATATGTGTACGTACTTATATACAGAGTTTTATTTGCGTAATTTTCGACTATTCGACAAAGCTGAACTGTTAGTATTATCCCTATTAGAACTATAACTCATCAATCAATATTTATTTTAGAGATTAGAACTATTTTCACGAAGAGACGGACGAGATTTGGAAGATGTCTCACATCCAAAATCGAAAAATGTTAGGTATTTAAAAAAATGTCACCTTAGGCTTAGGTTAATAAGCTTAAGCGGTTAAAACATAATTACTCAATGTTTATAGCGTTGCCGCGGGACCGCATTCGTGCGTCCGACCGCAACGGCGAGCTAGTTATAGTATTTTCAGTTTCACTATAATTGATGATATGCGTGACAATTCGTAACTGACAATTTTAGTGATGCAACCTAACGACATTTAATCGATTGTTTGAAAATATCGAATCAGTTGGCAAAGCAAATGGAATCGAACTATCGGTTTTGGATTTTCAGATTTAGAAATAAATTCTTAAATCTTAAAAAACAGGTTATATTAAATAAACTATAGAATACAATGCAGTCTGTTTAAAATATTTATTTATTTATTCATTACTGTCAGAACTCGAAACTTGACAACTCGTATCAGACTCAGAACAAAATTCACTTTTGTTTTATTGTTATTATTTATCAGCTTTGGTTTTATTATCAAAATACGATGTTTTTATAAATATTTAGAATAGAAAAAATATTTGTTAATCTCCGAATATCCTATGGCAAACATAGAGTACTTTCGATATATCGAATATAATTGAATATCCCTAGTGTCAATCCCTATTGACACAAGTTCCGTTCCACGCGTTTGACACTTTTAAAATATGTTTTTTTATTACATTTACCTATTACAATAATAAAATAATTATAAAAATGTTAATTCCTTTTGTGTTTTTCGAATAGATAATTTTTTTTCATACATTTGCTTGTTTAATTGTTATTTTTTTGTGCCAGTTTTTTTTTTTTAGTTGAAAACAGTATGTGTGACATGAAAAAGTGAGAACTGTCACGCATATCATCATACAGTGAAAATACTAGACCGTCATGCGATAGATGGCGGTGCTCTAATATCAGTTGGTTTAGACTTCTATTACTGAATTGATTGAATTTAGAAAAGCGTACATTTAAAATATGTTACAAACTGTGCTGGTCATGCACATTAAAAATGGCAAACCAACGATGACTAACTAAAAATATATATTCAATAATCAATAAGTTCGTATAGCTCTTCTCAGGGTCTTCATCTGCTAATTCCCATACTCTAATCCAAGAACGCCTTTTCTTTCGAGACTTTTCATATTAAAATCTGTATGATATTTTGCACTGCTAAATAAAGCTTCAGTGCTGGCCTGAACCATGATTCTATCGATACTGTTGATTTCACGACACTTCAATACTAGTTACACAAGTACTGCAACAAGTTTCATGAAATTTATTTCATCATGCATAACACTAATTTCGTAATGTAAATTCTGCTTAAAACACACAATAGCTTAAAAAATATTAGAGTAATGGGGTAATAGAAGTTAAACAGTCAAATAAAACAACCACATTATTATTTAACAAATCAATATTGTAATTACAAATTAACATTTTTTCATACTTACTATATTAATCTATTTTTAAAGAAAATATAATTTGTCTAATATTTATTGTGTTATAGGTATGTATGCCGAGTATTTAAATTACACAATATAATAAGTAGATTATATACGCAGGCGGTCAATTATACAATTCTATGGGGTTACAAGATACAACATCACAAAGATAAAATGGGAAAGGAAAGTGAGAAGATATTTGTAGGAATTTCTTGGGAGCAGTTGGCGAGATATGGTGCACTAAAGTAAAAATTCCAATTTACCGTCAATGTGATGGTTTTAAATTTAAACTAATTTACCTTTATTAGGGCCAAACTGTACAATTTATCCAAGCAATGAAATTTTGCTTAAAATTCATTAATTAAGGACGATTTTTGGCCATCACCTCGCCTATCCTCAAGTAAGAGCACATACGATTTCTCGAACTCCCCCTTCTTACGTAAGATTTTGTCTAATTATAGAAAAAGATCAATTCCACTAAAACACATAATTTGACGTAAATCAAAAACTTTTATTCTAATGATTCATGAAATCAAAAATCACGAATCAAATTAATTTTGATATTCAAACATAGAAATCGCACTTAGAATTACGTAAGAATGGTTTTTAACCTCCCTCTCCCTCGGGACCTTACGAACTTAATTAACGAACGGCCCCTAAAGTATAAATCCACAATATTTACACTAACCTTTCCCACTGGAACGGTTACAAGTTACGACGAAAACTCAGACAAAATAGATTTCATTAAATATTTAAAATATTTCACTTACAATAATATAACTGCGTCATTACAACACAGATAACCTTAAACTAATACGATCGAGAGAAAAAGACAGAGAAAATTTGAAACCTTACAGCTAAATGATACGCTATTTATAAGTTATCATAACTTGTCAAGCAAAATAGCCTTTCACTTCCCTCTATCTTTACTTTATAACTTTACTCCTAAGGCCGGTTGCTCCTCACAATTACAACAATATATTATGTACTTTAAGTTATAATAATAAAGTTTTAAATGCTCAACTATTAACATTACTATTGCGTTTATATATACATATATATTTTAACTATTCTTGAAAACCTCCTTTCATCATGCATCTATAAAATAGATAACGATTTTAATAACACTTTCGAGTCCAGTAAGA
Organism: Bembecia ichneumoniformis; assembly: GCA_910589475.2. Lineage (NCBI taxonomy): Eukaryota > Metazoa > Arthropoda > Insecta > Lepidoptera > Sesiidae > Bembecia > Bembecia ichneumoniformis. Next base: position 9,674,968 of record OU342537.1, on the reverse strand, counting down.
AATCATGATGGTCAAAGAACTACTCTACATAAATAAAATTAACAATATCAAATGAAAAGCCACACAATAGAAAGACGTTGCCAAAAAAGGTTTTTTTTTTTTTGAGAAAAAAAATCTAAGGAGTTATTTTCTATTGGAACCATATAAACCAATATAAATGTATAATTATATAAATAAATAATAAATAAGAATGTGAACGACTTTTTATAAAGACTTGATACTTTTATTGCTACGTAATACGTGATATAGCAATAATGGAAAGGAGGCTTCGTAATATTAAAGAAAAACATCACTCCTATGATACAACATAACGACTTTATTTTCGTGAATTATAAAACAATTATATTTGTAACAAGTATAAATCAACGACCTCAATATTTTGAAAGCTGAAAAGTCTTTTAATTCTTGCAATGCTCTAAAGTGCAATAAATGGTGTGAAAAAGATCACAAAATCGTATTAAACAAAATCGATTTTAGGCACCATTTATCTTAATCTAACAGAACGAAAGCACTCCGATTAATTCGTTAAATCTAAACACCATTTAATTATTTTGCAATCGAATAAGAATTATTTTTTAAAAGAAATAATAAGTACATCAAACTTTTAAAAGTACTCAAAAATCCCACTAATTTAATCGCTTATTAAATATCAAAGAGAATATAAAAGTCGTATAGTTTGGCCATCGCAACTGCAAGAGTAAAAGAGTAAGAGAAACATGTGTCATAAAAAATGATTAGAAAAAGATTCTCCTCAATGGACTTAACGGGCGTATCTCCCTTTTCTGCATACTGGCCGAAAACCTCATTCTAAATTCAAGATTACATTGAAAGAAGAAAAATCTTTCGAGGCACTTTTAACTACATAAGCACCAAAACCGATTTATGATTTTATTGTTGGTATTTTTGCCATTATTAAATATAATATGGATTTTTCATCGATATGGTTTCTAAAATAAAATAAAGTTTGAATTAACTATACTTTCGTTGCCTGTCCGTAATTATACCCGAAATAGTGTCCTGGACGTCCACTTGACATTTTAGTTTTTGTAATATATTTTAAAATGAAAAAATGTACACTAGTAATTACCCGTTATAGTTACCAGTGCGTTGGGAATTTATTTGGGAAAATATTTTATTTATTATAGTGTTACAATTAATTCTTGATACTAATATATGATACATATTATAATCTTTTATCTCTTGTAGCAAACCCTTAAAAAGACTGCAATCCAAACTCAAGATTTTAAGGAATAAGTTATTGAAATATCAGAGAAAAATCTCTGACAATTCCTGAAAAATTAACAAAATATATGTACTTTACATATTTTATGAATTAAACGTTTAAAAGAACGTGGTTTTTTTTAAAAGAATCAAGTTCATTTGCATAATTTTTGTTGGTGAAAATTGTTAAATGAAATAATTTAAAAATATATAAGCTTGTCTACCATTTTGAGCATTGCGCTGTCCATCAAGCCTATTGCTTCATTTTAACCCTAATTGTGGTTAATCTTATTTGTGTGCAAATTTAATATTTACAATTATATCTTTTATTATCGCAAATATACACGGTGATTTTTAAGCCGCTATCAAAAAAAATATTTTAGATTTTAAGCACCAACTAAATTATTTATTGAAATTTCAAAGACATTTGTCTGAACACAACATATGCATGTTTTTTGGAAATTTTGCAGTATTCTTCATGTTAAGGTCGTCAGACAGGCTGACGGTCCACTTGATGGTAGGTGGCTACCGTCGCCTGTAACACAAGCAACGCCTCGGGTGGTCCAAGTGGGCTGACGACCATAGTAGGATTCTGTTCTGTTCTGACCATATTCATGTTCTGCAAGGGCGTGGTTATTGCGGCCCTGGCTGCCCAAATGCAAAACGTGGTAAGCCCTGCCAGTACTTTTCAGATCCAGACCAGAGAAAACTTTGAAAACTTCCCATTGACCCTAAAGTGATTCTAACCACTTATCTACTGGGCTCGTTAAAAAAATCCTAAAAGCCTTAGTAGGATTAAGGATGATTGTAAAGTGATAAGATCTTTTTTTTTAAATATCAGTATCGACTGATATTTAAAAAAAAAAGAAATATTTATAATTTTATATTAATTCATTCATTTCAATTTGAGTTTCGATAACGACTTGAAATTCACCTTGGAACTGAGAACAATACACACAATTTATCTTTATAACTATTGATGACTAAAACACGTGCAAATTACATTGGTTATTGCATCTAAAAGCCACGACTCTTTAGTAAACGTATGAAAACTGTGCCCTTTATTTAAAATACAATTTGGCACATTAAATGAAACTCTATTAATTTTATACGAAATTAATCAAAATATACAAATATGACTAGTTTATAAGATACAAAAATAATCATATATACACAATTGAAAGAATCATATAAATAAAGTAGGTATGATAATAAAATTTAATCCCGTGTTTTTTGACTATGCAAACTAGGGACGTTACGAATGTTCGCAATACACGAATTACTTATACAGTTTTAATCAATTTACTCAAGAAGCAAAGTAAGTGTGGCCAGCCACTTTTGTTCAAGTTTTTAGTCTCTGTTGGCTGGTAGAAGATCAAATTAAAATATAACAAATTCCTATCAAATATATCCAAAGCTCCAACAATCTCTATTTCTGGATGAAAAGCGTTCAATCGAATTAGCAGCTGTTACAATCTTAATGATGAGAGTGCATTTCTCCTTTTTTACTTTTTAAACCATTTTTACTTCTTTTTAGTGTTCTCATTTTTAACTTCATTTACATAGAAACATTAGATACTTTAGCAGCACAACAAAGCAAAGTATTTTGAAGCTTCGTTGAACATAGAAAGTAGCGAGGGATCACTGAGTTTGTCATATCATAAAATATAATAGGTACTAAATAATTATAAATAATTTACTTTACCTAACAAAATTAGATAAGTACAGTTAATTGTGTGCAGATAATTGTATTGGTACGGAAAATTTAGAATTACTTATTAATCGAAAATCTTTGATTGTCGAATTTTTAAAATCAGGCTCAGGTTTACCGAAATAGGAAGACTTAATAAAAATTTCATATTCTACAAAACTAGAACAATGTCAATTAAAAAAATATAGGTACACATTTTTTTTTAAATTCTGTAGTAGTAATAACAACACAAAAACAATTTTTTTTAAGTTCACATGCCCATTTTTTTAAACGTGGGCATAAACGCTCACTGTTTAATAGAATTATAATCATTATCTTTGTAAAAGTATGGCTTACTCACTACAATCAATCGACAGTTTTGTTCATCAGAAAGAAAATGTTCAACCATTGCTATACAAAATTCGTTTTAAATTAGACCGATTTCTTAGCTTATTATTCCTGTAAGTATATTTAAAAATACCGATATGAGAACCAATTTCAAGGAATATTTGTTATATGTTGCAACCACTGCTACTGAAATATTTTAAATGTCATTTTGTAACCACACTCAATCGGTCGCTTTTTCTCCAATAATCTGTCAAACAAAACTCTAAAGATATTGCAATGTATGTTTGTAAATAAATGAAAATGCTACATTTTTGATGATCTAACAATACCATAACTGTACTTACCTATTACAATTCCTATCGAATCTATTGTATGACGTGCCGCTGATTTTAATTAATGTAAAACTCTAAATTTGGAATATAAATTCTAATTCAATAGAAGAGTCCCAGACGTAGCCCGTTAAAGGTCAAACCACATCGAAACGCGACGTGGCGTGCACGTTTTAACATGTCAATACAATATAGAACCTATTCATTAAACAAAAAAATACAAAATTCAGTGACTACGCAAAAGTGATGTCGGTGGCTTGTCGCTGCGTTTTGCGAAGCCACGCTGCGTCCAACGGAACGCTATTTAGGGCCGGCGCTGACTGTCGGTATAGCATGGCAATTTGGTAAAGGATTTTTTCCTAAACATATTATTTTTAACCTTATTCCAATGACTTTAGCATTCACACTACTTTATTTCAATATCAAGAAGCCGTAACGTTCCCCGCCATGCCAAGGGATACCACGGCATGCAACGGGATCCTGTTTTTTCTTCGACTTGATAGCCCGTAATTACCTCCTTTTCTCTTTAGCAACAAGTTCCTATTATCGCTAAATACCAATCAATTGGGAATTTTACAGAAAAAGATGTACCTACACAACACAACCGATTTTGAAGTTACAATGCTAAACTAGTCGATTGAAAGAGAACGTCTACCAAGGCATGCCATAACGCGCTGCTGAGTGCCACAGGATCTTTTGCCGTGACGTTTCGTGCCGTATCGTCAGTCAGCCCTAACATAGTTTCACTATGTGCCTCGACTATGACCTCTGCAATCATTTGCGCGTTGCGTCGCATTTCGGTGTGAACTGACCCTATATCTAAAGACCGTAAAATAAAAATTGCATACTAACATTTCATTCAACACGTCTCAACATAATGTAATGTAATAGCCACACAAATTTCAACTTGATACGGTTTGGTGTAAAGTTGAATATAGCTCGATTGATAATGTTACGTGTGTGTGTAAGTAAACGGGCAGACAGGCCCACTTTCATTCATGTTTAAACACGTCTGCTGTTCGTATGAATTTAAAAAGTGTTTTGTAGCGTTGTTAACAAGCTAAAAAATCCAAAAATATGTAACGCATTGACGAAATAAACATTGAAGACAGTTTTATTGATAAATAATAATATCATCCGAATACATACGAGGCGGTGTATCTTTTCAATCGGTGAGAGACGTTTAAGATTTGAGGAGCTTGTTCGCCCGCTGATTCGCAACGGCAATGCGTGTTTCATTACTCTCGCCCTAAAAAAGTACAATATATTAGTACCACTGTGACGCTCTTAAAAATAACATTGCAATTGATTTGAATGCACAAATGACACACACTTAAGAATATTAAAGTACAACCTGTAGGTATCGCATTAAGGAGACATTAGGCCGGCTACATACATTTTAGGGTTATATCTCAAGAAAATAAGCGCTTATTTAACACAGTTTGTTATATAAATCACGTTAACCCCACAATACAGTTATGGGCTATCAGGATTGTTTACAATCAACGAAATAAATGTAATATGTACTAGATTTCACGCTCCTAACTAGAGATGTAACGATACATAATTTTGCCGATACGATACCGATGGCTCAGTAGATAATAAAAACAAATAAATAATGAATTATGTACATACAATGCATAAAAGTTACCTATATTTAAAAGACTCGACTTTGTGAAGTGTGAAAAATGTTAATTAATTAATTAATTAAAATGCCAAATCAAAATTCAAAGAAAACATTTATTTAAGTACTTATATGAAATAAATATTATCGTTACATTCCTACTCCTAACTAACACACACTGTAGAAAACACGGCCCGTAGCGCCGTAGAAAACACGGCGCTTACAACCTTTTCATCGCGAGAAAATTACATTTTAGCAGCGATTTAACGTAGCATGTCGTATCGTTTGATTAGACTTAATTTTTATTTTAGCGCTGCAACGCATTTAGTTCAAAATGGAATAAAACTTATACTTAGGATGCCTACAATAGTTTCACCCAGAAACGTCAACAGGGTAATCAAAACATAGTTTCGAGTTCGTAAAGAAAATATATGAATATGTGTTTGAACAGTAGCAATTGTAACTTGGCTATTTTTTTCTTTCGTCAATATTAATACAATAAACGGGTCTAAATAACGTAAAATTAGTTGATACCGTATCAAAAATTACCCAAAAATCCGTTGGGTGGTTTAGATGAAGTTAAAGGAGAAACATTTCATAAACTTACCAATATCGCATTCTATATACACAAAATTACTACCCCAAAAGCCTATACCCCAAAAGACTATAGGGGCAAACGCTCATGATCTCAATTACATAATGCGATTTTACCATAGAATGTCGGCATAACATACTTGCAACTTGCAAATGTAGGGGAGTGTAATCTTACTCACGTCCGATGACGAGTCGAGTAATCACATTTCACAAATAAAATTTGACTAAATTTCCAATTGAAACTCATCATTATTTTACGTTGACATCGACATTGTAATCGACATTTTTACGTCGACAAAAGCATTCAAAAGAAAAAAAATCCAAACTGAAAACAAGAAACCAACTTTTTTAGACGAAAAAAGCACATCTTAAAAGCGATTCGGTTTGATATAATCGCACAGTCAACAGCAGGAGACAAGAAAGAAACGAAAAGAACAGAAAACGAGTGGAAAAAGAAGAGTTGTATTGCGATTATTGAAAAATATATAAATAATTAGGGTATTATTAAATCGGCACAGATCTGGCTGAATTTATTTATGTTCTTCATTATATGAAAATATAATGTACGATTTACACCGAGCGGCACGCGTCAGACCGCGCCGAAGCGCTTACAATGTGTTGAATGACAGTGGAAGTGGTTTATGTGTAAATTAATACTCTTTAGATTCCCGCCAAATCTGCGCTGTTGTAAAAGCAAAATACAAGCTGTGCTTGTAATGTGAGTAAATATTAATTACATAAATTAAAAAAATACTTACAATTGCCGGCGACGTGTTGCTGGTCTTTGTATTTTTGTATGTGTTTGCGAGTATTTGTGTGTGTGTCTCGTGGTTATATGTACATATACAATGTTTAATATATTCGTTTGCGCAGATAATATTGTGGCGGTTATGGATATTTTTATCTTTGACATTTTAGTTAAAATATACTTTTATTGGACACGTAAAATACAAGTTTTTTCACCAAAAATATTGTAAATTGCTAATTTGAGTACATGATACTATAAAAGTGACATTTGAAATATTTTTCTTCCGGTATTTTCTATGAACAAACTATTTAAAAATAATAATAATAGTAATCATTAAAATTTCAGATTTAATAATTACTTTCTAACATTTATTTTATTACTTAAAGTATATGATATTATTGCTTTAATTAAGTCAACCATCCAATACTTTTAGCATTCGACCGTAAATATTGTTAAATTAATTTGCACCAATTTATAATAAATTCACAATCCCATCTGAAAACACCGTAATTTTTTTTATCAAAAACGTTGTAAAAAAAATAAAAAGTCAACATGAACTATAAGGTAAATCAAAAAACATAAATCTCATTACAAAGAAAAATTATTTATTTTCATCGCAAATAAATAAAAAAGAATTACTAAGAATAATGATCTATATGGCTATGTTTATTAAATTTTAACTATATTTAAAAAGTACTAGTTACACAATTATATGTTATCATTACATATACATATATAGTTTACATCTCATTTTATCTCATAGAAGCAGATATGTTACGGTAGAGATATGTCAAGCCGTAAATACTATTTCATAATGCGTTATTAACTATATTATTGCATTCATTTAATATATAGATTATAAATACTGACATATTATGCAATTTTGTTTCCTTAATACTTTTGAATCAATTGAGTATATTAAATCAAATGATCCAACCACTACGCATTTTTGCAATAAATCGAGTAAAGTAAGTAAGTAAGTAAGTAAGTAAATCGCAATAAAGTTTTTAATTACTTCCTATGAGAACTCGCAATTTATCAATAAGAAAATACTGTGTAAACGATATATAAATGCTTCTATGAAATAAAGTAAAAAATAAACGATGAGATCTGACATCCAGATTCAGGTAAATATTACTCGAAGACTTGTGAATGACTAAATACTGACCACTTAATTTCAAACTATTATCACATGTCAACTCATCCCATTCGCTTCATTCAAATTGTCCCATTTATACATTTTCACCATCCACACAATACCTCTTTTGGAGTTATCTCTTTTTCATTTTATGTACTGTGTCATTAACAATACAATTATCTATTAGGTATTGCATTTTGAACAAATAAAGAAAGAGCGTATAATAGCGTGATCTCGTTACGAGTTCACGCCAAGCGACACTATACGGATTAATTAATCAATAATTAAATGTTTATCAATAATATTAACAGTCACTATAGTGTTAACAACGGGTAAATGCATTTTCTCAAAATAATTTAATCTCAAACGCTTCAACTCCCTAAGTATGTCTTCCTATTCACAGTGCTAACTTTTAAATATTAATATATGCGAGATTAAAACGTACATTTATAAGATAATTAGTTCCACATGATCTACTGCACGAAATGAGCACCAAAAGATCAAAATCACCAGTAAGAAAAAAAAAAACTTTTGAGCGTTTCACTAAAAAAAAATAATTCAAAAAATTTAGGTGTTCACTTAATACAGTAGCATGTACAAAAAGTGGGGATATAATATGGTCGTAGTTATACATTTTATTAAATTGTATTTAAGAGACACTAAGCGAAAATTTAGGAGTTAAATTTTGATATATCGGCCGGTTGCAGCACCCTTAAATTATTATAAAAAAAATTAAAAAAAAAACTAGCACCTCTAATTCTATTACAAAAAAAATAAAAATTTTCACAAAAGTGAAAGGGACACTTATAATGTATACAAGTGTTAAACATCGACAAACTTCGTGACCGATCTAAACCTATTAGCTATGTAAAACGTGCTATTGCGAAGCACCCGTGGCTTATTTTACGCCGGTCATAAAGCTTGAATCGACAATATCCTACGCCTTCAGGTGGAAATTATGGCGATCGAGGTTCAATATGATAGACCTCATTAATTTTGAGCCTGATTTACACAATCCATTATCTCAAGTTGACAATATAATCCAATTATTCTGGACCCTTTGTGATCTTGCATTTACAACGCGTAAAAGTGACTACTCCTTATTGAAATAATGTATTTGTTTCTACCAGAACTTCTACGCTTAATGTTGGCTGCTTGACTGTGAATATACTTACATCAGTCGAGCAACGATCCAGCGTCACTAAATCTCAGTGCTCGATTGCGATATTGGATCAATGTAAATTAGCCTTAATCTAATTAAAAAATGAACAGTAAAATATGTTTGTGGTGTGTGCAACCGGTGGACAGAGCGCCTGCGCCGCTAGACCACGAGACCGCGTGTGTGTAACGTGTCGTGTCGTGAGTGGTGCCGTCGTTTACTTGAGGAGCTCGTGCGCGCGCTGGTTCGCCAGAGTTATCCTCGTTTCATTCGATTCGCCCTACGATAACAGAAAACGTTTCGTTTCTGCTTCTTGCTCAATTTACAGCGACTGCTTTCTTTTATTAATTTACCTTTTTTAAAGGGCCCTTTTGAGAGTGTCAACCATTACGTTAGGAGAAAGTAGTTACATAATGGAGAGACCAGAGTCATGAAATAGGAAAAGAAAAGAAATCAAGAAAAAGATAAAGCTGGCAAAACAAATTTGTCCAGCGAATATGGGTAAACTAAAAACCGAAATATATTTATGTCAATTTAATTTCTTTAGTACCTAACTGCAGTACAAAATTCTTGCAAGTGTATACCGTTATCCAGTATTAAATTTTCTTAGAAAATTACTGGATTATATAATTTTTTCTAAAGAAATAATATAAGAAAATCTAATTTGAATCTATCTTCTTGTGTAGGCGAATAGAATACACTAAAAAAAATTTTGCAACTCAAAAAAACATAGCTAGTCTCCTAAAGTTTACAGAGTTGAAAACGATGCCAATTTGTTAGGAATTAAAGAAAAAAATTAATGGTAATTAATTTATTCTTAAATTAAAATTATTTTCATCTTCTATTAACCACAGAAACATAAATTATTGCAAATTGTTAATGAATGTTAATTAAAAAAAATAGTAAAAATCAAACTCTGAAGCTAGTCATGGCTACAATATCGTATAGACCTCAAGGGTGTGTGTTCCTGTAATAGCCAATAGCTGTAATTTTCTGTAATAATCACTTTACCCCATTCTCTGGCCCCACTGGCCGACAAAACAAAACGGGCCTCTTAAAAAAGGTCAACTATTAATCAACAGTTGGTGTGATGGTGTTTAATGTCTAAGTTTATACACAGTCGCTGTCGTTTGAAACAACACGCATTTTTTTTTTCATATATTTATTTAGGCACTCTCTTGTAATAATAGGACGCAAGATTGGATTCTTCTGAAATTTCGTTGTACCCAATGAACAAATACGCGTTTAAGTTTTTATTATTTAAACGTCAACAAAACAATAATTTGCTATGAATGAATATCCTTCAATGTAGGCGCCAAACTCCTTTTAAGTTTATAAAGAAAATATCCAGGTACAGTCACCACACGCGATTGTTGAGCCACTTGTCACTGTTCTTAATTTAGCCGTATTATCGAGGGCCGGACTCGTATATTAACTGCCATGTACTCTTTGCATAACACAGCTAAATTAAGAACAGGGACAAGTGGCTCAACAATCGCGTCTGGTGATTGTACATACAAATATCTAACGAGTATTTATCGATATATACTAGAGAGTATATATAATTGGTAAACAAAATAGAATCGAAATATAAAAATGCACAGTAATTTTTAGAGTAGTTCGCTTAATTGTTGGAAAACAAATTGTTGCCATTATTATATACATCTAATATTTGATATCGCCAAAAAAAAATCCAATCCGGCGTACTGTATATTATACAGATATCAAATGTTTCAGGGTGAATGTTGTTAGTGATGAGGTCTAATAACTGAATGTTAGTAAGTCAGATGGATGTCGTTGGATAGCACTCACGGTATACAATGACAGTGTGGACGGGTGTTCTGAATTGTTAGATAGATGTCTTATGAGAGGATAATGTACCACATATAGAGGATATATTTGTCACAACAACCAATCGCCTCTAAAAACTACGAATGGAAGGTTACATGCTTTCAAGTGTTGAAGAAACGAGGGTGATCTAGTTTGCTGGATAAGCGAAGAATCTTCGAGAGCCAGTAAGCTTTAGAGAGATTAGTTGAAGGGTTGAAAGAAATTTAGGGCTGTTTTATTCACACTTCAACTGCTAGGGTGACAGGCAAAAACATTTTAATAGTGAACATGTTAATGTGAATGGAGAAATTAATGGGAAAATTCACCACATCTCTTAAAATATACACAAAAAGTGAATGAGTAAATTTAAATTAAAAAATATATATGTGAAATCTTTAAAATTTCAAGCCAAGTTTTAAGAAACTCACGAACAGTCTAAAACATTGAAATAAATAAATTATAAAATATATTTATTCCCATCAAATGTTTTACTATAAATAAAATGATGTATAAGTCTTCACCACTGAAATATCTAGCGTCCAGTGAGCCCTGATATCTGAGAGTTATTCTCGTACTTTTATAAGTAGCTAAATGATGATAAAATAAACTAATAATGCTATTTAAATTTGAAAACATCAGTATCACTAAACTAAAAATAGATGCAGCCTGATTGTATACAGTTTTATGAAGGATTTTTTTTTACTTTCATATTTATTTGATATTACATTAAAAAAACTTTTAGGGTTTTATTTTTTTGTTGAAAATAAATTGCTATCACTTTGCTACGAGCGCATTGTATATTATGTATTTAAAAAAAATAGTCTCAATCATAGTATGGAATTGTTTGGTACAAAATCAATCTTTTGACCTTTATTGAGAGACAATATGAGAGACTTAAGATAATATGGCAGCTAGTTTCATTTTTGTTTAAAGATTTCACATTTTTTTTTAAATAATTACTATAAGATTTGTGACAAAGGAAAGAATAGTGTACCTTGCGATTGATACGATCGACTTGACGGTTTTGATTTTCGAGTTCGGAGCCCATGTCGAGTGCCATGTTGCGTAAGTTGCCGATCATAGTGTTCACTTGTCCCATGTTCTCTTCCATCTCATCTTCGCGGGCATCGTTCGTTATCCTTTAATTAGTTATGTCGATACATTAAAAAAAATCTCGTTTAGTCCACAAAATGTTTAGATAGCCAGGAAAAAAAATCACAAATCGTGTTACCCAAATTACTTTGGACTTGTTCCTAGCTCTAAAGACCAGGTCTATGCACAACCATCGTCAATTATCCAGCCACTTGTAGGAAAAATATTTTAAAGGATTTTTTAAGGGGAAGCTGGTGCATTTTACTGGTGGAAATATGAAAATATTATGAATTTTAACCCCCCAATTGTATCCGACGGAAAATCAGTGCTAGTCAATGAATAATAATTACGCCCTAACGTATCGATAGAATTTACATGTCACATCGTCAAATTCAAATTGTCTGACTGGAGGCGAGGACTAATATTATGATGCCTGTGAGAACTAATATGATAGCCTGTGAGGACTAAATGATAGCCTGTGAAGGCTAATATGAAAGCCTGCGAGCACTAATATGATAACGTCAAAGTTAACTGTATTAGAGCATTCTATACGAGTAGCCTGTGGGCGAGTTTTAACAGGAGATAATCTTTTTGAGGGTGCTTTTGTGAAGGCCAAAATTCAGCGACCATCCCCGATTTTCAATGAATCCAGAGTAGCCTGCTTCTATGCAAATATGATGCGATATACCATCCTCAAACCAAGGTTTGATTGCTGTATGGCTCAGCCTTTGAGCAATGAGTAAGTCAACTTAAAATAAATTATTTATTTGTACTAATCATAGGTTTAAGTTGTAGAATGTACTAATATTATAATGACTTAAGATTTTCCATTACAAATTGATGAAAAATTTTTAAATTACAAGATTTTTCAAAAACACATTGAGATGGCTTTAAAAGCTATTCTTTTACAAGTCACCTTCAAGGTAGCATAAAAAATATTTATTGGCACATGTATGACTTTTATTATGTTGGTCGACAGACAGGCTGACGGCCCACTTGATGGTAGGTGGCTACCGTCGTCTATTACACAAGCAACCCCACTGGTGCTGCTAGTGCGCCGCCGACCTTAGTAGAATTAAGGATAAGGGACTGAGAAGAGTCAGGGAAATGGGCTCTGGCATCCCTTACTAACTCACCGAAACACAACAGCACACATGCAGTTATTTCACGTGTTATTCAAATGACTGCGAAACGCAAACTGGGGACCTCTGACACAGAAGTTAAGGCACAAGATATTTCATTGTTAATATTGCCAGGCTAAAGTAATGAGGGGAAAATTCTCAACTTCATATGAAACATATGTAAACAACTTCTGTAATGGTGGTACGAGGTAATCAGAAGATTGAAATAACCATGAATCACGGTGGTGTGACATCACGCACCTGCCTATGTAACCCGCTTGTGGTCCTATACCGTTGCGTTCGTCCATTACACGCTGAGGCTGATTGTTCACCACCTTCCCGTCATCGTTTCCCTTCCACGTCCCATCATCTTCCTTGAATGACGCACCCCTGTAATGTCATACAACAATGGAATTAGGTAGCACTTGGTATAATGGAATTATTGGTTCATAGTGATGTAATTAATTTTACTTTGTGTAAAATAGATAAGTATACGGCCGAGAACTCGTCCAAAATTTTAAATGAATCGAGATCTTTTCCGAGAGCACTGTCTTGGCACTCCCTAAGCGTAAGCGACTTTTGAACATTTCACGTTATACATAGGTTAAGTGTATAGCATCTGTACAATTTTTTTTGACATAAATAGATCTTTAATTACGTATAAAACTCACATTTTAAAAAAAGTAGTCAATTATGTGTAACAAGAATAGTTGGTTGTCACAATTAACAGTAGGTAAGTACTGTGTGGGCACCAAATTGAATTTTAAATTTTAAGTATGAAAAAGTCGATAGTCGATACTTATAGAAAAATTTGTTATCTGATATAAAATTTAGTTGTAGAACTGAGTTACTAAAACAAACAAATAACTATACAGAGGCCGCACTGAAAGTTTTTAGAACTGGCCAGAAAGTAAAGAAAGATATGAAAAATAAATATAAATTTCGAATTAAAAACTCTTTTGGAAGCTGTCGATGTAATTTTATTCAGTTGACATTTGTTTTTAAAATTTGTTTTCATTTAAAACGTGTGTGTCAAGCGAAAAAACGAATCTGACGACAGAAAATTTTCGCTCTATGATTTATAATGATTTTCGTTTGTTATGATAGACTTCGATTGGCATTTCATGATATATTTCATCCCGTGGCACTGTTGTATAACTGATTCAGTGAGTTTAAACGTGGTCGTAGCAATATTACTGATGATTTTAGTAAAGGACGTCCATATACGGCGACAAATGAAAATAACTTGAGTGCTGTGTGGCTCAAGATTCAAACACATAAAACAGTGTTTTACCACAAAATACCATAAAACAGTCAAGTTTAGGCATTGGCAGGTCAAATGCATAAACTCTTACACGAATATCTAGGCGTGAGGCTAGATGGATACGCCATAATTTGACAGAAAATCAAAAAGCTTAGATTGGTGCCTCGAAATGTATTTGACATCGTCACAGGAGATGAAACCTGGATATATTGTTACGAACCCGAAACCAAAAGGTAATTTGCACAATGGATGTTTCCTTTCGAGGATTTACCAACAAAAATGAAGGGAAGATTTGAAGGGAAAAGATGATTGCCTCATTCTTTGAAAGGTCGGGACATTTTGTAACCATTGCGTTAGAGGATCAAAGGACCGTCACTGCAGACTGGTTTATTAGTAATTGTTTTCCAGTTGTCTTGAAAATTTTTCGACAGAAGCGCCCAAGAAGTTAGGATCTCCTTCACCAGGACATTGTTCCAATCAACTCCGCCAAACAAACAATCGACGGAATATTTGACAATGGAAGGTGTGGAATTACTGAGTCATCGTCCTTATAATCCCGACTTGACACAAAATGATCTATTTATTCCCAAAAATAAAAGATAAACTTAGAGAAATTATGAGCCCTGAAGATGCAGTGAAAGCGTTCGAAAGCGCCGTGAAAGAGACCCCCAAAGAAGAGTAGGCCTACTGCTTCGGTCAGTGCTTACAAAGAAATGGAGACTACTTCGAAAAACAATAAGAATACAAACAGCTTTCTAGATCATTTAGTTTTCGAGTTTCTAAAAACTTTTAATGTTACCCTCGTATCCATATACATTTATCAAATTTACACAGTACAGTAGACGTATAAAAGTTTAAATAGTTGTTTTCAAGAATAAACTCATCATAGTGATTTGGCCAATAATTCTTGAAACTGTGCTGGATATTTGGGAGTCATTCCTTCAATATTTACTCACTTGTTGCACGGAAGCACGCAAATACCGCAACATTTCTCCATACCGGAAAGATTTTTCTCGGCTTCGCGCATGTCGGCGTTAATTTGATCCATTCCTTCCTCAATCCTGTCCAATTGTTCTGTTCACACAAACCAAAAATCTGTTTTAGGGCCGCACTTTTCATTCAACGGCGTTGTGTGTAAAAAGCGCCTAACATTCATTCAAAAAAATTTCTCGCGTGTTTTATTTCTTTGTAAATTCTCAACGCTCTCAATCATGAATTGAAATAAGTGTAAGATCATTATTTTTTGCTACAATCTGACTCACATTTTTGAATTCTTTTTTAATATCATGTAATTAATAACCATGCATAAAATGGCCACATTAGCACTGTTCCCATACAAACGTTATTTGAACTGATCTAGAGAAAGCTATGCGTTGATCCACTGTCTGTTATTGATGACAGCCAACACGACCAAGCCATATTTGTCATACAAAATGTAAAATGTTCAATTGGCTAAATCAAGCTAATCGTATCATACCGATTGGACGATAGGCTTGATGAAGTATGGTTTGCTTTACACTCATCAAATACTCAATCATGGTCATGGTCAGTCAGAACTTATTTGAGATATACATATTTATAATATATATCCATGTAGGAAGGATGAGGCCGAAGATGGAGCGAGCTCACCCAGAAGATGCCTATTCACTGACAATATGGATAAAAAGGCTATTACTTTTAAATTTACAAAGATATTCAAATATGGAGGTATAATCTACAAAAAGCAGTTTTCTAAGATTATGGTTTTGAGGTGTTCAACCATATTTCAATTATATGGCAACATTGAACCAATGTTTTAGCCATAAACACTTTTATGATTATCTATTTTTAATTTAAATAAAATCTGACACAAATTGTAGACATTTGTATGCGGCCTTAGTGCTAACATATTTTTTGATAAAAAATGTCTTACACTTGATTCGTTGTTCTCTACTATTTTTTTTACAACTGATATACTTTTTTGTCAGGATGAATGTGCTGATACTATGATTAAATGTAGGTACTATTAAATTTAAAGTGTCTAACACATACAATAAAAAATTTAAATACTAAAAAGTCATGCGTTCAACAGCGAAATAGTCGCGCGCGACCACAGAGCAGACACAGCGTGGATGCGTTTGCTCTGTGACCAAGCACAGAATACGTGCATAGCTAGATGCGTGACAAAGAAGAAATCAAAGGAAAAAAACTCAAAGTATTTATCTCTCAACGTCCCGATTTGCGACTGCGTTCCGGGACCGAAGAGATTTCAAATTTAAACGTCACTTTATTAATGGTTATGATCGTGGCAAAAGTTTTACCTTAAAATCTTTATCCGTTAAAATAACTGTTAAGACAATTCAATCCATACATAATATAATTATTATAAATCAATTGTCATTCATTATAAACTGGAATAAAATTATCCGAAGTGGCATTTCAGACAAAAGCTTTATACTAAAAATATGAGTGATGTAAAATATAGTTCTACTGGATGCTTACCGCCCTGTTCATCCAGCATGACCAGGGTTTTCATGCCCACCTCGTGACTCTATAACACAACAATGATGTCACTATAGCTCGCCAAAACGCATGTTGGAGTCGAGAGGTGCGCGCGGCGTCGCGCGCATCGGGTACAACTCAATACTCAACAGAAAACAATAACTGGTAAATGAAAAAAATAAAATAAAATAGACAAATTAAATTAAACAATGACACTCTGTTCTGCCGGTGAAGTAATGAAAGTAAATAGTTGACGGTATAGCAAATGAGCGTATAAAACCATGAAAGCCATTCCTAAAAATGAAAATGTGACAGCAAAACAGTTAGTAGAAGAGAAATGAGTGAAACTAAAATGATTGTATCCGCGACAGCGACACAGATCGCAACGGAATCGAGCTAACAGTTACAGTTACAGACCTAGTTCTAACATTAATAACAGTACGCGCTAGCCATGGAGATGAAGACTCGGTAAGACGCGCATTCATTTAAGTACCGCAAGTATTGTTAAGAGAAGAATAGAACAGTGGATCGGGAAAGAGAAATAAATATACCTATAAAAAAAGCGTTCCGTTCAATAAAAGTACCAACTGAAGAACTAAACAGATTGCGCAGCTCATTCAAATGAAATCTTCAGCAAAAGATAGAGGGTAATATAGAGTCCTTTGCGACATTTAGCAACGAACGGCCATCGGGCGCATCTATTTTACACTATGTTCTGAAAGAAGTCATCCCCATCGAAACATATATATATATAAGAAACACACGCAACATCGATGTCAGATAAGTCGATTATTAAGAGATACGTCAAAGAAACACAAAATATAAATATTACTTTGTTTAAACTGCACATTCAAAACACAGACGTTCTCACGTTTCGACTACCCATTGTGGTCAGTTTTTAACTCTTACCGCCCTGGTGACTCAACATATGAAGCGCTTGCCCCCCGGCGTCCTCGCTCTATACATAAAATACAAATCAAAATAATACATCGTAGGAGAGAGTATCGGGGTGTGCGGGTGGCGGGGTGCGGTGCGCGGGCGGCGGTCCGAAGAGCGGCCGCGCGCGGTGACGCGTGCTGCGAGCGATTGCGGAGCGTGACGCGCTACGGCGGCGGCGAGCGGCGGGCAGAGAGCGAGCGGTCGAACGAGCGAGCGACCGAGCTCGCCCGCGACCGGCCGCGCGTCGCCACGCAAACACACACTACTCGGTCAACAACGACATGCATGCAGTGAAGCTTGCAAGTAAACCAGATTCAGTTTCATCTGTGCTCAGTTTTGATATGATTCATGATTATTCTGTGTGATGTTAAGTCAAGAGTCGTGCGTTGAGGAGAAGCGTTTCGAATTTACTTCGATTCGTCTTATTTCCGATTCGTACAATGTGATTTTTGGTAAAGTTGTTTCAATTCAGAGCTGAAATGCGGAATGTAAAGTAGCGGGACGATTCGTCTATAATATTAATATATATTATTAAAATATCTCGTTTGTATGTTCGAGCTTGGCGTATTCGATAACGGAACATTGGCTGTTGGCTGTCAAGTTGTGCAAAGTGGTGTATAAAATCTACTTAACCAGTAAATAATACAAAGATGTGGGTTCACCGTGTGTGAGTTTTTAAATGTACAAAATGGTCCACGTTTACACATATTATATACAATTATGGATGCCCGCACCTTTGCATTAAATTACGAGTAGCTAGAAGTGACGAGATTCACATATAAAATTACATTATTCAATGCGATACCCCCTTAAAAATCTTCTAAATCGTCGGGCTCGTCTTCAGGTCAGCTGAAAACCCTACGACGCTTCAACAGGATTAGCGTAAAAGGCAAAATAGAGATAAAAAACTGGTAAATAATTGTAGTGTTGCAAATGTCATGAGTCACTCACCTCCCTGGTCGTCTAGAGCGACCAGAGTACGAATGCCGGCCTCCTTGCTCTATACCAGCCGCAGAAAAAAAAAGTCACAGAGCATGTTAGTAGTGAGGGGTACAGTGGAGTGAATGATCGTCGCCGGTCGCAAGTATTATATGTAGTAGGTACGATGACAGTTCAGTTGCAGTGTTGTGTTAAAGGGGGCATCTTCGATGTTACGTTGCTTCATATAAAAAAAAAATGCGCGTTTGCAAAGATACACTACAAAAATGCCCCGCCTTAATACTTGACTGTGTTGTTGAGTTATGAGAGCAATCTGTACAGTGAACATTGTTGTATTTTTTTATATACGGACATAGTTATGTAAAAAAGAAATCTGTTAAAATTACACGTACGTGATAACAATATACACATTATTGCGACGATATATATAATTACATGAATATTAAAAAAAAGTTTAAAAGATATAATTTTCATAAATCAATCGACGTAGATAATAATGATATATAAAATTGGTCTGTATTTGTTGAGAGAGTGGGCAAATAGGTGTAGCTCGATATAATAATAATTGTTCGAGTTCAGTGGTTGGTATGGGGGGTGTGTACACGCCCATATATTTGATAGTATTGTGAATGTTAGAGAGGCATGAAAATTATACAAATAATAGATTCACAGTCAAAACAACAGAGAGCAGCCACTACACAGAGACCTAAGATACGGAAGACTCAACTAAAACAGGAAGTAACAAACATACATTGGACAAGATTCGTATTACATCATACTCCTTTTGAAATATAAGTTTTCAAACATAAAAGTAGAGTATGTTAAAAAAAAAAAAGAAAAAAAAACTTCAACGACTCGGTGGAAGGACAGAAGTTAGAGTGCATCAGGAAATATATATTTTCGAAGTATTTATATTAGCTATTGAAATAGAATATTGTTTTTATTTTGAAAGCAAGCCCAAGCACATCGGATTGTGTCAGTTACGAAAGCGTATTCAGGACCAAATTAATCTAATTGATAATCTAGAGAAGTATTCGAATCTAGGGCTTGGGATAATAATTGTTATACATTTATCAGGACGGTGAGCTACATGCTTCGAGAACGAAAAAAAAAAAAATTTTTAGCCACGATTAACACAACTGCTGACCGTTAATTTAAAATCTATTCTATATTTAAATTCAAAGTTACAAAATAAATAAATAAATATATTTTAACAGTCAGCACCACCACCATATAATTCAATCACAAAAAAATATATACATAGGTAACTACAAACAATACAAAGGGCTAGTAGAGGTCTCTAACATTTTCGGACACATCGAGGCACGCATCATGCAACACATATGTATATGGGTTTAAAAAAAAAGTTCACACATGAAAAACAGGACAGGATAAAAACCGCGACAGGATATACAAACAAAAATATATACTCGGGGGCGTAATGACATTAGCTACGATAAATATATAATATATATGTAGGTATATATAATTTAGCGACATCGATACACTACAGCCAGGGATAGCAGAGGCTGCGCCCTATGGGGGGAGGGTCGAAGACCAAACCGAGCTTGGGGCTATCCAGAACACTTCCGCTATACCCCTCACTCCCTCGCATCGAGAACACCTCTCTCACAAATGATCGTAAACCGAACAAAACAACTCAACAACATAAACACTTAAAAACTAGGGCATGAGGGGGAAAACACAGGTGTTTTATTTTTCTTTTAGGAAATTACGATTCTCTGTTAACGCGAAACCGCGCACATCATGATTGTCAATTATGACTCATTAATAAACTTCACATAAAGTCCATTGCATAACAATACACACTGAGACATATAATAATCTTTGAGAAATTTTAAAACAGGTCCAAATACTCATTTTTTTTATTATAAAATGGCTGTTAAAATACTTATACCAATTGGACAAATTTTATATAGGAGAAATCTTGGGAGGTATTCTCGAAATTACTAAACATTAAAGACACTCCCTTAAAAAAAAACAATATTATTCTTTTAAAAGTGCCATAAAATAAACTTTTACGTTCATTTAAAGACTTGAATTATTGATTAATTCGACTCAATTATTGATGCGTGTTAATTTTGGAACATCTAATTTTATGTTATGGCAATTTTGCCTTAATTGTATTAAATAAATAATTAATCTTAATATGAAGCATCAATGTTATCTTACCTCCTCGCAAAGTTGCATCATACGCCGTGTCGACTCCAGCGACTGAAATCGATCAGTTACAAGCATTAACTTCAAAATAACAATATTAAAACGAATATTAAAAATATATATTTGAACAGTGAATTAATTTGCTAATAAATAAAATCCTTTTATTTTAAACAACTAAAATACTCAAGCTATGAGTCAGTATTTAGGATGTAGAAACAGACTAACTATTTTATGGACTCAAATTACTCAGATTAAGAAATTCAATCGAAATTATATGTAATATTAAAATATTTTAAAACATTCGGTTACCACCAGAATTAACTAATTTTTATTTACTATGATTTGTGTGTGTTATTGCAGTCACAATGAAGAGTACTTTACCTAAACCTACCTAAAAAAACTCGAAATAATTTCAGATTTAAGTTACAAAACATAGGTGTATTGAAAATATGTCTAAACCCCCTACAGTTGGCAATATATTTAATGTTTCTTAAATCTAATTACCAATTTTAAAAAATAAATTGTATCCACTAATAAATGACCAATTAAAACACGGCGATTTTAATTTCTACAAATATTTATTTATTTATATATTTACTAGCAGACCCAGTAGACGTTGTCTTACTGGAGCCGGAAAAAACCATTTGCAGCGCTACCTATTGCGAATCTAAACCATCTAAAGATTCACTCCATACAAAAAAAAATCATCAAAATCGGTCCACCCACAGAGAAGAGAATAGCCGCGCCGCCCGCGCCCCCCACTAGAGACGGTACTATTCGTGCAGAGAAATTGCTTTGAGCGCAACTCAAGGCGCATTTGGGCGCCACTTTCTATTTACACGTTGTGGAGTAAACATTATCCCTCATTGTGCTGTGATTTGTAGTAATAATCGAAGTAAAAACTTGAATAAACAAAATTCTGGCGTATCGTATCACACGTGAGTAATTATATACAATTTTTAGCTATTACAAAATGCAAGTCTAGATTGGTACGCTACGGTAATGCCCCATGAAACGCGTCTCTAGTAGGGCGTGGCGTGGCGATTCTCTGCTCTGTGGTTTAGGAGTTTAGAGACTTACACACGCACAGAAGATAGTTTCCTTGTATAATTATGATAATAAAAATACAAAAAATCTATTGGATGCTTACCAACCTAGATAAGAAAAGATGTTCAAGGGTTAATAAACTAACTAGGTGTGAGTTAAAATCTGTTTAAATTTGTGGAACTTACAATCCTTTTTCCTTGAAAACCATTTAATTTGCAATTTAAAAAAATGCAGGTCATCCCTTAAGTTGAATTTTTCAAATTTATTTTGAAAAAATAATAGGCATGATGACGGTATTAAATAATAAATGATATTCGAGAAAGATTTATGTTGAAGTAAAAAAAAAAGAAGTTTTAAGATTAATAAAATTTTCAATAAAATAAAAGCATAAAATACTGCAATATGCCAAAACACCGATCAGAGCAAATGACGTCACGCTTTCGTAAATATCACCGTGTCGCTTGAACTGTGTGAATTGTTAATCTGTTCTTGAGTTAAGAAAGTGTGACTTCATAGAAGCTTAAATTGTTAAATTTAAGCTTCCATGAAGTCTATGTTCTATGAAGTTCTATGTTTAAAACATAATTTTTTCCTTCAGAACCCCCATTTTTTTTAGAAATTAAATTTATTACGTGTAAAGAAAATGCGTACAAACTACGTGGAGTAAATTTTAAAAATCAGTCATCATGCGTATTATTTTTGTAATCATATTTATTGTTGTCGTCCAGTCGACAAAAATTCTTAATAAGATCCAAAGGCGGTTCGTGCTTAAACAATGTCGGAATAGAATAATATCTTGAATTGGCTGGCATAATTAGGTAGGTAACTAAAAGACTAACGTCATCGGTGACTTGACCGGCGCGCATCTGTAATTGCTCGAGTTCGCTTGGAGGCACGCCGCCATTCGCGGCGGCGGCGGCTGGTGGCGCTGCTGACGGCATCCTGAAACAAATACGTGTGGCATTTAAAAAAACTTTTTACTTTACACAATATTGCAACGGAGCGTAAAATTGTCAACTATAACAACGTCGTAATGTCTCTCGTTAGCACTTCTCCGACGGAAGTATATAAAAGTTTGCTGTTGCGGAATCAAGTAGAAACTTGTTTTGAAAATTTTATGTAATGTAGATAAAACGAGTAGAAGAAAGGAAGATCTCAGTGCCGGTCCTAGTCCTTGATCAGGGTAGAGCTAGATTATCCTTCAGCGCCCTTTGGTCGACGCTATATACGGATTTTTAAAAATCAAATCTGACAACATTGACACCACGCCTCTCAAAAGGCGCCATGAAAATTTTATTTTACACTGGAAATCGTTTTTATATTTGGCTTTTTGGCGCCTCTTGCCACCTGGCGCCTGGAGCAACAGCTCCTGTAGCTCTAACCCAAGACCGGTGCTGTCTCGCCTGCTAAGATATCGAAACGATTCCATTCTGTAAAAATTGTTAAAAAGGAAAAGGAGCTGTGGCGTATATAAATATCCAGGAGGCAGAGGTGGATTCTGTTACAAAAAGTAGTAGTGTACATGGCTAACAAACAGAGCGACTAAATGTTAAGAAAAAATGATGACAGAGTTGATTTTGACTCGGATACGTGATGTGTTAAGCCTATTAAACGCTGCCAAGCATTAATCATCAATTGACAGCCTGTCTGGTGCCAGTAGCCACTCCCTTACAGAACAACGTGAAATAACCAGTATTTACTTGTGTTGTCGTGTTTCGGTGAGTAAGGGATGCCAGACTCCATTCAGGGTAATCTTATCCATAAAATCCTATTAAAGTCGGCAGCGTAGTACCTGCAACCCCTATGACGTTGCTTACTAAGGTGACGGTAGCCACATACCATCTAGTGGAGCTTTAGCCTGCCTGATTAAAAATACATTTAAGAATGCAGAAGTATTCTTATTGGGTCTAGAAAAATTTGTAAAAGAATTAAAAGTAAGATGAGCACTAGGTTAGCCTCGACCTAACCTTGTGTGTATCGCGGCCTCGCATCAGTTAGCTTGTTTAACGCAAGCACTTATCAAGTACAGTACATTACAAATTACGGTAGCATATCCTACATTTCCAAATTAGACGAAATACTTAAAAAAAAGGTAATGGTAGATGTTTTTTGGCCGAGCGTTGTCACGGATTCTGGCATCATTGAGAATCATATATGTTTTCCAAAATAAAACTCTAACAACAACAATTACGTGTTCTTTACAATGCTATACGGACCTAATCGTGGCAAATATTAGCTGCATTATGCGTATAATGTAAGCTCTTTACGAACCCGCGCGAATTTCTTTGTTGCAAATCTGTGATTTCATATTTCGTTTTGGTCCCTTAATTCTGAGGGTGATACGTATGTATCCTATATGTATTTAAGTTACTCTTCACACTAAACTGCCATCTATTTTTTAAAATAACAATAGGTAACATGTGATATTTTTATTTTTGTTTTCATTTTAAAACATTTTTTCCACGCCCTACCATTTCGTTTTTCAACGCGGTCTACACTTTTCATAAAGACGACGTTTGCTTTTATAAGCCCAGAGAACATCTCAATATTGGTATAATATTGAGATAATACTAATATTGAGATGTTGGAGTTTGAAATATTTTGATAAATTTGCATTTGGGCTGAGTAAAGAATACAAATAGGCCGAATTAGGAAAAATATAATAGTGGGACGAGTACGGAAAAATTCGAAATAAAGTGTAGAAGTCGTAATACAATGCGATAAGCACTCAGTTATCTCTGACAACCAAATTACCTGTAATATAAGTACATTTGATAAGGAATCCAAAGGGGTATTAGGGTGTTGTGCGACCTTGAACAGAGCACAAAGGAGGGTGGTACGGTTCGTGCCTAAATTACACCCAACGAGACCGTTTCATGTATTAATTACTTACTAAATTTAATTATTATTGTTAGAGCCTTTCTGCGAATAAAATAACTTTACAAAATTTACATAAACTCGATAACGAAATGACATTGCCGAATAAAATGCGGAAAGAAAGATCATTATGAAAGCGTCATGTAATTTGATTCCAATCAGAGATCGAGGACGCAATTATAGTTTAAAATGTAAGTAGATATAAGCAGGATATAAGTACCTATGGAATTAAAGTGGTTAAAGTAAAGAATTAAAGTAACCTATGGAACTCTAGAACAGAGCGTTAAGGCAAGCTCCTTAACTGCTCATCCAACGGGCTCGTCAAAACCATTTGATGGTAGGTGACGTGGCTACTGTCTCGCGAAAACATAAGCAACATCAGAAAGGACGCAGTGTGCAGTCGACACAATTGAAAAAAACCTTTACACAATGGCAGTTAAATATTATAATCATACAATAATTGCAAGAAATGTATCTGAATATCTTCAAAATAGTTCAAAAATATTAGATCTACAGTCGGCCTCATATAAATTATTATTCAAATAAACGGGTCAGCAGAATGAGACAATTTGCAAATGATAGACAAGTCTGAAGAGCACTAATAAATTATAAGGGTCACCAGCCAGGAGGCAAATTAATTACACGAGCCAGCGAGAGCTACAATCTGGTCTAATCAACGACAAGTAGATACTTCAAGTGGCACTAGGTACCATCGCAGTGAGGTTTTTCAAACTCATTATGAACAGCCTGACGAAAGCGACTAACTTAAGTCTATTTTTATATCTAAAAAAGTCAACACAACACAAAAAATTTTTTTTCTATCCGTCCTTATCTTTAGAGCCAAAGGAATTTTTCCACCCTTTCAATAACAATATTGAATAATAATTTAATAAAATTTAATTAATACTTTGTAAAGTCGATGTTAAAAGATGTCAATTGGTTTGTTACTATATATGTCTGATTATTATTTTTTCAATATACACTTTAATCTGCCATTTTTCTTTTCCGCTAATTGTGCCGGTGTGTTTATATAATAATTTATAAAGTACGCGAAGGAAATCGCGGGAAAAAGCCAGCTCGAAAGTGTGTTTAGGAATAAATATTTTGATCAGCAAAACGTCTATTTGGTCAGCAACTTTTTTTGGCTAACCTAGTACTTGCTGACCAAATAGGCTTCTTAGCTGATCAATCATTTACTGGTTAGGTTGTTAGTTTTTTTTGCTGATAAATAATAGCCCAAATACGATCGAATTGAGAAGTTATTTACGAATTTACCGATTTCTGCAGGAAACGTACTTAACAGTCCGTTAAGACAATTGACGGCCTTCGGGAGGCCGCACATTGGCTACTATCGCCTAAGCGTAGTTGCTGAAGCGACCATCCGAACACACTCTTGTCGTACACGATAGAACTGTTGCATAAGCGACTATTCTGTCGCTAGAGCGATCAATTTCCCTCATAAAATCAGTTGCTAAAGCGACAAGAACAATCGCTCAAGCGTCTGTGTAGTTGCTAAGTCGTCGCAAGCAGCAATATGGACGCCGAACCTGGACGAAACGCGTTGCCCACGCGACAGTAGCTAATGTGCGGGCCTCAGTACAAATTCTACAAAGCAACTTAGTTGCTCGATCGAATGATAGTAGCCAATGTCAGATTAACACTCAGTTAATCATAACTAGTGAAAATGCCCTAAAATTATTGAGCAACACGACGAACTGATAAGTTTTCAGAGAGCATGTAAATTACACGATGTCATATTAGACTATATTATCTTTTGTGAAAACAATCTACATCGAATAATTTCTTTGAAATTTCATACAATGGAACATTGAATAAATAAATTTCTATCTTTAGACCTCGCATTGTTGTAAAAGTTTCTTCCCATGAAATGATTTCTTCGAAGTAAGCAAACGGGACAAAAACCGCCGACTCAGGCCGACTCTGATGTATTTCATTATAAAATCAGAAAATGAAAGCCACTGCTTTTAGTCATAATGTTGACGCTATTCAGAGGCTTCCACAATAATTACCTCGTTTGACAGATGGGATTTTTTCGTGTTATTTGTACAATCCAATTTAACTTTTATAGAACTTTTTTGGGAATATTTCATGTTTGAAAAATGTACATTTCACATTTTTAAGTGAAAATGTGAATAATGGGAATATTCACATTTTTACTAGTCGCGAAACAACAATCCTCGTATAGAGTCTAAAAAACGCCAATGTGACGCAACACTTGGAAGCATATTTCAGTATAATTAAATGTAAGTTCTACTTTTTTATGATAGATTCCTCAACTTAAGTGTTTATCCGGTTTCGGTTCCAAAGTCTCCTTAAGGGCTTAACTCTATGCACATTTGCATTGCATGCGGCACTTGTCCATAGATCTTTTGAGGATTTCTCCCCTCGTAAAAAAAAATGTGCTTATAATGTTCACTTTTTCGGTCATGCAAACTCTACATTATTGGACAATTTTAGGAAAATTCGTTTTTAGGAAATTACGAGAATTCAACATCAAAAGAGGTAGTGTGGAAATGAAAGTTTATAAGTGTCTTAGGTGCATTATTACCAGAGCGACTGCAAATGAATTAAACAATTCAGTTGACCGTTGATCTTAGCAACTAAGCGGCTAAATTAATGAGACAATTTCAACTGTCATTTTTCAGCCGTTATCTCTTTGGCATTTATGTTGGGTACAATTCTCTTTAACAACCTCACACTAAAGGCCTCCTACGCACTAGCGGTCAGCCGCGTGGGCGACGACCCACGGGTGAGTTTGAGGGTGAGCACTGCACAGCCATGAACTTTGATACTTTATAATATGCACTAGCGGTCCAACCGCCTGCCGTTCAACACCGCGGCTAGCCCTATCGCGTCTGGCGGCAACACGCTTCAGCGAACCGCCTAGGTATGCGGCTAACAGCAAGTGCGTTAAAATTTTCACCAGTAGGTATTATAGTTTATATCTATTAGAGTTTATAAGATACGTAATAATTTATTCCATTTTTCGGATCCACTAGAAAACTGGCTTATATGATTTACCGAGTTTAGGCATTGGGCTGGTGTAAACGTGGCTTAATAGTTCAATTTAATTATGTATAATTAAATTATATGTTGCAACTTTTTACAAAAGATAAAGCCGAATTATTGCGACATAAAAACCGTCATAGAAATTTTTGTCTCAGTACGTAAGCCTATATTTTATAAGCGGTTCAGTCAGACTATTTTATCTCGACGCAATAATAGTTTGTTATCATGAATAATTCATTCATACTTTATTATTCATAGGCAACTACCACCACATACCTATTGTGTGCAGAATAATCATTTTCCAAAACATGTTTAAATATATTATAAAAATCCATTAATCGTGTCTTATCTTTTCTTCCTGTGATAATAGATTCACACACTGTCAGTGTTATAGTGTTATTCCGTAATCGTTTTAAACTAACGATAAAATTAAATGATGTTGGCAACACTCCCGCCGATTTCCCACTTGACCTACTAATAGTCCGAACAGTTTAGTGATTAAAATATTGCATCTATTTAAGAATTAAATACCATTTTTATTTACACAATTTTAAAGCAAGTTGTGCCAATTTGAGTATGGGCATATATAAATTTTTGTTTAGCCCTAAAAGGAGATAGATAGAAAGAAAAATGTTCATTTGGTACAATCATAATAGGTCTCCGCTCAGCATGTTGTAATGTGAGCCAGCATGTTCCGCGCGGATGCCGTATTACAAATTAATAATTTCCTAACTTACAATTTTAATTTCCTAATATGCATTGTGGTACGGGCCTGTAAACTCACGTACATGTAGTTACGCTACGGCTGTGTACCTGCTCCCGTTACAGTAGCGTCGCTAGTCTAGCTGATTCGGTTGTTAGGCCGAAGAGAGTGGATAAGATTCCCAGAACAAGTCCCCGTACTAGTTACCATGTCAAGTGGTGAAGCGTAGACGTTTAATTTTCAAAAATGGTGGGTTCACATATAATTTCTACTTATACAACTAATGACGACAATGCCAAGCGCCGAACAATATGCCGGAATATGCATAATATACAAGACATAATAAACAAAAGGGTGACACAAGACATAATAAACAAAATATATTGTCATATAAGTATTATAAAAAAAATCGTGTCTTAACTGACGATCAACGCACAGCCAAAAGTCTAGAAAGAACATAGGTTTAATTTATAACGTATGCATCCGCTAAGGATTTTTGAAAAATTCAACTCCGTGCGAAGCCGGGGAGGGGTCGCTAGTATTATAAATATTTGTATCGTTGTCCGCCTCTGTCATTTTTTTAAACCATCGATGATCACTAACGGTTTTCCCTAATACAGCCGTTGACGAGCCCGTTGGATCAGTGGTTAGGGTGCTTGCCTTAACGCTCTGTTCTAGGGTTCCCGGGTTCGATTCCCGGCAGGGTCAACTTTGAAAAATCAACTTTACAAATTTGACTCTGGTCTGGATTTGGAAAGTAGTGGCAGGGCACACATTTTCGCAGTCATTTGGGCAGCCCATCTGGCGGCAGTAGCCACCCCTTTACAGAAGACCACCGTGAAATAACAGCACGTGTGCTGTTGTGTTTCGGTGAGTGAGTAAGGGATGCCAGAGCCCATTTCCCTATCCACTTCTAATCCCTTATCCTTAATCCTACTGCAGTCGGCGGCGCACTTGCAGCGGCTTTGGCGTTGCTTGTGTTATAGGCGACGGTAGCCACCTACCATCAAGTGGACCGTCTGCCTGTCTGCCGACCTTAACATAAAAAATAAAAAAATAAAACCAAAGAACGATAAACGACGAAGGTTTGTGTATATAATTTGCAGAAAAAATTAATTGCATCCGTACGAAGCCGGAAACGGATTGCTATTAAATCATAAACGATTTGTATGCGTTAGTGTTATGGGACTGCTCTCTTGCAACAAATGTGCGTTGGGGTTTTAAAAATCTTTGAGTGGAGATATCACGGTCTAAGTGCCTCTTTGACCAATCTCCTGCTTTTTGGACAGAAGAGCTCAAGAGAGCGGATGGCAGGTGACGGATGACCGACTTTGATGGCATAATTAAAAAGCCAGCAGCATAGACGCTTGTGTGACGATTATTATATTATTCTACTACGTGTGAAAGTCGTCTAATCGACAAATAAATGTGAATGAATTTCATTCAGAGAAGAGTTTAGTAATATATTTACTGGGCATGCATACGTTAATGATTGTTCATAGTAACTATTTTAGGCCGACTGAAGCTCTTAGCATGCGATCGCGTGTACCTCCTCTATTCGACCTTAGAATTTTAATGTCTCATGTTCAAGGGTTTGTTGTAGTTGTCGCCAGTTTACGTAATACTAAAAAAAATATACAGTTCTATGCCTAGACTTACGGACTAATATCTATATGATAAAAAAAACTTCAATGTTGGCTAGTTTTATCAAATAATTACGTATTTATATTAAGTCCTGTCCTATTGATCGCTGTACCTAGGAATACAAGCCACAGCAGAAAAGATGCAATTCATTACGAATGCGCCTCTCTTATATCATAAGAATGCTTTCATCTTAAAGTAACTTTTTATAAAATATAGCTGAGCTTGTCTTTGGATGAAAGTGGGGTCTTTCTTCTGTTATTTTAACTGTAGCACTGTTTAATTTGGACATGCTGTGTGCACATGATTTGGGTTGCTGTCTAGTACATGTCAATGAATAATTCTTTTCACAATTCATCTACAACGTCAGCAGCCTATTTAAAAAAATAAATAAATGCACATTTGACGTCTAGCAGACTGACATAACCAGTGATGGGCATAGTATAACAGAATTAGGTGCCATTATTGACACACATTTTGGAATTCATGTACATTTATTAAATAGCTGTAATGTTGACATTACTAACAGACACTTCAATTGAGAGAAAATAAAATTTGATTTTAATGTAAACATTTGACATAGGTACCTAATATATGTATATGTTTAGGTGAAATATGCATTCTTACAGGAGCCATACAATAATGATTAGCTACTTGGTCACTATGTACTATATATATGTACAAGTAACACCAGAAGAAAATGGAAATGTATTGCTACCTTGAGAGGATTAAAGTACAGGATAGGGGATTGCTGGGCTCTTGGATCTTTACTCACTCACCGAATCACACAAACACAAATGCTGTTATTTCATGGTCCTAAACCACTGAAGGTTCCCAAAGACTGAGGCTACAGTAGGCAGTGACTGGCGATGCGATTGGGACAGTGAAACGAGATAACGATGGCTATATTAGAAGCGAAATGAATGTATACGAATATTAAGTCATTAAGTCGCAATCATATATTAGACATAATATATGATTACGACTTAAGAGCGAGGCAACTGTGGATCATTGAAAGTTTAGAAATTGATAAAATTATAAAACATATTAAAATATTGATAATACCTATTAATTTAAACTTTCTTTAAATAATTTCATATTTTAAATATCTATATGGTAAGACCATAGTATATTTAACATTAAGAAAAATAAATAAAACTTTAAAACTAAATACTAACAATTAACCCATAACCTTTTTAGATATAAAATCTCATTTAACGCAAGCTCTATTTTTAAACGCACATTTATTTTCACCTTTTAATCCTACTTTATTAACCCTCGGCAATATTGTGGAAAGGTTCAGCATCTTGGCTCGTGACCCGTGTGTACACAATGTGTACTTTATAAATAACAAATAAGTTGTACATTTGAAATGTCAGAGGTTCAGCGGTATTATCAGGTCAAGCCTTTAGAAAATGTTGGTTCATTCTTTGTGAATTCATTCAACAGTAGCCTCATTTTTCTTATGTATGTGTCACGGACAGGCAGATATATGTGATGCAAAGATGCCGCTTGTATAAAAATTCAAAACAGATTACTCTTAAATTTTTATACAGTATGCGACAATTAAGTAATAATTAAAACATACAATAACTTAAACTTGGTACTTACCGACCCTGGCTGCGTACTCTTAGTGAAAACCATATCAATCGTTTGTAGCTCTTTGCCTTAATGAAAACTTTATAAAAATCCTTTGGGTGGTTTAGGAGGATTTAGAGAGAATTTTTCATTTCAACACAGCGCATTTTATGTAACTGACCTCAGTTCCCGTCGAGGGATAACCTTTGAGGAAATCTGTAATATTAAATGCTTGCTGGTGGATCACGACTATGTCCGCGTTGAAAAATCTATACTAATATTATAAAGCTGAAGAGTTTGTTTGTTTGTTTGAACGCGCTAATCTCAAGAACTACTGGTTCAAATTGAAGAATTCTTTTTGTTTTGAATAGTCCATTTATCGAGGAAGGCTATAGGCTATATAACATCACGCTACGATAAATAGTATATATAAGCAGTATCCAGTACCGCGCGCTCCATGCGCACGCCGCCGCCGTATGAGCCGCAGCGAAGCGTAGCCGAGTTCAGCTAGTAAAAAATATAACGTTTGACAAAATATATGAGCAGAAATTTATTAAATCCTTAATGCCAAGCGTTAGATTTCAATTTTTGTGATGCCTCGGGAACAGTAATTTTTTTTCTCAATGAAAGGTAACCTATGTCCTTTTCTCCCTGACAATGCGTATGCAAAATTTAATGATCGGTTGACTAGTTAAGAGGAAAGAATAGCTTTGCGATTCTAACGAAATAGGTATTTAGGAAAACACATGCTATCGCTCGTGCGCTCATGTCCCCGGGAATCGCGCACAACACATACAAATAGCCCCACGCACACATCGACGGACGCTGTTAGTTGACGAGCAATTACGGCGGAAGGCGAACTCTTTTATTTATTTAGTTATTTGTTGTGGCGTGCCCGAAACTCCGATATAAAGAAATTGAAGATTATAGTGATAATTTCAAGTAAGTAAGTATTTTATTTATTTATGTAATTAGTAACAATTATTTATTATTATTTATTATTTATTTATTTATTTATGTAATTAGCCAATTTCCCTATCCCCTCCTTATCCTTAATCCTAATCCTTACCCTATTCTTAATCCTACTGTAGTCGGCAGCGCACTTGTAGCAGCTTTGGTGTTGCTTGTGTTATAGGCGACGGTAGCCACCTACCATCAAGTGGTCCGTCAGCCTGTCTGCCGATCTTAACATAAAAAAAACGAGTGTAAGCTAATTTGATTTTTGATAAATCGGCTTTTTGCCTAAATGACTGACATTTTGTATTTTAAGTATGTATCTATATGATATTTACGAAACAAAAGATTTTTGACTTTGTTATTGTGTACGAAACTGCTGCATGTGCTACTATAATAATTATAACTATAATGTTTTCGTGAAATGCTAGATATTCGGTTTTGTCAAAATCAAAGTCAAAAAGTCGGTTTTAGGTCGGCTCAGGTTTCAACCACGTTTCAGCTAGGTAACTAAACAATTTTTAGGTACCTTGGTAGGTAGATGTAAATAAAATTATTTTTTAATTCCTGTAGATATAATAGTCACACGATAATGGAAGCATATTATAGAAGGGGCAAAAAGAAACGAATACGCTTATGTGTCCGCCGGAAAAAAATGTCACTTCGCCAGAAAGGCAAAGAATTGGTTTGTAGTTTGTACACACCTTCTCACAGTCAATCTATCTCACAGTTATACGAGTATAGCCTAAATATATATATTTTTCAATTCTTATTCATGGACAGTTAAAATGAGTAGGTAGGTAAATTAGACACGTTACACACGTTACTGTTTTTTTTTAGAGCTCCCACATCGCTATTCGCGCATTATTCGTCTATATTCGGCTATTTTCACGAACAAGACGAATACGCGAATACTAGAACACCTACTATACGCCGGCTTATCGCCAATACCGGCATTTATAATGTTTTCATTGAGTATTTTTTTCGTGTGGGAAATTAGATAAAAAGAAAATCATTTTAGAAAATATTTTATTTTATTTCTTGTCCCTGTGCACCGGGATCAGTTTCTAAGGGAAGGGTAACTGTGGAACCTACATGGAACGTAGTCCGGCACCCACTAGTTATGTTTTGGCATTACGACACGCACGGTTTATATTTATAGTTTGTAAATCATCAGTCTTCGAGAAGACAAACTTTAACAAATTCGATACTCCAAGACAGTGAAGATCAACAATACAATATTTCGAATAATACTACACCAACGACTTCAATTTCAAATTTTCACCTAATACGATCGAACCGGTCAGTTTTTTTGTGACAACCATTAAAGAAAAATAATGGAACAAATTTTTGCAAAGATGGAGAAAAGTGAATTTCGTGTCTTGATTAAACATTATTTATTGCGCAAAAAAATTATTACGGAAACAAAAAAAAATTTGATAAATATTATGGGGATTCTGCTCTGTCGATTAAAATGATTCATAAGTGGTTTACTGGTTTTCGCTGTGATCGCTGTAAATAATACTAATTTAGTTAATTTTACTCCTTGTTTAATTTTACCAGACTTATCAATCCGCCGAACTTACTCCCAACATTTTTGAAACAGATAGATATCGATAACGCGGGTGGGGATCCCATCTCTACTATCGACTTTTCCATTGACATCCCTATAATACGTCATACTTTGCTTCCCCCCCCCCGACCCCCAATCGTGCGATAGAGAGCGTTGCAACTCGCGACTGAAAATAGGTACTTTTTTGATGAAATTTCCATTTCGGGAGAAAACGGTTTCCACTGACTAAATCTTAACAAATCACTTTGATTTTGATATCGATCGTTTCAGCACGATATATTCTAGGTTTATAGGTTTCGTTTTTTTAAAAAAATTACACTGTTTTTATAAAATAAACGGCTTAATTCGACAAAGTTTTAATCACAAAAATTAAGTTATTTGAGGTGCCTATAAGTTTGAATTTATTGCAAATTTTGAAAAAAGGAAAACCTACCTAGCCTTTCATTGTGTCAATAACATATTAAAAAATCATGGAGATTGGAAAATATTTAGAAGTGGAAAAACATTTTCTCTTTTTGTATGGACGAATACGTACTATTCTTTCCTCTTAAGGCATGAAAGAGTAACAGGGCCCTGATTCTGTATCGCAACTATGATTTCACGCTTTTGTCTTACTTTTTTAAAACACGTCAATGTCTTGACTTGTCTTGTCAAGGAATTTTTATGTCTCTATTCTGGGCCCTGATTCTGTATCGCAACTATGATTACACGCTAAGTCTTACTCTTGCGAAAACACGTCAATTTATTAACTTGTCTTGTCAATGAATTGAAATGTCTCTATTCTGTATGGCCCAAGACAAGTTATCTTGGCACCTTACGATTTCACAGAAACCACAGTACACAATTGTATTTATTTGACAATCGGACTGCCAGCACAGGATCCATTTCATATTTTAATATTACTTTGCTCTATGACGTAAAGACGTTAACCCAGCTGACAGCTGTTTACCGTTTGAATGTTTATTTACTTTTTAAAATCTTGTTAAGTAAAACGATGTTTTATATAATATAAAATCTATAAACAATTATTTCTTACCGTTGGTGTGGATTTTAATTAAATTTGCAGAAAAACACTATGCAATGCACTTGATTTAACAAATTCACACACGATTCCGCGGCGTTTTAAAGCGTGGTATTTTTGACAGTTCAAACCGCGCCGTTCCCCGTTAATTTCGTGCAACATGTCATAGAGAATAAGTTCGTGACAGTTTGAGTAATTGACGTGGTTTCGAAGTAAGGAATCGCTAAGTGGCGTTAGAGAATTAGGGCCTATGACCCAAGACAAATTATCTATGGCATGTTACGATTTCACAGAAACCACAGTATGCTATTGCATTTATTTGACAATTTCACTGACAACACAGATAATATTATGTTATCTCTGCTGTTTGACGTTTGAATGTTTATTTACTTTTCAAAAACGGTGCATTTTCTTGGGTTGAATGTATAATGAATGTATTGAGAATATATTTCTAAGAGAAATCTATGATATTCTACGAAGTAAAATAGTTATAAAATCAGATTTAGAATTGTAAGTAGATAAAAGCAAATATAGTTCAAATGAGCTAGCAACTTTGAAAAATCTTTAAAAAATTATATAACAAATAAAATTGTTGACACAAAAATAGATAAATATCTATACAATTTACAATGATTCCACAGATTTCTCAATGATTCCGCGCGGTTAGAAAGTGTGGAATTTTTGACAGTTGAAATCCCGTTCATACCCCGCGATTTCAATCAATGTGTCATAGAGAGTATTTTTAGCAGATGTCTTAACAATATGAGGATTCGAAGTAAGGTATCGCTAAGTGGCGTTAGTGAATTAGGGCCCAGGCAAGACCGAGTTACTTTCCATTCATAATATTAGTAGGGATTTGAACTAACTCCGCATATAGAAAAAACTTAATCCCGTTACGTATGCTCATTTATACAAATATACGTAACGAAGATACATGATTGTGAGTTAACCCACTTTTTGTAATCAACTCCCACAAATTTCATACTTTTTCGACAAAATGTTTATTCATAATTACTTATGTGGAGCCTTAAAAAAGGATTGAGCCGAGCTTAATTTTTTTTTGAGATACATGAACTTAATTGTACCTTAAAAAACTCTTCAGTATAAAAAAGTATATTCTTAACATTGGTATAAGAAGAAGAAAGTTATTTTTTATAATATTTTTCAAATGAAAAAATGAAAAATGAAATTTGTACGAGTACTGAAAGTAATCGTACAAATTTCGCAATGTCCCATTAAAGAGGAACATATTCAAAGAAGTTTTTCACAGGCAAAGTTCTGGTTAAGCATGTTGACAATGCTCTGAATTGATTTATGTTACATTCTAAGACGAATGAGAAATGTTGGAAAACTGCGGGTAGCCATAATCTTAGCGTTTGCGGAGATATGTGCTCTACGATGTGGCAGGCCTGAGCTCAAGCCTCGTGCGAAAAATCAATAGACGCGCGCACTGTCCCCCACCCCTAAAGGCCGTTCGTTGCCTAAGCCCCCCCTACTCCAGCCTAGGACACGAGTAATTTCTCGTCACAGCTTTGAATTTATTCAGTGCTTGTATGACACAATTAAAACTTAGTGAATAGCGGCAACGTTAAAATTTACGTCGTGTGCGTGTCATTAATTATAGTATAACGATGCCCAAAGGATTTCGTTGAGGAAAGCTTATTTTTAACCCATATAGTTAACTAGCGACCCGACGAGGCTACGCACGGATGCAATTTTTCCTGCAAATTATATATTCACAAACCTTCCTCGTTTATCGCTATTTCCATTAGTGAAAACGCATCAAAATCAGTCGGTTGGTTTAGTAGTAGTATGCGGAGAAACGGACAGACGCAGCCAGGGACTTAATTTATAATTTGTATAGATGTAGACACTGCTGTTATAATATAACAAATAATTTTCGAATTTTATTCTTCATTCAGTCTGTTATACGAGTTAAGAGTCCTTGTGCTGCAGAAACACACTCGATGACCGACGAGGACAAGAGACAAGAGAAGGAGACAAGAGACGCAATATATAATAGCTCTGAATTACTCGTTATGTATACATCATGCTCCTCGAGAGCTCCTCGAGAGCTCCTCGCGAGCCATAGGATGGAAAAAATGCCGCGATGAAAAGCGTGAGTAACAACGCGAGTAAGGCAGTGTGTAGCTACGCGAGGAGCATAGTATAGCTGCGGGGTTAGATTTTATTTACGATATTCAAAGGGGCAGGCAGGCCTCTTAGGATAAGCGGGGGAGTCCCTAACCTTGAATATTTTTATTATATAAGAACTTATCATAATAAAGATCTAACTGATCGGTATGATTCGTGTCTAATATAAATTAATCATCTTAGTCTCTGTCTACTGAGGGTTCCTAAACAATTTCATTATCTAGAATAATATAATTAAGCCGAAAAATTTGTTTTTTAAGCTTTCACACCTTAACTAATCAAATGATCACGAAGAAATTTTGCATACATGTTATCAGGGGTACAGAGAGGGTACCTATCATCTAGAAAAAAGTACTGTTTCTAAAAAAAAAAAATCAAACCTTAGAAGTCGCGGGCAAAAACTAGCAAAAAAAAAAAAAAACTGTAATATCAAATCATAATCATAGCATCTTTAGATGTGCTTCAGATATTATTGTCCCAATCCGGGGCTCTGTTATCCCATGACAAATACGTTCCGTCGGTCGACAACAAAGGAAAGCAATTTGTTTGAAGCGACAAACGGGACTCTCCCAGAGTTTCACAGTCGACAAAATGTCTACAACAAATAACCCTCTAGGGTCACTTGTTAATATTATATCAATTGTTAAAAATAGACTTTATGATAATGTTTTATAGGTCGATGTTGTGACTGGCACAATAACATCAAAAGGTAAAAACGACGTTTGGAAATACATATTCACTTTATATTTTGAGTTTGGAAATAAATTATTTGAACTTATAAAACTAATTCCTATATTATTTATTGGTAAAAAAGGAACATTTTACTAGGAACATTTTTTTTAAAACACTATTATTAATTATTATTAATAATGACTATTATTAATGACAACTATTAAATGGGTTTTACCGATAATATATACATATTTCATCTAATAGTACATTTACCTAGCAGGGATGATATATGGAAGAAAAATTTCCACCTATCCCTACAAGTGGGGATACCTTAGTAGGTATATAGGGATAGGCGGCCTTTTCTAATGGAGAAATTCAGCGACTATGCCGACAGGGTCTGTAATTTGTACACTAATTTGGAGAACATTTAATTATCTGTGATTTAATGCAAATGAATGCATCCATTTGAAACCGATTGAACTTGGCAAAATTATACAATTGCCAAGATTTTAATGCAAAATATGACAATAAATTAACTAGCCACCTACAAGGCTTACTAAATAAATAAATCTATACTTTACTAATTATAATAAAGCTGAATATTTTGTTTGTTTTGAACGCGCTAAATTTGTTGTCTCGAACGAACTACTAATCGCATTAAAAAAAAATATTTTTGCATTTGTCAGCCCAATTCTTTAGAAAGGTTCTCATCACTCTATGACCCTTAAAAGCCGAGCAAAAAGAAAAAAGACAAAAAAGACGTAATATGCGTAAATGTAATCTAACAACGCAATATTAAGGCCCACGGTTTAGTTACACAAGGGTTACATCATCTCTTACCGGCGACTAGCATCTGTATGAGATGGCGCATCATACTGGAGTCATATCATTGAGTTATACCTTCCGGCTATGGTGATCAAGATGGGATTGGAACTTGCAGAGCAAAGAGGTGGTCTTTTTCCGCATGGTGCAGTAGAAGTCGTTGTTGTATTGGAAACAGAAGGCGAGGATGTATTTACTACTAGAATTAGAAAATCTTTTAAATGTAGTTTGTGTAAAGTGAGCAAAAAAAAAAACACTTCTGAAACAACAATTATAAATACATAAACTAGCTGGTACCCGCGCTTCGTCAGCGTTGAAAACTAAAAAATATAACACCTGAGAAAAATCTGACTCTATCGCTGTTACGACGATTGTGGCCCCGCCACGGCGACAGTGGTGCCCAGCCTTTTTAGACGATCTCTCATAAACCTAACATTTTTCCTGGATACAAAGTATCCCCACGTTTTAATCCAGTTAATAAACTATCTGTGCGCCAAATTTTATCTAAATCCGTTAAGCCGTTTTTGCGTGAAAGAGTAACAAACATTCATTCATACATATTCACAAACTTTCGCCCTTATAATATTAGTAGAATTTGACTAATAAAAGCGTTCATTACAAATTGACAATTGACGAGAGCATAAATCAGTTTATTGATTATTGTCAATCAATAATCAATAAGTGCAAAACTCGAGAACGACTGGATCCCAATTCGGCTTTTTTTTTTCAAATATCCGAGGAAAGTTCTTATGAAGTGAAAAATGAGAGAAATTGCCCGATAAACGTAAAAACCCCATTTTTCTTTTTGCCACCCAAAGTTCCCATCCCACCGGACAATTCAAACATTTCAATCAAATATTGACGTCAAACACACCAATCAAAAACGACAGGACGACGACGTGTGTGGTCAACTGGTATTATATCATATAATTATCATTCCAAAACCGTGTAAATTTTATCTTATAGGGAATATTTGATTATAATTTTCTCGTTGGTTTTTCTACCTTGACTGAAATCTCTAGCTTGAAGGTTCTGTTTTCAGTTTTCTATTTCACACTAGCAATGATATTAAGTAAAATGTTTTCAGAAAAATTTTCATTATGTACTTATGTAAGATTTTATTTTTAGTTTAAGTAATGTTTGTATAAGTTTCTGAACGAAATAAATAAAGAGTGTGTGAAAGAGAGAGATGATTGCGTGAATGAGTGAAAAGGATTTAGTAATGAGTAGGTAGGAAGAAGCCATTATATTATAACTATGACGAACAAGATGTAACGACGAGCCATATTGTGTGTGAAAATAAATATCTTGCAGAAAATCAGCTATTATCATTAAGATCCAATCCTACATGTACTTCTAACTTCTTTAAAGAACACCAACACATAGTAGATGATACATATGTACATATTTATATAAGCTATGATTGCCCTACATATTGGTGAATTGATTTGAATAACTCCCGACCCGGACGAAGAGTTCGCGCAAATATAGAAACGATTGCCTGGATTTTTGCAATACAAAACGCTCTTTGAAATCTTATTTCTAAATCTATACATCTATATCATTTTTGGATGTTTGTTATGATATGTTTTTTTATAATGTTTGTTATACTAGCGTGCCGCCCCCGGCTTCGCACTGGTGCATTTTTTTTTTGTAAATTGTACACAAACCTTAAATAGCTTTTTTCTCTAGGGAAACCGCTATCAAAATCCGTTGGGTGGTTTACAAGATAGCGAGGAAACAGACAGGCGGACAGTGAGTTTATTCTGTAATATATATTATAGACTAGCGACCCGCCCCCGGCTTCGCTCGGGGTGCAATTTTTATATATATGAACATTCCCCGTTTATCCCTCTTTCCATTAGTGAAAACCGAATTAAAATCGATCTACCCGTTCATGCGTGATGCCGTGACCAAGGGAAATGGGGATTCATTTAAGAGGAAAGAATAGCTTTGCGATTCTAACGAAATAGGTATTTAGGAAAACACATGCTATCGCTCGTGCGCTCATGTCCCCGGGAATCGCGCACAACACATACAAATAGCCTCACGCACACATCGACGGACGCTGTTAGTTGACGAGCAATTACGGCGGAAGGCGAACTCTTTTATTTATTTAGTTATTTGTTGTGGCGTGCCCGAAACTCCGATATAAAGAAATTGAAGATTATAGTGATAATTTCAAGTAAGTAAGTATTTTATTTATTTATGTAATTAGTAACGATTATTTATTATTATTTATTATTTATTTATTTATGTAATTAGCCAATTTCCCTATCCCCTCCTTATCCTTAATCCTAATCCTTACCCTATCCTTAATCCTTACCCTTATCCTTAATCCTACTGTAGTCGGCAGCGCACTTGTAGCAGCTTTGGTGTTGCTTGTATTATAGGCGACGGTAGCCACCTACCATCAAGTGGTCCGTCAGCCTGTCTGCCGATCTTAACATAAAAAAAACGAGTGTAAGCTAATTTGATTTTTGATAAATCGGCTTTTTGCCTAAATGCCTGACATTTTGTATTTTAAGTATGTATCTATATGATATTTACGAAACAAAAGATTTTTGACTTTGTTATTGTGTACGAAACTGCTGCATGTACTACTATAATAATTATAACTATAATGTTTTCGTGAAATGCTAGATATTCGGTTTTGTCAAAATCAAAGTCAAAAAGTCGGTTTTAGGTCGGCTCAGGTTTCAACCACGTTTCAGCTAGGTAACTAAACATTTTTTAGGTACCTTGGTAGGTAGATGTAAATAAAATTATTTTTTAATTCCTGTAGATATAATAGTCACACGATAATGGAAGCATATTATAGAAGGGGCAAAAAGAAACGAATACGCTTATGTGTCCGCCGGAAAAAAATGTCACTTCGCCAGAAAGGCAAAGAATTGGTTTGTAGTTTGTACACACCTTCTCACAGTCAATCTAACTCACAGTTATACGAGTATAGCCTAAATATATATATTTTTCAATTCTTATTCATGGACAGTTAAAATGAGTAGGTAGGTAAATTAGACACGTTACACACGTTACTGTTTTTTTTTTTAGAGCTCCCACATCGCTATTCGTGCATTATTCGTCTATATTCGGCTATTTTCACGAACAAGACGAATACGCGAATAAGAACACCTACTATACGCCGGCTTATCGCCAATACCGGCATTTATAATGTTTTCATTAAGTATTTTTTTCGTGTGGGAAATTAGATAAAAAGAAAATCATTTTAGAAAATATTTTATTTTATTTCTTGTCCCTGTGCACCGGGATCAGTTTCTAAGGGAAGGGTAACTGTGGAACCTACATGGAACGTAGTCCGGCACCCACTAGTTATGTTTTGGCATTAAGACACGCACGGTTTATATTTATAGTTTGTAAATCATCAGTCTTCGAGAAGACAAACTTTAACAAATTCCAAGACAGTGAAGATCAACAATACAATATTTCGAATAATACTACACCAACGACTTCAATTTCAAATTTTTACCTAATACGATCGAACCGGTCAGTTTTTTTGTGACAACCATTAAAGAAAAATAATGGAACAAATTTTTGCAAAGATGGAGAAAAGTGAATTTCGTATCTTGATTAAACGTTATTTATTGCGCAAAAAAATTATTACGGAAACAAAAAAAATTTTGATAAATATTATGGGGATTCTGCTCTGTCGATTAAAATTATTCATAAGTGTTTTACTGATTTTCGCTGTGATCGCTGTAAATAATACTAATTTAGTTAATTTTACTCCTTGTTTAATTTTACCAGACTTATCAATCCGCCGAACTTACTCCCAACATTTTTGAAACAGATAGATATCGATAACGCGGGTGGGGATCCCATCTCTACTATCGACTTTTCCATTGACATCCCTATAATACGTGATGCTTTGCTTCCCCCCCCGACCCCCAATCGTGCGATAGAGAGCGTTGCAACTCGCGACTGATAATAGGTACTTTTTTTGATGAAATTTCCATTTCGGGAGAAAACGGTTTCCACTGACTAAATCTTAACAAATCACTTTGATTTTGATATCGATCGTTTCAGCACGATATATTCTAGGTTTATAGGTTTCGTTTTTTTAAAAAAATTACACTGTTTTTATAAAATAAACGGCTTAATTCGACAAAGTTTTAATCACAAAAATTAAGTTATTTGAGGTGCCTATAAGTTTGAATTTATTGCAAATTTTGAAAAAAGGAAAACCTATAAACCTAGCCTTTCATTGTGTCAATAACATATTAAAAAATCATGGAGATTGGAAAATATTTAGAAGTGGAAAAACATTTTCTCTTTTTGTATGGACGAATACGTACTATTCTTTCCTCTTAAGTATATAATTAACTTTTTATCCTATATAATGCATGCCAGGGATAAAATCACATCTCAACTTAATTTGAAAGTTATAGAGTTGCAGGAAATAGAATTATTAATCTGCAGTAAGTAGAGGTCACAGTAAAAAATTGAAATATATCAACATATATAGGCCACGAAAAAAAATTTAAAATTATTATTTTTATTTTTTAATTAAAAATTTTGATAAATATTATGGGGATTCTGCTCTGTCGATTAAAATTATTCATAAGTGGTTTACTGATTTTCGCTGTGATCGCTGTAAATAATACTAATTTAGTTAATTTTACTCCTTGTTTAATTTTACCAGACTTATCAATCCGCCGAACTTACTCCCAACATTTTTGAAACAGATAGATATCGATAACGCGGGTGGGGATCCCATCTCTACTATCGACTTTTCCATTGACATCCCTATAATACGTGATGCTTTGCTTCCCCCCCCGACCCCCAATCGTGCGATACTACATGGATAGATGTTTGCTCTTGACCAGCATCTATCCATGTAGGAAAGATGAGACCGACTATGGAGCGAGCTCATCCAGAAGATGCCTATTCACTCGAACCTTGAAAAGATTTGGGTTGTACGAGCTCGGAAATACAGACACCGCCGGCAGGAAATTCCAATCCTTAGCAGTGAGTCTTATAAAAGATGTTTTAAATCGCTTGTTCCGAATTAGAGGGATCTCGACAAGGCGAGGATGGTAACCAGCCGTACGTCTGCATGTCCGACAAAAGAAAGGGGGAGGCGGTATGATCTCATGCAGCTCCCGAGCACACTCTAGAAGCACATCTTCTAATTAGATGTAAGACATTATACATCAACGATCAATAATCGACTTTTTATATAGACAGGTTTTTTCCTAAATGACCTGGCCTCCATTCCTAGTATTTGAAATGGAAACCATACACGAGACGAACATTTCATATTGATTGAAGAGCGAACAGAACTGTATCATAGACACGATGCCGCACGAAGGCGTTTTGACGTCACATTGCTATAATTGAAATTCATTTGGAGCCTTATATTACTCCTATTGCGTAATGCAAGACAAATGCAGAAGTCGTTTTCAACAATTATACTTGGCTGGGGTTGTACGTTCAATGGATCGATCAACCGAAGCTCAAACTTGAATCCAATTCAGCATGTGTGGGGACGATTAACAAGAGCGTCAAATACAGTTCCCACAACAATGACGGAAAGAATAACTATTACACAATTACCGGAAAATATTACGTAAGATCTTTTGAAAACCGTTTTCAAATCCAAAGCGCCGATTAATTAAGATCAATTAATAGGACGCAATAACAGACGCAACGCAATCAATTAATTAAAGTCGTTAAAATTTTAAAATAAATAAATTGAACATAACATAATTTAACGTTTATTTGGGGTAAATATAGAACAAAAAAAATAGGTAAAATGGATTACTGAAAGTTTTAAACAAACATTACTTGGAGCGTTCACGACTCTCCGAGACTCGATCGCACGAATGAATAATAAATTTTCAGTCGTTCCTGCCCGTGTCAGGGCTCAAACTGATTTATAATTTATTTATTTTTTTGGCACAGCTGCAAACATAGTAATAAAGAAAGAAAATACATTCTCAAA
This sequence comes from Bembecia ichneumoniformis, assembly GCA_910589475.2. NCBI lineage: Eukaryota > Metazoa > Arthropoda > Insecta > Lepidoptera > Sesiidae > Bembecia > Bembecia ichneumoniformis. The sequence goes on along the minus strand of OU342537.1, from coordinate 9,630,233 downwards.
GCTGCCATTGATGGACAGAAAGAAAAAGTCACGACAACAAAAGAAAATCGGACTACTAGGCGTGGGGAGGGTGTTCAATGTTCACCGTTACGTTGTGGACATTACCTATTCGAACGATGCGCTTTGCGTCTTCTTTTATTATGGAATTCTCCCCCTTCTTTCGTGTTCCCCTGAAATTTACAACTTGGGACTCTTCATAAACAGAGCGAATAGGCTAAACGGGCAAGCGAACTCAATCTTCAACCTTATCTTTCACTTACCATCAGGTGAGATTGAGGTCAATCGCTTTCCCGCATATAACAAACAAATATACAAAAATGTGTCAACAAATCAAATAAATACAAATTTAGCATTAAAAAAACCTATGTACATACTAATTTTAATGGAGTCAAAGCCCGCTCTGTATATAACCTAGTAACGTGGTGTTTTCCTCCAATCCCAGCACACGGTGCCGGTAACGAGTCCGATATATCCTTTATTTTTTTCCAGTAGTAAGTTTATTATCATGGATACGATTGAGAAGAGACGCGGTAGCATTTCGGAGAACTTCAAAAGGTACGTAACAAGAACCATCATCCCTTTCAGTTACACAAGGCCTTTGTAAACATGAAACCCCATTGTTAGAGCCTTCGAGAGCCCCTGAGACGATTAACTTCGCCTGAACTTGTTGACTCATACTTGCCCTGCTATATTCAGATCACTTAACAAGATACCGAATTGAGTATTTGCGTATCGTTTGTATTATTCCGGTACATTTTATTAGACCGACCAAAATGTACGGATAATAACTTACTTTTATTGTTACATTTCACGCCTTGAACTACTCAACCGATCGACAACATTGCACTGACGTTGTTAGGGATACAGAAAAAGGACATAGGGTACTTTTCATCCGGAAAGAAAGTACTGTTTCTGAGGGATCTCTAAAAATGTAAATAAAAAATTCAACACTCAACAAAAATGTTTGATAAGTTGTTTTACAAAGTAAAAAATATATATATTTTTTAAACAATTTACATTTATTTCTCAACATAGTCTCCTTTGAGGGCCAAACACTTGTTCCAGCGAGTTTCCAATTTTTTTATGCCCTCCAAAAAATACGTTTTGTCAAGGTCTTCAAAATAGCCGTTTACACCTCCGATGCAGTCCTCATTTGTCAAAATTTTTCCCCCTTTTCAGATTTGGGAATAAGTAATAATCGCACGGAGCTAGGTCCGACGAATACGGAGCATGCGGAAATTCGCTTTCGTTCGCGTTTTTGTTCGATTGTCAACAAACGTGGCACCCATCGTGCAGACAGCTTTGTCATACCCAAATCTTCATGCAGGATTTTATGTACTCGCTCAGTGGAGATGCCTGTGTTCTCAGCTATTTCACGCACCTTCACTCGATGGTCGTCGAGTACAATATTATGGACTTCTTCAACAACATCCTCAGTAGTGACTTCGATTGGGCGACCAGACCGTCGAGCATCAGATGTGCTTGACCGACCACGTTTAAAATCATTTATCCAGTTATAAACAGTCTGCAACGTTGGTGCGTTAGTGCCATGAACAGAATCAAGTTCAGTTTTTATTTTAGCAGCATTGCAACCCTTCATAAAAAAATGTTTTATAACGGCACGAAATTCAGATTTTTCCATAGTTGTTGAAAATTCACGAGTGATCACAGTTAAACAATGGTTAAACTGACAAAAACTTGTTTTTTTTTTTGCTGAATTTTTGACAGTCTTCATTTGAAAGATTGTGCTTGCTAGTGTTAATGCCATTTACCAGAAAAAAGGTTTTATAAATAGTTTTTAAAAGGACTAATCAAACAGCCCTCGTAGAGGTTTAAAATACATAAATATAGTAGTGGGACCGCGTTTCGCAGTCATTTGGGCAGCTCGCCTGGCGGCAGTAACCATCCCCTTACAGAAGACCACCGTGAAATAACAGCACGTGTTGTGTTTCGGTGAGTGAGTAAGGGATGCCAGGGCCCATTGCCCTAACCCTTTTCATACTTCCAATCCTTCTGTGGTAGGCAGCGCACTTGCAGCACCTGTGGCGTTTCTTGTGTTATAGGCGACGACGGTAGCCACCTGCCATCAAATGGACCGTCAGCCTGTCTGCCGACCTTAACATAAAAAAAAAACTACATAATACTTTTAAAGAAGCATGTAAGAGCAAGAACCGTTAGAGGCTTTGCTTTGAGACAATTAAGATTTTATAATACTAGGTCATTTGAAAAGTTCTTAGCCTAACATACTTAATGAAACCACACGATTTTGAGTTTATTTTTATTTTTCAACATACTCTTCTCCGAGCTCAAAACACTTTTTCCATCGACCCGGTAAGGCTTCGATACCCGTTTTAAAAAAATCTTCGTCTAACTCCTCAAAATAAGCGTCCACGGCGGCTATGACCTCTTCATTTGTAAAAAAATGTTTACCACCTAAAAAATTTTTCAGCTTTTGGAACAGATAAAAGTCGGACGGTGCTAAATCCGGTGAATATGGGGGATGAGGTAACAATTCGAAGCCACATTGATGGATTTCTGCCATGGATTGCACAGAGGTGTGAACGCGCGCATTGTCCTGATGAAACAAGACTTTTCTTCTCAATAAACCTGGACGTTTTTCTTTGATTTCTTCTCTCAAACGACGCAACAGGTTGCAATAGTAATTGGAGTTTATTGTTTCACCCTTTTTTAAATATTCCACGAGAATTATACCCTTTGCATCCCAAAAAACGGATGCCATGACTTTGCGCGCCGATAAAACCACCTTTGCCTTCTTTGGGGTGGGCGATCCTGCTCTTTTCCATTGTTTCGACTGTTCTTTTGTCTCGGGTGTATTGTGGTGAACCCAGGTTTCATCCATGGTTATAAATCTTTCAACAAATTCTATTGGGTCAGCTTCATACGAGTATAACTCTAAACAGTCGCGAGAAGTTGTGAGTCGGTTGCGTTTTTGTTCCACTGAAAGCAGTCGCGGTACCCACCGCGCAGACACCTTAGAGAATCCAAGTTCAGTGGTAATTATATAATGTGTTCGCTCAGATGAGATGCCTACAGTCTTAGCTATCTCCTCGACAGTCAATTTTCGATCAGATAAAATTAAATCACAGATTTTTTTCTTTGTTTTGATTGTTGGAAGCAGTCGAAGGCCGGCCACTACGGGGCTCATCTTGAATGGTCTTACGACCACGTTTAAACTCTGCCACCCAGTTTTTAACAGTCGCATACGAAGGAGCGGACTCACCCAAAATAGCAGACATGTCTTCATGTATAGCTTTTGGAGTTAAACCTTTCAAATTCAGGTATTTTATCACTGCACGATGTTCAATTTTATCGATTTTCAAAAATAGCTCTGACTTGACTTACGATATCACGTGTAAACGAACAATGAGTTACTGTGAATAAACTAAACTGTGCATACTTGTTGCTAAATAATGTAACTACAAAATGAGGGTAGTTATAAAAAAAACCAATGACTTTAACCATGTTAGGCTAAGAACTTTTCAAATGACCTAGTAGCTACGTTAATAGAAAGTTTCAATACCCATGTATTTTTGGGATAGTCTTATATGGTTTAAAACGCAAATTGTCTATGGTAGCAACTCGTCTAACTGTGTGCATATGTCGTCTATTAGTATGCATATGGCTTAAAACGCATGTGGTCCATAATAGCAACTCGTCTAACCACATGGGCTGTCTAAAATTCCATATGATTTACAACGCAGGTGGTCTATGATAGTAACTCTGTATCTAATCTACCTACAATATTATTTCACGTATCAATGCGACCCCTTTTCCGCCACAGCTTAACTACCTATTTATGTTTGCTTTCCATTTGGGTTTAGCGTTAGAAGGTAATTGGATTTACCTAAAACTTGTAAACCGTGGCCAATTTTTTTTATTTTTTTTTATCAAAGATGGGTTTGCTCTTGGCCAGCATCTATCCAAGTAGGAAAGATGAGGCCGACAATGGAGCGAACTCATCCAGAAAATGTCTAGTCACTCGCACCTTGAAAAGATTTGGGTTGTATGAGCTCGGAAATACAGACGCCGGGTAGGGAGTTCCAATCCTTAGCAGTGCGCATTATAAAAGATGTTTTAAATCGCTTAGAGGGATTTCGACAAAGTGAGGATGGTAACCAGCCTTACGTCTGCACGTCCGATTGAAGAAAGTGGAAGGCGGTATTATCTCATGCAGCTCTCTAGCACACTTTCCGAAGTACATATTATAGAATACACACAGACAGGCAATTTTACATCTATGTGCCAGGCTCTGCAGCTTAGCCGACAATGAGCCTCCTAGCTCTGCGATCCACCGAGTCGAGTGTGGCAAGTTGGTATTTTGCTGAGCCAACCCAAAAATAATAGCAATACTCCATGCAAGTCCTGATGTAACTTACCCTATTTAGGATGCCCAGCTTTTTGGCCGTTGTTTGGGCTTTGGACTCCGAAGTTGAGTCAGTGCCGAAGTTGAGATTTGAGCACAAACTCATGCCAAGAAGTTTGAATCATTGGCCACGGATGCACCTCGAAAAGTTGGAGCCAAGACGAAAGGACTCCTTTTCGTAGGGAACATTCCTTTTCGAATGGGGCACTGCTTATATATATAATAATAATTATAATGTACATTTTTTATTTTCCTAAAATGTAAGTAACCTAAATTACTTGTTATAACATCAGCTATCAAGTCCTGTCAAAATCGTTCCAGCCGTTTCGGAGATAAGCCGGAACAGACATGAATATTAAAAATTTGTTTTTTTTTTTTAATAAGTATCGTGTATACATACTTTGATATACATTTAGTAAAAAGCAGTTATACAGACACTTTTTTTTTTATTAGTATAGACAATTAGATATAGATAATATTGCCACTGCCCAGTTAATGTTCGAAGCTATTATGAATCAAGTAGGTAGTAGAATTTTGTTTAATATAGTAAATAAAATTAATATGATTGGCTGGTTTAGAAACATATAAAAAATTGATTACTTAATTAAAAGAACGAGTGAATGTCTCACATTAGGGCTTCACGAGGATTAATAAATACTAGCCAATGGCGTAGGAAGCGATATACCTACAACATGAGCAGCTCTACTACTTATATTCAAAAATTTAAATATCTCAATTTAATTACTAATTTTTTAAACTTGTTACAAAATGCGCTAAAAACTTGCGATTTTAATTTTGACACACTAAAAACATGTGACATTTACTTCATATGGCAAAAACATATTCCACCAAAACAAAACAACTAAGTTTCTTTTCCAAAGCAAATTAACACTTGAAAATAAATAAAAAGCTGTAATAGAACCTAGGTCTAGGTATATAAAATTAGCTTCAGGGATAAGCTTCAGGGACTAATATGGTAGAAATATTAGTCTATGGTAAAATAAGTATTACAAAAGGGTGTGTCCCAGAAGTGTTCTGTACTGTATTCCCTCCATCTTACCTTATGTGTATGTGAGAAAATGTGATTGTAATATTAAATTGTCTGATCAATAAAAACCTAAACAGAGTTAACATATATTTCTTCATTAAGTCCTAACAATATCCTTAATTAATAAATAATTAAATTAAAAAAATATTATATTAGAGGAAAAGGTAGGTAAATATACATTTTTTATTTAATGGTGGCATCCTTTGAAATATGTCATGGTAGTAAGATATAGGTGAAATGCAAATTACCATTCAGTTCAAAAACTATGTCAGACATAAATTTTTTTGTGAGGACATGTCACACAGCGTTATCTAGCCCCAAACTAACAGAGCTTGTACTATGGGCGCTACACAACTTTTTATTTGAATATACATAGAAAACAATCAGATCAAGACAAACGGACTCATTCATGCATACAAATGTTTGTCTTGAGCAGGGATCGAACCCGCAAACTCTGGCACAACAGGCAGAGCTACTACCGCTAAGCTTACTAAGTCTGCTATCAATCAATCCAATATAAGTCAAAGTATTTATTAAACAGCAAGTAAAGCTGTATGTACTTAAAAGGAATTTAAACTGTCACATGTGAAAAATGTAATAATTTTATGATTCTTCTATTGAAAAATGAATTTTTCAAATTTGGCTCTAGTCTAGATCTGGAAAGTAGTGGCAGGGCACACTGCGTTTCGCAGTCATTTGGGCAGCCCGTCTGGCGGCAGTAACCCCTTACAGAAAACCACTGTGAAATAACAGCATGTGTGCTGTTGTGTTTCGGTGAGTGAGTAAGGGATGCCATAGCCCATTTCCCTATCTCCTCCTAATCCCTTATCCTTAATCCTACTGTAGTCGGCAGCTCACTTGCAGCAGCTTTGGCGTTGCTTGTGTTATAGGCGACGGTAGCCATGTACCATCAAGTGGGCCGTCAGCCTGTCTGCCAATCTTAACATAAAAAAGGAATAATTTGAAACAATTTCAACTTTTGCAGTATACTTATTGGTATGCAAGCCATTACTGTTATGTGGCGAGAAAACTTTGAAATGGGTTATGGCTTTGTTTTCTAAATGGTTTGAATAAGCACATAACACAAATCCAAATGTGCGTCGTCACATATAGGTATATAATATTAATATAGATGCTACACCAAATATGGCCGATTTTTGATATAATCCTAAACATAATCTGAAAAAGAATTCTGTTGATATTTTTTCTAATTTCTATATTAGGTTACTTATAAATGTACCTCTACATATATTTGTAACTTTCTCGAAATACTTCAGCGGTTTGTTATCTACTTATTTTTTGTCTTCTTATTCTTCAGATTGTTCAGTTATGGTTACAATTGAAAGCAACTAGCCGATCTGTGATATTTTCTAGATATTTAAAAGGACCTACATAATGTATAGGTTGGAACGGAATGCGTCAGAGCTGATATCTGTTTATGACATCATGGTAAGCAATTAAATATAGATAATAACATAATAATACGAACACAATTCCTACTTGGCTGTTATATAGAAGAAAAAAAATAACAGCATGAATTTTGTTTCTTATCAGTTCCTACAAAAATGTAAAATAACTTTAACAAGTTCCTAACGTATAAATCTTAGCCAATAGGTCTTTACTTACCTGAAGTTTTATTTTTTATGTAGCACCAATAAAACGAGAATCGGCCGAAGTCACTTATTAACACCCACTTATTCACCAAAATATAACACGACAATGAAATGAAGAGATTGCTTCGTCTTCTGTCAGATTCTTCGTTCGATCGACTCGGCAAAGTTAAGCCACGAAATGCGCAATGTTTTGACTATGCGCATTGACCTTCGTCATGAACTGTCATGCGCGGTGGTACATATTTCGACATAAATTGATAATATGATCGTTGTTACGTAAGAGTAGTAAATAATAATTTAATAAAACAATAATAATAACATATGAAACTATATTTAACTCTTGGCAAGTATTTTAACATTTTTTAAATTATTTGTAGTGCTACTGACATCTATCGTCCAATTGAGAGAAACTTAATAGATAAAATTAATAAATATAAGTTTCGCTACTTCATAATAGATGTCGCTATAATTCAGATCTGAGGTATGAGTATAATCAAAATCCTTGTACAATTTATTTTTGCCATTAGGTTTTTAACAACTTGTGTTCAATTTGTGTTGTATTAAATAGATACTCATATAAAGATACTAATAGAAACAGTTTTAAAACTATTTTATAGATAAATTATACGTAGGATTAGTTATACTGGATATAAAATTAATTTCAGTTTTTTGTTGCGATGCAAACCTTCATAATACTATGTCCCAGAAATGTCATGTTTTTTTATGTATTGCTATGACCTATAATTATGGAGTAACCATGGAATTACGTAGTTTTTTTTTTTCTTTTTTTTTCTGTTAAGATCGGTAGACAGGCTGACGGTCCACTTGATGGTAGGTGGCTACCGTCGCCTATAACACAAACAACGCTAAAGCTGCTGCAAGTGCGCTGCCGACTACAATAGGATGAAGAATAAGGGATTGAAAAGGGATAGGGAAATGGGCTTTAACATCCCTTACTCACTCACCGAAACACAACAGCACACGTGCTGTTATTTCACGGTGGTCTTTTGTAAGGGGGTGATGGTTTCTGCGGCCAGACGGGGTGCCCAAATGACTGCGAAACGCAGTGTGCCCTGCCACTACTTAAATCGTAGTATGGATTAAGTAAGCTGATCAGTTGGAAAGTGCCCTCTTATCGTCTAATGCCTAAAAACAACGGTTTTTAACCTTTATCCAAGTATTGCCGGTTTTGACATACCGTGCTGAGACGTGGACAGTGAAGAAATGTCTTCTAGCATTTCTCTGAAAACGGCATCGAACAAGGTTGTAAATATTCCCAAAAATTAGTGTCAGTCCACAAGACTTTTTTTGAAGAGCGCTTAATAATAGAGAGCTACTGGCGAAGATTACGTTTCGTAAAGTTGCATATTTGGATCAGCCTTGAGGGGTGTGGAGAACCATATGCTCTATTTCGTTATGGGGGGCAAGACTGAGGGACGAAGATAAGTGGGCAGAATACAGAAAACATCCTTCATTGGACCGAAATTGCAGCTGCTCCGATTGCCAACGTCGGGGAGACTTGCTACGACACTTAGAAAAGAATAAGAAAGGATCAGTCACCTGAATGACGTTGAAGTAGACGAATCTTGGAGTGGAGACCACGGTCGAAACTCCCCATGACCCACCTGCGCGGGATCGAAGACCTTAAGAGAGCAGCTGGAGCTGGACCTCAAGAGACCTCAAGATCCTTTAGAGGATACTTTTTATACTGGAATCTAATACTCTAACATTAGATTCCCTTGGGATCGTCTAAAAATATAAAAGCAAATATCATAAATTCGAAAAGTTTGGATGTGTGGAAGATTGGATCCTCAACAACGCAAAAGCAGCTGAGCGGATTTGAATGAAATTTAGCACACATATGTTTATTACCTGTGTTAACATATAGGATACCTTTTATCCTGAAAAAATGATGGGTTCCTGAGGGATCATCTAAAAATTTAAAATCCTACTCATATTATAAATGCGATAGTTGGATCCTCAACAACGCAAAAACAACTGAACGGAATTGTATGAAATTTGGCACACAGATAGGTTTATTTCCTGGATTAATATATGGATGCTTTTTATCCTGGAAAAGTTAGATTCGCTAGGGATTATTATTTAAAAATGTAAAAAATTCGGCACCACTGTCGACAACGTGGCGAGCGGCGCCACCGTCGCGTTCGTCACATCGATAAAGATGTCTTCCTTATGTATATTTTAATTTTTCAACGCGTACGAATTGGCGGGCACAGTTAGTCTATTATAAAATAAAGTCTCTGTCCGCCTCTGTCTGCTTCTTCACAAACATTTTCTAAAACGATTTTGATACGATTTTCAGCATTGGAAATAGTGATAAACGTAGTTTGTGTAAGTATAGTAGTATATGAAATGTTCTAGTAATGAAATGTTTCATTAATAAATCTCGAGCTGTGGCTGTATTTATATTGGACAATTTAAAGTTCAATGACCCCGTCAAGGCTTTTCAAGGCTTTCAAGGCTTTTTAAATATAATCCCAGATTAAATTTATCTGAAAATAAAATTGATTACAAGCGAAGGCAGCGAGGTATTATTTGTAGTTTAGGTATTACCTACCGTCGTATGGCAGGTTTTTAACGAAAATAATTGTTATCTTATCTTTGAAGCATTTTTATCACCGTCTCAATCGTTAGTAACGGATTTTCTTATACCTACTTTTGTTTTATTGTAGCGTCAAGTATGTTTTTACATACCTATTTAAATATTAGAATTATACGGGTTGATCAATAGGATGGGTAAGTGAGGGGATATCTCAAACCATAAGAGATACGAAAATTTATTCTTAGGAACTAAGGCTTCCAGTTTTGAAAAAATAAAAACTACATTCAAACTTTTTTAAATTACCCTCATACACGACCAGGAGTTGAACTCTGTATCGAATTTCTGTAAAAATTGCAATTAATTTTTACAGTCGTAGTTGATAGTGTGGGTCATAATTTGCTATGGAAATAAATTTTGCTATGGAACCTTGTATAAATATCTACAATTTAAATAATTGACAAAATGCTAATATCATATCAGTCCACTCGGTTCACTAGATGGTAGATAGCTCCCGTCGCCTATACCTAACACAGCAAAGCCATAGGCGCTGCAAGTGCACTGCCGACTGCAGTAAAATTAAGGATAAGGGAGAAAAGGATTGGGATAAGGAAATTGGCTCTGGCATCCCTTACTCACTCACCGAAACAGAACAGCACTTATGCTGTTATTTTACGGTTGTCCTCTGTAAGGAGGTGGTTACTGCCGCCAGACGAACTGTCGAAAGATTGCCACAGACAGTGTGCCATGCCACTACTTGTCAGGCACAGACTAGAGCCAACTAGGAAAAGTTAATTTCTTAAGTTGGCCCTGCCAGGAATCGAACCCGGGTCCTTTGAACAGAACGTTGAAGCAAGCACTTCAACCACGACCAAGAGCTTTAAATAATAAATTCTAATGTTTTCTAAATAATCACAGTAAATCCTTCAATGTAAGACATGCACATGAGTGACCTTTTCAAATAATTGATTCAAATATCTTTTTTAAAATTGTAGACATTTCTGTTTATAATTTACACAAGTTTCCATACCAAAACTTATTCCTTATGAATGACCCACACTATCAATTACAGTATTAAAAATAATTTTATTTTTTCAGAAATTTCACCAGGTTCGATTCCCGGTCGCGAATGAGCGTAATTTAAAAAAATTTGAATGCAGTTTTTATCTTTTCAAAATATAAAAAGCCTTAGTTCCTAAGAACAAATTTTCGTATCTCTTATGAGATTTGCCCTCACTGACCCATTTGGATTGATCACCTGTATATATAGATACAGTTAGCCTCAGAGCGATATTCACTAATGTTCTTTTAAATTACTAAAAAATATATCCTAGGTTTGAAAAGCCCGTTTGATGAGCCCATTGGATGGGTGGTTAGGGTGCTAGCCTTAAACGCTCTGTTCTAGGGAAAATATTTACTTATTTATTGGAACTAATAAGTAAATATTTTTATTTGATTGTGATTTTTTAATTATTTTTATTAATCTTTTTCTTACGAATATTAACGGTAGACATTGACATTAATAAGCCTGTTGGTCGAATGGCCAAGGTGCTTGCCTTTAGCGCTGACTTAGGTGCTGATTTTAGCCTTTAGGTTTGGGAATCTACCAAAGCCATCTTTGGAAATGAACAAAGTTGGCTCTGATTTGGTGTGTTTAAGTAGTGGCAGGACACATTGCCATTCAAAGTCATTTGGGTAGTGAGTAAGGGATGTCAAAGTCTATCTCTTTTTCATATATTTATTATCTGTCCTTGTAGCACATATCAGATGTTCCCGCAAATACAGAAGGCATCTGTATGCTCGAGCAGAAATATAAGATTAATATGTCAAGATTGAATGAGATGTTATCACTGGATTCGTTAACTAAAAAATATTACTGATAAAACTGACATCTATGGAAAATTGACAAAAATATATTCACATCCAACTAATATAAAACATTTATTAAATTAATGTGACCCATCGAGGCCCTAAAATAAATAGTATAAAATAAGTCGACAGACAAGTTTGACGATCCACTCCTGTTCCATTCGAACACTTGAAGATAGTTGGTCTTTTAATCCATGCAACGTCATAACGGATGCAAGTGCTCTGGGATAAAGGATAAGGTAGAGAAAGATAGGAAATGGGCTCTGGCATCCCTTATCCTTTGCGTAAACACAACAGCACATGAGTTATTTGACAGGGGTCTTCTGTAAATGTTTTTTGCCGCCAGACGACTGTAGTATGCCTAGGCAATACTAATATAGGTACTAAAGGATCTAAATCAAGATTAAAGAGTGTGCATTTTATATTTCAATTCCAAAAAAGTATCACTGAAAGCGTCAACCTCAAAATTCCATTGTTCTTTTATCACTTGACGTCTGAGTATATTTTTTATGAGATAGTCCGGCCATCACTCTGATCTACCTTGGTCTTCTTGATGCTAGGTGGATAACGTCACTCATAAAACCAAGAACAGAAGAGAGATGCAAGTGCGCTTTTAACTCTGCTAAAATAGTTTTTGCTAAGAGACTAGGTGAGGATATTAAAAAAGAGGGTTTTGGTAGTTTTTACGCACATATAGATCTTCTGAGAGGGGTTGGCTAATGCGGGCTGTTATATGTTTTTGGAGGACAACAGTCAGACATGCTTATCAACTTATTGGTATCTCGTTTGACATGCCACAAGGACAAGAGCAAAAATGTAGTTGGAAGGTACTACCAACGTCAATCAAAACTACCTGTATCTTACTAAATTAAAAATAAGTGTGGTTTTATTCTACGGAAATGCATTACTGGATAAACAGTAAGAGGATAAAGAACTTTGATAATGAAAGTTTAAGTTGAAAGGAAATGAAACTTTTGAAAGTTGACTCTGATCTGGGTATGGCAAGTAGTGGCAGGGCATTTGGGTAGCCCGTCTGGCGGTTGTCTGATGCCAGAGCCCATTTTCCATGTTCTCCCTCAGCAGCGCACTTGCAGCAGCTGTGGCGTTGCTTGTGTTATAGGCGACGGTAGCCTCCTACCATCAAGTGGACCGTGCCTGTCTGGCTTTACATTAAAAAAAAACTTAACAAGTGCGAGTTGAACTCGCGTGAAGAGGGCTCCGTACGATGTTACCTATCCGCACAATATTGAGTGATTTACCATGTTATTTTAATATCATGGACTTCTTATAGGTTTTCCTATAATCTATAAGTAGAAAACTAATTTCTGTATTTTTTTAAATTTTAGGTTCAGTAGTTTCGGAGATGAGGGGGGGGGGGGATGGTCGGACATACGGACACACGAGTGATCCTATAAGGGTCCCGTTTTTTTATTCGGACGTACGGTACCCTAAAAGGTATAGGATTTTAAATAAAGAATTAGGGAATGAAGCCTGACTTTTCTACCTTTCCAACAGCCAAAAGCAACGCTATTGTTATATGCCTGAAAATTACAATATTAAGATTAAGATGTCCCCAGAAAGATTGAAATAATATAGAATATTATATAGAACTTTATTGGAACTATTGTTTCATACATATATTTTTATATTATCAGTAGTATCGATCGCGTCTATGTTTTTATCTCTTCAAATGCGCCATTATATCTTTGTAGCGACCGTAATCGTAAGAGCATAAGATAAACGGATAGCGACGATAACGATTTGCGACGTTATTGTCAATAACGGCATAGCGGGCGTTATACTCTTCACTCTACTTACATAACGCGCGCCATATTCAAAGATAAAACTTATCTAGAGTACAATTGCGATAATTTTATTTTATGGCAATCGTTTTGTTAGCAACATCGATGGTTAGCAATAAAGGAGCTTAAAATTTGCGTTTATGTGCGATTGCTTATAATCAATATCATTTAAACCACCGTCCTTTCTTAATAAACTCTATAATAATTACAATAATTTAAATTAAATTTGTAATTGTATATAGTTACTATGTCCGTTTCCTTGTCAGTACATTTTTTGAATATATAATCGCAATATATAATATTTTATTTTACAAAAATCGCACAGATATTCGAAAAACAAATAATCTAGACAGACATTTATTATTCAAGTAATTAAATCGTACCTACTTTACACTTCAAATTAAGTAGGTATATACTTTTCCCTCAACTTAACCTTGGAACAAAATGATAAAGGTGACTTAGATATATTTAATTAGGATTAGAGCAAATGTTGATTGATTATTTTAGATAAGTATTAAAATTTATTAGGTAGCTATCGTCGTCTATAGCACAAGCAACTCCTCAGGTGCTGCAAGTGCCCTGCCGACGATAATTAGGATTAAGGATAAGGGATTAGAATAGGGACGTGTATTTTTCACTGGTCTCCTGTAAGGGGGAGTGATTCCTGTTCCCGCCGCCAGACGGGCTGCCCATTTATGACTGCAACCAGGCCTCCGTCACTCCGTGTGTGCCGTGATATAATTACCTATCGTCGCTCACATTGAATGCGAAAGGAGTGCAACTTCTGTACGCTAGTATTATTATTTATTCTGTGCTGCAACTACTAAAATTTAATTGAAGTAGGCTAGATTTGTAGAGGCAGGGCAGACTGCTTTCAGCAGTCATAAATCTGACATCCCGACTAGAGGTAGTAACCACAGCCAGTAGACCATCTTGAAATAACAGCACGTGATTTGTTTTGGTAAGGGATATCAAAGTCTATCTCTTGATTGAGATATTATCACCAGAGTCCTTTATCCTATCCCTTATCCTTAATCATACTATGGCCTTTTCCTTTCCATTTCTTGGAGCCTTTCTAGACCCTCTTACGTTAAATGGCGACGGTAGTCATCTACAGTCATCTACCATCTGGTGTACTGTCAACCTGCCTGACAACTTAAAACAGAATTTGTAATATATGAAAAACTTTGATTTTTTCTCAATAACTTTTTAATAATATTTAAATATCCTCTTTTCACTTTTCAACGAAGTAAATCTTACACGTGGCTGCATTAGATAAAAATTTTTTTTATCATCTGTGTGTCCTTAAGACCTCCTACGTATTTGTGATATTTTATCTCAAAACTTCTTTTTTCTTCCTGATCGTGTATATTGAAATATTACCAATTTAAAAAGGTTTGATATAATATTATGGCATCGCTACATATACCTACAAACTCGCGGTCCCAGCAGACGAGCACACATGAACACGCGAGCAACACACCGTTATTTTTATTGTTTAGTTGATACGCAACTTAACTTTATTTTGCTTATGAATAGAAGAAGGAGGGGGGGAGGAGGAGGAGGAGGGGAGGAGGAGGAGGAAGACGAAGAAGACGAAGAAGAAGAAGAAGAAGAAAACATTGTTATCCGACAGATTAAAAAAATAACAGGCTCTCGATCTAGTTAAATTATCACAGAGTTTATCTGCTACACAGACAGAAATTTGAATGCTATCTGCCAGAAGAGTTGTCGGTATGAACCATGAAGATTTTGTTTAGAATAAGTAAATGTCAATTTGTGGGTTAAAGAAATGCTGCACTGCATTGCGACCGAATTAAGAATTATTACCTGGAAAGTTGATGATTTCAAACAGTGATAAATCCTCACAGTTGCTTCTTTAATGTGGTTACGTGTGTTGCTGTTTGTACATGTAATGGTGTTCGTTCGTAGATGTTAAGAAATCATGTCGAAAATAAACTTTATATAATCAGATACAGGAAGACATGGGTATAATAATGGAGAGAATTCTGCCTAATAGCGCACGTATTTTTCGACGTGACTCGTCCATTTCGCTGGAGTAATGCCACTTGACTGGCCGTAGTGTAAGTAAACAGTCACTGTCCAGACTCACTACTCGTCACTATACTTGCCACTCGCTACTTCGCTAAAACACTTGACCAATGTAAACCGGGCTTTATAGATAACTAATTCACAGTTGAAGCTTTCTTTAAGACTTAATCAATGTTACTCTGAATCTAAGTTTGAAAAATATTTTTTTCTGTTTTCGGTTGATTAATAACTAACTTTGTATTTTGTTTTCTATGTTTGTTTATTCTTCTGACTATCTGGTATAATGTGATTAACAGTCACACTAGATAGTGTGTTTTGGAAGAAGAAAATTCTTCTGTTTCACACTGATGTGACAATATGGTGTGACAGTGAGTCTGCCTCCATTTTTTTCACCATTAAGTACATATATATGATCTCACTGATAAATCATTCAACGGTTAATTACCTCAAAGTAGGTGACTTTAGCGCTATCTTGAAACATTTAAACACTGTTTACTTAAGCATGCAAACAATATACCTAATAAGATTGTTTGACATTTGATGTCTTTTTTTTTCTGGAATAATTTAAGAATATGTAGGTAATAACATAATCTAAAATACTATATTTGTTTAAAGATAAAATTCGGCAGTCAGTTATTACTACTGGAAAAAATTAAAATATCAAAAATATTTCCTAAATTTTTTAGTGATTTTAAAATGCTGTATCTCAGTGAAAAGTGGTTTTATTGAGATAAAAAAGGATTTCGAATATTTAAGATTCTAGTTTTCATTTATTTTGGCCAAAAATTTTGTCAGTTAGGGTTATCACGCAAAAAATATAATGCATTTTTTTTTTCATTATTTTTTTGGGTCCACGATCTTAAAAAAAATCGGTTAAACAATGCAAATACCGGATATAGCTTGTTTATTTGGCTTCAATTTGCTTATTTTTATTCTCGCTGTGTTGATTTTTGGTCCCTTTTGAAAAAAGGACCCTTTTGTCTTTGATCATCGGTATCTCAGCAACCAGGACAGAAAATGGAAGTGCAGTTTCAAAAACAAGGAATAAATTTTCTACCACGATCTTTTATGGTTTTTTTGAGATTTTTTTTCCATTCTTGACATGAATTTGAAAAAACAAGAGAAAAAGGTTATAATGTGGTTTTTTATAAAATCTACCGACTTCATATAATATTGATAAAACTATTAGTGTTAAACTAACAGTATATCCATAAAACTCTGTAGAGTTTAAAAAAAAAACAAAAAAAAACAGATTTTTCCACATTTTTATAACATTCAGCGATTTTTTTATCTTTTCTTTTTTCAAAAATAACGGGGACTAAGGAACGCTTAAATCAGGCAATGTGCAAGTTTACTGCTCACCGTGCTCACCTACATACATTATTTACAGCTTATTTTTTAATCCCGATAAGGATGGAGATATAAGCTTAGAACTTTGATTGAAGCTTAGAAGTTGAAGAAGAAGTTTGATACACAGTTCGCCCTGATATAGCTTGCGTGATACCTTCGGCTACTGTCATAACCATATCTTCATGATCGGCTAATACAAAACAAAATTATTTTTTATGTCATACCATTTTCAAAGAAGACAACCCTGGTTGCGATAAAAGGATAATACTTTTTATAGGAAATAGTCATGAATGAGATTGTTTTTCCTATTAAATTTTATCTGCTTCTCCTGTCCCGTTTTCTTCTTCTGTGCCTACAATGAACTTATGTTTAAACCAAACTAAGATGAACGATATAAAAAAAAATTAAGTATGGTTTTTTTTTTAAATGTACCAGACATGTTGACAATATCTTCGAGCAATATTTTGGAAAGCTCGATCTAATGAGAACTCACTAGATCCATCACTGATCCGATGAAAGGATGCAACGAGTTACAACCTAAAAATAGAAAAAAATAAAAATTACTGTGTCGTTATTTTCTGTAACTCCTGTAGTTTCTTTATTTAAAATAAAATAATAATGATGTACTTACTTTCTAAAGTGTCAACCAAATTTTGAAAGCACTGTCGTGGATCAGGAAAAGTTGAGGCTTTCACACGATGAACAGATGTAGGGAATTCCCTTTTAGCGACGTCATTCGGCGCACGCGCATTATATCCAGTAGGTGTACGTGAACAATTACGAGTCCAAGTCACGTTTCTTCAATGTAGTATAATTACAGATGATAACATAAGAAGTCTTTGCGGTTCTTCATCGGGTTTACTACTTAATTATTAAGAAATCATAATTTAAATTAATTTTAATAATTAAAGGTTTATAGACAGGCTGACATTGTAAATATAATAAAAAGAAGCAATAGATTAAAATAAATAAACATATTAGTAAACAAACATTACTAAACAAACATTAAAATTGAAATTGGTAGTTGTTTTTAAACTTTTTGTTATTTTTATTTTTCATACCTTATTTTAATAAGGTAAATAAAAGAAATTAAAATAAATATTTCATTTTATTTATTTTAATTTCTCCGTATTGAAAGTTCTTTTTTCTTTTCACTTCGGGTAAGTATATTGAGCTATTGAGCTGATTGAGCTGTATTGAGCTGTACATTACAAAGAAATATTGATGATTGAAATTGATTATTGTTTTTCAAAGTACTCTCCATAATGATCATACACTTGCAGCGTTGGAACCAATTTTTGAAGCACTTTTTCCACTCCGATTGAAGTACCTGTAAAGTATCTTCTTCTGCTGACGAAAGTCGTTACCCACGCATTTTGTTCTTGATGTTTGGGAACAAAAAGAAGTTATTAGGTGCCAAGTCAGGGCTGTACGGAGGATGACCTATCAATTCGATGTTTTGGTCGTAACAAAATTCGTTTGTTTGATCCGATGACTGAGGGCTCGCTTTGTCATGATGAAGAATTATTCGCTTCCGTTTCGAATTTTTCGGATTTTTCGAAGACTGACAAAACAAATGGTCGTGTACCATTCAGAATTTACCATCCTACGATTCTTCAATGGCACTGTCGCCACGTGACCGATAATTCCGAAGAAACAGGCAATCATTTGCTTCGATGCGCTCTTTCCGCGAACAACTTGTTCGTTTTGGAAAACACATAAAGTCGATTGCTGTTTTGATTCAGGCTCATGTGAATAGATTTTGGACTATTCAAAACAAAAAGAATTTTTCAATTCGAACCATTAGTTCCTGAGATTAGCGCGTTCAAACAAACAAACAAACTCTTCAGCTTTATAATATTAAAACATATAAAAACACACACCCATCACACTATCATACTGTTACAAATTTATGATCACAGGATTTATCATTGATTTTAAATTTAGCCTCATATATCTTGATATTATACAGTTGATGTCTGCTACTTATGTAATGAGCTTGAGCGCTTTAGGCACCATCTGGCATTACTATTGAAAAGTTTGACTTTTTTTAACATAACCTCAATTATAACATTTATTATTTGAACGCGATTTGTGCTGTTTCCAGTACCTTAAAAAAATTCACTAAGTAAATGGAATTATCTCGTGAAAATTTTCGTGTGATGATTTTTTAGGGTATTTGTCGTGAATTATCACGACAAAGAGTGCTTCGATCAACTTACTTCGACTTTTGGCGATGAAGCTCCATCCTAAGCCACTGTAAAACGCTGGTATTATAAGTTTGATCGTGGTCGGCGTTCCCTCCAGGATGTGCCCAAAGAAGGTCATCCAAAATCAGTTGTTGTGCCAGATAACATCGATGCTGTGCATGAACTGATAATCTAAGACCGACATGTGACATACCGCGAGATAGAGGCAACTCTGGGCATTAGTATGATGGCATTGATTCCACATAATTTGACATACGCTCAAAAGTAAGCTTGCTTTGATTGGTGTAAGGAAAGTTTAAAAAATAAAATCTATTCATATGAGCCTGAAACAAAACAGCAATCGACTCTATGTGTTTTCCAAAACGAACAAAAACCAATAAAGTTGTTCGCGGAAAGAGTGCATCGAAGCAAATGAATAAACTTACATTCAATAAGCAAATTGAATGTAAGTTTATGATGACAACTTTTACCACCCACCAGGGTTGCCAGTTTTTTTTTTGGCAGAACGGGATTTTGAAGCTGTTTGAGTAAAAAAAAGCGGGATTTTTTCGTCGAAAGCGGGACATAGTAAAAAATGTATATAAACAGTAGTTTTTAAATACTTATCTTTTCATTTGAGTTTTAAATTATGTTTACATGACAATAGTTAGCAAAAAATGCTATGGAAAATGTATTTTAACGAAAATACCTACGTTACTTTAACAATGTCTGATTTACCCTATGGTTAGTCAGTTGAGTCTTCAGGAGAATAACCATATTATATAATATAACTAAGTAAGAATTATTTATAAGAATTACTTAATCATATTTCTGTTAAGATTTAGCTTCTTTTAAGTTTCCTTTTCTTTTAAATATAGATGAAGAACTCTGCACAGGTTAGCTCTAGATTGAACTGGATGAATAATTCTGCTTTCATTAAATTTACGGAGCATTTATTTCTGGCATCCGACCATTTCGAATTGATTTGGGGAAAAACACGTTCGGGAAAGCAGTTTGATGTTGGGTTACCGTCGAGTAATCCCCGAAAAGCGGGACTGAGCCTGTCCCGCGCGGGACATTTCATTTTGATTTCAAAATCGGGACGTCTGCTGCCACCCACATTGTTTCATTTTTCATAATAATTTTCCTTACCCTAAGGTTGCCTGGAAGAAATCGCTATAAAGCGATAACTTTTGTGTTATTGCTGGTTTACTTTCTTTTTTTTTTTACTTATTCTTTTCTATATGTTTATAGTACGAATAAAGAGTTGATAATAATAATAATAATTTTATTTTTTTAAAGAAAATAATTCACTGTTCATTCATTCCACTGTTAATAGAATAATGTCTTAACATTTCCTTGTAACATGAAAAACCCCAAACGTGCAATCAGAAACTTGTTTAGATATTGCATTATACTCAGAATTAATGCTATAAATATAGCATTACATATCGTTAATACTAAAAGAATCTGTTTTTTATTAAAAACATATTTCTCAATGTAAATTTTTAAAATCGTAAATAGTTATGCAGACAGTTACAGATGTTTTTATGGTAGGTAGTTACAGATAAATGCAGGGTAACGATCCAACTTGATTGTGGATGGCTACTGTCAAAAAAACAGAAACAATGCTACCGAGGTTTCATGTGCTCTACCGACTTTGGTAGGATAAGGTATAAAGGCGATGCCACATCGCTGCGTTGCGACGTTGCATTGTGAAAACGACGTCGCACCGCAACGAGATACGATGACGTAACGCAAAAATATCATCGCATACGGCATCGTACGAGTAGACGTTGCGCGTTGGGCGTTGACCATCAGTTTAGTTCGTATTGAGACATGGATCGCACTAGACGTATCCTAATTTCGATGTTTTATCGCACAGGACCGGACGTCCCTGATTTAAAAGGTGATCAAGTAATCCAATCAGTCATTTTGCACACAATACTCTCTCACGTCCGCCCTTTATTGACACCAAACAAACAGTAGCGCAGTGTCGCATATCAATTTTATACGATGCGTTGTGCGACGCAGTAGATTTCTGCGGTGCGTCGTAGCAACGCAGCGATGTGGGAAAATGATCTGGAATCAACATCATTTACCACACATTACTATTATGTATAGGGCTGGTTGAAACTAATAATCAGACAAATCAAACGTGACAAACAAAAGAAAAAACATGGATGTAAGTACCCATAGAGATGGGAAAATAGTTTTTCAAGACTATTTAAATACAAAATGCAAAATAAGACTTTCAATTGTTTTTCGCGCCTTGCGTTGCATTGTTTCCTTTTTTGTAATGAAATTTTAAAATCTATCGAATTTCTTCATTAGATTCAATCATTTTGACAGAAAGATAAATGAAAAATAACTGGAAACAACATTTTACTAATTTGTTTCTTTTTTGAAATGTAACCTTTTTAATGTCATCAAAACTAGCCAGATACAAATAGTATATAGCCAAAGAGATTTTATTACAAATTTATACATACTATATGCGAAAAGACTTTTTCCCCGATCTAATATAATTAAGTAGCGACCCGCCCCCGGCTTCGCCCAGGATGCAATTTTTATATATGAACATTCCCCGTTTATCCCTCTTTCCATTAGTGAAAACTGAATCAAAATCGGTCTACCCGTTCAAGCGTGATGCCGTGACCTAGGGAAATAGGGGTTCATTTTTATATATAGAGAAAGAAGATTTATAAGCAATTTTTCAATAATATTGGTTGAAATTACTTATCAATCTATAGACAGCTTTAGTAAGTCAGCTTTAGCTTATATTATTATGTATGTACATACACCCACATAGTTATACCAATGTGCATTAGAGTTAGCTTATGAAGGTCACTTCAAGAACTATCCAAGAAGGATGTGCCAAATATAGCAAGATCAAAAAAATTTAGGTAACCTCAACCAATTCGATCGATCCGTCGATTGATCTGGTACAACAGTTAATCAATAATTAGACATCGATGAAAACTAAAATTAGAATAATGTCTCGCTGTAAGGGTTCTTTATGAGAACTTCATCGACAGGACTTATTTTCGAAAATTGTTAGTTTTCTTTCACATAGGTTTAATTTTGATGTTAAGATCGTCAGACAGGCTGACGGTCCACTTGATGGTATGTGGCTATCGTCGCCTACACAAGCAATGAGAGAGTGAGCTATCCACTCCATTTCCCTATCCACTCCAAATCCCTAAACCTTAATCCTACTGCAGTCGGCAGCGCACTGGCAGCAGCTTTGGC
The DNA here is from genome assembly GCA_910589475.2 of Bembecia ichneumoniformis. NCBI lineage: Eukaryota > Metazoa > Arthropoda > Insecta > Lepidoptera > Sesiidae > Bembecia > Bembecia ichneumoniformis. The sequence continues at coordinate 9,608,114 of OU342537.1, read as the reverse complement.
ATTGCTTGTGTTATAGGCGATAGTTGATGGTCTACCATCAAGTGGACCGTCAGCCTGTCTGTCGAACTTAACATAAAAAATAATAAGAAAAACATGTGGTTATTTCATGGAGAACTTCTGTAAATGATTGCGAAAGTGTGCCCTGCCACTACTTTACATATCTAGACCAGAGGCAATTTTGAAAAGTTCATATCAGATGTTGGCCCTCCGGGAATCAAACTCGGGACCTAATCACTCGTTAAGGATAACCTTACCTTATCCACTCGTTCAATAGGCTCGTCTACTCATCTAATATGTAATCGTAAAATTGATACTAAGATGGATCAGGGTTTCATCTCTACCTATGTCCTACATACTAACATTAGTTTTATTGAAAAATATTAGGTTCCTATGCAGTTTTAGAATAATTCTTTATGAATGGATGAATCGCCGAGTGCAGGTCTGCTCATAAACAAGTATTCGGACGTGCCGAGTCGCTAATGTGGAGGAAATAAAATGCAAATTAACCTCCTTCACAAACAAACCCAAGTTGAGACGAGTCACGCACGTGTTAAGTCCCTGTAACCTTTGTTCAATCTTGTTGGTTGTTTTCATTGAGTAAATACATATACATTACAGTTATTATTACAACGGTACCGGGGTTTTAGAAATAAATACCTTCTCTTGAGCACATAAGGCTCACTTTCGTCTTTATGGCTCATTCTTAAAGCCAGACTTTCATCATACAAAATTCACTGAACAAGGTCACAAGAAAAAAGCAATCTTTATACCATATCAACGAACCGACCCCGGCTTCGCACGGTGCAATTTTATTCTGGATATTAAGTACACTAGCCTCGATCGTTTATCGCTCTTCCCATTAGTGAAAGTCGTATCAAAATCGGTTGGGTGATTTAAAAGTTAGCGGAGAATTCATAGGGATTTTATTTTATATATCCGTTCATATTTTGGTCGGTCGTCTCCCAATCTCGGTAGGTATACCTTTTTTTGGTCACTTCGAAAAAGACAATTTTGTCGGTATCTATGCACCCGTCTTTATATCGTTACACACGGTTTGCCAACAAATAAACTTTTACAAAAAGTTATTTGTTAAACAATTAAAATATTAGAATATTAAAACAATTTTAAAAAAATCGGATAAACGCTGAACATTCTTATTTATACCTATACTAGCTTTTACGCTGGACATCGTCCGCTCCCTAGGGAATAATGCTGTTTTTCGAAATAAAACAGTTTTTACGTTGTCATGAGTTTTTCTGTGCGCTGACAACGTGCATGAAAAATTTCATGACAATCGGTAGAGTATTTAAGGCGTGAAAGCTTAACAATCATCTTTATTCACACTATAGTCCATTCGCGTTAAGAAAATAGTGAGTCATCTGTGCAACTACAGGATAAGGGTGTATTCACAGTGGAGTAAAAGTACAATTTTTTTTTTATATTTAATTATTTTTAATGGAACAAAAATGTCTTAAAATTACTTAAATCACTAATCAGTATCGGTAGATTCTTCAGTTACATTTATTATGAAAGAATTTTGTTCTGCGTGTTCCATGACGTCATCCAAATGCCACATGGTATTTTCTTCTCGTATCACGTGGTCGCAGCACTTCTTCCAACGATTAGCGTCTATTAATGCTATTGCGTCATATAATAATTTTTTTACATCACTCATTTTGAACGTGGAGTTATTGGCACCGACATAATTTTTTATTTGGGCCCACACCAATTCAATTGGGTTAAGTTTGCAATGGTAAGGCGGCAGGCGAAGAATTGTAATTCCATTACTTTTGGCAGTCTCATCTATTAAATATTTATTATATTGTGGGGCGATTTCGGCAACTTTCACTAATAATTCTTTTTTTAAATAAGTCATGTCCACGGTTTTTCCTTTGCTTTGAAGCCAATCTATTATTTGCTGTTTGTTCCAGCTGGTTGTTGGTATTTTTTCGACTCTTACCGAATGGTAGGGAGCGTTATCCATGACAACCACACATCCTGGTTCTAGCTTAGGCATTATATTAATGAACCAATGAAGGAATCTTTCACCATCCATCTCTTCATGATAGTCTTTTGTAGACTTGGATTCAAATACTAGTAAACCATCTTCCACGAACCCTTTGTCGCTGCCAATGTGCAATACAATTAACCTTTTACCTTTTCCTGTCGGAGCCTTTGGACCGGTTGATAAGCCATCTAGAAAGGCTTGTCTTTTATTGTTTACCGTTGTATCCAACCATGTTTTTGTCTTTACGTGTCCGGCGTTTACCCACGTTTCGTCAAGATAGTAAATGGTTTTATTAGCGTCTCTGTATTCTTTTATTTGCCGAAGATATTTACGCCTCCATAAAACAATATCTTCCCTTTCGACTAACAATGTTCTATTATCCTGTTTATTGAAATCGAAACCAAGCTCGTGCAATATTTTATGAAGTGTAGTACGTTTGAAAACAGGAATATCTTCGTCAGCTTCGCAAATTCTCATAATTTTGTCCAATGTCGGGTAGTCGTTATTTAAATATATTGAGTGAACTTTTCTTCTTATTGCACATTTGTCTAGCTCATCTAATTTATCGACTGTGGATAGTCGAGCTCTTTTTTTCACGGGTGATTTTAAAGTGTTAGTATCCTTTTGTTCTTTAATAATTTTATAAACAGTATTTTCGGACACACCGCATGCACTTGCTGTTTTTATGACTATGCTCTCCATAGTTGCATTTAAATCACACAGTTTAAAGTACTTATAAACATTATAAATTATGCGTCTCTCTCCGCTATGGATTATTGATCCACTTTTATTCTTTCGAATTGGTGAAGTATTCATTTTCAAATTTTATTGTTGAAGAGTCACGAAAAATACACAACCGTTTTGTTCGAAGCTCAGACTTCAACTGGTCACTGTGAACTCAACTTTCTAATTTCTAGCATTTTAATTGGCTGGGGGGCGTGGCCAGGCCGGCGGACAACGATGACTCACTATTTTCTTAACGCGAATGGACTATAGAATTTGTTTAGTGCTAATAATCATTAGTAACTAATGCAACATTTATACAACACGCTTGTAACATCTTAGTTTGGGAAAAGTTACTCTCCCGAATGCGAGGTTGCGGGAGCATAATAGATGATGTCCAAACTGGCTCATGGATTGCGTCAGGAACGAAAGGAAAGAGCTTCATTGGTGCATAAATATAACAGCTGGTGAGGGCTGGTGTCCGCGACTTTTGTCAGGTTAAAAATAAAGAAAAATAACACTTTTGATGGCGCCATCTATTATACTACAATAAAATTAGGTGAAGCGGCGACATCTATCCGATTTGGGTAGAACTTCTCGGAGACAACGTGTGCATAGTGTGCTCCAATTTGCAAACCCTCGGAACCTAAGGATAAAACCTTAACTATTTAACATCCATACTCTCCTCACGAAATCTGTTGACAGATGAAAACCGCATGAAAACCCGTTCAGTAGTTTTTGACATTATCGCAAACATACATACAGACAGACGCGGCGGGGGACTCTGTTTATAATAAATGTAAGGATATAGGTAAAACATAATTATTATTATGTGCTTTTAGCGTTCTATTAGCGGAGTCGCATTGTTATGTTTACGCTTCAATGAAGCTTTTAAACATTGTCATTTATATGTTGCTCAGGAGATGATGGGGCTGCCATGCCTTTTCAAGTTAAAAGTATAGCTTATCGAGTTGAATTAATAAGGCGTTTTAAAAAGCAATGCTTATTTTTATTAACAAGAGTCTAGATTGTTTTGTCTCTATTAATAAATTACAGACAGTCCGTTAGCAGTTGGATTTTAGTAAGCGTTAATAATAGCTTAGCTCAGTTTTAGTGATGGTAATCATAAATTGGGCATCTGTCTGACGGCAATAATCACGTTACAGAAAATCACCGTGAAATAACAGCACGTGTGCTCCTGTGTATCGTTGAGTGCCATTCACCGTGAATCGCTCATCTTTTATTATCACTTACGACAAAGTATACGTCAACCTTCCTGCCGAACTTAACATATTGTTATAAAATAATAAACCTACGTTTAATCAAATCAAATCGTTTATTTCTCAAAAATTGGATAACAAGATCACTTGTTAGAGTTCCGTGCGTCCGATTTAAAGAACGGAACCTTTATAGGATCACTCGTGTGTCCGTCTGTCCGTCCGTCACAGTCAATTATCTTCGAATCTACTAGACCGATTAAGTTGAAATTTGGTACACATATCAATTTCTGTGACCCAAACGCAGAGGTGTGACCTGAATAGAATCTGTATATGGGAGGTCATTTTTGGGGGGAAGGTGGAAAATTAAAAAAAAAATTGAAAACTGCATTGTGTGACATATCAAATGGAAGGTCTTGTTGTGAAGATCTTAAACGTTTTTTTTTGTAATTTTAAAATAAATAGTTTCCAAGTTATTCAAGAAAACAGACGCAAATTAACCATAATCCCCGAAACTACTGAACCTAAAAATTTTGAAAAAAAAAATACAGAAATTAGTTTTCTATTTTTAGAAAGATAAACCTATAAGAAGTCCATGATATTAAAATAACATGGTAAATCACTCAACACCTTACGGAACCCTCTTAAAATGGCGTTCTGGAAGAGAAGAAATGGCGAAAGAAACTCTCGAGCAATCTTATGTGGAATCAAGATATGTTGGTTTTTAGTTAAGAAAAAATTAAGTTAAAATAGCTAAAGAAATAAGGGAAACAAACTAAGTAGATATTAAGTTAAAAGTATAATATATTCAGAGTGTACGAGCACAAACTTACTTAGTAAAGATAAAAATAGATAAACAATGTAAAAAGTTAATTTGGTAGGAAATAAAAGGCTTTATTATTATTATTATTCATTTATTTATTTCCTTTCTTAATTTTAATTTTTTTACAATATATATGTATATAAAAACAATAAATATTATAAAAAACTTAAAATTAGGTGTCCACTAGTAGCGGGGCAAGGCCCAAGCTACCGGTGGTTAGGGCTGCAGAGTGAGGAACCTCCTGACAATTCGTGCCGTGTCAAGAAGTACCGCCTTCTGTATCTGCCCCTTGACCCAGCCATCTAGTGAGAGCCTCTTGAGATGTTGGTCGAGGCTCTTCGCTATAAGACCGTTCGCCGAGACGACTATCGGGACGATAATTGTCGAATCGACGTCCCACATGGCGGTCACCTCGCGAGCCAAGTCGATGTACTTAGTGAGTTTTTCTTTTTCGGCTTTCACGAGGTTTTCGTCATGCGGGACAGCTATGTCGACAAGCATCGTCCGGCGCTGGGATCGGTCAATAACCACGATGTCAGGCTTATTGGCGACAATAGTCCTGTCCGTGATTATGGAGCGATCCCAGTAGAGCGTAGCATGACCATTTTCGAGAACGGGCGCAGGCACGTACTTGTAGTAAGGCACCTCAGACTCGATAAGATCATATCGAAGGGCAAGTCGCTGATGAATGATCCTGGCTACTTGGTTGTGTCTGTGCAAATACTCGCCGTTAGCAAGATGAGCACAACCGGAAATAATATGCCTGAGTGTCTCTCCAGGACGGTGGCATGCCCGACAGATGTCGACCGTACCGTCCTTCAGGATATATTTCCGGTAGTTGTTCGTCTTAATAACTTCGTCCGCAATTGCACAGACAAAACCTTCAGTTTCCCCAAAGAGGTCACCGAAACGCAGCCAGTTCACTGACATGAGCGAGTCCACATCAGGTCCTGTCAGGGCCTTGTAGAATCGCCCATGTAGCTCCTTGCCTTTCCATACATTCTTACGGTCTTCGGCGCTTAAAACCACTAGTCTGCGCCAGTTCCCGTTTGCCAGAGATAGTGGCGTGTAGTTTTTGTCGATTGCTACAACGTCGCGATGTACCCCACTCTCGTGGTTCAGGAAATATTCCCTAAGACTGTACACCTCACGGTTATGGAGGTTCTTGGCGTTTAAAAAACCGCGACCCCCCAATTTCCGTGGGATGTACAGTCTCATAACCGATGAGCGTGGGTGTAGCATGCGATGCGCTGTGAGCAATCGACGAACCCTCCTGTCTAAACCATCGAGTTCAGTTTGAGTCCACCTTAGTATGCCAAAGGAGTAAGTGAGTAAAGGCATAACCCAGCCATTGAAGGCGCGTACCTTGTTACCTCCTGATAAAAAACTGTTAAGAACTTTTATCAGACGGTCAAAGAAACGCGTCCTCACTGTCTGTTTTATATCTTTATCGCTAATACCCAACGACTGTGACATACCAAGGTATTTGTATGTCTCAACTTCGGAGAGGGATCTAAAAGACACTTCATTTGAAAGTTGTAAATTTGGAGAATTTACGACTTTCCCCTTCTGTACATGCATGACCGCGCACTTATCTACACCAAAATCCATCCTGATTGCGTTACTGAAACATTGGGTTATTTTCAATAACTCTAACAGGTCTTTGGGTTTCGGTGTAAATAATTTAAGGTCATCCATGTACAATAGGTGAGAAATGACTTCACCCCCTCTTCGTAGTCTATAGCCCAGCTTTAAATTTCTCAGCAGAGTGCTGAGAGGATTTAAAGCTAGGCTAAACCACAATGGGCTCAAACTATCCCCTTGGAAGATGCCACGTTCTATTTTTATCATGTCCCGCAGATCAGCGGCGCCTCCCCGATATCCAGGTTGACAAAGGCCCGTGATCCACTGCCCCATACACATAGCTAAGAAAGATCTCAGAGTCGTATCTATTTTATATAACTCTAATATCCTTCTCAGCCACGAATGGGGCACCGAATCATAGGCCTTCTGGTAGTCAATCCAAGCTACCGAGAGGGCGCCACCGCTCCGCCGGACACGCTGGCAAATGGTCATATCTATGAGGAGGAGCTCCTTAGTACCACGGGACCCAATCTTACATCCATTCTGAGCTGGGGCCAAAATGTTGTTAGCAACAATGTGCGAATTAATTTTTGACCTCAGAATGGATGTGAGCAGTTTGTATAGTGTGGGCAAGCATGTAATGGGTCTGTAGTTCTTAGCTTCCGTGGTACTACCGGACTTGTGGAGCAGGAAGGTGATGCCAGTTGTAAACAAACTAGGGAGGGCACCGAGATCGAGGGCTTTTTGAAATTGCATTGCCAAACATTCGTGTGAGCATCGAAACCATTTAATCCAAAAGTTGTGCAACCCGTCAGGCCCAGGACTTTTCCAGTTCTGGACCGTACGAATAGCACAACTAACATCTGCAGGGCTGATGGTAACAGCCCCCATTGGTTCGATGGGTTCACACGTTTGCTTGACAATGTTTATCCAATCGCCCTCCGTGTGCCCGTCGGAGACCGACCAGATGCCGCGCCAAAAATTTGTCATGGCGTCTGCATCTGGAAGCTGCCCGGCGTCCACACGATTAACGGTTCCCTCCCATTGTCTGTATACCTTCCTTTGGTCACTTTGGAAGACACGATTCTGTTGGTATCTTTGTATTATTATTATTATTATTCATTTATTTATTTCCTTTCTTAATTTTAATTTTTTTACAATATATATGTATATAAAAACAATAAATATTATAAAAAACTTAAAATTAGGTGTCCACTAGTAGCGGGGCAAGGCCCAAGCTACCGGTGGTTAGGGCTGCAGAGTGAGGAACCTCCTGACAATTCGTGCCGTGCCAAGAAGTACCGCCTTCTGTATTATTATTATTATTATTATCTTATTATTATTATTATTATTATTATCTTTATTATTATTATTATTATTATTAAATAATCTTTAATTGTATAATACGTTTTTTTAAACTTGTTAGGGATTTTATTGTAGAAACGTTCATATTGTCCTTTAAATGATTTATCTTTAAAATTTTTCGTTAGCCTTGTGTGGATCAAAGCACTACGTATATCTGGAATAATGTAAATTTCAATTAGTGGTTCTCCAATTACTCAGGAATTCACAATATTTGTACTCTCTCTTTACAATATTAGTGTACGAGTTGTAAATACTTAATCTTTAAATACAACGTTGTGTATTTCGTATCACTGACTTTTTCTAGATCTATCTACAAGATTAGATCACTGACCTATACCTATACTATATATACATAAACGTAAGGACATTTTAATCCAAATAGAATCAACAAATAAATCTTATCTATTCTATATACATATAATAAAATCGTAAAAGAGCTTGTAATGTCTGTACACATTAAAGATTAAAAAAAAAAAACAATTGGTGCACGTTGTTACTTATGTTTCCGAGGTAAAAAAACAGTTTTTAGAATTTTATTCTGTTTGTCTGTGCATTTGTGCAGGCTAATTTCAGAAACGGCCTAACCGATTTGAATGCGGTTTTCACTGACGTATACTGTAGCAAGCTTCCCGTAACATTTAGTGTTTGTTTCATTCCAATCGGTTTACAAACTAAAAACTAAAAGAATTAGACGCGTAGGAAGTTGCAGGCTCAGCTAGTAAGTAGGTAAATAAAAATTTAGGTATGTTTGTCCTCTATGGACTCCAATACAGCTCAACCGATTTTAATTCGGTTTTCGTTACTATGGAAAGAGGAGTAAACAAGATGGTTTGTGTATATAAAAAAAATTACATCATAGCGGGTCACTAGTGTAAAAATTAAAATATAGCCTGCATTAGCCCCGGATAATAGTTATATAAATTATTATTACTTAAATTAATAACAATCTATATTAATAATTTCGTCAAGGGGTACGGTAGACTCGATTGAAACCTTACTTGAATAATAAAACATAAAAAAATAAAGATTTCAAGTCGACAACATATATCCGCAAAATTCGGATTGTCAAGTATTTTGTTAAATTCTAATCGTGCTGACAGACAAATCGCAGTCGCCATATTGGCCACTCTAGCGAAACGTCACTCACTGACACCTGTGACATCTTGAGTGGTTAATAAACGTTCCGTTTCATTCATACTAGCGCACATACGCCTCGCCACTCAATACGTCATCGCACCATTCATTTTAAAAATAAAGTGTCCATTACAAAGAACTGTGACTCATGTGACTGTGTAAAACGAAACGTCTTGCCGCAAACATTGAGCGAAATCTATGCCGCTTTGCCTTTAATATTTCTTGAGAACCGATAACTACAGAAATATTTACCTACATTTTGTATCTACATGTGTACATATTATGAGTTACATTATACCCGAGCGAAGCCGGGTTTTCATCTAGTTAATTTATAATGTCAATATTGTTGTCAATAATAATATTTTAATATATAAAAATATACCAGTTTTTACTATAAATTTATATTTGTCTACTAGCTGAGCCCGCAACTTCGTATGCGTGGTATTCGGTATATAACACGTAACTTTTTTTGTTTGTAAACCGATTGGAATGAAACAAACACTAAATGTTACGGGAAGCTTGCTACAATACTTCACTGAAAACCGTATTCAAATCGGTTAAGCCGTTTCTGAGATTAGCGTGCACAAACGCACAGACAAACAAACAAATAGACAAAACAAATAGACAAAAAATAGATCTTGGTAACATATAAGTACAACGTGTACAAATGGTTTAAAAAAAATTATGTACAGACACGGCATGTTTACGATTTCATTATACTAGCTGAACTCGGCCACGCTTCGCTGCGGCCCATACGGCGGCGGCCGGCGGCGTGCGCATGGGGCGCGCGGTACTGGACACTGCTTATATATAATACTATTTATTGTAGCGTGATGTTATATAGCCTATAGCCTTCCTAGATAAATGGACTATTCAAAACAAAAAGAATTTTTCAATTCGAACCAGTAGTTCCTGAGATTAGTGCGTTGAAACAAACAAACAAACTCTTCAGCTTTATAATATACATATTAGTATAGATATAGAATTCTTAAAAGGTGCACAATAATTGTGCGTGCGAGAAATAAGGCTTTTACAAAATATCCGCGCAAGCAGGCTGCGCGGGAGTGGAACGAACTATCAATGCCGTCAAACGACGCGCGCATCGGACTATGAGGTCCGATATAGTACTTGCGCGACGTTCACAACCGACGCACGCGCATGCTGATAGTAGAGACCGGTATAAAAGGGCTCGCTTACTCTGAGCGGCCCACTTCGATTCTTCTTCTGACAGAAGCACCACAATTTCATAATGTCTCAAGAAATATCGTTCAGACAAGACGACGCCGATGACACGGACGGCGTTGTCCTCGCCAAAGGTGTCTCCATGGCTGTACTCTTCTGCGCCTCCATGATATGTGGAATCGTGCCTTTGCTGCTGGCGAAGAAGTTCAAATGGGTCAGCGCCGACGAAGCCGGAAATCTCAAATCTACAAACAGAATCGTGATGACCCTACTCTCCTTTGGCGGTGGTGTTCTCTTGTCGACTACATTTCTACATCTGATGCCAGAGGTACAAGAGAATGTGGAATATTTGCAGAGTGAGTAATTTTTTATCTTATTTTTTAATGTTATAAAGATTATATTTTTACGTGATATATTACTATGTATTAGTTACAAAACGGTTCGATTATTTTAATTAATAAAATTATTGTGATCGCCTTATTTAAATAGATACGATAGTGTTATGTGAACCGGATAAATTCGTGTTGCATTTACACGATATAGTGTAAGAGTAACGTATTGTTGATTACCTTCAAAAAGACTTGTTGTGAATATAACCAGTTAAAAATAAACGAATTATGAACGTATGGATAAATATTGGTTGTAAAGTTATTTTCGTTTAACGTGAATAATTTCAATTAAAATACAGATTCGCTTAGGATTCGCTAAGTAGTGTGGCAGGGCATACTACTTAGCGACTACTCATTTGGGCGGCCCGTCTGGCGGCAAGAACCATCCCCTTACAGAAAAACCATCCTGAAATAACAGCACGTGTGCTGTTCTGGTTCGGTGAGTGAGTAAGGGATTCCAGAGCCCATTTTCCTATCCAATCCCTTATCCTTAATCCTACTGTAGTCTGCTGCGCATTTGCAGCAGCTGTGGAGTTGCTTGTATTATAGGCGACCTACCGCCTAGTGGACCGTCACCCTGTCTACCGATCTTAAGACAAAAAAAGAATTTTATAAGACTGGAAAGTTACAGAATTATTCTCTATTAGACCGAGGCTCGCATGATTCGCCCGTGTACTATTAAAGGAGTTACATCGTATCAAAATTATCTATGTCCATCTAGAATAATGCACTTTTCAAATATTGAAAGAATTTTTCAAATAGGCGCCGTGGTTCCGGAGATTTCCCTCCATATATGAATAAAATAAACAAAATCCACTCTCCCTGTACCTACTTGTATTATTATAATTATTTTGCTTATAAATTTGGCTTTTTCTGGCAAGATTTATTATAGTTTTCTTTTCTGGAATTTGAGCAAAAATCTAAACTCTTTTTCCTCGTAGTCAAATTTATAAATTATCAGTAAAAAAGTGGTACAAATTTTTTATTACTTATTATTCCAAATTAATAAGAATTACGTATATATTCGTGATTCGACAGCATGATATTTCTTTAATGTGAAAAACTAATTAAGAAATATTTTAAAAAAAACCAGTTTATGTTCCTACATATTCCTCATCCGTTCATGTTTGTGTTCCCTCGTTGTCCTTCTCATGTAAAAACTAATATTTATATTATATTAAATTAATTGAATATTAACTGCAATTCCAATTTGTCTATATGTATAATTATTTTCAATATCAGGTTTAAAAAAAATCGTTAGCTCTATTTATATAGCTTATATAAATATATAGGTACTTATATTAATATATACTTATATAAACATTAATTTGTTTGTTAAACATCTTATTTACTCGCTTTTCACCATTCTTTCTTCCAAAGTTGACACTTAGGAAAAATCATGAAAACGATTTTTTTTTTGAAAATATTTTGTTGGAAAAGGAGACGTGGAACGTACATATATATCAATCAGAAGCACTTTTCTTCGATTTAGTTTTAATTGATTAATTATTTTTGAAAAAGTTTACACAGCCTGTCTGATTAAGTAAGTACCTACTTGTACCTATGTAGTGAGGTTTATACTACGAATATCAAATAAAACAAGACTAGTCCAGCAACCTAGGGCCGCCAACGCGCCTGTATAGGGTAATTATGATCTGTATACAGATCATAATTAATCTGAGATTAATTATGATCTGTCAAACTGTGCAACAATTACATTCATTTATTTCCCTTTACTTTTTTATTTTATTTATATTTTATATCTTATCTTTATTTATTTTTATTTAGTTGTAAATTTAATTTATTCGCAAATAATTTATTAATACGTACGATGACTGATTTTGAAAAACTGCTTCCACGGTGTTTCTACTCATTTTTTTACACAAAATTAATTTAATTAAAAAAAAATTTAGGGGCTGTGAAGGAAAAAATTATGTTTTAAATAATAGAATTTAAACTTTGCACCAAAACGCTAGAATAGCAATGGCACGCAATGACGTCTGTTGTGACGTCACGCTTTCTTAATTCAGGAACAGCTTGACAGTTTACACAATTCAAGCGACACGGTGATATTTACGAAAGCGTGATGTCATTCGTTCTGATCGGCGTCGTTTCCGTTGACATGGTTAATAAGAAAATCTTATTAATCTTAATATTTAAATTAAAACTGGGTCATTTTTTAGAAAATTTTCAACATATGTACATATATAGCTATTTCTCTAATATCATTTATTCTTCAATTATTTATTTTTACCGTCATAATGCCTTAATACCTAACATTAATTAATGTTTGCTAACGCCTTTACTTTAAATCAGAATAATATTGTTAAAAAAGAAACCATTACGCGTAATACGAAAATATCGCACTAAAACATGAACCAAGTGTATCATCACTGATGTTTGAATTCGCGATTATATCAGTAGATATTGTAATATGAATGCGTATAAATTAAAAACATAACAAGCATAACTAGCTTTTGCCAACGACTTTGTCCACGCTACTTTATAAATTAGCCTACGTAGGTATATAACTATAGCTACAGTAAAGTTTCATCAAATCCGATCAGTGGCTTTTGCGTGAAGGAATCACGAACAGTCAACCGTTCTACAAATTTTTGCACTTATTATATCTACTTAGATATAGGTGTACTTAGTAGGATTGGTAGAACATAATGATACTTTGTACATTTATATTTTAGGGTTATTTTATTTCTCTAATTGTTGATTCATTAAGTGCAAAATGCAGAATGGACTATTACAGAAATAATAAAATAATGTACCTACATATTTTAGTAAGTATTGTGTTGATGCTAGAATTGTTCGTAATTTGGAGCAAGCGATTTTAAAAATCTTTTATAATTCGCGCTGCTAGAGATTGGTTTTGCGAGCTCATACAACCCAAATATTTTCAAAGTTCGAGTGAATAAGCATCTTCTGAGGGTGAGCTCGTCGTCGGTCTCATCTTTCCTATACGGCTAGATGCTGGTCAAGAGCAAACTCATCTATATGTACTTCTATACTAATATTTTAAAGAGAAAAGATTTGAATGTATGTATTTTTGTATGTTTGCAATGAATAAACTATAAAAATCTACTGGACCGGTTTTAAAAATTCCTTACCTGTAGAAAGCTACATTATCAGCGAGTAACATAGGCTACTATTTTTCAGGTTTTAATTTTTATAATTTTTAACGCAGACGAAGTAGCGGGCAAACAATCCTCATTTCCCTTGGTCACGGCATCACGCGTGAACGGGTAGACCGATTTTAATTCGGTTTTCACTAATGGAAAGAGGGATGAACGGGGATTGTTCTTATATATAAAAATTGCACCCCGGGCGAAGCCGGGGGCGGTTCGCTAGTGTTTAATAAAAAAGTGTGTTAGTATTTGAATGACAAGTTACTTGTCAATCGATTCGTTCTTATTTTATAATATCTTTTTTGTATTTCTTACTTATTACTAAGTAGGTACGGTTTTTTAGATATTAGTGCAAAATATTGTTACTAATCTTTTATAGTTACGAATAATAAATTAATTTATTCCTAATCTCATAGTTGGTTAGCAAATTAAAAAAGACATAAATGCGCAAATGACTGACAATGCAAACATTATTAGATATTAATGCATTAGTTAATCATTATCTTAGTACCGATTATAAGAAAGCTATATTGTTCAAGGTTTAATGTAAGTATTTTATTTCCGTCTCAGCTCGTTGTGATTAGAATGTAGGCACAACAGGCACACGGCCGAGAGTACATTATCTAATACTTATTTATTCGATTGCGCAAGAGTTAGTCACAGCCACTCAATGCATATGTGTGTCGGCCAATGGACGACCGGCTTTTCTGGGCAAACTCGATCCCCTAAAAATCTTTAATTTCTTTACGAAATTCACTGCACCCTCTAATTTTATTATTACCGATTTTTATTGTCGCTGTGAAAACAGCATAGGTATCTACTTTTTACAGAGGTGGTACATACATACCTACCTATTTAAAATAGGTGTGGAAGGAATGGCCAAAATCCATACCACAATTCGACATTGCAAATATTCATATCTGCCTAAAAATAGGTTATACTTGTCTATAATATCTATAAATAGGTCGCACCGAAAACATGTTTTAATGAAAGTGACGCATTGTTAGACTACTCGTGAGCAAGTTATCATGTTTGTTTTTTTACATTATTATTTCGTTAATCAATTCGGTCACAATAGGTGATTGTGTATAGCCGAGCGTATTTACTTGTATATAATATGTTAATACTAGCAACTCGCTAGCAAATAAATGTATTTTTTATCTGAAAATTATATACACAATAAATCAATAAAATATTTTTATTCACTGAATGAAACTCTTTTATTCAGTCTCCTTTTAAGCGAAAGCCTGTGCCAAGAGCCTTCGCCCTTCCATAAATACTAGTCATTAAAATTTAGATTAGAGGCGAAGAAACTTTTTACAAAACCATTTGTCTCTTGAAAGTGGATTAGTTTATGAGTCGATACATATAAAAATATATAGGTATAAAAATATTTAAGCGACAGTAGGTCTGCAGTAGGTGTTTTGATCAGCTTGGCTTATTAGTCCGAGTCGGGGGCGACTAAAAAATGCAACAATATTATTTTAGAAAGGCTTATATTTTGATAATCAGTAATTAGTAAGCTAACTATAAAAGCTTAGGCGCTGACCTCTCTGACTATATTGTCGCGGACGATCTAATTTATTACACTAACAAGAAATTGTAGAAAGTAATCCTGTAGCACAAAAATTAAAATAAAAAAGGGTCTATTATGACGCCTTTTGACGTGTTATCGTCATATCAAACCATTAGGTAATTAAAAATTTACCCATTGCATAAAAATCGCAATTTCATAAATGGTGTTTAACGTCTTTAAATCTCTGCCCTATACGGTTAGGACTTTCTTGTTATGTAAGCAGTACATTTGATTGAATAAACAGTTCCGGGAGAGTTAATCCTCATAAATAGGCGAGTAGTATGCAGCACTAAGACAAGTAATAGTCGTAACAAACAAGCAACGCACGTATTCAGGACATTACGTTGAAGGGAAAATGTCGTTGAACTTACAACTAACATTACATAGGAAAATAGATGGAAATAATATGTTACTTAAAACTATCTCTATATACTATGAATGCTATATAATATAATATACCTACTGAATACATATGAAAGTGGAATTTGTTTTTACTCAGTTATTAATTTAGCTGACACATAGAAAGACCATTTTGCTGTATTGACCATAGACCTAGATCTATGGTACCGACACGTTTCGATTCGCCAAGTAAGCGTAACATGGAATAATAACACTTTAGTTCTGAAAACTATTGACAGAGTGTGCTCGGGAACTGCATGAGATCATATCGCCTTCCCTTTCTTCTATCGGACATGCTGACGTACTGCTGGTTACCATCCTCACCTTGTCGAAATTCCTCTAATTCGGCATCTTTTATAATACGCACTGCT
The DNA here is from genome assembly GCA_910589475.2 of Bembecia ichneumoniformis. Lineage (NCBI taxonomy): Eukaryota > Metazoa > Arthropoda > Insecta > Lepidoptera > Sesiidae > Bembecia > Bembecia ichneumoniformis. Next base: position 9,592,206 of record OU342537.1, on the reverse strand, counting down.
AAGGATTGGAACTCCCTCGGCGTCTGTATTTCCGAGCTCATACAACCCAATTCTTTAATTTTAAAAAATGGCGATAGAGGAGCCGCAGGCAAGAGGTGTTATTCCGTAGGTATATTTAAGTGCTAAATGTCATATGTCAGTGCTATATATACTAAAGCGAATTTGCGTGGCGGCATGCACATTTTGCAATTGCAAGGTAGCAATACAATATAGATCTTATTTACTATATACAATAGATGTACATTTGGTTTCACTCTACGTATCGCGTCGCCACGATGTCTCTCGCGACGCAGAGCGGTTCTGCAGCGCGAAATTAATTATTTGTTCACGCGTCGCGTCGCGTCGTGTCGCGTTTCGGTGTGGGGGAGACAAACGCTAAATACTAAAAATATCCATTGTTTAATGAAAATGTTACAAGAAATAGACAAGACAATTGCTTTGAAAAATATATTTATTATACTTAAACATGTGAAGAACCAATTGTATTAATTAGAATTTTCGTTAAAGTAATAGAAACTCCACAAAAAAAGTTAGAACACAAGAAGAATTTGACCTTTATTGAAAATTCCCTCGAAAACGGCTTATTGCACGCAAATGAATCCTGTACCTATTAATAAGTTGATATCAGATTAAAAAATTGTATTGATAAAAAAAATTTTTTGTGTAATGTTTTAATGGTAAAAACAAAAAAACACCATTTCGGGTCAACTTTTTTGATTCGAACTGCTAGCGTGCGTAACCAACTTCCAGCACCCTTGTTTCCACAACACTACAACCCTGGACTCTTCAAGTCGCGAGTGAATCGGTTCTTAATAGACAAGCATGCTCCATCTTAGATCGCGTCATCACTTACCATCAGGTGAGACTGCGGTCAAATGCTTGATCTATCATTATAAAAAAAAAAAAAAAAGACCCGTTGAATTGTCTCCGCCGCCAGCGAGTTCTATAGTAAATGTCATTTGCCTCAGTGAATCCCTTAATGAGTTTTAAAACTCAATATATATAATATGCATTTACATGTTATATACAGACATTAAGTTACATGTCACATAGATACAGACTAAAAAGCTATAAACAAGACCGTCACGTATTTAACTTGCATTCAATTTTGCAGTAAATGCTTCTTAAAATTATTAGTTAAATTGTTATCTTTTAAATGTATTTATGTAACGAATAACGAACAGACACGCAATATTGTTTTTTCTGTCTCTCAAGTTCCAATTTGTAATATGATATGTATTGCATACGCAACTACATTTATGTTAATGATGTTGATTGTGATGCGATGACACTTTCCTGGAGACAGGTCATTGTAGTAGCACTGTACTAGACAATCAACTTATTACAAATTCATGCGCAGGGGAAATACGTCCTAGCGGATTCTACGTCGTAATTTAAGCTTACTTTTTGCTAATACCCGCACTAAGTAACTATAATTATAATGTCAATGTGTATTCTGTCTTACAACTTTTTCCAATTATAACTATAATTAATCAAATCTAGAATGCTAGGTTACTTAATTATTTAAAGTAGATTTTTTTAAATTATTAATTTAATATGTACCTATTTGCCTGACTGATGGGCATATTATATGTCTCTTAGATTAGTGAGTTATTGGTCACTTCAGAAATAAAATTTAAAAAAAAAATATTAATTTAAATGGCTTTAGCCTGTCGCCTACATTACACTATATTTTATATGAAATTTCCAAAGTTATCCCAAATGGATAATTGAAAAATGCTTTTCATGTGTTGAATATGGCATGGTTTTTAAAAGTAACAAATACATTTAAAAATGTTCATATTTGCATAACTTCTAGAAGCTTGTCTGCAGTTTTAATTTAATTTCATATTAAATTTCTTTTTGAAATAGATTAAGGTACCATAGATTAATGATTGGTCTCCGCTGGCACTCTAAGCAGATACCGCCCGTACACAAATTTTAATATTATGCGACAATTAATACCTACTACGCCGGAGTCAGCGTACCGCGCTATATAGCAGTCGACCGAGACTGAAGCGTAGACATAAAAAGTTACACTTGTTGGTGTCAAAAATAAACAATTTCATTTATTGATATTAATTTCCACAACATTTGGGTAATATACCTAGTTATCATGCTTCAACCGTTTTTACTCATACGCATCAGGACAAATAGTCAATGCACACTACAGAAATTAGTTGCCGCATTAGTTTTTGTTAGACGAGCGGTATCTGGTTGGAGCACCAGAGGAAACCATCATTCATCTTTGATACTTACTTTAATTTCTAACAAATAATTATGTGTGAGTTTTTCTGTGGAGACTGTGAAGTCACTGTTAAAAATAGGCTTACGGAAAAGCTCTATCATGGAACATATAAATAACCTCATTTCGAGAAAGTAAGCACTAGAGATGTCAGCTAATATTAGGATACATTTCGGTATTCGGCTTTTCGGTCACTGTTAATATTCGGTATTCGGATGAAAACTATTGAGCCGAAAGAATATCAAATTAAGAAAATAATTAGCACATATACGTTCGATCTCCGCATAATCACAGCGCATCTACCCACAGCGTACCCTTCGCTGCCGGGTATTCATGATAGATTTCCATCGTGGATACCCATCATGGATCATGGATCATGGATATCATGATGGATTTCCATGATGATTTAAAAAAAAATGGTATTCAATCACAATTCGTGACATCTTGGTTGACAAGACGTTTTGTTTCAGAGACGCAATAATTATTGTCTTGCTGCATTTTAAAATTTTAAATATTGTCTTATATTTGGAGTTTTTTTACCAGCTGTGAAAGTTATGATAAGATGCCCTTTATTATTACAAGGTCTGTAAATTCGAGAAGCTGTTTTAAAATGACAATTCAAATCAGAATTACAGACGAAATAATTCCGTTCACGCATAATTCTCGGTAAATCGTAATGTCGAGTTCGTCCGATAACCTAAGTGCACGTTGCATTAGATAAAGTTTCAAATAAATAAAAAGTTTGTGCGGTAAGCAACGCATACTAACCCGGTTAATACATGCGAAACGATTGATTACTCATTACTTCAATAAGGAATGCACTCTACGAATAAAAAGCGTGGGAATTACCACTTTGTTAACCTGCCTTTTATTGATAAACACAATAGGCATGCCTTATCGTAACAATATTTTTTCTGTATCAATCGTCACATAGCCATCTAATTTACATAGTATGTGTAATATAATAAATATTATGTATAAGTATCGTAATATAGTGAACGTATAAATAAAACGAAAAGATGATCTATACTTTAAAAAAAACACACACACACGCAATTTTCAATTATGCAATTCTGTTATAATCGATTTATTAATTTCATTCATGTTAATAGGAATGATGACGGTATTAAAGAATCAAAGAATAAATGGTTTTGGAGAAAAATATATGTTGAAAGGAGTCTAAAAAAATACTCATTTTTTGTATTAAAATTGAGAATAAAATAGAAAAATAAATTCAATAAAATAGAAGTATAAATAACTGCAATCGGCCATGTTACGCCCAGGTAAGTGCCATCGTGTTGCTTGACTTTGCTTTGACAGAATGAAAAATCTGACGAGACGTCGGCTTGTGACGTCACGTCTCATCAGACGCAACGCCATGACACCTAAAGAGCGTTTTCGCGCGTAATTCAAAATAGATTTAAGAACATTCAATAATTCGCGTTGAAATTTAGTTTTTTGCTGAAATATTGTTTCTTTCGGATATGGTAGACGTGTATCTACATTATGGAAGGGAATTTCAAAATCTGTCATCATGCCTATTCTGTTCAAATTAAATCGTTTGTTTTGGTCAAACAGAATGTATATAGTTATATGTTGCCGGAAATGTGTGAAAAATAGGAATACAATTCCTAGGAAACGTAGGTATATAATTCCGAGCTTAATTAAGAAATGTATAAAATATGTATGTATGTTATACATTTTATGTTTATACATTTCGACAGTATTTTTGTTAAAACCAGTGTTCTGGGTGTACTCGCTCCGCTCTCATTTATGTCCAAAACCTAACCTAACTTTGCTTCCAGTACAAATAAGTCTTGTAACATATTTTGTAAATGGCGCTGAAATGGCTTGGCGATGAATCAGCGGCGATGAATCGTCTCATTCCCATCCCGCCCCGCTGACCTAACCACTGACGATATTCCGAATGTAATACATTTTTCCAAATGCTATTTAGGAAATGTATAGGTGTGTGAAACGCCATTAACACAATATGAAAATATGATTTTAACTCCATTAAATTAAAAAAGAAATACAATTTATATTTACCTATACCTACGCGCTAAGTGATTTAATACTCCACAAGAGTGCATAAGTTGGGGTTTTTTTAATCTTAATCGGAGGCTTTTCCTTAAACTGTCGCCTCTTTAGAAGGAGGTCACTATACAATCTCCTTTAAACTTTTTACCTAATAAATGCTTAAGTTTATTATGTTTGTTACTCAATTACGCAAAAAACGGCTGAACGAATTTGGATGAAATTTGACACACAGATAGTTTATTAGCTGAACAAAACAATTTTTATCCTGAAAAAATGTTAAGTTCCTGTGGGATTTTAAATAAACGAAGTACAGCGCGTATAAGTCGCGGGTTAGTTTATAAGTATTTTACAACCCTCTGATCGCTTTTTTTAGTTTATAACTTTTTTTTAATTTATAACTTATACTATATCTTATATATCTACCTACGCGAAATTAATAAGATATAAGGTAACTACATCTTATTAATTTGGCGTTTACTAGCCTTGTAACTGTGTACGAAATTTATGCGTCTGACCGTACAGAAATCGATCAAGAAAACCCTTTTGCAAGTGCCCGCGCTTGGCGACGCGATCTTCTCAAACTGACAATGAATAAAGTCTTATAATATTGATAGTTTTTTAATAGTACATTAAACAGAAATTAATGAACTTTTTATAAAGGTGAAAATAAAATTGTAACAATATGTTTGTTGGTTCCCATTTTAGCTGGTTTGCTTTGGGGTCGGTTATTAATAAAGTGCCAAATGATCTTTATATCACTGTACCAAATTATTGTTGGGTCGGTATAATAATAATGTGTTAATAAATTTTCCTTTCAATAAGTCTTGTAAACTATTTATCTTAAAATTATATTTATCCCTTGGTAATAAACTTCAATAAAGTTTTTTTTCCTCATTGCTTAAATGTTTATAGAATGATACTCAATTTGCAAATCAAGAGGAAACAACGATACCACAGCCAAGGTCGAATTTCTTGCGGTTATAAACGGTAAAGAAACACTTTTCTACTTTATAACGAATCATTTATAAAGTATAATGATACCTTATTACATACTTACATTAGGTAATTACAAATCAAGTGGCTAAAACTTCACTCAATATAAAGTAATGTACTTTATCCACTACGCCATCCAGTCTCAACAAGGCTCTTAAAAACGACAGCTATTAACCGGTACACATAATACAGAATTAAACAGAGACGCGTTCAAACATAATCTATGCCGTGCTGTGCTCTTTGTCGAAAAACAATATGAATGTCTCATTTGTGATAACAATTACTATTTGTGATAGGTAAGACAAAATCAATTCGTATATAAATATTACATGTATATTACATGTATATACTTTTTAATATGTACAACATGAAATATAATCCCATCCATTTTTTTCCCAAATATAGGAAGAAAGAAACTTTTATTTCTCACATCAACAAAATACAAATATAAAAGTAAAATTCAAAAAAATTTAATTGTGTGTTTTTACATACAAAAAATACTAAAATTAATTAAATTAATGGAATTTATACACTATTTTCATTTATATAAGATTTAATTTGTATATAAATATTATTATTAATAAATAAGGGCTTGTCCGAATGTCCACAGAGTGAGATATGTATGCGAAACTCTCCCTTCAGCCTCTCCCCGCGTTCGCCTTGCCCAGTCAGTACAGTACGGTACCATTCATACACGTCAAGTGACGTCATCGACACCAAGATAACTCAACTGTGTTATATCGTGTCGTATCATATTGTAAGGCGCTATCGCGGTTTCTGGATGTTCTGTATTCTGAGAATTGGACTTGAATAGCGGAAAGCGATGATTATATAATTTAGTTAATTGCAAAGTCGGATCGGATATATTACGGTAAAGCTAGTGGAACAGGTTTGTTAATGAGAAATACGAGTAATCAATAGTTAAGTTTTCGGTTAGTATTAGATTAGGGAGAGCACATGTGTGTTACCCAGTGATGAAAATGAGAAGAAAAGAATTACATAAAATATCTATATTATTTTTTATGTGTGTGTGCTGTTGCGTTTCGATGTGTGAGCGATGAAGGCCCTGAACTCATGCCTCCCTACATTACAATTCCTTCACACCTGAAGTTGCTTGTGTTAAAAGGTGACGGCAACCACCTACCGAGTGCGTCAGGGATCCTGCCACTTTCTTTATAAAAAAGAAAAGGAAAAAAATAACCATTCACATAAACCTACTACCATGTTTTTTTTTTATAAACAAACTGTTTCAAAAACATACTCTGAGATACTTATAGTGAAAAACTACATGCTGTGGAGGCAAAATATGCTTTTTGCATTAATTAATGCTGTTGAGAAATGTTCGTTGAATTAGCAGTCTTATATGTATGCGAAAAAGAGTTTATAGTAGCGTATCAAATACAAGGGCAAAGGATTGTTAATTACCAAAATTACAGAGAGGCTACTCGGGCCGATTCTGCCTAACAAGTTTTTGGCAAAAAAGGGGCGACTGACCTGAATACTATCTGACTCGATTTTAATGACACTTTAAACTTGTAAATCTTTTAGTTTCGAGAGTTTTTTTTTTTGTTTTATTGAAGAGAAATTGTTCTCAAAATACAACTGCATGTGAGAATGTCTATCTATAGTTTTTTATGTCATATTTAGGACACAATTCTAACCAAATTCATTATTTAATTTTATTTGATTGGTTAAAGCTGCGTCAGTCGATATCCAAATTCATATTTCGTACTGGCAAGACACAGAGTGCTTCTGTAAGCAACAACAAACTATTTTGTAACAATAAATAACTTAAACCAGTGGTGAAATAAAAATTATGTAAAAAAGCCATTGTTCGAGTAACGGTGAAATTGTAACATTTTGTCAAGCGAATGCACTTGTAAAAAATTATAAATTGTTTTATCAAATGAAAGAGAAGACTTTTAAGTTCATTCTCTTCCTCAACAGACAGTCGTGGACGATATGCCGTGAATTTCTTGAAAAATCAAGTAAATTTCGTTGCAATTAATGGAAAATAAATAAAGTCTGTTATAAAACTAAGCTTAGGTCCGTAATATTGTTGATGATAGTATGTATGTATGTATTAGATACCCGAAGGATCGTCTAAAATTTAAAAAATTCTACGCCACTGTCGTCACAGCGGTAAAGTTGTCATGCGTTATTTTATTTTTCAAGGCGTACGAAGTCGTGAGCATCAGCTAATCTATACATAGAATAAAATTTGTTATACAGACAGCTTATTACCTGGATTAACATATAGGATACTTTTTATCCTGGAAAAGTGTTAGGTTCTTGTGGGATTTTCAAAAAACGAAGTACAGCGCGTACGAAATCGCGAGTACAGCAAGTTATCAATAAAAAACTAAATATGTTTCATTACTTTTTTTTAAGAAGACCGTAACGTGATTAGACAATTGTAAGATGTCATTTACCTAAAAATGTTTTATTTAATTCTTAATACAAACGAAATTAGCAAAACGCAGCTCATTTTAAACAGAACTAATCCGAAATTTATCGGTTCAAATTGAACTTATAAATATAAAAGCTAACATTAAAAACAATTGTACAAATGTGCATATTATTTACATTTAAACAATAAACGGAATAGAACATTTCACGCTGAAATGTTCAATGATTGACGTGAAAGAATAAATGGAATTAAAAATTACCTATGTTCGTTTTCCAGCATTTTTGTATATACATATTTTCTTTTTGTGTAACCATCACAGCGAAAACAATGACTTTGGCGTATCTATTCTCGACACGAAGTTTCTTTTAAATTTTCTATATCTAAATATATGTAAATTTTGCTGCAAGACTAGTTTATTAGCTGTATACTTAGATATGTAGCGGCACTAGTTCCACAATAGTATGCACTAACTTTATATCTAACTAGCTGAACTCGGCCACGCTTCGCTGCGGCCCATACGGCGGCTGCGTGCGCATGGGGCGCGCGGTATTGGACACTGCTTATGTATAATACTATTTATCGTATTGTGATGTTATATAGCCTATAGCCTTCCTCGATAAATGGACTATTCAAAACAAAAAGATTTTTTCAATTCGAACCAGTAGTTCCTGAGATTAGTGTGTTCAAACAAACAAACTCTTCAGCTTTATAATATTAGTAATATAGTTTATTTCGTTTTATTTTAATAATGAAAAAAAATGCAAACGCATTACTTTGTCATTTTTGCATTTTTTAATTATTTTTTTTATGTTAAGATCGGCAGACAAACTGAAGGTACACTTGATGGTAGAAGGCTACCGTCGCCTATAACACAAAAAACGCCACAGTTGCTGTAAGTGTGCTGCCGACTACAGTAGGATTAAGGATAAGGTGGACAGGAAAATGGGCTCTGGCATCCCTTACTCAATCACCGAAACACAACACATACTGTTATTTCACGGTGGTCTTCTGTAAGGGGGTAGCTGCTGCCGCCAGACGGGCTGCCCAAATGACTACGAAACGCAGTGAGCCCTGCCACTACTTTCCAGATCCTTAACCATTCATTCAACGGGCTCATTAAAAAACAGAGAAATTTAATTTGTACGAAATTATTGATATTTAGATTGACATAACGGGTAATTCGTTTCGGAGATCTTTTAATTAGGCTTTAAATAAGCTTTTATCGTTCTTATGTAACTTATATTAAAAATGCGGATCCCATGAATGGACATATTATTATGTTTCTCAATAGATCACGTATTTCAATAAATCATGGCACACATATTTACCATGCCACCATGCTCTAGATAAATTCAAACATGGAGTGTTTTTTGTCACATTGTAATAATTATTAATAGCACAGTATATTAATTTTCATACGACGGAGACGTCTAGACAGGACAATCGTGCGAGGCGTGAGGGGTGAGACGCGAGTGAGACGAGACCGAGCTGCATAGGTACTTCGTCGTTCTTAGTAGCTCGGTACAAGTTTTCTAGGGCTATCACGTCTTTAACATTTAAATTTCTTAAATTAATATGGTGCGTGCAAATCTTTATCTCGCATAAATAAAGAACTAAGAACATTTTTGAGGTTTCTTAGGGTGAAGATTATGAAAATGACACCGATAGCGGCCATGCATTTTTGATAAATACAGATAAACATTATATTTTGATACTTCTTACCCCTATTAAAGTATGTAAGTGCTTTAATATTACAAAAAAGTCATAGTCATTCAATTTGTGACAACCCTGTGAATAATACACACAGGTGGCGGCATCGCTCAACTTAAAAGGCGTCGGCCTACTCTATAAAAATTAATATGCGGTGGTAATAGTATGATATTTTATACTTTTTGTTGGAAATTGATGCGCTTCGCGTCTATTTTGAACTAAGTTTTCTATTACTGAACTAGATGACGCTATTCGTATATTTAAATCACGCCATAGATTCGTCTATTTGATTTACATTTGAGGAATACGTCTATATGGGATGGAAACATGTGTCCTAATAGTGTCCAACTTGTTTAAAAAATGTTTGTTTCTTGCGTGATTAATTACATTTATAACTAGCTGTTGCACTCGACTTTTATTTAGAATTTTTAAAATCGGTCCAGTAGTCTTCATCACAAACATATATTTATATGCAGGGAGGTAATGGGGTGAGATAGTGGAAGGGTGAGTAGCCTATGTTACTCGCTGATAATGTCGTTTTCTATAGGTGAAAGAAATTTTTAAATCGGTTTAGTTAGTTTTTGAGTTTATTCATTACAAACATACATACATATATACAAGTCTGTTCCCTTTATAATATTATTAGTATGAGTTTAGTATAGACTAGCCCGGCAACGACGAGCTGCGGCGTACGCATGGGGCGTTAGCATTACTGAACACTGCTTAAATATATTTTAACTAAAATGAAAGTAGCCTAAATTACTCCTTGTAACAGCTATCTGCCAGTGAATGTCACGTCAAAATCGGTCCAGCCATTTCGGAGATTAGCCGGAACAAACTGACAGAACTTTTTTACATTGTTTTTTTTTATTGGTACCGCATATTCTTTAAATGTATAATTTGGTAGAAAGCAGTAATTATGGCATTACAAACGGGCACTTCAATTTTATTTATTAATACTTATAGATATCGATAATTCGTAATTGATTACAAAGAAGAGGTTGCGGATATAAATTATTTTTAGTATTAAGATTCTATTTTATGATTAGATATGTAGGTCCGATTGATTAGTGTAGGCCAGTTTTACAATTAATCGCTTAATTTTGCAATCGCTAAGGGAATCAATCCATATCTATAAATCCGTAATAATAAAACGCCAATGACCATTACATATCGCGAGTGAAATTTAACCGTCTTAGACCCGAACTTAATTTGACTTTTTTTAATGTTAAAGACCACAGACAGGCTGACGGTCCACTTGACAGGCTACCGTCGCCTATAACACAAGCAACGCCACAGGAGCTGCGAGTGTGCAGCCGACCATAATATAATTGAGGATAAAGGATAGAGTAATGAGCTCTAGCATCCATTACTTACTCACCGAAACACAACAGCACAAATGCTGTTATTTTACTGTGGTATTATGTAAGGGGGTGGTTACTGCTATCAGACGGGCTGCCCAAATGACTGCGTAACGCAGTATGCCCTGCCACTACTTTCTAAATCCAGACCAAGGCTAACTTTGAAAAGTTCATTTCCATATTTGACCCCGTTGGGAATCTAACCCGGGACCCCTAAGACAGAGCGTTTAGGGAAGCACCCTAACCACTCATCCAACGAGCTCGTCAAGTTCTAGGAAGTTCTAGGAGATAGCAAGCGATTACCTCAACAATAATTGTCAATGCTTATAGGAACTCAATACACGTGACCTTATTATAATTTCATACACATTATACAAAAGGTTTTACTTGATATTCTAAACATTAATGGAACGTTTAACGGAACATACACTTTCTGTTTTCAATATAAATGTAGCACAAGTGCTGTGACGTTTGGAATGTTCGTGTTGGTCTGCTTGGAATGATTGGATTCGTGACACATTTTTTAATCTTCATCTGTTTTCCATTTTGGCCATAAAAAAAAACTATTTAACAAAATTATATTATTAATAATATATACTATATAAGTATATATTATTAATAATAATAGTTACTAATACTAATAATATTATCAATACGTTAATATTTTTGGATGTTTGTTACGCAATCACGCAAAAACTTGGATGAAAGGCACACAGAAGGTTAATAGCCTAGATTAACATAGGTATAGGATATTCTTTATTCTGGGAAAATGTTAAGTTACTTTGGGATTTTCAAAGTAACTTAACATTTAGTTAGTTAGTTAGTTAGTAGTAGTATAGTTAGTTAGTAAAATTTTTGAAGTGAAACTTCTTTGCGCGCAATGATAGTAAAATAATTTCCAGGTCGAATTTTGTGTGACTCCTCAGTGTAACGAGCACGTGACGCTTCTTGTAACGTTTCTGCAAAAGTAATTATTAATCATTTAAAATAATTATATATATATATATATATATATATATGTGTGTGTATATCTCTTTCTGACATCTACCGCTTACAACATGTATATTTGATTGTTAAAGAAGTTTCACTCTTTAAACGCATACTCTTGTAGGTAGGACATATTTTCAAGGCTCATCATATTATGGTTATATCTATGTTCGCAGGTCGTTGTCAAGAATCATTTTGGGCTAGCGTAGTAACATGACTTAGGTTTAGAGATTTTTAACCTACCACCTTATATTAAACCATCTTTTTTTTTGACGAGGAGTAATCCGTTTACAGATCTCCTGCCGCTGGCTAGACGGCAGGAGTATGTGGGGGTCGCCTAGCGCCTGATCATAGCAGCACTGGGAATACCCACTAAAACTCCCATGTGTCTCCTTGCCCTTTGAGTGGGGTGGACCGGGTTCTGCCGAGGCAACAACTCCGATTTAAAAATATAAAACTTTTCTTCCTATTTTTTATTTTCATTCAAGGGACACGAACCGTTGCCAGTCGAATGTTTGCTGCGCTTTAAAACGCTATGCTAACTGACCTCTTATATTAAACCATCCTATTGAAATATATATATTTTCGTTCAGTCTTTTAATTGTTAGACATTTCCTATGGATTTTAATGGTGTGAATAGGGACAATGCTTCTACAGAAGATGAGTAATGTACGCCAGTTTTGATGTGTGCTTTTTCGCTGCTTTAAAAACAAGGAAATAAATATGGAAATGAATAGGTATGGATAGGACATGGATACACAACATCGTTTCTGGCGTCTCTTAACCTTATCCAAGTAAATAATTACTGTCTTGAAATTTAAAAAAGTTAGCATGCAATGAATACCTTCTATCTAATCGACGCGGAAAACGACTTACCTTATTTGGAAAATTATTGACAATTGCCAACATAAAATAAAGTCGCTGCCCGCCTCTGTCTGTTTCTTCCTACCTTCTTTTAATAAACCATCCAAGAGATTTTGATATAGTAAAGAGCGACAAAAGCGAAAGTTTTGTGTAAGGTACCTATATAATTTGCAGGAAAAATTGCGAGTTGGGCGAAGCCGAGAGGGCGGGGGGTTATTTTGATAAATAAATAAATATCAATATGTAGGTACAATGTACATGATGAGCACTGAATCTAAAATTATCGACTTTTTTGCTAGCGGCCTTTTTTCGCTGAATAATAAAGTTACAAGCTATAATTGAAAGTTGTCTCTCTGAGGAGTTGTCTCCCCCGCAGACTACTTCATGCTGCAGAATCAGATCAAGGTTACCATGTCATAGAAATACCACCGAAGTAACATTGTACTAAATTTCACATCAATCGAATCTGTGGAAATTAATGAAATCCCTTCGTCAACTAGGAGATTGGGTGAAATCTTCAAACGCCTGAAAAGATCTTCATAAACTATAGCTACGAACAACCACGATCACTTCAGATTTAAAAAAAAAATCTGGATCAAACTCGGTCCATCCGTTTGGGAGCTACGATGTCATAGACAGATACATACAGACACACACGATTATGGGCGTGCCCCATGCGTGCCCTATGTACATGACAAGACATCGTCTTCGTCATTCGGTGTATGAGATTTCGAGTATTCATAGCCATTACCACTTCTTCAATGAGTCTTTATAATGACTGTTTATAGTTTAATTTTTAATTTCGTTTATAGAAAAAACTGTCTGCACTCTGAATAAGAAAATACAATTGAGGATACTTAATTGGTATTTTTTTGTCTGCTATTGCTCTTTAATTAAAGTTAAAAAAATTCAGAAGGTTGTGTACTTAGTTGTAGGTCTCATTTAAATAATTGCCAGCACAATAATTAAACATTTTCTCACAAAGACAAAGTAAATGAATAAGAAAGCAAGCATTGTTAGTTTCTTGCTAAAAGAGTCATTGATGCGTAACTGACAAATTGACACTGCTTAAATTAAATTTAAATAAAGGGCATAAAGTGTGCGTTATTTATTTGTAGATATGTAAAAGATTTACTGTTATTTGATTTTCTTCTTCTTTTCATTCTCTAAGTGCCGTATCAGGTCTCTCCAAAGTTGGCGATCACTTTTGAAAAGGCCTCTATATCACGCGCCAGTCGGAACAGCTCCTCCACTCCCTCTTTTTCGGTCCATTGGCGGATGTTTCTCAGCCTAATATTATTCAGATAAACTGCTCATCTGTTTTCTGCCCACTCCTCTTCGTCTTCCAATCTTGTACCCAATAAGATGGAGCATATGGTATTTGACTTTATTAAGTGTTATTATTTGACTATTAAACATTCCTAGCGACTCGTCCCTATTTTGCACAATGTAGCGCAATATTAAAGTAATTCAGGTTTAACCACAACGAGGTTTGAGAGCGTCAGTGACACAGGCCTACCCTTTCAAAAAGGGCGTATGGGCTATATGGTCCATCACGGTGGCCCAGTGCGGGTTGGTGGAATTTCTTCTTGGACGTATGCAGGTTTCCTGGCGATGTTTTTCTTCACCGTTTGAGAGCAATCAGTAAAATGCAACTTAAGTTTTTAGAAAAAATTTGGTACATGGCATGATCCCCGATCATCGACCTCGGACCTGTCGACACGATAGGCTGCGTCTTTCCCACTGTGCCACTGACCTTTTAAGTTAATTTAAATTTAAATTAATTAAATTATATTAATATTTTTAAAAATTCCATAATTATTTCTCACGCGCGTGCACGCTTCGCACGCGTGCAATTATTATTTTTTAAATATATACGTATGTTAAACTTTCTATGTATATGTTCCAAAAAAGTTTTATACATAAAATTTCCTCGTTTAACGCTCTATCCATTGGTGCCTCAAAATCCGTTGCGTGGTTTAGATACAGACAGACGCGAGTAGCGACTTCAATTTTTACTATTTATAAGGTGATTTTTAAAAGTAATAGCTAGCTTTGCCTTATATCTGTCCGTAGAAACACAATATGATACATATATATTGTGTTTCTGTGGACAGAACAATTTTATTAGTCTAGAAAAATTTACTAACAAATTAAAATTTTAGACCCTCAGAGGCAATATTCCTCTGAACTTTTTTTCTCTTACCATTTTTGTATAATTTGAAAAAAAAAATTTTTTTCATCCCTCTACGGGTGAAATCAAAAATGTGTCTTACTCATTGAGATATTTTCATATGTTGTTATTCATAAAACTTATAACAAAAATGCCCCAGTGGGACAAAAATTTTGAATTGTTATTAAATTTTTGAAAGAAAGAAAGAAGAAAGAAAGCCTTTTATTCCTCTAATAAACACAATATGCATATATGAACAAATAATAATTACAAACAAATAAAATAAACAAGTAAGAAGAGGAAAAGGAACCCTGACTCAGTATACAGTTGTGGTGCGGACCACAACACTGATATTCTGCCAGGGACCAGAAATTCAAATAAAAAGAAAACAAAAAAAAAACATTTACGCGGGACAATTCATAACACGATTACAATCCATGGCTGAAGTTATTGCAAATTTTCTTAAAAACTATTGAAGGCTTTCACTAGCTAGTTTCTATATGGCAACGTCACTGTAAATATACAATAGTACACGAGAATGTACAAAAAATGGACCGGCCGCCCCCATAAACTGTCTCGTCTAAGCGTTTCTCTGCACATCCATCAATGATGAGCGAAGTCGTTTTTTAAAGCATCCCAGAGATGTAAGATCGCGTAGCGGGGGCGGAAGATTATTCCAGCATTTCGAGGCACGGTAACGAAAACAGCCTCTGAAGAAAGCGGATCTTCAGAGATTTTTCTAGATTAAATATTTAAACACTAATGAGGAATTAACATAGTTCTTTATTATTTATAATGAATTTACTTTCAATTTATATATTAATAATTAATAATATTTATAAAACGATATAAGCGACTTATAAACAGCGGATGAACAAGCAGTCGTGGATAGAATTTTCGTTTCGTACTGTTTAGATCAAGAGAATAGACTCGTCGTGAAAGCCTAATGGAAATAGAGAAACCATTATTTTTTAAAGTGAAACCTGAAGCCAAGGCTGTCTACGAAGGCGTCGCCATTATGGTGACGACACAATTTAAAGTACCTTGGTCTATGAATCTGATTGTTACAAAAAGGCATTTTCGTGTTGCCCCGTCACGCTCTCCTTTAATAAGTCTAACGCAATAAGAAGTCACGAATTAATTAAGTAACCTCTATCCACACATTCAAAAATGCATTATTTTGAGTATTTATATGAAGAAGTTTTCGTTACACGTTGTAACTTATGTTATCGCGATCAACAAAAAAATGTCACTTATGTACTGTAGCAATCTTCCCCTAACATTTAGTTTTGTTTCAATCCAATTACCACGCGTACGAAGATGTAGGCTCAGCCTAGTTATAGAATAAAGTCGCTGTCCGCCTCTGTCTATTTCTCCGTTTACTTTTAAATCACTCAAAATATATTGATACGGTTTTCACCAATAGAAAGAGCAATAAACGAGGATTTTTTGTGTATGAGGAAAATTTGCAGACGATGCGAAATTTTGTATGTATGTTGTTACTCAATCACGCTAAACGGCTAAACGGATTTGGATGAAATTTGGCTCGTGGAAAAATGTCGTCATGCGATAAAGATGTCAGGCATTATATTACTCGTTATATTTTCTCAGGTGTTATATTTTTCATCGAATATATAAAATTCTCGTGTCACAGTGTTTGTAACAAAACTCCTCCGAAGCGGCTGGACCGATTTTCATGAAATTTTTGTTGTATATTTGGTAGGTATGAGAATAGGTCGTAAAGCTTTTTTTAATCGCAATTTTAGTATTTTTTTTGAACAATATCCAAATAATTTAACTGTCATTGATTGACGTGAAGTGTCGCGTCACTTTGACATATGGTTTGAAAATAAAATTGGACCCGATAGGTGGCGTCACAATCGGGTTACAGAATTATTTTCGGGTCCGGACAGGACAACGTCTGCTGGGTCAGCTAGTTTATACATATATATAAATAATGCTTGTGTTTATTGCGGCTACGTCCTAAACGCCTACACCGATTTTGGTATTTTTTTTGTGTGTGTTTAAGTGGGTCTACAATTGGACTCGGTTTGACGTTGCGATCAATATTGTCAACAAATATTGTATTTGACACTCTTGGTATTATGAATATCATTAGGAGGAAAGAATGCACTGCAACCAATTTACAGTGCATTCCTTCTTATAATATTTCTTTATATTTCTTCCGCATTGATTATTATTGTATATTTTTCTCAGAAAAAGGTTGAAGACCGATATAGGTAGGTACTGATAAAGAATGTTAGTAGAACAGTTTATCTCTTGAAGAATGCATTTACAAGAGGTTTTATTTCCCGTGTTACTGCATTATCTACAATTACAACTCTTCTTTACTTTTAATGGCTTGAAATGATTTAAGCCTCATTGGTCCTCATTCCAAAATGTACAGTACTTGCCACACAAATGTCAAAGTGACAGATAACGTAACGCTTTTTATTTAACGCTTGTATTAATTTTACTCCTCATAAAATTTCCATACCGGTGACTTTATATGAAAATCTATTAACTCCAAAAATTTACACAAAGTAGGTACATAGTTGAGAAGTATGCGGAAATGTGATTTTCAAATATGTAGAGACGTTTATAGTTCTAAATATGATGTATCCAAAAATAGATCTAAGAATTGTTTATTCAAAAATGGCACAGAGACCTAATAAATATGTTTTGCGAATACAAAGAATGCGAACAATAGACTAAGTATTCATTATAATAAATTAGCGTACGACAGTCTTGCTAGTGTTACAAAAAAAAAGACATTTTGAGGCATCACAAGGCTATAGCTGGTTACAGCATACTTGCACCCGGAGCGGACTATTTCTGACAAAATTGATTGGTCTCCGTCCACTTGGCTCCATGACAAGGCATCCAGGAAAATTATTTTGCCTTTTGGCAAAAAAATTTCCTGGCATTTTCCTTACATAATTTTTCTTACATAAAAAAAGATTAAGAAAAGTTTAAAATATGTTCCGTAAAAATGTTCATTGTGTTGAAACCATATTTTGCATCGAAGTTAGAAACCAGTTCAGCGATGGCTTGCCCTTGAAAACATAATAGAGTTACCTTTGTATTCGTAGTATTTGCTTTTGCACGCTGCTTACACCCACGCAAAAAGCTTAAAGTTATACTATGTATGTATTTCCATGAGCTTTATTTATTTATTAAAAACTTTATGTATCTTCTGGTACAAAAGGCGGACTTAATGTTAAAAGAATTCTCTACCAACCAACCTTTGGGGTTAACAGAAAACACAACAGATTAACAGAAGGGTTTACAAGTGCACAAAGTGACTAAGCACGACAACAAATGAACTAAATCTCTATATATAAAAATGAATCCCCATTTCCATTGGTCACGGCATCATGCGTAAACGGGTAGACCGTTAATTCGGGAATATTCATATATATAAAAATTGCACGCCGGGCGAAACCGGGGGCGGGTCGCTAGTACAAAATAAAAAAATATACCTACTGAAAACAAACAAATAAACAAAACATAGACTACAACATATAAAAATAAACTACATACCTACATACACACACACACACACACATACAAATACAGAGGAAAGAAGGTTACTTATGCTGCGAAGAAATTTCCTGAAGTAATCGCAAATATACGTAGTTTTTTAAGCAACATCTGGTGGAAATGTTTAGTATATGGTCGGGTAAGGGGTTCCAGAGACGAATGGCCTGAAGAGTAAAAGATTTATACATAAAGTCAGTATGAATCAGAGGAACGCGAAGACGTAAAACTCTTTAAGTAAGGTAAATCTAACCTTAATTTCATATAAAAACGATGCTACGGTTTAGACAGTCATTTTTGCGTAAGCACATATTTTTTTAAGTACATATAGTAAGTAACATACACTATTGTTTTTCGACTTAATAAGTTACTATGTGTGTTCACAATGCAATCCTGTATGTAGTGTTGCAAACGCATAAACCTAAATAGATAATAGTGATTGCAGTGATCGATAGTAGTGGATAAATAATCGAGTTAACAAATAGAGATAACATCAGTTAAGTATATTTTAACATTTATTACAAGGGATTAAATATGTTTTCATTACGAGTTTTTAAAGAAAAAAGTTAGGTCAGTACGTCCTGCTGCCAACGACCGACATCCGAGTTGAGTTATCTACATAATATTTTGATATCCGGACTCCCTTTCACCCGTCTGGTAGCCAACCTATGTCTCCAAAAGAGGTTGGTTATCCTAATCTCAAATCTATCCTCGACCTATCAGGGTTCATCGCTAGTGGAGTTGGTAAGGAGAGGCTATGTGGCTGTTCTTTAATATTGTGCATCACTCACCTTTAAACTCCAACATTATAAAAATGGAACATAATTTCTTTCAGAAGTATTTTTTTTCTAATAAAAAAAAATAGTTTATACATATTACCTACTCTAAAAAAAATTTCTTTTCAAATTTCTAGTTTCATTTTCAATG
Source organism: Bembecia ichneumoniformis (assembly GCA_910589475.2). Taxonomy (NCBI): domain Eukaryota; kingdom Metazoa; phylum Arthropoda; class Insecta; order Lepidoptera; family Sesiidae; genus Bembecia; species Bembecia ichneumoniformis. The sequence goes on along the minus strand of OU342537.1, from coordinate 9,572,956 downwards.
AAAGGTTTAGGGGCGTTTCGTCTAAACATCTGTTTAATATAAATTAAACGGTCATTTCGAAATGGAATTTTGACGAGCCTGTTAGATGAGTTACATATTAGGTTAGGATGCCTACCTTAACGCTTTGTGCTAGAATTCCCGGGTTCGATTCCCGGCAGCCAATTCCGAAAACGAACTTTTCAAATTTGGCTCTTCTTTGGATCTGGAAAGTAGTGGCAAGGCACATTGCGTTTCGCAGTCATTTGGGCAGCCCGTCTGGCGGCAGTAACCACCTCCTTACAGAATACCACCGTGAAATAATAGCAAGTGTGTGTTGTGTTTCGGTGAACTAGTAAGGGATGCCAGAGCCCATTTTCCTATCCAATCCCTTCTCCTTAATTCTACTGAAGTCGGCAGCACACTTGCAGCAGCTGTGGCGTTGTTTGTGTTATTGGCGACGGTAGTACCTACCATCAAGTGTACCGCTAGCCTGTCTACCGATGTTATAATAAAAAAAGTCACATTGTGTATAAAATAGTTCCGTCAAAATCTGATCAGCTAGCGGACAGCGGTCTTAAATAATAGTCCAAGCGAAAAGAAAGAGAAGATTCTTTAAAATTTTCTATTTAGTTTTTATATAAAATAGTAATTAATATAGTTTTCAAAAGATGTTAATTACTAAGACAAAGACAGGCGAAAAGAGCAGACAAGCGGAAAATGTTGCCTATAAACGGCCTGTAATCAAAATCAAATAACCAGTTTAAATGGCCTTGACAATTATCGCCACAATGTATATGGAATGCAGGAAATAAGAGGTCAAGTTAGAAACCTATTTGGTTAATATTTTCTATATATATATATAGCTATATGTTTTCTACCTATAAGTTTTTAATTAAAATCAATATTGAATGCATTCATTTCCGAATTTCCGATTAAGTAATAAATGTTCCACTTCCACGATGACTCATACCTCTCACTTCCCAAACACGTTTCGTTCTTTCTCGGTGCTCTTTTTTATTTACCCATTTTTATGTCATTTCTGTGATATAATATTTTAATATGCTATATTTATTACGTAATGAGTGTAAGCACTGTTGCGGTTAAGTTCTGTGTTGCCTCGAACTGCTTTCTCATTTAGGATGAACAGTAAACCGTCTAAAAATATCATACAAAAAAATAACCGTCCGTCCTTAAAATCTTGATGAAATGGTCTTTTATTTTATGATATTTGTGTTATTACAGGTTCGATTATGTTTCTATACAAAAATCAAATTGATTACCGAATACCTATTCCAGCTCTCAGCGTATATATACGGTTTTTTTTTCTTACTGACGATCCAATTGATGGTCAGTAAGCTATTATGTACTAATTGATGGTAGGTATATTTATGACATATATTTATGACCAAAAAGTACAATTCGCATGCCGCCAGGTAACTATTGTACCATCCAACAGGCTATCCTACGCATCATAAAAGAGGCAGATATTGCTTTCATTGGTTGAGATAGACATTACTTAGTTGATGTTTTGTAGGGCTGGATCCCATAATTTAAGCATATGTAACATGTAACATGTGGACATTTGCAACATGTGTAACAAAAGGTTACCCATGTTACCTACATACTCAGCTGATGGAGCTTTTTTTCCCTTATATATCATCATCATCTCAGCCGTAGGACGTCCACTGCTAGATAAAGGCCTCCCCCTAATTTTCCAAAAGGACCAATCAGCGTGAATCCACCGTCAATCTTATCAGCGTGACTTATCAGGTCGTCTACGTCCTACGCTAACCTTGACGGTGCGTGGTCTCCACTCGAGCACCTTCCGGCCCCAGCGGCCGTCGGCTCTTCGTATTGTGTTCTGCCTACTGCCACTTCAACTTACTAGTCTGTCGAGTTATGTACATGGATCTCCTCATTCCTGATTGAATCTCGCAGTGTAATCCTGAGCATTTAGGTCTTTCCATAACGTCGTTGAGCGACGTTGAGCTTTACTACGAGGCCCATAGTTAGAGACCACGTTTCAGCAGCCATATGTCATCACATTATACTTTTATAACTATACTTTTTATAACTCGAGAATGGCTGGTCCGATTTTTATGATATTTAATTTGTTGAATTTGTTTCCATCCAGACTAGCAGAATCACTATTAAAACACCTGAAACATCCACGAAAAAAAAAATGAATAAAATTCAGTATTTCATACATTTTGTATGAAACGAGGTGGTACGAAGTTCGCCGAGTCAGTTAGATAAAAATAAAATCTATACTTTTATATATACTATACTTAATACTTAATATATAAAGCTGAAGAGTTTGTTTGTTTGTTTGGTTGAACTCGCTAATCTCAGGAACTCTGGTCCTCCATAAAACCTCTCCATTTATCGAGGAAGGCTACGATAGTAGATAGTAGTGTGGACTATAATGTAAAATGTAATGTAAAATAATTTTAAATTCGAATATTGAAATTTCATTACACTCGTATAGCAACTATATAACGAACAAGTACTTAGCTATAATATGTCAAATTATACTCATTTTCTTTATTTTGATCGTGACCTAAATTTCATTCGAATAATATAGACCTCACATTGTTCAGCACCTACTGTTTGTTACATCCGCTGATTTACAACAATGCTTTGTGTAATTACTAAATGTAACCCATCAAATCAGATATAGTTCTTTTCCATGTTATGGTATGAGGAAAAAACAGTATTTAGCAAATTTCAAAATCTCTCAATGTCATCCTGCCTCAAGGTTATATCCTGCTAATATGCGTATTATAAATACGTAAGTTTGTGGGGTTTGGATGTTTGTTACTCTTTCACGTGTAAACTACTGAAGGGATTGGGATGAAATTTAGCTCAAAGGCAGTTTATTACCTAGATTAATATATAGGATACTTTTTATCCTGGAAAAATGTTAGGTTCCCGAGGGATCGTCTAAAATATTTTAAAAATGGGCACCACCGTCAACACAGCGATAAAGATGTTATTTTTCAATGAAGACGAAGTCGCGGGCATCAGCTAGTTGTAAATAATTATAAGTAGTAACTCAGAATTAATACTTTTAGAAAACAGGACATCTATATAAATAAATCGCCCACATGTAACACACACAATTGAACGGCCCTCGAAATATGTACCTATTCAGGTTGGTGTTTTTTTATGTTAAGGTCGTGAGACAGGCTGACGGTCCACATGATGATAGGTGGCCATCGTCGCCTAGATATCAAGCAAGGCCACAGGTGCTGCAAGTGCGCTGCCTACCATAGTAGGATTAAGGATAAGGGATTGGGAAATGGGCTCTGGAATCCCTAACTCACTCACCAAAACAACAGCAAAATTGCTGTTATTTCACTGTGTGGTAACTGTCGACAGACGGGCTGCCCAAATGATTGCGAAACGCAGTGTGCCCTGCCACTACTTGCCAGATCCAGAGAACAGAGCCAACTATGAATACATTTCCAAAGTTGGTATGGACGGAAATCGCCAAGACAAGGATCTTTATCACTTAACCAATTTTTCATTGGTTTTAATTTAATATTTCATATCGTAAAGTTAGCTCTTGACAGTTTTATTTAACTTACGTTGTCTTTAAAATAATGCTGCACGAGTTTAAAGGGTAAACTGTGGATGCTAAAATGGTGAAAAAGTTTGAATGTGCTGTTTATATTTTGATTTTTTAAATGCAGTTACAGAATTTTAAACTAATATTTTAACTATTATAGACTATTCGCTTGCGTAAATTCGAACTACGACGAATGGAGACTCGCTACTTTGTTGACCACACGAAACGTCCTTGACATACCTACCTACAATACCGCTCTAAACAGCTTGTACTCGTACATAAATCTTGGTTTTTTACTAGTGATGAGACGCGTTGCATTCACTTATGAGGCACGGCATAATCATTAAATTTTCGATATAGGTTTACCTATTGATACAACTTGAATCACAAAGCCATATATTTCTATATATCGCGGCTCGAACCTGAAAAGCGGTGGTGTTAGTTAAAAACGTCATTTAGAAAACATTTTATTATATATAACCAATTGTTCAAATATTTATAATTTAAATAAAAATAAGAAATACTTCTACAACTTTTTCTATCACATCGTCGTCGTCGTTTCAGCTGATGGACGTCCACTGCTGGACATAGGCCTCCTGCAATGACCGCCAAACACCATGATTTTGTGCCGCCTGAAGCCAGCGACTCCCCGCGACTCTTTTAATGTCGTCAGTCCACCTAGTGGGGGGTCTGCCGACACTGCGTTTCCCGGTGCGTGGCCGCCATTCCAGCACCTTAAGTCCCCAACGTCCATCGGTCCTACGAGCTATGTGCCCCGCCCATTGCCACTTCAGTTTTGCGATACGTTGAGCTATGTCGGTCACTTTGGTTCTTTTGCGGATCTCCTCATTTCTGATTAGATCGCGCAAAGATACTCCGAGCATAGCTCTCTCCATCGCCCGCTGAGTGACTCTGAGCCTTCTTATGAGGCCCATAGTAAGGGACCATGTTTCGGAACCGTATGTCGTCACTGGCAACACGCACTGTTCGAAGACTTTAGTCTTCAGGCACTGAGGGATATTGGATGAGTAATTCTATCACATAAACAATAATTATTTTATTGGGAACAAAAAAAGAATGTAAAGGACAAATAAAACTGATACTTACTTTTTAAAGAACTTTGACATTAGTTTTGATTTTTTTAGACTTAAATAAATATTTTGAGCCCGTTGAATGAGTGGTTAGGGTGCTTGCTTTAACGCTCTTTTCAAGGGTTCCCGGGTTCGATTCCCGGCAGGGTCAACTTTGAAAAATGAACTTTTCGAATTTGACGCTGGTTCGTTTAAAGTTGATCTTGAATCTGGAAAGTAGTGGCAGGGCACACTGCGTTTCCCAATCATTTGGGCGGCCCCCTTGCAGTAGTTCATTCATCGTGAAATAACAGCACATGTGCTGTTGTGTTTTTGTGAGTGAGTAAACCAGAGGTTGCCAGAGCCCATTTCCCTAACCCTTCCCAATCCCTCATCCTTAATCCTACTGATGTAGTCGGTAGAGCACTTGCAGCACCAGCTGTAGCGTTGCTTGTGTTATAGGCACCTACCATCAAGTGGGCCGTCAGCCTGTCAATTAACTTAAGAAGAAAATGAAGATATTATTTTAAATGTTTTCTATAAGAGTTAAAGTAGGAAGTAATTTTATAAAGAAGCAGTTAATTCCTAACAAGTCGATACTTAACATTTCTGCACGTGACAAAGAATGATTACACCAATTAGGTTTGTTTCAGTAGGTACCTAAGTAGTTACACAAAGTATTGTAACATTTGCATATTCATACGCACGTCTGTAACTTGGTATTTAACAGGCTATAACTAAGAAGTATAAACTAACCTCCGACATTCTATTGAGACTGTTCTAATAAGCCCAAATTAGATTTATCTGCTATAAGTTGCTGAGGAGTTGGGAATCCCGCAGACTGCTAGAATAGGGTATTACACCCATTTTTAAAAAGTGTCTCAATTAGATTCTGTAGTGCTAATTGTCGAGTTTTGGGAATATGGTACAAATGTAGCTGCAGGGGGTCCACCGGAACCAACTAAATTTTGAAAGTGGTCTATGAGAAAAAAAGTCTAGGAACCTCTGATATAAAGTAATATAAGATAAACTTTTATTCATTATAAATATAAATAACAATTGTCTTTCCTAAATATAAATAACTATAAATTAAAATCTATAATTAATATAAATAACTATAAATTAAAATCTAATCGGAGGCCCCTTGGGAGGGTCTCCATCACGCAGGCAGCACTCCCGCGCTGAATTGCAATTGCAATTCTTTGCGCGAGAAAGCCGCCAGCGCGAGGGTCACCTGTTGCCTCCCTCAGACGTTTGCATAGGTCCCTGTGGAGCCCGAGCGCACCCTTACCCCAAGGCCCCAGTGTCTCGACCCCAAACGGTATGAACTGATATTGGGCGCCGAGACAACTGTATTTAGAGACCTTGAAGAGCTCCCGGGCATCTGCCGCTGCACCCGCGCGTTTTGTGGTCGCTGGCAGGTAGGAAGCCGCTAGGGTGTCAGTGCAGGTCGCGTCCCAAACCAGCGCACGGCCCATCCTCCAGGGTATCAATGACATCCCGTCAGGGCGCTTGCCATCGCCCCGTATAATCTGGGGCTCCAGAGCGGCGGGAACGTTGGCACTGATGAGCGCCCTTCTAAGGATGTCGTTGAGGGCGGCGTGGCGAGACAGGCGACCGGCGCCCGAGGAGCAAGAGAGGCCATGGTGGCCAAGTCGGTCCACAGGGGCCCCACAGGAAGCGCAGTTGTGGCCAGTGCAAATCCCAGCTCCCAGGCGGAGACCGACAGATATACGTAAAGTGTCCGGGTCGATGAAGGTTCCTGTATTGGGTGATGGATAGGCATGTAGCCAGTGACTTGACTCAGGCTTGGACACAGCTAGCAGCCTGGCCCGGTCTCTGCCTGTCGATGACTCTATGAGTGATTGTAGGGTGGCTTCGGAGGCTATTGAGTCCCAGGCCCTTTGTCTTTGGGGTTTCGGTGGAAGATTTGGGCTCGGTCCAGCTAGCCAAACATTCGTGGCCTCATCCAAGCACGCGATGACACAGTTAATGCCCGCTGGGGCTTTAAGTATTTTACCTGCGAGATCTAACGTGCTGTGGATGGAGGACAGGAATGCCGGCAAAGCAATACTTGAAATTTTGCGGGTTCCCAAACCGCCGTTCCTTATCGGTAAAGCGGCTTGGGTCCATGCCTGCTCGCTAATGTGGATATTAAGGATATTTTCAATTTGGGATTTCATAAGACTGTCAATAGGTTGAAACAAATGAGGAAATTTCCAGATGGGGCAGCAGCGAAGCAGGTAAGTAAATTTTGGAACAAACAAACAGAATTTTAAAATAAATAAGGCTGAATGGCTACTAATTTTGACAAGGCGGTCCGAAAAACTGCTGAATTTTGAAGTAATATAAGTGCTTCTGATATTTTAACAAATGAAACCAAATAATTATGTTCTTACGATAAACTCGTAGGATATAAAAAGAAAAACCTATAAAGACGCGTAAATTTTGCCAATGCAAAACTCATTAATTCTACATCTGTGTAAATATTTTAGTTTCTTTGTGTTTACGGCCACACTTGTAACTAATCGCTTTCATTTAACTTAAATTTAAGGTTGTCTGTGTTTGGATGCATATATGCTACGTTCAAACATTGCTCGCGCATTTATTACTGGCATCACAGAATACATAATAGTACAAATACTGGCACTTTATAAAAAAAAATGACATCTGAATAAACAATAAAGCGTTAATAATTATAACTATGAATCGAATTGTAATGCTAGCGTGCATCGTTTCCTTATTCGAATTTAATGCGATGCATATTTAAATTTAGAGAATTATCTCTAATATATATAAAATTCTCGTGTCACAGTGTTTGTAACAAAACTCCTCCGAAACGGCTGGACCGATTTTTATGATTTTTTTTGTATATTTGATAGGTATGAGAATAGGCCGTAAAGTATTTTTCACCCTCCTACCTCCAACCCCCATATTTTAATCGTGATTTTAGTATTTTTGTACGAAGAACTCGATAGGTGGCGCCACAATCGGGTTACGGAATTATTTTCTGGTTCTGGCAGAAATTGTCTAATTAGGTAGTGCATAAATAGTTGTTGCGAATTTTTAGTATCTTTACATATTCTAAAATAAAAGTCCTCCCCGCGTTCGCGATAATATCAAAAATTACTGAACGGATTTTCATCGGATTTTCAGATAACACCGTGAAATAACATTTATGTGCTCTTGTGTTTCGATGAGTGAGTAAGGGATGCCAGAGCCCATTTCCCTAACCCTTCCCAATCCCTTAAACTTAATCCTACTGTAGTCGGCAATGCATTTTCAGCACCTGTAGCATTGCTGTGTAGGCGACGCTGACTATCTACCATCAAGTCCACCACCAGCCTGTCTGCCGGTGCACTTAACGTTAAAAAAATAGTCTGATTTTGCCATTCTTGCAAAGTGTACTGCGCTCATCTATTAATACTAATCTTGACCCATTTTTTTTACAATTACAAATAGTTTTAACGTGCATATAGATATATTTTATATCAACAACGTATCAGATAACTGTGTTAACAGTTGAGCAATAGCCTTGCGCAACACAAATGTAAGTGACCAAACAAGAATTGAACTTATCCAGTAAATACGACGCAATCACCTACAAAATGTATTTAATACATTTCAAAATATAAGCTAGCTTTTGCCTCCGGCTTCGTCCGCGCCCACTTTTCTAAGGTGTTAGAACATTTGATTCAATTATTCTCATACATTTTTGTCAGGCGTTTTTATTCTTTTTAATGGTTAAATGGTACTCTATGTCCTTTTCTTTATCCCTGACAACGTGTCGTATGTGTCGACGGCCGATCGTATAATCCGGCAGTTCGTGATGTGCCTAGGCAGATCGTTATATTATGGCGCCAATTCATGAAATGGCTAATTAAAATTCAGGCAGATTGATCAACGAATGACGTCTGGCGATTTAGTTGAAAGATCTGACAGATATGAAGCAGAAACTTCATAAAACGGCGCCACATATCTTCCTAGGCACATCACGAACAGCCGGATTATACGATCGGCCGCCGACATATGCAAAATTTTATGATGATTTCATGAGGCGTAACTAACAAACAAACATATAGATTTACAACATTAGTTAAGATTTTTACTTGACAATTTTTGTTGATCATTTTCACTTTAATAAAAATTATCAGTCCTATGAATATTTCTCAAAAGTGACCTTTCTCTATTTACCAAAGCATTAAAACTAAGAATTAAAAAATTTCAATTCATGTAGATTGGTATCTACCTAAATATTTATTTTAGGTGCTATTATGTCTAAGTGTATCCGGAAAAACCGGTTTTGATGTACAAATGGGGAAAAACACCCGTGAATAATCAAAAATGAATAATGTAGGTATATGTTTAATTTGATACCTACTTAGTTGACTTTGTTATCTGTCTGTCATTCAAGTTTATTATGAATTATTATGTCATTCATTAATTAATTATTATGAATTGTTACTGAAAGGCATAACTAATATTTATTTTTCTATTTTTAAATACTAAACTATTTTCTGGGTTAAGACGATTAACCCCAGAAATTTAATAAAGAAGGACCGTGAAAAATGTTATTTCGGTTTACGAAAATCTGTAGATAAAAACGATTTTTATACAATAAAAAAGCGGTCACATTACATTTTATATACTTACCGTGTTTGCAGAAGAGACCCCTTTACGTTTCCTGTCTTATTTATATGTTTATGTAACTATTATATATTAAAATTTGACTCCTTTTTTAATAATCATATTCGTTGTATATCATTATTAGCAGCGGCAGGATATATTAACTGGCAGGCGGTCTGGTGGCAGTAACCACCACCTTACAGACGACCACCATAAAATTAAAGCACATGTGCTGTTTTGTATTTCGTTTAAAGAGTAAAGGTAACCAGAGCCCATTCCCCTAACCCCATCTTGTCGCTTTTCCATTATCCTTTGAACGTAGACAATGCACTTGTAACTCCCGTTTCAGTGGTAGACAACTACCACTACCATCAATTTGACCGTCAGACTAAGCGGCGATCTTTATATAAAAAACATAACTGTAATAATATTATTTTGTATAATATATATTAATAAATTATACATCTTTATATGTGTTACAAACTATAATAAATGTTGATTATAAAATGCCTCGTAAACACTGCAGGTATCATGTACGAGAAACCTTATTTAAAAATTAGTGAAAATAAATACTTATGTGGAACTGTACAAAAAGTTTTAAAATACAATAATTTTACATCTATTACATAATACAAAATAAAGTCGCTCTGTATCTTTTTCTCCGCTAACTTCTACTAAACCACACAACACATTTTGATACGGTTTTCACTAATGGAAAAAGCAATACAGAGAATGTTTTCGTATCTATATAATTTGCTAAAAAAAGTTGCATGCCTGCGAAGCCGGGGGCCGCTATATGTCATTTAAGGTGGCGCTGTACAAGCGTGGGAACTCAGTGATAGGTATTTGGGAGAATTTGTTGTCTCAACTTACTACAATACGAATAACCGAAGACAAAATGCGACGCAACACATTCGCGCCACTTATTCAACTCGCAAAAATAATAGGTAAAACATAAGTTAGCAATTCCAATATTTTAGAAAAGCCTTTATAGATGGTAGCTATTGACATGCCAATTTCAAATGTACATTATAGGTAGGATGTTTCCATGGAAAAACATTTTTGGATTTTAGTCAGTAATTACAAGAATTTAACTCGCGAAAATGTCACAAATTCTGCACATTTTAGAAATTAATTTTACTAGATATAAAATTAATTTCAGTTTTTTGTTGCGATGCAAACCTACATATTATGTCCCAGAAATGTGATGTTTTTTTATGTATTGCTACGACTTATAACTAATAAGTAATAATGGAATTACGTAGTATGGAATAAGTAAGGTGTTCGAGTTGGGAAGTGCCCTCTTATGAAATAGACAGAAAACTCAACATTTCTCGTAATTTTTGCAATGATTGTTTCAGGTGCTGGTTTGATGCGCGATTTCGACTTTTCGCTCACACCGCTGTTGACATGTATCGGTTTCTTCATAATGTATTTGGTCGAAGAACTGGTGCATATATATATACATCACCGTGAAAAGAAAAATGGCACGCCAGCTCCGCTTGTCAGAAATCTGAGCGTGCGCAGGAGTCGGGCTGGCAATTCCGATAATGGCGACAAAAGCGTCACTAATTCTACAGCAGACCTCATAGACCCTAACTCCATTAAGAAGAATAAGGTATCTGGACATATATTTTATTTTTAATAAGTATATAGTGTTAGGAAAGACAGGCGGCTAGGTTGACCTTTTCAACTTCAAACTACTAACTGACATTACATTATATGTATAGATATTATATTATATGTGAAGATTATATCTATAGATAATACCTGAGTTTTTGAGATTTAATGTAAATCGGTTATTCAGCTATTTTTTATTAAAACTTAAAATATAAATTTAAATTTATATTTTAAGTCATAAAATTATTTAAATTTTTCACGGAGAGATTTTTATGTTTAGCGTGCACAAACGCGCAGACAAACAGACAAAAATTCTAAAAGCAATTTTTTTTACCTGTACAAATTGTGTTTGTATTGATTTAATAATCTCCAAATTAAAATAAGTACTTATAAGTCAAAATGATCTTTCAAATTCGCAAAAACGCTGTACGTGAAATAGAAACAGCTAAATCTATTTAATTATTCTAGTCTGAACTTGTCGCATGACTCATAGCATAAATCTCCATAAGAAATGTTCTTAAGATTTCGCACAAGGCTATTATTCTAGTATTCTAGTGGTAGATGGTTTTCTTCATACAATAATGAATTAGGTCTATATAGTGGTCTAATCGATTGATTGGGATGTGCCTGGATGACGATTTTTAATTATTAGGTAGGTACTTAATTATTTGTAATATATGTAAAATCTGTGTTAGATATTAAGTATTTTATCAACTGACAATTGTATAAAACAAAGTACAAAATGTAAAATGTGCTTTGATTTCAGGACCCCGAAATGGAAAATCACGGTCACTCGCATCATCACAGTCATATGCCGGTGAATACAGGAGATGACGTCACGTCTGCATTGCGTGGCCTGCTCATTGTTCTTGCCCTTTCGATACACGAACTGTTTGAAGGTCTTGCTGTTGGATTAGAATCTAGCGCATCTAACGTCTGGTAAGCAGAGATTGTTTTATTTTTAACAATTCATATTAGCTTTAATTCTGCCATCTGTTAGTGAATAACGATAAAAACTAAATTATTGTTCTATTGAACAATAGAGGGTGCTGACATGCGCCATTGTGAATTATCACATAGTGTTCAAAGAAAGCAATAGATGTCGCTGTTATTGTTTTTGAAAATGATTCTTTTGAAATTGAATAAATTTTAATTTTTCCCTTATTTGTATAGAATTCCTTCTTTGTATAAAAATATTATCCACTTAAAAATTTAATATTTGGATAATTTTAAACTATGTTAAAATACTTGTTTACCGTCAATTCAAATTACTCATTCAAAAAGGAAGAGTACATCATAAACAACACAACCATCCTCACAAAGTTCCTGTTTATAATATTAGTAGAATGTTTTAAACAACTTAACATTTAGATTTTTTTCTTCCAGGTATATGTTAGGTGCAGTGTCTGCTCACAAGCTGGTGATAGCGTTTTGTATAGGCGTGGAATTAATCGCTACTCGTACAAAGACCTGGCTAGCAGTCATTTACATAACCACGTTCGCCATCGTCTCTCCATTGGGCATTGGAATCGGTCTTCTTCTTGTCGGAGGCGAAGGCGCCACAGGTGCGGGCGTCTACTCCGTAGTGCTTCAGGGTTTGGCCTCGGGAACCCTCCTCTACGTGATTTTCTTTGAAATATGGAAGAGCGATAGAACGGGCATCCTGCAATACTTGTCTGCTGTGGTTGGATTCTGTCTCATGTTCGGATTACAATTGTTGAGTAAGTAGAAATTTTGTACCTAAGTACTTTTTTAGAGTATGAAGAATAAAAAGAATGTTCTATTTTTTTTTTTTAATATTAGGTACTTCATATGTATAGCTATTTTTTCTATATATAATATTTTTCTTAAAAGTCTGATTCCTAAAGATAGCTTAACATAAAAAAAGACAGTATAAATATTAACCAAAGCGAAGTAAGTAGTTGACATTGTTATAGCAGTTTGTATATCTAGTCTGCATTTATTATAACTAATAGGTGTGCATATATTATTAACCTGGAGATAGTTATTCGAGTAGACAATGTTAAGACGCAGTTTACGTAGATATCGCCCCTAAATTCGCCTGTCAATAGGGCTGTCGCAAAATGTTTTTTTTTTTTATATTTTAACCGACTTCACAAAAACGAGATTCTTGACGATCATTTTTACTTCGATTAAACCAAACTTAGCGACAACTCAGAGTTTTTTATGTTTTTGCACAGTTTTGCAATCAATAAGTCCTAACTTCGACTACGCTCGATTTTTTTCTTTAATTTAACTATACACTATTAGGACTGCATTATACTGTAAGACTGATTTTTCATTTTTCATATGAATTTTTTCATATTTTTCATATTTTTCATATGAAACTACTATTATAACAATTTATAGTAAGTACATAATAACTAGTAACTTATATAATAATATGTAGATGAAGTTAGGAATGTTGCTTGTTGCTTGCACTAATTTTATCTACTTTTCTACCACCAAAAATAGAAAATTAAAAAATAGAGAATCGAGGGATCTTTGTCTATGGTTATTAAGAGTAATTTTGGCGGAATATTCAAAAAAACTTTGTAAATCAGGCGAAATTGGGCATTTTACAGTACATTATATGTCATAATTTAACATCTGTGATATATTTTTAAATTTAATTGTATTTTTTTAATTTCAGCTGGTCACTCCCATAGTCATTCCCATGGAGACGGCGATCACGGTCATTCACACGACGGCGATCACGGTCATTCACACGACTAACTTATAATGAAATTGCCATAATAAAAAAAAAACGAACAGAACAAATTATTCCAAAAAAAAAAACATGATTGAACAAGAAAATTATAGTAATTAATAAAGACACACATACCTAATTTATTGTGATAAAATAACTTAGATATTAAGTAGGTATTATTTAATTTAGAGTTAAAATACAAAATTCTAGGATGACATAGCCTTTACGCGGTGTTTTATTAAAATGGTGTAGTTAAATTACCAATGATATTACAATAGAATAGAGCTATTTATTCAACTGTTGTGTACTTAATTATTAATGGAGTCATGGCACGATGTATTATTATTTATCAATAATAAATTTTATATCAAAGTATACAGGTTTCGCGATGTGAGTTATTTCTTGACTTGCAGCTCGAAACAAATGACTTCTTCGAGCATTGTCACGTCGCGTTTCAGTATGAACTAATACTGAAACTAAAACTCTAAATTTCCCAAACGTGCAACAAATATTATAGGTGCATAGTATGTGGAGAATGTGCTTGATCTAGAGTGAAAAGCGCATTCATTCATTCATCATTCAGTGCAGTACAGCTGTAATTATAATCTACCTCCGTTTCTAGAACATGCTACTTACCTACTTTAATAATATCATTGGTAGATTAACTAACAACATGTTGCAACTCTGTAAAATAGTTTATTGGTTTGATAAAATAATAGTAATATGATTTATACTTAATTTAATATTAAATTATAAAATAAGTAATTTTACGAAACAGGGAAGATATCTTTTAACTTTTATGTTTACTTATACATAGGCCGCACTGAAAGTTCTTAGAACTGGCCAGACAGTAAAGACAAAAATGATTTTTTTTTTTTTCTTTGAAGAACCAATATCAGAGTTCCACTTGAAGTAACAATTGTTTAAGTTAAATGGAATTGTTTATGTAATGTTTCTCCTTCACCACGACAATGCTCCAGCCCACGCCGCCAAACGAACAATCGAATATTAGATTATGGAAGGTGTGGAATTAATGACTTGGCATCGTGTGATTTCTATTTATCCCCAAAAATAAAAGATAAACTTAGAGGAATTCACTTTATAAACCCTGAAAATTTAGTGAAAGCTTTCGAAAATGCTGTGAATGAGACCCCTAAAAAAAAGTGGGCCCACTGCTTCAGTCATTTGTCGCATGCGACGGTGCTTAGAATGGAGACTACTTCGAAAAGCAATAAGAATACAAACAGCTTCCTATATTATTTAGTTTTCGACTTTCTAATAACTTTCAGTGTTACCCTCGTACTTATTTGGTATCGAACATTGTACTTCTTTTTTGTATAATGTATATTTTTAATAATGTAGGTACAATGCAAAAAAAAATTTGTATACTGAAAAATATTTATCATCTACACCTACTCGTATTAACTTTTAGTAATTGTTTTATGTTTAATTTTAATTTACGAACACAAAGGTAAGTTATCTGCTGAACATTTTAAAAAATTGGAAATAAGGCCACAATGTAAAATCTTAAAGTAAATATTGTTACCAAATATAACTACCATTTTATTGTGGTTAATTTGATTTTTTTGTTATACGTATTGGTAAATTGTTACCAATTTGATGAGTGTTTAAGAGTCAGAAACATTAGTTTCCGCTTCGACTGCTTAGGTAGACACTATACCGACGGTTTTTTTGTATATTCAAATTAGTCAGTTCCACAGATCAAAAATGAAGATGAGCTGTCATGTAATTCTCAACTTTGCCTGATAAAATCTCGTAAAACTCAAAAAGATTAAATATATAAAATATATAGAGAGAGCATTGAGAAAAAAAACCTACAAAAATATTGATCCTGATCGCCGTAATCAGGATGGCCATGGCGTAGTTAGATAGCCTTGTAAAGTTGGTGATGGACTGAGCGATTTTGTACCAAGTGGTTCTAAATGTCACATTACGGATTCTTTCGTCTTGCTCGATCTATGCAGTTGCAAATCTTTGGTAAAACTCGGAAACCTATATATTTGAAGATAAATATATAAACGCCTTGATTTTATTTATCTTAAACACTCAACAATGATTACTAATTATCTTATAAAATGCAGGTAAAATACATTGTATCTGTTTACTTTTTAATTTATTTGTAAAGAAAAGGCTGCAGATGGTGTGGCCTCAATTTTGAAAATGGTATAAGGATACAATATTTTTTATACCCTTGTACAATGACGACGAAGAAATATAATAAACTCTAGTCAACAGCTGCAACCACATAAATTAAAATAGGTTCTCACCTTAATAATAATATCATTATAGATGAAAATGAATTTTGGTATACCTACGACATGGAAAAACTAGGAAACCGTTTGACCAATCACAATCCGAACAGATCTGCTAAATTATTTATTACTGTGCGTTTCAATTTTGAAAAACTTAACAATACAGTTTAATTTAAAAAATTTCGACTTGACAGACTTGACAGCCAATTAATGTTTGCATAGAAAACATATGCTTAAATTAATTATTTTTTTCTTGTTGTTTTTACTGTTTTACTTTATAATTGACAATGTATAATATAATACATAAACTTCGCTTTTCAAATTATCTTTCTGTGAAACATATGTATTCTATGTAATAGAAAATAATAGGGTCTGTTTACAATAGATGGACTTAATATACTAAGTATTACGTCCATGTTACAATAATTGTGATTATTGGTCCAAGGTTTACAATGTCTGTGTGAAAAGTATATGTCTATGACGCTAGGATAACGCTAGGAGAGGTTCGAAGCACAGAACACTATATTCTCTAAGTGGGGTATGAAGAATGCGGCTAGCTTGTAACGATATAACGTATTCTTGCTCAAATTACTTGTGTCGTGTAAAGTAAAGGCACCATTACGTTTATGTGCTTATTAAAGTTATTTGGATATTATGTTAATAATATCCAAATAACTTAAATTAAATTAAAACTTAATTAAATTAAATTAATTAAGTATTAAAAAAGCAACAGTTACTTGATAACATATGAGATTATTTATATTATTAAAGTTAATACCCAAACTTTCTGTATTTAATCATTTTTACTAAAGTTCTAATGTTGATTTTACGAAATCATGATATTTTGTTTACTGCATAATTATAATCAGTAAATACCAACATATTATTTATTATACGCCTATCGTGCTATTAGAGCTTTGATCAGTTAAAAGGTAGACTCCAAATCAGTTTAATTAGGGGTCACCTGAAAAGCGTTTACATTGTGAAAACTTTTAGATAAACAGATAAAAATATAATTATGTTACTTGCATACAAATATTAGCATTTCTAATATTTGTTATGTGTTATGTTTTTCAATATAGGTAATAAAAACAACTATTTGAACATTTTAAAAAAATGTTTCAATGTATAGATTTTACACTTACCTAGAATAATAATTATTATTGGAAGAATTTAATCAACAGTACGTAGTATCAGGTAGGTAACTGTGTCTGTGATATATTGGTAAAGTGTAAACTTGGAACATTTTTGTGGATATAACATTGTATTTTGATAATGTATGCAATTAAGCATATTCTAGCAAGTACATACATAATATTACTTACTAAGCAATGTTACACGCTATAACACTTACGTATATATAATATTTGAAACTTGTAAATTTGTACTGAGGTCAAACGAATCAAATTATCCATGTTTGTAAATAAAAGAGTTAAAATATTTATTTGTGTTTAATTAATGCGGCAGCTTAAGTATTTGCTGTCGGTAAAGCTATTTGCTGTCGGTACTGACTGGGTTCTGATTTAGAATTCGTTGTGCTATCAAGAAATGCGTTGCAAATATACGTGTTAATTTTTTTAATGTTAATGTTGGTAGACAGGCTGACGGTCAACTTGATGGTAGGTGGCTACCGTCGCCTATAACACCAGCAACGCTAAAGCTACTGCAAGTGTCACGTTATATAATTTTTTTTATACAAAAGTATAACAAAAATAAAATTGAAACGATTGAAATTATGACTGCAATCAATATCATAGTTATTTGGGATTACACAAACAAAATACAGCAAAAATTGGAAAATTTATGATCACAGTACACAAAAATGTAGTTCAGGTTGCCGATCATGACAAGGTATCACGTGTTTATCACGTGTTACAGTGTCGATTCCTTTGTCTCTGAGACGATAACGAACTTCGATATCGCATCGCTACGGAGCGAATGCTACTTTGTCTAAGGCCCCTGGGCCATCATCACGGAAACGTAAAACTCAAAATACAGCCTATTTTTTGTAATGTAGTTTTTGAGTGTATTCATTACAAATATACAATCAATCATAATATATTTCCTCTTTATAATTTTAGTTTTAAAAATAATAATCTATGGCCGTGACAGGCAGCGGACATAATTGACACCAAAGATAATTGTATTAGTGTATAGATGGAACAATAAAAATTGAAGATTCCTTCGATACTCGATACCCGTCTTTCTAATAGCTGCATGTCGTATGTTAAAAAGAGATAACAATAGCCGAATATGACGTCTTAAAACGCTGCGCGCCATAAAAGAGGAAACGTCATATTTGTTTATATCATGCTGGTTAACAAGCGCGTTTAGCTTTATGTGATTTAAAATACTTAAAAATCCAAAAGTGTGATTTCATAAATCTGTTGCTTGCCAAGAATGGCTTGTACTGTTCCCGTTTGTCCAAGTAGAGTGGGTGTTTTGAAGGAGAATAATGGAAACATATCATTTCACCGGTAAGTCGCACAGCTCGCACTCATTAATTTTGGTGTTTTGTAAACAAATTTTTATAATTATTTACTAAAAATGAATCATTGTACATGCATACACAGCTCTAAGGTTGATTTATTTAAAGAAATGCTGATATTTATAACTAAAATTTACAAAAACCAAAGTTAATCGGAATTTTTGACATTTGTCTTGCTTCATAGTGCTGTAGTCTGATCTTGATAAGTTTATCGATATCGATAACTAATTTATTTTTAGTAGAGTGTTGACAATTTCTAGCATTCACTGCAGGTTGAAAGTAATTTTTATCAATTTATAACAGATTTCCCACCGACATCGATTTTAAAAAAAACGTGGACAAAAAATGTAAGAAAAACCGACGATTGGAGAGCTTTGCAATATACAAGAATATGCTCGATGAACTTTGAAGATTCTTGCTTTCGCCAAGGATATCAGCGTAAAATTCTACACTCGTATGCAGTGCCGACAATATTCCCAAAATTACCACCATCGTGTAAACCAGTAAGTAATATCATAAGTTATAAAGAAGTTATGCTTCAATCTATGAAAATTATGAAAATCTTTTGAATCATTAATAACCAAGAACTATTTCTTTTCAGAAATTACCCAGAAAAAGAAAACTTACTAATAAATACGTGGATACCCAAGCGTCAACATTAACTGCAAGTCTTTAAATTAAAATGTTGACGAATCACAGATGAACGATATCACAGATTAAAATGAAACGATATCATAGATTATCCAATCTGTGATATCGTTTCTAAAAATAAAACTTTAATCGAGTTTTTTTTCTCTCGTAATAAAATCCTACTCCCGTTCTACCCCTTAAGGATGGATTCTAGTTATTTCTACTCAAAAAATAACTATTCTTTTGAAATATTTTGGTGGAATAAATGCGAGAGGTTGCATACAATCTCATACAACCGATTAGCAATGCGGCGAGTACCAGTACGCACCCACATTTTATTTATATTGAATAACCAAAGCCATACTTTTTATCCGTCATATATTATATGACGGATAAAAAGTATGGCTAAAAAAGTTTTAAAATCTATATCAACGATATCTAGTTATCAATAAAAATGCACAGCACTATTATACGCTATAACTTTAGCTTGCATTGTATAGTCAAAATGGAGACATTCACTCAACTTCGACCCGACAGATTATATATGTATGTCTCTTTCAATCTTATGGCAATTTGAAGGTGTTAGAAAGAATAAAATATTGCTGCATTTTGTGATCCATCTATAGGTACAGACTAATACAACATCTTTGATTGACACTGCGACATATTGAATGACACTGACACTTGACAGATCATGTTAACAAACAAAACAAATACATTTGTATTACCTGTGGCACTGATTTACCTTCGAAAACGAAAAGTTCGAAAGTAAATGCATACCATATGCATACCTCAACAATGCAATACAATGCATGCAAGTAAGCAAGCAAATAAGCAACCAAGCAACAAATAAATAATTCAGTGAATGGAATGCACGTATTGCTCTCGAAAGATATTACCGTGTAGATTTGAATTGATCAGCAATTTAATTGCTGATAACAACGTACGTTTGGAAAATCCTATGCATTTAACGGGACAAAATAAATTAAAGTGTTTGTAACAAATAACTGCACTTGACTCACGCAAGGAATAATATTCAGGTATGTAAATTTTCTATATTGTGTTATTTAGAGTCTGTTACGTGTTGCCTCATAATAATGCAGAAATATGTATATTTTAATAGTTAGAAAGTTAATTTGTGTGATATAATCGAGTTGAAAGGTGAAATTCATCGAGATAACCTTGCGTCATGGATGCATTCTATTCTGAGTTTATAGAAAGTGAGAACGGACGTTTATTTTATGTTTAACTTTTGTGGTTAAAGGTTCTGTTCGAACCTAATATATTTTTGTTCATCATGAGTGTTTTAATTGAATCTACAATTTGTTTGTCAGTGGTTCCAGTGTCTAATATTTTTAGTGAGTTTTTTTGTTGTTTATATATTCACAAATAAAGGTCTATTTATTATTCAGACACGTACTGTCTCAGAAACCGCCATTCTGAGGCACAGGCCAGCAGATACATTCCAGCTCAGACAAAATATTCTCTCCATGAATGCCGTCCGTGCGCGGATAGTGTCTGATGGTGTCGGAGCAGACACATTACGCTAGATATAAATAAGTTCTTACTTATCATATAAAATATTATTTTTTTCTGACACTGTATGTATCTGATATGTTCATTGTCTGAAGTTATAAATAGACCTTAAAAAGTCCTTATTATCTGTGATTAGGGGGAGGCCTTTGTTCAGTAGTGGACATCCTACAGCCGAGATGATATGATGATGATGATGATTGTATTATTTATTATAAGTCCCTACTGAATAATTCTCACTCATTTTTGTTTCTGTTATCTTTTTCTGTTCATTTATTTAAGTGTTTCATTAACTGTTTCACTTAACTATTTCATTTATTTAAGTGGCTAAAAAAATTTTAACCATTTCATTTCTTTTAAATAGTTTTCAATTATATTTTTAAAGAATCTATTAAAATTAATTAGCAACAAAACAGGAACTGAATTCCAATGTTGTTAACATAAAAATTTCTAATCTCATATTAATGATGAATGAATGAACCATGGTATTTGTTAATGTATTCAGTCCACACTCTTAATAATTAATTAATGGCCTCAGAATTTAACTACTCACGAAGTTAATGGTTATTCTAGTTAATAATTTGCTTTTCATGAGTGTCTTTTTTGTACAGATATGTTAATGTGTGCGTGTGAGGGATAGCATAAGAATGTTTAAAAAATAATAATAAACATAGGAATTTTATATTTTTATTACAACAACACATTCAAACAAGTCACAACCAAGCTCACTTGCACTCGTGAAATACAAGGACTATAATTAGTTTTAGTGGTTTGTTAAATTTATGTTTTTTTTTTTTTTTTTTTTTTTTTTTTAATTTAAATCCTTCATTTAAATTTACAACTACACAAAAAAAAAGTAAATTTAAGCTCTTACATAGGATAATTTAAAATAAAGATTGAATTAGGAACCTAAAATAAATAATGTTGCATTAAATGAAAATATTTTAAATTTATTTAAAAATCTTAAAATAAAAATAAATAAAAATAAAAATAAAATAAATCTTTATTTGCGCGAACACATGTTTACAGGATTTTAATTTGTATACAGCAGTTACAGTACAAAGTATGTTCTACCCGCCGAGGGCATGCAAATATTTGTGTTTAATTGTTGGTAAACTAATATATTAATAAAGGAATTAATGTTTCTTATTATAAAATTCTTTAACATCATAATAACAACAATCTAATAACCATTTTGTTAATGTTCTTGCAAATTTAGGATCCGGCAATTCTTTTATATTATTAGGTAGTTTATTGTATGTTTTAATTGCCATAACATAAACATTTCTATTAAATAGTTCTAATCTACATTTTGGTCTTTGCAATAAATTACCTTGTCTAGTTATTTTGGTTCCTATTTTGTTATTTTCGACAAAACAGTTCGGATATTTTCTAACAAATATACACAACGTCTTTATATACAAGCAAGGTAAGGGAAGTATATGTAACTTTTTAAATAGTGGCACACAACTCTCCATAAAGCCAACGCCACATATTGCTCTGATGCATTTTTTTTGGGCCCTAAAAGCTCTTATTATTTCGACAGAGTTACCCCATACCAATAATCCGTATGTCAAAATCGAAGAAACGTAGCCATGATAAGCAGTGATTGCTGCCTCAATAGACACAGTCAATCTTAACCGACGTAGTGCATAAACAAATCTGTCTACTTTATCACAGACCAGACCGACATGAGATTTCCAATTACAATGTTTATCTAGCATTACGCCTAAATATTTTATACTTTCTACTTCTTCAATAATTTTACCTTTGTCTATAACTTGAAGAGGTGTAAATTTAGTTTTATAAGTTACGAACTGCATTAGCTTACTTTTATCAATATTTAGATGAAGGTTATTTTTATCTAACCATTCTGTTAAATTTGTTAATAATGAAATTATTTCCAACTTTTGTTGGTTTTTATCCTTGTTTTTTAATACAATTGTAGTGTCGTCAGCGTACAGAAATGTGCTATGATGTGTTATGTTAGGAAGGTCGTTTATATATATTAAAAACAAAAATGGCCCAAGTATACTGCCTTGAGGGACTCCCGATACATTTATTCTGAAGCTAGATCTCCTTGTTATCTTAACACCTACTTCAGATTTATACTTATGTACTATTTTTGAAACTTCTGTACATTGATATCTATTTGATAAATATGATTTAAGCCATTTCAATGTAATTCCTCTCATGCCACATCGTTCTAGTTTATATTCTAAAATTTTATGATCGACAAAATCAAATGCTTTGGACATATCGAGAAACAGGGCAGCAACACTTTTTTTGTCATTTAATCCCTGAGTTATTGTTTTGATTAGGTTGAAACATGCCAGAGTGGTGGAGCTATTTTTACGAAAACCAAACTGATCTGGGCTTAATATTTTATTTTTTTCAACGAAATCATTAAGACGTTTAAGCATTGCTTTTTCAAAGATTTTTGAAATTATTGGAATCAGTGTCACAGGGCGATAGTTACAAACTTCTTTTCGGTCTCCCTTTTTAAATAATGGTTTGACTATTGATTTTTTCAGGGCCGATGGAAATATACCCTGTTCAAAAGATAAATTGATGATATAACTTAGAGGCTCGGCTAACTGCTGAGCACATATCTTTATTACTTTGGTGTTGATCTCGTCATAACCTACCTTCATTTTATCAATCCTTCCTTAGAATTCGTTTTTAGGTTACTTAGAACCGATTTTACTGAATTACAATTTCTGATTTTCCTGATATACTGAACTGAATGTCTTGATAAATCACTTATCTTGTTTTATAGTTGCAAGTGGAAGTCGACCACTCTGTCCAAGGATGTCTGGTCCAGAGCTTACCCCGGAAGCACAATTGCGATATCTGCTCAGCTGGTTTGAAGAGTTCAGCGAGTTACAGCGTGAAGACTTCCTGCCTATTCTGGCAGCTGCCCAAGGAGGCAAACACGATCAGCTTGCAGCTACCCTCGCTGCACTGTCCTGCCAAGATAAGCCTCTCAGCTTGTTTCAGTGTCGGGTTAGTGGTTTACATTTATGTGAGGTTCATTGATGCTAGACTTAGATAAATCTTACAAATCTTACAAATACTGCATTATGTTGATATGTTTATACGTTACTAATGTTAAAGACATCCATAAAAATCTTTCTATACTCAAAAGTAACACTAATTTGTTCAATACTATAATGTAGCCCTGTGTAAAAAATAGTAAAAGAATCTATGTATATTCATTCTATCATGCAAGTTCTTTGTGAATCCTATACAATACATAGTAGGCAGTTTGCCCACAGATTATTGAGCATTTTATTATTGCATTCGCCAGCTTCATTTCATGTCAGTAAACATTCTAAAGTGAATTAATTTGAATTCATTGCAATAGATTACTTTATAAACTGGAAAGTGAATGGAAGCCCGAAAGCAGTAGCTATCTAGTTAAATTAACTTTTATACTAGTTTGTGCCAGCGACTATGTCTGCATTGAAAAATAACGCCGATAAAGATCGCTGTGACGACGGTGGTGCCGTCGCGGCGATAGTGGCCCCCATTTTTTTATAGATCCCTCCGAAACCTAACATTTTTTTTCAGTAAAAAAGTAGTTTTTATTCATTCAGTAGCTTTTATATAAAAGTTTCTAGTTTTATGTGTAACAAACCAAACATTCATCCACCCTCACAAACTTTCGCATTTAATTATATTAGTAGGATTGTCTATGTTATCTCCAGGTTAAACTCTATGATTATGATTTAAAGAATTCTTTGACCGATATTTAGAAAAATCTTTCAGATGGACAGATTATGTTTTATGATGCAAAAGTAATAAGTTGAAACGAACTTTGCAGTAACCCACAAGAGTATATCTCGTATTTTTAGACCTCTAGTGAGAATCTAAACACTGTGATGACGCTAAAGACTGAACAATGATTAAATTTAATTTCAGATGAAACTCTTCAATCAGTGGTACCCAACATGGCCTCAGGAGGTGCAAGACAGACTTGTCAAGGGTGTAAGCGAGACTGACGAGGATTTCGGTAAGAAGTTGCACGAATTGATTACAAATGGTGTGCAAATTAATGGAGAGTTAAACGGTGAAGATAGACCAGTTGAATTGGACGGTCATGCCCAAGAGCAAGGCTACGAGGCTGAGGGACAAGCGGTGCCACAAGAGAACATTCCACTTGAAATTGCTGCTTCCTCTTAAATCTTGATAACACTACCTAACACTGGCTTCATGCTAAACTACAAGGTTGTTATTCTATGTAAAACTGTGTAACTTTGTTCTATCAAACATCTATCATATGTCTCACAAAATGTAAATACAGTCAATCAGTTTCCAGAGAAAGTTGAATCACCTGGCATATTTGAGGTAGTGGAAAGAAAACTGGGCTGCTGCCACGCTAGACACTATTCTTAGGACTTCCTTGTTTCTTAGGACAAGCGAGGGTCAAAAGATCCATTATTGGGGTACTGATACACCAAACCTATGTAATTTTTCCTCTGTCCACTAAAATCCATTGAAAAGATCCATAATGGATATTTTGGAAGTTTATATTTATTTTAATTAACTCTCACTGGTGTTAAAAAATCCATTATAATAATAAAGTACCTAAGTAAGTGACATACACACACCCCTAACATCATCGTTATCATCGCTCCACCTCTCCTTTAAAATTGCTCCGTTTACTCACATAGTCCAAAACAGAAACATACGGTTATATATAAATACTAGCTGTTGCACGCGTCTTTGTGCGCGTCTCTATATAAAATACTGTGTTACTCGTTGATAATGTAACTTTCTATAGGCGAAAGAATTTTTAAAATCGGTCCAGTAGTCTGAGTTTATTCATTACAAACATACATACAAATCTTTTCTCTTTAATAATGTTAGTATAGATATACACAAAAATAGAACTGTTGCCCGCGGCTGAGCCTGCCAAATTAGACCATCCAATGCTTAATAAACCAATAAAACATTATTGGTTTTGCGATGAAGATGTATAAAAAACAGAAAAACTCACATTCGCATTTGTATTATAATTATTATCAGAATATAACAACTTATCTGGCTACTTATAAAATAAAAGTTGCTCCTGTCTATCAATGAAGGCGTTTTTTTTTTTTTTTAATGTCTGGTATTTCCAACCTCCCATGAGAAGTCAAATGATGTTTTTTTTTTTTTCAATTTCAAATTTGAATCGCCATCTTATAGAACCCATTTTTTAACCAAAACCCCTTTTGGTTACCTTTAATGGTTCGAGCAGTCCTTATAAATGTTGGGTACAGGCCGATTTTCCGAAGAGGTAACATATTTTCTGCATTGATCCAATGACATTATTTCTTTTTCGTTAAGAAAATAATTATTAAAAAGTACATAAAAATGTGGGAAATTCAAAATACTTGAAACGGTCAGATCGAATGTGACGTCAACGTCTATGAAATGTCAACAAGCGTGTGTTTGTGATTTTTAACATTTGATTGTATTGTAGACTTTGACGTCACGACAAGCGCGCCAAAAGGGCGGGTGTTTAAAGTGCCCGTAGCTGTTAGTTACTTTTAACATTTTTTTTTGTTACCAAATTTCTGTTTTTTGGCGCTGAATATTTTTATTTACGGTTATATAACGATATAAGCTATCGTATGAAAATATAAAAAAAAAATGTGCATATTCCCTATTGCACTAAATTAAATTAAATTTTAATGACTTTATACTGTATGTTCAAGTTTATTTCTAAAATACGGCTGAATCAATCAATGGATCTTTTTAATGGTTTAAAGTGGACATAGGGTTCTGCTTTCACAGTTTTATCAGTTTGAGCAATGTAGCTCAATAGGCATGATGACAGATTTTGAAATTCCCTTCTATAATGTAGATACACGTCTACCATATCCGAAAAAAAAAACAATATTTCAGCAAAAAACTAAATTTCAACGCGAATTATTGAATATTTTTTAAATCTATTTTAAATTACGCGCGAAAACGCTCTTAGGTGTCATGGCGTCGCGTCTGATGAGACGTGACATCACAAGCCGACGTCTCATTAGATTTTTCATTCTGTCAAAGCAAAGTCAAGCGACACGATGGCACTTACCTGGGCGTGACGTCATTCGCTCTGATTGGTGTTTCAGTTAACATGGCCGATTGCAGTTATTTATACTTCTATTTTATTGAAAATCTTATTAGTCAAAAATAAGTAATTTTTTAGATTCCTTTCAACATATATTTTTCTCCAAAACCATTTATTCTTTGATTCTTTAATATCGTCATCATGCCTATTCTAAAAGCAGCTAAAAGGCAATTTAAAAATGTTTACTTACACCTAGATATTAGTAGGTTCTAATAATTATGTTCTGTGCTAATGAAAACGTGATTTATAGAAAGTTTTTGACACATTAATATTGCCAAACTAATATAAAAATATTACTGTCCTAATATTGTTACAAATATAATATTTTAATGACTTTATACTGTATGTTCAAGTTTATTTCTAAAATACGGCTGAAAAAAAGCATTCCATTAATTGTAAAAAAGTATATGTTTCAATTTAATATTCACATCTGAAATAACGTTATTTTTAAATAGTTTCTTTAATGTCATTCTTAGAAAGCGGAAGTGATAGTAGATGCTCGTGAGGCCAAAAAATATGTTCATATTTCGTGCGGGGGAGAGGATTGTATGAAAAATGGCAAAATGTCCTTTGGTGTTAGTAGCAAAATGACTACCTATGCAGTCAGTCACAGTAAAATGCAGTCACGTTTGTAAATTATACATTAAGGTATTTCTTATCCGGCCCAAAAAAAATGTAAATTTTTCACGTTTTGCTCTGTGACATACGATATCACTTTCAAATGATAATTTTTCTGGCAGCTATATAAATCTTTATCTTCTTCCCAAAGACGCGTCTCTTTTTTTTAAAAAATGCGGTCAAAATTTCAAGGATTTGAAAAATCTCAGTGTGTTGCTGGAAACATAAGTCCTCCATTTTTTTTTTTTTTTCAATAATACGGTTGACATCTAAGTTAATGGGACTATAGCCATTGTAACAAGTATTATTGGAAAAATAGCTTTTTTCTTTCGAATACCTATCGAGTTGTATATTAGATGCATCTCGATAGGTATTTGAAAGCAAAATTTGTGTATTACACCTTATATTTGCGATCTGGTTATCATGCTATCTATTCGTTTTAAGATATAGCCTTGAGCTACTTCGTCGTATTAACGATGTAGTCTATTTTAATTTTTAGTTTTTTTTTGTCTACATAGTTATTTTTAAGATATGGTCTTTTGCAGTTTGCCATTTTGCTACTAACCCGGTTTATAAACATATAGCGGGCGTAAAAATAAACTGATTAACACAAGGAAAGACAAACGAAATAAATGGCACACCAGACTCGGACGACGATACAAAGGCAACACAGATATTGGCTGGGTTGTTGGCCAAAGGTGCCGCCCATATATATATATGAAATGGCGTGAACTAATGTTTGTTTATTTTTAAGCAAAGGTACAATATTTTATACAGCCTTAGTTTATTACTTTATGTGGAGTAGTTATAGTACAAATGTAGTTTTAATTTAATATGTATCTTATAAAATAAAAAAATCATTGCTAAACTATAATATCTGTTCAAAGTTGGAACTATAGTCGATCTTTTAAATAAAAACACATTCCCAGTAACAGGAGTATAATGTTAAGAAGAATGTTTAATTTGCAAAGTATTTTTTTCATATTGAATCTCCTAGTTTTATGTATTATGTACTTTTATATGCCATTTTTAAGAGCCATTACAGTTAGGCTATGATTTTACATATCCAGATCATAAATTATTTAAAAAATGTTATATTCGATATAAGTTGTCTCAAATAAATTATTTTAACATGTCAACACTGCGTATAATTTATTGAAGTATTTTTTGGTACTAACAATTATAGCTACACTCAGTAACTATACATAGTTGTATTTTTACGAGGAATTTCATACCCAATGAAATGCATTTTTATATGTTTAATAATATGCAAAAATCATTAAAGTGAGCGTCAGCTTACGCACCTTAAAATTTGAAGGATGGTTTTTTGTTATTATTATAAATTAAAAAATAATAGCTGTATCAAAGAGAGTGGATTATACATAAGTAATGTACATAAATTCATAGATAAATGCAGTCGTCCATACCCGGACTGGAGAGGGCATAGCGGTTACGTGCAATACAAAATGGCAAATAATTTCGTATTACACGTAACCGCTATGCCCCCTCCTGTCCGGGTCACGTAGAAGACCGTGTTGCTCGCGCCACACCTCATACCCCGACTACACTCAGGTTGCGTACGTACAATAGCTACGTGGGTTGATGTAGTAGCACTACAAATAATAAGGTATTGACAAATAATACTGAACAAAAAAGTAATTTTAGGGGAAAATATCTCGAACGAATGGATAGCGTTTCATTTTATCAAACTTACTCGTTCTCGAGTGGAGGTCACGCACCGGCAAGCGGAGCGTAAGACGTCCACTCACAAGATGGACAGACTACTCCTGATAAGGGCCTCGGGTTGATGATGTATCCAGGCTGCTTCTGACCGGTCCTTTTGGAAAATTATGGGACTGAGATGACTGAGAATCCTACGACTGAGATGATGATGATAATATAATGTAATCAGTCCGGACTGCCTCTGCGATCAGGGTGTAGAGGAAACCGTTACGCATTTATGGTTGGTCTGCCCCAGGTTTGCGCGGGTTAGATTCGGGGTGGAACAGATATTAATCTTAGCCAACAAAATATTTATAAAAACATAGCAAATAAATTTACAAAGTAAAAATTCTTCGATCAGATCAAACAAAAATCAATGACGTATTATAGATCTTGACAGTAATAACAAATTGAAATACTTTAAGATAAAAAAGTTCCCTTGTTACAAAAGGGAAAATTGCAAATATACTCCATCCAAATATAGATGACTATATAGATATGGGTAGTTCTTCAGAGACAAAATTTTCGATTTCTATGGGTATATTTCTGTAACCTGTAGTATTAATATTTCTATCAGTAGTGGAATATGTATATTAACTATAATATTCGTATCAATATTTATATATCTACTTTGTGTTCACTTATAATATTGGTACTAACAGTATAATAGGTTGATAATCCACCTTCTTCTTCTCTTTCCGTTGTTATTGATCTTTGAGTTTTTCATTAACATTTTCTCTGACCTTCATTATGTCATAATTCTTTGAAAATTGACCCTTCTATGCTTTCGTAGGAAAGCTTATTCCTATAAGAAGTTATTGTATTAGTTACAGGATTAGTACTTATTATTTTCTGGTTTTTCTTTGAGTTTTTCGTTTGTATGGCTCACCTTCAATTACATTTCCTATTGTAAATATACGTATTAGACATAGGGGTACCACGTGAGTACATGCCCTTTTTCATTTTCTATAAATTACTTATTATATTTAGTTATATTTCCAAACACATTGTTAAATATTCACAAAAATGTATTTTTGTGACATTTCTTTTATGTTTATTTACATCGTTGTCGTAGTAACTTTGCACCCGTTTTCAGACCATGACGTCAGATTTTCGGGTATAAACTCCTTAGAAGAGGTCTAATACCTGGCCGCTTGAATATAAAAATTCAAAATTCCAAATTTTATTTTAAAAGAACGGATTCGTTCTACAGAGGTTTCTTAATAGATATCGGCGATGGTTAGGTGATTGGAGAATCAGCCTCTAAGCTGAAAGCATATATATATTTATTACGGTGTCTGCTCCTCTCCTACGGTGTCTGACCTCGAGTACCTCTGTACTCTCATTCATCGGGTGCTGCTGTTGCTTCTGGGCTGCTGCCGGCCGACCACCGTACCGGCTGCTGTCCCTACTAGGACCGCTGCCGACTTACCACCGCTCCGGCTGCAGTTCCTCCAGGGCCGCTGCCGGCCTACCACAGCTGCAGTCACTGTTCCTCCAGGGCCGCTGCCGGCCTACCACAGCTGCAGTCACTGTTCCTTCAGGGCCGCTGCCGGCCTATCACCGCTCCGGCTACCGCTTCTGGGCCGCTGCCGGCCTATCACCGCTCCGGCTACCGCTTCTGGGCCGCTGCCGGCCTACTTCCTCTTCGGCTACTGTTCCTACCGGGCCGCTGCCGGCCTACCACCGTTCCAGGCTGCTGTTCCTGCCGGCCTACCACCGTTCCTGGCTGCTGTTCCTGCCGGTCTACCTCCGTTCCGGCTGCTATCCTTCGGGGCCGCTACGGAATAGAGCATCCAGCAGGAGACCCTCTTGGGGTAGCATAGCTTAATTTACTTATTTCATCCACTGTAGTCCCTAACTCTCCACACCACCTACACCTACACCCCCGTTCACCAACTCCACCCTTCCCTTTTTTTTAATAAATTTGTTAATTTCTTTTCCCAGTCTTTTATTTTATATATTTTTTTTAGTCTCGCAGGCTGTTCTGTAACAAACCAACTAACAAAACGGCATTTTAATTTTTTTTTGTACAGTTTAGCTTTATCCCTAACTGGCACAAATGATATTTTTGAAATAATTGCTGTCTAGGTACAAAATAAAAATATTTGAAGTTAGTTCTTCTGATTCATATGGTGTGTCCGTTTGCCATTTTCCGGAACAAAATGGTCCATGTCACATTTTCCCTTTGATACATCAATATTAATTACAATTTAATCGAAAGGAAATGAATTGTCCTCTTACAAAAAAAATGTATATTAGTTATAACTACATTCGTGTGTTCATAAATAAGTAAATAAGAAGTGTCCGGCGTATAATACTGATTCATGTGGCGGAAGCTGCGCTTGACAGTACTTAGTCGGGTAATAATAATGAGAGTCTGGCTTTCCATGCGGAGGAAGTTAGTCATGCAACGGACAAGCTAGAAGGTGAACGTGCGGCTGGTTAGCTTAGATCCCGGTGTTACGAAGGTAAATGTCTGATTCATCTGTGCTTGGTTCAGGTGGCATACTGATTACAATGCCTACTATATAAAATTTATTTTATTGTTTTAAAACTTTAATCTGAGCTTCGTGTGATGCTTTTGGGTTACAGATTCGTGTAGAAAAATGACAATACTGAAGTCTGTATGTATGATGAGCTATGCATGATTTTAGGCAAAAATCTGATTCATCTGTGCCTGATTTATATGGTCAGAACCCCATATGAATCATAAAATAAATTTGTTTTCACCTCTCCAGCACGAAAGGAGCGCTTTTGTCTCCTTGTCCAATTTTTTACCGTGTACAAGTCAGTAGTTCAAAGTCTTATTTAACATTTACGTAGCTATAACCTTTTGAATAATTCAAAAATCACAGGAGTATAAATTTATTCGATAAATGACACATTTTATCTCACACATTAATTTTCCTTATTAACAATAATAAAAAGATTCAGATACAGCCCAACATGACATTGACCTTCCCAATGACGACAGCTTTTGGATGGAGACTTCGGCAATCGCTGAAAACTTGTAACTCCAAAATTCACCAGAGATATCCTATCGACCCTACATCAGAAAAGCGTGGATGATCGCTTAGATTCTGACGTTGAGGACATTGTTATCTATAAAAAGCCTTAATATGATAAACGGACAAAAGAGTTTTACGCCATCGGTGAAGATATGATTATTCCATCTTCCTCCAAAAATTCAAGATCTCGCAAAATAGAAAAAGGCTTTAAGGATGATATTGAAAGTATCTCCGTCCCTTGCAAAAAGCCAAGGAAATATTTCTTTTAGTACCTTCTTAACTTTGACTTCATAACTTATTAGTTAACCATACCTACTAATAAATATGTATCTTTGAAAGTTAAGACAGTGATGTCAAAAATGCCATTAATTTAAAGTTGATCTCATTGTTGTTACTTTATTGTTAGTAATAAATAGAGTAATGTGATTATTTATTCTAATTAATAATTAAGACTGCTTAACTAAGACTGATGTCAAAAGTGCCATTATTAGAATAAGTTTGTACTTCTGAATTATGAAAAGTTATAGCAAAGTCAATTAAGTATAATAATTTAGATTATTGTTGTTGTTAAAACATAATTATTTTCTTAATAGAGCCCATCTACATAAAGTTTTTAATTTTTATTTCTGTTTCTGATTCATCTGTAACAAATTCTGATTCATATGGGCACAAAATATTTGAACCTCGATATCTTGAAAACTACTTTATAAAAACGAGTCCCTCATTCAAATATATACCTTTGGTATACCTATTTTCATAAGAACTTGTGTTACAGAGCTAAAAGTGAAATTAAATTTTGGCCATATGAATCAGTCGAAGAATGAAATTTCGAAGAAATACCCATATAGAATATGTGTATATTGAAAATAAAGAATATACTGAAAATAATTATGAATGTTTATATTGAATATATACATAAATGAGTAGTAAGAGATCACTGTGAATAGAAAATATACGGCTCATGGGGGTGGTGTAACTTCCGGAGGAAATAATAAAAAATAATAGATAATATATTGTGTAAAAGCCATATTATCCATTTTTTACAAAGCTCGGTTTGTAAAAATAAAGCAGTTTGTAATAAAATAAGACAGGTGAGACGGTGGTATTATTACAGGAATATTTCATGAAGATCTATGGTAGGAAATGTATGTACCTAGTTCATTCCACAAATAGTTTTTATAATAAAATTAGATACTCTTATGGCACAGAGTTATATTTATATAAGAAATTTATTATCGATAGATTTATTTACAAGTCACTATAAAAGAATTACTTACTTAAAAAGTTAGATACCAAAAATGTATACAAATTAAAAATACAATTTCAAAATTACTTATTGTTTAATGAGAATTACAATGACAGGTCTATTTTTTCTTATAGGTACTTAAGTTTTTATGTAAAATTTGCCAGGCATGGTTAACATGGTAGGTAGTTCCCGTGGCCTATACACAACAAAACCAGATGAGATGCAAGTGGATTGTCGAAGGTTAGGGAACAAGGTGAGGATAGAGGCGTTGTCTTTGGCATCCCTTATTTTATTGTGCTCTTCTGTATAGGGGTGGTTTCTGAGTTGCTACGCCCAGGATTGCCCGGTTTACAATAGAGGAACTTAATGTACATTGCCAATACAAAACTGCAAATGTTGATACTTTCAAATATAAATTATGTTTAAACAAAATATTTAACACATACATCACCACCTACTTATAAATAGGTTTTATTTATAAAATAATGTCTAAAAATGTTTAACGTATCAGTCCATTCTTCTCATAAAATTATGGTCGTAATTTAGATAATATCCAATCAACGTAAGCGCCGACTCGGGTGTAAACGCCAGGCCAATTCGGCGTTCCACACGGCGTCGGTCCATAGGACACTACGCCCAATGCGTACCAGTTATCTCCGGATGGGAACTTGCCCATGAGTGGACCTCCAGAATCTCCCCTACAGGAATCCCGTCCCGAAACGCCGCCAGCGCAAACCTGATTAGACGAAATACGTCTCTCGACTCTTTTGTAGACCCTTTGGCATTCAGCGGTCGGCACAATTGGTACACGAACTTTGAGTTTTATTTCACTATCGGCGGCTGAAACAAAAAATATATACATTATTAAAATTAAACTAGACTGTGTTAACTTGTGTAATGAAGGTATTACTGGCGTCATGAAAGCATAAAACATGTCATGTGTCGTCTCACATATATTATCGATATCAGCATTGTTATGCTGAATATATTATCGATATATCTCACAGCTATATCGACAATATATTTACGTTAGAAATAATGGCTACTCGCCCTAACGGTGAAGCAGGAAAATACACATAAAGGAAAAACTACCACCCAACAATTTACATGACATGTGAAATCCGACGGTTATTAATTTGAAGGGAAACATTAAGGTTCTAAGTACATATATGTCCTAGTCGATTTCAAGACATACCTAATGTAGGTACTCGTTTGTTCAGAAATGATATGTCAAACCAAACCGGTTCGGGTTTTTACCTGTCATTTACTTTGTGTGAATATTTTAAGTTAAAAATTAAGTATTTTTTATAATTTTTTTTAATTTTTTTATAATTTAAGTATAATATTTTTTTTAATTTTTCTATTGTAAACTAATAGCTTTAATAATGTTGTGCATACATTTAAGTTAGATGCATATTTAATAACAGAAAATAAAATATATCTTCTATATGTAAATGTATCAGTATGTATTTAGTTGGTAAGCCTCTTTAATAAATAAATAAATAAACAAAATCTTTGTAAATTTATGGCGCAAATGAAAAATTAAATTTTAATTAGTTAGGTAGTGGTAATGTTGATATACAATCTTTAGTCACCGGGTATCTAACTACGAATGTATCTAATTTTAATTCATTTTCTCTAAAATCAAAAAACCGAGTCCAAAAATTTTGGAAACTAAATTTACAAAATAAGGCTAAAGTGCTCAGTGTTTGAATTTTTAACTGTTGTTGAACTTTTTTTTTTCTCTTATTTATCATATTAAAATTAAAGTCAGCTCTGTCTATTTCTCCGTTAACTTCTTCTAAACCATAGAACGGATTTTGATACGGTTTTCACTAATGGAAAGTGCCATAAACGTGGAAAGAAAAATTTATCTGAAGCCCTTAATGACAGCATAAAATTAAAAGTAAAGGTCTATAAGCAACTTTCAAAATTTAAACCAGAGGTTTCCAGACTTTTTTTCTCATAGACCACTTTCAAAATTTAGCTGGTTCCGGTGGACCCCCTGCAGCTACATTTCTACCATATTCCCAAAACTCGACAAAAAATGTGAAAATTAGATCTAACTATGGAAATTTGCGTTGCGGCTGAGTTCTAACCACTAATGGGGAGTTTTCTAAATGAAATAAGTGAGAATTGATTGTTTTGTTTTTGTTATACCAATGTAGACCCCCGTCGAGTCTCCCGTGAACCCCTGGACCACTTTGGGAACTAAGGATTTAAACCATATGTTGATAGTCGAACACAGGCAGTTCCTTAAACAGGATGCGCTCTATAAACTTGTAAATAATCAGTGTGATCACTGTGGCGTCTGCGATCATTAAATAATAATAAATAAATAAAATATACCTAACTGTAGGGATTCGTGTAAAACAAAATTCTCTATTTCATACTTCCAAATTCAGTAAAGCACCTTGGTTGAATTTTGATGAATTATTTGCATTGATCACTTGCAAATTTAGAGAATATAAATTATATTTATTACATTATTAATATAAATTAAATATTATGTAAGTACTTACAGGATTCAGTCTTTCCCCATCCAGCCACTTCCATTTCTTGGTCTTCGAAAGAATTTTGACGAAGTTGATTACTCACTGGCAAACAAATTGGCTTCACGAAATCTGAAAAAGGAATAGTATTTTATTAGATGTTTATTTGTTTCATTAGGAAAAGTTGGCTACACTTCGATGTGGATTCATATTGTTTAAAGACTGGGCAGAAGCTACCTACCCTTGCTAGTTGTTTTTTTTTTGCGATAAAGGTTTGGAGACAAGCTTACTTAACAAGAAAATACCGCCCCTCGAACACAAGCAATATCAATGGATGGTGGGTGATGCTGACTCCTCAGGGTAAGAGACAAATTGAAATTGGATCTTTTTCGTCATATTTTTCGCTCTTGTTGCCAATTAATATTTCCATCTCGCGCTCGTTTACGCAGAGACTTTCTTACTTTCTACGTAAACGATTGCAGATTGATTTTCAAATGTCATTTAGTATAGTACATCTTGTCTATAATTCAGTTTTATAATAGAAGTCTTTGCCTTATTCATGCGCCGAACCGGAACAGCATACATGCTTTTATTTCTCTCGGAGAGAAATAACAACACTTTGTGGCTATCGTTGCGTGAGTAAAGGATGCCATACTCCTATAACCTGCTTGTGCCTTACCCTTTACCCTGTCAAAATTGGCAGCATCCTCCTATCTCACCTGGTGCCGCTTGTGTTTATAACCACCTACCGCCAAGGGAACCGTCAGCCTGTCTGCTGGTGATTGTCATCGAAAGAAGAATTAAATCAACTATTGAAAATCGCTACCGTTAATAACCACGTCGGATTCCAGCCTGAGCAGAGCAATGTCGTGTGCTTGATTTGTATTATCCGGATCGTACTGCTCGTGAGGTATTATTTCTTCAATGCGAATGTCTTGGGCTGGTTCGTTGCAATCGTCGTCGATACAATCGATTCTACTGGATACATTCCAATCACCGAGGCGCACTTGGGTCCTGTTTTAAAAAATAATATTTTTTGTACATTCTCATAGGTATACCAAATCATAGACATTAAACTTCATCAAATCTTGATAAATGTTTGCACTTCCAGCTCTGCAAAGTATTTATTAAAGACTTGCTTTTGCCCGCGCTTCGTCAGCGTTGGAGAATGAAAAATATAACACCTCAGAAAATATATAACGCCCGACATTTTTATCGCTGTGACGACGGACGGTGGCTTCGTCACGGCAACAATGACGACCAATTTTTTATATTTTTAGGCGATCCCTCGGGAATCTAACATTTTTCCAGGATAAAAAGTATCCTATATGTTAATCCGAGTAATAAACTATCTGTGTGCCAAATTTCATCCAAATCTGTTTAGCCGTTTTTGCATGAAAGAGTAACAAACATCCATTCATACATCCTCATAAACTTTCGCATTCATAATATTAGTAGGATAACCTAAGTACCTATGTCTTATTTTGTATAAACTATATGACTGTAAAAAAATTATCAAAATCCGTTCTTGCGCGAAAGATTAACAAACATTCAACTTTTTGGAGTAGAATACTCGTCATTATAAAGAAAAGTTTTACAACTTCTAGTAGGTAACTAGTTTACTCGTATATCGTCCATAATTACTAATTGGCGATAAAAATAGTATGTCGGTGGACAATTAAATACCACTTTATTTATGGGGATGTCTCGAATCAAGTTATTTTCAGAAATTCGTCGCCAAAGCCTTTTTTTACTTATTGTCTCCAGAAAAAAATTGATAAATGAGGTTATTTATTTTTTTAAATACATTCGACTGCTTTGGCCGGAAGTTACTCAAGTGGAAACCACGGACAAGCAAGACAAGAACGTAGAATGTCCAGCAACAAGATGGACTGATGACAGAGA
Organism: Bembecia ichneumoniformis; assembly: GCA_910589475.2. Lineage (NCBI taxonomy): Eukaryota > Metazoa > Arthropoda > Insecta > Lepidoptera > Sesiidae > Bembecia > Bembecia ichneumoniformis. Next base: position 9,535,353 of record OU342537.1, on the reverse strand, counting down.
GTATATAAGGGCCGCAGGTCGTCACTGCATCCAGACTGTTTTGACTGGTCCCAGTGGAAAATTATGGAGTAGGCCTATGTCTAGCAGTAGAGATCACACGGCTGAGATGATTTTTAAAAAGAATAGCCCAGAGACTTAAGTCTTAACATAATGTTTGGTGGTTTCTTGTTTCTCGAGACTGTTAAAAACTGATGGACCTTTTCGTTTTATCTAGAAGGAAATTTTTAACAATGATTCGTTTGATTTCAATTTTTATGTTCAAGTTGATAGACAGGCTGACGGTCCACTTGATGGTAGATGGCTAACAGTCGCCTATAATACAAGCAACGCCACAAGTGCTGCAAGTACGCTGCCGACTACATCAGTAAGATTAAGGATAACGGATTGGGTAAGAAAAATGAGCTCGGGCATCCCTTACTCACTCGCCGAAACACAACAGCACACGTGCTGTTATTTCACGGTGACCGCCACTACTACCATTACACTGGTATGTCCCATTCAAGAAGTGTACTCACAAACTCCAATCGGGAGGCAGATCTTTTCCTTTGACGCAATGCGCCGCGGTCATTACGTATTTAGAAGATATCAGCACGCCTCCACAATAAAATCCCCAACCGTTGGCTGAAACAATACATTTTCCTCTTAAATTTTCCTTAAACAACTTCCTGCGGTCCACTTGAATCATGTTTGCTGTTTGCATTCTCATAAATTGTAATAATACAGGCAATCGTAAATACAGTCGATTTCATAAATATTTTTTTGATTATTATTTTTTATTGTCAATAATTCGCGATACTCTCTCGGCTTCGACGGGTGCATTTTTTTCTGCAAACTTCCTGGTTCATCGTTTTTTCAATTAATGAAAATGCTATTAAAAATCTTTTTGATGGTTTAGAAGAACTTAGCGGAGAAACAGACAGTAGCGAACATCGACTTCGTTTTGTTATATGTATAGTTATACCTAGATATTTTATTTGATATATGTATATCATAAGCAGAAACTGCCCAGTGGCTCGAACTCTCGGTTACTAAAACCACAGACACAGGTTTGTATATCGTCGAGTCACCACTTTGAGTGTATTTCGATTTTATGGGTGAATGAGACAATGAATACTAGTTGTAACGATGAAGTAAAATATCGCGAGGAAATATGTCTCAGAAGTTTAGAAATTTTCAAATAAGTTCCACCGTAGTTGAATATGGCAGCTGCCTCCTCACATTTGTGAAAGATTACTTCATTGAGTGGGAAATTAATATTAATTATATAGATATTAGCTGTTGCCCGCGATTTTCCGTTGAAAAATAAAAATATAACACTATTAATGGCGCCATCTATTATACTAACAATAGAATTAGGTGAAGCAGCGACATCTATCGGATTTGGATAGAGCTGTTTGGTGATATGCAGATATTTGCAAACTCTGGGAAACCTAAGTATAAATGCAAAAAAAACTACATTCGTTTATGTATCTACACCTATAATAAAATCGTAAAGAGCCGTGTCTGTACGTTGTCTACTTATGTTAACGAGGTCAAAAAAACAGTTTTTAGAATTTTGGTTTGTTTGTGCGTTTGTGCACGCTAATCTCTAAAACAGATTAATCGATTTGAATGCGATTTTCACTCATATTCCCGTACATTCAATGTTTTTTTCATTCCAATACGTTTACAAACAAAAAAGTTACGCGGTATATCGAATACCACGCGTACGAAGTTGCGGGCTCAGATAGTTACTTATAAAACGTAAGCAATAAACGTCCGCTAAGAAACTTCTTTTTAGCAATCAATTTTGAACCCTAAGTATTTGACTTAAGACTTCATTATTATTAGATAAACACATTTATGAACGCGATTGTATATTATGTACTTTATTGTGGCTCTACTTATTTGCGCAATATACGGGAAGAACGAGTAACATTATCACAACTAGTACCCATATTGTATTGCAAAAAATATATATATTTTAATTATAAGCAACATGCTCCAGCCTCCTTAAAAACGACTTTCTATTAAAATTATTAAAAGCGAATTCCAAGATATGTATATTGCGGAATATCACTTGAATGTAGGTATGTATATACAGGATAACACCACCATAAATAATATTTAACTAAGTATATTTGGTACCCAGGGACATTACGCCTCTAAGGAATAAAGCAAAGTTTTGTCTAGACGTTGTCTTGAATTTCTATAAATCCATGACCTATCCCGCTCTGTTTCGCAAATAACCAACTGACTGAAGGATAAAGGATATTTTTTTTAAGTTGTTTACAAAACATGGATCGTAGTAACTATAAATAATACGTAAAAGGTACATGATAGCCTATCTAGACGTGATACAAAAAAATATATTGGGACAATTAGCAAACTACTAAAATACACCATCATTATATAGAAGAAGTAAGCTCTCGTGCGTGCAAATTTAAATTATTATCATAGCTAAAAACGTCATGCACCCCACGACAAGTTTTAAAAATATCAACTTACAATACTGCGGCCATGGATCACAGACTTCCACGGAAACACGAGCTGTCGTGATCACTGATATTAGAAAACTTTAATTAAAAATGTGCCCGTCAACTCATAGAAGAATAATGTCTTATTTATCCAAATCCAGCGGGCTACAGGGGACCCGAAGTATGTTATCAAAAATTGGTAAAATGTTATCCACAATCTCACTTTTTAGGCCTACGAGTTTAACTTTTAAAAACATGTGAGGATTTTTTGTTTCTTTTGTAAATTTGGTACAAGGCCCATCTAGGTTAAGCTACGCCACTAGTCCTCATCATGATTTCGCTTCAAATACATATCTACTTGAGCTCTGTTCGATTACTTTACCAATTTAAAAATATCATAAATTTCAGACCGTATACCGTAATATCTAATGAAAGCAAAGAGGTACATACAAAGAATCTAAATAAATTCTAATTTTATGTTTTTTTTTTGTCAAACTTAAAAGCACTGATATAATCAGCGCCATCCACGAATTTTTTATTCAGCACATAAAGCTAACTGCTGCCCTTTTGTCACTGTGGTTCAGTAAGTTTTCTTTTATGAAGCCTACCTGCTGTAAGTCTTTTCTTCAAAATTGTAAGTAAGTGCGGCATAAATGAATCTACTGTTACTAGGAACCAGCTAAGGCAAGGAATTAGGAGCTCATAAATAGAGTCGGTTAAATAACACCCACCCATTCTAATTACGGGACCCAGTAGCAAAATTACTTTCTGGGGTAACTTTCTTCGCCGGTCACCTGGTAAGTACCGAGTGACCGGCGTAGAAATTTCTAATTAATAGGCCCAGTGAATTGGATCGGACGAAAAATTGCAAAGTGTTTTAGATTTTATTGTCCGTTGATACTTAAAAAATTCGTGCATTTGGCGACCGTGACTTACAGGTATGCACATAACTTAAAATTATGCATGAAACGAAAATATAATTATTTCTTTTTTAAAAATATGGATGAGTTGGCGGCGCAATGGCAAAGGTTAAACAATTTTTTCGGAAAAAAAAATCAACTAGGCAGTTCATCTCGTTGCCTCAAATGAGCAGGTCACGAGGATTTTTGCGACCATCAAAGAACCGAATGAGGTGACGTTTAATTAAAAAGACTTACGTTGATTGATCAGTGGAAGCTTATGGGCTTGATGATGATGATAAATAAAATTACATATATTCTAATATAATACCTATCCTATAAGACATTAGACAATAGAATTCGTCTCCTGCATGAAGTCCCACGGGAAACAGAGGAACTAAATTTAATTAATTACCTATTTTACTCTTCAAGCGTTTTACTATGATAAATTAGCTACTTGCACAAAATTTTTTTACTATTAGAGCTATTTTTAAATAGAACTTGAGGGAGTTAAGACCAGTAGACGTTGATAACATTCCGTCGTATGAAGGCGCCGCGTCTATCGAACTTCTTTTATGAAAAGGAATCTACCACCACAATTTATGGCCGTCGCGGTAGCCAAATGTACTCAAATAATTAAACTAATTTTAGTTAGTAGATATAAAAAAAATGTCTTACGTTTATCGTAACGCAAAAGCGTCATCCAAGGATGTTCATCGAGTGCAGTCTGTGTGCCACCGACGATCTTGTCCTCAATATTCATTATGCCACATTTTTTACTGTCTGGGAGAAGCGTATTTCTTTGCGAGGTAAATTGCGGGGGACAGCAAATCTGAAACGGAATGGTATTATCCTATGGAACAGTTAATTAACATAAATATATAAAATTGTACATAGGATGCGTTTCATGGGAAAACTGAATCATTTGGAGGCCAATTTCGGGGAAACGCTACCGTGGACTGGCGCCAAATAATTGGTCCGACGACATATTAAAGTCATGGGATAACGTGAACCATGGATCCTATGTCCAGTAGAGAGTGACTACCGACTGTCAGTTGTGCCAATGCTAATGATTTACCAGCTAGTGACCGCGACTTCATTCGCGTTGAAAAATCCTATCATACTTCTTGGTCCTAATATTATAAATGCGAAAGTTTGTGAGGATGTATGGATGTTTGTTACTCTTTCACGCAAGAATGGCTTAACAGATTTCTATGAAATTTGGCACTAAGATAGTTTATTGCCTAGATTAACATATAGGATACTTTTTATCCTGGAAAATTTTTAGATTCCCGAGGATTGCTTAAAAATATAAAAACTGGGCACCATTATTAGAGGGATTTCGACAAGGTGAGGATGGTAACCAGCTGTACGTCTGCATGTCCGATAGAAGAAAGAGGAAGGCGGTATGATCTCATGCAGCTGTCGAGCACACTCTCCGAAGTGCATCTTATAGAATACACACAGACAGGCAACTTTGCGTCTATGACTGTGTTAAGCCGCAAGTTGACAACGATTTCTCGATATACTTGTTCCTATATGACGATGTTTCCGGTGTGTAACTAAATTTTGTAACTATAAAAGATTTAGGGAATTTCAAAGCTCTAAGATTATTGCCAAGTTAAGGAAAAACGTCTGTTTTGCGAGCGTCAGACTACGTTTTTATGTAAATTTTATGGTTGAATTACTGAAGACAAATACTTAACAAATTAATGTCGGCTCACTTTGAGGTCAATTAAGAAATAAGCCACTGGTATTTTAAGAGCTTTTTTTACCTTAGGACTAGAGCCTTTGAAACCACAATGAAGACTTCTAAGAAGAACCCTTAACTCTGGAGTAATTCCTTTTTGCATTTGTTCGTATAATCCAACGCAATCGTTCAATGGAATGCAACTAACACCTCCATTACATTGTACTGAAAAAAAAAATTAACTCAAATTATACATTCAAGGTAGGTACTTGTGAACACGTTTATATTTTACTTATAAATAAGGTGTTTTCTTAAATATGTCTACTGCCAAATTGGTTAAGTCTGCGTTACGTAAACCCAAGATTGGGTTTTTCAATAAAAAAATCAAGATAACTTTTTTAAGCAACTTACATTTTTTAAGTTATAATTCAACAACGACCTAACCCGGGCTTCGCACGAAAGCTTCCGGCAAGTTATGTACAAAAAGTTTCTTTGTTTGTCTCTCTTTCCTTTAGTGTAAACCGTATCAAAATCATTTAGCTGGAGAAACAGACACGGGCGAATAGCGACTTTATTTAATAATATTTATGGAATAGATAGATAAAGATATAACTTACTTATTCGTTAGCGGATTTAAATGAGAAACCTTCCTCGTTTAACGCTCATTCCATTAGTGAAAACTGCATCAAAATCCATTCAGTAGTTTGTGAGATCATCACGCACATACATACAGACAGACAGACGCGGCAGGGGAATTTGTTTTATAAAGTAGTATGATCATTTTAATTTTAACCAAACTGTCTCATTTTTGCAAAATATTCTTATAAGGAGGAGACCTACTGGAGCAACCTTAATAAATGTACCTATTGCCTTGACAACAATTAAATTCCAAATATAATCTCCAGTTACTTTAATTTTTTTAAATTAACTGCTACGTATTATGATTACATCCTTGACGTTGTAATTTACAACTCTATCACACTCGTCTGAAAGGTCATTATCGTATAAGTATTGACAACAATAATAAAAGCACTAATCAAAATGTATACATACATATATATGTACGTAAATATGTAGTTTTTAATTAATATATGATGCGTAGTAACATAAAATGAATACTCACAATCCGCGGCACTGGATAGAGCGACCACGAAACCACACATTAACACTGTTCGGAGTGAGATCATTGTATCTGGTTTTTAATTATTGACTAGAGAATATTTTAAGCTCGTATTTGTTTATTGGTAATAGAGTTGAAACGTTTGTCAGGAGCGCCGGCGCACGACTGGTCATTCGCGAGATGTTGGTGTTGGCCCTGACTTTGCAGCCAGCCGAGTAGGTTATCAACATTACACTCGTCTTTTTTTACGGAAAAACACAAAAATTAAGGCAAAATCTGGTCTCGTTCAACATTCTAATTCGCTAAATTGAATTAGAGAATTAATTTATTCTGATATTCAAGAAACATAAAGTTTACAGACGTCGTTTTAAATCTTTAAACCGTAAAAAAAATCTATAAGCAATTACATGTAGTTGTTTTTATATTTGCCAAGACATAAACTACGTCATTTGACTGATTATTATGGTTGCATATTAATTAATTATCGTTAACAGTTATTTTAACATTGCATTTTTAAGCAAAACATGCTTAGTACCATTAAGTTTCATAATTAAGGAATCATTCAGAAAGAAATGACTTCGATGGCAGCTGTGTCATAGAAAATTTTGATATAATAAGTACTTTGGAATTTTGTTTCTTAACTATTTTGGCTTTTTGAAAAGTTTCAAGTCAATTCAACGCGTAATTTCATGGTCGGGCCAGGGCCGGCTTTACCTATCTATAGTTAAGGGTGTGCCGTGCACACGGGCGCAGGGTCTTAGGGGGCACCGAGCAAGCGCCGCCGCTCCCGTTCGCAACACCTCCAAAGAGCTTGTGTCGCTCTCGGTAACGACGCTCTCAAAGACTGTCCCCATGTTATGACCAACGCCGGGTGTGGTAGCAAAGCAAGGCGCCAACAGTTTAAAGCATTTAAAATGTTATAAAACCAAAAATAAGATACTTATATTAAATGAGTTTCAACATACTGAGGGAAAGGGCGCCAGGGGGGCGCTACATGAGCTAGATTCGCCTCTGGGTCGGGCTTAGCCTCACACATAAAATTCGTCACAAGGAAAGTCATAGCACGTAGAATAAAAGTGGCAGTGGGTATGTCACATAGCTCGTTCAATATTTATTCTGTGGTTCAATCGAGAATCGTTGAGGAAGTACTGGGAGACGCTACGCTGGGCGGCCTATCACTAGCTGTTCTAAAATTTTAGTCGCATAAGGTCATTTTTCGCAGTTTATTGGAAAATATGAATATCACAGTGATCTTCTGTAAGGGGGTGGTTACTGCCGCCAGATGGGCTGCCCAAATGACTGAATACAGTGTGCCTTGCCACTATACTTATTTATTAATATATAGACTACTAGTCGATGGTGGATCCAGGCCTCCGCCATAATTTACATTTAATTACAGTAAGTATATATGTATGTGCCATTTTGTTCGATGATTTTTTTGCCATCTTGTAGGTGACATGATCCCATTGTTGTAGAAATTTTGGGACTTGTAATCGCGAAAAAAACGCGACAAATTGGTTTGGCAGTCCTCTCTTGATGTTAACCTGACATTGACTAAAGAATTCTGAAGAGACCGAAACAGGTGGAAATCTGAATGTCTCAGGGCTATATGGCGGATGCATTAACACCTCCCAGCCAAACTCTCTTAATTTTTGCTAAAGATGTGTGTGGTCTAGCGTTGTCGTGATGAAAGACCACACCCTTTTTATTTATCAATTCCGGTCGTTTTCTCTCAACTTCTTGCTTTAATCTCATCAGTTGTTGGCAGTAGAGATCCGAATCGATGGTTCTGTCCGAAGATAGAAGTTCATAAGGAACAATGCTCTACCAATTCCACCATACAAACAGCATCACCTTATTGCGAGTTAACTCGGGTTTAGGCACAGTCTGTGAAGCCTGACCGAACTTTGACCACTACCTTTTTCGCACGTTTTCATCGTACGTGATCCACTTTTTATCACCAGTTATCTCGCTCCTCGCTTTCATTACGTCTCAATAAAGAATCGCAAATGAGTACACGATTCGTAAGGTTTCTTTCAGTGAGCTCGTGTGGCACCCAAATATCGAGATTTCTTATGTACCCGGCTTTTTTCAACTGTTTTGTGGTCAATTCCCAGTCGTTTAGCTATGTTATAACTATTTATATGCCCATCTTGCTCCACTTTTTCAAAAATGGCGTCCATTTTATCCGTAACGAGGCGACCAGAGGGAGGTGCATCTTTGACATCCAAATTTGTGCTACTCTTACTGACACTAAATTTTTTTCGCCTCTTGCATTGAATTTTTCCTTTTTTGTAATAAAATTTTAAAAAGCATAGAATTTCTTCATTAGATTAACTCATTTTGACAGAAAGAAAAACAAATGAAAAATAGCTGGATACATTTTACTAATTCTTTCTTTTTTTTTTAATGTAACCTTTTTAATGTCATCAAAATCAGCCAGATACAAATAGTACAATAGTACTACAAATACAATAGTACAGCCTATTTTCGCATATACCTAGTATGTATAAACTTGTAATAAAATCTATTTGATTTTATTACAAGTTTATACATACTAGGTATATGTGAAAAGACTTTTTCCCCGACCTAATGTTTTCGGGAATCATTGATGTTCCCCGAAAACATCAATGATTCATGAACATTAACGATACTAAAAAGTAGATCTTTATTAATTGAATTAAATGACTCATAGGGATTTTATTAACAAATCATTTAATTGATTAATCTTTTAATATTATGTACAATCTGAGAAAAAATGTGTACCAGTTCAGTGGTCAACTTATCTATATTATTATCTATATTAAATTCGTTTGTCCAAACCGACTGTCAACGCTCAGCACTACTAAGTCTAGAAGCCTGAAATTTGGAACAATAACATTTATTTTATATCGTAAGCATTCGCTAAGAATACATATTTGAAAATTTCAAGTCCGTGCGAAGCCAGGGGCGGGTCGGTAGTATTGCATGACGTTTGCTGTTGTTGTTGAAATAACAGTTTGTAATTTCCAACATCTATTAAACTGTGTATTTTCCCTTTCCGCCGTTGATTTATTTAGTAGTATTCGTGTTGTTCTAACTGTATGTTATCTCGATTATCAAATCTGGTTTTACATAGTTTAGATTCCAATAAACGGACAGTGGGTAGGTACTACTGTTTCCATATAGACAAATACATCCTGTTTTTTTCCCTATACGAGTGGAGGAAAATGTCGTCCTTAATTTTTTAATTATCTAATAATATATTTTGAATCATTTAACTAAAATATACTAAATGAAAACTCACCAAGAACTTTCTTTTTTTTTTAATTCTACTTGTCAAATATACTGCTGCTGTACTTTGTAAGTAAATGTCTTTGCTTTTATGAAATTAAGAGTGGCAGGCAAGCTGACGTCACCTAAGGACAGACGCAACCCCTGCGGAGCGTAGCGTCTACTAATAGGTCTATAGGTCTGATATTTCATTGTATTCTTCTATAATAAAAGGAATGCTATTTGCTGCCTGACAGGCTGTCCAATTCATAACAATTACAGGTGTGTATATTGGTGAGAGAGACACACGCACCCACGCAGGCCTCCCCCCCCCCCCCCCTTATTCCCTGACAATGCGTATGCAAAATTTCGTAGTTTGAATCGTTAAAGGAAAATGTAACAGACAGACAGACACACAGACAGACTTTCACATTTTATAATAGTATAGTATGGGACTAGTATGGATTAAAAAAGAAGCGAGAATCTAATGATTTCTAACCCGATAACTTACACAGAAGCAGAGCGAATAAAAATTATAGAATGTAATGAGAATACCTTTATTTGAATTTGAAAACTTTTACATAAAATACAAAACAAGAATTCATGATCTCATAGCAAAATATTATTGAAGAAATGTATAATGGACTCAAACATATCAGAAATCCCATTTTAAGTACTAAAATTCCAATTTAATTCAGATTTTCAATTTTCAGATTTTCAGATTTTCAAAAATCCCATTTTAAGTCTTCCAACGATAATTCTTATGACATGTGCTTCGCCATATCGCCAAATAACTTTAAACCAAAACTAAAATATAAAACACTTTTGAAGGTTTGCCAACGATATGGGTCCGATTGGATTGTCGAGCAGAATTTAAGAAATTCCTGATATGTTTTTATTAAAAATAGTTTTATTTTTTCCTTTAAATCGGGAGGCTGGAACAAAAAAAAACACATTTGTTGTTTATTAATCCTTTTTGTAACTATTATTCATAACCCAGCTACGAAAATGGAAACTTCGGTTATGAAAACTATACCTCCCTAAATTTGTATTTCGTAACTAGCTTTCGTAAGTGATGAGTTCATAGATTGATAATATTTTTTTTTTTCACAGTTACAACAAAAAAGGCACAAATGAATTTTGAAAATTATTATTTGACCAATGATATTACCTAAGCGGTATTTTTATTTACAACAATTCAAGTTTTAGATTACTTTAATTATTCATTTAAAACTTAATATCGTCGTTTTCAAACCAAAATCTGCTATTTGCAAAAAGTATAGGTAGGTACTTTTGAAATATTGACACAAAAAGTTTTCCTGAAAAATCTTACATGATGATTTATTTATTTTTATTTTATTTTTTCTTATTTCAAACTTAGGATTCATTTATTTATTGTTTCGATAACAGCACATAATATATTTTACATCGTAGTTTAACAAATAGTTCTCATAAGCACCTGATAAGGCAGTGAACTATTCATTAAGGCCAAAATGTTGGAATCTCAAAAAGCAAATTGCAGATTTTGGTTTGACAACGACGATTTGATACTTTTATCAGGAGGTAACAAGCTGTAAACTCATTTAAGGAGTGTATTATAATATACGATATATGATTCCTTCATGATTAAATCAGTTCATAGTGAAACCAATTGTCATAGTTACTTTAGAAACCCGATTTTCGAGAGATATACAATGTGGATATATGAATGTACTTAAATATTCGCTTTAAACAGATTGGCTGTAATCACGCTGGAATTAGAGCTCATACATAATCAACTGATTGGAGATCATCAGAACAAAGAACAAACCAGACTCCACGATCGCACATAAGACCGGGAAACTTAAAACTAATATAATTTAAAGTAGGTAGTTTTACTTGCTAACTAGTAGTCTGTTTCAATGAAGTACTTATTATATATTTTTTGTTAGGGTCCACAGACAGGCTGACGGTCCCCTTGATGGTAGGTGTCTACCGTCGCCTATAACACAAGCAACGCCACAAGTGCTGCAAGTGCTCTGCCGACCATTTTTCTCTGCCGAATTGGTCCAGCTATTCATTTTTTTTCTATGGATTGTTTTTAACTTCCAAAATGTTAAAATTTTGCTTGTTATTCTGAAATATATTCTTAATTTTTCTTCTTTTTAGCCAGAACGAAGTTTATTCTGGCTTGTTCTTTCTTCTTTCTTATATATCAAACACAAAAAAGCATTATTTATGTTAAAAATATTTACATCGAACGAGGCTCTATTGCTTGCTCCAGCACAGCTTGAGGCACTTCCCTGTCCAGGACACAATGGTAAACCACAAGAAGGCATCGATTCCGAAGTTATGTTCACGTTACATAATCACGTTTGAAATAATAAAATAAATAATCATAAATCAAGGTGCCCATGTTGACTTTATGTTTGACAATTGACATGTGACTTTGTATTTGAAGAATGAATATTTTTTTAATTAAATATAACAACTTAAAAAAAAATTCCAAAATATTACAAAAAATATTTCAGCTGCGAGTGTTTTATATGTCATATGAGTAAAAATCTAAAGGCTTCATTGGATCATAGTATTATTTAAAATATGTAGTTGTAACATTCATTGTTACAACTATATAATATTTAAAGTAATACTTAAATAAAATACAAAAGGATAGATAATGGTGTATATGATCAAAATTCTTTCCTAGAGTCTTAGTTATGCCTAAAATTTTCTGCAAATTACCAACATTGCTAGCTAGTCTCGAGTCGAGTCGAGTCCTGTCTTGTTATGTTGTTTTTAACATTTCAAAAACGTATATAATCAGATTACAGTAAATACAGCAAGGATAAAAAATAATACACGGCCATCGTTAATAAAATACAGTTCTAAATTAACATTTATATTTAACGATACAGTATTGATTTGCAACTGACTCCCCAAAATATATTGTGGCGTTATGAACAGCGCTAGCTGCTTAAACTGTTCATTTTATTTCTTACAGTATTTTTTTTGGCAGACACCTAGGAACACTCATGTTTAATTTAGACAGTAAATAGGTTGATTACCTTAAACAGAGACATGATGTAAAGCAATTTCCTACTGTATTGGATGGAGCTATTAAAGGCGGAAGTGATGGAACAAAATACAGTTAATAGGATTTTACACCTTTTGAAGAATCTTATCTTGATGCACCGAGGCCTATGTTCTTGTATCATTTTCACATGATTAAAACACGTGACTTAAATAAAAATATGATAGAGTCACTCTTTATAACACCTCACCAAACCGTCACTGAAGACGGCTAACTGTCTAATTAAGAAGCTCCTCTTGAGTGCTCTAAAGCTCTAGACCCTTTTCCCCATCCTTTCCCCCCCCCCCCCTCCCCTGCACAGCACTTGCAGCAACTATGGCGTTGCTTGTGTTATAGTCGACGATAGCCACCTACCATCAAGTGGACCGTTGCCTGTTTAACAACCTTAACATAAGAAAGCCATATCTGACCTCCCTTTGCTTACCGCCTAGTAAGCTGTTTTGATTTTACCACTCTATTCATTTTTAAATTATCGTTTAAATACTGACCAGTAAGTACTTCTCTTCATAAGTGCTAAGTTGTTTTTAAAATACCTTACCTTATTCCAGGTGTTACCTATGCTATATTTATGTCTTGACATAAAATCTTTTGTTCCGGACTGGATTTTACAAAAAGTAGGTTTAGTCATTTTGGATATAAGATATTTACTTAATAACGATGGGTAAAAGGAATTTTTGATTCCGCACTTAGAGGGGGTGGAAAAATTTAAAATATTTGTTTTTTTTTTCCAAATTATACAAAACTGGTAAGATTTAGAAAAAAAAAATAGATATACTTACTTTTGTAGAGAATTTAATTATAGTTAAATATTCGTTCCACGATATTCATTTTTTTTGTTAAATTAAAATTAACAGAGTTAACAAATTAACAGAGGGAGGTAACAAGATAAGGGTTGATACGTAATTTTTTTTTAAATCACAGTGAGCACTGAGCATCACTATCACCTAAATATAACAAATTGGCACGATAAAAAGAACGTGTTGAATATTCCTTTATGAGATTGACAATTTAAAATTCAAATTCAAAATTCCTGCTGTTTGACTACTGTTTGCTAAGTGATTGTACCCTAATTATTTGAATTAATTTATGTTAATTACAGTTAACAAATTCGAGACTGCTATGTTTCCATAGCAAATCCATTTACAGTATTAAATACATAAAATATAGGCAATACTTATTACTTAAATATAAATATAGCAATACTTTAATTATTTTTTAGGTATAAAATAAACTAAAAAGGAAATTAAAGGACATCTTTCAAAACCAGGTAATATTTTTTAACTTAAACTTTGGAGAATTTGATAATAAAAGTATTTTTTAATTTCAGTAATTTCCAGTGAATATTTCAGATTTTGTAAATGGGGATAACATTTGAAAATTAAAAATATATTAACATCGTTCTACGTTGTTCGACGCTCATTCAAAAATGCGCCCTTCAAATATCTATAAAACCCCATTACCAAATTACACGATATTTTCACAGAAAAATCTATAATTTCTTCTTACCTAAATACTACACGAAAATAAACTGATGGCCTGATCTCCACACAAAACTAATTGATCTCTCCTTTTGGCTGTGAAATGTTTCATAGAAATCACTGGGTAATTATAATTCAGCAGAATCATTTTGCTGTATAAATAGACATTTTATTGCCTTATCTGTACTTTTTGGAGTTTATTCTTTAAGAATAGATTTTATTAGGCCTCCGGGGGTAAAATTAATACAAGCCTTAACTAAAAAGCGTTACGTAATCTGTCATTATGACATTTGTGCGACAGTTGACGCAAGTATTTATGTTCCCTAATTCTATACTCTGGACTTATAAAAGCAAACGTCGAAATCTTGTATGAAAAGTGAAACGATATCACGTTATAATCTGCCGGCGCAACGAAATCTGTCGTCAAAAAATTGAACTATTTGAACTTATAAAACGTAGTGACATCTGTGCATACCAAACGTAACTAACATAATTTTAGTTGGAACAGGTGACATCTGAGCATGCAGAATGTAACTAAATAATATAAAGTAATTATGTATCCAGTTATCTACTGACACGAGGACAATTTTATACATTTAATTTTATACGTTTAAAGGAATAAACTCGAGCCGTGCGTAGGAGCTGAGACACACACATTTTTTATTTGTAATTATTTATTTACTGTTTTAATTACTTGCAATTATTAATTGATTGATATAATATGTATAATGTACTATCTATTTTTTTTTTCAAATGCTAGTAGGTAATTAGTAGATAAACACTACTAACTGTAGATACCAGTAACTGACATGCAAATATGTAAATGTGTTTGTTAATTTTTGTTTAATGATGTTGGTATTTGCACTAAATTAAAAAAAAAAACAATACTTGCATAAAAACTGACGAAAAATGAAGTTGATTTTCATAAATATTTTGTTGTAAGGTAATATACAAAATTATTTTATCCAAATAAGTACATAAATTACTATAATATGAAGATTTGTAAAATATATATTTTTTAGTATTACCTATTTAATAATAATAATTATTACGTATTTAAAGATGTTTATTGGTTTTACCTTAAGTAAAGTTACTAGAATACGCGAAATACTTCGATATTTGAAATACTACAACCGAGTTTAACGAACTCTGAAAGGTGGGACAACGTCTTATTTATTAGGTATCTACTTATTGTAAAAAACGTAACCTGTCCGTTGTGACCCTAAATAAGTTTTTTTTATATTATTTATCAATAGTAAATCATATCATACACTTTAAAAAGTTGTTAAAATATTATCATTATTTTAAAGAAGAAATAAATAGGTTTGAAATATTTAGTTTTATTAATTGAGACTAGTTACAAATTTTAAATTGGTTTACTTACTAAGTTAATTTACCTTTAAAAAATATTTAGAATATTGATTATATGCTAACTTTTATAATAAATACGTATAACTTGCCAAGGAAATGTGATACATTTTTTTACAGGTGTCAAAGTTGAATAAAAGTTAAAATCAAGCTATAATAATAATATTACTTCGCCAGGTATGGCACTCCGAGAGACAGCCCGACACAAGCTTGCGTCATCGCTGCTGTGTTGTCAGTTTATGTGCTTTCAATTTATCAATAAAGTAGCAGTTCGACAGTGACGTAAGCTTGTGTCACAAACGAGTGCCAAACCTTGTTTTCTTTGACCATGGTTAAAATATTCTTCAAGGACCAGCGCTGACTGACGGTATGGCTATGGCACGGCACGTATGCCGAAGGATTTTTTCTTAAACATATTAATTTCAATCTTATCGCAATGATTTTAGCACTCAAACTACTGTATTTCAATACCAAGAGAACATCACCACACATGATGCCGCGGCATGATTCGGCACGTTGTCGCGCGAAATTCAATTCAATCATTTTAACAAATCATGTATATTTCCGACTTCAGAGTAAGGCAATGCTAAACTGAATAGTTGATTGAAACATTTGTTTTGGCACGAGATGGCTGCGTGCTGTGGAATGCCGCGACGTGCCGAGGCTTGCTGAAGTTTGCCGTGGTCTGTCAGTCAGCGACCTGTGAGCTGCACTGGGGTTACAACTGACAATACTGTAAAATAATAGCAATTCTTATTGATGTAGTAAAAATACCGGTGTAACAAAACCAAGTCAAGATTAAAAAAAACTTTTAAAAATAACTGTATAAAAGTTGTGATAATACAGTGTTATGTATCAAGAAAATATAAATTCGCCATGTGGATCTTTCCATTTGTCCGCTTATACCTTCTAAATTAATTAACAGATTTAATTGCGTTCTTTATTGTAATTAAAAAATCTTAGCTTGGCCTAGATGGGCCCTGTATCAAATTTGTGGCGCAGCCATATGAAAGGAAAGATTTTTTACATGCTCGCATATTTCTAGACTCCTCTACACATCAACAGATGAATCTGCAGACGTCATCTGCGGACGCGTCCGCCGACGTGTAGAGGGGGTGATTTGCGTGTCTGGTATTTAACGTCAGCAGATGCGTCCGCCTAGAAACCGATTTTTGTGGCACGCATCAAAGGGTGTCAGCGCGAACGTCCGGCGTCTATCCACACATCTGCCGACCAGAGTTGCCAATGCTACGGCAATTACCGTGTTCTACGGCTTTCAGGTCAGAAAATCACTAAATCTACGGCTATCAATTAATTTATTGAGCGTTTACTTTTAGAGTAGGTATAGGTCTACCAGTATCTCATGGCAAATAAGGAAATTAAATTTTGCAGTGCGCAACACTAGGGAAATTAGAGTGCGTTCCAAAAATGGAAAATCACTGGGGTGAATGAATCGACAAGAATATATATATCCTCGTCTGTGATTGCTGTTCTAAAAGAGACAGACTGTTGTCAAATTGTTCACTGAGTGATTTTCACGTTCTTTGGAACGCGCTCTCCATAGATATTTTTTTTTAGGTATAATTTTTCTAAACAATTAGATAAGATCGGCAAATGACACGGCCGACAGTCGATGCTTTTCCTTATAAACACGGCTTTTTTATCTAACATACACGGCCGCCTCAAAATTTGCGTTGGCAACACTGCTGCCGACGCATCAGTTTCATCGGAGTTGCAATTGAGAGTGCACGTGCTTCTTGTGGTTTAATTCTCGCACCTACTTGGCGCATCATTCGTAAAAACGCTCGAAATGACCAACAATATGAGCACCGAGAAAACTTTTAGGTTTATTGACCTATATCAAGCTGAAAACTGTCTGTGGAATCCTAAAAATAAATATCACAAATAATCTTTTTAATAACTCTGCTGTGATGGACACTCAAGTAGTAGTTAAAAATACTAAATAAATAAATAGCTGCGGCAGCTACGGTCGCAATATCCATTTTTTAAACGTTAATGTGCGAGTGCGAGTTGCGTCTGTCGAGAATGAACATAAACTGATCGACCTACAGATGTGTGGACTGCTCGCGGAAATTCATCTGCGGATGCATCTGCCAGAGTCCGCGGATGCATCTGTTGATGTGTAGAGGAGGCTTTAGACAATACGGGGCCCCTGTACCTAGGCGGCCCCATATGATTGATACGGCTGTTACAGCAGCAGCTACGCCTGTAGCTAACGCTTGCACTGTTGATACTGGTATGGGTTTCTAATATTTTATTTTATATAAAAAAAATCATATTTACAAATTGTCCTCAACTTTCTATGTTATCTAAAATCCAGTCCATATAATACGCGACCCTTGTGTAGACGGCTGGTAAGCCTCCGATTCCACACCGCTTCGAGCCGTACGACACTATGCCCCTTTGCACATAGCGAACTCCACCGGATCCCACTCGTCCAGGATACAAAAGAGGTCCACCCGAATCACCGCCACAGGAATCGCGATTTTTTACTCCACCAGCACACATTTGTTTATCATAAATTCTTGGCGTGCTGAAATTAAGACATAATTTAAACATAACTATTAATATAAATGGGTGGCAGATAGGGTGACGCGTTGAAGTTAGGTGGGTACCGTCGGCCGTAAGAACATGTAATACCAGTGTAAGGGGCTGATGCAAAAATGCGTTACCGATTCTGGTTGAATAAAGGATAAGGAACAATTTACGGACAGAGAAGTTGGATTTGGTAGCCCTTTCTCATGCACCATTATTTATTTATCTTCATTGGCGATATCTAAGGTGTAAGAAAGACAGGTTAAGAATAGAGGAATGGTTATACTGGCATCCATACACACTCATTGTGTCACGGTAGTCTTCTATAAAATCTGGGTGTATTCCACCACTAGACGGGCTGCCTTGAATCTTATGACTCTTTAGAATAAAAGTCTGTTTTGTCTTAAGGCTTTTTATCATTCAAAATAACATTCCTACACTTTATTGTTAATATTACATGTTTTTATTAACCATTTTAATGAAGATCCTAATTTTAATCCAAAATAAGTATAATATAAAAAACATAGAATAGTTTAATAATAAATAATAATTAAAATGAAATTTTAAAGTCTTTGAATTCGTTAATAGGTTAAAAATGCTGCTGCAGTCTTGACAGACTTAACAGTATCCTGAACGCATTATTATATTGAACACCAGTTGGAACTGTTCTTAATATTTTGGAACTGTTCATTTACGACGCCAGAGGAAAAAATATTTAATAGATTGAAAACTTTATTTACCCTTTATAAAACTCCTGGCATTCTTTATTTGCTACAATCGGGAGTTGGACGCTGAGAAGTACGGGCGACTCCACGCCATCTTCTGTGGCTCCCCATCCCGCAACTACACCTTGATTTCCGGATAAAGATTCACGTTGAAGGTCAGGAGTTGTTGGCAAGCAAATCGCTTTCATGCTATCTACACAAAAATAAAATTATCACTCTTCAATAGATTCAAAAGGTCAAGTCTAATAAGACGAGTCCACACTAAGTATAGCATATTTTATTTTTATGGACGACATATGTTAAAAACAAAGTTATATAAATAAAACAAAGTTATACAAATAACATTTACGCATTAATCACGTCATTTCGTGTACTCATGTTAGATAACATTGTTATATACACTATTATTTTAATGTTTCCATTTAGGTACAATATGGGCTTCTTAAAGCGAGCAGTAAACAAATTCCTGCAGGGTCGGCAGCCCCCAAACCCACCCACCATCAAGTAGACCGTCAGTCTGCCTGCCACTCTTAATAATATATAAATATCATTTAAATATTTGGGCCACATTATCACTGCAGACTTGAAAGATGATATTGACTTAGACCGAAAGCGCAGAGCATTGTCAGTACGTTCTAACATGCTTGCCCGCAGATTTGCTCGTTGTAATAATCAAGTTAAAATTACATTTTTTAAGGCATTCTGCTAAGTCTTTTACACGAGTTGTGTCTTTTACACAAGTTTGTAGGTGACTTATTCACAAAGAGCGTACAATGCTCTGCGCATCCAGTATAATAATGCCTTCAGGATGCTGTTGAGACTTCCACGCTATTGTAGTGCATCAGAAATGTTTGCCCAAAATCATACTGATAATTTTTATGCCATAAGAAGGAAGAGAGTGGCATCCTTATGGCACAGGATCCGTGGCAGTAACAATAGTATTCTAAAAACAATTTTGGATAAGGTCGATTGTCCCATACAAATATTTTGGATGGGGCTGAATATGACAAGGTAATGAGGTTGAGAAAAAATAACAATATAATTAAAAGTATATGTACTTAAATTTTAGTTTAGTTTAATTAAATTTAGTTGTAAGTATATATTGCAGTTTTTTGTAGCTGCTAATATGGATTTTAATATCTGAATTAAATGATTATTATTACTATTATAAAATTCACGTTTTATTTTTCAATGTTATATAACAATGTTAAATAATGTGGACGTGTTATACAACAATTATGTTAACATGTTATTTAATTTTTTTTTATTTGAATGTTAATCAAATAAAAAAAAACACATACAAACACACACACACACACATCTGTATTTATGTATCTGAGCGTGACGGTCACGTGAGTTCAGTACTTTTCCCCATTCCAAGAGTGTCCATTTTACCTAAAGAAGTTTTCACTTCAATAATTTCATTAAGGATATAATTTTGTGTCTTATAATGATTTGCTTCAAGGGACTAAAATATCAGTTTTTATACGTACTTTATGTATGAATATGAACGATGTTTTGTTATTGTAACGTATGTAATACAATAACGTATGTAGATATAATTGATTTACAATTTTTGTTCTGAAAGTGCTTTAAAATACTTTAAATCTTAAAAAAACCATTAAAGTAGAAATTAACTCT
The DNA here is from genome assembly GCA_910589475.2 of Bembecia ichneumoniformis. NCBI lineage: Eukaryota > Metazoa > Arthropoda > Insecta > Lepidoptera > Sesiidae > Bembecia > Bembecia ichneumoniformis. Next base: position 9,515,098 of record OU342537.1, on the reverse strand, counting down.
CTGAGAGTCACAGCACGGGTGTATTTTCACTTATTAATAAAGGAGCAAAAATTACCTAAAGATAAATCGGCTGGTTCTCCAATTCGAATAAGCGCAATGTCGTCAACCAATTTCTGTGGTGTATATCCCGGATGTGGTATAATACGTTCAATTGTGGCATTCTTTAAAATAAAAGAAGATTAATAATTAATTTGTAATAATCATAACACCAGGTAGTTTATATTAATTTTTCATGAGAAAAAGTTGCGGGCAGGCTAACGGTGCTTTTGATATTAGGTTGTAAAGCTAGAAACACTAATAAGCACGTTTGCAATCTTGACAGGATAACGGTTTCATAATGAAATAGAGAAAGAATGGGCGTACTGTTTCGGTAGTTTACGACTAACTATTATTTACGTTTTTATTAAAGACTTTGAAATTCATAATTAGACAAACCCATTCTATAATCTTGTGTCATAAATTTTTTGCTTGTCGGATATAGAAAGCAATTATCAAAATGAATTCATTAACCTATTTTCAACCCTAAATCCAGTCAGGTAGAAAACATATTAGTGTTACAAATGGTATTCACAACGCTATAAAATAATTGGGCATGGGCGTTTTTTTTTTTATTTTATTTTTTGCAATAGTTATAATTATTGTTTTTCTTATAGCAAAGATTATTTCTTAAACCTATTGTGTCAGTAAAGGATCATTTCTCGAGTATTATTTCAATCGGAATTCATGTATATTGTGTGATTATTACCATAACTTGGTTCAGCCCTCTGTGGAATATATTACTGTGGAGTATATTAGTATGTGTACAATTGTGTTCAGTTTAGTGAGTCAGGTATACTGGTGCCCATTCCCTTATCCTTTATCCTGCTAAGGTCGGCAGCGCACTTGCTGCACCTATGACATTGCTTGTGTTCATTGGAGACAGTACCCACCTGATATCAAGTGGATCATTGCTGACCTTAACACAAAAAACTTCCTCGCCTTCGCAATACATAAACGTTATTTAAATGAGCTATTATTGTTTTGCTTGCTTAGTTTCACAGTTATCATCAGCAAAATCTGTAATAATCTCTGTTTGTTTTATGTATTCATTAACTCTACTTACCCGAACATTAGGTGCGCATATTAAATTTCCTTCATTCCTCTCACAGTCAGGATCTTCTCTGACATCGTATTCTCCAAGAAGAACACCGTTAAGTTTCAGTCTGTTGCCCAAGAAGGAGACACAATGAGCAGCAGTTAACACATATCGTTCGTTGATCAATGTTCCTCCACAACTTAATCTTGTTCCTCGTCCTTTAGACATAATATGAAAAACTAAAATTTCTCAACTCTTACTTAAAAACCTTAAGGCACATAAATCGTTTTTGCTCTTTACACTACGTCATCTCAAATCTAATCTACCACTTAACGGTATTGATAATACACATCGACTTTAAATCTAATGCTCTCAGCTATTCCTGAACTAAGCTTATACTAAATTAAAATTACAAAATTTGTTCATTCAATTATTCCGCCCCGGGATTAGCACAAATGCATTTTTTTTCTGCTAATTATACACATAAAATTTCCTCATGTATTCCACTAGTGAAAACCGTATCAATAGAGGAAATAGCGGGGAAACAGACAGAGGCAACCTCATTTTATAACTAGCCAATGCTCGCGACTTCGTTCGCGTGAAACTAATATTATAAACTAAACCAAAATTACATTTAATTTATTCCAATAATTTAAATTCCAGTAATCCAGGAATTTACAATAATCTAGGTGCGTAATCAACCTTATGCTTATGAAACTAGTTGGATAAGGATTAACGTCAATACGAGTGTCATCATATTCTTTAGATTCAACTCGTGTTATGATAATTGGATAAAAAAACTGTTATTGTAACTTAACCATAATAGATAGACTTCAGTTTTTTGTGGGCAATGATGAGTACTATAATCATGTAGTATTTATTATTTTATGTACAGTCGGGGTGCGAAAACCTTCGTCAGTTTTCAAATTAATTCCTTTATCAAGTTGTAGACTCTTAGTGCCTTTTGAAACTAAAGCACTAAGTAGACAACTGATAGGCGTTTGAAATTAAATTTTGGCATGACTGATAATTGTCCTGATGCAAGCTCTGGCATCCCTTATTCACTCACCGAAACACAACAGCGCACATACTGTTATTTCTCGGTGGTCTTCTGTAAGACGGCGATTACTGCCGCCAGCCGGGCTGCCCAAATGACTGCGAAACGCAGTGTGCCTTTCCAGATCCAGACCAGATCCAAATTTGAAAAGATATGTATAGATATAGATAGATTATTGAAATTTACCAAGTGCTAAAATCACATCCGTGCCAATAGACTCTTTCCAAAACTAACCTCCAAACTAACCAAAACTAACAGCTCGCTGACTAAAATATCTTTCTTAGAAATAAAATGACGCGAACTGTGGCAAATTTAATTGCATCAAACGCAATAGTATTTTAGGGTTTTTCACCTGACTCATAAGACATGAGCACCATCCACGGCATTTCAAACAAACGCGTTCTGTTACCACCCCATATCCGGTCGTCTTCTATGACGCCACAGCAGCAAGAAGGCAAAAGACCTAAACGAGAGTGCCTCGTGACATCGGGAGGCCCTTCACCAACTTTATTGCTGACCTCATTAATGGATTCATTGAAGAGTTTCGTTGGTTGATTATCATTCCAATGAGTATTCCAGCTGCTTCCTTCGTTGTTATTTGCTGTTGTAGAATTAGCAGACGGACAACATACCTGAAATTCGACAAGATATAACTAAATTTGAACCTTATTTACAATCTGAGTTCAATGTCCTTTGTCTACTTAGTCATTGTACTAAATTTGTAATACTATTCAATTTATCTAATTATATGTATTGGATAGTATTAAAAGTACCTACTATTAAAACTATTGCTAGCAACTTTGTTCTTTGTAAATTATGTTACAAGCCTTCATCAGAAAATATAAAATTGCATTTTTATAAAATGTTATATTCTCCTTCAACTTCTGTTTGCCCAAAGGCAAAGGCCTCCTCTAATCTTTTCCACTCCATTCTGTCCTGTGCAATCCTTAACCAAGCTATCTAATGCCTGCTATTTCATCTTCCCATCTCTTTCGTTGTGGTCTCTAAATTATAATACTATGTTTAATATATAGCCTATATTTAATTCCGATACCTAAACTATATTAATGTATAGTTTTATCAACATGCGTTTAGTAGTTTTTAACTTGAAAACTTAAAAAAATCGATTAATTTCATCCCCATAAACTCTCTCATATTAGTGCAATACATTTAGTTTTTGTTTGACGATTTTCAAGTAAGATTCACGAGAAAATCTAACGAATTTTTTTTTTATTATTTTCACTCTAAATTATTACGATTAAAAATTAAGTTTAAATTCCGGCTAGGTTCATAATATTCACGTTAAATAAAAATGTAGGTACATACCAAAGGATTGTCAGCTTCGAATCCACAAGTGAGCCTTTGTAACTTCACCCTTACGTGTGTGGGCATGGGATGGCCGGTTTTTTTGAATTCTTGAAGTAAAGGGCCACATTTTGATAGTTCTATACAAATTCCTGTCCAGCTATCTTCAACTTCACAGTTATCACCTGCAAAATCTATTATAATTCATGTATCCATTAAGTACTTATAAATTTTTGGAGCAATTATATAATTAATTCTCACAGCAAGTTAATATCGGCAAATAAACTGATGGTTCACATGATGGTAGATGACTACCGTCGTGACCTATTAACGCGCAAACAACGCCATAGGTGCTGCAAGTGCGGTGGTGACCTTAATTAATAGGATAGGATAAGATAGGATAAGGGAGGTCCTTTATTATACAGAGAATTAGGGGGCGATAGTATAACAGTACGTAATACATGCTGTTATTTTAATGTGGCCTTCTGTAAAAAGGTTACCTACTTCCACCAAAACGGCTGCTACTAATTTAGCAAAAGTATCCTTCTTCAAACGTGATTAGCCTTGAATTTTAATATAATTACCAAATTTTAATATTAAAACTAAATTAATCAGATAGAATTCAGTTCATTATTGTAACCAGATTTCAAACGAAGTCCATTGACTTAAAGTCGAAACATCTGCTATCTTTTATAAAGTTTATTACTGGTAGTGAGATGGCAATTCGTTTATTTTGAAACATTCTATTTGCATATATTTATATTTTATTATTTACCATTTCGACAACAAGCCTCTCACTCAACATCGGCCTTCAACTGTTCATCTTTATTTTATTTAACGCTTCAATTAATTCCAATTGAAACTTATTACGACAGATATTACAATTTGTTTATAAGTACTAAAAAAGTCAGTCTAAAAGGTTCGAATAAACATAAAATACCTAAGTAATTAAGTCCTATTTGTATTAAACGCAAATTAATCAATATTAAAGGCAAAAGTGTAAATTTTCCTTGTAAACAATCGGTAAAATATTCATGTACTTACGACATTCTACTATTAAAGTTAATTGGATGAATAATGTCACTATTTGTACACACTTCCACATTGTTCTTTCTTGCAGTTTTAATTCTATTTAGTGTCTATCTTTTGTTTAAGAGCAACGTCTGTGTATACATTGCAGTCATGAATTAAAACACTAATTATGGTTACACACAAAATATTGACTAGCCAATTAAAAAGATATAATGGCACTTCTTATTTATTTATTTTTAATATAAAATAACTCATATAATAATTATTTCCGTGGAACTAAACACGTTCAGTTCTGCGTCCATTTTAGCACAGGTGACGTCGTTAACTCTCGGACAATGACTGTTGTGTTTTCTTTTTTGAATTCGTGTTTCTGCTTAAAAGTTGCGACGTTGAATGGGTGAGCGTCGTGAAGTGTCGTGGTGGTGCAGATTGGAAACGACTTCATTCGAGATGACCGTCATTACCATACTAGTTCCGCTGGAAAACACCGCCTGATGGCACAGCCGCATTGCGTACTTCACCGGTTAATTGTTATTGACCAACTCCAGCGAGTGAATCAGCAACTTGTAGCTCGTAATAGTTATTTATATCGTTTAATTCTCACTAGACTACATATAAACAATGTATGCTTATAAAACTTGTTACATTAATTACCTACATAATAAATACAATTTTGATTTTGGTAGGTATCATAATCGTCGTCAAACTTCAGAGAATAGCCTCCAACTTCTAATCTAATCTATCTATCTATCTATATCTAATACACATTATGGATTAGTCGTCCATCTCTATCTTTTTCTCCGCTAACTTCTTCTTCTACACCTATATTATTCTTCTAACGAATTTTATACGTTTTTCACTAATAAAAAGAGTTATAACGAGGAAGATTTGTATATACAATTTGCAGAAAAAATTGCATGCGCGCGAAGAGCGTATCGCTAGTTCTTTAATTTTGTTAGAGTATTAAAAATATTAGATTACAACAATAAAACTCTCGCTCGGCCTATCGGCCTATCGCCTATTACTTCATCAGGATCGAGGATCAGGATCTGTGTCTCTAGATTAAGACAAATCTTTGAAAATATGTGTCAATCAAAGTATAGCACCCGTTCCAAATACCTTAGTAGCTTCTATATATCTTAGTGACTTCCACCTATCCCTACTAAGGTATATCACCACTGGTAATACCTTAGTGGATTTTTTCAATTTATCCTTAATACGAGTAGTAGGGATAATTTTCCACTAGGTAGTACATCCTATTCCAACTAATATCATAAATGCAAAAGCGAGTTTGTCTTTGGTATGCTTTCACGCCTTATCGAGCTTTTTGACGAGCCCGTTGGATGAGTGGTTAGGGTGCTTGCCTCAACGCTCTGTTCTAGGGTTCCCGGGTTCAATTCAAGACAGGGTTAACATTGAAATTTTTTCAAATTTGGCTCTGGTCTGGATCTGGAAAGTAGTGGCAGGGCACACTGCGTTTCGCAGTCATTTGGGCAGCCCGTCTGACAGAAGTAATCACTCTCTTACAGAAGACCACCGTGAAATAACAGCACGTGTGCTGTTGTGTTTCAATGGATGAGTAAGGGATGCCAGAGCCCATTTTCCTATCCAATCCCTTATCCTTAATTCTACTGTAGTCGGCAGCGAACTTGCAGCAGCTGTGGTGTTGCTTGTGTTATAAGCGACGATAACCACCTACCATCAAGTGGACCGACAGCCTGTCTGCCGATCTTAACATTAAAAAAAAACTACTCAACTGATCACCATGAAATTTTGCATGCATATAGAAAAGGACATTCCATCCAGAAACAATCTATCCAGTACCTTCATCCCGAATGATCAACTAGATATAAAAATAAAATATAATATATGAGCCCTGACAAAAATGTTTGAGCAATAAAAATTGAATTATTAATATCTAAGAAGAAAAAGCGCGGACCAGGTTGCGGGCAAAAGCTAGTTTTATATAATCAAAAAAAATATAGTAAGGTAGTCCTTGAACATGCCTTTGAGAGCTTGGAATAAGCTACGTTAAATGAAAAATTATACTAAATAATGTAGGTAATACATATTGAATGTGAAAATTAAAATTAAAATTGTGAAAACTGCTAAGAAAGGAAGCTTACATAATAGACTACGTATAAAAAGAAAAAGACGTGGCTGAAAAATCTACTGAAACAAGATTGACTGTCCTTGACTATTTGGTCTGATTTTCATGCTGTTTAAAATATAATTACGGCCGCAATGGCCGCAACCCGAAGTGGTATCTGTAGAAGATCAATCATAGAATACAACAAATCTTTAGAGTACCTATACAAAAAAATATAAATTAATTTTGAGGCAAAATAGAAGGGAGACGGCGGCGCAGCGCCTTGGGTGGCGAAAGAAATCCTATCAGCGAATGGACCGGCATCTCCAGTGCAGAAAATCTGTTCCGTCTGGCCCAGGACTGTTCAGGTTTGCAGAGCTGCCGGTTAACTCCCAGGTAATGGAGAGGCTCTCTAAGAAGATGAAGTGTACACAGCTTTTCAGTAGGTTTTGAAAATTCTTTAAAATCTATTTTAATCTTTAAAAACACATTGACATTGAGATAATAATTAATGTAACTAAATAAATAATCAATTTCCTCTACAACAATTACCATGACAATGAAATAGAAATACAATAATTGGTTAATTTAATTATATAATTAAAAAGTGTACAAATGTACAATTAGATATAATTATTCAATATTAAGAATTATAATTTTATATTTATAAACTTTTGAACATCTAGTCAACAGAAGATGGTTAATTGTTTAAAAACTTGTTCAATGTTCATTTCTATTCAATTATGCTTATATTTTAATTTGTACAAAACAAGCTTTTACCAGCGACTCGTCTGCGTTCCTGGGGAACAGTACAGCCCTGTGACATTCTCCGAACTCCTGACGTGACGACATATGAAAAATTCAATAATGCTCGGTTGAGTAGATGGAAAGTCGTCTTAGTTTTTTTTTAATGTTAACATCGGCAGATAGGCTGACGGTCCACTTGATGGTAGGTGGCTACTGTCGCCTATAACATAAGCAACGCTATACACCTGCCGCAACTGCGCTGCCGACTACAGTAGGATTAAGGATAAGAGATTGGATAGGAAAATGGGCTCTGGTATCCCTTATTCAATCACCGAAACACAACACAGCACACGTGCTGTTATTTCACGGTGATCTTCTGTAAGGAGTTAGCTACTGCCGCCAGACGGACTGTCCAAATGACTGACCACTACTTAACTTACACTAGGTATTTATAACTCGAGAACGTCTGAATTGTTGAATTTATTTCCGCCCGATTCCAGATGTTTATAACTTTTAAAACATCTAGAATCTCATACACATATTTTGTATGGGACGTTCGCCGGGTCAGCTAGGTATAAAACAAGGAAAAATTTAAATTACATATGGGGTCAGTGGCCTGTGTAACGGTAACGCTTGCCTTATAATTAGACAGGCTCCTGTCTGCAATAATGCTCACAATGCCGTTAGGACTGCCACGTACACGACGCACCATCGAAAGACCTTTCTTTCTTATAAAAGTCACCCGTTCGTGCATCCACAATCTACTAGAGGCATTGCAATACCGCGGCAGCGCCAACAGCACCCTAAATGCATTATACTGGATTCGGAAGGCGCTGATTGTCTTTGCATAGTTGACCCACAGATTGCACATATAAAATGATTGGCAGTATCATTTGAAAAGCGTTATATGTTACTTCTTACAGCCAGTCTCCGTTCCCGTTCAATATCCACCTTATATGAGAGATCCTCTGTAATCCAGTGACCCAGGTACTTAAAAGACTTGACTCGACCAAGCGAGACGCTATTCAAGATGACAGGTAGTATAGAGGCATCATTTAGTCTGCGACCACTTGAAATATCTAAAGTTCGCTCTTTTTTGCATTCCATGAACCACGGCATACCTCTTTCTCACAGCGCTTATTGGAGAATCGATTTTCATATAAGACCCCCGGTGTGGAAATTTTATGAGAATTAAAATTAATACATTGCATAGTTAATGACTTATTAAATTTCATTTTTATTTCATATCAATAAAAAAATTCTACTGCAGACTTAGCTGTATGGGCATAGTTTCCTTTTGCCTACCAGAATGGGTGAAGAAGAAAAAAATCTCTGCTTATATTCTACGGTTGGCGCCATTTTCCAGAAATTTTCTTTGCGAGTTTAGTTGTTTGTTTTATTAAATTGCTTCATTTTTTCGCAACTGTATTAAAAATAGTCGTTCAGTACACGTGCGGAACCGTCATTGCAACTTGTTCCGACTGTCAACCCTCGCCTTCGGCTGCGCCTCGGCTCGGGTAGACATTTGTCGGAACTCTTTGCAATGACAACCTTTCCGCAATTGTAATGAAATTTATTCCCACATTTCAATTTTCACTGTAAACGCAAACCCAAGTATCAACTATCTTTATAAACCCAAAGTACCAACTATCTTTTAATAATCAACCAATTATATATTAAATAGAATGATGTTGTTTTCCAGTTAACAGATATTTTTAAAAATCCCTTAATATGAATCAATATAGGAATGTTGTAATAACCTATATATAAGTTTGTTCAAAACACACCATTGGATAATTTAAGTTCTGATACGTGTAGTTTCGTGTAATTAACTTATTGATTAAAACTTTGCGGTTATTTCGTGTTTACGGGTCATTCTAAATATGCTCACAACAATTCTTTTTTTGCTAATTTATATTTTATTTATAACTTTTTTTTTTCAGTTAACATGAAACATTACATTAGTTATTTTAACGATACATTGAAGAACAAAAATTTGAAAAATAATTTTTAATGATTAAAGAGTTCTGATGAAAAAAATATGGATTATTGCCAAAAAAAAACCGTTTAAACATAAACTATAAGGGAAAAAAATGAAAAATTGCTGTTATCTTGATTTTTAGCAAAAACGATAATTTTAAACATTCCGGACACTAAGAAAAATAAATCGCAGCACCTTGAAACTTTCAGGGATTTTTCAGGACATATTGAGGTTGAAAAGCTATAGAAAAGATTTTTCGTATCTACAGTATTTGCAAAGTTATTGCAATTTTTAAATTACAGTTTTGTTACCTTTTCTTTGGCCAACATTTTCCGTTTGTAAAATTTTTTTATCATAATCCAATTTAAGAACCTTGTAGAGAATATTTTGCAGTTTACAAAACCCTACTTTAATTTTCTGTACGACCATTATTGCCCGAGTAATCGATTGTCCAAATCAAAATGACTTTTTCGCTTTGATTGACGGTAACTCAGTTACAAATCATTGTACAGAGCTCATGAGGAGGTCAAGTTGTAGGGAATTAAATTCTCTAAAAGATCTTTATTGTGCCGTTATAATAAAAAAATTATTACGGCTTTTACACCATTTTCAAGACGAGAGAAAAAAAATTTTATCGTTTATTATCTGACTATTACTCATAAATCGCTAACGAGAAAAAATTTTAAGCTTGGTTCAAAAACTAGAAACTTGAAGCTACAATTTCCTTTTTTAATGAGCTCTGTACGACCATTTTCTTCGAAGTTACAGCCTATTGAAAATCACCTAAAAATTTGGAACTTTTTTTATATCCTTTAATTGTTGCGTTTAGTATATATATACAATGTTTTAGCAATATTGGGGTCGTTTAAAAATATAATAAGGATTTTTTTACAGTTAATGACTTTAGATGTTCAACTTTTGTTGACGCTCATGAACACTTTCGACTCTTCAGTTAATTTTCGCGTACCGTGAATTTTTATATTATTTATTAGGATAATAATTAAATACTGTATGTATCCGTTATGAGGTATATACTTATAGGGATAAATACTACTTATTTATTACTATGTATTTTTGGTTGGTAAAAATATTATTATTACTACCTCAAAATACAAACGCGTTGGGGTCCCACGACGGACCCAAACATCGAAGGGAATAAAAATGTAGCGGGTACCGCCGACAAGGCCCTTCGAACATTTAGATACGATACTCCAATAGAATACCGGTCGAGTGCTCGTTCGCAACTCGAGGTTCGTAGGTATATTATGTGACTGAAAATGGACCAAATTGTATAATTTCTAATTACACAACACGATACTTTGACGTCTTCATCTTTTTAATTATGTTCAGCGAGTCTAGCGGTGAAGAGGAACTTGCAGTTTTTCTGTTTTATAGAAACAGAAGACGATTTCGCAAAAAAGAAAATGCTGAACACTTGAGAAATATAAAATAGAGCTTTTATCGCCGCGCAACGACTAATTTATGTAGAAAATGATAAAAAAAAATGTATTAGTCAGCTCCGACACAGTTTACTGGACTTTCGGCGACAGATATCGCTGCGCTGGCAGGTTCTAACGCCCTATCGTTTCGATCCTCAACACGGATTACACTTCTTATACTTACAAGATCTCGACGTTTGTTTTTATAAGCCCAGCACAGAATAGAATTACGAAACACAAATACATGCGTCACTGTCCCACAGATGTCAAAGTGACAGATAACGTAAAGCTTTTTAGTTAACGCTTGCATTAATTTTATTCCTCATGAAATTTCCATACCGGGGGCCTTGTATGAAAATTGATTCTTTGGCCTTATTGATTCTTAAGGAGTTAACTCCAAAAATTATAAACACGTTAATTTTCGATATCTTGCTTAAATAATACCTACTTGCTCCCGCCGCCATTTTGAAGATACTTGTTGGAAAAATACGCTCAGGCGACCGACATGGCAGGTATCGCAAGATTAGTCGCCGACTCGTAGGATACCGGCAGGATACCAGTAGCGATGTGTGCGATTCACTGTACAAATGTACGTGAGATACTCTGCGGAAACTCAACCTCAAGACTTGCGTATGTTACTAGCCATCTTTGAGTATCGTAATGTGCGAAGGGCCTAAATTATTTGAGTCTTTTGTGCTTCTCAGCCGCTTTGACAACTGTTCCATGAATCCATGATCAATTTAATTATAATTTTTTGATGGAATGATTAGTAAACAGGCTGACGATCCATTTGATGGTAGATAGAGCTACCATTGCCTATTAGCCATGCTTGTATTGGCCACAGAAATTTCAAGTGCGCCGTTAACCTTAATTTATTTATTTATTTATTGAATAGCAAACCTATTACTAGGTCTGACAAATTACAATTTAAAAGTACAAATAGGATAAACGATATAGAGATAAGTTCTATTATGTTTACTTATTAAATTTTACTGAGTTATATCTTGTTTGTTATTACCTATACAATTACATGTGTATATTATTTGCTATGTTTAATTAAATTACTAATTCTACAATTAATTTGATAATTCTTCGTAAACAAATCATTTTCCTTAAACTGTTTTCCTTAACAATATATTAAACTTTGAATTTTTCGAGATTTTGTTCGAGTGTTTTATTTTTTGTTGATGTACGAAAGTTACCGACATAACCCGGAGGATTAGTAAGTTGAAGTGGCAGTGGACAGGACACAAAGTAAGGAAAGTAGATGGCGTCTGGCGCCGGAAGGTTCTCGAGTGGAGGCCACGGAGTCATAAACTGAACCTGAACCCATCTAGCTGCAGTTAGCACACAAAAAAGCACAGTGAAATAACACCATACCTGTGTTGTATTTCGTTGGTTGACTGAGGGTTCTAGATCACATTCTCCTAACACTTCTTTGTCGTTTATTTTTTATCCTACGGAGATCAGAAACGCATTTCCGCCCTATGGGGTTGCTTTTGTTAATAGGCTACGGTAGCACGTTCTATCGAGTAGAGCGTTAGACTGTTTACCGAAAGAAAATTCTGTAACCTGGTCGCAACACCACTTATTAGGTAAAACTTTGAATGTAAACCATCCGACGACCCACTTACACACACAAAAAATCATCAAAATTTGCCCAGTCGATTAGAAGGAATTCAGTGAAATAACTAGATTATAGAAAAATCCTAAGTAATATTATACTTAGTATGAGTATAATATTACTTAGGATGAGTATAAGGGTGAATATAACAACAAAATGAGTTTGTTTGTTTGTTTGTTACGCTTTCACGCCTTAACTACTCAACCTGAATTTTGTTATGAACTATCATCATGAAACTTTTCATAAGTCGCGGGCAAAAGTTGTATTTAAGCTAACGAGCCTGTTGGATGAGTGGTTAGGGTCCTTGCCTTAACGCTCTGTTCTAGGGTTCCCAGGTTCGATTTCCGGTAGGGTCAACTTTGAAAAATGAACTTTTCAAATTTGGCTCTGGTCTGGATCTGGACTTCGTTTCGCAGTCATTTGGGCAGCCAGCAGTAACTACCCCCTTACAGAAGACCTCCGTGAAATAACAGCACGTGTGCTGTTTTGTTTCGGTGAATGAGTAAGGGGTGCCAGAACCCATTTCCCAATCACCCTCCTAATCCCTTATCCTTAATCCTACTGTAGTCAGTAGCTCACTTGCAGCAGCTTTGGCGTTGCTTGTGTTGTAGGCGACGGTAGCCACCTACCATCAAGTGGACCATCAGCCTGTCTTTTGGTCTTAACATAATCCACTCATCGAATCGATTTCGATTCGATGACTATGTCCTCAATTCATACATAATATTTGTGCTTTAACAGAAATTTTAAAATTCCTTAATATGTAATTTATTAACCAGTGGTTAAAATTTTTAGTCTCTGATTTCTCTGATTTGATACTACTAATACTACTTCCAAACCACGCAACGGGCTTTGATACAGTTGCCAAAGGAAAGAGTGATAAACAAGTAAGGTTTGTGTATACAAAACGAGAAGTCTGGGCAGTTCACTAGTTCATTAAGTAGGTAATTAAAAAAAAAATACTATATAATTTACGGAGTAAATTTGCCAACTCAACAATGGTCACCAAATAAAATGGGCATTAAATTTTATAAATTAAGGTGATGACATCTACATCTATACTTATATTATAAAGCTAAAGAGTTTGTTTGTTTGTTTGAACGCACTATTCTCAGGAACTACTGGTTCGAATTGAAAAAAAATTGTTTTGAATAGTCCATTTATCGAGGAAGGCTATGGGCTATATAACATCACGCTACGATAAATAGTGTTATATATATATATAAGCAGTGTCCAGTACCGCGCGCCCCATGCGCACGCCAGCCGCCGCCATATGGGCCGCAGCGAAGCGTGGCCGAGTTCAGCTAGTAATAAATATGAAGATTTGTTTGTTTGTTTCAAACGCGCTAAACTCACTACAAGTGGGAGTTAAAAAACAAAACTTTTTGCATTTGATAGTCTAAGCCTTAATGAAATTTATAGGCTATTTAATGTTTATTTATTAGCCTTAGAAGCCCAGCAGAAAAAAAAATGCGACGCATTTTGATGAGATGCGATGCGTTGGGTCAAGTTCTAGCACCCACCCTCTAGCACCCGTTGTCGTAGTGGAGGGGCTTAAGCCTCGGCAATCAGGGGGGTTGCAGGGTCGTTGGTGTCACCAGGCCTCGCTTAGCTGATCATATTGTCGCTGGGAAACTAAGAAAGCACACGAGTATGAGCTCCTAGCTGGCTCCGAATATTGAAGCTCGCTCTGCTCATTGAGAGGCTCCAACTGCCGGTTGGAACTTCACCGGTAACCGCTCGCTGGGCCGAGGATCCGTAGTCCGTCTCTACCCTCTCTCACCGGCCCACGAGGGCATAGCGGGTGCGAGAAGGTACTCCCGGTCCTTGTGCGTCAGACCGAGGTATGTGGGTCTCGGTTCTGCGCACGAAGAACCGCGCGTGTCGCAGCGGGTGGATTTTCTCGGATGGCTCTGTCACTCAATGGTAGTTTGGCAACGCACGCGAAGTCGAAATCCTTCTAATTCGGACCAAACGCTTTAAAACATCTTTGATAATGCGCAATGCTAAGGATTGGAACTCCCTGCCGAATTCTGTATTTCCGAGCTCATCCAAACAACCCAAATCTTTTCAAGGTTCGAGTGAATAGGCATCTTCTGGGTGAGCTCGATCCATCGTCGTGTCATGGTCAAGAGCAAACCCATCTTTAATAATAAAAAAAAAGACGGAGCTCTACGGCAGGGTAGAACCACCTGGCAGCGTCTACCGCGATCGTGACTTTGTGGAGGGTGGTGAAGACCCGGTTAGAGCCGCCGGCTTAGTGAAACCTAACATAGTAAAAAGAAGGCTGATAAAAAGTGTAAACTCTTGTTTTAAGCATACGTGTAGGTAGGTAGCGAGTTTTTAACAAATATTGCAAGTATTTGAGCGTTTTGCAATCACTAAGCTTAAACCGATGGCACGCGTTTCCTTGTAAATTAGAAACTATGTGTTATTCGAATGTATAAAATTGATGTAAAGTTTCATAGAAATCTCTTCAGCAATTTCATGCGTGAAAGAGTATCGCCACAACTTTCGCATCTATTAGGTATATTAGTAGGACTACTAGCATATATATTGGTCAGCATACAAACAAGCGTTAAGAATTATAATTTTCCGATAACGCTTTAACATTTTTAATATCGATTTTTATCTGAAAACATCCAATTTAGGTAACGTCATAAAAAAAAAGTTGTCAATAATAATAAATTTATATTTACTGAATAACCATGCAGCGCTAATCGATTTGATTCCGCTACACGTTCTCACTGAGTAAACTAAGCAGTATTGAGCCTGCTTTCACACCATTTCGTTGTATTATTAAAAGTAAAATATTATTTAAAAATTGGAATTTTGAAATGTCTGTGGCTCCAAGGAGGGATCGTTTAATTTTTACATTTATTTTTTTACTCCAATATGTAAATGCGGGTGAGTACTCGCGATCAAATATATTTTTTATCTTGTATTTTTGGTTGAGGTGGCTTACAGGACCGCTGTAGTAATAATTTAAATCTTCCATCATACCTCTGGGATGCAATTATCTAAATCAATAAAACACTATGTCGAAAAGAATATAATATGTGCACATATATTCTTTTCAATCTTAATCCTTTCCAACATTTTCTATAAATAAATTAAAAACTATCAAACATTATTTCTATTTTTGTTCTCAATACTTCAACTCATTTTTTCCTACTGACATAGTCTATATTTTTGAAAACATTCTACTTTCGATATTTTTCATTTTCAATGTTTGAAAATCAAACCTATTTAAATACAGCCAGTATTTAAGTTCAAATTCATCAACATTTTATTGTATAGATATCTCTTTAAAATAAATTACAACTATTTAAATGCTTTAAAAAAAAACAGGAAAATTTGAATCAATTGTCTAATTTAATTTTTTAACTTAATTTTAACCGTTATCTTAAATTCTCAATACGAATTCATACTCTTACGTTTCTGACTTTGAAAAAATTATGATAATACAAAACTGAATATAAAATGTTGAAACTGTTTCATCATCATCATGATCAGCCTGTCTCTCCACTGCTGGATATAGGCCTCTCTCAAGACTCGCCACCATGCGCGGTCCTCTGCCCCTTCGCATTCAGCCGCTTCCTGCGATGCCTTTCAGGTCGTCTCTTCACCTCGCTGCAGGTGTTCCACGCTGCGTTTTTCAATTCGTAGCCTCCATTCGAGAAACGTCTACCTATTTTTAAAATAAAAATGGGTTTCTTCTTTGCCAGCATCTAACCGTGTAGGAAAGATGAGGCCGACGATGGAGCGAGCTCATCCAGAAGATGCCTATTCACTCGAACCTTGACAAGATTTAGGTTGTATGAACTCTGAAATAGAGCACCGGCAGGGAGTTCCAATCCTTTTGAAATCGCTTGGTCCGAATTAGAGGGATTTCGACGAGGTGAGGTTATCCGCTCTGCGACAATGTGACTAGCCCATTGCCACTTCAGCTGCTAATTCTTTCGGTTATGTCGACAATTTTGGTTCTTCGGCGAATTTTAGAATTTCTGGTCCTACCCAGCAAAAAAATTCCAAGCATTATGTGCTTAATATGACTTACTTTATCAAATAAGCAGTTCATCTATGTCACTTTTTATTTGACTGCTTTATCTTATTGAGGTTATTAATCATACAGAAATTTTAGCCATTGCATTTGAGGAAAGGAGTTATTCGCGAAATTAGGAACAGGGGTATTCCCCCGACCTAACGCTGACTGTACATACTAGGTATCAGTCGACCCCAAACGTGTCGTCATAATTGCTTACGCTATCTAGAACAACTGACACATACTTACCTACTATGGTATTATGAATAATCACAGAATACTCTAATACTAGAGAATTAGTATGAATTCACACAAAATAGACTTATTCGTTTTTGCCTTTTTCTTAAGTGTTAAAACATTTATTCATCTTTATTGCTCAAAATTTGTTGTCAGGCGTTGCATCTTTCAATATTTTTTTAGATGATCCTTCGGAAACAGTACTGTACAGTACTGTGTACCTGACAACGTGTATTTCATGACGCTCGGTTACGTAGTTAAGGCGTGAAAGCGTTGCAAAGAAACAAATAAACTCACTTTCGTATTTATAATATTAGGATGAAAACCAGTGCAACCAATTTCATATAATGTAAAAATATGGTAACCCGCAACTTTGTACGCGTGATATTCGTTATGGCGCGTAATTTTTTTATTTGTAATCCGATTGGAATGAAACAAACACCAAATGTCACGGGAAGCTTGCTACAATACATTAGTGAAAACCACAATCAAATCGGTTAGCCGTTTCAGATATTAGCGTGCACAAACGCACAGACAAACAGACAACAAATCGTAAAAACAATTTTTTTGACCTCGATAACATAAGTAGAACACGGTTTAATGTACAGACACGGCTCGTTTATGATTTTATTATAGGTATGTGTAGACTAGTTGGTGCCGGCGACTTCGTCCGCGTTGAAAAATAAAAAAATATAACACTATTGATGCCGCCATCTATTTTACTACAATGGAATTAGGTGAAGCGGCGACATCTATCAGATTTGGATAGAAGTGCTTGGTGACACACCTGTGTATAGGTTGCTCCAATTTGCAAACCCTCGGGAATTCGTCATTTTTCATGGAACATACATATTTGTACAAGTTATGAACATGATTCTGTAAATAGTCAATAAAGAAATTTATGTCATTAATCGGTTAATTTTATTTGGTGGTAGCTGAGCCCACAACTTCGTACGCATGGTATTCGGTATAGCGCGTAACTTTTTTGTTTAAACGTATAAATCTATTGGAATGAAACGACACTAAATGTAAAGAGAAGCTTGCTACAATACATCAGTGAAAATCGCATTTAAATCAGTTAAGTAGTTTCTTTGATTAGCATGCACAAACGCACAGACAGACAGACAAAAATTTTAAATACTATTTTTTTGACATCGGTAACATAAGTACAACGTGTACAAATTTTTTTTTTTTTTTTTTTGAAAAAATATTCAATGTACAGACACGGCTCGTTTACGATTTTATTATAGGTATAATATGTATTGATGTCTTTTAATCATTCAAATAGTTTCGAGTGATCAAGATATTTGCTTTAACGCTCTGCTTCAGGGCAGGGGTCCCGGGTTCGATTCCCGGCAGGGAAACTATATTTCCGAGCTCATACAACCCAAATATTTTCAAAGTTTGAGTGAGGTTGCTTCATAGTCGGTATCATCTTTCCTACACGGCTATCTAACTGGCCAAGAGAAAACTCATCTTTAATAAAAAAAAAATTAAAAAGGGTCAACTTTTGAAGTAACTTTTCACTGGGCACTTGTAGTGGCAGGGCACACTACAGCAGGCATTTAGGCAACCCGTTTGGCGGCAGTAAGTAACCACCCCCTTACAGAAGACCACCGTGAAAAAACAACAAGTGTGCTGTTGTGTTTCGGTGCCGGTAAGGGATGCCAGAGCCCATCCCTTCTATCCCTCCCTAATCCCTTACCCTTACTTCAATTTTATTTTGAAAATTATATAAGCAAACTTTCCTCATTTACCGCTTTCTCCATTAGTGAAAACCATATCAAAATATGGTTAGAAAGTTTCGAAGAAGTTAGCAGAGGAACAGACAGAAGCGGTCAGCGAATTCATCCCTTATTAATTTATTATACCAAGGTTAAATTATGTTACAAAAAATCATTTGTTTCTTTTGCCATTTTGCGGCTCAGAAAGAGCGGCAAAATTAGGAAAAAAGAATCTTCGGTTCCGGCAATACCTAATCGACTTATTAAAAACTAGCTGAGCCCGCAACTTCGTACTCGTGGTATTCGTTATAGCGTGTAACTTTTTTGTTTGTAAACCGATTGAAATGAAACCAACACTAAATGTTACAGGATACTTGCTACAATACATCAGTGAAAACCCAATTCAAATCGGTTAAGCCGTTTCTGAAATTAGCGTGCACAAACGAATAAAAATTCTAAAAACTATTTTTTTTGACCTCTGTAACTTAATACAACGTGTACAAATTATTATTTTTTTAATATTGAATGTTCTGTACGCCGCTCGTTTAAGATTTTATTATATGTATATATAATATATAGATGTTTGAATGTAACATTATATTATATTAAAATTAGTAATTAAAATTTGATATACCTTCTTTTAAAAAGAGAGACAATTGCCAATTTTTCCATGGAAAGATTGCGTCTTTCAATCAGGACAAAATTATTTTATTTTCAATTGACTTATATTTTCTAATATGTTATGTGTGTGCTAATTCAGACATGAAATTGAAAAAAAATCAGAAGTGCATGCCCAACCGGGATTCGAATTTGAATCTACTGTTTTGGCTACCGTAGGATAGCCTGCCAAATGTTTTAACGCCTAAGAAATTGGGTATAAGTATAATAAGAGAGTGCGTAACAATGTTTAATATAATTTTCAATAATGCCTTTTAGATGTGGGAACGGAGAATCATCCGGCTTGGGCTCTGCTTGACTCGTTCAACTGCGGAGAGAGTGTAGCTGATCGCATCATTGGTGGAGTGAATGCTGCCCTTGGACAATTCCCTTGGATAGCACGCCTGGGTTACACCAGTTAGTATTATCTTTCTTTTCTATCTATAATATTGAGATCTTTCTTTATCTATAATATGTATGTATTCAAAATGACTAAAATATTGATTAAATGAAATTGAATTTGATATTTAAATTTCATCGGAAATTCGTCATTATTTTGTAGAATTGGATTATTCTTTTACAATACACTTTTTAAAATTTCACCCTAATGACGTCATCACTGGCAGTTATACGTTCTTTCTATTTTATTTGTGAAATAAATTTTCAATATCAAGTTTGTTTTTCGACTCTCTTGCGTTCTTTTGTTTGTTAACCATCTTACTAAATTTTCTCATTTTATCGTTTGATGACGTCACTTAGGCCAAATATTGGATATTTGATAGACTTACACAGATTTATGATTGAATAAATATAAGTTTTCGCTTTTGTTACTGTTACGTGTGGGGTGAGTCGAACAGCCGTGTAAGGGCGAAAATGATCTATTTATTGCCACAAACCAAGATGACTTCCAAAAGGACCAAACTTGTTCGAGAAAACCGTTAAACTTGCCAAAAGTCGTCAATGATTTCCTTAATGAATCGCTGGTTTACTGTCGCAGGTAAGTTCCGAAGTATCGCTACCGAATCGCAGAGTCGAACTGTCTCGCCACCTCGCCACTCTCCTATTTATATTCGCCGTCAAACGTCTAGATCTATCTCGAACTTACTACAAACAAACAATAAACAAATACAAGTAAACAAGGTCATTGAAAGCTCAGGGAACGCTATTTCTGTTGAATGTGAACTCTATGATGTGTACATAAGGACCAATTTTCCTTGACAATAACCGGAGAGTGGCGTGACTTCTATTCTAGGGTGGAACTTTCGAGAATTCTTGACAGACGAGAACGCTTTTCTAGAACGTTCCATGGTGAGTCATAACATTACATAATTGGATGGAACCAAAAGAATGGAAACAAAAAAAAACTCAAAAACGCGTTGTCTGTATGGGAGATTAGCCTTTACTGTGACAAAATAAAGGTTGTTGATTTATTTTATTCGTATAAGTATTTTGTTTTGTATGAATATTTTACAACGACGGCATAAATTAAATTAATCTTAAACACTTTAAAAAATTAGGTGATACATCTTTCAGAATAAAAAATTCTTCACACAATTTTTAATGTGTAATTTTTTATTTTATGATATAAATTTTAATAAAACAAAAAAAGTAAGAAGAGTAGGGTTGTAGTTTTTTTAACAAGGGAAAATCTTGCAAGATACCTTTACCGTCTACGCGGGTGTCTATGTGGATCTATATGGACGATGAAGCCTAGACGCATAACATGTATACCATACATACATGGTGTTATGTGGGATTCTTACCCACTAAAAACTTAGAATTTGATGGTTTTAGTCCGGAGAGCGTTACGGTTACAAGGTTTTTTTACAAGAGGAATCCATCATGGATACATGTACCTGTCCCCAAGCCGGTGGGTTATGTCGGATGGTCCTGCCCCAAGATGGTAGTGGGGTAGACCTACCGACTAAATCTCTTTGCGTCCTCCTCATCCGCTATTGGTGATGTTGCGAGATCGGACGAACACTCTTCCGCAGACGGTTACAAGACTGTAGTTTTCTTCTATGTTGAGGTCGACGGACAGGCTAACCGTCCATTTAATGGTATCTGACTATCGTAACCTATAACACAAGCAACGCCACAGGTGCTTCGAGTGCGCTGCAGACCATAGTAGATAAGGGGTACCGGGTTCGATTCCAGGAGGGGTCAACTATGGAAATGAACTTTTCAACTGGGTTTGGTCTGGCTATGGAAAATAGTGGCAGGGCATACTGCTTTTCGCAGTCATTTGGGCAGCCTGTGTGGAGGCAGTAACCGCTCCCTTACAGAAGACCACCGTGAAATTACATTACTTGTATTGTTGTGTTTCGGTGAGTGAGTTAATCCTTCCCAATCCCTTATCCTTAATCCTACGGTATTTAGCGGAGCACTTGCAGCACCTGTGGCGTTGGTTATAGGCGACGGTAGCCACCTACCATCAAGTGGACCGTCAGCCTGTCTGCCGATCTTAACATAAAAAATAAAATAAAAAATGTTTGGTGTATTATTTTATTATATTTTGTTTATGAAAAATAAATTATTTTACTAATGAATGTATTATTACGGCCGAAAAAGTGTTACGCTATAAAGGATTTGCTAGCACGAAAGAATGAAAATTTATTCATTCGATTCACAATTTTCTCCTCCAGTGAAAAAATATTGTGGCACAAACAAGTAGAAACATGGACTAACTAATTAATGTTTTATGTTTCTACAAATAGCGACCGCAATTATTGACGGGCGGTCATATTTTAATTTCGCGTAAACAATCGATTAGGCGACATTGCGATGTCGTAAAACATTATGTTACTTTACAGTTAGCTTGTGAACTAATAACATTATGTTTCTTTACATTGCGATGTCGTAATCTCGATTATTTGTCTTTATTATTAATTTTTATTTATTTATCTATCTCTATCCATACATAAATCTTTACATATTCCACAGTCCTCCGCCGTGTCTGCCTGTACGTATATTCGCGATAATCTCAAAAAATACTGAACGAATTTTCATGCAATCTTCATCTATCAATGAAGTGATTCCTGAGGAATCTGTAGGTCTTTAAGATTTTATCCTTAGATTCCCGAGTTTAATCGAAAAGTCGAAATTGAAATTAAAAAGCCTTGTGATATTTGGAAGAAATCTTGGCCTGCAAGAATGAATCGACTCCTCTCACACTTACACGGCATTTTTACTCACCCCGTATTATTAATATAAAAAAGTATTATTAATAAACAATGAAATAGTAATTTATAATTAAAATTTATAAAAATCGAGATAGCAATTGTAAAGAACTTTGGGAATTGTTTCTAAAGAATTCAAAAATTCGCACTTTTTTAAAATCTTATTTTACTCACGAAACAACTTCATAATTCATTTATTTTACGACTTACTTTGTGACAAGGATCATTTAATCTTATACCTGCTGGATTTCCATGGTGCAAATAAAAGGTTAAGGAAAAAGTTTCTTCGCATTTTATATGAAAACTCGAAGACTTTTTTTTTTTTTCAAAGTTTATTTACATTTAATTACAGTATAAATGTGCCATTTTGTTCGATGATTTTTTGCCATCTTGTAGGTAGTGATATGATCCCATTGCTGTCGAAATTTTGGGACTTTTTTTGGGACTCAAAAAAACGCGACAAGTAGATTTGACAGTCCTCTCTTGATGTTAACCTGACACTGCCTGAAGAATTCTGAAGAGACCAAAACAGGTGGAAATCTGAAGGTGCGAGGTCAGGTCTATATGGCAGATGCATTAACACCCCCTAGGCAAACTCTCTTAATTTCCTAGCCAACGCTGTGGTCTAGCGTTGTCGTGATGAAGACCCCTTTCTATTGATCAATTCCGGCCGCTTTCTCTCAACTTCTTGCTTTAATCTCAGCAGTAGAAATCCGAATCGATGGTTCTGTCCAGCGGTAAAACCTCATA
The DNA here is from genome assembly GCA_910589475.2 of Bembecia ichneumoniformis. Classification (NCBI taxonomy): domain Eukaryota; kingdom Metazoa; phylum Arthropoda; class Insecta; order Lepidoptera; family Sesiidae; genus Bembecia; species Bembecia ichneumoniformis. The sequence continues at coordinate 9,492,157 of OU342537.1, read as the reverse complement.
ATGAACAATGCCCTTCCGATTCCACCATACACACAGAATCACCTTATTAGGACTTAACTCGGGTTTTAACACAGTCGAAGACTGACCGACCTTTCACCGCGACATTTTTTGCAAATTCTTGTCGTACGTGATCCACTTTTCATCACCAGTTATCTCTTCAAAAACGGTTCGATTTCATTACGTCTCAATAAAGTGAACTCGTGTGGCACCCAAATATCGAGCTTTTTTGGGTATCCAGCTTATTCAAATGGGTCAAAACTGCTTTGTGGTCAATTTCCAGTTCTTCGGTTATGTCGTAACCACTGATATGTCGATCTTGCTTCGCTTTTCGACCAGGGTGAGGTGCATCTTTGACATCAAAATTCCCGAATTGAAAACACTTAAACCAAATTTGTGCTATTCTTACTGACACTGCATTAGGGTACATAAACGTCACTTATTTTTTTCGCGGCTTACGTTGCATTTTTCCTTTTTTATATTAAAAATTTTAAAATGTACCCAATTTCTTCATTAGATTCACTCATTTTGAAAATAAGAAAAACAAATGAAAAATAGCTGGAAACAACATTTCGCTAATTTGTTTTTTTTTTAGAAATGTAACCTTTTTAATAACATCAAAACCAGCCAGATACAATAAGTACAACCAAAGAGATTTTATTACAAGTTTATAGGACTCAAAAATCTTACTTTGATGGTCATTTTTTATTAAATAACTAAGTAATTAAACTAACATATGAGTTATGGATTGATGAAAATCATTCTTTACTGGGTAACTCGGTGATTTCACGCAATTTCACACGTAGGTGCTCTTTATCTCTTTATTACTTTAAAAAAAATACCTCTTAAGCGAAAACTATTGCTACGGGTGAATATGCAATGTTGTATTTTGTTACAGACAAATACGGTGTTACTGATTGGATGTGCGGTGGTGCATTGATTACGGACAGCCACGTTGTGACTGCAGCCCACTGCACTTTAGCACCGGAAGAATATACATTGTACGTATACTAATACTAGCAGCCCGCCCCCAGCTTCGCCCGGGGTGCAATTTTTATATATATGAACATTCCCCGTTTATTCCTCTTTCCATTAGTGAAAACCGAATCAGAATCGGTCTACCCGTTCACGCGTGATGCCGTGACCAAGGGAAATAGGGATTCATTTTTATATATGGAGATTACACATATTGATTAAGAGAATTTATGTTGCGCAGAAGCTACTTTTAAAAATTAAGTTGGTTCCATTTTTTAAATGTTTTTAACATAAAAAAGAATTTAAAAAAAAGAAAAAACAACAAGCAATAGTACAAAAGGCGGCCTTATAGCGATTTCTTTCAGGAATAACCTTAGGGTAAGGAAAATTATATGAAAAATAAAACAATGTGGGTGGTAAAAGTCAATGGTAAGGTCATCATAAACTTACATTCTAATAACTAAATACTAGTACATAAAGTGAATATACTCAAATATTAATAACACAAATTAATAAGATAGATTAATAAATATAATATACTAGCGACCCGCCCCCGGCTTCTACCCGGCGTGCAATTTTTATATCCCCTAAAACATTCCCCGTTTATCCCTCTTTCCATTAGCGAAAACCGAATTAAAATCGGTCTACCCGTTCACGCATGATGCCGTGACCAGGAGAAATGGGGATTCATTTTTATATATAAGATAAGATTAGAAGATAAACCTACATATCAAAATTAAACAAAGTCGTCTTCAGTTTGACAGAAAATGTGTCTCGAGTGCTTTTTTGAATATGTCCACTTCCTTCTTACTTTTCTTTCTTATCTTTGGATAAACACATATGGAGGATAAAGCGCACGGCTATCCTCCGACTGCGCGACACCGTCTGGCTCTTATAGGCCAAAGGTGAAGGCGACTGCGGATAATTTTCAGCGGTTCTGATGTTGAAAGTGGACTGTATATTTTGTAGGATGTTGTTACGGGATAAGGGAAGGTGGAGAAATCAGGTAGGGACAGCTTACCTCGATACGCTGAAGCGAGATGTTAGCGGGCCCGCGGACCGTTGAGGCGCTTCCCTCTTCTTGTTTTCCCTTTCCTCACAAGCACTACACGACAACCAGCGTTCTAATACTACACTGCGGATGTGGACTACAGCGATAAAAAAGGGTAGCACAACGAACACACTTAACCGATCTCGACAGTTCAATTTTTTCTTTGTTTTGTTTTCTTGCGGGGTATCTTTCTTGCGTCGCGTCGCGTCGTACAGTCATCGTATCGAGAGCCGGAGGAGGGTAGGAATCGGGGAAGGACGCGAGTCATAGACAATGCGCGAAACCATTCTCCCGGCCTTAAAGGGTTGCCTTTAACAAGTGATATAATAATCCCAGTGCGGAAGTTAGCGAGACACAGCGATCTATATAAGCTTAATAAACTGCGAAAATTAATAAAGTGATTCTTGCAATGCGAGTTACATAATTTGCAAGTTGCGAAAAGAAAAAAGTATATATCTAACTTATAGTCTAACTTATAAAATAGGTTACCTTAAAGCTAAAACTTACAACTATTGACTGGGAAGAGGGCATAACTTAACTACGGGACGAACCAAAGTGCCCGTCGCCGTTTTAACTGAAGCGACACGAATTATGCCATCTTTTCCAGGATGAACTGCTACCACTACACCCAAGGGCCACGACAGGGGCGGTGCATTGTTTGTAATAATGACAACGACTGTGCCAATTTGTATGGGAGCTGTTTGAGTGTTCCATTTAGCCCTTGACTGAAGCTGGTGCAGATATTCCGTTCGCCACCTCTGCCAGAACGACTGCACCAGTTTGTCTAAAAGAGTATGTCTTTCTAATAAACCGGATGCCTCAATCTGAGGAGCTGGCAAAGAAGCGAGCGGCGCGGTGTTTATGAAGTGAGCCGGCGTAAGCGCGCGAGGCTCTGAAGGGTCCGAACTCAGAGGGGTGAGCGGGCGCGAATTCACAAGAGCTTCCACTTGCGCGAGGACGGTGATAAGCTCTTCATGGGAAAGTATTTGTTGACCGATTACTTTAAACAGCGTCGATTTTACTATTTTTACAATACTCTCCCAGCTCCCTCCGAAATGAGGCGATGAAGGGGGAATAAATCTCCATTCTATGCGACTCTCAGCTAGCTCGTGTTCCATATGCGGACGATACTCGTCTAGAAATTTATAAAGGTCTTTCAAATAAGAACTTGCCCCTACAAAATTCGTACCTCGATCCGAATATAAAATTTGTATAGGACCGCGGCGTGATAAAAATCTTTTCAGTGCGTTCAAGAAACTAACCGTACTGAGGTCGGTTGCCACTTCTATATGAGTCGCCCGCGTCGTTAAACAGGTGAATATGCATAGCCAGGCTTTACGGCTTTTCACACCTCTAGCCCTAGTAGGCGTATAGGGTATGGGGCCAGCATAATCGCAACCGGTGTGTGTAAAGGCCTTATCCACTTGATTCACCCTGCAACTTGGTAGATCGGCCATCAGCGGATAAGTCGGACGCGGTTTAGTTTTGAAGCATATATTGCAACCATGAATGCGTTGGCGAATAATACGTCTAGCGGACATGATCCAATACGATCTTCTGAGTATGGACATCAATAACTCGGGACCGGCGTGAAGATATTTTTTTATGATTATAATCTATTAGCATATTAACAACATGGTCGCGACGTGGAAGGATGCATGGATGTTTATGGCTATACTCCATGACGGAATTAGCGAGACGACCCCCCACACGAATCAGCGCCTTTTCGTCTAAGAATGGTGCGAGTTTCATTAAAGCTGGAGCACAGTTTTTCCCTGCTTGTAGATTGCGTATATCGTCTGCGTAGTACTGCGCTTGTAAAGAGCGTATTATCTTATTTTCCGCATATTGCAACTGTCTGCCTGTAATGTATTCCGTGCGAGGCAACAACTTCAAAAAGCGACAAATATATACTATAATGCGTAAGAGTCTAGACCAGGATGATATGCGTTGTGTTAATAAATAAATAGGACAGTTCGTCGTATTTGCGGCGACGACATGAGCGAGCGACTTCTGTTCTGGCACGTCACTATACGAGTTATGATCGAATTCCTTGATAGGCCACTCTGCGGGACTAAGCGATGCCCATGGCGGTCCATGGAACCAAAGCGGGTGATCGACTAGTTTATCTGGAGTTAAGCCTCTCGATAAACAATCAGCGGGATTATCGATACCTGCCACGTGATGGAAACAGGTGGCGGGTATGTTGTCAATTATTTTGACAACGCGATTTGCGACGAATGTCTGCCAACGAGTTGGAGAGCCGCGTATCCAACAAAGCGCTATTCTGGAGTCAGTGAAGGCATAAGTGTTATTAATTTTATAGCGAACGGAATAGTTGTCATACACTAGACGAAGCAATTTAGAGAGTAGCAAAGTAGCACATAACTCTAGTCTCGCTACAGAAAGAGGCTTCACTGGCGAGACCTTTGACTTGGCGCACACTAATCTGACTAAGCTACTGCCCTCGTTACTAACGCATAAGTAGACGACGCCTCCATAGGCACGCTCACTGGCGTCAGCGAAACCTAGAAGGTTGACAACACAACCTCGCACTATACCCAGGTGACGCGGTATGCGAATGGAGTTAAGCTTCGGGAGTTCGCAGCACAGCTTATTCCAGCTCTCGACAATATGGGATGGGGGTGTGTCATCCCAGTCACATTTTAGCAGCCAGAGTTCTTTGATAAGAAGTTTAGCATACAAAATGGTGGGAGCCACAAGGCCCATCATGTCCCACAGACGTGCCACTGTAGAAAGCATTACGCGCTTAGTACATGTTTCTTTAGAGATAGAAACCTGAAAGTAGAAACAATCCCGAGATATATCCCATCGTAATCCCAAGATTTTCTGCGGTATGGTTTTATCGAATTCGATGTCGGGAGTGGCGCGATGAGAAGCGGGAATGGTGGATAGGACCTTTGGCGAGTTACTGGTCCACTTTACTAACTCGAGTTGGCCAGATTTAAACAGTGCAATTAATTCCTCGCAAGTGACAATAGCATGGCTCTCGTCCATGATGCTGAAGACAATATCATCCATGTATATTGCGGAAGCGACTGTAGCAGCAGCGGGATACTTAAGTCCCTCATCTGCGACGAGTTGTTGTACAACGCGGAGTGCGTGATAAGGACTTGACCGTAGTCCAAAACAGACGCGATTAAATTCGTAAGCGCGGATTGGTTCTTGCGGATAAAATCTGTACAATATACGTTGAAATCTGCGGTCTTCTTTACGCATGCCGATTTGAAGAAACATTTGTCGGCAATCGGCTGATATAGCGGTAGCGAATAATCTAAAATTTAAAATTATATTAAAAAGATCACCCTGTAGATTGGGTCCTGTATGTAGGATGTCATTTAACGAAAGACCTGTACTGGTCTTGCAGCTTGCGTCGAGAACAACGCGAAGTTTCGTCGAGGACTTATCCTCGCGAATGACGCCGTGGTGCGGGATATAATAACTGGGAATATCCGCAGCGTCAGTAGCAGGTGTGACCGGGGACAAGTAGCCCTGGTCGACGTACTCGCGAATCACAGCGTTATAAGCTGCACGTATATTGGGCGACGCTTCTAGCTTGCGCTCTAAACACAGGAAACGTCTGTGCGCAACGTTATAGGAGTCTCCTAAAGCACAGATATCTTTACGAAACGGTAACGCAACGGTATACCTACCACCATCATCCCGAACGGTGGTAGCGCGAAAATAGTTCTCACACTCAATGTCTTCTGGAGTGTGGGCGAGCGGAGCGGAGACTTCTTCGAGTTCCCAAAAGCGTTTAAGAATATGGTCTACAGAATCGTCCACTACGACCGAACAGCAAGCGATAGTATTATTATTGCGAGCGCGTGGGAGTGCTGGTACTTCTCCCATGATAACATAGCCTAAGATAGTTTGTACAGCGGGCGGTATATTAATATTATTGCTATGTATTATATTTGGTAATAATAAATGAGGAAATATCGAAGCGCCTAATAATATGTCTATAGTACCGGGCGTATAAAATTCACCATCTGCTAATGGCAAATTATGTACGTGCGAAAGAGCGGACAGATCGACTGGAGCGGAGGGCAAGTTATCTGTTATGCGATCGACGACCAACGACGACACGTCGAAAAATATGTTTAAATTAAATCGAGAATAAAAGCGAAAATTAACTGAACCGGTGCCTTTCTTTTCGGCGCCTCCGATGCCCTTAACTACTAAACGCGTATTCTTATTACTAATTAAACCTAAACGTTTGCTGCATTCGGCAGTAATAAAATTTATTTGAGACGCGCTATCCAATAAGCACCTTATAATATGTTGCTTTCCTTTAACGTCGAAAACAATCACTTGAGCGGTTGAAAGCAGAACGGTACTATTTCCTATATATTTAAGGTCTCGTTTCGTATTAAACGAACGTGAGGATGCAACAGAGATAGTACATTGCGGTGCCTCCGCGTGTGTGACAGGAGCGGAAGATCCGCCGAGCGCCCGCGTGTTAGACGGTGACGTCACTCGGTCCGGCGGCACGATAAGCGACTCACTCGTTCCCCGTTTATATTTATTTTCATCAAAATGCAACAAACTATGATGCCTACTATTACATGTACGACACCTCCCCTTAGAATTACAAAATTGCATCTTATGTTTCAGGCTAAGACAATTAATACATCCGTCTCTTTCCTTTACACTGTTGAAGCGATCGGCGGGTGATAAGTTATGAAACGAACTGCACTTAAATAGATGCATGTGATAAGAATTTTCACAGAGGCATTTGCGGGGCGATGTTTTCAGCGATGCACTGGCGACATAAGCGTTGGGGTGGGGAGCGAGGCGGCTACTGACCGGTTTCTTCGCTCGATTGTAAATATTGTTATCACTCTTATCATTACTAGATTGCGCGCTTTTACATATTTTACTCTGACTTTTAATGAAGTCAATGAGATTCTGGAAGGTGGGCATTTTAGCATCTCGCGAATATGTTTCAAATGCGCGAATGGTCTCCCCGTCTAACTTCTTTAATCCAATATGTAACAGAATGAAATCTTCTAAATTATCAAGTTTAAGATTTCGAAGAGCGTTTGCAGCGGTTATGAAATTGTCAGTAAATAATTGAAATTTTAACGAAGAATTAGGGCCTTGCGATTTAAAATTTAATATTTGGTCCAAGTATGTACATGCAAGCGTGCGTGTGTCTTGATATCTATCTATTAAAGAATCTATTATAAGTTGATAATTATCAGCGGATGGCGTAATGCCTGCGAAAACTGCTTGAGCCCTAGAAGAGAGCTTACCAAGAAGATAATAAAGCTTTTCTGAAGCTGTCAGCGATGGGTTGTCGTGAACTATGGACTTAAAACTAGAATAGAATAAGGACCAGTTTCGTATGTCCCCATCGAAGGACATTATTTCTATCGGAGGCAAAGTGACCACCCTTTTCGATGCGGTTTCTGTCTTTGGTTTTTCAATTGACAATTCAGATTGCACTCTTTTGATATGACAAATAAGTTCGTCCATTGCATTTAATGCTTGATAATTAGGAGCTGCGGTCGGATCGATAGTGAGTTGTTTTTCTACCCATTCGTCTAAAATATTTTGAAAATTCGAGCGGGTTTCATCGATAGTAGCTATCGAACTGAGAAATTTTTCTTTAGCTTCATGATTGAGATGAACCTTTTTTGCGTATGTATAAATAGTTTGCACCCGTTCAAATAAGGCATTCCGTTTTGCTTCTAATATTATTAATTCGCGTTTGAGCTTAGCATTACTTTCACTATCTTCCGACGCATTCCCTTGGCGAGACATGATTATTAACTAGATCAGATAAAAACTTACGGCTAATAACTGTAAATGCGGTTTACAAAAAATACCAAACTACCCGTAAACATATATTCTCTAATAAGGCAACCCTTACAAGGGCGGGAAGTCGGCTACGGTGGATGGCGCTGGAGGCACAATCCGGCTCGGAGGACCAACGATGGAGGATAAAGCGCACGGCTATCCTCCGACTGCGCGACACCGTCTGGCTCTTATAGGCCAAAGGTGAAGGCGACTGCGGATAATTTTCAGCGGTTCTGATGTTGAAAGTGGACTGTATATTTTGTAGGATGTTGTTACGGGATAAGGGAAGGTGGAGAAATCAGGTAGGGACAGCTTACCTCGATACGCTGAAGCGAGATGTTAGCGGGCCCGCGGACCGTTGAGGCGCTTCCCTCTTCTTGTTTTCCCTTTCCTCACAAGCACTACACGACAACCAGCGTTCTAATACTACACTGCGGATGTGGACTACAGCGATAAAAAAGGGTAGCACAACGAACACACTTAACCGATCTCGACAGTTCAATTTTTTCTTTGTTTTGTTTTCTTGCGGGGTATCTTTCTTGCGTCGCGTCGCGTCGTACAGTCATCGTATCGAGAGCCGGAGGAGGGTAGGAATCGGGGAAGGACGCGAGTCATAGACAATGCGCGAAACCAACATATTAGAAGCAAATTGTAATATTGATAAAAGTTAACTTTATTTCCAAATGATCTAGGTATTAGTTTCGGAAGATATGCCTAATGTTGATGATGCTATGTCATACATAATATTATGTACACTAATTATTTAATATAATATATGCACAATAATTCTCACAAAGCTCTATTCTTTCATCAGATGGAATAAAAATAAGAAAAACATTTTTTCACTAAGGACACTTAGTTAATTAGTTTAGAAACTACAACTATCTATAACGTTCGTTCTTAATCCTTCTGTAGTCGGCAGCGCTCTTGCAGCAGCTGTGGCGTCGTTTTTGTTATAGGCGACGGTAGCCACCTACCATCAAGTGATATCGTTCATCAACGGACATGATTATGTATTGAAATAAAAGACTATAAAAATATAAAATCAATTTCAAATCTTTGGGGTGTGTTTTGGCACGAAAAGCGTAAATTACGTTCTTGATCCTTAGACGTGAAAATCAATCACTTTAACTAATCATGAGCAAAAATTTTGTGGGCACATTACATAAAGGTGGATGGGATATCGTAGTGTTGAAGTCCTATTCTACCTGTCCGCAAAGCTAATGGCTCCGTCTTGCAAAGGACAGGCTGAAAAGAAGACAATTTTACAGATCAATATATAGAAAAGGATTGTCACAGTTCTGTAAGCGAGTTTGTTACAGTTTGTATTTTTTGCATGTAGCTAAGCCAAATTCTTCTTCTTATACCTATTGCCACTTCTTTACGAAGACTGGCGACCATCATGGCTATCTTAACCTTAAAAGCTGCTGCACGAAAGAGGGAGCGAGTGCTTATACTAAACCATTCTCTTAAATTCTTCGAAATATTACAGCTTCCTTTATATCCTTTATTATTCTTTCTTAGTATACTTCCATTCTCTTTGTTATCTTTTGCATTTGTTATCTTCTGCAGCCATGATATAATTATTAAGATAAATTGAACTAAATTCATTTAGATTCATATTTCATATTTTAAATTTAACTAAAATAATAAAATAATGTTTCCCTGTTAACGTCTGAGTATCACCGCTGTGACAACAATAATATTTTCATGACACCATACCGGTTTTGTGATATTTTTTTCTTACATTTTTTAGTTATTTTGTGGTCTAAAAAGGAAAACCGAAAACAGGAATGTTGTCTTGTGGATAACCTTGAGTCCAATCTAACCTCAGTTTAGTTAGAAAATTTAATTTACACCCATAAAAATATAATTTTTTTAAATAAACTATGAAATATTGACGACAATTTCAATACTTTAAAAGTAATTATGTTGCACTACGTAATATTTAGAGACCTCTAAAATAATTCAAATAAAATAATTCTAAAATAATTCTTTAAGCGATAATGAAGCCTGGATGTAAACCTGGATGTATTTAAGGAATAAATTACGTTTCGCTGTTCCACTAAACCGATTCTAAAAATTGTTTCCTTAATGGATACTCATAGTTACACTATCTATGAGCCATCAACATAATCTGAGCGGTAGGACGTCACTGGGCCGGCTAGTATTATTATAAATGCGAAAATATTTATATGCTTGTCTATTTAATTTACAAGGGGATATCTCCGATCATACACTTATCTCTCTCGTAACACACACATCCTACCTCGGACAAGGGCTTAACCACAACCAAAAACTGGCTTTCTTAGTTGTTGTAATAGGTATAAAAATGTAAATGTAAGTTTTTTAATATACTTTCAGATCATTTATCCGACTTGGTGAATATGATACGGAAACAAATCCTGATTGCTTAATGGGCGTTTGTGCACCACCAGTTCAAGATATTCAAGTAAAAAATATCTTAACACACGCCAACTTTGACAATCCCTCGTTTCACAACGACATAGCTATTATTGAGCTAAATAAGCCAGCTGTCTTAAATGGTAAGTAATTCTGATTTATACATGTCTAAATAAAATTATGATTATTTGCTTAAATCGATATACTTAGGTGAGATATAGAATAGACTATCATTTATGTAAGTAAGGCTGAGACGGTCCACTTGGTAGGTGGCTACCGTAGCCTATCAACACAAACAACGCCACAGGTTCTGTCGACCCTTTTTTTGTATGGGAAAATCTGCGAACCAGATCCCCTCCGACCATGGGGAGTCGTTGGAGTTTGTGGGTACTTCTACCAAAAACCCTTAGTGTTTACTCGGGCCGTCTATGGACGGCGGTTATGGATCGTAAAACATACAGCTTCCACCCCTACCAGACGAGGCCCGAACACTTGCGGGCTCCACTTCGATTAGGCGCGGAGTTTAACCTCCGTGCCGTGGAGAGACATGCCGGAAACACATAACACGTCTCCCCTCATTGCCCGGTGTTGTCATAACGGCGGCATCGGCTGCTCATATTTACCTCCCGCAGCGGATAGTTAGCGAGGGGATTCACCACTGAAGCATACCACAACCTCTTCTCGGCGGCACAACCTACCACAGAGTCGGAGGCCGCTTCCACCTGAAATTCTCGGATAACCCTTGCTCATCTCTATGTCCTTAATGATGTCCACCTGACATTTCCAAAGCAATCGCGGCAGTCCGAGAGACGCCACCCGTTTTTGTCGTCGCGAAAGAGTTACTAAGACCACTGCGGAGGGTGGTTACTAAACCGGTCCCTCGCAACCGGGTCTTCACTACCCTCCACAAAGCTACGATTGCGGTACTCTATCAGACCCTGCCGTAGTGCTCCGTCTTTGCGTGCGTTGCCTAACTTACCTTACCACTGAGTGACAGATCTATCCAAGAGAATCCGCCGGCTGCAACCCGCGCCGTTCTTCATGCACAGAACTGAGACCCATAACTCAGTCCGACGCACGAGGACTGGGGCTGCCGTCGCACCCCCCAACGCCCTCGTGGGCCGGTGAGAGACGGTAGATTCGGAGTACGGATCCTCGGCCCAGCGAGCGGTGTCCGGTGAAACTCTAACGGACAGTGGCACTGACGCTCCAACTGAGACAAACTGATGCTCCACCACAAGCTCCGATGGTCGTGTTATTTTCTGAGAATCTGACGTCAAAAGTTTTACCATGACGTACATAATGTTAGAAACGTTGCAGTCAATAACGTCATTGATTTATACTCGCATGCGATAAAAACTCAAATCAATGACTCATTTAAAACAAAAATATCAAGTTCTTATTTTTAGTTTTACCAGTCATTTTATTCATTTACAAGAATAATTCATAGAAAATTTGAATAGTAATTTGATTGGTGAAGTTGTTTTATGAATATGCGGAATGCCAGAACCCATATAAGGTAAAAATGTAAATACGAATAAACCTAATGAATCATAATTCACAGAAAAAATTGTTGAATTTCACCAAATAACAACTGAAGCTTTGCAATTAAAGCGCTGAAAGAGAATGGTGGTCGGTAGACTTTCTATAGTAGCAAATGCGCTTTAGATTCTACTGCAAGAAAAATATTTATTTTAGATAAAATATAAATTTATTGTTAATTTTTTATATTTCATATAAAGTAAAAACTAAAATTATCTAATCTAAAAATAAATTAATATTAAATTGATTAAAAACTAATAATATAAAAATGGACCCTGCGGCATTTTATTAATTATAAATATACGTAAAGTTTCATTATAGCCGATGCCAGCTACTTCATTCGCGTGGACTTTATCTTAAGATATGAATATTATAATTTTATATTATAATCCAAACAAAAAATAAAGTGTGTAGATAAGCTAATAAACTAAGCGTGAGGCTGTTTGCTCATTTTTATAAGCCAAGTGTAGGGCTTTTAACTTTTTTTTTTATTAAATCAAGGTAGCGCTTGAACACCATCTCACCTGATGTGACGTGCAGATGCTGCCGAAGGTGGATCACGCTTACCCAGTAATTGTCCATTTACCCTGGTCTTGATGACCCCGAGGTTGTAGTTCTGTGGGAACACAGACGCAGGCAATGAGTCCTTAGCAGTCCGAACAAGGAAGGTGGAACTGAAACGCTTCGTGCGTGATCGAGGTACCTACATCGACAACGAAGGGAAGAAATCCCTGCCCACGCCTAGTGGTCCGCACATTCTCCATAGTGTAGGACGATAGAAAATCGATAAGCAAGCTACTTTTCGGCGATAATTTTTTTTTTTTTTTAATATTATTTTAGCTGTGCCCGCGGCTTCGCCCGCGTGGAATTCAGATTGTTTCTTATTATCGGGTACCTATCCAATCGTACGTAGCGTACGCGTCTTGACCTTACACTGCCTCTGTGATTTCACGGCGCGATCACACTTTACATTTGTGGTATTAATCGTACATCATACGTGTAAAACATATGCAGTAAAAAGCGAAATCACGTGTATTAATTAAACTTGCTGATAACGATAAACTTGCTGATAAGGATTCATAATTATTGTTGATAATATGGTCAATTAAACATCGCCTAACGATTTTAAATATTTTTTTAACACAAAAAGTAGTTTTTGTGGCCTAAATATAAAAGTTAGACATATACTGCCCCTGCATTTTTTTGTAAGCATCATCAAACAATATAACTTTTCTATAGACATCAATAATATACCGTTAAAGCAGCGTTCGAAAGAAACTTTTTCCTTTGACCGTTTTTTCGTCGACTTACTATGAAAAAGCCTTTTCATTTTACGGGACAATATATAGGCCTATGTCCATCCTAAAATTCAATTCTAACCATTCCTGAAATATTTTTTAAATCGGATGAGTAGTTTCGAATTACCCCATAAAAATAGACATAAAAACTTTACAACTTTATAATGTTAGTTTAGATTATAATAATTTAAAGATGAATTTATATATACATGATCAACTTTGATAATGAAACTATGTTTGTATTTAGTTGGATAAGGATTAAATCATTAATCGTAGTAAGGTCGCCAGCGCACTTGCAGCACCTGTGGAGTTGCTTGTGTTATAAACGATGGTGACCACCTACCATCTAATGGACCGTGAACCTATGTGACGACGTTAATAATATAAAAAAGTAAAAAATATGAATCTGAAAAATAAATATTACCATCATCTTATCATCATCTCGGACGTAGGATGTCCATTGTCCACTGCTGGAGACAGGTCTTCCCCATAATTTTTCAAAAGGATCGGTCAGAAGCAGCCTGGACCACCATCTACGATTGATCAATTTGAATTAGATTGGATTGAGCTAAAATAATATATTTCAGATTACGTATCAACGATTTGCCTTCCACGAGATAATTCTGCGAGTCTAGAAGTTGGTGAGCGAGCAACCGTAGCTGGATGGGGTAAAATGAACATGACTACAGAGGAAACAGCCAGAATTTTGCAAGTGATTTCAGTAAGTAATTTTTTAAATTGAAGTCCGTTGTCAACGAGAAAAACGACAACAACGATTGTTGTAATGACAACAACGATACGATTTGTACAATAGTTCTTAAAACAGTAGCATAAAATAACATAAATTTTCGTTTATTTTAAGGTTGATTTTGTATGTCTTTTTCGCAACCCATGTCCAGAAATGGTCTTTATTATGAGGGTAATATGTAGTTGACACTGGTTGATGGGTTTCCTGGAGAAGCTTTACAGTCTAAATTTTATCTAAAATTTAATTTTTAACCAAATATTTTTTATATTAATTTTCAAACATTGATGAAATACAACATCATAATACTTATGTATTTCGTCACTTAGCATACTATTCTTCAGAGTAAATTTAATGTCCGCTCATTTATATAAGAAAGTTAAAAAAATAATGACTTACATAATTCTATACTTTATACTTTTATAAATGTATAAAGTACACGCGTAAATTATATAACTATCTTTAACTGCTTTTAAATTTACCAAAACATGCACATCGTTTCCATATTCAAACTCATAGAAGTAGGAATAATATAATAGACAAATATTATTCCTACTTCTATGTTCAAACTATTGGTGAAAGACTTTTTTAAATCGGATAATAATCTATCAAAATATTTAACTAAAGTTTCTACCAATTTAACTGAAGAGTTATTTTATCAAAAAAATGTTAGACATGATTTTTTAAATTTACATAACTTTTTTGTTTGTAAACCGATTGCTTGCTATAATACATCAGTGAAAACTGCATTGAAATCAAGTAAACCATTTCTGAGATTAGCGTGCACAAACGCACAGACAAACAAACGGACAAAAATTCTAAAAACTATTTTTTTGACCTCGGTAACATAAGTACAAAGTGCATAATTTTTTTTTTTTTTTGAATAAATAGTTAATGTACAGACACGGCTCGTTTACGAATTCATTATAGGATTACGCCAAGATATTGATCTTGGCGGTTTCTTCCCCCCAGAAACAACTTTCCCAACCGGTGAGAGATTAATTTATTTTTATAGTGTTTGAAGATGAATAAATATTTTTTAAAGCTTACATAATAAATATTATATAAATTAATGTTAAACATAAATACATTTATGAAATCTCTTTTACTATCTAACTTTTTAAAATCCAGGAGTCTAAATTTGGAATAAACTGATTCCGTTTTGAGATAAATTAAAATAAGTGTTCTTTTTACAGCTGCCCATAGTTGAACCGGAGATGTGCGACATTGCTGGCGTTGGATTCCAGGTGAAGAGGTCGGAAATATGTGCGGGTGCGCAGTACAACAAAGATGCCTGCGGTGGAGATTCAGGAGGACCTCTTATGAAGGTGAATAGTACAGGACCAATTATTACATATCCATGAAACGATTACAATAATACTTTCTTACAAAATATATTAATTAACGACGTATTTTTTTCCATTTACATGTTAGATAGGTATATAATTAATACATCCTTATATATATTATAAAACAAAGTCCCCCGTCGCGTCTGTCTGTCTGAATGTATGTTCGCGATGATCTCAAACTACTGAACGGATTTTCATGCGATTTTTATCTATCGACAGAGTGTAATTCGCTAAGGGTGTAAATTGGTTGAAAAATGACCATGATTGTTGAAGATATCGGAAAAAATCAAGCGGTCTGGGAGCTTTGATTGAAAACGCTGCCGAATCCGTTTGAGATATATATAACAAAACAATGTATATTGGGACTGTTTCTCTTTACAAAAAAGTCCGTGATGGCATATGTCTGTCTTTTAAATAGTTTACTATACCCATTCTAACTTCTAAATGAATAATTGATCATATATAATGCCTACGTATTTAAAAGTTTAAGGTAACGGTCCTTAAGCAGAAAAAAAATTAACGACCCCCACTAATAAGGACGTTGGGAGATTTTTTTCTTAGTCATATTCTGTATTTAATGTGTTTGTCGGCTTACATGATAATTTTTTATTTTTATTAAAGTTGTATAAACTCTTAACTTTCGTCTGTTTGCGAATTGAAACACGATTCTTACAGAAGACCACCGTGAAAAAAAAGCTTATCTGCTGTAAGGAATTATATTTTTCTACTCCTTCTTAATCCCTTATCCTCAATCCTGCTGAGATTGGCAGCGCACTTGCAGCACCTGTGGAGGGTCAGACCTTCTGACGACCTTTACATAACAATAAAACTGAGTTATATATACTTAATAAGATGATGGTAAAACGCACTGATAACTAATAAGAAATGTCTGTTTACAGATACTAGATACACCCGAAGGACCAAAAACTCATTTATTGGGAGTTGTATCGTTCGGTCCAACGATGTGCGGTATTAGAAAGCCTGGCGTATATTCGTATGTTCCATATTTTATGAAATGGATACTAGATCATATTATTTAAGATATGTTTAAATAAAATGTTGGTAATTTTTTATTTATTTTCATTTCGAAATTTCTATGTTCATTAAACTGAAAATATAATATTAAAAAGTAATATTAAAAATGTGAAAGTGAGTTTGTTTGTTACACTTTCACGCCTTAACTACTCAACCAATATTCATGAAATTTTGCACACATGTTGTCTAGGATACAGAAAAGGACATAGGGTACCTTTCATTCACAAAAGGAGTATTGTTCCCGAGGGATATTCTAAAAATTCAACGCCCCACAAAAATGTATTATGAGTAATAAAAATAGAATAAATGTTAATAAAATAAGGACAAAGTCGCAGGTAAAGCTAGTAAAAATAATTGACGTAAGAGTCATCTAATACCATTTTATTTTATTTTAAGTTAGTTATGGCACTGTTTTCAAACTAAGTTGTGCACACCTTATTAAGGGTGGCAGGCAAGCTGACGATCCACTTGATGGTAGGTGGCTACCGTCGCCTAAGGACACAAACAACACCAGGAAGGGAGGGGGCACAACTGCGCTGCCAACTCTGCACAAATTTAATTATGGAAACACCTTAAAAGGGAGATCATTCCAAAGTTCACGCGTCCGTGGGATAAAGTTTCTACTTTTCCGATATCTGTACGCAGCGACACCTTATCCAAGTAATGCGGATAAACTTCGTATCTATGGCGAGCAGTGCTGTGGTGAAAGTTTAAGGTAGGCATTAATTAGAACAACCAGGGCCGGCCTTAGCCATCTAGACGCCCCAGGCGAGTCATGCCTTTGGCGCCCTTTTAGAAATACTTATTTATTTCATTACAATTAAAAAAACTTGAATTTGTACCTACCATATCTTTTATTGAATTAATAGAAAACTACAAACATCACATGTATTCTTAATAACTTACAAACTAATCGAGTAATCACTTCAAAAAAATATTTATTGGGATTTCCCCGCAATCGTAACCGCTTCAGAAGTGTTGCCCTTTCGCTCTACCTACGGGTACAGAATAAATAATAGTACTAGTACGGGGACTTCCCCGACTACAAAATTTGAAGAGATTTTTAAACGAGACTAAATGGGCGTACACGTACTAATGGCACCTATTATCTTAATTTAGCTACCACGAAAATAATAATTAAATAATTCGTGCAAAAGCAAAGAAAGAAAAGTATGAATCATAGATAAAATACTACCTTAAGTAGTATTTTGTGTTACAAATACCGTATATATTTACTTTGGTATACATTTAGTAAAAAGCAGTTATTTTCACACTACAATTTTATTTATTCCGAGTATATTACGAAGAAATATCGAATCCTTACACCGTCCATTAGATAATGACGTGGGCACTTATTTAATTACAAACGTATGACATAGCTATTATACATAGATTCAGATGTCTCTCATTACCTTCCCGAAAGGAATAAAACGTCTAATGGGTTTTCATAGTTAGTCGAATTTGCGACGAGGTCAAATATTGATTTGAACTCACTTTTCCAGTCGTTTTAAAACTAGTGCATAGGTTGCTTTATTTCGAGACAAAAATACATTTTATTAAAGAAAGTATTATAATACTTCTAAAAATATTCTCTCGTAGACAAACCAAGTGATTGGTCGATTGTTTATATAGCAAAATGCAGATAATCCCTTGAAATAGGTATTCACGAAACGCACGAGTATAAACCGAAGCTTTTATCATTTATAGTTCCCACTTAGTGGGCGAAACCGCGGACAGTTAATAAAAATATATACAGTTCGGAGTTTACTCATTAGTGTAGTTGTTGAATTAACAAGCTCCGAGATAGTCGTATTGCTATTATTATTCTTAAGTTTTTCCCCATTCGTGTGTTATCAAATATGTTAATGTATAATAGTGTTTGTGTATCGATACTTGGAATTATCACATGGCACGTTCAAATAGTTGCTGGACAATCGTCTCCAGCAAGCACAACATCCGGTAAGTCATTAAATAATTCAATTTATTTAACAAAACCAAACAGATTTTGCAATCTCCATTTATTCCAAAAACATACGTACGATGATATACGTTTAGCAGTCTTTTGTTGTGTCAATTGTGTGTGCGTTGTATTAAAAGCCAAACGATAACTTAATACAAACTGGTTTTTAAATTATTCGACGTAAACTCTTGCATTATGAGCGAAAAATCTTATAGGCCAATGCTAACGTGACTAATTTTACCTACAAGTAAGCATACAATATATTTATTAATTTTCTATTTACAAAACTACATTGACGTTCCATTTCATTCAAGTACTCATACAATAACAAAATATGCACTGCAGTGATTTTTCTTTGAAATTAAATATCGTCCTTATCGTTTTTAAAATACGGTTGAAAGTAATATACAACAAAACACAAATCTCCTTTCGATGGAAACAAGCTTTTTTTTTAAGAAACTATCTGTCTCAGCTTATATTTGTTTATAACTACGTCACGTTCCGTTTCATGCAAAAATGCAATATAATATTAAATGTGTCATAACATAAATCGTTTAAAAATATTATTTTTGATATTTTATCATTTAATCATTACTATACCATTTAACAATTAATTACAATATTTTAATTCTTAAATAAATAAATAAACATAGCAATAAATGTACTTACCTATATATTTTTTATCCCTCCCTATGTTGACAAAATCTGTGATAAAAATGATTTGATCGAAAACCATAAGAAAAAAATGATTGATCATAATTAAAGTAGCCTAGACATAATAGGAACGTCCATGCCGCACCACTTAGAGAATTTATTCAGCTGCACCACGAAACGACATTGAAAACTAAATCATGTAGGTAATATTGCCATATAAAAAAATTCCTTAACCTAAATTCCTAACTCACATTTTGTTCATTTTAACCGAGTTTTGCTTTCTTATTAAACGGTGTTAAATGCACATTGTGAACTTACACGATAAGGAAGATGACATTGAAATTAACACCATACGTAACATTGCCATAGCAAAAAATATTCGACCTCAATACATAAACTCGTGTTTTTTATTCATGTTATATGAGTTTTTCTTTCTTTTTAACACATTATGTTATTATGCAAATTATGTAGGAAATACCTATATTAAAATCACATCTCATTAAAATAAACTCCTAAAGTTCATCTGGTCTATTAAGTAAATAACACATTCACATGTAATATAATAAATATAAACATGTAATAAACGTGTAGGTGAGTACTTACATGTAATTTGACAAGCAAAAAAATTGCCAATTGCCTATACATCAGACATAAATCCAGTTATCAATAATTTTCCTGTTTGAGCAACCTTTTGTGACAAACGTGTGACAAAAGAGTGCTGCGATTGGTAACTCATGATTTTATTTATTATTTGTTAGGTACCTATACCTACTTAATATCATTTTGTTGACGAATATTTATTCATTTCATATGCATTATGGCAATCGTATCATATGTCCCTAAGGCGATAGTATCGTTATCCAGGTATTTATAAAACAATATTGAACACAAATACTTATACACCTATTTATATCTTATTAATACAATTTTAATAGACTAGCTGCTGCCCGCGACTTCATCCACGTTGAAAAATAAAAGATATAACGCTTGACAAAATATGTAAAACAATATAAACGCCTAACCTAATAAGAGGGTCCAAAAGTACAGTCCAAGTATAGTTAACTAGTTATAGTTAATTGTTAAAAAAATATGAAAAAAATATATGTACATGTCATTTTAATTGTCATAAATTTTTGCTTAAACGAATATAATTAGTAAACATATAACTGTCATTAACTTAGCTTTTACGACCTCTTGAAGAATAATAATATTTTGTCATGTTTAAAATTCGAATATGGGTCTGTGATTAAATTCCTTACAAAGGAAGGTGTTAGCCCAATTATGTGAAATTTAGGAAGATAAGTCTATTGCCGATGACCCTCATTCCAGTCGGCCCGTTGAGGCATTAACACTAAACAACATCAAGTTAGTGGAAGAGGAAGTACTGGAGGACCGACGGCTAATGACGAAAGAAATAGCAGCAAGGACAGTTATTACAAAAACTACAGTCTTGAGGATTCTTCTAGAACATCCATATAAATAAGGTCTACGCAAGGTGGCCAAAACTTCTTTCGAGTGCGCAACAAAGTGATCGAGTATCGTGCTCTAAAAAACTTTTGGAAGCATTTCGCACAAACAGAAACGATTTATTTGAGTCAATGTAATGACGTTGTTCTGCTGAAAAACCTCCCAGACAGGCAAAGGAGGCTCAATCCACTAAAAAGATAAGATAATTCTGGGATTGTCAAGGAATATTGGTCATATATGTACATAAAAGAAGGCATACTACGATGACATTCCTGTAACAAAGGCTTTTTAAGATGTGGCTTCATAGAAATTCGTCACCATCTTATGTACTGACCTAGCTCCCAGTATTTACTTTTAAATCTGAAGTCCTCTATTCCTTTTAAGGGATAGAAGATCTTCTAGTGACGATGAAATGGCCGCTGCAGTTTTTGCTCATTTTGAAGACACAATTTCTGAATATTTTAAATATCAAGATATTTCTAATATCTCGAAGAAGAAAAGTTAGCTGACTATAAAGTGGTGGATTATACGTCAGTTGATTACATGAACTTGAAAAAAAAGACCCCCAGGGCTCCACGGGAGACTCGACGGGGGTCTACGTTGGCGTGAAAAAAAGGAAGTGACAAAAAAAACAATCAATTGTCACTTATTTCATTAAGAAAACTCCCCATTCGTGGTTGGAACTCAATCGCAACGCAAACTTCCATAGTTAGATCTAATCTTAACATTTTTTTTTTTCGAGGAATATGGTAGATATGTAGCTGCAGGGGCGAGGGGTATGACGAAAAATAGGACCGAGAGAGGTGCGGGCGGCGGACGCGCGTAGTGTGATACACAATAGGCCCACCGCCCGCACCTCTCTCGGTCCCCTTTGTCGTCGTACCCCCGCGCCCCTGTACCACGCGGGCGAGGACTCATTTAAACGATCTATCTATAGTAACAATCGCCATAAAATAATTCTCATATATATGTATGTTTTACAGAAAAACCATTAGAGAGGAAACTGTGCAAAGAAGAAGTTTGCGTCCCAGTCACGTCGTGTAGATCCGCGTTAGACAAAATCATTGCAAAAGATGTTGTCTCATTAAGGTCCATGTTTTGCGGATTCAACGGAACCTTTCCTCAGGTAAGGGAAATTAAAGTTTGAAGAATGTAATTATTCGCTCAATATGAATTCTAATATGCATATTAAGTATAATTATTGGAGTTTACTCTTTAAAAATCAATTTTCATATAAGGCCTCCGGTATGGAAATTTTTTGAGTGAAATTTATACAAGCGTTAACTAAAAAGCGTAGCGTTATGTGTCACTTTGACATTTGTGCGACAGCTGACGAATGTATTTATGTTCCCTAACTCTGTCCCCCAGAGAACAGAAGCAATCAAGCTTATAAAAGCAAACGTCGAAATTTTATATGAAAAGTGTAGTCCGCGTTGAGGAACGAAACGATAGCGCGTTATAACCTGCTGGCGCAGTGACACGTATTCAAAATATATATTTTATATTTCCAAAATATAAACAATAGATGGCGCAATAAAAGCAATCAACGTTAAAATACTGACTAAACTTACTTTTGCACAAAAATAAGCGTTGTCATAATTAGCACATAGGCATTTACGAACTCTTGAAAGAAATCGCTGACAATAAAAGTGCAAATAGACATCCACTCCTTGATACACATACACCGTCTTTCCACGGCTCTTACAGCTCACTCAGCTTAGCTCAGATCGCCTAGTGCTGGATAGACCAGCATAGAATCGCTAAAATACTTTAAGCGTCTAAAAGTTAAGAAGATATGGTAATATAATACTATAATAATATATAAAATGATCTTACAGGTATGTTGCAATCAATCACAAGTTATCCCATTATACAACGACGAGTTACTCTTTCACGATGACGTCCAAAAACCAATACCAGAAGTATTACTGCCGACAACATTAAAACCTAAACCAATATTAGCCATCAAAAAACCGCCCGCTACAGAACTAAACGAAGAAACGTTAAAACAGACTAAATTAACATCAATAAAGAAATTACCAGACAGAAACACTTGTGGGGTAACATCTTCCGACTCACGAATTGTTGGAGGGGTCGTAACAGAGCTTAAAGAATATCCTTGGATGGCGCTGATTCAGTACGATGTAGATGGTAGGTAAATATTTATCTTTTTCTTTTAATGCTTGGTCGAAGACTAATCAAGAATAGAACTTCAACTAAATAGTATAACTTGTTATTAGCACATTTAAACGTAACAACGTAAACAACGCAATTAACGTAAACGCAATTTAAATCCCATTCAATCTTACAATAATTGAGTTAAAATAAATATTGAGTCTTTTAAATATAATGCGTGTCAAGAATAAGTCTTGAAACCTGTCTGTAAGAAGCCTAGCGATTTTGGAAGATCTATGAAGTCCTGCCAATACAGGTAGCATGGTGGGTCTAATGCCACAGTTTTACAATACATAGTTTACAATACAAGTTTAGTATTGTAAAACTGTGCTAATGCCATTATTTCCTCGCAGCTGATAGAGATCCTCGTTCAGTAGTAGGCAATGATATTTTGCCTTTAGAATCTTTTTACCTAAATATATTCTTGTAAATTATATATGTCGCAGTATAATCGGAGAAAACGGATTTTCGTTTAACAAAATTCGTTGTTAGTTTCCTATTACCCGATTCTTTGCAATCGTACTAAGATTATTGCCAAAATCCGATTTCTCCGATTATACTGCGACATATACATACATATCTATTTTAGCCACTTGATTTAGATGAATAATTTAAAATTATATATATATATATATATTTAATAAACTTAAATAAGACCACCGTAACGGTCCAAGCCGAAGGATTGGAGTTCTATTTAAAATATTTCCAGTGGAAACATTATCTATCCTTATACAGACAGTAGTGATAACCCGGTGGGTGAACACTTGAACAACTGCCGAAATGGTAAAATGTGATGTTCCAGTTGTTAAGAAAAACATCACAAGGAAAGCTGTATGTCCTAAAAGACTCTAATCCGTAGGTTGTCGTTGCGGATTCGTTAAATCTCGTCCCATAACTTGTGGCATTGATCAGAGGCCCTAATGATATATTTATGTGATACAGATAAATGAGATTATATTACTTGGTCGTTACAATAACACTTATGACATATTATGTTATTTTATAGGTAAAAAGGCTTATCTGTGTGCTGGATCTCTGATTACCGATCAACATGTTGTAACCGCCGGTCACTGTACGATTCAACGTCCAGGATCGAAAATGTAAGTACAGAAAAAATAAAGTAGTTTTATAACTGTGAAACTACTTTATTTGGTCTACTTCTGGTCTACAATCATTGCTCCGTCATATCTGATGCAAGCTGAGCAAGCTCATGCATCAGATATGCCAGAGCAGACAGACAGTATACATATCTAATAGGTATATATTACATTAAATGTAATTATGAACTTGGTTATGGAGTTTTACAGAATAAACCCCCCTTACAGAAGACCACCATAAAATAACAGCATGTGTGCTATTGTGTTTCGGTGAGTGAGTAATGCATGCCGGAGCCCATTTCCTTATCCCTTATTACTACTACTATGGTCGGCAAAACACTTGCATCATCTATGGAGTTGCTTGTGTTATAGGCGACTGTAGCCACCTATCATGTTAACCGTCAGCCTGTCTGACAACCATAACATAAAAGGAAACGAATTATTAAAGCAGTTTATTTAAAAAAAAATGTTCCTATAGTACCTACTATAGGATATAATACTTCCTACTAATATTAAAAATGCGAAAGTTTGTGAGGATGGATGGATGGGAAAACTTTTGAACGGATTTGGATGAAATTTGGCACACAGATAGTTTATTGCCTGAATTAACGTATGACTAACATGATTAGCCAACTTTTTTCCAGGATAAAAAGTATCCTGAAAAGAATAAAGAAAAAATGTTTTCGTCAATGATTTCTGGTTCCGTAGGGATCGCCTAAAAATATAAAAAAATTGGGCGCCACCGTAGTCACAACGATAAGGATTTCGGGCGCCACCTTAGTCACAACGATAAGGATTTCAGGCACCACCTAGTTGCAAATAAAAATCTATACATAATTATAATATAATCGTAAACTAGCCATGTCTGTACATACATTAAATATTAAAAAAAAATTGTAGACGTCATAGTTACTTATGTTACCGAGGTTAAAAAATTGTTTTTAGAATTTTTGTCTGTGCGTTTGTGGACGCTAATCTCAGAAACGGCTTAACCAATTTGAATGTTATTTTCACTGTTGTGTTGTAACATACTTCCCGTAACATTTTATGATTGTTAACTGAAATAATAATTGAATCCATTCATTCCAGAACAGCTAATGCAACGAATTAATCGTTTGTTCTAGAGTGCAGGTTACATTGGGCGAATGGGATTTGTCAAGTGAAATAGACTGTAGCAACGGTGAATGCAATGATCCACCAATTCACGCGGAGGTCCAAAGTATTATGATAAACCCACAATATGATAAAAGAAAGAATGCACACGACATAGCGATTCTTAAATTAAGAACTCCCGTCGCATTTACACGTAAGCTATTATTGCATCTTTGTTTAAATTGTATCATTTGTTTACTAGTGTCAGCTGGGCACACTGCGTTTCCCCACAGTCATTTGGACAGCCAGTCTAGCAGAAGCAACCACACCTTATCTTTCTAATCCCTGATCCTCAACCCTACTGTAGTCGGCAGCGCACTTGCAGCATCTGTGGCTTTGCTTCTATTGTAGGCGACGATAGCCAAAGTGAACTGTCGACCTTAACATTAAACAAAATATTATTTTTTGTGTAAAGATATACAGACAGACTGATATGGACCACTTAATGGTAAGTGGCTACCGTCGTCTCTATTTTTATGTTAAGATCGGCAGACAAGCTGATGGTCCTCTTGGTGGTAGGTGGCTACCGTCGCCTGTAACCAAGCAACGCCACAGCTGCTGCAAGGGCGCTGCCGACTACAGTAGGATAAGGGATTGGATAGGAAAATGGGCTCTGGCATCCTTTACCCACTCACCGAAACACAATAGCACACGTGCTGTTACTTCACAGTGGTCTTCTGTAAGGGGGTGGTTACTGCTGCCAGACAGGCTGCCCAAATGACTGCGTAACGCAGTGTGCCCTGCCACTACTTTCCAGATCTAGACCAGAGCCAAATTTGAAATGTTAATTTTTTCAAAGTGGAACCTGCTGGGAATCGAACCCGGGAACCCTAGATCAGAGCGTTAAGGCAAGCACTCTAACCACTCATCCAACGGGCTCGCCAACGGTATCTATCACAAGTAATGCCAAAGGAAGATGCAAGTGCATTTCTGGCCTTGATTGGAGCAAAGAATTAGGGAGGAATAGGGAGTGGAAATTGGATAAGATTATGTTAAAGATAATTTGCTGATTGCTCCATTTTTTATGTACCTACGCAGAACTATGAATGTGCCGCGGCTTCTCCCTTGCTGCCATGTTTAGGGTCAAGAATTATTTATATTATTATTTAATAAGACTCTGGACTGTGACAGATTATATTGTATAATTAGATAAATTTGATTTTATCGAATTGATGACTTATACATCGTCTCGTGTATCACCCAATATTTTATTAACTGCTTATAGCGATTTGATGTGAACTATTTGTGATTTTGGATTTTTTTTCCTTTTTTAGAAACCGTCAAACCCGTTTGCCTGCCGGACACTGATGATGTAGCTGCTGTTGATTATGTACTTGGAACAAAGTACACGACTATTGGCTGGGGTGAAACAGAATTTAGTAAGTAAATCGATACATAAATATTCTTTGGAAGACATTCAAAGAGCCTGAGTAACACCAAGCGGGTGAAATTGCACTGTGAACTCTGCAAGATATTATACAGTTCGCTTGGAGACCCTTGTTGTAGCGGGATGGTAATGAAAGAATAACTCTTTGCAATAAGTATTGAGTAACATTGTTTTTTTTTTTTCATTTTTCATAACATTATAAATATAAAAGTTTGTGTAGATTCATTTATATATTGGTATATTGTACTTTGGGTAAAATCTAGTCTCCAAACAAGGACTAGGACCAAACAAAGACTAAGGTTGGAATTGGTATTTGGTCTATGTTCACACTGGACTGCCAGCGTAGATGTCGCTATACGCAACACAGAGAATATTGGTATACACTAATTTGTTTGTTACAAACAAACAAACAAAAAGGCGTAAAGGAGTAACTCACATTCGCATTTATAACTGAGGATTCTGATTAAAACACATATGATTCGTTTTAACTTATTTGATATCCAAATAGAACCATGGACTCCAATGGCATTAGTGCTATATTGTAAAAGTTTGCTTCGCTTAGGCAAATGACATTTACAATAGAACTCGCTGGCGGCGGAGACAATTCAACAGACCTAGAAATTGTGTTTTTTTTGTTTTTACCATTAGAACAATACACAAAAAAAAATTATTAATACAATTTTTTAAACTGACATTAAGTTATTAATAGGTACAGGATTCATAAGCGCGCAATAAGCCGTTTTCGAGAGAATTTTCAATAAAAATCAAATTCTTGTTGTGTTCTAACTTTTTTTGTGGAGTTTCTATTACTTTAACGAAATTTCTAATTAATACAATTGGTTCTTCACATGTTTAAGTATAATATATATTTTTTCTAAGCAATTTTCTTGTCTATTTCTTGTAACATCTTCATTAAACAATGAATAATAATAATAATAAATATTTATTTGTTCCAGCAAATGACAGTGCGCAATACTAAGTCTAAGATCACAAATTATAAATCTTATCATTACAAAAACTATTCTTACATCTAAACTAGGCCGAGCCTGTATTTTAAATGTAAGCCACTTCCGATGGCATAATTATTTAATATTTGAATATTATGGTTACTTAATCACAATTCAATAAAACAAACAAAATTTAGTAGGTAATTTAAAATTTAGTGTTCAAAGTTTTAGATCCACCCGCACGTTACAATTTCCACACAGTTGTTCATTCCTCATGGTTAGACTACTATATGTTCGAACTTAAGATTAGTTTTTTAAATATTTTTATTTACATTTTTAATTCCTTATAGTACACATTACACTTCATATTATTGTTTGTTAGCTTAAATAGAAAACAAACAAAAAAACATATACTTACTAAAATTATCTTTTAAAAGAAAATATGATTAGACAAAATCTTATAAATTATTTAACATTAATTAAAATTAAAATTAAAACTGCCTGCAATTAGAATCAAACAATTAACAAATTAAATTAAATCAAGGGTAAGCAACTGGTAGGTGTAAGCAAATGTGAACATGTTAAACATCCGATTAAATCTTATATTGTTGTCGTCAATAGGTTTTCGGTTTCTTCGTATGTTTTATTTTTCAGCCAATCAAGAATTATATTTTTTACATCAAGTTTGTTACATGGGTATATTCCTAGAATTTTATTTAGTTTGTTATAAAGTATAGGGCCTATATAACATTGGAATTTAGTAATATAAGATGTGTTAAACATAATAACTGGGCAGACCCTATCTTTACGCCTTTTCAATACTAGGTTTTCGTCATAGGGGAGTTTTATATGTTGGGATAATATGGTATCTTTAATGAAAAGTTGTCTAACGGTTAATACGTCACACTCAGAATATAGTTTAGTGGTAGGGTATCTATAGGATTTAAAGGTCATTACTTTAAGCAGAGCTCTTTGTGCCCTTTCCAATTTTATAAGGTGGGTTTTGCGTGCACCTCCCCACGAAGTTATGCAATAGGATAGAATGGATTGGCCAAGAGCATAGTATATTGTTTTAAGAAAGGGATAATCAGCTATATGACGTAGTTTTTTGAATATATATATCAATTTTCTTGTTTTGTCTGTTAGATGATCGATTTGTGGACACCAAGTTAATTTTTCATCTAGTTGGACTCCTAGGTATTTTATTACTTTGGATTTTTGAATGTATGGGCAGCTGAAATTGCAAGTTGCAGGACATCGAACTTGACAAGTGTGTATTTGGATTTTTAATTCTAGTTCCGTATGTAGTGAACGTTCAGTATTTGCAAATTGCATATATTTAGTTTTTAATGTGTTGAGAGTTAGAAAGTTATGGTTAAGCCAGGCAGCTGCTGCTTGAAGTCCAGTTTCTGCATGTAATTTGGCTTCATTCCAAGTCTCACCATGGAATATTTTTAGTATTTAGCTTTTGTCTCCACCTTAAATGGCATTTGTTAAAGCGGCTGTAACTTTTTAATAGTTTTTGAAACATAGCCTTTTTGATGTTTTTATTTTACGTTTTACACTTATTTATTTGGATATTTCTATTTTTACAGAGCAAACGTCCGTAGTGAAACGGAAGGTAGATTTAAAAGCTGTACCTAAACAGATGTGCGAAAATGTGGGTCTTGTTAATAATGACAACTCGCCGTACGTCATTTGCGCTGGAGGACAGAAAGGCGAAGACGCGTGCAAAGGCGATTCTGGAGGGCCTCTGGTGAAGCAAGTTGTGGATAAAAATAGATCTATCAGTTGGTTCCTTTACGG
This sequence comes from Bembecia ichneumoniformis, assembly GCA_910589475.2. Lineage (NCBI taxonomy): Eukaryota > Metazoa > Arthropoda > Insecta > Lepidoptera > Sesiidae > Bembecia > Bembecia ichneumoniformis. Next base: position 9,463,291 of record OU342537.1, on the reverse strand, counting down.
CATAACCAGTGCTGGAGCGGCCGATTGTGGTTCAGAAGGTGTACCCGGTTTATACACAAGAATAGTACCACACATGCCGTGGATCCTGAATGCTATTCAGTATTAATATAATATTAATTACAAATCATTTCTTTCCCTTCTCTTTTTTCTTAACGTCTCCTTTTTTCACTAACGTCCTCACCAGCGGGGAAGATGAGAATTTTTTCCCAGCGTAATTTTTTAAAATAATGTACCTATGTTATTTTTTTAAATAATATATTTGATTCATTCGAACAAGTTAGCTTTTTAATTCATGAAATTACCTACTGCAGACCATAATTAACAGCCTATTATATGTCCCCAATGCAGGGAAAAAGGTCTACCCTCTCAAAAATGTCGTATGGGTTATATGGTTCACCACGCTGGCCCAGTGCTGGTTCGTGGACTTCACATTGCGCTTTATAATTTCTTCTTAGGCGTACGCAGGTCTCCTCGCGATGTTTTCCTTCAGCGTTTAAAGATCAGTCGGTAAATGCAGTTAAGTTTTTAGAAAAAATCCATTGGCATATGGCATGACCGGGGATCGAGCTCGGATCTCTCGACATGATAGGCTGCGTCTTTCCCACTGCACTACCGACGCTCATATATACATACTGTAGTTACGTAGTAAAAAATCTTAGCTTCAGTGGGGACGTTGGGAGTAAACCTCGTTTTCTCTAGTTCATTTTTTATGTCAGGGTTGACGCTCACCTGGGAATGCAAGCAGTAAAGCAATGAGGACGCACCCCCTAGTGTTGCTTATATTCCAAGGGGTGCCTGATTGCCACACCATATATTGAAATTAAGCATTAAATTGTTAATGAATTCGAAATTAAGCGTTAAAGTTAATATAAAAATGAATAAGTGAAATAAAAATTATAAAAGTTTTTATGAGAATTTTATTAATTAACCTTTGTTATATTTTTTTAATACAAGGTCGTCAAACTAGCTGACTGTCCAATTAATGGTAGGTGGCTACCGTCGGAAGCAATTCCAGAGTTGCTGAAATTACGCTGCCAACTATAGACTGGGTTAAGGATAAGGATAATTAGCTCTGGGCTCTTGCAACCCTTACTCACCGAAACACTACAGCACACATACTGTTATTTCACGGCAATCTCCTGTAAGGGGGTGGTTACTGCCGCCAGGCGAGTTGGTGAAATAACAGGCGAGTTGGTGAGAGAGAGAGAAAACCACGGTGAAATAACAGCACGTGTGCTGTTGTGTTTCGGTGAGTGAGTAAGGGATGCCAGAGCCCATTTTCTTATCCAATCCTTAATTCTGCCATCATCTACCATCAAGTGGATCCACTTGATGGTAGATCCACTTGATCAGCCTGTCTGCCGATCTTAACAATATAAAAAAATTGTAGTCTGTTGGAGCAAGGTCTGGTGAACACAGTGTATGTTAAATAATAGAAGAGGGGGAAAAAAAACAGATTTTTTTTATTAACAAAACAAAGTAGAACTTAATAACAACAATTACAATGAACAAATGCGAATGATGTATATTGAATGTAATGACAAGAATTTAAAAATAAAAACATCAAAATTCAAAACCTATTCAAAATAACAAAGAGTTTCGAGTTAGTTGCTTCACATACAATTCGTTGCTTCATGTATAAGCAAATTAATGTTTTCAATTCAATGCGACGTCAGAATCAGTGTACTTATCGTCATTATCAACTTTGCCCATGTACTCGATCATATCATCATTGAAAGTTTCCGCTGTGTCATTTATGGAAACTTTGCAACATCTGTTCGGTGTGTTGTAGTGATATGTTTTATCCTTCCTTGTCCCTCGTTTTTTCCCACTGGGTTTTCTAGGCGATAACTGTAGTATGTCCGTGGGTGCAGATGGCGATCTGGGGGCGTAGTATCTCTCAAATAACATTGGCTGTCGCTGAACTCTTCCGTACATAAGCTCCATTTCGTGGAGAAATTCCTCGCGTCTCATTCTTTCTTCGTCGCGTCTCGTTTGTAAACGCATTGCTATATCTTCTTCGTGACTGTAAATTAAACAATTAAAATTCTACAATAGGTACCACAATTTGGCTATCATTATCTGTATGTTACCGGAAATGTGTGAAACCTAGGAATTGTATATTATTCCAAGCTTAATTAGGATATGTATGAAAAAATGTTTCAAAGGTTCTTTAATACACACATTTCGACAGTTTTTGGTTTTTGACAAAACCAGTATTCCAGGTGTGCTCGATCCGCTCGCATTTAATTTCATGTACATTCCAGAACCTAACCTAACTTGGTTTCCAGTAGGTACAAATAAGTCGTATTTATAATGTATTTTAAATAATTTTGTAAATGGCAATGAATCGTCCCATTCCGCACCGCTGTACCCACTGACGATATCCCGAATGTAAAACATTTCCAATTTATATTTAGAAAATGTATAGATTTCCTAGAAAAACTGTATATTAAAAATATATATCTTACATTTTCTAACTATTTTAGGAATTGTAAACATTTCCTAGGAATTGTATAAGTTACATACTTTTCCGTTATTCCTAGGATTTCCTAGGATATTCCCGTTATATTTCCTAGGATATGTATATATGTAATTCCGAGATTATCTTAGGAAATGTACAAATAAATAAAAAATATATTAACTGAATAAAATATTTTTGTACATTAAAATTTTAACTATGATTAATTACTTACTTATTTTTGACAAGATGCCAAGCCGGATTAGATCGGAGAAGTCTGTCTCGTTGTTTCATTTCTTCTCTTCTACATTGTTCTGTTAGTCTTCTTGCAGATTCCATTTCGAACTTTTTCCTAACAGCCTCAGCCCTCAGTACAGCTGCTAGATTAGATCTTCCCGATGCTGAATTACGTAGTTCCAAAGCCGAATAAGCCCTTCCTGCCTCACCGAGTCTGCTATTATTAAAACTGTCACTACTCACACCTTCTTGGTATATCTTCTTTGTCACTTCCTGTAACTGAGACACAAAATTGTATTGAAGGACAGCTTCTATTTTAAATTTAATTGAAAGAGTAAAAGAGTGGTCTTGCTAACCTAAATAACTCTCAAAGAAGTGAGTAAGCTCAATGGGTTTTGCAACGCTTCAATCCGGATGTTCCTTATTTATTAACTACGGTAGCAACTTGCCATCGAGTGGACAAATAAATAGACACTAATTTGCCACCTCTTTTTCTTTTGGTTAGGTATAAGAAGAACAATGTCCTAAATTTATATGTAAAGTATCTTTGTACAAGGCACAAGTCCAATCTTGCATGGAGTATTGCTGTCACCTTTGGGATGGCTCAGCAAAATACCAACTTGCCGCACTCCACTCGGTGGATCGCAGAGCTAGGAGGCTCATTGGCGACGATACACTAATAAGAACTAAGCTGCAGAGCCTGGTGGCACATAGACACAAAATTTCCTGTCTGTGTGTATTCTATATAAGATGTACTTCGGAGAGTGTGCTCGGGAGCTGCATGAGATCATATCGCCTTCCTCTTTCTTTTATCGGACATGCAGACGTACGGCTGGTTACCACTCACATTGTTGAAATCCCTCAAATTGGGACCAAGCACTTTAAAACATCTTTTATAATGCGCACTGCTAAGGATTGGAACTCCCTGCCGGCGTCTGTATTTCCGAGCTCATATAACCCAAATCTTTTCAAGGTTCGAGTGAATAGGCATCTTCTGGGTTAGCTCGCTCCTACTAATCCTACCAAATTGCGATATATTATTGAGAATTTAGCTATATCCGCAACAATTCTGAGCATTGTTCGTGACATAAAGTAGGAAAAAAAAATATTCATGAGACCGAGCATAAGAAGAGTTCAGGACATAAGAATAACTAAAGTTGATATGTATGTAAGCACATTTACAGTTCCAAGAGTAAAAACTGGACAGCCCCTCCGGGGCCATCAATCATATTCTTATTGGAATTGTGTATTTTTGTTACGGTGTTTGAGTATGAAATTTACCTGAGATCATTTCACTCAGATTTAACTATTCTCACTTTGTCGTTTACCATTTATTCTATTTGAATGGTGTCGCCAGTTACTAAGCAACGATATCCATTATCCACCTACCATCAAGTGGACTGTCAGCCTGCCTACTACACTTTATAATAAAAATAATTCTGTAAGTACAGAAATTAGGATAACAACTTACTTTTTTTGCAGCTCGGTCAGCTGTATTGAACCGAAACGGTTGAGGACTGGTAGTAACAAATTCTTCCTTTAGTATCTTGCCTTTTTTCTCCTCTTTCGTTATTCTTCTCGCTCTGTGTCTATCTGAAGATACAGTAGAAGGAGCAACTGGTGACGGATCGATTGGCAGGTCACTGTGAGCAGCAGGAGTTGAGAGACGGCTCCTATCACGTATGGTCATGCTTGCCGGTAGATTCGCATTTCTTAACATTTCCTCTGCGCGAATGCGTCGATTTATAGACCTATAAACACAATTTTCAAAATCTTCCACTATTCATCCAGTCAACATAATATAATTGTATATGATAAATTAGTTAAATCAATGATTGACAAAACTACTTTATTTTATTTATTTATTTTTTGTCGATTGCTCTGCTTCTCTAACAATCGAAATCAGTAATCGAGTTAATAATAATCCCAACATCACAGACACAAAATTGCTGTCATAATATACTAGGTATAAAACTAGGTACTTACTGCTAAAGGTTAATAAAAGCCTAACAGTGAAATAAAAATGTAGAAAAATACCTACAACTTTAAATATACATATTATCTTGGCACGATATACTCAATTAGTAAATGCAATCTTTTTAGAGCTATTCTTTTAAAACAACAAATGTAAAACCTGTTTTAGGCATGTTTTAGGCCATTTCTACCTATAAGTAATTAAAAATATTTATGAAGTTACTACTTAATTTGTTTAGCACCATCTTTTTTTTTAATGTTAAGATCGGCAGACAGGCTGATAGTCCACTTGATGGTAGGTGACTATCGTCGCGTATAACACAAGCAACGCCACATGTGCTGAAAGTGCGCTACTGACTACAGTAGGATTAAGGATAAGGGATTAAAGAGGTAATAGGGAAATGGGCTCTGGCATCCCTTACTCACTCACCGAAACACAACAGCAACGTGCTGTTATTTCACGGTGGTCTTCTGTAAGGGGGTGGTTACTGCCCCCAAACGGGCTGCCCAAATGACTGCGAAACTCAGTGTGCCCGCCACTACTTTCGAGATCCAGACCAGAGGCAAACTTGAAAAGATAATTTTTCAAAGTTGACCCTGCCGGAAATCGAACCCAGGAACCCTAAAGCGTTAACGCTTGTCAATCTCTTGCTGATATTCACTAAAATGGTTATTGACGTCTAGTTTCGAGTTGTTATTGTTTCCTGGTATCTGAACAACAAATTAAGAAATTTTTAAATAATATGTAATGGCATATTTGAAAGTAAAACTACTTCCTAAACTGTTGTTGCTTCTAAAAACAGTTTTGCCTAATTTAAAATACGTGTAGTAGTCCTACATTGGGACCCTACATATAATTTAACATATCTACTTACCGAAAATATTCATCCTGTTTCATTTTCTCGTAAAAATAATTTGAAAAGAGGTTCTTCGGTATCGATCTAGCTTTAAATCGTTTTTTCTTCTTTTGTTTTGGTATTATGTTAGTGGCTCGTGTACAAATACCTCTCTCTTCCCTTCTCGTGAAACTAAAAGGTTTCATTTGGGCTTGAAGTTCGGCTTCGCTGTTAATCTTTGAGATTGCTCTTCTGTAATCACATTTATCAACACTTACCACTTACAGTCTTCATACAAATTCCATTGGACTTGGTCCGAAAGTCCGAAGATATATCCGTTGGGTGAGTCCACGAAAATGCTATTTTCGGCTACTTCCAATCGTTTAGAAAATAAATGCAATTAGAATTGCATCTTTTTTCTGCCGACCTAACATTAAATAAAAATTAAAATTTATGCATAAGTATATTAAAAAGTTTTTATTAAGTAAGTGATTTATAAGTTAGATGTGCAACGGGATTTGAATCTAAGCAAACAATATAGGATATTTGCCTATTTTTCAAAAAGTGTTTAATCTTAAATTTTGATCAATTTTAACATATTTTATTTTTTGTTTTGCATAAATAATACTTCTTCTTCATGTGGTTTGTTAGACGTCATATTACTCAAACTAACAAAGCATTTAATTAAAATTAATTTTAATTAAATAAAAATTAAATTAATTTTAGTTAAATGGCGTAAGTTCAAGAGAATAACAACATTTTTATTACCTATATAAATATCGAAATTATCTTCACAAAAGTACATTATTGTATTTGGTGATAAAAATGATGGCATACAGACCACGTGACGATATTATATGGGTGTTTAGGCGGCAAAATTTAAATATCATTTTTTTTGTATGCTAAATGCTAATACTAAACATTGTTACAGAGAAAAAAAAACTATAAGTGGCTTAAAATTGACCAATCATTAATTTACACTTTTTGAGAAATAGGCAAATATCCTATTATTTTACAAAAGCTTGTTGGATCGCATTCAATTTGCAATTAAATAGGAGAATAAAACAAGAAAACTAACGAGTAGATACCTACAATGTGTGATGTATTGCGTAAAGCTAAATGAAAAAAATATATATAGATAACTTTAAAGAAACAAAAATATATTTATAAGGCTAACGCAAGCGTTTTATATTGAGCATTCAAAACCTCATGGCTTGATCTTCTAAAATTTTTTCATAAAGAGGAATTCGAGATTCTATCGGCACCGGTCGCGCCTTGAAATGTTTCCTTTCGCATTTAAGGTGGAGCATGTCGTCAGAGAAAGATTTTCTTAGATTACGTAAATCATTCACCATTCGTTCTTCTTCGTCTCTGCCAAATATAGTGAGAAATCTATGAATTCTATGAACTGCGACTCCTTTCGCTCTACAATGATCTTTAAAACATTTGGATTTTTTTGCTATTTTTAAATTTTGTTAATCAATTTCAAGAAAAACATTTAACCAAAATTACAGAAAATATTTCATAATTATTATTGATAGGTTGTCTTTTGTCTTAGGTATTTTACACTCATAAAAAATGCACGAGAGTATTAAAAACCTTACCTTTCAGTCATCTTAAATGGTTTTGGTATAGTTATGCCCTTACTTTTCCCCGAAACATGTCTCTTTGTTCTAATAGGACTTGATGGCATACTTCGGGTTTTAAATTCGTCACTAATATCTGCCGTTGCAACTGGAATTCTTTTTATTTCGAAAAACTGATCAAACTTATCCTCAATATCATTTTTTATTTCAAGATTTGTATCGTTCCATTTTATCGAACATGCTGAATGGTTCCTTTTTGGTTGATTAATTTTACTTGAACATTTTTCAGCAAATCCATTCTTTTTTATATTTGGATTTTCACGAGCTTTGTTCTCTACCTGTTTCTGAGTAAATTTTCTTGCAAGTGGCGTTGAATTATTTTTGTGAGATTTTTCTATTGATCTATTTGTATCGTCTTTTTCCATTGCCGAGTACTTTTTTCTTCTAACATTAATTGGTATTAATTTGCTACTAACTGGCGAACTAGAACATTGGTACGATTTTCCCTTCAAGCTTTCATGATAATTATTACATATTTTATATCCATTACCGTTTACATCATCGATGTGTTCCACAGCATGCTCCAACATGAATTTCTTTTTCTCCCGCAATGATTTTAAAGTTGAGTAAAACTCTTCGTTGGGCAAATGATTTATATCTGTGTAATCGGGTATGCTGCAATAAAAATCTTTCAGCTTTTGTGCTTCTGCATTAGCTGTATTAGCCTTTATAATTGAACACGTTGATGAAGAATCAACAGAACCGTGTTCAACGCTGGACTTTTCTTCGAGTTCGTACTCAGTTTTAGTTTTCGGCATTTTACTAATGGGATCCACTGGACGTTTCAGACATGAATTTGCGAATACGCTACTTAGATGATTCATAACGATTTAAGAAATACAAAAAAGTAATCCTGGCCGCATATTGAAATTTTTATCTACATATTAGGACTCTTTAAAATTAAGGCGTAGTATAATGTTTGTCTTCTGTTTACACATTCGTTGTCATGACTACAATATTACTTACAAACACAGCTTTCTCTCTAGCGAGAGTACAATATGAGTATACTCCACTGTTTCTAGTTTTCCCTGATACGATATTTGGGGTGTATCCCATTTGTAGTAAAAAGTTTTAAAATAGGAAAAAATAATTTGTTTTGCTTACTATATCTAAAATCCTATCTGAGATAATGAATATGAATTACTCTCAGTATCTTGGGTTTTACGGAATAACATTAAATCGAATATGATGACTAAGAAAACTTTAACTCTCAAACCAAACTTGAACTTGAGGAAGGATGAATTATTTTTCAACTTCTCATGTAGGCGAATTCGAGGCCAAAACTAGCACTAAATATTAGGTAGTTATGTGTAAACTGTGAGCATTGCATCTTCTAAGTTGGTTTAAATGTTTTTGAAGGGCTGAATTTGTCATTAATATTTTTGTCTGAAATGATACAGTAGTTACAGTTGCAGGAGAAGTGCTTTTTTCAGGTGCTCATATATTAATACCTACCATAACCCATTTGGACTCGTACCTCTTATTTTAGTGTTTCTTTAAATGTAGATCAGCAATAATTATTGGGAAATAAATGTCGCAGTTTCCTTTCAAAAATGTTTTTGCTTCCATAAGTAACGTAAGAAAGAAAGAACATAAATAAGGAATAATTTTATGTTAAATGTTATCAGGATATTTCCAGATATTGAAAGAGTAAAGGTGGAACGACGACCTGATAAGGGCTACGGGTCGACGGTGGAACCAGGCTGTTTCTGATCGGTCCATTCGAAGAATTAGAGGGAGGCTTTTGTCCGGCAGTGGACGTCCTGGACGTGGACGTTCGAGTCGTAAACTACCTATTATACGTACTGTAATTCATGATACCATTTAGATAAGTCAAACTTGGTACTATTACTATTCCGCTCAATTCAGCTTTTGTCCATAGAAAAACATCAGTTTTATATGTAGGTAGAGCGAAAGCTGAATAGACACGGAAAGCTGAACAGATGCATGCGTCTACAGTCTACAATGTAAATGCACGCGTCTTTCGCTCTACAGGTATAAACTGATGGCAAGTAGTACTTATTACTTCCATGTGGCAAGTGTGTTTTCATCTTGCCCATGCCAACGACAGTGCAAAGCGCTATTTCAGCCAAATTTCAGCTCATTTAGCGCTGTACGCGGATCGTTCTCGTATTGTTTTCTTTTAATTCGGATAGGTCATAGAGCGTATTAAATTGACAGTTTAATACGCTCTATGGGATAGGTATATGGTATATCAAATATTTCTCCAAAGTCGGTCTACCCGCTGTCGTTTGCGCTTTAATTTATTACGTTTCACTTTTTGTATTCCTTTTGAAAGAAGCGAAAAAGTAACAATATCGCACATAGAAATTGTCAATACTAGTTTAAAGTAGTTTTCCATTTTCGCAGTAGAAATAATCGCTTCTCAATCATCTCAATCATTGTATGTGGTCGACAAAAACGTTTCAGAGGAGATACCACGCTATGCTATACCTACGGCCTTTTACAATCACAATGTTGTACGCGGCTGTAAGCGGTTTTCAAATGTTTTTAAAATGTTTTTAAAACAATAAAAAAAATAAGGTTTTCAATATATTAATCTTAACACCCCTAAACGCTATTACAAATTGAATGATTACTCTCAACTGTGCGTGTGCGGGGTCTTGCGGGTACGCAAGACTGGAATAAACCTCTATGCTAGCGCTGTTTACACTATCCATGTGCAAGCACACATTCAAGCGCCGCCGCCGAGTAATAGACTAATAGATCTTGTACATACGTCTATGTGACCAAAACTTCTTTGTGAGTATACATACAGTGTTCTGCGGGCATATTGGTTTCGTATAAATACAGATGGTATAATGCTGTTCTGTGACCATAATAGTCTGTGATCAAAACCGTCTGACTGATGCTGATGTTGACTTGTGTCAAGTCAATAAGAAAGATGTCAAAGATGTAAAATTCGGCATCAATTCGTTCGTTTGAATTTGTTCGTATTCTCTTTCAAGAAAAACTTGAGAAAAACATAATAAATAAAAAACATAACATTGAGATTGAGATTATATATATGAATTATATTCTTCTATCGCTTGTTTACGTGCTTGTTTGTCTGCTTTAGTTTTATTTCTTTAAAAATATACTAGCACCAAAACAACATGATAATATCTAAAAGTATTGTACGTTACATAGCTGTGATGAGAGCTCCTAATGCAATAAAATCTATTTCTAGTAGTAAATTCAGTACCAAAGCCATTGATAAGCAAGAAAAAGAATCCACAGGGAAGTATGATATAATAATTGCCGGTGGTGGAATGGTTGGCTGTACCTTGGCATGCTCATTAGGTAAGGCACTAATAGTAATTCTTTTTTAAACAAAAAGTTTCAGTTTTAATTCAGTTTACCAGTGCCTATCAATAGTATGTTTTAAAAGTAGATATCTGTTCCGAATTAAGGGAGATGAACACTGAGATTTCTTAAAAGCGTAAATTTTATTTATTTGCTACAGAAGCTATAGTCACAATGGTTGGAATAGGCACATTACATTAGCCTTCATGATATGATAATACATAATTTTTACCACTCTTGAACGAATTGGGAATATCTTTTTTTATTCACCAAATGGACTGTGGACATAGAAATTCTCATAAAAGTTCTCATGCATCATTCTTAGTGCATTATTTGATATATAACAAGATTATTTAATTTTTATTATCAAATTTTATCACCTTGAATGATAAAACTTATATGACATGATTTATATTCGTAGAAATATCTATACATATAACAAAATCGTAAACGAGCCATGTCTGTACACAATTAAAAAAAAATGTACACGTACTTACGTACCGAGGTAAAAAAAAATAGTTTTTAGATTTTTTGTACGTTTGTGCACACTAATCTCAGAAACGCTTAAGGCGACTCCAGCCGCAAAACTCGGTCTGTACTGAATTGACGGGACTGCTGAGTGGGAGTCGCTACTTGCAAATCTCGGAAATATCTATTTAAAAATTAAATAAAGTATAATTCAAATTTTTCTTTTGATGAGCCTTCAGATAGTAGATATTAAAATTTATCTTAAGAATTAGCTATTTAAAATATTGATTATTAAGCAAATCGCACGGTTACAACATCGATATTAGATCGCAAATTAGTAATTTTTTTATATATTAATTTTTATATTTTTAATTATTAAATATAATTTAAAAAATAATTATGCTGATCCCCTTTCATATATCCTGCAGATGATTTGAGTGTTTTTAAAATTATAATTATTATGATAATTTAAAAGGAAAACGGTTACAAATAAGTGGATTTTTTTATCATTAGGAGCATAATTGATTTGAATGTATTGTAGCAAGCTTTTCGTAACATTTCATTCCAATCGATTCACAAACAAAAAAGTTATGCGCTATACCGAATACCACGCGTACTAAGTTGCGGGCTCAGCTAGTATTTAATATTTTGACAAAGTTAGTCCTTAATGTTAACATATTTAGATAGATACATAAATGATATTATGGAACATCGTAGGATTAAAGGCATATGAAATGAGCTCTGATATCCCTAACTCACTAAACAGCACTTGTGTTGTTATTTCACGGTGGCCTTCTGTAAGAGGAACCAGACAGCTAAACTATTATTTTAACAATTATATGATAGGAAATATCCATGTTGCCTTTGTTGTTTTGTGGAAAATTTAGAGTAATTTGATTTTGTAATCTTTCCATTATTCATTAATTGTAAGATATATCTTACAACAATCTTAGGATTAACCTGTGTTCCATTATAATATGCAAAGTTCCTGATATTGGATTGAACATTAGAGACAGACCAAAATAATTCTCTAATATATTATTCTAGATAAACTATGTTTGTAGAGATCACATAACTTGTATAACTTACATCTATACTAATACTAGCTGACCCAGCAGACGTCCTGCCTAAACCCGAAAATAATTCTGTAACCTGATTGTGGCGCCACCTATCGGGTCCAATTTTATTTCCAAACCATATATGTCAAAGTGACGCGTCACTTCACGTCAATCAATGACGGTTTTAATTATTTATTTGGATATTGTCATACAAAAATACTAAAATTGTAATTAAAAATGGTGGGGGTGGGAGTAGGAGGGTGAAAAATACTTTACGACCATTCTCATACGGTTTCAAAGGGGACTAAGTCGCTGGCTTCATCTAGTCATTAATATAACTTGTATTTCAATTTCAGGAAAAAATTCAATAACTTCAAACTTGAAAATTTTATTACTAGAAGGAAGCAAACAGCAAAAGTTTGAATTAAAACCAGATTTCAGTAATAGAGTTGTGGCATTAAATCAAAATACAAAATCATTAATGAACTCACTCAAGGTGTGGAGGCATGTGGAGGAAATGAGATTACAGCCAGTTAGAGAAATGCAAGTAAGTTTTTTTTAAATCCTACTCTATCATCATTGTAAAAGTTGATACAGTCCAAAAAATATACCTTTGTGGGCTAAATACTTAATTTAGTTTGGTTTCCAGTACTGCCAATAAAACAGCCTGTCACAGACTAATATTGATTTTAATATGTTATATCAGCTTTTTTTGTGTTAAGGTCGACAGACAGGCTGACTGTACATTTGATTGTAGGTTGCTACACTCACCTATAATACAAGCAACGCTACAGATGCTGCAAGTGTCCTACCGACTGAAGCAAGATTAAGTGGAAGAGATAGGGTAATGGGCTCTACCCCTCTTCCTATATGCCATAGGTTAGTTCTTTATATTACCAGATGATTTGCTGTCTAATAGATGTTTTTAATCTTATCCATAGATTGTGTTTTATCCTATTAATATTTGAAATACTAAATGTGAATACCTATTTTTATTTTGCATTTGAGCTGAGCCCGCGCAACTTTGTACGCGTGGGTATTTGGTACAGCGCGTAACTTTTTTGTTTGTAAATCGGTTAAACCGTTCATGAGATTAGTGTGCAACCTTTTTTTTTTTTTTTTTTTTTTTTTTTTTTTTTTTTTTTTTTTTTTTTTTAAACATTTAATATCCAGACACGGCTGGTTTATGATTTTAGTATATGTATAGATTTGAAACACCTTTTTTTAAAACGTATTTTCTATTTAATTTGAAGTACTTTCATATAAAATGCATATGGTTTTACAAATTATAACTCTAATGAAAAGAAGGAAATTATATGTTTTGAAGACTCTGATAATGCCCATACTTTAACAGTAGACCTGGAAACACTACAAATTTAAAAGATGAAGACAATCCTTGAACAAATTTCAAATGTAAAAAAAACTTCATTAAAATTAAAAGAAAACATACACATTTATTGGCATTTTGCAATACTGTCCATGATATCATTCTATATAAATAAAAATATGTTTTTCTAGGTATGGGATGCATGCTCTGATGCATCAATATCATTCAGCAGTTCAGACATACTCGACGACGATATCGCATACATAGTTGAAAACGATACCTTGTTGCATGCCATAAACAAGGAATTAATATCGAAGGAGGTCAAAAACGTAAACATTGTTTACGGAGCGAAAATCGCCGGCTATGACTTGGCAAAACCAAAAACTGATTTGTATGGAAATGTTGAGCAGGAAAGTTTTGTCAAGATGGAGAACGGTGATATCTATTCGTGTCAGTTACTGGTAAGTTTACATTTTTATTCTGATCCTTTTTTTTGAATCGTTTTCGAGCTACGAGGTAAATGAGGAAAAATTTTAGAAATTCAGAGTTATTTTATATTTTTAAACTTATAAAATTACAATTTTTTATTACCTACACTATTCAAAATATATCAACAACACAATTTCAATATAACATACAACACTCTTAGCAGTAGAAACAGATTGTTTAACAATAATATAGGTCATTATAATTACTTGCATAAAAATTTTTTTTTACTATTTTTTAAATAATAATATATTCATTTATTTTGTTTATATAAATTAGAAATCTATTACAGCATACACATAAAACACCTGATACTGTTTGTTTATTTATTTATGCCATTAGTTCCCAAAGTGGTCCAGGTGGACCCCCAGGGGTCCATGGGACACTCGACGGGGGTCTACGTTTTGGCGTGACATAAATATTGGGGGAAACAAAAAATCAATTCTCACTTATTTCATTTAGAAAACTCCCCATTGTGGTTGGAACTCAGCCATAACGCAAGTTTCCATAGTTAGAAGATCTAATCTTCACATTTTTTTTTAGTTTTGGGAATATGGTAGGAATGTAGCTGCAGGGGGTCCACTGGAACCAGCTAAATTTTGAAAATGGTCTATGAGAAAAAAGTTTGGGAACCTTCTGATTTATACAATGAACATGTAAAATACATAAATAAATTGGTAATGTAAATAGAGTCTCATGGTGCATAAATCAAAAATTTATCATAAAGACGATATAAGTAATATCGTCTTTATGATTAACATATTATTAACATATCTAAATAACCTATACTTTTAACGTTACTAATATTTACATAATGTTACGTTAAATAGTATTATAATTAGTAACCTTAATCCAATATAAATGTCATAAGTCCAAAATTTACTAATCGGAAAAATTTACTACTCACACACCGAAGATATGTCACTATTATTTCATGATACTTTATATCATAAACTCATTGAAATCAGAATGCATAACCATTTAAAATGACAAATATCGATACTTTGTTGACATATTCAAATATCAGACTAATATTTTAAAATTGAAACAATATATAGGTACCACATAAATCTGTTGTAGGAAGAGCTGTCAGGAATATTATCTTTGATATACTTATGTGAAAGATTCACATGTAATAAAATTCATAAATATACAATCAAAGAATTAAAAATCATAATCATAATAGTTATATTTATTTCTGTAATTAATGTTAATTTTAAAGTGGATCTTTCAGTTCGAGTTTTGGATTATCGAGGCTCTGTTTTGTGTTTTGTAAATTTAAAGGTGGCTCCTCGTCATTCAATTTAGTTTCTATGGTATTTAATCTCAAATCTGTTGTCAGTAACAATTGATTTATCTTCTTTGTCAACTCGGATAACTGATTCTTAATATCGACCATGCATATCTCCTGTATGGCGTTTATTGTTAAGGACATTGGTCTGTTTTTATTTTCAATAGAATTGCTGGTTGTTCTTCTTCTTCTTTCTACATTTTGGCTCTCGAATGAGTATCTGTCGTACAAATTGCTTCTCCTTTTAACGAGTTGCTGCTTTTCTTCCTCTTGTTCTTCGTCTCCACATTTTTTTATTCGACATTCGTAATTATTATTCTTTCGTATACTTCTTTTTATGCCTTTACGACTAGCTACCATCTTGTAAATAGAGGATATCAATTCTTTCGGTATCTGTAAGTAAATATATTCTATAGACAACTATTGCTCATAGCATAGTTACGCATCCTAGATATTACTTTACTAATATTATGAACAGGAAACTAATTATGTCCGTTTGTTTTGTTTTAACAACTGAGTCACTAAACATATTTGGATGCTATTAAAAAGGAACCCATGGCGCCACCAAAGTACACCTTTGTTATTTACATTACACAATGCTCTAGCTAGAAGATTTTGTATCGTATAATTTCGGGTTATTCAGTTCGACAGACATCAGGCTGACGATCCACGATCTTGGTAGGTGGCTACAATCGCCTATAACACAAACAACGCCAGAGGTGCTGCAAGTAACCGTCGTAGGATTAAGGATAAGGGATAGGACAATGGGCTATCCCTTACAACAGCATTCATGATGTTGTTATTTAACGGTAGTCTTCTGTAAAGTGTGGTTACTGCCACCAGACGGGCTGTCTAAATGACTGCAAAACACAGTGTGCTTGCCCGGCAAGCACCTTTACTTTAACATTTTAGTTAGTGAAAAATGTATATAATTATTAATACATATAGAAAATAAAAATAAAGTTACCCTGTTCTCTCGTGGATCATTTGGCCTGATGTTAAGTGTTCGCATTTGTGAAGCTGTCAGTAAAGCACCCCATCGTAATACGCCCAGGATTTGTTTTGGTGCACAGGACAACAATGAACTAAAGAGCATACTTTCCAAATGAGCCACTAATTGTGTTGTTCTGACTAAGCGATCTAAGCCAGCGCTCTCTTGAAGAGCCTGAAAATGTTTATAAAATCATTTATAAACTAAATAAGTACATAAACCGTTGTCGGAGTCAAATCATAATTTTTTAGCAGAATTTTATAATTTTTATAAGTGTTGGAAATTATTGGTACTTATTGGATGTTATTGTGGATTAATTATTATTATTAGATACTTGTTAACCTATTGGAGGTCCCCGAGCACTTCAGGATAATAAGGCCATAATAAATTCCTACTGTGGAGGACTATTTTATTGGATCAACCGAAAAGAGCAGATAAAAAAAATTCTAGATTTATTCAACTACCTATTATTTTTATTTAAGTATTTAATCTATATAAATAAAAATGAATCGCTCAATGTATTACTAAGGGCTAAACTCGAGAACGACTGGGACTAATTCGGCAATTATTTTTTTCAAATATTTGTTAAAATCCGAGGAAAGTTCGAGAAAAATTGGAAAGTTAATCCGAAAAAATTCATGGCATTAAGTGCTCTCAGTTTAGTGCTTGAAAATCTGTGTTGATCGATGACGATGATAAAAATTTAAAGTTATTACAAACTGAAATGAATAAGGTTTAGGAGTGATTGAAGAACGGATTTCGATTCCTTTGTGTTGTAGATATTTCTTAATAATAATTATAATTGATAAGTAACGACGGACTGGTGCCAACAATGAAGACAGGTCTGAAAGAATAAAGTTCGTAGTAACTTGCCTGAATATCACTCACAGCCAAACCGACCAAAAGATTAGTCAGAATGACAGTAACAAGAAGCACGAATATAAAAAACATTCCATGGGCCGTGAACGGGTATTGGATTTGTGAGTTTGTTGAGTTGTTGTAAAATATGTCCTCGTATTCAAGCTCGCCCGACATCATCATGACAGTTTTGACTAATCCAGCTGGCAAATGGAAGGCCGGATAGTTGCTGAACAACACAGCGAACGCTAGCCCGAAAGCTATGAGAAGGCAGCTGTAGGCTAAGAGGAATGTCGCAAAGTTGACCGTCACTGTAAAGTAAAATTAATATTTTATTTCAAACTAAATTATCAGAGTTTTTAATATAATATCGGGTTTACGAAAATGTCTGTGCGCTGTTAAAAAATAAATGAAAAATTCCTGTCTTGAAATATAAAATACAGATTTAAGTGTTGTTTGGACAAATAAGGTCCAATATACATTACATACATATATATTTTTAAGGCATTAATGCTATATACACTTTAATTAAAATTGCATTGTGTCTTAAATGTCTTAATTAAAATAGCATTTTTAATAACTTATAAAAAAAAACTTAAAGCCCGCTGCTAGTTGCAAAATCCGCACAAACTTTTTAGACAACCCATTAAGTATTTGTTTCGTGTGATTTGTACCTGTTGTGAACATTTGTACGTATAGGCCAAAAGTTGGAAATCGTCCAATGATCATCATCAATTCCAACCAACAAAAGAATATTGTGATAGCAGCGGCATCGTGTTGCCAACCCGATGTATTCGATCTTATTACGCCGTTCTCCGTGTCCCAACTTGGTGTCTAAAATAAACATTCAAAATTGTCCTTTGGAGACTACTAGGGACCGGTTTCAACTAGCGCAGGATCATAACAAAAGTGTCCAGTTGGTTCAGTAAAACACATTTATTAAAAATAATATAACCAGTCTAGCCATAAATATATACTGTTACATCAAAACTTTTTCTTTTTTTTCAACTCTTTATTCATTTTGAATTTGCAAAACGCTTGTTATGTCAAAAACTTCTTTTGATTCCTCGCCATTTCACATATTTTTTTCGTGTTTATTATCAAATTACAATATGGAATGGGGTGTTGAAGAAAATATTAGGAACCAACGTTCCGGACTTTATAAGAGATGAACACAGCCCCCGTATAGCCCAGATCTGAACCCCTTAGACTACAAGTTCAGTTTTAGAAGACATGGCCTGGTCTAAACGACACATCGTCATTGAGTCTCTTAAGAAATCAGCACCTCTACCATGAGTTATAATGAACGCACTCGCTAGCGAGAGCGTAAAATATTTATTCGAAAAATTGTCAATTTGACATTGACAGTTGACAGTTTTTCATATAAATGTTTTATGTATCTCATGGTATTTGTCATCTCATGGTCATTGTAAACTCATGGTAAAGGTACTGGAGCAAGCAGTGGCTAAAAAGATTAAACAGTGTGGCCAAACAGATTAAAGGCCTGTATCAAAGCTAAAGGTGGCCCTTTTGAATGGAATAATTTTTATTTTTTTGCTTAGACTTCAAATGTATATATGTTTTATTAAGATTACCTTGCTTCATAAAAAAATAAATGCATTTTCATTTGTAACAGAACTTATGGCTGGATTAGGTATATAATTGAAACTACTCACTGTACATAGAAAAACTCCGATAATTATTAGAATTTGGAGCCAATTTTCCCATTGTCGAATATAAGCAGACCAATCGAGGCAAGCTTGGAATATTTCTTTCAACATAAAACATAGATTCAAAAGTATGATGAGATATTGCACAGGCCTTAGATACGTTGGCACGTCACACGTGAAGTTTTCACATAAGTAAATTTCTGTAAGAATAAAGAAAAAATAACTAACTTACTAAAATAACTGAAATAAACAAAAATAACTAAAAGAACAAACTAAATATAGTGGCATTTCACGTGAAGCGGGCAACGAAAAAAATGTCAGGTCGTGGATTTCGTACATATTTGGGTTAATTTTACTTCTATGGGATCTGAATAAATGTACATTATTTTTTTTACTTAGTTACCAACTTATGTAACTCCAAAGTATCGGAAAATTTTGAGGAATAGATTTTTCGGATGCCGTTAATTCAGTTAATCAAATGGATTTATTTATAAGTAGCTGTTGTTTATTTGAGAATATTAATTGGTTTTTCAGAGAATAATCAAATTTTGAAATTGGAATTTTTCTTCATATACTAAACCGGAAGTTAACATTTAAAATGTGATTTTTTGAATCTTCGCATTTTTTTTAAATTTTTATTTTCCCCTAAGAACATAGCTTGTAGTGTAGAAATATTATGCAAAAAATTTCAGAGTAGTATCTCGATTCGTTTGGAAAATATGAATTAAACAGTAAGAAGGTGCCGCATGGCGCGCTGTACTGTGCGGTGCGGTTCCTTAGCGTGGTTGGCTCACTCACTATACTTATGGTTTATCATTATAACTAATGAAATATGAACAAATAACTATCTTTATTTTTAGATATAACCCATGTCCATCCTGAAATGCTATTCTAACTATTGGTGAAAGTTTTTTTAAAAATCGGATGAGTAGTTTCGAAAATTACCTTCTACATACAAAAATACAAACAAACACACGAACTTTACCTCTTTATAATGTTAGT
Source organism: Bembecia ichneumoniformis (assembly GCA_910589475.2). NCBI lineage: Eukaryota > Metazoa > Arthropoda > Insecta > Lepidoptera > Sesiidae > Bembecia > Bembecia ichneumoniformis. Next base: position 9,443,680 of record OU342537.1, on the reverse strand, counting down.
ATAGTTTAAGTAGATTTATAAAAAAAATAAGAGAAAAGTAAAAGAAGTCGTTTACGGCACGTAGTTAATAAGACTACCTGTCTGAATTAAATAACAAACACAAATACTTACGTAAAATATAAAGGCTATAAAGTGATATGAATATGGCGTGATATATAAAACTTAAAACGAAAAACTTTCTTATTCGCCTCCATTTTAAAAACAAAAAAGTTTCGGCTACTGGATGTTTTAGGACATCCTTGCGGCCCACCTGAAAATAACGGATTTTTAAGGAAAGCCTATTCTATATATAATATTGTTATTTTTTACGAGGGTAGAAATCTTCGAAAGATACCCTATGGAAAAATGCCGCATGCAATGCAATTGCGTATAGGGTTATGTGGGACTTTTACCGCACTAAAACACCCCTTGAGATGGGTTGACCGTCACCGGTCATCATTATTAGTTTTTTAGTGTTTATTGTATACTAGCGGTTCCAGCAGTCACCTGATTGCAGCGCCACCTATCCTTTCTAATTGTGAATCTAGTAAACCACTCAAACACACACAAAAAATAATTAAAATCGGTCCAGCCCTTTAGGAGGAGTTCAGTCACTTACACACGGATAGAAGAATTAATCTAAATGTATAAAAGTAAGTCGTGTTAGTTACACCATTTATAACTCGAGAACGGCTGGACCGATTTTTATGATCTTTGATTCGTTGAAATTGTCTCCGACCCGAGTAACTATTAAAACATCTGAAATATTTAAGAAAAAAATTTTCTCATACATTTAATGTATGGAACGGGTTTTTATTCTGAGGCTGTACGAAGTTCTCCAGGTCAAGTAGTATATATACTTAGAAAGATTTACATATTACTTTGTATAAACCAATTACCTCACTTATAGCCGAATATTCTAGAAGCTTCTGACACAACTTTACTCGCATTGTCAAAGTGGTGTTTGAAAAGTTCCTGTTTGAGTATTAACAAAGAATCTGGACAATATTACCTCTATAAATGAGAGTAGTAATTCTGCTTCGCCTCTACTTAAGCAAGGCACAAGTGGTCTAAAATCTATAGTGAGTTCACAATCCACGTCTCCCAGCTCGTGTTCGCTGACGTGGACAGCGTCATCGAATTTGCACAAATAGCGGGGCACCACGTCCGGGACTCGGCGGACGATAAAGGAAAGTGCTGAAACCCCACCGTTTGTACGGAGGGTAACATCGCCACCGTAATCTAAAAGTTCATATTGTTCCGATAAATTAGTAATTTTCACTCAAATTCCTATAACCTTAGGACCAAATTCACAAAATGTAATCGTGCAACGAACAAAAGACATAACAGGGGATCGGACAAATTTTCGGAAAGTGTTTTAAATTAATCTTCATGGATATTTATTCCCATAAAAAATACTATTTTATTTATTTGTAGCCTTTTAGGTACTCAAAATCATGTTTTAATATTGTTTGTTTGAAAATGCCGCCAAAACGCCACGATAGTTCATCTGAGAGCGCGTAACGTCATTTGTGGTCATATCATAACAAAACAGCTGCATTGGCATAAGACAATGATTGCCCACAAATGACGTCACGCACTGTGATTGGTGTTTCAGTATAGATTAAAAATATTGTAAATAATAAAATTTTATTTCTTCATTTAAAAATATTTAAATGAATTATATTAAATTATTATTCGATAAATAATCGTAAAAAATTATATATTTTCTTTCTAAGTACATTTTAGATTTTAATCTGATTACTGTCCGATCCCCTATTAAATGGAGAAAACTGAAAGGTGGAAATGTAACTTATCCAAATAAATATTGCCCAAAAATGTTGCCAACTTTCATATCGTAATTTTGGGATTTGACTCACGCAATTCAATTCAATTGACTAGGCATTTCAAGATACACACATGCAGTTCTTCTGTTGGTAATTGTTATTAAAACGTTATTATGGAATCAAAATTGGAATTCTGGAATCTCAATTTTGGAACTAATGTATAAATTTTAATGAAAATATTATAAAATAGTAAAAAATCTAAAGAATTATATTAGTAATTTATAAAACCTCTTTATATTGATAAATGTATTAACAAATAGTCAATTATTATAAAGAAAAAAAAGAAGAAGACGAATGTGGCATCTTGACCAAATATTTAGATTGAATTTCAGACAGATTTCTAATTACTGTTGCCGACAATGCTGATTATTTAACAGATATACAGAATACAATATTATTAAAATAACTCTTTTATTGTATTTCTTGTTATTTTGATTACAATTACAATAAAGCTCTCGTACTAGATAACCAATACACACTTTAGACAGGATAACCGACTTTTAGGAGCATTTGAAGCCAAAATAATGAAATATATCACTTGAACTGAAATGAGTTTGATAAGTATATAAACCTGTCTTTTTTTTTCGATCTGAAAGCGGCAACAGTCGATCTGTCAGTTTACTCCGTTTAATAGCAATGCGAGTTTACATATGTGGTACTTTCCTATAAAAAGTTTGCTTATCGCTAAAGAGATTAATTAAAATCTACACTCTGTGTACGTAATGTTATTTGTAAGGTCTGTAAAGTTTTTTCTAAACCGATTTTGTTGAACCCTGGAGGTAAGTTACTTTTTAAAATTTCTCGCGGAGTAAAATAATAAGCAGGCAACATTTGATATAATGTAAAATAAATACTACCAAAGACTGTCAATGTATTTATGTTAAAAATGGGAAAGTTTCAACAGTATTTTGTTATCGAAAATGAGCTATTTTGGCAAAAAGATAAAGCATAGTATGAAATTCTATGGATACGATATTTGTGATTGTCCTCGGTGCTAGGTGTTCAATTAGTTAAACAACTATCGAAAGAGAAATATTAATAATTCAGTGAATAGAATCGAGTAAATATAAATTTTAAAGCTATATATTATCCACTACAAAGAATATATATTACCCATTAAATTGAGCAATTAAAGTTTATTTTCGCTTTCTCTTCTTCAATTCCTCTTTTCGTTCCTTTACTTTACGGAATTGTTGAGCCTTCGGCTCTTAGGAGACATACTAAAGTTATACTCTTACCTAGTAGCAACAGAACACACGCAGAGAATTCATTCAAAGCCGCTATATGTAATGGTGTATATCCAAAATTATCTGGTGCGTTTGGATCTGCTCCTACTGAAAGCAAAGCACGTGCCACGTCGCAGGCTCGTGCGCCCCTCACTATAGCACCGTGGAGCGGTGTTCTGCCATCAGTATCCTTAGCGCGAACATCGGCACGTTTTCCGACAAGCAATTCGATCACTTCTAATGATTGCGCGAGAGCCGCTGGAATGATATTAAAAATTCATATAACTTATTTAATCAACTCACTCTTCTATAATAAGTAGGTATAGTGCGGTCGGCACTTTACGATTAAGTTAAAAATTCAATATTAAATTCAGATATTGAACATAATTTTTGGTCAAAATTCGAAATACCATAGATAAATTATAATATATATTTAATCAAAGTATAAAATAAAATATTGTGTATGAAATTAGGAATTAATGTAAACTAACACTGCTTCAAATTTGTTTCTTATTCAGAGAACACGACGCTTCAGTCGATTTGTCATGCTGCTACCAGTCAGTAAGAAAAATGACTAGTTTTTCGAACTTAAAATAACTGTTGTTTTTATTTATTTTTGTTACTATACTGCTGTTCCCGGATAGTATTTTCTGTGTGAAATAAGAGTTCAATAACTGAAAAGCTTTATATAATTCGCAATTATTACATAAACAAAAAACAACCCGTGTTTTAATTCTCGGAGCATAAAAATATAAGTCTTTATCTGCATATAAAATTAATGTCTAACCAAAGTCATTCAGCGATTCCAGAGTTATCGAGTACCAAATATCCAAATATATTTATAAAATTTCGCATTGTTATAGTTCAGTAATACGAGTATAATAGTATATATTATGCCAAGTTTTTATATAGTTATTTGAAAGACTCGTAAATATGCGAAAGTCTTAAAATATTCATGAAAGGATGCTTCGATTTTATTTCTATGGTAACAGAAATTATAATTAACCGGCTTAAAAGCACCGTATATATTTATCAAAAGTTCAACACTTAAAATTATTTTTTTCATGTTAAGGTCGACAGACAGGCTGACGGTCCACTTGATAACACAAGCAACGCTACAGGTGCTGCAAATGCGCTGCCGACCATAGTGATACGAAATAATTGCACGACTGTGTTTATTGACATTTTAATTGATTCATTATTTTATTCTGTCTTATAAACGTTACCTATTATAAATGCAAATTTAAAATCTGTAAAAATCCTGTTAGGTATAATTACCAAGATGAAGAGGCGTTTGTCCTTTAGAATTGGGCCAATCTATGTGCGCTCCGTGATCTAAGAGTAAGCGTGCACATTCTGCATGTCCGTCTTCGGCAGCTAAGTGAAGAGCGGTGGCTCGACCGCTTCCGAAGGCAGCCCTTACATCAGCCCCCGCGTTTAGTAGCAACTTTGCACAAGCAGCGGACCCCAAAGACGCTGCTACGTGTAACGGTGTTTCAGTGAAAACCTGTAACCGTTTAAAATTAATTTATTTCAATTGTATAAATCCTTTTTAGGGTTCCGTACGTCCGAATAAAAAAACGGAACCCTTATAGGATCACTCCTGTGTCCGTATGTCCGTCCGTCACAGTCAGTTATCTCCGAATCTACTGAACCGAAATTTGGTACACATATCAATTTCTGTGACCCAAACGCAGAGGTGTGACGTGAAATCTGTATATGGGAGGTCATTTTTGGGGGGAAAGTGGAAAATTAAAAAAAAATTGAAAAGTGCATCGTGTGACATATCAAATGGAAGGTCTTGTTGTGAAGATCTTAAATATATAACGAAAATTGACCATCCCCCCCTTATCTCAGAAACTACTGAACCTAAAATTTTGAAACAAAAATACAGAAATAAATTTCCTACTTACAGGTTATAGGAAAACCTATAAGAAGTCCTTGATATTAAAATAACATGGTAAATCACTCAATATTGTGCGTAGATTTAAAAAAACATGATAGGTAACATCGTACGGAACCCTCTTCACGCGCGTTCAACTCGCACTTGTCCCGTTTTTAACTTTGAGCGGCGTTTGGGTACATAGTGTACTGCTATCATAAACTGAGACTATAGCCACATAAAACTACGATGAAAAAACACCCCAAAGAACACCCCAACCCTAAGGTCTATTCTCTGCCTTTACGTGTTTACATGAAGCATATCTATTGCTTATTGAGCATCCGCAAACAGGGCCGTCTTTACCTATAGTGTAGGGTGTGCCGTGCACACGGGTCCTGGGTCTTAGGGGGCGCCGAGCAAGCGTCGCTCCCGCTCGCAACACCTCCAAAGAGCTTGTGTCCCTCACGGTAACGACGCTCTCAAAGACTCTGTCCCCATGTTATAACCAACGCCGGGCGTGGTAGCAAAACAAGGCGCGCCACGAGCCGCCAACAGTTTATTAAAGCATTTAAAATGTTATAAAACCGAAAATAAGACATATGAAATGAGTCTCAACATATTGATGGAGAGGGCGCCAGGGTATTGATTGCACACTGGCCCTACATGAGCTAGAGTCGCCTCTGTCCGCAAATAAATTCTGCAGCGCACCTGCATTCCCCTGGTGATATATGCTTGTTGTTATCATCAGGTGGACTATCGTCCTTTCCGCCAAAATGAATGTTTTACCTGTGGGGTGTCAGGGCAAGCTCCCGCCTGAAGCAATTCGTTTACTACTTCTGGCGCATCACTTAGCACCGCATAGTGTAAAGGAGAGCGTTCGCTCAAACCTGCGTTAATATCTGCACCGTGAGCTATTAACACCTGAAATAATATAATTTTCAATATATTTAGAGTTCGTTTGATCACATTCAGTTTTATTTTTTCATCAAATCCAAGGCGTCCTGTTTACCTTGACACAAGCCAAACACTTCGCGCTCGCCGCGCAGTGCAATGGTGTTGCTTTTTTTTCTGCGGACGAATCCCACTTATTCGGGTCAGCTTTGTAGGCCAGCAATATTTTAACACACTCCTCGCTGCCCACTAAAGCGCTGAGATGGAGGCACGTTCTGTTAAGAAATAGACGCTGAGATGGAAGCGAGACTGTCGTATTGATCGTGGTCTATGAAATTTTTAAAATTTATATTACCTCCCGGCGTCATCGGCCACATTAGGATTAACACCCAATTTCATGAATCTTAGCAATAGCGAGCTTCTGCCTAACCAACATGCCCATAAGGCTCCGGTCCGCAGACCAGGACTTCCCGCTTCGGTTGCTAAGGCTACGGCATCGTCGTACTGCCCCGATTCAATTAATTCATAAATATCTTCTGCTAGAGGTAGCAGCCGCAAGGTGTTCTGAATTTCCTCTGAAATATCATAAGAATATATCAAAAGATTATTTTGATATAACCAATAAAAATGCAAATAGGTAATTAAATTGCCGATTTCAATATAAAAAAGACAGAATCATTATTAAATTGACAATTTTTTTTTCTATGATTGTAACCAAAAAATTATGAATTTTTGTTTTTTAGTATATGATATTTGTTGTTGTAACAAAAATTCTTTGCTTTGACTAAGAGGGTTCACAATCACAGCATTATGCATGATAATCAAAATTTATTGCTGTGATGAAAAATAAATATGTAATAAATTTTGACCAATAAACAAAAAGTCACAGTGAACCTAAACTAATGTTATTACCTAGCTCCCATATGTCTCGCGAAGGCTTAATCCTGAGTCTTTCGGCGAGATCTGCAGCATGCGCCGATTCGTCACTCGATATGTACGCCGCCTCCGGGTCATCGGAATCCTCCTCTAGTTGAGACATCCCGACGCACCATCGTGAGCTGCCTTCGCGGTAAACCTTCCGTCGAATAACAGAATGCTATTATTAGAAATTTATTATAAATTATACTATTACTAGCGCCCCGCCCCCGACTCCGCAACGAGTTACAATTTTCAAAAATCCTTGTTTAGCGGATCCTTAAATTGTAAAAGAAACTTATGTTACAAATTTCAGCTTTCTAGACTTAGTAGCTTTGGCTGTGTGTTGATAGTCAGGACAAACGATTTTATGAGTGAACCTATTGTGAAAATATGAGGAAAGCCTCTCCAGCAGTGAAAGGCTGCATGATGATAATGTTATTATACATTTATTCGTTTTCATTCTTAATTCTAAGTTTTTTACAATATGTATCTATCAAAATAAAATGTATACTCGTATATTACAAAAAAAAAAAAGATTAATTATATCCCTTGGTAGCAGGGCAAGGCCGGTGCGATGGTTAGGGCTACAATGTAAGGAACCTCCTGACAATTCGTGCCGTGTCAAGAAGTACCACCTTCTCCCTTAATCTAGCGAACTAGCGAGAGCCTCTTGAGATGTTGGTCGAGGCTCTTCGCTGAAAGACCGTTCGCCGAAACTACTATCGGGATGATAACTGTCGAATCGACGTTCCACATGGCGCTTATATCGTGAGCCAAGTCAATGTTGTAAGCTTTTCTTTTTCAGCTTTCACGAGGTTTTCGGCATGCGGGACATCACATTATTATTATTATTATTACTAGAAAATTTTAACAACATCTTAATTAGGGCAGTCTCGGCATCCGTCGCCGTCAAATAAAAGCACTGTGCGGTTTTGTTTTGATGCTTAAAAAACACATAGCTAACATAATCCGTTTGTTAAAATTCAACTCAAGACCGTGTTCTCAAACAACGAATTTTATATTTGCTAGTTCAATCGATACATTCAATAAGCTTTTTAATTTATTTCACAAAGTGGCTACTTTAACGAAAATTCTCTGGATTGTGTAATTATGAAAACATTGTTACACTGAGCATATATGTATTTAAATCACTTATTACTTTTCTTGTGTAAAAAAAGATATGTTGTAATGAAAAGATAAATAGAAGAAAGACCTTTTTCTTTTTTTTCGCATTGTCTTTACCGGCGTTATGGGAAGACATCGCGGTTCTTCCGAGCGCGCGTCATGAGCGTATCGCGACCGTGTTTCAAGCAAAACTGAATACTCTCTGTCCCGGCTAAATTATCTCGTCATAATTCGATATAAATGAACTAGAATTTATATATAGAGTATAACTAACTTTTCCACTCTGCTTTCAGCGAACACTTTTCATACACTGAATACTTGAGACATTATTCAATTATTCGGTGTTGTTTTGATAAACATAGATTACCTATATAATATTTTGTCAAGTTTCACGCAAGTGCCTAAGATATAATTTTCATGAAAATTCTCTTCAATGCCAATGAAACTCCCATTGCTTTGAAAAATATATAGGCTCAAAAATTAAACATAAGGTATTATGACTTTATGTGCAAATTGTGAAATTAAAAAAAAAAGTTTATTTTAAATGTTGCTCTTTCGAAATAATATTTGAGCCAGGGTCACTTATGTACTAACTTTTGCCCGCGGCTTCGTTCGCGTCCCTTTTTCTTAAACGTTGAAAAATAAAATCAACACCTGACAAAATTATATGAGCTAAATTATTGCTCAATATTTATTCAACATATGTTGCTCATATATCTCACGGATAATGCACGGAGCATGAAGCCTCGCACCACGTTTTGTGGTCTTGTCCTCTGTACGACGACTTGCGGAATGAGATGATGATAACATGCTGTTATTTCACGATAGTTTTGTGTAAGGAGGTGGTTACTGCCGCCAGACGAGCTGTCCAAATGAGTTTTTTTTCTGTGACAAAACCTGCGAATAAGATCCCCACCGATCATGGGGAGATCGGTGGGGTATATGAGATTTCTACTCTCTAAAAATCAACAATGTTTCCTCGCGACGTCTATGGGCGGGTCAGCGATCGTTGAGACACGCAACCTCTCCTCCCCAATAAAGGCAGTATTGGCGGGAAGAGGTTGCACAACCTAAATCAGAAAGAAATAAAATTCATATAACAGGCACAAAAACAATGCTACGCGTATAATTTCGATTCGCTTAAATAGGGAATTACATTTAAATGTAATAAAAATAGATTTCGTTGATAGATTTATTTTGATTTTTGTAGGTATATTTAGATTATTTAATTTATTTATTTTAAGAAATTGAAATTAATTCAGCTAATAAGTTAATACAAGATTAATTATTGATTCTGAGGCGGTACGAAGTTCGCTGGGTCAGCTAGTTATAGATAAAAGCGAACAGACGTTATTTCTTGATTTTAATAATAGAAAGATCGTCAAAAAGTTGTCGTTAGGAATTCCTTTTGCAATTTACGGCGGCGCGACGTGACATACCTACTCGTACACCTACATCCCACGCGATTATTTATAAATTTCCCATTGCCCAATTCGTTGGCTTCGTTTAATCAAAAATATTATTACATAAACGACTTCGTTCCTTAATTTCTTCACTATCAGAAGTCACACAGAATCAATTTTGCCGTACAGCGCCTGAAAAAGAGCGCCTGTACAGATACGTACAATAGCTTTATATTCTTCAATATTAACATATATTTCTAGATGCATGAATATTATTTTTTTAAATCAATCCTACATCGATACAATTAATAAAAAATAATGGTCGACACTTTTATTTTACCCAAATAATATTGTCGACTAGTTTTAAGTAGTTATATAGACTATGCTCATATATTCAATGTCCCTAAATCTTTGATTATTTTTATATATTTATCCAATACATGGATAATTCTTTTTTTAACTTAATTCTACATCTATAAAATTAATAAAAAAAATAGTCGACACTTTTATTCTACCCAGATAAAATTGTCGACTGGTATCAAATAGCCTAATCAAAAGAATTATCCAAAAGAATCTGATTGATTACTTTAAACCAGTCGACAATTTTATCTGAGTAGAATAAAAGTGTCGACTATTATTTTTTATTGATTTTATAGATGTAGAATTAAGTTAAAAAAGAATTATCTATGTATTGGGTAAATATATAAAAATAATAAAAGATTTAGGGACATTGAGTATATGAGCATAGGCTTATTTGCTTACTTCAAACCAGTCGACAATTTTATCTGGGTAGAATAAAAGTGTCGACTATTTTTTTTTTATTAATTTTATAGATGTAGAATTAAGTTAAAAAAGAATTATCCATGTATTGGATAAATTTATAAAAATAATCACTTAAGAAAAATTACGTAAAAAATACCTTTGATCGTGGTCGACTCACGGTCGCGAATGAATTGAGCTTGTCGACCTTTGTTATCTCGATTCTGATTATCAAAAACTTTATTTTTCCGTTAATTTTTTCCATGTATCTTATAAGTTATGATAATGCCTGAAAGTAAAACCGGAAGTGAGGTCATAATTTTGCATGCGGGCAAAATGAGACATTTTTAGAGGTGTCGACCTTTTGTCCTTTGGTTTTTTGGTCTATCTTCAAAAAATTAACTTCCACCCCAGACAGAGATGCAATAACTTATAATCGATACACATAGGGCCTTGTAAATAGATTTCAGAAGAGAGATGTCTGCTACTTGTCTTAGTAGTTTCAAGGGATAGATAAGTTTGCGAATCCGGTTTGATACAGCTACAATATGTGATTTAAAGGTGAACTTCTCGTCAAGTATAACACCAAGATTTTTATATTATCAGATCTTTTGATGTTATTACTGCGCGTACAGGTCAAATTAGTAGTGTTGTTTTGTAATTTACAAGTGTGTATTGCAATCGGCTTTGCTCACTTTAATCTTGGATTCCTATCGTGCGTTTTGCTCACCACATAATTATATCAATCTATACATTGTCTATAGCTATTATAATAAAATCGTACAGATACGGCTCGTACGATTTTATTATAAAGATTTTAAAAAAAAATTGTACACGTTGTAGGTACTTAGGTATGTTACCGAGGTCAAAAAAATAGTTTTTAGAATTTTTGTTTGTTTGTTTTTAGAATTTCAAAAATTGACCTCTCAACTTCAGACCTACGAAGTCTGCAAATTCATCAAATTACTCTTAGAATTATTCAGAAACGTAAATTGACGTATGTAAATTTTATGCAAGATATCCCCAATAGATTGCTATACTGTGTGTGTGCTATACATTTTTTTTTTTTTTTTTTTTTTTTTTATATTATGTCGACAGACAGGCTGACGGTCCACTTGATGGTAGGTGGCTACCGTCGCCTATAACACAAGCAACGCTACAGGTGCTGCAAGTGCGCTGCCAACTACAGTAGGGTTAAGGATAAGGGATTAGGAGGGGATAAGGAGATGGGCTCTGGCATCCCTTACTCACTCACCGAAACACAACAGCACGTATATGCTGTTATTTCACGGTGGTCTTCTGTAAGGGGGTGGTCACTGCCGCCAGGCGGGCTGCCCAAATGACTGCGAAACAATCAATCATATAATACAATCATATTATATGAAAGAAATAAATATGAGAAATTTTAAAACAACATTATGGACATTGCTTCACAAACATAATTTCCATAGTTTTAATGAATACCTAAAACATAAATGGTGACTACACTAAGAAAATATTGACTGTGATGTTGGGGACTTAAGTTTTATTATTTAATTAATCTATCCATGTATGAAGATTTTTAAATTTTGTTGAATATTAAACCTCAAGGGATTTAGTAGTTACAGTTTTGCTTATAGTACAATGAAATGGTTTCCGCTGAAAGACGTCTTCATACATTGTGTAAGTGATTACACTTAATGTAGATGTAAACATGTCACGCCCATGAATAAAACCACATGGTATGCGCCAAATGTGCCAAACAGGTTTAACTATCGATTTCTGATTCCAATATTAGACACACTCAAATTGCATAGGCACGTTTTGCCTATTAATCGCAAAGTTATTAACCATTGAAATCCTCTGCGTTCATAAAAACTGAATTGTTTAGACTAAACTAAAAGCGGCGAGAGTGTTTGTTGACGATATTTTATATTATATAAAATCTAAAGGATACATTTGAAAATCTATATACGTATATAATAGAAAGTCGTGTTAGTTCCACCATTTATAACTCGAAAACGGCTGGTCCGATTTTTAAGTTGTTTCATTTGTTGAATTTGTCTTCACCCCGAATAGCAGAATAACTATTAAAACATCTGAAATATACACGAAAAAAAAAAATTTTTTTTAATGAAATTCATTTTCTCGTACTTTTTGTATGGAATAGGTTTTTATTCTGAGGCGGTTACGAAGTTCGCCGGTTCAGCTAGTTAAATATAAAAATAGAAACTACCCTCTCCCCGCTTGTCATAACTCCAATGGACTTAAAAGTAGTTTATGCGAACATAAGCCACGTAAGACACCATGTAAAATGTAAAACATTATAAATAATGATTTACAATTTTTTTTTGCAAATTATAACACAAAACTTTTCTCGTTTATCGCTTAAACCAACCGTATCGAAATCCGTTGCGTGGTTTAAAAGAAGTCAACGAACAAAGAAACAGCTACTTTATTTTGTAATATGTATGTAGATAGAGATCATACTAACGTTTCCATCCTGAAAGAGCTTGGCATCAAACAATGACTTCCGTCGATTGTGCAAATGCGAACTCAAGATGTTTGGCCATATCGCCCGCAACGAAGAGCTTTTTAGAACGACTAGTGATAAAAGAAAATGTGGAGGGGCAGCGCTCTCGCGGCCGAGCAAGATGGATAGACATGATGAAATGAAATCAGTCACAAAGTGCTCCTCACTGAGTGTACTCGTAGAATCAGTAACAGAGAGAGATGGAGAAGACTCGCGGAGACTGTCAAATTCAGACATACCATAACACAGAAGCATACAGTCAGAAGTATACGCCTGAAGAGAGAGAGAGAGAGAGATCATACCTACTCGAATAACTAAATTAGTAGATTGAATTAAAATGTATACAATATTAGGTTGATATTCTAACAAAACAAAAATAAAATGCATTTAAAAAATTTTAAACTAATCGATAGTTAACTTATATTAATTATGTATTATTAGTCTATAGAATGTACTTTCATAAAAGTTTAAAATATTTTAAAAAATCAACTCTTAAGTGATTTCTCAATTATTAAAGTTGTGTGCACAGTTAAAATGTTGTTTTGTATGTAGCTTTAAAACCATACATATCATTCTTATAACTTTCTGTAACCGCGCTGCTCTTTTTGAAATAAAACTGCGTTGTCTATCTAAAAATGATCTAAATTGTGTTCTATTTTTTTTAGTTCTATTTTTTTGCTTGTAGCAGAGCACAATACATTCCGCGACAATAAACTGGGCAGCCAGTAACCACCCTCTTAAGATCACTTGTGTTTCGGTGGATGAGTAAGAGATGCCAGACCCCATTATTCTATGACCTCTTTTCCCTTTTCTTTTATCTTCTCAGGCAATGCTACAATGGCTATTACTATGAACCGTCAGCTTGCCTGCCACTCTTATTTTAATATAAGTTATGTTCTACCGATTCTCTGAATAATATAATTTGAATTCATTTAAGTATACCTATCCTATGAGAACAAAAATAGTTTTTAAATTGAAAGCGTTTTGAAACACTAACTTCAAGCATTGGGAAGATGTTTAGACACACGTCTAAATGATGAATTCTCTATACACGCTCAAGATTTCAAGAAAACACAATACACAAGTATGACGCGTTATACAATTACCTGAAGACATTACATTCTAAGAAAAGTGGCATTGTTAGTAACATTCGATTTAAATTCATGTTTATAAATATGTATATCAGCATTTGTGCTGTTGTGTTTCAGTAGTGTTCCACTGCTTCCTTTTCCTTTTACTTCTAATTGTAGTCAGCAGTAGACGTCCTATGACTATGATGATGATGTAGCCAACTTACTTGCATCCCACCTACCATCAAGTAGACCTTCAGCAGCCTGCCATTTTTAAAGATAAAAACGGAATATATAAGTTTTAAGTAGGCCTAGCGTCCCGTGTATGTCTGTCGCTTATTTTAATAATTGTTTTAAACAATCCCTTTTTTTATGTTAAGATCGATAGACAGGCTGACGGTCCACTTGATGGTAGGTATCTACCGTCGCCTATAACACAAGCAACGCCACAGCTGCTGCAAGTGCGCTGCCGACTACAATAGGATTAAGGAAAAGGGATTGGATAGGAAAATGGGCTCTGGCATCCCTTACTCACTCGCCGAAACACAACAGCACACATGCTGTTACTTCATGGCGGTCTTCTGTATGGGGTTGGGGGGTTCTGTATGGAGCTGCCCATACAGAACCCCCCTGCCCCTGCGAGAGACAGTGTACCCTGCCACTACTTTCCAGACACAAATATGAAAAGTTTATTTTTCAAAGTTGACCCTGCCGGGAATCGAACCCCGGAACTCTAGAACAGAGCGTCAAGACAAGCACCCTAATCACTTATCCAACGGGATCGTCAAATGCAAACATTTCTGTTCTCTTAGAGAATTTCGTATTTCATCTATATGTTTACACTCTAATTCTATTTACAAGTTGCAGAGCTAATCGAAAAATAAACGAATTTTGTTAACTTTGGCTAAACCTAAATTGGCTTTTAGTCATAGAATGTCATACTTTAAAAGATGAATTTTCTTAGTTTATATGAGACGAGTTATATTTAAAACTGATGGAATGAAGGTATTTTAAAAATTATTTCACTAATGCTACATCGTACTCTTTATTATACTGTGATACTAGTGTATGAATAACTATAGGCTTAGATATATATGTATTGTGTTTTAAAGTATATCCTTTAAAAAGGTATAGTGTACACACACTCTTTTTTTCAAGTCCGAATTTCAGTTTAGTAGTCTCTGAGCACGATTAGAGTGATACGAGTCAAACTCAAATTAATTCAACCGTACTTAAACCTGAGACTTAAAAATATGAATTTTCGGAAATGTGTTTGAGAAACTTCTATTCGTTTCGGTTAGAACATATTCAAGTATATAATTTTATTGTTATGGTGTAATACTTACCGGTCGTATGTCGTCCATTGCTCTTTCTTGGTCATACTCGTGTGGACTCATTCAAAACTTTCACTACAGAAAAAAATTGTATGTTTAATCTGCCTTCATTACACTGCTATTTCAGAATACTTTTTAGTGTTTACAAGAAATTGTATAAAATTTAATGCTTTTCTTATAATCTTTCGGGTTCTTTGTGTCTATTGTAGCATAAAGTCGGACCTACTTAATTGAAACTATAAAATACGATACTCGTGGGGAAAGTCTTTTTATCTAATCAAATATAAATATGTATACATATAATAAAATCGTATACGAGCCGTGTCTGCACATTAAATATTAAAAAAAAAACCATTTGTACACGTTGTATTTATGTTAAAGAGGTAAAAAACAGTTTTTATAATTTTTGTCTGTTTATCTCTGTGTTTGTGCACGCTAATCTCAGAAAGGCTTAACCGATTTGAATGCGATTTTCACTGATGCATTGCAGCAAGCTTCCCGTAACATAAGTCACGCGCTATACCGTATACCACGCGTACGACGTTGCGGACTCAGCTAATTTTAAATAAAATTCTACGCTATCAAAGCTACACTAAACACTATCCATAAATTTAACCGTTAATACTCTTATTTCATCCTTAATGCGTTCCTTGCGTTAATGTTGTGATTTTAATGAATAGGTATTGCAAGAAATACGTGGCCCTCAAACAAACTCCTAGAGAGTTAGTAATTTTTACGTCACGTCCGCGATTTGTTTACCTTTGTTGAATATGAACAAAAACTATTTCATCATTGGCCCCGTTTATCGACTGATCGCGCTCCAGATTCCCGAAAAGTGGCCGGATACTGTCGTCGCCTTGCAATGTATTATGCCACAACAATTCGCTTACATTTTCTGGGAAACCGCGACGATTACCTTTGATCTCGAACAGACTCACAGGATGCGGTACAGCCTTGTTGTTTTTTTTTAAGGAGAAATTAACATAACATTAATAAATTGCCAAATACGAAAATATGGGTGGTTCATTGGATAGATGATAGTGCGGAGAAAGTATGTTTACTATGAAAGCCTATACTTTTGAAACTTATCTTTAGAAAATAACAGAAAATATATTCTTGTTTTTATTAAAAAAATACTAAAAATAAAGGGAGAATCTCCAAAATTACTTATTGTAAAATATGGTACACTAGCTGTGCCCGCGACTTCGTTCGTACGCATGGTATTCGGAATAACAATGGGTTATGTTTGATAACAGGAGAGGTTTTCTATGGGAGATACTGTGGTGACGAGTCGATGAGCGTGACCGAAACGCATTTCTAGAATAACGCGTATTATTACAATTAACATAAGTTTTTTTCTTTGTAAATAGTTTGGAATGAAACAAATTCTAAATGTTACGGGAAACTTGCTACAATACATCAGTGAAAACCGAATTCAAAATAATCAGGCAGGTATTTCTGGCTTGTTTGTTAGTTGATATTAATTTTGAAATTCAAATTTTAAAAATGGCTGAACTGATTGTTATCGGTTTCGATTCCTGGTCGCGTAAGAGCGTGATTTAAAAAAGTTTGAACGCAACTTTTATTTTTTTCAAAAATCGAAGCCTATAAGTTTCTAAGAACACATTTTCGTATCTTTTGTGGTTTGAGATTTCCCCTCACTGAACCATTTGAATTGATCACCCTGTATATGTCTCTTGCTCAAGTAATTTTAATTACGTTGTTTATTCATTGCCAAGCATTTTTAAATGTTGGAAGTTTAGATTTAGTGATATTCTTTTATTTGTACGTTCGACTTATAAACACTTTTTTTTTAATATACACTAGAAACTCGCAGGTGACAATACTATGAACAACACACACTTCGTAACGAAATCGTACTTAATTTTTACATATTTTAAATATCGAACACCTTTCTCGGAGTACACTTACACACTAAAGTATCCGCCGGCAGCGGCTGCTCTTCCACGTTGAAAACGCAAATAAACACAACAGAAATAATAATTACGCCGCGAAAACCGTGATCATCAGCAACACATCTGTTTACTGACTGCGCTACTCCAATTCAAATAACAACTTCTGAGTGAATGTTTAAATCTTACTTAACTCATTTCTAGTTAAACAGTGATTAATTCCATTACAGAGCAGAGCCTTAAATAGCCTTATCTAATCAAGACTGTTAGGTTTTTTTATGATTATAGTCAAATTTTGTTTTGTAAAAATATGATAGGGTATTTCGAAAATATAGTACATGAAATGTTTCCTTAAAAGATCAATATATATGGCCGTTGTCACCAATTGACGATATTTGCACACCCAAGAGCGTTTTCCGACGAACGACGACACGACACGACACGACTCCGGACGCCATACATTTGTATGAACCGTTTTCACACGCAACGAGACCGGACCCAGAACGAAAACGATTTTCAAACGACAGTTTGAATTCGCTTTGACGTTAACGATTTTTTATGGTGACAACGTAAATCCGTTTTAACTGATCAGTTAAACTGGCCGTCATCAGTGGCGGTCCAGACAGAGTTGTTCGAATGATCTCACATACTGTCCCCTTGTACCTTCGTTGTGGCAATTACCAAATTGAAGTATATTTAGCACGAATTCAAACAAGTATAAAGGACTTAAATATTATAGAGAGAAAATACAACAATTTAATTTAATTTCAATAAATTTCGAACTTAATTTTTGTCCCGCTTTTTATTCGTATATCTGCCCTGGTGAATTTCGGTCCGTTATCAAAAACAGAAATAGCAAACAGTCATATTCAAAATAAGTTTCAAACGTCTTTGAGACTTATTTTGAATATGACTGTTCAACGGGAATTTAGGAATACTATCGGTCATTCTATGAATGCGTTTTTGATATTTCTTTATGTCCATTGCATAAAATTCATTTTCGATTAAACGATATAGAAAATGTATGGAGATTGACTCCTGTCAAAACGGCAATCATATAATGGCCGGAGCAAAGATGTTGTATTAGTCTGTACCTATAGATGGATCACAAAATGCAGCAATATTTTATTCTTTCTAACACCTTCAAATTGCCATAAAATTGAAAGAGACATACATATATAATCTGTCGGGTCGAAGTTGAGTGAATGTCTCCATTTTGACTATACAATGCAAGCTAAAGTTATAGCGTATAATAGTGCTGTGCATTTTTATTGATAACTAGATATCGTTGATATAGATTTTTTTAAATATATGACGAATAAAAAGTATGGGTAAATGCGTTTCGGTGTACTGTTTGGTTATTCAATATAAATAAAATGTGGGTGCGTACTGGTACTCGCCGCATTGCTAATCGGTTGTATGAGATTGTATGCAACCTCTCGCATTTATTTCACCAAAATATTTCAAAAGAAGAGTTATTTTTTGAGTAGAAATATTTAGAATCCATCCTTAAGGGGTAGAACGGGAGTAGGATTTTATTATGAGAGAAAAAAAACTCGATAATCTTAAAGTTTTATTTTTAGAAACGATATCACAGATTGCATAATCTGTGATATCGTTTCATTTTAATCTGTGATATCGTTCATCTGTGATTCGTCAACATTTTAATTTGCAGTTAATGTTGACGCTTGGGTATCCACGTATTTATTAGTAAGTTTTCTTTTTCTGGGTAATTTCTGAAAAGAAATAGTTTTTGGTTATTAATGATTCAAAAGATTTTCATAATTTTCATAGATTGAAGCATAACTTCTTTATAACTTATAGATATTACTTACTGGTTTACACGATGGTGGTAATTTTGGGAATATTGTCGGCACTGCATACGAGTGTAGAATTTTACGCTGATATCCTTGCTGAAAGCAAGAATCTTCAAAGTTCATCGAGCATATTCTTGTATAACTAAAAATAAATTAGTTATCGATATCGATAAACTTATCAAGATCAGACTACAGCACTATAAAGCAAGACAAATGTCAAAAATTTCGATTAACTTTGGTTTTTGTAAATTTTAGTTATAAACACCAGCTTTTCTTTAAATAAATCAACCTTAGAGCTGTGTATGCATCTACAATGATTCATTTTTAGTAAATAATTATAAAAATTTGTTTACAAAACACCAAAATTAATGAGTGAGAGCTGTGCGACTTACCGGTGAAATGATATGTTTCCATTATTCTCCTTCAAAACACCCACTCTACTTGGACAAACGGGAACAGTAAAAGCCATTCTTGGCAAGCAACAGATTTATGAAATCACACTTTCAGATTTTTAAGTATTTTAAATCACATAAAGCTAAACGCGCTTGTTAACCAGCATGATATAAACAAATATGACGTTGCCTCTTTTATGGCGCGCAGCGTTTTAAGACGTCATATTCGGCTATTGTTATCTCTTTTTAACATACGACATGCAGCCATTAGAAAGACGGGTATCGAGTATCGAAAGAATCTTCAATTTTTATTGTTCCATCTATACACTAATACAATTATCTTTGGGCCGGAGTATAAACACACGAACTGTTAGATTTTTGGCATTAGTTTATTGACGGCGAAATGACAGTGCAGTGCAGTAGTTTCAGGTGAATGACGCGTCTCGTTTAGATTCTAGATTAGCCAGAACAAACACACTGAATAAAAAACAGTTATTTTGACTTTACAAAAAGTTACTTCAATTTTATTTTTATTAGTATAGATGAAAAAAGATCACCCCACAAGTGTTCACTGTTAGACATGAGCCTTTCTAATTGGCATCAAAGCACTCAATCCTTCGCCTTTCGTATTCATCTACAGCCAGCCGCTCTTTTGAGGTAATCGTTCCAAAGAGAATGTGATTGTTGCGTTTCGACCGCGGTCACCACACTAAGACTCCTCGTCTAGCCCAACGCTCATTGACTACACCATATTATATGTCCCGACCTTCCCAATCGCTGATTGAGACAATTTGTGGACGAGACATTTTTGTTGGGGTAAATAATCATCATGATCATCTCAGCCGTAGGACGTCCACAGCTGGACAAAGGCCTCCCTCTAATTTTCCAAAAAGACATCAGAAGCAGCCTGGATCCACAGTCGACCCGCGGCCCTTATCAGGTCGTCTCACCTTGTGAGTGGACGTGCTACGCTGCGCTTGCCGATCCAGAGAACATTCCAGCCACAGTGGCCATTGGCTCTCCGTACTATGTATCTCGCAGTGTAACCTCGAGTATAGTCGTCTCCATAGCTTGTTGAGCGACGTTGAGCTTTTCTTGCGAGGCCCCATTGAAATATACTGCGAGGCCTATATTTAAAGACCACATCAGCCCACAAATATATTAAATGTTCTAATGGGTAAAAATAATTGATAACTCTCAAATGCTTTCTGCCTTAAGTTGTGTTGTGACTCGTGTGTAATAAACTGTGATATGTATCTAATTTCAGATTGGCGCTGACGGTGCAAATTCGGCGGTACGGAAAGCAATGGGTGTGCAGTATTTAACGTGGAGTTACGATCAGATGGGTGTTGTGGCCACATTGAAACTAGCAGAGGTAATTAGCCTAGGTTCCTCCTACGAATATCCGATTTAAAACTGATACAAGTGATTTAAGGCCAAGTGCTCATCGTATTTGTCTGTGTGCATGGCTCCAAAGAGATCAGTCAGTCGTGACGTGAATTCTAGTCGAATACAGATAACCTGTTACTTTATGCTATGAAGTTCATGCTACGAAATAATTAAATTGCAACTAAAAAAAATCATAAGAATAAACAATGATAATATATCTATACCTACTTTCTAATATTATAAAGAGGTAAAGTTTGCATGTTTTCCGTCATGATGTCAAAACAAAAAGTCCATGATATTAAAATAACATGGTAAATCACTCAATATTGTGCGGATAGTTAACATCGTACGGAACCCTCTTCACGTGAGTTCAGCTCGCACTTGTTAAACCTAGTATTGAGATTGTTAATATTGCATTTTTTATTAAATTGACTAATATTATTTTTATTCGCACAAATTACATTTTCATAAAAATACTGATGTGTAACAGTTAAAATCTTTCTGCAATCTTCTAATGTTACATTTTATCCTATCAAGGTCGGCAGTGTTCTTGCAAATGTGCGGCTTTGCTTGTGTAAATAGGCGATAGTAGCCACCTACCAAAAGATTTATTTATTGTTACTGATAGATATTTAATACCATAATCAAAGTTAAATCGTCTTGAAAACAAATTTAACATTATTTTCCAGTTCGTTTAACGATATAAGGAATGCTCATCCCATGCTTTTTTTAAACAAACAATCGGGTGTTTACACGACTTTGAACAAAAAAATAACTCTAATAATTAAGGTCACTCCAATTAATAAACAGCTCGAGTTGAAAAAAGTTGTCGATTATAATGTTTGGATACTTCTAAATGCTCCATGTGAGACTTGGCTCAGGATAATAAGTCTAGTATAAAAGTGCCAATTGCGGAGCGTATATAACGTATATACTTTTACCATTCTTGTACTTTTATTGGCTGATACTCTCAAAACGTGCCCATGAATCAGAAACTTATTCGAAATTCTGCGCATTCATGAAATATATTACATCCTCAGGAGTGCGCGAACAACACGGCGTGGCAACGGTTCCTTCCCAGCGGGCCGGTGGCTCTCTTGCCGTTAGACTCGACGCACAGTTCCCTCGTGTGGTCCACTTCGCAGGAGCACGCGAAGCAGCTGCTGCAGATACCGGACGAACAGTTCGTCGACGCTCTCAATGATGCATTGGTATTTATTTATAAAACTCTTTGTCTTTTCTCCAGGGTTCGAGTTACATTAGTGATTAGATCTTTGACCGACCACTGCACGAGGGGTCTCCTTTTAAGAAGAATACCTTAATATTGTGCAGTTGTGTGTTGGTGCATGTGTGCGGGTTCCCGGAAACCAGTCCCTTATCCTCGTCTGATGTCAATCATCAAGACATAGTAGACAGATAATTTTGTATGGGACTTTTGTCTATAAGTTGTGAATCATGTAGAGACGTTGTAAAAAAGGACTTTACAGGTCTTGGAAGATTGCTAATTTTCCGTCACCGTTAAAGCTAATCATCCTACTTCTTACTAATGTTATAAAGGTGAAAGCTTTTGAGGGTGTATGGACGTATGGGCGTTTGTTACTCTTTCACGCTAAAACATAGGCTACTTTTTATCCTGGAAAAATGTTAGGTTCCCGGGGATCTTCTAAAAATTAAAGATGTCAGGTGTTATACTACTTATATATTTTTCTTTTTTTCAACGCGTACGAAGTCGCGGGCACCAGCTAGTTGTTAGTTCATATTCAAAACACTCAATGGTGCAGGCACGACCGGCGTTCAAACATGTAATAAAGGATCATCATGAGATACAGTGTTCAAACGAGCATGTGTCTAGTCTATATAAAATAGTTCGGAGTTTGCGCACATACGGTCATTGAGTTCAGTTTCTTGTTACTTAGTTAAAAATCGTAGCCAATACTTGAGGTAGCGTTGATAGGAAATTGAAGTACATTAGAGACGCTATTGTGGCTAATTAGACAATGTCGGGATTCATAATACTACTTAAAACTCCAAAAACTTGCACTTATTATATTTTTTCGATAATAAATTGATATAATTCACATCACTATTGTAACGAGTCAAAACGGTAATCATAGTGCCCCTAAAGTAGGGCCAATTTAATAGATCACATTTGACATCTGTCAGCTTAGCTTCATAGTGAAGCTTCACTGCCAGCTTCTGTCATTATTTCAATAAACGTCTATTTTTATCTGAAAAAAATACTGTGCAACTTTGAACGCTATTCTTTAATAATAGCGTTCAATGTTGTACAGTAATTATAATCAACACTATGAAGCTAAGCTGACAGATGTCAAATGTGATCTATTAAATTAGCCCTACTTTAGTATATTGTGATGTGCGTTCAGTGGAAGCAGTACTCGACTAGCGGCGCCGTGGGTGAGTGCATGGATTGGACTAGCGCTTGGCTGCGGCGCGTTGGGCTGACGCCAGCGGCGCCGCGCCGTCTCCCGCCCAGCGTGAGCGGTGTGCAAGCTGCTTCGCGAGCCGCCTTCCCGCTCGCCTTCGGCCACAGCACTAGATATGTCGCGCCGGGTGTCGCACTCATCGGGTAAAATTATTTAACAACTAGCTAAACCCAACAGACTATGTTTTGCCCTAACCTGAATTTAAAAAAAACGGGACAAGTGCGAGTTGAACTCGCGTGAAGAGGGTTCCGTACGATGTTGAGTGATTTACCATGTTATTTTAATATCATGGACTTCTTATAGAAAACTATAAGTAGAAAACTAATTTCTATATTTTTTTCAAAATTTTAGGTTCAGTAGTTTCGGAGATAATTTGTTTCCCGATTTTTCCCATGGATTTTTCAATAAAATTCTTTCATATAATCCTTTTCCTGGCACTTACAAACACAACAAAAGAAAATCAACAAAATTAGTCGTGCCATGATGAAGTGATTCTGCGTGTATGACATGTGACAATTGATTTTTATTTTTATATCACTTTTTATATTTACATCACTTGTGCTGTTATGTTTCGGTGAGTGAGTAAATGACGCTGGAGCCAATTCCCTCCTTATCACTTACCCTTTATCCTAATCAAGCCCTTGTGGTGTTACTTGTGCTTCTGGGCGGCGGCGGTAGCCACCTACATCTTGTGAACCGTCAGCTTGTCTGTCAATTTTACAGCTGATATAATCAATTTAATATTATTTTGTTTACACCAAATTTAAAATAATAAATTGCCTAAATAATATAAATAAGACCGCCAAAACGCTAAGTCACGTGATATCAATACTCGTACGTCACTTGCTTGCAAACAAATATTTAGCTGTCAAATCGTAGTACGCTCATGTACCACTGTAAACAAAGCAAATTACGCAACTTGCCACCAATCGCGTGCGTTTTTAATCACGTGTTCAAACATGAAAATTTAATTATTTTAATGATGATTTCTTATGAAAATCGTACATATTTTTAAATTCTGTGTTAGTTAATTTGGTTTAAAATAATATTTACAGTTAGTGTAGTAACAATTTGTTTCATATTTTAATTATAGTCAAATACCGTATTTTATAAGTATAGATTATGTATAAATATACATTCCTTTGAAAATTATTATACATAAGAGAGATGTATTTCTTTTAATATGATTCTATGTAGGGTGTCTGTAATGAAAAGACACGAAATTTTTAAAAATTCAAAACTAGCCAATATCTTTACTAATTCAAGTGGTATTGAGTTTGTCATAATTAAATTAAAATTTTATTAATTTCCTTTATTTAATTTCAGAGACGCAGCCCACCGCGTTCATCCGTTGGCGGGGCAAGGAGTGAATCTCGGCTTCGGTGACGTCACACATCTCACAGAGTACCTCGCAGACGCACTCTATATGGGACTTAACGTCGGTGAGGGGTCACTGTTTTATTATATCATTTGAATTTGTAGTATGGTGCCATTAACCCTCGATTTTCCAATACAATATCTGCTCTCTCTTACACGCGCTTTTAGCTAAGCTTTTTTAAGCTTTCCGTAAAACATTAAAATAAGACTTTCTGTATGTTATACTGAGGTGACCTAGCTGCGCTCGCGTTTTTTTTTTATACCGACTCGGACTTAAGATTGTCATAATAATTGCAACCGACGCCGGTTACTACAAAATTGCATTGTTACCATTAGATGTAAATCGAACATATAGCGTCATCTCACAAAATTTTGAGGTAACAATTGATTATCATCCATCACCAACAATACAAGCGCATCGCAATCCGACAACAGATGGCGCTTTAATAAATAGTTATGGATTTTTCGACAATTGCATTTTTACAAGAAATAAAACATATAGGTAGCAAAACCTTATTTAAATATAAAATTTCATCCAAATCATTAGAGCCGTATACAAGAATCGCTCGTTTTATACTTTGTGCTAATAGACAGTTGTGATACCATTCATATTTTGGGAGTTGGTTGTCAAGTCAATTGCTCGTCATAAAAACTATAGCTAATATAATAAGCACGCAGAGTTTATATTATTTTTTTAATGTTAAAATTGGCAAACAGGCTGACGGTCCACTTGATGGTAGGTGGTTACCGTCGCCTATAACACAAGCAACGCCAAAGCTGCTGCAAGTGGGCTGCCGACTACAGTAGAATTAAGGTTAAGGGGTTAGGAGGGGATAGGGAAATGGGCTCTGGCATCCCTTACTCACTCATCGAAACACAACAGCACACATGCTGTTATTTCACGGTGGTCTTCTGTAAGGAGGTGGTTACTGCCGCCAGACGGGCTGCCCAAATAACTGCAAACCGCAATGTGCCCTGCCACTACTTTCCAGATCCAAACCAACCTGACAAAATATATAAGCAATTAATTTATTCAATCTTTATAGCTGTTATATAGTTTTACCAGGCATTGGATTTTTATTTTTATGAACCCTCGGGAACAGTACTTTTTTTTCTGGATGAAAGGTAAACTCTAAGTATGTCCATTTCTGCGTCCCTGACAATGTCATTCATATGCAAAATTTCATAATAATCGGTGGCGTAGTTAGACATGAAAAGGTAACAGACAGACATGAGTTACTTTTACATTTATAATATTAGTTATTAGTATGGATGAGGGAGTGAGAATAGAAAGATCGTTTTATAATCGCCATTCGAGGCATCGTCTCTTCAACAATTCCCAGTAACAATGTTGACACTTGCAAAGAAACCTACCGCTTAGACTGTGAAGTCTCATGTTAACTGTTAAATTTATCATTAAAATCTGTCGATAATCATGTGGTATTTATGGTGTATAATTTTAACCGCCACATTTGATTACGTAGCGCACGATAGCTGGTTGGAGCGTTACGAAAGCGCCCGCCAGCGGCACAATGTGCCCACGCAGCTCGCCATAGACGCTCTGCATCGGTTGTATTCGGTCGAGTTGGCGCCACTCGTACTCGCCCGCAGTGTTGGCTTGCAGATTACCAATGCGCTACAACCCCTCAAGGTAACTATAATTAGATACGAATATTTAAATGATTATTTATAATTGGAGTTCCTTAAAGGATAATGCCGTCTATAAATTGATTTTTTGAGAAATTTAATTGATGCTGTTAAACCTTTTACATTAGTCCCCAGTACAAGGACCTTAAATTGTTTTGACACATACAAATGTAAAACTTTGTGAGTGCCTTTTTTGTGATGAGTCCGACAAACTTTTCTAATGCGAAAAGTTTCGGCGCTGCTGCGTTTTCGAATGCTCGATTCCTGGAATTGTCGATATGACGTCACTATGACTATCCGTAAATACAACTTTGATCTTTGGAAATTTTTTTAATAAAATTAATTTAAAAATTGTGGTCAACTTGTCCGACAAAAATCATGATGCGAATGGGGTGTCCCCCAACCCCAAAAAATGTCGATATGACGTCACTATGACTCCTCTTACATACAAGTTTCATTTTTTGAAATTTGTTTAGTCAAGTTAATTTAAAAATTGTGGTCAACTTGTCCGACAAAAATCATGCTGCGTATGGAGTGTCAACACCCCAAAAATGTCGATATGATGTCATTATGTCTCCCCGTACATACATGTCGGACAAAAATAACAATGATAGATAATAGTATTCTTGATCTCCATACAAAACTGATGATAGATCAATGATAGTAATTTTAGATTTTACTGGAAAAAAATATCGTGTAATTTGGTAATGGGATTTCATAGATACATATTTAGTTTAAAAGTATGTATTAAAAAAACTATTTGAACTGCTCACTGACTCGACTAACGTATAGAGTACATGCTTCGCGATAAATATGTTAATTTTCGAATGTTATCTCCATTTACAAAATCTGAAACATTCACAGGAAATTGCTGAATTTTATCATCAAATTCTCCAAAATAAATCAACACGTGTTTTAACAAACTGTTAGAAATTCAAATGATTTGTGTTAAATTATTATTTTTTGTAATTATATATTATGAGAAATTTGGTGTAAGTGACATGAAAAGATTGTTTACAAAACAAGACAAGTGTTAAAATTAGACTATACATGATATTATTAAGTAATTATGTACCTACTATGTTTTGTTACAGAAATTGATCATGACTCACGCGACCTCATAGCTTGAAGAAAGAGTCTGGAACGATCTAGAAGAATGTTGAAGTGAGACTGTTATATTTTTTGCTGAAGTAAATAATTAAGATATTCAGATATTAAATATTCAATTATAAAGAAAATTTTAAAAAAAACTATAAAATGAAATTGTTTGGTTTGTACTTTTTTATGTTATATTAAAATTTTTAAATTTATTGTAAATGTCAATATGAAAAGAAATAAATTAAATAAACTAATTACAATTTTTTTTGAGTGTTCAGAGATTTCTGACCAAATAGATTCTAGTCTTAAATATAGAATTAAGTAGTTTTATACTATATGTATATAAATAGATACCTATTATACAATATTCTATAGCTATTCGTTAGGTATTCTAACGAATAGCCATGCTCTTCGCGAGTAACATAGACTACATTTTATTATTAATAAAAGTGCGTTTTCAGTTTGGAATTGTAATTTTTGCAAGTTAACAATTTCTCTGTAACATTTTTTTATTTTGCAAAACACTATTAAAGTTAAAGTTATTTGTATAGTGTGTTTTTGTACTAACTTAATTCGTTGACAGTGTGAAGAGCAAAATGGAAACTTTGTTATTCCTAAGACAGATGGATGTTGACAAAGTATTGAAATTTTATATTAATAATACTTGTAGATAAATAATGTTTGATTATTATTTTATTTTGACTACCTAATTTTTCAATGACTATTTTATTTTTCTACTAGCGGCCCGCCCCCGGCTTCGCCCGGCGTGAAATTTTTATATACCCTAAAACATTCCCCGTTTATCCCTCTTTCCATTAGCGAAAACCGAATTAAAATCGGTCTACCCGTTCACGCGTGATGCCGTGACCAGGAGAAATGGGGATTCATTTTTATATATAAGATTTCTCTCATTCTCTCATTTGTTTGAAGAGTTGATTTCTTATTTGTGTTACAAGTAGTTCTTTGTAATTAACAACTAAGATTTGCTTTTTAAATATGTTTAGTTTTGTTTTTTGGAAGAAATATGGCACTCATTTCCCATGTTAAATTAGGCCCTCATTACCCGCATGAATAGGGTAAGGGAACAATTGACTTTTTTTATGAAAAAAGAAATATTGTACCTTAATGTATGGCTGTAGTGCCTGTAGTTGATTTAAACAGTGATGAAAAGACAGACAATTAACCAGGTTTAAGTTTCTAATTAAATATATAATATAATAAAGTAAAGAAATGTGGTTTTTATTAACATTAGGCTCCAGTTACCCTGCCCTCCCCAACATAATAGTGATTATAATTCATCACTTTAAAATATATATACAATAAATAAAATATGTCTGTATGTAGTGTCAAAATAACTGCTTTTACTGAATGTAAATTAAAGTATAACGAAAAAACAATTTTTAAAATTTTTGTCTATTCCGGCTAATTTCCGTAACGGCTGGACAGATTTATCGGGACTTTCAGTGACAGATAGCTGATTATAAGGAATAACTTGGGCTACTTTTATTTTTACACGCTGCAGCGAAGCGGGGGCTCAGCTAGTAAAAGTATTAAACACAAAAATATCTAAAAGTTCCGTCCGACTTGAGAAGTATATCTATATATATTATTCCTTAATTAGGTGTTCTTTTAATAAAAAAAATGATGAAATTCCAAAGAATAGGTAGGTGAATTTATGGGTTTACACCTATTTACATATCAAGATAGAAAAAAGTTCTTCTTCACCTTCAAAAATATAAATAAAATTTATAGTTCTGGCCAAAAAATTATATTTCAATGAAACCTCAGTAAAAAATCGTATGATTAAAAGTAACTAATGAATCTTATTATTTTTTTAGTTTTCCTAAAGTTCGTTTAATATAATTTTTTTAATACAGACTCTCCTCAATTGTATACCTCCATTAAAATACGAGTAATGAAGATAAGTACTATACCCTGTCGATTTCGAAAGGTTAGCTCCACAGAAATGTTAATGTTAAGATAGGCAGACAGGCTGACGGTCCACTTGATGGTAGGTGGCTACCGTCGCGTCGCCTATAACACAAGCAACGCCAAAGCTGCTGCAAGTGCGCTGCCGACTACAGTAGGATTTTGCTGTACTGTTTTAGTACTTCTCTTTGCCATAGGACGTGATGTAAGGTAATTTTGTAAGGACTGTGGCTCTCCTTCTTTCAGCTTTATTCCTGAGCGCTGACGGTTCAGAAGCGTCCAGGATGAGGGATTAAGAGTGGATAGGGGGAAATGGGCTCTGGCATCCCTTACTCACTCACCGAAACACAACAGCAGAAGTGCTGTTATTTCCCGGTGGTCTTCTGTACGGGGGTGGTTACTGCCGCCAGACTCATTGATGACGTCACTTAAATATATAATTTCAAAGCAAAAGAACATGTGACAACCATATGAGTCACTTTATTTCTCGCATTGGTTTGCTTACTGAACTAATTTTAGAGGAAATAAGAATTGCTTATTATAAAATATTTAAACAAAGTATATAGAAACAGTTTAAAGTTCAGTCCGGCTTATTTAAAGACTAACCCGCAACTTCATACGCGTGGTTTTCGGTATAGCACGTAACTTTTTTGTTTGTAAACTGATTGGAATGAAATGAACACCAAATGTTACGGAAAGCTCGTTACAATACATCAGTGAAAACCGCATTCAAATCGGTTAAGCCGTTTCTGAGATTAGCGTACACAAACAGAGACAAAAATTCTAAAAATTATTTTTTTGTCTCGCCAACATAAGTACCTACAACGTGTATAAATTGTTTTTTTTATTATACTTGTACTTACCCTATTGTCAGATATTAAAAATTATGTAATAATTAATCATAATTAGGTATTTGTGTTAAAAAAATACAGAGAATTCCAGACTATACTTTACCTAGTTCGATGTAGCTGGTTTAAGCTTCGACATCTCGGTTCATTGAAATTTCTTTAAGTTATTGTAGACTTAAAAAATATTGTGAAGACGAGTAGGTACTTACCTAATGATACTATATCATACCCTGTCGATTTTGGAAAGTTAGCGCCGCATACTACGCCGTTATTTCAAAATTTTAGGTATTGGTAGTGGAAATGCCTCGAACAATGTGCTCGGCCGAGCATGCCTGTCCGCGCTCGGGTGCCTCGCCTCAGTATGCGCTGTGCGTTTGGTGTGGACGCTGTCATTATGCCTCGCGAGCCAATAAGCACTATGACCATTCAACAGCAGTCGATTCGACTTATTACCTTATACAGTAATTATAAAATCTTGTGGGATCCCAAAGATCCCATGTATTTAAATAAAAACAAGCGAGATGCCTGTTGGAAGCAAATTTCATTAGAAATGAAGTTGCCTGTAAGGGAATTGAAGAAAAAAATGGACTCTTTGTTGGGTTCCTATCGTCGGGAGAAGAGTAGAGAAAAAAAAAGTCGTATCACTGGTTCAGGTAATGAAGTAAATTTTTATTGTACTCGTAAAATAAGGATTTCAACTTTAAATAAGTAGATATACAAATATGTTATTTTAATACCGTAACTTATTTTGAAAACTTGACCAACGACATACACTTTCTTTTAGTTAGTTCTATTAACTCTATCTTAGTATCTATATTTGATATAATCGTTTTAAAACAAAAGAAATAAAATAAAAACAATGATGTATTACGTCATCAAAACAAAAAATGGACACAGAGTAAAAAAAGATACAGTAGCTATCATAAACAGCCACAAACAATGTCATATAATTACAGACCTTTCCATAGTGACAGAGAAGTACAATTTGAATGTACAATATTTAATTATCTAACAATTTGTACCAAAGATTTTTAACTGTAGATATATTCTATTAATATTTTTGTTTGTACTTAAGTAAGGACTTTTACTCTTTTATAGGAGCTGGTGGTATTTATACATCAAAGTGGTTTGGTTATACTTACTTTAATTTCATGAAGAACAGAAATGATCCTAATGGAGACACTCAGGATACTATACCAATCGTAAGTACCTACCTATAATTTTCTAAGCACACTAAAGTTGCCAAGGAACTTCAAGGAAGTGTCATAAGTTAGTCACAAAATGTCAGCCCAATGGAATCGTATTTCTTTTGCGTTACGAGTCCCGCGCCTAGGAACAACACCTACTATAATAAGGCTCGCTGTGACAGTAGGTGTTGCTAGGAATCGCTTGAATACGTAGGAATCGCAAAAGGCGGCGCTTGAATTTGACACTTCAAGCTCAAAGTATATGTACTTATCTGTGGCTCAAACCAGCTTATTCCAGTGCCACGTACCCAAAGATTTAAAATCCCCATAACTACAATTACAATATCGAAAACGTGTAATAATATAAAACAAGTAGGTATGCCAACATGCTTATAACCTCGCATGAGGAACCCACTTTAGATATGAACGATACACAAATAATTTGTACATAATTAGAATAGGTATTTTTGTAATTTATATTTACTACAATCTATTTTACTTTTTTTAGAATTAAAAATAATAGAATAGAATAATCACACTCAATCCTTATTTTTTTTAAGATAAGCTCGTCAGACAGGCTGACGTTCTATTGATGGTGATGGTAGGTGGCTACCGTCGCCTATACTTAATGTATAACACAAATAACATCAGCCTGTCTGTCGACCTTGACATAAACAATAACAGCAATTAAGATTGAATAAATTGTTATGTTTTGACAGGCGCTATATTTTTTAAAAGGGGCGCGGACGAAGTCGCGGGCTCCAGCTAGTATTATAAACGTTAGTCATATGTATATATGAGTATGTACATTATATAAAAAGTTTCACGTTTGTATTTTCAGAAGAAGGATCAGCCATCCCCTCGAATTTTTGACCCACTCATAGATATACAAGACACTTCTTCCACCACAAATGCAGAAGCACCTGAAACATTTCAAGAAGAACAACAAATAGAAGATACATCAACATGTACAATATCACCACAACAACCTGCACGTAAAAAGAGACGTAATTCGAAGGCCCAGTCACAGCCGGATTCCGCTGAAATGATGCTTTCAGAAGCTCTACGGTATCTACAAAAGTCTTCCGACGAGGCCAACGATCCATACCTTTCTTTTGGAAAGCACATAGCAAATGAATTAACAAAGTATGATCCGCGGACATTATCATATGTAAAAAATGCAATCAATAATATAATATTCGAGGCTGATTTAGGAAAATACCAACAACAGCAGCAGGCCACTCCAGGATATTGCACACAAAACGTCCAATCACCTGCGTCATCATCATCGACACACATCAGTACGCCAACACCTGAAGATGCTGACGCGTCACGTACAATGTAATGCTTTTGTAAAAAATTAAAAATTGTTCACTTGTACTTCCGCAAGACTGCCAGTCTTTTTTTTACCTACCGCAAGACTGTCCGTGCGGCTGGTGGACGCAGCTGACGTTATTTATGTACATATTATGGATGTTGCAGTCGGATTGTAGAATTCGCTATTACATTACTGCTAGCTGTTTTAAAAAACGGGGCCGTTTTGTATTACGGCTTCAGCGGATCAACGATATAGGTAAGCCACATTGTCATTGTGATGTAATTTCAAAACAAATCCTACATATTCAAGTGCCATTGGTAAGTATCAAAAATAATTATGGTAAAAGTACTTACGGCAAAATTTTGCCGTGTTTTATGACCCCTTATTACGTGTAATCTTTTATTTAAATCGCATTTCGTGCAAATGACAGATAGGTGCAGAATTTTACGGCGTGGATCACACTAGTTGTTCAATGCGGCAGCCAACGTTTAGCCTCAATGTACTCAATTCGTATTATAGGCTGATCATACAAACGATAATACTTCCATGAGGCTGATCATACAAACGAAATAAAACAATAAATCAGAAATAAAAATAAATTTTAACAAGGGAAAGGCATTACTTTGTAAGTAATTTGACTTTTTTTAAAGTAAAAAAGTTTTTCAAAAATAGTAGGTACAAATGATAAACGGTATTTGATTTCTGAAAAAAAAAAAGTTAAATTTTTAAGAAATATCATTGAAATGCTTTAATGAAATGTATTGGTTTTACCGATCATTGGTAAGAGTTGTTAGAGAAAAGAATTTGACTGGTAATCATTACTTAATAAATTTTAGATTTAATATTTAAAGATTGAGTAGTATAGTCAGCCAGGTATTTAAGATTCAGAGGGGATGTTAATGTATTTTGAAATTAGAATGTTTTTAAAAAGAAATATAGAAAGATGTCATAGTTAGAAAAAACGAGTTGAAGTAAAAAGACCAAAAGAAAATGATGTGGTTTTGATAGTGTTTAATTTATTTCATAAAATGTTGTATACGAAGAAAATAATATTGTGCACATAATATGGAGCAGAGTGTTTAATTAAATTTAGATGATTGAATCCCAAAATGCAGTGGAGGCAAGAAAATCACAAAATCAAATAAGAAGAGTTACTCAGTTTATTGATGTTCGCAATCCAACCTCTTACGAATCTCACCTACTCCGCCTAAACGGGACACATTAGGCGATTTCGTCCCCGCCGGGGGCGATTTCTCGGGGACGAGGTGGAATAACCGTTATACCTACCTACATATTGATAAAAATGCGGACAAGTTTTGTGTCACAATGATAATTAAATAGACTAGACCTGAATTCAGAAGATATGTTGGACGGCCATAGGAAATGTGGTTCAGCAGGGCATACTGCATTTCGCAGTCATTTGGGCAGCCCGTCTGGCGGCAGTAACAGAAGACTATCGTGAAATAACAGCACGTATGCTGTTGTTTCGGTGAGTGAGTAAGGTGTGCCAGAGTCCATTTCCCAAACCCTTCAACAAACCTTAATCCTACTGTAGACGGCAGCGCACTTGTAGCACCTTGCTTGTGTTATAAGAGTGCGTAATAATGTTACGCACTCTAAAAAATGTACAATGGCCAGCGCGGTCTATGACGTCAGATACATATGTTCAGATGAGTTACAGTATTAGTAGGTATTGTAAAACTGTGACAGTATGGGATGATTTTAGTGTATACTCCAAAATATTACCGAATTTCCCGACGTCTCAACGTGATCTGTAACGCAACGCAACCTAATTTATATTATCCAAATAAGCCATTGGTTAGCTATAAGGTAGGTATTACTTATTGTAAAATCTCAATTTCTTACGCTCGCAAAGTCCAACATAAATAAAATTGTAGGTGCATATAAAATGCGCTTGAGATAAGTATGCACCAAAAAGCACGGATCTAAATCAGCCAAAAAGATTTTAAACTGAACCCTCTTTGGTAATACGGAAATGCAATGCGACATCCCTCCCTTTCTGCCGCTCATCTCCCCTCGATTTGTACCGTAAGTATATTGACGTGGTAGGGTAGTGGTAGGTACCAAAAATACTACGTCAATGTGACGTCATCGTCACCAACGAATGCGACTTATCTGTGCACTTCCCTGGAATGTTACCCCTCTCCCACTTCCCCGCACGGCGCTCTGCGTTCTCTCTCCTCTCTTCAGTAGCGATAGCGATAGATAGCATCTTGCGTTATATTCAATATACTTACTCGTTGAAATCATACTTAATTAAATTTAGGTAACTCGGAACCTCGTGCCGATGACGTCATTTTTAAATAATCTCTTTACTCCGATCGCTACATCACGAATACGGGGAGAGCGGGGTGGTGGGAGAGGGGTTCGCATTGTGCGTATTAACATCGATAAAATACTACTGAACAGTAGCATTTTATCATCGATGCATTTTATTGATGGTATTATTATCTACTCACCAGCAATAACTAGTATTTTAAAACTATACCTATGCAATGACATATCAAATAACTTTATAAACATGTTAGCCTATATACCTATAATAAGCCTATAATGTACTACCTACCTAGACAACTTACAAAATTTGTTTTTGAAACAGATTCACCTGGGGCTAAAGGTGTAGACAAAGAAAAAATAGATATCTTGTATATTCAAAAGAAACTCAATTCATTATATTCAAAATTTATTATAGCTAAGTAGGTAAGTACCTATATTAATGTGTTTAGTTGCTTGGTGATTGGAATAGCCGGAACTCAAGGTTAAGTACATGTTAAGTATGTTTTTTAAGTGGAATTTATCTTACACCGAATACCTCTGCCTGTAAAAATATGTCGTCTTTATTTTTGTTTTGTTGGTATTATCTTATCTACTTTATACTTATTAAGTAATTACTTATTAGGTAATATATTTTTATTAGGTACATAGCTAATAACTACTTGTCGCTCTCTCCATTAGTTAAAATCGTATTAATATCCGTTGGGTGGTTGAGATGAGAAGTTTTTTTTTTTTTTTTTTTTTTCCCGAGGAGAGAAATCTTCAAAAGATACCTTATGCTCAAATGCCGCATGCAATGCAAATGCCCATAGAGGTTATGTGGGACTCTTACCGCACTAAAACTCACCTCGAAATGGGTGTGGTTCTAGTCCGTAGGGGACTTTGGAACCGTCACCGGGCGTCGGGGGGGCGAGAAGCGCCCGGCCCTTACAAATAAAAACTTATCTAAAGCTTAAGCTATGAGGGACCGGCTAGCCCTGTAGGGCCACTTGCGACGACCACGGCGTTGGCCGTGGCCGGTACAAGTGGTCCCCGGGCCGGGAGGTCCCTCGCAGGCGCCGTGTCCTGGTCGCGCCTCGGAGGTGAGAAGCGGCGCGGCGGTCTTCCTCTTCTTTCACGATGTCGGGGCAGCTGCACGTTGTTGTCATCACCAGCAAACGCCGCGTTTGCTGCTGTGATGGGGTCATCCTGGTCCAGTAGGATGTGTCGAGGTCGTCTTCTGAAACGAGAAAGAGTATCGCTAGTGTCAGGAGAGTAAATGAGAGAACTGACCACTAGCGGATTAGGATGGCGAGGGAGTTTGTCGTAGTACTTCAAGGCGAAGTCCTTGATGCACTTGACAATTGAGGGAAGGTTGAGGTCGTGGTGGAGGTCGACGTTGCGGATGTACCATGGGGCGCCCACAGCTCTCCGCAGGAATCGGTTCTGAATGACTTGAAGGGATTGGATATGGGTGGGAGCAGCGTGCGCAAAGACAACGCTAGCGTACGTCATGATCGGTCTGACGCAGACTTTGTACAATGTCACCTTATCTCTAAGGGCCATTGTACTCCGCCTGCCTATGAGGCACGTCAGGCGACCCAGGACGAACGCTGCCCTGTCCCTGACACGCTTTATGTGAGGACCGAAGGTAAGTCTTCGGTCGAGGGTAACACCGAGGTATTTGGTCTGATGGACCCAAGGGATAACGCGGCCCTGGAGTGAGATTTGACCGAGTGAAGCTCGATCAATTTGTAGGGCATTCTGAGCGCGAGGAGTTTGAAGTAGATTCCCGCGCGAAAAGAACATTGCTGCGCTTTTCTCGGGATTCACCTCAATTCTCCATTTCTGAAACCAATCGCCGAGAGCGGTCACGGCGGTTTGAAGCATGCGAGTTAAGAAGCCTCGGTGTCGGGTGGAGAAGTAGAGGGCCGTGTCGTCCGCGAAAAGAGACAACTCGACCCCCTCCGTGCGTGGTATGTCATTGGTGTATAGGGAGTAGAGGGTTGGTGAGAGAACTGAACCCTGAGGAACGCCTGCCCGTAAGGGGCGGGGGGAGGAGAGAGTGCCTTCAACTCTGTAGCGAAAGCTTCTATCGGCTAGAAAGTCCCGTACTATAAGTACGAGGCCCTCCGGCAGACCGAGTTGATATAGCTTGTATATCAACCCGGCATGCCACACCTTGTCGAAGGCTTTCGCCACATCGAAGAAGACGGCACCGGTGCTTATTGGACGGGGGCTTTTGGTAAGCCCGGAGAGAATGTGCTCAGTTAGTCGATGCACTTGATGGACGCACGAGTGTCTGGCTCTGAAGCCAAACTGCTCGTCGATGAGAAGATTGTTGGAGTTAACATGACGAAGGATACGCGTTAACAGGATTCTCTCGTAGAGTTTCCCGATGGAGCTGAGAAGGCTAATTGGCCTGTAACTGGCGGGGAGGGTTCTATCCTTGCCCGGCTTTGCAATACCGATAACGATCGCTTCCTTCCAGGCGGCTGGAAAGACACGATCGCGCAAGGCTGCATTGAAGATGCTTAGTAGGAGTGAGAATAACGTCGGCGGAAATCGCTTCAGTAGTTTATTGGAGATTCGATCTATACCCGGCGATTTCTTAGGGTTCAGTTGTCTGAATAGGATCTGCAGTTCAGCAGGGGAGACAGGTTCGATGGGGTCATCAGGGGGTTGTGATGCCCTTTGCTCCACCTCTTCCTCCACCCTGGCGACGTGGTTGGCGTCGACCGGTTGAAGGCTGGGCGAGCATTGGGCCTCGAGGGAGTCGGCAAGGTATTCGGCCTTCTCGTCGTCGTCAAACGCCGGAGGGCCGTTGGGTCGTGCTAGAACAGGTAATTGGGATAGGTTAGTTTCCGTCTTCATCGTCCTCGCCAGCCTCCAGTATGCTAGATGTGAAGGCGAGATATCGGATAGAAGACGGCTCCATTGGTCACTACGGAGTTCGGCTATGCGCGATTTGACACGGCGTTGCAGTCGCCGTAAGCGAGAACGGTTCTCGGGAGAGGGAAACGAGTCGTATGCACGAGTAGCCGCATTCTTAGCCCTCAACAGCCTCCTCGCGTCCTCCGGGAGTTCCAGACGGCGATCGTTCGCCGCCGGGATCTCCTTAGAGGAGTCGCTGATGCGATCGTGGAGGTGGCTGTTGAGCGCTCTGATTGCTTCACTTATGTCGTCGGGTCTGTCGAGTGTCTCAGGGATCTGCTCTAGGTGTTGCGAGGGACGCGCGAGTGACTTCTGTAGTTTATTCCAATCGATAATGGTGGTGGTAACGCGAGAGCGGTCGGTTTGCCGTCCGAGTTTTAAAATTACGGGGCGGTGATCTGAATTGAGCTCATGGATGGGCTCGATTGAGAGAAAGGACAGCGATATGTTTTTAAGGAGAGCGATGTCAAGAACGTCTGGTCTGTGGTTCGGATTGCAAGGGAAGTGGGTGGGCGTTAATGGTGCAATAATGTCGAAGTCTAATTCGTCTGTTAGTAGGTCGAGTATTGTACCGTTACGTGAGACTCTACTACAGTTCCAGCGGGTGTGTTTACAGTTAAAGTCCCCTGCCAAAATGACAGAGGGGCCGAGGTTGAAGAGGGATTCGAGATCTCTTTTCAACAGGCGCTTATCGGGGGGAAGGTAAATTGATGCTAAAATTACTGGAGGATGGCCGGACATTGCGAGACGGCAAACCGACGCTTCCATATTGACGAGAGGAGGAGTGTTAATTGGGACGCAGTGAAGAGACCTTTTGTAATAAATTAAAGTGCCTCCTGCCCGGCCGTTGAGGCGGTCATTTCTGACCATAAGATATTGTGCGATTCGCGGATCGCGTATGCTAGGTTTTAAGAAGGTCTCTTGCACTAACATCACGTCGACCTGATGGGATGTAAGGAAATGTTGGATTTCGGATTTATGGGATCGGATGCCGCGGGCGTTATAGAACGCCAACGACAGGGAAGATGGTCTAATTCTACTAGTGGTAGCCATTGGAATTATTCAAATGAGTCCCGCATCCGGCGGAGGGCGGCGAGTGTGTGTTCGTGACGGACGAACACGCTAACTATACCTAACGAGCCCTTTTTGCAAGTTTTGAAGTCGCGGACGAGGGCCGAAATATCATCGAGGTCGATACTCTCCGAGAGTTGGTCGATGAAGTCTAAATTATCGGATTTATTGACGCGGGCCGGAGTGGGGCGAACGCGGTGAGAAGGCACTGCCGGCGGAGGCGCGGGCCTCCCCCAGGCAGCGCCGGGTGTTGGGAACGGGCGCTGTTGGCTGAGGCTCGGGCCTCCTCCAAGCGGCGCTGGGTGCAGGGGCGAGTGCGGGCCTCGCCCATGCTGGCGTTAGAGCTATCGCGGACGCGGCTTTCGGTAGCTGCGGGAAATTGGCGGTGGAATACACGGGCGCGGCGCGAGAGGCAGCGGGCCTCGGTTGTGATGGGACGCGGCGAGAGGAAACCATACGGGGCTTCCTTTTGGGCGCCTTGGGGCATCCGCGGTAATTCGCGGGATGGCCGTACTCTTTGCAGAGTACACACGCGGGGGGCTCACTAGTACCCGCTACGCGCGCGCAGTCGCGGGTCGCGTGGTCCCCTAGGCATTTGACGCACCGGGGCGTCGCATAACAGTTACGGGCCGAGTGCCCGTAGAGCTGGCAATTGTGGCATTGCCCTATGGTGTTGCGCTTGTGTGGCTGTTCGAAGCGGAGACCCGACAGCCCGCAGATCGTGGGGACGCCGAAAATGCGTTTCCCCTCTGGGGAGTTCTCGAGGACGACGAGAACCATATCGTACGGAGTACGATTCCTAGCGTGCATCCGATGCACTTCTAGCACCGGCAGATTTTGACCCATTAGGTCGCGCAATATCGGCTGCTCGCCGAGTTCGTGGGGAAGGCCCCTTACAACAACGCGTAGGTTTTTCTCCTCGGGGAGAGAGTATGTATGGAAGGGGATGCGCTCCTCCCTTAATAACGCGGTTAGAACACGGTAGTCGGCTACCGAGTTCACCTTGACAGATATACCGACTCCCGCGTTGGAGCCTCGGTATGACTTGATGCCCTTGGCGAGCATCATTTCGCGGACGGGGTCCCAGTGCCTCTTGTCTCTCAGGAAGACAGGAGGTGGGGCCTTGGCGGCGGGAGGCGCGGGCAGATGAGAAGTTACTGAAGAAATAAACAGCGGACAGCGACTTTATTTTGTAATGTAGGTAATAATATAGACAATATAGAAATAACATATTATATAATAGGTGATTATGTTGATTAAAACATGGAAAATTGTGAATAGTAGGTAAAGTTACCTACTTACCTAAGTATATCTATTTAAGTAAGTACCTACTTAACTAAATTTTGCATCCAACATTTCGTTTTGATTAGGTTAAGTACCTTCTTGATCGCACACACACTTATCACAATACTGAATGTGGCAGTATTATTAATTTTATTATTATATCTATGGATGAAGTGGATGAAGCCAAAGATGCCTCGCTAAATTGAGGCGAGGCGGGTGAGGGGCGAGCGAAGGCTGTGACGTCACGTGGCGAGCGATCGATGGCCGACTCGACAATTGCGCCGTTCACTTTTTATACTCAAACTGAAATGGACTTTGTGTCGAACTGATAAGCCACATTTTGGTCAAACATGGCAATAAGGTATGTTGAAATAGACCCAGACATGCGTGTTTACCAAATGCGTCATTTCATGATTTCATGTATTTTCTTTCAAGCAAAAGATTATTCATCGTATTATCACAGGTATTATTCTAGCTTTATTCATTAGGTAAGTAGGTACTAAAATAATCATACTTAGTGAGGCAAAATATTAACAACAATACCTAGAAAAAAAGCAGAGGTAGGTACCTTACTTACCTACATACTCAACTCATCACGAATAGCAAAAACGGAACGTTACAAATGGATAAGACGTGGGGTAATATATTTATGTCAATGACTGGTTATTTTACTGTAAGCAAGTTCCCACGACAATGTGAAGGGACAAGAAAGGGCGCAACTACTACGACCGTTGGGAACCGTTGAATATTATTTTGCACCTGAGCGCTTAGACTGCAATGATGTTTTAATATACGCACGTCGGTTTATATATTATAATATCATTGTTAGACTGCTTCTTCAATTAGGTACCTACTTATATTAACTTATACCTAGATACTTATGACGTAATGGCGCGCGTGATCCGGTGCTGTATTATTCTATTAATATAAGATGAATTATATAAATTTACCAGTATAGCACTAGGTACACTTCTCATTAGACACGCTATTTCGTAAGATCCAATACCTATATACGATGATCTCATTAAATTTCCATAGGCTATCTCGTGTTGTGTGATTTAATAATGTAGGTACTTATACCTATAACTATAGCCTGCTTATGGAATACCTATTCCCTACCTAAATAACATCGTAGGTAGTATAACATAAACATAAGTACCTACCTAATGAGTCGCCGGTCATAAATGTTACGGTAGGTACCTACCTAGGTACTTTAAAAATGTGCGAATGTTTTGTATGAATAGGTTAAGTAGTATTTTATCTATGCTATATCCTACATTTACCTACCCATACCTACCTAAATATAAAATATCTGCCTTTGTTGTCGAGCCAGGGAGCTCATATTTTCAATTTCTTTTTAGCAAACGAAGAAAAAAACCATGTATTTCTTCGAATCTTTTTTGGTTCGTTTTTTCATCCCGAAATAGTTATTATTCTACTTTCGTTTTTGATAATAATAATTCCTTTATTTGTCGTTGACTCATTTCGTACGACGTACTTGGTGCTCTTCTGCCTCCCCCCGCCACACCGCTCCGCTCCCTGCCCGTTCTATCCCTCTCCCCCCTCGTCTTTGCGACCCCTTGCGAACTACATTATAAAGCGTTCGGAAATTTAATACAACTAATCTTCATTTTAGCAGATGTATACTTTTATATCAAGATGTAACTGATTATGACACAAAATTTATGACAAAATTCGCTTGCATTAATTGTGCCATTTTACACCAACAGCATGTTTCTTTTAAAAATATTTTTACGTGTTCATTAGAATTTTTTTAATACACACAAGCGGCACAATTAACCAACTACTAAAATTTTCCGATGTAATTTCAAAAATTTATCTTGGATTGTTTTTTTTTTTCTAGGTCATAATTATTACAAATTAGATAATTTCAGAAATTAAAAAAAAACTTTTGCTTTAATTATTTAATAATGAAAAAAATTCGAACGCTCCTTCGAAGCTCCATCACACTTACATTCCGTACCTCAAATAGGCGATTATGAGCCTCGGAAGCCGTAATGAAGCGATTTCTTAGAACGTTGAACACGATAAACCGGTCTTCTCTTTCAGAAATGCACCTTACATGACCTTGTCCCGGTCTTCTGGTGTAAGGTCTAGTTTCTCTGTATCATCGGAATGCATCACGTATAGTGGTTCAAGTATATCCCAACATACGGCCTAAGACAAACTCTGACGCACCCTAAGAACCAAGCTTTAGTTTTATAAATAAGACAATTCAAAATTTACCCCTTTAATAAATTGTTATTCTACTAATAAGCGTTTAGTTATTGTAAACAAAGTTATGCCACTTTAGCCGGGTGGGAGGTTAATAGTGCCTCTTATAGCGCCTATTTAGTTTTACATTTTCTTCCAAACTTGTATACTTACTTATTTATATGTAATAATTACTTACATTTGATTTTTTATTCTTTACATATTCATTTTTATATTATGGAACATTCCTATTATTATTATTATTTTTTATTATCTAAAAAGACTCTTATAAATTCTGT
Source organism: Bembecia ichneumoniformis (assembly GCA_910589475.2). NCBI lineage: Eukaryota > Metazoa > Arthropoda > Insecta > Lepidoptera > Sesiidae > Bembecia > Bembecia ichneumoniformis. The sequence goes on along the minus strand of OU342537.1, from coordinate 9,401,299 downwards.
TAATAGAGCGACACATTATTTTGAACTAAAAAAAATATCGTATTTTGAAATAACAACTTACCTACCTATTTGATTACGATAGTAATGTGTAACTTTGGAATTTTTTATGTACATAAAACTAAAAGTTCTCAATAAGTAAAAAAACTTATAAATAATAAGCCCAAGACATTCCTACGTGGATGTCTAAATGCAACCAAACACTGTAAAATTAGTGGCTGTTACACACGGCCTCCGCTGGTATTGTTAAACTTTTTAGAATTACTATGTCAACTCTCTGAATATTTGGTATTGTATGAAAAATGAGTACTTTTCATAAAAAGTCACTGGCAAAGTTAAAACGGCAGGGAGAGATTAAATTGTACGTGATGAAGATGACGAAATTGTGGCATTTTTTCTAATTAATTACCAAGATTTGTTCTATTTCAAATTCATATATTCAAATTCATTTCAGTAAAACTATAAGTATCTAATTATTTTAAAACAATAAAATACATAAAAGATTGTTGTACGTTTCCGAAACGCGTTTATTGATCTTGCTTGGTTTTATTTTTTCCCTCGTCCCGCCCGTCCATACGTCGCCATGTCCGCCATTTTGTGCGCAGTGCGCCGCCTACCAGCTTCTATAAAAACACGAGCGTGACGCAATCCGCTCCATTTAGTGTTGAAGTGCGGTACAGTGGAGTCTTTAATTGTGTTGTTCGTGAACCAAGCCTGTTATTCGGAGGGACACTACAAAATTTGAGTCTGAACGGATTCAGGTGTGTACTAAATTACCTCGCAAACAAGTATTTAATTGCCCCGCACAAAATGGGCTACAGTAACGACGTGTCTGTCGTTGATTTTTGTGAAAGTAATAACGAATCTTTGTCAAAATGGGTTCGTAATGTCAAAAGCAAATCACGTTCGGCCAAGGCGAAGAGGAAACTCGATTTGAGAATAATCGCCATTTTGAAAACCTCTTTGTATCGTGCTGAAAATGAATTATTGTCAAAGCAAAGGGAACGCGCCAGGAGGTGGAGCGAAATGCAAGCGGAACTCGGGCTTACAAGTAAAGAAGAAAGTGCAAGGAAGGAAAGAGAAAAAATCGATAATTTATGGAAAAATGACCTTTGTGGTTTAGATAGTTTTTTCAAAGATTTAGACAATTTTAAACCAATGCCAAAGTAATTTTAAGAACCTATAGGAAAATAAATCAAGGTAATATTCATCTGTGATATACTATGTAGGATGTTTTTCTAAATTACAGTCCCATTGCGTTTCGCGTGGGTCTGCGTCCGTCGGCCGCCATCTTGTTTGACGACGCCACTTGGTCGAAATGGTGGACTGCTAGCTACAAATGGGTTTGTAACTGTATCATGCATTTATTTAGTTTTTAAATAGTCATTGTAAAGTGTAAATAATGTCGAGTAATTATTTTAATTGGAAGTTAATGTTTATTCATATTGAATAATATTAAAATGTAATTAGATTTAAGTATGACAATAAAATTAAATTTTGAAAAACATCTTTTATTCTTTATCATCTTTAATAAATTGTATTTGTGATTTCACCCGACATGTATTATTCCATGAGTCACCATCGTCACAACGTGAAGAAACATGACGTAATGGCGCGCGTGATCCGGTGCTGTATTGAGAAAAGCTGCAACGCAGTTGTCCCATCGCTGCTCCATCACCCGTCCACGCTCTGGGGTATTCGGCACGGGTCGCTGTACTCTTGAAATCATTCGTCTCTGTTGTCAGCCCACTAGGTAAAAGTAGGGAAATGCGATATTGCTCATCATATAACCACTGCCCGTCGACGGGCCTTTGCCTATAACAATGTCTTGAGATCTCAGAAACGTGCTATACGAACAAGCAGCAACAGGAAATGCGTCAAGGTTTTATACACTTCCGTGCTTCGGGCGTGTCGGCTGAATCTGCGGAAAGAACTGCTATACCTACCTACAAACTGTAGATCGGAAAGTTCAATTTGGTGAGTCACGCCCAGAATTTAGCTGTTTTATTGAATACAATAATTTCAATACTTTTTAAAACCATTGCAGATTATATATATTTGCCTCGTGGATGTTTTCCAAATTTCGTCGATAACTTAACATTTATAAATCGAGTACGTCACAAGTTATGATCATTTCATTTAAAATTAAAACCATATAAATACCTATTTAATATGAAAACGATTATTATCCAAAGATATGATTCTCTAGCATATAACAAATACAATAAGTGCTATAGAGCACTGATTTCAACTGAATTTGATATGTATAAATCTACTGACTCGAAAGGATCTTAAATTATTATGGTAAGTTCTAATTGAACAGTTTTTTTTTTAAATTGGAAATTCTATTTTTGTAGATAAATCAAAATTAGGATAGGTGGATAAAAAATGAAATTTTAATCATGTTCAATTTCGCTGTGATCTTTAAAAATTAATTTATAATTTTAATCGCTCACAATTTTCTTCTCATCCAATGCTACTCTTGTAGATTGCCATTTTTGCAGTGATCGTCAAAATTGATCAAAGACCAATAGAGACAATGCTGTTTGGCCACCGGCATTGTCTCTGTTGTCTACAATATGTACCTAATCTGCCAAATCATAAATATACACCTGCAATTTGTTAGGGCTGTAGCACAAATTTGACGATCACCGAATTATAAGGCTTGCGATTTTATTTGACTGAATATGCTTAAAACCTTGTCCAAACTTCACAGCAGGGTGCCGTGACTGGCGTCATGGACGTGGTGGAGCCGAGACAAGGGTACTCTGACCACCAGTTCATACCGGCTTTGGACGGTCACCACCCACAAAGATAAGTCTGATGGATCTTATCAGAGTAGCCCATTTCTACCGATATGATGACAAAAGAGTTTATTGTAATCGGGTTAAATCTTTCATACGCAAAGCCAAAATTTTTCAAAAATGAACTAAGAAATTATCTGCAAACTGTCTCAACAAGGATAAGTAGTACTACCTATATAACATTAATATACAAAAAAAAATTTAACCATAATTCATATTTTCAAAAAGAAGTGACAGGAGTTGTCGCCTAACACTTTTCTCATTATGACTATTCCTATAAATCTACCATGTAGGTAAGTGACTATATTATACTCGTAACGAGCTATAAAATTGATCGAAGCTATAATTTTAATTTTTAAACCATTTTTGTACCTAATTAGGTAGGTACAGTGATTTTTTATTTTGGTAAATAGACTTCGAACATAAATGTGTAGGGTCCATTAACTCTTTGTTTTACAGGATGACAATTTAAACTTTTCTCATATATGCCTATCTACCAACACTGAACGGTGATGGATTTTAATCAAGATTACCTATATTCTATAAAATGCAGACATTTCAAATTATTCTACATACAAATTTAACGTGAATGTCGTCGCGAACGAGTCATTGCACCATAGAAATTAGAAAGTCGTCTTTATTTAATGCGTGTTTGGAACGTCGAAATGGTAAAAAGCCAAATAAATGATGGAAGATAAAAACTATGCTGCAAACTTTTCCTACAAGATACGCGAAGAGGTTTGTGAGCTAGCCATTAGTTTTTTTTTTACTGGTAACAAGTAACCTGTATTTCTAATATTATATAGAGGCATAGTATCTGTACCAAGAATCGTGATCATCCACTTGAAAAGTTGTATAATATTATGAACAATTGGGTGAACAAATTGTTTTCCAGATATTTAAATTCATTGCATCTTAGAAAAGCATTTTTAACCGACGTCATAATATCAGTTCTGGCAATATGAACTTCCCACGAGATGACGATTATTGGGACATAACATAAAGAAATAACTATTGCACGCGATGCAAGATAATTGTCTTTTACCTTGCCGTTATATGTTTCCTACGAGGAAACTAGGTTCTTTGTGTAGATTTTAAATTGCAGATCTGTTTGTGTGCACTGCAAATGAGGATGTAAAATTAGGCGTTGACACAATGAAACGAAGCAATGACTATTGGGGTGATGAGGCAAAACTATTAAGTAACTAAAATGAAATTTGCTGCTAGTGGCGCTGACAAACACTGAGACGAGACGAACTCTATTTAATGATGTAAACGGCTGAACGAAACCAAATGATTAATACGTAAACGGCTGAAAAATGTCTACACACCTGTAGCACAACGGGCTATTTCCTGAGTCAAAACGCTATACCAGAATGCAGACATTCTAGTCTTATCTAACAATGCTATATCTATCAAGTGTTGACATTCGTTACAGGTGTAATATAGTTTTAATAATTCAAATTGGACAAAAAATATCTGAAAATGGAACCACAAATTTTGACAAAGTTTTGAATATCTAGGAAAGTAACACATACTTTTATTATCATTTTATCCTTACATTTTTTAACATTTGAGGAGATAGAAAATTGTATATGAAGACCATATTACCAAATTTGACCTTGCTCGACCATTGGAAGATGAATATATCTTGTGGTGTTTTTTTTTGTCTGTTGTAAAGGTATGAAAGGCACAGAAATTCTGAACACTGACAAACAAAGAATTTACATGATATAAGCACATATGAAAGTGGAATACTTTTTGGAAGCAAATAATTGTGAGTACGAGAGTGACGAGTATGGAATTGTATGGACTTATTCTGGTATGCATAATTCGTTTGGATACATTCGTCCCAATTCGTTTGGATACATAAGTTTTTTGTATATGGTTTCATTATAAGGAGCCATTCTTTTTTGTTTTTCTGTTTTGGTCAACAGGTTCTTTTGTCTATTCCCTGCTTAAGAATTGTGGAGTAATTGAAAAAGTCAATCGCAGAGATATTTTGAAGTAATACCTACAATGTTTCTAATGATGTCAATATCAGCTTGTATCATCACAAGCTAAATACGGTGTAGTACAGTCACGTGACCAGGTACCAAATTATTGAATCAACTCTTGCTAAAATAATGCAATACATACTTTTAATAGTACTTGACTGTACATAATTAAAGCCATTATTTGTGTCGTTTGTTCCTATTTTGTTCAGCTAGGTTATTTTGTGCCGATTTTCATGTATTGAGAAAAACTACTTGGAATGAATGAATGTTTTTCTACGAGAGCTGTTCCAGAAAATATGAAAATTGATTGCAAATCAAAATTATCTATGATCTACCTAAAAATATATGATATCTATGGAAAAATTATGTCTTAGGACTCTTGAAATAGAAGAATAACCTACCTATCCAGAAACCAGATTTTTTATGAATCTACATTATCTACTTATTTTATTTTAAAGAAATAGTATATATGTAAGTATGTACTTGATAGTATTTTATATTGGAATATATAAAATTCTGATGTAATATCAGTGAACAAGCATACAAACAAGTAAAAATAGTCAATAGATACATTTTATATTGCCCTTTTACTTCGAAGATTTTGTTGGTGGAACTCTTCCGCCTTTGTGTGTTTTCCTATTGTCTTCAGGTAAAAGACTGTCTGCGGTACAAAGCTCTTGAGGTTTTTATGAAGAATATTTTCAAACAATGCAGACAATATTTGGATACCTACGGTATACTGTATATGTACAATAAGATTGAAAATTAAATGTTCTCTTAATATCTGAGAATTGAGCTTCAATAGTAAAATAAAAAGAAGAGTTCCCAGAGGCATATGAGGCAATCATATTTTTAAATCTAGAAGACTGCGAATAAGCTGTACGTAATAAAAACTAAATTACAGATTTCGCCTACTTTGGGACAACCTGTATAAAGGTTTTTTTTTTTTTTTTTACTGTACTGCAATATACATGTCTTGTATTTTTTTTCCTTTCCGCATGTTTTTCATGTTATTTTCCAGATTATACGCGTTCCCATATTTTCCTGCAAATGTAATCTATTGCATGTTTGATATCTATTCGATTGTTTTATATAGCTTGGATGGCAATATTCTAAATTTGACGAGCGATTTGTACTTAACAAGATTTTTACCAGATTTAGTACCGAAAGTGCATGAAGTAAAGAAATTAAAACTTTACCACCTCCATGCAAATAAAAATGAGGGAAAAGCTTGAATATTGAAATCGTAGATAGAAGACAACAATACGCATGAATTTATCACGGATTTGAGTCTTCTCTCTTAGTAAGTCACTACGTATTTACTTATTTAGCAAAGCTGACCTTTTTAGTGTATCTATTATAGTAATTGGAATGGTACCTATATTCTTTAAATAAATTAGAATAAGACTTAAGCCACAGATAAAAACAGTAACATAGCATGCAACATTGGAAATGCTTTGTGTTTCTATAGCTTGCGACTTATGAATATTTAATTTATTGCTATTAGAAGGTGGCTAAAATAATCAAATCTAATAAACTCATAGCAAATAAAAGCAAAACTTAACCTAATGATGTAGATTGAACTGGTAAATAGGTAAGAAACCTATTTCAGGTCGATAATTTAAAATGGTCCAGACTAAATGAATACCATTTTCGCCTATTAGATTACGTGCAAGTCATCACTGGTCTTTACACTGCAAACTTCAATTGGATATCTGAATGCTGGTGTTCGGTCACTGTGCTGGCGGATCCTTACTGCAACTGAATGGATTTTTGAACTGACTGCTGGCTACGTTGTAGTTAGCTGCAAATTGGCCCGCTCTGTCAATACTCAGACGTACGTAAAAGACCTGCCCTCCGCTACGGTATCGTTGCTAGCCCTAAACTTTATTAGTTATTACCCCATTAACTAATTGCATTACAGGTCAGTTGTTATTTTCACATCACAAGTCTCTGATTTCTGACTCGCCTTGCCACGGGTTTTACTACGTTGGCCCGCTGAATTATGAGTTACCACTGATAAGCCCGGCAAGCCACGGGGATACTCGCTTTTACTACTGCGGCCTGTTTAACCGCTAAGCGACAGGTACCTGTCCCGTCAGCTACAATGTCCACAGGTTACACTGCTGTCGACGAACTGCCATCTACTCTTAGCCTGTCTATGCGTAATGCAATGGGTTACTACGCGCCTGTCCGCCCTTCAAATCTACGTCCTGTCGAGCCGCGAGTTCTACTGCTTTATGGACCAAACAACCGCGAGTTTCATCTGCCTTGGGTGACACCTGAAAGGTACCTTATCGTCCTTCGAGCCACGGGTTGCTACTGTGTCTGCCCCAAGGCCTGCCTTAACACTGCCGTCTGCACACAAGCCCAGTCAGCTATGAGTTCATGCCTTATCAGCCCGTCCGAGCTACGGGTTCCTACTACCGTATTTCCGCTTTTTAGCGGGTTACTACTAGCTACCATATGGACTACACGACCGAGAGTACCTTATTATAAGCATATACAACCTGGAGGTTGCACTGGTGCATCGTAACCTACACGGGTTCATACTCTGTTGGCCCGTGGAGCTACAGGTTCGTGTGCTGTCTGACTCGCCGAGCTACCTCGGGCTACAGGTTTCTACGCTGACTACATTTTGCAGCAATTCACTACTGCCATGTCGATTCATCACATGCTACTCCGCCTTCTGGCGGTTATACTACCGCCAATTGACGCGAGGTTCGAGCGAGGGTTTCCTGCCCTACACAGCACCTCGCCCATCTCTACCAGTCATTGAGCAACCAAACACAGTGCCTGCCTGTCTGCCCGACTTGTTAGGACAATTGACGTAAGTCTATATCGGCCAATTACAAAGTTACCGAAAAATATTTCTGCCCGACTACAATTTGTCACGCAGAGCTGTCTTCAACTTACATTCTAGTCCACACGACGACGAGCAATCTTCGGCCTGCCCGACAGTCATGACCCCACATACTACTCTACTACAGGATTTCAGGCAAAAAATCTACTTATTTCTTATAGGTTATGATGCCAAAACCACCATAATTTTTTAATAGGTGCTTGCTGTATTATGTATGCACATTCATTAAGTGAACCGTTAAAATTATTGCTGCAAGTTCGCCGTGCCTGACAGCACAGCAGTCTGAAGATTCTACCCGTACTAGCTTCATTCATCGAGGGATCCTTCAGGCGAGTCGTTTCTTTTGCTTGACAGGTTTTGGAGGCACGAGTCACGCTTCTGTGTATGCTAACCTTAGGCGCTGAGTGTATGCTGTCATGTGCTTGTTGCTCGCTACACTGCATTTATCCCGTGAAGCAAAACTGCTGCTGAAGCCAAGCCGTATGCTTGTCAGTCTCCCAGTCCCTCGCATTGTGCAGTCTTAGTAGACCGCTACAACCTGCTTGCGCGTCGCTAAGCAATTTTTGGTCGGCCTGACTGTCAGCTGTCGTAGCTGAGTGAACATCAACTACCTAGTTGATACCGGAGTAATATCGTCAAGAAGGCGCTCCAGCTCGCGAATTGGTGACAATTGTGAGCAGCAACCAACCTGTTAGACTGTTACGCTGAGCAGTCGGAGACCGCCCTGCCGAGTGGCCGCCCTGAGCAGTCAGTCAGAGACCGCCCTGGTGAGTGGCCGCCTTCAGCAGTCGGAGACCGCCCTGCTAAGTGGCCGCCTTCAGCAGTCGGAGACCGCCCTGCTGAGTGGCCGCCTTCAGCAGTCGGAGACCGCCCTGCTAAGTGGCCGCCTTCTGCAGTCGGAGACCGCCCTGCTGAGTGGCCGCCTTCAGCAGTCGGAGACCGCCCTGCTGAGTGGCCGCCTTCAGCAGTCGGAGACCGCCCTGCTAAGTGGCCGCCTTCAGCAGTCGGAGACCGCCCTGCTGAGTGGCCGCCTTCAGCAGTCGGAGACCGCCCTGCTGAGTGGCCGCCTTCAGCAGTCGGAGACCGCCCTGCTGAGTGGCCGCCTTCAGCAGTCGGAGACCGCCCTGCTGAGTGGCCGCCTTCAGCAGTCGGAGACCGCCCTGCTGAGTGGCCGCCTTCAGCAGTCAGAAATCGCCCTGCCGAGTGGCCGCCCTGAGCAGTCAATCGGAGACCGCCCTGCCGAGTGGCCGTCCTGAGCAGTCTGAGACTGCTGTGCAGTCGAAGGCCAGCCCGATGAGCTGCGACGCTGAGCAGTCTGAGACCAGCCCGCTGAGCCGCGACACTGAGCAGTTAGAGACCACCTTGCTCTGAGCGGCGGCGTCGAAACAAGCCTGCTAAGCAGTCGGGGACCACGCAATGCTACCAGCTTGCTGAGCCCGCCACGCTAAGCAGTCGAAGAGACCATCCTGCAGAACCGCGACGCTGAACCACCCTTCTGAGCAGTCGGGGCCACCCTCCTGAGCAGTCTGGGACCACCCTCCTGGGCAGTCGTGGACCATTCCTGGGCAGTCGGGGACCACCCTCCTGAGCAGTCGGGGGCCACCACCCTCCTGAGCAGTCGGGGACCACCACCCTCCTGAGCAGTCGTGGACCACCACCCTCCTGAGCAGTCGTGGACCACCACCCTCCTGAGCAGTCGGGGACCACCACCCTCCTGAGCAGTCGGGGACCACCACCCTCCTGAGCAGTCGGGGACCACCACCCTCCTGAGCAGTCGGGGACCACCACCCTCCTGAGCAGTCGGGGACCACCACCCTCCTGAGCAGTCGGGGACCACCACCCTCCTGAGCAGTCGGGGACCACCACCCTCCTGAGCAGTCGGGGACCACCACCCTCCTGAGCAGTCGTGGACCATCCTCCTGGGCAGTCGTGGACCATTCCTGAGCAGTCTGGGACCACCACCCTCCTGAGCAGTCGGGGACCACCCTCCTGAGCAGTCGGGGACCATCCTCCTGGGCAGTCGTGGACCATTCCTGGGTAGTCGGGGACCACCACCCTCCTGAGCAATCGGGGGCCACCACCCTCCTGAGCAATCGGGGGCCACCATCCTCCTGAGCAATCGGGGGCCACCGTCCTGAGCAGTCGGGGACCACCGTCCTGAGCAGTCGTGGACCACCGTCCTGAGCAGTCGGGGGCCACCCTGCTGAGCAGTCGGGGGCCACCCTGCTGAGCAGTCGGGGGCCACCCTGCTGAGCAGTCGGGGGCCACCCTGCTGAGCAGTCGGGGGCCACCCTGCTGAGCAGTCGGGACGACTGAGCAGTCAAGGGGACACCCTGCTGAGCCGCAACGCTGTACAGTCAAGAGATCATCCTGCTGAGCGGGCTACTCTGAGCTGTCAGAGACTACCCTGCTGAACCGGTGACGCTGAGCGGTCAGAGGCTACCGTGCTGAACGGCGACGCTGAGCAGTCGAAACCACTTTGCCACCCCGAGCAGTCTGATATCACCCCGCCGAGCCGCGACGCAGACCACCCTGCTGAGCCGCGCCACGCTAAGCATGCTCCCCATCTGCCAGCGCATTATTTGCGTGCTAGTACACCATGTTCCATTGACGTCAAGCATCTACATCGCCACGCTTCAAGCTGCATGCGCCTGCCTTGCGGGGTTAGCCATTTGGGCAAGTATTCTCTTTATTTTATAGATCTCTAAATGTGCTTGTTTGTCTATCGAGATGCACAGTGTACACACTAACCGGAGATACCACCTACGAGACCGCCCCGTGCTGGCAGCATTTACCTGTCTTCACTCGCAAGAGTTAGATTATGTAGTTAATACCTACGGTGTTCTGACATGCCATCTGACAATCTGGTTGGTTTTTTTATGAATTTGCTTTATTGTACAATTGTACTGGTACCTTATCTTTGTTTTGTGCTATGTAACCATTTTACGACGTTAACCTATTTATTTCAGGCATATTTTAATTAAACTTTTTGTTTGTCTTTGCTCGCCTGTTCTATATTTTAAATTTATCGAATGCTATATAATTTAACTCTGGTGTAATGTAACTCTTTTCCAGGCATTAACTTACCTATTATTTTCAGTTGAAATTTTTTATAACCTATGTTCAATCTTCAGCTATGTTGTAAAATGGAACTAAACTGTAAACTTAAGGAACTAAAAGATAACTAATGAATGATGTTTGGAACAATGCGAATTTATTTTAATTTAGTACGTTACTGTATGCTGAATTTGAATCACAAACACTAAAATTGTAATGTAATACCTATCATAATGAACGTTCTACTAAACGGAGAATGCCTTTACCAGTATTACTACAAACAGGTAGATATTTTTATTTTTAAAAGTGTGCTCTTTTGTTTTTCTTTTTGTTTACAGTACAGTACCTATCGAAGGCACATTTTCCAATGTTTTATTAAGGAAAATGGAAAAACATTCAACTTTTTTAACAGATGGAATTAAATGATATAATGCCCTTCATAAGTAAATTGAAAGTAATATATAAGTAAATTATTAAAGAAAATTTTACCTACCTTTATAATGGTAGGTAACAACATAATTAGACACTGATTTTGAATTTTTCAGGATAATATTTTTTTAGGTTAATTAATTTTGGGATTTTTTTTAAACTTATCAATTCGATGAGAAATGTTATTGACAACATAGTTAGCTTCTAAGTTAAAAGTATAAATTATTAAGACGATGACAGATGAGTGTTTTAAAGGACTATATCACAAATATGGGACAATATTGAAGCTAAATAAAAGTATTTATAACAATTCAACATATTGTAAAAAGAAGAGAAAAAAAAAACAAGTACCTACACAGCCAACATTTTCAAGAAGAGTACCTATTGCATAAATTGAAAATGAAAAAGACCTTCTCTTCTAGACCTTAAATCTAGGTACAAATTTATATAAATGATCAGTAATTTTACACAACCATCTAGGTAAATATTGGAGCTATTACACTACCGCAAGAGAAATTTTGAGAATGTGTAAACATACAAGGTACGCTTTGAAATATTATTATCGAAAAGTATTTTCAAGATCGACAAAATAAAATTTAAAATGTCTACAAGGTTGAATAAAATCATTAAAATAGTACGAACATAAAAACGTAATGCCTGTTGATGTTTAGCTATTAATAGCACTAAGGAATCTGCAAAAATGTTAATTTAAATTAATATTAATTTATAAAAATCAAACATTGATTATGTACATTCAATAAATGTTAGAGAAGCTGAAAAATAAAATAAAACTTGGGACAAATAAATAATGTATTAGTACCAAAAGGTAAATAAGTTTAGATATTTTTAAATGTGTGCTTTAAGTACTACCCACCTAATACATTTATTTTAAATATTAGGATGATGAATGTTAGCGTAAGACAAAAACAGTTATTTTACAGAAAGCCAATAAATGTCTTAATAATGAATTTGAAATCAATTAGAGAATGTGGAAGGAAAAATTTAATACTTTTGGAGCAATCTGAACTCATTAACGAAAATTGTAAGTACCTATTACGACAGAAAAGCCCAAATTTCTAAGGAATCTTGTTTTGACAAGACTGGACCAATATAATTATGACCTGTACAAAGTAGTTACTTGCTTACATGAAACCAGTAAGTGTTAACATCATAAAATATATATGGTACATTAATATATTTTTTAAATTACGTAAATATGCATGTTAGTGTAAGACATAAACAGATTATTTACAGCACAGAAATCAGCGGCAATGTTGGAGTAAAATGTTATTTAGATATTGTGATATGATAACATTTATTTAATTAAGTATACAACATGAAAGGCTAAATGAAACGAGGTGTGAAGTAAACGAAACTTACAAATTCTCAAGAGAAGGTACTATATTATTTTTGACAAGATTGGATTGAAATGTATGTTGCTCTAGTGTGCTATAAAAAAATAGCTTTATGTAATAAAATGTATTTTTATTAAGAGAATGATACGGAAGTGATATATTTAAGAATATAAATTGTAAATTATTTAATGTTACCGAAAGTAATGCATGTTAGTGTTAAGGCAATATAAACAGTTTGTTTTGCAGGACAAAAATTTGCACCATTTAAATATATTTTAAGAAATTTGGACCTAAAAAGAACTTTTAAGGGAATAAATTTTCACGAATGGATTTTTTATGACAGTACCCACAACTCCCCACAAGGTTATTTTTTTATAAATATTCTTACAAAATTATAAAGTCTTTTAAAATAATGCATGGTAAGTAGTGTATAATAAAAGAATACTAACAGTTTTTTATTTTAAATATTGTAAAATGACTGGCTTGGCTATATTTATCTTTGGTTGAGAAAGTGCATGTCAAACATTTTGAAATATTAATGTTATTAACGTGAAATATTTGAAACTGAAAAAAATGTTGAATTTCTGAATTTAGAGTTAGGTATAATCAGTTATTTTGCAGGAAATTTGGATTTGAGACAATATTGAGACCTATTAATTACATAATAAATGTTGTATATTATGTTTAAAACAAAATGCATGTAAGGCTTAAAACAGTTTTATTACAGTACTTACCCACTATTAGCTGGAAACTTGTTGGGAACGTTTAGTACAGGTACTTTTACATACCTATTTATCTCTAGTTTCCAAAGTTTTTAATTTTTTTTGTAATTTCATAAAAAAATACTGAAACATTTTTTACAGCTCTATAAATTGAAAAATAAAATATTTTGAATAAAAGGACAGAATTTACAATAAAATGAGCTCATCAATGGATGAGCTGCGATGATGATAATCGAGGGCGAAGACTGAGAGCCGAAATGCCACGATGTGGAGAAAAATGAAGAAAACTAAGAATAACGAAGAAGCGAAGTCGAAGTCCAGTCGAGAAGTGTGAAGACCGGTGAAGAAGAGTGAATAACCAGCGGAGAAGAGCGAAGACCAGCGGAGAAGAAAGGAGACTGAATGTGAAGAAAAATTTTACCAGAGCAAAATCAAGAATCAGCAGAAAAGAACGAATGCCAAGAGAAGAATGACTTCCTGAGAAGAGAAAACCAGCCGACAAGAGTGAAGACCGGCGATGAAGAGTGAAGATCGGCGGAGGAGAGTGAAGATCGGCGGAGAAGGAAGACCAGCGGAAAAGAGAAGACCAGCGGAAAAGAGGGAAGACCAGCGGAAAAGAGGGAAGACCAGCGGAAAAGAGCGAAGACCAACGGAGAAGAGCGAAGATCAGAGGACAGGAATGAAGACTGAATGTGAAAAGAAAAATTAGACTCGAGATCAAAATCGAAAACCAGCAGAGAAAAACGAATACCAAGAGAAGAAGAATGACTCCGAGGAGAGAAGACCAGCCGAGAAGAGTGAAGACCAGCGGAGAAGTGGGAAGACCAGCGGTGAAAAGGGGAAGACCAGCGGTGAAGAGGGGAAGACCAGCGGAAAAGAGGGAAGACCAGAGGATAGGAATGAAGACTGAATGTGAAAAGAAAAATTAGACTCGAGATCAAAAACGAAAACCAGCAGAGAAGAACGAATACCAAGAGAAGAAGAATGACTTCCCGAGAAGAGTGAAGACCAGCTGAGAAAAGTGAAGACCAGCGGAGAAGTGGGAAGACCAGCAGAGAAGTGGGAAGCCCAGCTGTGAAGAGGGGAAGACCAGCGGAGAAGAGGGAAGACCAGCGGACAAGAGGGAAGACCAGCGGACAAGAGGGAAGACCAGCGGACAAGAGGGAAGACCAGCGGACAAGAGGGAAGACCAGCGGAGAAGAGGGAAGACCAGCGGAGAAGAGGGAAGACCAGCGGAGAAGAGGGAAGACCAGCGGAGAAGAGCGAAGACCAGAGGACAGAAATGAAGACTGAATGTGAAAAGAAAAATTAGACACGAGATCAAAATCGAAAACCAGCAGAGAAGAACGAATACCAAGAGAAGAAGAATGACTTCCCGAGAAGAGTGAAGACCAGCGGAGAAAAGTGAAGACCCGCGGAGAAAAGTGAAGACCAGCGGAGAAAAGTGAAGACCAGCGGAGAAAAGTGAAGACCAGCGGAGAAAAGTGAAGACCAGCGGAGAAAAGTGAAGACCAGCGGAGAAAAGTGAAGACCAGCGGAGAAAAGTGAAGACCAGCGGAGAAAAGTGAAGACCAGCGGAGAAGTGGGAAGCCCAGCGGTGAAGAGGGGAAGACCAGCGGAGAAGAGGGAAGACCAGAGGACAGGAATGAAGTCTGAATGTGAAAAGAAAAATTAGACTCGAGATCAAAATCGAAAACCAGCAGAGAAGAACGAATACCAAGAGAAGAAGAATGACTTCCCGAGAAGAGTGAAGACCAGCGGAGAAGAGGGAAGACCAGCGGAGAAGAGGGAAGACCAGCGGACAAGAGGGAAGACCAGCGGACAAGAGGGAAGACCAGCGGACAAGAGGGAAGACCAGCGGACAAGAGGGAAGACCAGCGGACAAGAGGGAAGACCAGCGGACAAGAGGGAAGACCATCGGAGAAGAGGGAAGACCAGCGGACAAGGGGAAGACCATCGGAGAAGAGGGAAGACCAGCGGAGAAGAGCGAAGACCAGAGGACAGGAATGAAGACTGAATGTGAAAAGAAAAATTAGACACGATCAAAATCGAAAACCAGCAGAGAAGAACGAATACCAAGAGAAGAAGAATGACTCCCCGAGAAGAGTGAAGACCAGCGGATAAAAGTGAGGACCAGCGGATAAAAATGAGGACCAGCGGAGAATTGGGAAGACTAGCGGAGAAGAGGGAAGACCAGCGGAGAAGAGGGAAGACCAGCGGAGAAGAGGGAAGACCAGCGGAGAAGAGGGAAGACCAGCGGAGAAGAGGGAAGACCAGCGGAGAAGAGGGAAGACCAGCGGAGAAGAGGGAAGACCAGCGGAGAAGAGGGAAGACCAGCGGAGAAGAGGGAAGACCAGCGGTGAAGAGGGGAAGACCAGCGGAGAAGAGGGGAAGACCAGCGGAGAAGAGTGAAGACCAGTGAAGAAGAATGAAAACTGAATGTGAAAAGAAAAATTAGTCATGAGAGCAAAATCGAGAACTAGCAGAGAAGAACGAATGCCAAGAAAAGAAGAATGACTCCGAGGAGAGAAGACCAGCGGAGAAGAGTGAAGACCAACGGAGAAGAGTGAAGACCAACGGAGAAGAGTGAAGACCAACGGAGAAGAGTGAAGACCAGCGGAGAAGAGTGAAGACCAGCGGAGAAGAGGGAAGGAAAACCAGTGGAAAAGAATGAAGACAATTTGAAAAGAAAAATTAGATATGAGAGCAAAATCGAGAACCAGCAGAGAAGAAGAGTGACTCCCCGAGAAGAGAAGACCAGCCGAGAAGAATGAAGACCAGCGAAAAAGAGTGAAGATTCAACAGAAGCGTGAAGATTAGTTAAAAGAAAAATTAGACATGAGAGCAAAATAGAGAACCAGCAGAGAACGAATGCCAGTTGAAGAAGAATGACTCCCCGAAAAGAGTGAAGACTCAACAGAAGTGTGAAGATTTGCGGAGAAGTTTGAAGACCAGCGGGGAAGAAAGAATTAAGAACTAGTATGGAAAGCAAAATTTTGACCTGAGAGCTAAATTGAGGACCAGCGAAGAAATAAGGAAGTCGAAGAATTGAAAGCAAAAACAATCTACTCCCTGAGAAGAGTGAAGACCAGCGGAGAAGAGGGAAGACCAGCAGAGAAGAGTGAAGACAAGTGGAGAAGAATGAGGACCAGCGGAGAAGAGGCAAGATCAGCGAATAAGAGTGAAAACCAGCAGAGAAGAAGGAAGTCCAGGAACTTATATTTGAAAAACTTATTGAAGAATGAAAACTAGCGGAGAAGTGAGAATAAGTGAATAACGAAGACAGCCAAAATGTCAAGTGGAAAAGAATGAAGACCAGCGGAGAAGAGAAAACCAGCGAAATAGAGTGAAGACCAGCGGAGAAAATTAACGAATGCCAAGATAAGAAGAAAGACTGCCCGAGAAGAATGAACTAGCGGTGAAGAAGTACAGAGGAGAAGAACATTGGGGAGGAATGACCAGCGGAAAAGAATGAAGACAAATGAAGAAGAAAGAAAAATAAGATTAAAGAATAAAGATCGAGAGCGAGGAACGAACACTGAGCCAAATTGAAGACCGGCGGAGAAGAAAAACGAATGCCAAGAAAAGAAGGAAGTCCGAGAACTTAAAGCAAAAGTCCTACCCGAATCTAGAGATAACAATTTAAAATGACCAGTTATTTTATAAAGGAACTATCAAGATAGCCGTAAAGAACAAAGGGCGACGAGGCGGTATTCGAAAACTGGATGCGGACACTTTAATAAAGGTAAAAACGCTAGACTTATTTCATTTATTAAAAAGATTTTTTGGAATTACACTCGAACCTATGTAGTTAAAATTCCCTTATCATTTCCCTATTCTCTCTTAATCCTTTATCCTTGGTTCTTCTGTAGTCAGCGGCGCACTTGCAGCAGCAGTTATAGGCGACGATAGCCCACCTACAATCAAGCCTGTCTGCAAATCTTAACATAAAAAAAAATCATTGGAAATTAATTTCTGTTGCTTACTATAAGATAGGAATACAAATTTATATAGCACTTTTTAAGAAAAAGTAATTACAATTTATTTGTCATTTGTTAGCATATTTAATATTTTTTATTATTCACAGATAATTCCGGAATTGAAATTGAGCTCGGCGGCGGGCGGTGCGTCTCGTCAGATCATAAATCAAATTGATTTTTCGTCATATACATACATTATTTTGTAAATATTTTCATTAAATGTTTCTACTGCTAGAAATAAAATGTTTTATTAGATTTTTGTATTTTATTTTTTAAATTATATTTTATTAGATGACGCCATGAATACCAGACTAATTCCGCTGGGAATAATAAAATTCTGTGTTGGGAATATTTATAATATTTAATTTTATTCTTTTGTAGCCTTCTGTCAGAGTTGATTACGACCGACACCCCAACATCAGAATTTTGACGAGTGTTTTTATTATACATTTGTGCAGATTATTTCTGAGATTGTAAGAAGTTTAACACATTAAAATTAAATGAATTGGTACGGAAAATTCGCCATGACTAAATTTAACCCCTTGTTTTTAAATTTCTTTTCTTTCTCTTGATTATTTTTCAAATCTCAAACGTGAGTAGGTACTATGCTTCAATGCACAAACCAATGACTATAAATCCAGACTAGTTAGTTGGTTTAGTGCTCGGTGGCACAAACAATGACTATTACTTACTTCTTTTTAATTATAACTTCTTATTAGGTACCTATAAGTTTAATTTTATAAATACATTAGTTCTGCCCACGACTTCGTACGTGTTGTAGCTCGTTTTTTGGAGATCCCGCAGGAACTGACATCTTCATCGCTCTGACTACGGCGGCGACATTGGCGCCCAATTTTTTATATGTTTAGACGATCCGTCGGGAACCTTTTTCCGGGATAAAAGTATTCTATATGTTAATCCAGGTAATAAACTACCTGTTTGCCAAATTACATCCAAATCCGTATTGCCTGAGAGTAACAAACATCCACACATACATCCATCCTCACAAACTCGCATTTATAAATATATATAATTTTTTTATAAATTGCAACCGTTTCACGTTTATTGTTTTTAAAGCTTATAAAATTCTAACTTTCTAACAGAAATATTGGGAGTTGAATTTTTAGAGAACGATTTTGATTTCGATATATACTTATAATATGTATAACTAATAAAATACAACAGATCATTTAGTTCTAAACATAACCTATGTTTTCGTAAGATTAATAATTAAAAATGTATATTCTGTATTAAAATTATTTAGTATGATTTTCTTCAGAGTGACGACACGATTATTTTTGAATTACCCGCGGTTTTACAGTCTACTTTGATTTTTCAAAATCTATTACTATACTAAAATATTTTCATTTTGAGCATTAAAAATTAATGGAAGTCCAATTTTTACAAGACAACAAACTTGAATCACATTAAACATTACAAAACACTATTGTAACAATATACATTTAATTTAAATTATCTTATTAAACATCTTAAAATTTTCGAAAATTAATCTGAACTGTATTGATAAATTCAAAGAATTCGTTTGAGGCCATGAGACGATTTAATCCGAAATTCTTTTTATTCTATTTTTTTCTTATAAATATTGTTACGACGAACTATGGAACGTTCTGGAAAAAGCGTTGGCGCCGGCCGAAAGTCTCGAACGACCGCCCCTTTCCGATTAGTGTCAAAGGAAATTGGTCCTTATGTTTACAACATAGAGTTTACATTCAACAGAAACAGCATTCCCGAACTTTCAATGGCTTGTTTACAATCTTATTTACATTTTTTGGTAAAATATACATCGAGGCGTTTGGCGCCAAGTATAAATAAGAGTACGGCAGGTCGAGTTGAGTAAGTGGTGCGCCAACCAGCGATACGATAGCGACTCTTCGGAGCTTTTGCGAATTTACCTGCGACAGTGAACCGGCGACATATTAAGGGAATCAATGACGACTTTTGGCAAGTTTAACGGTTTCATTACATAAGTTTCGCAATTTTGGCAGTCATCTTGGTTTGTAAAAATAAATCGTTCCTTTCGCCCTTGCACGGCATTTTAACTCACCCCGCACGTAACAATTTCATTGTTCAATCTTCTTGAATGTGGAGCTTTACAAATTGGACTTTGTATTGATCTTATTACAATTGGGGAGCGTTTTGAGTATCCTACGTAGGTATCTAATACACAAACGCACTGCTTACGTTAGTAAACTAACATCAGGGTTGAATAAAATTTCAGTGTTATGCGTGGAATGTACGTCTACGGTTTAATTGTGAATGTGATTCAAAGAATTCTTGAATGTGATTCAAAGAAAAAAATAGCGTACATTCTTAACAAACGACAGAAAAGAAGAAGATATCGTATGCAGCTATATTTATAAAATCATTTGTCCTATGAACCCACAGCCAAAACTGCCAAGGCTAGAAACTTAGAAACCCTAAACATAGGTTTATTTTATTACGTAAGCATCCGCTAAGAAAGGATTTTTGAAAATTCTGATAAATGAGAGCACAGTAGGTTGTGCTGTGCACACACGCGAATGTACGTCGCGATGAGTAAATTTAATAAAATTTTAAAATTCTTCTTCATAATTGTACGGGCCTGTAAGCTCCCGTAAATTTATGTGGTTACGGTACGGCTGTGTCAGTGTTGCCGTTTCGGAAAAAAGAAAGTCCCCAGATATTGATGAAAAAGTTGCTAGATTTTAAAATAAAATTACTTAAAAAATCCGCTAGAAGTCGCTAAATATTTCAAAATATTCTATAGTAAAAACACAGGTAAAAATATGCTGTAAACAAAGCAAATTTGTATAATCAAGGCTTTATTCATAGTAATCAAATCCCTAGGTTTATTCTTGTTCTTAGGTTTATACAAACATTTCGTCGTCATACACTATTCACTCAAAATAGATTTGTTCTGCAAAAACATAGCATAGAAACTGGTTATTCCATTCCTTCCTTTCTATAAACGGTCCTTGTTCTATTCCTTCCTTTCCTTTCCTTCCTTGCTGACGAATGAATGAAAGAGAAAGAAATAGCGACTGTTGAGTAAAAGAAAGTAATAACTTCGGTGAGATTTATCTATACAATTGCATTTAATAGTTTAATATTCTTCCCAAATTTTTACAATTTATAGGTACATTGATTGTTAGCTTCGAACTTGTAAACAATAGTTTTTATATTTTACCGTCGTTCTCTTATTTATTAAATAAACACGTAGGTACGTATTGAAGTTGTCACAGGCAGCGCCTTCCCATTCGTCGACAGCACCGTGAATGTTGCCACGAGATAAATGTAGACTGTGTGCGCCACGGCGCATTTTAGAGGCGTAGACATACCCCCGGCCTTGGAAGCTGTTAGCTTTCAATTATCTTCATCTCGAACAGGAAGAGGACATATCCGTGAGAATGCCCTTCTGACGACGCCTGATGCAGTCCGAATATCCGCAACCCTTGCAATCCCGTCTTGTCCAGGGAAAACAGATATGATTCGACCAATGTTCCATTTCAGTGGTGGTGAGTTCGTATCTTTGATGACAACCAAAGTGCCAGGTTGTAGGGTGGCTTGATTGGACTTCCACTTCGATCTGGTTTGCAGCTCTGACACGTATTCGGTCGACCAGCGCCTCCAGAAGTGCACGCGAATCTGTTCAACCCGCTGGTAACGCGTCAGGCTGTGCATGGGTTTCTCCTCCAGGTCAGCGTAAACAGGTGCAGTCAATGGACGACCAACCAGAAAATGAGCTGGAGTGAGAGGTGACAGGTCTAGTGGATCTGGAGACATAGGGTTTAAAGGGCGAGAGTTCAAAACGGCTTCAACTTGTGCCAATACCGTGCTGAACTCCTCGAAAGTCAAGTGCGCATTACCCACTACTCGCCTGAGGTGGTACTTACAGCTTTTTACTCCGGCCTCCCATAGTCCACCAAAGTGAGGTGCGTAAGGGGGAATGAAAGTAAATTTAATCCCTTGAGCGGCTGCGTAATTAACAAGTTCATTTGAATAAGTAGATAAGAATTTAGAAAATTCATTCATTAGTCCTACGAAACATTTACCGTTGTCTGAAAATATTTCAGAAGGTTTTGAGCGACGAGAAATAAATCTTTTTAAAGCTAACAGGTACGCGTCCGTGGTGAGATCGCTGACCAGCTCTAAGTGTACAGCGCGCGTAGTGAAGCAGACGAACAAACAAATGTAAGCCTTAACAGTTCTGGCTCCCCTACCTTTTCTGTTCAATATGAGCACTGGACCGGCGTAGTCCACACCGCAATGCATAAACGGATAGCCTGGACTCAATCGTTCTTTAGGTAAGTTGCCCATGATGGGCGTTAGTGTCTTACCTCGCAATCTCGTACACAAAACACAGTCATGTACGATTTTCCTGGCTAGATTGCGTCCCCCGATGGGCCACCACGTCTCTCTCAGTGTAAATAAAAGTAGTCGTGGAGCTGCGTGTAGCAATTTTAAATGTTCGTGACGAAATATTAAAATCGTGAAATAATGTTTAGCTGAGATTAACACTGGATGTTTTTTATTGTAATCAAATTGCAAAGAATCATTGAGACGACCGCCCACGCGTATTATTATCCTACTATCGATAAATAAACTTAGATTTGACAAATTATGTTTGTTTGGTAAAGGTTTATTATTAATTAATAATTGATAAATCTCCGGGAATGCTTCCAATTGTGCAAATTGGATTAAAACATTTCTTGACTCACTCAATTCGTCAACGCTTAGCGGTCCGGTGCGGAAGTCGCCCTTATTGCATTTATTGTGGATGAATCGTTTTAAAGGTGCGACACCGTGGATCATGCGCTCGAGCTGAGAAGATTTCTCGAAAGGAAATTTGAATTGTTTCTTGTCTATGGCTATGTGCATATGTGTAAAATTTGAATGTTGTGTATTTTTTATTTCAGGCACACCTTCCATCACTAAGTCGTACCTTAAGAGGATTGCGATTAAATCGCCTCGAATGAGTGGACCGACTAACTGAAGTTCGTTAAGAGCGTGCAGCGCGATCGAAAATCTTCGAGTTGGAGTAGCGGTGACGGAACGCACACAAAAATAACTTTACAGATTAGGCTCAACACAGAGTAAAACATATTTTTACTAATTTTTCTTTAGGAAAAATTAATGTAATAAATGATAATAGAATGTAATATATGTAAATAATAATTAGTTATTATTATAATATAACGTAATATTCAGCTGATCACTGTGTTTTGTTCATTTCTTATAAATAATTTTACCTATGTATACTTACCTGCATATCTGGAAAAGAATAAATAAAGTTTGAAAGAAGAAATGAAAAACTGCAAAAAATAATAAAAAGTTTTTATTATTAAATTTGTGATGTTTGGTTGTCGTGGTATTATCGTTATTTGTTAATTGTCGTTTATTTTTGACCTTATCTTTCGAGTGCTTTCAATATATAATCAGGCTCCTTAATTGCCATTTTTCTATCCAGTCTATTTTCGTATGAAATATTTACGTATTGAATTTTTCCACTGTCTTGATTATCCGAGGATGTTTGAATTTCTGCTATTGGTAGCCTGAAATAAAATTAAACACTAAAAACGACAGAGAGCAAATTGTAAACACCGTTAGTTTATAATAAACATAACTGACGAATATTATGAAAGGAACATTGAATTTAAAATAAAACGCTTAAAAGTTGATAGTTTATAACCTCTCCGTTCCGAAATTGTCTAAGAACATGCACTGTTCAGTACTTGGGCCTATCAATGAACAGTTTTACAAATTTACTGCGCGGTTTCAGTTTACAGTTTCGTTATAAACGGCTGTTATCAAAAGCAAAAAACCTAATCTAACCTAACCAATAAATGTTTGATTAGCTAAGAAACCTATTTGGTGACCAAGTACTAGACTAGGTCAACCAAAAAAAGTTGCTGACCAAATAAATATTTTGCTGAAAAAATATATATTCCTATTACAAACTAACATATGCAATGTTACCGGATAATAGCCTAATTGACAAAATTTGGAAATTAGTTTAAAACTATGGCTTAGCATCTATTTCACCCCAAAAATATATTATTAAAAAAAAAAAATAGGTCTTTTACATTAGTATTTTGAGTTTTTAGAAATGAACTTGAAATTGACCGCGAAAAAGGCCAAGACTGTCATGGCGTCTTGAATGACGTCACACCTCGCGAAACAGTCGTGTTTGTTTATGACAGTCAATTGTGTTTTTTAATAAATAATGAATTCCTCGTATTATAAATACTGTATAGTGCCCCAATGTAAAAGTACAACGATAAAAACGCCAAACAAATTATTCATATACGTTCCAAACAATAAACAATAACAAATTGATGAAGTTAAGGTTATTACAGCTCTCAACAGCCACTATCAATACCTCGTTGTGAATTTTCAATGCCAGAGATCTAGATTCACAACAAAGAGATTCGAAGAGCACTACGGAGTCTTGACGTGAACAAAGCTAGTGGACCTGATGGCATACCTGCAAGGGTCCTGAAGGAATGTGGTCCTGAATTGTCTCCTGTACTTACACGCTTGTACCATCTCTCTCTCAGGACGAATACCGTGCCGGCATTTTGGAAGCTTGCCAATGTTCAACCAGTGCCTAAAAAGGGTAACCGTGCCAACCCCTGTAATTATCGATCAATCGCCATCACTTCTGTACTCTGTAAGGTTATGGAGAGAGTACTGAATAGTAAGCTGCTGACATATCTTGAAGTTAACGACCTGCTCAGTGATCGCCAATATGGATTTCGCCAGGGACGTTCAACCGGAGGTCTTCTTGTATATGTCACGCAATACTGGAGTGAAGCCATCGAGTATTGCGTGACTTGGCGAGGCTCTCGCTGTGTCACTCGACATATCGAAGGTCTTTGAGAGGGTTTGGCATGCACGTTTACTTGGCAAGCTTCCTACATACGGCATCCCCTCCGGTCTCTTTGTAGCTGGATTTCTGATTTCCTGAATGACCGGTCAATTCGAGTAGTCATTGATGGCTGCTCCTAGGACCTCATGGCAAATGATGCCGGTATTCCTCAGGGATCTGTTCTCTCTGCAACTCTTTTCCTGCTTCATATTAATGACTTACTTCTTCCAGGAGTAGTTGTATACGCAGATGACAATACGGTCATAGAGAGATATTTGTCCAGGATTCGTTGGGGGGCAATGGTTGAGCGAATTAACTGAACCTTAAATCTTGTATGCCAATGGGGTGACAAGAATCTGGCTGATTTTAACGCCACCAAAACGCAAGCGTATTTGGTCTCTGCAAAAAGGAGCCCTTTCGACTTGGCTCCAACTTTCCGATGTGCATCCGTACCTGTGGCCAATGATCTTGAGCTTCTTGGTATGAAGTTGTGCTCAAATCTCAACTTCGGTAATTCTATCGAGTCCAAAGCCCAAACAGCGGCCAAAAAGTTGGGCATCCCAAATAGAGTGAAGCGATGCTTCACACTTGGACAGCTCCTCTCTTTATACAAGGCACAAGTCCTATCTTGCATGGAGTATTGCTGTCACCTTTGGGATGGCCCATCAAAATACCAACTTGCTGCACTCGACTCGGTGGATCGCAGAGCTAGGAGGCCCATTGGCGATGATACACTAATAAGAACTAAGCTGCAGAGCCTAGCACATAGACGCAAAGTTGCCTGTGTATTCTATAAGATGTACTTCGAAGAGTGTGCTCGAGAGCTGCATGAGATCATTCATACTGTCTTCCCCTTTCTTCTATCGGACATACAGACGTACGGCTGGTTACCATCCTCACCTTGTCGAAATCCCTCTAATTCGGACCAAGCGCTTTAAAACATCTTTTGTGATGCGCACTACTAAGGATTGGAACTCCCTGCCGGCGTCTGTATTTCCGAGCTCATATAACCCAAATCTTTTCAAGGTTCGAGTGAATGGGCATCTTCTGGGTGAGCTCGCTCCATCGTCGGCCTTATCCTTCCTACATGGATAGATGCTGGTCAAGAGCAAACTCATCTTTAATAAAAAAATAAAAAAAAATAAAACTTTGTATTCGCTTACCTCAAAGTCAGCGGTTTTGAGTCAATGTCAAATTAGAAAATAAACGTAATCACCATTTATTAATATTGTGAAGTTAAGTTTTTACTATCGTATTAATTGTATTTTTATATATTTATTGTCCTGATATCAGTGGCAAAAGAAATTCATCGTGTGATTTGGTAAAATAGCTTGAAATTTACCAACGCGCCACCATTTAATTGTAATTTAACAGGTGAAGTTGAATATTTACAGATATAAAAAACAATTTTTTTACATTTTCTTGGCTTCTCAGCTCAATATTACAACATATTTTATATTGAAAATACTTTTTTTTTATTTAGAACAAACTTTAAAGTAAGAATACTTTCAAAAAGTAAATCTTTAAATGTTTTAAAAATTTTAGGTTGTAAAAGCATTCTAGTCACAAAAGTTATAAGATTGTGTCGACAAGTGTCGACGTGTATTTAACAACATGGTGGAACACATTTTTTGTTTCCACCGGTTCTCAAATTTTTATATAAAATACCATTTTCCATGGCGCTCATC
Source organism: Bembecia ichneumoniformis (assembly GCA_910589475.2). Taxonomy (NCBI): domain Eukaryota; kingdom Metazoa; phylum Arthropoda; class Insecta; order Lepidoptera; family Sesiidae; genus Bembecia; species Bembecia ichneumoniformis. The sequence continues at coordinate 9,375,539 of OU342537.1, read as the reverse complement.
AATGAGGGTTTGGCTCAGTTCATATCAGTTGTACCTAGTATATGGTTAAATGAAAATTCTGTCCAGTTTTGGTCAAGGGCAAGAAAAACCGGCGATCTTGAGACGGCTGATTCCACAGTAGGTAAATGCCACTCTCTGATTGGTAACTGCTAATTAAGTAAGACTTTGTTTGTTCTTCACATAATACTTAGATAGAAGTTTTACCATTGCGGAATTCCGATGAACAATAGTCGGTGTTCACTGCAAAAAATTGTCCAAGCATAACGGCGTCAATTTTGGGCAATATACTGCTGTTTGTTTTGTTAAATCCTGATTCCATGGCGAATTATACCTGTCTTTCAAGATTAAACTAAAAACGAACTGTATTAATTTAACAATAATTGCTGAAAACTCGAAATAACCTGTTCACTTTATACGAAAATTACAGCCACAACGTGGTGTTTCGCGAGGTGTGACGTCACGCTTCCATGCGCTTCTCTGATTGGTGTTTAATGTCACATAATTAAACGCCTCATTTTGTCGATTTTATTTTCCAAAAATATTATTAATCTTTTATTATTTTAATAGAAAAGTTGTTTTTTGTTTACTAATTATCATGGTTAATCATTAGAAACTCTAAGCCATCCGATTTATTCTCAGTGGAAACAAGCCTGTTGTATACACCTCTGTTTGAGACATTATAGGTATATAGACTGTTGAGAAATAGATAGGTAGGTATTTACCTGTATGCATTTGCATGTTCTGCGTTCGCACTACTCTGTACGGAATTCGACTCAACTGCAATATTTTATTTTGCATGTTCAGATTTTCTTATTTGCCTGAAAGTGAAACCAATGACATGATTAATTTAGCCATATTTAAGTATGCAAATTAGAAAAAAAAAAACAGACAATTGCGTTCTCCGATAAAAATACTTCCAAATAGAAGTCTACTTACCACATTATAGCAGCATTCTTAGGATAAATTTTTTATTTAGTCACTTAGATGATGATTATTTTTCTGTTTACCCATCCTTCACTTCCAAAAAACACTTAAACATGTGTAAAATGTAAATACAAAATTTATAACACAGCTGACTTGACATTGACCTCACGACGTCATGTCATACGACAAATAAGTGCGCCTAGTGATTTTATTAGAGCAATTTTTTTTGTTTGGAAAACCATCAGGCGTTTGGGTTAAATATTGAAAAGTCTTAATATTTTCATATTTATAATTTTATAATGAATATTAAGAAGGGGGGGATCTGCGGAATATCAATACAAACATTTTCATGTGAGAATTAGTGCTTCATGCGTAAAATTTAAGAAGTATTCGAAGAAATAAATTTTTAGAAGTCGTTCCGTTTATGTATTTTTTATTAATTTTAAATGTATTTGTTTCAAATTTCAACAAGGCGGTGACCTTGTGCAAGGATCAGGCTAACCTACAAAAGTTACTTTAATGTATTTAACTAATTCAGCGCTTAGTACTAGTCACTTAAAAATGAGTAAATTTCCAGAATTTTGTGCAGTATCCTCTTAAGAGAAATGTTTGTGGTGGATTTTTGACTCGCATCAAATACTACACGTAATTTAGTAGTACTACTATGTTCACGGAAAACGCCGTGATGTGGCATGAAATAATAAGGTTTTCCGTATGACTCGACTTTACTCATATGGCCTAAACGGATATATTCGTGAATGAAGTCAGTATACATTTGTTTATAGACAGGTGATTGTTGTAACCGTTTCTCAAGTGCTAAAAATCGACGCTCTGCTACTGAATATGTATCGCCTAAGAGGTCCGATGATCGTTTAAACGGAATTTGAACGCAAAATCTACCGTCAACTGTACGCTTAGTGTGCTCAACGAAATGATTCTCGCATGCAATCTCCTCGTCGCTGAGCAGATTCCGCTTGGGCAGCTCCTCAAGCTCCCAAAACATTCTCAATTGAGCATCGACTGGTTGTGAAAAATTGCAATTAATTAATTGATTTTTATTTAAATTGTACGCATAAATAGGTCCAGAAATAATCCAGCCTAGCTTAGTATTCTGTAAGAAGGGACCGGTTTTTAATCGCATTTTCCCTTCTGCTAGTAAATTCCAGAAGTGGTCGGCACCTATCAAAATGTCAATTTGTTTACTTTCATAAAAAGTAGGGTCAGCTAACTGAATATTTTTAGGTATTTGAAGCTGTTCGCATTGTATAGTAGCGGGTGGCAATGACGACGTAATATCTTGCAACACCACACATTCGAAACGCATAAAGTAAGGGCTGGATCGCGCGTTTATCTCAATATCACACGATTGCGTACTGTGTGTTATTGAGTTTCCAACACCTTTAATGTGTAAAGTGGACTGTTTAGTAGGTAGATTAAGTAAATCGCATAATCGCTTTGTGATAAAACTTCTTTCGCTTCCACAGTCGAGCAATGCGCGCGCGACGTGACGTATGTTATGGCCGGCTATATCGACGAGTGCAGTTGACAACAGTACAGGGTGCACATTAGACGATCGAGAACTTTGCGATTGTTCGTCCAAGTGTGCGGTATGCGTAAATATACTCACGCTCCCGACGCTCGCGTCGTTGCCGTTAGAGGAGATCAGTTTGTTGTCTGGGGTCGAGAGGGACGCGCCGCCCGCACCGGTCAGCTGATCGTCGTGTATTAAAGTATTATGTCTCTGATTGCATTTACGACATGAACTGAAACTACACTTTGCTAGCGTATGCCCTGAACGTAAACAATTACGACATAAATGTTTGTCTTGAATTAGTTTTAACTTATCTTGTAAAGTTAAATTAATGAATGTTTGGCAAGTGTAAATAGGATGATTACTATTGCATACCAAACAGGCGCGTGATTTTTTGTTGTGTTGAAGTGGAGAACTGTGCATATTACTTGCACCCGGTGACATATGACAGTGAACCTTCGGAGTAGTTACTTGTTTAGACGCTTTGTTATTATTGCCGTGTGTAACTATTAAGGTTTCCAACATGTCTGCCCTGTCTTTGAGAAATTTGACTAGATGTTCTATTTTCACTACCGGTGTCGCATCCTGATGACCGCTGCTACAATTTTTGTCGCTAGATAAGGAGCCTCTAAATTGTTCCCACTCGCGTTCCGTGGTACTGTCCAACTTAGAAACGACCATGTAAATAATGAGCGTATCCCATGAATCTACCGGCTCGTGAAGCAGTTTTAAGGCGCGAATATTTTTTAAAAGCGTGTCAATAAGCTTACGGATATGTGTTGGCGATTCTTTGACGAGATTTTGAATGGAAAAAAGGGCTTTAACATGGTTATGAACCAACAATCTAGTGTTATTGTACCTATTACAAAGTAATTCCCAAGCAACTGTGTAATTGTTTGAAGAAAATTCTAACGAATCGATTACTAGTGCTGCTGCACTTTCTAATGAAGATTTTAAGTAGTGAAATTTCTGTATGGGTGCAATATCTTTGTTGTTGTGAACTAAAGAGAGGAATGTATCTCTGTACTCAAGCCAGTGCTCATATGACCCGTCGAAGGTGGGCATAACTATAGTAGGCAGTTTTACAGCGTGTAAATTAGCAGTAGTGCTAGAAGCGACCTCACCAGAGGAGAGCAAACCTTTTGCTTGCGCAATGACTGTATAGTAAGAACTTTCGAAGCTTTCCCGCAATTCTAACTGAATAAAAAGCTCATGATCACTTACGATTAATTCAATTTCGCTTTGAATTGCATTAAATTCGTTAAAAAATATAGACGCCCCTTCAATACGCAGCTGCAATTCTGCCCGTTTACTTGGATTTGAAATCAAAATTTCCCCATCTAAAGTATTGATGTATTTCGTTAAAACCGTTAATCTACCCCGTATGACACCCCGTTTTTTATTTAATTCCGTTAGGCGTTCATCACCTTTCGGGCTTGCACATCTGGGAGATTTTTCAGGTATCGTTAATTTTTCTGTACTCATTTTGATGGACAATGGGTAAGCAAAGCACTGAATAAATTGAGCTGTACTTACGATTGAATGTAAGCTAACCTCGACGTGCGTGCAGTAGGTCTTACGTATATATTCCACAGATAGCGGGCTTAGCGTAACTGTATTTACTGAAATTTTACAAAGACACGATATTAACACGAGTAGGCGTTGGGAATAGGAAGAAACTGGTTGGTATCTCACCGAATTGCACTGATTGCTATGCTGAGCACTCAGTCCACGCATGAAGGTCGCAAATTCTTAAGAATTTTATGTTGAATTTTCTTTCTTCCAATTGTCCGGCTCTGAAGGTCCAAATTGTGTTGAGTAAAAGAAAGTAATAACTTCGGTGAGATTTATCTATACAATTGCATTTAATAGTTTAATATTCTTCCCAAATTTTTACAATTTATAGGTACATTGATTGTTAGCTTCGAACTTGTAAACAATAGTTTTTATATTTTACCGTCGTTCTCTTATTTATTAAATAAACACGTAGGTACGTATTGAAGTTGTCACAGGCAGCGCCTTCCCATTCGTCGACAGCACCGTGAATGTTGCCACGAGATAAATGTAGACTGTGTGCGCCACGGCGCATTTTAGAGGCGTAGACACGACATAATATATGATGAATCGTTTCGATAGAGTGAGAGGCATCAAACCACGGCATCAAACAGACCGAACCCTGGAGATCGAACGTCATTCTAGTAGCAGATTCCCAAAAAAACAATAGCAATTCGTAGTGTTGCTAGTAACTAGCTACATTTAAATTTGTACCAAAATATTTCTTTAGGTATTTCAATAAACTGAAAAAGTCGCTTCTTCTTGTTATTTCACTATACTTTTTTCTTATTTACTTCTTTGTAGCTTTGCATACAAGAAGTCGCTAAGTCGCTAACGACATCCAAAATTCGCTAGATCTAGGCAACAGTGGGCTGTGTACCTACTAGTGGGCAACGCTTCCGTTAAAAAGCGTCGCTGGTCTAGCCGATTAGGTAGTTAGGCCGAAGAGAGTGGGCAAGGGTTCCAAGACAAAGTCTGTACTGGTTATAACATTTCACTTTCTTGGCCCATTTCTTCGCGAACACTATATACGAACACTTTGCACAATCACTTGTGTTTATTGGACGAACTGTAGGCTGTCCCGAACAATAATGATGGATCATTGTTGCACGCAATGAGTCATCAGCATCACAACAACATGCAAGGCGATGTACAAAAAGCTTTAAATAAAGATGGATAATTTAATGTATTGGATTACTTCTTATAATATGTTTTGTATTAAGTTTGTTTTTAAATACCATTTTTATTTTTAATGTTAAAAGTGGGAAAATAATAAGACGGTAGTGTCTGGTTCGATTAATTTATTTACACGTCATAATCTAGAGGTTTAATTTTATAAATTAAAAGAGAAATGTAACATTAAAATAAAAGTTTTAAATTTTCCATAATCATTTGAGGTGTGAAGAATCGGCAGGGTGTATTATCTTCTTTCTTCAACATCTGCAAAGAAAAAAACATATGAGTACATAATAATGAAGATATGGGACATATGGAGTGTACGACTTCCACGCTCGTACTGAGGCCATGGAGGTTTTTTTTACGAGGGGAGAAATCTTCAAAAGATATCCTATGATGAGTGCCGCATGCAATGCAAATGTGCATAGGGTTAGGTGCGGGACTCTTACCGCACACCCCTCGAGATGGACATGTTTCTAGTCCTTATGGGGATTTTGGAACCGTCACCGGTCGTCAGGGGCACGGAGACTGCGCCTCTGAATTTATTTTGTAGTGTGCGAAAGAGACGGAAGATAATGCGATTGTATTAAAGACTGCTACGGGCTAATCCCCATTTCCAGCCAAGTCTATTTTCGGACGTCAATCCCTTTGGGTATCTTCTCAAGTCAGTCGTATTGCTCCGGTAACACAGACCAAGGAAACGCCGCCGTTACTAGAGACGGCAGTAATAATAATATTCGTGCTGCGCAATTGCGCTGAACGCAATTCAGGGCGAATTTGGCCGCCAGTTTCTATTTGCACGTTGTGTAGTAAAAATTATCCAAAAAGGCGATAGAAATGCCTTATTGTGCTGTAATTTCAAGTAAAAATGTGAATAAACAAAATTCTGATTTATCATGTCGCAAGTAACTAATAAAATGCAGTTTTAGCTTTTAAAAAAATGCGAGTCGAGATTGTCTTGGAACACAAAACCTAATCGATGCGTTAGGGCTTAAGCTCATAAAATTCACTTTCCCGAAATGTGCACTTTTTCTAAACGTACAATTGTTTAGAAGGATCACTTTCTCGGAAGATGCAAAAAGTCTCAAAAAGTACATTTTCCAATTGGAACACTTTCTCAAATAGAGCACATTATCTCAGAAGGTGCACTTTCCCAAAGAGTGTACTTTTAGAAAAAGTGCACATTTCGGGAAAGTGAGTTTTATGAGCCTAAACCTGCGTTAGCTGGTGCGTAATACCGTGAATAAACGGAAACACCCTCAGACACGCTGGATTTGTATGTAAAGTGTTGACCATGCCATCTATAGTAGCGGGCGGCGCGGCATTCCTTGCTCTGTGCTAAAGAACCAACAGCCACGTCATCGCATTCCTGTACCGGAAGAACCAGCTGCCTAGTGAACCGCCACAAGGCCAAACAATTATAATTCACTAAATCGAAAATACGTTACGTAAAAAGTCACGAAAACATGTGTGGTATTGGTTCTCATATCGCGCCAATCGCAGTGTTCCTGTTCCTCAAGACCCAGTTGCCTCGTGAACCACATTGATGACCACTGACGTTCTAAGCCAGAAGAACCGTACTCATTATAGAGGATCAAGAAACAAAGGAAGTGTAGGAAGTGTAAGGACTGTACTGTAAGCGCAGTTACAGTACAGTCCTGCGTACTCCTTTTGACGAGAAATGTAATGAGCCTGATTCGTACAGTTTGAAGTCAGTTTAAGTAGTGGCAGGGCCCACTGCGTTTCGCAGTCATTTGGGCAGCCCGTTTGGCGGCAGTAACCACCCCCTTACAGAAGACCACCGTGAAATAACAGCACGTGTGCTGTTGTGTTTCGGTGAGTGAGTAAGGGATGCCAGAGCCCATTTCCCTATCCCCTCCTAATCCCTTATCCTTAATCCTACTGTAATCGGCAGCGCACTTGTAGCAGCTTTGGCGTTGCTTGTGTTATAGGCGACGGTAACCACCTACCATCAAGTGGACCGTCAGCCTGTCTGGCGATCTTAACATTAAAAAAAAACATACAGTACGCATCGGACGACCAGAAGTGGCGTTATGCCGTACAACAACTTGAGCAAGAAGGCCTTCGTCATCTAACTGATTCAAAGGCTGTGCCTTTGAATTTATCATCTATTATCTGAATTTATTGGTGTGCGAGAGACAATCCAATTGTATATAAAAACGGCTACCGGCCAGTTCAACGCAGTGTATTATTTGGACGTCAATCTCTCATCATATCAATCGCATTGATCTTTGTACCCGAAGAACCCGCTGCCGCGTCAACGTTATCATATCACGTCAATTGTACTGTTCCCTTTCCTCAAGAATCAGCAGCCTCGGGAACCACCACAAGTCAAACAATTATAATTTGCAAATACGAAAACACGTCATGTAAAAATTTCTAAGCCACGAAAATTATAGGGTTGTAATATGCATTAAAGTTGCTATATTAGCAATATTTTAACATTGTTGTGTGAATTTACTGTTAACTTACTCTTTCCGTCACATGCTACAATTTTTACTTTATCCACCTTTGCAACCTCCTGTACCTCTCTAAATTCAACGTCGTTCAACATGAAAGTCCAAACATTGTCACAGAATCTGAAATAAAGGACAAATGTATCTTAGATTGGAATTACATTCATTTCTACTCATTATCTACTTATTTACTAGCTTCATTAGTCAGTTTCTATTTTGTTTTCGCAGATCATAATTACACATTATGAATTCTTACTAAGTAATTGAGGAATTAAATGTACCAGTTCACAATGACCATTGTTTCAGATCATATGCTGTAATCTACTGTACCAAAATTTTAGTTCAACACCCGTCTCCTGAGACGGACCCCTGGGTCCCGAGTCGTATCCCAGCAGGGCCAACTTAGGAAATGAACTTTTCAAAGTTGACTTTGGTCTGGATCGGACAGGTAGTGGCAGGGCACACTTGTGCTTCTTTCGCAGTCATATAGCGACACAGTGAAATAACAGAATGTGTGCTTTTGTGAGTGAGTAAAGGATGCCAGAGCTTATTGTCCTATCTCTTTTTAAACCATTATCCTTAATCCTACTACGGTTGGCAGCATACTTGTATCACTTATGGTGTTGCTTGTGGTATAGGTGACGGTAGCCACCTACCATCAATTGGACCATTGTTGTCAATCTCAACATAAAAAAAGAAGACAATTCCCCATATAGATTGTCAAATGTAAAGGACGAAATTAAGTTTCAAGTTTATGTTTTAATGCCTTTAACAGGGGATTGTTTTAGATCTGTGGAACTTTACTATCACACTAATAATCAACTGAATGATTTTAGAGATTGACAAACTAGGCCTGGATGATTTTGAAATACAGGATTTTTTAAGACATTATATGAATGTCATCATCATATTTCAATAGATTTTAAATCTTTATTTTTAAAACATGCTCTTGTCAATTTACATTTTTTATATAAAAGCAATAAAAATAAGATTTGAAAGGAAACACAAAGATACAGTCTGTATTTTTTATGTTAAATCAAAGAGATTAAATATATAGAGGGCATTGGGAATTTCTTTCCTACAGAATATTGATACTGATCACCGTTCAGGATGGTCATGGCATAGCTAAATAGCCTTGTAAATTTGGCGATGAACTGAACGATTTTGTACCACGTGGTTCTAAATGTCACATTATGGATTCTTTTGTCTTGCCTGATCTTATACAGTTGCAAATCTTTGTGTTAAATGATGTCTTAGCAAATAAATAGCAGTCAAATAGTAGATATTTCACTGCACACTTACAATGATTGTAAACTAAAAAAGTTAAAAATGATATTGCTGTTACATACCTGTATGTATTCAATTTACCGGCCTTAAAGGCTAGTCTAGATTTCACTTTATTGGATAATGCCTGATTAATAGATCTATCGAACTGCAGCAATACTTTCACTGCTAGCGCTGGTGTAATTTGTCCATACTGAAATATTACAATTTGCAAAATAAGTATGTAAATTAAGGTTAGCTAGAAAAAAGAAACATATCAATCACGCTTACTTGGATCAGCTCATCGAGGCTCTCTTGTAAGGTGTTTCCAATTGTCGTGTTTCTATACAACTGATACGACATTATAAACAAAATATCTAAAATAAGTTACTTAATTAGTACTACTTCTGGAATACAAGTGCAGCAAATCAACAAGTGTCAATTTCAGTCAAACCAACTCGGTTCAAATAAAAAAATAAATAATATACTGTACTAAAATTCACAATCTTGCTTTGTTGAGCGTAAATCGAACAAAAAATATTGAAAATTGAAATGATAACAAGAGCCAAATAGAAAATTGCGAAAATGATTGTGAATTTTGTGATTATACGACGCTACGTAGAGTACGAACCAAACCAATAAATAGATTTGCAATTGACAATGACATTGACAATGACAATGGCACAGGACAATGAATCTGAATGCATTATTTACAGAGCGTCTATATCTATAGTCATAGATAAAATACTACTTAACCCAAAGATAATTGTATTAGTGTATAGATGGAACAATAAAAATTGAAGATTCCTTCGATACTCGATACCCGTCTTTCTAATGGCTGCATGTCATATGTTAAAAAGAGATAACAATAGCCGAATATGACGTCTTAAAAGGCTGCGCGCCTTAGAGTAATAATTCCAACAAGTAGGTATAGAGTGCGAACGCTCAAGTGAGAACAGTAGGCACGGGTGAGAACATACAACTTGATGCCGTCTAGCTCTCCCAGTCATAACCGAACGCTTGTGACGAGCGCGATCCGACTGACGAATCGCGTGGTTTTCAAACAACAATGGTTAAATGTGCTATAAAATCTTGTACAAATGATACTAGGAAAGAATATAAACAGAAATCCAGCATCACATTTCATCGGCAAGCCGCTAATTATATTTTTAAGCCGATTTAAAACTACATTTCGCGGGGGTGAAATAGGTGTAGGAGGGGCGCGGATGGAAATGACACCGCACTGCCCCGCACCTACGCTACGATAATCAAACTTGCGTAGTGATTGACACGTTCGGCCCAGGAGTCGATATTTTTGGGTCATTAGATAGATAAATAATAGTGCTAGACGATGTTAGTCCATTATAGACTCCAGTAACTTTATTATTAATTATTTATTTATTCGGAAACAAATAGTCTCTTATAGTTTATATACTTAATAAGAGTTATTATTAATCTAGACTTACAGTCTCCTTAATGAAAATATATTTATTCTAACTAATACTTATTTATAGGAAAAACTTACTTCGCGTCACGGGGAAATCTATGAAATCTTAAATACTTGTTGTATTATATTTTATAATGCACACCATTATAAAATATTTTTTAAATAAATTAAATACGTAGAAAACACGCTCGCGTCAGCCCTCCATATCAAAGCCTGCAAACTGTGTGAGTTCGCTTCCCCGTCGTTGCTCTACGCTAGTACATTCGTTTCACAACTGTATGTATTGTAAAACTGTGGTTTTATTATAATAATCATACCTTATACATTCACTAATGTTCTGACGCCGTTTTCAAAAGGAAATGCGAAGTTTATGTTATTCAGGGTATCGCAGTAACATCAGAATATCGATAACACACGGATTGTGTCTAACGACTGATTCTCATCCCTATTCCTCGCACATTCTTCGATATAACTATCTATAGCTTACTTGCCTACGACGCTCACTAAGCGACCGGAGCGAAACACGTGCTCTATACCTACTTGTTGGAATTATTACTCTAAGCTGCGCGCCATAAAAGAGGCAACGTCATATTTGTTTATATCATGCTGGTTAACAAGCGCGTTTAGCTTTATGTGATTTAAAATACTTAAAAATATGAAAGTGTGATTTCATAAATCTGTTGCTTGCCAAGAATGGCTTGTACTGTTCCCGTTTGTCCAAGTAGAGTGGGTGTTTTGAAGGAGAATAATGGAAACATATCATTTCACCGGTAAGTCGCACAGCTCGCACTCATTAATTTTGGTGTTTTGTAAACAAATTTTTATAATTATTTACTAAAAATGAATCATTGTACATGCATACACAGCTCTAAGGTTGATTTATTTAAAGGAAAGCTGCTATTTATAACTAAAATTTACAAAAACCAAAGTTAATCGGAATTTTTGACATTTGTCTTGCTTTATAGTGCTGTAGTCTGATCTTGATAAGTTTACGGATATCGATAACTAATTTATTTTTAGTAGAGTGTTGACAATTTCTAGCATTCACTGCAGGTTGAAAGTAATTTTTATCAATTTATAACAGATTTCCCACCGACGTCGATTTAAACAAAACGTGGACAAAAAATGTAAGAAATGGCGACGATTGGAGAGCTTCGCAATATACAAGAATATGCTCGATGCACACTAGATTCTTGCTTTCGCCAAGGATTTCAGCGTAAAATTCTACACTCGTATGCAGTGCCGACAATATTCCCAAAATTACCACCATCGTGTAAACCAGTAAGTAATATCTATAAGTTATAAAGAAGTTATGCTTCAAACTATGAAAATTATGAAAATCTTTTGAATCATTAATAATAATAATAATAATAAGAATTTATTTGCGATGACCATGGGTAACTGATACCAGAGATGACATTTAGTTTTCTTGTTCCTTCATGACCAACCGATATTCGGTGTGCAAATCTTGACATCTTGATGCTGTAAATCTCGATTCTGATAATACCATACAAATACCATTCCTTATTGACATTAGGCACATTATTTCATTATTATTATTTTGACTTTCATAATTTCTTAAATTTTAAGTCATGTTTTGCTTCTCGCCCTTATCTGTACTTTCATTTGTAGTTGTTGACATTGTTGTAATCACTCACAATTTTTTTTTTAATTACAAAGTATTTTTTAAATACTAGCAATTAAAATGATACAATGTAATAGCTGCAGATACCTGTTATACTAGCATATAAATGTTTGTTTATATGTTGTTACATATGTTTGTTTGGTCATAACAGTATGAGTTAATGACTTCTTGCTATTTTGTCGGTACTTATATTCAATAAATGAAATAATATAAAATTGAGTTTCATTAAAACCTTTACAATTTATCTTTAAAAAAATCGTTAATACAATAATAGGATTTGGTTAAGAGAATATCAAAAAGCCTTTTCTTGTAAGTAGGGAAAGGCAACATTTTTATATTATCTGGCAAATGGTTAAAGACTTTTATGGCCATATAATAAGAATTTTTTTTACATACTTCTAGCCTTTGCGGAGGTATATACAATTTATGTTTATTCCTTAAGTTCATATTGGGAAGAACTTCTTCGTAAGTTTTAAATAATCTGTAGTTTTTAGCTACAAATAAGCCCACTTCAAATAAATATAGTGAGGGCAATGGCAAAATACGTAATTTTTTAAAGACTGGTCTACAACTTTCCATTACGTTCATATTGCAAATAGCTCTGATGCACTTTTTTTGTGTTTTAAATGCATTCAAAACATCAGTTGAGTTACCCCAAAGTACGAGACCATATCTCAAAATAGAAGACACATAACCGTGATACGCCAATAAAGCTGCTTTCATAGAAGCTACTTGCCTAATACGCTTCAACACGTAAATAAATTTGTCAATTTTGTTGCATAAACTACTTATGTGGGCCTTCCAGTTACAAAATTTATCAATAGTTATACCCAGAAAAACAGAAGAATCAACAATATCAAGACTAACATTATTATATTGAATGTCGGGATTGTATATATTACAATGATTATTAGGTTGAAATAGCTGAACTTTTGTCTTTGATAAATTTACCTTTAAATTATTATAGTCCAACCATTCAATAACCTTTGCCAGTTCCTTATTGCTTTCTAATTGTAAATTATTTTGATCTTTACACTCTATAATTAATATTGTATCATCAGCGAATAAGATGCAACCATGATTAACATAGTCTGGTAAATCATTTATATATACCAAAAATAGCAAGGGGCCTAAGACACTACCCTGTGGTACTCCACATTTATTACGAGAATATGTTGATCTTAATGTAACTTTATGTCGCCTTAATATTCTGGAAATTTCCACTGCTTGAAGTCTATCATTTAAATAGCTTTCTAACCAATTTAAAGCTGATCCTCTTATTCCGTATTTATTAAGCTATTAACCAAAAACTATTTCTTTTCAGAAATTACCCAGAAAAAGAAAACTTACTAAAAATACGTGGATACCCAAGCGTCAACAATAACTGCAAGTCTTTAAATTAAAATGTTACTTTTTGGTTCTAGTTTTCTTTACTATTTTCATTTAATTATCTATCTCAGTTTAGAAACGATATCACAGATTATCCAATCTGTGATATCGTTTTTAAAAATAAAACTTTAAGATTATCGAGTTTTATTTCCTCGTAATAAAAACCTACTCCCGTTCTAACTCTTAAGGATGGAATCTAAATATTTCTGCCCAAAAAATAACTATTCTTTTGAAATATTTTGGTGAAATAAATGCGAGAGGTTGCATAAAATCTCATACAACCGATTAGCAATGCGGCGAGTACCAGTACACACCCACATTTTATTTATTTTGAATAACCAAACAGTACACCGAAACGCATTTAGCCATACTTTTTATCCGTCATATATTTAAAATCTATATCAACGATATCTAGTTATTGATAAAAATGCTTCGGCAGTACATATACTAAAAAATGCACAGCACTATTATACGCTATAACTTTAGCTTGCATTGTATAGTCAAAATGGAGACATTCACTCAACTTCGACCCGATAGATTATATATTATGTCCCTTTCAATCTTATGACAATTTGAAGGTGTTAGAAAGAATAAAATATTGCTGCATTTTGTGATCCATCTATAGGTACAGACTAATACAACATCTTTGACTTAACCAGTATAGATGGTCACTCACGTACATTGAATCCGTACCCTATCAAATTTCGCTTATATCTAGATGCCGCCTGTGTAGTTTGTCGCTTATTTGTTGTCATTAAAAATCCGCTAGAGTCGCTGCAGTCGACCATTCAGTCAATTCTCATGTACAAGAGATGGCACTACTAAAATTTATTTAAAATATAAAAAAAGTGGGCACGAACAACGATAAAAGTTCGTTAATTAAGAATTTTATATAAAAATACTTAGTATCACTGCGTTTTGAGGGGGAAACATGCACGTGCATACTCGGTCTCGCGGTCGGCGTAGGTATTTAAAACCGGTCATGCGGTCATTGGTTTGCGAAAAATAATATATTTTTTAATTTATTATAAAACTCAAGATATCTCAAAATATGGCTTGTGTTCTTATAGCTGATGTACATGGCTACCTTGTATACTAAAGCTCAACCGGCGCCGGCGGCTTGCTCAATAATTTACGTTTATAATTTAGTTCTGAAACACTGTTTCTTTAGATTAGGTACCTACGTCTAAAGTCTAAACTAACAATTATCAAGAAACAAATTAGGCTTAGTCTAACATGTTACAAAATTTTATTTTCACATAGCGAAAAGTTACATATCATATCGTATCAGGTTATCGAATTGCGCTTTCGCGCATCATTATAGTACGGTCATTTCTTTTGACATTTCTTTATGTCCATTGCATAAAGTTCATTTCCGAATAAACGATATAGAAAATGTATGGAATTGACACCTGTCAGAACAGCACTCTTATAATGGCCGGAGTATATACCACTCCATAAGACCTGTAAGTGCGAGCGAGACAGAATGATAAAAAAATTATTATATGACGACTCAGTTGATAATGCGTCTACCATAGATAGGCTGAAGTATTGACTGAACGCGATAAGGATCACTTGATTTCTAGATTTTCTAATTACGAGTTGATTTTCCACCGATCGTGATAAATATTGAACATATAGTTACGAGGTCAATATTTATCACTTCAGTACGTTCCGTTAAAGAGTATAAAATATAATCACTGCATTCCTCTGTCCGCCGCATCGTTGGAATACCATGCGAGACCGGCGTTCGTCGCCCACGCTTCTCTTTACAAATGACCAAAAAACTTGAGTTGTTTCAATCCCTATCGTGATTAGATGAAAGAAGAAAGAAAGAAAGACTTTTATTCACTGCACGAAAGACACATTATGTACAAGAACAGAGCAGAAATTAATAAAAAACGTATGTGTGTCCTCGCGGCAGCGAATCGGATGCTGGCTCAGCATTGTGCTGAGGTGCTGACAAACACCTACAGCGCTGATTTTCAGCCAGCACCGTATGTGACTCATTGGACATCATACAAATCCGAGACCTCACATACATATACACATACACACACATAAACATACATATATATTTATATAAAATTACTTATATACATAATGCACTGCTTCTATTGAGAGTAAAGACGCGGAAAAATGGAAATTCTATAGCAATCAATAATAAATTTAGTAATTGCTAAACGTTAAAACTTACATATATACTTATTAAGTTGGTGTATTAATGCGGTGATAAATGTTTGATATAGGATTATGAATTTTGGAGCGCCAACAAATAACCCCTAAGCTTACGTGTAAAGGTGTACCTGCTAGACGCTCCTTGGATAAGAGGAGGGAGATCATTCCAGCACTTGGACGCCGCAAACCTGAAACTTCCTCGGAAGGCCGCGGCCCTGTGAACGGGCACGACATCCGTGGACCTTAATCTGCGCACGCGTTTGGGCCATTGGAGCTTCCTGTATAGATAGGACGGTGTTTCATAACGCACTACCCCAAACAGCAGAGTGGCGAGGTGGAGGCGTCGGCGTGCAGACATGTTCAGCAGGCCAGCGGCGCTCAAGTGACATGGGAACGAAGCGTTTTGCACTCGTTGTATCAACCTCTTAGAGCGGCCAGTAATGCAGCCATCATACACGACATCACAATAATTTAATCTAGTTAGATAATATAAGCGACTCACAAAGCGTGACACGCAAATCAACACTAAGGTAATCACATATATTATATAGAACTTTAAGGCGATAGAAGCAGTTGCTCACAACTTTAATAATGTGACTCTCAAAGCGTAACTTGCCGTCCATGAGGAGGCCGAGATTGTTTGCTTCCATCACTCGTTTTATTGTTTCGCCCATGATGGCTACATCACTTTCGATCAGAGCTTCCAGACTATTACGAATTTGATGCTCAGACCCAAAAACCACATATCTCGACTTGCCCGGATTAAGAACCAAACAGTTCTTCTCCGACCAAGAGGAGACACGATCGAGGTCCGCATTGATGCTGTCCACTGCAGCAGACATGTCCGACGGCGAGCTGGAGAAGTAGAGCTGCAGATCGTCCGCGTACAGATGGTATCCGCTGCTCTCTATACTGTTAACAATGTCAGCGCTATACAATATAAACAGCAGGGGACCCAGGATTGAAACCTGCGGAACCCCCCTCGTCACAGGACGAAAGCAGGACCGCAGAGCAACTCCATCCATCCTACACAACGCAACCATCCGCGCGCGGCAAGACAAGTAACTGTCGAACCACCTCAACGCAGTACCATCAAACCCGCAATAGGAGATCTAGGATAACAGCAAGGGCACGCTAATGCAGGCGAAAGCCCTGGAGAAGTCTAAAAGTACCAGTAAAGTACTCTCACCAGCATCCCGAGCCTGCAAAATGTTATCGACTACATCTAGTAACGCAGTAACTGTCGACCGACCTTTGCGAAAACCCGACTACATTTCAGGTAGGATGCCGTTTCTCTCCAGGTATTCCGACAGCTGATCGCACACTACCCTTTCTAATATCTTTGATGCACAAGGAAGGATACTAATGGGACGAAGATCGGTTAGATTAGATTTATAGGATTTGGTTTTTAGGTAACGGAATCACTTGAGCTAATTTTCAGTCAGTTGGGAACGTCATAGTCTCTATGCTTTTGTTTATTATGTACGTCAATATATCAGAAATTATCGATTTATTTTGCTTCTATTTTTTATTGTTATACCTACAACCATGACCATACCTACCTACATTTTCTTCTTATGTACCTAAGTTTGTATGCTGTGCTTACTGTTAAGTAATAAATTAACATTAATAATAAAGTTTTTTATTAAAAGCATCTCGGCACGTATGACTTGGAATGAATTTGGACAAGACCAGTCATGTTCATGACCTGTTACAGTTGATGGTGTGACACTTGAAGTTGTACAGGTTTAAGTACGTCTATTTGGGACAAGCGATTCAGTTAAGCAGAAAAATTAGTGTTAAGAACGAGTCCGTTGAAAGAGTCGTTTGGGTGCTCGCCTCAAAGGCCTTCAAGGCAGGGGTAACTTGCGTCAGGTAAGTTAAAACTTAAAAATAAAGGGTCCTTCTGCAGTCACAATCATTTTGCCCGTTCTGCCACTGACTGAACTCATTTGAATCCTAAGATTCCAATGCGTGTTGCTTTCTAGGCGACGACTTACCGAAGTGGACACCACTCAATATAATATATAAATCAAAACAAAAGACATTTAACAAGTTTATTAATTTTTTTTACCTTTAAAAAAAACTCTTATTAAATAGATTTACACAATTGTTAATACACCTTTTTATTTTTGTGCAACCGTTATTTTTAAGGTAGGTACTACACGGATGGGTTATCCAATACAATTACAAAACATGTTTATTAGGCCCTCACCAAATACCCAGAACCAAAGAGGCACTTAGGCCACTCCATTCACCTATACAGTCTGCGCCAAATAGATATACCTATATAAAATTTATTTCACCTTTTCGTTCCAATTCTGTGACCTATACTTACTATGAACATGTGAAATTAGTCATACACAGTTTGAACGACAAGCGATAGACTTATGCCCGGTTTCTGAAGTTAAATTCTCATTAGCTATTGCTTCAATAAAATTATAAGTTTACTATAATTTTATTGTATACTAGTATAGTAATTTTTTTTTCGATGGTAAATAAGTGGCCAAAAACTATTTTAGTTATAAATTACTATAATTCGTTACTTATGAACGACACATGACAAATCATAAAAAATAAAGTAAAAAAAATAAAACGTTAACTCATTGTTATTGTTTTTCAAGTTATAATATAACCAATTATATTTGGAAATCCAGCGAAATTAAAAAATTGTGCCTTTACTTCTCTCACGTTTTCAAAATTTGGTAGACCTGCATAACTACTATAGCTAGCTTTGCTATTTCTTTGCTTTACTATATAAATAACTCTTAACACAGTGGTTTTGTGAACGTTAGTGTCATCTTGGAATCAAAATGGAAAATAAATTATAGGTAAGAAAAGGTTCGTCACCTGAAAGTCGACATTTGCTTGCACCACATCGATGTTGCACCAGGACAAAATTTCATTTCAAATGTCTGTCAGTTGTATGCTTTGTTTCAAAAGGTACTAAGAGTCTAAGACTTGAAAAGGAATTAATTTGAAAACTGACGAAGGTTTTCGTACCCCGATTGTATCTGTAGCGTAAAATCGTAATGCGATGAAAATTTGTTCCAACACAGACAATGTATACTTATTTACGAAACACGGGAGCTAGAGCAGGACTGATAATATTAGTTAGGTGTTCTTATCAAATTAAATTGTTCATCCGTAAACATTTCGAGAGAATTTCTCCTACGTCTTTTAAGTTTCGGGATTCTGATAAATAAACTCCAGTACTTCGGAATCGGACTCTGATTAGCTGTTCTATAGATCATATTTCTATAGATCCTATGCTATAGAATATCTGATGTTTTGTAATTACTTATTTACTTTTCACTGACAATTGATATAAAATAAAGAAGTAATAACTTAAAAGTTAACAATTAGTTTATCAAAAAGTGAAACGTCAAATAAGGTTATGGAACTGTTACATGGCATACATTGGTCAGTTAAACCTATACAAACGTAGTTTATCTTACATTAGGTTGCTCGGACGTACACTTTCAAAATTTATCAAACCGATTGCACTAACGAACAGAATTAGATAAATGGTCTACAAAACTATCTCAGAAACCGGGCATTAGTAAAGAACTTGCATAAAATGGTGTAGAGATAAAAAATTTGAACTACGTAATATTATGCACATCTTTTTGGCATTACGAAATAAAAGTATTATGAAATAAAAAAACATATCACAACATAAACAAACACGAAATTGAACAAAGAATTGTCGGTAACAAATAAGATTATATAGACGTTACAATTGTAGTAAAGTTAAAAAACACATCTCCAAAAAAAAAAAAAATTCATATCGCCGGCATTATTTTTTACTATTTGATGTATTTATTTGAAAGATGCAACAGTCGGCCATGGTATTCATGGGGCCATGGTATCCGGCTTTGGGAAGAATAATTCAAGTCACCATAGACATCAATTTCACTGAGGGCCTGCGCAGACGAGGTGCTTTTGTTTGCGGACGATAAAAATCCTCGAATTGTGGAAAAGTAGATAAATTACAACTGCAGCGAATAATACACACGAGGGAAAAAGTCTCTCTCGTCTGCGCAGGTCCTTAATGTGATTCATATTAACATTGTCTTAGTAGTTCTGAATATCCATTCGCAAGGAATTTATATCGAATTGCAATATTATTTAATCGCAAACAAATTATTTTTCAGTAGCACGAAAAGGCAATACAACAAATCACCTTTTTCTGTAGTAGTTAAAACATCGTTCACACGTGTAATGACCACCGTGTTACCAATTATACACGATTCATGTAGATTTTGCATCTACAGATATGTTCATAAAGATACATATAGCCGCTTCTTTTAATTGATTAAAGACAAATTACACATAAAAATGAAATCTTTTAAGTGTGACTATGAGATAGCAACCAAGAACGTTGTGTGTAGGATTTTTTCGGACTGCAATCTAACTGGTTGTCACTATCACTATATACAGAGCAATACGAAAAAAAAGCTAACTGAAATTAAATAAAAGTAGATCTGGACGAAAAACACTGAGATTGGTAAATCAAAATCATGTGCCTGAGTGTAGTCAAATGCATTTATTTAAGAAGTACCCGCTATGAATGACAGTGGCTTACGAATTTTTTCTTCAAATATAATAAGCTGTCTTCCATATTACTGCATGGCACTAAGAATTGCCTGGAAAGGTGGCACTATCGATTTAATAGAAAAATGGCAAGACTTGTTTTATTTTTAAATAAAAAAAGAGGCAAAATTTTATGACCATAATATGACAGTTTCTATTTATTTTGTAAGCCAAAAGCAAATCACAAAAAGAATTATATCGCTTTTGACATAAAATTATCAATTTCACTGCGTGACTTACAAGAAAATAAAATTAGCACATTGCAATTTTTGAGGAAGTTGATTTTGGAGCTTTGTAATAAGTAATTCAATTAACTAGTAAATGTTTAATTTATTTTTAAATTTAATCTATAATAAGTAGGTACATTTTTAAAATACTACTAATACAAGTCCCTAAAATCTCCATATATAAAAATGAATCCCCATTTCTCTTGGTCACGGCATCACGCGTGAACGGGTAGACCGAATTTATTTCGGTTTTCACTAATGGAAAGAGGGATAAACGGGGAATGTTCATATATATAAAAAAATGCACTACGGGCGAAGCCGGGGGCGGGTCGCTAGTTGGTTATAACATCCGTTTTTGTTGATACAGATACGTGCGTACGCGGTTATACGTATTGTGCATTTTGTGTATGTGTCGATTTACGTATTTGACATTTACCATAACGCGTATTGGTTGGTTTTCCATGAGAATTCCTAATGAGAAGTTAAAATGTATTATGCTTAGTAATTATGATTATGCTGTAGTAATTACATAAAATGATAAATTCTCACTAAATTTCAATTAATTTGATAAAATAAATGAGATACAGTTCGCGACACAGGCGTTATACTGTGCAAATGCAAATATCATTGGAGCGTATAATTATAGACTCGAATGGGAATCGAATTAAGTTGGGTTTCTACCATGGAGAAGGAAGACAACTCTATACATCAGCCGTCGGTCACCATTAAATAGGAGACGCTGTAGTAGCATTTCATGGAGTACGCAACTAATCAATCATACCAATTCACCAGTGCTACACAAGCGCCATTCTGGCCAATTTATGAACCACTATTAAATGGTTGTAGCTTGCCAGTTTTTAATTAACACCTATATAAGTTAGTCTCCCTTACTCTATGTTGGTCGGAGCCATGAAGAATATGCATGGCCGGGGACCAGGCATAAACTGTTGCACGAATAAGTGTGCCGTGATGTTGTCATTACTAAAAATCACACATCGCCTAGATGAGCGAGAGCCAAATATTTGAGTCGATTATTACACGCATACTGGCATTCAGTGCTCTTGACTTATCTAATCGAAATCAATGTTTCCCAACCTGAAGTCTACAGACAAAGTAAAAATGAAAATTATAAAGTAAAAACCAAAGTGGCTCACTACGCTGCGCTGTGGCAAATGTTTACCTATAATGAACGCCAAGGCTGTTGGCACACGGGGCCATAAAACGTTGGAGCAGCATTGCCAAATATTGCATGCTCTCTCGCACTTATTGGCCTTATGGCGAGGACTAGTGATGCGCCGTGTTACTATCGATTATGTAAATAAAACTTTTGTTTTATTATGAATAAATAAAATCTTATTTATTCTATTTATTTATTAAACAAAATCCACAGCCCTAAAATTATACACAATTTAAAATATGAAACCTCATGTTTACAATATTTACAATCGCTATATACTAAGAACGAAGAAATATCATCATGCTTACAGTCTATTCCAGCTGCAACAAATTTCATTTGCAAGATTTCCAATTATTCTAGCAAATGATTGTAGATTAAATTGAAAAAAATATCTCTCTTAGCAATACTCAATGAGTAGGTACTCAAAGTATCGACAATGCGTGCAGAACTTGCGCAACCCTAGCGTTTGAATGTTTTATGGCTCCGTGTGCCAACAGCCTTGGCGCATACAATAATAATGGCGAATTTAATAAACATAGATACATCAATGTGAGCAAAATAGATTTAAGTAAATATAGCAAATCAAAATATAAAAGCAGTTTTTCTTGTTTTATTTTTAGGGGTTAGATTGCGATTTAGTTCGCCTCGAATCATTTGCGTTAGTTGTTTTCATATTAATGAGAATAACATACTAATTCTTCAGCATTAGCGTCTAATTCAGCATCATCGTGTCGCGTCTATAGTCAGAAAATGATATTAGTCTCAGCCGACTAAATGTTATTTTTTTGTTTTTTCGATAAACTTATTTTATGGTAAGAGATGAAAATTGTATTTTAGTGTCTTTGTAATTGTTGATTTATGTGTATTAAACGATCTATAAATAATACCGAAGAATACATGTTTGATTCATTCGTTTCACGTGGTACTTATGAGATTCTATAAACTGTATATTTAGTGTGATGTAATTGAAGCATATTTACAAGATGCTTGCAGTTAAACAGTAAAGGAGTTTTCATGACTATAAAGTACTATTAACTATTAATATTGTTATAATAACTACCTAGAATACTACAAGCGGAAAATATGTCCTAAAACCGAGACAAAATGTACTACTTATTTTTAAAAATTGTCAAAATTTAAATCTGCGCTGTTTATGGACGTCGGTATTCGGGTCAAAATGGCAGCTCTCATTGCTCTATTTTGTTATTTAAAACTCTTTGATAAAAGACTGGAAGCAGGCCAAACAATACTATGCCAAACATCCTCAGTTCAATATTAATATTTACTCATCCGTAAACATTGTTGTAAACTTATGTTGGAGCGAAAACAAAAATATAAATTGTTCGAATATCGAATATCAATTGTCGGTATTTATGTGTCATTTTTACTAGATATTTATTATTTTTATAGCCATATAGTCAATTCACATGACTGAATTTAGAAATCACATATGGGTCAAATTATATACATAAAGAAGGACCAATTCGGCTCAATTATTGGACAGATTAAAAGAAAGTATGACATGCTTAAAATATTGATCAACCTATGTCAATTTTCACCAATAAGCTTTCATTTCAATGCGTGCGCGAGTGGTGTCGGCGGCTTCACGCTGCGCCGCGCCACTTTCACATGAATCATTGAACTGTGTACTTTTTAGTGTTGTAACTAAGTGCTACATTCTATTGCTATCTTAAAAGTTCCCGCCGCGTCGAGTTCCAGTGTGAACTGACACTTAACCGTCCACTTCTTGACCTTGACTACGGTAGAATACTCTTAAACACACTAAGACACAGTAATTTATATATTTAGAGGATAGCAACAGCACCCCACCCCTTAATAATATATAAACTCAGTACTCATTAATCTTCGATTGATATGCTATGAATGAGTCGAACTTACTAATAAATCACTGCCTGTTGCAACTCCACGACATTCTTCAAATTAGGACATTGCAACCGTTTTAATAAATATCTGCAATAGATGGCGGTAAACAATATAAAGGGCCCTCTGGTTTAGTAATCGTATTATACGTACAAAGGGCTGCTTCTTGAAAAATATGGGTCTATTTTGAAATGGTAAAACGGCTAAAGATTATATAAATATCTAAGAAATAATAGTTATATTTTGACAGTTTGATTTCTTAATGATATTTTAGGCTGCTACTGTGGCTTCTAACATTACCGCTATATGTAGAGATTAAAAGAAACAACAAATGTACTTTTATATTGAAGTATTAAGTGTATTTAATTATAATCGTTACACGCCACAATCTATAATGAGCCTAATTTGCTCTTAAAAAAATGTACCCTATATGGACATTTTTTGTAACTGGCATTTATTGTAATAAATGTCAACTGCTTGAAAATAGATTATGGTTTCACGTGCATCAAAACAATAATAATAAAAAAATAATAAACAAAATAAATAATATAATATAAAAATGTAAGACCTAACAAGATATAGACTTACACATGACAGTTGACACTAGATAACGCTAGTGGTTTATGTGTTTAGTTGTAAAGAGAAGGTAATAAAATTAAAAAAATAAAATAAAAAAACTAGACTAGAACATGATTCTACTATTATTTATTTCGAGAGTGCTCTAGGACTGTCAAGAATATCCACTTGATGGTAGATGGTATGGTGCTTGCCTATAACAAGCAATACGAAGGAATGCAAGTGGTAACGTGGTGCTAGTGTTTACCCTTTCAGTTTTAATTTTAATGTTTCAGATTGTTTTATGCTTTAGTGTGTTTAACATGTTCATACTTTTTTAAGAATTTGAATGCTTGGCCATATGAATAAACTATTAAAAATAATGAACACCTTTCTTATCAAAATTTTTGACTACCCTCTATTTAGGCGCAGTAAGTCGGCGGAGAGGTGAGGTCCGCTAGTAAGTCTAACTCGTCCTCCGTCAGCTGTTGTCTGTGTGTCGGCCAATCGTCGTGATGAGTACGCCTAAAGTCGGCCAACGCGGTGCGTATAGTCGCCGGGATCGGGTCCGAAGCGTGAGTATGCCGCGACAGCTCGTTAAGCACTTCTCCCAGCTTCGGCCCCAAGCTGTACGGACGCGACGACAAATAGGAGCACAGGCCCAGCACTCCGCAGTGCCTCTCCACCAGCTGCTTTGAGCGACAGCTCTTCATTAGGTTTCTGAGAGTCGCGTCCTCGTCGGGTAGGGCGCGACAATGCATCAGCCCCGTGAGCAATTTCGCTGCCGATTGGCGCACCTGTCAAGCAGTCGATATATTCCTCTGTTAATCGCATCCAAAGACGCCATATTAAATCGAGTTATATGTCAGGGGAAACATTTTCAAAATAATATGCTGCCAAAGGTATATTATATTCAATACTTAAAGTCATAAAATTTATATTTGCCTGGCATT
Organism: Bembecia ichneumoniformis; assembly: GCA_910589475.2. Taxonomy (NCBI): domain Eukaryota; kingdom Metazoa; phylum Arthropoda; class Insecta; order Lepidoptera; family Sesiidae; genus Bembecia; species Bembecia ichneumoniformis. The sequence continues at coordinate 9,350,566 of OU342537.1, read as the reverse complement.
TAGTAATCACATAAAATAATTGGTTTGAAATAAGATTTCAAAGAGGTTCGAAAGTTTTAATTTAAACAAGTCTGCAGGACAAGTACATTACAAGACATTTAAATTCGTGATAATTACTTAATAATATTTATAAGCAAGGTAAAGCCAAAAATATGTAAAAAAAATTGCGAAATGATTAGTGCTTGATTGCATAGCAGCGAATTTTTTAGCTGCTTTGACGGTGATTGAATTCCTTGCATTTGTTAACTTGCGTATCAAGATTATATTACCTCCAGTCTGGAGTCCCTCATGAGCGTGAGCGCAAAGCGTTGAGCGCGTTCGGCTGCGTCAGGCCGTTCGCAAAGCAGAGGTAGCGCATAGAAGATGAGAGGCTGCGCGAGGTCGACGCACGCCACTCGTGCCCACCACGATCGCCCCGCTGCCAGTCTGCAAACGTACGGTAAAATGTTCATAAAAATAAAAATATTATTCTTATGTAATATTCCCAAGAACATGAGGCTTGTTAGTACCATACCCAGACAAAGGCGATCAATGATTCGTTTACAATAAGGAATATACGTCTAATTCAAAAAAGGGTTAAATATTTTTTTATGAACATTATTATTTTAGAATTATGTCTATGTAAATATTTTTTAGCTTTTTGGTTAAGAAAATAATTATTAAAAAGTGTAAAAAAAATAGAGGGAAATTCAAATTAATTGAAACGGCCAGATCGAATGTGACGTCAAAGTCTATAATGACAGTGTCAGCATTTCAGCAAGCGCGTAGTTAAAAAAATGTGCATATACCCTATTTTACATAGTTGACCTAACCAAGAATTGGAACCGGGAATCGTGATTTAAACTTGTAACTTGTATGCACTAAGACAAGGGATCATCACGATTATATTTATCACTAGCTGAGCCTGTAGCGCGTAAATTTTTTGTTTCTAAACCGATTGGAATGAAATAAACACTAAATGTTACGGGAAGCTTGCTACAATACATCAGTGAAAACCGCATTCAAATCAGTTAAGCCGTTTTTGAGATTAGCGTGCACAAACGCACAGACAAACAGATAAACAGACAAAAATTCTAAAAACTATTTTGTTGACCTCGGTAACATAAATAACAAGGTGTATGAATTGTTTTTTGAAAAAAAATTTAATGTACAGACACGGGTCGTTTACAATTTTATTGTGTGTATAGATAACAAATAATAATAAAGAAGGCATACTAAAATCAGTAAATGTTTTCCATGTTAACGCATATTGGAGGGGCAGGACCTACCTCGTACACCGGCGGATCCGCCTGTCTCCAGCTTTGCGTTTAATTGTCCGAGACACTTATAACCACTTGTAAAAGAGTTTGAATGTTCACAAATTATGTACACACGATAAATGAGTTGCACAACTAATCAATTAATTTTCTTAATTGATGTAAAATAGTTTGCGTAATTTTGCGACTTGCGTTCACTTAAACTTCACTTGAGGTAGCGGGGAAAAAAAGGAAGGGAGGAACAGTGTTGCCAGAATGAGTAGTGTATGAAAATGCGTTCAGTTAGTGAGTATTGAAAAAAAGGAGTTAAATAAAAAATAAATAAAAAATAAACAAATTAATATATATGGCGCAGCCACATATACTTCATAAACATTATTAAACATTAATAAATTAACCTGACTGACTGAGAAAGCTGTTTGGAGATTGTTTACACAAATTGTTAGTGCTTGTATCACAAATTGATAGTTGAATAGTGCAATTACGCTGTTTTTTTTGTTGGATTTTTCTTCATAGAAACTGCGTTATGAGCTGGCGGTAATTGTAGAAAACACATATTGTAAAAAATTCTTTCAGTAGTTATAGTAAGTCCTACAGTGATTGAGTGTGAAGGACGTCTAGCGGCAACAACCGCCCCCTTACAGAAGACCTCCGTGAAATAAAAGCATGTGTGCATTTGTAGTTCGGCGTCTTGTTACCCATTATCCTATTCGAAGTCGACAACATACTCCTACTCCCCCTGCCTTTGCTTATATAAGCCACTTAGCATCAAGTGTGCTGGACTTTACGACGATTGTGTTGAATGAAGTAAGCAAAAAATTATTACTTCTCCAAGTGGTCGAGCAGATTCAGGAAGTCGTCCGAGGAGTGCAGCGCAAGCGCCAAACTCGCCAGGAAGCCGTCAGCGGCGCGTGCCACCTCGTCGTGGGCCGGCCCTCGCGCGGCCAGCGCACACGCAGCACCCACAAGCGTCACGTGAGCACCCCGAGCGCCCGCCACGCCACGCACCGTGGCGCCCGTGCACGCGCGGAACACCGTCGTCAGCAGGTTAACGGCGCGCGCGTTCTCCTGGTGCGCCTGCGATGCGTCTCCCGCCAACGCCATTGCCGCATCGAGGCGTTCTCCCAGCGCCGGTAGACGTGCTGTGCGCCCCGTCGTCTTGGCCTCCCGCTCCTCACCCTGAATCAATTAGTATATTAGCTCCATAGTTTTTCAACTCTTCTGCAATTGAAGCGGAGTCAGTTCATGTGGCGATCAGACAGAATATTTCCATGTGAACCTTAAGAGCATGTGAATGATTTTCTATTGTAGTAAGAGAGTCATTCAGTCAGAAAGCGTTAACTTTATATTGAATCCATTTTTCCCAGTCTTTTTATTTCCTCCACATTTATTGCAAGAGGTCGTCCCAGATGAGAAACTTTAGAAAGTTCGAAATTTCTAATGTCGAAGTTCCCTAAAGCCATATTTTTTGTACATATTACTAGTTGGAATTCAGCTTTCAAATGAACGATCAGCCAATTCGCAATGTATTTATGTTCTGCATTGAATATTCTAGAAGTTTTTATAACATTCTAGAAGTGCCGCCAGAGAAGTCGAGTTTACAATTAAGTTCTGATTTAATTATTTGCTTATAACTTTAATGTAAGCGGATTACTGAACGTGAATAATCGCTGCCGGCACTGCAGACGCAAATTAGTATTCCAATTGTAAACTTATGATTAAAATGTTCGAAGACATGACGCGAAGATTTGGATTGCCAACCCACTACCCCATGCAAATTTAACAGTCGGGTAGTGCGTCTAATCAAATCAAATCTGCACATCTAACCAAATTGAGGAGAGGTCCATGTCCAGTAGTGGGGCTTAATATGAAAGTTATATAGGCTGATACAGACAAAACTATTTTTTTTACGCTCAATCTAACAAAGGCCAATAGGTAAAGTATAAAAGTACGTTTGAATTGCGAACAAATGCTTAAGAGGCTGTACTTTGATCACGAACGCATGACAACTTTGACACTATTTCCTTATTTGTGTGATGTGGCATTAAACCGATAACCAGTTGAAATCACTTTATTAAAGCAGGTAACCTCAGGTAAAGAAGTAAGCAATATTACCTCGGGTACGTCATCGTTAATAGGAGAAAGACGACCCACTTCGACTGGCACCGAACCCACCGGGTCCACGGCGCCCACTGCACCCACGGACTCCACTAGAGGAGACCCTAGCTCCAAGTCTGGAGCCACCGAATCCTCCGATCGACCACATTCTGACGATGTCGATAGTGCCGCTGCAGTTCTTATTACTAAAATGTAGACATTAGCGCTCTTAATTATTTTTTTATAATAATGAAAAAATAATTTTCCCTACATTTTGGCATACGAAATTAAAACAATAATAAAAGTTGGGCTGTTGTGTTTTGGTGAGGAAGAATTTCCAGAGCCTTTTTCTCTATCTCTCCTTGACCCTTTTATTTTTAATCCTGTCATGGACGTTAGCCACGGTCAAGTGGACCGTCCAGTCTGTCTGACGACCTTAACATAAAAAAGTCAAAAAAATAGCTTAATTGCCTTTAGGTACATATTGCTAAAATTTTATTTTTTATTTATTTATTTAGGTAGAACCAGTCAAAATTCAAAAACAGTCTCCAATTAAAAAAGAAAACAAGTACAAGAAAAGCAATATCCGTTTAACACAATAGCAGATTTTTTAAGCCAATTCATTTATTTAGTTGTGGAAGAAATTAAATGTGTGCGCTGCCAAAAAATATGATTGTGTCGAAGTATATCGGACATTTTTAATTTAATGAAACAAGAAACTCATTCATATGTATAATCAGCAATAGGGCATTTTAGACATAAGCTTCTAGAAGTTATGTAATAATGATGACTGAAAAATATTTTTGATTTCACCCATAGAAGGAAAAAATAAAACAATATTGATAAATATTTTATTTTTAAATCACTGCTTAAAAACCTTCATCTTTTAACCTTCCTAACTCTGTTAATTTTAATTTTAGAGAATTTGGTTTCATGCAAAACCAAATTCTCTACAACATTTGTTTGAAACTTTTTGTATATTTAAAAAAATATATTTTCACCCATTCTATAGGTTGGACTCAAAAATTTCTTTCACCATCGATATTTCATAATATACTAAATGCCATTGTGATTTTGATTCGAGTTGTGAGTGAATTTTCTTTGACTATTACCTATATCTCCATTTTCATCGTAGAGCGGCGCAAGCCGGGGAGTGACTGTATCTAAGAAACTCTTCAAACTCGGACCACGAAGCTGCCCGTTAGGAAACACCACTTCCGTATCGAATATCGTCATTAAGAGGCTGAAATTAATAAATAAATAATTTTTCGATGTTAAATCCACTAAATTTTAAAGTCAATATTAATTAGTAAAAAACAGATATACATTAAGACGGTCAAAAGAACGACATAGTATTTACCTGCCGACAGTTTCCCGTACATTTTGGAAAGGATGTTGAGTGAAATTCGCAGCTTCCAACAGCTCCAATATCTTAGAGGCGAGAGGAGCAGCTCGCCACGATAGTGAACCGAGAGCTCCCTGGAATAACAAAACCACATAATAAAACTTAAGAGGGATCACGTCAGTCTAACTTAAACTTAAATTGTGTTAAATTACTCTAATAATAAAATTAATATGTAATTGTTGGTGTGCTTCAATAAAAACTGAATTTAAAAATACAATAACACATGGTCATTGTATTAAGGCTATACCCACCATTTCATTGTAATGTAAACATTTCTCTACTGCATTCCCATGTTATCCGATTGTTGTCATTTATTAATTTATTATGCCAATTTATTCATTTTTAAATATTAAATTGTCAATTTATGTAACATCAAAAATGAAAATCAATACATTTAAGAAAAAGTCAACTACATAAATATTATTTTTACAAAAAATACTAAACTCAACTTCATCAACTTGCCAAAAGAAAAAGATGTTTACATTTTTCAATTAGAAATAGTTTCCGATTGTATAACATGCGTTATATGTCTCTACTCAACAGTAGGCTGAATCATTATAAAAATTCCAATCAGACCTTTCAAGGTACAACAAAATATCTTGAAATAAAATGTCAGTAGAAAATTCAGTCCTTTTCAAGACTAAATATTTAAAAAATACTAATATATCAGCTAACACAAAATAACCGCACCAAAATCGGTCAATCTGTTTGGGAGATATGACGCAACAGACAGATATACATGTTAAACTTATAACACTTTTCTTTTAGCGTTGGTCGGGGGTTAATACACTCAAATGCACTATTTGTCAACATATGTATAGAAATAATGAATAAAAAATATATCAGTGTGAAATCATACATGCAGCGCGTAGAGGCGTGCGCAGACGACGAAGGAGGTGGGGGCGGAAGCGTCAAGCGCTGCTGGGGCGTCGTGCGGCGGCAGGCAGGCGTCGAGCAGAGCCCGCACGGCACCCGCTCCGCGCCGTACGCACAGCTTCTCCGCACCCGTCGCCAAGCACGTGCCCCAGTCCTCCATCGACTCCGCCGTCACCGATTTCAAGCCTGGCGGTACAAAGTTCTGTCGTAATAGAATATAGCTTTATGTTGATCTTAGACAGTCAAGATAATAATAGGTTTTTATTACTCCTGATGAAACTTTTTATAATCTGCAGGCAGACTGACAGTCCACTAGACGGTAGGTGGCAAAGCCAAGTGGGAAGAAAAGTCTCTGACATTACTTATTCCCGCACTGAAACAAAACAGCAATCCCCTGTGAGGAGATGGCTATTACCGCCAGACGAACTGCCCAGTTTAATGATTATGCTGTCACTGAGACTTGTACCTGTGTATACTACTACTTGTAGAGAACAAGTTTATATTAAGTCGTCAAGTTTTGACAAAATTGAGCGAATGTCGCTATTCTTTAAAGAGCCCTCTATTGTATGTAAAACGCCTGCGAAGTTCTCACCGGCGGTAATAATGTCCATGGCGGCGGCATACATTCGGCAGGCGAGATCCCTCGGCCAGTAGAGAGGGGCTCGTAGCGCCGCAGCGGCCACTTCCGTAGCAAATCGCTGGGAGGCCTCTTGAGAAGACGCGGCGCAGATGGTCGCCTCGGACAGCAGCCGCTGGGATACTTCCATTCCGAATTGTGAGAACAGCAGCTGTAATATATGCCCTATATTATAGCAATGTTTTTTGAAGTAAAAATTCTTTGCGCCATATGAGAGTAAAATTTAATGTTAAGGTCGACAGACAGGCAGACAGGCTTTTCACGAGTGGTTACTGCCGCTACACAAACTGCCTGATTGCGAAACGCAGTGTGTCCTGATTAAGGGCGAAAAGGTCCCTTTGATTTCGGTCTATTCTGACCAATTGGATAACCCTCTTTTTCTTAGAATTATTTTAAAATAGCTCTTGTAAACGTTTAGGGACACTTTTTTTGTATAAAGTGGTATTATATATTCCAGGAACTCCTATTTTTTTAAGAGCACGTACAGTAATTACGTTTAATCTATTGTGTGTAGATGGTTTGCTTTTAAGCCCAGAGAACAGAATTAGGGAACATAAATACATGCATCAGCTGTCACACGTCAAAGTGACAGATAACGTAACGCTTTTTAGTTAACGCTTGTATTAATTTTACTCCTAATAAAATTCCATACCGGGGGCCTTGTATGAAAATCTATTCTTAAGGAGTAAACTCCAAAAAACAAAAACGTAAACTTTGTAAATCTCACCCGAAACATGGAGAATCTAGTACTGTTAAATTTGTCTTTTCCTTTTTTATCTTCAACAATGAGGAACTTTATAAGTTTGTTGACGTTTTCCTCGTCAGAGAACCATTCGTATATCATTCTTTCTCCAGCTTCCATTTTCTCTTTGGGTAGACTGAATGAGAACACTTGTTCATTTGACGGTGCAGCTACCTGTAGTTTGATAAACAGTTATTATTAAATTAAAATAAATTAAGGTTGAAATAAAATCAAAACTATAAATAAATTTTAATGTTGGTAAATTTTATTGTATAACTTTCACCCCTCTGTTATACTTCTTAATAGCCAACTAGCTTTTGCCGGTGACACTTTGTCCCCGCCCCTTTTTTCTTATGTGTTAACACATGTATTCAGTCTTTATTGCTTATTTGTTTTTGTCGGGCATTTCATCATTTCATTTTTATTTTTTAATATAAAACAAAAAACACATTTTGTATTAATTTGTATTACAACGCTAAACAACGCGTAGAATTCAATTTATGGTAAGTCAAAATATAGTAAATTTACCTCTAATTTTTCAGGCCAACAATAGAAACCATAGGTGTTGTTTCTCAACCATGGCTTCTCATATTCTTCATCCGTCTCCGGAACCTCGCCCGACCACAGAGTCCAGTCCAAGTCTTCTCTGTAACCTAGTAATAATTTGTTCATAAAAATTGATGTTCCTAACGCTATGGTTCAAAATAAGTGATTCCTCCTACATTTGGAAATGAAAGACGAGATCAAAAATGTAAACAAAGGTGTCGCTAATTGAAAACAATAACATCAATTGTGTGGTTCGTCGAAAAGTACTATATTGCGCACAGTTTTCCAGTTTTAAGTGAATTGAAAACTACAGTCCAAGAATAAAATATAACTGTTTGAAATAAAATCGTTGCAATTTATTTTCATGACACTTAATTTTTAATTTAATTTTGTACTTGCAATGTGAGTATTTAAAAGTCTCTTCCTTTTTTAAAACAAAAATTACTGATATTTTGACTTTTATTTTTTACTGATATTTTTTTAATTACATGACATTTTATTAAAAAATATTTTACTAAAATTTGTGTTGAAATTCTATATTATTTATAGGAGTGCAAATAACGACAACGATATATTTGTGGATTGCCTTTTTGTTGCCAACATCTCGAGTCAACCTACGTTAATTTTATAAAGTAGATGCACAGAATAATCAAGTCCACATCGGAAAATAAATATATTTCATTTCTATTTACTATCCTATAACAAATTAACGCTCGGTTTTAAGACGGTCCACTCGTTTGGATCATAAAGTACTAATTTAATCGCAAACCCACTGATACCTGGCACATGCGAAGTTTTCTTCGGAACTCCAGCGATTTTGTATGGATCTACATGAATCTTCTTGATTGGTCGCTTCCTCTGCTTAAGTACGTACTGCATTAGTTTGATAGCGAGCCTTCGAACAACGATATTCTCGTGTAGGAGAGACCGCAATGAGAACTGCACCAAAGCTGGAGGGTAATACGTTTGAAGCGACGGACAACATATCAGCATTTGCATCGCTAACTCCAGGCGACGCCATTGGCTGCAATTAAATTTTGATCACTTACTTTTATATCCCTCATGCTCTAAAATTAGATTTTTTCAGAGCACTAAGGTACTTTTAGATTTATTTTTGGAGTATACTCCTTAAAAATCAATTTTCACGTAAGGGCCCGGTATGAAAATTTTATGAGTAAAATTAATACGTTAAGTAAAAAGCGTTATGTTTTTCTAAGCAGTTCTACCCAAATTCGATAGACGTCGCCGCTTCACCTAATTCTATTGTGGTATAATACGTATTTATTATTTACCGCGTTTATTTACCTTATTTTCTTATTGCATAGTCAAAGACAATCGTACTTAAGGAGTAAACCTCCAGTCGTGCGTCGGAGCTGACACACACATACTTTTTTTTTTGCTTTAATTGACTTTACTCGTACTAATTGACTCTTTAGTAGTAGTATTTCATCTTACATTAGAAAAAAAAGGTATTTTTCTAACTATTTTTTCTAGTATTCTACAAAAAATACCAATTCTACATTGAAAACAATCAGACTTGTCTCGTATTTGATGATATACATACCTATTATACGAAATCCCTTTTTATAAACTATTTAATGTGTTAAAAGAAACTAGCACATACCCCATCATATGTACTTTTCCATACGGAAATTATATTCACATAAAGTTCTTCCAATGTCTTTTTCTCGGGGAAAATACTGTCCTAGTACAAGGATAAGGAACATACAAGTATTGCGTGAAGCTTGGTCGAACTACACATGAAACAGAATGACCACACACAGTACTTCTAGCAACGAATCCGAAAGAAAGATTTGTATTTTCGGATGATTACAATAAATGTTTTGATGTTTTAATTAAACATTCCCCATTCCGCAGCCTTTAATGCTTGGGTACGTGTTTGGCTGTACACAATATTTTTCTCTGGTGTAGTAGTTGTTTTCGGTAGGTATGGCAGGGTGGGTATACATATTAAAAAAGAAATGAAAAGATCGTATAGTAAGTCATGGCAGGGCACACTCCGTTCGGCAGCGGCAGTAATCATGACCTTAGAGAAGATCACCGTGAAATAATAACATGTGTGCTGTTGTATTTTGGTGAGCATGTAAGGGATGCCAGAGCCCATATTCTCATTTCCTTTATTTTCCTACTATCAAATGGATCTTCAGCCTCCCTGCCGACTTTTACATTTAAAAAATGTATGTTTTCCAATTTTAAAATTATAAGTATCATTATACATTATTTACAGTAGATTAAGAGCGTCACCAATGCGAGCGTGGCGGTTCACTAACGTTTACTCTTTAGCAAAAACTCGTCTAAAGAAGTTTTGCACTTCAAAAAGTAACTTACATGTTGGGCGTTTCACAAATGGCGACGATATCTTCTATCATGGTCGTGTACACTGCCTCCGTGCGCAGCGAGGCGATTCGCTCTGTTTCGGCAGCAACAGCGGGGTCGATGGTGTTGTTAGAGGAGGGAGCGGCACTACGGGAGAGTAACGCCTCCGCTGCCTGCACCGCCCCCTCGGACACCGTGAGCTGAGTGTTCATTGTTGGAAAGTTCCGGTGCAGCGTGTCGCTGAACGCGTTCTCTAATCTACGCATATTAAATATATTTCATAATGTATTAATATATATAGAGTCCATTTATTTAAGAATGAACAAAAAGGTAAACAAATATGGCGTCTCCAGGATCACTGGCCAGTTCTCGAGATGGGATTTGTACATTAGGCATATCAAATAGAGTTGACTCAGTGAGTAACTCATTTAGAACTTGTTCGTATTGTTTAATGATTTATCTATTTAATTAATGCCATTTAATCAGAAATAATTTCATAAAGTGTTTTCGTCTATGGTTATGAATTATGATAAACTAAAACTTTAAAATGTTTGTAGATAATTTATGTATTAATCAAAAACTCATGTGATTCAAAATGCCTCAGGTCCAGGTCGTGTACGTGTCCCGTCTCTAGACCATAGACAAAATCTCATTGTGACCTCCAGTGATGTCGTAGGTTATGTGACGATTTTATCAACTTTTTTGCATTTTCCTCTGAAAACATGCAATAATTTTGGATAAATATCGCAAAGAATATCATGTTTAGGGAGTGTAAATGAATACGTTTATATCTGAATGTGTGATTAACGTTAAAACTTAGAAAATCCATATCGTGAGTTGTTTGTTTACCTTTTTGTTCATTCTTAAAAAAATGGACTATACTAGCTGGTGCCCGCGACTACCAAGCTTTTGTTTCAAGTTGAAACAAAAATCTTAAGGAAAACGTTCAGAAACATGGATTTAATATTCTTGATTAATAACTAGTTATGGACGAAGATTTTTTTTTCATTGGTTATGATAGCCAGCTACAAAGCTGGACAAAATTTACGTAATTAAAAACCGGTCATGAAAGAATGAATAAAAAAATCTTTAGTAGCTCTGGTTATGAAAAAATAGATCAAAATGGACCAAACAGTACAAACTTTAATGAGGCGATTTAATAAAAAATATAAAAAGTCACAGACGATTGACATACCTAATTATGCTAGCTTTCTCGCTAAGTGGAGATTTTAGTACAGCCAGCCAAAGTTTGCTAACAGCCTCCCAGTCCTGCTTGGCGATAAGTGGCCCACAGCGAGGGCCCAACAGGATGCATAGGGCCCCTTTATGGCGGTCGTGCCAATCTTCTCCATCGCCGCCCTTCTCGAGCAAATCCACCAGCTTTGGCACTAGTGCGCGGTAAATGTAGGAATAATGACTTAGGATCCAGTACAAATGGGACTGGGCTTGGATGCGAACCTATTGAAAAACAGAAATAAAACTGATAACTCAAAAAAACTTGAAAGCGAAACTTGAAGTATTAACACAATTATTTTTCGACGTCTCCAGACAATGACGATAGTGACAAAATGCTATAGAAACTGTAATGTATGTGGGTAGACCTACCACATGTAGGTCATTCGATATTGTGTTACATAAAATAAAACAGTTCTGAGCCAACTCCATTTCGCAGTCATTTGGGCAGCCAATTTAGCGGCCTTAATCACCCCCTTATAGAAGACCACAGTGAAATAATAGCATGTGTGCTGTTGTGTTTCGGTAAGTGAATAAAGGACGCGAGAGCCATTGCCCCATTCCTTATCATTAATCTTAATATGCTCGGCAGAGCACTTGCAGCACTTGTGGCGTTGCTAGGTACCTACTCGAGTGGACCGTCAGCCTGTCTATCGACCCTCCTGAATGAGTGAAAACGGCTGTATGCAATAGCAGTATGTCAATGTTAGTACATACCACAGTGTAATGGTGCACAGAGAGGTCGTAGAGCGCGTTCAACGCGTGCATTATGGAGGGTGTGACGCCGCGTTCTAACGCGAGGTCGGAGCGCGCATCCTCCTGAAGCCGCACCCCCTCCGCGACCAGCATACGCAGCCGCAACGCACCTGCACCGCCCCTGGCTCCTCCCCCCACCTCCCCGCGCCCGTCTAGCGCCCGCTCCAACGCCGCAAACGACCGGAGCCGCGCCTCCAGGCCTGGCGCAGACCGGCCTCCCCGCAGCACCACTACGCGATCCCACACCTGCACACATGGCATTTCATAAACGGCATTCTTATCTGAATCTGCTATTCTTATCTGAATGAAAGTCACGTGAGTTACTTCCTGATAGTGTAAATAAGGTTTAATAAGGACTAACTTTTATGGGCGTTAAACTAAAAAGAAAAACGATGGAGATAACTCGATTTATTTTGGTTTTAACCAACACCTACTACTAAGAGACTCTCTAATAGTAGGTGTTGTTTTAACTTATAACTATTAACTTGACACTGGAGAGTGACGTCACTGACATTAACTTAGAGACGTCACGACCGTCAACTATATAGTTTCCTATGCTACAGTAGGCCCATGGATGGTGGAAGTAATGTGGACCAACTTACATGGGAGTTAAGCTGAACAACTGGTGACTGATGAACACTTTGTCATAGGGTTCGTCCGCCTCACCTCTATTCTCCATGGTCAATACTAAGATACCATTGATTTTCAATTGAATTTCGGTGCAGTAGTAATAGTAATATATGTATATGATAATGACGCAGAAGCGAATTCTACTAGAAAATGGCGTATTAATTATTATCATTGTGAGCATCTTACTTGTATGAGCATTTCGAGGCCGCGCGTGTCGTCGGTGCGATCACTGAGCAAGCGCGCTTGCACTTCAACCAGCAAGCGAGTCAGAGCAACTCGCAAGTTTGCACCGTCTAGGTTTACTGAATAGTGGACACCATTCGCAAACTTGACACTCGCCGGTGGTAGTTGGGACTCGCAACTGAAACGAAGGATCTTGTATAGCAAGTCAAGTCAGCAACAGCTATTTGAGAAAATTACCACGCTCGTTCACACTCTGTTTAAAGGGATAGAGAAAAAAAACGAGCCCATTGGATGAATGATGTAAACCTCTGGAAAGTACATGTGAATACTTGCGTGCATATATTTACTAAGTAGTATAGGTAAGTAGTCTAATGGGGTAGGTATAGATCATGAGGTAGGTATAGATCATGAGGTAGGTATAGATCATGAGGTAGGTATAGATCATGGGGTAGGTATAGATCATGGGTAGAGGTCACTGCTAGAAGTTTCCACAAGAACCGGCGGGAATCAAAGACATCGCGCACCGCGGCTTTTCTTTGAGCTTTTCTCCCCTAGCAGAGGGTTATTTGGATATAAAAAGTAATAAGGGGTTATTTTGGCTACCATTAGAATGAACTCAATTTTTCGGAAATATTTCTCACAAGACTGTGTTGATGTAAAGATTGAAATGAGACTTACAAATTGAGAGGTTCTTCGTCCGACGGTGGCAGGAAAGTACTGCAGGCAAGCACTGCGCGCATTATTGTGAAGCACCTCAATCTTCTGGAGCGACACATCGCTCTCTCGCCACTCAACCACTGCCTCAGTCGTTCCACTTCCGGTTTCAAGTATCTGTTCACTAGCATTTGAGCACATTCGGCCTCCTCAGCGGTGGGCACGTGCCACTTAAAGTTGGCATCCTGCAACGAGCACCCCTTGCCCCAATCGCGTATAGGCAACCACTTTTCTGGAGCAGTCGAGTAGTCGTTTGGAGAGCCCCTGCATTCATTTAAATTTATGTAACAGAACGATGTCAAAATGTGACTTAAAATCTCGCTTGCTCGGTTAAGGGAAGATGTACAGTGCAATTTCAACGCTCGATCCAAAACTGGAAGAATCATTGGAATGTATTTTAGCAGAACTGTCCCATCGCATTCGACAGTATGCATCAGTAATACTAATCTATACGAAAGTTCCCTGGAGGGATTTTCCTCGTGCAGCGCTTCATCGGTCGCCAGTAGTTCAGTGAGTTCTTCACAAAGTTTAGGTACGAACGCAGCCAAGGTAGCCACCGAGTCGATACGAGCGAAGGAACGCAGCAAGACGCCTATGATGCTACCGGAAACGCTGGTCTCGTATGTAGATTCGGTAGCGAAAGACTTGAATTTCCTCAACGCTTCGTTGAATATGTTCGGCGAGCATTGCATTAAGACAGCAGTGGCTGCAGACGCTATAGCGGTTTCCATTACAGCGTCCATTTTGCTTCTCATCTGTTCAGGATCCTTTGTATCGAGACGAGCTTGTTCTTGCACACTAGATTCGATTATAGTGAATATTCTGTCCAGAAAAACGAGGACGAAATCTTCGAACTGAGCGGTGGATTCGCATGTGATTAACTCCTCTTCGGTGAGGTCATCCCAGTAGTCGACAGCCGAACTACAATCTATGAGGGGCACCATCCAACAAAACATCAATATGAAATGAAGGGATACCAGGGTTTTCTTAATATCGTTGGGGTCGAGACCTGGTAAAATAGCCAGAAGTAGAGGGACCACATGGGTGGGACCTTCGGGATAGTCGGCGTCCGCGCCGCGTAGCATAGGACGCGCCACCGACGCGACCGCTGACATAGCGGCCGTTACTCGATGCGGTTCCGTCAGGGATGTCAAAGTCGTTTTCAATCTATCTAGAAGAGGCGGAATCACTATCGCCGGTCGTAAATTTGCCAAATTTTGCAAGGCTAATGATATATCCAGAGAGCCACCCCTGCTGTACACCGCTTGTAGTGTCGGGTCGAGCATTATTTTTACAAATTCTGTTATATCCTCGTCTCTAAGTTTGTACCTTTCTGGAGACTGATTTTCCCAACCCGTCTGAAATCTCGGCTCTCTCTCTCGACGGACCCTACAAAAATATTCAAAGTATTAGTTTCATAACATTTACTAAACCAAGTGGGAAAAAAAAACGTGAACTACATACCGATTAAGAAATTCCCTAGCTAACTTTCGCAACAAGTCTCTCAGTCTGAATGTCCATCTGCCAGAATTGACGCTGTGCAAGTAGCTCTCGATTGCAGCCAAGAAACTGCGTAAATGTTTTAGGGTCACACCGTCCGGACATATGCTCCATATTATCCACGTCGCTACCGATTTTGTATCTGAAAATTAACGAAGCTATAAAAACTAATATAAATAAATAAGGAATTTAAAACTCTATTAGAAGAGAAGGAGGAAATGTTCTTTTAATAAAGATAGATAAAAATTCTATTTCAAAGATAAAACATTATTATAGCGATACACAACATCAAAAATATTTGTCATGACTTTGTCATACATTTTTCAATTCTCAAATATGATTTGCCAATATAATAAACACGGTCAATTTTAAGGATCAAATCCTTCTAAGTAGGAAACATAAAGAAGAACTTTAATTGGTTTTACGGACTGAGCATGACATACATTATTAGCATTCATCGTGCATCTTCCGTCCATAGTAAAACGAGTGACTATTATTTTTTACGTATAAGAGGGCACTTTCAAACTCGAACAGTTTACTTATTCCATACTACGTAATTCCATGATTACTCATTAATTATAGGTCGTAGCAATACATAAAAAACATGACATTTCTGGGACATAATATGAACGTTTCCATCGCAACAAGAAACTAAAATTAATTTTATATCTAGTATAATTAATTTCTAAAATGTACAGAATTTGTGACATTTTCGCGGGTTGAATTCTTGTAATTACTGACTAAAATCCAAAAAATGTTTTTCCATGGAAACATTCTACCTATAATATGCATTTGAAATTGAAATGTCAATAGCTACCATCTATAAAGGTTTTTCTAAAATATTGGAATTTCTGGGACATGTATTTTTATTTTCGTGAGTTGAATAAGTGGCGCGAATGTGTTGCGTCGCATTCTGTCTTCGGTTATTCGCATTATAGTAAGTTGAGACAACAAATTCTCCTAAATACCTATAATACCTATACTGAGTTCCCACGCTCGTACAGCGCCACCTTAATTACTAATTTTATGGCTGAGGTGTGAATGCAGGAACCGGTAAGTTTTTATGAGTAATAACAGTAAATATAATAAAAGTACCGAGATTATGATTCCTTGTATACTGCATGTCTTTATAACTGACTGGTAAATTGAGCGCGTGTAGAAATCTAGTAAACATTTTCGATACATAAGGACTCCAATCGACAGCTCCGGGGTTCTTTTTCGCCAAACCGGCGAACAGCGTCATGAGATCCTATAAAAAGGGAATCTAGATTTCAAAAATGTTACTAATTAGAAGACATTTAAAAAGAAGACTTTAGTTCAACTTTTCATTTGTGTATTTTTCCCTATTACCCTCAATAGTAAACTACTTACCATAATGATGATGATTTCGTGTCCATCAGCGTCCTCGTACAAAAAATGACTCCATTCAGTGTTTTAGAAAAAACATATTTTTACATAATATATGTAAATTTAATCCATTAAATTAGCTTTATGACGAGCCTAAGTGCAGTGGTTACGATAGCTCCCTGATTCAATGCTGATTCAAGCCCAAACCCGAGTTCGATTCCTTGGTAACGTGTCATATGAAAACCAAATTTTCAAGGTTGGCCTTGGGTTTAGTGCATTTCGCACCAAGTTTATTGTGCGGGTCAAGTTTAGTGTGACAAGTGCAAAAATTTGTGGGCATACAATAATTAGTGTGAAGATTAAGTGATGTTAACAATAGATACAAGAAAATATTTATAAATATATTAAAACAGCAACCATTTTATCTACAATAGATACATATCAACAAGTACAGCGCTTGATAATGCTTCCACCTGCATCTAAATTATGGATTCAAATCATAATAAACAATCAAGTTCACGTTTTGTCGTCATTCAAAGATCTTGTATGTTTCTGTCACCAGCATTGTTATTGTACATTGATCAAAGATCGTATAAATTTGGTTGATTAAATTGACACCCACGTTGTCTCAAAAATATATATTTTTTGAAAATAATAAAATAATATTTTATTTAAAAATAAAAAAATATATTTTATTTGAAAATAATAGCATCGGCAAAGGGAGCTTGAAAGTAATTATGAAAATTATGTAACTATTTTTAGAATAAATGGAGACCTCAACAGACGTCAATTTTTGATGATCACTTCAGATATTAAGCGTCAATTGATCACACCGAAAAACAATGTAGGACGAGGGGGCGCGCAGGTTTTAAGGTACCAATACAAATTATTTACTACACAAAAAGGTACACAGTTCAGTGAGTACGCTAAAGTGGTGTCGACGTCTTCACTGTAGGTCTCGCGGTGCAGCGCGGCATCCTCGTGAATATATGCATCCACGTGATCAAACAGCCGGCGTGCTTGGCTGTTCGTGTCGAATCCTGTGATCGACGGCCTGAAGGGAACAGGAATTGGACCGGTTTATCACTCGGACCTGGATAGCTACGTGCAGAATTTCAACCTGCTGAAGAATTTTGCGCACACTTGGCACAAGAAACGGAAAGAATTCGACTATTGCGAACTCGAGAACTACCCTGCGAACGCGAAGTAACATTGTTGTGCTGTGTTCACGCCCCAGAAAGAGGAGAGGCGTAAAGAAAATGGGGACGAAATAACTTGTAGGGAGTGAAGAAAGAGCCCTGAGCAAGTACCGCGTGCTTCTCCCGTGATTCGGTCCGTTATGCCGCAAAGCGGGTAGGACCATGCGTGGAAGGTGGGTCATGTTCGTGTTGAATCATATGAGCAGCGGCGCGGCCGCTCGCCGCGACACGTACAGATTCATACAATTTCACAGCGGAGGCCCGGCGGCTTGGTTGCGCGGACGAATATAATTCGTACATAACGCGGCGTCGTAGCGACCCGTGACGTAGCGCCTACGTTACTTTACATAGCTTTACGATGCACCTCGCTGCGTCGCGTTTCAATGTGATGGTAGATCACTATTAACCACCAAGAGAAACAGATTATTCGATTGGCAGGATTTGGAGATAAGCGGAAAGAACATCGTGACACGTGATTTTTACATGTACATATAATCAAATTGGTAAAAATCTAGTCTAATGAACAGTGCGTCCTATCAAAGCAGTTAGGGTGAGTTAAATAAAGGATGGTATTATATAGTTAATTAAATCTTCACGAGGCTTCTTCGATTCGTATCTCTGGATATAGAACAATATGTTGTTAAGAAAAATTAAAATAAACTCACTGCTGTTCCACACTGAGAATTATAGCAACAGTCCCAGAGTTCCATGAGCTTGTCGAACCACAGACCGTGTCCCCTGTCTACGTCCTTGGGATGCAAGGATACAGGAAGAAACGCGGCCAATTGTGTGACAAGATGCGAATCAGTTGAACATGGATTTATTTGAGGCAAGCATTCTTTAAGTATTTCCTCTGTAGCAGTTATTTCAAAATATCTGAAATAAGTGAACATGAGAAATAAGAGTATATAAATATATAATAATAAGAGTATATAAATTACAATAATTAAACACAAGGTATAACTTATAGGAATAATTCATTATTTGGAGTACGCTGCGAGGACTATTGATGATACTTAAAATAATGTACTACATGTGTATAGTACTTATCATCCCCCACAAAAAAGTTCACGAGGCTATATTTTTAACTATTTTAGTTAAGTCCCAATAAGGCAATAACCGTATTTTGTTAAAATTAGTCAATCAAAACACGGGTAGAATCGAAAGATCATGTTATTAATCTTTATCCAACTGAATAGTTTCATAATCATTTTATAATTTGTTTGATTTATAATATTTATTCGTGGGATATAAAATTATATATACATATCTTATATTTTATAAGAAGTCGCGTGCAATAGCTAGTATAAATATTATTCAAAGCGGGTTTACCACATTATAGCTCATACGAAACAAATCCAGAACAAACAACAAAATTAACTTCTGTATACACAGTTGCAAATTCTTACGAGTTTTCAATGTAAATAAAATACTCACGGTCTTGCGCATTTCACCATTGCCACATATGAACCTTCCAAATGTCTGAAAAATTAACAACAGACACGTCATGATATATTTTACGAATTATTCATATGCACCCTTTGAACTCTTGTGTTCCCACATGTGTATATACATGTAACGCACCTCTTTTATGACTATCTCTTTGCCCATAATTAGAAAAAAAAGACGCATCACAAAGCACACATTGGAATATTTTACAAATGTGACAATAACAAATTATTAGTCAATCTTCAAAAATAATTATATGGTATTATAACATGAAAATATCAGATCCTCTTTTCTAATTTGTTTGTGAACGTTGTGCGTTTGTGCACGCTAATCTCAGAAACGGCTTAATCGATTTATGGATTTTTCAATGATGTATTGTAACAGGCTCCTCGTAACATTTAGTATTTGTTTCATTCCAACCGGGTTTACAAACAAAAAAGTTACGCGCTATACCGAACACCACGCGTACGAAGTTGCGGGCTCAGCTAGTATTAAAATATGAGTTATTGTTCCTCAACGTGGATTACACTTTTCATACAAGATTTCGAAGTTTGCTTTTATAAGCCCAGGGAATAGAACTAGGGAACATAAATACATGCGTCAGCTGCGCACAGATAACGTAACGTTTTTTAGTTAACGCTTGTACTAATTTTAAAATCGATTCTTAAGAAGTGAACTCCAAAAGTACTGTTCCCGAGAGATCATAAAATTGAAATCCAATGCCTGGCAAAACTATAACAGCATTTAAATTGAATAAATTATTGCTCATATGTTATGTCAGTCCTCATATTTTTAGGGTTCCGTACGTCCGAATAAAAAAAATGGAGCCCTTATAGGATCACTCGTGTGTCCGTCTGTCCGACCATCCCCAATATCTTCGAAACTACTGAACCTAAAATTTAAAAAAAAAATACAGAAATTAGTTTTCTACATATAGATTATAGGAAAACCTATAAGTAGTCCATGATATTAAAATAACATGGTAAATCACTCAATATTGTGCGGATAGGTAACATCGTACGGAACCCTCTTCACGCGAGTTCAACTCGTTTATTTATTTTTCAACGCGGACGACGAACTCACGGATAAAATTATTGTCACATATTGTAAGATAATCCAGAATTGCATCACTATAAAATGAATGTTGTCAAAATGACTATGGCCGCAACCATGTGATATTCTTTTTTCAACTATGAGAAGCATTCCCGACTTTTTCCCTATAGATAAAAGGTATTACGTGGGCAGCTCATTTTCGTCTGGGCCTGCAAGTCCAAATAAGTCAAGGGCTTCGTTGACATTCCCAGAGATTAATTTGCGGATCATACCGATTGCACCTTCTTCTTCTTTGCTAGTGTCAGCCCTAAACACAGTGAGAAGCTTCAATAAAAGCTTTTTAAAGGTAGTTAAAACCTTCATTAAAAAATCTTAATTAAAACCGTGGTAATAAATATTTATCAGATTTGACTAGAATAATTTAAAAAAAAATCGGACACTTACGGGAGGTAATGGTACATTCCGAAATGGGTTGCGCTTTTATCAAATATCTTCTTACCAACGTCATACAAAGGGCGCCATGGCAGGGTAAGTTCTTCGGGTGTCAGCAGATATCTCTTCCTGTAAATAATCATGTTTTAATTTAAATTAGAGGCAGTCGGAAGAGTCCAAAAATCAGGAATGTAATGTTATTTGTGACCGACTGGAGTACGCGAGACGTTGCCAAATGTCAATAGAAACAATAGAGAATGCCTATGTTCTATCACATTCGCATCGCACCAGCTTTCGCCTGGGGCATCTGACAAAAAATCTTCGACTGTCGAGGAACACTTTTAGCACAAGTAATAATAATAATAATAATAATAATAATAATAATAATAATAATAAGACCGTAAGAATGTATGGAAAGGCAAGGAGCTACATGGGCGATTCTACAAGGCCCTGACAGGACCTGATGTGGACTCGCTCATGTCAGTGAACTGGCTGCGTTTCGGTGACCTCTTTGGGGAAACTGAAGGTTTTGTCTGTGCAATTGCGGACGAAGTTATTAAGACGAACAACTACCGGAAATATATCCTGAAGGACGGTACGGTCGACATCTGTCGGGCATGCCACCGTCCTGGAGAGACACTCAGGCATATTATTTCCGGTTGTGCTCATCTTGCTAACGGCGAGTATTTGCACAGACACAACCAAGTAGCTAGGATCATTCATCAGCGACTTGCCCTTCGATATGATCTTATCGAGTCTGAGGTGCCTTACTACAAGTACGTGTCTGCGCCCGTTCTCGAAAATGGTCATGCTACGCTCTACTGGGATCGCTCCATAATCACGGACAGGACTATTGTCGCCAATAAGCCTGACATCGTGGTTATTGACCGATCCCAGCGCCGGACGATGCTTGTCGACATAGCTGTCCCGCATGACGAAAATCTCGTGAAAGCCGAAAAAGAAAAACTCACTAAGTACATCGACTTGGCTCACGAGGTGACCGCCATGTGGGACGTCGATTCGACAATTATCGTCCCGATAGTCGTCTCGGCGAACGGTCTTATAGCGAAGAGCCTCGACCAACATCTCAAGAGGCTCTCACTAGATGGCTGGGTCAAGGGGCAGATACAGAAGGCGGTACTTCTTGACACGGCACGAATTGTCAGGAGGTTCCTCACTCTGCAGCCCTAACCACCGGTAGCTTGGGCCTTGCCCCGCTACTAGTGGACACCTAATTTTAAGTTTTTTATAATATTTATTGTTTTTATATATGTCGACGCAAGCCCATCGTAATTAACAAATGTAATTGTTCTGATTATGAAATCAATCATTGTGTCGATTAAATTGGTTGTTTTTAGTTATTAATTACTATTATGATTTTTGGGAATGTACTGACTGTATTTTGCGTTAGAATAAAAACCTAAAATTAATTGATGAAATTATTATGAGTTGTTTAACAGTTGAAACATTCGCTGCCATTTTTGTAGACCGGATGTTTCAACTGAGATTAAGATTTAAAAATTAATTCAATTTGTTCATAATTACTTTCGAAATGTTTAATTAATTTACGAATTATTTTTGTGATTAAAATTAAGCATTTAAAGAAGTTGCAATTTAAATAGTGTGTTGACATTTTTCCGCCCGACGCCATCTTTGAGTTGCAATACGATAGACCGAATGTAAGAGCAGTTTTTGTACGAGCGCCGGGCGGTTAAGACGTGGTGATCTGATGATTCACATCTTGTGAGTACCTATCTATTGTTGTGTTATAATTGTGAATATAAAACTATTACTTTGATAACGCTTTGGTGCCTTGTAGAATAAATCGTTTAGTGTGTTTATGGTTGTGTTTTATTGTTTGTAATGAGCGTGCCGAATAATGAAAGCGGTGACGTTAGCAACGCTGACGTCACTGCTTTTAAAGATTCCTCTGGAGCAAACCCCCCGTCATATACATATATATTGTAAAAAAATTAAAATTAAGAAAGGAAATAAATAAATGAATAATAATAATAATAATAATAATTATTATTATTATTATTATTATTATTATTATTCTTATTATTATTATTTATTTGTTCTGCACCAACAAGGATCATATTATGTTAGTAACAACTTAAATCTATGTTAGTATTACATACGTTTATTAGTTAGTACATGAACCATACAACAGTGGTTCAGGTACTGACAGTCAAGCCTAGCAGCAAATGCGCTCAGGATGCAGTTAGAGCTGGCCCGAACCCTATGCTCCAGGTATGCACACCGCTTCCGGATTATCGTATAGAAACAGTCGACCCGCGACTTGGCGAACATCCCCGATGCACTACAAAATCGTTGAAGCCCCATCAGCACCCTAAACGCATCATTGTACTGAACTCGCAGAGCGCTGTACTGCCTTCGGATATACTCCGCCCACAGGCTGCTCGTGTAGAAAGACATACAAAATGCTCTAAAAAGAGTCACTTTGACATCCCTCGAACATCTGGCGAACCTGCGAGCAATCATATTAGCCCTTACAGACCCTGCGCGCTCTCTCTCTCTCTGTCTGCATCGTCCTTCAAGTCAGAGGTTACCCAGTGTCCAAGATATTTAAAAATATTAACTTGTATACTCAATTGTATACAAGTGTATACTCGATTTTAGTACAATTTTAATACAATCGATTTGTATATGCAACTAAATCTATACTAAAATAATAAAGCTGTAGAGTTTGTTTGTTACACTTTCACTTCTTAATTCTTAACTGCTCAAAAGTTCTTAATTCTTAACTTCTTAATTCTTAACTTCTTAAACTGCTCAAAAGATCACCATGAAATTTTCCACATACGTATAGAAAAGGACATAGGGTGCCGTTCATCCAAAAATAAAGCACTATTCCCCGAGGGATCATCTAATAATTAAAAATTAAAAAATCAAAGCCTTTGAAAAAGAGGTGCAGACAAAGTCGCAAGCAAAAGATAAATCTTAAGAAATTTCAAATGTAATACAAGTGCAATGAATCAATTTTTTTTATATTCGTCGTATCATACCGAGATATTTTGTTTTTGAACCCAGATTTATTTATAAATAGTTGGCTCAAAGATAGCTGATTCTTTCTATTCCCGGCAAAGATGACTATGGGAATGAACTTTCTTAGTTGATCTTTGTCTATTTTCCTGATTTTATAAAAGCTCTTTCTCAATGTATGGCTCCCACAACACAAGCCTTAGTATGTAAGTAAATTCTGCATAGTGCTAAGGTCATCAAGTCCAGCTTCTAGTACTCAACGTTATAACACTTAATGTTATAGTCAAGGACTTATAAAAAAAAGGGTATAAAAGATGAATATAAAAAATGGTAAGTATATAAACATCACGCAGAATAAAAGATTAAACATTAGTTAAATTATTTAAAAAAAAATAACTCATTTAATGAGTGTTTTGCAAAAAAACTTTATACTTTAATTAATATTGAAATTAGTCATATGCGTATCAAGGTAATAAGAATATTAGATGTTAGAAGAATTAACGTGTGTAAGGTGTAAATTTTAAAACCTTAAATTTAAAATTTAGAATTAAATTTAATTAATCCTTATTTTGGAAAATATAGCATTGAAGTACTATTTAAATTGAACACTTCCTACATATTGTTCAAAGATGATTTCAGTGCCAAGTTTACAATGCTCTATTAATAGATCGAAGTTGTCACTGAAAAATTCTTGCTCGCAGAACCATTTCAGTTATTTGAATTGATTTCTTATTGTAATTTTTTTTTCATTTATCTATACATATAATAAAATCGTCAACGAGCCGTGTCTGTACAGTAAAGATTTTTGTCGAAAAAAAACATTTGTAATACACGTTGTACAGAGGTTAAAAAAATAGTTTTTAGAATTTTGGTCTGTTTGTCTGTGCGTTTGTGCATTCTGATCCCAGAAACGACTTAACCGATTTCTGTGATGTATTGTAGCAAGCTTCCCGTAACAAACAAAAAAGTTACGCGCTATACCGAATACCACGCGTACGAAGTTCCGGGCTCAGCTAGTGTATAATATACTGTATAACTAAATGATTGTTGAAGTACTCACTTTTTAGTTTTGATTAGTATGAAAACGAATTCAACCAAAGTAATTATTTATGTAATCTTAATTTCGATTAAATTGCGTCTAAAAAGCTGGGAGCGTTTTTGTAAAATAGAAGGATAGATTTTGCCTAGGACTTCTAGGCAAAATTTAATACAGGGTACATCTAGGGCAAACTACGCCAATGATTAAAAAAGACATTAAGCAACTCATTCGTTGATGCGCTAAATGATCATTACAAATCAAACGATATACATATATTTATATCTATATATAATATATTATAAAATAAAGTCGCTGTCCGCTTGTCTTCTAAACCACTTCGCCGCCAACTTCTACTAAACCACCTGTATTTAGACACGGTTTTATCTAATGGTAAGAGATACAAACGAGGAAGGTTTCTGTATACAATTTGCATAAATTATAGCAAAAATTATAGGCAGGTCGCTAGTTAATTAAAATGTGCTTCAGAAAAAGGTTCACGAAAACGTCACTTCACCGACACAAATCGACATTTAGAGCGACGGAAAAGCGCAAGAGAGAAATATTGCCCCCCCTAGGTGGGCCAGGACCTTGTCGTGGTGGGGGGGCTCACCCTTGGCAATCCGGGCGGTTGCAGGGGTCGGTGCTTTTTTCCTCACCGGCCTTTGCTCGACTGACCGGATTGGTTTTGGGGACAAAGAAGGCCCACACGACGTGGGCTCCGAGCGGGCTCCGTTTAACGGAGCTCGTGGCGGAGTCCAATAGAAGAGCTTTTTTTTCCTACTTGACATTGGCGGACAATGGCCATCTTCAAGATGAGCCGAATCGCCATTTTTAAAAGAAGAAGAAGAAGAAGAAGAGAAATATTGAACATACGATTTACGACTGACGTAAACGCACGTCATTAAAACAATTTTTAAACTTTGGTCGGATTTTTCAGCCTTTTTTTTAAAGAAAAATATAAATTTTTAGCAGGTTTTTTCTATATAGACATGAGTTGTTAAAGATGAAATAAAGAAAAAAAAAATGCATTTTTTTATACTGTTATTAAATTCTGTTATTAAATTCATGAGCACCACACTTAATGTGGTATATTAAATCGAAACTAAGTACTACTGTTGTAATCTGTTAAAAAAAAAGCAAATATCTAGATTTAGTTAGCAGAAATAACCAACCAGTTTCGAAAATTCCGTATTTACTGAAAATGTCAAAAAAATAAAATTGAATTGAAGAACCCCTATCGTTTTGTCTCCAATAGGTTTTGATTTAATATTTCTATATTAAAACCTATAGGATTTTTGTATATATAGCGTTAATTAGCAATTCGCTTTCTTACTAAATTACAAATACTAACAATAACACTATTCGATATTAACTCGGTAACCACAGACGTAGATAGTATAGATACCGCAAGCCGTTCGCCACTACGTGCCTGCAATTTGAGCAATGCTCAAATTCGGCTCCGTCGTATTTGAGCGGAAATCAACTTTCGAAAAACAAAAATTGCCTAATTGCGCTGTTGTTAATTGTAAAAATACGTCAAAAGTGGTTTGTCGAGTGAGGGGAGACGTTTCGTATCATCGGTAAGTAGTTTTGTTATTTATAATATGTGCTGTAATTTAATTAAAAATTTAAAATCCATCTTTGAAAAATGTCTTAGCCAGCTGCGTGCACGCGTCCTCTCAGGTCTAACATACTAAATTCACTAAATTGGCGCGCGTAGAGTTGGGCGTTGAACATTCGATGGACTAGTCGTCGCGTCATTGCATTGCGGGGTGAGGGGAAACGATTTATTTGTGTTTTAACATCACTAAATTGTGCTCGTGACGTCTTGGTAGGCACTAAAAATGTGGCACGCTCGGTTTTCATGCAGTTCGATGAACTTGGGTCATCTATACTATCTACGTCTGTGTCGGTAACTTTTAAAGACATTATAAGATTAATGTGGTAGCGTGTCTTCTCTTTATAAAAAATTATAATAGAACAAGATGTGCTCGCAACTTCGTACGCGTTGAAAAATGAAACTACATATAAGTATGAGTTATAACGCCTGACATTTTTATCGCTGTGACGACAGTGGCGCTGATTTTTTTATATTTTTAGACGATACCTCGGGAATCTAACATTTTTCCGAGATGAAAAGTATCATTTATGTTAATCCAGGTAATAAGCTATCTGTGTGCCAAATTTCATTCAAATCTTTTCAACCGTTTTTGCGTGATTGAGTAACAAACATCAAAACATCTAAACATACGAACTTTCGCATTTATATTATATTATTAGGATAGTACACATGACAAGTCGTTTTACTACTAAGCCATTCTAAGACTAAGAAGTGGCCGTTTTGCGACCTAGTCGTTTTGATATTAAGCCATTCTGAGACGAAGACCTTCTGCTTGGTGGTCGTATTACTACAATGCCATTTCGAGATATAGGCTTTCTGCTGCCGTGGTCGTTTTGCGAGCTAGTCCTTATGCAGATAAGGTCATTTTGTAGATCCAGTTTTGATACCGACCCACTTATAAATTGGTTATATTGATCTTCAAGGGATCACAAAAACTTATCCTATTAAGTGGATAGTCATTAAAAACAATATTAATTCGTTATAGGGATTCGACAGAGACCTTGCCATTTAGTCCTAGTAACCGAAACGGAAGTCGTTATATCCGGTTTCTACTGATCATATTTTACCCATGTGAGTATAATTTAAGTCTATTTCTACTCAAGAATTTTCTTTTTCTTTATTCAAATACAATTAAAACTCTTCAATTCACTCCTTTATAATCAACTAACTGGTGCCCGCAACTTCGTCCGCATTGAAAAATATATGAGCAATAATTTATTCAATCTTCTTGCTGTTATAGTTTTGTCTGGCGTTGGATTTTTATTTTTCCTTCGGGAACAGAACTTTTTTTCTGGATGAAAGGGGTACCTTATCCTTTTCTGTTTCCCTGACAATGTGTATGCAAAATTTCATGATGATCGATTGAGTAGGATGGTGTGAGAGTGTAAATAGGTATTATACCTACCTACATTATTAATTATAAAATATGGGGCTTTTTCTTATAGTTGTTAGTATTTATAAGTGCATGCTTTGTTTTTTTTTAAATAATAAATATCTAAAAAAATAATTGTGTCTTGCTTATTTGCATCCGATCCAGATCTATTTCCTTGATATCGGATCGACGGCATGCGATCCAATCCGCGGATCGGATCGACGCATTACGATCCGATCCGATCCTTAAAATCGGATCAATGATCTGGACCTATAGGTATATTTAAAAATGGTTCAGCCCTAAAAAGGTAGAATATTAGGCAGACAAAATTAGCATTTATAGTAGTAGTAAAAGTACATCTACTTACTTGGTAAGCATAAGGAACAATGTTGCAAATTTGTGTATTTTGCACGGTTCTAAGTCTGGTATTAACACTAACTCATAAGTCAATTTTATTAGAGCTATGTGATCTTCTTTCCCAAATTTAAATCCATAAATTCTTATGTACCTGTAAACAATAAATAAACAATGAACATAGTGTTTTAAATTAAAAAATCAAAATACAAATAATGTAAGCACATTATACTGGAGTATATACTTAATTTGGAATATTGGGATTTAATATGGAATATAAAAAAAACTCTTAATGCTTCTGTCCGAGTACTTTTTCTAGAAAGCACAAAGAATTTTAATGCATTTAGAGTATTATATCTTACTAGAGGACCCGGCTGTTGTTCTCTTGCCTAAACCTAGAAAAATAAATCTGTAACCCGTTTGCAACGCTTATTGACTCCAATTGTGAATCTAACTAAACCATACATGGGCCCACTCAAACACACAAAATTTATGCTGTTATTTCACGGTGGTCTTCTGTAAGAGGGTGGTTACTGCCACAAGACGGACTGCCCAAATGACTGCGAAACGGAATGTGCCCTGCCCCTACTTTCCAGATCCAGACCAGAGCCAACTTTGAAAAGTTCATTTCCAAAGTTGAGCCTGCCAGGAGTCTAACTCAGAAACCCTAGAATATAGCATTAAGGCAAGCACTCTAACCACTCATCCAATAGACTTACGTGATTAAAATTTTTAATAGAAAATGTTACATTTTGTTAAAATTTTAAATTGTGGTGTCATCCTTCAAGCGACATTTAAAATATATATATTTTCTATGACTATTGCACAATACTGTATACATGTACAGTATACACATGCCATACATCATTACAAAAGAAAATATTATAGATTAATGCACATATTGTGTTGTAAGGTGAGGCCAGTTTCTTTATAGGAAGTGTTTCGTTCTTTTCTGGGTCTCCGCCAGAACACTACACCTATGCACTGCCAAAGGTTAAGAGAACAATATAATAAATATACCTATTGTACATTACTAAGCTTCAACAAAAAAAATGTACCAACAAATTCTTAAAGAATTATTAAAATATATACTGATATTAACAATTTACAGAAAAGCTAAAAACAGCTAAAGTGATGTTAAGTAATAATTCTACCTACACTAATATTATAAAGAGGAAAGATTTGTTTTATTTGTACATTTGTAAAGGATAAATTCAAAAACTAATTAGCCGATCTTAAAAATTCTATGGGTGCTCTATGGGGATCTTAAAAATTCTAGAAAGCTTTCTATGGGTGAAAGAATTTTTAAAATCAGTGAGTTGCATAGCCTGTATTTTATTTAAAAAAATAAAAAAATAAATGGACATTCCTATAAAAATTACAATAAGGAACACAAGGTATTAACAATTTGCATATAAAAGTCCTTTGTAGTGAATTTGTCCTTTGTGATGAACTGAACCCATCATTCCGGGGAGTGACTGTTCCAATCTCAGACCATCTCCAACTCCTTGGTGTGGACCTTACAGCCGATCTGAACTTCGGTAGGCACATCGAGTCCATTGCCAAAACAGCTGCCAAAAAGCTGGGCATCCTTTCCAAGGTGAAACGGTATTTCACTGCCGGGCAGCTCTTAGACTTATACAAAGCACAGGTCCGGTCTTGCATGGAGTACTGCTGCCACCTCTGGGATGGTTCTGCCCGTTACCAACTGGCCGCACTGGACTCGATTGAAAGGCGAGCAAAGAAGCTTATTGGCAATGACGCCCTTGTAGATTCCCAACTTCAAAGCCTGCAGCATCGCCGAAAAGTAGTTTGCCTATCGATTTTCTATCGTCTACACTATGGAGAGTGTGCATCTATTCTGTACGTTGCAAAAACTATTGACGATATAATTATAAAAAGCATGTTGCTAGAGTTAACTTAGGTTTAGGAATTCAGTTCTGGTTGCATCAATAAATACAATTTTTCTTCACTATATGCAACTATTTTTTATTTGATTATATGCAACTGGAGGCCCACCCCTTTTTGCATTAATGCTTTCCATTAGTGGAAACTGTATGAAAGTAGAGTCAGTAGTTTCCGGTCAGTAGTTTATGAGATTATCGTGAGCATACATACATTGACACAGACAGACGCAGTGGGGGACTATGTCTTATAATATGTAAGGATAAGGCATAGAGTAAATTTATTTAAGTGTTTAAATCTATGTTTTCAGTATACCTAACACGCTGAGTGCCTAATTTGCATTATACTCAAATATGGGCATCTGTCTAAATATAAATTTGACAAATCGTGATTTTTATGCATATTGGTTTCCAAATGTGGACCAATTGCATTTTAGGTACCTATATAAAGAACAAAAGTTTAATACAGTTTAATATATAAGAACAAAAGTTAATACAGTTTTTATATGTTTGCTTAAAATACAATACTTCTTAACCATATTCTTATAAAGCAAGCAGCAAATTCTTGTTTACTGACTGTCTCGGCCAACTTGTGTGAAAATTTCATACTTTTTGAAGTTCACTCCTTAAGAATCGATTTTCATATAAGGCCCCTGGTATGGAAATTTTATGAGAAGTAAAAATTAATACAAGGGTTAACTAAAAAGAGTTACGTTATCTGTCACTTTATCTCTGCAACAGCTAACATATGTATTTATGTTGCCTAATTCTATTGCAGTATAATAAGCAACATCAAAGGGTTTCTCTGGGCTGATAAAAGCAAAGTTTTAATCTTGTATGAAAAGTGTAGTCCACATTGAGGAACGAAACGATAGTGCATTATAACCTGCCGGCACAGCAAAATCTGTCGTGGAAAAATTAACTATTTTTATGAACTAGATGATACATGGCCTCTGTCATCTTTTAACTCAAGCAACACCATACTCTGTTAAGGCGGCTTATGAGCTTAGTACCTAAAATTTAAAATGCCACTGTTGTAACATACCTATGATGTGAATTTGACTAAGAAGCAAATTGCCTGTCTAACTTTGTAATTACCTAGATATTATTTTATCTACAAACAGAAATTTCCAAACAGCATTTAGCCTTCAATGCTTAATGGACATAATGTTTATTGTAAAACTATGTTGTTTTACACAAGCTTGTTTTTCTATAAGAATAATTAGTTATTTTATAATTCCTGGCATTTCAAAAGGTAAAATTTAATTATCTAACGTGTCAGTATGTCAGTGTCAGTAAAAGTGGCACTGTCATAAGTATTTTACTATTTTATCATATGTCGCAGATTATATAATTTAGATTGAATTAAAAAAAAAAACATTTCAATATAAATAACTTAGAAGTAGCAGGCAGATGCAAATATTCATTTTGTGAACAATAATAAAGGGGGCCTTATATTATATTTGCCTAGTTACAGATATATACTTAATAATAAATAAATAAATAACAAAACAAGATAATAGCAGCTTTTGGAAATGTTCTAATAGAAACGAATGCAGATAGAATAGAATCTAATAGAAATTATTTAATTTTTAAAAATGAAATTCTTCTGGTTTTCGTAGAATTTCTCATATTTCAATCAGTTTTTCAATACTGACTTTTTCACTTTTTCAAACTTTAACTTTCACTGTTTAAACTTTAGTTATTGGTACTTAAAATCTTGAATAACTTCGGGTTTATATATCACGATTCAAATGAAATGAAGTGGGTAATGAAATAATCATTTCAGATTTAGTTTTAAAATGATGATGATAAGTTAATTAAATAAAAAAGATTTGTACTTACTTCATCAATCTTGAAGACCACATTCCACATGCTGGTTTCATTTCTCTTAGAATTACAGATTTAGCGAAATTTATTTTAACTAGTTCTAAAAATTTGGAAGATTCTTCATCCAGTTCGTCGGCATATGGCAACAAGTGATTTAATAATATTTCCTTTTGAGGCTTGAACCCCAGAGCTTTTATCCTCTCTGGGGTCTGTAAAAGCACTTCGAACTCTTCGTCTTGCATCATGACTTCTAGCACTTAATATTTTTTGGAAAATAAAAAATTAGCATAAATATGCACTAAGCACTTCAAAGATGACTACATGAGTGACTCAAGTCGCTATTTCGCGATGCAATATACAGCAAAAACTATAGAAGACGTGTCTTTATTATCCTAATTAAATTGAATTTATACAAGTCATCGGATTTATTTCTCAAACACAGAAAAATAAGCGGATACGTTCCATTTTACTGTAATTACTAATTAATTTAGATGGCGTGACATGACAATGACATTTAAAATTTTGCGTACGTCATGAAGCTAATGAATCAAAGATGTTGAATTAGTCTGTACCTATAGATGGATCATAAAATGCAGCAATATTTTATTCTTTCTAACACCTTCAAATTGTCATAAGATTGAAAGAGACATACATATATAATCTGTCGGGTCGAAGTTGAGTGAATGTCTCCATTTTGACTATACAATGCAAGCTAAAGTTATAGCGTATAATAGTGCTGTGCATTTTTATTGATAACTAGATATCGTTGATATAGATTTTAAATATATGACGGATAAAAAGTATGGCTAAATGCGTTTCAGTGTACTGTTTGGTTATTCAATATAAATAAAATGTGGGTGCGTACTGGTACTCGCCGCATTGCTAATCGGTTGTATGAGATTGTATGCAACCTCGCATTTATTTCACCAAAATATTTCAAAAGAATAGTTATTTTTTGAGTAGAAATATTTAGAATCCATCCTTAAGGGGTAGAACGGGAGTAGGTTTTTATTACGAGAGAAAAAAACTCGATAATCTTAAAGTTTTATTTTTAGAAACGATATTACAGATTGGATAATCTGTGATATCGTTTCATTTTAATCTGTGATATCATTCATCTGTGATTCGTCAACATTTTAATTTAAAGACTTGCAGTTATTGTTGACGCTTGGGTATCAACGTATTTATTAGTAAGTTTTCTTTTTCTGGGTAATTTCTGAAAAGAAATAGTTTTTGGTTATTAATGATTCAAAAGATTTTCATAATTTTCATAGATTGAAGCATAACTTCTTTATAACTTATAGATATTACTTACTGGTTTACACGATGGTGGTAATTTTGGGAATATTGTCGGCACTGCATACGAGTGTAGAATTTTACGCTGATATCCTTGGCGAAAGCAAGAATCTTCAAAGTTCATCGAGCATATTCTTGTAGGTATATTGCGAAGCTCTCCAATCGTCGGCTTTTCTTACATTTTTTGTCCACGTTTTTTTTTAAATCGATGTCGGTGGGAAATCTGTTATAAATTGATAAAAATTACTTTCAACCTGCAGTGAATGCTAGAAATTGTCAACACTCTACTAAAAATAAATTAGTTATCGATATCGATAAACTTATCAAGATCAGACTACAGCACTATAAAGCAAGACAAATGTCAAATATTCCGATTAACTTTGGTTTTTGTAAATTTTAGTTATAAACACCAGCTTTTCTTTAAATAAATCAACCTTAGAGCTGTGTATGCATGTACAATGATTCATTTTTAGTAAATAATTATAAAAATTTGTTTACAAAACACCAAAATTAATGAGTGCGAGCTGTGCGACTTACCGGTGAAATGATATGTTTCCATTATTCTCCTTCAAAACACCCACTCTACTTGGACAAAAGGGAACAGTACAAGCCATTCTTGGCAAGCAACAGATTTATGAAATCATACTTTCAGATTTTTAAGTATTTTAAATCACATAAAGCTAAACGCCCTTGTTAACCAGCATGATATAAACAAATATGACGTTGCCTCTTTTATGGCGCGCAGCGTTTTAAGACGTCATATTCGGCTATTGTTATCTCTTTTTAACATACGACATGCAGCCATTAGAAAGACGGGTATGGAGTATCGAAGGAATCTTCAATTTTTATTGTTCCATCTATACACTAATACAATTATCTTTGTAATGAATGGAAAAGCATTTCTTTCTACGTCAAGTTTTACAGCTATTATGGGGTGCTGTTACACCGTACTTTTACCCAAAATATTGAAATACTCAAGTAATTTTATGGAATGTTAAATTTCTTTGATTCTACTGTATTGAGTTTGTACTTTGCGAACATACTTAAATAGTGTTCTGTGTAAAGAAAATTTTGAAAGCCAAAATATAAATAGCTAGTGCCCGAAACATAGAATACTAACTAGAAAGGAATCTCTTGGAATTTCTTTTGATGTCGTGCCATCAAAAGAAATTCACTTTAATAGGCGACATTTTGACTTTTGACTCTCCCCGCGAATCTCTGGTTCGCCTGACACGTCCAATATATATAGAGCGCGTAAGGTTGTCACAGCAGCAAAGCGATGCGATGATATTAATGTGAATCTATAAAATTATAAAAGAAATTATATTATATTATTATTATAATGTACCTACATTATATTATAATGTAGGTATCTTTATTTTATATTAGACTGCCCCAGAAGGAGAGAACCTCATGTTTACGAGTAAATTAATACACGTGAATATTCTATATCTTTAAGCTACGAATAAATT
The DNA here is from genome assembly GCA_910589475.2 of Bembecia ichneumoniformis. Classification (NCBI taxonomy): domain Eukaryota; kingdom Metazoa; phylum Arthropoda; class Insecta; order Lepidoptera; family Sesiidae; genus Bembecia; species Bembecia ichneumoniformis. Next base: position 9,316,280 of record OU342537.1, on the reverse strand, counting down.
TTATTCGTAGTCTTTAAGCCTACACGGCTTGATGAATTTTAACATAGATATTATAAGGCAAGAGAGTATTTATGTTCCTTGTTATAAGATGTTACAATTAATATTATCTATCTATCTATAAGAGTGACATATTTATAATAACATGATATCTAGTTATTTAAATATGATATCGGCAAGTTATGAATGCTACCTTCATCGACAGGCGACATGCGACGTCGTGAATCGTTTAGATAATAATAGTAAGTAGGTAATATTATTAAGTTATAGACATGAGAAATACATAGTAATTAATCTAGTTATCTATTTCGAAATGTACGTAGTAAGTTGGTATTTATCTTTAGGAATCCGAAAAAAGCTTAAATAGTTCATCCCAATTGAGTTGTTTAAGCGTCCATAGACGCAGCAATAACTACCATCGGGCATCTCTCAAAACAATGGCGACAGGTGATCGAGAGTGAAATAATAAATAGTAGGTATATAGATTGCGTCACGTAAAAAGAACGCTGGAAAAAAATGGAGGGGTGTGTATGCGCGTACGAAAGTACTAGGCCTATTGTTTTATTTTTGAACTAACTTTTCGCTCGCGTGTGATTTCTTTCGTTTTCAATGACATGGAAATTTCCAAAGATGTTGTATTAGTCTGTACCTAACAATTATCTTTGGAAATTTCCCTTAGCGTGTTCTTAGGGTTGCCAGGCCTTAAAATCGAAAATCCGGATAGAGACTCATATTTAGCGGGACATTTTGCCATAAAAGCCTGACACACTGCTTTTAAAAAAATTTGTTCCTTTTATTTGTGTATTTATTACTTTACTTGCTCCTGTCAATGTCTGTTATTGGTTTTTGTTCGATTCTTTTATTTTTGCAGTGAGTTCGAAGACAGTAATAATTCCGAATCAGTCTTCGTCAATTCGTCTCATTGTACACTCTGAACATTTTGTTGCCTCTGCAGTGTGTTTCATGCATTGTTTTGTATTATCAACTGCATCATCATTGTAAAATTAAGTTTGTAAACATGCCTCTATAAGGACTACATTAGAGATTACCTAATAAATATTTACCTAATAATATATTTACGTACTGTCGTTTTTCTACACGTTGTACTTATGTTACCGAGGTCAAAAAATAGTTTTTAAAACTTATGTCTGTTTGTGCATAATCTCAGAATCGGAATAAGCGATTTAAATGCGGTTTTCACTTATGTATTATAGCAAGCTACTCGTAACATTTTGTGTTTGTTTCATTCCAATCGGTTTACAAACAATACAGGTACGCTCTATAACGAATGCCACGTATACGAAGTTGCGGGCTCAGCTAAGTTGTTCATATATTTTAATAGGCACGTGAACATACGCGTTACTCTACGAGAATGACCCAATAAAATACTTTATACAAAAATGATAACTCATAGATTTCAATTTCATTATTTATTAGAAAAACAAAAATATTACAATTTATTATGTAAGCGTTCATTTCATAGCATTTGTTTGATATTCGATTTTCTGAACAACAAATTACAAATTTGTTTTCTGTAAAAAATAAAATAAAATATAAGATTTACGGTTAACATTATTGTTAACCTAAGACTGTACTATAAAACATTATTATTAACCTACACACATGATTTAATAAAACTTAATATTATTATAAAAAATACATTAAACTCATAATTTCATTTCGCACGCTTGTATAGGGACAGTAGATTTATCATACCTTCTCTTCTCCATCTTCCGATTAAAACGCTTTTAAAATAAAATAAAAAAAGAATTAAAAAAAGGCACTTTACAGAACGCTTCTAGTCGATCTGGACATAGATTACCACGCCTATATAATAAATGTAATCTTCATATATGTGCATTCAAGATGCTTTCCCACTTAGCATCCACGACCTTAAAAATCGTATTTCAAATATAAATTAATTGTACTAGATTTTTATAAATAAAAAGACAATAAACAGAAGTCGATTGTTGGGTAAGCGCGCAGTTCATTTGGGCATTAGTGGGGCGAATGAACCTAGTATGTTATCAACTATAGTAATATTATGAAAACGTATAAAAATTGTCACTACAGTCAGTGCCTAATAGATGTGTATAAAAGTTAATTCACCTCTTACCCTGAAATAGATACGAGCAAGCGCATGAAGTTAGGGAACACAACAATAAAATGGGGATCGTAAATGGTTTCATCATCATATTGTTGTGTTACAGGTTAGTTAACTAAAGCGGGCGCGTTCACAGAACTCACACAAATGCATTTGGTGGCGAGTTCACCCTGTATACTTTAAGAACGTACAAGGAAACGGTAGTCTCCGTCACACTCATAAGTGGGACTGCATGGGAAAGAGACAGCCAGTGTTTTCATTTACGTATGTAGTATGACGTCATTGCTATTGGCCTATTCACAGACTCAATGTGTACATGTGTTATACACGCTAGCTTTAGTTAATTTACCTATAACGAGGCCTGTCTCACTCCGCACTATAGGTATAAAATTGTACCTACGCTACGCGGCCCCTTCCCAAATGGCCAATCCAAGACAATGGTGTCACGCTCGCGTTCGTAAAGTATGGTAACATTTTACACGTATACATTAAAGACGGGATAAAGGGGTTAAAAATACATTAACATAAAACTAGCGTAGTCATAATCGGCCAATTACAAAATAAGTTTATTTTACTTTAGAGATTTTAAAAGTATATTTCATTGTTTCAAAAAATTGAAAATATAATGTCTTTTGAAAATTGAAAATATAAAAAATTGCAAAAAAAGATTATAAAATATAATTTCACACATCTAAAAATAAAAACCTATTCAATTCCATCATTGGAAATTTATAGAGATTCATTACTTGTATTAATTATGATGTTATTTTGAGGTTCAATATAAAATTTCTTCTAAATGACTAAACCAAATATTCTGTTATACATATTTTAAATGGTAAGAAGTATCAAAACCGTTTGTGGGGATAAACGTTATGGTAACTATGCTGTTCAGCAATAAATAAATAGAAAATCACCCAACCTTTTTATTTTGAAGTGTTTTTTTTACTTTTAAAATAAGACATAGAACAATAATTTATTTTCATTTATTATTTGTTCACAACCCTATCCAGTCGACCTTTGCCCGCAGCAATAATTTTCGATGTTGCTTGGTCGCGCGGGGTTAGTGTGCTAATAATAATTATGTAGATATATAAAAAGGCGGTTCGTCAATATCAAAAGAGTGCGCCATCTGTACTTGTACTATTATTTATTCTGTGCTATAACTAAGAGACTTGCTGTGAAAAACATACTCGACATGTATTTAGCGACATCCGCGTATTACTATGACATTTCCCTCCTAATCCCTTAGGGTCAGCTCACACCGGAAAGCGGTGCGGCACGCACTTTTTAAGATAGCAATAGAATATAGAACTTATTTACTACACTAAAATGTAAACAGCTCAGTAAGTTTGCGAGTGGCCCCATTTCAGATGAATAGACGGTGTACCTTTTAAATAAATTCTATGTTCTATTGCTAATGTAGTAAAAGTGAGTGCCGCATCGCTTTCCGGTGTGAGCTGACCCTTATTCTCTATCTGCGGCCTTGTGTTGTTACGGGACGGTAGCCACCTCAAGATATTTACATAAACAAAAAAGGGAGTGATATTCTTCTTAAACGGCTTGCAAAATGTGGTAGAGGCGACTAAATTGAACTTTTATGCATATCTATTTGACACATGGTATTCAAGGTCTTAAGTTATTATTAAAAAAAAGTTACAACAGAGCTTGTACATTACCTAATCCTAGAATCGCTTTATTATTTTGGCGACATTAAAAATTATTTATTCAGTTTAAAAAATGCTACAAAAATCACTTGGCATAAAAGACGCACACAAAAATAGACTAGCTAATAGTTTTTCTCAACGACAGCCGTATAAAGTCAAAGACTACTTAAGTATTTAGGAACAAAAGCGCTACTCTTTCGGTGAAGTGTACAAGGAAGCTGCAAAGACAATGTCGCGTTTGATCGCTAACGAGGCTTGCATCATTTTTAACCGCAGCGTTGTGTCGCCCACTTGTTCCGCAGCATTTTTCATATCCACTAGTACCTGGAAATGATATACAATATTTCATTTCTGATTAACTTTAAAAAAATAAAAAAATTGTATTCCAATATAAAGTAGCGTAATTTCTTCGAAAGCATAAGCGTGTAAATTTGACGCGTTAGAACAATATGCGGACCAGAAAAATTTAAGACATCACCACCGTTTTACCGCCGCGCTGCGCGCCATAGATACGAAATAAAGAGCCGCTGCGCACAGTTTGGATGAGTAGAAACTTTATCCCACAAACGCGAGAACTTTGGCACAATCTCCTTTCTAAGGTGTTTCCATCTAGCTGCAATATAGGCTCCTTCAAACGAGCAGTAAACAAATTCCCGCAGGGTCGGCAGCGTACATGTACCTGCCCGGTGTTGCTTGTGAGATTTTAGGCGTCGGTAGCCACCTAACCATCAAGTGGATCGTCAGCCTGCCTGCCACCCTTAATAATATTAAAGTTCCCAAAATGTCTTTGTTATTGAATGTTGAAAATTCGTAATGTCTGACACAAAAGATATTTAATACACTCTGGTAAACGATTTGATGTGACCTAGATGTGACATACAATAATTCTAAAAAACATTTTTTTTTCACCTCGGTAACATAATTACAACGTGACAAATTTCCGATATTCGATAACAAATAGGAGTATTTTTGGGAAAAAGTGTGATTTTCAGACCTACCCGCCCCAAAACCATAGGGAATACGAGCGCAAAACCGCAAAAAATAGATATACGCCTACTTGGCGTATTGAAATAATACCTGACATTATTTGCCAAGTATTGGATCTTTATTTTTAGATAGCGGGTGTCCGCGGCTATGTCCATCTTGAAATTCTATTCTAATTATCGGATGAGCTGTATCGAAGATTACCTCCTACACACAAACTTTACGTCTTTCTAATATAAGTATAGATTTACTTGAAGTAATCAGTTATTTTTGCTTGACAAAGAAATTTTGATACATTAATCATTACAAGACTTTCAATAAACTTTTACAGTTATCGTTATCTGCTGGTAATGCCCGAGTGTTTAGTAAAATCGGATTTGACTTCTCTTCACCTTCATCATCACCACTTATGGCCTCTTTATGTGTGTCATTTACATCTTCAATGTCCAGATGGAGGTAATAAACAGGAATTTAGTCGTATTAAGTGTGATAAATTTTATGAAAACATGTCTCAAGTTGCAGGGACCATATATATATATATGTGTGTGTGTGTATTTATAAAACACGATAAATGAAATATAACAATACTAGCATTGTTATCATATCGTTATTACGTTCTCATGTTACCAAGGCTATTTTCATTTGAAATTTTATAACTTAAATGAAATAACAAACCTCGTTTAACTGTTGAATACACCTGACTATAATTCCTTCTTGAACATCAATGAGACTCATTATATTTGCAAAGGGTCTTCCTTCTGCCCATTCGTACACCACTCCTATTAGACCCGAATTAATATTATTCGGCAAGCCTTCCAAATTGTTGATCTATAAGCAAAGATTAGTTATAACCATCAAATTTTTGTGTCGTATATAGAAATGTATTTATTTATTTATTTATTTTAAAATTTACAGATAGTTTACACATATGTATAGTTTTTCGGTGACCTTTACACTAAGCATAGCTTGTATTGTAAAGGCCAGAATTTAACAAGATATGAAATTTTAGAATTAAAAATAGTCATTAAAAGAAAAGGAGATTTGAGTGTCTGTCTGTGTGTGTGTGTGTGTGGGCGCGCCAGCAAAATCCTGTTTCAGATAGTAAGTTAGTGTTGTGACTTATTATTGGACTTTTGTAATGCAATTAAGTGCATTACAAAAAATAACAATAAAAAAATGTTTCTTTTAATTATAAGTTTCGATGGTTTTACAATAAGCAAAGTTAGCTACATTCTAGCTTTGAGGGTGTACAAATATTTTAAGAATACCACATTAAAAAAAATATATTACTGTTACAATAAATTACAATACAATTGAAAAATATTATTGAAGGTATAATTATTTAAAAAAAGTAAAATTTCGGACATTATGGTTCACATATAAACAAACTCACAAAATTCACTCTTGTGTTGTAATATTAGTAATCAATAGATTAAACAACAAACAAAACCAGAAGGGTTTAAAATAAGATAAATAAATTATATGAGTCTTGTAGAAATTGTAGAAATAAAGAAAAGAGATTATACTAACCATGTATTTAGTTTCGAGAGATGTCAACTCGTGGTCAATTCTTAGGATAGCGTTGAGTCCCTCTTTTAAGCTGTTAGTCAGTTCCGGTTCGCGCATTGTCTTCGCTTGAAACACGAAGCAGCTGAGTAACGCCGCGATTTCCGCGGGGGTTTTGTCCGTGAACACGTTTCGGAATATCAGCTCCGACAGTATCAACTCATTGGAACCCATGCTGCACGCGACGCGTCCTTTCAGAATCACCCCGTGCTTGTCATCGATATAGTTCAGCTCCTTCAGAACCATTAGCCGCCTCTGGTACTCGGGATAGAGCGCTAAGCTCTCAGACGACAACAGGTATCTGAACTTGTCACGTTTTAGCTGTACAAGCTTTCTCTCGTACACTATTGCAAATTCGCTCTTAAAGTTCGCTATGTCGGTACATTTTTTCAATTCCTCCAGTTTATTCTGTTAAAAGAAAGTGGATTATTAAAATTAATGTTATGATATTACAAATCAACACTATTTATTTAGTTTTTTTTTAAAGTACGTGTTGCAAGTGCGCTGTCCACTTTGATGCAACATTATTTATAATCCAGATATGAAATCAATATAAAACAATGATATCAAACTCTGGACTTCCGAAGCGACAAATACAGAATCCCAGTCGGGCCGCATCTCTGCGTGTTTTGCGATTGCAAAAAACTTCACATAAGTATTAAGAAGTCAGTACTATGAAGGGTATCATTATGAAGATTATAACTGAACATTCTTAGAAGAAATTGCATTTTTGCTTAATTGAAGCTTACCACCTAGCAGTTCTGCTATAAGAGTAGGATCCAAGATGCGAGTGCGACATATTTTTAAGGCCCGTTTAGACTATGCCATTTACTTACACAAGCCAGAGCAATAATTGAATTCAATAAAGGAGTACAATAATTGTCATTCAAAATTTGTAAGTACACGTGAATAAATTGCCATGGAATAATTACAACCCTATTTTGTTTACATCAAGGCAATAATTGCTTTCAAGACTTGACTCGTGTAAACACGAATTTGTATGAACTTGGGTATTTTTTGCACGTATTTGTGACGACAAATATTCCATTCATTTATTGAAAATTGTCGTGAGTAGCTTTTTACTTGCTGTTTAGACCTGTGCAAGTTTTCGTTGAAGCTTTACTCCCCTGCGCAAAAATTATACGTGTCGTTTAGATATCACAAGTCAGTTATTGTTTTAATTTTATGATATGCAACAGGTAATAATAAAATGGTATCGTCTAAAGCAACAACAAGGACAAATACTGTAGACCGATAACGTGGCTAAGGATAGAGTTTGGCTACAGCCGACTAGTAAAATGGTCGTGGTAAATAGCGAATATATGTTTTTGAATATATATAATAGGATCAGTTGCAGCCTATTTTATAACATCCCAGCGCTGCTAAGGAAAATTCTGTAGGAAGAATATTAATTTACTTTTGAAGAATAGTGGTAGAAGGTGATAAGAACTAACTTTATTTTGATTATTCTTGTACATTTAAATTAAGTGTGTCACTTAAAGGCCTTTAAGGCTACGGTCTCATATCAAAAGCTATTTGCCACTTCAGCGTAAATGTTAGCCAGGCACTCTAATCCACTTTTCTTCAATGTTAAAAGTTAAAAGTTATACCGATAAACTGTTTATTTTCTCGATGTTGGTGAGTATTTCTCCACTGGACACATTTATGTTTTGCAGGAGATTGATTCGCTCGAGTTGTGTGGCCGACAGGTAAGTCGCGTGCGATAGCTGAGACAACTGACGTACTGTTTTAGCACATTTCGCTTCCACAGGTAAATCCTTCATTCTGTAAGAGGTTTTAATATAATTTTAACCTTAAACGAAGGCTGACTGGCAAACACATGTAAAGAAAAGGCCAGTATGCCAAAAAAGTTGGCTAACCAAAGTTATTGATAAACGCACGAGAATGTTTGTTGAGCTTTTTCAAATTATACTCGCAAAGAAGCATCGAAAATATATATTTTTTGCGACAAATTTTAAGATTTAAGATCCGATCTGTCTTAAGAAATTAGCACACATGATGATGATATAATATATAGATCTGCTACCATAATAATGAAGAATTTAAAAAATATATTTAGTTACGTTATATTATATTATATTTAATAAATGCTCTTTAAGAAAAATATTCAATTTTACAATCAGTCACACTTTTACAAGATACATATTTCAATAGTGGAACTAATGTTATTAAAAACATATATCTAAATGAGTCTGGAAAGTACTTCCCAAACTTAAGTATGTAACTTTCCATGCACTTAATATGCACGTCTTTGTTTATTTTGCAAATTTAACATGCGGACAATGGTGAAATAACAAATTTCATAATTTTAATCGTAATACTGTAAAACTAAATTTATACTAAAACTAAGTTTTTAAATTATCTCCTACATACAAACAAGGATACAAACTTTTCTAATATTATAAATATCAAATATTCTTTAAAATTGTATGGTGTACAGGGCTATTATAATGTGTATGAACTGCTTAAGGTAACTAACGTATTAAATTTGATAGTGATTAATATCGTATCCGCCTAAATGGCTCTTTAAATACCACATTACATGTGATAATTTTTTAGAAGTTAGAATGGGTATAGTAAGATATCCTTAAAAGATAGACATATGCCACCGTGAATTTTTTTGTAGATCTATAAAAGAGAAACAATCCCACCATACATTGTTTTGTTATATCTCAAACGGATTTTCGATGAAGGCTCACAGACGTCTTGAATTTTTCCGACCTCTTCAACCAATTTACACAAAACTACGACGAATTATACACCTAAACCTTCCTCAGAAATCTCTGTTGATAGATGAAGACCGCAAAATCCGTTCAGTCCGTTCATCCGCAGACATACAGACAGACGGACGCGGCGAGGGGGCTTTTTTATAATATGTAAGAATGTACCCGAATTTCAATATTCCTAATATTAATAATGTACATAAAGTGCACACGTCATGCTTACCGCGGTATCTGTCTTCTTTCCCAGTCCGATATAATAGAATCGGCTTCGATTTTGAAACTTGTTTTAGTGACTGCTACCACATTTTTGGGTGCAATGCACAGTATAGTATGATTTAAGGTCGCTTCCTCAGTTCCTTAAATTAAAAAATACATAATAATTAACCATCTTACAGTAACACATATTTCAAAATTCATGAAATTTCCCTTTCGAAGTGAAGCTTTTTTAAGATTTCCAATTTTCCAATAATTAATGCTTTTATTCGAACTAGTGGTAGTAGCTCCAATTCGACCGTAATTAATTTAATTTTTAAGTACTATATTAATCTCTTCTCGGTTTGACATTTTTATATTATTACTAGCGACTAGCGAAAAAATTGCTTTGTATTGGCTGCTATGTATGTTAGTTCGATAGACAGGCTGACGGTCCACTTGATGGTAAGTGGCTACCGCCGCCCATAACACTAGCAACGCCACAGTAGTATTAAGGATAAGGGATTGAATAGGAAAATTGACTCTGGCATCCCTTACTCACTCGCTCTTATGCTATTTCACGGTGGTCTTCTGTAAAAGGATGGTTACTGCAGCCAGACGGACTGTCCAAATGACTGCGAAACGCGGTATGCTCAGCCACTACTTGTCAGATACAGAGTCAACTATGAAAAGTTCATTCCAAAGTTGGCCCTGACAGGATCTTAAGGAGCTCGACACATAATTAACACATAATTATGAAGCAGTCTATTTTATGACACAAAACGTGACTTCACTTGACGATGATAAACATATTGCAAAAGCTTACATTAAATTGATTATTAGTTACGTGGTAACAATAAATTTGTTCTCACCTACTGTTTCGTAGTGAACCGAGAAGCCGAGCATTCTGTACCAGTCTTCGTCAAGGTCGAAATTGTATTTAGTATCGTCCTTGATGGGTGTGTCCAGTACCAACACTTTCAATGGTGTTTGAGATGGTCCTGTAAGAAATAAGGGGATTATGAGTAGTAGATTATGACTCATTAGAGTTTGGACAGATATCAAATCCGTTGAGTAACGGTTTTTATAAAAAAGGTTTCAGAGTTTGCTTGCCAACACTCGATGAAGAAGAAGAAATTATCCTTGTACAGTAAAACAATATGAAATAGCACCACGTGTACGTAGGTGCATATTCCTGCTTAGCCTATATGCATGCGATCATTAGCGCTACTGTAAGCCGGTGAGAATTCAGGTTATGCCCCATTTCATGGACCTAAATAGTCGGCGCTTCTTAAGAAAGACCCTACGATTTTTTTAACAATTTTGATATTAAATTTAAATAACAAATTTAGATCAGAAAAGTTTAGGCTTAGATAATCTTTTGCATGATTAAGTGCGAACAGGCGATGCTATTTCTTTGCAATCATTTTCAACAGCTTACATTTAAAAAAAAACACGAAAAAAAAAAAGTAAAATTAAATATTGAATGAATCACTATTTAATTTAAATAAGTTATGTTAAATAATTTAAATAAATTAAGTTTAGTTTGAGCGAAAAATAATGTGGTCCCGAAACAGTAAAATATAACTTTAATTTATTTACGTACATTGTAGAATTTTACGAATATTTAAATTTTAGTGTATTTCACCTTCCGAAATGATAAAATAATATAAAATTATCTCTTACTTGCTAGGCAGTAACAGATTTTTTTTGTTTTGTAGACTGCAGTTAAAAAAATATTTAATACATTTAATCAGTCATGTCTCGATTAAGTAAATAAAAACGAACATGCATGCCAAAACTATCACGTCTTATATCCAAATCACGCACCAAAATTTTATATTCCCTTTGTAAGTAGAAACTATTACAATAGCACGTATTTGGTTGTGTTATTTTTGATCAACTGAATTATTGCGAAACATATAATTTAAAAACATATAGCTTTGCATGTTATTGTAACTTCTGAATAACTTGAGCCTTGCGGATGATAAATTCCATATCATCATCATCAACAGCCTGTGTCTCTCCACTGTTAAATAGTGACAAAAACTACTGAACGGATTTTCATCTATCAACAGAGTAAGTAATTCCTGAGAAATCTATAGTGTTATAATTCGTTAAGGTTTTATCATTAGGTTCCCGAGTGTTTGAAAATTAGAGCATAATTCACGCATAATTCACAACTGTATCACCACGCAGTTCTACCCAAATCTGACAGGTGTCGCCTCTTCACTTAATTCTATTGTAGTATTCTATTGCGCAATTGATGTCGCCATCAATTGCGTTACATTTTTTTTATTTTTCAACGCGGATGAAGTCGCAGGGCTAGTTAGATATAAATATATTAAATTTAAGAAAGAGATTGCGGTTGGTTCTCTTTGATGAAAATATAGGAGAAAATGTTGCACGAACATGGAACTTACCGTTGCTATTGAGATAAACGGCCAACTGATTGATGTACGGTCCGGCGGATATGATTAACACTTTCCCGGCGACCATTTCCTTCGCCACTTTGAACTGATTCAGCAATATCGGTGTCATCTCATTGAGCACTCCGATATATTCGTACGCAACGTCATAGAACTCAACGAGAGCCGCCAGGTGTGGCGCCAGTGGGGTCTCACACTTCTCCGAGTAGTCCTTTTCGGCCATTTCCAGTTGCTTTTTATATTTGTCCGCTTGTAACATCTGATTGAATTCACGGAAAGAGCGCTTCATCATACCTTCTACTGTTACTGTTGGTGCTCTGTAATGTCACAAAGCGTTGAACAAAAAAATCAGTAGTGAAGGGTTATTTTATTTTATATAAAGAAACAGTGTAAGCGTAAACCAGTCGCGGCGGGCAATGAGATCTTACTTTGGTTCAAATATTTTAAAACTGCACGCACTTAACGACAAGACATGGCCAACGTACAATATTGGCCGCCGCGATATGGCCGCCTACGGCGCATGTATGGTTAAATCGGAATTTTTATACAACAAGCGATGCTCGTTGAATTGGGACGAAATGGCGTTAACATGTAAACGTACACGCAAACGTTCCATACATCGAGTCATTGTGAACATATTGAATGTAGATCTAATAAAATAGATTTTTCACCAATCTTCTCTCAAAATTCCCAGTGTTTCACATAACATGGGGATCATTCATGGCGTTATTTTTGGGCCCATTTGTAAAAAATGTTAGGTTATAATTGATAAGTAATGTATTGTTGTACCCACGACGTTATCCACAAAGTACTTTTATATATTTTTTAATTTCCTAAAGTAGTCAAGTATCCGAAAAAAAATATGGGTATAATTATAATTGGATATGTCGATATCCATAAAAGGCATGTATGAAGTGCTCGCAGTGATGTGCGACAGCCTGTGCGCAGACTACCCTGTTGCAAATATTTTATATAGCATCATAGTTTATTAGTGAACAAAGCTTTTTATACTGATAACTCAATTTTTATACCGAGAGAAAAACACATCATAAGTAATAAATATCTAATTTTCTGATTAGATGGTCCTTCGAGGCGGATAAGTAATGTCGATCACTTATACTAGTGGTATAAGTGATCGACATTATGATGGCCGTTTATTTATCAAACTATGTAAAACTAGCTGGTGCCCAGCTAGGTTTAAATAATTTGAAAAAAAGCTAGTAAAAGTTTAAACCAATATAACGCCTGACATACATTAACGGCTGACAACATTATAGTTTTGAGAAGCGTTGGATCTATATTTCTAGTTGGCTGGTGCCCGAGGCTTCGTCCGTGAGGAATATTTAGCCTATGTCCATATTTTTATGCGACACATCATAGCGTGCCGCTAGTATAGTAAGTGTTGAAAGTTAAACCTGTTTAAAATGGCACTCATAAGAGACAACTCACCTAAGTAAACTTAGTATCATAGAATACGTTAGCCTGAACTGCGAGGAGAGCCTCTGCGGTACACACATCGACATGGACTTCAGTGTCACTATATCGGGCACGTCCTCTTTGCACAATATTATAACAGTCCCAGTGTCATCCAAACCTGAGTATAAAAACAATGGTGTAACAATGCGTATTTAACAAACAAAAAAATCGTCTTCAACATCTTGCCGAACTGACATCAAGATTTCGCTGTTGTTCTATTCAATTGCATACAAAAATATTAAATGTAAATGTTTGAGAGCATCTGGCATTATTAAAATTTTATATGTAACTCCAGAAATGCCACGGTCTAACGGCCAGGCCGACAGGCCGCGCACAGACTGGAGGACTGCCCTGCATGGGCGTCCGAGCGCCGAGTCCTGGTCGACAAAATCGGAAGAAATCTGTCCCCGCCAGCATTAGTAGCGGCAATGTTGGCGAGTGAGGAACACTGGAAGGCTGTGGTCTGTGAGGAAGTAATGCTCCAGAAGGAGGCCGCAGAGCGGGTTCGAGAGAGGGCCGATCCCGCTCGGAGGAGGCGACGTCGGGGTGCCAACAACCAAAGTAGGTAACTCAGACGCCGCCTACGGGCTACTGGCGGCACATCACGGGGAAGATGTGCCGTCAACAAGTAACAGTTGAGGCCCGCCTCGATCCGTCGGTTGACGGGTCGTGTGACCACGGCATTATGCGTTCTAGTGGCAACAAAATTTATAATTCTAAATAAAAAAATTATAATTTAAATTTACAATTTTAAATGAGACAAAGTGGTGCGGCATCCTACACGAGCCGTGTCTATACATTAAATAGTTACCGAGGTAAAAAAAAATAGTTTTTTCAAAAAAAAAAAAAAAAATTGTCTGGTGCGTTTGTGCACGCTTATCTCAGACACGGCTTAACCGATTTGAATGCGGTTTTCACTAATGTATTGTAGCAAGCTTCTGGTAACATTTAGTGTTTGTTTCATTCCAATCGGTTTACAAACAAAAAAGTTACGGGCTATACCGAATACTAATTTATAACAATAAAAGTAAAACCTAGTTTTCAATATAACTTTATTTTTGAATAACACAAGAAATTGTTATATTGCATTAAAAATTATTACAATGTTCAAAAATTAAATTGTGGTGACGCGTACGAAGTTGCGGGCTCAGCTAGTAAATAATAAGAATGGAACTGAAAGAATATTAATATTACTATTCGATGACGTTCCTAATTTTATTTTGTTTTGAAACGTAAATAACTGTACCTCTGCGCCCGGCTCTGCCCGCCATCTGTATGTACTCGGCCGGCAACAGAGGGCGCATCTCTTGGCCGTCGAATTTTGTGACTGAATCGAACACGACGGTGCGAGTGGGCATATTCACGCCCATAGCGAACGTTTCCGTGGCGAACAAGATCTTAACCTAATAAAGATAGGTTCCATTTTTAATAAAAAACTGCTTTAAAATTACAAAATTAAAGGTACAATTGTCAAAATGAGAATGCGGATGCATCCAGGATTCGCTGTCATTTATGCGGATATACATATATCAATTGATATTTTACTGTCTTCTGAACTAGAAATTTAACAGATTGATGTATACTGACTTCGCACAAAACTACAACTTTCCTTGTACAAGGTTTTTTTTTAGTGATGATTGTACACTATTCCTCTAGATTAAGTCAATACAATAAGTGTAATAGTATGAAACATAAAGAATAATATAAAAAAAACCACCTTTAATAACACATACATTAAAAAAAGAAAAAGAAATATGTTTCACATACGTGTCCGGATTGAAATAACATTTCCACGATTTCCTTCAATAGAGGAAGAATGCCGCTGTGATGAACTCCAATGCCGTTTTCTAACACCCTTTGCAAATTTATTACCTGAAATTAAATTTAATCAATATAAGTCATAGACACGAAACAGTGACGGAAGAGAATAAGAAATGGTACAAATTTTGAAATTCCAGTTGTTTTTGTACCTCTGAGTTTATTTCATTTATTAAATAACTAGCTTTTGTCAGCGATTTCGTCAATGCCCCCCTTTTCTAAAGTTTTTTTTGTTAGATGATCCCTTGGGAAGAGTAATTTTTTTCTGGATAAAAGGTACCCTATGTCCTTTTCTGTATTCCTGGCAATGGATTCTACTAATAATCATCTGGATGTATGAATTTATGTATTTTGTCACTCTTTCACGTAAAAACTACTGAACAGATTTGGATGAATTTTGGCAGACAGATAGTTTATTATCTGGATTTGATAAAATATCAATTAATTTATTGTCTAAAAACACAACTGCATGCACGAAACACGGTTTTCACTAATGGAAAGAGGGATAAGGCGTGTCGCTAGTATATTATATATATACTACTCAAAACAAAATAAGGGCCACTAAGATTTTTTGCTGTACCATGAAAACAATAAAGACATTAAATTGTTTAACTTATGTAACTACAAAATAATGTTATTGGTTATAATATAGGCTAACAATTGTTTAAAATAATGATCATGAACTGTTTTTTTAAAGTTCATAATGAAATTGGCCATTTTGAATGAAAAACATGAACAAAAGAAATCACCGGAAAAAGACAAAATACTGTTCTTGTCACTTTTGTTTCTTCTTTTTAGTAACGAGTATGTCCTCCTCTCTTAACAATACACTCCTGAAGCCTCGTATGCATACTCTGGATCAAATTCCTCACGTTTTCATCTGGAATCTCCTCCCAGACACGTTTTAAAGCGTCAATCAGCTGCTGTTGGTTGTAGACCCCTTGCTCATTCTCTCTAACCCTTCGTTTCAATTGGTCCCACAATTGCTCGATTGGATTTAAATCCTGACTGTTAGCTGGCCATGGTAATACTTCAATATGAGACCCTTCTAGGACAGTTTGGGTCGATCGAGCTGTGTGTGCACGGGCATTGTCTTGCATCAGGATGAATCCAGGCCCCACTCGCTGTGCAAATGGGATCACTTGAGGCCTGATGACGTCTTCGATGTAACGTTCTGCAGTTACGGTATCCGCATTTAAAATGGTGAGCTCGGTTTTACCGTGTAAACTAATCCCACCCCAAACCATTACGTTGGGACCACCGAAAAGGTCAACTTCGTGGATGCAGGACTCCGAAAACGCTCGCCGCGTCGTCTCCACACCCTAACACGCCGATCATCATTAAAAAAAATTACTTTGCACTCGTCTGTAAAAAGCACCTTGCCCCACTGATTAAACCCCCAGTTCAAATACTGACGGCAGAATCTTAAACGGTTTGCACGTTGAACCCTAGTCAGAGGAATTCGAACAACTCGACTTCTTGACATTTGCTGGTCTTCGTGCAATCGATTAGGTATAGTTTGATCACTGACACGGGTACCCGTTGTCAGCCGTAGGTGGTGTTGTAACTTATGGGCCGTTACTGTACGATCACGACGAGCACTTAGTTGGACGTACCGATCCTCGTGCGCCGTTGTTACACGAACTGTACCTGAACCGGGTCTCCTGGCAACACTGCCGGTCTCTTGGAAGCGATTCCATACATTTTGGACAGCTCTTCGAGAAAAACCCAACTGCAAACCCACGTAACGCTGAGAACGTCCTTCTTGAATCATAGTTATGGCTCTGGTTGCTGTAATTGTATCCGTGTGCCTTCGTACTGGTAGCATGATTAACGCGAGATGATAAATGAATCAATTAAAATTGAAAAAGTAAAACTTTTTTCCTAAAATAACCGAAACAAGTTAAGAAGACAATTGAAGAAAAATATAAGAATAACTTCCAATTATTATTTTTTTCTTAAAACGATGGCCAATATTTTTCAAATTAGGAAGCATAAAAGAGATCAAACACCAAAGAGTTCGTAATATCAATATAATGCTACTTATCAGTTACTTTCAGTTTACTAAAGTGCACTTAAATGTAAATAAGCTAGTGGCCCTTATTTTGTTTTGAGTAGTATATATATCACTTTATAGCAATTAAGACATCATCAATAAACCATTATTTTAAACAAAAAGCAAGCATTGATTCAAGAATAGAGTGGAAACGGTTTCACATACCTGCGGCAGATGCCTATCAGGTTCGATCAATTTTTGCAAGCATCTCTGAAAGAATGAACGAATATAACTCTTTTCTTTGGCAGTTGTCAAATCAACTGACATTAAATTCTCGGCATTCAGATCACACCTGAAAACCAGAAAAAAATCCAGTTGAATTAATATTTTCAATAAATTTTATACATAATTTAGACAGTAGTAGCAGGGCACACTGCGTTTCGAGGTCGTTTGGGCAGCCCGGTTGTAATCATCTCCTTACAGTGTGTGCTGTTGTATTCGGTGAGTGGATAAGGAATGCTTGAGCCCATTTCCCTACCCAATCCCTTATCCTTAATCCAGTGGGCAGCGCGCTTCCACTGATGGCGTTGCTTGTGTTACAGGAGGCGGTAGCCACCTAACGTCAAGTAGACCTGAGTAGAATTTAGGATAAGAGATTGGGAAGAGTTAGAATTTAGGATAAGAAATGGGTTCCGATGGTGTTACTTATGTTATAAGCGATTTATGATACTAATGCATTGTCCAACAAATGCTATCTTAATTAGACTATTTCAAAAACGTTAATTCTCAGAATGTCGAAAAAATGGAAATATTCATATACAATGAGCTTCATCACAATATTTTGTAAAGTGTTCAGTACTTGTTAATTTATTTTAGTTCCAAAACATAATTTCAACTTTTCACGGTGTATTGTTATAAAACTAAAATAATCTAAAAAACATCAATTAACATAACCAATGTTTTACAGAAAATGTGGAAAAGTTTTGTTCTGAAATTGAATTGTATTTAGGTGTGTGCGAACCGATGTACAATCCTGGGAACATAAAAAATAATTCAAATACAAGTAGTAGCACAAGTATTAAAACAACTGTAGAACTATACCTACTTGAAAACTGTACAGTAACCTTTCAGTTAGTGAAGAATTCCACGGCGGTAAAGTGTTGGCTACTGTCGCCAAATGGACACAAATGGCTTAAAAGTCTGTGCCCTAAGAGCGCAATATGCCCCGCCTACATGAATATAATGTAATGATTACCTGTGCCTCGACAAGGTAAACGCCACAACAGGCAGTTTATCGTTACGTTTCAAATGGTCAATAAATCCGATCCATATTGTCTGTTCCGTTTTCGGATTCAAAAATTGTTTACCACCTGAAAAGTGGTACAAAGAAATATCACTGACTGTACTTACACTGTACGATAGCGCGCACTGTTACAATAAAAAAAAAATGCAACGTAAATAAATGTTAATGAGTTATTTTAAGATTAAAACGAAAGAAAATATATGAATAATACGCAAAAAATATATAGATTATATTAGCGACCCGCCCCCGGCTTCGCTTGGATGCGTTTTATTTTTTCCAATTATACAGAGAGATAAAAGAGTAAGTTTATCTCTATTTTCACTAGTGAAAACCGTATCAAAATCCTTTTGATAGGAGGGTAGCGGAGAAATAGACAGAGGCGGAGAGCGATGTTTTAATATGTATATAGATATTATAATATCGCTCATTTCCCTCGATTATATTTAATAAAAACGGAAACACAATTTATGAAATCAGCTCAAACGAAATTGTCAAGACAATCAAGTAATAATTTTTATCTTGTTACAAATACCAATATTTTTTATATTACTATATGCTTAGGCTTGATGTAAAAGATCTATTGATCACTGAGAGTGCCTTCAACTTTTAATAAATAAAAAATAAAAAAATACCTTTAGGTCCGAAATTTTTCTTATGATCACTACCCCGCGACTTTTTGGCGGCGACAGCTTCATTGTACCCCCGCAATAAAAACTGACCGTTCTGGTCCAGAAAGAGAAATCTCTCGTCTTTCGATTTTCCACCAGAACCTGGAGGGTATTAAAAAAAACAGAAATATAAAGCTCCTTTAAAATTTTCTGTGTGTATCTATTACTGTGTGTATGTATACATTTTTTACAACTCGGTCGTGTTAATTCGACACGTTTAGAAGACAAAATTCCTCCAGATCATAACTTTGCTCTATATACAGTCGGCAGCAGATTTTAGAATGTGAGAGAAAGAGCATGAGACTCCAGCTCCAACAAATCGTTTGAACTGTATTCACTCTTTCGCCTGCATTCAGTTTGCAACTTGCAACTATGCAAAATGGAGCAACGTGCTAGTATTTTTTAAAATAATATTAAAGCCAGACAGGTTGAAGATCTACTTGATGTTAGGTGGCTACACCCTTGATTGTATGAATGGAGAAGAAGGAATGGTTATTACTACTTAAGCAATTTTATAAACAAAAAATAACATTTAAAAATAATATGCAAATATTCTGTCGCTACATAAACGCTTTCAGCCTAGCCACCGGTTTTTGTCCCTGTCGTCTTATTTATTCTGCAGGTCTGTTCAACGCATGCGATACCTTGCGCGCGTTTGTACCAGGTCATACTTTTTGTCTAATCCCATTGTAAGTAATTCATCAATTTTTAAATACGCCAATGAAATTTGTTATCGCGTTATTTCTCCAACATTCAGTTTAATTGCAATATTAGAGTTTCAATGATGTTCAATTAAACATCAGTGAACCAAATTCGCATAATAAAAAAATAACGTAAAATTTTATTTGTATATGGACGGTATCACATGTCATCTTTATTTAGATTCTCTATATGTAAAACCGTCACAATCTACGATAATAAAATTTGAAATTGTAAACCAAAGAACTGAGGTACGCTAAACTTGCTACATATATACTGTTTATACTTATCATTCTGAGGATCAAACACTAGAAAGATACTTTTTAAAACTGCTTAGTAACTGTGTTTAAATTTACAAGCAAGTATAAAAAAGTGACCAAACCTGTATATAAATAATGGCATAATGGCACGGGCCGTTTAAGCGTAGAGACGACGTATACTTTCCGTCTTTTGGTGCGGCCCACCCAGTCAGCGAACTGAAGCGTGTTGGGTACAGTAGCGCTCAACATTATGATCTTCACATGCGCCGGAAGCAATATCAAGGCCTCTTCCCACACGTAGCCGCGCTACGGTACATAAAAGGAACACGTTTTGTTTGACAACTGAACATTATAATGAAATTCTAAGATTTTCTTTTTTTTTTATAATTTTAGTTCATGAAAAATTAAAATAAACACATCAAAAAAGTCTAAGCAACACATACAAATTTAAATTTTACAATGTGTTTTCGCATTAAATCCTTAGTGTTTTCTTATTTACATTAATTTTTAATGCTTTTTTGATATTAAACATCAATTGTTTTTTTTTTTAAATTTTTTTTTAATAATCTTAATTAACAATAATTACGAGTAAGTACTGTATGTATACGTAGTACAAAGTAAGGTGCCTAATCAACTAAACTTAAACTAAAATTGCATAAATTAATACAAAGTGTAGCCTCCTCTGTTATTGAGAACTTGCTGGCACCGATTATTCATAGAATCGATGAGACTGTTAATGTTATCCTGCGGCAATTGTTCCCAATGAAATTTTAGTAAGTCCATTGGGTTGTTGTCACTCCATCCGAGTCCTTTAAAACACGTCTCTGGAGCATGTCCCATGCATGCTCGATGGGGTTGAGGTCTGGCGATTGTGCAGGCCAAGGCAATACCAGGATTTTCCCTTGCCAAGTACTCCCGTGTGTGCAAAGCTGTATGCGAACGCGCATTGTCATGCATCAACGTGAAATCGGAGCCAAGCGCTTGTGCGAATGGACGAACATAAGGCCTTAGAACATCCTCAACGTACCATAACTGTTGAGCCGTTGTATGGATGCACTTCCTGATCGCACCTCAGTCTTTCAGTATTTCCAGGACGACGGTACACTCTTACACTTCTAGTATCAGGCTTGAGCCCAAATCGAGACTCATCGCAAAATAAAATTTTATCCCATTATTGACGGGTCTATGTAATGTGTTCCCTACACCATTCATTTCGACGAGCGCGATTCCCGTGACGTATTGGTGGGCACCTAATTGGCCGTCGTGCTCGTAGGCCATACTCATGCAGTCGATTTCGCACAGTTTGGCAGCTAACAACAACACCACTTGAATTTTGTAGCCTTAAACCTATCTCTCGGGCGGTTAACATCGGTTGACGTCTTGCAGTCAGTTGTATGTATCGATCTTGCCGTGTGGTTGTACACCTTTCTCGACCTGGGTGCTGCTCAGCAGGATCTCCCGTGTTAGTGTAACGCTGATGAAGATGGCAAATAGCGCTTCTGTTGATACCAAAATACCGAGATACCTGAGATTGACTTCTTCCCGCTTGCAACATCCCTACAGCTCTTTCCATTTCATCTGCGTCCAAATGACGTCGCTCCATGACGTAAAAAATATCTCAAAATCCAAATATGTTCAAAACTTTTTTCAAATTATTGTTTAATCCATAAAATTGATACAGAATACTAAATTTTAATAAGCAAAGAAAACGCTATAAAATTCGGACTAATGCATTCGCTTTTGAATTTGTAAAAAAAAAAACAAATGATACTCGAATTTTTTTACAACCAGCCAGTATGTCCTCTAGATCAAAAAAGTTTACATAGGTATTACCTACTTGGTAAGAAATGATATAATAATTGATTAATAATTTGAAATAGTATGTGTTGCTTAGACTTTTTTGATGTGTTTAGTAAGTTACCAATTAAATAATTTAATTTAACTAGTTGATTTAGTCAAGAACCTAAGAGTCTTGAGACAAACAGCTAAAAAACATCCAATAAGAGTAAGAACATTCAATAAGAAATCTACAGTCAACTTTGAAATAAAATAAGTTTCTCCATACCTCACTGTTATTAATATAGTGCACTTCATCAAATATGACGAATTCAAGATCTCTAGTGACATCGGATCCACAATAAAGCATAGATCTGAGAATTTCTGTAGTCATAACCAGACATGCGGCTTTCGGGTTGAGTTGTAGGTCGCCCGTTAACAAACCGACATCGCCAAATATTCTATTGAAGTCGTTGTATTTTTGGTTCGAAAGGGCCTTTATCGGTGACGTGTAAATCGTTCTGAAAATATTTCAGTTTAAAAATTAATATAATTTCTGTGTAAATGCGTTATTTTTAAAATGAAAACTTCTTTAGGTGCGTTTTGTTGAGAAAAACACGTTCGGGTTAGAGTTACCCAAAATCGGTTTTGGTCTTGTTCTTGCATTTTTGCAAGACCAAGACCAGGACTGACGCTGCAAGATTGCAAGAACAAAACTAAGCCTGCGAGACTCTTGCATCTCGCATTGAGTATTTGGTTTCAATACCGATACTGAATAGGGTTTATTCGGCTCCACTCCACATCAAGTGCGCGCGAATTGGTGAAGCACTGAATAATGAAATTTATAATTTAAAAATTGGAAACTTTCAATTTAATCGTGTGATAATAAGTACACACTTTTTTTAATTTGGTTAATTGGTCAGGATTACCTATTGACCTGATTCCAAGCTACCTGGTGTAATTTTTCCTTGCCATAGCAATGGCATATTCGGCGACGACCGTCTTTCCTGCGGAAGTATGCGCTGCCACAAACACGTGATGTCCTAGTTCTAGTTTTAATATGGCCTGAAATTTAGAATCTATGTAAATCATTTAAATAAATAAGTTAATATTTTAACGAATTATACACCTATAGATTTCTCAAGAATTACTCTGTTGATAGATGAAAATCGCATGAAAATCCGTTCAGTGGTTTTTTAGATTATCGCGAACATACATACAGGCAAACGCGATGGGGGACTTTGTCTTATAATATACGTCTATACTAACAATTTGTAGTTAACACGTAAAAAGTTGTAAGTCACACAAACAACACTGCTAACCCCGAAGTAAATAAAAGAGAAAGTGAAAAATTCAACTTAAAACAGTAAGCCAATTAATATGTGTAAATACAATTTGCTATTATACGGAGCTTGAGACGAGTTAAAAATATCAATGTTTTTAAAATAATTTTTGTAACATTTAATGTTACAGCCACACTCTCAAGGAGTATAGAAAACATTGTTTTAAATTTTTATCCAAGTCTGTCTGTTTGTTCCGGCTAATCTCCGGAACTGCTGGACCGATTATGTTGAAACTTTCACTGGCTAAGGAGTAAATTAGGCTACTTTTATATTAGAAAAAAAAAACGCGTGAAACGAGGCCAGCTTCAGCTAATCGCCTATAACCCAAGCAATATTAGGGTGGAATGCAAGAAGGGCACCATCCTGGTAAGATAAAGGGTAGCGACTAAGCAAGGATAAAAGAGTGAACTCTGGCACCCCTTACATGCCAAAACACAAAGCAGATATTCTATTAATATTTCGCGATGATCTATAGAAGTGTGATTACTTAAGCTATTACATTTAAATGAAGTCTATTGTGGTTACCTGCTTCTGGAAATTATCCAATTCAAAAGGGTACGTATGAGCCTTCTCCTTCAAATTGTCAAATTCTGGCACAGGTAATGTCACATCTATAATTTCTGCCCACTCTGTGGAAGTGGCTCCCTTTTGTATGGCAACATTTGATATCATAAGAACAGGTCTCTCTGGGGGCATTTTAATGGTCGCGTCCTCTTTAATGGCACGGCCAAGAAAGTTATTCTTATCATTGTCTACACTTTTTGGAATTTCTTCAGTTTCCTCATCCATCTTCCAGAAATCTGTAGAACATTATTTGTATTGAATAAGAATAAGTAAGAATTTCAAAAAAGATTTGGAGGTAAGGTAAAAAGGTAGTTATTCTGGATCGAGGCTTATCGATCTTATTAGAAAATTATGAGGAAGGCCTATGTTCAGTCCAGCTACTGATGATATACAAACAAAGGCTTCTATTTTTGCGTATCTCTTGTACGTGGCAAGCGGTGCAATTGATTGTCCTGAACTGTTGGAACATATTGGGTTGCGAACCACTACTACATCTTTAAGAAAACGTAATTTATTACACGTCCCATTTGTAAAAACTGGTTATAGACAAAATAGTTTTATGATTAGAGCGTGCCAGTGTTATAACTCAATCTCAGTGAGCACTATAGATATAGACTTATTTAATACTAGCGCCTATAAAGTCAAGCGAATGCTTACTGATAATTATTTCAATGAGTGATCGCTCGAGCAGTGTTTGTGCTTTAGTGTTGTATAATATTAATGTTATTATTATGTTAATGTTATGTATTATTTAATACCTACGTAGTAATATTTGTGAAAACTTTTAAGTGGCCTTCTGATGTATTTTCTTTTTTTTTAACAACCATTGTATTAGCCGTTAGTTTTCCTTCATTAATAAAATAAAATAAAATAAAATAAAATAAAATGTATTAATAACGTTGAATGATAAATTGCTTCACTTCTTTCATTCTCACGGTAGATGCCAATATAACTAAATAGAGAAACGAAATTAATCACAGCATGGGTTGCCGTCATTACATTAAAAACAAGAAAAATCATTAATATTCATTTAATATTACGAATGGTAATTCAAAATGCGTAACAACAATTTTTTTGATAATGGTATCATAAATATATTATATCATATGTTGGAATGTAAAAGGACCTTGCTAATAAATCCTTAATTGGCTGTTAGATACGCTTTATTTTTGCTTGTAAATTATATATTGAGAGCTGTGGATTTTGAGTGAATTATACATTCATAAATAAATAAAATAAATTAAATTAATAAGAAAAAAGAAAAAAGTGTGTATGTCATCTCCTACGCACGATTGGAGTTTACTCCTTTAAACATATAAAATTAAATTTATAAAAAATTTCTCATATCTTTGGGTATACACAGATTAACTGCGTTTTATAAGTTCAAATATTCAAATTCAAATAATTTATTATACACCATAACACATTGCAATCTTAAGAATAAACCCCGGTCCCCACACTAGGCAAGCCTTGTATCATGGAGTCCCGTACTGTACAATTACAATTTTAAAACAAAGGACTTATGATCTAAGTAACAGTTCAATTGTGCAGTGCTTTTATTACACTATTGAGAATGTTAGTGTGTATGCGTTAGTGCTTGCAAAAATAATGAATTAGTGTAAGTTGTTTAAGAGTTTTTCGGTGGATTTATATGAGAGTTCTTTTAGCCAGGACCCAAGTTTGATTTTGGATTCCGCTACTGAGCAAGATTTTATGGGACATAATTTTACCACATTATTATAAATATAGATTGGAAGACAAGTGCCAGAACGTCTTCCAAACATTGACTTCGTTGCTGGTAACTGTAGGTTGGTTTGGCTCTCGTGTTCTTTGGGTCGTAGCGCTTTCGAGTGCACGGAAAGAACCGAAGCTAGAACAAATAGTTTTCGAAAACATTAGCATCAGAGTATAGCTTCGCGGTTGAGTAGCGTCGTGGCTTTTTAGCATCACTTTGAGCACGTAGCGCTGTGCTCGCTCTACTTGCAGCATGTGAGTTTTGGCGACACCAACACAGCTGGATAAGCAGTATGTTAGCATAGATTGACACAAGGCAAAGTATGCCATTTTGAGCAGTTCAGGAGAGGCGACATTATGCTGCTGCTTCATAACAATCGCAGTCCTCCTGACACGATTACTAAGTGCTGTTATATGATGCTGAAAGTCAAGTTTTTGATCTACTTGTATAGCCAGGTACTTAGCAACCCCAACTTCCACAGCACCACAGGAGTGAAGCTTCAAGCTAATTTGAGAGAGCAGGGCAGATGCAGAAGTCTTGTGGGAGCAGATGTATTGTCTTTTTAAACAGAAGGTTAGGTTAGGTTAGCAGAGGGTTCCTCATTAGCCAGTCGTATGTTACCGCTAAGCCCCTCTCTGCTTTCTACAAAACCTCGCCCCAGTCTGAACCATTGAAGATTAGTGCCATGTCGTCTGCGCAGCAAATAATGTAGGCTCCTTTTATTGGCAAGGAGTAAATATCGTTCATGTAATGTAGTATGAACAAGATAGGCCCCAGTATACTACCCCGAGGGATCCCAAAATGAAAACACGCTGAGATAACGTGCTATCGTTTCGTTCCTCAATGAGGTTTACACTTTTTATACAAGATTTCGTCGTTTGCTTTTATGAGCCCAGAGATTAGAATTAGGGAACATAAACACATTCGTCAGTCGGCGTACAAATGTCAAAGTGACAGATAACATACAGCTTTTTAGTTAACTCTTAAGAAGTAAACTCCAATAAACATGCAACATATAACAACCAGAAAGATGACCCAAGATTCTTCATAAATCACTTAATTCTATATTACTTCTATTGGTTCTGATGCTCCCTGACAGCATATGCATGAAGTTATGTTTTCTTGCATATCATATTAAAATAAATAAATAAAACCCTCAGGTTTGTTCCGTCTTATTACTGAAAAATCCACTCAGTCCATTAGGTCTATTGCTCTAAAGTCCACTACTCCGAATTAAACGAAATGCATAATTAAAAGCATTATAATTAATTAAGAATATATTACGAAACAAAATATCAGTTGAGATATGTACTAGAATTAATTCATAATACTTATTTACATATGAAAGATGTAAGTTTTTTTTAAATATAAAATTACCTTTTATATCAAATAGATCATCGCTATAAGTGTCTTCAAGCCTAATGTCCTTATAATTACTTTCTAAAGAATTGATTTCTTCTATTGGTGCTTCAATATTCATTACTTCTAGCTTAGCTTTATTCACAGTAGCATCTTCTGTATCAACTTTTTCGTTAGCAATTTCAACATTTTCTTCAACAGTATTCTGTGTCAATTCATTTTGAACTTTGCTATGGTATTGTCTCATTAGTACTTCATCTGTCTGGTATCCAAAATTTAGAGAACTAAAATCTTTTTCTGCCACTTTCTCATGACTTTTGGTTTTGGTATAAAAAATTTCACCATTTAAGCCTGGTATAGTTAAGGATAAATCTGAAAAAAATAATAAGACCAAAATTAAATTATACATTAAGTTATAAATAATAATTTTCTAAGTATATTTTTTTAGTGATTACATGCAGACACACATTATAAAGCACATTCAACTTCAAGTAAAATAACAATTTTTAATTGATAGAAAAGATCATACGAAAGGTTATGAGAATTATTCATCACTTCATAGAGGTGATGAATAATTTAATTTATTGACTTTATTAATTCATGTTAAATATTGACCATAGTCAATTTGACGACCTATTGGTCCAGTGGTGCTTGCCTTGGCACTCTTGACTCAGGTGTCGCGGGTTTGATTCTCGGCAGGGCCAACTTGAAAAATGAACTTTCAAAGTTGACTCTGGTCTGGGTGTACAGGTGTCGTCTCCTGTCCGTTTATTTCATAGCTCAAGCCTTATAGTGCTTACTTTGGGGGCCATATAATTGGTGTGTTTAGTCTTGACAATTTATTTATTACTAGTTGAGCCTGCAAGTGCAACTTCATATACGTGGTATTCAGTATAGTGCATAACTTTTTTGTTTGTAAACCGATTGGAATGAAACACATTCTAAAAGTTAAGGGAAGCTTGTTGCAATACATGAGTGAAAACCGCATTCAAATCGTTTAAGCCTTTTCAGAGATTAGCGTGCACAAATGCACAGACAAACAATCAAAAACAACAATCAAAAGTTTGACCTCAGTAACATAAGTGCAACATGTACAAATTGATTTTTTGAAAAAGTATTTAATGTACAGACACGGCTTGTTTACGATTATAGACACGGCTCAGGACAAATACATAAAATCAACATATTTATGGAATAAATTATTATTCTGGTCAATTATAGAAATTATTTTGTGCAAGTCACAATTTTTATTATAATTAGGTTTCTATTACTACTATAACAAGATAATTTGTTTAAATAATATTAAATGCAAATTGTTTATAAAAATAGGAACATATTGTGTGTATAATACTATACTTTAGGTATAAAACAATAACTAACCTTCGCCTAAGTATTTTCCAGGTTCATCATCTTTAAAATTTAGATCAATGTTAGCTGTTTCTGTATAACCTTCTGTTTTCTTTAATACTTTTTCCAAGTCTTCCTCAAATCCACCGGGCATAAAGGGGTATTGGTCTGTTGAACCTCTGATGAATGTATTTGGAGGCAACGGTGGACGATTCATAGACAAAGTTTCACCTTCATCATCAGACGGCAAGTCCACTTCCACATAATCTATAATTTCACCTGTTACAACATCTCGAACAGCCTACAAACATATTTCTAAGTTTTATTTTTTATTGCCAAGATATTTAACTATCATAATTCACTCTGGATCTTTGCAGACACAGCCAAGAAGGGCTATGTGCTTTAAGTGTCACTTAATAAATGTATAGAAAAGCTAAAATCCCAGTCTATAGGTATTATTATTAAGCTTAAGACAATCTTTACAGATTTTAGATTGCAATAATCGCCAAGACCAATCCTATGAACATTTGTTGGGTATATTTCCAGTAGTGTCCATCCTATGTCTACTGTTCCTTATAATCATTAAAACAAATCAAATGCCTACATTGTTTGTGTCTCGATAATAATAATAAAAAAACATAAACAAAACATTTCTTTTTAAATTTCTTCTTTCAAACCTTTAGTTCTGTGTCCACAGGAGTAAAACTATCTTGATCAAATAGCAAATTAAAATCAACAGGTTCACGAGGCAAGTTTCTTATATATCTGCTTCGTTTGTGTATACCAAGATTTTCAGGTGTTGCCAAATATTTATTTACTAGATCCCTTGCACTTTGTTTTATTGGTGGTATCTGAAAAAAAAAAAGTAAATTACGTCTTTTATGAATGTTAAGGTCGATAGACAAGTTCAAGTTGATGATGGTAGTCATCTATACTTCAAGCAACGCGACAGGTGCTGCAAATGTGCAGCCACACTAGGACCACACTAGGATTAAGGATAAAAGGGATTGGGAAATAGCTAGACAAGCCACCCAGTATATGACTGCAGAAAATCATCGTGTGTGGTTTTCCAATACTAATCCCTACCTTTATTTCTTTAGAATCCTTATAAGATTCGATTTTATCAGGGTCTTCCCCTGGAAAGTAGTCGTCCCAATTAATGTCGATTGGTTTCCTTGAGTAGTTTTCATGTTTATTACTTTTTCCAGAACCCGAATGATCGGGATCGTCATTAGGGTCCTCTGGAACTTCGGATGTAATATCAGGAAGTTCAAGATCTGGAATCTCAGAATACACGGCGTCCAATACGGAATCATCATTGTTTATGTCAGTATCCTCAGAGTATTCACTGTCTGATGAATCCAAGTTTTTTAAATCTCGATTTCCACTTGTAGACATCATTAATTATAAAGTGTACTTATCATTTCAATAAATGTAAAGAAAAATCTCAATATTTTATTTAAAGTTCAAATATGTAAGTATAAACTGATCACAGAAAATAACAAGTAACAAGATGTCTATCACTAAAAAAAAAAACAAAAGCAAAGCATTTTTTAAATACCATGTGTTATGTGTTGACAAAGTTGACAATTGACATTGACAACGAAGGCAGAACAATCTTGATTATTGTTAACTGACATTGACTTCTACGATACACAGAGTAAAGTTATTTTATATATACATATATGTAGTCTATACGTGTTCCGTTATTGAAGAATTAATGCTAATATTACAGAAGTCTTTCGCAATCAATAGCAGTAATTAAAAAAATGGTTAATTATTAAATATCTCAAGTGAAAATCGATCCCTTATTTTTAGTCGTTTAATGATACATTGTTTTTAAGTAAATTATTGTTTAAAACAATACAAAATAATAAATCGTTTAATAAAACGAATCATTATGGCATTAATTATTAGTAATTATATACCCGTAATATGATACGTTAGTGATGCAATTTAGATTTAAATAAAGTTATATTTTAATATGTATGTCGTAATGCAAATCCAAATGTGGTGACATCTAGTGATTAACCTTCATAAGAAATACGCTTCCCTAAAATATCAATGTGAAAAAAATGAGACATCAACCTACCAAAATCGTGTAACAAATACATTTAACTGTATTAAGTATTTAGAGTAAAATAATGCTTTAATTTTAAAATATACATTTAAATTGGTAATTGCTATGAAAATGGGTACCGTGGGAGGGTGCAAAAATTTCGGCCCGGTAAAGAAAAAAGGCACTGTAGTTACTTAAAGTTATATTTATTTTTCAATATAGTCTCTGTTCGTCCTTTAAATACATTTTTCATTGTATAATGAAATTTTTATTTCTTTATAAAAATATTCAGAAATTGTGTCCTCAAAATGAGCAAAAACTGCGGCGGACACTTTCATCGTCACTATAAAGTCTATATCTAAGACCCAAAAGAGATTCGACATTCTACGATGCGCATTCAAGAGAGCAAGTCGCTCCGAATCCTTGTTCTAATTCATAATTAAATTAAGTCTAAATTCTTTGTAAGTTCTATTTCCTAAGCAGGGCCGTCTTTACCCGGGGGTGCAAGGGGTGCGGTGCACCCGGGGGCGCCTGCCGAGCGCTGAGTATTTAGATATTTCATTGAACTTAACGCCATTGCATATACGTATGCGCAAAATTAAATATAAAAAAAAAATAGCCATCAACAATAATCATTGTTTTACTTTTATTAAAGCGCCTACACACGGCCCTAAAATTTGGGAAGTGGTGGGGAGCGCCCTAGATCGCTCCCTTGATCGCTTCATGTGTAAGCAAATCGTAATCAGTTTCCTCCTAACTCTGAAATCGGGTCGGGCGAACCCACGATTTAGGGGCGATTATCGTCTAGGGAGCGTTGTCGCATCGTGTGTAGCGAAATCGGTGCCGATTTCACCGCAGTGTGTCTGCGAGGCGACAAGACGTATTTTTGTGTTTTTAATTTGTATTCCGTGCGAAGACATGGCGAAGGAAAAGAAGCGAGAAGCCTGGACGAAAGTCAATGATCTCTTCAAGGAGTTCCTCAACACATTTTATATCCATTCTTAAAAAGTTTTCAGCTGCTTCCAAATGTCTCTCTCCCTTCTAAGGGGCCGTCCATTAATCACGTGATCTTTTTTAGCATTTTTTAACTCCCCCCTCCCCCTTGGTGATGCGTAGTGAGGTTTAAGACTAACCCCCCCCCCCCTCCCCCAACATCACGTGTATTTTTAGTACCTACAAAGAATCTTAAATTTTTTAGAATATTATCTTTAAATACAGGTATAAACTGTAATCTTGTTTTATTCTGAAATTAAGGACCATGATAAAAATGTCTAGACTAATTGCAAGTTGTTTTGATTGCCATAAAAATAATGATAAACGAAGGGTGTAATCATGCGAAAAACATGTATTGTACTAGTACATGAACATATTCAATGTATATTGTCCTCGGACCACGGATTAGCAGACCAGGGGCCTTAGTCAAAGTAACATAACGATAAAGATAACGAAGTTTGAAAGCAATAAAATGTATGGGATTGACATATGCCGTCGCTAAATCACATGATACATCCCATACATTTTATTCTTGCGAACTTCGTTATCGTTATCGTTATGTTACTTTGACTAAGGCCCCAGGATAGTTCGCCCACTTCATGAATTCTTCTTTTGTAGTATATTTTTGTTTCGCATTAGCCCACAACTCATTAAATTCTTTCTGAGCAATACTAGGTTTTTTTTCCTTTTTTGTGACTTTGACTTGCAAGTCTAAGTCACAAAAAAGGAAAAATCACTACACGCTGCTTTTCTGTTTAAAAATCACGCGTTTGATGAAAAAATAAATACACGTGATATCTTACTACACCCCCCTCCCCATTTGTGCTATTTTTGTGATTTTTTCAAACCTCTCTCCCTCCCCCCCTTTCAAGCCTCACGTGATTAATGGACAATCCCTAAGGTGTTTCCATCTAGCTACAATATGGGCTTCTTCAAACTAGCAGTAAACAAATTCCTGCAAGGTCTTGCAGGAATTTGTTGCTGTGATGTTGCTGATGTTGCTTGTGTACTTAGGCGACGGTAGCCACCTACCATAAAGTGGACCGTCAGCCTGTCTGCCACCTTTAATAATAATATTAAAAAAAAAGTTCATGGCGTTTCATCAACCAGTTTTTCCTTTTTCGTCTTTGACTTGGTTGCACTGTAGAAAGTGCCAGAGTGATGCCTATTCTCTGATGTTTTGAGAGTGTCGGCGGCATCTTGATAGATGAGCGCTTTGTTGCACGGTCGGTTTCACACTTAGTGGCAGGGACGTGTGTAGATTAGCGGCCGATTTCATCCCCACTACCACTCTCCCGACATTGCCACCGATTTTAGGGCCGTGTGTAGGCGCTTTAACAATTTTATTAAATGCAACACGCGCTCGGCAAAATCTCTAATCCAAAGATAGTGTATAACCTTTGACACATTGCCGCTCGGTCGCCTGCACGTGAAGCAAAATGATCTCTAAGTCAATAAAGTGTAAGTTCATTTGAAATGGGCGCGCGGCGGGGCGCGGCACCTGTGCGTCTGTCATAGGCGAGTAATTGCGCCCTTTGAAATAGACGTCCGGGTGGCTGAGGGCGCAGGCTGAGCCCCGCACCCCGGCGCCGAATAGACTTAAGACGGCACTGTTCCTAAGTTCTTACTTAAATAATAGTTACTGGCGGCTAGGTCTGGACTAAGTGACGAATTTCTATAAAACCACAACTTAAAACAACTATCTTCGCTTTTGTTTGATTGCTTCGCGCAATTGTTCGATAAAGTTAGCATAATATTGCGTTCTTTTATGTCACTAAGAAATATTCCTTGTCATTCCCAGAATTTAGTGTATTTTTAGGGGATTAAGTCATCTTAGCCTTTCTAAGCAGTTTTTCACCAGAACGACTACGTCACCCCATTGACTCTCTTTTTGAAAGGCGATCACAGTATAGTTTCATCCCCAGTGACTATTGATTCCAAGAAATCGTTTTCGCTTGTGCGAAATGCCTCAAAAAGTTCTTTAGAGCACGATACTCGCTCATTAGAAAGAAGTTTTGGCACCCACCTTTCGTAGACCTTATTCATAGGAAGATCTTAATGACGAATCTTAAAGACTTTAGTTCTTGAAATACCTGTCTTTGCTGCTATTTCTATCGTCTTTAGAAGTCGGTCCTCCAGTAGGTACTTCTTCTTCCACTAACTTGATGTTGTTTGGTGTGAGTGTCTCAACGGACCGACCGGAGCGAGTGTCATCTTCAATTAGACTCTCTTCCTAAACGAAATTGCTTACACCAATCTTTCACGGTGGAAAATGATGGAGATGAACCCCGCACACGTTATCCAATCCTAATTTAATATTGGTTGGTCTAACACCTTCCTTTGTAAGGAATGTAATCACAGACCGATATTCAAATTTTAACATGATAAAAATATTGCGGCTTAGTATTCTCAAAAGGTCGTAAAAGCTAAATTATTGGCAGTTATAAGTATATTGAAAATTATATTCATTATACCAAAAAAATATTACTATTAAAATAACATGTATATTTAATGGCTTTTTTTATAACATCTAATTACATATATTTCTGGCCAGAAACTTTTGCACCCCCCTAGTACTTACGGCCAGTGTTATAAGTACATTTTGTACATAAATTGTTAAATTAAAATCTTAGTTAACTAAGGGCGCTTTGTGATCACAATTAAATGTTACCTTTAATTAGATAAAAAATATAAGATCTCCAGTCCTGTTTGAGATTCTTTTTCGCCGTTCAGTAACATATAACTCTTATTATTCACCCCTATTTTAGTATTTTGTTACTAGTGGCACTCTTAAATAAAGCCATATCAAATAACAGCGTGAATACTACATATTTTGTTTGGCTGAATGAGTAAGATTTTATTGTTGTTTTGAAAATATATCAAAGAGCTTTACCAGCGATCTCCAGAACCGATAAATTGTTTTCCTAAAGACATTTTAGACATACTAAGAGAGTAAGAGTTGTAAATCGTAACTTTTGATGAGATCAATTTAGAATTGGATGCAAAATACACACGAATATTAAACGAAGTCATATTGACGCAGGAATTAGTGTCGATTTATTTTATTTATTTCTATGTAGTACAAAAAACAGGATAGGTACTGTCGTCGAAAAATTAATTTTAAATAGAATTATTCATTAAGCTGTACTAGACAGCAACCCAAATTAAAATGTGCACGCACAGCATGTCCAAATTAAACAGTGTTATAATTAAAACAGAAGAGAGACGCACTTTCATCCAAAGACAAGTTTAGCTACTGTATTTTATAAGAAGTTACCTTGAGATGAAAGCACACAAGGCTACCTACAATAAAAATAGGAGTTGCAATATACATAAGTATAATTAAATATTATGAATTGAGATTAATTATATTATTGACAATGTTGATGACCACAATAACTTAATATGGTTCATCTTGTTTTCCTAATGACACGCTATTGTGGTGCAACGTCACGCGCACAGTTATTATGGCCATGATATTCTTTTTGAATTTACTCAAGTCATTCACGACTATTATCCACTTTACTGTTGCGCTTAGGGGGGAGATCGATTCTTAAAAGATCTTAAAACCATAAATAAACTAATAAACAAATCGCCAAGACCATCAAATTCTATGACCCTCTTTGCCACAACTAGCATACAACAGACAGGCTGCAAATCCTGCACACCCAGGGAATCAACCTTTCATAAGTTCATTTCCAAAGTTAACCTTGCTGGTAATCGAACCCGGGACCTCTGAGTCAGCACCCGATCAGTGAGTTCATCAATTAAAACCATCCGACGCAAACAAAACAATGTATAATGTATTTTTTATTGATCTATACCAGGAATATGAGTGGGCAATAAGAGTCGTAACCTTTTTTATTCGCTGTACAATACATTATATTAAGACTAAGTCGATATCTGAGTCAGTGAGCCTTGACAGTCAAGGCCGTCAAGCTGGTCCCCACCGATCCAGCACATGTTGTACCTGCCTCGCCAACAAAACTACCACTAGTTGGCTTGGCATGCTCGATGTCGGTCGTAGGTATACATACATACCTACGTTATTCTAATTCGTTAGCTAACTTATTAATGGACAAAAACTCAAAAAAAGTGATTCAATTTGTTAATAAATATGGCAAAGAATTTGTGTTATTTTTCAATTGTTCTTGTTATACAACCATTCATTCTTGGTGTTACAGATGGATTGCCTACGGTGAGTTCAGTTTTTACTATGGCAATTATTAATTAATTAATTAATATTGAAAACGGAATACTTGATAAACAATAGATAATAAAAAAAAAACGATTGCGACTACAGATAAAGATATGTTAAAAAAAATCAAATTACACGCCGGCAATGTATGTCAGAATATTGAATACAAAAAATTGGGCGTTCGTTATTTAAAAAAAAACTTGTACAATTAAGTTTTTAAACATGCCTCTATAACGACTAGATTAGAGATTAATAAAAATTTAGCTAAAATTTATTTATGTAAAGTCACGGTAATAATAGGTTCGTCACCTTAAACTCGACTTGTTGCTTGCTTGCACCGGGACAATTATCAGTAATGCCAAAATTTTATTTCAAACTAAGCGACCCGACCCCGACTTCGCTCGGGCTGCAATTTTTATATATATGAACATTCCCCGTTTATCCCTCTTTCCATTAGTGAAAACCGAATTAAAATCAGTCTACCTGTTCACGCGTGATGCCGTGACCAAGGGAAATGGGGATTCATTTTTATATATAGAAGAGAAGATGTCTGTCAGTTGTCTGCTTAGTGCTTTAGTTTTAAAAGATACTACTAAGAGTCTACGACTTGACAAAGGAATCAATTTGAAAACTGACAAAGGTTTTCGTACACCGACTGCACTGTCGTTTTTTTATATCTACATATTTAATAAAATCGTAAACAAGCCGTGTCTGTACATTAAATATTAAAAAAAAATATTTCTTCACCTTGTACTTATGTTACCGAGGTAAAAAAAATAGTTTTTAGAATTTTGGTCTGTTTTTCTATGTGTTTGTGCACATTAATCTCAGAAACGGCTTAACCGATTTGAATGCGGTTTTCGCTGATTTAGTGTAGCAAGCTTCCCATAATATTTAGTGTTTGTTTCATTCCAATCGGTTTACAAACATAAAAGTTACGAGCTATACCGAATACCACGCGTACGAAGTTGCGGGCTCCGTCGAAATATACAATATACTTGTAACGTGTATTGCAGTTCGCTGGCGGGCTCAGCTAGTTTTAATAATAAAATTAGCAATTACATAAAAATGCATATTATATGCATTTAAGTTAAAGTTCTAATCAAGTACACAATAAAAATATAACGATAGATATTAAAGATAAAAACTTGTAAGAAATTGAGGAATTAATTATTTTTTAATGTACCTAACAATATTAAAAACTCAAAACTTTAATTGATATTTATTTAAAAATATATATTTGAAAAAGATAGGGCGCTTTTATGGGCAAGATAAATACTATTGTGTCTTGTTTGAACAACTAATACATGTTTCTTCACCGATAAGTTAATACCTAAGGAACTACAAAAGTCATTAAGGCCGCGATTAAAATTTTACGGCAAATTTAATTTCATTTAACTTCGTTGTTTATTCACAAGAGCGTGAAGTATTTTCTACACATACCGTCACCAATATCGGCAGTGCTCCGACGATTATTGCCGTTTTTTAATTTATTATTTTGCTCAAACAACCCATTTTATTTTTGAAGTTCTCCCATTGTATCAACCGACAGAAGTTTAGTGATCTTTTTCTTCTTTTCTTGGACATTAAGAGGATATCATCGCGTTTTTAGTCAGTTTTTTTACGAGCCCATCTAACCACTCTACCAGGTTTAGATGTTTGCCTTAGCGCTTCGACTCATACTCGTTTCTATACCAACTTTGGAATCTTTCAAGTTTGCTCCTGCAAGCAAGCAGCGTTTCAAGCAGCCTGTCAGGGCCGAATTATCCATTAGGCGGCATAGGCGACTACCTATAGGGGCCCGCATCGGCTAAGATCCACCTAGAGCTCAATCATAAAAAAATAAATAAAAAAAATAGAGGAAACATTTTGAATGAAAATTGAATTAGAAAATGTGTAACAATATTATTGCCCTGTTTTTTATATCACTTCGTCATAATTCTATACATTTCGGAACGTATTTCAAGTTTTTGAAGAATAATTCATATATTATACTATTATTATTTACCGCCACGATTTTAACAGACTTGAGACTAAGAATACTTAAAAACTTTGCATTAAATAACATTTTTAATGGAGTGATGGCGTATTTTGGTGGTTATAAATTATAAATAGAATTCATAGTTGAGGAAGTTAGAAAACGGTTAAAGAATCTTGCTACGATTGGGCCCTGACATGATTATCTGGCCCTCCAGTCCGTCTCGTCGCAGTAATCACCCCTTACAGAAGACCACCGTGAAATAACAGCATGTGTGCTGTTTTTATACACCATTTCGGTGAGTGTGTCCATTTCCCTATCCCTTCCTAATTTCCCTAATCCTACTCAGGTCGGCAGCGTACTTGCAGCACCTAGGGCGTTAGTTGGCCACAACCGTGGTGTTGGTTGTGTTATAAACGACGGTGGCTTCCTACCACAAAAGTGGACCGTCGCGCGTCGTCGGCCAGTTTGACGACTTTTACAATAAAAAAGATTAATAATTAATTATCCTGATATGTTAATAATCACGATATACAGGTTTCATCATAATGTTGTTTGAAATGTCATAATTTCTAACCCTCATATGAAATCGATAATACTCAAAATGAAGAAACGAGAATCGAACTTAAGTCTCTTTCTTCAATCATTATTTTAAGTTCAGTTATGCGTGATGTCTTCTAATTTTTTCGATAAGTTTAACCAAACTAAATTATTGATTCCGGGTTGTTTGTTTCAAAAACAACCCGTTTGTTTAGAAACTATATTATTATTATAGTTAAATTTAAGATCAGTACCTATCACTTAGCAACTATGAACAATGTTTGAGCTAATCTCGTAACAAATGCATTTTTTTGATACTTTTTTTGTTGAACACGTAAAAAATACAATCTATTTTCATACATTTACTGCTGGTCGAAGATATATCTATTCCAAGAAATTGAGAAATAACCAAAATTTCGCTCTCATCGTCAAGTTGACTTGATAAGTAAAGTAGTTATTATTTTTCTTTGTTTTATTGAGGGTAGCTGTGTAGTTTTTCGTGACACGCATACTGAAAACGGTCATCTGTTTTCAGTATATAATGCAATTTACCTACACATAATTTTGCAAGACTGTAGATTTCACATCTAATTTAATTAAAAGTCTAGGATTTTATTTTACTAGGGCAATATCGCCAATGTTAAATGGACGTATTTTAACCTTTCCCTTATCAAAACGGCCTTGTGAAATCGCGCCTGCTCTTCCATCTGACTCTCGCTTATTGTCTAGTCCTGAAAAGACCAAGCTTTTCACTAATCCGCGGTGGACTCTGTTGCAACCTTGCAACCCATTAGTATCTGCATCCTTGTACTTTTTGAGACCATACAATAGGGTATTTTAGTCTATATGAAAAAAATCTAAAAGTACCTATATTATTGAGATAGCTTAGGCAAAAAGCAGTCGGAAAATGTTAGTTTTAGTTCGTAAAATAACAAAATAAATTTTAAAATTAAATTCAAAGTTTTCAGAAATTTTAGTCTGTTCTTAAACACAATGAAATAGTAGCCGCCATGTTTGCGGAATACGGTTGTGTAAACAAAAAAGTGTCAGTCAGTGTCATGTCAATTACCGGCGCATTTGTTTACACAGCCAACTGACGTCATGACCACAGAGCAAAATGGTTTTCAGCGTTTTCGTCAAATTACGCGCGAAATTTGAAAATGTAAATTTTAAATGCATTTTTATTAAACTTATCGATTGAATAAAAATTTGGTGTTTTTTTTAGTGGTTCATGGGACAATCTAATTGAGACACTTTTTAAAAATGGGTGTAAATACCCTATTCTGTTACATTTCTAAGCTTTATTTCCATTTCACGTATATTTACGACCGACAGAGTTACCTTTAACGATTATAGAGTAGTCCGTAGTCCGATTACTTAGTCCGATACTGGTATAATATTATTCCTTTATCTACGGTACAGGTTCTACTAATTACGATTTGCTTTTATAAAGCATTTATTTTATTATTTTTGTGTTTTTATTTACTTTTCCTTTTTTGTCTCAGTAGTGTAATTTAATTGTTGTTTGATTCAATAAGTAATAATAAAAAATATTGTAAATATAAACTGGCAGCATTAACTACTTGTTACATACTTGGTGAGTACGACACTGAGGCAAGCGCGGAAAGCGTAGCTTTGACGCGAAACGGGAAGCGTTTCGCAACCGGCTGGTCTGTATAATGTCCCTCCATATTCGCATTGCATACGCTGCACGTATCCATTCACTCACTTATTTAATACACTGGTAACCTGCCCACGACTTACCACGGGTATTTTTTTTTCAAATACAAATACATTCCCAATTTGTCGCTCTTTCTATTAGTGAAAACCGTAATAAAATCCTTTGGGTGGATTAGAAGGAATTAGGCAAACAGAAGCAGACAGAGATTATTTTATCTCTATATATAAAAATGAATCCCCATTTCCCTTGGTCACGGCGTCACGCGTGAACGGGTAGACCGATTTTAATTCGGTTTTCGCTAATGGAAAGAGGGATAAACGGGGAATGTTTTAGGGTATATAAGCACGCCGGGTGAAGCCGGGGGCGGGCAGCTAGTCTTATATATAAAAATGAATCCCCATTTCCGACCGATTTTAATTCCGTTTTCACTAATGGAAAGAGGGATAAACGGGGAATATTCTTATATATAAAAATTGCACCCCGGGCGAAGCCAGGGGCGGGTCGCTATTATTTTATAAATACCTACATATGTAGACTAGCTGGTGTAGGCGGCTTCACCCGCGTTGAAAAAAAAAATAGCGCCTGACTAAATATGTAACGCCTAACATCTTTATTGCAGTTATAGCTTTGTCAGCAGGCGTTAGATGAGCCCTCGGGAACAGTACTTTTTTCTGGATGAAAGGTACTATGTCCTTTCCTGCATCCCTGACAACGTTTATGCAAAATTTCATAATGATCGGTTCAGCGGTTTAGGCGTGAAAAGGTAACGGACAGACAGACAGAGTTACTTTCTCATTTATAATATTAGTATGGTTATACCTTTTTTTTTTTTTTTTTTTTTTTTATTAACGAGGGGGAAAACCTTCCATAGGTACCCGGTTTGTAAAAAAAAATGGTTATACCTACCTACCTATTAGTATATCTACCTATTAGTATACCTATATACATATACATATAACTTCGCTTCAGCATTTCTTTGCTTATACCATGTTGAATCAGCCAGAACAAATAATATTTATTGCTTTATTTCAATGACCAATAACAATGGTTTTAATTAGAACTTAAAAATGCTTATAGATACATTCATAAATACTTAGTTTGGAAATTGTTCCTAGTTAAATTTAAATTATAAAATAAAATATTGCCTCGTTTTGGAGAATATTTTGTATTTTATTTAAATACCTATTTTATATAGCTAATTACAAAAAATAAGTTACCTAATTATTTTGTATGTAAAATAATTTGTTTATTTTTTGTTATTTATTTTAATGTTCTCACTTTTCTTCTCATTCTTAGTATGTGATGCAAAATGTGATAAATAAATGAATAAATAATTACCTTTTAATCAATAGAAGCTAAGCGATTGCTATGCGAGTCCAACAGAATTCTAAATCTATACATATAATAATTTTATATATGTATATACCTAATAAAGTCGTTAATCTCTTGAAATTCCTTAACCAATTTCAATGCGGTTTTCACTGATGTATTGTAGCAAGCTTCCCGTAACATTTAGTGTTAGTTTCATTCCAATCGATTTACAAACAAAAAAGTTACGCGCTATACCGAATACTAATTTGTAACAATCAAAGTAAAACCTAGTTTTCAATATAACATTATTTTTGAATAACACAACAAATTGTTATATTGCATTAAAAATTATTACAATGTTCAAAAATTAAATTAATGATAAACGCTTTTGTTAAATAGTCAGCGTATTTATACGTTAAATTATTAAGTTTGATTTTATTTTTATTACGAAAAATTTTTATTTGTCGAGCCCGTTGGATGAGTGGTTAGGGTGCTTGCTTTTTTAACTCTCTGTTCTAGGATTCCCGGGTTCGAAAGCGGCGGGGTCAACTTTGAAAAATGAACTTTTCAAATTTGGCTCTGGTCTGGCATTTGGGCAGCCCGTATGGCGGTTGTAACCACCGCCTTACAGAAGATCACCGTGAAATAACACCACATGTTTCGGTGAGTGAGTAAGGGGTGCCAGAGCCCATTTCCCTATCCCATCCTAATCCCCTATCCTTAATCCTACTGTAGTAGACAGCGTACTTGCAGCAGCTATGGCGTTGCCTGTGTTATAGGCAACGGTAGCCACCTACCATCAAGTGGACCGTCAGCCTGTCTGCCGATTTTAACATTAAAAAAATTACAGATACATACAGAATACTAATTATATTATAAATTAGCGGCCCGCCCCCGGCTTCGCCCGTGGTGCAATTTTTATATACATAAACATTCTCCGTTTATCCCTCTTTCCATTAGTCAAAACCGAATTAAAATCGGTCTACCCGTTCGAAAGTTATGGGCGTACATACATTTCGAAGATCCATTTTTATTTATATAGATAGGGAGTATTGTGAGGATGGATGGATGTATGTTAGTTTTGTTAGGAAAAAAACTATTGAACCTATTTGTACGAAATTTGGCAAATAGATAGTTCATTATTTTTTATATTTTTAGACGATCCCTTGGAAACCTATTTCCAGGATAAAAAGAACCCTATATGTTAATTCAGGCAAAAAAACAAATCCGTTGAGTCGGTTTTAAGTTAAAAAGTGACAAACATACATCCTCACGAACTTTCGCATTTACCTATTGTTGTATTCTGTGGATTTACTAAATACTTCCTTACCAATTTTAGTTAGTTTGTGAATTTGCTCACTACTTTATTGTAATTCATTAATTTTGTTTTCATTTCCGATAGCAATGGACACGCACAGCTCAAAGAGCCTCAACCGTGTCACGGACGCAAATAATTATTATATCTACATTGAATGGAATATGCCGTACATTTATCATTACGTAGGATGACATTTTAAGGTGCATTTCATCAAGACGTGATATTAACATTTCCTTTTAAGTCTACCATCAAGTGGACCATCAACTTGTCTGCCGAAAAAAAAGATGGTGCTAAACTAATTAAGTAGGTAGTACATTCATAAATATTTTTAAATACATAAGGTAGAAATGGCTTAAAACATGCCTAAAACAGGTTTTATATTTGTTGTTTTAAAAGAAT
Source organism: Bembecia ichneumoniformis (assembly GCA_910589475.2). NCBI lineage: Eukaryota > Metazoa > Arthropoda > Insecta > Lepidoptera > Sesiidae > Bembecia > Bembecia ichneumoniformis. The sequence continues at coordinate 9,273,779 of OU342537.1, read as the reverse complement.
AGCTCTAAAAAGATTGCATTGACTAATTGGTTGACATTGACAGTTCACGATTTCCCATACAAAAGTTTTACGTTCTCGCTAGCGAGTGTAGTAATGGTGTAGTATCGTAAATTCATACTAGAGCCTCTGAAGTGTAGAAGGCTCGGTGTAGAAACGTTGAAAACATCACTTGTTTTTATAGCGCTTTGTTATACTCGTATTTATTTTTTATGAGAATACTCTCATGACAATTCTCGGCGTGTGAGTAAAAAATGTACTCACAATAAAAGGCATTTAGACCAATGAGACAATTATAAAGTACTCTTGACCTCTGCAATATCGACAAGGTCTTTTTAGAGGTGGTTACCAAACCAAATTCAAATTTTATAGTCAACGAAAACAAAATGAGAATACTAAGTACAACATTGGATTAATTTAAGGTGCATTGTTTCCATTGATCTTCACATACATATGTATGTATTTTAATACATTAACTCTCAAGATTTAATAGTCGCATAAAAAATTTCGGTGTTGAGCGCGACTTCGTTCGTGTATCTTTATAATGTAGATACTATGTTACTCGCCGATAAATGTTCCATAGGTGAAAGAATTCTTAAAATCTCTCCAGTAGTTTTTGAGTTTATTCATTACAAACATACAAAAATACATACATACAAATCTTTTCTCTTTATAATATTAGTATAGAAAAGCTTTTGAGACGACTTAATTACTTTACTATTAACTAACTTACGACTTACTAACTAACAGTATTTTTCTGTGACCCTGACAACATGTTTAAATAAATCGACGAGTCTTATGTAAGTATAAGGGCTAAACTAACAATTTAGTAATATTGACATTTTTATGCTGAATGCTTCTTTCAAAAAAATAAAATATATTCATGGTCCAAAAAAAGGGCCCATGTAGCATGCATTTAAACGTATGTACAATTGTACAAGGGCCAAAGACTTTAGACTTTTTTTATGTTAAGATCAGCAGACAGGTTGACGGTCCAATTGATGGTAGGTGGCTATACCGTCGCCTATAACACAAGCAACGCCAAAACGGCTACAAGTGCGCTGCCGACAAGTGCGATAAGGGATTAGGAGGGGATACGGAAATGGGCTCTGACATCACTTACTCACCGAATCACAACAGCACACGTGCTGTTGTGATTCGGTGGTCTGCTGTAAGGGGGTGGTTACTGCCGCCAGACGGGCTGCCCAAAATAACTGCGAAACGCAGTGTGCCTTGCCATTACTTTCCAGCTCCAGACCAGAGCCAACTTTGAAAAGTCCATTTTTCAAAGTTGACTATGCCGGGAATCGAACCCGGGAACCCCACAACGCGATCACAACGATCACAACGCGGTCTACACTTTTTATACAAGATTTCGACAATTTTGCTTTTATACGTTCAGAAAATAGAATCAGGCAACATAAATATATGCGTCATCTGTCGCACAAATGTAAAAGTGAGAGATAACGTAACGCTTTTTAGTTAACGCTCATACCTTATAACATTTCCATACCAGGAGCCTTAAATGAAAATCGATTCTTAAGGAGTACGCTCCAATAAATTCCAAAAAGATGCACACCTATGCTTTATATGTTTCTAGTTATTGAAAATGTAGGTATTACCATAGATAAAATACTACATCTATGGCATTACTATACTTTCGACTACTAGAAAAATATAAGCGACCCGCCCCCGGCTCCGCCCTGGGTGCAATTTTTATATATATGAACAGAACATTCCCCGTTTATCCCTCTTTCCATTAGTGAAAACCGAATTAAAATCGGTCTACCCGTTCACGCGTGATGCCGTGACCAAGGGAAATGGGGATTCATTTTTATATATAAGCCATTACTTATTTGTTTCAATTAAGTTTTTCTCATATACTATTAATGTTATATCACATATTAGTAGATGCATATCACGTACAAGTAAAACTAATTTAAAACGATGTTTATCGTGCTATGAGTAAAACCCATGCGTAACGATATCCTTAATGCATTTTTAAGTACAAAAACCTTTAAATTTTAACACAGTAACCTAATAAATAGTGGTCGGTCAAATTTAACATACAATCGACTAAAACAAATATATTTGAGATATCATAATACACATTGAGTTCGGATAATGTATTCTAATCCTAATAACATTATAAGTGCGAAGTTTGTATGTTTGGATGTTTGTTACTCAATCACGCAAAATGGCTGAACAGATTTGCATGATACTTTATCCTGGGAAAATGTCATAAAATCCTGATAGATCCTCTCTAAATATAAAAAATTGGGCGCCACTGTCGCCGTAACTCGAAATATACATATCAGCTTTCCTGTGGAACCAAGTTTCATTATTTATTGTCCATTAGCTGTGTCCACCGCGACTTCGTGCGGCGTTTTTAGGGTCCTGTACGTCCGAATAAAAAAAACGGAACCCTTATAGGATCACTCGTGTGTCCGTCTGTCCGACCTGCATTATCTCCGAAACTACCGTACCTAAAATTTTGAAAAAAAAATACAGAAATTAGTTTTCTACTTATAGATTATAGGAAAACCTGTAAGAAGTCCAGGATATTAAAACAACATGGTAAATCACTCAATATTGTGCGGATAGGTAACATCGTACGGAACCTTCTTCACGCGAGTTCAATTCGCACTTGTCCCTTTTTTTAATCTTACAGAAAACAGGAAATAAACTATCTGTGTGCCAAAAAATCCGTTCAGCCGTTTTTGCATGAAAGAGGAACAAACATCTCCACATACATACATCCTCACAAACTTTAGCATTTAGGATTAGGATTTCTTCTGGTTGTTAGCCGTGATCATTATGATTTCCTAATTCGTTTAAAGTGAATTGATGAAGCACATTTACTTCAATCACTCATTTCATTTTTAATACAATTCCTTGTGGTCTCGGACCTCTACTTCCTTGAATGAATATTTAGTCATTCCTTATTGTTATACAATTTTTTTGGGAATTGAATCTAAGAGTCCAGCCAAAGAAGGTCTGCAGGTATTCTTTGGATGTACTATTTTCAGATCTTAATGCTCTCGAAATCTAAATATTTTTGATTATAAGTATTGCTAATCCATCATCAGCAGCAAATGGAACGAAAATAAACTGCAAAAGATACAGATTAGATATCTTAATTGACGAAAATGTTTTTCATAGCTAATTAAGTAGAACAACAAAGATGAAGTAGGCAGTAGTAGGTAACGGGTTACAAGGCTACCCGCTCTCCCCATTGCATGTTATTATAATTAAATACTCGCATTCCTAAGTACATACTTTGTTGGAGTATTGTCGTTTAGTTTGATGTTTATGTATGTGTATAAACTTCACAAAGTCATTATAATAAAATGTTTATTTATTCAGGTTAGGCAGACTGGTATTTTTTACAACTTTATATAGGTATATACAATTTAACTATTTATACAATTTGAGGATTTCTCTCAATATGGCACAGCAGATAGAGATAATCCATCCAGGGCCCTGATTCCGTATGTCAGTTATGATTTCACGCTTTTGTCTTAGGTACCTACCTTCTCAAAACACGTTAATATCTTGTCATGGCATGTAAGAGAATAACTTTTTAGCAGATATCGTAACAATTTGGTGAAATGACGTGTTTTCGAAGTAAAGAATCGCTAAGTGGCGTTAGGGAATTAGGGCCCTGATCCCAACCAGTACATCACCCTAAGCACCATGTCTTCCTCACCCTAAGCACCAGGAACGCGCATTGTCGCATAAGTCCACGTGCGCCTCTGCTCTACAAACATACCTGATGCGCTGCAAAAGCGAGGGATTCCCAACACCACCCTAACTGCATTGTATAATACCTAAAGCAAACACATACAGACAAAGCAAAGAATGTAAGCAAATTTTCAGGGGTTCATGACTTTTTTTAGTATTTTTACTAGTAGTACGTGTTTCACGTAGTAGCGCAACGATTCATTAAAATGATCTTTAAATTAATAAAAAGGTGACCTAGTGTTGTCAACCATGAAACAGAGAGCGCCGTCGCTTCTGACTTTTTTGTCTGCGTTCTCTTCGTGGCTTTACTTTACCGTAACATGAGATAGCCGAGATAGCCCTCTCCATAATTCGTTGAGCGACGTTGAGTTTTCTTACGAGGCCTATAGTTAGGGACCACGTTTCAGCGCCATATTATGTATAAAAAAGTAATAATAAAATAAAGCAAATAAAATAAAATGTCAAAATTTGCATAAAAGTGGAGACGAATCGTTAAATTAAAATCCAAACTGCGAAGCATCGATCACGTAACTTCCACGTATCTCTTATTTGTATGCAGTGGTGTCATGGACATTTAACTCCATTTTCGCCTTGCATCATGCGGGTTATGCACGCATAGATAAACACTACGTTAGCCTTACAAATCCTCTGCTCTCCATAATAAATATAAAACAAAAGTATCATTTGTCTACTAATCACCAAGAGTTTTAGAAATTGAAATGTTGTATGTCAATATCTATTCATATTAAAAAGAAAAGTCGCTGTCCGCATCTGTCTGTTTCTACGCTAACTTCTTTTAAACCACCCAACAAATTCTGATACGGTTTTTACTAATGGAAAGAGCGATAAACGATGAAGGTTTGTGCATATAATTTGCAAAAAAAATGCATACTTGCGAAGCCAGGGGCGGGTCCCATCTTTTATCTTGTGTAAAAGTCGACAGACAGTGTGGCGGTGTGACGACACCAGGGGGATGGGATAAAATATATTTTTACGACTAACTATGGAACGTTTTGGAAAAAGCGTTCGCGCCGGCCGAAAGTTTCGAACTTCCCACCCTATCGATATTAGCCACGCCACTTCCCAACTAGTGTCAAAGGAAATTGATCCTTATGTTTACAACGTAGAGTTTACATTTCAATAGAAATAGCATTTCCGTGCTTTCAATGGCTTGTTTACGATCTTGTTTAAATTTTCTGGAAAATTCGAAATACATTGAGGCGTTTGGCGCCAAGTATAAATAAGAGAGCAGGTGGCGATATGGAGGAGTGGTGCGACTACCAGCGATACGAAAGCGACTCTTCAGAGCTTTTGCGAAATTATCCGCGACAGTGATCCGGTGACACATTGACGACTTTGGCTTTGGCAGACTTTAAACGGTTTCATCGGACGAGTTTGGTGATTTTGGCAGTCATGTTGGTTTGTGAAAATAAATCGTTCGTTTCGCCCTTCCATGGCATTATGACTCACCCCGCACGTAACAATATGATAAGAGACAATTTAGGAAGAAGTTTCTTGCATCCATAAATGCATCATAAATCATAATCATTTTTAGGCAATGGTAAACACCTACCATTAAAATTGCATGTCGATTATATTTACTAAAGTGTCAAATCTATAAAATAACGAAGGAGAATATACAAAAAAGCGTCGGTTACAAAAGAGATACAAAAGTTCTCTTATACAAAAGAGCGTCGGTGGCGCAGTGGGAAAGACGTGGCTTATCATGTCGAGAGGTCCGATTTTGATCCCCGGTTATGCCATATACCAATTGTTTTATTTTTTTTTCTAAAAACTTAACAATTTACTGACAGCTCTCAAACGGTAAAGGAAAACATAGTGAGGAAACCTGCATACGCCAAACTCGCACTGGGCCAGCTTGGTGGACCATATAGCCCATACGCCCTTGTTGAGAGGGTAAGCTTGTGCCTCTGCAGCGAGGACATATGTAGGCTCTTAATGATGATAAAAAAATGATACAAAAAAAAGTTTATACCTATTCATTTAGGTTTTTAAGAATATAATGAAAGTTAACTTTCTTAATTTTGTAAAGTTAAAAATGGGCTCAATTTTTTTTTTTTTTTCAGGGAAACCCCAACTCACAGACCTGTGTAATAGGAGCCGGATATTCAGGACTAGCTGCAGCACGATACCTTAAACAACATGGCGTCAATTTTAAAGTACTTGAAGCAACAAGACATGTTGGAGGTACGTGGCGGTTCGATCCTCACGTTGGTTTCGATCAAGATGGAGTACCACTGTTTACTAGACAGTATAAAAATTTAAGGTTAGTTTCTTAGGTTTTTTGAGGTGACAAAATGTGTAGGTAAGTATTACGGATTTTACGAGCTCAATAGAGCTCAATAGATGTGGAATTTCTCTCAGTAACTTGGTCAAGCAATTGTGTCGACTGTGTCTTCAGGTGACTAATTCCACATTTGTTATCTCTAATATATGTATATAAAATTCTCGTGTCACAGTGTTTGTAACAAAACTCCTCCGAAACGGCTGGACCGATTTTTATGAAATTTTATTTGTATATTTAGTAGGTATGAGAATAGGTCGTAAAGTATTTTCCACCCTCCTACGCCCCACCCCCCATTTTTTAACGCCATTTTAGTATTTTTGTATGAACAATATCCAAATGTATCCAAATCATTTAACCGTGACGGAAAGTGACGGATTGACGGAGTGACGCGTCACTTTGACATATGGTTTGAAAATAAAATTGGACCCGATAGGTGGCGCCACAATCTGGTTACAGAATTATTTTCGGGTCCGGGCAGGACAACGTCTGTTGGTTCAGCTAGTAAAAATATAAGATTAGAATTAGTGGCAGGGCACTGTACGTTTCGCAGTCATTCATTGGGCAGCCCATTTGGCGGCAGCAGCCACTCCCTTTTGGGTGAAGTAAATGCAAGTGTGCTGTTCTGTTTCAGTGAGTTAGCAAGGGATTCAATACCCCTTACCCGTAATCCTATTAAGTGTCGTATTAATGTGCCGACATGTGGCTTGCTTGCACTGTCTTTTGCTTTATAAGAAATCAAATGTGTTTAAAGTAATTTGATTTTATCATCGCTCTACGCCTTTATTCACATATTGGGTTATTTTTTAGTTCTGGAACTTATTCCTTAAGAATCGATTTTCTTATAAGGCCCTCGGTATGGAAATTTTATGACGATTAATTAATTCTATTGTAATATAATAGATGGCGCGTTTATTTACCCTTTTTTCCTATTGCATAGTCAAAGACAATCGAACTTAGGTACCAACATGATGTTTGCGAGGCCATGATTAATGAGTAGATGTTTTAACGTTAGGAAACAAACAACAACTTTCTCTCATTTGCTGTACAAGAAAACAGTACGATTATTTAGGAAGCGTAAATGTTATAGGAAGCATAAGTAACATTTAAAACATAAAATTTATTATAATATAAGTACGGTTTTATAGAAGTTGTAAAAGTTTAGAATACTTTCCGCGTTTTAGGCATTTTAAAAATTTCAATATACTACACATAACACGAACAAATATCTTATGTTATCGCATTTTTTAACATTTTTTTTATTCTGAAACACAACAAAACGTATTATTGGCGATAACAATTAAACATAAAGTAATTATATTATTTTTAAACTTTGTATGTTTTTACGTCGATCGTCTTTAACTCTGGCACGTTATATAAAAGAATTTTAAATAATTTGTACGTTTGTAGCGTTAAATCGAAAACCCGCCGCATTTAAAATTCACTCACTCATCGTCATTATCATCATCATCTGATGATCTAAGCCAAACATCCAGTGCCGTAAGACGTCCGACCGATCAGAGGTAGCCTGAATCCTCCATCTATTTGTAATCGCGGCCCTTATCAGATTTGTCCGTCAACCTTGTAGGTTGACGTCCTACGCTGCGTTTGACGGTCCGTGGACTCCACTAGAGAACCTTCCGCCCCCATCGGCCGTCGGCTCACCGTACTAATCCCTGCCCACTGCCACTTCAACTTACTAATCTGTCGGTAACTTTCGTTCTTCATTTCTGAATCGATCTCGTAGTGTAACCCCGAGCATAGCCCTCTTCCTAGCTCGTTGAACGACGTTGACCTTTATTACGAGGTTCGTAGAGACCACGTTTCAGCACCATATGTCATCACTGGCAACACACATTGGTCGATTTTTTTTGTTTTAAGACACTCAGGAATTTTAGACGTGAAGATGAGAGTTTCTGTCCGCTATCCGAGCTATTGATCTCCTTCTCGAAGTCGGCTCTATCTATTGGACTGTTTGTCCCAAGTAGATGTACTCGAAAGTCAAAATTTCAATTGTTACTGGGGTGTGTATCCACTCCAGTAACATGGATATTAGACATAGGCAACTTTCGTCTTATTCATATTCATCTTAAGGCCCACCCTTTGGGAAACCCGGTTGAGGCCATCGAGCGACCGTTTGCGACCGTCAAATTCAAATTTTATTAATACATTAAAGATAGCGTCTAATGTGTATTCAAAATTGTGTTTTGTTATGATCTAATTATGTAAAAAACCTATGAACAGACGACGACGCTGGTATTTGAAATTTTGGAGGTGTTCCGATCTCCAAAGTGCGTATCACATAAAATATTATTACAAAATTAAAACTCATACTAAATAGCGTAGGATTATATTTCATGTAAAAATGTCAATTTAAATATCATCATTTATACTAGTACGTATAATAAAATCGTAAACGAACCGTGTCTGTACATTAAATATTTTTTCAAAAAAAAAAAAAATTGTACAATTTGTACATGTTACTGAAGTGAAAAAATATTTTTTAAAATTTTTGTCTGTTTATCTGTGCGTGCGCGCTAATCTCAGCAACGGTCGTCAGTCGGCAGCGCACTTGCAGCAGCTTTGGCGTTGCTTGTGTTATAGGCGACGGTAGCCACCTACCATCAAGTGGACCGTCAGCGTGTCTGCCGACTTTAACATAAAAAAAAGCTAGTCTGTAATATTTGTGATGTCAGTTTACCTATCACAAATTGTTATCGTGAGGCCATCTTGTTTTCACGGTGTGTTGTAATTATTTCCTGGTTATCCAATACACGGCATATAATTATTGAGTGCACCTTCTGATTTGTTCTGTGCTCTGTGATAATTTCATAGATAAGAGTGACCTGTTGTCGCAGGTCGTGATCATAACGAACTGAATGCTACTAAACTATTATAACTTAGGTACAGATGATTATGTGAGATTTAAATGTGTACATCGAAAGGGGGTGCAGTATATGCCTATAATTTCTTGAGCCGTAAAGCGTCACCTTTTGAATTTATTTGCAAATAGAACAGAATTTTCCTCAAAAAATGTGCATGTGATCAGAAACGTCGTGGAACTACTTGCCAGATTATAGTCAATTACGAGGGTAACACTGAAAGTTTTTACAAACTCGAAAACTAAAAAATTTAGGAATCTGTTTGTATTCTTCTATTTTTCGAAGTACCTAGTCTCCATTACTTTGTAAGCACCGTCGCATGCGATGGAACCACTGACTGAAGCACTGGGACCCACTCTTCATTAGGTCTCTTTCACAGCATTTTCGAACGCTCTCATTGCATCTTCAGGGCTCATAAAGTGAATTCCTGTAAGTTTGTCTTTTATTTTTGGGAATAAATAGAAATCACATGGTGCCAAGTCGGGACTATAAGGAGTTAATTGCACATGTTCCATTCGATTGTTCATCTGGCGGAGTGTGCTGGATTGTCGATCCTACTTCTTGGGCGCTTCTGTCGAATATCTTCCAAGACAACTGACAAACAATTACTAATATACTAGTCTACAGTAACGTTCCTTTGATCCCCTAAACTCTAACGCAATGGTTGCAAAATGTCCCGTCTGTCTAAAGAATGATCTTAATCATCTTTTTCCCTTCACTTCTTCCCTTCTTCACTTTTGTTAGTAAATCCTCGAAAAAAAAACATCCAATTGTGCAGATTGTCTTTGGTTCCGGTTTGTAACAATCATGGAAGTAATAAGTACTATATACAACCATGGTAACAATATATTCAGGTTTCATCTCCTGTGAGTATGTCAAATACAGCATTTGACATATTTCCGTTATATTTTTTAATAATTTCGCGACACCAATGTAGGCGTTTTTGATTTTCTGTCAAATAATTGCGTATCCATCTAGCGTAAAGCTTCCTCACGTCTAGATGATGGTGCAACACTTGACTCATGGCAATGCCTAAACTTGACCGAATCTGTTGACATGTACTCTTTTATCTGTTTCAATCATGAGCCGCACAGCACGAAAATTTTTATTTGTGGCTATAAATGGACGCCCTTTACGAAACTCATCAGTCAGATTGGTACGACCACGTTTAAGCTCACTAAATCAGTTATAAGCAGTGGCACGGAATGGGGTTTCATCATGAAATGCCAATCGAAGAATATCATAACTTGTTGATTAAGATCGCAACGAAAGTCATAATAAACTATATAGCGAAAAAATTTCTATCGTCAAATTCATTTTTTCGCACGATACACACGTTTTAAATGAACGCTAATGAGTAAAAATAAATGTCAATTGAATGAAATTACATCAGCAGCTACTTAAAGAGCTCTTAACTTTCTAGCCAGTTCTAAAAACTTTCAGTGCCCCGAATCGAACGCGGGGACCCCTGAGACAGATTCGACCGATGGACTTGTCAAATCGGTATCGATCGAAATACTGATTCTATCTATAGTGTTATAGTATTCTGAGGATGCAGGTGTATTGCAGGCCTAGACAGGATGTAAGAAACGAGACAAGGTCAGAATTAGGGGTATGGACTTCCCTATGCTTGAGTACTATTTTTTTTGGATAATGTTATTGAAATACATGAACAATTATTGAATTATAAAATCTTTGACCTTATCTATATGTAACCGTGTACTCCACTCATCATCTCAGCCGTAGGACGTTCATTGCTGGACCATGGCCTCCCCTCTAACTTTCCAAAAGAACCGGTCAGAAGCAGGCTTGATCCACCATCGATCTGTGGGATTTATCCAACTTGTTGTGGGTGGACGTCCTACGCTGCACTTGCTAGTCTGAGGCCTCCACTCGAGAAACTTCCGGCTACAGCAGCTGTCGGCTCTCCGTACTTAATATGTGTCTCGTCTACTGCCACTTCAACTTACTAATCTGCCGGGTTATGTCGGTAACTTTCGTTCGTCTACGAATCTCTTCCTTCGTGATTCGAGATCCCAATGTAACCCTACGGAGAGGGGTATAGCCCTTTCCGTAGCTCGTTGAGAGACGTTGAGCTCTAACCCATAGTTAGAGACCACGTTTCAACGCTATATATCATCACTGGCAAGGCACTGAAGAATTTTTGACGAGAAGATGTCTCGGAGCTTCCTGAACGGTGCCCATCCGAGCTGGATTCGATAATTGACTTCCTTCTCGAAGTTGACTCTGCCTAATTGTACTCCACTCCACTCACAGAATAATAATACATGTGGTTATTACATATACAGATTTGTTTTTCATTGCTTTTAACATTTATTCAATAAAGGATTTTAGATAACGCTTTCTAGTACTAGAAACTGAATATACACACTATTGACAGAAACAAAAAATATCACAGGTTCATGGCTGGCAATTTTAACAATAGGTATTTCTCTGGCGTCTTCGTTCGAATATTAAAACTCTAGCAATAGTTATTAAGTGAACTTAAAATAATTTTATGTTTATAATATTATATCAGCTGAAGTGAAATCACGGAGTTGTATAATAGTATTTTGAGAAACCAGTTGGGGACCGGTTCATTATGAAATGGAACACAAATTCAACCGGTATTTATGTTTTCACATCATTCAAACTCAACTAACGTAAGGAGATTGACAATGGTTTATCTTATCAGTATCCCATTGTTCATGACTGTGCCTGCTGATTGATTATTGACTGATTTGAAAGTAACGGTGTTAGGCTTATATATGTGAAGAATTTGAAGAATAGGCCCTTTGAATATATGTGGATGAGGCAACCTTTTCCCAAATGTATATGACCATTAACAAAATTTTGATTCTTTTATATCGAGGGCATTCATTATTAAGTAGTCTTGCGTTGCGACCTTAAAGTACTAAATCGCTTAGCATTTAATAACATTAGAACATCACAATAAATGTCTTTAAATATTATCATCCTTCTCGGTCAGATCTCGGTATTTCTCGGTCTTTACGATGTTTTCCTTCACCATTAGTGGTCCTGGTGCGAGTCATGAGACATCGGCAAGGGTACAACTGAAAATCAGCGCTGTAACAATGTTCCAGCCTAAGCTGAGTTGTGTTCTTTTGGTGTTTACTTATTATGTTTTTTTTTGTTTTGTTCATATGTTTCTCTTTTTTAAATGCCAATAAATCTTTCTTTCTTTCTTTCTTTCTTTCTTTCTTTCTTTCTTTCTTTCTTTCTTCATTAGAGAATTTTAATTCCAAGATAAAATCAAAAGATTCAGAGATGCAGGCTTGACTGATTTTACAGCTTTCAAGTCTTTAAGCTTTAATTATAAAGAACTAGCGACCCGCCCCCGATTTCACCCGGGGTGTAATTTTTTATATATATAAACATTCATCGTTTATCCTTCTTTCCATTGGTGAAAACCGAATTAAAATTGGTCTACCCGTTCACGCGTGATGCCGTGACCAAGGGAAATAGGGATTCATTTTTATATATAGAAAGATTATTTAAATTATAATATATCTATATATTACCTATAAGTTTTAACTTGAGTTCTGTAAAAGCATTTAAAAGCGGTTTTCGCCGCCCATTCCACCTATCCCTGTTTAATTTAATTTGAAGGCGCATGCCTTCAAAATTCGGCTCTTCATGTTAAGCTCGTTTCTCGAGATCCTCAACTCAACGCGTCGCATCTTTTCGCCCGCATGCGTGCATACTCCGTTTTCGCTTAGCGTTCTTTCTACCTTTTTTTACTCGGCTTCTAAGGGACATAGCGTTAACCCTTTAATTTTCCTCAATAATTGGTCTATCAAATGTAAAAAAAATAAATTCTAAATCCGACTGGTAGTTCAGAGTTTAGCGCGTTCAAACAAACAAACAGACCAAGTCTGATTGGATCCAATAGTTGGAGAAGGGTACAAGGCTACTACATATTTACGCTAAGTTCCAAGATTTTCCAAAATAAAAGAAAAAAATAATTAATTCCTTTTTTATGCTGACCACATAATTACATTACGTCCGTGAGGTCAATTTTATTGAAGGTCACGTTATGACTTGCAGTCATTGTTGATTTTGTTGAATGTAATGACAATGTAAAAAACTATTTATTATTTATTAAATAGACAAATGAAACTATGTTTTTTTTATGTTAAGATCGGCAGACAGACTGACGGTCCACTCAGCCTATAACACGGTGGTGGCTACCGTCGCCTATAACACGAGCAACGCCAAAGCTGCTGCAAGTGCGCTGCCGATTACAATAGGATTAATGATAAGGGATTTGGAAGGGATAGGGAAATGGGCTCTGGCATCTCTTACTTCACTCACCGAAACACAACAGCACACGTGCTGTTATTTCACGGTGGTCTTCTGTAAGGGGGTGGTTACTGCCGCCAGACGGGCTGCCCAAATGACTGCGAAACGCAATGTGCCCTGCCACTACTTTCCAGATCCAGACAAGAGACAAATTTGAAAAATTCATTTTTCAAAGTTGACCCTGCCGGGAATCGAACCCGGGAACCCTAGAACAAAGCGTTAAGGCAAGCACCTCATTCACTCATCCAATGGGCTCGTCCAATTTCCATGATCATGTTTCAATTGGCAGCAACATCGTATGTTTTCCTAATAAGGATTAAGGAAACATCGCAAGGAAACATATTAGACCGACAATACATAAAATCTTCGAAGACACATCAATACGTTTAATCTATTGAATATACGATATGCAAGAGAAAGAGTAAAAGAATGAAAAAGATAATGATGCATCCACACAGCAGTTACTTTTTGTAGAGCAACACTAAGCTATACGATAACATAAGTATTTATAGCTTTTGTGAATAACAACCGCCAATAACCGGAGATAATTAAAATAAAAATTACAAAATACTGTTTGGCATGTATTTAAAAATAGGAATTACAAAATATTTTTAAAGTCTTGTATTTGAAATATAAAATACAAAATACAGTCAGGTGTTAGATAATGTAAATAGAATGGAACTAATCTAGCCCAGCCTATTAATCAGTAAAAGAAGAAATTCCTTTCATGAAAACAAAAGCTATCGATCGTCATTATATTCACAAACGTCCGTAACAAAAGTTATCGATTATATACCTATAAGTATGTCAACTGTTTTAAAAAGTTAACAATTAGTTTAAAATAAGTTTTTGATATCGGATATTGTTCGGTTACACTTGGAAACGTTGGTACAAAATAAGTAACTGCCGTGTAGATGAACCTTAACGATGGCTTTGTTTAAGGTGGACCAATTTGAATGTTTGTCACAGCAACAAAGACAAATCGAATCGAATTATCTATAAAATGGTGTTGTATTTATATTTTCTTTGTTGTTGATTATTTAAAATGTTACATTAGTTTGATTTTTATACGTAGGTACACTGAAGATATCCTTATCATAATTTGCAGAACAAATACTCCACGTCAAACCATGGAATATGTAGGATTTACTTTCCCGGAAGACACGCCGTCGTATCCAGCAGGTACTTGCTTCTACGAGTACTTGAAGGCATTCGCTAAACACTTTGAATTGAAAAAACATATACAAGTAAGTAATTTTTCTTTGGCACTGGGGGTGTATTAAAATCGCTAAATCACGGCGATTATTAAACGTTTTTGTATATTAATTATTAAAACATAATAATTGTAAGTATATTAATTATTTTCTAAACCACTTATCGGATTTTGATGCCGTTTTCACTAATGGGACTAGCGATAAGCGAAAAAGATTTGTGTATATAATTTTCCAAAAAGAATTGCACCAATGCGAATCCTTGATATTACAGATATTAAGACATACAATTATGTACTTACTTTTTAATCAATATTAGCTTATTTATTCATTTAAATGAAATTAATTTTTTCAAGATAAAGTTTTTTTTTTTAAATAAAAGTATAGTGTCGGCAGCGCACCAGCATCCCACCTGGTGTTGTATGTGTCTTAAAACGACGGTAACCACCTACCATCAAGTGCACTGTTGTCTGCCACTCTTTATAATATCAAAAAACTAACTCACTGTTATCTGTCCTACGTACTTGTAAGTAATTTTGTTGTGTCCAACTAAGCTTGTATTTGCAATTTTACATTATGTAATAGTGGTACGCTGATTGTAGTAACCGCCTCCTTAATAATCACAGAAGACTATTGTGAAATAACAGCACTTATGCTGATTTTCTCGGTGAATTTGTAAGGGATGCTTGAGTACATTCCCTTCCTAGGTATTGCTTATCTTTTATCGTATTATCTTATCTTTTATCGCCATGTAATACCCATTGCATCGCTTTTATTAATAAGCAATGGTATCTAACCACTTATAATCAACTTTGATAGTGAACAGGCTATATGAATGGGAAATTACTTGTAAATGTAATTCTCCGTGATGTAACACACACACACACATTGCATGACGATTGCACTAGCAGAGAGTTTATTCATTTCGAATCCATACTAATATTATAAATGTGAAAGTAATTCTGTCTGTCTGTTACCTTCCGTACTGTAACCTATAAGTGATCGATCATCATGAAATTTTGCATACACATTGTCAGGGATACGAAAAAAGATATAGGGTCTTCTTAGCATAGGTATTTTCTGAAATCCAGAAAATAGTACTGTTCCCGAGGGATCACAGTTAAAATAAAAATCCACCGCCTGGTAAAACTATAACAGCAATAAAGATTGAATAAATAAAATTATTGCTAATATTCGCGGTCACCTGTATAGTAAGAATTGTAAATATATAAAATTATAATTCCAAGTTTTCCTAAGTGGCGCATATTTCTGCTTTCGAATATAAAGGAATCCATAAAAGGCCTTTCACACGCTCGCTGCGGTGGAGCTAATGCAAAAGACGTGACTTCCGATCAAAGTCATTGATGTCTTTACATAAATATTAATGTGTACATACCAAGCTACTTTACTCGTATATAAGGTAACAGTCCATTCGTGTCTGTAGCTTCTGTGCTATAAAGGATTAACATTTTATTCAAGAGAATCATTGTACAATGATTTTTTTCTTTGTACATATTTCAATTATCATTAGTTTGGTGTGCTATTCGATGATGCCTCATAATTTCATTATTCGTCTTCGAATTCGAATAAAGTCATTATTTATTCGGATAAAGGAATTTTTATTTATAAGATTTGCCTTTATATTGCCTTTAAAACTATTCTCTATTCTTGCTTTAGGACCGTCAGCCTGTCTGCCAAAAAATGTTACAAAAAATAGTATGCACATGTTCGTGCATTGTTTTATCGTTAAAGCTTCATCGTCATTTACCTGAAGGTACCAACGACATGCCCATAAAAATAATGTCGTCATTCAAGTTATTTTTACAGAGAACAAATGATGCGAAGTGGATTCATTAGCAGAACCTGTTTTGTATGCGTCATTTCGCAACAGATGCATCTGTTTGTATTCACTTTGACATTTCTTATTAGTTTGCATGAGATTGCTTAAATAGATTAGATTTATTAAATAAAAACGGTGTAATAAATTTTATAATTTAATTTTCAAATTTTTATATTACTCACTTAATAAATTTTACCACAACTTTATATACTACTCATGCCTTATATTCATTTTATTAATACGTCAATAACAATCTATTCTATAAATATAATAAAATCGTAAACGAGCCGTGTCTGTAAATTAAATATTTTTTCAAAGAAACAATTTGTACACGATGTACTTACGTTACTGAAGTAAAAAAAAATGGTTTTTAGAATTTTTGTCTGTTTGTCTATGCGTTTGTGCACGCTAATCGCAGAAACGGCTTAACTGATTTGAATGCGGTTTTCACTGATGTATTGGAGCAAGCTTCCCGTAACATTTAGTGTTTGTTTCATTCCAATCGGTTTACAAACAAAAAAGTTACGCGCTGTACCAAATACCACACGTACGAAGTTGGGGGCTCAGCTAGTATAACATATACCTAATATATCGTTTTCCTTAATATTACTAAAGTATCACGACAACAATAAACTTATACTAGCAGGTGCCTGAGTCTTAGTCCGCGTTGAAAAATAAAATTTGTAACGCCTGACATACATTGACCCTTGATAAGTTGGATCTTTATTTTTAGATAGCTCGTGCCCGCGGCTTCGCCTGCGTGGAATATTTAGCCTATGTCCATCTTGAAATTTTAATGTAACTATTGGTGAAAGACTTTTATAAATCGGATGAGTAGTTTCGAAGATTACCTTCTACAAACAAACATACAAACTGTACCTCTGTTTTTTTTAATTTTTTTTAATTTTTTTTTTAATAATAATAATAATTTTTATTTCTTAAGCCAGCATATGTACATTAGAACATTACAACTTATAACAAAGCTAGATGGAATATTTAGGCTTTAAAATACGTACATAGTTAATTGTCCCCTGACCTCCAAGCTAGGCTTGCCTGTGTTTTGGAGATCAGTAGCCCCGCGCTGTGGCAGCCGATCTTCATTTAAAGCAGTGCCACTTTAATACACTTTATAATATTAGTACGTATATATTCATTGTAAATAGGTTAATACAGTTTTGTTATTAGAAGACATTACAAATTTTTGATAACGGGTCATGAAAAAACATGGGTTTGCTCTTGGCCAGCATCTAACCGTGCAGGAAAGATGAGGGCGACGATGGAGCGAGTTCACCCAGAAGATACTCGAACTCTTTATTATAGATAGTATAGATTAACTTATTTTTTTAACATCTTTAAGAATAAAATAGACGTTGTTATACAGGTATTAAAGTGCGTTAAAAAATCAGTTTCAGAGTCTAATAACATCAGTGAAGTGGTCTAACGACAATTGGAAAGTTACTTATACCCGAACAGACACAAGAAACAACGACACGGAGTCATGTGATTATCTCATCATAGCTACCGGACAATACCGCAAGCCCAAGATGCCAAAAATTGAGGGTCAAGAACTTTTCAAAGGTAAGGGAATTGTGTACCTATGGGAAAATATTTTTTGAATACCCATTCATGTATATTTTCCCATAATCATTCATGCGGGCGCAATGTAAATGTCTGTAGCCGCCATAAACAGTGATTAACTAAAATTTATGAAAACATATATTTGCATGTTTAATTAATTTGACGAGCCCGTTGGATGAGTGGTTAGGGTGCTTACATTAACGCTCTGTTTTAGGGCTCCGGGTTCGATTCCCGGCAGGGTCAACTTTGAAAAATAAACTTTTCAAATTTGGCTATGGTCTTGATTTGGAAAGTAGTGGAAAGTAAATCGCACTGCGTTTTCGCAGTTATTTGGGCAGCCCGTCTGGCGGCAGTAACCACCCCCTTACAGAAGACCACCGTGAAATAACAGCACGTGTGCTGTTGTGTTTCGATGAGTGAGTAAGGGATGCCAGAGCCCATTTCCCTATCTCCTTTTCCTTAATCCTACTGCAGTCGCCAGCGAACTTGCAGCAGCTTTGGCGTTGCTTGTGTTATAAGCGACGGTAGCCACCTACCATCAAGAGGATGAACACGAAACCTTCGGTTATACGCGATTTTTATATATAAGAACATTCCCCGTTTATCCCTCTTTCCATTAGTGAAAACCGAATTAAAATCGGTCTACCCGTTCACACGTGATGCCGTGACCAGGAGAAATAGGGATTCATTTTTATATATAAGATAAGATAATTCATTGTTGCGTGAGTAAAAATAATGTCATCGACAATAAATTATCCCAATCTATTCTATAAATATTAAAAAATAAAGTCACTCTCCGCCTCTGTCTGTTTCTCTGCTAACTTCTTCTAAACCACTCATCGGATTTTGATACGGTTTGCACTAATGGAAAAAGCGATAAATTAGAAAAGATTGTGTATATAATTTGCAGAAAAATTGCAGCCATGCGAAGTCGGTTCGCTTGTAATTGATATCAAAAAGTAAGGTTCTAAATTTTCGAAGAAAGAGCACAGAAATTATAAATCAATATTTCAGACTTATTAATTGCTTATTTCCTGTCCGGGAGAATTAAACTATCAATTTAAGAAATAAATTAAACTTTAAAATCACAACTATTATTGTTATTTTTTAAGTTTCTTCAATGCAAAAATAAAAAAATTAGTGTTTTAATTTTTCATTATATTCATAAAATTATCTAAATAACGCATGGATTAGTTCGTTTTGTGTTTACGCCTCATGAATACAATATTTCTTATCGCCAATCAAAATGGTCAATTGTAGAAGATATGACTCTATACATATATCAAGTAATAATTTAAATACCTACAATCTACAATATATTTCTTTGAAAATTTGGAAGAAAATTACTTAATTTTTTTTAAAAACGGGCATTTATAAAATACAATAAAAACTTGAAGACGAAATTTGTCATCTACGAGTAAACCATATAATGCCAACGGAATTAAATCTCACGTTTTCTGTGTAATGGCAAAAAAGATATATTCTCCCAAGTATTGTCATTAATCTTCCATAGTTAGTTTATACTACATAAAGTAAGTTGTTACACTAGTTTTTATAAGTCAAACCATAGTTAGTTACATATTATTTACAGAGTTTCTGTACGAAGTAGACACAAAAATATCTTATTCAACCACTTTTATTTTTTCCGATTATAGGCTATTTTATTTTTATTTTATTTTATTTATATTAGGGCTATAAAATTCATCACTTCGTGAAACTGATTGAAGTACAATTATTTTCAGGAAAAGTAATGCACAGTTGCGATTACAAGGAAGCGGAACCGTTCAGAAATCGTAGAGTACTCTTAGTGGGCGCCGGAGCATCGGGATTGGATCTGAGCACTCAGCTGGTGAACATCACATCCAAATTAGTGCACAGCCATCACTTGACCTACAACCAACCGAATCACCCCAAAACCTACATAAAGAAACCAGATATAAAAGCATTCACGCCAAACGGAGTGACGTTTCAAGATGACAGCTTCGAAGAAGTCGAAGATGTTATATTTTGCACAGGTATTTGCGTCTTTAGAGACATTCTGTTCTTTCTAGTTCTATAGAAACGTGGTTTGACTCTCGCTATCGCTACTATGTGATGAAAAATATCATGGATGGTAAAAGAGCCATTTCATTAACAAAAAATCATAAAATTACTATAAATGTACCATTAAGTCCAGATTATTGTGAACAACATAATTCTCTACTTTATACTAGATCTTAGTGCACAATTTTCTTTGTAAAATAAATTCTCAGGTTGACTTTTCAGGGTATGACCTGGACTTTCCGTTCTTGGACGAAAGCAGTGGAGTAACGGTCACACCTAAGTTTGTTCTTCCTCTTTATCAAAACATAGTGAACATTAGATACCCTTCTATGATGTTCATGGCAGTACCTAAAGGAGTTATCAACAGAGTATATGATGTACAGGTTTGTACAATTTTTTAAAACTAATTATTGATATGTTTCCGCCTTGTTGCAATATGCATTCTCTAATAAAATTTAGGGTCGGGAGCGCACTTGCATTTTTTTGGTATTGTATTTCGTTTTATATATTTTTTGTATTTTTAATATAGAAATAAGTAAACACACACTTTTTAATATTTAGAAAATTAAACATTGACAAGCAGGTTAACGGTACACTTGATGGTAGGTGGCTACCGTTGTCTCTTACACAAGCAACGCCGTAGGAAATTGAAGTTGCATGTGAGTTGCCGAAAGGATCCTTTGGAAGCAATCAAGGTCCTTATTCTTTAGGATAATTTATAATTTCTCATCATCATCTCCACCGCCAGACAAAGGCTTCCCCCTTAATTTTCCAAAAGGATCAATCAGAAGCAGCCTGGATCCACCGTCGACCCGCTGCTCCTATCAGGTTGTCTGTCCACCTTGTAGGTGGCCAGTTTGTGGCCTCCACCCGAGAACCTCTCGGCCCCAGCGGCCGTCGGCTCTCCGTACTATGTGTCCTGCCCACTGCCACTTCAACTTACTAATCCGCCGAGTTACGTCGGTAACTATTGTTCGTCTACAAATCTCCTTATTCCTGATTCGAGTGTAACCTCGATCATAGCCCGTTGAGCGACGTTGAGCTTTCTTACGAGGCCCATAGTTAGAGACCACGTTTCAGCGCCATATGTCATCAATGGCAATACACATTGGTCGAAGACTTTTGTTTTAAGATACTGAGGAATTTAGGACAAGATGTCTCGGAGCTTCTCGAACACTGTCCATCGGAGCTGGATTAACCTCCTTCTCGAAGTTGATTCCACCTAATTGGACTGTTTGTCCCAAGTAGATATACTCGTCAACAACTTCGAGATTTCCAACTGTTACTGGTGTGGGCACAACATTCTCATAGCTATCCTTATAATTATCTAATGATCAATTAGATAAATACGAGTATTTAAGGTATATTTATATACCTTAGTAGGGGGTTGTACAATGGCTATGGAAAATTGTATGAATATATAAAATACCTACCTAGTAAAAAAATAAATATTATGAACATTTTATAAATAAGTATATTTCCATTGTGGCACTTGTACGTAGTTATCCTTGGAGACTAAATAATTGGTTCTTAATATTGCAGGCCGAATATATAGCAGCTCTAATTTCTGGTAAATTCAAACTGCCTTCACAAGAAGAAATGTTAAAGCATTGGATAAAGCGGGTGTATCACCTTCAGAGTCAAGGCAAGAAGATTGTGGATGTCAATCTCATAGGCAATGAGATGGTAAGTTGAACTAAGTTGTTGGACTTGTTGGAGACAAATTAAGGATCTAGATTTAAACGACGTCTGTTCTACGCACATACAACGCAGGCTTCGCGTAAATTATTCAGTGTATTAACCGTAAACTGTTCAGATTCGTAACCGTAACAATTGATGCGCGAACATAGTGGATACCCAGCTTTATATACACAACGATTACTTTGCATTTAGCAGTCATTTGGGCACCCCGACTGGCGACCACCGTGGAATAACAGCAAGTGTGCTGTAGTGTTTCGGTGAGTGAGTAAGGGATGTCAGAACCCATTTCCTTGTCCCTTCCAAATCCCTTATCCTTAGTCCTACTATAGTCGACAGCGCATTTGCAGCAACTGTAGTGTTACTTGTGTTATAGGCGACGGAAGCCGCACTTACCATCAAGTGGACCGTCAGCTTGTATGACGACCTAACATAAAAAAACAGAACATAGTGGATATCCAGCTTAAAGGATTCCAGGATCCACGCTCTGTCAACTCCTTATCCCCTATTGGAACTTTGCTCGTGTTAATAGGCGGCGGTAGACCTATTAACAACTGGATCATCAATTCACCTGTTGACCTGTATATCAGAAAAGCAATAAGTGTTCTAAATATTTGGATTTACTTTCACAGGATCAGTACTTCGCAAATCTTACACAGGAAGCTAATGTGACCCGAGCCCCTCTAGTCCTCACCGACATAAGAGACTTCAATGCAGTGTATCGTTTGAAGGATTTATTAAACTACCGTGATTACGATTACAAAATAATCGACGATCAACATTACGAGCGCTGGTACAATGCAAGGAAAAATTTATCGTGTCCCGTTGATAATTCGAAATGAGTTTTAGCAATATTATATCTACGTATAGCCTCTGTACAAAATATAGACAACCAAGGTATTTGCGGTTTTGGTTGTTTCAGTATAAGAAATTTTGAAATATTAACGATTTTATACCTAATAAAATCTTTAAATAATGTAAAATATAACGTTAAAGAAACTGTTATGCACAAATTTTCTTAAACAAGTGAGGATGCGATTACGAAACCACCGGAGAGGGGCGCGGAGGAGTTAAAATATATATAAAAAAAATAAGTAGTATCTTTAAAAGTATACTACTCCAAATATCATTCTTTGCTTCTGCATTTAATATCAAAATCATACGATATCATACTTTTATGAAATTTGAAATTGCAAAGACAGGCAGACGTTGTTTTCAGGGTTTTTTATGAAGACGTAAGACCCCTTCTAAATAACCCAAGACACTACTGATCAATAGTGCAGAAGAAGTGTGATTTGGTAGTGTAGTGGTATTGAATGGCTTTTAACTGTATACATTTGTTTATTTTAAACTTTCTTGTTTTGTGCATAGCTTTTTTGTTTTAACCCTCTTCTAAAAAAACAGGTTAACTATTGAACATTTGTTTATCCCCTTTGACCCTTTACCTACGGAGCATGTTCGAAAATAAAAACAATGTTAATTCTCGAGCATATCGTCATTCGAGAGGAAGATCTGTCAAGACAAGACTCTAATGATAAATTTTTTGAGTATTATTTATTATGTTATTAAAATAACATGCTTAATACTAGAAATATTTAGACATAAATGTTTTAGACAAGGCATTACAATTTTGCTCATTAATATAGTACGGTAAGAAATTATGTTTGTTTCTTTAGGAAAAAAAAACGGTTTCCTCTGAAGCTTTGGCGTTGCTTGTGTTATAGGCGACGGTAGCCACCTACCATCAAGTGGACCGTCAGCCTGTCTGCCGACCTGACATAAAAAAAAAAATTATATATAAATTATAACTTACGAACAAATTTGTGACTATTTTTTGAAATTTTAAACATTGTTTAGTTAAAACATGTCTGTCTAGTTAAATATTTCTTACATATTTAGTGTATATCTCAACGATTTCTTGGCTGTTACCGCTAGTATATAAGAATGTAAATAAGTACAAATACAAATATGACTAGATAATTTTGGTTTATTTTCTGTTCATCTCATATTAATAAAGATACAGAAAGAAAGAAGAAAGAAAGAAAGAAACATTTATTGGCATTTAAAAGAAAAAAAATGCCTATATATATAGCCCTAGGGCGTGGTGCAGCTCCCTCGCTGTCATCGTTACGCCGTCGATTCCCGATCCGCTCAGCACTCACAATATCATGTACTTCGAGGGGAACTCCCACTGTGGACGCGATTAATTTTACAATATGCGTAACACTTTCACCTCCTTCCTCCTGCAGATTTGTGATTTCTATATCATTTGACAGCAGCTCACGTTCACGGTCCTCTAAGCTTTGTTGCAATTGAGTAACCAGAGACTCCAGTTTAAGGACTTTGTCAGAATCACTTTTTAAATCCTTCTTTTCAAGAGCTGCCATCCTAATATCCAATGCATCAAGGCGACCTGTACATATAGTGAGCGAGCTCCTAAGTTCCGCCATCTCTTGTCTGAAGGCACGGAACTCCTTGGTAAAAGCGCGCATTTCTTGTCTGAGAGACTTAAGCTCGCCACTTAGCGAGCCTAAAACTCTGAGCCTAAAACTAAAGCAGAATTGATAGCATCCGCCGAGGCGCTATTCTCAATCTCAGAACTTGGTAACTCAGGTACAGACTGGCACCGCACGGGTGTTTCGGGTTTGTTATCTCTGGGAACATTCCTTTTACAATCCGGACAAAC
Source organism: Bembecia ichneumoniformis (assembly GCA_910589475.2). NCBI lineage: Eukaryota > Metazoa > Arthropoda > Insecta > Lepidoptera > Sesiidae > Bembecia > Bembecia ichneumoniformis. Next base: position 9,249,472 of record OU342537.1, on the reverse strand, counting down.
CCATGTAGCCAGTATGCGAGCCTTGTTCCTCGTAATCCCAACGCAAGCGAGGTGATACACTAAACCGCAACCATCATTTGTACAGGTGGCAACTTCAGCCGGTGACACCTTACCACTGCAGGCATTACACTTTGACATCTTGGTAAATCAATAATGCGTTTTTGTTAGACCTTTCTGATATTGAGTAAATGGGAGTAGATGGTAATCTTGTGTCAATGTTAAATTTTTTGAGTTATTCACAAATCCTTCGGTTAATATTCTCGCGAACACTAGCACACAATTCTCAATGTCCATTTGATAATTTACTTAACAATTCATTCTCTTTAAACCTTATTTATGATTTTAATATTAATTAATACACAACACTGAGGTACTATACAGCTATACAGGGACATAGCTATCGCCGTATGATATTATATGAGGCCCCTGGGCTACAGGAGCCCCGAAGTGTGTAAGCAAGAAAATAGCATAATATCCTCAATCCCATTTAAATTTTTAGGCCGTACGCTAACCCCTAAAGTTTAGAGCTTAAGAGTTTAGAGCAAAGGTTCGCAGAATTTTTTTCTCATAGACCACTTTCAGAATTTAGCTGGTTCCGGTGGACCCCCTGCAGCTACGAGTTTTGCATATTCCCAAAACTCGACAAAAAATATGAAGATTAGATCTAATTATGGAAATTTGCGTTGCGGCTAAGTACCAACCACGAATGGCGAGTTTTCTAAATGAAATAAGTGAGAATTGATTGGTTTTTTGTCACGCCAACGTAGACCTCCGTCGAGTCTTCCGTAGACCCCTGGGGGCCCAGGACCACTTTGGGAACTAAGGGCTTAGAGTCTCAAAACATCTTTTTTGTTTCTTTTGTAAAAAAAATTAATCTCCATTGTACCGCAGTTAGGTACTCTATGATTGAGGTTTTAAGAGTTTTTGACGAGCCCGTTCGATGAGTGGTTAGGGTGCTTGCCTTAACACTCTGTTCTAGGGTTCCCGCGTTCGATTCCTGGCAGGGTCAACTTTCGAAATGAACCTTTCAAAGATTGGCTCTGGTCTGGATCTGGATATTAGAGGCAGGACATACTGCGTTTCGCAGTTATTTGGACAGCAGAGGCTCTAGTATGAGTTTACGATACTACACCATTACTATACTCGCTAGCGAGAACGTAAAACTTTTGTATGGGAAATAGTGAACTGTCAATGTCAAATTATCAATTTTCCATATAAATGTTTTACGCTCTCGCTAGCGAGTGTAGTATCGTAAACTCATGCTAGAGCCACAGGTCTGGCGGCAGTAACCACCCAGTTACAGAAGACCACCGTGAAATAACATCACGTGTGCTGTTGTGTTTCGGTGAGTGAGTAAGGGATGTCACAGCCCATTTCCCTAACCTTCCCAATCCCTTATTCTTAATCCTATGTAATCGGCTGCGCACTTGCAGCACCTGTGGCGTTGCATGTGTTAAACATTATGGCGCTAAGGGAAACCTTTTTTTGGCACTCATAATATTATAAACGTTATATAAGAGCTCCGACAATAACTTTAGACTCTACTGTGACGTTAAGAATAAATAATTAAACTTTCAAGAAGAATAACGGCAACAAAGAAAACAATTATAACTTAAGGAGCTAGTTTGGAGTTGGTCGGAACTATTGTATAACTTACTCTTATAGCTTTAGGAAATGTAAAACACTGAAAGCAATTGCAAAGTGTCTGCTGACACTTACAAACGGCTGATGTTCTTAAATAGAGTTAGTTAAATACCTTGCACCACCTAACGAGTTTTATGGAGCTCTAAGAGCTAACAAGAAAGCTATTAGTGTCATAAAAGTGTAAATTATAAATCTTATAGACCTAGGTGCTGTAAGAGTCAGAAACCACCTTTAAATCATTACAGGTTACATGATGAGATTACCCGGCTAACCTTAGGTAATACAGTAGGTTTTAGAAATACTTGTATATGGCGGCAAACATTGTGAACAGATTGCATAACTCTTAAATTATCACTGTAAGTTGAGTAATAGAATTTAAATCACTTAAATACATCTTAACCTAATGTAACCTCAAAAATAATATTTTGTATCTTATGTTTACACTGTGCAACGCGTTTATTAGAAAAAAAATATTGTTTCCACCATGCAACCATAAAAAGTTAGAAAAAGGATCGGCGGAGTCAAAAAAAAAGCTTCCAAAGAATACAAGGATCATTAGAAGTTACAATTATAGTACAAGTGAAGTCAAGCGCAAGCAACAAATTTACAACAGGGTTCCGTACAACAGGAAACTGATATCAACGACGATGAATATAATATTTTGTCTTCTCTCAGTAGTCCTAACACCTCGAATGACGAACAAGACAGTGAATATATGATAACCATAAACTTAAAGAATGATTTACGAACATGGGCGCTACAAAAAAATATTAGCAAAGCTTATTTGAAGGATTTGTTATTAATTTTAAACGGGAGATTTACAGATATTTTACCATCTGCCCTTCGAACTATGTTACAAAAACCGATAGAAATTTTTCTGGAAACCGTCGAAGATGGTGGCGAATATGTTTTATATGTGATTCCCCTGCACGCGCTTTTATTAAAGGTTAGCTTATTTATTTGCGTTTTTAATAAGTTTTGAATAGTAGATAGGTTATAAAATATGTTTATGGTATTTATTACTTTTTCAGGTTTTTGTAATTTTAATGGTAAGCACTGTTGTTTAAAATGCACAACTGTAGGGGATTACTCACACACATCGCATAGTCTTATGCGATGTATATGTGTGTGAGTTAGACAAGAAAGTCTTCTCCAAGAACTGACGAAAATTTTAGGCCATTATTAACATTGAACAATTTCCCATTTCGGATTCGTTGCATTTGATTCATTTAGGAATCATGAAACAAGCGTTTTATCGGCGAAATATATTATCTTATATCCTAAAGATGTAAAATTCAAATTAGTTTGTATTATTAATTTCTTCTTATCCACACAGTGAGAAAATAAAACTCATTTCTTTAAAAAAAATGTCGTTTTAATCGAAATACATATCTTTTGGTGTTAATATTATTAAAATAAAATAATCAGTCAAGGTTTATGGATAATTTCCAATATATTTCTAATCTTGCTGTCAAGAGTCCTTTTACATCTGCGACGCCTAGCACAGTAGCGTGCAACATGAAAGGGCTCCAAAGGTACGTTCGCCAGATTTGCCGGCAATTTTGTGTTTAGAAAATATTCTAAACATTTTTTTATTACGTTCTCGGCAGTCTCATAACTTTATATTTCTTGTCTTTTTACCATACATCTCATTTGCTTCCAATCAACTTCCGGTGTTGAAAACTCATCTTGTTTTCTGTATTTAGTAAAGTGTTTCCATGGCCATCTTAATATATTTTTATTTTCCCACGCGGAAAGCACAGTAAACAATCTGTTTCTATTATTTTCAGAGGTTTGGACTATTTTAAAAGGCATTCTGAAAAAGACAAAACTCAAATTAAAATTATTATATTTTAATTTGTTCCATCAAAGTTATTCAAAATAATAAAATTATAATTATATATACAAAAATAACATCCAGAGCGTCGCCGCGGAGCAGGCGCGCAGAAGGCTGGCAGCGTTTTTTCCTTTCTAAATAGCTATGCTAATTCTTGGGATAAAAAGCTGCCAGCCCTCGGATCACCTCGGATCAGAAATGATTTAAATTAACTAAGTATGTATTACTTTTCCAAGTGGAAAGATAAAACATATCAATTTATTTTCATCTCAAAGATGATGACGCCTGTATCATGACTGCGCAGAATATCCTACTGTACCTACGTCGATAGTACCTACATAATATAGGTACCTAAGATTTAAAATGTTAGGCCGCGATCCCACCAGTTGTCGATACTTAAACACGTCATTGTACTCGTCATAACGAGTACGAGTAAAGTTATTGAAATAATGGAAAAAAATGGTAATAATGTAAAAATACATAAGATTAACGTATCAAAAACAACTTGCACTGCAGGCGACCCCCGAGCCTTCTACTGCTTATGGGATCGTTCAGCCGCACATAATAAGTATGTACTGATATGAAGGTTTTTCTCAAACAATAACAGAACCCTAAAAAAATTTTAGCTTACAGATTCACATAGGACCATTATGCAAGCTAAACTTATAAAACTTGTTGTCTTGTCACTTTTATAACCACATTGTTAAACTGCAAGTGGCATGGAAGTGCTAGCTCACGTTTTTTTAACACTGTATTGGGAATAACAGAGTTATAGGGAACTTTAAGTGATTTAGAATTAACGCCATTAAATAAATATAACCTGTAAAATTAAAAAAAGAAAAAATAGGTCTAAACATTATTGCCCGACTTATTTACTTACATTATTGACAGTTTTTAATTAACATACACATAGACGTACCAAGAATTGTTATTTACAACCATAATTGAAATTTAAAAAATAGCCGAGGCAGTAATTTCTCCTATATAATAAAATCAAAAGTAGCTTATTTTTGAGGCGCGTCAAAATTGAGATGAAAACTAGTATATATTGTTACAGAAAACTTATAACCGCAGCGAGAACTCATAATTATAAAAACGATAATCTGAAATTGTTAATTGACTTACCTATTTAAGTAGTCACTTTCAAACTTCACTGTTGGACATGAATATGTGCACTGCTATATATTTTTAATGCTTTTGATGGTAATAGATAAAATAATCAGACTTTGGGTGATGTTTATTTCTACTTAATACTTCCAATATATCCTCAAGGTATAAATAGTATCGTGAAACCACTAATATGTTGTTGAAAAAGTTATTTCAGTGGATTTTATAACTTATTTACTACTTTGCAGTTATAAATTAACCTGAGTATAGCTTACAATACACCTAAAGTGGCAAGCACTGCTTCAATAGCACTATTGTAACTCTTTATTACCAGTCATTTATCACTGCCCTATTACTATTAAGTCACTTTAAGCTCTAAAATCGTGGGCCCAAATCAGAGTTATAAGAAAGTTAAAGCGCGCTATATCACTTATTGTTAGTCCCTTTATAGAATCTTAGGTTTTTAAATTTCTCTTAAATAGCTCATTTAGCACTTATCCTTATTACCAATATGTTAGTTGGGAGGCGACCGTAGCACTTACCATCAAGTGGACCGTCAGCCTATCTGCCGACCTTAACATAAAAAGGTGTATTTCTTTATCTGTTCTTTTTTTATAATAGCAAAATTTAATTATGCTGGATGTTTTTTTTTATTTCAGTGGAAACAATACATGAGCGTAAGCACAATATTATGTATGATAAGTTGTAGTGACATTACAATTATACAAGTCAGGTAGACAATTATACAAGGTGTACGGATGTACACTTTTTTGAAATCATCAACAGAATAATACCTATATAGAGTACCATTTACAGAGAGGCACATTTACCTAAGCTGCTTTTAAATGTATTTTAAGAAAGGTTTTTAACGGTAATAAAAAACCCTTTAAAAGTGCCGTTCCTTTAAATGTTTTTTTTTTAAGTTTTAAAAAGTTTGCACATTTTAATAGTATCTTTGTCACGAATGCAAGTAGTGATATCTGACACATTACACAACAACTATGAATTCATTTTTATATAGCTGGTGCCCGTGACTACGTCCGCGTCGAAAAATAATATAGTAACACTATTAATGGCGCCATCTATTATACTACAATAAAATTAGGTGAAGTGGCGACATCTATCTTAACGAATTATATATAGATAAATATCATTCGTTAGACCTATAGATTCTTCAGGAATCACTTTGTAGAAAAATGAAAACCGCATAAAAATCCGTCCAGTAGTTTTATAATAATATAATAACAGTTTTATAATATGTATAAGTATATAAATAAAGTCCGAATAAAAAAAATTATAGATAGATTAATTCATTATAAATAAAAGTGAAATGTCAACAGAAAATATTATACAATGAAATTTACTCGATAGAACCAATTCACCAAGTTACCTCTCATTTTTATCGTTTTTGTTTTATTTACGAAATGACACTATTTACAAACCTAAAAAATTATCAGTAATCTCACTTTACAGCCTTTGTTTATTAAATTTTCATTTGACATTGTAGTTTACGAGTAAGTAATTAATATTTAATACTTTTGGCGCTTTTAATATTTTTATTTCGCGAAATGCGCTATCTTCCGTCTCATGTCATGGATACTTCAATGTGCATTGTTTCACATGATCAGATTGTACAGTCACAATCGCTACACTGAGACGGGAAGGACTTATTTGTGTGTAGATTATTATAAGTGTTGTGTATAGACTGTTTATAAATTGTTTCATATTATTTTGATAAGATCGTGTCAATAAATATGGCTGATAAAAGAAACTCTGTTTTGTTGGTATCGTGTACATTCAATTATGGGGCCACGCGAGTGAAATTAGAATTTACTTATTTTTTGCTTTGTACGTCCTCTTAATTTGAATGTGTAGATTTATTCATAGTGTAATATCTAATTTACTGCTTAAATATTCAACCAATAACCAACGTCATTTGTTGATGTCTGGTAACATAGCACGCGCCGATATACTTTAATACTTATAATACTTTGAACGATGCGAATAACAATCGTTTCCTTTTTGTGTCCCTTTCACATTGACTCTATACCACAGTTTTACAATTGTAAAACAGATAGTTGTTTTTTAATAATTCAGGAGATGTCGCTACTAGTCTCAACTCAATTTCATTTTGTTATATTATTAAAAAAGATTGTTTAGTTATACATGTTGCATTTTTTGTTTTATTGCAAAATTATGGTTACAATTATGAAAAATAGTAAAAAGATACAGACCATTAATTTAAGTAAAGTTTGAGTTTTTAATAAAAAATAAATATAAATAAAAACCAGTTGTAATTAGCACATTTACTCATTTGCATGCATGAGTACCATAATTTTTACATACATCTTAAATCTTCTTGAAGTCAAATAGAGGCTAAAATTATAAAATTAGAATAATAATTATCATCACCTATTTATAAAAGCAAGTTTTAGTCACCTTATGTCCACAGACTTCGTAAACAATTTCCGATGAAACATAAAGCGTGTGAGATCGTGGCATTTATTAACTATCAAAAAACTCACTTGAGGACCATTGTGTTTAGATTTTGCAATAATAACAAACATGTATTATTGCAAAATATGCACTACTTATATCAAACATGACTAGTGTTTTTATATAATATTTTATGTCAAAGTAGCGTTAATACGCTTCCATCGTATAGTATACACGGAGAAGCAGGAGCTCATGGTAATATCTAGTTGAAAGAAATCTATTAGAAATGCCAATTTTAAATGTATCTTTCCCTAGCTGTCATGTGCTGTTAGTAAAGAAGTCCGAGATACTCTTTGGTTATTATTCACCAAGTTTTCATCTATGTCGGTCCTCAGGCAAATATGCCCCCAAACGCATTTCTAGTATTAACATAAATATTAACAAGGAATACTCCAGTGCTTCCTATGTGAAAAATATTAACTTAAAGACAACAGCCTTCGTTACTTTTAGATGATTCATTCTCCAGCTTCCTTGTAAATGTTTCATTATCAATTACAGTGTACAAATAATTTCTGAAAGTGTAGAAATTTTCCAGTTTCGCCTCGATGTCGGTAAGACGGATCTTGAACATGACTGGTGGAACTCTTTCAATGCCGGACTCACTCGATAGTTCAGCGTAATATTGATCCTGAAGGAAAATGAAAGTTTGGTCGAAAAGTTTTTTATATATATTAAAACGGGTGGTAGGCAAGCAGCCAACAGTTCACTTGTTGGACACAAGTGACACCAGCAAGAAGGTTTTTAGAGGCTGTTTCGTTAGGTATCAATGTCTGCGTGAACGAATATAAGAGACGTATGTATGCGTGTGTATGCGAGGTTAAATAGATATTACAAATCTAACAATTTCAGTTGAAATAAAATTAATTTACAGTCCACACGTGTTTATCTTATTACCAAATACGCATTCGAAAGTGAACCTTATCAACGGTACAGAGGTGGTTTATAAAGTTCCATGTTGTGGCATGACGGAAACACCTCAGTAAGAAGTTAGAGAGTTTGTGCGTCTCTGCGTTTGGTGGCAGTAGCTACAGCAAGTCTCTAACAGAGACCATCCTCAAATAATAAAACGCGTACTACGCTCATCAATACTGCAACGCTATTCTCAACGATTATGCTAACATCTTTCAAATAAACTTGTTTATAGCCTAGAATTTGCTTTCCAATAGATAAACATAGGGGAGACAAAAGAGCGGTGAGCGGTTCGTCAATTATGATCATCATGGAATCGAAGTAAATATGTGTAATCAGATTAATGTTGCTCATTCAGGAGCATCGACAGAACCGTAAGATTTGTATAAATAAACAATAACAAATAAATGTACCCAGGTGCCAAAAGAAAAAATAATTAAATATCATTTACCTCTTTTTCAGCCAAGAAGTGTATATCAGATATAGGTCGACCTTTAGATAGAATGACGTCAGCACGCTTCTGCCAATCTGCCATCATGTCTTCTTTTGGGGGCAATTTAAAGTTCCCTTTCACTAATGCAGTCGCATAACGTGCCTAAAAATATAATTATATAGAAATGTGGTCTTGATTACAGTCAGATAGTTTACTTCTAATACATAAAATTTTATGACTTTTATATTATTGCATCTGTGCCTTAGATTAATTCAACTCTAATACTTCCTACGGAAGTAGAGTATTGTGTGGTTTTGTATTCTTCTTCTTAAAGTGCCGTTTCTCTACAAAGGTTGATGACCATCATGGCTATTTTAACCTTGGAAGCTGCTGCACGAAAGAGGGAGCGAGCGCTCATAACAAATCATTCTCTTAAATGTCTTTTCTCCTGCCCCTGATTTCTCTGTATTTTTCCTAGCATCACTAGTTGAAGAATTCCGTATCTTTCGCCCCTCATTACGTGACCGAAATATTGCAGCTTCCTCTTGTTTTTCGTTCTTAGTAATTCTCTCTCATTCGATACAACCCTTCTCATTCGATACAATACTTCAACATTTATTATTCTCTGCATCCTTGATATGGCAAGCATGCGCCAGTAGGTATATCTACATTGAGAATGCTTACAATTTCGAGCACATTGCTGAAGAAACATGTTCTTAGGAGTTCCGAAAACTAATTCCCGTTGTCTAATTTAAAGTCGTTAGAAGTCTTTTGTGGTGCAATCTTATAATAGACATCCATAATGAATTGATGGTTAGAATCGCAAAAAGAAAAATGTTTTATTACCTAAATTTATTTAAAATAAATAATTTAAATTTGATTAAAATTTAATCATTTTCTTACCTGAGCATCAATAGCCACGACTATACAAGCACGGATTACTACACCAATTACTATCATGGTGGGCTCGTGAATGTTCACCATGTATTTGTATAGAGGTAGAACACTATGAGGAGTTAGAGTTAGTCCACAAGACTCGTCCAAGAAAGGGTAGTCGAAATGAAAACCTACAAGGACAATTTTGCGTTAAAAATATGATTAGGCGTATATACGAGTGTGTTCATTGTATATAATATGCCCCAGTCCCACTATTGGCTTCGCCGTTGGAACAAGTTTAGTGTTCTTTACACTTTCAATAAATATTTCACTTAATATTTATTGTGATTTGAAAATAATATTCTCCCTTACAACTTTGGATTAATCAGGTCCGAAAATGTATGTAGGTAACCGCGAAAGATATAAAATTAATTACAACATGTGACACAAAGAATGCTGGTTTGAATTCCGGCTATTCCTGCACCTTTCAGTCTTTAAATTTCGTGTATTTAACATTGATCATTTGCTCTAATAGTTAAGGAAAATTACGAGAAAGGGATGCTGCGTTCCGTAGTCATAATAAAAATATCTAGCGACCCGCTCGGCCTTTTTTTTTTCAGTTTTTTTCTGTAAGTTATGGGTACAACAAACCTACTGCGTTTCCATTATTGAAAATCGTTTATATATATATGTATATATAGTAATTTTTTATCTATGAAGATCGGCAGCTGAATTGCCTTTGGTACCCTTGGTGTTTGTGTTTGTAGGTGACTTGACTATAGACACCGGTCATCAATTGTAGGTACAAACATACTAACGGTTTTTAATTTTGTTCTTACTGTTATCTACACCAAAATACATCTTAGCTAAAGCTAAGCAAGTTCGGTAAGTATCAAAATTTAACTATCCTTTATACCAAAATTAAATAGATGATCAATAGGAAATAGTACTTTTATGGACACAAGGTACTCTATGTCCTTTCCTGCATCCTTGACAACGTATATGTAAAATTTCATGATGACCGGTTGGGTAGTTAAGGCGTGAAAGCGTAACAAATAAACAAATAAACAAACAAACAACCTCACTTTCGTGTTATAATATTAGGTAGGATACCACATAGTATGAAAAGTGGTCGGTCTCCTTTATTGAACATATTATTTTTGTATAGATACAGCATATAGACAAAATCAACCTACAGTTTAGGTATACTGAATTAATATACTGTCTCACAAATACAGCCGACAAACCTGTACAATATATAATGTCATCAATTTCTTCATATGTGCCATCAACGAAGAAAACTCCAGATTCATTCAATTCTTTGACGTCGGGCTTTCTGATGTAATTTGGTGGAAACGGTGTTCGAAAATTTATTTTTGAATGGTGACTGTGCACTAGAGTTTCAGAAATGGCAGCCACGTCCAAACCTATGTCCATTCCGGAAGGTCCGGCACCCACGACAAGGACTCTCCGGTTCGTATACCGGAATGGTTCCCTGTAATCGTGGCTGTGTATTATAGATCCTAGAACAAATATCCTTCTTAATGCTAAGAAACCTAAACGAGTTAAATTCAGCACAGCTTGTTAAAGATATTGGGCAGTGAAAAATTGGAGCGCGTAAAATCGACAGTGCTTTTAGGCATTACTGTAGAGCTAAACTACAATGAGGTCCACAAATTGAAAATCTAAGTAAAAGGCTTAGCTCTGCGGCTTATGCGCTTAAACAGATTAGATGCCTAAAAGACGTCAAAACAGATAGAATTGTCTATTTCATTTACTTTCACAGTATAAATAATGTGTTATGGGATTCTTCGGAGTAACGCTGCGGACATAAATACTATCTTCATTGTCCAAAAAATGGACCATTGGAGTCATCTACCAACTAGATCCGCAGTCTTTTCGCGGAAAAAATTCAGTTAACTTAGGATCGTCATCATATTGGCAATTTTTTTTCCTAATAGGTACTATTAAAATAATATTAGTAAAATAAAAATATTAATAAAAATATATAATTGACTTCAAAAAAGTTTGATTTGAGTGGCAGATCATACTGCGTTTTGCAGTCACAAATTGGACATCCAGTCTGGTGACAGTAACTACCCCCTTACACGGAAAACCACCGTGTAATAAGAACACGTGTGCTGTTAATGCAATCCTTTATCCACTTAGGTCAACAGCGCACTTGCGACAGCGACAGTACACAACTACCATCAAGAGCAAGGTCAACCTGCATGGACCTTTACATTTAAGAAAATCAATTGACATTGATTAACTTAGAATTATTTTTTTAAGAGGGCACTTTCCAACTCGAACAGCTTACTTATTCTATACTACGTAATTCCATGATTACTCATTAATTATAAACATGACATTTCTAGGACATAATATAAAGGTTTGCATCGCAACAAAAAACTGAAATTAATTTTATATCTAGCATAATTAATTTTTTAAATGTGCAGAATTTGTGACATTTTCGCAGGTTGAATTCTTGTAATTACTGACTAAAATCCAAAAATGTTTTTCGATGGAAACATCCTACCTATAATGTACATTTGAAATTGGGACGTCAATAGCTACCATCTATAAAGGTTTTTCTAAAATATTGGAATTGCTGGCGTATGTTTTATTATTTTCGCGAGTTGAATAAGTGGCGCGAATGTGTTGCGTCGCATTCTGTCTTCGGTTATTCGCATTATAGTAAGTTGAGACAACAAATTCTCCCAAATACCTATTACTGAGTTCCCACGCTCGTACAGCGCCACCTTAATTCGGTACTAGATGTTGCTAACGCCCTCACTAGCGACATCTATTAGTAAATGCCAGAAACAGAGTTTTGTGTTAGGTACCAATTATGGGCCGACAAACACGGGACACTCCGCTGTATATTATATTGGTATTATGCACGGTCGAATGCAATAGGGGGAGTTATATGCGTAATATAAAGCTTGTACCCAATAATAGTAAAATGTATAAAATCCAGACAACAATCGGGATTTTAGAGTTTCTCGACAATAACAGAATCTAAAATAATATCTACGATACATTTTGCTCTTTCCTTTTGTCAGATTTGGGATAACCAAAATCGTATGAACTTTTTTTCGATAAAAAAACAAAACGTGTGTAGTAAAATATGTACATACGAGTAATTATTGACTATTAAAATTTTATTGAACAAATAACTGTTTCATGTTTAAAAAACTTTGTTTTGTTTATATATTGTATAAAACTTTACACAAACACCTAAACGTACCTACAACTGTACATCCTTAAGGTTATATTGTAACCCCACTGTTTGAGATTTTATTAGAATGTTTAATTTTACCTTTAAAAAGATTTTCTCCTTTATTGTTAGGCAAATTAGGTTTACTGAAATGACCGTTTCCTACGAAAACGTAATCGTATTCTCCCACAAACTCTTCTCCGGTGATTACCTCTCTATGCTTCACTGTCCACATATTATTGATTCGCTTCACTGAGACTGCCAAGTGTAAGAACTGAAAAAATGTAACATAGTATAAGCAATCTATATTCTGGCTATATATAATCTGTTCGGACCATCCTCTGCTGGAAAAAAAAGGCACTAACGCCCTATCTGAAAAATTTACTAAGGCAAGCTAAGCAAGAACTTAAAGTATCCTACAAATTTATTTGGATCAGAGGAGGAACAGTGCTAGCTCGGAAAAGTGAAAATACCAAGACACATAAACTCAGATCCAAGAATAACATCCAAAACCTCTTAAAGCCAACCCACTAGTACTCATCTTAAATTTTATTAAGTAGATCTCATTATCTGACATGAATTTTACAGTAGCAGCTGTATAAATTACTCAACTTATAAAAAAATAGTAGGTAGTTACCTAATAATTCTCAGAACCTAAATTTTGTGCATTTGAACATAAGATAAATAATCAATTTTTTTTCTCAAATAGAAGAATTAATAAATGTATCAAATTCAACTATTAATATCGTTGTTATCACCGAAGTATCTGAAAGTATCATGTCGCTTTATCAACTAAAAGGTTATACATTGCACACTGAGCTGAGAAAAGGTAGAAAGGGTGGCGGAATAATTGTATATATTAAAGACAAACATAAATTTACCTGACATAAAACCAACACAATACACTGTAGTGTGAATGTATCTTCGGCTCAATTGTATACACATACTCTGTAGCTCTCTGTGCAGTGTATAGGCCACCAAATTAATACGACAAAAATCTATTACTTACAGAAATAAATAGAACATTAAAAAAGTGTACAAATACAGACTTGGTATTCTTAGGAGATATTAACATAAATTTAAAGTCTAATAACCCTATTAAAAGAACATAAATAATGAGCGGGCTCGCTCTATCATACGGTATCACTGATTGCACTAGAATTACACACTAAATTGCCAAAGATGTATCCCTAAATTGTCTTTAAAATTGAAGTATCTCAATGGCTTATTTGTTGCCATCTACTTTCGATTTTCAAGTAAATTTTCAGGTTTTAGCGTCGCAATGAAAGGATTTCATCACTATCACTACAATCCTACTAATGCTATAAATGCGAAAGTTTGTATGTTTTTGTGTGTTTGTTACGTCAAAACGGCTGAACGGATTTGGATGAAATTTGGCACACAGATAGTTTATTACCAGGATTAACATATAGGATACTTTTTATCCTGGAAAAATGTTAGATTCCCTATCCGTAGGTATCGTCCAATAACATAAAATCATCGGACCAATAAATTACAGCGATAAAAATGTCAGGTATTATATTACTCATATGTTATCTCAGGTGTTATAAATATTCGTATTGCTTTTTAAGCTGAATTACCTACTGTCGCTGGCCTGTCTGCCACCACTCAATGTAAATAATATTATTTTATTATTTATTTTTACCTGAATATGTTTAAGCAAATCGAAATGTTTCGCATAAGATTGTAGATAGTCGTAATACAATTCCCAACTGGGAAAGGACGGCATGTGTTTTGGCAATGGAAATCCTCTAAGTTCCATTGCTGGTCGCGGTAAATTGGTTCTAAAAAGAAAACATAACATTTAAATAATGCACTAATTTAACATATATTAAAAAACCTTATATGCTTATGTGTATGTATATATAAATTAACAATTTAATTTAATCTTGGCAATTTTTAGATGCCTAAAACAAATTTATTTTATTTTCTTTTTGTGAAATTCTGCCGACTTAACATTTGAAAAAAATACCCACTCCACCCACTAGAGCTTACTTAGATCATCGAGCGTTACTAGTGTAGGTAGTAGGTATTTAATTTCAGAAAATGTTACTGTAGGCAGAGGTACTAATTGTCACTTCACATTTTCATTTTAAACAATAAATACTGACATTATTTCTGTAATTCGCGCTACACTGCTTGAACGTTATAAATTTCGAAGTCTAAACATAAGAGATAGAATATAGCGCCACCTATCGTCGGAGGAACAGTGACTGTTTCAAAACATGCAAGCCAGCTTATTATAGTTTTTTAAACTCACCTCAAATGTTTGTACATGCTGGTAAATAAAGGCAAACCATTTTCATCAGTGCCCACTCTCGAATCATAGCGCCAAGTACCGCCTACATAACGCGTTGCTTCCAAAACTGTAAAATTGATGCCTGCTTCTTTTAAATATTTTGACGACGTCAAACCAGAGATTCCGGCGCCAATAACGCATACACGAGGACTTGAAATGTTCGTCTGAAATAATATTACAATATTTCATTGCAATATAAACAAAAAATGTGTGTGTGAGCTCCGACGCCCGACTGGAGTTTACTTCTTTTATAATATTTATACGATTGTCTGACTATGCAATGGAAAAAGAGAGTAATTAAGGCGCCATCTATTATAATATACTAACAATAGAATTAGGTGAAGCGGCGACATCTATCGGATTTGGGTAGAACTGCTTGTTGAACTCCAAAAATATAACCCTATTGATGGCGTCATCAATTATACTACAATAGAATTAAGCGAAGTGGCGGCGGATTTGGGTAGAACTGCTCAAAAGAACATAACGCTTTTTAGTAAACGCTTGTATTAAATTTTACTCCATATAAAATTTCCAAACTGGAGGCCTTATATAAAAATCGATTCTTAAAAAAAATAACAAAACCTTACTAACTAGCCTTGTAAACATATTATCTGTCACTGTCAGTTAAATGTCAGTCGGCCGTCACCACTTGGTCACCACCCCTCGATTGGCCAATTTTGATTGACCTCGTCGATCAAGCTATATGCAGAAAAGAGATACAAATTTAATGATTTGTAATTCAATGTACAAATTCCTGTCAAGTCTGTCAAGTCTGTCAAGTCTTACTTTTTACTTCCAAGTCAATAAGTCAATTGACATTTTACTACTTGTGCCGTGCGTGCACAACACAATGCATGAATGCACATAAAACAAATGTTTTTATCAATGTACCTACACAATTTGTTTGAATATATCAATAATTTACTCTTTCAATCCTTAATATAGCATCAAAATCTTACCATACTGTTTTGATTTCCAATTCGCCACACTAAAATGTATTTTTAAACTTGTTTTTATAACGATGCCTCTCTTTGACTTGCTCTTCGACGATGGTGTGTCTGACGCGACTCGCGACGCGGGGAGATTGATTGTCTGTTGTCGCTTTGAACGTTTTATTACTTTGTATATCTTACTATCTATCATACAAGTACGTAGTAAGAGATAGTGATAAATATTTCGATGTTAATTTAACATACCTAACCTAAGATTTTTCTTTCTTGTTCATATGAACCTAAAACCTCGTTATTAATTTATTCCTGTTATGTACCAGCCTACAAAGAGATATTGAAGCAAGCCACATCAAATCAATAAGATACAATAGGTATGACATCAGATAGCCAAAGATGACGCGAGACCGCTAACGACCCTGACTTTGTAAGATAATACACCTCCAGATGTATTTACTGATAATAATACATAATATAGCAACTTGTTTACAGATAAAATATCATCCATTGAAAACATGAATAGACTATTTTTTTTGTTTTGTAGGTATTATGGGATTCGTTAAATGCATCAGAATTAATTAATATTTACATAAACTGTTTAAGGGAGAGACAAACGCTAAATACTAAAAATATCCATTGTTTAATGAAGATGTTACAAGAAATAGACAAGACAATTGCTTTGAAAAATATATATATTATACTTAAACATGTGAAGAACCAATTGTATTAATTAGAATTTTCGTTAAATTAATAGGAACTCCACAAAAAAAGTTAGAACACAAGAAGAATTTGACCTTTATTGAAAATTCTCTTGAAAACGGCTTCTTGCACGCATATGAATCCTGTACCTATTAATAAGTTAATATCAGATTAAAAAATTGTATTAATAATTTTTTTTTTGTGTAATGTTCTAATGGTAAAAACAAAAAAACACAATTTCTAGGCCTGTAGAACTGTTCCAGCGAGTTCTATAGTAAATGTCATTTGCCTCAGTGAATCCCTTAAATACATGTCTCGTCTTAATTAGCTGTCAAAATGTCACAAGACATTAGATATGTATTTAAAAAAAGTTATATAGACGGAGTGCTAACTTTTTGTATTAAAAATCGAATTGTAATTTGAATTTAGAATTGATTCTGTAAATCGATTGGGCACTATAAAGAAACGAACAAGTTTATTCTCTAATACTTTAAGGATTGAAGTATTCGTAGAATAAGCGCTTCATATAGTAATAATTCAATCAAAAGTCTAAGTCTAAGTTAGAATGTTGAACCATTTCAAATGGAAACAAATGTGTGTAACTTAACTGTATTAGATAGGTAAATTAGACATACCTGAATAGTTAAACAATTCAACAAACACATTATGAAACTTGTAAGAAATACATTTCTTTTCATTTTATTGGTAATTTCATATGAACCAATTGAATAATAAGATGAATATGGACGGCATCGGGACACTATTGATTTGCTCGTGTTGTAATGTTCACTTTTGACCTTAAACTGATAATATGACTTGTATTGGGAGATACATCCCAATACTCACTGTCAATATTTCGGTTCATAATTGATAATAACTCCTGACAAAAAACTGGTAAGAACCCATGTTTTCGATAATTTAAAAATTATATATACCTGTACCTAATACAAGCTGACTCTACGAACTTTGTACCAAAACCCAAAACCCGTTCCATACAAAATGTATGTTTCAGATGTTTGAATTTATTCTGCTATTCGACTCTGAGACAAATTCAACAAATCAAACATCATAAAATTGGTCCAGCCGTTTTCGGATTACAAGTAAATTGTGTTTGAGATTATCGCAAACACACCACAGAGACAGACAGACAGACGCGGCGGGGGAATATTGTTATATCAAATATATGTATATGTAAGGATAGATCACACAGTAGCTATATAAGTAATTATATAAAATAGTATAGCGTAAATTAATTCTGACTGTGTTTCGCAATGCTAAATTAGCAATCAAAATCAAACCCTTATTATTTATACAAACATCTTCCTCAGCCATTAATTTTCAAATGGCATTAATTTACAGTTTAGCTGATTTTACGAAGAATATTAATCTCAGTTAGTTATTATTAGATTTAGCTATGTTTTTTTTTACGTGTAACGGACATTGAAGTTATCTGGTAAGGTTGAGTATATCTTTTATAGAATTGCAAAACTGTAGTCGGGAAATAGAGTAAAGAGTAGGTAATCACTTGCGCATCGAAACGATGTATTTACGGTGGTCCCTTGAGTGGGCCGGTTTCTGCAACCATATATTTTTTGTAGAACGCCTTGACACCTGTTATAGACGGGTACTGAGCTAAGGTCAAAAATACCTAAAATATTTGTTCAAATCTTTTGGATTCGAAGTGTCTATTAAGTGACCTACAGATGAAGCGTTGGTAGGAGAAGCAAGAGGAGGCGCAAATTAGATTTAGGAAGGGGACATTGGGTGCCAGAAAATATATTATATTTTAAATTGACCGTGGAAAAGTATTTGAAAAGGACGTAAGTACTTTACTATCGAAAGAATAGTATATGCAAAAATTTTAGATACTTATACTAAAAGCATAATATCTAAAATTTTGTGAGTGTTTTATATTTTTTACAACTAAGGATTTGTTCTATCTATTGGAAAATTATGGGAGAACTCTATGTTCAGCAGTGGACATCCTACGGCTGAGATGATGAAGGATCTATGTTAAAGTAACTTTACATCATTTAATAATTTTTTAAGGAATTTCATTTTTAAGAATTAATTAAGGTTAATTTTTATGCGCGGCTCGAAGGGCATGTTTGGTGGTGAGTTTTGGGAGAGCCTGTTTCCAAAAGTACAGAGACACAGGCTGATGATGATGACGATGAATTAAAATTGAACGATAGGTTAAATTGTCTTTCCGGAAGTTTAAAAACAAATCTGAAATTAAACGGCTAAATAAGCTGTATCAATTAATTGTTTCCAGGCTAAAAGTGACAATAGGAAATAATCTTCCTTAAACTCATCAGTTCTGAGCTTGTGACGAACAAGTTTCAAGCAAGAACATTAAAAACAAAATTTGTTTTGCATTGGTTTTGTCTGAAATTAATCTAACTCTGTTCTCAACCCTCCTCGAAACAGATTAGCCAGACGAACTTACAAGGGTCGCAAATCACGCCTATTGAACGATTCACATTGAGATTTAATTGAGTCATAATACTTATTAACTACAAAAAAACCGCCGTGACATGTTAGGGCAGGATAGGGACCGGGTTTTTCTTATTCTAACACTATGCACAGTGCACTTAATAAAATAACTGAATAAATAACAATAAGTAGGATATTATATTTTGTAGTCATGAACTGGCAGACGTCTGACGGTGGTGGTGGTAACCAACCGCTTACAGAAGACCACACAGAAATAACAGCACGTGTTTTGTTCGGTGCGTGATTAAGGAGTGGACCATCGAGTGGTCTTTTACCATGTCTGATAACTTTTAAGAAAATTAAAAAAAAATATCTTCAAAGACTATCTCTACATATATTGGAGGGGAATATTTTGAAAAACTGTAAATAAACTTTTTGATATTCTAATTATTATTCATTTCACTTTTGGAACAGCCCTCGTACATTATATAACAAACACTACCTTCTATTGGATCTAAAGAGATAGTTTTATCTCATGTTGTAGAAATCTACTTTAAAAACTTCCTTAGTAGGTATTATTGAAAAACTAGTCGTTTAGGTTTAAAATCGCAATAAACTAAAATAAAGTCGAAAATTTCTGGATTTTTTTTCGTTCGGCTCTCGAAGTCTCAAACTTGGATTATTCATTGGACCAAAATCATAAACAAATCAGCAAAAAATCAGAACTACCGGATTTGACGCAAGGTTGACCTTATAATACATATAAGGTTAGTGGACTATTATGGGTGTAGAAATTTATTTTATTTTGTAATATATGCGATAATTGTATAGTTTCGTTATACAGAAACATCAAAGTAACTTAACAAGATACCATATAATTTCGTAATAAATATAAGATATATCATTTAAGGAAAAGTTATGTCGTAGAGGCAGGCAGGTAAAGGCAGGCAACATCGAAGATGGGAGGATGACATCAAGGAGGTAGCAGGACCATGCTGGACGAGGATAGCAAGGGATAGATCGTTGTGGAGAACACTTTTGGAGGCCTATGCCAAAGAGCAAGATAGTCAAGAAACCGGTGTTTAATAATTACGTTGTTATAAACAACCATGCATTAGTTATAAGATGAAATGTAACATGTAAGATTGTCAATAAAGGCTTTTATTATTATTATTATATTATTACTATTATGTCGTATTATTATTACATATGATTACAACAAAATAGCAAGTTCATGTGTAACTGAATTTTTGTAATATTTTACTCTTGGAAAATATTTGTAACGGAACATTTAATCTACTAATCTAAAAAATAAAATCTAAAAAATATGAGGAATTAGCGACTCGCACCGGCTTCGCACGAGTGCAATTTTATATACCTACACAATCTTTCCTCAATTATCTCTCTTTGCACTAGTTAAAACCGTATCAAAAAGTAAGCGAAGAAACAGGCAGAGTCTATCAGCGACTTTGTTTTATATTATTTAGAGATATAAAAACATACATAAAATGACAAATATGAGTTTCAAAGCTATTGGCGTGCTTCAGATTTGTTGAAGCTGCACCTTTTGATTAATAAGTTATGCGAATGTGAGCACCTACAGGTTCTATTAAATTTTCCGCTAATTGATAAATACTTGACCACTGGCGTGTATAATCGAATGGTCATACACATTTCGTGCTCCACATTGCGAAAATGAACTTTGTTGCGATCGCGGTAAAGTGATAAATTCATAAAATCACAGTTTTGTCACCAATTTTAGGGGTGGTCTGGCGTAGTTCATAATTTAGAAGATATGTGGAGGCAATTGTAGCGTAATTTATAAAGTTTCCCATCCAGAATATCGAATTGTTGACATATTCACAAATTCTTATAATGTAGGTTATGAATTTTTTTTATAGTTGAGTGTAGTCCAGACTTATAATATATTTAAATTAATATTTTATATTTATATAAAATAAATATTTTGAAAGGAAAAGGTAAATATTTTCTGTTTTGAATGACCTTCGACTTTCGACTTGATTCAATTTTCCGACAGACATCCGTAGCTTTTGCCAGCGATCTCGAGCTTCTTTCCTTTTTTATGTTAAGATCGACAGACAGGCTGACGATCCACTTGATAGTAAGTGGCTACCGTCGGCTATAACACAAGCAACGTCAAAGCTGCTGCAAGTTCGCTGCCGACTACAGTAGGATTAAGGATAAGGGATTAGGAGGGGGATAGCGAAATGGGCTCTGGCATCCCTTACTCACTCACCGAAATACAAAAGCACACGTGCTTTTATTTCAAGGTGGTCTTTTGTAAGGGGGTAGTTACTGCCGCCAGACCGGCTGCCCAAATGACTGCGAAACCTAGTGTGCCTAGACATGAGGTTGTGCTCAAACCTAAACTTCGGCCCTTCTATCGAGTCCAAAGGGCAAACAATGGCCCCTTTCTTCTACCGAACATTCAGACGTACGGCTGGTTACCATTCTCACCCCTCTTTTTCGGATCTAGCGATTTAAAATATCGTTTATAACGCCAAGGAGTGGAACTACCTGCCAGCGTCTGCTTTCCGAGCTCATACAACCCAAATCTCCTTAAAGTCAAATAAATAGGCATTTTCTGGTGAGCTCACTCCATCATCGGCCTAGTCTCTACTGCATAGCTAGATGCAGGCCAAGACCAAACTCATCTTTAATAAAAAAGAAAAAAGAAAAAATACAGTTAATACTCAACATTGATTGGGTGGCTTTAGGTGATGTTTATTAAAATGTATTAAAATTAATTGTATTGCAGCTAGTAGTATTTAGTACCCGTATTTTGTATTTAGTATTTTCACTGAATAAGGAATATTATATTAGCATAAGTTAGCACAATTTACCTTAAACTATGCTATGTACACTAGCAATTAATTTTCACACGTGCACTTTTTAGTTTTTATTAATTGCATTCTGTTTGTGTACTTCATTAAATAAATAAACAACAATTGGATACAGTGACTAATAAGAGCAAAAATTGATGTCCAATTGAGGTCCTCTTTAATTTGTTAGACAGATACAGACAATCTAATTATTACAAAATGTCTTCAATTTGAATTAAATTAATTACTTCAATAAAATAAATAAAACACTTGAATCACACGAATTAGTATGAAAGCATGCTGACGATACATTTGATGGGGCTATAATCATCTATTAACACAAGCAACAGCACATAATAAGGATAAAAGGGGCAGTGACCTTCCATTCTTGTAAGGACCTGGGGGATGGAAGAGAGGAATGGCATCAATTACTCCCTGTTTCTTCATCGTAGTATTCTTTAAGCGGTGGTTAATGCCACGAGACAGCTCGTTATCGTTGCGGAAAGTCGTGTGTCCTCGCATTACTAAATCGAAATGTTAATATATTTCGATGAGTCCATAGATCGAGCTCTAACCTAGGATGTCTTTGGGGGTCCATCTGGCAGCGGTAACCACCCCCTTATATAACCCCGTGAAATTACAGCATTATGTGCTGTTGTTTTTCGGTGATCGAGTAAGGGATGACGGAGCCCATTTCCCAATCCCTTCGTAATTTATATCCTTAACCAGACTAAGGGTGTGCAAAGCATTTGCAGTCGTTATGACATTGTTTGTAATTAAAAACGGTAACGGTAACCATCAAGTGGAACGTCAGTCGTTTACATAGAAATATTAAATACTAGATGAGGCACGCGAATTCGTTCGCGTTGAAAAATAAAATATATGACGCCTGACATACTTTTGCCAGGGGTTGAATCTTTATTTTTAGATAGCTCGTGCCTCCGGCTTCGCTCGCCTGAAATATTAAGCCTATGTCCATTCAGAAATTCTATTTTAACTAATGGTCCTTAATTCGTACATTTTTGTCGACGAAAACCAGATAATGGTAAAGTGCGGTTATTAAAAAACTTGTATCTATATATTTTTTTAAATACAAATTCAGATATACTTACTAACTTCAAAATTTGTCTAACAAAACCATTAAAATGATGACAGTCATGCGTGTGAAGGGAAAGTTTATACGGAAACCACATCGTTTACAGCTCCTTTTGCATGTCTCGGTGACCCTCGCAATGGACAAAGCACAATTTGACCGCTCCGTTACCAAGTTTCCAAGAGAAAACTGCGTTCAACATTATTTGTTCGACCGGTAAAAACTACAAAGTGTGCTGGTTTCGTTCAAATTGGAGACATATACTGGCCTTCAAAACTTAGTGCCATACTTTTAAAATTGCAATTTCTCCTAAACTATAGAAGTTTCTAGTTAGTAAGTAACGTTTTTAAATAAAAAAAGATAAAAACAAAAAAAATTGCTTCAATTCAAACAACATTTATATATTTTAATTCTTGTATTGTCTTCACTGGCTCTGATTACAGTTTCGAGCCGGTTTGGCATACAAAAGAAAGGAAAGTAAAGGAAAGGAAAGGAAAGGAGTAAGGAAGTAAAGGAGGTGATGTTGAGGAATATTCTCCCATTCTTCCATCAGGGCCTGTTTTAGGGCCCTAGGGGTGGTAAGAGCTGGTTTGTAGCTTCTGACCAGTCTCCCTAGTCTTCTGACCATTCCAGGCGTGCTCGATCGGGTAGAGATCAGGACTTCTTGATGGTCTAGCCATCTAGCTGATACCAACCTTCTGAATATACTCTTGTATGACCTGATCGGTGTGTGGCCGGCGCTTTTTCTCCAACAGCATCGATCCATCGCACTTATTTATTAAATATGGCCCTGCATACTCATTAAGGATTTCTTGAGCATATCTTTCTCCAGTCAGGGTGCCATTTTTTATGGCAACTAACTCTGTGCTACCTTCTGAAGAGATGTCAGCTCATACCTACGTATACAGAGCCTCCACCGTATTGGACTTGAATGTATCGCTCACAAGGTCGTCTATAGACTCTTTTGGCTTACATCGGTAGTGAAATGTGTCACTATTCGAAAACTCTTGCCCATTCTTCTTCACCCAACTGAACGTACGCAGTCTTGTCGGACGTAACGCAATCTTGCTTCTCGATGCCCTCTCTCGATTTTGGGGACACTTGCTTGCCTTTAAGGCTTCAGTTTTACTTCTTCAGGCTTCAGGTTTGCTGCTTCTTATGCAAATCTTCTTCTCACTGTACTGTCACTAATGTAGTCTCTTCGGGTCTGTAGAAACTGTTGCTGGACTTTAACTATATTGCGGTGGCATTTTCTCCACATAGAGGAAACAATATAGCGGTATTCTCGGGTACTAATGCACCTGGGTCTGCCAATACAAGGTTTTCTCAGATGGTTTCCAGTTTCTTCATACCTTCGCTTCACTTGCCGGACCGTTCTTAATGTTAGGTACAACCCACCATTCTTGCAGTACGTCGCCTACTGATGCCTAGTTCCAGAAAGGCCATGATTCTTGCACATTCTTCAGGTAAAAGAGGCATGATAAGTAAAGTCTACGTTCTGTAGACAACATTGCTTTTTTATCAAAATTTATCGATCAAGAAATAAAAGTCGAAAACGAAACAGTCGAAAGTAAGACGGCAATTTAAAGAGTACCTAGTGTTTTTGTTTATTTTTTTTTATCGACTATGATTTATATAAAGAATTAAATTATTTTTCGAATCCTCTTTACTTAAAAACTCTAAATATTTCAATTTTAAAAGTGTGGTATTTTGTTTTGAATATTATTTAAATTACTGGATATTATTTAAATTTTAACAATTATTATTTCAAATTATGGGCTCTGGTATCCCTTACTCTCTCACCGAAACACAAAAGCACATGTGCTGTTATTTCACGGTGGTCTTCTGTAAGGGGGTTGATTACTGCCGCCAGAGGAGCTGCCCAAATGACTGCGAGAAGCAGTATGCCACTACTTTCAAAATCCAGACCAGGGCCAACTTTGAAAAGTTCATTAGTTGACCCCGCCAGGATCGAACACGGGGCCCCTGAAACAGAGAGTTAAGGCAAGCACCCTAACCACTCATCCAACGGGCTCGTCAAAAGTGTTTTGTAGTTCTATTTTGCCGTTGAAGACTTAGAAATACACAATGAGTTTAAAGAAATAAAGAATCAGGATATTTAGTTAAAAAATTATTTTAAAAATATTGAAGGCACATACGAAGATTAATAAATAAAATGTCATGTACTATATATAAATACATCACCGTAGAGGAAGCGCAATTTGTTGGGATAATGGAAAAATTCCAGAGAAATCGGTTGGCGCTCCGCCCGACGACGCCCGTCTGCCTTCCCACTTTCGTCTCATATTCGACGACGCATACAACTTTTACCTCATTTATGAATGTGTCTTTTGAACTATAGTTTTTTAATGTCACAAAGTTTTGTAAAATGAACGATAACATCACAGTGAAATTCATGTTAGCACAATATGATATTGCATGTTAATCAACCTATTTTTTCAAAAGTGTAGGTTGCATGGCGCACTTCTGCAATCGTAAACTAGACAGCTTCTTCGGCGCCAATAACCACCCCTTTGCAAAAGACCACGGCGAAAGAATATAACTTTTTTTTTGCGTGGATAAATCTGCGAGCCAGATCCCCACCGACAATGGGGACACAATGGGAGATGTGGGACCAGATAAGGAAGAGTAGCAAACATCCATCTATCCTCACAAACTTTTGTATTTATAATCATCATCATCTCTTTTTTTTTTATTAAATCGAGGTAGCGCTCGACCACTATCTCACCTGATGTGAGGTGCAGATGCGGCCGAAGGTGGACCACGCTTACCTAGTAAAATGCCCATTTATCCCGGTTTTGAAGACCCCGAGGTTGTAGTCCTGTGGGAACACAGACGCAAGCAATGAGTTCCACTCCTTAGCAGTCCGAACAAGGAAGGTGGAACTGAAACGCTTCGTGCGTGATCGAGGTACATCGACCACGAAGGGATGAAACCCCTGCCACGCCTAGTGGTCCGCAAGTGGAACGGTTTCGGTTGGATTAATTCGTACAGAATAGATGCAGAGATAAGAACAGATTTATTTATTTATATAAGTAAGTATGATATAATATATTTAACGTGATTGCTAAGTTGTCTCCCTATCCAATAATAGTCTGTAGTATAATACATCTTCTCTAATATTGGCTACGGTTATTATATCACAAATCCGATTTAAAATATCAGAATAAAATTCTCCGACATTCAGTGAATAAGATGTTCAAGATTGTACAATGCGAGTATTACGGATGCCCATACAAAGCCTTCAAAAACGAATCTGTCGTGGACCTCACGAGATTACTTCGCACAAAGGCAGGCTTAGCGGACAGAACTACAATATTTAGAGCTTAACTTCTGCCGTTGGCGACACACTCAATCTCCGCAATGTTTAGGCATTAAAGGTCTAGCTAGTTACTGAAATCAAATATCGAATGTAGAATTTACGTTTTATGGACATCTAGTGGATAGGTCTATTTTGTTAATTTAATACATATAATGTAAGAAAATCGTAAACCGTGTCTGTAAATCATTAAAGACTTAAAAAAAAAATGTACGTGTTGTACTTATGTTATCGAGGTAAAAAAATAGTTTTTAGAATTTTCGTTCGTTTGTCTGTACGTTCGTGCATGCTAATCTCTTAAACGACTAAATAGATTTGAATGCGCGTTTTCACTGATGTATTGCAGCAAGCTTCCCGTAATAATAGGTGTAGTAAAAAGAAATCCATTATTTTTGCCCAAAATTGAAACCTTTATTTAGCATAGTTACAATGATCCGATTTAGGTCAAATATGCGCCGTTTTGTTCCATGACTTGTTGCCATTTTGATGGTAATTTCATTATGCCTCTCTCATAGAAGCCCTCGTCCCTATTGGCAAAAAATTGAGACAGTCGATTTTCACAAGCCTCTCTTGAATCGAATTTTTCACCAGCAAAATTGTTCGCCATGGACAGAAACAGGTGGTAATCACTTGGTGCCAGGTCCGGACTATAAGGTGGATGTAAAAGAACCTCCCAACCAAGCTCTTGGAGCTTCTGGCGAGTTAATACCGAAGTGTGTGGCCTGGCATTGTCCTGATGGAACACAATTCCTTTCCTATTGGCCAAGACTGGCCGCTTCTGGGCGATTGCTTCCTTCAGACGGTCCAATTGTTGACAGTACAGGTCAGAATTAAGAGTTGTGCCGTAAGGGAGCAGCTCAAAATAGATAATTCCCTGCCAATCCCACCAAACACACAGCAAAACCTTCCTAGCCGTCAATCCTGGCTTGACCACCGTTTTCGCCGGCTCAACGCGATTCGACCACGATCGTTTTCGCTTAACGTTATCATAAGTGATCCACTTCTCATCACCAGTCACCAATCGCTTCAGAAATGGGTCGATTTTGTTGCGATTTAGTAGCGATTCGCAGATAGAAATTCGGTTCATGAGGTTTTTTTGGGTTAACTCGTGTGGTACCCATACATCGAGCTTCTTTTTGTATCCAGCTTTATTCAAATGATTCCAAACGGTTTTTTGTGCAATCTTTAACTCTTGGGCAATCGAAGTAGTGCTTACATGACGGTCGGATTCGACAATGTCCATGATTTTATCGATATTTTCGACAATTGGTCTTCCAGTGCGTGGTATATCTTTGACATCGAAATTGCCGGAACGGAATCGACGAAACCAAAATTGCGCGTGATTGGCTGTTACAGTATCAGGACCATAAACACCATTCACATTTTCAGCCGCCTCGCTCGCATTTTCACCTTTATCGAAGAAAAACTGTAAAATATAGCGTATTTTCTCTTTGCTAGTGTACATTTTTGACGCACGGTTAAACAAAATTGAGTCAACTAATCACAAAACTGTCAAAAAAGAGTTTTTAGTACGAAATGTCATCTTTCTAACGCCATCTAGCGTAACCCGATCGGACTTATAGAACGCGAGATACAGATTACTAAAGCCATCTATTGGAAAAATAATGGATTTCTTTTTACTACACCTAATATTTAGTGTTTGTTTCATTCTAATCGGTTTACAAACAAAAAAGTTAGTTAAAAAAGTACGAATACCATGCTTACGAAAATACGAGCTCAGCTAGTCCTAAATAATATTATAAATGCCAAAATGAGTTTGTTTGTTACGCTTTCACGCCTTAACTACTCAAGTGATCATCGTAAAATATTACGAAAGCGTAGTAAAATATATGATGTAAAATATACTAAAGCGTCGTTGCATACACGTCGTCAGGTCTAGAGATAAGGACATAATTAATACCTTTCATCCAAAAAAAGTACTGCTCCCCAGGGATTATTTAAAAATTAAAATAAAAAAACCAACGCCTGACAAAAATATATGAGCAATAAAGATTGAATAAATGTTTTAATACGTAAGAAAGAGCAGACAAAAAGCTAGTGATATTATGAGGACATAATTATTTCATTAATTATTTAATCTATATTTTGTGCCTATTGAAATGCATAATTATTTTTGTTAAAACTAAAAATTATTTAAAACTTTGTACGTAGGTAATAATAATAATAATAATAATAATAATCTTTATTTGTTATGACCATGTGTATGGTAAATACCAGATGACATTTTCTTCTTGCTCCAAACATGATCAACCGAAAAAAAACTCGGTGTACAAATATAAATTCTATGTTATTGATATAACATACTTAAAGTTAATTAAAATGAATAATAGCTATGTTCTTAATACTACATGTAAATATAAATTAGTTAAAGAAAAGAGAATTTCGTATTATTTATCAATTAAGTAATCATTTACACTATAATAACAATGATTAGTGAAATAATAACAAATATCCTAATAAAAAACAAAAATCCTAATTTAATATCAAAATATTTGCACTCCAAATGTTCATGTTGCAGCAATACTTAACAAAATGTCATCTGGTATTTGGAATTGCAAATATAGATTACCATTATAATAAAATAAAAAAAAACTTTGTATAAAGAAAAAAAGCTCAAATTTATGAATTATCCCTTTTATCTGTGTGCCGGCCTTAAATACCTCAAAAGGAACTAAACCCCATTTAACCCCAAACCATCAATACCTACTGGATTAATTATAATTATTTATAAGATCTCATCGCTGTATTGATTATTTATCAATGCTTATAATTACCGCAAAAGATATAAATGAGGCCCATCAAAATAGTCTTTCTTGAAATACATATCTTTTATTCAATAACTAATATCGAACTGTTAATTAATCCGCACTAATACACATAACAACAACGAAATTTTACACTGAACTCTTCCGCGTTGTAATACAGTTCATAATAGGTCGTCTAGATATGATAGAATTTGTATTCATTATTATAAATACAGCTTTACGCGTAATCCTTCGCAACTTAATAGAATTATGCAGGTGATGGCACATTTGCTTTCATTTTTGGTTCCAGATATTCTCAAACCTAAAGCAATGTTTATTTATTAAATATAAAAATGTACTCTACGGAATAATAATTTATTTTATCTGAGCTTTTAAATGAAAAATTTGTCAAAAATTTCAAAGTTACTTTGAGTAGGCGTTACTAGAGTAGGTACAATTTGTTTCAACCATAGACTTCAAATGCTTGTTTTTGTTTGTTATCCTCTCTGTACAGTTTATGTATGCATGGTCTATTTCCACAATACTTTAGCTTGAAGAAAGTGTCGAACGCGATTTGGCCTTATAAGATATATTGTTATATTAATGCTAATTGTTTATTATCATTATACAAAAAGCGTCAATGGCGCAGTGAGAAAGATGCGACTTATCATGTCGAGAGATAAGAATTCAATCCCCGATCATACTATGTACCATTGGATTTTTTTCTAAAAACTTAAATGCATTTACTAACTACTCTCAAACAGTGAAAGAAAACATTGTGAGGAAATCTGCATACTCCAAAGAAGAAATTCTAAGGCGCATCTGAAGTCCACCGACTCGCACTGGGCCAGCGTGGTGGACAATACGCATACGCCCTTGTCGAGAGGGTAGGCCTGTGCCCCTGGTCGCCGAAGTGTGTAACAACGTTCCTGCGACTCCGTTCATCTACCGGCCGCTCTAGAAAGACGTTGGGTTTTAGCCGGTAGGAGTCCGGCATAATCCGCAGCATCCCCTTCGCTGCTAGGTATTATAGGTAAAAAAAAGGCTAGGTAAAAAAAATGCTAGGTAAAAAAAAGGCCTGCGCCCCTGCAGTGGGGACATGTAATAGGCTGTTGATGATACATAAAGCTGCTTTCGTACATCAAGTAATAGAATTCGAACGATCATATTAAACATTCATTACTGTACGTGTACTTTACTGCCACGAACGGGCCCAGGTCCTGGTCAAGAGGGAAGGTGGTGTACAATGGCCAGCCTTAGAACTTCGGAGAGGAGGCCCTCTTCCCGCTGCATCTTCGGCACTTCCTTGCGCGATATAACGTGCTTGCAAAACGCGAACATCGCCTGCCACACAAGGTCGCTGTCGACCGGTTTTACGACCGCTGGCAGCGAGAGATCGGTGCCCACGACGAAAGTGGGGCAGTCAAAGTGTGCTGCCCAGCGTCAACCGCGTAGCCACATAAACATAGACATATAATTTATTCATTACAAAAATTACAAAAGAGTCATATACATGACACAATTTTTATCTAAGTGTAATAATGAAAGAGGAACGAGTAAGATAATCTATACATATGATAAAATCGTAAACGTGATATTTTTTCAAAAAAAAAAAAAAAAAAAAAAAAACAACGTTGTACTTATGTTACCGAGGTCAAAAAATAGATCTTAGAATTTTTGTTTGTCTCTCTGTTAGTTACTGAAATCAAATATCGAATGTAGAATTTATGTTTTATGGACATCTACTACTGGACAGGTCTATTTTGTTAATCTATACATAATATAATATAATAAAATCATAAACGAGAAGTGTCTGTAAATACATTAAAGAATTTTCCGAAAAAAAAAAAAAAAAAAAAAAAAAATGTACGCGTTGTACTACTTATGTTACCGAGGTAAAAAAAAAGTTTTTAGAATTTTTGTTTGTTTGTCTGTTTGTCTCTCTGTGTGCGTACGCTAATCTCAGAATCGGCTTAACGGATTTGAATGCGGTCTTCACTGATGTATTGCAGCAAGCTTCTCGTAACATTTAGTTTTGTTTCATTCGAATCGGGTTTACAAACAAAAAAGTTACGCGCTATACCGAATACCACGCGTACGAAGTTGCGGGCTCAGCTAGTCCTAAATAAATGCGATATTGAGTTTATTTGTTTATTACACTTTCGCGCTCAATCGCTTTTTATTATTCAACTGATCGTTAAAATTTTGCAAACACGTTGTCGGAGGAGGGACATAGGGTAGGTACTTTTCATCCAGAAAATAGTGCTGTTCCCGAGGGATGAGGACGAAATCGCGGGTATTGTGTAGATAAATAAATAATAAGTAGTTATACTATAATGAAATTTGATTCGATTTTCATTAAAGGAAGAAAAAGCGATAAACGTGGAAGGATTGTGTTATAATTTGCAAAAAAAATGTATCCATGCAAAGCCGGAAGCGGTTCGCTAGTAATACATAAAGAAAGTGTTTGGGTGTGATAAAAATAACAGCAAAAGAGTTTTGCGACGTCTGTGATCTTTTGAGTACAAATGTGCCGTTTGTGAATTTCTCTGAAAGTTTGAGTGCTTTGTGCGGAGGTAATCGTATAATACTCATAGCCTATTATCATTGCCCACATTACACGGCCCCGACCGCGTCTAATACGAGAGATCGAACGTTCGATCGCATTATTCACTAATACGTATCTGCTGAGACCGTCAAAGGTCCCTTTAGGAGGGTGAAAAAACGAGGAATAGGGCTCACGGAATCTAATAAAGTGGGACATTCTTCGCTGGATTCACTTCGTCTGGGCTAATTTAGATTTTGCTTAGCGCCAAACGTTGTCGGTTGAAAAAATAAATTTAATACCCATTGGCTCATGAATAATTGAATAATACTTCCTCCACGTTGTAAAAGAAAGAAACACTAAGATTATCCTAGTAATAGCGAATTGATCTTTGAAATATCTAGTCGGTAAAATCTTTATTGGGACTCATCGCAAAATACATTCGTTCATTATTCATTCAAAAAGGAAGATTCAAAAAGGATTCATAGGAGATTCATAACGGTTGCTGAGAGATACAACTCTGCTATTTTGGTGCTGATAAAAAAGTATCAAGTCGGCCTTGTACATAATAAATAAGTGTATAAAATAACTAATATAGCATTCATATGAATTATTTCCAATCTAATACTCTGAAGTGTAGGCCCAAACGGGATTCGAACCTGAGTCCACGATTTTTTAGCAACCTAGCGTTCGACCCACTGGGCTATCCCTTTTATTATATGAAAAAGTAGTGCAAAAAAAATTACATTAAATTCATTTATTAAAATGCAAATAAAATATCAAAGAACCTTGAGATGCGTATGTGAAGTTGGCCCCCAATATCTCGATAAAAAAAAGACGTGAGTTCTAGTTGCCCCCCACATAGTTCTGGAGTCTGGAGTTCTCTATACTTTATATCAATAGTTCTGTTTACATACTTGTGGGGTATAAGTGCTATTGTACCCCACAAGTGCCTGGTGTTGTTTGTGTTTTTAGGCTTCCTCTACCACCTACCATCAAGTGGACTTCGGCTTGCCCGCCACCTTTTATAGTAAAAAAAATCAAATACCAGGTGCAATGTAAGTTCAAAATTAGGATACTAGATACATAGTTACATAGGCACCGCAACACAACAGCTGACGACTAATTTCAGGGTGTTTTTACAGACTCGGTGATTTTTTCTCCCTCCCTCGGTGCCTCTTCAAACCTGAAGGTTGCATGTCAATTCCTTGTACTTATCTCTGTCAAGAGCCAATTGGAAAAGTTTCTCTACAAAGGCAATTCAAGTCTTCCTCCTTCGCCCAACGCGTCTAATCCCTTACACCTCACTCATCATGACCAAATGAAGCAGCATATATCTTTTGTGTCAAAGCAAGTCTGGCCAAGAAATTCAAGACTCCTTCTTGATGGCCGTTAGTTTGTTACTGCCGCCAAAGAAAAAGCTATTCACATTATCATTAACATTGTGTAAGTCAATGAACAACAGGTCAGTCCACTTGATGGTAGGTGCATGGGTACCGTCGTCGCCTATAACATAAGCAATGCTACAGGTACTGCAAATGCGCTGCCGAACATAGTAGGATTAAGGATAATAGATTGGGAAGGAATAGGGAAATGGGCTCTAACATACCTTACCTACTCACTCACCGAAACACAACAGCACATATGCTGTTATTTCACTGTGGTTTTCTGTAGGGAAGGTGACCTGTCCTTTCTGACATCCGTTACATTAGGACCCTAATACACTAGGATATTTGCTTTATTCACTTTTACATTCGTTTTCCGTAGGTCGGTAGTAACTGCCTCCATACCGACTACCAAGCATAAGACATCATATCATTAATAAAGTCTTATTTAATGAAGACGTAAACGCTTGGCCTCTTTTCGTTTAACACATTTATACGCAAACTTAAACGCATTCAATATTGCACCCCCTTGCTGTTATTTCACGATGGTCTTCTGTAAGGAGGTTACCGCTGCCAGACGGGCTACTCATATGACTGTGAAACGCAGTGTATCCTGCCACTACTAAATTTCTCAGTTATGTTTCTCAAGTAAGTGAATAATAATTGAAAAATTTCCATAATATTTGGTTTGTTGCGAGGTGGGTCGGCAGGAGCGATGGGCGGTCCCGGCGTGTGTGGCTGCCTGAGTGCTCCATGTATATTTGATGGGGCCTTAATGCGCCGTTAGGTAAGCGGATTGACAGCACCGCTAAATGGTAGCACTCCCTTTGTTGCTTGTTTGCCCGAATGCGGAGACGTTGCGGCTCGCCGCCGCGCCGACCGTGTTGTTATGTACCTATATAAATTCTTAGTATTTAAAAATACAGTGACTGATCCAGGTACACGAAAAGTGAAGCCAAATAAAGGACTTTAATTCATTTTTATAAAAAAATATATAAATTACAGTATCACTTAAAGAACCTATTGAAATCACATCTGCTTTGACGAATCCGTTGGATGATTGGTTAGGGTGCTTGCCCTAACGCTCTGTTCTAGGGTTACCGGGTTCGATTCCCGGTAGGGTCATCTTTGAAAAATAAACTTTTCAAATTTGGCTCTGGTCTGGATCTGGAAAGTAGTGGCAGGGCACATTGCGTTTCGCAGTCAACCACCCCCACAGAAGACCACCGTGAAATAACAGCACGTGTGCTGTTGTGTTTCGGTGAGTGAGTAAGGGATGCCAGAGCCCATTTCCCTATCCCCTCCTAATCCCTTATTCTCAATCCTACTGTAGTCGACAGCGCACTTACAGCAGTTGCAGTCGC
Organism: Bembecia ichneumoniformis; assembly: GCA_910589475.2. Classification (NCBI taxonomy): domain Eukaryota; kingdom Metazoa; phylum Arthropoda; class Insecta; order Lepidoptera; family Sesiidae; genus Bembecia; species Bembecia ichneumoniformis. The sequence continues at coordinate 9,215,213 of OU342537.1, read as the reverse complement.
CTTGTGTTATAGGCGACGGTAGCCACCTACCATCAGTGGACCGTCAGCCTGTCTGCCGAACTGAACATTAAAAAAAGCAATGTAGATATAACTTACACAATGAAACTTGACAAACGCCATTATAATCAGCGGTACTGTGTTGTTACTAGCAAGCATCAGACCAGACTTTGCCCGCCTTGTATATTCAGCATTCTTTTGGACATATTGGAATGTTGTTAAAATAACATTTTAACAAATCGCTGTCCCTCTCTGTCTGTTTCTCCGTTTATTTCTTCTAAACCACTCAAAGGATTTGATACGGTTTTCACTAATGAAATGAACGATAAAAGAGGAAGATTTGTATACCTACATAAAAATACACCCAAGAGAAGCTGGAGCAGGCCACTATAAGAATATAAGGAATTTATGTTTAAAAACCTGTTGTTGGCCTACGTACGTTGTTTTAACAATATGTAAGGCTTAGTTTTGATATATAAGTATTCTATTGCCAACCAGAATTATCTAATAATTAATTGTCGTTATAAACTAAAAAAATATATTTTCGATAACTAAACAACCATAAGCGGTGGTTAGTTTGTGTTAATAATGACTTGTTTAAATAGGAAATAAGAAACGAAAGCAATGAATATATTTTCTTAAAAATATAGACATAATATCCAAGTTCGTTTTGTAAGAGTTCTATACAGTGCACAGCCTTGTAAGGTTAAATTCGTTGTCTTAAGGCGAGGACTTAGTAGAACAGCGTTAAATTCGTCGCCTGATTTGAATTGTTAGAGTAAAATTAAAACTTAGATTAAAAATACAAAGCGTAATAGACTATATTATGTTAAAAAAAGATTTATGTAAAAAATATATATTTTCTTAGAAAAAAAAAATAGTAATTTACTCCCAAAAAATAGCTTTCGTGTCAAAGAAATAAAAATTTTCAACAATAAATACATTATTGTATAAACTTATTAATTTACTTCAATTCTGTACTAAAGTTTTAATTGGCTACTTTTATATCTTTTTTCACATTTTACACAATATTTAAGAAAAACCTTCAATTTTAAATCTGTCCGGTTTTCTTCGAGAAGCTACAAAAATTTTCAATTACTAGTGAGACTAATGAGACTTGACCGAACTAATGAGACTTTTCAGTCTTAGTAGTCCGGTTATTCACGTCACCGGACTATTGAGCCGTCTCTTGTATCAGTAGTTTGGTGTTTGAGAAAAGTTTTTGTTTTACAATGTACAGTAGGTACGTTAGTTTTGTCTATACACCGGCTATAATTTTATTGCATTTCTAAATACTTACGCCACTTGTTGTACGTACAATAACCAATGTTGTGCCTTAACCAATGAATGGTTATTAGATTGTTGCGCTCATTTTGGTAAAAATTGTGTTCGGTCTGACGTTAGTCTTTGTCTTGAGGGAAGAGACATTTTCTCAGGTGACGTAGTGCCACATACTGCTCGTCAGAACTTTGAGTGACATCGACGCGTATCCCTCAAATCTCGTGATCCAGACAACATTTTTTTATTTGAGAACGTGTGTCGCACCGTGTCGCATCAAATATGTTCAAAGCGTGATCTTGATGTTCATTATTGTGGACGAGGGAAACAGCAATGATCGATTTGACTTTTTTTTTATTTTCATTTAAAAATAGCTATCTATAATTTATAAAAATTAAAAGATCATTGAAACTGTCGAGGATAGGTAGATAGGGTAGGTATGTCAACGGTTGTAAGCCGCTTGCGGCGTGAAGGCGGGGCGGCTACTGTGCGATCCTCCACTCAGAGATTTACAGTATTAGGGGGGGCGTTTTGTGCATACTATATCAGTTGTTTAAACTGGCCTTTTGTTCTACCAACTACTCTCTAAGCCTTGTAAAATTTTACGTGGAATATAATATTGAAATCCCTCGATTTTTGACTAATTGAGCTTTTGTAGCCAACTAAAATTTTAATAAGTAGATATGTAAACGTCCCTATAGATAGATGTAACCATTTGAATCCAGTTTCATTTAGAATAAATATTGCTTATTAATTCATAATTTATAATAATGTAAAAATGCAGAATAATGCATTTTTGAACACTATTTTGTGGCTTTGGAAGTGAGTAACCAAAAAATATTCATTATAAATTTGACTATCGACACGCCCCCGCGGGCTTCAACGAATGCAATTTTTTTCTGCAAATTAAATACACCAATTTTCCTCGTTTATCGCTCTTTCCGTTCGTGAAAACTGTATTATAATCCGTTATAATACATTTTTAGAATTATTTAGGGTTGTAAGGGTAATTTAGAAGTTAGCAGAGAGGCAGAGGCCGCCAACGCTTTATAATTTAAGCCATAAAATATCGGACTCAACTGAGAACTCTCGCTGGCTTAACAGAGAAATCTCACAGAGATGGCTCTGTGAGATTCTCTCACGCTTAACAGAGATGGCTAACAGAGAATCTCTTTGAAAAGATTGTTGTTGTAAACACCATTTTCAGTGGACCTATTGACGAAAATTTTACAAAGTTGTGTTCGATTATAAGTGCCACAGAGTCAAAGGAATTCCATCAAAAACATGAAATGTAAAAAAAATGTCAAGTCTCGCAATGCAATTCTTCCACTACAAAAAGTTATGAGATCTCATGTAAAACCAAGTCTCACTTATTTTAGTTAGTGTCTAATGTCTATGGAAGCACCTATTCAAAAACTTTGTTGTAAATTGTTATCTAATCAATTACCCACCAATATTTATAGTGAAAGTTTCAACATTAGACAATATCTTTATTGCTATAATAATTATTATAGAAATAAATATTATATTTATATAATACTAGCGAATCGCCCTCGGATTCACGCGGGGTGTAATTTTTTTTATATATAAATATACCCCGTTTATCCCTCTTTCCATAAGTGAAAACCGAATTAAAATCGGTCTACCCGTTCACGCGTGATGCCATGACCAAGGGAAATAAGGATTCATTTTTATATATAGAAAAAGAAGATTTTGAAGTAACTTTTTATAAAATACAGCTGAGCTTGTCTTTGGCTAAAGCGCGTCTCTCTTCTGTTATCTTAACTGTAACACTGTTTGATTTGGACATGCTGTGCGCACATGATTTGGGTTGCTGTCTAGACAGCAACCTGAGATGTACTAGTACGGTATTTTTGTTGTTCGTCACTGAGATTGACACAACCGCGTTTGAATTCTGAAAACCAGCTATAAATAATCGTCATGCGTGGTACTTTTGAAGCCGAGCGAAGCTCTGCTGAGCTGTCAAATTACACTTAAAGTCGTAGAAAATCCAATTTTTGACGACACAATTTAAAAATAAGCGACAGTCGGATGAAACAAATTGTATTCTACAGCCAAAGAGTTTCATTTTCAAATGTTATAAATACTTTTTAAATATTGTTTATGTAAGTGGCCATTTTCGGAAAATAAAAATAGAAAAAGCTCTAAAATAAAAAAAGAATTTTCGTTGAAAATTGAAGTGTCTCTAATATTTGCCTTTTTTAAGTTAACCATAGCAAAGCTGCAGGTTAAAGCTAGTATTACACAAATAAGTACGTAGATTACACCCAAAAGTACGTAGATGTCGTACGTTAATTATTCATAAAAAAATGTGTTCGCGACGCAAATAGGCCATCTCAACTCAACCCTAAACGAAATGTTTTGATGGAAACGGTTATAAAGAATGGCTCACAATCTCCCCTGATAGTTATTTGATATGATTTATTCATACGCACTTCGATCGCTTCACCGTGTCGAATGAAAGTTTACTTAATAGAAAATACTTTCCCAAATCTATTTATAAAGCCATTATGGACTCTTTTTTATTTTTAAAGCTGTTGCTGACGCGCGCTTGTTATGCAAATATGACTGGTGGGGTTTGCGGCTGCACTTTTATAGATATTTATCTACTATATATGTCACGTCGATGCTTCGCGTCTGTTTACCCTTGCAACGAGACAACTGTAATGGCAACACAGAATTAGATGATGATATGGCTCTGATCTCAAGGTTTTTGATGAAAAGTCTGATGTTTTCAGAAAAAAAACTTTTGAAATTTTAAAAACTTCACACTCCACCATCGGTTTCTCAATATTGAGGATCGTGGTCAGAAAATCCCAGATTCGACCGCACCACCTGCCTCTATCGGCCGGTCCATAGTCGCGCTTACCGCCTCGAAGAGTGTATCAGTAAAGATGGCTGGCTTCTTTTATTAGTTCTATCCATCTTATTGGCGACCAGCCTTGTAATCTTTTGCCTTCGATGTTGATGACCAGCTATTCCAGTCCTCACCTCTCCTAACTTTATGTCCAAAATATGTTGCAGATTGCAGACATTTAAAAACTTAGAAAATCAAAATATTATTAGAAAAAAAAAAACTAATTTCGATGAATAGACATTCATTCATTCAAATGAATCCGCTTGGAATCAATAACCACAACTTATGCAGAAGTTGAGAAAAAACAACACTTGCGTTTTTTAAAAATACATAGAAATATACACTAATTTTTTTTTCTTTTTTTTTGCGTAAGCTCAGTTTGACTCCTTTTGAAGCAACGCCATAGGGGTTTTAGTGCGCTGCTAATATGGTGGTGGTGTGGTATTCACAGTGGTCTTCTGTAAGGGCCTGGTTACTGCCACCAGACGAGTGGTATAGTTTTACATGAATGGGGACTGCTTTGTTCATGAATGCGAAATGCAACGTACCCTTTTTTAACGTAGGGAAATCCTAATGAATACTTGGCAGCGTAGCTCTCGACTCCTACCTTCTAGTGCGACCGTTAATGGGCGGGGTCGCGGGAACGTTATCACACGACATCTGCTAGTCACGACTGTCAAGCGCTGGGAGGGCTACGCTCCTTGTCATAAACTCAGCGTATCCGAAAGTGGAGGTACGCCAGCCATCTCGGGGGACCCCACGACGGGCGGTAGTCTCCCCTAAAACTATCGCCCAGGTCTCGGTTAAGCGTAAAAGAGGACATAGGCCAGGAATACAATATACCTTGCCATTGTTTCCTATTACTGCTACTCGTCTTACTAGCTAAAATGTAGCTATTGTGATATATAGGTTGGGGAAAAAGTTTCTTCGCATTTTATATGAAAACTCAAGACTTTTTTTTCAAAGTTCATTTACTTTTAGTAACAGTATGTGCCATTTTGTTCGATGACTTTTTGCCATCTTGTAGGTAGCGACATAATCCCGTTGCTGTAGAAATTTTGGGACTCTTGATGTTAACCTGACACTGCCTAAAGAATTCTGATGAAGAGAACGATACAGGTGGAAATCTAAAGGTGAATTAACACCTCCCAGCCATACTCTTTAATTTTTGCTGAGTGGCTAAAAATTTGTGTGATCTAGCGTTGTCATCAGATCAAGCGTTGTCTTTCTTCTCAGTTCTTCAGCTATGTCGGGACTACTGCCGATCTTGCGCCACTTTTTCAAAAATAGCGTCCATTTTACCCGTAACAGGGCGACCAGAGCGAGGTGCATTGACATCAAAATTCCCGGATTGAAAGCGCTTAAACCAACTTTGTGCTACTCTTACTGACACAGGATTAGGTCCATAAACGTCACATTTTCTTTTGCATCTTGCGTTGCATTTTCCTTTTTTGTAATAAAATTTTAAAATGTATCGAATTTCTTCACTAGATTCACTCACTTTGACACAAAGTTTCTTTAAAGACACTTGTTTCTTTTTTTGAAATGTCATCAAAACTAGCCAGATACAAATAGTAGATACAGAGATTTTATTACAAGTTTATACATACAATATGCGAAAAGACTTTTCCCCCGACCTAACATATACATATCAAATGTTATAAGTGAAAAAGTGTCATTGCTTTTTTAAGTCTTCTTTACAAGACCCGACCACAGTTCGAACCTCGCATTTGAGTATTCAAGCCAAGCTTTCACTGCTTTTTAATAAATTGTGTTATTAAAAATGTAAAATAAAAGTATGTCTCCATTAAAAAACTGTAGCAAAAAAAAAAAAAAACAATCCCTTAACATCTAACTAGACGTAACGAGCTCAAGATTTTCAGGTGTTTTCAATCTCTGTCACCTGTGAAACGAGACGTGAATCTTTCACATTGAATTTTTCAAGAATAACTTTGAGATGGCGTATGAAATCCCTGAGGTGCGTCGTAGCGTCTCCGGAACGCCTCCAGAGCAACCTTAAGCCTCTCACTACGCTACTGATTGAATTGAACTTCTAGTACATCAATAAGTATCTATTCGTGTTACTTTATACGAATATTTTTTTAAAATGTCTCGTAACGAAAAACATTTTAAAATATTAACCGTTTGAAGCAATTATCAGATACTGGAATGTTTAAGGAAAATAGTAAAAAAAAAAACACGTTTGGAAACTTACACATACAAATTGATAAAAATGAGATTAATGAAACAATAAAAAAATGTAGTAAATGAAAAAGCTTTATGAATAAAGGCCGCGTACCAGACGATTGTCGTTGACGTAAACTCGGTGCCGGGTGCACCATTGTCGTGACGTCAAACCAGCTCTCTAATTATCGCCTTTGCGTTTGACATCCTTTACGTGACGTGGGTTTAAAATTACAAGCTAAAAATATCATTATTTCAATAAAGTCTATATTTATTGAACGTTTACTCTTAGAGAATAATTTCGAAATAATTATGGCAGTTTACAAATCTCTCTATCCTTTCTACTTTCTAAATTTATTTTAGCATAATGTTTGTGTATTTCGTTTATAAGTAGGTAAGTATAAGCGTGTAATAAGTTATTAGGTGCTTTAACCTTAACAGCATTAAGCTTTAAGCTTTATAGGGTTTTTTAGAACTTATTTGCGTTAACAATTATATTTCAATATAAACCTATAATTTTAATATAAAAATACACTTATTGGTAACCGAAGATCTTTGTGTTTTTTTTTTTTTGGTACACATATATACTTAGATTTCATCTGCAAACTTAAGAAATGTGAAAAAAATTTCTTCTGCGATGTTCTTCTAAGATGATAAGTGCTATATAAATTCTTCCAGGGAGAACATTATATTTAGATGTTATTATGAGATTTGAAGAAAATAAATTAAAAAAAAAATGTTTAGTCTTACAAAATTAATAAGAAATTAATTTGCAATGGCTTCTCTAAAATAAAACAAAAGTGACATTTTGCACAAAATGTAGTACAGCGACGTAAGCTCTTCGACAATAACAATAGTAATATTTTAATATCGAACGACAAATTGAATTAGAATTAAATAGGAAAGTTTTTAAGATTTTAGACTTAGTATTTTTTATATAACTGAAAATCGACGTCAGAAGATTTAAAAAAAATTATGAGCCTCTACTTCAGATTTTATTTTTTATTTTTGAGAAATTCATTGAAGTTATTTGAAAAATAACTAACATCGTTCAATAGTTGGAAACACATTACAGAAAATAGTTTAGAAATATTCCTTCTTTTGTGGAAACACCATATAAATAAGTAATAAAGAGTGTCGAATTTCCAAAAGAAAAATACAAAATCTCGAAATTCGTGAGACTTTTCACTAAGATAGAGCGTGAATAGAGCTTTTCAGTTTTAGTATAAATAAAATACTACATAATACTGGTTAAGTAGTATTTTATCTATGGTTTTAGTAAAGGTTTGTGGACACAGTTTTAGTAGGTAAGCTAATTTCTTATGAAAATAAATTGCAATTAACTCTACGGACAGTGGACTTAGGGAAATGTTGGTCAATAAATCGGTATAATATGTAGCATGCAGAAAATATTTAGTTAAACAACAATAACCACGCAATTCAGCTTTTAGTATTTGCTTATTTTTCATAAACCTAATTACATCTTTATGGGCTATTTTCGTGATTTCTTGTGAAGTTATACCTAACTGTTGGTACATTAGTTAAACCTTCGGTCAAATTGTTAAGATGCGCCATCTTTAATGCTGGACTTAGACTTCTCCTTAATAGCAATTTATGCTAAAAAATATTACTAGTAAGTATTAAAAATTCATATGACCCTTTTAAAAATTCATATGACTGGTATATTTTGACTTAAATAATAATATATCTTAATAATGGCTTATTGTACATTAATATTCCATCTTAAAATATTTCACTGTCTTTAATTTTTTTTTTAATATATTTTATTTATATAATGTATACATATATAAATAACTCTAGTATCAAAGAATAAAAATTATATACAATAGATTACTCCCGCCTAAGATAAACTAATTTTCTATACAATAATAGAGATCAAGTTCTCAAAGACATTAATTAAGTAATTCCTAAGTAGATGTGGGTTTATAATTTCAGATTAATTCCATAATTCTGAGGAATACTTACTTCAAGGAAATCATCAGCATCATCATCTCAGCCGTAGGACGTCCAATGCTGGACTTCTAAATTTCCAAAAGGACCAGTCAGAAGCAGCCTGGATCCACCGTGGACTCGCCCTTTTTTTTTTTTTTTTTTTTTTTTTTTTTTTTTATGTTAAGTCGACAGACAGGCTGACGGTCCACTCGATGGTAGGTGGCTACCGTCGCCTATAACACAAGCAACGCTACAGGTGCTGCAAGTGCGCTGCCGACTACAGTAGGATTAAGGATAAGGGATTAGGAGGGGATAAGGAAATGGGCTCTGGCATCCCTTACTCACTCACCGAAACACAACAGCACGTATATGCTGTTATTTCACGGTGGTCTTCTGTAAGGGGGTGGTCACTGCCGCCAGGCGGGCTGCCCAAATGACTGCGAAACGCAGTATGCCCTACCACTATCACTATCAGGTTGTCTGTCTACTTTGTGGAGGGACGTCCTACGCTTGTCTGTCCGTGGCCTCCACTTGAGGAGCGGCCTTCGGCTCTCACCACTATGTGTCCTTTTTTTTTAGAAGGGGAAATGCATTTACGCACTATCCCTCGTCGAGGGGACGTCTCGCTGAGGGGGGAGTGTGGGACTCACCCGGTGAGATACACCGTAAATACCCACTAAAACCCCTCCGGGTTCCACCAAAGGCGGTGGTGTGGGACCGAGGTTACAGCTAGGCCATGTTACTACTATGTGTCCTGTCCAATGCCACTTCAACTTACTATCCACCGGGATATGTCGGTAACTTTCGTTCGTCTACGGATCTCCTCATTCCTGATTCGATCTCGCAGGGTAATCCCGAGCATAGCCCTCTCTATAGTTCGTTGAGCAACGTTGAGCTTTCTCACGGAGCCCATAGATAAAGACCACATTTCAGAGTCATATGTCATCACTGGCAACACACATTGGTCGAAAACTTTTGTTTTAAAATACTGGGGAATTTTGGACGAGATTCGCTGCCTATTCAAACTGGATTCGACGATTGATCTCTTTCTTGAAGTTGGCTCTACCTAATTGGACAGTTTGTCCACAAGACAGGACAAGTAGGATATCAAGGAAATGTGAAGGATAAACTAGTAAATTTAAAAGAAGAAATAAAAAGCAATATCATTTTGAATAAAAAAATAGTTTAAAAAATATGTACACTTTTTTTTTAAATATTCTACTTATAATTTAGCAATGGTGAAGGGTAGTGTCAATTTGTCGAAGTGACTCTCGATTCGTCGCATTTCGCCTTTGGGTCCGTAATCTCATTGGCGCTGCTGCTACGCAGTTAAAATCGCAAGGCTAATAAAATGTTTTGACCCCTTTATGAGATAAATACGCCCACTGTGCGGTACAATCGTAGAGAATTAACGTTAACCAGCTCAGTAATAATTATTGACTTTTTAGTCAAAATAAATAATTAAAATAAAATAAATAAATCTTTATTTCTGCGAACACATGTCTAGAGGATTTAATTAAGATTCATATACAATTGGTATAAAGTATGTTCTAAGGGTGTCTTTTCCCCTGTTTTTCTAGTAACTAATATGTTTAAATGTAATAAATGGATTAACTTGCTCATCAATAAGTCTAATAATAATAGCAACAGTCTCATAAATATTCTGTCAAAATTCTTGAAAATTTATAATCAGGCAATTCTTTACATTATTGGGTCAAACAATTGAAGGTCTTTAATTTATTCTGTACATTATTTCAAGGATATTAAGCTACAATTCTATTAATTGAGTATACAGAGAAAACAGATTTTGTATGTTTGTTCATATGCCGAGGGTGATCTGCGGACCACAGCACTTATTTGAAAAATTCTTGCACAATTTGAAAAGTGGGCATTTTTTCAAATGGGCATAAGCAACGTATACTAACTACATTTGCACCCGGGCAAAGTCTAGGAACGTCGTCGGTCCAGTTGTTCTATAAAACATACCAGTCATCTGGCGTTATTTAAAAATTATTTTAAAATTTCACTATTTGTTTGAAAATAAAATGCCTTATTATTATTATTAAAAGCATATAAGGATTAATTTATTTATCGGAAAAAAGTTGGAAATATCTCTTTTTAAATAATCTTATATACAAATACTAAAACCAGTATCTACCTAAAATATAATAAAATTGACAACTTGGGCAAGAACATGTCAAAAAAAAACGAATAATGAGTAGACTAACTATGGCGTGACTTACTTTTGGTGCGACAGTTATTCTTTAGCGACTTACTAAAATGTCATTTTTGAAAACCTTTTCTTTTTGGGATCAATAACGACTCTGTATTTTGATTTACCATTTTTACAGCTACTTTATTTCCAATTTTTATTCGTGTATTACCCCATGTTAATTTTAAATAAATAACTAAACAACAACAATTTTTAAAGGAACAATTTTTAAAGATTTTGTACACGAATGTACCAAAAACCCCCTACGAAACTATTCGGATGTGACAATAATTGAAATTTGTGCCCGGAGGCATTCATGGCAAATAACTTTATTCAGCATTTAGTTAGCTTCCTATTTGACTGAAGTGTTTTGGGAGCGGAAGGCACAGAGGCCCAATCTCAAACCGTCCCGCTCGTCGCGACTAAATTACATCGTCAATTTTATTTATCTATTAGGCGGAGGATATACGAGGGTGTTTCCAACTTACTCGTATATACCTACACTAAAAGTTCTGATTGATTGAAAAATGAAGACATCATAGAATTTGATATCATAGAATTGATTTTTATTAAAAAAAAATCTACCGGGAGTAATATTGAGCGTCTAATTAAAAATCAACAAAATATGTACTGTTATGGTCTCATAATTATTATATTTAATAGTACTTATTTTTTACTACCTTTTTTTTTAAGAAAGAAGATTCACGATCCCTGCGATGAGTCTGGGATTTGCGTGTTTTACTAGTAGCAGCGTACACCGCCTCGCGCATAAATTGCTCAGACAAGCTAGACAAGCTAGCGACAGAGACCTCCCCCTTACAGAAGACCACTGCGACATAACAGCACGTGTGCTGTGTTTCAATGAGTGAATAAGAGATGCTAGAGCCCATTTTCCTATTTTTTTAAATGTTAAGGTTGACAGACAGGCTAACGTTCCACTTGATAGTAGGTGGCTACCGTTGCCTATAACATAAGCAACGCCACAGGTGCTGCGAGTCCGCTGCAGACCATAGTAGGATTAAAGTTGAGGGATAAGGAAGTGATAGGGTAATTGGCTTCCTAATCCTTTATCCTTAATCCTTATCCGAAGGTATAAAGCGGACCGACGAACTTTAAGAAAGAATTTAACATAATTCCTTTACGACTCGCTCTGAGAAGTTGTGCATACGCCATATCAATCATATGGTATTTACGAGTAGGAAGGTATATGAACCCTGGGCAGCCGCAACCAACGTTAAGGCGAGAAAGCGCCAAGAGATGGGTCCGCTCACGGACCCAGCGGTATGAGGGATTTGAGGACATGGCCTAGCTGTAACCTCGGTCCCACACACCACCGCCGATGGTGGAACCCGGAGGGGTTTTAGTGGGTATTTCCGGTGTATCTCATCGGGTGAGTCCCCCCCCCCCCCCTCGTCGAGACGTCCCCTCGACGAGGGATAGTGCGTAAATGCATTGACCCTCCTAAAAAAAAAGGAAGGTATGAACCCTCTATAACAGACATTATACAATGTTACTCATCCCGCCTTGATAAAATGTTTCATATGGAAAATGTAAATAAAAATAGTTAAAGAAAACAAGCCTAACATGTAGGTCATATAATTTAGTAATCGCGTTTGCTGTGAAACCATTCGTGTGGAAACACTTAAGGTGGTTACGACAATTATTTATTTAAAATAGCGTGACTTGGGATTTCAAGCGACATGACAGTTTTACTGCCGGAGATTTTTAAATATCTTTATGACGAGGTTTAAAATCTTTGTCTGCTGTCTGCTAAATCTACGGTGTTCATCATAGGATCACGATATTCTTTAGAGAACTCTAGAGGAAGAATGAATAATAAATAAAAATAATCTTTATTCAGTGACATCAATATACACTTTTGCTTATTTTACACATCGGAATTCTGCAAATCAGGCTGTCCCTTGACAATAGTCCTCCTCCAGGCTCTTCCACTTCTCTCTATCCAGACCTGCTCTTCTTCGATCTTTGGGTAGATTGTCTTCCAGTGGGTGTCATCCTTCTGCCCTTTCGACGCTTTTCTTCTTTAGGATACCACTCGGTGAAGTCTCTCGTCCATTCGTCTCTTCCCGATTTCATCATGTGGTCAGTCCAGCGCCATTTCAGCCTTTTTACCCTGGTGATTACATCTATTAGTATTGTTTTTTCTCTAGAGGAAGAATACCAAATACAAATTCTATGCCTGTCTGTAGTCTTTAAAACACATACTTATTATTAGTTATTTTTAACTCAGCCTGAGGGTCCACTTGTGTCAACCATTGTCTATTGAAAGAAACAACGTCATAGTGTATTCAAGTGCGCTGCCATACTTGATATGACAAAGAGTATGCTGCATTTCCCTATCCTCTCATTATACCTTACAGTCTTTGGCTCTGCCATCCACTCACTGATTTCACGGTGGTCTTCTGTAAGAGGATGTTTACTGCCGTTTGACGGGCAGCTCAGGTTATGACTGCGGTATGCAGTGTACCCTGCCACTACTAGTTATACTACTTATACACCAAATAGATACTTCCTCTCAAGTCCCGAGGCTGGAAATTAATAATTGTGTTTGATATAAATAATAATTTTTAAATTGTGTTCGCTGACATTACACGGTCAAAGTAGACGACGACGGTGACATTATACTGCAGGCCTGCAAAGTTTACGCTAGATCACACATGACGCTCGTGAGTGTATTTCCCTTCAAAACGTATAAATCTTTCGCCTTTTACGCTCGTGACTGAATTCATATGGAAAAAATTATAATTTGCGTTAATTTTCAATAAAGCCATGAGAACTGCTTGTCGCACTCTAGGCCTTTGCCTTTATCTTTCTATATCAGGCTACATAGTGTTATATAATGAGCCACTGTAAGGCGCTGTCAAATTTGCTAACCCTCTGCGGATTAGCAAACTTGACAATGTCTTTTATATTGATAGTTTTCTTGGAAACCTTATGGAATTGATAGATTCTTAAAATTATTACGTTCACCGTTAGAAAAATCCAAAATCGCTGGAGGTGAGGCTTTATCAAGATTTAAAATCGCTGCTGAAATTTCGATACTATTTCTGTGTCTTTCGCATTTATAATATAGGTTAGGATGATCTTGTTATCATAAATGATTTGTCTTTTAGTGTATATGATAATAATATACCGTAGATCCTACTGTTGAGATATGGGAAAGATTCCGATATGCAGGCTCGATCGAGATTCGAACCCCAGCAACTGAGTCTTTTGCCCATAGAATATTCACTGCAATTACTATGTAGCCTTCGTATTATTTATGTACCGGTTAATTTATACCACCCAAAATTCCATCAATTCAAATTGTTCCCAATAATAACATTGTGCTTGATTCATGTTAATAAAATGTTTCCTAAATTAAATGAATAATCGGTGATTGTTGAAAATTCTTTCTTTTAATTGTACCTACTTGGGGTATATTGCTATGATAAAATTGTTCGTGTTTAGAGTGTTGAATGCTTTGAAGGCGTGCGCGGGAGGGACCGTGTCCGTAATTACGTTCGCTTCAAACTTCGACATTATCACCTTCTCGCTTCGTAACACCAACCTGTAGTTTATCGATATCGATGAAATTATATTATTCCATTTTAACGACTGCGACCTTTTGTTTCAATTTTTACACAGCAAATTCGTTCTCGTACAGTGTACGAGATTTTTAATTAATAATTTTTAAATTATTTACCTACAGGAAAACCACATTTTCTAAAAAAATATTTTACAAAAAAGTAAACTGCATACTTAGTCCTCTATTCTTAGAATAGTGTTATCTGTCAATATAAGTACCTACTATATATCATTTAAGTTAATTCAGAGATTAGGAGAATCAAGAAAGAAACAGGCAGGCAGAAAGTTTAAACAGTTTTAACATGTTCAATATTTGTTACATTAAAATAATATTTTTAAAATAATTTGATTGAAGCAACTAGATGCATATGGACCATAATCGTAAAAAGTGAAACACGGAAGAGACCTTTAGTCGGCATTGGATAGATATTGGTTGAAAGAAAACAAGAGAGAGACGTCCAAAATAATTAGACCTTACCCAAATAAACCAGAAGAAATCTACATCCGTTACAAAGTTTACAAAGTTGTTACAAAATACAAAGTTACAAGGTTTACAAAGTTGTTACAACTTTGTGTCGAAATGCTATTTATAATGACAGCTCCCCTTAACTGCTCTTTGCTTGGAACTCACATGCGATATGCTTCTTTCGGTACCTACTGTTCAGAAACTCTAACAATTTAAAAATATATAAATTACCTATAGATTTTAAATAAAGGTAAGAATAATTTTAGTAATAATATAATAAACCTTTGTATAATTTTAAATCCTTACATAAGACTACAGCCGCGTCAATATGTATGTATGTTCGCGATAATCTCGAAAATGACTGAATGGATTTTAATGCAGTTTTCATCAATCAACAGAATGATTCCTGAGGAATCTATAGGCGTATAATTCATTAAGATTTATACTTAGGTTCTTCATCTAATTCTATTGTAATATAACAGATGGCGCCATCAATAGTGTTATATTTTTTTATTTTTTAACGCGGTCTAAGTCTCGGACACCAACTAGTTATTTATAAAATGTGATATTAGTTTCACTAGTTTTTAAACTAAAAAGTGACAACTTAAACCTTTAAAATCTGGGGGCACGGCAGTGCTCCCGCCAAGTCGAGCAAAACGAAAACAGCGGCACGGTCGTACCATCCTTTTCTCGAAACAGTTCAGGCCATTATCAACCCCCTATAACTTCGTTGGCGATAAAACTAGAAGCCTGAATTCAATCTGAAGGCAATCGCATGAAAACACAATGTATCTAATATATTATATTAAATTAGATTGTATAGTGCGATTGCCAAGTCAATTTATTTATTTAAAACATACAAGATTTTTAATATTGATATGGTCAGTATAAGATGTTGTTAGGTGAGCTAATTTCGTAATAACTCAAGACAGAAGGTTACTTAAGTAGGGACTGAATAAATTAACCGACTTGGCATAACATGGATCTCACAACTTTTGACGGTAGAAGAAGTAGAACTGAGTTGCGAGACTTGTTTTTTTTACAAGTTATGTTTTTGAAGGCATTTGATATTCTAACTAACATTACTCATAACATCGATACAATTCATCGAACAATGCTCCTCCCTAAAACAACGCTTAATAAAAATATTAGCCGGCAGAGGGCGTCAAAGAAACAGACTTAATTTAATTATTTTCGCCTTTTAATAATAAACTGGGCTACTGAGAGTACGGTTAATAACAATTAACGTCGTTGAAATCAACTTCTTGTTATCACTTTATTATATTTTGAGAAATCTCACAAACACTTTATGAAGTAATATAAACTTGAGTATCTATAAGAAAAATAATTGTAATATATTTTTTTATTCTTAAGGACGTATTCACAAATATCAATGGTTTTTCGGTACCATTTATATATCCAGGAAGCACAACTGTGGTATAAAACAAAAGGTAATATATTCATCTCTAAAGATAGCTAATAAAAACTGGGCAGCCCAATACAATATTTTCATATAAATACATTTTTACCATCGCAAGAATCGCTAAAAATATCGAAAAATGGTGTCTGGATAGATACATAAATAGCTAAATCCACTGCATATTTTGACATGAAAATAATAAGAAATTGTAGCTTATACAGTCTTCTATACGTCTAGCTTATTATTTTGTACTCAAATAAATTACTTTTTCATTTCCGAGAAAGAATAGACACTAAAAAACGCACTATATTTTCTCCATACATTTTTCTAAGGGATCGCACTGCGACCTCTTTCGCCGTAGGTTTCGTTCGCCATTCCCCGCTCAGACGCGGTCATAAAAGCATGGGTGTATCGCCTTTTTTTCTAAATAATTAGAACGACAAAGTTCCAAAGTACACCGTGCGGCTTCAATGTGTGTGTGGGCACGTTGCTGTAGTGTGCTGACGCAGTTAGCTGAATTCGAGCGCGTCAAAAATGTAATTACGTCCTTAAACTAAGAGCTTGGCTTGAATGATTTAATTTTCGGTATTCCTCTTTATGTAAGGGCCGGCAGGCAGGCTGATGACAGTCCACTTGATGACACACAGAAAGCCATAGAATGATCGTTGTGCTGCTGAAACTTGATAAGATAAAAGAAAAGTGATTAGGACCCCTTACTCATTAACTGAAACATAAAAATACACATGATGTTATTTCACTGTGGTCTTCTATAAGGGAGTGGTTAGTCCCGTCAGAGCTGAGTTAGTGTCGAGCCCGTTGGATGAGTGGTTAGAGTGCTTGCCTTAATGATCTGTTCTAGGGTTCCGGGGTTCGAGTTCTGGCAGAGTCAACTTTGATCTGGTCTAGATCTGGAAAGTAGTGGCAGGACGGACTGAGTTTCGCAAGTCATTTGGACAGCCCGTCTGGCACCTGTGCTGTTGTGTTTCGGTGAATGAGTAAGGAATGCCAGAGTTCATTTACCTATCTATTATCTATCTATTATCAATCTATTATCCTTAATCCTACTGTAGTCGGCAGCGCACTTGCAGCAGCTTTACAAGAACTAATTAATCTAACACCAATAGTAGATGAAGAGACGATAGAGTTGCTCCTACACAAGCAACGCCACAGCTGCTGCAAATGCGCTGCCGACTACAGTAGGATTAAGGATAAGGGATTGGATAGGAAAATGGGCCCTGGCATCCCTTACTCACTCACCGAAACACAACAGCGCACTGTTATTTCACGGTGGTCTTCTGTAAGGGGGTGGTTACTGCCGCCAGACGGAACGCCCAAATGACTGCGAAACGCAGTGTGGCCTGCCTCTACTTAAACTGATGCTCAGTGTCCTTCAATTCATTGTAAAATGCACTTCTGCGAGGTCCGACGCGACCGCTTTGCTCAAGCCGTATCTTACGCTTACGCTGGCCTTGGCTAACGCTGGTGCTCACTCAGTGAATTTTCACCGTAAACATCACGTCTTTCTTTTTTTCTAAGGTGGCGCCATCTCTCGAGAAAAAAACAATATTACTTTTCGATTAACATTATATTTATTGTTCTTAAATTAGACAAAATTAAATTAAAAAAAACATTGTGTTTCCTTGCCACGTAATTAATTCCTCCAATTAAATTTTAAATTAAGATTATTTGCTTAAAATTTTCTGTGCAATAAAATTTAAAACTTTGACATTGATTGTAAAAAAAATCTCTTTTGGAATAAAATATGTGAACAATAATGTTAAATAACTAAATACGTGGTCAATTTGAACCAACTAGAATAAGTAATAGCAAATGAGTTCGCTACAGGAATAAATCACTACCAAACAAACTATCCAATATATCTTCCACTTGCCCATTATCGATTCCCAATTCCCAATTATCGATTACGCTTGCTTCTCGTTGTAAAATATTGTTTAGTAACGATGTAACCAAACACTATAAGCATTGCTCCAAGCGATGTTCAATTTCTCGCTTACCTACATTTTATATTGAGATGCATTTATGTTGAAAATTGCGTGGTGCATTTTATTTCGTTTTGAACACATTTCTAGTTCAATTTGGGATTTTTTTTAGAATACTTTTCAATGCAAATGTATGATGGACATTTAGTGGATTGACGTTTCCACTGAATGCATTTTCGTGAACCCATTTTGATAGCATTGTTAAAAGCTTCATTGAAAATGTTTCGTAGTAAAAATTCCAATTTTATATACAACTGTGCACGTGAATTTGTACGCGCTGTAGTTGGTTTTTGAAAATGCAACAGGAACCTAACATTTTTTCAGGATAAAAACTACTCTATATGTTAAACTAGGTAGTAAACTATCTGTGTATCAAATTTCATCCATATCCGTTCAGCCGTTTTTGCGTGATCGAATAACAAACATACACAATTTATAATATTAATAAATTACACTATGCCTAGTTTTATCAATCAGCGCATAAGATAAGAACAAACAAACATTAATTTTTATATATGAGATGAACAATATTTTTACAGTTACTTCAATTTGATTATTGATTTATATTTTTAGCTAAACATAAGAATTTTAGGATTAAATAAATTAATAACAAGGCAATCTGCTCAAAATCGTATACTTGTAGGTAAATATACAGCAAAGTATATCTTCTAGAATGCTATTGTGTGACACAAAACTACACCTAATACGCTAGTACTATTATTTATTCTGTGCCTAAAGTAAGACAGCGCAAATACTTGATCCATACTGAGTTTTACAACATAGAGTGTCTTTCAAAGTCCTAGGACCAAAACCGAGAGGAGTTTTGGTTATTTAAGAGACCCACATAGTGTAAGATTCCACTGTGAAATTCTACACTTATCTGTTATTTGTTCGAGATGTGATTTAAATTAAAGATGACACGTGGGGTCATACAACGCCGCAAGTACCTTTACCATAATTATTTTTGATATTTTTTTGTTAACAATTTTTTCGAAACTGTAATAAGTGCCAAGGAAAAAAGACCGACCTAAATAAATCTATAAGCAAACTTGCATGTCAATCATCCGTGCATTGTGTAAGTAAGCTATTGACAAAGTAACGGAACACGGACGGAACTTACTTATATGATGTCATGATGTACCCTTTTAAATACAACATTACCTAAAACTCCAATCAAACACAATATAACCGTGAAATAATGTGCATAAGATTGAAATTAGAATGTTAATGTAACTTTGGTGAAACTTTGTTTCTGTTTCGGGGGTGGCTAAACCGGCGAACACTTTCCAGCTTGTTTCGCTTCCGGCAATGTGTGAAACATTACCACCTTGCCTGTTTCTATCACGTTTCTATGGAGATAAACCGTCGAATATTGTCTGCTTTGTTTTAATAGGTAATAATAATATTAATATCAATAAGTTATCGACAGACATACAGACAAATAGTCTCAAATTAAGCTTCACCTAAGTTTAAACTATACGTAAGTAATAGTTATCATTGGGAATGTTTGTGTCAACGTTTTCGATTACAAATGATTACTCTGGCTAGATTAAAATACAACTTAACAAATTTTAACTTATATTACACTAACTTAGCAAATTTAAAGAATAGGCCACGGCCACGACACTTTTCCATAAGTCCACAAGTTGGCGAGATGAGAAGGCTCAAGATTGCGCAGCTTGCTGTGGAAAGAGTTGTGCCTGGAATTTCTTTGCTAGATACTATCTGTAGGTAATGTAAGGTATGTTCAAGTAAGCCAATCTAAGGTAACGAAAAGTTCCATAGAAGCTGTGCTAGACGGCCTAAAACTAGGTAATATAACGACATAAGTAAAAAGGGATTCGTCCAACTAGTTATTCTATCAGTTATACGATATTACAGAATGGACAGTATTACTATTACTATTACTAACTGGACTCAATATTACTAACTGGAATCGAATAAATTGCGTCTGATTGGTTCATCTAGTTCTACTTTATATTTCAACGCGAGATAATCGTATCAGTGGATGCGGGTTGCGGCTGAACGTAAGTTTTGGATATCTATGGGATAAATCAAGAATCTTGTAGGATGATGATAAATTATTTTCTGTGTTATATTACATAACTAGCTGTGCCCGCGACTTCGTAGGCGTAGTATTCGGAATAATGCATAACTTTTTTGTTTGTAAACAGATTGGAGTGAAATATACACTACATATTACCGGAAGTTCGCTACAATACATCAGTAGAAACCACATGAAAATCGGTTAAGCTGTTTTTGAGATTAGCGTGCACAAAGGCATAGGAGACAAAGAACGATTTTATTATACTAAATCGGGGTAAAAGTTCCTTTGCATTTTATATGAAAACTCAAGACTTTTTTTTTTTCAAAGTTAGTTTACATTTAATTACATTTTGTTTGATGACTTTTTGCCATCTTGTAGCTAGTGACATGATCCCGTTTCTGTAGAAATGTTGGGACTTCTGATCAAAAAAAGTGACAATTAGTTTTAGCAGTCCTGTCTTGATGTTAACCTGACACTGCCTATAGAATTCTGAAGAGACTGAAACAGATGGAAATCTAAAGGTGCAAGGTCAGGGCTATATGGCGGATGCATTAACACCTCCCCAGCCAAACTCTCTTAATTTTTGCTGAGTGGCTGAATATGTGTGTGGTCTAGAGTTGTCGTGATGAAAGACTACTCCCTTTTTATTGATCAATTCCGATCGCTTTCTTTCAACTTCTTGCTTTAATCTACACACAGCATCGTCTTATTGCGAGTTAACCCGAGTTTTAGCACATTCTGTGAAGCCTGACCAATCTTTTACCTTTCGTCAGGTAAGCTGACGGTCCAATTGATGGTAGATGGTTACATAGTCGGTAGCCACCTAACAGTAGCTACTACAAATGTGAAAATCACATATACAATATTAGGAATACAAGCAATATTAGGAAGGATACAAATAGTAGAATGGAAGAGTGGGCTCTGTCATCCCTGAATTAAATGTTATTTAGTGGCAAATTTCCATAAGAAGGTCTTAAACTCAGCCAATTTATCTGCCCAGTTCATTACTGTGCAACTGGTTTTGCCTTATTAATACAAAATGTTTTCAAGAATTTTCAAATACAATGTGTTTACAAATGAGCTGTGCCCTGGTGTTAGTTAACCGAAAGAGATCCTACAATTCCTCGACATACATAGTATGATCGAATTATATTTCAAGAACTTTACATGGTCATTTCCTCAAAGCCTTTAGTCTATGTGTTAAATAACATAAGTACGTATATAATAATAAACTACTATTAGAAGTGATATAAGCATTTTAACTTTGATATTGGCGTCTATACGTGTGTGATATTTCAAAGAATGGTTTAAACAAATAATACCTTCTTCAAAGTGACCAAAGATAAAACGGCATGTCAATAGCAACAAAATGGATTTAGGTTTTAGCAAAAATATTAAATTGATTGCGTACAGCATTTTCGACCTTTATCTAACGAAATAAGAGTAATTTTAAAAATAAAATAAATTTGTAAATCTGCGACGTTAGACCACCGACCAAGGAAGCTATTAGGTACGGACCAATCCCTTGGGAATCGTGATAGGGTGAGCATGTGTAAAGGGGAACGGAGACTGCTATTACACAAATAAATATAAGTAAACGTTGTGTGATCATATCATATAATATAGTTGATGAATTTGAGAGAGTGGTATGGTTTGAGCCCTCACTCCCTCTCTCGTCTAGCAGCTTCCAAGGTGAAGATAGCCATGATGGTCGCCAATCTTCGTAGAGAAGCAGCACTTTAAGAAGAAGTGTGATCATATACAGGGCAGCCCTAATGGATACAGTAACCGAACTCTTAAAGAAGAGCGACATTAAACAAGAAGTATGCTATTGAGTTTCGATGGTAAGAGATGCCTATAGCTTTCTCTCTGATTCTATTATCTTCTCTCTTACCCTTTTGTTCTCCCTACAACTTTCTTTTGTGATATCGACCACGTAACTGGGAGAACTTTAGTATATTACTCGATATTTGATTGTCCAATAGTAATCTTTGCAAATCCTCGACGAATCTAGCGACTCAGCGCCATCTAAGTCAACAGCCTTTAGAGGTAGACTCGGTTATGCGGAACTGCGGAAGTGCTGGAACTTAGGTGGAATATATCCCGCCGCCGATAGGGACCTGCATAGTATTCATAACTTTAGAGATAAATTGTAAAAATATAATTATATGTGTATACCAAAAACTTATTATATGTATTAGTATTAAGACTCAAATTCTACTTTGTTACTAATAAAATTTACTCTTATTCGTATTTAATTTCAATGGTTTTATTGATGAAGTTACTTCTAATTTATTTTAAATAAATTAGAATCTTTGTTCTTCACAAGTGATTCTAGAATTATCAAATACTAACTGTGCAGATTAGTTATTTCTAAATAGATGCAAAATTTTGTTCCGAAACTAAAACTAAAATGTGAAATATTATCCTTTGGTAACTGATTACTGGAATAAAATGAATTCTTTGTTTTAACCCAGAGAGTGGGCTATCAGTTCGCCAAGCTTCATTCATTTTATCGGTTTACGCTTCATAATTTTTCATACTATCTTTCATAATTTTTTTTTTGTTTAAGTACCTTACTATTTTTTTTGTTTGAAAATGACACGCAATCCCAAACTAAGCAGAGTTTGTACTATAGATGCTAGACATTTGAAAAATAGTAGGTATATTAAAAAGATTAGCATTTTAAAACTGTTTTCACACAGTAAAAGCATTGCCCTATCCCTTCATAGGCACCGATCTTACAGCAACTATGGTATTGCTTTAGTTATAGGCGACGGTAGCCACCTACCTACCATCAAGAGGACCGTCAGTCTGTCTGTCGAACTTAACATAAAAAGTGAGCATTGTTAAATCATTGGTAACAATAAAACAATTTTTATGTGATTTGGAATAAAGGAATATCACAAAACGTTTGGAGTTACTATCGCCGAACATTGCCTTGTTTTAATGGATGAGTTTTTTAATGTAGCCTTTGCCTGAGATTTTATCTAAGTGCCTATAAACTTATAAGTATAAGTTTATAGGCCTATAATATTATACATATAAGTAATATATGTATAATATAGACTTCAATAGTAGACATATAATAATTGCTTAAAGACACCGCCCCTATAAAACAACAAACTGCAACGTCTAGGCATTTAGGTACTTAAAAGTTCTTAAACTTAATTTTTGATCAATTTGAAGCTATTTTTTTTGTTTTGCATTAATAATAGCCAGGTATCAATGAAAAACACAAAAAAAATCACATTCAAATGTCGCCTAAATACCCATACGTCGTTACGTGGTCTATATAACGTCATACTACTCAAACAAGGACTGGCGAGAGAAGATGTTTCGTGAAGATAATTTCGATGTAAGTATATTGTGAAGACCATTTGTGTTCCTTTTGAAGTCATGATATAGGTACTTAATATTAAAATTAACTAAACGCTTTGTTATATATGTATGATGACGGTCTGTATGACGTTATATAGACCACGTGACGACGTATCCCGTTTAGTCAGCAAAATTTAAATGAGATTTTTTTGTTTTTTATTATTGTTATTCGGTTATTATTTATGCAAAACAAAAAATATATAGCTTAAAATTGATCACTATTTAAGTTTAACCACTTTAAACTTAATTATTAAAAAATAGGCAAATATCCCCCTTAGAGTGATTCTCTGAAGTAAAGCTAATCCAATATTTCTATATTCGCCAAGAGAGAGATAGAGAGATTTTTTGTTGTCAGTATGGACGTATTTCAATTTGAAAAGCTTTGCCTATTTAGTATTTTTTAGTATAAAGGTTGTCAGATAGGCTGACACTTAATGGTAGGTCCCTTGGTGGTAGTTGGATACCGTCGCCTATAACATAAGTAACTCCACAGGTGCTGTAAGTGCGGTAGAATTAAGGATAAGGGATTGTGAAGGGTTTTAGGGAAATGGATTCTGGCTTACTCAATCACAGAAACATTATTTATTTGTTTATTTATATTAGGGAAACATATAATATTTTGATACACATTATACACATACATACAAGAAAAACATAAATCAGCATTCCACTAAATTACTTCTACTAAAAACATATAACTTCCAAGTCACTACAGAATATCGGAGCTGGGAGAAAACACGCACAACGGTAAACAAGAGAAAAAAAGAAAGGAAGAGAAAAACAAATAAACAAACCAAGTAACAAATAACATATAGCATACAAAATAAACAAATAAACTGGCCACTACAAAAATCCTATCCAACCATATTTTCGAGGGCCTGCTTAAGGCCTCTTTTATATGTTGCTATAGGACAACTAAAAATATCCAGATCTATCAGACAATAGCAAATATGCTGTTATTTCACGGTGGTCTTCTGAAAGGGGGTGGTTACTTCCGCCAGACGAACTACCCAAATGAATGTCTAAAATGATTCTGTGAAGATTATTAGATGCACAATCTATCTCTATCTTCTATATTTATGTCTATCTGTCTGTCTAAACATATAACTATGTATATTTTTATTAAAAAATAATATCGCAGTCCACTTCTGCTTGTTTCTCCGCTAAACTACCCATCAGATTTTGATACGATTTTCACTAGTATAAGGAGCTAATATAAACGAGGAAGATTTGTGTATACGAGTATAATTTGCAGAAAAAAAAATCATCCGTGCGAAATCTGGCACTGGTCGCTAGTTAAAAATATATTTCAATAATGACAAACTCATTAATTAAAGTAAGAAATTGAATGAAACTAAGTAATGCTCAGGGTTGTTTTGGGTCGATAACACCCCACAGATAGATGGTATCAAGCCATTATCAAACACATACGTTCATTATGAACAGATGTTCAGTTATAAAACTCATTGGAAGAATTTATCGCATTTTAACACAATGATATTTGTATTTAAGTTCAGAATACATAGATCAAATTATACCTTTTTAATCACTTTTGTTATCAACTCTTATTTTTTATTATATATGTTTTAGTTCTTGTTAATAACAATAACAAAAATTTTAATATTTATCTAGGGTAATTAACAGTTTACAATATTCTATATAAGGTCATCTACTTACCTGCTAATGAAAATACTATCTAAAACGGCTGTACCAATCAAAAAAGCTAAAAAAAATCGGATTTAGTTCGGATAAGCAAACATACACAAAGATTTAAATATTACTTACGTGTTTAGGATTGTTACTCTTCAAATGAAACAGTTAACTTATAAAATGCAGTTTAACTTATGATATACTTATGCCTTTTTGCATTTTTAATTGCACATTTGCTGTCCAAAAGGTTGCATTGTATAAAAAAGATAAATAATATTAAAAGCAGAACATAGCGACAGAACCACCTCTTTAGAAAAGACCGTCACGAAATAACAGCACTTGTGCTGCTGTGTTTCGGCGAGTGAATAAGGAATGCCATAGCCTATTTCTCTAACCTCTTCTAAGCTCTTACTTATCTTTTATATTACTAATGTCGACAGCTCACTTGCAGCACCTTTGTTGCTTGTATTAATAGGCAACGGTAGCCAAGTGGACCGTCAAGCTACCCGCAAACTTTTACATAGGTAAGTTTTTGGATTGAACTTTGTTTGGGAATGTTTGGGAATGTAATCTCGTCGTACAAAATTAAATATTTTTTACAATAAATTCCTTGTTAACTAGAAACAGGAAATAAACAACGACATTACCTTTAGTTGCACACACAGGTTATTATCTATAATTTGGGTAATTTAATAATGTATTGTATCGCGGTGTAATAATCGGTGTGTCATTGTAATTAGCACACGTGCGTATGGGGCGTTGGGAAAATGGCAACCCTCAAATTTTAACTTTGATTCGCCTCTATTATAGACAATTATTCGCTTTACTTAAAGTTTTAATGTTTCAGTATTTTACGTCTATATTAAGGCAATAAATTAATACTGGCCATAATTCTGGAATTCTGGGGTTCTCTGGAACCGGAATGTCGGAATTTTTTTTTAAATAGGTGAACGAACAAACTTGTCAGTGATATAACTTGCGTTTATTTTATTATAACGATTAGGGTCTGAAGATTTTTTAAAGGTTTTTCGCGATAAACGAAAAAGGTTCCTGTATCTATATAATTGCGAACCCGTGCAAAGCCCGAGGCGGGTCGCTAGTTACTATTATATTATGTACATCGATATACGAAATGCGTCAAAGCTGCAAATAAATTAAAATTAAATCCTGTTTTTTATTAAAATTATATTTTAATAATGCGAAAATTCCTTAATGAATTTGATCTAACCGGGAAAGTTGGATCCTTTTTCTTGAATTTAACTAGTTTAATGTCTGGAGATTAGTTAGCGAACTGTCGTATTGTTTCAAGAAATTTTGTTCTGTTGCCTTGAAATTTTGCCACGTATAATTTTATTCCCTTTGACACTAATTCGTATGCCCTCTCAGATTAAATGAAGTTACAATTTTGTTGAATATCGATAACTTGTTGGTTTATATTATAAATCAACACTCAACTTTTTTATTCGTCAAATAATCTTACTGAAGTCATTTTTGCGTTATATCCATTTCTCCACCGATAAAAATACATATTATAATGAAATCTTCATTTATCTGTGCGTTTGTGTACGTTAGTTAATCTCAGAAACGGCTTAACTGATTTGAATGCGGTTTTACTTATTTATTATAGCAAGCTTCCCGTGACATTTAGTGTTTGTTTCATTCCAATCAGTCTACAAACAAAAAAAATGGTGGGCTATTCTCAATACTAGGTACGCGTACGAAGTCGCGGCCACAAGTACTAGTAGTAAAATACGTAATTACACATTCTAATAATACTAATTTACTTATTCATGATTTATTGTATCGATAATACATCCGTCAGGTGGACAGACGACCTGAAAGGCATCACAGGAAACAGTTGGATGCGAGTGCACACTTGCGTGGTGGCGAGCTTTGGGAGATGCCTACATCCAGCAGTGGAGAGACACTGGCTGATGATAATAATGATGATGGTGGTGATGGTGATGATACATCCGACTATTACATTTCCATAAGGACCATAATTGCGAGCGAGAAAACCGCTGATAACGATAAACCTAAATTTTGCATTTCATGGTAACTACAGTACCTACGTGTTATGATTCGGAATACATATACCGATAATATGAGTAGTATCAGATGAAATTCAAAATTCAACATTTGGTATCACAATTAAATCTAATTTAAAAAAAAAACGGAACTTTCTCCGCCTAAAAAGCTTAGTTCCGACCCTCAGACCTCGCCCCATTGAACATCTGACGAGGTGAATGAATCCTTACTCTGTAGGTTAGGGTGGTAGCGAGTGATATATAAATGAAAAGTTACCAGAACAATTACATTCCAGCACACATCTGTCGGCGTTAGACAATCACGATACGTCACGCGATTCGTACACGCGGCTATACATTCTTGATAGTAGGACACGGTTAACTGCGGCAGTTCTAAATCAGAAAATTTTGAATAAATCTTATTTTAATTAATTTTGTACAAATTCTTCTTCTTATAACACCTTTGTCCCATATATGCATGTGGCCCAGGTTAAACTACGGAAGTAATGGTGTCAAGATTTCTTTTTGTGACATAGCTGTCTTAATCATAATCACATTAGTTCATTTGTCGGGTGTCACGTGTCGAGCGCTTCCTCCAGCGAGGATAGCCGCTCATCTGCTAGATTTAGCTACAATCTGCTATGCAGCTTCATTATGTCGTACCTTTTTGAAACAACTTTGTTGCATCAACTGTACTGCCAGTTGAATGACGCAGTTGAGTGTTTAAGCAGATATTTGAAATAAGCTATAATATTAGATACATTTTACGTTGGCTATCTGCCAACGTAAAATGGAAAGAAGCATGCTTGGTCTGAAACTATCAGATAAGATTAACAACGTCAATATCAGAAAAAGAACAAAAATAATAGATGTAATTAAAAGAATAAGATTACTCAAGTGGCATTGGGCAGGGCATATTTGTAGGATGAATAATAACAAATGGACAAAACGTTTAACAGAATGGGTACCCAGAGACAGGAAAAGGAAAAAAGGGAGACCAAGTAAAAGGTGGAGAGACATTTTCAACCAGAGATGTGGACCCTTATGGATGCGAGAGGCGCGAGAAAGAAATGTATGGAAAGGTTTAGGAGAGGCCTACGCCGCAGAGGCGACTACTACCAATATAAATTAACTTATATACAGCATACATATAATATAATCATACATGTCATAAAATATTAAACTATTATAATCTACACTATTCATGTCAAGTTTTAACTGTAGTAGAAAATAAAGGCTATTTTTATTTTATTTATTTATTTTATTTATAATATTAGATATAATGTTATAAATAACTGATTATTGTCAACAAAACATTATTTAAGTATGCAATTTTTTTCGGATAAAAAAGCGTAAAGTTACCTCTGAAAATATTATAAAATAAAATAATTGGGTTAGTAACATGCTGGCTATATTTATCGCTCAAATTTATGATATTGCTTGACAATTCCCAATTTATAATAGGATATTTCCAATATTGTTGGTCATGAGGTGATATAACCGTGGAGTATTTCTTAGAATTTCTTGCTTTTTGCAATGTTATTCATTGCCGAGAGTTTCTCCTAGAGTGCCAACTCTCGAAAGCGTTCAAAGTTTTTCTTGATAATGTCCAACACGAGAAAACTAGGCTATTTATTTTATAAGTAGTTGCCATTTAACATAATTTTTTTCCTGCATATAAAAAGGGCTCAGCCACAATACGTGGTGTAAATCTTCCACCATTTCGCCGCTGTCGCAAAAGTTCACACAGTTTACGATCTTTTTGAATATAACCTCTTTTTGAAACACCCAGGTCCATTAAGATTTGAGATGATTGGTTTAAAATGATTGTGATTTTTTATTTTTTATATAAATGATTCTCATATTACTCTCAGCGATATACTCTAAATGCTCAACAACATTATAACCGTATCTTATTTTGTTAATACTACAGTAGGATTGATCTACCAGAAATAGTTATAATTTCTAATATCAAGTATGTTAGCTTGTAGTATACCAGTCGACAGCTGCATTGTACTACGAGCGGCGAGCTTCGCTACACGCACCCTGTACGCATTGAAACGGTAATGTGCCGCCATTTAATTACGCCCGATAAATCTGCGCGAAACGCGTGCCGCGCCGCTCGTGTGGTCACTGCCTTATGTTCCATAATGTATAATAATGAACCGATAAAGAAATTTTACTCATTTAGAAATTTTTCCTGTACACAAAAATTTTAATTACAATTTTTAATTGAAACCTATCTCTCTCTGGTAACTAACCCACTGTTGGTATCAAATATTGCGAGTTGCATATTTTTTCTATCGTAAAGTATGGCAGGCAGGCTGACCTTTCACTTGATGGTAATTGGTCGGCTTTTAGTCGGATCACAGAAATACAAGCATGTGGGATGCCGACTCTGTTAGGATAAGGAGAGGATTTTCTTATTTTAAGGTCGTCTTGATGGTAGGCAGACGACAACCGTCACATATAACACAAAGAATACCGTAGTAAGGTTGAGAATAAGGGATTAGGAAGGGATAAGGAAATGGGCTCTAGAATCCTTTACTCACTCACCGAAACATAACAGCACACATGCGGTTATTTCATATCCTCTCTGATATCCGTTACATACCTACGTACCGTAACACACCACATACGTGCTGTTCACTTTCACGTTGGTCTTTCGTAAGACGGTAGTTACTACCACCAGATCGGCTACCAAAGATAAGACCACGGAACGCAGTATGCGCCATTACTTAATGAAGACTTAAGACTTGTCCTCTTTACGTTTAACGCAATTATTTTATGCAAACTTAAACGCATTCAATATTGCACCTTAAAAGTAAGGTTCTAAAGCTTATTATTGCTATTCTTCACAAAATGTTTCCACACCAGTGTACCCATTTGCACACGCTTCCACAAGACAGCTGCGTGTCTAATTATGATAATAAGTTAATTTTAAATGGTTCTGCCAACATTATTAGTAGTAACATTTTTGTACAATTTACATGGCAGCTTTAAAAATATGCTTAATTGTAATGAGCTTACTCATTTATTAAATTTGTTTATGAATTAATGAGTGCTTGTTTAGAGACATTTCGATTAATTAATGCAAACTTTACATAATATAAGAACACACATCTGTGGCGTTTCTTGTGTTATAGGCGACGGAAGCCACCTATCATCAAGTGGACCGTCACCCTTTTTTGACGACCTTAACATTGGAAAAAATGCGCGTGTACCAGAGTTCGCGTCTCAGAAGTGAAACATCTTCGGCGATAAAATATGTATATACTGTCATGCAGAAACGTTACAAGAAACGTCACGCGATCGTTACACTGAAGCGTCACACATTTAGAGGGTTTTTCTAAATCGAATTTCTAAGTTTCAGTGCGCAAACACATGACGTATAGGTACTAGCTGTACCCGCGACTTCGTACGCGTTGTTCAAGAGTAGAGAGCGTATTATTTCAATTAATTTAACATTTTTTTGTTTGTAAACCAATTGGAATAAAAGAAACCTACATGCTACCGGAAGCCTGCTACAATACATAAGTGAAAACCGTATTCAAATCGGTTCTGAGATTGTCGTGCAAACACGCATAATCTTTTTACCTATAACCAAAACTTATTTTAGAAATTATCGGAAACATCACCATTTTTATTTTTAGAATTTATCGGAAACATCGCCAAGCAAGTAATGTATTTTACCGTCTTGAAATGTCAAGGTGAATGCCCTCAAATGGTAAACATATGATTGTTGAGGGGTGTGTTATTGCCCTTCAAGATGCAGGTCAAGGCAGTGAGGCACCTGTAGCACCCTTCTTTACAAAGCGTGCTGCGCCTTGTGCGATAGGGGGCACTTGTAAGATTATGTGGGGTGTTTATTCATTATTATTACCTGCCATATTAAAATATCGCAATTTTTTCATTGTTTTTATTGAAGCGGTTATAAAGCCCAGCACAGACGTGGCCATTAATCTATATATTGATATGTCAAGCGAAAACTTCCAGGATAAAAAGTACCCTATAAGTTAATCCAGGTGATGAACTAACTGTGTGCCAAATTTCATCCAAATACGTCCAGTAGTTTAATATTAGTACGTGAAAGAGTAACAAACATACATACATTCTCATACACTGTCGCATTTGATATTAGTAGGATGCATTAGAAATACATTAAATTTTTTAAAAGAATCATTACACACACTACCACGTGTTTGACACTACGTATTTTGTAACATGTATACTCTCTTGTTTATGGTCGAATTTCGACCACAAAATATATTTCTGAGAAAAAAATAGTAAATTACTGCCCTAAAAGTTTTCTCGTCACATTACTAAAAAATTTCAATGACAACCGCATTTTTTGTTGCTTATTAAAACTGAAGTGCTGAACTAAAGTTTTAATCGGCTACTTTTATTTCTTTTTTATATTTTATATAATATTTAAGAAAAACCTTCCAATCTTAAATCTCGGTTATCTCAAAGAAACTACAAAAATTTGTTGCGCAATATTGCACCTTAATTCATAGGTAATTTAGGTTGCGCTCATTTAGATAAAAATTGTGTTCGGTCTGATGTTAGTCCTTGTCTTCAATAAATTCAGACGCATCACGACGCTGCTTCTAACTGTAAAACGGGCAAAAAGAAACCATAATTAAGTATAACAATTAAACTGGGAATTGTTAAATCTATTAAATTATATGCGTTTGCTCGTCGCTCCTGTCGAGCCATCTGTTAATAAATTTCAGAACTTCAGTCTTGCCTTTATTGTTAAAATAGATCTGTGCCTCTAGTATGAGTTTACGATACTACACCAATACTACACTCGCTAGCGAGAACGTAAAACTTTTGTATGGAAAATCGTGAACTGTCAATGTCAAATTATTAATTTTCCATATAAATGTTTTACGCTCTCGCTAGCGAGTGTAGTATCGTAAACTCATGCTAGGGCCACTGGTATGAATTGATTTTAAATAATAAATGTAATTGAGAATATTCGCAGATTTGAAGTGATTCGAATTCATGAATCTTCACAATCTTTCACATATATTCATCATCATCGTTATCATCTTCATCATCACATTAGGTATCCGAAGAACACCACTATTTGACACAATATTTCAGTAGGTACAGCCTCCTCTAATAATATTCTAGTACAATCGGTAGAAAGCAGCCTAGTACCGCTGAAATGCACGGTCCATTAATCTTATTGCAACTAAATATTAAATACTAGCGACCCGTGTGTATAATTTTTCTGCAAATTTTTACACACAAACTTTCCTCTTTTATCGCTCTATCCATAAATGAAAACCGTATCATTAAAAGAAGTTAGCAGAGAAGCAGACAGAAGCAGTCTGCGACAGATTAAAAATGTACATAAGTTTCATATGCATGCCTGCTATACTTTGCTATTAAAGAAAGAGTTGAAAACAATTAAACGGTTTATATTTCAAGAGCATTGAATGTTCATACATTTTGTATGGAGAACGTTGAATGGTTGCAAAGTACCCGCATTCTGTTCGGTTCAATGGGCACGCAAAAAGTATCTAGCTGCTACTTACGGAGCTCACATTCTTTTATTCCAATAAGAATAAATAATTCAACTTCAAGTGTTCTTACATTAGCATTAATTTTATATATTTTTTTAAAGAAGATAAAAAATATATAAAGATTTCATAAGATACTAGCGGCCCGCCCCCGGCTTCGCCCGTGGTGCGATTTTTATATATATATGAACATTCCCCGTTTATCCCTCTTTCCATTAGTGAAAACCGAATTATAATCGGAAAGAGAAATTTTATCCTGAATAATAATCATATCGATTAGTATAATAAAATAGCGAGTGTTTTTTTTTTAAATTTAGTTCGTTCGAGTCCCGGGTGAGGCAAGCGAATTTTAGAAAATCTTTGAATGAAGTTTTGTTTCTTTTTAAAAATAAAGAAATATCTCCTTTATGTAAAATGAGCCAACTTAAGGATTTAAGGTAGTTTCCCTCCAGGGCCCGACTTATTTTTCCACACTGTATAGAGATAAAAATATCAGGAATTGCTATAATGTTTTTCTTGAATAAAAAACATTGGTAGCACCTTGAACTTCAAAGAAACATAATTTAGAACGATTACTTTATGAAACATATTAACTTATAGAAAAAAAAAAACAATTAATTCATTAAATTTTTTTTTAATATGCAAAATTGCAAAAAAGGTTTAAAAAAAAAACTCAAGTTCCATTTTTTATTTAATACTTGCAATTACTGAAGGATTAATTGCCGGATTTTCAGCAGTTCGAAATGCGAACTTTTTATAAACAATGAATGTCACTTAACAGCAGATAAAAATTGTAAAAAAAAATACAGCAACACGTAGGTATAGAGTAGACCCCGTCACAATGCGTAGGTACACCTGCCCGTATCACGGCAGCGCACGCGCGGCATAGCAGCTGCTCAAACGGACTCGTTGCGACTTTTTCAACTGTCAGCTTTGTACAGCTATTTATCTCGACTATCAAACGATTTCACAATGATAGGGGTCGCGAATACGATGTGAGAGTATTGTGTCCAAACAAAAACTTTTCACATTATGTATTAAGTTCTTGCTTTGCGCTTCTGACTGCTAAAAAGCAGGTTATATTCAGTTTTGATCAAATAAGTAGATTTTTTATATACAAAATTAGCAGAAAACCCATGGCTTCCCATGAATGCAAATTTTTTCTGCAAATTGTACGCACAAACCTTCCTTGTTTTTCTCTCTTTCCATTAGTGAAACAGAAGTTAGCGGAGAAATGGAAAGTCATTATAGATATTGATATTAGATACTCTTGTCTTCAAAACTAAGTACCACACTTTTAAAAATACAATTTCTCTTAAAATATAGAAGTTAGAGTTTTGAAATGAACTTTTCACTTTTTTGTTTCTGTTATTTATTTCTTGATATCGTCCCTCCTTCACCTGAGAATGTGCAAGAATCATGGTTTTTCTGGAACTAGGATTTAGTATGCGTCGTACTGCAAGAATGGTGGATGTGACATTAAGAACTGTCCGGTGGGTGAAGCGAAGGTACGAAGAAACTGGAAACCATCTGAGGAGAACTTGTATTTGGCAGACCCAGGTCCGAGAAAACCGCTATATTGTTTCCACACTGTTAAGAGATCGCCACCTCAATGCAGTTAAAGTCCAGCAACAGCTTTTCAGTCCGAACAGACTATATTGACAGTACAGTGAGAAGAAGAATTTCTGAAAATCTGCTAGCTCCAGGTTTCAAAGAAATTTAGTGAAATTTGCTATAAAACATTTTTTTTTATTCCAAAACTCTGGCTTCTATAGTTTAGGAGAAATTGCAATTTTAAAAGAATGGTACTAACTTTTGAAGGCCATTGTATTTTGATATTCTTATAAAAATACATTTTTAGGGTTCCGGAATAAAAAAATGGAACCCTTATAGGATCACTCGTCCGTCCAACCATTCCCCCCCCCCCCATCTCCGAAACTACTGAACCTAAAATTTTGAAAAATACAGAAATTAGTTTTCTACTTATAGATTATAGGAAAACCTATAAGAAGTTCATGATATTAAAATAACATGGTAAATCACTCAATATCGTACGGAACCCTCTTCACGCGAGTTCAACTCGCACTTTTCCCATTTTTTTGTTAACAGCACTCTTAAAGCAAAGGCGGAAACATAGCCGGTCCCCAGGATAAAGTTGCTATACATTTGAACTGCATAAAATTGCAATGGTTTCTTACAAGTAATGTGGATGTATCAGCAATCAGAGATCGTCAGAGCTCAGACCGCTCCCCATTATAGAACCTGTAAAACACACAAATGAGGGGAAAAATCTCTTCTTATACTTATTGCTTTTGCTGATTATTGCTGTTTGATACAAGAAAAGGTGATATTAAACTGTTACCAATTCCACAAAGTGACTACCCGCTACTAAGAAAACGGTTAAAAATATATATCGATCTGGATTTTCAGTATTCTGAGTAAGCAATTAACTAATTCTGTCGTTTTTATCTACACTCATACGCTCTTTTACAGACAAAATTTAAAATTAAAGGATAAAATCTTTCGAAGAAACTTTTTAAAAGATTTGACGAGCGTTACTAATCGTTTTAAAAGCGTATAGTTATAACTTTATAACTATTATAACTTATAGTTGTGAATTGAGTTAGGCAATTTACGAGTATCTGAAATTAGGATACATCAAATCAAATCAAATCAAAATATTTATTTATCAATTAGTATACTTAAGGTATAGTTTACAATGGATCTAGCCTAGTATCTACCTACATTTGAGTCTGTCGAGCATTTAGAAACTCGCTTAGTAATTTTATTTTTTTTAAATTGCTGTGATGTCAATTTTAAGTCTAATTACTTTTTCTAATGGTTATTTCACTTATTTTAGAATACATTTCATGCTCTGATATCAATTTTAGTTATTATTTCATTAATGGACACGTGTTTAAGACACCATTATTACCACGTCAATGATCTTTTAAAAATTCAGTCTTAAAAAAATATGCTTCATTATATTTATTTTATATTTAATAAGTTGAGTATTTTTACCGGGGAATACACATAGAGGTGCACCATTGACTCTGCGCCCCCTATATTCCACCCAAAAACACAATAAAATAATCCTGCTCTATAGAAATCTATGTGTGTACCGTTAGCAGATAAAAATTCATTGAAGTATATTTATAAGATAAATTTACTTTATATTATATTGTTTATGCCGTAAACGGTTTATTAATTTCATTTGTTTATTATTATTTACCCTATGTTCTTTTCTGTATCCATCAAAATTTGATTAAGGTGTTGAGTAATTAAGGCGTGAAAGCATAAACAAACCAATTCACTTCGCATTTCCCTAACCCTTCAACAATCCCTTATCCTTAATCCTACTGTAGTCGGCAGCGCACTTGTAGCACCTGTGGCGTTGCTTATGTTATAGGCGATGGTAGCCACCTACCATCAAGTGGACCGTCAACCTGTCTGATGATTTTAACATAAAAAAAATGTAATATTAGAATCTTCCTGTAGCTATAAATTAAAGAAATTACTTAAATGGTTCCTTTCTTTTTGTCTCTTGACAATGTAAAGTTTATACCTACTTCTAATACTAGTAGTTGTACACTTTTGTCATTTGTTTTGCTTTAGGTACTAGTGACGCTTGTTTATAATAAGCCATAATAGCGAACGTTGCAGACGAATTAAAAAGTACTTTGATTTGCTGTAACCCGTTTAAAGTCAAAGTTTTAATAAAAGTATTAAGGTTGTTATTGTTTTATTAATATTATTATCTATTGTTTGTTGCATCTGCTGACCGTACCAAGGTACGCACCCATGTAGTCTCGCACGACGCGTGCCGGCCACGTGTGCTCGCGCATGCCTCGCTCGCGACGGACAGAGAAAATAAAATTGGGTTCCACGACTACAAGTTCTGCATGTCACGCTTACGACAGACGGTTCCGTGTGCCTCGCGAGGATTCTATTTTGTGCCTCTAATCGACTGAGCTCCGTAAATTGCATCACTATTGTGCTATGACGAGGGGTTAAAAATAGCGTTCGTTTTTTGTTTACTCGAAATATTTTTATGACTCCCATTTATCTAATAAATGATAGTATTTTTTTTTTCAAAGATTAAATGCAAGTTAAGTGAAAATAACGTTAAGTTCTTGTTTCACGAAGTCATTTACGTAACCCACGAGTTATTTGATTTCAAAAAAATATCAAAAATCAAACTTCTGTCCTTTATTTTTAACACCAGTTAGTTGAGGATGAATTCAGTTATATGATATTTTCATGATATCAATATATATGATATTATCAGTTATATGATATTTAATACATATTTTCATGATATCAATAAGTTGTAAGCAGTAGGTAGATACTGTTATGATAATAATATAAAAGGGATTGTTTGCTATTTTTGACTATAAGAGGATAAGAAGGCAGAGATTTGATGTATTTGATTTTCTTTTTAATACATGTATAATAGTTGTAAAGATAATTAAAATATCTTTGTCTACAGGTAGGTATAATAATACAAGTAAACATAACATTTAAAACATAATAAAAAAATAAGAACCCTAAAACATAGACATTAAAGGGGGAAAATTGAAAACTGAATTTCTAGTTCAGACAGACGTTAAAAACTTTATCACGCCGAATTGATTTAGATACGGTAGATAAAAATGTGTGTATGTCCATCACTACCAATCAGTTGATTGATATCTCGCACACCTGCAGGATGGCACAGGGGCATCAGCACACGAGGGGTGTGTTGTCATAGTTACATTGACTAATAAACATTATTTTCAAATAATTATTTCCCAGTTGCGCTATGATGTTGTCTGCGACTTAGTGGGCATCTCTTTATAAATTATAATCTCTATCTTTTGCCCGCGAATTTAGATATATCGAGTTTCTTCAGGAAATCTTCAAAATTTCAGATAAGAAAGTAGCCCAGTAAACCAGAATCTCAGTTTCTATAATATTTGTAAAGCATTTAGTTTAAAAATGTGTACGTAGGTAAAATTTTATTATCATACCTTGAAAAAAAAAACGCATGGAGTTGGTAGTAGGTAGGTATATAGGTATGTGCATACATAATGTGTACATCGTGAATAATCTATATACATATATAATACATAAAAAAGACGTGTTAGTTAGATACACCATCGATAACGGCTAGTCCGATTTTTATTATCTTATTGATTTGTTGAATTTGTCTCCACCCCGAATAACAGAATAACTATTAAAACATCTGAAATAATCACGAAAAAAAAACTGCAATTTTGAGGCGGTACGAATTTTATTTATGGTAGCTTCAAGAAATTACCATTAAAAGTAGGCATCGTGGTACGAAACCGTTCGCCGGTACGAGATATGTTCGTATTGCAATGTTTTTTAATAGTTAAATAATATCCATTATGAAATAAATAATTGAAATTGATCAATTATCTATATAAATAAAAATGGATCTTCGAAATGTATGTACGCCCATAACTTTCAAACGGGTAGACCGATTTTAATTTGGTTTTGACTAATGGAAAGAGGGATAAACGGGGAAACGGGGAATGTTTTATATATAAAAATTGCACCACGGGTGAAGCCAGGGGCAGGCCGTTAGTAGGAAATAAAATGATAGCTAAATTCATCCTCGCCTTTTTATAAGTAGGGATCGCGAAATGTTTACTTTCTCTAGTACCGTTATGATATGATCAAGTCCACTGTAGAGTAAGTATTCCGGCGAACACAATTAAAACTCTACTGGATGATATAATCTCACTTACAATCTTCGACTCTCCTTTTAGTTTTATTTGGGAATGAAAGACAAGACGCTCTGATCATTTGAGCAAATTCTTACAAGTTATATTTAATATATATCTATGTACTTGTATACCGGCCTGTATATATTTAAATATTATACGTCTCATGAAAGGGTACAAACCTATTCTGTATGTGAGGACCTATGGGTTAGATGTCCACCCCACTGCGGATATGCTATCCCATTGCGGACAGAGAAATTTTCATGTCATTTAATATCTTTAATCTAAAGGCGTTATTTCTAATCAAACTTATGAAATCGAAAAACACATAGGTATAAGTGCAAACCAAAACGAGAGTAAAACCTGGATATGCAGTCTACCTACAACATTCGACCATTAGAGTTGCCATCAGAGTTAAATTGTTATCTAAGTATAAATAGTCGCTGTCCGCTAATGTCTGTCTCTCTCCTTACCGCTAAACGATTCAACAGATTTTCGATACGCTTTTCACTTATGGAAAGAACGATAAACGAGATTTATATAATTTGCCGAAAAAAAAATCCAAATGAATTATAAATGTACTCATAGGTACCTTCAAACAAAGAAATATTTTTGAAGAAAATATTTCATATTTTTTTTTAGATTTCGTTATGGTAAATGATTACGAAAAACGAAATCTGCAATACTTACACAAATACTAAAATGTGTTTTGGATAAAATGTATATATTTATTATAAAATTATTTATAATAAAGGTAAAAAATAAAAAATATAGTTATGATATTTTTATTGTATAGAATAATAACGATTTAGATCCGTGAATATTACTATGAAAAAAATCTACAATGATCGTTCATTTCATTTGGATAATGTACTTAATTGTTTTTTTTTTGTGCAGGGGAAATAACGTTTTTACTACACATTAAGTTTTTTTTAACGAATATCAGTGAAGTAATGTTGAACTCATGTGTTTACTCTCACACGGTGGCCACCCCAACTTTTATCCGGTCAAACAATAGTGCGCACTACAATAGTACTGCGCGCGCATCTGTTGAACGAAGCCTTCTGATTGGCGAATGCGATGCAGCGTGTACGCACCCTCTGTACAGATTTCCACGGTGCTCTATGGATCGATACAAAAATTTGATTTAACGGTAAAAGCACGGCAGTACCACCAAATATCTCCATTCAAAGGATTTGTCCATAACCAGATACATTTATTTTCGGGATAAATAGTACATAGGTATACGCCTAAAACTGTCAATGAGTCTCATTAAAATTTGTCGATGAGATAACCAAAAAGCATATACGATACAGACATATTATACGTTTCAAATTCTTATTGATCTTTTTGTTTTTTATAACATTCACAAATTATAATTTAATATATTAGTATGGCTGAAAATCAGACAATTCACTAGATAGAACGTCTCGCGTCGAAACTTGCAATTTTTCGCAAGTAATCTTTCAAATTTCTTGCGTGATCTCGCCGGTTATGGAGTCAGTTCAAACACACTAGCTCCTCACAGAAATCTACAACAAGTCTTCAACTCTTACAGGTTTGCTGCTGCCTCTGGATAAGGTATTTTCGCTCCACTGCTAGGGTGTGTTCCAGAACTCCTTCGGCTAAAGCTAATTATGCTTTGCCTGCTGGAAAGGATATGATGAAATGACAGTAGAGCAAAATTAGCCTTGGCCGAAGGAATGCTGGAACACACCCCTGGGCACGTTCCTCTCCTATACGAGGAAGTGTAGGTAAGCTGTACTCCACAATATTGCTAGTCTTCTAGGAAACTGAAGTTTCCTCATGATTTTTCACAGTTAGAACGAGTGATTTTTATTTGTTATCCACACATATGTAGGTAAAGTCACGGTAATAATCGGTTTGTCACCTTAAAGTCGACATTGCAATTATCAGTAATGCCAAAATTTCATTTCAAATTTCTGTCAGTTGTCTGCTTAGTGGAAAGATTTATAAACGAGAAAGGTTTGTGTAATTTTGTTTTCAAAGCACAAAAGAGGTGTATCAGAGCAATGTTTAAACTGAAAGTAACAGATAGTTGTATGCCCTATTTTAAAAAACATAACATACTAACACTTCCTTCACTTTTTATATATGAAGTTGTAGTATATGTAAAATCGAATCCTACTTTATTTAGACGAGTTTCGGAGCTCAAAGAGATCCAAATAGGCTGTGTATTCGCAAAGCACACACAGCCCTTATGCATAAGAGTGTTTTTTGTCTAGCACCAGTCATATATAATAAAATTCCGAACAATATTAAGCAGTTCAATATTAGTATATTTAAGAAGAGAGTTAAAAAACTACTGGTTGATAAATGTTACTATGATTTAAAAGATTATATGTCTGATAACTTGGTTGATTTGATACTAGTGATTGATTTTATACTTACATTGTTATGTAGCATCAAAATATCAAAATATTTGCACACCCCAAAGGGTAGAATGTAGCGAGCCTTATACATTATAAAACCATTGTTGTAATCACCTATATTCAGCAAATAAATAAATTATTATTATTATTATTATAATGTCATTTGCAGAAAAAAAATTGCATCCGTGTGAACGGGCGGCGCGCGAGTCGTTTGTGAAATATAAAAACCATAGAATTAGAACTGTATTATTCTTACTTCCATGATTAAAACACTTAAACGTGCCGGTTCGTACGGGAATTGAAAATTTAGCTTTTGAACAATATAGTCTATAAAAAGAATATATAGAGAATTTAAGGGAAACTTAAAATAACATAACAATCTCTGGATAAA
The DNA here is from genome assembly GCA_910589475.2 of Bembecia ichneumoniformis. Classification (NCBI taxonomy): domain Eukaryota; kingdom Metazoa; phylum Arthropoda; class Insecta; order Lepidoptera; family Sesiidae; genus Bembecia; species Bembecia ichneumoniformis. The sequence goes on along the minus strand of OU342537.1, from coordinate 9,174,085 downwards.
ATTAGAAAACAGTACTTTACATCGGAAGTAAAAATACCTCATTACAGTGCAGTTGTTCACATAATAAAATGAAAGCACAAAGGTGTATACAATATGTCCTTCATCAAACACACAAGATCCACATCCTTTAGATCGAGCCAATTTCCCACGTTGGCTCGTTCCTGCCTCTTTTGTTTCAATTCTGCGTATAATAAGCACACCTACCTATGTGGGGTATTGTTTAAAAAACAATTCTGAATTTTGAAATTTTAGTTGTGGCAGGTTGTGGCAGGCAGGCAAACCGTCTGGCGACAGTAACCACCTTTACCGTGAAATAAAAGCATGTGTGCTGTTGTGTTTCGGTGAAATGAAAGAGCGATAAACGAGGAAGGTTTGTGTATATAATTTGCAGAAGATAATTGCATCCGTTCGAAACCAGACGCCAGTCGCTAGTATATTATAAAATATAATTATAATTTTTTTATGGAATATTCGCACACTGACGAAATCCAGAAATTACAAGTCACTCAACGAGCTACGGAGAGAGCTACTATGCTCGGCATTTTTGAAGTATATAATCCGAAATACAGATATTCGCTCAAGAAAACTGAAATGATTTGAAATGATTATGAAAGCGATAAGTATTTCTCCTGCAGCGGATGGCTTTGGGACACACATCTGTGGTTACTGGACAGATGACTTCAAGAGAGCCGTAGGCAGATGATGGTGGTGACAGCCTACTTCTGTAACAGTAGACGCTTTTGGACTAATCTATAGTAATATTATAAAGAGAAAAGATTTATATGTATGTATGTATTTTTGTATGTTTGTAATGAATAAACTCAAAAACTATTGTCAGCAAGTAACATAGGCTACTCACGCTCCCTCCATATCCGCCCTTTACTCCCCTCCATACAAAATTGCCGTTTTCCACGAATAATATTTTATAAAGAGACGTGGACGAAGTCGCGTGTAACAGCTAGTAATATAATATAATAACAAAATCATTTAATTAATTGCTGAATATAAGTTATATTGGTTTTACAATAATAAAAAATTATGCTGGCTGCGGGTGTGCAAATATTTCACGAATATTACCGACATAAAAAAAAACACTAATTCATTGCTACTATACATTACCTATTGCAAAAACCAGCTTTCATTAAAATTACTTTCTCAAAGTTTGACAGTCCATGAATTCATAGATGTCATAGAAGTTATGAACAGTGAACCACATATTGTATTATTTATTCTTGTACCTACTTAAGGGGGAGACAAACCCTAAATACTAAAAATATCCATTGTTTAATGAAGATGTTACAAGAAATGGACAAGACAATTGCTTTGAAAAAAATATATATTATACTTAAACATGTGAAGAACCAATTGTATTAATTAGAATTTTCGTTAAAGTAATAGAAACTCCACAAAAAAAGTTAGAACACAAGAAGAATTTGACTTTTAAATTTGAAAATTCTCTCGAAAACGGCTTATTGCACCCATATGAGTCCTGTACCTATTAATAAGTTAATATCAGATTAAAAAATTGTATTAATAAAAAAATTTATTTTGTGTATTGTTCTAATGGTAAAAACAAAAATACACCATTTCTAGGCCTGTTGAATTGGATCCGCCGCCAGCGAGTTCTATAGTAAATGTCATTTGCCTCAGTGAAGCCCTTAAAGATAAAGATTTAAATTTTTTAGGAATTTTATTACATATGTTTATACTTACCTATGTAAATACATCTATTGAATGATGCTGGCAATGATGGTGATGGCTATTAAAAACTTGTTTTGTTAACAAGCGACCAATACATATTGTATTGTACTCGTACATTGTCATTAACAATAATGGCTACCTTTGAATCGTATAAGGTTAACCATCCGCTAGTTTGCCCTCATTTCTATAAAAAAAATTATAAATCAAATATTTAAAACTTAGAACATGCAATAGTTGTGGGAACGTTACATGTGTTTAAGACAAGTATGGGAACGGTGCACTGAAACACCATGACGCTTTCTAGTTGCAAACCGATGAATTGCCATAACCAAATTTTTGGACAAGTTCCCACACCGATACGTAACGATAGTAAATTAATAAACAAGCGTGGCTAGAATAACAGGATTTTATCTATCTATACTAATATATAAAGCTGAAGAGTTTGTTTGTTTGAACGCGCTAATCTCAGGAACTACTGGTTCGAATTGAAAAATTCTTTTTGTGTTGGATAGTTCATTTATCGAGGATGGCTATAGGCTATATAACATTACGCTACGATCAATAGTGTCCAGTACCGCGCGCCCCACGCGCACACCACCGCATGGTTTTATGGGCATATGGGCCGCAGCGAATCGTGTGGCCGAGTTCAGCTAGTGCATCATAAATGGGAAAGTGAGTTTTTTGTCTCTTTCTTATCATGAAACTTTGCATACACGTTGTCAGGATTACAGAAAATGACATAGGGTACATTCCATCCAGAAAAATGGTAATGTCCCCGAGGGATCGTAAGACAGGCGGTCCATTTAATAGTAGGTAGCTACCATCGCCTATAACACAAGCAATGCCACAATTGCTGCAGTGCGCCGCATACCATGGTAGGATTAGGGATAGTGTAATGGGCTCTAGCATCCCTTACTCACTTATCGAAACACAACAGTACACGTGCTGTTATTTCACTTTGGTCTTCTGTAAGGGGGTGGTAACTGCCGCCAGACGGAGTGACACAGTATTCACCACCACTACTTTTCAGATCCGAACCAGAGACAATTTTAAAAAGTTCATTACCAAAGTTAACCTTGCCGGGAATCGAACCCGGGAACCCTGAGACGGAGAGTTAAGGCAAGCACCCTAACCACTATCCAACGAGCTCGTCAATCACTTTCAAAGACAAAAAACCCATAATGTAGCTTTCTATAGATAAAAGAATTTTTAAAATCGGTCCATTAGTTTTTGAGTTAATTCATTACAAACACAAAAATACACACATACAAATCTTTTCTCTTTATAATGTTAAGTATATAAACTCTAAGTATTTTGTATCTGAATACTTTTTGTCTTGACAAAAAAAACATGAGATCTTTATCTGTGTATATAGGGTTTAATCTCCAATTAAAAACAACTAAGATTCGAACTCACGTATGTATTATAGGCAGCCGACCGTACAACCCGCTGGGCTATCAATGACTTATACTTCTATCATTACTTTATTCTTTAATAAATAATTATGTCTAAGTGAATTCTTTATAATCATCATCTCAGCTTTAAGTCGTCCACTGCTATACATAGCCCACATAATTTTCCAGTAGGACAGCCGCTCAGAAACAGCCTGGATGCGTCGACCCAAAATTCTGTGTTAAAAGAACTTTGTCAGTAATAATAATAAAAATAAATATTTATTCATTGTAAGTTTTTTACAGTACATTTATCTGTGTCAAATATTTCTAATTTTATACAATTATAAACTACCACCAGTTCGGAATGCTGCTTCTAGGGGGAAGAATTCGGCAAGAAACCCCCTGTTGCTCTTTTCATAAAGTAACCGGTTTCTCAGATCATTTTAAATTAGGTATGTATTATTCGTAAAGATCATGTCATGTAAAGATTATGTCATGTTCATGTCTGTGACAGTAGAAGTGTTGATCAGCCGCAGGCGGTTGGGCAGGAGAAAGCGGGCATATCAAGCCCGTCTTTTAATGTCCTAGGGGACCTGCGCACATGGCTGGCTAGTGGAGCCCTGGTGCCTCCGGGCAATCCCCCATTGGAGTTAGTCTAGCCAACAATGGCTAGGCTGCCCTGGGGTGGATCGGAGTTATTGCCTCGGCAGAGTCCGGTCCATCCCTGTCGAAGGGCAAGGAGACACCGGGGAGTTTTAGTGAGTAGTGCCAGTGCTCACTAAAACTCCCCGGTGTCCCCACATACCCCTATCGTCTAGCCAGCGGTGGAAAATCTGTAAATGATTTCTCCTCGAAAAAAAAAAGGAGTGTTGATCAGCTGTACGAAGTAATTAGACATCCTGAAGCCATACAATAAACACTAAATATCCATTGAGTAATCGATACAAAATGTGCAAGTACACTTGAATTACATGGTGTAGGTATAAGTGACACCGCGGTGGAGGTAGGATGCGCGGGCGCAAGTTTCCGGCGCGTGCGTGAGTGGGGCTTCGCTGTTCCGCTTTAGCCGGCTGGTGGGAGCCCAACTCTGCGCCTGCGCACGAACTCAAGGGTCATTTCCTATAGTACAAAATATACACAAAACGGTAAATAGATATTAAGTGGTCGACAGATAGTTTTTTTTAAGCAAATTACAAGAAATATTTTTTAATTTTTTATTCATATTTCTAACGCAACTAGATCCCTTTTCATAATATCTATAAGTATAATAAAGCTCTTGAAGACTTTTTACGGTGTGTATGTTTGTAATACATAATTAAACATTTGAAAATATTTATACTAGCAGGGCGCATCCCCTGTCTTTGCGCGGTTGCATTTTTTCTACAAATTATGTACACAAACCTTTCTCGTTTATCGCTCTTTCCATTATTGAAAACCGTATCAGAATCCGATGGGTGTGGGAGAAGTTGATCGGCAGGCAGGATGACAGTACACTTGATTAAATGGCTACCGTCGCTTATAAATAGAAGGGAGACCAAATTTACCGAGTGGGTATGTGACCAATAAATTAACCAACTAATTTAGCAATTTAGCACTCACTCACCGAAACACAACAACACACTTGCTGTTATTTCACGGTGGTCTTCTGTAAGGGGGTGGTTACTGCCGCCAGACGGGCTGCCCAAATGACTGCGAAAACGCAGTGTGCCCTGCCACTACTTTCCAAATCCGGACCAGAGCCAAATTTGAAAAGTTGATTTTTCAAAATTGATCCTGCCGGGAATCGAACCCGGGAACCCTAGAACAGAGCGTTAAGGCAAGCACTTTAACCACTCATCCAACGGGCTTATCCTTAATCCTACTGTAGTAGGCAGCGCACTTGCAGTAACTTTGGTGTTACTTGTGTTATAGGCGACGGTAGCCACCTACCATCAAGTGCACCGTTAGCCTGTCTGCCGATTTTAACATAAAAAAAAACATGCTTGGTACCCTCCCTAAGGAACCCCAAATATTATGTAAATTTTCTGGATAATTTAAAATATGTAATTATATCTATATGAACAACTTCACCTCGCTTCACTTCAATAGATCTGTAAAACAATTAATCAACAAATAACCACAACTTAATTATTCAAGATGAGTATCTATTTAATTGTTGCAGTTACAACACGTCTTCGTCATTGTCTCACTTAATAGAATATTCCTTGGCAGTAAATTCCTTACACAATCTAGGTGTAAATATCTGCGTACCGAGTCAAGGTGATTTCCGCCATGTGCTTGTGAACAATCGCTCTGATTACATTCAATGCCGTCGGCTTGTGTGCAGTGTTAATTGAATACTCCATCGGGATGATTCGATTACACTCAATTATTTCGTGAGGGCGGGCGTAGGGCGGGCCGATAGCCGATTGGGCGGCGCGCGTGGGCGGGATTGTCTAGATCCGCCCAACCGGAGATATTTCTGCTTCTCCTTCACAATTTCACATATATTCAAACATTTTGATTCTGTGTTACTGGTTTTTTGTTTTTAAATAAATTCCATGTATCTGCTGAAAATCATCAAAAATCTTCATAGTTTTTGTAAAATGAATGTTGTAAAGTTAATATTTTTGAAATGAAGATGAGAATACTAGTTTTTTTAATGTTTTTATTATTTGTAAAAAAATATACTTATACTTACATACAATGAGGTTAACTTCGTTATCAATTCATTACATTTGAAATAATATTCTAATCGAAAATTTACAGAATTTCCGTATATGTTTTTTTTTTTTTGCTGTACGTCTTAGTCTGGAAGTAGTATTTTTGTATACCATCTGTCTCAGTAATAAAAATTTAGCAGATCTATTTGTATGAGTATAAAGACTGTTTATTGAATTGTGAATTATTGAAACTGAGTTAAGATTTTGTGATAAAAAGTCCGGAAAAGAACTCGAGCCTTCTAACAAAAAATAATCAATAAAAAAACTCGAATCAGCCTAATAAGTTAATTTATAGAAATTATATTTTCATATCATTATAAAGTCCTGTAATTTAGTTTATTATTCTTAGTTATCATAATATCTCATTTCAAAAAAGAAACAATTTTAAAGTCACTAATTCGTTTATAAAAAATAAGAAATTTCTAATTCCTCTATATTTCTTAGTCATGTCATTACCTAAAATGAATTAGTAAATAGTTAATTCAAATTATTTTAATCTTAAGTAAATTTAAACTAACCTTGAATTAAACAGAGTTCATGGTTAGGGATTTTATCATATACTATTGAAACTCGTAAATGTATCATCCATTAGCGAAAACCGTAACAAAATCTGTTGAATAGTTTAGAAGAAGAGAGGAGATAAACATAGAGAAGGAGACAGCGATTTTGTTGTATGGCAGATATTTTCAAAATCGGACAATAATTTAAAATAGCTTTTGTACTTCTATACTTATGAAATAAACGCTATCAACTCACAGACAAAACTACTGTGTAGAAAGTCGCAAAGAAAGGATTTTTGAAAAATTCAATATAAGAGCACAAATAGACTGATATTTTCGATGCCTATTTTTGCCTAAAACGCATGCTACATCAGGAATGTATAATGCACACAGCTCATCATGTTAGCATCTCTTATTCACTTCACATGTGCTGGTATTTCACGGTTGTCTTATGTTAGAAGGTGGTTACTGCGTCTTGTGATGCCTTATTCGCGAAAATATGAAACCTTAATTCAATATGAATGGCGGAATTTTTTTTTTTGATGAATCGTAACCACTCCGTAACACTGCTATGAATTTTTGAATGACGTCACATTCGAAATAAGATTTTCTAATAGAACTCGACAATGCTTTAAAAATGAAACCGCGTCGAGAAGGTGTGCATACAATAGGTGTTCGGAGTGTCAGCACATGAACCGAGATGCGGGTCTTATCATCGGTTATCGAGTGTCACCGGGCAAAAGCAAAAAAAACACAGTAAACACTTGTAGCTCCTATAGAATATGAGGGTCCCGAGTAGACATTATTGTTGAATCGCGTACTACACATACAGATACTGTACGCTTCGCTAACCATATACAGGTTGATTATTTTTTTGCAACAGGACGAAGCGTCGTTGACACAACGTTTGTCAATATTAGGACCAATTTAATTATTGACTTACAATTTATTTTTAATAATATATAAACCTACAAATAAGGTACACTGAAATGTCATATTTCTTTTTTGTTTTACTTAATATGAAAACCTTGTTCATGTTTTTTTGTTGTATTTTATACATCAATAGTTTGTTAATCGTTTAAAATGCAGCTCAAATAAAATACATGCATTTCTGATTATCCCTTAAGATTGTATTTGAACACTCTGTGTGTAACGGTGGGAGATCATATCTTTAACCGGAACGAAATATCCCAATGAAATTATACCTAGGTGGCATAAGTTCAGACCACCGGCGATGTGGATTGTTTTTCTTCATGCCAGGCAAGCGCAGTAAGATGGATTGGAATAGACCGGGTAATTCAGAATTTGCTAATTAGCGACACCGTGGTTTGTATGATTCATTGATTTTTGGGGCACTAAATAGTAGTCGAAAGACTATATTTGTATATTTTGCTTGTCTTAAATGTGTTTTTTATTTAAAAAATAAGTATGTGTGAACATAGCTTCAGACTTAAATATTTCACGGATCCAAGGTGTATTTCTGATAAAACTGTGGTGTTGGTTACAGCAGAATAAAGCGTAACTCAGCAGCCCATCTGGCGACATCAACTAGGTACATATTTAGAGTAAAAATAAAATAAAAGCCCTTTGGATGTTTGTTGATATAGTTTATTACCTGAATTAATCCTTTTTATCCAGGAAAAATATAAAAAATTCGATGCCACTGTCATCAATACCGTTGACTGGCGTCGAATTTTTTATTTTCGGTGGCCCCGTCGTCACAACAATAAAGATGTCAGGGGTCATTTATTTTCATTTTTCAACGCGTATACGAAGTCGCAGGCACATCTAGTATAGCTATAAAGCGAACTATCACTTTGAAATGTACCTAAAAAAATGTCATACATATTTTCACAATTTTATTTGACAATCGAAATTACGAGATTTGATAAATTAAAATATTTATTTAATAATGAACGTGATATACAGTGGCGTAGGTTACCCCTAAATGAGCCGTCAAATTTTATCGAGGGGCCTTTCTACTTGACTGCAAGGAAGTTCAAAGGTGTAAAAACTTTTTTTAGAAAAGAAAAAAAATTCGCTTGTGTTAGACTTTTAGACGCAATGTGTTTAGACTTTAAACTATTAAAATAAATTTTAAATTGCTGTAGTCCTTGCATATAATTGATACGGCTGATATGGCCTTAGCTACGCCCCTGATGATAGTAAAAAAATATTCATTGAATATTTACTTATTACCTATACATAAGTGTACTATTTATTTTAATTTAAAAAAAGGACTCGTCTATATTATTTACATATGAATTATTGCGACTAGATTATTTAATAAATTAAGAAATTAATCAACGACTGTTTTTAATGTGGTTTATGTAGTACAAAAATTGGGAAACATCCTGTAGAAGGGTAAATGCGGCCCGTGCCCAAAGCACGCGCCAGGGTGCGCGCCCCAACAACCCGTCAGTTCAGTCCTGTTACGACCGCTCCGAAGTGCGGACACCGCGCACCCCATCTCACCACCTTTCACGATCAACTTTGAATATCGAACAAAAAAAGAGAACAGTTTACAAAGTAGTTTCTGAAGTCTTTAAATTTTTTTTTTAAATCTTAAAAGTACATATATAATATAAATATTTTTACTGTGTATCCGGGGGGTGTCGTCGGCTGAGTCAGCAGTGGACCAAGCGCAGGTATGACTCACATGATTTTCGCCATAGTAACACCCTATGCACCTGCGTTCGTTAATACGATTCCGTGCGGCTCAGATACGAGACAGACTTTGATTTTTATTCACTTTTATTTAATAATTCGGTTGTCAGGACTGTTTTTATTATTTTAATATTAATAATTTTTATGTTGGTACTAGATATGTATGTATAAAAAAGACAAATATTTTTTTCAAAAAAGTCTATTTAATATACATAGGTATAAGAAACAAAAACTTTTTCTACAATTTTTTTATTTTATTTATTTATTTTTCAGATAACATGATCCATTGTTTTACATATGTAAAATGCCGAAAAACTTATTATATTAGAACTTTCATAAAATGTTTAAAAATTGAAGAGTTATATCTCTCAGCAACAGTTTTTAAAGATGCTGTTGGCGCTAGCTCGTGTCCTCTCTAGCAACTACTTTTTTTCTGATAATAGCATGAAACCCGTCAGCAAATATTTGAGAGGCACTACAAAAAGGAGTCATCCTCATCACCATCCCCAGATTACATATTTTTTTATGTCATTTGTATATTAATTTATATAATTTGTCAATTATGCTTTGATCACACTAGTGTGACAGAGCGGTGTGAAGGTAAGTTGCTTAAAAGTAGCCTTAATATTAGAACTCTTTAAAACACCTCTATATGTCAATAAAATTGTGATCAAAATCATTTTAGTCGGATTAAATTTAAAAAAGGCCTTTTTAAATCGTGGTCACACTAAAAATAATTATTATTGTGTATTCGAAAGGGAGCTCTTTTTTCAAAATCAGGGATATAATTTTATTTATTTTTAAGAGATGAATAAAAAAATATAGCTCAGTGTAATTATAATATACTAGCGACCCGCCCCCGGCTTCGCCCGTGATGCAATTTTTATATATATGAACATTCCCCGTTTATCCCTCTATCCATTAGTGAAAACCGAATTAAAATCGGTCCACCCGTTCACGCATGATGCCGTGACCAAGGGAAATGAGGATTCATTTTTATATATAGATTATATAGATTATTGTGCCTGTTTCTACTAATACTATTTTTAATTTAATTTATTAAATTAAAAGGTTTGAATCGGCAGACAGATAGACAAAGACTTCAATTAAAACATAAAATAAAAAATCCTCGATTTTTTTTTGTGTCTGTGTTGGATCCTGTTCCTGTAATTCCGAACCTTTAATATTATTGCGAACTTTTTAATTCTTAATTGAATTCTTTAATTATGAACCTCTTCAATATAATATGAAGTTAGCAGTGAACATTGAAGAGACAACAAGATACAGAGTTTAGGACTCATTGGTTCGGCTGAATTTAATAATTTTATTTTGTACCCGTGGTCCCTTCGAGGGCTACAGGGACCAAGTCGCAATAAAATAAGTGTCAATTCGGCTTCGGATGGATGTCCAATTTTTCAAATTTTTCTCTTCATAAGAACCTTACTCGGACTTTAAAGAAATATTTGAAAAAAAAAAAAAAATTAAATGGTTCAGCCGTTCTCGAGTTTTGCGTTCTTTAGCACAAAACTTATTTAGCAAAACACATTTAGCGATTCATTTTTATTTAGGTTAGATCTATTACTTTGTGACGTTAAATTTTGTTAATTTCTTCATATTTTTTCGACATTTTTAAATTTTTAGATGCTAAGGGGAGAACTCTAGTTTTAGATATAAATATTAGAAGACCTCATTATCTATATATGTAGGTACGATCCTACGAGATCTGATTTTTGAAATCTGCTAAGTAGTTTTTTTCTACGTAAAAGTAAGCAAACGGTTTAGTTGTGGTTAGAGCACGCTACATTACGCAGTTGTAAACTAGTATCGCTATCAAATACAGAATATCGCTGTGAAATAACAGCACAACAGTTTCTGTGAATGAGGAAGGGATGCTAGAACCTACTGCAATTTTTAATAGTTAAAATTGCAATTGTGTTCATATTATAGGCGACAAAGCCCCCTACCATCAAGTAGACCTTCGGTCTACGTGGCGACCATTACTTAAAGAAATCTATCATTGTGAAATTTCATTAGAATTTAGTTAAAGATATCATTTTTTTCATAATTAAATAATAATTATGTATTTATAATATAAAATTTGAAATTAGTGGTTTTCTCTGGCTAATAGTTGTGCTGGAGTCATTGGAGTGTCGGTTAGCAAGTACCTACATATTAATAATGAATATTCTCGACTAAAGATAAATTAGTTCAACATGAGAGCGGTCTGATCTGGTCAAACTTCAATGAATCCATACAAATCGTAACTTAGAACTTTTAGATACTCTAGCTCGCTCATATAACCAAGTCTAGAAAGTTTGTTGTAGAATAACTTCTAACCTAACTAAATTAATATTTACTTAATAACTCTGAGGCTCGAAACTCATATTAAGAAAAACAAAAACTCCCATTAAAAGAGAAGTCCCCCTACTGTTGGCAGCATTTAGCTACGATTTTATATTTTTAACAATCAGAGTTATGAAAGTAAGCTTTCTTGAACATCGATTTTTAGTAGTGGCAGGACACGTTGCATATCGCAAACATAGCAGACCGTCTTGCTGCTTGCAGAACCCTGGCAGAAGACAATCGTTTCGGTGAATATGTAAGGAATGCCGAAGTCTTATCCTTATTCCCTTGTCCTCCCATTGTTATTCTTCATCCCATTCGAGTTCCGAGCTCACTTCTAATGCTGCTTGTGTTAAAAATGTTGATAGCCATCTATCAATTGTTTAAAGGTTATCCCAATAATATGCAAAAGTTTGTATGTTTCGATTTTTGTTATTCAATCACGCAAAAATTACTGAACCGATTTGCGTTAAAATTGGCACGCAGATTGTTTATTACCTGGATTAACGTATAGGATGTTTTTTATCCTGGAAAACATTAGATTCCTGCGGGATGGTCTAAAATTTTAAAAAATTCGGCGCCACCGTCTTCACAGCGATAACGATGTGAGGCGTTATCAATTTTTTCTATACATAAGTATAATAAAATCGAAAACGAGCAGCAATTTGTACACGTTGTCGGTATTTTTAGAATTTTTGTCTGTTTGTCTGTGCGCTTACCCACGCTAATCTCTGAAACAACTTAACCGATTTGAATGCGGTTTTCACGGTGTATTGTAGCAAGCTTCGCATAACATTTAGTATTAATATTTAACCCACCTAGTAACTCATATATTTTTATTTTTCAAGGCGTAGGTACGACTTCGCGGGCACAGCTAGTTATTTATAATAATAAAAAAATCTGGTTAGTGTCATGAAAAGACCTGCCACTGTCATCAGACTGGCTGCCCAGTTTATTAACTTTATGCCCTACACTAAGTATTTGAAAAAATCTTCGTGGAAATATTTTTAATAATTCCTTATTTCTAGATATAACTGCCAGGATATGTCGTAAATTTTTAAAAGTCCACAACTCACAACTTTGTAATAGATTCGTTCGTGGAATAACAACAATGTATTGCGTGTGAAATGTTCTCAATTCTTCAGCAGTTGCTCGAAACGGTGAGCTTCTTAATAACTTTATTGCCTGTGGCGTTGGTATTGCATTTGGCCGCACTTGTATCGAATTCATGAAATAGAAAACAGTTTTAGTAAAGGCCAATAAATTCTCCTATTGCTTTTATTCATATTTAATAAAACACCTTACCTACCTACTATTGAAAGCCTGCTAGAAACCACCACCATAAGAATAAAAATGTGTTATTAAGCACGTACTGTTATACTTTGGCACTCTCAAAGCTTCTCTGACTCTTTTCCTAAGCTTTCATTAACTGAATATCCATATCTTGCCTGCCACCCTTTATCTTACAAAAAAAAATATAGAATTTAACGCAGAGTTTGCCGAATTTTCTCCCTATAAGAGACTTTCATGATTTTGGAGCAAAAAAATACAGAATTTAAATCAGAGTTTTCTGAACTTTCTCACTAGGAGACTTTCGTGATTTTGAAGTTAGGAAATTCTATTCTTTTACTTTTCAAGAAGAAAAGTCCAATTGATAGTCTGCAGTTTCAGAACAACCAGGTTCGTCTGACCCACTATGCTTTAACCGCAAATTCCTAATGAGCATACACATTCTCACATTAAAATCCACGTGACTTCATCCGCAACTAAAATCCCGTAAACAGTACCTGATTGGCCATTTTGGTGACGTAAATAGCAGTTAGCCGCACTAGCAATTTAACTGCCGCACTCAGAGTCGTTTTAATGATTACTTAGCGACTCTTTAGTAAAGATTTAAAAATGTTTACTCTCAGAGACAGTTAATGGTTGATTAGTGGTCTTAAGTGACACTTAACTTTAATGACAGCTCAACCCTTACTTATGCAGGGGCTTATATCAGTGCTTACGCTAGCATAGAGAGAGACCGGAACCAAGACAAAATGACTAACTCCTTTTGTTCCTATTAATTTTTAATGGCCTTCTTGCACATTTACAATTTCAGCGCGATCAAAGGTAGTCTTGATCTGTGAAGATCATTATTATATATATATATCATTATTAAGGTACCATATTTGCAAAATAATTTTTTATTTGTTTATTCTAAGACACATAAGTACTCTATTCCTAAATTGTATACTTAAAACTTGCTTAGTATTTTTTTTAACTTTCAATCGTTAAGAATTATTAAGAATAATTTAATTAATTAATTCCTACCTTACCCTAGGAATTATCAATAAATCATGTTCATTAATATTGCGTCATATTTCAATGGTAACGATTTAGTTATTACAACACCTATCTGGATCGAATTTAAAATTATTTATCATGTGAATTTGAATGCTGCTTCGATAACACTTGTATTATTCATACATTCTTCACTTTACACCGTTATTATTACAACCAACGTGTGTTTAGAATTAATAATCCCTAATAATCCCTATTGCACCCTTTTCTACGTCGCGTTAGTTCAATTACACCTTAACAGCCGTAACTTTTTTGACGTAAACTTTGCATTTTGGAAAATTGTAATTGCTGTAATTGATTATTTTATTTTTATGTACTATAATTAGCCAGACAGGTTGACTGTGCTCTTGATGGGATGTGACTACAGTCGCGCCAAACGCCATCATTAAATTAAATAACCTAAATGTTGGGATGAATAATAATGTATAATGTATATGCGTAGCTACCCAGAGCGCGTCTTAGAAATAAAATAAATAAATTTCTGTTTATGTAAGAGGTAGGTGGCTACCATTGCCTACAACACAAGCAATGCCCCACAAGTGCTGCAAGTGCGCTGCTGGCAATAGAAGAATCAAGGATAAGGGATGGAAAAATAGGATCAAATCTCTATATATAAAAATGAATCCCTATTTCCCTTGATCACGGCATCACGCGTGAACGGGTAGACCGATTTTGATTCGGTTTTCATTAATGGAAAGAGGGATAAACGGGGAATGTTCATATATATAAAAATTGCACCCCGGGCGAGGCCGGGGGCGGGTCGCTAGTATATAATAAAATCGTAAACGTAGCGTGTCTGTACATTAAACATTAAAAAAAATTACAGGTTGTACTTATGTTATCGAGGTCAAAAAATAGTTTTTAAAATTTTGTCTGTTTATCTGTTTGTCTGTGCGTTTGTGCACGCTAATCTCAGAAACGGCTTAGCCGATTTGAATGCGGTTTTCACAGATATATTGTAGCAAGCTTTCCGTAACATTTAGTGTTTGTTTTATTCCAATCAGTTTACAAACAAAAAAGTTACGTGCTATACCGAATACCACGCGTACGAAGTTGCGAGCTCAGCTAGTTGTTAATAGAGCCTTAATAAACTCTCTTTTACTTAGTGACTTAGAGTTTCACTGTACGGCCTATGACCCAATTAAGTAGTCCTTTATACACAATTGCTCTTTAAAACAAAGTACTGACCTTTAACATTATAACTTGGAAGTTAATTAATATTGGGTACATTTTATTTAAGTAGCATATATTTTATTGGACTCTAAAAAAGTAAATTCACCATGATCGCAGTTTTCGATTTGTTCTGATGGATAAATGAAAACCTCATAATATTTTAAATGTAGAATTACACCTTTCACCCATGTTAAATATAGCTCCGCCCACTTCCGCCCACTGTCACCGAATTTTACGTTCTGTAATCACGCCCAATCTTTGAATAACTTTTCTTGTCTTTATTTAAGTCTTACGTACGTTTAATACGTTTTCATAAGGCTTAGTTTGTCTTTAAATGAATAAAAAGTAAATGTGTAAATATTTACTATAAAGTATTTGAAGATTGAGAATTTGAGAAAACATCAATCTTCAAAGACAACGTCAATCTTCAATGGCCTAACGTAGGTACCTAGTGAAATATACCTTGTCAATGAAAGAGAGAGAGAGAGAGACTTAAAATATGTATAATATATGAATTTATAAATATATAAAGCGTTAATTGGGATGGATATGGATGGATTTTAAAGACGCACAGACTCCGATGAACAATTTTCCATAATTATATTTATTTTTATGTTATATACAGTCACCCATTGCTTTCCGTCAGTATTTTTTTTTATGTTAAGATCGGCAGACAGGCTGACGGTCGCCTATAACACAAGCAACGCCACAGCTGCTGCAAGTGTGCTGGTGTGCTGCTGACCATATAATAAGGGATTGGGAAGTGATAAGGAAATGTTAGACTCCCTGCATCCCCTACTCAATCACCGAAACACAACAGCACAGATGCTGTTACTTCACGGTGGTCTTCTGTAAGGGGATGATTACTGTCTCTCATAGATTTTTTTACTTAAATAAATCCCTACCTCATACTCATTTTTTCATGTTAAGATTGACAGACAGGCCACTTGATGGTAGGTGGCAACGCCACTGATGCTGTAAATGCGCTACCGACCATATAGTAGGATTAAGGATAAGGGATTGTTCAATGGGCTCGTTAAGAGTAGAAAATGTCTCTGTCCCATTACTATCAACGACTCTCATTAAAAACTTTCTATTTAAGGAATTGGAACTACGTCGGGTCCTATAAGTCTATCTAAATCTTTCCATAAATAAATTGTAGGTATTATTTTTATATTTGTCTACTACTAGTGGACAGAAAATAGTATTAAAGAAAGGAAGGGTCGCTATTTCCCTCCGAAGGGCTTCATAGGTTAGGGCGAGCGTGGGAGCGGTGATCTCAGCGACAGTAATTAGGTAACACGGGTAAACAATTTTCTCCCACCCTACTCAATTGGCAGCCAGTGTGGATTACGTTGTCGACATTCGCTTTGTTAAAACTAATGTAGCTTACTGGGCGCTTTACTTGGCATTATTTACTTTGGCAAGTCTGACAAAAATCACCAAAGCAATTAAGTCAAAACCAATGGATATACGGAATGAGAAGTGCTTTAGTTTCTTGTAAATTGAGGAGCAGTTTATTGTTTTCGACGTATTTAAAAAAGCAAAAGTGCGACCGGCCAGTTGGATGTTATATAAATATAATAACTTATATAAATATATAACCCGGCGAACTTCATACCGCCGCAAAATGCATGAGAAAATGAATTTTATTCAAAAAATTCTAAACCAGACATAAAATCATTACCAATTATATATGTAGCGAGGCCGGAATTAAAGCCAGCGTAAAAAATATTTTTGATATCCACCCATGGTTACAACAGTTTAACAGTTAGCAATAAGTTTAGTCGAGATCACAGGAGACCGAAGAGCTGGTAGCTAACTCGGACAAAGAATTAGTCTTGTTATTCAAAGGGGGAACGCTGTCAGTATCTTCGGAACCTTGCCTAAAGGGACTCCTTTTAATAATATATGTTAGTTATTATATTACAATTAGGACTTTCGAATATGACTTAACTGTTGAAATTTAATTTAATTGTATGAATCTAAATTCATATTTTAACAGTTAAACGCATCTCCTGTAAGACATGTACCACTTGTGTTTTAGACTCTTAAACGTGATAGCTGAAATTCTATCTTATTTTTATAAAAATATCTGTGAAAATGTCACTTTATTTAAAAAAATATTAAGACACTCAATTTATAATAAATATTGTAATTAATAATCACTGATAATCGATAATGATCTATACCAACTAATGAACAAATGTGAGATTTTAAATTGGCAATAGTAGATAAATGATATTATAAGAAATCTTTTATCCCTCGTAAAGGAACAATTTCCTAAATTGAATTATGATTATGTGCAATCTAAGAAATGGACGTTTCTCGTACCTACTATTGAAACACGGTAGTAGTAGATACGTAGCGAGATCCTTTGTGACTTACAGCTAAAGGCGTCAGCCTTTGTCGTTTTCGATAACATTATTTTTATTACATTTGTCAGTTCATTCTCTTGTTCGATTGTTACAGATAAAAGCTCTAAATGCAAGCAAATAATTCAAGATGCATGAAAAAATGAAACGTTCGGAGAGATAGACTTGTGAATATTATGGAAGCAACACTTTCACAGTTTCAACGAATATCCTCATCCCGATTCTATCACCAATATGTCGCGCCCTCAGTTCGTATGTCCAATGGATACCTTCACGATTTATTTCCACAGCAAAATCCAAATCTTCTTCAACAATACCTAGCATACTACAATGAACCGCTCGCTCCCCTTGACCTGTCCCTCAAGCCAACTGTACCTATTACTCCACCATCTACTCCACCACTTTCACTAAAAAGAAAGTCGCCAGAAAAAAAAGAAAATGAGAAGACTGTGAGGCCCCCAAAAATATTTAGACATTTTGAAGAAGTCGAAGAAAAAGAACACGAAGAAGATAGAAAGGACAATAGAAAAGAAATCGATGAACATTCCAATGACAGTGAAAGTCCGGAAGCAAAGAAACTAAGATTTACGAAACAATTTTTTGAAGAATTGAAAACTTGCCTTCCTCCGGAACCAGAAACTCCAACGAAAAACGAAGAAAATTGTCCAGAAGTAGTTGAAATAAAGGATGTAGAAGAACGTCCTAAAAAATCACCAAAACCATTAATACAGCCTTTAAAAAAGAGTAAGGCTGTTAGAAGGTTATTGTTCGATGAAGATAAAACGTCGCCTGTCTCTGGAACGATCATTCGAGATTTAGCTGAAGACGAGACTCTCGTCGTTAGAAAGGTAAATTGACGAGCCCGTTGGATGAGTTAGGGTGCTTGCCTTAACGCTCTGTTCTAAGCCTCCCGGGTTCGATTCCCGGCAGGGTCAATTTTGAAAAATCAACTTTTCAAATTTGGCTCAGGTCTGGATTTGGAAAGTAGTGCGTTTTCGCAATCATTTGGGCAGCCCGTCTGGCGGCAGTAACCACCCCCTTACAGAAGACCACCTTGAAATAACAGCACGCGTGCTGTTGTGTTTTAGCCCATTTTCCTATCCCCCTCCTAATCCCTTATCCTTAGTCCTACTGCAGTTGGCAGCGCACTTGCAGCAGCTTTGGCGTTACTTGTGTTACAGGCGACGGTAGCCACCTACCATCAAGTGGACCGTCAGCCTGTCTGCCGATCTTAACATTAAAAAAAAATATTGTAGGTTACATTTCAAGGAATCGAAATGGTAAAATTTTCGTCAGATCTCTATCACAAATACTCGGTAAAATTGCACAGGAACTATTAATTAAGCATTCTTACAGTGCCATAACAGTAAGGTCTCGGGGGAACTTTCCTTATCGCCACAATTAAAAGGGGTATGAAATCATGGATTGCGTTGTGTTTTCAGGCTAATAACAGTTCTGTGGGTGAGCCGTAGCGATTTTCAAGGGGGTTGGGTTCTTCAGTCATTAGTTGCGTAATAAATCGTCGATTTAAAACTTAAATGGCGTCACATAATTTTGTTCGATTTTTCACTACATTATGTGAGATATGTATAAGAGTCGATTGGTTCTCGATATTAAAATTTTGATATGTACTTTTTCGTTGTCACAGCCAACCAGATTTCATCATTTTTAGAACACTTATTTTAGAAGTATTTATTTGTTTTCATTAAAGTACTTTTTATTAAAACTAACAATTACCTGAGATTGATAAATAGTTTTATTTTCAACTAATTTTTCAATTATTACTAGTTATTACGTAAATGTTAAATTATATTTTCATAGAGTCTAGACCCTTAGTTCCCAAAGTGGGCCAGGTGGACCCCCAGGGGTCCACAGGTGACTCGACGGGGGTCTACGTTGGCGTGAATAAAAATTGGGGATGACAAAAAAAAAAACAATCAATTCTCACTTATTTCATTTAGAAAACTTTTCATTCGTGGTTGAAACTCAGCCGCAACGCAAATTTCCATAGTTAGATCTAATCTTCACATTTTTGTCGAGTTTTTGGGAATATGGTAGAATATGGTCACTGTTTTTGGGAACATGAGCTAAATTTTGAAAGTGGTCTATGAGAAAAAAAGTCTCGGAACCTAGACCGTTTATTTATTTATTTACTGAAGTACATAAATAGAACGCAATTAATAAAAACTAAAAAGTGCATGTGTAAAAATTATGTGCTAAATTGAAAAGAAAAATCTTTTCTTTTTCTGTATTTTTTTTTCCATTCAATATTATATTGCACTTTATAAAAATGCCAATTATTTTAAGTATCATAAAATATGGTTATGTGTAATGAAAAAAATTCTATTTACTTACCCATAGGGTGACATAGATCCAGCATTCAATGTTGTGGAAGTGACAGACGAAGCCAAAGCACTAATAGCCAGTATAGAAAATCGCCTAGGCAGATACATATGCAGGCTATGCCGGCGGTTGTATAGTGACGCATTCGCATTGGCTCAACATCGCTGCTCCAGAATTGTTCACATCGAATACAGATGCCCCGAATGTGATAAGGTAAACATTTTCATTATTAATTATATTCAAAGTAACAGATTGTGCCATCTGCCATTAATTGCTTGGTTTTAGAAGAACTAAGACCACATTCAGTCCAAGTATAATATGTATTACTAAACTGGCTGTGCCCGTGACTTTGACGACCAAATTTTTTATATTTTTAATCGATCCCTCGGGAATCTAACATTTTAACATTATAAAAAGTATCATACATGTTAATCCAAGTAATAAACTATCTGTGTGCCAAACTTCATCTAAATCCGTTTAGCCATTTTTGCGTTATTGAGGTACGTCCAAAGATAGAAACTTTTGATATATTTTTGTATGACAAAACATATAATGTATTATTGTTAGGAGTTGGTTTTTCATTTTTTATTTTAGATTATGAAAGGTACCCTATGTCCTTTTATGTATCCTATCAATTTGCAAAATGATCGGTTGTGTAGTTGAATGCGTAATAAACAAACGAACTCACTTTCGTATTTATAATATTAGTTAGGATTTATGTCATTTAATCAAATCTCCTTACGGACAACAGACTTCACAAGCATTATAGTCCACCTACAATATGGTGGCGTTTGTAAACTATAAAAAAGTCTTACGTTTACCTCTTAAAAATAAAAACTTAACTTAAAATTTACAACATATTTTCAACCCCTCTCAATATATAATTACTCAATTTGTACATCACCCATTTTTGTTTTTTTGTTATAAAACGTTCCCATCAATAAGTAACAATTTATTTATTGACATTTCGACAAATGATAACTGATAACAAAATAACCCTTACTTTTAAATAATGTTCGTGGGAAAAATGAGTAGGGTGATCTCAGGTGGCAATTAGTTGAGGGGAGACTGTTGTCACTTGGTACATTTCTATGGGAGCCAGCCAACCCAAATGCTTGTGCGATGTTTACACACGCAAATTGATGCAACACGTGATGCGTGACCGCCGACTATTAGTTCTATAGTTATGGGATAACAATAAACTTGTTAGAAATCGTTGATCGCTTGTTTATCAATTACGGCATTTTCCGATACCTTCATAAACAGTTGAGTGGGAGAAAAAATTAAAGAATGTTTCTCGTGCCAGAAAGATTATTATCCTGCGTTCGAATTTCCACTGAGAGCAGCTTTAAGAAATGATTAAGAAAATTTCTACAACCTATGTTTTCATATTCGTAAATATACCTTAAAATTAGTAGTAGAAGTAATCTGAACAATATGCAGCCTCTAGTCATTCGAAACGATCACGAATATTTTTTTTCTTTTTACTTCGATTGGAAATTCTTCAATAATTCCTTGGGTAACAAATGGGTTTTCCATGCGTAACAAAATGTTTTCCATGTTTTCCACCGTCCACTGTGGCACTGAGAATTATGACTTAAAATATTTGGAAATGTTTAAAATATAACGCCCGACATTTTTATTGCTGTTATACATTTACCAGGCAGTGAATCTTTATTTTTAGACATCTGGTACCCGCGGCTTCGCCCGCGTGGAATATATAACCTATGTCCATCCTAAAATTCTATTCTAACTATTGGTGAAAGAATTTTTTAAATCGGATGAGTAGTTTCGAAGATTATCACCTACATACAAACAAACAAACATACAAATTTTACCTCTTTATAATATTAGTACAGATTAGTTTTCCATTATTGACAATATTTCGCTTTTGACCATGACTTTGTCCGCGTCCTTCGGAACCAGCACTTTCACCTTATGATACGTACTGTATACCTCTGACAACGTTTAAAACCTTTTATAATGATCGGTCAAGGCGTAAAAGCATAACAAACAAAGACTTTGCATAATATTAGTTAAATGATCTTTTTTTTTTTTTTTTTCAATTGAAATTAATAAATATAATCACTAAATTTAGATATCGACAATTGTTTTTATTTTGTATTTAATATGTTCAGGTGTTCAACTGTCCAGCAAATCTAGCATCTCATCGTCGATGGCACAAACCCAGAGTTCCTGGCGGCAACAAACGTCGTGACGCTCCATCTTCTGACGCCGGGCGTTTTCCTTGTCAGCGATGCGGCAAATTATTCCGAAGGCAGGCTTATCTTAGAAAGCACTTGCTCGCACACGAGCAACCTGAGAAGGAAGCCGAGAAGGAGCCGTCGGCTTTTCGACAAGTTCACAACGAGTTTCCTACTTATCAACCGGTAAGTGAAAGAAATATTCAGCGTTTGTCAAACAAGTTTATGACACGGCTTGTCTTGCGATATGTAACGGATAAAAAGATGTTTTGGAGGACCTGTGCAAAAGTAGGGTGCCTAAGTGCCCTCAATGATATGAAATAAGCTGTGGACAGAAAATAAGGCAAAGACGAGTAAATTAGGGAAGTAAATGAATGTAAGGAACAGAAAACAGGAAGCAAATGTTGCTTGCCCCAAACGGGCCCTGTATCAAATTTTGCAAAGCCCAAATTGAGGGTAAGAATTTTTTTACAAAAGAAAACAAAGTAGCTCCCATGTTTTTAGACCCAATGCATTTAGAATCTAAACTCTTAAACTCTAAAATTTATCATACGTACATGGTCATTTAGTCCCAGTATGACTTCTGTTATGACTCTGCATTATTCTAAACCACACAATTGCTATACAGGAAGCCAACCGTGATAGTAACTTCAACACGTTCTGGAATAAAATACCCCCCGCGCAACAAGACTTCAACTGGGAGGGTTTGCAGCCTCGATGCGCTTCGTCATGCTCCTCAGAAGATTCTAGAAGCTTGGACGTAACGGGCTCTGAAGACGAAGGTGGTGCTAGCGGCGATGGGTGACGTCGTGTTTTGCGGCCAGTGCCGCGTTTTCCTCCCTACGCTCCTGTGCCTCCTAACCCACTTTATCCTTATTCGACGCCGTACGTACATGATAACATGCCTTTATATTTTTCTTAAAAAAATTCACTTACCATCTACCTTTTTTCAAATGATTAATATTAATTATCAGATTAATTATTTTGTAGTTTACTAAAAAAAAAGGACGAATTTTTCTTAAATTTATTTTAACCATATGGTTTATTAGATTAGGATCTAATATTATTATTAGATAATAAATTATAGTATTTATTAGTAACCTTTTGTATGAGAAGTCCAATGTTTCTAAATATTCTCTAGTTCATATCGGCACACAATTGTATACTTAATTAATTTTGTATTATAATATGTACATAGAAAATCAAATTTCATGTTTTTTAGCATAATACTTAAGTTTATCTCGTGTAAATATAAACATTCCTACAGCAACATTCCAAATTAATTATTATGGAGAAATGTAAAGCTTTATAAGAGAATTTATCTTCACACATACATATCTTCTATTACCATAGGTCCTTCTTATTAAAGCTATGTAATTGTAGGTTTTAGAGTTCTTTTAAAATTGCACATACTTGCATATAGGTATATGAATCTATTCAAATCTCAGCATAACTTTAAAATGTAGTACTGGTTTTTTTTCTTTATTTTTTTTCATTATTTTCAAATAAGACAGTATGATTTGATTTTTCTGGCATATTAACTGTTTTTTTTTTTAATTAAAAATTTTGTTCTATAATTGATGAATTTTGCCTGTAGATTAGGTATTTAGGTAATTTTGCCTGTAGATTAAAAAAGAGCATAGATGTAGTATTACTTCCATGAACCAATCATGTAGAATAATAAGTGAACGGTTTATAAATTTATGAATAGACTGAAAATTTATTCAAAGACAAAGTGATGGCAACATTTCGATCGCGAGGCGCGAAGGGCCATCGCGATCGATCCGTTGCATCGAGCATATTTTTAGATGCACCGACCGACCGGCTAATATTTTTTTCATCATTCTACGTACATCGGAATTAAGTGTGTAACTGGGCCAGCCCGCAAACGGCTCCTTGTCTATGTTTAGCCGTTAGCTGTTAAAGTGCATCCTACTCAGACATATTTTTTTTTAAACTAAATGTCTAAGTTATAGCTAAGTTTAAAAATTCTAATAGGCACAACTTAATTAACAAAACGTCAATCAATAATAGCATTTAATATGAATATTTACATTGCGGTTAATCCATTTCTTTATTAAATCCTTTGTTAATTTTCACTTCATCATCTCAGCCGTAAGACGTCCACTGCTGGACAAAGGCCTCTCCTCTAATTTTCCAAAAGGACCGGTCAGAAGCAGCCTGGATCCACCCTTGACCCGCGATCCTTATCAGGTCGTCTGTCCACCTTATGGGTGGACATTCTACGCTGCGCTTACCGGTTCGTGGCCTCCACTTCCGGCATCAGCCACCGTCGGCTCTCCGTACTATGAGTCTTGCCCACTGTCACTTCAACTTACTAATTGTATGGATATGCCAAATTGTTAAGATTTTATTAAATTGTTTAATATACTAATGGAAATCGTACAAAAATGAATTAACTCACAGTTTAACGAAAAATCGTTGATTATTAAATATTGGGCATTTTATTACACCTTCAAGTATTTTCACGTTTGATCTAGTCCACTAAAAATTCTAGTCAAGATATACATATATTAACTAGTCAGTATATACATACTTTTAGTCGTATTAAAATAATATTGAATGAAATTATAATGTCAAAAATATTCAGTCATAATTCCACACAAAACAATCGATTTTTCTATTTTTAATCTAATCTGCGTTTAAATTCTAGTCTTATTTAAGTAAGTGCTGTAGGTAAGAATGATTAGCTAGTAAGATATAAATTTAATTTGATCTCTTATTCATATATTTTCTAGTCTATTTCTAGTCAACTACTAATTCAAAGTACTAAAAATTTATAAAATGTACAAGTAGGTATTCTTTTTCGTTTAGATACAAAATTTTTCGTTTTTGTAAATTATAATATCTTCGCTTGTCATTAAATTAAACATGTCTAGTCATAATACCAAATAATTATAAGCAAATAAGTATTGCGATTAAAATAATATATAAAATAATAGTATATATGCCATATAATGGTAGTTTATACATATAAATTTTTGATATTTTCTGTGATCTCACAACTAGTCATTTACAAATTTACTGTAACCAATATCTAGTCATAAAGAAAAACATAATCTGACAAAAAAAATCTAGTATTTAATAAAATGCCCAACTATTTTAATTCAATCATTGAAAACAAACAAAATATTTTAAAAGTTCAGACAAACCCAATGAAAACAAATTTCTAAACGTCCTGAGTTACAAAATATTATAATTGCACATTATTTTTATTAAAAACTTCTAGTTGTTTAATTAAATATTGAAAAAACATCGTGAGAATTAGCCAATTGTTCAACAGGTTGAGGTCGAGCCTTTGTTACATCACCTGTACTTCTGCAAGCATTGCTAGCATTCAAGGGTATCAGGTTTAATTCTCGGTGGGGTAGAAGCCGTGTAGTTAAGGGTCATTCTGGCGGTGTGTTTCTCTTATTTTTTAATTTCTAATTATTTAACAATAATAATTACATATTTATAATTGTTTTACATATTATATTACGCGTTTCGATTTCGCGTAAACGTGATCATAAATTTTCCAGTTTTGCATGTATTTATTTTTTATGTAATCTTAAATAACTATGCTATTGAATGCAGTCATGTATTTAATAATTATGTAAGTTTTGTCCAAAAAAAAGTTTAATTGAAAAAAAAAATTTTTTTTACCTGTTTATAAAAAACAGGTTGGCACATCGAAAACCGATGCGTTAGGACCACTCCCAATATCAATTTAAAGTAAATTATGTATGCTTACCGGAATATTAAACGGAAAAATGAAGCTACTTTTGATTTGTTGAGTTCGAAATGGTTGAAAAATTAAAAACAAATTAATAAAAAATTAAAAAATCGATAGGTTAGTACCATGTGTTGTACCCAATGATGTTTTTTTTTTTTTTTTTTTTTTTTTTTTTTTTTTTTTTTTTTTTTTTTTACGATCCCTCCAGCATTATGCGCTGAAGCCTGTATTTACTGTCCTTTCATACCAGTTCTCGCATTTATTCTACTCGTACTTCCATTCTTCATACCGTTTCTTTCTTGCATTCATCTCTTTCTTACTATGCGGGTGGGATTCCCGTCTATTCCTATTCTATTCTAACTATTCCTTTTCTTATTTCTATATTTCCATTCAGGGGGAATGAGTAAACAACGTTGTTTTGTTTATTAACTGTACATGGCAATATTAAAATTAAAACAATTAAATAATACAATAATAAATACAATTTTCTAAAATTAACAGTTAAAATTTATAAAATTACAAATAAATACAATAATACAAAAACAAAATAGTCATTACAATTATAATTAAAATCCTGCTATTTCGACTTATTCCTATCTATTGCCTTCTTAATTGTTTTTATACAGTATTTTAAAAACTCCTTCCTTCCTTTATCCATCATAATTTCATTAATATTATTTCTAATAATCTTTATTCCTAACCTAAATTCCACATCAATTCTGTCCGCCTCCGAGGAGGGACAATCTAAAATAAGGTGCGGGACAGTCTCGTCTTGCGTGGGTTCGCAGATGCACGATGGGCTCTCCTTGCACTTGAACCTGTTCAAGTACTCAGAGAACCCACCGTGCCCCGTGAACAGTTGTGTCAGAAGGCGATCGGGTCCAATTGACCTTACGGTCTTGTATGAGTCAAGAACATTGGGGAAGAACAATTTTGTGACCTCTCCAGTGTTGCTTGTTTTGTACCTACGATCCCATTCCTCAAGCGATCGCATACGAATGCTCCGCCTGACGAATGAGACCGGGCACAGGTCATAATGCGGCTTCGTCTTTAATTTTTGTGCTGCCTCCCTAGCCAGGTGATCCGCTCGCTCATTGCCCTCTAGCCCCGCGTGTGCTTTCAGCCAAAATAATTTTACTATTTTATTCCTTCTGAAAGCTTCTCTGATGTTGTTCCTAGCCTCGGTAGCTAGAGGATGCAAACAGCCGTTCGCCGCGATGGTTTGGAGGGCGGCCATTGAGTCGCTGTAAATTACAGAGGTGGTTTCGCTTCGTTTGAGGATCACCCCAGTCGCCTTGCACACCGCCAGGAGCTCGGCCTGATAGACGGTACAGTAGGGCGACAGTCTAAGCTTGATGGCCGATGTTTCGGCCTCGCCATTCCATATGGATAGCGCGGCCCCAACCCGGCCATCAATCTTGCTGCCGTCCGTGTAGATGCAAAGGTGGTAGTTGCTGTTCTCTTTGAGTTGTTCCTCGTCCATCAGTCTTCCAAACTCCAGGCTCATGTGCTCGGCGGGGTGGGGAGCCTCAATAGCCGGGCCCATCCGCTCGACGTCCATGTCCTTCAGCTCCGGCCGGGGTACCCCCCTCTTGGCCTCGTATATCGAAGCTGCTTCGCATACACGTAGGTCAAGGGGGAGCAATCCAGCCAATAGCAGAGCCGAGTTCAAGGACACCGTGCGGTAGGCCTTACACAGCTTTAGAGCAAAACCCCTCTGCACAGCGTTCAAACGCTTGGCCACCCCCAATTTCCCAGCAGCGGGTGCCCAAGCACTCGCCGCATACGTGATTATGGGCTCCACCGCGGCGACATATATCGAGCGGATCACTTCTGAGTGCAACCCCCAGCTAGTTTTGGCAGCCTTCCCCAACTGTTTGTAGACTCCGATCGCCTTGCGACACACCCTGTCCACGTGACTGTTAAAGGTGAGCTTATTGTCTATTGTTAAGCCCAGCAATTTCATTTCGTCTTTCATGTCAATGTCAACCCCGCCCATGGTAAGTCGAGGCGTGTCGAACTTACGCTTTTTGGTTAGCACCATTGCACAGGTTTTGTGCGGTGCAAACCTCAGCTTATTTTCGACACCCCACGCCAAAACATGAGCGAGGGTGGCATTGGCACTTCTTTCAATGTCTTGACCTGTTTTTCCGTCGAAAACGAGGACCACGTCATCCGCGAAAGCCTGGCAGTAGACGCCTCTACTCTCCAGGCTTCGCAGTAATGGATCGATTGTCAGATTCCAGAGCAAAGGGCCAGCTATAGACCCTTGGATGCAACCCCTGCTTGTCGCCGTTCTGCGTACCTCACCGCAGTATCTGACGCTCACAGTCCTGTCGGTGAGGTAGCTGTCGAAGACCCGCCTGATATTCACCGGGCATCCCGCTTCCGCCAGTCGGACTCTGATTTTTGGCCACCAGACGCTATCGAAGGCTCCCTCTATATCCAGAGACACGAGTGTCACGAGTCTCTTATCACTAAGTTTCCCGCGAACCCGCGACATAAGGTCATAGAGGGAATCTTCCGTGCTCTTCTGGGGCACAAAGCCATACTGACGGGCGCTTATGCTCGGTAAGATATAATATTTCAGGCGAGCCACGAGCATTTTTTCAAAAACTTTGCCAAGCACGGGCAACAAACCAATGGGTCTGAATGACTTGGGGGTGGTATAACTATCCCTCCCCGGTTTCCGAAGGACTATCACTGCCGCTTCTTTCCATATCTTTGGAAAGATATGGTGGGCCATACAGCTATTTATAAGCCCTAAAAATAATTTAGGGTCACAGCCGATGGCCCGACCACAGATGTCGGCAGTGAGCCCGTCGGAGCCGGGGGCCTTCTTCGGATTGAAGGAGCTCACCGCCATCCCGAGTTCAGTCAGAGTGAACGGAGGGTCGCAAGAGGAATCTTGTCCCCCAACGTTCACTCCGTCCGCTTCATTCCTGATCTCACGGTGAACTTCTTCATCCGAAGTCGCGTGGTCTTCCGGGTAGAATACCTCCGCAAGCCACTCTACCGATCCCTTTGCGTCTAGGACCCTACCATCCCGCTCCAGTGGCGGGTCCTCGTCTCTGACGGCTGTCCTACTGATGACTCTATATATGCCCTGCCACACACTTTCGCCGTCCTGGCGTTCACAGAAGGACTTCCAGGAGTCCGTCTGAGCTTGCCTCACCGCTTGCTCGTACTCTAATTTTTTACTAAGATATTGCTCAACGACCCACGACCTCCTAACAGGCGCAGCGTTCCTGATTCTGTTTTTCCTGGTTTTGACCTCCTTCTTCATGGTCTCCAGGTCCTCTGACCACCACGGCAGCGCCAGTCTCTCCTTCATCGATCTCTTCGGAATGGAGTGGTCACACGCCTCCTCAATTAATTTTGTGTAATTTTGAATAGCCAATTCAGTTTCTTCCCTGTTTAGTACAACACCTTCTTCCATTTTGTTCTTGTCGAAAAGTTCTTTAATTTTGATACCAAATTTATGCCAATCCGCTTTTTTGGTGTTGTACTTTCTTGTCGTTCTGACCACCTCCATTCCTCGAGAAGGTTTCAGGTTCAACTTTAGTGCAATGCCGTTGTGGTCTGAGCCCGTTAGACCGATCAAGACTTTCCAATCATAAACCAGGTCCAACAGGTCATGTGAACACGCAGTGATGTCCACATAACTACAGAAACGCCGTCCCCCCCGGATTGTGTCGTAGGTCGGAGTGTCTCCTGTATTAAGCACTTGGAGGTCCAGCTCCTCCAGACTGCCTGAAAGTTCCTCTCCCCTGCGATCTATTTTCTTGCTCCCCCACCACGAGCTCTTTGCATTTGCGTCGCCACCGACAAGCCATCTCCCAGCCCCCAGCTTGGCCTCGATTCCCTTCAGATGCCCTATGTAGGGTTCTATCGGTCTATCCGGCTCGAAGTAGAAGGAGGTAAGCTTGGTGATCCAGGTCCCCGTCCGGATCCCCACCACCACGATGTTGTTGGTGGTGAGTTCCGGGTACTGTATTACCTTTAGGCTGCTATCGAATATTATGATAGCAGCCTTGACAGTACCCTCTCCCGGTGTGGGGTTCTGGAAAACCCGCATCCCCCTCCGACCCCGAACCGTCCCAACAGCGCCCACATAAGGCTCCTGAAGGAGTGCGATAGCCACTCCTCCTTTCACTGCTTCCACTAGGAGCTCGGAGGTAGCCAGTCTGCTCCGCTGCAAATTGGCTTGCAAGAGCCTGTAAGTGGGGCCTGCCGCAGGGGTGCCCTTAGCAATATTGTGTAGCAGAGCGTGCTATTGCATCCCATTTTCCTCTCACAGGACACACAGAACTGAGAGCATTATGCTCACGATTCCCTAACTTGGCCACAGCACAGTTCCGGCAGGACGGCGGTGTCCCTGCACGCCACCGCGAGCACTCCGCCTTAAGGTGGGCGTCCCCGCAGTGGCTACATAGGTCCGCCGTGCCCTCGCAGAACCTTTTGCTATGGCCATAGCCTAGGCATCGCGAGCACTGGACCAAGGGCGACTGGTCTGCGACCCTTACGCGCTGCAATCCAACGTGCAAGAATCCCAGCCCCGTCGCCCTCCCCCAAACCTCCGAAGAGGTGCTCAGGACTATGTGTCCTGTGAGAGGGTTCCTAGCCTTCTTCCTATATTTCACCCTCATTCTGCTTTGTTCCTCATTGAGGCCGTCGAACAGGGACCCATTTTGACTCTTGATCGCTTCCATGACATCCCCGTCGCCATTTATAAGCAGAACGTCGTAAAGAATCAGTAGCGGGTCCCTGTTCTCAACCCCAGTACAGGTAAGTTTTTTGTTTGCTTTTTCAATCCTTTGCTTCACTTTGTCCCTTTCTTCTTTTGTTGAACAGCTCAGGACGATTTTTCTATCTCTGGCCTTCCTGATGCGCTCAACCTTCACCCACCCTTCTTCTGCATTAACCGCGTCCCGCACCTTGTCCAGTACCCGCTCCCCGGTGTCGTTGACGTCTTCCGACGTCACCACCACCGAATGCAGTGTGGATCTTCCTACAATCCTATCCTTCGCCCCCGCAGCCTCCGCATAGGTCCTTTTAATATTTACTTCTTTAATTTTATTTACATCTTCTTGAAGCTCCTTCATTGCCTTTGTTTCTATTTTTAGAGCTTCTATAGATTTTGAACTTTCTTCCAGTAATCTTATATTTTTATTTAAAGCCTCTATTAATTCTTTGTTATTTTGTTTACATGGCTTTTGGCTTTCTGGTTTGCTCTCCGACTCCGCCTCCTCTACGAGGTTATAGAGCCTATCCAGGGCCTGCACCACGCCATCCCTAATCTCAGTTTTAAGATTTTTAGAGCCGCTGAGGTGGAGTTTTGCCTTGTTCAGGCACGCTCTCGCCTCTGCGACTCTACTAGGATATTTGAGCGTGTGCGTGGCCCTAGGCGGCTTGTCCCTATCGCCCGCCATTGAGACCAGAGGGGAGATGGAGACCTTCCCGGTCTCCCACTCCCCTATGCTCTTTCTGACGCTCGGCAGAGGAGGCGGAGTTTTTTGAGCGCCTTGGGGTTGATTTTTTGGTTTATTAGAGTTGGCTGAGGGTGAGCGAAGCATAATGCTGGGGGGATTAAAGTCAACGTTAAAATGTTTGTAAAAGTTATATAAAGTTATTAATTGGGTTGTAAAGAGACCTTGTCAGCTTAAGGGCTGTAAAGGGGCCTACTTAATTTGTTAAAAAAAAACGGCTGTATAGTGGCCTGGGCAAATTATTAAAATTTTAAACTTAATCTACAGATAAAATTCCAATTTAAAATTATATGTACAATTAAAACTATTTAGAAACTTAAAGTGGCAATAATAATACTATTGAATAAATTACAATAATAAGTTATGTTAAAACAAGGTTAAAATTACAATGATAATAAAACAATGAAATAAAATTCTAATAAGTTACATAAAATTACAATAAAATAAATTACAATGATTACGATAAAATTACAATAAAATTCCAATAAGATTTAATAATTTACAAATATTCAATAATTTTTCGAAGTATTATTAAATTATTAATCATTAATAATTTAATGATTAATAGCCGCTAACAGATTACAATAATTCACATAAAAGATTGGCTGTAGAAGGGCGTCGTTAAAATTCCAGACTTATTTTAGCTTAATTTGTCAATTAATCTAATAAGCCTGGTTGTTAAAAATATTTTAAAACTTAAACTAACTTATTTTAACTTAATTCTAAACCGTAACTTAATTAATATTTTAACTTAATTCCAAAATTTTGTATGAAATCGGTAAAAACCGTAGGGGCCAAAAGATAGGTCTTGAAGGGACCTATCCAATGATACCCTACGATCCCCAGTTCCCGAGATATTCCAGAGGGGAAGGGGGGTATCAGAGGGATGGGGGGGTGGGGTGCTACGTCAGGATCGACCACCGGGGAAGATAGACCTATGAAAAATAAAACTTGAACCTCGGTCAGGGTTCAAGTTACAAAAGTTGTTTACAATTTAAAGATATACTCTGGAATATCTCGGGAACCTACGGTTTCCCGATCCCAGAAATTTTCGGTGTCCTTAAAGAGATCTTCCTCCTCTATCCACTGGCATAAATCCCGTGTTGCTATCCCTATCCTGTGGGTCAGGATAGGCTTTGACTCTTTTGAAAAACCAGTCAACGCTGACCCCGCACTTTCGTAATTTATTTTAGTTACTTGTGATAGTCCAAAAATTTCCGGAATTTCCCTAAAACTATA
This sequence comes from Bembecia ichneumoniformis, assembly GCA_910589475.2. NCBI lineage: Eukaryota > Metazoa > Arthropoda > Insecta > Lepidoptera > Sesiidae > Bembecia > Bembecia ichneumoniformis. Next base: position 9,141,876 of record OU342537.1, on the reverse strand, counting down.
TTTATCACAAGCACTTTCCGACACTATTTATTAATTTTCAAAATTTTGAATTTTCGAGGAGGTCAAATTTGGTTTCAAATTACGAAAATAAAACAGAAAAGAAACTTTCACAAATTTTGTCATTTACTATTTAGCTGATAACTTCAAAACTATTTGTCCGAAAATTATGATTTTTGGTTTCCTGGATTGCTGAGAAAATGCACTATTTAATTATACTTCTTCCAGTCAGTCAGTCTTTGTCCAGTCTTCCAGAAGTCTTCGCGCGCAAAGTTAAATACCGAAATTTTTTCACTTTCTACTTGATAACTTTTTCGTTTTTGAATCCCGTTGTCGTTGCCGTTGTCGTTGTCCAATTTCGACGCGGTTTTCACCGTTTGCTTGCTCTCGTCGACCCGCGTCGAATGATATATAACACTTTAATTTTTGCTTTATTTAGCCACGCACACTGATTTTAACAGCTTTTCAGGCCCGAAGCACCTGTTGCGCGCGTCCGATCAGTCTGGCAATCCACCCAATGATGTTTAACTGTATATATTTTTGAACTCTCTTTGGTTTTTTAAAGGAGGTACAATACTTTCTTTTGAAGACGAAGTGTCAAATTTGGCTGAGAAAATGACATTTAAACATTTTTTTAATATATGCAGAATCAATAACACGATAGTTTCCACATAAAAAAACGGGACAAGTGCGAGTTGAACTCGCCTGAAGAGGGTTCCGTACGACGTTAATGTTTTTTTAAATCTACGCACAATATTGAGTGATTTACCATGTTATTTTAATATCATGGACTTCTTATAGGTTTTCCTATAATCTACAGAAAACTAATTTATGAATTTTTTTTTCAAAATTTTAGGTTCAGTAGTTTCGGAGATAAGGAGGGGGGAATGGTCGGACAGACGGAATATACGAGTGATCCTATAAGGGTTCCGTTTTTTTATTCGGACGTATGGAACCCTAAAAACCTGCAAAATTGGAAAATTTATGATAACATGTGTTATGCAGTACTCAAAAACCTCACCCAGTGTGCCGATTTTCACCATTTTCACAAATATCTCTATTATCTCTTAACCATGGATTTTTTTTATTTGTTCCCAAGCTGATCGCCTCGTGCCCTCTTGACATTGAGTTTCGGGTCACCCTGAACTATTTCGTGTCATGCCTTCAGTGTATAAAAACTTCAGTGCCCCGAAATACTTAAATTATGGCGTATATATATTAGTTTATAAAAATTGCTACCTACAGCTGATACTTATAATACTCGTACCTAAATCTTATAAACGGTATAATTAAGTTTCCGATTGACTAATTTACTTAATAGCAAGTAACCAAAGAATTTCTTGTTCGAGCCATGAATACAATTGTTTTAAATTACAAGTTTGCCTCATTATAAGCAATGCCAGTACTCATTGTAAATGTAAAAGAAAATTAATGGTACGATTTAAATATTTTTAGAGGCTTTAGTAAACCACAGTTTTATATAAATAATATTTTTGTCTATTATTAAAAAAAATGAAAAAATGAAAACACAGAACCAGTATAATCTGTATATGTAGGTAGGTATGTAGGTATCATAAAAATGTACTTTATGTGTAATGTTAGATTAATTTATATTAAATGTTGTAAATTGTATATTAAATAATAAAATAACAAATTTAATAGAATTATCGTCTATAGAGTGCGAATCTAGTCAGTGTGTTAAATACAGCGCGTTCCAAAGAAAATGTAAATACGAAGACGCCTTTATATTTAAGATTTTCTTCTATTTATACAACGTAAATTAATTTATTTTTTATTTTGAAAGTGAAATACATTTCTTTAAATTATTTATGAAAAACTCTAAACCCAAGTAAGTAAGTATAGGTATTTGATGTTTAAAATTTTAAAAAAATGTATCTGTTTTACAATAATGTTATGAAAAATGTAATAGATATAGAGCACTTCATATTCTTACAAGCAGTGAAGTTGAATGTTGTGCTGCCGTTTTTCGAATCCATATGTGGATTAGATGGTGAAAAAAGGAATCCAGATGAAGCAAAAAATTTGAAGATATGCCTGTCTGCAAATAAATATCTTTTTAAATATATATGAACGTTAGTTTCATATATGTTCAATAGATATTATCTAACACACAAAAATTAGTCATTAAAAATGGTGAACACTTTAGTACGAAAATAGATTTTTTTTTTCAACCATTTAAAGACTAAATTAAATTGTGGCCTCTTTAATTGCATATTATAGTTGAAGCACGATTCATAAGCATATATAGATAGGTAGGTACTATTAAACAAAAAGATAATATCTACTTATAAATATAAAAAGAATTAATTTTAAAAATATTTCTTTTTCTTTTTACACATGTGAAATTCTAAGTAAGCATAGATTGTTTTAAACAATTTGTAAGTATCTAATTAATATCCGCGTTTGTTTAGTGTTAATATCTATATAGAAATATTATTTATATAGTCTAATAATATATGCACCAAGTAGATAGAGAGTGTTTGTCGCACATAATAATATTATTTATTTATTAAAATAAAAGTTGTGTAATTTCATAATAATTATTAGAGTGTAGTTATTTGATGTAATGTTTCATAAATACAATTATAAATATTAAAGTTTTCTGGTCTTTTGATTTTTTTTTTAATGTTAAGCTCGAGAGACAGGCTGACGGTCCACTCGAAGGTAGGTTGGCCTATAACACAAGCAACGCTACAGATGCTGCAAGTGCGCTGTAGCCCGTAGTAGGATTAAGGATAGGGATTAGGAGGCGATACGAAAATGGGCTCTGGCATCCCTTACTCACTCACCGAAACACAACAGCACACATGCTATTATTTCCCGATTTTGCATTATGTACTAACACACATAATAGCTCCTTGGTTTTGCACTATATTTTGCGGTGCAACACTACGTTTTGCAGTCATTTGAGCAGCCCGTCTGGCGACCTATAGTAGCAGGCTACTATAGCCGACCTATAGTAGCCTGCTGACGACCTTTAAAACAATAGTTTAAAGGTCGTCTGTACTGTAGTGTACTAGTACTGTAGTTATTACCAAACGATCCATAACTGTTAAATAAATTAAATGAATAAATTTAAATCATTTAGGTATCAAAAGAAAATTTATTACTCTAACCTCAGGGATGTGTTCCAGCATTCCTTCGGCCAACGCTAATTTTGCTCTACTGTCATTTCATCATATCCGTTCCAACAGGCCGAGCATAATTAGCTCTGACACGTAGCCCGAAACGGGTATGATCAAATCTTGTCCAGATCAAATTATGCTCGAATGGAATGCTAGAACAGCGTGTATCCGCGGTTAGAGCACAATTAGCCTTGGTCGAAGGAGTGCTGGAATACACCCCCAGAACGAACACAATTTTTATGCACACACTAACAAAATGGGCGGAACCTGAAAACCTGTGTGCTGAGGTGCAATATCGCACAGTAAATTTTTGTAACTTCTAGAGATAACCGAATAGATTTATAATCGATTTTTTTTTAATATTGCGTAAAATATGAAAAAAGAAATAAAAGTAGCCAATTGAAACTTCAGTACAGAACTTAAGTTAATTAAAATGTCTAAAAACAAAAGATGTCGCAAATTTTTTTTATTACCGTGACGAGAAAGATTTTTTGAGCAGTATTTTACGGTTTTTAGGGTTCCGTACGTCCGAATAAAAAACGGAACCCTTGTAGGAACACTCGTGTGTCCGTCTGTTCAACCATTCCCCTCCCCCCTTATCTCCCAAACTACTGAACCTAGAATTATGAAAAAAAAATACAGAAATTAGTTTTCTACTTATAGATTATAGGAAAACCTATAAGAAATCCATGATATTAAAATAATATGGTAAATCACTCAATATTGTGCGGATAGGTAACATCGTACGGAACCCTCTTCACGCGAGTTCAACTCGCACTTGTCCCGTTTTTTTTATTTTCTCAGAAAAAGTAATTTTTTTATATTAACCTGTCCGTTTCAAACTTTTTTTAAATATGGTTTGTTATGCACTGTATTTTTATCTAACTTGTATTTTTTTATGTTTGTAGTACAAATATGTTCTACAAATTTTTCTATTTAGTCAATAAGAACTCCTTTTAGCTATAATCTATAAACTTAGAAAATCCCTACCCAATGCCTCTGTTACGACAAACATCTTATCAGTCTATTTCGTAAACTTTACTTTACGTTGACTGTCTTGGGTGACTCATAAAGAGTTCTCTGACGGTATTTGCAATTAAAAGATTTAAACCATTTTGAAAATTAAAAAAAAAATTAGATACGTCATTAATTTAACATGGTTAGAATATGGACATCGTTAGATCATTAAATTATTTATTATTGAGTATTAGCAAGGCAGACTGCGTTCGTCATTCATGAACTAGGCGGCCCACCTACTCATAGAAAACTTTCGTGGAAGAAGAGTTTGTGTGCCGTGTTTCACTGAGTGAGTAAAGAATATAAATTTCCATTTCCTTATCTTATTTTTCGTCCTACCACTACTTACTTACCGGTGGTAATGTTTTGGTTTTCGATTTTGTTTCAGAGGACAGTAGCCACACACCATATTTAAGTGGACACTTCTTAACTTTAAAAAGACCCATCTGTTGCATTCATATGGAACTATGTAGTTACGAGAACCCTCAACCCCTAATGAGTGCATTTACAGTGTTGTTTGTATGCTCCACCCCAAAGAGGGCGCTGATTAATATTTACAACAATTCAGAATCTATACTAATATTATAAAGCTGAAGATGTTGTTTGTTTGTTTGAACGCGCTAATCTCAGGAACTACTAGTTCGAATTGAAAAATTCTTTTTGTTTTGAATAGTCCATTTATTGAGGAAGGCTATATAATATCACGCTAAGATAAGTAGTATTATATATGTATAAGCACCGCCGCCGCCGGCGTATGGGCCGCAGCGAAGCGTGGTCGTGTATCAGCGGATATCCGATGGAGAAGAAAGATCCGTATCAGTTACTTTTTGGCGGATCTTTTATGGACCTTTTACCTTATTAATTTTCAACTCATAGATGAATTTCTATATATAGGTGTTTAGGTAACAATTAAATTCCATATTATTTTTTTATTACTTGAAATCAAATATTTGGCGCCTTTATTTTGTAAACATATATCGTAGTGAGTCGAAACATGTCCTGCCTGTGACGAAAAGCCTCAAGTGGTCATCATCGTTTCAAGGTCACGCGCACCGACACCGATTGAATAAGAAAGTTGAGATCCGTATCCGCGGAACTTGACATCAAATATGCGTATTCGGATCCATATCCTCGGATATACATTTTTAAAGATCCGGCACATCACTATTCAGAATGCACAGTTGCAACATTTTAAAAGTAACGAAAACACTTGAGACCCTTCTTCAAATAATTATAACAATGTAAGTCAATGTGGATTGTAAACAACATTTATCTATTAGACACTACAAGTGATCTTGATACGTTTTTATATTTTCTTGGATTTCACAAATCTAAATCAAAAAACCAATTCACTTTAACATTGAAATCGGTGTTTAAAGAAGATTAATTTTCCGCTGTATTAATTATGATGTGATTTTTAGGTTCGTTTGACCTAGATTTATTTTCTTTTGTTTAAACAAAAGGAGATAAATCAGTTTTGTATCGAGATCAGGCCATCATTTTATATTTATTTTCGTTTTAACGGTTGAACCTTGTACCATTAGGCAAGAAGAAATTATAAATTTTATTGAGAAAATATCGTGTAATTTGATAATGAGGTTTCATAGATATTTAAGTTTAAAAGTATTAAAAAATCTATTCGAATTACGCCTCATTGATCGAACCTCGAAAAAGTGATGTTAAATAGCACCCACATCAACCGATTTAATCGGTCACAATCAAATCGAGCCCACCAAATTCGTCGATCCGGCGATTTTCAATCCACACGAACTGATTTGATTGTCAATCCAGTCAAATTGACGTTGAAATTGTGTTGTGTGGAAGCCGTTTTCATGTCTTTTTAACATTCGAATGTTATCCCTATTTACGAAATCTGAAATATTCACAGGAAATTACTGAAATTAAAAAAGACTTTTATTACCAAAATCTCCAAAATGTAAGTTAAAAAATATGGCCTGGTTTTGAGCGATGTCCTTTGCCACATATTCTGTTATACTATAAATCGTAAGAAGTACCAAAACCGTTCCTAGAATCTCTACAAACTATATTGGGATACTGGGCATTCAGGTTCTCACCTGAATCACCCAAACTTTTGTTTTTGTTTGTTTATAACACTTTCTACACTTTCAGCGCCCTGGAGCAAAATTTTTCAAGCGCCCTCTCTCATTTTTTGAACGATCAATTGTAACATTGTAACTTTACGTACTGGTAACTATTCCATGCATATAGCTAATAAAAGTATTTTTAATACAGTTGCTCAAAAAGTGGCGTATTACAGGGACGTATAGTGTTCGGGATGTGGGCTATTACATACTCGTGCTTTTTTTTACCTTTCCCGAACTCGTGCGTTCTCTTACAACCATGAAGTTTTTACTAAAAAAAACCAACCATGAAGTTTTTACTACAAAAAATTCATAGAAGTTTTTATGATTCATGCAAATACGTATATTTCTAAAAAGAAGCTACTAATTTGTTTCAATATCAGATTTAATGATTTGATTGAATGAGTTAGGATAGGTTTGATTTCATTTCATCTCATTAAATTTCATTTTCATTTCATATCAATAAAAAAATTCTACTGAAGACTTGGCTGTATGGGCATACCAGAATGGGTGAATAAGAAAAAATCTCTGCTTATATTCTACGGTTGGCGCCATTTTCCAGAAATTTTCTTTGCGAGTTTAGTTGTTTGTTTTATTAAATTGCTTCATTTTTTCGCAACTGTATTAAAAATAGTCGTTCAGTACACGTGCGGAACCGTCATTGCAACTTGTTCCGACTGTCAACCCTCGCCTTCGGCTGCGCCTCGGCTCGGGTAGACATTTGTCGGAACTCTTTGCAATGACAGCCTTTCCGCACTTGTAATGAAATATACTATATTATTATCAAGAAAATATGTTGAAAGATTACAGATTCATTGTCATTATTTATTAAAACTGAAAAAAAAAAAATCATACACAAACCTCCAGATGTTTCATTTCGAGGTTTGTGTATAATTTCTCACGTGCCGATATGAGAGAGAGGCGTTTGAAAAATTTTGCTCCAGGGCGCTAAAAGTAAAGCTCATAAAACGCTTCTTTGTTTTGAAATTGATTTTAGTTCCGTTTTCCGCTACCTTTTCTGGAGTACATGTAATTACCGGCTATTTGTTTCATTTATAGATATCTGAAACTAAAATGTTCCGAAAAAGTGAATTATGAATATTTATAATTAGGTGTTCGATTGGCTATTCACAAAAATTTAAGAAAAAAAAATTGCGCCCCCCCAGGCCCCGGCGCCCTGGAGTAACTGCTCCCACCCGCTCCCCGACGCTACGCCCCTGCCTGTTGTGTTTTCGTTGCTTTTAATACACTTATGAATTAAACATTATTCTAGTACATTACTTGAAAAATATTATTCTAGTATATTAATTATTTTATGAAGTTTTATAATTCCAACTACCTCATCATAACTATGCACAAACAATGGAGTTAATTAGTGTTCTCTCTGAGCCCATGATCGCCTGACAATAATTATTATTGTACAATAACCGTTTAAAATAAAACTTTAACGTAGACACCCTTCAGTATACAATCATACTTGCTTCGGGATAAAATGCTCATAATAGTGTTGCTAAGTTCTCTAATATTAAACCTATCGAGAGTGGAAGCTCTGTCACTGCATAGAGATAATGAAGAAACTGTTCAAAATGTAGCTGAGAGCGACGCTGTTGGGATATACTTGGAGGACGTGTTGTATACTTTAAAATATCAAAATTGGACTGATGAAGAGATACCGTGTTTGAATCAAACATTGCGCATGCTTCGAAGTCTGCAAAATTTTACTTTGTGGGCAGTATGGGGTGAGTTTTAGCAATAAGGTGCAGTAATTTGAAATTGAATTGACATTGAAATTAAATTAGAGTTTGAGCTACCTTGTACCAAATCAAATCAAAAGTCGTATTAAAATTTATTATTATTATTCAACATACCTATGTTACATATAGTATCTATGTTCAAAATAGGCAATTAGGAGACATTAGCGGACAAAATATTTTTGGCATGGCCAAATCTGCAATTGTTGTTAGAATTGTAATTATCACTTAATTTTCATTAAGTAAAGTTCAGGATACTTTAACTTAAACTTTGTTGAAAAGGTATATTTTTTTCATATATAAATAAAAAAATATCCAAAAATTACCTCGTTATTTAAATTTTTACTTTTCGCTGATGTGTCATTGTCAAGGGCATCATGCACTTAAATCTTGTATTCTATAAAATAAAATGAATAGGGTTAAAATTTATGTAAACTTTTTGCACATAACACTTTAAATTGCATTTATCCAAGCATGTTCGATTTTTTTTTTAATGAAAGTGGACTGAATATATCTTTGTCACTTTATCGTCTTAACGCCTAATTTTAAATAATCATAAATGATTTTACGTAATATTGTGAGAAAAATGTTAATATTTCTCTATAATTTTATTTTAAGGAGTTGCAGAAGGATTTTTATTTTGGAATGAATAACTTTTATTTTGAAATATAGCTGTCTAAAGATTCGTTACTTCATAAATAAAAAAAATATATGTTAACATATTCCCTAAGTTTATGCCAAAAATACCGTAACTAAACTGGACACTTCCGACTTTAAAAATAAATAAAATATATTTAGATAATTTGCGGAAATATGTCACAATACAAAATAAAAGGAATTACATTTTTGTGTCTGTTACATTTTTGTGAAAAATATAAATGTTTTCTTTTATTAATAGGTTATTTATAGATATCAATATTTTTGACAGAGTTGAAATTTTCAAAAACCCGTTCTTAGCGTATGCGTTTATAGTCAGTCAAAACTATTTTATAAATGTAAATTAGCTTCCACTGATGGACTCGGGCCTCCTTTTAATGTGAGGATATATGGTTTATTGTTCCGTACATAAGCCCAGTACAGACTGCCAGGACTCTAGTGTAGTTTTCTTCACAATGTTGTTACAGTAAGTAATCACTTACTTACGCTTAATTACATTTCTAATCCACACATGATATCCTATAACAATCAGATGTGCAGAACCTACAAAGATTCGAACCCACTTCTACCTCCAAGCTCAATCCTCTCAATTATAGAATTTATGTAAATTCCCATTGTTATATTTGTTTATTGTGTCTGTTACTCCACTTACTTCTTTTAAATCAGTCAAAGGATTTTGATACGGTTTTCACTAGCGGAAAGAGCGATAATCGAGGAAACTTGCGTATATAATTTACGGAAAAAAATATTCTTTTTTAGTAATTCTTGACCAATTTTAGAATGGGATTCCATAACGTCAGAGCCACAGGGGCTATTATACGGAAACAGATACCAACTGGGCAACTTCGATGAATGTCTAAATCCACCATGGTCACAAACACATCCGGATCTCAGCACACAATACTGTTTGACCGACATCGTGTTGCGAAGAACCGACAATGTTCGAAAACGAGGTGGAAACAAATCTTTTGAATCCTTTGACTCAGCCTTAGACTTCATTCAGGTAATTATAAAATATATTTTATGTAACCTATTTAAGTATTTTAATTAATAAATATATAAAATTTTATATATATAAATGAATCATATAATTTTAATTATGATTCTTTTTTATTGTACCTTCGAGCACGTACCTAGCATGTACTTATTAGAAATATATAATAAAAGGAAAACAAAATCAAAATGAGTTCCTCTCTTATACAAAAATATTATTTTATAATATATAGTTCATCATTTGATATATTTAGTAGGTTAAGTACTTTTAAATATATGTAGATTGTATATAGACCAGGGCTGAATCCTTTGAAAATGGTAAAAAGTGAAAATAAAAATAGTAGGATAAAACCCATTGGAATGGGAAGAGAATATAACAAGAATGCATTTTCTGAGAACATTTACCATAGTAATATATATTACTATGGTAAATCATCAGAAAGTAGAGATACAATTTAACGAACAAAAAGCCCACCTACTTTTTAAAAAAAGCAGTTATTTTAACGGGAGATTGAAAATTAGCGTGCTATTTCGATATAAGTCAAAAATATAATGTGATATAATAAATATTTCAAATAAAAAAAATTACAGTGTATTTGGAACATGAAAAAGTAAGTTTTCACCAATTTTCGTTAAAAAAATAAAGAACCAAACACTTGGTTATTTGAATTTTTCCCATAAATTTTGATGTTATGTGAAAAAAGTGTAAATTATGCAAAAGTTGTAAGGTTTACAATGCATTTGCCATTTAACTTTTTTCTATAAGACTTGTAGTTTTGCCGGAAATCGAGATAAAGGGTAAATCTTAAAACTCGCCCCCTTCCCGACCTCAGATCGCCCGTAAATTATTTTTCCTTACATTTTTGTTATACCTATTCTCTTCCTTTTCCAATGGGTTTCATCCTACTATTATTTTTTTGTTTCAAAAATTATCGAACCAGGGGCCTTAGACAAAGTAGCATTCGCTCCGTAGCGATGCGATATCGAAGTTCGTTATCGTCTCAGAGACAAAGAAATCATGACAAGGTATCACGTGTTTATCACAGAGACAAAGGAATCGACACTGTAACACGTGATAAACACGTGATACCTTGTCATGATTTCTTTGTCTCTGAGACGATAACGAACTTCGATATCGCATCGCTACGGAGCGAATGCTACTTTGTCTAAGGCCCCTGGTCTAATAAGATTATTATTTTTTAAGATTGTATTTTTATGTTTGGCCTATTCTCTGTTAGCGCCGCAACAATTACTCGCGACCGCTAAACGAGTTGACTTGGGGTGCGTGCGTCCCTGTAGCGTGTCGAGAGAATTCAGTGGAACGTCTGATGGCTACGTTGTTAGCGCGCAGCCACCTTGGCGCGGTCGGCTTGCGTCCACGGATACACGTCAATCATTGTCAGAAGGACTACGGACCTGAAACATATGATACTATTTTTTATGCTTTTGTGTGAGTATTGCAATTTATGATGAGTCGTCGTTCTAACTAAGGCTTGAACTAACTGACTTTTATATTTGTTATTACTACTTCTGTTAGGTCTTAGCCGTTACAATCTTAATTCTACTAAGGCAATCTACTAAAAAAATGTGAAGTTGCCATAATCTCAGCTGTAGGACGTCCACTGATTGGACCAATCAAATGCAGCCTGGATCCAACGTCGACCCGCGGCCCTTATCAGGTCGTCTATCCATCTTGTGGGTGGACGCCTACGCTGCGCTCGAGAACCTTCCGCACCCAGCGGCCTTAGGCTCTTCGTACCTACTGTGTCCTGCCCACGGCCACTTCAATTTACTAATCCGCCAGGTTATGTTGGTAACTTTCATTCGTCTGGGGATCTCCTCATTCCTGATTCAATCTCTCAGTGTAATCCCGAGCATAGCCCTCTCCATAGCTCGTTGAGCGACGTTTTCTTACGAGGCCCATAGTTAGAGACCACGGCACCATAATAATATGTCATCACGGACATGCCATTTTGTTTTAAGACACTGAGGAAATTTGGACGAGAAGATGTCTCGGAACTTCTAAAAATATGAGGTATTCTACGTATAAAAAGATAATCTTTTTATATACATTTTTATAATAAACATTCTACATATAGAAATTCAAAAATTTTCTAGAAATAGGTATTTATTAATTAAGTTATTTATTTAATCGTAAACCTAACAGCTTATATGTATTATCTACAAACACATTAAAAACCATATTGAATTTTCACAATGCTTATTACTAAATTTTTAAACGTATATAAGTTATTCCACACGAAAGCAATTCCATTATTTTAGAAAATTCTTAATAGATGGTAGCTTTTGACGACCCAATTTTAAATGTACCTTATAGCTGGGATGTTTTCATCGAAAAACTCAGTTTTACTCAGCAATTACAAAAATTTAACCTGCAAAAATAATATAAATTCTGCACATTTTAGAAATTAATAATTGTACTAGACATGAAATTAATTTCAGTTTTTTGTTTCCATTCAAACCTTCATATGATATCACAGAAATGTCATGTTTTTTTTTATGTAGTGCTACGACCAATAACTAACTAGTAATCATGGAATTACTTAGTGTGGAATGGGTAAATGGCTCCCGTTGAAAAATGACTCGTAATAGACAACGGTAGCCACCTACAATTAAATGAACCGTCAGCCTGTCTGACGACAAGAAAGGTGTAACAAATGTGATTATAATTTTCAGAGGTGTTGCAACTGCTTTGGTGGTCACTGGACTAACTTGCACCTATTTAAATAATAAAAGATCTGAGTCAGACTCCAGGACTTTAAGTAAGATAAGATTTAAAATAATAAATAAAATGGTGAATAAATAAATAAATTTTCTAAACTAAAATTAATATAAAACACGTGGGCTTCCAGAAAGGGAGATCATAAATGCTTTTTGTATGAGAAGTAATGCAAGAGATTTGTTGAAAATGAACAAGGGAGACATAGAAGTTATGTACGGTGTTCGATTCTTGACAATGGTCCTCATTGTAATCGACCATCAAATTGGAATGTTTAATTCAGGACCGATCAGTAACGGCGCACAAGTTGATAAGGTAATTTATAAATTTTATTTAAAGTTTCACAATAATTTTAAGTATTATTTTTTCTTTTTATCTACCGAACAACAAATCCTGTGTTTGCAAAACAATAATAATAAAGATATAAGATATACTTAATACTATAAAGAAACCAGGTCTTTAACTAATTTTGCTAAAGTACCTTTTTTTTCATAACGGCACTGGGAATACTCACTAAAACTCCCCGGTGTCTCCTTGCCCTTTGAGAAGGGTTAAACCGGGCTTTGCCGAGGCAACAACTCCGATGGGGCTAACTCCAATGGGGGATTGCCCGGAGGCACCAAGGCAATCCCCAGACGGGGGGGACCTTGTGCAAGCACACATACTTAGTTAGCCAAGCATGTGCGCAGGTCCCCTAAGGCATTTGAAAACGGGCTTCATACATCCGCCTTCGCCTGCCTTGCCGTCTACGTCTGAGGGAAGCGAGACCGGCCTCTTCATCTCGCTCCCTCTCAGCTGCCTGCTTTTGTGACATGACATCTTCGCTAAAGGAGGCAGCCGCTTTCCAGGTGGTCACACTCCCAATCCGTTATCCTTAATCCTACTGTAGTCGGCAGCGCACCTATAACCCTAATGTTCTTTAACCTACTATCAAGTGGACCTTCAGCCTCTCGCTGCCACCCTTTATAATATATAAAAATACTAGCTGATAACACCTGAGAAAATAATAATATAAGAGTAATTTAACGCCTGACATCTTTATCGCTGTGACGACATTTTTCCTGAATAAAAAGTAACACATATACCAGGTAATAAACTATCCGTTACCCAAATTTTATCCAAATCCGTTCAGCCGTATTCTGCGTGATTGCGTAAGAAACATCCAAATATACAAACTTTCGCATTTATAACATTATTAGGATATACTAAAGTAACATTCTTAAGATGTTGGACATATCAACCGCAACGAGAGCTCATTGGAACGATTAGTGTTACATGAAAGAGTGTTAGAAGGAAGGGAGGGTAGCTCTCGCGATAGATCATCCACAAGATGGACAAACCTTGACAAATCAACTAAAATGTGCTCCCCTCTTTGAATGTACACGAAGTGAAACAAATAGGGAGAGATGGAGAAGACTCGGAGAGGCCGCGACCGATTTGACCGCGTTCGCTCCGTCAGGAGTGTACCTATGACTGATGAGAGGATACTACAGTAAAATAAAGTTAGTACCTATGTATTTGTTCCTTTTCAGGTTACATTATCAGCCGCAGGCATGTTGCTACTGCACGACGATTTGTTTGTGGACTCCTTCTTTCTATTATCGGGATTCCTATTCGCTACGTCTATTCTAAAATTTAAGAGACTCACTAATCCTCTTTTATTAATACTCAAGAGATATGTAAGGTAAATACAGTCTTAGATTTATTTAACTTGTAATAATCAACGTTTTTTGTTTAATTTTTTCATCTGATCTTTATCGGAACATGACAATTCACATGGAAATTTGGGATATTCACACCGTAATCCGAATGTGGTTTCAAAAAGCTTGACATATTTATAGGTGTTTCTTTTGTAGATTGGCAACAGCATTCGCAATGGTAGTTTTCTTCGTCTGCGCAGTGTTCCCTTACACTGGATCCGGTCCACTTTGGCCATCTGCAATAGCTGCTGAGACAGACCCGTGCCTTAGAAATTGGTGGATAAATCTTCTTATGTTAAGCAATTATTACCGCAGTGAAGACATCGTAAGTTGTTTTATACTCAACCATAGTTAATATAATAGCATCAGGATATGATATAGGTAATAGGTTGGGGAAAAAGTTTCTTCGCATTTTATATGAAAACTCAAGACATTTTTTTCCAAAGTTTATTACAGTATATATATGTGCCATTTTGTTCGATGACATTTTGCCATCTTGTAGGTAGTGACATGAACCCGTTTCTGTAGAGATTTTAGGACTTCTGATCAAAAAAACGCGACAAGTAGTTTTGGCAGTCCTCTCCTGATGTTAACCTGACACAGCCTAAAGAATTCTGAAAAGCCGAAACAGGTGGGAATCTGAAGGTGCAAGTTCAGGGCTATATGGCGGATACGTTAACACCTCCCAGCAAAACTCTCTTAATTTTTGCCGAGTGGCTAAATATGTGTGTGGTCTTGGCGTTGTTGTCATGATGAAAAACCACACCCTTTCTATTGATCAATTCCGGCCGCTTTCTTTCAACTTCTTGCTTTAATTTCATCAGTTGTTGAAAGTAGAGATCCAGATCAAAAGCACGGCGGTAAAAGCTCATAATGAACAATGCCCTTCCAATCCTACCATACACACAGCATCACCTTATTGCGAGTTAATTCGGGTTTTGGCAGTCTGTGAAACCTGACCGACCTTTGACCTTTTACGCACGTTTTTTTCGTACGTGATCCATTTTTCATCACCAGTTAAATCTCTTCAAAAACGGTTCGGTTTCATTAGGTCTCAATAAAGAATCGCAAATGAGTACACGATTCGTAAGGTTTCTTTCAGCGAGCTCGTATGGCACCCAAATATCGAGCTTTTTTCAAACGGGTTGAAACTGTTTTGTGGTCAATTCCTAGTTCTTCGGCTATGTCGTAACTCCTGATATACCGATCTTGCTCCACTTTTTCAAAAATGGCGTCCATTTTATCAGTGCCGGATTTATACTTTTCTTGAGTATAGGCCCCTTCACTTTGTGTCGCCTCTTTCTTGTGGCCTAGGTAGATACCAAGGCCTTTATTAAGTTATTATTATTATTATTATTGCATTTATTATCGCACAAGAATTTGATGGCTTCCGAAAGCGTGCGAAAACCATCTAAAATCCGCCGCCCCTAGGCCCCTGCCGCCCATAGGCCTATACGGCCTATTGAGACATCCAGGGCTGCATTTTATCCGTAACAAGGCGACCAGAGCGAGATGCAACTTTGACATCAAAATTCCCGAATTGAAAACGTTTAAACAGACTTTGTGCTACTCTTACTGACACTGCATTAAGTCCATAAGCGTAACGAATTTTTTGGCGGCTAGCGTTGCATTTTTTCCTTTTTTGTAATAAAATTTTAAAATGTATCGAATTTCTTCATTAGATTAACTCATTTTGATAGAAAGAAAAAGAAATGAGAAATAGCTGAAAACAACATTTTACTAATTTGTTTCTTTTTTTGAAATGTAACCTTTTTAATGTCACCAAAACCACAGTACAAATAGTACAACTAAAGAGAGTACCCATTACCCTTCCACTACTAAAAATAAACAGGGAAATATTGAATAGTCTGATAGTCTAAACTAAATTCTCGTGACGGATTTTAAGTAAAACCTAATTGAAGTTTGTAAAAGTACCTACAGACTTCTTTGATCACTAGGTATAGAGACACAGTGCAAATTACATTTTGTCAAACAACTTTTTTGTCGAATAGTAGGTACTAACAAGGTTACTTATTCTCCTACTTCGCCGTGGTATTCTGTAAGACAGTGGTTCTAAAATCATGTGTTATTTCAGTGTATGGTAGCAACGTGGTACATACCATGCGACTTCCACTTCTTCACCATAACTGTGTTCTTGTACTGGCTGTACAAGCAGTGTCCCAGGCTCGGGATGTCCTGTGCTGCAATAGTTTCTCTCGCTTCTGTTCTAATACCAGGAATTATAAATTACACGTACCAACTGCCGGCAGTGCAGCTTTTCACTTATGAGTAAGTGGTAAACAATATTTTAACTTTATATTTCGCTAACTTTTCTAACAGCAAGAATCTTTAGGCGTTTTAGTTCAACCTGTTTCAGTATTTGCTCTCTTCTATATTTTTTTTTTTATTAAATAAATACTTTTT
This sequence comes from Bembecia ichneumoniformis, assembly GCA_910589475.2. Taxonomy (NCBI): domain Eukaryota; kingdom Metazoa; phylum Arthropoda; class Insecta; order Lepidoptera; family Sesiidae; genus Bembecia; species Bembecia ichneumoniformis. The sequence goes on along the minus strand of OU342537.1, from coordinate 9,125,349 downwards.
TTAAGAGTCTGCAGGACTGACAGTCCACTTGCTGATAGGTGGCTACCGTTATTAACACAACCCACAGGGGTTATAAGCGCGCTGCAAAATTGATGATATATAAGAGAGATGTAGGAGATAGGAGAATGGCATTTCTAATTCACCCGTCATTACACAAAAAGCTCACGAAACACAACACACAACATGCGGTTATTTTAAGGGTTGTATTTTTAGCGGATGGTTACAGCTGCCAGACGGGCTGCCCAGTTTATTACTGCGGAACGCAGTGTGCCTTTACTTGACAATTTAAGTTGTACCAAAATTTATAGTAATTATTTTGTTTTGTATTTAAATAATTATAGCTCTATTAAAAATATGAAAAAAGTTGTAAAAATGGCTAAAACGCACATAATAAATGTATTGCAACACGCAATTTTGCATCACAAAATGTGTATAGTTTTTTTTATTTTCAATATACAAAATTTAACGATAAATACACTCAATTCCGCAATCAAGAACGAAGCAATCCATATGGCAGCAATTAACGCTCCCTAGTGTATAGAGTAATGCTGAAATACCAGTAAAATAAGATATAGATACACGTGACTATGGACATTAGCCAGTATTTCCAGTAATGACATATGGTGCTGAAACGTGGTCTCTAACTTCGGACCTAGGAAGCTCTTAACGTCGCTCAACGAACTATGGAGAATGCTATGCTCGGATTACACTGCGAGATCGAATCAGGAATGAGGAGATCCGTAAACGAACGAAAGTTACCGACATAACCCGGAGGATTAGTAAGTTGAAGTGGCAGTATGTACGGAGAGCCGACGGCCGCTAGAACCGGAAAGTTCTCGAGTGGAGGCCACGGACTAGCAGGCGCAGCGTAGGACGACGGTGGATTCAGGCTGCTACTGACCGGTCCTTTTGGAAATATAGGGGATTTTTGTCCAGCAGCGGACGTTCTACGACCGAGATGATGATGATGAGGATGGAAATTAGATGCCTATTTGTGCTAAAATTAAACAGGTGACGTCAAAATTCCACAATAAACAAACTTTAGTTACAAGTTAAAAAATATTTTTATTTACTAGCCGTCCCAAATGTCAATTACGAACACAAGAAAATCGGTCGTGGCGTTCTCAAGTAACGCTCCGTACATGTGACAATTGATTTTTATTTACATAAATAGCTTTTTTTATTTAACATTTTTTTTTAATTTCTAAAACACTAGGCTAACCCTGTCAAGTGAAGAGCAGGAAGAGAGCGATATTATAAAAAAGATATACATTGAGATCTATATAAACTAGAGCATTATACTAAAACTATAACCACAGAATAAAATAATAGTACTAGAGTACAGAAGTTGCACTCCTTGCACATTCAATGTGAGCGACGGCAGGCAATTACATATATCACGGCACACACGGAGTGACAGAGGCCTGTTATAACTAAAATTTACCTATATATACTAATATTATAAAAAAGTAAAAAATTTATGTTTGTTTATACGTAAGAGGTAATCTTCGAAACTACTCATCTGATTTAAAAAAGAATTAACCAATAATTAAAATAGAATTTCAGGATAGACCTAGGCCATGCGGGCGAAGCCGCGGACAGCCATCTAAAAATAAAGATCCAACTCTTGACAGAACAGGCGTTATATCTTTTATTTTTCGGATCAGACGAAGTCGCGGGCACCGGCTAATATAGAAATATAGGGTAATTGTAAGTAGGTTAAAATATTATGTTAAAATATTAAGTGTATGTTTAAATATTAAGTGTAAATGAATGTATAATATTATTTACATAATCTAAGTTAGAACTGTTCCCGTTAGCTTTCATTATTTGAGTACAATTTTCTTGCAGTTTTGTTACAAATCCTCGCGCCAGCAATCAGTTTCATCTGACATACATCAAGAGTCACACAAGATTTGCTGCATACGTTGTCGGCTTTTTCAGCGGCTACATATATATCGAATACAAATCTACGAAAAATGTAAAAAAATTTAAACCGGTAAGTTATTATTTGTTTTTTTAAGGTCGGCAGACAGGCTGACGGTCCACTTGACGGTCAACGCCAAAGCTGCTGCAAGTGCGCTGCCGACTACACTAGGATTAAGGATAAGGGAAATGGGCTCTGGCATCCCTTACTCATTCACCGAAACACAACAGCACACGTGCTGTTATATCACGGTGGTCTTCTGTAAGGTGGTGGTTACTACCGCCAGACGGGCTGCCCAAATGACTGCGAAAACGCAGTGTGCCCTGCCACTACTTTCCAGATCCAGACCAGAGCCAAATTTGAAAAGTTCCTTTTTCAAACTTGACCCTGCCGGGAATCGAACCCGGGAACCCTAGAACAGATCGTTAAGGCAAGCACCCTAACCACTCATCCAATGGCTTGGTGTAGGTTCTTTCGAATATTGCACTTCAGATATTAAATATTTATTAATTTAAATTGAATTCCTTGTGTTTGTTTACAGGAATGGTCGATCCTAGGTTCATTGATCGGTCTGACAATAATGCTGGCTGTAATGACAACTGGAGTGACATTTCTTTGGCGTAGTTATAACCCAATTGGCAGTGCCGTGTACGCAGCACTCAATAGGCCCGCTTGGGCTTTTGGTCTGGCTATGCTAGTACTATCATGTGCTTTCGGACATGTACGTAAGTATTAATTTTGTGTGTAATCTTTTAACGGTTTCCATCTTTGTTGGAAGAATTTCATACAGGGGATACAACTGCAGTACAAGTAAACATAAAAAATACAAAATGAAAAATATGATATTACCACCGGCGATTACCCCAGTCTTAACATTTTTCTCTGAGATATAAATGGTTAGCTTGTTATGCTTGACTGTATCTATTTGATGTCGGATTTTATTCAAAATAAATATAGTCTTATCAAAGTAATTAATTTAATGATGACGCTCTATCTAAAATCTAAATTAAAAATTTACACGCCAGACGTGGCAGTACATATGAATGCATATTTAACCCAAAAAGAACTGATTCACAATAACCCATGCTACTTGTAAATAAATTATTTGAATTTAAAAATGTCGATGTAATTAAAATTCTTGTTGAAGTCACTGTACATTCTACAGGGTGGTAATTTGAGACGGGTCAGTAAGGGCAGCTACCTAAACCATTATAGCTAGAAACAAACACCCTTAGGAGACTATCCATAATTTTAATAGTTATTCCCATCAGTATTCAAAGATTGTAAAAAATGGTACAGTCAACGGGAAAATGGACAATTTTCACGTTTTGTTTTTATAGTGCCAATCGATTTTGTTACTTACAAGGATCAATTGACCCTATGGAACCACTTGAGGTTAGAGTACTATAAACTAAAAAAAAAAGTTGTGGGGGTGTTTGGTTCTAGCTATAATGATTTAGGTAGCTGCCCTTACTGACCCGTCTCAACGATCCTGTATACAGAGGAAATCTTCGACCTGAATTAACAAAAGAATTATTTGTCTTATAGTGGATAATTTGTCTATTTGGTCTATTGAAATAATAGAATGCTTCCGTATCAAAGAGTCCATTAATGCACTTTAATGTAATTACGTGATGAGCTATAATGAACTACGTTAGTTCTAATTAACTAATGTTTTTCTTACAGCACTAGTGAAACAATTTTTGAGTTGGTATCCATGGGCGCCACTCAGTCGCCTCGCCTACGGCATATATTTGACGCACAGCGCGGTTATTACGAGGAATGTTTTTGTATCCAGAGGACCTCAGATCAACGACTACCCAGCGTTGGTGAGTGGAGATATGATAATAAAGCCTCACATGTTAGTAATAGCCAAAAAGGCCAAATTTGGTTATCTAATTTATAAAATTCTCCGAAACGGCTCGACCGATTTTTATGATTTTTTTTTTGTATATTTGATAGGTATGAGAATAGGTCGTAAAGTATTTTTTAATACAGTTGCTCAAAAAGTGGCGTATTGCAGGGACGTATAGCGTTCGGGATGTGGGCTATTACATACTCGTGCTTTTTTTTTACCTTTCCCGCACTCGTGCGTTCTCTTTCCCAACTGTCAAAATAATGTCTATTAAAAAGAAAAACCAACCATGAAGTTTTTACTAAAAAGTTTTTATGATTCATGCAAATACGTATATTTCTAAAAAGGAGCTACCAATTTGTTTCAATATCAGATTTAATGAGTTAGGTTAGGTTTCATTTCATTTCATCTCATTAAATTTCACTTGGCTGTATGGGCATAGTTTCCTTTGCCTACCAGAATGGTTGAAGAAAAAAAATCTCTGCTTATATTCTACGGTTGGCGCCATTTTCCAGAAATTTTCTTTGCGAGTTTAGTTGTTTGTTTTATTAAATTGCTTCATTTTTTCGCAACTGTATTAAAAATAGTCGTTCAGTACACGTGCGGAACCGTCATTGCAACTTGTTCCGACTGTCAACCCTTGCCTTCGGCTGCGCCTCGGCTCGGGTAGACATTTGTCGGAACTCTTTGCAATGACAGCCTTTCCGCACTTGTAATGAAATATGTAATTATTAAATAAAACTGCAGTGTACGTTTATGCGTTTCAAGAATGACACAGTTTTTTTTTTATTTTCTCATAGACAATCGGACAATGTAGATAGACGTATACGGGACACAGATTATACTGTTTAGTGCTACACAGACACAGACTAACACAACTCATTTTGATATATGACCAATACCCCCACTATATCAAAATAAATTAACAACATTGCCTTTCTTGTATTCCCAATAGTTTTAAAAATTTATCATGTTTTACACAACATAAAGATTTTGTGAGAATGTCTGCAGGCATATTCATTGTTTCTAAGTATTCTACTTTAACAATATTCTTATTAATACATTCTCGACCAAAATGGTATTTTATGTCAATATGTTTTGACCTATTGTGAAAGACAGGATTATACAATAACTTGTGAGCAGTCTGATTGTCATTAAAAATTACAATACACTGCAAATAACCAGTTATTTCCTTATTTAAGTTTCTCAGATAAATGACCTCCCTACAACACTCTGATATTCCTACATATTCAGCCTCAGTGCTCGACAATGTAATATTATTTTGCTTTTTACTCCCCCAAGATATCACACCACCTGAGAGAATAAAACAGAATCCTGTGTAGGACTTCCTATCTAGTGTGTCATTAGCCCAATCTGCATCTACATAACCCACTATATCTTTGTTAGTATCTGTCCCACAATATTTAATACAATAGTTTTTGGTTCCTTTTAGATATCTTAATATACGCTTAGCATGAGTCCAGTGCTCTTTATTGTAACAATTATTAAACTGACTCAAGTATGCGACTGCATATGAAATATCTGGACGGGTAAGTATTGCTAGATACATTAGACAGCCAATTAATTGTTGATAAGGCAATTTTTTATCACAATTCTCACTTTTAGCTAATTTTAATCCAAGTTCCATTGGCGTGTCGACAGATTTACAATTAACTAAATTAAATTTGATTAACAACTGATCAATATAATTACTTTGATCCAAAGTTAAAATTCCTTTTTGTTTATCATAACAGACAGACATACCAAGACACTGCTTGATTTGCCCCAGATCCTTAATTTTAAATTGAGATCCTAATGCAGATTTTAACTTATTTGTTTCATTATAATTGTTTGAAAAAACATAAAAATCGTCGACGTACAATGCAATTATGGTTATACTTTTACCATTTTTCTTAATATATAGACAAGGTTCATATTTGGACTTTGAATATCCAATATTAATTAAACAGGTATTTACTTTATCATACCACATTCTTGATGACTGTTTTAGCCCATAAATGGCTTTCTTTAGTCTTAGAACTTTATCAGGATTTGAACAGTTAAATCCTTCAGGAATTTGCATGTAAATATTCTCATCAAGATCGCCATTCAAGAATGCAGTAACTACATCTAAATGCACAGTATCAAATCCAAGTTTCACAGACAAAGCAAATAGTAATCGCAACGTACTATGTCTTACCACAGGCGAAAACGTCTCGTTATAGTCTATGCCGGGTTGTTGAGAAAAACCTTTAGCCACTAACCTTGCACGAAAACGCACTTTATTGTCACACTCAATTTTCTTTTTTAGCACCCACTTACACTGCACTACAGTAGAGTTACATGGAGGCTCCACTATCTCCCAAGCATCATTTTCTTCAAAGTTTTTTAGCTCCTCTTGTACCGCCTGTAACCACTGATTTTTCTCAGGTCCTTCTAATGCCTGTTTAAATGTAAGTTCAGTCACGTCTAAATTATTCTCTGTGTAACAGATACCACCGAAACCATATCTGTCTGGTACATGTCTTTCTCTGACAGGCCTTTGTGGTTCATCACCTGTACCCTGATCGTTCAAACAATCTTCATAGTCGGTTGGTGCATAATCAGAATCTGATGAAGCCGTCAGCGAGTCTTCAATCAATGTTGAGTCTGTGATGTCCCCCACTGAATCCTGTAATGTCTTATTTTCTGACATGTTCTCTTCAATTATACATTCCTTTTTACTATCTGCAGATGCAATGTCTACCATGACTGATGGCTTTTCCATAATGATCACATCTCTGCTTGTGAATATTTGTCTTTTTATCGGATCATATACTCTGTATCCTTTGATATTATCAGGAAATCCAAGAAGTATACACTCAACTGACTTTTTATCCCACTTAGATCTTTTTTCTTTGTTGACGTGGACCATAACGGGAGATCCAAAAATTCTCAAATTACTTAAATCTGGCTTAACTCCCATCCATAGCTCATATGGTGTTTTACCATCCAGAACTGACGATACAGTACGATTGTGTAAGTATACAGCTGTGTTACATGCCTCAGCCCAAAACTTCTTACTTAAGTCAGCATCGTACAGCATACATTTTGCTTTCTCAATAATCGTCCTATTCATTCGCTCACATAACCCATTTTGTTGTGGTGTGTATGGATTTGTTTTCTGGTGTATTATTCCAAACTCCTTTAAGTAATTATCAAAGTCTGAATTGCAGAATTCTCTCCCGTTATCACTTCTGAAGATTTTCACTTTTCTATTAGTTTGATTTTCAGCTAATGCCTTAAATTCTTTAAAGTATTTTAATGCTTCATTTTTATTCTTCAAAAAATAGATAAACGTCATCCGACTGAAGTCATCTACGAATAATAGAAAGTAGGATGAATCTCCTAGTGATTGTTGCTCCATCGGTCCACATAGATCACTGTGAACGATTTGTAATAATTCAGTACTTTTTGAACCACTACTTGCAAAAGGTAGCCGACATTGCTTTCCTTCACAACAAGTCTTACAATATGATTTGTTTACATTGACTTTATCATCAAACTTCATTCCTTCTACTGCCTTCTTAGTTTTCATTAAGCAATCACTGTTCACGTGACCTAGTCTGCGATGCCAAGTGAGACCTGTAGTTGTCACAGCTGCAACCATCTTTTCTTGCAGGTTTAATTTATAAATACCATTTATCAAAGAAGCAGTAGCAACTAATTCTCCACATTTATTGTAGATATGACAATCATTTTCTGTGAAAACCACTTTGTTACCTTTCTGAATTAACTTGCTAACTGAGATGAGGTTTGTTGTTAAATTTGGAACACAAAACACATCTTCGATGTTTATATCGATTGCACTGCCTTTGACTAAGGTTACTATCTTCACATCGCCAACGCACGTAACTGAAACAGTTTCCTGATTTGCTACCATTATATCTTGTTGTACTTTACGATATCTACTGGTGATCCAGTCCGGATTAGCCGTTAGGTGAACACTAGCACCGGAATCAATATACCAGTCTCTTTTATTAAAATTTCCACTCAAAAACACTGCTGAGAACGCATTTGTTTTCATATTGTTTGGACATTGCGTTCTGTAGTGACCAATCTGTTTGCACTTATAGCATCTGACATTGACAGTCTTCATGTTGGCACTTGACTTATTTGAGTTATTAGAACCGCCATCTTTGTTGTCTTTATTACCATATAATTGTTTCCTTTTATGTTGGCTATTCTTCAACGCAACGAATGCTCCCTCTTCACTATGACTACTTCCTTTTCCGGTCTCCATGTCTAAAAGTTTACTTTTAATGGCATCCGATGTCACTTGAATCCCTGAGTGCTCGATGGCCATAATCATTGGCTCATACTTTTCAGGTAGTCCAGCCAGCAACAACGAACCAATCCATTCATCGTTTATTGCAAATCCTGTTCCATTTAGCTTTTGACCCGTCTCAATTATCTGCGTAACATACGAGGTCATTGAACTGCTATTCTCCAATCGAATGGATATCAAATGCCGCAAAAGACTTATCCTTCTTGTAAAACCGGAATCGTCAAAGAGCGATTTGAGTTTTTCCCATAGCTCTTTTGTAGTCTTGACAGTTTTTATGTGGACATATAATGATGAGTCTATTGTAAGAATCAATTTCGCCTTCGTCTTGGCGTCATCTACGGCCGACACTATAATTTCATCACCATTTTCGTTTCTCTCGGGCTTGATACACTTCATCATGCCTTCAAGTACTAAAAAATTCTCTGCGGCGAACACCCACTCGTCGTAGTTCTCTCTACCACGTAACTTAGGCATATTTACAATATAGTTCGTCGTCGCCATTTTTGGGTTTGACCTGCGGCCACCAAACACGAACAGTTCATACACTGCTACACAATATCTAGGATAGCTACTGATTACTTCTCCTACTGCGAATAAATAAAAACTTATTTAAACTTTCGCGAGATAATCTGCTAAACCTATCGGGCGCTCTGGGCCATAACCTGTAATTATTAAATAAAACTGCAGTGTACGTTTATGCGTTTCAAGAATGACACAGTTTTTTTTTTATTTTCTCATAGACAATCGGACAATGTAGATAGACGTATACGGGACACAGATTATACTGTTTAGTGCTACACAGACACAGACTAACACAACTCATTTTGATATATGACCAATAAAATATACTATTTCATCCTCCTACCCCCACCCCCCATTTTTTAATCGCGATTTTAGTATTTTTATATGAAGAATATTCAAATAATTTAATCGTCAGTCGCGTCGTTCATTAACATGCAGTGACGCATCACTTTAACATATGATTTGAAAATAAAATTTGACCCGATAGGTGGCGCCACAATCGGGTTACGGAATTACCCGAATTACCGAAACTGTTCGCCAAATTTGAAAAATCACATCTCGTACGCTATGGAACTTGAGGATCCTTCCTCCCAAAATCAAAGGGTCAATTCTTCTTCAGTAGGGCATTTTGAAATCGTAAGAAGTCGTCTGTTTGTTTCAGTTGACGGCTGCCGCTGGTGTTTTGCTCTGGTGTAGTGTAATTGCTCTTATAATATTTCTGTTCGTCGAAGCTCCAGCAAACAACTTGGTGACACTTTGTTTCAATTACAGGTAAAAAAATAAGACTATTTAGTACTTAGTATGAAAATAATTTTTACTATTAATTTTTATCCCAATATTCTATAACTAGCTGTGTCCCGCGATTTCACCCCGCGTTTAATTTATATTACAGGCATAATTACACATACCATTGACATAGCTATAGTCCGCACGCCCTATTACTTCGTTTTTGCTTTGCGTTCTTTCAGACTTATTATTTCCTTTACTCAGAAGGGTCACAGCGTGATTATAAGCCTATACCTTCCTCAAGAATTAGGCTATCAAATGAAAAATATTTTTTTAAATCCCAGGGTTCCAGAGTTTGACGCTTTCAACCAAACAAATAAACTCTTCAGCTTTAATATATTAGTACCTATAGATTTGCAACTAAAACCACCATAAACATGGATATACTTTAAGTTCCTATAAATGGTGTAGTGATAGAGATAATCTCCTACATATACCTACAAACACGTAAAATTTCCAATTTATTAGATTTTTTTTGTAAAATTAAATTACTAAGAAAATCATAACTACTATTCGCTATAAAAACGATTTCGGAAGAAAGGTAACGGATCAAGTTACTGGGAATATTAATAAAATGTTAGATGTAAACATTTTCGTGGAGCCCTATAAAATCTAAAACACTGAAATAAAAAAACTCATTTTATACTTTTAATAAAGGGAAATTTTGATAAAATAAATCCAGGGAGGAGCGGCTTAGTTCTCTTTACGTCGATTATTAAAATAGTTTCTACTGTATTGAAAAGAATAACCATATTGCTCTTTATTTAAACTTGAAATCAAATTGATAATAAAAATTATGTTCGTGCATTCGTGTCTAGGGAAAAGCGAACATAACTAAAGCAGGTTTTTATTTTTGTTAGTATGTATTTTGTAAAACCTATGTTATGTGCTATTGTTGTTATTGTTATATGTTATGTGCTAAAAGCGTTATGTAATGAAAAAGACGAAGCAACATTTTTTTTTCAGAATAAAAGAAAAACAGAGAGAAACAAAAACAGATGTTACACAAGCATCAGTAGAACCCAGTGTCAGTGTCACACCTAGCTACAGTGGATACTTGCAAGATAATCTACCCTCTACTGTGAATATTTCGTCGAAGATTTAATTAACATTGTTCTAATATCATTTTGATTAATAGCTGCTAAATATATCAATAAAATTTTATTTATTAAATAATCATTGTTTATTTATTTTTTTCTTTCTAATTTTATTAAAAGTATTTCTAATAGTGAATTATGATACAAAGTTGGCAATACGAAGGCGAGGCAGCAATGGAGCCAAGAGTATGATGTTTTTCATTCGTTTTAAACGATACCTACATTTCACCATACTAGCGAATATAAACAGATATAATTTCATGTCTTTTTGTATTAAGGTTGAAACCGTGGCCATGAACATAAAATGCAAAAAAAATAAGATGAATTCGGGGACATACCTATCATCATCAGCCGGAGGACGTGCACTGCTGGACAAAGGCCCTCAGCTTAATTTTACAAAAGAATCCGGTCAGAAGCAGCCTGGATCCACTGTCGCCCTTCGGCCCTTATCAGGTCGTCTGTCCACCTTGTAGGTGGACGTCCTACGCTGCGCTTGCCTGTTCGTGGCCTCCACTCGAAAACCTTCCCTCCACAGCGGCCGTCGACTCTCCATATTGTCACTGCCACTACCGCTTCAACTTACTAATCCGCCGGATTGTCTGTAACTTTCGTTCGTCTACGGATCTCCTCATTCCCGATTCGATCTCGCAATGTAACCCCGAGCATAGCTCTCTATAACTCGTTTTTGATACGTGTTTATAATAAAAACAAATTATAGTTTATTGATAAAAATAAACAGGTACTTTGATAAAATAAAATTATTTTTCTATAAATTTAAACAAACGGTAAATAAACTAAGGGTCCGAAATACTTTCTCAATGTGTTTCTAAACGAGCTTATAAAAATATCATTTTAGTTACCATTTAAGTAGTTTTTAAAAAGTCCCAATTTTTTGATGCGTGTGTAACGTCATGAATATCTATACGTTTTTTTTTATCATTTTCCTTTGTGTAATTGGCCATTCCATTTTTGTTATTTTCATAAATAGCAACACCATTATGTTTTACTGTACTAACGTGTTTAAAATCACAGAAAACGGTAAACCTACGTCACAATTCATACTTAGTTGTTTGCAATGAAATAATATTTGAATTTCAGGTCATGTCGCACGCTATGTGTGACGAAATGTGTAACGTGCGTACAGTCATGACCGATTGTAAGGCGGACATTACACTATTTTTAGCAACTACGGCAAAGTAGTAGCATATTTTTCTAAATTATGATGCTTCCTGTATTTATTTTTAAGTTTTTGGTACATTAATGTAACTCGGGACACATTTTTTGTTTTCTTTTTTTTTCTAAAATCAGGCCAAAACCTGGAACTAGTTTATATAAACTAAGCTTTATAATGGTCATGTACGTAACATGTTACGATGTCATGAATGTTTGTACAATTTTTCGCAGCCATATTAATATGATTTATTATATCTTGCATACCTATTGACATTAATTATTATTATAACTCGATCAGCGTACTCATTTGTAGTCTGTAACTCTAAATTACTCTTACAAATTTCGCAATTCTTATAAATTTTCTTTTTTGTTTTCCGTACGAAATATCCCGTGACATAAATTCTATGTTTATTTGATCAATATCTTCATCGTAGCACTCGGTCGAGGTGGCTTTACAAATTATTAAAGTATACAATACAAAGCGTCAATATAATCATTTTCACAATTTGCTCCAGGAGCGTGAACACTAGATAGGTTATTAACAAGTAGAGTTGAGCAAGCAGACTAGAACTTTTCCACTGTTGTATTCGTATTGCGAATACCGTAGCTAATAGCTCCAAAATTTCTAGAGGATCCTGGTTTAGGCACCGCATTCAAAATGTTATCCCATACTGGTTATGTAGTTTGGTTAGGGGGTTTCCTCATTGGCTGTCCCGGCACGGGCACCGACACCGGCAGCTACAAGGGGCGGCTGATAAGTTCGCGGCCTAAGGTATAGTAGCCGGCAAACTTCATAGACAAACTACCTTGAATGCGCAGAAACGAAAAATAGGTCTCTTTGTCTCTCGTGATCTCTTTTCTCTCTATACCACCAACTAAAACGTTATTGCACGTTTTTGCACGTAAGTGTACCATGCGCAAACTTTCCCCCACCACCTCACGCGATGGCCAAGAAGTTTGCCGGGTACTATACCTAATGAAAGAAATATACAGTTTTTATTTTTTTATTTTTCAACATAATCCCCCTCAAGTGAATTACACTTTTCACATCGTGAATATAATGCTTTTATACCACCAAAAAAAAAATTCTTTATTCGTTTAAAAAAATTTCGTTTTCTCTTCAAAATGGCTGCCTTAAGTCTAGGCCAGTCTAACCTAATTATATTTTATATATACTTTATTATATGCCTTAGACCAGAGACCCACCCCAGGGGCCTTAGTCAAAGTGACATAACGATAACGATAACGAAGTTCGCAAGAATAAAACGTATGGGATGTATCACGTGATTTAGCGACGGGTTATGTTAATCCCATACATTTTATTGCTTTCGAACTTCGTTATCGTTATGTTACTTTGACTAAGGCCCCTGGTCTCTGATCTGCTACTGCTACTACTACTACTGCTAATCCTTTCAGTTTTACTTATGTAGACACCTATTACACTTCGTATTTTATTTACTATCTTCGGCCCTTTGCTAAATGTTATCTTATCATTATAGATAAAATAGATAAATAATTAAAAAATCAACTTGATTTAAAAAGATACCTCACTGTTTTAGTTTCTATACTATATAATTTCATCAAGATCAAAACACTACAACCATCTAGACTCTAGACTCTAGCTAGACTAACAAACTCTATGGTATTGCTCTTGCGTCCCGCGCGCTGACGAATTTGGCTAGATTCGGTGCGAGCGGGTTGTGTTGTGTGCGAGCGCAGGAGAGGCGTCATGCATTTCCTGACAATATGCATGGACTTAGATACGTGTTTTACGCACACCACCTGAAAATAATATAATACAATTCATTAATTTTCAGCTCTGAAATATTATTTTGCACGCTTATAGCCCTACTCACAAACCAGAAACGTTACGTACCAATTTGCATTAATCAAACAAACTTTTACTATAATTGCATATTTAATTAGTTGTTTACTCTTCATTTTTTTATTTTTGTTTATACTGATTCAAAATAAATTCAAAAAGTTTTTTATTTGCTAGGTGGTAGAACTCTCATGTTCGTTTGGATGGATACCACCACCCTCCTTTTTTCTTCCGCAAAGCAGCTCTACTTAGGCAACAGCTATGTTGTGGTATGAAGGAGAATATTCATTATAAAAAAACGGGACAAGTGCGAGTTGAACTCGCGTGAAGAGGGTTCCGTACGATGTTGAGTGATTTACTATTTTATTTTAATATCATGGACTTCTTATAGGTTTTCCTATAATCTATGAGTAGAAAACTAATTTCTGTATTTTTTTATTTTTCAAAATTTTAGGTTCAGTAGTTTCGGAGATAATGTTCAATTTTCATCTATTTTCTTGAATAACTTGGAAACTATTTATTTTAAAATTACAAAAAAATACATTTAAGATCTTCACAAGACCTTCCATTTGATACGCGTCACACGATGCAGTTTTCAAAAAAAAAAATTTTTTTTTTAATTTTCCACCTTCGCCCCAAAAATGACCTCCCATATTCACGTCACACCTCTGCGTTTGGGTCACAGAAATTGATATGTGTACCAAATTTCAACTTAATCGGCCTAGTAGATTCGGAGATAATTGACTGTGACGGACGGACAGACGGACACACAAGTGATCCTATAAGGGTTCCGTTTTTTTATTCGGACGTACGGAACCCTAAAAAAGTGTGCGTGTCAGCTTCGACGCACGACTGGAGCACAGACTGGAGTTTACTCTTTTAAACGTATAAAATTAAATGTATAAATAAATATATATACAGATATAGATTTTATTAAATCTATATCTGTGGTGTTGCTTGTTATACTGCAATAGAATTAGGGAACATAAATACATGCGTCAGCTGTCGCACAGATGTCAACATGACAGATAACGTAACGTTTTTTAGTTAACGGTTGTATTAATTTTACTTATATGAAAATCGATTCTTAAGAAGTAAACTCCAAAAAAGTAAAAAACATAATTTAATCTTTTGTTATTATTTTCCAGCAAGCTGTAGTCAACAGGTGAAGCCGTATTCAAATTCGTTTTTTTTTTTTTAATTTTCAACTTTACCGAAGTTTAGATTGAATTCGTGTATTCATTCTAGTAAGCGGACATTATTTGAGCGAAAGTACTATGAGTGGCAGACAGGCACCGCCGCGGGAAAAGGTGCGGGTGTATATTTCACGCGCTGACGAAGTGAACCCACATTCAGCATCACTAGTATAGACCATAGTTCCGTAACAATTTGGCAATAAATAATATTAATTTAAGTATTGAGAGATTTCTGGGGTCAAGTTGTTTCTACAAAATCTTCACGAACCTCCCTGCAAGATTACTTTAAATTTTTAACGATTTTACTTCTGGCTGTACCTACAAAATGGCTAAACTTTTAGATGTCAAAGTATGAAGACTTCTACTCAAACAAATACTAGAAATTCTAGTTATTTCTAATTCTAGTCTAAAATTAAGCCATGGACTAAAGCTAAACACTCTAAGACGATTATGACCAAAAAAAAGTTCATAATGTGTAATTCTTGTTAATGTAATTTTTAATATTAAAGTCTCAATAAATAAATTTTAATTACCTTTTCATGCAGATGGCGTATTTTCTGTCAAATTTTGTCTTTCAACAAAAGAGGAATGTGGAATTGTGGATATTTCTGAAATACGTAATATAATTTATTTCTTTATTTTATAAGACTAAATTCACAAAACATTAAACTGATAATGTTATTAATGAATAAAATAAAACATCTAATCCAGTAAAAATGAAATAATTAAATGAAGTTTTTAAGTATTATGAATAAACACTGTTGACATTCCAAAAAAAAAAACCTTGGAATCTTAGTAGTGAATTGACTGTTGTAAAAAATGTATTTTATATTTTTCCTCATACTGAAGTGAAGCTAAAAATTTGGCTTCGCATTTATTATGTTATTATGGATACTGTATAGAATGCATCCCAAAATAAATACTCACCTGGCAAATTAAATGTAGGAACAGCAATTTTACTGTTTCTATTGAATCTGCAACAGAACTTTTGCTGGAATGGCAAACCCTGCAATGAGTGTATACATGAATTAATTTCTCAAGCCCAAAATGTCACCCGTAATAGCTAAGATCCAAGACCTAAATCTGTTAGGATCCTTTGTTGGGTTGGGGAATCCGTGTACAAATTTGTCTGAATCATCTGAAACTGAGAATATAAACAAACTTATAGACTATAAATAATACCTTTAAAAAATACTAGGACAATATCAAAAAGTTAATATGCACTGAAACAAATTCTACTAATTAAAATTCTTTATTCTTAAGTGCACTCTTTATATTTACTTAGTAATCGAAATACTAGATTATTCTTATATAATTATGGTGCTGTGGGAGGGCCAAGTCATTATAATTAATAGTTGGGGAAAAAGTTTCTTCGCATTTTATATAAAAAAGTTTCGTCACATTTTTTGATTTGTATGTAATTGATTAGACAACAATTTATAACAATGTTATTGAATAGTTGCTTCCATAGACACTGACTAAAATAACTGAGACTTGGTTTTACATGAGATCTCACAACTTTTCGTAGTGTTGTGAGATTTTTTTACTTTGTATATTTTTGATGGGATACGATAAATTGATCCAACTGATATTTTTAAAGCCCACAGTCTGGCTATATCTTGGACACAATAAGATAAAACATTGTTTCGTCTGTAGGTGAAAACAAACCGCTGAAATTGAAGTATAGCCTTCGGGGCACTATGAAACGCAATATTAGTAAGTAGAAGGTTACACACCAGGAGCAACTAACCCACCATACCGCCAGTCGTACTGCCGGTGGTACGGGGGGTCCGTCGCGACTCAATAAACTATTGATAAAACATTGTTTCGTCTGTAGGTGAAAACAAACCGCTGAAATTGAAGTATAGCCTTCGGGGCACTATGAAACGCAATATTAGTAAGTAGAAGGTTACACACCAGGAGCAACTAACCCACCATACCGCCAGTCGTACTGCCGGTGGTACGGGGGGTCCGTCGCGACTCAATAAACTAAGACGACCCAGCGACCAAAATTAACATAATACAAAAGCATAGGAAGATTATGGCTTATTTATGACAAAAGTACATGCTTACGCCCTCTCTCTGTACACCTGGGGATGGGGACACAACTTTACGCTAGTATATATATTATATTTATCTATCTATGCACAACATTTACACTTTGACTGCGATATATTCAATACCTATACACAACAGGAGTTCTGTCATAATTGGTCATAATAACTTGATTGTGATTATCTCCCTCGACGGGAAGCTGGAGGAGTCAGCAGACTTCATAGAGAAAACTGTTGCAACACAAAGCACGGTGAATAAGAAAATTATAAAACTAATTTCTCAAGCTTTCATACTCGAATTCGAAAGATAGGTATCGAAAAACAAAAAATGTTTACATACATTTACATATATTTCTACTAGTGTTGAAAGAAAACTACCAATTTTTTCAATAATGTAATATTAAATGTTATTATTTAAACAAGAAAATCTAATAAATGTATGGGATGTCAATTTTTATTCACTTTTATTTATTTAGAATTACTTTATAGAGTATAATAATAATCAATTGAAGTAATAATATTTACAAATTATAAGTTAGAGTTACTTACATATTCTTAGTATGGTAACATTAACTCCTAAGTGATTATGGTATCAAATTAAAATAGACGCGTTGAACTGTTACAATGCTCACAATAAATAAGCTTTTTGATTTTTGTAGGTAATATCTACTACAGCGACATCTTAATTTAATAAATGGGACTATATCTATTATTATACTACCAAAGTATTAAAAATTCGTTCTAGGCTAATAATCTTAGGTTCTAGGCATAGGTTCTTTCTACATTTAGTAGATTTGTGATAAGAGTCTGTCGCAAAAATCAACCAACGCGACGTAACGTGCGAGGGCGCTAGTGTAGAAATATATTTTTCTGTATACATATTTTTCTGTACGAGAAAAATATGTATACAAAAAAATATATACTATATACAGTTTGACTGAATTTCATAAAATAATTTACTTTAAATGGCTTAACAACGTATTCACAAAATTAAGTTTTTTGTAACTTTGAGAACTTGAAAAAGTGTTGTCATTTGTAAATAATTACTTAACAGACTATTTGCGTCACACTCCACTTCACAAGATTTTCAACTATATAGATCGGGCAAGACGAAAGAATCCGTAATGTGACATTTAGAACCACGTGGTACAAAATCACTCATTCCATCACTAATCTTACAAGGCTATTTAGCTACGCCATGGCAATCCTTTACCGCGATCAAGATCAATATTTTTGTAAGAAAATTTTCCCAATGTCCTCTCTATATCTAATACCTATATAAAATTCTCGTGTCACAGTGTTTGTAACAAAACTCCTCGGAAACGGCTGGACCAATTTTTATGAAATTTTGTGTTTATATTTAGTAGGTATGAGAATAGGTCGTAAAGTATTTTTCACCCTCTTACCCCCACCCCCCATTTTTTAATCGCAATTTTAGTATTTTGTATGAACATTATCCAAAAAAAATTACCGTTTATCATTGACGTGAATAGGGGATCGGACAAATTTTCAGAAAGTGTTTTAAATTAATCTTCATGGATATTTATTCCCATAAAAAATACTGTTTTATTTATTTATAGCCTTTTAGGTACTCAAAATAATGTTTTAATATTGTTTGATTGAAAATGCCGCCAAAACGCCACGATAGTTCATCTGAGAGCGCGTGACGTCATTTGTGGTCATATCATAACAAAACAGCTGCATTGGCATAAGATCGCAAGAAGTTTTGTTTCGTTGAGTAGATTCTTTATTTGTTATTATGGAACGAAAAAAATATCGTTGGTGTGTAGTACCTCAATGTACGAATACATCAAAGACTACTCCAAATAAAATATTCATTGATGTGCCAAGAAAAGCAGATACTTATACGAAAAAAATGGTTGGACTTAGCGAGACGAAAGTGCGACGGAATGTCTGTAACTTCACCAATTTACTTCTGTGAAGATCATTTTGACGTTAGTGTACAGTAGGTACTTACTTACTACAAATAAAGAGAATGAAATGTGCATAAATTAATTCGTAGTAAATACCTATACATTGTGTAATGTTAGAGGTTATATTTACGAGAAAATACATCATTTTTACTTGTTTCAGCTCCCGAATGATATGGAAAATTACATGCGATACCATGTAATGGGTACTGTTGATAAAGTTATGTTGAAACCTGGCTGTCTCCCCACAAAATTTCAATGTCAAAGTGATAGAAAAAGAAGTTTGCCTTCAACTGTAACATCTCGCCCCGCTGCTATCAAAAGGCAAAGATTGGCTTTAGTACAGGAAGCTCTCGAACAGAGTGATACCAAAGAAGTAAATACAAATTTGTCTCCTAGTAAGTATTTATTAGAACCAAAATATGTATATCTATTTCAGTATTGGAGTGTGTTATTTACTCGCTCCAAGATTTAGACAGATTAATAATAATGACCTTTATCTTTGTTTTAGGTTTACCTGTAGAAGTCATAGTTGAACATCAGCCGAAAAATTTAGATAAAGGAGTTCAAGTTTTTGTGAAGAGTAAATATTTCAGAAGCAAGTCGACGCAAACAGAATTCAAATCCCATAGTATTGCAACGACACCATCCAAAACGTCGACGTCAACTGTATCAACATCTCCCTTCAAAGTAGAACATGTAAAGCCACTTATGCCAAATGCTTCCAAAACCCATAGAAAATTAGTTGTGAATAGATCTGATAGTGACACATCACTGTGCAGCCAGTCAATATTTCAGCAATCATCCCCTTCAGTCCAATCATTACAGTTGAATTCACTGTCTGAAAGCAGTAGCTTAAACGAAGAGGAAGCTATATTATAAAAGAATAGAGAAGAAAAGTAAGCCCGAGATAACATATGTAAAAAAATTAAAGCCAAACCACGCTTGTATATTGGCATAACTAATAACTGTTACTTTTTATTGAATTTAATTGAAAAAAATACCAACATACCTATTGAGAACATATTACTGAGTTTAAAAAAAAAAAGATTAAATACCACATTCTCAGAACTTTCTGATCAATTTGGAATATCTACATCATATGCTGGCAAAATATTTAGAGAATGTATTCCAATGATTTCTAATGTTTTTAAATCCTTTATTGTAAAACTAGATAAGAAAAATATTAAGGCATCCCTTCCAATCGCATTTAGGCATCGCTACAATAAAGTAAACTGCATTATAGACTGTTTTCAAATGGAAATAGAAAAGCCTTCTAAATTAGTACATCAGGCTAATGCCTAATGTTAATACATGGTTTGAATATAAGAAAGGGAATACAATTAAATACTTAATATCAAGTACACCAAATGGTTTGGTAAATTATATATCATCAGGATATGGAGGACGGATAAGTGACACTTTACTTTTGGAAAACTGTGAATTTCTTGACCAAAAACTGTGAATTACAGGCCTATAACTATCTTGCCAATCATTGATAAAATTGTGGAGAAATATATAAGTGCGCAAATACAACAATTTTACAGCAAAAATGGTATACTAACGGGCAACCAGTTCGGCTTTCAACCTCATAACAATACCACTCAACTATTGTCTGCGTTTACTGACAGTGTTTACCAACACTTAAATAATAAAGAGCATATTATAGTAGTTTTCGTTGATTATAGTAAAGCGTTTGATACACTCAGACATGACAAACTCTTACAAAGTCTAGAAGACTGTGGTGTTAGAGGTAAAATGCTGACTTGGTGTGACGACTACTTGAAAGATCGATCATATCGTGTTAGGATTGGTAATGTAAATAGTTTCCCTGTAAATGTAACAGAAGGTACTGCACAAGGCTCCGTTTTGGGACCTTTACACTATATTACATACCTACGTCAATAGTCTTTCTAATAGTATAAAACACTGTGAAATATACCAATTTGCAGATGATACATGCCTGTTAGCCGCAGCTGGTAATATAGAAATGGCTCTCAAGAAACTCCAAGATGACTACGATATACTCGCTAAATGGTCACATGATGTGGGATTGGTACTAAATGCTAATAAAACGAAAGTAATGTATATTAGTACTAGCCAAAATAGATCTACGTTTGAACCTAATCTTATAGCTCACAACCACCAATGTCTTCATTCCAATAGCAGAAAAAATCAAGCATCATGTCAATGCGAAACTATCGAGGTTGTAAATAAACACATGTATCTTGGACTAGTAATAGATGATCGACTAAATTGGATAGAACATATTAATCATGTGTGTGATAGGATGAGAGCCATACTGGGGAAATTCTCTGTAATAAAAAACAAAACACCCTACAAATTACTTCTATTACTTTATGAATCATTGGTGGAGCCAATCGTAGGTTATGGACTATCTAGCTAAGGAAGAACTTTTAAAAGCCATTTGGACAAAAAATTCTCACTTCAATTGCGTATTCTAAAAGAAATTATACCTAAAAACTTAAAAGAAAACTTTAAAGAAGATTATCGCGAATTATTTGTATTTTGTAAAATTTTACCCATAGAAGAAAAAACACAGTTTGTATTATTAAAGGAACTATATTTTAACGAAAATTTAAAAATTCCAAAAATAACTTACTCAACTAGATTATTTGATGAATCAAAATACAATTTACCCAAATATAACAACCTTTACGGAAAAGACGTCTGGCTTATGTCATACCGAATTTAACAAATCAACTACCTAAAACATTAAAAAGAGACATAACTCCCAAAAACATCATATTTAAGCTTAAACAATACTATTTACAATTAACTACAGATAAATATAATTTTAACAACAATACAAAAATAGTTAGGTATAAAAAAGTAATACTAATTATTGTTGTAAGATATTTCAATTCAGAATATGACACAAAATAATATATTAAAGTCTTAAAGTATCTTAAAGTAATTGAGGAGTCTGAAGTGTACGTTGGGCGTCAACTGAAGGTTTATTTAAATTTTCTGTAATCGGCACATGGTGTACGGTAAAACTCTAATGAGTTTTTGTATTTAATTAATCAATAATAATAAATAAAAAAATGAGTATATTAAGCCATATTGTATTTTATTTGGGAACAATATTTTCTGTCACCTAAGTTTAGAAGTGTCACTAATCTGCAATACCCTAATAATAATATCTATGCCTAAGAAATATATTAGTCATCATATTAATCAAAACTGTCTCCAAGTATAAATAATAGGATTAATCTAAATATGTATCTTAAATTATAGTTGATCACTTTTTGCTATAGCCTGAATATAAGATCTGTCCTCTAAAAAGTAAGTCACGGGCAGCAATAATACATTTGTAACTAAAAATAGTAAATCTTTCACCTTATAAATGTAATCAGCAAACTATTAGTATCATTTAATTCGTTCAATCATCAAAATAATAGATCTGTCACCTAATAAATAGATCAGTTCCTTAATTTAAATAAAATATGCCTAAAACAGGGGTGGAGTCAAATTGGCCATAGGTCAAAAACGAATAAGACGTCCCTCTAAATCAAAACCAGCACTTATTTTCTTTTTCACTTCTGTTTAAGTTCTTTACAGTACAATGTTTGGTTTAATAAAGTACATAACATGAAACCTATAGTAGTTTTATTTAATTAAATGTGTATCGTCAAATTCCAGTTGAATTATTTGATAAACTAATATTATTTTCCAGTGATTAAAAATTAATTTTTAGGTAAAAATTAATTTAAAATTAATTTTAAGGATTCCGTTTTAGTGACACTTTTTTTTATTTTGAAACTCAATATAATTATTTGATGGTTGATATTATTTCCAAGTAATTCTTAATTCATATTTAGGTAAGTGTTTTAATATTATTTGGTGATTCAATTTAGGTGACAGATCTATTTTAGGAACAAATATTATTTATTAGGTCACTGAAAATGCACTTATTAGGTAATTGATAAAATCATACCCATTTTATTTCGTACTGTTGTATAATATTGGGTATATATTTTTCTCCCTAAATTTGTAAATACTAGAAATGTAATCAGTAAGCAAATTTTCATCATATTTAACTAACAATACTTCCACATTATTTGTGTCTTCAAAATTATAGTGCGCAACACAAAAATAAGTTAGTTTCAAATTTGTCACATACATTGGACTTGCAATTGAGTCATGTATTTTTGTGTAACCTTTCCATCTTTTATATAATTTTTATAAGTTTTTTCACTAGTGGGGCATTTTATTTCAATGCAAATTTCACTGTCACAAATACCGTCAGGTGTACCAGCCAGGAAAGGATTTTGTGGGGAAATAAATAAGCCACATTCTTTTACATTTTTGCCTAGTTTCTTTTCCACGGCTACTCTTACCCGGCCTCTCTTCATGGCTTTTGTGTCTGGAGTTTTGGCTCCCATGATAACAGCCACCAAAGATCCATCTGCAGTAGGTAAGGCATTTGCTTACTTCGTAAGCTTTTGAAGCTGTAACTCGCCGGTACCTTAACTCATGCCAACCTGCTTTTATGTTGTGCCCGAGTATTCTCTTCAATAATTTTTATATTTTCTTCTGAAAAATGCTGTGATATTTTGTTCAAAAATGAACCACAGTCAGTTTCATCACAATGTTTTAAGATTAAGTAATGTAGTGAAAATTTCTCAATCTCATTTGTTCTATTGTTACTGTAGTTTAATAACTCACAGTTAGTTACACCTCGGCTTGTTGCTTCTTGGAGAAATTGTGACAGAAAATCATTTTGCAATGCAGTCCCCGTAGCTTGTTGTATTTTAACAGTGGACAGATCTTTGGTAGTAATGTATTTAATATTGGTACCAACTTGAGCCAGTTTTGATTTTTTCCAGTAACACTGAATTTCTGTACTAGATGGTTCTTCGCTCCTTCTGTGGCCCCACATCAGGAAAGCTACTGAATGTTTGCAACCACCTGTAGATGCAGCACAATCATGACACTCGACGCTTACGACTTTCGCTTCTTTTTCATCTACTATCATAGTCGCTGCATACGATTTTGAACGAACTTTGTGTTCTGGACACACCCTGCATGGTACACAAGTCGGAATCACGTCGAAGTTGTAACATATCCTATGGCATCGTCACCGTATGATTGTCTTGCTGATCTGAAAAAAAAGTGAAAGTAAAATATATTAGTACTCAAATATACAAAGTATCTACTAAAACGTAACAAAAAAGAAGTAATATTAAGTACATTCTTTGAAGTTTATAGGTACTTTTTAGGTTACGTTTTGTTTGTTATTTCAATAGTATTTTTTCAAGTACCTAGGTATTTTATAGCAAATAATATATTATATACCTACTTGTAATACTTACACAGAAGTTTTCACATTTCGAAATTAAGCGTCACAAAAGTCTGAATTACTTGCAAAGAAATTGCAAATCATAAATCCACTCTGGGAAGACTTCGGCACTTCTATCGAGTCCAAAACCCAAACAGCGGCCAAAAAGCTGGGTATATTAAATAGGGTAAAGCGATACTACACACCAGCCCTTCGAGCCTCCTTCGTCTCCTTGCCCTTCGAGAGGGATGGACTGGGCTCTGCCGTCTGCCGAGGCAACAACTCCGATCCACCCCAGGGATCCTTAACCCTACTAAGTTCGGCAGCGCATTTGCTGCACCTACTGTAATAGATGATAGCACCAACCTTCCATCAAGTGAACCGACACCCCAACCTTTTTTTTTACCTAAAAATATCTAGATTTTTTTACCTAAAAATCCATTTTAATATAAAAAACATAAAAGAGAAATATAAAAAAGAGTAAGACTGTATCTACAATAGGGGATAGGACAGTAATCAGATTAAAATCTAAAATGTACTTAGAAAAAAAATATATATTTTTTACGATTATTTATCGAATAATAATTTAATATAATTCATTTAAATATTTTTAAATGAAGAAATAAAATTTTATTATTTACAATATTTTTAATCTATACTGAAACACCAATCACAGTGCGTGACGTCATTTGTGCGCAATCATTGTCTTATGCCAATGCAGCTGTTTTGTTATGATATGACCACAAATGACGTTACGCGCTCTCAGATGAACTATCGTGGCGTTTTGGCGGCATTTTAAAACAAACAATATTAAATCATGTTTTTGAGTACCTGAAAGGCTATAAATAAATAAAATAGTATTTTTTATGGGAATAAATATCTATGAAGATTAATTTAAAACACTTTCTGAAAATTTGTCCGATCCCCTGTTGGAGTTATAAAATTACCACCTTCTGCTAATAAGCCATTGCACCTAGTTGCAGATGTATCTACAGGAAATTCAAAGAGAGCTTCGTTTTGCATATAAATCAATTTTAATTACAAAATATAACATAATGACGAGTGGGTAGGTTGTATTTAAAAGGGCGCTATGTATTTACTACGGACTTTAGTTTAAATGCAAATTTAAAATTTCTAAAATGTAGGGTACATTTTTCTAAAATGTAGATAAATAAGGCAAAATTGTAGGTGAGAGATATACCGGATTTTTTTAAATAATTCCATTTCACCTTATTGTGCAAGGGGGAGGCAGTTAGGCACCAAAGAAATTATAGAGAAGACTAAAAAATATTAAAATAACACCAAAGAGCATTCAATTAAGGCAATTCAATTTCAATTAAGGAATGAAATCTTCAAACTAGGGCCATCAGGTTGTTATTCTAAACAAAGGATAAAAACATATTGCGATTCTTCGAAAAACGCCTATTCGTTGAAACCAAACTGATACAGACGCCTTCACGCTTGTCTTTCTAAACTCATCATCTTAGCTATAAGACGTCCACTGCTGGGCAAAGGAGTGCCCTCTAATTTTCCAAAAGAACCGATTAGAAGCATCTACCGTCGACCCGCAGCCCTTATCAGGTCGTCTGTCCACCTTCTGAGTGGACATCCTACGCTGCGAGGAATGGCCTCCACTCGAGAACCTTCCGGCTCGAGAGGTCGTCGGCTCTCCGTCTCCGTCCTGCCCACTGCCACTTGAACAGTTCTGGGACTCTTCAAACATTTCCAAGCGACGACGCAGAGGATGACAATTCGGTTGATGACTTTTTGTATTAAATTACTTTTTGTATAATGATAGCCTAATAAAGGATTTTTTTTAAATACCTAATGTTTTAATTCTAATATCGTGCCTTGCGTCCTTCATAGCTACCAGTAGAACGAAAACGATAGGTACTTAAAATGACGAAAAATCTATACATACAAGCACATTTTTTGGTCAATCAAACAATGTAGTTGTTATCTAGAACGCATACCTATGTATTTAACTGTCTAATTTTAAAATAGCATTATGATTTAGCGCTTTTTTAATTACGCTTGTGTAGCGGAATCTAGCGCTTTTCTTGAACTGATCTGGCGGCCAACACTCAAATGGACCTGGCAGCACTGAATAAAAACAATCTATTCTTCTTTCTTGGAAAATTTTGAAGGTCTCAGCGATGAAATAAGAACTCATTATAGTTGCGTGATGTAGGTAGCAATATGCAATATGTAGGTACAACTCATACCGGAAGGTTCAACAATATGGAACTGTATTAGACAACCCATGCTGTTTTCTTAGCTATATCAGAATTCTGACCTGTCAGAGGAACCCTAGCCAGGGCAAAAAAGCCTTTATTAGAAAGTCCATCTAAATTATGACAAATAAAATATATTTTCTAACGAAGGAATAACTTTAAATATATTTGTTACCAAGTGCCCGCGACTTGATGCGTGTTGATAAATAAAAATATGACGCCTGACGAAATAATTATGTAAAGCAATATAACGTCTGACATACATTGACGCCTGTCATTATTGGTATTTTTGCCGAGCGTTGGATCTTTATTTTTAAAAAGCTCGTGCCTGCGGCTTCGCTCGCGTGGAATATTTAGCCTATGTTCACCCCGAAATTCTATTCCAACTATTGGTGAAAGAATTTTTAAAATGGAGTAGTTTCGAAGATTACCTCCTACATACAAACAAACTTAACCTCTATATAATATTAGTAGAGACAAACTCGCTCAATATTGTCAATTACTTATTGGAATAATTTCGCCGCCGCGAAACGCCACCAACTGATTTTTCGCAAAAACAACTATTCGTACTTCAGTCACAGAATATATAAGTACTAGACGTACTTCAGTTCTCGTAACTTCAGTTTACAGTGGAAGTAATTAGGTAACTAAGTAGGTACCTACCTATGTGAATTTCATCCCTTCATTGCTTTTGTAACATAGTCATATTGGTTCGCCTTAAAGATTAGGCAGAAATTTAATTACTTTTTTCTAAGGCGTTCTGGATCTAAAACAGCCCATTATTGTTGAGAATGGCTGGGTTTGGTTGGTGTTGGATTAGCAGAACAGAACATTACAATTGGCTGCGGGCACTGGCAAAAGCGACGGCATCATAATGACATAATTGGCGGGGGAGCAGCGCGGGGAGAGGGGAGGGGAGGTGCGGGACGCATGCGCGGGTTTGGCGGCCAAGGTCGAGGCCGCGCAATTCTGCCGCGCGCCGTCGCGTCGGCTGGTACATACTTCTTGAGCGCTCCCCTTTTTCTGCATACATTTTGAGGGCTAAATGCGCAGTTTCAGTCGCGGGTGTTCTTTTCCCTGCTGGATAGCATGCGAAGCAAGGTAATTTCGTTGTTATTGTTGATACAGAGCGTATATTGTGCAAAAACACGAGAAAAAAACACACATCGATCTATTGTATAATGTTTTTAATTGCCTTACCTCTAAGCACGCACGTATCTTGTGTACCTACCATGTTTTTGCAAATATACCACTATCCGTTAAGCAGGAACTAACTTATTTTCGGACTGTAAACAACAGCGTTTATATTAGTAGCTGGGTTAATAACCAAATTGCGGATGCTAATAGTAAAATGCCTTCGTCGGACCAAATTGGGCGTCTCACCTTGCGCACATCTCGAGTGTTCGCGTCATCGCGGTAAACACCGGACAAACAGCTGACATTACTTTTTGGGAGTATTTTAATACAATAAAAAAGAACAATTCGATTCGAAATAGATGGCACCACGGTAGTATCTACTGACGGTCCTCTTGTTGATAAATTGATAAATTACCTAATTAGCATTGCTAAGAAATTGAGTATCGGACTTTTGCCTCATGAAAAGAATCACGGCGTAGTTTAAAAAAAAAAGTCAAAATTTTTTAACTTGCCATTTTTTTTTTCATTAAACATTTGAATGACGACAGGTATAACCTACTATTTTAGTAAATAATTAGGTGCTAATTAATTACCTATAGGTACATATTATTATAATAAAATCGTAAACGAGCCGTGTCTGTCTGTACATTAAAGTTTTTTTCAAAGAAACAATTTGTACACATTGTAGGTACCGACATCAAAACAGTAGTTTTTAGAATTTTTATCTGTTTGCGCATTTGTACACGCTAATTACAGAAACGGCTTAACCGATTTGAATGCGATTTTCACTGATATATTATAGCAAGGTGTTTGTTTCATTCCAATCGGTTAACAAACAAAAAAGTCACTCGCTATACCAGACACCACGCGTACGAATTGGATGCATAGGCACTCATAGATATCTACTTACTATGCATAGGTAGGTAAGCATACTCAACATTTTAGAGCTATTTTTAAGCGTCTCTTGGCTTTAATTAACAAACATGAAACAAACTTGCAAATAACATACCTGAATAACTACATACCTATTTATGTTAATAATCATATCAAGGGCATAGATGTGTATGTAGTTATAGATAGATATGTAGGTATCAAGTGTATGTAACGCGATCTTTATCTACATAGGTATAATTCTAGTGTTTTATTGTACCTAGGTATAGAGGCGTAGCTTGCTCTAGATGGGCCCTGCATTAAATTTTATCAAGGGGGCCTACCAGGGGCGGATTATTCATATCAAGGCCCCTAGGCAATCGTCTCAGTGTTCCTTAACCGTTTTCCAATTTCTTCAACTAGCTACCTATCTATGCAATTCTATTTATAATTACATTATTTTTACTACATTGCCCAGATATGCTATCACTCTAGTAAAAATGTTATTAAATGTATACTTTTGAAGCGTCTTGGTCTCTAATCTGTTAAAATCGTCGTGATAAATACCTATCTATAATATCATTCTGTAATACAATAACTTGAAATACCTACGTTAAGAAATGTACTGATTTATGACAAAAAAAACAGAGCAATTAATATTGTTGAAATTGTTACGTCTTCTAATTTAATTTTCATTCAAAATGTTTATGTTCTACCCTTTTTCACTGAGCTCGGTGGCCCCTAGCTGGCCTTGGGCCCTACTACCTGACTGTAGCGAAGCCCAAATGGAGGGTAGCATGTTTTAGAAGCAATGAATTTAGACTCTGAACTCTTAAACTTTAAACTCGCAGGCTGTACGATAAACCCCCCCCTAGGTGTGCTGGGACCTTGTCGCGGTGGGGGGGCTTAACCCTCGCCAATCCGGACGGTTGCAGGGGTCGGTGGGGTCACCGGCCTTCGCTTGGCTGACCGGATTGTCGCTGGGGAACTAAGGAAGCACACCCGTGAGGGCTCCGAGCGAACTCCGAACATCGGAGCTCGTGGCGGAGCGTTTGCTGGGAGGCTCCAACGGTCAGTTGGAGCTTCGCCGGTCACCGCTCGCTGAGCCGAGGATCCGTACTCGGCTCATGCGGGTGTGGGCCGGTGAGAGACGGCACCCCCGGTCCTTGTTCGTCGGACCGAGGTATGGGTCTCGGTTTTGCGCATGAGGACCGGCGCGGGTCGCAGCGGGCGGATTCTCTCGGATGGCTCTGTCGCTCAGTGGTAGTCGGGCAACGCACGCGAAGACGGAGCTTTACGGCAGGGAAGGACCGTCTGGCAGAGTACCGCAATCGTGGCCTTGTGGGGGGTGGTGAAGACCCGGTTAGGGCCACCGGCCTAGTAACCGCCCTTCGCAGTCGTCCGGAAGAGTGAACACCCGGCCTCGTCACCCGGCCTAGTAACTCTTCCGCGACGACAACACGAGGTGGAGTCCGTCTCTCGGGCTGCCGCGATTGCTGTGGAAATGTCAGATGGAAACCCCCTTGGGCCGCCCACCCTTAATGCCGTAGAGATGAGCGGCCACATGAGCAGGGGTTATCCGAGAGTTTCAGGTGGAAGCGGCCTCCGACTCTGTGGTAGGTTGTGCCGCAGAGAAGAGGTAATGGGGTGCTTCAGAGGTGAAGCCCCTCGCTGACTGCCCGCTGCGAGAGGTGAGAATGGGCGGCTCGTGCCGCTTCGCCCGGGGGCGGTGGACATGGGGTTGTCCGCCGTCATCACAACACCGGGCAACGATGGAAGACGTGCTGTGTGTTTCCGGCACGTCTCTCCACGGCGCGGAGATCAAACTCCGCGCCTAATCGAGGTGGAGCCCGCAAGTGCGCGGGCCTCGTCTGGCGGGGGAGGCAGATGCATGTTTTCCACGATCCCTTACCCCCCCGCCCATAGACGGCGCGAGGAAGCACCGTGGGTTTTTTAGTGGGTAGAAGTCCCACATACCCCACCGATGTCCCCATGGTCGGTGGGGATCTGGCTCGCAGATTTTCCCACGCAAAAAAAAAAAAAAAAAAAAAAAAAAAAAAGGCTGTACGATAAACTCTAAACTTTGCAGTTTAGCATACTGCCTAAAAATATAAATGAGGATTGTGGACAAAATTTTACGAATTTTTGCTCACACATGTCGGGGCCTCTGTAGCACGGGGGCCCCATATCATTGATACGGCGGTAGCTACGCCCCTGCCTAGGTATAAGGTACGGTAACATTAGATAATATTACCTAGGTACCTAATTTATTGTTCCCTGCTAGCATACCTTTCGCCAACTGTGTATGTAGATATTGTCAAATATCTACATACATACATCCGCCATGGCGGATTTATGACTATATTTTTTTTACTTGATTCACAAGTAAAATTACTCCAAAAAATGCTGCTCTGAATAGGCGATTTTTTAGGGGAATGAGGGAATCCCCGATATGCATAATATCCCAAACACTCACATTTGTACATCAAAAATATCAAAATGTATAAGTACCTATTGTCAGTTAAAGCCTTGTAGGGAGCGTTGTGTTTGGTAGTGTGTGTGATCCCCATCCCCATTTATGTAGGTCATGGGAAGCTGCGGGGGGTGTACGGGGTGTATTGGGGTGGGTGTAGGCGTCACGTCTTTGTTGCGCCTCTATCGACCGCTCCCTGCCCGTTCCGCCCACAAATATGTTTATTGATGTAGTAGAGCAGATAGCAACTCCCAAAAATATCACAGATTTCTCTCTCGTTTTGTGTGATTATTATTATTCTTCATATTTTGTAACGGATTAAAGGCGAGGACTTTCTTTTTTAATTTGACTAAGTAAAATTAAAACTTAGATAAAAATACAGTGCATTATAAACTATATTTTGAAAATTTTGAATGGGACAATTTTTTTTTCTTATATTTTTGAGAAAAAAAAATTGTAAATTACTGTCTAAAAAAAGCTGAATCGTATCATAAAAAATTTCAGCGACAACTACATTTGTTTTTAAGCATATTAATTAACTTAAGTTCTGTAGTAAAGATTTAATCGGCTACTTTTATTTCTTTTTTCATATTTTACATAATATTTAAGAAAAATCTTCCAACTAATTCTGTTCGGCTATATCCGAGAGCTACAAAAATGTGTTGTACAATATTGTATCTTAATTCATTCGTTATAAGGTTGCGCTAATTTTGGTAAAAGTTGTGTTCAGTCTAAAGTTAGTTATTGTCTTAAAAGCTTTGAAAGTTATTTTTAATACACCTATTGTGTGGTATAAATTTTATAATGTAGTATTTATGTATATGTTTTTTTTCCAATATTTTTTCATTTCCGCTTTTTAATTATTATTGCGGAATTAGATATCAGCCTTATAAATAATAATTCCATTGTTAATTGGTTTATTTTTAGTTTAAAAACTTATGTATTTCAAGTTCTCCTATTTATGGGGATTATATTTCAAAAAATAATCCAGGTAATGAACTATCTGCGTGCGAAATTTCATTTAAATGCGTTCAGCTGCTTTTGCGTGATTGAGTAATAAACATACATAGTTCAAAATCAGGCCATTTTTTTAAACTTAACTTGGTTTGATAAAAAAATCTCTCTTATTTTTAGTAATTTCCTGTGAATATTTCAGATTTTGTAAATGGGGGTAACATTCGAAAATTAACACAGTGAGTGCGAAGTACGTACCTACGTACGTATCTATGAAACCCTATTACCAAATTACATGATATTATGATAATTTCCCAGTTAAATCTATAATTTCTTCTTACTTAATGGTATAATTTTCAACCGTTAAAACGAAATTAAAAATAAACTGATGACTTGATCTCCATTCAAAAATATCATGCGTTTGGCGATATAATCGTCATTTTTAATTAGGGAAAATGTATGTACTTATACAATTAATTGCCTACATACTTATGTACTTACTTAATACCTATATTTAGGTTATGTTATATATTATAACGAACATAATTAAAATGCAATTTGTTTTCTACAAATATACCTAAACAAACCTTCCTCGTTTATCGCTCTTTTCTCTAGTAAAAACCGGGTCCCTAAACCTTTACTAAAACTGAAACAGGTGTTAGCTGTTTTAAGCTCTATCACATATCAAAAAATAGTTTTAGTAAAAGTCTCACGGATTTCGAGATTTTTGCATTTTTGTGTTTTTTTTTTTTGGAAAATCGACACCCTTATTTACATGCTGCTTTCACAAAAGAAGGAATATTTCCAAACTGTTCTCTATTATGTGTTTCCAAAGAGTCGTACTATACAACGATAAGTGTTTATCAATCACTTTTATGAATTTCTCAAAAATGAAAAAAAAAAATATGTCAAGGCTCCAAATTTTTTAATTTTCTGACTTTGAACTTCGGTTTAGGTAACTGGCTCTCTTAAAAACTTTCAAAATCTATGTGATCAGAGTTAAGTCAGGGGAAGCCACGTAAAACCCTAATGACTTTTCTCTAAATAAATTATAATTTATCATGTTAGGTTTTCGCGTAAACTTTTTGGAGAATTGTAAAATTATTTGCGTAATTAGAAAAACAAAACAGAATTGCGTATTACCTACATGCCATTCGATGACGTACGTTTGTTGTTTATGATATAATTGTCATATTGTTTTAAGTCCATTTGTAAATATGTATTATCGTCAGTGTCAGACAGAAAGTGCACGCACCGTATTTACGGTCTTATGTTTAATTATTGTTCATTTATCGGCAAGAGATAATCAAATATGTAGCTCAATGGAATTTAATGTCAATTAAATTATTGAAGACAGAAAGTTGACGAATTTTTTACTAGGTAGGTATGACATAGACTGAATGACTTCCCAAGATAAAGTATAATAGAGTTAATATGGCCCACAATTTATGCATTTTCCGTGCATCATCTTCTCTGAACAGTAGGTACCTAAAAACCATACGCGTGTGGAGACGCGCGTCTCAAAAGTGAAATTTCCCTGGTGTCATGCAGAATCAGAATAGTTACAAGAATCGTCGTTTAGGGTTTACGAAAGAGTACCCCTGAAATGTTTTTTCTACTTAGGCCAAATTTTTTTTTCGTCGATTTGTACCGATCATACCTGTAAAAAATACCATTAAAATTTTTTTACCTACTTACATATCGTCATCGATCATGATCTGAAAAACATATTTCTCAATTTACTCTTGAAAATCGTGCGTTTTGGCCTCCCATGGCCATCATCAGGAAATTTTCAGGGTACTCTTTCGTAAAGCCTAACCGAATCGTCACGTGATCGTTACATTGGAGCGTCACACGATATTCGACCTTAAAATTTTACTTTCATCGCGTGCAAAGAAGTTTCACTTTCAAAAAGGAGTCATTATTGTAATCACTGCAAATATTTATAGCAAACTATATGCATTTTTGCATTGCATTTTTTATGCAATGCAAAAATGCATTTTCCAATTGCATTTTTTTATTATGAAATTTTTTCTTAAAAATATATAATATCACATATGTTAATATATATATTTTATTAAGTAAGTATATTAAATTTTTAAATTCTTAATGATTTCATGGATTAGAAGTAACAATCACTTGCATGATAAAATCTAACATAAAAGATTAATTAATCTTCTCAGAGTTGTGAAGTTCTGCTAATTGCGCACATTGAATAGAGGTCTGCTCCCAGTAGTGAGAAATCCTACTTTTTTTAACATTATAAAGCCGAAAGTTTGCGGGGATGTATGGATGTGTTGATCAGGCAAAAACGCCTTTATGGATTTCGATGAAATTTGGCATTAAAACGTAAGATGCTTTTTGTCCTGTTAAGTTCCCGAGGGATCGTCTAAAAATATAAAAAATTAGACGCCACTGTCGCCGTAGCGCCGGCACCGTCGCGTCGTCGTCACAGTTATAAAGAAGTCAAGCGTTATTTATTTTTTCAACGCAGACGGAGTCGTGGGCACCAATTAGTAATATATTATATTATTATACATACACTCGCTCTATTCCTCCTCTTCTAGTGCCTTTACACTCCTGAAGGTTGGCCTTCAACTCCTTGAACCTTGACTGAGATAATTCCAGTCCACTCACGGATGTTTGGTAACCACGGCTTCCTTCTTCTACCATCGCGTCTCTTCCCTTCCACCTTACTGAATCATAAAGCAGCATATATTTGTTGGGTCTAAGCACGTGGCCAAGATATTCAATCTTGCGCTTCTTGATTACTAAATACAGAGAAAAATTCAAAAATAATTAATGTTTCAACACCTGCAGACCCTTAATGCGTACAATTTGCCAAAAAATCTAATAGCGAAGTCTTAGCGAAGTCTTAGACATCTGTTATGTCTAGTTTTTTGTTACAAGTCTGCCTTGTTAGTTCTAGCCTGTTATTATTACTGTTCGTATAGAGTCAATGTGAGTTCATCGACCCATAACGACTTATAGGAAGATTATTAGTAGCTCAAATTCCGAGGGAGGCTTCCGTAAAGCTCTTGGCTACCGTAGGCGTGGGTTTAATGTTCGAGCCCACGCATCAGAAACAATACGCATCAATTTCTCTTGTAAAATTAGACTTCAATCATTAGAAGAAGCAATAAGAAGGGTCTCTAACCTTCTAAATTTTCCACTCAAACGTTTATTTTGAATTGAGATGATACTTTGATAAGAGTTTAATTGTTATTTTGCTGGAACTTTCTTCTATTTTATATTTTCACAGCAAAAGCCAAAATTTATTATATTTTGAACTCATGCAAGCTCATCATTTTTAAGGAACTATTACATCTCATTACGTTTGTCTTATCCTACATGTGTTGAAATAAATAAATATATAAAAATTTTGCAAAAAAAATTCGCCTCTCCCCAATATTGTTCGTAAAATTGAAATTACTGAAATCTTATTTCTGGTGGCTCCATTTCAATTACAAGTTGCAGTAAATTTTTTTTTAGACATTAAATAAACCGCGGAATCCTTAATACACAACTTATCCACATTCCTCATAAGATATTAAAATTATCCTGACAACGTGTATCCTACAATCCTACAAACGGTATTGGAGTTTGAAATGGCCATCAAAAAAATAAGATATCAATACTATGTTCTCTAGAATATTCCCGGCATCTTTTAAATCTATTATCTAAATTTATATTTTATATACATCTATATCTTCTTCTATATCTAATCTATACATACAACAAAATCGTAAACGAGCCGTGTTTGTACATTAAATATATTTTCAAAAAAATTGAATGCTTTTTTTTTAAATTCTGTTTTCACTTATGCGTTGTAGCAAGCTTCTCGTAACATTTAGTGTTTGTTTCATTCCAATCGGTTTACAAACAAAAAAGTTACGTGCAATACCGAATACCACGCGTGGGAAGTTGCTGGTTTAGCTAGTTATAAATGGAAAGACAGATAAACGAGGAAGTTGCATCCGTGCGAAACCGGGGGCGGATCGTTAGTTGAAAATAAACTAGATTAATATAAGTAGGTAGATGATGTAGTATTGTCAAAACAAAACCTGGTAACATGAAAGCTGTGCAAGTGAGAGGATGTTTACTTTCACGAAGCTTACTCAGCTGGTTTCGGGCGCGCGCCTATTGATTGCCCCAAGGACAAGGCCGCCCACGCGATCCAGTGCGGGGCGGGCCGGGCGGCCGGGCGGCAGCCATGACGTGCGACGAATAAGGGAGTCAACCGACAATATAATAGCATAACATTTATATATTTCACACTTGGAATACGTAAAATCGTCAATTTAGGGACGCATTAACGTTTCTACAATCCAGATATACAATTATTCTTGTATATATACAAGTAAACTATATGGTCATAAACTCCCTATACAAGTTGGGCCTAAACGTTTTTAGATCATTTGAAGAGATTTTTTTTATGTTAAGATCGGCAGACAGGCTGACGGTCCACTTGAAGGTGGGCGGCTACCGTCGCCCATAACACAAACAACTCCAAAAGCTGCTGCAAGACCGCTGCCGACTACAATAGGATTAAGGATAAGGGATAGGGAAATGGGCTCTGGCATCCCTTACTTCACTCACTGAAACACAACAGCACACGTGCTGTTATATCACGGTGGTCTTCTGTAAGGGGGTGGTTACTGCCGCCAGACGGGCTGCCCAAATGACTGCGAAACGCAGTGTACCCTGCCACTACTTATGAGTGTAGTTTTAATCATCATCATCATCTCAGCCGTAGGACGTCCACTGCTATACAAAGGTGTGCCCCTAATTTTCCAAAAGGACCAATCAGAAGCAGTCTGGATCCACCATCGACTCGCGGCCTTTATCATGTTTTCTGTCCACCTCGTGGGGGTCCGTAACCTCTACTGGAAAACCTTCCGGCCCTAGCGACCGTAGGTGCTCCGTACTATGTGGCCCGCCCACTACCGCTTCAATTTACTATAATCCGCCAGGTTATGTCGGTAACTTTCGTTCGTCTACGAATCTATTCATTCCTGATTCTATTTCGCAGTGTAACCCCGAGCATAACCCTCTCTGTAAATCGTTGAGCGACGTTGAGCCTTCTTACGAGGCCCATAGTTAGAGACCACGTTTCAGAGCCATATGTTATCACTGGCTACACACATTGGTCGAAAACATTTGATTTAAGACATTGAGGAATTTTGGACGAGAAGATGTCTCGGAACTTCCCGAACGCTGCCCATCTGAGCTGAATTCGACGATTGACCTTCTCGAAGATGGGTCTACTTAATTGGACTGTTTGTCCCAAGTAGATGTACTCGTCAACACTTCGAGAGTTGAATTTCCTTTGTTACTGGGGTGGGCACAATATGGACATTAGACATAATTTCGTCTTGTCCACATTTATCTTAAAGCCCACGCTTTGGGAAACTCGGTTGAGGTCATAGAGCATCGTGTTAAGTTCTCTTATCGACTTCGCCAGGACCACAATATGATATGAAAGTGAGTGATATACTCGCCGTTAATGTTGATTATAAGTCCTTGCCATTCCAGGAGCTTAAATGCATCTTCCAAAGCGGCAGTGAATAATTTCGGAGTTAGTACATCTCCCTTTTTAACACCTAGTTTTAATCGTTTTCAGTAATTGAGATCCAGATCTCTTGCCTCTGGCAGAATATCAGTGTTGGAGTCTGTACCACAACTTCAAACTGAGTCAGGGCATTTCTTTAATAACATTTTTTCACATTATTTATTTTTATTTGTTAATTATTTGTGTACATATTATTTCCTGTTTATATGTTTCACGACAATGACACTACAAACGATTTACATTAAGGGACTGGATCCAGAAAGTAGATTGTTATGAATTTTTTGTGGGATGTTGTATTATTTACCCGTGATGACGTAATGCACCCGATATGACGTTGTCCTTATTGGTGCAAAATGTTGTTTGCACAATAATCTATGTTATCTATCTAATAAAATTAAATAAAAAAATTAATGCATAAAAATTAATATTAATGTTTTCTAAATTAGGCTTTTGCTAATGAGGCTAAGAGTGTTAGTAAATATTATAATAATATATATGGCCCATTTTAAATAAGCGTTGTTTGTGAAGTACCTAATGGTATGCAGACACAGACCAAAAGGATCAATGAAATAATTTAACCAACCACACTTTTTTTTCAACTTAAGTATAAGGTTTAGTCATCTCGCACGATTTTATTTCGCACGAAATGTGCGGAACGCCAACTTCAAAAATAAATTTATTTTTAGTACCTAGTCGTATAATATTTAGTTTAGTCCATAAATGACTATGAATATCGTATCAAATATTTAGAGTATATTTCAAGTAGTAGGCGGAAAAAACAGAGAGATGCCTGTAGCGAAATAGTTTTTATTCTAAATGATATCAGTGATATTATTTTTAGGTTATCACTTTTTGAATTCTGTAGGTATTTTTTTTTAATCTATACCACTCTATACTGAAGAGAGGGCGGATTTTTTATGTTGACATAGGATATATTATACCTATTATATAATTATTATGTATACAAAACCCTTCAACTTTTCCCGTTTTCATACCATAAAATATGAATTTCTTACCATTAATCTGTTGTATGAGAATGCCTGTTTAAATAATATGGTATTTCCGAAAACTCATTTCATGTATTCATTCCATTGTACAACAATATCGGAAAACTTTGTTTGTGTATTACTCGTACTTCCGTAATAGTAGGTACCTACTTATATTGTAAGTGTATTAACAACCGACAGTTAAGGCCATTGGGTATTATTATCGTAATGCAATTATTGCATGTATGTATTTTTAGGATTACGTCGAAGCTGAAAACCTTCAAATATAATATCAAAGAGAGGTTGTTTTAATTTATGGATTTTTAGCCTTTGCTTCGGTTTTAATATTCCGTTGTCACAATTTTTGACCGCACATTGGGTATACAATAATGAAATTTGTGTTACAATTTTTATTTTTCAAGGCGGACGACCAGCTAATATTATATAGGTATTTTATTACAGACCCGTCTCAGCTTCCACGTACATATATTTTCTTAGTGAAAGCTCTTTCCTTAGTGAAAACCGTATTAAATCCGAAGGGTGGTGTAGAAGTAGAAGTTAGCGGAGAAACAGAGCAAATGGACAGATGCGGACAGATTTTTATATGGTAGGTGCAGCACTATAGATGCTGTATATGCATATCCTCCACCGACCTTAGTAGGATTAATAAACGCATGGTATAGTATTTTCACTGTATGATGATATGCGTGACAATTCTCACTTTTTCATGTCATGCATACTGTTTTCAACTAAAAAAAAACTGGCACAAAAAAAAACAATTAAACAAACAAATGTATGAAAAAAGATTTATCTATTCGAAAAACACAAAAGGAATATAATAGGTAAATGTAATAAAAAACATATATTTTAAAAGTGTCAAACGCGTGGAACGGAACTTGTGTCAACAGAGATTGATTTGTGACTTCAAAGAGTCACAAATAAATAACTTTCAGAAGTACTTAATATACTTAGTGATCTTTACATAGGAATTAAAGCTTAACAGTTTAAAGCTGAAGGTTAAGTTTACTGACCAACACCACACAGGTCATCAAATCCTTAAAGTTCGGGTGTTATTGTTAACTATGTAATAATAAACTTTAGTGAACTTTAAACGTTAAGCTATGATTATAAATTTAGATGGGTTTCCATTAATATAAAGTTAAAAGTTCGGAATATTCTCATGTTGCCGTCAATTTAAAAATAGATTTTATAAGTTGTCAACTAGTTAGAACTTCAAGATGGCAATGTTCATAGGTATGTACATCGCCATCTTGAAGGTATTAGAGGTAATTGAATTAGGTAATTCTTCATTCAATTAGGTAATTGAATGAAAGCTTGCGAAGAGGGTAAAATATTTGTTACTTAAACACATAAAGCCGTTTTACGGATTAGTTTGGGAATAAAATTTAATAAATCATTGGAATACCTACATAAAATTTATTACACATAGGTGTGAAATAAATTATGATTTTGACATGTTACCTCAGTAAAAAGCATAATTTGTAAACTGGCAATACCACCTGAATGATATAAGGTTTGTCGATATCATTTTTAAGATGGAACTCATGAAATCACCGTATATTTTGAATCTATAAAAAGTCGGGTCCGCATCTTTCCGCTAACTTCTAAACCACCCAACGGGATTAAGCCGGGACGGGTCGTTAATAAATTATATAATACTGGCTGGTGCTACATATAACACTATTGATGACCCCATCTATTATACTACAATAGAATTGGGTGAAGCGGCGACATTAATTATCGGATTTGGGGAGAACTGATTAGTGAGGTGACACACTTGTGCATAGATGCTCAAATTTGCAAACGCTCGGGAACCTAAGGGTAAAACCATACATAATTATAGATTACTCAGGAATCACTCTGTTGATAGATGAAAATCGCATGAAAATCAATTTGTAGTTTTTGAGATCATCGCGAACATACATACAGACAGATATGTAAGGATAAGGATAACTGAAGATATTTCTGGTACATGTTCATCATTCAGTAAATAATTGGACGATTTTCACTCGATAGAAAAATAAAAGAAAATGTAACTCTTTAATATTTCAAACGCCATCAGTTGGCAAATAAGAATTTTCTTTAAAAATAATTCCACATGTTTCTTTATGGCTTGAACACGATCTCTTGGTAATAACTGTTCATTTTGTTTGTACTTTTACGCAACTTAGAAAACTTAGAAGCACGATCTTAGTTTACTTTAGGTCCTAATTTTTTATGTTATCTTAAAAAAGTAAAGAAAATGTTGTTTTTCGTTGCTTGAGTGAGGGATGACAGAAACTTCCCTACCAACTTCCTACTGAGCTAAGACTAGTGGATGACGAAGTGTTTATTCCTTGATAAAGTCAATATATTTATACTTGTTAGTCAACGTATTCCTTATTCATCACGTTCTTAAATTCGTATTCCAAAGGAAAAAAATTAGTATGCCTTTTACGAAACATTCATTCATTGGCACGAGCAAAACGAAATTGCAAAGAATTCTGGTAATCCTTCGTATCGAAAACTGGGTATATTACCTTATTGAAATACAATCGAATAATATGCTTTTTATTTCAGCAATTATAGCCTTAGAGCTTTTAGGGTCTAGTACTACTAATATTATCTACAAATGCGAAAATTTGTGAGGAAATTGGATGTTTGTTTACTCTCACGCAAAATCTGGGGAACCGTTTTTGATGAAACTATACTAATACACATCAGAACTACAATTATAATGTATATAATTATAATATTATTATAGTATATTATATTATAGATAAATTCAATTTATTTTCCATTTATTTATTTCTTTATGTGAAAAATCTCGCTTATAGCCAAATTTCATGGTTCCAGGTCAAAGGGATTTTGTTTGAAATAAATTTTGAAGGCTGAGGATTTTGAATAATATCTGATCTATTTGATCTGTTAGACCGTAGGTATATTCTTATTGTTTCAATTTGCGTTAATACAATCCTGGAAACGTGGCTAGTTACGATTGAAACACTTTCTACATGGGGACTTTTTCTATGGCCATTACCACACATTTAATGTTTTACATATTGTCAAAACTTTTAAAGCAGGCCAAACCTCTGATGAAATCATTAATCCAAAGAATTCATTAGTCTAAATTAAGATAGGGATTAGATGACAGCCGATCATCAGCTCTGATGAATCAGAAACGATTCTTTCCTGTCATGCTTGTCTGGATCTAAATTCATGAATCGGCGCTGATTCTTGCTTAGCCGATGTTTAGATACCTTTATCATAAAAATGCGGTTCGGGCACTTCTTGTTAATCCCGCCATTAGCTATCAAACATTGAAACCTGCTGACTATATAGTTCAGAAGCTTTTTTTGAAGTTTTGAAAACAATAGGCATGATGACGGTATAAAGAATCAAAGTATAAATGGTTTTGGAGAAAAATATATGTTGAAAGGAGTCTAAAAATATTACTCATTTTTTGTATTAAAATTGAGATTAATAAGATTTTCAATAAAATAGAAGTATAAATAACTGCAATCGGCCATGTTAACTGAAACACCAATCAGAGCGAATGACGTCACGCCCAGGAAGTGCCATCGTGTTGCTTGACTTTGCTTTGACAGAATGAAAAATCTGATGAGATGTCGTTGACGTCACGGTTCATCAGACGCGACGCCATGACACTTAAGAGCGTTTTCGCGCGTAATTCAAAATAGATTTAAAAATATTCAATAATTCGCGTTGAAATTTAGTTTTTTGCTATAATATTTTTTTTTTGGGATATGGTAGACGTGTATCTACATTATGGAAGGGAATTTCAAAATCTGTCATCATGCCTACTATGTGATTATTGTGCCTTAATAAAATGTTGCTCTATAGTAAAAAAAATCTCTTCAGTATTTTTTTTTTCTTTGCCTTTCTTTACGTAGTATCTACTGCTTAAGAATATCTTTAGATTTTACCGCCCTATTTATTCTTAAATGTAGGTTTAGTAAATTTATATTGCGTTACTTAAGATGCAATGTTATCTTA
Source organism: Bembecia ichneumoniformis (assembly GCA_910589475.2). Classification (NCBI taxonomy): domain Eukaryota; kingdom Metazoa; phylum Arthropoda; class Insecta; order Lepidoptera; family Sesiidae; genus Bembecia; species Bembecia ichneumoniformis. Next base: position 9,083,111 of record OU342537.1, on the reverse strand, counting down.
AAATGTGCTACAAAGTTGTAGGTGCTATATCCATTTCTCTTCAAATTATTTCCTTACTTCGCTAATTTTCCTATCTCTTCCTAATCGTTAATCATCGCCACAGCGTTACTTGTTTTATAGGCACCTGCCAACAAGTGATATGACGACCTTATCGCCTTTTAATACGGAGGTTATACGCGGACGGCTCAATAATTTTAAAATTGCATTTCTTATGGAGCCAAATCATGAAAATGTACTTTTTATGATGATTATTATCACCCCACTTCATTTTGAGTGAGGAATCTTTTTAACAGAACTTATGACCATCTATACTAATATTATAAAATGGTAAAGTTGGTTGTTTGTATGTAGGAGGTAATTCTTCGAAACTACTCATCCGATTTAAAAAAAAATCACCAATAGTTAGAGAATTTTTGGTGAACATCCTGCATACAGGATAATATTCCACGGCGAAGTCGCGGGCACCAGCTAGTACTATATAAATGTAGATGACCGACACATATACAAATGTTAACCTTATTGCAGCTGAATATTCTAATTTTAAACTAAGAGCATTCTAAACACATAAAAAATGTATTTTAAATGCTCGGACTAATTGGTCCGAGTTTAAATGGCATGGGTACAATATCTACATTTCAAAGGATATTTTGAATTAAGGGGGTACTGCACAAAATTTTGGAAATTTACTCATTTTTAAGTGACTAGTACTATGCGCTGAATTAGTTAAATACATTAAAGTAACTTTTGTAGGTTAGCCTGATCCTTGCACAAGGTCACCGCCTTGTTGGAATTTGAAACAAATACATTTAAAATTAATAAAAAATACATAAACGGGATGACTTCTAAAAATTTATTTCTTCGAATACTTCTTAAATTTTACGCATGAAGCACTAATTCTCACATGAAAATGTTTGTATTGATATTCCGCAGATCCCCCCCTTCTTAATATTCATTATAAAATTATAAATATGAAAATATTAATACTTTTCAATATTTAACCCAAACGCCTGATGGTTTTCCAAACAAAAAAAATTGCTCTAATAAAATCACTAGGCGCACTTATTTGTCGTATGACATGACGTCATGAGGTCAATGTCAAGTCAGCTGTGTTATAAATTTTGTATTTACATTTTACACATGTTTAAGTGTTTTTTGGAAGTGAAGGATGGGTAACCAGAAAAAGAATCATTATCTAAGTAACTAAATAAAACAATTTATCCTAAGAATGCTGCTATAATGTGGTAAGTAGACTTCTATTTGGAAGTATTTTTATCGGAGAACGCAATTGTCTGTTTTTTTTCTAATTTGCATACTTAAATATGGCTAAATTAATCATGTCATTGGTTTCACTTTCAGGCAAATAAGAAAATCTGGACATGCAAAATAAAATATTTCAGTTGAGTCTAATTCCGTACAGAGTAGTGCGAACGCAGAACATGCAAATGCATACAGGTAAATACCTACCTATCTATTTAATGTCTCAAACAGAGGTGTATACAACAGGCTTGTTTCCACTGAGAATAAATCGGATGGCTTAGAGTTTCTAATGATTAACCATAATAATTAGTAAACAAAAAACAACTTTTCTATTAAAATAATAAAAGATTAATAATATTTTTGGTACTTAAAACCTTAAGATCTCTGGACGTGAATAAGGCGAGTGGCCCTGATGGTATTCCGGCCATAGTTCTGCGGACATGTGCGCCTGAGTTGTCCCCTATCTTTACGCGCCTCTTTCGCATGTCTCTGAGAGCGGGTATTGTGCCTAAATCTTGGAAGCTTGCCAACGTGCAACCTGTGCCTAAAAAAGGAAGTCGTGCTGACCCTAATAACTACCGCCCTATTGCAATTACCTCCATAATCTGTAAGACTATGGAGCGTGTATTGAATAAACGTTTGCTTGCTTATCTTGAGGATAACGACCTCCTGAGCGATCGGCAGTTTGGTTTCCGCCCGAGAAGGTCAACTGGCGATCTCCTTGTATACGCCACACATCTATGGAGCGAGGCCATTGAGAAGCACGGTGAGGCTCTTGCCGTGTCTCTCGACATCTCGAAAGCCTTTGACAGGGTCTGGCACGACGGACTTGTTGGCAAGCTTCCTTCTTACGGTATCCCCCCTGGCCTGTGTAACTGGATATCGGATTTCCTGAGGGAAAGATCAATACGAGTAATTATTGATGGATGCTCATCTGATCTTTTAGGTATCGATGCCGGTGTCCCTCAGGGATCCGTACTCTCAGCCACTCTCTTTATACTGCATATAAATGACCTATTGGCAATGCCCGGAACATTTGGATATGCCGATGATACCACAGTGGTCGAGAGGTATATGTCCGATGCACGAGCTGGTAGCCTCGAGATCCGCTCACAGAGAGAGGGCATGGTCTGTAGATTGGACCAGACACTGAAAAATATCTCCGACTGGGGTGACGCTAATTTGGTCAGTTTCAATGAAGCGAAGACTCAAGCGTGTCTTTTTTCAGCGAAACGAAATCCAATTGACCTGAACCCGTCATTCCGGGGAGTGACTGTTCCGATCTCGGATCATCTCCAACTCCTTGGTGTGGACCTTACAGCCGATCTGAACTTCGGTAGGCACATCGAGTCCATTGCCAAAACAGCTGCCAAAAAGCTGGGCATCCTTTCCAAGGTTAAACGGTATTTCACTGCGAGGCAGCTCCTGGACTTATACAAAGCACAGGTCCGGTCTTGCATGGAGTACTGCTGTCACCTCTGGGATGGGTCTGCCCGTTACCAACTGGCCGCACTGGACTCGATTGAAAGGCGAGCAAAGAACCTTATTGGCAACGACACCCTTGTGGATTCCCAACTTCAAAGCCTGCAGCATCGCCGAAAAGTAGCGTGCCTATCGATTTTCTATCGTCTACACTATGGAGAGTGTGCATCTATGTTGTACGATTTAATCCAACCGGAACCGTTCCACTTGCGGACCACTAGACGTGGGCAGGGGTTTCATCCCTTCGTGGTCGATGTACCTCGATCACGAACAAAGCGTTTCAGTTCCACCTTCCTTGTTCGAACTGCTAAGGAGTGGAACTCATTGCCTGCGTCTGTGTTCCCACAGAACTACAACCTCGGGGTCTTCAAAACTAGGGTAAATGGGCATTTACTAGGTAAGCGTGGTCCACCTTCGGCCACATCTGCACCTCACATCAGGTGAGATAGTGGTCAAGCGCTACCTCGATTTCATAAAAAAAAAAAAAAAAAAATATTTTTGGAAAATAAAATCGACAAAATGAGGCGTTTAATTATGTGACATTAAACACCAATCAGAGAAGCGCATGGAAGCGTGACGTCACACCTCGCGAAACACCACGTTGTGGCTGTCATTTTCGTATAAAGTGAACAGGTTATTTCGAGTTTTCAGCAATTATTGTTAAATTAATACAGTTCGTTTTTAGTTTAATCTTGAAAGACAGGTATAATTCGCCATGGAATCAGGATTTAACAAAACAAACAGCAGTATATTGCCCAAAATTGACGCCGTTATGCTTGGACAATTTTATGCAGTGAACACCGACTATTGTTCATCGGAATTCCGCAATGGTAAAACTTCTATCTAAGTATTATGTGAAGAACAAACAAAGTCTTACTTAATTAGCAGTTACCAGTCAGAGAGTGGCATTTACCTACTGTGGAATCAGCCGTCTCAAGATCGCCGGTTTTTCTTGCCCTTGACCAAAACTGGACAGAATTTTCATTTACCCATATACTAGGTACAACTGATATGAACTGAGCCAAACCCTCATTGGTGAGCGCCATGGAAAATGGTATTTTATATAAAAATTTGAGAACCGATGGAAACAAAAAATGTGTTCCACCATTTTGTTAAATCGGTAAAATCTTCTGCTTACACGTCCACACTTGTTAACACAATCTTATAACTTTTGTGACTAGAATGCTTTTACAACCTAAATTTTTTAAAACATTTAAAGATTTACTTTTTGAAAGTATTCTTACTTAAAAGTTTGTTCTAAATAAAATAAAAGTATTTTCAATATAAAATATGTTGAAATATTGGGCTGAGAAGCCAAGAAAATGTAAAAAAATTGTTTGTTTATATCTGTATATATTCAACTTCACCTGTTAAATTACAATTAAATGGTGGCGCGTTGGTAAATTTCAAGCTATTTTACCAAATCACACGATGAATTTCTTTTGCCACTGATATCAGGACAATAAATATATAAAAATACAATTAATACGATAGTAAAAACTTAACTTGACAATATTAATAAATGGTGATTACGTTTATTTCCTAATTTGACATTGACTCAAAACCGCTGACTTTGAGGTAAGCGAATACAAAGTTTTATTTTTTTTATTAAAGATGAGTTTGCTCTTGACCAGCGTCTATCCATGTAGGAAGGATGAGGCCGACGATGGAGCGAGCTCACCCAGAAGATGCCCCAGAAGATTCACTCGAACCTTGAAAAGATTTGGGTTATATGAGCTCGGAAATACAGACGCCGGCAGGGAGTTCCAATCCTTAGCAGTGCGCATCACAAAAGATGTTTTAAAGCGCTTGGTCCGAATTAGAGGGATTTCGACAAGGTGAGGATGGTAACCAGCCGTACGTCTGTATGTCCGATAGAAGAAAGGGGAAGGCAGTATGATCTCATGCAGCTCTCGAGCACACTCTTCGAAGTACATCTTATAGAATACACAGGCAACTTTGCGTCTATGTGCTAGGCTCTGCAGCTTAGTTCTTATTAGTGTATCGCCAATGGGCCTCCTAGCTCTGCGATCCACCGAGTCGAGTGCGGCAAGTTGGTATTTTGATGGGCCATCCCAAAGGTGACAGCAATACTCCATGCAAGATCGGACTTGTGCCTTGTATAAAGAGAGGAGCTGTCCAAGTGTGAAGCATCGCTTCACTCTATTTGGGATGCCGAACTTTTTGGCCGCTGTTTGGGCTTTGGACTCGATAGAATTACCGAAGTTGAGATTTGAGCACAACTTCATACCAAGAAGCTCAAGGTCATTGGCCACAGGTACGGATGCACCTCGGAAAGTTAGAGAGAGCCAAGTCGAAAGGGCTCCTTTTTGCAGAGACCAAATACGCTTGCGTTTTGGTGGCGTTAAAATCAGCCAGATTCTTATCACCCCATTGGCATACAAGATTTAAGGTTCAGTTAATTCGCTCAACCATTGCCTCCCTCTCAGAACGAATCCTGGACAAATATCTCTCTATGACCGTATTGTCATCTGCGTATACAACTACTCCTGGAAGAAGTAAGTCATTAATATGAAGCAGGAAAAGAGTTGCAGAGAGAACAGATCCCTGAGGAATACCGGCATCAATTGCCATGAGGTCCTAGGAGCAGCCATCAATGACTACTCGAATTGACCGTTCATTCAGGAAATCAGAAATCCAGCTACAAAGAGACCGGAGGGGATGCCGTATGTAGGAAGCTTGCCAAGTAAACGTGCATGCCAAACCCTCTCAAAGACCTTCGATATGTCGAGTGACACAGCGAGAGCCTCGCCATGTTTCTCGATGGCTTCACTCCAGTATTGCGTGACATATACAAGAAGACCTCCGGTTGAACGTCCCTGGCGAAATCCATATTGGCGATCACTGAGCAGGTCGTTAACTTCAAGATATGTCAGCAGCTTACTATTCAGTACTCTCTCCATAACCTTACAGAGTACAGAAGTGATGGCGATTGGTCGATAATTACAGGGGTTGGCACGGTTACCCTTTTTAGGCACTGGTTGAACATTGGCAAGCTCCCAAAATGCCGGCACGGTATTCGTCCTGAGAGAGAGATGGTGCAAGCGTGTAAGTACAGGAGACAATTCAGGACCACATTCCTTCAGGACCCTTGCAGGTATGCCATCAGGTCCACTAGCTTTGTTCACGTCAAGACTCCGTAGTGCTCTTCGAATCTCTTTGTTGTGAATCTAGATCTCTGGCATTGAAGATTCACAACGAGGTATTGATAGTGGCTGTTGAGAGCTGTAATAACCTTAACTTCATCAATTTGTTATTGTTTATTGTTTGGAACGTATATGAATAATTTGTTTGGCGTTTTTATCGTTGAACTTTTATATTGGGGCACTATACAGTATTTATAATACGAGGAATTCATTATTTATTAAAAAACACAATTGACTGTCATAAACAAACACGGCTGTTTCGCGAGGTGTGACGTCATTCAAGATGCCATGACAGTCTTGGCCTTTTTCGCGGTCAATTTCAAGTTCATTTCTAAAAATTCAAAATACTAATGTAAAAGACCTATTTTTCTTAAAATAATATATTTTTGGGGTGAAATAGATGCTAAGCCATAGTTTTAAACTAATTTCCAAATTTTGTCAATTAGGCTATTATCCGGTAACATTGCATATGTTAGTTTGTAATAGGAATATATATTTTTTCAGCAAAATATTTATTTGGTCAGCAACTTTTTCTGGTTGACCTAGTCTAGTACTTGGTCACCAAATAGGTTTCTTAGCTAATCAAACATTTATTGGTTAGGTTAGATTAGGTTTTTTGCTTTTGATAACAGCCGTTTATAACGAAACTGTAAACTGAAACCGCGCAGTAAATTTGTAAAACTGTTCATTGATAGGCCCAAGTACTGAACAGTGCATGTTCGTAGACAATTTCGGAACGGAGAGGTTATAAACTATCAACTTTTAAGCGTTCTATTTTAAATTCAATGTTCCTTTCATAATATTCGTCAGTTATGTTTATTATAAACTAACGGTGTTTACAATTTGCTCTGTGTCGTTTTTAGTGTTTAATTTTATTTCAGGCTACCAATAGGAGAAATTCAAACATCCTGGGATAATCAAGACAGAGGAAAAATTCAATACGTTAAGGAGCCTGATTATATATTGAAAGCACTCGAAAGATAAGGTCAAAAATAAACGACAATTAACAAATAACGATAATACCACGACAACCAAACATCACAAATTTAATAATAAAAACTTTTTATTATTTTTTGCAGTTTTTCATTTCTTCTTTCATACTTTATTTATTCTTTTCCAGATATGCAGGTAAGTATACATAGGTAAAATTATGTATAAGAAATGAACAAAACACAGTGATCAGCTGAATATTACGTTATATTATAATAATAACTAATTATTATTTACATATATTACATTCTATTATCATTTATTACATTAATTTTTCCTAAAGAAAAATTAGTAAAAATATGTTTTACTCTGTGTTGAGCCTAATCTGTAAAGTTATTTTTGTGTGCGTTCCGTCACCGCTACTCCAACTCGAAGATTTTCGATCGCGCTGCACGCTCTTAAGAATTATTTAAAAAGTCAGTGTCACGTCCATTCAGTAAAATTTTATTCAATAACTAGCTGCAGCCGCAACTTCGTACGCGTGGTAGGTACTCGGTATAGCGCGTAACTTTTCTGTTAGTAAACTGATTGGATTAAAACAAACATTAAGGTTACAGGAAGCTTGTAACCAATACGTCAGTGATTCAAATCGGTTAAGCTGTTTCTGAGATTAGCGTGCACAAACGCACAGACAAACATGCAAAAATAGCAAAAATAGCACAGAGTAGCAAGTACAACGTATAATTTTTTTTTCTTTTTAAAAAAATATTTAATGTAGGTACAGACGGCTCGTTTACGATTTTATTTTATTTTTATTATATGCATCCATCATATGATGATGCACTCCATCATTTTCTAATCAATTTATTACAGGCCAGTGTTCATACAACCACGGTACTGCCATCACCTACACACGTTTACATTGGTTAAACCAGCCAATTGTGGAAGTATTGCTTTTGTTTTTATAATAGCACTAGATACCTAAATGTACTCCGTACGTGCTTCGGCCTGACGGTCGACGCAGGCTGCGCGCGTCGCTACATCGATCCCAGACTTTCTCCCCCACACTTCCCCCCCGACCTCTACCTGACACGTGTAGCAAGATACCGCGATATTCAGATAACTCACTTTATTACAATATTCCCCTTCCATTGCCGATCTGCGACGTGGAACAATCCAGACAATTTTTTTAAAAAAGGAATCCACCGCGTTACCGGTTACCTAATTTATCAATCGCCAGAGACAAAATAAAGCAAACAACAAAGATGGCCGACTCATTTGATAACCGAAGCTTCAAGAGCAACTAGTTTTTTTGTGCCTCTTCGATATTACATCAGTTTGAGCGAGACTGAAAGGCATCGTGATATTCCTCATCGTGTGACAAAATTATATCTTTAGTCTTTATCTAAGAACATTTTTTAAATTTTTCTCAAATGTTTCCTTCTTTCATCACCCTTCTTAATTTAACCAAAGTACTTTAATTTAATTATATTAAATACATATGTAATTAAATTAAAAGTCAAGCGCAAAGTCAATTTGCGACAGCTTACACGGGATTAATATTGGTAGAAACATAGCTTTTATGACGTACCCGTCCGCTGAGAAAGTAGTTTTTTTTTTTAAATTTCAACTTTCAAAACCGAGGGCGGGTCGCTAGTTTTAAACATGGAAGACGTAGTACGGATGGCAACTGAAACGTTCCAATAGCCGCTAGGAAACGATAAATTTAAAAACGGAATTGGGTGATCTTTAAGTATAGCTGACTGGGCAGTCGCTACGACGGCAGAATGGTGGGAGAGGGGCGGTGCAGCTGCCGATGCATCGCCCCCCTGGCAGAGGGGCTCCGCGCCCTCCTAACCCCGCCTCGCCGGCCCATTGCCAAGTTCAATGCCAAGGTCATGCGCGCCCCAGTGCGGCTGCGCGCCGCAATGCAGGAACCATCGGCAGGCGGCCGGCAAGCCGTCAGTGCCTCGACAATCGCGATTCACGCCGCATTGCAATTTACAGCACACACATTTTAAATTAATCACCATATAAATATCAGTTCCGATATTGAACAAATTCTATTCAATATTTTATAAACATTGAAAAATACAATGCTCACACAGTTGCATACGAACTCTCCTAGGAGGCATATGGTACGTCGAACTTTTACGTGTCAGACTTTTTACCGTGAACCATATTCAAGATCGTATGAGCACCGATTGACACCGCCTATTCCAGTTATGCAACACTTGAATCGAGCGTTTCAATCTGTAAGTAGAACTTCAATTTGCTATATTAGATATTATTTGAACAAATATTGTTTGTGTACACACGAAGCCAACAACAACTTCCGTGTTTATTTTCAGCGCATAGAAAATTTTGTTGCAGTGATTGATGAAAGACTGATAAAATGTTAAGGAACATCCGCTGTGTTCTAAATACATATGTATATGCGTGCTTAGTATAGCGATTCGTATTAACAGACCGCGGCCATATTTGTTCTAGACATTAGGCAGTCAATATTACCAGATTGTATGTTAGCCTCTTGGCCGCGTCCTCGAGTGACTCAAGCGTGCTTAATCTTATCTTTGCTTTTTATTGTGGTGGATGATGACACATGATATTTTCTTAAAGAATTCCTTAATAGTTAGAATTTCAAGCGTCTTGGACACATCCAAGGGCACTCAAAATTAGCAAAGGGCCGACATTCTTACGTATCCTGTTGTAACGTGGTTAGCAAAAAATGTATCGTGGCGAGTTCAAGGCGATCGGGTGATCCCAGGCTCGCTTTTGTAGGCCGCTTCATATTGTTCTTAGTAATCGCTCTGTGAGGCATAGGTACACATAATTACATAAAACCGCCGACGATTTCTGTTATCTATTCCTTTGAGGCGAGTTTAGCATTATTGAACGTGTTGCATTAATTTGTGTTGCCACTGCAATTATAGTTTTTAATTACTACTTGAGGTTTGAATATTCCTAATTTCTAAAAAAAATTTAATGAAAACTCAAAAACGCTCAAAAACCTAGAAAGTTCCTTCATGCACAGCGTTTAGTACAAAAACAAGTAGGCTAAAAAAAATTTATTACGTACCATATTCATCCTAATTTCTCTCGAATCTGGGGATATTTTAACACCTACAGAACGACGATTTAGAAGGAAAATAGATTCTCGCCTTTTCCGAGAAAATCAAACGAAATCGTATCTCATGCTCTATTGAGCTTATAATCTAAAATAAGGAAGATCTGAGCTTATCATCTAAAATGAGGAAAAAATCAAATAAAATGTTATTTCCTCTACACATTGAAATTTATAAACAAGCATTTGCCCGCGACTTCACCCATATACCTTTATAAATTATATTCTATGTGCTACTTTGATGTATACTAACTATATGTAACTGTAAAGATTCATACCAATCTGTTCAGTAGTTTTGGCGTAAAAGTGTAACAAAGAATGTTGTTTTAGTAGATAACGCTATAAGAGACAATGAAAAGATTTCTATGGTGTGCATTTACAAAATATAATTAGGCCTTGTAGCCTGCCATATCTAATATGGTATTTATATTTCGTTAGTACCTATAACTCACTAGAAAATGCCTCAAGTTCTTATTTCAAGAAGTTTCTACCATTTCTGCAGGTGTAGCGCAGAGCCTGATTTACCCACAGGCAATTCAGGCTTGAGCCTAGGGCGCATGTTCCGAGGGGGCGCTGGGTGGCTTCGCAAGCGTCACTTATTTACAGAATAAAATTAAGTCATTTGAAAATACGCACGTAAATTACTAACTTGAATTTAAAACTCTTACGCGCACTTCCTTCTTCGTCTTTCATTGATTGACTGTGATTTAAATTACTTGAGCTCTCTTTTCAACTTCTAATTGAATTAGAGCTTGGCAGAACAGGTCTGGCTGGAGGGAAAATAAAGGAAAATATTGGCTTATCTATAGTTAGTCTTGATGTAGTTCAAGAAATATTTACCTAATAACACAATGACACAATTTTGTCATCAATTATAAAATGAGGCTACTCTCTAATGAGTCATAAGAACTCAAGAGAAAAAAAAATAGATTGAGAGAGAGATTGACAAGTCAAGACTTATACATCCACTTGTGATAAATTGTACCATGACTCATATTTTTTTGAGCAATGTGTCCGCCTGATTGCCGCTGATGCACCCTCTAACTAAAGTGAAAACACATGTCATCTTTGAACATGGCAATGATTATGTTGAACTATCCCATCCCACACCTATCAATAGAACCAATACTTGATTAATTAGAAAAAGACAAGAAGAACGTAACAGACTGTTATTATAGTTTGAAGTCACAGGAACTGAAAATAAAGATTTGTAATAAAAGTTGTATCATTACTTGTCACCATCGATGTTTAGTCACATAATATCTTGGGCACCCTGATTCACCTTCTAAGTGAAAACATAATTGATATTCTGATAAAATCACAATTATCTAATCACAATCCTAGTGGAACATGAATAAAATACCTTTGTATGGCTTTTGTACAAAGAATTTTACAAATTAGATGAATATTTTTTCACCTATATCAGCGAGTAACATAGGAGGATACTCACCCTCCCATCTCCGCCCTTTAAACACAAAATTCCCGTTTTCCACGAATAAACTCTTTTGAGTTTGTTAAATAAACTCTTTTAAAATGTTTAAAAAATAAATGTCCACCCGTGCGAAACCGGGACGGGCCGCTAGTATAATATTTGTTTCTTTTTTTGCAACTAACATACAAGTAATGATCAATTAGGCAAGAATAGTTTAACAATTTGTTATCTATATTTGACTGAAATTATTGAGAAAGTACAAGTAATATTGAGGCAGTAATACAGCTTTCCAATTACTTATAGTAACATTATGTTATAATTTATATCACATTTGAAGTACTAGACTTTGGGGCCTCCCACATGGCTGTGTTGCCTTGAACCACTCATGGCTGCGCGCGCAGTCTGAATAACAACACCAAACACATAATAACCAGATAACCACGCCTGCCGTCACGGTGCTTATTTTCCTAATAATTTGTTTTATTTTCTTTAAAAAAAAACCACTTCGCCTCGGGCTGCAATTTAAAGAACAATTTGTTGCAACATGTTAATTTGTAATCGTGTTTAACATGATTATTTGTTGTATACCTATGTATACATATAACCAAAGACTGAATAGATCGGGCAAGACGAAAGAATCCGTAATGCGACATTTAGAACCACGTGGTACAAAATCGCTCAGCCCATCACCAACTTTAAATGGCCTGATTACGGCGATCAGGATCAATATTTTTGTAGGAAAATTTCCCAATGACCTCTCATATATATAAGTATTTAATCTTTTTGCATTAACGGACAATGTTGTGAAAAATAAATACTCGTAGCTAACTCGTAGTTAATGAGTGATCGCAGATTCCAAATTTAATATATGATTTGCCAAAAGATTTTCTATAAATACTCGTACATATGTACTGAGGAATTATTTGTTTTAGGTGGTACTGAAGAATAAATAGAATATATTAGTGCTAAATCTAAATTTCCATTACTCGAACCTTGGCGGTTAGAACCTATGTGTTATTTTCATCTGTTTATTGTTTTGAAATCGTTTTAAACACGTCAAAAACATACTCTATTTTTAGCGAATTATTCACAAATATAAATATCCTTATGAACTCAAATGTACTTAGGGTACTTCTAAAGTTTTTTGCAATGTAACTAATTTATTTACCTACTGTCCATAAAACGGTTGTAGCTTCTATATTAGACAAAAATATTAAATACGAGTAATAGAATACTCATACAGAAATTTTTCCTACAAAAATATTGATCTTGATCGCCGTAATCCGGATGGCCATGGCGTAGCTAAGTAGCCTTGTAAAGTTGGCGATGGACTGAGCGATTTTGTACCACGTGGTTCTAAATGTCACATTACGGATTCTTTCATCTTGCCCGATCTACCTATACAGTTGAAAATCTTTGATACTTACTAGATAACTTATATGTAACTTTATCAAGTTTTGATTGGCGATGTATGAAGGTACTAAACCAATGCTTTGCTTTACGTCCAATGAATTTTGTACGAGTACACATTGTTGTCGCTTAGACTGTTGATAATTTCCGAGTTGGTAATCTCAACATCGTTTTAGAACGAATTATTCATTGTTTATGTTCTGTAACAAAATGATCACAGCGACCTTCATCGAAAACATTTTCGTTTGCATGAATCGAATGAGCGTCGCGATTAGCACGCGTTGTACCGCATCAGCTGACGAACAGCGCCTAACACGCACGTCACGTTGACGTCTCGTCATCAAGATGGCCGACAAGATGGCGGACCGTTTGTTTATTTATTTTTCCATTTTCCTTGATGACGCCATATTCTTACAATGTAAGACGTTTACTATTTTTCGTTATTAAAATTCATTGTGATTAATTGAGAGTGTAAATGAATTAATTTATAATGATTAGGTAGCATACATGTACAAAGACTTGCACAATCGTTGCTACGATTGCGTGAGTTGTTTAAATAAGCTCTCTCAAATTGCATCTGTAGGTAGTAAGTAGTGATACGCTTCATATTATTATTTAGCAACATAATTGTTTTAGGTATATTAAATCGAAAACACGTGTATTGTATACTGTGTGATAAAAACGTCAATAAATAAACAATTCCGTCTGCCAAAACGCATTTTGCCGTGCGTGACACGTGTTTACTTTGATATTATTATCACTCAAGTCACGTTTCGTATTATAGGTAGGTACCTACTTGCGATTTTATTATTAAAATATCTACTTATTTTATTATAATTGTTGAATTTGGCACAGGGGTAACTTGTGCCAAATTCAAATTAAAATATAATATTAAATAGACTAAGTTATTAAACGTCCGAAAATCGTTTTTAACGACTTGATTACAAAATGACAACTTTTACCTACAATCCTATTTTATAAATTTAAAGGGAAGGCATAATATTATGTATACCCACTTATATGTATAATAATTATCACGGAAGAAATTCACAAAATAACAGTAATTAGGTAGATTAATAAATGTTTTTTTATTTAAATTTGATATTTTGACCTCATTAAAATATGTTGATTTAGGTGACTGACATACCTTTTATCTTTACCAAATTATCAAATAACCTTATCAAATTAAGGGAAATGCTTTCTGTTAATATAGAAATGAAGGAATACTGTTAGCTAGTATTTTTATTACCTACTTACAGTTTCATATTACGCGTTAGCTTACTAATTTTTTATCCTAGAGGATATGAGGTAATTCTAAAGTTAGTCTTTACACTCCGTGCACTAACTTAAAGATATAGTTTTATTGTAATGTTTCGATTAACTTAATATCCTTTATACATATTTATAAAAAAATATTTATAATTTTTTGAAACTTCGATTTTTTTTAAACTTAATTTAGTTCATAAAGTTATTAAATTTAACATTGATTAAGACGCTTAGTGCCGTCAAATGGGTACTCTTTTAAGCCTACTTCTCGTTTATGGCTAGACCAAAAAGCTTGAAAAAATATAGAAAGTTCACAAGGCTTCACGATACAAACATTTTACGAGTTATCGCCCGAGAGGGACTAACTATGTAGGTCATGAAAATCTTTTGGCGATAGATGCTCCCGTTTGGCTTCTGCGTTCCACCGCGATACAGCCAGCTGACATTTTTATTTTTTTCATAATAGCATATAAACTGTCTAATAAGTCAACTGAGAGGAAATCACTAATATTTTTTTCCTCTCAAGATATTAGGTTAACCATAATTTGATAAATATTTAAATCGGAAGGAAGGGTCTAAAATATATTTTTTACGTGTGTAGGGTACAGCTGCTCAACCCACCCACGGACGCAGTTTGTGAACACAAGGCTTCATAATACAACTCCCACGAGCATTTTACTAGTTATCGCCCGAGAAGAAATGATTGACGAAATTTGTACCTGGCTCGTGGTCCATTACGACTGCAACTTTTAAATACAGTTTGAAATAAATTACGCAATGTGAGGCTTCATATGGATGTATGTACAGGTGTCACAAAACTCAACGGCAAGCGGGCACGGGTCGATAAGCTAGCTTATATCAGTTCTAGAAAAAGTAAGAAAAAAATACATGTCATTTGGTTAAGAGATAACAGAGATATTTGAATATTGGTAATAGAGCTTGACGTTGAGTTTCGGGACAACCTGTATAATGTCATCCATATCTCCTCAATCATCCATTCCCTGTATCTTAATATTGAGATTTTATTGGCACAAGTTTTTACGCTTTTGAAAAGCCTCCGCTTATAAAAGAAACCTACTAGAGCCGCCTTTAATAGTAGCGGGTGTTAAATGAGAGACCATCAGCCTATCGCATGCATCGTTTAATTTTAGGCGCGCTTAACCCACCCACAGCGACTCGATACGTATGATTGTGATTCTTCTTTTGGAATGCAATATAAAAGCATTTGTGGTTCTGTGGTGGATATACTGAAAGATATTATCCACCACTATGATCCACACTATTATTGACAAATGAATCCACAAATGTGTGTGTGCATCGAATGCACACTATGATCCACAAATGAATAAATAAAATAAAATAAATCTATTTACCATTTGATTTTACCTGTCACAAATTGTTTTAGTTGAGGCATTGCGTCTTGTTTTTGAATTCATATATTTCCTTCTGTTTTTTCCCTACATTTTCCTTCTAAATTTCACATTTCATAAAAAAAACAAGAGTGTTGTTTATTGTCTATAGATAGGATCTACTTTTCAAGCCAATTAATTGGATCACTTTTGATTTTCGGTACTCTTTATTTTCTTTCAACTATGATCACATTATGTTAGTTAAAACTTAAACTATGTTAGTGTTTAATTGTTTATACACGTTGACAGTCAACTTAGCCTTAACCAAAACGTTCAAGCGATTTGGTACAATATTATATCACTATCGACAATCGTTAATTCGTTACCTACTATGAAATGACACATATCTTACCTGCCACCCTATTAAAAAAAATGCCTCTATACCCAGACTGACTGAATTAGTTAATAAATAAAATTTGACTTTGAACATTTGTCCTTCAGCACAACGCGTCAAGACAAGACAAAGATATCGCGGATGTCACGTCAGTCGGCTATTTCCACATTTAGTTTAAATGGTACGCTCACGACGCGCATACGTGTGTAGATGTGTGCAAGCCGATGCGACGTACACGTGTGAAATACATAGACTCTATATTCGCGATCATTAATCAGCCATAGTCCGTATGTATATACACACATGGACGCCTCTAATGCACGTGCGGTGCGGGGCTGTGCGAGTGTGTATAATGTATGGTTGCGCGTGTGTGCATCGAATGCAGCTTGCTCGATGCACATGCGCAGTGGTGGGGTGAGAGGGGCACGGCCAGGGTCGAAAGGACCTTGAGCGCGCCTAGCAACAACGCTGCAGACTTAGTTATTTTCGTTTTACTCTTGTGCACGTTTGCAATTTAACAGGACGTTTTATGGAGTCGTAATGGCAGAGGATGGGAATACGACCTTTGTATGCACTTGTCAGATGTTCCTTTATAAAGTTAGCTGCGAAGGAATGTTGAGTATGTATGGGGTCGTATCTTTCTTATTTATCTTTATGACGCGATGTTTTATCTCGTTATGGGCGTGTGTAACTCCTCTCTTTGGATGCGGTTTTGTAATGGTTTAAGTAAACAAACGCGGTGTTTCATTCTATAAATAGTTGAAGAAGTGTTGGATCACGAAATTGTTTGTTACTCGGGTGGATATTGTAATTGATGACACAAGTGTTTGTTATCAGGGTTACTTGATGTTGAGGATGAATATTGTCTTGTCGAAAATATTATTTCAACAATTTTCCCTCTCTAAACGGTTCCTTATTCCTTATGAAAATGTATCAAATTCTACATAACAAAATTCGCAATAATTTATCTTTCATATAAAGTTGTGGAACCTACGTACAATTGTGAACCTACTTATTTTTATAACAACTTTTTGAAACTTATCTTTAACAAGAATACTGAACAAAGAACCTATCACGGCATAATTGAGGCAACAGAAACTTACTCTTGTTCAAAATAGTTTTCTTACTAAAGATTAATAAAATTTAATATCACTCTGTGGATAAAGCGCGCGTGTGACATGAAGTTTAAAATTACCCCTAGTATTGCAAATAACATTTTACGTTTCAGTATTCATATTGATAGAGTTAGCAATTCAAGACTTTTAAAATGGTCACATTTTCACGGTCGCAAAAGTTTTTTTTTACTGTCTTCAATATTGATATCGCTAATGTGGCCACAGTAGATTTGCCAATGTGGCAAACCTCGTTGATTGATTTCAATTTCAACATGCTAAAAACTATAATTTGCAAGTAATAATAATATACATGTGTGTGTCCCTTAATCTTGATAAGGCCACGAGTCCAAAGGGTATCAAATATCCATTCAGGGTCGACTTAACTCGCTCGATTAATTACACACAATTGACTCACTGTACCCACATGATGGTTCTGCACTGTCTGTCTAGCTTTTATTGTTTCTAAACAATCGTTTATATTAATAGCGGCTCTATTTAAGTACCGACCGTGAAACTTTCATTTTTTTTTTAGTGAATATTCATAAAAACCTCCACTAACTGGATAAAACCGATTTAAAGTATGATTCCTCACCCGACTACAAGCGGCAGTAGAAGGCGGCGCGTTGCCGCGTCGTGTCGCGGCTTCATGTGGGAGACTATAGTTAGAGTTTCAAGAAAACAGATCCTATAAAAACTCTTCGCGTTACGGCAAAGGAAATATTTTTGTTAAACTCTCTAAATTACTTTCACTGTGTAATCATGGTACCCTTTGGAGTCGCACACTAAGCTCAGATGAGGTGTAGAATTTCACCTTTAAAAAGCTATTACAGTTCGTGGCCGTGCCAGGCTTTAAGACGGAGTCGTAGATTAAAATTCCAGGCTTCTAACGTTTCTTAAAGTTATTGTCACCTTTAATTTCCTTTTTAAAACAAATAGAATTCTTTTCTTATTAAAATTTATTTAAATATATACAATACTTTATTAATTACTTATTAATACAATTAATTATGTTATATAAAGTTTGTGAAAATCTTATTAATTAATTATCTAAATCTCTATATATAAAAATGAATCCCCATTTCCCTTGGTCACGGCATTACGCGTGAACGGGTAGACCGATTTTAATTCGGTTTTCACTAATGGAAAGAGAGATAAACGGGGAATGTTTAAATATATAAAAATTGCACCTCGGGCAAAGCCGGGTGCGGGTCGCTAGTTATTTATAAATTGTATATTATATCAAGCTTGGGTTCAAAAGCGTGCTGACTGCATTACCTATATAATTCAGTTTTCACTATCATATGGAAATTTTTTTCAGGAGGCTTTATTTTTTATATATACAAGTAAAAACATGAATTGAATCTAAGTTAAATCTAAAACTGCTTAAGTTAAATCTAAAACTAATCTAAAAAGTGTGGACATTTCAAATCGGCAATGCTACACGTAGCATTAACATTTTCTTTCTGATTGAATTCGATGTGCAAGCAAATTGGCAGCTCTTTGTTCTCTGGTGAAGTCGATCAGGTGCTTCGTTTTTTCACTGGCACTAGGGTAAACCCAGGTTCTCCACTCGAAAGTATTAATTCTTTACACACTCGAGAGCTTTTGCAACAGGACATCTGAAAAATCTAGCTATGAATCAGCTCTTCAATCTCGGAAATGGTTCGTTGACGATGAAGACGGACGGGATGTTTCAATTGAATGTATGGAAAAACTTTTTCTTGATATAATCAAGAAATAAAATATATGTAATACCAATAATTGTTATATTAGGTGCCAGCCATGCTTGTATTTTAATTTTATAAAATATGCTAAGCCTACATTAAATTACAATATTATCTAAAACATAACATTTTCTTCATCTTTGCTTGCCTAGAAATACATTGAAAAGAAAAATTTTGAACAAAATTCTTAAGCGTTTGTTTCAAAAATATTTGTTGCTATGAAATCGATTACTAAGCGAAAATTTAGTATAAAAAAAATTTCAATATGTGCACTAGTAACATCTACTTGCATACGTATTATATGATTTTTGATTAATTATTCTGTTTTATTTACATTAAAATCTGTTTTATTAAAATCTCAACTTGACCGTTATTTTTTCACAGATTATATAAATAAGTAGTACCTAAATTATTGTGTCATAAAAGGCGATTTGACAAAATGCGATATCTTGAAAAGGTATCATCGTTTATCCAAGTGAAAAATAATACTAACATTTGGGTTCAGGAAATAAGTCTTAATTACAATAGCTTAAATTTTGAACACATTTCATCCTCAAAGATAGATTCATCGTCGAAGTAGGTCACTAGCTGAAGTATAACGACATAAATCAATTTAGCCTTTCAGTTGTCCTAGGTATCCAGGCTCCCGGGATTGCCCTTTTGACATTTTGCGTAGGCGGAAGCTCGCGCAGGCGTATCTACAGCCAACCCACCCTTCTCATACCAACAACCCTCGAGCCAGCGTGGGCAGATGGATGACGCAAGTCCTAGCCCGAGCTGAGCTTCTATATTTAGATCATTTTACAAAAGTTTACAGATACAACTTACCTATATTATGTTTGTTGTGCGGGCCTAATCTATTATTCAAAACTTTATAACGACAGTTAGGGGAAGGACTATAGATAGCGACCGTTTAGGCATACTATAGAGAGTGATAATTTTGTGCGTTTGTGTGAATCTCCGAAATCACTGCACTTATTTGAAAGGTAAATTATTCTAGGTCCGACTATATTATGCTTTATGTACATAACATAGTACCTAATTAAAAAGTTGAAATGTGGCTAGGCGGCTTTGCGTTTAATTTAACCGTACCACCCATTTAAAATAGTTCACTGACGGTCTATTTAACTGATTAGTTAAAACGGATTACGGTGCACACGAAAAATGCCATCAGTTAAATACACTCACGGTCAGATTTTGGATGTAAGTCAGAACAACTGATCAGTTTAACTGACTGTGTGTGTCGACACTTAAAATACCCTTGTAAAATAATACTACGCCAACTGCTGTGTTGTGAGAAACCTTTCCTGTCCCCACTGTGTCTGTTGCTTGTAATCTCTCATGTAGGTGTTGACTGTAATCAAATGGAATTGAACGTCAAGTAAATTTTCCTCATAGGGAGTTTCAGTTGCTTCTACATGAATATACCTCGATAAATATTATTGTAACTAGTGCGGTATAGAAACACAAGCACCGTTTTGAATATAGTTATACCCATATTTCATTTATTTACTAAATAGCGACCAGCCTCCGGCTTGGCACGAATGCAGTTTTCTCTGCGAATTATATCGTCTATATATATAATAAAATCGTAAACTAGCCGTGTCTATACATTAAATAGGTAGGTATTAAAAAAATATAACAATTTTTACAAGTTGTTCTTTTACCGAGGTAAAAAAAAAATAGTTTTTAGAATTTTTGTCTGTGCGTTTGTGCACGTTAATCTCCGAAACGGTTTAACTGATTTGAATGCCGTTTTCATTGGTGTATTGTAGCAAGCTTCCCGTATCATTTAGTGTTTGTTTCATTCCAATCTGTTAACAAACAAAAAAATTTACACGCTATATGGAAACCACGCGTACGAAGTTGCGGTCTCAGCTAATACACAGTAATATAGTAGGGGTATAGAATGTGTAAAACATCGAAACATGCAGAAATTGTGTAAACACTTCTTTAAATATGCAGTGACACTAAATGCTACCATGACAATAGCACTTATTGCATTAAATTTTGTAATATTTTTCAGTATTTTCGTTTAAAAAAATTAAGGTAGCCTCCGACTGCGCGGATGGCAGTGAATAAAGGACAATTTTAATCTAGGAATAAGCTATATTTAAGCACAGCTAATTCTTTGTTTTTGTATTATTACAAAACATCGACCATGATACCTAGGTACTGTTTTAAGTTGAATACGGCATTGAAGAAGTTATTTGCGTAGTTTATCAGAACTACATAAATGGACAAGAAGTCGGGCAGACGCGGACAGTATTATTTTATCACTAGCTGAGTCCGCACTTCGTACGCGTGGTATTCGGTTAGGACGTAACTTTTTTTGTTTGTAAACCGATTGAATTGAAACAAACACTAAATGTTACGGGAAGCTTACTACATACAGTACATCAGTGAAAACCGAATTCAAATCGGTTAAGCCGTTTCAAAGATTATTAGCGTTCACAAACGCACAAACAAACAGACAAAAAATCTAAAAAGTGTTTTTTTTTTACCTCGGTAACGTAACAATTGTACTTACGTGTACAATTTTTTTTTTTTTTTTTTTTTTTAAAATCTTTAATAACAGACGGTTTTTATTTTATGTTGTTAACAAAAACCGCACTTGTATACAGAGTATGTTATACATCCAAACATGACTCCACAATACGTCACTAATATGCATGAGTCAAGCTTGTTTTCCGCGCTAGAGCCGGCTTCAAGGATTGTGTCCGACAAACAAGCGATAACTATTATTTTCATGATCCACTTGTGACCCTGAATTATCTGACAATCTTGAAAACATTGATTTTTTTCGTATAGTTTTGTATAAGTATTATATTTTACCTACTTGTATGACTAAAACATTTGCTATATAATTATCTGAAAGTAATCTTAGAATTAAATATTTGTTTTACAGAAAAATAAATTCCCAAAAACTTTCCGAGACAAAGAACCCATGATTCTTAAAGTTGTTTTTAAAATCAAGTCAGTTAAGATTTTAATTTGAAAGATTAAATTTTAAATTTAATTAACTTTAGATAATATTTAAAAATTATATCATCATCAACAGCCTATTATATGTCCCCACTGCAGGGGCACAGGCCTACCCTCTCAATAAGGGGCGTATGGGTTATGTTCTCGACATGATAGGCCGCGTCTTTCCCACTGCGCTACCGACGCTAAAAATTATATTATATATGTGACATATACATACATATACATATGTATGTACCCAAAAGCTTAATAACTACAAATACGTGGTATACAATATAAAGAAATATTAATGTAAGGTGAGAATAAGAAATAATATGCAATGTGAATTTAGTCTGTGATGGATTCAAGAGATTCAAGAGTAACACAAATAATATTAGTATGGATTGAAATGTTTATTAAAAACTGTTAATATTTAAATTGCTTTAAAAACAAAATGTTAACTTTTTTGTTTTGGTCGTTCGGCCAGATAGTTTTATTTTATATTGACATGCTTATAGGATGGATTAAGTAACGAAACACAACTTTTACAATAAAATTTTGCATTATAAAACATGCATTTTGCACCTTTGTTGAATATATAAGGAAATTTTAGCCAATTTCCTTACACAAATGAGTCAAGCCAAAACATATTTATTAACAATAAATTATACTTACTTAAGTATTTGTTCGAGTCCACTCATAGTGTTAAGACTGTAAAGCTGTTCGGAAAATTTTGTAACATTTTTTAAGTTAAAAACTTTTAACAAAAATTACTTTAGCTGGTAAACAGTTTCTTCACTTTTTTTAAAATATGACTATATTTTACCTACTTTACTAAGACTAGACGTAATATTTAATTAGATTTATTAATATGTAATATTTAATTATCTATTATTAATAAGTCTAGTTATTAATAATTATTAAATATAGACTTATTAAAACTTATTATAGATCTAATTATTTATATTTAATAAGTCTAGACGTAATATTTAATTAGATTTATTAATTTAGAATAAAACAGGTCTTCTAGTATATATATATATATTTCGATTATGTCCCACAGATGGAAAAACCATTTTTATATGTGTGATGGATATATAATGTAAAGTTTCAATTTGTTTCAGATTATTTAACACACAGCTGAGCGACCTAGTGTGATAAAGGTATGTAAAAATATTAATATATTTGTAACAATTTCTCTGATTTTTTTAAATGTGTAATACCTACTATCTCTTGAGCGCAACTTCGTTATAAGATATTATAAGATATATTATAAGATTTATCTTAACTTTCAAGCTGGAACCGACCGTACACAACAGTTAGATTAACGTGAACGAACATTGTGACACGTGATTTTTAAATTTTACTAGGGACTCGGCTTCGCACGGATGCTTTTTTTCTGCAAATTATATACACAAATTTTGCTCTTTCCATTAGTGAAAACAGTATTAAAATCCGTTGGGTGGCCTAGAAAAAGTTAGATGAGAAACAGACGGAAAATAACAGCGATTATTTTAAAATTGAATGAAGCTGAAAACCCTATTTAAATTAAAACTAGGTATATTAGTTCAAAAGTCAAAATAAATTTCTACAACGATAACGAGCCATCATATCTAGGAATAGATAAAACTACATACCTACGTTCCTATGTAAATAGAAATATCGTAACAATCTTGACAGCCGCTTTGAAAATATGCAAGCGCTGGTGGAATAAAAGATGTTTTGTTTGTGTGCTGTGTAGCAAGGTGCACTTGACAAGGTGCGCATGTGTTAGTGTTAGCATATGCTGGTGTGCATGCGTGTGTGTGCTCACTTCAAGGTCAAGGTTGGCACGTGGCGGGGCAGGGGAGAGAGGAGGGACGGGACCCTCGCGCAACTGGCTCCCTGCAAATTCGTCATACCGGTTCTTCGACTTCGATTTTCTTTATTTGTCTCGACGATTTCGCGTCTATGCGTTGTTACTATTCGCTCTAATATTTGAAATTAGAACGAGATTAAGGTTTCGATTTTTAAGTTCTAGAGATTTATCTAATTTATGATCACAATGTAAGTAACTGGCGGGTGCCTCCGGTTTCAGGCTGTAAATACACAAACCTTCCTCGTTTATCGCTTTTTCCGTTAGGGAAATAATAGGTCGTTGCAAATGTTCGTATGGGCACGTATAAATGGCATTAAAGTAAAGAAATATTCGTCTGTAAATTGCATAATATGTTTTAATATTGAGTAATCGAATTGATTTATGATTTATTGATATTGCAGCATCCTTTGGTCAAATATTGACAAAATATTGATAAAGTGCATATTCGTCACCGAATTTTATTTATATTTAATCAAAAAAAGACAGCAGCCGAAGTTTCAAGAATACTTTGCGAAACTTATGGCTAATTCGTTGTATCCGAATGTACAAAAATGGTTTCAGCGTTTTAAAAGTGGCGATTTTTATTTAGACAACAAACTTCGTGCTGGTAGACCTCAAACCATAGAAATAGACGAACGGTAAGGCTTTATGCTTGAAGGAAGATCAAGCTCAGACAACCGCAGAACTCTAAAAGCTTGGCGTCGATAAGTCTAATGGAAGTTGCATGCCTTTGGAAAAGTCCTAAAAGAATGAAACTGGGTGCTGTCTGAGAAATCTGCTCTCAACAGTCTGTCTTTCTTTGCTGGACCGTCACCGTAAAAAGTCTTGCTTATTAAAAATAGTTACTGGAGACGGAAAAATTATGGCTTTATCCTGGTCAGCCCTCAACATCAACGGCAAAGTGCGAGACCCATGTTCAAAAAGCGCTACTCGTATATAGGGGATTAGATTATATGGAGAAACAATTACTGCACATCATTACAGTACACAATTGAATGAATTAAATAATCAGTGAGAAACGACCATTTTCTGGCTGTGTTACTCGCCCAGCCATATTGCTTCATGATAACGCCCGGCCGCGTATCGTTTCAACCACTAAGAATATAATATTGCAACTGAACTGGGAAGTCCTACCACATCTGGCCTACAGCCCAGATATTGCTCCGACTGCTATCACTACCGTTTGTTTCGGTCAATGCAGCATTTCTTGTCTGGATAAAAATTTCAAAGTAGAAAAGTAATGGATGATTTTGTTGCCTTCGAAGACGAAAACTTCTGTCGCCACATTCGCCACGATATAGGTACTTCTGTTATCCGAAAAATGGGAAAAGTTTGTAGAAAGCAAAGGAGAAAATTTTGATTAAAAATTGTGATTTAATTTGATGTACGAGTATTTTTATAAAATAAAGTGATCAAGAACAGCACGAACTTTTGCAACAAACCAATTCCTAACAAAATCTGTTGGGTGGTTTAGAAGTTAGCGGATAAATAGACAGGGGCAGACAGAGACTTTATTTTATAATACGAGTATATAGATAGATTTATAGATACCTACTTCTTTTGATGTAATCTACCATCTCTACTTAGAACTCTTAAATGAACCAACTGGATCATTTTTATATCAAAATAAATTACCTACTGCAGAAATGTTTAAATTTTTTTTTTTCATTTTTTTTCATACTAATTGCGTTTAATCCTAAATTACTTGTCTGTCTGTAACGTTTCCACGACTGAACAACTTATTCCATTTTCACAAATATCGTTACGGACATTAAATTCTTGACTTTGAAAATAACGTTGGCTATTTTACAAATAACGGTTATGAAAACCTATAATTAGTATAATATAGTAAACATTATACAATATATATCATTTTTCTTCCTTTAATACTCTTCCATAAAAAATTATTACAGTATCCGTAATTATCTAATTATATTTATTAGTTATATTTATACTTATATAACTTATTAATTAGGTATTACAATATTTAAAATAAGATAATGTAACAAAAAAGCGTAAGTACATACATATGTAATTAAACAAGCAAAACCGGGTGCGCTGCCGATTCTGATGGGAAAAGGTGATGAATTTACGTTTAGAGAAAATGCATTACTAAAAATATTAATTATACCCAAATTTATTTACAATAAGAGAATATAAATACAATTACTATGTGTACTAGTACTCTGCAATTACTATGTGATTCACTCTATAGATTAACATCGTGTAGGATTTCATCAGAGCCAAATCAGAGCTGATATTTTTATCAAAGTGATATTAAAATAATTGGTCATTAAAATTTGTTTATTTATTGTAAGTAAGATTTTAAAATCAGAATTAATTTTTTGTAGTAAGTATAGATTTTTAACATCGATTGTCATTTCAGTTTAATTAAAAAACATGATGAACATTGTTTCGTTAACGAAAAAATCATTACGTGTTATGCACCTACCATTTTAATCTATTTTTAGAAATATTCACAACAGTGCCATCTGTTGTCGACTCGTTTAACTTAAAGCAGTTTGCTCTAGAAATTTTAACTTATACTAGTTGGCTTTAGAAGTTCTCTTTTTCGGACACAGATGGCTCTGTATGTTTCATTTTATTAAATATTGTACCATAGTATTTAAAGAACAATGACGAACTCCCATACAAATTTTTGTTGACTTCATTTTTTTGCGCCTATGTATGAAATGTATTGAAAAGTGTAGAGTTTTGATTCCTGAACTGATTGGTCTTTGGTTTAATACTAAATAAAGTCTGCAATTAAAAATATCCTTGTTTGAAGTTTTTGGGGTTCACGTATTTTTAGATTAAATTGGTACAGAACTAAATATTTTTACGTATATATAACATATGACATTTAGTTGTGTGTTCGGTTTTTATTATTTTAAAAGGTTTATTATTATTTCTTTATTCCAAAATAAACTATAACTGTTATAATGTTGTGAAAAAGTATTTGCTTAAAAGTTGTGAAGTTAAGCCACGGAGTGCATAAAGAAAACTAAGTCATTACAAATACTAGACTAATGACGATTTATTCATTGTTTAATTTAAAATTTATAATAATTTCCAGACTTAGATATGGCATTAGTGTAACTTGAAAAAATATTTTTCTTCTATTTATATTAATGACATTTAAAGACGCTTGAAAATTCTTTCAACAATTATTTCGCCATTGTTCTTTTTAAGCTATACATTTAAAAACACATATGTACCAATAAGAAGATAATTTGTAATTGTAAATAATGGTAAATGTAAATAAGGTGTAAAATTATAATATATTCTAAGTCTTAATGTTTATATCTATTAGGTTTATAATAATTTTTATATTCAGAATTAATATTCAATTGTAACGGTATGCTTCTGTATATCGAGCGATTGTTTTCAATAATTTGCTTTTTGACGAAATTGGTATATGGATTACTTAGCGATGGGCCTAATGACGCGAAAATATTCATTATTTTTATTGGCAACAGAACTTTTCTCATATAAACATTGCAATTAATCTGAAGAATTTAATTTAATTTGTTTGAAACTTTTTAGTTTAACCACACAATTTTGCCATCGCCCTTAGAATATAGAACAAACCAGAAGAAGCAATACACTGATAATGGAGTTAAATAAAAAACGAGACAAGTGCGAGTTGAACCGTACGATGTTACCTATCCGCATAATATTGAGTGAATTACCATGTTATTTTAATATCATGGAATTATAGGTTTTCCTATAATCTATAAATAGAAAACTAATTTCTGTATTTTTTTCAAAATTTTAGGTTCAGTAGTTTCGGATATAAAGGGGGGGGGGGGGGGGAAGGTTAAGAGACAAGGGATAGGGAAATGGGCTCTCATCTTTAATTCACTCACCGAAACACAACAGCATTCATGCTGTTATTTTGCTGTGGTATTTTATAAGATGGTGCTTGCAGCCGCCAGACGGTCTGCCCAATTTATTAAGCGAAACGTAGAGTGCCCTGCAAGACTTCACATGTTGGTTTAGTTAGTCTATAATATGGAATAAGTATAAAACGTACCTAGTCAGAGTCTAATTTTTTAGACATTAAATTCCTTCACTTGTAAAACCCAATATAGAAAAAATATGTATAATTCTGATTTAATTTTAAATACTTTGACCGTCGCTATATATCAACATAAATAAATTTAGCAGCTCCGATGTCATTCACCCTGAAGCCTCTCCTCCGTGTGAAGGTGTATGGAACAGATAAATATAGATGAAAAGGCCATCGGTCATATTTTGTATTAGAATAATAATTAGTGTCGCCACTTAACTGCAGCTTGACTCCACCCACCTTTCACGCACGCATAAAGCCCGTGCACTACTGCAAACTCTTGTAAACAACACTATCGAAAATTTCCTGTCTATAAGTAAATCTATAAGTAAGAGATATATATGTAAGTATCGCAAATCTATAAGTAAGAGCTATACAATACATTGCGAGCCTTCAATGAGTATGGTACATATCAAGCACTAGTCCGAATGAGTATTAGCGTACGATTTTAGCGACCCGCCTACTTTACCATTCCATGTATATTCATCTGTTCCGTGGGCGTGTATGGACAGTCAGTCACCTGGTTACACCGTCCAGCAGTAGACCAGTAAGCAGCCATTGAGAAAGAAGACGCCCGCCTATCGAACGACCGGGTGCCACGCTGTGCTCTCTCGGGAATAAGTTCGAGTGAACACAGCTGGTGGTATCTCAGTTGTTCTGTAGTCCTTCCACTGTCGCTACTATCGCCGTTGCCATTCAAAGAGAAGTCCATCGCGTTAGAAAAGCGAATACGAAGACAGTACCACGGAGCATGTACAAAGAGGAGATGGCCTAAATGGCTAATGGCACTGATTTCAAACTAGGTCCTGACGTCATACTTTGTGGGCGTGGTCTTGGTTACGGATTGACCGCGCTTCTTGTAGACTACAGTCTTTCATTTGCAATTTAAGTATAATTGGGCGGTTAAGTACGAGTATAATATAACTTCCTCCTTACCTCGCGCAGTATTCACGCACCGGTCTATAGGAAAATCCAATAACAACATCTCCTGTTTGTATATGCTCCATGGACAGTACTAATTTTAAGACTTTCTCATTTGTTTTTGAACCGATTTTCTATTTTAGGTTAGCAGCTATTAGTGAGCCAACTAATATTATAAATCTAAAAGTGAGTTTGTTTTCTTGGTTATGTTTTCACGCCTTAACTACTCAATCTATCATCGTGAAATTTTTAAGTACAGGGGGATAAAAATATATGAGGAGTAAAAATTGAATAAATGTTTTTAACAACTAAAAAGAAGGGCGCGGGAAAAAGCTAAGTCATCAATAATAATGAAAAAAAATGAAAACGGTTTCTTCGACTTCACGCTCGATTTTTTTATTAATTTATTTTGTCATATTTTTTAACTGTAAAGGGGTCACTATAGATTTTATCGTCTCTCACTATATCATTTCCTACTTAACTTGTATATGTGTCCTAAATTTGAGTTTTAATATTGGATTGGATCTATGTCCCCTAAAATATATTAGCCATCGCATGTAGAGATGGCGGTACTTTTTAAAGGTAATCTTATTTTTTTTATGTGTAATAAGAACTATTGTAAATATAACACAATTATTATTTAATACTGCAATGCCATTTTAAAGAAATTTGAATGTAAGAAATTTGTATTTAGATTTGTAATTATTTCAATAATACTTAAAATTGTATAAAATGTTATGGAATGTAATTTTTTTTTAATTTTTATGCGACGTTATTTTAAAATTTTACATTTGAGTGTAAAATTTTAATAATAGGTCGGAGAACAAGTTTCTTCTCATTTTATATGAAAACTCAAGACAAAAGTTTATTTCCATAACCTTTTTAATGTCATCAAAACCAGCCAGATACAAATAGTACAGCCAAAAAGATTTTATTACAAGTTTATATATAAGATTTTTTTCCCCGACCTAATATTTTAATGTGTAGTGTGTATAAAAAACTGCAATTTATTTGGAAAAAAATGATATACATTTTACGGTGGCCAATTGAATAGTATTTCTTTAAGAGAGAGACAATTTTTTGCAATTACAAAATATGTTATCTTTTATGTAACATATGTTAATAATTGATTAACATAGGATTACACCGATCAAGTTAATTCAGGATCTCATAGGTTATTTATTTGGTGGCTAATAGTTACAAGTAATAATATGAGACAAGCTTTCTAATTTTTAGTACTACGGGGGTAAATTTGGGGT
This sequence comes from Bembecia ichneumoniformis, assembly GCA_910589475.2. Classification (NCBI taxonomy): domain Eukaryota; kingdom Metazoa; phylum Arthropoda; class Insecta; order Lepidoptera; family Sesiidae; genus Bembecia; species Bembecia ichneumoniformis. The sequence goes on along the minus strand of OU342537.1, from coordinate 9,053,387 downwards.
AAACGTGTGTTTTAGTGCCGCTTTATACAGAGCACTTAGAATATGTTACCAGTGATTTATTTGACAATTATATACTGACAAAACATATATTTACTTAATGTGGATCCCACACTACTATTACATATCAAAGTGGCTAGCAAGATTGGTTAGCAATTGTCGAACTAGTTTTACATATAATACGTATAAGTTTTACTGAACTATGTCATAAATTAATAAATCTTTTGATAAATTTAATAAATATTCATTAGCTCTTATTTCTTTAAAAAGAGTCTAACTTAACACCTGAAATAAATAAAAAAATAGTAAAAATAAATTAAAATGAATGAATAAGTAAAGTATGAATAAAATTTTGAAGTATGAATCTCAAAATATGCAGGTTTCAGTTTGTTTTGCATAACTTGTTATGTATATTTCTTAATTTTTCTTTTACTAACGACATATTATTTATGCTCGTAAAACATAAACAAATATTAGTAATTGCAGACGTTTCGCAGTCATAAATTAAGCAGCTCGTTTGGTGCATGGCAGTGACCAACCTGCCAAGTTACTATTCACCGAAGCCAGTTTTGGCTTCGGTGAATGTGTAACTTTCATTACAATTTTTTCAGTGTTTCAGCCGTGAAAACGAAACAGACAGGCGGAAACTTTCATATTTTGTTATATAAATTTATGTGCAGCAAGCTGTATGATTGATTAAAAAAAGCGTGCTTACAATTGCAATGCGTTCGCGTTAAATATTTCTTATGTGACAATCGCGTGTTACAATTCACTAATGATCATTGATCATATATAATTTAGCAAGAGAAAGTGTAAATATGATATTTTTCCCGATCAATTCAGATAATATTTAGTTTGTAAATCAAGTAGCACCTAATGTCAGGGGAGGAAATAACGATTTTTTTATTTAAATTTGTTCACCTTCAAATTAAAAATTGCTATTAATTACATTAAAAACTGCTCAAATGGACATTGTTCCGGTTCTTCTAATTATATCGTCCCAATTTGTTTTTTCGGGTTCATACAACATACTTTTGGAATATTAATATTAACTTAGTTTTGATAGACAAGGTGTCTACGTGTATATATAGCAATCCTACTTTGCTAGAATATATCCTATTTGTAGGTCTTTAAAAATGTTTTATTGTCTCGAATGAAATGATACAACTACAGAAAAAACCAAAATCAAACGTCCAAATAAGAGTTCTTAAACCTAATAAGGTTAAGTGTTTAATATAAGTACATACATATGTATATTTAAACAAATTTTTACCTGCGTCAATATGTCGTTATTATATAATTAGCAATATACAACCAACACAATAATTGACGCAAATATTTCCTTCCAAATAGATTAGCTGTGCTGTCACAGCAATCAAGTCAGCATAATTTTATGCATAAATAGCAACCCATCCCAGGCTTCGCTAGGTTGCAATTTTTTTTTTTGCAAATAATTGCACAAACCTTCCTTTGTTTATCGCTCAGTGACAACAGACAGAGGCGGTGGATTTCATCTTACGATATGAACACATTAAATTTTCATAAACAAAAACTAATATTTATAAACTAAAGAAAAAAAAATGTGTAAGTTACAATAAACTTACGCGTAGGGCGCTCACACAGCGGCATTTTTTTTTTTATTTTAGCATTCTTATTTTTAGTAATAGAAATAATAATTATCTAGTAATAGTAAATCATGTCCATTTAATACTGCGACAATATTAATAATCTATTAATTGGGTCAATTTGACTCTTTGTCTTCTGTTATCAACTAATAAATATAAAATGATTGGTGGACACAGGTCTTTGTTGAAAATTATTTGATACGTGATCTAGTTTTTCTGACGTATTGATTAAAATCAAATGGGTTTCCAGGGAGTTTGTTATCTAGAACAAGGTTCAACATCAATCTAGGTTAAACCAGGAAACGCTGTAAAGCAAATTAGGGCATCTGTCCAGGTCACCTAAATATGATGTAGGTTGGCCCTGGACAGTACTCGTGTATATATCTGATATCAATAATAATACAATAAAACAGCACGCATGCGCCTTTTACAAAGACTTCTTAGGTCCCGGGAAACGGCCCGGGACCTAGATATCCAGGGTCGTAGAAATTAGGCTTTTTATTCAATAGATTTACTTTACTTGATGGTTTTAAGAACTTATTATTATTTTATGAATATCTTATCATGGAAGATACTTGGCATTTCTTGTATCCACATTTTTATGTTAAGATCGGCAGACAGGCTGACAGTCCACTTGATGGTAGCTGGCTACCATCGCCTATAACACAAACAACGCCACAGCTGCTGCAAGTGTGCGGCCGACTACAGTAGGGTTAAGGATAAGGGATTAGATAGGAAAATGGGCTCTGGCATCCCCCACTCACTCGTCGAAACACAGCAGCACACGTGCTGTTATTTCACGTGCATTATTCTTCTGTAAGGGGAGGTTACGCACTATGAGATTTTGGGTACTATCTACTGTACTGCAATATATGTTTATATATAATATTTCCCAAATGTGATTTTACTTGATTTTTCTTACAAAATTTTACTTTTACGGCGACATGATTTTACTTACAAAATTTTATCAAAATGCAATATTAATTTTTCAAAAAATCTATCAAAAAATTACTTGCGATTTTAATCTTTCATTTGGAACTTATATTTAATACGTTATTAATTCTTTAAAAAGGTTTTATTAATTAAATATATTAGCCTAAATATCGATTTTAAATTTTTTGGTTAATGATTGGTTTAATGATTTTAGCATTGACCTGGGGCCATGAGTAAGGCCATAAACACTTTAGTAGGACATGCAATGAAAGAAATAACCATGTCTTAAAAATTTTTGAGCAAACAGTTACCATCTAGAAATCTTTATTTGCTAATCAAATGGTTCTAATATGGCTGTGGACACTTTATAAATTGACGAAAATCTTTTGTCTAAAGTTAGTGAAGGTTCGTAAAATACAAACAGCAGCGTTCAGAGAATATTTTCTTTTATAAAAATTTAACTGAATTTAAAAGTTGCTGACATTAACATGCTTCAATGCAATAAATCTTGGTCGAGTAAAGTACTTGTTTTAGCGGTCCGTTTCAAAGGTTCCTGTTAGATTCCCGGCAGGGCCACCTTGTAAACGAACTTTTCATAGTTGGCTTTGGTCTGGCAGGGCACATTGCGTTTTGCAGTTATTTGGGCAGCTTATCTCGCGGCAGTAACCACCCCCTTACAGAAGACCACAGCGAAATAACAGCATGTATACGAGATTTAATGGGCAGGTGGAGGAGAGGGTGCCCATTAGGGACACTCCTCACCCAGCGACCGAGGTTTACGTCGATTTTGGAACCATCGAAAAGGAGTAGGAAATAGACCACGTTGACCCTGATTTAGTTAGGGGTACCGGCCTACCCCACCCTCCTCCACCACACGGGCTTTGGTCGGGATTAAATTGTTGATATTATTGACGTTAATACACATTGGCATACGCTAATATTTTATACATTTTAAACAATAATAATGTAAGAAAATTAGAACTAGGTATATTAACATATTAGATAACTCTAATAAATGGCCCACGAGGGTGGTGTAACCCCCGGACAAAAAAAAAACAGCATGCGTGTGCTGTTGTGTTTCGATGAATGAGTAAGGGATGCCGCAGCCCATTTCCCTTCCTAATCCCTTATCCTTAATTTTACTATGGTAATTAGCGCACTTGCAGCACCTGTGGTCGGTGTTATTATAATCAAGTGGATCGTTAGCCTGTAAATAAAAATATTTTTCACATTGTAGTACGAAATGAAATGAAATAATTAAGAAGACAACTAATTTATTAAAGGGATACATTAAAGAAAATGTACAAGTGAGCTATTTCCTTATTTAAATTTTCGTTTTTTTTTTCTTAATAATGTAATGTAAGAATGGGTATTTTACTCTATTTTATTGCAATTATTTCGAACCAATGAACAATTTCAGGTGTCAATCTATTTGAAGCCAAATAATGAGATAATAGGTATTAATATTCTAATAAATTGTAATATAAGATGTTGTCAATGCGACCTTGTCGGCTAAAACCTTGCGAGTCATTGTTAAGGCGCCTTTAAGTCTAAATATCTTTGGCTGGGCGTCACAATAACTTCGCCAACTACGATGCCAACATCTCCACGTTGGCACAGCCCTTCGTTGCATAAACAAGTATTTTATAAAGGGCAAGGGCAGGCCGCTGTGTCGTAATGTATCAATCTGTTGTCTGCAAACTATCACATGATACGGAAAATTTTATTTTATTGTGTTCACAGCTGAATCTTTTGTTGTCGTTTCGATCTCATTTAAATTTATTTCTACCAACACTCAAAAATAGCCACCCGCCCCCGACTTAGCACGAATGCATTTTTTCTGCAAATTATATAGACAAACCTTCCTCGTTGATCGCTCTTTCCATTAGTGCAACCGTTTGTTGGGTAGTTAAAAAGAAGTTAGCGGAGAAACAGATGGACAGCGACTTCAATTTACAAAATGTAGAGTGATTGTAATAGATTTGAATTGTTGTTATAAAAATATTTTTTTAATTTAGGGAGACTTGTGAACATTTTATGGAAATGTGTGTGTTATTAAGATTCGTTAATCAATTACAATTGGGTTATTTGTTGTAGTAATTGTAGATACAATAATCCTAGTTTATGATATATCTAGGAATGTTGGCTTATCAACTGCTATGTTGCTTCATTTTTTGACCATATATTATGTTTTTAAATAGTAATATAGTCAGATCTTCTTGTACTTAAATCGTAATAAACTATTTATTTATAGACATTTCGTGAACCAAAATGTGAACCCATTTTACTAGTCATTTTGAAGGCTAAAATAAAAAAACTTAATGTTTTAAAAATAAAAGGTAAAGTTATAAAACAAATTTCACATATATATAGACAGGTGTAAAAATATAATTTTATTGCTACCACCAAGTGGACCGTCAGCCTGTCTGCCGATCTTAACATTAAAAAAGTATCTTAAATATGAGGCGTTGTTTCGGTTAATTAAAAAATTAACGGTGTTATGCTGTTTTAACTCTTTATTTTATTGCGTGCTTAGAACTGTGATTTTGCATTCGCATTGGAAATACACGAGAAAGGTCTAAAGTTCACGGTCGCAGATCCGTAGCTCCTGAGCAACAGCTGGATCGATAGAGGGTGCAACCGGGATCTCGTGTCCCGGTCGTCCGCGAAATGCAGCCGTGACCTGGAAATTGGCGGGGGTTGGGAGGGGGGAAGCAGGGCTTGCATAGAGGCCGGGCTGCACTGAGCAGTTATTTCGGTGCAGCTGATCGGTCGCAGTCGCTCGCAGCGCCTCCTCGTGCGCGCACGCTCGCGGTAATTTACCTTCAAGCTGAAGTACCAAACACTCTGCCACTGCTAATAATTATAAACCGAACGCGTTTTACCTAAGGCGTCGCACGCCGCCGCACCTGTTGCGATTGCTCGAGGTGAAACCGCATGGAAAACTCTTTTTCTGTGCAACGGACGTCCCCACTTTCACCATTCACATTCCGCGACCACAGCGCTCGGTTGCGCCAAACCAGTAAAGCAATGATGTTTACGTGTTAAAATCACTGTTTTGTGAAATTCACAAGTTCCCGATATAGACGTCGCGTTCTGCTCTATGGGGTAACAGCATCTATCTCGTCCTATAATTGCTTTAGTCGCCGGTACCCCAATGCTTAATAGATAATTAATTTTTAGCATATTAAAAGCACAATCGTATAACCTTGTCCCCGTGATCTAACGTGTAAAAACAACAAGCAATTATAATGGGTAATATAAAACTGTATTAAATTGATCTGCTAACAACTCAAGATTAGATGAAAAATACGGGATAGAAAATTGTCGCGCAAGCTGCAATTATGCACATATTGGTAGTCTATGTGATATGGCAGGTCTATACGGTTAGATGGCATTTAGCCAGGGATGCAGCTGTGAAGGTCACCCGTGGCTGCGCGGGGTAGGGTGCGGGAGTGCGGAGTGCGAAGTAGCGGGGGCGGGAAATGCAATAATTGACGAGCGAAATGCGCAGGTGCATCCGGGCTAGGCTTCGGACCTTCAGAGCTCCCGGGCAATTTATCACACACATAATGCAGTTTTGATCAATACACGAAACGACCCTGTTGCTTCAGTGCTCGGAGTTCTGATAGCCCTAACTTTATCTGTGTTCTAATTAATCGGAGCTGACTAAACATTGTTTATAGTGACGCGTGCAATAATAAAACGATTGTCTAACTAAATAGTTCAACAGTAAATTGGTTTTTAGGTACGTACCTATTTGGCTAATTACATTTAAAAAAATCTTAATCGGAATTTAATTATTTCTTGCTTGGAATTTGAGCTTCTTAGCTTGCAAGGTATAAGTTGCAATTTTTATTTCAATTTTTTTTTATAAATTATTTTATTGCGACTTTTATAGATAAAATATTAGCCTTCCTCGGCTTTAAAATTCAGCGAAGGGAATTTTGAATTTAATGCACAATTAATTTATTATTAACCCAAGTAATACGAAATATGACGATGTCTTTCGAAAATATTTTTGTTGTAGACTTGATTATTAAGTTATAAATTTATCTTAAATAAATTTAATCATCCCGAATAAAGTTCTCTAAATGATGAAGAAAACCGCATCGAAATCGTTTAGAAGAATAGACTGTGAGACTAATATTTTTTAAAAGTCATATAAAAAAAGTAAATTAAAAAAAATACGTTTACATTTTTTTAAAGTTAGGTTAATCACATCGACCCAGGTTTTCAATTCTAAGTAATGTCTTAGTATCCGAAGTCATTCTCTTAGATAAATTGGCAAAAAAGTCTAGAAATTCAAAACTGGTTTAGTTATGGTGATACATAAACAAGCAGCCATCGCAAACACTGTTACTTTCATTTAAATACGCATTCACTTGCAGCAGATGTGCATATCTGGTTGTGAAACGTGCATGTCACGCGTAAAGGTGGGTGCACACTTGCACGTTCGCCGCAACTTTCGCCCGTGAGACCATTGACCGTGGTCCGACTTTCTAAATCATGTCGTAACACCGGTGATCGCCCCGACCATTGTAATTCACGATACGCCTCGGCGCGACACGCGATGTCATTACCTCTTTTTTTTTATTGTAATATTTTCGCAAATCCGTAGAAAGCGAGTTTGCGATTCGATTCCGACAGTCCGTTGAGTTAATTGCGGGTCTGTGAGGCATTTTTTTTACATTTTCACCAATCACGTGATTGGTTCGTTCGATTGCGATAATTATCTGCGAACGTAACGTATGTTTTGCTAGACGTATGAAACAAACGCAACGGTGAGTCGCAATTTAAAAATACGGCTTATTATACAAGTAGTTGGGTTGGCCATAAACTCAGAAAATTAGTTTCTTCAGATAAGAAACTCATATTGTTTGCTACTGGAACACGCAACTGAATCTAATCATTGTCAATTATTATTTATTGTCCTCATCCTAATATCGTTATTCTTCGGATTCCCTTTGGTCCTTTGGTCGCTGGAAGCCTATTGTAAGGTAATCGATACTACTCGGTGTTGACTACTTTACAGTTTGGTAAACCAGTTTGTATTGTCCATCTTCTACCGGAGGTTGGCTATCTGAACTCTAAATAGCGATCTAGTACTGCGGCCATACCCCATTCACGGAGATTTTTGAGTCAGGAAGTACGGCGTCGTATAGATTGCTTAACCAACTCCTGTTTTGCATCTACCCTCTTTTCTCGACCAGCTTTAAGACCAAGAACAACGGTTAAAATATTAAATATTAAACCGTTTGGCATATACACGAATATTTAGATGGCACTCTACAAATGATAGCATTACCTTTGAGTTTATGACAGTTTATGGATATACGTATATTTTCGACAAGTAGAGATACTTACTTTGTTTTTGACGCGTTAAAATGATAAACATATCAATCAACGTGTTATTTATTAGGGAAACTAAGCTTGAATAAAATTAGTTATATCACAACCATGTGATCAATAAGTAAGTCAATTTGTTTTTGGAACATGGTAAAAAAGTGTCTTTTCATCTTAAAAGGAGTAGGGACCATTTTAAAAAAGCAGCTAAATTATGAATTCTGGCTTAAGGCCTTTCATCTAAAAAAAAAGGGAAAACAAAATTAAAAAATTATGGAGAAAAATATATTTAGTGTGCATAAATAAAAGTTACATTCAAAGGTCAGTACCAGAGTTAAACTTTTTTTAGGTAATTTTCATCAGACGATCCTTACTAAATTATAAACAAGGTTGGGCAGAATAAATAAAAATAATATTGTTATCAAACTGTGCAGCAATTTTAGTGCGATTTTCAATTCCTTTTGCGAAATCGTTCAAGAAATGTATAAAACCTTTTAAATATTAAATAATTTTCTAAATTTCCGATATTTGTGTTTAATATTATTCGGAACTTTCTGTGATATGTTTTATATATAAAAAAAAACTTTTAAATTTAATTTCTTCGAATTTTATTAGAAAAGCTCGTCTACGATTTTCAGCATTACTTTTTCAGAATATAACAGTTCAAATTCTATTTATACGCTTTGGGCATCCTGCCAAAATTCCAAGGACTATACCGCTTTTTAATTAAAAAAAAAAGTTGTTTCTAACTTCGAGTCTAGATCTGACCTGGCCGTGACCGAGGTAAATCCTAGGTCACCTAGGCAACCGTCCTTGGGCGGAATGCCAAAACGCCCCACTCACCTATTTCTACTGCACTCACTGAATTTCTCCGGCATTACTACAGGAATTCATTAGAGTTTGAAAAACGTTTAGTCTAAGAGACAAAAATTCAACCACTTCATCCGCTCTTAAGCTCATCTTAGTATTCTGTTTGTATTACTTTTGAATTGAAAATATTTAAAATAACTGTGTACTTATTTTTAAATCGGATTTAAAATTGTTTTTTTTTTTTTAAAATATAAAGGTGATAAAATGTATATACTTCTTTCTATATTATCTATATCTACAACTATACATATTATAAAATTAAGTCGCTGTCCACCTCTCCCTATTTCTCCGCTAACTTCTAAACTTTCTTCTTGAGATTTTGATAAGGTTTTCATTAATGATAAGAGCAATAAACCAGGAAGGTTTGTGTATATAATTTGCAAAAAAAAAATTACATCCGTTCGAAGCCGGGGGTTGGTCGCTAGTTAGATAAATATTTAAAATTTAGTTGCATTTAAACTTTAAAAACTTAAAAACAGCCCAAGAGCGATCAATAAAGCAAGATAGCTTCAATATAACTTAGCCACTTGCATCGTTTTTTAGAAGATGGCGATAAATACGGAAGCCCTTAATGTTTAAACATTAAACATATTCCTTCAATTCTGCTGTATCCTCTATGTAATACACAGTATTTATTGTTCTAAAAATTCCATTCCCAAAGAGAAATTGTATGTAAAGGCAATAAATTAATTGACATTAAAAGCTATTTTTAAATACGACAGCAGTTAAAGTGATACTCGACAAATTTATTTTAGTTTGTGAATTAATTGTACGAAAATACACCTTTGTGTCTCTCCCGTCCCGAAATAGTTCCCTCTTCCCTCCTGCCTGGTATAACACCTGGAAATTTAACACCTGTGGGCTAGGTTACCGTCTCCATTTAATTGTTAGCTCTTTATTTGCGCACACAAGATTAATTTGAAGAGATTCTAACAGATACATATAATGCGATATAATAAGAATATCTAAGCTAAATTTATTTATTATTAGCTGTTCCCGCGACTTTGTACGCGCTGTAGTATAATTTTTTAATATAAATTTAATTAATAAATATAATATAATTTAATACGTATAATTTTTTTAATATAAATTTTATTAAACAAAAAATAATCAATCTTCGGTTAAACACGCTTAGTTACAAATCTTCATCAAATGTTTCATTTTGTTTTCTGATATACAAATATAATGGTTCTAATAATTAACTTCAAAGAAATAATAAAATGCGTACATTTTTAAAACTTTTCTCATAAATTTAGCTTAGACACATTACGGTAATTAAATAATAATGGTACTAGGATTACAATAGCCACCTGTCCCTGGTAACGCACGGATGCCTTTGTTTTTTCTACAAACCTTCCTCGTTTGTCGGTCTTTCCATTAAAACCGTATCAAAACCCGTTAGGAGTTCAGAACAAGTTAACGGAGAAACAGACAAAAGCGTAAAGCGGACTTTATGTTTTTTTTTTTTTAATTACATTTAGGTACTAATATTATAAAAAGAGAGTAGGACTGTTTATATGTGGAGGCTAACCACTGCACTTATTTGAAAAATTCTTTCACTATTTGAAACGTGCTTTACCCGTACATAGCATGCAGTGACTGGAATGCATGTTATTTCAATGGTAGCCTGGGGTCTACTCGACAATAAAATAATTAGGAACCTTTTAAAATTTTACTTTATGCTAGCTGAGCCCGCAACTTCGTACGCGTGGTATTCGCTATAGCGCGGTCGGTTACAACTTTTTTGTTTGTAAACCGATTGGAATGAAACAAACACTAAATATTACGGGAAGCTTGCTACAATACATCACTGAGAACCGCATTCAAATCGGTTAAGCCGTTTCTGAGATTAGCGTGCACAAATGCACAAACAGTCGAAAATTCTAAAAGTATTTTTTTTTAAACTCGGTAACATAAATAAAACGCGTACAAATTGTATTTTTGAAAATTATTTAATGTACAGACACGGATCGTTTACGATTATATACGATTTTATTATATGTATAGATTGTAAATAAAATAATATCTTTATGTTACTACAATGTTATTTGGTCTAATTTTCAAAAGAAGCAAAAAAAGCAAAAGAAAAGCCAAGGAATACTTATATTTTCACCGTTTTTCAAATATAACTGTCAAATTATGTTTTACTTTGTGAATACTGAAAACATTCTGCAAACCTAAATTTTACAATTAATATTTACATTTATTAAAAACATGAACCGTCTATCTGAGAGCGTTCAATCTTTCTTTGCACAAGTTTAAGGCGGTTGCGTTAAGTACATAATAAAATTGAAATTAACAAAATTGATTTAAAAGTAGATAAATTTGTAAACATTAAAAAGGCTAACGCCTATTAAATTGTTGCCAGATTAAAATTCGGGGGATTCCCCTTTCTTACGTCATTGATAAAATTACACAGATCTCTGTGTAATTTTATCAATGACAGAAAACTCTCATGTTGTTTACGCCTTTTTTATGACGTTAGTATTCCGATCGTGCTTTAATTTAATTTGAAATGTGCACAACACGTGAGCTTAAATCGGCTTCGTGGCTCGCAGAATAGACAGGCGGCGTGAGTCAGTTGGCCTTGAAGCTCGCATTATGCGAGCGTAAACCCACAAAACACTAAAATATTATTTATTAGTACGGCAGCAAACGAACGAGCGGTGACAGCGCACCGAGGCCGTTTTGATGAGAGAAAACCTATCTATTACTTAACAATAGGTATTTAAAGAGTAAAGGTTACGCGGCCTGACTCACAGAGTCACAGACTAAGTATATTTAATACGTCAATCGATCTTCGTGTCGTAAACAAGTGTACATCTTCAAGAATCGCTGGTCAGCTTCGATCGAACCTGGATTATAAATATTTTAAGTTTCTGCAATGTTTTCACGTGTCACCGTGATGAGTTGGCATTCGAAAATGGGGCATCTATTTGTGGCTCCCGAGGCCCGCGGCCGACAATAATATAGTGTTAGTGCAAATCTCACCTTCATTACATAGAGCAATTGGTTTTGCGATTTTTCAAAACGGTGGCAGAGTGTATGCGGTGACCCAAAAACGCGTGCCTGCTTTATCATAGAGACGGAAGGCATTGTTTTCTAAGTACATTTTCAAATTTTAGCGTTGTCTCCGAGTCGTGAGAAGCGGATAAATTGTAACGTACGGATGAAAGCAACTCGTACGCCGGCGAAAGTGATAGATGCGTGAAATCAATTCTGTGGTGGGGCGACGCGAGCCTTGGTGGTAGAACGTCGGCGGGCTGCGTGGCAAGACAGCGTGATGTACTGGGGGTCTTCACAATGTCCTTTTTGCTAATAGAATTCGTTTAATTACTAAATGAAACAAGTATTCGGGTTTTAAATAATAATAAAAATGTGATTTGAATAGTGAAATACATTGACAGAATCGTTAGAAAATTGTGATTCTTCTGTCGAAGAGTTTAGTGCCTGAGAGGATTCTATTGATGGAATGGAGTTTTGTTTATCTGTCTTTTCGATTTTAGAATTCTTTGAACGCATAGTAAAAAGTGTATGGTATGAGATTGACAGTTTCGTTCTATAGAAAATTCTCTATTTAATATCCAATTTGATAGAAATTCGACAAAATTTTATCAACTTTGTCAGTCTAAACATAAAATATTAATTTTTTGAAGTGAAATTTTAAGGTCCAAATTTGAGCGACGCTTCAGTGTAACGATCACGTGACGCTTCTTGTGACGTTTCTGCGAAAGTAAATAATATTAATCATTTAAAATAATTATTTTATTTATGTTCTCTCTCTCTCTCACATCTATCGCTTACTATATATTTGATCCCACTTCGGACTCTGTACTGTACTCGCGCATTTTTTTTTGTTCAAAATGTCAATACATTTTTCATTAAGCTCAAGCGAATTCTACTGGCAAAGGTGTAGTCGTGTAGACCGTCTGGTCGCTTTGGAGTGGTCGAGGTGGCGTTGGTTGTTGCGTCAACCGGCCGCGGCCCCGTTGGCAGAGCGGGCGCGTATTTCGAGCCGAGCCGAGCGCTGCACCGACCGCTTTACGAAACCGTCGGTTATGCAAGGCGTGTCGCTGCCAACTCGCGACCGCTCGCGCACCGACCGCGGCCGGAAGGAAAAGTGGAACGCGCCGCAGTGGCACGGCCGCGCGCGCCGCCTCTGCACGCCGCGCAGACTACTCCACTCTTAGTGTCCTCAGTGTCGTGACAGTGTCTCCGCTTCTCTAGCTTCTAGAACGTTGGAATTGAGTGTTACGTTGCGCTAGTCCCACGCCCACAACGGGATTATTTTAAACTAGATAATTACATCCACCACTGAGCAGCCGTCTCCCGAATCCCACTAGTCTGTGACGAGTGCGGCACGTGCTGCAACATTGGCACATCACGCGTGCAATCGACTGCATATGTTACTACTGCATATATATGTGCATGTTCACTATATATTTTATGTATCATAAAACTGCTTCGCTTTGTTTGCATGCAATTTTAAAGAAACTCGTATGTACCAAAAAAATAAATAACATTATTTTATTAAAAACTAAAGTGTAATTGCGAAAACTCACCGGGAACTGGTTGCAATTAATTACAAATGTGGTAATTTATAATTGATGTCTGCTATGTTGAGTTGAGAGGGAAAGTGCTCGGTGGACCGTGGCTTCCTCGGGCGGGCGAACAACTGTGACGTCATGAGTAAAAGTGTACCAATTATCTACCTTAACAAATCTACTCTTTTGCGTCCATTATTTGAATCGCATTCTATCTAAATTTCCACATTCATGTCTTGTATTTAACATCATACATTGGCCCTTTTAAGACTGCCCCGTGCAAGGACATATTAATAGCGTGTAGTAATGTTACAATAAAGCGGACACATTTATTATGTGCGTCGGGATCCCATACTCGGCCCTCAATTGCACAATGCGGCTTATCTAGCACATGAGAGACAATTATTTGCCCTACTTTCTTAGCGAGTGAGCCGATCCGCAATTACACGTTGCACTTTCGACATAACTCTGCTTTTAAATTAACTAAAATATACGTACGTTCACTACGCTTTAAAATGTAACACTGTCTCCACTTTAGATAGAACGCTTCGATTAATATGTACATAAAAATTATAATAAAAAAAAACACGGTGATGTGATGGAGTTAATCAGTGGTGAGTAATGTGCAATAGAACGACTGCACATATTACGTCAGTGCAGTGAGCGCTGCATTGCGTTGCGCTGGGGCAAGCGCGTAGGAGTCTCAATATTAACACTCGGTACATACTTCAACAATCCGCCCACTAACCCACCATCCATATAGATATTTTAAAAATAGATCTATGCAATCAAAAGATGTTAATGAGAGAATAAAGAAAGTCTATATCTGTTATAGATTTTCTAATATTTGCATATTCCTAGAGTTTCCAACGAATCTATAAAGAATAGGGCACTTAACCCTGAATAGTGCTATCGATTATTTTATTTGACAGATTATTATAAGTACAGTGATTGCCTAGTGAACGCTTGTCTGCCGAAACGCCGTATACGAGTTCAAATCCCGGTGTTTTTAAATTTCTTATGTGGATTAGAAATAATGATCATTTGCTCACTTGCACGATGAAGGAACAATTGCGAGGAAACATAGAATATTATAAATATTCTTAGACATTTGTAATTTTGAAAAGAGGTCTGTGCATTAATTCTGCATTTATCACCTGAAAATTTTCATATATGACTGATATAGATTATTACGTTTAGCTTGATATACAGTTTCTGTAACACCAAATAGTGTATTGACGACATTGATAATTTTATTTATCAAATCTGAATCATTTAATGAAACATAAAATAATAATAGCTTTATTGTATTTTTTTTGTTATTAAAATAAAATTATGTATTTCATATCTGATAGGTACATTAAATGGGAATAATCCTACACGTGACTGGTATAATTAAATAGCGGCTTTTTTTCTGTTGTAATTTGTAACATTTTGAAAAAAAATATTAAAAAAAAAATTACAACTGGCAAGTATTTAATCTATTTGGATGGTGTGTTAGGTCGGTCTCTGAGCGAAGCCCACTCAAGGCCGTCAGTATGACCCACTTGCGCTCACCTTTGTTTCGCATTCTAGCCACGATAAAATAGTCTCAAACGACATCGCAATCAATATCATTAGTAAGTAATTGCTGGAAGAACGTCAGCAAACTATTTACTTGTTTCAACAACGAATTCAATCGTCATTAGAAGCCTTGCTCTCTTAATTTGCCAGAAATAATAAATTCATAAGTCAACTTTGGTGATTTTGAAAATGTAATTAGAATTTAATTAAATGGTGGCACAAATTTTAAACCCTAAGATTAATCTTCAGATATAACTGAAACTGAAAATTTAATTGAATGTCTCTCGAATAAGGGAACCTTTTTTATTATTATTTCAATTTATCTGTTCATATTTATTTCGTTTATAATTAAAAATTGCATATAATTACTAAGTGTTGAGCAAATGTTTATAACAAATAAAATACTTGTTAGATAAGTAGAGTAGGTATCTATTGCAGTGATTGTGCATATATGACATATATGACCTATAGGTATAGGTGCTTCTATGATTATGCATCAACATGTGTCCATTGTCATATCAATTTGATTTAAAATGTGCACTTGCAAACAATTAATGCAAGCATATCTGCTGTAAGGAACACATTGTAGCATGAGTCCAAATTTTAGCCCATTTTTTCAAATCGTTAATATTGTTTTATTCACCATTGGTTCTTTTACTTGAATCCAGCAAGAAGCCTAATAGACACAATTTTAAACGACACTGAGAATTTGTGTTTCATTACAGTCTGTTATGGAATAAGTAAGGCTAGAAATGGTTTGAGACCTTGGTATATAGAACCTCCAAATATTTTACTAGCTTTTGCTCACGACTTGTCTGTTTCCTTCGGGAACAATACTTTTCTCTGGATGAAAGGTATCTTATGTCCTTTTCTGTCCCTGACAACGTGAGTGCAAAATTTCATGATGATCGGTTAAGGCGTGAAAGCGTTACAAACAAACATACAACAGCAGCTTAATATATTATTAAAGATATTAGTTAGAATTATGATTTTAAAATCCAGATAGAGTCAAACAGACTGTATGTAATATTAAAATATCTAACCTGTTCAGATAGGCCAGACATTTTATTTTTGATAGAAGACAATGAATGATGTTTGATTGCATGACCCTTGATTGCAAAATCTATGACGTCACAGTTTTTATTACGCATAAAAATACACAATTATTAGTATTTACTAACAATTATTATATAGTTATAAATTTTATAATGACAGCAGATGTAGTGGCAGGGCACACTGCATTTCGCAGTCATTTGGGCAGCCCGTCTCGCGGCAGTAATCACCCCCTTACAGAAGACCATCGTGAAATAACAGCACGCGTGTTATTGTGTTTCGGTGAGTGAGTAAGGGATGCCAGGACTCACTATCCAATTCCCTTATCCTTAATCCTACTGTAGTCGGCAGCGCACTTGCAGCAGCTATGGCGTTGATTGTTTTATAGGCGACGGTAGCCACCTCTACCATCAAGTGGACCGTCAGCCTGTCTGCCGATCTTAATATATATTAAAATCAAATTAATGTCACTCATATTTCTTGTGAATTTGTTGGTTTCTGTAAATACTTTTTATTTCTCCAAAAACTAGAATCTTGTAGAGACTTGGCATAAACTAAGAACGCCCAAGAAGTTAATATTAAAAAAGTCAACATTTATTATTTATGCAGACATTCAAAATTTTCTAGACCTTGTTTTAGTTAGTTATGTAGTTAACATTAATTAAATAAAGTGCCGCCATTTTTTCAAATCATGTAAATGGTTAATTTTAACATGATCTTTCCCAACATTACGTACAATCACAATGTGTTCAACTTATGAAATGTTAACTGGATTGAGTTATGTAAGTAAACCGCTCTAAGCGAATGTGAAAGTGAAGCCTCCCAACTGACAACTCTTTCTAAAAACATACGACAAAGAAGTCTCCACTTTTTTATCAGCACTCATTATTTAAATGTCATACTTTCACCACACTTTCTTTTTGAATATATTATAAACATACAGTGATTTTGGTTTATTTTTCTCACAAACTGGTGAACTGAGATGTTGTTTTATGTTATTTCGCTAAAAAAATACAATTAAATATTAAACTGAAAATAACAATATATCAAATGAAATATTTGAAAATTGAAATTACATCCTTAATCCTTATTAAGTATCGTTTTACACCAATATTAGATAAGCCTTCCCAATATTCGTATGTTTAAACAAAATGATGATTACAAAAAACAGAATAGGTTATTCATGGTGTTGTTATTTTCCACTCATAAATAATAAACCGTAAGGTATTCCCCATAGATGACGTGATCTTTCATAGAAAAACAAAGATTTACATAAGCGTCCATCACTTTTCTTGGATTTATCTGTTGAACCTTGGTCCCATTAACATTCGTGTCAATCAGATAATGACATAACAGGAAGCTTTGCTAGAATAACTATTAGATGTCCTAATAGAATTACTTTTAATTGAATTCGCATTAAATGTAATTAAATTTTCTCTCTTAATAACAGCCGGAATGTGCATGTGATTTTTTTGTCCATGAGTTCCAATCACTAACGACCCAAAAAAAAACTTCAAAACCGAGAAAGGTCATCTTGTCGTAGTATTTTCAACCAGATCTTTACTTTTGTGTTAGACATAAAATAGTTAATACAGTTTCAAGGTACCCAATGAAAATATTGTCTTTTAAAGAGCTCTCCCACTAATCGGTTTCAGTTCGCATGGACTCAATAAACCAAGGGGCAATTTAATTTATTCTAATTAAGGAATATCCAAGGCAATCCATATAAAAATATTTTTTTACATCTTTTTTACAATGTAACATAAAACTGCTTTGTTTGTTTGCCCGCTATTTAAAAAAAAACGCTATCAAAGAATTAACTAATATTACTTTATTAAAATTTAATAAAAACTAATAAAAGAATTCCCCTAATTATTTTTCCTAAGAATTTCCCTAAGAATTCCCTATAACATTAAATTAACGACTATTTAATGTTATAGCAACTAACACAGCATTATGCACTATTAACAAACGCTTTTTTTACTACCTACGTTATTACTCGACTCATAAGTGTTGGGACATTAAGTTGTGTATGAATCGACAGACTATAAATTCGTTGTGCAAAAACGGTTTAGTGATGCGCCACGCTCGATAAAGTGTATCGACGGTTTGTTTACGTCCCGGAGTTCGTCCCAGGAGTGCGTTTGCAAAGCACGCTTCGAGTTTGCGTTATGGCAAAGTTGACACTGTAAATGCACTATCTGGTACGACACCCCGGGATGTGTTGCTACGCTCCTGATCAGCCTCACGGATTTAACGACGCTATAAAACAATGAACTATTAAATTTATTAATAAACCTATGAACTGAAAGTGATTTATGAACGTTTATTTATTTCGCTACTTGCACTATTATTTTTAGTATTATTGTTGTATATGTCTTGTTGCTTTAACGTGAAATGTACTAGAGTTTATTATGTTTAACATTTTTAATAGAATCTGTAGCAAAAGTCAACTGATATGGCGAGGGAAGGCGCTGTAGCACCTGTATTAGCTCTGATTGGCTTGAAAAAATTTCACAAAACATTTTTTGTTTATTTTAACAAGTCTTAAAATGTTTCACACTAAAATATTTTTAGGTATATTTTTTTTGTCTTCTCATACTTGTTTTATTTTGCAAACAATCTTTTTATTGAATTAATTATTTATGAAAATGTATGATTTATTAGAAATTTTAATCTGTGAACACTTTTTTATTGTTTGCGATTATTTATTTTGTGTTAATCCTATTTTTAACGACTAATTTGACTCGAAAAATGTGAAAATATTGTTTACAAAATAAACTGAAAATTGTAGTTAGCTCTCTTTATGGCCGTCTCAACTGACTTTTGCAACTACTTAATTATTTTTTTCATGTAAGACCAACATATTTTATTATGTTATCATTATGCCTTGCGCTTTTTAAACGGGTTCTATTGTGTAATAATTTGCCTTATATTATTATAAGTTGTTAAGTTACTATTCTATTTCAATTATGTAATTCTATGTAATTTATTTGTATTGTAGATTTGTTATGCTTTTTATATGTTTTCAGTGTTTTCAAGGCGATTACATTTTTTAAAGCGACTCTTTTGTTTTATTTATTTATTTATCACTCAATGGCATGTCTGCACGTACAACGCTCTAAATAATATAATTTGTTATTTTTGATATAATTAGGTTTGGTGCTCAATAAATTTATTTTAGGGCTATTAAAAAAGAATCGACTTGGTTTAATTTTTTGAAACTTAAACTGAGTTAAATAATTTCTAAATATTTATGGAAACTCCATGATATGTTTCACAATATATAAAGCAAATCCCATTACTATGGAATACAATTGTATTGAAAAGTAAAGTGGTCTTGAGATAAATTGAACAGGAAATTTTATATACAGGAATTTTATATACAATTTCGATAAAGTTACCAAATTTACCCAAAAAATTACGTAGATAAAATATCCGCTAAGCTGGTTTTAATACGTCCGTACACAAAGTAAAAAATATAATGGTGGTCAGGAAGCCATTGTGGCCACAGTTCCCTCGTTTAGCCTTCAACAGTAATTACTGCCTAGTTGGTGTGCTATTTCAACTCTCACGTTGTCATTCAATTGAAATGTACCACAAGGGAAACTTGTAACAAATTATTTCAAATCATTCTTTAATGCTCTCAAATTCTATTTAAAATTAATAAGTAAGTACAGCTGTAGACATTTTTCATACTACCAAGCGAATGTATTATCCAAATACCTCAGAATATACACAACCTAGAAGGAGCGTTCAAACAAAATTGCTTACTTATATGCAAAAAACCCAGATCGATGCCAAATTTACTGTAACTATTTATTATTACTTAAAAACTTAGATAGTTGTAAAGATCCCAACATATTTCTATGCAAGTTTAGGGATACTTACACACTTCGAAACGAAACGAGACACTCGATTTTTCCAGAGATATATTTGATAATAAGAAATCTGTTGTAAATTGGTTTAGCTTTTGTAGTTTCAATTTTAAGCGCGATTGCTCCTTCTGGTTTTATCACTATTCTGAGTTATAGAGAAGCAGTGGCATACCTACAAGTTTAAGAAAAATACCTTACGTCTTGGAACTGAAAAAATTGTTTCTGCATACCATACTATTGTTTGCAGATTCAATTGTAGATTTCAATAAATAGTTCATTTATTTTATCTGACTTATTTATAGTATACAGGATGATCAACCCAAATGGGTCAGTGAGGTCAAATCTCAAACAATAAGAGACATTTACTAATTATTAAAATTGTAGACATTTCTGTTTATTATTTATACAAGAATAAATTTTGGATAGGGGGTGTAAGAGCCTATGCTGTATTATCGTGGGATTTGACACTGGCTCACTATTACACCGAGCGCACGTCCTTACTACTTGCGCCTTGCACCTCGACTGACGAGTGACGCTACTAAGGACGCCCTCATGTACGTGAGACAGCATTAATATATCTATTTTAGATATACAAAAACTACAGGGGGAAATTTATTCCTTATGAACTACACTATCAACTACGATACTACGATTTTGACCGGGTTCATATGAGATTCCTGGTCATATATGAGCGTAAATTTTAAAAAGTTCGAATGCAATTTTTATTTAAAAAAAATCGTATCTTTAGTTCGTAGGAACACATTTTCGTATCTTTTATGCTTTAAGATTTCCCCCACCTCACATCACGGATGACTGTGATGATGATGACAAATTACGCATTCAAAAGTATAGATAGCACTCTGTCATATAAATTGTAGTTAGAAAAAAAAAATACTTGATACAACCAGTATTTACTATTTAACTTGTGATGCAACCCCAGTATAGCTGATAACTGTTGGCACAAATGTGCAAGTTATTTTTGACAGCTGTCAACTCGCAACGAACACGCGTGGTGGAAAATATTGGTCACCGTATAATTAGAGCGTATTTAAATAGTAACAATGTTTTGCACCTACTTATCGGCTATTTTCGCTCGGCCTTGGGGATCTTACTGAATTACTAGTAGTTAAATAACTATTTCACGGAAGACCATCGAAAACGTGTGTGGAATCTCACAAACACTTCTATTTTGGTAATGAGACTGAAATTTTCTCATAGAAAACGAGGGACAAAATTATAACGAACAATTTATAAAAGTACTACACCATAGATAAGTGTATCATATTTATGATAAAAAGTGGAAGACCGCTGATGATTAGCTTGATGAAGGTTGCTACCGTCGCCTAGGAACTTAAACACCACCAGATGAAGACCTTCTACTCGGTGGTCGTGTTACTACAATGTCATTCGAGCTAGTCCTTATGGAGATAAGGTCATTTAGTAGATCTAGTCGTTATGATACCGACTCCAACGGTTTAAGGTGAAGAGAATGGGTATGATGAGCGATTTCGTAGCAAATCAAATCAAATCATTTATTTCTCAAAAATGGATGATAAAATCACTTTTTTATGTCGATTATATATTTTACTAGGGTTTTGGAAAAAAAAATCCAAGATGATGACGATCCTGAAAAGAAACACAGAAGGAAACTAACCCAGAATACAATTTATTTATAATCTTAAAAATAATATATATAACAATTACAATTATAATACACAAGCCACAGTATATAAAATACTAGTATGAGCTCAGAATCGTTTCTGGCTTTATTATCGCTTAAATATCAGCGATGTTATAACAACCTTTCAAACAAGGTTTGGTTTTGACTACAGTTTTAAATGTATTTATAGGTAAGGCTCTGATCATCTTAGGAAGTTTATCATTTTTAAACTTAGTATTGATATTCTGAATATTAAATCATTAATATAAACTAAGAAATAACAAAAACTGGCCGAGAATCGAGCCTTGAGGCATGCCTTTTTTAACTACAGAATCCAGGGATTTCTTCCCATTTACATCAACCCTCTGAATTCTATGAGAGCCTTATTTCATAGCTACAAGCTGTTTAAGTCTGACTTTAATAATTCCTGTAGCTGCAACTTATAATTACCATGTTTCTGGACTGCTATCACCT
The DNA here is from genome assembly GCA_910589475.2 of Bembecia ichneumoniformis. Taxonomy (NCBI): domain Eukaryota; kingdom Metazoa; phylum Arthropoda; class Insecta; order Lepidoptera; family Sesiidae; genus Bembecia; species Bembecia ichneumoniformis. Next base: position 9,031,444 of record OU342537.1, on the reverse strand, counting down.
ACCTCCACACCCAATGCTTTTACTAATGCATACTATGCAGTGCAATAACTTTGTTATTTTATTTAAGGAATTCATTAGATTTTAATTTGTAAGTAGCTACAAGTAATCTACGTCAAAATTTGCTCTACAGCCGATTTAGCAAAGGTCTATTATACTCAGCACCAAAACAACCTATAAAATAAGTAGATGCCTTAGTATGAATAAAAAGCGCAAAACCATAACAATATAATAAAATCAAAACAAGAATATTAATATAGATTGCTACTCGTGAAGACTAAACGTGTCGATATTAATATTATCGACATATCACAGCCCTTTTCTAGGACGTCGCCTGCTTGTGGAATTATAATTAGATCATATTTGTATTCAACCAATCAAATCGATTATGTGTCTTAGATTACATTAACAATATTGAGTGAGTACCTACCCATTTACTTACATAAATAAATAATCTGAAATAAATTCGAACGAGCATTTTAATGAATTGTTCCTATTTAAACCAATAGACACCGTGACGGGATAAATATTCACGTCTGTACGTCTGTAATTCTTTTAGATTATATAGGATTGCAAAATTATAGAAAGCTATAAATTTGAACTCTTATCTACCGGAGTCACGTTTACAAGAGATTTAGTCAAAATAATATCTTATTAATAGTTAAAATTTACTTCTGAGATCAGTTTAAAGACTAGTATTATGCACGCTGCAGTCCGTCTTGACACAATAACGCGAAATAATAACATGAGTGCTATTGTGTTTCGTTGATTAAGTGAGGGATTTCAGAGCCCATTTCCTTACCCTAATCCCCTTTTTTACCCTACTAAAGTCAATAGGGCACTTGCAGCACCTTTGACGTTGCTGATATTAAAGGCGATGATAAACCATTAAGTAGACCGTTAGCTTGCTGCTTGCTTTTAATAAGATTCTTAGCTACAAATAATTGTGTATACATATGTACCTGTTTAGTTTGTCAGTAGACGACCGAGGAGAGTTTATTTTAGTGACAGTGAGAGTATAAAAGTACCTATTAGAGAGATTGGAATCACATAATTTTAATGTTATTAAAACATCATTTAATTACTGTTGACGAATGGACTGTATGAAATGAAATTATAATGATTTTACTAATAATATATATTTAAATTAATACAATAAACTGCTAAACCAACTGACACGCAACTCTTCTTTTTTACAACTTGACCTATATATCTTTTTTATTATTGCTATTTGTGGCTACTAACCAACCAGTTGCCAACAATTACATTTGAATTAAATGCAATTTTGCCCATCTTGAACTGTAGACCTGAAATTACAAATCTACTTTTTTTGATTATAATAATTATTAAATTCTATCGAAGTACCGAGTACCCGTACACGATTTTTGACCATACAATTGTTCCAACGACTTTTACTATATCATTTTCTAATGCGAGATATCCACAATATGACGCTACATTTGTACGTGATTGCTGCTGGAAAGTCGCTGCTACCAGTTATCGGTTCTGCAGCTAAAAGGCCTGCCCTTTTCCACTAAAGCATCCCAATTCTGGGTTATATCGATCCTATTACAGTTTTATTCGATCGAGGTTCCTCTACTCCTCGTGTAGAGGAACCTCGATCATCTCTATTTAAATAGCACCCTGAGTTCAAGACCGTTAAACCCATTTTGATTTTTTGGACAACTACTGTGCCGAACTTAATTGCAAACAAAAGTGCTCACACAATCAAAGACTGACAATTACAATTTGAACTTTAATTAGTTATGGCAATAGGCAAATCCAGTTTACAATCTTTTATTGTGGAAATGTAAAACAATGATTTCCACAATACTGTTTAACTAGTAGGTCAAGTGTGGGTTGGCCAGCGGACCAATTGAGAAGCCGTATACAACAGACATGGCCTTGCTTAGTAATCGCATTTGGTTATTTAGCTTATTGACACTATTATTAAAATCAAGAACGCTAAGCATCTGTGAACTGCATGGTATGATAGCTATTTGTTTCATTCCGTGCCGCCCCGGTTTGATCTACTCCTTTGGAATTTTGACATTATCGAAATAAGATAGGAACTTGCCATTGTAACCCAACTCTTCAACGTTATTAGGCGTATACTGTTGATTTTATAATAAGACAGGTGCTATATAATAAAATGGTAAAAATTGTTGGACCTTTAGATTCATAATAAGTAGGTGTAAGTAATAATAAACACTTAATAAGTAGGTTCAAGGCCACAATCCCACCGTTTTGTCCCACTAGTGGTAGCACGGCATATACCACCATGTACTTGTGGTAATAACGAACAAAAATTTCCTAAGTGTAAAGACACCTTTATCAAAAAATTACGAAATATAGAGCTGTTTCTATCTTATGAATAACAAATCTAAACAAAACCATGTTGATTCAGAGCTAAAAGCTTTCGTATCGTATTGGTTTATACAATTTACGTTTTCTTAAGGAACAAGGCTAGAAACAAGGATGTGGCGACAATCTGGAAAAGCTGGTCGTTGTTGGCAATGTCGAAGGCAAAAAATTTTGAGGCCGATCACCAACGAGGTGGACGGATTAAGTGAAGGATGCCACCTCTTCTGATATACTTTGACAGGCGGTGAGGGCAACCAATGACAGGGGCTGATGGAGGCGGATGGTGCAGACGAGATTAGAATTTCCTAACCATGATTCCCAGTAATAAGGGACCGACCGGAGAGAGAGAAAGGAACAAGGCAGTTTCCATCTGTAATGAAGAATAAATCATTATTACAACTTCTCGATTCGTTGGTGTTCACATTATTGCTGTGACTTCAAATCAATTTTTAATTTGATGGGGGGTTTCGTCCGATAAATACATGTTAGTATAATAAAAGTTAAAGCGAATAGTAGCAGAGTCGAAGTAACCAACAGGTTACAAAAGACCTCCGTGAAATAACAGCATGTTTGATGTTGTGTTTCCGTTAGTAAGAAGTTTCCTGAACCCATTTTTTCTCTTCCTATTCCCTTATTCCTAAACCTACTAAGGTCAGCAGCGCTCTTGCAGCATTCTTGGCATTGCCTGTATTATAGGCGACGGCAGCCACCTACCATCAAGTGGACCGTAGGCCTGTTCGTCGGTCTACTTGATGTTAAGTGGCTATATTATGAATTTGTTGGTATATTAAACAAAGTGTTATTTTGTTTAATTCTTCTCAGAAAAACGAGCAAACTGTAATGAAACATTTTGTTTCAATAAATGTTAAAAGATTCCAATAAAAAACGGGACAAGTGCGAGTTGAACTCGCGTGAAGAGGGTTCCGTACGATGTTACCTATCCTCAGAATATTGAGTGATTTACGATGTTATTTTAATATCATGGACTTCTTATAGGTTTTCCTATAATCTATAACTAGAAAACTAATTTCGGTTCAGTAGTTTCGGAGATGGGGGAGGGGGGCGGGGTATGGTCGGACACACGGACATACGAGTGATCCTATAAGGTGATCCGTTTTTTTATTCAGACGTACGGAACCCTAAAAATGACAGTCATGGTTTGTAGGCCATTTGTTTTTATAGTGTTTTTATGTTGAATGGTTACCAGGTAGATAGCTCAATCAATAAATGTCTGATGAACTTTGCAACAAAGGAGAATTAAAGTTAAATAAGTTCCCAGAATGTGTCGATGCATTAATGTAGATTAAATGGCTTGTAATAAAATGTAGTTTTTTCTTTAAGTTTCATTATCATTAAATAAGGTTTAGGGAGTAACTTATTCAGCTCCATTCTGCCTGTTTGGCGCGAAAGCTGAATAGACTCTGAAAGCTGAACAGACGCATACACATCTCCGCACGTAAAACTGAATTGAGCTGAATGAATGTACTCCCTAATTATTTTTTAAATATTATTTATATTTATTGTACCACCAGTATGTTTCTAAATAGGTATTTCAAAGGTTATTATATGAAAATCATCTTTTAAAATAAGTTTTATTGAATAAAATTATTTATTTTTTGTTGTTTTATTTTCATTGTGTTTTTCTATGTCTTATAATTTTTTCACTAAATATAAATCTGATTTAATCTATTCATATTGAAGAGCCTGATTCTACTGTGAAATTCAAAGCTTACGAAATATTATAATTATAAAATATAATATTAATCAATGACAGGTGTATTTAATTACGTTAAAATAATATATGCTGGTGTTGCAGTTAAGAACACTAGAAAATGTGACTGATTGCCATGATTAAGATACTTGAAATTCTATTTTATCACCATTGCCATAAGAAATTAAATTATTCTTTAAATGCATTTAAAAAAAGATGCATTTTTTACGTTATTTGTTGTTCAAACCATATCATGGACATTTGCTACTATCCACGTGATAATCTTTTAGCCAATCATGGTAAGGATAATCATCATCTCGGCCGTAGGTAGTTCACTGCTGGACATACGGCACCCCCTTAATTTTGGGTCCATGATGTTCATCATGACCATGGCAGGCGGGTTGACGAGCGCTGTTTATTACAATTTATCCACAGAGACCGCTGACGCCCACCCTTTGTTGGTTTTTTCTGAGCAGATTTTTACGGCATCCAAGGGTTGAGTTGCAGGTTATAACTATTCTAAGCCGTTACACTACGGTAAAGAATAGTAAGAGTAATATTACTGAATAAATAGGATCGTTACTTAAGACTTTGTGAAGTTAATTCATGGATTTTTTTTCAGTAAAAAAAAATTACATTCCCGTAGTTTAATGAAAATCATTCGTGTCAGGGATTATTTTTTAAGCATCATGATGGTTTATTCATTATTTATATAACGCATTTCATTTCTAAAGTTGGCCCTGCCGAGAATCGACATTGAGACCCCTGAGACAAGGGTTGACGTATTTGACGTTAACCATTTGATCAATGGGCTCGTATTAACCTTATGAGGAAACTCCATAAAACGCCATTTAGTGGAAAGTCCAATCGACCCAATTTTGTACGAATAAATATTTCTTGAGATGTGGCAGTGAGACGTTTTTGAAATTTGATTTCTAATTTTATTTTTAAAATTGAAATAAAATAAGTATGTAATTTTTGTCAAAAACATGACGTAATATGCAAATATAATCAATTGTGAACAACCTTGTAGAGCTACAAATCTTCCAAGATATCCAATAACAAGGACGCGGATTTCCCGTTTAAGCTACGACGTAGCAAGCGTAGAACACGTCGTAGAATGGAATTATCTGTAGTCTTCAATATACTTATAATTATGTTTAAGTAACAGAAAATTACAAGAAAATTTATTATAATATCTTTATAATTTATTAAGGAGTTCATTAAAGAGCAAAAAATATTATGATTATTATTAATCTAAAAACAAATAATATTTGGTCTGACATTTGACTGACTCCTGTTGCGTTAAATGGGATCGAAAAAAATCTGTATGCATATAAAAATTTAAGATTCTTTTATTTAAAACCGCAAACCTCTGAAAGTATTTTAACCATCAATATCTCATAAAGACAAGGAGCGTTCTCATAAAGATAAGGAGCGCAGACGAAGTTGAGGGCAAGAGCTAGTCATTTTTAAAATTTAACAAACATCGTATGTTACACCTATTCTTAAAAATACCCTTAAAATGCCTATACCAGTTTTCGACGGGAATTGCAGACAAAAATTGCATTCATTTGAAGCCGAGAGCGAGTCGCTGGTACATATTATAAAATAAAGTTGCTATCCGTCTCTGTTTTCTTCTCCACCAACTTTTCTGAAACACCCAACGGACTCGTCGACCCAACGATGAGGAATGTTTGTATATATATTTTAAAGAAGAAAATTGCATTCGTGCGAAGCCGGGAGGCAAACTCAACTATTAATTATTATAAGGCGCTCACGCTTCCTAGCACACGTTTTATATTATTATAAAATTATAAAACGTACTAAACTCCTTAGAATTTTTTTTATGTTAAGCTCGACAGACAGGCTGATGGTCCACTTGATAGCTACCGTTGGCTACAATACAAACAACGCCACAGGTGCTGCAAGTGCGCTGCCGACTATAATAGGATTAAGTATAGGGAAATGGGCTCTGGCATCCCTTAGGTACTCAATGCCATCAAATGGACAACCCAAATGACTGCAAAATGCAGTGTGCCTTGGCCACTACTTTACAAATCCAGACCAGAGCTAACTTTGAGAAGTTTATTTCCAAAGTCGACCCTGTCGGGAATCGAACCCTGGACCCCTGAGACAGAGTAAAGTCAAGCACCCTAACCATTCATCCAACGGACTCAACGAAATGAAACAAATATGAACAGGATTATATGTATTAGTAGGTACAATCTCGAATGTATTATAAATGATTTATTCCATCAATTTTAAATCCCTTGACATCAATATTGCCCTTGACATCATTTGATTTCAACGAATATCTTGGGAGATATCGTAGTTTTAAAATAACTCCACAACAAAATAATGATCAAGTACCACACACGCATATGATGTGCACACACGCATATGATCGTGAGGGGAGCTCCTGCCTGCCGCGGGGCACAAACACTTGGTCGTGTTCAGCTAACTACTTTTTTGCGATATCTCATCGTATAATAATACTTACATTAATAAAATGCCTAGAAAAAGAACTCGGCTTTCTCGGCAGTCTGCTACAGCAAAACGGCTGTGACTTTTGTCTATAATACAATCGTTGTTTGCCTATTATGCTTATGTGCACATTAATCTCAGAAACGGCTTAATCTATTTTATGTGGTTTCCACTGATGTATTGTAGCATGCTTCCGGTAATATTTAGCGTATATTTAATTCCAATCTGTTTACAAACAAAAAAGCTATACGTTATTCCGAATACCCACGCGTACGAAGTCGCGGGCACAGCTAGTGGAAGGATAAATGAGTCTGTTCGGAAAATTATAACCTCATCTAGTTTATGTGCTTAATTAACACACGATGTGAATCTACGCACATTATGTTATTCTATGGCATTTCATATGTTTGTACCGGTTTAAAAAAAACATATTGTTCTTTACAGATAATCAGTCAACTCAAGCTGCAGAAGCAAGATAGCAAAGATCGTGCAGCAAAGATATGCCAATAGCAAGATCGTGCAAGCCGTTACGATAATACATCAAGTTGCAATAAAAATGAAAACTACCTCGGTTTAGACACTTAGAAGTACAAGTTTGTATGGAATGGGTTCTGAAAGTTCAAAAGGGAAAATAGATAAGATGTTTCAATGTATTTACACAAAAATAACAAATACAACACATGACATTTTCTTAGAACTAAACTTAAACATATTTTAAAATACTTTTCAAAGATAAAGATAATCGATATTTTTGGCAACATTTTTGGGCCAGGTAACACCACAGACGCTGCAAGTGCATTGCCGACTTCAGTAGGATTAAGGATGAGGGATTTGGAGTGGATATAAAAATGGGCTCTGGCATCCCTTACTCACTCATCGAAACCAACAGCACACGTGCTGTTATTTCACGGTGATCTTTTGTAAAGGGTTGGTTACTGCCGCCAGACGGGCTGCCCAAATGACTGCGAGAATGTGCCCTGCCACTACTTTCCAAATCTAGTACAGAGCCAAATTTGAAAAGTTCATTTTTCAAAGTTGACCCTGCCAGGAATCGAACCCGGGAACCCTAGAACAGAGCGTTAAGGCAAGCACCCTAACTACTCATCCAACGGGCTCGTCAAAATTTCTTCTCGTTAAGAAGTACAAACGATACGTCAAGGGTTGATAATTGAAATACATAATAGGCAGTATAAGAAGAACCCAGTATTACGTACCTACAAATGTACTATGGGTTCAATTTAATGGCATGTTGAGGAGTGAACAAAACAGAGTATTAACGACATAAAATGGTATATTGTATTATAAAATATAACTCCAAGTAGTTGTTAATTAAATTTATATTGCAAAGCCGATTTATTGCTTCAAACAATAAATGAATCGTTAATGAAACCCGTCACCATTGCTTGTCATTAACATTTTATAATTTTATGTCTCCCAATGACAAATTTATTATCTTCACGACTTATTTTATATGGATTTATAAAGGTGACAGATCAATATGAACTTTCTTGTTAATAATAAAAAGTAATTTATGAACCTTTTATTTGAAATGTGCTTGAAAATTTAAATGGATTTAATTAAGTTAATCGTTCAATTTAATTTAGTAATTTAAATTAAATTAATCTGTAATTAAATAAACCTATTTAGCGAATTAGTAGGTAATTTATAAAGTAAATGTTTGTGAAATTACGTAAAAGATTTTTGTAGACTTTACGAATTTCTAAAGTAATTAACGAGTTAGTTACGCGATTGGTACTTAAAAATGAATAAATTGACTCGACAAATTAAAAAATAGAAAAATCCTAGGAACCGACATACTTATTCATTTCCTTTAAATTACTTAATTTACATTGCAGATAATCACTTTTAATTATAAATTATCCTTAAAGGTCAATTTTGGTAAATACTTCAATTACCAAATTTGACTTTTAATCCAGATATCAGATGAAATATTAATAATTAAATAATTATTAATATTTCATATTCATAATTATTAATATGAAATATTTAAGTAATTTCAGATTTTGATTCAGATTACCTGTCTTTTGGAAGAAGTAATTGGCGATGGAGCTAGAGAAACCTGTACCTTAAGACGACTGGCCTAGTGTTGAAGCAATATGGCGATCAGTCTTGAGTTTAGGGTTCCAGCTTAGTCATTCAGAAGACGTGGAAAGAAGCAGTTTGGCGGACTCCGCGCTCGTTGGGTAGACCGCGTTGGCAGTGTGGTTAGCTGGTTGTTTATTTGAGACAACAGCCACTAGCGACACTGCCTCTGCGTGCACCCTCAATCAACGGAGACATGAAGAAAGAAGCACCTCAAAAAATATTACGTTTTCTTAATATTACGGGAATATACCTGAAAATTCGAGAAATAGAATTTTCTTATTGTTTTTAAAGAAGTGCAATCATATTTCTTAAAAAAAAAAGTTGCCTAGAACAAGAGAATAAATTATGTAATATTGTAAAGCATTTTTACTTTGTGTCAGTGTAACTCAAGAATTGTTGTAAAATCATATTTTACTAACCCACGGGGAAGTCTTTGTTTTTATGTCAATTATTTAGAACACAACTCTGTTTTTCCTAACTTTATATTTATTTCATAACATAAAATGCCTAAGTAAATTAGCAAATTGGCAATTATTTAATTAATTTTTTTTTGTATAATTAATACATTGTAGGCGACGGTAGCCACCTGCAAGTGGACCATCAGCCTACCTGTCGACCTTTAATAAACCTCATAAGTACTTACCACTTTTCTATACTATAGATAAGGCATTGAACTATTCACTAAGGTCAAAATGTTGAATTCTCAAAAAAGTGCACCTAGCAGGTTTAAATTTGACAACGACGATATGAAATAATTCGAAATGTGTACCTACGTAGACTTAAATAAGTAGGTAATATGTATTTATAAGTGCATGATTTTGTATTTCATTAACAGGTTAGATTGATGTTGAAATTTAGCATATTGTTATTTCCATGACATGGTAACCATAATACTGCAGCATCAAGGTCTCGGGACACCCAACTCCTCAGCTACTTCAGCAGATATCGTGTTTGGGTTGGGCTCAATAGAAAGTCGGGGGTTAGTTTATAATAGCTTATATAGTATATTCCTAATATATAATAACTTGCTGACCCAGCAGACGCTGTACTGCCAGAACCCGAAAATAATTCCGTAAACCGATTGTGGCGCAACCTATCGGGTCAAATTTTATTTTCAAACCATATGTTAAGTGACGCGTCACTTCACGTCATTGACGTCATAAATTTATTCGAATATTCTTCATACAAAATACTATCGCGACTTAAAAATGGGGTGAGGGTAGGAGGGTGAAAAAGACTTTACGACCTATTCTCATACCTACCAAATATACAAAAAAATCATAAAAATAGATCCAGCCATTTCGGAGGAGTTTTGTTACAAGCACTGTGACACGATAATTTTGTATATTAGATAGGTATCTAGATTAATAATAGTATTTTTTTGAAATGTATTTTTTAAAATATCAAACTTAAAACTCGCATATTTATAAGTAATTAATAATTTATCTCGCACTAGTAAGGAAGTACTAGTAGTATTTAATGTAGTGTGTAGTAGTAGTGTAATAGTGTAGTAAGTCCACTAAATGAATAATTGATTGATTAAAAATTGTCATTTTTAATCAAAATTGTCATTGATGGGCACACTGCGTATCGCAGTCATTTGGGCAGTCCGTCTGGCGGCAGTATCCACCCCCTTACAGAAGACCACCGTGAAATAACGGCACGTGTGCTGTTGTGTTTGGGTGAGTGAGTAAGGGATGCCAGAGCCCATTTTCCTATCCTATCCCTTATCCTACTGTAGTCGGCAGCGCACTTACAGCAGCTGTGGCGTTGCTTGTGTTATAGGCGACGATAGCCACCTATCATCAAGCGGACCGTCTCAGCCTGTCTGCCGATCTTAACATAAAAAAAATTGCAAAATCTTGCAACCTACCACCTCTTTGAACGAAGTGTTGGTTCAAAGGGAATATATTTTCTATACTGTAAATGCTGTTCATGCCTGTAATTGGCTTACGTTATAAACCTAATACTACTTTAAAGTTAATTATGAAATTATAGTTATGTTAAGCTGTTGGTGTATAAATAAATAGAAGCCGAGTATCTCAACCGATTAAGACTAATCGATAAAAATATATCACAACGCCATAAATTACTGCAAGTCTAGAATAGCAACATTTGAATATTTAGTTGTGTGCCACAACTGAAACTTGCATCGCCTTCAGGTGCATTTATGGGAAGCGTGCCAGTAATATCGTGCGCATACCTATTCGTCCAAGTGTAAGCGCAGATAATAAAATATTTTGCGAGACTTCTCGATTTCATACCGTTATAGTCTACTTACATTTTGAAAGTTTTTACAATGATTAGCAAACTGTACATACCTACTCACCTTCCACGCACTCCCTATGCAAGGACTCGCTTGTAAAATGGGCAAAGTTTAAGCAAGAAATCAACGACACAATTAGCCTGACATTTTATAATTGCAAGTACAATACGACACGATTTTACAGTAGCCAAAAAGTCGCATTGCAGTCCTATAAAGGACGTAGAGTCGTCGCCAAATAAAATAAGAATGTTACGGTTGATCTGACCTGGCAAAATACCATCTCCAATTTTATTTTTCTGGCAACGATGAGCTATAAGTGAAACGCCAACAATACGACCTCATCGCGTGTAATTACTTATTTATTTATTCTAAGTATGAAAATTGTTACTACAAGGCTATAAAATCATCAAATTATGAAACATGAAGTTAACCAAACGAATTTTAGTTTCTAATTTCATGTAGAAACTTGTGTATAAATAAAATGTAAATTTTGAACTCTTGAAAAAACAATAGCATTTCTTAATGATTGAAAGAATCATTAGGAAAAAAGGAACATGTTAAGAAATATCATAGAAATATAGTACGTATAAAACATAATTATTGTAACGAATATGTTATTTTATTATTTGTTTCGTCCTCAACTAGTTTATTGAAGAATGCGTCTATTAATATTAAATTTATGATGCAAGTAAAATTTTTCGACGCCTAGAGGTGTCTGGCGTTCTAGGCATTATTTTTTTCAATGACGCTTGAAGAGATCCATGGCGGTCAAAGAGTTACCTAACTAGTGTTATAAGTATAATATGTTTTTTCTATGTACCTACTATGTCCTATGTCATACTGTATATATAATTAAGATTAATGAAAACGTATAAAAATCACTATTTCAACACAAGAAATAAGAATAATTAGCCATACACTGAACAAGGCTTACTGAAATAAGTAGGTATATTTTTTAAATGTCATTTAATCCAGTAGGTATGCAAAATGGGCTATTAACTATCATACTGTAAATAATTATAGTTGGAAAATGTTGTCTGCGATAATTTAGCTCTCATTCGTTCATCCGTTGTATGATATAAATTTATTAACTTCAACAGTGTTTTCTTCTTCCTACTCTAGTCGCGGACATTTTGTAACAATTTACCGGAAAAGTATGTGCGTGCGCAAGTCGCCAAGATGGATTCTTTTGAAATAAGATGGGACAGCAAGCTTGGTGTGTTACTTGTTATTAGATAACTGAACAAAATATTTATTATACTTACATGTTACGCTTGAAATTTATAATTGATGAGAGAATTGACCAAGTTTCTTTCCAGTCTCGTAAAATCTACATTTCGAACAAAAGGTAAGTAATGTTAAAACGTGTTTGTGGCTGACATTTTCTAGTAATTTGCAATAAAGAATATCCTATTGTTACCTCCCACAACTGGGCACGACTCAATTGTGAGCAGGTTGATCCAACTTAAGCTAGATATTGAAGCTGCAGGCTCAATCGAATTTTAAATCTGCCTTAGATATGACCGATGGATCAGAAACATAGGATTTTTCAAACTGGGTTTAACTATCGAACTGTTGCATTGAAATCTATAAACACCAATAAAAACAAGATATTTAGCGATATTCTGTTTTATTACTACAAATAATTACATAAGTTTATGATCTCCCTATAATCAAGTTACATTCTGTACAATTAATTACTAATTAACTAAATGCGAGATTAGTTACAAAAATATACCTAAAGGATTTAGAAATTAACACCATACCTTCCAGCATGCATTTACAAAGACATACCGTTAGTTGTTATTATGTATTATACATAATACAGAGATTAATTATTGTTTGTAAAATAGGAATGATATAATAAACCGATTTCCCTTCAACACACTTAAACAATGCCTTACCTTTAACTTCTTCGAATTGATCATTGATTGTTCAGGGTTTTAATTGCAAATAAATTAATACCCGATGAAATGTTTTTTATTTTCTGGTATTACTGCAATAACGATTTATTATTATTATTATTCAACTTAACTGGTCTCGTCTCCCCCTCCAAAAGATGAATACAGCAGAAATAATAGATCTATCTGTCAGCCTTGGTAGGTATTTATTACGTGGATGTGTGATGATATATGGCGTTAAAACGTGGTAAAAAACTCAACGAGCTATGGAGAGGACTATGCTCGGGTTTAAATTGAATCTGGAATGAGGAGAACTGTAGACGAACGAAAGTTACCGACATAACTCAGCCATCAGTGAATTGAAGTGGCAGTGGGCGGAACACAGTACAGAGAGCCGACGGCCGCTGGAGCCGGAAGGTCCTCGAGCGGAGGCCACGGACCGGCAAGCGCAGCGTAGGACGTCCAGTCCACTCGCAAAGTGGATAGACGACCTGATGAGGGCAGCGGGTCGATGGTGGATCCAGGCTGCTTCTGATCGGTCCTTTTAGAAAATTAGGGGGACACCTTTGTCCTGCAGCTGAGAAGATGACGGGGATATATACTCACAAAATATAGCAAAGTTAATTTCTAAATTATCCCATTTTAAAATGCTACACATTTTGATTGCACTTATTCTATTTTAAGGATCACTATTGCTTTAAAATTATTTTCTATAAGTCACTTACTGGCTGAAATCGAGATATACAGTCAACATGAACGAACGAATCTATGTCAAATTCGAATTTAACATCAACGCCATCTAGTTATATGCGGCGTGAATTTTTCGCAAAGGTTTAGGCAACTAATAGCTGCTATTAAAAAATAAATAATTTACAGGCTTACTACGAACAGGGGGTTGTAACGACAAAAAAAGTGAATTAAAGCTAAGGTATTGGATACAAATGTATTTTCATTATTATTTATTATTATTTTTACACCATCATTATACTGTAAAAAACAGTTCAGGCATTCGAGAGGTAGCAGTTTACTAATTTACACAACGTTGAACAATTTTCTCATTTTAAACACCGATACTAGTACTAACTGGTTAGTTCATTTTTTTTTTTTCATACATTAAATTAATAAAATTATGTGCTCACAAACCTATATGCATAGACAAGGAGAGGTATACGAAAAGTACGGACGTAGTATTGCAAATTGTCGCACTCAAAGTGAGTCGGCTAGACTAATGCCAATTCTCTGTAAACTCACACATTTTCGTATACAAGTCATTATAATAAATAATCAAGCGGCCCGGGGGCTTCGTAAGGATGCAATTCCTTTCTGCAAACAGCGAGGAAGTTTGAAAACCGTATCACGTTGACAGCTGCTTCAGTCTATTACGTATAATAAAGTCATAAATGAACCGTGACTGTCATTAAATATTTTTTCAAAAAACAATTTGTACACTTTGTACTTATGTCACCGTGGTCAAAAAATAGTTTTTAGAATTCTTGTATGTTTGTTTGTGTCCCATAATCTTAGAAACGGCTTAACCAATTTGAATTCGGTTTTCACTGATGTTAGTTTTCACTCAAGCCTAGTGTTAGTTTCATTCCAATCGGTTTACAAACAAAAAATTGGTATAATGATATAAATTTCAAATTAAGGTTATTAGAGTATAATAGAACATATCAACCACTAGCATGTACATTCTTAAGCACATATGCTTGCAATAATTTTCTATGTGCTTAGCGAAACTCTGTCCGCCTTTCCGTCCTTGATCTTTAGCATCATTGATATTGTTTAGTCACTGAACATTATTATTAAATAGTTATCAAATTAATAAATTATTAATTTAATGTACAAAATATTCAAATGCTTCAAGTGAACTAGACTTAAAAGTTAGTTAGGGTTCAACTTACAGGATAGTTCCTACACAGTTTCCTTTGATATGAGCAATAAATATTGAACACAATGCGATCGAAAAGTATTAACATAGACCATAATTAAAAAGCGCTTTTAGACAATAGACTAAAAAAAACTCTTGTGATAATGATTAATAAATTACGTTCCTTAGGAGTCTAATAAGTGTAAGCTGTAAAACTTATACATAATATTGCTCATTTAATAACCTGTGTCTCATTCTAACCTAAGTGAAAACAAGCCAAAGGCAAATTCACATGAGACACGTTTTAAATATTACGCTGAATATCATATCAAATTTAATTAAATATTTACTGCCTTCGCTATTTTTTAAATTACTTGTTTGTTATTTATTGACTAAATTAGTTCAGACTGCTCAAAAAAATCTTAGCTCAACAAAGGCAAATAATTTTGAAAACTATAAATTAACAATAATTCCAATCCACTGATTTTAAGATAAAATTTAAAAAAGGAATAATACAGTGTTCAAATCATTAAACCCAAAATTATTAATTTAATTTTGAACCAACTGATCAAATTCAAATGTATTCTCTGTCACAAGTTAAATATGCGTTTTTTTTAGCTAAATCAGACATTCCTTGAATTTACAATATTAAATTAAAGGTAAGATTATACATACATATTTTGTTACTATCCTATATTATTTTAATCACCCTTAGCGCAGTCAATTCGAAATGATCTACAAAAGTACAAAATAATAAATATTAACCTTTAAAATTAAATACGATTAGTACAATTTTTATTATTATTATATTGTAAGTTGTATATTGTTAAAAAAAACACAAGTGCAGATACCGCAAAATAATATGGAGAAATAAGCGTATCCAATTATGTATACTAACATGCACAGTTGACCGTAAAATAATTGCATAATATATACAAAACAAACTAATTTCGTTTTCGACTTCCACGCTACACGTACTCGCTAAGGAAAGACTTATAATACCGAAACCAATAGATACCGTATAATTGTTATTTTCAAATTTTAGATCTAAATTATTTTAATTGACAAAATAAACCAATATAACAATTAAAAAAAAAAAAATAGTGTTTCATAAACAAACCCATATGAAAAATTAAATATTTGAGTGAATAGCGCTATAGAAACGACAGTCGCAAGTCAGCTTTCGATACAAATGTTCTATGGATTAAGCTTTTTTTAGATTTTTAAGAATACTTGGATGTAAAGTTGTTTTTACAATGAAAATACCAAAAGGAGAGTTGAAATTTTTTTTATGTTGAGATCGGCAGACAGGCTGAGGGAATAGGGAAATGGGCTTTGGCATCCCTTACTCACTCACCCGAAACACAACAGCACACGTGCTGTTATTTCACGATGGTCTTCTGTAAGGGGGTGGTTACTGCCGTCAGACGGACTGCCCAAATCAACAGTGCGGAACGCAGTGTGCCCTGGCCACTACTATCCAGACCAGAGATAAATTTGAAAAGTTCATTTTTCAAAATTGACCCTGCCGGGAATCGAACCCGGGAACCCTAGAACAGAGTGTTAAGGCAAGCACCCTAACCACTCATCCAATGAGCTCGTCAAATTCATTTACCTTCTTAATATACAGGAGACTACTTTTTAAAACGTGACTCAATAATATAAACAAAATTTTTAAAAATAAAACATGCGTGTCATGTTTATAATATGTAGATATGTTAATCTTACATTGTACATAAAAATTATAGTTTTCTTTAAAATATACTTTTATCGTAACGAAGATACATTAAAATAAGGAAAAATGAGAACTTGTTATAGTTGGCTAATTTACCAAAAAAAAAATGTATTTTTCTTTTAAGAAAAATTAAAATCTTGAGAAAAACCTTTTATTTTAAACTTGAACTAATGTAATTAACAAGACGAGTTGTTTGAAACTAATGTAATTAAAAAATATTCAAAATAAGTACAGATTTTATTGGTTCCGGTTAATAAAGCCTTTCCATTACACGATTTAAAAATAATAATAATAATAAAACAGTTTTATGAAGTTGACTGTGCAACTGATACGCAACGAGATGAAAAATTCATAGCTATAACATAATAGGTTAGCTTCTTCAAGGAGTTGGACTATTGAAATCCAAATATGAGGTTGTAAATAAATACACCAAAATGTCAAAAATTTCATGAATATTTGGCGAACAAAAATTCAAAATCTACTTAAATTGTTATCGAGTGTTTTTAGACGCCCTCCAGTGTTAATTATTTATTAAGATAATGCTGTACCGTACGAAATGGCTTCCAAAGAAACAAATTATTAATATTAAATTTCAATAAAAGAAAATAGGTAACGCAATAACGCACTTCACCCCTGTTATTACTTTTTCATCCTTCATTGATACAAATAAGCATTAAATTTCAAAACAAATTCCTTAGTTAAATAAAGCATAGGATTTTTCATTTTTCGCAGGTAGAAAAAAATTGGTCTCGAGATTGTACACACCTTATCAATTGTTAAGCCATATTTCATTTTTGTTTTTAAATATGTATTTTTCTCTATTAATATGTAATAATAATAGAGAAAAATAATTATTAATATGTATTTTTCACAGCATGCGTAATTACATGAAATCTCACATTTATTCAGCGAATGAAGTCATTCAACTAACTGAATTATCTTAATAAATTTATCTATGACATTTCATCCCACTAGGAAACTTTCGTGCATCTACACTTTAAAAAATATACAATTCTTTACGCTCCTTTTGTATATGAAGGGCGTGAAATATTGTTCTCGTTGTAAATGTGAAAAATGGCTTTTGAAATTTCAAAAAAATATCAGAAATTGATTTTATTTCATTTAACCGAAGATTGATAATTAAAATAGTCTCATAAACTCATAATAACGAGACGATTTACTAATTTCCCATGTAAAAAAACACACTCTACTCATCGCCAATTTAAGTTTATATCCATAAACTTAAAAAAAAGTAGTACAAATTATTCAACCCCATCTGTTCCGGAATGTCTTCGATAAGTAGTGTATGGTGTGAGAATAAACTGAATGAAACAATTGATATTTCTTCATTTGAATCAATTGCAAAATTGCAAAATTCATGAGAACTATTAGATATTAGATATAGACAGATAACGATGTCTATTAGATTTCTAATGTGAAACCTTAACATACAATCAATTTAAATAAACGAAACGAACGCTTTATATGCACATCAGCCATAAATCATCACATATATTTACGATAAATTTAGGAACATAAAAAACATCTTTACAAAAATATATTTTTTTATTTGGTTTTATTTCACGTTTACGGCTCTTAAGTATTGAATTCAACAACATTAACACGAAAGGTTTTGTTGTCGAGCGCAGAAAAACATTAACGAATCGGAAATTTTATAGGAAAAATCAGCTGCAGACACAATGCTGAATTTAAAAAGAGACTTCAGGATACCGCTGATATATTATTTTAGTAAAATAAATTGTCTCCTATTTTCAAAAATACAGTAACAGAGTCCTTTATACATTGGGTCTATTTTGAAAATGACGTGTAAAAAAGAAATGTTTCACCCTTAGAAGTGGTCATCATGCGCATCGTGTATAGTTAGTTAATTTCCCGACTTTTTGTGAGGTTAAGAAAGATCGGTTTTTTCGTATTACTAGCATATTTCAAAAATGTTACAAAAAAAAAGATTGCATTGTTTGTTTTACTTTGTGGGGGCTGTGACTTGTTTCAAGCATTCTGAGTAATTTATTCGTGAATATTTTAAGAATTTATGTTGCATGTTTAATACAAAACAAGTAGTTTGTTCGACAAATTCAAAATGGTGTTAATCAATTATAAAAAATGGAGATTATTTATAGTTTTTTATCGGAAATTTCCTCCTCTTTAAGAATCCCTTTTTTCGATTTTCGCTATCGCTTATAGTGTTAGACTAAAAATACTATGCTGTTTTAATATAATCTGCTAAAACAACTTAATTTCCTAAACAAAAATTGGTCCTAAAGAGCAATTTTGACAATTTTTATTACTTAATAAGTAATATTTTAGAAATACACCAAATCGTAAAGCAGATTTTTCAAAACCTCATAAAAATTCAGACAAAGACAAATAATCTTGTTCAGGCATAACAAGATTATTTTCTTTAGATGACACTTTCAAGGCCCAATTGGGATAGACTTGTTAACTATTCTAATAATTCAATAAGCAATCAGTAAAGCAATAGGTAACGTGGGTTCCAACATTGCGTTTACTATTTACATTTATTTACAGTTAGTACTGTTACTTCATAGACAAAAATAGACGCAAAAAATTGCCAATTTTGCATCTTCAAAATGCATACTTGTTATTCTGCAGCTGATTTGAGCGAAGCATAATGTAATATAGAACATTAATTTACGGCAAAATACCGCTTTATTATCAATGTCTATTAGCAACATCACCTTAAGATATTGTTTAAGATATTTTTTAAAAACTAATTTTTTTGGTTTTTTTTTACCATACAGATAAGTTTAATCGTTTAAATTAAAAATAAACTACAATTTTTGCTCAGTTATCAGTCAAAACATTACACATTACATATAAAGGAAAATAGAAACATAGCGAAATATAAAAAAAAAGTATAAAAGTAGCAAGTACAATAGGTACAGTACATTCGCTAAATTAATTAGGAGCAAACGAGTATACGAACGCTTTGTCTCCTTTACTCGCTTGCAAATGAAACAGACAAGTCGTCAACTGAAGACCTTACGATTTAACAGTCACATTGCTGTACTTATTTGTGACGTTTAGTACTAGTTCACAATACATTGTCTACAATTAACAATTTACCTAAATTAAACTAAGCTACGACAACAATGCGCGCGGTCACACTTCACCAATTGTACTACTAATATGTATTCGGGATCATATTTTAAAGAACTACAAAAAATATTCCGAATCTCACGGAAGTGTCCAATGCTACTCGACATAGTCTTTTGCTGCGTATGCATTAATAGTAGTATTTTATGACTGAAGCATAATTACAATCGCAGCTCAATAGGTATTGTCAAACATCCCCTTAATCATTCCAAATTTGACAAATCCTGAACAACATAAGCTTTAATTTAATTCCTATATAAGCAGAGTCAGTCAAATATAAATGAGCCTTTTACTTTTAAGAACGTAGATAATGTGTCGGAGATAAGTGGTGAATCGGGAAGGTAAGGCACTAGATGTCTCCAAGCCGACTGCCCGTTTGGTTTCTTTGAGTGCACCCTGCATGAGCGAGTGAAGTCAGTGTTAGGTATTTAAGAGAATTTATTGTCTCAACTTATTTGTATTCAATAACCGCAGATAGAAAGACCTTTGCAGCCTTTATTGAACACGCTAAAATAATAAAATATACCCCAGGAATTCTAATATTTTAGAAAAATCTTTATAGATAGAGCTATCGATTTTAAATTTACATTAGAGATAGGATGTTTTCATGCAAAAACTTTATTGGCTTGTAGTAAGAATTTAACCCGCGAAAATGTCACACTAACTGAGCCCGTAACTTCGTAGGTGTGGTATTCTTTATAGCGCGTAACTTTTTTGCTTGTAAATCGATTGGAATGAAACAAACACTAAATGTTACACGAAACTTGCTACAATACATCACTGAAAACAGCATTCAAATAGGTTAAGCCATTTCTGAGATTAGCGTGCACAAACGCACAGACAAACCGACAAAAATTTTAAAAACTATTTTTTTTGACCTCGGTAACATACATAAGTACTTATACATTTTTTTTTAAATATATCTTTAATGTAGAGACACGCGGCTCGTTTAAGATTTTATTATATGTAAAGATTTTAGAAATTAATAGTACAAGCTTTTGGTTTGCATCCAAAACTTCTTATGATATCTCGGAAATGTCATGTTTTTTATGTATTGTTACGAACGATAAATAAGGAGTAATCGTCCAATTACGTAGTATGGAATCGGTTTATCCATCAGTTGCGCGGGCGCTTCTTGCAAGTTATCAAAATAAAGGGCAGACTTTTTTGCAACGCATTGTTACATGCAAGAAACTTGGATGTAACAATGCGTTGGGAGTTACTCGTCGAGTTTCTTCACAACCATCGCATAATAAACGCTGACCATTACAGGTTCGATCTACACTTAAGTTCAAAAGGCACCGTCAGTCCATCCGAAACGTTCTATTTCTGCATGACAATAAAAGACTACATTCTACAGCCCTAACAGCCCAAAAATTGACTAACATGCATTGGACTGCACTCGAGCAGACTATCACTATGCGATTTCCATTTATTTGGGCCTCTATGGCGAAACTACCAGTACGATGAGAAAATGCATCACGACGGAGACAAACTACGTAGTAAAAAATAACTATAAAATGTTTATTCTTCTTAAATATAAAATTAATTTATTTTTACCAAAGGCGCGTTTATATTTCAATGACCGATGTACTGTACAGATTCCATATTGCTATAAATAATAAAGTAAAGCAATCGGTAAGGTAAGTTCCAACATAAACATAACTGCGTGTCTTAAGACCCATTTTAACTTTTTCGACTGACCTGTAATTAAGATAGCAAAGAGCCTGTTAGCCGTTTGGTATAAAGGATTACATCAACATTACGCTATATGGTGCATAGCAGTTCAATAGGTACATTTTTATCTCATAAAATATGATCTCGAATACGTTTAGACCGTAATGGCTGACCGCTACAACCCCCTTCCATGCAATCAGGTACACATCATTAAGACTACATAACGAACGTACACACAATGCGAATACTGCATCAACTTCGCTTTCACCCACTATTCACTATGACGCATCTATGTGTTATTAGGTATACTGAAATCGTGGCAATTAGTATTACATTAAGATGAAAATAATTTATTACGCATCTCAGGCTAAAATGGGATCGCATGCATACATGAATGAACCCTAAACTGTATTTCTTTAGCATAGAATGCCTGCGGTGATCGAGTAGGTGGGATTCAAAGTCTTAAACTTTATGTAACCCTAACAAATAGATGCTACTTAAGAATAAGTACAGATGAGGACAGAAGTGTGTCTTCAAGGAGCTAATTTCGCATTTAAAATTATTATTATTATTTAAAATCCGAGGTTGTGTCAAAATTTAATTTACATCTGTAATTATCCCTAGTTAAACATAGTGTCATATTAAAGCCAACAACAATTATAGATCTACGACACACTTGTCCTAATGTAAAAGTATCAATTTCCTTTCGATTTGTGCTACTGATATGAAAATAAATTCTATATTATTTTACTGTGTGCCTTCCTATTACTGATTAACAAATAATTATGTATGTATATCCGGAATAAGGAAACACAAAAGAAAGAACTGGTCCCACATACACAAGGTGGGCCACGCAACATTACAACACGAATGTCCACGCTTGCCCCACGTGTGGAACGTACATACATTTGGACGCATATATCTAATGTGTGAACAACTCTACCATAAATTAAACACAGAGCAACATAAACCTGTTAGACAATTTACTTTGTTTGTAAATGAAATCTTTTAGGAGACTGGATTCCGATTCAGATAATAGAAAGAATAGAAGCGTCTCAAGTAAATGATAATTCATTATAATCAAATTTAGTTTGAGGAAATTAAAAAAGAAAAGCTCTAAAAACACACTGGGACAACCACTTTGCTCTGCGAATGATATCTCAACGACGCAGATGAGCGTCGCAAGAGATGTGTTGTGTACCTAGGACCAGATTTTTCCTATTTTAAAGCTATACAGATTTCAAGAAATTTGGCAATATAATTAAGATAACACACAATTAAGACTTCTGTATGTACGTTTAATACATCGCAAGTGTGTAGCAGATCTTATTAATTTTAATATTTGCTTCCTACGCTCAACACTATTGGAAACTAAGTCACGCTAAATTCACTTTCAATTACTCACTCCACTTTCTCTACACATTCACATATACAAAACTTAAAGCATGAAGAAACTTCCGACACTTGAGTCAACCAATTTGTTCTTATTATAGATAAAAAGTTAACTTAATATAGTCGTAATAATAATAATTTATTTTTAGTAATGGTGTTATGAAGATGTACTTGATGACGTGTCCGCGCTAGATGCCGATGAATTCTGGAAATTAAAATTACAATCATGAATCCTGTGATTAAATCTCAGAGATACCCGTTTCATAATTAACTAGCTTTCACCCGCGACATTGTTACCGCGATTTATTTTTTATTTTTAGATAATCCTTTAATCTATCTTTTATAGATATAATCACAATATTTGCATTACAACCGAGGCCGGTTAAAATTGTTACTATTGGATGTAAACCGAACATAATCGTAATCATATAGCGCCATCTCACAAAGTTTTGAGATAATTTTTAGGTAATGTATAAATTTATGAGATGGCGCTTTAATAAAAAGTTATAATTTTTAAAAATATATTTTAAGGTCGGCAGACAGGCTGACGGTCCCACTTGATGGTATGTGGCTATCGTCGCCTATAAAACAAGCAACGCCACAGGTGCTGCAAGTGCGCTACCAACTACAGTAGGAATAATGTAAAGGATTGGGAAGGGTTAGGGAAATGGGCTCTGGTATCCCTTACTCACTCACCGAAACACTACACCACACATGCTGTTATTTCACAGTGGTCTTTTGTAAGGGGTTGGTTACTGTCGCCATACAGGGTCCCCAAATGACTGCAAACGAAGTGTGACCTGCCACTACTTTCCAGATCCAGACCAGAGACAAATTTGAAAAGTTCATTTCCAAAGTTGAAAATCGGGAAATGGGAAAGAACGTAAAGGCAAATACCCTAACGACTCATCCAACGGACTCGTCAATATGTGTATAAAATTGCGTTTTTACAAGAAATACAACTACATAGGCAGACTTAAAGGCAAAACCTTATCTAAATATAAGTACAAAATTTTATCCAAATCGTTAAAGCCGTTTCCGAGATACGCAAAATATATATACAAGAATCGCTCGTTTTTACGTGTCAATAATCGACTTGTTTGGTCTCTCTTGGATGTAAAGTGGTTTGCCATAATTTCACATCTAATCCGGAATTGATCATAATTTCTTGTCATCACATGAAATCAATGACTATCACTGACGTAATATAAGACAATAGACATAGACCAACCTGGCTTTTGGCATAGTTGTTGTGCGAGGAGATCCTGTCGGCCGGTAGCGGAGCCCTCTGGACGTGAGAGACGATCGCTTGCGAAGTGGTCGCGTGAAAACCGGACGAGTTAGTTGGAAACACACAGTCGCTTATTGTGTCGAGCGCCCTTTCGTCCAACACCGCCTCCAAGGCCGCCGCCAATTCCGACCCTTCCGCGAACGTATTACCACCTGTCATTGCAAAATACATCTTAAGGCTTCTCTAAACTGAATCAAAATCAAATACTAAACACTCTTTTTACATAACTAATTATGTCCCAATAATAGTTCAAGAAAGATGAAGTTAGCTTCAATGCACTTCTAGAATTTAGTGAATTTAATACATATTTAAATATTATACCTTGATTAAAGAACTCTGTAAATGCTTCATCAGGAATTTGACTTAAAACGGCCGGATCTAGTATGTCGTCCGGAGGTACATGTCCCACTTCACCGACTTCTGGGGGACAAAACAAAATAAATTAAATATATCTATTAATACGTGAATTCTTGATAAAAGTAGCTGCCGGCCGTGAACGATAAAGACCTCTTATTAATAAATGCGCATGCGCTCTTCGTACCGCCCTATAAGTAGACGCGTCGGCTTACGAAGTGAATTGCCGCGGTGTTGGTAGCATATCGTTGCCTACAAATCTGGGTAGCAAAGCTTAATATTCAGGCAGTAACTGATTCATTCAGTAGAACAACAGGTCTTCACATAAGACTTACACTGCCTTAAAATTTCTGCTAGAAGACTTGGCTGTCACCAACAGGTAAATTGTAGAAGGTCGTATCCACAATATAAGAGCATTAGCCATGTAAATACTGGGCTAAAAATCCCTGCAAAGACGACATCTTATGCAGAATTTAATCCAAGTGGTTTTATTTACGAAAAGGAAGGTGCAATAGTGCTTCCAAATTAATGAAATAAGTTGTAAGAGAAAAAGAACTCTGGCATCATTCAACATGAGAACATGTGTTGTTATTTTACAGTTAAGGCTGTAGAACAGTATTATAGCCAAATATGATTTTTTAGTTATATTTCATTCTATGTTAATATTATCAAAGATCACTAGATAACGCTAGTAGTAACAAATTATGACCACGTTGGGAAATCCATCATGGATACTCGGCAGCGAAGGGGACGCTGCGGGTTATGCCGGACTCCTACCAGCTAAAACCCAACGACTTTCTACCGCGGTAGATGCGCGGGGTCGCGGGAACGTTGTTACACAACTTCGGCTACCCGCCACGGCTATCCAGCGCGGGGAGGACAACGCTCCATGTCGGAACTTCGGCGTATCCAAAAGTGGAGGTACGCCGACCATCTCGGGGACCTCACAACGAGCGGTCGTCCCCCCTTAGACTACCGCCCTTGTTATGACCACCTAGAAAGCATACTGTGACTAGATGCCCCCTTACTTGGTTTGATCCCGGTATCGTTAGTTATTTGTAAAGAATATGTGGTCGTATAAATTATGAGGTCCGCCCTCAGATCTCAAATCACCGAAGTTTTTTGTGATAGTCCCAATGCGAGAAGACGCGTAATTGTACAAGGGCCACTAAATATTTGTAAAAACAAATGACACGTACCGAGTTCATGTGAATTGGCGGTAGAAACAATAAACTCGCTCTCGCTCAAACCACCGATAACCGTTTCTTCTGAACTATCGTAGGCCGATGAATTCGAACACACGTTTATTTCTGAAATTAAAAGTAAAAGTCTTAGTAAAACAGGTTTACAGTGTACGAAGCAAAAGTAAATTCAGTAATTGGCAATAATTAAAAAAAAATACTTAAGGCCACTGCAGGGCGAATTGGACTCGACAGTTATAAACTACGCAGCCCATCTGGCGGCAATAACCACCTACATACAGAAAGACCACAGTGAAATATTCTATCGAAGTCAGATACATTGTTTTGTGTAAAGAAACAATTTTTCTAATCTTTGCATAAAAGATCTACCGACTTATGGTGTGCAGTCGCATAATAGTGTTTTAATTGGGAACCAGCACGTAGAATGTCATTATGCTAGACATTTTGAAACAATATAATCTGGTCACATGCGATAATTTTCATCTTTGAAAATAGTCTGTTTGTTTTCATTGGGCAATTAGGTTGGCGACAAGTCAGCGAGACTAGCGAACTGGTTGACTAAAATCGTTCCATATAAAGCCCCCTTAAAATTATATTAAAATTAAAATCTATTAAATCTGTATTTATGTGGGTATGTATGTATGTTCCCTATGGGTCATGGATTTTCATGGAATCTTCAGATTACCCCAGCGGGTGATGATCCTGTGCAGTTTAGCAGCGATTGGATAAACCTTTTTTTTTTGTTTTGGTAATTTTGTGTCAAGTTTTCCCTACAAATTAATACAAAATTTGACTTTTTTTTCTATTTTCCATTCTATAAATCAAAATGAAATATAAACGCCTGAACAATGTGCTTATGATAGAAGTGAAAACTTTGAATTTTCCAATTTTATAAATTTTAAACACCATTACAATTTATACACGATTCAGTGCGTCATCAATCCGAGCGCGCTTGATATCGAGCGTGACGGTTCACTTACATTCACTCTTCTGCAAAACACGCTTAGCCTGGGCGCATACATATGTTTCTCGTATTCGATTTCCGAATTCGTTTTCCGTATTCGGAATTCCGTGTGCCTAGCGCAGACGTTCGGAATTTGCATTGGGAATATTATTTAATTGCGACTGCATTATCTAAAGAGAGCTTTATCTATGTTGTCGTGTATATTCCATAAGCAGGGATGTTTTTCAACAGCTAAACTTAAGCTTTTGCTTCACACATTGTATTGATGCACTCGTGATGAGACGTGAAAAACACACAACACAAAACAAACAACTCTCGGTTCCGAACGGAAATTTCCGAACGTGTGCGCCGAAACAAACAAAATGTATGCAGGCGCTGCGTTCCGCATGACGTCATTAGGTTTTTTCCGTAAGGGGATTCCGAACGCACGGACCCACATTGGAAACGTACGCACTGAATGTATTCCGTACGGGAAAAAAACGAATGTGTGCGGCAGTCAATGTATTTTCTATCGATTTGTTGCATTCGGGTCTCCGAACGCGGAAAACGAATTCGGAAAACCTATGTATGTGGCCGGCCTTAAAGAAGTTGTTACTTCAAAAGGGGCGCTGACGAAGTCACATGCAACAGCAAGTACTTTATATAAATAGAGATAGAAAAATGAACGCACCTGCCAAAGAGTGGGAGGCGGACGGCGGTAGCGGCGGCGGAGGGTGTGGGCGCGGAGGAGGAGCGCGCGCGGGGCGACGGCGCCGACGCGGCCGCTTTGTGCCGCCGGCTGTCGAAGGGGGCGGTCGTCTGCTCACCCTCCTCGGCTTACAGTCCCTGTCGCGGCTCAATTTGTCGTAGTTATCCTAAAAATGAACCACCACTATTGATGTAAGTTAATATAACAAATAGCTGAACACGGCCACGCAATGCTGAAATGTGCACCTGAGGCGCGCGCGATACTGGACACTTTATAATTATTATCTTTTACTAAAATACAAGTAGCCTAAGTTACTCCTCATATCTGCTGTCAGTGAAAGTCCCGTCTAAATCGATCCAGCCGTTTCACAGATTAGCCGGAACAGTTTTTTTTTTTGCTATAAGTGCTATACCTATACATATACTTACTGTTATTGTCGCTCTGTCTTTGTTATTGGTTGTATTATACAAAAAAAATTTGAGAATCAACTGAAATATAATTAAAATGAAAAATTTGAAATCATTTCTACATAATAGAAAAATGGCCTATATAGGACAATAATAAACGAGTTAATTCGTGTTTTGACTTCACGTTCAAAAAGTGTGAGTTCACGTTCCTTAGTAGCGAGTAAGACTAGTCTGTAATGAGGTGTCACCTCATCATATAGCGCTTTTATTCATACCCTTTTCCAGGCGTGTTCGGGACACAGCGGCGTTTCCTCTTGCAGCGGTAAAAGCGGCTGCTTGCAGCGCTCGCCGCCGGCGAACACCGCTGCGCAAGCGGCATACAGCCGCTGTTCGGGCGCCAGAGTCACGTGCGACAGACAGTACCGGGCGCATGGCAGAGGACTTTGGGTGCAGCCGTCTCCGGCGCACGTGCTGTTATTTACCTCGTGGACCGACGAACTTTCGCCTCCTGACCATCCAATTTCCCTGTGAAATCATCGTCAGATGTCGTAGTTAGCAGACATTCCCCAAGGCGATACCTTCAAAAAGCAGCAGAAAAACAAGTGTTTTGATTAAAATCTTATGATGGGAAACTTGAAATCTATGTCTGGATTAAAATATTACAAAATAATCAGAGATATTTCTGATGGAGATTCATCATTCAGTATCATTAGTATTGGATGCTTTTCTTCAATAAAAAGATATCGCAGTTATACTTAAGAGTTATACTACAATTAAGAGATTTACATAATTTTAGAGTTTTTGTGTGAAATTTTTGAGTAAATTATAATAGTCTTGGGATATTTATAATTTTCTTTTCATTTATTTTATACAACATGAAAGTGTTAAACTTTTTACACAATAAAAAAAAACTATTGGATATAAGAAAACAAATCCACCCAAATGGCAATCGGTACATTTAAGGGATTCAAAATAACTGTGTTCAAAAGTAATCCCGAGACATTTTATTTTGTAAAAAAAAGCAAAATGATGATATAAATTTTATTCAGTGCGATCATAAATACTGTTACAATTTTTTTGTTGCAGTATTTAATACAATTTAAGTGTTTTTTAGGGTTCTGTACGTCCGAATAAAAAAACGGAACCCTTATTATAGGATCACTCGTGTGTCCGTCTGTCCGACCATCCCCCGCCCCCCTATCTCTTAAACTACTGAACCTAAATTTTGAAAAAAATACAGAAATTAGTTTTCTACTTATAGATTATAGGAAAACCAATAAGAAGTCCATGATATTAAAATAACATGGTAAATCACTCAATATTGTGCGGATAGGTAACATCGTACGGAACCCTCTTCACGCGAGTTCAACTCGCACTTGTCCCGTTTTTTTTTAAAATAACATTTGAATTTGATATCATTTATACAACAAGATTTTGTAATAATTTGTTAAAAAGAATGTGATATTAAAACGAAGTGGGGTAATAACGACAATCGCACTGTTGTTGCAATAGCATTTTGATGTGATACACTTGGTATTTAGTCGACTGTCTTTGTACCGAGCTACTAATGCACACATCGTTGTAATAGAAAAAGATTAGGCCGCGTCAAAATAATATTAGTCCTGAAAATACAGTGTTTTTATTTCGGACAGGATTACTTGAGATACTTATATGAAGAAAATCTTTTCGGATTCAATACATGTTAACTCAAAAAATGAGTATAGGACCCGAAGACTGCGTTTCGCAGTCATAATTTGGGTAGCCTGTCTGGCGCCAGTAACCATACCTCCTTACATAATTCAACCGTAAAACTATCCTGCTGTTGTGTTTTGGTGAATGAGTAAACGATGTCAGAGCCCACTTTCTTATTTCATACTAATATTTGTCATTCTAATTATTACTATCAGTTATTATACTAATTGTTGATCATACCTTAAAAAACATCATACCGTGTATTTTAAAAGTATATTCACTGGCAGACGCGCGCCGAGTTCTGTCAGTGGTAACCCTACAAGACGGGACTTATAAAACGAAACGCGATACACGTTCAGACCTGTATGTATGAACAGTACCTTAGTTTCCGTTTCTCATGTGACGTGAAGACCGCTGGCATACCTCGCAGTGCTAAGATTTGATTGATGGTCTGCGTTGGAACTCTACTCGACTTTTGCCCACTTATTTGTTTCTGTTCAAATAAAGATTAAATTAAAACTATATAATATTAATTTTAATATCAATTCACTATATAATTATATAAAATTAATCAGTCAAATTCAAATTGATATTTATGAATATCACATTAACTTTCTCGAGACAGATCATTTACGAACAAGAACAACTTATATTTATGTCCATGCAAAAATAGACAATATTTTTGAAATATTATTTCGGTAATAGTGTCAGCAAAATATCATTTATATGATTTCAATCCCAAAAAAACCACAAAGTTAAATACCGCAATAAAACATAAATTGTGAAATTATCACGAAAGATTGATGGCGTTAGCATAAGAAGAAATAATAACAAGTAGAACGGAATCTTCTTTGTCCGAGCCCCGAATGCCGCCATTTATATAACTACTTCCCCCTTCACGTCGTTACGCCCCTTTGTCGCCCAGCCTGCTGTTACTGTTAAATATTGCCACCCCTTGGATGGAAACAGGCTCCCTTCAATGTGTGGAGGCTCACTCACCGTGTTAATCCACTACGTCTAATTTCGGATCAGTCAGTACAAATAAGTGTAGCTTTATTAATTTCCTTTTTAAGGCGAGAATTTAGCAGAAAAGGTACTATTCATGGTCTAGTCCGACTTCTTAGAGAAAAATTATAACTTAGTTAAAAAATACAATGTATAACAGACTATATTTAAAAAAGTCCGAAATGGACAGGTTTATACAAAAAAAATCCATTTTTCCAGAAATAATAGTAATATTTTAATATAAGAGTAGTAATATTTTATTTAAAAAAAAATCTTTCATGTCAGTAATAAATTTGCTAATAGTCAGTAAACTTTTGTTTTTAGGAATATTAATTAACTTAAGTTCAGTACTAAAGTTCGCTATTTTTTTTTCTCTGCCAATTTATTTCTTTTTTCATATTTTACACAATATTTAAGAAAAACCTTGTAATTTTAAATCTGTTCAGTTATCCCTGAAAAGCTGTAAAACTGCTGTGAAATATTGCGCCTAAATACACACGTTGTTAGATTCCACCTATTTTATTAATGTGTGTGTAAAAATTGTGATCATCCTGAGGTTAGACCCTGCCTTAAAACTAACCTTGATTTGAACAACGAGCGCTTGTTGTTCTTTGAAGTTGTTAGCAAGTTTGAGACCCGCATAAGCACGCGACGCGTGCCTCCTGAGAGCGGCACGTCGAAGAGCCATCCTCACACTGCGCGTTTCAGCAGCACCCTCTTCAACGCTCACCGGCCCCACGCCAGCTTCTATGGAAACACTTATATAACAAAGCGCGTCCGTTGAATATTGTCTAATATCTATTTTGTCTAAACCCAATTTGGCTAGGTAAGCATAAGATGCCCGTGAATGTTCTTGTGTAGTATGAGTTTCGCTCGATTAGTATGATTTTGGATGCAAATTCGTATTATCAAACATCTACCAGAGGCGTTAGGCATCAAGATGTCAAGATTTGCACACCGAATATCGGTTGGTCATGAAGGAACAAGAAAACTAAATGTCATCTCTGGTATCAGTTACCCATGGTCATCGCAAATAAATTCTTATTATTATTATTATTATTATTATTATTCATTTATTTATTTATTTTCTTAATTTTAAATTTTTTACAATATATATGTATATAAAAACAATAAATATTATAAAAAACTTAAAATTAGGTGTCCTCTAATAGCGGGGCAAGGCCCAAGCTACCGGTGGTTAGGGCTGCAGAGTGAGGAACCTCCTGACAATTCGTGCCGTGTCAAGAAGTACCGCCTTCTGTATCTGTCCCTTGATCCAGCCATCTAGCGAGAGCCTCTTAAGATGTTGGTCGAGGCTCTTCGCTATAAGACCGTTCGCCGAGATGACTATCGGGACGATAATCGTCGAATCGACGTCCCACATGGCGGTCACCTCGTGAGCCAAGTCGATGTATTTGGTAAGTTTTTCTTTTTCGGCTTTCACGAGGTTTTCGTCATGCGGAACAGCGATGTCGACAAGCATCGTCCGGCGCTGGGATCGGTCAATAACCACGATGTCAGGCTTATTGGCGACAATAGTCCTGTCCGTGATTATGGAGCGATCCCAGTAGAGCGTAGCATGACCATTTTCGAGAACGGGCGCAGGCACGTACTTGTAGTACGGCACCTCAGACTCGATAAGACCGTATCGAATGGCAAGTTGCTGATGAATGATCCTGGCTACTTGGTTGTGTCTGTGCAAATACTCGCCGTTAGAAAGATGAGCACAACCGGAAATAATATGCCTGAGTGTCTCTCCAGGACGGTGGCATGCCCGACAGATGTCGACCGTACCGTCCTTCAGGATATATTTCCGGTAATTGTTCGTCTTAATAACTTCGTCCGCAATTGACAGACAAAACCTTCAGTTTCCCCAAAGAGGTCACCGAAACGTAGCCAGTTCACTGACATGAGCGAATCCACTTCAGGTCCTGTCAGGGCCTTGTAGAATCGCCCATGTAGCTCCTTGCCCTTCCATACACTCTTACGATCTTCGGTGCTTAAAACTACTAGCCTGCGCCAGTTCCCGTTTGCCAGAGATAGTGGCGTGAAGTTTTTGTCGATTGCTACAACGTCGCGATGTACACCACTCCCGTGGTTCAGGAAATATTCCCTAAGGCTGTACACCTCACGGTTATGGAGATTCTTGGCGTTTAAAAAACCGCGACCCCCCAATTTCCGTGGGATGTACAGTCTCATAACCGATGAGCGTGGGTGTAGCATGCGATGCGCTGTGAGCAATTGACGAACCCTCCTATCTAAGCCATCGAGCTCAGTCTGAGTCCACCTTAGTATGCCAAAGGAGTAAGTGAGTAAAGGCATAACCCAGCCATTGAAGGCGCGTACCTTGTTACCTCCTGATAAAAAACTATTAAGAACTTTTGTCAGGCGGCCAAAGAAACGCGTCTTCACTGTCTGTTTTATATCTTTATCACTAATACCCAATGACTGTGACATACCAAGGTATTTGTATGTCTCAACTTCGGAGAGGGATTTAAAAGACATTTCATCTGAAAGTTGTAAATTTGTAAAGTTGTATTATTATTATTATTAGGCGTCCGCAAAAATGTTTTTCAAGTTGTTAAAAATTTAGTAGTATGTATGGCTAGTGCAGCAATATTTCTCTCGAATCGGTCATTTCGCAACATTATAAAAGTTACATAACAACTGACTCAAAAGGTCTTGCAACCAGAGTGATAAAACTGTATTTAAAAAAATTCTTCGACTATTCCGCGCGCGATCCTCAGGATATCTCCGAATCGTAAATCTTTCTCTGTCATTCAATCATCTGACACACTGAGAAAAAAATGCTCACAGTTCCAGTCAATAACACCTTCTGCTGTGTGAAGCTACTCAAAGTTAAAATTTATTAAGACCTACTTGAGAATCAGGGTTGTTGTGGAACTTCAGGATAATCAATGCGAATCTTTTTCGGATGCGGATATGGAATTGTACTAAATCTCAAAGATTTCCCTAGTATGAACTAAGTATTGTAACTATTGTTTCAGTTTTTTAATTTGAATTGTTTCAATTTTTTACTAAAAGCTTGATTACTTTAAAGAATTATTAAAATGATAAATTTCAATCATTTATTTCTGTATTAAAAATTAAATCTAATAAAGAAAACTTTATATCCACACTCATGAATGTGGTCCTCCAAAAAATTCGCATCTGCGGATGTTGGAAAATTCTGCATCCGCAACAACCCTGATATTTGTCATTATTTGATAGATACTTGTATAGTATACTCCTAACATCAGTGTACAATTATTATGTGTGTCTGTTTGTACACACAAATGAGGCGAAAATATAAATTCTACCATTATGACTATTTACAAAATAATCACATAAATAAATGTACTATTTAATAATGGGCTATCATATGAATGAAAAAAATAACTTGATGCTAACATTTAGTTCTCTATGCCAACTAAACTTGGGTATGATACCTACATTGCGTAGAAGTAACTCATTATTATAATAGCTGTGCAAATGAAAATATATGAGTTATAACGCCTCACCCTTTATCGCTGTGACAAGGGTGGAGGCAAATTTTCTATATTTATAGACGATCCCTCGGGTACCTAACATTTTCTAGAATAAAAAGTATGTTTTTACCACGATATGTTCAGGTAATAAACTATCTGTGTGCCAAATTTCATCCAAATCCGTTTAGCCACTTTTCCGTTAACAAACATACAACTTTCACATTTATAATATTATTATATGAAGTATATATTACCAAAATCAAGCATATTGTCATCATCACTGCTGCTGGTTTCGATCCCTTTAAAGGGATTCAGTTTCCTTTCGTTGAGAGGACCGCAATCAAACAGTTGTTCATCTGGTGCATGCCATGCACGATTAGGTAGTGGTATCGCCCTTTTAGAAATGGGTATCCGTTGTAAGGCTTCATGTACGGCTGGTCCGCGGCCTCTTCGAGCTTTAGATTGAGAAGGTTTCACTGGAATTTTTTTTATCCACTTTTATCCGAGGACATTCTCCAAATGCAGTTCACATATTTTTCTTGATTTTTATACAGATTTTTTGTTTCATCTGTATTTTGTTACACAAAAATAATGTGGTTCAGAAAATGTGGAGGCACGGCAGGTGCAGAGTCTGTACTGTATTACTTTAAGTTAAATTAAGTTACAGGCTACATTAGAACTGCACTCAGAATGTGATGTTCAAACAGTGAGGCAACTCTTCCTAAGGAGTACAATATTGTCCTAACATAAAAAACTTGCATATAATAGACAAAGTATAAATACAAAAGAATGAAATGTATGTCCCACCTTTTTAATCTATTTTCATCAATAAATTTCAATGTATTAGTCCAATAATATAAAAAATTTAATATACCCTAATATGATAAAGGCAACTGATAAAGGCAGCGGGTCAACTGTGGATCCAGGCTGCTTCGGATCTGTTTTACAAATTGATATTTAAGTGTAGGTGTTAAGGAATTAAAAAAAAATAGAATATTCCTAAATATATTCTAAAAGCTTTGGTTTTCTTCCTATGCAATATGCCACACTTATACAACAGGCGTGATGATGGTATGATAATAAAGAAATATAATAATATGTCGAAAATTCTCTAAAAAATAACCCAGTTTTTATATAAACATTAAGATCAATAAGATTTTCAATAAAATAAAAGTATAAAATACTGCCATGTTAACTGAAACACTGATCAGAGCAAATGACTCACACTTTCGTAAATATCACCATGTCCCTTGAATAGGGGATCGGACAGTAATCAGATTAATATCTAAAATGTACTTAGAAAGAAAATATATAATTTTTTACGATTATTTATCGAATAATAATTTAATATAATTCATTTAAATATTTTTAAATGAAGAAATGAAATTTTATTATTTACAATATTTTTAATCTATACTGAAACACCAATCACAATGCGTGACGTCATTTGTGGGCAATCATTGTCTTATGCCAATGCAGCTGTTTTGTTATGATATGACCACAAATGACGTTACGCGCTCTCAGATGAACTATCGTGGCGTTTTGGCGGCATTTTCAAACAAACAATATTAAAACATGATTTTGAGTACCTAAAAGGCTATAAATAAATAAAATGGTATTTTTTTATGGGAATAAATATCCATGAAGATTAATTTAAAACACTTTCTGAAAATTTGTCCGATCCCCTATTGTATAAACTGTCAAACTGTTCCTGACTTAAAAAAGTGTTTAAATTGTATTATTGAAAACACCAATTTTTCCTTCAAAACCTCTATTATTATTTTTTTAATTTATTTTGTGTAAACTTTAAAATCTGTCATCATGCATATTATTATATTATGACTTACAAAATGCTTATTAAAATATAATAGTTACCTGCACTAGTCTTTTTGGCTGGTGGAGGTTTTATAGATGTTTGTGGTTCAGTTTTAACTTCAGGTGGTTCTTCTTGAACTAAACATTGTTCCCTCTTAAAAACATCTAGAAATGTCTGGGATTCAACTTTATTACTTGAATTAATGTGATTAGTATTAACACTATTAATACTGTTAATGTTACTTAGATTTGAGACATTCATTTGATTTTTCTGAGTTGGAACATTCAATCGTTTGATTACCGCTGCAGAGGTAACCATATTCTTTTCTTTTAAACTGCTTTGATTTTTACCTTTTTGAGCTTTACCATCTCTTTTATCAATCCCTTCATGTTTTAATATTGCAAGCTTATCCAGTTCAACCGAATAGTGTCCATTAGATACAACGTCTTCCTTGCATTCCTCTTTTATGTCCCCGTTACTAAATGATTCTATAATATCTAACTCCTTGCTAGGACTATCTAAGAAGTTTAGCTTATTTTTAACATCAATATTATCAGGGAAGACGAGACTTTCTTCTGTATGGCTTACAGTAATTTCTCCGGCAATAACATCTGTGTCATGAAAAGTGTATAACTCATTAGGATCTATTTTAAACTTGGTATGGAAAAAATTGTCATTCAAGTGTGATATGTATGTTTGTTCGTCACCGGAACTATCATGTATGAACATATTCACTTCATTATTACAATTGGCAGGCACACTCTCAACTGCCATTTTATATTGTGTAGCGCAACTGGTATCAGATATATTTTGTGGTATACCACTGAAACTAATAAAAATGGTGTTATGGATTGTAAATTTATTAGTAAATTAACACGTTCGCTGCGGGGTTATATTTATACTTCCTATCGTTTAGTGCTTTAGGAGGGCGATAAGCCTTAAAGGTAAGTTTTTACCAGTGCGAAGATAGGTTCATCGGCCTCCCTCGGTACTACTTATTTGAAATGCATTTTTTGCAGCGAATATTAAGAAATTACAAATGAATCTTTAGTAGTGCCATTCCTAATGATTCATCTCGTCTTAGTTTTTATTCGCAAGTAGCTCTGACAATGGAAAGCCGCTAGAATGAGGAAACAAATTAAGAGATACATCAACCCCTAATAGCACTGAATTTTAGGTACAAGTTATGGTTGAACTAGTGATGGGCACAAGGAAAAAAATATCAATTCAAGTAATCAAAATTCAAAAGAAAATTAAATAAATATAGTCTCTTATTCTTATTACACGTGACGATCATAAAATAATTGTAGACACATTGGTTTATTGCAATCACTGCTGTAAGATTTAATTTTTCTACTCTCTCGACTGCACATCATAACACTTCTTGCTTATTCTTATGCACGTACCTAGTTTTTCGTAGCAACCTAGTTCCAAAATTACTTTTCTGAACCATTTTAATCCCCTTTTTTAAGGGTTTATAATAGGACCACATTTGATTACTATAATCAATGCCTTTTTTGTTATCATTATATCTATGCGGTTGCGCAACACTAGTTCATAGATCCATGCAATTAGATTCAATACAGTGCGGGCGGGGCGGAGAGACCTTACACGCCATGAGTGGTGCATAGACCACTTGTTCGCACTGAACGTTTTTTTTTATATTGTAGTGCGATGAAAGGCCGATAGACCTCGCTTATGATTTTTGGTACTTTCTTGTTCTAATTAAAAACAGCTTCACAATCATATATTTGTCTCTCCCGCACACCTCCTAGTTTTCAAGATACGAGCTCCGCACCAGAGTGAAATGCCTATAATTATGTCCGCACTACGCTAAAGTCTCAGTAGGAGGCCTATAGGCCTTTTATTGCAGCGAACATGTTAATAACAAATTTCTTAGCATATTTAGAAATAATTTCAAATTACTTACCCAACATTTTCGGTTGTACTCAAATAAGACATACTGTGTTCATTTTACAACTTAATATAAACAAATGATGAGTTCACTTTTACTGAACAAAAGATAATAAATTGGTCCCTGTGCTTCATACTGAAAGGAAAAATTGAAACTAAAATATAGATGTTATGTGGTTAATATTAAGAAAATATATATTACTAAACCATGGTAGTAATCATTGTATTAAATAAATAATGCACAAATGTTTAGTAAGTACAGTAAAAATATTACAATGACATTCCTATGACATCTGTCAAATATAAAAATAATTGGTTAATAAATCAATTTAATTGCTAGATTATTGTGGTTTACTGCTAACAAATGTTAAAAATATTCTTTTTAAACAATATTCCGTAAAAAGAGCCACTGAAAAAAACAACTATAAAAAAAAATTAATGAGCATGAAAAACTAATCTTACACTAGAATTTAAGTAATCCACAGAACATTTTGCACATCAGCATTATGAAAACAAATGCTATTTCGCAATATTAACAACTAACTTTTAAATTGTTTTAGAAATTAAGCATTAAAATATCAAAACAAATTGAAAACACTCCTATTCAATAACATTAGTAAATGACAGCTTGCAATGCCACAGATCACAGAACAATAAATACATGACATGTCAATTTTTCTTAGAACAATTTTATAATAATGTAAATACCATGGACGTAATATACTAAGCAGGATTGATTACATTGAAATTTTCTATTTACGAAAATTAACTGTATTACTATTAATTAAAGTATATTTTTCATTGCGCCTTATACAGATGCTAATCCGAACCGAAAGGGATAGTACCAACGGAGGCCGTGTGTCTCGTTCTTTCATCTTGCCAGACTAAAAAAAATGTCATAAACTAAAAATTTAGCTAAAATTTACACAACTCATATGGATACCGGCCGAGAAAACCTACATTCTACTACTAAAAATTTAGGTTCAAAAATCTTAGTTGAAACACTTGTTTTTTAATGGTATTTCAATTATTTTAATAAATTTTAAATCAACGTATTATAATCATGTTAATTTCGTTATGTATTCCTAAATTAAAAAAGATAATGTTTATTGTTTGAGGCATATTTTATATTTTATTTTCTACTGGTATCCCTTTAAAGTGTCTGTGGTATTATATCTAACCTTCTTGCTTAAACTTCTATCTGTGCTTTATGAAAACTATAATGTTGTCTTTCATATATCTGTCTAGCTTCTGTCGTAGTCATAAATGTATATATTTTACTAGTCTAATATTTGTTAATTAAAACCTTATTCCAAGGTTTGTCTTATTATTTCAATTTAATTAACAAATATATAAAGAAATAAAATTATGGATAAAATTCTTAGACCCGAACGGCTCAATGCCAACCCCACTAGTAGTGACGCTGCCAAAGAGTGGATGCATTGGAAAAGAACGTTCCAAAATTTTCTATTGGCATCGGAAACAAAACAAACTGAAGAAACTCCGTCGCCTTCGTCCTGGAAACTAGAGGTACTCATTAATTATGTATCACCGCAGATATACCAGTACATTAGTGAATGTCCTACATACGAGAAAGCAATGGCTTCACTAGATTCATTGTTCATTAAACCCAAAAATATTGTTGCTGCAAGGCACATACTGGCTACCAGAAGGCAGCAGACTGATGAAAATATCGATTCGTATATGGAAGTACTAAAACAGCTGTCGAAAGACTGTGATTTCAAAAGTGTTGACGCCGAGACGAATAAAAACGATTATATTCGTGACGCCTTTATCTCAGGAATAATTTCAAGTAAGATAAGACAAAGACTACTTGAAAATTTGTCACTTTCTCTTGCCGAAGCTTATAATCAAGCGTTATCCCTAGAAATGGCTGAAAATAATTCTAATAATTTTAAATTGGCATATGTTAACACAACCACAAAATCAGAAGAAGAACCCCCGCACATTTGCGAGACTTCTGCAGCTGCTATCACACGAAAACGAAAGTGTTTCTTCTGTGGAGGACGAATACATCCTCGTATAAACTGCCCGGCTAAGGAGGTAAACTGCCAGATCTGTTCCAAAAGAGGGCATCTTGCTAACGTGTGCCGAAGTAAGCCTAATAATGCTGCACTCTCACTGTCAGTTCAAAATTCTTCCGCTTGCATAACAGCCACAGCATCTTTATCACTCAGAAAAGCAATAGTACCTGCTTATATTAAAGGAATTAGAGCAGAAGCACTTATTGATACTGGAAGTTCTGTCAGCTTTATAAACGAAGACTTCTTTAAGCTCTGCGGGATAAAAAGAAGATCTTGTAACCAAGTTTTTGCAATGGCGTCACTCAATCACACTTCTCAAGTCGCTGGTCTAACCACCGTTTCCGCTGTGATTGGTAAGAAACACTATAAGGACTTAAATTTTCTCATTGTTAAGAATCTGTGTGCTGACTTAATAATCGGCCACGACATTTTAGAAAAACACTCTTCTCTAGAAATGACTTTCGGAGGAACAGAAGAACCAATAAAGATCTGTAGTGTTGCTGAAGCAAATGTTCCGCCTCCTCCTTTGTTTGCAAATTTATCACCATACTGTAAGCCTATCGCAATTAAATCACGTAAGCATTCCATTGAAGACAAACAATTTATAGAAGAAGAAATTCGTAAGCTTCTAAGTGAAGGTATCA
This sequence comes from Bembecia ichneumoniformis, assembly GCA_910589475.2. NCBI lineage: Eukaryota > Metazoa > Arthropoda > Insecta > Lepidoptera > Sesiidae > Bembecia > Bembecia ichneumoniformis. The sequence goes on along the minus strand of OU342537.1, from coordinate 8,991,290 downwards.
TAGAGGAGAGTAGGTCTCCATGGCGAGCTCAAGTTCTTATTTCTAAAAGCACTAATCATAAGAAGCGTCTAGTAATTGATTACTCGCAGACTATAAATCGATACACGGAACTAGATGCTTATCCACTACCAAATATTGAAGACATGATTTTTAAAATTTCTAAATATTCAATCTTCAGTACCATAGACCTTAAGAGTGCTTATCACCAGGTGCCTATTTTAGTTCATGAAAAACCATATACAGCCTTTGAAGCGGCAGGAAATCTCTATCAATTTCGTCGCATACCATTCGGGGTAACTAATGGAGTTTCAAGTTTTCAAAGAACAATTGACTGGATCATAAAAAAAGAGAATCTTAAAGGTGTGTATGCATATCTTGATGACATTACGGTATGTGGTAAGACACAGAATGAACATGACGTTAACCTACAAAATTTCTTGAATGCTGCTAATAAATATAATTTGACTCTGAATAAAGATAAAAGCAAATTCTCACAACAATGTATCAACATTCTCGGTTATACAATAGCTGATATGATTATAAAGCCAGATAATGAACGACTCAAACCCTTAATAAACTTACCTCCTCCAAATGACCTACCAGCTCTTAGGAGAACTTTAGGTATGTTTGCACACTACTCTAAGTGGATACCAAACTTTTCCGAAAAGATTCATATTCTGTCTAATACAAAAACATTTCCGCTAAATTCCGATGCCATTAATTGTTTTGAAGCCATGAAATCAGACATAGTTAAATCTTGTGTCCATTCTATTGACGATAAAATGCCTTTTACTGTAGAAACTGATGCATCGGAACATTCTATTGGAGCTACATTATCGCAAGACCATCGCCCAGTCGCTTTCTTCTCTAGGACTCTAAACAAAAGTGAACAGAATCACTCCTCAGTCGAGAAAGAAGCCTACGCTATCGTAGAGTCACTAAAGAAATGGCGTCATTTTTTGATAGGTAAACCATTTACTCTCATCACTGACCAACGTTCAGTTTCGTTTATGTTCAACATGAAAATAAACAGCAAGGTCAAGAACGAGAAAATTCAGAGATGGCGATTAGAATTAGCACCTTATAAGTATGACATTGTTTACAGACCAGGAAAGCAAAACAATGTAGCCGACGCTCTGTCCCGAATCTGTGCTTCTATCGACTCTAGACTATCACAGCTGACGTCGCTTCACGAAGCATTATGCCACCCTGGGGTGACAAGAATGATGCACTGGGTGAGAACTAAAAACTTACCTTATTCAGTAGAAGAAATTCGAAGAGTAATTAATTCTTGTAAAGTCTGCGCTGAAATTAAACCAAAGTTCTACAGAAAATCGATTGTCCCGAAACTCATAAAGGCTACAGCTCCGTTTGAACGCCTGAGCATAGATTTCAAGGGTCCCGTTCCTACAACTACAAATAATCGATATATTTTAACAGTTATTGATGAATATTCTCGCTTTCCTTTTGCATTCGCAAGTACAGACATAAGCGCCAAAACCGTAATAAAACATTTGAACAGTATTTTTATGATATTTGGCATGCCGGCATACATACATTCAGATCGTGGTTCTTCTTTCTTATCTTCAGAACTCAAAGAATTCTTACATTCTAGAGGGATAGCTACCAGTAATACGACTCCCTACAACCCTCAAGGTAACGGTCAATGCGAAAGACTAAATGGTACCTTGTGGAGAACAATACAATTAGCACTGAGCTCCATGAATATGCCAATTGAACACTGGGAGAAGGTTCTGCCTCAAGCATTACATTCTATACGCTCCCTACTATGCACTTCAACAAACTGTACACCTCATGAAAGAATGTTCTCTCATACTAGAAGATCAAGCAATGGAAATTCTATTCCAAGTTGGCTTTCAACATCTGGAGAAGTCCTAATGAAACGCTTCGACAGAACGAACAAATACCAACCTATAGTCGAAAGGGTAGAATTAGTTCATTCAAACCCTAACTACTCCCTCGTCAGACTACCAGATGGGAGAGAAACAACAATCTCCAATCGATACTTAGCCCCAGTGGAAGAGTATTCAACTAGAGAAGATAATGATAACGATAAAATTAATGTCGAACAAGTTTTAGGAGAGCCAAGTAATTTGATTGATAGTAATGATAACGCAAATGAAGGTGATACTTCTGTCAACAGTGAAGATATAACACCTAATAATAATACGGACACAACACTAAGTCGTGATACCAATGCTGAAGAAAATCTGCGACGATCAAACCGAGTCAGAAGGCGTCCGGCTTATCTTAGTGACTATCTTTAAACATAGCGTGGGTGAATGTGGTATTATATCTAACCTTCTTGCTTAAACTTCTATCTGTGCTTTATGAAAACTATAATGTTGTCTTTCATATATCTGTCTAGCTTCTGTCGTAGTCATAAATGTATATATTTTACTAGTCTAATATTTGTTAATTAAAACCTTATTCCAAGGTTTGTCTTATTATTTCAGTGTCATGGCGGTGAATGATTAAGTATAATTTACATTTTGCTATTTAAAATCGTTAATAGAACAGTTTCACAGGTAAAATCGTAAAAAAAAGTGTTGTGTTTATGCTAGTCCGAGTGAATCTTATGGTGGTTGCAATATATCTTTTCACAGGTAGGCTAAAAATATTATTATTATAAATATAACAACTATGTTGACCATAAATTTGTAGGGTTGGTGGATATGATTACGTACAATTGATTATTTTGTTAAATGTGCCGTAATAAATAATTATGTAATAATAGTATTAACTGTTGATCAATTGAACTTAAATACTTAAAATAATAAATAGGTTGTTTTTCAAATATCGAAAAAAATAAAATAGAATTGGTTTTAATTTGACGTGTAAAAAATTAGAATGTATTGAGAGACCGAAAAGAAAATGATGTTGGGTAGTGATTTGATTTGTATTTTCATGTAGTGAATGTTTTTATATAATACACTATTTCATAATGGATTGGAGAATGTTTTTAAGGAATATATGTGCACAGGTATGAGAAAAGATTTAAATTACGAGGATATCTACAATGTCGTAAATTTACACCACCAAAATATAATAAAATTAACATCAATAAAAAAAAATTTGACACCTGATACTGTTTGTATTATTTTTATTGCAATCGATCCACACATACGTCAGTAATCGTCCATTGCTAATAAAAATATTCAATACCCTTGCATTTATTTATTTATGTTTATAAGAAACTACTATAATAATGTAAGTATATTACATTTAAATTTGACTCACATAGCAAAAATCTTATTGTCACCCTATTAGAAAGGGACACACGGCCTCTCTACTGCATATCCTGCTCGGCTCGCTTTTTAGCTTCGAGTAATCAGTCCTGCTTATAGTATATTACGTTCATGGTAAATACGAAGAGTATGATTGGATGTTTGTGTTTGAATGTTACTCAATAAAGCAAAAACGGCTGAACAAATTTGGATGAAATTTGATATACAGTTATTACCTGGTTCAACATATCTGTTACTTTTATCCAGGAAGAATGTTGGGTTCGCGAGGGATCATCTAAAAATGTTAAAAAAAATAGACGTCACAGCGGCAAAAATATCAGGCATTATATTTTCATTTTTCAACGCGGACGAAGTCGCGGGCACCAGCTAGTGATTAATAAAAAGAAACAGTTATAATTTACTTTACATTCACTTTGAGTAAATCATTACCAGTTTTCATACAATGAATAAATTGTTATTAACAAAACTTATAGTCCAAGATCTGGCTGTAAATTTGCTACGTTCATCGAGTATTTAATCAAAATCCAATTTTTACACACAATTATAAAAGGGGCGATATGTTTTGGCAGGGTTTCGATATGTATTAAAACGTGTAAAATGTGCCCGCTAGTATTTTTGATCAAATTATTATTAATTGAATTTTTGGAAAAAATTGCATCCAGGTGTAAGCAGGTAATATTTTGTTACATTTCTTTGTGTCTGGATTCTAGATGGTTTTCTCAAACCCAACGCAAGTTGAAAGTGTATTATATAATTCTACAAAGAATCGTCTGAATAATTACCTAGAAAATTTCGTAACAATACACTGATTTGTTAAACTTTCTGAATTTGAAATCTAATTGAATATAAATATCTTTATCTTTTATCGAAAACTTTAACGGATTGTACTTAGGTATATGAAAACATACATTAATAATCAATTCTGACATAATATGTTATGTAGTAACTCAAATATCTTGTAATGATATCTTATATGGTTTAACTACACAGTGGTAGGCACCGTCATGCATGGGGAGAAAGATCAATTTTTTGTATTTTCGCAGTAGCCGCTCTATATTTAAAATCTCTTTTTTGTTCTATAACATGCAGAATAGAAGTATTCTCTGCTATAAAAATAACCTCCAATTGTAGTTCATAAAATGTAGCTTGATCTCTGTGACAGCTGTCTTTGAAACCACGCCTATGAAGTTTCGTATGCACGATAATGTCGTATTTTATTATTGGGAACGCCCACTTAGTGACGTCCATCGACGTGATCGATCTTGTGAATAAAACATAACATTTCTGTTATTTATTAATTTGACTTTATTTATTAATTGAGTTTTTAGTCGTTGCTTTAAGTAAACTGACACAATTTAAATCCGTTCTATGCTAACTTTCGATTATTAACTTTATTACTGAACTTGTATGCAATTTTTTTTTATTCCGTACAATATGCTTTTTATTGCTTCTTTTGTTTTGTTTTGTTTTGTTATTATTCATTTGTTAAGTATTATTGTTGTTCGTTAGTTGTTTAGTTTGTTATTGTTTATGGTTACATAAACATGCAACTTCATACCCTTCCCACTGGGCTGGCACTGCTATTTATTTTCTATGACAATATTGTACTAAAAATATCGATGACTACGAACAAATATGAATATGTTGCACAGCACTAGGCATATCACTCTGAAATCTGTCACAGAGCTCAAGCTACATTTTACGAACTATAGGTTATAAAATTACCTCTATTCTCTCTATTCTATTATTATATAACTTATAGTTTTATTCTACACTTTGATTTACAACCACAGACTAAATATGATTTATTGGAATTGCTTCAGGGTATTGCAGCCAAATTAAAAAAAAACAGTGGCGATACTACACTCGCTAGCGAGAGCATAGAAAAATAACTAAAGCATAGAAACCCTACTAAAATAGCGACAAAGTTGTTAAAATTTTTAGTTTGTTTAAACACTTTTGCGTGCCTACACTCTATTTCTTTTTGTTGTGGGATCCAGTCTTCTTTCTTTAAATTAAACTCATTTATTTTATTATATACATGCACATATATTAATCCATTTCTTATATACCTTAAAATAAATAACACTATAAAATTCTATCCTTTACATATCGTTTCTAAACTTCAACACATTCTCACTAATTTTTCTCACAATGACATCTTACATATATTTTTAAAACATTCTTATTTTAAACTCAAACCTATATAAATATATATTGCCAGTATTTATGTTCAAATACATCAACATCCCCTCTGAATCTTAAATACTGGCTCACTATACTACACCAACTTTAAATACTAAATCTACTTCATAACTCATGAAACTATAACATCTTCATTAAAACAAGATACTCATCATCTATGAGTCTTCAACTCAAAACCTCTACTCAATCACATTAAAACCACTTAATACTATATTCCCTACCTAACTTCTTAAGCTTTTCTAAGAACCCCAACTGACTGTACTTCACCAAAATAAGCTGACTGACTGTACTATCTATTCACCTTTAATATCTATCCATCACATACATTACTCCATACCTATCTTCAAATACATTAACCCAAACACAACACTAATTCCTACAACATACTAAGTAACCCCCTAAAAATAAAAACATCACCTTCAAATATAAAAACACTAACTCATCATATAAAACACTTATGTTCTCCTCGAACTTCATCTTCATCTTATATGAAGATCATCATCAACAACATCTCCACCTTCAATTACTTCACTATATAAAACTCCTCTATCTTTAAACTTCAAGCCATCTCTTATTTTAACATTTTCCCCCTCGAATCTATAATCCTTTCTATATTTCTCTCTTCTCACCAACTCTCGATATTGCTTTCTAATAGTCTCCTTCAATACAGCCATCAGTCATCAAACTAAATTTCCTGAATCCTTTCGTAAATAATTTTTATCTCCATCAAATCTTTCAAAATATATATTCCATTTTCCTACATATTAAAATTTCTACTTAATCATTTATTCTTTTCAAAATCAATTTTGTAAATTTTTTCACAAAAATGTCATCAATTGTCAAATCAATAAATTTTCAATTTTCGTAGCCATCTTTTAATCTCCTTTTCATCATATATAATTTTCAATACTTTCTTCATTTAAAAACATTTTCTCTCCATAACATTTTCTCTATAATTTTAATTTACTTCTCTATAATTTACTTTACGCAGTGAAAGCGTGCCTGGGTCCATGACCTGTTAAAATTTTTGGTTTGTTTAAACACTTTTGCGTGCCTACACTCTATTTCTTTTTGTTGTGGGATCCAGTCTTCTTTCTTTAAATTAAACTCATTTATTTTATTATATACATGCACATATATTAATCCATTTCTTATATACCTTAAAATAAATAACACTATAAAATTCTATCCTTTACATATCGTTCCTAAACTTCAACACATTCTCACTAATTTTTCTCACAATCACATCTTACATATATTTTTAAAACATTCTTATTTTAAACTCAAACCTATATAAATATATATTGCCAGTATTTATGTTCAAATACATCAACAAAAGTTACATCAGTTCATACTGTATTCTCTTATGGCAATGAAAAGGTGTTAGAAAGAGATGCATATGCAGCAGTATATTCGTAATGTAGAAGGTTGTCACTAGTTTTCATAATGCTAGTGATGTAACTGTGTCGATTGATAAAAGGCTTACAACGAAGCGCGTTAACATAGAGTTTTTTTTATTCTGAGATAAACTGGCGCTTAGCAGGAAGGAATATTGGGAGACGTTTCAAAATCAAATCATTTTATATGAACACACTTGGTAATTTATAAAAGGCATATTTTTGACGTGTTTTCGTTTTGCAAGGGGTTATTTTGTGAACAGGAGTGCATAATGCACTCCTGTTCACAAACTGAAAAAAATCAATAAATTTTTGCTGACTAAATTCGTAAATCTTTGAATAAATATAAAAAAAAATTGACTTTACCTACCATCTAAGTGTGTTATAGCTTTGACGAAAGAAAAACGGATATAAATAATCGTGTTACCCTTGATAGTTTTATTTCAGAACGAGTAACTAGTCTTGTTTTCTGTTTACCGATATACATACAATTCGACATATTACATGAATCTCAAAGTTCACTGTAGACATAGACATAGACATTACTCAATGCGCGCCACCACATTCGGTGCTCTGCGTTTCGTAATTCTAATTTTTTGGTGTGCATACATGTCTAGTCCAGTCATAAGTTCTGTTACAAATGAAAATGGATTTATTTTTATGTGAAGTAAGGTAATCTTAATAAAATTATTTAAAAATATAATATTTATTGAAGTCTCAGCAAAAGTATAAAAAATAATTCTATTCAAAATGGCCATCTTTAGCTTTAATACAGGCCTTTAATTTGTTTGACCACGAATTTATGGATTTACGCACTTTTCCATGGGAAATTTAGCCACTGCCTACTCCAGAGATTTCTTAAGGAGATTGTAGGGTTCATCATCATTCGCTTTTCCCATTCATTATAAAACTTTTTGTTTCCTTTTTATAATGTACGTATAATCTACTTATATTACATATACAAACACTGGCCGGCGGGATTTCAAATGAAAATAAGAACAACAGAATCGAAGTAAAGAGAAGAGGGAGATTGACAGGGTTTTTTCACGGGAGAGAGCATTCTAGAGAGAGAGCCTTAAAGAGAAGATGTACGGAATATATATACAATAAAAGAGATTCAGATTTTTAAAAAAGGAATAAGAAAGGCGATCGAGCTGACGATTTTTAATTTTATCTCATCCATACTGAACGAATCCAACTCTTACTTTTATTAAGTCGACGAGATCCGCTTATATCTTTACCTGTGCTCCTGTCGAAAAAGAGAATAAAGCTACAAAACGACGTGATCAACGGAAGATCAAGGAGTGCAACTTCTGTACGCCAGTCATATTATTTATTCTGTGCTACTACCATCTAAATGGTGTTAAGAAAGGTTAAGATTTATCACTTTAAATCAAAGACTCAACTTAGATTTGCAAATTAATACTACATGCAAATTGGTTATTTGACATTTTTTATTGATATTATCGATATTTTGTGGACGATAATATCGAAATATCGATATTAAGCTATCGATGTCAATATCGATTCCGATATTTCATCAATATCGCTCATCCCTACTGACGGGAGCAGTGAGACATAAGAAAAAGTATCAGTCATTATAATGCAACCAAGTTATGTAGTGACGTAACGACACCAGCAACTGAACAACGACAAAATATTTAATTTGGTTGTATTAAAATACATCCAATTACATCCGTTTGACATTTGTCTAGTGACAACCTTCTACATTACGAATATACTACTGCATATGTATCTCTTTCTAACACATTTTCAATGCCATAAGTGAATACAGTATGAACTGATGTAACTTTGTCGCTATTTTAGTAGGGTTTCTATGCTTTAGTTATTTTTCTATGAGCGAGAGCGTAAAAATTTATATGAAAAATTGACAATTTGACATTGACAGTTCACGATTTTCCATACAAAACTTTTACGTTCTCGCTAGCGAGTTTAGTATCGTAAACTCATGCTAGAGCCACAGAGCGGGCTGCGGGTCATTCACTTGCTAGAGGGTATATGTGTTCTGTGTTCAAGAGTATAGCACAGTTTTACAATACTAAAGAGTACAGAAAAGTAAAAGGGCTGCCATATTTTAACATTAGTATCTATCAGAAAGGAGATCTAAAAAAATGAAATGACCTCGTGTCTACCAATATATTTAAAAAATAAAATTGAATTGTGAACATTATATTTCCGTATGTATTGTTTGAAAAAAAAAAGTTTAAAATTGTTGTAGTTTTGGAAACAAACTCACAGAGCATGAAATGAGCATTGGTTTTGGTGATTTATGATTCCTGAATGACAGATAAAGGAAAATTAAACATACGCCTTTTAATAATTATAAAATACTGTTGCCTTAAAATACCTATTATTTATTTATCTTCCGATGTAATACATTTAGATGAATTTAAGTTAATACCTTTGTTTTATGAATTATAATTGTAAATAAACTTTTTTGTTCCATAAATTTGTATTCCCCGCCATTTTGCAATTCGATTTGTGAACCCCAATTTCTAAGCGTTGTTGTGAATCCAATATGGCGATATTTGATGTTGTACTGTTTTGAAGGTACGTCATTTTGACGATTCTTATGTGATAAAGTCCGAAAATATAATATTTATTCTGAGATTTCAACGTATTTAAGTAAAAAAGTTTAAGTTAATGTAAGAGTGAAGGGTCATAAAGCAAAGTGAAAGGCTAACGATTCGTATTGTTTTGTTTGTGATTTTCATTTAAATTTTGAGAATAATCCGACAAATCAAGTATCACAATTATCGTTAACGCCTGTGTTTAATAATAATGTAATTGTTTAGACCAGAGTTGTCACGATATTACTCGAAGATGTTATTGTTTATCAGAAATCGCCGAACAAGATTAAATGTAATTACGGTAATTACAATTGTGAATATTGCATGTTTTAATTGCAAAATACATGTTTTAAATTCTCTTTCAGAAGTTCACATGTTTTCACACAAATGGGAGTCAAATAATTTAATAGCGCGGTGCATAACATTAGCGCCATAAGTACTAAATTAACCTTTGAGAATATAGTCCTAAGAGCCTTGAACATCATGACGGACACTAGACGCAGAGTGAAGCTTTACGCTTTGAATGCTGATCGGCAATGGGACGATAGGGGGACAGGACATGTCTCTTCTTGTTATGTGGAAAGGCTAAAAGGAACTTCACTACTTGTAAGAGCTGAATCTGATGGCTCTCTTCTTTTGGAGAGCAAAATTCAGCCGGATACGGCTTATCAGAAACAGCAAGACACCCTAATTGTTTGGTCAGAAGGCGACAATTTTGATTTAGCACTGAGTTTTCAAGAGAAAATTGGCTGTGATGAAATATGGGAAAAAATTTGTCAAGTAAGTTTCATCTTTTAGAAATAGTATCATATTCCCACAAAACATAAAACATTAGAATTGGCTTACAAGACTCCCAAACCTTTGCCTTTTAGAGGATTATTGTGAAACACTTATGTTTTAAATTATAATTTGTTTTAATATACAATTATTCAGTGGTAATTCGAATGGAATTATGATTACTTTTTTAACAAAAGACATTTCATTACAAAGTAAAATAAATAATAAGAATAGGATTTATTTAGTAATTAGCCAGGTTGTCCACTGATATAGGCCTTCTCCAATTCATACCATATTACTCAATCTCTTCCTTCTCCAGCTGTTTGATAAATTATCCCCCTAATTTTTCTTCTGTCTTTATATGCTCTGTTTACCTATCATCTCTGGGCTACCATACTCATTTGATTATTTGTCCATTTATTTCTTTCAGAATGCATGTTATGCCCTGTCCATTTCCATTTCTTATTTTGTATGTTATTTTACTTCAGTTATTTTATTATTTTGTATGTTATTTACAGACACTTAGTTATTTTTCTTATCTTTTCTAAACTAACTATCTTTTAGTTGGAAGTTTAGCATATATCTCATTTTGGTATACTTTAAACTTAATTTAATTATTTATTTAATTAAGGCTTTTAATTTGGCGAGGGCAAGTAGCACAGCTATATGTCAGGACTGGGAGTATATAGGTATTGTGTACGTTACACATTAGGGTTATTAGTCATTGTTCACTTTTATTAGATTAGAATTCACTATTATTTTCAAAGGAATAAAATTTGGGTAGAATGTTATTGTTTATAACTTATATTAATAATTTTGTGTTTGTTTATAGGTACAAGGAAAAGATCCATCAGTTGAGATAACGCAGGACATTGTGGAAGAATCGGAAGATGAACGTTTCGATGAAATGTCAGATAGTGTGCAACCGGTTGAATTACCGGCTTGTGAAATGGGTCGTTTGGAGGATATCAATGAATTAGTGAACAGTTGTTTAGTCTTACCGGCGCGTAAGGATAAACTCGCTGCAGCCCTCGAGAGCCAACATTATATAAAGAAACTTCTCAATTTATTTCACATGTGTGAAGATGTGGAAAATATTGAAGGGTTACACCATCTGTATGAAATATTCAAAAGTATTTTTCTTCTCAATAAAAACACACTATTTGATACCATGTTTGCAGAGGACACCATATTTGATGTGGTCGGTTGTCTAGAGTATGATCCAGCTCTGGCACAACCTAAGAAGCACAGAGAATACCTTCGGGAGTTAGCTAAGTTTCGTGAAGCTATACCAATAAGAAACCAAGATTTATTAGCAAAAATACATCAAACATATAGAGTTCAGTACATACAAGACATTGTTCTGCCCACACCAACAGTTTTTGAAGACAATTTACTGAGCACATTGTCTAGTTTTATATTTTTCAATAAAGTAGAAATAGTGAAACTCATAGAAGATGATGATAAATTTTTAACAGATTTGTTTAAGCTGCTTATGGACGATAAGACACCAGATACAAAGAGGAGAGATTTAGTATTATTTTTAAAGGAGTTTTGTAATTTTTCACAAAATCTACAACCTCAAGATAAGGATGCGTTTTACAAAACATTAGTGTCATTGGGGATCCTGCCGGCATTAGAAATAACTTTAAGTATAGATGATCAGAAAACAAAGACTGCATCTATTGACATTTTAACATATATTGTGGAGTTCTCGCCTTCTGTAGTCCGAGACTACACTTTGCAACAGGCTAATAACACGGAAGAGGTATGTAGATCACAATTTTATTATATAAATAAATGCAGGTAGGACAGTTTTATGACCCTTCCAGCCAGTGAATTGATTAATTGCAGTGGCAACATTAACCACTCAAAAAAACATAAATAAGATAAAGGTCAAGAAGGGTGAGTACAGAGGAAGGGTGAGCACTAAAATATAAATAATAAAAAAAATTGTTTATAAATTACATGAATAAGTTTCTTGATGCTAGTGACTCACCCTGGCTTCTAATAGATACAATTTTATGGACAAACATTCCTTGTTTATCAATTTTACCATTACTGAAAACCATATCAAAATCCATTGGGTGATTAGTGCAGTAAGTTAATGGGAAACATATAGTAGTAGACAGTGACTTTCTTTTATAATGTGTATAGATAAAGTTTAGTACCATGTAATTAACTTCAACTATTTATTTCAATACCAATGTTTAAATTAAGGACATTTCAGGGCAAATCACTTTATTTCACAGTCAGGCACACAATAAAAAAATAATAAAAAATGGTTTATGATTTATAATACTTACTTAATTATTTAATTTCACATAAACATTTTAGTAGAGTTTATTATATTTTTATAATAAAAATAGTTAAGTTTTCAAAATAAATTAATCACTCAATAAAAATAAACAAATTAACTACTTAAAATAAACAACTTTTCTAAGTTAAATAGATGATCAAAAGTGACTTGATAGTAAAATTATAAAAATACTAATTTCTAAATACAGGATTTAAACAATTTTTTTTAATATTTTCTAATAGGGGATCGGACAGTAATCAGATTAAAATCTAAAATGTACTTAGAAAGAAAATATATAATTTTTTACGATTATTTATCGAATAATAATTTAATATAATTCATTTAAATATTTTTAAATGAAGAAATAAAATGTTATTATTTACAATATTTTTAATCTATACTGAAACACCAATCACAGTGTGTGACGTCATTTGTGGGCAATCATTGTCTTATGCCAATGCAGCTGTTTTGTTATGATATGACCACAAATGACGTTACGCGCTCTCAGATGAACTATCGTGGCGTTTTGGCAGCATTTTCAAACAAACAATATTAAAACATGATTTTGAGTACCTAAAAGGCTATAAATAAATATAATAGTATTTTTTATGGGAATAAATATCCATGAAGATTAATTTAAAACACTTTCTGAAAATTTGTCTGATCCCCTATTCTGTTCACAACAATGTTTCGTAACTAGTTACAAAATAAAATCTATTTTCCGTTTTTGTGATTAAAAAAATAGTTCTAATTTTCATAACTAAAAAATACACAATGTTTCATCTCTATATATAAAAATGAATTCCCATTTGCCTTGGTCACGGCATCACGCGTGAACCGGTATACCGATTTTAGACTTGGAACGGTTAGGTTAGGAGGTTAAGGCGGGAGAGAAGCGAAGCGGAGCTACCGCCTTAGCCTCCGTGGTTTTTTTTAATAATAACCTAAAACCTCTCCTGGCCGTTTCTTCTATGAGAGCAAATCCGACTTGGAATGGTTAGGTTAAGAGATTAAGGCGCGAGCGATGCGAAGCGAATTAAAATGTACTTGGTATGTACATATTAATTTACAATATAAACAAATTTAGGTTATGTTTTAAAATCTTTATAAAATTAATTGTGCATGAATTTCCTCGCCATAAAAACTATATTTTTATAAAACTAACATACATTACTAATTAATTTAATTCTAAAATACCCTAAAAATCATTAACGGGATTAGAAAGATTTCCCAAAATAAAACCTTACATTAAGGAAATGATGTAAATTTCCTTTTTCATAGCTAGTTATAAAAAATGGTTATAGATTTGATTGAAGGGCCAAAATAATGTTCAGAAATTCGTGTAAAACTACGCGCGCAGCGTTGACACTGAAGAGCTACAGGGTTACATGGGCAGTCTGAAGCAGTCCTTCATAATCAACACTTTTCATTACTTAAGAATTAATAGTTTCATAACTTGAGATTATTTATTTTTTCATTAAATTAAGAATTTTAATCCACTTTCATAGCAATCTTATTTTTATAACTATTTACTTATAAATAAAACCAACCACATTTTGCATTTTCGCGTATCGACCGCTCACTACAAGCTCGCGCGCAGGACTGGCTTACTGACGCACAACTGTTAAGAATGTCGGAAAAACATCGATATATCGATATAGTATATCGATCGATATACTCTTTTTTTTTAAATTGCAATACTGACGTAATTTTTTATCGTGCGTCACCGTCAATCAGCCAGCCGTGTACGTACTAGGACTGAAATAATTTGCATTGAGTGTTATTTATTTGGTTTTAGGAACAAATGCTACTAAATATAGTTATTGAGCAAATGCTTAGAGATCGTGACCCAGAATTGGGCGGTGCCGTGCAACTTATGGGTGTCCTGCGAATACTCTTAGACCCTGAGAGTATGCTGGCATCAGTTAACAAGAGTGAAAAAGCAGACTTTTTAAATTTTTTCTACAAACACAGTATACAAACATTAATTGGTAAGTTGTTGGATTTTTAGAATGTGTTCTAGTTTACTAAATTATTAGTTGTTTGTTCAAAACTGCAAATATCCAAAAGTACTTTTATTACACCATTACATTTTGCATACAGAAAAGGATCATGTGAAACTCAAAAGCTAGCTACTAATAAATTTCTACTCAAGTAGAGGTTTTCTCTGATACCCTTATTTGTTAATCTTTAACACTTTAAATAGTGTTTTGGTTAGGTAAATAGTTGCAACACTGAATTATTCACTAAGAATAAGTATTTATTATTAACTTGTGGACTGTCCCTGGCTCCGCATTGATGCAATTTTTACCTTTCTCAGATTTCAACAAATATTTGATTAAAAAAACGATTGATTGACAAATATTGATTAAAATTGGTTCAGCCGTTCTCGAGTTTTATGCTTAGCAACACATTTACAGATTATAGAATAGATTCATTTTTATTTATATAGATTATTCTCAATAATAATTATTAATTGTTTACTTAAAAGCGCCATTACTAGAGAATACAACTGGTGAGAAGCCTTTGCGAGAAGATTATCACACGGTGCAGCTATTGGGACTTGTCTTGGAACTGCTCTCGTTCTGCGTTGAACACCACACTTATCATATCAAGACCTGCATATTAAATAAGGTAGGTTGGAAAGTTGTTTTTTATTACTGTTATACTGTAGATCCATTTGATTGTATAGTTTGACTTTCAACACTTGTTTTGCGTTACAACCAAAGTGAGTGAATTTAACAAATGGTTGTAAGTGAACAATTCATTACACTGAAGACAGAAAAGTACACAGAAGTAGCGAAATCAGTCAGTTTGAGGGTCAAATTACGACTGAAACAAAACGCCTTTTTAACGTCCCTAAGTTTGATCTGTGATCTGGCTCTCTGTGGCATTGTAGCTCCCAAACGGATAGTTTCTTTTAGTTTGAAAGCTGATGTAATGGAGAGGTTCTTAGCTATAATTAGTATTGTTTTAACATTTTACAAAAAAATCTCATGATATATGTCAAACTTTGCAGGATCTGCTTCGTCGTATTCTCGTGTTGATGCGTTCGAGTCACACTTTCCTAGTGTTGGGCGCATTGAGATTCATGAGAAAGATAATAGCGCTCAAAGACGAGTACTACAACAGATACATCATTAAGGGCAACTTATTTGCACCAGTCATTGATGCGTTCCTCAGAAATAATGGCAGGTAAGCAGTTTTTTTAATACTTCAAATTATCAAGATGTAGGCAGACTGACGTTCACTTGATTGTAGGTGGCCACCGTCGCAAATAACACAAGTAATGCCGCTACTGACTTTGATATAGTATAAACTAGCTGGTGACTGCGACTTCGTCTGCGTTGAAAAAATAAAAAATGTTACACTATTGATGGCTCTATTTCTTATACTACAATAGAATTAGGTGAAGCGACGACATCCAAAATTTCATTTCAAACATCTGTCAGTTGTCTGCTTAGTGCTTCGTTTGAAAAGGTACTAAGAGTCTACGACTTGAAAAGGAAATAATTTGAAAACTAATGAAGGTTTTCATACCCCGATTGTACTTAGTATGCTCCAATTTGCAAACCCTCGGGATCTTAAGGAGAAAACCTTGCGATTTATACACTATACAATAGATTCCTCAGGAATCACTCTGATGAAAATCGAATGAAAATTCATTCAGTAGTTTTGAGATTTTCGTGAACATACAGGCAGGCGCGGTGGGGAACTTTGTTTTGTAATATGTATAGATGAAATAAAAGTAGGGTATAGTGAAATGGGTTCTTTCTTTACTTATTAAAACACAATTAGTAAAGAAGCTTGCGCTGTCATTTCACTGTAGTCTACTGTAAGGCTATTTTATATGACTGCAGCCAGTTGAGCTGGCCAGTTTTTGTCTGTGGATTGCAGTGTGCCCAGTCTACAAAAGCCATCATAGCCATGTTAAAGATTAATAAGTAGAAATAGACCTTATACAACTTCAGTTTATACATACATGTCCAAAAGGTGTACCTGCATGTGACTAGTCGAGGAAAAAAAGAAGAAAAAAATAATCTTGTTATAAAAAATAATCGGCGCCACCGTCGTCACAGTGATATATATGTCAGGCATACGTTTTCTCATGTGTTATATTTTATCAACGCGGATGAAGTCGCAGGCACCAGCTATTTGTTTATAAATTCAACAAAGCAAGCAATAGATATTTGTTTAACGTCATATATTTACTATGTGCAGTGTTGTAGTTTTAAGTTGAAATTTTTAGTCTCGTGAAGTGGTACATGGTTGTTGTACCACTACTCATCCAATTTAAATTTTTTTGATATTAAGATTAAGACATAGGGCATGGGGCATATTTCATCACTAGCGAAGCCACCGGCAAAAGCTAGTTTGTAACAAAGAATTAGTGTAAATATTATGTATATTTATTAAGAACAAGCTCAACGAAGTTTTGTGTTAGGAAAATGTGACTCGAATTTTGCTTTTAAATTTTAGTGATTTAAATTAAAACCGTATTTCTTTGATTTCAGGTATAATTTATTAGATTCGGCGATATTAGAGTTATTTGAATTTATTAAGCTGGAGGACATTAAGTCTCTATGTTCACATGTTGTTGAGAATTATGGAAAGATCTTGGAGGATGTGGAGTATGTGCAGACATTCAAGGCTTTGAAGGTGCGGTATGATCAACATCAGGACAAACTTAAGGAGAGAGAGAGAGGTACAGTGAAATGTATTTACTGTTCACGTTTTTAATAAGTAAGCCTTTGCCTCTTGCTTCGCCTGTGTGTAAAGGGCATAACTGAAAATCAGCGCTGTAACAATGTTGCAGCCTAAGCTGAGTTGTGTCCTTTTGGTGTTTACTTATAATGTTTTTATTTTTTATTGTGTTCATTTTTTTTCTTTTAAATGCCAATTAAATGTTTCTTTCTTTCTTTCTAAAGTTTAAAAGTAGCATTTGGTTCCGTGGTTACTCATATTTTCGTATTTAGAGTGAAAAGATTCATAGAGGTATATGCAATACAAAATACAAAAGCATTTAATTTAGCTTTAATATTAGGTCATTATTTTGAAAAAGGGCAATCACAAAGCTTTTGCAAACTAGTGTTACATTAATGTATTTTTGATTGTCTGTAAATGCTTCTGCTGAAAGCCTATAAAGAGGTAAAAGAACCCTTGTAGAAGGTGAATTGGTTGCAGTGAGCGGCAGCGTAGGCGTGGCGGAGGCGGTGGTGCCGTCGCTACTGCGCAACCGATACAGGCGCGAGGCGAGGGCGCCGGACGAGGAGGAGGAGGTGTGGTTCAATGACGACGACGAACTCGACGACGAGCCCCCGCTCGAGCGGCTCGACCAGCCGCACGCGCATCACGCACTCGACGCTATCGGTATGAAACTACAAACATATTCTTTCAACAGATGGATGATTTGGGTGGTTTTAACGCTCTATTTTAGAGCCCCGGTTTGATTTCCGAAAGGGCCAACTTTGGAAATAACAGCATGTGTGCCGTTTTGTTTTAATGAGTGAGTAAGGAATGTCCATCAAGTGGACCGTCAGCCTGTCTGTCGACCCAAATCAGGAAATATTATTTTAATATAATACGAGTAATATAACATATTATGATCACTGCTTGAATATGCATACCAGATGTGGAATCCTTATTTTATAGAAGACCAATAAGTTACCGCGAGAACTAAAAACATAACCCAAACAGAGACTAAAATTGCTAAAACTCCCTTCATATCAAGAGAAACGAGTTGAGGGTGACCTAAACTTTCCAGAAACAACAAAAATATGTAGGTATGAAACAAAAAGTCTTTGCTCATCTTTGAAACTTAATAAAGCAGGTATTTAAATTATTTAAAGAAAAAACAAAAAACCCGATTACAAATAAATCGGATTTATTTGATTTTTTTTAAAAATCGTAATTTTTATTAACCCTGCTCACTGTAATAATTATTATTTAAAACCCAACAATGTTATGTTTAAGGTTTTATTTCGTTTCAAAGCCGGGATATAACAATTGTTTATCGACCAATGGACATGCGTCCAAACGACATACACAGGCAAAGGTAGCAAGACTAATTACATAGAATGCCCTCGCATAGAAGTAGAACAGAGGGTGAGTATGATTAATAATATTAGGTGTGTTGGTGTTTCAGGCAAAATAGTTGAGAAGAAGGTGTGCTCTAGTGCGGAGAGCGTTAATGGACCTGCACGCGTGCTGCTAGCGAGCGCTGCCAGCAAATCGTCTCACGATGTTCAGGTATCCTCGCCCACATTACTCGATAAGGTAAAGCAACAGTTCCACAACCGCTTCACGCTACATCGCTACGCTTTGCTGGGAGCCAATCGGAGGAGACTATCCATCTTCATCGGCCGACGTAATCGCGGGTGCACGAATGATTGTGGCCGCATGTGTCAGGAGTAGATCAGTTTAGGTTCTTTATTGGTCATTAGGTCGTATAAAAATGTGGGATCAGAGATAATGGATAAATAATAAATGGTAATCATAAGATAGTAAAACATTACTTGATAAAAATAACCAACAAAATAACACTACGCTTTGCTTGGAATTAGGGAGTAACTACATTAATTGAGCTTTTGTCTAAGAAAATACTGGTTTTCTATGGACTTGAGCTGAATAAATGTATTTACTCCCTTAATCTTCCTTAAACTTAATTATGTCTGTTGACTCCAAAGCGGACGTTTCAAGCTACATTAGTATAGATCTATTATACTGTCTAAATCATTAGATACGTTATATATATATCAAAAATATATATAACGTATATATATATATATATCATTATATAAATCAAAAAATCTGGGCGTAATGATAAATCACGCCCAGATTTTTTGGAGGGTGTGTAATTGATAACTTCAGTCGACGGAAACACTTAACGAATTATGCGAGTTCCTAATTTTTTTACGACTTTTTCTACATATTTTCGTATTATCATCATATTTTCAGGTTGATGATCACACTTGTTGGTACGCATTTATTAAAAACAATAGCATAATTTTGAGATATTCACATATTTTTCCACGTATATGTATATCACTCGCTGGTGCCGCGACTTCGTCCGCGTTGAAAAATAAACAATATAACACTTGATGGTACCATCTATTATACTACAATAGAACTAGGTGAAGCGGCGACATCTATCGAATTTGAGCGCTTGGTGATACACTTGTGCATAGTATGCTCCTATTTGAAAACTCTCGGGAACCTAAGAATTTAACCTGAACGAATTATACAGCTGTAGATTCCCCGGGAATCACTCTGTTGATAGATGAAAACCGCATGGAAATCCGTTCAGTAGTTTTTGAGATTATCGCGAACATACGTACAGACAGACACGGCGGGGGACATTGTTTTATTCGTAACTAGACATTGTTTTATTGTTTTATTCGTCCACGGCTTCGCCCGCGTGGAATTCAAATTGTTTCTCGGCATCAGACACCTACCTCGCAGTCTTACTACTCGTGTTGACTTAATTGCACAGCTTCAGCATGTGTATTAAATTACTTGTGACGATAAATTTATTGATAAGGATTCATACTTGTTGATAATATCACAAATAAATATCACCTAATGATTTTAATAATTTTTTAAATACAAAATGTAGTTTTCGTGGCTTGAATATAAAAGTTAGACATATGTTGTCACCAACTCTTGTAGGCATCATCACACTCTGCAATGTTTCTATAGAAATCACAGTCATATATCTATCACTATTAAAGCAGCGTTCGAAAGAGACGTTTTCGTTCGACCATTTTTTCGTCGACATACTTTACAAATTCGATTACCACTAAAAAGCTCCATCCTCAAATTCTATACTAACTATTGCTGAAAGAATTTTTTAAATTGGATGAGTAGTTTCGAAGATCATCGTCGCGACTACTTTTGATTCAGTTGACAACATTGACGACACAGAGTTGGCTGTGATAGCGTATTACTATTGTCAAATACGAAAAAGAAGGAAAATACAGGCTAATCGGTTTTGGGTACATCCATTCGATAGACATTCAATTAAAAATCATTTTATGATTTTTATAAGGAAACTAGCTGAGCCCGCGACTTTGTTCGCGTGGTATTTGGAATAACGCGTCGTGGTCGCCTAGTGCGCGGGACCCTTATATTGTAGCATCCTATCACTAATGTTTTAATTAAAGTGATTCTGGCTAACAAAAAAGTCATAACTACACCACAGCGATGACGATTTGCGAGGCGATTACTCGGTTGGTTAATATATATAACCATTAGTCATTAGCATATTATGTAAAAAAGTAACCCTGTATTATAGGTACCTACCTAGTTTTAAAGTAAAAATACTGATAAATTTCTAGTTTACAGTTTGGCAAGTCTGATTGTACCTAAGTCTATGGACACAAGCATTGCCACTGTCAACATCGACCAATCAGAGAGCCGTGTGTTATTTGCCGTATTTTAAAGAAACGTAAAATTAAAAGCTGTTCTGTGATTGGTCGAACCGTTTAGAATCTTACGAATGGATATCCATTAGTTTATAAATTTACCACGAGACGTCGCAAATTGATAAATTTGCGAAAATGTGGGCGTAAAATAATACAATTTATCTCTCGTTTAGGATCCTACGAAAGTTTATAAATTTCCTAGGAAATTTATAAACTTGCGGATCTTGTTATCTTACATGACATATACAACTCGTACACAGATGGGATAATAAATCATATTGACTAAAAACACCACAAGGAAAATGGGGCTTAAAAATCAATAATTTTCTGAGCATGTGGAACATGGGAATTGGTTTTCGGGAGTACTTCTTGTAATTACTATGATGTTCCATAGTTTTACCTTTTTGCGTTTTGACTAATATTATAAACTAAACAAAAACTAACATTGAGCAAGCGTAGAGCGTAGGGCTATTCGCTCTTTTTATATTTAGCATTTTTATACCCATTGTAACTTCCAAATGAAAGGTCCGATTCGAATAATTTAAAGAGGAATTTAGATGTACATTATCAACCTTGTTAATAAACTAGTTTGATAAGGAGTAATATTATTATGATATGAATTCTGCCAGTTCTAATCTAATCGAGATACGTAATATTTCGATTCTACCCGTGTTTTGATTGACTAATTTGAAGAAAAAAAAAAAACTGTTATTCAGACAACTATAATAGAGATTATACCCTCGCGAACTTCTTTCTGGGTAATGATATGTAGTACATTTTTTATGTATTATCAATAGTTTTCACAGTGTACGCCAAATAATGACTTTCGTAGGCAAATTTTTGATACCTTGCGTTACATCATTGTAATTTTCCTATGGATATCTAATTTAAAAAAATATATTAAATACAGCCTATGTTTCTCGCTGATAATGTAGCTTTCTATTAGCGAAAGAATTTTTAAAATCGGGTAAGTAGTTTTTTGGGTTAAAACAAAAATACAAACTATAATATTGATGTAGATTTATTGTATGCTTTTTTTTGCTTTTTGTGCTTCATTTGCTTTTTATTTATTTGGTTAAATGAACGCTAAGTCTGCGTCCTGAGTTATGGCGCGGGTATTTGAACCTGTCTGAACTGCGAGCGAGCGGATAGAGTATTTGTTTCGTTCACGGCGGATTCTGCATGCGCGATACGCCAAAACTCAGCATGCACACCATGAGAATATTTTTTATTTGAGTGTTAATATTCATATTTTTAATTTGCTTTTTTTTCGCTTTTTTGTTGGTTCTAGTAAAATGATTTATTAAAATTATCAAGTAATTAAACTTTTAGTTATCAAACAATCATCTTTCCGTCCTCGTGCTTTTTAATTTTAAATATACCACTCTTATGCTTCTTAGAAAAATGTGGATGTTATTCTACAAACACACTAGGTTGTTGTTTTTATCACAACAAATATCTTGCAACAGTTGTTTTGCAGTGCATACATTGCAGAATCAATGTGAATAATTTTAAAAAAGCAGTAAAAATCACCCGCGACGTGATGACAACCGGTGATTAACTTGGTTATTTTTTATAATTAATTTATATATGTATATTTAATTGAAAATATTGACATTCAAAATCGACTGTACGATTTGATTTGTTGTTTTATATTTGTCTTATTTTGTAAACATTTAATGTCTGTTTAACTAAATTAATTATATTATGTAATAACACGATTGACACAAAATAAATGATATCCAATCTTAGTACTCATTTATCACGAACATTTTTAATTTTAAACCTTCATAAATTTATGTTTATAAACCTCATAAATAACGACATGGTTATTATTTCTACAAAAAGAGATTGTCAAGTATAATTAAAAATATGGTAAAATGGATTCCGTTCATATTGAAATTTTATTATTGACTTTTTGCAAAACATCAAGACAAATACTTTTTATTGAAGTATTAATCTTAAACCAATGGCTTCCTTAACTAATATTGTCGTGTCTCTTAATATGTCTTCATGTTAAGGTCGACAGACAGGCTGACGGTCCATTTGAAAGGCTACTGTCGCCTATAACACGCATTGCTCGTGTAGGTAATGGGCTCTGGCATCACTCACTCAATCACCGAACGTAACACAACAGCACACTTGCTGTTATTACACGGTAGCCTTCCTTCTGTACGGTCAGACAGGGCTGCCCGAATAACTGCGAAACGCAGTGTTCCCTGCCACCACTCGGCAATTAATTGATCGAGTGTTACTGTATTGCAGGGTCTGGTCGACTACGACGGCGACTCGGATGAAGAGGAGGAAGGCGGAAGCGGTGGAGGTGGCGCGGGGGAGGAGCGGGAAGCGAAGCGCCCAAGGCTCGCGTAGTGTGCCGCCTCGCCCTGCATCTCTCCACTGTCCCCCGCGAATCGCACGCGCACGCACGCGTCACGTGTTTCAAGGAATATATTGTGCGGTGACCGCGCGGTTGGCGCACGCACACACCCACGTAAACCAGTACAACGTAACGACACGACTTGTGTGAACTATGAATAGTTTTGTAAGGAGATTTAATTCTAAAGGGAGTTTATGTCTTGTAGGGAACATGCAGAGCAGTAAACAATTGACTGTCCATTGTTTATTTTATTTGTGATTTTTTTTCGTTGCAAACAATCTGAAACGTAAGTCGAGCTGTAGTGACGTCACAGGACAACAGTTTTGAAGGAAAACTGGACGACACATTAAGAGGGTATAAAATGGGTATTTAAAAAAATGTAGTCAAGTTTTACACATATACAATTGCTATGACAGTATACGAAGGATTCCATTACAATTTCTTAAGGTCAAGTTTTGAGTAGACGTTTTGTTCGTCTAATTATCATCGATTGCGATTGCAGTTATGTGTATTCATGATGAAATTGAGAAAACATTTGATTGCAAAGTTCATTTGGACAGACCAAAATTGTTCTTTTTTTTTCCAATCCAAATAAGTGAATAATATGTCTCGTAGTTTTCACAACAGACTCGTGTAAATTAAAATGTACATTTTGAAATGTTTGTAACACAACAACCAATACAATTAAAAAACGGAAGATTTCATTAAAATGCGTCTTTAAAACGCGATGGCGTTAAAGCCATTTAACATTCAAACAATGTTAGTATTCCAATAATAATTGAGTTTATGTCCCGATAATGCATTTTTCGCTAGATACTGAATATTTTAAATTTTTAATCTTTATACCCCCTTTTTAATTTTCGTCTAGGTATAGTAAAAACAAACA
This sequence comes from Bembecia ichneumoniformis, assembly GCA_910589475.2. Classification (NCBI taxonomy): domain Eukaryota; kingdom Metazoa; phylum Arthropoda; class Insecta; order Lepidoptera; family Sesiidae; genus Bembecia; species Bembecia ichneumoniformis. Next base: position 8,967,066 of record OU342537.1, on the reverse strand, counting down.
ATTTTTATTTATAAAAATATATGAAACATTAATGCGTTTTTACGGAATGGTTTGGAGGTGATCAAATATTTATGTTGTGCAATGTGATGCTACTTGGTGGCATTTTTATTCACTGGTAACCTCAGTGAACTTTATAACGTCACTCACTACTTTATAGATTTTCCACTGATGAAATAAGTTTTTCTTTATCTAAGTGATATTAAAGTTTAATAAATAAATTATATATCTTGTATTTAGTTAGTATTTTTCTGGACTTCTTTGTTAGTAGAAATACGTTCCCGGTAAGTGGTTAATTTTTTTTCATAGATGACGTCACGCCCCCGAATAAATACTAATTCTAAACCTATATAAAGATTGAAGTTTCAAAATTTCGGTGTTTAACCCTAGTTCACTAACCTTACTTAAGTTGATGTATAGTTACCTAATTATAAAACAATTAGCTTGCTTGTACAAAGTACACGTATCAGAAGCGAAACTTCTTTGGCGATCAAATATTTAGTAGGCAGTAGATGTAAGAGGGAGAGGGAGAGAGAGAGAGAGAGAGAGAGCTTAAGTAAGATAATTATTTTAAGTGATTAATAATATTTACTTTTGCAGAAACATTACAACAAGCGTTACACAAACTTCATGTTTTCAGAATTTGAGCATTTGTGACTTTGTCACCCCATATCCACATTACAAAGGCTTTAATTTAGCATATTGCCTTTGTTAGCATCTAACCTTACAGTAAACAACGCTATAGCTATTCACTGAATTAACATACAATCGGATCAATGAGATTGAATTTTTTTTCTCAGTGCTTTTTCAGTCTTATTAGCACTTGGTTTGGTTTGTCATCATATACCCCAATTCAATAGTGTCTGGAATGGTCTGGTCTGACCCAGGAACTTGAAGCAATGTTAAAAGTTTATTAATACGAATGGTTAGTGATCTAGGGTTGAAATTGTTTTATAAACTACCTATAAATAATTTTTTTCTCCTATCTAGGTTCAACTTTAGTTATTTTCTTTCTGTTTCTATGTTTAAGGTTTTTTCTGCAAAATGATTTTCGGGACTGTTTTTGAATATAGACATTCTTTAGCAGGACAATTTTCGTCTCTATATAAATAATTAACAATATAATTAATTTTCACAAGTTATGAACTTATTCTTTGCCTGTCAAAGCGTGTCTGACGTCTCGCCTCTGTGCACACTAGTGAAACGGAATGCGTCTGGGAATGTTGTTTTTAGCTGTAATGTAAAGAAATGTAGTTTTCGCTGAGAGATTTACTAATTGTACTCAATGACTATATAAAAGGTTTGGTTACTGTCAAATAATTTTAGTGTCTGTTTGGATAGGAGTTTATAGGGGGGCTATGGAGTTCCAACTTTGGACACAAAAATGTCATTGTTTTCGTTAGTATAGCGTACAGCCTAATGTGTTGTATGAAAATTTTAATATCGATGTACTTTTGTATTGTTAGTTACTCGTAAAGTATTTGTTAGATACATTTTACTAAATTCAGCAGGCGTAATATAAATAATAACCGTCAATATTGAAACGAAATTTTTGTTTGTAACGTGAAACGTGATGAAGACTCGAGCAAGTATACGTACTTTGAACTCGACAACCTTTTGGCTCGAAGGCTCGCAGTTCGCGTCGGTGACACACAGCCACAACAATGCGAGCACACAATATGAGAAAGCAAGGAATTAATATCAATTTATATTTTAAGCGACAATAAAATAATATCAAATTATGTTTAAGTGACAATTTTTTTCTTCACAAAATCAATTGTGGCATTTTTATCGATCTTGCATATGATAGCAATATGTTGTACCTACGTTTGCAATCTCATAGTTTTTTTTATTTGTCAAAGACGGATTATTTCTGAAAGACTCTTTCCGTTATTAACTCGTGCGAATAAGATCGAGAATCTGTCATTTCAAAAAGAAATTATTTAAAATATTAAAATGACAAATTACACTACATCAAACTCTCATGCTTAGTGTGACACACTGGTGAAAAAGGTCGTCGAGCCATAAGTAAGCTTACTCACTCGACCGTCTGTCACCCACTTTAACGGCAACTATTTTATGAATAATATAGACCAAGAATACTGAAATTTTGCATTTTAACTTTATTTTATTATAGAACAATTTGTTGGTTATGTTATGGCTCCATCAGATCTCCGATGTTTTTGCCAGTGTCAGTTGTAAAAAGAGCAATATAAAAACTCAAAATTCAAATTAAAATCAAAAGTAGCAGATCCCGAAACTAGTCAGTCAAGTACAATTTTTTTCTTTAAATTTTCCAAAACAGGTCCGTCAAGATAGGTTGCTTTTAAAATTCGTGGTATTGGGCACAACATGGTTTTATGAAAATGAAATACGAACGGTAAGCCCATTTCCCAATTCTTTAACTTTAATCCTAATAATATTTTTTATAGGCGACGGTTGCCACCTACCATCGAGTGGACCATTAGCCTCCCTTGACGAGCTTTACATAACTAATCGCAAAGGCATATAAAAATATATATAAAATATGTATGAAAATAAAACATAGTAAAAGTTTTTATCATGTCCACTACATTTCTTATCCACAAATTTAGGTATGCAAAACTATAATTTAATTGCAGACGTATGAAGGGACCAGAGAATCAAAAGAAACGTCTATATTTCTCTATTCTTGGTTTATTTACAAAATATTATGACATCTTTGATACACCCCAAAAACATATTCAATCTGCACTTTGAGAAACACCTTTAAACACGCCCCCCAAGGTCCCAGAACACCGATAGTGTGGCGATTGAATTTCTTTATATTTTGTTCAACTAAAGTTCCTTTTTTTTTCACGTGGAAAAACCGCTGGTGGATCCCCATGGGACATGTAAAAATGTACGTATTTTAAAATGCTAGTGTAGAGAATTGTCTCTTAGGATAATAACATAATTAATTGAAGTACGGGTCGGTTTCCTGAACAAATATATAATTTGGGACATTTTTGAGTGGATGTCAGTGACTATCGTTTGTGCAGGACCTTATTATGTCGACAGAAGTGTATATAAATTTGTCCTACTCTGGAGTCATATTCACAATCGTATTTGGAGTTCATTTTTTGTTAAATATGAATTACATTATCGGTTACACGAGTGAGTTACAACAATTATTCTTCCATTTAGATGTTATTGTTCTAAGAATAACTGTGCTGTGGAATTGCTACTCAATAGTTAATATCGTGTGTTATTGAAATTGATTATATTTACATTATTGTCACATTTCTTTTTTATTGTGAATATATAAATACTGAGTCTAATTTCGTTGTTGAGATAAGTGTTTTGTAAGTGACGTCACAAAATCTGAAATATTATTTTGCACAGTAATCTTGCATTCCTACTGCTTATGTTACGTTTTTGTAAATTTATTGACATAAATAGAGCATTTTTTGATGGCATAGGTTAATTTTTCTATTTTTTTTTTAAATAAAGGGCTGTTCATAGAAGAGTCAGTGAGGAACCAGTTTGATTTTTATTATTTCTTTGAGAATTTTAAGAACATACTCTCGCTAACTACCGCTTGACGAATGTCTGCAGTAAATTCAGTAATCTACATAAGTTTGTGTCGTAGTGTTCAACGCTGTCATGTTAACGAAACGCTTCACTAACTAACACACACACACACACGTCTGTGTGTGTGTTATTTTACACTATATATGTTTTTGAATAAAAAATAGTGATTTTCTATCAATTTGGTGTCAACGAAACTTGTAAGCAGCTAACGTACCTTTTTTATTGTTACAGTCATTTTGAAATATATCTATGACTAGAGCAATAAAAAAAAAATTTATTATTTGCAATTTATGTAAACATATTCAATAGTATTGAGATTTGTTTATTTTAATTTTTTTTTTTTGTAAAGTCGCGTACGCATTTCCATTACAAACTGATGTTTTTATGGACAAAAGCTGAACTGAACTGAATAAAATTAAATGTAGTTACTAACTTACATGTCTTATTATATTTATACGTCCGATAGAAGCGGAACTGTATAAATGTAACCAAAATTGAGCAAACATTCCTTAGCAATTGGTTCACACAATGCGAGAAACAGGAGCACGCAAAGTCGCCGTCATATACTAAGTAGTAGTCAGAAATTTTATATATTGAGTAACGTTCCAAGTAATAGGTTCAATAAAAGGCATTTTTGATGTTGAAATAATAACATAATGAAGGCGCTTTAAGGCGACGCCAGCCCCTAATGATAAAAAAATCCACTTATTTGTAACCGTTATCCTTTTAATTTATCATAATAATTATAATTTAAAAAATACTCAAATCGATTGCAGGATATATGAAAGGGGATCATGATAATTATTTTTTAAATTATATTTAATAATATATATAAAAAAATTATTAAGTTGCGGTCTAATATCGATGTTGTAACGTTTGCGTTTTGCTTAATAATCAATATTTTAAATTGCTAATTCTTAAGATAAATTTTAAGATCCATTATCTGAAGTCTCATCAAAAGAAAAATTTGAATTATACTTTATTTAATTTTTAAATAGATATTTCCGAGATTTGCAAGTACGGCGGGTAGCGACTCCCCCTTAGCAATCCAGGGACGAGTTTTTCGGCTGGAGTCGCCTTAAATTGTATTTTTAATTTAGATAGTAAAATGTTAGTGATGATGATACTACTTAAAAACGTTGCTTACGTTCGAACGTGTTTGTGATAAGTGGTTTGTCTAAATAATTAGTCGAGTTTCGTTGAATTAATTTTATTTATGATGTTTCTAAATGTTAATATGCTCAGAACTTACTACTTGCTACGTGGCGCGGATTGTACAGTATTTTTAAAGAAAAAAGCTAGATCTAGACATTTCCAATGACAGATGATCGTCGGAGAAGTTAGGAAGAAATGTTTGAAATGGGTTCTGAAGGAATCTGCGCTTTTGTGTAGGACAGTGATAATAATTAAAATCTTGTAAATACTTTAATTATCGTGATCACTCGTCGCCAGATGTGTTTGTATGTTAAATGCTAGTTTATACCTTAGAAGCGGCCCGCTTCTAAGGTATAAAGGCGGCCTCCGGCTTCGCACGAATGCTTTTTTTTTCTGCAAATCATATACACAAACGTTCCTCATTGATCGCTCTTTTCATTAGTGAAAACCGCATTAAAATCTGTTGGTTGGCTTAGAAGTTAGCGGTGAAACAGGCAGACGTGGACAGCGACTTCAATTTATAATATGTAAAGATATTCTATCAATAAGTTCTTTTATTGTCTTCCTGTTTACATTTTTTTTCTTTTTACCCTAGAAGAAAATCTTTTCTTAATAAAAGTACTGTCGTTACAGAGTCACAATTGTAACAATTATTTCCAATATTATTGGCTGTAAATAGGAGTAGTTAAATACCATATATGGTATTTACTCTGAAGCTACTTTTTCTAGATAATCTTTTACATATTTTTCTAAATATTATTTTATATATCAATTCAATATGTAAATATTATCAGCCTCAGTGTTTTGTGTACATAATCTGGCGTCTCACTGTATTTATTACAAGTCATTCGCATTTTCCAAATTGAAATTGGCCAGTATTGACGATTTGCAAGCGATAAAATTTTATTACAACACTGGCTCCATTACTTATTTCTTTGACGAAGACAGTTTTCTTGGACAGTTAAGGAAATCTCCAAGTAAACGAGTTTATTTTAACCTTAAATTGGTGACCATAAATTGTTGTTTTAAGAACTAAAGTTATGTATTCAAAAATATTTTTGCTAGGAACGGCTTGTCTTTCTACGTATGAATGGCCTTTTAATTTAGTTTCAAAATTGGTAACTTTCAAAACGTTGACGTGTCACTGAAAAATATTTCATGTAAATAAATACATTTAGGTTTAAAAGTATCTTTATAATGGCCTCGATTGCGGATGTCACATGTAAAAATACCTTAGCTATTATTATTAGTAGATAAATGATCTATTGCTCTTTTGAACAGCCCCAGCAAAAGGCCGATTATTCGTATATTGTAAATATTAATGTGGATGTCCATGCATTCACTTGGCGACAGTGATCAAGCAATAAAGCTTTACGCTCACTTGGACGTGTTGTGGATTAACAATTATTATGTCTTTTTATTTTTAGTTTAGTATCCATAGAGACTTGGGGGTGTATTAATGAGATCATGATTGCGGCAGAAATTTTTTTGACGTTAATAAAAATATTCAATTTTTATATTTATTAATTACACGCTTTTTAATTAAGAGATCATACCAAAATATTCGCCCCTCAGGAAGTGTAATGCAACGTTTAGATTTTTGGAAGAATAACTGCGAATAACATGGCGAGTAATGAACACACCGATACGACCTTGTCTAAATATTCGTTAGCTTTGCAATATGCTTATCGTCTCTTTTTACTCTTTATCTTTTTACCCTAATTCTTTAATAATATTGAACCAAGAAGACATTCTCACTTTTATTTTAATTAAGAACGGAAAACACCTTTTGGCGTACGAGAATCGATTTCTACTAAAAATCTTATACTAAATCACACATACTGCAGAATAATGTTTACGTCATGGTTGTAGTTGTGCTTGTTTGCTATTCTCGGCGTAAAATGTAAACGGTGCATTATAATGGACACGAATACTAGGTTCTGAGGTACATCAGTGCAGTGTATGACTTAGATAATTATGGCGTTAGAGTGATTCCAATGATTTCAGCCAGGTTAGGGTTATAACCTATAAAGGCATATAATAGGTTAGGGAAAAAGTTTCTTCGCATTTTATATGAAAATTCAAGACTTTAAAAGTTTATTTACATTTAATTACAGTATATATGTGCCATTTTGATCGATGACTTTTTGCCATCTTCTAGGTAGAGACATGATTCCGTTGCTGCAGAAATTTTGGGATTTCTGATCAAAAAACGCGACAAATAGTTTTGGCAGTCCTCCTTTGACTTGACACTGCCTAAAGAATTCTGAAGAGACCGAAACAGGTGGAAATCTAAAGGTGTAAGGTTCAGGGCTACATGGCGAATGCATTAACACCTCCAAGCCAAACTCTTAATTTTTGCTGAGTGGCTAAAGAGGTGTGTGGTCTAGCGTTGTTGTGATGAAAGACCACACCCTTTCTATTAATCAATTCCAGCCGCTTTCTCTCAACTTCTGGCAGTAGAGATCCGAATCGATGGTTCTGCCCGGCGGTAATAGCTCATAATGAGCAATGCCCTTCCACACACCTTATTGGAGTTAACCCGGTTTTGGCACAGTCTGTGAAGCCTGACCAACCTTTGACCACGACCTTTTTCGCACGTTCTTGTCGTACGTGATCCACTTTTCATCACCAGTTATCGATCTCTTCAAAAACAGTTCGGTTTCATTAGATTCAATAAAGAATCGCAAATGAGTACACGATTCATAAAGTTTCTTTCAGTGAGCTTGTGTGGCATCCAAATATCTAACATTTTACTAATTTCTTTTCAAAACCAGCCAGATACAAATAGTTCAACCAAAGAGATTTTATTACAAGCTTATTATGCGAAAAGACTTTTTCCCCGACCTAATATTATTTTTGTCGGTATAAAATATGGGATTGAATATAAGTACCTAGGCTACTGTGCAAACTTTCGGATAGTAATTATTTTAACGTAAAATATAGGTATTACTAGGTTGTAAACACTCATCTTTATTAAATAAAAATATATGACATGGTAAAATCGCGTGAAAATATCAATGTCTTACGTTTGACGTGGGCGATTGGCATCCGATTCATGCTCCCAGAGCGAAGATAGCGCTTCTAATTCAACGTTTATAATCACAGTACTGATAATACTGACGGTATGTTTTTCTTCCAAATGATTGAGTTGTCAATTTCATAACACTCCACTGTGCACACGCGTTCCTACTAGTTTAAAGTATTTTAGATCTCGCACCTATAGCTCAGAGCTACCATCCGTGTCCACAGTTATAAATTAAATGTAATTTTTCATGTAATTATTATTAATTAATGTAAGTATTAAACATAATTAAATTATTATTGTTTTACGAAATTAGATATTCGAATGAATATGAAGTGTTATTTATGTTCTTGTGTGGGTAAAGCTTTAAAGCGATTGTGTTAGTTGGAAACTTTTGAGAATAAATTATTCGATTGAATTTGTCACTCGTGAAGTTTTTAAGACCCTATCTGACTGCACTTCTAAAATAACTATGTGACGTTGAATTAAGTATATAAATGGAGTATGAACAAGCCCTTAGTAACTTTCAGTCTGCGATCATTTTTTTATCTCTTCAATATTGTTTTTTTAAATTTATGGTTTTTCTTTTAATTAGTCAAAATTTACAATTGTGATACCTGTGCAGACAAGAAGAAAGGACATAAGATCATCCCTCCCTAAGGCGATAGATGCTCCGAAGTGATAGGAGAGGGGTTTCTTACCGATTACATCACTTTTGGCTACAAATATAACCAACATTGATGTATTCCAAATTCAGTCAAACAATATGTTCTAACAAAATTAACTGTGAAACTGCAAACAATCTTGTCACATTATCTAAAAGGAAATAGTTCCGAGTCAAGGGACATTTAGCAAATTCTATAATTTGTGGTGAGGACGTCGCCCAAAGAGGTTAAGAATTAGTTCATTGTATCTAAAGACACGCGTCTTCGAAAAAGAGGATACAGCTCACTGTAAAAATGTCATGCAAAATTATACATGTCGGTGCATAGACATGTCTTTCAGTGAAGACGGCGCTTAAAGATATTAAGGTATCACTGTTGTAAAAACATCCCTAAAGCTTGTACGAAATAACTTATGTGTTTAAGTAAGTAGTACCTAATACCGTATATTTAACAAGATATTGTATCATAAGAGAGTGAAATTTTTAATGAATGTTTAGAGCTATCGGAGAGCCGCTCAATTTACAATAGAAATTGAGTAACAGAAAATTTGAAATTGAAAATTATTTTTGAAACAATTTGAGTGCACAGTGATTGCGAGACGATAATACCTCGTATATTACATACGTGGAACGAGTTTGTCAGAGAAATATTGTAAATATATAAAGGGAATGATTTTTAATTTAAGTCTGTCGACGTCCACGTGTCGTAATGTTATTGAGTTGTCAATTAGGTTTGTACGATTTATATTCCTTGAAATAACCTTCCTTGCATAGTATACATACGTCTTAGGTAAAAATAAACTAACGAGGATTATTTTTTATCGGTCCAAACGGACGACCATCAAAATAATTTATACACAGATTTAAATAGATTTTACCTATATTGGCAAAATGTGTAAAATAAGCTTACTATAGTAACGCTATCTATTTACGATGTCTACTAGTTAAGTAAACAATATAAATATAAGGTACATAAATACGAAGTGATGTTTTTCATTTACTTTTCCGATAACAATTTATCATTGAAATACCTGCATCTCGTCCGTTTTCGTCAGAGCGAGCGCACGTGTGTTACCTACTTTATTATTATTCGGTTAATTTTAAAATAATGACTAGTCGGATTTTTAATTCGATAGACTTAAATGACAGCTAGAATCGACCTTTTTTTTAAATGTTGCAAGCATGAAACGTAGTGTAGTGTGACTCATTTATAAGCGAGCTCGATCATTTATAAGTCGATGATCGAGTTGTATCGATCACGTTATAAAAGAAGAGAACAAAATGATGGAACCTCAGAATAATAACTAATTGAACTCGACCACCTTATTGATCACGTGACAGAAAGTTTTATAATACATAAGTGTAACAGACTCTGATTCTGAAACTGATTATTAAGAAAGTTCGGTTTTTTATTTATTTTTCCCATTTACTCTTTCGATAGGGTATTTGCCTATTTTCAAAAAGTGTTTATTAAATTGTTGATAAATTTTAAGCTATATTTTTTTGTTTTATTGTTATCCGGTTATCATTTATGCAAAACAAAAAAATATAGCTTGATCAATAACTAAGTTTAAACACTAAACTTTCTATTGGAAAACAGGCAAATAAAAGTACCTATCCTGAAGTATCCATTTCCGTCACTACAATTATTATAAATCCACACTACTTATGCTACTGATCAACCCAAATTCAAACTAACAAACTTTTTTATAACAAAAAAAAAGATGTTTACCTAATACAACACTCACTCGGGATACTATTTTTACATTACAATAAAATCAAATGGGAACCCACCAAATGTCATTTTAGTCCATCGAAATCCGACTATAATGAAATAAGGGCATAAAATATGCGAGAACATATTCATATCGAAACTTTTCTGTTCAAATTATTAAAAAATAATTTGTGAAACGAAACAGTTTTTGCACCATATTGGCTGCTTAGAGGAACCATTGGAGTGGAGTTGATCTTTTCAAAAAGTAAGGTTGAACGTGTAATAAAAATCTATACTAATTTTATAAAGCTGAAGAGTTTGTTTGTTTGAACGCGCTAACCTCAGGAACTAGTTCGAATTGAAAAATTCTTTTTATTTTGAATAGTCGAATAAGGTGAAATTCTTTTTATTATCGAGGAAGGCTAACATAATATAATATCACGCTACGATAAATAGTATTATATATGTATAAGCAGTGTCCAGTACCTCACGCCCCATGCGCACGCCGCCGTATGTGCCGCAGCGAAGTGTGGCCGAGTTCAGTTAGTTTATAAATATTTAAAAAGTCTGTCGGTCCCTCGACCAGGAGTGGCAGGTTGATTTAAAAATAAAACTTATTTCAAATGTCAAATCGAGTATTTAATTGTAATTACAGGAAATTAAGTGCTATGTAAAATACATAATAATATGTATTCGAGTTGGCTAAGTCGGTAAAGATTTCTAAAGGCTCGTGTCGACTACCTCAGCCTTGAGTTTAGAAGCGAGAGCTCTGCGGAGTTGCATGGCGTCAGGCGGCGGCAGGGGTGCGGCGCCGGCCATTGCGGCTTGCGCTACTCTCGCGGAACGAGGTCGTTGCGTCTTACCATGGGAACTTTCACCACCTGTGAAAATACGTAGAAAACTGATAAAACGTCATTTTAACTGTGAACCGGAGACCGCAAATAATTTGAAAACAATGACAACTTTAAACATTACAATTTATAGGTACCGATCAATAATGTTGATTTCTTATAAGGTTGAATTCCCACAAAAAAAAATCGGCTTTAACGCGAACTACTTAAAAATGCGAATTTTGAAATTGAAGTAGGTAATTGTTTTCCCGTTTTCCGTTTACTTTTACATTTGGCGTTAGGCTTTGAATACATTTTTTCGTAAAATCCTTAAACGCGAAAATTGAAATGGTTTTTTTTATAACTTTCCCTTTGCACTAATTCATTGTAATAAATAACACTGCTTAATTCATTTGTAATAAATAACATACTCAGGAATTAAACATTTTGAGAAAAAAAAATCTACTTAGGTATCATTTTTTTTATGTTAAGGTCGGCAGACAGGCTAACGGTCCACTTGATAGTAAGTGGCTATCGTCGCTTATAACACAAGCATCGTCACAGCTGCTGCAAGTGCGCTGCCGACTGCAGTAGGATTAAGGATAAGGGATTAGGAGTAGATAGAAAAGCAATTTGTACATATTTTACTTATGTTACCGAGGTCGAAAAAATAATTTTTAGGATGTTTGTCTGCCTTTGTGCACGCTAATCTCAGAAACGGCTTAACCGATTTGTATGCGGTTCTCACTGATGTATTTGTAGCAAGCTTCCCGTAACACTTGTTTCATTCCCAATGGGTTTAAAAACCAAAAAAGTTACGCGGCGGCCACTTGATGGTAGGTGGCTACTGTCGCCAACAACACAAGCAACGCCACAGGTGTTTCAAGTGCGCTGCCGACTACAGCAGGATAAGGGATTGGGAAGGGTTAGGGAAATGGTTAGTATCTTATGAAACTAAGTTAAGTTTCGTGTCTGCTACGGCTACTTACCTCCAACATCATTATCATTTTCAGCAGCTCCCAGTCTTCGTTCTCTAACTTGTTTCTTTAGAGCCAAGAGTTTATCTCGCTGTTGCTTTAAATATTCCTGGCGAGCACGAATTTCCTCCTCGCTTACCTGAACATTAAAAGAGACTGTTATTTAAAGGTGCATATGAGACTGTACGGTGCGGAACTGTCCCGCACCGTATAGTGTCAGTGAAAATTAATATAGTTTCATTGATTAGATATGTATGTTATGTGGTGAGCCCGTTGGATAAGTGGTTAGGGTGCTTGCCTTAACGCTCTGTTCTAGGGTTCCCGGGTTCGATTCCCGACAGAGTTAATATTTAAAAATGAACATTTCAAATTTGGCTTTGGTCTGGATCTGGAAAGTAATGGCAGCTACTGCGTTTCACAATCATTTGGACAGCCCTTCTGGCGACAGTAACCACCCCTTACAGAAGACCGCTGTGAAATAACAATTGTGTTTCGGTGAGTGAGTAGATAAGGGTGCCAGAATCCATTTTCCTATTCAATCCCTTATCCTTAATCTTACTGTAGTCGGCAGCGCACTTGCAACAGCTGTGACGATGCTTATTGTGTTATAAGCGACGATAGCCACTTACCATCAAGTGGACCGTTAGCCTGTCGGCCTGCTGCTATTTTTTATAATTATTTTTATAATTTTATATATAACACAAGCAACGCCAAAGCTGCTGCAAGTGCGCTGCCGACTACAGTAGGATTAAGGATAAGGGATTAGGAGGGGATATTTTATCGATAGCAATCTGCATTCTTGCACATTCCTATCACCATTGACGTTTATTGCTCGACGACTCTGTTGATAAAGCGTCTAAGCTGTCTACTGGATTGCAGCCCCATCCATTGGATCCAATAGTGAATCTAAACCATCCAATGATCCACTCAAACGCACACAAAAAATAATCCAAATCGGTCCAGCTGTTTACGAGAGATTCAGTGACATAAACACGTGACATACTACTATTACTCACCTCGACTTTTTTAAAAGGAACAGGAGGCTGGACAACAGTTGCTTTTTTCTCAATCATTCGAGATTTGTTAGTCTTATCATCTTTTTTTTCGAAGCTGTGTAATTTTGAAAGCAAAGTTTGCTTTTCGACTACGACCTCTTCCGGTTGAACCTCTACTTTATCCTCATTAGTTTCAAAGTCGTTTATTTGCAATCTACAAAGGAATTACAATATTTTGTAGAATTTGTAGAATTTCGCGACATGTTAAAACATCTATACAATAATAACAATGTCTCAAGAGACAAAATTTGAGCCCCAATTAGGTATGGCAATGGTAAATAAATGCTCAATTTTTTTTGTTTATAAACCGATTGGAATGAAACAAACACTAAATGTTACAAGAAACTTGCTGTAATACATCAATGGAAACCGAATTCAAATCGGTTAAGCCGTTTCTGAGATTAGCATACACAAACGCACAGACAAGAATTTTAAAAACTATTTTTTTGACCTCGGTACACTGAGAAAAATGTTCACAGAAAAATACGGTGAATTCAGTTAAAAAATATATGAATTCACGTTATGTACGGAGCATACTGAAATCATCTAGAAGTACGACGATAATATCCTTACTACTGATAATATTAAAACATGATGACCTGTCGCCGTGTTTTAGTAGGAAGGATATACTAATTTTGTGTTAATTCCTATTATATCTTCTTAGAGTAAATGTATGCTTCCTCATATATCCGGTGATTCCTCTTATTGTTTCCTATTATTATCTATGCTTTCCTCGTATTTCCGATGATTCCTCTTATAGCTTCCTACTAATTCTGTATGCTTTCCTCATATTTCCGATGATTCCTCTTATTGCTTCCTACTAATTCTGTATGCTTTCCTCATATTTCCGATGATTCCTCTTATTGCTTCCTACTAATTCTGTATGCTTTCCTCATATTTCCGATGATTCCTCTTATTGCTTCCTACTAATTCTGTATGCTTTCCTCATATTTCCGATGATTCCTCTTATTGCTTCCTACTAATTCTGTATGCTTTCCTCATATTTCCGATGATTCCTCTTATTGCTTCCTACTATATCTCTATGCTTTCCTCATACTTCCAGTGATTCCTCATAATTCATCCTACTGTTTTCTATGCTTTCCTCGTATTTCCTACTATTATTCAGTTGTTTTACTGTGTAGCCTCGCCTGTTCCCTTGGTGTTATAGCGGAACAATATTTTAACCTCTATACCGTTGGCTTTGAAATGTTACGTAGTGTAAATAATATTTTATTTATATTTAAAATAGCAAATTATATATCTAAGAATTTTGATTATAACGCTAAAGATGTAATTAAGGAAAGTCCGGGTTTCACGGCCAAGGGTACAGCAGTTAAGAATATTTTTCAGCTATAACACCAAGAGAACAGGCAAGGCTACACAGTAAAACAACCGAATAATAACAGGAAATAACTGGAAAGCATAGAAAACAGTAGGATGTATTATGAGGAATCACTGCAAATGTAAGGAAAGTGGAAGCATGAGGAAAGGCTGAACATTTCTAAGGGTTCTCTTAGTTCTGTTCTCATATATATTTACTGAAATATTGCAATATATTTGTGATGAAACAGAACAAATAGATGTTTTAAAGGAAACAGCTCAAACAATACCTAAAAAAAGAGCGAGTTTGGCAAGGTAGATTGGAAAAAATATAGAATACATAATATTATTTGTTTATTCAACAAAAAAAGTTTACATTTATTAAGTTAAGTTACATTAAGTTTATTAAGTTATTTAAGTTTACATTTATTTATCCTTATTTAAGTTTACATTTATTTATCCTTAAAAATAAGTTTACATTTATTTATCATTTATTTATCCTTATTTAAGTTTACATTTATTTATCCTTAAAAATAAGTTTTTAAAGATAAATAACATTACATTTATTGTAGTATGTGGAATAATAAGGGAAAATAATATTTCCACGTTAAATGAAAAAACAATATTATCTCCACTTATAACGTGCAAAGCTGTTATCATATCAGTGATCAGTTGTATTCAACTGATTAAAAGAACATCCCGAATTTTCAATTATTTTAATCTAGGTACCATCTACTTGTAATATAACACGTGTTACCTCTCATTAGAGTGAGTGTGTTTGGACATGGAGCAACGGCATTTTTGTATGGAAAACTTTGATAATCATTTGTACGTTTTACTTCATAAGCGTTGTAATGATCATTAAAATCAATTGTTTCTAACATACAACAACGAAAATAAACATCATCAGTTTCAGTCACTAAAATAGTTTCAATTTTGCCAAAAATGGGTAAGTACAAATCATCATCTATATCTACAGTAACAATAGAGTTAATGTTCCATAAAACACCTGCTATTGTGGCTGAAGTAACCGAATATTTTAGCGCGACATTAGTTTCAAGACAAAATTGTTTCAAGTCAACAGAGTTCAAAAGAGTTTTTTTTCCAAATGACTTTGTATTAGGAATGACCTTTTTTAAAAACATGTTATTAAGCATGAGCTGACTTTTTATTGCTAGAGTCTTGCAAACATTGACGCGATTAAAAGAAGCTCTAGCAAGCAACTTAGAGACTCTGTGTTTCGCTTCAAATCGCATGGTCCACATATAACGCGCTGGGCCGAACTTCATTAACATAGTTGGGTAATGCGTCAAAAAGTGAAATTTTGGCTGTAGGGGTGATTTTGTGAGCTTCATGTACAAATCATTAAAATCTGCGATTAATAACTTTAGTTGAATATTAGTGTCACTGAAGACCCTGAAACTTAATAATCTTTCAGTAATCTGACGTAAAAGAATATATAATTTCCATACTTCATCTTCTAATGGAACATAATAACCGGCTATTAAACTAAAGTATCGAATAAGTGTAAGCATTTCCGATGCTGACGTCTTCAAGTTTAATTTAGCACCTTGAAAATTTAAACAATTACTTGGTTTCGACCCGCTATCTGGTCCATAATCAAATGACGTCAGTTTTTGTTGCAATATTTTTTCATTTAAAATACCTTGAGTCAAATAGTGTTTTATGACAAAAGGCATTACATACCGAGCTACGCCTTCCAATACATCATGCATCGGATCTAATGCAACATTTTCGAATAAATCGAATCCAGTTAATTTTAGCCAACAACAGGTCTCTTTAATACCGGTATTAGTAACATTATTTTCTTGTAACTGAGCTTTGTAAGATATCATATTCCTAAGTAAGTTACTGTCTTCAAATAAAGCAGTTTGTAAACCTTTTTTATCTATGTTACAGATTCTGCAACACTTATTAGCCGAAAAACTTTCAGTAAAACCTAGAATGGAATTCAGCCCTAAATTATCTCCCGTTAAGGCAACTACCTTAAATTTCACAGTGCCTTTAAAAAAATCCTCATCAATAATTATTCCAGTATTATGCAAATAATTCAACTCCTTAATAACAGGCTCGAAAATAGCTTTGTTTCCAAATTTAATCTTGTCAGCAGAATGACAAATAGCAAATAGTAATATGTTATTCAACAAAGAGAATAGATGTGGTGGGAGTGCTGGCAAAGAGACATAAATAGCTCCGAGCTTATGTATCCCTGCATGGCTTCCCAATGGATTTCCTATTTCGAAATCATCATAGTAAACTATTAAAGGCAATGTAATATCACCTGTTTGCGAAGAACAAATTTGTTGCCATACAGATCCTTGTATTACATTTTCTAGGCGCATTGGCCTTGTTGAATCTTTTTCACAGGCTTGTAAGCTACCATTTAAACATTTTAAATAATCCATTACATCTATCCAAATCTTTTTTATAGAAAAAAAATTCTTTAGAACTAAACGGAGCTTAATAATTTGCATAGTACATTTCCTGGTATTTAATGACAAAATGTTGTTACTTCGTGAAGTGTCAGAACAGTAACCGACAGTTACTTCGTATGGTGGTATGAAAGAACCCATTAAAGAAAACTCTCGTAATCGCAAATATTCTGAACAAAACGGAGAAAACGCGCCTCGCAAAGCTGTATTCAATTTAAGCAGTTGCTCTTTAATTTCACATCTAGAACTACTTTCCCTGTCAGTTAAGTCAGAGTCAAATACGGTCATCAGAGGTGGTGTGATATTGTCAAGTAAGATTTGAATATTACTAACTATAATTTGTACTGCTGACCGAGATATAGAAGAATTGCTGTAAAGGGTTGAAATAAATTTAGAAACTTCTCTATGAATAATACTATCAACATTTCCAAGGACTTCAGGTTCAGTATCAATATGCATGCAGTCTGATTCAACTCGACAAATTGTTGTATTCTTATGATTGAACTCTAATTTAGCATTATCAGTTTTATGTTTGGAAAGGCTATGGCCACTTGAAGTGGAAGGCAATTCAAGAATATTCTCCTTTTTTAAATGTTTTGATCTGTAATGTTCTCTAAAGGATCTGACGTTTGTGAAATATCGATAGCACTCATTTTCACCACATTTAAAAATATCAGAAATGTCTATTTTTTCACATTCCTTCCTCATATGGTTTATGAGGGCCGAAAATGTGGGGTAAGTCCGTTTGCAATTATAACACTTCATGTCACTTTATTTACTGGTTTCACTAGAGTAACTTTTAAATTGCAACACCAAGAGTAACTAACGTTTCCTTTAAAGACTGTGATAATCGATCGTAAGAGGTATTTATTTTATAAAACGCAAGTTGGATAATCAGCCAGATATTATAACTTTCTGTTGGGTATTTAGCTGCAGTGGCATGAAAAATTTTGAATGTAACATCAACTGCTTCGGGGAGGGATTTTAATTTGTAAAATGTATTATCACAGACTATAAAAGCAACGCCAGACTCTCGGATCCAAATTATAATCGGTTGTAAGGTAATACCAATTCGTAGTAGCTTTTGGCGACGTTCTTCAATCGTTACTTCTAGATCAGCTTCGGTATCTACAATTGTCACAAATCCGTCTAATACTTCCGCTCGTGAAGCTTGCCAGTCTTTTTTAGATCGACGGGCGGGGGGTATATTAAACAAACAGCCTATTAACAAAATTGCAGCTGTTATCTTCTTTTGGGGTTTTTCATCTGTAAAATTGAATAATATGTATTTGAAATGACTTAATGTAGAATTTAGTTACAGAAGAAAACAAAAATAGAGCCAAGTCAACATACCATCAGCTAAGGATAACAATTCTGTTATTTTTTTTCGTAAAAATTTGTCCCTGGTATTAATTAATTTGTTTTGAGCTGATTGAAAAATCATGCTCATTGTAGCTTCTATAGCGTTAATTCCATTAGGTTTGTCGGGAAACAATTCTCCAAAATCTTGAACCAGCAGCTGCCATCCATTAGGCGACTGGAGTATAGGGTACTTTTTAAAATAGTCATTTAGAGTTCCTTCCTCGTAGTAGAGATGCCAAAGGCGTGCACGTACTGTTTCGCTCCAGAGGGCGCAATTTCTTGCCACGGACCTGGCGAGTGACTTTTTAATAGCTCCAACGCCGAAGCCACCTCAGCCGCATCCCCTAAGTAATACAAAATAATTTTAGAAATAACTGTGAACCTCAGATTAGCAAGGATGTAAAGTGTTGCCTAGGTGGGTTCATACCTTCTTTAAGTCCTTCTATGTCAATCCCAATTGCTGTGTTTGAACAGCCAGAGTTAGTAGAACAGTTAGAGAGGGAACGAGACTTGGGCTTTTCTAGCAGGCCCAGGGCAATTAAATAAGTACGTCGGGCTCTTCTGGCATTGACCAACCAGCCTGATGTATTACGCTTAGCTTGGAAGGCATCGGCAGGCAAATACGGGGCGTAATATAGTGGTGGGGACTCTTTAGGGAACAACCTCCCTATATCATGAGATAGAGTGAGGAGCTGGGAATCACTAAGAATAACAGGATTCTCGGCTGTTATCATGTGTTGCATTAGGAATTTGCATAGTCGTCCACGCACGGTAGACGGTAAAGAGCCCGCTTGCTTTCCAATAGTATAAATTTGCCTTCCCTCAGCTGAAGCCTGTAATATGTCGTACACCTGAAATACAAAATTAGTAATTTAGTAACTATAAGCTCTGAAAAATAAATGAATTATTATGTGTGCAAGTCATCTGAGGAATGGCAACAAGAAGTTATAACTTTTAACTAGCAGAGGGCTAGTACAGTAAAATAAAATCTTACTTTATTTGTGCTTGGGATTTCTTCAACCTCCTCAAGTACTATTGTTTCTTCTTGAAGTTCAGGTAAATCTGGTATGAGATGCACCTAAAAATACATACTTATTTATCCGATCAAATATTACATTTTAACTATCACTAGTTTGGTCAAGTAATAAATCTTATGAAAGAACTAGTCAGTCTAAAATGATCATGTGGTCAAATATAAATAGCTACAGAAAAATTCCATAAAGTATGTATAAATCGAATAGAACATAATTTAGTTAATAATACATATATAACTAGCTAGCTGACTGCTCACAGCTTCACTCGAGAAATAATTTATAGCCTATGTTAGTTATAGTATACTATTCTACTAGTGAAAGATTTTTTAAAAGGGTCCAGTAGTTTTTGAGTTTATGCATTACAAACAAAAATACAAAATAAATCAAATTGAATCAAAGTATATTTCAAGCACTTACAATAGTTTTACATGTTTTAAATACAGGTAATATAATTTAATTAAATATTTTCTCTTTATAATATTATTATAGATATAAGATATATCTATCTATGTTACTATTATTGTATACTATAACTGTATTAATACAATACCATATGTTCTTCAAGGTCTTGTGGCCTTTTTTCCACACTTGATTTTTCCCCACTTTGCTCTCCTTCAGAGTTACTTTCAGTAATACAGTCTGCTTCCTAAGACTGCTTCCAAGATCGTAGTATTTATGGAGTTCAGGCTGCTGTTATACTACAGAAAACACAATATAACAAATTTAGTACCTACACAAAATTCTGGTCATAAATTAATATGCATGTATGATTTGCGAACATTTGTTTAATAAAAAGAAAGTAATATATTTCCAGTGTAACTTATACAATGAAAAATATTTTGTGTATTATAAAAATAAGCATAATAAAGTTCATAATATAATTCCATAATGAAGAGTTTGATAGTCTATTACTTATATAAATAGTAATAATAAGCAATGTGATTTCTAACCAAGTTGCCTTCTCTTTGGTCATCTTTGTACAAGGCCAGGGACGCTTGAAACCGGACTCTGTCTCCAATTTTTGGGAACATGGTTATTATTTCTGGTTTTTCAAGAAGCAACATTGTTGCAATGTCTATTCCTTCAGCTAAAACAATGATGTTGATATAATTAAAACTTGTGAAATGTGCAACAAATATATCTTCTACGTTTTCAGATATCTGGACAGGATATATATGTTGCTGTTTCAATTATAACTAAGTACCTATTAATAAAATTCATTTATCTACAACTAAGTAAGCTGTCTAGTTAGGTATTACGTCACCCGCAAGACGTTTTACATAAATATAACTCATTTTCTTTAGAAAATTCAATACTGGTTTTAATCAGAATTTAAACAGTAAAAATGATTTTAGTAATAATTTAAATCTAAGTCTATCAAAAGAAATTATTTTATGAACTCGGCACGCCATTATCAATGTCAATCGTCACATATCCCAACGCACACTTATAATGGCGTCTATGTAAAATAGAATCGTAAAATGAGTAGATATTAATATATACACTAAAATATATTTTTTCAAAATAGTATCTATGTACCTAGTTACCTATTTTAGTACTTAAATGAATCTCGTTTACTACAAATACTTAAAAATGTCTTTTATTACTACTGAGTTACTTACCGGCAAATTTGTCTACGTAATGGGCTAGATTCCATTTCGTCAGTAAATCGCATGTAGCTTGGTCCATTGTGGTGTTCACAATCAAAATAAAAGTATAATATTAACTTATTAGATATTAATATTATCAATAATTTAACCAGTGCGTGCACCAAAAAACAAGCAAGCTAGGGCGTACGTGACTGCGTAATAAATGGCTGAACAAAATGAGTGTTGCCATATAGTATTATAGTCGTATTTTTGGATGACGGTAATCGTATTTCGTGGTTTCGTAATCAAGTTTTTGTATGATTCTCATTATATTAATAAGACATACATATTATTTATCAATGCTTACCACAAAAGTAATATGATACAGCACATTATTTCATTATTATTTCTATCTTACTACAATATGGTGACAGCAACTTATTTCAGTTGATGTTAATTCAAATTTAATAGGAATTCTTAATATTATACAGTAACGTTTCACTATGTTTTATAAAACTAATCTTATTTCGGAGTAGCATCAAAATTCACATTACGTAATAATATTACATGATGAAGTTATGTTAAAATATTGAAATGATAATTTAAATTTGTACGACGAATTCGTAATTTGATTACACTCCAACAAATAGATTATTGCATCTTATGTTTTTATTCCGGCATGTTATTTTAAGTTTATCATTATATTTTAAGAAAACGCACCTTTTTCTAGTCTGATGTAATCATCATTTACGATTAAGCAAAAGTGACATTTTTCTCAGTGTAACATAAGTAACAAGGGGCACACTGAAATGATCGGGAATAAGAAAAACCACATGCACGGTATAGCTAAATTGTATTTTATTGTTTTTCGAAGTATTCTCCGTTCAACTTAATGCACTTTTCCATTCGTGCAAACCAATCATTAAAACAGTAATTCCAGTCTGAAGTTGATGTTGACAAAATGGCTGATTTGTACGCTTCCACAGCTGCTTCGGGGTCTTCAAACCGTTGACCGCGTAATAAATCTTTCATTCTAGGGAATGTAAAGAAATCGTTTGAGCTCAGGTCAGGACTGTACGGAGGATGGCTCATCAGCTCAACGTTTTCCTGCTTCAAAAAATCATTTGTCTTCCGAGCCGTATGGGAGCTCGCATTATCGTGATGTAAGATGATGCGACGTTTTTTCGGGTTATTTTTTCGGAGTTCGGCTATCATTTCTGGCAAACAAACCGTGATATACCATTCGGCGGTAACCGTTCTGCGTTCCTGTAAAGGAATTGTAGCAACATGCCTCTTTTTCGAGACAGACGTAGCGACCATTTTCTTTGACACGCTGCGGGAGCGAACCATTTCGTTGGCTTGACCTCGTCTTCGAAGACCCAAACTGCTGACTGATGTTTTCTTTCAGGTTCGTATGAATAAATCCATGATTCGTCACCTACTGAGACCATATTATAAACGGCATTTGACTTCCCTCCGTTGAAGCATTGCAGAGTATTCCGGCACGAATCTACACGAGCCGCCTTTTGCTCTTCGGACAAATTGTGGGGAACCCAGCGAGAAACTAGCTTTCTTACACACAGCTCATTATGTAATATCGACTGAATTGCAGTTATTCCGATACTGATAACAGCCCGAATTTGCTCGTATGTCACATGACGGTCAACTAATATAATAGTTCGCACAGCTGCGATGTTTTCAGGCGCGACCGCTGTTCTTGGTCGACCTGCAGAAGAAACAGTGCTGAGCGACACACGACCGCGTCGGAACTCGGCATACCAGCGGTATATTGTTGTTTGACTCGGTGCTTCAACATCATAAATCGAAACAAGTTCGCTGAGACATTTATCTTGAGATAAGCCGCGACGAAAATTGTGATAAATTATGGCACGGAAATGTCCACGCGTGAGCTCCATTTCTGTTAACGACGTGTCAACTTTAAACCAACATAGTTTCTGTTTTTAATAATTTATTTAATTGTTTGAATGTCATTAAGATTCTAAGAGGCCAGTATTCAAATTCTAAAAAAGGTTTTATTGTAACTCAATCCGAAATATTCTATTCCCGATCATTTCAGTGTGCCCCTTGTACAACATGTAGGTACCTACAAATTGTTTTTGAAAAAATATTTAATGTACAGACAGGGCTCATTTACGATTTTATTATACTTATGTAGGTATAGATATAGATATAGCTATACCTACATAAGTATAATATTATAAAGCTATGCTTAATATTATAAAGCTGAAGAGTTTGTTTGTTTGTTTGGTTGAACGCGCTAATCTCAGGAACTAACTGGTTCGAATTAAAAAAATCTTTTTGTGTTGGAAAGTCCATTTATCGAGGATGGCTATAGGCTATATAACATCACGTTAAAACCAATAGGAGCGGAGCTTCAATGAAAAATGTTGCAAAATGGGGAAAATTTATCCCTTTCGACAACTTCCGCTGCGTGCGCTGCGTAAACGCCCGTTACGTAAAAATGATGTATTGACGGAATTGTTCTCCTTTAAAAGTTCTAAAAAGGGTCCGCGACAGCATATGTCTATCTTTTAAGGTTGACTCACTATAACCTTATTTATGCTAATCAAATTTATTCTAAAATAATGCATTATTAGCGAAGGTTTTTTTATAAACATGATATTAATCCTTACCCAAATAAATACGTTATTCATCAAAAGTATTTAATTTTGAACAATATTGCCCTTGACATAATTTGATTTCAATGAATATCTTAGGAGATATCTTAAATTTAATAGTACGCGGGAGAAAATAAATTCAAGCGGTCTCCCACCAACGCGACGCAAACGCGGGGACTCGCTTGATACAGACGCAAGCGTTATGTTAAATTTTTTTTTCATTTTTCAACGCGGACGAAGTCACGGCCGCCAGCTATTACAAATAAACAAGAATTTTAGTGTATATATACAGATGTAACAATACGTTACCTACTTTTTTATCTCAGTCATAACATCGTCGTTGTCTGGCCAATCCTCAGGTTCGTCACCTCGTGGTGAATCTAATTCTTCATTATCGGACGAGAATAAACTTGGCAGCGCTCCGAATCGGCGTTCTATCAATTCAAGCGCCTGTAGGCAATAATAGCAAGTACTTTTATTACAGTAATATGTTGCAATAACACAGTTATATTATTCAAACCTGTAGTTGAAGTTCCACATTCTTATGCGTCATCATTTTAACGAAGATATCGTAGTCGTTAGCTGCCCAAATTTGTTCAAACAAACGACGGTGGAAGTGAGCTGGTAGACCGGCAAGGTCTCGAGCTGACAGACGACATGCTGCTTCAAATTGTTCTGCTGTTATTCCGATGTCATCCATAAAGGATCCCAGCATCACATCCACCTGACAGATAAATATAATAGGCAGGTCAACAATGTTACATTACAGGTTTTTTTCTGTTCTTAGACCTTATTTACTTATCTATACTAATATTATATAGAGAAAAGATTTGTAATCGTATGTCTAATGAATAAACTCAAAAACACTGCACCGATTTTTAAAATTCTTTCACCTATAGAAAGCTAAATTTTCAGCGAGTAATTAGGCTAATCACCCTTCCCCCATCTCCCCCTTTTATCCCCTTCATACAAATGTATGTTTGTAACGAAAACTTAAAGACTACTAGGCCGATTTTAAAAATTGTTTCACCTATAGAAAGCTACATTATCAACGAGTAATATTTTATAAAGAGAAGCGGACGAACTTTCGTGCAACAGTTAATACCTAATAAAATAGTCAGATAACCGCAACAACTGAATCAAAAATACCTAATATTGCACAAATAAACAAGAAAGTTGATATTTTTAAGAAATTTTTGTCTGGCCATAAATTATTTTTTAGTAACAGTTACTTAATTACTATTTTTGGGCAGCCTGTTTAGAGGTAACCATCCCCTTACAGAATACCACCGTTAAATAACAGCATATGTGCTGTTGTGTTTAGGTGAGTGAGTAAGGGATGACATAGCATAACCCTTCCCAAATGCTTATCCTTAATTGTACTGTAGTCCTTAATTCGACAGTACACTTGCAGCACCTGTGGTGTTGCTTCTGTTATAGTCGACCATAGCCATCTACGAGTAAGTGGACCGTCAGCTTATCTGCCGACCTTAATTTAAAAAAAAAAAAACAAAAAAGAAAACAAATTAATGTTTATTTAATATTACAAATTTAATTGTATGGATAGTAGGTATATTTGTTACCTGCATAATTGTTGTCATTATCAGAGATGTAGCCAATAACATGAATTGTACCTAGTTACGCATAACTACCTATAAAATATTATTTATCTTACCAAGTTCCGATATTCATCATGGACATTTTTATATTCGGGCCTATCGAGTACCTCTCCGTTA
Source organism: Bembecia ichneumoniformis (assembly GCA_910589475.2). Classification (NCBI taxonomy): domain Eukaryota; kingdom Metazoa; phylum Arthropoda; class Insecta; order Lepidoptera; family Sesiidae; genus Bembecia; species Bembecia ichneumoniformis. Next base: position 8,941,964 of record OU342537.1, on the reverse strand, counting down.
TCTGTAGGCTCAAATGCTGCAAAGGTTGAACAGTATTTTTTCTAAATATTCAGCCAAATAAATAAGTTCCAGATAAATAAAATAGTTAGGTACTCACGCAACGATTTTTCCTCAATAAAGGTTTGAAGAGGAACATTCCATATGGGTCCATGAAGAAATCCGACCAAAGAATCAAAAACCCATGCATTTCCGTCTGAATTTTCCATCTCCTTCGGTATTTTCACTTAAGTATCTATTAATATTTTAATATGTACTACTTTGTACCTAAGTAGGTATATCTTCAAAGTGTAGGTACTTAATCCTAAACAAATCTGTTCAAACAATTAAGTAGTAAGTCAATTTATTATTCAGTGTGTTTGAAAATCTTATAATAAATTGATTATCAGTTATGTAGACACTTTTGTATTTGTACTTATAGTTGTTATGGTAACCAGATGGTAACCAAACGTTACTCTATCATGGTAAACATTTATTTAATGCATTTTACCCGACCCTGACTATTTGGATAGAGTGAACAGTTTTCGTCGATTTGTATCTCACTTGGAATTCATTTCAAAGGAGATTTAATTACATATTTTTTAAAACACTGCATAGACGCCAAGTCAAACTAATCTAAATATAATATGCATAGACAATTAGGCATACCTACCCGTTATAACCTACCTACAATAACAGTGATTCAGCATAAAATTATAGGTTACTAGCGGCCCGTACCGGCTTCGCACGGGCGGACATTTATTTTTAAATAATTTTGAGTTTATTCGTGGAAATTGGCAAGGACGGCGATGGGGGGGGGGGGGGTGAGTAGCCTATGTTACTCGCTGATAATGTAGCTTTCTATAGGTGAAAGAATTTTTAAAATCGGTTCAGTAGTCTTTGAGTTTATTCATTACAGGTTGGGTAAAAGTTTCTTCGCATTTAAATGAAAACTCAAGACATTTTTTTTAAAGTTCATTTAATTACAGTATTTATGTGCTATTTTGTTCGATGACTTTTTGCCTAGCGTAGGTAGGTCATAGGTGTAGGTCAGATGTTTCCAAAAGAATCTGCAGGAAACAAAATAATCGCGCGCCGCGGTTTTTCTGCGACAAATAAATAAGTTGCTTTAATTAAGCCGCCTTTTTGCCGCTATCAGTTGGTTATTTCGACATAAAAAAGTAATAAGCAGGGAATGGATAACTCTGGTTTAAATGTAAATCCTGTCGCCACCGAACAAAATTTGTGAATCGACCGATTACAAGAGTTCGACTCAAAAAATCTCGCGATCGACTGGTTGAGTCTGATTGATAGCGATTGACAAAGAGTATATAATGGAGATAGATAAGCGTAGTGCGCCGTATAGGTAAGTTAAGTGTAATGTTGGTGCGCACAAGATTACTTGGCGCGCAACTGATGGCGTATGTTAATTTTGCCAGCTTAAGAAATGTTATTTCCTTAATTTGAATAATCATTATTATATAAACATTATTTATATACATAACCAAATAAAACATTAGACAAACATTTTTAGTTAGTTAGATTTTGGACACGACAAGTTATTTTGTGTCAAGTTGCTTATACAGTGTTCTGTGCCCAAGATACTGCAATTTGTTGAGGCCAAAGATGTTGTATTAGTCTGTACCTATAGATGGATCACAAAATGCAGCAATATTTTATTCTTTCTAACACCTTCAAATTGTCATAAGATTGAAAGAGACATACATATATAATCTGTCGGGTCGAAGCTGAGTGAATGTCTCCATTTTGACTATACAATGCAAGCTAAAGTTATAGCGTAACAAGATATCGTTGATATAGATTTTAAATATATGACGGATAAAAAGTATGGCTAAATGCGTTTCGGTGTACTGTTTGGTTATTCAAAATAAATAAAATGTGGGTGCGTATTGGTACTCGCCGCATTGCTAATCGGTTGTATGAGATTGTATGCAACCTCTCGCATTTATTTCACCAAAATATTTCAAAAGAATAGTTATTTTTTGGATAGAAATATTTAGATTCCATCCTTAAGAGGTAGAACGGGAGTGGGTTTTTATTACGAGGAAAAAAAAACTCGATAATTTTAAAGTTTCATTTTTAGAAACGATATCACAGATTGGATAATCTGTGATATCGTTTCTAAACTGAGATAGATAATTAAATGAAAATAGTAAAGAAAACTTGAACCAAAAAGTAACATTTTAATTTAAAGACTTGCGGTTAATGGTGACGCTTGGGTATCCACGTATTTTTTAGTAAGTTTTCTTTTTCTGGGTAATTTCTGAAAAGAAATAGTTTTTGGTTATTAATGATTCAAAAGATTTTCATAATTTTCATAGATTGAAACATAACTTCTTTATATCTTATAGATATTACTTACTGGTTTACACGATGGTGGTATTTTGGGAATATTGTCGGCACTGCATACGAGTGTAGAATTTTAGACTGAAATCCTTGGCGAAAGCAAGAATCTTCATAGTGCATCGAGCATATTCTTGTATATTGCGAAGCTCTCCAATCGTCGCTTTTTCTTACATTTTTTGTCCACATTTTGTTTAAATCGATGACGATGGGAAATCTGTTATAAATTGATAAAAATTACTTACAACCTGCAGTGAATGCTAGAAATTGTCAACACTTAAAAATAAATTAGTTATCGATATCGATAAACTTATCAAGATCAGACCACAGCACTATAAAGCAAGACAAATGTCAAAAATTCCGATTAACTTTGGTTTTTATAAATTTTAGTTATAAACACCAGCTTTTCTTTAAATAAATCAACCTTAAAGCTGTGTATGTATGTACAATGATTCATTTTTAGTAAATAATTATAAAAATTTGTTTACAAAACACCAAAATTAATGAGTGCGAGCTGTGTGACTTACCGGTGAAATGATATGTTTCCATTATTCTCCTTCAAAACACCCACTCTACTTGGACAAACGGGAACAGTACAAGCCATTCTTGGCAAGCAACAGATTTATGAAATCACACTTTCAGATTTTTAAGTATTTTAAATCACATAAAGCTAAACGCGCTTGTTAACCAGCATGATATAAACAAATATGACGTTGCCTCTTTTATGGCGCGCAGCGTTTTAAGACGTCATATTCGGCTATTGTTATCTCTTTTTAACACACGACATGCAGCCATTAGAAAGACGGGTATCGAGTATCGAAGGAATCTTCAATTTTTATTGTTCCATCTATACAGTATACACCAAAGATAATTGTATTAGTGTATAGATGGAACAATAAAAATTGAAGATTCCTTCGATACTCGATACCCGTCTTTCTAATGGCTGCATGTCGTATGTTAAAAAGAGATAACAATAGCCGAATATGACGTCTTAAAACGCTGCGCGCCATAAAAAAGGCAACGTCATATTTGTTTATATCATGCTGGTTAACAAGCGCGTTTAGCTTTATGTGATTTAAAATACTTAAAAATCTGAAAGTATGATTTCATAAATCTGTTGCTTGCCAAGAATGGCTTGTACTGTTCCCGTTTGTCCAAGTAGAGTGGGTGTTTTGAAGGAGAATAATGGAAACATATCATTTCACCGGTAAGTTGCACAGCTCGCACTCATTAATTTTGGTGTTTTGTAAACAAATTTTTATAATTATTTACTAAAAATGAATCATTGTACATGCATACACAGCTCTAAGGTTGATTTATTTAAAGAAAAGCTGGTGTTTATAACTAAAATTTATAAAAACCAAAGTTAATCGGAATTTTTGACATTTGTCTTGCTTTATAGTGCTGTAGTCTGATCTTGATAAGTTTATCGATATCGATAACTAATTTATTTTTAGTAGAGTGTTGACAATTTCTAGCATTCACTGCAGGTTGAAAGTAATTTTTATGAATTTATAACAGATTTCCCACCGACATCGATTTAAAAAAAAACGTGGACAAAAAATGTAAGAAAAGGCGACGATTGGAGAGCTTCGCAATATACAAGAATATGCTCGATGAACTTTGAAGATTCTTGCTTTCGCCAAGGATATCAGCGTAAAATTCTACACTCGTATGCAGTGCCGACAATATTCCCAAAATTACCACCATCGTGTAAACCAGTAAGTAATATAAACAAGTTATAAAGAAGTTATGCTTCAATCTATGAAAATTATGAAAATCTTTTGAATCATTAATAACCAAAAACTATTTCTTTTCAGAAATTACCCAGAAAAAGAAAACTTACTAATAAATACGTGGATACCCAAGCGTCAACATTAACTGCAAGTCTTTAAATTAAAATGTTGACGAATCACAGATGAACGATATCACAGATTAAAATGAAACGATATCACAGATTATCCAATCTGTGATATCGTTTCTAAAAATAAAACTTTAAGATTATCGAGTTTTTTTTCTCTCGTAATAAAATCCTACTCCCGTTCTACCCCTTAAGGATGGATTCTAAATATTTCTACTCAAAAAATAACTATTCTTTTGAAATATTTTGGTGAAATAAATGCGAGAGGTTGCATACAATCTCATACAACCGATTAGCAATGCGGCGAGTACCAGTACGCACCCACATTTTATTTATATTGAATAATCAAACAGTATACACCGAAACGCATTTAGCCATACTTTTTATCCGTCATATATTTAAAATCTATATCAACGATATCTAGTTATCAATAAAAATGCACAGCACTATTATACGCTATAACTTTAGCTTGCATTGTATAGTCAAAATGGAGACATTCACTCAACTTCGACCCGACAGATTATATATGTATGTCTCTTTCAATCTTATGGCAATTTGAAGGTGTTAGAAAGAATAAAATATTGCTGCATTTTGTGATCCATCTATAGGTACAGACTAATACAACATCTTTGGTATACACTAATACAATTATCTTTGGTTGAGGCCGTAGTGATTATATACTCTTTGGTTGAGGCTAGAGAGTATATAATATATGTATAATCTGTGACTTGAAGTATTATAATTATCAAAGAAAATATGAAGAAAATAATAGAAATTAGAATAGCTCTTTAGCTTACATTACACTAGAATTTTAAAATAAAACAAATAAATAAGTTGAAAAAGTGAAAAAGATATATTTGTTTGTAAAACGTCCTTTTAACCGGCACGTGTACATTAACAATGAATAACGGTTTAACATGGGACCAAGAAAACGTAAACGGCGTAATGTTATCTTTAAAATGTGATATTAACTCCGTTTCTCCAAAATCAAGGCGGTTCACAATTTCATACAGTAAAAATAAAGAAAAGAAAGGATCTTGGGCCTTAACGTCTCTATTGTTAGCTGCATTATTTAATATTATTGCACTATCTTATATAAATATTAGTTTCACTGCTATAGTAATTATAATAATAGTGTTTTCATTTTTCGTTTTCTTTTGGATAACACACAGTGTCCAGTCAGGTAACAGATTTTTTTTTCACTTTTTTCTTGTCATAAGTTTGGTAGCCTGACGCTCCACTTGATGGTAGGTGGCTACTATCGCTTATGTGTTATGTTTTGTAAATTTATGGCCTGGTAGCTAGACCTTTAAGCCAAGTCTTTATTTTATATAGAAAACACTGCATTTCCATTCTACACTAAAAAATTTAGGCCTATAACGGCCGTTCAAAAATTACACAAGCAAGTCACATCGCCATGTTTTTACTATCGCTTATTTAACACAAGCAATGCCACAGGTGCTGCAAGTGAATTCAAAGTCCTTAGTAGAATTAAAGATAAGACGTTTGGAGAAGATAGGGTTATGGATACTTTGCTTACTGAAATACAACATAGCCTATTATTTCACAATGATACTGTAAGAATATGGTTATGGCCATATTATTTACTTATATTATTTTGACTGTCATCCAGTGTGCCCTACAAACTAATTTTTTCTTTGACTGAGTCCTTAATAATTTTCAACTGTCACCTAGTTTTACTATACTAAGGCCCAGCAATTATCTATTACAGGGGTGCTCAACCTTGAACTGCTGCCACAAGTGGTTTACCTTTAGCCTCTGCCAGGGTTAATTTAATATAAAAAGTTTTAAGGTTCTGTCTTCTGGATTAACTGTGAATCATGTCATGAAAAAAATTGTAAATTGACCAATGTCAGTGAATATTTATTTCCCAAGATTGACTCAAAAATCTAAGCACCCCTGATCTATCACAAGTGTAATTGTGTTAATGTCTGTGGATTTCAGCTAGTTTTTGATATATATAGATTTTTATTGGTTCACACCTTGTTGCAAGATATTTGCAGAACTTTCCAGTTACTTATGAAATTAACAATCCGTATAGTACTTGTATGATGTTGGTGAACTCATGGCATAAAATAGCTTGTATATGATAAACAGTTTCTGTTACATTAACTGTTACACAGAGCCTATTTCCCTATCCCTTTCCAATTCTTTATCCTTAATCCTACTATGGTAAGCAGCGCACTTGCAGCACCTATGGGATTGCTTATGGTAACGGTAACCGTAACCACCTACCATCGAGTACAGTCAGTCTCTCTGATGACCTTTACTTTAAAAAATATGGGAATTGAGCTATTAAACAGTAACTTTAAGCTATCCAATTTTTCTAATTTTAAATATATGTTTTTGTTTGCACCTCTTTTGAGTACCATAATTTTGAATACCATCAAACGAAACGGTTAGGTTACAGCCTCACGGTTAGGTCAATTTAATATGGGTAACCTCTAATCTGATAAAGAGAGAGAGCGCAGGGTGCTATTTGTCAGCTAATATAATTGCTCGCAGGTTCGCTGGATGTTTGAGATATGTCAAAATGGCTCTTTTTAGAGTATTTTGTATGTCCTTCTACATGAGCAGCCTGTGGGCGGAGTATATACCCGGAGGCAGTACAGTGCTGTGCGAGTTCAGTTTAATGTGCTAATGGGGTTTCCATGATTTTGTAGTGCATCGAGAATGTTCTCCTAGTTGCGTGTCAACTATTTTTTTATGACAATCCGGAAGCGGTCTGCATCCCTGGTGCATAGGGTTCGGGCTATTTGCTGCTAGGCTTAACTGTCAGTACCTGAACCGCTCTTGTGTGGTTCATGTATTGACTAATAAACATGTGTAAATACTAACATCTAAGTTGATAACATATTGTGATCCTTGTTGGTTGAAATAAATAAGTACATAGTAATAATAATAATTATAATAAAATAAAACATATGTTTTTTAAAATACACTGTTATTTTCAGAGAGCCTTCTTGTAGTTCCTTCTGTAGGTGTTCAAAGCACTGTAAAGTATGTTTATGGGAGAGAAGACAACTTTGTACCGTGGTGCAGATTGGACGACGTCGTTATCGATGAAGTTATTAAATTGGTATGTAATGAACCAAACATTTGCCTGCTGCATAACTAACAAAAAAATATATGGGGATTTATCATTTCACCAAATATTTTGCAGTGAAAAGATAAAAACAGTAGAAATCTCAGATTCAACAAATAAACCAAATACATAAAATAAAGCAATCAGAGAAGGAATTTAACTTCTGTTTTTCCTTTCTTACATAAAAACAATATAAACAATTCATTATGATGAATGAACAATTTGGAAATTTCACAATTAACACATGATTTCTAATCACAAATGATGACATCATTTCTAATTTTATAAATTTAATTTTTTATTAGTTTCTTTATGGAAATCATTATAATTAATTTTTGCTTTGGATCAGACAATGTATTTTAATCATTTTTCCCTTTTTTTTCTCTAATCTCTAATCTGCATTCTAGCATTCTCTAATCTGTATTTTATTATTCTCCCTAACTTTTTTGTATAATGTTATACTGAAATAAATTTTGATTTATTCCTTACATCTTTAAATAGATTGTTATGTTAAATACTTCATCTAACCGGAATACAGACAAATATGCAATTAAAACAAATCTCTTACAACAATATTTTTTTAATTTTAATTTTTTGTAATTGTAACGAGTAGGATTCTCAATAAATTAATATTTCATATTAATTTCATATTCATCCAAGGTTACCACAGGTTACCTTGGATGGATGAAACAAATTGAATACATTTTTATAAGATCTTTTTTCTTTGATGTTATAAGGTTTACAGTCAGAATTCTACAAATTGTACCAAGTATTCATAATTATTGACTTTTTCCATTAAAAAATAATTGCTGCTATGTTACTTTCAATGTTATGGCATTCTTTCAATGTACTATATACACAAACTTTGACCACAAATTGTCCATCTTTGATAAATACGAGTAATTATGATTACCTTATCTCCATGTGAGAAGAACAAAATCTAGAGTTTTTCCAATACTTATGTATTGGAAAAACTCTAGATTCCTTTAAGTTCACTTTTTTCATACAACTACATAAATTTACCTAAGTAAAATAATGGAATCATGTAAAGATTGAAATTCACTATTTCAGAATCGTGTATTGTATTACCTCACGTTATTAGTGAGAACTAATATTGAATCAAATGAAGACATGAAACACTTGAAGTTAATGCCTCTTTTTAAGGTATGTAACACGTAATACATTTTTATTATCGTTATACTACAAATTCTAAGACAAGTATTGATGCTTGTGGACAAAAGAAAAAAATGCCTCTTTGTGTTCTACCAGCTCACTACTGCACAATGGTACAATGTTTTCGGCTCTTTGCTGTACAGTGGTTGCCAAACCCTAGTTTCTACCACCATGATGATGGGTAGAAATCATTATGGTTTTCAAACATTAACGAAATCATTGCCGGATTTGTAATATAAGCAGTTCTTTCCAGTTCACTCGGTCGTAGATGTAGCTACCATCGCCTATAACACAAACTAATAACACGCCTATAACACAACTCTGGCTGGCGTCACTTTGGTACTAAACACAAAATTTATGCATTAAAACACAAAAACACAGTGCTGTTATTTCGTGATGGTCTTCTGTAAAGGGGTGGTTATTACCGTCAATCGAATTGCCTGGTATATGTCTGCAGGAGCCAGTGTGTCCTGCCCATATTAAAGCTAAGTCTACTGAACTGTCTGACTGAAATTTGGTCCTGTGCAATGAAGTGTATGTTTTGGATTATTTTTATATTGCTCGCTCAAGCCGACCTTGCTACGTTGTGGCGCGGCGTGCGTGTGGGGTGCCCGTCTTTTTTGACAAAACCGTGATAACTTTGGCATATATAAATAAGATATTCATGAATTATACATGTGAACCATCCTCAGAAATTCCTCTTTCCATTGATACAATCATGAACAAAATCCGTTCACAACTTTCCGAGATTAGCGCATACATACAGACAGGCAGACAGACAGAAAAAGAAGGATTTTACTGTATATTATCATAGATAAAATACTGCTTAACCAGTATAGATGGTCACTCACGTACATTGAATCCGTACCCTATCCAATTTCGCTTATATCTAGATGCCGCCTGTGTAGTTTGTCGCTTATTTGTTGTCATTAAAAATCCGCTAGAGTCGCTGCAGTCGACCATTCAGTCAATTCTCATGTACAAGAGATGACACTACTAAAATTTATTTAAAATATAAAAGAAGTGGGCACGAACAACGATAAAAGGGCTGTATGAACGGTATAGGTTCTGTTCTAAAAAATAGGGCAATAATATCATACATAAAAGTCACAGATTAATGATAAAAGTACCTCTCAGCAACGTCGCCCTCTAGTTATTACCACGATAATAAGGAACTATAACTGCGTGATTGAATTTGTTGGTTATAATTTTTAACAAAATACACATTAATGTTAAATTCGAGACTCTTAGTGACATCTAGGGAGTGGAAATCCCAATATGAAATTGGCTTCAGATCGTTATATGGAGGTTGACCATCTATACTGGTTAAGTAGTATTTTATCTATGATATTATGTACTTTTTCGCTATAGATGCGGAGTTTATCTCATTACTTGGATGAGATGCCGTTGCGCACAGTCCGGACGAGTGGAAACTTTATCCCGCCGATGCACAATCTTTGGATCTCCCTTCTGAGGTGTTTCTACCTGGGCTTCTTCAAGCGAATCATAAACAAATCCTGCAGGGTTGGTTGCGCACCTGCAGCCCCCCTGGTGTTGATTGTGTCTTTATGAGACAGTAACCATCCATTAAATGCACTGTCAGTCTGTCTACCGTCCTATATAATAATAAAAAAAATATAATAATAATAGAGTTCAGTATGGCGGCCCACAGAGCAGGTCAATCGAGCAGACAGATGATGTCTAGAGGTTGTTGATAATGACGATAATATAGTAACTTTTGTGGCATTTTAGTAGCGTTTCGTAGTCATAAATTGGGCAGCCTCTGGCGGCAGTAACCATCCCCTTACAGGAGACCATAGTGAAATAACTGCACTCTGCTGTTGTGTTTCGGTGAGTGTGTAAGGGATGCCAGAGCCCATTCACCTGTCCTTTCCTAATCCCTTATCCTTATCCTACTAGGTCGACAGCGCAATTGCAGCACTTGTGGCGTGACGGTAGTCATCTACCATAAAGTGGATCGTCAGCCTGTCTGTTGTTTCCACTCAAAATATTGTAATGTGAATGTAGATAATTTTCTCAAAGTCTAAAAACTTTTTTATAGTACACAAAGCCGAGATTGCCGATGCTTGAAATGGTCTACAATGAAATCAAGAATCTCCTGACCGAAGTTATAAAAGAGAACTCTTCCAGAGGTTCCGGTGATGCGGCATCGTCGGTGGAACCAGCTAAGCACTAGTCAAACAAATACTTGTTGTGTTCATGTAATTAGAAAGGTATCTATGTATACTGATTTTTTATTGTTAAGGAAGTTAGAGAAAAATACACAATAGATCTCCTATCTTCTGGTACCATCTGGTGCAATAGTATCTTTTTTTGTTTAGTTTATATTAAATAAGACTAATTTCTTTTTTATCTCCCAAATTGCCAGTGTAATCAAGAAGACATTTCAAAGGGCAAAAATAAATAGTTTTGAGTTAGTGAATATTCTAAATTAGTCGAAAAAAAGACAGCAAACGTCACTACAAAATAAAGCTAAATATGAGCTTAAGTTTAATCTATCTTAGGCTACAATTTTTATTTGTGGAGAAATTTAAAGTTGTAAATAATTTACAATTGTATTTTCAAATAATCTTATTAGATCTTTTAAAATGGATATTGTGTGTATGAGTGTCAGGAGCCCTTGCTCTAAACCATTAGGACGTTGTAGCTTAAGTTTAATGTTACTTAGGCTACAATTTTTATTTGTGGAGTAATGTGGAGTTGTAATTAATTTGCAATTTTACAATAATATACATATGGTTGTAAATTTAAAATTGTATTGTAGCTTAGCTCACAATCTGCCGATCTAGTAAAAAAATATACTTTATTTAATTTAATTAGTTACATTAATTTACTATAATTTGTTGATTGGCATAATTATTAAGTGTTTTTTGGACTATTAGGGGAAACTTGCTTAATTCGTACCCCCTAAGAACAATGTCCTATATATGGAAATATAAAAAAGAAATAGAAATTCAGTTTATAGTTATACAATCTTTATTAAATGATTAATTAACAAATGCACCAATTTAAACTTAAAAGTTATAAAATTCTTAGAAAAACAAGATTAAAAAAAAAACAGAAAAGGTACGATTTGAGAACATTTATCTTAAATCGTACTACAATGATCCTAAATCGTACTTTGATATGTTATCATTAATATCAGTCTCAAAATCACAGCAAATTAACCATTATATTAAATGTCGTAATTCTGCATAGCATATAGTATTGTTTTCTATAATTCCTTGCAATCATCACACATATAATTAAAATATTTCTTATCAACACCAGCACAAAGCTCGTGGTCTCGCACTCAGTACACTGAATCATATCCTCTTTTCTATTCTCCTCACACAACTTGCAATGCCAGTTTTCATCTGCTTTTTTCTTCTTTTTATTCTTTACATTGTTATCTTCGCTGGTGTTTTTCTTTTTCAAGATGTTTTGTTCTTCAAAGTTTTTAGATACAATCTTCTTTTTTGACTCGATTAATTTATTTTCTAGTTCTCTCTTGTAAGGACTTTCTGTTAGAACTTGAGATGTAGTTGTTTTTTTCATAACCCATTTCGATTGTCGTAGGCTGCACACAGGCGAGATGCTTTGGATGTTCACTGATAAATTGAGATTGCCTTTGCTATCTGTATTTTTAACTAATTTTTGTTTTTCCTGATCTTCAAGATTTTGTCGAGCAACTTCTGAACCCTCCATTATAGATGGTGAGCGACACATATTTTAAGTCTCTGAAATTTGCTCTGTCTTTGCAATCATAGACATAGGAGTAAGATCTTGACTCTCTTGAGCATTCTGCGTTCTTCGTTCAGTTTCTTTGGTCGCGCATGACAAAGTATCTGATTGATTTTGCACTTGTTTTTTCTTAGTTGCAGCTTTTTCGTCAATCACAACGTATGCGTCATCTCTGATTTTAAAGCGATTGCAGGGCCACAATCCACAGGATTCAAATCCGTGGATGGCAGTTTCCATACAAACAGCTCGAGGGTATGCCATGCTCAAAATCTTTGATATGTTCGACTGTTTAATGACAGAACCAGGATTGTTTCTTAGCCACGAAGTACAAGCAGAATTGAAATTTTGTTTCAGTGGTTTAAAGAATGAACGGTCCAGTGGCTGGAGTTTATGTGTAGTATGAGGTGGCAAGGAAAGCATAACAATTCCATAGCTATCCATCCACTATCGGAGCAACTGTAAACTGTATTTGGTGGACCTCCTCTTTTAAGATCGTCTGTCATCCTTTTGCGTTTAAATATCAGCATAGGTGGTATGAATTCACCAGCAGCGTTCATGCAGCAGATACATGTGGTGTTCATCCCCCGTTCTCCACTGGTAAGTGCTCCAACTTGATGTTTACCCTTTAATGCTAAAATTTTTGAAGGTTTGTGCACTGTACTGAGGCCAGTCTCGTCTACATTGTAGATTTGCTGAGCTGAAAATTTTCTTTTATCCAGAATGGCTTCATATGTATCAAAAAACTCCATGACGGTTTTTTTTGTTAAATCCCTTGCAACGGACTCTGACAACGACTTTGTTGACTCTGGAGTTCGTAATGATATTTCGGGATGATTTTTTAAAAACTTATACCATTTCCATCCAGCAAGTTTCTTTTCTTTATTAAATCGGTGCGGTAATTTATATTTATCTGCTAACTGGTAGGCTAAGTGACGTAAATCATGTATAGTTATACCAAAAAATCTAGATTCAAGCTCCAAAATATGTCTGACCAGTTCCTCTTCCATCTCTTTACTCAAATCTTTGGGACGTCCAATGCTTTGGTGCACGTTCAAACCTTTCAAGTGACGCCGGAACGTTGGTTTAGGTATATTACGAGGGTGAATCAAATATAAACGAGACTTATTTTTTAAAATATTTATTTTGATTTTAAACGCACAAACAATCATAGTTTATTTTTCTATATAATCTCCTGATTTAGAAACACATTTTTCCCAGCGTATAGGTAATTTTTTAATTCCTCCCAGGTAAAAAGAGTCAGATCGTGTTTGTAGCCAATTGCGCACATATGCTTCAACTTCATTATCGCTGTGGAATTTTTGCCCTCCCAAAGCTTCCTTGAGAGGACCAAAGACATGGAAGTCGCAGGGAGACAGGTCTGGACTGTATGGAGGGTGTTCCAGTGTCTCCCAACCCAGTTGCTCCAATTTTTGTACGGTCAGGGCTGCTGTATGGGGGCGAGCATTGTCATGGAGGAGAATCACTTTTCTCATCGGAAGGTCTCGTCTTTTGCGGCGATATGCAAGTCTGACCTCAGTCAAAAGTTTGCAGTAGTATGCCGCATTAATTGTTCTGCGCTCATGCAAAAAATCAAGGTGCAGCAGGCCACGCTGGTCAAAAAAAACGGTAGCCAAAACCTTGCCAGCCGATAATCGTGACTTGGCTTTCACTGGTCCGGTTTCTCCTTTCTTCCTCCACTGCATACTCGCTTGTTTCGACTCAGGGGTGTAGTGATGCACCCACGTTTCATCACAGGTGACAATGTGAGAAAGAAATGGGTCTCCTTCTTCCCGAAATCGTGCAAGAAGACGCTCACACACTTGAAAACGATTCAGTTTCTGGTCAACTGTGAGAAGGCGAGGAACCCACCTGGCACACACCTTGCGATACCCTAGCTCCTCTGTGAGTATAGAGTACGTGCTCCCATAACTTACTCCAACCTTAATTGCAATATCCGAAGTTGTTAGACGCCTATCACCTTCAACAAGATGACGAACACTGTCGATGTTGCCCGCTGTAATGCTGGTGCGGGGTCTGCGGTCATGGCTCTCATTTTCAACACGTTCACGGCCCTCCGCGAACTGTTTATGCCAAGCAAACACTCTAGCTCGCGACAGCGTCTCTTCCCCGAACTGTGCAGTCAATCTTCTCAAGATTTCGGCCGGTTTTACACCTTCTGCAGCTAAAAACTTGATAACAATACGTTGCGCAATAGAGGGAGGTACCTCCTGCTCGGACATCGTAACGATGGACACTGAGCGAGTCTATGATGATGAGTCACGTGCTTCCCCTACTCCTGACAAACCAACCTAACAGCCAATAACAGCGGAACGTTCTTCCATCACTATTGCGCGCGCAGGTCCAAAAGTCTCGTTTATATTTGATTCACCTAGTATATGTACGACAAGCCTCATTGAATTTCAGACTTCCTTCTCTATATCCATTAAGAGCTCTTTCCATATCATCTTGGGACCAACAATTATATTTCCGCTTAGCCATGACAATCTTAAACAAAAATAAAATATGAATTCCTAATTCGTACCGGTACTAAATGAGCCAAAGCTTCGAGTAAGAATTAGGCGCACGATACAAAGATATTTTAAATTTGCCGCGAAAAAAAATGACAGCGGCAGTAACTATGAACTACAATGAATGAATTCGCAAATATATGTAGAATTTAATTATTTCCTGCTAAGTTCTGTTACACAAAATGAACTTCAAAGAAATGCTTATGAGTATCAAACTTTTTTTTATTTTTCTTAGACCATCTTTTTCAGAATTCGTTTAATAGTGCAGTTATATAATTTGAAATCTTTTTCAGAATTCGTTTAATAGTGCAGTTATATAATTTGAAATTATGGAGCAGTTTTCTTCCAAAATGTTGGTTCCGTCCTTTGTTGTTTTTACTCGTATCATAGTTGGACAATTTTGCAGCTGTTTGTTTTGTATTTCTACATGATAAGTGTTTGGCTTTTCCTCAAATGCAAACACTTTATTTGTCATATTGGAGACCATATTATTTTCACCTTTATAAACTCCGATTGAGATTATTGAGTTTTTCCGTAATATCACATAAAAAGGTTATAATATGTTTGTGGCTCAAACTGCATAGTTGGTAATAATTTTGAAGTAAAAAATAAAGTTTGGTTTTATTTTATTTTTTCTTGGAAACAATGTTGTCACAAACATTTTCATCAATATAATTCACAAATTCACAAACGATTTCCGATTGATTGACTACCCGGAAGCCTATCTTATAACTAATTTTTAATATTTGTTGGTTAATCAGTATGCCTTAATTAACAATTAAATTTTTAATTAACAACGTAGTCACAAACAAAATTAAAGGCGTCACAAACGTTCACTAACGATCCACAAACGATTGACCGAAGCAAAAATTTTAAAATTTGGTTTTTTTGAATTTGTGTTGGTTAAACCGTAGGGGGAACGACGCACAGGTTCGTGGATGGAAAGGGGGATTCCCGCCGCGCGTTCCGTCTCGCTCTTGCAACCACAGATTACTAATAATAGGCTGCGTTCCTATTCACTCCAAAATCGTTGATAGCGCTCGGCTCACATTCCCGTTGCTAATCACCCGTTTTATGATGGACGCGAAATTTAATTTTTTTTTACAATAAATCTGTAACTTCAGATGGGCCAATGACAAAGGCCTGGCAGGCCGCAGGTTGAGTATAGCTGCTGTAAACGAAAGACAATATATTGTGAATGACTATAACTAGAGTAAGCTGACAGATTAGGAATTAACACTTTTTACAACAATGGACTTTAATATCATTAACATATTTCTTACGGCACTTACTAGAAATGTGACCAAAGTTTTTATAAATATCACGTTGCCAATTTTTGACTGGACATATTGATATATTGACGTTGACAATTTTTGAATTGTGAAACTTCCCACTCCTATAACATGAAGGATACTGTGACTGTTTATTATAATGACTCACTTGACTATTAAACCGGACTTGATTTGATGCAGAATTTCCATACCTATGTAAACTTGTACTAGAATGTACTTGACAATGACTCAACTGACTGGACTGCTATGGACGGAATCGACTTGACTGACTAATAAAATTACTTGACTGACTGAATATGTTCTCGACTGTACCTATTCTACTGCCCTTTTAATGTGGTCGTGCTGTTTTCTGACCATTTTGTTAATAGTACCGTTGGTCTTATTTTCATGTAAATGGACTTGATTTTGCACTGTCTCTTCTTGTAAAAATAACTCCTTGTCCATGTCAAATGTTAAGGATTGTGCACTTAAAAGTTTTTTCTTATATGTTCTGACCTCATACCACAAATTAATTGATCTCTTAACGCAAAAGAAATGTGTTCATTACTGAATTTGCACTTGACACCTATTTCTTGTAATGCACTTATATAATCCACTGTCGACTCACTATCTAATTGCATTCTGCGATGGAAAACATATCTGTTTCTAGATTCCAATCCCGGAGGTTCATATTTCATTTCCAAAATTTGACTAATTGGTCTATAGTTTTGGTGTTCGGTCTACTTGGGAGACAGGCGCTATGTAATATGTTATAGTTAGTACTGCCTATGTGGGTTCAAAATAAGGACTTTTTTGTAGTGTTATCGACTATTTTATTCAATGAACAGTATACTTCGAATACCTCTTTCCAACTTTGAAGAGTAACCTTGCCATCGAATGGCGGCAACACCCCAATATACGCAGACATTTTTTATTGGCTACACAGACTATTAAGTAAATGCTAACGCATCAGATAGGGCACTCATTGAACTGATCAGGCAAGATATTTCAAGCTGTGAAACACATTTGAGGGCAAGCGTGTCACCAGAAGAAAAACTCGTAATAATTTTGAAGTAAGATTTATTTATTGTTCTTCAAAATCAGCCAAAAAATATATATTTTCTATCACATAAGACGACTAAGAGCTAGATAAGGGGGCGGTAAGGTTTGTCCTTTTTGTATCACTTGAATTAATTCAATTTTGGTCGCTAAACGCCTATTTTCTGGTACTTTTTTGAGTTCTTTGTATAACGACAAACAAAAAAGTTTATCGTCATCTTGTTTGGTAATACTATTTTCTTGAAGTTCATTCTGAAAACTTTGTCGTGACTCGATGTTTTTTTCCATTAAAACAGCTATTTGTTCTTCTGGCACTTGTTTTTTCTTACGTGGGGGACGTATTTCAGTGGCTTCGGTTGCATTGGCCTTTAGTTGACTTGCCTTTCCTGACTTTCATTTGGTTGTTCTTCTAAATTATTAGTAGTTTCATTATTGTTTACACTCTTCTGCAGGAAAGAAAGTCTTGAAAACTGCTCCCCTGAATTCTCTTCACAATTATAG
Source organism: Bembecia ichneumoniformis (assembly GCA_910589475.2). Classification (NCBI taxonomy): domain Eukaryota; kingdom Metazoa; phylum Arthropoda; class Insecta; order Lepidoptera; family Sesiidae; genus Bembecia; species Bembecia ichneumoniformis. Next base: position 8,924,381 of record OU342537.1, on the reverse strand, counting down.
CTATCCGATTGGAATTTTATAAATCTCGTGATTAACAGTGATTTAAATGTACTTTTGAAGGTATGGCAATCTGGATCGTTATTTCTAAAATTATACGCCCGCAATTGACCAAAAAGTTTTCGATCGGGTCAGAGTTCAAATATCGCGGGTGCATGATTTTTATATTTCTTTCATTAAGGTATTGCCACACCCTTTGATAACTTTTCAGTGTAGTCCCAGATTTTCAATGAATGCACCGATATTTTTTTACTTTGATTATTGATATATCTCTTTTTTTTAAGTTTATTCATGGATTCTCTCCAGAATAATAAATAAATAAATTCGTGACGTGGGATTTTTTTTTGTCACTGCCTGTCTTAAAGGTTTTCCTTTAGACGACGTACTGAATGTTGATCCATTTACGGAGTATAGATCATCAAAAAATGGTACTACTTCAGCTGTGTTTTTTAATGTGGAGCTTACTTCCTTTCCATCTGCATAATGAGCTATAACAAACCAATAAAAACATAGGTTGAGTTGTATTGCTTAAAAATTATCATTTGGTATATTTTCAAAAACAATATAATATTTTAAAAAACAAACAAGGATATTATAATTGATTGCTAAGTAATGCAGAGATCTCTAACAACATAAGCAATTTGGGGTTTGTATGTATGTGCGACGATAACTTAGAAGTTCTTGATTGTATATTTATGAAATTTGTTAGAAATTGATAAATGAGGCCATTCGGTTGGGGTTAGTTGATATTTTAGGGTTATAATTATAAGGCAAGAAAACTGGTTGAAATTTCCTATCCAATCCCTTATCCTTAATCCTATGGTGGTCGGAAACATGATAGTTATCAAATAAAAACTGTTAGTTTTTAAAAGCCCTCTTAGTTTTTGATTCATAAGCCAAAATGTGAAAAAACCGTGAAAATGCGAGGCGAAGTATACTAGTATTGTGTCATATACAAAATCCTTTAAAAAAAAAAGCCAATTGCGAGATGTACTCGCAGCTCGTACATTGAGGGATCCGTACCGTAAAATAAAATAATAATTATATAAGATAAAAGGCTAAGTTTCTACCTATTTATATTAAAAATAAAAATACTTTTTTTATACAAGGAGGTAGATACATAAATTACAGAAAAACCTGCTGTTTTCCTGTAGTATATGACCTTTTAGGGCACGGAATCCTAAAAATACTTTAAATTAAAGTACCTACAAAACCGAGCAGTATATGATAAGGTGACAGCTACAGTCTTACTAAATACCCGTGTGCAGTTTATCACCTGAAATAAAATAATACAAATTTTAATTGAACAGCATATTTTTTTTACAAATTGAGGATGTGAAAAACATAACACATGTTGTGACCTTGGGCTACACGTGCGGGCGAGACTCGTTGAGAATGAGAACGGCAGTTACCAAATAAAACACTGATTCTACACTTTTACTTATATATTATTACATAACGTAACACATGGACTTAATACATGCATATATAATAGAATCGCGACAATGCGTGTTGCATGTTCATTTCCCTGAGGACCGAGAGCGACTGATTCCTGCGGCGGTCGTTTCGCGTTCGCCGGCGCCGGCGGGAGGAATTTGCTGACGTTACTTGCGTCAGACGAGGGGAATTTGCTGACATGCCTCTGTGTTCCGACAGTAATCCTCTCCTTTTGAAATAAACAACAACAAAAGAAATGAATTTATACATTAAAAAAATATTAGGGTCTCCTACAGTGGGAGTATAATTGTAATTTATAACCAAAGAATAGAAAACATTTTTATCTTGTGACTTACTTTAGTTAGTTACGTCAGTAAGTATGTGCGTCTGTTGTTTGCTGCGGCGACACATTGCTGACTCGAATCGATGTGGGCGGCTGCATTGTCTCGACAGATGTCCGTACCCAGCGTTGTATGAGACTCGAGCATTTGGTGCGAAGTACACAAAATAAGAAAATCAGCAGGGCTGCTCCGAAAGGTCGCCGAAGTTGTGTAACAACGTTTCTGCGACCCCGCCCATCTACGGCTGCGCTAGAAAGTCGTTGGGTTTTAGACGGTAGGAGTCCGGCATAACCCGCAGCGTCCCCCTTTTTTTTTTTTTTTTTTTTTTTATTTATTATTTATTAAAACAATAGTGTTTCATTTGACTTAACATTGGTGTAAACAAAAACTCATTAGAGTTTTACCGTACACCATGTGCCGATTACAGAAAATTTAAATAAACCTTCAGTTGACGCCCAACGTACACTTCACACTCCTCAATTACTTTAAGATACTTTAAGACTTTAATATATTATTTAGTGTCATATTCTGAATTAAAATATCTTACAATAATAATTAGTATTACTATTTTATAACTATTTTTGTATTGTTGTTAAAATTATATTTATCTGTAGTTAATTGTAAATAGTATTGTTTAAGCTTAAACATGATGTTTTTGGGAGTTATGTCTCTTTTTAATGTTTTAGGTAGTTGATTTGTTAAATTCGGTATGACATAAGCCAGACGTCTTTTTCCGTAAAGGTTGTTATATTTGGGTAAATTGTATTTTGATTCATCAAATAATCTAGTTGAGTAAGTTATTTTTGGAATTTTTAAATTTTCGTTAAAATATAGTTCCTTTAATAATACAAACTGTGTTTTTTCTTCTATGGGTAAAATTTTACAAAATACAAATAATTTGCGATAATCTTCTTTAAAGTTTTGTTTTAAGTTTTTAGGTATAATTTCTTTTAGAATACGCAATTGAAGTGAGAATATTTTGTCCAAATGGCTTTTAAAAGTTCTTCCGTAGCTAGATAGTCCATAGCTCACGATTGGCTCCACCAATGCTTTATAAAGTAATAGAAGTAATTTGTAGGGTGTTTTGTTTTTTATTACAGAGAATTTCCCCAGTATGGCTCTCATCTTATCACACACATGATTAATATGTTGTATCCAATTTAGTCGATCATCTATTACTAGTCCAAGATACATGTGTTTATTTACAACCTCGATAGTTTCGCATTGACATGATGCTTGATTTTTTCTGCTATTGGAATGAAGACATTGGTGGTTGTGAGCTATAAGATTAGGTTCAAACGTAGATCTATTTTGGCTAGTACTAATATACATTACTTTCGTTTTATTAGCATTTAGTACCAATCCCACATCATGTGACACACTTTCATTGCTGGGTATCCATGATGGATTTCCCAACGTAAAAAAAAACAAACCATAAGTTCGATTCCGACGTAGTTGAGCTTTGCCTCGACTTGCCTTGACCATTTTTGCACCTGGGCTATGGCGATGTTGTTATTGTGAGAGTTATCTTCTTTGCTCTGGCCCCAGCCCATGTTGTGATACTAATGATTATTGATTACTGCGGATTGACGAGGAACTCTTCTGACTGGTTATTAAATAACGACTGTGACATGCCTCTGTGTTCCCACACACAAGTCATCAATTGAAGTATTACCTTCATCTTTTTAATTTTCTCTGGAATGACGTGTTCATCATTTAATTTGTGCAGAGGTCTCATTTGTGTGTGATTGCAGTCAGCTTTATATACATCGAGACAATGTCCGCTCCACTTCGAAATTTTTTCATCATATTTAATATTCTTGGTTAGGAAATTGTTTCTCAACCCTTTTATTAAATGAGGTGTAACACTTAAGGTGTGCCCATCAATTGCAATCATATCGTCTGTAAAAAATACATTACAGTGTTACCACAAATACTATCAACTGTGATGGCACCGGTTGTGTATTTTTAAGAAAAGAAAATATAGTAAAAAACGACAAACTTACCAATTTTCTCAACTGCCATTATTTGCTTTCTCCGTGTATCCTCTTGAAGTATTTTCAGGGCAGATTGGAATGCTGTACCCTGATCACAGATCAGTGCAATTGGTAGGAGTCCAGTTTTACCCACAGCAGCTATCATGTCCTTGATAACTGTTTTCAATTCCACTCTTTGGAGGCAGCTCCTTTACGAAAATAAAAGGCCAGAGATTGCTGCCATTTAAGAACGACTCCCGCAACATAAAGACCACTGCATGGTATGCAAAGTCGTTCGTTTTTAGGGTTCCGAACGTCCGAAAAACGAAAAACGAAAACTCGTGTGTACGTCTGTCCGTCGCTTTCAGTCAATTATCTCCGAATCTACTAGACCGATTAAGTTGAAATTTGGTACACTTATCAGTTTCTGTGACCCAAACGCAGAGGTGTGACGTGAATAGATGAAATCTGTATAAGGGAGGTCATTTTTGGGGGGAAGGTGGGAAATTTAAAAAAAAATAATTGATAGCTGCATCGTGTGACATATCAAATGGAAGGTCTTGTTGTGAAGATCTTAAATGTATTTTTTTGTAATTTTAAAATAGTTTCCAAGTTATTCAAGAAAATAGACGAAAATCGACCATCCCCCCCCCATCTCCGAAACTACTGAACTTGAAAAAAAATACAGAAATTAGTTTTCTACTTATAGATTATAGGAAAATCTATAAGAAGTCCATGATATTAAAATAACATGGTAAATCACTCAACATCGTTCGGAACCCTCTTCACGCGAGTTCAACTCGCACTTGCCCCATTTTTTTTTATTAAGCTCAACAAACCCACTAATTAAATCTTTGTTTGTCATGTGCCAAAGCGGCTTCATAGAAATGAACAATATTTTTTCTCCTCATCCCAAGTGCTGACCTGAAAATAATATATTTAGTCAGTCTTTAATTATTTTAAGATACTGGGTAAAAAAGAGCCTGTTACATTACAACAGATAATTGTAACTAATAATTTTCAAATCCATCATCAAAATAAAAAGTAAATTGAACATAACATTACCTCTATTTTCACATTCTATTTCGAAATCATATTATTAATTCGAAATCATTATTATATAATAATCATATTATTATATAAATATTAAAATATACCTATTATATTTCAAAATTGAATAAAATAATTTATTAAATTAGAAATAATAATTATTTTTATCAAGATAAAAATTTTATGCAAGAATCTGTAGCATTTTGGGCTCTGTTTCATTATCGCCTTTGCTATTAATTTTTCTTCATTTGTGAATCTCCTTCCCCTGGCTTCCTTTGCACTTGTTTTATCTGCATCCATAAAAAATTTTTGGCCAATGGATCCATTTTTTCTGTGAACTGCACGAAAGACTTCTGTTTGGAAAAATTCAACGTGTTTTGGCTCTTCGGTTGTAATTAAGCTGTCTTTGTGATTTTTTTATATTCCTTATAAAGTCTTGCACAATGTGATATCAGCTTTTTTTTTTATTGATAACACGGCGTCTCCTTTTGGTAAAAGGAGTGCAAATAACAACTTAGTTTGTAAAAAAAAATTAACTTCTTGAGCGTTAAAAAATGGCAAAATTTTCATTTACTTATTTTCCATTTTATAATATTAAAAAAAACCATAGCGATTTAGCTATAAATAATATAAATCCTTGATAGTTTGGTTGGAGTGTAGGAAACAGGGTGCTGAGTTTTTTTCTATATTATCTAAATATTCATATCTATATAACTTTTTTTGGTAAACAATATTACAAATTAAACATGTCTTTAATATATGTATTTGTGAAGTTAGGTCAAACTGATAATCTTCTAATTATTATTGTAATTCGTAGCAAACGCCAGTAATTAATAAAACGACTGTTTGCAACCCGTTATTGGTTTTTTGGTGGCTCCACTTTCAAATCTTGATTTAAGCGGAAGTTTAGATTTTCTGTCAGTGAAATTACATCAACTTCTGAAATAGAAAAAGGGAATTTATTTTAATTGCAAACATAAATAACTTTGGAAACTTGAAATTTAGCATGTTGATGAAATATATTAGTTTTACAATAATTTACAACATAAATTAATTTTTAAAGATTTTAGAAATTGAGTTTTCAGATGCTATCTTTTTACACCTATAAATGGAGCTCATGGTTGGGTAAAGCTTTTGGAGTTCATGAAGACTTTCAATGTTTAATATATATATATTTTTTGTTCAATTTGCAATACTAACAGACATTGCATCGGGGAAGCATAAAATGGTTTAGTTCTTTTAAATTTCATTAGTTGCTGCGTACACACGTGATGTAGAATGATGCATTTTTGACGTACCATTTGTTCAATGCGAAACATTAAAATAAATACATGCTTGCAGTGCGCTTCACTGCCAGCTGCAAATTTGCAATGTGATTCTTCAGTGGGACATACATCTTCTGTCCAACAAGTCTTTAGGTCTACAACATATATTATCTTTTTCATTGAATATTATATATATATATATCTCAGAGCGGGCTGAGACATTGGCTCGTGTTGAGCAGCTTCGTCTGGAGCCCCGCTCGTTATGTCCTTTTCTGCCATAACTTTAATAACTATTTATTTAATAACTTTTTTTTTTGTGTGTTAATATCTTGCAATCGGTTCTCAACCATACAACCATAAGCAGATTAGTTAGGAGGTTTTCAGTGACTTGTAAGGCCAGTTCTTCCAGTGAAGGTTGGCCCTTTATTTTATTTGATTATTTTACCAAATGTGGTATCGTTTAAGCCTTTTAACCTGTCTTGTTTTGCCTAGCTCTTTAGCTAAGGTTACCGGTTAGGTAAGGTTTCTACCGGTTTGATTGAAGTTTTGATTCTCCTTGCAGAGCACTCTGCAATTTTGTGCCCGGTCTTCCCACAATGAAAGCATTTTATTATTTTCATTTTCTTTTCCGCTGGTGGCCCAACTCGCTCTTCATTTGACCTCTTCCGATATGTAAAAGCCATAAGCTCCTTCTGCATGGCCTGCCTCGAGGGATATGTCATTTGTAAAAACGAGTCGTTGTAGCCTGGGTTCGACCTGCGCACAGCGAGTCATAACTGTCGCAACAACGACTTGCTCCATCTCAATGTTTCGCCAACGAGATGAAATTGATGTAAACATCCGGTTGGCAAACGATGCCAGCGTCTCCCTTTCCTTTGGTACAATTTACTTAAAACTTAAATTTTACACATTTAAATAGTACGAGTTTTCTGCGTGTTGTGTAGGTGAGATACTTTTGGGTGCATAATTATTTTGTTCGCTTTAGATTATGATTACTTCTTCTCTCTTTTCATCTGTCGATTGTTGTTTGCCCATTATTATGTAGTTACCAATCTTCATAAATCTGTTCACGTTCCCAATTTACTTGCCATGTCCATAAAAATTTTCCTTCGTAGTTTAATTGTAATTCAGCGATTGCTTTATGTACGAAAATGTCTCCATTTTGAATGCAACAGGAATATGACGTTATTACTGCTCGCCTCAGACTTGTCTGTTCTAATTTTATTTGGTTTTCTATTACAACAGTTTTTATAAACGAGATATTAACTCACCAACCGACTATTTCATGGGATCAATTTCGGTACTCGTTGTTTGATAGATACACGCCGAATATGGTAGACAATACAAGACCGCGTGCCCCCTGTACGGACGCACTGGCAGGGTCGCCATGCGATGTTATACGGTTGAGGTTCTAAATGAAACCATTCAGTGCCGATTTATTACTATACTTTATTCTGAATAAATGTACCTCTTTTATATTGGGTATTTACACAAAAATTTATAATAGAATATTAGTTTACAATATTTATCTTAGGGTTAGGCTAAGGTGTCTTATTGTTATAAACGTCCATATTTGGATGGGTGTTAGTTTACTTATGATGTATTTTATTTTGATCACTGACGAGACTGTTTCTGTTTTCAATAAATTTCTTCCTTTCGTCCATTGTTGTGTAATTAGTGAAAATATTCTCTTGACGTTGGCATTATACGCAGAATTACAAAAAAAAAAATATTGTGCAATTTTTAATAATTCCGAATATAAAAGTGAGCATTAGGTATTCTCAAAATTGTAACCAAAGTTGATTAGCATTTAGAAGTTTATCTTGTTGGTTCAGACTTTGACTGAAAGATTTTAAATTCACCTACTCATCTATCAATTTTGTGTAGTTAATTTCTATGTTCTTGTCTTTTAAAAAAACAATAGTGTCTTCAATAACAGTCCATTGAGTATTCTCATTTATATTCGGCAAAAACATCCAGTTAAATTTATCAAATTGTTTTAAAGGCTCTATCCAACTCTCAATGTACGTTTTTATTTCGTTATAGAAATTGAGAGAACATTTTTTAAACTCTTTTTTTGTGTTTTCATCTTCTTTATTCAAAGTGCTCTGAATACTCAACGGCAAGAAACTTTCTTTAATTCTGTCATCTAAACTTTTTGTGATGGATGTAAGTATATTTCTTGTTTCAAGGACAGAATTATCACTTTTTTCTAGATTCTCTATTTTTGAGTGACTGATGTGCATAATAGAGTGTATAAGAATAAGAAACAAATACGCTTCAGAGAGAGGATTTGCAAAAAACTGTTGTATTAAAACAGGTGGCCTTTCTAGGCTTCCAAAATAATCCTTTAACTGACGGTAGAGCTTCAGAAGTCGCGCTCGATAGCTGGAAACAGACTTAGAGAAGCTGCTTGCATTCCACATCAGCTGTTTCACAGAAGTCTTTAGGGTTTCGGTTCGTACTGTTCAAGTAGCAAAAACATTATAAATTTTTAAGAAGATAGATTCAGCGTCAACTGGCAGCAAATCATATCCATGGTGCACTGCGTTATTAATAACATGTGCAGAGCAACCCACGCCAACTATGTTGGGGTCCAGACTTTGTTTGAGTTTATGGAAAACGTTGTTAATTCCTCGTCGTTCTATTCCACTAAAGTTTGTGTTACGGTTGTCTCCACCAAACGCAATACACTTGGACAAGAGATCGTGCTGGCGAAGTTGTTTTATAATCAGTTCAGTAATTGTGTCGGATGTCTCATTTTCCGTGTTTTCTATTTCGAGGAGTTTTGTGGTGATTCCGTTTTTTTTTTACATCAAAATATTGAATAACTAAAGGAAATAGTTTCGTGCTTCCAGATAACTGGCATCAGTAGCCATGTTGATAAATGGTACATTTTGTAAATCATTTTTAAGTTCAGCAACCGACAAAGGGTCTAGCACTCTGGTTGCTATTGCAGTTGCTTTTGTTCGATTACATGAAACTTTTTTTGCGGTATCTGACCCCGAAAATATTTCGCGGTTGAGAATACAAGTGCAGTACAAAGAATTAAAAAACATATAATGGCTTATTGTATGATAGACGAGTGCGCCTTCAGCTGATCGAATAACGAGGTCTTCCGAACTTGATCTTACAAAATATGTAGCTGTATTTGAAGAACTTGCTTGATTTTTCAAATTTGTTTTGTGTTTCTGTGTACTCAAATGCTCATTTATGTCTGTAACTCCCTTGTTTGCGATCAAAATATTCGTCGAACAAACGGTACAATAAACCTCCCAGTCATATTTTACTTTTTTTATCATTGGAAATTTATTTTGCAACTCGCTGTTGAATAAGCATTTACGTTTAGTCTGTGTGTGTCTGATCTGAAAAGGATAAAAAAAACGATTGTAGGTAACTCATAAGAGGCCAATGATTTCCCGCTATTCCTTCTTTTACTATGAAACAGATAAACAGAATCACTGTACAGCACTACAATACATATTCTTAAACAAAATATAATACCTAGTCTCATGTTTTGTAAAATAATATAAAACATAACTTGCAAAACACAAGTCTACAATTATAACCGCCCGCTACGCAACTGCGGCGAGATAGAAGGGAGAGTCGGATGTATGTACGGCACGGGGTGCGGGGCGAGGCGCGTGGCGAGTCGCGAGTCGCGCGCGACCGATGGTGAACCAGACCACAAACAAAACCTCGCCCGGACGCGTATTGCCATTGTGTATATCAGTACAGACACCCATAGTCTGTACTCGATCACTTTGTGCTCTTAAAAATAACAAATACTGTAAAGCAAACTAAGTATGACTACAGACCAGTCTGTATAAGTATACGGTTTGCTTGCATATTTTTAAAGCAAACTACGTATGACTACAGACCAGTCTGTATAAGTATACGGTTTGTTCGCATATGTCTAAAGCAAAATGTGACCGTGTTATTGTTTGTATTGTAGGGTATGTGGGGTCATAAGACTTTAATTATATGTTGCAGTGTACTACGTAACTATGTTGTACGTGTTTATATTCTCTGAGGGAAGCTTTGATGACCCCCTCCATGGAAAAGGATACATTTTTCTTCTTCTAAAAACTAGGTTTAAACGTTTTATTCTCTATATAAAACGTATAAGCCTAGGTATTTATTATGAAAATAACATTCTTAAATATAATGGTAATGGGAAAATATTTAGAAGTAGAAAAACGTTTCCTTCTTTTGTATCGAGGGCTCCACAAAGTAATTTCCACGTAATGACTGATGAAAAAAAAATGCAGTAGCTATGTAAATAAAACAATATTTAAAAAACATTAAAGTATTTATTTTTGAAAGGGTAAATCAACATTATTTACTATTTAAAACGAAACCTTATTTAATGTTTTTTTGCATTTGGCTGATTTTTATTAATATTTTCAGAGAGATTATGTTGTTTTTTCTTTCTCACATCTCTTCCACTTTGTATGCGCCCTTTTCCTTTAGAGATCCCTCTGTCCTTTCTCCTCGAAACAGATGTTGGTTGAACGCCTATTTTCCTAGATCTACACATCTTTATTCTCTGAATGGCAAAATTTTTGGCTTGGTCTACGGTTTCTATGCTACATAAAACTTTATTAAATTTTTTAATTATCATTAAATTATTAGTTGATGTGTCGGTTTGTAATATTTCAGCCAATCGGTTGAATTGTAATTTCATGACATCTATTTCTTTTTTCATATTTTCTTCATTTTGATGCGCACTCGGTATAATTACTGTTTCCGACGAAACAAGTGGCAAGGGTTGTGTGGATGGGCCAGTAACAGACTCTTCAAATGAGTTTTCAGTGCTCTTTAGATTGACGCTGGAATAGAAGTCTCCGGAAATATTGTTGCCTAATGCTAATTCAGCAAATCTTTTTCTATCTTGCGATGTTATGCGGGGTGATGTTTTGATAAGAATGTTAAAAAATTTTTCTATATAACATAGATGTTTACAATATTTTCCACTCGTACCTTGAGGGCAATCACAACACGCAATATCTACAAACACTGTATAAAAAATCAGTGGGTCACTTTCTGATTGAATTTTGTACTCGTTTTCATTAATTTGATAGTATTCATTCAACCCTTCCGTTTTTTTAAGATATTTCATGTAAATAATGTTTTTGTCACGTCTGGAGTGAGCGAAGTCTAAAAGACGAAGTTTATGGTAGTTCTCAAAATTTTCCGTAATGAACTTTACAAGCGCACAACTATTAAACACTTTAGATCTTTGTAACACTATATCTTTAAATATGCGGATAGAGGATTCAACATAATTATTTGTATTGTTACCTCGAGTCATCAAATCTGATCTGTAACAGAAACACCATTCTGTTCGTCTTTCCCATAAAATGTTCATATAATTTTTCAGCATAGCATTATCTTTAACATCTTTAATCAAATCAGAAAAAAATGCGGTCGCCGTTTCTTCACTTTCAGCATAGAGGACGTTTTGAAATGATTTCATTACGACTTTTCTGAAGTCCTTTTCTACTTTATGATCAGAAAGCCAAAGCCATCGCCAAACTGCTTGACAAACATGAAAGTGACACAGTAATAAAGTAGCTCGGGGGAAAACGCATTTCAAAGCATTACGCTCTGCGTCGGCATCATCGGTCATTATTACTACGGGCTGAAATTTTTTTGTAGTATCATTTTCCAGAGCTTCCTTGGCCGCCATAAAAGCAAGAGTGTAATTGGCTTCGGTATCAGCAGTATGTAACACACAAGCTATCGGTACAGCGCCAATTTTCAAAGATGCAAAAATGAATGTCACTCTTGTGGATGTTTGGTCACAAGAACCACTAGAATCAATGTAGACCATTTCATCTGCATATTCATTTAAAAATAATCTTTTCATAATTGGAGTTATTATAACAATTATCATAGGGTTTTGTTTTATAATCAAGTAAACTCCTTTTTCAGAAAAAATATTCTGTCGCTCTTTTAAAACTGTTACAACGTCGCGATCAGAACGTCCTCCTAGATTAATTTTACGCCATTTATCGTATAAATGTCTGATTTGACGATAAGTTGGATTTTTTTGAGCTAGCACTTGATCGTTTGCAGAATCTAAAATGTTTATTTCATGATATTGTTGTGCTATGGTCGGTGTCATACCTTGTTCAAAGTACATTTCGAACTGTTTCTGCACATCTGGATCACATCGTAAAAACTTATAAGCGGATGCAACATGTATTCTATGCGAATGGTTAAAATTTATCTCGATAATGACGTTCATTCCATCTTTTAAAAGTACGTCGTTTTTTATTGTATTTCTATTAATTTTTTTATACTTAATATTTATTGTGGCACTGCATTGAAAGTTCCTGTTTCTTTTTTCATGTTTCTTATTGAATGACGAGTGCTGGCATCCATACTGCTTACGAAATTCTAGTCTCCGAACAGCAGGGCTTCGCTTTACAATCCAGTTGGTGTTAGTAAACTCGGAAAACTTTTGAATAAACCGTTTACACTGGTCACGCGGCGAATCATTTTCTAACGATGGTAATTTACATTGGATATTGGCACTAAATGTCTCACTATTCACAAAACTGCATTTTAAGATTTTGAATTCGACACACTGTTTTGCTAAAAACGTTTTTAACTTGTATTCATGCATATTATAAACAATTAAAGTCTTTATTTCAAACAAAAACAACAAACACTTTGTTTTAATTTGATCGACACGTGCGAACTCGTTTTATTAGATCAAGGACACTGCCATAATGCGAAGAAAGCAAAGAATGTAAAGGATGTACCTAATCTATCTTTGGTGTGAAAGAGACAGAATGTGTTTGCTCTGCACTCCAAATTGTCTGTACTCGTATGTGTTTTGCTCTCACGGATTATAGCAAAGTGTATTTTATTTCAGTCTGTCTCTGTACTGATATGCAGTATGCTCTCTAGCTACAAGAGCATATTGCGTGCGATTACAGAGCAACCCCTGTCTGTGCTAGTATACATTATGGCAATACGCCGCCCGGACGCTCCCCGGACGCCTTCTAAACCTTGACATCCGGGGAAACCCGGACGAATGGCAACCATATACTAGACACACTTAATAGATTTTGACTCATTTTTGGTACATAGAAAACATTATTTATTTTAATTTTATTATAGTAGCCATTTATGCGGAAATACATAAACACCTTTCCAATTTTACTAGATTTTAAAGTATACCCATCACCCACTTTAATTTCTATTGGGTTTTTTAATATCCCAGTCATAAAAATAATTATCATTGTTAATAAATTATGTGATTGGAACATCCAAGTTACATTATTCTGGCTCACTAAATTAGATACTATCAAACACTTATTTACTTGAGAAGATAGTACTTCAACATTAAAATTATCAGAGTTACCTTGTTGATGACCTTGCCTTCTATGTTGGTATCACCTCTATTTTGATAACCTCCTCGTCGATTATTATATGAATTGTAGCTTCGTTGTCTGGCATTCTGAAAGTTCTTCTGCTCTGAAGTTTGATACTGTCCTTGTCCTTTAGTTTGATTATGTCCTTGTCCTATAATATCCTCTTCCCCGTTGTTGATATCCACCTCCTTGCTTTAATAATAAAAAGCTTTGATAAATAATAATAAAAAATTTGATAATGATAATAAAAAAATAAAAAGGAAGATTAGTGGGTCGGTATCAAAACGACTGGATCTCCAAAATGACTATATCTGCATAAGGACTAGCTCACAAAACGACCATAGCTGCAGAAAGCATATATCTCGAAATGACATTGTAGTAACACGGCCATCAAGCAGAAGGTCTTCGTCTCAGAATGGCTTAATATCAAAACGACTAGATCGCAAAACGGCCACTTCGTGGAATGCCTATATCTCCGAATGGCTTAGCAGTAAAACGACTAGACCGCAAAATGACTTTCTGGTGAAAGGTCTACATTTCATGGTAGCAAAACGACTAGTTATCAAAATAGCTACAATATCCATAGAGAATCATGAAATAACAAGATCTCAAAGCCACAGCCTCTGGTCAGCTATCAAAAAATGGTAAAGTCGTATCATTAGACAACATTATACAGTGTGTGTGTGTGTGTTTTTTTTAGAACAAATTGTCCTTTGTGAAAGGTTTACTTGCTTTTTAAAACTATGAACAATAATACAGAGGTATACATACAATTAAAACAACTTTATTCAAACATAAGAGGCATATTTACATACCAATTAAAACTTAAATTGTACTTGTTGATCGTGAAAACTATCAATCATTGTTTAAATCATTTACACATTTTCAAACTGTATTTAATCTCAGTAATACTATTAAGAAACTCAAAAGAGCTAATGTTTCCTTCATTAAGTGATTTAAGCTCCCTTTTATATTTTCGGTCAAACATTATGTCTTTTTTTTTGCGTTTTGTAGAATTCATCATAGTTTTAAGTAACTTTAGACTTTGGTACTCGGCTTCCTTTTTTAGTGTATCCAGAAAAAGAATAAGTGTTGGCTTGTATTCCATGAAGCCATTGTACCCCAGTCGAGCGATAAGGCATGCGATTTTGAATCTAGAGGCCGGTTTAAAAAAAAAACATTTGAACTACATCGTGAGGAAATCTCTGGGTTGGAAGGTCAAATGGCAGTCGCTTTCGCAAAACTAATGGCGACTTATATCTTGGGATTTGGGATTAGGTTCCATAGCGGACCCCGGGCTCCTTTAGGACACAATCATCAAAACGCTAAGAGGATGATGATGATGAGTTAGTGGCATGAACATTGTTTCATGCCATTTCAATAACCAGTCTTTTTGCTACTGAGCCATTCTGAGATGAAGTCCTTTCGCGGTCTAGTCGTTTTACTGCTAAGCCATTCGGAGATATAGGCATTCCACGAGGTGGCCGTTTTGCGATCTAGTCGTTTTGATATTAAGCCATTCTGAGACGAAGACCTTCTGCTCGATGGTCGTGTTACTACAATGTCATTTCGAGATATAGGCTTTCTGCAGCTGTGGTCGTTTTGCGAGCTAGTCCTTATGCAGATAAGGTCATTTTGTAGATCCAGTCGTTTTGATACCGACCCAGATTAGTCATAGAATAAAAAATAGAACATTGCTTCAAAACCATAGACAAAACATTACTTCAGAACCATAGATAAACAAACTAAAAATCACAATTTTCTAACAGACTCTAAGGAAGAATTTTTTTAAGCGGTCTAAATGCTTTGAAGGGGAGGTGGCAGAAGGTGATTACGTAGAAAAATAAAAATAGAATTGATTTTATATGTGTTTATTTTCTTGGTTAGGCCGAGTACTTTCAATCCACCCACGTATATGAAAATAAAACTATTTTAACTGCCGAAAGTGTCGTCTCGAGTCTCAAATTGAATTTTAAAAAAGTCTCGGTACTTCGAGCTACGGGGCATGCCGGGACCTACATCCTCGCGGCACGGCGACGACGGCTTGTCTACACTGGTGGTCGCGGCGGTGTCGCGCGGTTGTTACGTAGTGCGTGCTGCCAGATACTAGTTAACTTGGAGTGTATCGCTTAAGTCTTTTTAAAAAATACAAAATAAAAAGATGGAGCTTTATTTAGTTCTTATTCACTTAACAGCTAGTTACAGAGTGACTAATAAGTCGAGTTAAAAAGACGGTTAATTCTGTAGTGCTAAAAAGACATAATATAATAATAATAATAAAGCCTTCTTTAATTCAAAACTATTTCTTACTTTTTTTTTCAAATATTCTACATAACTATATTATAATTATTTTATACAGAATTAGTAGATTGTTTACTATTTATTTGTTTGGACCCTTCTTTGGGTGTAGGCCTCCTCCAGCTTCTTCCATCTATCTTTGTCTTTGGCCACGTTAATCCAGTCACTTCCTGCTATGTCTATTAGGTTATCAACCCATCTTTTATATGGCCTGCCTACTTTCCTTGCCCTTGTAGGTCCTTTCCAGCTTGTTGCTAGTAGGGTCCATCTCTGGTCTCTGCATCGAGCAACGTGTCCTGCCCATTGTCATTTTAGTTTAAGTGCATGAGTTAACGCATCCTGCACATCAGTTTTTTTTTAAAGTTAAGATCGGCAGACAGGCTGACGGTCCACTTGATGGTAGATGGCTACCGTCGTCTTATCCGCTTATTTCTTATTTTATCCTTTGAAATAGTGCTAGGGGTTCTCAATGACTCAGACAAATTAGCAATTTCGTTGGTCAGTTCTCGTAAATATTTTCCCTTTTTATAAACTATTTCGTAGTCGAATTCGGATAAACGGAGTTTCCATCTCGTAAGTCTACTATTTGATTCATTTGTAGAATTTAACTGTACTAACGGTCTATGATCGCTACATGTTACGAATTTTTTTCTAATAGGTTTACAAGCCAAAACTACTGTTAAAAGCTCCTTTCTACTGTACTATACCAGGTTTCAGCGTCGTTCATGGTTCGGCTAGCTTATGCTGCCTATTGGACCCTGTGATAATAGTGCTCCTAGCGCAAAATTGAGGCATCATCGGTCTGCTTTGAAAAAAAAAATGCGAAATGAAGTAATGGTGCGTTTGTTAACACCTGTTTGCATTTTTCAAAGGTATCTATACAATCGAAAAATTAATTTCATTTTCCTTTATAATTCATACGTAAATTACGTTCGTCGGAGGCGTCTTTTTTCTTTGGAACCAAGTGGACTGGTGCACTCCAGGGGGAGTATGACTCTTGTAGTACATTATCACGTGGTAATTTATCTGTTTGACGCTTGATTTCATCATTTTCTACTGCTCTATAAAGGCGTATATGTATTGGATCCTAATTTTTTCTACGAATTTGATGTTTTACTTGGTTGGTGAATAATATTGGGAAATGGTCGTAATGAAAAATATCTCTATTTAAGTTATCATGAATTCTCTGTTAACAAGTGATCTATGTCAATATTATCACTTTCGTGGCTTATTACATTGGTTTCACGCTGTCCATTACTAAATTTTAAAACTTTAATCGGTTCAGATAATTTTATCAATGTGGTTTCAATTGTAGTGTTCTGTATGACTGTTTGTGCGAATGAGTCTTTGTATTTTACTACTTAGGTTGCTACTTATGTATTGAGCCTTAGCAACACCGAGTGCTTTAGGCGCCATCTGGCACTTCTATTATAATAGGTATTTATTATTTGAGGTATTATTGAGGTAGGTATTTATTATTGTTTTGTTGCATAGCCGCCTATGGTGGCATATTAATATGCAATCGGCAGAAAAAAAAAAATAATGAAATGAAAATGGGCGCCAGCTAATTACCTATTAAATAAAACGGTAATTAAGCATTTAAGAATATATATTTAACATAAAATAAAAAAAAACAATTCAATCAGGGTGGTTAAGTTCTAGTAATGCCCCGTGCGTGAAATTAATTCATATATATAATAAAAGCTAATTGAATCACAATTAAGTCCTAAATTATATTTGTTGTGAATCACTTAACTGAAGCGGAAAATTTGGACGAGCTCGTAAATAAGTTAATTCCGATGGAGTTGGCACGGCTCGACTTCATCAGGTGCTGATTTCAGAAGAACTTGGTAGCATCTTCGTCTTCCAGAAGCACAAAAAAACCAAGGCGGAAACTAGGCTTGAAGAAATTGTTAGTAAGGAAGAATCCTTTACTAATCAAACTTTTAAATCCAAAAGTTGATCCCCAAGAAATAAACGGGGAAATTGTAATTTATTATTTGATATACCAAAAAATATATAATTATACTTGAAAAAATAAACCAATACGGTCAATGGCAGAATCTATGTGCGCGACGGAAACAAAATTTTGTCAATGAAAATTTTGAATAGAAATCGAACCAAGTTATGTCAAAATAAAAAAAAAACTGAATAAAAAAAAATACATGAAGGAGTATTAGGAAAAAAGAGGTTTTAAGAAATAAATAAATTTATTTACAATAAATATAAAAAAAACGGTACCACTACGGTACAGTTTCCAGTGACTTGCGAGCTAGCTAAAAATCTTAGCGAGAAAATGGATTTAACTCATGATAATTTTCGTGCCATGATTTTTTACGACCTTTGGCGTGGATTATCAAGACAACAGGCGTTCCACGAGGTGGCCGATTTGGAATCTAGTCGTTTTGATATTAAGCCATTCTTCGATGAAGACCAGACTGCTCGGTGGTCGTGTTACTACAATGTCATTTCGAGATATAGGCTTTCTGCGACTGTGGTCGTTTTGCGAGCTAGTCCTTATGCAGATAAGCAGATCATTTTGTAGATCCAGTCGTTATGATACAGACCCATAAATAATACTGTTTAATTTTTAATTGCAGCAAAGAATGGAAATAGAATTGAGCTATCCTGTTCCATTTTTGTTTTGTTTGTATTATTCCTACGTGAATCACAATCATGTTCAGAAACTCGTATAAAACGACGCGCGCAGCGTTGGAACTGTTAAGACCTCTTAAGATTAGAGAAACTGAAAAATATATATTAAATGGGCGAATCAACTATTTTCTGTATCGAATCAACTTTTTGTATTAAAATAAAAATATGACATAATGAATTTGATTCTTGATATTGATAAATAATTGAATTTAATGAATTTATGAAGAGCATCGTGCTTTTGTGAATATAACTATTGTTTTCAAGCAAAAAGTGAGAACTTACCACTTAAAACGTCCCTTGGGTAACGTATACGAATTATGAAACAACACAAAATAGTATTTCGATCCTTAATTCGCAAGTTGGCTAACTCCATAACAGTAAATTTTAAAGGGGACATTAAAAACTTATTTATTTCAAAATTATCCCGAATTTGTAAAATCTCTCTTTAGGTGTAACCCAAAGTGTTAGATTTCTTTGACTCGTTAGGATTTTTATGATCTCTTGGCCTTTTAGTATTGGTATAATATAACTATTGATATACAAACGTTTTTCAGTCCACGTCATATTACAAAAAAATTCAAAAAGTATTTTCCTCTCAATTTCATTTATTAAATGAAATTTAATAACGCCGTTCTTTTTCTCTTCACATTTACATCTTACATTTATGGCTTTTTTTCTTTATATCGTTCTTCCATAAACCATCGACCTTCTTCTTCCCACAATACTCTTTTCCTGACTCTCTATTCTTTTTTGACACCAATTTTTTCCTTTTTGGTTTGGGTTTATCGACTTCACTGCCAGAACTACTGTAATCAACTAGTTTAATTGTTTTTTCAGATAATAAAATAGGGTCATGTGGTTGAACCAATGGTGGATTTGTAAGTTCTTGTGGCATCTAATAGCAAGTATTCATTAGATAAGTTATCTTCTTGTAATGTGCTAATATTGTCTGGGATGTAGTCACTGTCATCATTGTGTAATAAATTCGGAACTTGATCATGGTCTAGTAAACTTGGAGAGAGAGTGGTTCTTGTTTCAGGTTCTGATATTTCTTCAAATAAAGCATTATCGACTATTTCATATACGGATATTATTGTGTTAGTAAATGAAGTAGAAAGCATAGGAATGTCTGTTAAGGCGATATGGTAGGGAATTTGTTTGTCATTGCTCAAAGCAGGATTTGACTATTAACACTCTGCAGTTCTTTTTCAATAGAAGTTGTTGACGGAGCTAAAGTTAAGCTTTCGTGCGTTAAACTATCATACGGTCTTGGGAATTGGTTATTTATAAACAAGATGGAATCTGGGTTAGCTATTTCATCCACATCATCCTGTTTCTCAACCATACTCAATATTTTTTTAGCGCGTGACGTTTTTTTAAATACGTAATATTGTTGGCCTCCTTTTAAAACAATTGTAGGTTCAGAAAGAATTTCTAATATGTCGGTGTAGTCGATGTCAGCTACGTCACCTTTGTCCAAACGAAAAGTGTTTTTCTTCTTTAGTGAACGTAAAAATGTGACCCTGATCTCACCATCTTCGTGCAAATCATCGACTACACAAACATATTTAAAAATCTTACCTTTTGTCCCATTTACCTACGTTTATTAACATAAAATCACTGTGCTGGACTTGACGATTTTCTTTGTCGTCATTTTTGTCTTGAGATACCCGGCTGTTGCTCATCAACGGATGTTTCAGGTATTTTATAAATACTTTAGTACCAGCTTTTCTTACGGGGCTTGCTTAAGTCCAATAATGCTATTTCTTTAAGCGGAGACTTCTGCGGAGAGACTTTGTAGGTACTCAATGGCAAGTCTTCGTCAGAGTTTAAAGGACCATAAGTGAGTTCGAAGCCATTTTCATCATTATGGGCTACCAACTCGGGCACATTTTCGTGTTTTTCCGCACTAGTATTATTTTTCTCCTACTCTGCCTTCTCTATTTCGGCCACAAGCGGAAGGGGGACGTATACTTTTGGTGACGGACAACTCAACATCTCACTTTAACAACTCAAGTGTCTGTAAAGTTCTCCTGGACCGCTACTTAATATTTGGTGGACATCTTTTGGGGCCAGGTAGGGCCTGGATTTTTGGTGGTATTTTTTTGGAAATGTCTTCTATATTGATGGTCGAATTTAAGTGAAGCTTTATTTTGCTCAACTCCTTCATCACATAATAAAATTTATCTGTACATGAGATGTCTTCACCTCTGGCTACCAGGTCGTCTGCAGTTCTTTTAAGACCAGGTCAAATATTGTAACTTTGCTATTTATGCCATTAATTTAAGTTGCGTAATCGTAAATGAAGATATAAAAGAAAGATGTACTGTAGTAAATTACCGTCACTAAAGTTTACCACGTTCTTAGGGAAAAAATGAAATCGTCGCTAAATACCATGCCCCACACGCTCGAGGGACAGCAAATTTTTGTATGACAACAAGGAATTGTCCACTGGGTCACGATTTTTTTTTCTTCCTGTGATAACTTGTAACAGTATGTAAGTGAAATATTCTGATTATCCATGTGTATTATTAGTTTAATATACTTACTAGATCTTCGTAGATTATTTTATTGAAGTTATGTTATATCACACGTGCTTACAAAAAAAAGGTGATCCGCCCAAATAATACACTAGTTATGGAAACTTAATATTTAATGACGTATGTATGTTAAATGTTACTAAATAGTATTTATAACTAATCCAGTCCAGTCGCTTGAACTCGTTTTAATTTAATTGGTAATTCTTTTGTATGAGTTGTCATTCTCATTGTTAAATATTTTAGCACAATACACTTTAAAAGTTCAATATCATGTCTGCATTCACAATTGCATGAATAGGATGTGGAGGATGAATTAAAGCCTCAAGTTTATCATAAAAGTGTTGTATAACTAATACCACGATTTTGTGTTTACCGGTGTTCAACAAAGAGGCATTACTCATAACATTAAATACTTTTCCAGTATATTTTACAACTTCGAAAACCAACTTCGATACATGTTTCAGACCACCTCTATCCACAAACAAAGTGAAAGCAGAAAATGTATTAATATTAACAGCATAGTCGTGCTCACTAAAAATGTTAATAGGGAATTAACATTTTTAGTTAGAAACATTGCCGTATTTGTTTTATGTGTGAATATATTCACTATTGTGTTCTGAACTTAATAAAAATACCTTCCTTTTGTCTTTTCATTTGGTAACGGTGATGTTTTCATTATTATGCATGATGCGTGCTTCATTTTGCTGTAATTTGGAATTTATTTTGTCGTAAAGTGCCAGTCAAAAACGTATTATTTGTCAACAATTCTTGAGCTATATCAACACTTGCGTAATAATTATTTACATAGATTGAGTGGCCAACACCAGTGTATTTTTCTGTCAGCAACCGTGGTACTTTCTTTACGTGATCTCGTCCGCTCTCTACACTGTCTTGAGATCCAGGTGTATCTTCATACAGATGTCATTATTATCAGCTAATAAGTATAGTTGTATACTGTACTTGTGCACTTTGCTTTTCAAGTACTGGCGAAATCGTAATCGGCCAGTCCACAATGACTCGTCCACAGTCAGTTCTCTGCTTGGCTAGTATAATTTTCCCATATTATTATTAAATAACTATTAATGAGGATACCTTTTTGATACTTTCATTACCTAGTAGAATGTTTTGAACATTCAATGCTCTTAAAATCATGAAAAACTTATTTCTAGACATATAGTTTTTTTTAATTAAGTTTCCAGTAATCTGTTAATCTGTTTAATTTTATTATTCCTATTAGTATAGTGATGCCAATGAATGTTTTTAATTCTGCTAAAGATATTGGCTTCTACCGTTTGTATTTGTACATGAAAAAATAAGCTCGTAAAAATTATTATTGAATAATAAATTGAATAAATCAATTGGCTGGATTCCTGGCATATTTTGTTTTATGCCAGGAGTGTCACTAAATTATTTCTTATTACTTCTTCCTCGGCTAAATCCAGCCACTCATCTTCTAGGGTATCTCCAATCAAAATGCCATCTGGTCCGTTGGACTAAACGTTTCCTCTGGAATGAAATTATCTCTTTGAGATTGGATTCTTTCTAAAATGTCCTCTATATCATGTACCGGTTCTCTGGATGTCGACGGCTGATCCATGATTCTGAAAAATTAAACGAGTGTTCAGTTTTTGTGTCCTCAAAACAATAAAGGTAACAAGTTCATAAGAATTAAAACACAATAATGTACAATTTTATTAAAATAAAAACGAAATCGACAGTCACTTCAGATTTCACGGTGGCTTAGGCTTTTCATTAACTTCTTCAAATCTCAATCATAAATAAATTTGGTACTGTCTCTATATGCTCATCAAAATAATTTTTAGAGCCTAATATTAGGCATCAAGTAAAATAAAGTAACTCCATATAAATTAAATACATTCTATCGATATCAATTATGAATTCATTCTGCATTTCTAGTCGTTAAACATATTAATTACTAAAATGTACATATTAATCTCATTTGATTATACACGACCTAAAATAAGGTAATTCAGTGATACTAGACTTATTGTGTGATATAAGCTTGGTTATGATGTGATAGAAATTGAATCTGTAAATAAAAGGCTAAAATTTAATCAACAAAGGCAACTTTCTTTTTTAACAATGAAGAAACAATGTATCATTGCAATTGTATTGCACAAGTGGTTTTAATCATGGAAGTAATAAGTATAATGCGTGTCAAATAAGAATAGGACTGGAAATCCGCCATATTGCTCCGCATTTCTCACGAATGCGATGTGTGTGTACGGTGTGCAAAAAAAAAACAAGAATTTATTCTTTTATAATATGGGGACCCATTGTAATTTCAAATTTATAGTAATACCCAAAAATACTGCCGATTCTTTTTTTGGTATTTTTAATCGGAATCCAATTCCTCTACTCCACTTAAGATTACGTCATCGCCTTCATCTCTGGAGTCCGATTCGTCTTCGTCATTTTCACTGCTATCCCCTTCTAAAAAAGAAACAAAATATAATGAACATTAATTAACTAAATTTTGACGAGCCCGTTGGAATAGCGATTAGTGTGCTTGGCTACTGTGAGGGTTCCTGGGTTCGATTCCCGGTAGAGTAAACTTTGAAAGAAAAAGGCAAGAAAGTGATTGTTTTTTATGTAGGTAAGTACGTTTTGAGATATTCTTTATTGAAAGAATCTAAATAAAGAATCTAATTTTTTTACATTTATTTTAAAAAATCTGTTACCTAATTTCTTTTGTGATTCGGTATTTATATTTTGTGCGTGTTTTTCAATTTCGTAACTTTTATCAAATATGTTTTGATCAAACGCTGCATATTCATAAAAATGTGAAGCGTCTTCAATGCCTTTAAAGCTTCTTATTTTGTTATTAAAATGTTTGCTACATGTTGTATGATGCCATCGGTCAGATTTCGGGTAGAGCTCATGGCTATAATATTTATCCATATTTCCCTAAGATTAGGATCTTTAGGGAATTTGAAATTGAACCCGTTATGTTAATAGAGAAAGGAATAAAAAATGCATAGGTATTTAAGTTATTTCTTCTTGAACTAGGATTGGATAGTCATGCATGGTCACCCTAATTCTTCACTAACAAATTATGTTTAAAACTATTACCTGTGAAAACATAAACCACAATCAGGATAATACTCGCTTCCGCAAGCCTCCACGACACAAATTCTCCCCATTTTAATTAAAATTCTTCAAAAATATCACGAAATCAAAAAACATTCGCCATTGACGTCAGAGTCGGCGATTTCATGTGGGGTTGTCAGGTCAGGTGTCCGTATTTCATACAAATAAAAGAAAACCTATACGCTAATCGCAAATTTTTTGCGTTAATAAGGTTTTACACGTAGCAACAAATAATATTGCTTTAACATATCGGTAATAAATTATTATTTATATTTAGAAACATTTTAGAAGTAAATGTTTTTACTTCATTACATTACATCAATCGCATATTTTTCTACCATTTCTACCAACTTAACTCTGGCAACTCTATAGAACGGGACACAGAGTTCAGTGGTTGCCCTCTCACTCGGCTTCATTTTTATTTTGCGCGCAACAAGACCCTTACGATCTTAGCATAGGGTTTTATTTTCTTTATTTTAGCTGCAAGATGCACAAATAGAGCTTATTCCTGTTGTATGTAGTACCTACTTATTACTTCCATGATTTTAATTTATATTTAGGACCATTTATACGTAAAAAATTAAAAGTATCACATAAAACTAAAATTAATCAGAGTGTTCACATTGGAACATAAGAGAAAACTAGAATCGACAACATTTTGGCAACAAACATGGTACCAATGTTACAAAATGGGCATTCTATCCACTCTTTGCCATTTTTCAATTGCCACAGGCCTTTGAGTACTTGTCAACTCTTGGAGTCATATTCATAGGCTGAAGTGTGTGGGGTGCATAAACATTGCTTTTTTTAGATTGCACTCTCTTGACTTTTTCTTTTTCTTTGCTTTAGGTATCTGCAACAAATCTTCAATGAGTGCTTTTAAACAGCCTGGCTGTGGTTCTTCTATATCAGGAATGGCCTCATCATTTACAGGATAATTTCCTGCTTTAGCGAATGCTTTAACTATTAAGGACTTTTTTATCTCTGGCCTCTAAATATGCTGTAGAGAACATTCCCAAAAAGTCATAACGAGTTGGCTTTTCACCTGGTTTCTCTATCTGAAAACTGTCTAAGAGGTTTTTCCACTTCGCTTTCATTGGGCCAAAAATACCCACATCAAGAGGCTGTAATAAATCTGTGAGATGTGGAGGATAAGTAACTATGTATATTTGCTCTTTACTTGCAAGACCTAACACCTCAGGAGCAACATGTGATTTGTGGGAATCCATGAATAGCACAACAGGTCTTGCCAAGGGGATGTTTTCTATAAAATGTTTAAAAAAATCTAAGAACAAATCGTTGTTTATCCAGCCCTTTTCGCTCAGTCTTGTAAGGCAAGGAAATTCAGCACTCTTTAAACGGTCATCCCATCGTTTTCCCTTAATGATGATAATAGGTGATATAGCATCACCAGCAACGTTTAAACATGGTAATATTGTAGTAGTTGTTTCTCCTTCCCCGAAGGTTTGCTTATAAACGTGAGTTTTACCTGTCAATGCTATAATTTTGCCCGATTTCACGACAAACATAAAGCCTGTCTCATCCAAATTCCGTATGCGATGTGGCTGATTTGATTTGGGCTACGACGCACCGTTGGGCTACGGAACGGTTAATTTTTTTCAAGCCAATGTCAAATAATCTTCAGGTTTGCGATGTTAAATTACATTTTACAGTGCTATTGGTCATTTTTCCAGGAATCACTTCAACCTATTTATTTAGTAATTTGAAAATATAATGGTCTTTGTTAATACCCTTCACGGCGTAGTTGTGGCCACCCTACTAAGAGAAATTACATCGTAGATAAGATTCTTTATTGCACCCACTCACAGCACAATAATTATTAACTATTTTTTAAAAACAACTAGACAACAATCGAAAACGTTTTAATCGTCCTGAATCTAACTATCCCTGTGTCACCAAAATCTGTACATTACGCTATATGACAATTTAAATTCACTAAAGTGAGTAATTTAAATGCAATATGCCACACGCAACAAGATTAATATAAACAGTATCTTAGTGTAACAATTTAGGACCAAATAACATTTAGTAGTATACAAGTGGAAACGTATGTCACCTTGAATAATTACACTTTAATTAATTTGGTATCTACACAGTAAACAGTAATTTAAATGGAAAAGGAAAACCTCCAAGTAAAATAAAAATAAATTATATTTTGATTTAACCTATTTATTTATCACTAACTTTTATGTTACATACTAACCATTCATACTGTTAAGCATCTTAAGTCATAAAAAATAATTGTTAGCGTCTGCGCAATTAACACAATAACTAAATTTTAACAACCTTTTGTTAATCCTGTTCAGCGACACATTGGTTACCTTTTCCGGGTCGCCACCTGAAATAAAGAAATGTATACTCTAATAATAAATCTTCGAAAATTTATCTCCAAACCACAGCCCCTGACCCAAACCCGACCCACCAGTGTCATGTTGCGGCATAAAAAATTAGGAAGCGTATACAATCCTCCTACACTTGTAACCGATGATGTTTCTATGATGAAGGAAAACATCACGAGGAAGCCAGCAAATCCAAGTCTCCAAAAGGTTCGAAGACTTGTGATATCATTGGATCTTGCAACTTACCGAAGTATTCATAATGCCGGAAAGTTTGGAGACCCCTGCACTATAAAATAAAGTATCCGTGTTCTTTTTTTATTTTATTTATTTTTTTTTTAGGAGGGGAAATGCATTTACGCACTATCCCTCGTCCAGGGGACATCTCGACGAGGGGGAGTGTGGGACTCACCCGGGGAAGAAGCACCGGGAATACCCACTAAAATCCCTCCGGATTCCATCATCAGCGGTGGCCCATGGGACCGAGGTTACAGCGGGGTCATGTCCTCGGATCCCAGGCACCGCGTCGTCCGCGTCCGGACTCAACTCATGGCGATCGAATGTCGCTAAAAAACACATGGGTTGTGATTGCCCACTGGAATCCCTGTGAGCAGTCACACTTCATTCTTGGACTTTCCAAGACGCCAGATGTCCCGTTCTGACGCCCTGAAGTTATATGCCGTGCGCCGCGGCGTATGCTCGGCGACGTTGGCCGGCTCTTCGGCGCCGGAGAGGGGCTGCCTGGGGGTCCTCTTCTCGGGACCGCTCTCTGGCCTCTTTGCCGCTCAGGGCCGTTTCGCAAAATGCCTTGACGGCTTTCCAGCTGTCAGGGCTGTCGATCATTGCTCTGACGACAGCGGGTAGGGATAAGTCCTGTCCCACGACTGCCGTCAGGGCTGCCCTCTCTTGAGCCCAAGCTGGGCACTCCTCTATTACATGTTGGGCCGTGTCCTCACGAGCCCCGCAATCATGGCAAACGGTGGTGCTCTCCCTCCTCGCGACGTTGCACAGGTACCGTCCGAAGCAACCATGCCCCGTAAGTACCTGCACTAGTCGGAAGGAGAGCGTGCCGGCCCGCCTACTCACCCACTCTTTAAGAACCGGAGAGACCGCAGCCAGAGTGCGATGACCCGCACTCGGCCTCGCCAATTCATACTCTGCACACAGTATGCAGCACGGTACGTCCGAGCGGCAATTGGCCGCGCGGTGACCCGCCTTACTGCACCTGATGCACTTGTCACTTCTGTCGGTGGGTGAGGTGCACTGTCCCCTGACGTGCCCCGTTTCGAGGCACCGGAAACAGCGTATCTCGCGCGGCTGCAACAGCTTCACGCGTGCTGAGGACCAACCGACCAGCAGCTTCCCCTCTGAAATTTTCTTTGCTGCTGCCACAGGGCAGCTTGCCCAGACTCTACCCATGCCGAAGCACGAGTGGCGGATAACTCCGACCTTGGTCAATTCGCGAGCGCACTCGCCGACTCTGGCGATGGCCGCTGCCACGAGACCAGGCCCGAGACCAGTGGATTAGTCATTTTGACTGGTCTGGAGATTCGGACCGACTCCGCACTCAGCTCGACCCTCAATTTTGCGGCCAACGCATTGGCCTTATCGTTAGTATCCGAGCCGGGGATCTCAATGATCGTGGCCCCGGTCACGGCACGGCGGAAATGGACAGCTGGTATGTCCAGCGCTGCCAGGCTCACTTTCTGTTTAGCCTCCGCAATAATGGAGCCGTAGGTCACCCCCTTTTCGGCAGCTCCGGGCTGCAGGGTGATGACTACGGCCGCCGTCTTGGGAGGCTTCGCTGTCTTTTTAATGATGGGCCGCTGAGGCCGTCGGAGTCATTTTAGCAGTCGGAGGTGTCTCCTTATGCTTGCTGGTTACCGTACTCCATGTTCTATCCATGGAGACGGGGGTAGGAGGGAGTGGGCGCGGTTCTCGCTGGGCCGATTTCTCGATCCCAGCCGCGCGTCCTTTCCGGCTTCTCCTTCTCCTCTTTTTCTTTTCCTCCGTCGCCTTTGCATTTCGCCCATTAGGGGCGGCTTTTGATAGTGCGGCAGAGGGACGGGGAGCACTCTTTTTATCCGCTTGTTGCGGCGGCGTCGCCTTCTGAACCCTTTCGTGAGCCAGCGGAGGGCGGTGTTGCGGCTCCGGGTTGAGGCGCGGTTCGAGGCCTTCGAACCTGGCGTTCATCCTGTCGCTCAGGCGGCCTCGTACGCCTCGAGCGTTGCCGGCGTGATGGCCTCGTTCTGGCTGGGTGTCTCTTTGTTTTGCTGTAGCAGGATAGCCTTCGTCTCGACCAGCGGCATTCTCCCGCTGCAGCGCTTTGACTTCCTCTGTGGCGGTCCTAGTGGACAAGATGTTAATGTCCTCTCGGAGCGTCGTGGCTGCGTCCCTGAGGGTCTTGATATAAGTCCCCTTCAGGTTCGTGGAATTGTTTGCCACCTTTTCCACCAAGAGAAGGCTGGACGACATTCGCGTCATGAGCCGCGAGGAAGACTCAGCGCTTTCCACGTCA
Source organism: Bembecia ichneumoniformis (assembly GCA_910589475.2). Taxonomy (NCBI): domain Eukaryota; kingdom Metazoa; phylum Arthropoda; class Insecta; order Lepidoptera; family Sesiidae; genus Bembecia; species Bembecia ichneumoniformis. The sequence continues at coordinate 8,895,448 of OU342537.1, read as the reverse complement.
ACAACAGGTAGGCTGGAGCGGGTAGCTCTAGCCTCGGATAGGGAGGCGAGCAGCTCACGCTCAGCTTGTAGTTCTAATTCCGCCCGTTTGGCCCTCGCTAGATCGGCCTTCGCCTTGGCGAGGCCGACGTATTCACCAGTGGTTGGTGGGCGGCCGCGCTGTCTCTTCTTCTTAGAGGCCGAGCCGAGGATCGGGTGAATTTAGCGGCGGAACTATCGCTAGAACCCCCCGATCGGAGCCCGAACTTTTGGCGCTTTCGTGGTGCCTCTTTCGTCCCAGGGAAGAAGTTGAGCCCATGGAGAAGCAAGAGCCCGTGTCCGAACCGGCACTCTTGTCCATTGGGCTTACGTCTCTCGACGTCTCCAGACGGTGGAGCATTACTACGGGGCTGAGTACCCCGCTACTCCTCCCCTCAGCAGGGTCACGCGAGGACCCCGCCATCGCACGCGCACGCATTCGCACGCCCACTGACTCCTCGGTAACAGATTTCACACCAAGGGACCCGGATATCCCTTGGCGCCGTTGGCCAGACGGAGCGCATTGGCCGCTCGTAGCATATTTCACACTCGGAGCCCGAGCTAGCTCCGAGCGCCCGCCGTCAGCGGGATCGCTGGACAAAGTATTCCTGTGTCCTGACATTCTCATTAGTGTTGTGGTTGGGAAGAATACCTGCAGCCCTTTCCCAAGGGACCGCAGGTGCGCTTGGGACTGGGCACCCCCCAGCCACACAACCCCTCGGCACGCAAACCTTGGGTTTGGGGTAATTTTTTAGAGTGGTTTTCTTCCACGCGGCTCGACGCTCAGTGCGCCAGACCCCCGGCCTCGCAGAGCGCGAGGTTACGGGTTGCCCGACGGTGACCTAGGTCACGCGCCGCGCCCGTGGACCTTGCAGGTCCACCGCACCACGAGCCGAAGCTCCGCTGGCCCATCGCTGGGCCCCATCCGAAGCGCCAGTGCTTTCGCACCGAGTGCGCCTACTTTTGGGCGACAGCTCCGGACTTCTCTATTAAGAAATCACGGCTCCGCCCACAAGGGTGATTTTTTATAGAGGTTTTCTTCCTCGCGGTCCGACCGTAAAGGCAGGACCCTCGGCTCCCTCCGGACCGTTGGGCCCGAAGGGAGTTACGAGATAGGCAGCGGTGCAGACAGAGCTGCGTCCGGCTGTGCACTGCAGCACACACCGGACCCGCTGTGTGGGCCTTGTTTGTCCCCAACAAACCAATCCGATTGATCGAGCAGAGACCGGTGGGGCAGAACCACCGACCCCTGCAACCCTTCGGATTGTCGAGGGTAAGCCCCCCCATCACGATAAGGTCATGGCCCACCTAGGGGGGGAAAGTATCCATGTCCTGCGACAGCTATCATCAAAGCCACTGCCTGTATTCCCTATAATTACATATCTACACTATTATTAAGAGAAAGGTTAGATTTTTTTATGTTTTTTTTGCAATGGATAACTCTCGAGTAGCGACCGATTTTAAAAATTATTTTTGAACTGGAAGCAGTCAAATATTGAGACTTGTCGTCAGCTAATGTGATGTACTCAGAGAGGGATTTCTTTATATCAGAATCTCGTGTATGCTGCAATTTCGTTTTAGCGTATGCCACAATTTTTTCTTTGTATAGTGACAAACTTGAAAACAAATTGTTTTCTTTCCCATGATGCGATATGTACCAGTCACACCACTTCTTAACGCCACGGAAATAAGAAACCAATTCACAAGGATAATTATCTTTACTCACGTAATATCTAAATAAAAGATGATGTACACTTACCGTATTGAGCGTTGTTTCAACCATGCTGTCGATAATATCATATCCAAATCAAATTGGTTTGTAAGCGTCATCGGCACCTGCTCTCGATTTTTCCGATTTTTTTATTTTGCTTTTATAATTTCTGTAGCTTGAAAATAAATATTTTTTTGCTTTTAACTCCTCCACGGGTATTTCCATGTTCGTGCTAATACACATCCAAGCGTCATGATTTTTCAGTTTATTTTTGTATTCCTTCAAACTTTTCTTCCACAAAACTGATTTCATTTGAAAGTACTCTTTTTCTAATTCGTTTGTCCAATTTACGGTCATTTTGCACAGTGAAATAAACAATAAAGAAACACAACTGTTCTCGACGGTAAACTTATAATCAAATCAGTGAGCAAGTCGAAAAATTGATTGACTGCGACTGGATTAAGCCCTAGCTGCTGAATGTATAGAATAGAATAGAATAGAAAAATCTTTATTGTCTATCATTTCTTTGTTACATGAACTGTCTCTTATAGTGAGAATGTGCTTAAGATTAATGTCCAGTATAGAGCTACTAGATCTGTGTCTTTATTTTATGTGTGCTTATCTTACCACGAGGTGAGATCGCTATTTCGTTGTGTTTGTGTAGTTAAATGCTAGTGTACTTAAATGCTAATCTTAATTGACAAAGTTTATTTATTATTATTATTAGAAATATTAATCGATTATCTGGATTTGGTTTCACACCTTTACCAAATGACTTGACCTAATTAGCGACTTCGCGCCGAAGAAATTCGTACTTATCTGGCTGAATTTTTAACCCATGTTTTTTGAGTCTAGAAAATACTTCGTGTAGTTTATGTGCATGTTCCTGTAGGCTAGATGCAAAAACTACTATATCATCTAATTTAACAAAGCAGCGTTCACCTTGTAATCCATACAGTATAGAATCCATTGTGCGTTGGAACGTCACAGGTGCATTCTTTAAACCAAATGGCATTCTTTTATAATCATAATGGCCGTAAGGAGTACCAAAGGCAGTTTTCGGAATATCCTTCGGAATAACTTCTAATTGATGGAATTCTGATGCTAAATCAAGGGGTCAAAGTTGTCCTTTCTTTGACTTGAAAATACTTTTTTTTTTCGAGGAGAATTCCATTTACAGATTTCCTACCACTAGCTAGGTGGTAGGGGTATGTGGGGGTCACCAGTGCTCCACGCTATGCTAGGTCATAGCGGCACTGGCACTACCCACTAAAACTCCTCGGTGTCTCCTTGCCCTTCGAGAGGGATGGACCGGGCTCTGCCGAGGCAACAACTCCGATCCACCCTAACTTGAAAATACTTAGTGCTTCACTTTACTTCCTTGCAAAGGATTAAAAAAAAAAATAACGCGCCACCTACTTTACCTCATTGTGCTCAAAACCTTGTATTATTTTATCCCCTGTAATAAGTGGCAAAACCGCTGTCATGACTAAAATTCTTCTGTGTGACATAGTTTTGGAACATCCAAAGGACTTGATTTTTTTCCAAATATTACGGGTCCGATGGTGGTAACATCCTCAGACTTCAATCTCTGGAAATGATTTCAAAATAGCGTTCATCGCCACAATGGAAATTTTGTGGAGTAAACTGTGGTATTTGTGACTTTAATAACTGAAATAGCACATAATAACTATTTTTCTTTCGGTTAGACATCAGTGCAAAAATTAATGGTCAAATATTAGTTCTTTCCATGGTACTATTTATGTCACCGTGTAGACTATACAGTTGCTTAAAGGGGCTTGGGCAACTAGCAAATGTACCGTCGCAAATATATTCTTATACTTTCGGAATTCGATTTCGAGATTCTTCTGAACAAAAAACTAAAATTTCATTTTCATCGTCCATATAATCAGCTATCATAAAGGAATAAAATTTGAGTGGTACTTCTACTTCACTGACTTCCTTAAATGTAGTCTTAGATATTGTCGCAGTCTTATTTCTTGCCCGTCCTATTCTTTAGGAAGTGTTTTACTCCATCTTATTTTGGTAAATTTGTGAGTAAATTAAGGCCAAATTATTTTTTAAGTTATTAATTTTTTTCTCGTAAAATTTGAGGTATTAGATCGTCGGAACTCACGACCATCTCCCGCAAATGACACATTTCTTTTAGCACTTAATTTTCATATAGGTACGTCTGGATTACAAATGTGTTTAATTTTTTTAATAATTGTTTTGTCCTTAAATTAAATAAACTACCTTTCAATAATAAAAAAAAAACTTACTAAAAGTCGTTGAAATCAATATTTGTCTTATAAATCATACTAGGTATAACTGAAATTAATTATTAGAACTCTGTTATGTCTAACTAATAAAAAAAAAACTACCTTTGAGATAGACTACCACATTTCATGATTCTGTATTTCGAACACCTCCATATACTAGAGCCGTTTTTATAGGTTCTATGATATTTATATTTATCATAAAGCAAGGCAGTTCCTTCTTGAATATTAATAACAGTAATCTCTTCCAGATTTTGATCAACCCTATTGTATAATTTGAATAATTTTCGATAAAAATGCATTGTCAAACTTTCACTGTCAAATTTTTAAACTTGAAAAAAGTTTCAATGCATTATTATGCAAGAAGGTGCAATACATAGAAACATCGCGTCAAATTAATGTAAAATAATTGATAAGTGATAACTACTATGACTCATACATACAGCAGATAGGTTAGTACTAAGCAAATATTAATCAATGGAGTTAGTGAAGACACTATTTGCAGGTAGTGTAACGGGTATTAAAAAATTCGGTCTGCCGTGGTCCGAGCTGTCCATGCTTAGTGACTGCCCCCTATATAATTTGTAGGTAGTATATAAGTCAAGTTGTTATAAGAAGTTTGCGTAAAATGTATGTAGCATATTTAAATAAAATGTACAATATTCTTAAAATGTTTTTATTTCATTTCCTATCCTTTTTAAATACTTACTAATATTATAAAGCAAAAATTTGTAAGAGTGTATGCTCGCATGTTTGTTACTCTTTCTCACAAAAACTACTGAACGAATTTTGATGAAATTTTACAATAATATAATTTACACAATCAGAATAACACATCGGTTATAATTTATAAAGATACAAAACATAGGAAGAAGTCGCGAACAAAAGCTAGATTAATAATATTTCAATGAGTACGCAGGAATGTGGTACAGCCATTTTTTTTCTTACTTGGTTGTTTCTAGTATTTTTTTTCGTATTCATCCTTACAGAAGAAAATAGTGCTGAAACAATAATAAAAGTTTTAGGATTGATTATTAGGACAAAGAAATTCTAAATTCCTGACTTAAACTGACACGCATGTGGCTCCCTAAGCACACATGGGGTTTACTGTATATTGAATAGAATTTGGGTCCCGAGAAGTCTCACCTGTCGAACTCCCTGAATTTCAAAATGATATAAATACGTAATAAACTTAATTTACTTTACTTTAGGTCATTTTTTTTAAAATCTATTATTCATAGTTCTGATGAAAAGATTTTATGTGTCGGTATAGATTCTAAATTCTATAAAATATATATAAAGTCTATATACATATGTATATAAGACTATATAAAGTCTGTTTTATATTTAGAACATTTTAATAATAAATGAATCTGTGATTTCTTAATATAAGGATTATGACAAATGGTAATAGATATTAATGGTGTAAAATTACTAATATTTTTTTATAATTATAAGATTTTATTGCCATAAATTGAACATGTATTTTATTTAAATAGCTATATTTAATTTGTTTAGACTATAAATAAAGTTATTAATGTCAGGATTTGATTTCATATTCAACAAATATAGATTTTTTACTAAAATCCTTCTGTTTTAACTTCTTTCCAAAAATTAACTTGATTATAATTTTTATAACTTTGATCGGGAGCTGTCTCGTGTTGAACCGTGTTGAAACTGTCGAGAGTTCTCAAATTCTAATAATGACCAATATAGGTTTGTAATTGTAATATTTGTAATACAACAAGCAATGCCATTTGTTTGAATAACTATATATAACATTTTAACTTGAAATTTAAAATATTTATGATTTGAAGCAGAGGTTCCCAAACTTTTTTTCTCATAGACCACTTTCAAAATTTTGCTGGTTCCGGTGGACCCCATGCAGCTACATTTCTATCATATTCCCAAAACTCGACAAAAAATGTGAAGATTAGATTTAACTATGGAAACTTGCGTTGTGGCTGAGTTCCAACCACGAATGGGGAGTTTTCTAAATGAAATAAGTAAGTGAGAATTTATTTGGTTTTTTGTCACGCCAACGTAGACCCCCGTCGAGTCTCCCGTGGACCCCTGGGGGTCCACCTGGACCACTTAGGGAATTAAGGATTTAAAGCAATGGAATCTTAAAATACAGAACAAAGCAGTAGGTGCAAAAATAATATGGACGCGTGATAGATCAATATTACTTGAATACACGCATATATCAAGTAGCGTTTGCATCTTGATAGACACAATCATTCAAGATTATTTACAGTTATTTAATAGATAATATTATATATGTCAGATTGTGTGCTGTTTTGCGAACCATACTTATGAAATATGAATGATATATATTATATTCAATTAGTAAATAAAGATCATCTGTGGTGTTCTTTCCATTTTTTAGGCGATGGCAGCCGCTTACCATCAAGTGGTAAGGTAGTCATTGTCCGTTTGACGAACCCATAATCGAGTGGTTAAGATGGTTGTCTTATGGGTACCGGGTTCGATTCCCGGCAGGACCAACTTTGGAAATGTACTTTTCAAAGCTACTTAGCTCTGGTCTGCGTTTCTGAGTCATTAGGACAACCCGTCTGGCAGTAATAATTACCACCATGAAATAACAGCACGTGTGCTGTTTTGTTTCGGTGAGTTTGGGATGCCAGAGCCCGCTTCCCAATCCTTCTGCAGCGCATATGGACTACCAATGGCGTAGGCGACAGTAGCTATCTACCATCAAGCGCAACGTCAGCCTGACAATCTATACCCACATAAAAAGAGTGGATCTGCCGAGCTTTACTTAAATTACGTATTATTTTAAAAATAACATTTAAAAAGTTACACATAATAGTGAATAGTGAATCTGAATTTATTATTTTTGTGAATTAAATATGTTAGAAATCAGTTACAGTCTTGCTTGTTCGTTTTTTGATATCCTTTCATGTAAGTATATGTATTATACTTCAGTTTGTTTGTTTTGCATAGGACACGAAAGGAACACAGAAAGGGACGTAGGGTACCTTTCATCTAGAAAAAGTACTGTTCACCAGGGATCATCTAATGATTGTGAAAAATCAACACGTGACAAAATATATGAGTAACTAGCTGAGCCCGCAACTTCGTAGTCGTGGTAATCGGTGTAGCGCTTGACTTTTTGTTTGTAAACCGATTGGAATGAAACAAACTAAATGTTACGGAAAGCTTGCTATAATACATAAGTGAATACCGCATTCAAATCGGTCAAGCCGTTTCTGAGATTGCGTGCACAAACGCACAGACAACCAGACATACAGACAAAGAAACAAAAATTCTAAAAACTATTTTTTTGCCCTCTAACATAAGTACAAAGTGTAGAAATTGTTTTTTTTTTTTAATACATATTTAATGTACCAGACACGGCTCGTTTACAATTTTATCATATGTATTGGATAAGGATTGAATAAACAAATTGCTTATATGTTCTTGTCAGGCGTTCAAGATATATTTTTAATATAATTATCTTGCAGGCTCTTATATTTTCAATATTTAAAAATTAAATATTGATATTTAATTTTTCAACGCTTAAGGTGGAGACAAACTAACGCTAAATTGTTTAATGAAGATGTTACAAGAAATAGACAAGACAATTGCTTTGAAAAATATATTATATTATACTTAAACATTTGAAGAACCAATTGTATTAATTAAAATTTTCGTTAAAGTAACAGAAACTCTACAAAAAAAGTTAGAACACAAGAAGAATTTGACTTTTATTGAAAATTCTCTCGAAAACGGCTTATTGCGCGCATATGAATCCTGTAGATACCTATTAATAAGTTAATGTCAGTTTAAAAAATTGTATTAATAAAAAAATTTTTTTGTGTATTCTAACGGTAAAAACAAAAAAAAAACACAATTTCTAGGCCTGTTGAATTGTCTTCGCCGCCAGCGAGTTCTATTGTAAATGTCATTTGCCCAAGTGAAGCCCTTAAGAAAAGCGGCGCACATGAAGTCTTAGGTAATAGGTATTTTTACAATTTGTGAGCAGGACAATGGGTAAGATGTCAGTTAATATTAATAATTTCGCCACATTCCCTGTAGTACCACTGAAAAGTACCATTGATGGTACTACTGGGCTTTTTATTCTCATTAATACCATTGTCTGTTACAGTTAGTTTGAGTTTTCAAATGTGATTATGAGGAAACTATCACACAGGCGTCAGAGTACGTCTATCCAAATTATTATCCATATAAAACGCTGTTATGTATCATTTTCTGCCTGCCGTGTGAAAAATATTTAAAAAAATCAAAGGAATTAAATTATCTTCTCCTCACAATGGTAGGAAATTAACGATTCAGTATCCGTGGTAGATCGGTTTGTTAGATCAATGTGACCACGGCCACCGTTTAGTGTCCCTGGTTAGACACAACTTTGGACACAATTAGCGCTTTTACCCTCAGCACTAATGATATTTTATCAAGAAATGAAATTGCATCAAATGTGAAGCTTTTTGAACCATTCTCAAAATTTGTGTATCAGAAAATTAAAATAATTAAGAGACCACTAAATACGTAGGTATATTATTTACTATATATTATTTTAAATTAAAATGACTGTATTATGTCCAGTTGCTAGGGAGCTGAATATTTTATTAAATTTTTCACTCGAATGTAGAGAAAAACAGCTGATATTTAAAAAAAACATAAAGGCATTTATATTATACAAATATTTTTAATTCTTTCTGCTCATTGTACTAACAAGTAAAAGACCTTGTTAAAGTGGATTTTTGTACATATAAGCCGTCTTTTTATGTAGTACTTAGGTAATCTTAAAGCAGATAAAGTAGACAAACCCAGTAAGTATATCTCTCTATCTATAATCTTGATACACGATAAAAAAGTAACGAACGTCGTTATAGTTGCCATTTTTCGTTAATACTACGTCAATCTTTTCGTTTATCTCAGTACTGATACAAATACCCACTGATCCGATTATGTATCCATAAGTGTAGTTGGTAACTATTTGAAGTTTTTTTTTTATATTATGTATTTTTCATCTGAATTTAACGAGAAAATACTTAGGTGTTTGTTTTAAAATGCAATCTTAGAAACGCATTTGAAAAGTCGTTAGCTCTTCAAAAGAATTATGCTAAAATAACCTTGTTTGTTTTAAAAAGAGGTATTAGTTCCATTTTCCTTCACACCTTCACACTGATGCTTCACACCAGTGTTAAGGTAGGGGAATTACTTTCCCAACCTGCCTCTGACTTACTGATTAAGTCATTTATGAATTGTAATGTGTGGTGCCCCAACCGTCGACCCGTAAGAAGGCTCAATCGAGGAATTCAGCGAGTTTTTTTTAATCTTAAGGTTGGCAGGCAGGCTCACGATCCACTTGATAGTAGGTACTACCAAGTGGATAGTGGTTATCCACACCATGTAGAAATCCCTCTAATTCGGACCAAGGGATTTAAAACATAATTTTTAATACGCACCGCTAAGGATTGGAACTCCCTGCCGGCATCCGTATTTCCGAGCTCATACAACCCAAATCTTTACAAGTTTCGACTCAATAGGCATCTTCTGGGCGAGCTCGCTCCATAGTCGGGCTCATCTTTCCTACATGGCCAGATGCTGGCCAAGAGTAGTTACCGTCGCCTATTAATACAAGCAAGGTGGTCATAGGGGCTGCAAGTGGGCTGCCGATCTTAGTAGGATAAAGGGTAAGTGGATAGGACGGGATGAAGAATTGGATTCTGGCATCCCTTTCTCATTCATCGAAACACAAAAGCACACGTGCTGTTATTCTTTTGTATGGGGAATGCTGCCGCCAGAGAAATTTTTTTACGTGATGGAATCCTTAAGGTGGACAGACCCTCCACCAGTTAGTTCGCCTCCGTGGAAACGAGATCCCGGTAGGTTTTTTTTAGCTAAAATCAATAGCTACATAGTTCAAAGAACATATAATCGTAGGAGAATAACTGATTCCGAGTGGCGGCCACGTAACGGTAGACGCTATGCTGAATCGCCCCCTTCAGGTGGATTCAGATTGCCTTTGGTGCTCTATGGAGGAGACTCGCAGGTCCAGTGTCTATCATTAAAGTGGTGATGTGTTGGATTTATATGTATAGCTAAATTTTATTTAATAAATGTAGTTATTCCTGTTATATCTAACTAATAATGTTAATCTATACTAACATTATAAAGAGAAACGATTTGTATGTATGTACGTATGTATGTAATGAATAAATTCAAAGACTACTGGACCGATTTTAAAAATTCTTTCACATATAGAAAGCTAAGTATATTATCAGCGAGTAACATAGGCTACTCACCCTCCCCCAATATCCGCCCTTACAAAATTGCCGTTTTCCACAAATAAATAAACGGTACATTTACGTTTATCCCAAAATGTTTAAAAAATAAATGTCTACTCGTGCGAAGCCGGGACGGACCGCTAGTCACATATAATGTGGTAAATGGAAAAGCTATTTAGATGGATACAGTTTCAAATTGCTAATCAATATCTTACACATTGTAATAGCTTTGTATACCATAAAATGTAAATGAATAGGTATCGTAGGAGTTATCGTAAATTAAAAACTACGCGCGAGAATATAAATTGAGGCGACTCGCACCAACACCATGCGACTACGGGACAATTATAAGATACAAGATTGTTAATATTAATATTATTCCAAACTAAGTGGACATATTTAGGTAATTTTAGGTAATGGATAGGCAGCCTTGCTTTTGGAATTTAATAATAAATAAAAAAAACAACTTGAAATATGGCCTTAGTCTCGTGACACCGAATAAATGATTTTGGATATCAATTGTTACAATTTAAAAGACGGCTTGTCTTTTTTTTTGTTGGACTTTTTTCGCTCTGTTCGTAAAATAAAAATTCATAATTTGACTGAATCAGGCTGGCTATCTTTGGGAAATAGTAAAAAAACGCTTGTCTCACCTCAGGATTAGCTCGTTGCCAGCATCGATGTAAATCGTACGAAACTTGGCACAGATCGATCCCTTCTCCACCCTTAAAGTGAACACAGTTGCGGCCCATTTCATACACGACACTCTTCAGAGAATGTGGAACCATGTTTAGTATTTTATCGTATCGAAAAAATCCAGTTGTTTCGTTTAGCTAAAAAAAAGATACATTTTAAACAAATTAAAAAATCCTAGCTCTTTTTATGCAAAGGTCGGGTGATTTCCTACGATCCCTTGAATAAATCCCTCCTACGACTTTCCCATTGTGAATGGTTAAAAGGGGGCCTCAGAAAATACCAATCATGCGTGTAAAACTAATAAGGAAAAGGAAGACAACATTTGAATGACTTGTTTAGATCATTTAAAAGGGATTAAGGTCTAAAAGTTTTACAATAGGACGTGTGATGTCTTGATAGTTAGTCTAGATAGCTCCTATTAAAATATCATACTTAGCTAATTGAACTGATTTTACATAGGAAACGGTTTTTTTTCCTTAGTGTTCCCACTCATTATACTCGTAACCTCACCTTGGACTCGAAGTGAAGTTTCGTAGAATATTTCGAACCTTGTCCCCTGAATTCGAGGGGTAGCAGGTGCACTGCACAGAATGCTGCCCAATCTCGGGACTACGGGAGGAAGTTCGTCACCTCTATATGGGTGTCGTGCGATCTATGGCCCTCCACGGGACGCCGATCTGGTCAAAAGACCCGGCGAGCTCCTCCCGCTGCAGAGCTCTTTTGAACAGTCTGCAGCGGTTGATGGTCATTCGGATCGCACGAGGATACCGAACAATATCCTTTTGTACCGAACAATATCCGTTTGACAACCTGGCTGAAATGGATGCAACAGTATATGACCAGCTGCGGGACGACGGCCGGATGGAGAAGGGAGAGTGGAATACGTTAGGATCGGCGTTCGGAATGTTACGCTCACCGACGGGCTTTGGAGGTTTGGCCCGCGAGGCTGGAGGAGTACGCGCCAATGGGCCGTCGTCGTCGAAGCAATTCTGCTGAACATCGAAGCATGGATAGGGAGAAATCTCATGGGGAGATGCGGCGCGGGACCGAACAACACGCCGAGTGTTCGGGGTTGTTTTCGGGTATTGGGAGACACGCTGGCGACGGCGTTTTTCTCCCCCATTAATAATTCAATATTTATTAACAATAATAGAATACTTTTAGAATAACAGCACGTGTGCTGTTGTGTTTCAATGGATGAGTAAGGGAAGCCAGAGCCCATTTTCCTATCCAATCCCTTATCGTAATCCTATCCTACTGTAGTCGGCAGCGCACTTGCAGCAGCTGTGATCAAGTGTTCAAACAATTAGTTATGCTGTTTTTTGAGATAAGTAATTTGTATAACCTAAAGCCCACCATAGACGTAACTATAGGTAATATTTATTATAGCAATGCATATTACGATATATTTTCTATCATACTTTTTGAGTGGCCATACACGCAGCCATAAATATTTATTTTTAACGTGAACTTAGTAGGACTAGTGAACTTAGTAGACTAGACACTAACGTCTAGTGTTGTTAAGGCGAAATATATTTTAGCATATAAGTATATAAGGTTTTAATACTTACCACATCGAGCTCCAAAAATATGCACTTCATGTAACACTGGAAATAAACATATAGGTACTTAGTTTCTTTATGTGAAAGTTTGAGCTATAGACAAAGGGACTTTATTCGCAGATTATTGTGACAATGAACTATCTATACCTACATATCATAAAATCGTAAACGAGCCGTGTCTGTACATAAATACTTTTAATGTACAGACAAAACACAATTTGCACCTACTTATGTTTTGTCTGTTCGTCTGTTTGTTTGTACGTTTATGCACGCTTATACTCAGAAACGGCTTAAACGATTTGAATGCGGTTTTCATTGATATATTATAGCAAAGCTTCCCGTAACATTTAGTGTTTGTTTCATTCCAATCGGTTTACAAACAAAAAAGTTACGCTACCTATATTAATACAAAATTATGTCCCGTCGTGTTTATTCCATTTGTCTCTTAGATATCCTTTGTTCTATCATGGTGATAGGACTTGAATGTTCATAGCGAACATTATAAATACACCATCGGTAGGTACATTGTAAAAAGTCCTCCTTTTTCTCTGTCTGTCTGTATGTATGCGCTAATCTCGGAAAGTTGTGAACGGATATTGTTCCTGATTGTATCGTTGGAAAGAGGAAATTCTGAGGATTTTCATGAATTATGTGTATAATTCATGAATAATTTATGTTCGCCAAGTTATCATAGTTTTTGTCAAAGAAGACGGATGCCCCACGTGCACCGCTGCAACGAACTCTGGCCGGGTTCAGCTAGTTCTTATTACTAGACTGTTCAGAAATATCATTAAAAATCTAAATGGTTATACTTGATTATATTAATCGCCGATTTTCGCTACTTGAAATTTATTTCATATAGGTACTAATGTTCTATACACAGTTCCCATTTAGCGAATATGTTTCGCGAGAAAAGGCGAGACCAAGAACGAATTGCTGGAGGATTTCGAGTCCATTTCAAGACGTGCGTTGTAGAAATCCTATGAAACTTCAAAAAAATATTGGCAGTTAGCGGAAGTGTTTCATATCCTACAGTAAAAACTTTGAGGGGGATAATGAAAATATTACATGAGTTATTACGAGGTTTATATGCTAGAAACTTACTTTAAGATTCATGTCATCAACCATATTGCCTTTACTAAAATCTTCAACTAGACCTGCAATAGAAGAGGATTTTCTATCTTTTTTTGTGAAAGAAAAATAACTACCTAATAAAACTATCAATTTAGTGGCAATCGGGTCTACTATTCTAATTTTGCACTAGTGTTTAGCGATAGAAAATAAATAAATTACCATTTATCGGAATGGTTTGATGACGCTTAAAACCTTTTATAACAGAGGATATTTGATATTGATTACCTAAAGATTATCTAATGTTTACTTTCATCTCACATAAATAAAGACGGATTATTTATAAATAAACTATTAAAAATAATGTAATACACATGAAATATAACGTTTTAGACTATATAACTTTTCCTATAAATGGGCATCCTATAAATAACCTAACCTAACTCACTCGTTTATGAATTGATTTGCTTTTATTGTTTAGGAACTATTAATAAAATTTAGTATTATCAGCAGCAATTTTTGGAAACTGTTTTTTCCCTACTTTCGAAATTATTTAGGTTGACTCTCGACCAATAGGCTAACATTAGTACTTATTTGAAATTAGATTAAGATTTATTAGATACAATAATTATGAATATGAAATCGTAAAATAAAAAAATAAAAATGAACCTTTATCCACTCCAGTTTTTACTATACATTTTTCAGTGACAGGCGTCAGCAATTGTAAAATTTCTTCCGGTGTAAACTGAAACAGAACTTGTTAGGTACTTGTATCTGTAGTTTGATATTTTTATATGTTTATTTAAAGATGTTTTTTGTGATTCTTGTTCAGACACTATCAAAATTACTTAATCTAATAAGTAAATATATTTTACTTTTTCTAATAAATATATTTTTACTAATCTAATAAATATCTTTTAATAATCTAATAAATATATTTTTACGTTTCTCTATGTCTATCAAATATCGCGAAGGCTATACAATATAATATTTACGTACAACATAAATATATAAGCAAAGCGAGGTCGAGATTCGGCCAAAAACTGGACGAGGTTTTCTTTTACAACTTGTTTTCGGAATAATAATAACATTAATAATAAAAAAAGGATGGCACATAGGACCTGTGACCAGCGTTTTTAAATTAAAATACACATAAATATAATAATAAAGAAAAGATAGATTGGGACTATCAAAATATACAATAGGTATTCGGCATGGGACTATGTTTTTAGGTCATAATTTTTTTTTTTTCAAAATAATATATACGTAATAACAAAAAAATTCTGAACTTATTTAATGAATGACGCGAATGAGAACGCGAATAAAACCACCTAGGCCGATGCAGTTATATCGAAAGTTCGAATTTCCAATTAGGCGTTCGCTTAAATCTTACCTCTGCTCGAACATCGAACATCGCCAAAAAACCTATGAGTAACACGTTCATATACTCCATTGAGTTTCTGTTACGCCACTAACGATACGTCAGTTACCGACAACACAACGATTCGACAAATTAACACGCTCCCTTCTATTCTAATTTATACACCTAAGGTTATACCTACATTTGCACGTTTTCAGAACGTCTGTTTGTATCACGAGAATATTTCAATAAAGGGAATAAACTTTGTTGAGTCTATTGTAAAGAAATAACATTCTTGTTCAGTATAAATAAATCAAAGATTATTAGATTCAATATTACTACTGAGAGTCGTCAATAAAAGTCTATCAAAATTTATTGAAGCTTATTCATCAAGAATTGATTTTCATATAAGGGCCTCGGTATGGAAATTTTATGAGTAAAATTAATAAAAAGCGTTAACTAAAAAGCGTTATGTTTTTCTAAGCAGTTTTACACAAATCCGATAGATGTCGCCCATTCATCTAATTCTAGTGTAGTATAATAGATGGCGCCATCAAAAGTGTTATATTTTTTTGAGTTCACCAAGCAGTTCTACCCAAATCCGATAGATGTCGCCTATTGTAGATGGTGTGTTTATTTATTCTCTTTTCTATTGCATAATCAAAGACAAGTAAACTCCAGTCGGAGCTGATTTCGTTTTTGTAATTTATTTGTATTTATCCAATAAATAAACTACTAGCTATAATTTACCCACTAGCTATCAATTACAACTTGTGCAACTGAATCCTGGACAGTTTTTTTTAAACGTATTTATTAAATAAAAATTTCAAGGAAATGAACGTTTGGCTCTAGTCTGGACCTGGCAAGTAGTGGCAGGCCACCCTGCTTTTCGCAGTCTTTTGGCCAGCTCGTCTGGCAGCTGTAACCACCCCCTTACAGAAGACCACAGTGAAGTAACAGCATGTGCTGCTTATGTTGTCATGATCGGAAGCGCATTGGCAACATCGATGGTGTTTTTTATTAATAGACAACGGAAGCCATCATGTGGACCATCAGCCTGTCTGCTGACCTCTACATGATACATAATCATTCGGGAACTATTGAGTATAGTAAGAAATTGACGCAGATGAAACTCTTTTATCTCCATTCACATCCTCACAGCTTTGCTCGTGTTGTTTACAGAATTAGTGCCGTAAAATTATCAATAGGTGACGCTAATCAAAATTTATTTTGTAATTTTAAAGTTTAAAAGGTAACTTTTACCCCAGTAATACATAAAATATGTGTATTTGACGTTAATTTGTCAGGTTAAGTAGAGTAGAGAAAAGAACAAACGTTGTATGTTCTTACAGTTCTATCGAGCTGTTAGACACGTATGTATGTGTCTAACATAATATCTGTGTACTGCTCGGCTGTTTGCAACTACGAATTATCACCTCTTTAATTAAAGTGGATGGTTTAATTACAAGTAGTGACATTGTTACACGAAAGACGCCAGAGGAAGTCAGTGGGTTGCGCTCAATGGCTGCCTCATTTTATGCATAAAAACATAATTATAGGAATTCTGTGCAGCGAGCACTTTTGTGTTCGTCCGGCATACTTAATTACACATACATGCTTGGGCATCGTCACTTATTTAATTGTATGCCGTTAAGGTTAGTACTCTGTGGCCATCTGCTCTATGTTATCTGCTCTGTGGTTTAATTTGTAGTCGTAAATTTGGTGTTTTCATGAAACTCTTTCGACGAATTTTGTAATTAATGACACTAAGCCGAAATCTCTGTTACCCAAACATCTCGCTGATCACAAGACAAGAACTGCCAGGATTTCGAATAAATCTGTCTATGCATACTTATAATAAAATCGTAAACGAGTCGTACTTTTTTTTTTAAAAAAAATATTTAACGTAGGTAAATTAAATATTAAAAAAAAAAAACTTAAGTTTACTTAAGTTACCGAGCTCAAAAAAAAAATTTTTTTTAGAATTTTTGTCTGTTTGTCTGTGCACGCTAATCTCAGAAACGAATTAATCGATTTGAATTGATTTTAATTAGTGTTTGTTTCATTCCATTCGGTTTACAAAACAAAAAAATTACGCGATTGGTCCCTAATATATGCGGTTAAGATAAAAGTCAGTCATGCTGATAAACTCTTGACGTTACTACAGATCTTCTTCTCGGATGTGTTGTTTGGATTTAAAAAAGAGAGGTTTTCACAGCCATTTCCAACATATAAAACGCTGAAAAAAGCATCTAATCAGCCAAAACAATACGGCATCTATTTATTAGCTATTACGATTTGTCATAGAGGCATCGACACAGTTTGTTATTTTGATATACTCGTTTATAATTCCATTGTGCATAAGGATTTTCTATCTGTGTAAGTTATAACGCTCGCCACGCTAGGCCCCTGTGGATTATTTCTAATATTCAAATGAAAGGTATCAACGGTGCAAACCCGATCTCTGCAACCAGCGTTCCTTTCTTACCTAGGTATAATATCTAGGTATACCTAGGTATACCTAGTTCTATACATATTACTACAATATATGATTCTAGTATAGTATACCTAGGTATATACATATAATAACTATATAATGCGACATTTGAATAAAATTGTTAATTGTAATTTTGATTCAGTAAATATATTTCTACTAGGACCTTCTAACGAAAATACTGCAAGTGCCCTTAAATAATTATTTGCTTAAGTACCTAGTTCTCAAATGAAAAAACAGTTTGATGTTATTTTGTATTTTTGTTAATGGGTAAAGAGGAATTTGAAATATTATGAAGAGTTAATTTGTTTAATATTTTTTTTTTATGTTATGTCGACAGACAGGCTGATGGTCCACTTGATGGTAGGTGGCTACCGTCGCCTATAACACAAGCAACGCTACAGGTGCTGCAAGTGCGCTGCCGACTACAGTAGGATTAAGGATAAGGGATTAGGAGAGGGGATAAGGAAATGGGCTCTGGCATCCCTTGCTCACTCACCGAAACACAACAGCACGTATATGCTGTTATTTCACGGTGGTCTTCTGTAAGGGGGTATATATGTTATATGCTATATATGTTATATGCTATAAAATGAATCTCTAAAATTACTAAACCAACTCTTAAAAATTCACTTAGGGATAAATATAACTTTTGTAAGTAACATAAGCAAAGATTTATTTTTACTCATCTGTAATATATCATATAATAAAATCGTAAACGAGCTGCGTCTCAGGTACATTAAGGATTTGAAAAAAAAAAGTTTATGAGGGCTTAGCTAGTCTGTAATAAATTTTCTATTCTAAATTTACAAAATAATGCAAGATGAACGTAGTATTGATGCAATTTTTGAACATTGGCCATTTGGTTAGTTAACCGCACCACGGGATCAAAATTAAATGCAAATAAAACAGCTTGTGTTACTTGTACCTATTATGTATTTTGTGGTTATGTGTGCTTTGTCAAAGCTCACGCACTTGTACTGGATGTTAGACGAAAAACATCCCTACAAGCTCTTAGGCATTCTAGCCGTGTCCGCTGCGCCAAAATTTTAACAAAACATTGTTCTTTAACATTGTTACATTGAACATTTTCCGTCCGCTGCGACTTGTTCATTAAAAAAAGTATGAATACTTTGTTTTCTTTACATTTGTATTATGTATTTCTTTAAAAAAAGAAATACATAGTCTTCGTGTCAGACCTCACCTGCAGCCACGCACTTTCACAAATTGAAGACAGATTTGGAATAAAAAATATTTTCGTTATACTATATTAATAAAAAATATTCCCAGCGAAACTTCCTCCAGCGTTAAAATCTAACATAAAATGGACGATTCCCCCCTCCCGCAGACGATGCTCGACAAAACATTTAGGCCACGCCCCTATTTTATGTTTTCAAACAACGTTTTGTTAAAAAATTGGCGCAGCGAACGCGACTTTAGTGTTACACTTGGTAAATCTTCCAGAAGACTACCGCAAATTAAAATTAGTTGTTCACGGCATGACTAAGGGGCAGAGCCTTTTCCCATTTTTATTTAGCACTTCTAATTCTGAATACCAGATTATTCTAATTTTGAAGACCAACCATCGGACCATAGGCGACCGTCCATGTAATGTATTTCATAAATCTTGTTAACAAAATTTCATTGAAGCATTAATTACGTACTTAATTGCAATAAACGCCTAATGAGCGAATTGCTGGCTTACATTTGCTGAAAAACTAACTGATTAATGTGCGATGTTTAATGTAATATCGCGAATATTTTATTTAAATTAGAACTAAGGACCGTCATTAAAAGGCAGGCGCATTTTAATTGAAACGGTAATTGGAAATCAGGTAAGACAATTGCATTTAATCGGCGCGGCTTGCCTCTAACGACCGGTATTAGACGCGACATTCAAGAAATTCCACAGGAACGATTGCCACGTCGTCAATTAGATGATCGCTATGGTACCTTCCTGTTATAGTTCTACCAGCTGTGCGATGTTTCATTTAAAAGAAACCGGATTCCTTCTCCTTACTTCCTTGGTATCAGACGCGTGTTTTTTCTTTTTTTTTTTTTCGCTTAGAACTTATTGAGTATTATTTTTTTGACTCGGCTTGTAAGGGTCATAGCCTGATATAATAGCCTTCCTTAAGATTTTATTTACAAACACTATTAACTTATTATTTTAGCGAAGATAGTAGAGGTATTAGTGAGAGTGAGACAGTTGGAGAGATTCCTGAAATTAATGGCAGTCAAATTTAAACTCAACCCATAAAGGACATTCACAAGATATTAATCAAGTTAATCAAGTTATAATCAAGTGTAATCAAGTATAATCAAGTTGTAATAATCAAGTTAAAATTAACTTTTTAAGGCATTCTGCCAAGTCTTATACACGAGCAGTCTGTGGGTGGCTTATACACAAAGAACGTATAATGCTCTGCGCATCTAGTATTATAATGCCTTTAGGATGCTGTTGAAACGCATCAGAAATGTTTGCCCAAAATCATACTGATAATTTTTATGCCATAAGAAGGAACAGGGTGGCATCCTCATGACACAAGATGCTTGACAGTAACAAAAGCTTCCCGAAAACAATAATGGATAAGGTTGATTGTCCCCATACAAATATTTTGGATGGGACTGAATACGGCAAAATAATGAAACTAATAAATTAACAACAATATAATTAAAAGAATTTAGTTTATTAAATTTTGTGGTATATATTGCAATTTTTTGTAGCTGCTAATATGGATTTTAATATTTGAATTAAATGATTATTATTATTATTACATTTATTTATTTTTATTCTTAATTCTAATTGTTTTACAATAATCGATATCCCAGTTGGCGGTCACCTCGTGAGCCAAGTCTATGTACTTGGTAAGCTTTTTCAGCTTTCACGAGATTTTCGTCATGCGGGGCAGTGATATCAATCAATCAATCAATCAATCAATCAATCAATCAATCAATCAATTTATTTGTAACTTATAAAACATACATTTAACAGACACGGAGAAAAAAGAAATAACAGTAACAGCAAGAAAGAAAATTACAAAAAGGTCCCTACTCAGCATTTTGCTGGCATAGGCCAGCACTGATCTTCCGTAGGAACCCTTAGTTAATACACAAACACGATCACACACCATGCATGTACCCGCTAACAAATGAAATAAAAAAAAAATTATTTAAATAAATATCAACAAGCATCGTCCGGCGTTGTGATCGGTCAATAACCACGATGTCAGGCTTATTGGCGACAAGTCCTGTCCGTGATTATTGATCGATCCTAGTAGAGCGTGGCATGACCATTTTCGAGAACGGGCGCAGGTGCATATTTATAATATTCTTCATTTTAACTCGTCTCCCCTTCCAAAAGACAAAATCAGAAGGAGACGGTGTTACCCCCGACCGAAGCACAGTCGGTCGGGGGTAAGGGTGACAAGGACAGAAACCGACGTACTATCCTGGCCGTATCGAGCAGCACCGCACTCTGCATCTGGCCCGAGAGGGAACTGCCACGGAATTCCAACCGCCTCAGGTTGTCTCTGAGGCTGGCCGGGATTAAACCATTTACGGACTGGGATGATTTCAGCGGAAGCCACAGCCCACGTCGACGATCTCGTGGGCGAGGTACTTCCTCCTCTTCTCGGTTTCAGTCTTCACGAGAATATTGTTATTATTATTAAGCCTAGATGAAATTAGAAAATATATTAGAAATTAGAAATGATTTTGAGCTCTTTGTTATTTAGGTACGAACGGTTGAACTATTGCCGTTGAACAACGAAAATGATGCTTTTCACACGGAAATGTCGCAAATAGCAAAATGCCTATACTAATTGGTACGAACGCAGCGAGTCCCCCTTCACAGAGACTGACGCACAACCAAATGATTTCAATTACATAATTAAATTTAGAAGTAACTAGTTCGACCGTTTCAGCGCTATCTGTTGGCTAATTGGCGAATGGCGCCTGTTTTCGCGCCCTTATGCTAATTTAATTGTCAACGAAGGGGAGGATAGACTTAATTAATAACCGCGCAAAGGTAATTTTCGAACTCATTAACGGTAATATCTATTTTGTGTTCATCGAATAGGGATAAAACATTTTTGGGGAAAATCTGCGCGAAAGTTACGTTGAAAAGGGATCCTTTATTTTAAGAGGTGAAGTGGCGTAGTGATCAAACGGGTCGAGTTGTGCTTGTGATATCCGATATTGAGCCATCATGTAAGTGTCACATTAGTTTTAACGACATTCGATATACTTATTACAGTTACTTAACAGATTTCTCTTGGTTTGGTTATTTTTTATATATTTTTTTAATGTTAAGATCGATAGACATGCTGACGTTCCATTTGATGGTAGGTGGCTACCGTCACCTATAACACAAGCAAGCTGCAAGTGTGCTGCCGACCATAATAGGATTAAGGATAGGGGATTGGATAGGAGAATGGGTTCTGGCATCCCTTACTCACCGAAACACAGCAACACACGTGCTGTCATTTCACGGTGGTCTTTTGTACGGGGCTGGTTACTGCCGCCAAACGGGCTGCCCAATTGACTTCGAAACGCAGTGTGCCCTGCCACTACTTTCCAGATTCAGACCAGAGACAAATTTGAAAAGTTCATTTTTCAAAGTTGACCCTGTCGGGAATCGAACCCGGGAACCCTAGAACAGCGTTAAGGCAAGCACCCTAATCACTCATCCAATGGGCTCATTACAACATTTATCTACGAGTATGTTAGATGTTATGATAAGTATGGCATTCTACCAATACGATGGCCTACAGGACTTCACCCATTTTTTTCTTTTTCTATAGCACCCAGTTGAAGTGTTTTCTTACTTTTAAAATTTTATAAATTATACTTTTTTTAGGAATATTTTGTGAGATTCTGAGGTTATTAATTGTTTCTGTCACTTAGATGAGTTGAGTAGATCACTAGACACTAGTACTAAGTCTATTTACTAACACTACTACCCTACTTAGAGATGAGTTACTCCAATTGGGTAGAGCCGACTTCGAGAAGGAGGTCAGTCTTCTGATCCTTAAAACAAAAGTTTTCGATCAATGTGTGTTGCCAGTAATGACATATGATGTTGAAACGTGGACTCTAACTATGGTCTCGTAAGTAAGCTCAAGGTCTCGCAATGAGCTATGGAGACGGCTATACCACAATCTAACCATATTTACGTCATACAGTCGGGCAACGCTCAATGTTCGAGCCTGCAAACTGAAGCGAGTTCGCCGAACGTTGCTCTACGCAAGTACATTTGTTGCCTGACTCCATGACGTAAGTATGGTTAGACTGTGGCTATACTCGGGGTTACATTGCGAGATTGAATAAGATATGAGGAGATCCGTAGACGAACAAAAGTTACCGATATAACCCGACGGATTAG
This sequence comes from Bembecia ichneumoniformis, assembly GCA_910589475.2. NCBI lineage: Eukaryota > Metazoa > Arthropoda > Insecta > Lepidoptera > Sesiidae > Bembecia > Bembecia ichneumoniformis. Next base: position 8,872,594 of record OU342537.1, on the reverse strand, counting down.
CAATTTGAAGTGGCAGTGGGCAGCATACATAGTACAGAGAGCCGTCGGACGCTGGGATCTAAAGGTTTTCGAATGGAGGCCACGGACCGGCAAGCGCAGTGTGGGATGTCCACTCAAAAGGTGGACAGACGACTTGATAAGAGCCGCGGGTCGACGGTGGATCCAAGCTGCTTCTGACCTTTCCTTTTGGAAAATTAGGGAGGAGGCCTTTGTCCAGCAGTCGACGTCCTACGGCTGAGACGATGATGATGATGACTATACCGGGTATATTGTTAGTAGTGTTAGGGATAGTGTTGGAAAGTTCGAGAGTACGTTTTCGTAGTAATAAATAGTGAATGGTGGCCCGCAAATTTTACATTGGCGAATGCTAAAATTGTAAGCTAGGCACTTGATTGATTGCGTCGCCTTCACGCACACAATCTAAATGCTAATATTGTACCAGGAGCCCGATCTTTTTCCAGAGGCTGCATCCTTATTATGTAAATCTGCACGGTCGATTTGCCTAATCCATGATCGGGCGTTGCCAAGATTGTTGCGATTTTTTTCGTCTCCCTAAGAGGCATCCGCGAATATTGTAAAAGTCCCTGATGATTCCAGTAGTTACATGTTTGACCTAAATAGGCCCAACTTGAATTTCTTACAAAGTTTTTTATTATGAGACGTGCCTTTATGCGCGCTACGGGATTATTCTGCCGTAGACGCGAAAAATGTATCTATGACCGAAACCGGCAAGTTGTTAAAGTCTTATGCCCTAAGGGATATTTTTTTTAGAAAAACATATTCTTCACTGACTTCAAAGATTTTGTTGGGTTAGCTTATTAGACATTGTTTTATTAATAGCTAATAAAACATTGTTTAATTAAGTTTAATTTAATTACTACGACGTGTTTATAACACGGAGTGTTATACTGTTCTAAAAAAAAAACTTTTGACTAAATCTTTGATAGCATGGTGGGTCGTACTCTAGTTTGTCGATATGCTAGACGCAGGTTCAAATTCTAGTCACCTGTGCAGACTGATATGCATGATTTGTATGTTAGCCTATAATAATAATGTTACATAGATGATTTCTAATTCGATGAGTGTGTAAAGGCCGCCATTTCTTTGGTTCAATTCACCACATTCACGGGCGTTCCAAAGGCCATATGTAATTTTCCAAACCCTGTCCCTATCCCTTTCTATGGTCGGCAACGCACTTGCAGTACCTGTGGCGTTGTTTTCGTCATAGGCGACGGTAGCCACCTACCATCAAGTGGACTGTCAGGCTCTCTGACGACCTTAACATAAAAAACAGGTTACCCAGCGATATATTTCTTTGCCGTTTAACCACGTATGTGATCATTATTTCTAAACCACCCAAACCGAATAGATTCAGAAATGAAATCTGAACAGTTGATTAAAACCAGTTATAAGTGCACAAAGCCAAAGTCTCGTTAAAATCAGAAATAAAGACACCTTGGGAAGTTTTCAAACTCCAGTTCAAAGTTTACTCTCTGTGGAGTTTAGTTGTTTGATAGTTTGTTTTAAGTTAAAATTTTACAAATAGTGCTCGCCGCTGACTCTTCTTCATCAAGTATTTTTTTTAAACAGTAGTAACTACTAACTAGTAGCCTACTGTAGTAACACATTATTTACTCCCATTTCTCCATTCTCTTATTTGATCATGCCACTTACATAAGTCCAATTTAACGCTTCCGTACGGGAGAACCCACCACCTAAACCGGCAGGTTAACATATATCTGTCATCAGGATGTGGGCTATATACATCCTGAAGTCAGGATGTATATAGGATGTCAGGATGTATATCCTGACGCGCTCGAGTATATCCATGTGACAGATTTTTTTTACATTTTTGAAAGCCTGTAGATGCTCACCCCACCGTTGTAATGAAAACATTCATATAAATCTTTTTTCTTCTTAGCATCCAATCTTCAAAATCTAATAGGTCCCCACGACGCTCGAGTGACGAGTAAGTGCATACTTTGGAAGGTATACAATTGTTGTGTTTAGTCTTGGCGATTTATTTATATGTATGTTTTTTCATTTAAATACTTAAATTTAAAGTTAACAACATCATATTGTATTCATCACCATAATCTCAACCGTAGGACGTCCACGTTTCAGCGCCATATGTCATTACTAGCATGGCAACACACATTTAAGGTAAGGAATTTTGAACGAGAAGATGACTCGGAACTTCCCGAACGCTGAATTCGACGATTGACTTCCTTCTCGAAGTTAGACATATTGTTTTAACGCAGGTATATTAAAATCGCCTTTTATTTAATAGCAGGCACAAGCGCGAATTCGGGGAGGGAGATTTTATTCTAAAAGTCTATTAAGAAGACTGCTAACATCGTCGTTTTAAATTGTTATGCAAAAAATATCCATTATAAGGGACTAGAGCGAGCCTCGTCACGAGGGAAATCACGCTCTTCAGTAATTATATGTTTCTGTCCCGCAGGCTGCTCTTGTTCATGTGCCGTGATGACTCAACTACTAATTAATTTCCCATTAAAAATTTTCATCTCGTTCCTTTATTAACTGTTTAGCTCTCATAAATCTTTCGCTCACTCAATAAACTGTGAATTCAATTCGGGACCCTTCCCGCAATGGACAAGGGAAAAACTTGTAATTATTTATTACTAACTAACGACCTGCTCTCGGCTTCGCACGGTTGCAATTTTTTTCTGCAAATCTATACTAATATTATAAAGCTGAAGAGTTTGTTTGTTTGATTGAATGCGTTAATCTCAGGAACTACTGGTTCGAATTGAAAAATTCTTTTCGTGTTGAATAGTCCATTTATAGAGGAAGGCTATAGGCTATTTATCATCACGCTACGATCAATAGTATTGTTATATAAGCAGTGACCAGTGCCGCGCGCCACACGTGGCCGAGTTCAGCTAGTTATATATAAAAACCTTCCTCGTTTAACGCTCTTTCCATTAGTAAAATTCGCATCAAAATCGAAGGAGGAAGGAAAAGAACATACTGACAGACAGTCAGACGCGGGCAGCGACTTCATATTATACTGTTATATATAAGTATTCCCATTCTATTCCCAATATATTTTTCTTTTAGTGATCCCAAATGCCGGTTTTTCTGGATTTTGTCCTGTATTATTAGATAGAGCTACTTATATTTTTCATAAATTAGAAACATTTTGGATCAAAGTTTCTTTCCTTTACGGCGTTGAGGACTTCTAATTTTATTATCATCATCAAAAGAGCTGTTTAGATGAACTCTAAACGCGACGCTTTTTTTCATGTGGGAACATGAAAAAAACATGCTTTTTGTATTTATAAGTGTTCACGCTTCAATAAGGAAGTAAAAAGAACAAATACGACCGTGCAAAACAAATTTGATTACAGTTGTAGAGATTTATTTAGAAGTAGACGATTGAGTTTTACAATATATATATTAGTCTATGTGCCATACACGTCATATACGTATTTTAATATAGGAATATAAATTAAACGGATATTAGTTGGCAATTATGTTAATATTTGAAGTTACGCATACGTACACTTTCGTATCTTTGTACGGCCAGCGAACTGGCATACGAATTAATTGGCGGTTGTGTGTGTTGTGCCTTTGGTTATTAATTGATAATATTTTGAGTATTAGTGTCGGCCATAATAACGCCCTGCGCCCGCAAACGTTTCATGCGAAGAGGACTTGATTGCGAGTGATGACCGCGGTGTTCTATGAGCGCATGGTAACCTATGTTTGCACTTATGCCGATTTGTTTGCATATGTTTTGACCACGACCAGGATCGTACATATAATATTTGATTTGTTCTAAATTAATTGTTGATTTATTGGCAACATATTGTTGCCTACAAATCTGGTAGCAGAGCTTAATATTCAGGCAATTATTCATTCATTCAGTAGTCGCTATAGCCCCGCGAATCGCGGGCAAGTTGGGACGTAAGACTTCTACTGGGTTAAAATTCCTGCTGGAAGCCTGGTTGTTTCTCCAACAAGTAGTGTAGAATAAATAAGATTCCTTTGCAAGAGTTTGAGCGGTCCTATTAGGTGAACTGGAACCTAACATACCCAAGCTATATAACATTTTTTTTAAATTTTATTAGGAAGCCAACGCAGTTTATAACCATCCTTAATACGTAAACACATTTAAAAATTCATTTATAATATCATATATAATCCACTTATAGGCTAACTTGGCATGCATTAAGACGAAAATAAAAATAAGTCAATAATAAAAGAAAAATTATTGTAGGTGACGACTATTCTGCGCAAGGGAGCGGCTCCGCCCAGGTTACTTTGGGCGATTTTAGGCCTGAACGTTAGCCTGTTCTTAATATGCGACCTAGAATTACTCTTTGGTACCGCCAATCGTACCCTGGTAGCAGATTTAGGCAATAAATCCCTCCATCCACAATAATTTTCAAGAAAGAGAGATCAATATAGTCCCTGCGATTGGACATCAATGTTCAATGTTTTATATAATTTTAGGAGATCATTGTAGCTGTTAACTTTTCTTAACATTTTGTCCTTGTTTGCTAAACGTGTCGTAAAAATTTCTTCTGCACGCTCTCTATCCTATTCTTATGTATTTGATAATAATTATGGTATAGACCACAATTTATATTTTGTTATTAAGATAACGTCTTAAAAATATAATATATATTGTGTTTTAAATAAGTATCTAAGAAACTCCCTGTTTATCTTTGTTGGTTACAATGAGTCAAATACGTTTAACCGTTATGAGTGCATTTATCACATATCAGAGAGATGATATCCGAGTGCTGATAGCTGATATCTGAGAATGATTCAGTTTTATAGTGATGTGTCTGTTAAAAATAAATATTCCTTTTTTAATTTCTATTTAAAAAAAGTTTAGTTTAGTGCAGTAAAGTTTAAGTTAAAAATGTAAAAAATAAATAAATACCAAACTCTATTAAATTATTTGCGTTACTTATCTATGTTGATCTGCAATCTATCCTTTCCCTTTTGCCCTTACGAAATACCCTTTCATAAAAATTGCTGTCTTAGGGTCAGTTTACACCGGAAAGCGACGCGGTGTGCAATTTTTTGATAGCAAATTAATATAGAACCTATTTGCTACAGCAATAGGTATACAGTTCATTGAGTACGCGAGTAGTGTCGGCGGCTTCACGCTGCGCCGCGCCACTTCATATAAATCATTGAACTGTGCACCTTTTATTGTTGTAAATAATTGCTATATTCTATTGCTATCTTAAAAAGTGCACGTCCTGTCGCATTCCAGTGTAATCTGACCCTTAACTTTGTTTGACAGTCCCTTCGTTTGAGTATTTGAGTACCTATAGTCGTCTTTCGTTTGAATTGAGTTTTGTCTATTCTCTCTTTTACGGCACTAACTTACTTACTTAAGTTTTTAAAATAGCAAGGCACACTGCGTTATGCAGTTAGTTATGAATTGGGTAGTCCCATTGGCGATGGTTACATCTCCTTGTGAAATAACAGCATGTATGCCGTCGTGTTTCGACAGGTCCCTTATCCGTTAAGGTCCGACAGACCTCATTCCTCTATCCCTTTTACAATTTTATGTCTTTGTTTTCTTTGTTTCTCATCCAATTTTCTACACTTGTATTCCTTTTTTTTAATGTTAAGATCAGCAGATAGGCTGACGGTCGACTTGATAGTAGGTGGCTACCGTCGCCTATAACACAAGCAACGCCAAAGCTGCTGCAAGTCGCGGCCGCCTACAGTAGGATTAAGGATAAAGGATTAGGAGGGAATAGGGAAATGTCACCCTTTTTAACATTGGCTCCTTTGCCAACTTTAAAAAAGCTTTCATTGAAATAAAGAAGGATTAAGTAATAAGTATACGTCTGAATTGTTTAAAAGCATTCTAAATTCGGCTTGGACTTTTGGCCTGTAAGTTTAGTTAAAAAATATCCACCTAGAACCTATGCGTTTTTTAAATATTTTTGTAATACGGAAATTGACGTTAATATTATAAAGGTGCGTCCAGATTAAATAAGATATAAATAATTATTTATAACCATTAATAATTAATATTAATAATATTAATAACTTTTGTTGTATAACATGTCCACATTATTTGCCGCAAGACATTGCAACATTAAAACAACACTATATGTAAATACAATATATGTCTACAATTATCTCGGTCGCATCATGAGTACACGTGATGACGTAACTCACGCGGAAATACCTATTATATAACTGTTAATAACACATATCGACAACACGTATTAAACATTTTTTTAATATTAAAATTGGCAGACAGGCTGACGGCCCACTTCTATAACACAAGCAACGCGAAAGCTGCTACAAGTGCGCTGCCCGCTACAGTAGATAAGCGATTAGGAGGGGCGACAGGGAAATAGGCTTTGGAATCCCTTACTTACTCACCGAAACACAACAGTACACGTGCTGTTATTTCACCGTTAGTCTTCTGTAAGGGAGTGGTTACTGCCGCCAGACGGGCTGCCCAAATGACTGCGAAATACAGTGTGCCCTGCCACTACTTTCCAGATCCAGACCAGAGCCAAATTTGAAAAGTTCATTTTTCAAAGTTGACTCTGCCAGGAATCGAACCCGGGAACCCTAGAAGAACAGGCGTTAAGGCAAGCACTCTAACCACTCATCCAACGGGCTTGTCAATATACTATATAACTATGTTTTATAATATATTTTCTTATACATATAGTCTGTACTTACCTTAAAGAAAGTCATAGCATTTATTTAATACTAGCTGAACTCGGCCACGCTTCGCCGCTGCGCATACGGCGGCGGCGGCGCGGCATGCACATGGGGCGCGCGGTACTGGACACGGCTTATTACTATTTATCGTAGCGTGATGTTATATAGCCTATAGCCTTCCTCGATAAATGGACTATTCAAAACAAAAAAAAAATTTAATTCGAACCAGTAGTTCCTGAGATTAGCGCGTTCAAACAAACAAACTATTCAGCTTTATAATATTAGTATAGATTTGCCGTTATTTTTTAATCCATTATATACGTATTTTAATCTTTTTTTTTATTTTGACTTTATCAAATATATCGAATTATTTTTTTTAATTTAAATTAAATCTTGTCTACTTAATATTAAGAAATAGACCGGGATTTTCAGTATAGAATATATATTCCGTCCGGCCCAGAACAGGCACAAAATAAAATCAGAGCTGACGACCAAGCTCCAGAAATGGCTCTTTATTTCTGGAGAGCTTTAAAAGCTCCACTTTTAAAGGAAGAAGAACTAAGTATCTTAAATTTAACTAAAACGTGCTACTCTGATTGATACAATTTTTTTTTGGTACTTATCTATTGCAAATTTTCCGATATGATTTTTTTTCTGAGATCAATTTATCTAATCTGCAAAACGATACGAGCACGCTATAAAAAGGGTCTTCTAAACGTCTTATAACCATTGAATTCAAGCAACGACTCCAAAAATGAAGGCTGCTCTTATTATTTTGGGTTTCGTGGCTCTTGCCACCTCAGCTCCACAGCAAAGAAAAATCTTCCATGAACATTTTGAAGATTTCATTGATCTGATTGCACAAGAAGCTGGTCATGACTTGGAACATGTTCTTTCGCACTACGTTGACAACGAGGACTTCCAGGCTACCCTTAATTATTTCGCGTCTGAAGACTTCAAGGCGCTCCTCGAAGAATTTGAGTCGTTGCCTGAATTTAAAGCGGTATGTATTTCAATTTTGAAACGATCCAACAATACATTTATATAATTTAGCTTACCAATATAACTACTGAAAGGATAGTAAATAGATAAATATGTTAAATGAAATGAATTTTCAGGTGGTTGATTTCCTCGAGAAAGACAATATTGACATCTTGTACTTCATCGACCGTTTCAATGAGTTGTTTGGTATGTATATTTATTTATTAAGTTTTTAAAATCTCAATATACTTTAATATGACGAGCCCGTTGGTTGAGTGGTTAGGATGTTTGCCTTAACGCTCTGTTCTAGGATTCCCGAGTTCGATTCCCGGCAGGGTCAACTTTGAAAAATGAACTTTTCAAATTTGGCTCTGGTCTGGATCTGAAAAGTAGTGGCAGGGCACATTGCGTTTCGCAGTCATTTGGGTAGCCCGTCTGAACGTGTGCTGTTGTGTTTCGGTGAGTGAGTAAGGGATGCCGGAGCCCATTTCCCTATCCCCTCCCAATGCCTTATCCTTAATCCTACTGTAGTCGGCAGCGCACTTGCAGCAACTTTGGCGTTGCTTGTGTTATAGGCGACAATAGCCTACCATCAAGTGGATCTTCATCCTGTCTGCCGACCCTAACACAAAAAAAACCGCTAAAAAAATGATTTTCGCCGCTAAGAAAACCGCTAGTCTTTTATAAATCATTTGTAATTTACGAGTAAAAAGCTGACCCGGTCATATTCAATCTATGTTCACGGTATATATCAAGGAGTCGACAGGTCATGTAGAGTTATTCACGGTGGTTTTCTGAAAGAAAATATTACTGCTTCCAAACTGGCTGCCCAGTAGCTGACTGATGAACGCAATGTGAACTGACATCTTACAAATTCTATAAAAAAGGAAATTATATAGTCTATAGTAATATTTCTTTGTAAAATACTTAACTTAAATTCTCTTATTCCCTGTCGCTATTCCAAAATTAATATAACGATGAATAATAGTGAAACCTAGAACTAAATATTTTTCTTTCAGATATAACCAAGAGGTTGTCTAAGAGTGCCCGTCACGAAGTCAGTGGCACTGATTTTAGTTCTTTCATCGCAGACAGCATTAGCGAATTTCCCAAGGAAAAATTGGCAGCACTCTTTGAGCAGAAAAAAGAGGAAGACGAGGAGTTCAAGGTTGCCATGGAGAACCTGGAAAGTGAGGAATGGAACACCCTTTTCAGTGCTTTATTAGAGAGTGAAGATTTTCAACAAGAAACTGTAAAACTAGCTGAAAACGGCATTGATGTTAATATTCTTCTCACGGAAATTAAAGCTATTTTCGGTCAAAACTAAGTGTCATAAATTTGTAAAATTATACAATTACACAATAGTTTGACAAATAAATAAAAATAAAAATAAAATGTGTTCTCATTTAATTCTCACGTTTCAATGATATAAGTTTAATTTTAAAATTTATAAAATCAAATAATGCCACCGGAAGCTTTAGAAGATATCTTTAATATTTTATTTTTTATATTTCACCATTAATATACACAATGTTTATATTATTGGAGTATTCGCATACCTCAGTAGCAGTTCTGCCAGTGAGCATTTTATTGAAATAATCTTGATGGTGGGTAGTAAGTGCGCGTGATAAAACGTGTACCTAATCTATACATATAATAAAATCGTAAACAAGCCGTGTTTGTACAAAAATTTATATACGTTGTACTTATATTATCGAACTCAAAAAAATAGTTTTTAGAATTTTTGTCTGCATGTCTGTGCGTTTTTTCGCGCTAATCTTAGTAACGGCTTAAGCGATTTGAATGTGGTTTTCACTGTATAGCAAAGCTTCCCGTAACATTTAATGTTTGTTTCATTCCAATTGATTTACAAACAAAACAATTATGTAAATTTAAAAAATCACGTCCAACATTTTTTCGACAATAATACAATAAAATAACTCTTCGGTTTAATTTGCTGAAACTTTAGTTAACTATATAATTATTATTATTTGTAAAACGATGATGATTGAAAGTTTATATCAAGTTAAAAATAGTCAGTTTAGGTGATTTTGCGGGTTCCAATGTCAGTTGACCTCAGATCTACATGATTAAGTAGGGTTTAGCTTAGGCTGGTGACTCTTCATATGTTATAAAATCGTTCTTTACCTACTATGCCTTTGTGCAGAAACGGCTTAACCGATTTTCATGTGGTTTCCATTGATGTATTGCTGCTATTGCTGGCTAGACTAACACCAATGGGGGATTGCCCGGAGACCCCGGAGCAATCCCCGGATGGGGGGAACCTTGTGCAGGCACACACAGCTAGCCAACTATGTGCGCAGGTTCCCTAGGACATTAAAAGACGGGCTTGGTATGCCCACCTTCTCCTGCCCAACCGCCTGCGTCTGAGGGAAGCGAGGCCGGCTTCTTCCTCTCGCTCCCTATCTGCTTCTTCCTTCTGCGACATTACGGATTCACAGAAGGAAGCAACTGCTTTCCAAGTGGTCACACTTTCAAGCATGGCTTCAACTATGCTTGACAGCGAGACCTCTCCACTACCCAGCGCCGCCCTCAACTCCCGACGTTGAGATCTCCAGGCCGAGCATACTTGTAGCGTATGCTCGGCCATGTCATCAGTGATGACACTGCTGCGGCTCCTCCCTTTGTATACGGTGCAGATAATGACCGGAGCAACCGTGTCCGGTTATTAGCTGCACCGTGCGGTAGGTAAGGCCACCTCGTCGGCGGGTTACCCACTCCTCCAAGACCAGCCGAATCGTGGAGATCGTCCTGTGACCGGCGATAGGGTTGAGGAGTTCCTCGCCCCAGTCGTGCATGGCCTCTGCGGGTCTCGGCGATGGGTCTCTGTCTTGGGCCCTTGCGGCAACCCGATGCCGATGCACCTGGGACACAACCAGGGCATCTACATCCTACGGGAGGGTACGCAGGCGACTCCGTGGCTGACATCTAGGCTCGCACGGCCCGGATCGCCATGACCCTTTGACGCCTCCGGAGGAGGGCTCGGGTGCGAGGAGTGAGGCACTCAGCCCACACCGGGACTCCGTAGAGTGCCATCGACCTTACCACCCCATGGTAAAGTCGATGACACGCCGAATTCGGACCTCCCCGCAGTGTAACCCCTAACACAATCTTCTCCATAGCTCGTTGAGCGACATTGAGCATTCTTACTTGGCCCATAGTTAGAAACCATGTTTCAGCGTCAAATGTCATCACTGGCATTTGACATCTTTTGTCGAAAATTATTGTTTTGAGGCACTGAGGAATCCTGGACGAGAAGATATCTCGGAGATTCGTCGATTGGCCTCCTTCTCGAAGTTGGCTCGACCTAGTTGGACTATCCAAAAATTAACTCATTCAAAAATGAATCCCTGAGAGACTTATGACTTTCAAACCCTTGAAAGAAACGTAAATTTCCCTAATGGACACAGAGAAACAATTTCTTAACATCTTCTCTATTTTGTAATTAAAGAAGTAGGTAATTACTCATTAAGAGACCTAACGTCCAAGAACATTTGTTTATTTGTTGTTTACATTATCGTGTTGATTGTTCTCAAAATTATTATTCTAATTCATAGTTGATTGTTTATTTATTGTTTTTCAATAAACTACATTCTGCAAGTCTTTATACATCAACATCAGCATCGAGCAAACAATTTCTGATTTTATTTTTGTGTTACCTCTTCAAAGCAGCTTGTATAATGATTCGTTACTCTACGTTTTTATTGATAATTACAATATTTGTGATTTCGTCAAGTTTACCAGAAGTAAGTTGTAGTTCTTTGTCTATTTCAATTCATATGTAAATTAAATATAGAAATTTAGATTAAATTTACATTGGTGTTAATATATAAACAGTGATTTTGTGATTGATATTGTTAAATAAAAACCAAAATGACTTGCTATGAAAAAAGGAACAATTTCTAATAATATAAATATTTTAGGTACGTTTAACTACTGTGCAAATCTTTTCATAAAAAAGAATACAATTAAAATTTTGTTTAAATGCTTATCTTGCTAAATTTACTTTATTATTAATTATTAAGTTTATCTTATTTTCACGACTGCCTAATATGTAGTAACCTTTAAATCTTCTTTGTGTTGTAGGTAGGCACTTTTAATGTTACTCTTATGCAAGGACTCTAACATATCAATTAAGTTAGGTAATTAAGGGCAGCATTATCAAATTTAACAATATAATATTATAAACGTTTGACAAACTAATAAACACATCAAAAAAGTCTAAGCAACACATACAAATTTCAATTTTACAATGTGTTTTCGCATTAAATCCTTTAGTGTTTTCTTATTTATATTAATTTTTTATGCTTTTTTGATATTAAACCTCAATTGTTTTATTTATAATTTTAATAATCTTAATTAACAATAATTACGAGTAAGTATTGTATGTACGTAGTACCAAACAAGGTGCCTAATCAACTAAATTTAAACTAAAATTGCATAAATTAATACAAAGTATGGCCTCCTCTGTTATTGAGAACTTGCTGGCACCGATTATTCATAGAATCGATGAGACTGTTAATGTTATCCTGCGGCAATTGTTCCCAATGAAATTTTAGTAAGTTCATCAGTTGTTGGGTTGTTGTCACTCCATCCGAGTCCTTTAAAACACGTCTCTGGAGCATGTCCCATGCATGCTCGATGGGGTTGAGGTCTGGCGATTGTGCAGGCCAAGGCAATACCAGGATGTTTTCCCTTGCCAAGTACTCCCGTGTGTGCAAAGCTGTATGTCATGCATCAACGTGAAATCGGAGCCAAGCGTTTGTGCGAATGGACGAACATAAGGCCTTAGAACATCCTTAACGTAATTTACAGCGTTCATGTTACCATTTACAAAAACGAGCTCAGTTCGTCTGTTCTTCATAATACCCGCCCATACCATAACTGTTGAGCCGTTGTATGGATGCACTTCCTGAACGCACCTCAGTCTTTCAGTATTTCCAGGACGACGGTACACTCTTACCCTTCTAGTATCAGGCTTGAACCCAAATCGAGACTCATCGCAAAATAAAATTTTATCCCATTGTTCCCGGGTCCATGTAATGTGTTCCCTACACCATTCATTTCGACGAGCACGATTCCCGTGACGTATCGGTGGGCACCTAATTGGCCGTCGTGCTCGTAGGCCATACTCATGCAGTCGATTTCGCACAGTTTGGCAGCTAACAACAACACCACTTGAATTTTTAGCCTTAAACCTATCTCTCGGGCGGTTAACATCGGCTGGCGTCTTGCAGTCAGTTGTATGTATCGATCTTGCCGTGTGGTTGTACACCTTTCTCGACCTGGGTGCTGCTCAGCAGGATCTCCCGTGTTAGTGTAACGCTGGTGAAGACGGCAAATAACGCTTCTGTTGACACCAAAATACCGAGATACCTGAGATTGACTTCTTCTCGAATCTGCGTTGAATTGAATCTGCGTTCAAATGACGTCGTTCCATGACGTAAAAAAGTCTCAAAATCCCAATTTGTTCAAAACTTTTTTCAAATTATTGTTTAAATCATAAAATTGATACAGAATACTAAATTTTAATAAGCAAAGAAAACGCTATAAAATTCGGACAAATGCATTCGATTTTGAATTTGTGAAAAAAAAAAAACAAATGATACTTACTCGAATTTTTTTTTACAACCAGCCAGTATGTCCTCTAGATCAAAAAAGTTTACATAGGTATTACCTACTTGGTAAGAAATGATATAATAATTGATTAATAATTTGAAATAATGTGTGGCTTAGACTTTTTTGATGTGTTTATTTTGTGAAAGATTTTCAATTGTATAGATCGGGCAAGACGAAAGAATCTGTAATGTGATATTTAGAACCACGTGGTACAAAATTGCTCAGTCTAATACCTATGCCTTGGCCACCCTGATTACGGTGATCAGGATCAATATTTTTGTAGGAAAATTTTCACGACGCCCTCTGTATATATCATATATATATATCATATATATATTTAATCTTTTTGTATTTTGTTTAAACTTTGGCTTCTAAGTAATATTGACTTATGTACTTAAATACCTAGTATAAATTTTAAATGTAAAGTTTCATATATTTTACTTTACATTTTTTTTTACAGACTAGTCGAAACGAAATGAATTTGTTATCCAAAAACACAAAAGTTGTAAAAAAGGAAACCTTTAATTACAGCGTAGATGACAAAAGTATGCAAAAAACCTTTTTTAGTACAGAAAGTACACATGTAACTGCCGAAAAGGACAATAATAACGACGTAGATCAACTGCTGTATGAAAATGCTGTGCAGAAAAACAATAGTGAGAGGTCGACAATATTTTATAGTCAGAAATATAGAATTCCTTACAGGAGCGTTATACGAAGCCCGGTGTTGGAAGGAAATAAGAATAAATCAGTCAGTTCTTTCTCTCCTCACCTTCCGAATTTATCATCATTAGATCAGTCACATAAAACGTCCCCGCCAATAGCGAAACAACTGTCGATGTCGTTTAAATACCTTACGAGAACGCCGAAGGTGCAACATAAAAATGTTTCAGTTAATGAATATGTAAAAACAAATAATTATAACAACCAGATTTATGACAACGCTAATTTTAGTAGAGAATTTCTCGACTTTTTCTTCAATAATCCACTTTTGAAATCTATCATGAAAGAAATAGATGTACCAAGCACTACAACTATAAATGATGATTACCTCAAAAAGAGTAATAAAGTGCAAAATTGTTCAAAGTTCCCACCCAGTAAGAAATATTTGCCATCCTACAATCGTTACAAAGAATTCAGAGACATCGAGAATGAAATAAATTATGCTAGTGATATTTTCCCAAGTGATAAGATAATAGTGGATAGCGTTCAAGAGGCAGATATGGACAGTAAAAAACCAAAAATTTATCGATAAAATTCAGCCAAGGAACAAATCTGTCAAATATTTGAACAAATATAAAAATACAAATGTAGTTTATAGTAAGACTTGCTGCACCTTGGCTCATATGGATGAAAAACCATAAAAATATAATAAGTAATTGTTATATTTTTATAAATATAACTAGCGATCCGCCCCCGGCTTCGCCCGGGGTGTAATTTTTATATATATGACATTCCCTGTTTATCCCTCTTTCCACTAGTGAAAACCCAATTAAAATCGGTCTACCCGTTCACGCGTGATGCCGTTACCAAGGGAAATGGGGATTCATTTTTTATATAGAGATAAGTGGTAGAAAATTGGTAAATATAACAATTGTTATATTTACCAATTTTGTTACCTATATAGTGTTATAGTGTTATACTTGCAATTTAAAAGGAGTCTGTGTAATTATGGCTTAAATGCCCGTAACAACCAAAAATTACGTTTAATAATGATATGTGTAAAATAAATCAAAACAAATCTTTTGTAAAAAAAAAAAATATTTAAAGTGAATTAACATTATTCATGTAAATTAAAATTTAGTATTGTTAAATTACTTGAGTATATTAGTATGGAAGTTCCATGGATAAGTCCCATTAACAATTTTAGTAAAAATACTGAAGACAGTATTCAACGGAAAAGACTTTTGAAAACAATTTTTACATGAGCCATTTCCTTTTGATGTTCTTCCTAATAATGTCCGACAAATAAAGCTGACAGCGGTCTCTGGAATAAAAGACACTTTACTGGAGGCATTTCGAGGTCGTATTGCATGGACAAGAAGCAACTTTTTTCATGGTAAAGCACGCGTTGTGTAGATCACGATAACGGAAGCTCAAAGCTATCGCAGAAGCGATCACTGCGCGCGCACCCTCCCACTGAGAACATCGTTTGTTGCTTCGAGAAATGAAAAGCAAACACTGCAGAATACCAACAGACGTCCAGATAGCCAATAGCATTTCCCAAGATATGCAATCCAACAGGAAGAGACATTTTAGAATTTGAAATTCTGATGAAATCTTTGCCTCTTTGTGAACCCGAAGTTGTTGAATGTTCTGTTTGTTTCGCGAGTTACATTAAACATTTCATTGAATTATCTTAATTAGCGTGGACTTAATTTATATATTTTTTAGGAAGTTCCATTTTTCTATATATCATTGTTATTTCTTTAGTATTTGTCGAGGAAGATGACTTTGCTCGGACTCTGGGACATTGTTCGAAAATATTTGTGCCTTCAAATAGATGATTTTACAACTTCGTACATAATGTTTATGTTTATTTGCTACAAATGTTTTTTAAATGTATTTTTACAATATATATTCATAAAAGCAATAAGTAGGTAGGTATGCGGAGTACCTAGCATATCGTCGTTGTCAAATCAAAATGTGCAAATGTGCAAAAAGTATATTTTGAGATATTGACAAAAAACGTTTTCTTGAAAAATGTTACTTTATTTTTTTTTAAAGTATTCTATTTGAAACTTAGGGTCCTTATACTTAAACTCATTGGTCTTTTAAACATGAAAATTTAATAATTAATTTATTATATTGATAATAGAGTAAATTTTGTATACAAAAGATCTTAGCTGTTGCATATAACATGAGGTCGTAGTTCATAAGCACTTACCGGTTTTTTATACGACAGATACCTATGGCTATCATGATAGATAGGCTATGAACTATTTATTCACTAAGGTCAAAATGTTGGAATCTAAAAAAAGTACACATAGCAGATTTTGATTTGACAATGACGATATGTTGGCGTGCAAATTGTTATGTATGGTACTCATGGTGTACGAGTAATTGGTTCGTTTCCCGCTGGTGCATCCATGCATAATACTAACCACAAAAGAAATGAATACCTCCATAACAGGTATGGAGTTTACCATTGTAAATCTATTTTCGAAATTTCCATGGTTGTTTACGAGATTATTCCATACTTATCTCGTGAAATCAAAATTCAGAAAGATCCATTGCCCCTGCCTGCACTGGTTTTGAGTGAAGCTGCGTTGTGGCCGCGTAATGTAGAATATTGTTTTAATAAATGTGGTTTTATAATAAAATAAACATTATATTACTGACTGAACTTGTTTCAATTGATCTATTAAAAAAATATATATAGGTATTGCTGTTCTATAGTGGACAATACACAAACTCTTACAATACCCCCGTTTGTTTAATTTGTTTTAGAATAATTACTGACTAATGTGTTACTATCTTTTTAATAATATTGTTACGTGCGGGGTGAGTTAAAATGCCGTGTAAGGGCGAAATGTACGATTTATTTTCACAAACCAAGATGGCTGTCAAAATCACAAAACTTGTCCGATGAAATTGCCAAAAGGATTCCCTTAATCTGTCGCCGATTTACTGTCGCCGGTTTACTGTCGCAGATAACTTCACAAAAGCTCCAAGGAATCGCTTTCGTATCACTGGTTATCGCACAACCAGTGACAGGCTGACTATCCACTTGACGGTAAATGGCTACCGTCGCTTAAACACAAGCAACGCCAAAGGTGTTTGTTGTAAGTGGGCTCAGACTACAGTAACATTAAAGATAAAGGATAGGGAAGGGTTAAGAAAATGAGTTCTGGCATTCCTTACTCACTCACCGAAATACAACAGCACACGTGCTGTTATTTCACGGTGTTCTTCTGTAAGGGGGTGGTTACTGCCGCCAGACGGGCTGCCCAAATGACTGCGAAACGCAGTGTGTCTTGCCACTACTTTCCAGACCAGAACCAACTTTAAAAAGTTCATTTCCAAAGTTGACCCTGCCGGGAATCGAACCCGGAGACCCTAGAACAGAGCTTTAATGCTAGCACCCTAACGACTCATCCAACGGGCTTGTCAAAATGCAGTCAATTTTAAAATGCAATGATTTAGCACTTCATCAGCTCGCGGAATTTTATTTTTGATCGATCATTTTATTAGGTAAGGTTATTTGTATTTCAGTCAATATTGGAAATTGACAACTTGAGATTAGATTATAATTATATATTATAAAATTAATTCCGAAAGCTTCTCTTCCATCTAATCTAATCATTATTTTAAGAAGCATTTTAATCCACTTTAAATAATTAGTTTAAGTATAAAAAGTTATATTATAACACTAGGTAAAACGCTTCTTCTTGATCTTACCTATAATTATGATTTTAATTGTTTCTCCAAGAAATAAAAGCGTTATCCTCGATACGGTAGTTCGGGATTCAGCTTCAAGAACCAGGAACGACTAGTCGAATCGAGCAGCATGCACCGGGAGAGAATTATTGCACCTTTCGCGTTGCTTGTGTTATAGAAGTGGACCGTCAGCATGTCTGTCAATCTTAATATTAAAAAAAAAAGTTTAATATGTGTGGAGGATAACAGTTATATGTATAATAGGTATTTGCGCGTGAGTTACGTCATCACGTGTACTCATGATGCGACCGCGATCGGTGAGTGAGTAAGTGATGCCAGAGTCCATCGCCCTATCCTCTCCTTATTCAATACCCTTTATTTGAAACAGAATGAAAATAACTTAATAATTAATATTTATCGTATAAAATTGTAATTTAAACTTAAATAATACATAATATAAAAATTAATACGACACGGTCTCAACGAACTAGCTAGTTGTGACGTAGTTCGCAAGTTTCAACAGGTTTTCAAGTCTGTAACTTCGTCTGAGATCGGGAATCGACATTCATAATCCCCGGGATGTGCATATTTTATTTTACATCGCGCTCTTGTCTCTCGACTTCGCGACGGATTTCCGTCTTTTGCCCGAAATTCTATTTAATTATGTAGATGTGCATGATTGTTCCCATTTTCTTGTTTTATTGGGGAGGAAATTGCTCGTTTTGAGTTCAAAAAAGTTTGCTTATGAAGAAACAATTTATAAAACGAATGTTATGTCGTCAAACGCTCTGCCACAATTTATTGTTGGATGGGCTAGATAGATACAAAAAATCTCATTTATGTAATGTGGGTTGGGGTAAGCTTGCGAGGCTATCGTAGGTCAGATCGCGACTGGAGGCGTAAACTGAAGCTTTACACGGAAACTAGAGGATACTCTTGAAACATTGCTTGCCATTATAAAAATGTCCCCTCTTATTGAGGAGTCATCTGTGCTCTACAAAATAAATTGAAAACATCTTACAAAATTTCTATTTAACTTTCCTTAATTGAATAAATTGATAAAGCAAATTAAGTTTATACCTTAGAGTTTATTAATTATGCAATTAATCAAATTAAGTATATAAGTTTTACTACTGGCAGGCACTTTACTAGTGACAAGGCACACTTATCGACCTTAAAATTCAAAATTCAAAAGTTTATTCTGCGAATAGGCTCTTTTACATGTCTTGAGTCTACAAGCGTTTCGGCAGGACCATCACAGCCAAGAAGAATGCGCCGCAAGAAACTTGGCAGAAAGTCACCAAAAACAAGTTCTTCTTCTAATTTATACATTTCAAAGTAGTTATTAGCACAGCAAAACTAGAACACATTTAATTGTCGCGATTTAATTGACTAGGAGATGTGTAGGGTCTCCAGGTCAAGTACCCACTTTGGTAGGTACTGCGAAGTGATGTATGAGGTCTCTAATAACAATTAAATAACAATTAAACTAAAATTACTTAGAGATATAAAGTCTCTAAAGGTCAATGTAAACTAAATCTATGGTCAACAGAGGTGTGGAAAGCCTCCATGGTGGATGTCAAAATAAAAATATTAAAATGTATTATTTAAGACTGCTATTTAAAATTATTAAATTTCAAAATTAGTAAAAACGCAAGCGGCGATTAGGCATTTAGGCAGCCAGTCTGGTGGCAGTTACCATCCACTTATGAAAGACCACTGTGAATTTTTCGCTGTTGTGTTTCGGTGATTTTGTAAGGGATACCAAAGCCCACTTCCCTATCACTGTTGCATTATAAGCGACGGTACCTACCTACCATCAATGAAAAGTTCATTTCCAAAATTGGCCCTGCCTGGCTCCCCTGAGACAAAGCGTTAAAGCAAGCACCGGGTCAAAGACGCTAAGTAAATTCAAAACAACTAATGGAATATAAGGAAAATATTATATGTTAGACAGTTGGATGAATAAATAAAAATAGTTATTGTTATTTTATTAATAAAACTAGTCATTAGGTATTTTTAAATATTATAAATAAGTGCTGCCTTCGTCTAGTAGTACCTACTTGTGGTTAAATTTCTTCTTCTCTTAGTGTTATCTCCTATCGGTGGTCGGCTATCATCATGGCCATTATAACCCTCGAGGCTCGAAGCAACAACACTTCAGTCATACCATTTGCGGAGATTCTTGAGTCAGGAAGTACGTCGTCTGCCCAGCTAGCGTCTACCTTGTATTTTCCTTCGCATGATCAGTTGCAGCAGATCATACTTTTCGCCGCGCATGCCCAAAGTATTCCAGTTTATCGACTTTAGAGGTTTTCAATATTTCGGCCTTCCTTTTCATTCTCTGCAGAATGAAAAAGCGTAGCATGCGCCTGTATTCCCACATCTCAAAAGCTTCTAAGCGTCTGGTCATTGCATTGGTGAGTGTCCATGCCTCGACCCCGAAAAAAGAGATACACAAGAGAACAACACAGAGAAAACGAAACACCGGATCAAGCCCGTACGGGTGACAATATTGTGGGAACTGTTTTAGAGAAGGGGGCTAAACTTAATGAAACTTACCATTCATAAATTGGTAATGCACCACCTATATTTGTCATAGAAAAAATTTCTACGCTGATCTATTGAAATATATTATTAAAAGAAATTTCAAATAAAAGTAACGTTTCAAAGTATCTGAGCTGTGCAGGCTGTCTGCATGGTTAACCTTTCGTTGGTTTGACAGGCAATCAGGTTTCAACATTAGCTGCAATTCAACAAAGAATTGAAAAGGTTTTTATTTACGTTTTTAGGTGAAAGAATAAGTGTATATTATTTTCGATTAATTATTTGTTTATTCTTATTCTACTCATATCGTTTTTGGTTGATAACGAAACAACTACTATGTTAGTGCTATTGAATAACTTTGCTTACATTGAATAACTTAAATTACAAGTAATGCAGAATAAGGCCGCGTTTTTACTAGGATCATATCGAGAGACATATCGCCGGTCATTTACGTGGTACTCGTATGTCTCTGTTAGTTTGCAGGACAATATCGCTCGAATTTCTTCTTCTTCACACTACCCACTATAGTAATTAATATGTTACCTGATGAGGAATACTCGCGAAACACAAAGCGATACCCGTCCGAACTCACTATTCAAAGTTTGTCGAGCGACTGTCGTCCGATTTAGTGCATTTTACTGATTACTCTCAAACGGTGAAGGGAAACATCGTAAGGAAACCTGCATACACCAAAAAAGAAATTCTAATGCATATATGAAGTTCAAAAACCAGCACTGGGCCAGCGTGGTGGACCGTATAGTGGACGCCCTTGTTGTGAGGGTAGACCTGTGCCCCTGCAGTGGGGATATGTAATTATCATCATCAACAACGTCAGTAAACATACAAATATTAATATTTGAAGAACTCTTTACTAATAGAACTCTTTTACCAAATACAGCATTTTTCTCAAAATAATCAAGGTACTATTAACAAAAAAGCGCATAAATGGACTGTAGGTTATATTCTGGTTTAGGCTTTTATTAGCCTTTTATTTATCTCCTAGGTGTTGGTATGCTGCTAACACATCTCATTTGTACGTACCTATGTTAAATAGTCACGTTGTCGCGAAGATTGAAGACGCAGGGGCGGCAACACGGTAAATCAGTTGGTGGCATGTTGCTCGCCACCGTGACGCATCAACCCAAACGTCGCCTCCTGTCACCTGTTTGCCTCATTACGTGACATAGACTAACGACGTGTACTCGTGTTTGGTTGGCTTCCCCACAGTCATTGCAAAATAAATTAGACGGGCGATATTTGATTTTCTCCGAAGCTTAACGCCAATAAAGCAGAATGTCATAAAAGCCATATAAAAGCAATGTCATATGTCATGTGAAATAATAGTGTGGGTTCGATGTGTCAACAAAGGAATGGTATAAGGAAACTAATCAGTCAAAAATTCAATGTTCGAGATTTTTGGAGTATAAAGATGTCAAGATTTGCACATCGAATATTTATCGGTTGGTCATGAAGGAACAATAAAACTAAATGTCATCTCTGGTATCAGTTATTATAAAAAAAAAGGTTATAGGCGAATAAATGTCATAGTCTCAAATATAGGTATCACAGAATGTCAAAAGAATCCAAGACAATTTGACAATGAGGGTTTTCGATACTTTTTCTGCCACCAGGCGGCGCTTCGTAGACGTCAGGTCTAAACAGCTGTCAGATAGCACAGAGTCGTAGGTCTAAACATAAATTATCGAAATTCTATTGTGTTGGTTTAATAATCTATGTTAATACATTCGCGTATGTATTTTGACAGTTCATTGAACCTGACGCTACTGTGCTGCCATCTCACGTAGACCGTTTCAGAAAACCCTCATTGACACATTATAACAAGATAATATTTGTCTTAATAACAGTAACATCCTTTTACGGAATATTTAATTCTATAAATCAATTATTATCCCATATTTAGATAAAATCTTTTACATAGTCATCTTCTATGAAAATTAAAAAAAGTACCTAAGTTCTCTCATTGCTTAAAATACGACTTTCACGACTTCTTGATGGAAATAAAACAAAAATATAAATTAGCTTAATCGTATACCAACTTGCTGCACTCGACTCGGTGGATCGCAGAGCTAGGAGGCTCATTGGCGATGATACACTAATAAGAACTAAGCTGCAGAGCCTGGCACATAGAAGCAAAGTTGCCTGTCTGTGTGTATTCTATAAGATGTACTTCGGAGAGTGTGCTCGAGAGCTGCATGAGATCATACCGCCTTCCCCTTTCTTCTATCGGACATGCAGACGTACGGCTGGTTACCATCCTCACCTTGTCGATATCCCTCTAATTCGGACCAAGCGCTTTAAAACATCTTTTGTGATGCGCACTGCTAAGGATTGGAACTCCCTGCCGGCGTCTGTATTTCCGAGCTCATATAACCCAAATCTTTTCAAGGTTCGAGTGAATAGGCATCTTCTGGGTGAGCTCGCTCCATCTTCGGCCTCATCCTTCCTACATGGATAGATGCTGGTCAAGAGCAAACCCATCTATAATAAAAAAAAAAAAACTGCATATAGGCGGGACAGAGTAACATTTTTCGTTTGCCCCTGAGTGAACAGTGTCTAGCTGCCGCGAATGCGATGGCTGGCCGCTGGCCGCATGTGCGTCGCGCCCTATCTTCCTGGCCGCAGTGGCCAATCTCGGTTTCTGGCCGCTTGTCGTTGGCTGCATTTTGAGTACAAGTGCATTAGACGTACAATTTTACCAAGCGAAAAAACTGATAACATTCTTAATAAAATGTTTTAATGCAAACCTAAAAATGTCAAGGCGCTAGCGCTAAAACGCCGTAACGTCGCGTACTTTGTATTTGAACGGCTTCGACCTATTCAGTCTTCGTTGTCCAGCGAGATGAAGATGAGTGTTACTGCTGTATGCATTAGAAGTGGCAGGACACACTGCTTTTCGCAGTCATTTGGGCAGCCCGTCTGGCGGCAGTAACCACCACTTTACAGAATCCATCGTGAAATAACAACACGTATGCTGTTGTGTTACGGTGAGTGAGTAAGGGATGCCAGAGCCCATTTCCCTATCCCCCTCTTAATCCCTTATCCTTTATCCTATTGTAGTCGCTGGCGCACTTGCAGCAGCTTTGGCGTTGCTTGTGTTATAGGCGACGGTAGCCACCTACCATCAAGTGGACCGTCAGCCTGTATGTCGATCCTAACATTAAAAAAAAAGTTCTCCAAAGAATAGAATATGGGTGCATGATATAAATAAAATTATAACGATATAATTTGATTTATATGCCGGAAGTTTATATTACACGAAGATCGCTTTTTTCAACACATGACATAAGAGTACTTCGAAAAATTGCATTCCTTTCTTAAAAATTTGAGAAAATAAATTTTGTTGTAACTATATTTTTACCACAGTCAAGCAATGATGCCCGGCGTCCATCCGGTGTCAAAGAAAGTTTTGTATAAAAATACAACGCGATGTTCTGATGCTGCGTCAAAGTAGCATGCTGGCGACATGTTCAGAAACAACGTTATAGCGCGACGGTAGTCTGGGACGCTTTAAGGGGGCGTGCAAAGCAAAAAAATCTAATTTTACCCGCGTAGCCCCATAATTAAATCGAATGATACCAACACAACAGAGTTCCTCTTATTAGCCATATTATTTACACAGTCTTGTTAAAATAATATGAAACAATTTATAGACACACACACACTTATACACAACACACTTATAATAATCTACTCACATAAAAGTCTTATTAAAAAATTTACGACTAAATATTCTTGCGCACAGAAATATAGTCTTCCCGTCTCAGTGGAACAATTGTGACATAATTCAAGTCTAGGATTAGCTATTTCTATTTATATGCGCTCTTAATGCCTTGACGCGCGCTGAGAACGCTTTCTGTTTGACGAAGCAATTAGGAGTTAGTACGAGGGGCACATTGAAATGATCGGGAATAAGAAAGACCACATGCATGGTATAGCTAAATTATATTTTATTGTTTTTCGAATTATTCTCCGTTCAACTTAATGCACTTTTCCATTCGTGCAAACCAATCATTAAAACAGTAATTCCAGTCTGAAGTTGATGTTGACAAAATGGCTGATTTGTACGTTTCCACAGCTGCTTCGGGGTCTTCAAACCGTTGACCGAGTAATAAATCTTTCATTCTAGGGAATGTAAAGAAATCGTTTGGGCTCAGGTCAGGACTGTACAGAGGATGGCTCATCAGCTCAACGTTTTCCTGCTTCAAAAAATCATTTGTCTTCCGAGCCATATGGGAGCTCGCATTATCGTGATGTAAGATGATGCGACGTTTCGGGTTATTTTTTCGGAGTTCGGCTATCATTTCTGGCAAACAAACCGAGATATACCACTCGGCGGTAACCGTTCTGCGTTCCTGTAAAGGAATTGTAGCAACATGCCCCTTTTTCGAGACAAACGTAGCGACCATTTTCTTTGACACGCTGCGGGAGCGAACCACTTTCGTTGGCTTGACCTCGTCTTCGAAGACCCAAACTGCTGACTGATGTTTTCTTTCAGGTTCGTATGAATAAATCCATGATTCGTCACCTGAGACGATATTATAAACGGCATTTGACTTCCCTCCGTTGAAGCGTTGCAGAGTATTTCGGCACCAATCTACACGAGCCGCCTTTTGCTCTTCGGACAAATTGTGGGGAACCCAGCGGGAAACTAGCTTTCTTACACACAGCTCATTATGTAATATCGACTGAATTGCAGTCATTCCGATAATGATAACATCCCGAATCTGCTCGTATGTCACATGACGGTCATCTAATATAATAGTTCGCACAGCTGCGATGTTTTCAGGCGTGACCGCTGTTCTTGGTCGACCTGCAGAAGAAACAGTGCTAAGCGATACACGACCGTGTCGGAACTCGGCATTTCAGCGGTATATTGTCGTTTGACTCGGTGCTTCAACATCATAAATCGAAACAAGTTCGCTGAGACATTTATCTTGAGATAAGCCGCGACGAAAATTGTGATAAATTATGGCACGGAAATGTTCAGCCTGAGCTCCATTTCTGTTAACGACGTGTCAACTTTAAACCAACATAGTTTTTGTTTTTAATAAAAAAAATAATTGTTTGAATGTCATTAAGATTCTAAGAGGCCAGTATTCAAATTCTAAAAAAGCTTTTATTCTAACTCAATCTGAAATATTCTATTCCCGATCATTTCAATGTGCCCCTTGTATTTAGAATTGTTCTAAATATTAACTATCAAAATGTTTTGTTCGATAAATTTTATTAAATTTATTGATTTTTTGATTTTAATAATGCCAAATCATCCTCATCATGCATACCTAGTTTTTATTTTCTTTATTTTTTTGTTTCTCTCTCTCTCTGAGTACCTCTTCAGTCCTGAAGGTTGGCCGTCAACTGTTTGAACTTTCTGTCAAGAGTCAACTGAAACAAGCCGAGGCAATTCCAGTCCACTCCCGGATGTTTCGTAACCACGACCTCCTCTTTCGCCCAGCGCGTCTCTTTCCTTCCATTATTACCCATTATGATTAACTGAAGCAGCAGTCTAAGCACGTGACCTAGTCTAAGCTAAGCTTCTAGTCTAAGCTGTCTAATCTAAGCACGTAGCCAAGATATTTAATCATGCGCTTCTTGTGTCTTAATTCGAAACGCGAAAACGTCTAATCAAAAAAAATAAACAATATTAAAAAACATAGAAAATAGATAACTGAATCTTATATATAAAATTCTTTTTTATATAACTTTAACAGGATTATTTTCTTAAACAAAAAAAAAAGCTGTCGTCTTTTAAATAGTAATAGATTCTAACTAAATATACAGATAAGTCCAAAAGTAACCATTTTACAATGTAACTGTCTTACAATACGAAAAATGATAAATTAAAAATATTAATCCATCATAAACTTCTTTCTACTATTTCATCTTTTGCAATATTTAAACCAGTCTTACAAAAATACCCTAAATCGTGAGGTGTTTTAAATTCTTGCTTGTCATGGCAGATTGATTGATGTCTTCGCCTTAGGTACCATTGAATGAGTTGATAAGGATTCGCCACTAATTTACCTCCTTTTATATTGACTTACAACTTTATGGACATACGAAACGTTATTATAACAATAATGAAGTCTTTTATAGCAACGAAATTGTACGGAAACGTTTTAATTACAATAAAAACGTAATCTAGCTAAACTATAATATTTTGTACAGCTCTGAAACAACAGGAGAAGTTAAAATAGTATTATTTCGAATCCAAACAAGCTGATGGCTGATGCAAAAGCATTGAATGAAATTTTAAAAATTTCCTTTTTGAAGCAGTGCATAGTGTATAGATAAGTATTTTGTTTTTACCTATGCATTTATTTATTCGATGTATCTACATGTATATTTATGTGTATGTATATGTATTAATTCATAAAGTATGTTTGTATGGTGCTCAATGAGTCACATACGGTGCTAGCTGAAAATCAGCGCTGTAGGTGTTTGTCAGCACCTCAGCACAATGCTGAGCCAGTATCCGATTCGCTGCCGCGAGGACACACACACTTTTGTTTTTAATTTCTGTCTTATTCTTATATATAATGTGTCTTTCGTGCAGTGAATAAAAGCCTTTCTTTCCTTGTATGAACTGATTAACTGATTATACATCCGTGTGCAGGCAAATGTGTAGTTTGAATTTGACTATTGTTACGAGAAGAGATTGATATTTCATCCTGTATAGGAATATTTTGATTTTTATTGGAGTTTACCTTCTTAAGAATTGATTTCCATATAAGGCCCGCGCTGTGGAAATTCTATGAGTAAAATTAACACAAAAACGTTACTTACAAAGCGTTACGTTATGTGTCGCTGTCACTTTTAAATCGGTGCGACAACTGATAGCAAACGTCGAAATTTTCAGAAACGAAACGATAGCGTGTTATAACCTGCCTGCGCAGCAACATTTGTCGTAAAAAATGAACTATTTGATGTATGTACAAATCGCGTTCCCTAATTCTGTTGTATTATACTAGATGGCGCCATCAAAAGTGTTACAATTTTGGAGTTCACCAAGCAATTCTACTCAAATCCGATAGATGTCGCCTAAATTGTTCTAAATTCTTTTAGAGAAATATATTAACTTTACACTTTTTAAGACAGTTTAAGAAATTTGCAACCAATTTAGTGTGCTTCTTACCTATAATAACAGAAAATGTCAATAACAGGTCGGAGATAATATTTTATGGTTTTATATTACGGGCTATATAAAACCATACAATTGATAAGATATAAAACCACAACCAAGATAAGGTGGATCGAAAGTTTCGATCCACCTTATCTTGGTTGTGGGCGGAATCGTGGAGAACATATAGAACTTATATGATGAATTAGTAGTCTGTGGTAATTCTTATTCAAGTAGGTACTAGCTGTGGATCGTACGGCGGCGGCAGCGCGGCGGCGTGCGCATGGGGTGGACATGGGGTGCGCGCAGTACTGGACACTACTTATATAATAATCTTATTGTCTATTTTTTTTTAAATAAAAGTAGCCTAAGTTACTCCTAATAATATCAGCTATTTGCCCGTGAAAGTCCCGTCTAAATCGGTCCAGCCGTTGCGGAGATTAGTTTTTTTTTATAAGTACCGTACACATTTAGATAAAAGGATTTATTTTGACATTACAAACATATAAACTATAAGAATTTTATGCCTGACGGTAGATTCGTGGAAAAAGCGACCAAGACTTGTGGAGTATATTGCTGCCGCATTACATTGCTTACAGAACACTTTAGGTACTTTCAGTTTACAAAACACAGAGGTGCAGTGTTTGATCGAACACGAACGGCTATAAATTAATTTAGGCCAACTACCCGAAGGACTGCCACCATTTAGCCCACATACTTAAGTTTATTATGCGTACTTTGTAACGTAGGAACCTGGTTACCTATACATCGTCGCATGACGTACAGTGTGCATGCGAAATTCGTGCCAAGTACACTGTGAATTGTTCTGAATTAGTTGGAAGTGCCCAGACCTAAGATAACAACTACTGTATCTTTTGTGCACTCGAGCACAACAGTTAAATTACAAGTGATGCTTACATCTAAGAATATCACTCACCTACATAATTCCTTTGTAGACGAGTGAGTTGTCCCGTACGCAACGCGTGAGGAGGGACTGACGGGAACGAAATTAGCTTGACTTCTCGTATATCAGATTTCTTAATAAATCCGAGGAAAAATCTTCTATTTTAGGAGAGAATATAGTTAGAGAAAGTTGCTTAGGTTCTTTCTAAGCAACTTCATTCATTTATTTCATTTTATATATATATAGAAACTAACAAAGATTATATTCATACTTAACTAAGACGGCCCTATTGCATAGAAAATATATAACATAGTGTTTTTTAGTTTAAAATACTCTCCAGATCCAGTACACCAATGTTTATAGGGCGCTGTTGGTCTACTCGTTACGGTAGTGCGCCATAAATTGTATACAAAAGGGCTAGGCTGCAATGACATCTTATCGGTCATTGCGGGGAAAATGAACACTCGCCATTAAAACAATACATATCAATTAAATTAAATTAAATTAAATTGTTACGGTAAATAAAATTATGTTGTCTATCACAATATGATAATAAAACCAAAGGTTACAATAAAGATTACTATTATAACGGAAAAGTTTTTGAAATGATTTATGAACCGGAAAATTGTCATATAAAACGAGAAAAGTATAAAAAAAGTAAGCAATAAACATTGATTATGACTCTTCAATTTTTTTGCAGTTTACTTTTTAAGAATCGATTTTCATATAAGGACTCCTCAGTATGGAAATTTTATGGGGAGTATAGTTAATACAAGCGTTAACCAAAAGCGTTACGTTATCTGTCACTTTGATATTTGTGCGACAGCTGACGCGGTTGCTTATAAAAGCAAACGTGGAAATCTCGTATGAAAAGTGTATTTGAGCAGCGATGTCTGTCGTCTAGATGATGAACTATTTGAACTTATACAACGTAGTAACATCTGTGTATACCGAACTTAACTAACTTAAATTTTATTGGAACATAAAATTAATTTTAAATACATAAATATTTAACATTTTAAATATGTTTCATATTTTCACTCCATACATTATTTCATAAATATTTTTTTATTAAAAATGAATTATCATATAATCCATTTGTATAATTGTAATTTAAAATAATATTAATTTATTTAACAAAACAGGTGGTCTTATATTTTGTTGATTAGAGAATTTAATAAAAAAATCAGAAGTACCTACACATCAAAATGCGTACAGCTGTTTCGATTAACTCTAGTTGATATCATAGTTGGGAGTTATTCGAAAATAGGTTGCGGTTTGTGGTTCGCCAGTGAACATGGGATGGATTTTAGTAAATCCTTTTAATTAATATACTCACTTAAGTTGAATATAAAATTTAAATTAAAGAACATTATTTAATATTTTAATAATTCTAGCATTTGTATAAACTTGTGTACGCAATAAGTCGTGATGTCACGTTTCTTAACAAAAACCGTCGCGACGCTACCCTTCATGATTAAATCCATAAAAAGGAATAGAGTACAACTATAAAAAATAATATAAAATACATTTTGAATTTTATTATGACGATTTTCATTACGGTGCCCACGCGCACGGCGTAGACCCTGTTCCCGAAGGAATAAATGATGAAAATTTCATGAAATCTATTGCTAGTCTATCTATGACGCGAACAAAGTCGCGAGCGTCGCCTAGTTTGTCTATAAAAAATTATATGTCCAATTTCTTACATTAAAATTCTTAAATTCCATTTAATTTTAAATTCCATGTTCATAATATTCTGAGCATTTTCTTAACTCTTGCCTTGTTCGACTTTTGAAGACAATAGCGACATTACTTGAAATGAGTGTCCCAAGACATGACCCACTAAATTGGTTCCAAATTAAGGCTAACTACTTACTAAATGGACTTGCAGAGGATTATTCTATTTTTCTAGATACCAAAATCCCTCTGGGACATGTGGTGGAATATTTTGTGCGGGTTCGCTTGTCAGGATTCCAGATGAGCTCGTTTCATTGTGTCCGAACTCAATTACATGCTACCAGTTGTTAGGATTCTTATGGTATTAAAGTTTATACCTCAAATGTCATTTTAACTGCCTTAAATTTGAATTATTTTAATTTGTTGTAGATATTTCTTACATCTATATATTACCTATAAATATAATATAATATACTATATAATATACTATAATATACTAATATACTAATAAATTATAAATGTGAAAGTAGCTCTGTCTGTTACCTTTTCACGCCTAAACCGTTGAACCGATCATCACGAAATTTTGCATACACGTTGTCAGGGATGCAAGAAAAGACACAGGTTTCCTTTCATCCAGAAAAATGTACTGTTTCCGAGGGATCATCTAAAAAAATTCTACGCCTGGCAAATATATATCTATACTAATATTATAAAGCTGAAGAGTTTGTTTGTTTGTTTGAACGCACTAATTTCAGGAACTACTGGTTCGAATTGAAAAATTCTTTTTGTTTTGAATAGTCCATTTATCGAGGAAGGCTAATAGCTATATAACATCACGCTACGATAAATAGTATTATATATAAGCAGTGTCCAGCCCCATACGCACGCCGCCGCCGTATGGGCCGCAGCGAAGCGTGGCCGAGTTCAGCTAGTGAACAATAAAGATCGAAAAAATGTTTTAACATCTAATAAAAAGGTGTGCAGATTAAGTCGTGGGCAAAGGCTAGTATTTTCTATTCTATAGTCGATTTTTTTTAGTTGTTACGTTTCAAAGTGTTATCTATGGTAGTCGTAGAAGTAATCTGAAGCAGCTGCATTCTGCAATCGGACGCGCTGTAAGTAAATAGTGTAGAGCAATGAATCACCTAACAGTTTTCCGATAAGAAATGGGCTCTCGCTGCCCGATATACTCGTAGTTGCCTTCCCTGTTTTATTGTGCCACTATTTTCACTATATCGCAGGCGAACGCTGCTCGCGCGGAAACCTTGATAAAGGCATGACCCTGTATTGTGTCCGTTGCCTTTGCTAAAGAAGCATCCTTTCAACTCGATTAAAATAAAGGACAATAAATATCCACAGGAGCGGAAGGACCGTATTTAGATACGACCAAAACGAATGGTAGTTTCAATTATATTTTCAACGAAATCTATGATCCTCGAGTCTTCCTTACTTTAAGTAATTTGATGTTAGATGATTGTTCAGGCTTGCTTAGATCAGACCATTATAAAGGATTCTATGAAACCCAGTAACAACCCAGTTAGACCCAATAGACTTGTGTACTATTTTTGTTAATATTTTCAAGAAGTAAGCAAAGTGATGACGATCTAACAGAAATATATGTCGTTAACAAAAGCAATTCCTTAGGTGTTTCAAATGAGTTGCCGTAAAATTAACAATAAGGAACAAAAAGTGGATTAGATGGGGAAGGAATAGGGTTAGGTTTTTTTTTAATGTTAAGAACGGGAGACAGGCTGACGGTCCACTTGATGGTAGGTGGCTACCGTCGCCTATAACATAAGTACCTAACGCCAAAGCTGCTGCAAGTGCGCTGCCGACTACAGTACGATTAAAGATAAGGGATTCGGAGGGGATAGGGAAATGGGCTCTGGCACCCCTTACTCGCTCACCTAAACACAACAACATATGACCTGTTATTTCACGTTGGTCTACTTACAGAAGAGCTTTTGGGTGGTTACAGCTAGATATATGTCCAAACATCTTGAACATACCATCCGCTCATTGGAGCGATGAGTGGTACAAGGAAGAGTAGAGGGTCAGCGTTCTCGCGGCTGGAAAGATCACAAAATGGACAGACCTCATTAAATCGTCTACAAAGTGTTCCCTTACAAAGCTACGAATAGAGAGATATGGAGAAGTCCTCCAGTTATTACAAGTTTAGACATACTATATACTGTATGCTACTATATGCGAAAAGACATTTTCACTGACATAATATTATAACTATTGTTTTTGTTAGCTTCAGTTAGAATGTGGCTGGAACACTTCACTTTGATTTTGCCAATTATCCACTGACAATTAGATGTTAGATGCTTCAAAGAATTCCCAATTCACTAGTCCCTCTTGCGGTGACTACAACTTTTAGTTTGTTTATTTGGGACAGTTTAAGAGACGTTAGTTATGTGGAATGGATTTACTTTAACTTGTTGGAAAGCTACTATTCAATCAAACATGGCTCCGTATTGAACAAATCAAGGGTAATTATCATAAATAACATTCACATTAAATATATATGCTATATGCAAAAAAATAGCAAAAGCGTGTTGATTATGAGAATTGAATGTAGAATTTGCTAAAGAGACTATTATTTTTAATGTATTTTAAATATATTAAATAATTGCACTAAGTCAATCATCCACAGAAGAAAATAGAACAGCGAATGTACTGTTGTGTCTTGGTGCTTGAATAAGCTTTGCTTAAGTTCGTTCCTCTAACCTTTTGTCATGTAACAGCTGGCAACGAATTTGCACTCCCCTGGCGTTGCTTGTATTTAAAGGCGATCTATAAATACCCAGGGGAATGCAAACCTACTATCATGTGTCCAATGGTTTTTCTAATACATAAATAAACTCATACTTTAATTAATCAAACCACCAATTCCTATCGAAGAAATATTCAACTTAAACTGTATTACAAGAATCATGGCAATATATTACTAGGCATGCAAATTACAACAAATTAGAAATTTATACGTTATATAACTAATTAGCTGTGTCCCGCGGTTTCATCCGCCGTTTAATTCAAATTAATAAATGGAAGCACATGTTGACTCTTCTTATTAATTCTTAACATTCTTAATAATTTTTGACCTTGCTCAAAAGATGGCCTATCAAATGCATAAACATTTTTTTAAAATCCTACTGTTACATATATAAAAGTTCAACCAACCAACCAAACAAACAAACTCTTTCACTTTATATTAGTATAGATTCGATACAATTTTGTGCACTAATAGGCTAGAAAATATTACATTTTTAGGCACTAGATACAAAATGTTTGGGTCCAATTAATGAGTAATATTATCGCCAAACACGCTACCAAATATAGGATTTTTTTCAATTTAAAGGTCGGCAGGCATGACTTGGCATCTACTTGATAATAAGTAGGATACTATCTTCCATAATTACAAACTAAACCAAGAAGGGATGCAAATACTTGAAGACCTTGATTGGATAAAAAATAGGCAAAGGGAGGGGACAGTGGAATTTGTACTGGGATACCACCGAAACATAACAGCACACATTATCATCATCATCATCAACAGCCTATTATATGTCCCCACTGCAGGTGAACTGGCTTACTCTTTCAACAAGGGCGTATGAGATGTATGGTCCACCATGCTGGCCCAGTGCTGGTTGGTGGACTTCACATGCGCCTTAGAATTTCTTCTTTTGGCGTATGCAGGTTTCCTATAACGATGTTTTCCCTAAGCGTTTGAGAGCAGTCAGTGAATACACTTAAATTTTTAGAAAAAAAAAAACATTGACCGGGGATCGAACTCGGACCTCTAGACATGATAGGCTACGTCTTTCCCACTGCGCCACCGACGCTCAACAGTACACATGCTGTCTTTTAGTCTTTTGTAACTGGTTGGCTTACAAATATGATATTAAAAGCTTCCTTCAAAAACAGGTAACTTTCGCTCTTAAGGGTGTCTAATTGGCACACTCAAACTATAAATATCCATTTTCTCAAACATGCTCGGAAATGTAGGCATTCTTGTACTAAAAACAAGCCACAAAGTTTGTAATTCTTGGCTCATGCATTTCTTTCTCGGCCTAGGCCAAGAATGTTGTATGAAAATTCATTCCTGGCCGCTGCTCAGCCCGATGAAACCCTAAGTTTCATGAGTCTTCACGAACGCGCCCGCCGCTGTCACAGGCGTAGTAGGCGAGCGAGCGCACGCTCTTTTCATGACTGGGCTGGCTGTGTGGCTGTTTCCTTTGCACTCACTGATAATTTTTTGCATTATCACGTTTTTCATTTCCTCACATTTATTGAGAAAAGCACTATACCAACCTCGACCGGAATGAGGATTGCCGGACTCAGATCTTTATCAAGGCCTCGCTAAAGCTCGGCCTTGAAACCACTTCGTCCGGCAATCCTTCACTTTCTGGAGTCTGCAGTAATGTACTAATTCAGTGTAATTTTTGACGGTAACTGCTTCAATTTTAATTTTGTTATTTCTTATTTTTTTAAAGTTTCCTAATCAAACTTACTTACTGTTTCCGTTTTGAGCGATATTTGTATAATCTTAAATTATAAATCTGTTATTGGCTTTAGGGAAATAATAAATTTTAATAATTATTATATGTAAGCTGTTGATTCTATAATCTATACATAAAATAAAATCGTAAACGAGCGGTGTCTGTACATTAAAGATTTTTTTTCAAAAAAACAAATTTGTACACGTTGTATTTATGTTACCGAGGTCAAAAAAATAGTTTTTAGAATTTTTGTCTGTGCATGCTAATCTCTGAAACGGCTTAACCGAAATGAATGCGTTTTTCACTGATATATTGTAGTAAGCCTCCCGTAACTCTAAAGTTCATTCCATCTAAGTTCGATTGTTTCATTCCAATCGGTTTACAAACAAAAAAGTTAAAGCGCACACCGAATAAATAATAAAAAAAATTATTACTTAAATATTGGAAATTAGTCAGAATTTTTGTGTTGCTTAAGTACACTTTTCGATTGATAAGTTAATTGACAATTTTTTAAAAATGATTTCATAGGAAGATAAAACAATTATTACTTCGACTTCAATTTGTAGTTATGCCAATCACAGCTGTTACTTCAAGATCTTTAAACCGTCCACTCTGTCCTAAATCCAATTACGTCTGGATATTTGGAATTTACATTAAGATTTAATGTGGCCAGCGACCACCGGTGGCTGACGCGCG
This sequence comes from Bembecia ichneumoniformis, assembly GCA_910589475.2. NCBI lineage: Eukaryota > Metazoa > Arthropoda > Insecta > Lepidoptera > Sesiidae > Bembecia > Bembecia ichneumoniformis. The sequence goes on along the minus strand of OU342537.1, from coordinate 8,837,439 downwards.
TCACCACCGCTGCAGCAAAAGTGGCGGGCGTGATTGTGGCCGGCAGCTCTTTGCGGAGAGTCTTAGCCTCAGTTTACACCGAAACGCGACGAGACAATGTAGAACGTATTTGATACACAAAAAGGTACACAGTTCAGTAAGTACGCGAAAGTGGTGTTGGCGGCTTCACGCTGCAGCGCGGATGCTACTATACATAGTTTCGAGATGCGATACGAGCATCATCAAGAGCCGTTGGATGAGTGTTTAGGGTGCTTGCATTAACGCCTTGTTCTAGGGTTCTCGGGTTCAATTCCCGGCAGGGTCAACTTTAAATAAATGAATTTGTAAAATTTGGTTCTGGTCTGGATCTGGAAAGTAGTTGTAGGGCACACTGCGTTTCGCAGTCACTTGGGCAGCCCGTCTGGCGGCAGTAACCACCCCCTTACAGAAGACCATCGTGAAATAACAGCACGTGTGCTGTTGTGTTTCGGTGAGTGAGTAAGGGATACCAGAGCCCATTTCCCTATCCCCTCCTAATCCCTTAGCCTTAATCCTACTGTAGTCGGCAGCGCACTTGCAGCAGCTTTGGCGTTGCTTGTGTCATAGGCGACGGTAGCCACCTAACATCAAGTGGGCCGTCAGCCTGTCTGCTGAACTTAACGTAAAAAAAAAACAAAAAAATACATAAAATGTAACGCAATACCTTGAAATACACTGCGAATTCCTGGAAATATTAGAGTAATTCATAATAATTTTCTATTATTAGATATAACGGAGAATAGTTCGTCTCGCTCGGAATTCCTAAAAGAAGTAGGTCGGCGAGCGAACCTTTTGTACCGTTTGTAGTAATCCAAACAGTCATAATACTCAGAGAAATAGGAACCGATGTTCATGCATTAACCCTTGTTACTTTGACAACGTGAAACCTTCTTTGCCGTGAACTCACAAAGGGGCCATGCAAATACAATTTGGCCCAATGTGCGCGTGACTTTTACCCCCGTTTGCGTATTCATTCAGAAAACGTGTGATATTTAAATCCGACATGAGGTCGAAAATTATTTCTTACGTTTCCATAATGCGGTCAGTTTTTTATTTGAGACTGGCTTGTTTCCATGGCTTTGCCTAGCTGTGCCAGCGACTTCGTATGCGCTGTACTTTGTTTTTTCAAATTACCACAGGAACCTAAAATTTTTCCAGGATAAAAAGTATTCTATATGTTAATCCAAGTACTATTTGTGTGCCAAATTTCATCAATGTCAGCTGTTTTTGTGCGATTGAGTAAATAAAACATACAAACTTTCATATTCTTAATATTATTGAGATTTTCGTTCGGATAATTTAAAATATTGTTCTAATGCGCAATGAGACATGGACGCCATATTTTGTCGGCTATTCCACTTTTATATGGTTGCCTAGGCAATGCGTTATCGTATCATTACATTATCAGGTATATAAATATATAGAATAGATATATAGGTCACATAAATATATAGATAACTAGCTAACCCAGCAGACGTTGTCCTGCCCGAACCCGAAAATAATTCTGTCAAAGTGACGCGACACTTTACGTCAGTCAACGACGGTTAGATTATTTGGATATTGTTCAAATAAAAATACTAAAATTGCGATTAAAAAATGGGGTGTTAGGGTACGAGGATGAAAAATACTTTACGACCTGTTCTCAAACCTACCAAATATACAACAAAAATTTCATAAGAATCGGTCAAGCCGTTTCGGAGGGGTTTTGTTACAAATACTGTGACACGAGAATTTTATATATTAGAAAACACTTTTTAGTAGGTAGGGTTAAAAATTGTGGGTCCAAAAGGTTCGACACCATTAAAATTACAAACAGAAACTAGACTTTCATCCAAATAAAATATAGATTATACTTAAACTAACAAGCTTTTTAATTATATAAAGATTACAGTATAGTAACACAAATTTTCGTGTATTCGCTATTTGAATCAAGAGTCTCAAATGTAATTAATCTGTAAGAAACAAATTTAAAAATATTTGCCCTACTGAGTGTACTGTGTACACTCAAATGTAGCTAGAAGGGCTGCCCAAATGACTGCGAAACTCAGTGTTCCCTGCCACTACTTTTCAGATCCAGACTAGAGCCAAATTTTTTTTTCTTTCAATCTGTTGTGTTTTAACCATAGAATAAATCCATAATCATTAGTTGTTTTTAAGGCTATGTTTGTTAGATTGTCTGGCAATTATTTAAAACTTTTGGAAATTATTTTTAAAAATTGGAAAATAGTTAACGCTTTTTGTATGTTTATATTTATCAATTTTAAAATACATAGGCCTTGGGTTTCTAGATTAGTTTCAAAATAAAGGAAAAACAATTACAGCTCCAGATTTTCAAATATGGGAATTCAACTCTAAGTTTAAACAATAACTTTAAGCCGTCCACTATTGTTCTAACTATGAATGAATATTTGATTTACTTTGTTTCTGTTTTGAGTAACAACAATTTTTTTATTATTATTGAATTATTTTTCGACGAACCCGTTCGATGAGTGATTGGGCGCTTGCCTTAACGCTCTGTTCTAGGTTTCGCGGGTTCAATTCCCGGCAGGGTTAACTTTGGAACAGTAGCCACCTATCACTAAGTGAATCCTTAGCCTGTCTGCCGACCTTAACATAAAACAAAAAAAAGTAGAATTATAAGTTTAAGAATTAGAATTTCGTTCTTTATAAGCCCTTAAATCTGTATTCATTAATTTATAAATGGGGCTTCTAAACGGACGCAAGTTTTTCAGCAAATACACAAACCTTCCTCTTTATCACTCATTATTAAAACCGAATCAAAATTCGTTGGGTCGTTTAGAAGTTAGCGAAGAAACAGACGTATTAAGCAAATAGCGACTTTATTTTATAACATTTATATATAGATATAGAAGAAAATACAATGCTTTACACGTATGACCTTTTGGACCTTTTTTCGTTTATATGAGCGCTTATTTCTTTGGAATAAGCGCTCACGATTAGGGGCTTATTTCAGTCAGAAAGAAATTTTTTCAGTTTTACCAACAAATAAAAAGGCTTTTACAAATAATTTGATTGTTTAAATATTCATTTTGCACACAGAAAGAACTGATATATCCATACGTAGGGAGATATCGGTTCTTTCTCTGCACCATGGCCTACGAAAAGAGAAGATATCTAACAATCAAATGATCAGGTCCGAACTGTATACGAGAAAGATTTGATTGATCAATTTATATAAAAATGTTTTGAGTTTCATTACATTTTCTCCCATCCCATTTAATGGAGTTACAAATTAAATATTAATTTAATAAAGGGAATGGAGCAAAGAAAACACACAAGATGACTTGTAAGATGTCTTTCTCAAACGTTCGTGTGAATAGAATCAGTCGATATTGGCCCAGTTTGGTGACCCGGAGCAGGTCAGTAACTCGCAAAGAACTATCGATAAGTGAAAATCCTATACTGTGGCATAAAGGTAGTTGTGTATGTTGCATTTAATTAAATTTTTATAATTAATTCAGCAGTGCAGTTATGAAGTGCGTAATCACGAAAAAGTTCTTGAAACTTTTAAGCTTACTTACAATTTAAGCTACATCATCGTATACTACTATAATGATTAGCGTTTGGAAGACTAGCAGCCCGCTCCCGGATTTTCTTTTTTTTATTTTAAGATCGGCAGACAGGCTGACGGTCCACTTAGTGGTAGGTGGCTACCGTCGCCTATAACACAAACAACGCCGAAGCTGCTGCAAGTGCGCTGCCGACTACAGTAGGATTATAAAATATAAGTATAAGGGATTAGGAGGGGATAGGGAAACGGGCATCGGCATCCCTTACTCACTCACCGAAATACAACAGCACACGTGCTGTTATTTCACGTGGTCTTCTGTAAGGTGGTGGTTACTGCCGCTAGAAGGGCTGCCCAAATGACTGCGAAACTCAGTGTTCCCTGCCACTACTTTTCAGATCCAGACCAGAGCCAAATTTGAAAAGTTCATTTTTCAAAGTTGACCCTGCCGGGAATCGAACCCGGGAACCCTAGAACAGAGCATTAAGGCATGCACCCTAACCACTCATCCAACGGGCTCATCAATTTCTGCATTTTTATTCTGCAAATTATATACACAAAACTTTCTCATTTATAGCTCTTTATTTGTTTGCTCTGGGTTGCTTTTATCTCCCAGGATAAAATCCCAGATAAACTTTTAAGTAGAGGGTTAGTAGGACCTGAATCCAAATTTTGGAGCAAATTTGTGCTCTTTGGAAAAATTATACGGGATGAATGGACTGTAGTGACCGTATTAAAATGCGTTAGGTGGTTGAAGTTAGTGGAGAACAGACATTATATATATATATATATAAGTATAGTTGTTACAGATAAAAAAGTATATAGTTATAGATAAAAAAAGCGTCGAAATAATAGTATACTAACTAAGTACAAAATTTATATGGACAAATGTGAAATATCTTCATCTCTTATATCTTCTATCTTCATCCTGTGTCACTTTGACATCTGTGCGACATTATTGTTACGACTAAGCATGGAACGTTCTGGAAAAAGGTTCACGTCGGCCGAAAGTCTCGAAGGTCCCACCCTATCGATAGTAGTCACGCCACTTCCCGGTTAGTGTCAAAGGAAATTGGTCCTCATGTTTACAACATAGAGTTTATATTCAACAGAAATAGCATTCCCGAACTTTCAACGGCTTCTTTACAATCACAAAGAATTCCGTGTTTACAATCTTGTTTATGTTCTAGTGAATTCGAAATGCGTCGAGACGTTTGGCGCCAAATATAAATAAGAGAGCCGGCGGGCGAGACAGTCAATTCTGCGATAACATGCGATTCGAAAGCGAGTCTTCGGAGCTTTCGTGAAGTTACCTGCGACAGTGAACCGGCGACTAATTAAGGGAATCATTGACGACTTTTGGCAAGTTTAACCTTTTATCGGACAAGTTTAGCCCTTTTGGAAGACATCTTGGTTTGTGAAAATAAATAGTTCATTTCGCCCTTACACGGCATTGTCATTCACCTTGCACGTAACATTATATATTAATGTTCCCTAATTCTATTCTCCGGTATTATCTAGCAAACGTCTAAATGTGTAGTCCGCGTTGAGCAAAAAACGATAAGCGAGTTATAACCTGTTATCGCAGCGATATCTGTCGTCGCAAGAATGAACTATTTGAGCTTATAAAACGTAGTGACATCTGTGTATACCGAACGTAACAACATAACTTTTTTCGGAACACGTGACATCTGAGTATGCAGAATATAACTAAATAATATAAGTATTGACACGAGGAAAATTTTATACATTTATTTTTTTATGTTTAAAGAAGTAAACTCCAGTCGTGCGTCGGAGCTGATACACATACTTTTTGTTCTAGTAAATGTACTACTGGTCTATTATCTATTTATTTTCTTATTTGTTCTATAGCATAAATTGACTGAAAAGCAGACCTTAGGTCACAAAGATCTGGGTTAATGACCACATTTGACGTCACACTATAGATTCAATCTATTAACGTTGCTGTGTATAAAGTATATATTATTATATAAATTTTCTTCGTGTTTCTAAATTTTATAATGGAAGACAAAATAGATATGAATGATTTCGTTTTGTGTATTAACTAAGGGTTCCTACGGAAGATCAGTGCTGGCCTATGCCAGCAAAATGCTGAGTAGGGACCTTTTTGTAACTTTCTTTCTTGCTGTTACTGTTATTTCTTTTTTCTCTGTGTCTGTTAAATGTATGTTTTATAAGTTACAAATAAATTGATTGATTGATTGATTGATTTCACCGATGTTATGTGTAAATCACGTAGAATAGTTTATCTTTCTTTGGTTTTTACATAACTACTAATTAGTATTATGTTTCCTGTATTTTCTGTTTCTGTATCAGGTAAATGCAAACTTTTACTACGAAACAGTAAAAGTTTTTCGTTAATAAAAAACTTAATTAAGCCGATACAATGTAAGCTTCCACGTATGAAAATGTAGTGCCATATCATTGGACGCTATGTGGCACTCTGTTTAAAAAGCGCGAAGCAGTAAAAGTGTAATGGTAGCACGTTGTACAGTCAGCCTGTTAAGCGTAATGTTTTTATTCCACAGCCGATGTAGCCTTTATGCCGACGCAGCAAGACTTACCAACGCAGCAACACTTGATGTACTGTCGCGAGTAACAGTGTACTAGTGATATGTTCTCGAATTTAACGAGAGAAAAACTTTTACGTCACGTCTTTCATTCGAGTAAAGTCTAGTTTATATCGCTCGAGTTACGTGGAACAATACGAGTACTCATCGACACAATGCGAAAGTAGTGGGACAGCTTTTCAAGTGAGCGTTATTATAAACTAACTAGCTAAACTCGGTACGGCTGAACCACCATACGGCGATGGAGTGCGCGTGGGGCGCGCGGTACTGGACACTGCTTAATGCTTATATATAATACTATTTATTGTAGCGTAATGTTATATAGCGTATAGCCTTCCTCGATAAATGGACTATTCAAAACAAAAAGAATTTTTCAATTCCGACCAGTAGTTCCTGAGATTAGCGCGATCAAACAAACAAACAAACTCTTCAGGTTTATAATATTATAGTATAGATGTGTCGCACAGTTTAATAGTGGTACTATTGTTTTTTTTAGTCGTACACTCCTGATCGTGATCATCACTCGTCTGATAGGTTGGTCGCGGCGTCTGCAAGATTTCTCCATCTCTCTCTATTCTTGGCTTTGTAAGGGTATAACTTTGTAGACGATTTAATGAGGTCTGTCCATTTTGTGGTCTTTCCAGCCGTGAGAACGCTGACCTTCAACTCTTCCTTGTACCACTCATCGTTCCAATGACCGGATGGTATGTCCAAGACGTTTGGACATTTCTAGCGGCAATAACCACACGAGAGGTCTTCTGTAAGAAGGCCAACGTGAGTATGTTGTTGTGTTTAAGTGAGCGAGTAAGGGGTGTCAGAGTCGATTCCGTGCATTATCTATACATAGGTATAATAAAACCGTAAAATGTTTTTAGAATTTTGTCTGTTTGTTTGTACGATTGTGCACGTTAATCTCAGAAACGGCTTAACCGATTTGAATGCGGTTTTCATTGATGTATTGTGGCAAGCTTCCCGTAACATGTTGTGTTTATTATTTTCCAATCGGTTTACAAACAAAAAAGTTACACGCTATACCGAAAACAGCGCGTACGAAGTCGCGAGCTCAGCTAGTCTATACATATAATAAAATCGTAAAAGATGTCTGTACATTAAATATTAAAAAAAAAACAATTTGTACACGTAATACTTATGTTACCAAGGTCAAAACAATAGTTTTTAGAATTTTGTCTGCGAATTAGAAGTTTAGTTTTTAGATTTTTCACTGAGTGTTGTGGCAAGCTTCCCGTATAACATTTAATGTTTGTTTAATTCTCATCGGTTAACAAAAAAAAAAAGTTACGCATTATATCGAATACCACGCGTACGAAGTTACAGGCACATTTATATTTGCAAAGTTTAGAGCGCACTTGCACTTTTGGTGTGGTGATAATAGGCCAAAGGAGTTGATAGGGTTTTTGCTGCCATTATTTGGTCAGCATTCACTACTCAATATATGTCAAAATTAAATTAAAATAAATGCCTAAGGCAACATTAGGGGTTTTTAATCATGAGAAAATTATTTTTTATATTAGAAAATAATTCTCTAACCCGATTGCGTCGCCACCTATAGGGTCCAATTTTATTTTCAACGTAAAAATGACGTGACACTTCATGTCAATGAACGACGGTTACATTATTTGGATATTGTCAAAAATACTTTACGACCTATTCTCATACCTACTAAATAGGTATACACACAAAATTTCATAAGAATCTATCAAGCCAACACAAGTGTTTGTTACAAACACTGTGACACGAGAATTATATTATAAATTATAAACAAATTTAAAAAAATTGTGTATTTTTTGGGCATTTTTATGTCTTCTTATGTACGGCGGTTCGATAGCTCACTTCGTATTGATTTCGGTTGACCTAAGGTATATTATTATAGGCAAATGAATTACATAATATAACGTATCTTGATCTATGTACTTGATCTAAAAAGTCTTGACAGAACAAGATCCGCACAAGACAATTAATTTGACAAACACTCGACAAAGACAAACCCTTTGATCTCTACAAGGACAAAAATAAAATTGATCTTAAATATCTTTTATTGCCGCCTATACAAAACTTTACTACCACGCAAATTCTTTGTAATAGCGACATCTAGGTGTGGATATGTCGCGAACAGGGGCAGGGAACTGGTTTTAAAGTAATGTTTTCAATATTCGTGCAAGCAGTTTTTTTTGACAATAAATAAATTTATATTAATTTCATGATTTGTGTGGAAGATCAGTGCTGGCTTAAGCGAGCAAAATGCTGAGTAGAGACCTTTTTGTATCTTTCTTTTTTGCTGTTACTCTTATTTTTCTCTCTGTTTATTAATCGTATGCTTATAAGTTACAAATAAATTGATTGATTGATTGAAATATAAATTATATGAGCTCTACTGTTTAAAGCTGAACCACAATATTTTTCAGAAGAATGGCGTTATATCGTGACTGCGTCAAGCCCGAGAGGACTGCAATTTTAAACTATAAAAGTTTGCTAATAAAACTACTCGCGTATAGAAATTGTTGTAGCATATAAAATATATAATGGATAACGTGACAATGAGGATAAAATATTAACTGAAGTAAGTATTGCTTAGTACTAAAGTGCGTCAGTGGCGCAGTGGGAAAGATGCAGCCTATCATGTCAAGAGGTCCGAGTTCGATCCCCGGTTATGCCATTGCTCTCAAACGGTGAAAGAAAACATCGCGAGGAAACCTGTATACGCCAAAGAAGAAATTCTAAGGCGCATGTGAAGTCCACCAATCCGTACTGGGCCAGCGTGGTGGACCAAACCCAAACGCCCTTGTGGAGAGCGTAGCCCTGTGCCTCTGCAGTGAGGACATATATTTTTTGCGACTTGGCTCGCATTGTATAGTAGATCTTAATTATTCCATTATCCCAAGGTAATTGCATTATAAGGATAACATGTATTTTCTTATCCTATACTAGCGACCCGCCCCCGGCTTCGCTCGGGGTGTAATTATATATATATATACATATATATATAAACATTCCCCGTTTATCCCTCTTTCTAGTAGTGAAAACCGAATTAAAATCGGTCTACCCGTTCACGCGTGATGCCGTGGCCAAGGGAAATAGGGATTCATTTTTATAAATAGTGAATATGTATAAATGAATGTTTTAAGTCTGTATAAGATTCGCATGATTGATTAAGAAACTCACGCACATCTGATCATATCAAAAAGATTAAATATATAGAATATATAGAGAAGGCATTGGGGAAATTTCCCTACAAAAATATTGATCCTGATCGCCGTAATCAGAATGACCATGGCCTTATAAATTTGGTGATTAATTGAGAGATTTTGTACCACATGGTTCTAAATGTCACATTACTTTTCTTTGGTCTTGCCCGATCTATACAGTTTAAAATCTTTGGGTCATATAAACTTCTTCACAATCTTTCGTATTTATAAAATATTAGCCTTCCTCGTTGTCGCTCTTACTATTAGTGAAAACCGTGCAAAGATTAACTGTTAAAAAAAAATTTTGAATTTTTCAGCACAAAACGTCACCTTCATACTGTAACTATTTAAATTATATTAGCTGAGCCTGCAACTTCGTACTTCGCTATATAGCGCGTAACTTTTTTGTTTGTTAATCTTACAATCTCGTTCTTGTTAATCTACAAGTTAATCTCTTGTTAAATTTTACTTACAAAAATGTCAAAAAATAAGTTATTATGTTTAAAAGAACATTTTACGACTACTTTTTCTCAAAACAGTTTTTAATTTTCTTCACAAGATATTATTTAAAAAAGCACCAAGCGGCTGTTTTCAGTCTTTTAGGCCGCCGGACATCTTCAGAGGAGGACCTGAAACGCTTTTGCTGCGTTCCCAATTTTTTTATTACTTATCTGTTGTTTACATTATTGTTATCACGTGTTCGTATGCAGTTACGAAAATAAATCTGTAAATATGCTTGTAGGTAGAATGAAAAACTAAATATTAGTTTTTAGTGAATCCGGTGCGAGGAGAAGCTGAATGCCTAGGTACTGCACTCGAATGTCATGGCCTTAGTTTTAAGGGTCATATGCCTTTCCTTAAAGTATCATTCGCAGCGAAATTGCTTTCAAAATAAAAAAAATAATTAATTTTGTAAATGTGAATGTAACTCTGTCTGTCTGTTACCTTTTCACGCCTAAACCGCTGAAACGATCATCATGAAATTTTGCACAAACGTTGTCAGGGATGCAGGAAAGACATGAGGTACCTTTCATCCAGAAAAAAATACTGTTCCCGAGGGATCATCTAACGCCTGGCAAAATTATAACTGCAATAAAGATGTTGGGCGTTACACTGCTCATATATTTAATCAGGTGTAATTTTTTATTTTTGCAACGCGGGCGAAGCCGCAGGCACTAGCTAGTGATAATATAAGTATGAGTTACAATGCCTTTTTTTCGTTGGGAAATCCATCATGGATACCCAGCAGCGAAGGGGACGTTGCAGGTTATGCCGGACTCCTACCGGCTAAAACCCAACGATTTTGTAGCGCGGCCGTAGATGCAAGAACGTTGTTGTACAACTTCGGCGATCTCTTTATATCTGTGACGACGGTGGCGCCTCCACTGTTTTTTAGGTTTCCGTACGTCCGAATAAAAAAACGGAACCCTTATAGGATCACTCGTGTGTCCGTCTGTCCGTCCGTCACAGTCAATTATCTCCAAATCTACTAGACCGATTAAGTTGAAATTTGGTACACATATCAATTTCTGTAACCCAAACGCAGGGGTGTGACGTGAATCTGTACCTATACGGGAGGTAATTTTTTGGGGGGGAAGCTGGAAAATTTAAAAAAAATATATTTGAAAACTGTATCGTGTGACATATCAAATGGAAGGTCTTGTTGTGATGATCTTAAATGTATTTTTTTTGGATTTTTAAAATAAATAGTTTCCAAGTTATTCAAGAAAATAGACGAAAATTGACCATTTCCCCTCCCCCCCTTATCTCCGAAACTATTCAATAAAATTTTGAAAAAAAAAAATACAGGAATTAGTTTTCTACTTATAGATTATAGGAAAACCTATAAGAAGCCATGATATTAAAATAACATGATAGGTAACATCGTACGGATCCTTCGGGAACCTAACATATTTCCGGGATTAACTATCTGTGTGACAAATTTCGTCCAAATACTTTCAACCGTTTTTGGGCTATTGAGGTACAAACATTCAAAAATATAAACTTTGGCATTGATAAATACAGTATTATTAGGATAAGTAGACATAATACAAAGCACATGAATTCTTCCCAACTATTTGCGGTGTTCGGAATTCCATGCATACAATATACAATAGCCGTTACAAAGTTATTAATTTGTGTAAAACCGTACTAGATACCTACTGTGTTTCATAACGGTTGTTATTGTCTATAAAGGTTCGAGTCTCCGGTAAAATAAACAACTTTGATTCGCTCCAAAACATTGAACATTGATTTTGTTTGGGAAACGATTTCATTACATTGAAAAGTATTAAAATTTAGTAGAGCTTATAGCATTCTACGTTAACCAGTCATAAGGGGTAGTTTACACCGAAACGCGACGCTAGGCGAAGATCCTTGAAGAGGCAATCGCAACGCGGCAAGGCGCACCGTGAAGTTATGTAATGTAGCATCCTCGCTGTGTTTCTGCGTGTTTCGTATCTAGACGTCGCGTCGTCGTCGCGAGATGTATCGCGGCGCAGCGTGAAGCCGCCGACACCACTTTCGCGTACTCACTGAACTGTCTACCTTTTTGTATAGAGAATAAGTTCTACATTGTATTGATACCTTGAAACGTATCACGTGTCCGTGTGAACTGATGCTGAATTGGTCAGTCTGTTAACAACCATTTGCAAAGGGCCATCAAGAAAATAAATGTAGTATTTGTGCTGTTGAAATTCCAGAGTAAATTTATCTACCTATCCAGAGTTGAAGTGTAACTAATGTAGTATCTAACCCCTCTCTAATGTATATTGTGTCCGTAGTGTAGATACCTGTCGTCAATCCGCATGCCATTTCTTATTTACAAAAATAAATAACTTTTCAATAGGTAGGTAAGTTATAAGAAAACAAAAGTTGTGATTTTATTTTTGACGAACTTTCTAAGAATTTGCTCAACATTGTCACCATTGTTAGTTACATTCGCACGTCCTTTTTCGTACACAAATTCTTTCTATTGTGCTGATTTCTTATCGACAGTCATATTAAAAGTGCAATTAGAAAGTTATAAAAGCATTAAATTATATCTATAGATACAGTATTATTTTACAAATTATATGGTGCACTAGCTGAGCCCGCAACTTCGTACGCGTGGTATTCGGTATAATAATTGGAATGAAACAAACACTAAATATTATGGAAACTTGCTACAAAGTGAAAAGCGCATTGAAATCGGTTAAGCCGCTTCAGAGATTGCACAAATGCACAGACAAACAGACAAAAATGCTAAAAACTATTTTTTTTATCTCTACAACATGTACAAGTTGTTTTTTGAAAAAATATTTAATGTACAGACACGGCTCGTTTACGATATTACGAGGGGCACACTGAAATGATCGGGAATAAGAAAAACCACATGCACAATAAAATAAAAATTGTATTTTATTGTTTTTCGAAGTATTCTCCGTTCAACTTAATGCACTTTTCCATTCGTGCAAACCAATCATTAAAACAGTAATTCCAGTCTGAAGTTGATGTTGACAAAATGGCTGATTTGTACGCTTCCACAGCTGCTTCGGGGTCTTCAAACCGTTGACCGAGTAATAAATCTTTCATTCTAGGGAATGTAAAGAAATCGTTTGGGCTCAGGTCAGGACTGTACGGAGGATGGCTCATCAGCTCAACGTTTTCCTGCTTCAAAAAATCATTTGTCTTCCGAGCCGTATGGGAGCTCGCATTATCGTGATGTAAGATGATGCGACGTTTCGGGTTATTTTTTCGGAGTTCGGCTATCATTTCTGGCAAGCAAACCGTGATATACCACTCGGCGGTAACCGTTCTGCGTTCCTGTAAAGGAATTGTAGCAACATGCCCCTTTTTCGAGACAAACGTAGCGACTATTTTCTTTGACACGCTGCGGGAGCGAACCACTTTCGTTGGCTTGACCTCGTCTTCGAAGACCAAAACTGCTGACTGATGTTTTCTTTCAGATTCGTATGAATAAATCCATGATTCCTCACCTGAGACGATATTATAAACGGCATTTGACTTCCCTCCGTTGAAGCGTTGCAGAGTATTCCGGCACCAATCTACACGAGCCGCCTTTTGCTCTTCGGACAAATTGTGGGGAACCCAGCGGGAAACTACACACACAGCTCATTATGTAATATCGACTGAATTGCAGTCATTCCGATACTGATAACAGCCCGAATCTGCTCGTATGTCACATGACGGTCGTCTAATATAATAGTTCGCACAGCTGCGATGTTTTCAGGCGTGACCGCTGCTCTTGGTCGACCTGCAGAAGAAACAGTGCTGAGCGACACACGACCGCGTCGGAACTCGGCATACCAGCGGTATATTGTCGTTTGACTCGGTGCTTCAACATCATAAATCGAAACAAGTTCGCCGAGACATTTATCTTGAGATAAGCCGCGACGAAAATTGTGATAAATTATGGCACGGAAAAGTTCACGCGTGAGCTCCATTTCGTTTAACGACGTGTCAATTTAAACCAACATAGTTTTTTTTTAATAAAAAAATTTAATTGTTTGAATGTCATTAAGATCCTAAGAGGCCAGTATTCAAATTCTAAAAAAGGTTTTATTGTAACTCAATCCGAAATATTCTATTCCCGATCATTTCAGTGTGCCCATTGTATTATATGTATAGATTTATTAAAACGCCAAGCAGTTTAGCAGTGGCTGGGCATACTATGGTAGTTTTAAATCGGTAGTTTCAGCAATTACTACCCCCCCATGGAAGATAAACCATTCACTATTCGCTGAATCAGTAAGGGATTCTAGAGAACATTGTCTCTATACCTCCTTTATTCCTTTATTAATTAAGGAATAAATAATTAATTTAAGGTCGGCGTTATTAACACAACATTAACAGGCGACGGTATCCACTTATTACCATCAAATGGGCCGTCAGCCTCTCTGCCGACTTTTACGATTGAAGAAATTGGGTACCTACTGTCTATTATGACAGATAATTTTAACGGAGCATGTCCAAATTGTTGATAAATTCATGATGAGAATGCTGATATTCACATTTGAATTACAATAAGTCCATTTATATACATACCTGTATTGTAAAATGAATTCTATGTTGTAAATATAAGGACCAATTTCCTTTTGACACTAGTTGGAGGACTGGTTGGACCTATAGAAACGTGGCTACCATCGATAGGGTGGAATGTTCGAGATTTTTGGCCGGCGCGAACGCTTTCTCCAGAACATCCCATAGTTAGTCGTAATAATAATATACATTATTTATATTTCTCTGGAATCACTTAATTAATTAATTAATTATCGTTTATTGATAAGAGCCTAATCCTAGTGAACGGACGTACTAGTATATACATATTGTATTGCATACTATGGCAGTTGGCCATACTGCAAGCGATGTGCCAAGGTCAGTGAGCTATTATGTACTAACGTACATACATAATAGCTCCCTGGCCAAGGTAGGTGCCTTGTTAGCCACCAAGCGAGTCGCCTTGCGAACCAAACGTCTTGATTATTTATTTATTAAACGTAAGGTATTTTTAGCGGAGCTGACACGCTGCTTTGCAACATATCTGTGCACCCTCCTAATTTAATTTTTTTATAGACGGCAGAAAGTCACAGTAAATGAAAAAAAAAAACTGCAGGTATTCATGTAGGTTCAATTTATCCATTTGAAATAGTTCGTCCAAAACGAACAAGCGTATATTCTACTGACTGTCATATAAAACGGCGCGGGCTTTGAAAACGCGGTGGAACTCGGCTTAACTCGCCGGTCGACCTAACTGCATGAAATGAAAGAGATTTTGTATACCGACTGAGGCAGATTGCACTCAACAGAACGGTTAAACTAAAGGTTTATTGTTTACTGAACAGATGATAACACGGAGTACCATTTGTTTGGACTTTAACCCTTCGGACAAGCACATCAATAAACTGGTGGATACATTCTCTTTGAACATAAGAAATTACGTAACAACTTGTGTCTATGGCCTGCGTATTAAGTTAAAGAATAGACGATGTTCATAGCTAGAGTTCAAACTATCTGCTATTAGATATGATGTCCGTTTGTCTATACTAATATTGTGAAGCGGTAAAGTTTTTATGTTTGTGTATATAGGGTAATATCTTCGAAATTACTCACCCGATTTAAAAAAAAAATCTTTCACCAATATTTAGAATAGAATTTCATAGGCTTTATATTCCGTGAGCACCAGCCATCTTAAAATAAAAGTATAATGTGGGCGTCAATGTATGTCAGGCGTTATATTGCTCTCAGAGTGTCATTCATGTGCGTGTGCCGAGGAGAGCGCATAGCACACTCTTGTGGAGTGCCCTAGATGGTTGGAGCAGCGAAGAGCCGCTTGGCGAGCGACTCAATCTTCTGCGAAGATATCATCTCGCGGAGAGAGAGTGGGAGGACGACGTCCTGTCCCATCCCCTCCGTCGCCGACGAACAGGACGCAGGCGGCTGGCGCACACCCGCCACCTGGACTCCTGACAGGACTGGGGCGGTAGATGGGGACTCTACCGCCGCCTTCATCCTGAGAGGCACGGCGCACCTTGGCAGTTTTTGGCAGTTCGTCCTAAGGAGCCGTGTCCGGTTGCGGACCCCCGCGGTGGAACTCCACCAATAGCGGATGAGGAGGACGCCAAGAGGTTTAGTCGGTAGGTCTACCCCACTACCATCTCGGGGCAGGAGTCCGACATAACCCACCGGTCTGTCCCCAGTGACAAGAGGAATTCATATCCGTGATGAATTCCTCTTGTAAAAAAAAGTCGTTATATTGCTCTACATGTTTTGTCAGGCATTATACCTTTTATTTTTCAATGGGGACATAGTCGAGAGTAGCTGCTAGTAATTGTTAATAATTGTTAAAATACAGACTTGAAAATTGAAAATTCACATTGAAATGTACATATGTCAACTATCTATGTCTATCTATAAAATAAAGTCGCTGTCCGCCTCTGTCGGTTTTTCCGCATACTTCTTCTAAACTACCGAACGGATTTTGATACGGTTTTCACTAATAGAAAGAGAGACAGACGACGAAGTTTGCAAAAAAAATGTATCCCTGCAAAGCGAAAATGTTTCATTTTGCTACATTTAAACACATCAATCCAGAATTGAAGGAGGTCATTTTTCATTTATTATGTATTGTTATGACTAACTACGGAACGTTTTGGAAAAAGCGTTCGCGCCGGCCGAAAGTCTCGAACGTCCCACCTTATCGACGGTAGCCACGCCCCTTCCCGACTAGTGTCAAAGGAAATTGGTCCTTATGTTTACAACATAGAGTTTACCCGAATAGCATTCCCGAACATTCAATAGCTTGTTTACGATCTTGTTTAGATTTTCTGGAAAATACGAAATACATGGAGACGTTTGGCGCCAAGTATAAATAGAGAGCAGGCGGGTGACGTGAGTCAGTGGTGCGACAACCAGCTTTACGAAAGCGACTCTGCGACAGTGAACCGGCGACACTTCAAGAGAAGTCAATTATTGGATACTTTTGGCAAGTTTAACGGTTTCATCGGAAAAGTTTAGTGATTTCGGAAGTCATCTTTGTTTGTGAAAATAAATCGTTCGTTTCGCCCTTACACGGCATTTTAACTCATCTCGCACGTAACATTATTATAAAAATTCATCAAATTCTGTTCAGTATTTAGTTGTGTGAAATATTTAAAAACTTTCATACATCCATTTATAATATTAGGAGGATAACGTTTGGTTTCTATTGTCCTTTATCCTACAATACAACGATTATAAATTACATATTTTTTTAATTCTATTAAATATATTACGTTTTTAAAAAAACCTCAAAAATTTTCAAATAAATAAATAGTCGAAATCCAATTTTTAAGTGGCTGGTTGTTATTGCAACGTGCTTACGTAATGCACATAAACATAGCAGAGTGCGACCGCAAAGCCTTCGTACGGGGTCGCACTTTATTTTACGGCAATTTATTTCGGAGCGAGCCTTCTGCGGCTCTGAGGAATTGCATTACGCAAATACGCCGCCTAATTCTGACCTACATTTCCCACCGTTCAGATTTATTCTTTAGTGCAGGATTTACGGATAGTTCATTGCAGCGTTATAATCGTGCTAACCATTATATTTTTGCAAATAAAACTAAGGTGCAAAACTGTGCTTCCATTTCAAATAAAGCCTCATTTGTAACAAGGTGTAGCTATTGGAATTAGAAAGATTTGGTGTCCTAATCTTGGAAAATTTGGAGCAAGCTTATTCTTTGATACCTTGAAGACGCAGATCAGAGATGATCAGACCGGATATTGTGTAATGCTTTACCTGAGGGTTGGTGTTCTCCCTCCAAAAGTCAAAATTAGAAATAGACCGTGTCATCCTCGACAGATTCTGCCGTTAGTCGGATTTAAGAAGGACAGGAAACGAATGACGATCCCGACCGTATTGAGAACAGCCACGTGATAACAAGTGAGGAATATTTAGGTATAAAGGACCTAATAGCTTAATATTTTAAAGTTTTAGATCTATGTGTGTTGTCAGTGATGACATATAGCGCTGAATCTCGGCGTGTTCGTCGCGAAACTAGCTCGATACGCCTACTCTTCGAACGTTATACCCAGGTTGTCCATGGTCCTCTTCCCTTGCCTCATACACATCATGCTAGTTCCACATCGACCGCACCCAAGCTTCTTACTTACCGTTTCCAAGGAAAGTTGTTAGATGGCGTTGTATGCTAATGGATACCGATTCTTAAACCCTCCACTTGTGGCGCCACTCAGGAATCTTCTACATATATATTAAAAAAAAACTATTTGTACCCGTGCGAAGCCGGAGGGGGGCCGGCTTTAGTAGTTTAATATAAATTTAAAATTACTAGTAAAGAAGAAGTTACCTACAAGAATAAGGCGGTGCCCATCGTTAAGCACTTAAGAAATATGATTACCACTGAGAAAACTTCTACAAATGAAAAATCTTCTTTATGGAATAGCAAGAAATCCACTGAACGAGACAGGACCTTAATGTCAGTGAAGAAGGGAACTTTCGTATTATTGGAGTGCTACACATTTAAGTCAATAATGTCGTATGCAACGCCGGAACAGATGCGGATGATGTTTAAAAGAAAAGTCTCGAAAATATTGGAAAATTCATGCAGACAAAATTGAAGATATGAGAATTCATGCAAAATTGTTATGATCGATGTTCTATATAATATTAACTTATTGAGGAGAACTAATACCTTTTAAAAAGTTAAAATTATATTTTATTGTTTGATGATGCTGAATTGTGGTGAACACGTATTTGTTTATATCAAGGTCGACAGACAGGCTTACGGTCCACTTGATGGTAGGCGTTATCTATAACACGAGCAACGCGAAAGGAGTTACAAGTGCGCTGCGGACCTATAGTAGGATAAGGATAAGAGATTAGGACATCTAGAGGACAATAAATAAATCTAAATAAAATATAAATAATATTGCATATCTAATCAAACATATACACACACACTGAAATGCCCATAATTATGAATAGTGGATATTGAGGAATGAATACAATAATAATAATAATTATTAAAACTCTTTATTTGTACTATAAACATAAAAAAGAATTTAAAAAAAAAAGAAAGAAACAACAAGCAATAGTACAAAAGGCGGCCTTATCGCTTTATAGCGATTTCTTCCAGGCAACCTTAGGGTAAGGAAAATTATATGAAAAATAAAACAATATGGATGATAAAAATCATGGTAAGGTCATCATAAACTTACATTCTAATAATTAAATATTAGTACATAAATTGAATATAAACAAATATTAATAACACAAATTAATGAGATGATTAATAAATATAACATATTAGAAGATAAGCCTACATTTAAAAATTAAATAAATAAAGTTTTATTCAGTTTGACAGAAAATGTGTCTTGAGTGCTTTTTTGAATATGTCCAGCGATTTAGATTGTCAAATGATCAACGACAATGGCATTCCAAAGTTTAATGGCACGTACAGTAAATGACCCCTCATAGAATTTGGTTTTGTGTAGAATGCATTCTAGGATAAGCGCACGGCAAGGTCTTATGTCCGCATGTACACCAAAAAACTTGAACTTTTTGAGATAAGATGGAGTCTTGGCGTGAAACAGCACACCGTACAGAAGGGATAAAACATACATATCCCTGCGACATGCATACATTATTATTATCTGTATTTATATTTATACACATTATAAAATATATTCGTCCGTCTCTGTCTTTATGTGCGCTAACTTCTAAACCACCCAAAGGATTTTGATACGGTTTTCATTAATTGTAATATAATAGCGATAAAAGTGGAATGTTTTTGTATATAATTTACAAAAAGAAATTATATCCGTGCGAAGCCGGATACCTTGCAAATGTGCATGCATGGAAATGCAATAAACTTTGGTACAATACATAGGCAATATTCATAAATTGCAAGAAATAGCAAATTTGCTATTTGCATAGACGTTGTACAACGACGAATTGCATAGGTAAGTATTAAATAGATTTACATTTTAATGTTGTTGCGGACGTTATTTGTATTGCAAAGCAAATGTCTACATGAACGTTCGACAGGAGCTAAAAAGGGTTAAACAAAATTCGACTTTTTTTATTTATAAAAATATAGTCGTTGAAGGTGAATTTTAACCTTCTTTCTTTTTTATTTCAGTTAGTGATCGATACTAATAGTTCTGAGTAATTTTCTAATTACGAAATTAAAATACTTTTAAACGATGATTTAAATTATATTGAGTGAAGTTTTAGAAAAATACTGCTACTATAAATACTATAGATAATAAATGTTCTATCGATATTTTCTGTTAATTTTATCATTATTAAGTATTATTAATTTTTTTATTTGTACTATAAATATATAAAAGAGAATAAAAAAAAAAAGAAAGAAACAACAAGCAATAGTACAAAAGGCGGCCTTATCGATTCATAGCGATTTCTTTCAGGGAACCTTAGGGTAAGGAAAATTATATGAAAAATAAAACAATGTGGATGGTAAAAGTCATGGTAACGTCATCATAAACTTACATTCTAATAACTAAATACTAGTACATAAATTGAAAATACATAAATATTAATAAATTATAATAAAGTTAATTATAAATTTTAATTTAAAATTAATTTTTTTAAACAAAATGGATAAATAAGTAAAGGTTGTTGGATTAAAATAATATTACAATTCGGTGTTAAAATTTAGATTCTTTCAATATTTTGATATTGTAATAAATAAATTGTTTTTAATTTCTTATTAAATTAAAGTGGCACGTAATGTAGTACATCTGCCTATTAAAAAATATAGTTAAATTTTAAACGTGAGAATCAATCTACATACTGGATGGTAGCTTAAAAAATCCATTACCGACCCGCATTCAAAGTAGGCAAATGGATACACAAACATGCGAGCGTAAGGGGAGCAAGTATTCTTTGAAGCGGCGAAGATTTTCTCGGTGCATTCTCAGCGACAGCAAAACGGAACGCGACGTAAGTGGCTGTTTGGTCGGCTGTGGGGGATTTCCCCGAATATCTCACACATCCCGCTTCCTACGAGAAGTATTGTACATTTGTTTGAAACCTCGACCTCGATGTCATAGATTATATTTGCATATACATACATAAATATATTAATATTTGCAAAAAGAATCTTAGTATTTAGAAAGAAACTTAATATTTGCATGTAACTTAATATTGTATTGAGCAATGAAAGATAACTTGTGTTATAGGTGACTATCGTCACCTATAACACAAGCAATGCTGCAGGTGCTGCAAGTTCATTGCCGACTGTAGTAGGATTAAGGATAAGGAATTAGGAAGGAGAAGGAAATGTTTTCTGGCATTCCTTATTCGAAATATGAAGATTTAAATAATTGAAATCTCTTAAATGTCTTATTTTCTGGTCGTATGTATATTGAAATTCTAATGAGATAATTTTAAATAAAGGTATTTGTAACGTGGTTGTTATGAATTTCCGTGTGAAAATAAACTCATCCGGTTTTCAACACAACCTTCCTGGGGAAATTTTCCGCATAAATTTTACAAAGTATGCTTCGACGCTTTATGTTTCGTTTAAAATTAACTTAATGTTATACTTAACATTAATAATAGATTAAAGATAAATTTTACCCTAATGTTACTATTTAATTCATCATCATCATATCAGATATAGGACGTTCATTGCTGGAAAAAGGTCTCACCATTAATTCTCTAAAAAGACCGATCAGAAGTAGCCTGGATCCACCGTCGAATCACGACTCTTATCAGGCCGTCTGTACACCTTGTGGGTGGACGTCATACGCTGCGCTTGTCGGTCCGTGGCCTCCACTTGAGAACCTTTCCGCCCCAGCGGCAGTCGGCTCTCCGCACTATGTGTCCTACCCATTGCCACTTCAACTTACTAATCCTCCGGGTTACTTACAACGTTCCTGATTCGATTTTGCAGTGTAACCCCGAGCATAGCTCACTCCATAGCTCGTTGAGCGACGTTGAGCTTTCTTACGAAGCTCATAATTAAACACCACGATTCAGCGCCATATGTCATCACTGGCAACACACATTGGTCGAAAACTTTTGTTTTAAGACACTGAGGAATTTTGAACGAGAAAATGCCCAACCGAGCTGACTTCCTTCTCAAAGTTGCCCCTACCAAATCGGACAGTTTGTCCAAAGTAGATGTACTCGTCAACGACTTCGAGAGTTGAATTTCCAACTGTTACTGGGGTGGACACAACATGGACATTAGACAAAACTTTCGTCTTGTCCATATTCATATTAAGGCCCACCCTTTGGGAAACTCGGTTGATGCTATCGAGCATTACTTAATTATTAGTCTGAAAGTTTAATAATCTCTATATACAGGGTGACCCAGCATCGACGGATCAAATGGGGTGTGGTGGTAGAGGGGCCCAATACCTATCCAATGGACCCCCATGTATGTTCAGAGATTATTATTAGATTTCAAGTTATTCAGCCTTTTGTGCTGCTTTTATGTAACTCCGAATTCGTAAACAATTTCTTTTATTGTGAGTGATCCATTGTTACTAAAGCTATAATTTATTTTTATTCTTATAGCCTGATACTATAGCTATCACATGAGAACATAATTTAATTGATGCTATTGTTCTCAAAAAATTTCTAAAAGCGAGTATAACAACTTAACTTTCTAAGGTTATAACTCAAAAAAATTACTAAAAAAAAATTTAAAAACTATCTTAAAAACTTCTTTAATATTCTGTCAATACGTCACACAAGTTTCATTTGAATATCTGTAAGACTTCTGACTTAAATCTACTTTACAAATTAGGAAAGTGAAAATATCACTTTAATACCCCGTGCCTTTTGTTTTCAAATTCCAAGAAAGTTGTTTCGTGTAACTCGTTACCATTATAGTTTTGACTTATTCTATCAATTCAAAGACAAAGACAAAGCTAGCAATGCTGTTCACCAGTTTAATTATAATTTGATTCAAAAAATTTAACTTTTCTAAATGTTTCAAAATAATACCTATGTATAAAACAACAGAATAATAACAACGATTTATTTTTTCATGACAAATGTTCGAAATGTCCACCAACAGCTTCAACATGTTAGAAAGAAGAATGTTAGCGACATGTTTAGAAGAGTAGATACATGAAATTTTTTTACAAAACATAATATAGATGAAACCATCATTACAATTGAATCGAACCTTTGAAATTCTTAGCACAGTCATGCTTGTACAAAAGGTTCATCGAGGTACTTAATCGCCTTAACCGAGATATTAATAACCTAATTTAGATTTTGTCACCAGTCCCCAACCAGGTACGTCATCATCCTCGCTTTAAACTCAGTTACCAGTCGGTCCAGTACAAATTGAATGATAATATTCTCATGAAATGTGCCTCGATCTCCTGGCGGAGAGGGACTACGAAATTAAGTGGTAACGAGCAGTGAGTTACAAATTAACCGTCGCAAGGGGAGTCCGCGCCTAATGCAATTCAGTACCGTGCCCGTCACAGTCCGGCCAACACAGTAAGAAATGTTATTATACTTTCAGATTTTTTAATACGAGAGCCCAAAGACAAATCCGGAATATTGGAATTTGAAATAGTACTTACGTAGCGACAAAAGGTGCAGCTTTTTGCAGTTGTGTTGTGGTACCAACAAAATATGACAGGTCTCGCTGTCGGACATTTCGCACACCCACGCTGCACCAGAGTACAACACAGAATGAATGAGGGGGGGAGGGCGCAGGCGTGCGCGTAGTGTCGGTGCGTCGACGCAACGTTGTGTCTGCGATGTGGTTGGACCACAGACGTAGATAGTATAAATGACGCAAGTTCATCAAACTGTATGAAAACCAGCGTGTCACATTTTTAGTGCTTACCATGACGTCACGAGCACAATTTAGTGATGTTAAAACACAAACTAAATCGTTTCCCCTCACCCCGCAATGCAACGACGCGACGACTAGTCTATCGAATGTTCAACGTCCAACTCTACGCGCGCCAATTTAGTATACGCGCGCGAGGACGCGCGCACGCAGCTGTCTACGACATTTTTCAAACATTGATTTAAAATTAAATTACAGAACTACTTACCGATGATACGAAACGTCTTGACAAACCACTTTTGACGTATTTTTACAATTAACAACAGCGCAATTAGGTGCCTAATTGCGCTGTTGTTAATTTGTTGTTTGTTTTTTTTGTTTGTTTGTTTTTCGAAAGTTGACTTCGCTTTCAGTTCGCTTAAAACTTTCGACTTTTCGAAAGTCGAAAGCGAACCGGGCCGTATTTGAGCATTGCTGAAATTGCAGCCACGTAGTGGCGAACGGCGTGCGGTATCTATACTGTCTACGTCTGTGGGTCGGAAGCTAGTTCGCGGTGTCGCTGGTGGTTGCGTTGTGGTTGCGTTGTGATTTCGTTGTGGTCTGTATCACCCACGTGGTCGATAATGACGACAAAATGTCGTCCGTGTGAATTCTACTATTCATTTTCAATACAAAATTGCGCCCGCCCACGTGACGTGGTTGTGGTACCCACGTGACGCGGCAACACATCTCATCTGAAATTCCTCAATATCTTACTTAGACAAACGTTTTCGATCAATGTGTGTTGTCAGTGATGGTATATCGTGCTGAATCGTGGTCTCTAACTATGAGCCTCGTAAGAAAGCTCAACGAGCTATGAAGAGGGCTATCCCCGGGGTTACACTACGAGATCGAATCAGGAATGAGGAGATTCGTAGACGAACGAAAGTTACAGATATAACCCGGCGGATTAGTAAAACGATGTGGCAGTGGACGGGACATATAGTATGGAAAGCAGACGGCCGCTGGACTTGGAAGGTTTTCGAGTGAAGGCCACGGACCAGCAAGCACAGCGTTGGATGTCCACCCGCGAGGTGGAAGGACGACACTTGATAAGGGTAGCGGGTTGACGGTAAATCCAAGCTGAGCTGAGATGATGATGATATTTTTGTCCTAAACGTGCGTCCACCTAAAATAACTTATTACATAATTTTTGTTATTCCATTTTATGTAATAAATGACTTATTACATAACACGTCTTCATTATTTAAAATTTCTATCATACAAGATTATAGACATTAAAACAACAGTGGAATATAACAATGTTATCTAACAATGTCTTCATTATTTAAAATTTCTATCATACAAGATTATAGACATTAAAACAACAGTGGAATATAACAATGTTATCTAACATGTATAAAATTATTCAGTCGCATCACGAGTACATGTGATGACGTAGGCAAGTGTTATATAATTTTGTTTTATTAACACATACGTCCACGCATATAAAACATGCTATTTAACTATGTTTTATAGTCTGGACTGACCTTTATTGCTTTTTGGGATTTCATTACTCGCCGCCTGATATGAGAAATGGTGACCCTTTATCTGACATTTATGCAAAAGTAATGTAGTTACCAGAACTAATTAATTAATCCATGTCGTAATATCGTAATCCCAATTTAATGTAAAAATATTTTTAGTAATTAAGTATATGACCGTTGGATGAGTGGTTAAGGCAAGAACCCTGCTTGCCTTAACGCTCTGTTCTAGCGTTCTCGAGTTCGATTCCCGGCAGGGTCAACTTTGAAAAACGAACTTTTCAAATTTGGGTCTGGTCTGGATCTGGAAAGTAGTTGCAGGGCACACAGCGTTTCACAGTCATTTGAGCAGCTCGTCTGGCTACAGTAACCGCTTCCTTACAGAAGGCCACCGTGGAATAACAGCATGTGTGCTGTTGTGTTTTGGTGAGTGATGCCAGAGCCATCCCTTCCCAATCCCTTATCCTTAATCTTACTGTAATATGCAGCGAACTTGCAGCACCTGTGACGTTGCTTGTGTTATAGGCGACGGTAGCCACCTATCATCAAGTGGATCGTCAGCCTGTCTCCCGTTCTTAACATAAAAAAATAGTATGATTTTAATATAAAAATACTCTTTCACGTTATAAGAAGCATTTGTAGTAAAAGTTTTTAAATTTTAAAATGTTTTTGTAAAAGTTGCCTTGTGTATACATATGCCTTTTGATACAAAGTATAAAATCCTTGCATAAGAGCTTACAGTTATTGTACAAACAAATTTTATGCGCGCAAAGAGAAGACATGCGGCGGATAAGTCCGCTATTTAGTATGACATTAAAAAACCGGTGCTTTTATAAGTAATATAAGAGATTTGGGTGAAGTAGACTAACATGTTAATGGAAAATTTTAAGGTTTTATCTCTGCGAAGATTCAGTTCCAAGCCGCTAACAGCGCAGCGGTTTCAAATAAAAATTCTCTATAAAATAAATTAATAACAGTGTCCTTCTGTGATTTAAAGCTCTACGTTTAATTGGATTAATTAACTGGTTAATTAAGCCATAATTAGTGAAATAATTTATTTTTTTCTTTTATAAAGGTTAGGCCATCTTTAAAATAACAATGAAAAAATAACTAGAAAGTAATATTTTTGGCTAAACAAGTGAAAGTGGTGGTAATTTTTATCGTAATTAATGATGAAATATAATAAAACAAAAAGAAAGTTCTCCCAAAGTAAACTTTTAGTATAATTTTATTTATAATAATATATTTCTGTAAATGACGAACACTCGGCTTTCGAAGTTTTGGGCACTACCAGTTGCAGGGCATATTGCTTTTCGCTGTCATAAATTGGGCACCCCGTCTGAGAGCAGTAACCACCACCTTACAGAAGAGCACTGTGAAATAACAGCATTTGGACATTTGTGTTACGGTGAGTTAGTGAGGGACGCTAGAAATAATTTATTTTTATCATTTATCTATCTTCTCCAAATCCCTTACTCATACTCTACTAAGTGTTGTGTTAATAGGCGAAGCTCTGAGACATCTTCTCACCCAAAATGTCTCACTTTCTTAAAACAAAAATTTTCGACCAATGCAAGTGTTGCCAGTGATGACATATGGCGTTGAAACGTGGTCTCTATCTATGGACCTCTTAAGAAAGCTCAACGTCGCTTCACGAGCTATGGAGAGGGCTATGATCGGGGTTATACTGCGAAAACGGATCAGGAATGAGGAGGTCCGTAAACAAATGAAAAATACCGACATCACCTGGCGGATTAGTAAATTGACGTGGCAGTCAGTAGGAGACATAGTACGAAGAACCGACGGCCGCTGGGACCGGAAGACAAGCGGAAGGCGATTGGCAAGCAGCGTAGGACGTCCACCCACAAAGTGGACAGATGACCTGATAAGGGCTGCGGGTCGACGTTGGATCCAGGCTGCTTCTGATCGATCCTTTTGGAAAATTAGAGGGGAGGCCTTTGTCCAGTAGTCCTGCAGCTGCGATGATGATGGATAGGCGACGGTAGCCACCTAAAATCAAGTTCAAATTTCTTACCAACTTTTAAATTAAAAATATACTTGTTTTGATCACATTAATATCTTCTAGTACACAGCTATACTCAGAGTTTTTTGATGGATAGGATCAGAAATTCTGAAATTCGCCAAAGAACCAAGGTCGACATAGCCAAGCGAATTAGCAAGTTGAAGTGGCAATGAGCCGGTTATATCTGTCGCAAAGCGATAACCATTGGCCTATAAAAGTTCTCGAATGGATGCCACGAATACCCCGGAGCGTGGGATTCCCTTCGGCCAAGTGGAGAGACGAGCTGAAAGGCTTCGTGGGAAGCGGTTGGATGCGAAGGACAGTAGATCGTGCGTGGTGGCGAGCCTTGGGAGAGGTCTACATCCAGCAGTGCAGAGACACAGGCTGATGATGATGATGATGATGATAATACCACTAGGACTTTTACTAAATTTGTTTACTTAGTTGTTTACTTTTACTACTTTTTCTACTAACTACTAAATATTGTTAATTATTCACAATGTAAAGTATGTACAATAAATTTTAGTTAACCTAATCTTCTTATATATAAAAATGAATCCCTATTTCTCCTGGTCACGCGTGAACGGGTAGACCGATTTTAATTCGGTTTTCGCTAATGGAAAGAGGGATAAACGGGGAATGTTTTAGGGTATATAAAAATTGCACGCCGGGCGAAGCCGGGGGCGGGCCGCTAGTCAAATAATAATTATGTGAATATAGTAGGTGTTAAGTGCGCGCTGAATTTATATTTGTATGCCGATTACTTTTGGTTGATCATTATGGAACTATATATAAAAATGACACCTGGTAATACCATACCCATGATCAAAGCAAATAAAGATTATTATTATTATTATTATCTAGAAAACAAATAAGCCCATAGAAATAAGCTTATTTGTTTATAGGTATATAGGTGAGCTTTTGGAATTAACTTTGTTTGAGAATTTGGCCTACCTAACAAGTATTTCAGTTCATACAAAATTAATTAAACAAATATATTTTACAATAAGTTTTACAATTATTGTTTTACAATAATTTCTGTGCTTTAGATTTTAAAAAAAGGTGAAGAAAAACATTGCTAGGGAACCCGCACGTTTCTAAAAGACTAACACAATTTTTGAATACACGTGAAGTCTTTTTTCAAATGCATTGAGTTTGCATGGTGGTCTATAGCATATACCTCCTCACGTTCTGTAAGAATTATTCCAAAGTGTATGTTCCTTATTTAAAGAGGAAGTAAGGTGATACCTTTAGTGCTCATAACTACTGAGCTATAACTCTCATATTTAAAACATAGAGTTCCCCCTTAAGACTGACTAATAGGTATCTGTTACATTATGTAACAACAACAGTCTTGAGGGATCCAATTAAGGCGACGCAATATAAGTAGATAATAAGTTAGCGTGTTGCAGTGAACCTCGTGTCAGCGACCTACATTATTATTTTCTCGTTAGTTTACCGCTTTCTTTGTACAGTAGTGAATTTTTCAATGCAGTAAGTAAATTTATTCTTTCAACGCTTTTCTAATAAAATTATGCACGTGTAAATAGAAATTATATATATATATTATATAAAAAAATATAACGGTTATATTCGTACCAAAATTAGAGTGTGTGGTATATGTATGTGTGCAGATTTATCCAAGTTAGGGAAACTTATTAAATTAACTTATGTAACTTACTTACTAAGTTAGGGAAAGTTAGGGAAGTACGTGCATGCATGCGGTCGAGTCTGCATGCATGCGGTAGTAAGTCCATGCACGATGCCATATCGTATGCTTGTGTGCATTGTGCTCCATACATATATGAATGGGCGTATTTGCCATCGGATATTTGTTGTATTTTTGAAAAAATAATCGATATTAAAAGCAATTATGCCAATACAATTTAATTTGATGCAACTTAGAATAGCATGACACACGAATTAGATGTGGGTCGAAAATAGCAAAGGTTGCGGTAACGACTGTTTGGTATATTTCATATTTTTCAAATGAAGCAAATAACTTGTCAAACATTCAGTAAAACAGTCATTTAATCATTAAATAGGTTTCACAAAACACTTTTCAGGGGTTTCGGTTCGGAAAAAGAGAGCCAAGATGATGATGATCTTGAGATGAAACGACGATAGAAACTCAGGATACCATTTTATTTTGTATAATGAAATATTATACACAAATCACAGTAACTCTGGGTTATATTATATTTCGATGCAGTAACTTATATATGCCTAATACTAAACACAGTATAAATGTTATTATAGAACAGAGATTGTTGCCAAATACATCAAATGTATATATACTAGTACTAATACAAATAGTCGTGTGAAATGCCACCATAGAAATTGTATGGTTGCGTTGCGAGATTCAACGTGTATGCGAGATGTTTCCATGCGGTCTAGATGCACAAGTACTAATTTGAATGCACATACTTAAGAAGTTAAGAAAATAATTATTAAAAAGTGCAAAAAAATAGTGGGACATTCAAAATACTTGAAACGCAACGCTATTAGACAGATCAATTGTGACGTCAATGTCAATAACAGTGTCAGCAAGCGCGTAGTTGTTTGATTTGTGATTTTTAGGGTTCCGTACGTCCGAATAAAAAACGGAACCCTTATAGGATCGCTCGTATGTCCGTCTGTCCGACCCCGAAACTACACGGAACCTAAAATTTTGAAAAAAATACAGAAATTAATTTTCAACTTATAGATTATAGGAAAACCAATAAGAAGTCCATGATATTAAAATAACATGGTAAATCACTCAATATTGTGCGGATAGGTAACATCGTACGGAACCCTCTTCACGCGAGTTCAATTCGCACTTGTCCCGTTTTTTTTATTATTGTAGACTGTGACGTCACGACAAGCGCGCCAGAAGGGCGGGTGTTTAAGGTGGGCGTAGCTGTTTTTTTATTACTAAATTTTAGTTTTTCGGCGTTGGATATTTTATTACGGTTATATAACGATATAACCTATCGTATAAACATATTAAAAAAGAGTGCATTTTCCCTATTTCATTTTACAACAAGCCTTTTAATTGAAATTATACTTTATTCTATTTGTGAGAAACCCAACGAGCTTAAAACGTGAACTCCCGGTGGTCTTCCGTGTTGTAAGGGCAGGTATACAATAAACGTGTTATGCAACGAGTAAATTTCAAGCTAGCTGAAAATGTCTGAAACATTAAAATAGTATTGTTTTTGGTATTTTATAAAAGTGTATGAAGTTTTACTTCTTTAGAGTCAAGAAAATAAGGAAAATTAATAAAACACACTTAAACAGGCTAACGGTCAACTTGATGGTAGGATTTCTACCGTCGCCTAAAATATAAGTGCGATACAAGTGCGCTGCCGACCATAGAATAAAGGATAAGGGATTGAGAAGGGCTGGATACGAAGGGCTGTGTGTGTTGGGCTGTGTGTGTTGGGCTGTGTGTGTTGGCGAGCCTTGGGAGAGGCCTACATCCAGCAGTAGAGAGCCACAGGTTGATGAGATGATGATTACGAAGGTATAGAGTATGGAGATGGTTTTTTCCGCCAGACGGTGTCTGACCCATTACTGCAAAACGCAGTGCGGCCTGTCACTATTAAAAATACTTTCATCTTTTTTACTCAATGCGCCAAAAGGAACAGAGTTCTAAAAGAAACGGAGAATATCTAAGAGAGAATATATTGTAATAATCTCTTCACAAGTCTACAAGGTATAAGGTCTATGTCCGCCTTTGTGCGGTCGCCTGGAATCGGCTTAATGGATTTATGCAAGTAAAAGCGTGCTTTTAAATTCGAAGAGCGTCTAGCACTGGCCTAAAGCGCCTAAGGCTCTTACGTCTGGCTCGTTCTGGTAAGACGTAATATAATAAGATTATATCGCCAATTTCAAGAGTTCTTGATACAAATGGGAGACGAGACGTGTGAGCTTCATATTTTTCCTAAACAAAGAGTTTTCTCTTAGTTTAATATTAATTTAACACTAAAACCATTCATACGTTCTTTGAAAGTATAATAACATATTTTTCTGACTGAAGATAAAAATGAATGAGATTTAATACATTATTTATGACTATTTATATATTATTTAAGAAGGATTCTTTATATAAATCTTAAATAAGTTCAATATTAAACTTATAAGTTTAAATCTGAAAAGATTGACCTTAAATTGCTACATGGCCAATACAATTTTCATTGGAGTTTGGAAACAGTTTTAAAGATAAATTAATGTAATCAGGCTATTGCCACTCGTTGAAAATGCATCCATAAATTTCTTTTACGATAAAGTGTAACAAGCAGACTGACTCTCTGATATACTGAACAGTATTTAAATAAGTTATTTAGCGCCATTTATTTTAGATTTTCAGAAAAATATACGATAATAACGACCAGATTTTTCTAAGTTCAGTCAAATCAAAGAAGAGCTCAGATTTTTTTTAAGAGTTTAAAAATTAAATCAAATTTATTGTGTGGTCAATCTGAAAACTTGATAAT
Organism: Bembecia ichneumoniformis; assembly: GCA_910589475.2. Classification (NCBI taxonomy): domain Eukaryota; kingdom Metazoa; phylum Arthropoda; class Insecta; order Lepidoptera; family Sesiidae; genus Bembecia; species Bembecia ichneumoniformis. The sequence continues at coordinate 8,805,783 of OU342537.1, read as the reverse complement.
TTTAAATACAAATTCGGATAAGGATTACCTTAATATTAAAGAACTTATGAAACTAGGGCCTAGAACAGACGAAGAGTTAGACCAAGAGAAAAACTAACACCACTTAATTAACAATCCAAATTTATCAAACAATTAACGATAAAGTTAAAAAACATCAAACACCGCCCGTCCCCTTACACAAGCACGACAAGAAATTGGATAGGAAAATGAGCTCTAATACGTGCTATTAAATAAATAAATAAAAAAAATATTTTGAGAAAAAGTAGCCAAATAATATTCTTCTAAACATCATTACTTACTTATTTTTTGAAATAAATATTTTAATTACGACCCGAAAATTTCCCTGTTTTTTTGGGAATATTTTATGATTGGGTGAAGTTGAAAATATCGCGTTTGAACCGTAAAATCATAAAGGATATTTATCAAACTATAAAATATTTTTTCCGATCAAAATAAATATATTTATCAGTTTACCGTTAAATCACCTGAGCTTTAATTTCTAAAATAATATGACGATTAACGAATCGGGCGATATAATAATGACCGGATGATGAAAAAAATTAATGTCTTGAAGGCGGAATGTTATTTTAATACAATTTTAATTAACAAAACACTCATTAATATTATGAATTAATAAATGTTTTCGTTTTCCATTCTAAACATTTAGCACTTATCGCTTGCAGCTTCAATATGAAGCTGGGAGAGTCGTGATCGGAGTGCCAACAAAATCATATTCATATTTCTTGAAGATATCGACGCCAAATCGTACGCGAATGCCACTGCAACACTGCATAGATATACCATTATCTAGGTAACTTTTAACTCGGGAATTTCGAACTAATATTGTGGAGAGTAAAGTTGAATTTAGATTGTAGAGATTTGATAAGAAGGTGGTAAAAATAAGTATGCAATAAAGACGTCAATCTTTAACGACGGATGCAGCTATTATACAGAAGATGCATTGAGTGCTTTATGGTGTAAACTTGACTAGAATACCAATGCCAAGACGGAAATATCGTTCTATTGAGTGAGTAGATAGATATCGAGGGAGTTCGATGGGTGTTTATTAACAATTCTATAACAGAAACCGTTTATTTAATCATTATTGGTCATATATTTTTGCTTTTTATTTTCAAATGATTTCTCGTGATCAGTACTTTTTTCTGGCTGAAATGGTACATTTCTGTATCCCTGAAAACGTGTATGAAAAATTTCTGCTGTTCAACCGTTTAAGGCGTGAAAGCTAACACCTTGACGACTTTGAGACTTTTGACGAGCCCGATGGATGAGTGGTTAGGGTGCTTGCTTTAATGCTCTGTTCTAGCGTTCCCGGATTCGATTCCCAGCAGGGTCGACTAAAAAAATGAACTTTTCAAATTTGGCTCTAGTATGGATCTGGAAAGTAGTGGCAAAGCACACCGCTTTTCGCAGTCATTTGGGCAGCCCATCTAGCGGCAATAACCACCCCCTTACGGAAGACTAGGTTGGTTGGTGAGTTTGGTTACTGACCTTGGTTCAGTGAGTGAGTATAGGATGCCAGATCCCATTTTCCTATCCATCATCACGTGGACCGTTAACCTGTCTGCCGATCCTAACATTAAAAAAAACTCACTTTCGCAATTATAATTATGATTTCCCAAATTTTTACTTATTATAAAAATGCAAAGTCTTTTAAAATAATTTAAATAGATTATAGTGACCGGCACATAACTTGGCAAGATTTTGACGTAGTGGGGGAAAGTTTGTGCATCCTACACTCACGTACAATAAAATGGCCACTGTTGTTTTCATAATATTTTAAATTAATGTTTAGGGTGAGTTAAACTTCATTAAGAAATTTGTTATAAAATGAAATACTTAACTTTCATTAAACATTAAACTTAATTAAATGATTTATTAAACATACTGTCAAAATGGCGTTAAATGGCGCTTTGTAAAAGCGTTAAAAACGACTTCTGCGCATTTCGTCATTCTTGCTAACTTAGGTGCCGGGAATTACACTATTATTTAAATAAAGTCCTTTTGGGAAATTAGCGGGGAGGCCTTTGTCCAGCAGTTGACGTCCTACGGCCACAGAATAAATAATATTACTAGCGTACAGAAGTTGCACTCCTTTCACATTCCACGTGAGCAACGGTAGGCAATTATACCACGGCACACACGAAGTGACAGAGGCCTGCTACGGCTGACATGATGGTGGTGATGGTGAAAATAAAGTCGCTGCCCGCCTCTGTTTCTCCATTAACTTCTTGTAAATACCATCTAATAGTCATTTGGTGGTGGCATAGCACACTGTATTACGCAGTACTTAACTGGGCAATAGCTCGTCTGGCTGCAGCAACCTTCCCCTTACAAGAAACCACATTCCACAGCGAAATATCAGCTCGTGTCTTGTATTTGGGCGAGGGAGTGATGCCTCAGTCCATTCCCGTATTCTTAATATCTCATTTGCTTTTTTCAATGAAGATCGGCAGCGCACTTGTAACCTCTGTAGCGTCGCTTGTGTTGACATGCAATAGTAGACACCTACCATCAAGATGACCGTCAACCTGCATGTACCATAGCAAAAAAGACTGGGAAATTGGCGTAGTATCGTCTACAATTCGTGATACAAACAAGCGTAATCAAAAGTGTTGTTATTTTATTACTTAATAAAATTTTCAATATGACAGATACGTATCAAGCTTTCTGTTATATATCTTACCAGCTGATTCGTGCGACTTCGTCCGCGTAACTTTATATAAAATATAAAGGGGAGAGATGTGTGGAGGGTGAGTAGCCTATGTTACTCGCTGATAATGTAGCTTTCCATAGGTGAAAATTTTTTTAAAATCGCTACAGTAGTTTTTGAGTTTATTCATTACAAACATACATACAGACATACAAATCTTTTTTCACTCTTTGTAATATTAGTATAGATTTATTTAAAGAAATATCATCAATATTACTCATATAATTACACAAAACTATTAGCTTTGGGAAAAAAATATTTAGATTCTTATATTATTTACTTTACACACATTTATATGGGCTGGCGTTTTTTTATTTTTTCATGTTGTGTTTTGGCATTTAGAAAAATAAATGACTTTGTAAATATAATTTGCTTGTAATATTCTTAATTACGTATATTATATTGAATATTATTTTTAACAATTAATTTTTTACTAAAATATAGTAAAAAATCCTTTATATAGAAACTTTTATATAGAATTTTATATAGAATTACTTTTATATAGAAAAGTTAGGCTTTCTTAGTTTATTTTTTATTTAATCTGAAAATTGGCTGCTTATCAAAGCTAGAAAATACCTTATGTTCATAAATAGGTTTATGTCTGGGGTCTCCTAGCTCTTACTCTATAAAAGCAAATACATGATTCTCAATAGTTTAACATTTAAATAGTGTGAGTAGTTTTAAAATTTTCTGTCGTGCAGTAGGTATATTATTAGAATGAATCTGGGTTGGCGGTGTGTAAATAACCACCATTGTAATACACGTGCGAGAGCGGTTTTTTGGGTATCTGTGGTATTCACACAAAATTAAGAGCGATCGAGTAACAGTAACAGTACCTGCTTGACGGATGCATCCAGGTCCAGGTGTCCTCCAGATGAGCAAGTTCAGCTCGGCGCCAGTCACCAACACAAATTATTGTTCACAATGAAAACACTCTTTAAAATTATATTGCGTTGCTAGGTTCATAAAGCGTTTTTTATGTAAATTATTGTTTATAAGTGAAGCGAAAAGGGCTGCGTCTCCAATGGACGACGACAAGCGAACAACTGCTGCCCTCTCTAGCCCGAAACTGCGAGAAGGCCAGCACAACACACAGAATCAGAATATATATTTTTATGCCCATTTATTAAATTTTGAAGTAACTTCATAGTTTTCAAGTTGAAAAATTGAAATAACAAATTTGAAATAGGACTGGCGTGCAGTCGGTTCATCCATTCGTGAAATGGTGCCCGTGCCATTTGCGAATCTATTTACCAACATTTCCGAGGTCGCGCGAATCCTTATACATAAAACGTGTACGAGACCTGCCTCCTGTCAATATTATGCAATACGTTTTTCAATGCGTTCTTTTTAACAATTTGTTTAGATAATTTTCTAAATACTTTTGTTTATTTATTTTATTGTTTATAATATTACGGTTTGAATGAAACGAAAAAAAATACCGATACACATTGACGTATATATTACTAGCATAAGGACCGGGCCAGCGGCGCGGCAAAATAGCACTAGTGCATTGGCCCTAAAATCTCCGTTTAGGGCCAGCTAACGGTAGTCGTCTTCCCTCGCCTGCGCAAGATTGTGGTTGAGAGAAGTTTTGTACTAAATTGTTATATAATAGTTGCGTAGTAAAAGGCTGCAAAAACTATGATACGAAGGTTAAAAAGGAAGAGGGAATATCGTATTATCAGTATGTAATCTTGTTATATGTTCAATAAATTAATTTTAACAATTTCATTCGAAAGTCAAAGTACACAATGGCGGCCATGAGCCGCACGCGAATTGAAATCATTCTTTTATTTGTTTTACTTTTCTTAGAAATTTGGTGTAGGTGTACGTATATTTTAGTGTATTGTAAGTCTATAAGAAGTAAGTTTGGGTAAAATGTTCCGTTGGGCGTATCCTTACTTTTAAAATCATTGCCGATACAGATCAAGTCCCGACAAGAATAAAATTGATTAAAATGCTTCCATTAAAATATATTCCAAATGTTTCAATCTTTATAATAAAATAAATATTTAAATATTCTGACAAGACTATCCAGCATCTGCTATCAAAGTGTTCCAATTTTGGAAATAAAATATGGCAATAATAGACGGGCATCGAAATATAATATAACGTTCTAGCATAGACGGGGTATTATAATAATGACAATAACGTTTTTAGAAACATATATTTTATGACAGTTTATATGTGCACGTTTGAAATAAAGGTTTTTAAAAACATATTTACGAAACGATTCTTTGGATACAGTATTTAATGCATTTGACTGTACTAGCCTTTCTAGTACGTTAGTACATTTTACCTCAATAGTAAATTCTACCTCTCTCGTACTCAATTATAAATAGAAGGCGAAATCTTCAACGATTTCGAGAGGTCTAATGGGCTTAGTTCCCTTATAATGTGAGTATTTTGAGAATCGTCAATGATTCGATGTGTTATTACCACATAGCCACGTCGTCAGCGTGAGATTACGATCTATAATTTCTAAGGCCTCTTGTGTTTTACCAGCGATAAAGCGTTTTTACGACTCACTGTACAATGAAATTTATTCCTGACACAACAAAGCTTTAAACTGTACAATCTTGTACATTTTTGTTATTAACATAAATTTCTGTGTTTATTTCTAGTGATTTAATCACGAATATTTTTTTGTTTTATACTTTTTAGATAGAAAATTGTTGCGAATACAAGATTCAAGGGAGATTAATTTAATGCTGGATAAAATGACTGCTGCTGATGTTATGTTGGTTTAACAGAATACACATAAATTTAGTACATACTTACTAATATCTATTACAAATGTGAAAGTAACTCTGTCTGTCTGTCTGTTACCTTTTCACGCCTAAACCGCTGAACCGATCATCATAAAATTTTACATACACGTTGTCAGGAAAGACATTGTTATATTGTTTTCAATATATTGTTCAGTATATCTGGTGCACGCGGCTTCACCACCGTTGAGAAAAATAAAAAAATAACGCCTGACTAAATATATGAGCAAGCAATTTTTTTAGGAGGGAAAATGCATTTAGGCACTATCCCTCGTCGAGGGTACGTCTCGACGAGGGGGGAGTGTGGGACTCACCCGGTGAGATACATCGGAAATACCCACTAAAACCCCTCCGGGTTCCACCATCGGCGGTGGTGTGTGGGACCGAGGTTACAGCTATGTCCTCAAATCCCTCATACCGCTATGTCCGTGAGTGGATTCATCTCTTGGCGGTTTTTGGCGCCTTAATGTTGGTCGCGGCTGCCCACTGGAACCCCTGTGAGTAGCTGCGCATCAGTATTTGGAGCAATGCAACGCCTAAGAGCAGTTATAGGCGTTAGATGATCACTCGGGAACAGTACTTTTTTTCTCGATAAAAGGTACCTATGTCATTTTCTGTATCCCTTCACAACGTGTATAATTTTTTTTTTCATGATCGGTTGAGTGATTTGTTAGCGTGAAAGCATAACAAACAAATAAACAAACAAACTCTTTTCGTTTTTGTTATAATACTTTTGCCTTTGAAAATTAAAAACACTTCGCCTAACAAAATATATATGTGATAATTTATTCAACTTTTATCTTCTATATATAAAAATGAATCCCTATTTCCCTTGGTAGACCGATTTTAATTCGGTTTTGACTAATGGAAAGAGGGATAAAAGGGGAATGTTTATATATATATGTTTATATAATGTTTTGCCAGGCGTTGTATTTTTATTTTTATGATTCCTCGGAACAGTACTATTTTTCTGTATATCATTTTCTGTATTCCTTACAACGTAAATGCAAAATTTCATGACGGATTCATTCAAAATTCATTTTAGGAGTTAAAGCGTGAAAGCGTAACAAACAAATCTACTTTCACATTTTAATTCCAAAGTCAAGTTTTAAATAATCTCAACAAAAAACCTCTCTCTACAGGAGTTAGAGGAGATACATTGTAAAATGCATGTCACTACAGGAGTGCACGTTCCCACCTTGTTCCAATGGCTTGTTTCGTCTGAAACAACATGTTAACTGTAAGTGGAAAGTAAAGGTGTTCCATTATCGTGGAACACGGAGGCTGTAAAGAGTTGCATCAAGTGCTACATTCACGGGATAATCCCTAACAGCCTTTTTCAACTGACGTTTTTTAAATTGCGAATAATGTTTTTACTTAGTTGGGTTCGAGTGGAGTACCTACCACCATTTTTACGTTTTCTATGCTTTAGTTAACTTTAATGTGTTTCTAGATATATAGAATTGATCACTTGTTATACAGATAACATTTAAATAGAAAAGGTACTCAAGAGTTTTACTGGAGATAGTTTTAGCAGAATATTTTTTCAATATTGTCTTCATTCACTTAGTAATTCAATGGGTAATGGGTATATCTATCACAAGATATAACACAAGGTTGGGGAAAAGTTTCTTCGCATTTTATATGAAAATTCAAGACATTTTTTTAAAATTTATTTACAGTATATATGTGCCATTTTGTTCGATGACTTTTTGCCATCTTGTAGGTAGTGACATGATCCCGTTGCTGTAGAAATTTTGGGACTTCTGATAAAAAAAAAACGCGACAAGTTGTTTTGGCAGTCATCTCTTGACGTTAACCTGACACTGTCTAAAGAATTCTGAAGAGACCGAAACAGGTGGAAATCTGAAGGTGACAAGGTTAGGGCTATATGGCGAATGCATTAACACCTCCCAGCCAAACTCTCTTAATTTTTGCTGAGTGGCTAAAAATTTGTGTGTCGTGATGTAAGACGACATCCCTTCTTGCCGCTGTAAAGGAAAACATCATGACGAAACCTGCTAATAACCATTGATCTTCGATTCTTCGAAGATATTATTCGTCAAGTTCTACCCAATCCATAGTAGGTTTCGTGGTGGACTGAATCCCTATATTATTTGATATATTAGTGACTCGTCCCCGGCTTTATAGAGTGATTCAGAAAAAAATAGCTGAACGACAGTGGCGGTTTATATTTATATACATGTACTAGCGACCCGCTCCCGGTTTCGCACAGGTGCTTTTTTTTGCTAATTATATACATAAAACCTTCCTCGGTTATAGGACTTTCCATTAGTGAAAACAGCATCAAAATTTGCTACCTGGTTTAGGAGGATTTACCTGGTTACCTGCCAATATTTTGCGAGGAATAAAATAGCGCAAGCAAAACTCATCTCAGAATTGAAAGGTAAAGATTCACTCTTTCGAGAAGTTTTTCTTTGAGGGGAGCATCGTTTCATTTGAAGACGTAAATAAGACATTGTTATTGTTATTGTCATTATAGTGACATCAATAAGTATTGCTTTTTATTTCGATCGCAACTGATATTGTTTTTGTATTAACTTTGATTATATAGGTACCTATATGTGTATTACCTACATTATTTTTGCCGAACACACGCTGGCGGAGTGCCCAGGTTAGGTCAATGAGAGGGCGGCTCTGACGGCAGTCGTGGGACAGGACTTGTCCTTACCCGCTGTCGTCAGGGCAATGACTGAAAGTCTTGACGGCTGGAACGCCGTCAAGACGTTTTGTGAAGCGGTCTTGAGTGGAAGAGAGGCCAATGAGCGGGCCCGCGAGGCAGACCCCCAGGCTGATCCACTCAATCGTCGTATGCCGCGGCGCACATCGCGTGACAACCTCAGGGCGTCAGAAGGGGACGTGTCTGACGGCCTGAAACCCCCAATAAGACGACATTTCAGTGGGCCACGACATTCATTTAATGTGAGGTGAAGTCATCGTCCTAAGCTGGGTCCTAAGAGAACGTAGCGGTGCGTGGGGATCCGAGGATAAGGCTTCGCTGTGAACTCGGACCCGCACATCACCGCTAATGGTGGAATCCGGGGGAGTTTTAGTGGGTATTCCCGGTGATGAGTCACTTCACCGGACGAGTCCCACACTCCCCCTCGTCGTCGTCGTCGATAGTCCGTAAACGTCAATGCCCCTCAAAAAAAGGTAATCTGCGTATTGAATAATTTAAGAAAAAAGTGTACGGACGAAGACTAATAGGTATATAATTGCTCTCACGTGCCGGCGTACCGCCCCTAAATACATCAGAAATATGAGAATATCAAAGAACCACTAACTATTAGCTAAGATAATTTTTTTGTTATATTGATTATTTAGGCTTTGAATTCGTTGATTGATTTATATTACACCGTGCCGCCACCGAACCGTGGGTCCGCCGTGTTTTTCTCAAAGGCCGGGGCACGGACACGGCCCGGTGAAGTATGAATTGGTTCATACAAAAACATACTATTAATATTTTGACCGGGTGTAATATAAATCCACCTCATGAAATATATTTAGAGAATAGTGCGAGAGGCCATTTTACTTCAAATTAATGTTAAAAAGTTAATGTTAAAAAGTCGGAAATTTGCACTCAAAGATCAACTGAATTCTGGTTTTGATTGCGTCAAGTAGCGTCCAGTAGTTGGCTACTAGGCATGATGCCTGACCTCGGCCGATTGTTCAGCAAACAACTCCGAGTTACACTGATTGGTTTCACTTTTGTTTGCAGGCCACTTCTGTGCTAATAGCTTAGTTTGAGTTCCAGGATAATTCTGTCTGTGGAAATTCATTGATGTCGTTGGATGGAGATTGGTGACAAAAAAGGCGCTATGTGATTTTATTTTAGTAAAATATCATTTAGCTAACGAGTGGCTAAGTGGTTAAAATAAAAATCAATTAAATCAAATAACTAATGATAATTTATTACCTAAGTAAGTGTTACTACAGCGCCGATAGCCGAACGCTAGCGGCTAACCAGACGTAAAAAACATTGTAATGAAACTCATCCGCCGATCTCGCCACGCGAGATTTGATTTATTCACCCGGCATTAATCAAGCAGTGTGCTTATGAAATCCAACAAAGTGATCGCGCCAATCCGTGTGTGCAATTGAAGTGTGCAGTGTGCTGAACTACATCTGGATTCGTGTCTGACGGGTCCGTCGCAGTCTTCGTTGCTATGGAGACCTAGGACTTGGTGATTTACGAGGTAAGTGGGAACAGCATCCTGACTTCTTTCCTTTCCTCACCCACTTTTCTGCAATTTCCTCGCCCACTTTTCCCGATAACATATTTGGGGTGATAACTAAAATTTGTTTAGCGACTATAATAGGTAATTTTTTTTTAGTGAGAAAATAGCAAGAAAAAAAAGGTCAGTCTTTATACGATGGTGTGATACTGGGATGGTGACAGCACATCCCAACAACCCTTACAGTATTGCACAGTTATATGTGTGTGTTTTTGTTTTATCAAAAAATACGCAATGTAGGCAGAGGCTCTACTTGATAGTAGACGGCAACCGTCGCCTATTAATAAGAAAAAATTACATACTCTTCTATAGCAGCATAACGATTTAAATTATAAAGCGATGCGGGTTTAACAGTTAAATTCATTTTGCTTTCCTCTTGTAAGAAAGCAAACAGTATGCATGAGATGAATTTATGAATATGAAAAAAATGGTTCACTGAGGATTTTAAAGGTCTGCTTTTCGCATGATGTATATTGCATGTGATTTTGTAAGTGAGACTGTTAAACTCAACTGAGAGGTATTAGATACAGTTAATTTTTTTTTTAATAATATTTTACATTTCGTTAAATATCCCGCAAATTGAGAATTAGAATACAAAAATAAAAACATAACAGATATGACCCTAAATAAATGTATATACTTTTCAGTTCATAGTTAAAATAGAATGGCATTTGATCATAACATTTGAACGTAGCATTTGAACAGTAACATCCTAATTAATGTTTTAAATGCAAATGTGTGCATGTTACGTTTTTTTTTAATTGAAGATGGGTTTGCTCTTGACCAGCATCTATCCATGTAGGAAGGATGAGGCCGACGATGGAGCGAGATCACCCAAAAGATGCCTATTCACTCGAACCTTGAAAAGATTTGGGTTGTATGAGCTCGGAAATACAGACGCCGGCAGGGAATTCCAATCCCTAGCAGTGCGCATCACAAAAGATGTTTTAAAGTGCTTGGTCCGAATTAGAGGGATTTCGACAAGGCGAGGATGGTAACCAGACGTACGTCTGCATGTGGGATAGAAGAAAGGGGAAGGCGGTATGATCTCATGCAGCTCTCGAGCCACCTATTTTCACTAATCAACCCATAATCATGAAATTTTCCATATACGTTATCATGTCAGGGATATAAAAAAGGAATATCTTTCATTCAGCAAAAAAGTACCTGAAGAATTATGTAAAAATAAAAATTTCAATTGCCAAAAATTAATGAGCAATAAAGATTGAAAAAAGGTTCTAATAAACCTAAGAAAAAGGGCCATAGACCAATTCGTGGAAAAAGCTATATTTTCGAAAATGGGCCGCCAAAGAGTGTTTTTTTAGGCTGGCTGACGGTCCCTTGATCTTCTATCAAGCGGATTTTGAATGGGGCTGGTTAGTGCCGCCAGATGCCTTCTAGTTAATAAATACGAAAAGCTGTATAGTCCAATGTTTATCTTAATAAAACCATTTGTGTCTACAAACGAGAATAATTAAACCTCAAAGAAGAATCCAAGTTTTAATCTCTCTAAAAATGAAACTCACAAGAATTTCAATTATCATAGCTCATTAAGGTACTATATCATTTAGCATATACAATTTATGCTTAGTTAATAAATGCAATATGGACTATATTTACGTATAACCGATTTATAACACCAAGACGTTTGTTTGCTAAAATTATATATCACCACAAAACTTAAATTTAGTGAATAAGTGACAATTACATAGAAGAAAGAAAAGCAGACTGTATTGTATATAATAAGTGGATATTCCTATAGGTATTCCTACCTATTGTAGTATTAATATTTCTATCAGTAGTGGAATATGTAATATTAACTATAATATTCGTATCAATATTTATATATCTACTTTGTGTTCACTTATAATATTGGTACTAACAGTATAATAGGTTGATAATTCACCTTCTTCTTCTCTTTCCGTTGTTATTGATCTTTGAGTTTTTCATTAACATTTTCTCTGACCTTCATTATGTCATAATTCTTTGAAAATTGACCCTTCTATGCTTTCGTAGGAAAGCTTATTCCTATAAGAAGTTATTGTATTAGTTACAGGATTAGTACTTATTATTTTCTGGTTTTTCTTTGAGTTTTTCGTTTGTATGGCTCACCTTCAATTACATTTTCTATTGTAAATATACGTATTAGACATAGGGGTACCACGTGAGTACATGCCCTTTTTCATTTTCTATAAATTACTAATTACATTTAGTTATATTTCCAAACACATTGTTAAATATTCACAAAAATGTATTTTTGTGACATTTCTTTTATGTTTATTTACATCGTTGCCGTAGTAACTTTGCACCCGTTTTCAGACCATGACGTCAGATTTTCGGGTGTAAACTCCTTAGAAGAGGTCTAATACCTGGCCGCTTGAATATAAAAATTCAAAATTCCAAATTTTATTTTAAAAGAACGGATTCATTCTACAGAGGTTTCTTAATAGATATCGGCGATGAGTAGGTCATTGGAGAATCAGCCTCTAAGCTGAAAGCATATATATATTTATTACGGTGTCTGCTCCTCTCCTACGGTGTCTGACCTCGAGTACCTCTGTACTCTCATTCATCGGGTGCTGCTGTTGCTTCTGGGCTGCTGCCGGCCGACCACCGTACCGGCTGCTGTCCCTACTAGGACCGCTGCCGGCCTACCACAGCTGCAGTCACTGTTCCTCCAGGGCCGCTGCCGGCCTACCACAGCTGCAGTCACTGTTCCTCCAGGGCCGCTGCCGGCCTACCACAGCTGCAGTCACTGTTCCTCCAGGGCCGCTGCCGGCCTACCACAGCTGCAGTCACTGTTCCTTCAGGGCCGCTGCCGGCCTATCACCGCTCCGGCTACCGCTTCTGGGCCGCTGCCGGCCTATCACCGCTCCGGCTACCGCTTCTGGGCCGCTGCCGGCCTACTTCCTCTTCGGCTACTGTTCCTACCGGGCCGCTGCCGGCCTACCACCGTTCCAGGCTGCTGTTCCTGCCGGCCTACCACCGTTCCTGGCTGCTGTTCCTGCCGGTCTACCTCCGTTCCGGCTGCTATCCTACGGGGCCGCTACGGAATAGAGCATCCAGCAGGAGACCCTCTTGGGGTAGCATAGCTTAATTTACTTATTTCATCCACTGTAGTCCCTAACTCTCCACATCACCTACACCTACACCCCCGTTCACCAACTCCACCCTTCCTTTTTTTTAATAAATTTGTTCTTTTCTTTTCCCAGTCTTTTATTTTATATATTTTTTTAGTCTCGCAGGTTGTTCTGTAACAAATTGGCGCCCAACTATAGAATCGACTCCCTTGACTCCCTGAGCTTCTTGTTTATTTTTCACACCAATGTACTATTGGTATACATAACCCTCTAAATTCTAAAACTACACTTCTTCTAGTGTTTAATTCCGTTCTCTAATAGTTTATCTGATAGCCTGTGATATGTCCTCTGGTATTTAAGTACCAAATGGTACAAATATTTTTTGTTAATTTTTCTAAATTCTATTAAGACACTGCTTGTAGTGACTAACTATTCGAAATTCTATTAAGTCACTTCTTGTAGTGACTAACTCTGCGATATTCTATTAAGACACTTCTAGTAGTTTTAACTCATGAACATTTGGTAGTGATATTTCTCATTGTGTTCAAGCCTATGGGTTTATCTTTATAATTTTTCAACTTTTGTGACATTATTCCCTTTTGACTTATTATTACACTTCATTATAAATAATTTCTTTTATTCATTAGTTATAGAATAGTTGAATATTATTTTTCTCTTTTAAAACTAAATATATTAATTTTATTAAACGTAGTCTTAGTTTAATTATCTAATAGATAATTTGAATATACTTAGCTAGTCGTCATTACTTTAATAATAAATATTGATTTATTGTTTTAATTTTAAACTTGAATTTTAATTGCGATTTGCTCTTGATCTTATCGACGATTTTATTTTGAAACTTTAAATATGGCTAGAATTATTAAATTTGAGTTGCTCAATAAAGTTGAACTTGAGTATGAAGCAAAGATCAGACTTGTGGAACCTGCTACTACTGTTATTTCTTTAAGAGCTCAAGTCATTCGACTTGCTGAGGCAATTCCTTCAGAGAATATCATAACTTCTCCAATACCTATTGAAGAAGATCTACGTCAGATTGAGGTCACCTTAAAATATTTAGATCTAAAAATTAAAATTTTTTTAGATGGACTAAATAAATATCTAAGACTGATTCAAACTTATTTGAATCATTTATACTTTCGATTAGAGAGAATTGACCTTGATCTTAATCCAGAATTAGCTGTGGACTACGAAAAACTAAAGGAAGAATTCTATAAGCTTCAAAACAAATCAGAGTTATTTAATACAGAAGCTAATACTATCTCATCGATGCCTTTCACTGATGCCATTTCAGAACCTTTAGAGGAAAACTCTCTACATGCTGAAAAGGAAAATCAAGAAGTGCGAAATCATTCTACAAATGTGACACAAATAAATCCAGTTGCTTTAAATCGAAATATTTATAAAGAATTAAAGAAAGTTAATTTTAATGGAAAATCTTGCCCAAGGTCATTCCTTCAGAGACTGGAAGAACTTCGAATAACAAGAGGCATAGAAAAAAGTATGCTAATTTCACAAGGTTTTGAGATTTTTAGTGATAATGCATTGCACTGGTTTCGATTACAACTAAGTCGGAAGCCTAACATAACTTGGGATGAGTTATCTATTCTTCTTATCAAAGACTTTTCAGTGTTCGATTATGATTACAAACTTTTGGAATCTATTAGAAATCGTACTCAAGGTAGAGATGAAACAATAATTGTATATATATCTATTATGCATGGCATGTTTTCTCGACTTACAAAAAAATTGGATGAAGCAGAGAAATTGGAAATAATTTTAAGGAACATTAGACCATGCTACTCAGTATTTGTGGCAGTGAAAGAAATTGACTCAATTGATACTCTTATTGATACTTGTCAGAAATATGAAAAATTTTTGGACAGAGATAAACAATTTAAAGAACCGAATCTTCAACAAAACGATATTAATGCGGAATTTATGTACAAAAATAATACAGGAACAAATAAAAATTACTCCACTTCTTTCGGGAATCCTCAAGCTTCTATATTCAAGAAACCAGATCTTCCTTCATCTATTCCATCATCGAGTACAAGTAATAAATTTAACCACTTCAAGGCTACTCCTAAAGTTTATAGTATAACTCAGAGGAATGTCTTTTGTGTCCGTTGTCGTAAACATGGACATAGCCTTAATACTTGCACTCAACCACACTTTGATATATGCTTTAAGTGTGGTTTAAAAGACTTTAAAAGTAATAATTGCCCTAATTGTACTAATATTAAGGTTGATAAAAGCTCAAAAAACTGAATAATGACTTAAAAAGTAGTTCAAAATTTGAAATAAGTGATTGGAATAATTGGTTACAAACTTTAAAAAATTATTTTAATTCTTATAAAATTTCTTCAACTGATTATACATGTGAAAAAATTTCAGACCGCCCTTTTATTAAGGTTAAAATTAATAATTTAATTATGGCAGGTCTTCTAGATTCGGGAAGTTCATTGACTATTCTCGGAAATAATTCTCATTTAAAAATCAGTAAATTAGGTTTCACACTTTTTAAGTCAGATTTAGTAACAATCTCTACAGCCAATAATCAACAGATTAAATCTATTGGTTATTTTATGTTACCTATGGGTTTCAATAATGAAACTCATCTAATTAAAAGTTTTGTCTTTCCTGAAATTTCACTTTCTTTAATCTTAGGTATTGACTTTTGGAAAATATTTAATCTTTTACCGAAAGTACTATCGCCTTTAAACTGTGAGTGTCTAAACACTGTTACGGAAGGTAGTAAGGTGTTATCTTATGATCATCTAACTTTGACTCAGAAGGATATTGCTGATGATCTAATAAAACGTTTCAAAGAAATTTCGTTTGAGGAAAGAGGTGTGCTTGGCCGTACCCATCTCATCACACATAAGATCGATACGGGTGACTCCCTCCCGATCAGACAAAGATGCTATAGATTGTCTCCTGAAAAGTCAAAAGCACTTATTAACGAGGTTGATAAGATGTTAGAATGGGATATCATTGAAAAAAGTGAAGGTCCTTGGTTATCACCAGTACTAATTACACCTAAAAAGAACGGAGAATGGCGTTTCTGTGTAGATAGCAGAAAACTTAATGCTGTGACTAAAAAAGATGCTTACAACCTTCCTCTTATTAACGAAATTCTGGACAATCTTAAGAATGCAAAATATCTGTCAAGTATTGACATTGCTAAAGCCTTCTGGGAGATACCTCTCAATCCAGGTGATAAGGACAAAACAGCTTTTTATGTACCTGGTCGGGGAATGTACAGATTTAAGGTCATGCCCTTCGGACTAACCAATTCTCCTGCCACCCAGCAAAGATTGATGGATATGTTATTTAATCCTGACTTTGACAACAAGGTCTTCTGTTATTTAGATGATATAATTGTCATTAGTGGCACATATGAAGAACATATTGCATTACTCATGAAAGTTCACGAGAAGTTGGCACTTGCAAAACTTACGATAAATTTTGAAAAGAGTAAATTCTTCAGGAAAGAATTAAAATATCTGGGTTTTGTTGTAGACGAATATGGTTTACGAGCAGATCCAGACAAAATTAAAGCTATTTTAGAATTTCCACCACCTACTTGTAGAAAAGAGGTGAGGAGATTCATCGGTACCTGTAGTTGGTTCCGTAGATTTATTCCAAACTTTAGCACTATTGCTACTCCACTGAATAGACTCACTTGTTCTGGGAAGAATGCTCCAAAGTTCTGTTGGAATCAAGAAGCTGAATCTGCTTTCAAAAAACTAAAAGAAGCATTAGTGACAGCCCCTGTTCTAGCGTGTCCTGACTTCAGTCTTCCTTTTTCAGTACACTGTGATGCTTCTAATTATGGTATAGGTGCTATGCTCACGCAGTGTCAGAATGACCGTGAAGTGGTAATTGCTTATATGAGCAAAGCCTTGAGTAGTAACCAATCTAACTATTCTACAACGGAAAGAGAAACCCTGGCTGTAATAACTGCTTTAGAACATTGGCGTTGCTACTTGGATAACGGGAAGGAATTTACTATATATACGGATCATGCTGCATTAAAGTGGTTCCTTAATCTGTCGAATCCTTCGGGCAGACTAGCCCGTTGGGCACTACGTCTATCCTGCTTTAACTTTAATCTGAAACATAAGAGAGGCAAAGACAATGTGGTTCCAGATTTGTTATCAAGATCTAAACCAGAAGAAAATCTTCTTCAGGGTGTTAACCCTATAACAATTAATAATGATTTAGTTGATAACAATTTAGAAAAATATAATAAAATGTTTTCAGATTGCAGAGACAATCCAGATGCTTATCCTAATTATACTATTAAGGATAATGAACTCTATCGGTGTATTCACTCGTCTCAAGATCTAAATAATGATTTTAGTTGGAAAAAGGTTCCTTTACCTTCAATCAGAAACGCTCTTATTGAATCCTACCATGGTTCCACTGAAGAACCACATTTAGGGATTTTTAAAACTTTTAAAAAACTATCGTTGAGATATTATTGGCCTGGCATGTTCAAAGATGTTGCGTGCTTTATTTCCAAATGTGAAAACTGTTTATCTTATAAGCATTCCAACCATTCTCCATATGGTCTCATGGGTAAACCTAAAATATGCTCGAGACCATTCCAATCTATTTCTTTGGACTTAATGGGTCCACTTCCTTTGACTAGGAGACGCAATCAATACATATTGGTAATAAATTGTAATTTTTCTAAATACACATTAATTTTTCCATTAAAACGTGCTACTTCATCGAATATAATTAATATACTAGAAAATTCAGTATTTTTAGTCTACGGCGTTCCACAATCTATCATTATGGATAACGGTCCACAATTCCAATCTCGAGAATATTTAAACTTTTTAAATAAATATAAAATTCCATTTATTTTCCATACAGCTTATTATAGTCCTCATGTGAATCCTACTGAACGGTTTAACAGAACGATAATTACGGCATTAGCTTCATTAGTTGGCGAAGATCACAGATCTTGGGATATTTATCTTCCGAAAATACAATTAGCAATGAATAGTTCAGTCCATATAGTAACGGGTTATTCTCCATCATTCTTAGTTTTTGGAAGGGAAACTATACCTTGTGGATCGATATATACACCTACACAGAATATCGATGAATTTGTATTTTTACCACGGGACATTTATGCTAAGAATATCGGATTCCTATCTTCAATTTTTGATAAAGTTCAACAAAAATTATACCTAGCTCATGTTAAGAATAGTTCACGTTATAACCTGCGTAGAAACTTAAAGGAATTCAATGTTGGGGATACTATCTGGCGAAAAAACTATGCGTTAAGCAACGCAGGTAACTATTATAGTGCCAAGTTGACTTATAAATATATAAAATGTAAAATTGTTGAAAAACTGTCACCTTTGGTCTATATTCTTGAGGATCCTAATGGTTCGAGAGGCAAATGGCATATTAAAGACTTTAAAGTATAAAATATTAATGTATTATAAGTTATCTTAAATATATTATTTAGCATATTTTGTTTAAACATATTGTAGCTAGTACTTTATTTTATTATCTTGTCTTCATATGTCGTATCTATTTCTTACTTAGTTCGTAATTTCAATTGTTACTCTCTTTCTTAGTCTTCATAGTAATATTTACTACATTTTTCATACCTGAAATGAAAAATATTTTTTAGAATTTTTTAACTTCTGAACACTACAATATCAATTTTCTTTAGCCTTGTGCTCTACCGCACTAAGCTTACTTTGATCTCTACAAGATCAGTGTTCTTTAGCCTTGTGCTCTACCGCACTAAGCTTACTTTGATCTCTACAAGATCAGTGTTCTTTAGCCTTGTGCTCTACCGCACTAAGCTTACTTTGATCTCTACAAGATCAGTGTTCTTTAGCCTTGTGCTCTACAACACTAAGCTTACCTTGATCTCTACAAGATCGCTTCAGTCTCGTGACTAGGGACTTTACTTACTATATATATGTATATTATCTCTTAATCTAATAGGAGCGGTTGATAACTCCTCAAAAAAAAGCCATACTATCAATTCTAATATACATATATATAGATATAATGCTTTTATAGATTAATTTTTCCATATAAGAGCGGTTGATAACTCTTTCTAAAGAAGCCTTATAATCATTTTTAAGTCCAACCTATAGAGTGGCAGTCATTGAATGTGAACTCCACCCTTATAGTATGAAAGTAGTATGCATATGAGATTAGCATTAATTTGAAGTATGTGAGAAGTGTTAGTGATGAATGATAGGCTAGGTTGAGTCTTTACGGACCTATTAAAAAAAAAAAATTTAAATCTTATTAGTAATATTCTTCATTTTTTTTTTCTTTGGAACGTGGGGAAAAATGTAGTATTAATATTTCTATCAGTAGTGGAATATGTAATATTAACTATAATATTCGTATCAATATTTATATATCTACTTTGTGTTCACTTATAATATTGGTACTAACAGTATAATAGGTTGATAATTCACCTTCTTCTTCTCTTTCCGTTGTTATTGATCTTTGAGTTTTTCATTAACATTTTCTCTGACCTTCATTATGTCATAATTCTTTGAAAATTGACCCTTCTATGCTTTCGTAGGAAAGCTTATTCCTATAAGAAGTTATTGTATTAGTTACAGGATTAGTACTTATTATTTTCTGGTTTTTCTTTGAGTTTTTCGTTTGTATGGCTCACCTTCAATTACATTTTCTATTGTAAATATACGTATTAGACATAGGGGTACCACGTGAGTACATGCCCTTTTTCATTTTCTATAAATTACTAATTACATTTAGTTATATTTCCAAACACATTGTTAAATATTCACAAAAATGTATTTTTGTGACATTTCTTTTATGTTTATTTACATCGTTGCCGTAGTAACTTTGCACCCGTTTTCAGACCATGACGTCAGATTTTCGGGTGTAAACTCCTTAGAAGAGGTCTAATACCTGGCCGCTTGAATATAAAAATTCAAAATTCCAAATTTTATTTTAAAAGAACGGATTCATTCTACAGAGGTTTCTTAATAGATATCGGCGATGAGTAGGTCATTGGAGAATCAGCCTCTAAGCTGAAAGCATATATATATTTATTACGGTGTCTGCTCCTCTCCTACGGTGTCTGACCTCGAGTACCTCTGTACTCTCATTCATCGGGTGCTGCTGTTGCTTCTGGGCTGCTGCCGGCCGACCACCGTACCGGCTGCTGTCCCTACTAGGACCGCTGCCGGCCTACCACAGCTGCAGTCACTGTTCCTCCAGGGCCGCTGCCGGCCTACCACAGCTGCAGTCACTGTTCCTCCAGGGCCGCTGCCGGCCTACCACAGCTGCAGTCACTGTTCCTCCAGGGCCGCTGCCGGCCTACCACAGCTGCAGTCACTGTTCCTTCAGGGCCGCTGCCGGCCTATCACCGCTCCGGCTACCGCTTCTGGGCCGCTGCCGGCCTATCACCGCTCCGGCTACCGCTTCTGGGCCGCTGCCGGCCTACTTCCTCTTCGGCTACTGTTCCTACCGGGCCGCTGCCGGCCTACCACCGTTCCAGGCTGCTGTTCCTGCCGGCCTACCACCGTTCCTGGCTGCTGTTCCTGCCGGTCTACCTCCGTTCCGGCTGCTATCCTACGGGGCCGCTACGGAATAGAGCATCCAGCAGGAGACCCTCTTGGGGTAGCATAGCTTAATTTACTTATTTCATCCACTGTAGTCCCTAACTCTCCACATCACCTACACCTACACCCCCGTTCACCAACTCCACCCTTCCTTTTTTTTAATAAATTTGTTCTTTTCTTTTCCCAGTCTTTTATTTTATATATTTTTTTAGTCTCGCAGGTTGTTCTGTAACACTATATAGTAATTTTAAATGAATGAAGTCATCTATACGAATCATTTCTAAAAAATCAGATTGGGGAATAACTGTAGGTACCTACATATCATAAATTTTTATGCATGTATAATGTAAACTCCTTTGCAAAAAAAAACGGGCACTTTTGATTTATTTGAGTACTTTTAGTATTAACAGTTGTAAAAGGGATTTGATGCAACAAAATAAAACTTATATTATTTACTGACGTAAAAACACTTTCTTTTTGTAATTAAGTCGATCTTAATTTGTTTTATTCTGATTTTTAGGAAATTACTCATTATGACAAAAAAAATAAGGTAATTTTAATTGACTTTCTCCTTTATTTACTAAAAGTTACAAATAATAAAATAAACAATTAATGTCGAGTGTGGCCTCCTCTGGCTGAAATAACTGCTGCAATTCTTCGTGGCATGCTTCGGACGTGGTTTTTTATGAGTTCTTGGGGAATACGCTCCGTAATAGCAATTTTAAGCTCTCGGATGTTCTGTGGGGATGACTGTACAGCTCTAACACGTCGTTTTAGAAAGTCCCATAGATGCTCAATGGGATTGAGGTCGGGACTTCGTGCTGGCCAATCTAAACGGCGGATCCCGACTTCACTTAAGTAAGCATCTGCGTCGCCCGCTCGGTGTGCTCGAGCATTATCGTCCATAAACACAGCAGCACTTCCTGTAACAGCTAACGCTGGTTTTGCATGAGGAATTAGGAGTTCCGTGATGTAGCGTTGTGCATTTTCAAACTAACAACATTAAAACATGATTTTGAGTAAGTACCTAAAAGGCTATAAATAAATAAAATAATATTTTTTATGGGAATAAATATCCATGAAGATTAATTTAAAACACTTTCTGAAAATTTGTCCGATCCCCTATATTAGTATTTAATGATGGCAGGGATGCGCCGTCGCAGTAATTTGGGCGACCCGTCTGCAGTAGACCACCACCGTGAAAAAACAGAATGTGTGCTGTTGTGTTTCAGTGAGTAAGTAAGGGATGTCAAAACCATTTCCTTTTCCTTCCTTTCCTAATCCCTTGTCCTTGATCCTACTAAGGTTGGCAGCGCACATGAAACACCTGTAGCGTTATTTGTGTTTAAGGCGATGATGGAGACTTTACTTTAAAAAAATGTTATTAAATCAACATTCATAATCACTGGAGATGTTATAATTTATGTATAATAATACAATTATACATAAATTATATTCCAAACAAGGAAGGTGTAAAACAATGAACTTAAGTCCACAACTGGTGAGAACTCGAACGAGTCCAACAAAGGACATAAATTTTATTCAAATTCAAAGAATAAAGTGAGCAGGTCCGTTGTAATTAAGGACAATTCACTGCTAATCGGTCCTCGTTTCATCGCAAAATAGTATTTTAAAAATCACCGAAGCGTGTTATTGATTCTATCAATCAAGAAAGCCGGTCCCGGAAAAGTTGATCCGAATTGGGTCGGCAGTAATCTCCAGGCTTTAGGGCTCCGAGCAGCGTCAACAAGTTATTATTAATAAGAAGCCAGTTCATTACATCGCCTTGCCCCCGCTGTCTCCGCCCACTATGATTTATGGGGCATTTAACTTTTATGGTAGTGCTAAGTGGCTCGGCGACTTTCATAAGAGAACCGAGGAAACTCATCTTGGCTAATGTAAGCTGAAAAGTTAAACAAATTGTCCTTTGCGCCTGTTATAATACCGCTTCGAAGTAGCTGTCAAAGTTTTACGATAGTCTCTACTCTAGCATTTTTAAAAGTATATGTGGTTATTTATTTTTCTTATTATAGATTAAGCACGAACCTCGCTTAAGGCGAGGATTTAGCTGAAAAGCGTTATTTTCATCGCCAAATTTGACTTCTTAGAGTAAAATTAAAACTTAGATGAAAATACAGAGCATAATAGACTGTATTTAAAAAGTTTGAATAGGGCAAATTTATATTAAAAAAAAACTGAGAAAAAAAAATTTAGTAAATTACTGCCAAAAAAAGCTTTTTCGTCACAGTAATAAAATTCTTCAGGGACTACATTTGTTGTTATAACTCTTAATTAACTTAAGTTCTACAGTAAGGTTTTAACCGGCGAATTTTTCATATTAAACACAAAAACCTTCTAATTTTAAATCTGTTCGGTTATCTCCGAGAACCTACAAAAATTCACCTTAATTCAAAAGTTGCGCTCATTTTGGTAAAAATTGTTTTTGGTCTAAGGTTAGTTCTTCTCTTAACGCTCTCCTGTCTCAGGTTTCTCGGCAGAGCATACTTTGGAAATACTCTTCAAAGTTAGCTTTGGTCTTGATCTGGCAAGTAGTGTCAGGGTAACACTGCGTTTCGTAGTCATATGGATATTCCGTCTGGCGGAAGTATCCGCACGTTGCGGTTCGGGTCAACTTTTTTGATTCGAACTGCTAGCGTGTGGAACCAACTTCCAGCACCCTTGTTTCCACAACACTACAACCCTGGACTCTTCAAGTCGCGAGTGAATCGGTTCTTAATAGACAAGCATGCTCCATCTTAGATCGCGTCATCACTTACCATCAGGTGAGACTGCGGTCAAATGCTTGATCTATCATTATAAAAAAAAAAAAAAGTAACCGTCAAATAACTTTGATATGTTTTGATAAGCTTGGATAGCCCATTTCCATATCTCTTATCCTTAATCCTACTATGGTCTGCAGCACACTTGCAGCACCTATGACTTTGCTTATGTTATAGGCGACGGTGGCCACTTACCATCATCCTGTCTGAAGACCTTTACATAAAAAAAGGTTTTCTGAATATTTTATTGTCATATTGTAACTTTTTTAGAGGAGGATCGCAATGTACCCATAAGCTCACACATTAAGACTAGAAAAACTCTCACTTTTTGATCACACAGCCAATGAAAATCATTTGAGTACTCATACAAAGGACATCAATCAAAACCAGGCCATTGTTTTCTTAAATTACACTTTAGAGAATTTGGTAATAAAAGTATTTCTTAATTTCAGCAATTTCTTGTAATATTCCAGATTTTTTTAAATGTGGATAACATTCGAAAATTAACACATTGAGCGCGAAGCACATACTCGACACGTTGTTCGAATCAGTGCGCTGTTCAAACAGATTTAATAATAATAATCTTTATTTATTATGACCATGGGTATGGTAAATACCAGATGACATTTTCTTCTTGCTCAAAACATGATCAACCGAAAAAAACTCGGTGTACAAATATAAATTCTATGTTATTGATATAACATACTTAAAGTTAATTAAAATAAATAATAACTATGTTTCTTAATACATGTAAATATAAAAGAGTTAAAGAAAAGAGAATTTTGTATTATTTATCAATTGAGTAATCATTTACACTATAATAACATTTATCTAATAGTAGCTTTTTAATTTTTCGTTTAAATAAATTAACATTAGGGTCTTTATATGCATTGGGTGTTGTGTTATAAATTTCATACATTCAAACTTAAATACCTATGAAATCCCATTACCAAATTACACAATTATTTTCCCAGTAAAATCTATACTTTCTTCTTGCCTAATGCTACAAGTTTCAACGTTTAAAATGAAAGTAAAAAGTCTTTGATTAAAAAAAAAGTGTACCTACTCCTTGCGCTTGGTCATTACTCATTTTAAAACCAATCTGTTTTATTTAGTATTTAAAAATATTTGCTAGTTTTTAAAAAAATTTAGTATTTAAAAGGTTGCTAGTATTTAAAAAAAAATTGTGAGTAATTATAACAACTACAAATGAAACTACAAGCAAAGAATTACTTGAAATTTAAGAAATTATGAAATTCAAAATAATAATAATGAAATAATTGTGTGGGTTCGATGTGTCAACAAAGGAATGGTGTTATAAGAAAACTAATCAGTGAAAAATTCAATGTTCGACATTTGAAGTTTCAAGATGTCAAGATTTGCACACAATTACCGAATTAACGGTTGGTAAGAAAACTAAATGTCATCTCTGGTTTCAGTTACCCATGGTCATCGCGAATAAATTATTATATATTATTATTATCAGACAAAATAGTGTCTGATACATAACCGGAGGTTATGTGGGACGTCTTTGATCTCTAGCTAGCTACATAATGGGCGCTAGTAATGAGACATAACGTGAATATGTCGATATTATTTGTTCCTTCTATCTTAAAATAATTGACCAATGTTATTTGATGTCAAAAATAACGTCATCTTTATTCATATCATTGACTAGCCGATGCCTTCGACTTTGCGTTGACTTCATTTTAAGATATGAGTTTATAATTTTATAAAAATGTAAAAACTAATATCATAAACTAAACAAAAAAATGAAATGTGTTGGTATCTGATATACTAAGCGTAGGACTGTTCGCTCACAACGTGGCATGCATATTTCTTACATTTAGAATTTTATACCGGTCGTAACTTCTAAATGAAAAGTCGGATTCGAATAATTTAAACAGGAATTTACATGTACATAATCGACCTTAATTATGAACGATAAGTACATAGTATAAATATTTAGTACATTATGTGAGCGCACGCCAAACAATGACTTTTATAGTTAAATTTGTGACCACCGTGAAATAATAGCACGTGTGCTGTTGTGTTTCGGTGAGTGAGTAAGGGATGCCAGAGCCCATTTCCCTATGCCCTCCTAATCCCTTAATCTTAATCCTACTGTAGTCGCCAGCGCAGCAACTTTGGCGTTGTTTGTGTTATAGGCGACGGTAGCCACCTACCAGCAAATGGACCGTCAGCCTGTCTGCCGATCTTAACATAAAAAAAAAGAAAAAACCTACCTTGGGTTACATTTTTGTTATTCTAGTAAGGATCTCTATTTTTTAAACAATTCTATAAGGTAAAAGATATCGCTTTTATAGGTGAAAGTATTTTTAAAATCCATTAAGTAGGTTTTGAGTTTATCCATTATAAACAATCATTGTCTAGATTCTTTGTGTGATTAATCACACAAAGAATCTAGACAATGTAAAATCATTTACTATTAGTTAAAAAAGAATGTGATTGAGAAATAAAGGATTATTTCACGAGCCCTTTGGATGAGTGGTTAGAATGCTTGCCTTAACACTCTGCCTCTAGGGTTCCCGGGTTCGAGTCCCGGCAGGGTCAACTTTGAAAAACGAACTTTTCAAATTTGGCTCTGGTCTGGATCTGGAAAGTAATGGCAGGGCAGACTGCGTTTCCCCCCCTAGGTGGGCCATGACCTTGTCGTGGTGGGGGGGCTTACCCTTGGCAATCCGGGCGGTCGCAGGGGTCGGTGCTTTTTTTCCTCACCGGCCTTTGCTCGACCGATCGGATTGGTTTTGGGGACAAAGAAGGCCCACACCGAGGTGGGCTCCGAGCGGGCTCCGTTGAGCGGAGCTCGTAGCGGAGCACTCAGACGAGGAAGGCAACCCCGACGGTCCGGGGCAGGGCAGTATCCCTCCCCTCTGCTGTCCTGTCAGCTGTCGTCGGGGGACTGAGTTCTGGGGACCTGGGCAACCCGGGGGGCGGACCCAGGCCCCTGCTCAGTCGCCGGAGGTGGCACCGGCCCTTGGTCAAGGAAGAGGTCCAGCCTACGGTCCCCGGGAGTTTTTGAGCTCCTCTGGGTGGTCAGACCGTAGGTAAAAATCAGTGGCTGGCTCCGCAGAGGTGTCCGAAGAGATGGTGGGTCCGTTGCTTTATCGGCGGCGGCGCTGTCTGTTTCGGGCGTCAGAGGAGGACATCTGGCGCCTGGAACTTAACAGATGAGAGGTGTGAAATGCATTTCCCCTCCTAAAAAAAAAAAAAAAAAAAAAAAAAAAAAAAAAAAAAAAAAAGGGCAGCCCGTCTGGCGGCAGAAACAACCCCCTTACAGAGGACCACCGTGAAATAACAGCATGTGTGCTGTTGTGTTTCGGTGAGTGAGTAAGGGATGCTACAGAGCCCATTTACCTATCCCTTCCCAATAAGGGTATCCTTAATCCTACTGTAGACGTCAGCGAACATGCAGCACCTGTGGCGTTGCTTGTGTTATAGGCGACGGTAGCCACCTACCATCAAGTGGACCGTCAACCTGTCTGTCGATCTTAACATAAAAAAAATATATATATAAAAAAAATTTTTTTAAAAAAATTGACATCATCTTTAATGACGTCACTAGTGATGTGAACTGTTATTTCATGAATCAGTTAAAAGTTCAAAACACTCAAAATTTTCAGCTCTTTGTTACTTTTAAACCAAACCAATACGAAGAGTAACTAAGCGATTCCAAACAAAACAGGATACAATGCAAAATGTATTTGCTGGGCGAATTTCACGTCTCGACTTGCAAAACATATTCGCTGCGAAACAGCAATATAGTTTAATAATGTGTAGCAAAAACGTGGCTAATTAGCAAACATCTTGTTGAAAGTTAGCCGTGCTAATTCAATCAACACTACGGCGGAACATCCGCCGAAAATATAATAGTATTGAGCAACCAGTAGTTCAACTTCGCAGATATTAATAGAGCTTTTTTTTATTTACTTTTTTAAGTCAAGATCGGCAGACAGGCTGACGGTCCACTTGATGGTAGGTGGCTACCGTCGCCTATAACACAAGCAACGCCAAAGCTGCTGCAAGTGCGCTACCGACTACAATAGGATTAAGGATAAGGGATTAGGGGATTAGGAGGGAGGGCATAGGGAAATGGAGCTACTATCAACTTTACTAATCTTTATCTAGTTTCAGGTAATAAAAGTACAATATAAACCACAGTCATGTCTTTTAAAATAAATGTTTCGTATAAAAAGAATCAATAAAATAAAATGTTCATTCATCTTTTTAAATGGTAAAGGTCATCCACAAAAGAAAATAGCTTAAAATCGCAGAAATGTATTTTTTTTTATAAAAGATCGGCAGACAGACTGAGACGGTCCACATGATGGTAGGTGGCTACCGTCGCCTATAACAAAAGCAACGCCACAGGTGTTTCAAGTGCGCTGCCGACTACAGAAGGGTTGAGGATGAGGGATTGGGAAAGGTTAGGGAAATGTGCTCTGGCATCCCTTACTCACTCACCGAAACACAACAGCACACGTGCTGTTATTTCAAGGTGGTCTTCTGTAAGGGGGTGGTTGCCCAAATGACTGCGAAACGCAATGTGCCCTAAGAAATCATATAATCATATAATACTACCGGGTTCCTGCGACTTCGTCCGCGTTGAAAAATGAAAGATATTACGTCTGAATTTATACTTTTTCCAAGCGGGATCGTTATTTTTAGATAGTTCGTGCCTGCAGCTTCGCTCGCGCGGTATAATAGAATTTGAGAATGGACATACCATCTTCAAATTCGATTGTAACTATTTAAATCATACGAGTAGTTTCGAAGGTTACCTCCTACATACAAACATACAAAGTTTACCGTTTTATAATATTAATAAATAGATTAGTGAACCCAGCGGATGTTGTTTTGCTGGAAAAAGGTCACCCATCGGGTCCAATTGTGAATCTGAATCATCAAGTGACCCACTCAAACACACCCAAAAAAAAGACATCAAATCGGTCCAGTGATTTTGGGGGGATCCAGTCACATACACAAAGAGGAGGATTATATTTATACCTGACAGTAGTTATCCTGTCAATCTTCTATATAAATAAAAATGGATCTTCGAAATTTATGTACGCCCATAACTTTCGAACGGGTAGACCGATTTTAATTCGGTTTTGACTAATATATATATATATATATATATATATATATATATATATATATATATATAAATTGCACCACGGGCGAAGCCGGGGGCGGGCCGCTAGTTTCATATAAAATATAAAATTTCACATGTATTTTCCAAGAAATTTCTTTCATACAAATCTTGTACAATTACGAACACAACAACAAAAAAAGATTATGGCTCCATCAGATCTGTGTCATTTGTAAAAATAGCAATAAAAAAAACTCAATATTCAAATTAAAATCAAAAGTAGCACAGATCCCGAAACTAGTCAGTCAAGTACAATTTTTTCTTTAAATTTTCCAAAACAGGTCCGTCAAGTCCAAAGCAGTCAAGTCAAGTCCAAAAATAAATGTAAATTAAGTACTATTTCATATGCAAACGACAAGTTTTGTCACTACTTGTGTTCTGTAATAAGTCACAAGTCAGTTCAGTTTTGTTCTGTGCACACAAAAGTTGGAGATTTAAACTTGCCTTAAATATAAGCAAAGGGAATACCCCGTACAAAGCTTTGAAACTCTTCAGCTTTGACTAGGAGAGTTTCCTCAACTTTAATGACTAGTACACTAGAATTTCACATCAAAACATTTTCTGTAACTCAAGATGACCATTAAGGATGTTTTTGAACCTCTTTGCGAAGTGGCATCGCTAGGGTCGAAAGGGGACTTATATATGCGCAGTGATTTGAATTCTTATTCTTACTGAAACATAACATCAAAAAATAGGAATATATGTCTATGGTAATAGACATGGAATTAAGAAGAACATGATAAATGTTACCATAGACATTTATCATGTTCTTCTTAATCTATTACTGAAATTAAAAACTATTACAACAGACAAGCTTATTTTATCATTTTACACTGAAATAGATAAGGGTTTGGTACACATTCGACGGGTTTATTATATTACGGTGTGACGCCAACCGTTATCTCTACAAAAGTCTCAAAAATGTGTTAAAAAAAGGCGTTTAAACTTAAGTTTATAAGTTACTAATTGGTGACCGCGACTACGTCCGCATTGTAAAAGAAAATATGAGTAACATAGATAACGTTTTTTATATTTTTAGACGATCCTTCTGGAACCTAAAATTTTTCCAGGATAAAAAGTATCCTCTATATTAATTGCAGGTAATAAACTATCTGTGTGTTAAATTTCATCCAAAATCCGTTCAGTAGTTTTTACGTGAAACATACATTCTCACAAATTTTCGCGTTTATAATATTAGGAGGATTTTTTCTAAACCTCGCAGAAGCCCCGCGAGATCCCGCTAATACTTGAATTCTGCGGGATTGGGAATGTTTAATCCCATAAAACCGGGAATATCTTACGGGATCGCTCTTTGTTCAACATCAAAACGTGTCACTTAAGTGCCTCACGAGGGACGCCTAACGCTCTAGGGTTTCCTCAACGTAATTTTAATTTAAATACAATATAAATCCAAGTACCCAGCTAAACCTGCTAACAGATATTATTTTATACACGACATCATGTTACATAATAATTATTTGCTTAAACCTTCATAACTAACTTAATTTTATTATGGAAGAACGGATAAGCGCGAAGCTGTGAGTGCTTATCTCGACTAAGTGACGAAACCTTGCTTTAATGTAATCTTAAAAATAAATCCTGATTGGTTCTAGTTCTTTTTAAAAGAAAAGAACTAGAAAACAGTGGAACATAATATATACCTGAATACACGGAACGGAACTCTTTTCTCGTTTTAAATGTGTTAGTTAACGGAAAACTTGTTTTCCATCACGTTATTGCTAATAAAAGAAATCGGAGTTCACAAATAGCTTCCTCTTTGCAAATTGTTATTGAATAAAACGAATATCTTGGGAAATCTATTAACTTTTAAGTAAATTTGTGTTTCAATCAGTTCTAGGTGGGCCACTTACCTGGCCGGTCGCTCCCATATTGGTGAAACGTAAACCTTAATGGAAGATAATTAGTTTCTTCAATTAAAACAACGTTAAAAAGATTTTCCTTTTCGCGCTCGTTAATGGATACACCTAAAGATCTCCAAGAGGGAAATTAACATTGCGAGAATTCTATTCCATTGTGTAATAATATGAAAAGGTGTTTTGTTAAATCTTCGTAAATTTTTGTGAAACGGTTGCTACCTGATCTGCCTATCATTAAAAATAATAAAGTAATTAGAAATAATACTTAATAAGTTACCTAAATATATTATAATAATGCTTAATAAAAGAAGGTTTCAGAATAATAACAATGGACTTAACGGTCACGATATTTTCTTCTATATAAATATAGCATATTAATAGTTTTTTTTTATAAACTTTTTTTTAAATAAATTTTGACATTTAATATTTATTAATTAATAAAGTGACATATTTAAATTACAACTTTCAATTCTCAGATTTTTTAAAATTTTGGCTAGGTATTGTTAAGAATGCTAAGCAATGCTATTTGCTTAAAACATATTTTTTTAGTTAAGCTAAAACTATTAATCATTTAGAGAACTATTACCACCATTATTTCATGTATTTCACATGTGTTCGACGTGGAATTGGAAGGCGCACCGTGGGACGCTCTGTAACTAGGTAGACAAACGACCTGAAAGGCTTCGCGGGAAGCAGCTAGATGCGAAACGCAGAGGACCATGCGCGGTGGCAAGCCTTGGGAGAGGCCTACATACAGCAGTGCAGAGACACGGGCTGATGATGATGATGATGATGATGATGATGAGGTACAATACTCTTATGTAGCATAAAACTAAATGTATAAATGAAATTTATACCTCCAAATAATAAATTATTCGTTAGAGTTTATCAGGGCTCAGAGACAGTATATTCGGCTGTATAGCACTTACTTCTTGGACTTTATATTGGGTAATAAGCTTCAGTGAATTTGAACATTATTGCGACGTTCACAGTTAGAAAAATATGTCCTTTAGAATTTACAATTTTGATAGTGGCAGGACACGTTTCATTTCGCAGTCATTTAACCACGTAACCACCTCCTTACCGAAGACCACAGCGAAATAATAGCATTTGTGCTGTTGTGTTCCTGTGAATAAGGAATGAGGGATGCCAGAGCCCATTTCCTTATCCCTTCCTAATCCCTATCCTTAATCCTACAATGGTCGGCAGTGCATTTGCAGCACCTGTGGTGTTGCTTGCGTTATAGGCGACGGTAGCCACCTTCCTTCAAGTAGACCGTCAGCCTTTCTGGTCGAGCTTAATATTAAAAAAAAATAACATACGTACAACCATAATATTATAGCTATTTTCTGAGTTTCATCTCCTACAACAATCTTCCGGGGGAACTACTGCCTAAAGATACACAAATATTGTTATTGAAAGTGTGTAATTACTAAACATATTTTATTTTTACTAAACATATCTTATGTTTCTTGTATTTTTTATGTTAAGATCGGCAGACAGGCTGACAGTCCACTTATTGGTAGGTGGCTATCGTCACCTATAACACAAACAACGCCACAGCTGCTGTAGTGCGTTGCCGATTACAGTAGGATTAAGGGATTGGACAGGAAAATAGGTTCTGACATCCCTTACTCACTCACCGAAATACAACATCACACGTGCTGTTATTTCACGGTAGTAATCTGTAAGGAGGTGCATGGTTACCGCCGCCAGACGGGCTGCCCAAATGACTGCGAAACTTGCCACTATTTGCCTAGTACCCTGCCACTACTTTCCAGATTCAGAACAGAGCCAAATTTGGAAAGTTAATTTTTCAAAGTTGACCCAACCGGGATTCGAACCTGGGAACTCTAGAATAGAGCGTTAAGGCAAGCACCCTAACCACTCATCCAACGGGCTCGTCAAACGGGATTGAATTGAATCGTCGTTGTATACATATTGTATAAAAAATTTCATAATATCATTTCTCTGCATAAAATAGGGGCCTTCAATGCACAGGTTTTATGAGTCTTTCATGGGGATAATTATGACATAGACTCTATAATCCAACCGGAACCGTTCCACTTGCGGACCACTAGGCGTGGGCGAGGGTTTCATCCCTTCGTGGTCGATGTTCTTAGATCACGCACGAAGCGTTTCCGTTCCACCTTCCTTGTTCGGACTGCTAA
The DNA here is from genome assembly GCA_910589475.2 of Bembecia ichneumoniformis. NCBI lineage: Eukaryota > Metazoa > Arthropoda > Insecta > Lepidoptera > Sesiidae > Bembecia > Bembecia ichneumoniformis. The sequence continues at coordinate 8,773,334 of OU342537.1, read as the reverse complement.
GGAGTGGAACTCATAGCCTGCATCTGTGTTCCCACAGGACTACAACTTCGGGGTCTTCAAAAACAGGGTAAATGGGCATTTACTGGGTAAGCGTGGTCCACCTTCGGCCGCATCTTGATTTAATAAAAAAAAAACTCTCAATTCACACTTTGTTACAAGGAACGATACAGAAACATATTTCATATTCAGTTCGACATCACCAAGTGAAAGAACTTATAGTACGTTACTGTAAGAGACAAGCTACACGTGGAACTATTTCAGTTGGATTCCAATTTTCTAAGTTGCGACACATTTCAGCCTTTAGTGCGAGATTCCTTTGAAATGCAGAAACGTTTGAAAGAAAAGTTGCAAAACGGGAGGTGTTATCTTAATCGGGCCGTCAAGACGGTTCGCTACGCGACCATTGTGCAGCCTTTTTCACTTCGCTGACGTATGCACGTGAAGTCACATTGAAGGTAATATTTCTGCCCCTTTGAATTTGTCTCTCGACACAAAGTGCCGGCCTGCGACCCTCTCCGCCTCTTAATGCTTCGTTGCTCCCTCTCCGACGTCGTGATTGTTGATGCCTCAATTACAATTAGCAACTTCGCTGTAGGCATCTATTGTTGGAAATGTTCCGAGGAAGTTATAAAGCGAATGTTAAATAAATTTAAGTGTTTCAATTTTGTAGTAAGTTGATGTATCGCATAAAAAGGAACTTGTAAATTTATATGCTTTACATTTTATATTTTGACGACGCCTTCGTTACCATCCAAATACTGAATAAATTTTTTGATAAATAAAAAAAAAAACCAACATAATTCTAATAAGTAAAAACTTGAAAAGAGATGTTATATTTTTTTGTAGATAATTATTTCAGTGAGGAGACTGTCAATTGTAAACAAAAATAATGTTTAAATAATGTTTAAAACATTTGTTCATGTTTACATGAACAAATGTTTTAAACCTAAGAAAAATCGGTCGGGGATGAAGTTGCAAAAGCTAGAAGCTATAATTAACGCTAAAATCTGTCCTTCATAAATAAAGACATATTTTGTATTATATTTAAGTATTAAATTAGCCTTTTGTCGTGTTTCAATGAGGTGGAACAATTGAATTACTAAATATTTTATGGAAAAAATAAAATTTATTTTCTACATAGCTCACTCAGACTTTGATAAGTTGTACGGTAGCTGTTTTAATATTTTCAATTTTCTCTCTTTTATAAACTAAAGATAAAAATTTACAAGTCAAGAACAGTACTAAATGCCGTGCTGGAAATTGAAAGAAAATATTCTTTTGAAATGTCTTTTAGCCAGAAAATATTTCTTTTTAACAAATAACACGAGGTAACAAAAATGGAAAAGTGATGTCTATTTATAGGAATGTTTTATTCTTTCTAACGTCATCATCATCACCAACAATATAAGCCTACTGTTAGACTACATAAAGCCTCCTAAGACCGGCAAATCGTACGATTTCTTGTCGCACGACAATTTGTATATAAAACAAATGACGACATTTTTGAGCGTGCAAGCTAAAATAAAATACAATTTATTGTATTTTATTTTAGCCATGTAATATTATTATGAAAAGCGCAATCCTCGAAAGGTTTCCGAAAGGTTCTCTTTCCGAAGGAAAACAGGAAAGGTACCAAATCCTTATTAACTAAAGCGAGGTTGTGTGTAGGTAGATTTATCATTGCCAAGACTATTGTCTTCCAAATTTACTGTCCCATCGCAAGTGATATACTAAATATTATACAATATAATATAATGTAATGTAATGCAATAATGCAGACATGTGTCCATAGCGTTAAAAAAACTGTACATAGAAAGAAAATTAAATTAATAAATATAAACTGACGCCTCCATCACTTTCTATGGAGGGTGATATTTGACATCACTCAATGTTTTATTATTGGGCAGTCTATCTTACCAGCAATTAATTACCTTCAACAGTGTGTCGGGGCTATCCTGTACCTGGTCATCAAAGATGCTATTCTCATCCGTAACATAGCATAAAAATCTGCAACTCTTGCATTTGCAAACATCCCCGATGCACTTCAATAGCGTTGTTGTATTGGACGCGCAGGGCGTAAAACGATTTTTGAGTCTAAACAATTGCTCATATAACTAAGTCATGCGTTATATTTTATAACTTTCAACGTTTAAGAAAGGGGGCCATATGAAATCCAAAATAATATCTTATTAATGTTCGATCGCTCACTTTCTATTGGTCTCGGTTGATCTATGGGGATATTATTATAGGCAAATGAATTGCTCGTGGTCTATTTGATCTAAATGCCTTGGCAGAACAAGACCCGAACCAATGAACTTGATACGACAAAACCCTCGACAAAGACACCTTTTGATTTTAACAAAGACAAAAATTAATTAATTTCATATCTTTCATTACCGCCTGCCTATACACAGAAACGCAGACCAACTTCCATACCATCTTATCTTATCTTGTCTTGTCTTAGTGGCTATTTCTGTCTGCTAGAGTACCAGTATTACTTCGTCCATTGCTGAAATATTGTGATCGCCACGTGAACTAAAGCTCTCTACCTATACCTACCACGTTAAGGAACTGTAGTCCTTTTTTGATAGAGGCATTCTTCACATCTTCACAAGCCATTGTGTGGCTTCCTAGGATGTGACTGCGCTTGTGCATCAGGGGGCCACACTCGCACAGGATATGCATTGGTGTTTCTTCTGCCTCATGGCAGAAGCGACACTCTCCCGTACTAGTGCTTGCTTCGGCAGTACATATACTAAAATGGGAACTTCCATACCATGTCGCGAACAATTAATCTTCCAATGGGAAGCTGAGCGTTCATACCGCTAAGCTTTCGTGCCTTCGAAAACTAAATTATCAATAGAAAAAAGAAAAAGAAAGAAAGCATACAATAAAATATTGTTGTTTTGTAGCGAAGTGAATTTGTAAATATTGTGAGTCGGCTGATGTTGCCGTCTGCCGTTCAGTAAACGAGTGTGACCCCGCTTCGGGTTGAAAGGGTAAATGAGATGCAACGGGGCAGACGCTGGAAACATTGTTTTAAAGTCAAACCTATTCCGTTGTTCGTTGTAAAGTTCACTTTTAATTTCGAAAAGGCCTCGAGCGGTGTTTACACTGGACTCAGCATAACTCGTTCACAGACTTCACTAACTGAATTATTTAAATGAATGAGTTTGAACCTTAGATAGTAGGCGCAGTAATTATAGGAGTTATTGGAAGTTAATATAAAGTTAATATAAATTTTATAAAATAAAAATTAGTAACTTAAGGCAGATGTTGCAGGAATTTTTTGAATTTTTTGAAGCATTATCATTACGTAATAAATGATTTGTTTCCGGGCAATTAAACAGCCCGTTGGATGAGTGGTTAGGGTAGGTACTTGCCTTAATGGTTTGATATAGGGTTCGATATAGGGTTCGATTTTCGGCAGGGTAAACTTTGAAAATGAACTTTTTAAATTTGATTTTGGTCCGGATCTGAAAAGTAGTTATAGGGCACACTGCGTTTCGCAGTCATTTGGGAGGCCCCTCTGGCGGCAGTAACCACCCCCTTACAAAAGACCACTGTGAAAAACAGTACGTGTGCTGTTGTGTTTCGGTGAGCGAGTAAGGGATGCCAGAGCCCATTATCCTATCCAGTTATCCTTAATCTTACTGTAATCGGCAGCGCACTTGCAGCATCGGTGGTGTTGCTTGGGTTATAGGCGACGGTAGCCACCTACCAACAAGTGGACCGTCAGCCTGACTGCATATCTTAACATTAAAAAATAATAAGTCATGTACTGAGTATCCTGTCAGAAAGCATTCGTGAAATGAAAGCACGAGTGCATATATTTTTATTTGGGATACAAATGTAAATAAACATCAAGGTCTGTTTTCGTATATGGTAACTGGGCATTAACCATCTTCTAAAACAAGACCTCTCTGTGTGCACTGCGTCAGCAAAAGATTGCAGAGCACATTTCCTTCTACTCGTTTTTGATTCTTAATCTTAATGCTAATCTTAACCTTACCCATCCTATTCCCATCCCAGTAAAATTCCAATTTTATTTCTGCTCTATATGTACCTTTTTTGCGTGAATAAAAAGTGTCCAGTCTTTTAATTACCACGTCCACCTGAGCGTAGTGTAGTGTAGGGTCCTATGGACTCTCCTGTTGTTCGTCACTACATATATTTAAAAAAAGGGACAAGTGTGAGGTGAACTCGCGTGAAGAGGGTTCCGTACGATGTTGAGTGATTTACCATGTTATTTTAATATCATGGACTTCTTATAGGTTTTCCTATAATCTATAAGTAGAAAACTAATTTCTGTATTATTATTTTTTTTTCAAAATTTTAGGTTCAGTAGTTTCGGAGATAAGGGGGGGGGGATGGTCAATTTTCGTCTATTTTCTTGAATAACTTGGAAACTATTTATTTTAAAATTACATAAAAATACATTTAAGATCTTCACAACAAGACCTTCCATTTGATATGTCACACGATGCAGTTTTCAAATACTTTTTTTTTTAATTTTCCACCTTCCCCCATATATATAGATTTCATCTATTCACGTCACACCTCTGCGTTTGGGTCACAGAAATTGATATGTGTACCAAATTTCAACTTAATCGGTATAGTAGATTCGGAGATAATTGACTGTGACAGACGGACAGACTTACACACGAGTGATCCTATAAGGGTTCCGTTTTTTTATTCGGACGTACGGTACCCTAAAAAAATGACATGAATAATTTTCAAATACATGACCAATATAATAATGAATTACTAGACATTATAATTTATTTACATTACATACCGTACTATATAAAAACTTAATGTATTTATTATTATATACTAAAAAATATATATATTTATTTATATACATATACAGATTATAAAAGGAAAGCCCCGTCTAACAGGTGCGCCTGCGGCATCGACCCTATTATGCTGGCAGCATTACCTCTTTGTACCGCTAGGGCGATACGTTGAGGTGTTAGTTAGTTCCCTAGGTGTGCTGGGACCTTGTCGCGGTGGGGGGGCTTAACCCTCGCCAATCCGGACGGTTGCAGGGGTCGGTGGGGTCACCGGCCTTCGCTTGGCTGACCGGATTGTCGCTGGGGAACTAAGAAAGCACACCCGTGAGGGCTCCGAGCGAACTCCGAACATCGGAGCTCGTGGCGGAGCGTTTGCTGGGCGGCTCCAACGGTCAGTTGGAGCTTCGCCGGTCACCGCTCGCTGGGCCGAGGATCCGTACTCGGCTCATGCGGGTGTGGGCCGGTGAGAGACGGCACCCCCGGTCCTTATTCGTCGGACCGAGGTATGGGTCTCGGTTTTGCGCATGAGGACCGGCGCGGGTCGCAGCGGGCGGATTCTCTCGGATGGCTCTGTCGCTCAGTGGTAGTCGGGCAACGCACGCGAAGACGGAGCTTTACGGCAGGGAAGTCCGTCTGGCAGAGTACCGCAATCGTGGCCTTGTGGGGGGTGGTGAAGACCCGGTTAGGGCCACCGGCCTAGTAACCGCCCTTCGCAGTCGTCCGGAAGAGTGAACACCCGGCCTCGTCACCCGGCCTAGTAACTCTTCCGCGACGACAACACGAGTTGGAGTCCGTCTCGCGGGCTGCCGCGATTGCTGTGGAAATGTCAGATGGAAACCCCCTTTGGGCCGCCCACCCTTAATGCCGTAGAGATGAGCGGCCACATGAGCAGGGGTTATCCGAGAGTCTCAGGTGGAAGCGGCCTCCGACTCTGTGGTAGGTTGTGCCGCAGAGAAGAGGTAATGGGGTGCTTCAGAGGTGAAGCCCCTCGCTGACTGCCCGCTGCGAGAGGTGAGAATGGGCGGCTCGTGCCGCTTCGCCCGGGGGCGGTGGACATGGGGTTGTCCGCCGTCATCACAACACCGGGCAACGATGGAAGACGTGCTGTGTGTTTCCGGCACGTCTCTCCACGGCGCGGAGATCAAACTCCGCGCCTAATCGAGGTGGAGCCCGCAAGTGCGCGGGCCTCGTCTGGCGGGGGAGGCAGATGCATGTTTTCCACGATCCCTTACCCCCCCGCCCATAGACGGCGCGAGGAAACACCGTGGGTTTTTAGTGGGTAGAAGTCCCACATACCCCACCGATGTCCCCATGGTCGGTGGGGATCTGGCTCGCAGATTTTCCCACGCAAAAAAAAAAAAAAAAGGGCGATACGTTGAGAGAAGTATGTGCCAGTATTGGGGTCCCCTGTAGAGTCGACCAGCCGTGCCGACAGTGCCCTTACAAATGCCAAATGAATTACTTGAAAGTATTCCAAACGAAACAGTTAAACACGCTAAAAGGGAAGACATTTTAGTGAAACATTTAAAAGAGCGTCTTTTAAAAAGTTCACCCAATGTGAAAAGACCTTATCAGATGTTTCGCTTTTGCACACAGTGATATCCGTAAATGACCTGGGCTGTTTTAAATGCAAGTGTTTTTGCGAATACGTTCGCAATGTCCACTCGTAATTTGAAAACTTTATAGGTATGAATAAATAATGGGCTCTCCTTTTTCACGTGCCATACAAAAGACTCTGATTACGAAGAAATATTAAAAACAGGTAGGTGGTCACCATCGCATAGGTTTCGTAGGTAATTGTATATATTGTCAAGTGTAGATCTAAATTTGAGTGAAATGTCCAATGAAAGAAAATGATTAACTTTGAGTCAAAGTATTAAAGACTAGCTGTTGCGTGTGACTTCGTCCGCGTAACTTTATAAAAATACAAAGGGAGGGAGATGGGGGAGAGTGAGTAGTAGCCTATGTTGCTCGCTGATAATGTAGCTTTCTATAGGTGAAAGAATTTTTAAAATCGGTCCAGTAGTTTTTGAGTTTATTCATTACATACACACAAAGAAATATTTTCTCTTTATATTATTATTAGTATAAAGATATAGATTTTGATGGTTCGATTTCTGTGATGTATGCAATTATTCTTAGCATTGTATCCCTTATTATTCAGACAAAGCAATGTCTTTATAATTTATCAGAGTTGCCAGAAATCTAAACACACTATTACCCTTAAAAGTTCGTTACGTAGTTTGAACATTAATTAAAAATTTCCCCATAATATTTCCCGCATTATTTTGTGAGACATGAACGTGTAGGGATCTAAAATTACAAAGCGTTTTAATTTGTTTAAACAACTTCTTTTGATGTCACAAAATTTTACACCGAAGCCGCGCCACCAACAAAAGAATGAGTAATGACTTTATATAACAAAGTTGTAATTTTCGCGAAACTTCCGCGGCACTACAAGGGGACACTGCTATCTCGTGATTTGTTATTCCCCTTCCTGCATTCATTCATGGAATAGGTATGAAATGGCTGATGGGAGCAGAGTTGGTGCAGAATCTTCAAGCAAATGAAGTTCGTAGTATCTTTGAGTTTAAAACGTTAATATACAATGTAAAGTCAGGGTAAGAAAAGGTTCGTCACCTGAAAGTCGACATTTGCTTGCACCAGGACAATTATCAGTCATGTCAAAATTTCATTTCAAACGTCTTTCAGTTGTCTGCTTAGTGCTTTACTTTCAAAAGGTACTAAGAGTCTACGACTTGATAAAGGAATTAATTTGAAAACTGACGAAGGTTTTCGTACCCCGACTGTTCGTGGATTACAATTACAATTACGCGGATAAATTTCAGATGTTTCTGTGTCTACAAATAGACCACCGCCATACAGAAGACTACCGCGAAATAACAGCACGTGTGCTGTTGTGCTTCGGTGAGTGATTAGGGTATGCCAGAGCCCATTCCTATTCCCATACCGTTAATCTTATTATGGTCGGCAGCGTACTTGTAGCACCTATGGTGTTTGTTGCTTGTGACATAGACGACGGTAGCCACCTACCATCAAGTGAGTCGTCAGCCCATCTGATAACTTTAATGCAACAGAACAACACACATACTATTTTTCAAATGAGTAAGGGGGTGGTTACTACCGCCAGACGGGCTGCCCAAATGACTCGAAACGCAGTGTACCCTGCCATTATCTATACTATACATATCATAAACGAGTCTGTCCATATTTACATTACCAATGTCAAAAAATAGTTTTTAGAATGTCTGTGCGTTTGTGCACGCTAATCATTGAAACGGCTTAATTGATTTTTATGCTGTTTTCACTGATGTAGCAAGCTTCCCGTAACATTTAGTGTTTGTTACATTTCAATCGTTTTACAAAAAAAAAATGTTACTCGCTATATCGAATACCACGCGTACGAAGTTGCGGGCTCAGCTAGTTGATTAAGGGCTTCACTTAGGCAAATGACATTTACATTAGAACTCGCTGGCGGCGGAGACAATTCAACAGGCCTAGAAATTGTGTTTTTTTTTTACCAATTTTACCAATAGAACAATACAAAAAAATAGTATAAATATACAATTTTTTAAGCTGACATTAACTTATTAATAGGTACAGGATTCATATGCGCGCATTTCTAGAGAATTTTCAATAAAAGTCAAATTCTTCTTGTGTTCTAATTTTTTTGTGGAGTTTCTATTACATTAACGAAAATTCTAATTAATACAATTGGTTCTTCACTCATGTTTAAGTATAATATTATTATTTTTTTCAAAGCAATTGTCTTGTCTATTTCTTGTAACATCTTCATTAAACAATGGATATTTTTAGTATTTAGGGTTTGTCTCCACCTTTATTTTCTAATCCACACATGAATTAAAAAAACATTCGTTGGCGAATTAAATGGCCTCATAAAAGCAAAAGCCTGATATAAATCTACAGCTACTGACATCAAAGACGAATCCCAAAAATTGTTGGATAGGCCAATTCAGTATTTCTACAATAGCAGGGAACTCAAGTATTTCTGAATACTGAGTACAAACAAGTAAACAATACACGTTGGGGCGTATTATGAAGTCGCCTTACATTAAAAGCGCCGTGACTTCGTTTCAAGTAGGTATATGACAAAGAAATTGTCCATCGTTATTTGACCGTTATTTTTTCTGTTTTGAAACAATGACCCTTGAAATAAAAGCATGACTAATGAAGGTAGATTAACAGTGAGCGACTCATTCGAGAGGCTTTATCATGCTTTTCGGGGAGGATTCTAAACAAGAGGGAGATTTTTCATTAGACACTTCATTCATCAAAGAGTTTTATTAATGTGGTTGGAAATTTTATGTCTTTTTTTTTTATTTGTGAGCTCACGAATGAGGTGAAAAAAAATATTAAGAATATTTACGATAACCTGTCATAAAAGCTGTTTTAGCAATATTTAGAGTTTTGTTGATAGCGTCAAGTATAGAATGCGTTGAGTGATCAATGGGCTTGTATTAAACCAAAGGAGATCAATCAGTTTTGATCAAAATTTTATTATAAAAATAATTTCATAACTAATTTTGACAGAAAGAAAAACAAAAGCTTTAAAGAACATTTTACTAATTTGTTTCTTTTTTCGAAATGTAACCTTTTTAATGTCATCAAAACCAGCCAGATACAAATAGGCCAAAGAGATTTTATTACATTTTTATACATACTACATGCGAAAAGACTTTTTCCCCGGCCTAATATAAAAAATATACAATTTCACTATCTATTTAAGCCCATCGAAATTTCGAAGCCGTATTCCATTATACATATAAAAAAATTCAGTCTTCACATTTTACCCCTTCTTTAAATAGACAAAAATCAAAAACAAAATATATTTATTTATCAATTAGGTTTCTCCAAGAAACTCTTATGATCGTCATTTAAATTTACCAGTTAAATTTACCAAATTAAATTTACCAGGGTTTCGGAAAAAGCCAAGATGACGATCCTGAGAAGAAACCCCGAAAAGAAACTCAGGATACTATTTTTTTGTCATCACAAAACTGTTTTGTAAAAACTAGTCATAAAAATCAGTATGGATGTGCCCTAACTATGCAGTTTAATTTGTTTAAAGAAAATGAATAAATATTTACTCTATATCTGACATAATCCCTGAGCTTACCTTTATACAGATGTCTCGATCTGTATGAATCTCCATTGGAGATGCCGAAAATGATATTAATTCATCAACTTAAAAGCTGAGCTTTTGTCGGTGCAGTCGAGGTAATCACGTAATTTGTATTTTTAAGCTCTTTCTTTTTCAAGCATTAGACAGCCTTCTTATGTTTCTATAATTTGCTAGTCCTCTTTAGTCATTTTACCTTTTTACGACATAAGTTAATGTTATGTCGCATAAGGTATTGAATACCTATAATTAAAATTCTAATGTTAGTACGTGAAGACAGGGTTTTCTCTATCACCACCAACTCCAATCAACTCCCCGTTGGGGTGGTAAATACCCCCTTGGTTTCCTGGTAAAAGTAAGAGAGTTTGGTGGCGGTGGGTGGAAGTGGGTGGTTGTGTGTGGCGAAAATGTGAAAAAACATATCTCTGTCCTTTTCTAACTCATGGGAACTTTGAGAAAGTTCGAAAAATTTCTGAAATGATCTAGAAAACTCCAGAATGTGTGGAAATGTTGTCATCGATCTGGCATGTTCTAGAAAGTTCTAAAAAATTCTAGAATGTTCTAGAAAATTACAGAATGTGTTAACATTATTTCAATTCATTAATTAGTTTATTCTATAAGATATACTCTATTTATACACCTTTTTTTTAATGGCCGAATAAGTTTCAATATCTAAGATAGAAATCTATAATATCTACGTTAAAGAATAGATCCTTACATATTTTAATATCATTAAACATGTGATGTATTTTAACTCGAGCAACGCCGGGTTTCGCTGCTAGTTTAGTATATTAGGGTAAATTATAGCCCAGTGTTACGACCACTCAGCTGACGAAACTATAGACTCAAGATCGAATTTAGGTTGAATCTGCACCTATAATAATTAACAATAAAGGCAACTTGCTAGAACGGTGAAGGAAAATATTTTATGAGTCTTGTATTATAAACATTGTATACTTCAAAGACATTTGAAGTTCTACCAGTGCGCAATGCGGTAACTTCCTCACATTGAGTTGAAGCTTGTGCCCTGCAGAGAGATGTAATATATGTAGTACAGTAAAAGCTCTTTATTTTCGGGGTATAGGTTCCGTAAATATGCCGCGAATACAGAAACCGTGAATATAGAATGGTAATTTGTATGGTATTATACGTTCGTAGGTACCAAAATAAAAAACAAAAAATTAAAAAAATCAATTTAATGAAAGATTTTAATAATTTTGATTATTATCGTCAGACTTAGGCAAGAGTTTAAAGAACTTAGGATTTTTTTTGTTTTGTAGTTTTTAAAAGTTCTTTTAATTTAAATTAAAAGAGCTTTTAAATCTTTCTGCTGCGGCGGTGTCTGCAGATACGGATTCTCTAACGACTTTAATGCTTTGCAATGATTGTCGCATTTTAAATTTATTGAACCAACCTTCCAATGCTTGAAGTCATCCATCTGTACTTTTACCACCGCGACCGGGTTTTGCGTTCTCGTGGACCATAGAACTCAGGGGAACTCTTTTTTGGTAGCGGTTCTCGATTCATAATGACAACACAACTTCCATTTTTTTGTCGATCACGAATAATTTTGTCAGATAGTGAAGTTGAAGCTACGGTTATATTCTAGTTATATTTTTGAATTTTTTTATCAGTCGTACAGTTGATTCGTTGATATTGAATGGGTGAGCGTGATATGGCTGGAAACGACTCTCCAAGGCGTAAACTAAAAAAATTCTATTTTTATTTTTACTATTTTTACTCTAAACGGTAACATTGATTTTTGTCTTTTTTTTTAGTCTCCCTTATAATTTGTGAACACAGCTGAAGAGACTGTTACTTGATCCCAATTTTTGTAATGAATAATACGAGTAAACAATAAAACATATACTGAAGCGAAAGCGGCTCTTATCAAAGGAAATGGCGGAACTAATACTAATACGGAGGTGGCAGTATTGAAAAACATTATTAAGTAATTTAGGCATAGAGTAATAAGATATGTTTTACTTTGACATTAGTCTGTTTGTTTACACTCTTAAAAACATCAATCGTGGCCGAAGGCGGCTCCTGTTAAAGGACAAGGCGAACCGTCTTATACGGCGGCGTCTTACACATTGGTGAAAAGCAATGTGAAAGTTTTAAGGCACTCAGGAATTTTGGGCGAGAGGATTTTTTTATAATTCTTCAGTTATACTAATTGTAGATTGTTGTATAACTGAATTGTATAACTGACATAGATTGTGTAATAACTGAAACCATTTCGTATAACTAAGTAACTCTTTTAAAATTGTAAAGATTTTGTAAACAAAGCGTGAAAGTGCAAAATGAATTAAAGTTGCAGGTACGCCTAAACACGGACGGGAAACTCTTCCCACAATTTTTCCTCCACGAGATTACAGCACCGCTTAATTTATTCTCAAAATTTGTCTCATCGTGAAAAATTTGCCGTCGCAATCGGTAACAAAAGAATGACTAATGGCTGCCTGAAACAAAGTTACACTGAACTCCAAGAAAGTTTTAAAGCAAATTTCAAGGCCGTGAGTTATTATCTCGGTGTATTTTTCTTTTAAGCGATTAGCTGCGTTTGCTTAACAACTGTTTGGAAGTGACGTAAAAAATATTTCTTTCTCATCTCTCAGGTATATAGATAAAAATTATTAGGAGCTTGTTTTTATATACAATTATATATTCGGGATTCCCAGTTCGGGTTCGATTTCCGACAGGACTAACTTTGGAAATGAACCTTGGAACGAATTCAAAGTTGGCTTTTGGTCTGAATCTGGCAAGTAGTCGCGGGCACACTGCGTTTCGCAGTCACTTGTACAGCCCTTCTGGCAAAAGTAATTACCCCCTTATAAAACTGAAATAACAGCATATGTGTTGTTTTGTTTCGGTGACCTGAGTAAGGGATCATCATCTTTAATGTTTAATGTTCCATAATGTTCCATAAGGACCGATCAGAAGCAACCTGGATTCATCGTCGACCCGCGGCCCATATTAGGTCGTCTGTTTACCTTAAGAATGAACGTCCTACGCTGCCCTTGCCGGTCCGTGGCCTCCACTCGAGAACATTCTGGCCCCAGTAGCCGTGGTCTCCCCGTACTATATGTACTGCCCACTGCCACTTCAACTTACTAATCCTTCGGGTTATGTCGGTAACTTTCGTTCGTCTACGGATCTCTCGTTGAGCGACGTTGAGCTTTCTAACGAGGCCCATAGTTAGAGACCACGTTTCAGCGCCATATGTCACTGGCAAAACACATTGGTTGAAAACGTTTGTTTTAAGGTACTGAGGAATTTTGGACGTCTCGGAGCTTTTCGAACGTTGCCCGTTGAGATTCGACGATTGACCTCCTTCTCAAAGTTGGCTTTACCTAATTGGACTCTCTGTCCCAAGGGAAGTGAGGGGTGCCAGAGCCCATTTTCTCTATCCCTTATCTTTATTCCTACTATGGTCTGCAGCGCACTAGCGACACCTGAGACGTTGCTTGTGTTATAGGCGATGGTAGCCACATACTATCAAGCGGTTAAATAATAAATTTTTATGTAAATGTCGGCAAATCAGTTGCTGATCTACTTGATAGTAGCAGCAACAATGGTAGTAGTGGAACCTAAACTTCGTAGGACAAGTCTAATATTTTAGCATCTTATACTGTATGTGCCATAATAAAAATTCTTGTTACTTATATTTTGGCATGAATACAATTTTTCGGAGAGAGAGGATCTCCCTGTCTGACTCCTTTTTGTATGAGGGACTCTGTACCTTCACGCACTCGGCGCACTTTGGCATGGCATTTTGTAATGTAATGTAAGTTAATGTATTTCTGGTTGACACCTTGTAGTGGTAATGATTCCCATATAGCTTCGAAGTGCAGAGAGAGTATTTCCGTATTCCTTTGCTTTTTCAATTAGTTGTGTTATAACTTGTATGTGATCTATAGTCGAGTAACTTTTGAGGAATCCCGCTTGTTCAGCTGTGCTCGAATCTATTTTCTGACTAGAAGTCTGGAAATAGACTGGAAATCTATTTTCAGATTAGACGTTTCGTTGGGAAACGAAAGGAATATAGGTGGATGGAGAACTACTGAACCACTTGCGTTTCGCTGACGACATTGTGGTCTTCGCAGAAAGCTCCAGCGAATTTGAGAGCATGGTGATCGAACTAGCAATAGAAAGTCAAAAGGTAGGATTGTCAATGAATACTACGAAAATCAAGATTTTGACCAATGGAATACGTCGGGACATTACAATAGCAAATGAAAAGATTTAATGTGTAAAAGAATAATTATGTTTGGGAAGCTAGTCTCTTTCGAAAATAGTACAGAAGAAAAGATAAGAAGAATAACCCTAGCCTGGAGGAAATATTGGTAATTGAGAGAAATAATGAAAAATAAGGATATCAGTATAAATATAAAGAAAAAAATCTACGTAATAGTGATATTGCCATGCCTTAATACGGTTGCCAGATGTGGTCACTGAGAAAAGAAGACGGAGAAAGAAAGATAAGATTAACAAGTCAATATAAAAAACAAAAATAATAGATGTAATTGAAATAACAAGATTACTCAAGTGGCATTGGGCAGGGCATACTGCAGGATCAATAATAACAAATGGTCAAAACGTTTAACTGAATGGGTACCAAGAGACAGGAAAAGAAAAAAAGGGAGACCAAATAGAAGGTGGAGAGACATTTTCAATCAGAGATGTAGACCCTTATAAATAAATAAAATAAAAAAGCCTTTATTGCGGATTTTTACATTCTTACTAAAATTAATGCCTAAACTAAATTTATTATTATTATTTTATTATTATTATTATTATTTTAGAGATCGGCAAACGATTGTTATTCAGCTTGTCTCTCGACAAAGGCCTCCTCTAAAAATTTCCACTTAGCTTTGTCCTTTGCTGTACGGGTTCATATTGGACCAGCTACTTTAACAATGTCGTCTTTGCCATCTTTTGGTTGTCTACCTCTGTTCCTTTTATTATCTCGTGATTACCAATTCGTCACTATTCTATACCATTTCTCATTTTCTCTCTCATCACAAGTGTATAGGCATTCTTGAAGTTAGTACTACTTTTTATGTTTTTCAATTTCATTCTATCCATTCTTTTAACTCCTAAAGTCCTAAGCGGAATGTACTATATCCAAACTAAGTTTCTAAATATTCCCACAACTTTTCTGCCAACCATAATTTTCATTAAAATCTATGATTCAATAAAAGAAACCACAAAAAATCTCGTGAGAAATTGTTACTTTGGTTACTTATACGATAGAATAGTTACAATAATGAATCCATACTAAATGTTAGTAGAGTGCAGCAGACTTTGTGAGGGGTTAGTCACGCCGACGCCGTAATGGCTCAACACACCTCAATAACGTTGCACAACCATCACGTTTCGATGTTTACATAAATGCAACAGTCGATACCTTTGCAGTTTTCATTTCATACAAATATTATACGTTTCTATGTATTATAAAGTTTCTATGGAAGTATGGAGCGAGCTCAGAGTTTCCTTGGTGGATATTAGGATCAGAAATTCTGATATTCGCCGAAAAACCAAGGTTGTCGACATAGCCAAGGGAAATAGCAAGATAGAGTGGCAATGGGTCGTTCACATCTGTCGCAGAGCGGATAACCGATGGGGTAGAACAGTTCTTGAATGGAGACCACGAATTTGTAAGCACAGCGTGGGACGCCCTGCGGCCAGGTGGACAGACGACCTGAAGGGCTTCGTGGGAAGCGTGGGGAGCACACTGCAACCATGAGGTTACATGCTCGCCCGACATATATCCATTTGTACGCAGGAGTTAATATATTTATTTATTAAGGAAAAAACAGTCACATACAAATTTTCATATACAAAATAAAACAAATTAAGGTCGGCAGACAGGCTAACGGTCCACTTGATGGTAGGTCAACGTCATAGGTACTGCGAGTGCGCTGCCGACTACATTAGGATTAAGTATAAGGGATTGGGAAGAGTTAGGGAAATGGGAAATATTACCATGTATTTATACGTGTATTTACAATAGTTGGCTAATTCCCTAAAATAAATAAAATAATAGTATATTAGTAGTGTAAACGATATGAATTTCTATAACGAATTTTTCGATCTCTTCCTGAAAGTTGTCAATGAAACAGAAAATACGTTTTTAACAATTTGTTGTAACAAATGCATGTACGTTGCTTATAATATACCTACCTACTTATATTAGATATTAGCTGAACTCGGCCACGCTTCACTGCGGCCCATACGGCGGCGGCGGGCGTGCCCATGAGGCGCGCGGTACTGGACACTGCTTATATATAATACTATTTGTCGTAGCGTGATGTTATATAGCCTATAGCCTTCCTCGATAAATGGACTATTCAAAACAAAAAGAATTTTTCAATTCGAACCAGTAATTCCTGAGATTAGCGCGTTCAAACAAACAAACTCTTCAGCTTTATAATATTAGTATAGATGTGTTCACAATACACAATTACTACTTTTTAGATGTAAAATTTAATGTTTATAATAATGACTTCACAAATAAAGTAGAAGTGAAAAAGCAAGTCACTATTTAGAGAAATGTGAACAAATTGTGGTTCCAAGTTTAGGGATAAGCTTATGTCAATTACGTATTGAGAAGGGTCTTTCGGCTGCGACAAATTGAATGGCCTAAGACGATGTAGCCTCCCGACTGACTGGCAATTTTTACCACTAAGGGTCCGGTTTTTAGACTTATGCACGGGTGGTATATTTTCTAATACGGTGTGCGTTCAGACACTCTTCTTTTAAACCCCTTATATCTTACTTTTGTTTGACAGCTTCGCGTTTGAATCTTTTGTGTTTTTGTAGCTTGGGGTACTTAAAGATTGATTATTTTATGTATTCTTAAAAAAGAAAAGAATTTCTTAAAGAATTATTTAAGAATTAAAGCAGTGGCATGGCACACTGCGTTTCGCAGTCATTTGGGCAGCCCGTCTGGCGACAGTAACAACCTCCATACAGAAGATCACAGTGAAATAACAGCACGTGTGCTGTTGTGAGTCGGTGAGTGAGTAAGGGATGCCAGAGCCCATTTCCCTAATCCTTCCCAATCCTCTATCCTTAATCTTACTGGAGGCGGCAGCGCACTTGCAGCAGCTTTGGCGTTGCTTGTGTTATAGGCGACGGTAGCCACCTACCATCAAACGGACCTTCAGCCTGTCTGCCGACTTTAAGATAAAAAAAAATAAATAAATTAGAAAAATAATGTGTTCTTAAAATTAGAATTTTCATTGGAACAATAGAAATTCTTTGAATTCTAGGATGACTAAAAAAGTGAGTTATACAGATATTCAAAAGCGTTGTTTTAAAGTTTTGAGTTTATAAGCTTCTCCATAAATAAACTCAAAATAATGTTTTTGAAATATTTGCAGCTTTTATCTAGTAAACGTAATAGATTCACCTCACGAAGAAGATTCCCTACCTTAATTAACTTTAATTGAAGTTTGAAAACGTGCAAATATTAAAATTTTCCGTCTAGTTGTAGTTTTTGTAACTCCAAAGAAGTTTCAACTTGAAAGAACTTAATTAAAGATGTATTCCATAACTCGCTTTTAATATCAAGTTTGATGTTACAGATTATATTTTAATTAATATGACTTCGTTGGGATCTTTTCTAGTTTTTAAAAAAATGCGAAAATTATTTCAATTATCGAACCACTATTCAATTATGTAAGTTGAAAAAATAAAAAAATAATTCTAGTGAGTTTTCACTGCTACCGCGACTTGTAATATTTGTGTTAAAAGAGAAACGAAAATAATCGCGACATGAAATGCATTAAGAATAAAAGAATAGATGAATACACAAGAATTTTTTAATGATAATTTGGTAATTGAAGCAATACTTTAATGGTATTGTGGTGTAATTTCGCTAACGGTATTCACCCCCTTTTTTTTTACGAGGGGTAATCCGCTTACAGATCTTCTGCCGCTGGCTAGACGGCAGAAGTATGTGGGGGTCGCCCAGCGCCTGATCATAGCGGCACTGGGAATACCCACTAAAACTCCCCGGTGTCTCCTTGCCCTTTGAGCGGGGTGGACCGGGCCCTGCCGAGGCAACAACTCCGATCCACCCCAGGGCAGCCTAGCCATTGCTGACTAGGCTAACTCCAATGGGGGATTGCCCGGAGGCACCGAGGCAATCCCCAGACGGAGGGGACCTTGTGCAAGCACACATAGTTAGCCAACCATGTGCGCAGGTCCAACAGTATTCACCCCTAATAAAGCCATTGATTACAAGAATTTATGATTTTTTAAATTAAACTATACGATTAAGTATTATATTTTGCATAAAATTTATCAAAATCTAGATTATGGCCTAATATAATTAAGATTATTTGATCTTCTGTCACCAATAATAATAATATCGGCGAACGGTCTTCTATCGAGCAACCTCGACAAACATCTCAAGAGACTCTCGCTAGATGGCTGGATCAAGGAACAGATATAGTTGGCGGTACTTCTTGGCACGGCATGAATTGCCAGATGGTTCCTCACTCTGCAGCCCTAACCACCGGTAGCGCAGAGCATTGTATGCTCTTTATGTATGCTCGTGTAAAAGACTTGGCATAAAAAAAGTAATTTTGTCTTGATTATTACAACGAGCAAATCTGCAGGCAAGCATAAATTATAACGTATTGACAATGCCCTGCGCTCCCGGTCTAAGACATTATCGTTTTTCAGGTCTGCAGTGACAATGTGGCCCAAGTATTTTAATTTGTATACTCATTTTAGTTTTTTATTATAGAGTACAACAGGTGGTGCATAATCGAGATTACACCCACTGGACCGGAATACTATGATTTCACTCTTTTTTGGTTTATATTTTAATCTATGATTAGATTCAGCAATCTCCTCAGGCCATAGATTAAGGGGCAGCAGCAGCACCATGTCACGGTATAATAAAGAGTACTAGCGTACAGTATGGTCACTCCTTGCCTCCCGTTGAAAGTGCCCCCACCCGCGCTCAGTTACCTCACAGTTAGTAGGCTGGCAAGAACGACGCGGTGCGCAGAGCGGAGGCCATGTAAAATATTCAAATATTAAACAAATATTTTCATGTGGGCAATGAGATTTTGAAAAATATTGACATTGTCCAACATACCCTGCGAATGCTTTCCGATTGAATATTTAAAAAAAAACTTTTTATTCGTTTTTGCATATTTAATATAATTAAACACAACAATTGAAATTTTAGACAAGTCATTTCGCAAAAAGTTTTTTAGACTCTCTCATTTGTGATAATTTAGCGTTTCAAAATTATCCTATTTTGTTAGTCTGTGGTATAAGAGGCTATTGACAAAGATTCAGTTTTCCGTTGGCTATACATAATAATACTTTTTGTTATTAAAAGTGATTCATTTTTCTTTCTTTCTAGCTACTATTATAATCCCCCCCTAGGTGGGCCAGGACCTTGTCGTGGTGGGGGGGCTCACCCTTGGCAATCCGGGCGGTTGCAGGGGTCGGTGCTTTTTTCCTCACCGACCTTTGCTCGACTGACCGGATTGGTTTTGGGGACAAAGAAGGCCCACACGACGTGGGCTCCGAGCGGGCTCCGTTAAACGGAGCTCGTGGCGGAGTCCAATAGAAGAGTTTCTTTTTAACTTGACATTGGCGGACAATGGCCATCTACAAGATGAGCCCAATCGCCATCTTTAAAAGAAGTGAAGTGAAGTACTATTATAATAAGAGAAAGTTAAAGTCAAACCACAGGTTTTTTTTTTTGGCCACTTTTTTAGTTTTTTCATTGTTTAAGCAATGTGAAACGAATTCGTCTTTTTCTAACACATCCTCACGTACTCACAAACCTTCACGTTTATAATATTAGTAGGATAATTAGTTAAATAACGCTACTTATTAAAAATAAAATAGTTTAATAAGCAACCTTATAATAATAATCTCAGAAAATAGAATTAAAAACGTTTTTGTTTATAATTAATTACAAGCACTCAAAATTAATTCGAGGCCGATATTACAAGGTCATCTTGCCACACATTGCGTTCCCGAGTCGCGAACGCACTACAAATAAATTAAAGCAAAATGGTGGCAAACCTAGCATGTCTTATCTTACTCACACAAGCACGGTACGCGTTCACCTACACGAGCTTAGACTGTGTGCGTAGCAACGCGTTTGTTTCATACATTTTATCGCTTAGTGACCGAGGTGTGACCACGTCATCCGCATGAACAATGTTACTGCATGCATGCTGCTAAGCTTCTCGATCAAATCATTAATGTACAGATTAAAAAGTCTAGATGATGTGAGTCCCCTCTGCCTCACTTCAGATTCCAAACTATACGGTCCGGACAATGTATCACCCCATTTCAAGTAATTAGTTTGCTTGCTGCACCAGTATTGAAGAATATTCAGCAACTCATATGGAGCACCGGTTTTTATTGATTTGTGCCGCAAAATGTCATAAGGACACCATGTCAAAGGAATTAGATAGGTCTAAAAAGCAAACATATATTGGAGTTCCCCTAGCTGACGTACAATAGCTGACGGTATGCTTTAAGCTGAACACTGCAGTTTCAGTGGATAGTCTGTTCCTAAATTCAAACTGTGCGTCATGCAATTTTAAGTCCTATTCAAGGCATGCGTCCAACAAACCGTCTAGTACCTTAGCCAAGATAGTTGTAAATGCTATGTGCCTGTAATTGTCTTCATCGAATTTATCGCCAGTTCTATTTTTCTGTATTGGTGCAATCAACGTTCTTGTAAAATCTGTCGAGAAACATCAATGCCTAACACAGAAGGTGTAACACATTGCCAATACACTTGGCATATGCACACCCCCATTTTGCAGGTGTTCGCCACTAAGGCTGTCATGACCTGGTGATTTAACTGGAATTACGCAGCGAATCACCTTTTCTGTTCTTCGGCTGTAAAATGAGAGAGCTCACGACACCCATAAAGTCTGTAAAATGAGAGAATCCACTAGCCCAGTATCAAAAGGGATGGTCTCAGTGGAGATGGTATATCAAAGTGCTGTTTAAACGTTGCAGCAATTTCTTTAGGCTGGTTTAAACCATCAACGCTTTCGTTGACTTGACCTCGTCTTCGAAAACCCAAACTGCTGACTGATGTTTTCTTTCAGGTTCGTATGAATAAATCCATGATTCGTCACCTGAGACGATATTATAAACGGCATTTGACTTCCCTCCGTTGAAGCGTTGCAGAGTATTCCGGCACCAATCTACACGAGCCGCCTTTTGCTCTTCGGACAAATTGTGGGGAACCCAGCGGGAAACTAGCTTTCTTACACACAGCTCATTATGTAATATCGACTGAATTGCAGTCATTCCGATACTGATAACTGCCCGAATCTGCTCGTATGTCACATGACGGTCATCTAATATAATAGTTCGCACAGCTGCGATCTTTTCAGGCGTGACCGCTGTTCTTGGTCGACCTGCAGAAGAAACAGTGCTGAGCGACACACGACCGCGTCGGAACTCGGCATACCAGCGGTATATTGTCGTTTGAGTCGGTGCTTCAACATCATAAATCGAAAAAAGTTCGCTGAGACATTTATCTTGAGATAAGCTGCGACGAAAATTGTGATAAATTATGGCACGGAAATGTTCACGAGTGAGCTCCATTTCTGTTAACGTCGCGTCAACTTTAAACCAACATAGTTTTTGTTTTTAATATTTTTCTTTAATTGTTTGAATGTCATTAAGATGCTAAGAAGCCAGTATTCAAATTCTAAAAAAGCTTTTATTGTAACTCAATCCGAAATATTCTATTCCCGATCATTTCAGTGTGCCCCTTGTATTTTGAATTTTTTGGTTAGTATTAAGATATGTAGCCAGCAAGTCCATCTTTATATGATCTTGGTGGTTTTGATAACATTTCATTCAATTACATATCTATATCTTTTTTATGTTAAGATCGGCAGACAGGCTGACGTTCCATTTGAAGGTAGGTGGTTACCGTCGCCTATAACACAATGTGTGTGAATTGTGTTATAGGCTGCCGACTACACTAGGATTAAGAATAAGTGATTGGATAGGAAAATGGGCTCAGGCATAACAGCATACGTGCTGTTATTTTACGGTGGTCTTCTGTAAGGGGGTGATTACTGCCGCCAGAAGGGCTGCCCAAATGACTGCGAAACACAGAGTGTCCTGCCATTACTTTCCAGATCGTTAAGGCAGGCACAATAGTTTCTGGAATTTTTGTCTGTTTGTGTGTTTGTGCACGCTAATTTAAGAAACAGCTTAACCGATTTGAATATGGTTTTCACTGACTTCCCGTAACATTGAGTTTTTTTATTCCAATCGGTTTACAAACAAAAAAGTTACGAGCTATACCCAATGCCAGGCGTACGAAGTTGCGAGCTCAGCTAGTACATAATAATTGCCTACCTCATTCTACATTTTTCCAACAGTTTTTGCATCAGTGTTAATTCTAAAATTCTGCATAATTGGGACCCACGAAAATACACAATCCATAAATAAGTTCGCTTAAAACAAACGCCCAGATAAATTCAATTTTGTTTTTGTTATCAACTAAAACAAAACTCTTTAAAAGTTTCACCGTTAAAATACAAAAAGTAGACGAATGTAGACAAAGAAAAACTTAGTAATTATTGTATTGCCAAAGTTTTAATTGTTCAATGGAGACTGTAATGATTCTACAGACACTTTAGTTGATGCATAAAGTATTCACGAGTTTCAGAGTTACTTAAACAAAAAGTGGAATTATTATTTTTGCATTTATGAACAGAAATTACATATAAAGTTCTTGTTTCATGTATGTATCTACAAAATGCGTTGATAAAAACATTATCGTGATGATGAGAGCCTGTGTCTCTACACTGCTGGATGTAGGCCTCTCCCAAGGCTAGCCACCATGCATTGGTCTTCTATACTTTGCATCCAGGCGCTTCCCGCGAAACGTTTTAGGTTGTCTGTTCACCTAGCCTCAGGGCGTCCCACGCTGCTCTCTCCGATTCGTGACCTCCATTCGAGAACTCTTTTACCTTTTCAGACAAGCTGACGGTCCACTTGATGGTAGGTGGCTATAACACAAGCAACGCCAAAGCTGCTGCAAGTGCGCTGCCGACTGCAGTAGGATTAAGGATAAGGGATTAGGAGGGGCATAGGAAAATGGGTTCTGGCATCCCTTACTCACTCACCGAAACACAACAGCACGCGTGCTGTTATTTTACGGTGGTCTTCTGTAAGGGGGTGGTTACTGCCGCCGGACGGGCTGCTCAAATAACTGTGAAACGAAGTGCCGCTAATTGCCAGATCCAGACCAAAGCCACCTTTAAAAAGTCCATTTCCAAAGTTGGCCCTGCCTGGAATCGAATCAGGGACCACTGAGACAGAGCGCCAGTGAGATCTTCAAAACTTCGACAGCTATAGACTAATTAAACTTCAAAGACATATAAAGTCTGACAATGAAATATTTGTGTTTCAATATTTACTTTAACCCCTTATCGCATACGAATGGCTTCTAGATTTTTTTAATGGCTCAACTAAACATTAATAAGACGAGTGAGATTTCCTTTTCTCTAATTTTTGACCAGTTTTTTGCAAACGCTGTATATGGCTTGGTATGCGTTTGGGTAAAAATACTATAGGTCAATTATATGGCTTCATATGCACTCAGACTTTCGCTTATTGCTTTTCAGAGATGGACCAGATTCACGCATGTGAGATGATGGGGTGACTTCTTGAGTGAAGTGAGTGAGTGAAGTGAGTGAGTGAGTGAGTGAGTCACCGATGATAGAAAAACTTCCGCTGTTGCTGAACATGCGTGTAAAGCAGGAAACTGCTGTTGAAGATTGAAGACAAAAAAACATGTATTAAATAAAAATGGATCTTCGAAATGTACGTACTCCCATAAATGTACGGGTAGACCGATTTTAATTCGGTTTTGACTAATAGAAAGAGGGATAAACGGGGAATGTTCATATATATAAAAATTGCACCACGGGCGAAGCCGGGGGTGGGCCGCTAGTATACAGCGTAACCCAGCATCGACAGATCAAATGGGGTGTGGTGGTAGAGGGGCCCAATACCTATCCAATGGAGCCCCGTGTATGTTCAGCGATTATTATTAGATTTCGAGTTATTCAGCTTTTTGTGCTGCTTTTATGTAACTCCGAATTCGTAAATAATTTCTTTTATTGTGAGTAATCCATTATTACTAAAGCTATAAATTATTTTTATTCTTATAGCCTGATACTATAGCTAACATGAAAACATAATTTAATTGATGCTATTGAACTACATTGAATAAAAAAACATTGTTCTCAAAATTTTTCTAAAAGCGAGTATAACAACTTAACTTTCTAAGGTTAACTAAAAAAAAATACTAAATGCAGTTTACATAATTATTATAAAATTGATACAAAAACTTTAACTGTTCTAAATGTTTCAAAATAATATGTATAAAACAATAGAATAATAAGAACTTATTTTTTCATAACAAATGTTCGAAATGTCCACCAACAGCTGCAATGCACATCTCCTTAAAAAATAAGTTTTAATTTTCTTATTTCAATTTTTTACAAAATGAATTACCTAATTTACTGGATGACGTGAACCCACAACCTGTCTCTTTTAAGGCGTATGTTTTTTCAAAATGACGGGGCGCCATGCCACCATGCATCCACTGTGCGAAACTATTTAAATGTACGTTATATATAGATTTATACATTTTCTGACATAGCGAAAAATTTAATTGAAACCGTTAAAATTAGCGAAATGACATCTGTTAAGTTTTAATATTTTTAAATAAATGTATCACTTTTTGTATTAGAAAGTAGAAGACTTCAAAAAATTATAATGTAACCATGTCGCCATCAAAAAAAAAAAAAAAATTAGGCTTCTGTAATTCATGCAATAAGGGGTTAAGACATTCATAATGAAATTGTTTTAATGAATATGTAGGTACACATCCAATAAAAATGTCGAAATTCTTTGTATTATTAATTGGGGCGAAAATGAAAAATAAAATTGATCTGAGAATAAAACCAGCGTTGTACAACTGGCCGTTGAACACTAGAAGATCAATATCCTTACACATTACATAAAACAACCTTCCCCGCCCCGCCTGTCTGTATTTGTGTTTATGATTATCTCAATTAAGCTGTATAATTAATTAAGGCTTTATCCTTAGTTTCCCT
Organism: Bembecia ichneumoniformis; assembly: GCA_910589475.2. Classification (NCBI taxonomy): domain Eukaryota; kingdom Metazoa; phylum Arthropoda; class Insecta; order Lepidoptera; family Sesiidae; genus Bembecia; species Bembecia ichneumoniformis. The sequence goes on along the minus strand of OU342537.1, from coordinate 8,748,219 downwards.
AGGGTTTGTGGGGCATACTATGCACAGGTGTATCACCAAGCAGTTCTACCCAAATCCGATAGATATCGCCGCTTCACCTAATTCTATTGTAGTATAATAGATGTTATAATTTTTTTCAACGCGGACGAAGTCGCAGGCACCAGCCAGTTTTAGTTTAATATTTAAAGTTACTTTCCTTTTTTATATTGGCTATATGCTTCACCGATTTTTGATAAAAAATTACAAATATTTGTTATTTTAAGGTGGACCGGGGGTACACTGGATGGTAGATGGCTCCGTCGGTTATAAACACAAGGAGATATACAGGTAAGTGCAGTGCCTACTTTGATAGAATGAAAGATCCATCCATACTAATACATAAATATGAAGAAGGTAACTCTCTGTCTGTTACCTTTCACGCAGTAAATACTTAACAGATATCATGAAATTTTGCATACACGTTGTCAGGGGTACAACAAAGGGCATAGGGTACATTTCATCCAGAAAAATATTGCTCCCGAGAGATCTTCTAAACCTAAAAATCCAACGCCTGGCTTAAATATAATAGCAATGAAGAACTCAGGCGTTATATTGCTTATATATTTTGTCAGGCTTTATATTTTTTACTTTTCAACGCGAACCTAGTTGCGGGCTCCAGCTAGTAAAGTATAACGAGGGGACAGGAGAGTTATCCTCCTGTCCCCTCGTTTATATTGCATCTCTACTAAAAATACCATACCTGTCTAATAATAATAAAGAAAACAACACCGAAATACAACTTTGCTACAGCTGTCAGGCTGCTCAATTCATGGTTACGGAAAGAAGTGTGCCATGCTACTATCCTACATAAGTATATTATCTAATTGGTCACGCCAAGCAATTATAAAAGTGCACGGTATTTTTCGTTGGTAGTAGGTACATGTAATCAAAGGACGAGCAAATAAAGTAAGTCTGTCACTTACTTCTTTCCTGTCACAGTCACACATAGAGTCCAGAAGTTCCAGCACTTTGTACCGTAGTGGTACTGTTTTTTTTATTATTTATTATAAATAAATATATTAATTACATATATCACCTCATTTTTAATTACTCCTTCATGTTATTTATTTTTAATCAGTTTTTTTTTTAATTTTGACAAACCTTGGTTCGTTAATCAATTCAAAATTTTCGTTGTCCCAAAATTTTGTTTCTGTCGCGGACAAGCGATTCTGCCTTTGACCGTTTTGGTTTTCGTTTCTAGTATAATTTTTTTTTTGTATTTTCAATATAATATAAATATATTTTTATTATAAGGGATAAATATATTAAAAAAAAAATCCCATTTAATTCTTGGGGATCAAGTCCGGGAATAACAAGTTCAGGAGTAATATGGATTCTCCGTAACTGTTAATTATTCAAACCTGGAATAATAATATTCAGCTTCTGGGAGACGTAGACGCTACCAAGTTTTTCCTTGAGATTGGATTTTTCTTACGACACCGGATGAAGACAAGCCGAGCCAGTCCAGAGAATTTTAACTTTATGGCCGAGCTTGTCCAAATTTTCCTGCTTCAGTTAAGTTACTTACATTAGATATATAAAGTGAAAATTGTGATTTCAAATGAGGGTTGTGTATATATAAATTTAATTTCACGCACAGGGCATTTTTAGAACTCACTCCCTGATTTAATTTAATTCTTTTTATGTTAAATATATATTTTCAAATTGCTTAATAACCGTATTTTATTTATTAGGTAATTAGCTGGCGCCCATTTTTATTTTATTATATTTTCCTTTTCTTTTCACTGCCGATTGCATATTATTATGCCACCATAAGGCGGCTATGCAACATTGGCGCCCAACGTGGGGCTCGAACCCACGACCCTGAGATTAAGAGTCTCATGCTCTACCGACTGAGCTAGCCGGGCTTTAGCACTTTAATGATACACTTGCGGAGCGGGAAGCGTGACTAAATAGATAAAATACATGCAAATTGCCTGATAACATTAGCGGATGAAATAAATTCAACTATTGCGATTCGAGATCGGCGGATGAGTCTGCGCGTGTTTGTTGCGATGTTTTCTTAGACTGACTGCGGTTTCATAAAATGGCCGATCGCACGTCAACTTTGAATTCTTGTTATGTTATGTAAACCAAAAAGCCTGAATGTCCCAGAAGAGTGGCAATCCTACTAAATTCGCAATGGGCTACTGCGGTGGTTTTTAATTCTATAATCTTCTCACATGAATCGTAGAGAGGCCTAGTGAATATGAATTCCAAATTAAAAATTTTAGCATTTATTTCTAATTTGTAAAAATAGTTAAATAATTTTAAATCATTAGAAAATATCAAGAAAAATTTATACGGCTGAAATTAATATTCAACAAGGTATACACGTCTTACTAAAAAGAAATCAGTTAGCATTAGCGGGCATCTTTTCACCCGACAAACATTTACATATTTAGCAAAAAGGAATAAACTAAAGCCAAGGGACTGAGGAGGCGAGCTTAACAAAGAATTTCTCCCAAAGAAACCTTTTATTTTCTCGCCGCATCTGAATTTTTTACTTCAATCGATGTTGAATGGTAAACGATATAACAAAGAGTTATTGAGGTACATTTATTTACTTTAACAATTGCTGGCGGGTGTATCTCGTTATGTTTTATTTATTTAAAAAATAGAACTACATATTTATTTCATTATACAAGGTTCACAAAAGAAAAAAAATACGCGAAACTCGTCCCACCGCTATGATCGAATAGTTATGTGACTAACAGTATAGTCACAGAATATATACTAGTACTAGACGTACAGAAGTTGCACTCATTTGATCTCGGAGAAAGCCGCCATTTTAATAGCCTATAAAATTTCCAACGCACCTGGTGCATTCGAAATCGCACCTTACTACTACGCTCACAAGAGCGCAATTTCTTTGTGTTCAGAATTTACCTACATCACAGCTCAAGCGTCAGGGTTGTACAAGCAAAGTAAAATAAATAACAACATAATTTTAATAAGTATTTATTGTATTTATTTATTTTTTATAATAATGAATTATAAAAAATAAAACATTCTTGGAAAACATAATTAACACATATACACACACACTAAAAACGGGGAAATATAAGTACCTAAAATTTAAATAAAAGTAACTTAAATTGTCTAGAACTTGCTCCAAAAATATCAAATAAAATCTTTTGTCGACTAATATAAAGAATGTTTAGCTTCTTTTGTTCGCCCACGTGCATTTCTATTTGTAACATCCGACACATAAAAAAAGGTTCATTAGGTATTATTATTTATTTGGTTAACATGCATCTTAATATCTTTTTTAAAAAAGGTTCGTATGATGGCATCTCATTTGTTTTTGTAGATATTCCTACTTTTTTCCTTTCTGGTACCTTCTACTTCTTTAATTCTATATATACATACAATTTCGGCCCAGTTTGCTACATACATCAACTGCATAAATAACTTTGTAATCCTATATATTTATATGGGATTACAAACTTATTTATGCAGCTGGTGTATCTAGAAAACTGGACCGAAAATGCAAAATATTTTAGTTTTTCCTTGATTTATACACTAAACACTAATTTTGTTCTAAATTTGAAGCTTTTATATCTGCTAGAAGAGTTTTAAGTTTTTTCAATTACGATTTATTTCGCTAAAACGTATTAATGCGAATTATATTATGTCTTAAGAGTTAATAATTAGAAGGTAGAAATAAAATATAATTTAGCCAATAATATTTCGCGCCCAATTATCTAATATAGATATTTATTTATTATTGTTAAATTTATTTAACAATTTTTTGTTATTTTATAATTTGCTAAAAAAAAGAATGAAGAAGAATTTTGAGCGAATTACCGAGCGAGCGAAAAAAAAAGAAAACTTTAAATCCTTCTGTTTATTGCGACAGCCGTCCACGCAGCAATTATTACGATTCCTCATTATAAATCCAGTAGCGTTTATAGTACAGTAGTACTAGTATATATTCTGTGGTACAGTGCTGTTGGAGCAATAAATGATCGACGTACGCGTGTACAAACAAGCGGGGCGGCCTCGACTGATTTGTACCTTCAAGGTACCGCGCGCTGTAGGTGCTTATCGCGGTAGGTATAGGCGAGTGACGGAGGCCTGGTATAGTTAGGTAGTTTTGATTAGGTAATTTGTTGTTTACTCGTGTTCTGAATTGTCCTGCCAAAATGTTTTTTTTTTCTTTGAATATCTGATCCCTGGCAGAATATCAGTGTTGTGGTCTGCACCACAATTATATAGGTACTGAGCCAGGGTTCCTTTTCCTCTTTTTTTTAGTAAATAAAAAAGATTAAATAAATAGTACCTATATATAGAGAGGGTATTGGGAAATTTTTCCTACAAAAATATTGATCCTGATCGCCGTTAATCCGGATGGCCATGGCGTAGCTAAATAGACTCGTAAAGTTGGCAATGAACTGATCGATTTTATACTACGTGGTTCTAAATGTCACATTCTCTCATCTTGCCCGATCTATTCAGTTGAAAATCTTTGTAGTAAATGCATTTTTTAAGATAATATTAAATGAAAGTTTGATATTTCAACATGACAACCCGTTATAAGAAATTTGAAATGTCTTCCAATAACAAAACTGTGGCAGCCTTTAGACACCAATCTTTGAAACTACTCATCGGATTTAAAAAAATCTTTCACTAATGGGTAGAATGCAACTTCAAAATGATCAAGGGCTATATTTCAAGTGCTATATTTTGACGAGCCCGTTGGATGAGTGATTGATTAGGTGCTTGCCTTAACGCTCTCTCTCAGGGGTCCCGAGTTCTATTCCCGGCGGAGTTAACCATGGAAATAAACTTTTCAAAGTTGGCTCTGGTCTGTATTTGGAAAGTAGTAGTAGAGCAAACTGCGTTTCGCAGTCATTTGGGCAGCACGTCTAGCGGCAGTAACTACCCCCTTCCAGAGAACCACCGTGAAATCACAGCATATGTGCTGTTGTATTTCAGTGAGTGAGTAAGAGGTGCTAGAACCCTATCCGTTCCTTATCCCTTATCCTTAATCCTAGTATGGTTTGTAGCGCACTCGCAACACCTCTGGCGTTGCTTGTGTTATAGGCGACAGTAACCACGGCCAAGTGGACCATCAACCTGTTTGTTGACCTTAGCATAAACAAAATCCACGCAGGCGAAATCGCGGGCACCAGTTAAAGATTCAACGTCTGACAAATGTATAATAATAATAAAATGTCAGGTGTAGGTATAATCTTTTATTTTCCAACGCGGTCGAATTCTCGGGTACCAGCTTGTTACATCTATACTAATATTATAAAGCTGAAGAGTTTGTTTGTTTGTTTGAACGCGCTAATCTCAGGAACTACTGGTTCGAATTGAAAAATTCTTATTGTTTTGAATAGTCCATTTATCGAGGAAGGCTATAGGCTATATAACATCACGCTACGATAAATAGTATTATATATAAGCGGTGTTCAGTACCGCGCTCCCCATGAGCACGCCGCCGCCGTATGGGTCGCAGCGAAGCGTGGCCGAGTTCAGCTAGCATAATATATATAAGCTAACATAACATAAGCATAGTTTGTAACGGATAGCTTGCTGAACTTCTCACACAGACAGACGACACACAGATAAATCGAAAAGAAAAAAAGATAAAGATGAAAATGGAAAATAAAGATCACATACAACAGCGGACGAAAGAAAACCTCGTGAGAAAGAATATTAACATATCTGTTATTACTTCATTAATATTAAATTATATAGATCGCAAATGGCTATAAAACATTGGAGTATGTCCTATCAGTATGCAAAATGGATGGTTCACAATGAGAGCTAATCGAAGCGTTATCGGCGGGTGTATAAGGCCCGCAACTCGGCTGGAAATGAGATAAAGTTGCAATGCACAGCGGTTCCGGGTTAATTTACTCCCATCGTTTGCGAACTAATGCCACTTGGATGAATTGAGAGCGCATCGTTGGCGGCGAAAATTGAATTGTGTCAAATGCTGATGACTGTGTTCTATAAATAAATTTTGCCGGAACAGTTCAAGTCAGAGTAATGGAATTTTCGAACAAAAATCTTGTTGACGCCAATTGTCAATCGATCTCGACCTGCGAGATTTGAATTTATTTCGTCCGATAATGTTATCAGGCAATTTGAAAGAAAGAAAGAAAGGAACCATCTTTTATTCCTCTAATACAATATGTGAACAATACAAACAATATACAACAATACAACAAAATAATAATTACAAGCAAACAAATATATAGACAAGTAACGAGAGGAAAAGGAACCCTGGCTCAGTATACAGTTGTGGTGCAGACTACAACACTGATATTCTGCCACGGACCAGATATTCAAAAAGAAAAAAAAACATTTAAACATTTATGCGTTTTTAAATGTAAGTTTTTACATTTACATTGAAACATTTAACATTAAAAAAACATTTAACAATTTGCTTGTAGTTTATCTATTTGGTCACTCTTATCGCTCCGCGCGCGCGTAATCATTGAAGTGGTGAAGTGCCGGAGCTTCTGGACTCTGTGTGTGACGGGCCCGTTGCAGTCTTCGCCGCTGGAGGACCAAGGACTTGGTGATTCACGAGGTAGGGGACAGATTTTCCTTCATTTCCTCGTCCTTTGATTACATGTACCTACTACCAACGAAAAATACAGTCCACTTTTATAATATCTTGGCGTGACCAAATTGAATATAATTCTCATCTACATACAAATTAGAAAGTAAAATTGGAATTCACTCATCAAACTATTAAGCAGTCATAGTTTTGGAATTAGTAATTATTTAACAATATTTAAGAGTTTTATTTCTTATTAGATTTTTAGAAACTGCCTCACAAAAATTATGTAGCTTTACGCGTTAAAATTTCAAATTGTGGTATGAATGGTATTCATTTCATTCATACCACAATTCATTTGTAAATTTATAAAAATTATGTTATTGTCACATAATTCAAAAACGATCCTTAATTACCCCAATTTTTCTGACAAAATAGAGTGTCGAAAACTCGCGCAATCTTTTAATTCCTGCTTAACAATACCTTAACATAGGAAAACGTCGGATGAGTTCATTTAGAGATACAATTACGATTAGGTATCAGAGAATTTAGAGATAACGACATTCTTTGACTAGGGATGTCCATAATGATGCAATAAGTAGATTCTCACATATAAGTACAAAATAAAGACTATTTAATAAATAAAAGTTTTAAAATATATTGTTACCTATGCCACTGATGGTGGCGGGATGGTAACAAGTTAAAAAAATAAAATAAAAAAGGTATAAAAAAAATCTGCACTAAGGCGTATACAAATTTATTAAATTTTAAATAATTGATACACAAAAAAAATATTACTAATTGGTCATATCTAAATTTAAATAAATAATCAACTTATCAATTACTTATGGTAAAAATCACATCAAATTCGTTATAGTAAAAAATAAAAAAAATAACAGGGTCTTCGTGGAGACCAATCGAGATCTATCCGCCGTCGAAAAGCCCAATTTAGTTTAATCAGTCTAACTGAAAAGCCTATAGTACCTAATCGCGGGTAAGGGGTTTCCTTCACGTGTAAATCGTAATTAATAAGAAAAGGGAAAGCAAAACGTATCTTTTTTGCGTGGTGGGTATCCTGCAGAAGAGACGTCCACGCCCGACGACCACGAGAAGCACAGCCCGCAGACTGCAGTCTAGCCTCGACGTGACGAGAAGACGCGGGGAAAGGACTCCACCACACAGGTCGAAGGGATTCGAACGGATCGCTGGCCGGACAGACGGTCAGAAGACCTTGGTCAGGTCGGCCAGTCGAGGTTACTACGGCGCAGCCCCTCGAGATCCTCCGGGTACCATCTCGCTTGACACGCTCTCCTTACCTCTCACCGGACAAACCCCTGAAACACGTCGAAGACATGCCTCAGACGTTTTCCTATACAAAATGTACGGCGGTCGCCGTGAGGGTGACAGGGAAATACACGGTAGACGGCACCTCACTAAATTCTTACTATCTAACCGTCTACCTTTGCAAACAATGCAATGAAAAATTAATAGAGAGTAACGCCCATCAAGAGAACACGTTATCCTATATTAAAACACTAAACAAGGAACACCATTGAAACTCAAAATCAAAAATTTAACCTTTTCACACCAAGAAATAATGTAAAGAATTTAGAAAACTACTCTCGGACAAAAGAAAACGACTTACCGATTTTATTTCGGGGCGACGATTAATAAAATATTTATTGATGTAATTGCATCTAAAAACTGGAAAGTGACGGCCACGAGGCTTGGGTGATGGCATGGCAATCAGCGACTCGCTACATGCTTCTTCAACGGCTGCCGGCTCGGAAAAGGAAGCGGACACCGGGCGCCGCGAACGCAACGACTTTACCCTGTCTCTGCCTCACCCGCTCTCCCCCTACATGCCACGCCCTCTTGCAGATTATACTCCACAAGCAAATACATTTCAAACGTCGAAGCGCCTGATTGAATCAAACAGCAAAACGACGCAGAAACAATTATGGCTATATTAAAATTTTAATGTAACAATATAATTATTTTATATACAGAATTATAATATTTATCACATAAAGTTATTTATTTATTTACTTTTTATTCCGTAGTATGCTTTTATTAGTCAGTATTTTAAGTATTTTACAGGTAATAGAACAGGCGAATTATTTTTTTTAAATAGTAGGTTGACTTAGGACCTACCAAATCCTAAAGATATAATATGGGTTATAAGATATCCTGAGATAGGTAACTTCTAAAGAAATGTAGTTGTGTCGCCGAGTAATTTATTTTTACATGTAAGTTTTTACTATTTGTGAAATGCTAAAATATTTTAACATAAATATCCATATTTCTACTTTTTTTTTATTTGTGGAATCACTTTCTCAATCTCGAAAATTAGTTTATCGAAAATTATTGGAATATTCCCAAAACTCGACAAAAAATGTGAAGATTAGATCTAATCTAACTATGGAAAGCGTTGCGGCTACTAAGTTCCAACCACGAATGGGGAGTTTTCTAAATGAAATAAGTGAGAATTGATTGGTTTTGTTTTGTCACCCCCATTTTTTTGTCACGCCAACGTAGACCCCCGTCGAGTTTCCCGTGGACCCCTGGAGGCCCCAACTGGACCACTTTGGGAACTAAGGTTCTAAATTAGATAAAGGATTTTGATTCGGTGTTCACTATAATCTAGAAAAATTCTTCTAGATTAGATGTTACTTAGGTTAGAGCAGATACTTTAGGCACAGTTACACGACACAACTCATGCAATTTTGATTTTTTATTAATTAATTTATAAAAGAAGAATGTTACATATTATGAAGAATAATCATAAAAAAATCATAAAGAGTTTTTTTCCAGGCAGTTACTTTAATAAAAATTTAATAAAGGCTTTTATATAAATTGCAACCGTCAATTGCAATCATTGCAAGTAACTGGTCGTTAATTTAGAAATAAAAGCTTTGTTTTCAATTACGATTTATGTTACTTGCATTTGAGTTGTCGTAGATATTGTTGCACATTTATATAAATTAAGTTAAATGTAACATTCAAGCTCGCAGCATTAAATTCAGTCAGTCGCATTTCTCTCAAGCGGAAAGTAAGATAAGCTCCAAGTGCAAAGCTACTACGCTTTATCTATAATGTATATCTATTGCATACAAACTAATGGGATATTATTTTTTGATTCATATTTATAAAAAAAACTTATCTATTCTAAAATCTACATAAATAAAAATTAACCCCTAAATGTGTTGCCTAAGCGCGAAACTCGAGAACGGCTGGATCAGTTTGTTTTTTTTTTAAACATTGGTTTAAGTCTGAAGAAGGTTATTATGAAGGGAAAGATTGTAAAAATTGCCCAGAAAAACGTAAAAAATCATCTTTCATTATTACCCCTTTCTCTTATCATTTTAATGCATTACTAGCGGCCCGTCCTGGCTTCGCACAGGTGGACATTTATTTTTTAAACATTTTAGAGTTTATTCGTGGAAAACGGCAAATTTGTATGGAGCCCCCCTCATGGAGATGGGGGAGGGTGACTAGCCTTTGTTACTCGCTGATAAGGTAACTTTATAAAGGTGAAAGAATTTTTAAAATCCATCCAGCAGTTTTTGTGTTTATTCGTTACAAACATACAAAAATACATACAAATCTTTTCTCTTTATAATATTTGTATAGATTATGGACTGCTACAGTCTAATAGAACGATCTGTCGGGTCAGCTAGACGTAAATAAAAAAGGGATAGCGCAAATTCGAAGTTTAAAATCCAAATTGAACCTGTAGCTACCTATAATGTTAAGTTCATGTGTGAGTGAAGCCGCGTTTTCACCTAGTGCTCAGAGCAAACATTTTGCTTGAAGCGAATGTTTGCTGTTCTGTCGAAGCTCACTCGAAACAGGAAGCATCTGTTTTCATTCAATGAGGAAACGAACAATTGTTCAGAACAAAAAATCGTACCGAAGAGTTCGCTGGCGAATCCGATAATTTTCAATCAATTGCAACGTTTTTTCTTGATTCTATTCTATCGCGAAGATCTTTATTCACAATGTTCAGGTAAAGATCGGAGACCCACCGAGCACGTACAATGCCGAACGAATGCACAGATCAACAGCTCGCTCGCCACAGGCGTCGTTTACACTGAACGAATAAGTGAGCGAGCAATCGTTCGCCGCGTCCAGCCGATCATCACTGAACAAACATTTACTCACGAACGAACGATTGCTCGCTCAGAACTGTTCAGAAGACGTAGTGAAAACGCGGAGACATAGTGAAGCAGGAAACATTACGGAACAAAAAAGTTCCGTAACGTTTCCTAATGCCTTATAATTGATCATACTAAGGTCGGTATTGTACTTGCAGCACCTGTAGCGTTGCTTGTGTTGTAGGCGACGGTAGCCACCAACGATCAAGTGTCAAACGGACCCCCTACATGAAAAAATATAGGTTGAAGTTAAATTATGTAGCAGTTTTAAAAGGATTTCCATATAAAGAAATTAATAATTCATATTCCGGAGTTTCAGTCCGTTGGAAACTTCGTCCTAAAAACAAGGTAACGGCTGGGAAGTTGGGCAGTTTAATTTTTAGGAGTTACTCAAATATTTGCTCTTATATCTTGGTGTATTGACTCGACAGGTTTTATAAGATAAAAATTTTTCCAGAAAATATTTCCTTTTATACTTTTTCTCGGAAAGGGTCTTCGGGTAAACAGGTTCGAAGGAAAATTCGCAAGAATTTTTAAAGTGTAACTTTCATTAAGTAATATTGAAAATATTAGATAAATCTAATCGAATAGAAATCCTTCACCAACAATAATATAACTTTGTGAATATTGTCTTTCCTATATGTTGGAGACCCCCGGCCCTTTAGCAGAAGATGCACAGGTCGAGCATCACCAACATTGACCACGATACCTAGTACTAGGTAAAACAATATGTAAGACCACTTATCATCACTATCGTGTCGTCTGGACACAGCAGGGAAATATATATTAATATAGGTCTGTAGCGAGAAGGGGGGTAGGTTACCGCATCTTCTGACAAATCCTCGAAGTCCCGACGGCAAGACTCCTATGTTGACGGCAAGTATCTTCTAGTGGAAGACCGCTAAACGACAAAATCTTCCTGTTGGTGACGGCACTCGGGAAGGCCGGAACCAAACCCACTAATTGTCTTTTGGTTTATCCACGCGGTCACGATGCTATCGGAATTAATTGTTCGATTCCACGTGGAAATTGAAGGTTACAATACCAAACGAAAACTCAATGGGACGCGGATGGCAGCTCGAACGAGAAATTTATACCTTTAGTTTTAACCTAAGCGAGCTCGGCCATATGCAAAACGCACGTTTCATTTATCCCCGTCGATCGACCGATTCGCACGACAACGCGGTCCGCCTCATACGATGTCCAAACACGGTCTTAATTATATTTCGAGCGGCGCCGAAGCCTAGACATCGGGACGCGCGCACGTACGAAAAAACCTCGGTTAATATACTGAACACTATAATTATAATTGGAAGTTTTATTATAGACTTAAAGTTCTTACTTTTATCTTTTGTGTCCAGCAAAGCCATTTTAATTAACAACTGTGGAACTTGAACTTTTCTGTGTGTTCATTCAAATTTAAAACATTAAATCCCTAAAAATATTCACAATAATTTAGATATTTGTTAAAATATTATTAGTGTAGATATAATGAAACAATATCATCATTTTTTAATGTTAAAGTCTACAGACAGGCTGATGGTAAACTTTATGGTAAGTGGTTACCGTCGCCTATAACAAAGTGGGCTGCCGACCATAGTAACATTAAGGATAAAGTATTGCGAAGGGATAGGGAAATGGGCTCTGGCATCCCTAACTCACCTGTTCTTCTGTAAGGGGAGTTTACTGCCGCCACAGACGGGTTGCCCAAATGACTGAAAAGCATTATCCCCTGCCACTACTTGACACGGAGGACGACCACTGCTGAATATAAATTATCATTCATATATAATATGTCGTCTATACAACGTGTGGATGGACGTGCTAAAATTCGTTTGCCGATCGGTCCACGGTCTCCACTCGAGAACCTCCTGGCCCATCGGCCGTCGTCGGCTTTCCGTAATTATGTACTTATTGTCACCATTTTAAAGACCGACGTCTGTGAATTACATACAAGTAATTGAGTTTTTTTTAAATGCATGTTAGTACTTATATTCATTTTAAAAATGTCGATTACTATAAGTAATAATAATTAAATATTAAATAATAATAATAATAATAATAATAATAGCCATATATTTCCGAAGTTTACAAGTGATTTTTTACAAATTATTTTATAAAATGTCCCTCAATTCGGTGTGCCTTTTGGCATAGGCCTCCTCCAACTGTCTCCATTGATTTCTATCTAGTGCAACTCTTGTCCAATATGGCCCCAAGGTCATACGAATTTCATCTTCCCATCTTTTTACAGGACGCCCCTGTCTTCTAACTCCATCTCTTGGATACCAAACCGTAACCTGCTTGCTCCATTTATTTGTCTTGCATCTTAACATATGTCCTGCCCAGCCCCACTTCTGATGGTCAATACGAGTCAAATTATATCGCCTAGAGATCTGATGTCCAGAGAAATAAATAAAAGAATAGCTAATGAATGGAAGAGGTTTTGGTCCCTGAAAGAAATAATGAAGAGCAAAGAAGTAAGTATAAATATTAAAAGAAAAGCATTTGACATCTGCATCCTGCCTTGTTTAACATACGGCTGTGCCTTGTTTAACATGGTCCTTAACCGAGATCCACCGAGAAAAATTGGCTAAGTGTCAACGGGCGATGGAGAGAAGTATGACGGAAATAAAACTAAAAGATAAAATAAGTAATAGAGAAATAAGGAACAAAACCAAAGTAGTCGACAATTAAATATTATATTATATTAAATTAAATTACTGGATAGATAGATCACCTAGTGGACTTCTTACTAACATAATATAATATATGTTAGTAAGCGGGCTGGCGGGTTTACTTGTAACGTATTATTTTTACTTTATTTTATTTATATTAGGGAAACATACAAATATATACACATGTATAAATCACACACATACACATATATACAAGAAAAACATAAATCAGCAAAGTTTCCACCAAGTTACTAAAACATATTATAAGTTACAAGTCACTACAGAATATTGGAGCAAGGAGAAAATATGCAAAAAGGTAAACAGAAAAAAAAAGAAAAAAAAGAGAAAAACAAATAAATAAACCAATTAACAAATAACATACAGCATATAAAATTATAATACGGTCTGTGTAATTGCAAACATAGACAACTATACCCTGGTGGGAATCATTTGTGGTCCGTGAAGGGGTTCACCGCGATTTGATTTTGGAGGCATTAAAACCTTATTACTTTTTTTTAGGGTTTACATCCCACTCGCATACCTCCCGGTAATGGAGTTTATTGGGGCCATATCAAGGAATGTCAAGTGACCTGCCTACCTGCCATCATTTAAAATAAACAAAGATTTTCATCTCCCACAAAGTTGCTTATGATAATCGATAGCACAATGTGGTAAACTATTTGGAAGTATTACAGACGTGAAAATTGATCGTGACTTCCGGTATCTTAACTTGAAACTACAATTCATTACTATTCGTAAAATTGGGACTTTTTTTCTCTCGAAAGCAAATCAAGAGTCTCCCTTGATTAAACAATAAGACACGCAAGACTCTCTTTGTACTAGACAATGGAGAATTAATCACTTCAAATAACATAATAGCATTATTGGAGAAATAAACATTTCAAATAGCATAAAATATTCAACAAAATTGTTTTAGTTTAGCCTAAAATTAGTTTAAAGTAACCCTACCTTAAAATGCCCTACAATTTACACTAATATAAGTTGTAAGTGCTACCAGCTGAAACTTTTTAAGCCACAATTATAAATGTCTCGAAAACAAACAAACAAAAGGGTTTTAAAATATATATTTATTATCAAAGTAAATTATCCTCTTCACTAATTCATTAGAACAAGTCAGTCTTGGTGTAAAAGTAACCACTTTCACCTACCATCCGCACTTATGAAATAATTTAATTTTGTCCTAACTGACTATCATCTATAGAAAGCTACATTATTAGCGAGTAACATAAGCTACTCACCCTCCCCCATATCCCCCTTTCCCTCCCCCTCATACTTTATACTTCGTCTCTTTATAAAATATTATTCGTTTTACACGAATAATATTTTATAAAGAGACGAAGACTAAGTAGCGTGCAATAATATAAAGAGAAAATGGTTTGTTTTGATTGTATGTTTGTTTGTAATGGATAAACTCAAAAATTACTTAGCTGGTATAGAAACTGAAAGCCACAATATCAGCGAGATGTAATTTCACATATAGTTATCTTAGCTTGTGGCTGGCGAGAATGTTTAGTTTTCAACTAAACTATAGTTTCAGTATAGTTCAGTATAACTTTCAGTATAGAAACTGAAAGCCACAATATCAGCGAGTAACATTGACCATATTTTATTTCCAAAAAAATTTGAGATTTCTACGAAAATTACAATAATATAACCCAAGGTATCAAAACTTTTCCTATAAAAGTCATTATTTGGCGTGAGCTGGGGAAAACTATTGGTTATACATAAAATAATGTGCCATGTTATTTTTATAGTACCTACCAGGGTTGCTGATGCTGATGCTGATATCAGTATCAGCATCAGCATCCGCGGACAATCAGCATTGTTTTTAATATCAGCATCAACATCAGCAACGATCAATGCTGATTTTTAATGCTGCCATACACGTCGTAAAGTGTTTGTAAAAGACGGGAACTAGCGCGATCCACGTGGAGTTTTAACCAATCACAGTTAGGTTTTTTTTTTAATTTAATTTGCTATTAATTAAATTAAAAAATTAATAAGTCCCATATCAGCCCACAATACATAATCGTTTCTCGATCTTGAGAACGTGATTATCTTCTTTATTAATACAAATGTTAGCTAAACATTATTTATTATTATAAAAAAATGTATAATTTATGTTTACCTGTAATATATAGGTATAAGTATATTTTGTTAACAAAAATAATATAATTATTAAGTATAAATTATGTTTTATTCGAAATAATATATCACATACGCTAATAATTTAATAGTATTGTAGGAGCTGTTGTCCCTACTTCTAACTTCTACTTCCTCTATAGTAGGATATTTTTTTAAAGTAATTTATTAATGTCAGCATCGGCATCACCATCCGCTGATACAGTAAAAACCTGAATCAGCAACAACCCTAGTACCTACTCATCATTACCCACAAACAAGTTCGCGAGGCTATAATAATCGTTTTTTGTTCAGGCAATCACAACACGGGTAGAAACGAAAGATGGTGATATACGTATCGCTAGTCTCATAATCAAGGTTGGTTATGTACATGTAAATTCTTTTTTAGTTTACACGAATCGGACCCTTTGTTTTGATGTTGCGACGGGTATAAAAAAAGGTACAAATAAAAAAGAAAATGCCACGGTGTGAGCGAACAACCCTAACAGCTATTCTATTAATTACACATACAATTTATTCTTTGTTTGGTTTATAATATTAGTTGTTCTATATATTCACATTGAATTATATCTTTCCACGCGAAAGAAGGTTCTTTTTCCAAATTCCAAATAATTATGGTTAAGTTTCGACCGGTGGTCGAATACAGGAGCGTTCATTGTCTTCCTGGGAACTTTACGTATTATTTATTTTGCAGATCACCTATTAAGAAAACGTCTGTTGTCATATCTTCTACCGAACCTTAAAAATTCGATGCCGTCAACTTTACGCAGTATTATTACCACTGCTACAGCGAAAGCTTTTTTAAATTATCTAAAATAAATTTCGTCTTTAATAAAAAGTCCACTAGAAAAAAAGCAAATAAAATACAAAACAACATTATTAAACTATTCTCAAAGAAGCAATTAATAAGATATCATAGTTTAAATATTAGAAACAAGTATAAGCTACAATTGCATAAAACTCGTCTCCACAAAATTGGCAATTCTTTTATGAGACAACGTGTACGCTTTTACAGCGGGCTTCCTGCTAATATGCAATTTTTTTTTTTTTTTAAATATATTTGGTAGGTATGAAAATAGGTCGTAAAGTATTTTTCACCCTCCTAACCCTAACCCCCATTTTTAATCGCGATTTTAATATTTTTGTATGAAGAATATTCAAATAATTTAACCGTCGTTCATTGGCGTGAAGTGACGCGTCACTTTAACATTATGGTTTGAAAATAAAATTTGACCCGATGGGTGGCGTCACAATCGGGTTACGGAATTATTTTCGGGTTTGGTTTTGAAAAATGGTTACGAATGTGCATGAAGGGTTCTTGCAGAACAACGTCTGCTGGGTCAGCTAGTCTATAAATAAATTTTAAGTTTATATTTAGAAAACTCTTTTCAAAAAGGGATATTATAAAATATTGGATTATATAAATGACAAACATCCTTGGAGTTAAATTATAATATTATAATGTTGGTACAATTTTATATACATTGCTAAATTTTGTTAGAAATTATGTAAATTGATGATTCCTGAAAACAGCAACTAGGGGGTTTCTTGCAGAGTTCTTCCCCCTAGAAGCAGCATTTTGAACCGGCGGCAGTTTATTATATAATTATATAAAATTAGAAATATTTGACGAAGATAAATGTTTTGTAAAACACTTACATTGAATAAATGATTTATTAAGAGTTTTAAGGCGAACACCCTAACCACTCGTCCAAAGGACTCGTCAGTGGGTAAATATGTAAATTCCGTTGATCAATCTTAAATCATTATGATCATATCGAGTTATTGGAAATGTTATATTTGCGAAACTTTTGTTTCTATCAAGAAACGACTTTCCGAAGCAACAAAAAGCCACAAAGTAACATTTTGTGATAAATCGTTATCTGGAAATACAAAAGGTAACATGGAAGCGGCTCACTCTACTTCATCGTCTGATCAAATATTTCAATTACCAGATATAGAATAATATTGGCTTCAAGTATTAAGGTAGGCGGCCCATTTATTTAAGTCTATTGTTGTTTTTAGACAAAGAAATTTTCTTTCGTTTTACCAGAGTGCAAAGTAGTGCAAACTACTTTGCACTCTATAGTTTTATAGTATGATAGTGCTCTGTGTTGGCAGCAGTAACTACCCCTTTCCAGAAAACCAAAAAACGGAAACTGATAATATATGTATTTCAGAAATAATGATGATTTATTACAATGAAAGTTGGACAACATGTTTCAGTAAATTATTGGTGTTATTTTTATATCCTTTTAGTGCTATCCGTTTAGTGGGCATAAATGACGCAACACACGAACTTGGGCTTCACAATTGCACATACAAAATGAGAGGTTAATCTTTTTCTGATAATTAGCAACTGCAACCGCCGAGATATGAATATTGTTTGGTGGTTTTCTTCCCCTGGGTTTACTCCGCCCTTGTGAGTCGTATATTCGTTTTCACAATTCTCTATCACTCCTTAATGATTTATTCTATATTATTTCTATTAAATTTATTGTAATAACCATTTATATTTTAAATAATTAATGTTGAGGAAATACTTTATAAGCCTTTGGCAGAGCAAGGGTCCTTGTATATCTCTTTTTGTTTTACTTTATTTATTACAGCATGAATTATATTTACTACTTATTACACTTTGTATGTTAGTAGAATGTAGGTTTTCTCGGCCGGTATCCATATGAGTTGTGGGTTTCCGGGATGATGGCCCAGGTCTGTTGGAAATTCTTCCAAACGAGTCTCGCTCGAGAAGTCGAAAAGTGCAGAAGTGAAGTGCAGTGATGTGATGTACTTTTTCTTCTAACACGGACTTCACCACTGAGGATGTCAACCGCAATTGTTGACGAAACGTTTGGAAGAATTTCCAACAGACCTGGGCCATCATCCCGGAAACCCACAACTCACGCTTTGTATGTGTTTATATACATTTGTGTTACTAGCTCTTGCCTGCGGCCCCCTTTTCTGAGCCCCCTTTTCTTAGTTGTTAAAATACCTATTCAATAGTTATTGAATAGGTATGAATAGGTAGGTGTTGAATATTTTATATTTAGACGACCCCTCGGGAACGGTACTTTTTTCCTTTTCTCTAACTCTGACAACCTCTATGCAAAGTTTTATGATGATTGCTTCAGTAGTTAAGGCGTGAAAACATAACAAACAAACTCACTTTCCATTCATAATATTAGTTAGAATGTCTATAGTTGATTCAATATAAGGATAAACTAAATGTAAACAAACCGAACGCAGGTCACACAGTTCATTCAGTGTTACTAAACATTTTTGAAAGTCGTATGTTTATTAAAATATATTAAAATTTTTACAATAGTCCGGTAAATATAACAAATTAATGATATTATTAATAATACAGTGTTAGTGAAAACAATAATACTAAACGTACCTTCGGTCTTTTCTTTTTTGGAGAACTGAAGTCTTTGGAAGTGCTTGGCTCCATGATAAACAATAAATACTTAATAACAAGAACACTTAATAACAATATAAAAACCTAAACAAAATTTTAACAAACAAATTAACCTAAACAATCAACAATAAGCTTAAAACATAACAAATAATAACAAATAACTGGAACTCCAAACGAACGTAATACATCGAAAAAATGTTGGTGTCCCCCAAGATCGAATGCATCGAAAAAATGAAAAAGAACGAAGAGCGCTTGCCGTTATTGTAACTACACTTGATAGAAAAGGATAGATATAAAATTGCACGTTCTACCGCTTTAAACGGTTTTTGTTTACTAAAAGTTCACGCATATGTTGAATGGACTTTACACTTTTTTGTTTTTCGTTTATCAGTTACATTGTTTTATTGACATGACAGTATTGTATTGTTTATTAAATTTAAATTGCCTACTTTCAAGTCCATATCTATTTCATTACGACCAAAACTGAAGCAGTGTGGAACTGTTACCATTACCTCATGGTCCACGCTTGAACAGTTCACGCTGTAGGTCTCCTTAAATCTATATTTATAACTATTCCGAAAAAACTGCCATTACCCAGTGAACTGCGCTCGCAATAATGTTAGTTTGAATTGGGAACATATGATTATTGGATCGTAGATGATTCAAACAATAGTGAACAGTAGTGCTGGATAGAGCTAAAAGAAAAAATATACCTTAAAGAAAAAGAAAAAAAAAATCCTGTAACAATAAAATTATAGACTTACAATTATCTTCATGAAAAATTTTATCAACATGTACACGAAACACTTAAAAACAATATAATCTGTCTGCCGACCGTTATAATCGCGGATTATAGTAACAGCGGCTAATATTAAATCTCGAATTTAGGCCAAATTTCGAGTTGGCCGTATTCCCACCATTTCCCTTCGAACAGAGTCGTTGGCGGCATGAAATTTCAGTTTATCGATAAAGGAAGCCGAGAGATTAACTGAGGCACGAATTTCTCATAAACGTTTCGGGGGCGTCGTCGATAAGAGTTGGTCGTAACATCAAAACTCACTCATGTTTGTTGGCGTTCTCACTTCATAGTTTGTTTAATTTTACTATTTATAAACATAGAAGTTTTCCGTATCTAACGTTGGAAAGCTAGAACGTTACGATTCTTCTGAGAATTGAGTACAATACTATCTCCTACCTCAAATAAACTTTAATTTGTTTTCATGTTGAGGTCATCAGACAGGCTGACGGTCCACTTGATGGTATAGCTACCTTCTCGTATAATACAAGCAACGTCACGGGTGCTACAAGTGCGCTGTTGACCATAGTACGTAGGAGTGAGTAAGACCATTCGACTCTTCTTAGAGGGATGGCTGGCGAAGCGGCGCGAGGTTCTCACATTCCGCCTGATGCAGGTGCTCTCGGGGCATAGTTACTTCGAGTGTCACCTTCAATGGGTTGCCGTGAGAGAGCCGACACAGGAATGCCACCATTGTGGCTGTTTGCTCCGATTGAGCAGAGTAGTTCCGATCTCTCGCTGCCGGTCGTGGTGAAAGCGATGGTCGCAAGTGACCTTATGTGGCGATGTTCGCGTTTTGTCGCACGGGAAGAGGATCCCCTCTTTTAGGTTCGGGCACAGGCGGCTGGCCTATATCCACCATTTTCCCTACCTGGGTCGTAGTCTTAGGGGAGACTATCGCCCGACGTGAGGTCCTCCGAGATGGCTGGCGTACCTCCACTTTCGGGTACACCGAGGTCCCTATTCCAAGAGAGCGCAGTCCTTCCCGCGCTGAACAGTCGTGGCGGATCGCGTATGAGGTGTAACAATGTTTCCGCGACCCCGCCCATCTATGGCTGCGCTAAAAAGTAGTTGGGTTTTAGTGGGTAGGTGTCCGGCAAAACTCGACAGCGTCCCCTTCGCTTTGGGGTGAGGTTTTACCAACTGAATAAAAAAAAGATGCTTCCTTAAAATAATTTATAATAATTTAAATAAAAATATATATGAAAAACATACTTGCAAACATCGACTTTCATGCTAATACGCGCCGTGAACGAAACACCGAGGTGATCGCGCGTTAGACACCACATTGGGACATTTTTATTTATTTGGTAATATAAGCGGGCAATACTCAAGGCTTAAAAACTTTTTATTTTTTATTAAAAATGGGTTTGCTCTTGACCAGCATCTATCCATGTTGGAAGGATGAGGCCGGCGATGGAGCGAGCTCACCCAGAAGATGCCTATTCACTCGAACCTTGAAAAGATTTTGGTTGTATGATCTCGGAAATACAGACCGGCGTCCAATCCTTAGCAGTGCGCATCACAAAAGATGTTTTAAAGCGCTTTGTCTGAATTAGAGAGATTTCGACAAGGTGACGATGGTAACCAGCCGTACGTCTGCATGTCCGATAGAAGAAAGGGGAAAGCGGTATGATCTCATGCAGCTCTCGAGCACACTCTCCGAAGTACATCTTATAGAATACACACAGACAGGCTACTTTAGGCGTCTATGTGCCGGGCTCTGCAGCTTAGTTCTTATTTGTGTATCGTCTCCAATGAGCCTCCTAGCTTTGCGATCCACCGAGTCAAGTGCGGCAAGTTGGTATTTTGCTGAGCCATCCTAAAGGTGACAGCAATACTCCATGCAATATCGGACTTGTGCCTTGTACAAAGAGAGGAGCTGTCCAAGTGTGAAGCATCGCTTCACCTTATTATTAACTAAAATTTTAAGTTTAAAACAAGTTGTTACTTTAGTTAAGAGGAGACGGTAGTAGTCGCCTACCATCAAGTGGTGTGCTGTTCAAAACATAAATCAATTAAAAAATTTCAGTTACAAAGAAAGTATTTTAAAAGGCTTTCGTGGACCGACAGACTTCGCCTCAGCCTCAAATACATATTATAGAGTTTAAAATTGCCAAAGTGACGTGACGTCTTTTGCGAGATGACAGCGTCGTATTCGTATTGTGATGTCATGTAGCAAACTTTGTTAATTACATGTTCTCTTATCGACATGTTAAACGTTGTATGAACATTTTCGTGTTATAATAACGTAAGCATTTCAAAGTTAATATTGAGTTTTTGATGTTACACGTGGCGGACGTGACGTCATTTGTATAGAATTACATGCGAATAAAATAGAAGCGTCTTCTTAATTGAGTGTCAGAGCTTAACTGCGGAACGCAGAACATCTGGGCAGCCTATCTGAAGGCTGCATAGAGTAAATTGTAAAGGAAGGGATGCCAGATTCCAATTTTTTTATAGTAATGTTACCATTTTACTTGTTGCATATCTTCAACTTTTTGTTTTTTGTTAAGAATTGGCAGACAGGCTGACGGACCACTTGATGGTAGGGTGGCCACCGTCACCTATAACACAAGCATTGTGTCAACTTTGAAAAATGAACTTTTCAAATTTGGCTTTGGTCTGGATCTGGAAAGTAGTGGCAGGGAACTCTGCGTTTCGCAGTCATTTGGCAGCCCGTCTGGCGGCAGTAACCACCCCCTTACAGAAGACAACCGTGAAATAACAGCACGTGTGCTGTTGTGTTTCGGTGAGTGAGTAAGGGATGCCAGAGCCCATTTCACTAACCCTTTCCAATCCAATATCCTTAATCTTACTGAAGTCGAAAACGCACTTGCAGCAGCTGTGGCGTTGCTTGTGTTATAGGTGACCATCAAGTGGACCGTCAGCCTGTCTGTCGATCTTAACATTAATAAAAAAAACTGGAATGTTCAATAAAAATGGTATATAGTGTGTTGCCATCAGATTATTTCTCAGTTTATTACAGTGTTAAAATTTAAGAAAACAATTACATTACGCTATGAAGAAGTATAAATGACTAAGTAAGCGAAAAAGGCTAAATAAATTATGTCGCAGTAGAAGAAGAGACCCATTTGCAGTTATTACGACGTGCTTTAGATCGTAATTTAGCATTAACATGCACGTTCTAGGAGGCTAGTCATTTTAAAACTAACTAATAGATTTTAATAGCTAACTGAGATTTGTCTATGAAAATACTAGCTGTTTCTCGCGGCATCGCCCGCCTTACTTTAAAATTTCGACGAATACCTGCTGTCCTGTCGTTTTCACAACCGTTTTTCGTTCCATAAACAAAAGTTGAAATATTATCCCCACAAGAAGTAGTTTAATTTAAATAGTTTGATAGCGTGCACCTACATTCACAAATTATAGTCTGAATTCACTAGTTTTAGACCTTTTGTAGTTTAGTTTGTATGTGAGTTAGTTTTGATAGATTTTCATACTATTGTAGCTGTGACCTGCTGCATTTATAGTATTTTCACTGTATGATGATATGCGTGGCAGTTCTCACTGTTTCATGTCACGCATACTGTTATTTCAACTAAAAAAAAACCGGCACAAAAAAATTACAATTAAACAAAAACATGTATGAAAAAAAAATTATCTATTCGAAAAACACAAAAGGAATTGTCACTTTTATTATTAATTTATTATTATAATAGGTAAATATAATAAAAAACATTTATTTTAAAAGTGTCAAACGCGTGGAACGGAACTTGTGTCAATAGGGATTGACACTAGGGATATTAACTTATATTCGATATATCGAAAGTACTCTATGTTTGTCATTGGATATTCGGAGATTTAACAAATATTTTTCTATTCCATATATTTTTAAAAACATCGTATTTTGATAATAAAACTAAAGCTGACTAATAATAACAATAAAACAAAAGTAAATTTTGTTCTGAGTCTGATACGAGTTGTCAAGTTTCGAGTTCTGACAGTAATGAATATATAAATTAATATTTTAAACAGACTGCATCGTATTCTATAATTTGTTTAACGTAACCTTTATTCCTAATTACTAGAATTTATTTCTAAATCTGAAAATCTAAAATCGGTAGTTCGATTCCATTTGCTTTGACAACCGATACGATTTTTTTAAACCATCGATTAAATGTCGTTAGGTTGCATCACTAAAATTGTCAGTTACGAACTGTCACGCATATCATCATACCAAAGATGTTGTATTAGTCTGACAATGAAAATACTATAGGACCACAGTACCACTGACTAGGATCAGATCAAGTGGCAATCTTAATTCAGTCATTTCATTCATAATGAATCAATCGCTGTCGTTCCATATGAATGCAGTATCACACCCGCTACCATAGGGAGACCACACTCACAGAGTGTCTTCTTAATTACCATTTCAAGATCAAGGTTGGCTGTGTGCTTATTAGCTACTAAATCCGCATCGCGTGTGTTATACCGCTAATTTAAACTCTATTACATTCATTCTACAGTTTACTGAACTTTGAGTGGTTGCACGTCGCATGTGACCGACAGTGTCTAAATTCCACGAAGAAGCGCTAAGAAGTCTGAGCAAATACAAGTCGTTGGTGAAGTCTACGCATACAAGGCAGCTCAAGGGTGGTGAACGATATTCTATATGGTTCACTAATCTAATTCTTAGATATTAATATTAGGGCCACGTTGCGACTACTCACATGATACCACACGGGCGAAAAGCTAATAGCTATGCTTATAATTGCTTTAATATGGCCTTACGATTAAGTAGGGTCTAATTAATCAAGCTATGTAAAAGCTTTTTTAACTTTCTCTATGAAAAAACATATCTGTCATCACTGTTTCAATTAAAATTTTAATTATCTATAAAAAAAACCTTATATAGATTAAATGTTCAGGGCTCATTCTTTTAAGTTTGAGGACAGAACAGGTTAGGACCGGCGCAGACTGACGGTATGGCACGGCACGGCACAGCAAAGTATTTTTTCGCAAACATATTATTTTCAACCTTATTACAATGATTTTAGCACTCCTTTATTTCAATACCAAGAGCCCATAGCGTTCCACTTCATGCTACGGTATCCTGTGTCATGCCGCGGCGAATCCCAATCAATCATTTTAACAAATTATATATAAACAAATATAACTTCGAAGTATATTGTTATTGAATAGTTGATTAAAGATAATGGAGGAAAGGACGCAGAGACGTAGTGTTGCAACATTACTCGTCATGCCGCACGTTATGCTCCTCGTCATGCCCACCGCTCTCTGTTTTGTCGGTTTTTGGGCGCGAATCAAAGGACCGGCAACATAAGTGCCAGTAGCCGGCTACATAATCGCGCGGACGCAGTCCGAATCGAGCGCTCGTTACGGAAGAGCGTCAAGTCTAATTTTTTTACACGAATAATTAAAATAATTATGAGTTAATTATATTATTTATAATGAATTATAACAAATAAATACTTATTAAAAATAGATAGGGCGCACTCTGCCACAGTTTCAACATCAATTGTATTGCCAACGCAAACGACCCTAGTGCAGTGTAATTGCGCGAGTAGAGCAGTGTGTGGACAGGAACGATAACATTGCTGCAGCCCGAGGAGCATAATATGGCAGAGGGGTAACGTCTGTTTTCGGCAGCACGGCTGCGTTCTGTGAGACTGTGATATCACGATGTGCCGAAGTATGCCGCGGTAAGCCGAAGCGAAACTTGCTGTGCCATATCGTCAGTGAGCGCCGGCCCTTAATATTCTAAATGTTATGTGAAACATGTATGAAGCTGAAGGTCTAATTGTGATCATTTAGGATTCGAGAAATATAATAATTTAATTAGATTATAGATTATTTATTAGATATATATAAACAATATTTAGTCTGTTGTAATTTGAATATAAATAAAAATAGAACTAATGCAGCATTAGCCTTCACCTCTGAGTGTTCATTCTTCATTGAAGGAGAAGATCGTAAGGGAACCGGGTGCGTGACAAGATTAGTAATCTTGGGAGATATGTCAAGAATATTGTAAATTTGCCGGTGGGTTAGCGAGATGTACTGTACACACCTTTTCACGCACATCAGAGGAATATTACTTCTTATTCCATACGATATTAAAATGTTCTTTAGAAACATTGTTTTGTGCAAATAACTAATGTATATGTATGTACAATCTTCTACACGAATTGGAACCAGAACCAAAATTCTAAAACTTTTTCTTGCAAAGTTGACCTTAAAATCTATTAAATTTACAGGACGATAGCTTTGTTCGTAAAATGTTAACATGGTTGCGATCTTGTCAATCCTTATTTTATTATTATGTAACTCATTCAATACAATTCGCCCGCTTTGCGTAATGTCCTCTTTCATTTCAAATTACTCCGGTTCGCCCAAAACAAAGTAATTTAAAATTCGCTGACAACGAAACAACGATTTCGACAAACGTTGTTGAGTTTATTAATAGTAATTAAGTTTACATATCAATACACGTTAATTGATACCGTAGCGAAATTGCTGGCGATATATAAATTATTTTTATTTTATTCGAATTTAATCGGATTGAACAATAAGTCTTACATTTGAGTCTTACTTATTCATTTTAAAGTTTTTATAATTTTATATCAATTTCAATATTAACTTCCAAGACTAGGTTATGATTAAAAAAAAAATAAAGATACATCTTGATTTGATTTAAGGAAAGTGTTACAAATAAAATAACAACATTAAATAAACTTTACACACGAAAGGCGCTTTAAATATAATTTTCATTATGTTGCCAAGAGCAACAATAAGGATATTACCTGCACAGTGCCGCCACCGGGCCGTACGCTCGCCGTGTTTTTCTCGGTGGCCGGGGCACGGACACGGCCGGTGAATTATGAATTGGTTCATACAAAAGCATAGTATGAATACCATGAGCGAGCCCCGGCCGGGGCAATCCCTAACCGTGGATACCCCGGGCATGGCCTGGTGTAATCCACCTTAATAAATTAAAGAATCTATACATTTAATAAAATCCTAAAGGAGCCGTGTTTTTTCGTATTTTTGACAGATTTTAGGAAAATGTCTCAAATTGTTCATTATACCATAAAACACTTGCAATTTGATTAATTTTTTGTGAATTGCTTTATTTTCTACGAAAATTACAATCGAAAAATAAGACCGCCAAAACGCTAATACCAATACGTCAATCAATGCTTGCAAATTGCAAACAAATATTTAGCTGTCAAATCGTAATACGCTCATGTACTGTACTAAGCATCGACTGTAAACAAAGCATAAATTTTTAAATACTGTGTTAGTTAATTTGGTTTAAAAAAACATTTATAGTTAGTCTAGCAACAATTTACTTCATATTTTCATTATAGTCAAATACCTTATTATGTTACCGAGGTCAAAAAATAGTTTTTAAATTTTTTTGTCTGTTTGTCTGTGCGTTTATGCACGCTAATCTCAGAAAGGGCTTAACCAATTTGAAGTCGCTTTCACTCATGTATTATAGCAAGCTTCCTGTAAAATTTAGTGTTTGTTTCATTCCAATCAGTTTAAAAACAAAAATTTTACCCGTTATTCCGAATACCACGCGTACGAAATCGCGGGCACAGCTAGTAAATAATAAATCAAAGGCAAAAAGTAAAAAGAAGTAACGTAACGATTTATTTTGTTAATCGTTTTGACAAAGTTTAACGAGGAAGTTCCGTACGGTCAATGCGTTAATTTGGTACCCAGTAATTAATACGTAGCAACGAACACGGCGGAAGTCCACCTGGCGAAGGCGGGCGGGCGGCTTCGCGACGAACAGCTACGGTGTCGTTCGTACCGTAGGTACTCGTACCAAAATCAGTCTATCGCGCGCCGCGCGTTCGCTTTGACGTGTTTTGTCGGAGGTCTTCGTTGATCACGTACATACGACATCACGTAATTTCCGCTTGTAAACTTCAACATTAGACAGGCTAACAATTTGTGCACCCAAATATCCGAAAACATGTTTCAAAATAATAATTACGAGTCTGTGAAAGATTTAAGTGAAAAGGATGTTTGTGTTGCGGTAGAGATTATGTTGTTTCAACGTATGTCGTGCGGTGAGATAGTAATTTTTAAAATGACAACTCAATTCTTGTTTATGTTAATTCCAGTTTGCCAAAGAATAATTTTAATTTTTAATTTTGTAAATAAATCATAAAAGTCTTAGGAGATTTTTTTCATAAACCATTTTTATAACCTTACCCACGAAATTAGTTTAATATAATTTCTTGTCTAAAACGTAAAAACTCTATACAGCTTACAGATGTTTCAGAAATAATTATTATTATCCAACAATATATCTTATTGTGTTTAAAATTTTGTTTTTTAAAATTACATATTCTTATTGCTTTAACTTTTCACTTCTATAGTAAATAGTATTTCTAGTAATAGGCTTTGTAAAAAAATAATTTAATTTAAAATATATTTGTAATTTTGCTAAATAAAATAAATAGTATAAATTATCAAGTTAGACCGCGTAAGGTTTCTCATTAATAAAAGCTCATTAATATTTTTTACCAAATATAGTTTAATTAATGGTATATAAAGCTCAATACAGAATACTAATATGTAATTAGATAGTTTTTTACTGACGGCTTAATGTGTTTATAATTTAAAAAAAAAACATAAACCAGCAGTATTTTTTTATCTCTATATATAAAAATGAATTTCCATTTCCCTTGGTCACGGCATCACGCGTGAATGGGTAGACCGATTTTAATTCGGTTTTCACTAATAGAAAGAGGGATAAGCGGTGAATGTTCATATATATAAAAATTGCACGCCGGGCGAAGCCGGGGTGGGTCGCTAGTTTAATATAATAATCGCCGGACAATATAATTTTCGTGTCTAAACCATTTATGATAGCTACCATACAAAAGGCTTAAAACGAACTCAATTGCACCCAGATCAAATTCAACTAAAACTTGAGTAATTTGCGTAATTGACTATGCCAAGAAACGAACCCGGGACCTTCGAGTCATAGAGCTAAAACACGTTTAGCGTGGTCGTCAATTAAAACTTAAATTAAGCTAATCCTACTAATATTATTATGAAAGTTCGAGACAATTTATATATGTTTCTTATTCTTTCACGCTTATAAAGAAACTTTACAAGTAATATAGTATATACATCAATATAACACACGGTTTAAAATTTATAAAGATACGCAGATGAAGTCGCCGATAAATGTAAGTATGATGTAATGACAATGTTTCCATTTCCATCCTACCCATAATCCTATATTTTTAAACCTACTGGGGTAGTTGTAGGACTTGCAGCACCTGTGGCGTAACTTGTGTTATAGGCGACGGTGGCTACCTATTTGTCTTCGGCCGCGTACGGAACCGAAGGTTCGTAACCAGTTGCGATAAAAAAAATTTTGTACTCTTACGAAATTGGGGTTATCCTTTCGCAATTTTTTTTATGTTTGTACGATACTAGTTTTAAACGAAGGATTATCTATACTTCTATACTAATATTATAAAGAGAAAAGATTTGTATGTATGTATGTTATGAATAAACTCAAAGACTACAGGACCGATTTTAAAAATCCTTTCACTTATAGAAATCTACATTATCAGCGAGTAACATAGGCTACTCAACTTTCCCCTACCCCTCCCCTTTACCCCCCTCCATACATATATATATTTGTAATGAATAAATTGAAAGACTACTATTATTATTTTTAACCAAAAGACCTCAAAATATCAATAACTGCTGTATATTTGCTATTTTTTCAAATCCATCCTATGGTAGGTAACTACCGTCGCCGTTAACTTTCCCGTCAGTCTGTACCAAAAAGATTAAATATATAGAGAGGGTATTGGGAAAATTTTCGTAGAAAAATATTGATCCTTTTCGCCGTAATCGGGATGACCATGGCATAGCTAAATAGCCTTGTAAAGTGGTGATCGATTGAGCGATTTTGTACCACGTGGTTCTAAATGTCACATCACGGATTCTCTCATCTTGCCCGATCTACACATTTGAAAATCTTTGGCCTGTACATTAAAAAAATGTACGCACTAAATGTAATTCCAACATGCTCGACATATTTCTAGATTGTTATCTAGGCACATCCATATTTAAAATATGTTATTAATATTCTTACACAAATATTTTTAGAATTACCAAACAACAACCGAGACATTTACGAGTAAACCGTTTTACCGATCGGCAGTAGATGGCGTTAAACTAACTGATGTTGCTATTGAACTACAATACTTAATTAAATTAATATTAACCCGTGGTACGTTAATAAGAACTAAGCTGCAAAGCCTGGCACATAGACGCAAAATCGCTTGTCGGTGTATATTCTATAAGATGTACTTCGGAGAGTGTTCTCGGGAGCTGCATGAGATCATAACGCCTTCCCCTTTCTTCTATCGGTCATTCAGGTGTACAGCTGGTTACATCCTCAGCTCGAAATCCCTCTAATTCGGACCAAGCGATTTAAAACATCTTTTATAATGCACACTGGTAAGGATTGGAACTCCCTGCCAGCGTCTGTGTTTCCGAGCTCATACAACTCAAATCTTTTTAAGGTTCGAATGAATAGGCATCATCTGGGTGAGCTCGTTCCATCTTCGGCCTCATCTTTCCTACGCGGCTAGATACTGGCCTAGAGCAAATCCATTTTTAATAATAAAAAATATATCTATAATTAAGCTCTTATAATATATGCCTTTGATGATTAGACAATCTAAATCGCTGGACATATTCAAAAAAGCACTCGAGACACATTTTCTGTCAAACTGAAGACGACTTTATTTGTTTAATTTTTATATGTAGGTTTATCTTCTCATATATTTATTAATCTATCTTATTAATTTGTGTTATTAGTATTTGTTTATATTCAATTTATGTACTAGTATTTAATTATTAGAATGTAAGTTTATGATGACCTTACTATGATTTTTACCACCCACATTGTTTTATTTTTCATATAATTTTCCTTACCCCAAGGTTGTCTGGAAGAAATGGCTATAAAGCGATAAGGCCGCCTTTTGTACTATTACTTGTTGTTTCTTTCTTTTTTTTAATCCTTTTTTTTGTTTATAGTACAAATAAAGAGTTTATAGACAAATAGTACAAATAATAATAATAATTATTATTATTTTATGTTAAATTTATTAAACTGTTAATATATTTTGTTGTGTGAATGTATTAACATGTTACAGCTTTCTGAAATGTCGAATATTTATTATATGAAAAAGTATTTGAATGCCTAAACAGATTGATAGTAGTAAAGTAAGTAAAGAATAGTTTAGAAAAAAGATATTCCAGACAAATATTTTGTAGGTTATATCGTAGGTAGGATAAAATATGCACAATCTAATATATAAAATTCTCGTGTCACAGTGTTTGTAACAAAACTCCTCCGAAACGGCTGGACCGATTTTTATGAAATTTTGTATGTATATAGGTCTGAGAATAGGTCGTAAAGTATTTTTCACCCTCCTACTCCATTTTTTAATCGCGATTTTAGTATTTTTGTATGAAGAATATTCTTCTTCTTCTTCTCTTTATAAAAAAATGGCAATTCGGCTCATATGAAGAATATTCAAATAATGCCGTCGTTGATTGACGTGAAGTGTCGCGTCACTTTGACATATGGTTTGAAAATAAAATTGGACCCGATAGGTGGCGCCACAATCGGGTTAGAAAATTATTTTCCGGTTCGGGCAGGACAACGTCTGCTAGGTCAGCTAGTTTTAATAGAAAATAATATGTAAACGATAACAGAAGGTGCCAGAGACAAAGGCCAAAAATACCTATACGAAGTTAAGCAATTAAAAAGACAAAAATAAATTAATCATAATTTATATATATTTATTAATGTTTATTTGTTATTTATAGTTATTATTATTGGTTACAATACACAAAATAAACTATGTAAACATGAAACAATGAAAATTTATGGAGCATATTTTTAATGAGCATAAATTAACTGTGCGGAGATTGAAAAATTGCCTTATTATAGAATAAAAAGCACCCGCCCTCGAGGACAAGAACAGCAGTATTCTACTTTTTACCTATTCGTTTTGTATAAAATAATAATAATAATAAAAGGCACGAGAAGTATTCTCAAGGTATAACTCGGTTTTCGCATCAACATAGAAAAGCCGCAACTCTGCCGCGATTATGAAAGCTTTTCATTTCGCTTTTTCCTTTTATACAAAATCATTTCACTTTATAAATAGAGTTACTAGAAATTTCCAAAGGCATTTTTTAACTGATCGGCATTGCCATTAAATATTTCTTTTTAAACTGTGTTCCTAAAGAAAACGATACGACTCGATGTCGTTCGGCTGCAATTTAGCAAATTAGTAGGTACACATAAATCTTGTAAATTTTTTTTATATCTATCTCTTGATCCATTATTATTTCAACCAATAAAACTCTATATAACCCTATATTAACTTCATCAAAATGTGTTCATAAAAAAAAAACACACATATATATATTCTACATTCGATATTTGATTTTTCCACAAACAATAAAAAGATAAAAATCACCTCTTCAATAATAAAACCAGTGTACAGATATGTATATACATAGAGTATACAAAGAGTTGGTACACATGACACCTAATTATGCCCTTCTGAAATAATGTACCTTTGAAATAATGTAAGAATTTCGCAAATAGGTGCAGTGGTTTGGAGATTACCTTCCACAAATATACGTAAAGTACGGCAAGGCTTCGTACTGTTGCGTCTCAGTGCGATCAGTAGAATTTACGACATTATCAATACATTCAAAAACTCAGCCAAACATTAAGATAAAGTAACACTAAGGTTTTTTATGTTTTCCTCCAAGGGTTAATCCACCCTCACGTGTCGTTAAAAAAAAAACAAAAAAAAAAAACGCCTGACTAAATAGCAATGTAACGCCTAATATCTTTATTGCAGTTATAGTTTTGCCAGGCGTTAGATGATCCCTCGGGAACAGTGCTTTTATTCTGGATGAAAGGTGTTTTTATGTCCTTCCTGCATGTCTAGTCTGACTGACTAAAAAACTAGTCAGTCAAGTCCAAAACAAGTCAATTCGTCAAGTCTCCAGCCGAGTAATCAAAACCACCATTCTCAAAACAATATAGATAATTTTGACTTGACATTGAAATCTTTTATACAATTCAAGCTCAAGTTAAAACTTTTCATTATTTTTTATTTTATTTATTAATTGGAAACATCTTTGACTGTGAAGATTGTCTCTCGGTTGGTACCATTAAAATTCAACCCTTACTTAGCTTTCTCATCAAAAGATTCATTAATTAACGAATAACAAGGAAAACTTGTTTAAAAATTCCATTTTATTACATCCAATTTTCTCTCGGTATTGGTTTTTGGGTACTCTGTGAACTTTGATATAACAAAAGTGCTTCATTACCTACTTGTCTTATTAATAATTACTTGTATATATGATATCATTTATAAACATACTCCAACTAAGTTAGTGCATAATCTAGTATATTTAGTATAATATAATATAGTAGCTGTGCCCGCGGCTTTGTCTGCGTGGAAATCTGATTGTTTCTCGATATCGGGTACCTAACCTCGCAGTCTTAGGGTATTGTAGCTTCACAGCGCAGTCGCTCTTCACATATTATATATATCCATAGAAATATGTATATATTGATTGTATAATCTCTTAAATTATACGTCCAAAATATATGCAGCAAAAGCAAAAATTTTTAATTTTTTAATTTGTATTAATTTTTTTGTGACGATTTTCTGATTTTCTCATCTATTTCTGATCTGATGGCTGATGCTGATCTAACAATTTTAGATATTTTTTTAATACTAAGAAATAGTTTTTGTGGCTTAAATATAAACATATGATGCATGCATATGCTGTCACTGACTTTTTTGTAGGCATCATCAGCCTCTACAACTTTTCTATAGAAATCAATCATATATCTCTTAACCGTTAAAACCGTTAAAGCAGCGTTTTCGCTCGACCGTTTTTTCGTCGACTTAATTTGCAAACTCGATTACCACGAAAAAAGCCTTTTCATTTTACGGGATAATATACTGTATAATTTTTAAAACAAAACAGTTCCCATGCTTGAGACCCTGTTTGCACTGTCACTTCCGTCATCATATTCTTACAAAAGTTAAGATATTTTCTTTATTTATTTTCATAAAAAACATTTTGACACATTTTACGTTTGTTGCAATATTAGCCAATCAAGGCAACGGTTAAACTGAAAGTTGGGGCAAAAATGTCAAAGGAACCAATAAACAAATATCGTTACAGAATGTTTGATGTTTGCTTTCCTTTTATGAAAGAAATAAATGTTCAAAGTGGGTACGTACAATTTCGAGTGTTTGGGAAAACCTCCTTGCGGTGAGGGATATTTTTGTTAACATACATAAAGATAATAATGTAGCAAACTAGCTCTTTCCTGCGCCTTCACTTGCATCATTTTTTTAATAAACATTAATAACTTAATTTAGGTATTCATAGATAGAATGCGTTCAGTTAAACCTAAAATTGATGAAATTGAAACAGATGGGTGATTCAATCACTTAAATAAAAATTTATTAAAAAAGGGTTTCTGCAAATCTACACCTAAACCATTCAAAATACATTAAAATACCAATTAAAATACATAAAAATGAAACTTTACCTGCATACAGAAAAGTTTCAAATAATATATATTTTTTTATGTTAAGATCGGCAGACAGGCTGACGGTCCACTTGATGGTAGGTGTCTACCGTCGCCTATAACACAAGCAACGCCAAAGCTGCTGCAAGTGCGCTGCCGACCACAGAAGGATTAAGGATAAGGGATTAGGAGGGGGGATAGGGAAATGAGCTCTGGGATCCCTTTACTCACTCACCGAAACACAACAGCACACGTGCTGTTATTTCACGGTGGTCTTCTGTAAGGGGGTAGTTACTCCTGCCAGACGGGCTGCCCAAATGACTGCGAAACGCAGTGAGTGAGCCCTGCCACTACTTTCCAGATCCAGACCAGAGCCAAATTTGAAAAGTTAATTTTTCAAAGTTGACCCTGCCGGGAATCGAACCCGGGAACCCTAGAACAGACGTTAAGGCAAGCACCCTAACCACTCATCCAACGGGCTTATTTATTTATTTAATAAATAATAATAAACAAACACACACGCAGATGTATAATGTACCTACGATTTAAATCGTATTGCCATGGTTTCTATTAATGTATGATTGCTACTCTGTTATCATATATAAAATTTATATGTGATATGCATGACTGAGTAACAAATAACCAAACACACAATATGTAATATTAATAACGTGTCAATAATTATATATAAACTTTAAATGTAAAAATATCGCCATAACATTTATAATATTACTAGCTCTTGCCTGTGGATTCGCCCATCTTAATGCCAT
Organism: Bembecia ichneumoniformis; assembly: GCA_910589475.2. Classification (NCBI taxonomy): domain Eukaryota; kingdom Metazoa; phylum Arthropoda; class Insecta; order Lepidoptera; family Sesiidae; genus Bembecia; species Bembecia ichneumoniformis. Next base: position 8,713,079 of record OU342537.1, on the reverse strand, counting down.
CATCATCACCTCAGCCTCAGACGTCCACTGCTGGACAAAGGTCTCCCCCTAATTTTCTAAAAGGACGGATCAGAAGCAGCCTGGATCCACGTCGATCTGCGGCTCTTATCAGGTCGTCTGTCCACCTTTTCAGTTCGCGTTTAGGTATCATTTGGAAGGAAAGGCTACTCTAGCTTCAAAAAAAATTGGCGTGTAGAACAGAGCAAAGCAGAACTTCACACCGGAGCAGCGCCTTATTCTTTATAAGGCTCAAGTTAGGCCCCACATGGAGTACCGGCGCGTCTAAGTATCAGCTAGATCCATTTGACACCTTACAGCGTCGAATTGTTCGAATTGTTGACCATCCAATGTTCATACAACAACGATTAGAACCACTTAATTTAAGAAGACATGTAGCCTCTCTTTGTGTGTTCTACCGTCTGTACAATGGCGAGTGCTCGGATGAGTTGTTCCAATTAATGCCTACCTCAAACTTTTACCACCGCACTGCGCGCCATAGATGCGAAGTTCATCCGTATTACTTGGATAAAGTGCCGCTGCGCACAGTTCGGTTGAGTAGAAACTTTATCCCACGGACGCGCGATCTTTGAAAGAGTCTCCCTTCTAAGGTGTTTCCATCTAGCTACAATATGGGCTTCTTCAATATACAATGTGTCTGGCGCAACGATGTAAACTTTTCAGTGAGTCATAGCTGAGGTCATTTACAACCATTATGACCAAAATTGTCCAAACAAAAATGTGACGGTTTTTAAAATATTTGAATTTATCTATATTTTTTATTTTTCCCCAAAAATTTACTATTAACTTTTAATAACTTTTTTGCTAATTAAGATATCAGTCTAAAACGTGCTTTATTTCTGACTTAAATGTATGTACTTGAAATAACAAACAATAAATAGATATTTGAATAACAATAAAAAAAAAATGACCTAACTTTCTTTTGCATTGTACTAAATTAATTAACAATGTTCAACTTTAAAGTACATTTTTATAAAAAAATATTGATATTTAGTTTTTCCAAATTTGTTAAAAACTTCCTTATTTTATACTCTTTAACGTGGTATACACTACGTTTATAAAAGTTTCTTTGGTGCTCGAGAACCTTCGGCCCCAGTGGCTGTCCTCTCCATACTATGTGTCCTGCCCATTGCCACTTCAATTTACTAATCCGCTGGGTTATGTCGGTAACTTTCGTTCGTCTACGGATCTCCTCATTCCTGATTCGATCTCGCAGTGTTACCCCGAGCATAGCCCTCTCCATAGCTCGTTGAGCGACACTGACCACGTTTCATCGCCATAATTATGTCATCACTGGCAACACACATTGGTCGAAGAGGAATTTAGATGTCTCGGAGCCTGCCGAATCCGAGTTGGATTCCATTTTTTTATTATGGATTTTTAAATGATAACTAGCCCATCACAATGTAAAAAGTAAAAATTAATGTTCTACCTGAAGACTCGAGCATAATACAAAGTTAATCATACTAGTAAAGTCTACAAACGATGTTTAGTAGGTATTAGGACATTTTATAAAAGACATAAAATAACGTACTCAGCTATAGCAACGATAACGTAACTCTCTTGTGACTTTGTTTAGAAAAATTTCCAAGTATAAGTCGCCTACTTATGAGCGCATTGAAGACACGACGATGGATAAGTAAATTAGATTTAAATCTATATAATATTTTACAACACTTTCGCGTAAGTTTTCGCTAAAAGCCAACGAGAGCGCGTTGTCACAAAACCGTATTAACGCCTCGCTTCGGGTCGTTGAGCTGTCTTTGATGAAGAATTTACTTCTTGAAAGCTTCTGTTATATTTTTCTTAAAGAATTCCTTTTTAGCTAAAATGCCTTTGTGAACGGTGGATCGCAAGGGTGAAAAACTCAACTATTCTCTTTATAAGTTTTCTTTCTAATTTTTTGGTTATTGAATACGATTTTTAGGATAACCCGAGTATTTGTGTTTCATTAATTGATGTCTTTATTTATTGAGATGTTAAAAAAAAAATTATCAAACATTTTGTATAAAATTTCGTACGAAAGTCTACTACGGCTTGCTGATAAAAATGTGTGGAAATGTGTTATTTATGTTTACAGTGTCTTTATACATAATAATAATAATCTTTGTTATAAAAAAATCTTTTTAATAAATTAGAATTACATACTTGTAATAGTCAAAAAAATAAATGAAAATACCTATTTGTTATATAATTACAGAACACCTTTTTCCTTATTCCGTTCACATTATCCTAGAATTTAAGTAAAACAAGACGATAAAAATAATTTTGAACTCAATTATCAGATTCAATTCAACTTTCTATGGCCCAACAACGATTTTCCTGAAACATGCATTACGAGTAGATATTTACGCTAAAATTATTATAAAGTGAGTAAGCGGATTTTGTAATTTTCTATATATTTGGAAGATATTCGCATTGAAAAAAGTCGAAGAATTCTTTCATTATGAGATGTACATAGGCAACATTTTAAGTATACTGAGTCCTTCAATTGCACCCGGACGAAGCTGGGGGCGTGTCAGTTTAGTTTATAATAAGCTGCACGGCAACATTTTACCACTGATTACGTATTCTCACTCAATTTGCGTAACGACTCACCTAAATAACTATAACACGAACGGGCCGCTGTGTTCAGGTGGTCTCTGTGTTCTCGAGCGAGCACCGCTAAAAGTGTTCTGAATTATTCAACGGCATGATATTTAATCGCGTCCCAAACACAGTCCGTGCGTGAGACCATACGGGGCGTTTTAAACACAATATCAAGAAATGTCAGTGCTCTAAGAATATTTTATATACCTAAAGATGCTATCTCCGGCATTCTTTGTTCGTAATTTTTTTTTAATTAATGATGGGTTTGCTCTTGGCCCTGCAGCAAAGACGCGGCCGACGATAGAGCGAGCTTACCAGAAAATGCTATTCACTCGAACTTTAAAAATATTTGGGTTATATGAGCCCGGAAACACAGACGCCGCAAGGGAGTTCCAATCCTTGGCAGTGCTTATTATGAGAGTTTTAAACTGTTTGGTCAGAAAAAGAAGGATTTTAACTAGATGAGGAGGGTTATTTTTTGTAATTATTAACGAAACAAAATATACACTGTCCTTACTCAGAACTAAACTGACGCCGTTGATAACGCAAGAAACGTTGTGTGGATCTCTTGAAAAATTTTGTACCATAAGTCCCGCTTTCGCTTTATGAAATGGGACTGTATTTATGAAGGCCGTATTGCTCAACAAAGTGAGGATGTACCATATTGCACTGACGGACTGTTAAGTGATAAGAGCCGTGTCTGTTTTACTTGTTTGTTGATAATTTATTACACCCTTAGTTACTTGTTGCAGTAAGTATTAAGAAGAAAGTCGTTCATCGGCAGCGCATTTGCCTTACTAGTGTCAATAAGTGCCGGTATTCACCTAGCATTAAGTGGACCTTCAGCCTGCCTTTCAGACTATTACACAAAAAAAAAACTCCTTCGTAGTTAGAAATAATCCTGCATAGATTGCATAATTCGTAGTGATAGGAGCGCAGTCATAAATTGGTTGCCCTGTTAATGACACTTCTGGCAGCAGCAACAACCTTTTTATTGAAAACTAACTGATGCCTGCGACTTCTCCTTGAAAAATAAAAGATATAATGCCTGACGAAATATGTAAAGCAATAAAACGTCTAACATACATTGACATTGTACTTTAATTTTTGGATAGCTGATGCCCGGGGCTTCAGCTATCCAGCTGTTATATGGTTATATGGTAAATATAAACAATATAATATTGGCACGACTAATTGCATTTGCAATCATTAAAGTTGATAAGACCTTTATGGCAACAGTACGATTAACGCCTTTACAGAGGATTCTAGAACACACCGAAGCAGCCTCGGGTTAACGCGGTTTTGGTTCGCGAGCCATGGCTCGCGTGGCAGCCTCACATAAATTCTAACACCCCGAGGCAGCCTCGGGTTAATACTGATACCCTGAAGCAGCCTCGCTGTTTTGGCTTGCGGGGCATGGCCCGCGCGGCAGCCTCGAGTAAATATTAATACTCCGAGCGGGCCTCGCGAAGTTGTCTCAGAGCGCACGGTGAAAACAAACATGTTACGAATTTCGTCATTGGAGTGCTCCGGCCGTTCCCCGGCCGTGCCTCAAACGGGGCATGGACATGGCCCGGTGAAGTATGAATTGGTTAATACAAAAGCATACTATGAACATTGTCACCGGGCCCCGGCCGGGGCACGGTCCGGTGTAATATAAATCCACCTTTATTCTATCAGGGTAAAGCATAATATACTTATGTATCTAGTACACTTGCATTCAACCTGTTTAAACGACGATGCTTTTGTATGAAAACTAGTAACAGACTAATTTATTTAACAAGACAGAACAAAGACAAGACACCATGCACAGTACAATAAAATAGATGGGGCTTCTAGTTTATTTATTTGATGTTGTCAGTTAATTCTAACACTGTTGTTGCTCATGTTCATTGGTTACGGTAGCTACTTATCATCACGTCATCATGACCAACAAGCCTGATGTCGTATTTTATTATAAAAACATTAAACAAACAGGAATATAACCAAGTGATGTTAGAACCCCCACTGAAAATGTTATATACTATTATAAATGTTCAACGTAAAAGTAAGTCGAAATATAAAAACATCGGTCTCATTTAATGGCATGTTCATCGATTCTTCATTTGGAAAGCCTCGTGGCGTAGCAACTAAAACCTTTCTTTCGTTAATTGCTTTTTCAGCTAGCTGATTCTGCAATCTATATAGATAACGCAATCAGTATTTTCTAAAGTGTTCTTTCAGGTTTTTTTTTACTACAAAACGATTAAATAATGGGTTTTAAAGATTATTTGCATTAATACCAATACAACGACGACCTCGTTAAGGTGTTAGCTCTGTCCTTCTCTTTTTCTTAAATGTCTTCGATACGATTTTTAGCTTGGTAACTATGAAAATTAACTCTATGATCCGCAATGCCCAGGAACCTTGTCGCATTAACATCCACGTGACGTCATCCGCAACTAAAAGATACATCTAACAAAATTGGCGGCTTATCCATTCTGTCCTGGCAGTGTACAGAGTATTTTACGAGATTACGTCACCAAAATGGCGGCCAGGCGGATTAGTAATTTGCGGGGCTAACCTTGGCTAATCTAGGCATGGTTGAAATTAATTAAAAACATTGAATTTGTTAATTTGTAAATTAAAAAATTGTCCGGCGGCTTGGATTTAATATAACATAAAATAATTTATGTAACAGGTAACTATTGAACGCGTGAAATAAAGTATTGTTACCTAAATACAAACAAAAATGAACTATATTTGCTTGTAATAAAAACCTTTAAACAATGAGTGTTCGCAAAAACGTTTGAATGCATAATCTAATTTGAGTCTTGCCAAAGTAAATTAAGTTATAGATGAAATATAGTGTGATAAAAATGTGTAAAATAAGTGATGTCGTGTTAAGAACAACAGTGCAACATACATTTTTGATGGTGATGTATGCCGTTCTTGTTATGGGTTCCGGAGAATGGACGGAGGATGCTGAGGATCTTGGTAAGTATTTTTTTATATTGTATGAGTATGTTTTATCTCCTATTACAATTTGGAGGATAATTTCATCGTAATGTTTCTATGTTTTAATTTAAACTTGTTCTATTTAGGAATTCGCCATTTTTTAAAAGTTAAAAACTTATCTTTACACATTTATATGTTCCCCTATCGCTCCATCTTATGTCTTTTTTTTTATTTTTTTTTTTATTTTATGTCGACAGACAGACTGACGGTCCACTTGATGGTAGGTGGCTACCGTCGCCTATAACACAAGCAACGCTACAGGTGCTGCAAGTGCGCTGCCGACTACGGTAGGATTAAGGATAAGGGATTAGGAGGGGATAAGGAAATGGCTCTGGCATCCCTTACTCACTCACCGAAACACAACAGCACGTATATGCTGTTATTTCACGGTGGTCTTCTGTCTTATCGTTTGCCAATCAAGATAGTAGCGTACTTCCATTATCTATTGATTGTTTGTGCTAATTAGCAACGGGATTCTCCAATTGAAGTAGAATCTAGTTAATCGTCAACCTGCCTGCCGATTATTCTAAGTTACATGTGTTAACCTACATTAAAGAGAACTAAAACGAACTATATTTTCTTCGTGCTTTTTGTCTTTAAAGGACGCTCAATGCAATTCGATGCATACGATACCTACGAATAAGAATGCTACAGTGAGTGATGTTATCTACAATAAGCGTTGCTTTAATTAGTACTGAGTGGCGAAAAATGAATAAGATTCATCTTCATCATCATCATCATCATCCCCTCAGCCATAGGAAGTCCACTGCTGGGCAAAGGCTATGGGTGGACGTTTTACGCTATGCTGCCGGTTCGTGGGCTCCACTCGAGAACCTTCCGGCCCCAACGACCGGAAATCGTGAACTGTACTATAGACCCATATAATGTATATAGTGTAACAATTTTTCAATTTTATAGTTAAATTTGTTCTTTTTTATGTAATAACCTATACACACTGACGTTATACACCTTAACGCTGAGAATACGAAATTGACGCTACCTTGAGATTCCACAATAGAGATGTTGTCGTTTCGTTGTCGTGGTTAATGATTGATGACTTAGGAACACAGTATGCTCTGTCATTCGTAAATTATTTTATTTATTTATTTGAATAATCGGTGTGCAAGCTAACTTCGAAAAATGCGTTGATATGAAACCAGGGCAATTTACACTAATGATTTATTTATAACAAGTGTAAAAAGCATATTCTCAAACCAAACTAAATCAAAAAATTCTTGTAAGCCAATAATCTTAAGAAACATAAATGTTATAGGTCAAAATGAAAATAAAATTCCAACATTTGTGTAAATTAAAAATAATTTTATTTTTAATTTATTATATGTAATAGTTACGCAGTAACTTATAGTGTAATCTGTGGTAATAGTGAAATTGCATTAAAGTCATAAATCAAGACATGGAAACAAGTGCAAAGAAAATTTGAAATTCTACCATAAGAAAATAAGAAAAATACCGCCAATAAAAAAACAGTTTTACCCATAATATTATGTGTTCTTCATAGGTAAACGGAGTCAACCAAGAATCTTGGTCAATATAAATGAAACTACTATTAGAATACTCTATAGAAAGACATAAATCTTAGTAAATTAATTATTATTATATTATTACTTAGTGATTCATGGCAAGATTAAAATCACCTAATATTTACAAGGGAATAGGAAACATAGTTCAACCTTAGTCATCAATTAAAGCTCTCAAGCGTCGGCAACATACCGGAAGACGTTCGATTGCATGTCCATACAAAATAAAGTAAGTTAATACCAAAAATCTCCTAAACATAGCAGTGAGTTCCATGTCATGGGTGGTACCCTTTCAACACTGTAGGTAGCTTCATCAGTTTAAAAGTGTATAAATTCCATATCGTACCATAACATAGTTTTAAAACGACAGTGATATAAACAAAAATCAAAATAAACCTTACATTATATAAGTTACGATATTTTATATGAGATTTTACTCGTAGAGAACAAACATCCCTTACTCACTCACAGAAATGAATTTAATCATTTGTCGATAAAACAATACACACTTGATACTGTCAAAATTTTTGTACTTTACTTGGATCTAAAAAGGGAAAATAAGCCTTTAAGTGTTTCGACTAATTTGACGACCATTCTGTCCATTCAATCGATTGCTCTTTTAGATTGTATCTACTATCATTAGTCCGATAGAATGTATCCTTTGATAAAGTCAATCGGAGTTTCGATCAATTGCACCCCAATTTAGAGTAGAACTTTTAATTTTGTTTATTATTGTTAATGAATTTTAACTTAAATACTGGCTGTATTTAAATAGGTTTGATTTTCAAACATGGAAAAAGGAAAATAAAAAGTGAGTTGATTTTTATTTGTCATAAGATGAAAAATAAATATAATGAAGTATTGAGACCGAAAAAGAAAACTATGTTTGATAGTTTTATTTTAATATAGAAAAGGTTATATACCTATTAGTTATTGTGGATTTGTAATGTAAATAATATATGTGCACATACATGATGGAAATATTAAAGTGTTTTATTGATATAGAATAAACAGATCCCAGAGATATGTATGAAGAAATAGAGGTAGGTATGCAAAATTTCCTATAAGAATTATTTGACAAATATTGCGATCAATTGCGTAGAACGAGATTCTATTTTACGTCATCATCGTCACCAGCCCACAAACGTTCACCACCACATTTGACCGACAATTTCTTTTATGTGTGAAATATAAATTGACTATCTGTGTCTGCGACTTGGTAGGCGTTGAAAAATAAAAATGAGTTATAATCTTATCGCTGTGACAATGTTATGGTGGCGCCGCGCCGCCGTCATTTTTTAAATATTTTTTGACGATCCTTTGGGAACCTAACATTTTTCCAAGACAAAGAGTATGCTGTTTGGTAATAAAGGTAATAAACCATCTATAGATGTGTAAAATTTTATCCAAATCCGTTCAGCCGTTTTTGCGTTATTGGGGAACAAACACAAATTTTAGCATATATATTATTAGTAGGATATACATATAGGAGCGACGTCAGAAAGCGCCAAGAGATGAGTCCGCTCACGGACACAGCGGTATGAGGGATTTGCCTAGCTGTAACCTCGGTCCCACACCACCGCCGATGATGGAACCCGGAGGGGTTTTAGTGGGTATTTCCGGTGTATCTCACCGGGTGAGTCCCACACTCCCCCCTCGACGAGGGATAGTGCGTAAATGCATTTCCCCTCCTAAAAAAAAGGATATATAGGAGCAGTCCATTGTGAGACAAAAGCATGGCAGCCACATACAGACTCATTAGACGAGTGGTAAGGGTGCTTGCCTTAACGCTCTGACCAAGGGGTCACGGGTTCGATTGCCGGCAGGGCCAACTTTTCAAACAATCTTTTCAAAGTTGGTTCGATTTTGGGAGTGCAAGGTTTCGCTCCCTGTACGTGGTATAGTTATGCCATATGCTTTAGAGGCCATTACAGTCGGCGTGTTTAGTCTTGACGATTTATATCAGACTCTAGCATATACCAGACATATCCGGGTTGTGAGGTAGTGTAAATATAGTTGGTTAGTTATCATAATGATGAACGATATACCAAGAATAGATACTGTCCGAGAAGATATTTAAAAATGAGGTGGATTGTGGATGGCCATGACTTCACACAAAGAGGAGTAGATGTCCATCTCTAAAGCTTATAATATGCGTAATGCTTTATATAAAAGGCTGACACACAGATTCTTATTTAGAAATTTATAGAATATTCTAACTAAACAAATAGCTGTGTGGAATTCAAAAGAACCTTTTTACCCACTAAGAACAAAGGGAGGGCCGATACAATTTACATTTTTATTTTGGTAAACTTGTATTTGTAAGGAAAGTTTGCATTGTCCCCATTTTAGAAGAGAACAATCTTTGATCGGCTCGCTTCCTGTTATCTCCCTACCTGATACTGGGTAGTGTAACAGCACCGTTCTTTGCAAAGCTGGCGTGACGCCAGACAATTTCTTTGTCTTGTCAATACTGTTTCAAGTACCGTTGAAGCAGATATTTCTATTACTGCGCGAGGGAATTCGTAACAATATTCGATTTAAATTCTTTCTTTTGGGGTGCTTTGTAGGTTCTTACGGAGAGTATACAGGTGCCTTGAATTTTGAGTAATGTAATCTTTATAAGATTATAAAGATACTTACAAGCTTAACTATATAAAAACATATTTTTTTTACAATATCATGTTTTTAGCTCCAAATATTATGAATTTATTTATTTTTTATTTCCATAAAACACTTAGGTACTTTTTTTATACATTTTTCATAATTTTTGTGTTAAATATTTATAGAAATTTTTATCCTTAATCCTATATTTTATAACATGAAAAAATAACAGGAAAAATGAAAGGGAATAAGACACTAATTGCGAATAAGACACGCTTTGAAAATTTGTTTGAAAAATCGAATTTTATCTGAGCGCTGTTCACGTGCACGCCATATCTCTTCTAAAGTTGGATGTCTATAATCTGATTCTCATAATGATAAAACCAAGGATTTCTCTATATATTTCTCTATAAACGAAGGGTTCTCGGGTTTGGTTCCCGGCAGGTTCAACTTTGAAAAATGAACTTTTCAAATTTGGCTCTGGCCTGGATTTGGAAAGTAGTGGCAGGGCACACTGCGTTTTCGCAGTCATTTGTGCAGCCCATCTGGCGGCAGCAACCACCCCCTTACAGAAGACCACCGTAAAATAACAGCGCGCGTGCTGTTGTGTTTCGGTGAGTGAGTAAGGGATGCTAGAGCCCTATCTCCTTTCCCTTCCAACTGTAGCCGGCAGCGCACTTGCAGCAGCTTTGACGTTGCTTGTGTTACAGGTGTCAGTAGCCTGTCCGTCAGTCTGTCTGCCGATTTTACATTAAAAAAAATACACATGTTTTAAATTTTATTCCTTTGAGCTTATTCTAATGCATGGTTCAATTATATTATATTTTTCTCCTATTAAGACAAAGCAAATATGTTTGTTTTAGAATTTTCCAACAACTTCCCCCTGTAAATTTTATGAATATTTTCTTTTTTTTCCTAACCATTATTTTGTTGTAAATGTAATTCATTATCGTAATATTTAAAATGTAAAATGGTATTATAAAATCTCTGGTGCTTTCAGACCTGATCGGAATGATGGCTGAATTTCCTTACTGAATACTGATGTAGCAGAATCATATGACACGACGTCATACGATTCTGCTACTGCTAGTAGGTATTGCGTCAAATCACCGTTAAAATATTTTTGCATAAAAACTTCATGAACTGACGGAATATTAATTCAAACAAAGGCTTGAGTTACTTTCTAAAACAAAACTAAAATTGTAGTCTAAATCGACTTAATAGGTACATATTTAAATGATTAACTCGATATGTAAGCAGATTTCCTAATATTTAAAAAAATGATTAATTTCAGTTCGATGGGCCTCAGAGTTGCACCTGTTAAACATACATATAAATATATTATAAAAAACTACATATATAGAATAAATACATAATAGAATACATATGTATATATATATATATCTAATTTGAAATCAAACAACAATCACGCCTACACGGACGTAATAAGGCTCATATTGGAACGAAATGTCTGAACACATTGTCAACCCTGTTATATTGGTTCCCGAATTTGCAAATAGCTTCCTTGTTGCCGGTGACGTGAGGTCTGGGTGATAAGTGAGAGGGACACGTCCACGGGCCATTACGAACGAGAGCTTGTTTACTTTGGACACTTGAGAGTGATATACTGAACGGAATTGAGGACTTAATCAGTGTTGAGAAAAAATACAATACACCCTTTTCAGGGCGTTAACTTATCGTAATCTTACTTGGTTTGTTTCTCTTAGCTAAGTGCAATTTCCTGAAGATCAAGTTGTTAGATATGTTTTTTTTTTACCTGAACACAACTTGCTTTTGATTACGGCGTTTCCCATCACAAATATTGTTTTTTTTTTAATGGAAAAATATACGAAATATTTTTTTGATATCTACAAACAACTTGAATTATAACTTATAATTATAATATTAAAAAAAAACTTTGTAACAATTTTTTAAGTAAAAGTGAATAATTATTTTACTACCTGAGCCAGCAACTTCGTACGCGTGGCATTCGGTATAGCGCGTAACTTTTTTGTTTGTAAACCGATTGGAATGAAACTAAAACTAAATATCACGGGAAGCTTGCTACGCCGGGGCTGAGTCGCTAATTTGTTTATATTTCATATTTTCATATTTCATATATTGTTTGTATTAGAGGAATAAAAGTTGCTTTCCTTTCTTTCATATTTTTTCCAGTTAGAATTGCTACTTTGACCATGATTTGAATAAATATCGAAATACGGGCCGAGGTTGGTAGCCAGCCCATTACTACCCACATATAAATTTATTCTCGAAACAGCGTTGTTTTAACATGCGGAAATTAATTATTTGCCCTGCTGTAATTATTTACTTCACGTGCTACTGATGCAACCAATATGACCCAGTTTTTGAATATTATATAATATGTTCCTACGGTTAATTTGCAAACTGTTTCATTTTAAAGATCAACATTTCGTAATGCATTTCATATCCTTCCATTACCTACATAGTGTAAATTGAAGTGCTGCCCACGTCTTGTCTGTCTGTATGTTCTCTAACTCCTCCTAAATCACGCAACGGAGTTTGATGTGGTTTTCACTAATGGAATGAGCGTTAAACGAGGAAGGTTTTAATATATAACTAGCCGATTCACGCGACTTCGTCCGCGTAACTTTGTAAAATATAAGGGGGGGGGGGGGAGATGGAGGAGGGTGAGTAGCCTATGTTACTCGCTGATGATGTAGCTTTCTACAAGTGAAAGAATTTTTAAAATCGGTACAGTAGTTTTTGAGTTCATTCATTGCAAACATACATTTGTATGGAGCGGCGATGGGGAAGGGTGAGTAGCCTATGTTACTCGCTGATAATGTTGCTTTCTATAAGTGAAAAAAATTTAAAATTGGTCCAGCAGTTTTTGAGTTTATTGATTACAAACATACATATTTACATACATACATACAAATCTTTTCTCTTTTTATAATATTAGTATAGATATAAATTTACTGAAAAATATTGCAAAATACGAAAAAAATTCGTTTTAACTGATCTCACATATGCTCTATCGGTTTTATGTCCGGACTGTACGTTGGCCTCGGTAACACTTAAAATGAGAGCCTTTCAGTATAGACTGGGTTGCTCGAGCTGTGTGTGTACGGGCCCTGGACCCACTTGCTGTGCAAATTGGCTCACATAGGGTCTGATGATATCCCCGATGTAACGCTGTGCAGTTATGCTTCCTTCATCCAGAAGGAATGACGCCAATAATAATATATGTTTTACTTATTATAAAGAGGGGAAGATAGGCTGACAATCAATTGATAGGAAACTACCGTGACTTATAAAAACAAACCTACAACCCTGGACTTTTCAGGTCACGAGTGAATCGGTTCTTAATAGACAAGCATGCTCCATCTTAGATCGCGTCATCACTTACCATCAGGTGAGACTGCGGTCAAATGCTTGAGGTAATACGGTCAAAAAAGTAATACCGCGGAGCTTAGTAAACAAAGTGCGAATTATTTTTAGTTAGTGGAGCTGTTCTGAATAGTCACTTTTTTGTATAAAGGGTAACATTTAAATTCTGCCTTGCTAGTGTTACTTATCAATGAAAATGACAGGTTTAAAAATAAAATAGTCATTTCTATTGCTGGGGCATAGTGAAAAAGATCACGTTGAAATGTGGTATTCCTATTTGCTCGTGCTAAACCGACTCAGTAAAGCGTTGCGAGCAATACGTGAAAATGGACTGGGCTCACTGGTTTTAGTCAAAATTCGCTTGGAAAATGTTGTCTATTTTATTTGTATTTGAAGTGAGCGAGGCGGTGAGATCTTTTGAAGCCCTTGAATATGCTTCACTTGTTTTCACACTGGCTATGCTTAAGTGTTTCGCATGTTGTTTAGGTATGTTATATACGATTGCAAGACCATTGTAGTTATCTATGTTATTATTGTTACTGTTTGTTTTTCCTGAACAAAATTGTGAAGTATTACGTCTTTGCTTTTACTATCATTATAAATGGGTAAGTGAGTTTTCTTTTATTACGCTTTCACGCCTTAAATCGATCATCTTGAAATTTTGCATACACGTTGTCAGCGGTACAGGACACAGAGTACATTTCATAAAAAAATCTCGTGGTGGGCGGACAAATTAGCCGACAAAAAGGTGTTAAGTAATACGTAGCATATTACTTAACAACACCTTTTTGTCCACTAATTCATCTTTTCAATCTTTTCAAGTTATTTTTAGTAAAAATCCGCTATAATATGTTTATTGTTTATACTTTCAATAATGCAGCTAAAACATGTATTGTGGTTTCGCCTACATTAAATTTGTCTTTGTTAATGCAAGTATAGCAAATATTATAAAAATCGATTTAACGCTTTAGATGTGATAACTTAATAGACAGATATACATTATGGTTCCGTGCGTTACACCCACTCCTCCCCCGCTGCCTTTCTTCCGCTGAGCGCGTCTGCCATTGCAAATGAAACATCGGGCCACGCAACACAACTTTTATCGCTAATGCCCGGTTTACATTTCAATAAGTACAGTAGCGAGTTAACTTGCCTAACTAAAACCAAGTAGTAGCACGATTGGAATACGATACACGACAAGCGCAATCTAGTTCAATAGTACGAAATTATGTTTTAAATAGATTCAAAGACTTATCTAGTACACACACGAAAGTGAGAAAAGTTAACACACGATAGGTGGCTACCGTCGCCTACCTTTATTTAAAGCATATTGTCAAAATCTGTACACAAGTAATCTGTGGACCAACTTACAACAAGAAATCCATCAACGTATTGCGAATCCAATATACGGTTTTAGGATGCTGATGGGGTTGCCTCATTTTTGTAGTGCCTCTCGAATGTTTGTCGAAGCAAGAACTGACGGTTTTCATGCAACTTTTAGGAAGAAAACAGCGTCGTTGCTAGAGAGGACACGAGCTAGCAACAACAGCATCTTAAAAACTATTGCTGAAAGATATATAACTCTGCGATTTTTAAACATTTTATGAATATTTTAATATAATAAGTTTTTAGGCATTGTACATATGTAAATTAAATAAGAACTAAAAATGGATCACGTTATCTGAAATGTAAATAAAATAAATAATACAAGCAACGCCAAAGCTGCTGCAAGTGCGCTGCCGACTTAGGATTAAGGATAAGGGATTAGGAGGGGATAGGGAAACGGGCTAGTAATGTTGAGTAATTTATAATGATACTATAGTTTTTAATTAAATAAGTGTCTTAAATGTGTCTTCAATATCCACAAGGAACAAAGAGGTCTTGTCGGGTAAACAAAGAAGCTGAATGTCAGTTTGATGAGATGTCGGCATTGTTAAATTAATTGTGAATTTATGGAGCACGCGACCGATTTACTATCTTTTGAATTACAAGTTGTATTCAATAATGAACTTGTACCAATAGTAAGGTAGCACAAGAATTGTTATGGAAGTTTGCCAACAAGTCTACACTTTGTAAGTTTGTAATTGAATTATACTAAATGTAATATTCCTGTTTCAAATAAGGCAATTGTAAATGTGTTTCTGATGCAGATATTTCATTTAGGTTTTTTAAACTATGGAATTTTAAATATTTTCACCAATAGAAAGATATTTTTCTATGGAATAGAAGATTTTTATTAAATTGGATGAGTGGTTTTAAAGATTATCTCCAACATACTGTTACGTGCGGGGTGAGTTAAAATGCCGTGTTAGGGCGAAACAAACGATTTATTTTCACAAACCGAAATCCAAAATCACTGAACTTGATGAAACCGGTAAACTTGCCAAAAGTCGTCAATGATTCCCTTTATGTGTCGCCGGTTCACTGTCGCAGATAACTTCGCAAAAACTCTGAAGAGTCGCTTTCGTATCGCTGATTGTCGCACCACTAAAAACCCACTTGACTCCGCCTCTTATTTATACTTGGCGCCAAACGCCTCGATGTATGTCGAATTTTCCAAAAGATCTAAAGAAGATTGTAAACAAACCATTGAAAGTTCGGGAATTCAATTTATGTTGAAATGTATACTTTATGTTGTAAACATAAGGACCAATTTCCTTTGACACTAATCGGAAAGGGGCGTGGCTACCATCGATAGGGTGGGACGTTCGAAACTTTCGGCGGGCGCGAACGCTTTTTCCAGAACGTTCCATAGTTAGTAGCAACAATACAAACTTTACCTCTTTATAATATTAACATAGATAAAGCCGCTGTCCGCCTCTGTATGTTTCTCTGCTAATTTCTTCTAAACCACTTATCTGATTTTGATATGGTTTGCACTAATGGAAAGAGCGATAAAGGAAGGTTTGTATATACAATTTGCATACAAAAATCGGTACGAATCCGGATGCTAGTTAATTTATTGAAGAAAAATTCTATTTTATCTAGCAGCACAGTCTAACCATACTTACGTCATACAGTCGGGCAACGCTCAATGTTCGAGTCTGCAAACTGAAGCGAGTTCGCCGAACGTTGCTCTGCGCAAGTACATTCGTTGCCTGACTGTGAGTATGGTTAGACTGTGCTAGTAGCAACTTATATCTAGCTTTGAGTTGCGTCGTAGCAATTGTAGAACATTCGATTCTCGTAGCACACGTAGCACTAACGACATAGCCGACGTCTACGAAGTTAGTGTGTGACGTATTCATAGGAGAGACGTTACATTACGTCATACATCTCAACTCAACGTCACGATCTTGGTATTCTTAGATACAAGTTCTCTATTAGTACTCATATTGCTAACAAAAAAAGATTTTTTTGTTTACGGATTTCCTACAAAATGATAAATATCGTCTTTATATGATCAGTAGTTTGGATATCATCGAGACTCTTTTGCGTGTAAAGCGATTCAAGCTTTAGAAGTTTCGAAATAGGTCAGTTGTAATACTTTTTATTAGTCTGAATACATAAGATTTAATATAGTAAGAATTGAAATGAAAATAGAATTAGTATTTTAAGGTCGGCAGACCACTTGATGGTAGGTGGCTACCGTCGCCTATAACACAAGAAACGAAAAAGCTGCTGCAAGTGCGCTGCCGACTACAGTAGGATTAAGGATAAGAGAATAGGAGGGCACAGGGAAATGGGCTCTGGCATCCCTTACTCACTCACCGAAACATAACAGCACACGTGCTGTTATTTCACGGTGGTCTTCTGTAAGGGGGTGGTTACTGCCGCCAGACGGGCTGCCCAAATGACTGCTAAACGCAGTGTGCCCTGCCGCTAATTTACAGATCCAGACCGGAGCCAAATTTGAAAAGTTTGGCTCATTTATCAAAGTCGACCCTGCCGGGAATCGAACCCGGGACCCTAGAACACTCATCCAACGGGCTCATTCCACATCATCATTGGTTTCATTGGTTACGAATTTTTTTTATGAAGCACGATAATGTGCGACCTCACACTGTTGGTCGTGTTGACTACCTCAATCGGTATTCGAGCTCTCAACTGGGCAATCTAAACCATAATGCGTAGTAAGCAAGATGAAGAAACATAAGATAAACTTTTGTCCATTTGTCAAATATTTTCAATAGAGTGAGAGAGAAAGCTGATTTCATAAGTTTGAAGATATTTTTTTGGAACTACAGGATCCATTTTAATAATCCTTCATTGTTTGAAAAGTACATCATTATAGTGATATATATGTTATGTATTTTAACGCCCATGTTTGCCAAGCTCCTGATTTCAACGGACTTCAACACCCGGACGCACCCTGCGTCGGAATATTTCATAATGCGAAAAATATTTAATAATCACAGTTTCCAGATAAATTATATGTCGTCAACACACCGATAGTATCAAGAATAATTGTGTAAATATTTCGTAGAAAACCGTAACAGAAAAAATATACAAAGAAACCTTTTTTCTCTTACAATTTAGTTTATAAAATTTAGCCAAGGCTGTGATTAAAGCAAATTATAACTCTAACGAACGGTAGTAAAAACGATTCAAATTTTACATAATGGTGTGTTTAACTTTTTGTTTAATTGTATTCTAAGTAAAAAGGAACTATTTCTTCTCTTTTATCATAAGATAAAGCCAGGACAAATTAGCAATTTTTATGTAAAATGCTTTTAAGTTATAACATTATTTCATGGTTCGAATCCTAAAAAATTATAGTAACTGCATTTTCTTATTACTCCTCATCGTAGAACAAGATACAGGACAAATTATTATAAAATAAAGAAAATTTATAGAAAATATATGTAGTATAACAGTTTTGTGTTCCGATAACACTATGTTGAACACTATATATATATAACACTATGTTGAATTATATAATTATAGTGTTATATATAATGTTCCCTAATATTTTAAATTGAGTAAGTTTGTTTGTTTGCTGCTCTTTCACGCTTTATCATGAAATTTTGCATACACCTTGACAGGGATACAGAATAGGAAATAGAGTACCTTTCATCCAAAAAAACTCCTAAGGATAATCTAAAAATTTTGACGAGCCCGTTGGATGAGTGGTTAGGGTGCTTGCCTTAACGCTCTGTTCTAGAAATCCCGGGTTCGATTCCTGGCAGCTTGAAAAATTCAACTTTAATAAATGAACTTTTCAAATTTGGCTCTGGTCTGGATCTGGAAAGTAGTGACAGGGCACATTGCTTTTCGCAGTCATTTGGGCAGCCCGTCTGGCGGCAGTAACCACCCCTTACAGAAGACTACCGTGAAATTACAGCACGTGTGCTGTTGTGTTCCAGTGAGTGAGTAAGGGATGACAGAGCCCATTTTCCTATCCAATTCCTTATTCGGCAGCGCACTTGCAGCGTGGCGTTGCTTGTGTTATAGGCAACGGTAGCCACCTACCGTCAAGTGGACCGTCAGCCTGTGTACCGATCTTAACATTAAAATAAAATCCACGCCTGATAAAAATATATTTGAGCAATAAAGATTGAATAAATATTTTAACATCTAAGATGAATCCCATAAAATCTAAATTACTATCAAAGCCGATAGCTGTCACTCTTAGCCAGCTCATTGTATGAAGAACTGACTGTATCTTTTCGTTGACTAGTTCCACGACTTGTTGAGGGATAAATTGAGCCTACAAATTTAATATATATATTCACGACCACATTTCAACAGTTTGTGTGTTTATTATCTTGAATTTCGCCGAAGCACATTTATGTGTTAATTAAATGTTGTTTAAAATGAAGATAATTTTGGGTTATATTTTCGCTAGTGGGATTTTGTATACAAACTAATACTAATATGCGTTTCCTAGAAATATATTTGTTAGAATAATTTTTTTTAGTTTATTATTTATAACACATGCTTTTAATTTTATATTTATCTTTATTAATTAAAAACACAATTTTACATAATTCCTTCTCCGATGATTTTGTCAGTGTCATTTGTTAAAATAGCAATATAAGAAACTCAAAATTCAAAAGTAGCAGATCCCGAAACTAGTCAGTCCGTCAGTCAAGTCAAGTACAAATCTTTTCATTAAATTTTCCAAAACAGGTTAGTCAAGTCCAAAGCATTCATGTCAAAAGTCCTTACATAATTTCAAGGATTTACACTCACAGAAGCACACACAAAACTAGGAGAGAGAATACAGACATATATTGAATGTAGTCAGTAGTGTTGCCAATAAACATGTAACATATTATAAAGAATAACTGTAACTTAGGTCAATGCAGTGATTTCAAACGAGACGAACTCTTTCGGCTGACTTAGGTCCAAATAGAAATTTTATACTCGTATGTATTTCATAATGGATTTAATTTAAGTGGATTAGAATTTGTCTAAAGGAAAAATCTTGAACGAAGACTGGCAATCTACATACTCAGACTAAATAAGTACTAGACAGAATTTTGCGGAGAATTTTGCGGAGAGAGACAGATTAGTTATAAAAAATGTGTGCTACAGTGCGTAGGCCGTTGTTACCATAATATTCATCGATCAAATAAAATTACTGGGTAATATTCTTTTGTGTATTTATTTAAAAACCTTTTTGTTGAATCAATTTCTTATAAGATAGACTTTTACTTTCACTTTTACTTAACGAACGAACAATAAAATAAAATATCGTTATCATATAAGTAAAAAATAGGCCAACATTATGTTGAAGTTTTGTGTTCCGAGGTATAACCTTAATTTTTATTGAAATCATTTTTTTATGTTAAGATCGGCAGACAGGCCGACGACGGTCCACTTGATGGTAGGTGGCTAACCGTCGTCTATAACAAGAGCGACTCCAAAGGTGCTGCAAGTGCGCTACCGATCATAGTAGGATTAATGTATAAGGGCTCTAACATCCCTTACTCACTCACCGAAACACAACAGCACACGTGCTGTTATTTCACGGTGGTCTTCTGTAAGGGGGTGGTAACTGCCGCCAGACGGGCTGCCCAAAAGACTGCGAAACGCAGATCATAATATTTATTCTTCTACTAACACTTCTCACATACTTCATGTTCAACGTTCACAGTGACTGCCACTCTAGAGGTTAGCCTTAAAAATGATTGTGAGACTTTTATATATATATTGAGGATATTGAGGATTTAGAATCCGTAAAACTAAATATACATATAGTGAATATAATATAATACAATACAATAATCTTGTAGAGATCAAAGCAAGCTTAGGAAAGTAGGCTCGAAGCTTATGAACACTGAACTTTAGAGTCCTGGTGGTATTCAAAGAGAAAAAATAATAGATTTACTCAAAAATAAGTTTGAGTAAAAATAAATAAATAATAATTTGCAAGTTTGAAAAATGTAGTAGTATTAAGACACTAAAAGAAGAGTAACAATCGAAACCATAGCGTCCACCTGTAAAGGTGTCCGTATAAGATTTAGAGAGATTGACACCAATAAACATGAAGAAAATAAACATAACATAAGTAAAACCTAAGTAAAGTGAAAATACTATCTACTATGACAAGTTGGATGAAATATATTTAATGTATGTAAGACCAGCTGTTGCACGCGACTTCGTACGTGGCTCTTTATAAAATATTACTCGCTGATAATCTAGCTTTCTATAGAACTAAGAACTTTTAAAATCGGTCGAGTAGTTTTTGAGTTTATTCATTATAAACATAATGAATAACATAACATAATACATAAAACATACAAATCTTTCTTAGTCTTTAATATGCTATTTCCCTCTCGAACCATTAGGATCCTCAAAAATTAAGACCAAAGGTGACAGTTTTTCAACTATTTTACAATTTATGTATTTATAAGTCAGCTTGGCACTGCAATAGTTACCTGCGTTGCTTAAAGCATAGTTTTTCCGCCATATCGTATCACCAATATTGAATTCTTTTATGTTTCTACGAAGATTATAACGTGAGTTGTTTTTAGTATTGGCGAGGTATAAATTTTGCTGAACTTCATCGAAAATTGAAGATAAGAAACCGGCATTCGTGGCGTAAATGTCACGTAGGAATACAAGTTCGTCGATATTTTGTGTAGGCGTGTAGAGTGACTCACAAGGTATAGTTTCTCTTCCAGAAACTAAAAGTGATGGAGAAAAACCCGTTACTATACCTATCCGAAAATCTGTGTTCTTCGCCAACTAGTGAAGATAGTGCTATAATTATGGTTCTGTGGTATTCATATGGGAGCTGTAATAAGGTGTATAGAAAATAAATGGAACTTTATATTTATTTAAAAATTTAAGTATTAACATGGTTGGAATAGGGTATTACACCCATTTTTAAAAAATGTCTCAATTAGATTCTGTAGTGCTAATGAACCACTAAAAAAAACACCAAATTTTTATTCAATCGATAAGTTTAATAAAAATGCATTTAAAGTTTACTTTTTCAAATTTCGCGCGTAATTTTTTTTTTTATGTCAGGTTGGCAGACAGGCTGACGGTCCACTTGATGGTAGGTGGCTACCGTCGCCTATAACACAAGCAACGCCAAAGCTGCTGCAAGTGCGCTGCCAACTGCAGTAGGATTAAGGATAGGGGATTAGGAGTGGATAGGGAAATGGGCCCTGGCATCCTCACTCACCGAAACACAACAGCACACGTGCTGTTATTTCACGGTGGTCTTCTGTAAGGGGGTGGTTACTGCCGCCAGACGGGCTGCCCAAATGATTGCGAAACGCAGTGTGCCCTGCCACTACTTTCGAAATCCAGACCAGAGCCAAATTTGAAAAGTAGATTTTTCAAAATTGACCCTGCCGGGAATCGAACCCGGGAACCCTAGAACAGAGCGTTAAGGCACGCACCCTAACCACTCATCCAACGGGCTCGTCAGAATTTGACGAAAACGCTGGAAACCATTTTGCTCTGTGGTCATGACGTCAGTTGGCTGTGTAAACAAATGCGCCGGTAATTGACATGAGACTGACTGACATTTTTTTGTTTACACAACCGTATGACGTAAACATGGCGGCTACTATTTCATTGTGTTTAAGACAGACTAAAAATTCTGAAAACTTTGAATTAAATTTTAAAATTTATTTTGTTATTTTAAGAACTAAAACTAATCCAACTGCTTTTTGTCTAAGCTATCTCAATAATATACTTTTAGATTTTTTTTCATATAGACTAAAATACCCTATTGTGGTCCGTTATCTATAATGTTAGTTTGTGGAACGCCATAGACTAAAAAGACCGCAATTTTCAATTATATTAATTATATTCAATGAAGTATGTAGTACGTTTCAATGGAAAAATTATTTGTGTATTTGGAGAATTACAATTTATTACTAGTATGTATTGATTGCGTCTCCTAGTTAAAGGGAATGGACCCATCAGATCCAATTAATAGATTGGAATGATCTGGAGAATATTTTAGGTTTCCCATGAGACCACATGGAGAATGATTATAAGGTCACATTTACAGATGAAATTCGCAATGTCTTAGAACATGACAAGCCAATAATATCTCACATATATATTTTTTGTAGGTTTTAAAGATCCCTAAATGTGATTTTTGAGGGGAACCGTGGTAAAATTCAATAAGAGCGTCTTGAAGGTGAAGGAATCTTTTTCCATATGAAACTTCATTGTCCTTAATAGTATAATTAGGATAAGCATCCGGTTTGTTAGGTACTACAGTCTGAGAACATTTTATTATATTGTTACGTTCGGGGTGAGTGTAAATGCAGTGAATGAGCGAAAGGAACGATTTATTAAGTTAGTTTTATTAAGAAAGTTTTAAGTTAAAAAATCTATTTATCTCGATAAAACTTGAAGCGCTACAGAATTTTATCAACGAATTTTTCGCAATTGCCCTTTGTTTAGTTAGATGAAACGATGACAATGTTTAAATATAACCTATGTTTAGATAATAAATGTTTACTGCAATAGTGTATTTGAGTAAATATGTATTTTAGAAAGGAGCCCGTGAATAAATAAATAAGTAAATAAAACGAACCCACGAGGCCACTAACCTCCCTAATAAACTGAAACACAGCAATAAATCGTCAGTTTATTGCCTGTACAAAATATTATGCATATTCGTCAGATCTACCGAAGCTTTGGAGCCGAGGTCACTAAATGATCGATCGAGATATCGCAGAAATTATCTTGAATTAACGTCAGGTCGTGATTAATGTGAATTAATGGTGGTTCGTGTTAATACGAATTTAAACGTTGACGAAATTTAATTATAGAACATACCGAAATTATGGCTTCTCGTCACGGTATTTTGTGCGACGTTTTACTTAATATATTTCATTTATTTCTTTATTTTCTTCAAGTAAAACTTAATGTAATGAAGAAATTCGAGCTTTAATCTAGAGAGTAGCGATCATTTTTCAAAAAAAAAAATTTCCCGAGGACTTAATTTTATTTTGTTAAAAATGCTATTATAGTATGTATAGCTACAAGTTACACAGTCATAATCAGGCAGTTTTCCCACCGCCAGCAAGGAAGCGACTAACTATCAGCTATTTTCTCGCTCAAGAAACGTACAATAGATATACATTCCGTGTAAATAAAAGAGATGCATATATTAATAGTTGATCGCTGACTGTTTACACTGCCGGCGAAGACTTACTCCACTAGTTTGTCGCTGAGCGACAAGAGCTATCAAAGATAATACTCGCTCAGCGATGCTCTTGGCGGTCAGAACTCACGCCGAGAGACCAACTAGCAGTCATTTCTCTACAGTGCGACTTTACACGAGACGAGCCCATTGAATGAGTGGTTAGGGTGCTTGGTGCTTGCCTTAACGCTCCTAGGGTTCCCGGGTTCGATTTCCGGTAGGGTCAACTTTGAAAAATGAACTTTTCAAATTTGTCTTTGGTCTGGATCTGGAAAGTAGTGGCAGGGCACAATGCGTTTCGCGTCATTTGGGCAGCCCGTCTGGCGGCAGTAACCACCCCCTTACAGAAGACCACCGTGAAATAACAGCACCAGTGCTGTTGTGTTTCGGTGTGTGAGTAAGGGATGTCAGAGCCTATTTCTCTAACTCTTCCCAATCCCTTATCCTTAATCCTATTGTAGTCGGCAGCGCACTTGCAACAGCTTTGGCGTTGCTTGTGTTATAGGCGACTGTAGCCACCTACCATCAAGTGGACCGTCAGCCTGTCTGCCGATCTTATCATAAAACAAAACAAAAAAAAACAAGAATTATTATTTATTACGGAGTGGCGTGAGTAATCGTCCGTCGCACTCGCACACTCGCTTATAGCCCAGCGACAAAACTATCGGAACTACACACTCGCTTTCTGCTGCTCGCCAACTCGTTTCTAGTTTCTAGCTCTACTCACTTCTCGTTCATCGTCGGCGGTGGGACAAGTGCTTTATGTGTACATTGATATGTTTGACATATTATTTATACATTTTCAGCAATTTATAACTTCAAACTAAATGTTCAACAAGAACGGTTCAAACGAAATTCCTTCGTTTAGCGCCCTTTCTATTAGTGAATTGTATCAAAAACATTTGGGTGGTGTAGAAGAAGTTAGAGGAGAAGCAGACAGAGGCGGACAGTGACTTTATTGTGTAGTATGTACAGATATCATCATCATCACCACCATGTCAGCCGTAGGAGGTCCACTACTGGACAAAGGTCTCCCCCTAATCTTCCAAAAGGACCGGTCAAAAGTTGCCTGGATTCACCTTTGACCGGCTGCCCTTATTAGGTAGTCTGTCCACTTTATGGTGGACATCGTCGTCCTTCGAGCTCCAGCGGCCGTCGGCTCTCCACACTATGCGTCCTGCGCACTGCCACTTGAACTTACTAATCTGCCGGGTTATGTCGGTAACTTTTGTTCATCTACGGATCTCCTCATTCCTGATTCGATCTCGACATTCGCAGAGCATAGCCCTCTCCATAGCTTGTTGAGCTTTCTTAACGAGGCCCCTAGATAGTGACCACGTTTCAGCTCCATGTCTTCACTGGCAACACATATAGGTCGCATACGTTTGTCGCATATAGGTCGCGACACATATACGCAACATATACGTTTGTTTTAAGACACTGAGGAATTTTGTCTGAGGTGTCTCAGAGCTTCCCGAACGCTGTTCGTCCGAGCTGGATTCGACGATTGACCTCCTTCTCGATGTTGTCTCTACCTATTGGACTATTTGTACTTGTTTAATTTGTATTAGACTATTTAATTTGTATTTGTGTATGACTATTTATCTGCCTTTATAAAAAAAAACCTTTTCAACAGAACCTAGAAATAAAATTTATATAGTAACAATAATAATAAAAGAAGAGTGATTACCTCAAATTGATAGCTGTTGCGTCCGTTGATATAATCTTAGTCGTTATATCCGTCAACGGGCTGATCAGATTCAGCAATAACCACAGATGGTTGGGGTTCCGTTGGCCCAGGTGCTGGTCGATACGCCCTGAATCCCGACCGACTGTGCTTCTGTCGAGGGTAACCCCGTCTCAGCCTTATTTTGCCTTTTGTAGGGAGAGATGAGTATGTTAAGAGATAAATGTTAATAATAATAATTAATTCATAATTATTAATCTTATTTTTAAACGAGTTGTCTAAGCTTGATTTGTTCCAAAATGTTCTTTTAAATTTAAATTGTTTAGAGCTTTTCTCATAATGGATTTGTAATTAGCAGTGAAGTTTTTAAAATTACATATTTCACAGAACCAAATCCAATTACAAGCTTTCAACGGCTGAATTTCCGCAATTGAATCAGAACTGTCCGGCTCAAACTGAGCTTTTTATTCTGAAATCCTATATATTTTAAACATGAAACCTAACCAATTACTCGAGCCGTTGGTGAAGCCTCATTCTCGTTCATAGGCCGGTTTGACTATGAATTTTAATTCAAGAACAATTTTGTTCTTTGACATTTTTAATAAGTAGCGAATCAAGACTTTAGACGCTTAATTAATTATTTTATATGGAGTTGAATACACACACATTATAAGAAATTGCACACATAATTCTGTTGTGTTTCAGTGTGAAAAATCAGAGCCTCTTTTCTTATCCGCACTGATAGAGGATAAAGAAAATCTGTCCTAGTATCTTCAAGTGGCAGACCTCACATGCATATTATTATCATCTAATATAAAAAAAATTGTGTCACAGTGTTTGTAACAAAACTCCTCCGAAACGGTTGGACCGATTTTTATAAAATTTTTTTTGTATATTTGGTAGATAGGTCGTAAAGTATTTTTCACCCCACCCCCCACCCTCATTTTTTAATCGCAATTTTAGTATTTTTGTATTCACAATATCTAAATAATTTAACCGTCGTTGATTGACGTGAAGTGTTGTCACATTGACATATGGTTTGAAAATAAAATTGGACCCGATAGATGGCGCCACAATCGGGTTACAAAATTATTTTCGGGTTCGGGCAGGACAACGTCTCCTGGGTCAGTTAGTTTTTTTATAAAATATCTATCAGTGACATTTCTATCACTACGGTCTAGTCTAAAATTAATAAGTAATTTTATTTTAGTCTAAATTTATAAGTCTAAGATCAGCGTCAAATATGTCCATTGTACTTAGTGTCCAATAAAGGGAAGCACTTTGTTCCTGTCACAATTCACGGCACTTTTTATTTGTTATATATTACTTCGACATTCACACAATGACCACGCATATTATTGAAACATTTGGAAATAGAAAAAAGATATTTTGTCTTTTACTTTAGAACCATTGGTTTGTGCCGTTTATTGGTACTAATAATAACTATTAAAATACCAGTCTTGTATTAACGAATTTTCATACCGATACCACAGATGAACAATACATTATGTACTTAATGTTTTAGATTTTCAAAACTTATGTGTAAAAATTCGTTTGACGTTATTTAATGCGCTGACGTCATTTTAAGTCAAGGATCTTGAAATAAAATTTTGGTATTACTATTAATTAAAAAAATCGATAGTTAATGTTATTTTTAGGTCGAAAGAAAGTCAAACACGTGTAAAATTATTTAGCGGATGTATAGGTACGTTTCTAGAACCTCTATTGACTATTTTTTTATATCTGAATGTATAAGTACGAAAATATCGATGACGAAAATATGTAAAACCAATGATTAACAAATTTGTTTTAAATTTGGCATAAGGAGTCATAGTTACGATATTCAATTAAATGCTTCGGTTAGAAGAGGCACTGATATAATTTTATGCATACTACGATCATAGATTGTCATTGTCGTAAAAATGATCTCAATACCATACCATAGAAACAGCTTTTTTTTATACACTAATTAATGGAAAAAATTAAGAGATCAAAAAATCCTATATTTTTTAGTGATTTTTGAAATTCCGTGGGTATCAAAGTGAAAAATGGTTGAAAGTTGAGCAAAAAATATTTTGAAGTTTTGTGATGTTTTCACCACATTATTGGCGAAAAGATTACAAGAAACTTAATGGTTTTATCAGACTTTTTTTCCATTCTTGACATGAATTAGAAGAAACAAGAAAAAAACTATGGTTTTATGGTTATTTATGGTTTATATAAAATCAACGGCAATATTACAATCATTTATAAAACAATTAATGTTAAGCGTCATTTTTACAGCTCAATGTATCTACAAAAACCCTGCTTAAGACCACGTTCATTAGTTGTCTACACTAGTTTTATGTATTAATTAATTATGCTTATTATTTACTGGTCAATTGAAAAAAACATTTTCCATACTTGTTTTTGTCATTAACAGAACCCGAGACCCTTGAGTTATAGGACTAACAGCTCAATTATTCGAGCAATGGACTCGTCAGTTATAAATACTCTTTATAGCTTACTATTACAACTGCTTGGCACAAATATGCCCTGATAATATATCGAATTTGTGAGTAACTATACCATAGGTGCTTATTACGGATACGACGTTATAGTAAATGTGCACAGAGAGGGTATGTTGCCGCATTGAATGGTTCGCTTCAAAAACGACTTTGCTCACGCGATCCATTTGATTCACGTCCGAAAAACGCGAACATATTGTTCGATGGTTGAGGAACAATGATAGTTCTTGTACTATAGTTGTTGCACTGTTTATACGACTAATTATGGACCTTTTGTAACTGTTTTCACAATCAAAGATGTATGACTAACATTCTTAAATACTGAAGAAGTATGTAACATACTCGAAAAGTTGATATATAAGGAATATTCATAGACTTTAGATTTATAGTGTATTGACTAGACATACAATCATGGACATATTTAGAGGAACGCAAAACAAGGGGCAAATTAATATGGAAATGCATTTATTTGAACAATATAGAATCTTTTAAAAGTTTTTGAATAGGATCAATTAATTGAATTAACATTTTTGAACACAAAAAATTACAATTAACGAAAACAAAAAACCAAATTAGAGGCAGTAAAGTTAGTAGCTTAATTGTGAATGTTAAGATAGGCAGATAGATTGACCGGTCCACTTGATGGTAGGTGGCTACCATCGCCTATAACAATAAGCAACGCCACAGCTGCTGCAAGTGCGCTGCCAAATACAGTAGGATTAAGGATAAGGGATTAGGAGGGGATAGGGACTCTGACATCCCTTACCCACTCACCGAAACACAACAGTACACGTGCTGTTATTTCACGGTGGTTACTGCCGCCATACGGACTGCCCAAATGACTGCAAAACACAGTGTGCCCTGCCACTACTTTCCAGCTCCAGACCAGAGCCAAATTTGAAAAGTTCATTTTTCAAAGTTGACCCTGCCGGGTCTCGAACCCGGGAACCCTAGAACAGAGCTTTAAAGCAAGCACCCTAACCACTCATCCAACGGCTTGACCTGACATAATGTAAATTGAATATAGTTCTAAACATTGTTTTTTTTTTCATAATGGATGACACAATCATTATTTAGTATTTATTAGCCTTTAATATTTATTTAGCCTCCTCTTGCTGTCAAAACTATTTGTATCCGTCTGGGCATACTTTTCATAAAATTGTCAATGAAACTTTGTGGCATTAGGTTCCATTCTTGGACCAGTGCAGTTTTGAGGTCCCTTAGGTCCCTTGTAACTGAAACGCGAAAATCAAGCTAATTGTTGCTAATCAAGATTAGCACATTACTTAGTGATTCTTTCAAAAATTACGGTAGAAAAAGTACGGTGAAATAATTGAAGATTTTTGGAACTTAGCTCCCAACAATCCTACGGCACTTAAAAAATTAAAGATTTAAGAGGATAGAGAATAGAAACTTAGAAAAAAATTGTGAATTTAAAGTGTTTCTTAAAGTTAAAATACGAAATATAAAAAGAACAAGCTACAATTCAGTGAAATTTCAATAAGTATAGACTATTGTTGTCGGTAACTAGAGACAATGGTATTCTTTTGTTAGTTTTTCTTGCTAATATTATGTTAAAAAAAGTAGAAGACATTTGTTTAAATCATTTTCCCTCAGTTTTAAAATGTTCTTATAAATTCTTATAAATACAATGTTCTTATATATATCGGGAAAATTCTCTTTACATTTGTTTTTAAAATATGTTTACGTGCGGGGTGAGTTAAAATGCCGTGTAAGGACGAAACGAACGATTTATTTTCACAAACCAAGATCACCAAACTTGTCCGATGAAACAGTCAAACTTGCCAAAAGTTGTCAATGAATCCCTTAATTTGTCGCCGGTTCACTGTCGCAGATAATTTCGCAAAAGCTCCGAAGAGTCGTTTTCGTATCGCTTGTTGTCGCGCAACACCTAATTTCGGCCGGCCGCATTCTTATTTATACTTGGCGCCAAACGCCTCGAAGTATTTCGATTTATCCAGAAAATGTAAACAAGATTGTAAACAAGCCATTGAAAGTTCGGGAATGCTATTTCTGTTGAAATGTAAACTCTATGTTGTAAACAAAAGGACCAATTTCCTTTGACACTAGTCGGGAATGGGGCGTGGCTACCATCGCTAGGGTAGAAAGTTCGAGACTTTCGACTGGCGCGAACGCTTTTTCCAGAACGTTCCATAGTTAGTCCTAACAATATTTATCGTAAAAGAGTCATAATTATTTGAAACCATTAATATGTAACATTTCTATAAAAAAAGCTTCTATTTTTCATGATTTAAATCTAAGAATAGTTTTATTTAAAAAAATAAAAATATTAAGTTTTTCGAAGTCTTCCAACATAGTTTATACTAATCTTATAGGTATTGCAAGGACATTTATCTCTGAGATGTGTAAATGTTTGTCGAAGAGAGGTTCTAAAAGCAATAAAAAATAAAAAAAACAAAGACAAAAAATAAGATAATAAAGACATTACTATTATCCCAATATAAAGAGAGGCCGTTCAGGCAAGAATTTATAAAAGAAATTATATGCATAGGTATATTTATGCAGATGTACAGGTAATACAGACGCAGTATACTGTATTTACACTGAAATTGTATTTTAAAATTCGAAGACATTATCTAACGTCTTTAAACTTATAGCATAAACTATGTGATACAACTCGACTAAAACAATTTCCGCTAACATTATGAAGTCGGATATCTGGAATTCTGCACTAATTTAAATTGATGCTGGAATCCATCTGCAATCGATTTATGATTCAATTCAAATCCATCTCACGTGAAGATTCGAAATCGGTCAACGGGTTCGCGAGGGAATGCCAGTAGGCTCCCCGCGGTATGCCAGCACGTGATCCGACTTCATTCATTTCTCCACAATATTCTGTGTCAACTTACTTAAAAATAAAAGCATCTCTCCTAAGTGGATTTAAAAAAAAAAAAACGAAACTGTCTATTAACTTTTTTTTTTATTAAAAATTCCTAACGGCCTTTCAGTATTAGTCAGCAACATGGCTGCACAGGAAAAATGTGATAATAAACAAGTTCTTTTTAATGTTAAGATCGGCAGACAGGCTGACGGTCCACTTGATGGTAGGTGGCTACCGTCGCCTATAACACAAACAACGCCAAAGCTGCTGAAAGTGCGCTGCCGACTACAATAGGATTAAGGATTAGGAGGGGATACGGAAATGGGCTCTGGCATCCCCTATTCACTCATCGAAACACAACAGCACACGTGCTGTTATTTCACGGTGGTCTTCTGTAAGGGGGTGGTTACTGCCGCCAGTCGCTCTGCCCAAATGATAGCGAAACGCAGTGTGCCCTGCCACTACTAACTGTCGAATAATTAAATGATAAAAAGAATTTGTTATTCTTGTGAATAATTGACTAAAACAGGTTGGGGCATGTTCTATTGCTACGGTTATGGCAAAAGTAGCGTGATAAGTTTTGATTGACGAACCCGTTGATCGGTGACTAAAGTGCTTGGCTTGGCGCTTTGACTTAGGGATCCCTAACTAAGTCGCTGCGCCGGCAAGTTATATAACGCGCTATAGTTTCGTTCCTCAGCGTGGACTACAGTTTTCATACAAGATTTCGGACGTTTGTTTTTATAAGCCCAGAGAAACGCTCCGGTGTTGCTTGTTATACTACAATAGAATTAGGGAACATAAATACATGAGTCAGCTGTCGCACTGATGTCAAAGTGACATCTGTGACAATTTGACTTTGACTTTGACGGTTTGACTTAGGGATCCCTAAGTCGCTGGGCTGGCAAGTTATAACGCGCTATCGTTTCGTTCCTCAGCGCGAACTACAGTTTTCATACAAAATTTCGACGTTTGTTTTTATAAGCCCAGAGAAATCTTCCGGTGTTACTTGTTATACTACAATAGAATTAGGGAAGATAAATACACGCGTCAGCTGTCGCACAGATGTCAAAGTGACATCTGTGACACTTTGACTTTGACTTTGACGCTTTGACTTAGGGATCTCTAAGTCGCTGGGCTGGCAAGTTATAACGCGCTATCGTTTCGTTCCTCAGCGCGAACTACAGTTTTCATACAACATTTCGACGTTTGTTTTTATAAGCCCAGAGAAATCTGCCGGTGTTACTTGTTATACTACAATAGAATTAGGGAAGATAAATACATGCGTCAGCTGTCGCACAGATGTCAAAGTGACATCTGTGACACTTTGACTTTGACTTTGACGCTTTGACTTAGGGATCCCTAAGTCGCTGGGCTGGCAAGTTATAACGCGCTATCGTTTCGTTCCTCAGCGCGAACTACAGTTTTCATACAAAATTTCGACGTTTGTTTTTATAAGCCCAGAGAAATCTTCCGGTGTTACTTGTTATACTACAATAGAATTAGGGAAGATAAATACACGCGTCAGCTGTCGCACAGATGTCAAAGTGACATCTGTGACACTTTGACTTTGACTTTGACGCTTTGACTTAGGGATCTCTAAGTCGCTGGGCTGGCAAGTTATAACGCGCTATCGTTTCGTTCCTCAGCGCGAACTACAGTTTTCATACAACATTTCGACGTTTGTTTTTATAAGCCCAGAGAAATCTGCCGGTGTTACTTGTTATACTACAATAGAATTAGGGAAGATAAATACATGCGTCAGCTGTCGCACAGATGTCAAAGTGACATCTGTGACACTTTGACTTTGACTTTGACGCTTTGACTTAGGGATCCCTAAGTCGCTGGGCTGGCAAGTTATAACGCGCTATCGTTTCGTTCCTCAGCGCGAACTACAGTTTTCATACAAAATTTCGACGTTTGTTTTTATAAGCCCAGAGAAATCTTCCGGTGTTACTTGTTATACTACAATAGAATTAGGGAAGATAAATACACGCGTCAGCTGTCGCACAGATGTCAAAGTGACATCTGTGACACTTTGACTTTGACTTTGACGCTTTGACTTAGGGATCTCTAAGTCGCTGGGCTGGCAAGTTATAACGCGCTATCGTTTCGTTCCTCAGCGCGAACTACAGTTTTCATACAACATTTCGACGTTTGTTTTTATAAGCCCAGAGAAATCTGCCGGTGTTACTTGTTATACTACAATAGAATTAGGGAAGATAAATACATGCGTCAGCTGTCGCACAGATGTCAAAGTGACATCTGTGACACTTTGACTTTGACTTTGACGCTTTGACTTAGGGATCCCTAAGTCGCTGGGCTGGCAAGTTATAACGCGCTATCGTTTCGTTCCTCAGCGTGGACTACAGTTTTCATACAAAATTTCGACGTTTGTTTTTATAAGTCCAGAGAAACCCTCCGGTGTTACTTGTTATGCCACAATAGAATTAGGGAACATAAATACATGCATCAGCTGTCGCACAGATGTCAAAGTGACAGATAAAGTAACGCTTTTTAGTTAACGCTTGTATTAATTTTACTCCCATAAAATATGAAAATCGACTCCAAAAACATACTTTTACATAATACAAATTAATATATACCTTGTTATTTCAATTAAATTAAATAATTAAGTATGACATATTAGCCTCAACAACTTAGGGGTTATTAATAATACACAGTTAAATAACATGTCACACTGTAGGTTTTAATATGATAGATTACATACATAAATTCGTACATCGCGTTGATTCCCCTTACCGGGTGCTAAAATGTTATGGATAGTCATATGGCACGCGAGAATAGCCGCTATAGAAAATGTAAATTATAGCAGTTCTTATATGATCTATGCATTGTGGTCGTACATTGTATACACACAGTTACATATATTTTATTTATACGAGAAAAACAAATTGTTACAGTGAAAGATAATAAATTAGATACTTCGGAGAAAGCTTGTTTTGTTAGTCAACAGTTTCGGTTCGAATAATGGGTGTTCATTTTTGATTTTCGTTTTTATGTGTGCTTTAGAAGTAATGGTCAGCGTCTCTAGTTCTTCACAAGCATTGAGGGTATACAGTATTATTTTTGGAACAGTTGCCCTAATGAGACATACCTATAAAGATTAAAGTTTAAATTAAGATTAAAATTAAAGGCTATTAAAGAAAACAAGATTAGTTTGCACAGGTGGCTTTTAAATAATAATTTCTAAACATTATTTTAGTGTTTTAGTTTAAGAGATATATTAATTACATTTTATATTATAATACAATATATTGTGATCACGATGGAGAAAACTGGACTGTATTTTTAATTATGGTACGTACAATAAAAGGGGGCGAGCAAACGAGAGAAATCAGGACGCTGCCACCCACCTGGTAGACCTGGTCACGGGCTGGTCTTAGGTCTTCCAAGCGACGAAGACAGCAGCAGGCCCGTCACGTACGAGTCCAGATGTATTCCTGCAAACTGCATTCCTTAAATCGTACTCGCGGAAGGCGCGATCGTTTGTTGACTACAAAAGCACAATTATTGAATTATTTGCGGGTTGTCACCGACGTTGTCGGCACGTTTTTGTAAAGATTGGTTTCTACAGTAGTTGCTAGCGAGCGGTTACTTGCTGTGGCAGCACTTGCATGTCCATAGGTATAAGGTGGGTATAAGGCAAGAGGGAGACTGAACGCACCCTAGTAAATTATTATCAGTTAGCTTGAATTAAGCAATTTGGCGTTACCAGTCTGTTAACTTAAATAAACAAATAAAAAAAAATACGCCCTTACTAATGCAGAATCAGTGGTTGTATCTATTAGGAAATTTATTTAATTTCCTCTCATTTTACTCAAAAAATATATTTCTATTTCTATTTCTATTTTCTTACCCGATTCGGTTCTATTTATATCTCAAGCCTTCTAGTTTGTCTAGGCTAAGTGAACATTGAAATCCGTGTTGGAAAAGTAAACACTTAAATAGAATAAAATTCAACCTACTAACCCATTTTTTCAACGTGTGTTGAAAAAGTTCAAAACAATTTATTTTCAAAACTAATGTATGCGGAACAAGTGTTAATACGGAAGCCAATCCCCTGTTTCTGAGTTCGCGTGATTTTATATTTTTATTCATTAAAAATGACACAGGTTTTCGCGTCAACATCGTAGCGGGCAAAATTCATAATGAGTTTTCTTTTTTTTTATTTCGAAGTTTTCAATCTTTTTACTATTTTATCAAAACGCCTGTTTTACTAACTGACCAGGCGCTTTAAAACATCTTTTATAATGCGCACTGCTAAGGATTGGAACTCCCTGTATTTCTGTATTTCCGAACTCATACAACCCAAATCTTTTCAAGGTTCGAGTGAATAGGCATCTTCTGGGTGAGTTTGTTCCATCGTCGGCCTCATCTTTCCTACACGAATAGATGCTCGCCAAGAGCAAAGCCATCTTTAATAAAAAAAAAACTGGCTATTACCTCAGTCAGCAAATAAATATTGCAATAGAATCAACGCAGTAATGCATCAGCCAGGAATGAAGCTTGGTTCCCTTAGCAGAACCCTGCCAAGGGACAAAAACAACCAATGTACTTAAATTTCTCGCAACAAAATTATTATCACATTTGTTTTAACTATTTTGCATTCTGCAGACAAGCGATTTTCCGTTTGTCGTAACGTATAATCTAAGTCAACGATCAGGACGCTCCACGTATCGTTATTTAAATTGTATTGTCTAATCTGCGATAAAAAGTCGGTCGTCTGTTAGTCCACACGTATACTGGCGTGACAAGAAACGTTTAACGCTACAGATGTAAAAGAAATTGTAGTATTTATTTTTATTTCTGTAATTACAATTCTGTGTTTGAGGTTGACAATTGCACAATTGTTTAAGCAGGTAACCAAATTTGGACCAGGAAAAATCAAATTGTTTCCAAATTTGATTTGTAAATTTACAATAAACAACAATAAATATTCTGTTGTTTACAGTAAATAACATTGTTTACAATAAATAACATTTGTTATTTACAATAAATAACACATGCAATTACATATTTTTTGCAAATTATATACACAAACCTTCTTCATTTATCACTTTGTCCATTAAGGCGATTAGTTAGGCTAAAAAGCAATAGAGACGTATTTTTGAAGACCTGTTTATCCCAAACGTTTTTCCTAACTTGTTTTTCCAACCTTTATCAGAAAAAAATTCCTATATTTTAATTTTGTATTAACATTTTATTGTTATTGCATATTATTGTTTTATATTTCTATAGTTTTGCACGCCATCAAAGCAGACCGTACATGGTGCCAATCAAAAAGATTAAATATATAGACTACATAGAGAGGGCATTGGGCTTTTTTCCTACAAAAATATTGATCCTGATCAGGATGGCCATGGCGTAGCTAAATAGCCTCGTAAAGTTGGCGATGGACTGAGCGATTTTGTACCACGTGGTTCTAAATGTCACATTACGGATTCTTTCATCTTGCCCGATCTACCTATACAGTTGAAAATCTTTGGTGTCAATAAAATTTAAATTTCATCAAATTTGTTACAAAATAAATAAATTTGAATGTGCATTTTTTGAAAGAATTTTCTTACTACTTCTAAACCGCTGAACCAATTTTAATGTTTTTTTTTTCACTTTATTATAGACAATTTATTGTTTAAAAAAATTTTGTTTAAAATTTTAAAAATAATCAAAACAGTGTTTCGCGCATAGTTCTTGTACCGGCGTGCAGGCGGAATCGTACGGTTGTGTCGCATCTTGGCTCGCTTCTGCAAGTTATTTATCGAATTATTATTTATTTTACGTAGAACAACCGACTCAAAGAATTTCACTTTTTCTTAACATAAAGGTCGCCTTGGAAGTTTTTGAAGTTGACACTTTTACAATGTTAGGTGAATATTGTATCTGTTTTAAAATGTTAATAATAAAAGAATGAGCACGATAAAATTTTATTTAAAATTTATGTTGAATATTCCACACTTAAATAATGTACTTCATTCACCGGGCGACAAGTATTTTAATAAAAAAGTGTCTCAGAGGACCGCGAACGGTCCTTCTGTTCTCAAGGTGTTCATTAGCATAATTTTAATTAAATCTTATGAGATAAAGTAAGAGCTTGTCCAGGTGGGACGAACCGCTAGGGAAAAATCGCATGAATTTCGTATGAGTTTGCACATTGATAAAGTTCTGCAGCCGAAGGTAAGTGCTAAGCTAAGCTAAGCTGAGACAGCTTATGGGAAGCGAAGTGATGATGTTTAGCAAAATTGTTATCTTCCTGTGCATGGGGCACCGCGAATTCCATAACGGTTTTATAAAGACCCGTTAACGAGCCCGGTGGATGAGTGGTTAGGGTGCTTGCCTTAACGCTCTGTTCTGGGGCTCCCGGGTTCGATTCCCAGCAGGGTCAACTTTGAAACTTAACTTTTCAAATTTGGCACTGGTCTGGATCTGGAAGGTAGTCGCACCCCCTTACAGAAGACCACCGTGAAAAAATAGCACGTGTGCTGTTGTGTTTCGGTGAGTGAGGTTTTTCCTATCGAATACCTTATCATTGGTACTTCTGTCAACTTTGAAAATGAACTTTTCAAATTTACCTCTGGTCTGAATTTGGAAAGTAGTGGCAGGGCACACTGCGTTTCGCAGTCATTTTGGCAGCCCGTCTGGCGGCAGCAACCGTGTATGCCGTCGTGTTTCGGTGAGTGAGTAAGGGATTCCGGAGTCCATTTTCCTATCCAATCCCTTATCCTTGGTCCTAATGTAATGTGTGTGTGTGTGCAGCGCACTTGCTTGTGTTATAGGCGACTGTAGGCCACCTACCATCAAGTGGACCGTCAGCCTGTCTGCCGTTCTTAACATAAAAAAGAAATCAATCTCTGCTCATGTTTTATAAATTACTTAATTTTTAAATATATTTGTATGAATTAAATTAACAAAGATTAACAATCCTTGTTAATTATGAATTCAAACATCTTCAACTATGCACAGAAAACTCGCTTTAAAAAATATAAGTAATCGATTATAGATTTTTATGAAACTTGATCTTTGATAAGTAGACCACATAGTCTACTTATCAGAGATCAAGTCACAAGTGAAATGTTCTAAAATCAAAAGATATTAACAAAGCATATTTATTGAGACTTTCATCTTAAATCTTAATTTAGGGACTGTGGTAGCTTTGATCTTCAATATCTGTCCAAGTTAATCTTTCTACTACGCTTAGGATACTAATCGTAGGATTTGCTGTAACCTCTAAAATGTTGTTGTCTAGAGGTAGGAGTCTGTTATATCTATATATATATGGTTCAAGATATAAGTAATACTTTATGTGCCCAATATTAGAGAGGCTACCGACCCAGGAGTAGTTGGCAGGACCCAGGAGTATTTCTACACTAAATGATGCGTGCTTTGATTGAGACAATGTAAACTCTATGTTATAAACATAGGACCAATTTCCTTTGATACTAATCGGAAAGGGGCGTGGCTACCATCGACAGGGTGGGACGTTCGAGACTTTCGGCCGGCGCGAACGCTTTTTCCAGAACGTTCCACAGTTAGTCGCAATATTATTATGTTATTGTTATGGAAGTATTCAAGTGAAAACAAAGAGTACGATAAAAATATTTGACATATCATAATAATTTTTAATATAACATTGAAATAATAACGATGTTATGCGAAGACATACATAAATTGGAAATATCGTAACGATACTCAATTTATTTCAGGCCGGAAGCGTTTCGAATGCGGTCTTTTAATAATGTTACCTTGTTAGCGTTTGCTACCACTAAAAGAATGTTACAGCACATTTAAGGTACATGTTTCATTATATGAAAAGGTGGAACAGCAAAAAGCGCTTTATGACAATTGAATACTGCATTTGTTATTACGTAAGTAATTAAAAAAAAATTCAAAACACTACAATTGTTTTAATTTAATTCTTTTCCAATGTGTTACGTGTGGCGTGAGTTAAAATGCCGTGTAAGGGCGAACCGAACGATTTATTTTCACAAACCAAGATGATTTTCAAAATCAACAAACTTGTCCGATGAAATCGTTAAACTTACCTAAAGTCGTCAATGATTCCCTTAATGTGTCGCCGGTTCACTGTTGCAGGTAACTACGCAAAAGCTCCGAAGAGTCGCACCGCTGACTCATCTCGGCCGGCTGCACTCTTATTTATATTTGGCGCCAAATGCCTAGATGTATTTCGATTTTCCATAAATTGTGATCCATAATTCCATAATTCCACAATTGTAAAACACGATCGTAAACAAGCCATTGAAAGTTCGGGAATGCTATTTCTGTTGAATTGTAAACTTTATGTTGTAAACATAAGGACCAATCCTTTGATACTAATCAGAAAGGGACGTGGCTACCATCGATAGGGTGGGACGTTCGAGACTTTCGGCCGGCGTGAACGCTTTTTCCAGAACGTTCTATTCCAGAACGGGAATCGAACCCGGGAACCCTAGAACAGAGCGTTAAGGCAACCACCCTAACCACTCATCCAATGGGCTCGTCAAAATGTATAGATTTGGACAAGAATACGAGTGTACTTAAAACATTTATTAAGGGATTCACTGAGGCAAATGACATTTATCATTACAATTTTATCATAATTTTTTTTTTATCAATACAATTTTTTAATCTGATATCAACTTATTAATAGGTACAGGATTCATATGCGTGGAATAAGCCGTTTTCGAGAGAATTTTCAATAAAGGTCAAATTCTTCTTGTGTTCTAACTTTTTTTGTGGAGTTTCTATTACTTTAACGAAAATTCTAATTAATACAATTGGTTCTTCACATGTTTAAGTATAATATTTTTTTTTTCAAAGCAATTGTCTTGTAACATTTTCAATAAACAATGGATATTTTTAGTATTTAGCGTTTGTCTCCCCCTTAATGCGATTGCATAATATTTTTTGAATTTTCTAACAGTGCGGATATGGTGAAAAGTATTCCTACTATCCGCACTATAAGGTCGAATTTTGTGTGTACAATTAATTATTCAGTAAGTATTTCTTGTTTAGATCAATGAAATGTAAATGAAAATTGTAGATTGCAGGTAGGCCTCCCGATCACACTTACAATACATCGGGTTCAGCAAAAGTTGTGCCCAACAAGTGAGCGTAGCGCACACCGCACAGTTCAGAACTATCTTGCACTTTACGTTATAACTGTGTGCAAACAGATTTCTGAAACTTAATAACCTTGCATTCTCTAGAGTGTTGCTGTTTCAGTATCAATTATAACTTCATGTTGTTAACAATACTAAACGCTCACAAAAGGTTCGGTCGTGACTACGTTCAACTTTTAGTATTACAACGGCGCGGCTTTCGAAAATGTGCCTTTTATTTTCAAGCGGAAAGTTTGACATTCCCGTTGAATGAGTGGTTAGGGTGCCTGCCTTAACGCTCTGTTCTAGGGTTCCCGGGTTCGATTCCCAGAAGGGTCAACTTTGAAAATTAACTTTT
The DNA here is from genome assembly GCA_910589475.2 of Bembecia ichneumoniformis. NCBI lineage: Eukaryota > Metazoa > Arthropoda > Insecta > Lepidoptera > Sesiidae > Bembecia > Bembecia ichneumoniformis. Next base: position 8,672,857 of record OU342537.1, on the reverse strand, counting down.
AAATTTGGCTCTGTTCTGGAACAGGAAGGTAGTCGCAGGGCACACTTCGTTACGTAGTCTGGCGGTAGTAACCACCCCCTTACAGAAGTCCACCGTGAAATAATAGCACGTGTGCTGTTGTGTTTCGGTTGTGTTTCTGTAGTAATTGGACCATTAGTCTGTCTAATGATCCTAACATAAAAAAAATATTACTTTAAAATATTTACTTTTACTCATTTAATTTCTACTCCTGAAATAATAAGAATTTTGCAATCGCCTATATATTGTTTTCAAAAATAAATAAAAACATATTGAGCTATAAAATATAGATCGGCAGAAACCAGAAAGATATCTAGACACCGTGAAAGAATAACGCATATTAAAGATGGTCCTCTATGGCGTTGCTTGTACTTATAGACCCTGTAGCCACCTACGATCAAGTGGACCACTTGATGGTAAAGTATAAAGGTTAAAGGTTTGAAGATTGTTCACAATTATGACATTAGTTAAAGTTTCTTCTTTCTTTTACTAATAGATTTGGTTATTTTGTATGATCTAAAAAATGACGCGATAGAAAATCTTTTTGCTTCACATCGATCTTGCTTTATACAGATTAGTATTCTAACAGACATATTAACCCACTAGCTGTCTCCGCGACTTTGTACGACTTTGTACGGGTGGTATAGGTAACGCGTAACATTTTTGTTTGTAGACAGATTGGAATGAAACATACACTAATTTGTATTACCGGAAGCTTGCTACAATACATCAGTGGAAACCACACATGAAAATCGGTTAAGCCGTTTCTGAGATTAGCGTGCACAAAGGCATAATAGGCAAACAACGATTTTATTATAGACTAAACAATACCAGCGTAAGCTGAACCCTATTTAATATGATTGATCATTATAGATTTGAGGTCAACTCATATTGGAAACTCAAAATCACATAAACTCTCCAATTTAAACTTTATATAAACTTTCAATCATCATCATTTTAGAGATAATAATTTATAGTTAACTAAAGTTTTAGCCAGTTCAACCTAAGAGTTATTTTATTGCATTTTTATCGGAAAAATTATGGACGTGATTCTTCAAATTTACATAACTTTTTTGTTTGTAAACCGATTAGAATGAATCAAACACTAAATGTTACGGGAAGCTTGGTATAATGCAACAGTGAAAACCGCATTCAAATCGGTTAAGCCGTTTCTGAGATTAGCGCGAACAAACGCACAGACAAACACAATAATTTTAAAAACAATTTTTTTGACCTCGGTAACGTAAGTATAAGGTGTATAAATTGTTTTTTTTTTTTAATATTTAATGTACAGACACGGCTCGTTTGCGATTTTATTATATGCATAGATTTCGATTTGTTTAACTTCGGTTGTTACTCAACTTGGCAATAGAATTTGAGTTTTTACACGACAATTTAAAGTTGAATTTGGTGACGTACAAACTCAACGCTATCACTAGTATGTAGGTCGCTAATAAAATTAATTCGGCTGTTAAACACGCATGATGGCGGATTAAGTCCTAATTTGTTTATAAGGGCAGATGTGAAGAGGGCGTGACTGTGTACATGTGACAGAGACGCGGTCCCTTAACATGTTATATGATTATAACCAAATAAACCCAGTCACGCGTGCTTCGCTAACTTATGAATTTTGTTATTATTTAACGCTCGATTCGTACGAAACCATCGGCTTAATTTGGAAGTACCGCTTTGAACTTTATTAAATTTTGTGCCCCGCTTTCACAATTGGTGACAATTTTTGCGAAGGCATTTAAACGTAACTCAATTTGTCGAGTTAATGTTCACGTGTTGTGCTGACACGGATTAGTTTATTATATTTGACGCGATGCACAATAGAAATGTTCGTTTCAACCAAAAAGATTAAATATATGGAATATATAGAGAGGGCACTGGGAAAAATTTCCTACAAAAGTATTGATCCTGATCGCAGTAATCTGGATGGCCATGGCGTAGCTAAATAGCCTTGTAAAGTGGCGATGGACTGAGCGATTTTGTACCACATGGTTCTAAATATAAAATCCCGTTTTTTTTTATCTTGCCCGGTCTATACAGTTGAAAATCTTTGGTTTTAACAATGATTAAAAATAGGTATGTATATAATAAAATTTGAGAGTGCGGAACACAACATTTTATTTCGCTGGTTATCGGGTCGTCTAAAATCTATACTGGACAACTCAGGTGGCCTTTTCCGGTTTACTAAGACTTAATGATTTGGACTTTATATAATACTAGCTTCTGTCTCGTCCGCGCTCTTTTTTTTAATCGTTGACAAAAAAAAGAGAAGATTTAAAGGCTGACATAAATATATAGGTAAGCAATAAATTATTCAATCTTTATTGCTCACGTAGATATTTTTGTCAAGTGTTTATTTTATACGCTTCGCAGTGGCCTATACGGCGGCGGCGTGCGCATGGGGCGCGCGGTACTGGACACTGCTTACATATAATACTATTTATCGTAGCGTGTTATTATATAGCCTTCCCTGATAAATGGACTATTCAAAACAAAAAGATTTTTTCAATTCGAACCAGTAGTTCCTGAGATTAGCGCGTTCAAACAAATAACTCTTCAGCTTTATAATATTAGTTTAGTTTTATTCATATAAGATGATCTCACGGGAACAGTACTTTATTCCGTATGAAAGGTACTCTATATACTTATTCTCCTTTTCTGTATGGCCGACAACGTACGTACTTATAAGCAAAATTTCATGATGATCTGCTGAGTAATTAAGGCCTGTACGCAAAACAAACAAACAAACAAACCCACTTTCGCATTTATACTACATAGGGCACACTATATGTTTCCGGAAATGGCCACTTACATAAACAATATTTAAAAATGGAACCCTTTGGCTGCAGAATACAGTTTGTTTCATTTGACTGTATCTTATTTTTAAATTGTGACGTAATTTTAAAAATTGCGTGTTTACATCACCATGGATTTAACTGGTGAAAATTTTCATATTACGATTTTCTACGATTTTAAGTATAATTTGAGAACTCAGCAGAGCTTCGCTCGACTTCAAACTGCTTTTAGCGATGTATCACCATGCAAGACGACTTTTTATAGCTGGTTTGCAGAATTCAAACGCGGTTGTGTCAATTTTAGTGACGAATTTCGTGATGGTCGCCCGTCCGTTGCTGTGAACAAATAAAACATCAATGCTGTATGATCGAAACAGACAGGCACGTGACCTACCATGAGATTCGGGCATCATTAAGCATAGGCATGAGTCAAATACAATCAATCTTGCATAAATATTTGGGTGTGAAAAAGCAGTGCTCTCAGAGGATCCCATACAATTTGACTGAGCAAGGTGCAATGCTTACCAGATTTAACGAAGGGCGTCAAATTTGGTGTAGGTAGGCATAGTAAAAGGTGAAAAAAACAAGGATTTATTGCTGCAATCCAAAGCAGCAATCGAGCGTATGGGTCTTTCAAGATAAGGCGAAACCAACCAAAGTAGCGCGCGTGTAAAGCAGATTATTGCTTCTTTTTTAATAAAACTGGACATGTGGCTACTGTTACTTTGAAGATTTGTCGTAAACACCGTTAGTAGTGATTGGTACATGTCCATTTGTTTGCCGAAAGTTTTTGACGAACTTTGTAAAAATACCGTAAAAGCCGTATCACATAGCACCACGATAGTGCCAGTTCTCACACGGCCAGACAGACAAACTAATATTTGAAGATGAAAAACGTAGAACTTATGAGCCATCCTGTATATAGTCCCAACTTGGCACCTTGCTAATTTTTTGTTCAAAAAAATTAAGAACCAGTTACGCGATCAATGATTTTCATCACCAGAAGAGCTGTCGAAGGGTATGAAAAACATGTTTCCTCGATCACCTCGGAGGAATGGCACAGATGTTTTCACAGTTGGTTTATTCGTATGAAAAAGTGCATTTTACGCTAACGGAGATTTTTTTTTGAGAATTAATACAATTTTATTTTTGACCATTCATAGTAACTTTTTCTTATTGTTAAAATGCCGTGTAAGGGCAAAAGAAACGTTTTATTTTCACAAACCAAGATTACTGCCAAAATCCCCAAACTTGTCCGATGAAACCGTTAAACTTGCCAAAAGTCGTCAATGATTCCCTTAATGTGTCGCCGGTTCACTGTCGTAGACAACTTCGCAAAAGCTCCGAAGAGTCGCTTTTGTATCGCTGGTTGTCGTACCACTCACTTATCTCGCCAGCCTGCTCTCTTATTTATTCTTGGCGCCAAACGTCTCAATATATTCCGTATAAGCAAATGTAAACAAGATCGTAAACAAACCATTGAAAGTTCGGGAATGCTATTTCTGCTGAAATGTAAACTCTATTTTGTGAACATAAGGACCAATTTTCTTTGACACTAGTCGGGAAGAGCCGTCGCTACCATCGATAGGGTAGAACGTTCGAGACTTTCGACCGGTGCGAACGCTTTTTCCAGAACGTTCCATAGTTAGTCGTAACATTATTCAATGTTCCGGAAACTTTTAGTGTGCCCCAAGTATATATTGAGTTAGGATGGAATATACGTGTTATATACCATCTTAAGGGCTATAGCGTATCACGCAAGGCGCCTGCGATAAGTTCTTATTCTTCGAAGATTATTTGCCGTCTGTGGATATGAAGGATGAAGGATGAGGGATGTTCCTGGTTGTTGTCTTCTTTTATACATGAAATCGAAAAGATGATGCTCCCGCGGACATTTGAATCTGTGTCTACACAATAAGTGTCATAAATCCCAAGGCCCTTACCAAAAATTGTTTTTCTCAAAGTTAAATATTTCTTTGTTAACCATAAAAGTTGTTTGTGTTAACCAGCAAATACTGTACCAATACAATTCACATTTTTTTATGTTAAGATCGGAAGACAGGCTGACGGTCCACTTGATGGTAGGTGGCTAACGTCGCCTGTAACACAAGCAACGCCAAAGCTGCTGCAAGTGCGCTGCTGACTACAGTAGGATTAATGATAAGGGATTTGGAGGGAATAGGAAAATGTAAGGGGGTGGTTACTGCCGCCAGTTGGGCTGCCCGCATGACTGCGAAACGCAGTGTACCCTGCCCCTACTTTCCAGATCCAGTCCAGAGCCAAATTTGAAAAGTTCATTTTTCAAAGTTGACCCCGCCGGTAATCGTACCCGGAACCCTAGAACAGAGTGTTAAGGCAAGCACCCTAACCGTTCATCCAACGGGCATTTGAGCCTTTATGAGCATTAATGGTTGAGTATTAAAATTAGCGATTTTCCTTTTCTGAAGCAAAAAAAATATTAAAATACTTATAGCATCGATACAGCAATTAGCGTCTTTGCCAACAAGATCGCATGCCAGAAAAGGGCGTTTAAAAGTTATTCCGGAAAGAGCACAAAATGCCGACGAGTCTTTATTCAAAAGCTTTGAAGTTGACTCGAACTTGTTGGAATAAGTTGAATGAGTCTAAACTGCGAGTGTGAAAATGAAAAGCGTTGTTGTTTAGGCTTTACTGACTTAATACGAAAAGTTCTCTCAACTTTCAAAACTAATATTAATGTTACATCTAAAGATTTTCGATTAAACTTCAATTACTTATTTGTCGATCTAGTATCAAAGAAAATGAGTATATTTAGTCACAGGTACATAGTGCTAAGAATACACGAACTTTTTGAGTGTCGAATAAAATATTAACAGTTTTATCTTGAATTATTCATTAAACCATGTTTAAATATAAAGAATATTCTGAAAGGACCGTGGAAGAAAATTTTCGTACACCCATATTTGATGCAAGTTTGTTAACATGTAAGCAAAAAACACTGTATACTCGCAAAGAGAATGTAAGCTGTTAAATGTATTGACATTGTAGCAGCTCCCCCTAAAGAAACCTTGTAGGTGTGGATCTCTTTTAACAGTATTATTATATTATATATCAATATTAACTATATATATGTATATAGTATTATTAAGGGAGTGGTTACTACCGCCAAACGGGCTGCCCAAATGACTGCGAAAACGCAGTGTGCTCTGCCACTACCTTCCAGATCCAGACCAGAGTCAAATTTGGAAATTTCATTTTTTCAAAGTTGACTCTGCCGAGAAACGAACCCGGGAATCCTAGAATAGAGCATTAAGGCAAGCACCTTAACCACTCATCCAACGGGCTCGTCGATTAAAATTGACTCAAAATGATTAAGGACTCAAAAATTGCGCGAATGGATTCGTTATTGCGACATTTGATGCGATATTCCTTTCATATTTAAAAAGTGTTTGGTTCTATGGCGGCGTCAGTCGTTAGTGTGCCAAATTTCTGTGCCAAATATGAAAAGTTAAAGTGGACCCTGTTGGAAATCGAACCCGGAAACCCTAGAACAGAGCGTCAAGGCAAGCACCCTAACCACTCATCCAATGGGCTCCTCAAAATTCTGATTAATCGTTAATTAATCAATTCTGATTCAAATATATTTTACATTTTGTAACGTAAAATTAATTTGCGACTATAAATATCTCAGTTCTCATGTAATTAAAGTAAAATGTTAGTGAGTTGCGGAGGGCGACCGCATGTGGCTTTGAAAGTTTTGTGGCGTGTACCAATTAACCCGTTCTGTAGGTGCGAGCTTCATTTTAATTGTAATCAAAACATCGCGGTGCTAGCGAAGGCCTTGCGTATATACCTCTTAATTTAATTATAACTTTTGTCTATTTGAATCGTTTGCACAGATTACCTAATATAAACTAGCATGAACGATGTCAAAGTGATTTTAAAAATTCAATTGCGTTCAGCAACGGTAGACGCAGATTCGATTTGCAGTTGGGCCTGCACCTTTGAATCATTGATCGCTGGATCAACAAACATTGATCGCTGGATCCAGCGGTGAAGGAAAGAAAATTTGCGTGTCCAAGACTAGGAGTTCTCGAAGTCAAGTGAAGTTCCAGCCAATACTCACTGAAGTAGCGTAATATTACCAAGGTCTAATCAAATAGGTCATAGCTTCAGCCAGGCCTCTGTCACTCCGTGTGTGCCGTAATATAATTGCCTACCGTCGCTCACATTGAATGTGAAAGGAGTGCAACTTCTGTACGCTAGTACTATTATTTATTCTGTGCTTCAGCTTAGACATAATATACAGTCATAATCTCTCTTTTGTCCTAATCTAGTCCTAATAAGTAAACGTTAAGTAAAGACAATAAATAACTAAGTAACCTTCCCGCCTTTAAGCTGATGTAGTTAAAACGTGAGACAAATTTAATTACTGTTAAACACAAGGCTAACCTTGACGAGAGCGCAAGCGTCCGCCTTCGATGTTATGATGTTCGATAAAATCGTACTGAAGGAATCACTATGAATGAAATGACTGAACGAAGATTGGCACGCGATCTGATAGAAACGACTAAAGTCGACGCTCGCGCGATGCCGCATAAATATATACCTATGTACCTACATCTGGAATAGGTAATCTGTCAAATAGTGAAGGAACTGTTGAAATAGTCGCAGTAATTCCGGAGATTACCCTACACATTTAAACAAATATACAAAATCTGCCCTCTCTGTTTATTATATTAAAATAATTTATTGCCTCAAAGCCTCATCTATTCGACCTCTATAAAATGTTTGTATGTGTCCATTAAATCTAAAATTTTAGGACTTTCTATAATTAACTTGATTAATCTCAACGTTTGAAGATTTGAAATTAGTTTTATTGTCAAATAAAACAAGTTTTAATTGCCTAACTAATCACACTCCATTTCTAAGGTTACTGCCGCATAGAAATTTAACGCAGGAGTATTAAACAATTGATCACACTTTCGCTATGGCCGTGATATACTACAAATGACTTATTTGCGTTTAAATGAAACACGCATGATATCAGTTTGAACGCTAAGTTGAAATTCGTGGAATTAGAAACATTAGCAGTGATTTTAAATAATCTAGAAGTAATCTAGAAGTAATAATGGAGATATTTTACAAGGAATTTCAGAAAAATACTTCGTTGTTACTTTGTGAAATCATTACATTGATACATTATGTACATATGTTTACGTGACTAATTTTTTCATGCAGTGAAAACGCAAAATGTGTTTAACGCCACAAGCCTTAAAATTTTACGTAATAACATAAGTCAGATAGCATGCAGTATGGCTCTAAGCTACTCATAGGCTTGCAAAAAATCGCCTTCCTGTTTAGCCTCGGCAGAATAAAAGAACTCTTAGATATTTCTTTAAATGACATACTCGTAAATGCTAAGACTATTCTGTTTGTCCGTTGTGATTGACGAATGGCAAGAGCGTTGGGAGAGTGAGGAGAAGGGACGTGAGCTCTACCGTTACTTCCTGAACGTGGCGGATCGACTCCGGGCAACCTGGGTCGAACCGAACTATGAAGTCTCGCAGATCTTCACCAGTCATGGATGCTTTAGAAGACGACTGTATGACATGAAACTGTGCGATGAGAGTATGTGTGAGTGCGGCACGGAGGATGAGGAATTGCACCACGTTTTATGGTCCTGTCCTCTGTATGACGACCTTCGGAACGAGATGATTGATGGGATCTACCAAGATAGCGGGGGGGCCGCATACTACCGGGATCTCGTGTCCACGGCGGCTAACTACGTCGAGTGAGTGAAGCCCGAAGCCCCGCATCAGTTAGCTGTGGTGTGATGTCGGCCCCAGAAGGGGGAGAACGACAGGGACAGAGTGACATAAAAACAATTTGTACATGATTCGGCCCGTATGACTTGATCATGGCTGAATGCGCAAAGTACAGGCTACTCTTACAATAGCAGTCTACAAACCCAAATTGCGTCTAACACTACTAAAGTCATGATTTTTTTATTATTATTTTTTTTATTTTTTTTTATTCTTTGTAATACTAGGTTCAGCAATTATGTTCACTTGGCTACTGAGGGAGTAAATAAATAACATTGTTACTACAACCTTTGTTTAATAGCATGTAAAGTTTATTGCTCTTTAGATTTGGGAAATCGTCTGAAAGCCATTTTGGGGTAATGGAAAAAGTCTTTAATATTATGCCATTATTGCGGTTATTGAAAAACAAAGTGATCTTCCTATTTTTGAGTGTCTTTCAATCGATTGCAAGTAGTCTCGTCCATACAAATCGTACCAAATTATGAATGTATTTGGGCGTTTCTTATACAAACACGCGTAAACTGCTGAACGGTCGTCATGCATGAAAAGTTGCAAGCAAAAACTAGTGCAATAATGTACATAAAAGTAACTCTGTATGTTACGTTTTTATAACTAAACTATTGAACTAATATTGTTGTTATGAAGATATCTGTAACCTGTAATGCTGGTGAACAGCAAAGGTTACATTTTAAGCTACTTTCTCAATATAACCTATATTTAACTTACTGTAACATATGTAGCTTACAGTTTATTTACACGGATGAAGCTGAAATCAAAACATAACTCTGTTTAACATAAATTATTGTTTCATTGCATAGACTATTCTTATTCTTATTTTTTCTTCTTATTTATTCTTATAAAAAAATCTGACTTCCAAACTCGATGGGACACCTATATATTAGTAAAAGTCAGCTTAAGGTTGAGTTTAAGTTTTTACTTAAGCTCAACCTTAAGTTTATTATGGTTTATTTTACTAGTAACATTTATTTCTATTTAAATGTGTATGTTATTTTATTAAGTCGCCATTGTAGAAAATTTGCATTACATAATTAAGTAAAAATAGTTTCTAAATCATGCAACAAGCCTATACCTATACTGTGTTATGTACAAAGAAGAGGTCCTCGCATTGATACTGCGTTTACCGCACTGTTACCGCACACTGCGTTTCGCAGTCATTTGAGCAGTCCGTCTGGCGAAAGTAACGACCTCCCTTACAGAAGACCGCCGTCAAATAACAGCACGTGTGCTGTTGTGTTTCGGTGAGTGAATAGGGGATGCCGAAGCCCATTTTCCTATCTAATCTCTTATATTTAATCCTACTGTAGTCGGCAGCGCAATTGCAGCTGCTCTGGCGTTGCTTGTGTTATAGGCGACGGTAGCCACCTACCATCAAGTGGACCGTCAGCCTGTCCGTAAGCTTCTAAAGTTATGTAAAGAGCAAAAAAATTTAAAAGCAGCGTTCAGGAATTGTAAGTTCTATAATAGAATAAAAATCCATAGTTACAATAAGAACCAAAATTTTACACAAAAAAACATGCAGCAAAATTGGTAAATTAAATATGTAAAATTACAATACTTTTAAGATTATAATAGCACACGAGATACACATAATTGAAAACATACGTACTTATCTATTTCATGAAATACGTCGGTTCGCCTTTTTCAAAGCCGCCGACCTCCTTCAAAGCCTTATCTATTAAATAACGAATTCAGTAACGAAACGTAATGAAGCATCGTTCTCGAATCTTGAATAAAATATATCGGATTCGTACACTGCGCTGTGTAATTTAACTTCCTTTTGTTTAAAATACTTGTTAGTCGATAGGTTAACGATGGAAAAAATAACGATGTTAATTCTACGATTTACATACAGACTAAAAGTAGATACTTTCTATTAGTTGTCTAACATTTTAATCTTTACGTAGTATAAATTGAAGTCGCTAAATGAATTTCTTCATTTCATGCAATTTCGTTAAAAAGGTAGTTAATTAATTAATTAAATTTGTAAGATAATGTTGGAGACCCCCGACCCTCTAGCAGAAAATGCACAGTGGAAATCTTACAGATTCTGTCGAAGACCGAGCGTCAACAACATTGTCCACGATACGTAAAGACCACGATACAAAGCATATAAGAACACTTACCATCAATCTCCGAGATCTAGTCGTCTTGACACGGCATGGAAATATATATAGGTCGGGAAGGGCATAGGTTACAGTGCCTTCTGACAAATCTTCGAGTCCAGACGGCAAGGCTAGTATCTTCGTGTGTGGAAGACCATTAGACGACACAATCTTCCTGTCCGGTGGCGGCACTCGGGAAGTGCACAAACACAGTGTGCCCTACCACTACATGGCTGTGTGTGTTCCTCCGCTAAGTTCATTTTGATGAAACGTATTTTGACACGGTTTCCACCGTTGGAAAGCACGATGAACATGGAAGGTTAGTAAGTAAAATTGCATCCGTTCGAAGCTGAGACTTAGTCATTAGTTTTTTTTTTTTTTTTTTGTCTCCTCTATGCTACAATCTGTCACCTCTGGGACATTCAGTAGTTGTTATGTCAATTAAAGTCATGGCTTGAGAGGTGCTAGTCCACAGACAAGTCCTCATGTGTAAAATTTTACTGTAGTGACAGTAAGTCTTGAGGAATTTTCCTTTTCAACCTTCTCAGCATTCCTGGCTTCACCATAAGGTTCTTGGCTAAGCAATTGGGGTGTTTGTCTATCCTTAGCTTATACTTTTTAGTAAATTTCTCAATTGTCTCCTCAACGGTTGGTATATTGAGGTCTTTATGTAAGGTTTCATTTGAGACATACCATGGTGCCCTAGCAATCATTCGTAGGGTTTTTGATTGGAGTCTCTGTACAATATTGATATTGGTCTTTGAACAGGTGTCCCATAATTGTATACCATAGGTCCATATTGGTGTTATTATGCTCTTGTAGACCATTACTTTGGAACATAGCGATAGTTGGGATCTTCTATTCAGCATCCAATACATTTTATGTAGTAACAATTTTATTTGTTGTCTTTTATTTGCGATGTGCTTCCGCCAAGTGAGCCTGCGGTCCAAATAGAGACCCAAGTACCTGACATCATTTTCCTGAGGTATTTGAACATGGTTGATTTGAACACAGGGGCAGGTTTCGCGTCGAAGCGTGAACGTTAGGTGGACGGACTTGGATTCATTAACTTTAATATTCCATTTTCTTAGCTTATATTGTTAAGGTGGGCTTGAACCATTTTCGAAGCCTCATGTGGGTCTGTATGTGATGCCAGGATGGCAGTGTCATCCGCAAATGTTCCAGTCATTGTTGTGCTCGTTGTTGGAAGGTCATATGTATAGATTAGATAAAGTAGGGGCTCCAGTACACTACCCTGGGGAACTCCCGCTTTAGCTGCGTGCAATCCTGTTGTGGCAGAGCCATATTGGATCATGAAGTGTCTTCCATGCAGGTAGCTCCTGAGTATTTCAAATATTTGGCCTGGCAAGTTACTCTTTACTTTGTACAGCAAACCATCGTGCCACACTCTGTCAAACGCCTGTGAAATATCCAAAAATACGGCGGAGCAGTATTTTTTTTCATCAAAGGCCTTATTTATGTGTTCCACTATTCTGTGTATTTGATCAATTGTCCCGTGTTTACGTCTGAAGCCAAACTGTTGGGTGGGTAGTAGATCTTTTGTATCAATAAAAGTCATGATACGCTTCTGCAATAGGATCTCAAAGACTTTTGACATTATCGGCAACAGACTAATTGGTCTGTACGATTTAGGATCGTGTTCGTCTTTTCCAGGTTTAGGAATCATAATAGTTACTGATACCTTCCACTGGTGGGGGAATGTGCGGGTCGCTAGTATTCCATTATATATAAGATTTAATAGTTTGATGACTTTGTTGGGCAGTTCCTGTAGGATTTTAGCTGTGATCAAGTCATATCCTGGAGCCTTTCTTTGGTCAATCTGTTTAATGGCTACTTTTACCTCTTTATCAGTAAAGGGCTGGATCTCGGTGTCTGTATTGAAGGCTAAATCCCTTAGGCTGCTCTGTATTTCTTCTTTATCTTCCAGGTTACCTTCGTATTTATGAGGAGTGAAGACATTAGTCAAGTGTCTGGCAAATGTATCGGCTTTTTCAACATCGCTCTTTGCCCATTCGTTGTTAGCCATTCTAATAGGTGGTTGGTGAGGTATAGGTTTTTTTACCTTTTTTGTCGCTTTCCACAAAGAGTACTCAGTAGCGGGTGTGTGGTCTAGCTTGCTTAAATAAGTTTGTATGTCATCGTTTTTCTCTTACCAAGGTCAGAGAGTTGGTTGAGTGATGAAGATTTTTTATTACTACTCTAAATCCTCTCTCATGTTTTAGCTTATAGGTATGAAATTCTGTGTTTTTCATTTTTAGTTCCTTTATTATCGTTTTGTATGAGTCAGCGGTTTTAGGTTGTATTTTAACCTGATCATCTCTGAGGATCTTAATATCGTATTGCCCAAGAGCAATATCTGTTAGTAATGCACGCAAGGGCTCTATGTTCCCAACTCTATCAACAAATATTGGCGGAGGTTTACTTTCTTTGATCAGTGCCGGTTTATCGATAATCATTGGTTGATTAATCGAATCTCCAGGTTCTTCATTTGAGAGAATTTCAAATGAGTTTGATGTTGGAATAGGTGTATTTTGGGGAGGGGGGCTAAGCCAATAATCACTGAGCTTTGCCTGTTTTGAGTCTTCAGTAGTTTTATTTGGACTGCTTCTCCGTCGTTTCTTAGTGCTGTTGATTACGACGAACTTCTCCTGATTTGTGGATTTGGTTAAATTATCGCTGAGGCTTTGAGATCTAGGACGTGCATTAAGCATGGCTTTATGGAAGATCTGTTGAGTTATTGTTTTCTCCCTTGCAGCAGACTTCTTACTTTCGTCGTTGTTAGTTATATAATTTTGACCAGTAATATTAACTAGCGAATGGGCCTGGTTATCCACCCTTCCGTAGTTTCGTTCAGATGTTGGCGAGGTTATGCCCCCCCCCCAGATACGGTAGGGCTGCCCGAGTTATACTCGGGGAGGGATTCTCCGGTTGAACCGGTACCCTCCTGGGGTATTCTAGTTTTTAACTTCGCTTCCATGTTTGATATCTCCTCCAACTCCAGACATTTTAAGGGGTATTTAGTCCCCAAGGCTCGCTTTAGCCTCTTCCAGTTGACTCAACTGGGGGTATGGTTATACCGCCATTTATCGGTCGCCATTGCCTCGTTGGTTGTCTTGCAGGGGGCACCACGAAGTACACTCGGTACACCGCCACCATCCGGTGCGTGCAGGTGAGGTTGACGATTGGGTCGGTTAAGATGTTAAAACCGTACACCCCTTACCCCCCAAGCACGATGAACATGGAAGGTTAGTAAGTAAAATTGCATCCGTTCGAAGCTGAGACTTAGTCATTAGTAAAGTATAAACTTAGTAACCATGCGATGCCAATATAGTAGAAAAACTTTATTTTCTTCGCCTAGTTTTAGAAGTTTGTTAGAGTAAAATTGAAACTTGAATTGAAAATACAGAGCACAATAAACTATATTTAAAAAGTTTGAATGGGGCGATTTTTTTATAAAAAAATATATTTTCTGAGAAAAAAAATAGTAAATTACTGCCCAAAAAAAAGCTTTCTCGTCAAAGTACTAAAAATTTTCAGCGACGACTACATTGTTTCTTAAGCTTATTAATTAACTAAAGTTTTAATCGGCTACTTTTATTTAATTTTTCATATTTTACACAATATTTAAGAAAAGCCTTCCAATTTTAAATCTGGTCGGTTATCTCCGAGAAGTTACAAAAGTTCGTTGTGCAATATTGCACCTTAATTCGTAGGTTATTAGGTTGCGCTCGTATTGGTAAAAATTGAGTTCGGTCTGATGTTAGTCCTTGTCTTAATAAATAATTTATGTTAATGACTGATTTTCAGTGTCAGAACGTGCGGAATATATTGATTTCCGAATTCCAAATTTACTTACATGTGAATAAATAATGATTTCATCCTGTTTCTTATTTTTTAAGACAGTTTTTACACACTTTCACTAAGCAATCGGCATTTTCACTAGTAAATATTTTAAATTATTATGAGATCGACTAATAAGGCGAGGCTTAGTTTGGTTGCATTTGTATGCGTGTTACCGTGTATGTACACGGCGAGGCGTAGTTCTTATCGGCTTCACTCTGCCGTCCACAGGGGTATCTATCTTCAGTTCGTATTTTATCTGAGCCAGCGCCTATTAACACAAGCAACGACAAAGGGATTGTAATTGAGTTGCTGAACTTGACAGGACAAAGAAAGTGATAACGAGCGGATAGAGGAATGAGATTAAAGATGACAAAAAGAATAGTATCCTGAGTTTCTTTCGGGGTTTCTTCTCAGGATCGTCAGCTTGGCTTTTTTTTCCGAAACCCTGATAAATTTAACTGGTAAATTTAAATGAAGATCATAAGAGCTTCTTGGAGAAACCTAATTGATAAATAAATATTTTGATTCATTTGAGCTCTGTTGAAACACAATAGAACATGTGCTGTTTTTCACGGTGATCTACTACCAGACAGGCTACCAGTTTATGACTTTAGAACTCAGTGGTGCCTTATCACTATATTCAATGTATTGCTTATAGAATGATTAGGTATCCTAATCAATGCTTTGCTGGTAATAAATACATTTTATGTTAGACCAATAGTTAAATAAAGTAGGAGTTTATAGATTTTAGGGTAAGTTCTCATCAGGAGTTGGTGCACGAACATCCCAAATTTCGTGTGGTTATAGGCAAATCAAGAAAACCGCATATGGCATTCGAAGTTTCCCGGGCACGAACCAATTAACCTGGGAAGGTCGGGCTAGCGTTAAACAAAATTGTCTCCACTATAATTTTACATGCTATAGGCACCATTAAATTAAGTTGGACTTCAGTTTAAAATAGCATACGCCGTTTATATAAATGGGTATGTGTATAGAAATGTATCTGATAACCTTCATTTCACACAAACTAAATTAATAATGACTCCCACACATAAACAAAATCAAAAAGAAACTAAAATTATTTGTATTGTTTGTATATTAATTGGAAAATAATATACAGTATTTGATCCTAAATAAACATTTACATACTCAACTTACTTTACTTTTATTGATAAGCATCAATTACAAAAAGGTTTAAAGTGTAAATAAAATTGTGTTTGCGTACGCCGCGAACAAATTACGAAAAAACATAATTATGAAGGTGCCTATTTTTATCAATAATATTTTTAAATTATTAAAATAATAATAAAATCGTAAACAAGCTATGTCTGTACATCAATTTAAAAAAAAAAAAAAAAAAAAAAAAAAAAAAAAAACAATTTATGCACTTTGTACTTATGTAACCGAGGTCAAAAAATAGTTTTTAGAATTTTTGTCTATTTGTCTGTTTGTGCACGATAATCTCTGAAACGGCTTAACCGATTTGAATGCAATTTTCACTGATGTATTGAAACAAGTATTTATTCAAGCAAGTTTTTTTTTTATTCTTTTTTTTTTTCGAATAAAAAAGTTACGCGCTACACCGTGTACCATGCGTACGAAGTTGCGGGTGTATTAATAAGAGTCACGATTGATTGATTTAGACGTTTTCAATTGCAGTTATCTGTCTTATTTTTGTTATCTATACTTTTAAAATCCTTTGTCCTGACGAGACTATCAACGCCCAGCCAAAATTACTAAGTCCAAATTTGAAATTGGGACGCGGGAGAAAACTAGTATTATATAAGAAAGGTATTTCTTATCACACAATTAAATATAACAGTTTGGTGTACGTGCTGAGGTAATGGGTTTCTTGTGTAAGGGGGTTGTACTGGTCCAGTCATTATTGCGAATTCCAGCGTAACGTATCACTCGAAAAAATTTATTTTCGTGTACTTGAAGTTCATTTTACAACAAAAGATTATTTCGAATTTTACAGAATAATCACATAAATAAACTAACCAGGAAGCATGCGTCATATCGTGTACACGACAAATTGATTATTCCAATAAAAGAGCGTACAATTCGCGCTGGGACAGTAGATAAATGTATTTCTCCCCATGGTAATAAACCGATATGTGAAAAAAAGTTGCGTAAAAATAATACAGTGTGGGTTGCATGCGACATAGATTGATGTGGGTGAGAATGGGACAGATGGTCTTACCTTTCTTTCGCACCTCAATTTTGTACCGAAACTCAATCTTAATATTGTAGGTAATATGAGTCGACTCAACAAAATATGCATAATCCAATAGATTTTATAGTGTCATAATTTTGTCATATCTACTACTCTAGCGCCACGAATTCGAACGGATTCATTTAGTAAATGCCCAAGATAATAATTGAATCGGTCATTTCCACATTTCTTTCCAACATGCTTTTTTTGCTGAAAATGGTTTCTTAAAGAGAAATGCGTATCAAGATAGCATTCTGGAAGAGAATGTGCCATTTTATAACAACATTTTTACATGGCCAACTGCAAATGTTGAAGATAATCCAGATGAGAATGATGGAGAATATGACTATGTACCATAAAGATATTAAAACATGACAAATTAATACATGTAAAATGATAATAAGATTATTTTTAAGTGTAATTCTCAATTTTATTATAAGCAATAAAAAATATGATTACTGCTATTGTTTTGGTTAAATTATATACCACTAACCCTATTTCTCGCTAAAACAACATAAGTCAAGAACTGTTTTTCAGGTTTTTTTCATTATTTATTCGCTATTTTAATTTTTTACCACTCAAATACTAAATTGAACATAAAAAAGTCCTTTAAAACTCATTTGTTTGTGTATGAAACAGTTTTTATTGATTTCTGAAAAATTCTAATTAAATGACTTATGGGGTTTTTAAAATGACCGATTCAATTGAGGTTTGGGAGCGATAGCCAAGTCCAACGCTTGGGTACCTAAAAGGTAGATACAGCCTCAATCTCTAATCGCACTTGCACCTTTGAGCTATTATGAACTTGCACCATAAACGAAATAATTATCAGCAAAACTGCATGTTTTAAAAAACTAGAAATCTTCTCAAACAAGTGAAGTCCTGTTAAATCGCAGTGGGTTATCATGGTGTGTCACAATTAAGGAGCAACTTAAAAAAAACGAATTAACAAAACAGAGAGTGATGACTGTTGAAATGATTTTCCTCTCTGAAAACTTATTTGAAACGATTTTATAGAGCCGAATATAGAGTTAGGATGAAATTAGATTTTTATTTTGTACTACCTGTGCCCGCAAACATGTACTCGTGGTATTCGGAATAACGTGTAACTTTTTAGTTTGTTAACAGATTAGAATGAAATATATGATACACTAAATATTACCGGAAGCTTGCTACAATACATCAGTGAAAACCGCATTCAAATCAGTTAAGCCGTTTCTGAAATTAGCGTGCACAAAGCATAATACTAAGTAGGCAAACAAGGATTTTATTATAATTATATAAAAGGCTCCAGCGTAAGTTGAATCCTATTAATATGATTGATCGTAATTTATGATTTAATATGATTAATATTAATATGATTTTTTTAGATCTATATGAATCATATTATGATTTTTTTAAATCAACTAAACTGTCCATTTTTAACTTTATATAAACTTTTAATCATCATCGTTTTACAGATGATAATATATAGTTAACTAAGGTTTCAGCCAATTCAACCGAAGAGTTATTTTATTGCATTTTTATCGAAAAAATGTTGGACGTGATTCTTTAAATTTACATAATTTTTTTGTTTGTAAACCGATTGGAATGAAACACTGAATATTACGGGAGGCTTACTATAATACATAAGTGAAAACTGCATTCAAATCGATTAAGCCTTTTCTGAGATTAGCGTGTAGAAACGCACAGAGACACACAGACAAAAACAATTTTTTTGACCTCATAAGTACAACGTGTACAAATTGTTTTTTTTTTTTTTTAAATATTTAATGTACACGGCTATTTTACAATTTTATTATATGTATAGATATTTTTTTTATTAATTTCGAGTTTTAAAGAGGCTTTATCGAACAGGCATTCCCTTCTCGCAGATACAACATTTCACTATGATCTTAGCCTGTCTCTGTATGGGTTCTGCCGCGACTGGTGTTACCCCAGTTTTTGACTGCGTATATAATGTGCCCCGCGGCTACTAAAACACACCTTATAGATTATGGCTTACTATCTAAAACTTTTAACTAAACTATGGTAGCAATTAACTATACTGACCTGGTTTAGTGATTGGAATTAATTGATATAATAATTGAGAAACTTTATAAATATTAATGGGTGCTTAGGCATATATAAAGCAATAATATTAGGTATAAAATAGTTATAAATTAGTTTCTTTCTATGGCTTAGGTATATCACATAGGTGTAGTAGAGATACAAAATAGTTTGCCGAGCTTTATGTTGAAAAATTATTTTACTTCGGCAACACGACTCGTCGCTCGGAAGCGGAGTTGTAAATGTCAACTGGTTAGTTTTTGCTGTACAGCAAACGTAAAAGTTTCGGCTTTAAATTAGTTTAAAACCTAGTAGTTTACGAGATAATTCGGCTGCGCTCCCTGTAACTAGCAACCGTGGTTCTAGCACTTGAATCTATGTGAGTTATGGCATTTTATGTACATGTAGCTTTGTTATGCTGAAACAAAATGCTTCTTATCAATTCTAATGATAAGAAGAACTTCTTACTCGTAAGTAAAATAATTGTTATCTTCAGCGATTTTCCTTGGTTAATCAAGAGCCGAGGATGGACCTTGAAAGATATGGTGGTATCCAACATGGTCTTTTATAAGTAGATACTCAGCTAATGCCGTCAAGAAAGAAATCAACTTTTATTTTTATTTTAACTACACTTAGTTTAATGTATGGCCAAAATTTCTTTGTCGGTACTTGGTTTTCATTTGCTTCAACTGTGAGAGCCTCAATGTTTCGGACATTCTGCTTTTAGACTCTTCTCAGGATATTTATCAATATCAACGTGGTCACTGAGAACTGATGTGGCTTCACTCAGTTTATAACTCCGAAACGCACAGAGTCCATTATTTTAAAAATGTAGTTTTTTTTTTCACCGCGAGATCAAGTTACCTATTACAAACGTTACGATTTAAGTGAGTTGGGTTAATTACTTTTATAGACTTGCACACAGAAGAAATGATCAGATAGTCCATGTTACGCTTTGATATTTTTTCCTAAACGGTATAAAAAGGTGTATAACGGATAATTTATGAAAGATCAGTTAGACCCATTTGGAATCATTCTGCATGTCTCTTTAAACTTTCGACATTAAGACGAGCCCGTTGGTTGAGTGGTTAGGGTACTTGCCTTAACGCTCTGTTTTAGGGTTCCCGGGTTCGATTCCCGGCAGGGTCAACTTTGAAAAATGAAATTTTCAAATTTGGCTCTGGTCTGGATCTGGAAAGTAGTACTGGCACACTGCGGCATTTGAGCAGCCCTTCTAGCGGCAGTAACCACCACCTTACAGAAGACCACCATGAAATAACAGCATGCATGTGCTGTTGTCTTTCGGTGAGTGACTAAGGGATCCAATCCCTTATCCTTAATCCTACTGTAGTCGGCAGCTCACTTGCGGCAGCTGTAGCGTTGCATGTGTTTTAGGCGACGGTAGCCATCTCCCATCAAGTGGACCGTCAGCTTGTCTGCTGATCTTAACTTAAAAAAAGAAAATCGGAGACTTGTGATTTTTGTTTGATTTTTGCTGTAAATGCAAAAAGAATTTTTCAAATTCGACTGGTAGAATTATGTTATTACAGATTATTAAAAACTTTCATTTCAATAATCTAGTATTACAAAGCAATAGGATTAAGAGATAGGAAAGCCATGGTTTATAAAATGTTGCTAATCTTCTTGCGATGCCTCACCAATTAGTGAAAGTTGACGATCAGCCTCTGTGTTTTTTATTCTTCGGAACAGCTCAACAGCGCTCACTCCACTCTATAGATAGGTATTACTTTCAGTAGAAAGAAAACTAGAAAGTTGATTAATTATTGTAAATTTATCAAAGATGCATAAAAAGATTACATTGAATTTATCTTTAATTCATATTTATGCAGACATAAAGAATGTCTGTATCTATTTTGTGTAAATATAATATCCTCTAGTGTATTATATATTTGTTCATTTTAATTTTAATTATTTTTTCTCGCCATTTCTAAAAATACTTACCATAAAAGGGTTATAATAATAAACTCGGGTACCGTTGTTGAAAAATTAAGCATTGTTATGAACAAGTTTAATGATTTATGTTTTGTTGCGTCCGAGACGCGCGTTCCTACAAAATTGCGAAGTTTATGTGAGAATATTTCTAAAATTCTAAAGTGTCTCGCCTTTCCGCCCCTTTTCCGCCTTCCGTTGTCTCTAAGACTGAGGAGTTTGTGAAACTCCAACTTTGTTACGTTTTAAATATAAATTTCTCAACTTTTTCGACCAGCTTGAAATGAGTGGATCTCTTTACTTTTTAGATAGTAATACTAGCTCGTGTATGAAAACTTATTCTTAAAAAAAAAAAAATACTGGTTTATAAATTTTTTCGTATTTTACAGTCCACCGTGCTTACTATGAGCCCATTTTTTAATAATAATAATAATAATAACTTATCTGGTATTAACTGATACCAGAGATGACATTTAGTTTTCTTGTTCCTTCATGACCAACCGTTGAATATTCGGTGTGTGCAAATCTTGACATCTTGAAACTCCAAATCTCGAACATTGAATTTTTCACTGATTAGTTTTCTTATAACACCATTCCTTTATTGACACATAGAACCCACACTATCATTTCATTATTATTATTTTAACTTTCATAATTTGTTAAATTTCAAGTCACGCTTTGCTTCTCGCCCTTATCTGTACTTTCATTTGTAGTTGTCGACTTATTGTTATAATTACTCACAACTTTTTTCAACTGAAAGTAATAAAATGTAATAGCTGCAGATACCTGTAAATGTGTTTGTTTGATCATAACAGTGTGACCTAATGACTTTTTGCTATTCTGTCGGTATTTCGATTAAATGAAATTGAGTTTTATTAAAACCTTTACAATTTATCTTTAAAAAATCGTTAATAGAATAATAGCATTTAGTTAAGAGAATCTCAAAAAACCGTTTCTTATAAATAGGGAAAGGCAACATTTTTATATTATCTGGCAAATGGTTAAAGACTTTTATGGCCATATAATAAGAATTTTTTTTACATACTTCTAGTCTTTGCGGGGGTATATATAGTGTGTTTATTCCTTAAATTCATATTGGGAAGTAATTCTTCGTAAGTTTTAAATAATTTGTAGTTTTTAGTTACAAATAAGCCTACTTCAAATAAATATAATGAGGGCAATGGCAAAATACGTATTTTTTTAAAAACTGGTCTACCCTTTATTTTTTATCCTACTAAGGTCGGCAGCGTAATTGCAGCCTATGGGATTGCTTGGGTTAATAGGTAGCCACCTAGCTTCAAATGCACTGTCAGCCTGCCTGCCGACCCTTATACAAAAGATAGAGAGATACTACAATAATTATCATCAACAGCCTATTTATTAAATGGCCCCGCTGCAGGGTCACAGGTCTACCTTCTCATCAAGGTCGTATGACTGGCCTAGTGCGGGTTGGTGGATTTCACATGCGCCTTAGAACTTCTTCTTTGGTGTATGCAGATTTTGTTCGCGAAGTTTTCCTTCACCGTTTGAGAGCGGTTAGTAAATTCACTTAAGTTTTTAGAAATAAAAAAAAACTTTTGGTACATGGCATAACCGGTGATCGAACTCGGACCTCTCGACATGATAGACCGTGTTTTTCCACTGCGCCACCGACGCTCTTACCTTATATTTACTACAATAATACGACTGATATAATCTAAATGATAACTATTTCTTCTGTTTGCAGAATTAACTGCCCATAAATAAGAAAATGAAATATGAAAATGCGCTTCAAACGTTGTGTTTCCTCAGTTTGTAGAATCTCAGTAAACTGTTGCTCTATTTCTCATACTTAAAATTATTCTAAAATACCCTAGTGGCTAGTGGAAGACTATTTTTCCAAAGCTTTTACCGTTGCAATACGATATGGGATATTTAAAATAATCAACGATATCAGATGACTCCAATTTTGCACAACTAAGTCCATTAATGGATCATATGTCTCGCATACAATATACATTTGCTATTTTTTGAAAAATATTTTATTCAATTCACGATTTGTATGTACCATATTTTTATTCCGCACAAAAATCCGTAACGTATCGTCCATTGTTTAAAATTGTATGAAACCCCACAAATTATAAACTGCACAAGTTTCTCTCTTCACGACTTACGTGAACTTATGGCATTACGCAGTAGCTCAACAAGTTAACGCTATCCGCGAAATTAGACACTGATCCGATTTTATCCGAAGTAAACAAAAACTTTTCACTTAGAAATGATTTAGAATTGACTCTGTCACTTATTTTTAGACAGAAAATTAAATTAATGTGTGTTCCTACTACATATTTAGGTAGATGATACGTAATAGGTGTAGGTAATACGTAATACCTACTTAACCTTGGTATACCAGTAATACGACATTCAAAAATTACGAATCTTAAGATTTTTATTTTCTCAGCCATAGAACGCCTATATACCCTCTCAACAAGGGTGTATGGTCCACCACTCTGGCCCAGTGCGGGTTGGTGGACTTCATATCATTATCTCGGCCAAAGGTCATTCACAGCTGGACAAAGGTCTCCCCCTTAATTCTCCAAAAGAACCGATCAGAAACAGCCTGAATCCACCGTCGAACTGCGGCCCTTATCAGGTTGTCTGTCCACCTAGTGAGTGGGCGTCCTGCGTTGGACTTGCCAGTGAAGAACCTTCCGGCCTCAGCGGCCGTCGGTTCTCTGCCACTTCAACTTACTAATCGTCCGGGTTATGTCGGTAATTTTCATTCGTCTACGAATCTCCTCATTCCTGATTCGAACTCGCAGTGTAATAGCCCTCTCCATAACTAGTTGAGCGACGTTGAACTTTCTATGAGGCCCATAGTTAGAGACCACTTTTCAGGGCCATATGTCATCACTTACTTCTTAGAATTTCTTCTTTGGCGCAAGCAGGTTTCCTCGCGATTTACTTCATCGTTTGAGAGCATTTAAATATTTAGAAAAAAATAAAAAAAACTATCGGTACATGGCAAAACCGGGGATTAAACTCGGAGCTCTCGACATGATAAGCCGCGTCTTTCCCATGTGCGCCACTGAGGCTCTTATTATAATAATACTAACTGTATTATTATTATTATTATAAGAGTAACTGACCCATTATAATAATACTAACTGACCCAGCAGACGTTGTCCCGCCAGAACTCGAAAATAATTCTCTAACTCGATTGTGGTGCCACCTATCGGGTCCAATTTTATTTTCAAACCATGTGAAGTGTCGCGTCAAAGTGACGCGACACTTCACGTCAATGAACGTCAGTTAAATTATTTGAATATTGTTCATACAAAAATACAAAAATCCCTATTAATAAATGGGGGTGGGGGTAGGAGGGTGAAAAATAGTTTACGTCCTATTTTCAGACCTACTGAATATACACACAAAATTTCATAAGAATCGGTCAAGCCGTTTCGGAGGAGTTTTGTTACAAACACTGGGACACAAGATTTTGATATATTTTTTTTTTATTTTTTTTTATAATGATAGATCAAGCATTTGACCGCAGTCTCACCTGATGGTAAGTGATGACGCGATCTAAGATGGAGCATGCTTGTCTATTAAGAACCGATTCACTCGCGACTTGAAGAGTCCAGGGTTGTAGTGTTGTGGAAACAAGGGTGCTGGAAGTTGGTTCCACACGCTAGCAGTTCGAATCAAAAAAGTTGACCCGAACCGCAACGTGCGGATTTTAGGTATATCAACCATATAAGGGTGACATTTAAATGTGCGCCTTGTTGTCCGATGGTAGAATTATTTAAAAAATCGTAAATTTAAATAATTTTGTTGATAATGAAAATAATAGTTTGCATTTTTTAATGTTTTGTAATTTGACGAGGCCTTCGGGGCCTTCGAAATACTCTTATAAATTTGTAACGATAGTAATAAATAAAAAAAGCAACAAGGTTGGTTCAATCGAGTGGTAGCTCGAATCGATTGCGGTGGCGCTCTAAGCCATGTCTGACGTGGACTGTTCAAAAGAACCTTTGCTCATAACTTAGCCATTGCATTCGATGAGCACGGCGGGAAACTCACTGAAACGAGACTGAAATCTAACACAGTTTGGTGTTTAATACCACTTCCCTTAACCTATTGAAGATATTATTGAGAGGCTCCACTCCATTGATAAGAAGAAATCATTGTCTATTCAGCTCGTTGAAACATAAAGCCAAAATAATATGTATATAATACATAACTTCTTGGTCTATATTTCTGACTAGTTATTTTTAAGTATAATGGTTTACGAGAAAATAAATAAAAATCGAATGTTTTGCTTTGTTACAAAAATCTATTCAATTTGGTTCTTTCAAGAAGTAATGCAAATGTGTCTATATTCAAATGATAGAGTATCATTTACTCTACAAATGACACGAACAATTTTTCATTTAATTCAATAATTTCAGAAAAAGAAAGCTTTTTTTTATAATTTTCGACTAACGGATACAGATCCAGTTGAGATCCATTTGGCATCCAGAGAGCCCAGTTTCCTAAAGTCATTTGCGTATCATTCTACGATCAACAATACACCTAGATTAAAGGTCTCATACAAAATCAAAGCGAAAAACAGTCCGTGTTGATCTTGTGTTGATTATACTTAAAGCTATATCTGTTTATATCTGTTAAATTAACTTAAAATATACCTTAAGTCTAAACGCTTTTTAACAGTTTTTAAACGCACACTGTGGCATTTTAACGCGTCCGAACGTTGGCTTTGGTTGAACCGTACTGTCGCAAATAAGAGCACGCGCTTATTTTGTGCTCTTATTTCTCGGGCCGTTTTCAGAGCTATCACCTTTAATCTAGTTGTATTGTTGATCGAAGGTATCATTGCTCTTCCACGGAGATTTCAATATTATATCTATCTATTTCTATAATAGGTATTATAAAATAAAGTCGCATTTGTCTGTTTTTCCGCTAACTTCTGCGATACAATCTTCATTAATGGAAATATTAATAAAAGTTAAGGTTTGTGTATAAAATTTCCAGAAACAAGCATCCGTGCGAAACCGAGGGCGGCTCGCTAGTTTAAAATTAAGATAATGTACTCGTAAAATTCGTATGAACAAGCAAACAAAAAAGTCAGCAAATAGTTAGCGGTCCGAATTAACTGTCTTTAGTTCTATTCTTACAATTCTAAGATGACATTTGGCTGACTCCAGTTTATTCTATGGATCTCGCTATTCAAATCGAAGCCAATCAAATCATAGCAATCGTGGGATATGTCATAATCGGGGATTATTTTAGTATTTAAAAATTTATATTTAACTTGACTTTATATGCAAAAACTGAAAAGATTACAGGGCAAATATAATAATAGTTATAATAGTAAGGAGTTTATTTAAAAAACATTTAAGGCGAGGACTTATCAGAAAAGCGTTATGTTCGTCGCCTAATTTGACTCTTTAATGTGAAATTACAACTTAGATAAAAATACAGAGCATTTGACTACTTATATATAAAAAAGTTTGAATCGGGCAGATTTATAAAATAAATTAACTTTTCTCAAAAAAAAAAATTAAAAAAAAATTGTAAATTATTTACTGCCCCAAAAAAAAAAAAGCTTTCTCGTCACAGTAAAAAAAAATTTAAGCCACTACTACATTATTTTTAAGCTTACTAATTAAGTTCTGTACTAAAGTTTTAATAAGCTACTTTAATTCTTTTTTCATATTTTACACAATATTTAAGAAAAACCTTCAAATTTTAAGTCTGTTCGATTATTTCCGAGAAGCTACAAAAATTTCTTGTGCAATGTTGCACCTTAATTCATAGGTCATTAGGTTGCGCTCATTTTAATAAAAAATATGTTCGGTCTGATGTTAGTCCTTGTCTTAATAGATGACGTTGTATTCTTAAATACTATTCTATCATAGAATCGTTCAGTTCTATGATGGTAGGTATTTTTAATTATTATATGCCTGTTACTAAATAGAGATTTTTAAACAAACTATGGCTTTGAACAAATGTTTATACGCGCCTTTGTACTTGTGCTGCTCTACCAAAGTGTTCTCGACTCCAGACACGGAAGCGATCTTGAAAGCCTCCCGTTGCAGATCAAGTAACTCTTGTTTAGGTACACTAAACTTCCAACCATCTACTCGTACGTAACTTTTGTAACAAGTGTAAACAGTGAGCAGTACAGTAGTCGTAGATTCGAATCCCTGCCAAACCAGCATTTCTGCTGTTTAAAATCGAATTCTCTGCTGAATATCTTTAAGCTTATTATATAATTTAAAGACGTCATCTAAAACGTTAATATTAAGTTCAAATATATAGGTATTTTCATATTTTTTCCATAAAACGTCCGTAAGACTTGTGCCCAGATGAATATTTCGTCTCAGAAGCACATTGAGGCCACATAAAGACGTTTTTTCCTGCTTTTCCTTTGTCCTTGGTTATGCTCTTTACGGTCGTAAGGCCTGCCCATATCGTAACTCTTTGTTAAAACGGCCAGACCCGACCTCCCATGGGTCTAATTGATTCATGACGCATATGAGCCCCAGATAAGCCCTAATAACGACTGGTAGGACACTTAATTATATGACGATTCGACAACAATGTAGGCCTTCATACTGGTTGCTTTATATTACTAGAATAAATTTATTTTATATTAAAATAAAATTATTACCAATAAAATTTTAAAAAAAGTTTGCAAGAATTTTTTTTTGATAATTGATAATAAGGACTTCATTTATCATATACCAATCGCAGGGCCAATAAAAGTCATTTGCATGTCTGCTGTCACTACTAGAAGTAAGTACTAGTAGTAGCCACTGATACAAGTAGAGCATTATAGAGTTTGCACCTATCACTCTCACGAATACACAGTAAATGATAATTTTAATTATGAAAACATTCCTTGTCTGAAATTTTCGGCTACCTATTTAATGTTTTCAGTGATAAGTAAACATAATATTTACTTATTACGAAATGACTAGTCCTTATGTATTTTTTTCTTGGAACCATTCGAAAGAAAAAGCTATTTAAATGTGTCACGTCATTTTTTGGTTTCTTGTGCTTGTACTATAAAAGATAGAATGGTTGTACAAATGATTCGAGTATATGAATCTTAGATGATATTTTTACCGTTATGAAAATTCCTTGTTAGTGTATGCATTGCATAAGTAATTTTAATAAAAAATAACTTCGTAGCTTACTTACTTACTCGATAGACTGAGAAGAAATTATATTTCAACAAGTAAAAATTACACACATTATTTTGGGGAAGAAGGCAAACACTGTTAAAAGGGTAATGAAGATTGTCAAGCAGAGAGGAAGTCTTGTGTCTTTTTAATCAGTATTTAAATATCACACGGAAAAAACATGAATAGGGATAAAAAGTAGCGTAATTTTTCTTTGTAGAATCCTTTGTAATTTGATCAATTTGAAATCGAGTTATTATAAAATTGTCTCTGAAATGTTTCTAAAAATAATTGAAAACAACAACGAGTGGGAAGAGTACATTATTAAATAAAAATAAATGAGAAAACAAACAGAACTTTGTCTCGAATAGCCCATGGGAATCGGCTCCTGATTCGAGAACCGTGCGGGAGCTGTCACATACCTTGGCGCGTGTACGGAATGTTTGAAATTTCATACACTTTTACAGCACGTAGGTACTTATGTAAGGCATCAGTTGAGACGTTTTATAAGGTTTATTCGGTAACGGAAAACGTGAACGAAAGAACTCTTGAATTCGCTGAAAAATTTAGACGATTCTGTTTTGGTGGAAAATGATAATATAATTACTAATAGGTACATATTTTTATTATAATCTGAGGTAGGAATACATATATGTATAAAAAGAATTGTATATCTTGTATCTTGTATATTTCTAATTATTTTGTATAAAAATATCTAGTTAAATGAGTCATTTGACGAGTCCACTGGTCGAGTGGTTAACGAGCTTGCTTTAATGCTCTTTTTATGGGCTCCGAGTTCGATTCCCAGAAAGGCTAACGTTGGAAATGAACTTTTTAAAGTTGGCTCTGCTTTGAATCTGGTAGGTAGTTGCAGAGCACACTACGTTTCATCTGGGCAGTGCCACCCTTACAGAAGACCATCGTGAAATGTTACAGAAGCTGTTGTACAGAAGTAGGGATGCCGAAGCTCATTTCCCTATCTCTTTTTAATCCCTTATCCTTAATCCTACTGTTGTCCGGTAGCGGCTTGTAGCCGACGGTAGCCACCTACCATTAAGTAGATCGTCTGAAGATCTTCATAGTTCAGTAGTTTGTTAAAACTGTTATTTAACCCGGTTCAGATCTTGCGCTCACCTAAAAACCATTCATTCCACTTCGACCACTTCAACTAAAACTGATCAAATATTTTCTTTTCCCCCAAAGTTTACAGTTTGTTAGTTGGTTGTTTAGGATTTTTTTTTAATTATATTACTATTTTTAATTATATGTTCCAACTACAATGATATTAAATCTAATCTAAGTATATAGTTCCGTTTAATAATATAATGTAATATTATGAATGTGAAAGTTTTTATGGAATTCAACAATCACATAATCAACTTTATAATCGGCTGTATTTGAATATATTGGTTATTTTAGTTTAACTATAGCTATTATTTAATTATTGTAAATTTTTAATAAGTTAATTGTAGGTTTTTTAAATAAAATAAAATGATATACGCTTAAAAAAGTTAATTAAATGTTACTTAATATGTAGATATAAATAATAATCCATAATCCATATTGTGTAATTGATAAAATGTGGATTGAACATTAAATTTTCAACATTATTTTTATGAATAATTTATTATATGATATATTTATATTTATGACTAAAGATCCGCCTTCGGCTACGCGTTTCGGATTAAATTTTTTTCAGCAAATTATTTACACAAGCCTTCCTCGTTTAGCGCTCTTTACATTAGTGAAAACCGTAACAAAATCCGATGGGTGGTTTAGAAGTTAGCCGAGAAACAGACAGACATTAATAGCGACTTTATAATATGTATAGATTATTATATACTTTGCTTTCGATCATTCTTTCGGCTGTCAGTCAAGCATTTGAGCTGATTTTAAAAACAGTTTTTGTTTTTCTCAAAGTTTTCTCAAGAAAAATCTTTGAAAGCAATAATCAAAAGATCCTACACGAGTTTTATAACAAAAGAAAAATACAGTTAATACATAGAACACGTTTGCTTACTTCGTCACGTCACAGTCTAACCATAGTTGCGTCATACAGTCAGGCAACGAATGTACTTGCGTAGAGCAACGTTCGGCGAACTCCCTTCAGTTTGCAGGCTCGAACATTGAGCGTTGCCCGACTGTATGACGTAAGTATGGTTAGACTGTGGTCGCGTTAAACAGTTAATTACTTGGCACATCTAAACCAATCATTTCATATTTTTAATATGTATTTTTTCTTGTATTATATTATGAAATTTTTATAAAAAGTATATAAACAAATGAAACTGTATTAAACTTACTTCTAAAGGAAAATCTAGAAGAAATCGTTTAAGAGTGTTAATAATATGCTATAGTCGTTTAGGATGTCCTAAGATCCGTAATCACTATAAAACAGTATAACTAGAGCTCGTTTGTCACCGGATCTAATAGAGGTTTTTGCCTAATGCCTTCATTCTTTCCTCGTCACTTTTTGTCCGTAGCTCACTTATTTGTCTCACTGGGCGGAATTTCGGGGTCCGACAGCCTTGGCCCTAATTAGAGTCAATGACCGTGCCAGAATTCTTGCAGCTTTCTAACAATTTCATTCCATACACTATGTGACTGACATATAATACGTCAAAACTTGTAACACTTCGCTCTGAAATATTTGGTTGGTCCTAATTGCTTTATGAAATTACTAAATTCTTTATATTAGAATAAGGTTTCTAAATTTTTATAAAATTTTGTAACCTTATTTTGAGAATTTTAAAGACAACTCAAATCATCCCCATGTAATTTTTAACAGTTTATTTCTGTATATATCTGTATATTTTCATTCACCAAACATTATGTTAATATTTTCTTATGTTATTGGACAAACGTGAAATGGTACCTCCCGAGAAATGATTGAAGTTCCCACAGAAACCAAACCAGCAGAAATTCATATACTAAATTCTTGCCTTATTATAAGAAAAATTCTTTATTTATTTCGCAACAAATCAAACATCTAATATGGTTTTAAATTTAATCTGCATATTCTTCACACACAAATGAGATTCTTTAAATATAGGAAAAGACTTCCAGAGCGTTTCTCTCTGAATTTATAGGTGAAAAAGTATATAGTATATAGAAGTAAATATCTCAGATTATTAATAACAATTTATAAATTAATTTTCATCACAATCACCATCACCACCATCATTACCATTAGCCTACAAGCGTCATTTATTTCCAGCCACATCTAGCCACTGCCGCCCGCTCTCTTTAGGTAAACGGTCCATCGAGCAGATTATTATTTATGATTAGGTATATATTCAGAAAATAAATTTATAATTAAATAATATCACACTATTACTTACATTTATTAATTAATTTGAAACTATAGTGATATTTTTATAAAGTACACTGTTGTTATGGTGTTATATATTCTTCCTCTTAATGTGCCTCTTCGTTGCAGGAAGTTGACTATCAGCTGTGAAAACTTGTGCCTGTCCTGGGCCAGATAGAACAGATGTGGAGTCCATTCTCTGATATTCCACGTAGCCATGATTTTTCCGCCTTCCAGGGCACCGTCTCCCTTCTATTTTGCCCATCATCATAAGCTGAAGCAGTTCATATCTTTGTTGCGTAACAAATATCCCAGATTTTCATTTTTGCGCTTTTTGAGGTCTGCAATATTTTCTAGGTCATACCGGCACGCCAGAGCACTTCCATTAATATCTATACAATAATACCTGAAGCGAAAACTTATAATCCCTTTTTAAGAAAATTGCGCAGAGTGTAGGAGGAGTGTGAAATTTGGTACACTTTGACGAGCCCGTTGAATGAGTGGTGCTTGCCTTAACGCTCTGTTCTAGGGTTCGCTGATTCGATTCCCGGGAGTGTCAACTTTGAAAAATGAACTTACCAAATTTGGCTCTGGTCTGGATCTGGAAAGTAGTGGCAGGGCAAACTGCGTTTCGCAGTAATTTTCATCCACCTACCATCAAGTGGACCATCAGCTTATCTGCCGATCTTAACATAAAAAAAAACTTAAAGTTTATGTGGAGAAGAACTGAAGAAAGCTAATAGTTTTATATAATATGCATTAGAAATTAACATTGTAAACACTACCGCGTGTATGACACACATATACACGTTTGACAGTACATATGTAAATACTCTTTTGTTTATAGTCGAATTTCGACCACTGGGTTCGGCTTCCACTAATAGCAAAAATAAAATTTTAAACAGCCGTTTATGTTAATGAAGTTGCAACTAAGAAAACGAGTGTGTGTGTCGCTATTTTCGATGAGTTATAAAAAACACCATGGTTAGACCTATTCGAATGTCGAATATTCCAAAGCAAATCACATCATAAAAGTTAAGACAGTGAGGGATAAATCGCATTTTGAGCATCGTTTGTACTTTTCAAACTTCGCTTGGAGTGACGGAAACAAACGATCATTGAGATGTGTTTTTTATGAATTTCTTTTCTTAAAAATAATTGAGCTTAATTTGAACTTGAGGTAAGTGTTTTTAGGTAGGCTCTAGCTAGACGATGACAACTCACTTAATCGGGATGTTAATAATATTTTCTTTTATGTTAAGGTCGTCAGACAGGTTGAGACCGCGTTTATATGACACCAATTATTTTGTCAGCCAACCGCGCAAGAAAATTTTCGCGTACGTCTAACTGCAACCTGACGGTCCAGTTGATAGTAGTCGGCTACCGTACAAACGGTACAAGCCACATCAGAGGAGTGGCAAGTGTACTACCGACCTGGTTAGTATAAAGGATATAATGATCCAGATCCAGACCAGAGCCAACTATGACAAGTTCACGACCAAGGAGCACATCAAGGATGAAGGGCCCTATAGTTTTAAGAATTAGTTATAAGTGAAGGTATGTCATTTTATGAACTATTGAAATCTATATCTATTCTAACCGTATATCTCTACATATAATAAAATCGTAAACGAGCCGTGTCTGTTACAAAAGAAGTTTTTTTTTTTAAAAAATGCACGTTGACTTATGTTACCGAGGTCAAAAAAATAGTTTTTAGAATTGTTCTCTGTTTGTCGGTTTGTCTGTGCATTTGTGCACGCCAATCTCTGAATGCGGTTTTCACGTTTTAAATTCTATTTAAGTACTAAACTTGTTTAGCGGTCTTGCACGAGAAGTAAAATGCGATTAACGAACTGTCAAAATTAAACGGCCGAAAAGGGCTGTTTAGCACGCTAAACATATTTAGCATTGGTATTTTTGAGGTTAATTGAACATCGTCATTACTTATGTGGTTTTGTGTGATGTGAGGTTTGAGAATTTACTTGTGTGATTGTTACCCATTTCTGTGATTTTTTTAAAATTTTAATAACAAAGTTATGAATTTGGCCAAGTATGTTTTTGTAATTTTGCAAAGCAGCATCTGTTCTTTTTTTGAAAAGTTGGACCCGCGAACCCAGTTATTTTTCACCGTGCCACTCATGATGACGAAATCTCGGCTTTAATAAATAATAAATAACCACGTGAACTCTTTTGTTTATGTAGCTTCCAGAAATTGGAAACTGAGATGACAATGACAGAATAGACCGATCAATCACAATCACAGACACTTTGAACTAAATACGATTCATTTTAAGCAAAAAAAAAAAAAAAACCGTCCTACAACACAATGAAAGAAATGTCACAACAATGATCAAATCTTAAAACGAAACGTACAAACCACAGACAAATCTGTGTTTAGTTAAATACGACTTACATTGACAAGGTGCAAGACATACTTAAATACGTTTAGGGTGATCGTGTTTTCGAGACAAAACATATTTAACTAAATAGATTTAAGTTCATTTTAAATAAATTTTGGTAAAAGTCGCCCTTAGTGTTTGTTTTATTCCAATCGGTTTACAAGAAAAAAAGTTATGCGCCTTACTGAAAACCACGCGTACGAAGTTGCGCGCTCAGCTAGTCTCAAATAAAATGTTGATCGAAAATGTCATACCTACTTGGACTAATAAATGTTTAGTTTATACTTTTTTTTAAGTATTAGAAAATGGATATTAAAATCCATAACAGAAATGTTTGACAAAGGTAAATTTATTCTTATGGCATTTTTTTTCAGCTTTGAGGAATTTCCCTATTGTTCAGTAAAACCTTCTATTATCTATGTATTATCAGTAACTTCTATTATTCTATTATCAGTAAACTATTAAAAATAGTCGTTTTCTTTCCCCTTTTTCTTAAGCGTTAAAAAATAGTATATATTTCAACAACAACTCAACGGATTTCAACGGACAAACAAACTCGCGTTTATATTATTAGTTGCCAAAGAGATTATCCGGAACTTAAGTATCATTATAGCAAATACGCTGCACTCAGGTAAGTTTTCTACTGAGGTAGTAAATAGATAGTCAGCAAATTTGAAAATTAAATTTACTCAATATTTACCATGAAACTTTTTTTTATATATAAAACTTTTTTTTATTTTTATATATTTTTTATATATAAAGCTTTTTGAGAATTGCTACCTTACCTTACCCTGGATGACAGAAACAAGTTAAGGTTTGTTACAAATTGTAACATTTTCAACTGTCACCTTTACTAGAAATTTGATTCCGCTGTTTACGGCGCTAATAGGAAAATGGTTCTATTATAAAAGTATATATCGTTGAGAACGAAGCACCTATAAAAGTTATGGCTCAATAAAAATAGGTGCTCGTATATTGAAGCTAATCACGTGAATGGCATTGAATGAAATTGTTATAGAGCAATTAAATACTTGTATACGTCTAGTCGTTAGTCTTTTCCACCCCTTTGCGATTGAGGTCTGCGATATACA
Source organism: Bembecia ichneumoniformis (assembly GCA_910589475.2). Lineage (NCBI taxonomy): Eukaryota > Metazoa > Arthropoda > Insecta > Lepidoptera > Sesiidae > Bembecia > Bembecia ichneumoniformis. The sequence goes on along the minus strand of OU342537.1, from coordinate 8,638,058 downwards.
TATACTTAGTACTACTATATTGCTAGTAGGGGTCTTGAAAAAGATGATGACCGAACGGTGCAAACATATATATGTCTGTCTCCCTCATGAAGACTTCGAACGTTGTGCGCATGTCCGAGAACTAGCAGCTCTCTCTCGCAGCTTATAAGCTCTCGCCGAGAGATAAGGGCTTCTCCCACTACTGTCGCAACGCATGCGCATAACTTGTCAAGTATGAACGTGTGAGAGAAAATAACTCTCTTGCTCGGCTACGCTGCCACTCACGGGGACTAGCAATATAGGAGTATTAAATATATTGCGATAAACGACTGTAGTGGAACTACATACTCAATGATTAGTTCATTAGCTTTTTTTATTACTATTTTCTTTTTAATTTTAGGGACTTTAAACTTACAAAGGCATGTCAACCCCATAATCTCCATGATGGGGGACAGGGCTAATATAATGTGCATGAACTGCTGAAGGTAACTAACGTATTTATTTATTTGATAATGATTAATACTGTGTCCGTCTAAATAGCTTTTTAAATATTAAATTATAAGTGATCATTTTTTTAGAAGTTAGAATGATTATAGTAAGCTATCCTGAAAAGATAGACATATGCCATCGTTGACTTTTTTGTAGACCTATAAAAAAGAAAAAATCCCACCATACATTGTTTTGTTATATCTCAAACGGATCAGACAGCGTTTTCGAAGAAAGCTCCCAGACGGTCCCATTTTCGGAACCTTTGGATGAGTGGTTAGGGTACTTGCCTTAACGCTCTGTTCTAGGGTTCCCGGGTTCGTTTCCCGGCGGGGTCAACTTTGAAAAATGAACTTTTCAAATTTGGCTCTGGACTGGAGCTGAAAAGTAGTGCCAGGGCACACTGCGTTTCGCAGTCATTTGGGCAGACCGTCTGGCGGCAGTAACCACCCCCTTACAGAAGACCACCGTGAAATAACAGCACGTGTGCTGTTCTGTTTCGGTGAATAAGTAAGTGATGCCAGAGCCCATTTCCCTATCCCCTGCTAATCCCTTATCCTTAATCCTAATGTAGTCGGCAGCGCACTTGCAGCGGCTGTGGCGTTGCTTGTGTTATAGGCGACGGTAGCTACCTACCATCAAGTGTTTTTTTTAAATCTTCGTCATATTTTAACCAATTCACACAAAACCTTAACGAATTATACGACTAAACCTTCCTCAGAAATCACTGTCACTCAGAATCACCACAAAATCCATTCAGTAGTTTTTCAGATTATCGCGAACATCCATACAGACAGACAGACAGACTTGTCTTTTCCGCGACATCAGCAGTGATAATGGGACCCGAAGTCACAGCCAGGCCTTATCCCCGGGCCCCACGCACCGCTGCGTCCTTGCGGACCTATCGTGACCTCCTGTCGTGACCCGCTGTAACATCTGCAGACCACCACACTCTTCACTGCCCGGTGTCGGCGCGGTGCGGGCGGTGCACTTCCCCATGTCCACCGCCCCCGAGCGAAGCGGCACCAGCCGCCCATATGGGATATTCCTCTCAACCTTCGCAGCGAGCAGCGAGGGAATTCCTAATCGAATCAACCCTTTACTTCTTCTTCGCGGCACAACCATCCGCGTAGTCGGAGTCCGCTTCCACCTTCATCCTCAGGATGACCCCTGCTTGTGTGGCCGTAGGGGTGTCCTCCTGACATTTCCCAACAATCGCGGCAGCCCGAGACGGGCTCCACCTCCTGTTGTCGTCGCGGAAGAGCTATTAGGCCGGGTGGCGAGGCCGGGTCTTCACTCTTCCGGACGACTGCGGAGGGTGGTTACTAGGCCGGTGCCCCGACACTGGGTGTTCGCCCAGTGAAGCTGTAAGTCTCGAAGAATCGAATTGTTTTACTACTTCCTATATCTAACTGCTACTGAAAACATGAATTCATAGGTTTTGATGTATTGGGTAATTCATTTGACAACGCAAATTATACTTAGTAAAATAATTAAAAATAACTTCTACTCTCCATGGTCTTTGTGGGAACACAGGCTGAAGCGTCAGCAAATTCTTTCCGCCGGCGCCCGCCGCGAAGCGGTCGCTGGGGTCAGTCGCTCTGAATCGCTCTCAGAGAAACGTGCATGCAACACGTATTGTTACGATTTGTATTAATATATACGTTAAGTGTAGAGTCAGTGTTTCATTCGACATCTACCGTTCCCAACAAGCACTCGCCCACACGTGTAGCACTTCTTTCTTTTGAGTCATTCTTGTTTTCTTTTGTTTCAGGTAAAATAAAAATAAAAAGTGTTGGCCGATCAGTACTCTGTACTGTACCGTATGTGAAGATGTTCTTCCAACTGCAGATTCAGACAACACCACTATTCTGTTACTCTGCCAACTATGCAAGATTTCTCTGACCTATGTCAGAGGAACCCCAGCCGGTAGTACAAAAAATTATCGTAATTACCAAACTAATACGTCATTCATTATTCCTAGCTAAACCCATTATTATTTTTTTTAATTTAATATAGAAGTGGTTATGTCCGTGGGCAAGGACGTGAACTACTTTTAAATAAAGCACTCCCTAAAAGGGATCGAAAATTAGTATGGACCCTATTCAATGAGACTAATCCCGAAGAGGTTTTGAAGATTAAATTTGTGAAATTGATATTTTTGAATTGCGAGACAAATCAGTAAAGAGATTTATTATGTAAGTATTTTTGTTTCGTCAAACAGGCTGACGGTCCACTTGTTGGTAGGTGTTTACCGTCGCCTATTAACACAGGTGCGGCAAGCGCGCTGCCGACTTTAACAGGATTAATAATAAAGGATTAACACCGAAACACAACTGCACACATGCTGTTATTTCGGAGTGGTCTACTCCTGTAAGGGTTTCGTTACTACCTTCAGACGACTGCCTAATTTATGACCGCGAAATGCAGTATAACTGCTTACACCTCCAGAAAAAGTGATGTCGCTCACACAAATCTTACAATCTTACAAATCTTACAATTAGCTGAATTACCATAGATTACGGCAGTCACATATTACGAAAAACGGCCTCCAGAGGAGTCGCGGAAAAGCAATGGATACGCAATAGAAAAGCATTGTGGGTTGGTTAAGACGAGTTTTCGGGGAGGAAAAAGTGGGTGCTATGGAACATACATCCATCGACCGTGTAATGGGTAATATTTGACAATGTTATTTGAATAGAGTAATATTCACTTCAACGGTATCTACAATCAGTTATAGTTTATATATGTACAACCTATATCATCATACCATCAATGGATTGTAAAGAAAGTTTATTTATTTCCTCAACATAAGTTACCTTAAAAAATTTACCTTCCTTTTAAAAACAATGATTTTCAAAACATTTCCGATGAACAAAACATGTATGTATACGGAGTACGTATACATACATGTTTATATATGTACGTATTGTCAGTGAATTTAGACTTATTCTTAACAAAGAGTGTTGTATTTTCTTAGAAACTCAATAAAATCCAATTTGGATCTACAAAATTTAGGGAACAATGATGTTTAATAGACCTAACAATATTTTTCTATGGAAATTTATCAATAGATCCTATCTATATCTATATATATTATACTATAAAATAAAATTCGCTGTCAACCTCTGTCAGTTTCTCCGCTAACTTCTCTAAACAGATTTTAATACGGCTTTCACTCCTGGAAAGAGCGATAACTGAGGAAGATTTGTGTACATATAATTTGGAAAAAAAGATCGCATCCGTCCAAAGCTGGTTCGAGTCTCTAGTCTATACCAATATTATAAAGGGAAAAGATTTGTATGTATGTATGTATTTTTGTATGTTTGTAATGAATAAACTCAAAGACTACTGGACCGATTTTAAAAATTCTTTGACCTATAGAAAGCTACATTATCAGCGAGTAACATAGGTATAGTCTATCACCCTCCCCCATATACGAGTAAAATTGCCATTTTCCACAAATAATATTGTATAAATTGATATTGCGGACGAAGTCGCTTACAACAGGTAGTATATAAATAGCCAGCATTTTTCAATATTTGTATGATATATTCATAAAATACTTATAAACACTCGTGCGGATCTCGATGAAAGGAATTGATGCAAACACTTTGAGAACTAAGCAAATAAAAAAAGAGCTCCCTTTTTACGTTTTGACGCGAGAGCTTATACGCGCAGCTTTTCTTACTACTCAGTATGAGTCGTCACCGCCCGAACAAAGGACACGGGGTACGAACATATTTATTTGCACAAATGGATGTCTGTGAAAAGAAGGTTATTAAATATGTCATTAAGTATATTTATCTTTAGTGGCCACTCACGAAAAGCTTGATATATTTATTTCACAGTTTACTTATTTTAGGGATTTAATCGAAACACTTTTAATGTACTTGTTATTTTTTCTGGAAATATAAACAAAATTTAATGCTGGGCGTCACTCTGACAAAGGGTGAGAGGAGGTCGCGGTCGTGACCTGAGATGTGTTGTTAGCACGCAACACTAATGTTGAGGTCACATGAAAAGGAAACAAAAACAAAAAAAAAAATCATTTGGAAATAAGAGTGAAGGAATACATAGGCCGCACTGAAAGTTTTTAGAACTGCCCAGAAAATAAAGACAGAAATGAAAAATAAATACAAATTTCGAATTAAGAACTCCTTAGGAAGCTGTCGATGTTATTCCATTTTTAAACATTTGTTTTTACAAATAGACATTTGTTTTTGAGGAGCCTGTTGGATGAGCGGTTAGAGCGCTTGCATTAAGGTCAATTTTAAGAATGAATTTTTCAAATTTGTTTCTGGTCTGGATCTGGAAAGCAGTGGCAGGGCACAATGCGTTTCGCAGTCATTTGGGCCAGCCCGGCTGGCGGCAGTAACCACCCCCTTACAGAAGACACCGTAAAATAACAGTAAGTGTGCTGTTGTGTTTCGGTGAGTGAGTAAGATTATGCCAAAACCCATTTTCCATCAAATTCCTATCCAATCCCTTATCCTTAATCCTACTTGAGGTGGCTACTATCGCTTACAAAACAAGCCATAGCGGTTATTAGTGCATTATTGACATTGATAGGTAAAAGGAAAGGATATGGAAGAGATAGGCAAATGACTCAGGTATCCCTTATCTACTAAAACACATTATAAGTGCAGTTATTTCATAGAGTCTTTGGTAAGGGTGGTGGGCACTTTGAAGCAGTGTTCCTTAGAACTACAAAATTTAGTCACTAAATGGTCACTAATAGGACAGGTATATAAATTATGTGTCAAATAGATACACTTTTTATAATGTGTTTTAAATTTTTCTGAAAAAAAAATTCGGAAAAGCGATTCCCAAATATTATTATTATTATTATTAAAAACTCTTTATTTGTACTATAAACATAAAAAAGAAAGAAACAACAAGCAATGGTACAAAAGGCGGCCTTATCGCTTTATATAGATTTTTTCCAGGCAACTTTAGGGTAAGGAAAATTATATGAAAAATAAAACAATGTGAGTCGTAAAATTCATGGTAAGGTCATCATAAACTTACATTCTAATAACTTAATACTAGTACATAAATTGAATATAAACAAATATTAATAACACAAATTAATAGATTAATAAATATAATATATTAGAAGATACACCTAGGTAGGTCTACCCCACTACCATCTCGGCGCAGGAGTCCGACATAACCCACCGGTCTGTCCCCAGACGGGTCGGTATCCATGATGGATTCCTCTTGTAAAAAAAAAGGGGTAACGGCACGGCAAGGTCTTATGTCCGCCTACACACAAAAAAAAAGAAATAATTTTTTTTTTTAAATTAAATGTTAGAAAATTGCTCGTATCTACTTGAAAATTACTTAAACGTCCCGGTGAATTTAGCCTTTTAAATGACCTGCACTAATGTTGTTACCGGGTAAAGAGACTCAGGTGGCAGGACGCTGGGATGTAGGCTTAAGCGATTTCCCTCTGCCTAAAAGCTGCCATGTTACGGCAATAAAGTCTAGCTCAACTTTAAAACAGCTCTTGTTTAGAATACTTTAGTTTGTTGGGGTGAATAGCCAAACAATTTAGAGGGTAAATTGCCAGCGAAGTTTGCCAATACACTTATGCAACCATTTTGTACAATGTTTATGTAATACTAAGAAAGCATTAGTTATTTGAAATTGCATTTTAAATTCAAAACGTTAATGTATTTTTGTTATACTGAGATTTATGCTGCTTCTTAAACTGTCTGAAAGCGCTTCCCTGTATCTTCGCGTGATTGATGGCAATCTATATCCAAATCTATATATATATTTATATATACATATATAATAAAATCGTAAACGAGCCGGGTCTTTCATTAGATTTTTTCAGAAAAAAACAATTTGTACACGTTGTACTTATGTTACCGAGGTTAAAAAATAGATTTTAGAATTTTTGTGCACGCTAATCTCTGAAACGGCTTAACCGATTTGAATGCGGTTTTCACTGATGTATTTTAGCAAGCTTCCCATAACGTTTAGTGTTTGTTTCATTCCAATTGGTTTACAAATAAAATTACTAGTACGTAATATAAAATTGATGTCCGTTTCTGTCTGTTTCACCGCTAAGTTATTCTAAACCACAAAACTGATTTTATACTGTTTTCACTAATGGAAAGAGCGACGAAAGAGGAAGGTTTAAAAAACAGTGGTGAAACTTTTGTTCAAAGAATTTTGAAGCGTCTTTGAATGTGATCAATATAAAGAGAAATAACTAAATTTTCCAAGAATTTTCAATTTTTCAAATTATACTAATGGTCTATCTAAGTCTGGAAATTATACTAATGGTACATGTGGGTCACGTGATATCAATACGTCACTTGTTTGCAAACAGACATGCCGTCAAATCGTAGTACGCTCTTGTACTGTACTAAGCATCGACTGTAAACAAAGCAAATGACGCAACTCTATATGCCACCAATCGCGTGCGTTTTTAATCACGTGGTCAAACATGAAAATTTAATTATTTTATTAAAGATTTCTTATGAAAATCGTACATATTTTTAAATACTGTGTTAGTTAATTTGGTTTAAAAAAATATTTACAGTTACTCTAGTAACAATTTGTTTCATATTTTCATTATAGTCATACCATATTGACTATCCATCTCCCTGTGAGTAGTATATATAGTGTTCTGTGTAAACCATTCATGCTGTCATTCTGACGATACTGATATGTGACATCTTCCTTTCTTTAAGTAAATGACAATTTAATGTGACAAAAAAGGTACAAAAATTATATAAGTACATAAATTTAATGATAGTTTTGTTACTGGTGGCAAAATAACAAAGATAAATTGGATATATATGTAAGTACATAATACCACAGAACACTATATATACTCGTAGCAAGGAGCATAGTAATACATGTTAACATAATTTACCTAAAAATATTTTATTCTGAACGCAGTTTTAAGTAGTTAGTTTATTTTAATCTAAAATTGTCCTAAATATGCACTTATTTTAATCCAAATAATAGATGTTATTTTACATAACTTCAAAATCTTAAAACTAAAATATCTTTAATTCGACACTTCGCTTAGTAATAAATCTAACACCAGTTAGTTTGGTAATAAAAACTCTATACTTTTACATATTTTTCATTTGTAGACGCGAAAAGTTTAAATCAAGAAAAAATTGTATGGGAGTTCGTCATTGTTCTTTGAAGAAAAAAATGTATCCTGCAAAGTCGGAGACAGATCGCTGATAGTCTATATTTGTATGGGAATCTCTCCTTTCTTCTGTATGACGACTTACTAGCTGTGATCAAAATCATATCGTCAAAATTCATATCGACGCCCGTGTTCCACTGGGCTATTACTCCTTCACAATTTTACTGCTGACGCAATATACCTATTGTTGCGACTAACTATGGAACGTTCTGGAAAAGGCGTTTGCGCAGGCCGAAAGTCTCGAACTTCCACCCTATCGATGGTAGCCACCCCCTTTCCGATTAGTGTCAAAGTAAATTGGTCCTCATGTTTACAACATAGAGTTTACATTTCAACAGAAATAGCATTACCGAACTTTCAATGGTTTGTTTACAATCTTGTTTATATTTCTAGTAAATTCGAAATACATCGAGGCGTTTGGCGCCAAGTATAAATACGAGGCGGCCGGTCAAGATTCAGTTTTAGTTGTGCGATAACCATCGATACGAAAGCGACTCTTCGGAGCTTTTGCGAAGTTATCTGCGACAGTGAACCGGCGACACATTAAGTGAATCATTGACGAGTTTTGGCAAGTTTAACGGTTTCATCGGACAAGTTTAGTGATTTTGGAAGTCATCTTGGTTTGTGAATATAAATCGTACGTTTCGCCCTTACACGACATTTTAACTCACCCCGCACGTAACAATATGTATAAAGAGTAAGAAAAAAACTACATCAATAAAAAATCAAATACGTCGGATATTGCTAATAAGAAAATGTTTAAAAAAATATTCAACGAAATTCTCATTTAAATGAGGAATATAGAATCCCAATACATTCGTGCGCACGTTTTAATTAAAAGATTCGTACATCGTACGGTTTCCGACTGCAACTGCAACAGTGAAATGGGTCTCTCAGTGAGCTACTATTATACTGAACATTATATTGGTGTGCCAGTATTGAAGTGCATGCAATTTTTAATACTTTATCTATAGGAAACACTATTTGTAACTAATCAATTTAACCATAGATAAGTTCTTATTCCAAAGAGTTTTACATTTAAAGGATATATCAGCTTCAGATTTGGGTAGGAACTTTTCAAACGTGTCATAAACCAATCACCCTGTTTGGTGTTAGTATTTTTTTTACAGGTCCAGAAAACTGGTATACAATTCCATATTCCATATACAAGTAAGATGATAATAACATACAAAATAACATTTACTTCGGAATACAACCTACTACATGTGGAGACAACATACAAAATAGACGCGTACGAGAGAAAACTAAAAACTAAACTAAAAATATGCGATAGAGTGGACTATGTTGACCGAGATTAGTGCAAGTAGTGCGAGTATTAGTAGTATTTCATCCCTTTACATGAGACCACAATGAAATAAAAGCACTAAATAAGGGATGCTACTGCCTATTTTGTGGCTGACTTCTTCCTTTTCCTTTATCCTCAGTCAGTATATAGCTTTTTGTATATACCTAAGCGTATATACAGAGGATTGTATACTGAGGTTGTGTATATACCTAAGCGATGTGTATATCCACCCAGAGGATCGTCAGTCTGTTAACATAAATCTGTGTGAATAATTTCTCATTACAAAATGTGCCTCAGAAAAGGAAACCTTAAGTAGATTTCTTAAATAGTGAGTATCTTAATCTCGAATATCTTTATCTCGAATAAGAAAGAAGATATCTTATCTTCTTTCTTTGAATATTTTAAAAAATATTTAAAATGTATAGAATTTTAATATAACTGACCCAGCCAGACGTTGTCCTGCCAGAACCCGAAAATAATTCCGTAACCCTATTGTGGCGCCACATATCGGGTCAAATTTATTTTCAAACTATATGTTAAAGTGACGCGTCACTTCACGTCAATGAACGAGACGGTTAAATTATTTGAATATTCTTCATAAAAAAATACTAAAATCGCGATAAAAAAATGGGGGGTGGGGGTAGGAGGGTGAAAAATACTTTAGGACCTACTCTCATACCTACTAAATACTAAAATACATAAGAATCTATCAAGCCGTTTGGGAGGAGTTTTGTTACAAACACTGTGACACGAGAAATTTATATATTAGATATAAAAAAATCGTAAACGAGTCGTATCTGTACATTAAATTTTTTTTTCAAAAAAACAATTTGTACTCCTACTTATTTTACCGAGGTCAAAAAAATAGTTTTTAGAATTTTTGTTTGTTTGTGCGTTTGTGCACCTAATCCCTTGAACGGCTTAATCTATTTGAATGCGGTTTTAAGTGGTGTATTCTAGCAAGCTTTCTGTAACATTTGGTGTTTGTTAAATTGCGCGCTATAATACCGAGTACCACGCGTACGAAGTTGCAGGCTTTGCAGAATAATATTATATATAAAATATTTACCGCAACGATTTTAACAGACTAGGGACTAAAAGACTAAATGTCATTAAATTTTGCATTTAATGACATTTTCATATTATCTTTAGTAGTGTAGTAAAAACAGCGTACCTAATAATAAATGGAATTTCGTAGTTGAGGAATTTAGAAAACGTTGAAGGGACCCTGAGACGATTGCCTGGGGAACCGGGCGGGCTGTTTATAGATGAATACATTATTTATAGACTGTTAATTACAGAGCAGATTTAAATTGGATACAAATTGACTAACAATTTAAAAAAAAAAGTTTAATTACGTAATTTCTTAAGTTGTGGATACAGTTGGCTTTTTTTAAACTTATTAATTACCTTAATTCGTACGAAAAAGATATTGTCGTGCCACGGTTTTCAAAACTTTCTCTTCAAATAATTATTAAAGTTACGGCGAAGTATATCGAATACAAATTGACTAACAGATAAAAATAATTTAATTTGACGTAATTTTCTTTATAATTGTAGATGATTTTAGATTTATTAAAGACCTTAGTTCAATTACTAAAAAGATTGTTCTATGATGATTTATAAAATTCTCTCTTCCAATAAGTAATTATAAAAGTAAATTGGATACAAATTGACTAATAGGTAAGAAAAAATGATCTGACGTAATTTTTTATGTTGTACATGCTTTTTAAACTTGGTAATTACCTTGGTTCATATCAAAAAGTTTGTCCTGTGACGATTAACAAAATTCTGCCTTCAAATAAGCTTTATTTTAGTTTCAAATAATTTAAGATAATAAGATAATTTTGTTGCATAATGCTTCACAATTTTTTTTTTATTATTGCATTATTACAATACCATTTTTAGCCTTATTACAATTGTACTAAAGTTTAAATTGATTTTGCAAGATTTTGGTGCACCTTTACCACTTAGGGCTCATTTTCATTGCTCGATAGTATTCGTATGCAGGGTCGGGAAATGTTCTGTTAAGCATTCCACAGGGCATGCGGGAATCGTTTTCTTTAGTCTATGAGCCCACATGCGGGACAATGGAAATTCTGCACCGCATGTTTTTTGGCAGTTGGATACTGGCAATTTACGAGTTTAAGTATAACGATTGGCCATTTTACTCCTACGCAACGTCAATTCACATCTAGAATCACTCACGAACTGATTTGGGTCAATTCAATTCCTGTATCAGGCATGCTATAATTCGGACCGATGAATTTCATTGGTTGTTACGCCGCTTGCGGGGAATACCCGCAACATATATATATCGACCACGTATCGACTATGACTTTCATTAGTCGTTACCCAGCATTCGGGGAGTCCCCGAATTATCGACCAATGAAAATAAGCCCTTAATCAGGTGTCAGTATGCCTGTCACCCTTATTAAAAGTGACAGTACTGTGTTGGATATGTATTGAGCATGACTACAGCAGGCGCAGCAAGCGGCAGCGGTGCCTAAGTCCAGCCCGAGTCAATTCAATGCGGTCGCACACTACTCTTCGCCGACTATTAGGTGTTAACCTGTAGTAGAAATGTGGCCGTTTGAAATAGACACGCAATAAACTTTACTTATAAATCTCTGTATCTCTGTCAACCTGGATATTTTACATATAGTACTTCTGACTAATACACAGGATCTAATCTCGGCTATAGTTCAGCTAGTATGTACATTGTAGCCAATAGTTGTTGCAGTCCATTTATAAGTTAATATACTGAAGTCAATACACCGAGGTTTATAATAGAGAATAAATATCCAATATATAGATATATCTTCTATATATAAAAATGAATCCCCATTTCCCTTGGTCACGGCATCACGCGTGAACGGGTAGACCGATTCTAATTCGGTTTTGACTAATGGAAAGAGGGATAAACGGGGAATGTTCATATATATAAAAATTGCACCACTGGCGAAGCCGGGGGCGGGCCGCTAGTCTTAATATATAAAAATGAATCCCTATTTCCCTTGGTCACGGCATCACGCGTGAACGGGTAGACCTATTTTAATTCGGTTTTCACTAATGAAAAGAGGGATGAACGGGGATTGCACCCCGGGCGAAGCCGGGGGCGGGTCGCTAGTATTTGATATTTCTTGGTTCAATTGCGAAATATATTTGCTGATATTTTTTTTACGTTTTACTGTTCACCTCGGTAAATTATCTTCTTGCTAATGTTACGTAACTAGTCACTTTGCATTTCAATGTTCTCCATAACCAGAACAAGCCATCTGCATCGCGTCGCCACTGTAATTTGCCACTCACGGTTATTTTACGAGTAAGTTGCCGCTAAATACCGCGATAATGATGGTCGCAGAGGAGTCTCGAATTTACAAATTAGTCTAGAAATGTTTCCTTTTCACGTTGTAGCTGAGTGTAAAATCTGTCTAATTTTTATACTTATTCGATAATTTAAACGATTAATTTTTACTTTTAATGTTTTATACTAGTGATATTGTTATCAATATTTATTGGGATAAATTTATAATTAATTGTATTGTATTGTATTGTATTGTATTGTATTGTATTGTATTGTATTGTATTGTATTGTATTGTATTGTATTGTATTGTATTGTATTGTATTGTATTGTATTGTATTGTATTGTATTGTATTGTATTGTATTGTATTGTATTGTATTGTATTGTATTGTATTGTATTGAAGAGTTAATTTTATTGTAGTTGAATTTTCCTAATTAGGCAAGGTTGTCTAGACATTATAAAGAAAAAATATGCGTTTCATTATTATGAGTCACGATATATTTTCATCAAAAAGCAATAACCCCGAAATAGATTAATCAATAGACTGACGACCTATTTAATCATTAACGGATGTCAATACATTATTGAGCACATTAAGTAAATAATAATAATATAAATGCTTATAAAATTACTCTGTCGGTCTTGATATCAGTACTATATCACTTTTATTGAAATTTGGTTCAGGCTTCAACCTCGAGAGAGGATGTGGGCTACATTTTGTGAAGTTACAGTTAAAACTATTAATGAAAAAAAAAGCACATTGTACTAAAACAATGTTTACAATTTTTAAAAATAGTTACAAATAATACTTTAGCCTCACTGGAACGTCTAAAGACAGCCTTTTAAAGAAGCTTCAAGGATCACTTAGCAAGACAGGGACACTTAGCAAGATGACGCAGGATCACGCGTTAGAACAAAGATGGGATAATTTTGCGTTTAATCCCGAACTAAGAGGAGAGACAATCAATTCTGAAGGTTCAAGTGGGTTCAATTGAACGCGGTGCTTCAAATCTACTCTTAATAAATGACTCCGACATTGTTTAAAATGTTTCTTCAATATTATATATAACTAAACCCACGACAGTGTGGGTTATTTCATAGGTAGGTAAGTTACAAATGATGAAATCTATTATAATAATTGACTTCTTATTTGTTGTGCTTAATGTGGCTTTGTATTGGATATCATTTCTTTTGATGGTGTGAACACGAAGGCAGAAGCTGTTTCGAATCTCGGTCTCAGGTTATCACACATCAGTTTGCACAAAGTTGCCTGTCTGTGTGTATTCTATAAGATTTACTTCCGTGGGTGTGCTCGAGAGCTGCATGAGATCATACCGCCTTCCCCTTTCTTCTATCGGACATGGAGACGTACCATCCTCACCTTGTTAAAATCAGAGATGCGATTTATTTGAAATACTAAAATGCCTTTTAGTAAAAAACATTTTGTATTTTATTTGAAATACTTTGTGATTAAGTGTAGCCAACATTACCAGTCAAACAAAATGAAATCATGAAATGAACGAATGACGCTTGTATTGCCGAATTTAACCGATAGAGGCGCCTGCTAGCCATGCGCGCCCTTAAAAAAGTTATTTTTAATATACAACACATCCTTACCAAGTTCAGCACCAGTAGAAAGACTTTTTTCGTACGGTGGGATGATTATGAGATCTCACAGAAGAAAAATGAGTGATGATGTATTCGAACCTGGTAATGTTAAAAAGCGTAATAAATAAAAATTTATGTTTATTTTTTTCACTTTTTAACAATACTAGTCCAGTTGTTATTAATAAAAGAAAAGTGTAATAATAATAAAATAAGAACTAGATGCACAATCAATCGAAATAAATAAATGGCCACACAATTCACAAAATGGAGCCATGGCTCTCTTTTCGTTAGTCTAGTTTTTTTTACATTATTTTAAGTGAGTATTATTATTATTTTATTAATAACATAACAGAATTTATTGATACGCGTACTGATAAATATGACCAAAATGTCATGCATAAGGTACCATGTTATTAGACGTTTTTGTTCTTTGTTCGGCTCGGCAATGTGTCTCTATTTCTCATGATAAATACCTAAAATAAATAAAAATATTTGTGATTTGGCCAAAAGGTATTTTATTTTGAAAAAGTATTTTGAAAATACCTATTTTGCATTTAGCATTTGAAATACAAAACGCAAAACTATTTGGTATTTTGCATTTGAAATAGTAAATCTGAAAAGTATTTTGCATTTTGTATTTAAATGCTTTTTTAAAACCTTTTGTACATTTCAGGTTAAAATGCCTCTAATTCGGACCAAGCGCTTTAAAACATGTTTTGTGATGCGCACTGCTAAGGATTGGAACTCCCCTACCGGCGCGGCGTCTGTATTTCCGAGCTCATACAATCCAAATATTTTCAAGGTTCAAGTGAATAGGCATCTTCTGAGTGAGCTCGCTCTATCATCGGCCTATATGGATATATCGTTCCTACATGGATAGCTGCTGCTCAAGAGCATCTTTAATAAATAAAAAAAAACCTTTCGAACCCATTCAATACAAAAATAAATCTTTACATATCATAAATGGAAGTCGCTGTCCGTGTCTGTATGTTTTTCTTCTTCTAAATCACCCAACGGATTTTGATACGGTTTTCACTAATGGAAAGAGCTATTAACGAGTTTCTGTATATAGTTTGCGAAGAAATTGCATTTGTGCGAAGCTAGGAGTGCGCCGCTTGTTTATTGTATAAAAAAAATTGATATTTCTCCTCTCCAATCGTACACTCCTGACAGAATGGTCGTGGACATGGAATGTTTGACAAGTTGGATGTGGTCTCAGCGAGATTTCTCTCTCTCTCTAGATGGATCTATAAAGTGCTCTCATTATTTTAATGAGGTTTGATTAATGAGGTCTATCCATCTTGTGATCGGCTGCGTGAGCGGTGACTCGACTAATCGTTCTAATAAGCTTCTAATAACTTCTCTCGACTAATCGTTGCGGATGATATGTCCAAACATGTTAAGGATGTTTGTACTTTCACAACCTACGAAAATCTTTGTTTGATGAAAATCTCTTTCTGGATGGAAACATTAAGGCGGTGAACAGTCTATTTTATCCAGCGCCTCCAGCACCATGTTTCGGTGAATCGTGCGATTCGATTGTCATTTTTTTTTTTGAGATTTTTTGATGAGTCATCCATGTTTCATCTCCATACAGGAAAATAGGAAATATTAAGCTTCTCATTAAGGGAATCTTTTTTTTTTGTTATAAGACGATCTTTCTATGTTTATTGTGTACGACAAGTGTGATAAGTTACAGTCAATTTAACAACTATTTACTTAAACACCACTGTTTGGTGATATTGAACTAAGTATATTTAATTATCTTGAGACAGTTTGAGTCGTGGCACTGCTTGAGTCAAAGATCTATTATTAGCTCTATAATTAAATGTTTTGTGTAAACATAAATATAAAATCTTAAAACAAAATTTCATTTCATTTCATTCATTCGATTACAATAATTTCATTTAATTTTGCGTAAGTTTAAACCTAAAATTTCGGACATGAATGTCATTTTAGGCCCGTCTGTCTGAGGTAGTAGTAATCAAACGCAGTTGCATTAGTGAAAACCGAATTAAAATCGATCTACACGTTCACGCGTGATGCCGTGACCAAGGGAAATAGGGATTCATTTTTATATATAGAGAAGATATGAATAACTATACAGCTTATTGTTATACTACGATACAATTTAGACTAGTATAGCTGTAACGAACTCATAGCGCGACCCTCAAGTGGTCGCCACCTGCGTCGGAGGGCTTAAGCGGGTCGCGAGAGCCCTTATAAAGGGAGGAGACATGTTGACAGGTCGTCTTCACAATATACTGTTAGATAGAGTGGGCAACGCGTCACTCCATAAATAACAAATCATTCTAAATTAGCTCCCATTTTCATAGTTTAAGATTTTCGATGTGTGCGCTTATATACTTACTTAGCACCATGCGAGAAAAGTATATATAGTCTTGGTTTTCGCTCTTCTTTAAGATTTAAAATCAGTAGTAACTCAACGTCTATTTTGTCATAATATTTTTTGATATTAAAATGGAATTTGCGTAAAATTTTAATTTTTAATTTTTTATATGATCTTAAAACATCCTGGTCGCAATATTATTAAAAAGAGACAATGCTATTACAAGGGTAACACGGTTTTGTTTAATATTTCCGGTGATTACACCATCATAAGAATTTTAAATAAAAAAAATTATTCACACAAAAATAACTCTGAAATCAAAAACAGTGTATATATGACAGTATATCGAAACAAATATACTTACCTAATACTGTGGCTACATCAGTAAAAACCGTATTCAAACCGGTAAAGCCATTTCTGAGATTAGCGTACACAAACGCACAGACAAACAACGATATTATAACATGTATGTGTGATTGAAACCAATATATAAAATTCTCGTGTCACAGTGTTTGTAACAAAACTCCTCCGAAACGGCTGGACCGATTTTTATGATTTTTTTGTAGGTATTTTTTGGTAGGTATGAAGTATCTTAAATTATTTTTCACCCTTCTACCCCCCACTCCCCATTTTTTAATCGCGATTTTGTATGAAGAATATTCAAATAATTTAACCGTCGTTCATTGACATGAAGTGACGCGTTAACATATGGTTGGAAAATAAAATTTGTCCCTTTAGGTGGCGCCACAATCGAGTTACGGAATTATTTTCGGGTTCTGGCAGGACAACGTCTGGCTGGGTCAGTTATATTAAAATTCTATACATTTTAATATTCAAAGAAAGAAGATAAGATATCTTCTTTCTTAGTCAAGATTAAGATATTCAAAGACATTAAATGTCTTAACACAAAGGTAAACTTCGTTTAATACCTAGTTATCTTTTAGATGTTTTATTAAATGGTTAGCCTAAAATAAAATTAAAGTATTTTATTTTAGTTTCACAACGCTCACTTTCAACGATCTATAGCTACAGTCATAACAATATAACACATGATATTTTTCTATCACTGACCGGGTTCTATTATGGACACGTGTCAAATCTATAGACTGTTAGAGAACAATAGCTTCAGAGCGGCTTCGGTGTATTTATATTGATGTTCAAACAACACTGCTAATTTTGACGGTGGTATTTAGGTAATAATAAAGACAAGGTAATAATACCTCAGACCAAACACAATTTTTACCAAAATGAGCGCAACTTAATAACCTATGTAATAAGGTGCAATATTGCACAACAATGTTTTGTAGCTTCTCGGAGATAACCGAACAGATTTAAAATTGGAATATTTTTCTAAAATATTGTGTAAAATATATATATATAAAAAAAAGAAATACATGTAACCAATTAAAATTATAGTACAGAATATAAGTTAATTAAAAGGCTTAAAAATAATGTAGTTGTCGCTGACAAATTTTAATTACTGTGACGAGAAATCTTTTTTGGGACAGTAATTTAGTATTTTTTTTAATGTAATTTTTTTATATAAGTCTGTCTGAATCAACGTTTTAGTCTATTATACTCTGTATTTTTATCTATGTTTTAATTTTAATCCAACAAGTCAAACTAGGCGTCGAAAAAGTCTTCTCTGCTAAGTCCTCGCCTTAATGCCCAAAATAAAATTGATACCTACAGGATGTAGGTATAATTCTAGTTTATTTTAATTCTAAGTTCTAAAACGCAGGACAAATTTTCTCGATTTCTTGCATACTGACACTTCTGCATGAATCACTCTATATGCAGACACATCCTTCGAAAAATTTCGTCATAAAATTTATGTTGGAAGAATTTTTAACAAACCCATTACTACGGGGAGTTGAACGGCTTATCTTACACTAAAGACGGTATTGGCTCCATTTATTTAATGTCTAAGCAGGTAACTTGGAAGGCTTCTAGGAAACAGGCTTATACGGTCGACGTCTTAATCAAATACATTTCAATCCCTACGTACCTGGGAATCCCAGCCGATAAGATAATAAGACATGTAATAATATCAATATTTTTTTCATTAATCTATATCTATTCTATACATATAATTAAATCGTAAACGAGCCGTATCTGTAAATTAAATATTTTTCAAAAAAAACTTTGTCGTTAAAAACTTATGTTAACGAGATCAAAAAAAATTGTTTTTAGAATTTTTGTCTGTTTCTGTGTTTGCGCACGCTAATCACAGAAATGTCTTAACCGATTTGAATGCGGTTTTCACTTTTTACCATTTTTATTTGTATTTTACCAAGATTCGCGTAACATTTAGTGTTTTTTCATTCCAATGGGTTGGATAGGTATCCGTTTAATACTATATGCAACAGCAAAAGTACATAAAATAATTTAATTAATTTAACTTTAGGGAATAATTTTACATCTAGCAACACTTCCAAGTTAACCATTAGCATTATTCTGTCTCGTTCCGACACTAGTTTACTCTCACTGCATTAGAGCGAGATCAAAATATTATTTTCTTTGCGTTTGATTGTTGTTTTCAGAACTCAGTCTTAAAATTAATTAGTGAACACTGGAATCAGCCGTACGATTATTGAGGATTGTAAATCTATAGCATTGCTAAGTATAAACACATTTAACAGTATAACAGTTAAAGTCTATGCTATGAGCATTACTTTAGGCTGACTTTTAAGCTGAGTATCACAAATAATTTTAATGTTATATAAAAATATATATTAAAAACTTTAATACAGAAAGAGAGCATGGGTCCGCAATTATAAGCCCACGCACCACGCCAATGGTGGCGTGTGTAGAAAATTAGCGTAGGATCATTTTGAATTAAAAAAAATATAGATTGCATAGAATTCCAAACAGAATTAATCTAGTCTCCATGATAACCTAGACCGCAGGTACCCCGACAAAAAAAAACGTTATGTCTGACTGAACGCCCCAAACCATCCAGGTTCTAGGAGTAAAAGTAAAAGAAATAGAAAACACGATGATGGCGAAAATGAATTTTCACATAAATTTAATTAATATTTATGAACCCAAAATAAATAGAGCCCCAGCTCAACACGCCGACTTCATGTAATTAATAAGGGATTTTATGTGTAAACGCGTTACACGAGAATAAGGCTTTTCCTACTTCTAACTCGAAATAAATTATATGTTTCTTTAATTTAACCCACTATTCTTTTACTACAATGTTAATTAAATATATTAAAATATATTTAATCAATGCTAATTTATGATTAAAACGTCCGCCCATGTAGTAAAAGGAAGAAGATTTGATTATTTGGAAAGAAAAGAATTTGTAATTTTGGAAAGATGATTAAAGAAAGAAAGAAAAAATTAAAGCAGCTTTTATTCCTTAAGGAGGTACAAACATTATGTGAACAAATAATAATTACAAATAAAAGAAACAAACAAATAACAAGAGGAAAAGGAACCCTGGCTCAGTATACAGCTGTGGTGCAGACCACAACACTGATATTCTGCCAGAGACCAGATATTCAAAGAAAAAACGTTTTCGGGGGACAATTCCGAACGTGATTATAAATTCAATGGCTGAGACTATCGCAATGATCTTTAAGACTACTGAAGGATTTCATGCGGTTTATATCTATCAACAGAGTGATTCCTGAGTCAGGCATAAATGAATAATACGTTGATGTTTTGATATAGTATTAATCATTATCAAATTGAATATGTTAGCCATTTTATACACATTCTAATAGCTCTGTACACCATACAATTTAAATTAATATCTTAGGAGTTATTGTAAATTAAAAACTACGCCTGAGAAAATAAATTCAAGCGGTCTCGCACCAACACCACAGTCAAACCATACTAACGTCATACAGTCATAGAGCAACGTTCGGCGAACTCGCTTCAGTTTGCAGGCTCGAACAGTCAGGCAACGAATGTACTTGCGTAGAGCAGCGTTCGGCGAACTCGCTTCAGTTTGCAGGCTCGAACAGTCAGGCAACGAATGTACTTGCGTAGAGCAGCGTTCGGCGAACTCGCTTCAGTTTGCAGGCTCGAACAGTAAGGCAACGAATGTACTTGCGTAGAGCAGCGTTCGGCGAACTCACTTCAGTTTTCAGGCTCGACCATTGAGCGTTGCCGACTGTATGACGTAAGTATGGTTAGACTGTGCCAACACGATGCGACGAAAGACTCGCTTGATGCAAGACGCTGGCGTTATATTACTCATATATGTTTAAATTGTTAATGCGGACGAAGTCGCAGGCCCCATCTATATGGCAACTTCACTATAAATATGCAATAGCACACGAGAATGTACAACAAATGGACCGGCCGCCCCCATAAACTGCCACCATCAGTCCCCGTGAATCAAATACCTAAGCGCTCTACCGCAGAACCATTAGTGATGAGCGAAGTCGCTTCTTAAAACATCCCAGAGATGCAAGATCGCGTAGCGATCAGATTAGATGATTAGACGATTGCTATATTATACGTATTATCGTCTGAGTCGTCGGGGAATAAATATTTTTTATCTGTCTACCTCTCGCACTTACAGGTCTTATGGACTTGTATAGTGATGTTCATTGCATATTCCCATCCTCTGATGTTTATTGCTCGACGACTCAGATGATAATGCGTCCACATCACGCTTAAATCACCGAAACGGATTCAGATGAAAATCGGCACATAGATAGACCGGCACGAATGTAGGATAATATGTTTTTCGTTTCATATATTCGTCCTTTATGACGCTATCTAATTCTATCGAGTGTACTTTGCTGAACAATTTTAGATAAAACACTACTAGGTCCTATGAAAAATGACACAGCACAATATATCACAATGACATCCCGTTCGATGACATTTTATATTCTTGATTTTAAAAAAAATAGTACTAGTAGCAGTATCTGCTTGCGATGACGATTATAATATTTTATTTTATTTCTTTTTACATGTTCATAAAGAGGCACAAACTCATCTGAAATTGCTTTTATTTCCCAATAAAATTTTAAAACACCTTCGTGTAAGTGAACCAAGCTATATTTTTACTGCAGCCTCAATGTAGGTTAAGCTATTACCTTTTAAGCTTGATTGTAGTTGGCTGGAACCAAACTTTGAAAATAGAAGAACACTGAATCGATTTACAAAA
Organism: Bembecia ichneumoniformis; assembly: GCA_910589475.2. Classification (NCBI taxonomy): domain Eukaryota; kingdom Metazoa; phylum Arthropoda; class Insecta; order Lepidoptera; family Sesiidae; genus Bembecia; species Bembecia ichneumoniformis. The sequence goes on along the minus strand of OU342537.1, from coordinate 8,616,702 downwards.
AATCCAAGAACCCGACGATACGGTTGGCAATAAAAGATTTGAATGCAGATAATTTCCGTGGAATAAGTAAATATTTTTAGTAGTGATGCCTCCGAGGGGAAGTCACTGGAAATAGTTTTATTGATGTCTTGAACGGCGTCTAGAGGAATTTACTTTTCATTACGATAGAAGTTTGTTCGCAAACAGTTCAACACTCGTTCCGTATCACGCAAAAACTTGTGTACACTCTTGTAGAAAAAACGAAATACTCTGTGCACAAGAAAAAATTGGCTATCAGCATCGATTTGTTCCAGTTTATTTACGTTGGAAGATTGTACAAACGGAACGCTGTAAATAAATACAGGCTGTAGCTAAATTCGGACCTTTTGCTTGTTTGTTAATAAATAATAATCGTTAGATAAATAGCTACGTACTGCCTTAAGTTTAGGTCTAAGTAAGTTTAGGTCCTGATTTATACCTATCATTATTTGTTTTGTGTATCTACTGTATGGTATTAATGAAAGTTTCTTGCCTGCCCTCATTCTCTTCTCATATGCTCCAAAGTTGCACCAGTACTTTTTCCTTGCACTACTTACTTATGCGGATTGAGTTCTCTAAACATTAAACACTGGGATTATTTAAAAAAAAATGCGGGCGCATATTCTTCAATTCAACAAAACTTATTATTAAAAGTTATTACAGCAAAAGAATTGGTGAAACATTGTCTATGGACCAACAAAATATTTTGACCTTAAAAAATATAGCTTTGAGTAGAAAATCATATTAGAACATTATCTTTGTCTATACGTTTGATAAAAACGGTCGCTATTCGCGTATTGTTCGCGCGATGGCGGGAACTTCAGGGATTTCTGGTCCCTGGGATTCTTTATGCTTCTTTGTGTTCTTAATAAAACATCTGCCGTACCAGTAGAAGACGCCTTTTTTCCTTTGGTACAACGGATGGTTACAAAAATACCTTCACGTGGAATTACTTAGACATATTTAATTGAATAGACAAAAGATTGTACAGAGTATTTACGATTTGACACATCGCAGATCATGAACAATAAAGATTTCGCACTTGCAGGGCGACAGCCTCAAACAAGGACTGACGTCGCAGAGCACCGTCGTAGCACAGGTTACTGTCACAGAGCACAGAACAGATACGTATGTCTGTTTCTCCGCTACCTTTTTTAAACCGCCCAACGATTTTTTTTTGATTAAATTAAGTAGCGCTTGACCACTATCTCACCTGATGTGCGGTGCAGATGCGGCCGAAGGTGGACCACGCTTATCCAGTAAATGCCCATTTAGCCTGGTTTTGAAGAGCCCGAGCTTGTAGTGCTGTGGGAACACAGACGCAGGCAATGGGTTCCACTCCTTAGCAGTTCGAACAAGGAAGGTGGAACTGATAAGGTTTTCACTAATGGAAAGAGTGAGGTACAGTAAACGAGGTACGAGATATAATTTATCCAGTAACGAGATATAATTTGCATAAACAAATTACATCCGTCCTATGCCGAGGTCTAATCGTTTGTTATCTATCTATAGTACTATCTATAGGTACCTACTAATATTATAAAGAGATAAGATTTGTATGTATGTTTGTACTCAAAAACTAGTGGGTTGATTTTAAAAATTCTTTCACCTATAGGAAGCTACGTTATCAGCGACTTATATTTCATAAAGAGACGCGGAAGAAGTCGTGTGCAACAGTTAGTATACTTATAAAATCATTTGTCCTGACTGACTCTATCAACGCACAGCCAAAACTACTAAGTTTAGAAAGCTGAAATTTGGAATATACTTAGGTATATCTTATAACGTAAGCATTCGTCGAGAAAGGATTTTTGAAAGCCTCAACTCGGTGCGAAGCCTGGAGCGGAACGCTAGTATTGTATATAGCAAATAAATAGTAATATAGCACATGAAAAAAGTAATAAAACGGTTCAATTTCAAAAACACCAATTACCGCCAGAAGCGCTGACCAGTTAATGAATGCGGAACGCATTGTGTGCCCTGCGACTAAAATGCCAATGCCGCATATTTAATAAAATTAAGTCTTTAACTTTATTAAATGTAAAAAAAGCTGTGAGAGTAAACAAAGAAAGGCGAAAGGTCATAGCGGACTCCCTAAATCAATTAGAGGAAGACGGTGCGTCCCCGACGGTTTAATAAGAAGTTACGAGGACTCTACGCTCAGCCATAAAATGTTGACCACTCGCGCAACGGGCGACCGACAATGGATACCCAGATAATGGAAAATTGTCTAAAAAGATTTTTTTTATTATAACCCACTGGTGTCCACTTTACTTCGCGAAGAGAATTTGTGGCTATTTTCTTTCATTCTATTCATTGTGAGTGCGTCCGACTTTTGTCGTTTCAATGGGTTCAGTGTTCCAAATCGTTTCAAATGTAAACTGCTTCTTAAAACATAGTACTTACAATGTTCGACTACTTTGAAATGTCATAACTGTGAGAAAATAGGAAACAAATTAGGAATGCAAAAAAACCTAACTAAATAGTGTTAATAAAAAATAATAAAAAAAAAACGGGCAACCTCCTACAATGTATACGATACTACTTCATAAACTAACTCCTCTCTCAGCAAGTTGTAAGAAATAGGCCGCTCCATTACTGACACAAAAATAAAGTAACAAAACAAATAGTAAAAAAAAACTACCCAAATAATATTAAAATTACTAAAAATTCAAATTAAAATAATAAATTTTAAGTAATAGATATATTTACAATAAACTATTTACAAATAATACTATTTACAATTAACTACAGATAAATATAATTTAAACAACAATACAAAAATAGTTATAATCAAGTTATATTAATTATTATTGTAAGATATTTCAATTCAGAATATGACACAAAATAAGATAGATATCTTAAAGTAATTGAAGAGTCTAAAGTCTCTGAAGTGTACGTGGACGTCAACTGAAGGTTTATTTAATTTTTTTGTAATCGGCACATGGTGTACGGTGAAACTCTAATGAGTTTTTGTATACACCAATGTTAAGTCAAATGAAACATTATTGTATTAATAATTAATAATAAAAAATAAAAAAGTAATGGACCTCTGGTTCGACAAATAAAGTTTATTATTATGATACATATTTTATTTATTTATCTTAGTTTCAAATTTTTTCACAATATAATTTAAAAAAAAAGAACAATAAATATCATAAAAAAAACTTAAATCTAGAATTCCGCAGGTAGCGAGCAAGGCTCTATAGCTACCGGTGGTTAGGGCTGCAGAGTGAGGAACCTCCTGAAAATTCGTGCCGTGTCAAGAAGTACCGCTTTCTGAATTTGCCCCTTGATCCAGTCATCTAGTGAGAGCCTCTTGAGATGTTAAATAATAATATTATTAATAAGTAATAAATTATCAACCGACTAAAATAAAAAATAAAAAACTACAATAGTGAAATCCGATTTAACAAGTTTTGAGAAAAAAAGTGTCTACTTGTACCAAAGCTTCCTCATTTGACCCACAGATGGTAGTTAATGCGAGCTTCTTTTTAGAAGAGCTTTTTTTTCTTTTTATAATCGTTTTCACAAAATTCAGTTTTAAAAGTAGTACTTACAAAAATAAAAATTTTGCACAGCCCTTACAACGTCAAGAGCAAAACAATTTAATTATGAAAAAAAAAAAACAATTTAAAACAAATTGTTTTAAATTGCCTGATTTTCTAGTCAATTTGCCGCAGATATAATTGAAATTTTAACTGTACACAATTTATAAAAGCAAAATAAAATTTACTAAATAGAAATAAAAAAAAAAAAAAAACACACCAACACACTTTTAAGCAGAATAACAATAAGTCAATAGCATAAGTTCCACATGTCAATAGGGAATATGCACATTTTTTTAATATTTTCATACGATAGATTATATAACCGTAAATAAATATTCACCGCTAAAAAACAGAAAATTAGTAACAAAAAAAAATGTTAAAATTAACCAACACCTACGGGCACTTTAAACACCCGCCCTTTTAGCGCGTTTGTCGTGACGTCACAGTCTACAATAATTAATGTTAAAAATCACAAACATCTACATGCTTGTTGACATTTCATAGACTTTGACGTCACATTCGAACTGACCGTTTCAAGTAATTTGAATTTCCCACAATTTTTTTTTTGCACTTTTTAATAATTATTTTCTTAACGAAAAAGAAATAATATTAAAAAATATTTACATAGACATAATTTTACAGCAATAAGGTTTATAAAAAAATTTTTTTACCTTTTTTTTAATTAGACGCATATTCCCTATTATGTGTTTCTAATAGATTGCTTTTAAGTGAACCTAAACTTATTACATTTGCTAGAAAAATCCAAATAGCCACTAAAGAATATTTGAATCTAAAGTATACTGTATATTGTTTATAAAAAAAGTTTAGTATGATACCGACTACAATGCTACTATGAAAGAAATACAAATTACAACAACCTGTATGTAAAACTTATAAACAAAACGTCAAATGCAATGTAAGTTATTCAGAAATAACCTGCAAGGAACTTGTACAACACAACACAATATTAATGTACCTAACAATATGTGACACAAAAAGGTATTTCTTTAGTTTGATATAGCATTCCAAACCTCTCTATTACTAAACCTCTCTATAATTATGTGTTATAGCTAACAAAGAAGTGATATCTAATAGTGCTTAATTAAAAGTAAAAAAAAAAAATTGTGGAACAATTTCTTTGTTATGTGACAATAATTTTACCGTGGCGATGTTATTGGTAACAGGTGCTTCTCTCCAAACTGTTCCACGCTTCGGGTGCCCATTTGTAATTTTATAATAATGAGGTTACCGTAATGTGTTTAAGGCAACGCAACATCAGAACGCCTCCCCGAGGCAAAACCCGGAAGTTCTTATCAAAGACACCGAAGACTAAACCGAAGACTGATACTAACCAATGACCGTTAACGAAAAGGGCTGGTAAAAGATCTAGGACCAGGACCAAAAAAAATCGGTGTCCTTAAAAAAAACCCCCTGAAAAGGACAAAATTAAAAGGTCTCAGGACATTGCATGTGTAAAACTTGTTGTAAAACTTCGTGGACATTAACCAACACCTTTTACTAGTTATAAATATGTACTTCCCTATTTATTTATGATTATTTAACAATTACATCTTCGACTTAATACGACCGCTCGATATCGCTGACCGACCGAGACTATTAACTATCTTTTTTCTAGTCAGTCTGCTTGAACAAATCAATGAGAAAGATGATACATCCAGATTACAGGATTTTATAAGTAAATGATAATAAAAAAATATTAATTTATTAATACAAGGTAGGTAGAAATGTCTCTAAGATTAAAGGTAGACTTTATTATAATTTATCAAACAATTCAGCCGCATGAAAACTACATCTAATTCAATCAGAATTGAGGCAATACAAACGCAAAACCTGTGCTTTAATAAGAACAAATGCTTAATAACTGCAAAAAGACCAATGTTGAAGGATGGCCGCTGGCTATATTTTTTGGGTTTTAAATTTAGCAGCCTTTATTATGCATAATTAATTAATTATTCATGTGTGTGAGAAAAAACGTTGTATGTAGAAGGTGAGTGTTTTTCCTTTGGTGTTAATTATTTGTGTCTGAAAGTGGGATTGTTCGACATCGACTTATGTCAATAATCTACTAGAAATCTGTCATTTTATTGTTTATCTGCAAATCCGTTCAAAAGATTAATCCGTTCCGTGTAATTTAATTCAAGTGTATAATACACAAGTTTAATTTTTTCCTTTGGGCTTGAGACAAAATAGAGTTACATTTCATAAGTTGTCCATTCAAAATCGTACTTAGGATTTTTCTATTTTAATTTTATGTTAAGGTCGGCAGACAGACTGACGTGACGGTCCACTTGATCATACATGCCGCCTACCGTTGCCTATAACACACAAAACGCCACAGGCCCTTCAATTGCGCTTCCGACTACAGTAAGATTAAGGTTTAGGGATTGGGAAGAGTTAGAGAAATAGGCTCTGACATCCCTTACTCACACACCGAAACACAACAGCACACGTGCTGTTATTTCACGGCGATCTTCTGTAGGGGAATGGTTACTTCCGTCAAACAAGCTACCCAAATGACTGTGAAACGCAATGTGCCATGCCACTTTTTTCCAGATCCAGACCAAAGTCAACTTTGAAAAGTTCATTCACATTGACCCTGCCGGGAATCGAACCCGGGATCCCTATATCAAGCACCCAAACCATTCATCCTAGGGGCTCGTCAACTTGTCAGCTATCTTAACTAAATATGTTTTAATAACGTTCCTCAGTTTTTTTATTTCATTATATTCTAAGTTTTTTACAATTGATAAAAGTAATTAATTGCGTTTATTAAAAAAAACACAGTAAAGGAAAATATTACATACCTACTTAACGTTATTAATGATAACATAAATAAAACCATATGTAAATTTTTGGATACTTCATACAAATAACAAAGGATTTTTAACATTTACTAAGGATTTATCTAAATCGGTTTAACTTATTAACTTAGACTTATCGTATCATATTGGAACATGTTGAGACAAAATATGGCTGTGTGTATTGTCACGCAAACAAAATAACATTTTGATTATATTATTGTGTGTAAGTAACGTCACCAGTGCCTGCTTAAGTCAACTTAGTGGCAGTCGAGCATTTTATTAAAGCTTTTAAGACGCCCCCGACTTCGCGCTAATTGATTTAACAGCACGACATGAGAAATTTTAGGGACGTTAAGCACGCGACTCTTATCATACTCGGTAGTACAAAAGGTGACTCTTTAAGGAGAAATAATAGTATTGTTCTCATAAAATATCTTTGGGAATAATCTTGGAGAGAAAATATTACCATTGTTACCATTAAATCACCAAAAAATAAATAAAAATAGTTTGTTTCACAGCTTTAAGTGAGCTGGTAATTTTGGGTTCGCTCTGTATTCTGAAAATACACTTTAGTAACTTCAGCTACTTTAGTTAACACCTTAATAACGGTGTAACTGAATCTTATAACCGGTTCACTGATTAATGATCAGTGAATGATCAGTTATGAGTTGTGGGTTTCCGGGATGATGGCCCAGGTCTGTTGGAAATTCTTCCAAACGTTTCGTCAACAACTGCGGTTGACATCCTCAGTGGTGTAGTCCGTGTTAGAAGAAAAAGTACATCACATCACTGCACTTCACTTCTGCACTTTTCGACTTCTCGAGCGAGACTGATTTGTCGACTGGAATGTGTCTGTATTTAAATTTTTAAATTTATATCCCCACCCTGTGGTTGAATTGGTGAGGTGTGGTCACTAGGAGAGGGGTTATAATGCCCTCTCTTTCTTTCATTATTATTATTCTTGGAACGTTTGGAAGAATTTCCAACAGACCTGAGCCATCATCCCGGAAACCCACAACTCATATGGATACCGGCCGAGAAAACCTACATTCTACTAATGATCAGTTACTTACGATATCAATGATCTCCTTTCACTTTATGATAAAATATGCAAGAAATATTATCAGTTAGCATCTAATGCCTGCTTAAGGATTACATTATCTGAACAAGTGATTCTTGTCATGTTATTAGTATTCCAAGATGCAAATTTTTTCGCATATTTTCCTTTTAGAAAATTAGCGGGTAGGCCTTTGTTTAACAGCGGACGTCCTACGGCTGAGATGATGAATCTTTTCCTGATGTTTACCTTTACATAAGAACAAGTTATCACATATGAGCTAGGAGATCGCAGAGCTAGGAGGCTCATTGGCGACGGTAGACTAATAAGAACTAAGCTGCAAAACCTTTTTTTACGTTTGGAAATCCCGGCAGCGAAGGGGACGTTGCGGGTCATGCCGGACTCCTAACGGCTAAAACCCAACGTCGCGGGAACGTGGTTACACAATTTCGGCGACCCGCCACGGCTGTCCAGCGCGGGGAGAACTACGCTCCCTGTCGGAACCTCGGCGTACCCGAGAGTGGAGTACGCCTGCTATTTCGGGGACCTCACAACGGGCGGTAGTCTTCCCTTAAAGCTGCAAAGCCTGACACATAGACGCAAAATTGTGTATTCTATAACATGTACTTCGGAGAGTGTGTTCAGGAGCTGTATGAGATCATACCGCCTTCCCCTTTCTTCTATCGTCGAAATTCCTCTAATTCGGACCAAGCGGAGCATCTTTTATAATGTGCACTGCTAAGGATTGGAACTCCCTGCCGGCGCGGGGTCTGTATTTTCGAGCTCATACAACCCAAATTATTTCAAGGTTCCAGAGAATAGGCATTTCTGGGTGAGTTTGCTCCATCGTCGGCCTCTTCTTTCCCACATGGATAGATGCTGGCAAAGGGCAAACCCATCTTTAATTTAAAAACATATATAATTGAAAACAAATAGAGGTCCTTGGGATTCATCTGTCTAAGCGACAAGAGAATATTTTTATAGTAATCTCAATGATTCTGATCACAAAACCTTTGAACCTATATTGAATGTATTGTACACTGAAACCTTTGTAACTAATTTAATCTAATTTTTACAAAGTTTTTAATGAAGAAATATCATTTAAGTAATATTTAATAGCTGTGATATTCGGTTATGATAAGTTAAAATTTTAAAATTCGGTTTTTGAAACATCCAGTATTCGGTACAAACTCAGCCGTATCTTTATGAGACCTTTTAAAACATTTCTCAGAAAAATAAGACAGGAATATTTTACAGACTGAAAATAAGCACTTGAGATTTATATAAATTATTCTTATTATTGTTTAAATCTTGTATAATTGAAATATACGAAGTCAATTTCATATTGTAGAATTTCTTCAGGGCGATTTCGATGGCGACAGTTTATTCTCAAAAGTGCCTTGGAAGTTAAAACTAATATATATCTTTATGAATTGTGCTATATAAATGATATCGATTTCTTTTTACAATAAAACTAAGTACATGAAGAAACCAGGGGAATGAAATTTTCAAACGATTAATAAAAACTCATTGACACGGGCCGTCTTTGAAAAAACATAAGGTGAGTTGATTAAATGGGACAGCTCGGTGCACGGGGGGCATTTAAACGCAAGGGAAGCAGAAAACGACGGAAGAAAAATGAATGATTACGGCAAAAAGGGCCATCAAAACGAATGATAAACGAGCTTAATCCGAGTCCCCATCCTTGTTTTATTACCGTTGGACGATTGTAAAAACGTATTAGTGGGCGGCCGCAGAGACGACTGGCGAACAATCTATGACACTTCAGTTAGCCTTTTTACCACCACCGGGGGATATTGCATTAATTTATTACACCTATATTGGTCATACATCGATCGGAATATGCGAACTATGAGACTTTTTTCAATGTGCTGCTATTTCATTTCAGATTATATTTATTGTTAGCAGTCTAATAAGGTATTCAAATATATTCAAATATTCTTCCATTTACTATAGAAAGTCTTCGTGTACTTATTTTTAAATTTCTCCTAGTTTTACATATCTATTGCATGCCATTAGTAAATATTATATCATTATTATCGTGTAATATAATTGATATATCTCATTATCTAAATTATAAATGTCGGTTTCGAAGATTCGTTCACCCCAATCTCCGAAATCGTGTGCCAGATCCGATTTCGGATCTGGCACACCCATACTACTAGCTATTAGGTAAATCTATTGATTTACCTAATAGCTAGTAGTATGGGTGTGCCAGATCCTTAGATCTTCAGAAAGATTAACATCAGGGCTAGTTGGACAGGAATTTCTTAAGGTTTGACAATGGCACGGTGCACTCTTTACTTAAGTACAGACACATGCAGATCGCAAGAAAAATAGTTTCTTCCCTTATCAAAATGATTTGAAAAGGGAAGAAACTATTATCAAACAATACATGAATTGATCGTCAAATAGTACTCAATTGAGTAATCGTATTGACCAACATAACTCAACTGAAGCAGCATGTGGCCAACGTACAATCAGTGGAGGACATTTTAAATCTTTTTAAATTTTAAGTCAGGCGAAATCCCACACAGTTTGACGTAGACCACAGCAGTAAAATAACAGCAATGATAATATTTGTCTGTTTTCAAGGGATCTGATCTCAACCTTATATTTTTCGAGTTGTCGGGATTCATGCAACCCCTTTTAAAATAATGGAACAACGAAGAAGTCAAACCAGAAATACAATAATTATTAAAAATAATAATAAAAATAAAAAGCTATTGTATGGATGCACAAGCTAATCCTACAAGGTTTTCCTAATGGGACTTAGTTTCAAAACATAATTTGTAAAATAAAAAAGATAGACATACTTTTGAAGACACATAATTTATTGCTAAATAAGACCACAAATACAATAATCATTTTATAATTTCTATTTGTACCTTCAAGCTTTGAAAGACAAGCAATATATTATTTGTATTATTTTTACTGTGAGCTGTGAACAAAGCACCAGTTGCCTTTTTTCTTTAATATTTTCTTTTTTTTACACATTGTATTCCATACTTATCCTTACCCATACCAACTAGAATAGCACTTTTATGTTTTCTGTGTATGTACAGAATGTGCGCCTAGGTAATTGCACTTCTTATAATGTAGTCTACTTAACCAACTTAGTCTGGCCATTAATACTGTTACTTAAAACTTTTTCTTTTTTCAACTCTTTATTAAATTTTAATTTGGAAAGCGCTTATTATTCCTGAAACTTATTTTGATTCTCGCCATTTCACATATTTTTTTCGTGTTTATTATCAAATTACAATATGGAATGGAGTGTCAAAGAAAATAGGATTGCAGTGATTGCAGAGTCGTCGGTCATATTTAAGACACTTCAAAAGCTTTGTATCAGCCTTCTGTTCGTATATCGTAATATCGACAAATATACCAACACTTCCTCTGTCGATGGTCATAAAAGGTAGGAGCGGCCGCGTGCTGTTAGAACTGCAAAGGCTGTTAATGCTTTTAAAGCCAGAATTCGGCGAAACCCCATAAGGAAACAAAAAATCTTGTCGCGAGAAATAAATATTCCCGCGAGGACTCTGTCACGTATATTAAAACAAGACCTGAAGCTCGGTGCTTATCGTCGATATACAGGACATGTCTAAATCAATCCTTACAGATAAAGAGAGTGGATCGATCAGTAGTGGTAGGGCACACTGCGTTTCGCAGTCATTTGGGCAGCCCGCCTGGCGGCAGTGACCACCCCCTTACAGAAGACCACCGTGAAATAACAGCATATACGTGCTGTTGTGTTTCGGTGAGTGAGTAAGGGATGCCAGAGTCCATCTCCTTATTCCCTCCTAATCCCTTATCCTTAATCCTAATGTAGTCGGCAGCGCACTTGCAGCACCTGTAGCGTTGCTTGTGTTATAGGCGACGGTAGCCAGCTACCATCAAGTGGACCGTCAGCCTGTCTGTCGACATAACATTAAAAAAAAAAAAAAAAAAAAAAAACCGCCTTCTGTCCCGATACGCAGGTGAAAGACACAGAAATATCCTTTTTATTGATGAAAAAATTTACATTACAAAAAGCAATGTGACAAGTGTACGCTCACAGTTCTAAAGAAGCTGCCTTAGTGGTAGGAAAGGTATTTTACAACGTGGTCATCATCCTGCGGCAGTTATGGTTTGGTGGGGAGTGCGTTATCAAGGAGTCACAAAGCTTCATTTTTGTGAAAAAGGTGTGAACACTTCAGCCAAAGTGTAACAAGAGACCGTCTTGGATCGTGCTGTGAAATCTCTCAGCAATACACTTTCTAAAAAATGTACCGTAGACTTTCCAGCAAGACTCTGCACCTGGTCTCAAGGCACGAACTATCCAAGCCTGGCTCGAAACCAACGTTCCGGACTTTATAAGAGCTGAAGACTGGCCCTCGTCTAGCCCAGATCTGAACCCCTTAGGCTACAAGTTATGGTCAGTTTTAGAGTACATAGCCTGTTCTAAACGACACACCGACATTGAGTCTCTTAAAAAATCTCTAGAGCAAGCAGTGGCTAAATTTCCCATGGAAAGAGTGCGTAAACCATAGATTCGTGGCCATACAGATTAAAGGACTGTATCAAAGTTAAAGGTGGCCATTTTGAATATTATTATTTTTTATTTTTTTTGCTGATACTTCAATAAATTTATTAAGATTATCTTACTTTATAAACATTTTTCATTTTCATTTGCAACAGAAATGACTAGGTAGTTCAAACTCATAAGGTGGTGTAAATGCTGAGAAGTACCTATTATTAAAAACCATTAATAAAAACTTTAGGAGATATATATTATATATTATATATCTATTACTAAAAGTACTTGAATCTATATACCAACTGTTATATTTATATAAATAACCGTTACGATCTGCAATTAATCACACATTTCTACACATTAATTAAGAACCCTTTAATCGGCAGTTCTGGAAACCTTTCAACAACTTCATCTCAGAAATAGAGAACTGCGTTGAAAATTTCTACTTTATAAACACTGACTCGTTAGAATTCACTAATTGCGAAAATCACAGCTCCGGCCAGACTTAATTCTGTTCTCGGAACACGAATGACAATGAACAAATACAAATAATTTAGACGTAATATTATTTTAAATATAATTCCTTCGCGTTACATAAGCTCACAAAAATAACGCGGTAATTTATATTATTACTACAAGCACGTATAGAGAAAGAGCAATATCTTAAGCAATATCTTTTTTTACTGAGAACGACTGAAAAATGCATGTCTATGTCAATTAAAATTAAACGGCTAGTAAATCCGCGGGAAACAGCTAGTCTAAAGTTACTAACGAGGTGACTTACTTTGAATGCAACCAATTTTTTTAAAACTGATTCCTTTTAAAAATTGATTTCAATAAAAATAGCTTTCAAATCGAAGAATTCAATTCCATCGAAAAAGAAAAAATTGAATTGGTTTTTGATTTGACGTGTAAAAAATTGAGAATGGATTGAGAGACCGAAAAGAATATTATGTTGGATAGTTTTTCATTTCTATTTTCATGTAGTGAATGTTTTTATATAATACACTGTTTTATAATGGATTGGTGAATGTTTTAAAAAATATATGTGCACATATAATGAAGGAAGTTTTATTGATATAGTTTAATTGGATCCCAAAGGTATGAGAAAAGATTTAAATTATGAGGATAACTATAATTTCGTATAAACCAAATTAATAAGATAAACTACGGTGTGACAAGACAAGACAAGAACTTAAATTTTAAAATACCATTGGTACAAAATAGGCAGAGGACTCAGGCATAATTAAACCGCCATTACAATGCATCAGCTGCGATTCAGCGAAACTGTGTCCAGTAATTTTTATTTGCCCTTGTAATGATTATCACTGTCATCATCGTCATTATTTCCAACGTATGATATTGGAAACAAATAATAACCAGCTGTAATTTGATGCTTTCCATGTGTTACAATGATTTTTAAAGCCACCAGGTTAGGCCCTTGCAATAATTGATCTAATTAATCTTTGAAAAATCAAATTTGGCTCTGGTCTGGATTTGGAAAGTAGTGGCAGGGCACGGTGCGTTTCGCAGTCGTCTGGCGGCAGTAACCACCCCCTTACAGAAGACCACCGTGAAATAACAGCACTTGTGCTGTTGTTTTTCGGTGAGTGAATAAGGGATGCCAGAGCCCATTTCCCAATCCACTCAAAATCCCTCATCCTTAATCCTACTATAGTCGGCAGCGCACTTGCAGCAGCTTAGGCGTTGCTTGTGTTATAGGCGACGGTAGCCACCTACCATTAAATGGACCGTCAGCCTGTCTGCCGACCTTAACATTAAAAAAAATATATATTACTCATCTATACATACAATCAAATCGTAAACGAGCCGTGTCTGTGCATTCAACATTTTTTTCAAAAAACAATTTGTACACGTTGTACCGAGGTGAAAAAACAGTTTTTAGAATTTTTGTCTGCTTGTCTGTGCGTTTGTGCACGCTAATCTCTGAAAGGGCTTAACCGATTTAAATGCAATTTTCACTCATATAGCTTCCCATAATATTTAGTGTTTTTTTTTATCCTAATTGTTTTTCGGTGGCAAGCGAGCTACGGACCAAATCATTAAGTGATATAGGCGTCCTGCACTTCTCGCACAAGAGAGGTCATGTCGTCCCAGCTGGTTCACATTCTTGCCATTTTTACCATCCTTTAGTTACCATCCTGAGTCAATATTTAAAATTGTAAAATACTTTTCAGCAATTTCCTCAGAGTTACCAACATACGAAATGTTTTATTCAAGTTTGTTAGTTTCAAGCGTAACCATATTAGCAAAATGCAATTAGCAAAAGTGTCGAGGAGGGGAAATTCATTTTTTTTTAAATGTTTTTTTTTTACGCATATATTATAACGAAGTATGTTGGGGTCGCCGCGGGTTTAACGTGTGCACGATGCATGTGCGCTCAGATGAAAATGTTGAAATATTTTATGACATCTAACGATACTAATGAAAAAGGTTAGTTACATTTTATTTATGCTTATGTATTTTATTTTATACATAGCTATTCCAGTAGTTTTTGCATTTATTCATTACAAACATACAAAAATACATACATACAAATCTTTTCTCTTCATAATATTATTAGTACAGATTGGTCAAACGAAGTGAGCATACAGTAGACGATAATAAATATAGACTAAAAAATGTGAAACGTGTTTTTATATTAAAAAACAAGTTTTTTACGAAAATTTATTTCGTGAACTATTATTCAAATGAAATTGTTTAGTTTATTTCGGGAAAGAGTAAATAATATAGCTTTGTGACCGAAATATCAAGAATAATAGGCTTTTTAATTTGTGATTAATTTTTTTAAAGTACTGGGAGATCATCTTGTAAATGTGAAAAGTTACCGGAGTATAAGTTACCAGAGTTTAGTTGATTTTTTAAAATTAATGCAGAACGAATCCTGAAAGTTCTAAAAAAATAATGAAAGCTACAACAGCTGTAATCTATAAAATGATTTAAAACCTCTGAAAGAGCAAAGTTTTTTTTTATCTTAAGATCGGCAGACAGGCTAACGGTCCACCTGATGGTAGGTGGCTATATACCGTCGCCTATAACACAAGCCACAGCCACAGCTGCTGTAAGTGCGCTGCCGATTACAGTAGGATTAAAGATAAGGGATTGGTTAGGAAAATAGGCTCTGGCATCCAGATCCAGACCAGAGCCAAATTTGAAAAGTTAATTTTGACCCTGTCGGGAATCGAACCCAGGGACCATAGAACAGAACATTAAGGCAAGCACTCTAACCACTCAACCAAAGGGCTAGTTAATCCAGTATTTGTATCCATTTATGTATCTACCATTTTATGTTAAATAATTTTATTAACTTTATCACTTTCCGACCTATCTAGTAAATAAGCTTATCTAATTATTGGATTAAATATCTGTAGTTATTAATTATTAACTAAGTTATTATTAACTTATTATTAATTAACTGTAGTCATAATATCAGACCCTTTCCCCGTCTTCACACGTTTTCGATTTTTTTTAAATTATGGACCGGTTCTACATTTGTTTTTGAAATTTAAAAAAGGTTATAGTTAGTTATTTTTCAAATTAACAGGGTGGTCTTTCAATTCTTACACGCGTGATTCCCTACCTACTTTTGAAAGTCATCCTTTCTAGCAGATCAGTCAGAATGAAATTTGTTACACAGAAATCCAAATTTAAGTGTATTCCCACAACTACAAGTGTAGCCTAAATTACAGTTTACGAGCAATTACCGTCATAATTTCATTAATTTGGGGCAGATTCTGTCTTTGATCCACAAAGTTAGCAGTACTGGAAGACATATTTAATTTTGTAGTATTATTAAAATCTAGTATATGATTTTAGATTCAAATTTATTTGTGCTATTATTAAAACGTTAATTGTGATCTGTTTTTTTGTAGAAACGTTCTTCAATTAAGATTGTTTGTACCTATTAATTAGTGACCAATCTACAATTATTACACATTCACTCAAGAATAATTAAACGTGGAACGGTTAGCATAATGAATAATCTATTTATACTAATAATTGAAGAGTTTGACGTATTATTTTTTTTTGGTTGAATGCGTTTTTCTATGGAAATAAATTTCTTGTGATTGTTAACATTAACCGCCTGACGTAAACGAAACATTTCCGAAATATTCAATTTCAGAACATTTCAATTTCTTATGGCGGCAGGTGAAACCTCGGGTGAGAGCTAGTTTAGAGTAAATAACGTTTTATTTACGTTTGTAGCTGGCATTTAATAACTTCAATCTCTATTCGTCAGAATACATGTATATATTATTACAATATATTACAATACATTTTTTGTACATTCTCGTGTGCTATTGCATATTTACAGTGAATTTGCCATATAGATGACTAGCTGGTGAAATCCTTCAGTAGTTTTTAAAAAAATTGCTATTATTGCACTATTATTGCAGCCATTGATTGTACAATCGTGTTCTGAATTGTCCCGCGTAAATGTTTAAATGTTCTTTTTTTTTCTTTTTGAATATCTGGTCCCTGGCAGAATATCAGTGTTATTCTGCACCACAACTGTATACTGAGCCAGGGTTCCTTTTCCTCTCGTTACTTGTCTATATATTTGTTTGCTTGTAATTATTATTTTGTTGTTTGTTGTATTGTTGTTATTGTTTGTATTGTTCACATATTGTATTAGAGGAATAAAAGATGGTTTCTTTGGTTCTTTCTTTCAATAGATAAATGTATGTAGAAAAATAATAGATTGGGGAAAAAGTTTCTTCGCATTTTATATGAAAACTGAAGACATTTTTTATAAAGTTTGTTTACATTTAATATATATGTGCAATTTTGTTCGATGACTTTTTGCCATCTTATAGGTAGTGACATGATCCCGTTGCTGCAGAAATTTCGGGACTTCTAATCAAAAAAACGCGACAAGTAGTTTAGGCAGTCTTCTCTTAATGTTAAGCTGACACTGCCTAAAGAACTCTAAAGAGACCGAAACAGGTGGAAATTTGAAGGTGCATGGTCAGGGCTATATGGTGGATGCATTAACACCTCCTAGGTAAACTCTTTTAATTTTTACTGAGCGGCTAAAGATATATGTGGGCTAGCGTTGTCGTGATGAAAGACCACAACCTTTCTATTGATCAATTTCGGCCACTTTCTCTCAACTTGTTGCTTTAATCTTATCAGTTGTTGGCATTAGAAATCCGAATCGATGGTTCTGCCCGGCGGTAAAAGCTCATAATAAACAATACCCTTCCAATCCCACCATGCACACAGCATCACCTTATTGCGAGTTAATCCGTTTTTTGGCACAGTCTTTGAAGCCTAACCGTCCTTTGACCACCACCTTTTTCGCACGTTTTTGTCGTACGTGATCCACATTACATCACCAGTTACCAATCTCTTCAAAAACGGGTCGGTTTCATTACGTCTCAATAAATAATTGCAAATGTATACACGCTTCATAAGGTTTCTTTCAGTGAGCTCGTGTAGCACCCAAATATCAAGCTTTGTTGTATATCCAGCTTTTTTCAGATGTTTTCTGGTCAACTTCAGCTATGTTGTAACTACTGATATGCCGATCTTGCTCCAAAAATGGCGACCAGAGCGAGGTGCATCTTTGACATTAAAATTCCCAGATTGAAAACGCTTAAACCAACTTTGTACTACCATAGATAAAATACTACTTAACCAGTATAGATGGTCAACCTCCATATAACGATCTGAAGCCAATTTCATATTGGGATTTCCACTCCCTAGATGTCACTAAGAGTCTCGAATTTAACATTAATGTGTATTTTGTTAAAAATTATAACCAACAAATTCAATCACGCAGTTATAGTTCCTTATTATCGTGGTAATAACTAGAGGGCGACGTTGCTGAGAGGTACTTTTATCATTAATTTGTGACTTTTATGTATGATATTATTGCCCTATTTTTTTAGAACAGAACCTATACCGTTCATACGGCCCTTTTATCGTTGTTCGTGCCCACTTCTTTTATATTTTAAATAAATTTTAGTAGTGCCATCTCTTGTACATGAGAATTGACTGAATGGTCGACTGCAGCGACTCTAGCGGATTTTTAATGACAACAAATAAGCGACAAACTACACAGGCGGCATCTAGATATAAGCGAAATTTGATAGGGTACGGATTCAATGTACGTGAGTGACCATCTATACTGGTTAAGTAGTATTTTATCTATGGTACTACTGAGACTGCATTAGGTTGCATTTTTTCCTTTTTTGTAATAAAATTTTAAAATGTATCGAATTTCTTCATTAGATTCACTCATTTTGACAGAAAAAAAAACAAATGAAAAATAGCTGGAAACAACACTTTATTAATTTGTTTTTTTTTTTTTTTTTGAATGTAACCTTTTTAATGTCATCAAAACCAGCCAGATACAAATAGTACAGCCAAAGAGATTTTATTACAAGTTTATACATAATATATGCGAAAAGACTTTTTCCCTGACCTAATATACAAATTTTATATTAATTGTAAGAACACTTTACAAAAGATTGCTCCGCTATTGAAGCTGGGGCACCACTATTTAAGTATATTTAAGAATCTTAAAAATTCACATTTTTTAGGTTTCTCAGGTGTAATTGATTGGCTTGGCATGAAATATTCCCATGTTATTACTTTTTACAATAAGTAATAATTAAGTAACTGCGGGCAGAAGATGAGCTTTTAAAAATCAAGTCAATTTTTATAGGTTCATTACTTGACTGATGAATTGCTTGGAATGCCTCATTATTATAAAGTGACTATAATAAGTGACAATAATTACTTTATTGTGATATATTGTGATATAAAGTGATAATATGGAATACGACAACATACAATGCTGCGGCCTCTTGGAACTTTGCCAGACGGCATGAGATTAGGATTATTTCAGTGTTCTAAAAATTTACTCAATACAATTCCAATTATGTCAGCGAACTTAATCCTAACGTTTGAAGAATTCCAAAAAACACATTACCCTACTTGATACAACCTACACAAAAGGTATAAGAGGGGTTGTCCTCTCGACGTTGGTAATTAGATAATAAAGTCTTGAATTTCTGTTTCAACGTTATATTATCTTATGTATTTAAAGACTTTAATTATTACAAAATGTTTTGTTCTCCATATTTGTTTCCATTTACTTTAGGTACCTACATTATGGGTGAGTAGAACGTGTGAAATGGGACGAATGGGGAAAATAATTAATTAATAAATACTCGGGTGAATACTTATACATACCTATACATATTATAAAACAAGCTGAGCCCGCAACTTAATACGCATGGTGTTCGGTATAGCGCGTAACTTTTTTGTTTTTGAACCGATTGGAATGAAACAAACACTAAATGTTACGGGAAGCTTACTACAATATATTAGTGAAAACCGCATTCAAATCTGTTGAGCCGTTTCTGAGATTAGCGTGCACAAACGCACGGACACACAGACAAAAATTTAAAAAAACAATTTTTCGACTTCGGTAACATAAGTAACGTGAACAGACTGTTTTTTGAAAAAAAAAAAGACCCGGCTAGTTTACTATTTTATTATATTATGTATAGATAATAGAAAAAGTCGCTGTCCGCCTCATAGGAAGCACTAATTTCTAAACTACCCAACGGATTCTGATACGGTTTTAGCTAATAGAAAGAGCGATATAGGAGAAAGGTTTGTGTATTACGAAGATGGTGTATACGAGAATGGTCCATTGTGGTCTATTAAGTAATTTGGAGAAAGAAGATTCGGCCAATGTGCCATTTGAATACATTTTCATTTTTAATTGAAACCCATTGTTTTATTTACAGTTTTAACCATAACTGTGAACTACGTACTTAAACAGTACACAGTATTGTATTCTAGTTATGTTGAACTTAATAAGTAAATGGCCCCTTGTTTATTCTGGGTCAACAAGAACGTCAAAATCGACTGCTGTGTGGTTTATAACGCTTATTGAATTAGAAATTCGTTCAATTCTTATCTTTTTTAAACTGTCAACTAAATTACACTTGTTTACAATAAAATAATGTTTTATTGTTTCTGAATAGAAAGAGGAATTTGTGTATTGTTTAAAAAAAGAATAGAACCGTCCACGTAGATCGTAAATTATAGCTGAGCTTAATCAGGTTAGTCTTGTAGCCAATCAAGCCGAATTGTTTCTGAGCTGGCGGTTTGTGGCTCACACAGTTGTAGGAAGTTCGAATCGATCTTTCAGTACACAGTTTCAATTGAAACGAATAAGGTAACCATTGTAGATTAGTTATATGTCAATAGATTAATATTTATCAACAGCGAAAGGTGTCCAGCATTTTCGACATGTCGTTGATATTTTTCCTTATTATTTAATGCTTCCAGACTTTTTTTAATAATCCAATAAAATTGTATATTTAAATTATGTCGTTATTTGTTTAAAGCTCATTGATAAAGCATTGAAGTTTTCTATAGGGATGATAACGAACCTATAGTGTATATGTTTTATGATAACATTTTTAAATATATTTTTGTTACTTGATATTATTCCCTATTATTGTGTTAGTTGATTTTATATTTATTTTGTTTTTCCTGGTCAATATATCTATTATCTATAATGTTATTTTTCTCATATTTACATATTTTTCATAAGTGTTCACGACCAACTGTTCACTTAGTTTTTATATTGATGACATATACAAAACACATTTTAAAGCTCAATAGTTAAACTAAACAAAAAGCTAAATAACTAAACCACACAAAGAAATCGATTAACAAATAAACGGGAAAAAGGAACTGAACTGTTTTGTCTTTAATTAACTATTATATATAGACCATTTCTTTCACTCTTTTTTAGTAAAACCATATTTTTAAATTATATATCTCATTAATTGTCTAAAGTTATATGATAAATATAATTACCACTGTTCATAACTTCATGAGTTCACATTCATAAATCAAAGTGTCTAATTAATTAATAATAATTGTTATTTTTCGTAGAAAGCACGTAATATGTAATGAATGTAAGTGTGTACGTTAATATATTAGTCTTAGAGTAAGATACCGTCGTGATGTCCCGTTGACAAATAATAATGAAAATAAATTAATTTAACCCAACACACGAAACAATGTGGAGTGTTTAATAATGTTGTTAACTTTATTACTTCGTATACATTAAAGAAACGTAAGCTCTCTTTAATGTTACTGAAGAAAGAGCTCATTAAATTGTCTAGGGTTTCTTACCAGACCCTTATTAAACGAAGAGGCAAGAGGGTCATGAGTGCCCTGACGACCTATTCCGTACTCTCTACGAGCGTCTAGGAAGGGGTGAAATTTCGCCCCCGCCTTTTGTCTACTTTTGTGATTATTTTTCACAAAACGTAATTTGGGTAGATTTATCCCGCTTTTGAGTGGACGCTGTTGGGAAAAACTTTTATTACTTGTGTAAAAAAAAAATATAAATTGTTGCCAAGCCTAATTTTTGTAATCTTAGGACTTAAATTTGGTGGACACATAAAAGAGTATACAAGTTCTCATATTCATTTAAAAAAATCAGAATTCGTTCATTAATAAGGGACCTAGGGGAATTATTTAAACTTTTTTTGCAATTTTTTTTTCATTAAAAATCTATCTATCCGTGTATCCGTGTAGGAAAGATGAGGCCGACGATGGAGCAGGCTCAGCCAGATGATTCCTGTTCACTCGGACCTTGAAAAGATCGGAAATACAGATGCCGCAGGGAGTTCCATTATAAAAGATGTTTTAAAGAGCTTGGTCCGAATTAGAGGGATTTCGACAAGGTGAGGATGGTAACCACCCGTACGTCTGTATGTCTGATAGAAGAAAGGGGAAGGCGGTGCAGCTCTCGAGCACACTTTCTGAAGTACATTTTATAGAATACACACAGACAGGCAATTTTGTGTCTATGTGCCATGCTCTGCAATAGTTCTTATTATCGAACCGTTGCGTCGCTAATAAGCTTCCTAGCTTTGCGATCCGCTGAGTTGAGTGCGGCATGTTGGTATTTTGTTGAGCCATCCCAAAGATGACAGCAATACTCAATTCAAGATCGGACTTGTGCCTTGTATAAAGAGAGGAGCTGTCCAGGTTTGAAGCATCGCTTCACCCTAATTAGGATGCCCAGATTTTTGGCCGCTGTTTGGGCTTTGTACTCGATAGAAAAGCTGAAGTTGATATTTGAATACTGGAGATTAGCTCAAGAATCTCGAGATCATTGGCCACAGGTACGGATGCAACTCGGAAAGTTGGAACCAAGCCGAAAGGGCTCCTTTTCGCAGAGAACAAACACGCTTGCGTTTTGGTGGCGTTAAAACTAACCAGATTGTTATCTCCCCATTGGAATACAAGATTAGGTTGAGTTACGTCGCTCAACCATTGTCTCCCTCTCAGAATTAATTTCATCGCGACCGGCCCCTGCGCTGGACAAATACGAGCATAAACAAATCCAATTTTCAATTCGATTCTTCATTAGAACCGGAACTACAATAGCTCAAAGTTTATCTTCCATACAATCTCCGTAAGGCATACTTACACGATTGTGGCGATTCTGTTTCTTACAATATCCACAAGCACCTACTACATTTTTGAAAGAATATTATATATTTTAATAAAAATAATTAGATTAATTGATAATTGTTTATCATAGAAATTACTAATTTCATAATTTTTATTAAAATATGTATACATTTCTTTAAAAAGTTTTAATTAAGTTAGGTACTCAAAGTATTACATGGTAACTATTCTTATAATGTTTTCAAACTTTTCACATTTTGTTTAGTAAAGAGATAAGCAAGTGTATATTTATTATTACTTACCACTTTTGGGAGTAATTTTTATCATGCTTGCTAATCTATCCAAACATAAGTTATTTTTAGCATACATGGTCTCGGCTATAAGTTGTGACAAGCGATACAGTTTGCACATACAAATTAACTAAATATTTAAATTTTAAATCAGTAACATAGATTAAAAACCAATATTATTTGTTAGACTTCGTGAAAAAGTGTTTTTGATTTTCAAATCTAATTCAATATTTGCTTCGAACTTCAATTGACTTTTTCATCCTTTTCAAATATATTTGTAGCTCAAGATCGAAGTAAAAAGCAATCAAATAATTTAAATAACTGTTTGTTGATTGATTTTTACTAATGAATAGACGTTTTAAATAATTATTACCAATTCTGAAATATTTTCAATAGCAGTTTTTTTTACTGTAATATTTTTTAAACTATGTAGGATTCATTGCTAGACCCCAGAAAACGAAACTCGGATTTATGATATGACAAAGATACATTTAATGTGCCTTGAAGCACCCAAAACATATGACCCCTGCTGTAGTTCCCACATTTTTAAAGTGTTTGCCAAGAAAATCTTAAAAGATACAAGACGAAAAGCAATTACAATTATCTTATTCAAAGTTCCCTTAAATTTGTAACGTAGGCGGCTCGACAACTTTATAACGGTTAAAATATTACACTCGGAAATCATAAAGAAAATGTTGTTTAAGAGAGATAAAGCTTTCATATTTGAACAAGAAATATTCTATTTAATTTATTTTGACATAATTTTAACGAACATTGAAATCTTCAACGTTAAAGTAATTATAATCGTCGGAATACGTGTATTGTGAGGTTTGTTTCTATGTAAACGTAGGTATGAAATGTTGCTATAATTTGATAGCGAAACCACATCTAAAGCCGAGAATCGAACCTGGGAATAGTTGATTAGCTTTACCATTTAAGTAAAGAAGTTCTCATTTTAAATCGAGGAGACTGTGTAATGATCCGACTCACTATACCACACCACACGCCACACGCCACACGCCACACGCCACACGTCACACGCCACACGCCACACGCCACACGCCACACGCCACACGCCACACGCCACAAGCCACACACCAAACGCCACACGTCACATCCATACTAAGTGCGAAGATATTTTTCATGTGTAAGTTGGTAAACAGACTGACAATTCACTTTGTAGTAGGTGGCTACCGTCGCAACTCCAGGAATTGATGCAAGTGGACTATTAACCTCAAATAGGATAAACGTAAATAGAAGACGCACAAACTCACGACTGCACACGTGTTGTTATTTCATGATGGTCTTTTGTAAGGTCACCTCCTACCGCTGCGCTGCCTCTGTCTTTTTACTTCTATTTGTCTGTCTTTAACGTTTTTATGGCTTAATCACTTTACCGAATTTCATGGAACTTGATATAAATATTGCTTAAACCCTGTGAAGCGTAGCTGACTTTTAAACACTTAAATCTTAGACAGCTGTCGACACACAGTGATTATTGGATTATTGGATTACGGGATGTGGATTCTTTGACGAAAGAGATTTCTAGTCTAGATTATCCTAATCAAAATAATATATTTTGAGGAGTTTCTAGGTAAGTACTTCAAAGAGATCTTCACTAAATTAAGTGGTTAAGCTTGACTAAGAAGAATATTAACTAATAAGAAGAAGATGAACCGTTTCAATATTACAAAAAATTCTCAATATAAATCTCTATATATAAAAATGAAGGCATTTCCCTTGGTCACGGCATCACGCGTGAACGGGTAGACCGATTTTAATTCAGTTTTCATTAATGGAAAGAGGGATAAACGGGGAATGTTCATAAGTAAGTATATAAAAAAAATTGCACCCCGGGCGAAGCCGGGGGCGGGTCGCTAGTTATAATATAAAAACAACTCAACGCATTTCCGTGCAATATTCTAAATTCGCGCCCGTTTAAAATAATCAACACGCTCCAGAAATAATTTAAGACCAATATATCGTTGGCATGAAATGCACAGAATTTTTGGAGGTCTCCGCGCCACGGTTGGGCCGAATGTTTTATGATCCGGGCAACACGCAGTTACGTGTCTGAGCGCCCGTGGCATGTGGACAGAACTGCGGCAAATGATTTAAGACCTTTCATTTCATTACAGTATATTTTTCAGTGTACTTTTTTTTGTATCGAAGCACGTTTCTAGTATTTGTATGTTTTGTTTTTGTAATTTAAAGTAGTAATTTGTTCTCATATCTTATTATAGTACGAGACGTAATTAAAATACACAGGAAGAAAAAGAAGCACTTGAGTTCTGAATATTTTACTGAAAATAAATATTTCTTTTATTTTTTGTGATATTTGGTAGTGATTTGAAAAAAGAAATGCTTAATATTAAAAAAAAACTACTTAATTATGAGTTTTTTTTTTTTTATGTTATGTCGGCAGACAGGCTGACGGTCCACTTGATGGTAGGTGGCTACCGTCGCCTATAACACAAGCAACGCTACAGGTGCTGCAAGTGCGCTGCCGACTACAGTAGGATTAAGGATAAGGGATTAGGAGGGGATAAGGAAATGGGCTCTGGCATACCTTACTCACTCACCGAAACACAACAGCACGTATATGCTGTTATTTCACGGTGGTCTTCTGTAAGGGGGTGGTCACTGAGTAGTGTATTACTAAAAACATTTTGGATAAGATATGTCTCGGAGATTCCCGAGCGCTGATTCGACGATTGACCTCCTTCTTGAAGTTGGCTCTTAGTTCGAGGTTAGTAGTTAGGGTGGTTGCCTTTAACGCTCTGTTCTAGGGTTCCCGGGTTCAATTCCCGGCAAGATCAACTTGGGAAATAAACTTTTCAAATTTGGCTCTGGTCTAGATCTGGAAAGTAGTGGCAGGGCACACTGCGTTTCGCAGTCATTTGGGCAGCCCATCTGGCGGCAGTAACCACCCCTTACATAAAACCACCGTGAAATAACGGCACGTGTGCTGTTGTGAGTGAGTAAGGGATGCCAGAGTCCATTTCCCTGACCCTTCAACAATCCCTTATCCTTATCCTACTGTAGTCGGCAGCGCACTTGTAGCAGCTGTGGCGTTGCTTGTGTTATAGGCGACGGTAGCTATCTACCATCAAGTGGACTGTCAGCCTGTCAACCGATCTTAACACGCAGGTCTTCTGTACTACCCTAAAAAAACTGCAGCCAAACGGACTTATACAATTTATGACGAAATGTTCCCTGCCACTACTTCTAAAAATAATAATATTATAGGATAATAATAATATCTAAAGTGATAAAATCCGATAGAGCTCTACTCCGTCATACGCACCATATATTTACCGAATGTGTCAGGATAAGCGGCCAATGTCGAACAACTTAAGCACTTATATTGAGTATCTATAAACACCCGTTTTCTTGTAGTCGTGAAGAAAATGTCTCGGGTAAAAGATAGGCGGGGATTCGCTCGTTTATCTCACTCATGGCTCACTTCATTTCGGTGGGCGTTTTTTAGCAGACTCGTATCGAATAAAATGTCAATCTTAACTATTGTAACCTAAATAGCTTGACCATTATCGTCAAAATATATTTCTCTATGTCCCAAAAAGAATTAAATATACCTTTAGTTTGCTTTACGATTTATTACAATTTAATGAAATGTTGAATGTTACTACCGAAATATAGAACGGTTTACTACCGTGCTTAGTGCGTGAGTCATTAAACGCAGGCGTTGCGTGAAAGTGCATCTTAAATATTTATATAAAAACTACCTGACCCAGCAGACGTTGTCCTGCCAGAACCCGAAAATAATTCCGTAACCCGATTGTGGCGCCACCTGTTGGATCCAATTTTATTTTCAAACCATATGTTAAAGTGATGACTTCATGTCAATGAACGACGGTTAAATTATTTAGATATTGTTTATACTAAAATACTAAAATTGCGATTAAAAAATGGGGAGTTGGGGTAGGAGGGTGAAAAATACTTTAAGACTTATCCTCATTCATACCAAATATACAAAAAAAAATCATAAAAATTGCTCCAGCCGTTTCGGAGGAGTTTTGTTACAAACACTTGTGACACGAAAATTTTATATATTATATATAGAAATAATTGACGGCCTAGTCGGTAGAACACTAGCTGACGAAACCGTACCGACGTAAGTTCGAAACTAGTCAGGTGTGTTGCGTCACTTTGACATATTTTATGGTTTGAAAATAAAATTAGACCCGATAGATGGCGCCACAATCGGGTTACAAAATTATTTTCGGGTTCGGGCAGGACAACGTCTGCTGGGTCAGCTAGTTTTTATATAAATATTTAAGATGCACTTTCACGCAACGCCTGCGTTTAATGACTCACGGCACAGTAGTAAACCGTTCTATTTGCTTCGCGTCGACGTTATCGCCATACTTTAAATCAACGGTCACATTTCCACGCCTATAAATAACGCTCCCGGAGTATTATCTCGAAGCATAATCGGTGATGTGCCACCAGTTTATTTCCGTCGGCGGTTAAACACACTTCCCATGGAAAAATACGTTCCCTTCCGCGGGAGTAAACAACAAACATTTCAACTTATTGGTTTTGAAACTCTATCCAAACAACGAAAAACCTCAATGTTTCTGTCCGCAACTAGTTCTACGAAATATAAAGTTTTTTCCCTCAACGTTCACTGTGACAGATGTGTTATGGACGTTTTAATTCTGAATGAAACCATGAACAACTGTTACCGCTGCTGCGGAAAACTTATGACTATTTTGACCATTATTGATTGGTCTTAGACCAGCTAATCTTACCTTTGGTAACGTTTGTTTAGTTTGGTTTATAAGCAATGTCCTTTCCACTGCTATGGGTAATTAAATAATTTCTTAAATATTACAGAAATTTAAAAGATTACTTATTTTTTGGAGCCAGGAAACAAGAAACAACGTGTTTATCAGTAAAAATATCGTTGAGCAATTGCGGTAAGTTTAGATGTCTTAATATTGGCTGGTTTAAGAGAGAATCTGTTAATGTACCTATAAATATTATAAAACTAGCTGAGCCCGTAACTTCGTACGCGTGGTAATCGGTATAGCGCGTAACTTTTTTGTTTGTAAACCGATTGGAACGAAACAAACACCAAATGTTACGGGAAGTTTACTACAATACATTAGTGAAAGCCGCATTCAAATCGGTTAAGCCGTTTCTGAGATTAGCGCGCACAAACGCACAGACAAACAGATGTAGAGAATTTTTGGCCGTTTAGGATTTTATTAATATATAGAATAGATATGTATAGATCAATTCGCTATCCATTTCTGTCTGTTTCTCGGCTAACTTCTTCTAAACCACCCAACGGATTTCGATACGGTTTTCACTAATGGAAAGAGCGATAAACGGGGAAGGTTTTTTATATAATTTACAAAAAAAAAAGCCGGGAGCGGGTCGCTATAGTTGTTATTTGAGATAATTCTTGTTAACACTTTGTATTGCCAACAAATTGAATAATCGATGACGTAACACGTACGACCTTTCACTTAATACGCCCTTCTGCTCCTAAAAGGTCAAAAGTCGTAATCTCATGCCCGTAATGGGAAAATGAGGTAGACCTCCGTTAGTAGGTGGGTTCAGGGCATGACATGATTTTCATTTTTACGGTACATTCGTCGCGGCCCGTAAATATTGCCTTACGCATTTTTCACTTTTTCTTGCCCTTGAATTTAAAATTTTAACCAGGGATGGTTATTTAGTTAAAATGGCCTACGTCATTTACAAATTGATTGTTTATACATATAGGGTTTTAGAAGGAATAATTTATTTTATCTCGTAAAATTAAGGTGTGAGGATATCGATCATTGTGAGAGACATTAGAGTTATTCTGGATAAAATCTACAAATGAATTGATCATAGCATTTTTTTTTAAGGTAATGAGATGTATTTTAATTAAAAGCACAATTTGGACAATTACCCAAAAAAAAATGAGGATTTATTTTTGTTATAACGGAAAATTTAAATTTTATATCCCATTAATTTGAGTTCATTTTTAGGGTTCCGTACGTCCGAATAAAAAACGGAACCCTTATAGGATCACTCGTGTTTTCGTCTATCCGTCGGTCACAGTCAATTATCTCGGAATCTACTAGACCGATTAAGTTGAAATTTGGTACACATATGAATTCCTGTGACCCAAACGCAGAGGTGTGACGTGAATAGATGAAATCTGTATATGAGAGGTCATTTTTGGGGGAAGGTTGAAAATAAAAAAAAATTTTTTTCATAAATGTATTTTTTTGTAATTTTAAAATAGTTTCCAAGTTATGCAAGAAAATACACGAAAATTGACCAACCCCCCCCCCCCCCCCCTCCCATCTCCGGAACTACTGAACCTAAAATTTTGAAAAAAAAAAATGCAGAAATTAGTTTTCTTATTATAGATTATAGGAAAACCTATAAGAAGTCCATGATATTAAAATAACATGGTAAATCACTCAATATTGTGCGGATAGGTAACATCGTACGGAACCATCTTCACGCGAGTTCAACTCGCACTTGTCCCGTTTTTAATTTATTTGTATTGTCTACTGTTTGCAATCATAAATGTTCTTATTCGAACACGATAGACCTATCCCTAACCTTTCATTTAAAATTTACTAAGGGTATAAAATGCTAAAACTAAAAGTAGCGATGTGAGCAAACAGTTACTCTATTGGTTACCTAAACATTTACAGTGTTATTACAAAAAAGTTAAACATACATTGAACAAGTGTCTAAAAAAAACTTTATTACAAAAGCGTGTTTAAGCAGTTAGAGTTAGGCACGGTTTAAATAATACTTTTCATATTTAAATACATGTCAATACTTGTCGAAGACTCAAAGTTAGTCTACTGCTTTGTCTCTAATTTTCGCAAGTTGTATTTAGTGGTGTGATGAAATATCGGGTTGTTTTACCTTTTATTCTTGAACCCAATTTTCTGCACGTTCACGAATTTTTATTTTAATATTGCAATTGTCCATTTTTTTCCATAATTTTTATTTATATTATACTCATTTGACAATGAGTAATGACGATTGACAAGTCTCGATAAACACATTCCATTCTTCCACCGATCACTGTTCTATGTGTACAATGTACTCATTATACACGTAAGTTTTGGTTCCAAAACATACTTATGGCGGTGTATTTAGAGCAATAATTAATTTATAATCACACACGTCACTGTTTTATTTATATATAGATAATTTTAAAATATTTTCTGCGTAGGATATTCTATTGGCACATAACAAATTTGCATAGAAAGGAACGTTTCGGATTGAACCAAATGAAGTTGAACGAACGTTTTCTAATGTTGCTATTTTATAATTTTAAAATAGCAACATTTGGTTGCCTATAGGTTGCCTAGCGATGTTTTGGTAAGTCAAAGGACAAACACTATTTTGTAATAGCGAAGGTTAAACATTATTTGAGGCAGGGTTTAAACTGTGAAATTGTATACAAATGTCATTAGACGCTGTTTGACAAAACACGTGTTGAGACATAGTTTCGTATTTTTTTTTGTAATAACACTGTTAGTTTTTTATTTACTTTAAAATATTAGTTGTTTATAAAATTACATATTCATATTCATAAGATGAATGTTTTATTTACTTAATTTTCCTTGCCCTATTAGGTTGCCTGGAAGAAATCGCTATAAAGTTTATATTGCTTGTTTTTTTTTTAATTTTTTTTTATACCTTTCGTCTTTGTTTATGGTAAAGAGTTTTAATAATCTGGCGAAAAATATGTAGATAATTATTACTTACAATATCTACTGTTAAGTCATCAAAGTCGCTTTTTTGTGTTTCAATAAAAAACAAAGAAACATTTCTTTATTCATGGCTCTTTCAAAAATCTTATTATTAACTAAACAATAAATGTATTGTGAAAATACTCTTTGATCGTCTGACAGCGAGAATGTTTTCGTTCAAAACGAAGACAATTAAAATAAGATACGATAAAAAGTGACGGTGAAAAAGTGAGAGGCTGTGAAAAAAAGTTCCATTAAGCCCGAGTTACAAATGAGAACAGAACGCGGCCGCTTTATCCCAGTTATCTTCCTGGGAACAGAGCCCAGCAGCGTTGTACACATCCCGGAGAAAATGTGCACAATTCTTTCTGTCCTCAAATGATTGATTCCTACATTGTTTGTGATTATTTGTCAGTTGTATCGTTAGTGAAATTTTGTTGTGACTAAACACAAAATTGTTTGTAACTTTTCCTTTTAATTATTTAAAAAGGGTTGATATAAATTAATGTAAAATAGAAAAAGCTACCTTTTAAATACAGGTCGGATTCAAATGATATTATTTGCTTTTATTTATATAAATAGATGTTGATGCTATTAGCCGATGCTCGCCATTTCGTTCACATGGGCTTCATTATTGTTATTATTACTAGCGACCCGCCCCCGGCTTCGCCCGGCGTGCAATTTTTATATACCCTAAAACATTCCCCGTTTATCCCTCTTTCCATTAGTGTAAACCGAATTAAAATCGGTCTACCCGTTCACGCGTGATGCCGTGACCAAGGGAAATAGGGATTCATTTTTATATATTAAGATTTACAAGACAGAACACACGTCAACATCGATAAATCAAAAGATTAAAAATTTACGTCACGGTCGGAAAACACTGTCTTCAAAAATTCCACACATAAAAATAACGTTGACTTTATTTTTTTCGGGACTTTTTCGTACGGCGTATAAAAACTCATTCTTTTTTTTATCGCCGCTGAATGATGCACGTTCAGAAGCACGTACACGCCCAATAAAATGAAATGACTCGATCATAAAAAGGGTTGAATTTATTGATTCGCATTGACGATGACTCGAGTTCAAAACACCCCAGCGAACGCTACGCTGCGCCTCGCGTCACTAAATGTATTCGCAGAACAATTTACATAATATCGTATTATCGTTCGTTGACGAGTTATTCGGAGAAGCCCCATATCTGTCACTATATCCTAGAAATTTATTGCTCTCGGGGGAAAGAAATGACACAATTTGTTCTCTGCAACTATCCTCGTGATAGAATTATTATTGCCCATTTCGCTTTTAAGACAGTAGTTGAAACGTGTAAGATTTATTACTTCATTTTACCCTGTCTGAACTCATCTGTGTTTATATCTTCACAAGTATGAATAACGGGAAAGTTTAGAAAGATGTTTGAATGTTTGTAAAGGTCGTCAGAAAGACTGACCGTTCACTCGATAGTATACCGCCGCCTATAACGCAGTAACGCCACAAGTGCTGCAAGTTTGCAGCCATCCATTATAGGATTGAGGATAAGGGGATTAGGAAGGGATAGGGAAATTGGCTTTGTCATCTTTTACTCACTCACCGAAACACAGTAGCACACATGCTGTTATTCACGGTGGTCTTTTTTAAGAGGCTGGTTACTGCCACCAGTGTGCTCTGCCACAAATGAATTGTTGAACTGTTTTTGACGAAACTTGGTAGACAGATCTACACATAAATAATGCTACACACACACTAGCACTACTCATTCATAAACACACACATATAAACTTACATTCACACACATAAAAAATTTACATGTTTTCGAATGCATGCTTGTTATCATCGGTTCTGAATCATTATTATCAACATTTTTCTGAATTCCTTTTTGTTTCTCATATTTTTTTTCTCTAATGATCTTGTTGACTTATTAATTATTAATTATTTTTTTAAATTGTAATTAATTTTTTTCTTCTCTAAATGTTTCTTATTCTAAAATTATCTGTTTCCGTTTTAAGCGATACTTGTATACAAAATTTTGTAATATGAATTATGAATCTGTTATTGGCTTTAAGGAAAGAATAATTTTCTATTATAATTATTAGTAATTGAGAGCTGTTGATTCTGTAATAATAATAAAAAAAAAAACAAAAAAAAACAAATGTCAATATTTTTTATAACGGCAACACATTATAATATTTAGAATATAATATTATAATATTTAGAGAAATAATATTTACAATTGCGATGAATAACGTGAGCTCCGGAAGTTCTCAAAAAAATCTGTTAAAAATAAAAATAAAATGTGTGTTTGTCAACTCCGACGCACGACTGGAGTTTACGCCTTAAGTATATGATTGTCAATAGGAAAATAGGGTAAATAAACGCGCCATCTATTATACTACAATAGAATTAGGTGAGGCGGCGATATCTATCGGGTTTGGGTAGAACTGCTTGGAAGAATATAACCCTTTTTAGTTAACGCTTGATTTAATTTTACTCCTCATAAAATTTCTATACCGCGGGACGTATGTGAAAATCGGTTCTTCAATAAGAAATGAGAAAATAAATATAAATATTGTGCATATAAATATACCGTAAATAATTTTAGTAGTGGCCTGCACACAGTATTTCGAAGTCACATAGCCTTTCTGGCGGCAGTATAACTACCTTGAGACAGAAAAATGACAGAGCACACTCCCCATTCCTATCCTTATCTCTTATCATTTTTCCTATTAGGATGGAGACCACATTTGTTATCCTTATGGCGTTGTTGTGTTAATAGAAATGATAGCCATAGGAATGCCATTAAACGGACCCGTCAGCCACGAATACGGACTGCGTATTACTTAGAGTATATGCATTAAAGTTTACAATCTCAAATTCTCTAATTATAAGCGTAATGCGTATAGTGATCAATCTGATTACATTTTACCACATTAAACCATTGATGAAAAGTAAGATTTATTATGGAATTTATAATTGCTAGTATTGTAAGACTATGTTGGTGTCTTGACTATGTTATCATTCAAAGTTAAAAAGTAATCATTATAAGTACTAAGGCACCTGGTGTTTACAGAGGCGATATCCCACAGGTCGATTATCTGTCGATAACGTATTAATGGCTGGTTGTCTACCATACATTAACATAGCAATCGCTTGCTGCTACATTTGTACAGGGAATAACATTAGAGTAGTGTAACGGTATTTCTATCTGTACGCGAATAGCAACGTATAACCCGATGCCACTGACGCTATTAAAACGGAATAATGAAACACTTGCGGTTTTCATCTTGTCGTGCTCATTTAGGTACTGGAAGAGGTTGTACTTAGAGGCAGATGTACAACTAAATAGATGATGCTTCCATTTTAATTTACGAACTTATTATAATTCTATAAGTAACTAATGTGTCAATTCAATTCATATTACTTGAACAGAAAGAAAATCTACAAAATAAATTGTATAGGTATTCTTAATTTACTTTATATTGACATAAATAATTGATATTGCATCAGTCGCAAGTAATAAAATGAAAAGACGAGCTCCAGATGACGGTTTTGTAACAACCAAGCTTTGCCTAACAATTATATTGTTTTGTAGAAAGAACCAAAGTAAATAATTGTATTCGTATGAATATTTGTGCAAAGCATGCTCATTTTTTAAGAAATGATCTTGTATAAAACTCACTCTTCTTTAGTTCTTCTGAACTGTCTAATGTATCTTCAGAACTATTGTATACTAGCTTCTGCCTGCGATTTCGTCTGCATCCCTTTTTCTTAGGTGCTCATACATTTTTATTGCACATACATTTTTGTAAGGCCTTAAATTATTTATTTTTATTTCTAATTTTTTTTTTCGAGCCCATGGGATGAGTGGTTAGGGTGCTTGCCTTAACGCTCTGTTAAAGTGTTCCTGGGTTCAAAATGGAGTGGCTGGAAAGTAGTGGCAGGGCACACTGCGTTTCGCAGTCATGTGGGCAGCCCGTCTGGCGGCAGTAACCACCCCCACAGAAGACCACCGTGAAATAACAGCACGTGTGCTGTTGTGTTTCGGTGAGTGAAGTAAGGGATGCCAGAGCCCATTTTCCTATCCCTTATCCTTAAGTCGGCAGGGCGCTTGCAGCAGCTTTGCGTTGCTTGTGTTATAGGCGACGGTAGCCACCTACCATCAAGTGGACTGTCAGCCTGTCTGCCGATCTTAACATTAAAAAAAATGATCCCTCGGTGTACCCTATGTCCTTTTCTGTATCTCCTGACAACGAATAGTTTGTTGCTAAATGACAAATAGTTTCAACAATTTTGATGTGTCTTGGAATCTAAATTGTTTGAACAGCCTTCATTCGTAAACTACTTTTTAACTTTATAAAGTTGCTAGTATGTGAAGGCTCATCAAGTAAGACACTTTTAACTTAATCGCTGGTAAACAGTTGATCGGAATGTATGAAAATTAGTACTCCGGAACACCTGTTCTAGATTATTGCATAGGATTCACGCAGATATTGTGGTCTCTTGAGATCGGTCGGTCCAACTACACTAGCAGTAAGTATATTAGCAACTACACTACTGAATATCAACTGATATAGAGGTTAGTTCAATCATTCTTGTTTAAAGGGTGGTGCAACCGGAACACACTAAACGAACTGCTAGTTTAGTTCTCGTTGGAATTCAAAATATATAATAAAGAAAGAAAGAAAGAAAGCACCTTTTATTGCTCTAATACAAACAATATATTAACAAATAATAATTACAAACAAAACAAACAAATATATAAACAAGTAATGAGAGAAAAATGAACCCTGGCTCAGTATATAGTTGTGGTGCAGACCACAACACTGATATTCTGCCAGAATGGATCTAATACAATGGATGTAGGACGCCCACCTACAAGATATTCAGATAAAGTTCATACACATACCTAATGGCCGCAGGTGAAAGCTGGATCCAAACTTCTAAACCTGCTGGAAAATTATGTGGGAGGTCTATGTCCAGCAGTGCTACGTCCGAGATGATGATGAATACAATTGGTTACACAAATAGCCAATAACTTATGTAAGTATGTGGGTGGTAGAGTAAATACGATATTTTTTTTCCTGTCCGCCTTTTTTGCCATTCATAAGTTACATAACGTTGACGTAACACCATACAGGAGCCTTCGCTTTTCGCTTTATTTCTATGAATGACGACGGTAGTTTTGGTTACCACGCGCTTTTACTCAAGCTTCCTGGATTCGATTATCGGCAGGGTCAACAACTAGTGGCAGGCGCACTGCTTTTCGTAGTCATAAGTTCGGCAGCCCGTCTGGCGGCAGCACCTCCTTACAGAATATCAACGTTAAATAATGTGCTGTTATGTTCCGATGAGTGAGTAAGGTTTACCAGAGCCTGTCAGCAGCGCACATACAGCACCTGATGCGTTGTTTGCGTTAATATTAGGTTGGGGAAAAAGTCTTTTCCCATATAGGATGTATAAACTTGT
Organism: Bembecia ichneumoniformis; assembly: GCA_910589475.2. Lineage (NCBI taxonomy): Eukaryota > Metazoa > Arthropoda > Insecta > Lepidoptera > Sesiidae > Bembecia > Bembecia ichneumoniformis. The sequence continues at coordinate 8,580,734 of OU342537.1, read as the reverse complement.
AATAAAATCTCTTTACTATTTGTATCTGGCTGGTTTTGATGACATTAAAAAGGTTCAAAAAAGAAACAAATTAGTAAAATGTTGTTTCCAGGTATTTTTCATTTGTCAAAATGAGTGAATCTAATGAAGAAATTCCATACATTTTAAAATTCTATAACAAAAGGAAAAAAAATGGCGAGTTTATGGCATTTAGCAGTTCATGCGAAAATGCCGTAGGACATAGTACTTGTTTTTTTTTTTGTATTTTCTAATTTTCTGTACCTACTTTCTTTTTTTTTTCAATGCATAAATTAGCCAAATCGGTCATGTCGTTCTCGATTGATTCTCAGTATCAGCGAAGAGAATTTCATTAGTTACACTATCGCATTGGGATTGACCGTAAATATAAATGTAAGTATGGAAATAAATGAATTAATAATTGTTACACGTATCTGTATTTGTAATATTGTTATATGCAATATCTGTATCCCATTTCTCTATTCCTCCTAATACTTTGTCCTTGATCCTACTGTAGGCGGCAGCGCACTTGCAGCAGCTTTGGTGTTGCTGTGTTATAGGCGACGGTAGCCATCTACCATCAAGTGGACCGTCAGCCTGTCTGCCGATCTTAATATTAATCTGATATAGTTTTTAGATACCTACATATAAACACTCATATAAAATGTTATAATATACAATATTTTATTTATTTATACGTATTATTTTAACATTCCATAAAGTCATAATATCTTCTAGAAATATAACATTGTGAGATTTGTATATTAAACCTCAATCTCATAAAAAAAATGTTTTGAGCCGGCTTCGAACTCTCTTTACAATAAGTAGTGAGATTTTCTCGCGTTTGAAATGCAGGTTTGGTTCTCGGTTGTCCGCACAAAGCAAGCGTTTCTCAAATAATTATGTGCATACAATTATTTGCTTCTCTTCTACTAAGCGGTTGTTCGTCTAGTGTTCGTTAATGTAGAGGATGCAGTGGAAGTTCTTTTTCGTTATTAAACTTCTTATGTCATTACTAGTGATCGCTGCAACTATAAAGTGTTTAAACATTAATATTGAAATCGCTGAAGAGCCTGTGTTCACGTTTTCCCCTTCAAAAATAAATTATTATTATTATTATACATTTATTGATTTCTTTTCTTAATTCTAAATTTTTTACAATATAAATATTAAAAAACAACAATATATATCATAAAAAACTTAAAACTAGGATTCCGCAGATAGCGGGGCAAGGCCCAAGCTACCGGTGGTTAGGGCTGCAGAGTGAGGAACCTCCTGACAATTCGTGCCGTGTCAAGAAGTACCGCCTTCTGTATCTGTCCCTTGATCCAGCCATCTAGTGAGAGCCTCTTGAGATGTTGGTCGAGGCTCTTTGCTATGAGACCGTTGGCCGAAACAACTATCGGGACGATGGTTGTCGAATCGACATCCCACATAGCGGTCACCTCGTGAGCCAAGTCGATGTACTTAGTGAGTTTTTCTTTTTCGGCTTTCACGAGGTTTTCGTCATGCGGGACAGCTATGTCGACAAGCATCGTCCGGTCAGGCACGTACTTGTAGTAAGGCACCTCAGACTCAATAAGATCATATCGAAGGGCAAGTCGCTGATGAATGATCCTGGCTACTTGGTTGTGTCTGTGCAAATACTCGCCGTTAGCAAGATGTTACTCGCCGTTAGCAAGATGTTATTATTATTATTATTATTATTATTGAAAATCTTTATTTGTACTATAAACATAAAAAGAATAAAAAGAAAGAAAGAAACAACAAGTAATAGTACAAAAGGCGGCCTTGTCGCTTTATAGCGATTTCTTACAGGCAACCTTAGGGTAAGGAAAATTATATATGAAAAATAAAACAATGTGGGTGGTAAAAATCATAGTAAAGTCATCATAAACTTACATTCTAATAAGTAAATACTAGTACATAAATTGAATAAACAAATATTAATAGCACAGATTAATAAGATAGATTAATAAATATAGTATATTAGAAGATAAACCTACATATAAAAATTAAACAAATAACATATAAAATAAATGATGGAAAAATTGTACAGGTTTTCTATTACTACAATAATATAAAAAATGGAGGCTATGTTGAATGAACTCTTACTACAAACACTAATTAAACTGTTAAGTACATGTGTTTTTTATTTGGGCACATGTAAGGCTCATGCCTTTCTTACATATGCTAGTAAAACTTGAATATTCACTAATAAAGTAACAGAGAAAATTTTAAATTAAAAACGGGCTATCGAGAGAAGTATGTAAAAACCAAGAATGATACAGAAGATAAATTGAAAATACTTCAGGGACAAAACAACATAACAGACATTCTCAATTAGCTTTAACACTTAAATGGCAGTGGATATATTTCGCGACACCAGCACTGAAGGTAAGCACTGCCAGGTGGACTAGGACGTACAGGAAAAAGGAATAAAGGTAGAAAACAAAACGGTAGAAATTGTTGCAATCGCTAGAAACAAAGAGAAAATTAATGGCCTGAAGGAGGCTGTTATCCAGTAAGACTCTTTAATATGAAAAATATTATTAAAATGGAAATAAAAACTTTCATTGTTATTATTAACTATGTATTTTTTTAAAACAGTTTTAAATTCCTTATACTTATATGCAGCGTCTTTATTATTATTTTCCAAAATTTACTCTAAAATTGACACTGTATCAGTCCAAATAAAAATAATAATAATAATATTTCTTAAAAATTATCTCTATGGCAACAAGTTGTAATGAAAAATGAAAATTATTTACGAATAATTCTAGCGCGCTCAATCGTCCCTTGTGAGTTTGACGATGTCAAGAGGGATCACATTTGAATGCTTTATATCCTTTACGATGTAGTATTTTCTTACATTATATGTTTTGGCTTAGATTTATTTATATTTTACCAAATACAGACTAAAAAAACAATTAGGTTAACAAATTGCCCTTCTTCCAAATTATAGATCCTTAGCTTTCTATGAAACTTGCCCGTCATTAATAATAGTAATAGGCTCTTTTCCAGTAATTAAAGGATACAATTATACACAAATCATTCAAAATATGAATGTTAAAACATGGTCCGCTAACAAGAATGTAAAGTAGAATGTCAAGTCAGCGGTAAAGCGCTTGACAGCGCATGCAGACATTTCTAGCCGCAGCGCTGGATATTGTGACGTGACAAATGACAGCTTCAATAACAGTTGAACCTCTATTTCAACTTGAGAGTTTGGAATTAAAATGCACTGTTTCATTTAACTTTTAATGCACGCAGTGGCGTGCAACACTGGATTTTTTCGTAGTCATCCTTAGGAATGAATATAATAATAATAATTTAATTATTTCTTTTACAATTAATTATAAGCTTAATTACACATTTTATTAGTGGATGCAAATTTTAACAAGGAATAATAGTCCTCTAACTCCCGAACTAGGTTGGACACCTGTATCTCGGGAGAAAGTGCATACAAGCGTGGTGCTTACAGTCACAACTATCAAAGTATAATCATTACGAAAAATACTTTTATGAAATAAATAAATAAATATGTAATGTATATAAGTATGTAATATGTATAAATGATATATATAAATAAATAATATATATTAAAATAAATAAATATGAGTAATAAATAATAAATATGCATATACAAACTTATTTACACTGGAATTACATTAATTAAATGCACAGACGAATGATCGAATGCTTTAATTTACAAGAAACATGCTAAGTTAATCGAGAGCTCTAAAGAACATAAATGAAACATTTATTATATTTCTTTATTAATATTAAGATAATATTATCTCATTTTATGAGACTATTTTTTATTGCTATTAATCGATAGAACATTAAGTTTTTTCATGCTAAGGTCAACAGACAGGCTGACGGTCCAATTGATGGTAGGTGTCTACCATCGCCTATAACACAAGTGATGCCACAGACCACAGTAGAATTAATGATAAGGGATAAGGAAGAGATGGGCTGGTAGCGGTTCGTGCGTCGGCAATTTTTAGTAAACAATAACGTTGGTTGCGTTTCAAGCGTTTTGGGGGTATTCAAAAATGGGGTAATGGGCTCTGGCATCCCTTACTCACTCACCGAAACACAACACGATGGTCTTTTGTAAGGGGGTCGTTACAGCCACCAGACGGGTCGTTACTGCTGCTCAAATGACTGCCCTGCCACTTCCAAATCCAAATCCAATCCAGACAAGAGCAAACTTTCCAAATCCAGACAAGAGCAAACCTTGAAAAGTTCATTTCTATATTTGAGCCAGCCAGAAATCGAACCCGGGTCCCCCGAGACTGAGCTTTAAGGCAAGCACCCTAACTGCTCATCCAACGAGCTTGTCAAATATGTTTATGTGAGTACCGAAGCCTCTTAACACAAGCGATATCATAGATGCTGAAAGTGCGTTGACGATTGCGTTATAAGACCTTTGTCATAAGGAATTAGGAGGGACAAGAATAGGTGTAGGGAAGTGGGCCTCACTCACTAAGCCACACTAAGCGAATTGCCCGATTTTTAACTGCGAAACGCAGTGTGCTCTGCCACTACTTTCCAAATCCAGATCAGAGCTTACTACTAAATCTAATTTGAAATTTGAACACCACAGAAAGTACGGCCATAGGTTTTTAATGGTTTTGATATGTGACGAGCGATTTGCGTTACTGATGTGTAACAGGCCTTATTCTTGGTCCTTATTCGTGCGTAACTCCAAGAGCTGTCGAGTCCGCATTGTGCTCGCGTATTAACGACGGACGCACAAAAGACGCCGCTCGTATATCAAACTAACGTCACTCCAATGTCTTCCTTCCTCGCGGTTACAGTTGCTGTAAGAAATGGCTGCTTTTTACTGGGAGTTTATTGTAGCGGAATTATGAAGGGTATAACTTATTTAAAAATTTATTATTTCTTTGACCAAGTCCACAGTTTAAGAAATCAAAATTGGAACTTCGTACCAACAATGCTTGGAGTAATAATATACATATCATTTTTACATTTTCACAGTTGAATAGACGTGTCTGTAGATCTATATTTTGCTGATATAATTAAGCTGCAGTTTGTTTGGTTGAACGCATTAAGCTCTGGAACTGCCAATAGGATATTAAAAATTATTTTTGCCTTTGATAATCCAATTCTTGAAGAAGGTTGTAAGTTATTTTTCATTACGCTATAACACTTAAAAGCCAAGAAGGAACCGCATGACACAGCTAGTTGAATATATTTTACACAAATTAAGATAGGCGATAAAAGAACAGTAATAAAATAATAAGAACAGTTACAAAATAATAATAAAAAAAACGGGACAAGTGCGAGTTGAACTCGCGTGAAGAGGGTTCCGTACGATGTGACCTATCCGCACAATATTGAGTGATTTACCATGTTATTTTAATATCATGGACTTCTTATAGGTTTTCCTATAATCTATAAGTAGAAAACTAATTTCTGTATTTTTTTTTTTTTCAAAATTTTAGGTACAGTAGTTTCGGAGATAAGGGAGACTCGGACAGACGGACACACGAGTGATCCTATAAGGGTTCCGTTTTTTTATTCGGACGTATGGAACCCTAAAAAAACTATTATTAAAAACTCTATCCCGATATTATTACATTATTACATCCCGGATTAGTAAGTGGAAGTGGTAGTGGGTAGGACACATTAGGACACATAGTACGGAGAGCCGACGGCCGCTGGGACCGGAAGGTTCTCAAGGAGGTTCGCTGGAGGCCACGGACCGGCAAGCGCAGCGTAGGACGTCCACCCACAAGGTGCACAAAGGGTCGCTGCTGATGCTGACGGATAGAGGCTGCTTCTGACTGGTCCTTTTGGAAAATTAGGGGGGAGGCCTTTGTCCAGCAGTCCTTAGCCTTAATAGCCTTCCTACGGCTGAGACGATGGTGATAATGATGAACAATTTATCTCTCTGTTTGTTCAGGCTAATATATATGCATTAATTTTTATGCGATTTTCGCAGGTGTATTATAAGCTTAGCCAGGATCAACTTTGAGTTTTTTTTTTGTTTCATCAGAAACGGATACCAAAGGGGAAAATTATCTTTATATATAAATTCCTTCTGTCCGTGTGTATGTGAGTAAACTCCTCCTAAACGGCTGCACCGATTTTGATGATTTTTTTGTGTGTGTTTGAGTGGTTCTCAGATGGTATAGATTCACAATTGTACCCGATAGGTGGCGTTGCAATCGGGTTCTAATATTTCGGGTTCAGGCAAGACGTCTGTTGGGACACTAGTCTTTATATAAAGACAAAAATGAAATAATTGCTTCCCTGCTATACAAATTGTGTATTTATATATCAAGATTTAAGAGGCTTCAGGTTTGCCTGTTTAAAATACAACTTACATAAAATCCTTATATAAAATCCTCACATAAAATTTTATCTATACTTCGGTTATTACGAGTTTCTTCGGAACCTTCAAAATTTCTGAATTCAAATACTGGACTAATCTCAGCTTCTATAACGTTTATTTGTATAGCACTTAGTTTTACTTAATCTATAAAAATTCATATCTTAAGATTTTTTCATATCTTAAGATAAAATACAGGCGAACAAGATCACCGACACTAAGCTAGTGTTACATACATTTGCTCTATACCTTTCACTAAACGATGATGAAACAAAAAATATAATTTTAGTCTGTTGACTATAAAACATCAATTACACAAATCAACTATAACCTACTACATGACGAAATTAAGATTCAAATAAGGAACAATAAGGGCCGGTGCACATTGGAGGACGGCACGGCGAATGTTTAATTTTTTCATAGAATTTTGCACCTTAAAGCACTTAATGTACAAGTTTCCATGAAAAAAAAAAAGAAAAGAAATACTTTGCCGTGCCGTCCTCCAATTTTCGACGGCCTCCAATTATTTAGGTACTTTAAATTTATTAAAATTTTTTTAGTTAATAAATCGGTAGGCAGGCAGGCAGACTTTCACTTAGGTGGGTGGCTATTCTCGCCTATTATACAAGCAAATAGGCAAGCAAATAGGCAGCCTATTATAAAAAAAATAGTATGCTTACGGCCGTGGTATTCTTTACTTATGTAAAGAATACCACGGCAAAAACACAACTTCAATATTTCAGGAACTTCGATATAGGGGTGGTCACTGTAGCCAGACGGGTTGCCAAGTTTAAGACCGTGGAGACAGTGTATACGTTATACATAAATTTTTGATTAGTATGTATTAAAATATATTTACAAAAAAATTGTCTGGTAAAAATAATAAACAATTTACAAGACTAATTACTAGAGATTATAGCCTGAAGGCTGAATGTGTTGAATGTGTAAGTTTCTGGAGCGAATATTTAAAACATAACTTAGATATTACATATTACGAAACTTAAAATGTTAATAAGAAATTGCGTCCCAACAAAAATGTAAAGGACCTCGCGGATCCATTGACGATCAAGTCAGTGCCGTCAAAAAGACTAAACAGAAGCACAATTGTTTCTCGCCAGCTGCGGAAAATATTTATCCTCCCTAGGGCGAAAAAGTTCCTTCTAACTTCCCTAATGACTTCTTTTTGAAGTAAAAACTTTCCTCGGAGCTGTTTGAGAGGTTTTTGCTATCTGTTAAAACAATTGTCTCTGAGTCTTTTATTGTTATCAAATTCTTAGCTGTCTACATAGTGTCTCTCTGCGGTCGGATATCAATTTGTGGACATTCTCGTGTTTTGCTCTTTTTCAAAAAAATTCTTATTATATTTTATATCAGTAGCATTCGCCCGGGTTTCTTTTTATAGCCAACTAGCGGCCGGCCCCCGGCTTCGCCCGTGATGCAGTTTTTTTTAATGTTAAGGTCGGCAGACAGGCTGACAGTTCACTTGATGATAGGCGGCTACCCTCACCTATAACACAAGCAACGCCAAAGTTGCTGCAAGTGCGCTGCCGACAGCAGTAGGATTAAGGATAAGGGATTAGGAGTGGATAGGGAAATTGGCTCTGGCATCCCTTACTCACTCACCGAAACACAACAGCATACGTGCTGTTATTTCACGGTGGTCTTCTCTAAGGGAAACGACGGGCTGCCCAAATGACTGCGAAATGTAATTTTTATATACTTATATGAACATTCCCCGTTTATCCCTCTTTCCATTAGTGAAAACCGAATTAAAATCGGTCTACCCGTTCACCCATGATGCCGTGACCAATGAAAATAGGAATTCATTTATATATATATATATATATATATATATATATATATATATAGATGTGTATACACACCCATCCTTAAAAACTTTCGCAAATATGATGTTAGTATGTAGTACATAATTGGGTGATACAAAGTGTGTAGGTCAGTCAGGATCGTGTAGAATTAATTAATACCCTAGAAAAATTAAGTAAGCGGTACCGGTACATTGCGTTCCAAAGTAATAAACTGGACAGCCCATCTTGTCACTGTAACAACGCCTTTACAGAAGACCTCTGAGATATAACAGCACTAGTGAAGTTGTGTTTCGGTGCACGAGTAAGAGATATTAGGGTTAGCAGCGTCTTTGCATTCTCCTTGCTTTAAAATTATTGCTGATGTACTTTTCTATACACGATTACTTTAAAAAAAATTGAATTTTCTGTTACTTTGTCACACACGTCGACCTGCCAATCTTGCTTATCGCGAAACCTCCCAATTGGGACATATTTCCATTTTCAGGAAGCTCAAGGTGATGACATATCCCATTTTATTTGTAAATGAAATATCAATCGATTTTATAATAGAGACACCAGCATGTATCTTCAATTCATACCTAAGTTGCTACTTATCTATTAAGCCTTGTCAACACTGGGCGCTTTGGGCGCCATCTGGCATTACTACTGAATAGTTGACTTTTTTAACATGATTTCAATTATGACATTAATTATTTGAACGCGATTTGGGTTGGTTCCAGTCACTTAAAAAAAATATTTCAGCGAGAAAATTATCTTGTGAAAATTATCGTGGGATGATTTATTACGACTTTTGTCGTGGATTATCGAGACAAGAGTGCTTCGATTAACTTTCTTCGACTTGGTGCTCCATAACAAGCAACTGTAAAACGCTAGTTTGATCGTGGTCGGTGTTCCCCATGCTGTGTTCACTTCATACATTATTACATGGTCACAAAAAACTAGCGACATCTAGTGGTGATAGCCAAAACTATGAAAGTGAAAAATCCAAATAACAAAATTATTCATTTTATTTTTTGTGAATTGAAATTTTTTTTCTACATTTTTTAAGATTTTTAAATATTTCAATTTACTTTTAGTAAAAAATACCTAGACATGATCATAAATGCTATGTCCATTAATAAACATAGAGTAAGTTAACTCAATTTGAAAAGTTGCTAAGGTCATGGTGTATTGTCATTGTCGTGTCAATTGTGTATATTTTTTTATAAATTAATTTTCGTTTATGGTTTTTTCTGTTTACTTCGTACCTTTTATCATTACAAATTTACCTGTGAATTCTGTGATCTACTAAAAAAGTGCTGTGCAAACTCATTTTCCGCCAAATATGTTGATTTACTCTCAATATACTTATATTAGTGTTTATTCTCTTCGTTGTTTTTCAAACTTGTACTGATTCAAACTTTATTTTCTTGTATTTTCCATAAAAGGAACATTTACGCAAAATATTCGCTTTTTAAATACAAAGGTTTGCTGCATATTTATTTAAATTGGTGTACAGAAGGTATATATTTTCAAGATTAACTTATTTTGTTGTGATAATACCGGTTTTACAGTGTAATGAAAATATTACTTGTTATTTTGTTTGAAATAAAATTTATCATTAAGGATGTGTTTTCTTTAAATAATATTTAAAAACAAAAAGTTAAAAGAAATTTTCATAATATCGTAAAGGTACCGGGTACCTACCGGTAACGTATACACACACAAATGCAAAACGTGTATACACATTACACACAGATGCATTAAGATTTAGCTATGAACACTAGGTGGCGTATTTGGGACATAAATTGATGTGAAGTTACCCATCTATTTCCTAATATACACATACTTATCTATGGTGTTCCCTCCAGGATGTACCCAAAGAAGGTCATCCAAAAACAGTTGGGTCAGAAAACATCGGTGCTGTGCTTGAACTGATAATGCAAGAACGACATGTGACATGCCACGAGTTATAGGCAACTCTGAGCATTAGTATGACTAGCATCAATAAGATATTGATAAAAAAATTTGACAAATGGTCAGAAGTAAGCCTGCGTAGATTGGTGCAAGGAAACGTTGAAATATACAATCGAGTTGCATCAAAATCTTGTGTATAACATCTACACAGTTGAGGAATCCTAGATCTATGCATATGAGTAGGAAACAAAACAGCAATCGACTGTATGAGTCTTCCAAAACGAGCAAAAAACGACAAATGATTACCAGTCATTTGGCAATGGTGCCATTGGACAATAGTATGACGGTTAATGCTGAATAGTATACGACCATTTGTTTGCCAGAAGTTTTCGAAGAAATCCGAGAAATTCAATGCGAGCCCTCAAACAATGGATCAAACAAACGAATTTTTGTATGGCCAAAACATCGAATTGATGGATTATTCTCCGTATAGCCCTGAATTGAAGCTGTTGAAGCGTTCAAAAACGACATTTTAACAAAAAAATTCAACAAAAAAACAAAAAAAAGGTACCTCAATTGGAACAAAAAAAAATGCTTCGAAAATTTATCCAAACGCATGCAAGAAGTATATATGATGGAGAGAACTTTGAAAAACAATTAGACCAATTTCAGTCATCAATATTTTGTTTTTTCATTAGTCAGGTCAATACACAATAGCAACCCTCGTATTACCTATATTACTAAAGTAATTAATTCTAGAAATAAATTTTATGTAACGCCAAGTTTTAGGTAAAATAAATTAAACTTAAATTGGTTGGTAAAGAAGATTGTTTCGGCTAAAATAATGTCGCAGTAAAATTTGTGTTTCTTTTTTATACCGAGAGTGTTTCGGTGTGGGTTTTGAGAAGTAAATGTAGATGAGTCTAAAATTAATTCTGTTTTCAGTCCAGACAAACAGTGATTAGAATGAAAAAAAATACATGATTTTTTTTACGTCATTCCTTACTAAAACTAACAAGGGTGACTTAAAAACATATTCCTTTTAAGTAATAGGCACGTAAACATATTCCTTTTAAGTGCTGACGCACACCGTCAGCATGCGCACACCGTTAAATAGGTGGTTACCGCCGGGTATAAATAAACACAGGCAACATGATATAGGTAGGTACAGCCTGATAATATAGGTAAATGAAAAGGAACTAGGAGCGGATAGGGAAAAGGACTGATCAATTTATATGTAACTGCGAGAATCAGTATTGTTGCAATACTGAAATACTAGTCAATATAAAATCATTTGCATTTTACGCATATACTAAAGATTGCTTGGATTTCATTTGAAAATTCTAATGTTTGTAAAACAGGAGTTCCTGTAGGATTGTGCACACTTAATTGTAAATATCAAATCCATTGGTGTATCTGAGAAATTCTACCAGCTAGCTTCAGTTTTCTAGGTTAAACGGTTTAAAGTTCATAAAGCCGCGACAGACGATGATTTGCTGCTAGCATTTCTGAATTCCGTATGATAATCCTGTCTTTGTTATAATAAAGCCTTGAAAATATACCAATTTTTATTTAACATGAAGGTAAATTCAAATGGTGGCACAGTGTACTGAAATAGAAATATGAATTGTCATTTTTTTAAAGATTACCTACAGTTGTTATTTTATAGATTCTGTGAGGTTAACTGAAAAATATAGATTTAGAATTTTATACCAAGAAACATAGTTTGTCACACCGAGGTTTTTTTGTAGATATTAAAAGTCTAAGGGCTTGTTTCACAATGTGCTAATAAAGTCCCGAATAGTAATTCGACGAATGAAACATACTTGTCAGATAAATCCTTCCATTAACTCGCATTGCGTTTCACAATCATCCAACTCATAAATAAATCTGCTGATTTGGTAGTCGACAGGTGCGAGTTGGCAACGTCTTATTCTTTCGTTCCGTTTCGAGCGTTGATTATAGTTATACGAATTATTATGCCATAATTTTATTAAAAATTAAATAACTGTATTTTTTCTGATAAAATAATTATTAATGTTACCGGTTTCATCGTTTCAAACTATATAAAGAATATTTTTGCTACATAAACACTAAAAGATTACTTTGGTGCGAAGCATATTTTGCAGGTAACGAAACGTTTTTTCTATATTCTGTGTTATTGAACGTCCTTCATGTTTTGTTATTGTTATTGCGATTCGAAATTTTTAAGGTAATGAAATATTGAAGACGTTATTATAAAACGTAGTGTATATATATAATGAATGACATTATATAAGTATAATGACAGTGATTATATACCCAAATATTATAAAAAGAAATGTTCCAGAAATGTGAAAGCGTAAAAGGAGATAAAAAAATATCATTTTCATCTTCCATCGCCTCGTAAATATCCATTTTAATTGAAAACTTATTGAATAATAGCAAAATGTAAAAATAATATGTCAACTGTCAGTGCTATTCGTCGGTTAAGTATGATAGTGGACACATGATCTAACCTATAACTTATTCGGCAGTTTAACAGCTGAATAGCGCTAATCAACGATTGTGAAACGCACACAAAGCGTTTACTGGACATTTAATCGACAAATAGCCTAATTGTAACTTTATTCGGACATTGTGAAACAAGCCCTAAGATTATTAAAGTTGCAAATGAATCGTCATAAGACACAATGGCTGTAAATCAAATTTGGTTACTAGTGTGTTTCTCTTGACAATACTATAGTAAAAAGTAATAATATCGTAACGAATTCCTATATTTATAAAATGTTTTACTTTTCAACACACAAAAAATTGCATCCATTGAGGCACCGCGAACTAGATAGGTAGAGCAGACAGATGATTATTACAAACCCTTAGAAATAATAGAAATATCTATGATTAAAATAATATAATTTCAAAGATATTTTGTTTCCCGTTAAAACAAATGATTGAAAATTATTTGTTTAGAACTGGCAGGTTACAGTTTTTTTCGTAATCCTTGTTTTTGTTTTAATCCTAATCCCTTATTCTTTATCTTCCTAAGGTCGGCAACGCACTTATAGCGTTGATTATATTGTTGCTTGTGTTAACATTGTGTTATTCACCTAAAATCAAGTGGCATTAGTTGCCGAGTTTTACAAAAAAATATCTAATGTAATAGAAAAAGAGCATCACAAAAGTACATTGTATTAGGTCGGGGAAAAAGTCTTTTCGCATATAGGTAGTATGTATAAATTTATAATAAAATCTTTTTAGCTGTACTATTTGTATCTGGCTGGTTTTGATGACATTAAAAAGGTTACGTCATATCAAAAAAGGAAACAAATTAGTAAAATGTTGTTTCCAGCTATATTTCATTTGTTTTTTTTTCTGTCAAAACGAGTGAATCTAAATGAAGAAATTCTATCCATTTTAAAATTTTAATACAAAAAAGGAAAAATGCAACGCAAGCCGCGAAAAAAATTTGTGACGTTTATGGACCTAATACAGTGTCAGTAACAAAGTTGGTTTAAGCGTTTTCAATCCGGGAATTTTGATGTCTAAGATGCACTCGCTCTGGTCACCCTGTTATGGATAAAATGGAAGTCATTTTTGAAAAAGTGAAGCAAGGTCGTCATATCAGCAGTTACGACATAGCTAAAGAACTGGAAATTGACCACAAAATAGTTTTGACCCATTAGAAAAAAGCTGGATCCACAAGAAAGCTCGATATTTGGGTACCACACGAGCTCACTCAAAGAAACTTTATGAATCGTGTACTCATTTGCAATTCTTCATTGAGATGTAATGAAACCGAACCGTTTTTGAAGAGATTGATAACTGGCGATGAAAAGTAGATCACGTGCGACAAGAACATGCTAAAAAGATCGTGGTCAAAGGTCAGTCAGACTTCACAGAGTGCCAGAACCCGGGTAACTCGCAATAAGGTGATGCTGTGTGTATGGTGGGATTGGAAGGGTTGTTTGTTATGAGCTTTTACCGCCGCGCCGGACAGAACCATTGATTGGGATCTCTACGACCAACAACCGGTGAGATTAAAGCAAGAAGTTGAGAAAAAACGGCAGGAATTGTTCAATAAAAAGTGGTCTTTCATCACGACAACGCTAGACTACACACAATTTTAGCCACTCAGAAAAATTTAAGAGAGTATGGCTGGGAGGTGTAAATGCATTCGCCATATAGCCCTGACCTTCAACCTTGAGATTTCCACTTGTTTCGGTATATTCAGAATTATTTAGGCAATGTCAGGTTAACATCAAGAGAGGACCGCCAAAACTACTTGTCGCTTTTTTTTGATCAGAAGTACTAAACTTTCTACAGGGATTATATTACTACCTACAAGATGGCAAAAAGTCATCGAACAAAATGGCACATATATATACTGTAATTAGCAGCAAGTAAACTTTAAAAAAAAATGACCTGAGTTTTTATATAAAATGGGAAGAAACTTTTTCCCCAACCAATTATTAATTATTTACTAGATATTTATTTCACGTCCAAAAAGCATGATAATCTTATCCTTTAATCAGCTCTCTCTCTTAAAATTGTTCACCAACCAACAAAATCCTTGAAAATTGGCTAAAGAAACCCGTATTTTAGGCCCACGTTTGCGGGCATTGTGAACTGAGATAATCGGACGAGTCACAAAGGGACACAAAAGGCAGTTTATCAAAGTACGTCTGACTGGATATCTCGCTTTCTCACAAGTTCACTCGCTGAGCTTCTATCGAAACTTGGCCTACAGGGCCCATATCGCTTACAATGTCTACTATCTTGTGCAACAAAACAAACTTTGGGGGCTTAATTGATAACATCAAATTGTTGAGTTATACCTATTGGTATATTTAGGTTCTAGCTTTTAGCTCTTAGAATTTGCAGTGAATCTTCAATTATCTTGACCCATTACAATTTAAGAATTTCTCATATCTCTGGGATCCGCTTCTATCACAACTAATGAAACTCTAACTAACTTCTTCAAATTTATGCGCACATATTATATTCTTTAAAACAGTCTCTAATCGCTTATAAATAGTATTTTACATAAAAACATTTACTATATGAAAATTCAAATAAAAATTATCCAACATTTTTTTTCACATTCAAAGGAGAACCCCCATTTTTGGGCTATGAATGAATGGGTATGATCAAGATAAATGTATACACAAAAAAAATCTCCCTTTTTTTAGATTGGCTCAGCTAAAATTTAGCCTCATTAACAATGCCCAAATGCAAGAAGTACGTGAATTTATTTTTCCATAAACGCACCTTGCTAATACTCTGTGTCTTGGTGTAATCTATACTCTTTAGTGTGTTTGAATATGGGATTCATAATAATTTACTCAATGTTGTTTCTATAAAAATGATTCGATTTATGCCAATTGACTTATTTTTATGTTAGCTAAAAGTACTTTTTGTATTCTGTGTCTGCATCGAGTTTAAATTGGTCCCAGGATTTGTATTCAATATATTATTATGTGCTTTGCCACGACTAAGACTATTTTTGTATAATAAGTGGCATATTATGTAATTATATGACATTTGTGAATTATCACAACAACATTTATGACATTATAGCATTGCAATTATGATTCCCATTGTATCATAACACGTTAACTTTAACACACCCACGACATAACCTCAAATGTGCATATTTTACGATTTATTTATAAACTTGGCCATTGCTGATAATTGTGAAGATTGGGCTTATGCAATCTTTTTCAATGTTCTAATTACAGGCCAATTTCTAGTCATGTACAGTCATAGCCCAGGCTTGTATGAGAAACGGGGTTTCTCCTTTCTTATGTCTTATATTTTATTTTTTAAAACATTCCACATTCAATATTTTTCCTTAAACCATACCAAAGATAAAATTCACCTCTTCAACACTAGCGAATACGTCTGCGTCCTTCTGAAACAGTATTTTTTTTGTTTTGGATAAAAAGGTTATTACTTTTCTGTACGTCTGAAAATGTCTAATGTTGTCATAATCGGTAAGGCCGGAAATCGGAGTATTATTAGTCAGTTGTTATTAACATTTTAGTTTAGGATTAGTTTAGGATTTTTACTTCCGTGTCGACAGTGCCTACGCAGATAGGGCTTTTATAAATCTTTGACTTTTTTGAAAAATATATAAATAGATTGTACTCATCACATACTTTACAAATCTAATCTATGTGTAATAACACATTTTCTTCACTCATGGACTGAGTGTAGGGTTTTTAATCATAAACCAATAATCATAAATTGTGAAGTTGAATTGCATTGAAAAAAAACTAAATAACTTCTTTAATTAGCTTTTTAATTAGCTATGTCATTAGCTAATTAATTCTTTAATTAGCTAATGAATCACTCATCCAATTAATCGTAAGGCAAGGATTATATTTACCCACAAAGCGGCTTCACTCGAGAGCAATTGAAGGAGGGAGAATTTATAATACTAGCTTTCATTGGCGATTTCCTCCGATAGCTTCATAAATTATATCCTATCTTTCAAGCTTCACACAACCAACTAAATTATCTTATTTGTCTCAAATATTTGTAATTGTGCTTAGTTATTTATATACCAAACAGTTAACGACCTGCTGATTGTTAATAGTTTAAATCACAAAAAAAAAAAACAATTAATTACCTCTATACTTATAATTTTGTAACCGCATTTCGCCAGTTTTACTTATTCTCGTTTGTATATTTGTCTATTGAGGAAAAACAGAGAGTCCCAATTAACTCCGGCGAGATAAATGCCGGTCCTAAAGTGTAGGCAGTTGAGTCGAAAGCGTCTCTTCATCCAACGTCATGCTTCTTTTTTTATTAAATTACTTTCGTAATGAATAAAATGTATTACACTGGGGATTCCTTTCTGCACTTTTTTCTCCCTTATTTCATTATAAGCCTTAGTGAAGATTTTTATCCAGAGTGTTGTAAGCGTTTCTTGTTCCCTTTCGGAATAATCTTAAATGTAAATGGGATGAATGACATCGTGTACGGCCCCGCTGTGTTATATAAATTTATTAATGTGGTAACATTTAACTTTCTTGCTTAATTTCTTGGTATGTACTTGGTAGTTTTTAGGGTTCCTTACGTCCGAATATAAAAACGGAACCCTTATAGGATCACTCGTGTGTCCGTCTGTCCGTCGCTCACAGTCAATTATCTCGGAATCTACTAGACCGATTAAGTTGAAATTTGGTACACATATCAATTTCTGTGACCCAAACGCAGAGGTGTGATGTGAATAGATGAAAGCTGTATATGGGAGGTCATTTTTGGGGGGAAGGTGGAAAATTAAAATATTTTTTTTTAAAACTGCATCGTGTGACATGTGTGAAAAAAATACAGAAATTAGTTTTCTACTTATAGATTATAAGAAAACCTATAAGAAGTCCATGATATTAAAATGACATGGTAAAACACTCAATATTGTGCGGATAGGTAACATCGTACGGAACCCTCTTCACGCGGTTTTTTTATGTAAACATTTTTTTTTTGTCAGAAAGGTCAGAAATTGTCAGAAAGGTTGACGTTCCTTATAAAACAAGCAACGTCACAGGTGCTGCAAGTGCACTGCTGACCATAGTAGGATTAAAAATAACGGAATTAGGAAGTGATAGAGAAATTAGCTCATCCGAGTAGAATATAGGTACCCTCACAGCAGCACACAATTATTATTTCACATTGATCTTCTATAAGGGGATGGTTACTGCCACCAGACGGGTTGCCTAAATGACTGCGAAACGCAGTGTGCCTTGCCCATTAACTTTATATACCTATTACTAGTGTAATGAGGCGGGCTAAGTTTTGTACTAAATTGTTATAAAAATGCCTAGTTGCGTACTAAAAGGTTGCAAAAAACTATGATACGAAGGTTAAAAAGGAACAGGAAATATCGTATCTGATAGGGTGGAATTGGTGGCTTTAGATTAATTAAAACGTAAGAAAGTAAACATTGTGTTTTCATTTGTATTTGAGAAAATAGAATACAATCCTTTGTGACACCGTACATCAAATCAGTTGGAAGTTTATTATTTCTTTTTTAAACAAATTCAAAATAAATGACATAGACACACATGAACAGCATCACGACCTTCCAACAGTATCATCGGTAAGTTATCTTGTTACATGTTAAATAATTAATTTTAACACATCTCATTTTAATGCCAAAGTCCATAATTGCGGCTGTGTGCCGCGCGCGAATTAAAATAAGCGTAACCTTGTATTGACGTCATTATTTGATTTTGCTTTTTTTTCTTAGAAATTTGGTGTAGGTGTGAGTATATTTTTTTATTTGAGTAAAATATTTTACAGTTAATGTGACAGTGAGGAAGATATGAGAAGTAAGAATTTATTAAGAAACAACAAGAAATAAAAAAAAATGTTTTATTCAAATTCTTTAAGTTTAACTTGTATAACTTTACAAATATGTACCTATTAAAATAGTAATAGTGGTGATTATAAATAAATAAACATTGAATACTAGCATTAAACTGGCTTATTACGATAAAAATATCATTAAAATCCATGAACCTATATACAATGTTACGTCGTAGACTACGCAAAGCGTTTCGTCTGGTGATTCGTACGAGTTATAATAGATGTCGTTACTGTTTGTCAATAAGCAGTAAGTTTGTGTAAAATGTTCCGTTCGGCGTATCCTTACTTTTAAAATCATTGTCACTACTTAATTTAATATTGGTAGTAGCTTAATTTGGTGTTTTTGATATCAACAATTGGAGTTACAAATTCAGCATATAAATGCTTATAAATAAGACAGGAAATGTTATGAATAGTTTAGTTCCGCGTTTATAAACTGGGTAGCCCATCTGACAAGTCAACACAGTAATGCAATAGTGTGTACAGTAAGGGATGCTACATCCCATTATTCTCAACCGTTCTTATCCTTTATTTATATTGTCAATGTTGCCAACACACTCCTATGCTGTTGTTTATCTTTCTAGAGAACCGTAGGCACATACCGTCAAGTGTACGTTTAGCCTGCCTGTAGACATTTTCATAAAAATACAAAAAAGGTGTACATTGACTATGAATAAAGTTTTAATTAACTCTTTATAAAATATACAATATTTATGTTGAACATTTTAAACAAAAAAATATTTTTATTTCAAGAGAGATAAAAAAACAAGCATTATGTGATGTGAATTGTGCTAATGTCGTAAAAGAATGCATTCGAAAGGACATATCTTTGATAACAAAGAGACTGTCAAACAACACGTAGAGTAATAGAGTAAAAAACATGTACTTTAATGTATTTTTATTTTACCTGAAAGTTAGCAAAGCATTTTACATGGCGAATAAATAATTGAATAAAATTTAATATTTGATATGTTAGTGCTTTTTGATGTGAAACTTCTTTTGCTGCGGGTGAGACCGTCTGTTGATGTGGCGACGCCAACATTTGGGCAAATTTTGGCCAACACTTTTTTTTGTTAAAGATCGACAGACAGGCTGACGGTCCATTTGATGGTAGGTGGCTTTCGTCGCCTATAAAACAAGCAACGCCACATGTGCTGCAACTGCGTTACCGACTACAGTACGATTAAGGATAGGGGATTAGGTGATGATAGGGAAATGGGCTCTGGCAATCCTTACTCACTCACCGAAACACATCAAGCACACGTGCTGTTATTTCACGGTGGTCTTCTGTATGGGGTGGTTACTGCCTCCAGACAGGCCGCCCAAGTTTCAAAGTTTTTTTTCAAGCCTTTTTTTAAAGTTGACCCTGCCGGGAATCGAACCCGGAAACCCTAGAAAGCGTTAAGACAAGCAGTCATCCAACGGGCTCTTCAAAATGCTTTGGCGGAACTTGTAACTAACTATACGACTCTCCTCGGCTCGGCGATCCGCCTTCCACCGCAACGCAATGAGCTCGTATACCTATTATGTGTATAGCCGTTGATATTAGCTGGAGATTTCAAAGTACGTAAGTTTTGATTGTTAAATTAAATAAATAATAAATCAACCGTTTATGTATATTATTATTTTCTATACAATATTTCCAGGCGTCCCCCGAAAGGCTCATTTTTTATTGATGCTGTGATATAACGGAATCCTTTTGGGCAACTGGAGTAAAAATATAATAAGAATCCAAAGATATATTGTTACGATTCAATCCAAAGACTATGTATTAGGTTATTATGTATTAGGTTGCAGACATATATCATAATTTAGCAATTGCTGTTGTTTCAGTATCGACGGTGGATGTGGATGCAGTGCTTGGCAGAACAGCTTCGTTACCGTGCGACGTCACTCCAGACCCAAACGAAGATCGTGTCTACATGGTGCTTTGGTTTAGAAAAAGTGGTGGAAAACCAATATACAGGTATGCTATTAAAATTATTTTACGACCGGTTTCTTCTTTGAGTTAAGTTCTTGAGCTTCCTGAAGGGGAAGTTCCGAGATATCGGTTTATATTTCTTTATTCTCATTAAACCTTATAGCTACTTACATGAGAAATTCTAATAAAAAAAACTTAAATAAGTACATTGAACAGAGAGCCAAAAATAATAATATTAAAGGAAAATTAAATCAAATTTGATCACTGCTATCGAAACATGACATCTTCAACAGCTTGGATCTAAATTCTCCGAAAGATTTTGCCTGTTTCGATAAACAATCAATTGTTCTTTCAAATTTGGCCTTGTTCAAGATTTCGTATCTCAAGAACCATTTATAGTGCTCATTAGGTGGACTTCCGAGCAACGCGGCTCTGGCGTCAGTGACGCAGTGGCACTGAGGCGGCTATGGAGCGTTAGTATAATGCCCTATGAAAACCTCGCTCGCGACTTTTAAAAATGAGATTGGGTGAGTTTTTCTCCAAACTGAGGTAATAAAGATTATCATCTTCCTCTTTTACTAATAAAGTTATCAATTGATTCATTTCTAAACCGACACAACCGCCACTAACAGTTGTTTTGTTTGATACGATAGGTGTGATAAATCTAGGAACAATAAAAAAAAAACTGAATTATTCTAAAAAGATACGCCTTTGTTTTAATTGACTTTGAATAGATAATAATAATAGCCTTTATTTAACAATCTTACATACTACATATATGACTTAACCTCTTACAATACAATTTATTAATCTGACACCGGTACGTGAAGATTATCTTGCTTTCCAGCATAGGCCTCCCCTAGAGCCTACCACAGAGTACGGTTGGAGAAGACAAGCACAGACTTTAAATAGATAAGTTTTGTTTTATTTTAAACTATTTTAAAATGAAATTGAGATGATTACTTTAAACACACATTTTCATTAAGGAGTACACAGAGTAAATTTATTTATTTATTTATATGAGGTTTTTTTTCTTATGTTAAGGTCGATAGACAGGCTGACGGTCCACTTGATGGTAGGTGGCTACCGTCGCCTATAATATAAGCAACGCCACAGCTGCTGCAAGTGCGCTGCCGACTACAGTAGGATTGGATAAGGGATTAGGAGGGAATAAGGAAATGGGCTCTGGCATCCCTTACTCACTCACCGAAACACAACAGCACGTATATACTGTTATTTCACGGCGGTATTCTGTAAGGTGGTGGTTACTGCCGCCAGGCGGGCTGCCCAAATGACTGCGAAACGCAGTGTGCCCTACCACTACTTTTCAAATCCAGACCAGAGTCAATTTTGAAAATTACATTATAATTTCCAAAGTCACCGGGAATCGAACCCGGGGCCCCAGAGACGTTAGGCAAGCGCTCTTGCCACTCATCCAACGGGCCGAGGGTACTCAAAACAGGATGCTGTCGTTAAAAATTAATTGTAAATATTATTCATTGAGATGTACTAGACAGCAACCCAAAACATGTGCACACAGCATGTTGAAATTAAACAGTGTTACAGTTAAAATAACAGAAGAGAGACGCGCTTTCATCCAAAGACAAGCTTAGCTGTATTTTATAAACAGTAACTTTGAGATGAAAGCACGTCTCTACAAGGCTACAATAAAATAGACATTGCAATATACGTAATTACAATGAAATATTAGTATTGAGATGAAATATTAGTACAGTGAGTCAACTGAGGTCTAAGCTACTTACACTGTGATAAGAACGCATCAATTTCAAATTAGCTTAACACTTTCATAGTATTAATTAAATTTAATACATAAACTAGATAATTTAATAATCCCGAAGCCTTAAATTTGCGGAATCATTAGTTAATTTTGCTAAAATGATTTTGGTTGAACTCCTAGTCATTTAATGAAAACCTTGATTTCGTTGTAATCCTACGACATACGTTGATTTATGGCTGAAAATTATCGTGTAAATACGTCATGAGCGTGTATTTAAATATCGTTAGGTTGGAAGTAATGAACCGTTGACAGCAAACTTAAACGGATAAACGGAAGCCGAGCAACGAGGATCCAATTAGCGTTTCAGAAATACACCTACAACGAAATACACTTAATACACGAGCGATCTCGTTACGAAACGTATAGAGAATTGGCCCTTATCAGTGTCCGAGCCGATAAGTGATTTTGATTAAAGATGAGGCAGATTTGTCTCGACGGAAAAATTCCGTATTTGTAAGTAAGACTGTTTTCGTTATAGTTTATTAGATATAACGGTTCGATGGGGCATAGTCTCGGCTGTCGACACAACAAAAGCAGTTCGTGTTTCGGTTGGGCCTCCACTATTTAATTTTATGTAAGTAAGTTTAAAAATCCATAGACGACACGGTGAAGGAAACATCGTGAGGAAACTCTCGTATTTGTGAAGATGAGCATTAACTTCACCGTGTCCTAAAAGGACATTATTCGTTTTATTGTCAATGGTTAAAAAATTTAAGTGATTCTGTTGAAGGCCTGTATATAACCAAGTGTAATATGCTCCAATTCGACACGTGACAATTCAATTGCTCAATAGTTTGTTTACATTCTTTGTATTCAAGCTTAATGTAGTAAATTAGTATTTATTTGCATATGCATTACTTTGTGTAATACGTAGGAATAATTAGAGAAATAAATCTTAATTATCTTAATAATCTTTCTTTGATATTATGTATTATAAGAAACATAAAAAAAACTACGATATGTATAACTAATATTCTGACTGATATCCTTCTACCTAATATTATAAATGCGAAAGTTTATGAGGATGGTTGGATGTTTGTAATACGTAAAAACTACTGAACGTATTTGGATGAAATTTGGCACATATGCAGTTTATTACCTGGATTAACATGTAGGATAACATATAGACATATACATTTTATCCCGAAAAGGGTAAAAACCATTCATCGAGAAATAAAAAGCAGGATGGAATCACATTTTACACGTAAGTAATCTTGGAAACCAATGATTTCAATAAAAATTGAGGTTATAGCTTGGAACACAACACTTCAACCTACTCACAAATGTTTATAAAACCGGTTCCATTATGTTGTTCGCAAAAAAATGCTCATACAGCAACGATTAGAGCCACTTTAAGAAGAGATGTAGCCTCTCTTTGTGTGTTCTCCGGCTGTACAATGGTGAGTGTTTGGATGAGGTGTTTCAATTAATGCACTGCGTGCCATAGATGCGAACTTCATCCGCATTATTTGGATCATGTGCCGCTGTGCACAGTTCGGATGAGTAGAAACTTTATCCCACGCACGCGCGAACTTTGGAACTATATCTAAGGTGGTTCCATCTAGCTGCAATATCGGCTTTTTCAAGCGAGCAGTAAACAAATTCCTGCAGGGTCAGCAGCGCACATGTACAGGGTGTTGCTTGTGTCCTAAGGCTAGGGTAGCCACCTACCATCAATTGGATCGTCAACCAACCTGCCATCCTTAATAATATATATAAAAAAATATCTAGATTTTATTTCGTTTGAGATTTAGGGTATGATTAAAGTTATTTGGCAGATTTGGCCAGTTTTCGGAAATTCTAAATGATATCTTTTTTTTTTATTAAAGATGGGTTTGCTCTTGACTAGCATCTGTCCATGTAGGAAGGATGAGGCCGACGATGGAGCGAACTCACCTAGAAGATGCCTATTCACTCGAACCTTGAAAAGATTTGGGTTGTATGAGCTCGGAAATACAGACGCCGGCAGGGAGTTCCAATCCTTAGCAGTGTGCATTATAAATGATGTTTTAAAGCGCTTGGTCCGAATTAGAGGGATTTCGATAAGGTGAGGATGGTAACCAGCCGTACGTCTGCATGTTCGATAGAAGAAAGGGGAACTCCCGAGCACACTCTCCGAAGTACATCTTATAGAATACACACAGACAGGCAATTTTGCGTTTATGTACCAGACTCTGCAGCTTAGTTCTTATTAGTGTATCGTCGCCAATGAGCCTCCTAGCTCTGCGATCCACCGAGTCGAGTGCGGCAAGTTGGTATTTTGCTGAGCCATCCCAAAGGTGACAGCAATACTCCATGCAAAATCGGACTATATGAAGTACTATATATTTGTAGTCGAATTAGTGTTGAAGACGAAATAATATATGACAATATTGGAACGTATCGCTTTCTTTGTCATATAAACTTATGTAAATTTTAATAATGGTTCCATGAAATAAATCTCCATCAAATACAAGCACCTTAGTATCGGAGTTGCCATTTAAAAAAATAATGATTCAACGGATATTTCATTGGCTGTTGGATCATCTGTATTCACAATAACATAACGAGACTGGGGCCGATGCCAATAATCTTCGCGAGCACAATGGAGCACCTCATTTTCTTCGAAGAATATTGCTTCACATCGCGAAACGTGCGAGCGTGACACGATATTAAAAGAAATATTTTCATTTTAAAAATACGTTATTCGAATCAGAAAGTACTGTCAACGACAATAAGAAATCCACCCAATGAGGCTGTTAAGTTAGAAAATATTAAATTACTGATTATTGTTTCTTCAAAATGTATAACCATCGCACCAACCAGTTACTTAATAACAGTCAAATCGTAATTCGAATAGACGTCAATTTAACACCCTTTTATTTATGTCGACCACAGGTTCAGTTTCTATAGATAACATAGTCTGTTCTGTACTTCTGTAGAAAACAAAATGACGTCAATCGCTGCTTCCAATTTGTTCATTATCTCTTTCTAACATTAAACGGAAGACAGAGACGGCCCGTTACATGAGTGGCAAGAGTGCTTGCCTAACGTCTCAGGGGCCCCGGGTTCGATTCGCGGCGGGGTGAACTTTAGAAATTTTAATGTATTTTTCAAAATTGACTCTGGTCTGGATTTGAAAAGTAGTGGCAGGGCACACTGCGACTCGCAGTCATTTGGGCAGCCCGCCTGGCGGCAGTAACCACCTCCTTACAGAATACCGCCGTGAAATAACAGTATATACGTGCTGTTGTGTTTCGGTGAGTGAGTAAGGGATGCCAGAGCCCATTTCCTTATCCCCTCCTAATCCCTTATCCAATCCTACTGTAGTCTTCAGCGCACTTGCAGCAGCTGTGGCGTTGCTTGTGTTATAGGCGACGGTAGCCACCTACCATCAAATGGACCGTCAGCCTGTCTGTCGACCATAACATAAAAAAAGAGACGTGACTATGACTATGGATTATTATCCAGAAAATTTCAAATTAGTAGTTGTTTTAATGTCTTTTAAAAAATGTTTGTTAATGTGTCTGTATATGAAGTATTGATGTCATTCTATCACCGGGAAAACGGGATTAAAAATGGGAGTGATTTTTTATTATTTGTGCACTGTCCTTGTAAGGACAGTTTTGACAGTTCTAAAATCTTGCTAAATAACGCTTTAAGTGCGAATGCTGAGGTATCTAATTAAAAATCGAAGGGAAAGTGCGCAAAAGTGCGCAAAAGTGCGCAAAAGTGCGTTTTTTTATCGAATAATTTCAATATACATGTAGATATTGTACGTGCGGGGTGAGTTTAAATGCCGTGTAAGGGCGAAACGACCGATTTATTTTCAC
Source organism: Bembecia ichneumoniformis (assembly GCA_910589475.2). NCBI lineage: Eukaryota > Metazoa > Arthropoda > Insecta > Lepidoptera > Sesiidae > Bembecia > Bembecia ichneumoniformis. Next base: position 8,554,771 of record OU342537.1, on the reverse strand, counting down.
AGACCAAAATGACTTTCAAAATCATCAAACTTGTCCGATGAAACCGTTAATATTGCCAATTATTTATCGTACCGCTCCTTCATCTCACCCGTCTGCTCTCTTTTTCACACTTGGCGCCAAACGCCTCGATGTATTCCGAATTTTCCAGAAAATCTAAACAAGATCGTAAACAAGCCATTGAAAATTCGGGAATGCTACCCCCGTCGAAACGCAAACTCTATGTTATAAACATAAAGACCAATTTCCTTTGACACTAGTCGGGAAAGGGCGTGGCTAATACCATCGATAGGGTGGGACGTTGGGGACTTTCGGCCAGTGCGAACGCTTTTTCATGTTCATGACTAAGATATGTATATATATTTTCATTTTTAAAACCAGTAAAAATACATATTTAAGTATTTACTTAATAAATTAATATTTTTATTTTTATGAACTTTATTTTCTATTAAGATATTAATACAAATAAATATTTAATTTGAAATAATATTTTCCTGACCAGATTTCCTGACAGTTTGTCAGACCAGAAATCGAATCGGCAGCAGATAAGTTCCATAGCAGTAAATTGCTCAACTTCTCATAAACAGAAGGATAAAATAAATTACTTAATAAGCAGTTTTCGTCGGCATAAATTAACTTCGAGGGCAGATTTTGTGGGAATCTGTTTACCGACAATGATTGCCCGAAATTGCAATTATAAGTATCTCGAACACAATAACCAGAGGGCGGAGAAACGCTTTGCGGGGATAATGCCTTCATAAAAAGCGTACTTAAATTGTTAAATTTACCTGAGAACAGCAGGATGTACAATCAAATCTTCTCTCTCAAAGCTCCTGCTGTATAAATTAGGATGGAGGTCGGAAAATTGAGAAAAATGTACCCCTGTCCGGAAATTGAAAAACTTTACCCGGTTGGCTCGTTCTTTTATTCTAGAAATTGACAGTTTTTTTTTTTACTAAAATGAATTTAAGAGCGGGCCATGTGGCAATTTACGCGCTTTTATTAAACGACGTCCACCCTTTAGTAATTTTTATCGGCGGAGTGTTTTAGCTATGCTCTACGTACAGAAACTTTTAATATGGAATGAGATTTTTTAAACGGGACAAATCTTTAATTAAAGGAGCTACGGACGTAGTTTTAAAAACAATACGTCTATATGACAACAAATTTAGTGTAGTCAATATTTTCATCACGCCTTAGTTCTCGTTAAAAAGACAGTGCGCGTGTTAGCTTCGACGCACGACTGGAGTTAAGTACGATTGTCTTTGACTATGCAATAGGAAAAGAGGGTAATAAACCATATATTATACTGCAATAGATTTAGGCGAAGTGGCGACATCTATTGGATTTGGGTAGAACTGCTTGGTGAACTCCAAAAATATAACACTATCGATAGCGCCATCTATTACTTATACTACAAAGAATTAGGTGAAGCGGCGAAATCTATCGGATTTGGGTAGAACTGTTTGGTGAACTCTAAAATATAACACTATTGATAGCGCTATCTGTTATACTACAATATAATTAGATGAAGAGGCGACATCTATCGGATTTGGATAGAACTGCTTAGAAGAACATAACGCTTTTTAGTTAACGTTTGTATAAACTTTATATGGCCTTAATCGATTCTTAAGGAGTAAACTCCAAATACATTTTAGTTACGGACACAGTCTTAAGAACTATTATGTAATATCTGTTATTTAATAAAAAACATCATATTATTATTACTTTATTTCGCTAGCATAAGATATCGCTAGCATGAGTTATTAGTGAACATAATTATATAAAAAATTACCATTTTTTTATGTCGATAAATGCTAGTTAGTAACGCTATATCTACCTTGGATCTGCTAACATCAATTTTATAATATACTAGCGACCCGCCCCCGGCTTTGCCCGGCGTGCAATTTTTATATATATGAACATGCCCCGTTTATCCCTCTTTCTATAAGTGAAAACCGAATTAAAATCGGTCTACCCGTTCACGCGTGATGCCGTGACCAAAGGAAATGGGGATTCATTTTTATATATACAGATTGGATTTTCCCCGCGATCTTTTTACTAGAAGCGCTCGGAAATAGTACTTACTCTTTTTTAAGGCGTTGATTTTTTTTTCCCGGAAAAAAGAAGTTTTCTGGTTGTAAGGTACCCTATGTTCTTCTGTGCTCCGGACAACGTGTTTCCTAAATTTCATGGTGGTGGGTTGAGTAGTTAAAGCGTGATAAAGTAACAAACAGCGAAACTCACTTAAAATATATTATTAAGAATGTCTACTTCAATAATAATAATAATTATTATTATTATTTAGTTATTATTATTATTAGTGGTATTACGATACCACACGATATTTATATAGGTGGGTTAATCTACTTTTCCCTTTTTTGTTTTCTTTGGCAAATTTTATTTACTTCCATAAAAATGTTATTTTTTGTCTACAGTTTTGACGTCAGGGCTCGTTCGTTCAACAAAGCTCTTCAGTGGTCTGATCCGGGGGCGTTTGGACCTCGCGCCTACTTCGCGACGGTGGCCCGACCTGCCGCTCTTACACTCAATTCCGTTCAACTAGATGACGAAGGTGTCTACCGATGTAGAGTCGACTTCAAGAACTCGCCAACTAGAAATTTTCAAATTCGACTTACTGTCATAGGTAAGTTTCAAAAAGTGTCCCTTAGATAATACAAAGTGCAGGGCACATTGCGATTCGCAGTCATTTGGGCAGCCCGTCTGGCGGCTGTATCCACCCCCTTACAGAAACCCTTCAGTTTTCTGATACTACAAATATTCAATAATACAATAATTTGTATGTTAACTTATATTAATTCCAATTTGACACTTTCGTGTTAATGATAAGGTGTCTTAACCAACAAATTCTTTGAATTACTTACACAAGATAGTTAAGTACCTACTAAAATATTTGATGCATGCTGCTTATTTAATATCATTCTAAATGATTAGCTACAATCGGTAATTAGTTATTTGGTAGGATCTATTTTAAAATAAATTTATAATACTTATATTTAAAAATGTTATATTGGACCACAAATAAATATGTGGTCTAAAATAATATTTTTAGTATAATCTAACGGCTTTTTAATGTAATTAACAAGGCGTTTATACTGAGTCAAAAGGAATTTCGTTTTCTTAAAGTCAAAATTCATATCGATTTTCTTTTTATTTAAGATCGGCAGACAGACTGACAGTCCCCTTGATGGTAGGTGGCTACCGTCGCCTATAACACAAGCAATGCCAAAGCTGCTGCAAGTGTGCTGCCGACTACAGTAGTATTAAGGATAAGGGATTAGGAAGGGATAGGGAAATGGGCTCTGGCATCCCTTACTGTTATTTCACGACGGCTGCCCAAATGACTGCGAAACGCAGTGTGTCCTCCCCTACTTTCCAGCTCCAGACCAGAGCCAAATTTGGAAAGTTCATTTTTTCAAAGTTGACTCTGCCGAGAATCGAACCCGGGAACCCTGGAACAGAGTATTAAGGCAAGCACCTTAACCACACATCCAAATCAAAACTAGCGCGATTGGATTCGTTATTGGGACATTTGATGCGATATCCCTTTCATATTTAAAAAGTAATGCACATAAATTTCTTACAAATGAAACAAATAAATGAAAGAATTGATAGACTGAATTTAAACTTTTTATCTTAATGGAAATTATATGAGTTTACGTCAAGGAATCAATTTAGCGATTAAGGTTGAAATTACGGATCCGAGCGCCGTTGGTGGTAGGGTGGCCGGCTAAGCGTGTGGCTCAAAGGCGGATAATGACACCACGCAGACATCGGCCAGCTATAATGACATCCTACAGACATTTTAATTATGAACTGTCGACTCGGGAATCCACGGTTGCTCAGACTTTCTTGATAAAAACGACCGCCGACGATGATAGAGATAGAATCTGTTTGGGACAGGTTAAGCTTGAAAGGAAATTAGATTTGAACAGATTAAAACGTTATATCTAATAATCGCTTATTGAATTTTTCCTCAATTAATCATCTTACAATTGTTTGTAATATGACAGCTTTTCGTAAAATTTAGCAGTAAATTGTAAGTAATTTTACATTGCGTATATTTTACAATGCTTTATGATTAAATTAAGTTATTTCTGTAACTAAGTATCTAAATCTGTATCTCGTATCTCGCATATAAGATTGAATATGGCATTTGGAAGTATTCTGTGCTTACTATATAAATGATTTGTAATTATAATATAACCTTGTAGGTTATAAATTGATGAGCCCGTTGGATGCGTGGTTAGGATGCTTGCCTTAATGCTGTGTTCTAGGGTTCCCGGGTTCGATTCCCGGTAGGGTCAACTTTGGAAATTAACTTTTTAAAGTTGGCTCTGATCTGCTGGAGAGTAGTGGCAGGGCATACTGAGTTTCGCAATCATGTGGGCAGCCCGTCTGGCGGCAGTAATTACCCCCTTACAGAAGACCACCGTGAAATAACAGCACGTGTGCTCGACCTTACCACCCCGTGGTAAAGTCGACGACAAGCCGAATTCGGTCCTCCCTGATTCGAGAGGAGTCGTCCGAGTGCGGCTGCGATTGTAGTCAGCCGTGGAGCGAGGAGCTTGAAATGCTCCTCGAAGCTCCAACGGGGGTCTAACGTTAGGCCCACCATAATTAAATAAAAATAATTTAAAAATGTATCCTGTGAAAATTCTTTAATAATAGGTATCAAATCTAAAGTATGCAGTTTTGTAAATAAAATTAACAACTTCCTCTTACCCGCCTTCCACTCTAATAGTATGTAAATTTTTACGAAAATTGCTCTCATAAAACGTCTTTTCTTGCATTGCGTGGTTGCGTGCACTTAACTGGACTCGAAATAGTGCATTAAACACACAGCGAAATAACGTACTGAAATAATTAGAGAGGGAGAGAAAAAGAACCAGTGGTTGTAAGTGAAACGCTGAGTGTTACATGGAAGGTAATTACTCCATTCAAAATGCGACGAAAAGCGTAAGCGGAGATGGGCGAGGTAAATTTCTTTTACACAGAACAAAGCATTTAAAACTGAGCCTACATTTCATATATGCAACTCCATTGGAATCCATTAGGCCCGAGTTGAGGGGTAATTTGCAAGGAATCTTTTGTAAGCAAAGGGGCTCCCCCGCCACAAAGAACGTTCATTATATTACTCACGTTCATATTATTATATCAAATTATATCCCCGAACTGCTTAATGATCTGACGCCGAGTTACGCAGTAATAAAAGTGTTTTAATACATACTTACTTCTAAGGCGGATCTTATTAACTCCTATACATTTAGTACTTTATTAATCTATTATTTTCCAAAAAAATAATAGGGATTTTGTTTAGAGAGAAATTTTAACATATTATTTTTTCCAAACTTATGAGCTTCTCAAACAAGTGAATCATATTAACTAGTCTGACCATATAAATACTACCCAAAAAAAATTTCTTTTTTCAACTCTTTATTCATTTTGAATTTTGAAAACGCTTATTATGTCAAAAAACCCTATTCTTTTGATTTCTCGCACTTTTCACGTATTTTTTTCGTGTTTATTGTCAAATCGTGTAGTGAAACCTCTCAGCAATACACTTTTTAAAAATGTACCGTGTCACAAAGAACGAACTACTCAAGCCTGGCTCGTTCTGGACTTTACAAGAGCTGAAGACTGGCCCTCGCTAGCCCAGATCTGAACCCCTTAGATTACAAATTATGGTCAGTTTTAGAGGACATGGCCTGCTCTAAACGACACGCTGACATTGATACTCTTAAGAAATCTCTGGAGCAAGCAGTGGCTATATTTCCCATGGAAACAATGCATAAATTCATAGATTCGTGGCCTGTATCAAAGCTAAAGGTGGCCATTTTGAATATAATTGTTTTTTTATTTTTTTTTTGCTGATACTTCAATAAATGTATTAAGATTATCTTACTTTATTAAAAAATTAATGCATTTTCATTTGCAAAAGAACTTATGGCTTGACTAGGTAGTTCAAACTCATAAGGTGGTGTAAATATTGAGATGTACCTATTATTATATAACAACCATTAATAAAAACTTTGGGAGAAGAATTGCATTAAATTAATGGACTGATTTTGTTAAGTCTCTGTTCGTTTGTCGCAGTCAGGAACAATTCAAATGACAATCGGCCTCATTTCTTCTACAACTGAATATCTTGCTAAAATTTGTTGCAGTTCCACCTCATCAAATGCTTTTATACGATAAGTCTGGAGCGGATGTGTCCGGAGTGGTGGGGCCTCTGGAAGAAGGTTCGGCCTTAGTACTGGTCTGCGAAGTACGCGGCGGTAAGTGTCATCATAAAATTATTGTTGTTCATTCAATATTTTTGAAACATTTCTAATGGGGAATATCTGTACATAAAAATCTTAGATCAATAATACAATAAGTATATTATTATTAATCTAAGATAAAAATATATTATGTTGAATGTGCCAAACCAAAAAAAATATTACTTTTTTGTAGAGGCTACCGTCGTCTCTCTAAAAAGGATGCAAGTGCCTTGCAGGCTGGCATCCCTTTTGTTGCATAAGGAAATTCCTCTGACAAGCTCTGACATCTCACAAGCTCTGTTTTTTACAGAGGGCCTCCGTAAGGATTGGTTATTAAATCATATTGGTAAAGCCGACAGACTGTCTGTCTAGGTTCTGAAACGACATTGCGTTCAAATAAATAAATAAATATTATTTAGTTAGCACATTAAAGTATAACCGTCTTACTACAAAAACATTAAACATACTTTAAACAGGCTTTGTACACGTGGTTAAATAAAACTTTACTACAAAAGAGTGTCTAGGCATTGTTTAGGGTTAGACAATGCTTGAGCATTATTTAAATTTAAATACCGCCAGATGCTTGATTAACAAGTGTCTATCTAGTTAGCGGCTTCTCCTTGGACGTGCTGTCAAATTTGTAATCGTTTTGCGTAATATTAAAGATTTCTTTTGATTTTTGAAATGACTATGGATATTTTAAATTTAATTGATTACGTATGGAGGATATGAATTATTTATAAGGATATATAATTTTGTGAGATAGGATACATCGCGAGCGAATTAATCCATTCGAATATTACGATGACCCAACGCCGCGCTCACGTTTTTTATTCATGTTAATAATAATAATTGGAATTTATGAAAATAAGAATATTAAATTAACAAATCCAACTTGACATTTGACAATTACGCCCGTGTCAGTTACGTTCCATTAAGCGCAATGTTTTTTGATATAACAAAATTTTATAAACAATCTAACGTATTTGTTGTAATTTGTGCCTTATTCCAATTTGATAATTTACTTATATCGTTACTATAGTCCGTAATAATAGCTTGTGAAAACCAAAATCTGCGTAAAATGAAAACGACATGAATTCAGGGCGAGTGACTGAATGAATGTTTGTCAGGGTTGCCATAATGCAATATCATTCTCGTACTTTAACACTATCTACAAAAACAAGCGCTAAACAAGGTTTTGTGGTAAGGATATTTTAAGTGCTCGCCTAACAATGTTTAAATAGTTATACATTGTCTACGTAAGCACGTGTTTAGACAGTGCTTATTTAATCTTTTGTAGTAAGACGGTGTATAGTTTAATATGATGATGAGGTTTTAAATAGATATTTTGAATAACGTCTTAAATACATACCGTTTTTGTCCATTTATGAGGACAAGGAAAGTCGAAATCAATGTTAAAATTGAGTATACTTGTACTTCTTCTAGAAAACTCCTTTGATTTGAAAACTGACGCTGACAAGTTCCCAAAATTACGAGTATCTATATACATTTCTATTTTTTTGTGTTAATTTAATTTTTTATTTTAAATTTAAACTTTACTTTGACTCTTTATTGGCGTAGGCTATGCCTCCTTTAATTGCAGCGGCATCTGCCATGTTATTCTTTTTTTCTCCTTTGCTGTTTGTTTTTGTTCGGTGCCTGCCTCGTTGGAGGCCATGTAATAATAAATAAATAAATAATCTCGGTAGATTCTTACTATATTCAAAGAAAAAACTCAAAATTTAAGTGCCACCGACTACTGGACGGGATCCAAACTGCCGGTTGTTAAGGCTCCAAAATGAGAATTCCGCTGAAAACCTCGCGGTGTTTAGAAGTACCGCCTTATGGCTTCAGTCGTTCTGTTTTAGATAAAGCCTTTTGAGGTGTTAGTCGAAACTCTTCAACACTGGGCTGTTCTCCAATCATGATCGCGATGTTAAGATTTAATCACGGATTTTTTTTATATTCTGTGGATTTAATATAATTAGATTTCACCACTTGATCAATGTCATATTTACCTATTTTTTTTTTGTTTTTAGGATTTTTTGTCATGCGCAATCATATCGTTGTCTATAATATGTATGTACATATAGTGATCTCAATAGAGTTTGGTGACGTACGTATCATGACCATTTCAGAGGATGAGCTCTTGTTAGATTAATATTATTAGTAAAATTATGAAGAACTAGAAATGCAAAAAAAAAACATCACTTCTGCATTGAAATTGGTTGAAGGTTCATTTTTAAATTAGTCAAAAATATGACGCAGTTCCCAAACAAACAACTAATCTTACATCTAATGTATCACTGGAAAGGTACTGATGTCACCTGCTTTCAAGCTTTTATCCATTGAGATAATAAATGATCGTAATATTGTTTCTAACTAATATTTCGCTCGTTAGTAGTGGACCAAGGTCTTCAGTTGATATCGCCTGTGGTCCACCCGCCTTGTTCCCCAAGGTGTACTACGAGGTGTTAATTTTTCCCTCGGTTCATCAGAAAGTCCATGTGTTACGTTTATAAAGAGAAGTTTTTACCAGGTGATAAACAATGCTAAGTGTAAAGGAACCCATTTAAGAATGGTCGAGTAACCACGATAGGCAAATATTGAGGAAGTCATTGATCCGAGAAAACCAGACGTTTTACTGTCTACGGATACCAAATGAAATGACGAACGTTCAGTTCAATTTTTCTACTGCTTGATTTCCTTTATGGCAACATTGGAGAAGATATTCCATTCGAATGGGTTCATTGAAAAGTCCGCAGTATGGCCGGCTGGCGATGAGCCAGTATTCCGGCGTACAGATTATCTTTGCCTGTACCCACCAATTGTGATGATGCAGCGGGGCGAACACCGGGGATGATTTACTCTTTATTCGGAAAAGGTAGAGTCTCCTTAATGTTTCATTAATGAAGCTAAACCATCTACGTCAGTTACAATACACCCCACAAAAATCCAAACCGTATAATTGTAAGCCAAAAACGTCTCTGTTTACACAAATAAAACAAAATAATTGCGACCGTATCTTTCAATTTTCTCGTTACTTGTAATGGCCCTACAGTTCTTTTGCGCCTTGCTGTCTCCCAGATGGCTTTTCCGGGGATAAGCCTACAGATATTTTGCTGAAAAGATAAAGCTAAAGTAATTTCTACTATGTTTTTTGGGTCGCGCTTAACGTCTTTAATGCGACGACAATGTCGGCGATAAAAAATAATAATATGCAAAATAAGAAGACGCAGAGACGTTCCCAAAAATGTAGTTTTATTTCAGATGTTTATTGCATTATATACGTATTATAGAGAATGTTATATTTCTTTTAAGTACCTTTCTGTTTAGCTTACATGACATATTTATTATTATGGTTTCGCTTTGTACATTGTTGCCTACCTCCATCGACTTTCCCTGATTAAACATGTCAGTTGATTTCAAAGCCGTATTTTCTTCTAGAATTTAAATCTGAGCTGGTTTGTGTGATTGACGTTTTAAATGAAATCAACATCGAAGTCAAAGTACATATATTTATTTATCTTTAGAGTGAACAAGAAGAACAATGCTGGTGTAGCATTTTGCCTTGCCAATATATGGATAAAAACAGTCTGAATTCTGTTTTTATCTACATCTATGGCAATACTGCGTTTCCCAGTCATTTGGGCAGCCCGTCTGGCGACATTAACCACCACCTTTCAGAAGACTAACGCGAAATAACAGCACTTGTGCTGTTGTGAGTAAGGGATGCCAGAGCTCTTTTCCCTAACCTTTCCCAATCCCTTATCCTTAATCTTACAGTAGTCGGCAGTGCACTTGTAGCACCTGTGGCGTTGATTGCATTAGATATAGGCGACGGTAGGCAGACCACCAAGTGGACCATCAGCCTGTCTGCCGACTTTAACATAAAAAACATATATAAAAAAATAAAAATCCTAGATAAACACCTAACATATTTAAATAACTTTTTTTTCAAATAAGTCAAAAATTGTCATGCAACTTATTACAAACTGGCATGTCCCTAAATTATAGTTAATACGAGGCTTGTTAAACACAATCTGCTGATTCAACTTGATCACACCACCAATATATTTAACCACACTCCCATGTATATGCACATAGGTAAACGTGATTATACTTAACTAGATGAAAACCCGGCTTCGCTCGGGTGTAATATGACTCCTAATATGTACTCTAGACGTTTCGCTAGAGTGGCCAATATGGCGACTGCGATTTGTCTGTCAGCAATTTAACAAAATACTTGACAATCCGAATTTTGCAGATATATGTTGTCGACTCGAAATCTTTATTTTTTTATGTTTTATTATTCAGGTAAGGTTTCAATCGAGTCTACCGTACCCCTTGACGAAATTATTAATATAGATTAACAGATGCGTACTATCTAATACATAACCCTGACATATACGGCTGATTCAGCATTTCCTGCCCACAACGCTCTGCCTAACGGACTCTTCGAGAGTCTTAACGAAGCGATCAGACCGTGTCCATTGCCCCTCATAATCCTTTTTAGGGTTCCCTACGTCCGAATAAAAAAACGGAACCCTTATAGGATCACTCGTGTGTCCGTCTGTCCGTCGCTCACAGTCAATTATTTCGAAATCTACTAGACCGATTAAGTTGAAATTTAGTACACATATCAATTTCTGTGACCCAAACGCAGAGGTGTGACGTGAGTAGATGAAATCTGTATATGGGAGGTCATTTTTGGGGGGAAGGTGGAAAATAAAATAAAAATTGAAAACTGCATCGTGTGACATATCAAATGGAAGTTCTTGTTGTGAAGATCTTAAATGTGTTTTTTGTAATTTTAAAATAAATAGTTTCTAAGTTATTCAAGAAAATAGACGAAAATTGACCATTCCCCCCTTTATCTCCGAAACTACTGAACCTAAAATTTTAAAAAAATTCATAAATTAGTTTTTTACTTATAGATCATAGGAAAACCTATAAGAAGTCCATGATATTAAAATAACATGGTAAATCACTCAATATTGTGCGGATAGGTAACATCGTACCCTCTTCCCTCTTCACGCGAGTTCAGCTCGCACTTCTCCCGTTTTTTAAGTCTTATTTAATACTATCTGGTGTCCGCTACTTCGTCCGCGTTGAAAATTAAAAGATATACGCCTGACATTATACTTTTTCCTAGCGTTGAATCTTTATATTTAGATAGCTGAAGCCCGCGGCTTCGCCCGTGTGAAATATTTAGCCTAAATCCATTCTGAAATTCTAAAATTGTCATTCTATTCTAACTATTGGTGAAAGATTTTTTAAAATCGGGTTAGTAGTTTCGAAGATTACCTCCTATATACAAACAAACATACTAATACTACTGAATCGCCTCCGCCTTCGCATTGATGTCCAATGTTCACGATTTTTTTTTTAATATGAGTAGCCTTCTTCGCACTTCAACGAATATTTGAAAGGAAAAAGAAACCGGTCCAGCCGTTCCCGAGTTTATTTTGCGCTTAGCAACACATTTAGCTATTTAAAAAAAAAAAATATTTATATAAATAGATTCCATGAGTTTTAAATTTAAGTTAAACAGAGAGTCTTTCCATTTAAAAAAATAGATTTATTTAAAGGCATTCGTACAATCCAATTAACAGTACATACGTACTGTTCAGATTTATTTCGTTTTAGCCTTAGCTTTTTATGGCTCCCTCTCGTTTGAGAAGTTTATATCAAGTTGTTATTATAAAACATATAATTATCTAATATAATAAATTAAAACTGAGTTTAGTAGTGGGGAGGCACACTGTGTTCCTCTAAAGAATTAGGCAGTCACTCTGGCGGCATTAACCAACACCTTACAGAAGACGTTAATCTTTCCTTTGTAGAGACATTGTAGTGATGGAGGGAGCCCATTCCTCCATCACTACAATGTCTCTACAAAGCCCGGCAGCGCTCTTCAACCCACTTTGCATTGTTCTGTTTATAGGCATTGGCAGCTGCCTTCAAGTGGACCCACAGCTTGCCTGTAATGAACTTGAAATTTAAGCAAAACCTTTAATTCCATTAAAAATAACTTATTTCAAGCAAATGTACGAAGTAGTGCCACAAATTAAGTTCACACGTACCAGGCACGGTTAACCGGAAGTCAAATTGTACACGTGAGCTTCTAACGAGATAATAACAGATTTGAATGCAATGGTTTCGAATAATAGCTTCATGTGCTGACAATTGTAAATTCTGGAGTCAGATGATTTATAAAGGAAACTACGAACGAAACAAAAACCAGTCTCGTTAGCGAAACCAAATTGCTTTGAAGTGCTTTCGAACTTTTAGAAACAGATAAATTCGGTATTTATAACAATTAATTATAACATATTTAAGTTGACATGTTATTCGATGTCTACTTAAACATATATTATGTTAATTGTAATTAGTTGTAATTAATTAATTGCTACATACATAATTAAGTAAACATGTAATTAATTACATATGTAAGTAGACATGTTTGTTATCCCATTTATTCTCAGAACAAATGTAAGTTACTATTTTCCTGGTCGTATCTTTTTTGGTAGTGTAATGCCGCCTTGCAAGACTTGTTTGCAAACTCAACGTCATACCAACAGTGCTGCCCCATGTAATGAGATGATTTTTTTTAAATGTCAACATAATATATGAAATCAGTGGAAGCACTGTATTCTTCATTAATTAACTGGCATACCCACCTGCCTGCAGCAAGAAGATTGCGGTGAAATCAGTCGCTGTTTCTGTGCGAGAGGCATTGTAGATCTCTTTTCAAAATCTTACTATTTTTTTTTTGTGAATTTGATGGATCCTTTAACTTTGGTTAATTCCATAATATACTTATTAAAGTATAATGCAAATTCTATTTTCACTATATTTTAATATAACGTTACGTGCGCCGTGAGTTAAAATGCCGTGTAGGGGCTAAACGAACTATTTATTTTCACAAACCAAGATGACTTCCAAAATCACTAAACTTGTCCGATGAAACCGTTACACTTGCCAAAAGTCGTCAATGATTCCCTTATGTGACGCCGATTCACTGTCGCAGAAAACTTCGCAAAAGCTCCGAAGGGTCGTTTTCGTATCGCTGATTGCCGCACCACTCACTCATCTTGCCCGCAAGCTCTCTTATTTATACTTGGCGCCAAACGCCTCGATGTATTTCGAGTTTTCCAAAAAATCTAAACAAGATCGTAAACAAGCCATTGAAAGTTCGGGAATGCTATTTCTGTTGAAATGTAAACTCTATGTTGTAAACATAAGGACCAATTTCCTTTAACACTAGTCGGAAAGCGACGTGGCTACCATCGATAGGGTGGGACGTCCGAGACTTTCGGCCGGCGTGAACGCTTTTTCCAGAACGTTCCATAGTTAGTAGTAACAATAAGTATATTTATTGATTTAATTAAATTAAATACAAAAAGTTTATATTGAATTTGTTAAGGTTAATGAATATAATCAAACTTAAGGTGTAGTTTTTTGTGACGACAACCTAAGTAGAACACTATTATTTCCTTTAGTTGACCTTTTTGTGACTACATAAATTTTCAGATTTTAGGCTATTTAGACAATTTTGAGTTTTGATGAATATCGGCTTTGATGTAGTGATTCCATTCCTGTTTCGACTTAAGTATAATGGACGTTAACAAGACCCAGTATTAATTAAGTTTAGCCGCAAACTCTGGCTTCGCACTGTTCGTTAGAATTGATTAGAAGACGACATCGTGTGTCAAAGAGAATCTGAGTCCTGATTCTGAATCCCACAGGATTCGTTGATTATGACTAGTAATAAGTTGCTATGTTACCTGCCACTATTTTATATTCAAAACTTTTTTTTCGCTAGGTCGCCCCGAACCAGTAGTCACGTGGTTAATGAACGGATCGCCAGCTTCTCAGTACATCGGTGTGAAGACTGACACGCACGTGGTGGTGAACCGATTGGAACTGCAGCATTTAAAGCGCGAAGACCTGAATACTACTTTTAAATGTCGCGCGGCGAATACTCATCTGGTTCCTCCTCAGGAGAAAGCTGTTAGACTGGAGATGAATTGTAAGTGTTGTTAATACAAGTTGAATATGTATTATTAATCATGTTCATGAATAATTTATAACAATCGGGGTAGAAATTACTGTTTAAAGATATAAAACCACCGATTAGCTTAAGGTGCGTCAAGATTAAATAACATATTAAGTACATATCTTTTGTCGTTTTGATAACTTTTGACCACATTATAAACAATGGACAGCTCCTCTCTTTGTTTAAGGCATAAGTCCGGTCTTGCATGAAGTATTGCCGTCGCCTTTGGAATGGCTCAGCAAAATACCAACTTGCCACACTCGACTCGGTGGATCGCAGAGCTAGGAGGCTCATTGGCGACGATACACTAATAAGAACTAAGCTGCAGAGCCTGGCACATAGACGCAATGTATGTATGTGTGTTCTATAAGATGTACTTCGGAGAGCGTGCTCGGGAGCTACTTGAGATCATACCGCCTTTCCATTTCTTCTATCGGACATGCATACGTACGGCTAGTTACCATCCTCACCTTGTCGAAATCCCTCTAATTCGGACCAGCGCTTTAAAACATCTATTACAATGCGCACTGCTAAGCATTGGAACTCCCTGCCGGCGTCTGTATTTCAGAGCTCATACAACCCAAATCTTTTCAAGGTTAGAGTGAACAGGCCTCTTCTAGGTGAGTTCGCTCCATCGTCGGCCTAATCCTTCCTATATGGATAGATGCTGATCAAGAGCAAACCCATCTTTAATAATAATAATAATAATAATAATAATAAAGGATATCATAAAGGATGGCACAGAGGACATATGTCGAGCCTGTCGCCATCCTGGAGAGACACTCCGGCATATTACTTCTGGTTGTTCTGCGCTTGCCAACACTGAGTATCTGCACAGGCACAACCAAGCAGCCAAGATCCTGCACCAGGAGCTCTCTCTGAAATACGGTTTCATTGAGGAGAGGATTCCTTATTACAGGTACTCGCCGGAACCAGTTTTTGAGAACAGCCGTGCCAAGCTCTACTGGGACCGGCCTATCATCACAGACAGGACTATTCTAGCGAATAGACCTGATATTGTGTTGATGGACCGGGAGCAGTCGAGGGTGTTTTTAGTGGACGTAACTATCCCGCATGATGACGGTCTCGTGAAAGCTGAAACCGAAAAGAAGAGGAAATACCTCGACTTGGCTCACGAGATTGTTGACATGTGGGCTGTTGCGTCCACTGAAATCATCCCAGTCGTTATATCCGTCAACGGTTTGATCCCAACCAGCCTCAATAGTAACCTGAAGCGGTTGGGATTCCGTGGCGGTTCCCTCCCGGCCCAAATGCAGAAGGCGGTGCTGCTCGATACGGCCAGGATCGTGCGTCGGTTTCTGTCTTTGTCGTCCTGAACCCCGACCGACTGTGCTTCTGTCGGGGGTAACACCGTCTCCCCCTCATTTTGGCTTTTGGAGGGGGAGACGAGAAGAATTAATTAAATAATAATAATAATAAAAATTCTGGAAAATGGTCATGCAACGCTCTACTGGGATCGCTCCATAATCACGGACAGGACTATTGTCGCCAATACGACTGACATCGTGATTATCGACCGATCCCAGCGCCAGACGATGCTTATTGACATTGCTGTCCCGTATGACGAAAACCTCGTGAAAGCCGAAAAAGAAAAACTCACTTTAGTATACAGTAGTATTTATACATAGACTTGGCTCACAAGGTGACCGCCATGTGGGATGTCGATTCGACAATCATCGTCCCGATAGTTGTTTCGGCCAACGGTCTCATAGCGAAGAGCCTCGACCAACATCTCAAGAGGCTCTCACTAGATGGCTGCGTCAAGGGACAGATACAGAAGGCGGTACTTTTTGACACGGCACGAATTGTCAGGAGGTTCCTCACTCTGCAGCCCTAACCACCGGTAGTTTGGGCCTTGCCTCGCTACCTGCGGAATTGTAATTTTAAGTGTTTTTATAATATTTATTGTTTTTGTATATATATATTGTAAAAAACTTAAAGTGAAGATTAAAAATAAATATATAGAATAATAATAAAACAATGTTGTTTAATATACTGCAACATAAAACAAGACTGTACAATAAGTACACATTAAATTAACAATGTTTTATTAAAACAATGGCTGTGCCGCGACTTCGCTCGCTTGGAATTCAAATTGTTTCTCGGTATCGGGTATACCCCGCAGTCGTAGCGTACACGTCTTGCACTGCCTCTGTGGTTTCACGGCGCGGTCGCTCTTTACATATATCGTATTATCTCTTTAGCCATACGTCCAAAACATATACTGTAAAAATCAATAATCACGTGTATTAAATATTTCAGTTTAATAACATTTTGTAGGCATCATCAAGCTCTACAACTTTTTTATAGAAACCTATTCATATAATAATATCGTAAACGAGTCGTGTCTGTACATTAAATATATTTAAAAAAAATGGTACATGTTGTACTTATATTACAATGTTACAAAAAAAATTGTTTATAGAATTTTTGGCTGTTTGTTTGTGCGTTTTAGGACGCTAATCTCAGAAACGGCTCAACTGATTTGAATGCGGTTTTACTAGTGTATTGTAGCAAACTTCACGTTGTTTCATTCACAGCTAGTGTTTGTTTCATTCCAATTGGTTCATAAAGAAAAAAGTTACGCGCTATACCGAAAACTACACGTACGAAATTGTGGGCTCAACTATTAGTCAATCATATATCTCTCACTGTTAAAGTAGCGTTCGAAAGAAACGTTTTCGTTGAACCATTTACAAAAAATTCTCTCTTAAGTTCTCTTAAGTTAAAACGTCGATAGCGGTGAAATGTAAATATTTCCAACAACACAATGATTGCAAATAATGACGTAAAACATTTCATTTGTGCGGAACATTCATTTTACAGAACGTGAAGATAATCTCGGATTGCCGTAATTGTTTGACACGATTATTTGCAAAATTTAAAGCGTACACAGTACAAGGTGTATAAAAAATTTAATTTTTGAGTTAAAAACTTTCTTATTTTGCGGACGGCAATACTGAATTTAATTCATATTTGTTTGTATAATTCAACATTGTCCTTATTAATAATTCAACTGGAATCCGCCTCAGTTTAATGCAACTCAAATTGGCTTTAAAACATTTCAGTGAACTTTTTACAACAGATTTTCCAGTTTATAATTTATTTTGTTGGGAATAATTTAAGGAAAGTAAACATTGGTCGTACTATTGATATTGCGTAATCAATATCTGAACTTAAATTGGAAACTATAGCTTACAGTTTACCTACACATTAAAGGCATGTTTAAATATGAATTGATTGAAGGATATCCATTTAGCTAATGAGATACCATCTAATTACTCAATATTGATTTCATTCAAGGTTCTATTATTGTTAAATGATGATGGCTTGTCAGAGATTCAAATGTTTAATAATAACATGTCACACGTGTACATGCACGACATTTTTTATTTATTTATTTGACGGCGCTTTTGATTAACGAGAGTAAACAGTAAACAACAATGACAACTGTCAGTTGTCATCTGGACAGCGGGATTGGAATTTCATTGTCGTTAGCTCTGACACAACACCGAGGGCTAGTGCACAGGCATGTCGGCCGAGCAGTACCTTACGGGAAGGCAATCGGCTTACATCAAGGGACTTGTGCTACGTGTTTGGTGGAGTGTTATCTGATTTGGTGTTATTGGCTGGTGGACAATGCGATCGCGGAGATATTTTGTGCCGATTATAGCGTTTTTTGTGTTTTATTCTCCGCGCCCGACTATTCGCGCCTATCTCTGATCAAATATGGAGACCAATGATACGGAGGACCCTAATCATGTCCCTTCATATTTATTTACTGTTACATGGCCTCAGACACGAGGCAGGCATCAGACACAAACACACAGCAAGGGACAACGAGACACCACACATGACAGCTGCCGCCGCAATTACAGGAGGCACAGCTTGCAACAATAAAGAGTCCAGAGCAACATCCCAATAATAATAATAATTTTAAAAAAATGGAATACAATGTCATCAATAATTAAATGAATTGTCTGAACTACGGACAAGGATCACCTTAAGTCACGTGACTTCCAGGCGATTTCACTTCTTAAATTTAACAATATTATAAATAATGAATTTCAGTTGCACGTTACGATTATGTTATTTTTATGTTTATTTTCCTTAAAGTATTCTCAATATAAAATCTATACTTCTATAATAGTAAAAAAAAAACAAGATTATAAAGAGAAAAAGATTTATATGTATTTTATGTTTGTAATGAATAAACTCAAAGACTACTGGACCGATTTTAAAAATTCTTTCACCTATATAAAGCTACATTATCAGCGAGTAACATAGGCTACTCACCCTCCCCCATCTCCACCCTTTACCTCCTCTCCTTACAAAATTGCCGTTTTTCACAAATAAACTCAAAGACCACTGGACCGATTTTAAAACTTATTTCACCTGTAGAAAGCTACATTATCAGCGAATAGCATAGACTACCCACGCTCCCCCCATCTTCCCCCTTTACCCCCCCTCCATACAAAATTGCAGTTTTCCACGAATAATACTTTATAATGAGACGCGGACGAAGTCGCGTGCAACAGCAAGTAATATATAAAATCAATTGGTAGTCGTCAAA
This sequence comes from Bembecia ichneumoniformis, assembly GCA_910589475.2. Taxonomy (NCBI): domain Eukaryota; kingdom Metazoa; phylum Arthropoda; class Insecta; order Lepidoptera; family Sesiidae; genus Bembecia; species Bembecia ichneumoniformis. The sequence continues at coordinate 8,535,834 of OU342537.1, read as the reverse complement.
ATTTCTTCAAATTAAAAGTTAATACTGAGTTTTATTCGAATCGGCGACGACAATTAATGAAGAATCCCTTTCAATTAGAAAACTCACCGAATCGTATTTCAACAAAATTGATAAAATTTGTTGACAATTAAAATACTACAATTATATAATACTTAAATTTATTAAATTCTATCTGAATTAATTAGTTATATTATTTTAGGAATTATATAATTTTGGGAATTTGTTGATGTTAAATTTTGCTAGAGACTAGCTGAGCCCGCAATTTCGTACGCGTGGAATTCTGTACAGGGCGTAACTTTTTTGTTTGTAAACCGATTGGAATGAAACAAACAAACAAAATGTTACGGAAAGCTTGTACATAAGCGAAAATCGCATTCAAATCTGTTAAGCCGTTTCTGAGATTAGCGTGCACAAACATACAGACAAAAATATAACACAACCATTTTTTTTAATTGTTTTTTTTTTTTAATATTTATTGTACAGACACAATAAATACACACAGCTCGTTCACAATTTTATTATATGTATAGCTTGTGAGTATAGAATAGATGCTTACAAGTAGGTAAATTTAACCATAAGAATAAATTTATCATTTAACACAGTTCTGAATGCTCTGAGCGAGAATAGGTATGTCAGAATTCATTACTGTGCCTCGAATTTTAGAAATGTTATAAAAATGATTTTCCTTTGTCAGTGGCTCCGCTGTCCGTGTCTCTGGTAAACCGACCACAACAACTCATAGCGGGATCAGCGGCTACTTTACGATGCGTCGCCGAGGGAAGCCGGCCGCCTGCACAAATCACTTGGTATAAAGACAATAGAAGCTTCGAGAAAGAACGGGTAACCATGTTTCTGAATTACTATTTGACTTTTGTTCGTGGATATTAGTGTGGATTATAGTAATGGCCTGTTCTATCACACTGTTCCGAGGTTATAAGTTGGGCCAAGCCTCTCTGGCGGCAGTAACCGCCTCCTTACTAAAGACTGTCGTGAACAATAGCATTGTTTAATGCCTTTGTGGGGTATTAAACAGGGATTCTTTGCGTCTTTCTGCGTATACTGTTTGAATTAAATGGATTTTGATGCGGTTTTCTCAATTAATAGATAATTTGACACAGATCAGTCACAAATTTTCTGACATAGGACAACTTTCCACAAGTTTCTTAAGAATTATAAACAGTGAGAAAAAGTAGATTGTTTTCGGGGTAGTAAGCCTTAATGTTAAAAGAATAATATTTTCAAAGATAACTTGTTAATGCTGTTAATAGTATCTAAATTATTTTTGAAGTTTACTTACACCATAAGATTCGATTTTCATATAAGGCCCCCGGTACGAAAATTTTATGAGAAGCAAAATTAATACAAGCTTTAACTAAAAGCGTTACGTTATCTGTCGCTTTGACACCTGTACGACAGCTGACGCATACATTTATGTTCCCTAATTCTGTTGTAGTATAACAAGCAACACCAGAGGGCTTCTCTAGGTTTATAAAAATGAACGTCGAAATTTTGTATGAAAAGTGTAGTTCGCGTTGAGGAACGAAACGATAGCGCGTTATAACCTGCCGGCGCGGCGATGCAGCGACATCTGTCGTCGAAAAGATGAGCTATTTGAACTTATAAAAGTAGTGACATCTGTGTATATCGAACGTAACTAACATAACTTTTGTTGGAACACGTGACATCTGAGTATGCAGAATGTAACTAAATGATATAAAGTAATTGGTATCCAGTTATCTATTGACATGAAGAAAATTTTATACATTTAATTTTATACCTTTTTTAAGGTCGTGCGCCGGAGTTGACATATATTTTTTTTTTCATATTTTATAACAGGTGAGCGACCACTCAAATGAAACCTGGTCAATAAGCACACTCATCTTCAGCCCGAGTCCAAGTAACAATGGTGCAATTGTGAAGTGTGTGGCCTCGAATGCAGCACTGCCGTCTAAAGCAATAGAAGACCACATACAGCTCAATGTAGTATGTGAGTATATCTATTCAATAAACAATAGACACCGTGCAATCTCGAAGCTAATAGAATGAATCCGTTTATTGTTTTAAACAACAAACACATAATCCCTTTGTTAATTAATGGCTCATTTATTACCGACCTTCAGTAATTATAAGTAATTAATTTTATTATATTCCATTGATTTTAATATTCGTTCTTTTTAATCTACTATACTTAATATTATAAAGCTGAAGAGTTTGTTTGTTTGTTTGAACGCGCTAATCTCAGGAACTACTGGTTCGAATTGAAAAATTATTTTTGTATTGAATAGTCCCTTTAACGAGGAAGGCTAGAGGCTATATAAGATTACGCTGCGATCAATAGTATTATATATAAGCAGTGTCCAGTACCGCGCGCCCCACGCGAACTCACCGCCGTATGGGCCGCAGCGAAGCATGGCCGAGTTCAGTTAGTAGCAAATATAAATATACGTATATTTCGTGACAATAAACAAGTGCTAATTTAAGGCCTAAAATTAGTGTTCTTGCATAATTTACAGAAAATTAATATTTTTTCATAGTAACTAACAAAGGAATAAATGAAATATAATTCACATTTATTTAAAGTGTTTCCAAAACACTTTTTTAATTTTATTTTGGTGCACATTGTAATAGCTCTATTAGGCGTTAAACATACCCATGTTTAGGTTAAACGCGTTGAAGGTCTCATTCGAGCACATGCTAAGCAAAAATTATAACAAAAATACGAAATATATTCAGTTTATTCCCACATCGTTGACAATAATCTAAACTGGTTACTTTTTTGATAAATGCTTTTTTTTTTCAAATGGTTTAAAAGTTGTAATTTCATGAATTTTACCACTGTTAATGTATATATTTTTCTATTGGATTTTTTTTAGTGCAGTCGCTCTTAAAACCGCTTAAAAATTTTATATATATATATATATATATATATATATATCATTTTTTTAACAAAATAAAATAATAGGTAGGTACACAATATACATACATAGTGAATAAAATCCAGATAACGCCATTTTGTATTGTAATATAGGCAAATTCCTACTTCATATTAAAATTTCACTATGAAATCTCTTTTTTAACTGTAATTTGACATAAATGAATCGTTTACGCCCTGTTACATTTATACATTATATTTAAAGGCTGAGCACACTGCGATTCGCTGTCATAACTTGAATAGCCCTTTTGGCGGCAGTAACCACTCCATTACTACAGTGAAATAACAGCACGTGTGCTGTTTCGTTTCGGCGAGTGAGTATAGGGATATCTTTAATGCTATGTCTTTAATGCTACTATGGTTCAATGCATTACAATAGTTTCAATAGATAGACCGTTTAAACAAGATGTTTGTTGAATCCTATCGCAATGAATAAATGTAAAAAAAGACAGAAATTTAGGTCAACGTTATAACCGTACAAATACATATAGTAATATTAGATACAGCTTATCTTTTAAATATCTTTCTCTGTTTCTTCTAAACGAAACAGATTTTTATAATTCATAGTCTTTTATGGTTTCATTTTCTACGGTAAGTAGCTTTTCCAGCTTACGATTTTCTTAGGAAATAAGTATATTTTTGTTTTGATGTTTGTACTGTACCATTTGAAATTGCTCTTAATGTCCTATTTGTGCCCTTTTGTTTTATAATGGTATAAATAAGTTTTAAGTTATCATTGGAATGAATTCTATTATAAATTATATTTCAAACAATTTCAAGAAAATGAATCTAACAATGGTTTTGAAAATTTGTCTAGCTGGAAAGAAATCGTAGAGAAACTTCCGTAGTTACCTAATAAAGAAATTAGATAATAAGTACATTCAAATTAAGACAGTAAAATTGTAAACAAAAACTATTAATAAAAATAAGATCAATAAATATTCCTCACCAGTTGAGTTAGGATAAAAATAGTGTCTCGCATGAAAACTGAACTGCCCGTCCTTCCTCGTAAGCATTCATTCAACCGTGACATCTGGATTCCTTATGACTCACGATGTACTCGTAAATAGCGTTTTTTTTTTTAATATTAATAAAACAAATTTTAATTATCGATAAATTAATAACAAAAATAATATACTACTTAAATATTTTTGTTTTCACACAAATAATTTCACACAATCAATTAGGTATTTTATTGTCAGTCTTATATTTTAGAAGTAATAAGTACCTCTGCAACAAGAAACAATAAAACACAAATGAATGTTGACGAAGAAACATATTGCTACCGGATCGATTTTTAAGGCTTTTAAATGGGATGGATAACATAACTTGAATTCAGGTCAATATGTCAACGTGAAAAGAACACCTGACTTCATTGAAAACATAGTTGCATTTCTCTGAGAATATAATATGTTTTTTTTTTAACTATGGCCGATAGTTTTTTTTTTAACTATGGCCGATAGGAGAATAAAAAAATATATGTGTCTATATGTGTAATTTTAAAGTTTCATTTTTACGTGTAATTTTAAATATATAATCATTATAGTTTGTTTCATTATCTAGACAGTCCAATAGTGTCGCTTACGCTCGGCTCCACCCTCAACCCTCACGACATTAAGGAAGGCGACGACGTATATTTCGAGTGCAACGTAAGAGCGAATCCAAGAGAGCATCGAATATCATGGTACCATAATGTAAGTCTCATTCGCTTCTGTGTATATTTGTGATGCGATCTCTTAATACTAGTTTGATTCCAGCAGCTAAAGTTGAAACGCCTCAAAATTTCATTTAAAACTCTGATGATTTGATCTTAAAATATAAAAAAGTGTTGATAATTGCTACTAATTCACCTAGACATATCTCCTCTCTAAATGTGTACCTACTGTTCATACATAAACTTCGATTTGGATGATCAGATTAAAGTCGATTTTTAGAAAAAGATCTATAAAAAGATATAAAAAGATCTATGGAGTCCAAAGCCCAAACAGCGGCCAAACGCTGAGTATTCTAAATAGGGTGAAGATGCTTCACACATGGACAGCTCCTCTTTTTGTACAAGGCACAAGTCCGATCTCGTATGAAGTATTGCTGTCACTTTTGGGAATAATGGCTCAACAAAATGCCAGCTTGCCACACTCGACTCGGCTAGGAGTCTCATTGGCTACGGTACATTAATAAGAACTAAGCTGCAGAGCTTGGCATATAGACACAAAATTGCCCGTCTGTATATATTCTATAAGATGTACTTCAGAGAGAGCTGCATGAAATCATACCGCTTTCCCCTTTCTTCTATCGGACATGCAGATGTACGGCTGGTTACCATCCTCACCTTGTCGACAGTCTTTAATTCGGACCAAGCGTTTTGTAACATCTTCTAGAATGCGTACTGTTAAGGATTGGAATTGCCTGCCGGCGGCGTCTGTATTTCCGAGCTCCCGATCTTTTCAAGGTTCGAGTGAATAGGCATCTTCTGGATGAGCCTCATTTTTCTACACGGATAGATGCTGGCCAAGAGCAAACCCATCTTTAGCAAACCCATCACAAGTTGATAAAAGCTATTAAAAGTGATTATATTTTTATATTTTAGGGCAAGGTTATATTCAAGTGTAAGGCAAGGACATTTTTATCCAATTTTGCGTCCATCTCTGTTCAATTATTAAATTATTTGTAATTTTTTAAAAGTGTTTCAAATTGTTGACTACCTACCCTATTAACACTGTCACAGAATAACCATTAAACTGCAAAAGTTTACCAATTCGGTAGGTTTTTAGTTGTACGAACAACGATAAATTCACCCTTTTGCCACTTAAACTAAGGACTAACCATCCATTAGGACAGACCGGTGACGCAAAATATGACGTCGGGAATCATTCTGAGCACGCGGTCGTTGGTGCTGCAAAAAGTTACCAGGCGGGAGGCGGGCGCTTACTTCTGTAAGGCGGCCAATGCAAGGGGAGAGACTTCCAGTGAAACAGTCAAGCTCCGGGTACAATGTAAGTATAAAACCTTTATTAATTAGCAAGCGAACTGCCAAAAAATTAAACGACCTTATTGTTAACTATAGCCGAGCCCGTAACTTCGGTATAGCTCGTAACTTTTTTGTATGTATTTTAAGAAATCCAACTGTAAAATTAAAGCGTACGTTTATACTAATGTACATAGAAAATGAGATACTTGGTCCCGTTTGCCTGCAAAATGTAAATCTGTGTTTTAAAAAGAGGTTTCTTTGAATTTTTTTTCTCTGTTATAAAAGTTTACCATTCGTGTAATCCAACTGACAAAATGAAGTCAGTAACACGAAGAAACAGATTACCAAACATCGCTTTCATATGTTTTACCATTGCTGAGAAAAATCTAAATCTCTGCCACCAAAATTTCCAATTCGTCGTTAAGGTGGAGACAAACGCTAAATACTAAAAATATCCATTGTTTAATGAAGAAGTTACAAGAAATAGACAAGATAATTGCTTTTAAAAAATATTTATATTATACTTAGGCATGTGAAGAACCAATTGTATTAATTATAGACTTTTCGTTAAAATGATAGAAACTCCACAAAAAAAGTTAGAACACAAGAAGAATTTGACTTTTATTAAAAATTCTCTCGAAAACGGCTTATTGCGCGCATATGAATCCTGTACCTATTAATAAGTTAATGTCAGTTTAAAAAATTGTACCTATTAATAAATTTTTTTTTGCGCATTTCTAATGGTAAAAACAAAAAACACAATTTCTAGGCCCGTTGAATAATAATTGTCTCCGCCGCCAGCGAGTTCTATTGTAAATGTTATTTGCCTAAGTGAAGCCCTTAAGATAAAAAGTACAATAAATATATAAGTAAATATAGAATTGGACTGTGTTAAATAATTTCTTAATTCACATAACATTTCCGTTAAACATCTAAGTATACGAAACGTATCTTTCAAAAATCTTGATGAAACGAATTCTGGCTGGCAGTTTCCGGTGTCATGAATTCTGTAATGAGTCTGTATAATAAATGAGTTTCATGTCATTATTATAATTAATGTGCCAAACCAAACGCCTTCGAGCGAATTTCAATTCAATTGAAAATACATATATGGGAAACGTGGAAAATCCTCGGGAAAAATATCAATTAATGAATATAATTATGATAATATTATATGTATCTTTTCACATTGAATATGATGACGGGTTAAATTTTAATAACTTTGAGGTTATTTACGTGTTCATTGTTCAGTAAAGTAAACATCTCTTGTAGAAATTGTGATAAATGAATTAATACTTTTATATGAGAAGTTAACGAAATTATTATTACTTCCCTTCGTGTACAAGGGGCACACAGAAATGATCGGGAATAGAATATTTCGGATTGAGTTACAATAAAACCTTTTTTAGAATTTGAATACTGGCCTCTTAGAATCTTAATGACTTTCAAACAATTAAAAAAATATATTAAAAAAAAAGTTGACACGACGTTAACAGAAATGGAGCTCACGCGCGAACATTTCCGTGCCATAATTTATCACAATTTCGTCGCGGCTTATCTCAAGATAAATGTCTCAGCGAACTTGTTTCGATTTATGATGTTGAAGCACCGAGTCAAACGACAATATACCGCTGGTATGCCGAGTTCCGACGCGGTCGTGTGTCGCCTCAGCACTGTTTCTTCTGCAGGTCGACCAAGAACAGCGGTCACGCCTGAAAACATCGCAGCTGTGCGAACTATTATATTAGATGACCGTCATGTGACATACGAGCAAATTCGGGCTGTTATCAGTATCGGAATGACTGCAATTCAGTCGATATTACATAATGAGCTGTGTGTAAGAAAGCTAGTTTCCCGCTGGGTTCCCCACATTTTGTCCGAAGAGCAAAAGGCGGCTCGTGTAGATTAGTGCCGGAATACTCTGCAACGCTTCAACGGAGGGAAGTCAAATGCCGTTTATAATATCGTCTCAGGTGACGAATTATGGATTTATTCATACGAACCTGAAAGAAAACATCAGTCAGCAGTTTGGGTCTTCGAAGACGAGGTCAAGCCAACGAAAGTGGATCGCTCCCGCAGCGTGTCAAAGAAAATGGTCGCTACGTTTGTCTCGAAAAAGGAGCATGTTGCTACAATTCCTTTACAGGAACGCAGAACGGTTACCGCCGAGTGGTATATCACGGTTTGTTTGCCAGAAATGATAGCCGAACTCCGAAAAAATAACCCGAAACGTCGCATCATCTTACATCATGATAATGCGAGCTCCCATACGGCTCGGAAGACAAATGATTTTTTGAAGCAGGAAAACGTTGAGCTGATGAGCCATCCTCCGTACAGTCCTGACCTGAGCCCAAACGATTTCTTTACATTCCCTAGAATGAAAGATTTATTACGCGGTCAACGGTTTGAAGACCCCGAAGCAGCTGTGGAAGCGTACAAATCAGCCATTTTGTCAACATCAACTTCAGACTAGAATTACTGTTTTAATGATTGGTTTGCACGAATGGAAAAGTGATTAAGTTAAACGGAGAATACTTCGAAAAACAATAAAATACAATTTAGCTTACCGTGCATGTGGTTTTTCTTATTACCGATCATTTCAGTGTGCCCCTCGCAACTATACCAGCGGCGAAACTCTATTAGCGCTTTCTATGCATTACATCTACAGCCAAATCAAAAATCGTTGTATGTCTGTGCATTTCTGCACCCTAATCTCAGAAACGGCTAAACCGAATTCAATGCGGTTTTCACTGATGTACTGTAGCAAGCTTCCCGTAACATTTAATGTTTGCTTCATTCCAATCGGTGTACAAACCAAAAAGTTATACCGAATATCACGCGTACGAAGTCGCAAGCACAGCTAATTTTTACTATTGTTCTAAAGAAATTACTGCCTTTATGTTCTGTCTGTGTGCCAAGTTTCATTCAAAATCTTTCAACGTTTCTGTTTGTGTTTGTTGAGTGTATTATTGAGTGCAAACAAATTCCAAGTATAAATATAACATGAATTGTATATCCGTTGTTATATTACGTAATCTCTACATGGATCTTATGTATACCGCTAACGTTTTCTTATCACAGTAGATAATATTTGGAATTTATATATTTTAAAATTGGTAAAGTTTCCAAACAGCCTTTAAAGGGTACTTAATGTATTTGTGTTCAAAGTAAATACCTGATAAGCACTACTGTGCTCAAGGATGCACGGTGAGAGTATTATTCTGATATTGTGTTCACAAGGTCATACAATATTTAGTAGATGGTTGTAGAGAATAATAGACCTTTATTATTGTGATTTTCTGATATTGTATCCACAAGCCCATATAATATTTTGATGTTGTAGAAATTTTGGGAATTTGGGAAAAACGCGATAAGTAGTTTTGGCAGTCCTCTCTTGATTTTAACCTGACACTGCCTAAAGAATTCTGAAGAGTCCGAAACAGGTAGAAATCTGAAGGTACAAGGTCAAGGCCATATGGCGGATGTAATAACATACGTCTCCCAGCCATATTTAGTAGATGATTATAGAGAACAGTTTTTTTTTATGTTAAGATCGGCTGACAGTCCATTTGATGGTAGGTGGCTACCGTCGCCTATAACACAAACAACGCCAAAGCTGCTGCAAGTGCTTTGCCGACTATAGTAGGATTAAGGATAAAGGATTAGGAGGGGATAGGGAAATGGGATCTGGCATCCCTTACTCACTCACCGAAACACAACAGCACACGTGCTGTTATTTCACGGTGGTCTTTTGTAAGGGGGTGGTTACTGCCGCCAGACGGGCTGCCCAAATGACTGCGAAACGTAGTGTGCCCTGCCACTACTTTCCAGATCCAGACCAGAGCCAAACTTGAAAAGTTCATTTTTCAAAGTTAACCCTGCCGGGAATCGAACCCGGGAACCTTAGAACAGAGCGTTAAGGCAAGCACCCTAGGAACTCATCCAACGGGCTGTTTATTATTGTGATTTGTCAAGGTAGGCAGTTAAGATAGGCTGCAAGATAGGCGGTTAATTTGATTATAAGTGGCTACCGCCCCATATTAATAGAAGCATCGTCATAGGGATAGCAAGTGTGCTGCCGAAATTTTGGATATAAAAGATAGGGAAATGTAATAGTAAACACAAAGGCTTCGTGCTCAGCCTCTGCTACTGTACTACTATACAGAGCTATGAGTACATATGTTACTGTATTATAAGGCGGATTTTTTTATTGAATTATTATTTCTATTGCTGATCTATTATTTTATATTTCTATTGTGGACAGACTATTCGAAAAGGTCCGTGGGTCGACGGCCTAGGCTACTTCTGACCGGTTCTTTTAGAAAATGTAGTCCACTACCTATGTCCAGCAGTGGACTTCCTACGCCTGAGGTGATGATAATGATTTTTGTTGTCCCTATTGGAGTTTTCTTTAGTTGAACCCGGTTATCTTTGTAAACTGTACTTTAAATTACAGCATAACAAATACACCAGATTGCGTAATAGATTCTAACACACACTCGTAGTTAGTATATACATATGGGTGGTAATATTAGCAAGTCAACCTTGTTCATTTGCATTTACACCTGTAAACGGACGCTCCGCTACCAACGCCGTACCAATAAAATGTCACTACGTAGCATGATATACAGAGCTATAAATATCAACGTGTCTGCGGGTATGTATTTAAATGATTGCGGTTGGGATCGACGTACCGGTTTCCTTCCGTGGCCGACCGACCGCATAGTAATTGCCGCTACGAAGGAAGGCGGTACAAGCAGTAAATCATTGAAATTATTGCCTAATATTACAACGATTCCCAGACAACCTTCGCAATCTGTTGTTACGTTCAGTTTAATTCATAGAGCTTTAGTATACCGCCGTGAATAAATTGCCCCATTCTTAGAGTAGGTATAGGTACACACAAACGGACTTACAGCTCAATCGACAATGTTGCTTGTTAAAAGGTTAATATTTCTGTAAGTCTGGCTTGCGAATACCGAACGGTTATTGAACAAAATTAATTGAAATTTGTCGATTAATAAAGTCAAAACAAGCGTGCAGACGAGCGATTACCAAAACGTCTTACTTTTTTCGGTAACAGTTTCCTTTTAAATATAATAGCTCTTTGTTCCTATTAGTAACAATAAACTTTATCTTTGGTTTTTGTTGTTAGCCGTGTCTTTACGTTACATTAAAAAAAAAAAACAATTTGTTCAAGTTGTATTTACGCTGCCCAGGTCAAAAAATAGTTTTTAGAATTTTTGTCTGTATATGTCTGTGCGTTTGTGCACGCTAATCTCAAAAACCGGTTAACCGATTTGAATGCGGTTTTCATTGATGTTTGTAACGAGCTTTCCGTAATATTTTGTGTTTGTTTCATTCCAATCAGTTTACAAACAAAAAAGTTAATACGCGCTATCACGATTACCACGCGTACGAAGTTGCGAGCTCAGCTAGTAAAAATAATGTTACTAATTAATATTAATAATGTTATTGTTTTGGTCTGTTTAATTATTTTTTAAAAGAAAAACATTGTTATACATCAGTAGATAAGAGTTTGTTCACAGCTTAAGAGAGAAGAATAATTGTGGGTTAAAATATCTTTTTAATACAAGTTATTATTGAATTTGTACTAATTTGTATGATTGAATATTTTCAGATTATATTATAACTTCAATAATTATAAAGAAACATAGGATATATTTTTAATTACTAACCTTTGTACGCGGATTCACATGCATAAAAAGTTGACACCTATGCTTTAAAAGAGTTCAAGCTATCTCATTATCTTATTTCATGATCTTTTTAATTATTTGGACCTAAAACATGATAGGTAATCTGTTCATTCAATAGTGCTTGGTGTTTCGCGATTGTAGTTGCGATTTTAAATCGACTCTCTGATCTCTCTCGATTACGTTAGGATAATATCTAAACTAAAGTATCATTCCATTGAAAACCGTTGTTTGTGTAAAAGAGTTTCAAACTTATTACGAGGTGGGTTATGTAAATCAACAACAACGTCCGACGTGAGATTTATTATACAATTCTATATTGACGCATCGAGGTGCTTCCTTCCGCGACCCGCTGACCGAGACTTAATTGCCGGTGTGGAAGGGAAGACGAAATAATTCCCTATAGACATAATAATTGTACGTATGATTTATACGGTTGCCTTTTACGATAATGTAATGAATATTTAGAACTTTTGTTACTATAATATATTAAAATAATATCGTAAATAGGAATCTGTCTGTCTGTTGCGTTTTCATGACTAAACCACTGAACCAAGTTTGATGAAATTTGTAATAGAGAACAGCAGCGAAAGACATAGTTCATTACTTTTAATGTGCCAAGACTCCCGATAAATGGTTAAATATTATTAGTTAGTAGTATCAGAGCACACACCATTCCACAGTCATAAGCAGCCTATCTGTCTGTGGAAACCACCCCATATTGCAGCGAAATATCAGCACGTTGGGCTGTCATATTTATCTTGTAAACATAACAGCCTATCATTTCCTTATCCTTTATTCTATCCACGTCGTCAGAGCATTTAGGATAATTAGGATAAATGACTAGTATTATTAGACAGTAGTATCAGAGCTTCAGATCAGAGATCAGGGTTAGGATAGCCATGATGATAGCTGACGTCCGATAGGAGATGGCACTGAGAGAAGAAGAAGTATCAGAGCACATTCTATTCCACAGTAATAAGCAGCTCATCCATGTCGTCAGAGGATTTGCAACCTCTATGGCGTTGCTGGTCTAATATGGGATGGTTGCCGCCTACTACTGAGTGAAAAAGTCTACTTGCTACTCTTCTCGAAAATAGAAAATGTGAATAATTATGAGTATCTTGTGATATTGGGTATTTGTAACTCAATCATGCGTTAATCTTTAAAACGATATGGATGAATTGACACACAATATGACAGTTGCATTATATTTTAGTTTTGAAATTTATTAATAGATGTCGCGATTAGATTAACGACCAACCTCTAATTGCGACATCTGATTAAAAATTTACATTATTAAACTATGTTAATACCAGGCCTAGACGTAATAATTCGTAATTACTTACTGACTACTTAACTTTATTTTAACCCATTATGCTTATACAATGTATAATTTATTAGATTCTGTTAAGTTACCCAGTTTTACAGAGTTAGCTTTGGCTTGTACCTACTTAGTTTATATAAAAAAAAAGTCTAGACTGGTGCTTATTGTGGAGCTTTAAGGCTGGTATGATTGCGTTTTTTTTCTTAAGAAAGATTTGTCGGAGGTCTAAGAGTCCATTAACGGCGGTCTTCTGTTAGAAGATTGTTAAATAATTGTCTAGAGATTACTATCATTGTTATCGACTCATTGAAATTTTCTATTTATTAGATTAATTTTTCTTATAGATATAAGATTCTTATAGATATAATTTTTCTTATAGATATAAGAAAAATGAATTATATAATATTCAGTATTATTTACATAAGTATATCTAGAGTCGTCTAGGTACCGGAATGTATACGGAAAACATTATAAAATATAATAAAAACCAGAAATTAATTTTTCCCGTATCATAATATTCTCTGTTATTCCTGTCATCGGTTATGACACTAATCGCATTATGTCCAATGATATTTTTGTGAGTGGACACTGCCCATAGCAACTCATTAATTAATGAAGCTGTTGATTTTCTTTGAGGAATCAATTTAAAGAAATTGACATTATGGTGCCAATAAATATCAATATAATTACTTGCAACAAAAATCGAAATTTATTTGCTATTTTTCAAAGCATTCATTTTCAATTTATTATCATTAGCTGACTGATAAAACAAGTTGAAATTGATTTGATAAGTATAATAAATCTATATCTAATTAAAGTCGCTTCTGTTTTTTTTTTCTCAGCTAATTCTAAACCACCCAACGTATTTTGATAGGATTTTCACTAATTGAAAGAGCGATAAACGAGGAAGATTTGTGTATATAATTTGCAGAAAAAAATTGCATCCGCGCGAAGCCACGGACGGGTGGCTAGTTTACTCTACTATGAGTATGATAATTATTATTATTGCAACCTAGTTGAAAGAGGCATCAACAGCAAAGATTAAAAATTGCTCTATACAATAATAATAAAATAAAATATTATATTTAAAAAAATGATTTCAATAGATATATTATGGAGCCCGTTGGATGAGTGGTTAGGGTGCTCGCCTTAACGCTATGCTCTACGGTTCCCGGGTTCGATTCCCGGCAGGGTCAACTTCGAAAATGGAGTTTTTCAAATTTGGCTCTAGTCTGGAGTCGGCTAAGTAGTGGCAGGGCACACTGGGTTTCGTAGTCATTTGGGCAGCCCGTCTGGCGGCAGTAACAACTCCCTTACAGAAGACCACCGTGAATAACAGCACGCGTGCTACTGTGTTTCGGTGAGTGAGTAACGGATTCCTATCCAATCCTTTATCCTTAATCCTACTGTAGTCGGCAGCGCACTTGCGGCAGCTGTGGCGCTCTGGCGTTGTTTTTGTTATAGGCGCTGGTAGCCACCTACCGTGAAGTAGACCGTCAGCCTGTCTGCCGATCTTAACATTTAAAAAACTATAGGCGGTAATTTACTGAATGCTTTTCTGATAATTTAATAAACCACAGATGCTCCGGTATGCGCAGAGGTGTCGCCTCAAGTAGTCGGCGCAGCATTGGACGAGGCCCTTCATGTACGTTGTTCTGTTCACGCCGACCCCTCTGACGTCACCTTTCTTTGGCAGTTCAACAATAGCGGTGAAAGTTTCAATGTTTCACCCGCCAGGTATGGTAAGTGAACAAATTAGAAACGAGATCACAGCTACACTCAGTCTAAATACATTTATCTACAATAGATCTAGAATAGATCTAGAATCAGCCAGATGGACTGAGAAATAAAAAGAAATAAATAAAAATTCATCCCTTCATTGTTAGCTCTTAGATCGTTCAATCAATTCGTCATAATTGCCATCAATAGCCTACGAAGTGCTGGACATAAGTAACCTCCAAAGGCCGTTACTTCAAGCAAGTATTTATTAATCATTTACCTACTGTTTTTTTTTAATAAAAATATTAAATGATTATTTTATTTCAGTTGCATGAAACGTACATTTCCTAATACAAGTAATAATAAAATTGATTTCGTAATAACATAGTTCGGATACTATTTACAAATGTTTTTTTTTTTTTAATTGAATTATTTTTTTTAATTCTGAAACAACGGTATGACTCCTTTTCTACTTGCAGACATAAATTATTATCTTTGACAAATTACACGGTGGCAAGTGGTGTAGTCTGTGAACTGCGTTCTGTATACAAAAATATAATACTACTCCATTTTTCCTCATGTTGTTTGTGTTATAGGTAACAGTAGCCACATAGCATCCACAGAATCGTTTTTATCTACCACCATTTAACATAAAAGAAGTAAAATTTGGATTTTACTCTGAGATTTTATTGTATAATGTTAAAGCTTATTAAAGCTTATTAAAAGCTTATTAAAAGCTTGAACTAAAAAAATTACAACTTTTAAATCAAATCTGATTTTATTCCTTTCTACTTCTTGTACATAATTGTGGATGTCTATAATGTCTATGTTGTTTCATCTTTTTTCTTTTTTCAAGCCTTTATACAGCGTTTAGAAGTTAATTAACACGCAATGATCATAATCAAAACAATCCTTATTTGTTTTTTTCATAGGTACCTTAAACGGCAGCATAAGTGAACTTCGATATACGCCTGCAAGTGAGAGAGATTATGGCGCATTGACGTGTAAAGGCACGAACGTGGTTGGACATCAGTCGCACCCATGTGTTTTTCAAATAGTACCAGCAGGTTCGTTAATAGAAATTCAACTATCATCTATTCAATACAACTTTCACAATTTTTTTTTAAATTAAAAATATAGGTATTTATGCTATACATAAGTATTTTATAGGTACATTTTATAAGAGTTCTTGTTACATAAGGATCAGAAAGCCGGAATTGATTCCAAACTCGTCGGTTTCGTCTCTCAAGCGTTACCTTGGCAACCTTCCAGCTATTGTCATAGATTTCCTTCTTTCATAACTTCATGATCAAAGGTTCAAGTGTGTCAAATATTAACATGTTCAAATACCAAAAGAGGCAGGTCATAGAACGATAAGTATTTAACATTTCGCTTATGAGCCCGTTGGATGAGTGGTTAGGGTGCTTGCCTTAATGCTCTGTTCTAAGGTCCCCGGGTTCGATTCCCGGCGGGGTCAACTTTGAAAATGAACTTTTCAAATTTGTTTCTGGTCTGGATAGAGAAATTAGTGGCAGGGCACAATGCGTTTCGCAGTAATTTGGGCAACCCGTCTGGCGGCAATAACCACCCCCTTACAGACCTAACTTGAAATAACAGCACGTGTGCTGTTGTGTTTCGGTGAGTGAGTAAGGGATACCAGAGTCCATTTTCCTAACCCCTTCAACAATCCCTTATCCTTAAACCTACTGTAGTCGGCAGCGGTTGTAGCAGGTGTGACATTGCTTGTGTTATAGGCGACGTAGCCACCTACCATCAAGTGGACCGTCCGCCTGTCTGCCGATCTTAACATAGAAAAAAAAAAGGATTTTTTTTCTATAATTACTATAATTACCGAGACACATCTAGCACTGAATTATTTTTCTACATATGATGAGCACATTAAAATAACAGTGACATATAACAATGTTATGTTACCTGTCTTCAATTGATATGACTTTGTTTTACTAACCCATATCGTCCACACATGTAAAAGATGCTATGTAACTATGGTTTATAACATATTTTTATATAAATATAAAATATCTGGACTATTTTGATATAACTAAATAGTCCAGATATTTTGTTATATCTGGACTCACCTCAACAGTTAATCTTGGGAACTACCCAGCAGATTAAAAAAAAATCTTTCGCTTGTGGAAAGCTATATAAACCAAATCTATAGGGTTTGCTTAATTATGATAAATTTTGTCATTTGCTATCCCGATGTTTGTAAATGAATTCAAAGGAAAATGAGTTTGCAACTGGCGAGTGCGCTTGTGCAACGTGCGCATTATTTTTAACCCACAACATATTTACAAATCTTAAGAAAAATATTGAGGTAAATAATTTATCCAAGAATTACAAATGTTAATTGAAGATAAAATTAACCATTCATTCTGAGTTAATTAGGTGGTATAGTTTTTTTATGGTAAGAAATATCATAAAATTAGTAACACGTGCAAGTAAGTACCTCATTTAGCAGCGGAACAGCGTAGTACCTTCAAGCTACGTTCGGTACGAAAGCATAGGTTAGCATAGTGGCATCATTCGACATTTTATGCTGTCAAAGCAGAGCGTGGGGCACGGCTAGTTTTTATCTAATATATAAAATTCTCGTGTCACGGTGTTTGTAACAAAACTCCTCCGAAACGGCTGGACCGATTTTTACGATTTTTTTTGTATATTTGGTAGGTATGAGAATAGGTCGTAAAGTATTTTTCATCCTCCTACCCCCACCCCCCATTTTTTAATCGCAATTTCAGTACTTTTGTATGAACAATATCCAAATAATTTAAACATCATTGTTGATTGACGTGAAGTGTCGCATCACTTTTACATATGGTTTGAAAATAAAATTGGACCCGCCACAATCGGGTTTGAGAATTATTGTCGGGTTCGGGCAGGACTACGTCTGCTGGGTCAGCTAGTATTTATATAGATCTTACAATTATAGTACTAATAGAATAATATAAATTGAAAGATAAATAATATAAAATCAGAATCTGAAGACATGGGGAATGTAAGGTTTATAAATTACTTTTTGGGGACGTATTTATAAAACTTTAATAAAATAGTCAAAACAAAAAAAAATTTAAAAACCAAGTTATTTCACCAGTTAACAGATAACGTTGATAATAATGTAGACAGACTGCAAGTAAACGATTAGAATTTAATTCGTTCCAGAGTAAACACTGGGTCAGCTACGACAAAGAGCGAACGCCTGCCTTAAATTACATTGTGTATACGGAAAATTCACTTGAAATTGAACCGTATAAATTACACAGACCAAAAGCGTTATTGATCCAATTGGTTTTAGTTTGCGTAGTCTGTTTTCTAAATTGCCGCTTTACCAAATTGTGCCAGGCACTAAATTGCATTGCCCATATTATTTACTAAATGAACAATGCAATATTCTTGCTTAATGCTTCCTGTAATGTGGCCTCTGCTATTATGTAATTTCCCTTGGAAATATATTATATTTAATTTACCGTTAAAAGATAAACTTTGCTCTTCACAATAGAATATAGGTAAGTATAGTAATATTACAATTTTGTGGCAAGGTCGGCAGATAGGCTGACGGTCCACTTGATGGTATGTGTGTACCGTCGCCTATAATACAAGCAACGCCACATGTGCTGCAAGTGCGCTGCTAACTACAGTAGGATTAAGGATGAGGGATTGGGAAGGGTTAGGGAAATGGGCTCTGGCATCCTTTAGTCACTTACTGAAACACAAGAGCGCACGTTCTGTTATATCAAAGTAGTCTTCTGTAAAGGGGTGGTAGTCTTCTGTAAGGGGAAACGAAGTCTTGTGTCCAGTCAGTACTTTTCAGATCCAGACCAGAGCCAACTTTGACAAATTTTTAAAGTTTACCAACAGTGCGTTAAGGCAAGCACCCTAACCATTTATCCAACGGGCTCGTTAGAACTCTGTTTTGTTAATTAAGTAGTAATAAAGTTATAAGACCTGATTGATTATTTATCAACTATTTATAGATTGTCTTTTCCTTTCCTTACTACATATAATATACAAGAGATACTATTTGATCACTTTCCAAGCACGTTAATCTTAGCACCCTAAAAGTTTTTAGTTTTTGCTTGATATTTTCCTCTCCTTTTTGTGAGGTTCCAAAGATGTTTTCTTTTTTTTAATCATTTTTCTTACTTTCTTAAGTTATACTTACTTAACTTGCAATTGATCTGATGTCAATACTTTTGACAATTTTATATATTATATCCTACACCTGTCAATGATCTTATCACCCCACAACCACACTAGCCTACCGTGGATTAACATGTATTTAAAGATTGTTATCGTACTCTCCGATTTCCACGGGAGTTTTCTTTCACTTTAAAATCAACTCGTCTTTATGATCCACATATACATAGAAACGAAAACCTTAGGCCTCTTGTACATACGCGTTTTTTCTGCAATTGTACATACGGTCAATTTAACGTGTGTAGCCACATATTTTGGGGTTTTATAGGCTACTATTCAAGCTTCTAACAAGGCGTTTGCACCTTGGCTGCACCTCGGATAACCGTCTTTACGCACGTGTCAATTTCCATCAGTGTTTTATCGTAATTCGGAACCGAACTAAGTTTTCGCGGCGGTAATTATTTTTGTGACATTTTACCTTAACTTATTAGACTTATAATGGAGATAAATAAAGAATTTATTAATTATATAGAAAAAAGCCTTTCCTTTTATATGAGAAAAGTTTTATAGGATAAGACTATGTTATTGTCTTCAAAATCTTTTCCTTTTTTAAATTTAGATAGCAATGATAAATCTTTCCTTTCTTATAAAGATTCACGAGACCGTACTACAGAAGTCGTACCTAGTGTCTCTTCCGGTTGTTTTGGTATTGTTTCGTACATAAAAGCAACAAATCGTTGTCATTAAATAAAATCTTTTCCAACAGCCCGACCTTCCCCACCTCGAAACTGCTCCGTGTCAACTGGAAACGCCTCAAACTGGATAGAGGATTCTGAAAGAGAAGACGTCAGCAATTCTCTATTGATACGATGTGTTACCGGTTACGACGGTGGCTTACCACAGCTTGTTGTGCTCGAAGCTTTGGATTCTACCAGTGGGGTTGTGAAATTTAATGTCACTGCAAATGAGACTGGTAAGTGTTTGTAAATGTCTTTATCTTTGTTAATCATAAATAATTATATTATGATTCATTATTACATATAATATTTCTTTAAATATAATGCAATATTTAATTTCTTTGTTTACTACAATAATGTCGCGTTTCATAATCGATGATAGCTTCGAGTCTAAACTTTTAAAAGAAATTTATACACGTCGAGTAGTTATTGTGTAACTAAAGATTTATATAATGATAAAAGACCAAAAAAACTGCTTTTCGTATTCATTAACTAGCCAGCTCGTTTAGCATCACAAACCACTTCCTTAACAGAAGACCTGAGCGTGGGTTTCGGTGAGTGTAAGGGTTGCCAGAGTTCATCCTCACACTTGCGCATTATCCTTTGTCCGCAAAAACGCATATCCACGTCCCTTGTCATGGCCATCCACCATTAAGTAAACTGTCAACCTTCTTGCCAACAGTTATATAAAAATGTTAGGTCGTGGCTGAAGAATTGTAAGAGTAACCTTGTCTTTCCCAAATTTAAGTTATTTCCGAACTAAAAGTTATGTTATTAGGTTTAATAAATTTATCAATATGAGCGTAACCGACAGACTTAATTTCGCCTTTATTTACGAAATTCGTTATTTACTACAAGTCCAAACATCTTCTCCAGTCAAAGCTCACCTACACAGATGGTAGGTTCTTTATATTTTTCATACAAATGTTTGTTATTAGCGTCACAATAAATAATATGTGCAACATGCTGTCACCGAGCTAACAAGAGTTTTATAATGCATATTATTGATTTTGATTTAACAAAATCAGTAACAAAATATTGTAACGGTTCCACTTTTTTAACTTTGGGTACTTAATCGAAGCCAATTAGGAAGATAACAAAATTTTGTAATTTTGATTGATGTTGATTTATGACAATTTTGCCTGTCTGGCGGCAGTAACCACCCTCTATTAGAAAACCATCGTGAAATAATAGGATATCTGCTCTTTCAGTGAGTCAGTAAGGAATGCCAGAGCCCATTTCCCTATCTCTTCCTAATTCCTTATCCTCAATCCTGCTATTTATTGGCAACGCACTTGCAGCACCTGTGGCGTTATAGGCGATGGCAGCCACCTACCATCAAGTGGATCGTCTGCCTGTCTGACGGCCTTAACATTAAAAAAAATTAATGTCTATTCAATACATTTACATATTTAAAATATTCACTTGCGAGCATTAATTAACCGAACCGCATATATATATGTGTATGTCTTTTGAAATAGATGGCGTAGCATTATTTTTGGTGCCAGCCGGAGCGTTGTGGTCGAGCGGCAGTGCTCTTAGATTGACAGTACACTCGAGAAACGACAAGGGGGCTTCAGAGCGAGTCGTTTTGCATGCATTGGCTTACCAAGATCCGGAGAGGAGGACAGGTATCTATCTAAAATAGAATTCGTATTTACGGAAGTCCAGGCAATTGACTCTATTTAGTTAAACGGTCGCTTAAATTTTATTTAACGTTAAGATATTAGCCTTTTTAATTTACACTATAATCATGTTAATTTATTAATATTAATATTTAATTTTACAGACGGCAGCACCAGCGTAATGGCTGGAGTTTCCAAGGCCGCTTTTTGGGCGATAGCTCTCACGGTTGTCGTTTGTGCTTGCACAGCGCTCTTTACTGGTTTCTTTATAAGAAGAAAAAGGTACAGTGAAATTGAGTAATATTGGATAATTTTCAATTTATACTTTTAATTATTTTGTTGGTGATCCAAGATATATTTTGGAGTAACATTAGTCAAATTCAAGTTTTCTTAGATTTCCATGGCTTTAGCTGTCAATGAAATTAAAAAGCTGTTTTTAAATTCATCAAATCAAAGGCACCATATATAAATGTCATCAACATATATATAGCGGACTTATAGCAGTTTTTAAATCGTTTCTGCTCACCATGTTCCATGGGAGTCGCTAGAATTATTTTCAGGATTAATTAATAAAATATAATTTATAAGCAATTGCCTACACATTTATATTATGTCAATTAAGTTAATTTCAAATTAAAATCGCACGGGTAATTGAATATACTTCGGCACATCGACCGTATAGACTATATGGCCTCTGGTCGATAGAATTTATTGACAAGACGATTTCACTACTTTATCCAAAGTAATTTGGACAGCAACCTAGACGCCTTAAATTTTTATTCAAAAGTTAACTTAAGGAAAAAAGTCCATTATATTTTTCTGCGTATTTCCTTTTCTGACAGAGGGGTGAAAGCACCCCCTTTCATCGTGTTGTCTGTGCCCATGGCAATGTCACTAATTCTCTTTTAATATGGTTAATACGGCGAGTCAAAAAGGGACTTAATAATAATTAATTAATTAATATTAGAGTTTTAGGTCTAATATTAAGGTGAAATAAATTTAAAGTATATTTTAATGTTCTACCATCGCTACCTTAAATCGAGTTCAATTCCGTACCGATTGCCATCAATTGGATTCGATCAAACGCATCCTACATTCTCACATGTAAATTGCTACCTATTGCACGAGTCCCTGTCATCTGTCTACCGCCTTTGAGAATATTACCTATCATTGACACTTATATTTCGTACTAGCTGAGCCCGCAACTTCGTACGCTAAGTATTCGGTATAGCGCGAAACTTTTTTTTGTAAACCGATTGGAATGAAACAGACACTAAATGTTACGGCAAGCTTGCTGTAATGCGTCAATGAAAACCGTATTCAAATCGGTTAAGCCGTTTCAGAGATTAGCGTGCACAAAGCCACAAAAACAGACAACGTACTACAGCAACAGATGTGTACAATTTTTTTTTTATATCATCATCCTTTATATATAATCATCCTTTATTATAAATATTACATACGAGTATAACTAGTTATCCTAGTCCTTTCATATACAACACTGTTCTAATGCAACTTGTCACAAATAAGCAAATAGAACTAAGATTTCTAATTAAATATACAAATAATTTGAAATGTGACAGCAAAAAAAAATAAGTTTGTTGGCCAAAGCCTTTGAGAAGACCATATATAATTTGATTTTGTATATAATTTGATTTTATATAACCTTTGTAGAAGACCATATATCCTTTGTAGCATCAATGCATATGCTTTTTATATGAGTCATATAGTTCCAATTTCCGCTAACTCCACTTTTTAAAAAAAGCCGTTTTTCTGTGGTTTTTAAAGACAAAGAAGTTTCAAATCGTTTGTTGAAATAAATTCTATGTCAAAAACCGCCAAATGCCGTATAAATTTGACATAAAATCTATAGTTATTTTTAAAACTCGCTATTCTCCAATATATAATTTATTCCAATCATTCCAAAGTTTCGTATGGAGTTAACGGATATTGGAACTATATGACTCATATTATCTTTACAATAAAAATCATAAAAACGCTAAAGCTGCTGCAAGTGCGCTGCCGACTACAGTAGGATTAATGATAAGGAATTAGGAGGGGATACGGAAATAGATTATTACATGATTATTCAGAGAAGAATCTAGATTCCCTTTTATGCATCAAACATTAAGGCGAGGACTTAGCAGAAAAGCGTTATTTTTGTTGCCACATTTGACTTATTAGATTAAAATTTAAACATAAATAAAAATACAGAGCATAATAACTACATTTAAAAGATTTATACATTTTATTTACAGTTTATCTCTAATTACTCTAAATATTATATGTAGTTGTAATTATTTACTACATTTTGAGTAATATTTAGTGGGTATTTGGTATAGCGACTCCGTTGTCAAAGCCCAGCAGTTTCTCTGCGGACTCGAATCGGTGGCGCGTTCCTCTGATACACATGCTGGTGGCGCGAATAATTGAAGTGCTTATTCTTGTTCTAAGCCATGACTACATTTAAAGTTTGAATCGGGCAGATTATACAAGAAAATATAGTAAAATACTGCCCAAAAAAAAAGCTTTCTCGTCACAGTAATAAAAGCCTGTTAAGCTTATTATCATAATGCTTATAAATTTGTGGGTCTAGTAGGGCAACGATTTGTCGTGTATATTATGTGTACACATACATACATAATATACACAATATGGCTCTCTATCGCTCCCATAGATTAAAACGAAATATTTTGTTTATCAGGTCAAGATCACCAAGTAAACAGCAATCGCCAGAACTTCAACTGAATGCTGGCGATGGTCAATATGTCGTTGCATACACGTTGAAACCTCCCAAACACGCGCAACCTGATATTTTAAACCCACCTCCAGGTAAGTTACCATTTAATGTTAAGCAAATTTAATCTAAACTAAATGGCAGCCAAAGAAATGGGTCTCGTGGGGGTAATATATTACGGAATACCACTCCGAAATAACTACCCTGTTAAGTTTCGGTGGGTGAGTAAGGGGTGTCAGAGCCTATTTTCATACCCTCATCTTGTATGTCTTACCCTATGCGTTATAAGGGTAAGCAGCGTTGCATCCTCCTTGGTAAATATATCTAAAACTTATCATAAATAAACCTACATCCCCTTTTCTTAAATAAATAGTAAAAAAGATCATAATTGTTACTTTTTATATTAAATTCGACAGACATACTGACGGTCCACTTGATGGTAGGTGGCTACTGTGGCCTATAACACAAGTCTAAGCTCAGGTTTGAAGAATTGAGAATATGTACATTAACACAAGCTTAGGCGATAGAAGAGGAAAATGCCTCAATTGGATAGAT
Organism: Bembecia ichneumoniformis; assembly: GCA_910589475.2. Lineage (NCBI taxonomy): Eukaryota > Metazoa > Arthropoda > Insecta > Lepidoptera > Sesiidae > Bembecia > Bembecia ichneumoniformis. Next base: position 8,511,362 of record OU342537.1, on the reverse strand, counting down.
AGAAGAATTGAGGAGAACGGATAGATAAATGGGCATCCCTTACTCACTCACTGAAACACAAAGGCACAAATGCTGTTATTTCACTTTGGTCCTCTATGAGGAGGTGGTTACTTCCGCCAAATGGGCTGCCCAGTGTGCCCTGCCACGATTTTCCAAATCCAGATCAGAGTCAACTTTAAAAAGTTCATTACCAAAGTCGACTGTGCCGGAAATCCATACTGGGACCCTTGAGACAGAGTGTTAAACAAGCACCCTAGTCATTCATTAACGGACTCGTCAAATATATTTTTTTACAGTATTTGTAAATTGAATAATCTCTCAGCTATATAAAAACAACAGTGATATTATGAAATTTAGCCTCAGTTGAACGCAATAGCATATTTGTTTGTGCATCGAAATGGCTAAGCAATTTTTATTTATTTTTTTAAATTGAAATGTTATTAACGGAACTCAGTTAAATGTTTTAAAATAAAATGCAGCCATTCGCTCCTATTAAAACAATTTTCATTTTAAAACAAAAACGAAACATTGGAAATGGAATAAAAGCGCGACAATAAGTTTCCTCGTCGGATGACTTTGATGAAATAAAATATTGCAATATTTTTAGACGACAGTCCTCCAAGAGTGAAGTGTGGAGTGGAGGCGGCTGTCAAAAATGGGCCCCTCGAAGCGGGTGACGAGTGGTGCGCGCACCGCGGCTCGTTGCACAATCCCGAAGAGCATCACAACCACGCTGTAAGTACGCACAAATTATTACGAGAAAATTCATGTTTTTTTACTACGGCTTTACACGATACCTCTTCGCGTAAACGCTCGTTTTGAACACACGATCAAATACTGTATCTAAAAGTAACTTAAACTGACGATATTTGTCTATTAATAATATTATTAGCTTACAAGAAAGCTGTGTATGGTTTATGTATGCAGGATTATTTTTTAACTAAAGTATACCATACTAATAGTAACAGTATTATTGTTTTTCGTTTTTAAGATCCTAAATAATGATTCCTTCCCTTACTTTTAAAATCACTCGATGAGAAGTCAAATACAACCAATTATTTTTATTTTAAACCAATGATTTTGGAACTACTTTTCTTACTTTTTCCACTCATAACAACATATTTACAACGTTTTTGCAAAACCTTTAAATTTTGAAAACTATTTAAGTTTACTTGTAGCACTTGTGTTTCCTTTAACACATTTGGTGTCTGTGTCATATTGAATCGATTTACAATAAAATGTGTAATTTGTATGCATAATTAACACTTCCTGTTCAACAATACCGTTCTCCTTACTAATATAAAGAGACTACCAATTTTATATGTTTAAAACATATAAAATTGGTAGTCTCTTTATGGTTTAAATGATTGCTACAAACTCTTACACTGGATCACTAGAAAATATTCAATTCAATGAAACAAAAAAGTCGATGTTTTTTTATGAAGAATTTTGTTTTTTCAAAAAAAAATTTACAGCTAACAATGGACAGATATTTTTCACAGAACATTTAAAGGGACATCGGAATTTTTTTTTGTTTCATCATACACACCTCTAAAAGCGGGTAACAAAAAATTTGAACCGTGATCTGCTATCGAAAAAACGGAATTGCCTAAAAGCGTTATCACACAGATGCAACTGTTGATATGATTCGGTCGAGGCAATGAGTTTCTTCTTTCTTATTTTATTTTATCCTTTATTGTTTCAACACTTTACATGCTTCCTTTTTTATAATATATATATTTTATTATCTTAACATAAATTTTACACACCACACAGAACAACAACAAAAAACAAATTTCAGAGTAGTCTTTATAACATTGACAGATATTCATGCAGAACACAGATATTCTCAACACCCCACCACGATTACAAAATACCATAATTTGTAATCGCTATTATTCATGATCATAACTAAATAATTTAATAACTGACAACCAAGTAGTAACTATACTAATAACTAAAATAACCAATAACTAACTAAACTATTCTAACATTCTCACAAAAGTATTTAAATTTTTCGTATGGTAAAGATTTTGTTAAACCATCTGCAATGTTACAATTTGTATTAACATAATCCATACTTAATTCCTCTCTATATATCAGATCTTTAATAAAATGTAATCTTATATCTATGTGTTTTGATCTCCTAGAGTTTTCACTACTTTTTGCTATGCATATTGCCCCTTTATTATCTACCAATAACTTTGTTTCTCCGCCTTGACCTAAATTCTTCCTAATCCCTTTTAAGTTTACTAACTCTTGTGCTGCTAATGAAGCTGCTATGTATTCCGCCTCAGCTGTAGATAATGCTACACAGTGCTGCTTCTTTGAATACCAACTTATAGGATTATTTCCATGGAATACTATTCCGCCACTAATACTTTTTCTATCTTTTCTATCTCCTGCCCAATCAGAATCTGAATAACAATATAAGTTTGTATCTTGTGTCTTTGTAAATGTAAGTTTTCTTCCTTTTGTTTCTTTTACATATCTTAACACTCTTTTTCCCGCTATCCAAATTTTATCTGTAGGCTTGTCCAAAAATCTACTTAAATAAGAAACTGCATAAGAAATATCAGGTCTCGTTGTTACTGCAAGATACATTAGACTTCCAATTATTTCTCTCAGTGGTATCTCTTTAGTGATTTGTTCTTTGTCATCTATGTTAAAATTGCATTCCATTGGTGTTCTATGTCCTCTACATTCCTGCATATTAAATTTATTTAGTATTTTATCTATTAATTTCTCCTGACTAATTGTTATTTTGTTTTCTTCTCTTATAAATTGCATCCCTAAGAAATTCTTTAGATGTCCTATTTCTTTTGCATTAAATTCTTTCTTTAAATCTCTTATTATATTTGTTTTATTTCCCATTAAAATAATATCGTCGACAAATATTAGCATCCAACAGTCCTCTTTATAATAAAGGCAATAATCATATTGTGACCTTTTAAATCCTTTCTCTATAGCAAAGTTATTAATTGTATCATTCCAACATTTAGGCGATTCCTTCAAACCGTATAATGCTCTTTTTAGCTTGAAAACTTTATTCTTCTTTACTGTATTTGTTAGTCCTTCTGGTACTTTTATGTATATATCTTTTTCCAGTTTTCCATTCAAAAAGGCTGTTGGTATATCTAACTGAGTTATTTCTAAATTTTCATAAATTGATTTTGAAATCATCATTCTAATTGTCGACAATCGTGCTACAGGTGAGTATATAATTTCGAATTGATTACTTTTGTTCATTTGAAATCCTTTCGCAACTAATCGTGCTTTTCTTGTTCCATCATCCTTGTGTTTGAATATCCATTTAGTTTCTATTGCTCGTTGTCCTTTTGGTAATGTTGTCACTTCCCAGGTATTTAGCTTATCCAATGCACTAAGTTCTTTTTCAATTGCTTCTTTCCATTCAACTTCTTTTACTGCTTCATTATAACAACTGGGAGTTTGTTCATTAGTTAAATAACAATATGCTGTATACACTTCCTCTTCACTCGAATTTAAATCTATTACATAATCTTTATGCCAAACAGGTTTGTTTATTTTTCTTCGTTCTCTAAATGTAGAAAGTTTCTCCATTTCTTCAAAATTTTCATCAGTCTGTATATTATGCTCATCTTCGTCTTCTTGTAACTCTAAGTCTTCTTCATCATTTATAGTAGGTCTTTCAATTTCCATATCAGTTGGTATATATACTGTTTTAGTTGTATCTCTGGGTCTTTCATCAAATATCACATTCCTGGCTGTAACGGTTCTTTTATTCTTTAAATCCCACAATTTGTATCCACCTATATTATAGCCCAACATTATCATCTTTTGTCCCTTATCATCAAGTTTTTTTCTTAGTTCTCTTGGTACATGATTGTAGGCAATACTTCCAAAAACTCTCATGTGTGTGACGTTTGGTTTCCTACCTTCCCATAATTCACTTGGTGTTAGGTCTCTTCCAGTGGTTGGACTTCGGTTTGTTACATAAGCCGAATACAATATTGCCTCACCCCAAAAATCCTTACTCATGTTTGAATCAATTAAGATTGTTCTGGCTTTATCCATCAAAGTACGGTTCATTCTTTCTGCTGTTCCATTCATTTCTGGGTTATAGGGTACAGTTGTCTGCATTATTATACCATGTTCTTTACAAAAAAGTTTAAAGTCATTATTAATGTACTCTTTGCCATTATCTGATCTCAACTTAAGCAAATTTGTATTATGATGCTTTGTTGCATAATAGTAATATTGTTTAAATTTTTCAAAGACTTCAGATTTATGTTTAATAAGAAAAAATCATTACAAAATGTGTACAATCATCTATAAATGTTACAAAGTAATTACATCCATCCCAGGTTGGTGGATTGATTGGTCCACACACATCTGTATGAACCAGTTCTAAAGGATATTTAGCCCTATACCCATTTCTATCAAAAGGTTGCCTAGACATTTTACCTAGTATACAAGGTTCACACAAATGATTAATTGTTTTACAATCTTTAATCTCATCCAATCCGATAACTAAATTCCTTTGTGATAATATACTTATGTTATTCATACCTAAATGTCCAAAACGCCTATGCCATAAATCAATCATATCTTTATTTTGAGATACAGAATTACAGTGAGACACTTGAACAACCCGAGTGTTAACTATATATAAAGAGCCAATCTTATTTCCTATTATTAATAGTTTACCAAATTCATATACTCTGAATTTACCATTAGAAAACACAATTTCAAGCCCACTTTTTTCCATTTTTGAAACAGATAATAAATTCTTTCTTAATTCAGGTACATAGTAAACATTTTTAATTTGACAATAATTTTCAGTTTTACCTACTATACATTTAACATTAATATTTCCAATACCCACTGCCTCCAAATAAACACCATTTTTGGCAGCAAATATTTTATGTGAAGTTTTTAATTTAATATAGTCCTCAAAATAGTCTGTATTGTTCACAAGATGGTCCGAACAGCCTGAATCTATGAGCCACTCTATTATATTACTTTTGTTACACTGTAACACTTTATTTTCACTCTCACTGCACTGAAAAGCCGTGTTTCTTGAATCTGGTTGCGTCTCCACTGTCTCTGCCAAATGTGCCCGACGCTGCCCTCGGTAGCCTTGATAACCTCGACTTCTAAAAGTTTCTCGTTGTTCCTGTCTGTGATATGTTCCTTGATTCTGTACAATATCCCTTCCTTGTCCTCTATTTGAGCCTCGACCATATCCTTGTACCGACTGATAATAATTCTGTTGTTGTATTTGCGAACGGCACTGAAACCTTTTATGGCCTGGTTTTCCACATGCATAGCATAAAAATGCATTTATTTCTTGACTGCTTATGTTTTTACCGTCACTTTTTTTTTCTCTTTTCTTCTTCATTTAATAAGCTTGTTTTTACAAAATCATAACCCACATTTTCCATCGTCTCCAAAACTGTAATAATATTACTATAAGACTTTGGCATTGACAAAAGTATGTAATTGATCCTTTCTTCCGACGATAAAATAGAATTAGAACTCTGGAGCTGTGTAAATATTTCTTCAAATTGTGTAAAGTGATCAATTAATTTATTATGTTCATTATATTTTACTTGCATCAAAGTTTTGATTAAAAACAGCTTACTTCGAACGCTTTTCTTTTCAAAATTTTCTTCCAAATTTTTATACATGTGATAAGCACTTGCTTTATTTCTAATGAATTCTAAATGTGAATCTGCAACCGCACTTATTAAGATAGCCTGCGCCCTTGACTCCAATACATTGTTGGCTTCTTTGTTACTAAATTCTTCATCCTCTATTGATTTTAATACACTTGCCTCTCTTAATATGCTTTTAATTCTGAATGACCATGCTGCGAAGTTATCTCCAGCGAATTGTGTAATTGCAAATTTTTCTTTAATATTATATGACGCCATTTTTTCTTCTTAAACGTTTTGGGCGCTGTCTGGGCCCATAACCCTGTTGATATGGGTCGGTCGAGGCAATGAGTTTCTTCTTTCTTATTTTATTTTATCCTTTATTGTTTCAACACTTTACATGCTTCCTTTTTTATAATATATATATTTTATTATCTTAACATAAATTTTACACACCACACAGAACAACAACAAAAAACAAATTTCAGAGTAGTCTTTATAACATTGACAGATATTCATGCAGAACACAGATATTCTCAACAGCAACTTCAATTTTATAGAAGTATAAAACAATTGAATAAATTTTTTTGTTCAACAGCGTTAATATTTACTTTATTCATACCTGATTTTAAAATTCTTCAGTACTTCTGATTTTCTGAGTAATTTCAAAAAATTTCAGTGTCGAAATTCTGAAAGTTCAGAAAATTTAAAAATTCCTAGTAATTTTCGAATAAATTTTTAGATTAAATTTTCAATGTTAAAAAGTTTTTAACCAACGGACCTTAGCGACTCTAAACACAGTAGCACAGTGAGCAGTTTATAATACCATTCTAGCATTACGTAAATTCCTAAAAGAAACTTTGTTTTAATGGTATTAAGATTGTTATTTAAAAAAAGATACATGCTGACATGAATCGTTAGTCTAAAAAAACTTAGCACGATAGTAGAAATTTTATATACTAGACAATCGTACTCGTAGTCTATTTAACATCTAGATTAGACTCTGCTTCAGAGCCTATTGCTATATTCTCTCCAAATCCCTTCTCCTTAATCCTACGATACAACACCTGTGGCATTGCTTGTGTTACAGGTGACGGTAGTCACCTATCATCAGGCGGACAGTCAGCCTGTCTGTCCACTTTAACATATAAATTGATAATAATAATTTATCATGGACCCCAGTCAAGCATTTATTTATCATGGCCCTTTTCACTAGAACGTCGTCATAATAAGGTATTATATATAGACTGCCGATGTAATCAGTAGCAAAAAATGTGATTAAACTAATTGCTCTAAATTTTAGATATGTGTAATAATATTTTTACGTGTCGTAAAAATATTATTTTTACGTGTCGTAAAAATATTATTTTTACGTGTCGTAAATAATTCCCTTAATGTGTCGCCGGTTCACTGTCGCAGATAATTTCGCAAAAGCTCCGAAAAGTAGTTTTCGTATCGCTTGTTGTCAAGCAACTGACTACTCTTGGCCGGCCGCACTCTTATTCATGCCTGGCGCTAAACGCCTCGATACATCTCGAATCCACCAGAAAATGCAAACAAGATTGCAAACAAACCAGTGAAAGCTCGGGAACGCCACCTCTGTTGAAATGTAAACTCTATGTTGCAAACACAAGGATTAATTTCCTTTGACACTAATCTGAAAGGCTACAATCGATAGGGCGGAACGCCCGAGACCCCCGGCCGGCGCGAACGGCCTCTCCAGAACGTCCCATAGATAGTCGTAACAATATGGACATTAACACAAGCTTAGGCGATAGGAGAGGAAAATTCCAAACATTGGCCAGCAAATACACCATTCCTTATATCATTCAAAATTTAAAACTTTTACATTAGTTACTCTTAGAGAACCAAAAACTTACGTCCGTAGGAACTTACCAAAAACTTACTCGTAGGAACTTTTGTATTATTTTTACTTCATTTTTTTGGGCACTCGTAAATTATTGATGGGTTTTTGTGATTGTTGATGTATCGAATTGCCACTTTTTAGAGTTCACTCCTTAAGCATCCATTTTCATATAAAGCCCCCGGTATGGAGTATTTGTGAAGAGTAAAATTAATACAGGCGTTAAATAAAAAGCGTTACGTCATCTGTCACTTTGACATTTGTGTGACTGCTGACGCATGTATGTATTTATGTTCTCTAATCCTATTCTCTGGACTTTGAACTTAAAAACGTAGCGATATCTGTGTATGCTGAACGTAACTAACATAACTTTTGTTGGAACACCTGACATCTGAGTATGCAGAATGTAACTAAATAATATAATTAGATATCCAATTATCATATTGACACTAGGAAAATTTTATACATTTAATTTTATACGTTTAAAGAAGTCGTGCGTCGGAGCTGACATACACAATTTTTTTTAATACTAAAACGATAAAAATATTTAGTTATTTATTGCAGTTAGTTTGAGGGGTTCAATATAGTTAAGTTGTGATTTTCAATACCTGAATGAATTTGCGGATATGTAAAAAAAATCCATCTTATTTTACTTATAATATGTGCTTATTTTACTTGAAAAAATATTACATTTGATGTCTAGAGTATTAGAGTTCAACAAAATTAGTTTGAGAACAGTACTATTGTTCCTCGTCGACATACTCGCATATCTCCTCTGTTGCAGTTATTATCACCCCCAGGGGCTACGGTGGCGAGTAAGCCGTCAATAACGGGGACGACGTTGAGCAGAAGAGAGCATCTCATAGCCGAAGAAATACCAGGACCAGAGAGTTGTGTATAGAATAGAGTTAGTTGTATTAAAAAGAATTACTAATACATTTTGTACATAAATAGATTACGTAATGACTGTAAAAATGTGATAAAAACAATGTAAATAGAATAAATTGTTAAGGAGAATAAAATCTTTTGAGCCAGTATGTACTAGTTTTTATTTGAATGTGTTCAGATTTTTAAATTTTAAATTAGAAAGATTTTTGATAAGGGTTTTGGGGGACAGGATTGTAGTAGCATCACTTGATGGTAAGTAGTAAGGCAAAGGAATAGAGACAAGGTAAGAGTAATGTGTAATATACATTTTTTCTTCTTTTTTATGATAAGGTCGACAGACAGGCTGACGGTCCACCTGATGGTAGGTGGCTACCGTCGCCTATAACACAAGCAACGCCACAATTGCTGCAAGTGCGCTGCCGACTACAGTAGGATTAAGATAAGGGATTAGGAGGGGATAGGGAAATGGGCTCTTGCATCCCTTACTCACTCACCGAAACACAATAACACGTATATATACTGTTATTTCACGGTGGTATTGTGTATGGTGGTGAATAAGGGATGCTTAATCCCTTATCTTTTATCTTGAACTTCCAGCAACTGTGGCGTTACTTGTGTTATAGGCGACAGTAGCCACCTACCATCAAGTGGATCGTCAGCCTGTCAACCTTAACATTTAAAAAAATAAAAAAAATAAAAATAAATAAATATATATAATTATAAGGAATCTTAGGATCTGGAAAAATCTGGATTGACCATCACACCCCTCCGGAGCAGAATATCAGATTCGCTTTATGACAGATTTTGTACTTTGAAAGTTGGAAATACATAGGTCCTTACTCGCTCACTTTGATAAGCATTTCCAACTTAAACGTCAATAATTATACAAAGGGCCATGAACAACCACTAGAAATAAAAAATAGAGATCATAAGTAGATATAATAAGAAACAAAAAACTATCTACTTGTACGTCCTTATTTATTAAAAATATCTCTTAATATAATCCATTTTAATATGAAACAGTTTTAAAAACACAAATGGTGTAATAACCTGGGTTGGTACTTAGTTTTTTAATTTAAATCTTGTATTTTTTGTCAAATACTTAATTAAATGTTTAGACCCGGGCTACACCAAAGCGGAGATGCGTATGGACGCCTCCAAACACACACTCCAACATCCGCTCGTATCGTTTCCCTTTGGTGGATCCCGGGCCTGAGTGACCAATGTCCATTTATGATAAAATATTTAATATTTGTCACTTAAAGCAAAATAAAATGAATGAAGTTTTAGGTTAAATTTCCAAAATATATTTTTATATATTGTGGAAATATAACCTAAAACTTATTGTAGTTCTCGTAAATTGCAAATCTGGTTAGCTATACGAGAAACCGGTTAATTGAGAATCTGATAAACTGCTTTGGAGGGCATTGGACATATTACTTGTAAGTCCTGCGAAAACGTCCTCGGAGTGTTTTTTTCCGTAATAATAGATCGCTTACAACTGCATCGAATAACACACACGAGTGACTAAGTACCACGTACTAAAAGTCCCTCAAATAACAGCACAAAAGTACGGGGGGTCCTCAAAAAAAATAGAATTAATGTGCCAAGGAGCATTAATGCACACGGAAGATTTAAGTTCGCGTTGAGCGCTCGTGAGCGTGGTATAATTGGCGCAAATCTTCTTGGGCTCTTGTGATATCACGTGTCAAATATGCGCAGTAATCGATTTTGGGACTGCTTATGAGGTATTACGATGCGGAATGAGCGAGACGCAATGATAACATTTGTACAAGAGAGGAAGCAGTTGCGCCGTATTGCCTAAGAAGATTTGCCGTGCACGATTATGGGGATTTTTATCCTCTGCGGACAAGTTTCTCGTCGTCGGCGCAGGGCATAAATTATGTGATCTATTTAATCTTAACCTATTAACATTATTTGCATTAAAAATGCAAATAACATTATTTGCATTAAAAATGCAAATAATATTATTAAAATTTACTGTTAGAATTATAATAACTCTGAATCCCACTGCGGATTTGACTTCCACAATGTCTTCGACAAGTGCAGTCCTCACGATATTTTTCCTTCAATTTTACAGCAAGTTTTCTTTTGTAATTCACGTACGAGATCGAAAAACACTCAGAGGCATAGGTCTAACCGGGATAAGAACCCGCGTCTACTGTGCATTCAACTTCATCACACTATTTGTCACGTACAAAAATCCTATAAATATTTTGTCAGTAAAGGTATAAGCTAACCTACATTATAAATCTATCTCACTTGTTAAAATGTCCAGTTATATAACACGTAAGCTTATTGTGTAGTGATTAAGTTAATTCATTGAGCAGACCCGCCGATGGCCGGTCGTTGATCATCCCCTATTGGCCAATAATCCTCGCCATGTAATCGCTACAAAATCAGCTGCTATTGCCCGCCAGCTTATTGTTCGCGGCTTAATGCGTTTGGCTTAATACCTTAATTACTATGAAGTAACATAGATGTTGTATTAAGGTCGCAGATATATTCAAACTTAATTACATACTTACCTACAACCATTTATTACGTTCTCGTACAGATTAATATTTGATTTTATCTTTATTTATACGGGAAGCTTGCTACAATACATCAGTGGAAATCGCATTCAAATCGGTTAAGCCGTTTCCGAGATTAACGTGCACAAACGCACAGACAAAAATTCAATAAACTATCTTTTTGAACTCGGTAAAATAAGTACAACGTGTACAATTTTTTTTAATCTTTAATGGATAGACAGGTCTCGTTACGTGCTGTACCCGCGATTTCGTATGCGTTGTATTCGGAATAAAGCGTAACTTTTTTGTTTGTATACCGATTGGAATGAAACAAACTCTAAATATTACCGGAAGCTTGCTACAATACATCAGTGGAAACTACATGACAATCGGTTAAGCAGTTTGTAAAATTACAAACTTAGGCATTACGGCAGAGAGACTGACGATGATGACGAGAGTAGAGGAAAAACAAGTCGTAGGAAAAAGGACAATGTCGTGGCTATTTAAAAGAAATGTATTGGCGGGAAATCGTAATGTTAAGAGCACCCTGTACGAGCGAGTGAAGTCAGTATTTGTAAGATTTGTTGTCTCAACTTATTTGACTTTAAAGACCGCGAGACAGAAGTCGACGTAACACATTCGCAGTGCTTATCGTACTCGCAAAAATAATAAATGATAAGCCAGCAATTCCAATATTTTAGAAAAATCTTTATAGGTGGTAGCTATTGACAATCCAATTTTAAATGTATTTTTTAGCCAGAATGTGTTCATCGAAAAACATTATTGGATTTTAGTGAGTAATTACAAAAATTTAACCTGCAAAACTTTCAGTAATTTCAGTACAAGTTAATTGTACTGAATTTGAAATTAATTTCAGGTTTCTTGTCTCCATCCGAACCTTCATATGATATCTCAAAAATGTCATGTTTTTTATGTATTGCTATGATCAGTAACTAACAAGTAATCATGCAATTACGAAATATGGAATTGCTAACGGCTCCTGTTAAAAAGTGAGATCTTGAAAAGCTTTTACGCTGCGCCAAGGAGGAGTTTACATAGCTAACAGCCAATATCTAGTACACAATGTAGCACTGATAACATTATAACCATGAATATGGAATGCTTATTTTACTTAAAAAGAAAGGATATAATCAACAAAATAAAGATTGTAATGCAAAGTTGTACCACAGGTGTTTCAAATTGAAATGAATGTTATTTATCAGGCGAACAAATCAAGGCTTTACCTATAGTGCAGGGTGTGGTGTGCACACGGGCGCAGGGTCTTTAGGGGGCGCCAAGGAAGCGCCGCTCCCGCTCGCAACACCTCCAAAGAGCTTGTGTCGCTCGCGGTAACGACGCTCTCAAAGACTCTGTCCCCATGTTATGACCAACGCCGGGCGTGGTAGCAAAGCAAGGCGCGCCACGAGCGGCCAACAGTTTAAAGCATTTAAAATGTTATAAAACCAAAAATAAGACATATTAAATGAGTTTCAACATACTGATGGAGAGGGCGCCAGGGTATTGATTGCACACGGGCGCTACATGAACTAAAGTCGCCTCTGAATCAAAGTGACAGTGAGACGGTCACATAGCTCATAGAACCATCAATAGGAAGGGTTCTTGAGTAGCGGCCACTTGTGGTGAAATAGCAAAAGTCAGAATTCCTACTAACCACTTACCACTAGGCGTGGGCAAGGGTTTCATCCCTTCGTGGTTGATGTACCTCGATATTGCACGAAGCATTTCAGTTCCACCTTCCTTGTTCGGACTGCTAAGGAGTGGAACTCATTGCCTGCGTCTGTGTTCCCACAGAACTACAACCTCGGGGTCTTCAAAACCAGGGTAAATGGGCATTTACTGGGTAAGCGTGGTCCATCTTTGGCCGCATCTGCACCTCACATCAGGTGAGATAGTGGTCAAGCGCTACCTTCATTTAATAAATAAAAAATGGTGGGCAGATGACATAGTAAAAGTCACGGGAATACAATGGATTTCCAGCAGTATAGGTCACTCAGCTTTTAATAATTATGACATCTCAATACAATTAACAAAATTATCCTGCTTTAAATTCATCGCTTTATCTTACACTTGCACTTGCTTGCAGGCATGCACTTGGAGAACTTGTGGTGTTACTTGTTCTACAGGAAAATGTAGCACCTACCATCAAGTGGACCGTCAGCCCGTCTGACACCTATTCATAAAATGATCCCTCCAGAGCATGTCGTCTATTTTCCTAATCGGTCAACTTGGAAGATTAAGATGTTTTTTATTCACGGTTTACGATTGAATTCTTTTTTGTTTGACTCCTGTAATTCCATTAGATTTTTATACACAAATAAAAATGGCCGTTCATCTATCTTTTGAAATCAATTAATACGACCAATAACCTGTAATAATGACTTCTAGGGGTATAATTTGTCAGAAGAATGTCAAGTGTCTCGAAAGTGGCACGTTCACTAAGAAAATGACTGCGGAAGTACATTTCACGGGCCACAAATTCACCCGTGAAAACAATCGTAAAACGCTTTTATTACTCAAACATTCGCCATTGATTCACGGCCCAAAACAATAAAAATACTGACTCAATCAACCCCAATTTTACGAGCTTGGTAGGTGAGTGGATTTATTGTCCGAGCTTCAATAAAATAATGTTTCATTTACACCTCATACCGACTTTATAAGTCTCGGTAACTAAAACTTCATATTTTGTAGACAACAGAAAACATTATTGTTGTATTTGCAAATTTCAGGAAGTGCCGTCATGTTGGGTCTATAAGGGATATCAGGAGCTATTCCTGCATTATTACTCATCTTGCCCTTTATCCTACATCTTAGGTATTCTATATTCATTTTTATTCAGCATAGATAATATTACTCCCCATTTTCTGAACTTTCTGCCTGCCTGTCAATCCTGGCCTATATACACAATAAAATGTGTATCATTTGAATATTCAAGTACTTTCTCTAAAAGTAAAAAAAAACAATTTTTAAATGCATCAAACCAAGACTGTTTAAGGGCACCCTGTACGAGCGAGTGAAGTCAGTAATAAGTATTTGAGAGAATTCTAATATTTTAGAAAAATCTTTAAAATAATAATAATACTTTATTTGTCGAACCAGTGGTCCATATTTGAGCATTAGTTGGTACAGCTTTATTTATACTAGGTATATGTTAGTACATACAAAACAATTACAATATGTTAAATTAATATTTGACACACGCGAGTGCAGAGCCAGTGACTCAACAGAGGTGAGTCCCATCTGTTGGACAAAGTAATGCTGTTGGTGTTGGTTCGTACACGATTCAACATTGAGGCGCAACGTTTCCTTATGATAGCATGGAAACCATCCACCCTCGCCTCTGCGAACATACTGGATGCACTTGAGAAACGTCGTAGCCCCAACAGCATCCTGAAAGCGTTATTATACTGGACCCGCAGAGCGCTGTATGCCCTTTGCGTATAATTGACCTATATATATAGAGGCTACACGTGTAGAAAGACTGGCAGTACGCCTTAAATAGTGTTACTTTTACTTCGTTAGAACAGCGTGCAAACCTGTGAGCCAACAAATTGCTTCGAACAGTCAGCGCCCTGCGTTCCCTGTTATAGATGGATAGCTATAGAAAATCCAATTTTAAATTTAGGTACATTAAGCTGGGATGTTTTCATGCAAAAAATATTTTTCATCTTAAATATGAAATTTATTTCAGTTATTAGTTTGCTTCCAAACCTTCAGAAAATCAGAAACGTCATATTTTCTAACACCAATAACTAAGGAGTAATTATGGAATAATCATGGAGCGTCGTCGGTACGCGCAGTGGGAAAGACGCGGCCTATCATGTCTAGAGGTCCGAGTTCGATCCTCGGTCATGCCATGAACCATTTTTTTTCTTCTAAAAACTTAAGTGCATTTACTGACTGCTCTCAAACGGCGTAAGAAAACATCGTGACGAAACCTGCATGCGTTAAAGAAGAAATTCCATGTGAAGTCCACAAACTCGCACTGGGCCATATAGCTCATACGTCCTTGTGGAGAGGGTAGGCCTGTATCCTGCAGTGGGGACATATTATAGGCTATTGAAGATGATGAATCATGGAATTACTTAGTATGGAATCGGTAAGTGGCTCCCGTTGGCAAGTAAATACTTAAGTTGCCGTAGCAATGGAACAAAAAAAATCAGTCTTCTGCAAAAAAAATCGTACTTTTATAGGAGCGCCAATTATTTTTTGTTTAAGTTTAATATAATATACATTGTATTTCAGTTGCTTCTTTTGCTTGTTGCAGTAAGTATACCAATTTTATTTTTACAATTTTTTTATTTTCCCCTTATACATAAATATATCATCTCTTACACATATCAAGACACGGTGAAATAATGCTGTTTTGTTTCGGTGAGTGAGCAAGCGATGCCGGATTAGCCTTAATTGGCGTTGCTTGTTTTATAGGCGACGGTAGCCACCTACCATCAAATGGACCCATATGACCCTGTCTATCATCAGCCTGTCCGACCACGTTTACATAAAAAAATAACCGTTAAACACTTACCATGTAATATTCTAATTGTTAACAATACAAACGAAAAAACACTTTTCATACGCGATCATAAATATTAATTCAAGCTCGATTTCTTATTTTTTTTTTTAAATTACTTTGTTTATATTATTTATGAGCATTTTTTAAATTATGTTGAAACATAATTATATTCCTTTCAAGTACATTTCAGTTTTATATGCAATATAGAGAAGTGTTAACGGAATATAAAATTTATTCTGTATGAAGCAAAAAGCGCGTCAGCGGTTGCAAAAGGTCATTTGTCTTTATACGTTGGCGTCAGACGTAGGTCTCTCCACTGTCCCTTGCCTCTGTTGTTCATTTTTCTTCCCCTTTTCCTGGGGCCAAACGGTAAAGAGAAACTTAATTGGAGGCTTTCCCGCCGACTCTCGGGCTCAATGAAAAATTACGAGCTAAACGAGCACACGCTTGGGAATTTAGCGCTCATTCTCGACGCCAGTTCACAGAAAGAAATACGTGGGCATCTCTGCTCAGGACTTTCTTTTTAACAGAATATAAGGTGACTCGCGTAATTTAACGTAAATGTTATACCTCATTAGATGAATTGAATTAATTTGGATCTTTAGAATTGCCCGTAGCGCCTACAAAGAAAGGTATGAAATTTTGCAATTATTTACATAAAATTTATACACAATCTGTAAAGAAATTGGAGGCTAATATTATGAGAGAAATATTATAATATATTATATTATTATATATTACATATTACATATTATATAATATATATTATTATATTATAATAAGGTATATAATAAATACTAGCTGGAGCTCGCGTTGAAAAAATAAAAAATAACGCCTGACTAAATATATGAGCAAAACATTTTTCTTGCAGTTATAGCTTTGCCAGGCGTTAGATGATCCCTCGGGAACAGTACTTTTTTTTTAGATAAAAGGTATCCTATGTGCTTTCCTACATCTTTGATAAAGAGTAAGCAAAATTTCATGATGATCAGTTGAGTGGTTTATGCGTGAAGGCAACAGAGAGACAGGCAGAGTAACTTTTACATTTATAATATTAAGTAACACATTTGTCATTTTGATCATTCGAACGGGTCACAAATTACACATGTAATTTACGAAAAGTGAATATTATTATCATTTTCATTTATTTGATTTGTTCTAACTACATAGCTAACTAGTAGAGAGTATTATTCAATATGTGACCCTTAGGTATAGTCCAGGAAAATTTAATAATAAATCAAAATTTGAGTCCCTCAAGCGCATTTTTGATACAGTCTTCTTAGAAGGTATTTAATATTGATGGGCTAAAGAAATTTTTGTTTAACCATGTAGAAAGAGTGGGGAAAAATAAAAATAACAGTTTTTTTTTTTTTTTCAAATTGTACAAAAATAGTAAGAGTTAGAAGAAAAAGTAGCAGACAAATATTGCAGAAAATTCAATTTTACATAAAAATATCCATATTATAGGAGATAAGGGTTGATACGTAAATTTCAAAAAATCACAATGTAAACTTGTGTAAACTGTATTCCTTCCCTAACTGTGTTAATTTTAATTTTAGCAAAAAAGTTTATTGGACTTTTTTATGTAAAACAAAATTCTCTACAATATATCTCTAAAACTTTTTTTTCTAAATCTTACTATTTTTATATAATTTGGAAAATTCGCCCATTTTTTTTTCACCTCTTCTACAGGGTATGAATTAAAATTTCTTTCATCAATTGATATTTCATATCTTCTAGAAATTTGTATGAAAAATAAACAAAAATACACAGCTGAACGGATTTGGATGAAATTTGGCACACAGATACTTTATTTATTACCTGAATGTAACATATACGACACTTTTTATCCCACAAAAATGTTAGATTCATTTATTTATTTATTATTTATTTATTTCCACGCATGCAATTATTTTTACAAGACTAAGCCTATTATCTTACACTATTATCTTTAGGCCTAGTATAATATAATTTCATTAGAAACCGGGATTGTGGTGGTAACAATTATTAAAATAAGTCAGTTTCGCAGATGTTACTATTAAGGTGGATTTATATTACACCGGGCCGTGTGCCCCGACCGTGCCCCGACCGTGCCCCGACGGTCAAGACATTCATAGTGTGCTTTTATATGAGCCAATTCATACTTCACCGGGCCGTGTCCGTGCCTCGGCCGTGCCCCGGCCGCCGAGAAAAACATGGCGAGCGCAGGGCTCGGTGGTGGCACGGTGTAATATGAATCATCCTTTATACTCTTAAGGCGGCGAAACCACGCAACTTACATATATTAAGTTGAAACCGGTTCTAATTGGTTAACCAACCAACTGCCGGATTACACTGTGAATGTTCATTACAGCGCTTTCGGGATATCCTCTCCAGGACCACTGCATAATTCACGCGATGCTATTACCGTATTGCAGGCGTCTATAGGGTATTAATTGAAATTCCATAGCTTTAATTTCGTTCAATTATGCCTGAAATGTGGTTAATAAATTCCACTAAATCTACAACTATTTTCTATTCGTAATTAACTAATTATGCATTACCGTAATCATGTTTTATTTATGACCTAATTTACATGAACTAATAAAAAAGGAAATTTAAAACAATTAAAAAAAATAGTAAAAGAATGAATTCATAATAATCTTAAAAGGATACGACTTTATTTTTATAAAAGACGTCAGCTAGCACTGCAGTGCTGACGTTACAATTTTCATGGTACAATAATTAGTTAATCATTTTCTTTCCTCTATCTATTCCCTCCCTATTCCTTATCGTTTCATCTGTCGACCATTCCCCCCCCCCCCTTCTTATCTCCGAAACTACTGAACCTAAAATTTTGAAAAAAAAAATACAGAAATTAGTTTTCTACTCATAGATTATAGGAAAACCTATAAGAAGTCTCATGATATTAAAATAACATGGTAAATCACTCAATATTGTGCGAATAGGTAACATCGCACGGAACCCTCTTCACGCGAGTTGAACTCGCACTTGTCCCGTTTTGTTTTCTTTATTTAGTTTTCATTTCAAATGACGAAGTACACGAGAGCTTATTGTCGAAATTCATTTATAACTCAAAATCGTGGGTCTATAAATCCACGGCAAAACATCGGGCGTCAGAAGTCAGAATGTGTGATTGACCACTCGAAATTTCGTATACAAGCGAGTTGCAATCAATCGCATGCGATACTGCAGCAATTTGTTGCTTTGTCAATTACACAGGCCACATACATTCACCATTTTTCACTGCTCAGTTCGAACACAGCGAATGGGCATTAACATTGTGTTTCGTCCGCATAACATATTATCAATACCGGAGTTCGGTTTTACACCATGTAGTTTTGCTTTTGGTTTGAACTCTCTGAACCTTTTCGATTTCACGTGTGGATGAGAAATAATGATCACTTAGTCTAACCGAAGGAAAATCAGAGAGGAAACCAGCACTACATATTAGGTCAAATGTTAAAATTATTCAATAAACAGTTTCACATATATAAAAAAGGGACAAGTGCTAGTTGAACTCGCGTGAAGAGGGTTCCGTACGATGTTACCTATAATATATATTTTTTTAAATCTACGCACAATATTGAGTGATTTACCATGTTATTTTAATATCTTGGACTTCTTATATGTTTTCCTATAATCTATAAGTAGAAAACTAATTTCTGTATTTTTTTTTCAAATTTTAGTTTCAGTAGTTTCGGAGACAAGGGAGGGGAGGGGGGGATAATAGTCAATTTTCGTCTATTTTCTTGAATAACTTGGAAACTATTTATTTTAAAATTACAAAATATACATTTAAGATTTTCACAACAAGACCTTCCATTTGATATGTCACACGATGCAGTTTTCAAAAAAATTTTTTTTTAATTTTCCACCTTCCCCCCAAAAATTACCTCCCATATACAAATTTCATCTATTCACGTCACACCTCTGCGTTTGGGTCACAGAAATTGATAGGTGTATCAAATTTCAACTTAATCGGTCTAGTAGATTCGGAGATAATTGACTGTGACGGAGTATAAGGGTTCCGTTTTTTATTCGGACGTACGGAACCCTAAATAACTACTATTTTAATGTATCTATGTAATGATTTGTATGCCACATTAATATTATGTGAATAAGCATGCTAACGCATATTAAGGTGCTTGACTTAATGCTCTAACTCAGGGGTCTCGGGTCTGGCAGGGCCAACCTTGGAAATGAACATTTCAATGTCGGATCTAGCAAGTAGTGGCAGGGAGCGTTTCGGAGTCATTTGAGCAGCCCGTCTGTCTGCAGTAATCACCCTCTTACAAAAGACCACCGTGATATATCAGCATGTGTGCTGTTTTGTTTGTATCCTACATTAATCTGACGATCTTTACTTAAAAATAAAAAAAAACACCTGCAAAAATCGATTTGAATGTATTTACACAAAAATGAGATAAAAATAGTAATATTTCGGTTAAAGACACGAATTTTCTTATTTTTTTTGTAATTAAAAAAATAACAATCAGAGATTCGGTAAGGATAGGGAAATGGGATTCTGGCATCCCTTACTCGCTCACCGAACAACACACATGCTATTATTTCACGTTGGTCTTCTGTAAGCCATCCCCATGCTGCCGCCAGACGAGCTGCCCAATATGGTATTTGACTATAATGAAAATATGAAACAAATTGTTACTAGACTAACTGTAAATATTTTTTTAAACCAAATTAACTAACAAAGTATTTAAAAATATGTACGATTTTCATAAGAAAGCATTAATAAAATAATTAAAATTTCATGTTTGACCACGTGATTAAAAACGCACGCGATTGGTGGCATATTATATAGAGTTGCGTCATTTGCTTCGTTTACAGTCGGTGCTTAGTACATGAGCGTTTTTCTTTGGTTCACAAAGAATAATTAATCAAATTGCAAGTGTATTATGGTATAATGAACAATTTGAGATATTTTCCTAAAATTTGTCAAATACCCTATTCGTAACTCCGAAACGCAGTCTCCCACTAATAAATTTGTAACTTATTGGCAACTATTACATGTGTTATTAGATAATTATAATAAAGTAAAAAAAAAAAACCGACAATCTACTATGTATAGAATACTACTCAATGAAGGGTTCATCGGCTTCATTACCGGCGTCAAAGTAATTACAATGCAATATAATCAAGGAGCCACTCATCTGCGTTACCGCAGTCAGATAGATATTGGGTCTCAATTTGTTCAATGTATATTAGTGATGTGAATTTAGGAAACTAAATGTCATTTTGGAGACACACTATTGTTTCTCTAATACCTATTATATATACGATATGGGATGTTGCTACATTTAAAATCGAAACACTCCAATGCTGAAAGTTGGTCCGACGCACGAGGACCGGGGCTGCCGTCTCTCACCGGCCAACACCCGCATGAGCCGTGCACGGAACCTCGGCCCAGCGGTAACCGGCGAAGCTCCAACTGACATCTGAAGCCTTCAAACGTTTGTTCCGCCACGAGCTCCGATGTTAGGAGCCCGCTCGGAACACTCACGGGTATGCCTTCTTTGTTCCCCAACGACAATCCGATCAGCCAAGCGAAGTCTGGTGACCCCCACCGGCCCCGCAACCGCCTGGATTGCCGAGGTTTAAGCCCCCCACCACGACAAGGTCCTGGCACACCTAAGGGGGAAATAGTTAATTATCTGGATTAACCTTTTTAGGTTCCTGTGGGATTTTCAAAAAACGTACTACAGGCGTACGAAGTCGCTGGCCAGCTAGTCGTCATCACTAAATTTTATTGACATTTATACTATTTATTAAGTAAATAGCGATTCGCCCCCTGTTATGCGAGGAAGAAATTTTTACTGCAAATTATATACACAAACCTTTCTCGTTTATCGCTCTTTCCATTAGTGAAAATCGTATCAAAATCCTTTGTGTGGCTTAGTAGACGTTAGCGGAGAAATAGAAGCGAACAGCGACCTTATTTCATAATATGTATAGATAAATAATCTAGATTATTTCCAAAAATATTTACAAATTCATTTTCAGTGCCGACTATGAAAAACGTTTCCCGTAAAATTTTGAGTGTTTTAGTATTATTATTGAAAATTTATACAAAGCTGATATCATTGTAACACTCGTCTAACATCTTAATAATTACATTAATACGATGTTGTAATTTTAACTCAAAACACACTCATTCACAAGCTCACAATTCATCACTAACTCAACCTCTTTATAATATAAGCCCAGCACAAGTTGGTTTAATTTAAACTACACAGTCAAACGCAGTTTCCTCACTTGTAAGGCGCTGGCGTTTAATTATTGTTACAAGACTTCGCTAATTTGATACTATGAGCCATCTGTACCGCCACCGTTCTCTATAATATTGCGTTCAGCGAAATGTGCGATAATGCGCTGTAATGAGTAACTGCATGCCGCTTCTCACAAATTACTTCAACTTTGATGAACTATTAGTTGCTAAAGGTGACTAAAAACTGGCAATATAGTAACAAATAACTTGGGGATCTTAAACGAATTCTAACTAGATTAAAAACTAATTCGGTTATATAATTATATATAACTAGCGACCCGCCCCCGGCTTCGCCCGGCGTGCAATTTTTATATATGTGAACATTCCCCGTTTATCCCTGTTTCCATTAGTGAAAACCGAATTAAAATCGGTCT
Organism: Bembecia ichneumoniformis; assembly: GCA_910589475.2. Taxonomy (NCBI): domain Eukaryota; kingdom Metazoa; phylum Arthropoda; class Insecta; order Lepidoptera; family Sesiidae; genus Bembecia; species Bembecia ichneumoniformis. Next base: position 8,489,240 of record OU342537.1, on the reverse strand, counting down.
ACCCGGTCACGCGTGATGCCGTGACCAAGAGAAATTGGGATTCATTTTTATATATAGAGATATATATAATTATATAACCGATATAATAATATATAATTCTCAATAAAGATTGAAAATTATCTATACTAGCATCAATTATAATTGTTAATCAACTGAAATTCTATTGTATGCGTGGAAATTGTTTGAAAGTAGCTTCTAGACTAGAACCATCCCGTGTACGAGGTTACGTTTTATTGAGTAAGAAATAATCTCACATAATCGCATATGTGTATGAGTGTTTTGTGGATAGAGGTCCTGAGAAAGATCATCCTCCTTGAATATGCATCACAAATATGGAGTCTGCAATATCAAACATATATTTCGCGTGTTGAGAGGATACAGAGGAATTTTCTTCGATATCTTGATTACAAAAGTCATCAAAAATTGCAAGATTTTTCTTATATCTTGGGAATAGGCGTAACATTAATGATATTTGTTATTTGATGAAAATTGCAAAGTGTAAGATTGATTCACCTGAATTATTATCCAAATTTATCTAAATGTTCCGCATACTAACTTAAGGAATCGCACTTTGCTGCATGTAGCTCAAGGTACAACAAATTATAGGAAAAATTCATTCATGCCTCGTTCATGTAGGCTTTTTAATGAAATGTTATTAGATACAGATGTCGACCTGTTCCACAGCTCTATAGTTAAAACTAAATTCCTTATATTGTAGTGTAACGTGCCTACCGTGAATGCTGGTTGTAATTACCATTTGTAATATTTCATGCCATAAGTGGCAATTTTTTATGTGTGTTTTTCTATTTGAATTGTTACTACGTAATATTAGTGCCTGTAAATTTCCCTAAAATGAAATAAATAGTTGCATAAGATATCTTATGAATTATTTTCCCCTCATTAATAAAAATAATTCGAATTAAATTTTTTCGAACTCAAGTAGGTCTCTCTGTTCCTGTTCCATCTGCCCTATTAGAACAGATTTTTTTTTAATTCTACTAGACTAATACTACTAGATTATACAAAAATCTGAATGCCGAATTTGTCCACATATTTGTTTATAAAAAATATTATGGTTATAAAAGTTGCTATAAAAAAAATTGAGTAACAGCATTTTTGGATTTTTAAAAAGTGCGAATAATCGGTCTAAAGCTAGTTTGAAACATGAGTGTTCAAATAAAATAAAATAAAAACAAGCCTTCACTTTACCATTAGATTTACATTAGTTATTGTCGTTAATAATTTTTCGTTGTTTTCAAAATTATAAAAAATAATTGCAACGACATATCGATAAGGAGAAACATATAGATAAAGAACCTAAAATCGAAAATAAAACCACATGTTTAAATTATCTCATTAGAAAGAATGAGATAACTGTCTTATTAGAAATTAAAGATATAACAAAATGAAGACATTATATAAAGCAAATGTTAATAATTTGATTACAGTCAGCCTTCGTAGCCAGCGTAGCAATATTCTTAGCACGCTCGTAGCCCGTAGCCGTAGAGCAACGTAGCGAATTGAACTTGAATTAGATGACTATTAAATTAATATTTTCGTGTTGTAGTCTATTTAGAATTATTCGAATACGAAGATAAAATTATTTCAAAGCAGTGTTATTTTTCAAAATAAGAATATTTGAGAAAATACAGAGCGTGCCAAGCAATTTTATTGAGAGGTTTCGCTAAGTTATTGCTGGAGTGTTTTTAATCCAATTTTTTAATATCAAATCTTTTCTTAAGGACCCTGCGGCGTTGAAATTTGTTCTCAAAGACCAATGGTTGCATTAAATTTTAACATTACAAATCTCCAGTTAATGTATTGGTTTCATAAACGAATATTTTCTATCAAGAAAAAAAAAATCAAAACACTAATTGACTCTTACAAATTAATAATTCATTAAAGATTCACTAGCTTTTGTATTCCGCTATAGGTTGAAGAAAAATTAAAAGTAGCCTATGTCTCTAGGAAAACTGCCTATGGAACCTATGAACCGAGTTCAGCTAGTTTGGTAGCTCTAAGAAAATATACCAAACTAGCTGAAATCGGCTACGTTTTGATGCGGCCTACGGCAAAGGCGTGCGCGTGAGGCGCGCGGTATTGGTCACTGCTAATTTATACTATTGATCGTAGCGTGATGTAATATAGCCTATAACCTTCCTTGATAAATGGACTATTCAATACAATAAGATTTTTTCAATTCGAACCACTAAACAAACAACCAAACAGAACAGAACCAAACAAACAAACTCTACAGCTTTATATATTATGTTATGTTATGTTATGTTATGTTATGTTATGTTATGTTATGTTATGTTATGTTATGTTATGTTATGTTATGTTATGTTATGTTATGTTATGTTATGTTCACGGTTAAGTAATTACATTTGCTAACTTTTTCTAAAACATCCAAGGGGTTTTTAATACGGCACAGAGCGATAAACGACGAAGGTATGTACAGTGATGTATTTTTAAAAAATCTCGAAAAGGTAGTCTCCATATAACCCTTATTAGTGTATGCGGAATTATCCAATAATGCGACTGACTAATAAAATAATGGGTAATCAAGGTAGGAAATTAGTGAATAATTCTGACATCCCTTTCTTCTTCTTTTCATGGTGCTCTTCTGTGAGGGTTTGATTGGATGTGAGCAGCTTGCGTAGATGCTTAAATATAACTGCAGAAATGTATATGGGAAACACAAAAACAGCTAAAAGATATAATGAAAATTGATAAAACATTTTTCAGTATTTTGTCGAATTGGGTTTGCATATATTGGCGCAGGCGGCTGGCCTATATCCGCCACCTTCCCCCTTGACCAGAACCTGGGCGGTAGTCTAAGGGGAGCCTACCACCCGTTGTGAGGTCCCCGAGATGGCCGGCGTGCCTCCGCTTTCGGGTGCGCCAAGGTTCTGACGGGGAGCGTAGTCCTCCCCGCGCTGAACAGCCGTGGCGGGTCACCGAAGTTGTGTAACAACGTTCCCGCCACCCCGCCCATCTACGGCCGCGATAGATAGTCGTTGGGTTTTATGCTGGTAGGAGTCCGGCATAACCCGCAGCGTCCCCTTCGCTGCCGGGTATCCATGATGGATTTCCCAACGTAAAAAAAATGTACCAATTCCGAACCGACTATAAATGTAAACAGACTTTGTAAGGGGCAGATATTTGGTGCTATACAAAAAAATATTTGATATTTGATATAAATCTTGATATTGAAAGTAATGCTCGCCCTACTAGATTAATTTGTTTCTTGTAGTCTCCAGAGATTTTGATCAATAAGTAGAAAATATTTTATTCGGGAGAAACACTCTAACCGTAATAGTACAATGAATAAAGGGATTGCACATTTGCTGGAGACCGTGGCAGGTAGCGATGGGCGTTCAATATTGTTTGATATGTCGACGACATCGGTGTGCGTTGATGGCCGACCGGCACTCTCATCATTTCCTTCGGGCCACATTTAGCGGATGTATCAGGAACACGCGGGAGACTCGCTGGAGGGGGAGGGGGAGAGATTTATGTTTATCTTTCAATGCTTATTTGTTAAAACATGTCAGATGTCTCCGAGGACTTTTCAATTTGGCTAACGTCAGAATGCCTATTATGTAACATTTTATAATCTTATTCTTAATCGGTCTTAGTACCTGCGTCTATTAGGAAAAAATCGAAACTTACTTTGACTTTTTCTATCAAAAATTATTAAATAAGAGAACTTTTGTTACAATTAAACACATTTAATTTCTGTGTGTGGACTCTCAATGAGGACACCATGTTAAGTTCGACAGACAGGCTAACTGTCTACTTGATGGTGGGTGGCTACCGTCACATAATAACACAAGCAACGCCACAGGTGCAGACCATGGAAGAATTAAGGATAAAGAATAAGGAAGAGAATGGGCTCTGGCATCCCTTACTCACTCACCGAAACACAACAGCACATACGCTTTTATTTCACTGTGATCTTCTGTAAGGGCGTAGTTACTGCCGCCAGACGGGTTGCCCAAATGACTGCGAAACGCAGTATGCCCCGCCACTACTTTCCAAATCTAGACCATAGCCAACTTTGAAAAGCTCATTTTCATAGTTGACCACGCCGGGAATCGAACCCGGGATCCCAGTGACAAAGCGTTAAGGCTTTGTCCAACGACTAACCACTGGTCCAACGGCTCCTCGAGCCCTTCGGATGCCTATGAGCATTCGAAACTTGTTGCTATCGCCGATTTCTTCGTATTAGCTGGACACATAAGGTTATAAACCGTTCTCCAGCGTGTCCCGGACGATAATTTTTGATGCGTTTTTTGATGGTTCGAATCATATTATATAGACATAATACCTAGATGTCTGATTCAGTTAGGTAATCAGGATGGGTGAGGTGGAAGGAAAGAGACGCGCTGAGCGAAGAAGGAAGTCGTTGTTAAGAAAAACCTGGGAATGGACTGGAATTGCCTCAGTCGAGCGACTGAGAATAGTTTTGTATTAGCCTTGAAATTGGAATATGAGTAGAACATTACAATGAAAATATTAAAGTGGCACTAACTATTTTTTATTTTCCATTTTTTTTTTCTAAAATTTGAACAAAATTTTTTTTATGTTAAGATCGGTAGACAAGCTGACGGTCCACTTGATGGTAGGTGGCTACCGTCGCCTATAATACAAGCAACGCCATAGCCGCTGCAAGTGCGCTGCCGATTACAGTAGGATTAAGGATAAGGGATTAGGAGGTGATAGGGAAATGGTCTCTGGCTTCCCTTACTCACTCACCGAAACACAACAGTACACGTGCTGTTATTTCACGGTGGTCTTCTGTAATGATACAATTCTTATGTAATGATACAATTCGGTATGTCTCTGTATGATACAATTTTAAAAGAAAAAATCTCTTCACCATTCCCATAGGTGATCGGCAAATGCACATTCACATGATACGACCTAGCATAAATAATGCAAAAAGTTAAACACGCATAAATAATTTCGATTGTACATTTGTCAGGAATAAACGGAATTGTGTTCGGGATAAATCACGCGCGACCGTTGGAGGCGGAGCTTGGCGTACAAAAAAAAAATGCCACCACGTCGCTGCCGACGTGTCGGAAATATTAACTTGAGCATTTGAATACTTTATGATCAGTAAAAAGAAAGATTTGAATCGCAAATGTGTTCGCATTTTAATCAAACAACCCCGAGTCGAAGGCTCAACGAGAATTATTTCGCCTTATTTTATTTAAATGTTAACAATTCTCTCTTTATATTATTGTGTCAACTTGATTTAGGACTTAGGACGGGCTCGGCGAATTTATAACTGCACCAGTCGTTCAGAGATGGAATGTTGAAATTTATTGCGTGAGCATGAATTTTTATTTTCTATTGCATTAAATATCATAAAATAAATATTCAACGAACATACGTTACGTTACATAACATAATCGTATCATTATTGTCGATAATAATAAGAATAGAATCTTTATTCGTAACAACAAAACAGATTACATGAATCTAACTGCACTAGTTACCTAAACTGAATCTGTAATTTAGTTGTAAATCACTTTCAATGACATTTATAAATTTATAATTTTTCATAAACTTTACATAATTATATATAAATTTCGAGTTTTTAAATAAAATTTTAACAAATTACGAATGCTTAGGGTTCCGTACGTCCGACCATATATATATATATATATATATATATATATATATATATATATATATATATATATATATATATATATATATATATATATATATATATATATATATATATATATATATATATATATATATATATATATATATATATATATATATATACAATTGAAGGAAAAAATAAACCAGCTGTATTTATATAGCTAATGTACGCCTTATATTAGCAATAAGGCAATTATATCCAATGAAAGCACTTTCTAAATGTACTTGAAAAAAAATATCGAAAGTATTTATTCGGTATTGAAATGGTTTACGTTAAGTTTCATCCGAGAGGCAAACAAGCCCAACCAACAAGATTCTTGTAAGAAATACAATTTAACTTCCTCGCGAACACAAAATGTTTCATTTGAAAGCGTTTCCTTAAGGATTGTAACAAATTGGATCTCACGCTCGCTCAATCCTTCATTTTACCACCTTCCTTTAATGCGACGAAAAGATTATTAATCGAAAATTTTCCATTTTGATACAAATGTTTTGACCGGCTGTTTGATTTGTTAACAAACGAGTCCCAGTGTTGTATCGTCGATTCAAATCTTAGAACTTCTGTAAAACTTTAAGAGCCATAATATTGTATCTACCTAGACACAAAAAGATTAAATATACGTATATAGAGAGAACATTGGGAATTCTTTCCTACAAAAATATTAATCCTGATCGCCATAATCAGGGTGGCCATGGCGTAGCTAAATAGTCTTGTAAAGTGGTGATGGACTGAGCGATTTTGTACCACGTGGTTCTAAATGTCACATTACGGATTCTTTGGTCTTGCCCGATCTATACAGTTGAAAATCTTTGCCTAGATACAAATACAAATAGAAATAGTTTAATTCTTCAACTTAGCTTAGATACAAGTTTATATTGTAGAGGTAATAGAATGTATAAGAATACTTGTATCAGGAGATCCCGCTTCTCCATCGCCGCATTTAAAACTTAGACTAAGATAAATGAACACTTGTTGCTAAAATCGAAGAAATGAGCGTGTGCGTGTAAGTCTGAAAGTGTATGTGTGAAAATAAATACCCAAATATATCAAACTTCTGAGTTCTTCTTGATTCGTAAACTACTCAATTGACAGAACTTGTAAGTCTAATACTATATATTATTTCCGACTATTTGGTTCCAGTTGCTGAATGGCCTGAACCCCATCAATATTCTTGTGAATCCTGCCAGTGTGAAGGTCGTGCGAAACAATGTATTAAAAGTAAAATAACTTTTATTATTATGCCACTATATTGACATTTTGTCCAATTGTTAGTCTCTAACCCTGAAAGCCTTTTATTAAGTTTTTTTCTAGTTTATAGTGGAAATAGGAATCAAAATTATGTATATAAATGTTTTTTTTTATATATAATCAGTAAATTGTAAACAATTTTAGTCAAGATTAATATGAAATTTTGCAAACCAAAAATGAAACGGTTGAAATTGACATGAACAATTATAATTGTTGGAAGTATGTAAAATAATGTCCCACAAATTGTTGTGGTTTAAATCAGATGGATTATATATGAATATATGAATTAATGTTAAACAGATCAGCTCTCTCTTCAGAAATAAATGACATGGCTCTACTGACCTGAACATTAGGGTTAGGTACCTTAGACTATTAAGTGCGCAACCTTGAGGCAGATGAAGGAGAAAACTATTCAATTCTTGAAGTCAACAACCGTTGTCAATTCACACATATGGAACTTATTCGTATATCAGCGTTAATCTCACTAGAAATTATTCAAAACCGAGTCAGACATAATGAAGTAACTATTAATATAAGAAAATAACTCAGTCTTTTATTTACTCCATGATAATTTACTTGGGTATTGACTGAAAACGTGACATCAATTACTTATTTACAGATGAAATCCAGCAGAAGACATAACAAAGCCACTCTACTGCTTGGCCGGGTCGATCGGACCATCATACAAACATCCGTGGAATTCCTAAACGCAAATAACTGAATACCGTGGGGCATGTTATATTTCGCAATTTCCCGCAACGGCCAACTATGTAATAATATTGTGCGGGGCTCGCATTCAGGGTGGAATCATCGATAGTCATTATCGGAAAAGCGGGCTTAAGAGCCTGTCCCAGCCCCAGTGGGACCTTTACGGAGGTCTCATCCCCGACGCGTTCGATAACTATGCTAATGTTATTTGCGCCAGTGGGTTTGAAACGGCGGCATCCACTAAGTTGCGCATTCTCTGAGAACTCGTCGGCCTCAAAAGGTACGCAGAACGAAATGTCCGCATCAAAAATCTTTTCGTCGAAAAGATTTTTCGTGTAATATAACTTATTTTTATAATCTTCGTGCATGAATACTGTCGTTACGCATCTACATAGACACGGGTTCGAATTCGCCAGTGTAAGCCAACTTTTAAGACTAATTGAAACGAATGAAAAAAAAATCCGGAATAATAATATAATTACAATCTAAAATGGATTTTAAGATTTGTAGCTTAGACCAAAGAACAGGCAGAAGGGAGTAATGATTTATTATTATAAAAAAATATATTATAGATATCAGATATAGCAAAACCAACAATTATATAACACACATCTTCCAATATAAAAAGAAGAGAAAAATAATGTTAGCAAAATAATGAGAAAATAAAAAATATATATAATTATCATTAGCTGGGTAATAAGAGGAACGTGCATTATTTCGAGGATGTGATGAGGAGCTAAATATACCGCATTCTTCAACTAGTGATGCAAGGAAAAATACAGAATACACAAGACATAGCAGAGGTAAAAAGAAAGATATTCTGGTTGAAGAATTTAAGAGAGTGGTTTTTTACGAGCAGCAGTTTCCAAAGCTAAGATAGCTATGATGGTCGCCTAGAGAAACGTCACGTAAGATGAAGAAGAAAATTGTAATTCTACTTGTATGAACATTTTTACCTAAACATCAACGATTCAAAATTTCAAAGCAACAAGTAAAATATAATAATTCTAAAATATTTTCGAATATAATTATATAGTGGAATTATTCCAAAGCTTCAATTCTTAATGGAATTATTATATTTTATTATAGTTAGTATCATAGTATTTATATATTTTATTATATTTAGGAGCATGACGTCATGCGTATGCATTTACTACATAAATTGTACTCCTTTTGGAGACGGTAATTTGTGTCTTTAGAAAATTATTTTTTATGATTATTTATATTTATTTTGATTAATTCCAAATATATATATCTGAAGTTTTTCCATCACTATTGTTGGCGCCGTTTCTGCTATAAACCAGCAAACATCGAAACAGCATCACCTTCCTACCCTCTAATTTTTTTTTTTATGTTATGTCGACAGACAGGCTGACGGTCCACTTGATGGTAGGTGGCTACCGTCGCCTTTAACGCAAGCAACGCTACAGGTGCTGCAAGTGCGCTGCCGACTACAGTAGGATTAAGGATAAGGGATTAGGAGGGGATAAGGAGATGGGCTCTGGCATCCCTTACTCACTCACCGAAACACAACAGCACGTATATGCTGTTATTTCACGGTGGTCTTCTGTAAGGAGGTGGTCACTGCCGCCAGGCGGGCTGCCCAAATGACTGCGAAACGCAGTGTGCCCTACCACTACTTACAAGACAGACCAATCCAAGTCATCGCAACAAGCATTTTTTAAGACTATCCGCTAGTCTTATGTGTAGTGTGTGATAATTTAGCCAAATACCTAAACACAGCGTTAGGTATTTGGCTTCCTAATAAACGCTTTAATCAACAAAAAACTCTTCGAGTACCTATTGTGGTAGAAAACGAACCAGCGCGAGTCGAGCAGGCGAAGTAGCAATACATCTACCGGTAAGTCTGTCTTGACTCCTCTCCTTGATACACTAAACGTATAAACGTGGAATGTTTTAGGGTTGCACAAATTGCACGCCGGGCGAAGCCGGGGGCGGGCCGCTAGTCTTATATATAAAAATGAATCCCCATTTCTCCTGGTCCGTGACCAGGAGAAATGCGGGACGGGAACGCGCGAATCGGTCTACCCGTTCACCACGCGTGAACGGGTAGACCGATTTTAATTCTATTTTCATTTTTCACTAATGGAAAGAGGGATAAACGGAGAATGTTCTTATATATAAGAATTGCACCCCGGGCGAAGCCGGGGGCGGGTCGCTAGTTCATAATAATTATAAGCGATTTTATACTATCAATTGTGGATTAAACTTATATTAATCATAGAGAAGTAGAAATGGAAATTCTATTTAGAAATATAAATGCTAAAAATAAGTTTGCATATCAATTGTTGATAGGATCTGTTTAGTTAGATCTAGCAATATCCAGCTCAGCCGCAGACCAGAACGTAACGGCGGGCGGTGTCGTCATATCGCAGGCATCACACACATCTGTATGTCAATACCTTCCCGCTTGTCTCCAACAATATGCGGTTGTGCATTGTGATGAATGAAATATTGCAATAAGATACAATACAACAACTCCTGCAGGTATGTGAGCAGTAATATTGGATAAACTAGCGACCCAACCCCGGCTTCGCACGGAGTTAAACTTTTCAAAAATCCTTTCTTAGCGGATGCTTACGTTATATAAAAAAAAATTAGCTTTCTAGATTATAGTTTTAAAGTTGACTGATTTCCGTACTGGGTTTTCATCAAATGTATGTTTTTCGCAGTTCCGAAATTTTAAAATATAACCGCGTTACAGAATATTATTTTACAAAATAGTTCCAAAAACAGAATAAAATACGTTTTGTTGTTTTACAGCGGTGTCGTGTAAGGGGTGGTTACCGTCGCCGGACGCGCTGCTCAGTTTATGTCTCGGTACTCAGTTAGCCCTACCACATATGTGTAATAATATGTTGTTAAATTGCAACATAAAACATAACACTTCAATAAAACTGTTAACTCTCTTAGCTTATTCTCTGGATTGCCGGAATATTCTCATAGTAAATAAAATAAAATAAGAACATTTTTCTGTAAAGTTAATGTTAACAATATTAAAAAAACCTATAACTTCCTTACATTCATATTTTGCTGTTAAAAAGAAAAACAGTATCCTTAACTACACAAAAAGCCAAACATTTCGAGCATATCTTACAAATATTCAACGAATTTTTATAACAAGTTTAATAGTTAAAAAACGGTTAACCTTTACTAAAACACAATCTTTTTGTTCTTGTTATCAATAGCGAATCTCATTGGGTTCAGAATTGAAATTGTAATATCATTTTTTAGATCATTAGATCCATGGTCCTTCATATAGGTGACTACTCTCACCTATAGGAAGGAATAGGAAAATATGCTCTGGCGTCCTTTAACTAACCCTTAATCCTCAACTAAATACAACAGGGGTGGTTACTGGCGCAATATGAGCTGCCCAAGTGACTGCTAAACGCATATTATAAAACAAAATCCCCCGCCATGCATGTCTGTCTTTATGTTGTATGTTCGCGATAATTAAAAAAAAAAAAAAAAAAAAAATCTCTAAAACTACTGAACAGAACCCGTTTAGCGAGGAAGGTTTTTGTACCTATAATAATTGGCAAAAAAAAGTCCATGTGAAGCCGACCGACATGCCGCTAGTTTATTATGAGAGATACATAGGTGTGGTAGTTTTTTTATGTTAAGATCGGCAGACAGGCTGATGGTCCACTTGATGGTAGGTGGCTACCGTCGCCTATAACATAGCAATGTTAAAGCTGCTGCAAGTGTGCTGCCGACTTAAGGGATTAGGAGGGGATAGGGAAATGGGCTCTGGCATGACTTACTCACTCACCGAACTCACTCACTCGTTTGGGGTACAATTTGGTACCCAATTACCTGCGTTTCTGTCTCTTACCTGCGTTTCCTGTAAGACGACGAAAGTGTACCACGACTTGTTTGAGAACGCAATCTTTAATAGGGGATCGGACAAATTTTCAGAAAGTGTTTTAAATTTATCTTCATGGATATTTATTCCCATAAAAAATACTATTTTATTTATTTATAGCCTTTTAGGTACTCAAAATCATGTTTTAATATTGTTTGTTTGAAAATGCCGCCAAAACGCCACGATAGTTCATCTGAGAGCGTGTAACGTCATTTGTGGTCATATCATAACAAAACAGCTGCATTGGCATAAGACAATGATTGCCCACAAATGACGTCACGCACTGTGATTGGTGTTTCAGTATAGATTAAAAATATTGTAAATAGTAAAATTTTATTTCTTCATTTAAAAATATTTAAATGAATTATTATTCATTTCAATATTTTATCAATTATTATTTGATAAATAATCGTAAAAATTTATATATTTTCTTTCTAAGTACATTTTAGATTTTAATCTGTTTACTGTCCGATCCCCTATTATATTCCGAGTTACTTCGACCTTGTCCAAGCTGTTGTTCACGATATCTTGGTTAAAGCGTCGCGTTAGTTGGGCCTATTTGAGTTTAAGTCAAACATATTGCTGATTTTTGTAAGATGTATAACCGTCCATAAAGAACTTCACAAGAACCTTCATTATTTTGAAGGACTCCCAATCCGCTTTATACACTCGGCGTTGAATTCACTTATGTAGCATCGTGTTTGCGTATATTCACGATGAGAGATTTGTAGACCAAGGGTTTCAATTAGAGATTAGGTTTTTTTATGTTAAGATCGGCAGACAGGCTGACGGCTTAACTTTAATAGTTGACCCTGCCGGGAATCGAACCCGGGAACCCTAGAACAGAGCGTTAAGGCAAGCACTCTAACCGCTCATCCAACGAGCTAGGTTATCTGATTTAAAGAATAACGTGTCTTCTCAGTTACCATGGACTTCTGATAAACTCATTAAAACCTAGCTTAACAAATCTACAAGCCTTTTGCAGTTCGTCCTTTTCATGTCGGACCTCAGTGTTCGTATATTGTGTGTTGCTGTGTCGAGCAATCGAGAATGGATGCATTGACTTTTTCGGAGAGAATCGTTTAAACGTATCTTCTCTTCACTGTCACCTTGTCTTGTCTATCCTGGACAGGAAATGCGAAGTTTCCGAGGAATGCGGTTTGCGGTCATGTCACGATGAGTAAGTAGGATGAGGCAAATGTGTTGGTGACCGCGGTGACACGTCCTGTGAACAGACAGACTCTGCTTTCAGTCCTTATTTCTATTTAAATTCTTATTTCTAGACTGATTTATAACCAATAATTTAATTAATACAATAATAACTATACATGCCAAAACAAATAAGAAAAAAAAAAATTCCATGTAGAATACTAAATTTACAATAATCTGTGAGCACAATCAGCGCATATAACACATTTCATTAGTCACACTGCTAAAACACCTGTAAATACAATAATCGTGTAGCTTTAAAACCAAAAAATTTAAAAATATTTTTCCGTTCTGTAAATATCATTCCTTAGCAACAGGAGAAGGTCTTCGTGTGTTCTATCAAGAGTCATATGGACTTTAATTGTGGTACTTAATTAATTATTACCCTCAGAACAATAACTAATTACCTAAATCAGATCTTTACCACCGCAATGTTCATCTTATTGCGTTTAACTTTATTACTTGATCAGTTAACATCGTACTTTAAAAATATTAAAAATATCGTACTTTTCTGACATTGTTTGTGTAGGTGTATTAAATTATTGACTCATATCATATGTTCGTCATATCACATAAGAATAATGATAAGAAAATAATTATCAAATAAGCATAGTAAATTTCGTGTTCTTTGGATTTGTTAAAATCATATACAATGATTTATAGCGGCATATATAAACATAATAGGACAATCACTGCGTCGGTCACTACAAGGGTAAGCGCGTGTACATCAAGCACAAGATAAAATGAAACAGTAAAATATTTTGCTTGTCTAAACATCGTGAGTAGAATAATAAAAGCGGTGCCCATCTGCACCGCTCACTCACAGCGCACGTATAAACAGAATGTTATTAATAATATTAGAACATCTTAAATGTACACATCCAAGAGATTTTCATAAGATCAACAAAATTTGAACTATAATAAACCACTACCGATCTCTAAATAATATTTACTTTCTTTGACGCTCATTGCACTCTTGGGATGTACAGTTCTGTAACACATATAAGCCATCTTTCGTTTTGGTTTCTGCTAAATTGTTTAATTTCGTGTTAACTGTAGCTAAACTGTTAAATCTTGCATTGTACTCTAACAAATTCAATCACACTAGTAAAAACAAATTTCCATATTTTTACATATATAATAAAATCAGAAACGAGCCTTGTTACATTAAAGATTTTTTCAAAAAAAAAAAAAAAAAAAAAGGAATTTGTACGTACTTTTTTATCTTAAGATCGGCAGACAGGCTGACGGTCCACTTGATGGTTCGTGGCCACCGTCGCCTATAACACAAGCAACGCCATGGCTGCTAGGTAATTATGTTACCGAGGCCAAAAAATAGTTTTAGAATTTTAGTCCTTTTCTCTATTTGTTTATGCATTTGTGCACGTTAATCTCTCAAACTCAAACTCATTTATTTTGCTAAAAAAAGCGGTACAAATTGACGGTTTAAATGATACAGTTCGCACTTTTCGCCAGAATCTGGCATGCAAAAGCAGAGCATCGTCAAATACGAATATAATTCAATTAATGCAATAATAACTATACATGTCAAAACAATTAAAAGAAAATATTCAATGTAAAATACTAAATTTACAAAAAAAAAAATACATATATGGGCTACAACATTCAATCGATACATTCATAATACTCTGAAACGGATTAACCGATTTGAATGCGGTTTTCACTGATGTATTGTAGCAAGCCTCCTAATGTTTGTTTCATTCCAATCGGGTTACAAATAAAAAATTTACGCGGTATACCGAATACCACGCGTACGAAGTTGCGGACTCTGCTAGTTTTTACATATATTACGGGCCAGTTTATGTTACTTTTTGAGGTTTTTTAAATTACAATGAACAACAATAAAAGAAACAAGTAAAAAACCAATTACAAATAACAAAAATATTATATAACTATGTTGGTAGATGGCGGTGTGTGGTTTATGAAACAACATTACTTACTGAATGTTTTCTCCATACTGGGTTTTATGTGCCACGTAGCTCGCACTATTCACTAGATCGAAAAACTTTTCCAATAGTAGTGTGAGGATGATGATAGAAAATAGTTGTTCAAGGAAACCCATGTGTAGTTTTATTGCAATTTCTACATGAGTTTATTGTGGGCACCTTATGGTTATGCCTTTATTGAACATCTGCCCTCAAACGTTAAATATCTATCGAAGATATTTAATAAGAATTCTTGCGGAATTTCTTTAAGTATTCAATTGCTATTTAATAATAATGTTTCTAGTTAAACTACATAACATAGTTGGTCGATGTTATATTAAAAATACAAAATATATGTTTGTGTTTCATATTGTCACCATCGATTTTGTAATCGTTGTAATTTCTTACGCCAGTAAGCTCTTCCATTATTAGATTTAGGTTTTTAATTGAACGCCACCTTATTCCAACCTCTGCTCTCCGGTATCATCTATATCTGGATAATATAGATAAATAGATGGAAAGATTTATTTGTATAAATATAACACACATTTTCCATTTTCCCTCTCAATTTTTTATCCATCGGTAGCGCACTTGCAGCCCTTGTGGCATTGCTTGCGTTATAGGCGACGGTAGCCACCTACCATCAAGTGTGTAACGGAATCAACCGAATCGGACTAAACATTATAGGTATTAACTACTTAATGAGGGACGCAACGCCAAGAGGACTGTCTGTATGCCAACACCAAGTCCAGATATGTCCAAATTGTGGTCATTTGGTATTCATCGAAGTTTCATTTCATTAAATTTTATCGAAATATTCAACGAATTCATTTAGAATTTATCGAAACGTGTAGTTGTAGGGCAATTAATTAGGGTCGAGTCGATAACAAGGATTTGTTCATTAAAATACCTAAGTACAAGTACATGGGAACAAAAGTTAACAGTTTTGAGAAAGAAAAAAAAATTAAGCACAAAAACGCTGTACTCAGTTAAGGCGAAGCGCGTGCGGAGGTTACGTTGTTACTAAGGGATAAGAAAGAAAAATATTCAGTGGAATATGTTTCATTGTAGCGAAATAGAACTAGGTTTAAGAGGTTAAAGTACACTCGAATAGTCAATTTTAGGTTATTGTCGCTAATTAATTTTATCGAATCAATCAATTAAATCATGCTTTGAACTTCATACACTGAAAAAAAAAAAGAGACTGAATTCAACTGCGGACCTTGTGGTTCGGCTAAAGACAGAATATTTAATATTAAATGAGGCTTGTTTAGAGATGTACAAGCAAGGTTGGTAATTACCTAACAAGCCAATATTGTTAAGGATTCCTAGTTAGCCTTAACATTGCACTTACTCACTTATAAACAAAATCGTTAGCATTCCGAACCAATAAAGGAATTAGGTAAATAATTTAACAAAGTTTGATAATGTTTGCCGATTTGACTTATTAGCTGTTTGCAATTAACATTGTGGGCTCCATAAAAACAGTCTTGCTTGGTTATTTACAGTAATGACGTTTTACTGTAGATTTGCAGCGTTTCTGGGAGTACGTCGCCTTAAGGCAAAGGCAGAAATACACAAGTGCGCCTGTCGTAAACTATACGAAATGTTGACAGGCCAAGAAATCTAAAACTGTGTTACTCTATGCAATGGGTCAGCACTTGTATTTCAAGTAGGGTTATTTATGAAGGTTTGGCGTGAGAACGAAGCATACTAGGTATAAGTTAAAAGTAAATAACAATCCTTATGTAAATATGTAATGTATGAATTAGTAAATACGGTTGCAGAAATTGTAATTAGGCACGACTGTTCTTAAATAGAAGTGAGGAATATTAACTTTAATACAATATGTCTATATAAAACTTATGTATGTTATAAATTGCTATAAGTAAATAAGTAATAGTGTAGGCCAAGGAGTGATGACAATAGCTGTGTTGTATAGCTGTTAGTAGTACAAGATTTCATAACCGTTAATCAGTACTTTACTATTAAATAAATAAATAAATAAATAAATCATTACGACCTAGTAGATACGATGGCCATGCCCTAGCTGAGTTAACAACAAAACAATGAGAGTAGCGATATAACTAGGGCAATCAATTAAATCAATTAATTAAATCAATTAATTCAAAGGGCCCCACAGTCACCTTTTGAGAATAGAGTTGCTAGGTAGATTATCTGTCAAATTATGGTATGGGAATATAAATATTTTAAACGGGGATTTAGTTATCAGATTGAAAGCTAGTACTAAGACGATTTACAGTTTAAAATTAAATTAGGTAAAGAAGTTGCCAGAATGTTTGTAGGGACCTTAGGGTGTCATAAATAGTCAGGGGATGCGGGGGGAAGAGAGCTGTCCCTTCCCAGAAAAATACGCACGAGTGCAACTGCATAGAGGCAGACTTGAAAAAAAAAAAAAAAAACAAAAAATGGCCAAGAGAAATTAGGGGTCCGTGCGGCATTAGGAATCATTGTTTTTCACAACAATGATGCGGACAGGCTGACAAGCCGAAGGAGTTTAAAAATAAAATTATTAGAATGAAAACATCTTATTTTGAAAAAAAAAAAGAAAAAGGGAATTTATATAAAACTAGGTCACACAACTTAGAATGAAAAGATACTATATGATATTAAGATACTATATGATATTAAGCCTGAAGCTTGACTAGAGTACTAAGTAAATATTTTATGATTGTCAGAGCCTAATTAGACTTCCCCACAGAGAGATATAGCTAGCGTAGGGATCGATTAAAGAATAACGTAATGATAAAATATAATTATAAAATCTCAATATTAGCGATAAAATATAATTATAAAATAATTATTAGCGTTGCTAATTAGTGCTAAAAAATAAATATATGCTAGGCAAGATAGATACAGCCATTGTCTAGATACGTAGTGGTTCAGATGAATTAGGGAATTTAATGGCACACAAAACATTAACACATGGGAGTTAGGGACGCTTAGACTACGCGTTGTAGTATTCCTAACTATACACAAGAGTTGATGAAGAGGTATATACAAACAGAAAATAAATACCGACAAACATGCGGAACCCGCGAGCGTATTAAAATCGAATTTCGGAGAATGTTAAAAAGTAACGGTAAGGAGAGCTAAGGGATAGTCGGGACTAGACTTTGGGAGAGATCGGACGCGAGAGAGTGGTGACTAGACTTTGGGAGAGATCGGACGCGAAGAGTTGAGATTAGGACCTGTGAGGGCGCACACGCAGGTGTAGATTTGCAGACGAAGTGATCGCGAAAGTCGATAGGAAGTATAGGCAGGTTAAAATTGAATAGGGGTCGTACACTCGTAATAGGGCTCCACGATAGTCGAGATCGTGTCGCATGCACGAAAGAAACATAGTACGCGCGTGTAATACCGACTAGTAAATCAATCTAATAAATTGTAATAGTGGTAGGGCATATAAAATATTAGGGTTTAGGAGGGGGCGCCGCCTTCCTTGAGGTTCGTTATATTTTACAGTAGGTCTCGCCATAAATAGGAAATCAGTTAGGGCTAGCTTAGTTGAACGCGGATCCTAGGTCTAGGTGACGAAGAATTCGCGAGTCAATCTTCAGAGCAGAAGGAGTCATCGTCCTGGGCAAGGTGAGCAGAGGTGAAAACCCGAGGTCCGTCCAAGCACTGCAGCCTGACAGCCAAACCAATCGCAAGTAAGTGATTTCACTATCTTTAAATTACCTGACGTTTATAATTTTGTTATGATAATAAATTTATAATCCACATATTAATAATAAATCCCATACAACTCGGGAAATAATAATATCTACCGATATTATCGAGTATGCTTTACTATGTGATTAAATAACGGATATACTTGATTCTGATAACGGCTCGCGATCGAATTGGGAAAGAATTATTTAATTCTTAGTGGCAGGCAGAGAGCTTCGCGAAAATTATTACCAAGGTAAATAGCTAGTCCTGTTATATAATTTACCTGACGTTTATAATTATGATGATAAATTTGTAATTCACATATTAATAATAAATCCCATACAACTCGGGAAATAATAATATTTACCGATATTATCGAATATGCTCTACCTTGTATTTAAGTAATTATAACGGATGGTTTAGGAAATTGACGTGAGTAAATATACCTGATCCTGATAGCGGCACCCGATCGAATTGGGAAAGAATTATTTAATTCTCTTTGGCAGGCAGAGCGCTTTGCGAAAATTATTACCAAGATAAACAGCTAGTCCTGTTATATAATTTACCTGAGTTTATTCGTCTAGTCGACTAATATTACGACGGTTTAGGTAACTGAATTCCTTAACGAGAGGTTATCGATAACCAGTTTTGACTATTTCAGGGGAAACCGTAGGTATTATATAGACTAGCTTAATACCGAACTAATATTGTTAAAGGTTTTACCTACTAAATAATTGGGCATTTCTATCTTTAATACACAATTATGTGCCTAATAAATTACACACACATACACTACAAACATATATTTTACCTTTTAATATTATCCTATATGTGTATTAATAGATTACATCACATACACTAACAAAGGTAAAGGTTGAAAAGGTAAATATGTAGTAGCGGATGGCTATCTGCTACGAGGTAAAAAGGTATTGGTTGTCTAGTTATGTGATTGTGTGTTAGACAGCATTAGACTTCCTGGAAACGAAGTAGAGATTTTGCCGCGGATCTACTCATTTCCTAGTCAGAAGGAACTTGGCGAAGTTATGAGTACGATCAGGTTTCGCACGTTAGTTATTGATGCGGGGGTCAGATTGAGGATCTACTCGTTATTTGACTTTCGCAAGAATATCTAATATGAGACGGAACACGATAATTAAATACTTTGTCTGATCGGGTGGTCTGGGCATGTCTGGCGGATAATTGCATGACATTAATCAATAGCTGAAGGAAAATGGTGGATGCTGATCCAGATACTCAGTCTTGCATAGTTGCCTAGTAGTCTTTGAGTACAGTTGGAAGCGTTACGTGTCGGTATCCGATGGCGGAGCTTCCCGTGGCGTTTCTAGCATGGATCGTGCAATCGCTTAATGAATGCATAATTATATTACGTGGATAGTAGATTATTTCTAAAATTCTGTTAGAGTAATCAATTTTGATCGCGAGCTTAGCCGGGCAGAGGACATGGATAGGCCAATCCTATGTACTTCTGACTTGGTGACGCTTGGCCGGACGGGTATACATGTGGATGGCGATACCAAGGGCATATAATGCCGCTAAGATAGGCGACCTTGAACCATGTATACTTAGTGGGCAGCCGTAAATACATCTTGAATAATAGCTATACTTATTTAGAAACGATCTATTTACCTAGTCTATAATTGGCATTCTCAGCTAATATTTAATAAGGTAACGTTTTTAAAGAGGTAAAAGGCTATTAAATCTTATTAATCAAAGGAGGCGGTGTTTTATCTTACACGCATACACACTCCTGACACACTACAAAGCCTAAGGGCTGTTTCAATAGTGACAGACGTCTTAAATACACACATGTATATATTACATTACAGCATGTGATAGGCGAATGTTATTAAAATTATTATCAAAGGAGGTGAAGTTTTATTTCACGTGCTTACGCACTCCTGCCACATCTCAAATCCTAAAGGCTGTCTTGATAAGGACAGTCGTCCTAAAGCCAAGTTCAACCAAAGGAGTCTTGCCTGTTAAATCAAGATTTTAATCGCAGACATTCTGCTGGGGGTTATAGGCCCCACTATTACTTTAATCGGAGTTCGCAGCTACGGCTGGCCTACGGGCGGAGAAAGTTCACGTTGACTGAGTCAATCATGCGTCATACCTCTGGACTATCGGCCTCGGCAGTGTTCCTAATTCTGGCGGAGCTGTAATGGCACGCAGATCTTAAAACCTGTGTCGGACTGGCCTGAGTCCCTACGCTTTGATTTGACTAATAGTCCGTGATTATGAATTAGCTCAACTCTTCATCAACCTTCTGAGTCTATTTAACCCTTGGCAGAACAGTTGCTATCAGTCATAATTGCCTAAAGTAATAGACTTCCAGTTGGTTAAGCTCGGTGAGCCTAAATCCGTCACGGAGGCTTGGAGCGAGGGTGAAAGTCACGGGACCCGGCGATGGTGTGGGGCCGGTTCACTACCCTTTCCTTACCCAATTCCTGAACTATATCTATATCTTCACCATACACATACACTCTACATTTTAGGCACAATCAAATTACACTTTGTTTAACATTATAAGTAGATAAATGCAGTAGGTATAGATCATATGTAAAAAAATAGCGTTGCACTAGAAAAATAAAATATATATATCTAAAATATAATTAGTATTAATTAGGGAGTTATTAGCATACCTACCTACAGTACCTCACTAGAAGCTAGATTCCTACAAGTATAGGGTGGAGTCCTAAAAGTATACGAGACGAGACAAAATCTACGATGGATCTAGGAAGTAAGTGGTAGATCATAAGCTAGAGAAAAATTAGTAGTAACTCTTCTGATTTAGACTAGACATAGCAGGTTCTAAATTAGGTAAAGGTAGAATTAGCTTAGCATATTAGTTTATAAGAAATAATTATTGATGACAACTTTAATTCTTAATTCAATCCCTAATACAAGATTTAGTTACTGCTCTGCATTTTAAACAATTCCAGGGGATCCAGCTACTGATCGGAGTGTGGCGGTGGCTGTAGGGAGCTGCGGAGCGGCGGATTGGTCAGTCTAATAAAGCGTAAGCCGGGCGTCCAGGTAGGTCATAATTATTCATTTATATTAAATGTTTGTGAGCGTGTCATTCGCGTTGTAAGCATCTCTGAATAGTTAGTATCTAGTTATAGGAGTAGGCGTAGACTTGTAGGATTCCATAAGATTTGTATAATAATTCAGTAGATTGATATATTACAGCTTCAGTAGGAATACGCGAATTCGCTTGATAACGTAAAAATAAATAGACTCATCGGGCATGGTCATATTCTCTAGATTGTGAATAAAGGTTCTAAATAAAAATTCAAATTAGGAAATTAATAATTTTAGCACAACACACTCTATTTGAAATCGCTATAATTCAGTTTAAAATCATCCTAGTTTAGTTCTACATATTAATTCTTATAAGACTATTAGGAACAACACTTGACCAGAGTGTTATAGGGACCTAATCTATGTTAATTTATTAATAAGTTAGTCAGGCCAAGCTAGTAAAAGAATATAATAATGAAAAACACGACAGCAAAATATTCACTAGTGATTAGGTAGAATCCAGAAATAGTTAATTTAATTCCCTATAACTGACAAAATAAAGTATAATTTTAATTAAGCAATCAATCTTTAGGTAAACATGTTAGGATAGCATCTAGTTAATTTGGTAATCAGTTTAGCAGTTTAGCACAAGACATTACGTACCTCTATAAAGAACTAAAGGGTTACTATTAAACACAGCGTAGAGTACTGCCACTATTAGACGATCAGAATGCCAATAAATTTAAACAACAATATAAATAAATATATATTCATTTCCCATTTCCTATTAAGGAAGTATGGGGTGTGAAAGGGGAGTTTACTTTCACCTTTTGAAAAAAATTTTTATGTATATAGGGGGGGGGGGGGGGATTCATGACAATTTGGTGCCGTGACCAGGATCAGAAACACTATGGTCTTACGGCTTTAATATTTTAAGAAGTAGGCTGGACATGCCTACAATTTGTTGTCCGTGAAATGGATAGAGGTTAGAAAACGTAATCGATTGTGCTAATATTTTCTCGAATGTAATTTACTTGAAGAATTATAAGTAATTCACACCAGTTCTGAGATATGGGGGCGAGAGGTTTAATATCTATGCTAGTTCAGGGCATTCAGTGAGTTAGAATTAAGGAGTAAGCCTAGGACCTGTGCTTAAATTATTTAAGTTAAATTTTCGAAATTTTAATTATGCTTTAAACTCATTTTATGCAACTCTCGAAGTATTACAAAAGTAAAGAAAAAAAAAAAAAAAAACATTTGTGCGTATTGTGTTGCGAAAAAAAAAAAAAAGCCTCATTCGTAACAATAAACCAGATGTTGATTTTGACAAATAGTTAAAAACACTGCTAGAAAGTTTTATGACTTAAAGGTTTTGTTACTTGTAAAGGGTTTTAAAATGGTTATATTTTAAAAACTCAGTAAAAGCTCTAACTATTTTAATTTTTTTTGCAGTCTATTGTTCTTATGTTCCATGATGTTTTGCCCCACGTGCTTATGAACGAGCCTGAATTTTGTGGGTGTTAGATAGTCTATTAATTTAGATTGTTTAGATAGTCTATTAATTTAGAACCATAGGGGCGTGAGTAGTTAGATTTTATATTGTTAAAGAACTAGATGTGAACTTTTGACAGAAAGCTAATTTAAGAAAAAAATTTAATAAAGGCAGGAGGTTGCGTAAGTGAAATAACGATGAATAGTAATATCCTATGTTATCACTGAATTAATGAGCATTTCTTAAAGGTAATTAGTGAGCATTCAGGTCGCTTGGAATACTGAAATGGTGCTGGCATCGTTATAATGGAGAGGTTAATTATTAAAGTTAGATAAAATAAGTGGATGATAGGGAATTACCATAATGAATTTGGTTAGGATTAGTCTCAGTCGAAAATGCAATTATGATAGTGAAGTCGGTGGGATTCGCTAGAGCTTGACGGATCTATAAACTTATTTGGTCAAGGTTCCATAAGGTGTCGCTAGACGGAGCTAGTTAATTCCAGTTAAAGCTTAACTTTATTAAAGGTGGCGCTTTTCAATGCAAGGCTTGGCCTTGGTAGAAGTAATTTCGGAAGTATTGGGAAGGTGGCGCTGGGTGTGATAGAGTTCTCCCGCTTTGAATTAATTGAGCTTTGAGTCCTACTGGGAAGCGATAGTGGCGACTATGCCGTTGCGATAAATTTTATCTTTGGTTACTTTTTAATATATTTCCTCCCATACTTGGAACTTAAGGTTTTCTCTGTTATTACAGTCTAGTGGTATTTGAAGGAATCATTTATATTAAATTCTTTTAGTAAGCTGGAGGGGCGGCGCCAACTGTGATTAAAATTATAACGTCTTAATTTGAATAGTAATAATCTATAATTATAAGATCATAACTAAATAATAATATAATGAATTCTACTCGATTAGTTTAAAACTTCCTATTAGTATGCTAGGCAAGTACGTAGTATCGGGGTATAGTTTCGGTTACAGAGGTACAGAAGCAAACCATGAGTGGGAGATACTCACTACTAGTGGGCCCGGCTTTAATTTGAGGGTTATAGTAAACAACTCGCTGGGCTGTTTATTATAACTTGAGGGTTATAGTAAACTGGATTTTTAGGTACCCAGTCATGGTGGTCAAGAAAAAAAAAAAAAAAAAAAAAAAAAAAAAATGTAGTTTATCTTACCGCGTAATGAGTCTAATACTAAAAAAAAATAAAAATATAAAAAAAAAAAAAAAAAAAAAAAAAAAAATGTAGGTTATCTTACCGCGTAATGAGTCTAATACTAACATTAGAATAGGGAACACCGGACCTTAGTCTAAACACCTTATATAAAAATTAAAGTAAAAGTGTTAACAGTGCCAGTTGACTAAAGTGATACCAGTGTTTAATTAATTGCAAGTGAAAAATTGAGAAGGGAACAAACAAAGTACAAGAAGATGCCAAACTCAAAGCGAATTACAAAACGGGCTTCTGTGAAGAAGACAAGGGCTACCAGGCCGGAGTTTAAGGCTGTCGAACCCAAGAGAAGGTCGAAGAACATCGCGTATGCTAGCGTAGAGAAGTTGATCAATAGAGCGATAGGGGGCTTACACCTAAAGTTCCAACGATTAGAAGAAAAGGTGAATAACGCATCATCTGCAGCGGCTTCAGATAGTTCCGTCGAGCAGCGGGAAATGTTGATAGCAGACTCTTCTGCCCAACCGCAAGCTGTACCCAGTACTTCTAGTATAGTCAACCCTATACCTTATTACCCGGTGCAGAGCTTCAACCTGGAGAAACCCAAATTCCCATTTAGAGGGAAACACCCTGTAACATTTATCGAAGACCTAACGGTGTATCTACGGAAGGTACCAAATGGAGGAAGCGTTGTCGACCTGATCGTCGAGTGCCTGGAGGGAGAAGTTCGCGACTGGGCGCGTATTTATAAGGATAGATGGATAGTATTTGAGGACTTTAAAAGGGATTTTCTCGATCATTTCTGGGGTCAGAGCAAGCAGAATTTACTGCGTAAATGTATCGTACAAAACAAATGGGAGGGTGGATCAGCCACGATGCTGGCCCACTTCATTTCTTTATGTGGTCAGGCTAAAATGCTGACATACCCAATACCAGAGCGTCAACTTGTTAACGATATAATGAATCATTACCCTAGGGACGTTCAATATGCGTGGTCGGTTAGTAACAAATCTTCTATTTTAGAGGCGACGGAATTCCTTCGTAGGTTAGATGATGTTAACGAGCAAGATAGTCAGTCTTACCGCCTTAACCAGTGTGAACAGGCGAGGCCAGAGGTTACGAATAACGCTAATAAGCGAAGGGTTGGTAGGAACTACAAAAGCAATTTCGTTAAGGGCAATAATCGGCCTACGGTGACCGTGAATGCTGTGAATGCTAGTGAGGCTCAGGAGATTGTTGAGGTTGAGAACAACGAAACGAATTTAAACTAAACGATGTCGACGGAAGAAACCCCGGTCCTTCGGCAAAGAGAGGGGCGAAGGTGGAACCTGCTGCGTTAAATATAATGCTTTCCATGGGCTGGAAACCAGGACACTCCTTAGGAAAGGGAAATACAGTACGATTGAGGCCTGTAAACCCCAAAGGACAATTTGATAAGGCAGGTTTAGGTTTTAAGTGTAAAAGCTCTAATTTAGATGAAATTGAATTTAAGGTGCTGGATTTACTTAAAAGTCATTCGGATTATAGCGATAGAAAAGGCTACTATATTGAGAGGCAGGTCGCTTCAATGTTTGAGGAGGAGGACCAGATAACAGCAGACGTCTTGGAAGTGATGAAGTCAGAAATTGAAGTTAGTGTCTTAAATAAAAATGTTATTTGTTTAGTGGATACAGGAAGTGACATTACATGTATCTCCTACTCACTCTGGGAGGAACTGTCAGTGGAGGTCGGAGATAAATTATCCATGCTGCCGATCAAACCTATACAAATTAAGGGGGCGTTCGGCCAGAGAAGTTTAAAGATTCAACAAATGGTACTTCTACCGGTTAAATTTGTAAATTGTAGAATAGATGTCAGGTTCTTAATAGTCCCCAATTTAAGACATTCGATTATAATCGGTTTTGATTGGTTATCGTCTAATCAAGCGTGTGTTAAGATACAAAAACCGTTCCCTGGTTTAAGCTTTTGCGTAAATAATAGAGAGGTATTCGTACCTTTCAAAAGATTTATATTCGAACATAATTGTGTCGCGGAAATAAGTAGGTTAAATGAAGAGTTAGACTTCCAGGCTTATCTAAAAGAAATTAAAGTTGGAATTCCATTAGAAGGTGAACAACTTGAGAAGCTATATGCAGTGCTGAGTAGACATAGTGAAGTGTTTACAACAAAATTAGGACGGGCAAATTGCTACGAACATGAAATCAAGATGGTTGAGCATACACCGTTTATTAAGAGGTCGTATCCCGTGCCGTATGCGTATCGGCAAAGAATGGAGGAGAAACTAGCCGAGATGGTGGAGATGGGAATCATATCTCGAGGCACTACACCCTATAGCAGTCCGCTTACGTTTACTGTCAAACCGGATGGTTCACTACGAGTCCTTTTAGATGCTAGAGAGATAAACAAGTACATGATTGCCGAATCTGAAGCGCCGCCTATGCAAATAGATGTTATCAACATGTTCCACGGCGTAAACTATATCAGTATCATAGATATGAATAACGCTTACTTTCAGATTGGGATAACAAAGGATAGTCGAAAGTATACGGGGTTCGTATACGGGGGTAAATCATATGTTTATAATGTTCTGCCGCAAGGACTTAAAACATCAGTTGGAAGCTTTAGTAGAGCAATGGATATAATACTCGGGCCCGAAGTGAGACAATTTTGTGTTAATTATTTAGATGATTTAGCAATACTAACTGCAGGAAATTTAGAAGATCATTTGGAGCATATTAACGTAATACTTAATAAACTAAAAAGAGCAGGATTAACGTGTAATATAGTAAAATGTAAATTTATTTGTAAGGAAGTCAAGATGTTGGGTCATATTATTTCTACAGAAGGAATTAAAACGGATCCAGAAAAGATAATGTCGATACAAAAATTCCCGGAACCTAAGAAGATAAAACACTTAAGAGCTTTTTTAGGCTTATGCAATTACTACCGTAGATTTATAAAGGATTATAATAGTATAATTCAACCTTTATGTGAGCTATTAAAGAAGAATAAACCGTGGGTATGGACCCAAGAAGCTCAAGAGTCTTTTGATTTATTAAAGCGTAATTTCTCTAATACTATAATGCTAAATCACCCGGATTTCTCAAGACCATATTACCTACAAACGGATAGTTCAGGGATTGGATTGGCGGGGGTTCTATTCCAGTATGACGACGAGAATAAGACGAGAATATTAGGTTATTGTAGTAGGGCTTTAAGGGGAGCTGAGCTGAGGTGGACTACCACAGAACAGGAGTTTTGGGCAATTATCTATTGCCTCAGGAAATTTGAAACATATTTGCGAGGATCGAAAGTTATTATAAGGACCGATCATAAGGCGTTAACATTTGTAAGATCCTGGAAGATGTATAACAGTAGAATAATACGTTGGATACTATTTCTGGAACAATTTGATTATCAAATAGAGCATGTCAAGGGGAAGGACAATGTTGCTGTGGATGTCTTATCTAGGTTTCCCCCTAATACGACAATCAATCAGGAAGACAAGGTATATTGCCCGGAAATTCACTACATGGAGACTGCGAAAAATAAAGAATTAATATCCAACCTGAAGAATATTGCTTTCTTGCAGAGACAAGACCGAGAGATTAGAGACATATTAGATATTGTAGAGAATCCTAATAGTGATTTTAATGATAAAAGATTAGTAAGAGTAGCAAAACGTAGTTGTATTATAAATAATATTTTGTATTTCACTCTAGAATCGAAATTAAATGTAATCTATTTACCACATAAACTTAAGGGTGATGTTATCCTACAAGTACATCTAGAGATGGGACACCAAGGGGCGTATAAAGTACTGAAATATCTTAGGGATCGATTCTACTGGTTAGGGATGAATAAAGACGTGAAAACCGCCTTGAGGACGTGCCATATCTGTCAGGTGTCTAAGAGTGACAATGTTAAGTATGTGGGGGAATGTAAATCAATTGTGACAAATGACATCGGAGATTTAGTTATGGCAGACTTATATGGGCCGTTACCCAAAGGAAAATTTGGAGCCGCATATATACTAGTAATTCAGGATTCGTTCAGTAAATTTATAAAATTATATGATTTAAGAAAGGCGTCTTCTCGCGCTGTTATTAGTAAAATGAAGCAATTTTGTAAGATAATTAAACCTAAGGTCGTAATGACTGATAATGGAAGCCAATTTAGTTGTAACGGATGGAAGGAGGCACTGCGGGAAATCGACGTTAAGCCTATTTACACTACAGTAAGGAACCCTAGGCCAAATACTACGGAAAGGGTTAATAAAGAACTGGGTAGACTATTTAGGACTTATTGTCATCAGAATCATAAGGGATGGGCAAGTATACTACATAAAATTGAGAGCTTGTATAATAATACTTACCACGAGAGCACTGGTTTCACTCCGAATGAAATCTTGGAAGGGAATGCTACCAGCTTATCATTCGATCATTGTTTACCGGGGTTTGTAAGTACAAAGAATACGGAACTTGTCAAGGAAAAGGTGCGGATAAATTTGAAGTCTAACAGTCTCAAAAGACAGGCTCAATTTAATAAAACTCATAGGCTGATTACTTTCCAAATAGGGGATTATGTAAAGATTAGGAATGTTAATAAATCTAGTGCAGAAAAGAAGATTACTAAGAAGTTTGAATTATTATATAGTGGGCCATTCGTTGTGGCTGCTGTACCCTTCCCAAACGTATATGCGTTGTTAGATCCCGAAACAGGGAAACTTAAGGGAAATTATAATGCTATTCATTTGAACAAATATTATACACAAAGAATTGTTAAGTAATTAGGAGTGACCTGTCCTTTGTAAAGGTAGAACCTTGTTATTATTGTGTACGTCTTTCGACACTTTGTTTTTCAATACTAGGACTGTTAAGAGAACTTAAGTATGTAATTTCCGTACTAAGATTTTAGATTACCTATTTCATTACTGTGTATTGTTAAACTAGATTAACGGGAATACTAGATTAATATTGAGCCCTTTAAATTCTCCGACGTATTGTTCTGAGTTTTCTGAGGTAAGAGGAGAGAAGTGGAAGTACACACAAAATGCATGCTTAAATTCCCAAATTGTAAATGTACAAGTCCACATGTTATTAATTGTGTCAGGCCAAATTCTAATGTTAGTGTTAAAGAATTTTTTTGTTTGTTTAGTATAGATCATAAAATAGGTAATGTTAGGCTAGGCGACGGTGGTTGTTAGATTTTAAGGTTATAATGTTTAATGGAATAAATGCTTGAGGGAACACCGGAGGACTGGGTCTTGGCACAAATGGTTTCATTATGGACAGTGGCATAAATCAGTATATATATATAAAAAAAAAAAAAAAAAAAAAAAAAAAACTTAATGTGTGAAACGCCTTATGCCACTGTGAATGAAGGCATTTGTTGGGGATTGTGCGGTGGCCAAGTCAGGGGGGGTTAGCATAGAAGTTAATTAATATGTAATGGGTGAGATAAAATTATAAGGGATAAATGAATTAAACCTAATTCTAATTTTATGTTTACTTTGATGTATGTGTATGTATATATATATTGCGAGTAGGAAAGAATCGATTCGGTTATATGTGAGCATAGGGTGAAAAACTACTACGATAAACTTCTTAGTTTTTCAGGGGGCGAATTGTAACGGAATCAACCGAATCGGACTAAACATTATAGGTATTAACTACTTAATGAGGGACGCAACGCCAAGAGGACTGTCTGTATGCCAACACCAAGTCCAGATATGTCCAAATTGTGGTCATTTGGTATTCATCGAAGTTTCATTTCATTAAATTTTATCGAAATATTCAACGAATTCATTTAGAATTTATCGAAACGTGTAGTTGTAGGGCAATTAATTAGGGTCGAGTCGATAACAAGGATTTGTTCATTAAAATACCTAAGTACAAGTACATGGGAACAAAAGTTAACAGTTTTGAGAAAGAAAAAAAAATTAAGCACAAAAACGCTGTACTCAGTTAAGGCGAAGCGCGTGCGGAGGTTACGTTGTTACTAAGGGATAAGAAAGAAAAATATTCAGTGGAATATGTTTCATTGTAGCGAAATAGAACTAGGTTTAAGAGGTTAAAGTACACTCGAATAGTCAATTTTAGGTTATTGTCGCTAATTAATTTTATCGAATCAATCAATTAAATCATGCTTTGAACTTCATACACTGAAAAAAAAAAAGAGACTGAATTCAACTGCGGACCTTGTGGTTCGGCTAAAGACAGAATATTTAATATTAAATGAGGCTTGTTTAGAGATGTACAAGCAAGGTTGGTAATTACCTAACAAGCCAATATTGTTAAGGATTCCTAGTTAGCCTTAACATTGCACTTACTCACTTATAAACAAAATCGTTAGCATTCCGAACCAATAAAGGAATTAGGTAAATAATTTAACAAAGTTTGATAATGTTTGCCGATTTGACTTATTAGCTGTTTGCAATTAACATTGTGGGCTCCATAAAAACAGTCTTGCTTGGTTATTTACAGTAATGACGTTTTACTGTAGATTTGCAGCGTTTCTGGGAGTACGTCGCCTTAAGGCAAAGGCAGAAATACACAAGTGCGCCTGTCGTAAACTATACGAAATGTTGACAGGCCAAGAAATCTAAAACTGTGTTACTCTATGCAATGGGTCACCACTTGTATTTCAAGTAGGGTTATTTATGAAGGTTTGGCGTGAGAACGAAGCATACTAGGTATAAGTTAAAAGTAAATAACAATCCTTATGTAAATATGTAATGTATGAATTAGTAAATACGGTTGCAGAAATTGTAATTAGGCACGACTGTTCTTAAATAGAAGTGAGGAATATTAACTTTAATACAATATGTCTATATAAAACTTATGTATGTTATAAATTGCTATAAGTAAATAAGTAATAGTGTAGGCCAAGGAGTGATGACAATAGCTGTGTTGTATAGCTGTTAGTAGTACAAGATTTCATAACCGTTAATCAGTACTTTACTATTAAATAAATAAATAAATAAATAAATCATTACGACCTAGTAGATACGATGGCCATGCCCTAGCTGAGTTAACAACAAAACAATGAGAGTAGCGATATAACTAGGGCAATCAATTAAATCAATTAATTAAATCAATTAATTCAAAGGGCCCCACAGTCACCTTTTGAGAATAGAGTTGCTAGGTAGATTATCTGTCAAATTATGGTATGGGAATATAAATATTTTAAACGGGGATTTAGTTATCAGATTGAAAGCTAGTACTAAGACGATTTACAGTTTAAAATTAAATTAGGTAAAGAAGTTGCCAGAATGTTTGTAGGGACCTTAGGGTGTCATAAATAGTCAGGGGATGCGGGGGGAAGAGAGCTGTCCCTTCCCAGAAAAATACGCACGAGTGCAACTGCATAGAGGCAGACTTGAAAAAAAAAAAAAAAAACAAAAAATGGCCAAGAGAAATTAGGGGTCCGTGCGGCATTAGGAATCATTGTTTTTCACAACAATGATGCGGACAGGCTGACAAGCCGAAGGAGTTTAAAAATAAAATTATTAGAATGAAAACATCTTATTTTGAAAAAAAAAAAGAAAAAGGGAATTTATATAAAACTAGGTCACACAACTTAGAATGAAAAGATACTATATGATATTAAGATACTATATGATATTAAGCCTGAAGCTTGACTAGAGTACTAAGTAAATATTTTATGATTGTCAGAGCCTAATTAGACTTCCCCACAGAGAGATATAGCTAGCGTAGGGATCGATTAAAGAATAACGTAATGATAAAATATAATTATAAAATCTCAATATTAGCGATAAAATATAATTATAAAATAATTATTAGCGTTGCTAATTAGTGCTAAAAAATAAATATATGCTAGGCAAGATAGATACAGCCATTGTCTAGATACGTAGTGGTTCAGATGAATTAGGGAATTTAATGGCACACAAAACATTAACACATGGGAGTTAGGGACGCTTAGACTACGCGTTGTAGTATTCCTAACTATACACAAGAGTTGATGAAGAGGTATATACAAACAGAAAATAAATACCGACAAACATGCGGAACCCGCGAGCGTATTAAAATCGAATTTCGGAGAATGTTAAAAAGTAACGGTAAGGAGAGCTAAGGGATAGTCGGGACTAGACTTTGGGAGAGATCGGACGCGAGAGAGTGGTGACTAGACTTTGGGAGAGATCGGACGCGAAGAGTTGAGATTAGGACCTGTGAGGGCGCACACGCAGGTGTAGATTTGCAGACGAAGTGATCGCGAAAGTCGATAGGAAGTATAGGCAGGTTAAAATTGAATAGGGGTCGTACACTCGTAATAGGGCTCCACGATAGTCGAGATCGTGTCGCATGCACGAAAGAAACATAGTACGCGCGTGTAATACCGACTAGTAAATCAATCTAATAAATTGTAATAGTGGTAGGGCATATAAAATATTAGGGTTTAGGAGGGGGCGCCGCCTTCCTTGAGGTTCGTTATATTTTACAGTAGGTCTCGCCATAAATAGGAAATCAGTTAGGGCTAGCTTAGTTGAACGCGGATCCTAGGTCTAGGTGACGAAGAATTCGCGAGTCAATCTTCAGAGCAGAAGGAGTCATCGTCCTGGGCAAGGTGAGCAGAGGTGAAAACCCGAGGTCCGTCCAAGCACTGCAGCCTGACAGCCAAACCAATCGCAAGTAAGTGATTTCACTATCTTTAAATTACCTGACGTTTATAATTTTGTTATGATAATAAATTTATAATCCACATATTAATAATAAATCCCATACAACTCGGGAAATAATAATATCTACCGATATTATCGAGTATGCTTTACTATGTGATTAAATAACGGATATACTTGATTCTGATAACGGCTCGCGATCGAATTGGGAAAGAATTATTTAATTCTTAGTGGCAGGCAGAGAGCTTCGCGAAAATTATTACCAAGGTAAATAGCTAGTCCTGTTATATAATTTACCTGACGTTTATAATTATGATGATAAATTTGTAATTCACATATTAATAATAAATCCCATACAACTCGGGAAATAATAATATTTACCGATATTATCGAATATGCTCTACCTTGTATTTAAGTAATTATAACGGATGGTTTAGGAAATTGACGTGAGTAAATATACCTGATCCTGATAGCGGCACCCGATCGAATTGGGAAAGAATTATTTAATTCTCTTTGGCAGGCAGAGCGCTTTGCGAAAATTATTACCAAGATAAACAGCTAGTCCTGTTATATAATTTACCTGAGTTTATTCGTCTAGTCGACTAATATTACGACGGTTTAGGTAACTGAATTCCTTAACGAGAGGTTATCGATAACCAGTTTTGACTATTTCAGGGGAAACCGTAGGTATTATATAGACTAGCTTAATACCGAACTAATATTGTTAAAGGTTTTACCTACTAAATAATTGGGCATTTCTATCTTTAATACACAATTATGTGCCTAATAAATTACACACACATACACTACAAACATATATTTTACCTTTTAATATTATCCTATATGTGTATTAATAGATTACATCACATACACTAACAAAGGTAAAGGTTGAAAAGGTAAATATGTAGTAGCGGATGGCTATCTGCTACGAGGTAAAAAGGTATTGGTTGTCTAGTTATGTGATTGTGTGTTAGACAGCATTAGACTTCCTGGAAACGAAGTAGAGATTTTGCCGCGGATCTACTCATTTCCTAGTCAGAAGGAACTTGGCGAAGTTATGAGTACGATCAGGTTTCGCACGTTAGTTATTGATGCGGGGGTCAGATTGAGGATCTACTCGTTATTTGACTTTCGCAAGAATATCTAATATGAGACGGAACACGATAATTAAATACTTTGTCTGATCGGGTGGTCTGGGCATGTCTGGCGGATAATTGCATGACATTAATCAATAGCTGAAGGAAAATGGTGGATGCTGATCCAGATACTCAGTCTTGCATAGTTGCCTAGTAGTCTTTGAGTACAGTTGGAAGCGTTACGTGTCGGTATCCGATGGCGGAGCTTCCCGTGGCGTTTCTAGCATGGATCGTGCAATCGCTTAATGAATGCATAATTATATTACGTGGATAGTAGATTATTTCTAAAATTCTGTTAGAGTAATCAATTTTGATCGCGAGCTTAGCCGGGCAGAGGACATGGATAGGCCAATCCTATGTACTTCTGACTTGGTGACGCTTGGCCGGACGGGTATACATGTGGATGGCGATACCAAGGGCATATAATGCCGCTAAGATAGGCGACCTTGAACCATGTATACTTAGTGGGCAGCCGTAAATACATCTTGAATAATAGCTATACTTATTTAGAAACGATCTATTTACCTAGTCTATAATTGGCATTCTCAGCTAATATTTAATAAGGTAACGTTTTTAAAGAGGTAAAAGGCTATTAAATCTTATTAATCAAAGGAGGCGGTGTTTTATCTTACACGCATACACACTCCTGACACACTACAAAGCCTAAGGGCTGTTTCAATAGTGACAGACGTCTTAAATACACACATGTATATATTACATTACAGCATGTGATAGGCGAATGTTATTAAAATTATTATCAAAGGAGGTGAAGTTTTATTTCACGTGCTTACGCACTCCTGCCACATCTCAAATCCTAAAGGCTGTCTTGATAAGGACAGTCGTCCTAAAGCCAAGTTCAACCAAAGGAGTCTTGCCTGTTAAATCAAGATTTTAATCGCAGACATTCTGCTGGGGGTTATAGGCCCCACTATTACTTTAATCGGAGTTCGCAGCTACGGCTGGCCTACGGGCGGAGAAAGTTCACGTTGACTGAGTCAATCATGCGTCATACCTCTGGACTATCGGCCTCGGCAGTGTTCCTAATTCTGGCGGAGCTGTAATGGCACGCAGATCTTAAAACCTGTGTCGGACTGGCCTGAGTCCCTACGCTTTGATTTGACTAATAGTCCGTGATTATGAATTAGCTCAACTCTTCATCAACCTTCTGAGTCTATTTAACCCTTGGCAGAACAGTTGCTATCAGTCATAATTGCCTAAAGTAATAGACTTCCAGTTGGTTAAGCTCGGTGAGCCTAAATCCGTCACGGAGGCTTGGAGCGAGGGTGAAAGTCACGGGACCCGGCGATGGTGTGGGGCCGGTTCACTACCCTTTCCTTACCCAATTCCTGAACTATATCTATATCTTCACCATACACATACACTCTACATTTTAGGCACAATCAAATTACACTTTGTTTAACATTATAAGTAGATAAATGCAGTAGGTATAGATCATATGTAAAAAAATAGCGTTGCACTAGAAAAATAAAATATATATATCTAAAATATAATTAGTATTAATTTTTATTTTATTTTATTTTATTTTATTTATATTTGGGAAACATACAATATTTTGATACACATTATATACATACATACAAGAAAAACATAAATCAGCAAAGTTTCCACTAAGTTACTAAAACATATTATAATTTACAATACACTACAGAACATCGGAGTTAGGAGAAAACATGTAAAAAAGCAAGCAAAAATAAACATACAAAAGAAAGAGAAAAACAAAAAATAAAAATAAAAAGATAAACTGGTCGCCACTAAAAGAAAACTACACGAATATACTTTCGAGGGCCTGTTTAAGGCTTCGTTTATAGGCTCCTATAGGACAACTGAAAATATCCAGATCCAGTAAGTGTTCATTATAAAATTTGCAGGAGCGATGCAAAAATGTATTGCTAGTATATTTCTTTTTACAGAACTGAATATGTAATGAACACTTACGGCGCGAATTTATTCGAGGGCAACTCAAACCAATATTACTTAGTAAGAGCGGTGAATCAATGTAATTATTTATAATCTTGTATAAAAACAGTTGATCCTTCTGAACTCGTCTATGAACAAGAGGCACGAACGCAGGTACCTTGTTAAATCTATATTGAAAATGTTTCAAATACAAGTTAAACACTCTATCTAACCTCTTAATTTGAGTTTTATATTGCGGGTTCCAAACAGTAGACCCGTACTCGAGTAGTGGTCTGACGTAGGAATCAAATAAGAGAGAGAGGGTTGAGCCGGCTTTGAAATCCCTGCTGACTCTCAGAACAAATCCAAGCATGCGGTTGGCCCTGGAGATTATGTAGCTAAGATGCTCGTTAAATGTCAACCTACTATCCAGTAGTATACCTAAGTCTTTTGTAACTCTAACGCGCGTTAATGTGACATTGTTAAAATTGTACTCATATTTAATATGCTTAGGGTTTCTAGAGAAAGTAATTACATTGCATTTCTTAATATTAAGGTCCAAATAGTTATTTTTACAGTAACTCATGAATTTATCGAGGTCCCTTTGCAGGGACATGCAATCAGATATAGTTTTAATTTTTCTAAAAATTTTCATGTCATCAGCGTATAGTAGAAAGTTAGACTGGTCAAAAACATCAGCAATGTCATTAATGAATAAGTTAAAAAGTAGAGGAGCCAAATGCGAGCCCTGAGGCAAACCAGATGTGACCGGAAGAAAGGAGGAACAAAACCCTTTGATTGTCACTGCTTGGCTTCGTTCACGAAGATAGGATGTTATCCATCGTAAAAGATCCCCGTGTATACCGGCTATTTGTAGCTTACGCACCAACACCGAATGCCTTACTTTGTCGAATGCCTTCGAATAATCGGTATAAATAGCGTCCATCTGGAAGCCAATTTCCATCACAGAGGCAGTCTGGTGTACAAATTCACAAACATTACTTTCAGTGGATCTTTTATTGACAAATCCATGCTGTTGGTTGATAATTGTAGGCCTTAATAGAGGAAAAATATAGTCGTATATAATTTTTTCAAATAATTTGGCAATAGTGTTAAGTTTCGATATAGGTCTATAGTTAGCGATGTTGTGTTTGTCACCATTTTTAAATAAAGGAATTACATGGGATTGTTTCCAAACTTTAGGCATCGTACCGGTACTCAGCGACAAATTGAAAAGAATAAACAAGGGCACAGCAAGATGCTCACGACAATTTCTAAGAAAAATTGGAGGTATATTGTCCGGACCAGAACCTTTATTTGTGTTCAAATTTTTTAAATAGTTCTTCACGGTCTCCACAGAGACATTAATCGAATTGATGAGGGCAGAATTAGATGGTAGAATGTTTGGTTGTGCGCTGTAGGTGTTGAACGCAAGTATGGGATCAACGTCAGGTTCGAAGACAGAGTGAAAACATTTGTTGAATAACTCACATATTTCCTCGGCATCACTAGATGAAATGTTATTTAGTGTCATTGTCGCGGGCAAGTCGGGGCAGCCCTTTTTGGCCTTAACAAAAGACCAAAAGTATTTACTACTCCGTCTAATGTTACTCTCCGCCTTAAATATAAAACTATCGTGACACATCCGCTGCACACGTCTCTCCCGATCCCGTAAAAGCTGAAAAGTAGTTCGATCCCCAACTCTCCCATACTTAATTAGGGAGTTATTAGCATACCTACCTACAGTACCTCACTAGAAGCTAGATTCCTACAAGTATAGGGTGGAGTCCTAAAAGTATACGAGACGAGACAAAATCTACGATGGATCTAGGAAGTAAGTGGTAGATCATAAGCTAGAGAAAAATTAGTAGTAACTCTTCTGATTTAGACTAGACATAGCAGGTTCTAAATTAGGTAAAGGTAGAATTAGCTTAGCATATTAGTTTATAAGAAATAATTATTGATGACAACTTTAATTCTTAATTCAATCCCTAATACAAGATTTAGTTACTGCTCTGCATTTTAAACAATTCCAGGGGATCCAGCTACTGATCGGAGTGTGGCGGTGGCTGTAGGGAGCTGCGGAGCGGCGGATTGGTCAGTCTAATAAAGCGTAAGCCGGGCGTCCAGGTAGGTCATAATTATTCATTTATATTAAATGTTTGTGAGCGTGTCATTCGCGTTGTAAGCATCTCTGAATAGTTAGTATCTAGTTATAGGAGTAGGCGTAGACTTGTAGGATTCCATAAGATTTGTATAATAATTCAGTAGATTGATATATTACAGCTTCAGTAGGAATACGCGAATTCGCTTGATAACGTAAAAATAAATAGACTCATCGGGCATGGTCATATTCTCTAGGTTGTGAATAAAGGTTCTAAATAAAAATTCAAATTAGGAAATTAATAATTTTAGCACAACACACTCTATTTGAAATCGCTATAA
Organism: Bembecia ichneumoniformis; assembly: GCA_910589475.2. Lineage (NCBI taxonomy): Eukaryota > Metazoa > Arthropoda > Insecta > Lepidoptera > Sesiidae > Bembecia > Bembecia ichneumoniformis. Next base: position 8,451,038 of record OU342537.1, on the reverse strand, counting down.
TTCAGTTTAAAATCATCCTAGTTTAGTTCTACATATTAATTCTTATAAGACTATTAGGAACAACACTTGACCAGAGTGTTATAGGGACCTAATCTATGTTAATTTATTAATAAGTTAGTCAGGCCAAGCTAGTAAAAGAATATAATAATGAAAAACACGACAGCAAAATATTCACTAGTGATTAGGTAGAATCCAGAAATAGTTAATTTAATTCCCTATAACTGACAAAATAAAGTATAATTTTAATTAAGCAATCAATCTTTAGGTAAACATGTTAGGATAGCATCTAGTTAATTTGGTAATCAGTTTAGCAGTTTAGCACAAGACATTACGTACCTCTATAAAGAACTAAAGGGTTACTATTAAACACAGCGTAGAGTACTGCCACTATTAGACGATCAGAATGCCAATAAATTTAAACAACAATATAAATAAATATATATTCATTTCCCATTTCCTATTAAGGAAGTATGGGGTGTGAAAGGGGAGTTTACTTTCACCTTTTGAAAAAAATTTTTATGTATATAGGGGGGGGGGGGGATTCATGACAAGTGGACCGTCATCCTGTCTGCCGATCTTAAATAAAAAAGGATGATCTGTCCATATGGCTGTTTTATCGTGGTTTTCATTCCAAAATACATCTAACATAACGCCTGTCATGACAGATATATCAGCTTTATTAATTCTTCAGATTCTTTCGACTTTATTTACCGGGTTTTTAGCAGAGTATGTTTAAGCCTAGCATTAAAAACTGATTATAACGGATTTTACAGCTCATTTCTATCCTATCCCATTTGTCACCTAATCTTTATCCTCTGTAAGTCGCATCCTCCTTGTGTTGCTTGAGCTGTTGTTACGCTGGAAAGATAAATTTTAGCTTGGAACAGCTATTTATCCTTTTCGCCAAATATCATATTTGTGTTTTTCGTTTTTCTCAAAAACAAACTTGTAGCGCTACAATAGAATTTCTTTCTAAAACTTTCCTTTCTCTAGTAAAATTGTTTTTGTGTGCGACAGAGCGTCAACATAAATTAGAGTTAATACTTTAAGGAAAATTCCTTGAGAGATTTCGCCAGTGTTATCTAAGATGCGAAACCTTATAGTGTTATCATTCCCCAAAGGCGCTGCTTGAGTTTTTTCTTTTAGACATTGTTACTTTAACGAGTAATTCTATCTTGAAGTGTACATTACAAAGCTCAATTGACTCGATTCCGTGTTGACATGTTCTCTATTTATTTGGAAAATTAGCAGATTTTTTCAATCAGTAAATTGTCAGTTCTCGATTATACATACAATACATAAGACATAATTAACAGCAACCCGGCATCAACGGTTTTTTATTAACTAGTAGACTAGCGTGTAGGGAGTTGTTTATAAGTCTTTCTTACTGCAGTACATTACTGCAGAGACCAGGAAGTGAAGGATTGCCGGACGAAGTGGTTTCAAGGCCGAGCTTTAGCGAGGCCTTGATAAAGATCTGAGTCCGGCAATTCTCATTCCGGTCGAGGCTGGTATAGTGCTTTTCTCAATAAATGTGAGGAAATAATGAAACACGTAATAATGCAAAAAAATTAGTGTAATATGAAAAAATTAATAACAAATTAATTTACATATACACAGTATTATTTAGAATAAAACAAACGCAAATGTTTACTAAAAGCAATAAATATTTAGGTAGGTACTGAAAAAGTCTGCTTTCCCTCCTTTTTTATTTTTTATTTTCAATGAGTGCAAAGGAAACAGCCATACAGCCCAGTCATGAAAAGAGCGTGCGCTCGCCCCCGCCTACTACGCCTGTGACAGCGGCGGGCGCGTTCGTGAAGACTCCTGAAATACCGGGTCATATTATAGACATATTTGAATGGATGGATTGGATTAAAATTAATTACATTAAAAATAGCTATGAACACTTTTCTATAGGCAAGTCATTATAGGCATATTTGTTTATAAATTATACTTGATAAAAAATATGTCTCATCGAGTTATCAGATCGGTGAAGGTCGCTCTTCACCGGCTCTTAGACCATGATATTTTCTAGCAGGCATAATTTTGCTGGGCTCGAATTTGAGTGACTGCATAAGTAATACCAAAAATGTATTAAAAAAAATTTTAATCTTTAATAATTAAAAAATTTATAGCAAAAAAATATTGGTTGCATATTCAAATAAATAAGTAATATGATTGGCTCATAAATAATTCTCTTTGTTAAACGAATGTTCAGTAATTAAATCAACGAGTCCAGTGTCGATTTTTTTTTAATTTCATAGCGTTGCCAACTAAAACTCGATTAAATGGGCGATAGGCATACTGCGTTTCGCTGTTACTATTATTACTTTGTATACTGTTATTTTTTTTGGTATTTTGTATAAACCTAAATTAGCAGGTTCAGCTTTTTATTACAAAATAAATTGCAAAAGAGAACGTATTTAAAAAAGCTGATTACCTAGCAGTAACGCATAGATTGCGATAACCTTGTCTAACATAACTCCCTCGCGGCACACGTAAGCGGTTTTTGGTAGGTGTACGTTGGAATCAACAGTTATAAATTTAACTTATTATATAAAAATTTATCTTTACTATCAGTCTACAAAAGTACCATTAGAAAACCATAGACTACTTCATTTTTGTAGTGGAAATCAACAGTCGCTTAATATACAATGTATGGATTCTATACTACCGTTTGGCGTGGTCCGTGCTCGGATTCTCCCCTATATTTAATAGGTATAAGACAATCCGTTAGTGGTCGTAGTAGTCAAGTCACTGTTAGTGGCCGACCATCATAACTATATTGGGATAAAGTGCAGTGGTTTCCCGTTGCCTTCTGCACCAGACATATTAGGACTTATTTAGGTTCAAGGTCGCTATCGCCTTGAACCTGGTATGGTATGGTATCCCATCTATGGTAATGGTTATTTCGCCATATTCTTGGTCGCCAAAGCTTCCTTTGTTATCCAGCAGGGAGCACCACGACATTCAATTGGTTGCCACCGTCATTCAGCGCGTGCAGGTGAGGTTTACTGTTAGGCCGGATAAGATTTAACACAATTTAACATAATTTTACGTGAAAAACGACCACATATGACTAAGAAGAAAATCCTCTTCCACCAAGACAACGCACGAGTGCACACCTGCGTGATTGCCATGGCAGAACTTCATGAGTTGCTCTATGAGATGCTTTCTCACTCACCGTATTCGCCAGATTTAGCCCCTTGTGACTATTTTCTGTTTCCGAATTTAAAAAAATGGCTTGGTTGGAAAAGATTTGGCTCCAACGAAGAGGTCATGCACGAAACCAATGCCTATTTTGAAGGATTGCCTAGGTCGAATTTTATGGAAGGGATCGAAAAGCTAGAGAAACGCTGGGCGAAGTGCATTGAGCTACACGGAGACTACGTTTAAAAAATAAATAATAATAATTTAATTAATTTTACTTCGTGTTTAATTTTTACCAGACTTATCACTCCGCCCTCGTATTTCCTATCATTGCATACGGAGTGAAAATATGGACAATTAAAACCAGAGAGAGACAAAAAATTGACGCTTTCGAAATGTGGTGCTGGAGGTGGATGTTAAGGATCCCTTGGACGGCCAAACGAACAAATGCGTCTATTCTTTCTCAGTTACAAACAAAAACACAGCTGTCTATGTCTGCAACGTAGTCTTACATATTTCGGACACATTGTAAGAAGAGGTGGTGACAGTCTGTAAAAGCTGGCCGTTGTTGGCAATGTCGAAGGCAAAAGGTTGCGAAGCCGATCGCCAACGAGCTGGACGAATTAAATGAAGGATGCCACCTCTTTTGATACCTACACTTGGCCAGATGGTAAGGTCGACCATGGTGGTGCAGTCGAGACTGGGATTTCGTAACCATGAATGAGGGACCGACCGGAGAGAGAGAGAGAGAGAAAAAGGGAGAGAGAGAAAACAGAAGTGACACTTCTTTGGCAATCAAATATTATATACTAGCTGAACGTACTGGACACTTTTTATATATGATACTATTGATAGTAGCGTAATGTTATATAGCCTATAGTCTTCCTCGATAAATGGACTATTCAATACAAAAAGAATTTTTCAATTCTAACCAGTAATTCCTGAGATAAGCAAACGAACTAGTTCAAACAAACAAGCAAACTCTTCAGCTTTATATATTAGTATAGATAGTAAGCGTTAGATAAACGTTACAAGAACATCACGTGATCGTTACGTTACTCTGAAGTGTCACACACTTGCATTACTGTCATCGCGTGTAAAGAGGTTTCACTTCAAAAAATATGATATTTAAAGAATTTTAACTATTTATTTATTTACTTGCCTACCTCTACCTTATAAAAAGGATTCTCTAAAGGAATCACCCAATTGCTTGAATTATATTGTATAAAGTACTTATGTAGAATAAAAAATATTGAATTGTTGATATCTGTGTACGCTGTGTTGCCATTTAGATCGGCTTATCCCGATTCGTCGTTCACCCGTTGCCTTGAATACAAAAGACGTTGGCAGTCCAACACTGCGCTTCTTCACAATAAAAGAGCCGGCTCAATAGAAAAAAAAAACGATTCTTTTTACAGGCATATATTATGTTTTAATTTGCTATTTAGTAATCTTCACTTAATTCCAGGGCTTAAAATAGCGGGGTAATTATTTCGTTTAATTGTTTAATTTCACTGTTTTTTTTTTTCGTAAATGGAATATTTAATCCCCTTATGGCGGAGTGGCAAAGATAATAATTATTTTTCACTAACAAAGTAGTTCAATTAAATAAATCATTTTCCATTCAGGCTGTTTTTTATTTCAATAGAGACAGTAAAATGAAATATAAGTTTTGCCTTCTCTTTTCAAATTTTTAATTAATCACCAAATATTAGGACACCATTATATTCTATAAATTTAATGGATTGTTATATGGGCCTCGATAATCAAATAAAATTGTGCTACGGAATTCTGAATCTGGAAGAATTAAAATTTAAGTACACTGAGTTTCGCAGTCATTATGGCATCCCTTTTGGCGCCTGTAAATTCCCTTACAGAAGAAATAACTGTATGTGTGTTTCGGTGAGTGAGTAAGGGATGCCAGAGCCATTCCCCTTCGCTTAATTTTAATCCCTGCCAAGGTTACAGCGCACTGGCAGCAGTTATAAAATAATGGAATTTTTGAATAATAAATTTATGAGTAATTTTAAATTTATATTTAATTTTCATTACACACATATAAGAAGTTTTATTGACATGCATGATTTTCGTATGCTTATGTTGTCCTAATTTTCTTGCTTCAGATCTTCCGATACAATGAAATTATGCTTACGTGAAACTGTGTCAATAATTATGCAAAAATAACATTTGTTCTCTTAAGAAAGATTTTTTCTGTGTATTCTGTAGTTTTTGATTTCCTTATACAATTAACTTCCCATTTAAAGACAAAATAGTCTAATATTAAATAAATAGTTGTATTATAATTTATTATATATAATATATAATATATAATATATAATATAATACAAAATATATATATAATATGTTAAGGTAGACAGGCTGACGGTCCACTTGATGGTAGGTGGCTACCGTCGCGGCGGTTCTTATAACACAAGAAACGCGACAGATGTCGCAAGTGCGCTGCCGACCATAGTGGGATTGAGGATGAGGGATTGGGGTAGGGAAATGGGCTCTGGAATCCCTTACTCACTCACTGAAACCCACGTAAAGGGGAAGTTACTGGACTACGAAACGCAGTGTGGTCGCTGATCCAGACCAGAGTCAACTTCGAAAAGTTTATTTTCAAAGTTGACCATTCCAGGAATCGAACGCGGAACCCCTGGAAAAGAGCGTTAAATTAAGCGCCTTAACCACTCATCCAACAGGCTTGTTAAACCGTAACATTTTCCACGATCATATCTACCTTTTTAAATCGAATGTAGACTATCAATTAAATAAGCCTTCGCATAAGAAATATCAGTAGATTAACATTACACTATCGGTCTTTAAATAATTTATTTGCAGCCCTCTTGATGAATCCATGGGTTGTAGCGTAATGAAACGTCTGTAACTGTACCCTTTACATATACATATGAATAGTGGATGGACTACATGTCTGGACTTCCTTTTAAATTATTGCACCATAAACAGTTCTTCGAGTACATCTCCGAAGTACCGGATCATAAAACTATACCTACCAGCACTAATATACCTTTTACGCGTCATAAAGAACAGGATGTTTCCCATTCCGTACTTGTTACAAAAACTGCAAAAACGAAATACCTTCACGCTTACAAGTAGAAAATAACTTAAATGTGTCATAAACGGCTTCATTTGTTAGAAGTTTTCCTTATATAATAAGATTAAAATTAATAATACAGAAAATGAAAATGAATACAGAGATCCCTAAAAGTGTTTTTTTTTTAATGTTAAGATCAGCAGAGGCTGACGGTCCACTTGATGGTAGGTGGCTACCGTTGTCTATAACATAAGCAACACCACAGGTGCTACGAGTGCGCTGCAGACCATAATAGAATTCAAATGGAAAATGGGCTCTGGCATCCCTTACTCATTCACTAAAACACAACAGCACACGTGCTGTTATTTCGCGGTGGTCTTCTGTAAGGGGGTGGTTACTGCGGCCAGGCGGGCTGCCCAAATGATTGCGAAACGCAGGCCCAGTCACTACTAGTTTTTTTGATTTTCAATGAAGAATCTGATTTATAAACTAGAATATAATTTAAAATATAAATTAAACTCGTAATCATTTTAAATAGATAACAAATATAAATACCGACCCATAGCCTTTTATTACGTGATAACGCTGATAATATATTATATCAGAAAGCGCATACCCTGGTCTCTCTATACAACGGTCTTTATATATTAATTAACCAAAATAATATAAAAGTACTACAATATTATTCATTATTATAGTGAAAAAAACATCGAACTACAATAAACAACGCAAACTAAAGTACGCAAACTAGCCTCAGAGTACGCCAGTACCATTTAAAAGTACGCAATGCGTTCTAATGCGTACCCTAATGGCAACCATGGTGACGATTCATGCGGCACAATAAATAGACCACGAGCAGAAGCGTTTGCCGCCGGCCGCTGCGACCAGTATAGGTAACTAACACACAGAGAGAAGTGTCTTTATTAATAATCTCGATATTGCTTGATTGATTGCAAGAGAATTCCACAATAAATACGAGAAAAACACACATTCTATATCCAGATATTTTTTGTCCCGTTCCGTGGCCAGTTCGTGGAACAAGGCGAATAACGCTCACATAAGGCTCAGTATTCGTTCTGCTATTTAATAAAATAGCAGAACGAATACTGAACGAAATAGCAGAAATAAACTTTAATTAATAAAATTATAAACACAATTATTGATCACCCAAACGATATAAATAACTCGTTTATCAATTATTTCGCTTTGCACAACAAATTTATTTGTAATAAATTATTTTATTTTATTTTTAACTTAATAATATCCAATCTTATCATTAACTGAGTAACTTATGCTTATTAACATTAGTTATAATTTTAAACTAAAGCATTTATTTAAAATTTAAATACTCTCATTTCGATGACAGAGTACAGATTTATTATTTTACTATTATTATTAATTATTTATTTATTAATACAATAATGTTTCATTGACTTAACATTGGTGTAAAACAAAAACTCATTAGAGTTTTACCGTACACCATGTGCCGATTACAGAAAATTTAAATAAACCTTCAGTTGATGCCCACGTACACTTTAGACTCTTCAATTACTTTAAGATATCTTATTTTGTGTCAAATGAAATATCTTACAATAATAATTAATATTACTTGTTTATAACTATTTTTGTATTTTTGTAATTGTAAATAGTATTGTTTTAGCTTATACATATGTGATGTTTTTGCGTGTTAGCTTATATGTAGTAGATAAGTACATTTTTTTTTTTAAAAATGAGTTAAATACTAGTCTATCCTTGTAACATAAATTTAGTCCTGCTGAAATGTGGTAAGCATCCCGTGTAACGGTTAGGATTAACTAATAGCTCAAGGGTGGTAGCTTTACTAAATGGCCTAAATAACTCAACTTTAAAATATCTGTACTGTAAGATTTACTTTTCTGTGCATGTTCTATGCCATCGATTTATCAGTGTAGTTTATCTAAAGCATCTTTACCTTACAGAATCCCTTAATAAATACAAAATCAATAGTTTGAGTAATTCATGATCATAATTCGCAACCAACACTATACGTTCCCAGAATGCATTGAATTCAAACACTATTTGAACTCTCTCAAAGGACGCTGTGGTCATTCTCTGTGGTTAATAATCTTGACTGTAGTACGTAATGACGATACATGACCATGGAGTTCTTGGTTGTTAGTAAACACAAGGCTAGAGATACTTCTATATTAGACGGTATGTAATTCTAGTCCATCAAAAGATGAACGTATTTGTTAATACGAATATGTGTAATATGTAGCATTATGGTTAACACTAGCTGAACCCGCAACTTCGTACGCGTGGAATTCGGAATATCGTGTAACTTTTTTGTTTGTAAACCGATTGGAATAAAACAAACACAAAATAACGAGAAGCTTGCTAAAATACATCAGTGAAAACAGCATTCAAATCGATTAAGCCGTTTCTGAGATAAGCGTTTACAAACGCACAGACAAACAGACAAAACTTCTAAAAACTATATACTTATACGAGTAAGCACAACGTGTACAAATTTTTATAAAAAAAATATTTAATGTATTTATTTCTTTCTTTGCTAGCCTCAGCTTACTGGGTCTTATTGATATGATATGAGCTTTATAATGTAGACCTTACATTGAACCTATGTATGTATAAACTATGTATGTATACATTTAACCTATGTAGACCTTACCATTCAACTAATGTCTGGGTGATTCTGATACAACTGTATTTCTTTGTAACTTCTGAAATGCTAATTTCTGTCTTGCTTATTAAGTATAATTATTTATTAAGTCGAAGATTTAATTTAATTATATTAAATACATTTTAGTCATTGGCTAAAATATAATATTATTTATAAGATTTATGTATACCTATACAAAAGATTCGCAAACCTGGGGATCGGTTTATCATCGTTAAAGTCGATTCAGTTCGGAGCCATCTGCCGAGGCTATATTGCACAGATTGCACCTCAGAAAAATGTACTTGCGATAACTGCATTCTCTTTTATTTTATACTAGCGACCCGCTCCCAGCTTCGCCCGGGGTGCAATTTTTATATATAAGAACACTCCCCGTTTATCCCTCTTTCCATTAGTGAAAACCGAATTAAAATCGGTCTACCCGTTCACGCGTGATGCCGTGACCAAGGGAAATGGGCATTCATTTTTATACAGATGAAAGTAGGTGGTGCTCGCGACTTTGTCGGCGTATAAAAATAAAAGATATAACGCCTGACATACATTGACAACTGTCAATTACTACTTATAGTATTTTCACTGTATGATGATATCGCGTGACAGTTCGTAACTGACAGTTTTAGTGATGCAACCAAATGACATTTAATCGATTGTTTAAAAATATCGAATGCTCTGCTATGTACACTATGCTATGTACACTAGTTAGGAGTGCAATTTAGCAATTAATTTTTACACATGCACTTTTTACTTTTTATTAATTGCATTCTGTTTGTGTACTTCATTAAATAAATAAATAAATAAATATTGGCCCTGAATTACAGCGTTTTTCTTTAAATTGTTTCTTAAAATTTCTTAAAATATTTATTTCGCAAGTGCACGTGCTGTATGAATAATAGTGAGTAACTACCCACGTTGATCCACGTGGGACGCAATTCTACCAAATAACAATATAATTGATATTATTGATACACTTATTTGAAATCCCATCGTTAATAGAAAGTTACGTAAACACACCTTATTAGTGACATTCTGCGATCATAGTATTCGATTATTGCGTAATAATAATTGATTTACGTAATGTATGATACAATTAGCAGAGTACACGAGTTATTGAAGAAATAAATAATGTATTGCTTTAATAAGAAATAAACTGTGCTTTACAAACATTTAAGTACAAACAGCTGCGAAACAAGTTACATCTTATGACAAAATAGTTGAAAAAGAAACTAACAAGCCCTCCTACTCCTACTATGAAAGTAAAGATCCCATTAACGTTTTAAAATGTTTGAAATGTAAATTGTAATCAATACATTATGTAGCTATCAAGGTATGAAGCGAAAGATAACGTTGGGATGACAGTGGGACAGAAAACAAGAATCCCAACCGAGAGAGCCATTTGTCTTTCTTTACCCTAATTATGTGATGAAAATTTATTGTAATTACTGGACCCAAACTTGAATAAGTGGCGAGTGCTTGTGAGAATTATAATTTAGTTAAAATCCGTTGAATAAATTCGTGTTCATTCACTTGAAAACTTCGGTTTTGGTGTATTGCTGATATACAGGGTGACCCAACATCGACGGATCAAATGAAGTGTGGTGGTAGGGGGGCCCAATACCTATCCAATGGACCCCCATGTATGTTCAGCGATAATTATTAGATTTCGAGTTATTCAGCTTTTTGTGCTGCTTTTATGCAACTCCGAATTCGTAAACAATTTCTTTTATTGTGAGTAATCCATTGTTACTAAAGCTATAATTTATTTTTATTCTTATAGCCTGATACAATAGCTATCACATGAGAACATAATTTAATTGATGCTATTGAACTACATTGAATAAAAAGATATTGTTCTCAAAAATTTTCTAAAAGCGAGTATAACAACTTAACTTTCTAAGGTTGTAACTCAAAAAAATTACTGAAAAAAAAAAATAATTAAAAACTATCTTAAAAACTTCTTTAATATTCTGTTAATACGTCACACAAATTTCATTTAAATATCTGCAAGACTTCTGACCGAAATCTGCTTTACAAATTAGGAAAGTGAAAATATCACTTTAATACCACATGCCTTTTTTTTTTTTTCAAATTCCAAGAAAGTTGTTACCATCGTAGTTTTGACTTATTCTATCAATTCAAAGACAAAGACAAAGCTAGCAATGCAGTTCACCAGTTTAATTATAACTTGATACAAAAAATTTAACTGTTCTAAATGTTTCAAAATAATATGTATAAAACAACGTAATAATAACAACGATTAATTTTTTCATAACAAATGTTCAAAATGTCCACCAACAGCTTCAATGCACATGCGACAACTCCTTTAAAATATTTAATGTTCGTCTTAAATCTTCGATGTTTCTATGTTCTTTTTTATACCGTTTTTCTAAAGACTTTAGTAAAGAAAATGAACTTTTAATTTTTAATTTTAATAAATAGATAAATTATAATTTGTATAGTAGCAATTTTCCAGGATCTGGTTTCCAATTACCAGACACCAGACTTAGGGTGGTTCTATTGGCGGTGGTGACTTTCAAATGAACTGAAAATTACCTCTAAGTATTGCTTCTTTTATTTCAACCTTCCTGGAAATAAGCATTCGACGATTTAGAACTACAAAAAATAACATAAGAGTACCTATATACACGAAGTGGCCACAACTGGGATATGTATTTACCATGGTTCTTTCAAAGAGACGTAGAACCGTATAGGTACTCTTTGGTGGTCTCTTTTGAAGAATCCGGATTTTTTGTTTATTTATCAATGTAAAATAAACAAAAAATGTAAAACCACCGGATATTAAATATATTCTTAAGGAAGGCACCGTAGACATTTGTCGAACATGCGTCCGTCCCGGAGATACTTTGAGACGTATTAATCGAACTCTTAAGTTAAGTTAATAATAGTACCTAGTATGTATATACACAAACCTAAACAGGTAACCAGAATAATATATTGAAAAGCACTTTGCTCTTTGGTACCTTGTCAATGACGAGTCTATAAATACGTGCCTGCGACCACGTTCCAAAATAGTCATGCCATCACTCATTCTATTTCGACCAACCTATCTATAATCACGGATAGGACTATAGTCGTCAATAAGCCTAAAATCGTGGTTTTATCGATCGATTTCACCGGCAGATGTTAACTTGTTGACATAGCTATCCATAAAAAAACTTCGGGAAAGTCGAGAAGGATAAATAAAACCTAGTTTAGGTGATCGCGTGGGATGTAGAGTAGTCGTTTTGGTGAATGAAATCGGTACTTTTAACAGTACCGATTGGTTTTGTTTTGTTATCGGAGGAATGTTAGTTTCAAGTTTGTTTTTTTGTTTGTTTATTGTATATATATATCCAATAAATATAGGTAAGACATTCTTTTATGCTACAGTTAATGGCTGTTTCCCTTAGGAAAGAAAAAAAATTATAAAAAAATATTAACAAAATAAATACTACTAACAAATACTGTTTTCAAAAACATTTCTATGTTTGGTGCGGCATTAGGAACTCCGCTCACAGCAATCGTCAAGGCGGAGGCATAATATATGCAACCCGATTGTGGCGCCACCTATCGGGTCCAATTTTATTTTCAAAACATATTATGTTAAAGTGACGCGTCACTTCATGTCATCAACGTTAATTAATTAACTAGAATTAATTATTTAATTAATTAATCAATTAATTAATTAACTAAAATTGCGATTACAAAAATAGGGGGGTGAAAAATACTTTACCAGCTATTCTCATACCTACCAAATATACAATAAAATTTCAAAAATATCTGTCCGGCCGTTTAGGAGGAGTTTTGTTACGAACACTGTGACACGAGAATTTTATATTTCTATCCTATATAAATTTCTATCTTTATATTAATTTTATATTAAATTAAGTGAACCTTAAATTTCCGAGCATTTACTGAAAGAAATATTCTAATACCTTTCGAGACTGACATGTACATAAAATCTGTTAATAAAAAACAAACAACCGAGTGGGGTTTAACGGTTTTTTGTCTGTGTTTGCAGATGCCCGTCTCGTCGCAAACAATTAGCTCTTTTGTGTACTTGCCCAGACTTGCCACACTTTACTCGACGAGGGTGCAAGTCGCGGAAGTTAGCTCTAGCTAGAAGTACAATTATTTACTTTGCTAAAAAGCTTCAAAGTAAAATAAATAGCGACTTCATTTTTTAGTTTGATTCGCTTCTTTACGAGCGCCGTAGAAGAGCTATACGCTTAGCATTCGTAAGTTTAATTACTTTATGTCTTTGCAATCTTTTTAATATTACATATATTTAATCCTACTTTCTAATTTAAAATCTAAATTTAAATCCCTAAATTCCAGATTGACGAATGTGTATAAAAAAAAACAAGAAAACAAATTCGAAGTCAGTATTTTTGACCAATTTGATGTATTATTTTTTTTGTCTTAAACAAACGATCCGCTTCGTTGCACATAACTAGAACCTGAAAGGTTTGACAGGTTACCATCTTTTTTTATCGCATGCCTAGTGTATAGCTGAATGAATGCGCGCACAACTAGGTCAGCTACAATAAGAAAAAAGAGAAAAAATATTAATTTGTCACAACTGGGCACATAGCTTAATTAGTACAACAAAAGATGCTTAAAAGACTCGATTTTTTTATTTATTTAGTAGAGTGGACATTGAATATCATTACGAGCATGACACTGAGGTTCGACATCGTGCGACAGAGAAGCATTTTTGGTACATCCAGTAAAAGAATGAGAGTGGGAATATCAATAATTTCCAGCCTAGTTAATTTCTTGTATATATATATTGAAATATATTCGAGATTTGAGCCTGCTTCAGTCGTTTCGGTAGTCGAGTGCACGTAATGTTGCGATATAACTCTTTATATATATTAAAAAAAAACTTAACAAGTGCGAGTTGAACTCGCGTGAAAAGGGTTCCGTACCATGTTACCTATATGTAATATGTTAATATTGAGTGATTTACTATGTTATTTTAACATCATGGACTTCTTATAGGTTTTCCTATAATCTATAAGTAGAAAACTAATTTCTGTATTTTTTTCAAAATTTTAGGTTCAGTAGTTTCGGAGATAAGGGGGGGGGGGGGGAATGGTCGGACAGACGGACACACGAGTGATCCTATAAGTGTTCCGTTTTTTTATCCGGACGTACGGAACCCTAAAAATCGACGTGTGTGTTCCATGTGGACTCCAAAACAGTTCAATCGAGTTCAGTTCAGTTTAGCAATCTTCAGTTTAGCATAGCGGGTGATCCTGTGAAGTTTAGTAGCGACCATATAGGAAAGTTTTATAAATGCTCTAGTGTTTTATAAGCTGGAATACAATACTGTACCGTATCAATGAAATATTCATAAAATATTAGGTAGGAATGGGCCACATCTAGAATATAAATTTCTTAGACAAAGATAACGCATACACACAATTAATATTTTTGTTTGTTCAGGACTACAATCTGTGTACACGTAGTGTCGGACAGCGGTGGTAGTGGCACGGGCCGGTAGCGGTTATAATAGTTCTAATTACAACTTGAAATTGCACTGCGAGACAAGGAGCTGACATTTTACGGTTTAAAATTAAACATAATTTGGGTTGACATTTTGCGGGTATACTCTTTGAAGGAAATTATTATTTTTGCTTGAATGTAACGAACTGCTTTATTCGATCGAGTAAGCAACTGGTTAAAATTCATAAATATTATAATATATTTAAACATTATAGGCGATATTTGTTTACAATTATTATAAACAAACAATGTCTCGAAACAGCCCTGAATTGTTAATTGCAATAAAAAAATATTTAGATTAATCTAACACATAATAGATTCCTAATTAAGAGATTAGATTAGATTCTTACAGAGTTGTTGAATAAAAAGAAAGACATAATTACTGTAATAAAAACAATTATTACTATTAATAAAATATATTACACTAGCTGAACTCGGCCACGCTTCGCTGCGGCCCATACGGGCGTGCGCATGGGGCGCGCGGTACTGGACACTGTTTATATATAATACTATTTATCGTAGCGTGATGTTATATAGCCTATAGCCTTCCTCGATAAAAGGACTATTCAAACCAAAAAGAATTTTTCGATTCGAACCAGTAGTTCCTGAGATTAGCGCGTTCAAACAAACAAACAAACTCTTCAGCTTTATAATATTGGTATAGATAGATGTCATTGAATTTTATTACACATGGTTCATGATCTATTTTGAACGTTGAGAGTCGAACACAAAAAATCAACGTTTTCTTGGTTTTAAGAGATATTTATTAATTAATCTACAAGCATAGAGGAGCGCGACACTGTAAGATATACAATGTTGTAAGCATGTTATGGATGGTAAAAAAAAATTACATGCCGTTACCGTTCTCGCAAAAGAAGTAAAGGACTCCGCTCACTGCGAGAGTCGAGAAGGAGACGCGGCGTCGTCGAGGTGGAAGCGTTTAAGAGTCGACCACGAGGCGCACCTCTTCTATATTTTCTATGTAATCATGGGCGTCCGGTTACTGCAAGGGTTCAAGGCGGAGGCGCGGCGTCGACGCGTTTCCTACTCATCATCAGGACAACTTGCCCCAATTTTGTCATTCGTGACGCAGTAGTGCTTCGTTTGCACGTATAATGTAAGAAATTGAAAAATATATTGCCCTTATTGAGCTTGTCCGGGCGAATCCATGCTTATATGATTATACATGATCGGATTATAGTAACCAAAATAAACAAGAGGAAATATGATTGGAAATTCATGAGGATGAAATTTTAAATCACGCACTGCCCTCAACGTTCCATGCCTGGAATTTCTTCGCAAGTATGGGTGGACCCAATATCTCCTTTGTTTTAAAAATTTAAATTTAATACATTAAATAAGGGTCAGCACGCCTTCATCTTCGGAACTTTTTCATATAATAACCCAAATCTTTTCAAGTTTCGAGTGAATAGGCATCCTCTGGTTGAGCTCGCTCCATCGTCGGCCTCATCCTGCCTACATGGATAGATGGTCAAGAGCAAACCCATCTTTAAAAATAAAAAAATAAAAAATAAAAAAAGAACTCGACCTTTTGAAAGAACTCGACCTCGACTATTGCTCTGAGCAGAGTTCCTAATGCCGCACCAAGCATAGAAATGTTTTTGAAATTTCTATGTTTATGTTTTTCTTTTCTAAGAGAAACAGCCATTAACTGTAGCATAAAAGAATGTCTTACCTATATTTACTGGATTTTATCTGCTACAATATTAATAATTTGATTAATGGATGTTATAATCAATTTTTAATCTCTGTTATATTACATCACCCCCTTTACATCAATTAAAATCATCAATTAAGAAATAAAAATAAAAATTTAACTGTTCACACAAAGAATTAAATCCATTTGTCTTTGTCATTGAATATGAAATTGTTTGGCCCCATTTTATACAAAATATATATGTCCAGGCGACCTATTGACATTTATTGCGATGTGGCCTTTTTTTAATTTATTTTATTTTTATTTACTTATTTAAGATACACCAACAGCATATTTATTATACAATGAGTCTCAGCGCATCTCGGCAGACACGCGTGCCAATTACAGGCATATGCAACATTAACCACAAGAAAGGTAACAAATATTACACGATCAATTCAAAAAGTTCAGAGTAATCTATCACAATTGAAAAAAAAAAAATGTTGTGAACGAAGTCGCTCCCAAAATTAGTAATAACATTCCTGTAGGACATAGTATACGGTATTACACTGCGGTAATCACTCGCTATCCCACTGCGGATGAGCAGGATTTTACATCTTAAAAGATTGCTATTCTTCCAAGGTGAATATCTCTAACGACATTTACCTTCCCTGTTAGAAAAAGTAATAATTATTTCTAATGAAGGCATTGAGCCGTTGCTCTAACTATTATATTACAATATTTAAACATTTTACATGCAATATTAGAACAAAATATAGTTGTTTGTACTGGACAAAAAACATAGATTGGGTACATTCAAAACGCGGTGTGTCAATAATTAAACTTTAACCATTGACGGTTACGGATTGCATGTTCGTCGCCAAATTCTCTGTGAAACTTTCTGTTCCGTATAAATGTGGACCGCGGCCAGGAGTATGGGAAGGCTCTGAAGGTATGACACCACATCATTAGTTCCTAAACACAATTAGTCCTTACTAAACAACGTTACACTCTTAACTAGTTTCAAACTAAATAAATGATGAACAAGACAACTTATAATTGATTTATTTACTTAAAATACATATTGTTACGACTAACTATGAAACGTTTTGGAAAAAGCGTTCGCGTCGGCTGAAAGTCTCGAACGTCCACACTAATCGATGGTAGCCACGCTTTCCGATTAGTGTGAAAGGAAATTTATCCTTATGTTTATAACATAGTTTACATTTCAACAGAAATAGCATTCCCGTAATTTCAACGGCTTGTTTACGATCTTGTTTAGATTTTCTGGAAACTCGAAATACATCGGGGCGTTTGGCGCCACGTATAAATAAGACAGCAGGCGGGCGAGATGAGTCAGTGGAGAGAAACATTTTTTGCGAAGTTATCTGCGACAATGAACCGGCGACACGTTAAGGGAATCATTGACGACTTTTGGCAAATTTAACGGTATCATCGGACAAGTTTAGTGATTTTGGAAGTCATCTTGGTTTTAACTCACCCCGCACGTAACAATATGAAAAAATCTCCTATCTAAAACTCTTTTGTTTGCTCATTAATATTCTAATTCTTAATAATATTAATTTAGTGGGTTAGTTATTATAGATATTAATTAATTCGCTCTGTAATTGTAAATCAAGCAATCTGTCTGGCGACAGTTGCCAATCAGGTTAAGTGTGTTATTTAGGGATGTCTGGGTAAAGGTATCTAACATAGTGAACCGACAGTTTATTTGTTGATTTTTATATAAAAAAATATATACAAAAAAAAATATTCAATCTTAAAATGTCATAATTTGATGTTACTGTTAGATATCACATGAATTTATTGAGACCGTATTAACTTTCCGCAATGATACATAATACATAACATTACAGATGTTTGACGAACTAATAATTGAACATGAAACCATATCGGATATAACATCAGTTGAAAATGTAATAACGATAAATAAATGTAAATAATTTTTGGGCGGAAACAATGGCAACATTATTACGCTTGCGGTGGAAGCAGCTGCATTTTAATAATAGATTAACCTCCTGTTTAAACGTGCACCGGTGCATGTAATCTTTAGTGTACACACAAATTTAATTAATTCGCCATGACATGAGTGCGCAAAGTACACGTCATGTTTGACTCTAGCCGTTAGCAACCCTATTGTGCGGTACACAGTACAACATGTCGCACAATAAGCAAACTACCTACTAACGATTGTATTCGCGATAAGGACACTCTTAAATTGAAATATTAATATATTTAAATCATTTAAAATTTTTATAAGTTAAATGACTTTTCGAAGGATCGGAGGAGTATGATAGGGGTCACGTTAAAACGTCATAAAAGAGCTGAAGAAATTAGAGCTACGACAAAAGTGGAAGACATATTATAGAAAATAAAGGAATTGAAGTGGCGATGGACGGGTCACATGACGAGAGACAGCAAGACAAAATGGATCCAAATTATAACTGAGTGGCAATCACGAGATGGCAAGATAAAAAGGTGTAGACAAACAAAAAGATGAGCCGACGATATTAAAACGATTGGTGGGACAATTTGGTCAAGGAAAGCGAAAAATAGGAATGAGTGGAAGCAGCTGGAAGTGGCCTATGTGTCACAGGACACGCTGAACAACTAAACTGGAAAATCCGTTGTGTGATTATGTATAATATATTTAAAAGAATAAATGAAATTGTTTTTAGTTAGTATCAGCAATAAAGGCTTACATAAAAGTTAAATAACTGTTACATCTCATAAAGCACTAATACATGTTGTACATTGTTAATTATTTCAAACGGTTATGGTCTAATATGGTAAGTTTTTTCTCGTAATGCAGGCATAGAATGCTTGTTTTAAATTTCACAAGGATTCAATTGACTAAACGACAGATTGAATTTATATATATTAAATGCTTCTACTAGATAAGATTTATTAACTGCTCAAAAATCGTTTTATAAATTTCTGCAACGATTTCTCTGTTTTATAACTTTAGTAAAAATAAACACTTTGCAAAGACATATTCTAACAGATTGTAAAAATCGTATAAAATTCTATGCATAGCTTACACGAACGAAGCAGCGAAACCCACAGAAACAACAGTCGTTATGATTTTGTTTCATTGGCCAATGCAGAAAAATAAAATTTACACCCAATTACCAGCAAAGATTGTCCTACCCGAAGCGATAACCCAAATGAACCACCATCTATCGGGTTCATTTGTGAATCTAAACCACTCAAATACACACCAAAATCATCAAAATCGATCCAGCCGTTTAGGAGGAGTTCAGTCACATACACACGGACCGAAGAAATTTATATATAGAGACTAGCCGATAACCCGATTGCAGCGCCACCAGGCCTCTGTCACTCCGTGTGTGCCGTGATATAATTGCTCACATTGAATGTGAAAGGAGTGCAACTTCTGTACGCTAGTACTATTATTTATTCTGTGGCGCAACCTGATGATATCACTATCACGTTGCGATGCGAGATACATTTGTCATCATCAATTATGTTGTGATCTAACTTTATCATCATCAATTTCGTTTTCCTGACTTTTTAATTTTTTACTTAAGGGCTTCACTTGGGCAAATGACATTTACATTAGAACTCGCTGGCGGCGGAGACAATTCAACAGGCCTAGAAATTGTGTTTTTTTGTATTTACCATTAGAACAATACACAAAAAAAAAATACAATTTTTTAAGCTGACATTAACTTATTAGTAGGTACAGGCCTTTCTAGAGAATTTCCAATAAATGTCAAATTCTTCTTTTGATCTAACTTTTTTTGTGGAGTTTCTATTATCTTAACGAAAATTCGAATAATACAATTGGTTCTTCACATGTTTAAGTATAATATATATTTTTTTCAAAGCAATTGTGTTGTCTATTTCTTGTAACATCTTCATTAAAAAATGGATATTTTTAGTATTTAGCGTTTGTCTCCGCCTTAAGTTTTACTAACTTCTTTACATGACACTTGTTTAAAACTTTGCAAACGGTTCTTATTTACTAAGGATTTAATAGTTACAGTGACTTTATTGGATTACAGTAGTGTTAAGGCCAACTGTCAATTCAAATTAATTTATAGAGTAGTTCGCTGTGGTATGCGCTGTCTCACTCCCACCTTATGCCTATCCATATATCTATTATTTATAACCATTTAAAACCGCGGTCAGTCTAAGCAAAATCGTAAATATAACACGCGTATGCACTCATCCCGCCGCTCTCGATCCGCGCGTTTCCCACTCCGCGAGTGTAATCATTGAAGTGGTGAAGTGCTGGAGCTTCTGGACTCTGTGCGCGACAGGCTCGTTGCAATCTTCGCCGCTGAAAGACCAAGGCCCGGGTGATTCACGAGGTAGGTGGCAGATTTTCCTTCATTTCCTCGCTCGTAATCAATTACATGTACCACTAACAAAAAAAAATACAGTTATTTTTTTACAATCGAAGATATTCGACATAATCATACTCGAACGGGACTATTCATGGATGGCTGCGCCAGTTATATATTAATTTGTTTATTTTTTATTTTTTTTTATTTTTTTATTTAACTCCTTTTCAAACAAAGAAATACTCAGTAACTGAACGCATTTCACATATTTATTCATTCTGGCAACATTGTTCCTCCCTTCTTTTTTCCCCCGCTTCATCAAAAAAACAAAAATGAAGTGAATGCAAATTAAGAAAAAACCAAATAATTAGAAGTTTAGAAGTTGTGCAACCTTAGTTATCGTGTGTGGTGTTTTTACAACTGTTTACAATTGTCTCGGATACCAATCTTCAGAGAACAAAAAACGCAAAGCTGGAGGTAGGCCCTGGCCCTCCAATGGACGTGGCACAGTGTGCTTTTCTACAGGACCGATTTCTCTGACGTCACGCAACTATACGAACGTAGGAAATACCTCACTCTAAAAGCTTTTTTATGCTTATCATAAAAAACGCAACCGCGTTAGTGGAGTTTAAAAATATATGCCATGGATTTACAGATATGGTACAGGGTACCTATAATGTTCCTTTATTTTAATAAACTCTCATTCTTTCTTAAATATTCATCATCAATCACTACTGTAAAAGCTTACTGAAGCTCACTGCTGGACATAAGCTTCATCTACGTTTTTATGTCTAAATAACTACGGCGACTAAATATCAAACATAAGATTTTTTTATGACGTCCACTTGATGGTAGATAGTTACAGATGCCACGGGTGCTGCAAGTGCGCTGCCTGCCTTAGTAGGATCAAAAACAAGGCATTAGGAAGGGATAGGAAAGGTAAGGAAAGGGACATTAGGGAACAGCGTAAAATTTTTAATTTTGATCACCACACTCGATAACATATATGTTTGATTAGCATGTAACCGTATCAAAGTTTTAGAGCATTCTCTTTATTTAAACACATTACAACAAAAAAGTTAGCGCTATACCGAATACCACGCCTTAGATGTTGCGGGCCCAGCTAGTGAATAAATAAATATTCGTATTGAACAAAAAGTATATAGACTAATAACAATAAATAAGTTATTTAACTTTTGCTTAGTATCTTAAAGCACCTTTGTTAAGCCTTTTTAATTGTCGCAGTATATCGTGATAATTAGATATCTTGTTTGGGTGATTAAGATAATAGTATTGTTACGTGTGGGGTGAGTCAATCTGCCGTGTAAGGGCGAAAATCAATTATTTATTTCCACAAACCAAGATGACTTCCAAAAGTGCTAAACGAAAGGTCCGATACAACTGTTAAACTTGCCAAGAGTCGTCAATGATTGATTCCCTTATGAGTCGCTGGTTTACTGTCGCAGGTAAGTTCCGAAGTATCGCTTTCGAATCGCAGAATCGAACTGTCCCGCTAGCTCGCCACTTCGCCTATTTATATCCGCTGCCAATCGTCTAGATCTTTCTCGAATTTAGTACAAACAAACAACAAACAAATATAAGTAGGTAAACAAGTAACACGTACTGTAAACAAGTTCGTTGAAAGTTCGGGAACGCTATTTCTGTTGAATGTGAGCTCTATTTTGTGTGCATAAGGACCAATTTCCCTTGACAATAACCGGAGAGTGGGGCGACTTCTATTCTAGGGTGGAACTTTCGGGAACTTTTAGCAGATGGCAACGCTTTTCTAGAACGTTCCATGGTGAGTCATAACAGTATTCAACAAAGCCACTGACATGAAGACGATATTACTTAGAAAACTTATCGTTTACTTTTTTTTAATGTTCTCCGAATATTTTTTCAATGTATTCTGCCACTGAAACGTATCCCACTGATTTTTTTTAAATATCTACTCTTATGTTTCTCTAAGGAACATTCGTTTAAAATGATTAAATTCTCATGAAACATAAAAAAATGTTCCATAATTCAAAACGTTAGTATTATTATTATTATTATTATTCATACTTATTTATTTCTTTTCTTAATTCTAAATTTTTTACAATATGTATATAAAAACAATAAATATTATAAAAAACTTAAAATTAGATGTCTTCTCCACTAGTAGCGGGGCAAGGCCCAAGCTACCGGTGGTTAGGGCTGCAGAGTGAGGAACCTCCTGACAATTCGTGCCGTGTCAAGAAGTACCGCCTTCTGTATCTGCCCCTTGATCCAGCCATCTAGTGAGAGCCTCTTGAGATGTTGGTCGAGGCTCTTCGCTATAAGACCGTTGGCCGAAACAACTATCGGGACGATGATTGTCGAATCGACATCCCACATGGCGGTCACCTCGTGAGCCAAGTCTATTATTATTATTATTATTAAAACTCTTTATTTGTACTATAAACATAAAAAGGATAAAAAAAAGAAAGAAACAACAAGTAATAGTACAAAAGGCGGCCTTATCGCTTTATAGCAATTTCTTCCAGACAACCTTGGGGTAAGGAAAATTATATGAAAAATAAAACAATGTGGGTGTAAAAAGGTCATCATAAACTTACATTCTAATAACTAAATATTAGTACATAGTATTTAAAAACTCAGGAGTCCCCCCGGCATCAGTCTTAAATATTAACACAAAAATTGTTTAAATCTTAAAAGTTTTATGAAGTAAACGTTTTTGTATATTGCAACTGCGACTATACTTCACAGTAGAAACTTGTGCAAACACCTAATTTTGTAGAACAAAGCAAGTCACGTTGCTGTTGGCGAAGATGTTTCCGGCTCCGATATCCGACTCACATACTGTTCTTGCCGTCAACAAACATTTCATTTGAGAAAATGGGTGCCAGGCATTCTAACTGCTCATTTGATCAGAAATTGCTAATTCACTGTCAATATAAAAAGCGACAGTGTAATAAGATCGAGCATCCGTATTTACGCAGCGAAACAACAAATAAGTGCTGTTATTTGTAAGGGGGTGGTTACTGCTGCTTTCTAAGGTAGTGTAAATTGAAGTAGCTGCTGTCTGTCTGTCTGTACATCAACTAACTCCTCCTAAACTATGCATCGGATTGTGATGCGCTTTTCACTAATCGAAAATTTGTATGTTTGGATGTTTGTTCCTCAATAGCGCAAAAACGACTAAACAAATTGGCATGAAATTTGGCATACAGATGATTTATTTACTGCATTAAAATTTATGATAATCTTTATCCTGGAATTTTTTTAGGTTCCCGAGGGATCGTCTAAAAATATTTAAAAAATCGGCGCCACAGTCGTCACAGCGATAAAGATGTCAGGGTTATAATTCATAATTTCATATATCTTAATTTTTCAACGCATATGAAGTCGCTGGCACAGCTAGTATATAATACGAGTAAAACCTAATTACATACGAGCGAAACCGGAGTGGTTTAAATAACTGCGTGACGCAATATATCCTGCCACCACTACTAAATTATAGTAATAAACAAAAACATTACTGTGTTGGTTTACTTACAATTTTAATATCAATACCCCGACAATGATTTTCTATAAGAGATTACAATAGTTTAGGCTTTTTGAATAAACGCAGAGATGTTAAATGACAAAATTTATTAAATTATAATAATAATTTTTGTAATAATAAACTTATCTTACGTAAATACAAAAATGATACTATTACGTGCGGGGATGAGTTAAAAGGCCGTGTAAGGGCGAAACAAACTATTTATTTTCACAAACCAAGATTACTTCCAAAATCACTAAACTTGTCCGATGAAAGCGTTAAATTTGCCAAAAGTCGTCGCGGTTCACTGTTGCAGGTAACTTCGCAAACTGACTCATCTCGCACGCTCGCTCTCTTATTTATGTTTAGCGCCAAACGCCTCGATCTATTTCGAATTTACTAGAAATTTAAACAAAATTGTAAACAAGCCATTGAAAGTTCGAGAATGCTATTTCTGTTGAATGTAAACTCTATGTTGTAAACATAAGGACCAATTTCCTTTGACAGTAATCGGAAAGTGGCGTGACAACCATCGATAGGGTGGGATGTTCGAGACTTTCGGCCGGCGCGAACGCTTTTTCCAGAACGTCCCATAGTTGGTCGTAACAATACGTATAAGGGCTTCATAAAATCGATATTGGATTGAACTGCATTTATGAATTATTTTTACCTGTTATTATTAAATATTGTATATCGTCAAACACAGAACACAGCCCGAGCTTGTCAAAGTTTAATGCAATGTACTTTAGACAACGCGTCGTTTGGTAGCTGAAGCACAGTGCTCTAACGACCGTATCTGGCTCCAAGTTTTAATAGCTCTGCCACACTTTTAGGTCCTAGTTGTAGCTTACAAAGAGGTCAGAAATGCCTTCATATAATTGTGTCCCAATATATTCTAAGTAAACCGCTCTAACAGTAGGATGCACATTTTGCAATTGCAATATTATTTATTTGAATAATAATATCAATGGCGTGAATTAACCTATCTGCAGTCATAAACCTGGCAACCTTATCTGGTAGAGATAATAACCATTGGATGAATGGTTATAATTTTTGACGAGCCCATTGGATGAGTGGTTAGGGCGCTTGCCTTAACGCTCTATTATAGGGTTCCCGGGGTCGATTGCAGGCAGGGTCAACTTTGAAAAATGAACTTTTCAAATTTTTCTCTGATCTGGACCTGGAAAGTAGTGGCAGGGCACATTGCGTTTCGCAGTCATTTGGGCAGCCCGTCAGGCGGCAGTAACCACCCCCTTACAGAAGACCATTGTGAAATAGCACAGCACGTGTGCTGTTGTGTTTCGGTGAGTGAAGTAAGGGATGCCAGAGTCTATTTCCCTATCCCTTTCCAATCCCTTATCCTTAATCCTATTGTAGTCGGCAGCGAACATGCAGCAGCATTTGCGTTGCTTGTGTTATAGGCGAGGGTAGCCATCTACCATCAAGTGGACCGTCAGCCAGTCTGCCGATATTAAAATAAAAAAATAATAAAAAAAAACACCCTACAGAAGATATGTAGCGAATTAACATCACCCGTTCTGTTTTATGCTTCAGTGAGTAAGTAAGGAATACCAAAACCCATTTATTTATCTTGTTCCTTAATACCTTTCTATTCTTACCTTACCTTACTGACATCCCACCTACTGTCACCTGTGTCTGTAGACTTCGGCCTCCACCTAACCAGTGCGCTGCTAAATATGGTATACGCTACTGTGAGTTATGTGTGCAATATATAACTCATAACTTTATATTTAAAGTATAACGTGGTCTTCAGCTATGGGCCTCTTAGCAGCATGTCTAGCAGTGGAAGTGGAGCGGCTGAGATGATGATGGTTTTAATATACGAGCAAGTCATAAGGTATTAGAGTTATGCAACTTTTAAGTTAATTGCGGGGGCACAGTGCCATAAATTGGGTACCCTCTCTAAAGAAAATGTCCAACCTCTAAGTAATGACTACATTGAAAAGCAAATATCTTACTCTTACCTTACACTCGATCCTGTCTGGTCTGTCCGCGTCGCCTGATGTTTTGCGCTCAGGTAAATCCAGAAGAAAATTATTTTAGAATAAAAAAATAATAATTTTTAAACCGATCGATCACCCAATGAGTTAATAATCCTATATTTTATGCTTTAAATATTTACAATTTAGTTAAAAAAATAATAATGAACTAGCTGAACCCGCAACTTCGTACGCGTGGTTTTCGGTATAGCGCGTAATTTTTCTGTTTATAAACCGATTGGAATGAAACAACCACTAAAGTTACGGGAATCTTGCTGCAAAAGATCAGTGAAAACTGCATTCAAATTGGTTAAGCCATTTCTGAGATTAGCGTCCACAAAGGCACAGAGAAACAGACCAAGACATAAATTCTAAAAGCTATTTTTTGACCTCGGTAACATAAATACAACGTGTACAAATAGTTTTTTTTTTCTTTTTTTTTTGGAAAAAATATTTAATGTACAAACACGGCTCTTTTACGATTTTATTATATGTATAGATAAGCTTGTTTTTAACTTCTCTCACATTCACGTAAAATTCCACTTTTGCTTTATATTTGAAACATAAAATCGAATTGCATTACATACTCCTCGCAGACAGACAAGTCGTAAACAATGCCATATACTTGTGAGACAAATGAAGAATGAATAAATTGAAACAGCCGTAAAGCGAACAGTAAGCCGCTTCTAAATAAAAACATAAAATTTAACACGAATCGTTTGTGCTTGATGCTAGTTGGCCTGAAACCAAAAACATTGTAGCAGCTAGTGGCCCGCCTCACTGCTACATCTGATCCCCGGTTAATTACCGACATCCCTTCGGCACAGTATTTTGTAAACAGTAATTAATTTACTCTACCTGTACTCATAAATCTGTATCTCTTATGTACGTATATATATAATATATGCAAATGTTTGGAAGGATCTTTTTTCACGCAAAAACTACCCAAAAGATTTTAATGTAGTTTTACATTAACATAGTAGTTCATACGTCAGTACAATACATAAGTATGACAAACTAGTATGACATAAAACTAAGGGGTTTGTTTTTTTTTTTTAAATTACGAGACTTTTTTTTCCTAAAAAAACTGCAAATAATTTGTTTATTTGATGCTACACATATGTATATCATGGGGGAGGTTAAATAAATGTGCATAAAATAAGCAGCCTGCTTGATGGCTTATTGCCAGCACCTCAAATTTTAATTAAGAGGTAGTTTCATCAACATTTAATAACAGCACAAGTGCTGTAATTGTCTTGTGTTTCTATGCCTTAGTACGGGACGCTGGAACCCATTCTAGTTTTTCCAATTTGTTCTTTATTCCTTAATCTTATAAATTTTTTAATATTAGGTACCAGGTCACGCTGCATTCTGCATTCATTTTTCGGGCAACTGGTCTATATGGCAGTAAACATCTTCTTGCAGACGACCACCCAGCTTGTGTTTACGTAAATGTTTGAAAGATGTGACGTGTTACGTAATTTGACCAATTCAATTAATCCTTCCTTATTAGTTGTCTTTCATAGTATCGAGGTCGGTAGGACAATTTACTTGATCTTTGCTCTTACATACGTACGATGGAATTATCTACCATCCATTTGACCATCAGCCTGCCTATGGAACCCTTGTCAAAAAACACTTGTGCTGATGTTTTCTTTTTTTTTTTTTTCTTTTTTTATTTATGTTAAGATCGGCAGACAGGCTGACGGTCCATTTAATGGTAGGTGGCTACCGTCGCCTATAACACAAGTAACGTTAAAGCTGCTGCAAGTGCGCTGCCGCCTACAGTAGGATTAAGGATAAGGGATTAGGCGGGAATAGGGAAATGGGCTCTAGCATCCCTTACTCACCGAAACACAACAGCACACGTGCTGTTATTTCACGGTGGTTCTGGTGCATTAGTAAAGGGTGCCAGAGCTAATTACTTTTTCATTTCTATGTTCCATATCATTTAATTATCCTTATTGGTAGAATCAGCGTCCCTAGTATTGTGTTTTCTAATACCAATCTAATCCGCCTATCGGTCATAAATTCGATTTCAATTAATTTATGGTACATTTTTCTAAAGCCTAATTCCAAGTGAGCTTAAAAGTCATCAAAGATTTTCTTCATAGAATCACACTATTCTGGAACAATCTTATTTAGATTAGTTTCTGCTGTTCATCCAATAGCGTCGTTGTATCTTCTGCCAAATTTACGGAAACACGCTGCACTTGTTAGTGTCGTGTGTAGACTTTAAAGGACGTTGATTTGGCAATTTCTGTTTAATGTCCTCGACAATATTCTTTTATTCGACAATAATTCTTTTTCTTATTTTATTTACCTTTTTAAGAAAACACCAATACATTTTTTTTTATCAGTAAATATTTTTATTTATTTAAAAAAAAACTCGGTGGAGACCTAAAGTTGATTTAATATCTTTGATTAATTTAAAAAAATTAGAATACAGACGTCAAGAAGTTGAAGAGCTGAAATATTTTCTTAAGATAACGAGAGCAGTTGAAGAACTCTCTATTACTACAACTTTTTATGTAAGCTTGGCAAGTAGGCTTACAGTTTACTTGGTGCTCGATAGCTACCGTCCCATTTTATGACACAAGTAACGCTTCGGGAGTTGTAAATGCTTAAATGCTTTGCCAACTTTTATGGAACAATAGTTCTCCTAGAAGTAGAACAATAGTTCTTCTAGAAACTACTTCAAAAACCTTTCAATAATCCAAAATCATGAAATATGTTGGATCATGTTCATATAACATAGATGATTAATCTAACATGTAAAAATATTCAGCTTGAAGTAAAAATATTTCACTCTAAACCAGAGATTCCTAGACTTTTTTTCTCATAGACCAATTTCAAATTTTAGCTGGTTCCGGTGGACCCCCTGCAGCTACATTTCTACAATTTTCCCAAAACTCGACAAAAAATGTGAAGATTAGATCTAGCTATGGAAATTTGCGTTGCGGCTGAGTTCCAACCACGAATGGGGAGTTTTCTAAATGAAATAAGTGAGAATTGATTGTTTCTTTTGTCATCCTCATTTTTTTATCACGCCAACGTAGGCCCCCGTCGAGTCTCGCGTGGACCGCTGGGGGTCCACCTGGACCACTTTGGGAACTAAGGCTCTAAACTAAAAGATGGGAACCTTTTCTAAATTATCTTCCAAAACAGAAAAAGCGGTGTGCAAAACTTATATACAGTTCAAGGTTCGAGTGAATAGGCATCTTCTGGGTGAGGTCGCTCCATCTTCGGCCTCATCCTTCCTACATGGATAGATGCTGGTCAAGAGCAAACCCATCTATAATAAAAAAAAAAAGAATATTAAATCTCCTCTATGGAATAAATGGCAGATTAAAATAATAAAAATAACTGGCATAGTACGTAATATCTACTAAAAACATTTATTGTTATTGATCCAATTTCTTTTAAAATAAAAACGAAATAAAAAAGAGTAATCCTTAATCATACATGTATTTTTAAACATGGACTAATTTTTATATTTCGTAGTTTTTGGTCTGAAGTTGTCTTCATATTTCGTATGTCAGATTGTATAACAGAGTAACTACTCATATTACATAAGATATTGGATAACCATATATAATCTGCAACCTAGATAAACACATTCTAAACTCGTAACTAACTAGATATCTGAGAAGTGCAATATCGAATCGGCTCCATACATCCCAAGATCAAATGACATGACACTAACCAACACAGAATGTTTGCACATCATCTATTATTCGGGTTTAACACCGATACTGGAATGATGTCTAAATCCAAATAATATCAATGAATAATTGTTAATTCAGCCAAAACGTATGCCATGAAAGTTAATAATTACAATTACTTCATGAATACATTTATTCTTTGTATTTATGTATATGTTTATCAAATATTAATTTAAAATGTAAAAATTAAATAAAATTAATTATTTATAAAATAACTATAATTTCGCAATAGGTTTGGGTTTTTTAATGTAAAGATGGTCAGACATGTTGATGGTTCACTTGACGGTATGTCTCTGGTGCTGCAAGTGCACTGCCGACCTTAATAGGTTGGATGGCGGTGTTTAAATAATCACCATTGTAATCCGTGTGCGGGAGCGGTTTTTTGGGTATCCTGTGGTATTGGCTGGCGCATCACACAAAATTAAGAGGGATCGAGCAACAGTACCCGCTCGACGGATGCATCCAGGTCCAGTTGTCCTCCAGATGAGCAAGTTCAGCTCGGCGCCAGTCACCAACGCAAATTATTGTCCACAGTGAAAACACTCATTTAAAATTATAATGTGTTGCTAGGTTCACAAAGTGTTTTTTTTTAAATGTAAATTATTGTTTACAAGCGAAGTGGGCGGAGTCGCGTCCGCAATGAACGGCGATAAGCGAACAACTGCTACCCTCTCTCGCTCGAAACTGCGAGAAGACCAGCACAACACACGCGCCCAACCAGCAGGTTTTAGAATTAGAAAGGGATAATCACTATAATAATGTTGAATTTTTAAAGGAATAATAAAAAATAATGTTTATTTTGTACGTGTTTATCTAAATCATCCAGTCGATTTTAATAACACATTAAACGCTCCATACTTACCTAAAGAGCAACTCAAATTCAGACGATTGCTACAGTTTAAAAAAATATAAAGACTTGTTCGCATAAGGATCTATCAAAGTATTTTTTTAATGACACGTATTGGCAATAACAAAATTTCGTTTCATTTTTTAACATTTCAAAACAGTTACCATCAAGAATGTAAATAATCAAGAATGTAATGTAATCAAGAATGTCTAGTGTTTAATAAATGTTAATGTAAACCCCATAATTCTCTGTGTGGTTTCAGAAATTTTTTTATAAGAAATGCTGCACAAAATAAAACCAATTTAAAGAAAAAACATAAACAATGAAATTTAAAAAAATAAAGGTAAATTTTTTAAATATTTTTTTTACAAAATAAGCAAAGATTTCTTTACATTTTAAGATAAAAGACGGAAGGTCAATCGATGGGACAAAGAAACAGGTGGTAAAAGGCTCCAGGCAAGTGCTCCTTGCTCTTTGCATAGATACAATATAGTTCTTGCAATCTTGCACTCATGATGTATTTCACTACGATTTTACGCGAGTGGTTACTGCCGCCCGAATAATTTTATTGTGATTTTTGACTTGCTTCCACATACTAGAGAATTTACATTACCTACTTTGCTGCAGTGCTGCTAGAACACTTATGAACTCTTGCAATTCTTCTCAATAAAATTTTCTTGATTATATTTACGCAAAGCTAACTCACCCACAAAAATAACACCTCTCTCCGAGAACGCACAGTTAACAGTGAAATGTTAAAATCTGTTCGGGGGGGCGACCCTGTCACTGATTGATTTATGATAACAAATTACCCCCGAGCGTAATGAGCTACTCGCTCCCTAACTTTATTATGGAACAAATTGAGGTAACCGAATAGATCGTACTGGTCGAAACAACTGAGCGAAAAAGGATAATATTCATTATTATTGCAGTCATTTGCTTACAAATTTACACCTATAATTATTACTTAAATGAGAAAATAATAACGTGTAAAATATTAGCATCTGCTCTTTACTTTGTTCGTGTATATATTCTAATAGCACATTACTGCAGAGTCCAGGAAGTGAAGGATTCCCGGACGAAGTGGTTTCAATGCCGAGCTTTAGCGAGGCCTTGATAAAGATCTGAGTCCGACAATCCTCATTCCGGTCGAGGCTGGTATAGTGCTTTTCTCAATAAATGTGAGGAAATAATGAAACACGTGATAACGCAAAAAAATTAGGATAATATGAAAAAATTAATAAAATATATTTTACATATACACGGTTTTATTTTCGTTTTTTTTTTTTTTTTTTTTATTTTCAATGAGTGCAAAGGAAACAGCCATACAGCCCAGTCATGAAAAGAGCGTGCGCTCGCCCCTACTACGCCTGTGACAGCGGCGGGCGCGTTCGTGAAGACTCGTGAAACTTCGGGTTTCATCGGGCTGAGCAGCGGCCAGGAATGAATTTTCATACAACATTCTTGGCCTAGACCGAGAAAGAAATGCATGAGCCAAGAATTACAAACTTCGTGGCTTGTTTTTAGTACAAGAATGCCTACATTTCCGAGCATGTTTGAGAAAAGTATATTTATATCCTTTAATTTGGAACACATTTAGAAAATTTCCGACCATACACATTTAGAAAATTTCATCCCACCAAAAACATTCTGTAAAAAACTAACCAAGTCTCAATGGAGCTGCTTGTTTATCTCTAAAAAGTAATGAAATCTAGACAAAGTCGTGCCAAGTCTAAGGTTCCTTACTGCGATTTCTTTGTTATTATAGTTAATGTTGTGTGACTTGGCCGTTGAAGGGTACACAAGGGAACAAAACCAGGTGCTCCATGACACCATTGCACCATTATTTCCAGTACAGACGGACTTCTAATCATTGATAGAAGTCCGTCTGTACGTCTATTTTATGTTAGACGTGGGCATATTGATTTATTTTATTAGATTTTCTTATTTGACACAGTTTTTTTCTTTTTAGGAGTAGTTTTTTTATTATTACAAATCTTTCTTTTCTTTTTTTCCGGTTCTGATTCTTGTACAGTAGCAACAGTTTTTCGTATTGCCCATTCGCGTTTATTATTTATTCTTTTAGACGGTTTATACGGTTTAATTTCTGAAAGATCAGCGCGGTATTTACGCCTAAGCCGGTTGTATTCGGTGATCGCTGAAGCTTGAGCTTTTATACTCGTGAAGTCAACATTTATGAGGTGCACCCCATGAAGATTGGTTACTCGTAAAAGCGCCACGTAGGCTTGGCCACAAGAAAATATGAAGGTGCCAATGTCCATGAGGGCATCTTTTAGACTTAGACCTTGCAGTCAGCGCCATCTAGCGACGTGTGCGGGTATCACCGCCACTCTTAGTCCAATGCATTATATTTTGACCAAATTTTGAGCGAAATTAATATTTTAGTGTAATTTGGTTATTTAATTTGTGTAATGTTCGAGAAGAATAAAGTTAATCGTTCGACTATTTCTTCTTGTAAACTTGTAAGTATAAGTATAAAAGCCAGTCTAGTCTTATCCAGAGTTTTCCTTTAATTTTATTTATATACGTATTAAAAGCAGAAGGGGAGGCATTCGCCCAACAGTGGGACGCCATAGGCTAGATTGAATTAGAAGATGTGTCCCACTACGCTGGATTTTTGCAATGACAGTCGATTTTTTTATGTACCAATAGTAGAAGCGGGCATTACCATATCTCTAATACAGCTGAGACCAGCTGAGGGTTCTTCATCAGATACTTCAGACCTTCGATTTTTGACATCAAATGAAGCGGCCCACCAAGTTGAATACTTTTTGTAAAGGCGGTATGTCGATCTCCAATAGTTTGGTTGGGCTCTTGTGTTTTCTAATCAGGGTCACCAGGTACTCCAGATCTTCGATTATCCTAGTTTTTGTAGTTTTCCCTTTATGTGGCCATTAAACCCTAACTTTCAGCTCTCTGAGTTTATGGGAAATACTAGTTCTATTCTGATGATCATGAGTGAGTGAGTGAGTGAGTGAGTGTCATAAATGCGAAACTTTGCTTTCGCTTAACTTCGGAACTAAATGACCTACAGACTTGAAATTTTGGATTTTAAGTATGTGATTATAGCTTACTGGATGACGAAAATTTCTGCGCTCTGGTCTTATCCAGAGGTTCTCAAATAAGGGCCTGAAAATGCGGCGAAATGGTTCCAGTAAAGGATAGTACGGCAGTGTTTGCTTTTGCTTCGCGCTCGACTTGGCGGGGGCACTGCCGTGCCCCCCGATTGAAATCGGTTGGGCGGTTTCGGAGGAAAGCGTGAACGAATATTAAATTTCAATTATTTATATTGAATTTATTGTCTCAGCCATTATATATTAGAAAAATAAATAAACAGTGTGTGTGTCAGTTCCTACGAATGGTTATTCCTTAAAACGTATAAAATTAAATGTATAAAATTTCCCTCGTGTGAATAGATAACTGGATACCTAATTACTTTATATTATTTAGTTACATTCTGCACAGTCAGATGAGTGTCACGTGTTGTTACGTTCGGTATATAAGATTTCACTACGTTTTATAAGCTCAAATAGTTAATTTTTTCGACGACCGTTATCTTCAGATAGTTGATCTTAAAATTTATCTTAAGAATTAGCTATTTAAAATATTGATTATTAAGCAAATCGCACGGTTATAACGTCGATATTAGACCGCAACTTAGTATTTTTTTTATATATATAATTAAATATAATTTAAAAAATAATTATGATGATCCCCTTTCAAAATTTTTTAAACTAAGTATTTTAATTATTTGAGTATTTTTTAAATTATAATTATTATGATAATTTAAAAGGAAAACGGCTACAAATAAGTGGATTTTTTTATCATTAGGGGCTGGCGTCGCCTTAACATAATTAAGACGTATTCTGTGCGAGTGTCGCAGTGGCAACCGAGACACCGCCGTTCGAGCGGGTCGTATGTCCGCGCATCTTATTTAGAGAAATATAATAGTTGTGAAAATATGAGTCTGGTATTATAAGACACTTGAATAATACTTCACGCTACTTAGACCCTTTGACTCGGGCGTAAAGGTTGACAATGATTGGAAGCTGCTCTCGTCTTTCACTTCGTGGGTAACCTGGTGGAGCTGTACATACATAAATAATACATAAATAATGTGATGGCATTTTTATAAAAAAAACTACTCGGCCACGCTTCGCTGCGGCCCATACGGCGGCGGCGCGCGCGGTAGTGGACACTGCTTATATATAATACTATTTATCGTAGCGTGATGTTATATTGCTTATAAGCAATATAACAAGCCTTTCTCGATAAATGCACTATTCATAGTCCGGTCAAATTAGACCAAAAAAGAAGAGTGAAGTTACATCAATTCTCAATAAGCTGAAAATCGGTGAAATCGTTCAAAATATGATTATAAACAAAATCAGAAAGTTCCCCATCCCTCCCCTTTTTGCAAAATTTTTTATTCAAGGTCAAAGGTCGAAAAAATGAGTTTTTTGCGATTTTCAGCAAAACGGTAAGTTTTATCATAAAATACCTCAGACAAAAATTGTAGATCATAAAATTATCTACAAAAAATGTATAAATACTTTTTTCCTATGAGCCACCGTTTCTGAGATATAACCTTGAATAAAATTTTTTGCAAAAAGGGGAGGGATGGGGAACTTTCTGATTTTGTTTATAATTATATTTTGAACGATTTCACCGATTTTCAGCTTATTGAGAATTGATGTAACTTCGAATGTCTAAATTGACCGGATTATCAAAACGAAAAGAATTTTTCAATTCGAACCAGTAGTTCCTGAGATTAGCGCGTTCAAACAAACAAACAAACTCTTCAGCTTTATAATATTAGTATAGATATGGGACAGAATTTTTGACAAATGTGTAAGTGAGATAGAATACAGCACAAGAATACTATCTCATTTTTGAGTAACTCTGTCACTTAAATAAGTAGAGGCGAAAGGTAAAACGCTCAAGCAGTAGTCGTTAGAAATTCTAGTGGAGAGCGGACGCCCGGAAGTACAATGGAGCTGCTAATTTGTGGTGGCCAAGCAGACAGCCCGTCAGACGGAACTAACTCCCTTGCAAGGGACCTCAGTGAAATTACAATACAGCTCTTCAAGTGTGTTTGGCCGGAGCTCTTATCCCTTATTCTTTACTAGCTTTTGACCGCGCTTCTTCTGCGTCTTTCTGGAACAGTACTTTTTTTATAGGTGAAAGGTGTACCTTCAAATTTTTTTTTGTCTTAAGGTCCTCAAACAGGCTAACGGTCTAATTGATGGTAGGTGGCTACCGTCGCCTATAATACAAGCAACGCAATTTTATTATGCATGATAATTATTAATCAATTTATGACAAGTGGATAGAAAATATCTCAATGATAAAAGTTCTTAAGGCTTTAATTGTAATTTGTAACTGCTTGACAATACTATGCTTCAATAAGAAGTATTACAGTTGCAAAAGATTTATTAAAAATGACTAAATTTAAAAGAATTATAATTTAAAAGAAAAGGCTGTCCATTCGTCAGATTTATGGAGTTTTAATTTATTACTCCATTTTGGGGAACGAGCTTCAAATAAACGTGCTACTACAAAAACTAAATCTAAATAGCCATGACCAAAGATGTTGTATTAGTCTGTACTTATAGATGGATCACAAAATGCAGCTATATTTTATTCTTTCTAACACCTTCAAATTGTCATAAGATTGAAATGACATACATATATAATCTGTCGGGTCGAAGTTGAGTGAATGTCTCCATTTTGACTATACAATGCAAGCTAAAGTTATAGCGTATAATAGTGCTGTGCATTTTTATTGATAACTAGATATCGTTGATATAGATTTTAAATATATGACGGATAAAAAGTATGGCTAAATGCGTTTCGGTGTACTGTTTGGTTATTCAATATAAATAAAATGTGGGTGCGTACTGGTACTCGCCGCATTGCTAATCGGTTGTATGAGATTGTATGCAACCTCTCGCATTTATTTCACCAAAATATTTCAAAAAATAGTTATTTTTCGAGTAGAAATATTTAGAATCCATCCTTAAGGGGTAGAACGGGAGTAGGTTTTTATTACGAGAGAAAAAAAACTCGATAATCTTAAAGTTTTATTTTTAGAAACGATATCACAGATTATCCAATCTGTGATATCGTTTCATTTTAATCTGTGATATCGTTCATCTGTGATTCGTCAACATTTTAATTTAAAGACTTGCAGTTAATGTTGACGCTTGGGTATCCACGTATTTATTAGTAAGTTTTCTTTTTCTGGGTAATTTCTGAAAAGAAATAGTTTTTGGTTACTAATGATTCAAAAGATTTTCATAATTTTCATAAATTGAAGCATAACTTCTTTATAACTTATAGATATTACTTACTGGTTTACACGATGGTGGTAATTTTGGGAATATTGTCGGCACTGCATATGAGTGTAGAATTTTACGCTGATATCCTTGGCGAAAGCAAGAATCTTCAAAGTTCATCGAGCATGTTCTTGTATATTGCGAAGCTCTCCAATCGTCGGCTTTTCTTACATTTTTTGTCCACGTTTTTTTTTAAATTGATGTCGGTGGGAAATCTGTTATAAATTGATAAAAATTACTTTCAACCTGCAGTGAATGCTAGAAATTGTCAACACTCTACTAAAAATAAATTAGTTATCGATATCGATAAACTTATCAAGATCAGACTACAGCACTATAAAGCAAGACAAATGTCAAATATTCCGATTAACTTTGGTTTTTGTAAATTTTAGTTATAAACACCAGCTTTTCTTTAAATAATTACCTTAGAGCTGTGTATGCATGTACAATGATTCATTTTTAGTAAATAATTATAAAAATTTGTTTACAAAACACCAAAATTAATGAGTGCGAGCTGTGCGACTTACCGGTGAAATGATATGTTTCCATTATTCTCCTTCAAAACACCCACTCTACTTGGACAAACGGGAACAGTACAAGCCATTCTTGGCAAGCAACAGATTTATGAAATCACACTTTCAGATTTTTAAGTATTTTAAATCACATAAAGCTAAACGCGCTTGTTAACCAGCATGATATAAACAAATATGACGTTGCCTCTTTTATGGCGCGCAGCGTTTTAAGACGTCATATTCGGCTATTGTTATCTCTTTTTAACATACGACATGCAGCCATTAGAAAGACGGGTATCGAGTATCGAAGGAATCTTCAATTTTTATTGTTCCATCTATACACTAATACAATTATCTTTGGCCATGACATCTGTCATTGACATTTCACAAATCACAATCCATCCGTAGTCTATCTCCCACCATAGTCAGGATACTTACTCTCAAACCAAAACTAACAAACCATATCTTTTTTTATTAGGCGACAGCGTTTCTTTAGCAAATTACCAAAACAATCTATTTTGTGTATATTATTTAGTACTAGCGACCCGCCCCCGGCTTCGCCCGGGGTGCAATTTTTATTTATATGAACATTTCCCGTTTATCTTTCCATTAGTGAAAACCGAATTAAAAACGATCTATCCGTTCACGCGTGATGCCGTGACCGTGATCTATATATATAAAAATTCTTTTATATATAGAGATTACAATCAAAGGAAAGCAATTAAAAATAAAATAAAAAGCAATAATTTTGAATAACATAGAAAGTGCGTTGTGGCACAGAACCATGGAAAGCATGAACTGTTCTACCGAAAATATGTCTCATTGCTATTTAGAATAAATGTGACAGTACAAGCCCATACATGTTTTGCTTATTTCACCAGAAGAGTTGTCCTCCCCCCCTAGGTGGGCCAGGACCTTGTCGTGGTGGGGGGGCTCACCCTTGGCAATCCGGGCGGTTGCAGGGGTCGGTGCTTTTTTCCTCACCGACCTTTGCTCGACTGACCGGATTGGTTTTGGGGACAAAGAAGGCCCACACGACGTGGGCTCCGAGCGGGCTCCGTTAAACGGAGCTCGTGGCGGAGTCCAATAGAAGATTCCTTTTACTCGACACTGGCGGACAATGGCCGTCTTCGGGATGAGCCGAATCGCCAATTTTAAAAAAAAAGAAAGAAAGAAAAGAGTTGTCTTGCTGGTTATTGTTTGGTTGTTTGCCATATTTTGTCAAATCTTGCAAACTGAAAAAAAAAATTAAAAAGAACAGTTATGGGTACATAATATAATATGATTCTGCATTTACTGACCTAGGTTAAACCATCGAAGTGAGAATTTAATAATGGTGTCGGAGCAGAACACAAGTAAACATCTTACTTCCGAGCCACTTGCCAAAACTTGCTCTGCCAATGAACAACCCCAAATTAATGGTTTAATATTGATGTGTGGTTTTGACATTTCCTTACTTAGTGACCCTTTGAAGCAGGATCTACATGAGAGGTTCGTACACGCCGTAAGACCCCGCCCGCCCTTTTAGTTCTCAAGTTTGAATGGCAACAGAGGTAACTCCTATCCGTATAAGTTGTGCAGTGTGATTAATAATAGCTAATAGTGTTTTGAAACCCTTATCGTATAAGATACCTATGGTTGACAACTTTGAACTGGATCTTGAAACTGTGAAAAACACTTAATAACCGATATCTAAACACAAAAATGAAGGGTTGAGGGAAGAAGGACCGGGCATTAGAAAAAGTCCACAATTGAGTGATTTTATTTTGTGGAATTATTCTCTACGTATTGATATTATTTAAGCAGATTACGCTCTGTCAGTTTTAGCTCACTTCAGATATATACATTTTTTTATTTGAGACTATTATCTGGCTCTTCTACTTTTTTATGTTAAGATCGGCAGACAGGCTGACAGTCCACTTGATGGTAGGTGGCTACCGTCGCCTACAACACAAGCAACGCCAAAGCTGCTGCAAGTGCGCCGCTGCCGACTACAGTGGGATTAAGGACGGGATTGGGAAAGAATAGGCATCCCTTAGTCACTCACCGAAACACAACAGCACACATGCTGTTATTTCACGGTGGTCTTCTGTGAGGGGATGGTTTGTTAAAATACTATTTGTTAAAAACTAATATACTGTAATACAAAATGCACTTTTTTATTTAAAAAGTAGTATTACTCTTTTTACTCTTTTAAGATTTAAAAGAGTTTGAAGTGTCCATAAGTGTTCAACCGCTTCAAGTAGTGACTGAATAGTTTTATTATACATTGTTATACAGAAAACCGAGGAGTATAACCATCCAATATCCTTAATCCTATTGTAGTCGGCAGCGCACTTGCAACAGTTTTGGCGTTGCTTGTGTTATAGGCGACGGTAGCCACCTACCATCAAGTGGACTGTCAGCCTGTGTGCCGATCTTAACATAAAAAAATCGGTGGCAGGTCACTTGTGAGTCAAATAAAATATTAATAATGGTAACATTATAAAACATGAAATAGAAGTAGCCGATGAAGTACCAAAATATACACCACGTTAATCTTCCAAACGACATTCAAAACGTCATAGTTGTTGAGGAAATTAACTTTTTAAACCTATAATATTTTACTTATTAAATTTTTTCTAATAACTAAATATATCTCCATGGAGGTATTATAATTCCATGAAAATCCTATTATATAATTACGTAACAAATTACGTACATACTTATAAAATTACATACCAGTTGTGAAGGAACATACCTGAAAATTCGAAATTCTCGATTGTGGTAATTGAAGGCTTAAAGGAATTTATTTTCAATTTTCAATGTATGTGGTTCGCTGCCTATGGGATAAAACAGTAATGACTATGATTTAAAATTCATAACAAGGTTAAAAATGAAAGGCTAATAAATTCATGAATATTTGAAATTGAACTTTTAAACGGGTAATATCGGTTTTTCAATATAGTAAACGTTTCACGGACAAACAGACAACCTATTATAAGCAAATATTATAAGTATCTTATAAGCAAATACTTTATGAAGGGAGAATTCTGAAATAACCCAAATGACGGTAGTAATATATTTTAGATCAACATGATTGTATAATTGAATTAAACTGAACTGAAATGAGTGGCAAGGATGCTTGCCTAACGTCTCAGGGGCCCCAGGTTCCATTCTCGGCGGGGTCAACTTTGTAAATTTTAATGTAATTTTAAAAAAATTACTCTGTCTGGATTTGAAAAGTAGTGGTAGGGCACACTGCGTTTCGCAGACATTTGGGCAGCCCGCCTGGCGGCAGTGACCACCCCCTTACAGAAGACCACCGTGAAATAACAGCATATACGTGCTGTTGTGTTTCGGTGAGTGAGTAAGGGATGCCAGAGCCCATTTCCTTATCCCCTCCTAATACCTTATCCAATCCTACTGTAGTCGGCAGCGCACTTACAGCAGCTGTGGCGTTCCTTGTGTTATAGCGACGGTAGCCACCTACCATCAAGTGGACCGTCAGCCTGTCTGTCGACATAACATAAAAAAATGATATATATTGAAATATGTAAACAGTGACATCCTTATTTATTTAAATAATTTATATTTTGAGAACATATGCAGCTTTCGGTAAACCTAATATTTAGTGCTAATCCAGTGATTTTCAACTGAAGGAGTGTTAGTCCAGCATAATGAACAATCTGATTCCGGTACTGCGAATGTAGGTTTGAACCTCAATTGTGCCTGTACCCGAAGGCTATCTTCGCAATAATTAAATTCTACCAATCCGCAGTATGAGCAATAGGAGAAGCCCGTGTGGTATGTGCCCACCAGGGGTGGTGCCTGTTTGTCCCAATACCTGTCAGCTCAAAAATTGTTATTATTTGTTATTAGTGTCATGGCTCGGTCTTGATTGAATCATGGTACAGTCGGGGCCATTTTATTGTACACGATTT
The DNA here is from genome assembly GCA_910589475.2 of Bembecia ichneumoniformis. Lineage (NCBI taxonomy): Eukaryota > Metazoa > Arthropoda > Insecta > Lepidoptera > Sesiidae > Bembecia > Bembecia ichneumoniformis. The sequence continues at coordinate 8,409,762 of OU342537.1, read as the reverse complement.
GTAATTGAATGTTTTCACCTACCATTTCCCGTGACTTCGTCTGCGTTTAAAGTCTTTTCTTATATCCGGAGATTTGTTATTGGTTTTACAGCTAAAGCGTCACATTGGAAAAAAATCTAAAGTCGAAAATTTTGAAAAAACTAATGAACGAATTAATGTTAAGATGCATTTAGCCCACAAACAATGAAAATTCACATACACACGTGTGTTAATTTATTATATAGAAGGTAATTTATGAAATGTTTATAGGCTTATATAGGTAACAAGGTAACAGCGAATTGAATCATAATGATAAAGCAGTTTAAGCTTTCTGTACAAATAGTGAAAGAATAGTGAATACAGTTAGGTTCAGCACTTTTATTTCTTATAAGCACACAGAAAATGCTGCATCACGTATAAAGTACCCAAATGTTCTGCGAGAACAAGTGATCTCTGCCTTCGCACAGGCATGACTAGTAACGATGACTGGATCGTTTTGTTTCTATTCATTTTATTAGATGCCCAAAGTAGGTTGGTATATTTTGAATTCCGTTATTTTAGTATACCTAGTTCAGCAATAGCAGGTTCTGTTACAAATGAAAATGCATTTTTTTTAATGAAGTAAGGTAATCTTAATAAAACTTATAATAAAAAAAATATAATAAAAAAATAGAAAATAATTCTATTCAAAATGGCCACTATTTAGCTTTGATACAGGCCTTTAATCTGTTTGGCCACGAATCTGTGATTTACGCACTGTTTCCATGGAAAATTTAGTCACTGCTTGGTCCAGAGATTTCTTAAGAGACTCAATGTCGGCGTGTCGTCCTCTAAAACTGACCATAATTTGTTGTCTAAGGGGTTCAGATCTGGGCTAGACGAGGGCCAGTCTTCAGCTCTTATAAAGTCCGGAACGTTGGTTTCGTGCCAGGCTTGGGTAGTTCGTGCCTTATGACCAGGTGCAGAGTATTGCTGGAAAGTCGACGGTATATTTTTAAAAAGTGTATTGCTGAAAGTTGAGGTTTCACAACACGATCCAAGACGGTCTCTTGATACACTTTGTCTGAAATTTTCGCGCCCTTTTCACAAAAATGAAGCTTTGTGACTCGTTGATGAGACACCCCCCACCAAATCATAACTGCCGTAGGATGATGGCCACGTTGTATCTTCCCTACCACTAGGGTAGGTTCTTTGAAATTGTGAGCGTAACTTTGTCATTTTGCTTGTTGCTGTCTTACTGTTTTAATTTATGTCTTACTCATATGAACAATTCATATGAGTAAGACATAAATTAAAAAACGGGACAAGTGCGAGTTGAACTCGCGTGAAGAGGGTTCCGTACGATGTTACCTATCCGCACAATATTGAGTGATTTACCATGTTATTTTAATGTCATGGACTTCTCATAGGTTTCATAGGTTTAGTTTCAGTAGTTTCGGAGATGGAGGGGGGGTGAATGGTCGGGGAAAGGGAAAGGAAATACCGGACACACTTGTGATCCTATAAGGGTTCCGTTCCGACATAGAGAACCCTAAAAAAATTTAGTCAATAGCTTTTGAATGTATTAAGCAAACTGGGGCTAGCGGTAGCAATGATATTACTTAAAAACAAATTGAGAACAGTAATCACTTAGGAGAGTTTTAAGCAACATCTGCATTTGGCATTTCGAACGCTACCGTTTGTGTCTTTGCTCTTAGTTGGCATAAAACTTTTAAAAAGTCTAAATTTCCCTTGGCTCATGCTCAAGAGAAATTTTTGCTGTATTCTGATAGCAGAAACCGGTTAGACGACCCATTTGACTGAAATCTCTATGTGTGCGTGTGTGTCTGGCAAACGGAACTAGCAGTTATTTCACGGGGAAACTAAAATTTATTGTGTCAAAGAAACACATTTTTGTCTAGCGCTTATGGAAAACAGACGCATAAATAAAATAATAAACATACTATTCAATGGCAAAATACAAGAGTATCAACCATTTTATTAAACTTTACAACAAAGATAATTGTGAATTAGTAATAAATTTAATAAAAACAGCCGCGAGGAAGACATTTTAAAATGTTTGCATGATTCATGAAAACGAATCATTCGGTATAAATGCGTCTCGCATAATAAGAGAAACCCGAATTTAAATTATTTGGAGACCACTATTTTTTTTTTCATATTGACACATTGCATGGCTTTATTTTTTTATTGATAACACTAAAAAAAGAGCCGTAGCGCTGTTCAATAAAAGTAAAAATAAATTATTGCAAAATAAGGTAATTAAAATATGCCTAAGAAGCTGGATTTCTCTGAGATGTGATACTGAAGACGTATGTTATGCATTCCATGGATGGCTAGGAGGAATAGGGCACGACTATCAGATATATTTTAGTTACTTTAGGCACATATCCCGCAGGGAACCAGATAACTTGGATTAGCTGGTGGTATTTGGAAGAGTGGATAGCAAGAGGTCTAGTGGCCGGTCTACTAGCCTATGGACAGATCATAACGTTGCTCTTACAGGGCTTTCAGTTACGGTGGCTTTGAGGAAAACTGAGGACAGGATTGAGTGGAAACAACTGAGGTAGATGTCACCAAAGCAGCCACGACCTTAAGCAGTGAAGAAAACGCCTCTGATTGATAATATGCAAATATAATTAATTACTTATAATTGAATGTAGTGGATTTTTAGCTGTTTAAAGTATATGTATTTGACTTTTTGTTTTTATGTGAATGTTATGTGGCCTGTTTAAAACAGAGTAAGTACTACACCGCTTAAGTTAAACAAAAAAGTTGCAGGTATTTTTAATTAAAACCGATAAAACATATTAAAGCGCAATGGTAAGACAAGGTAACACCAAAGGATATTTTTTTATGTTAAGATTGACAGACAGGCTGGCGGTCCACTTAAAGGTAGGTGACTACCGTCGCCTATAACACAAGCAACGCCACAGCTGCTGCAAGCGCTCTGCCGACTACAGTAGGATAAAGGATAAGGGATTGAGATGGGATAGGTAAATGGGCTCTGGCATCACTTAATCACACAGCATAGGTGCTGTTATTTCACGGTGTCTGCTATAAGGGAGTGGTTACTGCCGCCAGACGGGCTGCCCGCGAAAGACAGTGTTGCCCTGTCACTAATTTTCAGATAGAAACCAGAGCCAACTTTGGAAAGTTCATTTTCAAGTTTGATCGTGCTGGGAATCGAACCCGGGAATCCTAGAATAGGGCGTTAAGGCAACATCTTAAGGGCTCGTCCAATGGTCTCTAGGTGTAAGTAAATATGATAAAACAAGATTACCTTAGCTACAGCATTGAAACACTGCAACTATTTTTAGTCTTTTGATGATCATCAGAACTGATATTTATTTATAGAAGACAGGTCTTGCAACTTTTAAATTTCTTCTTAATATATCATACCCGGTAGACTATAATGATGAAGAGTAACATATTTTTTTATAAATTGACTGCCAAATAAAAATGTTACGGCAGATGAGGCTGCATCCAATGTTGTACAAACGTATGGGTAAACAGGTGTGTCTGGATTAGTCCACTTCTCCAATACATCGTAGTTGTGTACCCGAGTGTAGTAGTAAATTTAGTAACTCGGGAAAGTTTCACAGTAACGAGACAAGTTGTGTGTTATTAGAGATCCTTTAACACAAAGAACAGCTTTCTATAAAACGGTTAACTATTGAAAAAAATCTAGTACACATGGAATCGACTCTCCTAAAGGACAATACACAATACAGTCTGTATTGTGTAGTACAATACTCATATATGTTTAGAATATTTTTTTTATTTTATCTAAATAATACCAGTTATAACTTTAAAAAAATCTAATGTTCTCCATTAGTCTAAAATAGACCATAATCATTTTGGACCCCAGCGGCCGTCGGCTCTTCGTCGGCTATCCTGCCCGCTACAACAGTTATCTCTATATATAAAAATGAATCCCTATTTCCCTTGGTCACGGCATCACGCGTGAACAGGTAGACCGATTTTATTCGGTTTTGACTAATGGAAAGAGGGATAAACGGGGAATGTTCATGTATATAAAAATTGCATCCCGGGCGAAGCCGGGGGCGGAATGCTAGAATATAAATAAATTTAAAGTTTATATTAAGAAAAATATTGGATTATATAAATGACAAACATAATTCTAGTTAAATTATAATATTACAATGTTGGTACAATGTTATATAAATTGCTGCACACTGTCGGGCGGGCCAGCAACACGCAACGCTTTGTGGCGGCGGGCGCGGCGCGGCGTCCAGAACGTCACGATGTATTTTTACAAAATTTTCTTTGATGCCGGGCGTTCTAGCTAGATTTTGGTAAAAATGGTTACAGAAAAGTTATTATGGGTTATTTTCTGAATTTTGGGAAGAAGGGAATGCAATTAATTCTTCGAAGCACTCTCGTGACATCCAAAAGTATTTAAAAAAGCAATCTTCATTTAATAAAAGCTTCCAGTATAATCGAACATATTCCCCAAATTCGTTCTTCCTCTTATTAATGTCATGGATCCATATTCCGACTAAACACGGAAAGTTCTGGAAAAAGCGTTCGCGCCGGCAGAAAATCTCGAAGGTCCCACCCTATCGATAGTAGTCACACCACTTTCCGGTTAGTGTCAAAAGAAATTGGTCCTTATGTTTACAACAAGACTACAATAACGTAATAGAAAAAAAATTCAGTGCTTAAAATCTTGTTGATGTTCTAGTAAAATCGAAATATATCGGGGCTTTGGCGCCAAATATAAATAAGGGAGCAACAGGCGAGATGCGTCAGTTGTGTGCGTAACAGCGATTCGAAAGCGAGTCTTCGAACCTTTTGCGAAGTTACCTGCGACAGTGAACCGGCGACTCGTTAAGGGAATCATTGACGACTTTTGGCAAGTTTAACGGTTTTACCGGACAAGTTTAATGATTTTGGAAGTCATCTTGGTTTGTGAAAATAAATAGTTCGGTTCGCCCTTACACGCCATTGTAACTCACCCCGCACGTACAATATATTATTCTTTTGCGAAAGTGATAATGCATACAGCAGTAGAATTCACCTTCGTGCGAGTCGCTGGACATAGTAACGAAGACTGAATTAGGTTGCGTTGAACGTCGAAGCCATTTAAATACAAAGTAAGTGACATTAGCCATTACGCTACCTTTTAGCGCCTTACGCCTCCTGTTTGACGAAGCCTTAAAGCATTATCTAAAGCTAGAGATAACAGTTGAAAATTGACGTTTCTAAACACTTAACGTATCAAGATATTGCACAGGTTTTGATATTTTTTAAATGTTAAGATCGGCAGACAGACTGACGTTCCACTTGATTGGGAAGGGTTAGGGAAATGACATCCCTTACTCACTCACCGAAACACAACAGCCCACGTGCTGTTATTTTACGGTGGCCTTCTGTGAGGGTTAGTTACTGCCTCAGACTGTCATTTGACTGCGAAACGCAATGTGCCCTGCCACTTTCCAGTTCCAGACCAGAGCCAACTTTGAAAAGTTCATTTCCAAAGTTGACCCTGCCGAGAATTGGACCCGGGTACCCTAGAACAGAGCGTTAAGACAAACACTCAACCCACTCATCCAAAGGGCTCGTACATGGGCTATTCGCTTTACTTTCTCTCTATTATCTTTGGTTTTATACTTCATAAAAATTTGCAATGAATTACTTCTTCTCTACTTTTGTTAAAACTTCATCGTTAATTTTATCTAATACTTCTTATCTTAATGCGATTTTAAATCGCAGTTTTTGGCAAAATCACTAGAATACATTTTTAAAATTCCACACATAATTTTGTAAAGGCAACAACAATAAGTAAGCGAAAACGTCAAGGAAAACTGTAAAAGACCTCACATATTGCTCCGTGTAAATCATAATGCAATAAGTAGTTAAGAGTGCCAGGTTACGAGCTCCAAGCAGCTGCGCCGAATTCTCACGAAGAAATACGACGTGCCTTATTAGCTCATGTGTTGCGTGGATTTTGTTCCAATAAGTTCCACAGTGAAGTAATCAAATACGAGCTCACAATCATTATTTATTAATTACACATACAAGTACCTAGCGACACATTAAATCGAACATAAGTCCGTAATTTCCATTAATTTTTAAATAGATATAGTTACTCACTTTTTTCATTTATTTAGTGGGTTGTTCTGTAATTAATGGGATAATTAACAGTTTGAAGGCTTTTTTTTAAGTACAAGCTTACAGTGTCATAAGAAATGAGACATTTATTTATTTATTTGTTTGGCTCACTTACGTTGACTACATTATTATAATTACAGTAAGTACTTAATAATCTAAAATAGTTTATGATAAAAGTGTACAACATTTATAAGTGAACACCACTTGCGAAATTAAACTAAAAATTTAAATACTTACATATACATAATATACATATATACATATATAATATATGTATATTATGTATTATGTATTCATTATAAAATACTGAAATAATCAAACAAATAAAATATAATTAATAGTTGTGCAAGGTTTTTTTAGTAGTGGCAAGGCATACTGAATTTTGTAGTCATAAACTTGGCAATTCGTCTGACGAGAGGATTTACCTCCTAACAGAAGATTATGGTAAAGTCGTTCGTAGCGTGATAAAGGGGGTCACTAGAACCCACTGCTCTATCCCCATCGCGACCCATATCCTTTATCCTTCAGGGCTGTTGGTGACATTTCATCATTCGTGACATTGAGTTCCTTTCTTTATTAGAATTTCCAAATTTAATGAAACTAATTACCGCATAATTACTTAAACTAAGTTTAATTAAATAATAAACTTAAAAATGGTAAAATACTGTACGATATACATATATACGATATATAATAGTGAATTTTCGTTTAGTTGGTATAAAAAATTCGTCACTCGCGTTTTCTGCGATCAAATATTCCTGTTTAGATGCAAGCCCACAGAAACATAATTTTTCCGTCTCAGTGGAGCGATTACGACTGATTTGGTGTAACCATAATGAAACAGCGCACATTGACAGCGCATGTGCCAAAAGTATAAAATATTCGTAATTCGTAAATGTGTATAAAAAAATCATCAATATCAAGCCTAGATAATGTGTGGAGTGACGTTATGATACAATTTTAGCTTATAATTTGTGCCATTTTATAAATTAATCAAAAATCGATAACATAAATAGTGTGTGATTTTTTTTATATCGCGAATATATCATTGTTTTATATTCTTAGCCAATGTCAGCACTTTTAATTATAAGGAATATATATTATTTATCTATCTAAAAATATGTTTTTATTTCGACTTTTATCTTAGCTATTCTATCTAGCTAGCTACATATTCCGCTTTATACGCCCTCTTAAACACAAACAATTATAAGCTAATATAGCTCAATTATAATCAATTATCTATATATATATATATATATATATATATATATATATATATATATATATATATATATATATATATATATATATATATATTCTCTGGATCATCGATATGGCATTTGTCTTGACATGATTTACTTAAACGATTTAGTTATAATAGTAACCAAAAATATGTGTTGGACACGATAATAAAAAAAAACCTTTGAATTAAACTTAAATAAAAGGGAGTGATTGTAGAGAATACTATAAATTGTGTTGTTGGCAGTAAAACTATATAGGGTCAAAACACAAAGTACTTGTGATGTTTTTAAGATGCCTTAGACCTTTCACCTATTTTTATCCGCTTATACTTCTATATTCTCTTACCAGTTTTACACTTTTTTTGTATGAAATGATGAAGCGGTCTTTAGATTTAAATTAGTGACGAGGACAAATATGAAAAATTGTTTATGTTAGTTAAATAAGAGTGGTCAACCCCAAAATTATTTTTTCATTTTTTGGACAAATTTTTTTATTTTAACTTTTTTATGATTCAGCATTGAAAAATACATACAACTTTAAATTTTGACAGTTCTACCACCAACCCCTAATTTTAAATAGCTATATCTCGGCGGCTTTTAATACTTTAGTCATTGTTCCTAGGTTTGTTGTTTTTAGTCAAATACGTCAAAATAATGTCAATAATACTTATAATACTCATTGCGTGTAAAATTTTTGGGAATAATTTAAAAACGATTAAAAGAGAAATAGATAGGTACATATTTTATACGGTTATCTATACACACACCAATAACACTTAATAATATCGAAATGTTCATTTTTAATTCCGAAAATAAGGCTATTTGGATTTGCAGTTAGCAATAACATGTTATTTGAACGTTACGAACTATTTGTTTCTCTGTTTGTCATTTGGAAATGACTAATCGTTTTAATCGAAAAATTAATTTTATTTTCATATACTATATTTTATTAGTTAATTTTTTTTATTTGTTTAATTTTTATATGTAGGTTTTTCTTCTAATATATTATATTTATTAATCTATCTTATTAATTGGTGTTATTAATGTTTGAGTATATTCAATTTATGTACTAGTATTTAGTTATTAGAATGTAAGTTTATGATAACTTTACCATGATTTTTACCACCCAAATTGTTTTATTTTTCATATAATTTTCCTTACCCTAAGGTTGCCTGAAAGAAATCGCTATAAGGCGATAAGGCCGCCTTTTGTACTATTGCTTGTTGTTTCTTTCTTTCTTATTCTCTTTTTAAGTTTATAGTACAAATAAAAAGTTTAATAATAGGTAATAATAATAATAAACGGCCAGGATAGTGTGTCGGTTTCTGTCCTTGTCGCTCTGAACCCCGACCGACTGTACTTCTGTATGGGAGTAACACCATCTCCCTCTCATTTTGGCTTTTGAAGGGGGAGACGAGTTTAAATAAAAAAAGAATATAATAAATAATAAAATGAATACATTAAAATATCACCTAAAAAGATTTCAATTAATTTATCTAAATGCACAAATCAACTTATAAAAATTTTACAATAACATATTGCATATTTGAACTTCGTCAGTTCGGAAATTGGAGCGATAAGTTCGTAAACAGCATGCAGCAACGGTAAAACGTTTACTTTATTACCGTTAATAAATGCACTCGTTATTTACTTAGAAATTTATAGGTTTAGCACACCTGCGGGCACTCGTAAACTTTGTTACGTTCGCCAGTTTTGTGTTCGGCGCTTATTGACTCACTGATGTACACCCGCCCTTCGCTTTTCTCCCTTATCGCCCGCCATTAACCTTTACGAATGCTCTCACGTTTTTGCAACTCTATTTCTTAGAAATTGTATAAAACAAAAACGTTTGAGGAAATTTTATACCAATAGGAGAATACAATGAATAGATTTATAGATAGATAGGTACAGGATTGATAGATGCCAACGCAGATTGTGAGACCAAAGAGGAAGCCAGTGTCGACATCAATTACTTACGAGGCCGAAAAGAAATATCGCTCTTTAATATTACATAGTTAAAACTAGCTGAGCCAGCAACTTCGTACGCGTGGTATTCGGTATAACGCGTAACTTTTTTGTTTGTAAATCGAATGGAATAAACACTAAATGTTATGGGAAGCTTGCTACGATATATCAGTGAAAACCGCATTAAAATCGGTTAAGCTATTTCAGTGATTAACGTGCACAAGCGTACAAACAGACAAAAATTCTAAAACTATTTTATTGGCCTCGGTAAGATAAGTACAACGTGTACAAATTATATATATATATATATATATATATCTGGCAAAAGGATATAGGTAATCTGTTCACAATTTTATTTTAATTCACTTTTGGTAAGAAATTTTACAATAATATTGCCACTTAGCGTTAAGGATTTGATTCTTGTAAACATATAATATATTTTATGAAAGCTTTTTTAAATAAAATCGAATAAGTAACCGTGATAACGTGTTTAAATGTCTTTTATTAAATATATCTTTTTAGCCCTTTTACTCAAATGACTGCAAGCTAATATAAATCCCCAGCTAATTTCTCGTCTCAGCCCTACGTTAGGTCCGGGACTTATTACTAAGCAATTATAACTTCGACCAAAGCTTAGGTTGTTAGCGAATTTCTGACCTTTTTGTATTGTCCGACTCACAATTGCGAAGTAAACAAAGAGTTTGAGACAAAGAAAGTTTCATTGAAAACAGTATTTAGTGCAGGTTTTCTGGAGACTTCGTTTCTTTAGAGAGCTGTAAAATACATCCGTTGCGCTGAATAAAAAGCAACTTAAGTCGGAATAGTTTCGCTTCTTTTCTTTAGAAGAATCAGTTTAAACAGCATTGTTCGGTGTCTTACAAATACACGTATACAACGAAATAAGTGTTTTTACCTATTGTATATCCAAAAATATGCAAACGCCTTACAATCAAGCGAGTAGAAAGGGACATAGGGTACCTTTAATGCAGAAAAAAGTACCAGAAATTTCACCAGGCACAATGACAGATGACAAGATATAGCAGTTTATTCCCATTTCTCAATCACCCTAGGCAGTAGAGTTTAAATTTTGCTGCTAATTAAAACAAGTACGCGGCTACTAGGCAGCCGTTTTGAGTATTGCCTATTTGGGGAGAAGCAGGCGAGAGCAAGAATTTGAAATGAAAAAACTGAATCCAATACTAATATTATAAATGTGAAAGTCACTCTGTCTGACTGTCTGTTACCTTATCACGCCTAAACCGTTAAACCGATCATCATGAAATTTTGCATACACGTTTTCAGGGATGCAGGAAAGGACATAGGGTACCTACCTTTCATCTAGAAAAAAAGTACTGTTATCGAGGGATAATCTAACGCCTTAGTTCCCAAAGTTGTTCAGGTGGACCCCCAGGGGTCCACGGGAGACTTGACGGGGGTCTACGTAGTCATGACAAAAAAAAAAACAATCAATTCTCACTTATTTCATTTAGAAAACTCCCCCATTCGAGGTTGGAACTCGGCTGCAACGCAAATTTCCATAGTTAGATCTAATCTTTACATGTTTCGTCGAGTTTTGGGAATATGGTAGAAATGTAGCTGCAGGAGTCTAGCGGAATCAGTTAAATTTTGAAAGTGGAATCAATCTATGAGAAAAAAGTCTGAGAACCTCTGATCTAACGCCCGGCAAAGCTATAACTGCAATAAAGATATTAGGCGTTACATTGCTCATATATTTAATCAGGCGTTATTGTTTATTTTTAAACGCGAGCGAAGCTGCGGGCATCAGCTAGTGCGAAAAAAAGCATATTATTGTAAGTAAGGGACGGCGATTTCATTACACTTATTCTTCGACTTTTTCCGGTAGCAACCAGACTAACATAACAAGAAATTGACACAATCGCGTAATAAACGTGTTATTATAAAAAAAAAAATACTTGTTTTCAACTACATATATCTTTTAGGTCAGACTTTATATATAGTGAAGTTTATAATTTACTTGTGAGTTTAATTTTTCCATATGAGAGATGCGAAATTACTTCCCATAAATAACATAAAATAACTAGCGACCCGCCCCCAGCTTCGCCCGGGGTGCAATTTTTATATATATATAAACATTCCCCGTTTATCCCTCTTTCCAATAGTGAAAATCGAATTAAAATCGGTCTACCCGTTCACGCGTGATGCCATGACCAAGGGAAATGGGGATTTATTTTTATATATAGAGAAGATATAAAAATAACATAATATAAAAATGCCTATTTTTAACGAATTAAAAATAGGCATTTTTATCTCTCTCAATAAGTATGAAAACCCGCTACTTAATAGGTATCAAGTTAAATCTGTCCAATGATAAATTATCTGACGAGATCCAATCGTAATACCAGGAAAAGTGTATTGAAGCGAAATGGGGCTACTGAAGCGGATTTTTGTACATTCTATACATCTCTATATGTGGAGTACATCAGGATACAGCTATTTACTATCAGCGGCCGGTGTCGCACAATTTAGAAGTTGGAAAATTACAAAAGGGCCTCACATTCGTTCAATATTCAGTAAGCGACGTGAGATGAACTCTCGCTCGAGAGTGTATCATCGCCCTGTCACTCCACAGTTATTTATGAACCAGTAAACTGGGAAATATATTTTCCTCGCCGGCGGCCGCGCGTCCATTTCAGGTTAAGCCCCTTGGGCCCAAGCACTAGACGAGTCGAGTGTCATAAATTTGAAAACTGTTTCGTGAACGTGAAAAAATGAAACAAATATTTGATGTTCACTCTGAACCGTCCTTCGATTCTTTGTATAGGGTAGGTACCGGGTGAGTTGGACGGTGCCACTACTATTTGATCCCACTTTTACCGAAGTCTTTAAAGATCCTTAAGAATAGGGAATATGCACATTTTTTTTATATTTTCTTACGACAGGTTATATCGTTATATAATTCAGCGGCAAAAAACAGAAATTTGGTAACAAAAAAAAAGTTAAAATTAACTAACAGCTACGGGCACTTTAAACACCCGCCTTTTTGGCGCGCTTGTCGTGACGTCAATTCCCTATTGATTTTCATATAAAGCCCCCGGTATGGAAATTTTATGAAGAGTAAAATTAATAGAAGCATTAACTAAAAAGCGTTACGTTATCTATCATTTTGACATCTGTACCACAGCTGACAATGAGAAATTAGGCAATTATATTTTGGTGTTATAAAGTTCAAATTAAAAAAGTTTATCCTACTGTTTTGGCTGTATCTTTTTTTTTTTCATTTTCAATGACATGAAAAATCCTTAAAATTCTCTTCGTCTACGAATAGGAATTCCGACTTGGTAGTAGAAATACATTGCCTGCGTCTGTGTTCCCACAAAACTACAACCTCGGGGTCTTCAAAACCAGGGTAAATGGGCATTTACTGGGTAAGCGTGGTCCATCTTCGGCCGCATTTGCACCTCACAGGTCAAGCGCTACCTTGATTTAATAAAAAAAACATCTTCATAGTGACATATTCAAGATATAGCGTCGGACAATGAAAAATAAAAGTGGTCCTACAAGGGTTCGAGCTTAACTGTAAAATAAAACTAATTTTAATTGTTCATGTGTCGCTTTTAAATAAATAATCATCAACCAATAGGGGATCGGACAGTAGGTAATCAGATTAAAATCTAAAATGTACTTAGAAAGAAAATATATATTTTTTTACGATTATTTATCGAATAATAATTCATATAATTCATTTAAATATTTTTAGTGAAGAAATAAAATTTTATTATTTACAATATTTTTAATCTATACTGAAACACCAATCACAGTGCGTGACGTCATTTGTGGGCAATCATTGACTTATGCCAATGCAGCTGTTTTGTTATGATATGACCACAAATGACGTTACGCGCTCTCAGATGAACTATCGTGGCGTTTTGGCGGCATTTTCAAACAAACAATATTAAAACATGAATTTGAGTACCTAAAAGGATATAAATAAATAAAATAGTATTTTTTATGGGAATAAATATCCATGAAGATTAATTTAAAACACTTTCTGAAAATTTGTCCGATCCCCTATTGAAATAAAACTAGTCGCTTAGATCCGCGAATTAATTGCTCGCGAGTTGACGTATAACCCAATTAGAAAGGTCTTTGTCTACTAAGAAAATCTTAATTGTCGTATTTTTGAGTATCTTAATTGTCGTACTTCAAAATTTAGCACACTGATGTTAAAGGACTAGTGTTAAAGGAAATTGGTCCTTATGTTTATAACATAGAATTATAAACTTATGTAACTTATGTACCTTAATAGCATTCCCGAACTTTCAATGGCTTGTTTACGATCTTGTTTGGATTGTCTGGAAAACTCGAAATACATCGAGGCGTTTGGCGCCAAGTATAAATAAGAGAGCAGGCGGGTGAGATGAGTTAGTGGTGCGACAACCAGTGATACGAAAGCGACTCTTCGGAGCTTTTGCGAAGTTACCTGCGACAGTGACACATTAAGGGACGACTTTTGACAACATTAAGGGACAAGATTAACGGTTTGATCGGATAAAATAGGTAATTTTGGCAGTTATCTTAGTTTGTGAAAATAAATCGTTTCTTTCGCCCTTGCACGGCATTTTAACTCACCCCGCACGTAACAATATTTACAAATTAAATTACATTTGTTTCCAAACAGTATGCCGATATGCAGTTAAAATAAACATTGTTTAAAATTTTTGCTATCAACCCTAAAATAAACCCTAAAAGAATAAAAAAAACATAGCAATTACATTAATAACAATGAAGCACTTAGCGGATATTGATAACGGTCATTGAAAGCGCTACTAAATAATTTAAACGACAGTTTGATTACTTTTATCACAGGTTTTCGCTTCGGCAGACATGTTTTCGAACCATTAGTTTTATATGGATGATTACTTACCCCACACTTAGAAATATTATGAAATCCGCAATCTCCCATAGGATTCTGACCAAACAATCAACAAGATTGGCACGAAGTTGTCCCACGGTTTATAGATTTCATCTTAAATTTTCTTTTCAATTTTCACGTTTTTTTCTTCATTTTGTGCACTGTAATCTCATTTTATCTGTGTATATGGATAAAAATAAAATTATAATAAGCCGGCCCGCCCCCGGCTTCGCCCGTGGTGCGATTTTTATATACTAAAACATTCCCCGTTTATCCCTCTTTCCATTAGTGAAAATCGAATTAAAATCGGACTACCCGTTCACGCGTGATGCCGTGACCAAGGGAAATAGGGATTTATTTTTATATATTAAAGACTAGCGACCCGCCCCCGGCTTCGCCCGGGGTGCAATATTTATGTATATATGAACATTCCCCGTTTATCCCTCTTTCCATTAGTGAACACCGAATTAAAATCGCTCTACCCGTTCACGCGTGATGCCGTGACCAAGGGAAATGAGGATTCATTTTTATATATAGAGATTATATCTATGTGCCATAGTTCAATTTAAAACAATTCAATAGTTACATAAAACTTCAAACAATGAAACAATCAAGCATCTTCCTTACATTTTTTTTTGTTTATGAACTAATTGCCACGCAGTTTCGTAATGATCCATGTCTAAAATTCCTCATTGCCTTAAAATAAGGTCAAAAGACAGCTCAAAGTCGCTCAACAAACTTTGAAGAGGGTTGCTTTGCGAGTTCTAAGGATTAGTAAGTTGAAGTAGCAATAATGAAACGGCAAGCGCAGCATAGGATGCCCATCCACAAGATGGACTGACAAGCAAATAGGAGGCGCAGATCGACCTTGGATTCATGGTGCTTCTGACCGGTCCTTTTGGAAAATGGAAAATGAAAAAAAAAAAACTCTACAGCTGAAATAATGATGATGAGGAACTAAATAATTTTAGTGTTTAATTCACTCTAAAATGTTAAAAGAAAATATAACTTTCTCCATCTGTCATTATCTGCACATTAAACGTGCCTCATTGCAAAGAGTAAGTTAAAGTCCGTAATGTGCAAAATATTAATAAGCATTACAGAATTAGCATATTTTATAAATTATATACAAAAATAGGGTTAATTTGAAATAAATTAATTAATAAATTGAAATTAAAACACTCGTTAAATCAAATATAATTTAGAAAATTACCAACTTTAAAGTCATTTTGTCCGAAAAGTCGATATGGCGCCCGGAGCTGATACGAGGGGACTTTATCTATTGTTTTTTTTTATAAATTAATATTTTATGAAGAAAAATCGCAACTGCGAACTAAAAAATATTCTGACAAGCTTTAAAAATATGTACCGAAAATCTATATACAGTAACATTTTCTGGGATATTGGTCTGGTCTTTTCTGATCTTTTCGTGGTCTATGGTGGACCACAGGCATATTTTCTTGCCCTTAGTCCTTATCAGTATATATAATTATATATGAAAATCGTATAAACGTTTACGCCCTAAACATTTAACTCGAATTAAGTACATTTTAAGTATATGTTTTGGTAATATTTTTTCATAAAATAATCCGCTGTCTGTGCGTTATACTTAAAAATTCTCAGTTAAATTGCATACAATCGATAGTAAAATAGTTAAAAGAACACACACACACATATATTTTATATATATTTGTACCTTTCATTATTAAATTGGTTTTAAAATTACAATAAAAACATACCAATAAAAGTATATGTTTTATATGAGTAATATACCAAAACATTTATCATAAAATAATCCGCTGTCTGTCTGTGCGTTATACTTAAAAATTCTCAGTTAAATTGCATACAATCGATAGTAAAATAGTTAAAATAACACACACACACACATATTTTATATATATTTGTACCTTTCATTATTAAAATGGTTTTAAAATTACAATAAAAACATACCAATAAAAGTATATGTTTTATATTAGTAATATACCAAAACATTTATCATAAAATAATCCGCTGTCTGTCTGTGCGTTATACTTAAAAATTCTCAGTTAAATTGCATACAATCGATAGTAAAATAGTTAAAATAACACACACACACACATATTTTATATATATTTGTACCTTTCATTATTAAAATGGTTTTAAAATTACAATAAAAACATACCAATAAAAGTATATGTTTTATATTAGTAATATACCAAAACATTTATCATAAAATAATCCGCTGTCTGTCTGTGCGTTATACTTAAAAATTCTCAGTTAAATTGCATACAATCGATAGTAAAATAGTTAAAATAACACACACACACACATATTTTATATATATTTGTACCTTTCATTATTAAAATGGTTTTAAAATTACAATAAAAACATACCAATAAAAGTATATGTTTTATATTAGTAATATACCAAAACATTTATCATAAAATAATCCGCTGTCTGTCTGTGCGTTATACTTAAAAATTCTCAGTTAAATTGCATACAATCGATAGTAAAATAGTTAAAATAACACACACACACACATATTTTATATATATTTGTACCTTTCATTATTAAAATGGTTTTAAAATTACAATAAAAACATACCAATAAAAGTATATGTTTTATATTAGTAATATACCAAAACATTTATCATAAAATAATCCGCTGTCTGTCTGTGCGTTATACTTAAAAATTCTCAGTTAAATTGCATACAATCGATAGTAAAATAGTTAAAATAACACACACACACACATATTTTATATATATTTGTACCTTTCATTATTAAAATGGTTTTAAAATTACAATAAAAACATACCAATAAAAGTATATGTTTTATATTAGTAATATACCAAAACATTTATCATAAAATAATCCGCTGTCTGTCTGTGCGTTATACTTAAAAATTCTCAGTTAAATTGCATACAATCGATAGTAAAATAGTTAAAATAACACACACACACACATATTTTATATATATTTGTACCTTTCATTATTAAAATGGTTTTAAAATTACAATAAAAACATACCAATAAAAGTATATGTTTTATATTAGTAATATACCAAAACATTTATCATAAAATAATCCGCTGTCTGTCTGTGCGTTATACTTAAAAATTCTCAGTTAAATTGCATACAATCGATAGTAAAATAGTTAAAATAACACACACACACACATATTTTATATATATTTGTACCTTTCATTATTAAAATGGTTTTAAAATTACAATAAAAACATACCAATAAAAGTATATGTTTTATATTAGTAATATACCAAAACATTTATCATAAAATAATCCGCTGTCTGTCTGTGCGTTATACTTAAAAATTCTCAGTTAAATTGCATACAATCGATAGTAAAATAGTTAAAATAACACACACACACACATATTTTATATATATTTGTACCTTTCATTATTAAAATGGTTTTAAAATTACAATAAAAACATACCAATAAAAGTATATGTTTTATATTAGTAATATACCAAAACATTTATCATAAAATAATCCGCTGTCTGTCTGTGCGTTATACTTAAAAATTCTCAGTTAAATTGCATACAATCGATAGTAAAATAGTTAAAATAACACACACACACACATATTTTATATATATTTGTACCTTTCATTATTAAAATGGTTTTAAAATTACAATAAAAACATACCAATAAAAGTATATGTTTTATATTAGTAATATACCAAAACATTTATCATAAAATAATCCGCTGTCTGTCTGTGCGTTATACTTAAAAATTCTCAGTTAAATTGCATACAATCGATAGTAAAATAGTTAAAATAACACACACACACACATATTTTATATATATTTGTACCTTTCATTATTAAAATGGTTTTAAAATTACAATAAAAACATACCAATAAAAGTATATGTTTTATATTAGTAATATACCAAAACATTTATCATAAAATAATCCGCTGTCTGTCTGTGCGTTATACTTAAAAATTCTCAGTTAAATTGCATACAATCGATAGTAAAATAGTTAAAATAACACACACACACACATATTTTATATATATTTGTACCTTTCATTATTAAAATGGTTTTAAAATTACAATAAAAACATACCAATAAAAGTATATGTTTTATATTAGTAATATACCAAAACATTTATCATAAAATAATCCGCTGTCTGTCTGTGCGTTATACTTAAAAATTCTTAGTTAAATTGCATACAATCGATAGTAAAATAGTTAAAATAACACACACACACACATATTTTATATATATTTGTACCTTTCATTATTAAAATGGTTTTAAAATTACAATAAAAACATACCAATAAAAGTATATGTTTTATATTAGTAATATACCAAAACATTTATCATAAAATAATCCGCTGTCTGTCTGTGCGTTATACTTAAAAATTCTCAGTTAAATTGCATACAATCGATAGTAAAATAGTTAAAATAACACACACACACACATATTTTATATATATTTGTACCTTTCATTATTAAAATGGTTTTAAAATTACAATAAAAACATACCAATAAAAGTATATGTTTTATATTAGTAATATACCAAAACATTTATCATAAAATAATCCGCTGTCTGTCTGTGCGTTATACTTAAAAATTCTTAGTTAAATTGCATACAATCGATAGTAAAATAGTTAAAATAACACACACACACACATATTTTATATATATTTGTACCTTTCATTATTAAAATGGTTTTAAAATTACAATAAAAACATACCAATAAAAGTATATGTTTTATATTAGTAATATACCAAAACATTTATCATAAAATAATCCGCTGTCTGTCTGTGCGTTATACTTAAAAATTCTCAGTTAAATTGCATACAATCGATAGTAAAATAGTTAAAATAACACACACACACACATATTTTATATATATTTGTACCTTTCATTATTAAAATGGTTTTAAAATTACAATAAAAACATACCAATAAAAGTATATGTTTTATATTAGTAATATACCAAAACATTTATCATAAAATAATCCGCTGTCTGTCTGTGCGTTATACTTAAAAATTCTCAGTTAAATTGCATACAATCGATAGTAAAATAGTTAAAATAACACACACACACACATATTTTATATATATTTGTACCTTTCATTATTAAAATGGTTTTAAAATTACAATAAAAACATACCAATAAAAGTATATGTTTTATATTAGTAATATACCAAAACATTTATCATAAAATAATCCGCTGTCTGTCTGTGCGTTATACTTAAAAATTCTCAGTTAAATTGCATACAATCGATAGTAAAATAGTTAAAATAACACACACACACACATATTTTATATATATTTGTACCTTTCATTATTAAAATGGTTTTAAAATTACAATAAAAACATACCAATAAAAGTATATGTTTTATATTAGTAATATACCAAAACATTTATCATAAAATAATCCGCTGTCTGTCTGTGCGTTATACTTAAAAATTCTCAGTTAAATTGCATACAATCGATAGTAAAATAGTTAAAATAACACACACACACACATATTTTATATATATTTGTACCTTTCATTATTAAAATGGTTTTAAAATTACAATAAAAACATACCAATAAAAGTATATGTTTTATATTAGTAATATACCAAAACATTTATCATAAAATAATCCGCTGTCTGTCTGTGCGTTATACTTAAAAATTCTCAGTTAAATTGCATACAATCGATAGTAAAATAGTTAAAATAACACACACACACACATATTTTATATATATTTGTACCTTTCATTATTAAAATGGTTTTAAAATTACAATAAAAACATACCAATAAAAGTATATGTTTTATATTAGTAATATACCAAAACATTTATCATAAAATAATCCGCTGTCTGTCTGTGCGTTATACTTAAAAATTCTCAGTTAAATTGCATACAATCGATAGTAAAATAGTTAAAATAACACACACACACACATATTTTATATATATTTGTACCTTTCATTATTAAAATGGTTTTAAAATTACAATAAAAACATACCAATAAAAGTATATGTTTTATATTAGTAATATACCAAAACATTTATCATAAAATAATCCGCTGTCTGTCTGTGCGTTATACTTAAAAATTCTCAGTTAAATTGCATACAATCGATAGTAAAATAGTTAAAATAACACACACACACACATATTTTATATATATTTGTACCTTTCATTATTAAAATGGTTTTAAAATTACAATAAAAACATACCAATAAAAGTATATGTTTTATATTAGTAATATACCAAAACATTTATCATAAAATAATCCGCTGTCTGTCTGTGCGTTATACTTAAAAATTCTCAGTTAAATTGCATACAATCGATAGTAAAATAGTTAAAATAACACACACACACACATATTTTATATATATTTGTACCTTTCATTATTAAAATGGTTTTAAAATTACAATAAAAACATACCAATAAAAGTATATGTTTTATATTAGTAATATACCAAAACATTTATCATAAAATAATCCGCTGTCTGTCTGTGCGTTATACTTAAAAATTCTCAGTTAAATTGCATACAATCGATAGTAAAATAGTTAAAATAACACACACACACACATATTTTATATATATTTGTACCTTTCATTATTAAAATGGTTTTAAAATTACAATAAAAACATACCAATAAAAGTATATGTTTTATATTAGTAATATACCAAAACATTTATCATAAAATAATCCGCTGTCTGTCTGTGCGTTATACTTAAAAATTCTCAGTTAAATTGCATACAATCGATAGTAAAATAGTTAAAATAACACACACACACACATATTTTATATATATTTGTACCTTTCATTATTAAAATGGTTTTAAAATTACAATAAAAACATACCAATAAAAGTATATGTTTTATATTAGTAATATACCAAAACATTTATCATAAAATAATCCGCTGTCTGTCTGTGCGTTATACTTAAAAATTCTCAGTTAAATTGCATACAATCGATAGTAAAATAGTTAAAATAACACACACACACACATATTTTATATATATTTGTACCTTTCATTATTAAAATGGTTTTAAAATTACAATAAAAACATACCAATAAAAGTATATGTTTTATATTAGTAATATACCAAAACATTTATCATAAAATAATCCGCTGTCTGTCTGTGCGTTATACTTAAAAATTCTCAGTTAAATTGCATACAATCGATAGTAAAATAGTTAAAATAACACACACACACACATATTTTATATATATTTGTACCTTTCATTATTAAAATGGTTTTAAAATTACAATAAAAACATACCAATAAAAGTATATGTTTTATATTAGTAATATACCAAAACATTTATCATAAAATAATCCGCTGTCTGTCTGTGCGTTATACTTAAAAATTCTCAGTTAAATTGCATACAATCGATAGTAAAATAGTTAAAATAACACACACACACACATATTTTATATATATTTGTACCTTTCATTATTAAAATGGTTTTAAAATTACAATAAAAACATACCAATAAAAGTATATGTTTTATATTAGTAATATACCAAAACATTTATCATAAAATAATCCGCTGTCTGTCTGTGCGTTATACTTAAAAATTCTCAGTTAAATTGCATACAATCGATAGTAAAATAGTTAAAATAACACACACACACACATATTTTATATATATTTGTACCTTTCATTATTAAAATGGTTTTAAAATTACAATAAAAACATACCAATAAAAGTATATGTTTTATATTAGTAATATACCAAAACATTTATCATAAAATAATCCGCTGTCTGTCTGTGCGTTATACTTAAAAATTCTCAGTTAAATTGCATACAATCGATAGTAAAATAGTTAAAATAACACACACACACACATATTTTATATATATTTGTACCTTTCATTATTAAAATGGTTTTAAAATTACAATAAAAACATACCAATAAAAGTATATGTTTTATATTAGTAATATACCAAAACATTTATCATAAAATAATCCGCTGTCTGTCTGTGCGTTATACTTAAAAATTCTCAGTTAAATTGCATACAATCGATAGTAAAATAGTTAAAATAACACACACACACACATATTTTATATATATTTGTACCTTTCATTATTAAAATGGTTTTAAAATTACAATAAAAACATACCAATAAAAGTATATGTTTTATATTAGTAATATACCAAAACATTTATCATAAAATAATCCGCTGTCTGTCTGTGCGTTATACTTAAAAATTCTCAGTTAAATTGCATACAATCGATAGTAAAATAGTTAAAATAACACACACACACACATATTTTATATATATTTGTACCTTTCATTATTAAAATGGTTTTAAAATTACAATAAAAACATACCAATAAAAGTATATGTTTTATATTAGTAATATACCAAAACATTTATCATAAAATAATCCGCTGTCTGTCTGTGCGTTATACTTAAAAATTCTCAGTTAAATTGCATACAATCGATAGTAAAATAGTTAAAATAACACACACACACACATATTTTATATATATTTGTACCTTTCATTATTAAAATGGTTTTAAAATTACAATAAAAACATACCAATAAAAGTATATGTTTTATATTAGTAATATACCAAAACATTTATCATAAAATAATCCGCTGTCTGTCTGTGCGTTATACTTAAAAATTCTCAGTTAAATTGCATACAATCGATAGTAAAATAGTTAAAATAACACACACACACACATATTTTATATATATTTGTACCTTTCATTATTAAAATGGTTTTAAAATTACAATAAAAACATACCAATAAAAGTATATGTTTTATATTAGTAATATACCAAAACATTTATCATAAAATAATCCGCTGTCTGTCTGTGCGTTATACTTAAAAATTCTCAGTTAAATTGCATACAATCGATAGTAAAATAGTTAAAATAACACACACACACACATATTTTATATATATTTGTACCTTTCATTATTAAAATGGTTTTAAAATTACAATAAAAACATACCAATAAAAGTATATGTTTTATATTAGTAATATACCAAAACATTTATCATAAAATAATCCGCTGTCTGTCTGTGCGTTATACTTAAAAATTCTCAGTTAAATTGCATACAATCGATAGTAAAATAGTTAAAATAACACACACACACACATATTTTATATATATTTGTACCTTTCATTATTAAAATGGTTTTAAAATTACAATAAAAACATACCAATAAAAGTATATGTTTTATATTAGTAATATACCAAAACATTTATCATAAAATAATCCGCTGTCTGTCTGTGCGTTATACTTAAAAATTCTCAGTTAAATTGCATACAATCGATAGTAAAATAGTTAAAATAACACACACACACACATATTTTATATATATTTGTACCTTTCATTATTAAAATGGTTTTAAAATTACAATAAAAACATACCAATAAAAGTATATGTTTTATATTAGTAATATACCAAAACATTTATCATAAAATAATCCGCTGTCTGTCTGTGCGTTATACTTAAAAATTCTCAGTTAAATTGCATACAATCGATAGTAAAATAGTTAAAATAACACACACACACACATATTTTATATATATTTGTACCTTTCATTATTAAAATGGTTTTAAAATTACAATAAAAACATACCAATAAAAGTATATGTTTTATATTAGTAATATACCAAAACATTTATCATAAAATAATCCGCTGTCTGTCTGTGCGTTATACTTAAAAATTCTCAGTTAAATTGCATACAATCGATAGTAAAATAGTTAAAATAACACACACACACACATATTTTATATATATTTGTACCTTTCATTATTAAAATGGTTTTAAAATTACAATAAAAACATACCAATAAAAGTATATGTTTTATATTAGTAATATACCAAAACATTTATCATAAAATAATCCGCTGTCTGTCTGTGCGTTATACTTAAAAATTCTCAGTTAAATTGCATACAATCGATAGTAAAATAGTTAAAATAACACACACACACACATATTTTATATATATTTGTACCTTTCATTATTAAAATGGTTTTAAAATTACAATAAAAACATACCAATAAAAGTATATGTTTTATATTAGTAATATACCAAAACATTTATCATAAAATAATCCGCTGTCTGTCTGTGCGTTATACTTAAAAATTCTCAGTTAAATTGCATACAATCGATAGTAAAATAGTTAAAATAACACACACACACACATATTTTATATATATTTGTACCTTTCATTATTAAAATGGTTTTAAAATTACAATAAAAACATACCAATAAAAGTATATGTTTTATATTAGTAATATACCAAAACATTTATCATAAAATAATCCGCTGTCTGTCTGTGCGTTATACTTAAAAATTCTCAGTTAAATTGCATACAATCGATAGTAAAATAGTTAAAATAACACACACACACACATATTTTATATATATTTGTACCTTTCATTATTAAAATGGTTTTAAAATTACAATAAAAACATACCAATAAAAGTATATGTTTTATATTAGTAATATACCAAAACATTTATCATAAAATAATCCGCTGTCTGTCTGTGCGTTATACTTAAAAATTCTCAGTTAAATTGCATACAATCGATAGTAAAATAGTTAAAATAACACACACACACACATATTTTATATATATTTGTACCTTTCATTATTAAAATGGTTTTAAAATTACAATAAAAACATACCAATAAAAGTATATGTTTTATATTAGTAATATACCAAAACATTTATCATAAAATAATCCGCTGTCTGTCTGTGCGTTATACTTAAAAATTCTCAGTTAAATTGCATACAATCGATAGTAAAATAGTTAAAATAACACACACACACACATATTTTATATATATTTGTACCTTTCATTATTAAAATGGTTTTAAAATTACAATAAAAACATACCAATAAAAGTATATGTTTTATATTAGTAATATACCAAAACATTTATCATAAAATAATCCGCTGTCTGTCTGTGCGTTATACTTAAAAATTCTCAGTTAAATTGCATACAATCGATAGTAAAATAGTTAAAATAACACACACACACACATATTTTATATATATTTGTACCTTTCATTATTAAAATGGTTTTAAAATTACAATAAAAACATACCAATAAAAGTATATGTTTTATATTAGTAATATACCAAAACATTTATCATAAAATAATCCGCTGTCTGTCTGTGCGTTATACTTAAAAATTCTCAGTTAAATTGCATACAATCGATAGTAAAATAGTTAAAATAACACACACACACACATATTTTATATATATTTGTACCTTTCATTATTAAATTGGTTTTAAAATTACAATAAAAACATACCAATAAAAGTATATGTTTTATATTAGTAATATACCAAAACATTTATCATAAAATAATCCACTGTCTGTCTGTGCGTTATACGTAAAAATTCTCAGTTAAATTGCATACAATCGATAGTAAAATAGTTAAAAGAAAACACACACACATATTCTATACCGCTAGTACTATTATTTATTCTATGCCCATACCTCTATACTATATATAAAGAGAAAATATTTTTTTTATGTAATGACTTTGAAAAATAATATTGAAGAAGTAGAAAGTATAAAATATTTAGGCGTAATGCTAGATAAACATTGTAATTGGAAATCTCATGTCGGTCTGGTCTGTGATAAAGTAGACAGATTTGTTTATGCACTACGTCGGTTAAGATTGACTGTGTCTATTGAGGCAGCGATCACTGCTTATCATGGCTACGTTTCTTCGGTTTTGACATAAGGTTTATTGGTATGGGGTAACTCTGTCGAAATAATAAGAGCTTTTAGAGCCCAAAAAATGCATCAGAGCAATATGTGGCGTGGGCTTTATGGAGAGTTGTGTGCCACTATTTAAAAGTTACATATACTTCCCTTACCTTGCTTGTATATAAAGACGTTGTGTATATTTGTTAGAAAATATCCGAACTGTTTTGTCGAAAATAACGAAATAGGAACCAAAATAACTAGGCAAGGTAATTTATTGCAAAGACCAAAATGTAGATTAGAACTATTTAATAGAAGTGTTTATGTTATGGCAATTAAAACATACAATAAACTACCTAATAATATAAAAGAATTGCCGAATCCTCAATTTACAAGAACATTAACAAAATGGTTATTAGATTGTTGTTATTATGCTGTTAAAGAATTTTATAATAAGAAACATTAATATTTTATTAATATTAATATAGTTTACAAACAATTAAACACAAAAATTTGCATGCCCTTGGCGGGTAGAACATACTTTGTACTGTAACTACTGTACACAAATTAAAATCCTGTAAACATGTGTTCGCGCAAATAAAGATTTATTTTATTTTATTTTTTATTTTTAATAAACTCAAACACTACTGGACCGATTTGAAAAATCCTTTCAGCTACAGAAAGCTACATTATCAACGTGTAAGATAGTATAGTATAGTATAGTATAGCATAGTATAGTAACATAGTATAGTAACATAGTATAGTAACATAACATAGTCCGCGTCTCTTTATAAAAACGCGGACGAAATCGCGTGCAAAGCTAGTTTTATATTTATTTGTACCTTTCATTATTAAATTGGTTTTAAAATTACAATAAAAACATACCAATAACCTTCTTTCACAACACTATAAATAGAATAGTAAAAACCGTCACAAAAAGTTCTACATAGTTTTTACAGATACTACTTTCCGGATAAGGTTTATCAGAGAAAAATAGTGGCGCACGTGATCGGCATCAATGGTGTTACGAACTCTAAACATGTCTCGAGTAAATTGTTCTCTCTTAGTTATGTAGTGTATTAGTTTTTGTTGGCGTAATAGACTCATTATATTTGGACATTTCGATAATGAGTTCTTCTTTTTACGTAGCCTCGGAAAATAAGTTTTGGAAGATAACGAGCGAAGTTTCATTTGTTTATTTACCGAAATAATGCTACAGTTTTTTTTTTGTAGAGTTTGCAAATGTTTCAAACATGTTTTTTTTGTGAAACAGATTAGTATAGTAATTGTAGATTTTTAAGGTACAGTTGATAATAGGACGCCTTTAAGACAAACAAGATATGTAGGGATACAAGTTGCCTATCCTTGATAGTTGGCCAAACTATATGGGAATAGGCTCTGGCGTCCTTTACTCTCTGACTAACTGAAACACAACTAACTGAAGTCACTGAATCTGAAAAACTAAAACTATAACATTACAATGTTGGTGCTGTGTTATATAAATTGCTGAATTTTGTTACAAATCACGTAATTGATGATTTATGAAAAGAGCAACGGTTTCTTGCCAAGTTCTTTTCCCTAGAAGCAGCATTCCGAACCGGTCGTAGTTTATAATTATATAAAACTAGGGGCCCGCCCCCGGCTTCGCCCGTGGTGCAATTTTTATAAATATATAAACATTCCCCGTTTATCCCTCTTTCTATTAGTCAAAACCGAATTAAAATAGGTCTACCCGTTCGAAAGTTATGGGCGTACATACATTTCGAAGATTCATTTTTATTTGTATAGATTAGAAATATTCGACGAAGATAAATGTTTTGTAAAAAACTTACATTGAATAAATTATTTATTATTATTTTTTTTTTTCATCGATCAATTGAACTCGTCTCCCTCTCCAAAAACCAAAATGAGGGGGAGACGGTGTTACCCCCGACAGAGCACAGTCGATCGGGGTTCAGGGCGACAAGGACAGAACAACGTACTACTCTGGCCGTATCGAGCAGCACCGCTCTCTGCATCTGGCCCGGGAGGGATCCACTACGGAATCCCAACCGCCTCAGGTTGTCCCTGAGGCTGAGTGGGATCAAACCATTTACGATCAAACCATATTATTATTATTATATTATTATTATTAGAACAACACTAGTCATATTATTTCAAGACGGTCTTGTGTAATGAAGTCTTAGAGCCAGGCTGACGTGCTCCCCAGTTTATATAACTAATGCACAGCGTGCCCTGACAAAACCTAAAATCTAAATTAAAGTAATGAATATTTGTTTCAGTGTAAATTTGAGTAACCAATTATTTAAATAAATCTGACTCGTTAAAAATAAAATAAAATAAAATAAAATATCGTTAGATGTTAGAAAACCTTAGTATATAGTTCACTAATTACGTTATTCTGTTGTGTCGTATTTATTTTTTACGTGGAACCTGAGGGAACCTGAGGAACCTTCCTCAGTCCTTAAACCTAATATTCAGTAGCCTTTCTTAAGAATTGGGCTATCAAATGCAAAAAGTGCGGATTGGCAGAAATCTTCAGAGCTTCGCATATAGTGCGATCGCGATCACCATTTGAAATCCACATTATATGGAAACTAAAAAAAAACGTTGTCTGTAAAGTCAGTTTACGGACGGTGACTACGTGGTAACAAAACATAGTTTCTTCTGCTCGGACGCATAGGCCAATCGAGTGGAAAAGAGATAGATGCGGCGCAAGCCGAACGCTCAGGCCGATCGTGCCTTTCACTCGCTCTTGCCGCGCTCTCGCTCCGATCGTGCATCGGCTCGAACGTAACGGGACAACGAGTCATCATTTTTAGTGCGTGAAGCCGGCGATCTTCGATTTATTGGACGTTGTTACGTCAAAAGTGTATGCCTGACCTTGATTCGTATCTGCATCTTGTCAGTAAACAAATATTGATACCGCTTACCGAAGATATTTAAAATATCATTTCCGCTTACAAACTTCATGCTTGCCATAGATAGTATCAAATAATAGGCATTCTAAAAATTATTTCTAAGCGAGTATTTGATATTATCAGTTCTCTTGGTAAAAGTAGTGAATGCATGGGCGACTGCAGCGCGCACAATGCGGGAGGCGTGATAACTATGATAAATTACTGTTTTGACACGCTGGGCTTTCTGTACGGGATCGATATCTCTGATGCCCGCAGAGTTGCGATAAAACACACTTCATAAATCAACTTTTGCTCTCAACTTTAGGCGACATTTAGGCCTTTTATTTGGACCATTATTCTTTTTAAATATAAGTTATTTCAATTGAATATGTGTTACAAAGATAAAATTTGATCTTTCTAAACTTTTGGTTGTACGTTGATAGTCAGTCAGGATAAACTATTTTATAAATATTATGTATCTGTTATTTTATAAATTTACTAGCTGGTGGCTGCGACTTCGTCCGTGTTGAAAAATGAAAAATATACATATCGCACCTTCGGTAAGACAAGGGCCGAAGTGCTAATATTAAAATTTTTCAGGACAGACGTTTTAAGGTTTTTATAGATTTATATTATGTTTTTCTACCCATACTAATGTAAAATAGTATTTTATTTTTAGCAGAAATATACCTTATACATTAGTGAATATAAATATGGAATTTAAAAGAGCGAGTTATTTATTTATTTATACTATATTTCATGAAATATTAATATATGCATACAATTATGCCCTTTTCGCACCAACATTTAAATAATTGTGCTATTGTGACCAAAGTGACACATAAATTGAAATGATTTATTAAATGAAAATACTACTTATTTTGTACTTTTTTATTCTTCTTCTTAGGAACATCTTTATGACTGACAAAAAAACACTACAATCAGAAAAATAACTTAAAAATTAACTTAAAAATCACTTCTAAAAGATTTACTCATTTTAAAATGTTATTTTAAAATCAGTCAGTAATCACAGCATTTGTTGAAATCACAATTTGTTTCTTATAAGATAATACAAAGTTAACTGGTATAGAATATGAAAACAATATTCATAAGAACATTTTCTTACAATCAACTAAGTACCTAGGTACACTTATACATAACTTTTTTGCATAATACTTTCAATTATCTACAGTACTCATTCTCATAGTATTATTAGATATATTTTCAATGACAGTACGTAAAGTTTTTTCTCCAATAGCCAATGTAATTAGCAGAAACTTTTTACAGACCCTAACTTCTTGTGAACCTATCATAAAATAGTAGGTATTATTGTCGGTAATTTTGACTCTTCGGTATGCAGGCGGAATCAGTTTCATACAAGACGCGAGAAAGTCTCTTTGTCTCATGTGTGTTCCCAGCTCCCAGTAGGATTGAAAAATCGTATTTCTATCTTCAGAAGAAACTTTAGTGTAACACGAAAGTCAGCACTTATCAGGGCAAGGAGGAAGAATTGATTTTGCTGCTACAATTTTTCCTCTTTTTGTAGTATACTCTTGGCCACTGTTTTTCAAACGTTTGGATATGACTTGTTTCCACTCATTCATATTTCTTTGACGTTTTCTAGACAGTTTGTTTGATTCCTGCTCTAAATTAGCTGTTGGGTGTGGTGTTGGTTCTGGTTCACTATTGCCTTCATTATTTTGTAAGTCCACCGTAGTATTACGTTCAAGAAATCTGCTTCGAGAACTGGATGACCTGCTGCTAGAACTGGATGAGCTGCTGCTGGAACTGGATGAGCTGCTGTCAGAACTAGAAGAATTGGATACGTTTCTCGATTTGAAGAGTTTCGTGTAGTTTTTAGCCTCTTTCACATTTGGTTTGTATTCTGAACCGGAATCGGATTGTGAAAAATCTCCATTTTCTTCAGACTCGGTATCGTTATTACCCGGAGTTTAATTTATAATGGGTGGGGTTGCTATTACATTACCTCCCTAGCAGATATGGTTGTCAAGGATGAATGTATCGCTTCTGTAGTTTCAGGTATCATCGGTATTGGATCCTGATTTTCAGTCATTGCCATCTATCCACTTTTCAACCATTGACGTAGAATTAATTTTAGAAGTAGCATTTGTCTTTTTAAAACTATTGTATTCTTCAAAACTAGATTTTTCTAAATTTTCATTAATCTGAGGTTCATCAATAGTTCTAGCTTGTATATTAAATTGATCATCGACCATCCTCAAAATTTTTTTGCCTCGAGATTACATTTTTATTCCCTAAAAGCGAAAATATTCAAACGTTTAGTTCGGTTTATTAATCAACAAAACAAAAATAAATACACGTCAAACCTATAAGAATCCGTTTTTGCATCAGGGGTTAATAAATGGCAAAAATGGCATCGGAATTATCGTACAGATCAATAAATAGACACAAGATATTGTAAAGAATACGATGGAAATCTCATTAATTTTACATAAAAAATAAAACGGTTGGAATGACAAAGTCTTAAATGCTATTATATTTTATCTGTATATGACAAAATTGGAATGACAAAGTCAGATTTGGTATAAAGACTAGGTTATGTTTACGTATTGGACTCACAAAGGCACAACTACCCGAAGGACTTTGTTCCGTCAAATATGTACTCTTATATTAGGCATAAGTACACAAAATGTGTCCATGTCTTTCCAAAATATTAAACAAAAAAGGGCATATTTACCTTAATGACCTTGACGCTCCAGTACACAACCACTACTCACGCGGGCGATGCCACAATTGACCAATGAGATTTTGTCGCGCCAATATCATTCAAAAAACGAACGAATGGTACAAAGGCATTACTGCCCTCTGGCGAAAATAAACTGAATCTAGTGAATGTCTTTGTTCCTACAGGTAGAAATTAGTTTTTTAGGCACTTTGGCATATTTAACTCATTTTCGGAAATTTTAGCACTTCGGCCCTTGTCTTACCGAAGGTGCGATATGTGTAACGTAACGATTGCGTCTGCATCAAGCGAGTCCCGTCGTTCGCGTCGCGTTGGTGCGAGACCGCTTCAATTTATTTTCTCCCGCGTACTTTTTTAATTTAAGATATCTCCTAAGATATTCATTGAAATCAAATGATGTCAGGGGCAATATTGTTCAAAATTAAATACTTTTGGTGAATAACATATTAATTCGATGGATAACGTATTAACGTTTATAAAAACACCTTCGCTAATAATGCATTATTTTAGAACAAATTTAAAAAGTTATAGTGAGTCAACCTTAAAAGATAGAAATATGCTGTCGGCGACTTTTTTTTAGAACTTTTAAAGGGGAACAATTCCGTCATACATAATTTTTACGTAACTTTGACTGTTTACGCAGCGCGCGCAACGGAAGTTCTCAAAAGGGATAAATTTTCCCGATTTTGCAATATTTTTCATTGAGGCTCCGCTCCTATTGGTCTTAGCGTGAGGTTATATGGCCTATAGTCATCCTCGATAAATGGACTATTCAACACAAAAAGAATTTTTCAATTCGAACGAGTAGTTCCTGAGATTAGTTCAACCAAACAAACAAACTCTTCAGCTTTATATTATTAGTATAGATTGAAGAAAATATAAAATTTATTTACAGTACACTCGGATGTGTGAGTAGAAGTTCGAAGTAAGGATTTATGATAATAACAATGTAAGTATCTTCCAAATCAAGAGTAACAGTTAAGACAGCCGAGGTCGGCCATAAATGTCGAATCAGCGTGATATAAGGGCGACAAACGCCTTCGGTACTCGATTCACTAAGAACAAAGAGACCGCCTTTCTAATACTTTTCTTTAGTAGAAACAGCCGACTGTTCGCACTCCATTACTGAGCCATTCATTCGTTCTAATGTGTCTTAATCGCTGCCGAATTTATCTTTTCTTTGTCACACTATTTAACATTTAAACTCGTTTAGCTTTCTCTTTTAGTATAATTTAAAACAGTGTTAGTCTATATAATATTGCAAATAATTATATAGACCACGTTACAACAACGAAAATTACAGTTTAGGAAAATGAAGGCATGATTGCGTTTCTCTGAAATAAGGAACAAACAACATTCAAAACCTTTTATTTACGTCTTTTTATAATAGCAAAGCAAATTATTAATTCTTATTACCCACTCTCACTATCTCCTTACTGTCAGTCGTGACATCTCATAAGCATATAATTCAAACCTAAAGAAAGCGCGGTAAATTTAAAAAAGGAAAGAAAATGAGTGAAGTGGTTTTCTTTACATCTCTCCCCTTAGAGAGGAACAATTGTAACTAATAATAATACGCAATTGCTCATTTACTAAAAAACACTGGAGAGTTTTGTAATGTGGTGTAGGTTTGATTCTGCCTTATTGTGTCCGGGCATCAACTTCATTGATTGAATTTAGCAAAATTTAAATTTAAAAAAGTGTTAGGTCTAGATAATATTGCAAATAATTAATGTTAAGATCGTCAGACAGACTGATGGTAGGTGGCTACCGTCGCCTATAACACAAGCAAAGCCAAAGCTGCTGCAAATGCGCTGCCGATTACAGTAGGATTAAGGATAAAGATTGGCAAGGGTTAGGGAAATAACTATCAATTTATAAGTTCAAGTAAAATTTTATTTTACTATTTACTTAGATGCGTTTACTTATCCCTATGCGAACTTTCACTCGCCAGCATGTATACCAGTCTTGCGGGTCAAAAGTCACTCGCATTCTTTGCAATCGTCATCATTGCTCAAATATAAGAAAAGTATACGTTATACTAGTTATTTCAATTACATTTATTTATTTCATAATGGTATAAATATCCTAATTATATCCTAAAACATCTTATCGAATTACGTTTTTCGTTTTACTCGCTCTTTGTCGATACAATTTCTCGGAACGTCACACCAATAAATTATTAACGTGATTTTATTTGAGGTATTGTAATCAATGAGTGGTGGTAATTTTACATTTACAAAAATATTGTCACCCCTATTAGGCATTGCGATTTTAGAGGTGAGCAGGAATTTTATCTTTTAGAGGTGAGATGTCATATATCCTCAGTAAATTTAATTATTCATTGTATTTGTGTAATATGAACTAATGCCTGCTTACTAATCTTTATCATCATCATCAATAGCCTATTATATGTCCCCACTGCAGGGGGACAGGCCTACCCTCTCAATATGGTCTACCACGCTGGCCCAGTGCCGGTTGCAGGTTTTTTCTCATGACGTTTTCCTTCACTGCTTCAGACAGAGCAGTCTGTGAATGCACTTAAGTTTTTAGAAAAAAAAAAACATACAATTTTTAGGACTCAAACCTCTCGACATGATATGCCGCGTCTTTTGTTGCTAGATATAATCTGTTTCTTGTTATTTATTATTATTAATTTGCATAAATGTATAACAAATAAATGTACCTATCTGTTGTTCGCTTTTGTTTGCCACTTTTGATGTTTCGCGGGCAAATAGGCAAGCCAATTTCGATTTGTGGTCCGAATGCACACCGATGAGAGCACGCCTGAGATGCGTGTAGGAAAAATTTAGAGATTTTACCGTTCTTATTATTTTTTCTCTCTCTTGGTATATTTTGCACCATAGCGATCTGTATTTTCTCCAATGAGCTATTCCTTTGGCTGATTTTTTTTCTGATTAATATATTGGTCTGAGTCTGGTGTCCAGTGAAACCTTCGTCTTCTATTGGCCACTGTTGAATCTATCTCGCAACTTGGGAACACTGTGTCTCCTGGGTCTGGTGTGTTGCACTGCCCCGGAGCCCCACAGACTTTTCGCCAGAAAGTTGACGTGTCTGGAATAATCATTTCTGATATTTTTTGTTGAAAATTGCTACCTCCTGCTTTACCGTGCCAATATTCAGGTCTTTCTGTATAAACTTATCACTTATGGCTTTATTTTGAAATCTTTCAAGGATTTCGATGTTGCTTATACTAGCAGTTCCCCAAATAAAATCGCATTATAAACGCATTATAACACGATATAAAATGTATATCGCATTATATTACGTGTTGTTTGTGTTGTGTAAACATTGAAGTTCGAATGGGCTAACGATTCAACGCTGGACAGGAGACTTAACCAGACGCCTATAACGGCCACTGCAGCTGGGTGAGTTACGTCCCAATATAATTTATTATGTACCTAGCCGGGTGAGTCCTAATGCTTTTATTGGTGGTGGCGTTTCACAATTTCGACACAGATTTAATATCGCCGACAATTTCATTTACCTACTTACTTACATCTTCTCCTTAAGGATTTAATGATTTAATATTAATCACTATTTAATGGTTGTAGCTTGACAGTTTTTCAGATTAACACCCATATAAGTCAGTCCTCCTTAACTCTATTCTCCAGGATTTAATGATAAAATACGTGCACTTGTCTGTCCGTCTAGAACCTGATTTATATAAAAATACATTGCACACCATACTATTTATATTTACCGTAGGCTCAAATATTTTAGAAAAAAATCATCGATGGTGTAATAACATTTTATAAAGATACAGTATTTTTTTTAATTCTATACAAATTTAGGGGTCAAAAATAGACCTTTTTTAATAATTGAACGATGTTTATAAATCAATCAAAATAATGTGTAAAACTGAAAACTAAATTTAAAATAAAGACATAAACACGTCGTATTATTATTTAAATTTTAAATTAAATTTATTTTCGTGTACACAAAGATATTTATAAAGAAAAAAAAACCGTAAACTGTAAAGGAAATTTGGGAACAAAGTTAGAAACGAGGAAGCGGAAAGGAATAAATCTTATAATATCATTTTTATCTTATGACAAAAGTTCCGTTCCAAACTGTTCGCCGGACACTTGGGAACATGGAATTTCAGTTGATAAAGAATAATATACGAGTGTTTAGTAATTCACCATAATGACCGCCTTTAAATAAATAACAAACTTGATTTATGACACTCCCTATCTGATGTAGAAGGCAGTTCAGATGTTGTGTACTAATATAATCCATCAAAAATGTAATTACGGTCTTTCTAAATATTGTATTAAGTTAATCGATTACTTCGTAATATTAATGATTGTTTGCAAGACATTACGAGTTTGTGGAAGGCTTTCTTATTTTCAGTTACCGCTGTCGAGTTGTTTAGTTTCATTTTTCGTTAATTAAAAAAGTGTTGAATATTTATTTCATGTAGGTATCATTTACCGATACTCTTATGGCTCGAAGTGGCTGTAAAGCATTTTCTTAATTATCGTTTCAAATTTTCTACCTAAAATGTGTTTCTCGTATTATCTTTATTTATTTTTTTACTAAATTTACAATGTGTACAAATAATTCGGTTTTTCACCCAACAGAGAACCTTATATTTTACATTCAATCAAACAGTCTGTTGACGACCCCCACCCTTCTAACAGGAATTGTCAAAACAAATAATCGACTAAAGGATGATTTATATTACACTGGGCCGTGTCCGTGCCGGAGCGCTCCAATCGCGAAATTTCATAAAATGTTTGTTTTCACCGTGCGCTCGGAGACAGCTTCGCGAGGCCCGCTCGGGGTATAGTATTAGTTTTTTTAGTGGTATCATTTAGTTTCTTTTTTAAATTGTTAAAATTATAAATAAATAAATTAACCTGAGGTTGACTGCCTCGAGGTATAATATTTTTTCAATAATATACATATATTAATATATTTCTGGTAGGTATAATATATATGGTAGGGCTTAAATATTTTTCAAAAAAAGAATTTCAAAAATATCGGTGCGTCGCAGACCCTCCGTGTTGGTACTCATTTAAGAGGTCTCGGGGAGAGGATTTTTTCGGTGAAGACGAAATTTCGAAATTCGCATTTTTGGACTTTTTCAAAAATATCTCGGAAGCGGTGCGTCGCAGGTCTCGGGAAAAGGTCTTGGGGAGACGAATTTTTCGTTCACGACGAAATTTCGAATTCACGTTTTCGTTGAAAAACAAAAAAAAAACTGTAAAAACAAAAAAGTTACGCGTTATTCCGAATACCACGCATACGAAGTCGCGGGTACAGCTAGAATAGTAATATTAATACAAAATAGTATAATAGTACTTGAAAATGACAAGGCCCGGTGGCGGCCCGTCGGCGGCACGGTGACAAATAGCAAACCCGGCCGGGGCACGTTGAGAAAAACCCGGTGAGCGCCAGGCCCGGTGTAATATGTTTCATCCTTAATCATCTACTTCTTCTAATAGTACAAATCACATCCGCTCCACTGTGAATTTATATGATTAAGTATCGCGCCTAAGGCCCATAAGGCGGCGGCGTGCGCATGGGGCGCGCGATACTGGACACTGCTTATACTATTTATCGTAGCGTAGTGTTATATAGCCTATAGCCTTCCTCGATAAATGGACTATTTAAAACAAAAATAATATTTCAATTCGAACCAGTAGTTCCTGAGATTAGCGCGTTCAAACAAACAAACAAACTCTTCAGCTTTATAATATTAGTAGGTATAGATTTGACACGAACAGTTTCTTACAATTTCAACAGTGGAGCGGCCCGACCGCTTTATGGTTGAGCCTGCCCCACCATAAAGCGGTCGGGGCCTGATTAAGATATTTATAGTATGCTTTTGTATGAACCAATTCATACTTCACCGGGCCGTTCCCGTGCCACGGCCGTGCCCCGGCCGTTGAAAAAAAAAAACACGGCGAGCGCACGGCCCGGTGTAATATTAATCATCCTTTACGATCTCACTTTAACATAAAACCACTTTTTCTGAGATTTTTGTTTCAATCGTTTGTGTTTTGTTTTTATTTCAATAGGTGATTATGAATCGCCCAATAACTGTTGAATTTGTGACTTTATAGCTAAATCGAAATTGAAATTTTTGGAACAAAAACTCAATTTCGAAATGGAAGATTTACACAGAGATATAATAATAACTATCTCAAAATTGACTCAGCTGTGTAAATGGTGTTTTATATGGCCCGTTATAGTGGAAAGAAATGGATTGAAATACACACTGAAAAACTCAATTAAATGGACAGTCGTCAGCCATTGCGGGAATATAATATTGGGTAAATATAAAGTTTAGTTTATGTCCTCGTCTCATTTTATTGTATTTTATACATAAGTTTGAATGTACAACGTTTGTCAGCGAAAACATTTTTCTATAGAATATCTTTTTAAATATCTAAATTTTTGTAATTTATTGCTTGAGCAGCACCAGTCAAAGTTTATGAAAAATATTAAAAAGCCACAATGAGTTGCAATATCCAATAAAAGACAGCCAGTAAGGCAAATCCCTATAATGAAACTAATAATTTCTAGTTATATTGAAAAGAAACATAAGAAATATCAATCAATGTTATTTGCATATTACAACATCTAAATATAAAACTAATAATATTATTTATTGAGAGGAGAGTAGGAATTGTTAATGATCAAGAAATTAAACTAATTCTTAAGCATCACAAGATCCTTGTGCTTGTCCCACTTCTTATCCCACTATCAATGCTACTCCCTATCCCATACCCCCATCTCACTCCTTATTCTACTCCCTATCCCATACCCCCATCTCACTCCTTATTCTACTCCCTATCCCATTCCGTATCCAAATTTCTATCCCACTCCCTATCCCTATCCCACTCCGTATCAAAATCCATATCCCACTCCGTATCAAAATCCATATCCCACTCCTAATCCCACTCCGCATCTCAGTCCTTATCCTACTCCCTATCCCACTGCGTATTGAAATCTCTATCCCACCTCTAATCCCATTCCCCATCTCACTCCTTATCGCAATTCTATCATCCCACTCCCAATGCTTATCCCACTCACTATCTCTATCCCAATCCCAATCAAATTGAATAAGAGCAAACGTCATGAGTAAACTTCAAAAATAACACTTAAGTACTAAAACTAAAATTAAACTGCAAAATAAAATTAGACATCATACTATTCTCGGCATCAAAAATATCGCCCCTCCGCGAAAAATAGTTTCAACCGACTTTAAACCTTATTCTATCAAGGGTATCAAGGGATATGATTGTAAGGTATCTATTGAAAGGTGATAAAATCAATTTTTTAAGAAAATTACAAAAATAAGACTTTTTTATTGGGTCCAAAAATTAAGAAAAAAACATGACGGCATATCAAAAATTTACAAAAAATGGTTAAAAAAAACCTAGTTAAAATTAACTTAAACCGGTTAAACGACTTAGCGTCCAACAGTTGGGTGATATTTTTTTCGACGCATTTGCGCTGCCGCTGTCTATCTTTTCAGTATATAATCAAAGACCTTTAATTATTTTCACAAGAGAGTCTTGAAAATGTACCTATATAAAATAATAGTTTTTTTTTTTGCAGGTGTTTGGTACCTGGCAACGATGTTAATATTAACAACAAACGAATCTTTCGAGAGATCTTTGAAATTTTTACCATATTTCTTCAATGCAATTCTGCAATGTGTATTTTGTTACGGAACTCTCTGTACGTCGTGGGATCGAACGAGAAGTCTAATACTTTATTTGAAAGCTTTCAAAGAGGTATGCGAACCGAGTACAATGAACTACTAGTTCATTGCTATAATTCATACAATGTTTTTTTAAACTCATCACTATTGCTCCAATAAAGGAATTGATAATATGAACCGATTATATCTTACTTTTCACAATCTTTCGGTAACGTAAAAAAAATTACTTCGAGTTATTTTGTTTATTGCGACATCGGTCCAGGCAACAGTTATTACGATTCGCAATTATTACGAACAGTGTAGTGCAGTGGACCTATTTTGTGATCTCAGAGACATAACAAAGATTAGATTAATTTCACTAAGGGCAATAGTGCGGACGCTGTATTGTATGCGCCGACGCTGTTGGCACACGGGGCCATAAAACTTTGGAGCAGCATTGCCAATATCGCATGCTCTCTCGCACTTACTGGCCGTATGGCGAGGACTAGTGATGCGCCGTGTTACTATCGATTATGTAAATAAAACTTTTGTTTTATTATGAATAAATAAAATCTTATTTTCTATTTATTTATTAAACAAAATCCACAGCCCTAAAATTATACACAATTTAAAATGTGAAACATCATGTTTACAATATTTATAATCGCTATATACTAAGAACGAAGAAATATCAACATGCTAGCAGTCGATTCCAGCTGCAAAAAAATTCATTTGGAACATTTCCAATTATTCTAGATTGTAGATTAAATTGAAAAAAATATTTCTCTTAGCAATACTGTATAAGTATCGACAATGCGTGCAGAACATGCACAACCCTAGCATTTGAATGATTTATGACCCCGTATGCCAACAACGTTGGCGTTCATTATAGTCCGAGACAATCGACCAACCACGCGTCCATATGCATCACACGTGTGCGGCGGTCCCGACTGATTTGTAAACACGAGTTGCAGCGCGGTGTATGTAGGTAATAATCTGTAGGTATGGAAGAATGTCGGGTGCCTGACAGAACACAATGCGTTCCGCAGTCATTAGCCATGCAGTTCGTTTTTCGGCCGTGCAGAGCGAAGAATCGCTCCGCCTCTCGCTATAGAGACGGTGGTAATAAAAATATTCGTACCGCGCAATTGCCCTGAGCGCAACTCAAGGCGCATTTGGCCGCCAGTTTCTATTTGGACGTTGTGAAGTGAACATTATCCAAAAAAAGCCATAGAAATGCCTCCTTGTGCTGTGAATTGGTGTAATAATCAAAGTAAAATTTGAGTAAGCAATAATCTGGTACCTAAGCATTAAAAAAATGGTCACAAATAAGTACCTAAGCATTTAAAAAATGCAAGTCGAGATGGAACACAAAATCTAAACAATTCCGTAAGCCGTACGTATACTGGTGTTGAATAAACTTTAACGCCTCCTAACGCGCAGGATTTGTATTGAAAGAGTTGACCATGCCGTCTCTAGTAGCAGGCGGTGCGGCGATTCTTTGCTCTGTGGGAGGCAAGAATAATGGCCTTACAAAAGACCACCAAGTAAGTATTAACAGTGCGTAAATGCTGTTGTGTCTCAGTGAGTGAGCAAGCGGTTGCAAAAGCGTTGCTTTTTTTATAGGTGACGGTAACCCTTAAACCGTACCCTTCGATCATCAGTCAGCCTATCCTGACATAAGTTTGTTTATTTGACAATTATTTGTTCTTTTTAATGTCAGTACATAAAAAAGTGGGTGTATCAAATTTTCTATAAAGATATCTTCACTTTTGAAATCATCAAAAGAATCTATTTTCAGAACGACATCTCAACGTTTTATTATAGCGTCAGCTGTCTTTTTACTTTACGTTTGTTTTCAAGAAATTTAATGTGCCTACAGTGAAACACAGAAATTCTAAGAAAATAGTTTAAATTTAAATTTTTTATTTTCACTTTTCAGTTACAATTTATATAATAGCGCATCGAAAGAGAGAAATAAACTTTCTTAAACTGAAAGCTGCATCAATTCATCATTGTGAGAATATTTTTCCAGTTTTTGTGTCTTTATACTTAAAGGAAATTAATGTTTCAGACAAACGTTGCATCCAATCCTGATTTAACAAAGAAAATATTTCGTACTTCGATTGTCATATTTGCAATTACAAATGTTTTTCTAATTATCAGATTGAGTTTCAGTACATTTGTAAAATTAATGAATTTGCCTGGTAAGTACAAGTATATCTATTTAAAATTATAAATCGCGGCCACAATACTCATTGAGGAATTTCGTTGGGTAGCTACCTAAGTATTTACAGAATTGTAAGTGAAGTATAAGCTCTCATATTCTAAAAGTTATGACAACAAAAAATTGTAATGACGAAAGAAAGTGTCATCAACTCAATTTCTAAGACATAAAAACTACTTTTTTTAAAATAAATATAACTTAATTATTACTTCAACAGATTTTGTTAACAATAACTTAAATAGTTCTAAAGCATGCATGTATGTTGGCAAATTAAATAGTACACTATTTAAGAAATTAAGATTAAAAAAATTGAATATAGAGATAAGTTGCCTCTAATTTTAGCCTCCAACTATCACAATATCCGGCTAACTGGTGAATGTGTTATAACGCTCGCAATGAAATACTCGATTATATATATTAAAAACTAACGACCCACCTCCTGCTTCCATACTTAGCGGATGCTTATTGTTATAAAATAAATATATTGTCGGTGACTGTGGTGGTTCTTAGAAAAACACTTTGTTAGCTTTTGTCGCGAGAAGCGCGATCGCAGGCGCACTTTCTACAGCAACGACTTGCGAGAGACTTACTAGGCGAGACGCAATGTGGGCTGCGTTCATTGGCCACACGCTCGACGGCCGCGTTCACTGGCTGTGCGCAGTTGACGACGCATGCGCAGTG
The DNA here is from genome assembly GCA_910589475.2 of Bembecia ichneumoniformis. Taxonomy (NCBI): domain Eukaryota; kingdom Metazoa; phylum Arthropoda; class Insecta; order Lepidoptera; family Sesiidae; genus Bembecia; species Bembecia ichneumoniformis. Next base: position 8,367,696 of record OU342537.1, on the reverse strand, counting down.
CTACCTCGTCTCCCACAGGACAATTTTATTAAAACATACACAGGACAGAATTAACTACTAAAGCAACAAAATATACAACTAAACGAGGATGGGGTGGCCATTATCAACATATATTATGTTCAAAACTTTAGCTTTCCACACTTGTTTGGCAGCTAGTTTTAGTTACACAAACGATTTCAGCTAGTAGTGTATAAAATTATGCTTCGATCCCTTACGCAGGTTCCCAAGCATTACCTCGTTGTATTGCAATGCTAATTTGCTGACAGAGGAAGTCAGCTCTGGAATCGCCAGTTATGTCGACCAAACGTTTTGAAAAGTGTTAAAAAATTTAATCCCGTTGGGACCGCACGGACCCAGAGATTCGACACCGAAGAGAATGAAAACATAGCCGGCACCGATATTTTTGTATTTTGCCCTTCTCGGCCTCATCTGCAGCCGAACCAACTGTTCCATGAAGATGGGACGGTGCCAAAGTGTCGACGCAGGTGGCATAATCCCACACTAGTGGACGACCCATGCTCCACGGAACTAGTGACGTCCCATCAGGTCTCTTGCCATCATCACAAACGATGCCATTTGGCTCAAGTATAGAGGGTACGTTGATGGTGGCAAGACACCGATGTATGATGTCATTTATACCTAAAATACGGCCGGCGCTATTACACGTAAATTGCAACCAAAAATAATAATTGAAACATTTTGTTTCAGCAATAGTAGGAATAATTTATATACCAATCTTCCTGCTCATGGTAATGGGGAATGCCTACGAAGTTACGTTCTTATATCTAGTGGCCCAACTTGGTCACATATTCCAACAGGTTATAAAGATCACAGAAAAAGGTAAAATTCTAAGGATAGCTTTTATTCATTTGAAAATTTCTGATCTCAATCCAATATAACGACATTATTCGTGCAAAGAAATTTCATCCGCGTTGTAGATATGTCAAAATAAGGCCCTATTCGTTGCGTAGTCACAATGTTTTGTCGCAAAGCTAAGTTCAGTAAAAATGTACGATGCGGCCGCTCTATGTTTTATAGTTTTCAACAATTATTTACTTATGATTAAAAAATATGAAGAAGAATGAGGCGTTGCTTGACGCTAACTATCCATAAATTACGAAGTAAGTATGGTGTTCTCTGTGATATTAATTACCTAAAATACAAAATTTTCAAATATTTAAGTTTACAAGTGCAACGTAGCGTTGCGTCGAATGAACTGTGGGCAATGTCGCAGAATAAATAATAGGACGTAGTGTGGCCATGCAAGCGAAGTTCATCTCTATAAAACCTTTGAAGTGCGAGCTTTTACCGACAGCGGACCGATGAGTCTTCGTCCTAGTTGAATGTGACAAAATCTACGCGATGATTTGGCCACGTATATAGATTTATAAAAATACATTTTAGGTACGTACAGTTCGTTTGCGCCTTTCAGACATTTTAATGTAACTAGGAGGACATAATGTAGTACCTTATGTTACATGTCAATTTGTACATAATACAGAAGAGCTTTTGGAACAAAATGGCGTTACTAACTCAATATCGACCAAAATGTGACTTGGAACCTTTTATCATGGACCGACTCACTTGTCAAAACTTACACAAGGAACGTTTTTATACGAATAAATGTATCCCGTCCTTATAAAAATAATTCTATAAAGATCAACAGAAAATTTATCTTCTTTATTATATTGCTCGTGTTTGACGGACAATGCTGACCTAATTAAAAACCGGAATTTATTTACATTGTCCCATGTTGTAGCAGGGTAAAACTACAAAACGCATATAGAAGTCACTTTAAAGATTTCTTATATTAATTAGCTTTTTCTTCATAGACATTGCGCGCTCCATAACAGTAGAAAACCAAGTGTCGTCAATAGAAACAGCAATGAATCGCCAACAAGCGCTACGCAACGCGGCTGCTATTCTCATTGAAGGTTTCAACTTGCCTGCTGCATTCGGTATTGTAATAGGAACACTGAGAATGATTATTGCTGTGTATATACTGGTGCCAACCGTAGGTTAGTATTAATTTTGTATGTATACGATTCTATCTTAACCAAACGTTAGACGGCAATTTTTATATGATTACGACACAATACATGATAACTAGTGACTAATAACTCGAGCAACAACAGAGAATGCAAAAGCGCTGTCGTCCAGATCCAGGTTTATTCCAAAAGTTATTCCAGTAGTCTTCCAGGAGGCCCTATTTCCATCGCCAGAGAGGCCCTAGTTACAACTACGAAACCAAGTGAAGCATTTCAAAATATTTTTAAAATATTTGGATGAGTGGTTAGAGAGCTTGCCTTAATGCTCTGTCTTAGGGGTCCCGGGTTCATTTCTCGGCTAGATCAACTTTGGAAAGGAACTTCAACTTCAGGAACTTTCAAAGTTTCCTCTGCTTTGGAATTGGAAAATAGTGGCAGGGCAACACTGTGTTTAGTAGTTATTTGGGCAGCCCGTCTGGCGGCAGCAACCACCCCATTACATAAGACCACCGTTAAATAATAGCATGTGTGCTGTTGTGTTTCAGTGTGTGAGTAAGGGATCCTTATTTTTAATCCTACTATCTTCGGCAGCGTACTTGCAACACCTGTGTTAGTTATAGCGAACTAAACTAACTAACTAACTAACTGACCATCTACCATCAAATGTACCGTTAACCTGTCTGTCGAGCTTAACAACATCAAATAGGTAGGTGCACTTACTTGAAATTTATAAATTGATCCTACACATAATGAGCCAATTCGTTCACTGTTTGCGGAACAATCTTGCAATTTTGTCGCGGAAATTCGGCCAGTGTACTACTGTTTCTACGACTTTTGACGGCCCGTTGGATGAGTGGCAAGGATGCTTGCCTAACGTCTCAGGGGCCCCGGGTTCGATTCCCGGCGGGGTCAAGTTTGGAAATTTTAATGTAATTTTCATAATTGACTCTGGTCTGGATTTGAAAAGTAGTGGTAGGGCACACTGCGTTTCGCAGTCATTTGGGCAGCCCGCCTGGCGGCAGTGACCACACCCTTACAGAAGACCACCATGAAATAACAGCATATACGTGCTGTTGTGTTTCGGTGAGTGAGTAAGAGATGCCAGAGCCCATTTCCTTATCCCCTCCTAATCCCTTATCCTTAATCCTACTGTAGTCGGCAGCGCACTTGCAGCACCTGTAGCGTTGCTTGTGTTATAGGCGACGGTAGCCACCTACCATCAAGTAGACCGTCAGCCTGTCTGTCGACATAACATTAAAAAAAAAATCCTTATGAGCATAATCTAGCACACTAGAATATTATGACAGGTTTTAAGCGTATGATTGTAGCAACTAGCTAGATACTAAAACGACAAAATGGTTGATATCACAGATCCTAAAAGCATTCCGCTTTTAAGATCTGCGATATTATTTTATTATCGTCTGGTATGCAATGTTTGCAAATATTCCATTATTCACACACTAGCTATTCCCTACAGTTACTTTCGTCTATATTTAATAACATAAAAAAGGTTTTTATACAAAATTTAATGTGGGATAACGAATTTTGGAAAAAAACTTTTATGACTAAAATCCTCTTAAATCACTTAAAATGTTTTTCATACTTGCTTTTATAAGGGACCCCTAAATTCATCTGAGGAAATCTCGTTACAGTTTCAGTATTTTTTGAGATATTGTGATAAGTCAGTTAGTTTTCTTAGTACAGATTGATAATATTATATTAACATTATTTAATACCTAATCTTGGTCACAGTTGCAGTCATGTGGCATAAAAATTATGGTACACTGATTTCTGTTAATGAAATTATTTTTATACGCGCCTGTAGGTAGTATTATTAGTAGAATCTAACAGGGGTTTAACCCTAACCACATCCTTAAAGTTCCATCTCTTAAAATGAATACTAAATTTGTCTTTTATGTTTTAGCAAGATCGAAACAAATCGGTATCATCATTTTCTCGTTTGTCTACGTAATATGGAATCAAGCGGTGTATTTCTACATGATCAACACTTGCCATATGGTCAAAGTTCATGTAAGTTTATAATACAGTAAAGATTTATGAAAGAGGTTCATTATTTTTATATGCATCAAAAATATGGAGTTCGCAATATCAAACATATATTTCGCGTATTGAGAGGATTTCTTCGATACCTTGATTACAAAAGTCATCAAAAATTGCAAGGTTATATTCAGGTCCTACAATTTTATTCTCTCTTCAGCATAGGCGTAACATTAGTGTTTTTTGTTATTTGATTTATTGCAAAGGGTAAAATTGATTCACCCGAATATATCCAAACCGGAACCGGAACGAGGCATGAATTAATTTTTCCTATAATTTGAAAAATTCATTCATGCCTCGTTCATGTAGACTTTTTAATGAAATGTTATTAGATACATTTCATTAAAAAGTTGACCTGTTCCACAGCTCTATAGTTAAAACTAGAAATACTATAACCGAAAAAATCTTTCAGTAACTTTCTAAAACTATAAATTAGTGTAACTTGCCTACCGCGAATGCTGGTCTTTCGTGCTAAAGTGGAAATTTTTATTTGGCGTATGTTTCTATTTAAATTGTTTACAATGTAATATATATACCTGTAAATTTCCCTAAAATAAAATAAATAAATAAATAATAGTAAAGAAAAGAATGAAAAATAATATTTTTTGTCTTAATCCGACAATTCTGGTACCAATTGTATCAAAAGCATAACCTAATTTTACACTGAACTATCAGTCAATTATTTAACATACCAATTATTTATGTAAAGACATAAATAAAATTGACAAGACTATTAATTATAAGGTATTAATGATTAATATAATTAATAATTAATATTTAAGTACAAGACCTAGAATAATACTTTTAATATATTACAAAATCACTATTTTTTATGACAGGACAAAAGAATGAAAGAAATAATAAGCGATACATTTTTAAGAATACACAGTCAAAATTGGCACTACAAAATGAAAGTTTCTATTAGAAATCTCTCATATCGCTTGGACTACATAAGGTTAGTAGGATAAGTAAAGTTGGAAATTAAATTAAATAAGTCTGTTATTCTTTTATAGATTACAAGTTTGGATGAAAATAATGTTTTCAGATGCAACGACCTTAGTTTGAAACCATTCGGGTTTGTTGAACTTGACCGAACTTTGATTCCTAAGGTAAGTACAGAAAATTTTATAAAAAATATATATTCCCCCATGTGACATTCCTATATTGCTCTTATATTATTCCATCTCATAAATTGGCCTACTAGCCATGTCCTAAATGTAAAGAGTCGTCGGTCATGGGCTTATTTCACAACATTAACCAAATAGTTAAAGAATTTGCCTCAGTACCTCTACCATGAGTTATAACGACGCACTCGCTAGCAAGAGCGTAAAATATTTATATGGAAAAATGTCAATTTGACATTGACAGTTGACAGTTTTTCATATAAATGTTTTACGCGGTCATTGTAAACTCATGATAAAGGTATAGGTCTTTTACGAGTCTCCTGGGATACTCCTGGGATACTATATACACAAAAAAAAAATGAAAAGGAAAAGGAAACTCAGAGGTGTAGAGGCCCAAATGGAATTCTAACCTGCATTTTGGCATACGAGATGACCCTCTGCTATGCAATTGAATGTAACAAAATGATATTATATGACTCATGACATAAATTATTAACTGAACTGAACATACAAACTAAAATAGATTTTCATTTCAGACGCTGAGTCTACTATCGTTTTACGTAGTCATTTATATTCAAATGTACCGAAATTAAGAATATGATACAAATTTCAATATCACTAAGGCGCCGACTCCACTGTGGCGGTCTGGCGGAAATCGGCGCCTAAATATATTGTTGAAATTATTTGAGTTGAAATCACATTCCGTATTAAAACATCCGAAAATAGAACAGGAACCTTAATTAAGAATACATATTTTATTTGTTTTGCCTTTCGGTTAATGTTTCTGTTAATAATTATTCTATAAAAACACATGACTGCATAGAATTGGACATCCTGTGTAGCGAGTTGCACACGCACAAAGCATACCGATGTGTGTCGATGATTCGGTCGACCGGTTTTTGCATCTTTTAAATTGAGTTTTAACATTGTTATTGTAATTTCTTGTATATATGATTTATAGTGTAATGTGTATTGGCGTGAAGTAAATGTCTAGACAAACCAATAATGGTTCACAGACATTGTAAACATTGTGTATTGTAACTTTAATACTGACTGTTTTTAAATAGGTTCGATTTTCAAACATGGAAAAAGGAAAATAAAAAGTGCGTTTTTATTGTCATAAGATGAAAATAATAATAATAATGAAGTATTGAGACCGAAAAGAAAATTATGTTTGACAGTTTTAGTATAGAAAATGTTATTGTTATATATATATTAGTTATTGTGGGTTAGTAATGAAAATAATATAAATGTGCACATACATGATGGAAACATTACAGTTTTTTATTGATATAGAATAAACAGATCCCAGAGATATGAAGAAATAGAGGTAGATATGCAAAATTACCTAAAAGACTTTCTGCTTTTAAAGAATAAAACGGTATACGATAAAAGCAAACACTGTTGCAAACTAACATATTAAGTAAATTGCTATAAAAGAGGCATTTTAAATTATTTCAATAATAAACCATAAGAAATAAAGAAATACTTGCAAGAGTTTGAATCACCACGGTCACAGCGCCCTGTGAACCAAATAACTTGCCGAACTGATGACCTCAAAAGAGAGAAGGCTCTTGAAATATACGGAGGCTGTATTGGTTATTGTGGTGACGCACAATTATCCAAGTTATCCACACAATTATCATACCCTTATAGATTGAAGACAAAAGATTAATTTTAGAATAAATTTTGAATCTTCAACAACTCTATAGAATCTGTTACAAATAGTCTATTAATATAGCGACGAATGCGGTTTATATTTTTTTTTTTTTTGCTTTATTTTGCTTGCTATAAGTTTATTTTGCTTCATAATAAAGTTAATATATATGTATATAAATTTTAAGAAAAGGTTAAAGTTTCAGTAAAATTAAAGCACGTAAAAAAGTTAAGGTTTTAAATAATTTAAATATAATAAAATCACTTTGAAGACACATTTTGAAGACAGGTCGGGGAAAAAGTCTTTTCGCATAGTATGTATAAACTTGTAATAAAATCTCTTGGGATGTACTATTTGTATCTGCCTGTTTTTGATGACCGAAACCAGCCAGAACATTCATAGTAACTTTTTCTTATTCATTCCGGAAACTTTTGGTGCGCCCCACGTATAAAGGCTTTGTTTAGGTGCCCCAGAAAAAAATTTGGGAATGTAACACTATTTAATTATTTTCATTGTGTAAATATACACTTACAAACAACATTAATATTATTGAAAATTCAACACAACAATATCCAATACATATTTTTTTAAAATAATACTGTTACGTGTGGGGTGAGTCAATCTGCCGTGTAAGGGCGAAAATCAACTATTTATTTCCACAAACCAAGATGACTTCCAAAAGTGCTAAACGAAAGGTCCGATACAACCGTTGAACTTGCCAATTGTAACGGAATCAACCGAATCGGACTAAACATTGTAGGTATTAACTACTTAATGAGGGACGCAACGCCTGGAGGGCTGTCGGTATGCCAACACCAAGTCCAGATATGTCCAAATTGTGGTCATTTGGTATTCATCGAAGTTTCATTTCATTAAATTTTATCGAAATATTCAACGAATTCATTTAGAATTTATCGAAACGTGTAGTTGTAGGGCAATTAATTAGGGTCGAGTCGATAACAAGGATTTGTTCATTAAAATACCTAAGTACAAGTACATGGGAACGAAAGTTAACAGTTTTGAGAAAGAAAAAAATTACGTTGTTACTAAGGGATAAGAAAGAAAAATATTCAGTGGAATATGTTTCATTGTAGCGAAATAGAACTAGGTTTCAGAGGTTAAGGTACACTTTAATAGTCAATTTTAGGTTATTGTGGGGAATTAATTTTATCGAGTCAAGACTTTAAATCATGTTTTGAACTTCATACACTGAGAAAAAAAAAAAAAACTTAATTTAACTGCGGACCTTTTGGCTCGGCTAAAGACAGAATATTTAATATTAAATGAGGTTTATTTAGAAATGTACAAGCAAGGTTGGTAATTACCTAACAACCCAATATTGTTAAGGATTCCTAGTTAGCCTTAACATTGCACTTACTCACTTATAAACAAAATCGTTAGCATTCCGAACCAATAAAGGAACTAGGTAAATAATTTAACAAAGTAAATTGTTTAATATCATATCAATAATGGTTGCCGATTTGACTTATTAGTTGCTTGCAATTAACAATGCGGGCTCCATAATAACAGTCTTGCTTGGTTGTTTACAGCAATGACGTTTTAATGTAGATTTGCAGCGTTTCTGGGAGTACGTCGCCTTAAGGTGAAGGCAGAAATACACAAGCGCGCCTGTAATAAACTATACGAAATGTTGACAGGTCAAGAAATCTAAAACTGTGGTACTTTATGCATTGGGTCACCACTTGTATTTTAAGTAGAGTTATTTATGAAGGTTTGGCGTGAGAACGAAGCATACTAGGTATAAGTTAAAAGTAAATAACAATCCTTATGTAAATATGTAATGTATGAATTAGTAAATACGGTTGCAGGAATTGTAAGTAGACACGACTGCTCTTAAATAGAGATGAGGAATATTAACTTTAATACAATATGTCTATATAAAACTTATGTATGTTATAAATTGCTATAAGTAAATAAGTAATAGTGTAGGCCAAGAAGTGATGACAATAGCTGTGTTGTATAGCTGTTAGTAGTACAAGATTTCATAACCGTTAATCAGTACTTTACTATTAAATAAATAAATAAATAAATAAATCATTACGACCTAGTAGATACGATGGCCATGCCCTAGCTGAGTTAACAACAAAACAATGAGAGTAGCGATATAACTAGGGCAATCAATTAAATCAATTAATTAAATCAATTAATTCAAAGGGCCCCACAGTCACCTTTTGAGAATAGAGTTGCTAGGTAGATTATCTGTCAAATTATGGTATGGGAATATAAATATTTTAAACGGGGATTTAGTTATCAGATTGAAAGCTAGTACTAAGACGATTTACAGTTTAAAATTAAATTAGGTAAAGAAGTTGCCAGAATGTTTGTAGGGACCTTAGGGTGTCATAAATAGTCAGGGGATGCGGGGGAAGAGAACGATCCCTTCCGAGAAAAATATGCGCAAACGCATAGAGGCAGACTTGAGAAAAAAATAAAACAAAAAATGGCCGAGAGGAATTAGGGATCCGTGAGGCATTAGAAATCATTGTTTTTCACAACAATGATGCGGACAGGCTGACAAGCCGAAGGAGTTTAAAAATAAAACTATTAGAATGAAAACATCTTATTTTGAAAAAAAAAGAAAAAGGGAATTTATATAAAACTAGGTCACACAACTTAGAATGAAAAGATACTATATGATATTAAGATACTATATGATATTAAGCCTGAAGCTTGACTAGAGTACTAAGTAAATATTTTATGATTGTCAGGGCCTAATTAGACTTCCCCACAGAGAGATATAGCTAGCGTAGGGATCGATTAAAGAATAACGTAATGATAAAATATAATTATAAAATCTCAATATTAGCGATAAAATATAATTATAAAATAATTATTAGCGTTGCTAATTTATGCTAAAAAAAAAATTAAATATATGCTAGGGAAGATAGATACAGCCATTATCTAGATATGTAGTGGTTCAAATGAATTAGGGAATTTAATGGCACACAAAACATTAACACATGGGAGTTAGGGACGCTTAGACTACGCGTTGTAGTATTCCTAACTATACACAAGAGTTGATGAAGAGGTATATACAAACAGAAAATAAATACCGACAAACATGCGGAACCCGCGAGCGTATTAAAATCGAATTTCGGAGAATGTTAAAAAGTAACGGTAAGGAGAGCTAAGGGATAGTCGGGACTAGACTTTGGGAGAGATCGGACGCGAGAGGGTGGTGACTAGACTTCGGGAGAGATCGGACGCGAAGAGTTGAGATTAGGACCTGTGAGGGCGCACACGCAGGTGTAGATTTGCAGACGAAGTGATCGCGAAAGTCGATAGGAAGTATAGGCAGGTTAAAATTGAATAGGGGTCGTACACTCGTAATAGGGCTCCACGATAGTCGAGATCGTGTCGCATGCACGAAAGAAACATAGTACGCGCGTGTAATACCGACTAGTAAATCAATCTAATAAATTGTAATAGTGGTAGGGCATATAAAATATTAGGGTTTAGGAGGGGGCGCCGCCTTCCTTGAGGTTCGTTATATTTTACAGTAGGTCTCGCCATAAATAGGAAATCAGTTAGGGCTAGCTTAGTTGAACGCGGATCCTAGGTCTAGGTGACGAAGAATTCGCGAGTCAATCTTCAGAGCAGAAGGAGTCATCGTCCTGGGCAAGGTGAGCAGAGGTGAAAACCCGAGGTCCGTCCAAGCACTGCAGCCCGACAGCCAAACCAATCACAAGTAAGTGATTTCACTATCTTTAAATTACCTGACGTTTATAATTTTATTATGATAATAAATTTATAATCCACATATTAATAATAAATCCCATACAACTCGGGAAGTAATAATATGTACAGATATTATCGAATATGCTCTACCATGTATTTAAGTAATTATAACGGATGGTTTAGGAAATTGACGTGAGTAAATATACCTGATCCTGATAGCGGCACCCGATCGAATTGGGAAAGAATTATTTAATTCTCAGTGGCAGACAAGGCGCTTTGCGAAAATTATTACCAAGGTAAATAGCTAGTCCTGTTATATAATTTACCTGAGTTTATTCGTCTAATCGACTAATATTACGACGGTTTAGATAACTGAATTTCTTAACGATAGAGGTTATCGATAACCAGTTTTGACTATTTCAGGGGAAACCGTAGGTATTATATAGACTAGCTTAATACCGAACTAATATTGTTATAGGTTTTACCTACTAAATAATTGGGCATTTCTATCTTTAATACACGATTATGTGCCTAATAAATTACACACACATACACTACAAACATATATTTTACCTTTTAATATTATCCTATATGTGTATTAATAGATTACATCACATACACTAACAAAGGTAAAGGTTGAAAAGGTAAATATGTAGTAGCGGATGGCTATCTGCTACGAGGTAAAAAGGTATTGGTTGTCTAGTTATGTAATTGTGTGTTAGACAGCATTAGACTTCCTGGAAACGAAGTAGAGATTTTGCCGCGGATCTGCTCATTTCCTAGTCAGAAGGAACTTGGCGAAGTTATGAGTATGATCAGGTTTCGCACGTTAGTTATTGATGCGGGGGTCAGATTGAGGATCTACTCGTTATTTGACTTTCGCAAGAATATCTAATATGAGACGGAACACGATAATTAAATACTTTGTCTGATCGGGTGGTCTGGGCATGTCTGGCGGATAATTGCATGACATTAATCAATAGCTGAAGGAAAATGGTGGATGCTGATCCAGATACTCAGTTTTGCATAGTTGCCTAGTAGTCTTTGAGTACAGTTGGCAGCGTTACGTGTCGGTATCCGATAGAGGAGCTTCCCGTGGCGTTTCTAGCATGGATCGTGCAACCGCTTAATGAATGCATAATTATATTACGTGGATAGTAGATTATTTCTAAAATTCTGGTAGAGTAATCAACTTTGATCGCGAGCTTAGCCGGGCAGAGGACATGGATAGGCCAATCCTATGTACTTCTGACTTGGTGACGCTTGGCCGGACGGGTATACATGTGGATGGCGATACCAAGGGCATATAATGCCGCTAAGATAGGCGACCTTGAACCATGTATACTTAGTGGGCAGCCGTAAATACATCTTGAATAATAGCTATACTTATTTAGAAACGATCTATTTACCTAGTCTATAATTGGCATTCTCAGCTAATATCTGAAAAGGTAACGTTTTTAAAGAGGTAAAAGGCTATTAAATTTTATTAATAAAAGGAAGCGGTGTTTTTATTTACACGCATACACACTCCTGACACACTACAAGGCCTAAGGGCTGTTTCAATAGTGACAGACGTTCTAAGTACACACATGTATATATTACATTATAGCATGTGATAGGCGAATGTTATTAAAATTATTATCAAAGGAGGTGAAGTTTTATTTCACGTGCTTACGCACTCCTGCCACATCTCAAATCCTAAAGGCTGTCTTGATAAGGACAGTCGTCCTAAAGCCAAGTTCAACCAAAGGAGTCTTGCCTGTTAAATCAAGATTTTAATCGCAGACATTCTGCTGGGGGTTATAGGCCCCACTATTACTTTAATCGGAGTTTGCAGCTACGGCTGGCCTACGGGCGGAGAAAGTTCACGTTGACTGAGTCAATCATGCGTCATACCTCTGGACTATCGGCCTCGGCAGTGTTCCTAATTCTGGCGGAGCTGTAATGGCACGCAGATCTTAAAACCTGTGTCGGACTGGCCTGAGTCCCTACGCTTTGATTTGACTAATAGTCCGTGATTATGAATTAGCTCAACTCTTCATCAACCTTCTGAGTCTATTTAACCCTTGGCAGAACAGTTGCTATCAGTCATAATTGCCTAAAGTAATAGACTTCCAGTTGGTTAAGCTCGGTGAGCCTAAATCCGTCACGGAGGCTTGGAGCGAGGGTGAAAGTCACGGGACCCGGCGATGGTGTGGGGCCGGTTCACTACCCTTTTCCTTACCTAATTCCTGAACTATATCTATATCTACACTATACACATACACTCTACATTTTAGGCACATTCAAATTACACTTTGTTTAACATTATAAGTAGATAAATGCAGTAGGTATAGATCATATGTAAAAATAGCGTTGCACTAGAAAAATAAATATATATATATCGAAAATATAATTAGTATTCATTAGGGAGTTACTAGCATACCTACCTACCAACAGTACCTCACTAAGAAGATTTCTGCGAGTATAGAGTGGAGTCCTAAAAGCATACGAGACGAGACAAAATCTACGATGGATCTAGGAAGTAAGTGGTAGATCATAAGCTAGAGAAAAATTAGTAGTAACTCTTCTGATTTAGACTAGACATAGCAGGTTCTAAATTAGGTAAAGGTAGAATTAGTCTAGCATATTAGTTTATAAGAAATAATTATTGATGACAATTTTAATTCTTAATTCAATCCCTAATACAAGATTTAATTACTGCTCTGCATTTTAAACAATTCCAGGGGACCCGGCTATGGATCGGGGTATGGCGGTGGCAGGAGAGAGCTGCGGAGCGGCGGATTGGTCGGTCTAATAAAGCGTAAGCCGGGGCATCGAGGTAGGTCATGATTATTCAATTATATTAAATGTTTGTGAGTGCATCATTCGCGTTGTGAGCATCTCTGAATAGGATAGGAATATCTAGTTATAGGGGTAGTTGTAGACTTGTAGGATCCCATAAAATTTGTATAATAATTCAGTAGATTGATATATTACAGCTTCAGTAGGAATACGCGAAGTCACTTGATAACGTAAAAATAAATAGACTCATCGGGCATGGTCATATTCTCTAGGTTGTGAACAAAGGTTCTAAATAAAATTCAAATTAGGAAATTAATAATTTTAGCACAACACACTCTATTTGAAATTACTATAACTCAGCTTAAAATCATCCTAGTTTAGTTCTACATATTAATTCTTATAAGACTATTAGGAACAACACCTGACCAGGGCGTTATAGGGACCTAATCTATGTTAATTTATTAATAAGTTAGTCAGGCCAAGCTAGTAAAGGAATATAATAATGAAAAACACGACAGCAAAATATTCACTAGTGATTAGGTAGAATCCAGAAATAGTTAATTTAATTCCCTATAACTGACAAAATAAAGTATAATTTTAATTAAGCAATCAATCTTTAGGTAAACATGTTAGGATAGCATCTAGTTAATTTGGTAATCAGTTTAGCAGTTTAGCACAAGACATTACGTACCTCTATAAAGAACTAAAGGGTTACTATTAAACACAGCGTAGAGTACTGCCACTATTAGACGATCACAATGCTAATAAATAAATATAAATATTATACATTTCCCATTTCCTATTAAGGAAATACGGTGTGAAAGGGGAGTTTACTTTTACCTTTTAAGTTTATCTTTTATCTTTATCTCTTTCACCTTTTGAAAAAAAAAAATTTATATATAGGGGGGGGGGGGTTATATGACACAAGAGTCGTCAATGATTCCCTTATGAGTCGCTGGATTACTGTTCCGAAGTTTCGCTTTCGAATCGCAGAATCGAACTGTCCCGCTAGCTCGCCACTTCGCCTTTTATACCCGCTGCCAATCGTCTAGATCTTTCTTGAATTTAGTACAAATAAAAAACAAACAAATACAAGTAGGTAAACAAATAAGTAAACAAGTAACACGTATTGTAAACAAGGTCATTGAAAGTTCGGGAACGCTATTTCCGTTGAATGTGAGCTCTGTGTTTTGTGCATAAGGACCAATTTCCTTTGTCAATAATCGGAGAGTGGGGCGACATCTATTCTAAGGTGGAACTGTCCAGATTAGTTGACATGCGAAGACGCTTTTCTAGAACGTTCCATGGTAAGTCATAACTAGAACGGTCCATGGTGAGTCATAACAATACAATACCAACGTTGTCAGAAAAGTTAAGAGGAAGAGTTAGTTGGATGAGCATCAATAAGAGTGTTTGCCTTACTCTTCTGAAGAGTCCCGGGTTCGATTCCCGGCAGGGTCAACTTTGGAAATAAACTTTTCAAAGTTGAGTCTGGTCTGGATTTGGAAAGTAGTGGCAGCCCCTTCTGGAGGCACTAACCACCATTTCCCTATCCCTTCCTAATCCCTTATCTTACTATGATCAACAGCGCACTCGCAGCACCTACCATCAAGTGGACGATCAGCCTGTCTGTCGACCTTAATAATAAAAAAAAACTCAAATTATTAGAAAAAAAATCTTACTTGTTAAAGTTATGTGTACTGTGTTTAATATGTAGGCAGCTTCCTTATGGTTCATGAGACGGTTCGTACTGTAATCAGATTTTCTATATTTAATGTTCGTAACGACAATGTTTCTGTACATTAAAACCTTGCTTGATAAAAATTAATTCAATTTCCTGTAACGCTTTTATTCCTTTTATCTTTTTTTTTCTTCTTGTTATTTATTTATTATCCTGCTTAGTTTACTTTAAATAAAGAACTAAAAACATTATCTAATAATAAGTAATCCTTTCAAAATATGTTATTTAACTTGAAATTATGCATAATTATATATAACAATTAAAATTATAGAAAAATTATATATCTACACAGCACTATTAACTTGGTGTTGTAGGATTATAAAAACTGTTACAAAATATTTTTTTTATGTAGCATCAGAGGAACATTTACTCAGTTACAATAAGATATGCCAGAGGTCAATTCTCTATTTTATCTTGTCGGAGTTGGTCCTTGCGTGTGCCTGACGTTCCATAAATTATTACATAATTTGTTGTGTGCGATGGGTGCCATGGTCAATGTGCGATGGTCAATGTGTGCCAGAACCATAACAACAAAATTTTTAGAGGATGTAAGCCATATTTACGAGTATATTTAAAACTATTGCAATTTTTTTTTTTTTTTAATAAATAATAACAGAACAGAGAGTGGTAGCAGACAACTGTCACTTAATATGACCATAGAAAATTTATATTGAACTTACACCCTACTTTGTAGAACACTGATGATGAGTTGAAGACATTACTGTGGGATAATGTAGTCAATCTCCAGGCAATTATTAGTTATTAGTCAATATTCATTCTTTTTTTCTGTCATGGTTTTCCTAGAAGTGGCCTGTCAGTACAAACGATCCATAGCAAATTAACCGCATAACGGAATATTCTCCCCCGCAGAAGGAGTATTGTCCGTGAAATCCTTACGATTTAAGCACAATTACAGTGCTATAATATCTTTGATTTCTGCACTGTTAGGAAATATTAGCAATTTAAAAATATAAAAATTTCTGATAGTACCGTCATAGAGTGTGAGACAACAGCGGTACATACAAAGAATCTAAATACTCCTAGAGAATCTAGAGACAAGTGGACTGTGCGGTATAATTGTAGCCTGATTTTGATATACTAATGCAATCAATCAATACAAATTACTGAGTTAAAGTTACCGACATAAGTTGAAGTAGCAGTGGGCAGGATAGATAAGTAAGGAGAGCAAACGACCGCTGGAGCTGGAAGTTTTTGAGTGAAGATCATGAACCGGCAAGCGTGGACAAGATAGACAGACTATCTAATAGGAGCCGCTGGTCGAGGCTGCTTCTGCTTCTTTTGCTTATTCTTGAAGAGACCTTAATATCACATCTCTTTGCTCTTTGTGGGTTGCCATATCTGAGCTGTGTTGGAACAACATGAATGATTCTTTACAAACTACCCATACAAATTTTATATGTAAATGTGTATGCGGAGGAATCGCAGCGGCACAATCAAGTTGTAGCTGTTTATTTTGCTAACTTCGCCGTCTGCTACAACTGAGTACTCGACTGAGAGCGTGCGACTGGTGTGTGTTCAGTATAAATTCCCTAACTATCGGTTGGAGTGTTGTTATTCGCAGTTAAAGAAGTGAAGCCTTTTGTTAAACGTCGAGCTATGAATACCTTTTCTTCAGGCTTTTACATCTTACTTACTAATGTTGTAAATGCAAAAATTTTAAAAGATGTTTCACAAACTTTCACAATAACCGCCTTAAACTACAGAATTGACTTAAAATGAAACTAGGCTCACTGTCAATGTCCTGAATCAAAATACTAACTTTTAAAATTCATCTTCATCTTAAGTCTCTCAAACTTATTAGGTAATTGATTTCAGGAAATACGTGTTATATTTTGCTAGATTAATGTACTTATTAGCTTTAAAAAAAAACATTTTCTAACTGCCAAGCTATGGTTACTAATGCCAGTCTAGACTAGTACTGACAATTATGTTTTATCTTATTTTCGTTCAGATGTTTCAGTAGTTAAAATCTTGTTTTTTGAACATTTTGAGCTTTTTAAGTGTATCGCCTTAAAGAAAATTTCAAAAGACGCAATAAATACGAGTAGTTTTAAAATTTAGGTAAGTAGATGACATGTTAAAATGACTTGAAATAATTTAATACTTACATGACTATTGCCGCACTAATGTGGTGATGTGATATTTGTGTAAGAAATGCGAGAATATAATTACGAAAATTCAAAAATTTATATGTGATTTCTACAAATATTTTGCGGAAGGTAAAGTACGACTACGACAATAAAAAACTGTTGGAGAGTAAAGGAAATCCGAAAAACTGGCGATTTATAAAAGACATCTGTCATAATTAATACTATGAGGAAATCTCACCCGATAGAACTACTTAACATGGAAGGAACTACCAGCCCTAACGGTTTTCGGAACGTCAATTCCAATCATAGAAATGTACCAATGAATCTGTTTATCTCCTGACTATCAAAATTGCCGAACATCTCGCTAAATCAAAATACTGCATTGTAATTTTCTTTGCAAAGGCCTTCGACACTGTTTCCGTCCCGATTCTACTCAAAAAACTGAAAACATTGATATACAGTAAGAGCTTTGGTATAAGAGCAAATACTATTATTATAACATAGATTACATTTTTTTAATCTAATTGTTTAACCCGCTCAACATTTCAAACAAAACAAAGAAATTTACGTGTGTACGTGCCTGAATGTGTGTATGTGTCTGTCTCTCTCCCTGTGTGTGTGTGTTAGGGCGTTAGGCAATAGTCTTCAATAATGATTCGGTTTCATTATAATTTAAGGTCTTGTGCCAGTCTGTTGGGGTCTTTTTGCAGTTATAATGGGTCATCGGGTAATATTAAGTTTCTCATTTATTTGTTGTATATATATAACAAATAAATGAGAAAGAGAAGAGGTTTGGGTAATATATATACTGTCTTCGAGCAAAGGCGGTTTTCACTATTTTTGTATGAACATACTATATCATTTCATCTCCTATAAACTATATTAAGGTCATAGATTAAGGATTTGTGCAGTTTAAGTGTAGCAGTCAAGATAAATAATTTTCTTACTGTTTTATAATATTATAAAACTATAAATGATTATGTTTCTAATGGTCATCATTTTATAAAGATATACGTATTAATAATTTTTTATAGAGATCAAAATAATTTAAAATACACATTATGTTACTTGCTGATAATTCAGCTTCATATTGGTGAAAGATTTTTTTTTAAATCAGTTAAATTAAAATTGCACAAGCTCGAGCGGATACGAACCCTTTAATACTATTCTCCTACAAAGTCGAGATTACAAGATAACATCAAACATTACTTTAAAATAGAATTCCAATATCATTTTGTAATGCCAGACAATCATATCCGGATAATTAACAGAATCTCAATCTAAATTGCAATAGTAATCTCCATAAATGAAGCGCAGAACAATAGATATACAGTAGCAAAACATAAATATTAAAAGATAAGTACCTATTTTATTTTTATTTAAAATGACTATAGGTAAATGGTGAATAAGCAAGATGGTGAAAGTATTGAACGCACTTGATTTTTTTAATTTTATGTTAAGATCGGAAGACAGGCTGCAGGTCCACTTGTTGGTAGGTGGATACCGTCACATATAACACAAGCAACACCAACCACAAAGCTGCGGCAAGTGCGCTGCCAACAACAGTAGGATTAGGGATATCGGATTAGGAGGAGATAGGGAAATGGGCTCTGGCATCCCTGATTCACTCACCAAAACACAACAGCACACGTGCTGTTATTTCACTGTGGTATTCTGTAAAATCTGAATTAAAATTAAAATTATCTTATCTTAATTATTTTAAATAAGCACATTAACAAGTACACGTGTATTGTGCTCTTATATTTGTGTACTAGCGACCCGCCTCCGGCTTCACCCGGGGTGTAATTTTTTATATATTTTAACATTCCCCGTTTATCCCATTTTCCATTAGTGAAAACCAAATTAAAATCGGTCTACCCGTTCACGCGTGATGCCGTGACCAAGGGAAATAGGGATTCATTTTTATATATAGAAGATATGTCTCAATAGTAAATTTATTTAATTTCTTCTGTAAAGGTGTATAATTGTCCTTTATTCCAAGATTATGACAATCAAGACGTGTACACGCATCGTTTGATAAGAAGGGATTATACGTCGGGAACAGATGCCTCGAACTATTATGGTGGGACTTAAGACATCCCAAATGTTCAAGGCGTCGAAATATGTATTAGTCAAATGTTTTTCAATTTTGATAATGTATTCTGAATTCTCGAGTAGTCTTTTCTAAAATACATATTATATTATTCTTTTTGTCGTCAGTGCAGTATTAAGGTGGAAAAAATAATTAAAATTATGAATAAAACCTATAATATTAAGTAAACACAAAAAAGCGTTATTTGCACGAACACATGCATAATAAAATAATAATAGTTATTTGTTCAACTAGAGAGCAAAATTGTTTTTTCCTGCGAGTGCCGTCTTTAAATCACGAACTAGCGAAGTAGTCTATAGAATTGAATCACGAGCGTAGCGAGTGATTCTAATATCGACTACTGAGCGAAGTGAGTGATTTAAAGACACGAGACATAAAAAAATTTGCTCTCGTGTTAAACATACAACTTTTCACCTCAACAGCGAGAAAAGCGTTACTAGGTTTTTATCATTAGGTAAGAAAATCAATTAAGACAATTTTAAATATAGTTGTTTATTATAGCCAACATTCACAAAGCCATAGTCACATAAATTATAACTAAATTAATTAACATAAATATTAAAAGTTGAAAGTAAAATTACTGCAATTTGTAAGATTAAAGGTAATAGTTTTTTTATATTTACCAAAACAATACAAAAACACCAAGACCTATTTCTGAATCAGTATCTGAACAGCTGTCAAACTATCTTCACAGCTGGGCCAACTCTAGTTGGCTACGGCGGGCCGCTCTAGTCGGCTATGGCTGGACACACTAATAAAATCCTAATGTTATTCCTGTGAGTTAAATCGCGTGTTCGAAATTTGAATCACTTTTCCTCACGCTCGCAGCAAAAATCGATTTTCCTGCGAGTTTTTAGGCACCAAAAGCACCCTTTTCGTGCTGGAGAGGTGAAAAGTTCTTTAAAATCATAATAGTATAAGTCCAATAGCCATTCTGTTAGGGTTCTTGTAATTGTAGGATCTGGCAATTCATTTATATTAGGTAGATAATATTATATAAGACATTTGTCTTATATAATAATTAATCTACATTTTTTTTACATTAAAATTACTATCGTTTTTCATTGTGGCTATCAATAAACATTCCAATTTCCAAAAACCAACTACTTCATTAGGTCGAAGTCTTAAGTCGAATGTTACAGAAATTTCGTAAAACATGAAGCTACTCCTAAAACCAGAAGCAATTTCGTAGCTCGTAGCTACGTCGTAGCGCATCAGTCTCCTTAAACTTTACTGTTTACGAAAGCACGAAGTTGTTTAGTAGACGAAGTGTACTTGTCTTCTCTTTGTTAACAATTGTCTAAATAATACGACAGTTAAAATAATTAAATGTTAATGGTTAGTATTTGCACAGACATAACCAAATGAACAGGATGAACAGTATTTCAAGTTTATTTTTATCTTCAAGCATTTTTTCTTCATCTAAGTTTTTCTTCTTCTGGTCGTCTTATTTTCTGAACTACAATATGTAAGTCAGATCTAATTTTTTTTTTTTTTTCCTATCTGCAATCGGCTCCAGAGCCATAATCAGATCTTTTCTCACGTTAAATACTAGTAGGTTGATTCTCCAGCGAGAATCTTAACCATTTGAGTTTTAAGGAGCTTTAATGCCGTTTGTCAAGATTTAAAATTTGCCATCTTTTAAGGCGAGCAATTTGTTCTCCTGTTTTGAGTAAATCTCGAGCCAGATAATTTGTATGGTGCAGAAGTCTGTCTTTGTATTTTGTGCAGTATTTGGTTATCTCTTCCTTAATGGTTGGCATCTCAAGATATTCATGTATCTCAGCATTACGAGCATACCACGGAGCATTGGATAACATCCGCAAAACATTGTTCTGAAACCTTTGTAATATCTCTAGATTTGAGTTACTGGCGGTTCCCCACAATTCTAGGCCGTAAGTCCAGATGGGCTTTATAATGCACTTGTATATTAGCAGTTTATTACTCAGTGAGAGCCTGGATTGGCGTCCTATCAGCCAGTATAGCTTTTGATATTGCATATTTGCTTCTTGTCTCTTTGCTTTAATATGATTGGCCCATGTTAGTCTCCTATCCAAATGGAAGCCCAGATATTTAACATTTACTTTATTAGGAAGTTCTTGGTTTCCCATAGTAATAGGTTTACAGTCTCCTTTGCGCAACGTAAACGTCACCTGTGTTGACTTGGTTGCACTTGATTTTATCCTCCATCTCTGAAACCATTGTTCAATTTTATCAATGTGTATTTGTAATCTATCTGATGCTTTGTTAGGATCTTTATCATTGGAGAGACAGGCTGTATCATCCGCATAAGTGGCTGTCAACACATTCTCCGTCACTGGCAAGTCAGATGTATATATAGAGTACAAAATGGGGCCAAGAACTGAGCCTTGAGGTACGCATGCTCGGATATCATGAATTTTGGAAAATTCTTCATCAAATTTTACCATAAACTTTCTACTTTGCAAATAGGACTTTATTATCATGTAGAATGAGTTGGGAAGTAGGATTTTTAGTTTGTACAAGAGTCCCTTGTGCCAAACTTTATCAAATGCTTGAGCGATGTCTAAAAATACTGCAGAGCAATATTCCTTTCTTTCAAGGGTTTGTCTTATAGTGTTCACCACCCGGTGTACTTGTTCTACAGTTGAGTGCTGTGGTCTGAACCCAAATTGATGGTCTGGAATTATATTTTCTTTTTCAAGAACTGGCTTAAGTCTAGTTAGTAGGAACTTCTCAAATACTTTGGAAATTATTGGCAATAAACTGATTGGTCTGTATGAGTTCAGGTCTGTTAGTGGTTTACCAGGTTTTGCCATCATACGTATTATAGATATTTTCCAAAGTTTAGGATAGTACTGGACCCTAGTTATTGCATTAAAGAGCATAGTAAAGAAGACCAATGCTTTTCGTGGTAGTTGTTTCAGAACTTCCCCTGTAATGAGATCAAATCCTGGAGCTTTCTTGTTCTGTAGACTTCTTATCGTTTTAGCCATTTCCTTTGGCGTTATCAACTTTAGAGGTAGAGACAGTTGTTGGTCGCTATTTATCACTCTGTCTATTTCACTCTCAAACCCATCACCAGAGGCATCATTTGGGCTGAACACACCTTTAAGATGTTCAGCAAATAGTTCAGCTTTTTCTTGCGGTTTTTTGACCCATGCTCCAGAAGGTTTTCTCAATGGTGGTATATGTAGTTGTGGCCTTTTCAGTTCTTTTGTGATTTTCCAGAGGGAGTAATTACCGTCTCTAGTAGACGATAATGTGGATAATTTTTGCTGAAGTGAGTTATTTTTGTGTTCACTTATCATTTCTTTCAGATCCCTAGCAGCTTTATTCCACGCTGTTCTATCATCATTCAACCTACTCAGTTGCCATCTACGTCTAAGTTTCCTTTTTTCTGCTACTTTTTTTCGTATTTCTAGAGGGATGTTATACTTTATAGGAGCTTTCTCGTTGAATGGGGTAGCACGCCATGCAAATTCTTGTATTAGGTTTGAAAAGTGGCTTCATCTATATCCTCCGCTGACTTGAGGCTTACTTTTAGGTTGATTTCTGATTCCAAGTATTCTGAGAATCCTTTCCAGTCTGTATTATGATTGTACAGATTAATTTTCTGCTCTCGTTGAATGACCGACATACTCAAGGTACAAATTACTGGGGTATGATCAGATGTGGTATCCAAGCATGAATCAACTGTGATATATTGTTGGGGTAAACCTTTTGAGATAAAAAAGTCCAATAGATCCGGAATTTTATTTTGATCTGTGGGCCAAATTGTAGGTTCACCATTTGATAGTGTCTCCAGTTTTAAGTTGTTTACACATTTCATTAATTCACGTCCTCGAGTGGTAATCAGTCTCGATCCCCAGAAGGTATGCTTGCTATTCCAATCCCCTCCAGCAATGTATCTTTTACCTAAAGAGCCAAAGAAGCATGCAAACATATTCTCTGTGATCTTGTATCGAGGAGGGCAGTATACAGCACTTACATTGTAATTTCCATTAATGTCTTCTATTGTAACAGTGGTCGCTTGAAGGTAATTTTTTTCAAATTTGCTGTGTATGTAGTGTTTTATATTGTTTTTTATGACAACTGCCGATCCTCCATGAGACGTGCCATCAGGGTGATTTGTTGTGTAAACATCGTAGTTATTCAACTTAAATATTTTCCGGTCATTCAAGTGCGATTCTGATATTAGGATAATGTCAATCTTATTCACTTTCAGTATTACCTCTAGGCTATTTTTGTTTGGTAATAAGCCATTGATATTCCAGGTTGCATATAGCCATTGATATTCCAGGTTGCATATAGATCTAATATAGCCTAAAAATCTATAGACGGGAGTATGGCAGGGCGCAATGACTGTCGCAATCCTAGAGTTCATTTCTTTAGTTTATTTTCTATCGTACTCTAAGGTGGCGTCGCACTTGCATCCCCTATGGCGTTGCTTGTGTTATAGGCGACGGCAACCACAAATTGGATTGACAGTCGATTTGTTATCTTTTAAATAAATAAAGAAACTGGAATATTATAAGTAGCAACGAAATTTATGTATTTTCAGTTACAATTACATATCTATTACTAGTCTTTACTAATACTAATACTAATAATATTATGAAGAGTTACGATGAGTATCATTGTAATGAATAAACTCAAAGACTACTGAACCGATTTTAAAATTTTTTACACCTATAGAAAGCTACATTATCAGCGAGTAACATAGGCTACTTACCTCTCCTTCATCTCCCCCCTTTACCCCTCACCATACAAAATTGCCGTTTTCCACGAATAATATTTTATAAAGAGACGCGAATGAAGACACGGACAACAGCTAGTTATAAAATATAGTCCCCCGCCACGTCTTACTGTATCTATGTATGTTTGCGATAATCTCAAAAACTACTGAACGGATTTTAATGCAATTTTTACTAATGAGAAACAGCGATCAACAAGGAAAGGTTTTTGTATATAATTTGCAGAAAAATCCGTGCGAAGCCTGGGCGGGCCCCTAGTTTTATTATATAACAAACATGACTTATATACGCTCCAACAAAGGCTAGAACTATTTAAAAAATCTTATTATACGGATCTAATAATGTTTTTACATTAGAAAATAGTAATAAATTTTGCCTTTTTGTAGCGTTAAGAAACAAAAATTTTCGAATAAAATTGTATTAATAATAGATTGACCTTTTTTTGAGGGACGACTTTTAAAAGGTTTTTTGGATTATTTCATTATACGTACTCGTATATATTTTTAAGCCTAAGTTTGAATGGAGTTGTTGGAGCGAAAAAAATGTCATTGGTGTTGATGGTTATAAAAAACAAACTTTATTATTACGTATTACAATTTCAAATATTTCACTTACATTAACTAATATTGTTTATCTAACATTTTGTTAAATTTTTATATGTAGGTTTATCTTCTAATATATTTATTAATCTATCTTATTAATTGGTGTTATTAATATTTGTGTATATTCAATTTATGTATTAGTATTTAGTTATTAGAATGTAAGTTTATGATGACCTTACTATGATTTTTACCACCCAGATTGTTTTATTTTTCATATAATTTTCCTTACCCTGAGGTTGCCTGGAAGAAATTGTTATAAAGCGAAAAGGCCGCCTTTTTACTATTGCTTGTTGTATCTTTCTTCTTTTTTTTTTAATTCTTTTTTGTATGTTTATAGTACAAATAAACGAGATTAATAATAATAATTCATTATTATTATATTAAAAAAATATGAATAATTATTATTACATTAAAGAATATAATAATAATTAAATTAATCAATTAATTAAATTTACAATAATGTTAAAGAATATTATTGTTACAATACCAGGCGATCGCGTGGCCTCGTCTTTGGCAAAAGTAAAATAAATTTACAGTTCTGATGTAGAAAGGGACAAAGATGAAGGGTCCTTTACGAAGATTGCTATAGATTAGGACATACGAATAGGCCTAGTATCACACTGACACATTAGCACTCGTTTTGTTATTTTAGTAGGATGCCATAAATATTTATTTTATGATTGCTCGCTGCAGTGTCTGCTCCTATAAAACATCATTTTTAAAAATTGAGAAATGTTTGGGCAAACAATGATCGAACAAAACAAGCTACCCCTACGTAAATAACGCACGTAACATATTACTACCTGAATGGATCACGACGTATGTCAACCCGTATTTAATAACAGGAAACGTAAAAATCATGCCAGAGTCAACGCCTCTCGGATTTATCACTCTCGCCTTACAAGATTACCTAAAACGACAGTGACGGATTGACTCTTCGCCTGGCGACGTCTCGCTCCAACTTACTGATCTGCATATAGCTATCTCACTCTCCCGCGGTGGTAATTAGGCGGCACCTGCATTTGTTCAGGTCACTAGGGATAGTGCCGGCAAGACTTTATCTAGACACCATGCTAATGCCGCAAGATTGATGAATTCAAGGGATAAAAGATGGTTTGCTAAATCGAATCATTTCATATTGTTCTGCAATATAAGTGCGTTATCAAACTACATATTATATCATCGTTTTAAATAATTTTATCTTTTTTTATGATAAATGTTTACGGTTTACACCCATGATAACTATGATATAAATCGACTCATTATAAGCATTAAAAATTATTATCATTTGATTTGTGCCAGAGCTCAACGCATTGGGAAGATTGTATAATCACTGCCTTTCTAACAGTTTATGAAATACATCCATGTGTGCGAACCCAACTAATTTATGTATTTGTTTGCTGAATATAATTGATATTGAACAGACATTAATAAGAATAATGCTCGCTACATATTTTTGCGATACCTTATTACATACCTAAATAAACAAATTAATCCATGGCATTACTATTCTATGTTATAGCAAAAACCAACTTATTTATTTATTACTAGCGACTCTCCCCCGGCTTCGCCCGGCGTGCAATTTTTATATATAAGAACACTCCCCGTTTATCCCTCTTTCCATTAGCGAAAACCGAATTAAAATCGGTCTACCCGTTCACGCGTGCTGCCGTGACCAAGGGACATTTTTATATATAAGATTACTTGTGCCTGCGACTCCGTACGCGTGGTATTTGGAATGGCGCGTAACTTTTTTGTTTGTAAACCGATTGTAATAAAACAAACACTAAAAATTACAAGATGCTCGCTAGAGTACAACAGTAAAAATTGCATTTCTGACATTAGCGTGCACAAACAACTATTTTGTACTATTACTTGTTTCTTTCTATATTTTTATTCTTTTTTTTATCTATCTTCTATGTTTATGGTACAATTAAAGAGTTTTAACAATAATAATAATAATAATTTGTTATGATTATCTAAACTAGCCTTTCAATGTTTGTAATCAATGAATTCTTTGACACGAACAGTGAGCCACGTGTGTAATTTATTTTTGAACTATAATAAAGGTAAAAACTTAAAATGAGGAATAGTATAAGCGACTATGTATATCTGTGCAGAAACGGATTTTTGCATCGAAAGGTATTATTTAAATAAATTCTTTTAATGAGTAAATAATCAGCGAAACAAAAAATATAACGATGACCTGCCGATCTATCAGCTTGAATAGCTTCAACAAAGCCTTTCACACATAGATAAAGGTGTTTTTTTTTTAATGTTAAGATCGGCAGACGATCCACTTGGTGGTAGATAGATGGCTACTGTCGCCTATAACACAAGCAACGCCAAAGCTGCTGCAAGTGCGCTGCCGACACTTAGTAGGATCAAGGATAAGGTATTGGGAGGGGATAGGGAAATAAGTTCTGGCATCCTTTACTCGCTCACCGAAACACAACAGCACACATGCTTTTATTTCACAGTGGTCTTCTGTAAGGGGTGGTTACTGCCGCCAGACGGGCTGCCCAAATGACTGCGAAACGCAGTGTGCCCTGCCACTATTTTCCAGATCCAGACCAGAACCAAATTTGAAAAGTTCATTTTTCAAAGTTGACCCTGCCGGGTATTGAACCCGGGAACCTTAGAACAGAGCGTTAACGCAAGCACCCTAACCACTCATCCATCGGGCTCGTCAAATTGTACAGTGATATTACACGGTGTGATATTATTATATACAGTTCAGTGCATAAAATACACGTTATCATGCTAACATTATTCTACGCAAATACTGTTATGTAATATATATCAGTAAACAACATGCTCTAGCGACGTTTTGTATGGAGATATTTCAGTCACGTGTCCACTGCATCACACTAGTACATAAACTTCACATAAACTACAGGAGTTGCTCGCCGTGTAGAGTGCTTTGTTCATGTTAAGTTTGAATTTTTATTTACTTGCCTACTTAATTTGGAAGCAAATAGTAAGTAAAAAATAAAGGTACTTTATTTGGCACTTATTCAATATACATCAGTTGGAATTATTTGAAAGAATGATTTGAATTGTTGAAAATATCTGAAATTGATCTGTAAATTAGTATTCAATTAGAACATTTATAAAGATTTAATAAACGCACTAATAATTCTTACCATAGTCAGAATTGACTAAGTAAATGAAATCGAGTTTGAGTGTAAAATTAAGGCAGACTTGAAATAAAATATATAAATGGAACAACGGTCTAGACAACGCTCGTTTGTCAACAGATTTCGCTTTGAATTCATCAATTGTAAAATAACATTTTATTTTCATCGTATTTTTACGTTTGGAAATTTTCATTTGTCAAACCTTTTAGGCTTTGTAGATATTAACTCGTATAGAGATAGAAAGAAAGGAATATATATTTGATTAAAAAATATTCAAAATGTACAAAATAATTATGTTCTTAATTAAATAATGTCCTATAAACATTATCCTATTAATGGTATCGTACAAATATTAGTTATTTGTTAAAATTAACAATTAATATTATACATTACATCCTCTACTTGGGACAAATAGTCCAATTAGGCAGAGTCAGTTTCTAGAAGGAGGTCAATCGTCGAATCCAACTCGCACGGGCAGCGTTCAGGGAAGCTACGAGACATGTTCTCGTCCAAAATTCCTTGATGCCTTAAAGCAAAATTTTCGACCAATGTGTGTTGCCAGTGATTAGATATGGCGCTAAAACGTGGTCTCTAACTATGGGCCTCTTAAGAAAGCTTAACGTCACTCAGTGAGCTATGAAAAGGCTATTCTCAGCGTTACACTGCGAGATCGAATCAGGAATGAGGAGATCCTTAAACGAACGAAAGTTACCGTCATAACCCGGCGGATTAGTAAGTTGAAGTGGCAGTGGGCAGGATACAAAATACGGAGAGCTTAAGGCCGCTGGGTAGGTTCTCGAGTGAAGACCACGAACCAGCAAGCGCAGCGTAAGACGTCCACAAGCTGGACAGACGACCTGATAAGGGCCGCGGGTCGACGATGGATCTAGGCTGGTCCTTTTGGAAAATTAGGGGGAGGCCTTTGTCTAGCAGTGAACGTCCTACGGCTGAGATGGTGATGATCATCTGCTTCCTTCACCTTCCATTCACTTCTCATTCCTTACAAGCAATACAAATAAATATTCATATGAGTGGAATTTCCGGAACTCACCTTTGGCGGATTTGTTAACTTCGTGTTAATACTAAACTAAAAACTCATATACCATACTAGCTGAACTCGGCCTCACTGCGGCCCATACGGCGACGGCGTGCGCATGGGGCGCGCGGTACTGGACTCTGCTTATATATAATACTATTTATCGTAGCCTGTAGCCTTCCTCGATAAATGAACTATTCAAAACAAAAATAATTTTTCAATTCGAACCAGTAGTTCTTGAGATTAGCGCGTTCAACCAAACAAACAAACAAACTCTTCAGCTTTATAATATTATAGTATATAGTGTAGATAACCACACATAAATATATTTATCTCTTAATACAAATAATCACAGCAATGTATTTATTCCTTGAGGAACCGAAAACTTTTTCATTAGATTATTCAATTAATTAGCTATTTATATATCTTTAGCTTAGTCCATAGTAATAACAATACTTTCGTGATGAAATTCAATTCTCCAAAAATCATTTAATTACTACCAAAACCTTCACTTCCAAAAAAACTTAACGAACTTAAATTTAATAAAGAATATGGTAAAAGAAAACCACGTAATACCAAAACTAATTAATAAACGCCCAATAGAAATAAAAAATGAAATCACACCAATAAATATTAAAAAATATACTAAAAACACATGTTGTAAATAATTAAAACAAAACAATAACAACAAAAGGTAATTTAAATAACATCATTTTATCAAAATTAAAAAATAGGATATACAATTAAAAATTGGGGAAAATTGTGTGCAATCTGTTAATTACGAGTATATTTATAGGAATTACTGTCCACAATTTATGTTTATATAACTTAGTATATTATATGATAACTTATTGTCTAGACAACCCTGGCAAGGGTTTAAGACCTTATTATATTGTAACCGTTTGAATATAAATAAATAACACATTGTATTTATACTACACTTAGTAAAGTATTTGTACAATGTTAAATAAATATATTTATTTAAAATATGTGCTTAATGCAACTTCAAAAATTTCATTTTTCCTTATGGCGGAAGTATGGGTATAGTTTATGTTAGCCTTATTTACTTATACTTAATAAAAAACAGAAACTACATCTCTCTGGCTGTCTACTCGTACCAGATGTCTTAATTGAATCTACTCTTTTTTATATAATAAAATCGTAAACGAGCAGTGTAAATAAATGTCGTTTCTTTGTTTTCAGGTAAATTACTTAATTATTAAACATTAACATAATAATATTATAAATGATAAAGTTTCGGTCCCCTAGGCAGAGTCCCGAGCATGCTGGCTGCATTACCTCGTTGTATGGCAATGCTAATCTGTTGCCCGAGGTAATGGCCAGCTCTATAATCCCCGGTTATGTCGACCAAACGTTTTGACAAATTGTTAAAAAATTTAAGCGCGTTGGGGCCCCACGGACCCAGAGATTCGACACCAAAAGGAATGAATATGTAGCCGGTGCCGATATCTCTGTATTTGTGAATTTTGAGTTTCTCGGCCGCTTCCGCAGCAGCACCAGCTGTGGTAAGTGTCCCATGAAGATAGGACGGTGCCAATGTGTCGACGCAGGTAGCATCCCACACCAGCGGACGACCCATCCTCCATGGAACTAGAGACATTCCATCTGGTCTCTTGCCATCATCACGCATGATACCATTTGGTTCGAGTATCGAAGGTATATTAATGGTGGCAAGAGACCGATGTATGATGCCATTTATGCTGGCGTGCCTTGAAATACGGCCGGCGCTATTAATACAAGAAAGTCCGTGATGTCCCAAGCGGTCGACATCTCTACCACAGGGACAGGTGTGGGGGATACATACCTCTGTACCTAGTCGGAGCCCGATCGCGAGACGGAGGGTATTATTATCAAGAAAAGTGCCCAAGTTCGGTGAAGGCACAGCGTGGAGCCAGAAACCCGACTCACGGCTTTTTACCGCCCTCAATCTAGCAAGATCGGGCCCCGAAAAGCTCTCAAGTAAATTATCATACGTCATCATCATCATCTACTCTTTAATAGTCTTAATTGTATCTATTTTTATCATACCTACATACGAATAACTCCTAAAACAAATATTATACATACTTTCAAAAGTTGATCCCGATACGAAAGTTTGTCCTAGAGTGAATAGGTTAAGGCGAAATCAGACAAAGCTAGTTTAAGTTGTAGATGGATTTTCAAGTACATTTCAAAGTTAATAAAATTGTACTTAAAGTTCATTTTATTTCATCCGCGCTTTAAACTTCCACCAGGTTCCATTTTTATAAATGCACGTGGTACTTCCTTTTTTTTAGTTCCTTCCTGGAGTTTCTTGTGGCACTACAAATTCATGGAGAATTGTAGTACTCCGGTGGCTCTGGTTTAAATTTTACTTTAGATTATAAGCGCGGACGTTTCGCCGTCTTAGAGTCAGAAATTTGCAAACTTTCCTTCATTTAATTTTGTTGCTCTCGGACTTATTTATATCTGGAAAGAGGAATTTCGTTTTGGAAATATGCTTTTGCATTGTTGTGAAGTACACAAATTCGGTTCTTTGATAATTGCATCATTAATTATTGTTGCTGCACTCATTACTATTGATCTAATTAAACACATTAATACCAGTATCACGAAATAATACTTCACTGATTACAACTTCCGGTTTTGGGATGGCTTATATTTTAATTAAAAAAAAAGATATATTTTTTTAGATATTTTAAGATCGGCAGACAGGCTGACGGTACGCGTGGCTACCGTCGCCTATAATACAAGTAACGCCAAAGCTGCTGCAAGTATGCTGTCGACTACAGTAGGATTAAGGATAAGGGATTAGAAGGCGATAGTAAAATGGGCTTTGGAATTCCTTACTCAGCGAAACACAACAGCACAAGTGCTATTATTTCACGGTGATATTCTGTAAAGGTAAATAACACTAACTAAATAAATAACAGTAATTAAAT
Source organism: Bembecia ichneumoniformis (assembly GCA_910589475.2). Taxonomy (NCBI): domain Eukaryota; kingdom Metazoa; phylum Arthropoda; class Insecta; order Lepidoptera; family Sesiidae; genus Bembecia; species Bembecia ichneumoniformis. The sequence continues at coordinate 8,335,965 of OU342537.1, read as the reverse complement.
GATAATTAAAAGTTTTGGGTTGCCGAATAATGTATCAGCCATCAATAATCAACGAGGCACGTCACGTTCGGCCCCCATATAGCCTGCACAATTACTACGATTGCCATAAATCATTGATATTCGTGAGCCGTTATCGTGCATGTCATTATATGCCTAAATTTGAGCAATACCGCAATATTAAAATATTAACAATATGCAATCACGTTTTGTGTAGTTAGTGGTGTTTCAAAATTTCAAGCCAAATATTACTTTATTTTTTTGTACATAATGTAATAAGGAAATTTCTGTACTGCCTCTGAATTTAAGTAATGTTTTATATTTTTAGTACCACAGAATATTTAAAATAAAGTATACATTTTTAAGCGATGTCAAAAAACTGGATATATGATATTTGAGAGCGCTGATAAATGTTCAAGAGATGTCAAGGGTATACCAATTTAAATAGATGGACGCTTTATTACCAGCGATCTTAAAGATCATGTTGACATTGAAAGAAAACGCAGAGCGCTGATGGTTAGATGTAATATGTTGGCTCACAGATTTTCTTGTTATACAGATCAAGTTAAAATTACTTTATTTAAAGCATATTGTCAAAATCTATACACAAGTAATAATTGGACCAATACACCAAGAAATCCATCAACGTATTGCGAATCCAATACAACAAGGGTTTTAGGACGCTGATGAGGTTGCTTCGTTTTTGTAGTGCCTCTCAAATGTTTGCCGAAGCAAGAACTGACGGGTTTCATGCAATTATCAGGAAGAAAACGGCGTCGTTGCTAGAGAGGACACGAGCTAGCGCCAACAGCATCTTAAAAACTGTTGCTGAAAGATATACTCGTAACTCTTCGATTTTAAAACATTTTATGAATGTTCTAACATATTAAGTTTTTCGCATTGTACATAATATGTAATTAAATAACAACTAAAAATGGATCATGTTATCTGAAATGTAAATAACTTTAATAACTGTCAATAAAGCGAAAAAACAAATAGTTTAACGTAGGTAACTTTTTTTTAATGAATACAAAAATTTAAATATTTATTTCAAGTTGCAATAACCACCAACAATCACAACAACAACAATAATTGTATAGCGTAGTGACGCGTCGCCACGGACTAAGTCGCCACGCTATCAATCAGTTTCACCCGCGCCTATAGATGTTTCACATCAAAAATTATTATCCGAATCAAAGCAGCCAATTCAAACTCGTTTCACAGACCCGCCCCTTACTATATTGTCACAAAATGTTATATGAAATTCGTGAAATCGAGGTGTCTCGGAGAAATTTCGTGCGCGGAAGTAGTGGCCAACCGCAAGCAATTTCAACGTGTGAAATAAATTTAGAACTCCCGCCGAGTGCTGTTTTTATAATCTACACCCTTCCTTCACGGTTCAAGTGTCCCTTTGGTGCAATAACTGAAAAACTTGAAAGTAAAGTTTGATATATACGAAGCATGTTTTTAAATATTACCACAAACAAAATTGTTTGGTTTCTTAAAATAATTGTGTTGAATGGAATATGGTTTGAATTGAAATATAACATAAATGACTTTTATTATAATTTCAATTGTGGAAGAAATAAAGACACATTTTTTAAAAGAAACACGTAATAAAAAGACTCGTCTTATGGAAGTCAGACAAAAGGCCGACAGGCTGAAGTCTAAAATGAAATTGTATGTCAAATTCCTAAATTATTAATTTCTATGAAAGAAATAAAGCTTCTCAATAATTAATCATTGTTTGTTTTCTATGTTAATCGAAATTGTAGTGCGTCTGTCTGTGGGTTTAATTAGTTTTTTCTAAGCTATCCAATATATTCACATTCTTTTCACTATTATTGGAAAGATTTCGTCCAAAAGCTAACATTGGTCCATTGACTCCACCTTGACATTGTTAAGAATATCCATGGGTTAACGAACTAACCACTTGATCTTTAATGTATTTTGTTATTTGTTTAATGTAATGTAAAGTAATATGCATTATTTGGCAATTAGGAAACCAACTTTGGACCGGAAGATCCCTAGGAACATATTTTATGGCTACCATCGCCTATTAACATGAGCAACGCCATAGTTGTCTTATCATGATAAGGGATAACTATAAATTGACAGAGAAATGGGCTCTACATCCTTCATTCAAACATCGGAACACAACAACAGACGAATTGATATTTCAAGAGGTTCTTATGCGTGGATGTGGTTACGTCGCATGATGTGCTGACCAGTTTTCCTCTGCATAACGCAGTGCCCTGCTACTACTAAAAATAATTTTACTTAACATTTTCTCAAAGATTGCCATACCTCTCAGATGATCAGGTTTCCTTGTGATGTTTTCTTCCACCGTTAGGTATAGCAAATGATGATAATTTATGGTCATACAATGTAGCTACAATACCAAATAAAGGTGTGGAAATAAATATATAAACAACCCATTAACAGATGTATTGGCATAACTCTGAAAAGAGCTGTTTATCAGCGTGGTTTTGTATATTTATTTAACCAATATCGCTGGATTTACGACGGAGGATGAATGGGAGCCAGCAGCAGCCGTCACAGCCAACGCTTCCGAAGTCCGACGCTATTGATTGTCTTCTTAGACGAAATGTTGTCTCCACGGGCGGCGTCGGCAGTGCAAAAGGGTTGCATACCTACGAGGCCCGTATTTATATTGTCGCGTTGGATCGAAGTGTGTGCGCGCGGATAGCAATAAACATAATGCGCACACCGCGATTTTACTATCTCAGACAACAGGCATACTTTGTCGCATATGTAACACCTATGGGTATACCAATATAAATATTGTATATAAGTAGAGTAATTTTAGAATAAATAACATTCCTGTACATACTACCTACGGAGTATTATTGCACCTAGATAATCTCCAAACATACATAAAAAATCTCTTATTTTTGAGTGAGTCAGTTTAAGGGTAAGATTCCGGTGGCAGTACTAGCAGAGGACGCGGCTTCATGTTGCGTGTAACCTCGAAAACCGGAGACACTACTGTTCGGACTACAGTGTCGCTGGCTACGTAAGATATTTCATAGAAATGCATAGAAACCAGGGGGCCTAGCCAAGATACAAAATGTTGCAAACGCTTCCTTTGCGTACTTACGAAACGAAAGAAAGAAAGACCGGTGATTGGTTGTTGTGACAGTTGTAACTTCAACAACCAATCACCGGGCTTCATTTCTTTCGTTTCGTAAGTACGCAAAGGAAGCGTTTGCATTTTGTGCATCTTGGCTAGGCCCCCAGTAGTGTCGCGTTTTATTTGATTTTGCTACTTGCTGTCTGCGGTCAGCTACGAAAACATACTTTAGCGATACCTGTTGGCGCCGTTACTGCTATAAACCCGCACTATTTCAAACACGCATCACACACACACAAACATTCGCATTACACTCAACTACCTACATATTATCTATTTGTTTTACCCTTTCCTACCCTCTAAATCAAGACAGACAATTCCAAGTCGTCGCAACGCTCGCAACACGTAGTTTATCCCGCAGTTTATAAGACTATCCGCTAATCTTGTGTGTAGTGTGTGAAATATCTAAACTCTGTGAAACAAAACGGGCTTTCCGGATAAACGCTTTAAACCAATAAAAAACTCTTCTAGTATTGTGGTGGACAACGAACCAGCGCGAGTCGAGCAGGCGAGGAAAGACTCATAACTACCGGTAAGTCTGTCTTGACTCCTGTCCTTGATACACCAATACCAGTTAGTTGTACGTTCTTGATATCACTTGAATATCAAGAATAATTTACATATTTTAAAAGTAAAAGTCGGACCACTTTTTGGTGGTAAGAAGTAGTAGAAGTATATTGAATGAAACAACAAGCAATACATGTGCATGTGTTTCTTTAAAATAAGGATTGTTCACTGGTTCGTTATTTCCTTTCACGGGAGACAATCGAACAAAAACAAATAGAGTGTATTCAGTTCTTGTTGTCGAGAGGTCATTTTTTTCTTTTATTTTCCAGCAAGTGAAACTATGTATTTGCACCATCTTGTCTCACTGTCGCAATAAATTAGATAAACATGTTGCAAAACCGAAGTATCGGCCTATAGTGATACATATCATAATTTATATGCCCTTAATATATAAAATTAAATAGTTTTAATCAAATTACGTACTCTTTGGTAAATTCACACACTTTACGCTTTTTCTGTGTAGCGAATGTTGGAAAAAGTCACAGAAGTCGCTAACGGGACAAGTGCGAGTTGAACTCGCGTGAAGAGGGTTCCGTACGATGTTACCTATCCGCACAATATTCAGTGATTTACCATGTTATTTTAATATCATATAATCTATAATTAGAAAACTAATTTATGTATTATTATTTTTTCACTATTTTAGCTTCAGTAGTTTCGGAGATGGGGGGGGGGGGGAATTGGTCGGACAGACGGACACACGAGTGATCCTATAAGGGTTCCGTTTTTTATTCCGACGTACGTAACCAGTAGTATTTATGTCTAAGGGTGTTACCTACCACACCAATCGATCAATCATCGAAGCATTTCGTCGATTGATGGTAGAATAGATCAGTAGACGTCGATCGATAGTTCCTTCTTTAAAAAAGGCCGCATCCATCATTTACGCCTCTGTAATAAGAGTACGAGTATCAGGATCGTACTGGCATACAACACGTCATCTTCTGAATATATTTTAAAAGATAATGATGGAGGCAGCGATTTATAGGTGATCAATTATCGATCGACGATCGTTGAACAATCATTGATCTACGATCGCTCCATCGCGAATCGATGATTGACCGACCGGTATTCATCGATCAGCCAAAGCTACCACACCAATCGACCGACATCGATTGACGCAGATCAATGGCATCGATCGATAGTCGATCGATTGGTGTTGCAACATATTTGGTTTTACGACATATTTGGTTTTCCATGAAACTTTGATGCTTTCAACCACTAATAAGAATTTTTACAATACCGTTATAGTTTTTATCGAAATTTGTAATACACAAATTGTAAAGTTTTCAGATACTATAGCTTCTTTACAACAAATAACCATTACTTTAGATGAACTTACTTTAGATTTACTTTAGATTTATTGTCACCCTCTATTTCTGGTCCTCCACGTGATTACTTAGAAATTGAAATCTGTAGCCTCAGACCGACAAAAACTATAGACGGAACAATACACACTCTTAAGTGAGGCAGGTAATAGGAAGACGATTCTGCAATAGGGTGACGGCCGCTCTATAGTCTGACGCGAATAGTTGATATACCTAACTATATTTTTTGTTTATTAAGTATTATAATAATTAATTGGTGTAAAAGTTGTTAGTGGATAACATTTTTAACTGCATACATAAACGCATGACCACTATACGACAAGTAGGGTTATGCACACATCTTCAGCGAATCAGCTTCATTTTTTAAAACGTTCTTGTTCGTAAGGGCTCTGTCTATAGTTTTTGTCGGTCTGAGCCTGTAGCTTTGAATTTTTCGAACCAACTAAGCTCACGGCTTTTAAGGTACTATTGTATCTTCACCAAACACATAAGAGTTATATTAAGAGCAGCTTCATAATTTTACTATTAATAAAAAGATTTAACTGATAGCAAACATCAGTAAATTTTTCATATTATGAAAAAATCAAGAAGAACATAAATAATCTAGAATATATTTATAGAATTCCTTGAAACATTTGGGTAAAATTGCGCCCTATTACTTTTTAACTAAAGTTGCCAGCATGAGTTTGTTACAGTTTGTTATCAGTTTGACGAGCCCGTTAGATGAGTGGTTAGAGTGCTTGCCTTAACGCTCTGTTCTAGAATTCCCGGGTTCGACTCCAGGCAGGGTCAACTTTGGAAAATGAACTTTTCAAATTTGGCTCTGGTCTAGATCTGGAAAGTAGTGGCAGGGCACCCTGCGTTTCGCAGTCATTTGGGCAGCCCTTCTGGCGGCAGTAACCACCACCTTACAGAAGACCACCGTGAAATAACAGCACGTGTGCTGTTGTGTTTCGATGAGTGAGTAAGGGATGCCAGAGCCCATTTCCCTATCCTCTCCTAATCCCTTTTCCTTAATCCTACTGCAGTCGGCAGCGCACTTGCTGCAGTTTAGGCGTTGCTTGTGTTATAGGCGACTGTAGCCACCTGCCATCAAGTGGACCGTCAGCCTGTCTGTCGATTTTAACATAAAAAAATATATCTCATACTATACAACAAATTAATGACAGATCTTGTCATCAGTTCCTGCTTCGTGAATACTCAAAAATACCTATATTTGAATGTCTCGCTAGCAGGCTACAAAAGCAAAGTTGGCAAAACGACGCATGACGTGTGTATTCGTGAAATCAATCATGTGAAGCGTAGGACAAAATACGCCTAATATTCTTATAGCACTATCAGATTAGTATTGTTCGCCGAATACTATCTAAAAGATTAAAGTTGAATCGTTATATTATACAACCGGAATAATTCTTCTAAAAACATTTTTCTTTGAAAATTCTCCTAACATCTCGTCGCTAGACAAGTATATAGGGTACGGCGCCTCCAACACGTGCCAATAATTGCGCTTACCTGTAACTTTCCCTCGTATTGAATATGACCTATGTGAAAAACGTGTGTGAATTGATATAATTTTGGTTCGTCCTTTATGTACAATCTATCTTAGATTTTGTAGGCGGTAAAATAAAAGTTATTTCGGCGGGCTGCACTTGTTTGTAGGCGGTTTACGGTCACCTAGATACAGTAGCAATATCAGCAGGGGAGTGAAATTGCGCTGTCTAACCTGAAGCTTGGTCTGCAACGCTAATGAACGAAAAAGGCGACTAGAAATTTGAAAAAAAGTTCCTAAAGAGTTCTTAATTTGAAATTTATAGTTATTTTTCCCTTGTTTCTGGCCAGTTCCAAAAACTTTCAGCGCAGCCTTTAAGGTCCTCTCCTAAAATAACAAAAAAAAATGTTCCATAAATTTATGTTTCAATATTGTTTGAATCGAAATATATAGGCCGATAATGATATACAAAAATATTTATAAATATTTAATTATTCAAAACTAGTGCCTATAGTTAGCGATAAATCTTAACGTTTGCATCTTAATTGAATAATATAATTAATAATGAATATAATTAATTTTCAAATTTGGCTCTGGTCTTGATTTGGAAAGTAGTGGCAGGGCACACTGCGTTTTCGCAGTCATTTGGGCAGCCCGTCTGGCGGCACTAACCACCCCCTTATAGAAGACCACCGTGAAATAACAGCACGTGTGCTGTTGTGTTTCGGTGAGTGAGTAAGGGATTCCAGAGCCCACTGCCCTATCCACTCCTAATTCCTTATCCCTAATCCTACTGCAGTCGGCAGCGCACTTGCAGCAGCTTTGGCGTTGCTTGTGTTATAGGCGACGGTAGCCACCTACCATCAAGTGGACCGTCTGCAGACCTTAATATTAAAAAAAAAATTAGCCATGGCTAAATTGTCAAATTTTCAATATTCATATTTCTATATATTTGGTCCCATGAAATTTGTGTGGAGATAGTAGCAAAGTCAACTCTTCAAAACAAAAAAAAAGCCATTGCATTTGAATATGGAATAGAATGAAGGTATGCTCATACAGAAACGATTATGAATAATAAATTCATCAATTAAATCGGCGAATAGCGAAATGGTAGGTTACGCGTCGCAATAACCTGTATGTAAACGTAATTATACAAACCGCCCATTTCGACCAGTAACCACATAATTTTATTAACCATTGCTGTTGCACCTGGCTTAATTAAAAATAAAACGATCCAATTTAATGTGGCACAGCAGATTGATGATGTTCGAGACGCAACATTAAACTAAAATGTTTGTTTTATTTAAGGGTACTAACAAAGCTTATAGCATTTAAAATAAAAGAAAACTAATTTTATTTACAAAGTCAAACGAATGATCACGAATGCCCGCTCTGTCAAAGAGATTTTTATACTATACTAGCTGTTGCTTTATAAAATATTACTCGCTGATAATGAAGCTTTTTATATGTGAAACAATTTTTAAAATCGGTCCAGAAGTTTTTGAGTTTATTCATTACAAATATACAAAAATACATACATACAAATCTTTTCTCTTTATTTTATAATATTAGTATAGATTAGATTTTGAAATCCGGCCTCAGGTCAATTTTGATTTAAAATTTAACGATTTAGCCTAAAAATATAGAACACATTGAGAGTTACTTTAGGCAGTGTCAAGAGAGGACTGCCAAAACTACTTGTCGCGTTTTTTTGATCAGAAGTCCCAAAACTTTTACAGCATCGGGATCATGTTACTACCTATAAGATGGCAAAAAGTCATCGAACAAAATGCAATAATTAAATGTAAGTAAACTTTGAAAAAATAATGTCTTGAGTTTTCATATAAAATAGGAAGATACTTTTCCCCCAATATTATAATAAATACATAAATACTATTATGATAATATAAATACTATAAATATAAACAATCTTATTAACAATAAAAAAAATTGTTTGTATTTTGACGTGGCCTTCGAAGTACTATTATAATATTGTAAGAATAAACGATGTATCACGATAGTAATAATGATTAGTAAAAAAAAAGTAAAAAAAAATTACGGACTTTCTATATTAATCTACGAGTAAGGAAAATTATTAATGCAGAAATCTTTTTATAACCAATGTCTGTGCACAGCAATACTACTGAACCCTGCAGATAAGAATATAAAACGGACAGAGATTTCGGGATTAACACCCTTAAAATAAACCGGTTCCACGATCCCTAAACCCATCAAGTTCTAGTGAAAGATGTTTAGGATTGAATAAAGATTTCGCCTTTGAAAAAAGGTTTAGAAATCCCGAACCAGTAAATCGTTGATTTGACGGATCCGAATAGCTATTAAGTTGCTTCTTTCCCTGAATAAACTTCATTTTGTTTGTATTCGTATTTGCTCTGTAGCAAGCGCCTTAGTAAGTTTGATCTGACAAATTGCAGTTAAATTTTAAGTTCAATTTATAGTGAACTTATAGGAGAGACTAACTATTATTCGCTATCACTAAAGGTATATTGAAATTAAAAATGATAAATTCCTTTGTAATAATATTCAGAATAAAAGCCATGCTAAGAAAATTAATGAATTATAAAATATTTTTCAATGAGTGTCTAAATCATATTTTTTATGGTTTTTTTTTTGACTGGTACAGAATAGATAAATCTAAAGCTACAAGTGTTTAGGAAACTTTTTTATGTTAAGATCAGCAGACAGGCTTGCGGTCCACTTGATAATAGGTGGCTACCGTCGCCTCATATAATATAACGCCACAGCTGCTGCAAGTGCGCTACCGACTACAGTAGGATAAAGGATAAGAAGGGATTGGATAGAAAAATGGGCTCTGGCATCTCTTACTCCGTGAGTGAGTCACCGAAACACAACAGCACACGTGCTGTTATTTCACGGTGGTCTTCTGTAAGGGGATGGTTACTGTCGCCAGACGGGCTGCCCAATTGACTGCAAAAACACAATGTACCCTGCCACTACTTTCCAGATCCAGACCAGAGCTAAATTTGTAAAATTCTTTTTCTTTTTTTTTTCACAGACTCAGTCGGGAATCCAACTCGGGAATCCTAGAATAGAGCGTTAAGGCAAGCACGCTAACCACTCATCCAACGGGCTCGTCAAGCGATTTTGTGAAAACAAAATTTTACATCATCATATTTTTGATCAGGCTGGTTAATGACAACGGATCAAGTTATTCACGAAAAATAATTACAATGACTAATTTTAATAAGCTAATCGACTTGGTTTGTCCTGGCTACGCGTTCCCATTGGTTTATATTATGTACTAACTGATTCCGCAACTTCGTACGCGTGCTATTCGGTATAGCGCCTAACTTTTCTGTTTGTAAACCAATTGGATTGAAACAAACACTAAATGTTACGGGAAGCTTGCTACAATACACCAATGAAACACGCATTCAAATTAAGTCGTTTCTGAGATTAACGTGCACAAACGCACAGACAAACAGGCAAAAATTCCAAAAACTATTTTTTTGACCTCGGTAACATAAGTATCACGTATAATAACTGTGTTTTTTTTTTTAATCTTTAATACGGCTCACCCCCGGCTTCACCTGGGGTGCAATTTTTATATATATGAACATTCCCCGTTTATCCGTCTTTCCATTAGTGAAAACCGAATTAAAATCGGTCTACCCGTTCAGGCGTGATGCCGTGACCAAGAGAAATGGGAATTCATTTGAATATATATAGAGATTATTTATAGATTTTACAAAATATCAATAGATGTCGTAAGCAGAACCGCAGAAAAATCTAGTTTATGATGTAGACTCCTTTGTATTTTTTAGTAATTCGCTAGTCTTTAATTGTCTAATGTCTAAGGTTTATTTTAGTTTAATTTAGAAGCGACGCGTTCATTACGGTTTTCTTTAGTTCAATTTGCCAGTTGGGCGCGCCGATCTACGCTTCTCCCTTTGAAAAGGTAAAGCAGATAGATATATTTCTCTACTGGGCGTTTATAAACCCTGCCGGCGAAACACTAGCAGCTAACGAAGTTAGTTCTAAGGTAAAGTTTTAATTGCTCCCAGCAAATCTCGGTTTATCTTTTCGTGGTCCCCGGGAAACAGTTTTGTTGACTATAAATTCAATTTTGAATGAGGCGGAAAAGATTACGGATTTATTTATGAGTTGGAATGGGCCTGACACCGCCACGAATAGTTTAAACCGATTGGGATACGACATAAGATACGTCGTAAACGGTTTGAAATTTCATGTTTTGCCGAATTGACTACATATTTTCATTGAATTTAAACGAATTTCTTAATATTCTTTTAGAAATCCTAAATAAATTTTTCATCGGTAATAAGATATTTACATATATATCTTAAGATTTTTACTTTTAAGTTTAATTAACAAATTTAATGGTGGTAGGAGACATTGAAATAAATTATCACAACCCATCTGGCGACAATTATCACACCCTTATACAAATATTTTTCTGTTTGGGTTAGTCTGGGTGTGTTTTTATTTAATTATATTATTACGCTTGCCTCCGGGAGCGTATGTGTGTATTTAGGAAAAAATAAGTATATTTATAAGCAATATAATTTGGTGTCATTTTAAGAACGTGACATTTTGCGAGGCGGATATTTGGCAACGATTCATTTTGTGAATGTGACATTGTGCGCCCCGGGAGGAAAAATCTACGAGAAGTGTGTTGTTGTCTCACGATGAGTGAAAGATGCCTTATAGATATCGAGTCCTCTCCTTCATATTCTCATTCTCTATCACATCCTATCATACCCCCCCTATAGATATCGAGTCTTTAACAAAACTTAACAACTTATTAAGGTTGGGAGCGCACTTAATACCCCTATAGCTTTATGTATTAGGCGACGATGGCCATCTACCATTAAGACCACCAGCCTGTCTGCGATGTTAATATAAATTTGAATTTAGTATTGAAGAATAAATAATGATTTTATACTTAAATTGTACCTCTTTTAATACTTACTTACCTCTTTTAGTAACATGCTGGATGCAAGATTTAACTTGACACTCACATTATTTACTTTTTAATTTCCACAGAAATTCCGCGCTGCCGACTACAGTAGGATTGAGGATAAGGGATTAGAAGGGGATGGGGAAATAGACTCTGGCATTTCTTACTCACTCTCCGAAACACAACAGCACACGTGCTGTTATTTAACCGTGGTCTTCTGTGAGGGAATGGTTACTGCCGCCAGAAGACGGTTTGCCCAAATGACTGCGAAACGCAGTGTGCCCTGCCACTACTTTCCAGATCCAGACAAGAGCCAAATTTTAAAAGTTAATTTTTCAAAGTTCCCCATAGAACAGAGTGATACGGCAAACACCCTAACCACTCATCCAACGGGCTCGTCAAATACGTTACTTTTTATCATGTTAAAATCTCTAAAACTACTATATCGATTCTAAACACTATCTCTCGGTAATATAGGTCATATTTTGTTATGACAAAGTCATATTCTCTAAACTGTATAGTCGAGTCTAAACACTATGCATACGCAAAAGTATATCAATTTTAAAAAAATGTATATTCCATGCCAATGATAAGAATTCCTTCACGAGTGTTCTTAAGAGTTTTATTTTCAATCTCACGAAAGCGGGGGCGTTAGAAAATTCCATTTAATATAATTTAAGGCCACGGTGGCGTCCTAAACAGCATCTTCCCTTTATCACCTCAGAGTCACGTACAAGGTGTCCCGCCGTCACGTTAGCGTTGGCTAATGAATTCTTACCTTGTTTACAATAAACCGAATAGCTTTTATAACGCTCATTCATTAAACGAATCTGTGGATTATGCGTGATGTCGCGCTAAGAACGTGATGTTTCCATACTTCGCTTCTCGTCAACAAGTAATTTTATTATAAATTGTGAAGAGTTTTTTTAGCCTCTTTAAGTGTATATTATATAGCGTACTAACCTTGTCTGGATCAAAGATTTTCAACCGTATATTATAGATCGGGCAAGACGAATGAATCCGTAATGTGACATTTAGAACCATATGGTACAAAATCACTCAGTCCAACACCAACTTTACAAGGCTATTTCCGCCGCAAGGAAGCGGCGGAGAGGCAACGAGAAGAGGATCCCCTCTCCCAGCCGATCCGCCGGAGAAGGCTCGGGCGCAGGCGGTTGGCCTATATCCGCCGCCTTCCCCCGTGACCAGGACCTGGGCGGTAGTCTAAAGAGGAGACTACCGCCCATTGTGAGGTCCCCGAGATGGCCGGCGTGCCTCCGCTTTCGGGTATGCCGAGGTTCCGACAGGGAGCGTAGTCCTCCCCGCGCTGAACAGCCGTGGCGGGTCGCCGAAGTTGTGCAACAACGTTTCTGCGACCCCGCCCATCTACGGCCGCGCCTGAAAGTCGTTGGGTTTTAGCCAGTAGGAGTCCGGCATAACTCACAGCGTCCCCCTTTCGCTGCTGGGTATCCATGATGAATTTCCCAACATAAAAAAATGGTGTGTGGATCTCTAACCCGAAAATCACTTGAGGGTTTGCTTAATACGCTTAGTAAACCATCCAAGTTCATTTAGTGGGCTCATTTACTTATTTAATTGAGTAGTAATTAACAATAAGTTGCAGCCAATAAGTTATAATAAGTTGTTTTTTTTTAATGATAAAATCGGTTGTAGGCTGACGGTCCACTTGATGCTACCGTCCGTCGCCTATAACACAAACAACGCCACAGCTGCTGCAAGTACTCTGCCCTCTACAGTAAGATTTAGGATAAGGATTGGATAGGAAAATGGTCTCTGGCATCCCTTACTCATTCACCGAAACACAACAGCACACGTGCTGTTGTGTTTCGGTGGTCTTGTGTAGGGGGTTGGTTACTGCCGCCAAACGGGCTGCCCAAAACGCAGTGTGCCCTGCCACTTTTTTCCAGATCCAGACCTTTTACCCATTTTACCTTACTTATAAATATAATTGAAAAATTTGGTAAGTTTATCAATTTTCTTATTAGTAAAAATTATTTTTCTTTTACTAGAGGATATAGCGACCCTGTGCATATCCTGTGCAGACCCTGTAATAGCTATATGCTAATACCGGATCTAGGCGAAATAAGATCCCACTAAGTTCTTAGACGACCACTTAACTTGCACATTTGCAGAATCAAATATTTTAATTTAAGTGAAGTTTCCGACTTGAAAGTTAATATACTAGTTATTTTTCTTGCGAAGTCTCAGTGGAATTGGTACGTGACCCCACTACGCTACACGCCTCCACGCCTTCGAAATTGATCTATTGAATCATTTCAGACGATTGTGCCGGGATAATATCCTTGTAGGTACAGGTACATAGTACACACCCCTCGTTTGTACGGATTGTTGCACTGATCATACGTGTTTATGTGAAATTCGTGTTGTTGTATAAATAATATAATTTTGAAAAAAAATCTGACATATATAGGTTTATGCGAACGAAATTACGTGTTTATTTAATTTTAATTGATAAAGAAAAGGGCAATTTTAAATTATTCCCAATCTTGATAAGTGAATTTATATTTATTAGATTCTTGGTTTTTAGTGTAGAATTTCTAGTATCAACTCCCTAATTTGATTCTTGGTAAGGTAAGGTCTTTTATGAAAACGAACTTTAATAAGTTGGCCTTTGTTGGTAATATATGTTACATATTTATTGGCAACACTACAGACTACATTCAATATGTGTCTGTATTCTCTCTGCTCGTTCTGTGTTTGCTTCTGTGAGTGTTAATCCGAGAAATTATGTGATTGTGAAAGTAAAATTGTGTTATTAATTAATAAAAATAAATATAAAAGTAAAAACAGAAAACAAAATTATTCTAACAAACTTAATGACATACATGCTTTCAAACACAATCTCAGAGGAAATGCAAGTTCGCTGTAGAGTCTGGCAAGATAAAGTGTAAGGTATATCGAATACCTGCTGCACTGCCTCTAGGAGTGTGATTAATGTTTCCAGGCTGACTGCCCAGTTTATGACCATCATTTAAGATTAATAAGCGAATTTATACGAAAACGTTCATTGAATGATAAAAACGCGATTACAATAATTCTTTGATCAAATGCTATCACCCAGAAGAGCCACAATGGAGACGAACTTTTAAACATTGGTCTTGTTCTGGGCAGGATTTCGCCTCCCCACCATTTCAATTTAAATATAGATACATTCCAGTCGACAAATCAGTCTCGCTCGAGAAGTCGAAAAGTGCAGAAGTGAAGTGCAGTGATGTGATGTACTTTTTCTTCTAACACGGACTACACCACTGAGGATGTCAACCGCAGTTGTTGACGAAACGTTTGGAAGAATTTCCAACAGACCTGGGCCATCATCCCGGAAACCCACAACTCATACAGAAGATGTATATTTCATAATTCAATCTTTAAAATGTTTATTTAGTAAGTAGAATTTAATTAATAATAATAATAATAATAATAATGATTTATTAGCTTGATACACTTGTTTACAATTAGTAACTTGAATTTTGACCCCTACACTAAGCTAAGCTTGTGATGTAGGAGATCAATCAGCAAAAAGAAAAGAAAATCCAACGAATATCCATATACACATATACACAAATTTAAAGCCAAAATTTTAATATGTAGGTTATGTAGAAAGTGCGGACTGTGTGTTCGATAGCGTGTCATATGTGCATGTGTATCCCTATGTGTGAGCGTGCTCGCTCGTGTGCGCGTTCCGAAGCCCGTTTCTAAGCAATAGCTCCGTCCTATTATAATCCAATCCCTGCAACCATTTTAGGACTATTATCTTAGTATCCCTTGTGCTTCTATCCCTAATGTCGCACCCTCTAACCACGTTGTTGTACAGAAGTGCATGCAAAAAGTCGTTTGAACGCCGTCCAAAGTATGTTTTGACAGTAGGCAGAGGCACCTTGAAGATACGACGATGTAAACATTCCCGATACAATGGGGAGCACAGAGTACGCCTGTGGAAGGCTGTTACGACTTTGTGGATAAAGAGCCCGCGAACATTCAGTACTTGACTTTCCTTATATAATTGAGAAGTTGGGAACCGGAAAGGCTTAGCGAGCATAACTTTCAGAATAGAACGTTGGGCTCGCTCAAGGGTAATCAGTTTAGTTTTGTCGCAGCCGCCCCACACTGAGATACAATAAGTTAGGAGTGATTGACAAATGGAAGTGTAGATTGAGAGTAGAAGGGGCCTGTCCACTACTTCTCTAAGTAACTTCATTGGGTGAATAAGCTTGCGTACACGGTTTGCAGTAGCAACGATGTGGTCCTTGAATGTAAATTTTTCATCCACATGAACACCCAAATATTTAATGGTATTAGTCCTTTCAATGATGTTGCATTTACAACCAAGAATATCGTGAGAAGAGCGTGCACCACAAGTACTATCTGTGTTTTCGTTTAATATTTATATTTGTTTTGTGTATGGAACTCTAAGTCTCTTAGCATTTATATATATTAAAAAGTAAATGTATAACGATTGTTTGTTTCCTAAATGAAGAGAAAAAAAAGATTTTAGAGACATATAATTCTATATTTAGAGAGAAAAATTGAGAATAAGGATTACAAGACACTATAACTCCAGTTATATACTAAACAGGTACTAAGGATTAAAATTTTGTATAACAAAACATGTATAGTGTATAACAGAATTACACAGAAACAAAGAAACTGTATAAAATAAGAGTTATTAGTTAACAAACGGCACTCCATAAAAGTTTCACTCGACCAGCTTAAAATTTTATTGCTTGCCATTTAAACCGAGTGGTGCGGACAAAAACTAAAAATGCCCAGTAGCATTTAAAATTAACCGGACAGGACCTTTTGGTGAGCGAATTCAAATTTTTCAGTGGGAACTGTAAAAACGCTTGTGAAACTGCTAACCTCTTTGCGGCACGACGTGGGACGGTCCGCTTATTGGGACAATGAAATTAGCATAGTAATGAAAAATATTGGTCGCTTCCACGAGCGAGCTTTTAGGCTGCTTGCTCATAGAGGGGCTATGTTTTATAAACGAATACTTGTTTTATTAAAACGTTTTTATGAAGATAGTAATGGGAGTGATGATTTTTGTTTTAAATTTGTTTAATATTCACTGTTTTTTATTTTTTATTATACAACATACCAATAATATGAAAATCAAACTAAAAATTAACTTGTAGTCACTAAATCAAGTAAAAAATATCACAAAAATCTTATTTGGAGGCTTTTTTATGACAAAACTAGCCTTTGCCCGGCGACTATTTCTTAGATATGCTTTATTGCTCATATATTTTTGTCGAGTGTTGATATTGTTAAGTGCGGGATGAGTTAAAATGCCGTGTAAGGGCGAAACGAACGATTTACACTAACCAAGATGACTTCCAAATTCACTAAACTTGTCCGATGAAACCGTTAAACTTGCCTAAAGTCGTCAATGATTCTCTTAATGTGTCGCCGGTGCACTGTCGTAGATAACTTCGCAAAAGCTTCGAAGAGTCGCTTTCGTATGGCTGGCTGTCGCACCACTCACTCATCGTGGCCGCCTGCTCTCTTTTTTATACTTGGTACCAAACGCCTCGATGTATTTTGTATTTTCCAGAAAATGTAAACAAGGTCATAAACAAGCCATTGAAAGTTCGAGAATGCTATTTCTGTTGAAATGTAAACTCTAACTTGTAAACAAAAGGACAAATTTCCTTTGACACTAGTCGGGAAGGGGTGTGGCTACCATCGATACGGTGGGACGTTCGAGACTTTTGGCTGACGCGAACGTTTTTCCAGAACGTTTCATAATTTGTTGTGACAATATTTTATTTTTATTTTTAGATAATTTCTTGAAAACAGTACTTTTCTCCTGGATGAAATCATTTTTTGTATCTCTGACAACGCGTGTGGAAAATTTCAAGATGATTTGTTTATTAGTTAAGGCGTGAAAGCGTAACAAACTCACTATAGCATTTGTAATATTATTTAGGATAGTTAAGAGGTTAAATTATTGATATAACGCAATGAAAAATAGCTGGAAACAACATTTTACTAATTTGTTTATTTTTTTGAAATGTAACCTTTTTAATTTCATCAAAACCAGCCAGATACAAATGGTACAGCTGAAGAGATTCTACATTCTACAAGTTTATACATACTATATGCGAAAAGACTTTTTCCCCGACTTAATATAAGTAATGCAAGAAAAGATGCAAGTAGCTTACTTACCTTAATAGTGTTACATTAAAAATTTCAAGTAACAATAATTGTTTCTGCGTTGCTTTGCTGTTTAATTAGATCAGGCGCTTCGTCGTTTAACTATAATGATTTGTGCATTACAATCGGTAGAAGGGCGTGTCGTTAGGACGAGAGGGGGTGAAGAGGGACGCAAAGCAGAGGTCGGCGAGTGCACGCTCGCGAGGCATTTCGTTTTTTTCCGTCTTAGAAGTTCGGCGAAGTCAGATATATTCATCCGCTCGTCAAGCGACGCCATATTGGGCACAAGTGCTGTTGTGAAATTTTAATTTGATATAATTATCCATTAAATTTTGTTACGATCGAAGCCCCGAAGTAAAATCGGGGTGTCTATGAGGAGTATCCAGTAGGGGTATCCTGAGGGAGTGACCTGGTAGTGTCCTAAAGGACTGACCGCGAAGATACGATCTGGGTGTCCCGTCAAAGGTCCTGCCCTGCTGTCCGTCTGGTCCTGATAGATCAGCTCGTCGTCATTTTCGGTGTGGAGGAGTCGGCTCCCCTCGTCTTCACGTCGCGTCGAGGCTCGACTGCAGTCTGCGGGCTGGGCTTCCACGTGGTCGTCGGAGAGGACGACACTCCCTGGCTACCACCAGAGCCACCACAGATACGTGTTGTTCATATCCTATTTTTTTTCTTAAACCGGACGCGATATCGAACCCCACGCGGACAGGTCGCTTACCCTTAGATTACGGTTCGAAAGGATTCGATCGGTTTCTAAATTAGTCTTTTCGTCGGCAGTAGAACTCGATTGCTTCACGAAGACCCTGTTTTATTTTTTTTTATTATTACGTGTAATTTGACATTTTTTTTAATTATTTAAATTAGTGCTAACTTATTATTATTATTTTTTTTTTCTTGTAATTTGTTTTTTTTTTATATTTAATTAAATCGTCATAGCACCAACATTTCTTTTATTTAATTGTTATTTGTTTTTATTTTTTTTTAT
Source organism: Bembecia ichneumoniformis (assembly GCA_910589475.2). Lineage (NCBI taxonomy): Eukaryota > Metazoa > Arthropoda > Insecta > Lepidoptera > Sesiidae > Bembecia > Bembecia ichneumoniformis. Next base: position 8,317,287 of record OU342537.1, on the reverse strand, counting down.
TGTTACCATCCCACCACCATCAGTGGGGGATAAAAAGGTAACAATTTGGCGCCCGAACAGGGACAGGTTTCGTGAAGAATTACCCAGTCGTTGCTTGGGTAACAATCGAGTTCTAGGTCCTAGTATTGCGGAAAATTTTTGTGTTTGTTTTTTATTTATTTTTTTTATTTATTAATTATTTCACTACCCCAAATTTTTTTTTAATAATTTCTTTTTGTGTGTGCCATTCTGCCTCCGAAAAGCGGATGCCCTTTTGCTCTTGGTTCATTTAGGCAGTGGTAGGAAGTGCTCCCACACTTTCGTCCTGGTGCAAGCGCCACACGTAATCCGGGAAGCCGTTTCGGTCGGGTCTTATACCGTCTCGGTGGATTTACGTTCCAGGGTCCTTTTCCTATTTCCGTTCCTATCCATCATCCCTATATCCTTCCCTACCCTTATACCACCCTTCCCCCCTCCTCAATTTTTCGGGTGGTCCTTTTTTTTTCTTATTTTTTAATCATACTTTTAAAGGTTCCTTAAGAACATTTTTTAAATTATTTACCTACATTTATCTTTAATTCTTAAAGGAACCAAATTTTTTTTATTTACTTTTTATAACTTTTTTAACTTAGTAAACTTGTATTTTTTAATTCAGATTTTATTTCTTTTTCTTTGGGCGTTGTTTTTAATTCGCGAACAAGAACCAGGAGCAATTAGGTTTCCAAAATTTTTTATTATAGTTTTCTTTAATAAGGGGTAAGCGAACCATTTTTATTACGTAGCTTTTATAATTTTTTTTTTAACTTTAAGTACTTTGTTCTTTTGTGTGATTTTTTTTTAGATTCTATTTAACTTGTATTTTTTTTTGCGTGATTTTGTTTAAGATTTTTTTTTATATAGCTTTGTTTAATTACTGTGTTTATTTTTAAAATTTAGTTAAAACTTTAAACTTTGTGATTCGTGAAGCAGTTGGGACTACAGCCGTCGGGAATTTAACTTTTTTTCTTTTGATATAACGTAACTTTAATTGCGGACCCGTACCGAACTTAGGTTAATTTTTTTTCTCTTAAGTAAATTTTTTTTCTGATTGTTTTTTTTCTCTTTCTGGGACGACTTTACTTTGATCTCTCGCGCCTGCGCCCGGGTTGCACTATATTTGTTTCTTCCTCTTATTTTACTTAACTTTTTATAAATTTTTTATAAACATAGATTTTTCTTTTAAAGATTTTTTTTTTTAATTTGATTTTTTTTATCGGTATTCCGGTAATCCGTTTTCTTTATTTTTTTTTACATTTTAATATTACGAGTTTTTCTTAAACGGCAGAATGGAACGACCGATAGCTTACAACTTATTGAGGAAGGATGAATTGGTGTACGAAGTAACTGTTAGGGATGCGGAGCCCGCGAGTACGGTGGAAGGTCTTCGAGTACAGATTAGGGAGTTAGCTCGTGCGGTGCCAGCCGACTATATTTTAGAGACATCTCTTGATCCTACGGAGGAATTAGCAGTAATAGAGGGCAAATTAAAGGAGTTGTCATCTATGTTGAGCGGTTCCCCGCCTTATAAAATTTTCGGAAGGGCTAAAGCCGTAGCTCATCATTTGTATCATCGATTAGGACGTGTGAGGTTAGATGATGACGACCGGATTTCGACCTTACAGGAGAATCTGAACGTGTACCTTCGTAAAATAGATAAACTATTCTTTTCTTTTAAAAAATCGTTCGATGAGACAAACGACGGAGTGAGTGAGGAGCCACTTCCAGCCGTGGACTTAGGTTCTGCGAGGGCGTCCACTCATCCCCATAGGAGTGAAGAATTAGTTAATCATGATAGGGGCGTTCAGAAGTTGAATATTCAGTTTGACGGGACCGGTTGCGTTCGTTCTTTTCTCTTGCGTCTTGATGAACTTTGTCAGTCGAGGAATATTTCGGAGGGTACCTTGTTTCGTTCCGCTGCGGAATTATTTACGGATCACGCCTTAACGTGGCACCGCAGCGTAAGGTCTTCGTTGTCGGACTGGGGCGATCTTAAGAGACAATTGATCGAGGAATTTTCCCCGCCCGATTACGATGATCGGTTATTAAACGAAATTAGAAGTAGGACACAGGGTCCAGCCGAGTCATGTTCTACGTTTATAGCGGTTATGTTGAACTATTTCGAACGTTTGTCCGTATCTCTTCCGGAGGGAGAACAATTGAGAATAATCAGATATAATCTTCATCCCAAATTTTTAACGGGTTTAGCGTTAGACGAAATTTCGTCTATTAAGGAATTGAAGTCGAAGTGTAAGGTGTTGGAGTACAGTCACTCGCGCGCGTCTTCTTATAAGGAGCCACCAAGGGTAGGTCCAACTACTCTTGTTCCGGAGCTAGCGTACAGGGGGAAGCACCAGCATAGAGTTGAGGCGGTACATAATGTCAAACCTGAGAGCTCATCCTTCTGTGCTCGCTGCCGAATTTCCGGGCACACTTTGGCGACTTGTAAGTCGAAGCAGGTAGTTTGTTTTTCGTGCGGTCATCAGGGGGTCACGTACATGCATTGTCCTGTCTGTCATCCTAAATCATCGGCACAAACCGCATCAAAAAACTAGACAGCGCGAATCGAAGTATTGAATTAAAGCCACACCCCAACTTTAATCCTGATGAGTGGCAGTTGCATTTAAAGCAACTACATTCCTTTTTGTCTTTTTGCAAATTAGCTTCGATTCGTCAGACCCATTTGGGGGATGAACGTCCGTTTTTAAATGTTAATATTTTAGATAGGTCTTTTTATGGTTTATTAGATTCAGGTTCGGTAGTTTCTATTTTGGGTTCTGCTACGGCGGATTATTTTCTAAATTTAGGTGTTAAGCGCCATTTTAATAAGGACTTCACACACGTCTCCACCGCCAACGACTCACTTGTAAAGGTTAACGGATATTTGACGTTGCCAGTCACTTTTGACGGTGTGACTCGAGTAATTAATTTCTTTATTATTCCCGAAGTTTCCACGCCATTAATTTTAGGTGTAGACTTTTGGAAATCTTTCAATTTAGCTCCCAAAATTTTTAAAAATGTAACCTTGTTAAAAGGCTATCCTACGGTTCCCGCAGCTTCCGAATTTAAACATTTACATTCATTAGATAGGCTGACGCCGGAACAACGTCACTTGGCAGATATTATGATGGCCAAATACAAGGAGATCTCGTCCGAGATAAAGGGATTAGGTCGCACTAATGTGGTCACCCATGTTATTGATACAGGTGAAGCGGCGCCTATTAAACAACGTTATTATCCTATGTCCCCGGCAAGATTAAAAGAACTAAACCGACAGTTGGACGAAATGCTGGAGCAGGATGTGGTTGAACCTAGCACTAGTGCTTGGAACAATCCCATTCTGTTCGTTCCGAAGTCCAACGGCGAACTAAGGTTTTGTTTAGACAGCCGAAAATTGAATAGTATAAGTAAACGCGACGCATACCCTCTTCCCTATATCTCCAGAATACTGGACAGCCTCCGAGATGCTAGTTTTCTCTCTTCAATAGACCTCAAAAGTGCTTTTTGGCAGATATGTCTCGATGAGGGCTCAAATTCCAAAGAAAAAACTGCTTTTACTGTTCCCGGTCGTGGTCTATTCCATTTTAAAGTTATGTGTTTTGGTTTGACGGGTGCGCCAGCCACCCAACAGCGTCTGATGGACAAACTGTTCGGTCCAGAGTTCGATTCCCGGGTGTTCGTCTATTTAGATGACATCATTTTAGTTAGTTCCACCTTTGAGGAACATATTGACCTCTTAAGGCGTGTCTTCGAACGTCTAGTTGAGGCCAATCTTACTATTAACTTAGCCAAATCTCAATTTTTCCGTAGCGAGCTTAAGTACCTTGGTTATGTGGTAGATGAGAGAGGTCTCAGAACGGACCCGTCTAAAGTAGAGGCCATTTTAAATTTTCCCGCGCCTACGTGTCGAAAGGAGGTGAAGATGTTTTTAGGTACGGCTTCTTATTACCGAAGATTTGTGAAAAACTTTAGCACTATTGCCGCTCCTCTTAACGCCTTAACGAGTAATCGTAAAAACGCCCCTCCGTTTAACTGGAGCCCAGAGGCGGAGGAGGCCTTTGTTAAGTTAAAATCAGCGTTAGTTTCCGCGCCTATTTTGGCTTGTCCCAACTTTGAAAAACCCTTTGCAGTTCACTGTGACGCATCTGGTTACGGCATCGCCGGAGCTTTAATGCAAATGGGAGAAGACGGACAAGAGCATCCCGTCGCTTTCGCTAGTCGGTCGCTAAATAAGGCTGAGCGTACCTTTTGCTAAGTTTTAACGTTAAAAGATTAGGAATATGCACAAGGGTCCAGGTAATATGCATTCTAGTAGATTACTACTCAATAATATACTTATAATAGGTTTTGGAGATTAAGTTCCAAGTCTTACACAAAAATAAAACTAAACATTTATATGTAATATATTTGGTGTGTTTCCTCCCTTGCTCAGCTCTCAATTTATCAGTAGTCCAGCGTAAAATAAAATTACATGGTATGCTATTCGTTATATTTACGACGATGTAAGCGAATTAAGTGGCCGCTCGGTGTCACGGCCTGCGGTCACACACTAATAGCAGATTGCATTTTCATACTTTTTTTTTATGTTTCCCACATTCAATATGTTCGTTGTATAATATATATTAAATCTAGAACATTTTTGTTCCAACAATTCTAGTTATTAAATTTTTGACATACGGATTTTTTTATGTACTGCAATTTAAGTTACTGCAAAGGTTGGTGGTTCTATTTTTTAAGACTATTTAACACATAAGTTTTACTTAAATACACAAATACAAATATAAAACATAAATTTAACTTATTCAATAGTATTTAAATTGTAATTATGGGAGAAATGTGATCCCTATGGTAGCAGAACGCGTAATGGTTTTGATGCGTGTATTTGAAATAAACTTCTTTAAAAATCAAGAAATGCACTGTTATTGGGTTGCGTAAATCTACCTAATCAAAATTACTAGGGTATAATTTCAAAACGGATGACTCGGTTACAATTGGATACAGTTTTACTTAAGTAAAGCAGTGGTAGCCTAGCGCCAAGTGGTACAATTTACTCCGATGCTAACACGGCCGCAGAATGGAATCCCAAGTAGGCCTATACCTCTGAAATCTGTTCGATTTCATATGAATATCACAATTTATTGTAACCTATTGTTACGTCTAACTACGGAACGTTCTGGAAAAAGCGTTCGCGCCGGCCGAAAATCTCGAACGTCCCACCCTATCGATGGTAGCCACGCCCCTTCCCAACTAGTGTCAAAGAAAATTGGTCCTTATGTTTACAAGATAGAGTTTACATTTCAATATAAATAGCATTCCCTAATTTTCAATGGCTTGTCTACATTTTCTCGAAAATACGAAATACATCGAGGCGTTTGGCGCCAAATATAAATGAGAGAGCAGACGGGCAAGATAAGTCATTGGTGTGACAACCAGCGATACGAAAGCGACTCTTCGGAGCTTTTGCTAAGTTATCTGCGACAGCGAACCGGCGACACATTAAGGGAATCATTGACGACTTTTGGCAAGTTTAACGTTTTCATCGGACAAGTTTGATGATTTTGGAAGTCATCTTGATTTGTGAAAATAAATCGTCGTTTCGCCCTTACACGGCATTTTAACTCACCCCGCACGTAACACTATTCTAACGGTGAAGGAACATATCTCGAGGAAAGCGACATATTATGTGAGAAGACTAACAGAAGACCTACAACCTTGAAGACTTACTAACCTGGTAAAAAGGAGACATACACACACTTGCATAGGTCTCGGAAAAAAGAAAGAAGAACTGTTTTTTTATAAGTACACCATTGTTAACGTATTTATTGATTTGTTATTCGTTAAATGATCGACCAATTACAAATGTGGTAACTTATCGTTACCACATAACTTATTTACTTATTGCTAGTGACTAGCGACTTGCCCTTAGCGACTTAGAAGAAGTTAGCGGAGAAGCAGCAGAGACTGACAGTGACCTTATTTTATAACTAGCTGAGGCCGCAACTTTGAACGCGTGGTATTCGTTATAGCGCGTAACTTTTTTGTTTGTAAACCGATTGGAATGAAACAAACACTAAATGTTAGGGGAAGCTTGCTGCAATACATGAGTGAAAACCGCATTCATATCGGTTAAGCCGTTTCAGAGATTAGCGCGCACAAACGTACAGACAAACACAAAAATTCTAAAAACTATTAAAATGTACACTGTGTAAAATTGCACACCTTGTACATAAGTACAAGGTGTACAATTTTTTTTCTTTTTTTTTTTTTAATCTTTAATGTACAGACACGGCTCGTTTACGATTTTATTATATGTAGGTATGGATATGTTTAGATATCATAATTATAGTAATTATACATGTTGAGCTAAAACGTATATCTTCTACTAGCTGAACTCGGCCATGCTTCGCTGCGGCCCATACGGCGGTGGAGTGCGCGTGGGGCGCGCAGTACTGGACACTGCTTATATATAATAATATTGATCATAGCGTAATGTTATATAGCCTATAGCCTTCCTCGATAAATGGACTATTCAATACAAAAAGAATTTTTCAATTCGCACCAGTAGTTCCTGAGATTAGCGCGTTCAAACAAACAAACAAACTCTTCAACTTTATATATTAGTATATATATTCCATGAACCAACCAATGTAACAGGTATATAGGTATCGTCCAATTTAATTCATGATGTCGATGCTGATGGAAAAATAAGGAACAAATATTAGATAGTGACTAAAGATTTCACGAAATGTGTTAGATTAATAATATTTTCGCTCATGTTTTGTATTTAAAATATGTTAATAATGTCAAGGAAATAAATATTACAATATATTATTATGGTGGACATGACGCTTGAATTTTAATAAAACTTGATATTCCAAAACTGCTTGCTTGTGGTGTTATATAATCGTTACCAGGTATTTCACGACTTAATTGAGTTTAACATTTTATTTAGTGAAGCTTTTAGTTTAGTATCCTCGACACACTCGACCATAGAACTAATAAAAGATAGATTATGGCAAATTTAATACGATATAGGGTCATATTGTGATCAATTATACAAACACGTGCCAATAACATGTATTTATAAATGGTTACCAAAATTTGTATACGTTGATATAGATTAATGTTCAAATTTTGTAGTATTTTATTAATATAATATTAATAGCAGTATACCGTGGTTTCTCCCGCCGTTTAATTTAAATAGACATTTCGGACATTTGTCGGTACAAGCTAAATCTTCGTTTTCGCTTAACGTACTTTCTTTTTCTTATTGTTCGGATTCTAAGGGTCATCGCGATGATTAGAGGGCCTATAATCTTTCTCAAGCATTGGGGTACTGGATGTTTAAGGCTAGAATATTCGAAATCAACCTATTTTTATTCATTGGTAAACAATAAAGAATTATTCTCGATTATTCAACTATAAAATTCTATTTTATAGTTGAATAAACATCCTTTATGATTTTACGGTTCTAAACACGATATTTATAACTTTACCCGATAGTAAATATTCCGAAAACAGGGAAATTTTGATCGTTTTTCCAGACGCATTTAAAATATATTACACTTTTACTCCAAAAAAAAAAAATTTCAAAAATAAATATGATATTTAAAAAAATATTGACCGGCAAATTTTTCTTGAAACAGTTTTTTTTTTTTCACGAGACATTGCTTATAAAAGCAATAAGCGCACTCTTCTCAGTTTGCTTAGTAGACCGCAGGGCTTCTTCAAAGGAGGATTTGCTGGGTTCCCGATTTTTGATCCATTAAAAACATTGGTTGTTTACTTATTGTTATTACGTGTTCCAAAGGAATTACAAAAATAAGTCTGTAAATATTGTTGTAGGTTTTATTAATAGCTGTAAATGTTGGTTTTTTAGCGACTCCAGTGCGCGGGTGAGGAAGTGCGAAATGCCTACTGCGCTCGAATATACGCCTTAACACATTTTTTTTGTCCTACCGTCTAGGATTCGTCTGATATAGATCATAGATCTTATATAGCTGGCAAAGTAAACAACATGGTATTTTCTTAATCTGTGAATGAATTACGCCTATACATATGGTACAGAAATACTGATCGACTACACAAGTTCTTAAATAGGTAACATTTACTTATTTATAATAATAATTTTAAGAGGTAAAGTTTGTATGTGTGATTGTATGTTTGCATGTAGGGGGTAATCTTTGAAACTACTAATCTGATTTAAATAAAATCTTTCCGCAATAGTTAGAATAGAATTTCAGGGTGGACATAGGTAAAATGAGAAGGCTTTTTTGTGGTAATCGAGTTTGTTCATTAAGTCGACGATAAACGGTCGAACGAAAACGTTTCTTTCAAACGCTGCTTTAACGATGAGAGATACATACGAGTAAGTATATGATTGATTTCTACAGAAAAGTTGTAGAGCTTGATGACGTCTACAAAAAAGACAGGGACAGCATATTATTATGTATATCTAACTTTTATATTTAAGCCACAAAAACTATTTTTTGTATTAAAAAAATAATTAAAATCGTTAGGTGATATTTATTGGCCATATTATCAACAATTATGAATCTTTATTAAAATCAGCAAGTTTATCGTCACAAGTAATTAACACGTGATTTTTTTTACTGCATATGTTTGGGACGTTTGGTTAAAAAGATAATACGATATTAATGTAAAGCGCGACCGCACCGTGTAGCCACAGAGGCAGTGCACGTAGGCCAAGACTCATACGCTACGACAGTAAGGTAGGCACTCGATACCGAGAAACAATCAGAAGTCAAAGAATTCAAAGTAAGTACACTTAAATTGTTTATTATTTTTAACTTGAACATTTTAATGTTTTTAAGGGCCCTTCTGTTTCTTTGATACCTTTCTATACACGAATGGTAAGATTGTTAAAATAAAAAAGATTAAAATTAACCCATGTCCTACACTGAAGATGTATAAACCGAGATTTTCTTTCTTAGTATAATGACTATATTACAAAAAATTGATACGTTTTTTACCATTTTTGAGTAAGAAGATAACCTCTTAAATAATCGACAAATGTAAAATGATCAGTATGATCATGTTGATCTATGAGCAATGCAGTTTTGCTATCCTTCCATAGTATAAATTGAAGTCGCTGCCCGCATCGGTATGTCTGTCTGTATATTCTCTAACTCCTCCTAAACCTCGCAATGGATTTTGATGCGGTTTTCACTATCAGTTACATAAATTTTTCACCGAAGATTTATATATATAATAAAACCCAATTGCATCCGTGCAAAGCAGGGATTGCAAAGTTGTTGATAATTTTATCACTCTTTGTAATTTCTCTGTCACTCTGTACACTTTTACGCCATTAGCTCTATGGTAAAAGTTTAGATAAGGTTCTCTTGACACTGGGCGCCACCAACATTTACCCGTAGGCGACATCTCTCCGATATTGTACCTCTACCAGCGGGATATAATACTATTTTATTTTATTATCAATAAAACCTTCTTCCTCATTTTATTACGGATTCAAACTGGATTTTGCTTTCAGATATTCGGATGTTTTGTTTTGAGAATACAAATCGTCTGTAGGCATATAAGAAGTGGATATGAAAAATAACAAAATTAAATATCTATATGTTTTATTGTGGTATATTTATGTAATTCCATCTATAATCTATATGTCATATTATTCGTTTACAACTATACAAATTCTAAATACACAAATACTGTTTCGCAGGCATAACCAGGGTAGTCCGTATGGTTTTGGCGCAGCTTTGGCGTTGCTTGTGTTATAGGCGACTGTAGCCACCTACCATCAAGTGGTCAGTCAGCCTGTCTGCCGATCTTAACATAAAAAAATTCCTGGACTGAATTTATACACTTATTATTACTCAAATGCGGGTTTAAACCTCGAAAAAAAGCGATCATATTCCTTTTATTTTGGATGAAATTAAGATATGTGTTTCGATTTTCAAAAATGATGTTTTGAACAATTTTAAAAAAATTCCCATCGGACTTCAACGAATATTTGAAATTTAAAAAAAAATAGTACAATTTATCCATCAGTTCTCGTGTTTTGCTCTTAGAGCATTTTAACGATTCATTTTTATTTATACAGACAGATTTATGGCGTTTGTACCGTTATTGCTATGAAATAAAATTTTTATTACAAATATAGTTCATTCGCATTTAAATTCTTCTACCGATTAAATTTTTACAACTGTCAAGTTTCATACGTATTGTAGGGGTTATAATTTTGATTGCAATTCTGATTTATTCTTTACTAGCGACCAGTCCATGCAATTTTATGCATCGTTGCGATAATTTTAATTGGGAACACAAACCTTCCGCGTTTATCGCTTCACATTTGTGAAAATTGTATCAAAATCGGTCGAGTGGTTTAAAGTAAGCGGAGTAACAGACAAAGACGTACAGAGACAGTACAGGCGTATAAAATATTGATGCTGAGAAAAAACTATACCAAAAACAATATAAACACCAACAAAAACTATACTCAGTTTACAGACCTTAACACTTTAAGGACTGTGAACTGAGGATCGGCAGCTCAGGTGATCCCCCCCCCTCGGTTTTGGTTGTGTCCTTAGACGACAGTAATCAACTACCATCAAGTGAATCTGGGCAGGCTGCCTGCCACCCATTATAATTTAAAAGAAACTCCTTTAATTTTCTCCCAAACAACAAAATCATACCACAAGCAGACGAAGCAAAGTACCTTGAGGTGTATTTAGACAGAAGACTGAATATTTACCAAGCATATATATGGAGGAAACATATATTTACCAAGCGCAAAGCTCTTGGATGCTGAGAAAATTCTACTGGGTGTTGAACAAAGCTTCAAAGTTGTCTTTGGCTAATAAAATACTTATATATAAGTGCATAATAAAACCGACGTGGACATACGGTATACAACTCTGGGGCACCTCTGCCAACTCAAACTTGGAAATCCTTCAGAGTTTCCAAAAGAAATTGCTTAGAATTATAGTTGACGCTCCCTGGTATATATAACCAACGAAAGGATACACCGATATCTTAAGATCCCTACAGTAAATGAAGAAATAACAGTTAGGATACTGAAATGCAAGAACCGCATAGCCAAACCACATAAATCAGCTTGCTGTGGACCTAATTGAACAGAAATTCACTTTCTCCAGGCTAAAGAGGAAAACCCCACTTGAATGGCCAAGCCATTGGGCTTGGACCACAAAAGACTTATAATTTATTTTTACAATTATTGCTGAATGTCCTAATGTGACAGATTGCAATATGGAAAAAAAAGAAGAAAAAAAAACTCAGTGATTAATCACGAATTATTTAAATTGAAATTTAGAACCCTACGACTTGTAAAGACAGTTTGTGTGATCTCTTAGAAATTAAATTCTATTAATATGAATTGAGGGTAAGACCTTAACCTGTGTTAACTTATTGTGTACATTGTGCATGAAAATGGTATATCTCGTCTGATAATGTCATACACAAGACCACCGTGAAATAAGAACCGGATTTTTATGATAAAGGTTAAAGTTCATTCGATACTTAAAGGTCGTCAGATAGGCTAACAGTCCACTTGATCGTAGGTGGCTGCCGTCGCCTATTAAAACGAAGCCATAAGTGCTGTAAGTGTGCTGCTGACGTTAGTAGAGCTAAGTATAAAGGCTAAACCATTATAGTGAAGGAATAGGGAAATTCCTTAGACATTTTCCGAAACACAACAGCAGACATGCTGATATATCAAGGTGGTCTTCTGTAAGGGGTAGTTTCTGCGGCTAGACGGGCAACCTAATTTATTACTAAGAAAAACAGTGTCCCCTACCGCTACTGATAGATAAATAACGATATCCCTTATCTTATACATACATAAACTTACTTTATATACATAAAACGATTTTTGGAGAGATATTTAAAAATAAAAAATAAAAAACTTGGTGGAAGTGATTTATTGTAGAAAGCACTTGAATTTATTGGAATAATCTTCGAATTACCTAGAATACTTTCGAAGCGCAGTCGTAAAGCAGATTGATCAGCAAGCAAATGTATATCTTCAAGTACCCTCGTCCCAACCAGAATATTAGAAAAGTTTTTCGATCCCCTGAATAGTAGGAGTACGTGAGACACAAATATTGCACCGGAGCTAGGGATAATCTCTTGGCGAGAGGCCAGTTCACAATATGTAAGCATAGTTTTCAATAGAGCCGTTTACGTATCCACCGCTTTCCAATAGTCTATGAGACAATTAAGCGGAAAGCATTCTGTGGTACTTCCATATATTTAAAAACTGTTATGGCAATTTTGGACGATGTAACCATCGAAATAGAATTATGAGTTGCAGTAAATAAATTAAAGTATTGGAAATCTTTTAAATCTCCGAAATTAATAAATCAAGTATTTAATACATTTACTGTCAACCTTTGTATTCCTTCTTTTATGCATAATTTTCTGCTATAGAAATATCTCCGAAATATATACTTCACAATTTAAAAAGGTTATTACTACGCGAACACGCGCGCACGCACGCAAATACACAAACACACACACATATCTTTTTCTACATTTAAATTTTGGCTTTTGCGATTCAAGCTATGCTTAATGTAAAGGCCATGGAATAACTTAATAATCTGTAAACTTTAGTAAATAATGAATGAATAAATAAAAACAAAATAAATTCAATTTTACCACAATATTCCCCATTATTTATGGCGGCAAAATAAAATTCAAACAAAAAAACTATTTATATTTTATATATTATATGGATATCCTGTGGCCACATGTACTCGTACCTAATCGTGAGAAAAACTAGCCGTACTGCGTGTTTCCGGCTCGTACTTCTTGGCTCCCTACATTTTTTTATGTTTTTCCACTGTGCCTTTACCGGTCTGTCAACATTAAATGCTCTTCACCTTCATACGCCTCGCATTTTTGGATATTGTTTGCGCGAATGCGGATAAATCTTTATTGATTTTGATTTTTAAACCAGTTTTCCATACCTATGGAATGGATGGATGGTTCAAATCATAAAGTAGGTATGTAATTTTGTAAATGCACACATGAAAATATTATGCGTTATTAGTATCATTTTCACTACAAATTTACTTTTTCCACGAACGGCTTAAATATATAAAGAAAGAAAGAAAGTAAGTAACATTTATTGGCATTTAAAAAAGCATATATGATCAAAAAAAAAACATTATAAATAAACACCAAAAGGACACAACTCAACTTAGGCTGCAACATTGTTACAGGGCTGATTTTCAGTTGTGCCCTTGCCGATGTCTCATGACGCGCACTCATGACGCACTTCAGTAGTGCGTCATGAATGCGCAAAAAAATAACGTTAAAAAAAAAGAAAAAAAAAAAAAAAAAAAAGTAGTGCGCTGCATGTATATGTACATGCAGCGCACTACTTTTTTTTAACATATTACAATATATTGTATTCTAAATCCGAGGTCCATCCGTACCTGTGGCTAATGATCTCGAGCTTCTTGGCAACAGGCTGTGCTCAAATCTCAACTTCGGTACTTCTATTGAGGCCAAAGCCCAAACAGCGGCCAAAAAGCTGGGCATCCTAAATAGGGTGGAGCGATGCTTCACGCCTGAACAGCTCCTCTCTTTGTACAAGCCGCAAGTCCGATCTTGCATGGAGTATTGCTGTCACCGATGGCCTGTCACCGATGGGATGGCTCAGCAAAATATCAACTCGCCGCACTCGACTTGATGAATCAATCGCAGAGCTAGGAGCTAATAACTAAGCTACAGAGCCTGGCACATAGACGCAAAATTGCCTGTCTGTGCGTATTCTATAAGATGTACTTCGGAGAAGGTGCACGGAAGCTGCATGAGATCATACCGCCTTCCCCTTTCTTCTATCAGACATGCAGACGTACGGCTGATTACTATCCTTATCTTGGTCGAAATCCCTCTAATTCTGACCAAGCGCTTTAAAACATCTTTTATAATGCGCACTGCTAAGGATTGGACTCCCTGCCAGCTGTATTTCCAACTTCATACAACTCAAATCTATTCAAGGTTCGAGTGGATAGGCATCTTCTGGGTGAGCTCGCTCTATCGTCTGCCTCATCTTTGCTACATGGATAGATGCTGGTCAAGAACAAACCCAACTTTAATTTTTAAAAAAAGTGTATTTGTTACTGTGTAATACGTCTATAGTGACTAATTTAGTAAATATGCACTAGTGCATATTTATATAGATAGATACAAAATTAAGATTTATGTTATCTTATGAAAATAGTGAATTAAGCATTTAAAGTTCATAATATACGTATAAATCTAACCGTATTGTCGAAAACGTATCCCGTACATCTCTTGGAGAAAGAACGCTGTAATTAAAATGATCAATCAATTCTGATAACTATGCCAAGAAATTTCCAAACATACATACTAGTTTACGAAGTTATCCTTAACTAAAGTGTTTAAAATTTAAAATCCTCGTAACACTTTAGTGCCTCTATCAAAAAAGTACTACAGTTCCTTAACGTGGTAGGTATAGGTAGAGAGCTTTAGTTCACGTGGCGATCACAATATTTCACCAATGGACGAAGTGATACTGGTACTCTAGCAAACAGAAATATGCCACTAAGACAAGATAAGATAACACTTTAGTGACGTCATAATAATAAAAAAATATATATAAAATATACACAGTTTACTACGCTAACATTTATAGCATACTGAATTATAGCAACTTCTTTAATATCTTTAGAAGCGTGTTTTCCAACAAATCCCCGGATATCCGTCGCGACGGTTCATACATTTACTTGCTTTCTCAGTAATGTTTACAAGGAAAATTGGTTGTAGACAAAGACTAAAGAGACACAATGAATCATCTTGAGGAGTGAATCATGTGAGGTGCACGAGCCGGAAGTTTGTTGAAAGTGTCCCATCGCTCAGACCGGTCACTTCCTTTACCGGATATGAACCTGTATCTTTTTAGACTCGTGGTCTCAAAATTTCCATTTGCGGGCTATTGTACTTATAAATAAGCAGATTTCAAGAAGGCTTTTCTCAATTTGTATCAGTAAGGGCGAAACGAACGATTTATTTTCACAAACCAAGATGACTTCCAAAATCACTAAACTTGTCCGATGAAACCGTTAAACTTGGCAAAAGTCGTCAAAGATTCCCTTAATGTGTCGCCGGTTCACTGTCGCAGATAACTTCGAAAAAGCTCCGCAGGTCGCTTTCGTATCGCTAGTTATCACATAACTCACTTATCTCGCCCACCTGCTCTGTTATTTATACTTGGCGCCAACGCCTCGATCTATTTCGAATTTTCCAGAAAATCTAAACTAGATCGTAAACAAACCATTGAAAGTTCGGGAATGCTATTTCTGTTGAAATATAAACTCTATGTTGTAGACAATTTCCTTTGACAATAGTCCGGAAGGGGCGTGGCTACCATCAATAGGGTGGAACGTTGGAGACTTTCGGCTGGCGCGAGCGCTTTTTTCACACAATGTTTCACCTAGAGTATTTAAGTAAAGCATACATTGTCCTTACCTAAACGTCTAATATTGTTTTTACTTATAAAAACATTGTTTGTTTTAAAAATCTACTTGTATTTAATATGAAAATTTTGAGTATTTTATACCTTAAAATTAATTAGTTAATGTGAAATAAATGTTGCTTTAAATGTAACAACTATAAGGTTTTACGGCAGCATGTAACTGCCAAGCAATTTGGCTACCTTCTCAACTTTTGCCTAAACGTTTAGAAAACAAAGTGCAACAAAGCGACAGAGCCTAGTAAAAGTTTTCCTTTATCGTCTGTTCAGGTTTACATTCAATACATTTATTGTATTTGCATATACAATAAATGTATTGCATATGTTGCAACTATTGTCTGTTTTTTTTTTTTTTTTTTTTCAATTTAAATAATTTTATTGAAGGTAAGTTAGACCACTTAGACCATAGTGTTAATGGAGAAATGCTATTTTTAATATTTTAATTTCATTTAGCGATTATTTCTCTTTTTAAAATCCCGCTTCTGAAAGAAGATTAGGGACCATCATGGCCATCTCATGAGCTCACTTTCCAACGGAGCCGCTTACCAATTCCATACTACATAATTCCATGATTACTCTTTAGTTATTGGTCGCAGCAATACATGGCATTTCTAAGATATCATGTATCAAACAAAAAAAAACGGGACAAGTTGAACTCACGTGAAGAGGGTTCCATACGATGTTACCTATCCGCACAATATCTTTGAGTAATTTACCATGTTATTTTAATATCATAAACTTATAGGTTTCTTCTTATAGGTTGTCCTATAATCTATAAGTAGAAAACTTCCAGATCTTTGGTTCATCAACATGAAGATGAGAAATCCTGGATCCTCTGTCTGCTCTCTCGATCCTCGCAGTCTCCGTCTGAATGCCCGTCGTCGTCTCTCTGCACTTGTTTCTTTTCATTTCGTGTCAACTTCTCGTTCGATTTATTCAAAACAGATTCGAAATTATGCCAGTACATCATGGAGGATGCATTACATGAACCTCTATATGTGTATTTATGATAATGCAGAAAGTACGATTACTAAAATCATCTTATCACAATTTAGTTGACTCACTGTCATTATTGCCTGAGGCTATTAGGTAAGTACACATATAAATCGGTCGACGAATAATATCCGGTCGGAAGTCAGAGTGTCTTGAGTGATGCCGCGGCTTGTCGGCACGTCGTTCCCTCATACATCTTGTAATGTCCCAGTGATGTGCTATTTTCTTATAATTCCGTTTTCGTCTAAGATTAATGTCGTTAAGAGAACTAGTAGTGACATTTCCATATATTTATGCTAAGAATTTGTAGAACAATTCTCAAATCTCTCGTCACTATTCTTATTTCGAGTTGCTGTTATAAATTATTGGCTCTAAATAAGGGATAATAAGGAGCCCATCCCAATTGTCATTATTAATCTCTTATTATCTTTAACGTTTATGATACCAGAGTCTTTGTATTTTTGTATACCCACCATTTAAAACAAAGCCTTTTTTCTAGCACCAAATTTTTGATAAAATTAAAATTTAGTTTTGCCGTTTTACTAGTTTTTCTATCACTATTTAGTTGTATCGTTTTATACCGACCATACCACCAGTAGTATGTCCGCAACTTGGCAGCGGCAACATGGCTTCGATTCTCGAAAGGGTCAACTTTGGAATTGTACTTTTTAAAGTTGTCTCTGGTCTGATGTGTTTAATTAATGGTAGGCCATACGTTTTGCAGTCCTAAATAACTGCACTTTTACACTTTTGCCTGTTTGGCAGTAACCACCTCCTTATTTGTAAGGGATGTGTCTTTGTAAACACATAGTGAATTAATAGCATGTATACTATGGTGTTCTAGATGCCTGTTAGTTAATTAGAGTCGCATTATTATTTCGTGATATTTATTTTCAAAACAATCGTTGATTGCATAAAACTTTACAATAACAGATTGGTCGCACCATTCAACAATGCCAAAGCCCATTTTTCACCATCTTCCTCTTTTCTTTTCCCTACAGATCTTACCCTTAAACAAAAGACTACATCACACTAGCAGCACCTATGGCTATTAACGACCTGCGTCGTTAATAGACGACGGTAGCCACCTACCAACAAGTGACAAGTATCATTAGGTATGTTTCTGTTGTGGTTTGATAAGAGAATAAGAAAAGTGCTATAAGCTATTTCCTGAACCTAAAGAGCCACTGTGGATTATGTGTATTAGATGTACGAAAAACAGGTTTAGCAAATTGAAATATAAAATGAACATGAGATTAAAAATTTTGATGGTGTAATAATTTCAACTAATAACATATGTCTAGATGATGAGATCTATGTCTCTGACGATCTTGTTGGATAAGTGGTTAGAGAGCTTGCCTTAACGCTCTGCTTCAAGCGTTCTTTTCCAAATGAACTTTTCAACAAACTTTCTGAAAAGTAGTGGCCAGTCACACTGCGTTTCGTAGTCATTTCGACAACCCGTCTGGCGGCAGTAACCTACCCACTTACAGACCTCTGTGAAATGACATATTATGGTGAGTGAGTAAGGAATGCCAGAGCCCATTTCCCTATCCTAATCCCTTATCCTCAATCCCACTATGGTTAGCAGTGCATTTGCAGCACTTATGGCGTTGCTTATGTTATAGTCGACGGTAGCCACTTACCATCGGAACCCTTATAGAATCACTCGTGTGTCCGTCTGTCCGACCGTTCCGCCTCCCTCGCCCCCCCTCCTCTTCGAAACTACTGAACCTAAAATTTTGAAAAAATACGGAAATTAATTTTCTATTTATAGATTATAGGAAAACCTATAATAAGTCCACGATATTAAAATAACATGGTAAATCGCTCAATATTGTGCGGATAAGTAACATCGTACGGAACCCTCTTCACGCGAGTTCAACTCGCACTTGTCCCGTTTTTTAATTATTTATAAGAATTTTCAAATAGTATTATCAAAAACGCTATGTAATTAAAGTGTTTTTGAAATTCAGAGTGGAGACCACTCAAGTGCCTGCTTGTCCTATGGTTGTTGTCGTAATTTTCCTTTGTTATGCCGCCTACCTTTTATTAATAGGGTAACATTTAACCTTCCTTCAAAAAGGGTGACATAAATAAAGTGTACCCTATCTTCTTGAATTTCACAAAGGCTACACTTCTATTTCGCGACGACAAACATGTAATATTAAACGCGGCACTGGGAACAATCATATGAACCGAAATATTAAAAAAGATTCTATTTGTCGATCGAGTATTCGTCTTGAAAGTGTTTACCTCAATGTGGAATAAAACTGGGAGTATGTTCAAAACGTGTTTACTCGTCGTGACTCTAGTATGTTATTACAAAAATATTTTTTCTACCGCCAACGCCTTGTGTCCTAGATCATAGAGTTACAAATAGAATAAATAACAAATAATTTAACTGCAAAGTGGAGCTTGTTACGGTTGTATTTTTCGCGTTCAGCATCCACATACGTGTCTTACTAAGCCGATTTTTATTACACTTCAAAGAAAATGCTTAGAAAAGTACAGATTAACGTATACAAAAGCTGAAGGCATGTCATGAGATCTTCAACGGAATTGAAAGAAATCTTTACAAGTGTGCTCCTTGCCGAGCATTTGATAGAGGCTGCTCATTGAAATCCATCTTTTTGATGATGTCAATAATATTTTAGAAGGGGATTATTTTCTCTTTGAGTAATATCTGCTTTTAACTTTGATCATTCAATTTGTTTATTGACAAAATATATTTAACATTCACATTGATATAAAGGGCCAATGAATACTAATATTAGCTGTTATCCTATTAATATTAGAAATGTGAAAGTGACACTGTCTGTCTGTCTTTTACCTTTTCAAGCCTTAACCGATCATATAGAAAACATATAGAAATATAGAAAACATAGGCTAACCTTTCTTACAGGAAAAAGGACTGTTCCCGAGGGATAATAAAAACAAAAATCTAAGGCCTGTCAAACCTATAACAGAAATAAAAAAGTTAATATGATTGCTCATAACTCATGATTGCGTTGAAAAATATGCTTTTTCAACGCGGACGAAGTCGCGGGCACATATACAAGGGCATTCTGCCACAATAAAAAAAAAATCTAAAAATCTTTTCTAAGATTATCCATAAGTTTCATTTAATACATTTAATAACATGTCACCTAAATGAACCAATTCTCTTACAACTTAAGGGCTTCACTTGGGCAAATGACATTTACATTAGAACTCGCTGGCGGCGGAGACAATTCAACAGGCCTAGAAATTGTGTTTTTTTGTTTTTACCATTAGAACAATACACAAATTTTTTTTTTTTTAAAACTGACATTAACTTATTAATCAGTACAGTATTCATATGCGCGCAATAAGCCGTTTTCGAGAGAATTTTCAATAAAAGTCAAATTCTTCTTGTGTTCTAACTTTTTTTGTGGAGTTTCTATTACTTTAAGGAAAATTTTAATTAATACAATTGGTTCTTCACATGTCTAAGTATAATATATATTTTTTTCAAAACAATTGTGTCGTCCATTTCTTGTAACATCTTCATTAAACAATGGATATTTTTAGTATTTAGCGTTTGTCTCCACCTTAAAGTAGATTAGTTTAGATGTTTAATAATGATGAGCGCACCTATAATTGTTTTGTGTGGGTTTAAGATTTAAGCTATGCAGACACATACATAAAAATTATGTTAAATGTATAAATAGTAATCACTCACACAGGAACCTAACATTTTTCTAGTATAAAAATAATTATCCTAAATGTTAATCCAGGCAATAAACTATGTGAATAACAAACATCCAAATATAAAAACTTAATATTATTAGGATTTGCAAATTTAACAAGAAATATGTTCCATAATTAGTTTATAAAATCAGGAATAGAATAATTCCACAATATGCTTATTTTGGGAAGGTCCCAAAATAGTATGAACATTTTTTTTTAATTTAATCTAACCCCCAATTTTATTATTTTACTAGAGACCGTCCCCGGCTTCGCACGGAGTTGAAATTTTCAAAAATAATTTCTCAATGTATTACTTACGTTATAAAATAAATTCTAGACTTATTAGTTAAGGCTGTGCTTTGATAGTCAGAACAAACGATTTTATAAACGTAAATTATTTGGAAATGTAACAAAAATATGTGGTAAAATGATTATAGACTAATTCTTTATTTTTGCGCAGTAGAGTGAGGCAATTAGATTTTGTGTTGAGCATGGCACATAGAACGTTTTTTTTTTTTGTGATAATATTAATTCTTTTTTAGCACATAGACCTTTTAGAATTTTGACCTGAAATAATGCAGATATGTCATTATTATTTTAAAGGTATGATTCGAACTGTATTTTTTGCTATTATTTTAATTCATAAGTAGTGGCAGGGCACACTTCATTTCGCAGTCGTTTGAGCAGCCCGTCTGACGGCAGGAACCCCCTTACAGAAGACCACCGTGAAATAACAGCATGTATGCGGTTGACAAAGTCCATTTTCCTATCCAATCCCTTTTCCTTAATACTACTGTAGTCGGCAGCGCACTTGCTTGTATTATAGACGATGGTAGCCGCCTACCATCAGGACAGTTAGCCTGTCTGCCGATCTTAACGTTAAATTTAAGTTGTATTAAAGATTTTCAATTCAATTTCAAAAGCTTAAATTTTTGAAGGCTTTCACCCGCATGCAGTTCGCTTTTATCTTTCGGTTCATCCGATTGCACCGTTCTATTTTAGGTTTGGTCTGTCTTTTTTAAGAGTAGCTAAATCTATTTTTACCTCCATGAACGTTTTTTTATCTTTTTTTTTTTTATTTTAACCTTTATATAACGGTATAAAGGGAAATGTGAAAGTTTGTCCATTGCATTGATTCTTTAAAAATATTATAAAATCTTTTACGTTGCTTGTTGTTCTCTTGCAAACAAAACTATTTTTAAATTATATATATTGCATTATACAGTTAAAATGGGCGGCCTATCTAACGGCAGTAACCAACCTCTTATAGAAAATCACCATGAAATATCAGCGTGTAAAGGTCCTGTAGATTGACGGTCTACTTGATGGTAGGTAGCTACCGCCGCCTATTAAGACAAGTAACATCAAAAGTGTTGCAAGAGCCCTGCCAGGGGAATACGAAGGGTTAGGGAAATTGGCTCTATATATATAGAGCCAATTTTCGTCATCCTACTTACCATCCAGTTTTTTTTTAATGTAAATATCGTACAGGTTCACTTAATTGTAAGCAGCTTCCATCTCCTATTATCACAACGAACGCCACAGGTGCTCACAGACACACACACATATCTACTGTTATTTCACTGTAATCTTCTGTAAGGAGATTACTGCCGCCAGACGGCCCTTTTACGACTCCGAAATGCCACTATTAAAACGAGACAACCTTTGTCCGTTTTGTTTTTTTTTATTAGAAAAACTTTATAATTACAAGGTTAATAAATTTCTCTTACGTTTACTTAGTACATTCAAACAAACAAGGATGGCGATAGGAAAAATAAATTTATAAAGTCGCTTTCGTTCCACCACGGCCGTTCATTGGGAGAATCTCATTAGCATAGTAATGGAAAATATTCCTCATTGACGGCTCATCGTTACATTTTTAATTGCGTTTTTGTGTACCTATATGAGCCCATAATTCTAACTTTTTATAATTAATAGAAAAACGAATAATTTACGATTAAAATTTTTAAAAAGAAACTGGAGACGACGAAAATAATTGCTCATATGATTCCTGTGATCCCTAAGTTGTTTTTGTGCGTTTTAAAAATAAATTAATAGTAATATACCTAATCTTACATAAATAGAAATCCATTGCCACATTTATACCAATTTTTCTTTTTTAGGGTTCCGTACGTCCGAATAAAAAAAACGGATCCCTTATAGGATCACTCGTGTGTCCGTCTGTCCGACCATTCCCCCTCCCCGTTATCACCGAAACTACTGAATCTAAAATTTTGAAAAAAAAAATACAGAAATTAGTACGGTACATGGTACGCAACCCTCTTCGCGCGAGTTCAACTCGCACTTGTCCCGTTTTTTTTTTGTATTCGTAATTTTCCGGACAAGATTTGTTATGTCACTGAACTCCGAAACTGCTTTATAAAACGATTTGATATGCTGTATAACCAAAATTTTTTGTGCGCATTTGAGTGGATCTCTGAATTATCTTGATTCGCAATTGGAACCGGCAAGTGATGCTGCAATCAAGTTATAGATTTTTTTTTCTGATTCAGACAGAAAAACTGCCCGAATAATGGGTCCGCTAGAAATTTTTAATAATATTACTTGTGTTCGGGACAGACACAGTAATCAACATTAAATAGGATTATAAAAATTGTACAACTTACAATTTTTATAATTGTACAACTTACATATATTTTTATATAAGGAGGATTAGTAAGTTGAAGTAGCAGTGGGCAGGACACATAGTACGGAGAGCCGACGGTCGCTGGGGCCGCAAGGTTCTCGAGTAGAGACTACGGACCGTCAAGCGCAGTGTAGGACGCACAAGGTGGACAGACGACCTGATAAGGGCCGCTGGTCGATGGTGGATCCAAGCTGCTTTTGATAGGTCGTTTTAGAGAATTACGAAGTACGCCTTTGTCCAGCAGTGGACGTGAATGGAATGAATGAATGATGATGATGATGAAGAGACATGTAGCCGGACCATGTTCATCTCTGATTGGCTTAGAATGGCACGACTGCATCTAATTGTAATAGTAACTTCTCGAACATACATACATAGATCATTTTTGTGAGTAAAAGCGTTTTTGTTCCAGCTTCAAATAAAGAATATACAGCAAGTCACCGGTGTTTGTAAACTCTTTTCGACTCAAATGTACGGGTGTTACAGGCCTGTGGCCCGTACAACTTGCTGGATAGTTTGTAGTCATAATAACTTCTACATAGAACATCAAATGTATGATTTCTCTATTGCTTACGATTTCCTTTCAATAGACAAAGCGACCAAAATTAAAGGCGTTTTGTTAGACTATAATTATGGCAATAAAGTTTATTTATGGTTAGAATTGAACGCCTAATTGTGTAGGCCCTGAATAATGGCGGGAGGAGAACGAGTCACTAACGTCCTTAACACGATGACCATGACCATTCCACCAAGAAGGAATGTTAGATAATAACCAATTATACAATTACAATTAATACACAGTGTATTAATGCAACGAAATGACCCAAATGTCAACATTGCCCGGAAAACACATTTACATTTCTTTTTGGCGGTCCTTTTTTCAAATTTTGAATCTTAGTGGTTATTTTTATATTACAAAGGGTGGCAGGTAGCCAGACGGTCCACTTTATGTAGGGCGATTACCGTCACCTAAGGACACAAACAACAGAAGAGGGGGAGGTGCTGTGATTATCCGGTTTTCTAAGCCAGGTGGAGAAACGGTGACGGACCAGTGGTTCTTTGCCGCGGTAGCCACCCCTGCCCACTGATGTGGACAGGTCGATGGCCACCCGTTCTACGGGCTAGCTTTTTTCTGTGCCTCTCTGGCGGTCAAGCTCACCGGGTAAGACTCGCAAGCGGGAAGCCCAGCAAGGGAACTAAATGTTGGACCAATAACCAACAAGAAGTGAACGCAAAACGGTATATTTGGGTTTTCTGAACGACGTGTAATACGCCGCATCGTCGGCGTAAACAGCAAACGGACAAGGGACCGACACTGACCTCAAGGTGCGCTCAGTGGACAACGCATCCTCGACCACTACCTGGAAGCGTCTCTATAGATAGAGTAAGTCGTCAGATAGAGACCGCCATCCTTAGGCCGTCACTAGACGCGTTCGAACGCCTTTTCCATATCGAGGAATACTGCTTCCTTGTAATTCTTCTTTTTCATTGCCTCCGTCATGTAATGCAGTAGCTTCGACAGTTGGAGAGTGGTGCTGTGCTTCGAGCGGAACTCTTCCTGCTCCTTCCTGGGTACAACGTGCGGCGCCAGATGGCACGACAGGAGCATTGATAACACCTGCGAGATGGTCGGCAGGAAGGTGATGGATCGGTAACTTTCCGCAGGGGGAGGTGCAGATACGCTGCCAACCATGCAAGAATTTGTTTACGGCATTAGGTAAAACTTTTTTGCTGACACTCTGTTACACATGCAATTAAATATGATTAAACGTATGAACAGACACTTATGGTTTACCAAAAAAATATATATACGGACTAAAATTTCAAAAATAGCGTTTGCAGTTACTAATTTATCTAATGTATCGACGAATTGATTTTATACACAACATTCATCCGAGCGTTCGCGAGTTTGGGAAAGTTTATTCGAAACTGACATAATATACAGTGCAAATTGATGGATGACGTATATAACCTTTTTTTCTTTTTTTTACGAGGGGAAATGACATTTAAGCACTATCCCTCGTCGACGAGGACAGTCGACGAAGGGGTGTGTGGGACTCACCCGGCTGAGCGAACCGCCCCCGCGGTCCTACCCACTAAAAATGTTCCTCCATCAGCGGCTATTATTGGATCCGGGATCACAACGAGGCCTTGTCGCCGGACCTCACGCGCCGCTACGTCCTTGCAGACCCATCGTCCTGTGCGTCCTACTTCCTTTGGCGACCTACGGAATATCTATGGGCCGCCTCACTCACCTCACTAGTAGAGGCGTCAGTTGTCCTCTACTGACGCCCGGCGATCGTGCGCAGCGACGTCGGCCTGCCCTATGACGTATAGAGCCTAACCCAACTCAGAAACGGCTTAACCGATTTGAATGCGGTTTTCACTGATGTATTATATTTAGAATATGTTTTATTCCAATCGGTTTACAAACAAAAAAGTAATGTAAATTTAAAAATCACGTCCAACGTTTTTTCCATAAAAATGCAATAACATAACTCTTCGGTTGAATTGGCTGAAATTTTAGTTAACTACGAGTAGATATTATCATCTGTAAAATGATAATTGAAAGTTTATATATAAAGTTAAAAATAGTTTAAGATATTTTATAACCCAATTTAAGTTGACCTCAGATCTTTATGATCGGTCATATTAAGTAGGGTTCAGCTTAGACTGGTAATATTTCATCTATAGATGATAGATAAAATCGTTCTTTGCCTAGCCTTTGTGCACCCTAATCTCAGAAACGGCTTAACCTATCTTCATGTGGTTTCCACTGATGTATTAGCAAGTTTCCGGTAGGTAATACTTAGTGTATATTTCATTCCAAACAAAAAAATTACGCGGTATTCCGAATACCACGCGTATGAAGTTGCGGGCTCAGGTAGTTTTATAATAAAGTTAATAAAGAAATTTCCATATACGATATGTTGACTTATGAAAGAGGAGAATGCCTCTGAACATCCGGTTTGGCAACCGATTGGCTCTTACTATCGCTTTAAGGTAATAAATACATTCAGATGTGTTCTTGCGGCTTCTGACCGGTCCCATTGGCCGGTCCTTTTAGAGGCCTATGTCTAACGGTGGCAGTCCTACAATCATTAGCATAATATTTAAAATCGGACTTTAATCAATAATTCCAATATCTACATTTTACCTTTATATATGTAGTATTCTATAAATAAAAATTTACACAACAAATGTATTAAATCGTTCCGGAAACGCTAAAAAGTTTTGACGTTGTTTCATATTAAATTCAACGTTCCAGATAAAAATAAAACTATTCCACAGCTAGACGTACAGATATTCCTGACACCAATTTTCTGTTTTTAAACAAAATTTACGTGGTTATAATGTGGTATATAGCTTTAATTTTATTATTAATAAAAAAAAAATTATTAATAATAATATTTATTATTATGTCTTTATGTTTTTACGTTTTAACAAAGTAATGACAAAATCAAAATAATTACGTAATTCCATACACCAACCTATATGCTACTAAAGAGACAATTGGTCGAGTGGTTAGTGTGTGTTGGTAACGCGATATAATAATATTCAAAAGATATATCAATTGTCCGTCGCAGCGGAAATGAAGGTAAACAAACATAAACCCTAACAGCAGGTAAGTTTGTTCATATTACTTATTTATTTTAATGTGCATATTTTACAGGTGACTGTCATCAACAGTAGGTATGCTTGTCTTCGCGCTCTGTCTCGGGCATCATGAATTCGATTCCCGGCAAGTCAACTTTATTTATTTATTTTATTATTTATTTATTTATTTTATTTGGAAATGAACTTTCTCAAAGTTTGATCTGGTTTGGAATAGGCGACTATTGACAGGACACAGGGAGTTTCGCAGTCATATGAACAGCCCGTCTGGCGGCAGTAACCACCACCTTATAAAAAAACCACCGTGAAATGACAGCATGTAGTTGTGTTCAGTAAGTGAGTAAGGAACACAACTACGCCTATCCCAATCGGAGAGACAAGTCAGTCTCTCCGATGAACTTTATATTAAAAGAAATTCTAAGAAATGGTTACCAAAACGACAAAAAAATAAAAAAATAATACTAGATGCATCAAAACGCAACTTATTCACCTGTTTTCTGAATATTATTTACATTTTTGACCAAAATGTAACATCGATTTAAAGGTTTTTATTATAGCCATCAAGTTTTTATCATTTTATAAAATAAATTTTAACAATTAAAATTTTTATTCTTCATTCATCCACAAAATAGTTCTGAAAGAATTGTTGCGTTTCTGAAGGAATTGTTGATAGGTACTCCTAACAAAATACAGAACAGATTAGAAAGCCCCAAGTTCTTTCTAAGTTTTCTTTCCCAGATCATTCTCTTCATTTGCCCTTGGTACCTTTAATAAGTTTTCTCGTAACCCAGTTCAGTAGGTTAGTTTGCAGAGTTAAGTAAGTAATCAGAGGTGATTATGTCTAATCCACACATGAAATAGAAAAGACAAATTTGTAAACGCCCGACTGAGATTTGAACTCACGTCAACAGTTTCGACAGCCGTTGGCTTTTAATTCGAACTGTCTGCTATAATAAACCAACTTAGGCGCCAGGTCGACTGACGCACGCGTGGTGCATAACTGGACACAAGTTGAGAAGCTGTCAGCAATTCGAACTTGCCTTGACGTGGGCAGGACGACACCAAATATATCTTCCTGCCCACGTCATCCCACACGTCAGCCTCGAGGAGTGATCACGTCGCGCGAATGGTTTCATGACTGATGGTTCATGAATGATGGTTTCATGACTAGGAATTAGTCATGAAACCAAGCTTCTATGAGCTTGTGCTTACCGCTCGATGACCATTAGACGCCAAGCTTAATCTTTTTTCCGTGTTGAGACGACGGGACTTTGCTCTGATTTCGTCGCGCGAGGACTTAGAAACTAGCCAAAAGGATCGAGCTACTATGAGCGAGCGCCTGCTGCCGCTTGATGACCCCTGGATGCCAAGCTAATTCCTTTTCCTTGGTGAGACGACGTGACCTTGCCCGCGGCGGCTTTCACAAACTGATTCAAAATCTTTAATGTGTGTTAATTTTTAAACATTTAGAAACTTATAAATAAAAATTATACTACATTCTTTTTATATCTTACTTGAATTATAAAAATAAAATATATATATATAACATTGAATTATTTAGTCACAGTGCATATCATTTTACTCCTGCTACCATTATTTAAGAACGATTATATGAACTGTAATCTGAATATTGATAATTTGAATAAGAAAGAAAAGGGTGAGTCTGATAAGTTTTATCTTAAAAATCACCAAAATCGTCCTTACATAATTAAATAATGGCCCCTTTTAATAATACGTATAGTTATGATTGAATTTGTAATATATAGAGTTGTAACTAGTTTTACTAAGCCAAAATAATTGTTGACAATTGACTAGGCAGCTATTACGTTAATATTTATGTAACTTGTATTACATAAGCGTTCATGGTGTTCTACGGTGGCTCACTGTGTAATGTTAGATTTTGTAACACGCAACTCACTCTCACAAATAATGTATTATCTCCAAACCATGGTCAAGAGGTTAAAATAAGCAACACACTCTCTACTTAATAATTTCAATTGTATTCGCTATAAAATATATATTATAAGAATAGCATTTTCTCAGCCCCATAAAGGCATAGTTACATCCGAGTTAAATTTAAATCCAGTCAGAAGATTTGACAAATGGGCACAAGGTGAAGCGACACGCAGAATCGCACTGAAGATTAAGAGCTCCCAGGAGGAAAGCGACACAATTTTGCGTATTCCAACTGCGCAATAAGCTGTCCTGTTTTGTGTACCTATAACCTATTTGCGGGAATTTTAATTCTGATTTTTAAATGTTAAGGCTGATGGTTCACTTGGTAGTATGTGGCTTCCGTTGCCTATACGACAAGCAACTCCACAGAAAGAGATGTGGAATTGAGTTCTGGCATCCCATGTTCACTTACCGAAACATTTCACCTTCACGCTATTATTTGTATTTAACTGTTGTAATCAACTATTTTTAATGTGTCGGTTAGTTGCTTTTTCTTCCGTCAATTGACTGAAGATCCACTTATGATAGTTGGATCATCGCCTATTTACGTTAACGTCCATAGAAGTAGGAATAATACAAACAATTTCTAAATCTATGGTAACGTCTATTAAAGCACATTGACTTTGCTAGTGCGCTGCCAATTTTGATAGGATAAAGGATAAGTGATAGGAGAACTGAAACGTAACGTATAATTGCTGTTATTTCACATTCGTCTATTGTAAGGATATTTAATGCCAGCAGACAAGGTTTATAATCGCGGGATAGAGTGTGCTCTTTCAACTACTACATACATAACACTTTTTGGAGTTGTTGCTATCGTCTAACAATTGTAGTACGCTACAATTTTAATTTGTAAGCGGATGCGGTTAACAATGAAGAACACTTGAACTGTTGATGTATTTTATTTAAACCACCCGGCTAGAAGTGGTTAACATATGGCTAACAAATCCCTTACAAGAAGGATAACATATACCTAATATGCGCGAAAACTGACGGGCGTTAGCGGAGCCCTATTACATAGTACGGCGCGGATAAACACTTTCAGAACGTGAGCTGGAAAGTACATCGGTAGCTTCAGCCCAAACCAAAAAAACGAGAAATCGCGACTCCCGCGGCGCGCGCGCTTATGGGGGCCGCGCGGAGAGTACACCGCCTTCGGTGTTTGAATCCCACTGACCTCACAAAATTGCTGCCGGTATTGCGCAACCTGCATTGCACGTACGCCACTCTCGGCGGTGCCATTGGATAATAAGCGGGGGGAACTGAAGTCCGTGGGCCATGTTACAATTTTTTTTTAATTCGAAGAATGTGTGCTCAAAGCTTCTTTGACAGAGGAATACTCTGCCACGGAAGCTCTCCCTAGTGCGGGTAAGCCATTCCGTTTTAATTGTCATTATAAATATTACAACAATTGTAACATGAACGGATCAAACTCCGAGTATTACTGCCTTTAGGACAGGCTTGTTCATTTTATTACACAGAACACAATTCGCCTTGCCATTACATAAACTTCGCTCACTATAGCTATAAACCTTAAATAATTTTACTTACAATACAATTCTTAACAACCTCGTCGAAAGCTAGTTTATATATTTGTTTGTATGTAGGAGGTAATCTACGAAACTATTCTCCGATTTAAAAAAATGTTTCACAATGGTTGGAATAGAATTTCAGAAGGCCGCAGGCACAAGCCATCTAAAAATAAAGATTCAACGTCTGGAAAATGTATACAGCAATAAAGAAAAGGCAGGTGTTATATCTTCCAACGGGGACTAAATCGCGGGCATCAGCTATTATACCATATTTTGTACTAACGCATGTAGCTAGTCCGCATAAATTCTAAATCCGTCTAAAGCCTATTTGCGTCTTGTGATGAATTTATATTGAGACCATAATTGGATTACAAGAGACCATAATTGGAAATCTTCAGTAACAATAAATTAAATCAAGGCATGATATTTGATCACACGGTAAGCAGCAATTAACTAAATAACGCGTGGCTTTATCGGTGTTGTATTCCAATTTTCGTTAAGAAGGAATATTGCTGATCGATATCAATACTACTTGTGGAACAAAAAGATTAAATATATAGTATATATAGAGAGAGCATTTTTCATACAAAAATATTGATCCTGATCGCCGTAATCAGGGTGGCCATGGCGTAACTAAATAGCCTTGTAAAGTCGGCGATGGACTGAGCGATTTTGTACCACGTGGTTCTAAATGTCACATTACGGATTCTTTCGTCTTGTCCGATCTATACAGTTGGAAATCTTTGCTGTGTAACTTACCCAACTATCCACAAAGTTGTTGACTCTAAATAATATAGAAATACTTTGTTCTATCAGTGGTAATTTAATTATAGAATTACAGTATTTAATTGTATTAATTAAAGCATAATCCACGAGCTTCGCTGATTTTATATACCTATATCGTCTAACAGCTTTAACATACTCGTAGTTAATCTAGACTAATATTATAAAGGAGTTTGCAAATTTTAGAGTTTGTGTGTAGGTATGTGGAGGAGAATCTTCGGAAACGCTGGAGCTATTTAAAATATTTTTACACTGTTCGAAAACACATTATTATAGACTATATATAAGTAGATATAGACTATATACAATGTACACTTATATGCATTTTTCGGAATGTATACTTATATGTACATATTCACTTATATGTATGAAAAAGGCAATTTTGTATGGAGGAGGGGTAAAGGGCGGAGATTCCGCAATAATTAACCGGGTAGTCAGTCTAGCGACAATAGTATCATTTACAAAAAAACATCTGCGAAATATATTTATCCCAGTGTGAATCACATGCTATACCTAGTGTCTATATTTATGCCTTGTACTTTATCCTATCAAGGTCGATATTGTACTTGCAAATCCTAAGGCGTAAGTCTACCATCAAGTAGACCGTCAGCCTAATAACTTAACAAAAAATATCTATAAACGCAATGTTCGAATAAGTACAGATTTAGGAAACGTGTTGTTTATGATAAATATAGTTTTTGAAATAGGTAGCATCACTAATGTGACGCTACACCACTAGTGGTCACAGAGTACAATCATATATTCTATATCCTAATTAGAAATAGTTATGTCGCGTGTGATTTGTAAAATAGAAAAAACTAGTAATTGAAAGTGTAAAATAAAAATCATTTGCAACACATCCATTTTTGTATAATTTGGGGCAAAAGACCCAAACACATGTCAATGAAAAATTCAATTGTTAAAAATTAAGCTTGAAAATTTTATGAATACATTGAGTTTTATTTATCTACTTCGTTTTATTGGTTGCTATGTCGCCTCAACATGTAAGTTAAATCATGATGAAACGTGTTCAAATGGCGAGTAAATGTGATTTAGTGGAACTCAAGTCGATGTCCGTACAGAAAATGTTCTCAAAGCGCCTCCCTTGAGGAAGTCAACCGTACGTCGGTTGACCTTTTCCAAAGAAATTTGATGAGAACTGCCTAAACGGTTCCACTACGTTGCTTTTTTCGCTGATCTTGTTATTTATAAGTCCTCATAGGTAACGTCTGTGCCATCATACTCGTACCAATAACGTCGTGTATATGTCGCAGTCATCTGGTTGAATCTGCTATTTGATTGAATGACTAGCGCGTTCATTGAATGACGACATTTACATATAATTATTTTGGACACTATTTTGCTATTTTTGACAAAATAAATTGAATATCTTCTAACAAATACACTCTGTCTTTATATGTCACTTTTTAAATAGCGATCTATTAGATGGGATTGAATTTGATAGCATTATTTTTGATATGATAAAAAAAAATAGTGTTTCGCCGTTGTGAACTGGGCAGCCCGTTTGGACACCCCTTCCCAAACTCTGGGAAATTCAAGACTTTTTACAAATAATAGTCTCAAATACTATACATCAATATTATTTGTACTCACAATAAATTTAAAAATTTTAATTACTTCAGTTTATGTAATATTTTAATTGAGTTCCAAAAATATTGAAATGTCGGCCTCCATTGATGTTATGATAAATTATTCGAGAAGAATTGTTTCAAAAGAATGAAGTGATGATCAAAATATAAGTTTCAAACAAACGATTTGATAAATTGTTTTATAATTGAAACTGTCATCTTTGAAGGTTTTTGTTGATGTAATAATGGACCATTGTTAAAGCCGATCTGGTCATAATTAAGTAGATAATAATAACGAATGAGTGATGTAGAGATAATACAATATTTATTGTGTTTTTTATTTGGAATATTAGTGAGTATTTAATTAGTAATTTGCGTATTTTAATATTAATATTATTGTTAAGAAAGATGTTAAAATATCTCATAAATACGAGTATGGAAAAGGAACGCACTCACAAAATAACTGTGAAAATAATGTAGTTTTACTGAATGAATTGGAAAATCAGATAAAAAATACCAATTGTAATTTTTAAGATTTTTCGGCTGTTTCTTTGAGTTTTTTTTTTCTAATTTTGATTATTTTTAAACCACACAGTATTGGGGAACAAAACAAAAAGAATATCAAATCGGTCCAACCATTTCTGAGTTTTTGCAAGACGTTCCCACGGTAATTGTTTTTTTTTTTTTTTTAATATACTTTTTTTTACATTATTCCGGAATAAACATTTTGGGGGAAACTCCAACACATATTAGCTTGAACTATACTTCTTTGAACTATTCTTTGAACACATGTTCTTTGAACTATTTTGTTGGTGTAAGCATTATAATTTGTGAAAATTAAATTTGAAAAGCATCCGCACCTGATGACCGCTGAGCCAGCGATCGTTACGAAGGACTAGGGAGATGATAAATCTTCATTTGCCTTGTTCGCACATCCGACCCACCGTCTAATTAACCCGACTGGCGTTAGGCCGCTCCGGCCCAAGCTCGGATTTCCGCTGCGGTCACCTATATATGTTTCTGTTACCGTTGTATCGGGAGTCGGATTAGTGATTCGATTCGCCTAACTTATTTGTAGACATAAGCTCCAAAAAACACATATGTATTTAATTATAGGTTAATTAGTTATGCATTTTATATACACAGAATAATTAAAACCTTCTCTAATCTATATCTACCATATATTTATGCCTATACATAACATCATATCATCATACATGTAATACGCAGATGACGCAGATATAAACGGTCATGGAGAGATATTTGTCCGGCGCGGGGGCCGGTCGCGATGAGATTCGTTCTGAGAGGAAAGCAATGGTTGAGCGAATTAACTGAACCTTAAATCTTGTATCCCAATGGAGAGACAAGAATCTGGTTGTTTTTAACGCCACTAAAACGCAAGCCTATGTTTATTCTCTGCAAAAAGGAGCCCTTTCGACTTGGCTCCAACTTTACAAGGTTCATCCGTACCCGTGGCCAATGATTTTGAGCTTCTTGGCTTGAGTTTGGCTAAATCTAAACTTCGCTACTTCTATCGAGTCCAAAGCCCAAACAGCAGCCAACAATCTGGGCATCCTAAATAGGTTGAAGCGATGCTTCACACCTGGACAGCTTCTCTCTTTGTACAAGGCACAAGTCCGATCTTGCATGGAGTATTGCTGTCACTTCAAAATACCAACCTGCCGCAATCGACTCGGTGGATCGCAGAGCTAGGAGGTTCATTAGCGATGATGCACTAATGAGAACTAAGCTGCGAAGCCTGGCACGCAAAGTTGCCTGTCTGTGTATTCTATAAGATATATAAATTCTTCGGAGAGTGTGCATGATCATACCGCCTTCCTCTTTCTTCTATCGGTCATGCGGCTGGTTACCATCCTTACCTTGTCGAAATCCCTCTAATTTGGACCTAGCGCTTTAAAACATCTTTTATAATGCGCACTGCTATG
Organism: Bembecia ichneumoniformis; assembly: GCA_910589475.2. Lineage (NCBI taxonomy): Eukaryota > Metazoa > Arthropoda > Insecta > Lepidoptera > Sesiidae > Bembecia > Bembecia ichneumoniformis. The sequence continues at coordinate 8,282,998 of OU342537.1, read as the reverse complement.
GATTGGACCTCCCTGCCGGCTTCTGTATTTCCGAGCTCATACAACCCAAATCTTTTCAAGGTTCGAGTGAATAGGCATCTTCTAGATGAGCTCGCTCAATCGTCGGCCTCATCCTTCCTACATGGGTAGATGCTGGTCAAGAACAAACCCATCTTTAATTAAAAAAAGTCGTTGTTTGTTTGTGCGTTTATGCACACTGAAATCAGAAACGGCTTAACCAATTTGCAGTTTTCGCTGATGTATTGTAGTAAGATTTCCGTAATATTTAGTGTTTGTTTCATTCCAATCGGTTTACAAATAAGAAAGTTACGCGCTAATCCGAATACCATGTGCACAATTTAGCGGGCAGAGCTAGTCTTTATTTATCTATATCTAAATTTTATTATATGTAATAGAAAATATAATAAAATTGTAAACATTAAAGATTTTTTCAAAAAACAATATGTATTTTGTGTTTGTCTGTGCGTTTGTGCACGCTAATTTCTGAAACGGCTTAACCGATTTGAACGCGGTTTTCACTGATATATTGCAACAAGCTTCCTGTAACCTTCAGTGTTAGTTTTATTCCAATTGGTTTACAAACAAGAAAGTTACGCGCTATTCCAAATACCACGCGTACAAAGTAGCGGGTACAGCTAGTTATAAAATATAGTTGATGTCTGCTTATGATTTCGATACGATAGTAGATAATATTTTGTAAAAAGGTATTAATATAAATAATGTAATAAGAATACATTCTATTTTAGATAATATGTGTTTGTTGGTCCATTAAGGCGACGAATTGGAAATTTTGGTGGCAGGGATTTAAATTTTTTTCAGCAATGACAAAACATATGAAAGTGATGTTTGGTAATAATGTTTCTTCATATTATTGACTTCATTTTGTCAGTTGGATTACACGATTTATAACAGAGAAAAAAATTTAAATAAGTGTATTAAAAGTCAACATGCAAAGTAAAAATATAATTCCTGTAATGTGCGAAAAAGGTCGTGGTCAAAGGTCGGTCTGGCTTCACAGACTGTGCCAAAACCTGTAATAATTAACAGGTAAACTCGCAATAAGGTGATGCTGTGTGTATGGTGGGATTGGAAGGGCATTGTTCATTGTGAGGTTTTACGGCCGGGAAGAACCATCGATTCGAATCTCTACTACCAGCAACTGATGAGATTAAAGCAAAAAGTTGAGAGAAAGCTGCCGGAATTGATCAATTGGTCTTTCATCACGACAACGCTTGACCACACACATCTTTAGCCACTCAGCAAAAATTAAGTGAGGTGTTAATGCATCCGTCATATAGCCCTGACCTTGCACCTTCAGATTTCCACCTGTATCGGTCTTTTCATTTTTCAACGCGGAAGAAGTCGCGAGCAATAGGTAACTTCCCCAAATGGAACCGGGCGAAGCCGGGGTGCGTTTTTGAATAAGAGGATTTAGAGAAATTCAACATAATATTTCTAAAAAATAGACACAAGTGCATAGTAAAAAGGAATTTTACTAACTCGCAGCCACCACGTCACTGCATTACCGTAGAATGGGATCACGTAAAATATGATTTTGTCGAACGTGTCTCGGAACATAGCAAAATACACCGTGTAACCGAACACCTGCGAGTGAAATGCGCTTCACCGCAGGCACGTCGATGCAACCGATACAACTTGCGATAACGACCGCTACACTAAAAATGAAAAAGTCACAAGTGCGTTCGACTTCGGCACGCCAGTTGAAAAGAAACGGTTTCATGGAGAACTTCGTCACACTCATTTCAAACTATACACTTCAGCCATTATAAAGTTGAAAATTTGTTTGTTTATTTAAATGTAACAAACAAATAGTGAACTGAAACTGAATCAAAATTGTGTTTGCTGTTAGAGTTCTTAATATTTTTAAAAAACTGTATATTGCATTATTATTTAAAAAAGTTGTTGTTAAAACAACAAATCAAGAAAAAAGTCTAAAACAACAAATCAGGGACTACAATAGTTACTTTGATATTTAAGGTTTATTTAACTTATGTTAAAATAATAAAATAAAAAGACCACTTAAGTAATTTGGAAGAAATTAGTAAATATGCAAGCGAAAAACATAAAGCTTATCATGTACGTACTTATTAAATCCATACAATCAGTTTTTTATTTCATTTCAAAATGAGGTCCCTAAACAACAACGCACCATTAAAACAAACTTTACAGACACACATTAGTGCCCACAACGCGAAATTCATAAACCAGAAATAATGACTTATGTATATAAAATACTTTCGTACAATCCCAGTTGCTACATTCAATACAACTTTTTTTTAATGATGATCGGCAGACAGGCTGACGGTCCACTTGATGGTAGGTGGCAACCGTCGCCTATAACACAAGCAACGCCAAAGCTGCTGCAAGTGCGCTGCCGACTACAGTAGCATTAAGGATAAGGGATTAGGAGGGGTTAGGGAAATGGGCTCTGGCATCCCTTACTCACTCACCGAAACACAACAGCACACATGCTGTTATTTCACGATGTTATTCTGTAAGGCGGTGGTTACTGCCGCCAGACGGGCTGCCCAAATGACTGTGAAACGCAGTGTGCCCTGCCACTACTTTCCAGATTCAGACCAGAGCCAAATTTGAAAAGTTCATTTTTCAAAGTTGACTCTGCCGGAAATCGAACCCCGGAACCCTAGAACAGAGCGTTAAGGCAAGCACCCTGTCGATCTTAACATTTAAAAAAAAATGGAGAGGTACTACAATAGATAACAAAGACTACCTCTTATAGAAGAATACTGTGAATAAGAGAACCTGTGCCCTTATGTTTCGGTGAGTGCAATCTTCCCATATCTTTTATCCTATCAATATCAGCAGCGTACTTGCAAACCCTGGTTGTTTATTAGGTGATGGTGACCGTTAGCATGCCTGAGGATTATTACATAAAAGAAGCTGCTCCTAATGATAATATTCCTAATGATAACAGCAAATTCGCCTGCCAACCCCTGCCAAGATGAAAGATGAAGAGGATATAGGAACGAGCTCTGGCTTTTATTCCTTTACTGAAATACAACAGCGAACACGCTGTTATTTAACACTAGCTGAACTCGGCCACGTTTCGCTGCAGCCCATACGGCGGCGGCGTGTGCATGGGGCGCGCGGTACTGGACACTGCTTATGTATAATACTATTTATCGTAGCGTAATGTTATATAGCCAGTAGCCTTCCTCGATAAAAGGACTATTCAAAACAAAAAGAATTTTTCAATTCGAGCTAGTAGTTCCTGAGATTAGCGCGTTCAAACAAACAAACAAACTCTTCAGTTTTATAATATTATTAGTATAGATAATCTTCTGTAAGTATTTGCTTGCTGCCACCAGAGGATCTTCCCAATTAGTATTCTCTACAACTATTAGGTCTATCAGTGAAACAGTTATTTATTCATTAAATAGGTTTAAATATTAATGGTGTTAAAGTAGCAAAGATGATGACCGATCCTGAGGAGACATCCCGGAAGAAACCCAGTCATTTTTAAAATAACTATCGATTAAACTCCTTTAAATTTATTCGTAAATTAAAGCCTGTAGCTTATTTTAGTATTTCATCAAATAATAGTTTTCTTCAGCACAAATAAGTAGACATGATATTATGATCATGCCGGTTCAGTAGCTATGACTATTAGTGGTCAGATATAACATTGGGATAAAAATGTGAAAAGAGATAAATTTATGATTCAATAAAACCAATTACCAATTTAATGTTTGAACAGTGCTTGAAACTGCTATGAAAAGAGTTACCCCAGTAAACAGTCTAGCCCGCTGTGTTTTAGATATACCGACTTCATTTCAAATTAATTTTGTATCTGAGTAAATCATTTCGGATCTGGGCAAATTGGAACTTTTACTATCAATAGTTAGAGATACGAAATCCCTAACTATCGATACTTTGAGTAAACATAATTATTAATCGAAATTTCACCGAATCGAGACGGATAAATAATAAAATTCATTTACATTATTATTAAAAAGGTCACACATTGTCTTTGCTTAAAATGTGAAACAGTGTTAAGCGCTTGAATTTTCAGTTGAAAATAATTACAAAGTGTGCAAAAGGTTTCGTCTCAAAGTTATTGTATGGAGCTGTAACGATTTGAGACAATTTACGTATTGGAATTGTTGGATGTTTTAATTAAAGCATACTTTAAAGACTTTTTGGTACATCTTCATGAGAAATTTCTAACTTAGAAAGATTGTCGCTTTCAATTAAAAACTTTTCGCTCCTTGTTTATCTAATGACTAAGAAGAACGTAATAATATGAAAGCATATGAAATTGCATGGCGTAATTTATTTATTTAAAAGGTACACCAACAGCACAAACAAAGAAAGGTTTATAATAGGTATAGGTAACACAAGACAATTTTAAGGCATACACAGATAAGCTACAAACTAGAAATTGAGACGATCCATAATACACGCACAGCAACACGCAAATTCTTTACTGTATATATATATATGGCCTAAACAAGCAAACTCATAGGCGTTTGCCTGCAGAGCTCAAAAAATGTAATTTAATAATTCATTCTTTATTACCTCAGACCGACAAAAACTATAGACGGAATTATACACACTCTTAAGTGAGGCAGGTAATAGGAAGACGATTCTGCATAATAGGGTGACGGACGCTCTATAGTCTTTTTTTTTTTTTATATAATGATAGAACAAGCATTTGACCGCAGTCTCACCTGATGGCAAGTGATGACGCGATCTAAGATGGAGCATGCTTGTCTATTAAGAACCGATTCACTCGCGACTTGAAGAGTCCAGGGTTGTAGTGTTGTGGAAACAAGGGTGCTGGAAGTTGGTTCCACACGCTAGCAGTTCGAATCAAAAAAGTTGACCCGAACCGCAACGTGCGGATTTTAGGTATATCAACCATATAAGGGTGACATTTAAATGTGCGCCTTGTTGTCCGATGGTAGAAGGGGCTAGGGGGGACTAGCTGGTGCAAGTCCAACGCACACTCTCCGAAGTAAATCCTGTAGAACACCGAAAGGCTGGCTACCAAGCGCCTGTGCTCAAGACTCTGCAAGCCAGCCCCGGGAAGGGAGTCATCGCCAATGAGTCTTTTGGCTCGCTTCTGAACAGCGTCCAAGGCCTCAAGCTGATACTGACGCGAATAGTTTGACGCGAATAGTTGATAACTATATTTTTTGTTTAATAAATATTATAATAATTAATTGGGATAAAAGCTGTTAGTGGATAACATTTTTAACTGCATACACCAACGCATGGCCACTATACGACAAGTAGGGTTACGCACACATCTTCAGCGAACCGGCTTCACTTTTTGAAACGTTTTTGTTCGTAAGGGCTCTGTCTATAGTTTTTTTTTTGCTCTGAGTTTATTAGGCACTCTTTCCTGGTTTACTACAAAGTTTTCTGTGTTTTATTCTATTCTTGTTAACATTTGTCTGATTGAGTTTACCGTCTATATGGGCCCTAATAATATAGAGACAGTACTTAAGCGAACGTACAACTGTGTCTTAATCCTTAACGAATTATCAAGGAAAACGAAATCTGGATGCACGAAATACATTAAAATTTATTTAGATTAAAAACTTTTAAATTTATTATATTTACTTATTCACAATGTTTATCAAAATATTGGCTACATTAAGCAACTTTTATGAGTCGTTCGGAAAATACCGTTGGAAAAAACAGAAGTCTCTCTGATTGAATTGTACAGCTGTTGGAAGTCCTTGACGAAATTATTTCTATCGGAACATTTTGTTCGGCGACAAAGTTAAATTGGATTTCTTATGGCGGAAGTGTCTTGTGAAAGTGGCGACGGAGCGGTTGGCTTTATTCAGCCGGAGGTGTTTTATATGACAATAGGCACTTTTTACGGTCGGTCCTCGATTAGGGCCCACCCGTTAATACTGCAAAACTTTCATTTTACTGTTATACTTTTTGAAGCTCACATATTACTTTTATGATACGAACTTTACTTTTAAATACACTCGTAAAAGCTACTGAGGCCTATGTTTCTTGGTATACAAACTAATTCTTATATATCCTTTACGAAAATAATTTGAATTTTTACTTCCTTAAACTGAGTCCCACATTATTATTTAATGCATCATGTATATTCATACTAGAGAAAGTAGACTAAGTCGTAAAATTCATATTGAATTTAAACGAAACACCAGACTTTTATTCGATTTCGATAGTTGATACTCAATCACCCGTAAGCTGTTAAAAGGCTAAAGTCATCACATAGACACACCACATCTTACATAATGACTTCTTCTTAAGGTACCACTTCTCTACGAAGGTTGGCGACCATCATCATCGAGTAAATTCTTCAACCAGGATGTCTTTCTCGTGACTGTGCTAAGTTTGCACTGCATTTTTCCTTGAATCACTATAGTTGAAGGATATAGTATATTTCGCCCCTCATTACGCTGGAGCTTTGATTATTTTTCTTAATCGATTAATCGGTAGCCACCTACCATCAAGTGGACCGTCAGCCTGTCTGCCGATCTTAACATAAAAAAAAGACTAATAGGCTCTTTTGATGATATTATGAAATAAAACTCTTTTTACACGATAAGGCGGTATCGTAAGATAATCAGCACACTTGTTCTTACGATAATTTAAAAAAAGGCGTGAGCGCCGGCGCTGACAAGAGTTAGTTTTGAATGAAAACTAACTCTTGCATATATATGAATTCGTTAAGGTTCATTATTGCCAGTACAATAATGACTGGTACAATTTTAAATATGTTGCGGCTGACGTGGCCAGAACTTGTCAATTCGGATCGAAAGGCCAAAATGTTGAGGCCAGCTGGAATACCAGCTTTGTCGTACGGTTCGAAAAGGATAAAAATGTTGCGGCCTGAGGGGCCGCCACTTATCAATCGCGGCTTGAAAGGAACAGAAACTGTTGCGGATGGATCGGAGACCCAGGTGATGTTACATGCAGGGATGTGAGGGGGACTCGGACTACCGGCGAGTGGACTGTATTTGGATAATGCGGGAGAAAGCATCGGGGGCAATGGGAAAGAGAGTTTCCCTCGATGATAATGGACCAAAGTTCTGATCACGCTGCAGCCACACTCACGGAGTTCCACCTTACACAACACTTCTCGCACTTTCTTTCGCTACCTTTGGGTGTTCCGTTCTTTATATGCGGGGCGCGGTCGTATGTAACACTGCTTAAGAAGTCTCGCAAGACATGAACGCGTATTGTAGAAATTAATAATATTTCACACACTCGCGAGGGCGGCTTCATCATAACTGTCGATGCATATTGGTAAGATGGTAGATGATTGTTCTAATTATGAATTTTAACACTATAATAAGTGGCGAAAATGCAATGTCTCCGACATGTCGACATCTCATTAGCAATTTTCCAAAGTCAGCGAGTTACTCGCTGTCCAAAGTTCAGAACCATTTATTTATTTATTATTTATTCATACAATAGTGTTTCATTTGACTTAACATTGGTGTAAACAAAAACTCATTAGAGTTTTACCGTACACCATGTGCCAATTACAGACAATTTAAATAAACCTTCAGTTGACGCCCAACGTACACTTCAGACTCCTCAATTTAAGGCTTTAATATATTATTTTGTGTCATATTCTGAATTGACAAAATATGAGTAAAAATATTGTTTATACCGAAGTATTCTGAATTATTTCAGAACAATCCGATTAAATTAAACCGCGGAACATATGCTAGTCTCCTAATAATAATTTAGCTTATTTGTTAAAGGCGCTGAAAATACGTATATAGACATAAATTCGAAAAAGAAATATTGTAATCAAATTCAATTTAATTATAATTGTGCCCAAATTATTTCATCTACTTTAACTGAAGCTAATATTAATATAATTCATTGTACACGTCTCTTAAAAAGCGGAACGTTCGCGTGGGAAATTTAACAAATTACCTAAGTAATATTTATTGAACTGTTAAAGCCTCTGTACGGTATGTCGTTGTGGGTGTGGATCAAATAAAATATCCACACAAATATACATTTATTTTTAAACTTATTAGTGGCGTGGCTAACCAATAAACTCAAATAATATAAATTAAACTAAGTCCGAAAAATATAAATTTATTTCTTGAGGCCCAAGACACAGTAGACGGATAATACGAGTATATCTTAAAATACTAAAAATTAGTGAAATGAACATTCGAATGTGTTCTTCGACCACCAGAATCCGACCAGCTTCTCCCTTCATGTCATATTGGTTGTCATTCTTGGTGGATTCAAAACGTTAGCAGATAGGGTTTCGCAAATAAATTTGTGAAGAGCAGCAACATCCAATTGAGACCTACTTGATGACTTAATATCTATTTCATTTATTACATTAATATTATTCACATAAAATAATTAAGTTTATTAATTATAATATACATATACATAAGTGCACAGTGTTTAATTATTAAAATTTTAACTGTCATTTATTCAAATTAAGAAAGCACATGAATGTTAATTTTATTAAAATACCGTATTATATAGATTATAATATATAATATATATTATAATGTATATATTATAATGTTTTCTTTGACGAGGAGTAATCCGCTTACAGATTTCCTGCCGCTAGCTAGACGGCAGGGGTATGTGGGGGTCGACCAGCGCCTGATCACTGATCATAGCGGCACTGGGAATACCCACTAAAACTCCTCGAGGTCTCCCTGCCCTTTGAGCGGGGTGGACTGGGCTCTGCCGAGGCAACAACTCCTATCCACTCCAGGCGCGTTAGTCGACCTGGCGCCTTTCCAACTGTCAACGTACCGAATATTGTGGACATCCGCCTTCCCCAAAGCACATCTAGCAAAGTCTGGGTATTTTGTGTTGCTAATTTTATAGTGGCAATTTTGTGATGGTAGTGGTAATGCAATGTAAGCCTTCAGCGTACTCAAGTTGCTTTATTTAAATATACAATTGTGTGACAATCAATAGAGTTTCCATTTACCCTCCTAACAGGACTCATGTGAACCTTCAGGGCTGTCGCTGAAGTACATATACACACATAAAAATTACCATTACAACTTAATAGAAGTTAAACATTTTTATTGCCCATTGTTACAAATAGGTGTCTAAAAAACAAACTTCAAAAAACACGTGTCAATTAACGAACAGTATTACACAACTGGTAGAGAAAATACAAAAAGAAAATAATTATGAAGAATTACAAAAACACCTCAGCGAACAATTGCATTCCATTTTGATAAATTAGAATGAAATTGTCGGAACAACGAAAGCTTAAAAGAATGAAGTCAGTTAAATATTACGTAAAAGCAATTAAAAGTTTGAACGTTTCCCTAATAGCTGAATAGATTTATTAAGCGTAACCAGTGTTAAGTAATCATTTAATCAAAAAAGTTTCAAAACAATTTTCATTGTAGTAAAAATATTCATGTTTATTTTATTTTAGCGTAAGGAATGCACCAGCGATAAAATCGTAAACGAGCCGTGTCTGTGCATTAAATTTATTAAAAAAAAAAAAAATTGTAGTTACACTTTATTCCAACTTTTCCAAAGTTGACTCTGCCGGGAATCGAACCCAGGAAACCTAGAACAGAGCGTTAGGCAAGCACCCTAACCACTCATCTAACGGGCACGTTATTGCACTTTGCACATTATCCTAGTGTTTGTGTAATGGCGTGTTTTATATTATTTGTTTCCAAAAAACTTTTACAAAATTTGACCAGGGTCAAGAAAATGTTTTTGGAATTTTTGTCTGTTTTGTCTGTGCGTTTGTGCACGCTAATCTCAGAGACGGCTTAACCGATTTTTATACTGTTTTCACTTATGTATTGTAGCAAGCTTCCCATAACAAGTGTTTGTTTCATTCCAATCGGTTTACAAATAAAAAAAAGTCACGCGCTATATCAAAAACCACGCGTACGAAGTTACGGGCCCAGCTAGTGTTAAAAACCCGGTGGGTTTGCACCTCAAATTCTATGGTTTTTTAAATACTGTAAACATTTATTATTATTATTATTTTAAACAGATTGTTAGGTGGACCAATGGTCCACTCGACACCTCTTCAAGAATTTGTACACAGGAAGATGCAAAAATCCCATATTGTAGCTAAGCGGAAATTCAGAAGTAAAATTAGAAACAATGATAACAAAATATAGTGAAGGAAGCCATTATAAAGTAACCTGCATGAAGTTCTACCTATCGAAGATGGGTCTGTGTCTCCTAATATATTGTTAAGATTAACTATGAAACGTTCTGGAAAAAGCGTTCCGCCGGCCGAAAGTCTCGTACGTATCCTATCGATGGTAGCCACACCCCTTCTCGACTAGTGGCAAATTGGTCCGTATGTTTACAACATAGAGTTTACATTTCAACAGAAATAGCTTTTCCGAACTTTCAATGATCTTGTTTAGATTTTCTGGAAAATTTGAAATACATCGAGGCGTTGGCGCCAAGTATAAATAAGAAAGCAGGCGGGCAAGATCAGTTAGTGGTGCGACAACGAGCGATACGAAAGCGACTCTTCGGAGCTTTTGCGAAGTTAACTGCGACAGTGAACCGGGGATACATTAAGGGAATCATTGACGACTTTTGGCAAATTTAACGGTTTCATCGGACAAGTTTAGTGATTTTGGAAGTCATCTTCGCCTTTACACGGCGTTTTAACTCACCCCGCACGTAACAATATGCATATTGCATATATGTACCGTACCGAAAAATTCATTAAAAAAAAGCGCTCTTTCCGAAAATAAAGACTGTATAAATGTTTCAACGCCTCGAAAAACGGTGCGCAGAAGTTACGAGCAAAGCTTGTACTGTACTTTGGTTGATATTTCGAACTAATGGGAACAATTTAGGAGAGGATTGACAACGTACAAGTTGTCTATTAACTCGTAGCTGGGTGTAGGTAACTCAGTTGAAACTTTTGAACGTAGCCTTATTTTAAACCTACCTCATTTCATTGATATTTTGGTATTGGCTTTACAGCAACAAAAGTCATTCGTGAAATTCCTCTTGAGAAATTCCAATTAAATTACAGCTCGTGGCCCGATACTGTTAACTACAGCCTCCCTTTATCTGAAGTTGCAGAGTTATTTCGACAAATCTGAAGTATTTGTCGGAAAGTCAACCAAATTGTATTAATTCAGTGGCATGCGTCGAATTTGTAGCGAAATTCTCACTTAACTTTACATATTTGGCTCAGATAGCGGCAGAGCAGAGTTCGCATTTTAGATAGCTTTAAAATAAATAATGACATTATTAATAGCCTACAGGACTCCATTTTAAGCTTAATGTTTTTAAGATAATGAGAGGCCGACAGTCTGGTGGTTCATGTTATTTTATACGAGGCAATCGTCGCCTGGGATTACAAGTAACACCAGGGTTGTTGAAAAACCCTTACTCTGATTGGATAAAGGCTGTGTGGATGAGCGAATAGGTTAAAACATCCTTCTTTGAACTAGCACCGATTCACAACAGCTCACAAGATGTGATTTTATAGTTTTAATAAATACTTTCCAAAGGTGTCACACGTTTTAGTTCATTTAGATTCGTTTTAAATGAAAAGCTGAACGAAAAACATATTCCTAAATAAGCACTAAAATGGACACAATAGTAACATACTATTACGACTAACCATGGAACATTCTGGTAAAAGCACTCACGCCGGTCGAAAATTTCGAAGGCTCCCCATTATGGATAGTAGTCACGCCACTCAATGGACTTCTTTACAATCACGGAATAGAAAAACAAATCCGTGTTTTCAATACTTGTTTATTTCTAGTAAATTCGAAATAGATCGAGACGTTTGGCGCCAAATATAAATAGGAGAGTGACGGGCAGGAGACACAGTTGAGCTAAAGCCTGCGATTCGAAAGCGACAGTAAACCAGCGATTCATTAAGGGAATCACTGACGACTTTATCGGACAAGTTTAGTCCTTTTGGAAGCCATCTTCGTTTGTAGAAATAAATAGTTCATTTTCGCCCTTACGCGGCAGTTTGACTCACCCCGCACGAAATAATGCAAAGCTTGCGATACTATGGCGTCCCAACGCAAATATTTTTCTTAAACAAATCAATAAGCGAGATACTAATTTGAATAATATATAAATTGTAAACTTAACAATTAAAAATAAAAACATATAAAGAAGATTATTTTTATTTATTTATTTTATGTTAAGATCGGCAGACAGGCTGATGATCCACTTGATGGCTATCGTTGTCTCAAGCAATGTCATAGGCACTACAAGTACGCTGCCAACTACAGTAGGATTAGGGATAAGGGATTGGGAAGGGCTAGGGAAATGGACTTTGGCATTCCTTACTCACTCACCGAAACATAACAGCATACGTGCTTTTACTTCCCCCTTTTCCCAGTAGTCTTACCGAATAATCTTACCAGTTGAACTACTGGGAATTTCTTTCCCAATAGATTTACTGATAGCTCATGGTGGTCTTCTGTAAGAGGGTTACTGCCACCAAACGGGCTTCCCAAATGACTGCGAAACGCAGTATGCCCAGTGCGCAGTGCGCACTGCTTTCTAGATCCAGACTAGAGCCAAATTTAAAAAGTTAATTTTTCAAAGTTGACCCTGCCGGGAACCCTAGAACGATTAATAAACTATGAAAAATATTCCAGTAGTAGAAACAATGAATGAACAACCCAAAATTGAAAGTCACCGGTAAGTCCGGTCACTGTTTAGCAAAAAATATATTTTTATTTTATTTTAAGTTATGATCGGCAGACAGGCTGACGGTCCACTTGATGGTAATTGGATACCGTCGCCTATAACACAAGCAACGCCACAGCTGCTGCAAGTGCCCTGCCGACTGCAGTAGGATAAGGGATTGCATAGCAAAATAGGCTCTGGCATTTACTCACTCACCGAAACACACAGCATACATGCTGTTATTTCACGGTGGTCTTTTGTAAGGGGGTGGTTACTGCCGCCAGACGGGCTGCCCAAATGACTGCGAAATGCAGTGTGCCCTGCCACTACTTTCCAGATTCAGACCAGAGCCAAATTTGAAAAGTTCATTTTTCAAGTTGATCTTGCCGGGAATCGAATCCAGGAACCCTAGAACAGAGCGTTAGGCAAGCACCCTAACCACTCATCTGACGGGCACGTTATTGCACTTAGCATATTATCCTAGTGTTTGAGTAATGGCGTGTTTTATATTTGTTCCCAAAAATGAGTCGGAATAACTTTTATAATTTTAACAAAAAAATTCTCATGTTCCCGCGAACGCGCGAACTTTGGGACAATCTCTCTTTTAAGGTGTTTCCACGTAACTACATTATGGGCTTGTTCAAGCGAGCAGTAAACAAATTCCTGTAGGTTCGACTGCGCACTTGTACTCCATGTTGTTGCTTATGTCCTTTGGCGACAATAACCAACTACCATTAAATGGATCGTCAGCCTGCCTGCCAGCAATATTAAAAAAAAAAAACATTGTATACCGATTTTAATTTTTTTTTAATTTTTTTTCTATGTAATGATTTTAATCCTTATTGTTGATTTAGTATTTTTTTAATTGTTAGAGCCATAAATTTAAAAAATATTTGATAAATTTGTCATATACAGTGAAACCTGGTTATGTGAGACATCAAGGGTGTTTCACTTATTGAGGTATTCCATTTACCCAATGTCTCAGATATCCGGATATAAATAAATATCTGTCTCATTTACAGAGGGTTCCATTAATAGAGGTTAGAATACAGGTTATTTCAGTTATAGAGGTGCGATTATTAAATAAAATAACGTGTAATGTAAACATTACAATATGTAAATGAGTTTTGATGTAAAAAAAATTAATAAAGGTAATCATATAAATGGAATAAACAAAAATATTCAAGCACGTTTACACGTATTACAAAAATGGAAACAAAATGTATCAATTATAAAAATCTGTCATTTTAGTTTGTCTTCTGGAAGTATCAGCCATCAGACGTTTTTCGATGTTATAAATTTTATCAAATATGCTTTGGTCATCAATTGATGTCATTTCAAAATAAGTGTGCAAAGTTTCTAGTGCTTATACTGCTTCGTGTTGAGAAATTTTTACTAAATTTAGTATAAGTAAACAAACGAAACGTTGTTATCTCAGTTACAAAGTTGCATATAAAATTCACTCGCTGTCTCAGTTATAGAGGTAACTATGATGATAAATCGAAAGAAGGAATCCCAGATACAGAGGTTTGCTTCGTCCCACTAACAGGGGTAATTCAGTGCCAAAGTGTTGGGACCTCAGCATGAGTTCCAGGGACCTGATAGTGAGAGTTCCAGTTTCTCACTTATCCAGGTCCCACTTAACCAAGTTTCACTGTACTTATAAGGAAATTCTATTAAACGTTTTAAGGTAACTGTAACAAAATATGCATAATAAAGTAAAAAAATAATAAAATATACATTAACAATATTAAAATATACGTTACACGATGCAGACTTTTTATTCAGACAAAAACAAAGAGCATAAATTGTAGGTAACATTTTCATAAATAAAAAAACTACTAAGAAAACGTGTCTGTATTAGAATTCGTCCGAGTTCTACGTCATAATGCAATGTCCGTGCCTTATCAGCTAACCATCTGACCCAGCCGGAGGGTTGTTCAGATGAAGAGCATTCGAACTGTGCGGAATCGACAGCAGTTTGTGAACGATTGCTATACGTCATATAGAAAACCCTCATCCATATGGAAAGAATAAATGTATTTGAATATAAAACCATGATTTTCACATAGTTTCGCTGTAGTTTTTTAGACTTTCTTCCTAGACCTTTTCTTTAGACCTTTTCAAATAATTAATTATAATGAATATATTATTTATTAAAATTATACACATTTCTGTTTATTATTAGAAAAATGAATTCCTTATGATCAACAACGGTAATAAAAATAATTGCTATTGTTTACAGATATTTGATTTCAGGTTGCGTATGAGCGTAATTTAAAAAAATTTGAATGCAGCAGTTTTCTTAATTAAAAAACCGAAGTTTATAGTTCCTAAGAACAAATTTTCTTATCTATACTAATATTATAAAGAGAAAAGATTTATATGTATGTATTTTTGTATGTTTGTAATGAATAAACTCAAAAATTACTGGACCTATTTTAAAAATTCTTTCACCTATAGAAAGCCACATTATCAGCGAGTATAATAATTTCTAAAGATACGCGGACGAAGCCGCCAGCGAAAGCTAGACTTTTATAAGTTCATAAAATATAATTTGATCGCCCTTTTATACTTTAAAAAAGGTAATGCAAATTATAATTATGTGTTACTTATATTAAGTAGTGCAAGTTATTGTCACTACTTAATTATATTTATCCGAACCTTACCTTAACAGTCAGGACGATTTAGAATTAAATGTGAATTAATTTGAAATTAAATGATACTTGTATAATTTTAATAATTGTATAGGTATGTGTACCTCGATAACCTTTGAATTCAGGTTTACCTCTATACAAATATTCTCAATAACATTGTTTCAGTCTAACCCATTAGTAATAAAAAATACTTACCTAAGGAAGCTTAATATAAGAAGCTTTCTACCTGTAGCCTTTTTGGAGATAGGTTTGCACCTTCCTGAATGTATCGGATATAAATAAAAATGTGTCTTTAAAATAACCACAACTGCATAATATGTCTTACATAAGTTGTCTCACGAGTTAGATTTTCGGTATTTTAACTTAGCGCCTAAACTGCGGTTGTCCAGGGAATTGTCTGAAGTTGAGACATGACTGTTCACCAATTTAGTTTACTTAAGTTGAGAAAGGTGACTTTATTTCGTATTCTAGCCATCTCAAAGAAATCCCGAGCTTATCTTTTTAACTATTGATTCCTTTTTAGAAAACGAACAGATTTTTTACTCCTTGGACCAAATAAAATCCTTGGACCAGATTTTTTACTCCAGTGAACACGTTTTTCCAATTACCACTTATTGTATAATTTTAAATTGTTATTTTTTTAAACTTAACTAAAGAAAGAACATAACTATTCAAACGAAGTTTCTAGTAATGTAACAATGAATTCTGCAATTAATTCAAATGGACACCTCTTTAGACGGAAATAAAAGTTTAGTTCACTGGCTTTCCGGATCTGCGAGGCTAGCACTCTTTAAAAAGGCACTTAGTGTGATACACATGTCGCAAACAAAGGTCTCTAATCGATTTTCTCTTGGGTTTAATTAAGTAAGACGATTGTGAACTCGTTCTGTATTCACTATCAAAGTAAAAGTGCCTTCTAATTTCATAATTATTAGAATGTATAAAATCCTTACAAACATAGTGTAAATTGAAGTCGCTGTCTGCATCTCTCTGTCTCTATGTTTTCCACCTAAACCACAGACAAAAAAATTAAAAAAAAACCATGAAATTAAATTGTGTTCTGTATTTTTTAACAGAAGACCATAGTGGAAAAAATAACAACATATTTGCTGTTGTGTTTCAATGGGTGAAAAAGGGATATCAAAGCACGTTCCACTAATCCTTATCCCTTATCCTTATCATGTTAAGGTTTAAAACAAAACTCACGTGCAACTTATGGCGTTACTTATGTTAATTAATAGGCTACGGTAGTGGAAATAATATATTAACAATAAGTTTCTAGATTAACTATACACCAGCCTCACTTTTATTATGGTATAATAACATAATATGATAAAGTATAGCACTACATTGTTATCTGTACGTAGCGAACAGCTGGCACAGCGTCCCCGGACATTATCTCGAGGCACCTCCCTACGAGATATACGCCGGCCTATCTCTAGAGAAAAATCGGTGGCCCTGTCACACAAGCGCGGGGGGACCATTTCTCAATGCGGAGCGACTTTGCCGCCACGAGGGGAGAATTAGAACGTGCGTAGACACGTGCCATGAGGAGGAAATTACAAAACAATTTGATGCAGTGAAAGCCACGAAGCGATCTCTTTAATGTAAAACGTAAGTAATGGATTTGACATGCAATAAAAATATTTCAAATTTTGTAAAAAAAAAAAAAAATTATAAATTAATTAATAACCTAATTAAGTATAAATAGATAATATTAACAATAATTATATATACAGACCTGCCTATCTAGTTCTATTATCTATTTATACTTAATTAGGTTATTAATTAATTTATAATTTTCTTATAAAATTGAACCAAGTATATAGTAATAATTATTTAATATTTGGATATTATGGTTACGTAATCATGATTACACTTCAATTTTGTAAATGGGAAATATTCGAAAATTAAAATAAATACATTAACATCACCTTAGGATGTTCGACGCTCGATCAATGAGGCACAATTCAAACAGATTTTTTAATACTATTAAACTTAAACATCTGTAAAATCCCATTACCATTACACGATATTTTCACAGTATAAAATCTACAATTTTATTTCTTCTTATCTAATAGTACAAGTTTCAACTGTTAAAAGAAAAATAAACTCATGATCTGATCTCCATACAACATTGATTGATCTTCTTAGTTAATTGGTATGAGTTACCTTACCTTTCATTCGTAATTTTATTTTTATTTTTTTATTAAAGATGAGTTTTCTCTTGGCCAACATCTATCCATGTAGGAAAGGCGCTGGCAGGAGTCCAATCCTTAGCAGTGAGCAATATAAAAGATGTTTTAAAGCGGTTGGTCCGAATTAGAGGGATTTCCACTAGATGAGGATAGTAACCAGCAGTACGTCTGCATGTCCGATAGAAGAAAGGGGAAGACGGTATGATCTCATGCAGCTTCCAAGCACATTCTCCGAAATACATCATATAGAATACAGGCAATTTTACGTCTATGTGTGAGGCTCTGCAGCTTAGTTCTTATTAGTGTACCGTCGCCAATGAGCCTCCTAACTTTGCGATCCACCGAGTCGAGTGCGGCAAGTTGATATTTTGCTGAACCATCTCAAAGGTGACAGCAATACTCCAAGCGAGATCGGACTTGTGCCTTGTACAAAGAGAGGAGCTGTCCAGGGCTCTAATTCACTAAAGCCACTTAGCGATTCCACACGATTCCTTACTTCGAAACCACGTCATATCCTCAAATTGTTACGATATCTGCTAAAAGGTCATTATCTTACATATATGTAAATGCCATGACAATACATTACGTGTTTTGATAAGGTAAGACAAAAGCGTGAAATAATAATTGCCATACCGAATCAAGGCTCAGGTGTGAAGCATAGCTTCACTCTATTTAGGATGCCCAGCTTTTTGGCCGCTAATTGGGCTTTGGACTCGATAGAAGTACCGAAGTTAAGATTTGAGCACAACCTCATGCCAAAAGATCGAGATCATTGGCCACAGGTACGGCTCGGAAAGTTGGAGACAAGTCGAAGGGGCTCCTTTTTGCAGAGAACAAACGAACACGCTTACGTTTTTATTTATATGTATGAAAGAGTATTTATGTTTATATAAAAAAATTCTACCTATTCTACCTTTATCTAAATTATTAGACAATGCACCTAATAACATATAATAGAATCGACGAAGACAATAAAATCGTCTATTATTAGTAGCAACAAATATTAGTTTTTTAACTAATACATTCTATTTGTAGTCTTTTGAATTTTAACTTTAATACACCTTTATTAGATCTATACGTATATCTATAAGATTTAACTGTCTTATCCAAAATCACTGGACGGATTGATTATTAAGCCATAGGGCTTAATAATGTAAAAATATTATAAAATAATTTTAAAAAATATTGACAAATATTCTAAAATAAAGGTTTATTATTATTATTATTTACCATTTTACTCCTAACTCGTCTCGCCTTCCAAAAGCCAAAGTGAGAGGGAGGCGGTTTTACCCCCGACAGAAGCACATTAGGTCGGGGTTCATTATTATTATTATTAAGCTTTTAATCTTTGATCTTTAAGATCTAAAGGTTATAGTATTTTTTTTACTTAAGTATAAGTATTTTTCATGAACTCTTATTGTAAAGGTTCGTTCGGAAGGAAACTCCATTAAAATCATTGTAAAGTTTATTAAAACAGTATTCCTATCTAGCAACGGAGGACGCAAATCGTGCCTTATCTCTCCACTCGGACTAACCTACAATCCGGCTCAAAACTGAAAATCGTCTAATATTAGCTTACATAATTTATTATGGCTAGGAATTCGTAATACATTTCTAAATTAATATTCAAAACTATACGTATAAAGGGACTACGACTATTTTAATTTTATTTATTTTTCTTTGGTCATATCAAACAGCGCTATCTATCTCCAGACTAAGCACAGCTTGTAGTAAGGGTAAATAAATAATATTTATTATTAAAAAACTGATAAATATATTTGTAGTATGTATTATATCCGTAAATACCCAGACCACGACAAACTTATTTATAAACGCGATTAGGTAGGTACTATCTTAAAGGGATGGTAAGAGCTACCGTCTCCTGTTAACAAAAGCAACGCCATGGGTGCATACAGGACCTTAGTAGGATTAACGATAAAGGATTAGGAAGAGATAGAAAAATGGATTCCGGCATTCGTTACTCATTCTAATTCTCGGCACGTCCCTATTCTGTTATGTTACAGTGGCCTCCTGTAAGTAGGTTGTTACTGCCGCCAGTCGTCCTGTCCAGCTAGCTGAGCCCGCAACTTCGTACAGGTGGATTAAATAGGAAGCTTGCTACAATGCATTAATGAAAACCGTATTTAAATAAGTTAAGCCATTTCTGAGATTAGCGTGCATAAACGCACAGACAAACAGACAAAAATTCAAAAAACATTTTTTTTTTTGACCTCGGTAACATAAGTACAACGTATACAAATTATTTTTTTTGGAAAGATATATAATGTAAAGACAGGGCTCGTTTGCGGTTTATGTATAGAATTATTATGGTAAAGAGACGATTCTGTATTAGAGTATAATAAGCATACAACATAATATCATCTTAAGGCGATATCTTATCTCAATTTATATAACTCTCCATAAAAAATAAATTTAAAACATCCTATATAAAAAATGAATCACTGAATGTGTCGCTAAGCGCGAAACTCGAGAAAAGCGAGACCAATTAGGCTATTTTTTGTTTTTCAAATATTCTTTGAAGTCCGAGAAAGGTTCTTATGAAAAAAAAAATTGAAAAATTTCCAGAAAAATGTAAAACCCTATTAAGTTACATATTTATTTACTTCTCCCGTCGAAAGTTCATAGCTGACAATTCAAACATTTTAATCAAATATTGACATCAACATAACGTTTAAAGGCCTAAGATAAGGGGGCGCAGACGATATCGGGGGGAAAAGAGCGAGGTGCATCTTTGACAACAAAATTCCCGGATTGAAAACGCGGATTGAAACGACGCATTTCGCGATTTGCGTTGCATTTTTTTTTCCTTTTTTGTAACAAAATTTTAAAACGTATCGATTTTTTTCATTAGATTCACTCATTTTGAGAGAAAGAAAAACATGTGAAAAATAGCAGGAAACAACATTTTACTGATTTGTTTCCTTTTGAAATGTAATCTATTTAATGTCATCAAAACCAGCCAGATACAAAGAGATTTTATAACAAACTAGCGACCCGCCCCCGGCTTCGCCCTGCGTGCAATTTTTATATATATGAACATTCCCCGTTTATCCCTCTTTCCATTCTACCCGTTCACGCGTGATGCAGTGACCAATACCAAGGATTCATTTTTATATATAGAGATTTATATACATACTAAATGTGAAAAACTTATTCCCCGATCTAATGACTGTGTATGTATATATTATTTATAATAGGTATGTGTGTGTGTGTGTGTTTGTAGAAATAATATTTGGACCCCAAAATTATGAAGCAGAGTAAATCGGTTTGAGGATATTCGGTTCGATCAAAGTCGAGAGAGTTTAACCATACGGATAGTTTCTTCTTGAACTTTAATAGAGAACAGTTCTTTAGTAAATTTTGACTACGTGTTTGTAAATATTGAGCTGAACATAAGGAGCAAAACGCTACTGATTCTCTTTTGTGACTGAGGGTTTCACTTGGGAACAAACATATTTTATAAACTATTGGAGGATAGAAAATTAATTTCTATTTGTAAGGAAAAAGAGTGGGTAAAATAACATTTATTGAATTTTGTCAACCAATCAGTCTCTAAACGATAGCATTATTGGTCTATTTACACAAAATAGAGAGGCAGAGATACAACATATATTACATCGTTTGCAGTTACGAACTCAGCTGCAAACCTACAGTATACAAATGCCTCAATGTAATTTCGGTATAGGGAAAAATCCCACGGGCGTATTTGGTTATTATTTCAGTATATCTACTTTACTTGTGGATCCTATCTTATAGATATATTCCCGTGCCTTGTATACATTCTCAAAAGTTATACTCCCAGTAGAGATTGGAGTATTAAATTACATTATCACTGTTTGCCCGTATGATGAGTACGTGTATAATGTGAGTGGAATTTTGTTCAACAATTTGAACCGTTTGTTGCGAATGGTCGTAAGCCCGAAATCTCTTTGTCGTGGAGAATGGCCCGCGCCTCCTACTCCATAGGATTTTCATCAAATACTTGGGATTCAGCCGAATGTTTTGTGGACACGCGAATTAGAAAACTTTATATTGTAATACGTTTGTTTTACTGAATACATATTACATAAGTTTAATTCGCTTTGTAAACTTCACCTAGTTCTACTAATAAAAATAGTTTTTTGTTAAATCTAATACACATGTTTTGCTACAATGAACGGTTTATTAATCGTTATATTGGTTTAGTTATAATAATTTATCTGCATATTTGAATGTGTGGGATTAATATTAGTAGGTGTAGGAAGTCCTCGCAAAGAGAAGAGGCGTGACCCAGCCATAGGTCGTAATAATGTCGACACTGTATCGATAGTGGCCCAAATCTTTTATATTTTAGACGATCCCTCGGAAACCTAAATTTTTGCAGAATAATAAGGATCCTATATGTTAATCCTGTTAATAAACCATCCAAATCCGTTCAGTAGTTTTTACGTGAATAGTATCCAACAAACATCCATACAATATTAGTAATATTAGTAGGATAATTTTGCTAATTTTTTTATAATTTTGCTTTTATAATATTAGTAGGACTAAATGTCTTCTTACGACTTCATCCGCACCCCCTTCTATATATTGTATAGGTGTTAAAACATTTATCCCATCTTTATATATTTTTGTCCTAAGTTGAATTTTTTGGTTTAGTTGATCCCTCAGGGACCATTTTCAGGATGAAACGTACCCGGTGTATGCAAAATTTTCGTGATAATTGGTTTAATGGTAAAGATGTGAAAGCGTAACAAATAAACAAACAAACTCACTTTCGTATTTATAACATTAAATTTAATAAGACTGACACTAGTAAACCACAAGAATGCTTTAGCTACGAGCATTTTTGTCAATTAATATACATTCATTAACAAAAAGTAAAACTGTAACCGCGAAATTCTTTGCGGGGCGTCAGGGCTCGGCAGGCGTTCCAACCGTTACTCACCGACGAAAACCCAGGGGTAGATATCAGATGAGACCTGTGTTATCTCGAGGGCGCCAACTACCTGAGGGTGGACTTAGAAAAAGGAAAGCCAAGAGTTCAATCACACAACACTTTTAATTCAAATCAGTTAAACAAAAAATACATAATATGCTAAAAAACACAATATAGACCAACTAGTCCTAATATTTCCTCGCAGAAGGTCCCCACCTCTCAGACATTGTCACATCAAAAGGTACAGTGACCTCGCCGAAGTGATGCCACGTGGCCTGGCGAATCGATGAAGGGAGATGTGCACAGTGCACACGGAATACCTTCTGACCCGAAGATGTCTCGTCCTCCAACTGCGACGCAGTGGGAGTTCAAACCAATAGTGGCTTGGACTGCTGGACGGCGGACCGACACAGGAGCCGCAGGGTGGTTCGCACTCATGTATGCAGACGGCCCGATCCTCTGAACTGTCTATCTGGCACTTGCCAGATATTTCTACCGTACACTTAAACAGGACTAATTCTAACAGGACTAATAGACGGCTACCGTCGCCTATAACACGAGCAACGCCACAGGTGCTATAGGGATAGGGTATGAGCTCTGGCATCCCTCATTCACTCACTGAAACACAACAGCACACATGCTGTTATTTCACGGTGGTTTTCTTCAAGGGGGTGGTTACTGCCGCCAGAAGGGTACCCAAATGACTGCGAAATGTTTATGCTCTACCACTACTTTCTAAATCCAAGCCACAGCCTAATTTTAATCCATAGATGACTCGGCCGGGAATCGAACCCGGAACTGAGACAGAGCGATAAGGCAAGCACCCTAACCACTTAGAACTAACTAAGAAATGATCCTTAAATAAATCAGCTATCCCTTTGGGATCACTCGCCCCTTCAATACTGGCAGGAAGTCCAAGCTTCTTCTTCTTTCCTCTCCATGTACCTCTCCATTACTGAAGTTCAGCAGTCAGTTTCTTAAATCTTTCCTTGTTCTTCGCAAGTCGAAACAAATTTTCCACGTACAATTGTCCGGTACACTCTCTGATGTTACTTAGCCATGACAACTTCTCTTTCAACTTTACGCTTTTCTTCTACTAGCTCAGGCTTACTAACTACCTTATTGGTGCATTTCCAAAAGGTGTGAAAGCTTTTATTTTTATAAAGTGTTGCAGTTGTATCCATTTGAACCTGATCTGTGATCTAAGCAACACTTCAATCTAGATTTAAAAACCTTCTTACTACTAGACATCTAAACCCGTCCCCTCCTTGGCTTGCCATCTGCCACTCGGGAAAACTTATGCCTAGCCTCTTTGTGTCCGCCAGAATTATGTTTATTCCATCCTACAATATGCTTCCTTTTTTAATATGTCTTTTTACACTTTTAACTAAACGAGGCTGAGACGGACAGAGCCGATACAATATATAAAAAATCATCCGATGTTCGAATCCCATGATTACAGCAATGGTCACAGCACAAATGTAATTCCACAGGAAAGTCAACTTTTCTCAGGATTTCGTGACATTTATTCTTTTACAATTCAGTTTGACATTGATCTGTGTTTCCCCATTTTATACTACTGTTAATAAGACCCAGAATCCATAGTAATTTTAGTCTCGGATTTTTTAGATTGCATTCTATGATAAGGGGAAAGTGATCTGACCACACAATGTCACATTTTATATATATAAACACACATTAAAGCTGAATGTGTCACAAGGCAGTGATCCAGCCAGCGCTTTGATCTGCCTTGATCCGAGTGCCTCACTAATAAAAGTGTAACTATCTGACAACAAGCCCAGCTTATCGATAGTATCTTCACATCAAGTTAATTTTTTGCCTTGGAAAACATTAGAATGTATTTTATTTTATTTTTTCTAAAAGCTGATACTGACATCGTTTAATTTTAACTAATTTCTTTGTGACTTTTACAGCAATCACAAAAGTACACGAATTATTAATCTAAGACCCACTAAATTTTTGTAATTTGAATTCAATTCTAAAACTTCCAATTAATAACATTTTAAAAATTAATATAAATACAAATATTTGCATGCTCTTGTCGGGTACAACACACTTTGTACTGCAACTGCTGTACAAAAAGTAAAATCCTGTAAACTGTGTTTGGGCAATTTTTTTATTTTATTTATAATAAATAATGATAGGGATAAATCTATTGAAAGACTTGTGCTTATATCTAGAATTCATTTATAGCAAATTGCCTGATACTTCCCTTTTAAAGCCAGATGTTCTCTTCTTAGAACATTTTTTTTACACGAAAAACTGTAGTAACGGACTAAGTCCAACACGTATACAACAAGCTGCTTACATTGTAGCCTGGTGAGGGCTGAACGTTGTCTGTGGCAAGCTGCCAGCTGCTACTGTGGGACATCTGCGTGGATATACCGTATGTAGAAGACACATGTATGATTAAAATCAATCTAGGAAGTCGATTTCCTGTGAATTTGGACAATTGTGATGCTCTACTAAAGGTAAAATTTGAAATTTAATATCTTCTGAGAATAAGTACTATAATTATTTATATATCCCATTACACATGCAATATGTAAGTACTAAGTTTATCCTAATTCTGCTCTAATAACCCAGGAATTGTATAATAATTTATATAATAATATTTGGTGAAATGATGGACTTAGGGGATAAAATACTGTTACGTGCGGGGTGAGTTAAAATGCCGTGTAAGGGCGAAAGGAACGATTTATTTTCACAAACCAAGAAAATCACTCAGCTTGTCCGATGAAACTTGCCAAAAGTAGTCAATGATTCCCTTAATTTGTCACCGGTTCACTGTAGGTTAATTCGCAAAAGCTCCGAAGAGTCGCTTTCGTATCGCTGGTTGTCGCACCACTAATTACTCTTGGCTGGCCGCACTCTTATTTACACTTGGCACCAAACGCATTGATGTAATTCGAACTTACCAGAAAATGTAACCAAGACTGTAAATTGAAATTCGGGTATTCTATTTCTGTTGAAATGTAAACTCTTTGTTGTAAACATAAGAAACAATTTCGTTTGACACTAGTTGGGAAGGGGCACATCAATAGGATGGAACGTTCGAGACTTTCTGCCGCCGCGAACGCTTTTTCCAGAACATCCCATAGTTAGTCGTAACAATACAAATAGCTGTCTTGGACACATGTTCTCTCGGGATATTTGAAAAATGCAACCATCTAAACCGCGATCGATGAATAGCCTTTTTTATTAATTCTAATGTGAGTCACGAAATATGTCACTAATCAGCGCTAACTACTGTACCTATAAATTATATCGTTCGTAAAATAGGGTAGCTTATCGCGAAACAAATTTGTAATCCCGCACTAAACAATCCCGATAAAAACTAAAACTCGTCGGACACCATATTTATGTCAATTTAGCCACAAGTTCCGTTTAAAAGCATTACTTTAGAATTAACCCGTTGAGTTTTGCGCCCTGTTGTTTAAATAATGTGAATTTTAATGTTTGTTGTTTGTGAATATCATAAATATGTCCCACCTTTTGCAGTTAGTAATTAGAATGGAATTAGGTTACCTCGTTGCGTATTTATTGTGTCGACTATGTAATGTAGGGTACATGTGATAAGGACTATAAAAACTAGTTTGGTTAGTAATCGCCATTTGTGTCAGTTCTACTAAAGTTACTTTAAGGATAATAGATTTCAAAAGGCTTTACTATTAGATGTTCAATGTGCTCGTTTCAACACCATAATCTCAGACGCAGGACGCCACCGCACATCCCTGGATCCAGCGTTGACTTGTGGCCTTCTAACGATGTCTGTTCTACTTGTGGTTGTTTATGTATAATGTTTGTCCTTTTATGTATCTGTACTTCTATACTAATATTATAAAGAGAAAAGATTTGTATGTATGTAGGTAATAAATAAACTCAAAAACTAATGAACCGATTCTTAAACTTATTTCATCTATAGAAAGATACATTACCAGCGAGTAACATAGGCTACTCACCCGACCCCATCTCCCCCTCCATACAAATGTATGTTTGTAATGAATAAACTCAAAGACTTCTGAACCGATTTAAAAAATTCTTTCACCTATATAGAAAGCTACATTATCAGCGAGTAACATAGGCTACTCACCCTCCCCCATCTCACCCCCTTTACCTCCTCCACACAAATGTATGTTTGTAATGAATAAACTCAAAGACTTCTGAACCGATTTAAAAAATTCTTTCACCTATATAGAAAGCTACATTATCAGCGAGTAACATAGGCTACTCACCCTCCCCCATCTCACCCCCTTTACCTCCTCCACACAAATGTATGTTTGTAATGAATAAACTCAAAGACTTCTGAACCGATTTAAAAAATTCTTTCACCTATATAGAAAGCTACATTATCAGCGAGTAATATAGGCTACTCACCCTCCCCCATCTCACCCCCTTTACCTCCTCCACACAAATGTATGTTTGTAATGAATAAACTCAAAGACTTCTGGATCGATTTTAAAAATTCTTTCACCTATAGAAAGCTCCATTATCAGCGAGTAATATAGGCTACTCACCATCCCCCATCTACTCCTTTACCCCCCTCCATACAAAATTTCCGTTTTCCACGAATTTCTCCATGGTTATCCCAAATTGTTTAAAAATTAAATGTCCACCCGTGCGAAGCTGGGTCGGGCCGCTAGTATTAAATAAAGGACGGCAGTTAACTTGATGGTAAGTAGCCACCATCAATTTGCGATTTAATTTTCAGAAAAATATTGAATCCGTGCTTGCCTCCTGAGATAGAGGGTAAAGAAAGCACTTCGATCAATGATTTCACCAAAAGCTCAATGGAGTTTGTGATAGCTCAATGGAAAAACCTCAGTTCTAGCACAATTTAAGCGACCGTGAGATAAAAACATATGAATTAAATCGAATAAATACTCGTATTAAAACAACAATTGCGTTCTTTCAATCCGTCAGTCTATCGATTCGTTTCGCAATATCACCGAACTTAATTAAATCGCTCGAAACAAACTGATTTATTAATTTAATGCGTTGAAAGAGGGTAGTGCTCCTTGTTTGTGTAATAAATGAAATGTTCGGTTATTAACGTGTGTTGCTATAGGGCGGTTTGATTCCGATTTCAACACGGCGCGGACGAGGGAGTTACCTCAGTGTGTAATTAAATTTGTTTGTTTGCTCAACATTGGAGGTACAAACATAGCACTGAACTGCGGTCGGCTTACGGCGGGTTTTGTAATTTTTGCCACCCCTGTGTACAGAAAATATTACTGGACGAAGTTTGATGAAAATTTAATCAAAATGTGTTAAATTCGGCCTGAAATATTAAAAAAAATAGCTTAGATAACATGTGTACTGTAAACAGAGTAGGTGTATCAACATATAAATTTTATCCGATAATGAATGTTCCGGTCTATTAAGTAATATTGGATATTTGGGCTAGTGTGTAGTCTAACTTCGGAATACCCAAAAATAAAAAATAAATAATCTTATTTGATGTAGTTTTCTTATCAGTGACACTTAATTTGAGAATGGTATTACGTTTAAATTACGCGATATTATGTGTAAATTGCACGACATTATATTAAAATTATTGTTACGACTAACTATGGAACGTTCTGGAAAAAGCGTTCGCGCCGGCCGAAAGTCTCGAACGTCCCACCCTATCGATATCCCACCCTAACCACGCCCCTTTCCAATTAGTGTTAAAGGAAATTGACAAGTCAAGGAAAATTTCGCGGCTTCGACCAACTTGAAATTTGAACGCATAAAAACCTCCTTGAAAAAATGCATATATAGGCGTGATTATACTCATAGATGTATACATAAGAGCCCTGCCCCTGGCTTCACACAGACTCAATTTTTTTCAACAAACTATCTGTATATGTACACAAACCTTTCCCGTTGGTGGAAACGTTTCCTTCCCTCTTTCCATTAGTGAAAACCGTATCAAAATTGGGTGGTTTAGAAGAAGTTATTTATAGTATACATAAATGTAGAGAAAACATTTTTTTAAATAATAGATATTTAAAATAACAGAGATGTTAATTATAACATTAAATATATTGACAGAACTCTATTGCTTAATGACAAGAAAGATTCAAATTAAATTATACTAACTAGCGACCCGCCCCCAGCTTCGCTTTCTTTTTCTGCAAATTTTATACACGAACTTTCCTGGTTTATTGCTCTTTTCATTAGTGAAAAATGTATAAAAATTGTTCGGGTAGATCAGAAGAAGATAGCGAAGAAATTGACAGACTGATAGCTTCATTATGTATACATATAATAAAATCGTAAACGAGCCATATCGGTACATTAAAGATTTTTCAAAAAAATAATTTGTACTTATGTTACCGAGGAAAAAAATAGCTTTCAGTATTTTTGTCTGTTTGTGCGTTTGTGCACGCTAATCTCTGAAACGGCTTAACCGATTTGAATGCGGTTTTCACTTCTTCCCGTAACATTTAATGTTTGTTTCATTCCAATCGGTTTGCAAACAAAAAAAGTTACGCGCTATACCGAATACCACGCGTACGAAGTTGCGGGCTCAGCTAATTTTATAATATGTTTAGATATACATATACACTCGTATGTATTTATATATAGTATAAAGTCTGTTAGTCAAAATAACAATGGCTTCAACATATTCAACAAAAATAAAGAATAAATAATCCTTTTAAAATATTAGAAACTAATGCCAATAGTAAGATTATAATTTGCTGAAAAATTCATTCGTTCGGTATGCGAGTAGGTAATAGTCGAACCCTCTATTCTATCTTCACCGTCTTCTGTCTACTCTATGTGCCTATTTCCTTTACTCTTTATATATGTATGACGGCAGCAACATGATTTAAAAGTTTCCATAAGTAATGCAAATAATTAACATAATTACTGTTATGCGTTGTCATTCACTTATTTTCAAACTAGATGAGCCCGCAACTTCGTACGCGTGGTATTCAGTATAGCGTGTAACTTTTTTGTTTGTAAACCGATTGGAATGTAACAAACACTAAATGTTACGGGAAGCTTGCTACAATATATCAGTGAAACCGACGACCGATGACGGTTCCAAAGTCCCCCCTATCGACTAGAACCACACCCATCTCGAGGTTGTGGGTAAAAAGCCCACATAACCTCAATGCGCATTTGTTCATAAGGTATCTTTTGAAAAAAAAAAAAAGAAACATGAGTGAAAATCGTATTCAAATTGGTTAAGCCGTTTCTGAGATTAGCGTGCAAAAATGCACTGACAAACAGACAAAAATTCTAAAAACAATTTTTTTTGACCTCCGTAAAATAAGTAAAACATGTAGAAATTGTTTTTTTTATATGTATATTAAATATAAATAATAAATTTTAATGTACAGAAACGGCTCGTTTACGATTTTATAGATCAACAGTAAGCCTCCGTTGTCGTTTTTTCTTTTTTTTTCTTAAAAAAAATTCAATAAAAAAAAACAAAAGAGAAATAATGTTCAATAATTTCTGCAATAAAGAACACAGGCACAACTTTTAATAAACTCACTCAACAATAATGTAAGGCTTCTCTCTTCATAAAAAAGTGAATGGAGTATCTCGCTTTCATATTGTGACGGGGCACAATTCAAAGCATTTCTTTTAACGCGAGATGCTGTGCTTATTCGTGAAAAATATGAAATTCTTTCTTCAATCGAATCGAGATGAGCACCCGAGATTTCCCGAGAGGAGCCGAGGGTGCACGAATTCCTCACCTTTGGAAAACATCGTCCAATGCCGAAGCCCGAATCAGTGCTCGTTCCCTGTTCGTAGCGAAGGGTTGTGCTTTTAGTTCACAGCGGCATTGGCGTTCTACGCGTTTTGACACAAGCCGCCTAATAAGTGTTCTGTGTACGACTTAAATAAATATTTCTATTTTTTTTTCTAATTGTAATGTTAATTTAATATGACAAAAATAATGAACAGTGTGAACGTAATTTCATAGTATTATTGGAAATCACACTGCTGTGTTATTCAGGTGTACAATAGGAAAGACTAATTTCTGAAATGTATTTTCATACAATAAATATTTGACTTCGAAACGGATAAGGTGTCAGGTGAGCGATTATAATTAATTAATAATTATTTTTAATAAAGTAGAACTAATATCATAAGAAATAATTTCAACAAAACACGAAGTTCTGAAATAGTTTTTAATAACTGAAACATCTAATCACCTATTGAATTTTCCTTAGTTTTGTACCATTCTATTTTTTTATACATTTAGTTAGGTAACTACTGTAAAGAAAGAACTGTAGGTAAATATTGTTTGATACTTCAAATGACGTATTTTTTTAAATTACAATTCTCATGCCTATTATTTAGTATTTCTTTAGTCAATAAATACATACTTATCTAAATATTTCAATTACGAAATTCAGTAGTATTCATAGTAGAAATTCATTCCAAAAATGAGTTTTAAGATTAAATCTGACTAATCTGACTAATGTGCTCGTCTATTCATAACGAATACCACCTACTAAAAGTGGGATATTTCTGCAAATATAATTTTTAAATAAAATGTCCTATTAGTTATTAAATACAATAATAATTTGTAGAACAACTATAGGTACTTAGGTACTTGCTGTATGTGCGATATAATAATACATAATATTCGATACATCGCGTTTTTATATAGGACTCCTAAATAAAAACGCGATGTTAACTTAATTAACTTAAGTTCTGCACTAAAGTTTTAATCCGCTACTTTTATTTCTTTCTTCATATTTTACACAATATTTACGAAAAACCTTCCAATTTTAAATCTGTTTCGTTATCTACGAGAAGCTATAAAAAATCTGTTGTGCAATATTGCACATTAATTCATAAGTTATTAGGTTGCGTTCATTTTGTTAAGAAATGGGTTCGGTCTGATGTTAGTCTTACATAATTTAACGCCCATAGATGTCAGAGGAGGGTTGAGATTTGACGAGCCCGTTGGATGAGTGGTTAGGGTGCTTGCCTTAATGCTCTTTAAGGTTCCCGGGTTCGATTCCAGGCAGGGTCAACTTTGAAAAACTTTGAAGGGCATACTGCGTTTCGCAGTCATTTGGGCAGCCTGTCTGGCGGCAGTAACTACCTCCTTAGAGAAGACTACCGTGAAATAATAGCACGTGTGCTGTTGTGTTTCGGTGAGTGAGTAAGCGATGCCAGAGCTCTTTCTCTTATCTATGCCAGCACTTGAAGCAACTGTAGCGTTGATTGTGTTATAGGCGACGGTAGTCACATATCATCAAGTGGATCATCAGCTTGTCTGCCGATCTTAACATAAAAAAACAATAGAAATAAGTTTTAACAAAGCCGGTTTTAGTGATTTTAGTTTAAAAGTAAAATTGTAACCCCATTTTTGGCATTTACATCCATGGCATTGCCTTTCAATGGCGCATTATTGTGAAGGTTCTACCGCTCATCCGCTCGCATGAAAAGCGCCCGTTTAACTTTGAAATTGAAATACCTGACATCCAAAAATTAGGCATAAAACGGAATGCATAGTCTAATATCACGTAGCAGCAGCAGCTAGTTGAAATATGAAAATAAGTAAACACTCACGTGACAAGAATTTCGAATTTGCAATTTTTGGGGATGTTGAATTTGTTAATGCGGACTTGAATAAATTTTTAATACCTACCAAAGTATCATAGGTAACCTAGGTAATATTGGCGTCTCTTAGTTTGAACGGACATTTTAATTTAAAACTTCTAACAAGAATAATTATTCGGTTTAAAACCTTAAAGAAATTCACATATTATTTTCCAGTGTAAAGGTCTGATATTTCTAGTTGATGGTATGTGACTACCGTCGCCTATTAAGATAAGCAACGCCACAGGTACTGCAAGTGCGCTGCCGGTCTTAGTGAGATTAAGGATAAGGGATTAGAAACGGATAAGGAAATGTTTCCTCTTGTTATTTGTTTATATATTTGTTTGTTTCTTTTGTTTGTTCATATAGTGTTTGTTTTTGGCTGATATCTGTAGAGGAATAAAAGTTGCTTTCTTTCTTTTTTTCTTTCTTTCGAAATGGGCTCAGGAAAGCCCACATACTTTCACGACGGTCTTCTGTTAGGGGATGGTTATTGCTGCCAAATGGAATGCTTAGTTTGTGTCTGCGAAGCGCAATTCTGCCACTACAGTGACTATTTTGAGTATAGCGACTTATTCGCATAATAACACACATATTGTTGCATTTATCTCGACTTTTCGAACGTCTCTATATGGAACCCCCTTTCAGAACCGCCATGAAATAAAACCATGTTGTGTTTTGATGAGTGAAGGAATGCTAAGAGTCCTATCCTTTTCTAATCTTTTCTCCTTAAATTTTATTCCTACAAAAGTCGTCAGTGCACTTGCAGCACCTGTGACTTTACATGTTTTAAAAGACGACGGTAGGCTTTTACCATCAAGTGGGCCATTAGCATGTCTGACGAATCAATGTCATTGATTCATATAAAGTATTTGTGAGAATGCGTATCTAAGCAAACCGTCAGTATATTCAAAATTATAATAGGTAATTACCGATTATAATTTTAATATTATAATTGCGTATTATAATATATCTACACGAATATAATAAAAGGTAAAGTTTTTGTATGTTTGTTTATTTGTAATCTTCAAAACTACTCATCCGATTTAAAAAAAAAAACCTTTGCCAATAGTTAGAATAGAATTTCAGGATGGTGATAGGTTGTATATTATCCCGTAAAATGAAAAGGCTTTTTCGTGGTAATCGAATTTGCAAAGTAAGCCGACGAAAAAACGGTCCAAAAAAAGAATATAAAGAATTAACAGAATATGATTGAGTTGTAGAGCTTGATAATGCCTACAAAAAAGTCAGCGATAGCTATGTCTAACTTGTATATTTAAGCCACAAAAACTATTTTTAATATTAAAAAAAAAATTAAAGTCATTAGGTGATGTTTATTGACCATATTATCAACAAAATTATGAATACTTATCAAAGTCAGGAAGTTTATCGTCATAAGTATTAAATACAGCTGATACACACACATAATAGTAACAATAATATTAAATAAAGAGGGGACAGAATTGATATCTTTTATCAACACATGTGCAGAAGATTTCGCTCGTTCATAGTTTTGTATATATGTATGTATATAATACACATAATTGTGTGAAAGAGAGAAAGATTGCATGCAAAAATGTTTAGGAAAATATGTATGAGGGGTATATAAGGCTTTTATTGAATACTAGCGGCCCGCCCCCGGCTTCGCCCGGCGTGCAATTTTTATATATAAGAACATTCTTCGTTTATCCCTCTTTCCATTGATGGAAAACCGAATTAAAATCGGTCTACCGGTTCACGCGTGATGCCGTGACCAAGGGAAATGGGGATTCATTTTTATATATAAGAAGATAAAGATTTTTCAAATGAAATGAACTTTTCAAATTTGACTCTGGTCTGGATCTGGAAAGTAGTGGCAGAGCACACTGCGTCCGCAATCATTTGGGCAGCCCTTCTGGCGGCAGTAACCACCCTCTTACAGAAGACCATCGTGAAATAACAGCACGTGTGCTGTTTGTGTTTCGGTGAGTGAGTAAGGGATGCCAGAGCATATTTCCCTATCCCCTTCCAATTCCTTATCCTTAATGCTATTGTAATCGGCAGCGCGCTTTCAGCAGCTGTGGCGTTGCTTGTGTTATAGGCGACGGTAGCCACCTACCATCAAGTGGACCGTCAGCGTGTCTGCTGATCTTAACATAAAAGAAAGAATTACGTTTTCGTTTTATCTTTTATCTCATCCAAGGTCGGCAATACAAGTTTACAAGTGATAGTTATGGCGTCTCTTGTGATTAATTGGCGATTGTAGCCACTTTGCCATCAAGTGACATTCAGCTTACATAAAAAGAAATATAATTGGAAGTAATTGAATAATTATGTTGTTGTCATAGAAATAGAGATGTATAACTGAGTTGGGCAGCACTTACATTTCAGAGTGAATAGTGGTTGCGGCGAAGCCTATAATTCAGTGGGTCAAGTGATTGACAGTGTTATTGTTTCAAACACAGCTAATTTGTAGCATATTCGGCACCGAAATTAATTATCTCTCAGTTGTAAAAGGTTTTCGGCGAAGCAATTAATATTTTAAATTTGAATTCTATTGTTGTTTTACAATTATCTAGTAGACTCTGGATTTAAACGAACCACAGTGAGAAGCTTCGAAACATTTCCATTAAAAATGTTTTATTTAATTTTTATATAAGCTCTTGACCGCGACTTTGTTCGCGTTTAAAAATAAAAATATGACATCTGATAAAATATTTTATTATGAGCTTCTATATTAACTTGGATTTTTTTTATGCTCGCTCGAGAACAATTTTTTTTTCTGGATGAAACGTACTCTATGTTCTTTTGCCAAATTTTGTGACGTTCAGTGGAGTAGTTAGGGCATGAAAAGCAGACAGACAGACAGACATAGTTAATTTCACATTTATAATATGGATTAGGATTTTAATTTATTAATTGAATGCAATCATTAATTAGTATAATGGAAGTTTGGATAGACAGTCTCATTGCGAGATTTTCTTCATTCTTTTAGAAAAAGCGAGTGCTTGGCTAGGCAAAATTTTCATACAAGAAAGTGATAATCTACGTATACCTCGCACATAGACGTAGGTAATAGTTCAACTAATCTTTATTTATAAAAAAGATTATATTTCAATTTAGGGGAGAAGTTTACCACAGAATAAACAATATATTACGTTGGTATGAATTGAAGTGAATTCTAAAAAGTTAACGAAATTAATTTTGGGGTAATAATTAAAAAAAATTAGAAGAAGAAATTGTTGGGTAGGTAAATGAATGTGAGCTTAATTTGACTTGGATTGAATGGGATATAAAAGGATTGGGAGTTGGACGCCGGTGTCCTTTGTCAACTCAACTCTCAACCAACGAGTGGTATTTCACCAGGTAGGCGTGTCCAGCGGGTGAAAAAATTAAAGCCTTATCACGGAAATTCCCCTGTAACTTATCAGAACTTATCAGAGTGTGCGTCGAGAATGCGCTGTCCGCTTCCTTCAAGCAGGATATTTATATTTTAGTACGGGACCGGCTCTCAGTCCTATGGACACTAAGTATTTCGAGGGCCGAGTTGGAGCGCCACTCTGTAACCACTCAAGTTGCGCAGCGTCTTGGAGAGGATTGCTGCAACCCGAAACGCTCACTCGGCGATAGAAACATGAGGCCTGCAGTAAATATGCTCTCAAAGGGCGCCTGCTGCCTGAAGGAAGATTTGGACAGGCATAAAAAGATTTTACCACACAACGCTTTAATATAATGTATGGACACACTATTCAATGTTCTTACACAAAATGAAAGACACTGGGTAGACACTGGGGCCTAATTCACTTTGGCCCTAATTCACTAACGCCACTTAGCGATTCCACGCGATTCCTTACTACGAAACCATGTCATATCCTCAAATTGTTACGATATCTGTTAAAAAGTCATTCTCTTACATATGTATATACAAATGCCATGACAAGACATTACGTGTTTTGATAAGGTAAGACAAAAGGTGAAATCATAATTACCATACAGAATCAAGGCCCTTGTTATATAGTGAGATAGAATGACCACTTATCTGCAGCGGACACAAGAAAGAACCAACTGAGTGTTCAGTTGGTTTATGATGATGGGTCGAGTAAATATTAAGCATGAAATCGTAACACACAAACATGCCAACAAACTCACTTTCACGCTTATAATGTTAATTTGAATAATTAATTTTTTGCAGTTGTAAAATGAATAGATGTTGAAGAGTCTACGGATTATTTCTGAAATGCTACATATAGGTAATTATAGATAAACCGAGGCGGTGATAAAAGGGTGTCGAACCCGATAACTACAATATTTTGGTGTGGGATGGAATTACTAGAGGTAGAGTTTGTTATGTGTGATGTGGAATCGATGGAAACATTCCTCCTATTAAGCGAGAATGCCTAAAAATGTATGAAATCAAATTAGGTAAACAAAGTTGAAATTAATAGTTTGCGTCAATTACATAGTGTACTATTAGAATTATTAACAGAGGAGCAACGTGAGTCCAGATGAGTCACATAGCAAGTAATATTATGTGACGATATAATAAAAATTAGAACACAGAATAGGTACAGATTACACATAGGTTTTACAGAAGACATAAATTATGGAACTGCTAGTTGAAATTTATGCTAAAGGTAAATTATTAATGAAATACTATTTTTATTCATTGATGCATACAGATTAATGTTCCATTAAGGATTATTCCCGAATATGGTTAACGGCTAGGTATTACTACGTCCGACGGACAGGGATTTTATCCATTAATTACCCTATTTTGTCCCCACAGAAAATTTAAGACACTTTACGATTTTATTTGCTAATGCAATGTCTCGTACATGTATTTCGTTTTTGTATTGAACTATTGCACATTAATTATTGGAAATGATTAATGAAATTATAATTTATTTAACTTTCCATTAGTGAAAATCGTATTAAAATCTGTTGAGTGATTTAGAAAAAGTTAGGGTGAACCAGACACAGTCAATAGCTACTTTATTTCATTACTAGCTTTCGCTCGCGACTTCGTTCGCGCCTCTATTTCTTAACCGATCGCTATTAAGCTTTACAGGATAAGCTAATCTTAAGACTGTCTGAAAATTTCGTCAAAATAAATGATTTTGAGCAGTTTTGGGGTCTATATAGTTAAATAATACACACACACATTCACTTCTATATAGGTATTAAGACAAGGACTAATATCAGAACGAACACAATTTTTACCAAAAAGAGCGCAACCTAAATAACCTATGAATGAAGGGGGCAATATAGCACAACAATTTTTTTTAAATTACCGGAGACAACCGAACAGATTTAAAATTGGAAGGTTTTTCTTAAGGTTTAAAATAAAATGTAAATTAAATAAAAGTAGCCGATTAAAACTTTAAGTACATCATTAATAAGCTTAAAAAATAATACAACTTAAAAATAATAAATATAATAATAATAATAATAAGCCTTTATTTCCGAATTTTACATAGAATTAAAGATAAATTTTAAACAAAGGAAAGGCAAAAGAGTAAAAAAATACAGAGCATCATGTCCAGCTAGCTAACATAATTTAAGAAAAAAATCACGTTAGTATAATCACAAAAAGTCTCTTAATTCGGTGTGCCTTACGGCAAAGGCCTCCTCCAACTCTTTCCACTGCTTTCTGTCTTCCGCTACTCTCATCCAAAGCGGTCCTAAGGTGAGTTTCAATTCGTCTTCCCATCTTCTTGCTTTGCGACCTCGGCTCCTGGCGCCATCCCTAGGGTACCAGACTGTCACTTGTTTGCTCCATTTTTCTTTTTTGCAACGAATCATATGACCAGTCCACCGCCATTTAAGTTGATCAATGCGTGACAGTATGTCTGTTAATTTCGTTTTCTGCCTGATATAATTAAAATAATAAATATAAATTATTTTATAAATCTGCCTGATTCAAACTTTTTGAATATACTCTATTATGCTCTGTATTTTTAAGTAAGTAAGCTCTGTAAGTTTAAAATTTACTCTAACAAGTCAAATTAGGCGACGAAAATAAAGCTTTTCTGTTAAGTCGTCGCCTTAAGATATATGTGTAGATATGACAGATACATAATTTAATCGGTCCTATAAAAGCAACGAATAAGGCATAAACTAAGGGCCCTTGTTGATACCATCGTTTACGATGTTTAACAATAATAATAATCAAAAACTAATAAAATGTATATTATTAGGAAAAAATTATTGGAAAAAAAACTAGTTTTTCGTGTATTGTGTCAATTAGGATTTAACATAAGATATAAATTTTATTTTTTGTAACGCTATAAAGATAAATGTGTAATGCCAATTAATTTCAACAAGTTTGCAATTAAAATATGCAACATTTTTCAGTTGATCACAAAACTGTGTTTATAAGATATTTTGTGCCACACTATGTGAATTAAACAGTAACGTGATACAGTCATTAATATAATTATAATAACTGATTATATAACATTTACTTAATTGACTTTTTTATAACGTTAATTAAACCTACGTTCAAATAATTATAGGTAAGACTGCTACTCACTATAATTGTGCCGGATATACGTTAGAGACCTTGTACCTACATATATATATATATATCATGTAGTTAATCAGTTTATGACTGAGCTAACCTTTTATATACAACGACAAGATCTTTTTGCAGTATGGGAAATGTGCTAATTCTTCAATTAAGAATGTAAGACTTTTAAAAGAAATAAATAGGTAGGTACGATTGGTTCGACTCTTGTGTGTTGGTGTCGATAGGTGTCTTCTTAAAGAAGATCACCCTGGAATAACAGCACGAATGCTTTTCTCTTTCTCTACATAGGCGAACGCATTCTCCGAATCTTGACAATCTTTTTGCACCTTTATTCATTTTTGCATCTGTAATCGATAACTTCAAGTTATAGACCATGTAACATCTAGAAGGAGGTATCGTATGTTCTGTCTGACGTGTCGTCTTGTGATGTATTCTGACGTGATGGGTTGCTTTCACTCACATTTATAAATATACGCACTCTCACTATCCAATCCCTATCTTCTTTGCAATATCATCCGTTGTTTGAATATATTCTGCTTTAGATTATTTGGAACTGTACAATTTATATCGTTCATAACTTTATTCTCCCTAATCAATTTCATCATCATCATCAGCTTGTGTCTCTCCACTGCTAAATGTAGGCCTCTCCCAAGGCTCGTCACCACGCACGGTCTTCTGTCCTTCGCATCCAGCTGCTTCTCGCGAAGCTTTTCAGGTCGTCTGTCCGCCTAGCCGCAGGGCATCCCACACTGCGCTTTCTATTTCGTGGTGACCACCCGAGAACTCTTCTATCCGCTCTGCGATGGATGTGACCGGCCCGTTGCCACTTTAACTTGCTAATTATTTTGGCTATGTCGACAACCTTGGTTCTTCTCGAATGCAGCCCAAACCAGCCGGATTCTTCTGTCAAAGTTGTTCCTGGCTTAACTAGATCATTTGTCCCAAATTGATGTAATCCTGCACAACTTCAACAGACACACCTTCTACAATAACAGGTCCTAGGAGAATAAATTCCTTGAACATTACTTTCGTTTTGTCCCAATTGATCCCCAATCCTACGCACCGAGACGCGACATTGGGGCTATACAACATCCCTCTGAGTTCTTCCAGCGACTGTGCCAGAATGACTATATCGTCATCAAAACGGAGGAGAGAGAGATATTCCTTGTTTTTCTCAATCCAGTGTCTTGAATAACACCTTCCAACGCGTTGGTAAACGGTTTCCGGGATATCACATGCCCTTGTCGAACTCCTCTTCGCAGTTGGATCGGTTTCGTCTGCTGGCCCTTTATTTGCGCGGTCATTATCGCAGCTTTGTACAAATGCCTTAACACCCCCACATAACAACTCTCTATCTGGCATCGTTGAAAGGATTCCAGAACGGCCCAGGTTTCGACCGAGTCGAAGACTTTCTCCTAGTCCACAAAGACTACGCACAGAAGTTGATTATGCTCGTTATTTTTCTGTATGTGGTTCACGATGCTGAAGCCCGAACGAAACCTGTCCTGCTCCGATGGCTTTAACTCGTAGAATTTTTGGACAAGACGATTTGTTATGAGTCTTACAACTTATAAACATCACTGAAGACTGAGATCGGTCTGTAGTTCTTGAGAAAAGTTTTGTCTCCGGTTTTAAAGAACAGAACGTGTGATTCCACCGTGATTCTAATCAATTTATACTATTTAGTTTATAGTTACACAATATACATGACATTGACGAGTCTGGCATCCATTATCTGTCAGCAATTACTGTACATCATGTGAAATAGAGAAACAGAAAAATAAAACAAATAAAAATATTATTTACATCACAGGACCATATTTATTTATTTAATCGGTATTATTTTTAGGTAATGCAGTATCTAATACAGAATGTGAATTGTGATGTAATTCTGACACTCCACAACATGATACGTCAGACAATTATAAAAAGGCTTTTAATAATAATAATAATAACTTTATTTCAGACTTCATTGTGTCCATAGCTCTTTAAATTATATTACTATACATTGTAGAAAATTAAAATATAAACTAACAATATACATAATGTGGTGATGTATGTGCAAGTATCATAGAAATTGATAGAACCTATCATTTTCTATTAAGGGTGATGTGTGACATCACCCAATGTTTTATTATTGGGCAGTCCATCTTCCCAGCAATTACCTTCAACAGCGTGTCGGGGCTGCCAAGTACTCTATTCATCAGGGATGCTATTCTCATCGCATTTTAAAAGGCTTTTTAAAAAATTATACACGTGTAATTATAGGAGGTAAATTAATAATCCGCTATGCAGTTACAAAGTGTTGCGGTGTACAGTAATTTCATGGCGGCATGTTCGTCCGACAGCCAACATCGACTGCTGAACTGCGTAAACAGTTTAGCGAGTAAATAAATAAAATGGCTGTTACTACGTACACTCGATGCTACACGCTCTTGTGAAAAACTAACACTGCAGTAAAACCCCTAGCCGGACAACAGAACACAAAAACAAAGGATACTGCGGTGTAGGAAACAAAAGTGTCCCAAATACTACAACTCATTCAGATATACTCACTCGTACGTGGTGTATTTAAAATAAATTGCATGCAAATTGTTGAGAGCGCGCACCACTATTCGAAATTCAATTCGGAAATCTGAGTGCTTTGAATAATATTGTAACTACTTTAACGCTTTGCATTGTATTCATGCGAGGTCTTGTCATAAATTTAAATTTGAAATTAGAAATCAAATATAGTAAAATATAGTAGTGAAATAAACAAGTATTCGCTACAAATAAAATTTTTACTATATTATCTACACATATAAATAAAATCGTAAACGAGCCGTGGGGCCCTAGCCAAGATGCATACGCTTCCTTTGCGTACTTACGAAACGAAAGAAAGAAAGCCCGGTGATTGGTTGCTGTAACAGTTGTAACTTCAGTACAGGGGGTACTACAATATAGTATATTTCATTACAAGTGCGGAAAGGCTGTCATTGCAAAGAGTTCCGACAAATGTCTA
Organism: Bembecia ichneumoniformis; assembly: GCA_910589475.2. Taxonomy (NCBI): domain Eukaryota; kingdom Metazoa; phylum Arthropoda; class Insecta; order Lepidoptera; family Sesiidae; genus Bembecia; species Bembecia ichneumoniformis. The sequence goes on along the minus strand of OU342537.1, from coordinate 8,241,465 downwards.
CCCGAGCCGAGGCGCAGCCGAAGGTGAGGGTTGACAGTCGGGACAAGTTGCAATGACGGTTCCGCACGTGTACAATATATAAGTAGCTTTTTCACGCCACGTCGTCCGAGTATCTTTAGAAATTTTTACTTGGTGGTAATGTAGCTTTCTATAGGTGAAAGAATTTTAAAAATCGGTCTAGTAGTTTTGAGTTTATTCATTACAAATATACAAAAATACATACATACATACATACATACATACATACATACAAATCTTTTCTCTTTATAATATCATTAACAGTATAGATTAGTACAGACTGTATGTAATTGTACCATCATCACCCACAATAATTGAATTCTCCAAGACTTGAAAATAGACGTCGAAAATATTACGTTTTATTTATAATCAAAATTTTACACGGGCTTTAGAGTTCTAATTAGTTTAAATTATTCTAATTAAAAAAAAACATGGTTTAGTTTACAAAGAGTTCATAAGTATTTGTTAAAATAAAATAAATACTTTATGTACACAAAATTCTTTACGAAAAAACTATTTTACGATATCCATTATCTTAAATATATTTGCAGTCACTGGTATGGCGGTGTGTAAATAAATACCATCCTAGAGAGTGTGCTGGAGTGGGTTTGGGGGTCTCCTGTGGATTGGCTGGGGCTTCACACAAAATAGAACAGTACCTGCTCGACGGATGCATCCATGTCCAGGTGTCCTCCAGATGAGAAACTTCAGCTTCACCAGTCACCAACACAATCTATTGTCCACAATGAAACACTTATTTAAGCATTCCTAGGTTCATAAAGCTTTTTAAGCGAATTATTCTTTATAAGCGTGGCGAATGGGGTCGCGTCCGCAATGGAGGGCGACGCAATGCCCTCTCTCGCCCGAAACTGCGAGAAGGCCAGCATTTAATACAACACCCAACCAATCACAGTTTAAATATTAAAAGAAACATTAAAACAATAATATATTACAATAAATAAAAGTGCCTATTCGTTGTAAAAGTGGAATAATAAAACATTGTGGCCATATCGCCAAGTCAACTAATGTCATAGAATAAATAATAGTAGTAACGTACTAATGTTGCCAGCGCAGAGTCAGAGACAGTTATTATTTATTTCTTTTTTAATATTCTGTTAAAAAGTTTAATAATAAATATTCGTAGAAACAGTAACCGTATAAACAGAGTATTCGATCTCTGAAAGATCCATTTGTTTCTTATTGGTCTTCAGATAGAAGCTTACTTATCTCTTGCAATAAAGTACTGCGGTAGTGGTCGAAAGACAATTATTCGATCGACCGAAGCCCGCGCTGTTTGTTCGTGCTCTAGCACGGTTCTATCACAGTATACATTAAAAATCGGTGAGAATTATCAACTAGAAGTTTTGTTTTTGGTTGTTTAATTACATCGCTTTTGAAAACTGTTATGATAACTTAGTTTAAAGTAGAAAAAATATAACAATAATTATAGAAAAAATATAACAATGACTACTGGAACCGGCCCATCATGACGGACAGGATTATTCTAACGAATAGACCTGATATCGTCTTGATAGACCCACGCATGACGATAGTCTCGTGAAGGCTGAAACTGAGAAGAGGAGGAAGTACCTCGACTTGGCCCACGAGATGTCGACATGTGGGCTGTGGCCTCCGCTGAAATCATCCCAGTTGTTCTATCCGTCAACGGGTTGATCCCAACCAGCCTCAATAGTAACCTGAAGCGGTTCCGTGGCGGTTTCCTCCCAGCCCAGATACAGAAGGCGGTGCTGGTCGATACGGCCAGGATCGTGCGTCGGTTTCTGTCCTTGTCGCCCTGAACCCCGACCGACTGTGCTTCTGTCGGGGGTAACACCTACTCCCTCCCACTTTGGCTTTTTGTGGGGAAGACGAGTTAGCAGTAAAACAGTAAATATAAAGTTTACAAAACAATAAAAATCCTTAATTAAGCCTTGTTTAAAAACAGATTAAGTGCACAAAATAAAATACAATTTTTTTTTTAAAACTAACCTAAAATCTAGTGTTACCTCACCTTGCCCTGATGACGGCTTCTATACTCTTCTCATGGATCTAACTAATTTTAGGAGCTCTTCTTGAGGCATACTGTGTCTGTCTGTGGCAACTTTGTTTTTTTGCTTTGTTTGCAAAGCTACGAGCTTTTGTATTTTTTCAACATAATTACGTCGGTCGTTTTCGCATTTAATCCATTAATTAAGTTCGAAAAAAAGAAGCTATTATTTTATTCTAAAGTTTAAACTCTCATCGTTTAGTAGACGGTGGTAGTACACTGAATTTCTTTCAGCCCGAATTTCCCGATACGGGATTCGTGACTTAGCCGAGGGCGCACACGTCGTGTTGACTTATGTCGGGTTCGTGTACACTCCCCGTGTCGACAATCGACCAAAGCCTGTACCATTTACGTCACAGAGAACTGAAAACAAAACCCCACAAAATTGCATGTACCGTATTTCCTTTTTACAATGTTTTAAAGGAACGCTTTGTTTCGCCAGACGACTTCGAATTTTATTCCTTAAACGAACAAAATCTATAATTCTAATTTTACTAAACTGGAATTAGAATCGTTTTAATTTCCCAACATTTATACCAAATCCAGCGAGTTTTTGCAAAATGAAATTAGCCGAAAAAGCGGCGCCATTAAAATTACATTAGCATAAATAAGAGGAATGCTAATCTGGAGGAAATAAATCTCGTCCGGGAAATAAAAATAATCTTCGTAGGGCAGCTTTCAATGACGTTCATGGCCGTATAACTATATTTTTATATAGTTTTATAAAAAATATAATTTTAAATATACTTATAAAATCGAACAGACAAATTTTTGTAAAGGATTTTTGAAAATTTATTAAATCTAATATTAAGTTTTACATAAAATTGACAAAGTAATAAAAATTTACTATGCGAGGTACCTAATAGCTCCGGAGTCTCAAGTTATGACTTCAATGGACTACTTCAAGGTTTGCTTCTTGTAATCCTATTTTTGAGAAATATAATATTTTATAAGTCGTTTAGTTTTAGCAAAACATTGTATCTAACAAATACAATCTCCCTGAAAATTGGAATACTAATTAAGTTACCCCTCGTATCCATACAAAGTAAATTTAACAACATTAAAAAGAATAAAATATTCATGTCGTCACGAGACGAGAGTCCCGGAAAGGCTGTCTCTAGGGGAACGCAGAATTTAGCAAACTGCCCAAACGCGTCCATCAGTTAAGAGCAAGTTTAACACTCTTTTATTCTAATTAGACCTTAGGGGACAAACTCAGAGGGTCTCTGTGAAGTACAGAATAGGAAAATGTTAGCTTTGTGGCTCAAGGGACACTTGTTTAAATCCGAGGGTCGTCTAGACCGTCAATTTGGAAATATGAATATAGTTTAAATACGTAATACTTGTTTACTAAAGTGTAGGCAATTTAAATTTCGTGTGTTGTTTCATGGAATTCGCTGACTATTTTTAGCAAAATCACCAATGGTTATAATGGTTGATAACTTGCTAAGTCAAACATTTGTAAGGGACGCCTTTCTAATGATTGACTTACGAGGAGTTACAAAGACGCGATCTCTAGTTAAATTTATACTAATATTATAATGTATAAAGAGAAAAGATTTGTATGTATGTTTGTAATGAATAAACTCAAAGACTACTGGACCGATTTTAAAAATTCTTTCACCTATATAAAGCTACATTATCCGCGAGTAATATTTCATAGAGAGTAATTATAAAAGCTAGTATGATATAATTACAACTAATTACTTTTCTCTAAAGAAAGTATTAATTATTATTATATTTTTTTTTATAAATGCATTGTGCATTAATTTGTATTAAATCTATAAAAATTAAAAGTATTCTCTGAATTTTAATTTTATACGTCAAAGAAAATAACACATGTTTAAAGAGTTAATCATTATAAGGGATGATAAATTTGATTTGCTTGTACAATACACACCAAAGCTTAGAATGTCAATATTCCTAAAAACTCAATAAACAAAAATTTAATCAACCCCATAACGTCGGGACAAATCCAACACAAATTGGATAGAAATCTTGCAAAGTTACCTACGGCGCGGACGTTCAATTTTTTCTGCTGTATCTAATCCGTCGAATTGAATTCGGACTGCCTCAGATATTCCACGTGCACGAAAATTGTGTATTCAGCTTCGGGCGGGGATCGATGTGAGTAGACCCTGGAAAAGATGGCGTAATATCACAACAGATGTCGACGACGGTTATGTCAACTGGTCGTCCATTCACGAAACTAATAAAAGATTCAGCATTGTCGTTTACCCAAAGAGGGTTCTGGCAAAGCATTCGCGCCCATTTCGAACCGTGTACACTATGGTTTTGAGGTCGCACCGGACCTTCTCCGGCTATTATCGCGCGGGATATGGTTTATAGAATGGACATGAGTTTGTAATCGCCCCGTTTGTTTGTATTTTACAACACCTCATTGTTTTGACGCGTTTTAATGAAATTGAGTGTACCATTTTTAAGTTATTATTTGTTTTACTGCGTCTCTTTCAGTATATGATTCGTTGTTGAAACGAGTAACATAGTTATTATATCATATATCATATACATTCATACAACATCGATTATTCATACACATCTCAGGCTCAAATTATTTACGAGTAGTCCCTTAAACACTTCCACTTCTCTTACAAAACTCTTACAGTCAACTATACGATTTTTATAATATGCTTCAAATATTATTCTATTTTTTACATAATGAATTAGATATTTAGCTGGCCAGATTGCGTTTATTTGAACAATAAATTTTAAAGTACAATTAATTTTGTATAATAAACCTAAAACTAAATAAAATCTAAAAAATATGTGTATCCGGAACCGAGCCCAGTATTTGGCCGTCTTTAATTTTTCGGCCGCTTTAGCAGCCGCACCCACTTGCCGACTCGTTCCGTGGATGTGGGAAGGAGCCAGTGTGCCTACACAAGTAGCGTCCCACACTAGAACCCTTCCCACACTCCAGGGAATCATGGACATGGACCCTGGACATGGGCATCTGGCAATTATATTTATATTTAATTTGTTGCTTTTTCTTTCCCACGATTGAAAGCATTTACTCCTGAGAAACAGGTGTCCAATCTAGTTCGCGGGACTCAGAGATTGCCTTCGTCTGTTTTCATAGTTGCAATTATGTAACATGTTAGCGAATAAAGCTTTATTAATAATGACTAGCGATTCGCCACCGACTTACACGTACAAATGAAAGTCTAAGCGCATATCGAGAATGAAAATCTTTCAAATTTTGACAGTAGGTAGTTTTCCTGAAGAATGTCTATGAAATTTATTCATCATGAATGAATGAGTCAGTATCGCGGCACGGAAAATTTGAAATTAGATTCTCTTTCTATAAGATTTATAAGATCGCAACTAATAAGATCTGATAACAGCATTTACTATCTTACTAATTATGGCTTTAAATATTTAAAAGTATGTTTAAATGTGCTCTGTCTTCAACATAATAAAGCAAAGGAGATGATATCATGAAGCATATTCATTATGTATTGCAACATCCTCTTGTTAAGGTGGCCGGCAGAGCACATGAAGCTCGTATGGCTTTGCTTCCTTTTAAGTGACAGATATTACCTACCATCAAGTGTCCACTTCAGTCTGTCTATCGCACTTTTACATAAAAAATAACTTCTTGCAGATTGACAGGATTTCATAATGTATTGGGTTTACGATGAACGATGGTAGTTCTGCACACTCAGACTTCATCGAAATTTTTCTTTCCCTTAGTAGTAAGTGTTCATATTTTCAAATCCACAAATTATAACGAAAATAAAACCGTCGGACATTCGAACCGACTGTGTCTGCCACGTGTCTACCGGTGCAGCAGCCGAGCTATTATCCCGATGATGGTCTAATACAGCATTCCACCTATTTCGTCCTGTTTTGAATTAAAACATTTTTTTTTCGAAATCGTTTTCGGTTTTCATCAAAATTAAATGAGGTCGTAAAGCATGAATATAATTTGTTTAGTAACATTGTAGTGACGAAAGATGCTGCCCAATGATACAATATCTCTTCGGATATCAGCAAGTCTATGTCAAGGAGGCAAAGTTCGTTGATCTGTGTGGCGGCTTATTCAGTGACCCGTCAGATAGGGGTGGTGTGTATCATGAACACGAAAACTTACTTTAGAAAGTGGGTCATTGAATTTACTTACTTATAAATAGATACTTATCAAGGTTGTATCAAACCATTCCGATTAAAATTCCTTTTTGTATTGTGTTTGCCTTGAAATTTGCCTGTGGGAATGGTCGGTTTTCTGGCTGTTTACCTGGATTACCAGGATAATATACCGCGGTCAAAGCTTCGAAATGCATTAGGACCTGCATATCAGTCGTTTGTGTTGATTAAATTATCGCTTGATCTAATAGTGAACAAAAAATTCGAAGGTAAACTAAATTTGTGGGGAATAAAGAATTCTCCGAACAACTTCGTGCGCGTGATGTTCGGTATAAAGCGTAATTTTGTTTTTTGTAAACCGATTGGAATGAAACAAACACTTAATGTTACGGGAATCTTCCTGCAATATGTAAGTGAAAACCACATTCAAATCGGTCAAGCCGTTTCAGAGATTAACATGCACAAACGCACAGACAAACCGATAAACATTCTGGAAACTATTTTTTTACCTCGATGGCATAAGCACAACGTGTACAAATTGTTTTTTTTGAAAAACTCTTTAATGTACAGACACAGCTCGTTTACGATTTTATTATATGTAGGTATAAGATATATTATATACCTACCAAAAGTACCCAACGTGCCTAAAGAAGTGTTCACTTTAAAAAAATCCATCTTTAATAATGAACCTTGTGCACGTAGTCCGATAGATTAAATCTTAATGCAAATAAATCCGAATTCTTCCAAATTTGTTTTGTGAATGAATTGAAATTTAAATAACAATAATGTTATTGTTAGGTATTATTATTGTTCACATATTTATTTATTTTATTAGTTTTAACTTTTTACAAAATAAATTTTAAAAAAATTAATATTTTCTTATGTGCGGCAGGGAACTGGTTTTAAAGTAATGTTTTCAATATTCGTGCAAGCAGTTGTGTTTTTTGACAACAAATAAATTTAAATAAATATATTTTGTTTCATATATTAGCGAGTACATGCATGGTGTGTGACCGTGTGTATGGTGTTAAACTAAGGGTTCCTACGGAAGATCAGTGCTGGCCTATGCCAGCAATATGCTGAGTTAGGGACCTTTTTGTAACTTTCTTTCTAGCCGTTACTGTTAATTTTTTTCTCTCTGTCTTTTGAATGTTATGTTTTTATAACTTACAAATAATATAAATTGATTGATTGATTGATTGACAATTAATATTTTGTTAATCTCTGTAAATCAAAATGAATCGTTAAAGGGATCCTCTTCCAGATGCCTCTCCGCCGCTTCCTTGCGCGGCAATGACATGTCAGACAAAATCATTGCCAGCCGGCCGACAAGACAGCCCAACGAAACTTTTTTTGAGAGCAGCATTAGCTTGAGATTAAGATAAATTGTCCGTTAATAAGTTAAGTTAAAATAAAATACTTAATACGATTAAATGAAAATAAACCACAATTGGTTACAAAAGTCACATACCAAAAACAAATGTAAGAAATGTAATATGAAAAAGTTACAATCTAAAAATACACATAACATAAAGTATATCCACCAATTGGCAATTCGGAATAGGAAAGGCTCGCCCTATAAAGTACGTGAGGCGGTCAGAAACAAACTTGTGCAATAAATAACCCGATCGGATAAGAAAGGTACGCACTCACCCATTTTATATTCAATAAAAATGCGATAAACTAAATTGTCTTTTGATATAACCACTCCATTAAAATGCATATTGTAAAATGATGGAATATTAAAGAAATAAAATATTTTTCAGTGTTTTGTTTTTATTTGTTCGAGATTTTTTTTTTTTTATTTTTTTTTAAGTATTTTATATGAAAGTTTTATATGAAACTCTTAATTTTTACTGGCTAAAGATGTGTGTTGTCTACTAACGTTGTCGTGATGAAAAACCACACTCTTTCTATTGATCAATTCCGGCCGCTTTCTCTCAACTTCTCGCTTTAATCTCATAAGTTGTTAGCAGTAGAGATCCGAGTCGATGGTTCTGCCCGGCGGTAAAAGCTCATAATGAACAATAACCCTTCCAATCTCACCACACACACAGCATCACCTTATTGCGAGTTAACTCGGGTTTTGACATAGTCTGTGAAGCCTGACCGACCTTTGACCACGACCTTTTTCGTACGTTCTTGTCGATCGTGATCCACTTTTCATAACCAGTTATCAATCTCTTCAAAAACGGTTCGGTTTCTGTTTGTCTGTACGTTTGTGCACGCTAATCTCAGAAATGCCTTAGCTTATTTGAATGCGGTTTTCACTGATGTATTGTAGCAACGTAACATTTAGTGTTTCTTTCATTCCAAACGGTTTACAAACAAAAAAGTTCGACTCTTTACTTTGACAAGTATAAAATGAATGATGAAATTTCAAACTCGGTATAGGAAATACAGTATCTAAACAGGGCCTTGAACCGTAATAATATAGGCTTGAGTATAAAATATTGTTGAGTTATTCGACCACAGATTTTAGACCATTGTGTTTCTCTTACGTGTTCTTAGCACTCGTGCCGGCTGACCTCTTTCCATTTGACCGAATATTATACAATATAATCGAGGAATAAATTTTTCGTAACTGTTTGTAACCTTTCGGAAAACTTTTTATTCCCTGGGATAAGGGTCAGCCGCTTCTGTAGAGATTAAAAGACATTATTTACCCGTGTATATGCGTAACCAAGCGTCAAAGTTTTATATTTCTGACAGGGGACTGAAAGCTGACCCTTTGAACATGTGTTCTGTCTACGTTTAAATGTATTAATAAGCGGAACAATTTTGCAAGTAATAATCTTAGCAGTTAAATCTATAGTAACTTATAAAATAAGTAACTTAGTATGCAATGCAGTTCTTCGATAAATTAAGAATCTAACACTGAATTATTTGAATTATTAATTTGATAGAAATTAATTTATATCATACTAACTTTTTACCGAATAGAAGTTAAACAATGGTCTATGGTCATCCTGAGGTCCATGCTTGTTGGAAGAATGCTTGAAATTCAGACCAAATAACAACTTGACAGAATTTTGCGAACGACTCAGTGAAGACGGTTTTCTTTTCTAAGCTACAAAAGCAATTTTAGTCCATATGTTGAGGTTTTGTCTTCCAAGCTATGACCTCAATACTAGCTGCAAGTACTAGCTGAGCCCGCAACTTCATACGCGTGCTATTCGGTATAGCGCGAAACTTTTTTGTTTGTAAACCGTTTGAAATGAAACAAACACTAAATGTTACGGGAAGCTTGGTACAATACAGTCATCAGTGAAAACTGTATTCAAATCGGTTAAGCTATCTCTGAGATTAGCGTGCACAAACATACAGACAAACAGACAAGAATTAATTCTAAAACCTATTTTTTAACCTCTGTAACATAAGTACAACGTGTACAAAATGTACAGTACGTTACTTACGGTTACGATTTTTTTTGTAAGTATAGATATTGATTTCCAAGTTTACTTACGTGTGAAATTTGATTCCATCCTGCTTTTTATTTTTTAATGATCGGTTTTTACACCCCTTTACATCCTTGAAGACTGGTTGCTCAACCAATAAGTCGAGGCGTAGTTTGCTTGCATGAAACCGTGTATGTACAAGACGAGGCGTTGTTTTACCAACTTCACTCTGACGTCCACAAAGGTCTATCTTTAGTTCTTATTTTATCTGAGGCTTGAAATAGGATGATTACCTCCCATTTCCATAACTTACAAATTTTATACTAGGATAGTTTATATATTAGTAGGTATAGTGTAGATATCACAATTAATGTACTGTCCCATATCAAGGCAAATTTTGTATATTGGGGAGAAATACATGTTTACAATTGATAATATAAATTAGTATATAATTATATTGTATACTTCAAGCATCTCCCTGAATTGTATGGCTAAAGCTTGCAAAAGTGTCTGTTTCATTTTATGGTTCTATAGTCTCTCAGTGAAAAACAAAGAAATAGAGGACCCCGGACCGTACACTCGGTAATTTATGTAATGAATGTTGCTCTATTTAACTGTTTTTATATATAACGTATAAAAATATTAAAAGTTTTTCCTAGCTCATCTACTAGTTCGGTGTGACCGCACCTCAAAAACTGAATGTAAGTCAATTTCCCACAGGAAATGATGTCATATCCTAAATCTTAAAGGAAAAATTACTCGAATTTGGCACACGCGGAAACAACTCTTACTTACTCTATTTTCTCTTAAAAATAGTTTTAAATATTTTCTGCTTTAATGAGGAATTTATGCAATGAGAGACATTAAAAATTCAATTACTATATGTATGTGCTGTTTTGGTTAATAATTTTTATTTGTCTTTTAATACATAAATAATTGAATTATTTCAAAAGTCAATAATAACCTAAAAATCATAAAACTCCTTTTAACGACAGCCCTTTATTATTTACTTTTAGTCGGGTTAGGTAGCTGAAAAAAATTCAGATCCGGTAACCAATGCGCCCTTTTGGATTCAGGTAGCACATGGACAGACAAGTCTAAAAAGCCAGGGACAAAAAATTTTCGGGCCCTATAGCGGCGTTGATGACGTAATCAATATGGCTGCCTAATTTTTGTGATGCGATTCTATATTGTTTTGTTAGTAATTGTTATTTAGGAGAACGCTTACAACGGTATTTTGGAATCATAATTGCCAGAAAGATTTGTATAATTTTTTTTTAATTTTGATTTTTGAAATATTTTGCTAAATGACTAGGGGGACCCGTTAAATGTTGCTGAAAACGTGACATACAGGCTTTTTCGTCTGATTTCGTCTGATTAATATACACTGATAATATAAGTTAATATCAAAATACAAACCCGAGTTATATAGGCAAAAGTTATATAGGCAAATCGCATCATAGAAATTTGGCAACCATATTGATTACGTCATCAACACCGCTAGTGGGCCAGAAAAAATGTCTTCTGGGCATTTTAGACTCGTCTACCCATGTACTATCTGAATCCAAAACGCAGTGCGCCAGACATGAAATATTTTGGTATAATTTTCAGCTCCCTCACCCCACTTATTAACCGTACTGTACGAACCGCTTGCGATGCGGCAAATAACTTAAATATGATATGTTTACGCTTCAATGAAGCTTTTAATCATTGTCATATACATATTGTTGCTTAGATCAGGGATGATGTGGTTCACATGCCTTTGTAAGGCAAAAGTTCCAAAAATTTAAAAAAAGATAATTAAAAAAAACAAGTCTACTGTAATCAGTAAGTAGTAATTTACGTGTAGACAAGTAACTAATAGGCAGCATATCAGTTCAACGACTAACTTTTATCATAATAAAAAAATTAACTAATCATAATTGACGACTAATCATAAATCACGAAGATACAAAAATTAAGCATGGGACATTTTGGGAATAGTAAACTATGTAAATATTTATTGAAAGTTGCAAAATGTCCACAAAGATAATGAAAGTGGAAATTTTGGGAACAATAAATATATTTATTTTTGTAATTCCCAAAATTTCCCAAATTGGACATTTCTTGCGGGACATGATGGGAATAGACCCTTTTGGAATTGTTAGTTATACATCTTTGGGCGCGTTTACGTGTTACGTAAGACACGAATTTGGGTTTATTATTTACATGATTGATGTATTTTTTTTATTGACGCCTAAGTAGTATTAAGTACAACACACATTGGTTAATTTTTAAATTCTGTTATTATTTTTTTAATTAATATATATACTGTTGGCCTATGTGTTTAAGGAGCTCATATTTAAAAAAAACACCTTCGAATATTCAGCTGTAGGAAGTATCGTAGAATTAGATAAATCAATATATGTATAGTCGTACTAAATACAACAAACACAATCCGAGCAGCTAAATCTGTCCGCTGACCTTTACATCACGTAAACACACACAGGGTGCTTGCCTTAACGCTCTTTTCTAGGGTTCCCGGATTCGATTCCCTGCTGGGTCAATTTTGAAAATGAAATTTTCTAAGTTAGCTCTGGTTTGGATTTGGAAAGTAGTGGCAGGGCACATTGCGTTTGCAGTCCCTCTGGCCTTGAAATAACTACACGTGCGCTGTTGTGTTTCGGTGAGTGAGTAAGGGATGCCAGAGCCCATTTCCCTATCCCCTCCCAATCCCTTATCCTTAATCCTACTTTATTCGGCAGCGCACTTGCAGTACCTGTAACGTTGCTTGTTTTATAGGCGACCATAGCCACCTACCCTAAATGTGTCGATCTTAACATAAAAATAAATAAACACAGATTCTTGAAACTGTAGCAATTTACAAATACTGAATTTACTGCATATCGAGGTCATCATCTAGTCTAGAAAGGATAGCATAATAGCAGCAAGATTGGTCGAGATGGCATTTCAAGAAAATAAATTTCTATTGTGAACTTATACCTTTGTTATTCTTTTCCAGATAAGAATACCACTACGCCACGAGTACACTTAATAATAATAAGTGAAATCGTCAACCCGAAAACGTCAACTCCGCAAAACCAAGATTTATAAGGAAAAGAAATGTTGACGGGGAACAGGCGCAAGCGGCCGTTGACTTTGTTAAAATGGAGGAACAAAATGATGCTCTATTTTCGAATAGCTCAAAATATCGCGGCGGAGTGAAGTGTGACATATGAAAGTGCTAGTGTTAGTGAGGTACAATTGAGACCATAATGTAATAAAGTTGGGATAAGATGTGTTCGCTAATGCGATTACGACTTTTGGTGATGTTGGCGGCTTGCTGCGCGCAGGAAGGCGAATGGAGTGAAGATGCCGAAGACCTAGGTAGGTTTTTTCATAATAATAATAATTGACAGTTAATTTTTTAGGGTTCCGTACGTCTAAATAAAAAATGGAACCCTTATAGGATCACTCGTGTGTCCGTCTCCCCTCCCTTATCTCCGATACTACTGAACCTAAAATTTTGAAAAAAAATACAGAAATTAGTTTTCTACTTGTAGATTATAGGAAAACCTATAAGAAGTCCATGATATTAAATCACTCAATATTGTGCGGTTCGGTAACATCGTACGGAACCCTCTTCACGCGAGTTCAACTCGCACTTGTCCCGATTTTTTTTTATAATTTTACAAGCTTTTCTCCGAGGCTTCGTAAGCCTTTACATTTAGTTGAAATATAGTTTTGGTTTATATAAGCACCTATGTTGATTTTTGGAGCCTCCTTTTAAGAAAACTATAATTCCTATGTTAAGAGATCTCATACCAAGAAATTTATACAGATACAATTAAAAATAGGTTTTATGTATGTATTTTAGATTGTTCTTGACTTCCGTTTAGTTCACGTGATTGTTTGCTCCACCGCCAATTATCGTGAGGGCATAGTGAGATATAGTTTCCGACAAATATAGCTGATATTATAATATGACAACTAGTTGATATGGGTCTATGTTGAAATTATATGATAACCAACTGGTGCTTGCGGCTTTGTCCGCGTAGAAAAATTAAAAATGTGACACTATTGGTGGAGCAATCTAATAATATACTACAAAAGAATTAAGTGAAGCGGCGACATCTCTCGGACTTGCGTAGAACTTCTTGGTGACAGTTACAGACGTTTACAGTTTGCATAGTACCTAAGGATAAAACTTTAAGAGCGCGTATAAAAAGAAATAATAAAATATTTATAAATAGATTAATACATTATAAATAAAATCGAAATGTGGACAGAAAATATTATACAATAAAATTTTCACCAAATTACCTCCAATTTTTATCGTTTTTTGTTTTATTTTCAAAATGACATATATTACAAACCTAAAAAATTATCAGTAATCTCACTTCCTAGATTATCTAGGCCTTTGTAGATTCATTTTTCACATGACATTATAGTTTACGAGTAATTAATATTTAATACTTTTGGCACTTATAACATTTTTATTCCGAGAAATGCTCTATCTTCCGTCTTAGGTCATGCATACTTCAATTTTCATTGGTTCACATGATCAGTCACAATCGCTCCACTGAGACGGGAAGACTATATTTCTGTTAGAAATTTTATAGTAAGACTTGTTTGTGAGTAGGTTATTATAAGTGTGTTGTGTATAGACTGTTTATAAATTGTTTCGTATTATTTTAACAGGACTGTGTAAATATATGGCTAATAAAAGGGACTCTGTTTTGTTGGTATAGTGTCCATTCAATTATGGTGCCACGCGGGTGAAATTAGTATTTTTTTACTTTGTATGCCCCCTTAAGGAATAAGGTATTGCTCTGTTGATATATGAAAACCGCATGAAAACCCATTCCGTAGTTTTTTAGATTATCGCGAACATACAGACAGCGCGGCGGGGGAATTTGTTTTATAATATGTAAAGATATAGGTAATTATTATTCCGAAAGAATTTTTAGCTTCGATTAAGTTGTTTCAGAGATTTCTTGTTACATATAAAGTTCGCAGCGTACCTGCATTCTCCCGTTGCTGGTTGTGCCCTTGGGCGACGGCAACCACCTACCATAAAGAGAACTGTCAGTCTAGATGCCGCCCTTTATAATATACTAGCTTTTTCTCGCGATTTCGTCCGCCTCTCTTTATAAAATATTGCTCCCTGATAATGTTTTTTTTTTTAATGTTAAGATCGGCAGACAGGCTGACGGTCCACTTGGTGATAGGTGGATGCTGCTAAAGCTGCTGCAAGTGCGCCGCCGACTACAATAGGATTAATGATAAGGGATTGGGAAGGGATAGGGGAATGTGGCTTTATATAGGTGAAAGAATTTTTAAAATCGGTCCAGTATTCTTTGAGTTTATTCATTACAAACATACATTTGTATGGGAGGGGGGGAGGGGTAAATTTGTATAGCCTATGTTACTCGCTGATAATGTAGCTTTCTACAGGTGAAAGAATTTTTAAAATCGGTCCAGTGGTTTTTGAATTTATTCATTACAAACATACAAAAATACATACATACCTACAAATGTTTTCTCTTTATAGTATTAGTATATAGATAAAAAACATGTTATTAAAAACACTTTGTGATGATAATTTGAAATTAATTTTAACCACTTCGAGTTTCATGCGTTTCTGCATGAGTTAAACCTATCTTACTGAAGATTGAATTGTATAAACTTATTTTTAATCTTTTGAGTACAAACACCAAAAAGTAATAACTTTTTTTCTAATGAGATCCCAATGGGTGCATACCTACCTACTTGCTAATATTGTTAGAAGCATTTTTGTATGATTAGCAATAAAATCGAGTTATCGTGTCGAGACACGCTACGGTAATATAATAACCCAATCTCATAAACGATTATATTATTACGCAACCATTTCGCGCCACACCTCACAATGAATCGTTGAAGCGATCAAATGAAACAAAATCGAACAAACTCAAGTGGGAATCGAGCTCAACCCATTAAACGCGATTGCTTGTCGAAAATGAAAATGGGGAAATATATTTTCGTTTGTTCGGCGGGTCGTTATTCCATGTTTTTTTTTCTCTGATTTTTATGCAATCCACCGGGAGTCGCGTTTACACGCAGCAAATTGCTCACTTTTGATTGAGAGAAGCGGATTTCGTGTAAAAAAAATCAATAAATATAATTCCACGCCAATCAAAGTGTTGACATACGGAACACAAACACAAAATCTCTGTCAATGTCATACTCGTAAATCAGAAAGTATTGAACAAGGCTGGAAGTTTATCCCATGTTCTCGTGATAACCATGTTAATATTTTTGGAAAAGACTTGGCTCATAGTTAGACCATAATCTAAATTAACACAGGGCAAGTTTTTCACATTCACTCTCAACTTCTTGCTGAATCTCATCAATCCAACCGCAGGGACTATATTGATCTCTCTTTCTTGAAAAATATTATGGATGGAGGGATCGATTGCCCAAATCTGCTGAGCAGGGTGCGATTGGCGGTACCAAAGAGTAATTCTAGGTCGCATATTAAGAACAGGCTAACGTTCAGGCCTAGAATCGCCAAAACTAATCTGGGCGGAGCCGCTCCCTTGAGCAGAATGGTCGTCACCTACAATAATTTAATTAGGGGAACTGGTATCGATATCTTTCAGTATTCCTCCGCATGTTTTAAAAGAAGGGTTAAAAAAAATCTTTTATCGCGTACTCCATAATGGTTTGTTGTTTTTTGAGTTTTTGTTTTTTATTCTTTTATTATTGGTTTATTTATTATTTTTTTAATTTTTTTTTTTGTTTTCGTCTTAATGCATGCCAAGTTAGCCTATAAGTGGAGTATACGATATTATAAATAAATTTTTAAATGTGTTTATGTATAAGGATGATTGTATACTGCGTTGGCTTCCTAATAAAATAAATAAATAAAATAAATAAATTATTGGCAGTAGAGATCCGAATCAATAGTTCTGCCCGCCGGTAAAAGCTCATAATGAACAATGCCAACACGACATCACCTTTTGGCGAGTTAACGAGGGTTTTGGCACAGTCTGTGAAGCCTGGTTGACCTTTGACCACGACCTTTTTCACACGTTCTCGTCGTACGTGATCCACTTTTCATCAACAATCTCTTCAAAAACGGTTCGGTTTCATTACGTCTCAATAAAGAATCGCAAATGAGTACACGATTCATAAAGTTTCTTTCAGTGAGTGTGTGGCGCCCAAATAACA
Organism: Bembecia ichneumoniformis; assembly: GCA_910589475.2. Classification (NCBI taxonomy): domain Eukaryota; kingdom Metazoa; phylum Arthropoda; class Insecta; order Lepidoptera; family Sesiidae; genus Bembecia; species Bembecia ichneumoniformis. The sequence goes on along the minus strand of OU342537.1, from coordinate 8,224,701 downwards.
AGCTTTTTTTCTGTACCTAGCTTTTTTCAAATGGGTCAAAACTGCTTTTGGTAATGCCCATTTCTTCAAAAATGGCGTCCATTTTATCTGTAACAGGGCGGCCAGAGCGAGGTGCACTTTTGACATTCCCGGATTGAAAACGCTTAAACTAACTTTGTGCTACTCCTGCTAACACTGTTAGATCCATAAACGTCACAAATTTTTTTCGCAGCTTGCGTTGCATTTTTTATTTAATAAAATCTTAAAATGTATCGAATTTCTTCATTAGATTCACTCATTTTGACAAAGAAAAAAATGAAAAATAGCTGGAACAACATTTTACTAATATGTTTCTTTTTTTGAAATGAAACATTTTTAATATCATCAAAACCAGCCGGATACAAATAGTACAGCCAAAGAGGTTTTATTACAAGTTTATACATACTATAAGCGAAAAGACTTCTTCCCCGACCCAATATATTTATAATTCCACGCCAATCAAATTGTTGACACACTTTTTTTTATTTTTTTATGTTATGTCGACAGACAGGCTGACGGTCCACTTGATGGTAGGTGGCTACCGTCGCCTATAACACAAGCAACGCCACAGCTGCTGCAAGTGCGCTGCCGACTACAGTAGAATTAGGATTGGATAAGGAATTAGGAGGGGGGGGAATGGGCTCTGGCATCCCTTACTCACTCACCGAAACACAACAGCACGTATATGCTGTTATTTCACGGTGGTCCTCTGTAAGGGGGTGGTCACTGCCGCCAGGCGGGCTGCCCAAATGACTGCGAAACGCAGTGTGCCCTACCACTACTTAAAACTGGAACACATAAACAAAATCTCTACTAATGTAATGTATCAGAAGTCTTCAATATGTCTGGATGTCCATTACATATTCACGCGATAACCATTGGACATATTTTTGAATGAGACTTGGCTCACAGTTAGACCCCAATAAAATTCTAAACTAGCTGAGCCCGCAACTTCGTAAGCGTGGTGTTCGGTATAGCGCGTAACTTTTTTATTTGTAAACCGATTGGAATGAAACAAACACTAAATGTTACGGGAAGCTACAATACATCAGTGAAAACCGTATTCAAATCATTTCTGAGATTAGTGTGCACAAACGCACAAACAGACAAAAATTCTAAAAACTATTTTTTGACCTCAGTAACATAAGTTACAACGTGCATAAATGCATAGAAAGCATTTTTGAAAAAATATTTAATGAACAAACACACGGCTCGTTTACGATTTTATTCTATGTATAATATAGAAACACTTGGGAATTTTTTCACATTTGACACCTTTTCCGCAACCTACCATTTCATCTAATCACAATTACTTAGCAATTTCACTTCAAATACATAATCTTTTATTTCTATATATAAAAATGAATCCCCATTTCCTTTGGTCACGGCATCACGCGTGAACGGGTAGACCGATTTTAATTCGGTTTTCTAATGGAAAGAGGGATAAACGGGGAATGTTCATATATATAAAAATTGCACCACGGGCGAAGCTGGGGCGGGTCGCTAGTATTATATAATTTGACAACAAACAACAATTTTATTAAGATACATTTTTATAATTGTAAATAAATTGATATTCTAATAATCATCAGTCCAAAAGTGTCCACAAAAGTGTTCCAAAAGTGTGGCTGCTATGTGAAAACTCTTTGCCCTCCACATTCAATGAGTGTCAGTCGCTCTCTTGGGGTATTAGCTCACGGGGCGTATCGATTGTGATGTCCACACTAAAACTTGTCTGCTCTTAGCTAGACAGATATATTTCACTCATTTCCGCTCCAGTTAATTGATTATTTAGACTATGTCCAAACTCCACTATCGTACCGAATCATACCTCACACACAACAGGGTTATCACAATAGTATTCGTAAATTAAATAAAAATACAAAGATACAACACCATGTACCGAAGTAAATGGTTTGAATGATTAGACACTCAAATCTGCTCAATTAGAAACTTTTGTTCACGTATATAACTAATCAAAAATTTCGACCACGAATCCGCTCGAAGCGTTGTAACTGTCACAAATTGAATAGTTTCTAACTCGTTGAAACTTCGCTCGCTCTAATTCTCCTACGAAAGCCCTGATGACGCCTTAAAAAGAACTTTCGAAGTAGGCCGCACTCATATGTGTACATAAAACGTTTTACATAAACTACTTACTTTAGTGATAGGTCAACGAGACCAATATTTTCTTGTTATAGTAAAGAATGATAGTCCACGTAATGATAGGTGACTCAGGATATGAATGCAATGAAATAAATAAATGATCCTATAAACACTCCTCCAACGGAATCAGAACATAAAACCGTTAGAAGCATCTCTGTAGTTATCTCTATATCGAAATTTAGAACAAAGACCCGCTGAAAGCACTAATATAGCTTAAGAATAGTTGCTAAAATAATTTAAATGAGTGGTTAGGGTGCTTGCCTTTAACGCTCTGTTCTAGGGTTTCCAGGTTCGATTCCCGGCTGAGTCAACTTTGAAACTTGAACTTTGAACTACCTATGTCTTTGTAAACCGGGCTGCTCAAGTGCGATTTCTCATTTGGATGCCCGCGAAAAGAGTAGAAAAGCAGGCCAATTAAAATGTATTCATACATGGGCGGGTCTATTCGACTCCCAACTTTATTGCAACGATTAATTTTATTGCGAAATTTTTTGGACAGTGAAACGGAACGAATAGCGGACCGGAGTCAGTCGACATGCCTTCGCCGACCTTTTGTGGTCGCGCGATGGATGGGCCTGTTCAGTACCGAATCTAATCAAAGAGCGAGCAACCGAAAAAATAAACGCCACCAAGTTATTGTGGACGTGATGAATGAATTGAAATTTTAATGTAATTGGAAATCGCTGATGATCGAACGAGCTTTGATATCAACAAAGCAAATGACATCGCCAAATAATAACTTCTGGTCACGGTGACATTGGAGAAAATATATTGTGTTATACCGACAATATTTGTTACTTTTATATTTCTTCCTTATTTCTTAGATTGCTTACTCGGCGTTTTCGTGATATGTTTAGATTCGCTCACTTAATAGATTTTACTAATACACTTATAAGAAACTGATTTAAGGCTGTACCTAGGCCTTAATTCTGACTTTTGTAAAGATTTTATTTTTCAAAATTTTAAAACCTAATCAATCCTAATTTTAATTTAGGCCTTATTATTTATTTTGTTCTTATTTTTATTGAAATTTAAAATAACACAATATGATCTATAAAAAATTAACTAAGCCATTATAGCATACAAAAAACTAGCGAACAGACCCTGGCTACGTACTGATGTATGTAATTTGTTCTGCAAAATTATATACACAAACTTCTTTCTCTCATTTATCGCTCTTTCCATTAGTGAATCTTCTAAACCAGAGGTTCCCAGAGTTTTTTTCTCATATACCACTTTCAAAATTTAGCTGGTTCCTGTGGAAAGCCTGCAGCTATATTTCTGCCATATTCCCAAAACTCGAGAAAAAATGTGAAGATTAGATCTAACTATGGAAATTTGCGTTGCGGTTGAGTTCTAACCACGAATGGGGAGTTTTCTAAATGAGATAAGTGAGAATTGAAATTATCTGCGACAGTGAACCGGCGACACATTAAGATTAATGGTTTCATCGGACAAGTTTTGTGATTTTGGAAGTTATCTTGGTTTGTGAAAATAAATCGTTCGTTTCGCCCTATAAATTGGTTTTAGAACAATTTAATTCTAAAAACATTTTTTTTGACCTCTGTAACATCAGTGCAACGTGTACAAATAGTTTTTTTTTAATTAATGTACAGACACGGCTCGTTTACGATTTTTTTATGTATAAATTTACAAATAATCTACTTCTTCAACTTAGCCTAGGTACAAATTTACATTGTAGGGGCACTCCTAGTAAGTATAGGAATACTTGTATCAAGAGATCCCGCTCCTCCATCACCGCATTTAAAACTTAGACTAAGATAAATGAAACAATATAGATATAGATAGATTTATTATTTTTAATATAATCTGACGGCTTCCTTAGATACCTATATTTTCTCAAGGATAATAAATTATCATAAATTAAAATATCTTAATATAGCATTCCAAAAGCGTACATTAAGAGTAATTAATGAGAATACAAATTATATTCGCGAGTCGTTCCCGCGGCCAACCATTCGTGCTGCAATATAATGATGTTCACGTCTGCGTGCGGTCTCTCTAACTAAAAGCTCAGCATGTGAGAGGAGGTAGGTCAGGCTCGGTGCGACGTGTCTCCACAATAATTTTATTAATATTACCCCCGGAAGCCTGTCACGCGCGAAACCACCGCCCATATATCTTCAGACGCGGGAAAAAAATATGATATATTGAGAGAACGAGAGACGTAAGAGCTTTTCGTAGCTTCCCTACACAGAGTTTAGCGTCTTTTTAGTGTGCTTAAAACCATCCCGTAGCAACTAAATGAAAAAGTTAATATTTTTGTAGCGAACCTTCAATGGCGATTAGTCTAGTATTGCAGTCAAGAATGATGGTATTGACTTTAAAATGCACCTATCTTTACTAATACGTATTATAAGGAGAAAAGATTTGTATGGTATGTATTTTTCTATGTTTGTAATGAATAAACTCAAAGACTACTGGACCGATAATTTCACCTATAGAAAGCTACATTATCAGCGAGTAACATAGGATACTCATCCTCCCCCACCTCTTCCCTTTACCCCTCTCCATACAAGTTGCCATTTTCCAAGAATAATATTTTATAAATATTATTCGCCATATCAATTAGAAGTTACAAGTAGGTATTTAATGTATGTAGGTATACCTATTATATACAAATTTAATTTATATATATTGTATAGAAAATTTTTATAATCAAGTAAACAAAAAAATTTCAGTCTGTTACATAGATTAGGCTGGTTACATTATTTGCCATGGCATTCAACATAATTAAAATTGCCCTTTAGTCAACTGCACCATGTGAAGCCGGTGTAGGACACCAATTTAGTTTAAGCTCTACTCTAACAGTCTTATTCATTAACGTTCAAGAAGCCTACATTAATTACTTCTTCTGCGGACGTTATTTACTTCATTTGAAAGGCCTCGCGACTTTCTGCTGCATTCAATTTCTATTTACAGTTGAGCATTTATTGAGAAACTTCAACAGTAATGATTCTACTAACTCTTATGGATGGAAGAGGAAAAGCAGTGTTATTACATTAAGTAGAATGTTGATCTACTCCCAAGGCATATGCACGCGGAAATGTCAATCAAGCCTGTACCTCTGAATCTCTTTGTTATTTCAATCAGTATCAGATATAATAGCCATGATGACAGATTTTGAAATTCCCTTCCATAATGTAGATACACGTCTATCATATCCGAAAAAAATAATATTTCAGCAAAAAACTAAATTTCAAAGCGAATTATTGAATGTTTTTAAATCTATTTTGAATTACGCGCGAAAACGCTCTTAGTCTGGCGTCGCGTCTGATGAACCGTGACGTCATCGACATCTTATCAGATTTTTCATTCTGTCAAAACAAAGTCAAGCAACACGATGGCACACACCTGGGCGTGACGTCATACGCTCTGATTGGTGTTTCAGTTAACATGGCCGATTGCAGTTATTTATACTTCTATTTTATTGAAAATCTTATTAATCTCAATTTTAATACAAAAAATGAGTAATTTTTTAGACTCTTTTCAACATATATTTTTCTCCAAAACCATTTATTCTTTGATTCTTTAATACCGTCATCATGCCTATTGTTATTGTTTTGTTGTTTTCCAAGTGTTTATTGTTTGGAAAATAAGAAAATAGATCATAAATTAACTTTTGCATGCGAATTCGTCCGAGACACTTTTGCTTAGCTGTTAAAACATTTATTTAATCTTTATTGCTCATATATTATTGTCAGGCGTTGCATTTTTTAAGAATATTGCGCCGACGGAGGAGTGTGAAATTTGGTACACTTAAATTTATATTGAGGAATGAAGAAATCTAATTTTTTTATACTAAATTAATCAATTAAATTAATTAAAATAAACATGTTTGTATTAATAGCTCAGCTCTTCTTTTCATATCAGCTAGCAATACTGCTAATATAACGCCAAAGATGTTCTGCAGAAAAAAAAAGTGTGTTTCAGCTTCGACGCACGGCTGGAGATTAATTTAAATGTATAAAATTTAATGTATAAAATGTTCCTCTTGTCAGTAGACTCGTTTAATAAGTTCAAACGCTATCGTTTCGTTCCTCAACGCGGACTACACTTTTTTCAAGTTTTCCACGTTTGCGTTTATAAGCCCAGCGAATAGTCAGAGTTAATAAAATACATGCTTCAGCTGTCGCACAAATGTCAAAGTGACAGATAACGTAACGCCTTTTAGTTAACGCTTGTATTAATTTTACTTCTTATAAAATTTCCATACCGGGGGCCTTATACATATGAAAATCGATTCTTAAGAAGTAAATTCCAAAAAAAAGACAGTATTCTAAAATATTTTCTAGAACATTCGCAATAAATAAACCTAGATACGGTCACGCAAAAATCTCATTTAGAACCTTAACGCGAACCACAATATTTTATTTCTCGTTCTCAATACAGGATATTTGAGATCATTGATTCGATTGATAAAAACATATCGCGAGGGATTACGCCCAACCAGGTCTGCGGAAAATATTTGTGATAAAAAATCAACGAATATAAAATTACAAGACACAACTATTATACTACTATGTATTATTATGAGATTGTATGTTTGGTAAGATGGTGATTGTAAGTACCGCATACACAAGGTTTAAAGACTCGAGTAAAAGTTAGTTATAAGTTAGAAAGCATTAATTATTGGATATAAAAAAAGGAAAAATCTACAGGGTGGAATCATATCATATTATATTACGTATCTTCAAGAAATTTATATCAAAAATGCCTTTGAGGGATGACAATTTTATTATACTGTTACGTGCGGGGTGAGTCAAAATGCCATGTAAGGACGAAAAGAACTTTTTATTTTCACAAACCAAGTTGACTTCCAAAATCACCAAACATGTCCGATGAAACCGTTAAACTTGCCAAAAGTCGTCAATGATTCCCTTAATGTGTCGCCGGTTCACTGTCGCACTGTTGTATTGCAGTAATATTTAATAACTATATTCTGTATTTAGTATTTAGTTTTGTTATCGTACTATTATCTTAAGTTAGCATAAATTACATTTAACTATTCTATGTACACTAGTTAGGAGTGCAATTTAGCAATTGATTTTTACACATGCACTTTTTTTTAATATTATTAATTGCATTCTGTTTGTGTACTTTACTAAAATAAATAAATAAATAAATAAAAGCTCCGAAGAGTCGCTTTCGTATCGCTGGCTGTCGAACCACTCCTCATCTCGCCCGCCTGCTCTCTTATGTATACTTTCTCACAGAACGGGAGTAGAAAGAGTGTGTGCTCTTTTTGAGAATCATCCCGTCCCATTTGCTCGGAAGCTCAGTTGATAGGGTATGAAAACGAAAATAAAGAGGGATTCTTTCTACACAAATTATTAAACACAAGTGGTTACAAATTAATTATTTTTACAGCAGAAGAGGAAAGTGTGAAGTATGTGGTGTGGAGTCTACAGGAATAAACTATCTAGAACTAATAGATAACGTGTCACTTAATAAATGTCTCTACGTTACCCCATGACCGGACTCTTGTAGGAAAACCCTAGTAGGCTGACAGAGGCCCTGCAGTGCCCGCAGCACCGTCAGGTCACACTATCACTTTCTTGTAAAAAAAAAACACTTCGAAGGTCACTGTTACTTTCTTGTAACTACACTTCGCGGTAGCACTGTGCGAGTACACTATCTCATGACTATCTCCCATATACGGTTTGAAGGAAGACCGGAGATGAGTTAGTATTTCCTTCCCTCACCTACGCTGGTGGACTGAGGGGCACAAACTGTTACAAGGAACACCGGGAGCAAGGTAGCACTTCCTTTCCTCAACTACACTCGTGGACTGAGGAGCACAAACTGTTTCGAGGAACACCGTAAGCAAGCTGGCACTTCCTTTCCTCCACTACACTCCTGGCCTGAGGAGCACAAACTGTTTCGATGAGACAAGGTAGCACTTCCAATCTCACTACTCGGGGATAGAGTGGACCCGGTAGTAAAAGCTTATATATTACTAGTAAATATATCCGGTTGAATTGAAAGCTGATTTGTAGAATACTTGAAAGCTGATTCTCGAATGCTCAATATTCGGCGAGATCCTTAAAGAAACCTCGGGAGAATAAAATGAATTCTTTTTACAATAATCTTTGGAATTCAAATTTTTAACCATAGGTGCCAGCTATTGGACCTCCTCCAAAGAGTTTGTAAACGAAAATTTGACATTATGGTCTGAAAACCGACATAGAGTTATTAAGGTAACGGTGTAAATAAACACAAAAGAAATGTCAAAAAAATACATTTTTGTAAATATTTAACGATTGATTCGTAAATATAATTAAATGTATTCAGTAAAATATAGAACACGAAAAAAGGACATATAATCACTTGGTACCCCCGTCTCTAATACATATAATTATGGGAGAAAATGTACTTGAAGGTAAGCTATACAAATGAAAAACTCGAGGAAAAACCAACAAATAATAAGTATTTATCTTGTAACTAATACATTAACTTCTTATAGGAATAAGCTTTCTTACGAAAGTATAGAAGGGTCAATTTACAAATAATTATCACAGAAACAAAGTCAGAGAAAATGTTAATGAGAAACTTAAACGACCATTAACAAACGAAACAGAAGAAGAGATTAATTATCAGCCTATTCAATTGTTAGTACCAATAAGTTAATACTACATATTATAAGTTAACTCTACATAATCAACTGTTAGTAGGAATATATTTAATACTACAACATGGCGCCAAACGCCTCTATGTATTTCGTAATTTCCAGAAAATGTAAACAAGATCGTAAACAAGCCATTGAAAGTTCGGGAATGCTATTTCTATTGAAATGTAAACTTTATATTGTAAACATAAGGCCCAATTTCCTTATGTTTACAATATAAACTAGTTGGGAAGGGGCGTGGCTACCATCAATAGGGTGGGACGTTCGAGTCTTTCGGCCGGTGCGAAAGCTTTTTCCAGATCGTTCCATAGTTAATCGTAACAATGTGTATTATACTGTTTTAGATAGTATTACTCTATATAAAAAGATTGATGTCTAATCCTATTACACTATTCATGAGATTAAAAGGTTACAACCATTCAACCGCGAAGATGTTGAAATCGAAAGAATTTCAAATTTTTTTTTGAACGTTCCATAGTTAGTCGTAACATTATGTATATTTTTAGAAAAATCATAGGGATCCAAAGAGTTATTTAGTTTTTTTTTCTAGAGATTTTTTTTATCTATATAAATAAAAATGGATCTTCGAAATGTATTGTTACGTGTGGGGTGAGTCAATCTGCCGTGTAAGGGCGAAAATCAACTATTTATTTCCACAGACCAAGATGACTTCCAAAAGGGCTAAACGAAAGGTCCGATAAAACCGTTAAACTTGCCAAGAGTTGTCTATGATTCCCTTATGAGTCGCTGGTTTACTGTCGCAGGTAAGTTCCGAAGTATCGCTTTCGAATCGCAGAATCGAACTGCCCCGCTAGCTCGCCACTTCGCCTATTTATATCCGCTGCCAATCGTCTAGATCTTTCTCGAATTTAATACAAACAAATACAAATAAACAACTTTTGTAAATACGCATTGTAAACAAGGTCATTGAAAGTTCGGGAACACTATTTCTGTTGAATTTGAACTCTTCGTTGTGTACATAAGGACCAATTTCCTTTGACAATAACCGGAGAGTGGCGTGACTTCTATTCTAGGGTGTAACTTTCGAGAACTTTTGACAGATGGCAACGTTTTTCGAGAACGTTCCATGGTGAGTCATAACAGTATGTACGCCCATAACTTTCGAAGGGGTAGACCGATTTTAATTCGGTTTTGACTACCTATTGGAAAGAGGGATAAACGGGGAATGTTTTTGTATATAAAAATTGCACCACGGGTGAAACCGAGGGCGGGTCGCTAGTTAAAAATAAAAATAAAATACAATTGTTATTTAAATGAACGTATTTATCTAAAATTAAATTCTCTGCAATATTTATCTTGGACTTTTTTGTATAATTTGGTAAAATATCCCGTTTTTATTTTTTTACAATTTCTACAAGACAACATATAAAGAATGATATTTTTAAATGCTATTTCGAAAAATTAATCCATAGACTTATATAACTGATTACGCTTTTTTACGAAAAACGAGATAAATCTCTGAACTATAAGTAATTACGAACATTCGTAACGTGACAGTCATGAACGTCCAATGTAGTTCAAATGGCATCGGCGTGCGGCTTTACAAATGGGCACAAAAACTTGGCTGTTATTGGACTCGACAAATCTATTCAGTGCTAGTGGGTACATCGAACAATGATAAATGACAATCGATTGGGCTAAATGGTTTAACTAAACGCGTAGTTAGAGAATGTAATACCGAAATACCGTGATATGAAAATGCCGGTAGTCTCTCGTAGAGCGGAAAACAGAAGACAGCGGAAGGTTTTGTGTGTTAATTTGAATTAGATATTAAATTAGATATTAATAGTAAATTTATACTGTGTCCTAAGACTTAGCTTTCCTATGCATATTGATCCCACTCTACCCCACTGAGCTGTTACTGGCTGAAGATCATTTGTTATTCAATTCGTCGATTATAGACTCTTCTAGTCTAAGATCCAAAGAGAAATCGTCCTTCACCCATCTGTTTACCAAAAACGAAAAGTATAGTTTATCAATTATTATTATCACAATAGCGATTTACTCATAGTAATTGATAAAATTACTACGAGAAAATAAATCGCCTTTGTGTTACTAATTAATAAAATGTCTAAGATCCAAAGACTCTTCTTGTCTAAGATCCAAAGAGAGTCCTTCGCCCATCGGTTTACCAAACGAAAAGTATTTTTTATCAATTATTATTATCACAATGGCGATTTATTTTCTCATAATCTCTATATATAAAAATGAATCCCCATTTCCCTTGGTCACGGCATCACGCGTGAACGGGTAGACCGATTTTGATTCGGTTTTCACTAATGGAAAGAGGGATAAACGAGGAATGTTCATATATATAAAAATTGCACCCCAGGCGAAGCCGGGGGCGGGTCGCTAGTAATTTATAAAATTAATAAATAAATCGCCAATGTGTTCTTTATTAAAATATACATACTTATTTCAAGGGTTAAGGTCGCGCGCAGTTGCTACGCTGTGTCTTTCTATATTTTCTCATAGATAATACTTCATAAAATAGACTTTTCGTCAGGCAAACAGAAGGGTGAACGACGATTTCTCTTCGGATCCTGTGTTATATTTGCGAATTCTTACAAAAACCCCTCGGGATCACGCTGATACCTAAATTCAGCCGGTAAACGTAGGTGAGTGTCACGTTGGACGCTCACGCATCGAATGCCGTGACAGCGCTCCACCACTCATCCACCCACATTCGGCACCACGAATAATGAGTGGAGCAATTCTTTAGTGCCCTCCAACACGACACAATCTTCGTAGCCGCATTATGGCCCGCCATTACGCGAGCAAACCCCCAATCTAATATAATTTATATTTCCGATACATTATGCGTGACATTCGCCGTCGAAACTCGTGGCTTTGTCAGAACAGCTTTATTGTGAAATTATTCTAACTCAAACGCGGCGGTGACATCGAATTAAAGGGGCTCTGGGTTGATTTGGAAATTTCATTTCTCCAGTCTTATCTTAATGCGTTCCGTGTGATGTGGATTTTTTATTACCTAAACGTTTGTTTTATGTAACTATGTTTTTATTTTAATTGTAAATGAATATGAAAACATTGTAAAAGGTCGAAAATATACTTAATAAAGCTATAATTATTGCCATTTGTACGTAGTCTATCTATGTAAAGAAACTTTGTATATTTCTCTAATTTTAATATTTATTCTTATAATATAAGTTCTATGAAGTAAAATACTTCATAGAGGTACCTATGCAATGGTGGCAGCCAACAATTTTAAAAAGCGATTGTCATCGTCTTTGTCATTAATTGTTAAAAAATAATGAATAAATTTATAACATAAATAATAAATAGACTTTAAATGTCGTTTCAGGTAAATAATTTCATTAGGTATATTCTTGTACATATATCATGTAAATATTAGATATTGTGTAAATATAAAAACCGCCCTTCGTCGCTAGCATGGGGTTATTCCGATATTCCCGATAGCAGGGGATTGTTTAGCTTAAATGTGAATCATATCGCCAACAAACAAAAATTGAGAATCGACCAATATCTGCCAATGTTAGCTAAGATCGATTCAAAAAGCTCTTGCGATCGACCGTTTGAGCACGACTGGAGTAAAGGATCCCAGGGCCCATTTTCCTATCCATTCCTAATCCCTTATCCTTAATCCTACTGAAGCGCACTTGTAGCACTTGCGGTGTTGCTTGTGTTTTACACGACGGTAGACACTTACCATCAAGTGGGTCGTCAGATTGTTTGACGACCTTTACAAGAAGAAAGAAAAAGATATGCTTTTTTATTTCGGTATTGTAAAAGATAGGTTATTTTCAAACTTGTAAAAGTTTAATTGTATATTGTAGCAGCCCCCGGTCGTGGGATGGATCACAGGCTCGAAATACGCACTCTTGGACGGGCTGCCGACACGTCTAATCTCAGCCATATCTCGGCGTCAACTAACGTGCTGCGCAACGAGTCAGTGTTTGCCCGTGTGAGGAAGAGAGTAAATAATCGCATACACTACATATATAATACAAATACAAACATCCCATATCATTTTCTAACATGGATACGCATTAAGGGAACAACATTCTAATAGCGTGAATTTTTACTTCTACACGCTGAAGTCTGGCTTAGAAGACGTCTGACTATCATTTGACTACTGTTTTCTTAGATACCACACTACGATCTGGGCTCAATACTGTACATATAATGAGAAAAGTAGACTCTCCCTATCGTGAAATATAAATACTTGCTTGGCGACATATACCAGAGGTAGCGTCATTGATGCATTAATCCTAACTAATATTATTTATTTACGCTTTTACGCCTTAACTACTCAACCGATCATCATGAATTTTTGCACACACGTTGTTAGGGATGTTTCATTCAGAAAAGAAGTACTGTTCCCAAGGGATCGCCTAAAAATAAAGATACGAAAATAGATAAGTGGAAGTCACCTTGGCTGTGGAAAATACCTCGTTATGTTGAAGCATTACAATGTTATGCTTTTTTTTTTCATTCAATTCATTTTAAAAATGTGTGAAACTGCAAATACATAAGCTTAAAGGCATGATGTACCTATCTGGAATGTCTTCGTAAGAAAAGTCCCCAAAATAAAACATAATATTAAAAAGAAACAATTATAGGCAATTAATTACTTACATCTCAATAATTGTTAAGATCAATTTTACTTTTAGAATACCCGATATCGGAGACAATTCGCTCTGCACAAGAAGTGTTACTTTTCAATCGTATCCAGTATTTTAAGTCAATTTTGAAACCGAAGTAGAATAGGTGTGACGGCATCACGTGTAAATTGACACATGATTGATACCGTGAGACCAAGTAATCTGTCTTTATTATGGTAGTCCTTCAAAGTGAGTAAATTGAAAATTTCTCCTAAGTATGACTGATGGTGCATATTACGGACCGCAACATGTGACGCTACTTCTCGCGGCAAGAGGATTATTAGGGCTCAAACAGACTACTGAAATGCGGCAAGACACGAGACGCGTTTTTGCTTTTTATATCATGAATATAATTCTCTGAAAATCCACACTCACGCATGGATTCGCTGGTAATAATGACGTTATCGTATACATTATCATATAGATGATGTATACGATAACGTCATCATATAGGCCCGTTGGATGTGATTAGGATGCTTGCCTCATCGCTCTGTTATAGGGTTTCCGGGTTCTATTCCCGGCTGGGCCAGTTTTAGAAATGAACTTTTCAAAGCTGAGACTGGTCTGGATCTGGAAAGTAGTGGCAGGACACACTGCGTTTCGCGGTCATTTGTGAAGCCCATCTGGCCGCAGTAACCACCCCCTTACAGAAGACCACCATGAAATAGAAGCACGTATGCTATTGTGTTTTGGTGAATAAGGGATGCCAGAGCCCATTTCCCTAATCCTACAGTAGTCGGCAGCGCACTTGCAGCACCTGTGGTGTTGCTTGTGTTATAGGCGACGGTAGCCATCTACCATCAAGTGGACCGTCAGTCGGTCTGCCAACTCATTACTACTAAATACCAGCTCTAACTGAATCGTCCCAAATACTTTCTCTATAACTCTCTGTATTGTGCTAGAAACACACTTGACCGCACCGCGCCCGCGCCGTGTGACGGCCGGGTGTTGGCCGAGCTTACTACCCACGATGGTGGTAATTTTTTTCTATCTTTATAGTCTACGTTCCTATATTTCTCATTTGCCTGATCATAAGTACACGAAAGTTTCTAATTTCTTCAATTAACTTTTCTGCATTCATTTTAAAAGCCCATATCTGTGGTTTAGAAATAAAAAGATGAATTATTATTAAGTAAATAAACGAAGTAATAAAACAAAAACAACAAATAGAATAAACAGATATAAATTAACGCAAACAGCAAACTAATCGGGCACGGTGCGGGCTCGGTGCAGAAAAGTTGGTACGGGGCGATATAATTCCTTCGACAGGCACGAATTATATTATGCGTCCGCGCGACCGAGCGACCGGGCCGATCCGCTGTGAATTTGTATGAAAATGTACGTGACGCGCCGAGCGGCTGGCCGCTTCTCAATTCGACACGAACAGTTTCATACAATTTCAACAGCGGAGCGGCCGGCCGCTCGGTCGCGCGGATGCATATAATTCGAGCCAAGCTCTGGTTTCCTAGGATAGCGGTGCGGTCATATAGCGGCCGTAATACAGCGGTGAATGCTGTCACTATTAGAACGTTGTCTAATGTAAACAAAATTACGTGGTTTCCTAGCCGATGGTGATGGAACTTTCCACATGTTGTCACCGTAAAGACGGCCGTCTTTTTGCGTCCGTTAAGTGACGGAACCGCTTTCCTAGGAAACCAGAGCTAGTCCATCGCCGTATGACGGCCAACACTCGAGCATTACACGGTGCGGACGCGGTGCGGTTAAGTGTGTTCATAGCATGATGTTGATTTTTTATGAATTAGGAATTTAAACCATATAGTTTCAACAATCCAAAGGAAAACAGTACAGTACATTTCTTTTCCTGATTCGATGTAGATTCTGATTCGATTTTTTCTGTTTAGACATTTATCTGTACGCAGCTTTGAAAAGGAGCGTTTTAATATGACGCCTATTTATATTCATGTCCCTTTATCGCCGGAGGAAAAGAATGCTAAGAATCATAACGGTGTAAATGTAGAGGGAACAGAGATATTCACTTAGTCATTCTTTGTGTTCACGTTTATACGGTATGTTATTCTGAATCCCGCGAACTAGTTACGGGAGTGTTTTGTATTGGTAAAGAGACCAATTCACGTATTATGCAATACAACGCTGTATAAACGGCCATGTGCTTTCTTTAGTGTAACGACGAACGCCACTATGTTTTCTGAGAAGTAATTTTTTCATGTTTCCTTTAGATTATGAAAGGAATTTGCATAAAAATATTTTCAATTATTTACTTGTGTGTTGCATATTAATAAATAAAATAGTTGCTTTAACAAAAAGTTATTAAAAGACTAAAAAGTTAGGTACTCTTACTGCATCCTAATGAGGTTTCAATTCTGAGAATCAGTAAAGTAGATTCGCCTATAACTTTCAGTTCCCAAAGTGGTCCAGGTGGACCCCCAGGGGTCCACGGGAGACTCGACGGGGGTCTAAGTTGGCGTGACAATAAAATGGGGGTGAAAAAAAAAAAAAAACAATCAATTCTCACTTATTTCATTTAGAAAACTCAGCCGAAACACAATTTCCTTAGTTCGATCTATTCTTCACATTTTTTTTTAGTTTTGGGAATATGTTAGATATGTAGCTGCAGGGGAAACAGCTAAATTTTTAAAGTGGTCTATGAGAAAAAAGTCTGGGAACCTCTGGCCTATAACATAAAACTTTGAAGTGCAAGTAAACTCCGACCAAAGTAAGTTTAAGGATAGCCTAGGATAGGATAGGAGGAAGAGATAGGGAAATGGGTTCTGGCATCCCTTACTCAATCGCCGAAACACAACAGCACACGTGCTGTTATTTCACGATGGTCTTCTCTAAGGGGATGGTTGGAAATGAATGCAAAACGTAGTGTGCCCTGCAACTACTGAATGAGTTTATTATTAACTTTTAAATGATTACTTCCAGTTTCGACCGTGGACGTGGACGCGGTGCTAGGACGCACGGCGTCATTACCATGTGACGTCACGCCAGATACGAATGAAGACCGAGTCTATATGGTTCTCTGGTTTAGAGCCGGCAAGCCATCCGGTGGGAAACCCATTTACAGGTATTTTTTTTAAATCACCTAACCAAGGAACTAACTTAAAATAATTTAATTCTGCTTGAGACTTGTGGCCGGAATTGTCCGTGATCACGTCAGTGAAAAAGTAGCCCTAAATCTCATTCAGCAGCCCGTCTGGCGGCAGTAACCACCCCCTTACAGAAGACCACCGTGAAATAACAACAAGTGTGCTGTTGTGTTTCGGTTAGTGAGTAAAGGATGCCAGAGCCCATTTCCCTATCCACTCCAAATCCCTTATCCTTAATCCTACTGCAATCGGCAGCGCACTTGCAGCAACTTTGGGGTTGCTTGCGTTATAGGCGACGACGCGACGGTAGCCACCTACCATCAAGTGGACCGTCAGCCTGTCTGACGACCTTAACATAAAAAAAAACTTTTTTCTTTGTTTTTTCGATTGTATCTTTGTTCGTATTATTAGTATTTTCAAATTTAAATAGAAAATAAGTATATTTTAATGCATCGAGTAATGCAGCTCAATAATTCATGGAATGCAATTTTATTAAAAGATATAAGCTGTATTGTAACGAGACAACACGGTTTATTTTAATATTATCTATTTTGCTCTATTAATAATGTATATTATGCATATGTGGAATGCACTAGGTAGTGAATTTAATGAGAAAAAATCTCACATAATCCTTTTTTTTACAAACCGGATTGGCAAAACCTATGGAAGGTTTCCCGCCTCGTCAAAAAAAAGAGCTAACTTTTTTATTATTATTTACTGATCAGGGCGTGCAGGGTATCGCCCCCTACCCGTTATATCACATAACACAAGCCTATAAGTGCTTCGAAGGCTATAAAATTGATGTGATTAGTCTTGGTGATTCAACACTCAATAGTTAATTCAATTACTTTTCAGCAGATCGCTCAATTGGCGATCTGCTGTAAGGTAAGTCGTAACTGTCACCATAATTTATTAGCTACACAATTGAATAACAGCGTGGCCTGCCATTGAAATAAATAAATGTGATTTTGCAGACTTTTGTATTATTATATACCTTATTAGGCCAATTTATAAACACAAGTAATCCCTAAAATCATTATCGTAATCAATAGATTGCCATGTTGCAATCTACCCTTTCCCATACACTGCCAAAGCGTTTTTTATGTTAAGATCGGCAGACAGGCTGACGGTCCACTTGATGGTAGGTGGCTACCGTTGTTGCCTATAATATAAGCAACGCCAAAGCTGCTGTAAGTGCGCTGCCGACTACAATAGGATTAAGGATAAGGGATTGGGAAGGGATTGGAAATCTTCACTCACCGAAACACAACAGCACACGTGCTGTTATGTCACGGTGGTCTTCTTTAAGAGGGTGGTTACTGCCGCCAGACGGACTGCCTAAATGACTGCGAAAACGCAGTGTGCCCTGCCACTACTTTCCAGATCCAGACCAGAGACAAATTTGAAAAGTTCAGTTTTTAAAGTTGACCCTGCCGGGAATCGAACCCGGGAACCCTAGAACAGAGCGTTGAGGCATGCATCCTAACCACTCATCCACTACTGCCGTATATTTCCATATATTTCCGTCCCACGACTGAAAAGTCGTGTCTGACTGATGAAAAAATAGCGGAATATAGCAGCAATATAGCTAGGTGACCGCTGAAACGTAAGTGTCAGGTATAAGTAGTAAAATATACTTATCTAAATTCTGGATATTATACTCCGGCCATAATTTGATTGCTGTTTTTACAGCTCTCAATCTCCATACATTTTCTATATCGTTTAATCGATAATGAATTTTATACAACGGACATAAAGAAATGTCAAAAACGCATAAACCACCTGTCGTACGATTTGTAACTTGACCAAAACTTTAATTAATTTATTTATTTTTTCGTAAAACTGAACCATAAGACATAAGCGTAATTATAATTTTATTGGATAGCTTCTGATCAGTAGAATAAAAAAAAATAGTCTGGCATCCCTATTTTTGACACAACCGTTTGCCAGGTCACCCTTAAAATAAAATATTATAACGATAAAATTCCTTTATAAAGTATGGGGAGGGGTATTTATTAAAGAAGAGGTATGTATAAAAATAACTTAAAAATGTAGTCTGAAATAAAGTATGTAACATTGAAGACGAATGAGAGTTATTTATAAATTCCGAAGCCTAAATAGCTCAAGTGGTGTCGAGAAAAGGACCTTGTGCGTTATTTTGTATATTGTTCGTATTTTGCGTAAAATTCTAAATGTTGGTCGGCAAAATCGAGCTGTTTGATATAACAACCGGCAACTGGGCTAGTTATGTGGACAGATTGGAACTGTATTTCGCTGCAAAAGAAATCCTTGATAAGCGAAAGTGCCCACATTAATTACCGTCATGTGTGGACCGGCTTACGAATTACCTATTATCCACTTTATGCACGCCACGGAGGCCAGCAGATTGGACTTAGTAAAAGTGATGCGCGATAATTTACAGGCGCAACCTAGTTGATTAACTGAGAGATATAAGTTTCGGCAGTGTGAACAGACACCGAGAAAAAATAAATAAATGCCAAAACTTTTATTTTCAAAACATTTTTGAATATAATTGGTCTGGTAGGTTAATATTTGTCCAAAATCTCGCGAGACGATATTAAGAAGGGCTTTCGATGCTACTTGTTTCAGTAAATCCAAATGGATCATAATTTGTTCATAGGATAACTTTTCTAGTACATTAGTATCGTTACGACTAACTATGGAACGTTCTGGAAAAAGCGTTCGCGCCGGTCGAATGTCTCAAACGTCCCACCCTATCGCTGGTAGCCACGCCCCTTCCCGACTAATTGGGGGGGTCAAAGGGAATTGGTCCTTATGTTTATAACATAGAGTTCACATTTCAACAGAAATAGCACTACCGAACTTTCAATGACTTGTTTACGATCTTGTTTAAATTTTCTGGAAAATACGAAATACATCGAGGCATTTGGCACCAAGGCGGGCGAGATGAGTGAGTGGCACGGCAACTAGCAATACGATAGCGACTCTTCGGAGCTTTTGCGAAGTTATCTGGAACAGCGAACCGGCGACACATTGAGGGAAGCATTGACGACTTTTGGCAAGTATAACGATTTCATCGAACAAGTTTAGTGATTTTGGAAGTCATCTTGGTTTGTGAAAATAAATCGTTCGTTTTGCCCTTGCACGACCCCCGCACGTAACAGTATATTATACCTCAATGGTTCTACGAGCTCTGTACCTACACACAGCCACTTTTCTATAGGTATCTCAATTAGCTCGTTTGTAAATGTCTATTGCAAAGTATAATAATATCAGTATTATTTATTGACCAACAATTTCCTATTACAAATAACATTCGCACTAATGTCGAGTTAAATATGAAATATGAGAATGTATTCGGTAGATAAAAATTGAGGATTGATTTACCGTAGCCATCGGTAGCCGGATCTCCGGGAGATAGCGACTTCCGTATACCACACTCCTATAGATAAGGCCGTGCCTCCTGACCGGAAAACGTGAAAGTGATCAATCGAATTTCGACTGTGCGCAGTGCACGTTTGATTTATTTTCGCTCGCGAGTGTATCGCTGGCAATTGCATTTTTATATTGGCCTCACACCGGGAATTTAGCTGGATATTATTTATACCTCGTACCTAATTTTAAATCTCAAATGCACAGAATGATTTGTGGTTAGCCTTTAAACAATGTAGCAAGTTCATAAGCGTGAATATATGTAATTTTTCTTTTGTTGGGTTTTGATAAATCTAATCTGTGGTTTTATTCTATTCAGCCTTTCGCAGTTGATCGAATCGAAATCCGACGTGCACATAGATTCCGCATAGTTACTGTGCCCCGTGACTTGTCGCGTGACGATAATAAAAAAAAAATCAAGTACCACTAACCATCCCCTTACAGAAGACCACCGTGAAATAACAGCAAGTGTGCTGTTGTGTTTCGGTGAGTGAGTAAGGGATGCCAGAGCACATTTCCCTATCCACTCCAAATCCCTTATCCTTAATCCTACTGCAGTCGGCAGTGCGCTTTCAGAGCTTTGGCGTTGCTTGTGTTATAGGCGACGGTAGCCACCTACCATCAAGTGGGCCATCAGCCTGTCGCCGACCTTGATTTATAAATTGGTGTGCAGGTTTAATTCTCCTTTAACCTTGAGTGTGACGCATCTTCTTATGCGTTATAGTTTTATGTGCGTTGACATACCTATAACCCATCATGTCAAACTATTGAACGGCTTTGATCACTTAAGCTGCCCGAAAGTTTTTAAGTCCAGATGAACAGGATAAGATTCTTTCTTTGTGAGTCAGTTCCTTCGAGGTACGATGACAAAAGTTTTTCTGTCAGTCTTGCTTTTAAATGAAATCTTTACGGTTTAGGAATTTATTGCTTCAAAGAAGCTTTCTAATAGTTGAGAAAGAATTCGAGGGTTCTCGTATACTGTGTGATGAAAATAATGACGCCATAAGCGACATATCTTGATAAAAAGTCGCGGCTAACCCCTGACGTGTCTCCGGGCTTCTATCTCCCACACCATCCTGTCAAACGCAACAACAAAACTACGACACAACATCCCCTCGTGCTCAGAGATAGATATCGATCTGTCGGTGAATGACATATACTTACAGGGGTTGTAATTAATAAGGCTTTTTTATATTTTCTTTAATGTTTACGTCCTTCGTATTGTATTTTTTTGTGCATTCATTTCGACGGAAACAATCGAGAATTCTAATAGTTTATTTGAATTCATCACGTAATGTATTTGCAATTAAATTCTTACGGGAATTTATACACACACACACGCACAAGCATATATATATATATATATGCTTATATTATAGGCGTCAGTAGCCACCTACCGTCAAGCAACGCCAAAGCTGCTGCCGACTACAGTAGAATTAAGGATTAGGAGGGGATAGGGAAATGGGTTCTGGCACCCTTTACTCACTCACCGAAACACAACAGCACATGTGCTGTTATTTTCTTTTACTGATGCTTGAGTGTGTGTCTTAATGTACTCTCCTTTATACATCTAATACATTAATTGAATAAAAATGGAATCGCAAATGATTCATTCATTTTATTATTCATGGTTTATTATATGACTTTATTAGGTATTAAATGGCTGACGAAAGAAGGTTTGCGTTATTCCATTGGCATTATTATAGCCCAATAACCAAACGATTTTTCAGGAGCTTCTCAATCATGACGTGACCATTGTTAAATTTATTACATTGAACCTTTTGAATGTTCGACAGTTATATAATTTAATGGATGTCCAAAATGGTAAAAAAAATCACAAAATTTATTATGACAACTAGATAAAATAGAAATATAACTCTTAAAAAGTATAGATAATATAGAGCAGGACTTCCCGACCAAGGAGGCACACTCCCCTAGGGGAGCGTAGAGAAATGTCAGGGTATGTAATAAATAAATAAAATTTATTTACTTATCTAACATATAAACAAATTATTTATATTTATTAACTAATATAAATACTTATAAATAATTTAAACCTATTAAACCTTTGGCAGACGGAAAAGTGGCTAGAATGCTGGCGGCATTGCCCCGTTGAATGCATATGCTTATCTTCTGGGCAAAATAAAAGCCAGCATTCTGGTCACCCGACGCCTCTACCAAACGTTTAGCCAACTCCCTGTAAAGTTCATGAGCGGCTGGCCCTCACGGACCCATGGTCTCTACCGCGAATGGCACAAACATGTAACACCTATCTAAATTTCATTAGCGGCTTCATTAGCGGCAGCACCAGCCTGTGACGTGCTTCCTGGAAGATGAGAAGAAGCCAAGGTGTCTACGCATGTGGCATCCCATACCAGGGGCCATAAATCGGCCATAATCGGATACGTAAATATATTGTATCCGTATTGTACCTACTTGAAATTCAAATAATAATTTAGTTTAAATAAAAAAATGTGTTTCTTATTTTTGTTGAACACTTAAGAGGAGGCATGAAAATGTTATTTTTGGTTCGGGGAGGCTCGGCAAAATAAATGTTGGGAATCTCTGATATAGAGCATTCCTAACCTAATATACATATATACAGATAACACACACACGGAAGAACCTAAAGAAATTGTAAAACTATCAAAATAACAAGCTACAAATTATATTTGTTAAGGTATCAAAAATGTGACGATATCGCCAACATTTTAATTAGGTGTAAGTTAATTGATAGAGCTGTAGGGCAACACTCGCCGTAGCAAATACCAACGCCGCTGTGGCTTCCGAAGCACGCACGATGTGAAAGGTAATCTGATCAACTCGTTAAATTGTTGGAATTGCGAAACAATTTTTCCCTTTTGTCATAAAATCTTTATTTAACAACTACTATTGGCGATAGTGGTATATAGTCGCGGGTAGACTTCAAGTTTTAATTTAATTTTGATAAGATTTAATCGTTTTAATTATTTCATTACTCTTCTATCCTAATATTATAAAGCTGAAGAGTTTGTTTGTTTGTTTTAACGCGCTAATCTCAGGAACTAGGTTCTAGTTCGAATTGAAAAATTATTTTTGTTTTGAATAGTCCATTTATCGAGAAAGGCTATAGGCTATATAACATCACGCTACGATAAATAGTATTATATATAAGCAGTGTCCAGTACCGCGCGCCTCATGCGCACGCCTCCGCCGTATGGGCCGCAGCGAAGCGTGGCCGAGTTCAGTTAGTTTTTTTTTATATAACTTTTCATTTTGGAACGCTGATTCTATGAAACAAAAAACTTTATACCTTATATATTTTATATATATTATGTTGAATTCATCAGCATATGATTATATAGATGATCTTTTCAATCACTATACAATAATGGCTTAAAAGTCAACCAAATTAAACCAACTAATAAATAACATTCAATATTGCTGCAAAGATATCAGTTGCAATTTTGTTGTACAATCGTACGCAACTCCCCTTAGATATATCTACCAAATTATTACGTATTTTATAACATGAACTAATATTATTTATTATTTCCTATGTTAAGTAAATTAACAAGAAAATATAGATTTTCATTTCCATATTTGCATTTTTTTGAACTTCAACTTTAACTAGGTATATCTATCTAATCGTGGTTTTTGTGTAGTAAAAAAAGAAAACAAATTAAATTAAGTATTTCCGCCATAAAACTTTCCTATCTATTTAAAAAAAGTCATTTTACTCATTTAAACGTATAAAATGTTCCTCGTGTCAATAGATTACTAGATACCTAATTACTTTATATTATTTACGTTATCTTTTTACTAGCCGCCCAACTTGAAAACGACGCCAACTTTATCCAAACCCCTTTGAATATCGAACTCGTTAGATTATATATTTTTTAATTAAATTAATAATAATAACAGTGTATGATAAAATTTCCAAACGATATTTAAAGGTTTAAACGCGCTCTTGAAACGATTTGATGCTTAAATGACATACTCCACTCAGAAACCCATTTAATACTCGAACCCTCATTGCTGCAAAGAACATGCTATGCAATAGTTGGAATATTTTCTTATTATATGCCATAAGAAGAATAATACTATATGACAAAGTCTAACATTACGGAGCCAAGTCATTATCTGAGACAATTTGCTTTATGGCTCTTGCGGTTTTTACTGCGCGCTCAAGAAACCCGAATACGCGGACACACCACACACATGTGAGGGAGAACTAGGCTGCACACAGCAAGGTTCCCCGTCTCGGTCATTAATCACCCAGCGTCGTTTGGCCCTATTATTAGGGTAACTGCCGACAGCTTTTAAATATCTACGCCCTGCCTATAAAACGTTCGTTATAGGAGTCAATGCCGATAAGTTTTAACCACAGACTGCACTGTACGTTGGCGTGGATGCCTCGCGTTCAACCTGTTCCGTGCAACTAATTTAAGTGAGACAGTGTCTGTTATTTCCAAATATCTCAATGATTGGAAATTGGATATGCCAAATAATAGTTTCGAACAAATGAATATGCAGTTATCGTAGAGAAAGCAATTTCAAACTGCGTCATCTTCCAAGAGAAATCAAATTCCACGCTGAGAATGAAGTAGAAATCGTATGATATTTTCACGATAGTTAGATATTTCTGTGATGTTATGTCTCCAAATTTATTACCTACAATTAGATATGACATTATCTGTGGCAGCTCTCGATGTTTTTAGGGTTCCGTACGTCCGAATAAAAAAACGGAACCCTTATAGGATCACTCGTATGTCCGTCTGTCTGTCGCTCACAGTCAATTATCTCGGTATCTACTAGAAAGATTAAGTTGAAATTTGGTACACATATCCATTTCTGTGACCCAAACGCAGAGGTGTGACGTGAATAGATGAAATCTGTATATGGGAGGTCATTTTTGGGGGAGAAGGTGGAAAATTAAAAAAAAAATTGTGAAGATTTTAAATGTAAGTATTTTTTTTGTAATTTTAAAATAAATAGTAAGTTATTCAAGAAAATACACGAAAGTTGACCATTCCCTCCCCCCCCCCCCTCCTTATCTCCGAAACTACTGAACCTAAAAAATACAGAAATTAGTTTTCTACTTATAGATTATAGGAAAACCTATAAGAAGTCCATGATATTAAAATAACATGATAAATCACTCAATATTGTGCGGATAGGTAACATCGCACGGAACCCTCTTCACGCGAGTTCAGCTCGCACTTGTCCCGTTTTTTTCTTGATGCATACACTCCTCAACCACACACATTCTTACCCGTCTTCGCCTCCGACTTCGCAGTGATGCATTTTTTCTGCAAATTATGTACAAAAATTAATTAGTGATCGTATCACTTTGGTTTGGAAGAAGTTAGTGAAGAAAAAGGCAGAGGCGAGCAGCGACTTTATTTTTATATACATACATTTATAGTATAGTAGATATGTAATCTTAATTTAACTATTTTTGGTTTCTGTTAACAAACATATCAATGTTAATAATAAACAGGGGCCTTAGACAAAGTAGCATTCGCTCCGTAGCGATGCGATATCGAATTCGTTATCGTCTCAGAGACAAAGGAATCGACACTGTAACACGTGATAAACACGTGATACCTTGTCATGATTTCTTTGTCTCTGAGACGATAACGAACTTCGATATCGCATCGCTACGGAGCGAATGCTACTTTGTCTAAGGCCCCTGAGCAGTATTTGGAGTATGTTAAAATATCATTACAATAGATACTAATGATAAAATCATTTATATTACGTGCCAATATTTTGTGAGGAATAAATAGCGCAAGCAAAACTCATCTTAGAATAGAATTGAAAGGTATAAGATTAATTCTTTCGAGAAGTAAATAACTTCCTACGCATGGTATTCAGAATAGCGCGTAACTTTTTCTGTTTGTAAGCCGATTGGAATGAAACCAATGCTACGGGAAGCAGTAGGGAAGCAATGTGTCAGTGAAAACCGCATTCAAATCGATTAAGCCGTTTATAAGATACGCTCAGACAAACAACGATTTTATGATATGTAAGTATAGATATAGAAACAAATAGGTATTCCTACACTTATTTGTATATTATCAAACGCCGAAATCGCCGAAAAGTAGCTTGCCTATCGATTTTCTATCGTCTACACTATGGAGAGTGTGCATCTATTCTGTACGAATTAATCCAACCGGAACCGTTCCACTTGCGGACCACTAGGCGTGGGCAAGGGTTTCCTCCCTTCGTGGTCGATGTACCACGATCACGCACGAAGCGTTTCAGTTCCACCTTCCTTGTTCGGACTGCTAAGGAGTGAAACTCTTTGCCTGCGTCTGTGTTCCCACAGAACTACAACCTCGGGGTCTTCAAAACCAGGGTAAATGGACATTTACTGGGTAAGCGTGGCCCACCTTCGGCCGCATCTGCACCTCATATCAGGTGAGATAGTGGTCAAGCGCTACCTTGATTTAATAATATAAAAAAATTATACCAGGCTAATTCTGACCGGTCTTGTTGGAAACTTATGGAGGAGGTCTATATCTAACAGTGGACGTCCTACGAAGTTTTCCTAAAATATACACTTATACTTCAATATATACTTTCTTTAAAAATTTTCAAAACTTATTTTAATTTTAATTTAAAGGCGATGGAAACAACTCAAGTTAAGATAATGTAAACGATAATGTGTATTATGTACTGTAATTCGAGTTATGTACCTACAGTGTCTGAGAGAAGCCTAAGAGAAGGCGGCTTCTCATAGGTATAGTGTACTGATAAATAAGAATTCAACACTTATACGTATACTATTTAATTAGCTGAGCCTGCAACTTCGTATGCGTGGTATTCGGTATAGCGCGTAACTTTTTTGTTTGTAAACCGATTGGAATGAAACCAACACTAAATGTTACGGGAAGCTTGCTACAATACATGAGTGAAAACCGCATTCAAATCGGTTAAGCCGTTTCAGAGACTAGCGCGCTCTGTGCACAACCAACAGACAAATTGACAAACAGACAAAAATTCTATAAAACTATTTTTTTGACCTCGGTAACATAAGTACCTACAACATGTACAAATTGTTTTTATCTAATCTTTAATGTACAGACACGGCTCGTTTACGATTTTATATGTACATTTATGTAGATATCAAGTGTAAAAAAATAGATTACATAATTATTTCGAACACAAAAACATGTAGATGTGTTTGTTTTAAATTCCTTCCCTTTTTTTTCCTTTTTTTCTTCCTTTTTTTTATAAGAGGAAATTGTTATTTTATCTACAACTAATGACCATTCAAAAACTTATAACCCTGTTTTATATTGTAATAAAGTCAGAGAATGAATTTTATTGTGAAATGCATGCAATAGGAATTCTAGATATTTTTCCACCTACATTTTCTTCTCAGTGTTGGCACTCTGCCATCGAACTTCTTTATATTCAAGTAACAACATTCCATTATTTCCTAGAGTAGATAACCAATTAACTTCGAGTACACACCAACAAAATGCTGCCTCTCGTATAAATTGGCTAAGATTGAAGTTTAATTAGTACGAATATCTCAATGATTCTCGATTTGGGTACCCTGTAAAGAGAGACTGAATAGTTTAACCAACATTTCTATTATTGGAACTGATTCATTATTATACTATATATTACACAATACCGCTAATATTGTATTTACGTGTGAATAACTACTTTTTAAAATATTTTATCTCACAACAGAAGTGTTGTTTCACTGTGGTCTTCTATATAGGGAGTAATTAATACCGCACATGAACGGTCCGGTTTATGACTGCGAAATCCAGTGATCTCTGCAACTGCTATCTAGTTCATGGTTTAAAATTTAAATCAAAGTTGGTCACCATGAATTTTTGGGATCTAAATAACCCTCCCTGCCCCCAAAAATTTACTTTAAATCGCGGAATTATTTTTTAATGTTAAGGTCTACAGACAGACTGGCGGTCCACTTGATGGTATGTGGTTACCGTCGCCTATAAGACAAGCAATGCCACAGGTGTTGCAAGTGCGCTTCGACCATAGTAGGATAATGAATAAGAGATAAGGAAGCGATAGGGTAATGGGTTCTGGCATCCCTTATTTACGGAAACACAACAGCGCACCTATGCTGTTCTTTCACGCTGGTCTTCTGTCAGGGGGTTGTCACTGCCACCAGACGGGCTACGATATGCAGTGAACCCTGCCGCTACTTTCCAAATCCAGACCAGAACCGTTTTTTCCAGAACCAATTTTGAAAATTTCATTCCTAAAGATGACTTTGCCGGGAATAGAACCCGGGGCCCCTGAGACAGAGCGTTAAGGCAAGCACCCTAACCACTCATCCAACGGGCTCGTCAAATATATTTTCACAAGCTGGTTGTATAATTTAAGAATTTACAGTCGAGTTAATGACCCCAACCAATCAACCAGTTATAAAGTCTGCAGCAGACTTACAAAAAAGAGGGAAACCTGGGTCGCGCAAATATGTCAAGCTGAACCTCGTGCGTGCATTGGCGCCAGTCCCAAAGGTAAAGGATGTGGGACAGGTGGGACGCATCTTTTTGCGTTAACATATTCGGCGCAAGGGACCGGTATGTGTGGAGCGATCAGGGGTTATTTCATTTCCTGGTTCTCATACTTTTCTTAATTAGAAAAATATTTATAAAATGCGAAAGTTTGTATATTTGGATGTATGTGACTCAATCACGCGTAAACGCCTTAACAAATTTTGATGAAATTTTCCACACTGATAGCTTATTGCCTGCATTAACATATAGGATATTAGAAATGTGAAAGTAACTCTGTCTGTCGGTTTTCTGTATACCTGACAAAGGACATGGGCTATACATTTCATCCAGAAAAAAGAAAAGTACTCTTCTCGAAGGATCATCTACAAATAAATATCCAACGCCTGGTAATAAAAATGTCTGGAATTATATTGCTCATATATATTTTCAGGCGTTATATATTTCTTATTTTCAATGCGGACGAAGTCACGGGCACCAGTTAGTGATAATTTGACATTATAGTTTACGAGTAATTAATATTTAATACTTTTGGCACTTATTACATTTTAATTCCGCGAAATGCGCCATCTTCCGTCTCATGTCATTCATACTTCAATGTGCATTGTTTCACATGATCAGTCATAATCGCTCCACTGAGACGGGAAGACCATGTTTCTGTGCGCCAGTATATTTACACGTTTTTTTTTTTAATAAGACTTATTTATGAGTAGATTATCATAAGTGTGTTGTATGTATATAGACTGTTTATAAACTGTTTCATATTATTTTAACAAGATCATGTAAATATATGGCTAATAAAAGGAACTCTGTTGTGTCGGTATCGTGTCTATTCAATTATGGGACCACGCGGGTGAAATTAGATATTTTTTTTTGCCTTGTACGCCCCCTTAACTGACACATTTTTACGGAAACAATAGACTCAAACGAAAAACTGGAATCGATTTTTTATTCAATACCGTTAACAAAAACTTTTAAATTGAATACTCGAGCTGAATGTATTTACCGACAAAAATTGGCATGAAAGCAGAGCAGTCATTGTTTTAATTATACGATTGGCATCAATAACCTCCAATCTTGTTAAAACTCAACATGAATTTTTTTATGACTTTTATTATTGCTGCGTTTTCTGTTTTCTCAGTATTATTAATAATTATTTTACGCATCGTCGAGCCAAAGTCCTCTATTGTTCCATAAATCCTTTCAAACTCATTTCAATCTTTTAAATTTTTTCATTGATCATTATCTAGTAAAAAGATCATGTTTCCTATTCCAGAATAATATACGATCACGTTCAGCAAGACTTGTTATGTTTTGCATTTCGTCGTTTTCAAACCAAAATCTGCTATGTGCACTTTTTTGAGATTCCAAAATTGTGACCTTAGTGAATAGTTCACTGCCTTATCTGTCGTATAACACAACTGCTAAGTGCTTATAAACACTATTTGTCGAACTACGACCTCATGCTATATGCAGCGGCTAGAATCTGATATGTTCAAAATTTATTCTATTATCAAAATAATAAATAAACTATTAATTTTTCATATTTAAAAGACCAATAAGCTTACCTTAAGTTTAAAAAAAATAGTGTTACGTGCGGGGTGAGTTAAAATGCCGTGTAAGGACGAAAAGAAACGACTTATTTTCACAAACCAAGATGACTTCCAAAATCACCAAACTTGTTCGATGAAACCGTTTAACTTGCCAAAAATCGTCAATGATTCCCTTAATTTGCCGCCGGTTCACTGTCGCAGACAACTTCACAAAAGCTCCGAAGAGTCGCTTTAGTATCGCTGGTTGTCGCACCACTAACTCACACTTGACCGGCCGCCTCTTATTTATACTGTGCGCCAAACGCCTCGATGTATTTCGAATTTACTAGAAATATAAAAAGATTGTAAAAAAACCATTGAAAGTTCGGGAATGCTATTTCTGTTGTAAACATAAGGACCAATTTCCTTTGACACTAATCGGAAAGGGGGCGTGGCTAACATCAATAGGGTGTGACGTTCGAGACTTTGGGTCAGCGCAAACGCTTTTTCAATTACGTTCCATAGTTAGTCGTAATAATACTTTTTTTTTTAAATAAACCTTCATGTAAAAATTTTCAGGAAAACTTTTTTTGTCAATTTCCCAAAAGTATACCTTTTGCACATAACAATTTTGGTTTGACAACGACGATTAATAATATTAGTTTGCAAATTATTTTTATTGTTTTACCTATCACAAATGATTCATCCACCCTAATCTCAGACGCAATGAAAGGCATCAAATTTTGATTGAAAACTCTTTCAGTTTTTTTATTTTTTATTTTCTGGTTTGTACAATTAATTAATATAATTAATATATATAACAGAAATGCAACTGCATGTTAGTTGCGCAATAGGCGCAACTGACTATAACTTGTTCTTGTTCCATCTTGTTCCATTGCCATTTATCCAAAATCCTAATTGCAATCCTCCTGCAATCTTAAAAAAAAAAATCGTCGAGAGGAAAGTAAGGTCTGGTTATTAATTTTTTCTGTCTATTACAGTTTCGACGTTCGCGGGCGCTCCTTCAATAAGGCGTTGCAGTGGTCCGATCCGAATGCGTTCGGTCCCCGAGCGTACTTTGCCACAGTTGCCCGACCGGCCGCCCTCACACTTGACGCCGTGCAACTTGACGACGAAGGTGTCTATAGATGTAGGGTCGACTTCAAGAACTCGCCGACCAGAAATTTCCAGATACGGCTATCTGTCATAGGTGAGTTTAAATTTCCATTTTATTTTATCAGAAAAGTTTATATCAAAAACATCATTGTTATAAAACACTAGCGTTCCGCCCCCGGCTTCGCCCGGGATGCAATTTTTATATATAAGAACATTCCCTCTTTATCCCTCTTTCCATTAGTGAAAACCGAATTAAAATCGGTCTACCCGTTCACGCGTGATGCCGTGACCAAGGGAAATAGGGATTCATTTTTATATAAAAGACTAGCGACCCGCCCCCGGCTTTGCCCGGCGTGCAATTTTTATATATAAGAACATTCCCCATTTATCCCTCTTTCCATTAGTGAAAACCGAATTAAAATCGGTCTACCCGTTCACCCGTGATTCCGTGACCAAGGGAAATGGGGATTCATTTTTATATAATAGATAGATTTGTAGGATTTTTATCTTTGTCACAATAATATAAAACAAGAATACTTTAACATTTAGCTAGGATAACATTTTGTTTATTTAACGCAATTAATAATATAACTGGTTCATTCTATGAGCAAAAATATATTGTCTGTTGTTTTTTAATATTCATTTTTATATATTTAATTCATGTTTTTTTTGCAATACCACTCAAATACAAATTTTAATTGCTTGCAGATGCCATATTTTGATTAAATCATTTATTACAATCAACCGTTACTACGGGATGCTGATTCTATGCCAAAGAAAATGACATATCATTTTTATTAATTCGATGTTTAATAACATTATAATCACCTTTTTTGACATGTAAATTGCGATCGGTATGAATACCATTTTAACAATTGCTTTTTGTATAGTTCAGTGTATTAATTCTGGACAATTATCTCAAAGAAGTCTATTTTCAATAATTCGCATTATACATACCAGGTCTGTATTGTATTAAACTTTTTTTTGTCTTCCTTTTTTCGCAATCTGCTCTTGCGAACATTCAGCAAGTGTTTGGGTCAACATGTACCCTAATTGTATTTCTGTATCCTATAGATCTCCAGCATGGGTTTTTCGTTTGAAACAAGTGAATTTGGTGTCATTCTGCATTAGTTGCATCGCTAACAAGTTCGGGCGGTACTTTTTTTTTTTTGTGTAATTAGCAATTTGTCACAAACCAGGGGGAATTCGTAAACTTTTGATTGGAATCTCTGCAGAATTTCTATATTCGAATTTAGGCAGTCTTCCACAAGTGGGTTCCATACGTGCAAACTGCTTTGAGGATGCATTTATATAGCAACAGCTTATTTTTCAGCGACAATTGAGATTATCTGTTTAAAAGCTACAACATTTTTCTCATTTGGATCCCCAATGCCTTGCGTTTTGTGAGATTTTCCAAGTTTTTCCTAGCTATCCTATTTTTCTAAATTATATTGAGGAGAGAAACTTAATAGACATGAACGTTCCATTATATTTTTTCAGTAGTGACGTAATTATATGATTATCTTTCGGCAGTCATTATCTAGGTAGACTGCCTGGCCCCAGTTATCAGCCCCTTCCAGGAGACCACCGTGAAATAGCAATGTGTGTGTTAACACACGAGCTGTGTAAGTAAGGGACGCCAGAGCCTCTGAATTTCCTTTAAGCGCAACAAATATTCAATGTTTGCGGGTACTGAGACAGTTTCGGGGGCGGGAATTTTTGTAATTAACACCGCGGCGCAGTAAGGTTTTACCGCTATTCCAAACAGGCAGACGAGTTCCGGGGCCGGGGCGGGAGCGGCACGATTTGCGGGACAATTTGTTGCGAATATCGCGCCGTTTTCTCGCTACCGTTCAGTTTTCTCGCTACCGCGCCGTTTTCATGCTAATGCGCCGCTTTATCGTTACCGTGCCGCTTTTTCGCTACCGCGCCACTTTCCCGTTACCGCGCCGTTTTCTTGTTACCGCGTCGTTTTCTAGCTACTACGTCGTTTTCTCGCTACTCCGCCACTTTCCCGCTACCGCGCCGTTTTTCCGCTACCGTGCCGCTTTACCGATACCGTGCCGCTTTACCGATACCGCACTATGTCTTTTGCGCTTTAAGGTATGCAGCACTTGCAATCTTTGCAACATAAGGCATTGCTTCTGTTAATAAATGACGTACCTTCTGTGTGACATCAACTTGTTTGCCAACCTTTATATAAAAGAAATATTATGTCTATACTTAGACACAACCAAGAAAGTTTTGCTAAACACATCTAAGAAGATTGCATAATTTACAGTTATATTCTTATTGATCCCCCAGTTTGTATTACAAAGCTCTCAGTATTAAAACTTTATCGATGGCCCTTATTTAAGTATGATAAAAGTCAAATTTCGCTAGTCATCGTGTATAAGCAACCCAAGCGTACGCCGCACCCAAACTAACACCAAATAAATTAGCGACGTCATTATTTTTCCTTTGAACGCTAAAGCGTTTTTAGTTTTATTATAATTGTAATTAAACCGCACTTAGAGTGAAACCATTTCTCGTTAAGTTCGCAAATAACTTCCCCACAAAACGCCGACCCGCGAATACTAGAATGGGAATGGAAGCAGCTGCTCGCATTCCCACACTGAAAAACTTTAGCTCAAAATGTCGCTGCCCTATTCTGAAAATTTATAAGAGAATCTTATCTAAAAAGCCAGCCTTTCAACGAGTCTCGTTGAGCGAACGATGCAAAACAAAGCTTTGTTAGAGCTCCTTTGAATTTCGGCAAGGAAAATGAGAGGTTACACACGACCGGAGTCGTACCCCCGTCAAAGAAGCCTCAGAGTGCCGTTATTACAATAATGTACTGTGATATCACGTTTGGAGAGGCGCGGCTTTCAGCTGCGGCGCGACGTCGATGTTAGAAGCTAAGTGGAGGGGCCTCGGTGCCCTAAACGCGTTAAATCATACCCGAAAACATGTTTACCTGATCTTAATCCTTGTATGTACGAATCTTATCAAGGCTCTTTAAAAGATATAGCTAGTAATTATTGACTTAAAATAATATATTATTGACTCATGTGAACTTTAGAAACTAAGCACTCAACGCTTAATGACCAATATGACCATTAAGATTGTTTTCAAACTTTTAAAAAGCCAGTTTGTTATTAAATTAAAAAAAAGATTCCTTTGATAATATTTCACCGAGAATGAAAACATATATTTTAATTATTTTTTATCTTTTAAAAAATAAAAGTGCTTTTGTTTTTTGGGAGTAATTAGGGCCTCCTTTTAAGTATAAAAAGAGTTTTCAGTCCATCGTTGATTGATTCCCAATTGATACTGAAAACACAATGACATTGTTTAAGATGAGAAAGGATGACATTTTAACATTACCGGATACTACTGTAAATGTTAGTAAATACTACTAACATTTACTGGAATATCTGCTTCTATTGTATTACTAAAACATTACATTTTTTTATATTAAGATCGGCAGACAGGTTGACGGTCCACTTGATGGTAGATGATTACCGTCGCCTATAACACAGGCAAGAATAGTCGACTACAGTAGGTTTTAGGGTAAAGAATTGGATAGAAAAATGGGCTCCGGCATCCCTTACTCACTTACCGAAACACAACAGCACACATTCTGTTATTTCACGGCGGTCTTCTGTAAGGTGGTGGTTACTGCCGCCAGACGAGCTGCCCAAATGACTGCGAAACGCACTGTGTCCTGTTATCAATTAAAGTGTTGCTATCGATTGCAACACACTTTGGGAAAGCTGACATTCTGGGCTCATACTATGTTCAGTATTATTTATACCTACATTGATTTGTGTATAATGATTTTTAATTATAATTATTTTACATTTTATTTTAAAGATGACAAAAAGAATGGCTAAGTTCCTTTCGGAGTTTGTAGTGAAGTATTGAAGTAGTGAAAATGGAAAGCAGTGACAGGGCACACTGCGTTTCGCAGTCATTTGGGCAGCCCGTCTGGCGGCAATAACCACCCCCATACAGAAGTAAGGGATGGCAGAGCCCATTTCCCTTCCCAATCCCTTATCCTTAGTCCTATTGTAGTCGGCAGCGCACTTGCAGCAGCTTTCGCGTTGCTTGTGTTATAGGCGACGGTAGCCACCAACCATCAAGTGGACCGTCAGCCTGTCTACCGATCTTAACATAAAAAATAATAAACAATGACCATTAATAGTGTTTCTTTGAAGCCTTTTTAATACTTTTTTAATTTTTTACTTAATTTAATATTGTTTCTTTAAAACCTATGTTATTTAAAAATTAAAAAAAAATAATAGGAAAAACTTGATAATTCAGGAAATGAACAATGTTAGTATTTATCTAAATTCGTTCAAAAGTTTTCGCATGATAACCCTATAAACACACAAAATCCTTAACAAACTCCCTTTTACTGTATTTTCAACTGCAGCCGGGTTCTATGTAATTTACTTATTTTTAAACGTATAACAGTCACATACTTGACTAACTCGGTGATTTTATTAACTCTACGGCTGCAGTGTACTTGTGCTGGGGCGCTGTTGGTTGGCCGGAGAATTTATTACGCCTCTCCTATCTACATATGTTTATCGCGGAATTTTAAATTGTAAACGAGCTCGACTGAAAATACCATATCAGTTTCCGTTGAAATTTACGCTACATTTGTTTGCAGCGTTAAAAACATCACGCGTTGCTCAAATGATATATATTTATAATAATGAAATGATGACAAATGATTTATTTGTTTATCTATCTTGTAGTTATACATATTGACATATATGACACTGCTGTATCATCAGACAGGCTGACGTTCTATTTGATGAAAGGTGGCTACAATCTCCTATTATCCAGGCCGACGGTCAACTTGATGGTATGTGGCTATCGTCGCCTATAACACAAGCAACGCCACAAGTGCCGCTAGTGCGCTGCCGACTTTTGTAAGATTAAGGATAAGGATATGGAAGACATAGGAAAATGGTCTCTGGCATCCATCATCAAAACATAACATATTAATATTTGTTTATATTCAATTTATGTACTTAGTTTAGTGTTTAGTTTAGTATTTAGTTATTAGAATGTAAGTTTATGATGACCTTATCATGACTTTTACCATCCACATTGTTTTATTTTTCATATAATTTTCCTTACCCTAAGGTTGCCTGGAAGAAATCGCTATAAAACGATAAGGCCGCCTTTTGTACTATTGCTTGTTCTTTCTTTCTTTTTTTTATTCTTTTTTATGTTTATAGCACAAATAAAGAGTTTTAAGAATAATAATAATAATAAAACACAACAGTACATTTACTGTTATTTCATGGTAAATATTCATGATAAAATAAATAAATAAATAACACCTAGCCTGTTTTTGGCTTTCTTATTAGCGTTCCTAGCAAGACTACTTCGTTGTACTTGCGTTACAAAGAATCTTTTTTTTATGTTAAGATCGGCAGATAGGCTGACGGTCTACTTCATGGTAGGTGGCTACCGTCGCCTATAACACAAGTAACGCCACAGGTGCTGCAAATGCGCTGTCGACTTTAGTAAGATAAGGAATATGGAAGATATAGGAAAATGGCCTCTGCCATCCTTTACTCATTCATCGAAACACTACAGCACACGTTCTGTAAGGAAGTGATTGCTACCGTCAGACGGGGTGCTAGGTTTATAACTGGCAGATGTTATATGTTATGCCAGTGTTTATATCCACTCGCCAGACTTTGCCTGGGTTACAACAAATTAAACTATAAATTGCCAGATTTGGATATTTTTGGTGACTCATTTAAAGATTTCAAGAGTAAATTGCTGAAACTCACTCGTCAGTCGATTACTAAAAAATTACAATTACTTTCTGTATTTATATGTGAATTATGTAATTAACTTTAAACGTGGTTTCTGTCCAAGCGTAAATATTGTGTTACTTTTATTTGTTTTGTAATTAAATAATTGAATTTAATATAAATTATGTATATTGATATCTATTTTGAATCTCAAGTTTTTAATCTATATTTTCTCTACTATAAATTTTAATGCTGTTCACGCCTGTAATTGGCTTACATTATAAACATAATACTACTTTATAGTTAATTTTGAAATTATAGTTACGTTAAGCTGGTGTGTAAATAAATAAAATACTGTGAAATACGCCATGCCACTAAGTTATTCGCTCTCAAGCTTCTCCTTTGGGTGAAAAGATATGTGCTTAGTCCACCACATTTTATTACTGCATAGTAGCAAGACTTCATAATTCTAAAAAGATTTTTAGTCAGACACGAAGGTTTTCTCACCAATGAAGTTACTGCATATATTCAAAAACAGATGCTGGCTTGACTTTGCTTTTTTATATACAGAATTGAATGTTTTGAAACTGTAATTATGTGAGATTTAGATACATATTTACTTTGTTTTGGTCTACAATGAAACTTGCTATCAATTTTATTCGACAAAAATCCTATTAAGAAATTTAATCTCTCTTCGGTGAGTTGTATAAAACAAGTTTCCTCTCTAGCATTTATACAAGTAAATATTTACGTTACAGCTTCAAATCTGACTGAAACTTATATTTTGATACTAAATTTCCTCCGTCATTCTGAAATGAAATCTTTGAAATATCATAGTGAGACAAAGTGTTTCCAACTTTGTAATTAATTAAACAAATGTTTTTTTTTTTTTTTAATATTGTTATTGCTTTCCGTTTTATATAATTAATATCTATTACAGAAAAAAATTATAAAAAAATACGGTCAACCTATGTTGACATTAATTTTCGAATATTTGTACACATTTATACTAATATTACAAGGAGAAAAGTTTTTTATGTACGTATTTTTGTATGTTTGTAATGAATAAACTCAAAAACTACTCGACCGATTTTAAAAATTTATTCACCTATAAAAAGCTACATTATCAGCGAGTAACACAGGCTGCTCACCCTCCCCTATATCCGCCCTTTACCCCCATACAAAATTGCCGTAAAATTTAAAAAATAAATGCCCACCCATGCGAAGTAGGGACGGGCCGCTAGTAATTCCATAAATGCATTTATGCACTTATTAAAGTGCATCTTCCCCTAAATATGTATATTATTTTCAAATGGAAATTGTATTATACGAGAAAAGGATAAATTCCTCGTAGCAAATCCAATAATTTACCCGTCGACTTCGTTGTCTATTTTTAAATGAACCAGGTTGTTCTTTAGCTGCCCTGTTCGACAGAACACCCATCTATTTACATACAACTTCACTTTATTATATGCCGTTAAGCAATTTATAAGGCTCGTCGTTCTACGTCCACGGCTTGCAATGTACTTCCGTACGTAATTCTTTCCAGGCCGAGTTTTGAGTTAAGTGAAGCAATATGTAACAGTTAAGTGGGTTGCAACGGTACGAGGCGTGATCGTAAGTCATCGCCTCGCCCGCTACACCTCGCCAAAGAGTTGCACAACGTACACCTACGGCCATATATCACATTGTTTGAACAAGCCTTCTTTACAGCTACACGCCCATCATGCGTCATCATGTTAGCTGTAATACCTAGGTGGGTATACTCAGGACGTATCGTTCGATCAATGCCTTTCAGGCTGCCCAAGGAACTACGACTTATCGTTATAAAAATAAAGTCTACTCTCGTAGTAGGGTTGCCAGATGGTCGGTATTCGTCTGGATTGTCCCGACATTTTATTTGATGTCCAGACTCCCGACAAAATACGAAATGTCCCGACAAACAGCTTCTAGTAAATTTTTTAACAAAACATAAATTAAAAATGACCGCGCGGTTTCTAAATCACTTTTTCTGTTAAATAGTTAGTTTTGTTAGTGTCTGTTAAATAACTCTGACGAGCCCGTTGGATGAGTGGTTAGGGTGCTTGCCTTAACGCTCTGTTCTAGGGTTCCCGGATTCGATTCCCGGCAGGGTCAACTTTGAAAAATCAACTTTTCAAATTTGGCTCTGGTCTGGATTTGGAAAGTAGTGGCAGGGCACACTGCGTTTTCGCAGTCATTCGGGCAGCCCGTCTGGCGGCAGTAACCACTCCCTTACAGAAGACCACCGTGAAATAACAGCATATGTGCTGTTGTGTTTCGGTGAAAGAGTAAGGGATGCCAGAGCCCATTTCCCTATCCACTCCTAACCCCTTATGCTTAATCCTACCGCAGTTGACAGTGCACTTGCAATAGCTTTGGCGTTGCTTGTGTTATAGGCGACGGTAGTCGCCTACCATCAAGTGGACCGTCAGCCTGCTTGCCGACATTAACATAAAAAATAAAAAACTTGTACACCAAAGAGAGAAATCACAAATTGCTATTAATTAAATGAATAATAAAACTGTATTTTGATGTAAACTGTTATTTTAAAATTTATCAGAGTTACTATTCAAGGGTCAAAATTGGTGAATTCAGTGAAGTCTAATATCAAGTACTACCTACTTGTGACCACTTAAAAAATAAGTGTATATTAGTTACTTATATCAGGGGT
This sequence comes from Bembecia ichneumoniformis, assembly GCA_910589475.2. Taxonomy (NCBI): domain Eukaryota; kingdom Metazoa; phylum Arthropoda; class Insecta; order Lepidoptera; family Sesiidae; genus Bembecia; species Bembecia ichneumoniformis. The sequence goes on along the minus strand of OU342537.1, from coordinate 8,185,125 downwards.
GGCCGACTTGATTAGACCCAAGATCTACTGTTTACTGACGAAACCCTGTGCGATCTACCAATTACATACTTCTTGAAAACTTTTATTAAACAGCATACGAGTAGTTTAGTACACAATTATGTTCTTTGGCCCGATCTACATAGAAAATTACAACAATTATTCTTAGTAACTAATATTAGTGTGATCATTGCGTCTGAGCATCTTACGCTAGATTAGCAGAATCAGGTTTGTAGTTGGCAATTGCTAACCGCTTATTGTTCATCGCGTGCCGAAAACAAAAGCGTTATACTGCGTAAAAGAGAGGATAAATAAAGTGACGGAACGGCGATTGAAAAATGATACAAGATGATGTGTGCAGCATTCGACCAACTGGTCGATCGCGATCGACCAGTTGGCCACCCCTGACTTATATCATGTATGAACTCTTAATGTGGCAAAAAATTTAGGTTTTTTTGGCATTATTTAATAAAAAGACATTATTTAATAATTTTGATATATAATATTTATTTGTCCCGACGCTAATCCCATGATCCCGACTTTTGGAAATTTTGCTCAGATAATTCAGTCTTTCCATCTGGCAAGCCTATATCGTAGACAGTTGCGATAAAACTGCGTAATAAATTATATAAGTTATTCAATTAAAATAATAGCTATCTAATTAAGAAACAACACCTATTGTAAGTGCTAGGGCTAATTAGAAAAACCCAAGGAGAGAGACCCGTCGCCGAGGAAGTGCGACGGGTCCGCGCTGAGGCGCAGGAGTGGGCCTTGCAAAAATGGAGTGAGGCTCTGCGTGTGCCTACTGCCGGCCACCGGACGATCCTCGCGGTTCGTCCGGTGTTGGAGGAATGGGTGAGGCGCCCACGAGGTGACCTCACCTTCCATATGGTGCAGGTAATGACCGGACACGGGTGCTTCGGTCATTATCTGCACAATATAAAAAGGGAGGAGTCGCCGCAGTGTCATCACTGCGGCGATCCAGACGACACGGCCGAGCACACACTTCAGGAGTGCTCGGCTTGGAGATCCCAGCGTCGGGAATTGAGGGTGGCGCTGGGAGGTGGAGAGGTCACATTGCCAATCATGGTAAGAGCCATGATTGGGAATGTGACCACCTGGAAAGCGATCGTCTCCTTCTGTGGTGATGTCATGTCACAGAAGGAGGCAGCCGAGAGGGAGCGAGAGGAAGCGGCCGGTCTCGCTTCCCTCAGACGCAGGCGGCTGGGCAGGAGAAGGCGGGCATATCTAGCTCGTCTTCAAATGCCCTAGGGGACCTGCACACATGGCTGGCGAGCTATGTGTGCTTGCACAAGGTCCCCCCCGTCTGGGGATTGCCTGGGTGTCTCCGGGCGATCCCCCATTGGAGTAAGCCTAGTCAGCAATGACTAGGCTGCCCTGGGGTGGATCGGAGTTGTTGCCTAGGCAGAACCCGGTCCACCCCGCTCAAAGGGCAAGGAGACACCGGGGAGTTTTAGTGGTGTAGGACCCAGTCCCTCGACTGGGTGAGTCCCACATATCCCTACCGTCTAGCCAGCGATAGGGAATCCGTAAATGGATTTCTCCTCGTAAAAAAAAAAAAAAAAAAAAAAAAAAGGGCTAATTAGAAAAAAGGCAGATAAATAATTAGTCATCTACACAGGCTAATGACATCAATCGTGTTACCACCGTGTTTACAGTACGTACATAACGCAATCTTATAATATAAGTAGATCGCTAAGCGATATACTGTTTGTTGGTTCGATATTATTGCGGGTGGCTGTTAGATAATTCAGTGCTATGTGTAAAACTACGATTTAATCCAAATAATTTAACTTTACTAGTCGAGCCCGCAACTTCGTACGCGTTTTATTCGGTATATCGCGTAACTTTTTTGTTTGTAAACCGATTCGAATGAGACAAACGCAAAATGTTACGGAAACCTTGCTGCAATGCAATCGCATTCAAATCGGTTAAGCCGTTTCTAAGATTAGCGTGCACAAACGTACAGCCAAACAGACATACAAACAAAAATCAATTTTTTTTCCTCGGTAAGCTAAGTACGGCGTGTACAAATGTTTTTTTGTAAAAAAGTATTTAATGTACAGACACGGCTCGTTTACGGTTTTATTATATGTAAGTATATGAACGATATGTTGCTATAATTTACTCACACTTTTAATAACATTGACTTTTAAATATTTATATGGTTACTTTAATTTTATTTTGATTTTTTTATAAATAATTTATCTTTTTATTGTAAAAAGTATACTACGACACTATTTAGAATTTATTTATGTTATGTTTAAAACTTATGTTAAAATTATTTTATGTTTTCACTGTCTTACTGTAAATAGGTATCTTTACTAACATAGTTTTTAAGTTTTGTGTATTACTAACACTATATGGACCTGTGTCTGAAATAAATGTCATCATTATTATTATTATTAATTAAGAATGATATTTTGTTCGACTATAATAAGTATTGCACACTAGATCTTTTAATTTGTTATTAGTACGTCTAGAATATGTGTGCTAAACTGTTACAGATTATATAAATCCTACTAAAACATATATTACAAATGCTAAAGTTAGTATGTTTGTATGTTTATGTGTTTGAATGTGTGTTACTCAATCACGCTAAAACAGCTAAACAGATTTGGGTGAAATTTGGCGCACAGATAGTTTATTACCAGGATATAGTTTATTTATATAAGACACTTTTTGTCCTGGAAAAATGTTAGTTTCCCGAGGAATCATGTAATTTAAAAAATTAATAAAATCGGCGCCACCGTAGTCACAACGATAAAGATTTTTTTAAATGTTAAGGTCGGCAGACAGGCTAACGGTCCACTTGATGGTAGGTGGCTACCATCACCTATAACACAAGCAACGCCTAAGCTGCTGCAAGTGCGCTGCCGACTGCAGTAGGATTAAGGATAAGGGATTAAGAGTGGATAGGGAAATGGGCTCTGGCATCCCTTACTCACTCACCGAAACACAACAGCACACGTGCTGTTCACGGTGGTCTTCTGTAAGGGGGTGGTTACTGCCGCTAGACGGGCTGCCCAAATGACTGCGAAACGCAGTGTGCCCTGCCACTACTTTACAAATCCAGACCAGAGCCAAATTTGAAGTTGTTTTCTCGTGTGTTATATTTTTCATTTATCCACGCGAACGAAGTGCGAGCCTGTCTGAGATCTCAAGCGGCCTAATTTCAGTCGATTTAAGAAGAAATTAGTAGATAATTATGTCTCAGCTGATTGGGGGAGCCTTTAATTCTTATTGATTTTTAGAACACACTGTAAATAAATTGACGTACATGAATCAGCACCGCTATCGGTTTTAAGGGCCCACTTTGCCTTAGAATGTTAATGAGGATCCATCCAGTTGAAGGTTACCAAAAATTAGTTTGCGAGCAAAGTATCTGTTTCCTTCGTTTGTGAGAGTTTCGGGCGGCTCTTAGTGAACGAGCCCAAGTTTGAGCTCCGAGAAATGTGATTATGTTAGGAACTTTAAGTGAATTGCTTAACATTAACTTGCGAAACTTAATTGTTCTAATATAAACGGTTTAGCAGTTAACTTTGCTTTCATACAATCTGATTATTATATTCTACGTGAGTAATTCCTGGTGTACAGCTGCAAGCGAATGTCTGGATGGAGAGGTGATATCCTTCTTAAGTCACTCCAGTAGAAGTAATAGCTTTGCTAAAATTACCCTTGTTTGCTATACTTTCCGACAATCTTTCTTCAGTCATCTCACCCTATTTGAAAAACAAATGTCAGTTCTTTGAAGAAATCCTACGTTTGAAAACATGTGCATCCTTCTAATACTTGTAGACACTCTAAATTGTAGACCGAGAGAGTCCCAAAACAGACGGTTTCAAATAAAATCGGTTTTCGCAGTCATTTGGCAGCCCGTCTGGCGGCAGTAACCACCCCCTTACAGAAGACCACCGTGAAATAACAGCACGTGTGCTGTTGTGTTTCGGTGAGTGAGTAAGGGATGCCAGAGCCCATTTCCCTATCTACTCCTAATCCCTTATCCACAATCCTACTGCAGTCGGTGGCGTGCTTGCAGCAGCTTTGGCGTTGCTTGTGTTATAGACGACGGTAGCCACCTAACTTCAAGTGGACCGTCTGCCTGTCTGCCGACCTTAACATAAAAAAGCCATAGAAAATAAACTCCCATGATTATATAAATGCAACTATTAATCAACTGTTTGCCTCACTAAATGATCCATCATAATATTGTTGTTTATTTTATTTGATACTAGCTGAGCCTGCAACTTCGTACTCGTGGTATTCGGTATAGCGCGTAACTTTTTTGTTTGTAAACCGATTGGAATGATCCAAACACTGAATGTTACGGGAAGCTTGCTATAATGCATCTGAAAACCGCATTCAAATCTGTTAATCCGTTATTGAGATTAGAGTGCACAAACGGACAGACAAACGGTCAAAAATTCTAAATACAATTTTTTTGACCTCGGTAACATAAGTAAAACGTGTACAAATTGCTTTTTTTGAAAAAATATTAATTGTACAGACACGGCTAGTTTATGATTTTATTATGTATAGATTAGTGTTTTAAAATCTTCGTGTGTTTGTCATTCGTTATGAAAGGTAGAATTTGTCACTCTTCGTTCTTTTAAAGTCAGCCCCCAAATTGATATCGCTCCATGGTGTCGTTTTGTGTTCCTAAGCGATGCTAACCACTTACCAAATTGGATCGTCCAAACTTTACGATCCAATTTAATATTAAAAAAATATTAAAAAAAACTTTAATAACAAATGAGCACTCACTGTATTCTGTTAATGTCTGCGTTAAAACGGTACGTTCGCGAGGAGATGGAGCGTGTCAATTATCGCGAATCTCATACGATATCGTGAAACCCTTTCGCGAAGCTTTGTAAATTCCAAACTTCCTTCGGTCGTAGTGGAGGCGACAGGAATATAAAAAGCACCCGCCTCGTGGAGTCGCGACGTGCGCGGAAAACGGCAGCCTGAATTAATAAGTACAACATGAAATTTGAATTTAATGAAACAAGTTGGCGTCGAGCAGCTGAGCGCTTATCGATCTATTCTTAAGAAAGGAATGGATATAAAATTTACGATTTGAATACATTGCAAATTTGCACAACAATAGGAAACTAATAATAATGTACTGACATTGTAATGAGAACTAAAGACTTGGTCATAATTTGCAGAACTGGATGTCTTTAGGAAGCAGTGAATCGGGCAGAAATATAAATGTTAGTTCTGTCTTGTCTTGTAAGTCCGATTTTGCATTAAGTATTGCTATCACCTTTGGGATGGCTCAGCAAAATACCAACTCGCCGACTCGACTCGGTAGATCGCAGAGCTAGGAGGCTCATTGGCGACGGTGCACTAATAAGAACTAAGCCGCTAAGCCTGGCACATAGAAGCAAAATTGCCTGTCTGTGTGTATTCTATAAGATGTACTTCGGAGAGTGTGCTCGGGAGCTGCATGAGATCATACCGCCTTCCCCTTTCTTCTATTGGACATGAAGTCGTACGGCTGGTTACCATCTTCACCTTGACGAATTCCCTCTAATTCGGACCAAGGCCCGTACCATGAACTTTTAGTGAAACATCATGTTTTAAGGAAGTTTTGTTTCAAGCTTAAAATAACATTACTCAAATTCGTACCATGACGTCCACAAAACAATATTGTTTTATTCCTGCCGTGAACGAATGATATTTGCATGATTGTCTATTCCCTGCTAAATAATGCCACAGAGTCCTAAGTATGATACCATATCGTATTTGGTATGTTCTAAAACATATTTTATTTCTACGCTACAAAAGCAAGATATCATAATTTCTTTCTATGTACAATTGTTTCCTATAGCTATAACAAAGAATTGTTGTTGAAACACTGGAATAAAGTTCCAAGTTAATATTGTTAATGTAAAAATTGACAAAAAATGCCATATCTTCGCGCGACTTCTATGTTCATTGTTAAGTTTTAGAACGCATCTACACTTGTAAGCAACTGAAGTTTTTTAAAACGAAATAACGAAGTGATTATTATTTATGTAAGTAGGTATTTATTTACCTACTTACATAAATAATTTAAAAAATGTCAAATAAAAAGTAAGTGAACGTTTTATTTTGGTTACTTTGTTTTTAATTAATAAGAGTGTAACAAGTCATAAGTGAGCTCTTTTGTAAGTCGATGACGCTTCACAAACTCTACATCGTCCAACTCGAAAGGATCACTCTCGCTGCGCATTTGCCGTCATCGATTTCTTTGTAGTACATTACTTTGGGCATTATCGTTTTCCAAAAATTCGAAAATTTCGTACTCACTAGCGATCTACAAACACATTTTTATTACTAAAATGCAATTAATAAAGAAGAATCACTTAAAGATCGATATAACAATAACATTTACTCACTTTTTAACACAGTAATATTATTATTTTTTTGTCAAAATCACTTTATTTCTCTTTAGCAGTTTTGTATCCGTATTGAAAAAGCAACTTTTTTAAGATTGCTAAATTTGACATTAAAACAATAATGCTTACTGCCAAATGGAACGTCATGGTACGAATTGAATGAACGAAATAGCGAAAGACGTCAGAAAACTTCTTAATGGAAACAATATTAAAGTAAGCTTACTTTTAAGGAGTCATGGTACGAAATTTGAATGTAAGACTAAAATAATACTGCTATAAGAGGTGGTGGTAAGGCCCCAAGTGTTTTAAAACATCTTTTATAATGCGCACCACTAAGGATTGGAAGTCCCTGCCGGGCGGCGTCTGTATTTCCGAGCTTATACAACCCAAATCTATTCAATGTTCGAGTGAATAGGCATCTTCTGGGTGAGCTCGCTCCTTCGTCGGCCTTATCTTTCTACATGGATAGATGCTGGCCAAGAGCAAACCTATCTTTGTTGAAAATAAAAAAAAAATTTAACTGTTATCTTTTAGTTAGAGGTTGGATCCTTAATCTCTCATACAAATCATTGAGGGCATCCTTCCCTCGCTTTTTATTCGCATTTTATTCGCACACACAGTTAAGGCATCCTTAACTGTGTGTTCTCAAAACATCAGAGAATAGGCATCACTCTGACGAAAAAGGCAAGACGAAAAAGGAAGAACTGGTTGATGAAACGTTTGGTTGATGAACTTTTTTTTAATATTATTATTAAAGGTGGCAGACAGGCTGACGGTCCTCTTGGTGGTAGGTGGCTACCGTCGCCTAAGGACACAAGCAACACCAGGGGGGGTGCATGTGCGCTGCCGACCTTGCAGGAATTTGTTTACTGCTAGTTTGAAGAAGCCCATATTGTAGCTAGATGGAAACACCTTAGAAGGGAGAGAGACATTTGGAAGCAGCTGAAAAATTTTTATGAATGGATATAGAATGTGTTGAGGAACTCATTGAAGAGATCATTGACTTTCGTCCAGGCTTCTCGCTTCTTTTCCTTCGCCATGTCTTCGCACGAAATACAAATTAAAAACACAAAAATACGTCTTGTCGTCGCTGCACTCGCAGGCACACTGCTGCCGTGAAATCGGCACCGATTTCGCTACACACGATGCGACAACGCTCCCTAGACAATAATCGCCCCTAAATCGTGGGTTCGCCCAAAAGCGCCTTTAAATGAAATTTAAATCAAAAATTTTAAATTAACAATTAGAGCCGAGATGAAGGAGTCCGGATAATCGATGTTCGGATAATCGGGATTCTACTGTAGTAGTATAATTATTGTATAAGTATGTTATATAGAATTTAGTATATAAGTATGTTAGTTACATAGAATTTAATTACTCGTATGAGGAAATTTAATTAGAGGTGTTAGTCATTTCAAACAATACTTCTCTTAAGAAAGATATATGAGCATACGATGTAGTTGGTTCCAACGTTATTTTATGTAGGAAAACTGCATTGAAGATTGAATTAAAACGCTATAAAATTAATATATTTTAACGATGGTCGAAACCCATCCTCGCATGTCCGGTACCGTAATATTCCAAACTATCTGATGTCGTAAAAAGGGACCCCGATTTTAAGCTAAAACCTCGAGCGTGCGGACAAATTTTCGAGCCATATAAGAAGTGGATAGCGAAAACTCGTAAACCGCCGTGCATAAACGCCAACTTGCAATAAAATAGTGGAAATTTATAAACAAATTGTCTGAGTAGTTGGTCAACTGGTCCTCTCTATGGAGAGTACAGTTTTAACAACCTCTAGCGTGTAGCAGTTAATGCATTATTCAGAAGCCATAATTTTAACTGTAGTCTCAGCTATGCGATTTATCGTCACATCAAACGCGTGTTAGCGTACGACCGAGGTCGTGAATTGATCATCACGAATAATTTTCTACCATAAATATGCATGAACAGTTCGCATCATACGTATATTTTATACTAACTAAATTCCTATAGTTGAAACCTCTAGTGTCTAAAAACCCTTCGGAGCATTCCGTCTATTTTCCTAATTGGTCAACTTATCCAATCAGTCTACTTTCTCTATCTAGTCAACTTGTCCAATTGGTCTACTTTCCTCATCGGTCTATTATTTTGAAAATTTTGAATAGAGTTTTTAGATCGATTTTGTATGGAAGTAGGACATTAAATTCAGATTTCAATGGTTATTAAAAACGACCAGTCACGACTATAAATGAATTTCACGGGTTTTAAAAACATTATTAGTTTTAAAATTACTTAGGTAATTAGAAAAACCAAAGACCGTTAGCTTCAAATTTTCTTACAAAACTTATTCTTTACAAGCTGAGCCCGCAACTTCGCACGCGTGGTATTCGGTATAGCGCGTAACTTTTTTGTTTCTAAACCGATTGGAATGAAACAAATATTACGGGAAGTTTGCTACAATACATCAGTGAAAACCGCATTCAAATCGGTTAAGCTGTTTCTGGGATTAGCGTGCACAAACGCACATGCAAACAGACATTTTTTTTTTTTTTTTGAAAAAAAAAATTAATGTACAGAAATGGGTCATTTACGATTTTATTACATGTATAGATTAATTTCTCATACACAAAATTACTATGCACAAAGTTTTGAGAATATTTTAATACTTTCCGAAGAAGTTTTCTATCTCAAAATCCGAACAGAAACAAATATTTTAGAGTTTTGGTTTATGATATTTTCTGAGATTGTTTTCTGAGATCTGAAATTTTTAAGCATTAGTGCACATAATATTGATTATATTAAACAAAGTGGTGTACAGACAAGAAATAAAAAAATAAAGACGGTAATCTACTAACCCATAAGGTAGTCTTTAATCTGTAGAAGACATTTTGAAAATTGAGACGTTTCTTAAAAAAAATAACAATACACAAAGCTTTGATTTATATTTGAGAATATAGTTACCTATACATAGTCTTGAATTACAACATCGTGAGCTTTTACAATTCCCTAAATAAGTTTCCATCAAAGCATTTTCAGTCCATTGGTTCCATTTTGATTTTGGATATTATTTTATATTATTTTATAAGATTTTTTATTATTTCACGTCATTCAAAAACATAATATTAAAGAATCCCGGACATTTCTCGGGAAAATGTTGAAATTCTTACGATTTCAACGTCTTCGCGGTTGGTCTGATGAATAGTGCGATAGGATTAGACATCAATCTTTTTTGATAATCGAAATATACATATAATAAAATCGTAAACAAGCCGTGTCTGCACATTAAAGATATTAAAAAAAGATTAATACACGTTGTACTTATGATACCATGGTCAAAAAAACAGTTTTAAATTTTTTGTCTGTTTATCTGTTTGTCTGTGCGTTTGTGCACGCTAATCTCTGAAATGGCTTAACCGATTTAAATGCGGTTTTCACTTATGTATTGTAACAAGCTTTCCCTAACATTTAGTGTTTGTCAAGTTTCATTCCAATCGGTTTACTAACAAAAAAGTTACGCACTATACCGAATACCACGCGTAAGAATTTTCGGGCTCGGCTAGTAAGTATAATGCATATTATTATGTATATGGATGCTTCTAATAATAGTAACTCGGGTAATACGATTTTTTTTATCAAATCTAACACCATTTGCTTATATAAAAACTGGCGTATTAGTCGAGAGAGTTGTAGAGAGATTACTTTTAAATTCTTTGGATTTTTTTAACTTAAGCCCTTTATTTGTTAATCAATTAATTGGCTTATTTTTGTTAAATTCACTGTTTCAATATATTTTTCTTCATACATATTGAAACAGTGAATTTAATATATCATTATTAGTACGTATACATTACTTTTAAATTCAACACTCTCAACTATATCTATACAAATATTATAAAAAGATAACGTTTGTATGTTTATTTGCAATAAGGAGTTAATCTTCGAAACTAATGTTGATATAAACGTGATATATGTATACACAAAACCAGTTATTTAGCAGAGTATAACTAATTATATATGTATATACAATGAATCTATTTACAAAAACAAACTTCCTTTCTTAACACATTTTTCTAAAAACGTCTTGTTACTATGGTAACTGAATTTACGTAATATGATTACCGGCCAGTACTTATTTCCGGCATAAATACTATTTCCAATAAAAACTACTTATCTGATTTAAAAAATCTTTCTCAAAGCGCTTTTCTTTTGTGATACGCACTGCTAAGGATTGGAACTCCCTGCCGGCGTTTGTATTTCCGAGCTCATATAACCCAAATCTTTTCAAAGTTCGAGTGAATAGGCATATTCTGGGTGAGCTCGCTCAATCGTCGGCCTCATCCTTCCTACAAGGATAGATGCTGGTCAAGAACAAACCCATCTTTAATAAAAATAAATAAAAAAAATTTAGAATGAAATTTCAGAATGGACATATGCTAAATTTTCCACACAGACGGAAGCTGCGGACACCGCCTAGTCATAACTAAGTATGCAAATTTGACTGCTCTTTACTTGTTTGCTTTAATTTAAAAAAAAAAAACAGATAAAAAAATATAATGATTATCCCTCAACAATGAATCAAACATAAATTGGCTCGGAACAGTTAACGGAACAAAACAAACGTCATATCGCAGCGGAACACGGGTGTTTAATTGACGCTGTCGACTATGAAATTCCGTTTAAATTGGATGTTGTTTCGTCGGCCTTTGATTCCGCTATCGAAGCGAAGTTGCCGAATGGCCGCCCCCTGTAATGACTACTAACTAGCCTGGTGGACGCGGTCGGGACCTCCATTCAACAATTTCGGGGGTATTGGGGGTTTACTTTCGTTACCGATAGTAGAAAGGGCTGAAACGCGTAATTCGGTTTTGTGGTCGGCCCTCCTGGTACGTGCCTTCCGACTATTGTTTTGTTTGTCCAACCGTAATTACAGCAATTTATTACGTTTTGATTTAGCTTCCAAAGCAAATAAATATATGAAAACTAAATTCAATTTAATAATGTAATTAAATATAAAGATAAAGATCGATTCTATTAAACAATTTATCGACATTTGCTACTAGCGTTTGTTAGCGGATTCTTACTTAAGCTTACTTACATTAAACAATTCCCTAATCTATACATATAACAAAATCGAAAACGAGCCTGCACATTAAATATTAGAAAAATAAAACAATTTGTACACGTTATACTTATGTTACTGAGGTCAAAAAAATAGTTTTTAGAATTTTTTTCTGTGCGTTTGTGCACGCTAATCTCAAAAAGGGTTTAACCGATCTGAAAGTGGTTATCATTGATGTATTGTAGCTGGCCTCACTTAGCATTTAGTGTTTGTCTCATTTCAATAAACAATATATCGAAAACCACGCGTACGAAGTCGTGGACTCAGCTAGTTCGGAATATTTTTAACAGATTATTTTCTACATGCAATTTAATGCCCATTTTTTTCTATCTCATACATTAGATATGATACATTCGTAAATTCTGTTTTAACTAGCAAAAATTGTGTTTTTTACATTTATCCAACACCTTTCAACGTAATATATAATCCTATGAGAATTATAAAAATCTCACTTCAAATTCCCATTTCTTTGCATGAGAATAATTGTCAAAAAATCATCACATAATCCTGGTTATGTGATGATTTTTTGACAATTTTTGACATAAGAATTTGCAATCTTTTAAAACATGTGCAGTCATGATAACTTATTAACTATATGGACGAATATAGATCCCAAAACTAAACTGCTTTAACAAACAATAATATACGAGTATTACCGTTGACTTTAAATTAAATTATTATCTTCAAAGTGTAAAAAATGATCCCATTTCATCCTTGATTTGCGCAAAGTCGGGTAAATATATTCCAAAATATAGCTTTCCTTTCTGTAATACATCGTCAATAGTCGTTGAGTCCCCAAATAAAATTCATGTCCTGATAACGCGGTCGCATTAAATGTTTTTTGCAACACAAAGCTGGCCAGAACCCTGCTCAAAGCGGAGACGTTACTGTGGGCCTCTATTGTGTTGTCACATAACCTTGCATTATTCAATTGCCTACACGATTGTGTATATATTGTTAGGGAGGAAAGCTTCCTCTCAACGCGGTATGTGTAATACAAAGCATTTACAAGTGATAGGGGGGACACATCATAAACGTTCCTTGTACTACAATGAATGGTGTGAGTAAAGTTCCTTCCGCTACTATTTCACTAGCTGCCTGTTTGTTGGCAAAACTCAACTAATGTTTGCATAATTAACGTCACCATTATCTTTTCGTCTTCTTACTTAACAGGTATTTGCATTTTTGTTTTGCTCCTACAGAAAATCGTGTAAAGTCGTCGTCGAACCGATGAGCACTTCTGTCATTTCTTGTTTAGGTGTTTGACGTCAATATTCAATTGCCTCTAAGCACTCTGTCTCGGAGGTCCCGGGTAGATTCCCGGTAGGGCCAACTTTGGAAATGAACTTTTATAAACTGGCTTTGGTCTGGATCGGACTATACTAGTAGTAGCAGGGCACAATGAGTTTCGCAGTCGTTTGGGCAGCCCGTCTGGCGTTAGTAACCACCCCGTGGAATAACAGAATTTGTGTTGTTGTGTTTTTTTTATGTTAAGATCGGCAGACAGGCTGAAGATCTACTTGATGGTAGGCGGCTACCCGTCGCCTATAACACAAGCAACGCCAAAGCTTCTGCAAGTGCGCTGCCCATTTAAGGATTAAGGATAGGGAAATGGGCTCTGGCATCCCTTACTCACTCACCAAAACACAACACCACACGTGCTGTTATTTCACGGTGGTGTTCTGTAAGGGGATGGCTACTGCCGCCAGACGGACTGCTAAACGACTGTGAAACGCAATGTGCCCGGCCACTACTTTTCTGATCCACACAAGAGCCAAATTTGAAAAGTTCATTTTTCAAAGTTGACCCTGCTGGGAATCGAACCCGGGAACCCTAGTACAGAGCGTTAAGACAAGCACTCTAATCACTCATCCAACGGGCTCGTTGCCCTATTCCTTCACGATCCCTTACCCTTAATCCTACTAAGGTTGGCAGCACACTTATAAAACACCTATGGCGTTGTTTGTGTTATAGGCGATGATAGTCACCCATTCTTAAGTGGTTCGTCAACCTGTCTTTTGTTTATTTTCGGCAAGATTCTAATTCCAAACTGGTTTTTAAGTTAAATGTATTGTGCCTGCTAAATGTATTGTGAAATACATTTAGCCTACCTGAATAATGTGACTATTGCAAGCAACTAAACTAAACCCCTAGCTGAAATTTTTTTAATAAAATCTCCATAATATTTCATTTTAATAAACTGATTGATAATAAATAAAAACTCCTCTTTTTGTTACAACAGTTCCTCCACATCAGCTGATTCTCTATGACAAATCTGGGCGTGATGTATCCGGTGTAGTCGGGCCCCTGGAAGAAGGCAACGAACTGGTGCTCATATGTGAAGTTAGAGGAGGCAAGTACTTAAGTATATTGTTTTATCATACCCATAAATAATTCATACGCCGTTATTGGGGCTGTTGTCCTATATGTGTGTTTATTCGATTTATTTATTTATTGAGGTAAAAAGTTTGTGTAAAAATAAACAAATTGGTATTTCTTCTACCCCACTTGTAAAAAAATATCGCCCATTTATCTATGTTGTCTTAGCTATTTAACTGTACAAATTAATTCAATTTGTTCAAATACGAATAAAACCATAACAATGAATGATGGAATCATCTGAAGTCAAGTATCTGAGTTTTACACTATTATATTAATTATATTATATTAATATTAGTACTTGTGAAGATAGTGGTACAGAAGGTAAAATCAGCTCCGGTATATAGTAGTCGGCTAGCATGAGATGTTATGAGTATTGTAATAGAGTCTAAAGTCTCAACAGATTACCTATAGTGGAAAAATGAAACTGTAGTCAATTACGGGAGCCATGTCGAGCAGTAGATTTAGCATTGCCTTTGAGGAAATGTTAAGAGGGCGTGTAAAGCGAAATAGCCAATCCTAGATTTGAATTTAATCTAAGTAAACAAAATCCAAATAATAGAACATTACTGCAGAGTCCAGGAAGTGAAGGATTGCCGGACGAAGTGGTTTCAAGGCCGAGCTTTAGCGAGACCTTGATAAAGATCTGAATCCGGCAATCCTCATTCCGATCGAGGCTGGTATAGTGCTTTTCTCAATAAATGTGAGGAAATAATGAAACACGTGATAATGCAAAAAAATTAGTATAATATGAAAAAAATAATAAATAGTACATTACATATACACAGTTTTATTTAAAATAAAACAAACGCAAATGTTTACTAAAAGCAATAAATATTTAGGTAGGTACTGAAAAGTCTGCTTTCCCGCCTTTTTTATTTTTTATTTTCAATGAGTGCAAAGGAAACAGCCCTACAGCCCAGTCATCAAAAGAGTGTGCGCTCGCCCCCGCCTACTACGCCTGTGACAGCGGCGGGCGCGTTCGTGAAGACTCATGAAACTTTGGGTTTAAATCGGACTGAGCAGCGGCCAGGAATGAATTTTCATAGAACATTCTTGGCCTAGGCCGAGAAAGAAATGCATGAGCCAAGAATTACAAACTTCGTGGCTTGTTTTTAGTACAAGAATGCCTACATTTCCGACCATGTTTGAGAAAATAAATATTTTTGTATAGGTAAATATTACATCACAATTAAAGGGGTTGACATTGGCTAAAACATAATACAATGATATCGATGGCCTCATCGAATAAAAGTGCAGAGTAAAATGACAACTTCTCGGGAAAAAATGAAAAAATAAAACTTCAATTTCGTTTACGCACATACAATGTATGATGAAATCAAAGGTAAGAAAAGGATCTTTAGACTAGTATATTAACTCAAGTATATTATTACTAGTATATTATTTCAAGAAGTTCATGGAAAACGATTTATTTTTTTTACTCTTGTGAAATTCGTGAGACTAGATAACAATCGTTATCATTACGTGTTTATTCGTGTAATGTAAACATCGGTAAATAATGTACAACTTGAATACGTATAGTTTAATGTTACCCTATTATTCTACGTAATTTTAAGTCAGCTATAACCATTTACCTACCATTATGTTCACAGTACATTATATTGAATTCTGATTGAAAGATGTATATTTATGTTTATATTTACATTTATATGTATTATGTGTTAATAAGATCGGTTTTCAACTTCTCATTAATGGCCTCGTCGTTGTTTATATAATATGGAATAACAAGTAAATTACTGGATTAATTATGTTTACCGAATAAACATGTAAGAAGACATAACCCAAAGTAAAAAACGAAATAGAATCTTCGCAATCGTATATCTGTTTTAACATGTTTCTTTCTTGTGCGCTCGGAGGCCTTAAAAATATGCAATAATAGCCATACACTGTTATTCATATAATATAAAAATATATTATTTCCCTACAATAAAAGAATTAACTGCTGTAGTTGGCGTAGTTTGAGTTAAAAATTATTAAAAAAAAATTAGGAGAGTCTAGAATAGGTTAAGGAAATTAATAATGCAAAAATTGTGTAAGAACTCTTGCAAGTCTATCCGTTGTTGGGGCCATCGATATATTCTTGATAGCCAAAAAAAAACACAAAGTTAGCTGTATTTGTATAATTTTTTTTATTTATTTTCAAAATGGCATATATTAATATATTATTGATAAAATTTTAGCGACCCGCCCCCGGCTTCGCCCGGCGTGCATTTTTTATATATAAGAACATTCCCCGTTTATCCCTCTTTCCATTAGTGAAAACCGAATTAAAATCGGTCTACCCGATCACGCGTGATGCCGTGACCAAGGGAAATAGGGAATCATTTTTATATATAGAGATATATATATAGATGTCACTCCACATATTATATAGGTTGTCAGGACATTAATAATTTTTTATAGACATTTACGAATTACGAATATTTGATACTTTGGCACTTCGAAGATTTTTATTTCGCGAAATGCCCTAATTTCCTTCCTCATATCATGCGCACTTCAGTGTGCCCTGTTTCACCAAATCAGCCCTGTTCGCTTGCACCTAACCAGGAATATTTGGACGTAGAAGACTTGTTTGTAAATATATTATTATAAGTGTATCGTGTATAACATATTTTAAATTGTTCCATATTAATTTCACAAAAATCTTTGAAAATATGGTTGAAAAATAATAACTTTACTATAAAATTAGAAAAACGAGAACTGAGTCGTGCAGTTGCGGGACGCATATGTGAAATTAGAAATTTTGGTAGCTTTGTGCCCACTCTTAAAAGTAGCATGTTAAAAGGTGACATACCAGGAGAGAATCCATGGACATCCATAGACTGCTTCACTACACTATATGCCATAGCTCCAAAACACTTCATAAAGTTTATTGTCTTTGAAATTTCTTCAAGGGAAGTCGTATTAATGTGTTTTCTCTAAATCCGGATATGAAATAAGTTGGGACAGTAAAAGGTTGGACAATCCCAATTATGCCAAGCAAGCAACCAAACAGAAATTTATGCCATAATTGAATGCGTGTCAGTTAATTTGCTAGCTTATAAGAAAAGACAATACTGCAATACTGGGAAGGAAAGGATAGCATACGGTATAAGGGCGCAAGGGGGATGACTTTGACATTTCTGACTCAAACACCGAAACACACTTTAGCGACACAAGCGCTAAAGTTGTTTGTGTACTTGTGCATTCTATGTTAGACTTTTTAAAGGAGGTGTTACTATCGTCAGACGATATGTCCAAATTAAGACTGCAGGACTAGTCTAGGTCCCGCAGGTAAGCTTTACCTAAAGTAAGCCACGTATGCAGCCGAAAATAGTATTTATAACAATTTCATTGCAAAATGTCAACTATTTTTAACGCGCGATGTCTGACACAGTGATGTGATCGAGATGGTTCTAATCTATAATTTATGAATGTATGTTCAGGCGTTTGAAAATTATTTCCTACTTCAGGAAGGGATCTCACTAAATACCACAGAAGTAACATTTTCATGACATGATAACCTTGACCTGATGATCTGATCAAGTAGTCTGCGAGGTACTCAAGTCCTCAACAACTTATAACAGATAGTGTGTTTGGGCTCAATAGAACATCGGCGGTTAATTTATAATTTTTAGTTAGTATAGCCTGTGAAAAATATTTATGAATTTTATAATTAGTAAATTGCCTGTAATAGTTATGGCTAAGTATATATGGCTGAACAGACAGAGATACACCGATATTTTTTATTACTTATACCACTTATAACTTCAACTTTTATTTCAAGTACTTCATTATACATAAAATAATTAGTCACAGGAAAGTCTCTATTGTTCGGCATGATAAAAAATCTCCTCTTTTATAAATTTAACGCATCCCTCCAACACCATCACATCATTACAAATCACGACATTATCAGTCAAGGTATAGGCATAAGTTCAGACCCAAGTGGGAGATGAGAAATTAAAGCGATTACTTTGATATATCGCCCTTAAAGTTACCGATAAGTCACGCCGCAGAAATCGCCTCCAAATGGCACCCGGTGTAAAGTTAACCTCAAGATACGATGGAGAAATGTAGGCAAACGGAATGCGGGGAGGCCAAGTCTTAGATACTAAATTAGATACCGAATGCAGCAAGAGTAATGAGCCTCATACAAGGCTCACATGTTAAAGTGCTGCCCATTTTAACGAAACTTTAAAAAATAAAAACCCACTTTCATAGACCGTCAGTTTATGCCGTAAACTAACTTTCACAGATCGACTTTCACAGACCGTGGACTTGTAGTTAGTTTCTTGTTTTCTGATCAGAACAGTATTAAGATGTTGACTCCAAGATAAAATTTTATTCTCCATAATGTCTAACTCAGGCACCTCATTGAGTACTTTTTTATCTCTGTGCCGGAGTATGACAGCCATTTGACTGCTTTACAGTTTACAGTTTTTTTCTAATTACTGAGGGTCTATTAACTTGCACGATGAGTGTACATTATATTAGAACCTCTTTTTAGTGCATTCATGATTTTTTTCTACTTTATGTTTGCCAAGAGTTTTCAACGCCACATTGCAATTGCATGGTATAGATGCGGTATTCTGCTATTTTACTTCGATAAGAAACAGTGTTGGACTGTTCAGATAGATTTTAAACTGATACAAACTGTGGAAGAAATTCCCTTATACTGTACTTGTACTCGTATGTGTGCAACATGAGACTTTTTGGGAAGCTATAAATACATTCTTACATGATCGCAGCCCTAGATTTGTCGATAGGCCGTATGGGCAGCGGCCTATGGGCGGCAGCGGATTTTAGATGGTTTTCGCACGCTTTCGAAAGCCATCAAATTCTTGTGCGACAGTACCTAAATGCAATAATAATAATAATTACCGAATAAAGGCCTAGGCCTATTTTTTTTATGTTAAAGTCGGCAGACAGGCTGACGGTCCACTTGATGGTAGGTGGCTACCGTCGCCTATAACACAAGCAACGCTAAAACTGCTGCAAGTGCGCTGCCGACTGCAGTAGGATTAAGGATAAGGGATTATGGGGGGGATAGGAAAATGGGCTCTGACATCCCTTACTCGCACACCGAAACACAACAGCACACGTGCTGTTATTTCACGGTGGTCTTCTGTAAGGGGGTGGTTACTGCCGCCAGACGGGCTGCCCAAATGAAAACGCAGTGTGCCCTGCCACTACTTTCCAAATCCAGACCAGAGCCAAATTTGAAAAGTTGATTTTTCAAAGTTAACCCTGCCGGGAATCGAACCCGGGTACCCTAGAACAGAGCGTTAAGGCAAGCACCCAAACCACTCATCCAACCGGCTCGTCAAATACTCAAGAAAAGTATAAATCCGCCACTGCATGATCGACATTCATCCTTCTGACGTTGCTTCTGACTTTCTGAGATGATGATATCTACCATCAAATGGACCGTCATCACACCAACATATAAATAAATCTACAATCATAGAAAAGTATTTATTAAATACTTTTACATATAGGCAAGTAATCAATCTATTATGCATTGTATCAGATTACAGTCTCCAGAGTAAAAATATTATTCAGAATTCTACTTCTTCGATTGACATTAGCATGAGCATTTTTCGTTCACGTAATACATCATTTTCCGTCATTTGCATCGTACATTATGAAACTCCTAACGATTCGTCATAGCGTGGAATAAATTGTGTATTTCGTTTTAGGAGTACACGTTGTCGAAGCGAAAGAAATATCACGTGCGAGTGGAACCGCACAGGTAATGGCGCCGACCGAAGTAATAAATTTGTTGATGTGTGCGCTTGTAATATTTCCTCCAAGACCCGTACAGTATGACACGAAGTTGAAATCTTCTTGTGTAAACAGTCGCTAATCCGCCAAAGCGCTTAATGTTTCGGGTTGGAATTATGCATAGCCTCAGGGATTAGCGTGTTGTCATCCCGCGCTGTGTTCTGTGGTCGACATTTCTGGATCATTTTCATGGTGCGCCGTTTATTTAAGGGCGCTTAGTACTTACAACACTAACGAGTCAATACGACAGTTAACTAAATAGTTGATACAGCGGGAATCGTGTTGTTCGACCCGGGGCGGTTTTGTTGTCGCTTTGTAGTTTCGCTAAATTCAACGTTTTGTTTTAACAGGAAAATTTGGTAGCTCAATTTGAAAAAAAAAGTACGAGTTGAACTCGCGTGAAGAGCGTTCCTTACGATGTTGAGTGATTTACCATGTTATTTTAATATCATGGACTTCTTATAGGTTTTTCTATAATCTATAAGTAGAGATTGGGGGGGGGGGGAATGGTCGGACAGACGGACACACGAGTGATCCTATAAGGGTTCCGTTTTTTTATTTAGACGTACGGAACACTAAAAATAGCCTCAATCTCTTAAGTCATAACAGCATTTAGTAATACACTTAAAAATTCTGATGCCAGTATTTTATCTGGACCAGATTAAACTGGAATTTTTACCACTTTGTATTTTTGAATCAATTATTTTTATTCGTAATCATAATCAAAATAATCTTGAGTTATTGCTAGTATACTTTTACCATATACAATGTTTATTTATGTTTTATTAGCACTATTGTTTTCTAATTTAAGAACATTATTTTTATTAGGTACCTAATAATTTGATATCAAAATTTTTAATAGGAAAACTCTTCCTCGTTTTAATTAAAAAGAGATAAGAACAGACGGTCCACTTGATGGTAGGTGGCTGGCATCGTCTATAATACATGTAACGCCACAGGTGTTGCAAGCGTGCTGCTGACATAGTAGGAAGGGATAGAATTCTCTCTCCGAAACACTCACTCGCCGAAACACAACAGCGCACATGCTGTTATTTCACGGTGGTCTTCTATAAAGAGGTGGTTACTGCCGCCAGATTACTTGCCACTTGAGCCAATTTTTAAAAGTTCATTGCATGCCGGAACTCAGACCCGGTTCCCCTGAGACGACAAAGTGTTTTTAAAAGATCTAATGATTATTATTTAGTGATTATTGTTGTTGTTGTTACTTTGATTACTAGTGTAATAGGTAATTAAATATTTATATAATTTGTATACAAACATTCGTCAGGAATACTTAAACACTAAACTTAACACCTATCTCATCTGAAGGTGGACCACCTTTACCCAGTAAATGCCCATTCACCCTGGCTTTGAAGCTTGGCTTTGGCTTTTATTTATGATACGCGTATCATAAATAAAAATGAAGTCCCTTATCCAATCCTACTGTAGTCGGCAGCGCACTTGCAGCAGCTGTGGCGTTGCTTGTGTTATAGGCGACGGTAGCCACCTACCATCAAGTGGCCGTCAGCCTGTCTGTCGACCTAAACATTAATAAAAAATGAAGTTTGCATATGCCTGAAATATTCATTCAGAACCAAATGAATTAACAATAACATTCAGATATAACCGCAATTAAAAACTTGCCTAGTTCAACTTAACGAGCTAAACTTAGATGTGAAAATACAAAGGTAATATCGTGAAGATAGATATTGACCAAGTTTATGAGAACAAGTTTGTTGGAACAAGTGACGTGGAATGATCAATATAGCTCCCAAAGTCGGCCACTGCGATAACGTAATTACATCGAAGTCGCGCCCAGAACACGAGCAGCCGAACTTGTGCATGCTGTTTAGCATTTGGAAGGTATCATTAAAATAATATGATAAATTATTAAATAGTTTTCATAAGCTTTATTACGAATGCGATAGTTTATTTAAATTTTTAGATGTTGTTACTCCAATACGAGTAACCGTTCGAAATTTGAATAATACTTGGTTAACTAATATAACGTCTTCTGTGATTAAGTCAAGAAAATTTTAAATTTTTATGTGATAATATTTATTTCACACTTCAGGATAAATAACCATTGCATCGATTTATTTATATATTAAAAAGGGAACACGAGTACATTCAAGATAAGATACAAGTTATCTCTACATTTTAAAGTTAGTTTCCTATTGTTGAACTAGATATCGCTTCTCATGTCTTTTAGTAGGGGCAGCGTACGCTGCGTCTGGCGACAGTAACCACAACTTTACAGAAGACCCCCGTGAAATAACAGCACGTGTGCTGTTGTCGGCAGCGCACTTGCAGCAGCTTTTGCGTTGCTTGTGTTATAGGCGACGATAGCCATCTACCATCAAGTGGACCGTCAGCTTGTCTGCCGATCTAACATTAAAAAAATGTATTTAGGATTGCGCTGTAGCTTCGTTTCGGTGATTAGTTTACAAACGGAAAACTTCTCTTTGATTGTGGATATTAAATACGCATGAAGTTAGATTAAGTAAGTAGAATATATCCTGAAGAATCATGTTCATCGTCATCTCAGCGGTTCCTACCGCTGAGATGACGATACACTGCCCTCATAATAGGACCTTTATAATAGAACCGGTCAAAAGCAGTGTGGATCTACGACAGTTATCATATGAATTAAATTTTTTCGTCAATTTTCTAAAATTTAATTTAATAATTCCTTTTTAACTATGTCCATTCTACTTCGAGAAGGAGATCTATCATCGATCCATTTCAGATGAGCAAAGTTTCGGGAAGCTCCGGGACATCTTCTCGTCAAAATTCCTAAGTGCGTCAAAACAAAAGTTTTCGACCAATATGTGTGTTGTCAGTGATGACATATGGCGCTGAAACGTGGTCTCTAACTATGGGCCTCGTAAGAAAGCTCAACGTCGCTTAACGAACTTTGGAGAGGGCTATGCTCGGGGTTACACTGCGAGATCGATTCAGGAATGAGGAGATCCGTATACGTACAAAAGTTACCGACATAAGCAGGCGGAAGTTACCGAAAGTTACCGACATAAGGAAGGCCGCTTGAACAGGAAGATTCTCAAGTGGAAGCCAAGTATCGGCAAGCGCATCGTAGGACGTCCACCCACAAGGTGGATAGACGACCTGATAACGGCCGCGTGTCGACGGTGGATTCAGGCTGCTTCTGATCGGTCCTATTGGAAAATTATGGGGAGGCCTGTGTCCAGCAGTGGACGACCTGCGGCTGATTTGAAATATTTGTACCAATGTAATACTCCCATACAATTAATATATAATACTAGCGACCCGCCCCCGGCTTCGTCCGGGGTGCAATTTTAATATATATGAACATTTCCCGTTTATACCTCTTTCCATTAGTGAAAACCGAATTAAAATCGGTCTACCCGTTCACGCGTGATGCCGTGGCCAAGGGAAATGGGGATTCATTTTTATATATAGAGAAGATTACTAGCTGAGCTCGCAACTTCATACGCGTGGTATCCGGTATAGCGCGTAACTTTTTTATTTGTAAACCGATTGGAATAAAACAAACACTAAATGTTACGGGAAGCTTGCTAATACATCAGTGAAAACCGCTTTCAAAATCAGTTAAGCAAAATCAAAATCAGCAAACAAACAGACAAAAATTCTAAAAACTACATATTTTTTTACCTCGGTAACATAAGTACAACGTGTACAAATTGTTTTTTGAAAAAATATTTAATGTACAGACACGGCTCGTTTACGATTTTATTATATTTATGTATAGATTGTATCTTATAATAAGGTAGATGGAAAAGAAAAATAAATATAAAAAGTGAAGAAGGGAAGAAGCGAAGGGAAAATGGTGATTGTCTCATTCTTTGGAGTTCTAACCAAATTCAAGGATATCAAGATCTTATAAGTGGATGTACGCTATTCTAGAAGGTACCTTCTATGCTTATTACCAACCAGCTAACTAATTGAACGCCTTATCCGTCGAAATCTTATTATATGTATAGATTGTATCTTATAATAGGTATTTAAATTAATTTTATAAATGATAGGTGCTATGATGTTTACAAGATGTTAAATAAAATAAAATAAGATTATTTTATTTATATAACCCGCGCCTAAGCAATCAATTCATTTCTATCAATCAACAGTCGAGTATCATTATTTTAATGGTGCAACTTTAACGGCTCACTAAACAAAGACAGTTGATCAAAACGGTGCTCGTGGCAAGGTCTGATCGATGAACTAACCGTTCGATTAATTTATGCCAAAGTTTCTCGTGTTCACTGAAGTTTACGCACTATTCTAAGATAATAAGTAGGCCATTGTTGCCAAGTTATAAATTATAGTTCTTGTTGATGTTGCCATTTCAATGAATATAAGTTAGTGCTGTGTTTATCCGGCACCAACTAAGTTTCGTTTGCGAACTTGTAACTTTAACTTTCTTTGTGAGTCACGAAATATTTTATTGTTAGAAAACAGAAGATTTCATATCATACATAAAAAGCTAATTTAGACTTTTATTGTCTTTTTCGTGGTTTCTTTTTTACCTCCCACCATACAAAACCACAAGTAACACCAAAACAAAATCAAACCGTTTATTTCTCAAAAATAGGATAACAAGATCACTTTTTGAAGTAGATTATATAGTTATATTTTACCAGGGTTTCGAAAAAAATAGCCTAAATTACGACGATCCTGAGAAAAAAACCCGAAAGAAACTCAGGATACCATTCTTTTTGTCGTCTTTAACACAATATTTAAATAACAATTAAAATTATTTTATACAAATTACAGTACCTATATACGATACTAAACATAGTATGAGCTCAGAAGCGCTTAAATTCAGGCTTCAATATCGCACTAAAATAAGGATGGGATAGGGTATGTGCCCTAGTATCCTTTTAGTCATTCACTGAAACAACAGCGCACACGTTATTATTCACGAAGTTCTTTTCTAAGGAAAGATAAATCATAATTATATTTCTGAAATTCAACATGTGTATTGTTAAGGTAATATCGTAGACTTTAGACGTAGACTTAGGCTATGAATAAACCTGACTAAACATCGCCTAACTGACACGTAATTATCCTAACTAATATTATAAAGTAATTTTGTTTGTTTGTTTGTTTGTTATATCTTCACGTCTTAACTACTGAACTGATCATCATGGAATTTTATAAACACGTTGTCTTTCATACAGAAAAGAAGTAAGAAGTACTGCTCAATGATGTGTAACAAAAATAATTTTAAAAAAATACGGATTTAATCCTATTGAAACTAATTACTAATTAGATTTAGACACAAGTATTCATCATCAAGAAATATATTTTTTTATGTTAAGATGGAAAGACAAGCTGACGGTCCACTTGATGGTAGGTGGCTACCGTCGACTATAACACAAGCAAACTTCAAAGCTGCTGCAAGTGCCTAAGGGATTAGGAGGGGATAGGAAAAATGGGCATCCCTTACTCACTCACCGATACACAACAGTACACGTGCTGTTATTTCACGGTGGTCTTCTCCAAGAATGTGGTTACTGCCGCCAGATGGGCTGCCCAAATGACTGCGAAACGCAGTGTGCCCTGCCACTACTTTCCAGCGTCAGACCAGAGCCAAATTTGAAAAGTTCATTTTTCAAAGTTGATCCTGCCGGGAATTGAACCCGGGAACCCTAGAACGGAGCGTTAAGACGAGCACCCTAACCACTCATCCAACGGGCTCGTCAAATTTAGTACACAGTAAAAACATGTAAATATCTAATAATATTTAAAAACATTATTTATTTTTACACATTGTACAAGACACTATCATTTCTGTATTCATTAAGGTGAGGTATTATTGTCATTGATGTTCAAAAAGATTAAATATAATTATAGAATACTAGCTGACCCAGCAAACGTTGTCCTGCCTGAACCCGAAAATAATTCTGTAAACCGATTGTGGCGCTACCTATCGGGTCCAATTTTATTTTCAAACCATATGTCAAAGTGAAGCGACACTTCACGTCAATGAACATCAGTTAAATTATTTGGATATTGTTCATACAAAGATACTAAAATTGCGATTAAAAATGGGGTGTGGGGGTAGGAGAGTGAAAAATACTTTACGACATATTCTCATACCTACCAAATATACAAAAAAAAATCGTAAAAATCGGTCCAGCCGTTTCGGAGGGGTTTTGTTACAAACACTGTGTACTGTGTTCGGAGAATTTTATATATTAGACTAGATATAGAGAGGGCATTGGGAAAATTTTCCTACAAAAATAGTGATCCTGATCGCCGTAATCAGGTTTGCGTCGGTGCGGGAGCGATAACCGCTAGCCGTCTCAACTTGCGGGAGCCATAAGAACCACAAATTTTAAAACCAAAAAAAGACAAATATATGTTTGGGCATGAATTGTCAAGTATTACTTGAATATACTGTTTTAAGGGTACGAATCATTTTTAATATTAACGCACTACACCATTATAATTTCACTCCACTTTTATAGTTTTACTTCAGTGCTGTACGTATCAGTTTAATACGTACCGCCATTTGTTTTTGCAAATAGGAAAATAGTGCAGTAACGTGCGATAATTAGTTGCGACATGTTATGTGCTACCTTCTTTCGAACCACCCCCTTACAGAAGACCACCGTGAAATAACAGCATATACGTGCTGTTGTGTTTCGGTGAGTGTGTAAGGGATGCCAGAGCCCATTTCCTTATCCCCTCCTAATCCCTTATCCAATCCTAATGTAGTCGGCAGCGCACTTGCAGCAGCTGTGGCGTTGCTTGTGTTATAGGCGACGGTAGCCACCTACAATCAAGTGGACCGTCAGCCTGTCTGTCGACTTTAATATAAAAAAAGCCTTCGCCACGAATATGAAACGATCATATAGGATTTTAGACCGAGTTTTTGAAGAAAACCGAAATGCTTTATCGATAAATTTTAAAAAGGTGCGATATGAATTAATTTTGACTTGTATTATTGGTACTCCTGTGCTATATGAATCAAATTTAATACGTAACGTTGATACCTATTAACTCGGAAACTATGCTTAAGAACCTTGTGCTATGAGAATAGGGTGTAGTTTGGTTTAATAACATTCCATTTTACCAAAAAAATACCTATAAATATAAGTTTTTCAAAGAAATACCGACCTGTGAAGGTAGGTCTTGTTACGTATTGAAAATAATGCGTAACGTAGGAGCGGCAAGTCGGTAAAGAGTCATTTGTGGATAGTTTTTAATATTCAGAGCCGCATTAAACGTGTTGACTGAGCGATTTTGTACCACGTGGTTCGAAATGTCACATTACAGATTCTTTCGTCTTTCCCTATCTATACAGTTGAAAATATTTGTTAATGTTGATTTTTGTTTGCACGTTAGGTCGTCCCGCTCCAACTGTAATGTGGTTGATCGACGGCACCCCAGCTCCACAATATATAGGCGAGAAGACTGACACACACGTTGTGGTGAACCGTCTGGAGCTTCCGCACGTTAGGAGGAGCCACTTGAACACAACTTTCAAATGCCGAGCGTCCAACACAAATCTTGTTAGTCCGCAAGAGAAAATTGTTAGACTGGAGATGAACTGTAAGTTTGCAACAACTTTAATTGTTTAACTTAACTGACTTAGCTTACTTTAAGTACAGACACATTATTTTAATAATGGTTGTAGCTAAACTTAGTTAGTTTGTAATAATAATAATCTATACTGTTACGTGCGGGGTGAATTGCTACCATCGATAGGATGGGACGTTCGAGACTTTCGGCCGGCGCGAACGCTTTTTTTAGTCGTAACATTACTAATATTATAAATGTGAAAGTAACTCTGTCTGTCTGCATGTTACCTTTTCACGTCCTAACTACTCAATCGATCAACATGAAATTTTGTATAACAAGTTGTCAGGGAGACATAGGGTACCTTTCATCAAGAAAAAAAGAACTGTTCCCGAGGGATCATCTAACACCTGGCAAAGTTATAACTGCAATAAAGATGTTAGGCGTTACATTGCTCATATATTTGGTCAGATGTTATTTTTTTGATTTTCAACGCTAGTCTTTAATATTTAAGTGTGAAAGTTCTGGAGATGTTTGGCAGCTTGGTATTGAATCCTAACTAATATTTTAAACATGAAAATTTGTTTTTAACACTTTCACGTCTACTGTTTTAACCGATCATCATGAAATTTTGCATATACATAGTCAGGCATACAGAAAAGTACATAGAGTACCTTTCATCTAAAAAATATAATAATAAACGCTTGACAAAAATGTATAAGCAATAAAGATTAAATAAATGTTTTAAGTGGCACGGACGAAGACGCGACCAAACACTAGTCACACATAAATCGTTGCAAATATTTGAATAAAATTTTCCATTTGATAGATCACGAAGAAACTGTCCAGGAAACGTTTTCTAACGTGTGCTGTTATGTTTCGGTGAGTGAGTAAGGGATTCCAGAGCCCATTTCTCTATCCCCCTCCTAATCCCTTATCCTTAATCCTACTGTAGTCTGCAGCGCACTTGCATCAGCTTTGGCGTTGCTTGTGTTATAGGCGACCGTAGCCACCTACCACCAAGTGGACCGTCAGCCTGTCTGCCGATCTTAACAAGTTTTTAATCTATTTGTGGCGCAAGCAGAGCCTCTATTCTACATTATTAGAATGTTTATTTGGATGTTTGTTACTCCCCGACTGGTAGACCCGTTGAAAGTATTTAAATAAATCTTATTTTTTAGTCGATAGGCAAGGTCCACACATCCACCCATACCACACCGTAGTGATGGCGAAGATGCTGTCGACCTTCATAGGTTTATACACAACATCATAATTACCACTATTCTGCTTAATCCACGATTCACTGCCGCCAGGCAGTAGTGTACACCAATATATTATATGATTACCTGATGGGAATACATTGTGCCTTGCACTACTTGAACTTAAATACACAGATAGACCATTTTCCAGATTATAGTTCAACCATGATGTTATTTAACAAGAGTTTCGTTCATAACTAAATGGTTCGAGAGAAGCTTCGTTGGTTTCTCCTTCCTATACAACAACAAATGATACCATTTGCACACGGACAGCTTAGGAACAGGAGAATGTCATATTATCACAGAAACTGAAATTTGTGGAAAGCAAAATATTATATGCTACCACTGGACCGATTTTTGATGAAATTTGGCAAGGAGACGCTTTGATCGTGAAGGAATATCTTACGTGTCAACGCAAGTAAAACCGCTAACAAAAGCTAGCAAACTTGCTTTAATACAATTAATCTAATCTCTAGAAAATTACACAAACAATAAAATCTTTTTTCAATTCCTTCAAGAGACCTTCATTATGCAGTTTTGAATTTACTTATTATACGATCTGTAGAAGTTATGTCTAAATTAGTAAATAAAATGTACGTTTCTCTACAGTAAAGCCGACTTTAGTGTTGATACGAAACAAACCGACGACACTGTCATCGGAACGACTCATCATATTGACCTGCGTTTCTGAAGGAAGCAGGCCGCCTGCTCAGCTCACCTGGTACAAAGACAACAGAAGATTTAAACGTGGGAAAGTAAGTTTTAGATATGATTTATTTACTAGGAAAATATATACGCAATATTATGATACTGTTTTTTTTATTCTCATTAATTTTTGCTCTGCTGAATATAAAATATATATATACCTAATATCGTTGACGCACAACTATTGAATAAAAATAATATCTGTAACTTTTTGAAGCCATTTACATAATGAAATATTTCATCATTAGCAAAATCAAATATTTTGTTCTGTTTGTTCAAAATTTCGAAAGGGATGTTTTAATAATAATAAAAATGTCGTTTATGCTATGTTTAAATGTCTAAGCATAATGCTTATATTTTTGTTAACACACAACAATTTTTGGAGTTTACTCCTTAAGAATCGATTTTCATATAAGGCCCACGGTATGGAAATTTTATGAGCAGTAAAATTAATACAAGCGTTAACTAAAAAGCGTTACGTTATCTGTTACTTTGACATTTGTGCGACAGCTGATGCATATTATGTTAGCTAACTCTATTCCCTGGGTTTATTTATTTATTTATTTATTTTCTAAAGGTACACCAACAGCACAAACAAAAGAAGTTTATAATAGGAATAGGTAACACAAGGCAATTTTAAGGCATACACAAATAAACTACAAACTAGAAATTGAGACGATCAATAATACACGCACAGCAACACGCAAATTCTATACAAAAAAAAAGACATGAAAATGAAAATTAAACAATGAACAACTGAAATCAAGAACAAAGAATAATAAACTAATTTATCCATATTTAAATAACAAAAATAAAATTAAATACTAATAAAAAGAAAAACCGCTCAGCAGAACAGTATAGCTGTCAATTTACGTTTAGCTTCAGCCGATTTACAGTTAAATATATCAATATCAGTATCAGAATCAATACCCAGCCTGCTTAACAACATGTTTAGGTTCCTGCTAGCCCGCCAAAGAAAGCTATTCTGTCTATAATTAGAAGAAGCAAATGGAATTGAAATTGGGTTAAATGACCTAACAGATCTAGTTGGTACATTGAAATTTATCAACAAGAGGATATCAGAGCAGTCCACACGACCATTAATAACATTAATTAGATATGAAATATCAGATATTTCGCGGCGTAAATTAAGGGGTAATAAATGATGACGCCTACAGATATAAAAGCAAACGTCGAAATACTGTATGAAAAGTTTAGTCCGCTTTGAGGAACGAATCGATAGCGCGTTATAATCTACCGGCCGGCGCGGTGACATCTGTCGTCGAAAAATGAACTATTTGAACTTATAAACGTAGTGACTTCTGTGTAACCAAACGTCGAGGAAAATTTTATACATTTATATATAATTATGTATATGTTCTGAGTAAACTCAGGTCGTGCGTCGGAGCTTCACACACACATTTTTTTTCTGAAATACATCTTTGAACATAATTTTGTTTACATCTAGTAAACAAGTACATTTTCAGTAGCAAATAGTTTTATTTTTCATAAGTATTTATGGAAAATATATTGTGTAATTTTTGCTTCAAAACATGTTTGTTGTTGTTGCCTCAGTTATAATTTCAGATTTACCCTTAGCCCTTCTTGAAGAATCGCTTGTATACATTGTTACATCTTTCTTTATTAAATATTAGAATCAAAAAAGTCTCGGAAAAATTCAAGAATAGCTAGACGAATTTTATTTCTGTTTTCACTAATGGAAAGAGGGAGAAACGGGGAAGGTTTTTATATTTAAAATAGCTCCCCGAGCGAACCTATGAGCTGGTCATTAGTTATTTTTATAATTCAATACTCATTAAATTGCTTCTTAACTCCTTGTGAACTAATTCCAAATTTAAAATATGCAAGAACACAAGACACTTAAAACATGTAAATAAATAAATAAATAGTTTGGCTCGAGCACATTTTGTGTGCCATAAATGTGAGAATGCCAAGAGGTTCAACTGTAAACTCATATTCCGCATAAAAGTGTGTTATATTCCGCAACGGCTAGGATTTTCATACTCTCGCGAGCTACAGTAAGGCCACAGTTAAGAAAGCGGATAACAAATAAACTTGTTTCCATCCTCCTTGAAATACTTCTTTATATGCTATCTTTACAATGGAGACTGCATATTGTTGACTCGCGGCTTGAATGAAGCGCAATGTGAAGCTATCTTCTTTCATATTTTGTTATGCGATAAAATTATAGTCGGGTTGCTGTTTATTGATCAGGGATACGATAACATTGTGAATAGTGTTATTAAATGTAGATGATTTATATATTTCTTGCTGTTTTTATACAGCGTGTATACATATATATTTATGTTAAGGTCGGCAGACAGGCTGATGGTCCACTTGATGTTAGGGAAATGGGCTCTGGCATCCCCTTACTCACTCGCCGAAACACAACAGCACACGTGCTGTTATTTCGCGGTGGTCTTCTGTAAGGGGGTGGTTACTGCCGCCAGACGGGCTGCCCAAATAACTGCGAAAACGCAATGTGCCCTGCCACTACAGGCACACGGCAATCAGTAGAAATGATGGTGTGATTTTATAGCTAATACAGACTTGGTAATGATCGATCGAGGGAGTCCGACTGTATAGGAAAAATTTAAAAGAAAATATATCATTTGATTCCTCTATTTGTATTATCCGATATAACCCGTCTAAGACCTGCTAGAACGAAAAGTTAAAGGGCGTAAAAAGCAAAAAAAATCTAATTTCTCCCGCGTGGTCTCATAATTGAATGGACACGATACCAACACAACAGAGTTACTTTTATTAGACATATATTTACACAATCTTGTTAAAATGAAACAATTTATAAACAACACATAACACAACACATAACAATTACGTCATATTAAAAAAATTACGTCTAAATAATCTTGCGCACAGAAACATAGTCTTCCGTCTCAGTGGAGCGATTGTGACTGATCATGTGAAACATTGAAGTATACATGACACGAGACGGAACATAGCGCATTTCGCGGAATAAAAATTTTATAAGTGCCAAGAGTATTAAACGTTAATTACTCGTTAACTACAATTTCAAATGAAAAATTAATAAACAAAGGCCTAGATAATCTGTGAACTGAGATTAGTGATAATTTTTTAGGTTTATAATATGTGTCATTTTAAAAAAAGGAATAAAAATGAGAGGTAACTTGGTGATTTTGTTCTATCGAGAAAATTTCATTGTGTAATGTTTTCTGTTGATATTTCACTTTTATTCAATCTACATATAAATATTTTCTTATTCGGACTTTATATATTTAGACAAAGTCTAGGATTAGCTATTTCTATTTATACGCGCTCTTAAATTAAATGTGAATAGCCGTTAGTAGTTGAGGAATGGCACAAACTTATCCCTGTAGATAAGACATCATTTTCAGAATGTCTAGGCGACTGAAAACTTTTAAAACAACACGTAGACGAAACACACGATACTTTGTTTTTTATTTAATCTTATATCTTACATATAAAAATGAATCCCCATTTCTCCTGGTCACGGCATCACGCGTGAACGGGTAGACCGATTTTAATTCGGTTTTCGCTAATGGAAAGAGGGATAAACGGGGAATGTTTTAGGGTATATAAAAATTGCACGCCGGTCGAAGCCGAGGGCTGGTCGCTAGTTTGTTATAAAATAAATTCGCTATCCGCTTCCGTCTGTCTCTTCACTAACTTCTTCTAATTCACTAATCGAAAGAGCGATAATCGAGGAAAGTTTTTGTAAGTACATTATTTTCAAAAAAATGTATCCGTTCCAGTCTTGATCAGTTATTATTTTAAGTCATTATTAAAAGTCTTAAATTTAACTTTAAATATTTAAGAATTTACATTTTCCACAATAATTTTAAATGAATTTCAAAGAGAAGGAATGTATAAACTAAGACGAAATTATAATTATTGATACTCTTTTTATATGTGCCGCTAAATTAGTGTATGTAAGTTTCAACTTCTCAAAAACAGAATTTCTTCGCATAGAATGAATTAATCTAATAGTAATTTCTGTAATTAACATTAAAAATAACATTATAAAATATATTTCATAATGTCCGCTCGTTCAAGAGACGATGGCCCGCCATAAAATATCATTTATTCTTTCCTTTACATTTCAAATTCATAGCGGTAAAATAACGAACAGAATAGCCGTTAAAAAAATTAAGAGTACTGCTGCTAGAGTACTAAAATTATTTTACTCTATTTATTTTTCTTCTGTTCGTTTTATTTTAACTCCTAATTTAATTTGTTTGTGCATACTGTCGTGCATTTTTTCAACAAATATATATTATTTTTAATATTAAACAATAGTCTACGCTAATCTATATACGTAAGTACATATAATAAAATCGTAAACGAGCCGTGTCTGTACATTTTTTTATATAAAAAAAAACAATTAGTACTTACACGTTGTACTTATGTTACCGAGGTTAAAAAAATTACTTTTAGTTTTGTTTGTTCGTCTGTGCGTTTGTGCACGCTAATTTCAAAAACAGCATAATCGATTTAAAAGCGGTTTTCAGTGATGTATTTTAGCAAACTTCCCCTAACATTTAGTGTTGTTTCATTCCAATCGGTTTACCACGCTTAAGAAGTTACGGGCTCAGCTAGTCAAAAATATATTTTACACTTAATCAATCTAAATACTACTTGATATCAATCATGATATGATACATAGCAATAATAACTAATTCATTCGAACAATAAAAACTTGTCTTTATTACGATTTAACTACACAATATTAATATCTTTAATGGAGTCAAATGAGCGTACTTGCTATTAAATAGTCGTTATAACAAAAAAGAGTGGGCCGACAACACGCTCACTAGAACGATGACCTCGAGAGAGCGGCCGACGGCGTAGGACGAAGGATAGAAGGTGGCGATGCTCAATTAAAAAGGACACTTGTGTACAAAGTATGTAACAATCCTTCATTGTTTATAGGTAACCGAAGCAATGAATGAAACATGCGTGAGTAGCAGCTTGCAATTTATGCCAATGCCAGAAGACGACGGTGTTCAACTCAAGTGCCAAGCAGACAACAGCGCCCTGCCAGGGCAGAGCATCGAAGACTCCTTCAAATTGGACGTTGTTTGTAAGTTTATTTAGCATCACTTCTAATGCAGTTAACTATATAAATGTACTACATATTCCATGCTCCGAGCACTCGCTGCGTTCTATAGAACTGTACTGAACTCAGAGTACACCTTGATTGGTAAGTATTTGAACAAAACGCGCAATAGTCCAAGAAAATTTACTTACAAATCAAGATTTGAATCCTCAGGGACATTTTTGACATTAGTTTCTTGAAATACTCGTATTCCACCTTGTAGGAGTATAGAAAAAATAAGTATTTTTTCCAAATTATGCGAAAATGATAAGAGTTAGAGAAAAAAACAGTCAGTGTAAAAACAGTGATTAAAAAATGTACATATCAACTTTATCTTCTAACGACCCCGTTGGATGAGTGGTTAGGGTGCATGCCTTAACGCTCTGTTCTAGGGTTCCCGGATTCGATTCCTGGCTGGGTCAATTTCGAAAAAAGAACATTTCAAATTTGGCTCTGGTCTGGTAGAAAGTAGTGACAGGCTACATTTCGCAATCACTTGAGCGGCCCGTCTGGAGGCAGTAACCCCCCCCTTACAGATGATCACCGTGAAATAACAGCACGTGTGCTGTTGTGTTTCGGTGTCTGAGTAAGGGATGCCAGAGCCCATTTTCCTCTTATCCTTAACCTTACTGTAGCCTGCAATGCAATTGCAGAAGCTGTGGCGTTGCTTGTGTTATAGGCGACGGTAGCCCCCTACCGTCAAGTGGACCTCTCATAAGAAACCCAAAAATAGGCTAGGCGTTATTTATTTATATTATTTTGTAATAATAAATGTTTATTTCAAATAAATAAATATATTTATAATAGCAGCTATATAGAATTTCCTATGACACGTTTTAGATAATATAATATATTTACCACGGTTGTAATATGTTTCCTGTTATTAATATTTTCATAAAATGTTGGTGATGATTTCGATATAGAATTGAATTGTACATCACATATCAAAGCGGCAATAGAAGTATCTCTAGAATAGGCGAGGCGCGCCATTCTCGCGTGGAATGCACTTAACGTAGACGAGGCAATGTTGGGAGCCATACAACCTTATAACTTCCACGACTTCATCGCGTATTTCAATTTGATGGCTGTCGATGCCGAGCGATCGAGGTAACGCCATTTTTATGGCATTATAATAAGAGTTTAAATATATTTAACTACCGTTAAGAGTTTATGATAACTCTGATAATATTTAACTAGCGTTTAGTTAATTGCAGAGTATCAGTATTTGGTCTGCATCACAGCTGTATACTGAGCCAGGGTTTCTTTTGCTCTTGTTATTTGTTCATATAGTGTTTGTATTCGACTGATATCTGTATATGTTAAAATAAAAGATGCTCTCTTTTTCTGTCTTTCTTTCTTAAAAAATTAAAACGTGCGTTTAATGTCGCCTTCATTGGGGATAATGGATTGGGCAAAATAGGCTCTGGCATCCCTTACTCACTCACTGAAACACAACAGCACACGTGCTGTTATTTCACGGTGGTCTTCTGTAACGGGGTGGTTACTGTCGTCAAACGGACAGCAGTAAACCCAGATATGATAGGGTATATTGGGCTATCATATCTTTGAATGATAGTTATAAAAGGAGGCCAAAATTCCTGATAACATTTCAGAGTAATGCGCGTCATAATAAAATACAGAAATTAGAAATTGCTGATTGAACTCCAAATCCGAATTCAAGTAATTATAGTACAGTTGTGTATTTTTACAGTTTTTTTTTGTTTACTCACAAAAACCTTTAACTTATATGGTTATTTTGGTGAGCGGAAAAATAGGTTGTTTACGTAAGAAGAACCTATTTTCGTACATAATCGGAATTTACGGCTACTTCTTCGGTTCACAGTGAAGGGAAAAGTTATGTTTATTTTGAGAAGGATTAAATTAAATAAAGTTTATAAAAGACCTTTCAGTAACTAATCATTTAAATTTTATAAAGCATGTGTTAATTGTGATTTCTTGTTTTTTGTGACAATTTAATTTTATCATTCCACATAAGTCTTATGATATTAAAATCAAATTTCTATTAAATTCATAAGGCAGAGGTCTTCGAGATACGTAGTTGCTTTAATAATATTAACAATGTTAATACCTGCTTTTGAAAGAGATATAATTTTTAAAGCCCAATGGATATTTTCTAAATTGGACGAATAGTTTAAGACTCGCGTATCAAAATTTACAAAGCTATAAACTTTAACTTTCTTCAATACTCTTCAATGAGAATATATATGTATATAAAAACCGTGGCCACATAGCTCCGCTGCTAAAAGAACAGATTCAGGTTCAAATCCCATTCGGTCCTTCACCTCTTCGATTTCATCTATGATTTAAAAATTGTGATATTATGTCTAACAGTGAAGGAAGATCGCAACGAAGCCCAAATTTCTTAAAAGATTTCTAATTCCTTTTTTTTTTCTAGTTTCAAGATTTTCTTACAATTTAGAGTTGTATAAATCCTGTGACGTGTACTCGGGTAGCTCCTATTTTTTCTGTGATGCTTAATTAATTCTCTAATGAATCTAATCTTAAGTTTTTCTGAAATATTTTTTAAATACAAAACTCGTCACACGGTTAAGGGATTCACTGAGGCAAATGACATTTACTATAGAACTCGCTGGCGGCGGAGACAATTCAACAGGTCTAGAAATGATATTTTTGTTTTTACCATTAGAACATTACACAAAAAAATTTTTTATCAATACAATTTTTTATTCTGATATCAACTTATTAATAGGTACAGGATTCATATGCGTGCAATAAGCCGTTTTCGAGAGAATTTTCAATAAAGGTCAAATTCTTCTTGTGTTCTAACTTTTTTTGTGGAGTTTCTATTACTTTAACGAAAATTCTAATTAATAAAATTGGTTCTTCACATGTTTAAGTATAATATATATTTTTTTCAAAGCAATTGTCTTGTCTATTTCTTGTAACATTTTCATTAAACAATGGATATTTTTAGTATTTAGCGTTTGTCTCCCCCTTAAATTGCGTCCGTATTACAAGCTACGGCCAATAATTGTTACATGTGCTACGTATGCTACGCAGATAGACGTAGTCACGTTGGTACTTAAGGCGACTCTAGCCACAAAACTCGACCTGTACTGAATTGACGGCGCTACTTGCAAATCTCGGAAATATCTATTTAAAAATTAAATAAAGTATAATTCAATTTTTTCTTCTGATGAGCCTTCAGATACTGGATCTTAAAACTTATCTTGAGAATTAGCTATTTAAAATATTGATTATTAAGCAAATCGCACGGTTACAACATCGTTTTTAGACCGCAACTTAGTAATTTTTTTATATATATAATTAAATATAATTTAAAAAATAATAATGATCCTGCAAATGATTTGAGTATTTTTTAAATTATAATTATTATGATAATTTAAAAGGAAAACGGTTACAAATAAGTGGACTTTTTTATCATTACGGGCTGGCGTCGCCTTATCAAACTAAGTGCTACAACACAGTTCTAGGCTAAGTTTACTAAGCATGTAATAACTTTATCTCCTTGGTTGTTTCTTTTATACGTAAATATCTGTGATAATACTTATGGTGGGCCTCTATACCTATATTGTTACCTGTTTTTCCCCCCATTGATGCGTGGACAGGCTTATAACAATTAAAAGTTAAAAAAATAATAATGTATAAGTGCTGAAAGCGTTTACAATTTAACAGTTTAGATTCTGTAATTCTGTAATCTTTGGAAATAAATAAAAAGATATGCATTTTTGTAGTTAAATTTCAAATTTTACAATTAGAAGTAGATAAAATTTCGTCTTATAAGAAACCTTAAACCTTATAAATACATGATAGCTGTTCCGGCTCGTGCCGAAGGCGTCTGCAATGACAAAATTAACACCGTTTCTTAATTCGCGAAGGATCGTTCTCTAAACGTATACTGCCACAAAATAAGCAATAAAGGAGCTCCAGTATAACCAGTTTGCACATTTCTAACATCGTTAAGCTTAATTATCATTGCTACTTAGCCACTCGCTCAGTGCAGAGCGAACGCAATACACACAGACATAAAGCTTTATCTCTATACCATATTTTAATAGACTTCATTTCAACTTCACTACAAAACGATTCTCCACAGATTCAGTGAAATGTTTTAATTTTTTATGTATATGATTTGTTTATAGTTTTACCTCAAAAACTGGAATAGAAGCTTTAAGTAGGTAAACACAAGCAAAAATAGTGCGATACAATTGTGTTGCGGACTCTTACAAAGGGATAAATGAACAGGCTCTGGCAATCATTACAATATTATGAGTAATAAATGAATAACATTAAATAAATAATAATAATAATAAATAACATCTATCCTAATATATAAAGCTGAAGAGTTTGTTTTTTTGTTTGAACGCACTAATCTCAGGAACTACTGGTTCGAATTGAAAAATTCTTTTTGTATTGAATAGTCCATTTGTCGAGGAAGGCTATAGGCTATATAAAATTACGATCAATAGTATTATATATAAGCAGTGTCCAGTACCGCGCGCCCCACGCGCACTCCACCGCCCGCCGTGCGGCCGCAGCGAAGCGTGGCCGAGTTCAGCTAGTTATTATATAAACCGAAATCAACAGGACACGAGTTATCTTATACTGTGGTCTTCTGTAATAGGTAATTACTGCCGCTAGTCTGTGATTTTGAAACTGATTGTGGTTTGCGATAATTTAGCTATGTTAGGTGCAGATAAGATGCTGTATTTCGAAAGACCAACAAATCGTCAATAATTGCTAGATTTGTTCACAAAAATGACACTTGTGTCGTCGGCGTTAGTTAATTCATGAACAACTGATCTTGACAGTGTCCACCCCTTTACATAATTTAACCGTGAAATAATATCTCGTGTGTTTTAGTGAGTGAGTAAGGGATACCAGATCCCCTTCCTTGTCCTACCATTGTCGGTAATTCCTTGTCCTACCCTTATTTTAATAGACTACAGTAGTCAGCTACCATCATGTTCAGCGTCAACCTGCTTGCCTACCTTTACAAGAAAAAAAATAGACTTCAAATCTGCACAAACTCGAAATTCAATACAATTATACAATAATTATACAGTAATTTTTTTACCATTTCAAGGGAGTGGTGAATGCTTATAGACTGATTTAATTGTTATCGTTCAATTCGAAAACGCTTCAAATATAAAATACATCACAGGAATATACCTACAAGGAAATTTGAACATTAAAAAATCGCTTACAAAGTTCAAATTTTAATGCACAACCGTCCCTTTTATTATTGCACCATGTGTCACCACGCCAAAACTGCTTATCGAAACATCCGGAGCTAGCTACATGTTAACTTTATGATGCCATGATAGAATATTATAATGTCTTGCCATGAAAAAACACGTTTTAACCGACTTAACAGTTTTTTTTAAGCTTATCCCTTCCCAATCCCATTTCCTTAATCCTACTATAGTCGGCAGCGCACTTGCAGCAGCTGTAGCGTTGCTTGGTTATAGGCGTCGGTAGTCACCTACCATCAAGTGGACCGTCGGCCTGTCTGCCGATCAAGACATAAAAATTTTTTTTTTCATAGAATAATATTCATAGAAAATTTTAACTGTCAACCTTTACATTTAATTCTAATGACCTAAATTATTCTTGTGTGCAACTTCGTTCGCGACAAATGGCACGTTCATAGCATAAAATGTGGTGTACAAGTTACCATGAAATTTCAACTATTATTTCTACGGAAACGCAGTACCCTGCACTGTTCCAGTAGAAACAGTATCCTGTTTGTCAATCGGAGATAACAAACAGAGCTATATGTGAGACAAGTTTTAAGCGACACCTTTAAACGGTTTACGGCTGTTTGAGGTCAAAAGCAACTTCTATAAACTTTCATAATTTTAATAAAAACGATTTAATCTTGAAAGACTAAACGAATAATGTCGGCACTAAGCACTTTAAAACTATAAAAGTTACCTCAACGAGTTAAAAAATAACTTCAAAAACCTTCATTTTTATGCGTATGAAGATGAAGATTACATTTTAATTAAGGTGTGGATTCAAAGCATATTTAATCTTTATTTTCTCTTGGCTTTAAAATAGTTCCGTGGGTAAAGCGCATCTCATTATCAAAGCAAGTGCAACAATTCGCTAGTAATTATGGTGCTTAAGCGCTAGACTGAGTAAAGAATTAAAAAGAAACATTTATATTTTTTTATTGAGACACACACTCATACAAAAACCACTTGTTTGACAAAAAATTGCAATTCACTGGACTTATTCAAAAAAGCACTCGATACACATTTCCTGTCAAATTTTTATATGAAGGTTTATCTTCCAATATATATATATATTATAATATATTTATTAATCTATCTTATTAATTGGTGTTATTAATATGTGTATATATTTATGTACTAGTATTATAATATATAAATCATTTATTCAATGTAAGTTTTTTACAAAACATTTATCTTCGTCAAATTAGAAATTTAGTCAAATTTAGTTAATAGAATGTAAGTTTATGATGACCTTATCATGACTTTTACCACCCACATTGTTTTATTTTTCATATAATTTTCCTTACCCCAAGGTTACCTGGAAGAAATCGCTATAAAGCGATAAGGCCGCCTTTTGTACTATTGCTTGTTTGTTTCTACTTTTTTCATCCTTTTGTATATGTTTATAGTACAAATAAAGAGTTTAATAACAATAATAAATTTAAAAATAAATGAAAAAATAAACACATCCAAGTTTAGCAGTGCGTCGGAATAGGGCTCAGATACTAAGGCATTGATTCCGTCATAATATTTGAGGCGATGTTAAATTGTTAATTACTAGCTGTGCCCGCGATTTCATACGCATTTTTTTTTTAAATCATACAGGAATCTTAACATTTTTCCAGGATATGAAGTATACTAAAAGTTTCAAAAGGTTAGTGCTTAGTTCTTCCTTTGTCAAGAGTCTACAACTTGATAAAGGAATTAAGGGCTTCTCTTGGGCAAATGACATTTACATTAGAACTCACTGGCGGCGGAGAAAATTCAACAGTCCTAGAAATTGTGTTTTTTTGTTACACAAAAAAAAATTGTTATACAATTTTTTAAACTGACATTAACTTATTAATTCATATGCGCGCAATAAGCCATTTTCGAGAGAATTTTCAATAAAATCAAATTCTTCTTGTTTTCTAACTTTTTTTGTGGAGTTTCTATTACTTTAACGAAAATTCTAATTAATACAATTGGTTCTTCACATTTTTAAGTATAATTATTTCAAAGCAATTGTGTTGTTTATTTCTTGTAACATCTTCATTAAAAAATGAATATTTTTTAGTATTTAGCGTTTGTCTGTGCACCTTAATTTGAAAACTGACGAAGGTTTTCGTACCCCGACTATACATCTAGAAAATGAATTCTCAACAAACAGGAAACAATAAATGCGAACGTACTCTGTGTGTGTGTGTTAAATTAAATTTGTTCCGTTACCTAACAGGTTCTTGTTAAATTTATTGTGTTCGCAATGTTTCCTCTACATAAGCTTGAATTCCAAATATAAAACATTAACAGAACCGCGTACGTGGGTATGTCAAAATTAAATTAGGCTGATGATTTGAAATAGCAGGCCACACTGCTTTTAGCAGTAATAAAATGGACAACCAGTCTGGCGGCTGTAACCATCCCTCAGAAAAATCTTACTGAAATAATATACCTATAAATAATTTACGTTCACAACTTTTATTTATCTCGTTGTGTTTTGGTTGACCTCATCACATTAAGACAACGGGAGTATTATTCATTTACAAATCTTTCTTTGTTATATTTTTGTTTAAGGATTAACAGCTATTTTTATTTATTTATTTATTTATATACAAACGGTTACATTATAGTGAGATGGTGGGTAATGTCTTAAACCCTTGATAGTGTTGTCTAGACAATGGGTTATGATACATACATGTATACAATAAGGCAAATAAATATAAATAATAATTTGCTCCAGTTTTTAATCTTATGTCTTATTTTTTAATGTTAATAAAATGAGATTAATTAAATGATATTTTTAGGGTTCC
The DNA here is from genome assembly GCA_910589475.2 of Bembecia ichneumoniformis. Classification (NCBI taxonomy): domain Eukaryota; kingdom Metazoa; phylum Arthropoda; class Insecta; order Lepidoptera; family Sesiidae; genus Bembecia; species Bembecia ichneumoniformis. Next base: position 8,142,815 of record OU342537.1, on the reverse strand, counting down.
GTACGTCCGAATAAATCTTTTTAATATTTTTGTGTGATTTTATATTTTATTTCTACAGGTAGTTTATTAATTAGATTGGGAATTAAGTATTGTGATGTTCTTTTACCATATTCATTATTAAACTTAAGTTCGTTAAATTTCTTGGACGTGATGCTTTTGGTAGTAATAATATGATTATTACATTAATTATTACATAGATACTAATGTACACAAAAGAACTACGCCTTGTTGTCAAGGAATTAAATACCATGGTGTAATGTAACATAGAGGAACTATACGGTACAACATGTACCTAACTATAGAAAATAAATGTAATTTTCACAGAAATTCCTCCATTTGACTAAAGCATGTAGATTTTTCCAGGATTGAGGAGCTTTTATTTTAGAAATCGAAAATTCATAATCCCATATTTAATTTTTTAATCTGAACGCAAGCCAGTTTTAAATATCATCATATTTTATTAATGTAAGATGTCTCATGACATGACACTACTTTTAAAAACTAAAACGTTACCTTAATTTCTCAACTTTTTTTAATAACATAAACATGTATAAAATATTATTTAATAATTTAGGGACTTTTATTTTTTATTTATTTATTTATTATTTTATTCATTTTAACTCGTCTCCCCCTCCAAAATCCAAAATGAGGTGGTCGATGTTATCCCCGACAGAAGCACAGTCGGTCGGGGTTCACTGACAGAAACCGACGCACTATCCTGGCCGTATCGAGCAGCACCGCTCTCTGCATCTGGCCCGGGAGGGAACCGCCACGGAATTCCAACCGCCCCAGGTTATTCCTGAGGCTGACCGGGATCAAACCATTTACGGACAGAACAACTGTCCGTAAATGGTTCAGCGCATATATGCTACGGCCCACATATATCTTGTGGGCCAAATCGAAGTAGGTAATTCCTCCTCTTCTCGGTATCAGTCTTCACGAGACCATCGTCATGCGGGATAGTGACATCCACCAAAAACACCAGCGACTGCTCCCGGTTATCAGGTCTATTCGCTAGAATAGTCCTGTCCTAGTAGAGCTTGGCACGGCTGTTCTCAAGGACTGGTTCTGGCGAGTATCGGTAGTAAGGCATCTTCTGCTCAAAGAATGCGTATTTCAGAGCGTTATTATTATTATTATTTTGTTATATTGGTTTGTTTTCGTTCTGTAACAAAATATCACATAGATATTTAATATACTATGTAAAAATATAAAATATTTTAATTCTGTATTTCTATAGAAAAAATCCATGATGCACTCTCAATTTTTACATAAGATTTTAAAGTGGAACTCGCTAATGAAAAAACGTTATTGTTTGTCGTTTTAGTAATAATATTAATAAACCTGAGTACATAATTTTCAATATATATTTATTTTTAAATAAAGGCATCCGTTGGACTACAATTAAATTTTCATAGACACAATAACCTTCGGTTCCATCTTTGAAAAAGGCTTGGAAGATCTGTGCCACGAAACTTGGGAAGTATTCCATCTAATTTTGACCACAACTAGCGGACGCATGGCTTACGCGAACTCCCATCTGACACTTTCCTGTCTGAAGGATTAATTTGGCTTTGTCCACCTTATTACTGTCTCGCAGTGTAAAGACTTCATGCCAAACATTCCATTTAGCTTTGGAAGCTTATGATGATTGCGCTTTTCGCAAACAGAAATTGCTATTTCATATTCTGACAGGTCGTTTACTCTCCGATGAGGTTTGCGGTGAGGCTAATATTTGGTTTTGTTATTGCTGTCTGGTAATCATCGAATCACATCTGAGCACTAAATGAAATCTGAAATGTTATGTGCTCTTATTTAACTTAACAGTCTATTAAATTACTCGTCACGTTGTGATGATCGAGACGCCAGTACCAATCTCGGATATATAAATCTACGTATGAGAAAACTAAAAATATTAAAAGACAAGTGCAAGTCCAGTAAATGCACATGCCTCCTCACAAAAAGATAATTTTATAAAGTAATAAAACCGATTGGAATGAAACAAACCCTAAATGCTACTGTAAGCTGCTACAATACATAATTGAAAACCGCATTCATATCGGTTAAGCCTTTACTGAGATTAATAAACATGTACATACGCACAGATCCAAGGATAACCTTGGAACCAAAGATAAGTGTAGTAATGACCTATCATGACCAGATTTTACGCTCAATAAGTCACATTTTGCAAAAAATGTAGTTCAGTGTAGTAAGCTCCTTGACGATACTAATAGAAATATTTTAATTTTTGTAAGAAAAAACGGCATGTAATTTGCCTATTAAAATTGCCTATTTAACTGTGTATTAAATAGGCAACTTTTTAGATAACTGGCCTTTTTAACTTGGTACATTTTTTTTACATGACGAAGTTCAAAATCAGATGATCAAAAAAAAAATTGGAATACACCTCAGATTTTGTTCCTTTTTAAGAAATTTATAATAGTTATTGAAAAATTGTTAAAATCATTCAATAATACCACTCTTTCAAAACTGATGATCAGAAGGGAAAAATTCCTCTTTGTGTAGAAATAATATGCAAATGACTGATAAAAGGTGCCAACTTTTAAAAAAAAGCCATAATCTCGAAAACCATGCGACTTTTACTAAGGCTAAAATCTGGTCACAGGTAGGTCTTGAGTAGACTATCTATAGTTCTAAGGTTATCCTATACTTACCAGAAAGGTTGTATATAATACCAGATACCACGCCTTTTTTTCTGAGGGGTGGAACATGTATTTCCAAAAACATTGAATCACATATTTATCACTTCAATCAAGAAACATAAATAGTAAATTTCAAATAAATCAGAAATTTTTTTATTTTTATTTCATACTAATGTTTCTACGCCATTTCTCCCGTTTGGGTTTGAATGTCCAAAAACGACGAAATACATATGTATTTATTTTTACGAGAAGCCTTAATATAAAATTTCATTCTTCTTACTTCAAAAATAATGGAGTCCCAAGTATAAACTTTCAACCCGAATTTCACCCTTTTAGGAACAGATTTTATATGAAATTTCGTGCTTCTTAATTTGAAAATAATGGGTTTGAAAATAATTCATACAACCGTTCATCACTTATTTTATCCCTTTAGAGGTGGAATTTCATAAAAATCCTCGCTTTGTGGATGTTTACATCATAAAATGCATCAACTGCGAAAATTTATTTATTTTTAATCCCTGTGGTTTAGGCTCTGCGTTGATGAATCTGGTAGGACAAATGATTATTTTTTATTTTCCTTAAATAAAAATAATCCTTATAACATTAGCTTTCTGCCAGTGAAAGCCACGTCAAAATTCGTTTAGCTGTTTCGGAGATTAGTCGGAACAGACACACAGACAGACAAAAATTTTAAAAATAGTTTTTAGGGTTCCGTACGTCCGAATAAAAAACGGAACCCTTATAGGATCACTCGTGTGTCCGTCTGTCCGTCCGTCACAGTCAATTATCTCCGAATCTACTAGACCGATTAAGTTGAAATTTGGTACACATATCAATTTCTGTGACCCAAACGCAGGGGTGTGACGTGAATAGATGAAATGTGTATATGGGGTCATTTTTGGGGGGAAGGTGGAAAATTAAAAAAAAATTTTTTTGAAAACTGCATCGTGGGACATATCAAATGGAAGGTCTTGTTGTGAAGATCTTAAATGTATTTTTTTTTTGTAATTTTAAAATAAATAGTTTCCAAGTTATTCAAGAAAATAGACGAAATCTCTTATCTCCGAAACTACTAGGTTCTTTCACACTGAGGCATTTTTTTTAGTTTTAGCAATTTAAACCAGTAGTTATTTCTAAACAACAAGTCCGGTTCGAATAAATTATAGGGTAATTTACACGTAGGTACATAAACAATCTTGATTATGAAACTATTTAATTGGATAAGGATCAATAACACGATACGGTCATTGTGACTTAACTATTAATAGTTAGCCCTTCAAGACTTATGGCCTCGCGAACTTCTTTGTGGATAATGATAAGTAGGTACTACGAGTATATACATGTAGTACCTACTTTAATTTATGTATCATCAATAGTTATTGCAATATTCGTAAGGATCTCTGTTTTTTAGGGTTCCGTACGTCCGAATAAAAAAACGGAACCCTTATAGGATCACTCCTGTGTGCGTCTGTCCGACCATTCCCCCCCCCCCCCCCCCCCCCTTATATCCGAAACTACTGAACCTATAATTTAAAAAATAATAATACAGAAATTAGTTTCTACTCATAGATTTTAGGAAAACCTATAAGAAGTCCATGATATTAAAATAACATGGTAAATCACTCAACATCGCATGGAACCCTCTTCACGCGAGTTCAACTCGCACTTGTCCGGTTTTTTTTATTAAAAGTACCATACAATATACTCCTTGGTTTGGCTTTCAACATCGGAAAACTTAGATTCAATTGGTATCACTGTAAAATCGCAAATAAATATTAATCAAGCGACTAATGAAACGTACAATGAATGAGTATAATTAGAAAGTTTAATTACTCCGAGCTCGGTATCGTGTCTAAGTAATATTAAACAGTAACAAAGAGAGAATTGTCAACAATGTACACGCGCCAACAAGAGAGTCTAACTAAAACGTAATTAAAAGCTTGTTAGTGTTTTCAAGTCGACTCAACATCAACAGTTAACAACCGCTGAGGAGAAGCCAAAAACTAATTCTGTTTTAGTACCCGCCGGTTCTGCTGTCCGCATCCGTTTTCCGCCCACCGGACGTCATCAAGATTCTAAACAAGGATTACGCCCAGATTAACCTAATACATCTACACTGATTACAAATAAAGTGCAAAGATTTTATTTTTTGTATGTTTCTTTGTAATGGACAAACTCAAAAAGCTTACATTATCAGCGAGTTGTATATTATTAAAAAAAAGGGACAAGTGCGAGTTGAACTCGCGTGAAGAGGGTTCCCCGTACGATGTTACCTATCCGCACAATATTGAGTGATTTACAATGTTATTTTAATATCATGGACTTCTTATAGCTTTTCCTATAATCTATAAGTAGAAAACTAATTTCTGTATTTTTTTTTTATTTTAGGTTCAGTAGTTTCGGAGATAGGGGGGGGGGGGGGAATGGTCGGACAGACGGACACACGAGTGATCCTATAAGGGTACCGTTTTTTTATTCGGACGTACGGAACCCTAAAAAGCAGAGATCCTTACGAACATTGCAATAACTATTGATGATACATAAATTAAAGTAGGTACTACATGTATCATTATCCACAAAAAAGTTCGCTAGGCAATAATTCTTGAAGGGCTAACTATTATAGTTAAGTCACAATGACCGTATCGTGTTATTGATCCTTATCCAATTAAATAGTTTCATAATCAAGGTTGTTTATGTACTTACGTGTAAATTACCCTATAAGTTATTCGAATCGGACTTTTTGTTTAAAAATAACTACTGGTTTAAATTGCTAAAAGTAAAAAAAAAATACCTTCGTGTGAACGAACCTATTAGTAATCTACGCATTTTATTTTTGTTTAGTTTCTTATATTAATTTTTGCTTATATCCATACCTTATACATATCGCACACTATAATTATGTTTCCGGAATTGCCCATTTACATGAGAATTTTTTTTAAAATATTTACAACATTTGAAAAGAAACTCTTTGGCTGTAGAATACAGTTTGTTTCAGGTGACTGTCACTTGTTTGTAAATTGTGGCGTCCTTTTAAAAATTGCGTTTTTACGTACATCACAATGGATTTAACTCGTAAAAAATTTCTTAGTATGGTTTTCTACGATTTTAAGTGTAATTTTACAGCTCAGCAGAGTTTTGCTCGGCTTCAAATTGCTTTTGGCCATGAAGCATCATGCAAAATGGCTATTTATAGTTGGGCAGCCCGCCTGGCAGCAGTAACCACCCCCTTACAGAAGACTACCGTGAAATAACAGAACGTGTGCTGTTGTGTTTCGGTGAGTAAGAGAGGGATGCCAGAGTAAATATAAATATGTGAGAATTTAACAGAACGCCTACCAAAAGAAGTAAGTGGAATTTTAAATGTCCGCTGCTTTAAATATTGCTTGTATTGAGTAGAGCGGAGAGTATGTTCGTGTGCAGTCATCACCGCTCTGTGGATGTATAATCCTCGAACACTTAGTAATTCACTTTATGTATGCAGTAGATTAGTTGGATATCTGAACGGTTTTTGGAACATAACTTTTAACACAGAACGTTGTGCTCGTTCCAGTTGAATCATGTTGTTTTTACAACTTCCACCCCAGACAGAGATGCAATAACTTATAATCGATTCACATAGGGCCTTGTAAATAGATTTCAGAAAAGAGATGTCTGCTACTTGTCTTAGTAGTTTCAAGGGATAGATAAGTTTGCGAATCCGGTTTGATACAGCTACAATATGTGATTTAAAGGTGAACTTCTCGTCAAGTATAACACCAAGATATTTTATATTATCAGATCTTTTGATGTTATTACTGCACGTACAGGTCAAATTAGTAGTGTTGTTTTGTAATTTAGAAGTGTGTATTGTAATCCAGTGTGGAATGGATTTTGGAGCCGATGCCATTGTCTTATGAAAACAAATAAACTTTGATTTGTCTGCGTTTAAGGTCAGTAGATTATTGCTAAGCCAATCTAATATGTTTGCCATCCCTATTACGGTATTTTTATAAACATTATCCTAACTTGGGCCATGAAAAATGATAGCGGTATCGTCAGCAAAACATATGACATCCGCTTTAACGAGGGCGATTTGTGAAATATCATTTATATATAGTATGAAGAGAATGGGGCCAAGAATGCTACCTTGAGGAACGCCGTATGAGATGTGTCTCCTCTTCTTGCTTGAGTTGCCGTCAATTTTAACTCGTTGAGTTCTGTCAGTAAGATAACTCCGAAACCATTTTAATGTTACTCCTCTAACACCAATCATCTCTAACTTTTTGAGTAGTATTGGGATCGAAACTGTGTCGAAGGCTTTTGCCAAGTCCAAAAATACACCAATGCACGTTTCACCTTTATCGAGATGTTCAAACACTTGATTTGTCAAAAGCGAAACAGCTTTTTCTGTTGATCGTCCTTCGCGAAACCCGAATTGGTTGTTAAAGAGAATGTTATTTTTTTCTAGAAAAGTTTTCAACCTTTTGTTTACAAGTTTTTCCAAAATTTTTGAAAAAACGTTTAATAAGGATATTGGTCAGTAGTTACTAGGGTCTTTTTTGACATCTTTTTGTATATAGGCGTTACAATTGAAACCTTCCAGCTTTCCGGGAACGATCCCTCCGCGAATGAGAGGTTGCATATGAGAGGCTTAAGAAGACTGTCTTTAAGTACTTTAATAGTCCTATTATTTATGCCATCAATTCCTGGTGCTGTATCTACTTTCAGTTTCTTTTTCATCAGTTGGTTCAAAAAAAAGAGATTGAGCTGGCGACAACTTTAAATTAACCCTACTGGCAAGTTTCTCCTCTGTAACTCTCAATTTAGTTAGATTTTTTCCAGCTAAATTTTGACCGATACCTGAAAAGAAGTCATTGCATGTGTTTAAGGATTCTTCCAAATTTTCTTTTATTTTTGTGAGTTCCGTTGGTCGGTTTAATGTAATATGGGAATGGGTAATTTCTCTAATTGTGTTCCATAATTTTCGCAGGTTATTTTTATGCGTCTCTAGTTGTTTCCGTTCGTATTCAGTTTTTAGATTACGAAGTATTGTGTTATAGTAGTTCCTATATCTCTTATAGCTTAGTGTTAGGACCTCGTTATTTGGATTTTTACGTGCTTGAATGTGTAATTTATCACGACAGCGAGAACATCTTATCAGTCCTGGGGTTATCCATGGCTTAAGGATGTGTTTAGAACGGTTTATTTTATGGTAAGTAGTGTATTTTTTTATAATTGATTCCAGACTTTCAGTAAATTCAGTGACCGCTTCTTTCATATTAGATTTGTTTAAAACGTTGGTCCAATCGAGTGATGCTATCTCTGATTCTAGTTCACAATAATTGATTATTTTTACCAATCTATTGTAGTCAGCTTTCTTTTTCGGAGTGTTTTTAATTATGCCAGCAACAACCAGATAGTGATCAGTAATGTCCGTTTCACATATAACTGATTCCACCGGAAATTTATCGGAAACATTAATGTGGTCCAGAAGATGGTTTTAAGCCAAGTTCAGCCAGAAGATTTTTATATTCGGATATGTGTGGACTATCTTCAAGTGTGTTTATATTAATATCGCCTGCTACAATAATACATTCGGTTTAGTTCTCGGAAATTACGATTCTTTCTAGTGAGTTGAGGAAATTTTCTACATTTCGTATTGACGGGGATCTGTATATAAGTGCATGTCTTTCGACTTTAACATTAAAAAAATAGCGTGCTACTCAATAAAAACGGTAAAGAAAATGGTACGATGCTATGAATGGCACAGTCCATTTATGTTCAATACACGCTAGTCGCGGATTTGACAGCTTTCTTTCTCTGGTCCCTACCATTGTCTTCTCTGGCAAGCAAAGTCGGTTTTAATCCACTTTTTTCTATTGGTTAATAGGTTTACTCCAAAATAATATTATTTTCATCCTGCGTTATAATGAAACGGCAAATCTAAAGGTGCCATCTCTCTATCTTTATTTTATCAAGTTCTTTTTGAACTAAACTGCTAACTTTGATCTCATCCTTTGTGTTGTAAAGCCCTATGTAAGAAATGTAATGATAAATGTCAGTGGTTAACCCGCAGTGGTTAGCACCTTGGCTGCTAGACCTAATTTACTGATGACTCTTATAGTTAACCCGGCTTTGATTGGTTGCCGTGAGTGTCAGTAGCAATGATCCGCTTACCGCTCTTAGTCTAAGAAGAGCGCCAACTGTTGCTGGATAAAAGCTACTCGACTTTTAGGTGAACACTAACTTATTTGCACATGTGATTAAATAATATAATCTTAGTCGACATTGAAGGCAAGATAGTAGGCGCTACGTGCTACAAAGAATATACTTCTCGATGAAAATTACAAGGTTATGCAAACATGCATATTTTGTGCATGCATGCATATTCAAAGTGTAAACGCAATTTGAATTTATTTATACTTGCTAATTAATGCAAGAAAGAACAATTGTAATAATAATAATATGTTATTATTAAAAGTCATATAACATTAAAAGTAAGCAAAGACATGATATCTTTTAAAATTTAGTGTTAAATATTTATTTCAATGTTTTATTAACAAGTTCTGAGTTCCGAATTTGAAAATTACTGGAAAATTACACTAGTTATCATTTCTGTCTGGTACTCTTTCGAACCTGGTGAACTCTGGTAGTAAGTACCTGGTTACTAAACACTTACCAGGGTCAGCTGTGCTGCATTCTCCTTGTATGTTATAGGTGATGTCAAGATGTCTGCGGACCTTGAAACTCAGCCTTATCTCAACCTGAGGACGTCCAATGCTGGAAATCAACGACAATTATGACTTCCCCATATTTTTCAATTGGCTCTATTGGAAGTAGCCTGAATCCAGCGTTCAAGAGAAATGCTTTATAAATTTATTATTGTATGCCAAAAATGTAGGTATATATGTACAAAATATGTCTGGCCATTATAAAAAATTATATGTACGTGTGGGGCTATCAACACTACACAGTTGGTATGATAGAATACTTGAACTGAAACTCTGGATTATCTTGTTAAAATACGATATACATACCAGATATACATAGTTTCATCCGAATAAAACAGTAACATCAATCTAAAAAAATCTTCATATATTTATTCCACAGTATTTAATGTTTACTCTGTGGTTTCAAGAAAAAAGAAAACGTTTTAAAATGTGCCTCGACTCGTTGAATTAATCAGAGACGTCTTAAACTCTTAAACGGGACGGTCATTTTTCGAAAAGCGCAAGGAAACACGCTGACTCTATTACGACGGAGGAAATTAATTTCCAAATATAAATAAATTCTATTTACTTCTGCTCGGCGAACCGTAACACATTTAGAGTGGGTGGGGGGAGTTTCGGCGCTCTCGGCGCGAATCGTTTCGGCAACAATTTAAACGTAGGAATCGTAAATGTTTATTTGGAGGACGAGCGCTTCCTCCGGCCGCGGGGCGACGTCGTTATAGGTCTTTAATGGCCAATAAAGTGTCACCGCCTTGCCGTCTCGCCACAGATAAGTGTTCACCTGAAGTAACAGCCACTCCGGCCAAAACACACAAACGAAATCCAAAATAAAATCCTCACAATCCCGTCAACTGAAGATAATCTCGCCGCTCGCGAACTTACTCGTTAAATTCTTAAAGCAACGACGGGTAGGTAAACAGCGTTATATCGTTAAGCTCATATTTACAAATGATACACCCGATTAAAATCAGAAATTGAGCTTATTTTTTACAAGATATTTTTTATGAAAATAATTTTTCATAGTAAAATTAAGCTTACATTAGCACTAGGTGGGCAGGTCGCAGCGGTCAAGAAATGCGCACACACTTAACGACAAACGGCCAATCTTGGGCGCATAGTGCACATGTAGGCTTAATGTTCATTTATATATTTATTTATTTTTATGTTAAGGTCGGCAGACAGGCTGACGGTACACTTGATGGTAGGTGATAGCTACCGTCGCCTATAACACGAGCAACGCCAAAGCTGCTGCAAGTGCGCTGCCGGCTGCCAAAGGATAAGGGATTAGGAGTGGATAGGGAAATGGGCTCTGGCATCCCTTACTCACTCACCGGAACACAACAGCACACGTGCTGTTATTTCACGGTGGTCTTCTATAAGGGGGTGGTTAGTGCCGCCAGACGGGCTGCCCAAATGACTGCGAAAACGCAGTGTGCCCTGTCACTACTTTCCAAATCCAGACCAGAGCCAAATTTGAAAAGTTGATTTTTCAAATTTGACCCTGCCGGGAATCGAACCCGGAAACCCAAGAACAGAGCGTTAAGGCAAGCACTTTAACCACTCATCCAACGGGTTGTCTGTCTTTTTTTTGCGTGGGAAAATCTGCGAGCCAGATCCCCACCGACCATGGGGACATCGGTGGGGTATGTGGGACTTCTACCCACTAAAATCCTACGGTGCTTCCTCGCGCCGTCTTTAAGGGATCGTGGAAAACATGCATCTACCTCCCCCGCCAGACGAGGCCCGCGCACTTACGGGCTCCACCTCGATTAGGCGCGGAGTTTGATCTCCGCGCCGTGAAGAGACGTACCGGAAACATACAGCACGTCTTCCATCGTTGCCCGGTGTTGTGATGACGGCGGACAACTCCATGTCCACCGCCCCGGGCGAAGCGGCACGAGCCGCCCATTCTCACCTCTCGCAGCGGGCAGTCAGCGAAGGGCTTCACCTCTGAAGCACCCCATTACCTCTTCTCTGCGGCACAACCTACCACAGAGTCGGAGTTGTCTGTCTTACCTGCGTCTCATTGTTTTGTAAAAATAATTTCTAGCCCTTATTGCAAAAGCGAATGCAAAAAAAATTAAATTGTCGTCGTCAACTTAAAAGATTAAAATCATTTTCATCTCAGCCACTGCATTACAAATGCCTCCCCCCCTAATTTTCCAAAAGGACAGGTCAAAAGCAGCCTGGATCCACCGTCGACCTGTAACCCTTATCAGATCGTCTGCCCACCTTGTAGGTGGACGTCCTACTCTGCGACTGCTGGTCCATGGCCTCCACTCGAGAACTTTTCTTCCGTCGGCTCTTCGCACTGTGTCCTTTCCACTGCCACTCCAACTTACTAATCCGCCGATTAATGTCGGTAACTTTCTATGGATCTTGCGATGTAAACAACACTCCAAAATAACAATGTAACATTGGTCGACAAAAAACTCAGAGACAAGTAGTCTCGGAGCTTCCCGAACGCTGCCCATCCGAGCTGGGTTCGACGATTGACCTCCTTCTCGAAGTTGGCTCTACCTAATTGGACTATTTCCCAAGTAGATGTAACAACCTCGAGAATTGAATTTCCAACTATTACTGGGGCAAAGATAAAGAGAATAATTTTATATAGATACATTATAAAAGTTCTTGATTATAAAATACGCGTCCCCTTTTTTTATTGTATACTAGCGACTCGCCCCCGGCTTCGCCCGGGATGTAATTTTTATATATAAGAACATTCCCCGTTTATCCCTCCTTCCATTAGTGAAAACCGAATTAAAATCGGTCTACCCGTTCACGCGTGATGCCATGACCAAGGGAAATGGGGATTCATTTTTATATATATAAGATTAATTTTTGAAATAATTTTTATTTACCAAACGATAATTCGGCGAGCAAATATAAATTCTATTTCATAATTAAGGGGGAGACAAACGCTAAATACTAAAAATATCCATTGTTTAATGAAAATGTTACAAGAAATAGACAAGACAATTGCTTTGAAAAAAAAAATATTATACTAAAACATGTGAAGAATCAATTGTATTAATTAGAATTTTCGTTAAAGTAATAGAAACTACACAAAAAAAGTTAGAACACAAGAAGAATTTGACTTTTATTGAAAATTCTCTCGAAAACGGCTTATTGCACGCATATGAATCCTGTACCTATTAATAAGTTGATATCAGATTAAAAAATTGAATTGATAAAAAAATTTTTTTGTGTAATGTTCTAATGGTAAAAACAAAAAAAAAACACCATTTCTAGGCCCGTTGAATTGTCTCCACCGCCAGCGAGTTCTATAGTAAATGGCATTTGCCTCAGTGAATCCCTTAAATTAAAATGTTTGTTATTAATATATTTGTCATTATTTTAATAGTTTTAAATAATTTATATATAATTTTATGTTGTATGTTTTAAACAGCTTTGACAATTATGCGTTTTAATATAGAAATAAATAATAATTTAGGTTAATATTTTATATTATGTAATCAATTAATCATTAACAGTTAATGTAAAAAAAAATTGTACACATTGTACTTATGTTACCGAAATAAAAAAATAGTGTTTAGAATCATTGTCTGTTTATCTGTTTGTCTGTACGATCGTGCAACCTAATCTCAAAAACGGCTTAACCGATTTGAATGCGGTCTTCATTTATGTATTGCAGCAAGCTTCCCGTAACATTTGGTTTTTGTTTCATTCCAATCGGTTTACAAACAAAAAAGGTTACGCGCTATACTGAATACCACGCGTACGAAGTTGCAGGCTCAGCTAGTATTAATAACAAAAATTTCAATTTACTAAGTATGTACACTTCAGAATATAATTAATCATAAAACCATAATTAATTGTAAATGATTGCACAGGCTGATCATCAATCAATCTACTTTCAAGTTTCTTATTCTAATAATTTTAATGGTTTGTTTCAGATCCTCCAGTTGTGTCACTGTCTCTAGGCAGTACGCTGAACCCGCTCGATATAAAGGAAGGAGATGACGTCTACTTCGAGTGTTCTGTACGCGCCAACCCCAGGGAGCATCGAATATCTTGGTATCATAATGTAAGTAACAGAAAACTATATTCAATCGGAACGAATGACACAACTATATAATATGGACTATGTCTAGAAAAAATAATAATTTAAAACTAAATATTAATTAACTGCTACTTGAGACCACCTATTGTGTTAGTACCTATTGGTACCATAAAGTGTAGCGTTTATCCTGTCTGCTGACTTTTTCATATAAAAAAAGCAAATTACAAACCAAGCGCTGAGTCTAAAAAACGATGGACTTTCAAATTTGGTACCTATGTATTTATTTGTGTTAGTTATTTTTTTTTATATTTAAAGTGTAATAGGCTACCGAAGCCTAACGCAAGCTACGCTGTAAGTACGCTCCCGACCTTAGTAGGATTAAGGATAATAGATTAGGTAGGGATAGGAAAATTAATCTATATCTATAGGTACATGTAATAAAATCGTAAACAAGCCGTGTCAAGGATTTTAGAATTTTTTGTCTCTTTGTCTGTAAGTCCTTTTGTCTCTGCGTTTGTGCACTCTAATCTCAGAAACGGCTTTACCGATTTGAATGCGGTTTTCACTGATGTATTGTATCAAGCTTTCCGTAACATTTAGTGTTTATTTCATTCGAATCGGTTTAGAAACAAAAAAAGTTACGCGTTATGCCGAACACAACGCGTAAGAAGTTGCGGGCTCAGCTAGTTCATAAAGAAATTGGTCACTTGGTCTTGTTTCTTTATTCTATGCTTCTTTCCATGGCTCTCTGACAACGTTCCAGTTTTTCTCTGTGTTTTTTGGTTAGTGACCAAGTTTCGTATCCGTAGATAATGACTGGAAGTATACAGGTGTCAAAACTTTCCTTTTGGTTGACATGCTTAGCTCCTTGGATTTGAAGACTTCTTTTAGTGACCAGTACTTCTTCAATCCACCAGCTATAGTGCTGTTGATTTCTTTAGTGATTTGATCTTTGTGAGAGATTATATGCCCCAAGTAGTTGTTATCAATTATGATACCTATACTGTTATTTATACTCTGCCTATAGGTTTGGAGAGTGTAAACAATTATGTGTTTTCCTTGTTCATGGACAGTCCTACTTTTAAATTTTCCTCATTTAGGGATTCTATCATTTCTCCAAAATGTGTCGATTTTTCCTCAAACAGGACTATATCATCTGCAAACCTTAGATGGTTCAATTTTGCACCGTGTATGTTAAGGTCAAAGTCATTCCGGTTCAGTTTGCGGAAAACCCTTTCCAATACATAAAAAAATTTATTAAGAACATCTATTCAAATAATGAAGCGAGAATACAGCTGGAAACTCTAGGTAAAAAAAGATCAAGATCAAAAGACAAGGGGACCCCTTATCACCGAAATTATTCTCGGCCATATTGGATGATAGCATAACAAACTTCAAAAACTTACAAAATTACTTCAAAAACTTACATTATTACACTTACAAAGGGCATATAATACAAATGAAATATAATACATTTCATTTGTATTATATGCCAAAATTTGTGTCAAAAAATATTAAGAAAGCCATAAGGTTAAACCCAGATTAATCATTCAAAATCGGTTAATGGTTACTTGCTCATTTAAAATATATTATACACTTTCAGTATGGTCTAATTAAATAAAAAAATTGTTTTGATTTCGTATATATGTATTTTTAAGTAAATTTGGATCTAAATCCATGCCAACAATAGTTCTTTAAACTCTTGTATAATATAATTTCACTCAAGCAACAGAGGTGCATAAACGAAGCATAGTTGGTTGCTTTTATTCTTACTATATATACTTCTATACTAATCTATAATTTAGGGAGAAGATCTGTATGTGTTTTTGTAATGAATAAACTCAAAAACTACTAGACCCATTTTAAAAATTCTTTCACCCATAGAAAACTACATTATCAGCGAGTAACATAGGCTACTCACCCTCCCCCATCCCTTTACCCCCTCCATACAAACTCAAAAACTACTGGACCGATTTTAAAAATTCTTTAACCCATAGAAAGCTACATTATCAACGAATAACATAGTATTTTATAAAGAGACGCGGACGAAGTCGCGTGCAATAGTTAGTAAAGATTATTAAATTATAAAATACAAAACCGCGCTTCTATGTGCTTTCTTGTAAGGTTTACTAACCTTTCGAGGTGTGTGTGTACTCTTTGAAAGCACAGCGTAATTATCTATGTCTACACACGGTGTTTTCTTATTGGAAAATTAACTAAGTGATTGAAAGTTTTATTATTAAGTCGCGTGAATTAATTGTTTGCCATTGTGTTTGATAAATCTCTTGTTGTATTCAAAGCAAGCGAGTTATTAACCTTTAACTGTATATATTAAATTTAGATTGTCATTTCGTGCACGTTTTTTACAAGACAAATTTACCTTCAACTGGCTTACCCGACAGAGGTCGTTCGTCAAAAGCTATTATTGAAATGTTTGAATTGTCACCTAGGAACTTTGGATGGGGAAAAGGAACGTGTTTTTAAGTTTTCCAGGCAGTTATTGCAATAGGGTCTTTGACAGATTTTAGAAAGAAAAGAAAGAAAGAAAAGAAAGCTTTTTTTCTATGAAAATTACAATCGAACTTTAAATTATAAATAAGACCGCCAAAACGCTAAGTCACGTGATATCACTTGTTTGCAAGCAAGTGACGTCACTAAATTAGCCGTCCGTTAAATTAGCCGGAAAAATGTTAAAAAAAATTAGCCGAATTGGTCTAGCCGTTCGCGAGTTTTGCGTTTAGCAACACATTTAGTGATTCATTCTTTTCTTTATGTATATAGATTAACTAACTAGCATTAGCCTGTAACCGTGAGAGAACACGTCTTCACACAAAATTCATGATAATCCGCTAACGGAAAAGTGATATTATTATGGACTGAATCGATTAGTATATATAGGTTTTATTTAAACAAAATCGTACAGCACTTAATATTTAGCTAATATATACTATCTATCTTCTATATATAAAAATGAATCCCCATTACCCTTGGTCACGGCATCACGCGTGAACGGGTAGACCGATTTTAATTCGGTTTTCAATAATGGAAAGAGGGATAAACGGGGAATGTTCATATATATATAAAAATTGCACGCCGGGCGAAGCCGGGGACGGGTCGCTAGTACTTAATATTATAAAGAGAAAAGATTTGTTTGTATGTATTTTTGTGAGTTTGTAATGAATAAACTCAAAAACTACTGGACCGATTTTAAAAATTCTTTCACCTATAGAAAGTACATTATCAGCTAGTAATATTTTATAAAGAGACGCGGAAGAAGTCGCGTGCAACAGCTAGTATTATATTACGACCGACCGAGCACATTTTATTTTACGCCAAGATCGTCACAATAATTGTATTGCAACAGAATATTTATAGAAAATATATAAGTATACTATGAATCATACTACCAATAACGGACATCTTTTTTGTTTTAAAAATAAACATAAGCTCGGAATAGTATAAATGAATTTTATTTTTAAATGAATTTTAACATTTGCAGGATAAGCCAGTATACCACAATGTGGTATCAGGAGTAATAGTCAGTACGAAGTCGCTGGTGCTACAGAAGGTCACGCGAGACTACGGTGGCGACTACTCTTGTCGTGCCACAAACGCTCTAGGAGAGACGCCAAGTCAACCAGTACATCTTAGTATACAATGTGAGTATTTGTCTGATAAAGACAGTCCGATAAAGACTAACTTTTCGTGTTATTTCTTAACGCAAATAGTTGTAGGTTTTTATTATATAATTTTTTATACACGAGGAACAGACAGGTATACTATCTGAACTGCAATACCAGGGGTCACAAAAGTTTATATGTAATAAAGTTATATTTTCTAACTTTCCCGTGATTCATCATGTTGCGTTTTCCCATAACCTGCGAGTATTGGTTGCGAGTATCCTCAAAGCGAATATAATTACAAAAAAAAACATAAAAAAGTTGTTTAATGAAATATTAAATATATCTATAAGCATCTATAACCTATGGTGGTTATAGATGCTTATTTAACACCAGTAAAGTTGTAAAGGCCTTTGATCGCAAAAATAGAAATCAAATAAGATAACTAAACAAGAGACCAAAAATATATTGGAAAATTGGTTTGCATTTTACTTACTCGTGGATGCCAGAGCCCATTTCCCTATCCCCTCCTAATCCCTTATCCTTAATCCTATTGTGGTCGGCAGCGCACTTGCAGCAGCTTTGGCGTTGTTTCGTGTTATAGGCGACGGTAGCCACCTACCATCAAGTGGACCGTCAGCCTGTCTAAACACAATATCAAACTAGAAGTGCTGTTTAGAGGTTTCATACCTACTACCGCTAGATAGGTATTTCGATAAAGGAACTGCTAACTTTACAACTGAAAAATGCAGAGTTCCCTGCCACTCTCAAAACATACGGTTGTAGAAGTATTTAGTCATGACATAAGGTTTGTGTCCATTATATAACGCACGTTATAGTCCAGGAAAATTTACTATCAAATCAAAATTTAAGTCCTTCATTGGCATTGGTGATATAAGTTTCTAGAATATATAAAATATCTATGGGTGAAAAAAATTCGATTCCACCCTGTAGAAGTACGAAAAAATAAGAATATTATTATTATTATTAAAACTCTTTATTTGTACTATAAACATAAAAAAAGAATATAAAAAAAAGAAAGAAACAACAAGCAATAGTACAAAAGGCGGCCTTATCGCTTTATAGCGATTTCTTCCAGGCAACCAGGGTAAGGAAAATTATATGAAAAATAAAACAATGTAAAAGTGGTCATAAACTTACATTCTAATAACTAAATACATAAATTGAATATAAACAAATATTAATAACACAAATTAATAAGATAGATTAATAAATATAATATATGAGAAGATAAACCTACATATAAAAATTAAACAAATAAAGTCGTCTTCAGTTTGACAGAAAATGTGTCTTGAGTGCTTTTTTCATTTTGAATATTTCCAGCGATTTAGATTGTCTATGGTCAAAGGCAGTGCATTCCAAAGTTTTATGGCACGTACAGTTAATAGCCCCTCATATAATTTAGTTTTGTGTAGAATGCATTCCAGGGTAAGCGCACGGCAAGTAGGGTAAGCGCACGCAAATTATATAAAAACGGTAAGAGTTGAAAAAAAAACCTTCTTACAAATATTGTAGAGAATTACATAAAAGTGCGTAATATTGTTCACATATTGTATTACATGAATAAAAGATGGTTTCTTTCTTAATATAACTTTTTTGCCAAATTTAAAATTAACAGAGTTAGGAAGGTTAGAAAATAAGGGTTGTTACTGTGATATTTTTAAATGTATTTTGTTTTATTTACTACAAAGTACATCTGCAAATAAAGCTTACCGAGATCTAGGATTACACCAAGAAAACATTTCAACTTCGAAAGGTGTAATAAAATGCAATTTACTCTGAGCGTTTGTAATGTAAACGGATACATGTAAGACGATATGCTGGGAGTAATAACTCGTATTATTACACTTACTGGGAGTAATGAGAGTTGACAGTTGAGATGCACAAGTACTTTAAAATTGAGAAAATGTGACTCAATTTGTTGGCACGGCGCTTTGTGTACTGTGTAATAGGGTACACTGTTTTCCACAGACATAAAAGTCATAAAATTGGAGGTTTCCGTGGCAGCCTCCGAATATCCTCTCTTTTAAAGCACACTACCTTGAATTAAAAAGATTTATCTACCGCAGAGATTCTGTGCTTGACTGAAATGACAGATCTAATTCCCATATCCTCACTTCGTCATTAACATTTTTCATTCTAAGTCATTTAGGGTTTTGTGTTTCTAGATAAAGGTATCTCATCTAGATACTTATTCTACCAATAAGTAAGACGTCTTTTGTCATGAGATGTGACCAACGGCTTTTAAAAAAACTAGTCACGTTGATAATTCGGCCATTGTGCACTCGATGTTATAGACTACTAGCTGGTAGGCGTCAGATGATCGGCAGACAGGCTGACGGTCCACTTGATGGTAGGTGGCTACCGTCGCCTATAACACAAGCAACGCCAAAGCTGCTGCAAGTGCGCTGCCGACTACAGTAGGATTGAGGATGAGGGATTTTGAGTGGATTGGGAAATGGGATCTGGCATCCCTTATTCACTCACCGAAATACAACAGCACAAGTGCTGTTATTTCACGGTGGTCTTCTGTAAGGGGGTGGTTACTGCCGCCAGACGGGCTACCCAAATGACTGCGAAAACGCAGTGTGCCCTGGCCACTACTTTCCAAATCCAGACCAGAGCCAAATTTGAAAAGTTGATTTTTCAAAGTTGACCCTGCCGGGAATCGAACCCGAGAACACTAGAACAGAGCGTTAAGGCAAGCACCCTAACCACTGATCCAACAGGCTCGTTCTGGATAAAAGGTAATGTCCTTTCCTGCATCCCTCACAACGTGTTTGCAAAATTTCATGATGCTTGGTTCAGCGGTTTAGGCGTGTAAAGGTAACAGACAGACAGAGATACTTTCATATTTATTATATTAGTATGGATAATCGGATTACGTCTGATACAAACTGTTCGTTACTACAGAATATAATCGTTTCTAAGCAGCCAGTGATGGTATATTGTTTCGGTTATTTCTACTTTATTTATATCGAAGATTGTACCGCAACAAAAAATTTCACATTATGTTATCTCGAGCAATCTCGAAACCATTCTACAAAAGCCATGAATCTCAATTGTAGCCCATTAGCAATAATATAACTACTAATCTTGTACAATGTTCATTGGTAAGCAATTTGCCAAGTCGGAGCGTGTCTGGTTCGCTTTATAAAGTGCAAGACATTCCTGGGTAGACTCCAAGTCGCTATCCCGTTTCATATAAATCGCGCGAGACGTTAAGCGGATTCAATTTACTTCTTGTGTGTATGGTTATTGCTTCTATTTGTGCTTTGTACTTGCACATCTTGTTTACTTCCAACACAGTAAATTGGAATCGAGCTATCATATCTTCTTATGATTTTAACACAAATAAAATTGTAGAAACGTACAAAAACATATACATGTTATTGATTTTCTTTATTTTCTATTGAATATCGTAAATAGCTTTGAATAGAATATATAAGTGTTATTCTACAACACTAAACCACATTAAGCTCCTCGCACTGTTTGAATCACACAAAACAAGCACAAGCCAAACACCGCGCTTTTCATCGCTGTGTCCTATAAAAGAGCAGTTCTAGACTAAATTTTCCGGACCGTAGTTAAGTTGTCTTGTTAATCAGTACAATACAAAGATACGATGTAAGTGCGCATATAATTACTCTGATACTGTTCGAACAGTATGGCGAACTATTGAATTCATGGATTGCAAATTTTGAAAATGTAAATTAGTATACATAGAAAAATAGAAAATTTGTGTAGTACCAATGATCAATAGCAAGTGTTTTTTTAGTTTATTTTTGTAATAGTAATATGCGCGAAATATTTTCACACCCTTACAGGGTAGAATATAGCGACCATTATTGTTATAATTAAATGAATAAATGAAAAAAAAAGGTGCTGCTCTCACTGCTCTCACTGTGTGTGTGTGTGTGTGTGTATGCGTGGGTGTGTGTGAAATCATTGCGTACAATAACGTTATTGTCAGACGAAACAGTGGAATTTTTGATAGAATCGAGAAACGACAACATATAAATTTTTATCTAGTTATTTCATTATATTTTTAGTGTTTATTATTGTTATTTAGAGTGCTCTTTACAGTATTTTCTTATAATAATGTTATTTTCACCTCTCCAGCACGAAAAGGGTGCTTTTGGTGCCTAAAAACTCGCAGGAAAATCGATTTTTGCTGCGAGCGTGAGGAAAAGTGATTCAAATTTCGAACACGCGATTTAACTCACAGGAATAACATTATTAGGATTTTATTAGTTTGTCCAGCCATAGCCGACTAGAGTCGGCCGGCCATAGCCGACTAAATTCGGCCGACCATAGCCAACTAGAGTTGGCCCAGCTGTGAAGATAGTTTTACAGCTGTGAAGATACCAGTGGTGATGGCCTAACTCGCTGTTGAGGTGAAAAGTTGTATGTTTAACACGAGAGCAAATTTTTTTATGTCTCGTGCCTTTAAATCACTCACTTCGCTCAGTAGTCTATATTAGAATCACTCGCTACGCTCGTGATTCAATTCTATAGACTACTTCGCTAGTTCGTGATTTAAAGTCGGCACTTGCAGGAAAAAACAATTTTGCTCTCTAGTTGAACAAATAACTATTTTACTGTGGTTAAATTTTTATTACAAAATTACTTAATGAACAATTCTACCGCACAAGCCAATCCGTCATGCCCCATCTGCACAGACGGCAAGGTCTACAAAGGTTCACGAGGTCTGAACATCCACCTATCCAGGGCTCACCGTCCCTCCACCAATTCTGCAGTAGCGCTTTC
Source organism: Bembecia ichneumoniformis (assembly GCA_910589475.2). Lineage (NCBI taxonomy): Eukaryota > Metazoa > Arthropoda > Insecta > Lepidoptera > Sesiidae > Bembecia > Bembecia ichneumoniformis. Next base: position 8,121,007 of record OU342537.1, on the reverse strand, counting down.
ACAGGCTCCAGCGTCTGTAGCTGACATAAACTCCATAAACGTGTTACCTTCTCCCACCTCCGTCCCACCTTTCTGTGAAGAACTTCAGTTGCTTCGCCTCAATGGCCCTGTATTAAAGAGGATTCCACGAGGTGCACGAATACAAGTAGTGAGGACTCGCGGAAGTAGTAAACGAGTGTGTTGATAAGAACTCGCAAGCTTCGTGGGAGGAGTTGTTCAAGTTTTCCTACAAAATACTCCATGCTCATTCTTCAGATGATAGGCGTTGTAGCCTCACTAATAAAATCAAGAAAAATGTCATTGAATACACAGTAGGAGATGTATATGACAATTTTACGAACATTACCCGTAAGAATAGTTCCTTATGGAAGAGAGCAGAACGAAAGGTCTTTGACGGAGATGTGAAAGGCGCAGTGCGCCTTCTTACTTCGGAGGACACCTTCGCTGACAACGACACTGATACTCTCACCTCGCTCCGGCAAAAACATCCACAGCCATCTCGATCTCTAGATATTCCTGATAATACGATTGAGGTCGAGCAGATTTCTTGTGATAAATACGACTTTTTCCATGCATTGGCTTCCTTTCCTAATGTCTCTGCAGCCGGTATGGACGGCCTCTCCCAAAGTCACCTCAAAGACATCCGCATCACTCAGTCATGCCGGTCAAGATCTCCTCACTGCTCTGATCAAACTCTGCAATATAATGCTCCAGGGCGAGGTCAATGAAGATTTCACCGCATACATTTATGGTGCTTCACTAATAGCACTAAAAGTTCGCACTAAAAGCACTTCACGCTCGCGACACAACTCTATAAACAACATCATAAAGCATGCTCTAGGAACAGCTAATATTCCCAGCTTATTAGAGCCGCCGGGTTTGTGTCGCGATGATGGCAATGGGCCTGATGGCATGATCCTAGTCCCTTGATGCCGCGGGAGGGCGCTCCGAGACATCGGTCTGCCTCCACCAACTCGGCCGGCTCCGCTGCTCTCAGCGCTGAAAATTTAAAAAAGAGCAAGTACTAGCAAGCCTCGCCGACCACTTTGAATTTCTAGCGTTCACGGTAGAAACGCTCGGCGTGTGGTCGCCCGAAGCAAAAATTTTCGGTAAAAAGTTGGGGAAACTCCTGATCGAAAAATCGGGCGACCGGCGCGCTGGGTCTTTCTTCATGCAACGCATTGCGCTGGAAATTCAAAGGGGGAATACGGCGAGCGTCCTGGGCACGGTAGGGGAATCGGCGGAGCTAGACGAGTTGTTTTTCTTGGCACAATAACCTTCCGCCACGTTTCTGCCACCTCAGCATGCACGGGACCTCACGGTCTTGTATTTAAATTTTTAATTTGGTTGTATATAGACAATGAGTTATCATTCGCATGTTCAATTGAATATTAATAATTCTTATTCTCGACTTTGTACAGTTATATTTTTAAAGAAGTTAATTAATTTTATTTTATGTAATCAATGTAAATAGTGCAATTTTGGATATTGGATATTGGATATTGGTTCTACATATTTGGATAGTCCAATAGTAGTTCACCAATTGTTCTGCAGTAATTAATCTGCCATCGTAATCTTCTTCCAGGTTATTATTTTAAATTTTGCACATTTGTTCAACGCGATGTCTTGCAGATTTACACTGAAACTAGTTGGGGCTAGTTTATTTGGCTGACTTTTAATTAAAAATTTGTTGAAATAAATCTACAGTTGTCGAAAATAAACCCAATAAAACTTTGGTGGCGTATCTACTCTCCCCTCAATAATATTTCCTGTGTATACAATATACATACTGGGCATAGCAAATATCCACATTACGTATTGCTTCCTACACGCTTCTTTCTTCTAACTCCCCTTGCCACTTATGGAGCGTATGGCTGCAGCATTTAAATTATATTTTATAATGTCATATAAAGCTCTCAATATATATACGTATAACATTTTGAAGTTTATTTACATTTAATTGTAGTAAATTTGTGCCATTTTGTTCGATGCCATCTTGTAGGTAATGACATGATCCCGTTGCTGCAGAAATTTTGGGACTTCTGATCAAAAAAACGCGACAAGTAGTTTTGGCAGTCTTCTCTTGATGTTAACGTGACACTGTCTAAAGAATTCTGAAGAGACTGAAACAAGTGGAAATCTGGCGGATGTATTAACACCTCCAGCCAAACTCTCTTAATTTTTGCTGAGTGGCTAAAGATGTGTGTGGTCTAGCGCTGTCGTGATGAAAGCCCACACCCTTTCTATTGATCAATTCTGGCTGCTTTCTCTCAACTTCTTGCTTTAATCTCATCAGTTGTTGGCAGTAGAGATCTGAATCGATGGTCCTGCCCAGCGGTAAAAGCTCATAATGAACAGTGCCCTTCCAATCCCACCATACACACAGCATCACCTTATTACGAATTAACCCGGGCTTTGGCACAGTCTGCGAAGCCTGACCGACCGTTGACCACGTTTTTCGCACGGAGATCGATAACTGGTGACGAAAAGTGGACATGATCCACTTTTCGTCACCAGTTATCGATCTCCTCAAAAACGGTTCGGTTTCATTATGTCTCAATCAAGAATCGCAAATGAGTACACAATTTAATCATTCCTCATTATTTTCTTTAAAAATGTTAGCGAATAGAAGCTTTATTAAATTTATGGAATTCAAACACTTTAATAGGATTTTGATTTTACTACTCTCTGGCGAGAGTAGTACAATATCGCGTATGTCAGGTAAGTCGGTATTTAATTATATATTCGTATGGGATACCAATATTTATTACCAAGATAGTGTGAAGCAAAATTTGTATTTGCTTAATAATAAATAATGAATGTTGTAATAAATAAATTGTGACATATTGAATCGCTCTCACGGTTTTTATGTCAAAATGGAATTCTCTTAAAAAATGCTTTGTACTAATGTTTTTATTTCTTGAACAAGATAAACATAACGTGAAGATAAAATAAAGAAAATTTCATTCGCGTTTCCCGAAACACAGCGTCCAACTTTATGAATTCAATAAAAATGAACTTAATGACGGATAAAAATAAAACACGTCAATAAGTAAATTGTAGCGGAGATTACTTTTCCGCTGGAATTGGAGGAAGTCTTTTGTTCCCTATTGTCAACTCGGTGCTAATAAATTTCGTTTCATCTCGGGAGGGGACCCTTAAATCGTTTGCTGACTGCAGTATCAATCATTCTCGGAAAGATCGCAACAATGATTTGTTACAGTCAACGGGTTGAAACGACGCCGAAATGTATTGAACGACGAATTACTTCTTGTAGTGATAAATAGTGTTCATTCATAAAATATAAACATCCTACCTTTTCTGTCAGTTACATTGTCAGAAATAAAACAGTAAATCAATTTGTTGACGAGAAAAGGTCGCCGTAAATCTATCTCAAATATTCATACGTGTAACTAAGCTGTCGATGTATTTAGAATTATGGGCCATCAACACAGGGCCATGCAAACAAAACTCGAATATACATATATACTTGCATAAACACCCTTACAAGAAGACCATTCAGAAATTAATTATCCATTCCAGAATGGATTGAGCGTTTGTTATACATGGAATGGATCCCAGAAGAATCCATTCCATTCCAGGTGGCCACCGTCGCCCACAATACAAGCAACGCCAAAGCTGCTGCAAGTGCGCTGCCGACTACAATAGGATTAAGGATAAGGGATTGGGAAGGGATAGCGAAATGGTCTCTGGCATCCCTTACTTCACTCACCGAAACACAACAGCACATGTGCTGTTATTTCACGGTAAGGGATTTTCGGGTGATTACTGCCGCCAGACGGGCTGCCCAAATGACTGCGAAACGCAGTGTGCCCTGCCACTACTTTCCAGATCCAGACCAGAGCTAAATTTGAAAAGTTCATTTTTCAAAGTTGACCCTGCCGGGAATAGAACCCGGGAACCCTAGAACAGAACGTTAAGGCAAGCACCCTAACCACTCATCCAATGGGCTCGTCAAAATCTTCTGTCTATACCGGTTTCTTACACAACATCCGAATGGCATTCAATTACTCATGTTAGTCCTACAAATAAAGTTTCAAATGTTGTTGTAGAAAGTATCATAAGTAACTAATAAATATGGGAATACATAATATGATCGATTATAGGAAAGTTTGGAAAACGTATACTGACAGAGCAGCAACACATCAATCAATATTGAGGCAAACTTTACGAGAGCCGAGACTTAGAGCTGTGTATTAATTTACTGCCAACACTGATCAATGCGGCAACAAACAAGCGAACTTCTCGAGGAGCGTTGAGAGAAAATTTCAACGAGTCTTTATAGCGACTTGGCGGGCGAGCATCAATCACTAAGGTTGTGGGAGCCTTGGGAAGATTTACGTCGTCAACGTCGTCGCCGCGACCAGCCGAACGGCGACAAATGTACGCTTTGTTCCCATCCTATTTGTTACTTTACCTCGTTTGTTCCACTTTTGTACCGTTCTCTGCGGACTGTTTGTTTGTGCTTTATTGATCTCCGGCTCTATGGAGAGAAATTTGTTCAGCCACAAATCTTAGCAACTCGCAACAACCGCCGCAAGAAGGTGCGAGGCGTTTGTTATACGAACGCGAGAAGTAAAATACTTGGTGAACATTAATTCATATACAAATTTTCATATTCCCGCAACGGTAATCCTTCGGTGGAAGGGCTGCTTAACGCGTGCAAATATTTGAGAGTTTAATGAAAATCTAAGGCGGCACCGGGGAGCGCAGTTTTGTAAGTATATACGAGTAAATGAATCACTGCGCGTGCTCCGCTCCGCAAGGGAACAGTTGGACGATAAATTTTATACGTATATCGTCTAACTTCTGTTATGATTTAACGAACTGAATTCCGACTCGCTTTGTCTTTCTGTTAATTATTGCATTCCTCTTTTGTAATTGAAACACAATGCTTAGAAGGGAGCCTTCTTGGTTTTATAACTTAGGTAGTTAATTTTCTTGGAACGTTGCCACCGAGCCTATTATTTTGCTACAATCTTGTGTCTTGATACCATGTTACTAAATCGTTTGGGCCTTTATAATGATACTTTAATACAACGAATACAAAATCAATTAGGTACAAAACCTTATAAGTTAAAAATTTACATTGTAGTTTACAAATATTGACCTATTTGCAATATTAAAGTTTGTATGTCACTTTCTGTCTTCATCAAGATCCATCTTGCCCAAAATGACTCTTCATCTAACTTTTATTTCTATGAGCTTCAAATGAAATTACATTCATAGAAATGAATGTAATTTAAATTAAAGATGTAATAATAATAATTATTATAACCCTTTATTTGTACTATAAACATAAAAAAGAATTTAAAAAAAAGAAAGAAAGAACAAGCAATAGTACAAAAGGCGGCCTTATCGCTTTATAGCGATTTCTTCCAGGCAACCTTGGGGTAAGGAAAATTATATGAAAAGTAAAACAATGTGGGTGGTAAAAGTCATGGTAAGGTCATCATAAACTTACATTAATAACTAAATACTAGTACATAAACTGAATATAAACAAATATTAATAACACAAATTAATAAGATATATTAATAAATATAACACATTAGAAGTTAAACCTACATATAAAAATTAAACAAATAAAGACGTCTTTAATTTGACAGAAAATGAGTCTTGAGTGTTTTTTTTAATATGTCCAGCGATTTTTTGAATATGATCAAAGGCAGTGGCATTCCAAAGTTTAATGGCACGTACCCCATAGCCCCTCATAGAATTTTGTTTTGTGTAGAATGCATTCCAGGGTAAGCACACGGCAAGATTACAATCATAATTACAATCTTCGCGAGTACGAAGAAATGGCCTAAGATTATGTGCTGTACCCGGCGAAAATGTAACCAATTCCTTTTCCTTTACTAGGTTATTGTTAATTTTATTTTTTTCTTAATTTGAATCAGATGCACCAGTTTGCGCGCATCCGTCTCCTCAAGTGCTGGGCGCTCAAATAGATGAAACTTTGCTAGTGAGGTGTTCCGTAACAGCCAACCCGCCTGATGTGACGTTCTTCTGGCAGTTCAATAATAGCGGAGAAAGTTTGGACGTCTCTCCAGCAAAATTTGGTACATTTGTTTTTTTTTTTTTTTTTTTTTTTTTTTTTTTTTGTGGAATCACGAGTCTGATTACCATTGTTATCTATGTATTTACAATAGCTCTTGTATGTAGAACATTCGCCACATTTCTCTATTCTTTGCCATCCCTTAAACTCTTAATCAGATGTTGATGATACTGTAGTAGAGCATCGTTTCTTTGTCGCGACCCTATGTTTTTAAAGGGGGTCGCGGTCTGTTGAAAAATAATGAATACAAACTACATAGGTACAAAAGGTTCGTTTATTAAAGGAATGAATTTTAGTATAGTGTTATAAAACTAAATATTAAGATGTAATTATAAAACTTTTTGGCCTTTTCGTGGGTCGCGACATAGAAATGGTTGAGAAACGATGCTGTAGAGGCTTAATACATATACCAATCTAATTTATACAATGGTTTATTCATTATAATAATGTATCATAGATTATTTATCACACAATGTTCGCTAAGGGAATTTTCTTATCACTTATTCTTATCTTATAACTGATAAGATATGCTTATCAGTTTCTGAGTTTCTGTAAATTATTTCTTTTTTTTTATTGTTCTTGATCAAACCACTTGTTGGATTTATTTCTGTCTTATTAAACACTTCCATACTCCTCCATTGTCGAATCACAATTCTTTAGTTACTAATGCTATTATTAGAAAATGAATTTAAAATTTTCTGTTAACTGATAAAAAGAATTTTACACACAAAATACAAATATAAACATCCTTTTTTTTTTTCATTCTAAGGTACTGCAAATGGTAGCACAAGTGAACTTAACTACAAACCTCAAAGCGAACGTGACTACGGAACACTTAGCTGTCGAGGCTCCAACGTAGTTGGCCGACAACTGGATCCCTGTGTCTTCCAAATCGTGCCTGCAGGTAAGAGTGTTATATTATTGTATTTATGAACAATCATATTTTAACTACGACTTGACATTAAAAAGATCTCCAGTGCTGAATTCAGGAATATAATAGATGAACAAGCTTTGTGTAAGTCTGACGAAGAATATTGAATAGCTACTTAAGGGCTTCACTTAGGCAAATGACATTTACATTAGAACTCGCTGGCGGCGGAGAAAATTCAACAGACCTAGAAATTGTGTTTTTTTGTTTTTACCATTAGAACAATACACAAAAAAATTTATTTGTACAAATTTTTTAAACTGACATTAACTTATTAATAGGTACAAGATTTATATGGGCGCAATAAGCCGTTTTCTAGAAAATTTTCAATAAAAGTCAAATTCTTCTTGTGTTCTAACTTTTTTGTGGAGTTTCTATTGCTTCTGTTAGATGACGTAGAATATAAAGTTCTTTAAGAGTGTGAATTATAGGAAAAACACATCGAAATCGTAACAGCTATTTCGTAGAAATAAAATATTATAGTCCTAACTATCGAAGCGGTGTTTTACCATCGTATGACTTATCCAATTTATTCGAACCAAATTGAAAACGAAAAAGGTAGAAATTATTAAATGATATATTTCTTTTCATTTTAGTACAGCTTGTAATTTGAGCGACCAGCAACAACACAAGTAAAATTATCTGAATTCACCATCTTGTTTAATTAAAAAACATGTTTAAAAATGTTTTAATTTAAAAGGAAAAATTGCTAATTTTTAAAAAGTTATGTTCGTAGGTGCGACTGCCAAATATTTGTTTGTAGTGTAGACTGAAAATATAATCGAAAATTGTGTTGAAAAATGCATGTCCAGATATTCATCCAACCAGTCAGCCAACTGTCAGTCAACTTGTTTAAAACGCGTCTAGCCCGTTTTTATGTTGTACTATCCGTTGCACGCAGTTTCACACAAGTTCCTTTTATGTTTATACGTCTGTCCGCCCCCCAAGGCAAACGCATTGCCAAATTGTCGCCCCTCCTTTGAGTTATGTCGTGGTATCATTAATTATGTATAACAACGAGACTACTACATCTCTTATAATACTCGTATTTTTGGTTTATAAGACTTACAGGAACGCGGTAGTTATATTCGCAAATTTAAATCTTTTCTCATACCTTTGGGATCCAATTAAACCATATCAATGAAACTTCCTTCACTCAATACGAACATATATTATATAAAACATAGTGTATTATATAAAACATTCACTACATGAAAATACAAATCAACATAACATAATACATTACATAATATATTATATTATAAATAACAAAATAGATTCAAAGGACCTCGTTGGCAAGATTAATTTCGCGATTCCTAGACATAACTTTAGGCCAAAAAACTTTTAAACCTAATATGATACACTCCAATTTGGGTGTATCTGCACCGATTAATAGAATTATAAAATTATATAACGAATAGCCAAAGACATGGCACTTGATGTCTTTAACGATAGTCTACCGAAATTTAAAAACAAAATTAAAGCTTTTTATTTTTCTAAATACAAATAAATTGTTACTTTCCTTACAGCTTTAATTGAATTGTGTGTATTGGAATTTTATTCAATTTTAACTATTCTTTGAAGGCGTCCCAATTTCTATTAATTTGTATTTTTTTTTCTTATCTTGTATTTGTGTGTGTTTTTTTTTTTTCTTAATTGTTCTTAAATATGTATATATGATTAATTTACTCAACTGTACCTATAAGTATTCATGAATATGTATGCTGTGATAGCCTATAAATGTAATGTGTACAAGCTGATCTATGTTATGCTTTTTGTTTTGAGCTTTATGTACATTATTACGTTGGCTATCCATAATAATAAATAAATAAATAAAATATATGTAATAATATATTAACCAACATAATATTCTTTTGGTGTCTCAATACATTCAAAATTTTTTTACACGTCAAATCAAAACTAACTCTATTTTTCTTTTTCGATATTTCAAAAACAAACCTATTTTAGTTGCAGCCAGTATTTAAGTTCAAAAATTCATTAACAATATCTGCCTATACATATGTTTATCCTTCTGCTGAGATCGGATCTCCTCAATGAGAAGAGGCATAAGTTGATAAAATCCATCTAATACTCAACCATTTTAATCTATCATTTTAATTATGGATTTTATCTAATCACATAAAATCCATCTTAATCTAATTGATTATAATCATGTCAACCTCCAGTCCGCTGTAGATTGTAATGACTTAACATGTGTTCTAAAATTACTATTGAGAAAACATTCATTTTACTAATTCACACTTTAAATCAAAAGTGTTCATAGACTTAGGCTTGATCGGAATCTGTGTCTGCCACTGAGCTACCTGGTGGCAAAAAAGATTATTTCAAATTATTGGTTCTTCCGATAATAGCGTCATCATGTATGTCATTCATGAGTAAAAAAGCTATCAATTTTAGAATCGGTTCGGTAACGTATAAACAAACGCATTTATTCTTTACCCTGTTATTACTATCGCCCGCTTAGACGTTGTACGGCAAGTCCCATCGCGGTGGTTGGACCGTAAATTTAGTATTTGGCTTACGCGGATTATCTGTACGCTACTTCGGAACTATTTCTTGGTTAAGATAAGACGGTGACAGCGATTTATTTATCCGCATAAAGACTAAATCTATATAACATAAAAAAAAACTATATAGCCAGTAATAGTTGTCAACTAGTTCTAAACTTTCAACGACTTGCACAGCATTGTACTTACTGGAGCGAATTATTACCAAACTTCTTTAATTCGCATAAAGACAGTAACTGCAATCAAGTTCAATTTGTCTTTGCCGTAATGAAACATTGCTAAATATAACAAATAGATTAATTAAAGTATGTACAAATAAGCTAATATATAAGCTACAAATTCATATGTATTTATGAAGGAAACTCTTGGACTTCTATACGAAGTCTATAGGTACTATGCCCATCAGGTTAAACAAAAATTAAGGGTTTTTTTTATATTAAATCAAGGTAGCGCTTGACCACTATCTCACCTGATGTAAGGTGCAGATGTGGCCGAAGGTGGACCACGCTTACCTAGTAAATGCCCATTTACCCTAGTTTTGAAGACCCCGAGGTTGTAGTTCTGTGGGAACGCAGACGCTGGCAATGAGTTCCACTCCTTAGCAGTCCGAACAAGGAAGGTGGAACTGAAACGCTTTGTTCGTGATCGAGGTACATTGACCACGAAGGGATGAAACCCCTGCCCACGTCTAGTGGTCGATAGGCACGCTACTTTTCGGCGATGCTGCAGGCTTTGACGTTGGGAATCCACAAAGGTGTCGTTGCCAATAAGCTTCTTTGCTCGCCTTTCAGTCGAGTCCAGTGCGGCCAGTGGTACAAGTACAGTAAGTTAGTAATAGAAAATAATGAGAAGTAAGGGATTATTGTAAAAAGAAAATATACTAATCACGGGGGTGGTTTGATCCGGGGAAAAACGTATTAATTTGTGACTATAGGTTATTAAAGAAAGAAAAGAATGGCACTTATAGGTAGATACATCTCTTAGTTATCTATAATCTTTATCCAGTATGATAAGTTTTATCCCTTACAATTTGCAAAAAAAATGTTTTAAATTTTTTGCACCCCTATTTGTTTCACCGTAAAGTAACGAGACGAACAATTCGTAGAACGGTAGCTATCAAAACTCGCATTTCTTGTAAATTTCACTTCTTCGGATTACCTACTTCATTTTCCTAAATTTGATTGGATGTAATTAAAATTACTTATTTGGATGGTACACACATCTTGTTTATTTCTTAATTACTTCAAAACATCTAAAATAACTTATATATAAAATATTTCACAACCATCTATCCAGATGTATAAATACACACTCATTTTTTTTCACGTCAAAACATAAAATTATACTTTTTCTTTTTCCCTGTTTGAATATCAAACCTTTTTAAGTCAGCCAGTATTTAAGTTCAAAATTCATTAACAGCATTATCCTGTATACGAACTAATACGAGTATAAACGTGATATACCTATGCACAAAACCAGTTTTTTAGCAGAGTATAATTATATATTTCCAAAGCACAATGAATCTTTTTACAAAAAAAAACAAAATTCCCTTTTTAATACATTTTTCTAACAACATTCCGTTACTATGGTAACGTAACGTGATTATCGGCCAGTACTTATTTCCGGTATGAATACTATTTCCAATACGAACAAAGTGGAGCTAATCCAGCTACAAACAAAATGTAAAGGAAATGCAAATGGAATTATGTGAGATATCAAAATAAACGATGTTGATATGGATAATGGAAATATAAGCTAGCATCTCTTCCTCGAATAAAACGTAGGTGAAAAATCAATACTATAAAATAGTAAGGATTGTACCCCGTGTCACCCTTTTATAAACGAAAAATCGTGTAACAAATTTTATTGGACACACTAGCGGCCAATTTCGGCTTCGCATGGGTAGTATTTAATATTTACAAACCTTCTTAGCTTATTGCTTTTTCCATTAGTAAATCACATTGAAAAATCACAGTAAATCACAGTAATAAATAATCACATTGATACTTCTTCACTTTTAGAATCTATTTATTTCAAAGTTCCAAAGCTCGGGACAAGATCAAGAGACACATTTTACATTCCCTACTGTCGAACTAATCATGCTAAGAATTCCTTCCTACATACTATAATAAGGTTCTAAATGATATCGACATATTCTCAATTAATTTAACATCATTCAAAAAGAAAGTTGGCGAATTACTTTTTTAAAAAATAGCTATTTAAAAAATATTTATCACTACATAACATTCTAATATACATATATTTTTTCCTATCTTAGTTTAGTTATCTCTTTAATATATAATTTAGTTTTATATAATGGGTGCATGTAACCTGAATTAAATAAATAAATAAATAAAAACCGTATCGAAATTCGTTGAGTGATTTAGAAATTGGCGGAGAAATAGTGGCAGTCTCTGTCCGACTTGTCTGTCTGTATTTTATATTAGGCTCTAGCGAGCCGCCCACTACTTCGCACGGATGAATATTTTTCTACAAGGTTGTACGCAAAACTTCTTCGTTTATGGCTCTTTCCATAAATAAAACAATGGTCCAAAAGAACATCTTGGTCCTATGGTCCAAAAGAACATCTTGACACGGTCACCACGTAAATGAACGGCTTGCTTAAAGAACCAATGCTTATTCCATTACTCAGTGCATTGTAGTAGTACTGAACAAAAATGAAAGAAATAGCAAATATTATATTTAAAAAAAACGGGTCAAGTGCGAGTTGAACTCGCGTGAAGAGGGTTCCGTACGATGTTACCTATCCGCACAATATTCAGTGATTTACCATGTTATTATAATATCATATAATCTATAATTAGAAAACTAATTTATGTATTTTATTTTTCAAAATTTTAGCTTCAGTAGTTTCGGAGATGGAATTGGTCGGACAGACGGACACACGAGTGATCCTATAAGGGTTCCGTTTTTTTATTCGGACGTACGGAACCCTAAAAATAACTAAAACCTATATAAAACAAAGTATAATATCAGTTTTAACATATAAACATATACCAGATTTAAACTTTGGGAGCTTCTCTTGTAAAGTTATGATTTTGCACTTTAACCCTTATTTTATATATAGGAACCATAAATGTAAGTTAGTAAATTGTTCCATAATTTTACTTTTAATTGTTTTCTACCTCCAAACTCATATATCTCAATGTAACATTTGAATATTTGCCTCACAAATTAATTTTCATGGTGAATTTAATTAAAATATAATTAATGAGCTAGTTTCATTTTACCTGTACCTCTTTTGCTTGCTCTGATTTTCTTGTGTTTTTAGGCAATCCTACCCAGTTACCGTCAAATCGGCCATCAGACTTCTTATCCTCATTGATTTTAAAAAAACTAACTTATTTGTTCAAACGAAGTTGTTTATACCAATATAATGTTACAGCTCGACCAACTGCGCCACGCAACTGCTCATTACAAACTGGCAACACAAGTGCAGAGGGTAGCGGATGGCTGCGCGTGCGCTGTGTCGCTGGCTACGATGGCGGTTTACCGCAGAGCTTCGTGTTAGAAGCGCTCCATCCTACAACTGGCCGAATCCGATTCAACAACACTGTTAGCGAGACAGGTTAGGATTTCTTCAACCAGTCAGTTCTTTTTTCACACGCAAAAAACAACCAAAAAATGTCAGCTATCAGTGTAATACTCTTTCTTGGTCACGTGTAAACTGTTACACTGTCTTTATACGAAAATAAAATTTAAATTTGTCCATACCAGACCATGTTTACTAGGTATTATCATCATCATCATCTTAGCCGTAGGACGTCCCTATAAGGCCTCCCCTATAATTTTCCAATAGGACCGATCAGAAGCTGCCTGGATCTACCATCGACCCACGGTCCTTATCAGATCACCTGTCCATCATGTGGGTAGACGTCCTACGCTGCGATTGCTGGTTCGTGATCTTCACTAGAGAACATTCCGGCCCTAGCGGCCGTCGGCTATATTAATAGTATTTTTATTTTTTATGTTAAGATCGGCAGACAAGCTGACGATCCACTTCACGGTAGTTGGCTACCATCGCCTATAACACAAGCAACGCCAAAGCTGCTGCGAGTGCGCTACCGACTACAGTAGGATTAATGATTAGGAGCGGATAGGGAAATGGCTCTGGCCTCCCTTACTCACTCACCGAATCACAACAGCACACGTGCTGATATTTCTCGGTGGTTTTCTGTAAGGGGTTGGTTACGTCCGCCAGACGGGCTACCCAAAATGACTGCTAAATGCAGGGTGCCCTGCCACTACTTTCCAAATCCAGACCAGAGCCAAATTTGAAAAGTATTAATTGATAAGGTATCAATCTATTTAAATAGTTAAGATTATAAGTTACCGATAATATTATCATTGTAAATAGTGCTTTCAAAATTTTACAAGGTTATTATAAAAGCTTGTAAAGTTCTTTAAAAATGTGATCACAACAATTCACAAGCTCAACAAGTATTCCAATTGCCTCCAGATGGCCTGGCAACTTTCAACTTAGACCTCTCTCAGTTGTCTTCGAACGGGGAGAGTGACGGCGCCACGTTCAACCTGCTAATCTACGCTCGCAACTTAAAAGGCGAATCCGAGAGAACCCTTCTAGAAAATATCGCATTCAACGACGCAGCCAGGAGAACTGGTAATTTTATTTGTACATTTCTAAGTTCGTTTAGATTTTTAGGCTCCATCGTTGACTGGACGCTATTGTTTTAACTTAATTTAATTCACATTTTTTTGTTCATACCTTTTGCAAAAAAAATAAAAAAATTTAAGCTCATTGTTAATTTCTTACCTTAATTAATTTGTTAGCTAACAATTGTGATGTTTTAAATAATATGAAAAAAAATCATTCATCTCTACATAATCTATAAAAGATTTTGAACTGTATAGATCAGGCAAGACGAAAGAATCGTGGTACAAAATCGCACAGTCCATCGCCTACTTTACAAGGCTATTTAGCTACGCCATGGCCATCTTGATTACGGTATCAGGATCAATATTTTTATAAGAAAATTTTCCCAATGCCCTCTCTATATGTTTTTATATGTTTAATCTTTTTTTTGTACGTCCATGGGTACATATAAGAAAATAGTAAACGAGCCATGTCTGTACATTAAATATTTTTTCAATAAACAATTTGTACACGTTGTACATTGTAACAGAGGTCAAAAAAATAGTTTTTAGAATTTCTGTTTGTTTGTCAGTGCGCTGGTGCACACTAATCTCAGAAACGGCTTAACATATTTGAATGCGGTTTTCAAAGATACATTGTAGCAAGCTCCCCGTAACATTTAGTGTTTGATTATTCCAATCGGTTTACAATCAACAACGAATACCGCGCGTATGAAGTTGCGGGCTCAGCTAGTCATTAATATTATTATCACAAGGCGGTCCGGGTTCAATTTGAATTACATTTTTTTCTATTTATCTGTGTCACTCCAGAGAAATTAATTAATTAATTTTACAACATTGTACCTATATTTACTTTTAAATTGTGATATATGTTAGAGAGGAGAGTGTTTTATACATCATAATAATTTTAAATTGTTATTTTATCTTTTAATTTATTATTATTTAATATTTTTTTAATCTATACATATCATTAAATCGTAAACGAGCAGTGTCTGTACATTAAATATTTTTTTCAAAAATATGTAAAGGCATAAAGGCATGTAAAGGCATACTTATGTTGCTAAAGTCAAAAAAATAGTTTTTAGGATTTTTGTCTGTCTGTGTGTTTGGTCGCGGTAATGTCTGCGGTTTTCACTGATGTATTAGCAAGCTTCCCGTAACATTTATCGTTTGTTTTATTCCAATCAGTTTACAAACAAAAAAGTTATGTAAATTAAAAAATCACATCCAACATTTTTTTCAATTAAAATGCAATAAAATAACTCTTCCGTTGAGTTGGCTGAAACTTTAGTTAACTAAGTATATATTTATCATCTGTAAAACGATGATGATGGAAAGTTTATATAATGTTTAAAAATAGTCAGGTGATTTTGAGTGTGCCAATTTAAGTTGACCTCAGATCTATACGTCATATTAAGTGCAATTTTGTTTGAAGCAATTGGTTCTTTTTTAAATTTTCTTACAAATTTTATTTAAAATTTTTCGTTTTAAGTTTTCAACTCTTGCCCCAATAAATATCTAGGTTAAGATGACACCGTTCCGTTTAACCATTACTTAACTTTGATGTAATTGACGTCTAAATTTTAATTTCATAACGTCGTCCATTGGCCTGTCGGATGTAACCTTCAAATTTCTCTCTGTAGAAATTAGATTGACTTCCCCATTAAAAGGGAAGTTTTAGATGATGTCCATTACTGCGTAATCTTATCAAAAGCAATTATGAAACAAAAGAAATTTCACAAAGGAATATGCTAATTAATATAATATTGATTTAATTTTCATTTTGTTTAATAAACTGTAAAAATTTATTCCCGTTTGATTTCGTTTTGAATTAATGAACGGTCCAATTAGCAATTTTTTCATTAATAAGTTACTTGTTACATTTTTAATCTTTGATAAAAAAAAATCTGATCCAGTGTAAACATTTCCTATCAGCTGGATGCCATCTTTATTTTTCTTTTACGATGACCATTTCGGATATTTTCAAATAGTACTAGTTTTTTCATACCGGTCATACGATTTTTCTTCGCCGAGCAATTGTAATCCATACTTGGAGATTGGAAAGACTATGTACATTTTTTAAAAAACATATTATAAATAAAAAATTTAATATTCTAAAAAATTTTTTAAAAAAGTTGGACAACGATATCTATACTATTATATTACACTATAATCTATACTAATATATAAAGCTGAAGAGTTTGTTTGTTTGGTTGAACGCGCTAATCTCAGGAATCACTGGTTCGAATTGAAAAATTCTTTTTGTGTTGAATAGTCAATTTATCGAGGAAGGCTATAGGCTATATAATATCACGCCACGATCATAGTAATAAATAAACAGTGTCCAGTACCGCGCGCCCTACACACAAATGTCGCGACGCCGCCGTATGGGCCGCAGCGAAGCGTAGCCGAGTTCAGCTAGAAATACGTATATTATAAAGAGAAAAGACTTGGATGTATGTATGTGTGTTTGTAATGAATAAGCTCAAAAAGTACTGGACCGATTTTAAAAATTCTTTCACCCATAGAAAGCTACATTATCAGCGAGTAACATAGGCTACCCATCCTCCTCCCCCCCCCCCATCTCCCCATTTACCCCCCTCCATTTTTTTTTTTTTTTTTACGAGGAGAAATCCATTTACGGATTCCCTACCGCTGGCTAGACAGTAGGGATATGTGGGACTCACCCAGTCAGGGACTGGTCCTACCCACTAAAACTCCCCGGTGTCTCCTTGCCCTTTGAGCGGGGTGGACCGGGTTCTGCCGAGGCAACAACTCCGATCCACCCCAGGGCAGCCTAGTCATTGCTGACTAAGCTTACTCCAATGGGGGATTGCCCGGAGACACCCAGGCAATCCCCAGACGGGGGGGGACCTTGTGCAGGCACACATAGCTCGCCAGCCATGTGTGCAGGTCCCCTAGGGCATTTGAAGACGAGCTTGGTATGCCCGCCTTCTCCTGCCCAGCCGCCTGCGTCTGAGGGAAGCGAGACCGGCCTCTTCCTCTCGCCTCCTCTCAGCTGCCTCCTTCTGTGATATGACATCACCACAGAAGGAGGCGACCGCTTTCCAGGTGGTCACACTCCCAATCATGGCTCTTACCATGATTGGCAATGTGACCTCTCCACCTCCCAGCGCCGCCCTCAACTCCCGACGCTGGGATCTCCAAGCCGAGCACTCCTGGAGTGTGTGCTCGGCCGTGTCATCCGGATCGCCGCAGTGGTGACACTGCGGCGACTCCTCCCTTTTTATATTGTGCAGATAATGACCGAAGCACCCGTGTCCGGTCATTACCTGCACCATATGGAAGGTGAGGTCACCTCGTGGGCGCCTCACCCATTCCTCCAAAACCGGACGAACCGCGAGGATCGTCCGGTGGCCGGCGGTAGGCACACGCAGAGCCTCACTCCATTTTTGCATGGCCCACTCTTTCGCCTCTGCGCGGACCCGTCGCACTTCCTCGGCGACGGGTCTCTCTCCTTGGGACCTTGCGGCGACCCGATGCCGATGCACCTGGGACAGAACCAGGGCATCGACATCCCACGGGAGCGTGCCTGCTAGCACGCAGGCGGCCCCGTGGCTGACAGTGCGATACGCCCGCACTGCCCGGATCGCCATGACCCTTTGCGGCCTCCGCAAAAGGGCCCGGGTGCTACGAGTGAGGGACTCCGCCCACACCGGGGCTCCATAGAGTGCCATCGACCTTACCACTCCGTGGTAAAGTCGACGACACGCCGAATTCGGTCCTCCCAGGTTTGGGAGGAGTCGTCCGAGTGCGGCTGCGGCTTTCGTCAGCCGTGGAGCCAGGAGCTTGAAATGCTCCTCGAAACTCCAGCGGGGGTCCAGTGTTAGGCCGAGATACTTAATGTGCCTCCCGACCGAGATCCAGACCCTCTCCACTCGGACTCGGAGCCCCGGAGGGATCCTGCGGCGTGGGGGATGGAAACCCATGGCGCTAGTTTTGTCTAGGGCCACCTCCAATCCTAGCAGGCGGATGCGCCGGACCACCAGTTTACCCCCCTCCATACAAAATTGCCGTTTTTCACGAATAATATTTTATAAAGAGACGCAAACGAAATCACGTGCAACACCTAGTCTTATATAAAGATCATCACTAACAGCCAATTGACATCAATTGTTGAACATTCTACGTTCACTCACACTCCACGTCATATTCGTATACATCTTGTATGTAGTAGTATACTTCTAGTATAATACTTATTCTTCAATGATACTAATTTCATGTTTTTACGACCCAGTTGTCTAAGTACCAATATAGTTTATTTATTTATAGACTTTACCAAGGGTACTTATTTATTTTTATGATTATATTTTTATTATATTATTAAAGAAGTCCACCATGAAATAACAGCGTGTGTGCGCTATTGTGTTTTGGTGAATGAGTGAAGGATGCCAGATCCATTTCTCTATCCACTCCTAATTACTTATTCTTCTTCTACTAAGGTCAGTAGAGCACTTGCAGCATCTATTACACCTATTGCTTTGCTTGTGTTAAACCTATAAGTGAATCGCCAGCCTGCCTAATAACCTCTTCATAAGAGAAATATATTTATTTATATGTTATTATATTATTAAGTGTTTAATTACAAAAAAGACGACGATACCGAATTAAAATATAAATTATTATTGTTACAAAACATCGAAATTACTGTACAAAATGTGGTAATTTATGAATTTAGATTTCCGGAAAAAGAAAGAATACTATAATCTCCGGAACACATACAGTTACAGTTTTTTCTTCCTTAAAACATTTGACTACTTATTGAAAACTAGCTGAGTCCGCAACTTCGTACGCGTGCTTTTCGGTATAGCGCGTAACTTTTTTGTTTGTACACCGACTAGAATGAAACAACACTAAATGTTACGGGAAGCTTGCTACAATACATCAGTGAAAACCGCATTCAAATTAGTTAAGGCGTTTCTGAGATTAGTGTGGACAAACGCACAGACAGACAAAAATTCTAAAAACTATTTTGCTGACCTCGGTGACATAGGTACAGCGTGTGCAAATTATTTATTTGAAAAAAAAAAACTAATGTGCAGGCAGACACGGCTCGTTTACGATTTTATTATATGTATAGATATTCGGCGTTTGTATAGCGACATGCTATGTATGTATAACGGCTTAAATCTGTTCAGGATCGGTTCTTAGGGTCGGCTCACTTTTATAAAAACACATTTAATACTAAACATTACCCGAATATGAATCAGACCTTTAGAATTTCAAGATTTTTATGGCCCCCTCAATTTCGTTTAGATGGTAAAGGAGCAATGGGCGGAGTCACCCTGGGATTAATTGTAGCGGCGGCCCTTGGAGCAACAGTTGCCGCTGGTGGGTTGGCTCTGGCTGCCCTATGCGCAAGAAGACGACGCTCCCGTCCACCCCACAAACACCCACCAGGCGACATGCTGGAACTCAGCGACGGCGGTCGACGATATGTGGTGGCTTACACGATAAAGCCTTCACCAGAACTAAAAACGCCTGATCCACAACCTGATATCCTAAATGCCCCAGGTAAGTCATAGAAACTGCGTCCTTACCAAAGATCACTGTAATAACACACGTGTGCTATTTGTGTTTTTACGCGAGAGTAGACGTAAAGCCTCATTCCTTATTAACCCTCACTTTGACTTTATCCCTTGTCCTTTGTCCTTTGTTGCTATGTGTATAGAAACATAGAACATCTTCGTAATAAATACCTGTTGTTTGTTTTTTTATACAAAGACTAGGTGACCCAGCAGACGTTGTTCTGCCAGAACACGAAAATAATTCCGTAACCTGATTGTGAGGCCACCTATCGGGTCAAATTTTATTTTGAAATCATATGTTAAAGTTACGGGTCACTCTCCTCAATGAACGACGGTTAAATTATTTGAATATTCTTCATACAAAAATATTAAAATCGCGATTAAAAAATGGGGGGTGGAGGAGGGTGAAAAATACTTCACGACCTATTCTCAAGCCTACAAAATATAGAAAAAAAATCATAAAGATCGGTCAAGCCGTTTCGGAGGAGTTTTGTTACTCCTCCCGAAGTACTATGACACTAGAATTTTATATTTATACGTAATATTATAAAGCTGAAGAGTTTGTTTGTTTGAACGCGCTAATCTCAGGAACTACTGGTTCGAATTGAAAAATTCTTTTTGTATTGAATAGTCCATTTATCGAGGAAGGCTATATAACATCACGCTACGATAAATAGTATTATATATAAGCAGTGTCCAGTACCGCGCGCCCCATGCGCACGCCACCGCCGTATGGGCCGCAGCGAAGCGTGGCCGAGTTCAGATATAATTTACTTACTATCAAGGGGACAGTCAACCTATACATGTTGTATTTTTTATAAAAATTCTACAAAGAAAATGGGATAAAAGTATTTTTATATAAGTACTTAATAAGAACATAATCATTATACGTCTTTATAGTCTATTGATACGAGTTATGTCGCTTCAATTTCGCTTTGATGTTTATTCAAGCGTTGAGCTCTTTGCCCAAACGAACTTTTTTTTTTAATAATGCCTTCTTACACTGAATTTTTCATATATTTTCCATTATTTTACGAAAACCATTATTTGTGTTCAGATTCGGAAAACCAAAATTCACATCATGTAGTAGAAGAAACAGAAGAGTGGCCTAGCGTTAAGGAAGTAAGAGGTAATAATATATTTCGTATTTAAACACAAGAAATCGATTCCAGTTAGAATTATTAGCATAAGTTTATTTTGTTTAGGAGATTGGAGCAAAGTTGGAGCTGTATTTTCTGCAGAAGATCTCGCCCTTCTAGATTCTGCTGGACGTCCACAGCAGGTTAGTTTCAAAATAAAGACTCTTGGTTTTTACGTGTGTAAATTTGTGTTAAAATAAATGTATACTAAATTTAGGAGCTATTTAAAGACAAATGCATGATAAATCAAAAAATACCTAGGAAAAAACCTATAAATTGTATATATAATTTCCATGTGACCTTATGATATTAATTCCTTAAATAAATTGAAGGAATAATTTTTTTGCAGAATACAACTTTTCGGTTATTCATATTTTCACAAAAAATAATTCAAGTTACTACTTAAGGGCTTTACTTAGGCAAATGACATTTACGATAGAACTCGCTGTTTTAACTCGTGTTTTTTGTTTTTACCATTAGAACAATAAGCAAAAAAAATATTAATACAATTTTTTAAACTTATTAATAGGTACAGGATTCATATGCGCGCAATAAGCCGTTTTCGAGAGAATTTTCAATAAAAGTCAAATTCTTCTTGGATTCTAACTTTTTTTGTGGAGTTTCTATTACTTTAACGAAAATTCTAATTAATACAATTGGTTCTTCACATGTTTAAGTATAATATATATTTTTTTCAAAGCAATTGTCTTGTCTATTTCTTGTAACATTTTCATTAAACAATGGATATTTTTAGTATTTAGCGTTTGTCTCCACCTAAATGTATATAGTTACATACATATTTTTTATATCTAAAAACAGAATACATACTTATTTTTTTAACAGCTCATCCCTGCAAACGAAATCGTAACGGCGAGCAGACAAGAAGATGTCCTCAACCAAAATATCTCTCAGCAAGTAGTGAATAATTTTAGGCCTAACTTTACAACGAGTAATAGTCCAACACTAGGTAGTCCAAACTTCGTCTGTCCCAATGGTAACGGGGATTTGCCGTTCGAAAGTCAAATTTTAAGTTTGAGCGGACCCACGCTCAGTTCCGGAAGCCTGGCGACCTCAACTTTGCATCGGACCAAAGGGAAAAACAGTGCAAGAAAACGTGAGCACGTGTTAGCGGAAAACTTACCTGGACCTGAAAGTTGTGTTTGAATGAAACGCAAACAAAAAAATACTCTCTGCGCTTTATGTCAGGATTTGTCTTTATACACTCTGTGACTTAGCTGAATTATACACACATTTTTTGTGATTTTATACTGTGTACATAAATATATGTAATTTATTATACAATAACAACACTGGTAATCATTCTGAATGTTGTATAATAAGATGAAACAAAAACAGAAAAAAAAAAACAAAAACAATTCTGCCAAAAAAAAAGTTTTTAGTGAACAAAATTGTTAAGACAATATTTATTTGGAATATAACTATTTAATACTGTACTGTATTAGTTTATAATAACAGCTTCTATAATATTGTAATTATTATCAATTTATATTCGTGAAACTGTATTAGATGAAAAACACTTCAAAATCGAATACTTTTCCTATAGAGACTACATTTTATTAATTATGTATATATGTGGTTCTTATGAAGTAGGCTGGAAGTTTGTACATTTAATTGACGTTGCTGTACATATATTTTTTAAAACACTTTTTAAAAAAGGTACAAAAAATTCGAAAGATAATGCCATTATTTTATTGGTCTATAGCAGCAGAGGTTCCCAAACTTTTATTCTCATAAACCACTTTCAAAATTTACCTGGTTCCGGTGGACGCCCTGCACCTACATTTATACCATATTCCCAAAACTCAACAAAAATTGTGAAGATTAGATCTAACTATGGAAATTTGCTTTGCGGCTGAGTTCCAACCACGAATGGGGAGTTTTCTAAATGAAATAAGTGAGAATTGATTGGTTTTTTTTTGTCACCACGCCAACGTAGACCCCCGTCGAGTCCCCCGTGGACCCCTGGGATCCATCTGGACCACTTTGGGAACTAAGGCAAACTGATGCTTCTAATGTTATCTGGTAATATGTAATTTAAAGCACATTGTTTTCTGCTATTATTAAATGGCATTAGCATTAGCAGCCATCCCTTTACAGAAGAGCACTATGAAAAAAAGAGAGTTGCGCGTAATATTGTATCCTGTTGTGACTTATCACAGCATATTTGATGCGCATTGACATCTAAAGCAATTGTTTACTTGTCCATCACACAATCTCATAAAATTTAATACACTCACTTCTTTTTTTTTATGTTATGACTTCTAAATGTATATAGTGTTCAGAGCGCTGTAAAGACGATAATACATTTTGCTCTTTCGTTCTTGCATAGACAAGAACTCCATTGTGCTTCCAAACTTTCCAAACCATAAGTTTAAATGAAAGCCTTATTGGCGAAGACTGTTCTACTGACCGACCAGAAAAGCAAACAAGGAAAGGAAACACGCCTTGAATACAAATTTGGCTTATTAAAATTTTTATTATGATGACTTAAAATCTTTTTTTTAAGCTCATTAAATTATGCAGTGTTTTTATTGGGTTATTTAAAAAAAATCTATCTTCTTTCGCAGACTTGTTATCACATTTAACCTTACGATCTTTTCCAGCAGCTTTTCCGCTGAATATTAGGTTTTCTTTTGTGGGTTGGTATTTCCTCGGTTGTCATACAGATTCTGCATAAAAGGCTGTATGTTTCACCTAGAATAAAAGAATATTTTCTTTAATAAACAATACAATACTATCCGATTACATGTAATTTTGAGTATATTTTTAAACTTTTTCAGCCTATTCCACTTACGGGAAATGTAAGCTTGAGTTTTCTTTACAAACTCAA
Organism: Bembecia ichneumoniformis; assembly: GCA_910589475.2. Classification (NCBI taxonomy): domain Eukaryota; kingdom Metazoa; phylum Arthropoda; class Insecta; order Lepidoptera; family Sesiidae; genus Bembecia; species Bembecia ichneumoniformis. The sequence goes on along the minus strand of OU342537.1, from coordinate 8,097,298 downwards.
CAATATCGACTATATCATCGATTATCTTGTAGTTAAGATTTAAAAAGTCCTATGTTTTCCAAGCGCCTGAGTAGCTATTAACATTGGGGAATGAATCGACTATCAAGCTTGTATAATGTATATACTGCTGATTTAATTTAATAAAATGGGTTGTGTAAATGTATATAGCGAAGCTGTACTATATAGTATAAAAATGTATAAGAAAATGTGCTTTTAATGTTAAAATAGTTAAACTATCTTCATAAAACTTCATTATATTTTTCCATTGAACAAAATGCTTTATTTGGCTTCTTTGTATGTACTATTTTGTGGAAGTATTTGCGAAGGAATCTATTCTTGCAACATTTTATTGCAATAAATAACAATTTTGTTTATTATGATACATTTTTCAGTTAAACTTAAGATTAACTATCGTCTGATACGTTCAGTATCGCCTCAAAAAAGCAAAAAATTTATCACGAGCATTATTGGTTTTTTTTTTTTTTTTTTGTGTAAAACATATTTAGTACAATGCTTCCAATCTTACTTAGCGGTAGACTGAAATCGGGCACCGCGACCAATATTTCTTTTACATAGCTATAGGGAATATGCGTCTAATTCAAAAAGGCTTAAATATTTTTTTTATCAAAATTTTTGCTTTAGAATTATTAAAAAGTGCAAAAAAATTGTGGGAAATCCAAAATACTTGTGAATGTGACGTCAAAGTCTATGAAATGTAGATTTTTGTGGTTTTTAACATTGGATTATCATTGTAAACTGGACGTCACGACAAGCGCGCCAAAAGGGGGTGTTTAAAGTACTCGTAGCTGTTAATTAATTTTAACATATTCTTTTGTTACTAAATTTCTGTTTTTTGGTGCTGAATATTTTTTACGGTTTTAAAAAGATATAACCTATCGTATGAAAATATTTTAAAAAATGTGAATATTCCCTATTCAACACACCTTGTGATTAAATCTAAATCTCTGCCCAATCCTGGAAAGGGACCTAGACTTGATGTTGTACTTTTAATTTATTAATGGCATTAACTTTTCAAGCGTTTCAACTAGTATTGATATTCAACTACATATTTGATATTTTAATTGTTGGATCCAATTATAATTACAACACTAGTGGTGTGTTAGGGCCGGCGCAAATTGGAGGACGGCACATTTGTTTAATTTTTTTCATAGTAAAAATTATCACGCTAAATACTACGTATTTGAGCGCTTTTAATAAAAAAATATTAATTAATAATTAAATTGGATGGAATGACGCAGCACTCCGATTGAAGTGTAGCATAATACAATTAAATTTTAATTATATTAAAAGCCCTTAAGTTACAAAATACTATCCTTGAGGAATTTTTTTTTTTATAATTTGCCGTGCCGTCCTTCAATGTGCGCCGCCCCTTACTAGGCCCTAAAGTAACATATTATGTACTCTATCCTTTTTTTTTATATGCATATTTCAATTTATTTGGTTAATATAATCTCATAACTTCAGGAAAAATCATTTGAAAGACATTATAAAATGAACAGACGCGGGTCGACGCCGATCGAGGCTGCTTTTGACAAATCTTATTGGAAAATTTCGGGGATAGGCCTCTATTTCCAACAGTAGATGTTCTACGGCTGAGATGATAATGATAATTGTTAATTAAAATGGTTTGATATAAAAACTATTTGTTTAGAATTATCTACTACATATTAACAGACTGAATTAAACCTTGACAATTTTGTGGGCGATCGCATTTTTATTTGAATTGGTGATATACATCCTATTATATTGCTTAATGTACTTTTCAAAAACTGCCGAAAATACTCCCATATGTTCGTGGTCTGTTATGAAAGATTTATTGTATATAAAGTATGTCACTCAAAGAAATTTAAAAAAATTCAACATGGATACTATGTCGCTTCAGTGATATTCTTGTTCAATACAATATGTGAAATTATGTGGTAAGAATGGAAGTATTCAAAAAAATGTAATTGTATTATGAGAAAATTGTTTGTTTTAGTCTCCATGTAATTTGAATAATTGATCATATAATTTAAATATATATAAATTATAATTATTCAAATTTCAACTGAAGCTATTCAATTTAAAAATATATATAAGAAATCATATTCGCAAGAACCCTCTCAACAAGGGCGTATAGGCTATGTGGTCCACCATGCTGGCCAGTGTAGATTGATGGACTTTACATGCGTCTTAAGAATTGCTGAATTCTTCTTTGGTGTATGCAGGTTTCCTCACGATGTTGAGACCTTCACCGTTCACCGCACCGCACCTTCACCGTTTGAGAGCAGCCAGCAACGCATTTGGGCGGCCCATCTGGCGGCAGGAACCACCCCTTACAGCACACCACCGTGAAATAACAACACGTGTGCTGTTGTGTTTCGATGAGTGAGTAAGGGATGCTAGAACTCATTTTCCGAGGGATGCTAGGCGACGGTAGCCACCTATCATCAAGTGGTCCGGCAGCCTGTCTGCGGATCTTAACATAAAAAATTAAAAAACAATTGATCCATAGCATGACCGGGGATCGAACTCGGACCTCTCGACATGATAGGCCGCGTTTTTTCCACTGCTCTTAAAAATAAATAATAAATAACGCTCTTAAAAAAGTAAATAGGTAAAAAGTAAATTTTATTATGAAGGTGGACCGTATTCTGGCATTTTTATTAACATCTCAAAACTATGTTAAAAATAGTCACCACAAACCGAAAATTTGACAAGTTATCTGAAAAGTATTTATTTACAACAAATAAATCGTCAAAATTACATTTTACATACTTACACTGGCTGGCTGGGGTCGGTAGTGGCGTGTAATACAAACAATATTGATAACTGCCGATTATGGATTAAAGTAGTTCAACATTATTAGGAGATAAATTTGAAAATCATAATAAAAATAAAAAAAAAATTCTGAATAAATTTCTGAAACATAAAATCATTCATTTCGCTGTGTCGCGACTTTTATCATAATATTTATCTTATTCTGAATAAATAATTTTGAAACACAGATTTTCTGCGATAACACTAATTTCGTTATAAATCTGCGACATATACTTAAAAGTTATTTTAGAATACCCTTCGCAAATACAAGAAGCATATTTTTAGGAGAAACCTAGATTAGCAATATAAAGATAAATTTATTGTAAATACATATGTGTTTGTAACTTAAAAATAAAAACATTTGTTTATTGCTGTGTTATAGTTGTAAATGTTTTAATTTCGTGTTGATTTTATTGAATAGAGTTTAATCGACGCTGTGTATATAAAATATCGTTTAAAACTGTTGTAGTTGTCAATAAATAGTGCATAGTACTAATGATCTGATATGGCAATTTTATATTTAATAAATAAATAATGGTTTATAAATATTGCTCGATTTTTATTTCACAAAAATATAAAACGACACTTTGATCCAACCGTAATTCCGACGCGAGCCCCGTGCAAATATTACTCCAATTTATATTTCAGTTTGGCCTCCATTTCTCAACTTTTGCCTACACACATAGCGTCAGCTATAGAATGTTGATTCGGCTTACCCTGTTAATGAACGCCTGTGATTTATTCAAGCTTGATATCGATTGACTGCTCGGTGTAGGAACCAATTAATGCTAATATACAATTATAACAAATTATGTATTCCAATTTTATCTTTTACTTGAGTATTCTTCGCAAGTAGTCTTTCATTTTTAGCTTAATAAGTTGCGCTTCAGATGTCGAAGATTGTTAGTCTTCTCGAATACGCTGGTTCTCTGTAAGAGCGAGTGATTATACCTTTGTAAAACAACTTCATCACAATTCAATCGGAATTTACGCAATATTCGATGTTAGTTTCGTTTTATTTATTAAATATAGTACTCCAAAGCACCAAAAATATTTAAAAATCTACTAAATCTTAATAAATATCGCTATGATCTACATAATACATACCTGGGGTAGTATTGCTTATAAATTTACATTATATTGCTTTTTACGCGCAACCTATGTCTGGTAAAGTTTATTTCTAAAAATAAATCAGTATTTGGGAGAATTTGTTGTCTCAACTTATTGGACTTTAAAGACCGCGAGACAGAATGCGACGCAAGACATTCGCATCGCTTATCGTACTCGCGAAAATAATAAAACGGCAATTCCAATTTTTTAGAAAAATCTTTATAGATGGTAGGTATTGACAACCTAATTTTAAATGAACGTTATTGCTAGGACGTTTTCATCGAAAAACATTATTGACCTTTATTCAGTAATTACGAGAATTTAACCTGCAAAAATGTCACAAATCGTGAACTTTTTAGAAGTTAATTGTACTGGATATGAAATTAATTCAAGTTTTTTGTTTCCATCCAAACCTCCTTATGATATCTCAGAAATGTCATGTTTTTTTATGTATTGCTACGACCACTAACTAAAAGTATTCATGGAATTACGTAGTATGGAATTGGTAAGCAGCTCCCGTTGGAAAGTGAGCTCTTAAGGTCTTTCCTCCGCTGTTACATGAAGTGATTATTTCATTCCTGATCGGGAGTCAAAACTCGGACTACCTTAACAGCAACTGAGCGTGCGCTTTGGCTTTGATATGTCTTAATTTATGCTTTTCTTTAACAAATCGTACGAGTCTAAAATAATGTCACAATGGATCATCCGGTAGAAGTTTATATCTTCTCTCTAACATCCTGGCTGCATGCGTCTGTGGCCAGCTTCTATTACGTAGATCGTAAGCCTGTCATATAACTGTAAAAATAAAAATAAAAAACATAAATAATCAGGGCTTAGCAACTTCCATCAAAAGGCAATTCTGAAGTGGCGAAAAACAACATAATGCAGTATTATTGTAAAATTGCTAAATTTTCTCTAATCATTTTGTACCTGAAGGGAGGACAAAAACAACGCCCTTACATACTCCAATGCCATTGTTTTCTATAAGCGACCGTAGTCTACTATCATCAAGTTTAGAACCCAGACTGCCTCTACCATTCCCATATAGGTTTGATAAAGTTTCTTTATATAAAGAAAGTTAAAGTCTTAAAAACTGAAAACATTTCGTATATAGAGATATAAATCAGTATATACAGTTGTATTTCATGAACACTTTGACAAACACTACCTTTTTTTTGAGAATACCTAGTTTATGTGGCCCTGATGCAGGTTAACTGCTGAGCAGAAGCCTTCCTCCGATTGTACTAGATACAAAATGCAAGCCCATCTCAAATTTTGCAGACTGCAGACGTCTACGAAGATTGCTAGCCTTATTTTACTAAATATAATGAAGATCTTATGTTATATTTTATTAAATGTCGTAAAGGAATTTCATCGTGTTTAAATCTTTATACATTTCACTCTGCAGCGATGGCTGTATCAACTAATAAAGTAAGGGGGATTTTACAGGCCAGGTGTAGGGGGTGCCCTCTCGTTAACCCCCACCTCATCTCGGTCCAGGTTAGGTATATCGGATTAACTAGTTACTTCGCCACCGCAAAATTGAACTTTGAATTCTCAACATGCTTCAATAACTATCTTGTTTGTCTACTTAACTTTAGTTTAATCGAACCTTGTAACTCTGTTTAATTGTCCCTTTTATCGCAAGAACGAGCAAACTTCTAAACATATCTTTGTTATGCTTCAATTAGACAATTATTATGAAAAATATTTCAGTACTGGACAGTTTTGTTGATAAATTGAACTTAAATACTGGCTGCAACTAAATAGGTTTGATTTTCAAACATGGAAAAAGGAAAATAAAAAGAGATTGTCAGTAGAAGAAAATATAAGAATGTATTGAGAGACCGAAAAAGAAAATTGTGTTTGATAGTTTAAACGATTATTATTATTAGTAATGTAGAGAATATAAATGTGCACATACATTACAGTGTTTTGGAAACATTACATTGGAACATGGAAACATTACAGTGTTTTGTTAATGTAGAATAAACAGATCCCAGAGATATGAAGAAATAGAGGTAGATATGTAAAATTTGGTCATAAGAAGTTTAAGAAGCCTAAGATTAAGAATTTTTGGTGGTGAAAATTAAATTTACGTAATAATTTTTACTTCATTCCAAAACTTATTGAAAAAAAATAGAATCATTGGTATGTTTTTTCTTGGTGGTAGGTGGCTACCGTCGCCTGTAACATAAGCAATGCCACAAGTGCTGCAAGTGCGCTGTCGACCATAGAAGAAGATAGGGAAATGGTGAAACTAAAAGGAGTTTTTAATTTGTGTAATGAAATTAAAAATAAAAAGTTTTTAATAAAAATTATACAACGTTAAATTCACTGGTACAAAAAGTTTTTTTAAGCAAAGTTCGGAAGGTATCAAATGGCATTAACGGCAAATGGTTATACCTTGATACAAGGTGGAAAATAATGGTTTATACCTTGGCATCAAAGGACAAGGTGGATTTAGTGGAATGTGACCTGAAATTTCTCCCACATTTACCAAAACACAACAGCACACGTGTTGTTATTTCACAGTGGTTTTTCGAGAATACCCAATCTAGTTTCGACATAAACTTGAATTAATGTGACTGTTATTTCTTATTAAAATGTATCTCATGAAATAGACAACTGAAATAAATGTTATAAACACGAAGTTTACATTAGTCAAGTGCTATGAATGAAAGACTTGAACGGGAACAACTTGTTCAAATATTTATATAAGTGTAACAAACTGATTGTTGAACCAATGTTGTTTGCCCATAAAGAAAGGTTAATTATATATAAGGTTCTGTTTGTTCAATTCGCATTCAATCTTCAAGAATCCTAAAAAAAATTAAAAGAATAAAAAATATTTCATTTAAATATGTTTGTTGTGTTTCGGTGCCTGAATAAGGGATGGGATGCCCTGCTAATCTTCAGCTTATCATTATCAAGTATGCCACATTACCTCTTTATCCCTTTTTTTTTGTAAGAACTGTGGTATGCAACCATTTTGCGCTGGCTTAATATAATTAATTAGATATTAAAGGAGGAGATGAGGCATTGGAACAGACCAGCGGCAGTGTAGACTGTATTTACAGGGATTGTTCGCGTTTAAAGTGTAATGAAGAAAATTAAGGAAAATTTATTGGTGTGTCCTATCTCAACATGGTAATAATTGGAAGCCAAAGTGTTCGAACCGCTTCGCTAAAGGTCACGTCACAAAACCCCTATAAAATCTAGTTGAATATTTGATGGCAGCGCGTGCGCATATTGATGCGCTTAGGCCTTGTCAGGCGGATGGCCTATATCCGCCGCCTTCCCCCTTGACCTGGGCGGTAGTCTAAGGGGAGACTACCGCCCATTGTGAGGTCCCCGAGATGGCCGGCGTACCTCCGCTCTCGGGTACGCCGAGGTTCCGACAGGGAGTGTAGTCCTCCCCGCGCTGAACAGCCGTGGCGGGTCGCCGAAGTTGTGCAACAACGTCCCTGCGACCCCGCCCATCTACGGCCGCGCCTGAAAGTCGTTGGGTTTTAGCCAGTAGGAGTCCGGCGTAACCCACAGCGTCCCCCTTTCGCTGCTGGGTATCCATGATGGATTTCCCAACGTAAAAAAAAGCCTAGTGCGCATTACCTTCCGTTTTTTTTAACACATTTTAATCTGTGAAGTATGGAGTGTCATAGAAGTTCGCGTATTGCCGTGAAATAAAGTCTACTGCACGTATTTTTATATCGCTTATATAGATCAAAGAAGCGCCGCGCACTGCGGTGAAAAAAAAACCCACTGAGACACTTAGTTGCTTTTGGGACGTGACACAAATATGTCGTTACCTGGCGTTTCTCCGGTGACGGCAGTGTTAGCGACTATCACAGATTCATCAAACTTTTAATTAATGCAATCGAGTTAGACCAATCAGACCATATTGGAACAATTATATTCCTGAATATTCGGGTCGAATCTTAATACAAGGATTTGGGAGGAAGTTAATGATAATCTCATTAGTTCAATTTCAATTTCAAAACCTTTATTTACTAAAAGAGTACAAATACAATGAAAAAAAAATTAGAAACTAAATTCGTTCGTGCACAGCAGTCCTCTAGTTAGCTTGTCCTTTTGACACAAAGGTCTCCTCCAGTTTTTTCCAAGCCTGTCTATTGCATGTGGACCATTGAGGGCCGGCTATTTCCATAAGGTCATCTGACCGTCTCGTATGCTGTCGTCCTTTATTTCTTTTTGTGTTATAGCGAGGTCTTGTTGTTCTAGCCCACTACACTCTTTTGTCTCTGAATGTTTGCCCTGTCCTCCTCCACTTCAATGTTCTAATCCTTGTTTCCACAGCGTTCTATTTGTAATTTTTCTCAGATCTGCAAATCTTTTTTTTTTTGTCTCTTTTTGCGTGACCTAAGACACTTCTCTCCATATGCTTCTTTGGCAAGATACTAATTTTTTATTGTCTTGTTTATTTCTTTGTGATTTCATTAGTAATCTATACTAATATTACAAATCTGAAGAGTTTGTTTGTTTGAACGCGCTGGTTCGAATTGAAAAATTCTTCTTGTTTTCAATAGTCCATTTATCGAGGAAGGCTATAGGCTATATAACATCACGCTACGACAAATAGCATATATAAACAATGTCCAGTTCCGCGCGCCCCATGCACACGCCGCCGCCGTATGGGCCGCAGCGAAGCGTGGCCGAGTTCAGCTAGTTGGTAATAAATGGTAGTCCATAACGATGACGCGTGGGCACTACAGCTGGAGTTCGAATGACAAAACGTGCGTTTTTTTCGCCGCAGTGCGTGGAACCGTGACTGCGTTTATTCTTAATCGAATTTCTTTTGAGATAGAGGTTAGACGCCCATTAGAAAATAAATAATAAAGGTATCAGAACCAATAATTGTACAGTTGGACTAACATATTGACTTTGACTAACAATTTATACTAACGGATAGACGGAAAATGTATCATTTATCATCTTACCCTACAATGAACACTTATCATAATATACATTGTAGCACGAAGTGCCGATAAGAGTTTCTTTAAAAAAATACCAAACGTATTTGCTTCATTTTAATAATACAAAATTATTTTGTTTCCATTAAGATTGTGAATGGGTTTTGTGCGAGTACAAAATTACAAATTAAGAAACTGTGATTAATTACCATTCAACAAAGCACTGCTTATTCGCAGAAAAGGGAGTGTGTAAATAATAAATTACAAACACAATGAAGCTTCGTCCTGTACTCGCGAATATTTTAACTAAAGTTAGTTTGTCGCCGCGAGGTAGCGACGAAATCGCGCTGTAGAGGCTCAAATAAAATTAGAGTGTGTGAGAAATAGGCTTATTCCTTGTGATTACGCCTCTCAGTCTGCCGTTAACGACTCACTGGCGGGGGCTTTATTTAATCAGCTCCGCTTAAAAAGGCGTCGAGTGTCTCAAATGAATTTTGAGATTTTAAAAGGAACCGTTGGTCCCTCTAAATTGAACGTCGAGTAAATTTATTTGGAAAAACTCTGTTGAATGCGCACTTTACTCTGGCTAAAAGAAAAGGCGAAATTCCTTCTATATTTTAAACTAAATATTCAAGCTCAATGCATCCCTCGGCGACATTTAAAATAACCTGCTCCAAAACGCTAATGAAAATATGTAAATGTCGCCGCCACCCATCCGACCAAAGGCCTGAATAACAAGTTCTTTGCTCTCTCACATTGTGTATACGTCGTGGAAACTTTTTCGTCCTCACGAAATTAGTTTCCAAGTTGGCCTTCAATTTGCACTTCAGTGAAGCGCGAGACAACTTTGAATACAAATTTTACTTAAAACCAACTCAATCTAAAGTTGGCAGTATATGCCAGTCACCTGTTGGTGATGCTGAATGTGGGACAAGTAGCCTTTGTTTTAACGGTAGATTTTTTTCTCGTTCTTTAAATATAATCCAGTTTTTCTTGAGAAAACAATCGAATAAACAAACTTTTACGTCTTGCATTGGTGTAGATTAATTGCAGTAAGATGCAGCACAAAAAAATCTTTAAGAGGACTCCCTTCAAACTGTCTGTATCCTTCATAGATTGAGGCTGCTTCTGACCAGTCCTTTTGGAAAATTATGGGGGAGGTCTAGTAAACGTTCTATGGCTAAGAAAATGATGATGATGATTGGTATCCTAGAAGTCAAACAAGGTCGAATTTAAGATCAAGAAAATCTATGTTCTGAAGTTAGTAAAGGGGTACTTCAGTTAGATCCATTGGATTCCTTGGATACCAACAGACACCGTCGACTAGCTAGAAGATCTGAGTAGGTATCAGAAGAGGTGTAAATATCGTGTTTTATATATACTGTGTGTTCTGTAATTTTATAGATGGGAACAAACTTACTGTTTCCATTTTTTTATCAATAGCTACTTGACAAAAAAAGACAATCGGTTCACAAATAAACGAGAAAAAGATACTGAACTGTTTGTCTTTAACTATTTATATGTCTATGTGTTTTGTTTATGTCATTTTAAAAATATCTTACGCATTTTTTAAATATTTTTTCACAAATATCAATTTAAACCCCATTACTTAAATACAGATTCGATACGCACGCTTTTTATAGGTTAGCAGAATATATCCTACTTTTAAAATTGGCTCAAGCAATATTCAAAAAAATTTAAATCGACACTACATCTTCACTAACACCTAAAACAGGGACAAAACCACAGTCGTTGACAATATTTAGTTATAATTCTCGAAGAAATCATATATAAATAATATAATTAGCGCACAGACGTGAACAAGAAAAGTTAAGATTACTGTCCGAAACTGGTTTACATAAAGTCACCCTTATTTACTTCCCTTCATTTTTTTATGAAAACACCGGAAATTGGTTCCAATATTCGATTATCAATACCCAAAAAAGTTTGCTCAATTTGCGGACGAACGACTAAAATGCTCAAGGCAGTTAACTGCCTGATAAAGAAGTTCTTTATAAAATATTACCCGTATTTTTTATACTTTATACAATAGATATATTTGTTATTTATGTTCTGTAGATCATCTATTACCTGACATCTCGTGGGATGGGCATCTTTCGAGAAGCTCCGAGACATCTTCTCGTCCAAAATTCCTCAGTGTCTTAAACCAAATGTGTGTTGCCCAGTGATGACATAAGGTGCTGAAATGTGATCTCTCAGCTCTAATTATGGCCCTCGTAGAAAACCTCAATTTCGCTCAACGGGCTATGGTAAATTCAAATTCAAACCATATCTTACAATAATAAGAGTTATGCTCGGGGTTACTCGAATCAGGAACGAGGAAGTCCGTAGACAAACGAAAGTCACGAAGATCAGTAATGAATTGACAGTAGGCTGAACCAAGAGCACATATTTAGTAAGGGGAGCCGACTGCCGCTGGAACCGAATGGTTCCCAAATGGAGTTAAATATTTCAAAATTTGTATTTTGAATATCAATGTATTCATATATTTTTTTATGTTCAGGTCCGCAGACAAGCTGACGGTCCACTCGATGGTAGGTGCCTACCGTCGCCTATAACACAAGCAACGCCAAAGATGCTGCAAGTGCACTGCCGACTACAGTAGGATTAAGGATAAGGGATTAGGAGTGGATAGGGAAATGGGCTCTGGCATCCCTTACTCACTCACCGAAACACAACAGCACACATGCTGTTATTCATTTATTTTCTGTAAGGGGGTGGTTACTGCCGCCAGACGGACTGCCCAAATGACTGCGAAAACGCAGTGTGCCCTGCCACTACTTTCCAAATCCAGACCAGAGTCAAATTTGAAAAGTTGATTTTTCAAAGTTGACCCTGCCAGGAATCGAACCCGAGAACCCTAGAACAGAGCGTTAAGACAAGCACCCTAACCACTCCTCCATTATATACTCACTCATTTATTATATTTTTAATATATTTAATATTAATATTTAATATAATAAATGTTAATAATAAATGTTTATTATTAATAATAAATGTTTATTATTAATAATAAATGTTTATTATTAATATTATAATGTTTATTATTATGTTAATAAAAAAACATTTATTATTTTATAATAAATGTTAATATTCGTATGTTTATCTTTAAATGATCAGCGAATTCTATGACGAAACTCAAGTTGTCTAGGGTGGACATATCATTGTAGAGTGGAAAAACGAGAGGAAATAATGAGTATAAATATTTAAAAGCAGATTTGTAAACTGCGATGGGTATCTACTGTAGTCGGTATTGTACTTGCAGCACCTGTGCAAGTACAATACCGATCAAGTGGACCGTCAGCCTGTCTCCCGACCTTAACATAAAAAAGTAAAAAAACTGCTTAACTACAATAAAAATAAAAATCAAATATATGTGCATATTTAATGTAAGTAATTTAAAGTAGCAAACCTTCCATATGCAAACCACTTTGGAACCTAGAGGTCGCGTAACACGATTGACGCGGCTTCGCCACTCCTAGGTCAAGATTGTTTTCAGAGGCCAGGCTTTGAGAGTTAAGCTTAGTAAACAGCTTCACGGAACGAGCTAGCTCAAACAAAGGGTAGCCAAGCTCTCTATTGTGACGTCACCACTGTAAACTCGCTCAAGTGCAGGTAAACTATAGTCCTGCCTCGACTTTGTCGGACGCATCTCTAACGCTCTGCTTACTGCTTAGCCAAGTATTAACTAAGCAAAAGTTTCGGCAGGTTTGGGATTTAATTAATCATCTTTGGGTAGTTTCGTGACAGCGTTAAAGTGCTTTGCGGTTTTATGGTATCTACAAGGCTCGTATTTTGAAATGTTTGTCAAGAATTAGATTTAACTACTCTCTAAAAGCGTGAAATTATTGTAGTCCTGCTAGTATTTGATATATTATACCTGCTAGATATTTATGACTTCATTAATTTAACAAGTCTTTACTTACCCTGTCTAACGGGGTAAGTAAAGACTTAAAGAACTGAATGACATATTTTATGTATAACTACATAGTTCCATGAGCTACATAGTTCATTAAACTGTAAAAAAGATAAAATTTTCATTACATTATTTTTCAAAAGAAAAGCTTATAGAAATAAGTACTGTAGTGTAGTGTAGTAGTGGCAGGGCACACTGCGTTTTCGCAGTCATTTGGGCAGCCCGTCTGGCAGCAGTAACCACCCCCTTACAGAAGACCACCGTGAAATAACAGCAAGTGTGCTGTTGTGTTTCGATGAGTGAGTAAGGGATGCCAGAGCCCATTTCCCTATCCACTCCTAATTATCCAGTCCTAAAATTTAACAGTTTGATATCAATAAGTTCATCTGTATGGAATAAATGGATCCTAGTTTACATTTATAAGTTTGAGTGAATTTTGCAGGCAACCACCATATGGGACGCGCCGCTGCCAGCCATCTCTGTGAATATTTAAGAAGTGTTTCAGGGGTCATTTAATGCTGAGCGCTCGACGCATGAAAATCGCTTTTAAATGGACCCCTTTCATGCTAATATGTTAACTGCCATGTTTTTAACTTTTAGCTCGGAGGACTTTTCACTTTAATCAAATCAAGGTTCAATTTGAACGAGCTTTATTTAATCTCTTATTTATTTCTTTTATTTATTTATTTATTACACATGAAATAATTACACTAATATTTACATTGTCCCATAAAACTGGAAAGCAATTTGTCTATGGGATCAATTTGTCAAAAATAAAATAAAACTGAAAAAATAAAAAATAAAATAACTAAATTAAAAACATAAATCTTCACCTAAATTTCATTAATTTAACTTAATGAAAGTAGATAATATTTCATTAATTTCTTTTTAAATATAGTTTTATTTTTCTCTTGGACAATGTCTTTGGGCAAACTATTTAGAATATAGGGCAACCGCTTCTTTATAGAACTGTCACCATAGGAACTACAAATTTTCCCAAAGACATTGTGCGTAATTATCACCTTATCCAATACTGAGTCACGATCTCGATCGCCATGACTATTAATTAAAAATAAGTATTTATGTTTTATACTAATAGGTAATATTTTAAAAAATTTAAATAATTTTGTGTAGTCATTGTTTAATTTATTTTTTACTTTTTTGTTAACTAATAATTTCAAAAATCTAATTCGGATATTTTCTAATTTTTCAATATAGGATTTAAAAGTTAGTCCATAGCAATCGAACGCGTAACCCAGTATAGAACCAACTGAAGCATTATACAATAATCTTAAATATTGTTTTTAATATATTTTTAACATAAATACAGTATCTTGTTTTTTTTTTTAAATTACCTATTATATCAAGCAATCAGCAAAATCAACTTCGTAGGATAAATCACAATAAGTGTCTGATTTGGTCAAATTTAATATAATTTAGATAGCGTGAGCTAAGCTGCGGGAAAAATGCAATTCTAACTAATATTACCAATATCCTAATTCCGAAAGTATTTTTGCTACGCTTTCACGCCTTAAACTTTGGCCACATTATTAGGGTTACAGACTGTTTCCGAGTCAAGTCATGCGCCGAAATAAAACTTGCCTAATAAAATTTCATAAAATGTAAAATATTTATATATATTCTCCGTACACTTTTATTTTATAGTTTCATTACGTAATCTATTCATTATAAAAAAATTATGGCAAAATAGAATGTAAGGCCTCGGAAAATTTACTAAGACCTTATCTCTAATTGAACCGGTTTTGTTCCGCAAGGATCGTTTCGGGTTGGATACGATAATCAGAGATTCAGATAAACAACAGACCGAGGCCAGCAAACACTTGTTTGATTTAAAGGCTTTAATGGGAAGTATCGAACGTGGCTTAGTTCGATCCGCAGCTTAGTTCGAGTCTCGTTTGTTCGCAAGCAAAATGTTTTGCTAAACAAATCCTTTCTAAATATCCCATGACAAAGAACTAACAAGGGCGCTCATGATAAACAGGGAACTTAAAACTTTTCCTAGTTACCATCTGTTAAACAATAGGTTAACTTGTCAATTTATGCCTATTTATAAATAGGTTTAATAAATAAACATCATTCAAAGTCGAAATATTGCTTATAATTTCAGTCACTTAAACATTTTATATTTTACTTGGTACTCATAATGTTAGATCCCACCTTAAAATTCTGCACCTAGCACTTATTTGTTCGAAATGTGATTTAAATAAAAGCGTGGGGTCAAAAACAACGCCGCAAAATCTTGCCGCAAGCACCATTACCATAATTACTTTTCATACCTCTTTTTTAACAATTACACTCATTTGATTTGAAACTATATGAAGTACCATAAAAAAGAGACCGTAGATGATTCTATGATCAGTCTCCTCTTTTTTTGACACCTGGCAACCCAAGAGTTGCGGCAGACTAAGAGATGGCAACCTATTGTTTTCCAGTTATTTAGATCGATCTCTTTTCTACGGCACTTCGTAGATTTTCTAAACAAATGAAAGCAATTGATAAAAAAAAGGTATTAAAAAAGTTGCTAGGCAACCCTACGGCGTAAATCACATTTCGATCAAATAAAAGATAGATGCAGAATTTTACGGTAGGATCTTAGACTATCAAGGTACATTTACTTTTTAATTATCATTTAAAAGCGGTTTATATATACATTGACGTATTTTCAGTGGCAAGGTCATAAATTGGACAACGTTTACCAACTCTTTACACAAGATCATCTACAAACAACATGTGGTGTTGTATTTAGGTGAGTTGAAGGGATGTCAGCGCCCATTACCTCTATTCGTTCTCAATTCTTCATTTTTAATTATTTTAAAGGTAGACAGAAAGGCTGACAGTCCACTTGATGGTAAGTGGCTACCGTCGCCTATAACAATTGCATAATTCTTAGGTCGGCAGCGCAGGCAGACAAGTGTTGAACAACTATTTCTGTTTGATGAGGCGACTAGGCGGAAAATGAAAGATGAACTCTTTGAAGAAATACTAATGCTAAAATCAGTGAAATAATACATTTTATGCCTTTTGCATATTGTATTTAAATACTTTTACTAAACTGTTTTTTCACATCTCTAGTAATAATAAACGGGGTAATGTTATACATGTTTTGAGTATTTGATTTATTTTTCTGTGTGTTTATTTATTTCCTTTATAGTTGTTACGTTGTCCAACACATGGGACTCACCTCTGTTGAGTCACTGCGAGTGCGAGTGTGCGGATCGTCAGTCGTCACACATGCGAGTGTGTCAGGTTTCAAATAATAATTTGTAATAATTGTTTTGTAGGTACTAACATATAATATAAGTAATGCTGTACCAACTAACATTCAAATATGGACCTCTGGTTCGATAAATAAAGTTCATTATTATTATACTGGTTCTCGATCTCCCCATGGTCGGTGGGGATTTGGCTCGCAGATTTTGCCACGCAGAAAAAAAAAGAAAGTGTGCGTGCCTTAACGTTCTGTTCTAGGGTTCGATTCCCGGCAAGGTCAACTTTGAAGAATGAACTTTTCAAATTTGGCTCTGGTCTGGATCTGGAAAGTAGCGGCAGTAGGATACAATGCGTTTCGCAGTCATTTGGGCAGCACCCCCTTACAAAAGATCACCGTGAAATAACAGCACATGTGATTTTGTGTTTCGGTGAGTGAGTTAGGAATGCCATAGCCCATTTTCCTATCCCCTCCTAATCTCTTATCCTTAATCCTACTGTAGTCGGCAGCGCACTTGCAGCTTTGACGTTGCTTGTGTTATAGGTGACGGTAGCCACGTACCATCAAGTGGACCGTCAGCCTGTCTGCCGATCTTGACATGAAAAAAAAATATTAATAAATTTTTCTTGTACTTTAAAAGGAGCACTGAAAAGTCAAACTCCGAAACCTTGTGTGCATATCTACGCTGTTTTTATTGGATAAGTTTAATAAAAAAGTAATAACTGTTGTTGCTACAATGTATTGTCTAATAATGTGTCATATTAGATGTGTTATTGCATTTTTATATCAATGTGCATTACCGCTCATCAGTAAATCACCCGCTGCGAGGCGGGCAGAGAGCACCGTCGTAATGTCTGCGGAGGCCAACAGATGGTCTCACTTCCCAGGGCCATTACCCTTTTGTCTTATATCCGCTAACGCCCGCAACATAACGAACCCTATTCGACGAGCATCAAAGCTCATTGTTCCGTGAAACGACCGCAATCAACCATCAACGAGTGTATTATTGAGCTAGAAAATGATTCGCTACTCAAAATTGCACAATCTTTTTCAAATAACGCGAAACGTATAATCACACTTGAATGGAGTTTTATAACTGTATGGACAGTTCTTAACTGTTCTAATCGATTCCCATAGTGGAAAGCTTTTATGGTCTTTGGATACATGTTGTTCGTGAAATGTAAGTTTACCATTTTATTATTTTTGAGTGCCCGCTTCATTAAAAAACTACAAAAAGCATATCTTAATGGATATGCCAAACATTACTGTCTATTAGAGTTGTGATCATGCCCATCAAGTTTCGAGCTGTGGAGCTTCAGATCGACGATTTACCTTCTGATAACATTTCAATGTTTATATCAATTTTTTTATATTAAAAGTGTGAAAATCTATATTGGTATAAATAAATATAAATATTGTATAAAGGTTTCAACGCCCTGAAATTATTACGATTAAATTTACTACTAGAGGGCGAATTTTATATGTAAAAGTAAAAGCAATTTATGAGGGCGTACAAAGCAAAAAAAAACTAATTTCACCCGCGTGACCCATAATTGAATGGACACGATGCCGACACAACCAAAGTTCTTTTATTAGCCATATATTTACAAAATCTTGTTAAAATAATATGAAACAGTTTATAAACAGTCTATACACAACACGCATATAATATAATCTACTCATAAATAAGGCTTATTAAAAAAAAAATTACAAATATTCTTGCGCACAGAAACATGGTCTTCCCGTCTCAGTGGAGCAATTGTGACTGATCATATGGAACAATGCACATTGAAGTATGCGTGACATGACAGGAAAGATAGCGCATTTCGCGGAATAAAAATGTTATAAGTGCCAAAAGTATTAAATATTAATACTCGTAAACTATAATGTCAAATGAAAAATTAATACTCAAAGGTATTATAATCTGTGAAGTGAGATTACTGATAATTTTTTAAGTTTGTAATTTGTATCATTTTGAAAATAAAAAAAATAACGAAAAAAATTAGAGGTAAGTAACTCGGTGATTTTGTTCTATCGAGAAAATTTCATTGTATAATATTTTCTGTCCACATTTCATTATTTTATTTATAATATATATTAATCTATATATAAATATTTTCTTATTTGGACTTTATATACTTTTAGATGTTTTTTAAGTTACTTGGGCAAAAAAAAAGTATATTAAAACAATGTTGAAAAAAATCGCAATTATTCGTGTTTTTTCGTTTCTATGACAACTTTCTAGAATTTTATAGAATTCTATATAGTTTTACACTGCTCATACTCTTATTGCTATCCTTTTGAATAATCGACCAATTTGTAGATTGTAAAAATTGTTTGTAAAATTTTGTATCTGACTGTTTTTACCTAAATAAATATTTATCGTCGATAATTAAATAAAATTGGTCTATTTTATCCATAGTTCTTGAAAAATATGTGTTGAGTGAAACAACCTATAACGGCTGTTAAGGTAGTGATACTAACATTCAGAAAACCATTACCGGACTAACCCTCTAAATGGGCCCCAATATGCTGTAGATATCACTCGAAATTGGCCTAATCTTCTCTTATTGGAGTTTAGTTTCAAACCAGATAAGAAATTCTCCATAAAAACAAAAAGTTGGGGAGATGAAAGAGACTTATTGTCATAGTAACTTTGTATAAGCAGATAAATTGTGGTTGTTCCGCATCGGTATACATTCCTCTCGGGGGAAAATAGTGAATTCGAAGTTTTTTTGCTAAACTACCTTGTTGGCGTGCCACTTAAGCGAATAAATATTTGCGAGGGCCCACTAAATCGCTAATCTAAATAAAAAAACATGTCATTTTCTTTATGCCGTTTTCTGTAAAAAGAACTGCTAAGGTTCCTACACTATTACGTAGGGCAGACCGAATAGGAAATAGAAATTTCCTAGGAATAGAATAATAAATAGATATATTTTTGCGAACAACACAGTGAAGCCGGTTTTATAAACATTTGTGCATAGTTTGAGGTGTTGTGTTCCAAGCTATAACCACTATTATTATTTACTAGTTGAGCCCGCAATTTCGTACGCGTGGTATTTGGTATAGCGCACAACTTTTTGGTTTTTAAAAAACACTAAATGTTACAGGAAGCTTGCTACAATACATCAGTGAAAGCCGCATTCAAATTGATTATGTCGTCTCTGAGATTAGCGTGCACAAATGCACAGACAAACAGACAAAACTCGGTAACATAACTACAACCGAAACAACCTGTACATTTTTTTTTATATTTTTTTTAATATTTAATGTACAGCCAACCATTTACGATTTTATTTTATTGAAAATATAACCATTCTTCAAGCAATAAAAAGGTACTTATCTTATTTTAATAAGGTGCTTTCACAAATTGCGCCTCACCTTATTATTGCTCAAATGATAAAGTGAAGCGCAGTTTTTTTGCATTTGTATGTGCGTGAAACAGTATATATACATGGCGAGGCGTAATTTTACCGGCTTCACTCTGCCGTCCACAGAGGTCTATCTTTAGTTTTTATTTTATCTGAGTTAGGTGTTTACCTAACTCAGATAAAATAAAAACTAAAAAAAAACTAAACTATTAAAAATTATCAATTTAATTATCTATATAATCCGATATTTAGACATAACCATTCGGGTAAAGGTTTTAATCAGGTACGACAATTTCTAAATTGACTTTTTTTAAACATTCTAAGTTTTAATGTAAATTTTTTATAGCTTTAAGAAACTTATAAATCTATATTATTGTAAAAAATAATAATTTATTCAATTTATTTAAAACATAAATTTGGTACTCTTATGACCAGGTGCATTATGTTTTCTACTGGTGCATTTATCTTCCGAACACTCAACGATCTAAACCTAAAGCATAGGTTATGGTCCAGGTTGTAGTTTTGTAGTTGTAGACAACGTGTGCTCTATAACTACAAAAAAATGTCTTTCAGTTTCAGTTGTATTTCAGCATTCGTAAAACTAGCAATAGTGACAAATTTCAAAGGATTGCCAATTAACACCAAAAATATTGTTGAGTTGAAAAGTCTTTAACTTAGAACACATCTTCTTAATACAAAGTGAATAAGGAATGCTAAAAGCCTATTCCTCTATCCCTAACTCGTCCTTAATTATACAAGGTTAAGTATTTTATTATATTAATGATGGAGCCATTACATTTCCCGAACCTCGGGTCGTTTGGATTTATTGGCCGAGGACCCATTAGATTTATCAATAAAAGAAGTTAAATTGATTTCCACTGTTGAAGACCACCGTGAAATAACAGCACGTATGCTGTTGTATTTCAGTGAGTGAGTAAGGGATGCCAGAGCCCATTTTCCCCAATCCCCTATCCTTAATCCTACTGCAGTCGGTAGCGCACTTGCAGCAGCTGATGCGTTGCTTGTGTTATAGGCGACGGAAGCCAACTACCATCAAGTGAACCATCAGCCTGTCTGCCGATCTTAACATTAAAAAAAGTTTTATGTAACGAAAATAAAAAAATGAAATTGTAAACATGGGTATATTACAACAACGCCATGGGCTCACCATACAAAACTCTTCACTCCTACAAATTTTCTCCTCAGAAATCTCGTCAATTTGTAATTTGCAAGAATAGACGCAATTTTGCCCCACATGTTTAGGTAATCGCAAGTTATTTGAATGCTAAAGTATTTGTTGAGTTTAAACTGTTCGTAGGCAAGTCTGAAGGGAGCGAGGCACGAGGGAAATGATTACCATATTCAACGCATTTCTACGGCATGCCGGCTGTAGGCTTCTTAGGAAATTATTTGTCATATTAATGTCACTCAGGCCCGGGTTCCCCGGTCGGATGTTAATTTATTACCAGAGGCATTCCAAACTATGTAGTTCAATCTCAATACAATATGATTACGTAGGCACTTATTTAAAATTTATAAATTTTTATATACATCTTACTACTACCCCTTCTTATAAGTCGTTGTAATATTAAAAGAAAAAGTTCGCAATTATATAACTGAGATTTCAATCGCTTTTTAAGCACTTGTAGGCATTTATTAGTCAAAAAAACCTGTACGTTTATTAATTAAGTTTTATTAATTTTCCGAGCTTTTTGTTTTCGATTTCATCAAAAAATTATCAATTTTATATTATCAGTTATCAATTGCACTAATTGCGAAAAAAAACCTTATAAGGTATCTAAAATCCGAGATTTAATCAAAGATTCAGATTTAGATGTAGTTTTCATGGAGCTTAATCGTTTGATAAATTACAATTAAAATCGACCTTTAATCTTAGAGACATTTCTACCTACCTGTATTTCTACAGGTACCTATGTTTCTACTGATTGTGTATTTCTACTAATTGTACTGATTCTACTGATTTTTGACATTTATTTATTTAAAATCTTGGTAATCTGGGTGAATCTCTCATCCTTCTCATTGATTGTCAGATTGACGCTGAAAAGGCTAGTTAATAAAATTTTAGTAATGCAATTTTGCTAATGGTGAATTGTCTTCGGATTAGTCTACAGTGTCTTCGTTAGTGCTTCGAGAAAGAAAATAATGAAACATTTTGAATATCATTACTTTTTACAAAATTGCATGAACAATTAAGAAATTAAGAAATCATATGATACACCAAAATGGTCGCCTCTCAGCATACTTTGACATGGAAAAATCACAGCGTTGATTTTCAGTAGAGCCGTATTGTAAGAAGAAGTTGGTTTGGTCCCACAGTGTCTATTGATGATTAACACGACATATAACTTAATGACTTAATTGACACCTTACATTATACTCTTGTCAAGCGTTGGATCTTTATTTTTAGATACTTAGCTGGTATGTGGCTTCGCCCTCATGGTATATTTATTCTATGTCCAATGTCCATCCTGAAATTCTATTCTAACTATTAGAGAAAGAATTTTTAAAATCAGTTGAGTAGTTTCGAAGATTACCTACATACAAACAAACAATATTCCCTTTATCCCTCTTTTCATTAGTGAAAACCGATTTAAAATGGTCTACCCGTTCAAGCGTGATGCCGTGGCCAAGGGAAATAGGGATTCATTTTTATAAATATACTAGCGACCCGTCCCTGGCTTCGCTCGGGGTGCAATTTTTATATATAAGAACATTCCCCGTTTATCCCTCTTCCATTAGTGAAAACCGAATTAAAATCGGTCTACCCGTTCACGCGTGATGCCGTGACCAAGGAAAATGGGGATTCATTTTTATATATAGAGAAGATATACAATGTTATTTTTGGCACATTTGACTGTTTTAAAAAAATAATAATTAAAATTTGAATTTTTGGAATCTATTGACACACGTGACACTTTTTATTATAAACTGACTTCATTAATATATTAACAAGAAGTTTTAATTGTTCTATATTATTATTATAAGCACTGTATACTTAAGTATAGACCATTCTAGCTTTGCAGTGGCCTAAAATTTCACTTAAGACTTAAAACTTCTGTTTTTGTGTAATTTTTTAATTTATTTATCAATACATTCCACTGTTTCAAGTAAATGAGAATTCATATAAACACATTTCATATCCACATAAACGAGAATTCATATAGTTCCAAATTCAGACTTGTATTGCCAAAAGCTCGTTGACCGTTGTAGCCATTCCATTAAGAGTTTAGTACACTAAATACATTATAGATGGAGCGTTATTGTAATTATGAAATTATTGATTCATTAGCAGAATTCGGTCGCCTTATAAACTGAGCCTTGTGTTAGCTAGAACTACGTTTTAGTTTGGATAGTGAGTCGTTAGCAATTACTCGATATAAAATGGATTCGATCTTTCGTTTCTCTGTCAGGTTTGCGATAAAAGAAACACACCGGCGGTACTTTTTCAATTTTAATTAAACCACAGTTGCCTCACCAAACAAAACTAGAAGCCAACAAATCAATTTTGCGTCGGGAAATTACTTTGTAAATTTGAAAAGGGTTGCGCGATACGGCAGCAAATTGAAATTCTTTTGTATGCTTCGCCTTTACATGTCCGAAATGTTACCTGACACTTTAAGCCATAACTGGGCGTAAAATTCGTTTTTTTTTTTTTTTTAATAAAATTGTTCTGTCTTAGCCCACAATGTCAACTAGACTACGACTTATATTTAATGTAAGTTCGTCAAGAAGTCAAAAAATAGATAATTGTTAAATGTGAGTAATATTTACTTTAGAATTCAAAAAACGGGACAAGTGCGAGTTGAACTCTCATGAAGAGGGTTCCGTACGATGTTACCTATCCGCACAATATTGAGTGATTTAACATGTTATTTTAATATCACGGTTTTCCTATAATCTATAAGGTTTTCCTATAATCTATAAGTAGAAAACTAATTTCTCTATTTTTTTCAAAATTTTAGGTTTAGTAGTTTCGGAGATAGGGGGGGGGGGGGGGGAATGGTCGGACAGGCGGACACAGGAGTGATCCTATAAGGGTTCCGTTTTTTTATTCGGACTTACAGAACCCTAAAAAGGATTGTTTTTTAATGAACATAATTGCTTTAGAATTATTTCTATGTAATTTTTTTTTAATATTGTTTCTTTTCGTTAAAAAATAATTATTAAAATGTGCAAAAAAAACAGAGGGGAAATTCAAAACACTTGAAACGGTTACATCGAATGTGACGTCAAAGTCTATAATGACAGTGTCAACAAGCCCGTACTTGATTTGTGATTTTTAAAATTTGATTGTTATTGTAGACTGTGACGTCCCAATGGGACGCTAAAAGGGAGGGTGTTTAAAGTGCCCGTAGCTGTTAGTTAATTTTAACATTTTTTTTACAAAATTTTTGTTTTTCGCCGGTGTATATTTTTTAAAAGTTATGTAACGTTATGTATCCACTTAGTATAAATATATTTAACTAAGTTTTTACTGTACAATTTTTTGTTGACCTGAATAAAATAAAATAAAATAACCACAACATAGCAACCACAATAGGAACCCTAACACTAAGAAAATATTTAAATTTTTGCTTCAAAAAAAATCTCGAATATAATGAATTAATAAATTAATTAGTGTTTTGCCAGTGTTAGCTCTAAAGCTCAACGTCGCTTAACGAGCTATGAAGATAGTTTTGCTCGGGGTTACACTGCGAGATAGAATCAGAAATGAGGAGATCCGTAGACGAACGAAAGTTACCGAAATTACCCGGCGGATTTACTAATCCGCCGGGTAATTTCGGTAACTTTCGCATTGCCACTTCAACTTACTAGTTGAAGTGGCAATGCAGAACACAGAATACAGAATACGGAATACGGAATGCAGAATACAGAGTACGGAGATCCGACGGCCGCTGGAGCCGGAAGGTTCTAGAGTGGAGGCCAGGGACCGGCAAGCGCAGGCCACGGACAGTGGACACCCACAAGGTAGCAGTCGACATGCTACGGCTTCTGTAAAAGAGTGATTACGCAGTGTGTTAATACAAAAAAAAAGTTATAAATTGATATACCTAGTTGTAACATAATTAGAAAATTTAATAGTTTCTCTAGATTTAGTTTGTCTTGAACTGAGAGCTTATATACCACTTGGTTGTATTTTTTTAAATGTAAAGGTAGGCTGACCGCAGTTGATGGTTGATGATAGGTTTGTGTTAATAGGATACTGCCTATTAACACAAACAACGCCACGGGTGCTGCAAATGCTCTGCCGACCTTAGTAGGGTTAAGGATAAGGGATTAGGAAGGGATAGGAAGTGGGCCCACCGAATCACATTAACACACGTGTTGTTGCTAGAACAGAGCACCCTAACCATTCATCTAAAGGGCTCGTCAGATAATATGTATACCTACTCAGTTACAATGTTATTTAAGACAGATATTCGACAGTTTTGTGTGTATGCAAAAGCTCATAAAAGCAAAAATAAAAAGTAAAAAAATGCTTCAGCCGTTCCCTTCACCGGGTGGCCGTGAGAGAAGACTGCCTCGAGTATACAGAAGACTCTGCCTCTAGTGGTGAACGAAGACCTTTCGCTGCCGGCAGTCGTGAAAGCGATGGTCGGCAGTGACTTGAGTGGCATATTATGCTCGCGTTTTGTGAGCACGTTATGTTGCGCAAGGAAACTGCGGAGAGGCAGCGGGAAATTGATCGCCTCTCTCAGCCGATCCGCTAGAAGAGGCTCGGGCGAACGCGGCTGGTCCATATTCGCCACCTTGACTGGGACCCTGAGCTGTAATCTACCGTCCGTCATGAGATGGCCGGCGTTCCACTGTCAGGTAAGCCAAGATTCCGACAGGGAGCGCAGTCCTCCCGCTCTGGATGGCCGTGTGGCCGTGGCGTCCAGCGTTTAAAAAAAGTATGTCTGGAATTATCAACAGCTACAACCTATCAATGTGACGCAAAAAGAAACTAAACATTAAGAAAGTACATTAAAAAGAGTAATCTCATTTTTGTCAGCGAATTCCTTTCTATTGATATATAATTAATTATAATAATAATATTCGAAGCTATTAAGGGAGCGCTCGCGAAGAGCAAAAAGTTTTAAAGCTCCGAAGTTCATTAACAAAATAAGCAATCTGGCTAAAAGCATGAGCCCATCGAGGTAAAAAGCAATTAGAAAGTTATAGAGTGTTCTTGACGATTATTTACGTATTATAGAGGAGTTAAGACCTCAAACATCTCATTGAGACGACGAAGTTAAGGCGAGTTCTCGTCTATTTATTTTTATTCGATATGATGACGAATCATCATCGTTAACATCTTCCACTGCTGAACATGGCAACTCCATAATCTATTCGCAAAGAGCCTCTGTTTGTTTCCCGAGACTTTAACTTTATCATCGAACCATCTTGTTGGGGTAGTCTGCTTAGTATCTCCCAGGATCTTACCTCCACTCCTCCGTGGCTGCCGGTTTTATGTGTGTAGCTTATGTATTGCTATTCAGATTACCAATCTCATGGGCTTCGTCTGTAATGTTTTCTCCTAAACATTTACCTTACAGATTTAGTCTCTCAGGAAAATCCAAACATAGCTCTTTATTTAACATAGCCTTTTCATCAGAACTATAGTTGGAGGCCACAACAAACTGTTGTTATTTAAATAGAAATCCGAAATGAATTAATTAAGTAAGTTCAATCAATAATAAAGCCCCACAACACTATACTTCTGGAATTTGGAAACAGCTGAAAATAGGCAGGATTATCTAAAAAAAAAAAATTAGTTATGAAGAAAAAGATTATGATGGAAAATTAATTTGTATGCTACATTTTTAGACGAGTCCGGCCAGAGCAGTAGCAATTTTAGTTACAGATAAACATTCTTGGAAACTGTCCATAACTTTTGACGTGTTAGAAAGTTCTATGCCGTGGTAGTTATATAAATGTTTCAGTACTGAATTGATCTAATTTCCGGAATCCGTTAATTATTTATGTATTCAAGAATATGCTTAATTTTATGCTTAAGATTGTTAAGATTACTGAAACCTTAAAAAATTTAATGCAAGTAAAATTACAAAATCTAATAACTTACCCGTATTTTCTACTATCTAGTGCCCGCGATTTCGTCCACTTTAAAAAAGAGAATATGAGTAATATGTATAACGCCTAACTTCTTTATCGTTATGACGACGTTGGCGCCATTTTTTATATTTTTATCCCCGGGAAACCTAAAATTTTCCAGCATAAAAAGGTTCTTCTGTTAATCCAAGTAATAAACTATCTGTTTGTCAAATTTCATCCAAATCCGTTCAGTAGTTTTTACGTGAAAGAGTAACAAACGTACATTCTCACAAACTTTCGCATTTATAATAACTATTAGTAGGAAGAATAAAACTTTGTTATTGTCTTAGAAAACTACTAGCTAGATTATTTATTGCTATTTAGTCTACATTTATTTTAATTTACGAAACACACGATTTACGAAATGTTCGCCATATTTCCGGCAAATATTTTCAATAAAATCTCCCCACTGTCACGTAGTTATATATACGTCTATTTTATTGTTTCGCGACAACCACTTTGTGAAATTGTCATGCGGTTAAAAAGTGACTCTTTGGAAAATGCATATTTTCCGTCAGCCAACTGACGAATACACAATTTTAATTGAAACTCTTGTTTGCTGTTTTCTCCTGAAAAAAAAGATAGGTATTTGAATCCGTAAAAAGCACACGTTTATTTTTAATGTGTTTTATCACTAAATAGTACAAAAAGATTAAATATGTCGAATATATAGAGAAGGCATTGTGAAAATTTTACTACAAAAAATATTGATCCTGATCGCCGTAATCAGGATGGCCATGGCGTAGCTGAGTAGCCTTGTAAACTGAGCGATTTTGTACCACGTGGTTCTAAATGTCACATTTCGGATTCATTCGTCTTGCCCGCATCTATGCAGTTGAAAATCTTTGAAATACTATACACGCTTTCTCTATTTAATTATAGTTTAGATTTGATTTTTCATTTAATTTGATTTATTTTTAGATAAATCTAATTTTGCTCTAATTTTGCTTTTGTTTGCTATAATGTACTCAAATTTAGCCTATATAGATTATAGATTAAGATACTTCTATCTTATTTATAGCACAGAGAGCTTCTTGATGATAACGACTGAGTCTAATAAAACGCATACAATTCGCATTTATTACCATTATTAGTAATTATCAGGCACATAAGAAAGGAAGAAATTATTTGTGTTATCCGACTTCTTGGTTCATTCAATTGGATGAAATTTTGCTTAGAGCGAGGTTCATAAAGTTGATCGCAAAAACGGTCGTGAATAATGAAAATGAGTAATTAAGCAGTGAAGAGCCAGCGAATTTGTACACTTCTTGCAGTAAAGTCTCGTCGTCACTACGGTAAAAGCTCCCACTCGGCAAACAACGGCTCGGCAAACAATTGTTGCGTGTTTACTCATTATACTGTGTACGCAATTAGACTAACCAGTTGATGT
Source organism: Bembecia ichneumoniformis (assembly GCA_910589475.2). Taxonomy (NCBI): domain Eukaryota; kingdom Metazoa; phylum Arthropoda; class Insecta; order Lepidoptera; family Sesiidae; genus Bembecia; species Bembecia ichneumoniformis. The sequence continues at coordinate 8,069,391 of OU342537.1, read as the reverse complement.
ATTCTTAAATACTGTGTGCGTCGACATTTAACTAAGTCGCTATCTACCTTTTATGTTTTAGTTAAAATACGGGAATGTATAAAGTACTAACTTTTTAACGTGGCTTTGTCCGCGCCCTTTGTGTTGAAATATATTAAATCTTTATTTTTTATTTTTTATTTATTATTTACATTTTAGATAACATGATCCATTTTTAGTTATTAAACATATGTACAATGCCTAAAAAACTTATTATATTAAAATATTCAATCTTTCAGCAATAGTTTTTAAGATGCTGTTGGCGCTAGCTCGTGTACTCTCAAGCAACGACGCTGTTTTTTTCCTAATAGTTGCATGAAAACCGTCAGTTCTTGCCTCGGCAAACATTTGAGAGGCACTACAAAAACGAGGCAACCTCATCAGCATCCTAAAACCGTTGTTGTATTGGATTCGCAATACGTTGATGGATTTCTTGGTGCAGTTGGTCCACAGATTACTTGTGTACAAATTTTGACAATATGCTTTAAATAAAGTAATTTTAACTTATAGTATAAGTAGGATAATTTTAGAATAAAGACATTCCTGTACATGTATACCACCTACGGAGTATCATCATTTCACATCTTCAATAGCTCGACAAAAGAACCATCCATATTTTTTTAAATAACTTAATAAGTAACTGAAAGTAGACAAACAAAAAAACAAAGTATATCGAATGGAACTTCTCAGAATTAAATTTCTTGATAACAGCCGGAGTGGCTGCTATTAATTACCGTATAATCCAAACACTTAGTACTCATTAAACTTTTTCTTCGAGTAAAATTATTTCCTTCATCTTTTATTACAGCGTTCGGCCGAACCAACTCACAAGGGCTCTTAATATAACTTAATCTTCTAAAAAAAAATAACCTTTTCATCAACTGTGCTTAAACAGATTTGAGGAAACTCTTCTCGCAAAATCATGACCTGGTAAATTTCGTTTCGTCAAACGTTTTTATTTAGCTTTTTAAATCTCATTTGAAACGAGTTCGCTGTAAAGCTCGCCTCATCAAACTGACGGCATACTGTGAGCGTGTATATAACGATAAAATTTTCAAATCTCACACTTTTATTAACAATCTCATCGTTGTGAGTTTCGAGCTGCCATTACTTCTTTTACTGCGTCATTGAGTCGCGAAGTCGAATTCAAATTAAACGCACGCACCATGCTCTCAAATGCTCGAATTAACTCAAACTGTCTTCAGCTTGATGAACTAAATTAATTGGATTATATTAAAATTGTTACAAATTGTTTCTGATTATAATGTCAAATTAAAAATAAATATTAAAAAACTAATATAACGTCTCATAGGGCGAAATCTTCGGTTTTAAGAGTTAATAAAAATGAGATTGGAGGATAAAGCGCACGGCTATCCTCCGACTGCGCGACACCGTCTGGCTCTTATAGGCCAAAGGTGAAGGCGACTGCGGATAATTTTCAGCGGTTCTGATGTTGAAAGTGGACTGTATATTTTGTAGGATGTTGTTACGGGATAAGGGAAGGTGGAGAAATCAGGTAGGGACAGCTTACCTCGATACGCTGAAGCGAGATGTTAGCGGGCCCGCGGACCGTTGAGGCGCTTCCCTCTTCTTGTTTTCCCTTTCCTCACAAGCACTACACGACAACCAGCGTTCTAATACTACACTGCGGATGTGGACTACAGCGATAAAAAAGGGTAGCACAACGAACACACTCAACCGATCTCGACAGTTCAATTTTTTCTTTGTTTTGTTTTCTTGCGGGGTATCTTTCTTGCGTCGCGTCGCGTCGTACAGTCATCGTATCGAGAGCCGGAGGAGGGTAGGAATCGGGGAAGGACGCGAGTCATAGACAATGCGCGAAACCATTCTCCCGGCCTTAAAGGGTTGCCTTTAACAAGTGATATAATAATCCCAGTGCGGAAGTTAGCGAGACACAGCGATCTATATAAGCTTAATAAACTGCGAAAATTAATAAAGTGATTCTTGCAATGCGAGTTACATAATTTGCAAGTTGCGAAAAGAAAAAGTATATATCTAACTTATAGTCTAACTTATAAAATAGGTTACCTTAAAGCTAAAACTTACAACTATTGACTGGGAAGAGGGCATAACTTAACTACGGGACGAACCAAAGTGCCCGTCGCCGTTTTAACTGAAGCGACACGAATTATGCCATCTTTTCCAGGATGAACTGCTACCACTACACCCAAGGGCCACGACAGGGGCGGTGCATTGTTTGTAATAATGACAACGACTGTGCCAATTTGTATGGGAGCTGTTTGAGTGTTCCATTTAGCCCTTGACTGAAGCTGGTGCAGATATTCCGTTCGCCACCTCTGCCAGAACGACTGCACCAGTTTGTCTAAAAGAGTATGTCTTTCTAATAAACCGGATGCCTCAATCTGAGGAGCTGGCAAAGAAGCGAGCGGCGCGGTGTTTATGAAGTGAGCCGGCGTAAGCGCGCGAGGCTCTGAAGGGTCCGAACTCAGAGGGGTGAGCGGGCGCGAATTCACAAGAGCTTCCACTTGCGCGAGGACGGTGATAAGCTCTTCATGGGAAAGTATTTGTTGACCGATTACTTTAAACAGCGTCGATTTTACTATTTTTACAATACTCTCCCAGCTCCCTCCGAAATGAGGCGATGAAGGGGGAATAAATCTCCATTCTATGCGACTCTCAGCTAGCTCGTGTTCCATATGCGGACGATACTCGTCTAGAAATTTATAAAGGTCTTTCAAATAAGAACTTGCCCCTACAAAATTCGTACCTCGATCCGAATATAAAATTTGTATAGGACCGCGGCGTGATAAAAATCTTTTCAGTGCGTTCAAGAAACTAACCGTACTGAGGTCGGTTGCCACTTCTATATGAGTCGCCCGCGTCGTTAAACAGGTGAATATGCACAGCCAGGCTTTACGGCTTTTCACACCTCTAGCCCTAGTAGGCGTATAGGGTATGGGGCCAGCATAATCGCAACCGGTGTGTGTAAAGGCCTTATCCACTTGATTCACCCTGCAACTTGGTAGATCGGCCATCAGCGGATAAGTCGGGCGCGGTTTAGTTTTGAAGCATATATTGCAACCATGAATGCGTTGGCGAATAATACGTCTAGCGGACATGATCCAATACGATCTTCTGAGTATGGACATCAATAACTCGGGACCGGCGTGAAGATATTTTTTATGATTATAATCTATTAGCATATTAACAACATGGTCGCGACGTGGAAGGATGCATGGATGTTTATGGCTATACTCCATGACGGAATTAGCGAGACGACCCCCCACACGAATCAGCGCCTTTTCGTCTAAGAATGGTGCGAGTTTCATTAAAGCTGGAGCACAGTTTTTCCCTGCTTGTAGATTGCGTATATCGTCTGCGTAGTACTGCGCTTGTAAAGAGCGTATTATCTTATTTTCCGCATATTGCAACTGTCTGCCTGTAATGTATTCCGTGCGAGGCAACAACTTCAAAAAGCGACAAATATATACTATAATGCGTAAGAGTCTAGACCAGGATGATATGCGTTGTGTTAATAAATAAATAGGACAGTTCGTCGTATTTGCGGCGACGACATGAGCGAGCGACTTCTGTTCTGGCACGTCACTATACGAGTTATGATCGAATTCCTTGATAGGCCACTCTGCGGGACTAAGCGATGCCCATGGCGGTCCATGGAACCAAAGCGGGTGATCGACTAGTTTATCTGGAGTTAAGCCTCTCGATAAACAATCAGCGGGATTATCGATACCTGCCACGTGATGGAAACAGGTGGCGGGTATGTTGTCAATTATTTTGACAACGCGATTTGCGACGAATGTCTGCCAACGAGTTGGAGAGCCGCGTATCCAACAAAGCGCTATTCTGGAGTCAGTGAAGGCATAAGTGTTATTAATTTTATAGCGAACGGAATAGTTGTCATACACTAGACGAAGCAATTTAGAGAGTAGCAAAGTAGCACATAACTCTAGTCTCGCTACAGAAAGAGGCTTCACTGGCGAGACCTTTGACTTGGCGCACACTAATCTGACTAAGCTACTGCCCTCGTTACTAACGCATAAGTAGACGACGCCTCCATAGGCACGCTCACTGGCGTCAGCGAAACCTAGAAGGTTGACAACACAACCTCGCACTACACCCAGGTGACGCGGTATGCGAATGGAGTTAAGCTTCGGGAGTTCGCAGCACAGCTTATTCCAGCTCTCGACAATATGGGATGGGGGTGTGTCATCCCAGTCACATTTTAGCAGCCAGAGTTCTTTGATAAGAAGTTTAGCATACAAAATGGTGGGAGCCACAAGGCCCATCATGTCCCACAGACGTGCCACTGTAGAAAGCATTACGCGCTTAGTACATGTTTCTTTAGAGATAGAAACCTGAAAGTAGAAACAATCCCGAGATATATCCCATCGTAATCCCAAGATTTTCTGCGGTATGGTTTTATCGAATTCGATGTCGGGAGTGGCGCGATGAGAAGCGGGAATGGTTGATAGGACCTTTGGCGAGTTACTGGTCCACTTTACTAGCTCGAGTTGGCCAGATTTAAACAGTGCAATTAATTCCTCGCAAGTGACAATAGCATGGCTCTCGTCCATGATGCTGAAGACAATATCATCCATGTATATTGCGGAAGCGACTGTAGCAGCAGCGGGATACTTAAGTCCCTCATCTGCGACGAGTTGTTGTACAACGCGGAGTGCGTGATAAGGACTTGACCGTAGTCCAAAACAGACGCGATTAAATTCGTAAGCACGGATTGGTTCTTGCGGATGAAATCTGTACAATATACGTTGAAATCTGCGGTCTTCTTTACGCATGCCGATTTGAAGAAACATTTGTCGGCAATCGGCTGATATAGCGGTAGCGAATAATCTAAAATTTAAAATTATATTAAAAAGATCACCCTGTAGATTGGGTCCTGTATGTAGGATGTCATTTAGCGAAAGACCTGTACTGGTCTTGCAGCTTGCGTCGAGAACAACGCGAAGTTTCGTCGAGGACTTATCCTCGCGAATGACGCCGTGGTGCGGGATATAATAACTGGGAATATCCGCAGCGTCAGTAACAGGTGTGACCGGGGACAAGTAGCCCTGGTCGACGTACTCGCGAATCACAGCGTTATAAGCTGCACGTATATTGGACGACGCTTCTAGCTTGCGCTCCAAACACAGGAAACGTCTGTGCGCAACGTTATAGGAGTCTCCTAAAGCACAGACATCTTTACGAAACGGTAACGCAACGGTATACCTACCACCATCATCCCGAACGGTGGTAGCGCGAAAATAGTTCTCACACTCAATGTCTTCTGGAGTGTGGGCGAGCGGAGCGGAGACTTCTTCGAGTTCCCAAAAGCGTTTAAGAATATGGTCTACAGAATCGTCCACTACGACCGAACAGCAAGCGATAGTATTATTATTGCGAGCGCGTGGGAGTGCTGGTACTTCTCCCATGATAACATAGCCTAAGATAGTTTGTACAGCGGGCGGTATATTAATATTATTGCTATGTATTATATTTGGTAATAATAAATGAGGAAATATCGAAGCGCCTAATAATATGTCTATAGTACCGGGCGTATAAAATTCACCATCTGCTAATGGCAAATTATGTACGTGCGAAAGAGCGGACAGATCGACTGGAGCGGAGGGCAAGTTATCTGTTATGCGATCGACGACCAACGACGACACGTCGAAAAATATGTTTAAATTAAATCGAGAATAAAAGCGAAAATTAACTGAACCGGTGCCTTTCTTTTCGGCGCCTCCGATGCCCTTAACTACTAAACGCGTATTCTTATTACTAATTAAACCTAAACGTTTGCTGCATTCGGCAGTAATAAAATTTATTTGAGACGCGCTATCCAATAAGCACCTTATAATATGTTGCTTTCCTTTAACGTCGAAAACAATCACTTGAGCGGTTGAAAGCAGAACGGTACTATTTCCTATATATTTAAGGTCTCGTTTCGTATTAAACGAACGTGAGGATGCAAGCGAGATAGTACATTGCGGTGCCTCCGCGTGTGTGACAGGAGCGGAAGATCCGCCGAGCGCCCGCGTGTTAGACGGTGACGTCACTCGGTCCGGCGGCACGATAAGCGACTCACTCGTTCCCCGTTTATATTTATTTTCATCAAAATGCAACAAACTATGATGCCTACTATTACATGTACGACACCTCCCCTTAGAATTACAAAATTGCATCTTATGTTTCAGGCTAAGACAATTAATACATCCGTCTCTTTCCTTTACACTGTTGAAGCGATCGGCGGGTGATAAGTTATGAAACGAACTGCACTTAAATAGATGCATGTGATAAGAATTTTCACAGAGGCATTTGCGGGGCGATGTTTTCAGCGATGCACTGGCGACATAAGCGTTGGGGTGGGGAGCGAGGCGGCTACTGACCGGTTTCTTCGTTCGATTGTAAATATTGTTATCACTCTTATCATTACTAGATTGCGCGCTTTTACATATTTTACTCTGACTTTTAATGAAGTCAATGAGATTCTGGAAGGTGGGCATTTTAGCATCTCGCGAATATGTTTCAAATGCGCGAATGGTCTCCCCGTCTAACTTCTTTAATCCAATATGTAACAGAATGAAATCTTCTAAATTATCAAGTTTAAGATTTCGAAGAGCGTTTGCAGCGGTTATGAAATTGTCAGTAAATAATTGAAATTTTAACGAAGAATTAGGGCCTTGCGATTTAAAATTTAATATTTGGTCCAAGTATGTACATGCGAGCATGCGTGTGTCTTGATATCTATCTATTAAAGAATCTATTATAAGTTGATAATTATCAGCGGATGGCGTAATGCCTGCGAAAACTGCTTGAGCCCTAGAAGAGAGCTTACCGAGAAGATAATAAAGCTTTTCTGAAGCTGTCAGCGATGGGTTGTCGTGAACTATGGACTTAAAACTAGAATAGAATAAGGACCAGTTTCGTATGTCCCCATCGAAGGACATTATTTCTATCGGAGGCAAAGTGACCACCCTTTTCGATGCGGTTTCTATCTTTGGTTTTTCAATTGACAATTCAGATTGCACTCTTTTGATATGACAAATAAGTTCGTCCATTGCATTTAATGCTTGATAATTAGGAGCTGCGGTCGGATCGATAGTGAGTTGTTTTTCTACCCATTCGTCTAAAATATTTTGAAAATTCGAGCGGGTTTCATCGATAGTAGCTATCGAACTGAGAAATTTTTCTTTAGCTTCATGATTGAGATGAACCTTTTTTGCGTATGTATAAATAGTTTGCACCCGTTCAAATAAGGCATTCCGTTTTGCTTCTAATATTATTAATTCGCGTTTGAGCTTAGCATTACTTTCACTATCTTCCGACGCATTCCCTTGGCGAGACATGATTATTACCTAACTATATCAGATAAAGACTTACGGCTAATAACTGCGGTAGGCAAATATGTAAATGCGGTTTACAAAAAAATATCAAATTACCCGTATACATATATTCTCTAATAAGGCAACCCTTACAAGGGCGGAAAGTCGGCTACGATGGATGGCGCTGAAGGCACTATCCGGCTCGGAGGACCAACGATGGAGGATAAAGCGCACGGCTATCCTCCGACTGCGCGACACCGTCTGGCTCTTATAGGCCAAAGGTGAAGGCGACTGCGGATAATTTTCAGCGGTTCTGATGTTGAAAGTGGACTGTATATTTTGTAGGATGTTGTTACGGGATAAGGGAAGGTGGAGAAATCAGGTAGGGACAGCTTACCTCGATACGCTGAAGCGAGATGTTAGCGGGCCCGCGGACCGTTGAGGCGCTTCCCTCTTCTTGTTTTCCCTTTCCTCACAAGCACTACACGACAACCAGCGTTCTAATACTACACTGCGGATGTGGACTACAGCGATAAAAAAGGGTAGCACAACGAACACACTCAACCGATCTCGACAGTTCAATTTTTTCTTTGTTTTGTTTTCTTGCGGGGTATCTTTCTTGCGTCGCGTCGCGTCGTACAGTCATCGTATCGAGAGCCGGAGGAGGGTAGGAATCGGGGAAGGACGCGAGTCATAGACAATGCGCGAAACCAGAGATATTAGAAAATTACAAAAAATGAGAAGAGAGTAATTGCAAGATAGAGTGGCTCTCCGGGGGTTCGCACAAGAGAATAGAAAAGGGTATATATCCAATGTCATATAATAACAATAATAATAAATCATTTATTCAATGTAAGTTTTTTACAAAACATTTATCTTCGTCAAATATTTCTAATTTTATATAATTATAAACTACCACCGGTTCGGAATGCTACTTCAAGGGGGAAGAACTCGGGAAGAAACCTCCTAGTTGCTCTTTTCATAAATCGTCAATTACATGATTTATAATATGAATGTAAATATTTGTAATGTATATTTACATAATTACAAATATTTACATATTCACTGAAATTTTGAGAGGTTTTCATTCTCTAGAATATCGGACAGCTTACGAATCGCTTATGCGGTTACGAACTTACGAATCGCTAGTTTTCGGAAGTTGTTTATTGTACTAACTTTAGCTTGTCAACAATCTCTCGTCACCATTATCTTGGCTCCGACGTAGTATTTTGGGAAATCGCTTTTCGATTCCTTATGAATGTCGCTGTCTTGTTATTTTTAATATTTGCGGTTCAACACAGCGCTATGATTTTCTTCGGTACCAGACTTCACAATGTAGAGACGAAATTCTCACTTATTTTTTTTAAATGTCCTCGTTCAAATCCATTATTGGTTTATAATTATTGTTTTTTATAATGAGCCGTACGGCCCATCTAATTAAAATTCGGAGTTCAGCTCTTTAGAGTGTTCGGGCTAGACCAGCGTTTCTCAACCTTTTTTCGCCGAGCCTCCCCGAACCAAAAATAATATTTTCATGCCCCCAAAAATAATATTTTCTTAAGTGTTCAACAAAAATAAGAAACACATTTTTTATATTAACTAAATTATTTACTTGAATTTCAAGTAGGTAGGTACAATACGGATACAATAATTTATTTATTTATTAATGATCTATTACGCTCCCTGACATTTCTCTACGCGTCTCTAGGGGGGTGTGCCCCTCGGCGCTGGGAGGTGGAGAGGTCACATTGCCAATCATGGTAAGAGCCATGATTGGGAATGTGACCACCTGGAAAGCGGTCGCCTCCTTCTGTGGTGATGTCATATCACAGAAGGAGGCAGCTGAGAGGAGGCGAGAGGAAGGGGCCGGTCTCGCTTCCCTCAGACGCAGGCGGCTGGGCAGGAGAATGCGGGCATACCAAGCTCGTCTTCAAATGCCCTAGGGGACCTGCACACATGGCTGGCGAGCTATGTGTGCCTGCACAAGGTCCCCCCCGTCTGGGGATTGCCTGGGTGTCTCCGGGCAATCCCCCATTGGAGTAAGCCTAGTCAGCAATGACTAGGCTACCCTGGGGTGGATCGGAGTTGTTGCCTCGGCAGAACCCGGTCCACCCCGCTCAAAGGGCAAGGAGACACCGGGGAGTTTTAGTGGGTAGGACCAGTCCCTTGACTGGGTGAGTCCCACATATCCCTTCCGCCTAGCCAGCGGTAGGGAATCCGTAAATGGATTTCTCCTCGTAAAAAAAAAAAAAAAAAAAAAAAAGGGGGTGTGCCCAAAACTATAATTAAATCTGATAATAATTATATCAAGTAATGACTTATGGCGATAAAACGTGGCCAAGTTCAAAGTTGCTCAGCATGCTATGGATCTATGGACTACTTTGGCCATAGCCGTAGCTAACTGTCCAGACCACAGATTATTATACAGAGATTCCAGACTACTTCTTTATTTCACTTAAAATTTTCGATTTACATTTTCAAGTTGACATGACAGTATATCTGTCATCTGTCATATTCTTTTGTAGAAATGAAAATAAAAGTCTATCCGACCTTATTAGTCAAATAAACTAATTTATAAAGTAAGAAGGAGTATTATTTACAAATTATATTATAAATAATTAAACAAATAGATTCACCAATATGTATACAAGTATAGGTTACAGACATGTTACAATAGTCCTAATTTATGGTATTGTACGGTAATGAAAATAGTTTTTATATGATTGTGTGACTAAAAGGCAAATAAAACATTTGATGGGACGATTCTGCAACCACACTGGGTAATAGATGCTCCGTAGATGATAGATGACAAATATACGTAGTATGGATATAGAAACTGTGTCGTGGAAAAAGTATGGATGGATATGGAGGGCGAAAACTGTCACCAAGCTCACTGACCGTTTTGACTTCGGAATACAGTAAGCTCCACCACTCCAATAATGAACTAAAAACACGGAAGTTCTTAAAGCAAAAGATCTTTGAGCAGTTTTAGCACAATTTGGAAGAGATAAAATATGTAATAAAAATAAAAATATTAAAATCTGTTCATGAGCAACCGAAACATCCTTACGCTTCTAAATAGTAGAAATCTTTAGTACAATGTTATCTTGTCGGAAACCGCAGAAGCTGTTCTAACAAGCTTCCTGTGCCGAATGGAACAAGTTGGGGCAAGTCAGCCGAACTTACAAATGGGGTCGAACTGTATTCTGTCTAAAGCTGTCCACTTACCGTGCGCTCGAGGTTTGCAGCCAACTATATGTATAAGTTGTCTACCGTACACCTTTGAAACAACCGCCGCCATTCAACACAAATTTACTAAGTGCTTTTTGCTGTATTGTCACTACACTAACGTTATGGGTAAAGCTCTCTTTTAAAATCTCCTCGGAGTTGTGTTTCTTTCTAAGTAGCAGTCAAGAGTGATTCAGTTTTTTGTATACAAGTTTTGATTTATTATTATTATCATTTTTGTTCACAATAATACGCAACAAAGCATTCTGTAAACAATATTTAAAAACCACAATTCAAAATTCCCAAAATTAGTTATCCGGAAAAGTCTGATCTCAATATCGTCTAAATCCATACTAATATTATATCCATACTAAATGTGAAAGTAGCTGTGTCTGTCTGTCTGTCTGCCTTTTCACGTCTAAACCGCTGAACCGATCATTATGAAATGCAGGAAATGATATAGAGACATGCTTTTTTTCACCCAGAAAAAAAGCGTACTTGCAGCACCTGTGGCGTTGCTTGTGGTATAGGTGACGGAAGCCACCTACCATCATATAAACTGTCGTCCTGTCTGACGACACTAACATTAAACCTAAATATGTGTTGTCTATTAATGACCATTTACCAAATTAATTAATAGGTTAAATAAGCAAGTAACTTGGTGAAGAAATATTGGCTAAGAAAGTGGAATATGTCCCAGCGTTCATTAGGCAGTATCTAAATAGAAGCGATGATTACTACCGGACGTCGGTCGTCGCCTGTCAATGCTTAATTAAACTTGTACACCGCAAGCTCTACTTAACCAAGGTCCCAATTACTTTTTCTACTTCTTTAATCGAGTTTCCCTTATCCCACCTGAAGACAGTCGCTAAGTTTGTTGCCGCAGTCGACTTTTCAGATAACTTTTATTTTGTGGCGGTTCGCTAAACAAGGCTTTGGTTTTACTACGAACTTAAGGTCCACTGTTATGATGAAACTTCCTGAACTTAAATTAGTTCTTAGGCGATATCGGCATTAGTTTACGTGGAATAGGTTGGTTACCTAATTTCTTTGTTATTTTCTCTCAGAAGCTGTTTAGTTTTAATATTTTTTCTAATAAATTGAATCTGTTGATCAAAATGTATATGAGTTTGCATTAAAATTTTATTCAATTTCTATTTTGATACTTATGGTGCATCTATATAGAAAAGTTATGCATCTGATTCGCTCATAACGTAAGCAGCTTATTTCGAACGGACTACCCACGTTAAATTCGAACGAAGTTAAACAGCTTAGTTCGAGCAATTTTTATATGAAATAGAGACACTATAATTCCTTAAAATTAATGAACTTTAAGTATATACATACTTAGATATAATGTCCAATAAGTACAAGGACAAAATGCTTATGTATTATGTATTTAAAATGCACGCCACGACACTTGTCGATGGCTTTTAGAGGCAGTTTTCGATACGCTACTAGTAAGATTTGGAACAATATACGTCAACTATTCGCGGTCATCGCAGTCTGTACGGGTTCAAAGCCAAATTGAAAGAATATTTAAAAGAACGCCAAAAACAGCAGCAAAACCTAAGGAGCGAAATATCTATTATTTAAATTTTATGTGTTAAATGTAGTTAATGGCTTTCAATTTCAGATTTAGTCAATTTATTTATAATTAGTGTACTATGTATATTTCCAAATTATTATATTTATGTATATTAAATTTATGTCTTGTAAATGTATTTTAAGAATAATGGCGGATGTCCGTGAGGCCAAAGATAAGTCCCCAACGGAAGATCAACGCTGTGTGGCCTGTAACACGCACTGCACTTAATGCTAAGTTGGGTGCCTGTTTGAGGCGGGGCATTTATGCATGCACTGACAAATATTATATTTTCTTTTGTGTTAAACTTGTGTATTAACACAAAATAAACAGGTTGCTTTCTTTATTTCTATCTTGTAAATAAATATCTTATAAATTATAGGTATTAGATAAGTATAGATAAGTAAACTATTAATTATATCTTTATAAATTACTATGTGGTGCCCGCAACTTCATCCGCGTTGAAAAAATAAAAGATATGTAGCCTGACATTATAATTTGCCAATCGTCTATCCTAAAATTCTATTGTAACTATTGATGAAAGAATCTTTTAAAACACATGAGTAGTTTCGAAGATTACCTCCACATACAAAAAAAAAACTTACAAACAAACACAAACTCAAGAATTAGTCTAAGATGCAAAAAGATTTTTTAAATTGTGACTGTCAGTTCCAGATCTTAACGCGTTCAACCAAACAATTAAACAAACAAACTCTTCCGTATTATATTATATACAAATGCGTTCTCGTGCATATACTCGTAACATGTATAACACGACACGACACAATGCAATGCGTAACATAGGTATGCGTTTTGAGCCGCTTATATTCAGGTTTTATGATTCAGAGGCTTCATCATTCAAATATCCCATTTCCTTATCCCCTCCTAAACCCTTATCCTTAATCCTACTGTAGTCGGCAGCGCACTTGCAGCAACTTTGGTGTTGTTTGTGTTATAGCCGACGGTAGCCACCTACCATCAAGTGGACCGTCAGCCTTTCTGCCGATCTTAACATATAAAAAAAATCGGAAGTTCTATAAGTAACGTCTTATATTTAATTTATCATCATCTTCTCCCCTTTGCGCTGCATCTTCCAATTCGTTGCCTCCGTTTGAGAACTCATCTACCCCATCGGTGATCCGCTCTACAGCATATGTGACCGGCCCATTGCCATCTAAAGTTTGCTAATTTTCTCGTTATTTTTAGGTCGGCAGACAGGCTGACGGTAACTGATGGTAGGTGGCCATCGTTGCAAGTGCGCCACAAATACTGCAAGTGCGCTGCCGACTACAGTAAGATGAAGGGAAGGCATAGGGAAATAGGCTCTGGCATCCCTTACTCACTCACCGAAACACAACAGCAGACGTGCTGTTATTTCGCGGTAGTCTTCTGTAAGAAGGTGGTTAATGCCGCCAGACGGGCTGCGAAACTTTTAAAAATACATTGACCCTGCCGGGAATCAAAGACAGGACCCCAGAACAAAACGTTAAGGCAAGCGACCTAACCACTCATCCAACGATCTCGCCAATTTCAAAATTTCTGATCCTATCCATCAAAGAATCTCCGAGCAAAGCCATAGCTCCATAGCTTGATGAGCAACTTTGAACTTGGCCTCGTTTTGTCGCCATACGTCATTACTAGGTATAATTATAGTTATTAAATTTATTTTTTTGTTTTAGAGGCTTACAAACTTTAATGGAATCTAAAGGTCTCTAATTATTCAATTACTTCATGTATTTACACCAAAACTATTATTGTTTCTAGTATTTAAAGGGCGAACATCTCACTTTCCCTTGAGTTGAATAAACTTCAATTAAGACATTATGTAATACGACTAAACAAATGTAGTGGAAAATTAAATGTTCAATATTTGATCAGTGTTCAAACGGAAACGTAATCCCGTTGCAAAGCCGTGGCCGAAAAGTTTTACAAAATTAAAATGTACGGGCAAATCGAATAAATATAAGCAAGGCGGGCATCGAGGAATGGGTTTTTCGAATCACATAGCTTTTCACAAATTTATGAATATCGCCTTTCATACTTTTTTCTTTAGAAGCGGATCCCGGGCGGGGCTCTCGTCGACCTTTATGTTCGATCGAGCGCACACAATGTCTGTAATGGCTGCCATTAGGAACATCAATTTGTTCAAGCGTGACGCTACACTTGTCCCACTACTTTCTCTCCTTTACATGCTCTGTTTAGTATTTTGTAACAATTCCACGCGACACTCGAGAAAACAAGATGTTGTACAATTTATTTTCATCGCGTTTTTTTTATGTTAAGATCGGCAGACAGGCTAACGAGGTTGACATTTGATGGTAGTTGGCTACCGTCGCCCATAAGCGGGTGGTTACTGCCGCCAGACGGGCTACCCAAATGACTAGGAAACACAGTGGGCCCTGTCACTACTATCCAAATCCAAACCAAAGCTAAATTTGAATAGTTCATTTTTCAAAGCTGATCCTGCCAGGAATCGAACCGGGGAATCCTAGAACAAAGCGTTAAGGCAAGCACCCAAACCACTCATCCAAGGGGCTCGTCAAATTCGCTACACCACAGGTCCGTTCTCAGCTAAATTATAATGCCAAATTTACTTATATTGCAATCTTTGATTCACTTTTTGCTCTAAATTTGTTTTATGTATTAAAAAAAAAATTGCTGTTTAAAAAATCTTAAAGTTAAGTTAATGCGACGCGACAGATACAGACACAAGCTTTAGCAATTGATAATACTTTGTAAAATACAAGGGCGCCGAAGACCAGGCAAATGTAAAACGTCTTGGCATAAAAACTTCATAATGGATATACAGACAGACAAATGCGGGCAGCGACTTCAATTTATACTACACGTCTATAGATATAACATATAATAAAATTATAAAAGAGCCATGTGTGTACATTAAATATTAAAAAAAGAAACAATTTGTACACCTTGTGCTTATATGTAAGTGCCGTAAAAAAAAACAGTTTGTAGAATTTTCGTCTGCTTGTCTGTGCGTTTGTGCACGCTAATCTCCGAAACGGTTTAACCGATTTGAATGCGGTTTTCACTTATGTAATGTAATTTAGCGTTTAGCAAAATATTTAGCAAAAAAGTTACGCGCTATATCGAATTCCACGCGTACGAAGTTGCGGGCCCAACTTGTATGTATAATAATAAAAGGATAAGGAATTATCCCTAAAAATAGGTCCCAGACAAACACGACCTACGTGACCGACCAGACGCTACAAAGGTTAATGAGCGATCCGATTTATATGGATTTTTTTTCCATCAGGTATATTGTCACCTGTCTATAAATTATTTAAATTAATAATATAAATTTATTATTATTATTTTAATTAATAGGGATAAATAATATACGAATATTTATTTGTTTTATATCCCTGATTTATCGTGTATTTTAATTCCGAGACCATAGATATTATGAGAACGAATAGTTCCTTATCGAGTTTATCATTACCAAAAATTATGTACAGTCGGGGTACGAAAACATTCTTCAGTTTTCAAATTAATTCCTTTATCAAGTCGTAGACTCTTAGTACCTTTTGAAACTTAAAAGCACTAAGCAGACAACTGACAGACGTTTGAAATGAAATTTTGACATGATTGATATTTGTCCTGGTGCAAGCAAATGTCGACTTTCAGGTGACAAACCTTTTCTTACCCTGACGATCCTTTTTATAGTAAACTAGCTTTTGCTCGCGACTTGGTTCCGCGCCCTTTTTTTCATTTATTCAATTGTTATTGCTCACATTTATTTTTGACAGGCGTTAAATTTATTTTTTTATTTATTTATTTTATTTTATTTTAATTAATACAAAGTCACACAGCACTTAATATCGACTAATAAAATACAAGTAAATACATTTATGTATGATTTAAATCTTAATGATAATAACGGACTTCCTTTTTATGTTAAAAATAGATATGAACATGATAATTAAAAACATTAAATAAAATAGATATTAAGAAGAGACTTAATAAAATATTAAGTATGTGTAGTGTGTATATTGCATGTGTGTGTGTGTGTGTGTATGAGGTGTGTAGGTGAGGGATATTTTATCTTCTTCTATATTTAAAAATGAATCCTCATTTCCCTCGGTCACGGCATCACGCGTGATCGGGTAAACCGATTTTAATTCGGTTTTTTACTAATGGAAAAAGGGATAAACGGGGAATATTCATACATATATATAAAAATTGCACCTCGGGCGAAGCCGGGGGCGAGTCGCTAGTTATTTATAATTATTTTTACTTTTATATGATCTCCCGGGAAAAGTACTTTTTTCTGGATGAAAAGTGTTTTTCTTTGTGTAGCACAGTGTTTTCACAGTCGCGTAGAAGCGCGTAGCACTATACAAAAGGGTCGTAGCTGTCTGTGAACTCCTTTACACATTGATAGCGACAATTTTAAAATGCGAACAAAAACCTCAAAGTCACAAGATGCTCAAACTCTAACACTGCGATCACAGTTGATTACAAGAACGGTACCCAGCCACTGACCCGCGCGCCCCGCATTACCGTAACAGCGGACAAGCCCTGAATAAAGTGGAATTTCTTCTTGTTATTTTCAGATTGTGAATCACAATTCAACGACCAAATGTGGGCCCGTATTTACCAACCCGCAGGTAAACTCCGCTAGCAGTTAAAAAGGAATTCGAGGGAATTTTATCGCTCGTTAGAGACCTTAAACGGTGAGAGCGTCCGGACCCGGCTGGAGCACAGAGAAACATTCCCCGTCGAATATACCTGCCTACTTACACGCCTGTACCTCTGCGCTTCCTCAACTAAATCAACAAACTAATTTGCCACCTTCAAAATCCAACTAATTTGTAAGATATTAGCTTATTCCTGCGACCCTCACCGTTATTTCCGTTATATGAAATTAATTATAATTGCTTTTATTAAGGGGCAACTGATATCATTGTCTATAATAAAAACATGTCTTCTGGTCTGTTTTGAAGGCATTTTAAAATTCATAAAATTTTATAATAGCTTTCAAACTTTCGTATATTTTCATTTATGTGAAGGTCTTCAGACAGACTGACGGTACAATTGATGGTACTGTTCGCCTATTGCAAGCAACGCCACATCCTGAAAGTGCTCTCTCCACCTTAATAGAAAGATAAGGGCTTAGGAAGGGATAAGGAAATGGGTCTAGCATCCCTTACACGCTCACAGAAAGACAACAGCACACATGCTGCTGAATTTTGCGGTGGACTTCTGTAAGGGGGCGGTTAATCACCAGATAGGCTACCAAAATGACTGCGATGCCCCGCCACTTCTTTCGAAGAAACATATCAAGATAATAATGTGAGTACGTGGCTCGAAATTATGTGTTACATAAGATTCTTCAACCAGCGTTTCACAAAAAAACATATAGGGTAAAAATGTAAAACATACTGCTTATACATTTTTACCCGTGCAAAATAGATCATCGTTTTTTTTTTAATTCAAAATTTTAATTATATTTTATTTTATAGATTTAGTTTTATTGTATAATTAAATTAATTTCAGAAAATCTCGTTTATTATATTTTTTATTTTATCATCATGCTGAGAATGTAAATTTGTAAATCAAAAATATTATAAATGCGAGTTTGTTTGTTTGTTACGCTTTCACGCCTTAACTACTCAACCGATCCAAATTAAATTTTGGATAGAGATTTTCAGGACACAGAAAAGAACATGGGCAACTTTCATCCAGAAAGAGAGTACAGTTACTGAAAGATCGTTTAAAAATGTGAAAAATATGTGGCGTTTTTTCGCCAATAGAAAGGGTGTCTTTCATTACGACAACGGTAGACTGCTATGTGCACTTTTTTGAGATTTCAACATTTTGACTTCAGTGAATAGTTTTATCTTTCGTATAAAAAACTACTAAGTTATGAGCCTTATTTGTCGAACTACGACCTCATGCTATACGAGTATGTAGCAGCTAAAATCTGTTATGTACAAAATTTACTCTATTATCAAAATAATAAATAAATCATTATATATTCCTATTTAAAAGACCAATACGTTTAGTATGACAACCCTAAATTTCAAATTAAAATACTTTTTTTTTTAACTAAATCTTTATGTAAATTTTTTTTAGGAAAAACTTTTTTGCCAATATCTCAAAAGTAAACTTTAGCACATAGCTGGAAAAAAGCTCTGAGGTTAGGAATCGTTTAGAAGGTTAGACTTTTGGAATCGTTGGGTAAAGGAGGTTTTGCTTACCATGCAACCGCGGCAGACAGGCGAAAAGGGAGAGATTGACTTAAATGAAAATTTACTAAGAGGAACTTGGCGACGTGGTCTTACACTGCAACTTACCCTGGCATGGATGGTGTGGTCAGAGTGGTGGATGTAGCAACTGCAGGTGGTCTTCGTTGTAGGCCATCAAAAAAGCTTGTCAGACTGAACACTTATCATTCCTTAAATTAGTGTAAGTTTTGTGCACTTTCGTACATAAGGGGGTGGAATGTTGCGAACTCCTTTATATTTTTGTCTTAGAAATTTGCATTTGTGTTCTTTTTGGTTTAAAACAAAGAAAAAATGTCATTCATTATAATTTTTTAATAACATTTGTTCATAGAGTCCTTTGTCTCATTGCTCTTCAAGTATACTTTTAGCATATAGCACACATTTTGGTTTAAAAACGACGATATTCTAAGTACTGATATCAAATCTCGTTAACTTAAAGGAATAAAATATACAAACAGGTAGATTATGTTTTATAGTACAAAAAACAGCTATCCAAACAGCATATGAAAATTTCTCTTTATATTTATTAAAGAAAATAACTGATAAATAATTTCAACTTGAAATATTGAAGACTTGTATAAGATATCATGAGAAAAATATTCCGCATTCAATTTATTGAAAATATAGCCTTAAGGCAATATTCCAAGAAGGAAAACAGGAGTTCTGCATCAAAAAGGAATTGGATGGTTATATTTGAATAAGCTATACTATTCAAGTTAACGGAAAGCAAAATCCAATCAGGGAATATAGCTGTAAAGTAACGTAATACTACAAACTCTACTAATATTATTAACTAGCTGAGCCCGCAACTTCGTAAGCGTGGTATTCGATATAGCCCGTAACTTTTTTATTTATAAACCGATTGGAATGAAAGTTTAAATGCATCAGTGAAAATCGCATTTAAATCGTTTAAGCCGTTCTTGATATTAGCGTGCACAAACGCACAGACAAAAATTCTAAAAACTATTTTTTTGACCTGGATAACAACGTGTATGTACAAATCGGTTTTTTTTTTAATATTTAATGTACAGACACGGCTCGTTTATGATTTTATTATATGTAAGATGTAAAGATGTAAATACTTATTACTTAACTGTCACAGTTAAGTAATAAGTAGTAAGTAGCACTCATATGTAGATAGGCGAGTCAGCAGTCATAAATTGCCTGAACAAGAAGACGACTTGTCGAGTCAACGGTTTTTACTCGGCTTAAAGGTGATCTGCGCCTCCGAAACAACTGTTTTAATCTCAGATGCTTTTTATTTTGCCCCGAAATCAATTATGTTCATAAACTCATAAATTTTAGTAATACACCTCTATATAATAAAATTATTATATTAGACTCTGTATTGATCCAATAATACTAATCTTGCCGCAAATAATGACTTAATTAATTTTTCCTTTGGTGTTTTTTTTAATATTACTAAATATCTTAAGAAGATTTCTTAACAAATCTCTTTGTATTTCTTCCATCCTTGTGTATTTTAATCAAATCCGGCTCGAAGGACCAAACAATGTTGTGGTGTATTTATAAATATATTAATACATTATAAACAAATATTATACAATGAAATTTTAGAAGGAACAAAAGCACCAAGTTACCTCTCATTTTTATCGTTTTATTTTCAAAATGACACATATTACAATCCAAAAAAATATCAATAATCTCACTTCACAGATTATCTAGGCTTCTTCACAGATTGATTTAATGTCGTACACATTATAGTGTACGACATTATATTTATTACTTTTGGCACTTATAACCTTTTTATTCCGCGAAATGCGCTATCTTCCGCCTCATGTCATGCATACTTCAATGTGCATTGTTTCACATGATCAGTCACAATCGCTCCACTGAGACGGGAGGACTATGTTTCTGTCCGCAAGAATATTAAAACGTAATTTTTTTACTAAGACTCGTTTGTGAGTAGGTATATTATTATAACTGTGTTGTGTATAGACTGTTTATAAATTGTTTAAAAAAATAAATAAATATGGCTAATAAAAGGAACTCTGTCGTGTTGGTATCGTGTCCATTCAATTATAGGGCCACGCGAGTGAAAGTATATTTTTTTTAGCTTTGTACACACCCTTAAGTTAGCTGGGTACAGAAGACGCGAAAAGGGGCTACTTCGCACTGTACTAGCAGAAAATAGGATCGTATTTGGTTGATGTCGACATATTTGTTAGTTTGTATTGTAGGTAAATTATAAAAAAAGCCTAACCTAGTAATGTTCGTTCACATACATGAAACTCGATATCCAAAATCACGTCAAGAGTCTGATGAGCGACCGTTAACAGACCGCAAACGACGAGTCATCCGTGAAGGCACACTTAAAACCTATTAGCGAGACCACGAAACTGACGGGGCCGAGTAGCCACCGGACGCTTAGCCGTAAAATCAATTAGTTTTAGACTAATCACCCGAGAGGAAGGGTCACTGCGATCGCAGCTCATTGGATGAATAATTTGCAAAAGGATCACTTTGTGAACGATCCGTTTGCAGATTCCGCCTGAATTGTGTTGAGGCCAAGCGACATTAGTTGATCCGTTACGTGTTCTGTTTCCTTTAAATTCTGGAACTAATGAGGAATTTTAAAATTTGTGTTCATTTTTTTTATTAAATATGGGTTTTCTCTTGATCAGCATCTACATATCCATGTATGAAGGATGAAGCCGACGATGGAGCGAGCTCACCCAGAAGATGCCTATTCACTCGAACCTTGAAAAGATTTGGGTTGTATGAGCTCGAAAATACAGACGCCGCCGGCAGGGAGTTCCAATCTTTATACAAGATGAGGATAGTAACTAGCCGTACGTCTGCATGTCCAATAGAAGAAAGGGGAAGGCGGTATGATCTCATGCAGCTCACGAGCACACTCTCCGAAGTACATCTTATAGAACACAGACAAGGCAATGTTGGGTATGCCAGGCTCTGCAGCTTAGTTCTTATTAGTGTATCGTCGCCAATGAGCCTCCTAGCTCTGCGATCCACCGAGTCGAGTGCGGCAAGTTGGTATTTTACTGAGCCATCCCAAAGTTATTCATTGTGAATATCAATACTGTTAAACGTGAATGAATAATCGATATGAGAAAAGGAACTGACAGCAAAATGTTTTTTCTTTGTTCATATAAAATATTTTTCACTTCTCATGCTCTGAAAGTGCTTATTTGTGCAGGATATAGGCTGCACAAAATCGCAAAGAAAATGAGCCATACAGCCAAACACAATAAGAAGTTCATAAATAGAATTTGTTATTTTATAATATTTACTTAAATTTATTTGCCTTATGTGTTTTTTAAGACATAAAAGATATTAAAATTTAAATTCAAGTACGGTAGGTTATTTAATTAATTTAAGAAAATTATTATTATAAAATTAATTTAATAGTAGGCTGTATAGGTCTGGAGCCCAAGCCAATGTCATAAGATTTAAAAAAAATAAAGTGGCGGGAAACAGCTCTTGTTTTTTCGTGCGTTTAAAGAAATGTTATGTTATACTACTGTTTTATTTCCTCGCAATCGAAGTGAAAAGCAGAGTTTATAACTCGTCCACAAAACCATTTTTATGTTCGTTTTTTGCACTTGTTGTAAAATCTACTATTATTTGTATAGGATATCTTTGTTTTTATATTTATACTAGCGACCCGCCTCCGACTTTGTACAGAGTGGAAATTTTCAAATATCCCTTCTTAGCGGACACAAAATATACCCAAGTGGAATCTTCCCAGACTTAGTAGTTTTCGCTGTGCATCGATAGTCAAGTAAGGACAAACGAATTTAATAAGTATAAATAAACAAGAATATATTTGTTAAAAACTTGTTATAAATCCCAATCTCTTATGCTTTTCGAAACATTTGGACATTCAGTCAAGTGAACAGGCATGTCCGGGAAGGCTTAATCCCACTATGGCGTAACTTGTGTTATAGGCGACGGTTGCCGTCTACCATAAGCTTTCTGACAATCGTTACATATCTTTATAACAAGGATATATCATGTGTGTTGTTTTTTTGCCGGCGACTTTGTCAGCATATCTCAATTAATAAATAATAATTCATCTATTATTCTATTATTTATTATTAACAGCGTTGACATCGCTGTAACTGTAAATAAAAACTTACGACCCTTACATATACTTAATATATTTTCTAACTATAAGTTTTAATCGTATAATTCTTTGAATCAGATCAGTAAAATTTGAAACTCAGCATATTTATTAATCGCTCGGTATATTTTTATGGTTTTCCTTTATAACTTTTAGTATGTTCATCTTTTCACAATTATTTCAATATATCCTAAAAATATTAAACTCAGGATATTATTATCAAGCCAATGTCCCAAGCTACACTGAGATGGCAGAATATCGCAATGTCGCATTATCGCGTGGACAATATCGAAATGCGACTTATTTGTATATCGCCAATGTCCTGATTTATGAACACTAAAAATATTTAAATAATAAATTTATTTAAAACTCATAATTACAGCTTAAAAAATGAAAAAGGTTAAATATGTTATGTACATAAATTTACAAATTATATACGTAATAATTTGTCACAAATAATTTAATCCAAATGGTTTCAGACAAATATTGCAGAGTAATAATTTTACTTAAAAAATGTTCATATAACTTTTTTTGCTAAAATTAACAGAGTTACAAGATAGGGTTCATACGTAAATTATAAAAAAATCACGGTGTACATTTTTTAAATAATAATAACAAAATTAAAAATGTAAATATGTACATATGTATGCATGTACAAATTCAAAAAATATTATAATATGGTCCTAGTTTTTATTGATCTATTAAGTCAAGAGAGCACGAGACCTTGAAATTAAAACATTCGTCCTGGGTCCTTTACTTATTAATAGGACAAATATGACTGCGATATACAAGGTACGTACAAGGTTCTACACATTTGTTTTTTTTTGTTACAACAGAACAAGGACCTTCCAATATTTACCGCGTACCGTAAAGCTTGCGAGTAATTAAACCATACCGTGTATCTCTAGAGGCAAAGGTATGGGCTAACACACTCGACTACACCCTCCCCGATCCCAAAGTCCAGCTACGAACCCCTCCATTCCGGGAACTATCCGACTTGAATCGAGTTTTAAAGTAGGTACTTGTAATTAAGAGTTCTAGTTACACTTTACTCGATACACAGAGCACGATTCGTGTATTGCTTTGATCCAATTTTAACATTAGTTTTAAAGCCATCTTGTTTCTATTTGTAGAGGCTAGCTAGGCACACCAACTCAACTAGACCCCAGACCCAAATATACGCCCGCCGCGGCATATATCTGGGTCCGGGGTCTAGTTGAGTTGGCTGGTCGTAATGTAGTATATATATATATATATGGGTATAGATAAAATGCAGTATATGGAGTAATGTCTCCGCAAGGTTAAAGTTTTGTGTTGCTAGGCTTGAAATCATCGGCCGGCCACTAGATCACCGTGGCTAAGCACGACTTGATAGAACTGTCGAATATCTTTAGTGATGATGTCACCTACCGGTGGCTAAGTGTATTGTGATAGAGAGTGAGGTCACTCTGATCGTTGGGTAAGGGGTTCGATTCCCGGGAAGGTATCAGGTTTTTAAGAAAAAAGTTATTATTTTAAATTATTAAATTATATACCTAGGTGGGTGAAGTCAGGTGTAAAGGTGATATACGGATTTTAAGTCTAGGCGACAAAAATATTTGGATACATAATAAAAACTTAAAAGTATAGTATATGTTAATCTAAATAATACATATAAAAGTCAGAATCTTAATTAACATTCGGCCCTTTGTGTGTACCACGACTCTGTGTCTCTTTGAGGTAGAGGAAGACCTCAATTATACTCAATTCACAATCAATTCACACACAATGACTAAATTTCTGTAAACTCTGACCCATGCCTGTTAGCCCTAAACACAGGGTTTTGTTTGATGTCTAGATATTAATTATATCGTTTGTTTCTAACATTGCAAAAGGTGAAACCCTCAAAATTGAATAATTTAAAAACAATACTTATTTAAAATAAACATTTACTACAACAGGTTTCTCTTTCAAGAAGTGATCATATTTAATCCTTTTGTATGACAGTCTGGAAGACAAACGAGATTAGATATGATGATTATACGTAAGCGGTTTCTGCAATTTTTCTGTAAATTAATGGCATAGAATTTACAGTTTGACCAAATTTTGGATTTCAGTTTTGAATCTGCCCAAACTACAGTGTATACTGCCCACAGTATATCCTGCCCCAATTCGCTCTTCCTAACTAATCGTTTCGTATAAATTGGTACTTGAAATATGAAGGAGAGTACAGAATATTTCCATCGTTATCGTGGTATTTTTGTATTAGGATCAGCAAGCAGGCTGACGGTCTACTTGTTGCTAGGAGCTACTGTGATCTCTTAACACAAGCAACACGACAGAATTGCTTGGATAAAGAATAAAAAGAGGATCGGAGAATGGCTCTGACATAACTTACGTATTCACTGAAACAAAATACCTGCTGTTATTTCACTTTTGCCAAATGGACTGTGTCCTTTTCATACTAAAATGAAATTCTGTTCCATTTTCCTATCCCGCTCCTAATCCCTTATCCTTAATCCTACTGCAGTCGGCAGCACACTTGCAGCAGCTTTGGCGTTGCTTGTGTTATAGGCGACGGAAGCCACCTATCATCAAGTAGACCGTCAGCCTGTCTGACTCCTGTATATTTCGCAACCACGACTTCCTCCTTCGCCCAGTCACCCTGTAGATACACAGTGGTAACTAATTTAAAGCATTTCTTTCATTTTAGTCATTTTATGACTGTTATCCTATATGTCAGTATAATATTTGAAAGCCTTGTTGTTGTATAGGCGATGTTAACCACAATATTCTATTACACATATTATATTATATTACCAGTTCTATATTACACATAAATTCAAATTATTACACAGAAATTATATAAAGTTCTATTGCATAGTGTTCACTCTGTTTGCAAAACAAAACAAGCACGAAATTCTGTACTAACTAACAACATTAAAAACTTAGAACAACTCACTGAAATAGCTAGTTAATTTCCTTGTAAAAATTCACTCTTGTCTCTTCGTAATTCAAAAGAAAGTTACAGGCAAAGTTAATTTAAAAGGGTAACTTCTCAAGATATTACATGTAACATGCTTATAAAGTCTTTATAAGCTCATCAAGGGTAGGCGGCGAAGTTTACGTACAGTGACCCCGGTTGCTTGTAAGAACTTCTAATTGTTTTACAATTTCTTGAAGCTAATACCAAACGAACGCGCGTTAGTTTAAAATTTGTTCTTGCCAAATTTCTTCACTCGCTGTTTTGTTAGACATTCTTCAAAATGGTTTTACATATAACAAATTTCAATTAAATTTATAAATAGTAGTGAGAACTCGGTGTTTAACAATTAAGCTTGAAATTTAAAATCTGAACGCCTATCAAATCAATCAAAGTCGTTTTATTCATTGCTGAAGATCGCGTCCGTTTTGAAAATGTCTTAGTGACATCGGCCATCAGCTGTTTCCTCTTTTCCTGTCCTCGGCTTTCCTAATAGCGGTTGCAAATGTTACCACCACCAGTATCTCCAGGTTATCTGGTTCTCTGCAAGCTACGTGCTTATATATCTTCTCTATATATAAAAATGAATCCCCATTTCCCTTGGTCACAGCATCACGCGTGAACGGGTACACCGATTTTAATTTGGTTTTCACTAATGGAAAGAGGGATAAATGGGGAATGTTCAAATATATAAAAATTGCACCCCGGGCGAAGCCGGGAGCGGAATATATAATGGTGGTGGTAACATTTGCAACCGCTATTACGCTATGCTCGTTATCCACGCTATACGATGGATATGAGGTTTGTGCATAAAATTTACAGAAGAAAAAAATCGTCCCTGAGAAGCCGGGAGCAGGTCGCTAGTATCTAACAAAATAATAACTTTCGTAACATATTAAAAATATTGTTGTCTTTGCGAATTTCCTTAGAGTGCATTTTTTTATGTTAAGGTCGGCAGACAGGCTGACGGTCCATTTGATGGTAGGTGGCTATCGTCGCCTATAACACAAGCAACGCCATAGATACTGCAAGTGCGCTGCCGACTACAGTAGTATTAAAGATAAGGGATTGGGAAGGATTGGGGAAATGGGCTCTAGCATCGCTTGCCCACTTACCGAAACACAACAGCACACGTGGTGTTATTTCACGGTGGTCTTCTGTAAGGTGGTGGTTACTGCCGCCAGACGCGCTGCCTAAATGACTGCGAAACGTAATGTGCCCCTGCCACTACTAAATTAAGAATTTTTTTTTTTGAACTACCAGATTTTTGAGCATTCATAAAGTTTCACAGAAATAATGAAATTTTGTGTGCGAAGCAAACAATTTCTCTAAACACTAAACATATGAGTTTCTAGAGTCTCTCACCAACACCGTGTTCTAAATTCACATCGTATTTGTCTCTCGCTAACGCCGCGCTAAGCGCATATTAGTAAGATTTCATTAGACACACACACGCTACGGCACCAACTACAAATGCCCCATTCGCGTGTTGACGCCGCCGCCAACATTGCTGTTCTGTTCGGAGTCTCCGTTCATTTTCTAGTTTTACATTGTTTATATATAAGAATTAATTTAATTTAATTTAATTAATTTAATTTAATGGCAACTTGTGAAACTAATAAGAAATTGAAATTAGAGTGTATGAAGTGTTTAAGGCATCCCTTACTCACTGGTATGACGGTGAGTAAATAACCACCTTTGTAATGTGCGTCTGAGAGCGGTTTTATGGGTATTAAGGCGGAAATACAGATGCCGGCAGGGAGTTCCAATCCTTAGCAGTGCGCATCACAAAAGATGTTTTAAAGCGCTTGGTCCGAATTAGAGGGATTTCGACAAGGTGAGGATGGTAACCAGCCGTACGTCTGCATGTCCGATAGAAGAAAGGGGAAGGCGGTATGATCTCATGCAGCTCTCGAGCACACTCTCCGAAGTACATTTAAAAATTATAGTGCGTTGCTAGGTTCATAAAGCGTTTTTAAGTAAATTATTGTTTATAAGCGAAACGAGCGGAGTCGCGTCCGCAATGGACGGAGACAAGCGGGCAACTGCTGCCCTCTCTCGCCTGAAACTGCGAGAAGGCCAGCACAACACGCAACCACTCACCGAAACGGGGTAGTTACTGCCGCCAAAGTGACTGTAGTTTATGACTTCAGAACGCTAATGGAGAATTTTTGACATTGATAAAACTATTGTTACACTAATATAGATAAACACCGGTACATGTAACGGTGATATGATGTGGGTGCATTTTGACAACATATTATCTTTTAAAATACTGTATACCTATTTTTTTAATTTAAAAACTTCGCAATAAGTTATCCTATAATACCCACAATCCTGCGAAAGTAAGGGGCATTAATACCCTTCAGAATGTATGCCGTCGTAAATTACTCAAAAAAAATCACTGTCAACAGGAGGGTGAGATGGCGCCATGAAAAACATTGATCGAACACGCTTCACAGTTTGTATCCCTATAAAGTTTCACAGCTCTCACTGAGGCCGCGCAAAACAAATTTTATGTTTATGAGTCACTTGTGTAGAGATACGCAGTGTAACGCAATACTTTAGCAGACATATTACCCAGAGATAATATTATATACCCAAACAATATCTCTGACTAATGGACCTTGTAAGTAAGTCCTACGTCACTAAACAAACTATGTATGTTCGGTGTCCTTCTGCGAGATCACACTTAAATGAAAACATCCGTTCTAGCCCGTGGATGAGTTGTTAGGGCGCTTGCCTTAACGCTCTGTTCTAGTTGGCGCTGATCTGGATCTGGAAAGTAATGGCAGGGCACATTGCGCTTCGCAGTCATTTGGGTAGCCCGTCTGGCGGCAATAACTGAAGACCACCGTGAAATAACAGCACATAATACTGTTGTGTTTCGGTGAGTGAGTAAGGGACGCCAGAGCCCATTTCCCTAAACCCTCCCAATCCCTCATCCTTAATCCTACTGATGTAGTCGGCAGCACACTCAGCACCTGTAGCGTTGCTTGTGTTATAAACGATGGCAGCTACATACCATCAAGTGGACCGTCAGCCTGTCTACCGACCTTAACATAAAAATGGAGGAAAAAAACAAGATAGTCACCGACATAAAGTACGGAGTCCGGTCACTGGGTAATATTTTTTCTCATATTATATGAGAATCTCTCAAATATCGTCAGTGTCAGATACACTATGCAAGTGTCTTGCCATTACTTCAGCATATCGCTTTAAAACGCTATATTATACTGACAATTGATAAGAGTCGCACTAATAAAATATGTACCATTAAATTATGTATTTCTATTTGATGTTATATTAACCTCCATGGCATGGCACTGCTCTGACCATAGATGTGTCATAACAAAGAGTGTCATGAGTTATGACACTCTTTGTTAGATAGATGGACAATTTGACATGTTATGACTCATAACATGTCAAATTGTCCATCTATTCGGATCAATTTTATGTTGAATAAAACCTTTTCACTATTGATAATCGAGATCGAGAAGATATCATTAATACAAGTAGGTATAGAGATTTGCCGATTCCCCTTTGACCTCTCTATCACATTATTAGTAAGATAGATAACTAGGAAACTATCTGCTAACATGACTAATGCAATGCATTATTACGGCAGTGTTAAGGTCTGGGCGATTAATCAAAGCGGACATTCCAGCAGTCCGCCCCGCAGTTATCCACCACATTAGTGTCTATAACGCCGCCAAGATTGAGTATCCACACTAAACTTTATGTCTCGCCCAATAAAGAAATGTGTTCTTGTTATGTCATAATAGGCAATAACTCATTAATACAGCCCTAAAACGTAACAATTTTCCCCCCGAAAGAGATTGCGCTGAGACATTACAAAGGCAGTTACGAGCCATCATTTGAATGGGAAACCATTACGCGTTTATGTTTAATGATTATTTGAAGCTCCTCATAATTTTGCGCCATTTGTAATTCCGCTCCTCGAATGTCTGGTCGTTAAGGATTGTTGGTGTTGTGTAATTGTTTTCTGCTTTTTTCCTTCTCCGTACCGCATCCCGCACCGGCCACGGCTGCACGTAACACTGCGACGGGCAAAAAAAGCAGAAGTTAATTAACATAAACAAAAGAATTACACTGTATTTTAAAAACTGATATTTTCTTTATTTGCGTGTCTGCCCGCGACGCGGCCTGCCGGAGCCCCGGTGTATGTTTTTATAATATTCAACATGAGGTAACGCAACCTAATTAAAAAAGTAAATTTGTTCTCCTCTTTATACCTCGGTTGAGCCCAACTTAATAAGGGTTGAGGTATCAAAGGTAATCGTAAAAATCAACACGCTCTAAATTCTTAATGTGCGACTGACTAAAAGGAGCTAACATCGGTAACAGTTCGAATTAGTATTATTAATTTATATTAAAAAAAAATCAAAATCAAATAAACAATAACAATACACATAAAATAATTAATACATACATATATACATGTACGTATGCGTTTATAAACTATTTTATTTAATATCTATTAGATTTGACTGTCCTATCCAAAATCACTGAAAGAGGATAGCCATAGGACTTAATAATGTAAAACAACAAGCTCAGTAGTCTGAAATAAACGTTACTTTGTACATATTATTATTATGCATATACATATTATTATTATAGACGTTATTATTATTTATACATATTTACTTATACACGCATTTATTTTCAATCTTAATTCTAATTTTTTTACAATTATATAAAAATAATAATTATAAAAAACTTAAAATTAGATATCCGCTAGTAGCGGGGCAAGAACCCTAGCTACCGGTGGTTAGGGCTGCAGAGTGAGGAACCTCCTGACAATTCGTGCCGAGTCAAAAAGTACCGCCTTCTGTATCTGCCCCTTGATCCAGCCATCTAGCGAGAGCCTCTTGAGATGTTGGTCGAAGCTCTTAGCTATAAGACCGCTCGCCGAGACGACTATCGGGACGATAATTGTCGAATCGACGTCTCCTTTTCGTCATGCGGGATAACGATGTCACAAGCATCGTCCGGCGCTGGGATCGGTCAATAACCACGATATCAGGCTTATTGGATATAATAGTTCATACGGAACTATTATCGTCCGTGATTGTGGAACGATCCCAGTAGAGGATAGCATG
The DNA here is from genome assembly GCA_910589475.2 of Bembecia ichneumoniformis. Classification (NCBI taxonomy): domain Eukaryota; kingdom Metazoa; phylum Arthropoda; class Insecta; order Lepidoptera; family Sesiidae; genus Bembecia; species Bembecia ichneumoniformis. The sequence goes on along the minus strand of OU342537.1, from coordinate 8,038,797 downwards.
ACTATTTTCAAGAACGGACATAAGCACATACTTGTAGTACAGCACCTCAGACTCGATAAGAACGTATCGAAGGCAAGTTGCTGATAAATGATCCTGGCTACTTGGATATGTCTGTGCAAATACTCGCCGTTAGAAAGATGAGCACAACCGGAAATAATATACCTGTGTGTCGCTCCAGGACGGGAGCAAGTCCGACAGATGTCGCGACTGTACCATTACTGGAAATACATACATATGTATGTATTTCCGGTAATTGTTCCTCGTAATAACTTCATCCGCAATAGCACATACAAAACAAAACCCATGATCAATTTGAGCTTTCGGTTATGCATTTTCCATTGCGTAATTTTCTTGGCATCCTACAATGTTCGTCGTTGCCGTGTACCGTTTAAGACTCTGCTTCATAGTTCTTTGTTGTTCGACCCCACATTTTAATATACATACATCAGCCTTCACATGTGACATATTCCTTTATATTGTATTTATATGTGACATATAAATTTATTGTGACATGTTCTCTTGGGTACAAGGCGGAAAGATTTTATTGTTATTATATACTTTATTATTATTATATTAGCGACCTATCACAACTTCACACGGAGACATTATATGTATATCTGCAAATTATATAGGAATACACAAACCTTTCTCAATTATCGTATTTTCCATTAGTAAATGCCGGAACAAAATCTGTTGAAACCAAAACAGACAAAAGCAGACAGCGACTTTATTTTATGGATATAAATGTGATTAGCTTAGCGGTAGCAGCTAGTGTTTTCGTTTTGGTGTTTTCTATGTAATTTAAGTATATAAAAAATAATATCAAATTCGTGCGAGATGACCTGATCATGATCACTCTTGTCAGAGTGGTCATGGTCGTGCGGATGATGTACACGGAGGATGGTCTTGTTCGTCTTGTCGCACTGCCGCTCCCGTACAGATTGATATAAAAAATAGTATAGATATTATATATATAATTTTTTTTGTACTATAATAAACAGTACAAAAAAATCGCTACGAGATGTTGTAGAAGCAGGCTACGAATCGCCGTAGACTATGTAGAAGTACATACGTAGCTATGCTACGATAATGGGAAGCTCGTGGCCCTGCCGGGATTCTACCCGAGACCCCTAAGGCAGACCGAAAAGGCAAACAACATAGCCACTCAACCAACGGGCTCGTCAAAAAATAATCACATGCAATTCATAGCTCCAAACTTAGGATATAAAAGTCAATTGCAAATTTCAAAATCCCAATTCATTCAAAGAATGATTTTTATACTTGATCACTCAACCAAATTCTTTACAACTAAGCTTTAATAATGAAAAATTTTGGTTTAAAAATAACTCATTGTATTTATTATACAATAAGTTATTTTTAAACCATAACTCTTTTCGACGATGAATAGTTACAAAGAATACCTTTTTTTTAAAGTTCCGTTGTAATAGATATTTTATTTTTAACTCTATGAAACCGAATAATGAAACCTAAATAAGTAACTAAAATCAGAGGGCATGTTTATAAAAATATATAGAGCGTTATTTTAGTTATTATTTTGTATACGGGAAAGGCAAAGCAAAGGCCATATTGACCACTTGTAGAACACTACAAAATATTTTGGACACCACGTCTAAATAATTCTTATAATAAAATTTAATAATAAATAACATTAATTTGCTTTTGTAGTGTCAAGGCAGATTACATTCCGTGGTCATTAACTGGCAGTATCAACCTCTTACATATAAGACTTTTGTGAAATAACAGCACGTATGCTGTCCTGTTACGGTAAGTGAGCAAGGGATTCTAATTCTTTTTTCTTTATTCTAATAAGATTGGCAATGCTAGTCACATACCATCAAATACACCGAAATGTTTATATTGTTACGTGGGGGCTGAGTTAAAATGCCGTGTAAGGGTGAAAGGAACGATTTATTTTCACAAACCAAGATGACTGCCAAAATTGCCAAACTTGTCCGATGAAACCTTTAAACCTTCCAAAAGTCATCAATGTTTCCATTAATGTGTCGCCGGTTTACTGTCGCAGGCAAGTTCGCAAAAGCTCCGAATAGTCGCTCGCTCATCTCGGCCGGCTGCACTCTTATTTATACTTGGCGCCAAATGCCTTGATGTATTTCAAATTTTCCAGAAAATGTAAACAAGCCATTGAAAGTTCGGGAATGCTATCTGTTGAAAAGTAAACTCTATGTTGTAAACATAAGGACCAATTTCCATTGACACTACTCGGGAAGGGGCGTGGCTAATATCGCTAGCGCTAGAACGTTCGAGACTTTCGGCCGCCGCGAACGCTTTTTCCAGAACGTTCCAGTTGGTCGTAAGTAAGTAAATGGGAAATCGGACCATATTTAAATCATTATTATATTAACTATAATTGTTTCAGCTAACCTCAAACTTCATTGTATAATTTAGTTGAGATATGTGTAAGTAAATGTTTACACATTAAAATGATTAGATTAAGAGTAATTTGTATTTTTCGGAGTAATTAATGTTAGGAATTTAGCAACCTAATCGTAAAAAAGCCTAAGATTTTATGTAAACGTTTATTAGTTGAGTAATAAACAATAATAATAGTAATAAAGGACCGGTAGCGATGAGTGGCAAAGATATGAGCAGGTGAAATGCGAAATACTATATTAATCATGTAGATGTGAGCAGGCGCGGTCTTTATCGCGCAAAATATTCTATTAAAAGGTGACAGGAGTAAACAGTAACGCCATATATCTCATCACCTTAGGCTAACAGAGCAGGCGGATTAGTAAGCTGAAGTTGCAATGGATAGGGATAGTTCTTAAATGGATATCACGGACTATCAAGGGTAACGTAGGACATCCACGAGCACACGTAGACCTTTTTTTTTACAAGGGGAAATCCGTTACGGATACCCACCGGCTAGGGGACGACCGGTGGGTTATGTCGGACTCCTATCCCAGAGATGGTAGCGGGATAGTATACCGACTAAAACCCCTTGGCGTCCTCTTCATCCGCTATTGGCGAAGTTGCGTGATCGGACGGACACTCGTCCGCAATTCCGCCGCGAGCACACGTAGACCTTTTTTTTTTTTTTTTTTTTTTCTGCGTGGGAAAATCTGCGACCAGATCCCCACCGACAATGGGGATATCGGTGGGGTATGTGGGACTTCTACCCTACTAAAAACCCACGGTGTTTCCTCGCGCCGTCCATGGCGGGGGTAAGGGGATCGAAGAACCACGCGTCTGCCTTCCCCCACCGGACGAGGCCCGCACACTTGCGGGCTCCACCTCGATTAGGCGCGGAGTTTGACCTCCGCGCCGTGGAGAGACGTGCCGGAAACACACAGCACGTCTTCCCTCGTTGCCCGGTGTTGTGTGGACGGCGGACGGCCCCATGTCCACCGCCTCCGAGCGGAGCGGCACCAGGCGCCCATGTTCACCTGTCGCAGCGAGCAGTCAGCGAGGGGCTTCGACTCGGGAGCAACCCTACACCTCTTCTCCGCGGCACAACCTACCGCGGAGTCGGAGGCCGCTTCCACCTGAGACCCTCGGATGACCCCTGCTCCTGTGGCCGCTCATCTCTACGGCATTATGGGTGGGCGGCCCTAAGGGGTGTCTCCCTGGCATTTCCCCAACAATCGCGGCAGCCCGAGACACGGGCTCCACCTCGTGTTGTCGTCGCGGAAGAGTTACTAAGCCGGGTGGCGAGGCCGGGTGTTCACTCTTCCGGACGACTGCGGAGGGTGGTTACTAGGCCGGTGAATCCCGACACCGGGTGTTCGCCACCCTCCACATGCCACGATTGCCCGTACTTTGCCAGTTGGTCTTTCCCTGCCGCAGAGCTCCGTCTTCGCGTACGTTGCCCGACTACCACTGAGCGACAGAGCCATCCGAGAGAATCCACTCGCTGCGACTCACCCGCCGATCCTCATCCGCAGTACCGAGTCCCATACCTCGGTCTGACGAACAAGAACCGGGGTGCCCTCTCTCTCACCGGCCACCAACCGCGCGGGCCGAGTACGGATTCTCGGCCCGTGCGAGCGATGACCGGTGAAGCTCCAACAGAAGGTTGGAGCCTCCAAATAACAGCTCCGCCACGAGCTCCGCTGGGCGGAGCTCGCTCGGAGCCCCCTCGGTGTGGGCCTTCTTTGTCCCCAAAACCAATCCGATCGGTCGACCAAAGGCCGGTGACCTCACCGACCCCTGCAACCGCCCGGATTGCCAAGGGTAAGCCCCCCCACCACGACAAGGTCATGGCCCACCTAGGGGGGGAGCACACGTAGACCTATGCTGACATGTGAGAACCGTAGTACCTATGCTGACAGACGTAGCTGCTAACATAATATTTTAAGTATGTATTTAAATTTTATTTAAGTATTTTTGAGTCTTAAATTTACAATACAAAAAAAAAATACAATAGAAAATTTTCAAAAAAGCAATTTGTACATGTTGTACCAATGTTACCGATGTCAAAAAAATATTTTTTAGAATTTTTGTCTGTTTATATGTATGTCTGTTTGTCTCAGAAACGGCAACGATTTGAATGCAAGCTTCCCGTAACATTTAAAATTTGTTTCATCCCAATCGGTTTACAAACAAAAAAGTTACGCGCTATACCGAATACCCTGCGTACGAAGTTGCGGGCTCGGCTAGTAACAAATAAAACTATTCACATATTTCAATGGGCAATTCAAAAAATGATCATTGTATAACGTTTCTATTTACAAACACATTTCTGCTATTAGTAGGTACTATTTTAGTAAATAAATAACTATTACATTTCATAGCTATTTGAATATTTAGATCCCAATAAGTTCACTCTCACAGCAATAATTGTCGTAACAGCGATAATAACAATATTATGGTCATGGCACGAATTGTGACTTCACTTGTTTGACCCCGAGCTGTGCACCGACCGCCCATAAGTCATCGAGAGAGCACCCAGATACCCCTTCCTCCCCACGCTACACCGCACCCCGCCTCGTTCGTCGTCGTCCTAGCTAAATCCATATTTCTACGTCTCCGAGCAACCAGCTATTGCAGTGAAACAAAGGAGACCGGACATAACCGTAAAACATGAGCGACAATTGGTATAAAATTGCAAGCAATTAAATGCCTTTTACTCGGAAAAATCTTTTAACAAATAGTGTACGAGGGGCACACTGGAAGGATCGGGAATAAGAAAAACCACATGCACGATATAGCTAAATTGTATTTTATTGTTTTTCGAAGTATTCTCCGTTCAACTTAATGCACTTTTCCATTCGTGCAAACCAAATCATTAAAACAGTAATTCCAGTCTGAAGTTGATTTTGACAAAATGGCTGATTTGTACGCTTCCACAGCTGCTTCGGGGTCTTCAAACCGTTGACCGCGTAATAAATCTTTCATTCTAGGGATGTAAAGAAATCGTTTGGGCTCAGGTCAGGACTGTACGGAGGATGGCTCATCAGCTCAACGTTTTCCTGCTTCAAAAAATCATTTGTCTTCCGAGCCGTATGGGAGCTCGCATTATCGTGATGTAAGATGATGCGACGTTTCGGGTTATTTTTTCGGAGTTCGGCTATCATTTCTGGCAAACAAACCATGATATACCACTCGGCGGTAACCGTTCTGCGTTCCTGTAAAGGAATTGTAGCAACATGTCACTTTTTCGAGACAAACGTAGCGACCATTTTCTTTGACACGCTGCGGGAGCGAACCACTTTCATTGGCTTGACCTCGTCTTCGATTTGACTTCCCTCCCTTGAAGCGTTACAGAGTATTCCGGCACCAATCTACACGAGCCGCCTTTTGCTCTTCGGAAAAATTGTGGGGAACCCAGCGGGAAACTAGCTTTCTTACACACAGCTCATTATGTAATATCGACTGAATTGCAGTCATTCCGATACTGATAACAGCCCGAATCTGCTCGTATGTCACATGACGGTCATCTAATATAATAGTTCGCACAGCTGCGATGTTTTCAGGCGTGACCGCTGTTCTTGGTCGACCTGCAGAAGAAACAGTGCTGAGCGACACACGACCGCGTCGGAACTCGGCATACCAGCGGTATATTGTCGTTTGATTCGGTGCTTCAACATCATAAATCGAAACAAGTTCGCTGAGACATTTATCTTGAGATAAGCCGCGACGAAAATTGTGATAAATTATGACACGGAAATGTTCACGCGTGAGCTCCATTTCTGTTAACGACGTGTCAACTTTAAACCAACATAGTTTTTGTTTTTTATAAAAAAAATTAATTGTTTGAATGTCATTAAGATTCTAAGAGGTCAGTATTCAAATTCTAAAAAAGGTTTTATTGTAACTCAATCCGAAATATTATATTCCCGATCATTTCAGTGTGCCCCTTGTATCTAATAACATATTTTTGCAGAAGGATATTTTTCATTTATTATTTACTAACTTTTTCCGCCCCCTTTTTTTCTTAGGAGTTAGAAAATTTATTCAATCTTTATTGCTCATATATTTTTATTGTTTGATGATCCCACAGAATCATTTTTTTTTTGTGGATAAAATGTACCTTATATTTGTGTCCCTGACATCAATATGCAAAATGCAATGATGATCGGTTGAGTGGCAAAGGCATAAAAACGCAACGAACAAACAAACTTACTTTCGCATTTATAAAATTATTAATTTATTATTAATATTTTCACTTTGTTATTAAGACTAATAAGCACTTTCCAATGTTTAAACCCCATTCGGAGTTGCAATTATTTCTATTTCTTTAGCGTGGTGTAAAATAGTACTTATTTTCTCAAATTGAGGAAAAGCCTCAATATGAGAAGATATGTTCTTAGAATATTGTTTCTAGAAGTTACACGTAAAATAGGTAATGCAAGTAGACTATTTCAGATTCAAAATACTCATAACATAAAAAGTGTACGACTAAAATACTAATAATTAACTTATTGTAGACTTTAATCACTTTGATGTTTAAATACACCTTCGACATACATTTTAAAAGTAATTTGCAAATTATATCATGTAATTTATTATGTAGCTTTCTGTAATTGCGGCGACATCTATCATGTATCACTTTTTGTAACATAAAAAGTGTACGACTAAAATACTAATAATTAACTTATTGTAGACTTTAATCACTTTGATGTTTAAATACACCTTCGACATACATTTTAAAAGTTATTTGCAAATTATATCATGTAATTTATTATGTAGCTTTCTGTAATTGCGGCGACATCTATCATGTATCACTTTTTGTCCTTTGTTGTGTTTTTGTTTAGTGTCTGCCTCGTTGGAGGCCATGTAATAAATAAATAAATAAGTAACTTGGGTCCCTCAGGCACTTTCAAGCATGTATTACCTGACTGTATTACCTCGTTATATATCAAGCCTAAATTGTTAACAGAAATAATGTCCAGCTCTGGGGGTCGCCAGTGATATTGTCTAAATTTGGAAAAAATTAAGCTCATTGAGAGCCCACGGAATTGACCAACCTACCCGCTTTTCTCTCGTATTTTAATTTTATGGATATTTTTATGTTAAGGTCGGCAGATAGGTTGACGGTCCACTTGATGGTAAGCGGCTACCGTTGTCTATAACACAAACAATGCTACAGGCGCTGCAATTGCGCTGCCGACTACATCAGTAGGATTAAGGATGAGGGATTGGGAAGGGTTAGGGAAATGGGCTCTGGCATCCCTTACTCACTTACCGAAATACAACAGCATACGTGCTATTATTTCACGGTGGTCTTCTGTAAGAGGGTGGTTACTGCTGCCAGACAGGCTGTCCAAATGACTGCGAAACGCAGTGTGCCCTGCCACTACTTTCCAGATCCAGACCAGCGCCAACTTTAAAAAGTTAATTCCCAAAGTTGACAATGATGGGAATCGAACCCGGGAACCCTAGAACAGAGCTTTAAGCAAGCACCCTAACCACTCATCCAACGGGCTCGACAAATTGAATTGACGCCTTTAACACGAAAGGATGTTCGAAAATGTCTCGAGAACTAATTTTAATTACTAATTTCCTTACTTCGTTCATACTCGTATTTAAAATCAGTCCATGGATATTCATATATTATGTATTATTATTAAAACTCTTTATGCAAATAACATAAACATAAAAAAAGATAAAAAAAAAGAAAGAAACAACAAATAATAGTACAAAAGGCGGCCTTAACGCTTTACAGCGATTTCTTCCAGGTAACCTTAGGGTAGGGTAAGGAAAATTATATGAAAAATAAAACAAAGTGGGTGGTAAAAATCATGGTAAGGTCATCATAAACTTACATTCTAATAACTAAATACTAGTACATAAATTGAACATAAACAAATATTAATAACACAAATTAATAATATGTATGATTATTTGTGAAAAATGCCGTTTTTAAAGTAGAAGTATTTGCAAAAGTAATGAGTGAGGTCATTGACAAATTAGTTCAGGGTTTTTTTTTCATACTATCTCCTCGAATTTTATAGATGTACAAGGCTATGAACGAATAAATTAAAATGGAATAAATTTTTTTTTTTTTCACAGAGTGTTCTAATGTGCCAGTGAGTGCGTCTGCGAAGTGGTAACAAGTTTAAGTGGTGATATTATGCAAAGCCGAGCCGCCCTGTGCATGCTCGTTCGGAGAGACGATTCCACAGAATGTCTCTGCCATTTTCCGTTGCGAACGTATGCGTACTTTTGTTTTCGCAAGGGAGCGCGTTGGTGTTTTAAATTTCAGAGCGATATCCGTTCAAAGACGGAAAATTTAAAGTGCGTCCCGCGAAACGAACGCCAGTGGCACTCTGTCGCATTTCCCGAGATATCGCCGGATTTACTGGGTCGAAGGCTTTGTGGAGCTGAAATAAAACGGCCCGCGGAGAAATCCAGCCGCATGTTATTAAGGGGAATGCTAGATTTATATCTTCTATTCAATTTGCGTGAGAGCTATTGTGTACGTCAAAGACAGATGTTCGTCTCGTGGGTCAATGATTAAAATCGTTGATTAAATTCTTAAATAAAACTTTAGAGACATGGTTAGGCAGACACGTAAGAGTGAGTTAAGATAAAAAAAAGTATCAATATTTCTCGTCTTTACTCGACGGACGAAAATGGAACATGTATTTTTACTAAAACATTTAACTAATAATTTGGACCCATCCGATCTTGGCGCCCTGCCGTTCAGATGCCGTTCACCTCTGGATGTATAGAGATTTGGCTATAGAAGTTTTGGCTACACAGTGTGTGTAGCCATAAGTATAAATTCTTTTTTTATGTTAAGCTTGGCAGACAGGCTGACGATTCACTTGATGGTAGGTGGCTATCGTCGCCTGTAACACAAGCAACGCCAAAGCTGCTGCAAGTGCGTTGCCGACTACAGTAGGATTAAGGATAAGGGATTAGGAGGGGGATAGGGAAATGGGCTACGCAGCTAAAAACGCAGTTAAGAAATCTTATATTGAAATCTTATGTTGAACCAACTATAAATTTATTTTAATAGTTAGTTAGTTTCTTTTAAATAGTTTAGTTTAATACTGAGATTTTGTTTTTTAATTTCTTTTTTCTTTGTTTTTAAGCTTTATATTTTTTGTGGACAATTTCTATTATATATTACCTGTTTGTTGATACGCAATATGTGTTAGAATACGTCTTTAGAATACTTCTGTTTATACATATTCCAAACATAAAATAAACATTTAAATTAATAAATCTAAATAATTTTGCACTGTCCATGTAAGATATATGGAAAAGTTTTTATGGATTTCCATTAAATTTGTGAGGATAATGAAATATAATTTATAAAAGTAAAACGGCGCTTATAATTTTTGGTGTTTTTTTTTTAAATGTATTATATAAAAATCAAATAGTTTAATATAAAGCTCAAAATCACTTCAAAAATCAAAAATTCAAATTTAAGAAGAACTTACATTATTTCATGAATTACATTGAAGGATTTAACTAAATTTATCTTTATACGTATAGTCCATTTTATTGATATTTAGGATCTGTATCCATTTAAATGGACAATTATAAAATATTTAATTATTGTTGCATAGAACTTTTGTTTTTTCGCATATTTATCTCAAAGAGAAACTGGCAACACTTCATTCTAAAAACCCTTTCTTATATGCGAAAAAAAATTACTATCTTAATATACAAAAATAATTTTCCACAATGTTCCATCACGTTAATTTCCGAATTCGTTCAATTTATTTCGTTTTTTTTTTTAAATGTGTATTGTTGCTTCCAACTTGAAACATAATGCATAGACATATGGGCACGAAGTCGTGAGCAAAAGCTTTCTCTTCTAAATGTTAAATGATAAAAGTTATTTAACTTAAACATACACGAACTATACTAAAATTCAAGCAATTATTAATTATAGGAAAATGAAATCGAAATGTACTTTATTGCTCACAATAAATAACCTGTAAGACTGGTCGATTCTAAATATTCACACAGCTCCGTGCTACGAAATCTTTAGAAGCAATTAGTATCAGAAAATGCTAAGTATACCCTCTTTGAAGAGTTGTTCCACTTAATGCTACCCCAAGTATTTATCTTCGTCCAATAAGCTAAAGATCTTCATCATTTGTCTTCATCAGACTTTCATCAGACCTTCAGCGCTGCGCACATTCTGGATGCATAAAAATATCATACCTAGGAAATAAATGTTTTGCATTTGCATTGCTACTGATTATGCTGCTGTCCTAATAGTGACGGTATCCACATACCATCAACAAGACCTTAAACCTACTTTCCGCCATTTTCTGCAATGAATAATTTAATATTTTTAATCTTAGCCTTTATATATGTGATATGTAATCCCAATTTTGTCTATCTGTTTATTTCGGCTAATCCCTGAAAATTTTGAAACTACGTTTGAACCTTAGAACTTTTAGAAACCAAGTTTGAGAAGAATCCGAAATATTCAGATTAGTAGGGTGGCCTGGATAATTAAATAACGTGTCATTGCTATTTATCAACGTAAATACATATCGTGCTAAGTAGTATTTATAAGAGGCATTAACACGCACACGTGATAACAGAAAAGTGACGTGTCAGCGGGGTGTGGGTCGCAGTGCGGGGAGAGTGTGTAGAAAGGAGACAAAGGGACCAGAGCAGTGATATAGTGAAAAAGAGCTAGATACGTCAAACCGCTCCGCAAGTGTGGAACCTTATAAGTGGGCCGATTTGCAACGCTTGATATGGATTCGTCGAGTGTAGTGTTCGGAATGCTCTCGACTTTTGTCACTCTGTCCTGCTTTTACTTGTCATCTGTGAATCTATCCATCTTTGTCACTCGCAAGTTTTATATATATATATATATATATATACATATATATAATTTTGTATTAAATTGTATTCGCATTATATGCTGCAGCGTTATTTTATCCACTTTTTGACCAAGTTAATCTAATTTTAGAACATAGAAGTGTGTTTTAATATAAAAACTTCATGCAAATAAATACATTAATAATTTTAAAGTAATTTTGTGGTATATATGTGGTAATGTGGTAAATTCAGTTTGCAGCATAAATAAACAAAAAATCTTTTATTTGAAACTAGTATTATGTGAACAGGACCTCAAGATCGCGCCGTATTGAAATAAAAATCGTATTAATGGCGAATCTACTGAATTTTATTCTAAGATCAGTGGGTCCGAGAGAGAAGGTTTCATCCTACTACGTATTAAGGCACAATGAGTGTTATATTGAACATTAGTGCCGCATAACGGTCGAGAGGAGCGATATAACTGTGGACCGGGCCACGGAAAGTATGTTTTCTCAGAGATATCGCCGGATTCTTGGGTCGCTGAACGACTTATTATGATATCGTTTTCGAGGGGAAGAAAATATGGTTGGGGCGGAGATCTGTTTATTTAATTTTCTTAAGATAACACCGTTTCAATAACTTGTTGTACAATTTCGGGATAACCGTTGTGCCGTAATCAGATGCTAAAGAATTTATCGTCGCAGAGTGTGATATAAAGAAATTTCGTGATGGAAAATTGGAGCTCGGGAATTAATACGTATATAATCCTTAGACGGGAAATACACCTATAATTAGTTTTTACCCTGCTAATACAAAATGTTACCTTGAAATGTTACATTGTACCTACATGTCAATCAACTTCAATAATTGAACCTTAAGGTATTGTACGGACAACTTAATATTTTATGCAAGCATAATACTGTCGTAAATATATGTATACCTTTTAATAATAATATTTCTACTCGTAAAAGTCATTTGTAATTACTTAATTTGCTAAACTAAGACAATAATATAAAAACTAAAATTACCTAATCTAAAAATAAATTAATACTTTAACTAAGATGAAGGTCAGTATAAAAATGGACCCTGCGACATTGTACCAAGTACGCTGGCAGCATTTACTCGTTGAATGGCCAAACTAATACGTTGGCCGAGGAAAGTGCCAGCTCTTCGGTCTCCCGTCGCATCAATAAGCCTCTTCGAAATATCTTCCAAGAGGCTCATTGCTGCAGGACCCCACGGACCGAGTGTCTCGACTCCGAATGATACAAAAACATATTCGGCGCCGAGGCCACTATATTTAGACATTTTATTTTTTTCTGCCGCCTCTGCTGCGGCTGCTGCCTTGGTAGATGTTCCATGGAGATGCGAAGGAGCTAGTGTGTCTACACAGGTAGCATCCCACACCAACACTCTACCCAATCTCCAGGGAATCAGGGACATCCCATCCGGTCTCCTACCATCGTGTCTCGAAATGCCTGCAGGCTCTAATACAGCTGGTACATTGGCTGACGCAAGAGACCGGCGGAGGATGTCGTTTAAGGCAGCATGCCTCGAAAAGCGTCCAGCAAAATAATATAAATTTATGACTTAATTTTTTTTTTCGTGATCGATGACCACTGTCGCCTATATTTTGGTAGGATAAAGGATAGGGGATAATAAATAGGATAAGTCTCTGGCATAACTTACTCATTCACCGAAACACAACAGCACACCTGCTGTGAAAAGGTGTAAGAGGGTGATTACTGTCGCTTACCGACTGCCAGTTTATTATAACTGGGTAAAACTATCATCAAGCGAAAGATTGGCAGCTTTTTTTTTATTATTAAATCAAGGTAGCGCTTGACCACTATCTCACCTGATGTGAGGTGCAGATGCGGCCGAAGGTGGACCACGCTTACCCAGTAAATGCCCATTTACCCTCGTTTTGAAGACCCCGAGGTTGTAGTTCTGTGGGAACACAAATGCAGGCACTCCTTAGCAGTCCGAACATGTAACATATAAACTGTGTAGTTTATATGTTGTTAAGTAAAGCTTACTTAACAACATATAAACTACACAGTGAGAAGATGGTATATAATAAATATAATTCAACTTAGTAGTTAAATTATATCTATTATGTTTTTTAGTTTCAATATGATTTTACGTCTCGTACGTCTAGACGTACGAAAACATTTTGTTTTATTAAACAAAATTAGCGCTGTGAGTCGTGAACACGACGGCGAACTAGAAAATGTGTGTGCCGCTATTCTATGATCAAGAGGGAATCATTTCTCGCATCTTTTCCGCATCATTTGCTCAGAGCTCGTGTGAGTCACTCTCGCTGTGATGCTACCGTCGTACTTGTGTGGATAAGACGCTCCTATGTCTCTGGGGACCGTTAATGCGTTCTCGATTCACTGGAGACTCAGCACCAATTTATGCCACCTACGCTTCTTCCTATCGACTAATTTTAAGCTAATTCGACGTTTTCGCGGCGTGTTGGCTTAATCTGTGGTTGCAATAATCACTTGAGTATGCTCTTTAATGTCTACCAAAAAAGATTTATGGGCTGGCTGAATTTCTCATTCTCCAATATTTATCGATGCCTTTAAGATTATACATTATATTTTCTTTTTATAAATATTTTATACATATTCATAGTTATTCATACTGTACATATTTCAATTTCAATTATCGTTGCTCTTGCAAATAAAAATAAAACTTTTAAAAAGGTATTTTGTAAATAATATTCAAAATGTTTATATTTTATTTTTCTTTTAATAATCTTTGTTTTTTTTTTTGTTCTTCATTATCATTATCACACACGCCCACAATGGCCAGGGGGAAAAAATTTTGACAAGTCCGTTGGTGCTGACGAGTGGTTAGGGTAAACGCTCTGTTCTAAGGTTCCCGGTTCGATTCTCGGCAGTGTCAACCTTGAAAATGAACTTTTCAAAATTGGCTCTGGTCTGGTTCTGGAAAGTAGTGGCAGGGTACACTACGTTTCGCGGTCATTGGGGCAGCCCATCTGGCGGCAGTAACCGCCCCCTAACAGAAGACCATCGTGAAATAACAGCAGGTGAGTGAGTAAAGGATGCCAGCGCCCATTTCCCTATCCCCTCCTAATCCCTTATCCTTAATCCTACTGTAGTCAGCAGCGCACTTGCAGCAGCTTTGGCGTTGCTTGTGTTATAGCCGACGGTAGCCACCTACCATCAAGTGGACCGTCGGCCTGTCTGCCGATCTTAAAATAAAAATAAAATGAAATAACATGATTTTCAAGATCGTCGTGAAATTTTATGGACACAAAAGGTTAAAGGCACAAGGCAAAAAGGTGAAAGATCTCCAACGGTCGCTGTCCAAAAGCAGTTGGTAAGACTTCAAAATATGCCTTCTGCGAAAACCTGAGACAGAGAACAGTCATTACTCAATTTATAAAGTAAGTACTTTGTAGATCCGTTGAACAACATAAATAAGCTTCTAAAACGTAGAGTACTACATCCCAGTAAATAAAGTTAAAACCAACCCGCTTTATTTAGAAAATTCTCCCTACAAATGGTTACTTTTATGACGTTTGTCATAACAGAGACTAAACAAAGGGAAAGAACAAATCAAAATTACATTACGTTTCACCACCGCGTTCATTGTTTTTCACGCGAATCAACCCTACGGGGAAAACTCAAGCTGAAAACAATTTTTGTAAGGCGATGCAGAGCCGAGCATAAATAATTCCTTTCGGTGTCACGGTAAAAAGGCGCACCAATCGTTAGGTGCTCGCATCAGTTCCACGTCATTTGACACTCGCTCGGGCCCCGTTTACACATGCCACTCGACTGGATAGAGTAAACGCTCTCGTGACACTATGAAGGTCGTTAGTTCGCTTCGCCCGTCCCACGACTCGCGAGTTATTGGAGAGAAAATTGTGCTGACTCCACGGGCCGACGCGCTTTTATCTCGACGCGTTTACGACTCGCTTCTAATGAATAACGTCATAACATAACCGACTACTAACGACATATCATAAGCTTGCTATTCCCTTTTCCGTACCTTATGATTATCTGTATAGACATCTTTGTCTTTATTTCTACCTAGTGTTTCTCTGGGACATCAGAATTCACAAATTATAGAAAGAAAGAAACCATCTTTTATTCCTCTAATACAATATGTGAACAATACAAACAATATACAACAATACAACAAACAACAAATAATAATTACAAGCAAACAAATATATAGACAAGTAACGAGAGGAAAAGGAACCCTGGCTCAGTATACAGTTGTGGTGCAGACCACAACACTGAAATTCTGCCAGGGACCAGATATTTAAAGAAAAAAATAAAAAATATTTAAACATTTACGCGGGACGATTCAGAACACGATTTTACAATCAATAGCTGAGATTATAGCAATTTTCTTAAAAACTGCTGATACTGGATAATGTATCCAGTTTAGGATACATTATCTAAATAATAAAAATGTTAGGCAATTATACAAATCGTATTCAGTACAATGGTTCGATAACACTTGAAATGTAAACAGAATGCACTGGGCACTACGTACTAAGGTGTTAATTTGAAAATATCTGTAGTTGGTCTTACCAGGAATCGAACCTGGAAACTTTGAATCAGAGAGCATTGATCTGGCATATTATAAATCCCTATAATTTCTGAAGAGATGACATATTATCATAATATTATCATAATTATCATAACTCTAAATTTTAACTCTCAAATTTTATGACGAATTAAAAATTAATTGTAATAAGTTTAAGTTAAAAATGAATTAAAATTTTATCCTATTCCCTTATCCTTTATGCAACCGTGGTCGGCAGCGCATTTCCAGCACCTGTGACGTTTCTTGTGTTATAGCGACGGTAACGACCTACCATTAAGTGGACTGTCTGATGACCTTAACATAAAAAAGAATAAACCTCTTGCTAGAAGTTAAGTTTTATTTAAAACCAGCCGTCTCCGCGATTTCGTACGCGTGGTATTCGGAAAAGCCGCGTAACTCTTTTGTTTGTAAACCGATTGAAATCAATGTTAAATGTTACATGAGCTTTCTACAATGCTTCAGTGAAAACCGCATTCAAATCGGTTAAACAGTTTCAGAGATTAGCGTGCACAAACGTACAATTCTAAAAACGTTTTTTTTTTGTATCGATAACATAAGTACAACGTGTTGCAAATTGTTTTTTTTTTAAAGAATATTTATTGTATACAGACACGGCTATATATGTATTATTTTATTATATGTAGTATATAGATTAATAGATTTAAATATAAATCTGGAAAAAGAATTTTCGCCAATTCTTTAAGATTACGTCACTACGTTAAGAAACGTTCGTTTTATTATAAGATCTTTGCCAAATAGCATTTTGACTTCCAACTTAGTATAAACGTTTTTCATATTTGAGTTTTTTCAAATAAACTTTATTTATCGTCATATCATCATTAACAGCAACAAGTCGCTCTGCTGAAAATAGGCTATGTTGTTTTCGTCGTACCACCTAGTGGTCGTCTTCCGTATTATGTTGAAATCATTGCTGCCTTTTGAAACCTTTTTTTTTTACTTATTCCCCTCTAGCATTTTCGATTTTAAATTATTTATGACAATAGTATTAAAATTAAAATTTAGTAGTGCCAGTGCACACTGCGTTTCGCTGTCATTTGGGCAGCCCGCTGGCGGCAGCAACCACCCTTTACAGAAGACCACCGTGAAATAACAACTCGTGTGATGATGTTCTCGGCGAGTGAATAAGGTTTGCCAGAGCCCTTTCACCAACCTTCAATTTATCTAGGACGGCAGCGTCCTTACAACCCTCGTGGCATTGTTTCTGTATGCTTGGCAATATGTGAATTTCATGGTAAGCGGTTGAATAGTTATAGACGTAACGAACAAACAAACTCACTTTCGCATTAATAATTAGTTAGAATTAATTGATTTCATACGTTAGGTATTGCTAATTTCGGCAATAACATTTACTCGTAACTATTGTACGAATTGAACTGTAATAGAAACCGGTGTAGGTAGTGAATTATTTGTGATACTTCCAAGAATAAATTGGAAACCTGTCCCCTCCAATAAATATAACACGAGAAATGCCGAGCACAAATATTACGCACAATAAAGATGTTATGGCCCAAGTATTTATCTGCCGGTACGTCTTACGGGCTTGTCAACTAAATAAATATGTATCAACCCACATATATTTTATTGAAAAAAACAATTTTATTAATTGTTGAATCGTAACTGTTTTCCTTAAAAACTATTTTTCTCAAACATGCTCGGAAATGTAAGCATTCTTGTACTAAAAACAAGCCACGAAGTTTCTTGGCTCATGCATTTCTTTCTCGGCCTAGGCCAAGAATATTACATGAAAATTCATTCCTGGCCGCTGCTCAGCCCGATGAAACCCGAAGTTTCACGAGTCTTCACGAACGCGCCCGCCGCTGTCACAGGCGTAGTAGGCGGGGGCGAGCGCACGCTCTTTTCATGACTGAGCTGTATGGCTGTTTCCTTTGCACTCATTAATTATAAACTTTTTTCAGTACCTACCTAAATATTTATTGCTTTTAGTAAACATTGCGTTTGTTTTATTCTAAATAAAACTGTGTATATGTAAATTTATTTTTTTCATATTATACTAATTTTTTTGCATTATCACGTGTTTCATTATTTCCTCACATTTATTGAGAAAAGCACTATACCAGCCTCGACCGGAATGAGGATTGCCGGACTCAGATCTTTATCAAGGCCTCGCTAAAGCTCGGCCTTGAAACCACTTCGTCCGGCAATTCTTCACTTCCTGGACTCTGCAGTAATGTACTATAATATATCATTTTCATCGAAATGGATTTATTTACTCTGATCACAAAACACTCCAGTTGTTTTGGAGAATTTTGTGAAACACAAACACAAGGAGAATTTTACTCTGTCTCAGGACTCACTGGTTAAATTCCTGGAAGGACCAACTTGTAAGTAAGTGATGCCAGAGCCCATTTATCTATCCCTCCTAAACTTATCCTATTAAGGCCGGCAGCACACTTGCAGCACCCATGGTGTTGCATGTGTTATAGATGCTGCAAGAGATCGGCAGCGTATTCTTTTATCTTAAGGTCGGCAGACAGGCTGACGGTCCACTTGATAGTAGGTGGCTACCGTCGCCTATAACACAAACAACGTCATAGATTACAGTAGGATTAAGGATAAGGGATTGTGGAGAGTTAGAGAAATTGACTCGACATCCTTCACTCACTTAGCGAAACACGACACACGTGCTGTTATTTCACAACGGTCTTCTGTAAGGAGGTGGTTACTGCTGCCAGATCGCCTGTCTAAATGACTGCGAACCACAGTGTGCCCTACCACTACTTTCCAGATCCAGAACAGCGCCAACTTTGAAAAGTTAATTTCCGAAGTTGAGTCTGTCTAGAATCGAAACCGGGAATCCTAGAACAGAGCATTAAGGCAAGCATCCTAACCACTCATCTAACGGGCTCGTCAAATTTGCAGCACATGTCGCGTTTCTTGTTTTATTTCCATTAAATGGATTTTAGTGAACGGAGGAAAAAATTACACAGGTTTTGAATCACTAACCCAATAATGGATTTTTTGACACTAGTTTGTTCTAAAAAATCAATTTAGAACATTAATGGATTAAGGTGAATATATGGCAATATCCCACTTTCTATTAAAATCGACGGCACATTTCAATTCCCCTTCCATTTCAATTCCCCGTAATTATAGTCGACAGTGGCCACCTAACATGTTAAATAAGAGATAAGGATTGTATGTAGATAAAATATTTATAAAATATCACCGAGTCGCAAACGTAATATTAATCTTTTACAGAATTCTCAGAATACTCCGGCAGAACTAGCTTGAACTTTTCATCGTTAAAAAATGAGGTTGGAAACCAACCAGCGCATACCTCTCCCTCCAAATTACTTTGAAAGCTTTTTCACTTATAAGTTCTAAAAGCTAACGTCGGTAAACAAAACGCATACGTTTAGGTACGCAAACAGCAGTAATAAACTCTAAAACATAAATAGACGTCCAAAGTCCAAAGGTTGACGTAATTCAAAGAGAGTAACTTGCTACGTTATATTACATAAGTAATATACTAACTTTTTCCCTCCGCGTCACTGAATGTAAAAAAAATTAAGATAAACAATCAAATGCAAGGCACAAACATAAGGACCAATTTCCTTTGACACTAATCGGAATTTGGGACGTTCGAGACTTTCGGCCGGCGCGCTTTTTCCAGAACGTTTCATAGTTAATCGTAACAATATATAGAATAAACCATCTAGTGAGTAGTCTGCCTGTCAGTCAAGCGGTCATATAAAATTAAAATTCGTAGTGTTGTTTAAAAGAACTAACTTCCGTTTTCACTTCCATTCGCGAATAAACGCCAAGTTCAGTTTAGTTTCAGGGAACATCGGTAAGTTCTCTTGACGTACACCGAGGACAAAGGAGCGCTGCTCTTCTGACGTTAGCACAATAGGTGCACTACTATTAATTATTTAGCTCTTAGACAAAAGCTATTTGCACAAGATGCGGCCTTGCTCGAAATAATCCTTCCCACAATGAATGACATAACTCGTTCTACTAATTAATTCATTATATTGTACTGCGAGGCTGTTTCTTTGAGTCTCACTTCCTTTTAAGACTGTATAATAAATAAACTTTCTTTTTAAACGCTAGACTGGGTTTGTTTGTTGTTAGAGTTCCGTACGTCCGAATAAAAAAACGGAACCCTTAGACTTGATTTCCTCCTATGCTGACGTCGGTCGCTGACGTCGGTCGCTGACGTCGGTCGCTGACGTCGGTCGAGCGTACGAATAAACACAATACTCTATGGACCATCACACAGCGACGCTGACGTCCGCGGTAGATTTATTGCTACGCGCCGCTGATGGCGCGCGTTGGTCTCGCTTGTCAGCGCCGCGCACGTCGTCGGTGCGGTGACGCGTTATACACCACTATCGCGCGCTCAGTGCGAAGCTGACCAGTTAGCTGTACGCACGTGTGCGCGGCGCAAGCGAGCAGAAAAGGCACGACTGTTCCGTTCAGCGATCGGTTTCACAGTGCGGGGTTTTTCTTTGTCATACGCGACCGACGGTACGCTCGACCGACGTCAGCGTAAGAGGAAATCAAGCCTTAGGATCACTCGTGTGTCCGTCTGTCCCACCATTCCCCCCCCCCCCCTCCCTTATCTCCGAAACTAGTTAACCTAAAATTTTGAAAAAAATACAGAAATTAGTTTTCTACTTATAGATTATAGGAAAACCTATAAGAAGTCTATGATATTAAAATAACATGGTAAATCACTCAATATTGTGCGGATAGGTAACATCGTATGGAGTTCAACTCGCACTTGTCCCTTTTTTTTTTATTTGAACGCACCTTTAGCATACTATGCTTAACAAAATGTGAATGAAATGAGAATGAAACAAGAAACTTATCTTATGTCAATTTTTCAAGGTGTCAGTTTTTAGCAGTAAAATCTATATTATTTATCTATATTTATACCATTAAAGTATTCTTAAACGAAAAAATCTACCATCTCTTGAAATTTTCATTCTTTGTGATCTTTAAATAATATTTTACCGTGATTTTATAAGTAGAGAGGAAGGTTTGAGTTTTATTTCACTCTCTATAAAAGGTTTAAACAGAATAATAACTACAACTACTCACTGCACGTGCAACAACAACAACATACAATATACAACATCTAACTAGACATTGGTAACATAAGAAAGCTAAAGATGTTGCCTGGCTATCAAAAATATGTGTTGTGTAAGAAACTACAATATATCACTTAATTATCATAACTTATAATTATTACAATAATTATAAAACTAGAGATGCATTTTATGTATGTATTTCTTTAGTTTGATATTTTACCGCGTCCGTGTAGGTAAAATACTTTTTGATGTTACCTACTTACTGTGACAATATAGTGTCAATCAAATATATTAAGTTAATTCTTAATGAAAATTATTTTTTAATTTAAAAAGGAATTGGTGAACAACAAAACTTTAATTGTCGTTTCTTTGATTACAGAGCAACAAGGTAGTTTATTTTATTTATATAAGACGAATAATCTTATATAAATAAAAAAAAAGATAAACATATTTATGAAAAACTAATTCTAAGATAACCGAAAAGACGACAAAGTCTATAACTCTGTAGCCTGATAAAGCTGGTAACTAGCTGTAACTATATAGCCCGATAAAAAATTTATGTTTCTATTATTTTCCATTATAAAAAATTACGGAATCTTTGACTAATCCATTATATTTCATCGAATAACATGCACTGGTATTTAACTGCGGCTACAAATTGTAGGCGAGCTGCACAGTTTACCTATAACTGCGGCGAAGTCACTCTGATTTTCTTACTTCCCTATACTCTAGCTTCATGTTTTATTTACAAATAATATTTTCAAGTTACCTTGAAAATAGCAACGTTAATTATTCAACTTGAACATTACAAATTGAACATGAACATTACAAACATTACATTACAAATTACCATAAATTCGCAAAGCACTATATTTTGACCAAACTAGAAAAAACAATCTCAGTTTTGAAAAATCTCAAATTTAAAAGTAACCTCCAAATGTGCTCTGTTTTTATTTTTATTTTAAGTAAAAGTCGGCAAGCAGGATGACGGCATAAACGCCACAGGTCCTGCAAGTGCGTTGCTGAAGGATTAAAGATAATGATAGGTACAGAGATAAGGACAAGGATAGGAATTAAGAGAGGGATAGGGAAATTGGCACTGGCGGCTCTGACAGCAGTCGTGGGAAAGGACTTGTCCTTATCTGCTGTCATCAGGGCAATGATTGAAAGTCTTGACGGCTGGAATGCCGTCAAGACTGATCCACTCAGGCGTCGAAGGGCCGGCCGACGTGCCCGGGCGTACGCCGCGGCGCACGTCGCGTGACAACCTCAGGGCGTCAAAAGGGGACGTGTCTGACGCCCTGAAACACCCAACAAGGATGAGTGGCGGCTCACGGCATTGATCCGCATATCACCGCTGATGGTGGAATCCGGGGGGGTTCTAAAAAAAGGGAAATTGGCACTGGTTACCTCTCTCATCCACCGAAACACACCAACATAGCTGTTATAACACGGTAAAGGGATGGTTACTGCCGCCAGATGGGCTACCAATAAATTACTGCGATACGCTTTGACCTTTTCTTGCGCCTATCCTAACGCACCTCCAAGTGCAAAGTATTGATGTACATATTGTCTATTTCTAAACGAATCCGAAGCCAGAGAGCGCACATTAAAGTTTGATTGGGTTTTCATAGCCGGAGCAACGTAAGAGCGTCGTTAAGTTTAGTGTGGCCACAAATCGCCTGCTCATTGCCGCCGCAGAACGCCCATACGGATAGAAATAAAACCGGCAGCAGCGTATACAGCGTCAAGTGCCTCTTCCCTTATGCATTAAGCCACAGTTTTAACTTGCGTTTTTATTGAAATACTTACTTTAGATGCGCACTTTAATTATTATGATTTATTTAAATATATTTTTCATGTTTGTTTTTCAAAACGATCCTGAAACTCCATATAAGATGAAAATACGATGCCGACCTTCACAAGATAAAGGATAAGAGATAAGGAAGGGAGAAAGGCATTGGCTCTGGCATCCTTTTACACACTGAATACGGTCTATGCCAGAATTTGTTTTTTTTTTAATGTTACGACTAACCATGGAACATTCTGGTAAAAGCACTTGCGTAGGTCGAAAATCTTCCCGGTTCGTGTCAAAGGAAATTGGTCCTTGTGTTCACAACATAGAGTTCACGTTCAACAGAAAGAGCATTCCCAAACTTTCAATGGACTTGTTTATTATAGTGAATTCGAAATAGATCGAGACGTTTGGCGGCAAATATAAATAGGAGAGTGGCGAGCGGGAGGCAAACAGTTATGCGATAGCATGCGAAACGAAAGCGCCTTTTCGAAGTTTTTGGAAGTTACCTGCGACAGTAAACCAGCGACTCATTAAGGGAATCATTGACGACTTTTGGCAAATTTAACGGTTTTATCGGACTAGTTTAGCCCTTTTGGAAGTCATCTTAGTTTGTTGTGGAAATAAATAATTCATTTTCGCCCTTACACGGCAGTTTGACTCACCCCGCACGTAACATTAATAATAGTCTATATCACAAGTTCAAATAGGTGTTAATCCAAAAAATATCTGCGATAGCTCATTGGATTTGGAATGATATGTAAAAAAAGTATTAAAATGTTTTACCAACACATAAACGATTGCAACAGTTATAAACAAATTAAGATGAGAAAAATAGACATTTAAGTCTCTAAAACCACAAGCAATAGCACATATCGAAAGGACGAACTTTTTGATAAAAATAAATCACTACTCCCGGATCTCTCTCTCCATATTTATAATTTTAATTTAACGCTGAAACGCGCCGTTACGTGATGCACGCACCGTCTCTAAACAGGGTACATCACAACATTAAATAATTTCTTTATAGTCATCATCATCATCTCAGCCGTAGGACGTCCACTCCCCCTGATTCTCCAAAAGGACCGATCAGAAGCAACCTGGATCCATCGTCGACCCGCGGCCTTTATCAGGTCGTCTGTCCACCTTGTGGGTGCAGGTCCTATTTTGCGCTTGCCCGTCCGTGGCCTCCGCTCGAGAACCTTCCGGTCCCAGCGGCCGTCGATTCTCCGTGCTATGTATCCTGCCTACTGCCACTTCATCTTACTAATCCTTCGGGTTATGTCAGTAACTTTCGTTCGCCTATGAATCTCCTTATTCCTGATTCGATCTTGCAGTGTAACCCTGGGCATAGCCATCTCCATACTCGTTGAGCTTTCTTACGAGGCCCATAGTTAGAGACTACGTTTCAGCGCCATATGCTGGCAATTATTTGTAAGAACAATTATTATTGTGCTTACAAATAATTATTTAAAAATATGTATATGTGGTTTTAATTAATATAAAATACTACTTGCTATATTAGTATAATTTTACAGTTTTATAAATAGAAAATGAAGTCAAAACGTCGACTTGACCGATTGCCACAGTTGGAATAAGTTCTTTTCCTTTCCACGTCGACCAACTACTTCGGTTTAATAGAGTTCGTTCTCAACTTCATAATATCAGTTTGTAGGCACCAACTAAAATCATTAATTACATTTTCTTTCCGCACTTGTACTTGAATAATATTGGAGCTTTTCTGTAGTATCTATTGATCTTTCATCGTATTTTTAACTGCACAGAGGTTGTTTATCGATCAAAAACTTTAATTTGAATTCAGCTTGAATGAGGCTTTTCTTGTTTCGATTCCTCAATGTTTATAAACGATAGCATTAACAGTGACTCGTGTCGTGTTTATACAAAGGTTGTAAGCGCTTTCCTTACCTTTGACGAGCCCGTTGGATGAGTGGTTAAGGTGCATGCCTTAACGCTCTGTTCTAGGATTCCCGGGTTCGATTCCCGGCTAGGTCAACTTTGAAAAATGAACTTTTCAAATTTGGCTCTGTTTTAGAAAGTAGTGGCTGGGCACACTGCGTTTCGCAGTTATTTGGGCAGCCCGTCTGGCGGCAGTAACCACCCCCTTACAGAAGACCACCATGAAATAACAGCACGTGTGCTGTTGTGTTTCGTTGAGTGAGTAAGAGATGCCAGAGCCCATTTTCCTATCCAATTCCTTATCTTTAATTCTATTGTAGTCGGCAGCGTACTTGCAGCAGCTGTGGCGTTGCTTATTTTATAGGCGACGGTAGCCACCTACCATCAAGCAGACCGCCAGCCTGTCTGTCGATCTTAACATTGAAAAGAACCGCTTATGGTGTTATTTTACAAAAAGAAAATAATAAATTTTCACATTCGAAACAGTTGCCTTGAGCCAGTGTCGTTTAATATTGGTTTATACTATTCCTCACACGAATTTGATCTCTTAAATCGCGGAATATTTCGCCGGAATTGTGCTTATTGGAAATAAATCCTGGATAAAATGGGATGATACCTACTCAGGTACCCACCCCCGCAGTCATATGGGGGCGCTTATATGTCGATCCCTTTGAACCAATTGTGTTTTATACACAAATATGTTTCAAACATAACGAAGATAACCACAAATGTTTAATCAATTAATGACGCACGTGTAAATTTGGTTGGAACATTAGAAAAACATAATTTTTCAAGGAATTTTTGTCTTCAGAATACATATACATGTGTACTTCTGTATACAGTTATGTATACAGAGGAGAATAGAGGAGTCGAGAGGAGACGAGAGGAGACGAGACGAGACGTGCGTCGTCACGTGACATTTCTGTGGTTGAGTAAGTATTTTTTCTAAACAACATACAGCACTTTTTTGATTTCAAAGATTTTAATTGTTGTTACCAACAGAAACTAGGTCTTCTAATATAAACTGTATCACCATTCACTTACTGGAATTGGTGAGCACAGTTCTCTGTCTTGCAATAAATTCATGTATTCTGTTTCACAACTAATAAATGACAAATGTCATATAAGAGACCCACCTTTCTGTCTGTCCATACCTATTGAACAATAAAACTATTAATGAATATAATATTTTACAAATGAGAAAAGATAAATTATTATTTGTATAGAGGCGAGAAAACAAAATTATTTTCGATGACTTTAGAACAACCTCAACGCTTTGTTTCTTAGGACGGAGACAAAAGCTACATTTTACATTACACTTTCAATAAATAATCCTTAACTCGACAAATCCATTCTGAAAGTCTTAAAATCCTTCAGCTATTTGTTCGTTTCTTGGAAGTTTTGAAAGTGACAGAGTTATTACTTTGGACATCGTTATCTTTAATTTTAAACCGGTCGGACAAAAACAAGAACTGTAATGAAATTTTAACAGATTGTTGTTAGCTACTTAAATTTATTGTTTTGTATTGAGATTTTTAATTATAAATGAAACTTTTACGTACAATATAACGTTAAGTTACAGATAAGTACGTCGAAATAAATGTAAAGAAGTCAGATCTAGCCTGACCATTCAAATCGAGACTACATGATCTCAACGAGCAATACGATGATATTAGAAAAGTAATCTAAAAAATATTACGTTTAACGTAAAAAATATTACGTACAAAATATTCCTAAAATAATTTTATAATAATTTCAAAATATAATATGATATTACAAAATATGTAGTTTTACTTCAAATAAAAAATAAAATAAAACAACGCGTTACGTCATCTAACCAACAAATAGCACTCGAATATTATGGTATTAACCATACTGAACTCAAAAACGGTTGAAAGCAAGGACTGCCTCAGCATCTCAGACCAGTAAAACCCAGAAAAAGCCCAGACAAGTCTATGTAAATCGGTTTTTTATTTTTTCATATATTTATTTTTAAAGTTTACAGATAAGTTTAGCCAATAATTCTGGTTCAGTCTAAAGGTTCAATTAAAATATTTCAAAGAATATTCAATCAATAGAATTATGAGGAAAAACCGATTTCCGTAGATCTACGGATACCAAAGACAACAAAACCAGTAGAACTACACAGAGTCGGAGGCCGCTTCCACCTGAAACTCTCGGATAACTCCTGCTCATGTGGCCGCTCATCTCTACGCCATTGAGGGTGGGCGGCCCAAAGGGGGTTTCCATCTGACATTTCCACAGCAATCGCGGCAGCCCGAGAGACGGACTCCATCTCGTGTTGTCGTCGCGGAAGAGTTACTAGGCCGGGTGACGAGGCCGGGTGTTCACTCTTCCGGACGACTGCGAAGGGCGGTTACTAGGCCGGTGGCCCTAACCGGGTCTTCACCACCCCCCACAAGGCCACGATTGCGGTACTCTGCCAGATGGTCCTTCCCTGCCGTAGAGCTCCGCGTGCGTTGCCCGACTACCACTGAGCGACAGAGCCATCCGAGAGAATCCGCCCGCTGCGACCCGCCTCATGCGCAAAACCGAGACCCATACCTCGGTCCGACGAACAAGGACCGGGGGTGCCGTCTCTCACCGGCCCACACCCGCATGAGCCGAGTACGGATCCTCGGCCCAGCGAGCGGTGACCGGCGAAGCTCCAACTGACCGTTGGAGCCTCCCAGCAAACGCTCCGCCACGAGCTCCGATGTTCGGAGTTCGCTCGGAGCCCTCACGGGTGTGCTTTCTTAGTTCCCCAGCGACAATCCGGTCAGCCAAGCAAAGGCGGGTGACCCCACTGACCCCTGCAACCGTCCGGATTGGCGAGGGTTAAGCCCCCCCACCGCGACAAGGTCCCAGCACACCTAGGGGGGGGCAGACGGGCTGCCCTGCCATTACTTTCCAGATCCAGACCAGAGCCAAATTTGAAAAGTTCATTTTTCAAAGATGACCCTGCCGGGAATTGAACCCGGGAACCCTAGAACAGAGCGTTAAAGCAAGTGCCCTAACCACTCTTCCAACGGGCTCGTCAATAACGTTATGCGTATCATCGTCATCAGCGTTATGCATACATATAACAATCTCGTATTCGTTGCGAACTGCTTGGCAATCGATATACAATATTATTTACTAAGTAGTTACAGTCATAGCGGTTATGGCAAACATTAAATAATTCTATTTATATATACTATTTGATTCTGAGGCGGTACGAAGTTCACCGGGTCAGCTAGTAATATATAATGAATACGTACTGTACGTTCTTATTTATTTCCATTCGACCCAGTTATTAGATATTAAAGCATTACACAAATTAGATATCTTCAACTATTTTCACAGAACATTCAAAACCAATTAAAATATCATCAATTCAGTAAATTCATAATTTATACGTTCTTAGATGGTTGTTCAGTCTGCATACAATAAGTAGTAAAATGCCCTAATTCTGCTTGATTTATAAAATTTCTTTCCCGCCATAACTACTCTCAAGAAAGCATTTGAACTATGTTAAACGGACCGATAGAAAATAATCTTTGTAACCATCGACAATAGACCCATCGATTTTTTATTTTGCAACGTCTTTTTGGTGGTAGAAAAAATAGGTGAAGTTAGGGCAACATTCGTAACTTCGCCTACATGCGTATACTATATTAATTAATAAGTTACTCGTTATTGTGTACTATAAAATCTACGTCTGATCTACGTCTTGGTGTACGGACCGTTGTCTAACTACTCGGACTGTCACTCTAGCCTTTCTGGCTGCCGTTCTAATCGGGCGTAGCGATTATTAGTTGATTTGTTCTTGTTAATTGCTGCCATTGTGTTAAGTTGCTTTGTAATAATTAAAAATAATCTTCGTTTACCTTAACGGTTATTTCTGAGAGAAATGATTATAGAATAGATTAAATAATTAAGCATAGGATAATAAAACCATTTGTGTTTTATAAAATAAATTTCATTAGTCGTAATACTGCATTTTTACTTCTGATGTCTGACCCTATTCCGACATCAGAAGTGGGATGCGATCTCACTCCACCCACTTCAGAGCAAGTTGCTTCAAACTCTGTAATGGAGCACATGCCGTCCTTTTTCAATGGCATGGAGGCTATTTTTTCAAAAATTGCTGAAAGCCTATCTTCCAAAAGCAGTTCACCGCATTCCACACAACTATTACCGTTCGACCCCGATGACCCTAACTCAGATATTGACGGTTGGTGCCGCTTGTCTGAAATTATAATTTTAAATAAAAATTTAAAGGGGGTTGAATTAATAATGTCCTTGACCCATTGTCTGAAAGGCAGTGCAGCGACACTTTTGACAAAAATTCCTCCAGATCAATTCGAATGGGCAGCAGTAAAAGAACTTTTGATGGCACAATTTTCACGGCCAATGCTTATCCAAGATCACTTTGATCAAATCTTGAAGTTTCAGATTAATCATGGGGAGAACCCGGCTCAGGCATGCTTACGCTTGTGGCAGTTAATAGAAAAAATTCCAGATGCCAACCTACCCGACAAAGTGATCACAGGTTTTGCTATATCAGTATTATCTCAATGCGACATCCTTATACGTCGCGAGCTAAATTCTACAAACATTCACGATAAAAATCAGCTTTTTCGAGTGCTGCGCGGTATTAATTTAAAGAGAAAATCTGATCACCTTGAATCTAATGATTTGGATTCAAAACGTCCTCGAATGACTTTTGGATTTCGTGGAAGTTGCCACCACTGTGGCAAAATTGGACACCGAGCGTCAGATTGTCGCGAAAGAACTAAGTCCTTTAACACTACGAAAAGTGTTACGGATAAACAACTCGAACAGAAGCCGCAAGTAACCTGCTTCGTGTGTGGCGAGTCCGGTCACACATCTCCTGGCTGTCCCAAGAAGACGAACACATGGAAGAAAGAAAATTCCTCTTCATCAAGTAAAGAAGTCAACGTGTGCTCGAAGACTACTCGAGGCGTGATGGAATGCAGCGGTATGAAAATAAATTTTATTTTTGATTCTGGCTCAGAGTGTAGTCTGATTAAGAAAAGTATTTCACATTTAGTTAATGGTGAAAGATCGTATGACCCTGTTAACATGCTAGGTATAGGTGAATGTAGTGTAAATAGCACGGAGCAAATTACTTGCGATATCAAAATCCAAAATATAGTGACTTCTGTAACTCTTCATGTTCTCCCGGATGAGCACCTTCGTGATACCGCTTTGTTAGGTCGGGACTTACTTCAAAATAATATTTCTGTAGAAATTGGTCAAGAAAGTTTAGTTTTTAGACAGCTTAAGGAGACTAATTTATGCTCTAAGTTAGGACCTAGTTTAGACATGGACATAATTAATACTGACTTAACTGGATTTGACAAAGAAAAGCTTTTTAAAATCTTAAATAAATATAATAATAATTTCATTGACAGCCTACCTACGACACGAATTAAAACTGGAGAATTAAAAATCGATTTGATTGATCCACATAAGGTAGTACAAAGGCGACCATATCGATTGTCTCCCGATGAATCTAGAATCGTTGATGAAAAGGTCGAAGAATTGCTTAAAGCTAAAATAATAAGAGAAAGTTCATCACCGTTCGCAAGCCCTATAATACTAGTAGCAAAAAAGGATGGAACTACCCGCATGTGCGTTGATTATAGAGAACTAAATAGTAATACCAAACCAGATAACTATCCCTTGCCATTAATTAACGACCAGATAGATAGACTTCATGGTGCTTATTACTTTTCTAGTATTGATATGGCTTCAGGCTTTCACCAATTACCTGTTCATGAAGAGTCTATAGAGAAAACAGCCTTTGTTACCCCTAAAGGGCAGTTTGAATATTTAGCTATGCCCTTTGGTTTACGAAATGCCCCGCCAATATTTCAAAGAGCAATTAACTGCGCTCTGAAACCTCTGAATGACGATAGAATTCTAGTGTACATGGATGACGTCCTCTCAGCATCCGTAACCATTGACGAAGGCCTTAATCGCTTAGATAAACTATTAGAGACACTGTCTAATGCAGGATTTTCATTTAATATAAAAAAATGTTCCTTTTTAAAACTTAAAACTGAATATCTTGGTTATGCGATTTCAGCTGGTGAGATTAGACCAAATCCTAAAAAGATACAAGCCCTAATAAACGTTCCTACTCCAAAAACGGTTACCCAAGTACGACAACTTATAGGCCTAGCAACTTATTTTAGACAGTTTATCCCAAATTTTTCGCAGCTAATACGTCCTTTATATCCTTTGACTAAAGGGAAAGGTTCAATTCACTGGAAGTCAGAACACGATTCAATTCATCAAAAACTTATTAAAATATTAACATCAGAACCTGTCTTAAAAGTTTTCGACCCCTCTTTACCAATCGAACTGCACACTGATGCAAGTTCCGAAGGATACGGTGCAGTACTTATACAAAAATATCGTGATAACCCCCATGTAGTTGCATATTTCAGTCGTAAGACAATTGATACAGACAGTCGTTATCATTCTTACGAATTAGAAACTTTAGCTGTAGTCAGGGCAGTCGAATATTTCCGACATTATTTATACGGACGAAAATTTACTGTCTTTACAGATTGTAACGCTTTAAAAGCGTCCCATTCTAAACGAGATTTGACACCCAGAGTTCATCGTTGGTGGGCCATACTTCAGGCTTTTGATTTCAACATAATCTATAAAGAAGGTCGAAAAATGGCCCATGCTGATTTTTTGTCCAGAAATATGTCTGACAATACAAATTGTTCGGAACCGCGAAATGTAAATTTTCTTGAGTTAGATAAAGGTTGGCTGATTGTCGAGCAAGAGCGCGATTCAGAACTTTCTGACATAATTTTAAAATTACGTAATAACCAGCTACCTGAAGAAGTGGTCCACACATACGACTTAAGGCAAGGCATCTTATATAGAAAAATAGAACGCAGAGGAGTATCCAGTTGGCTACCCATTATACCTCGCTCTCTTGTTTGGTCCCTTATTAGCCATGTTCATAATGAACTTAAGCATTTAGGTTTTGATAAAACATTAGAAAAACTTTACGAGCTTTATTGGTTTCCTAACATGGCACAATTCGTTAAGAAGTTCATTAATAATTGTGTTGTTTGTAAAACCTCTAAAGGTCCCTCTGGTGCGCAACAAGTACAACTTCATTCTATTCCTAAAGATCCAGTACCCTGGCATACTGTCCATTTAGATCTTACAGGAAAGCTAAGCGGCAAAAGCGAAAGGAAAGAATATTGTTCTGTACTAATTGACGCTTTTACAAAATTTGTACTTCTCGAATATGCGCCTACCTTAAGTTCTTCTCATGCGAACTTTGAAAAATATTTTTACTGTAATAGAATGTAATTCTAATAATATTTGGCAGGATCAACTGGGAGAGATTCAGCTGGCTCTCAATAGTACCCGATCTCGAGTCACCGGTTTTTCACCTATGGAACTCATGTTCGGTATTAAAGGTAACTCACTGAACATTGCCAGGATATCTCCTAGTTCTTCTGTAGTCGACTCCGACCGATTCAATGTTGAAACGGCCCGTTTATCTGCATTAGAAAACATTGAGCGATCAGCTAATGATGACACAATACGATTCAATAAGGGCAAAGCAACGATTAAGCCATTTTCGGTGGGTGATTTTGTGTTTATTAGATGTGAAGAGCGACATCAAACTAAATTAGATAATAAATTTAAGGGACCTTTTAAAATTATAACAGTTTTAGATAATGACCGCTACGAATTAAAAAACATTAACGGCTCTAATAGAATTTACAAGTATGCCCACGAAAATTTAAGAAAAGTACCTGAAGGACATAAAGGGTTCCTTGAAATTTCTGAAAATTTTAATGATGAAAACAATGATGCTGATGAACGGTCCGTGACGGCGGATAATGAAATAAACTACCTATCTGATTCTGATGCGTCACCTGTGCACACCTTACCAGGACTTGGAGAACCTTCGGGCTCTCGCATTGTAACAGTTGCCGACGTACATAATTCTGCGGAAGCTTTAACCAATAATTCGGGAACACTATCGGTTGATTCCATAGAAACCCTATCCATAGGTTCCGAGGAAACTTTATCTGCTTGCTCTTTTTAACTGTTGTGAAAGATTTGTTGTTTGATGGAAGCTGTAGAGATCTCACCTGCTTTTGTGGGTGACGATCTGGTCCAGCAAATTATTGTTTAACGGAAGCTGTAGAGATCTCACCTGCTTTTGTGGGTGATGATCTGGTCCAGCAAATTATTGTTTAACGGAAGCTGTAGAGATCTCACCTGCTTTTGTGGGTGACGATCTGGTCCAGCAAATTATTGTTTAACGGAAGCTGTAGAGATCTCACCTGCTTTTGTGGGTGACGATCTGGTCCAGCAAATTACTACTGTAGGGATCTCGCCTGCTTATGTGGGCGATGATCCGGTCCAGTAATAGACAGCTGTAGGGATCTCATTTCTTTTAGTAAATGACGATCCGGACCAGCGTGTACAAGCTGTGATACGCTTGTGGAATCTTAAAGCGAATAAGGTTTTTGATTGTAAGGATCACATTAACATATTTTCTTATCAGCGATTTTCTGTCTGTTTAACAGGTCTACGCTCGAGGACGAGCGATTGTCAGAATGGCCGTGACGGCGCCGGTGTGATACGACAGCGCCACTCCGCGCTAGCGGCACGTGCACCATTACGTCATCGCATACGGAGCGGGGCGACCGCGCGCCCCTCTGCTCGCCTATAAAAGCGGCTGCACAGGGGGGTCGGCACGCATTTGTCGGGTGGGATACGTCTTGGTGTACGGACCGTTGTCTAACTACTCGGACTGTCACTCTAGCCTTTCTGGCTGCCGTTCTAATCGGGCGTAGCGATTATTAGTTGATTTGTTCTTGTTAATTGCTGCCATTGTGTTAAGTTGCTTTGTAATAATTAAAAATAATCTTCGTTTACCTTAACGGTTATTTCTGAGAGAAATGATTATAGAATAGATTAAATAATTAAGCATAGGATAATAAAACCATTTGTGTTTTATAAAATAAATTTCATTAGTCGTAATACTGCATTTTTACTTCTGATGTCTGACCCGATTCCGACATATATATATACAGTTGTGGTCATATAATTAAGAACGATTTGAAGTTTCAGATTTTTTAATCTAAATCATGTCATGTGTAGTTATGTGTTCCTTCTTAGAAGTAACTAGTTATGTTATCAAATAGCCACATGAATAGAGCAAATGGGTTTAGTAATATAGAATAAAATCACTAACTATTTTTTTTACAAATTTTATTTATGTTCTATAGTAACAAATTCAAATAGTAATGAAGCTGGACAAATAATTAAGAACGATTTATTAAACTGCTCGAAAGTTGTTTTATATGAAACTTAGATTAAATTAAGAAAAAAGTGCGTAAAGAAAAAAGAAATTTAATACATTTTAAACTAAAATTAATAGTTAGTAGCATGTCCACGGCTTTTAATTACTGCATTACACCGGCGAGGCATTGACTCTATCAATTTTTGACATTTCACAAGAGAGATAGAGTTCCATTCTTCCAAGAAAACCTCGTACAGCTCTCTTAAATTGCCACACTGGTGATTTGACACCTTTTTCTTGACTTCGGACCAAAGATGCTCTATTGGGTTTAGATCTGGGCTGTTAGCTGGCCAATCTAAAACAGAAACTGATTGTGATGTGAGAAATTCCTTAACAGTGCGTGCAGTATGCTTTGGATCATTGTCGTGCTGGAATGTCCAAATAATCGGAAGCACGTCTTCAGCGTAAGGTAACATTGTTTCTTCCAGTATATTTTTGTATTGGAATTGGTCCATGTTTCCTTCTATCAGCTTAACAGGTCCAACACCATGTCCAGAAAAGCACCCCCAAATTTTCAGATTTCCCCCATCATGCTTTAATGTCACTTTTGTGTACTTGGGGTCGAATGCTTTATTTGGAGGGCGTCGTACATATCGTTTTCTATCAGAACATACCCTGTTTATTTTTGTCTCGTCAGAAAAAAGAAAATTTTTCCACTGTCTAACTGTCCAGTTCTCATACCTTCTTGCAAATGCAAGCCGGGCTTGCCTATGGCATCGTTTCAACATGGGCACCTTCCTTGCTATCCTTCCGTGCAACTTTTCTTCTACCAAACGCCTTCGAATAGTGCGTGCCGAGATTGCTGAAGGGTTGTTTTCACCAAAATATTCTTTTCTCAGTTCATTAGACCCTTTAAAAGGATTTTGTTTTGCCAAACGAACGATATTTCGATCATCTCGATGAGATGACTTTCTCTGTTTAGGTACACGCGGAACATTTGAAGTAGTTTGATACGTGGAAAAATGCTTCACAGCGTGGAACACCATCGTCTTTGAGCATTGCAGATGGTCGGCTATCTTTTTATACGACCAATTCTTCTCGCGAAGTTTTATTATTACTTCCCTTGTAGATTTATCGCAACTTTTATTTTTCCCCATTGTTTTCATATGAAAATTTTGAAAATGGCGTCAAAATTATACGAATGGTGACCTACAACCACAGAGCACACAGAGCCACAGAGTATTCTCTTTTTAAATTTGAATAAAAAAATAAACTATTCAGCGTTCTTAATTATGTGACCAGCCAGTAAGTAGTAATATTAGGTTCATATTTAATGTATAAAGTTCATCTATTTATTTTTTAGCCAATCATTATGTATCAACGACCGTACCGCTAGTATGGAAAAGTTTTGCGATACCGAGAGAAATAGAAAAAAATACATGCAATTAGTTATACTTGTTAGTTTGAAAAAATCTTCCCTTATATATATATATATATATATATATATATATATATATATATATATATATATATATATATATATATATATATATATATATATATATATATATATAAATCTCGTGTCAGGATGTATGTTCGCGATAATCTCTGAAACTACTGAACCGACTTTGATCAAACTTCGTAAGTATCTGTAATTATCTTAATTATTGACATCAATATTTGTTGATTGCAAATTAAATGTTTATTATACAACAGTAGTGTCTATTTATAGGTTAGTTCGATGAATTATTAATAGATGGATCTGCCTTGCTACCATGAACGGCATGCGAAGTTTACCCTCTGTATCCCACTTGCAACTTCTTACATAAGTACGATAAAAAGAGAAAACTTCAAATGACATTCATGGTAGGCCTGCTGTAGATTAATTTATCGATACAATATTCGGATACAGTAAAATAGAAATATTTTTTTTTTTTTTTTTTTTGTATAGCAAGATAAGATTAACTCATTCATACATCGAAATATAATATAATTTTCATTCATACTTATATCATCATTAATTCCTGTGATTGAACGAAAACTGAACGCCCCACTATTACATTGAATATGGCAACATTATTTCACAAAGTGAGGTCGATTTTTACGATTTTTTTTGTATATTTGGTAGGTATGAGAATAGGTCTTCACTTTAACATATGGTTTGAAAATAAAATTGGACCCGATAGGTGACGCCACAATCGGTTTAGGGAATTATTTTCGGGTTCTGGCAGGACAACGCCTGCTGGGTCAGCTAGTGTAATACATATTCATATGAAAAATACTTATCTTTCTTGCCTAACAGTGTATGGCACTAAATGTAAAAAAAAACTAGCGTAGGCGAAATTTATTATAAATTGTGTCCAAAAAATTAAAATTTTCAGAAAATTAAAATTAAAATTTTCAGAAAATTTCAAAAAAAAAGAAGAATTCCAAAAGTAACTTAAAAATGTTACCTAGCTCAGGGGGTGATGGGGCTGATAAAATAACAGCACACGTACTGTCTTCTGTAAGCGGGTGGTTACTACCGCCAGACGGACTTCCCAAATGACTGCGAAACGCAACGTGCCCGGCCACTACTCTTGTTGATATCTCTTGCTCACATACTTATAATTTCACGGCATTGTTTAATAACAATGAGGTTATATAATAGGTTATATAATTGTTATGGACACTTTTAAAAAATGCTACTCTTCATATCCAAAACAGTCACATGTTTTGTCACACACACGCCCACAATGTAAGCGGTGTTTACTATGCCCCGTCGTAGGGTTAAATCATATTATCACTACGTACCCCACGAACGGGGTTCGAATGTTAATTGTACACTCAAATAATGATTATGGGGGACAGTATTTACAGAAGCGATTCAAAACATGCCCAATTCACGCCTCTTTGTATTTCTCATTTATATTCGGGGCCTCTGACGTTTCCAAATCGACTATGTTTTATTGAATTTATTTATTCAATCACTTTCTTGCTGAAATGCTTTTAAATGTTAAGGTGGGGTGTGAATGTTTAAAAATTCTCGTCAGGAACAACTCGTCAGATTTAAACATC
Organism: Bembecia ichneumoniformis; assembly: GCA_910589475.2. Classification (NCBI taxonomy): domain Eukaryota; kingdom Metazoa; phylum Arthropoda; class Insecta; order Lepidoptera; family Sesiidae; genus Bembecia; species Bembecia ichneumoniformis. The sequence goes on along the minus strand of OU342537.1, from coordinate 8,001,824 downwards.
GTACTGTCTTCTGTAAGTGGGTGTGTGTTTCGGAAAATCTGAAAATATATACATTTTTATTAATAACTTTTAAAATGAGAATAAGTGGTTAGGGTGCTTGCTTTAACGCTCTGTTCTATGGTTACCGGGTTCGATTCCCGGCAGGGTCATGTTTGAAAAATGTACTTTTCAAATTTGCCTTTTGTCTAGATCTGGAAAGTAGTGGCAGGGCACACTGAGTTTCGCAGTCATTTGGGCAGTCCGTCTGGCGGCAGTAACTACCCCCTTACAGAAAGACAACCGTAAAATAACAGCACATGTGCTGTTGTCTTTCGGTGAGTGAGTAAGGGATGCCAGAGAGCCCATTTTCCTAATGGAAATTATAAGACGCCATTGAATGTCAAGCCAGCAAATTCTGTAATAAAATTAATAAAAAAACATTTTCAAAAACGAATACTAAAACCTTCGACAGTAAAGTAAAATAGTCATACTCATAATAAATTATTAAAAGCAGAAAAGTTCTACTTTCTTATGCATTGTTTATTACAAACCTCGTTCACGAAATAACGTCCACGCCCGTGCCCTTAGTGAGGCACTATTTGGACGTTATATATTTATATATAATTTTATATAGATTTATTTTATATAGAGGCCGACGATGGAACGAGCTCATCCAGAAGATGTGTATTCACTCGAACCTTGAAAAGGTTTGGGTTGTAAGAGCTCGGAAATACAGACGCCGGCAGGGAGTTCCAATCCTTAGCAGTGCGCATTATAAAAGATGTTTTAAAGCGCTTGGTCCGAATTAGAGGGATTTCGACAAGGTGAGGATGTTAACCGGCCGTACGTCTGCATGTCCGATAGAAGAAAGGGCAAGGCGTATGATCTCATGCTGCTCCCGAGCACACTCTCCGAAATACATCTTATGGCTGTCCAAGTGTCCAGGTGTGAAGCATCGCTTCACCGTATTTAGGATGCCCAGCTTTTTGGTCTTTGGACTCAATAGAAGCATAGAAGTTGAGATTTGAGCACAATCTCATGCTAAGACGGGCACAGATGCACCTCGGAAAGTTGGAGCCAAGTCGAAAGGTCTACTTTTCGCCGAGAACAAACACGCTTGCGTTTTGATTGCGTTTTTGCTATTCATTATTTATCGGTTAAACTACGGACGTGGGCGGGTTCAGGCTTTAAGACGGATCGGGCATTGTCACACACATTGATATATTGCATCGTTCGATGTGTGTGACATACTGGTACCGGGTCACACCTTCAACGAGGCAAATAAATTCTAAATTTGGATTTACATCTTAAATTTAGGATGCCCAGCTTTTTGGTCTTTGGACTCAATAGAAGCGCGAGGGATAGTGCGTAAACGTCATTTCCCCTCCTAAAAAAAAAAAAAAAAAAAAAAAAAAAAGGTAATAGGAAGACCATTCTGCAATAGGATGACGGCTAGTTGATATACCTAACTATATTTTTTGTTTAAAAAGTATTATAATTAATTCATTGGGGTAAAAGTCGTTAGTTGGTAACATTTTTAACTGCATACTCAAACGCATGGCCACGACAAGTAGTGTTACGCACACATCTTCAGCGACCGGCTTCATTTTTTAAAACGTTTTTGTTCGTAAAAGCTCTATCTATTGTTTTTGTCGGTCTGAGGGGAAAACAAACAATTACACCATGTATATTGGACTAAGGAAAATAAAAAAAGAAGTAAAATATACATAAACTTAAATAATAGAAATAATAATATATATCATTACTTAAAAAATAATATATATTTGAAAAGAATTGATTAATTTTATTTATTTACTTATTTAAGATACACATCGACAGTATACATGTGCACATTTACTATACAATGAGTCACAGAGCACCTCGGCAGACACGCATACCAATGGGGTTAAAAACTGAAAGCTAATCGTAGGTGGCGCCACTGTTGAGTGATCCTAATCGCCGCCATAATATTGCGTTTTTTTTTCCCTGTATTTATCAGCGAATTTGCCTTTATTTCTACAAAAATGTATTCGACATAGAGTGTTAAGCAGTTAAAAGAACAGTTGAGGAAAAGAAGTCTGCTTCCAATTTTTTCTTCGTAAAGCTTTTATCCATTGTTTTTTCTTTTGAAATCTTTAGGGAATATATGGATTCCCGTCTTTTTGCAATCCAAAGCTGAACGTCATGTTAATTAAATAAATTCAGCTTTTTGTTCTTTTACAAAATTACTATGGAAAATGACAGCTAGTTGTCAGATTTAGGGAACAACCAACAGTGCTGCCATCTGAAGTGAGCAAAAGTCAGTTTTTTACCCCAATACAGGCGTATACAACATTAACCACAAGAACGGTAACAGAATATGACACGATAAATATTAAAAAAAAGAAATATCTGTTCTATATGCGTACCAAGAATAATTACTGAAATTACATTTAACCGAACTGTCCTTTTATTCGTCGTCATGAACAGTCGTTTTAATTCTTTTTTGTTGTCAATTATTTTCTTAAGGTATAACCCCACTGTCAAACTGTCCATTGGTCTTTGCGTAACTAAAGCTAAGGTCACACTATACGTGCCAAGCTTAGAGCTAAACTAGGAGCTACGCTTGTGTTCAATGTACACGTAATCACATACAAGGCGCTTAGCTTGGTGACACACAATTCACTTTTGCGTAGGTTTTGGTGTGAACAGAACAAATATGTCACTCTCTAAGAAATTACTAATGATTGATTACTCAATGTTTAAATTTTAATACAATTCAAAATCGATTTATTTTCAAAACAGCAGAAATTAGAACTTGTTCCATTATAAATTGTAAAGTCATTAGGCGACTTTATCAACACGTTCGTACACTACGCGATAGTGTGGTCAACGCGATAGTATGCAATAGGTCTGTTCACTAGGATCAATCACTAACCGAGTAGCTTGGCTCTTAGCAATAAGCGAGGCTCTTTGTAGTGTAACCTTAGAAAATCTGAACAGTTTTACATAAAGATGGCAGTGACACGTGAGCTACGATCTCCCAGCGAGCACACTCTAATTACTTCTCTCGACAGAGCAAGCCGGATTAACCTTCTTAGCCAGTTAACTAAGAGGGTAATATGTCGACAAAATAAACGAGAAATTCCCGTGATTTCTCTTCTTGAATTTAGCGTGACAAACAAAATTTTGGAAAGTCGTATACGCTTCATTTATTATTAATATGAGTTGATCAGAAAACAAGGTGTTCAGTTCAAGGGGCTGCATTAGCACATTCTCATTAAATATTGTCCCATTTTAGGTTATTTGCTTTTAAGCACGTTAGAAACACAATCGAGCGATTGTCAATCATAAAATCCATTTATGTCTACGTACAAATGTGTTGCTATTTAAGTGAAATGTGTCTCTAAGCGCAAATTCTAGGCAATTTTTGTTTTTAATGTTCATTCAATAACGAGCTTAAGTTTTTATGAAGAGAAAATAGGAAATATTGGCCGGCTGTTTTTTTTTTAACTTAAATTACACTTCAGCTGCCAAAGACTCCTAGCAGTCGGATCAGTTAAATAGCCTTTTTTAGCATTTAATTTATAATTTACGAAAAAATATTTAAATGGTTTGATTTTTTGTTTCGTTAGTGTTTTTACAGCCTGTATTGTGGAGCTTGTACTGTGGGTGGCTAGACAACTGAAAATATAGTTATACACCTTTTTTGTGTAATATCATCGTCATCATCAATCTCAGCCGTAGGACTGAGCTCTAAGCTTCCCGAACGCTGCTTATCCGAGCTGGATTCAACGATTGACCTCCTTCTCGTAGCTGGCTCTACCTAATTGTGACGAGTAGATAAACTCGTAGCTACTCATAGAATATATTTGTGGATTATAAACACCCAGACAAATGCAAACAGATATATTTCGGGGAGCGAAGCCGTGACCTCCCACACAGCTAATTCCGCTCAGCCAATCGGTCATCACACCGCCTGACATACGCCAATGTAAATGCTAACGAATATTTTTTAGCAATGCTCTGAATAAATAAACTTTGTAATAACGTTCAAACCCATGTGATATACTTGTACTCTGTTACTGTTAAAGGCAAACATTTTCATTTAACTATTGTAAAAAGTTAACTATAAGTTTTCGAATATATAAGGTTTATCTAAAAGCAAAAATTTCTTAAAACTACGTATAGTTCGAATGTTCGTTATTCATATTAGGATGAGATTCCTGGGTTAGTATGTGGAATATTTTTTATAACAATCACTTTAACCTATTTTTAAATACAAAAAGTTAACGTCTTATTTTTAAATTACGTGACTGAGTAGAGATTATGATTAAATTGAAAAATTATACTGTTCAGAACTTATGACAGCCTTAAGATAGTTTACCAAAACTTACCAAAAACTTAAGATAGTTTTTGGTAGGTATACTTAAAATTATTATATCTTTTTTTTTGGAGAATTCCCATTTATATAAACGTCGCATACGTGAAATTGAGTTATTAAGTTTTGTTATGAGTTCCATTATAAAAACCTATTTTAATAACGTAAGAGCTCGTTCCCACTACGCCGGACCGGAGAATTTACCGGAAACCGGTGTCCGGGCATAGGTTTTCGAATTAAGGGGGTGTACAAAGCAAAAAAATAAATTCTAATTTCACCCGCGTGGCCCAATAATTGAATGGAGACGATAACAGAGTTCTTTTTATTAGCCATATCATTACACATTCTTGTTAAAATAATATGAAATAATTTATAAACAGTCTATACACAACACACTTATAATAATCTACTCATAAACAAGTCTTATTAAAAAAATTACGTCTAAATATTCTTGCGCAGAGAAACATAGTCTTCCCGTCTCAATGGAGCGATTGTGACTGATCATGTGCATTACATTGAAGTATGCATCACATGAGTCGGAAGATAGCGCATTTCGCGGAACAAAAATGTTATAAGTGTTAATTACTCATAAATGTCAATGTACAATGTCAAATGAAAAATTAATACACAAAGGCCTAGATAATCTGTGAAGTGAGATTACTGATATTTTTTTAGGTTTGTAATATGTGTCATTTTGAAAATAAAACAGAAAACGATAAAATGAGAGGTAATTTGGTGATTTTGTTTTATCGAGAAAATTTCGTTGAATAATATTTTCTGCCAACATTTCACCTTTATTTATAAGTAATTAATCTATATATAAATATTTTCTTTTTCGATCTTTATATACTTAGACGAAATTCAAATCTAAGATTAGTTATTTCTATTTATACGCGCTCTTAAGCCGGATCCGGCAAGAAAACCGTCTCAAGTCAACTCAAGTCTCAAGAAGAACTCAAGTCTTCGCTTCAGTCGACGTCAAACATGGGGGCACGATGGATGACGAAATTGATTTGATGTGGTGTTATTTTAGAACGCTTAAAAGAGTAAAAAGAAAATATTGGGTACATCCTTTTTTACGGAAAAGACTTTCATTTGGAACATTTAAAACATTAATGGGTGAACTGAGAAGTGACGAATCAAACTTCTTTGTTGATTTATTAAGACGACTTTCAATAGACTTATGAGATAAAAGTTTCAAAGTTTAGATTTTGTTAGGTGTTGATTGTTAGAATCTATTTAAGAATAATTAATATGTATTTGAGTGTGTTTATAATAATCATGAATGAAAAATACGATAATAAGTATGATTTAGTTTTACTTAATGTAAATAATATTTCAAGTGGGGCACAAGTGTTATACCGGGATGCGAGCTCATTCACATTACTCCGGTCCGGGCGTTCTACCGGAGCTTCGCAGTGCCAAAACGTCCCGCATAATGTGAAAATCTTCATATAAATTGTACCAGCCATTCGAATTTCCGGCATTATCACCGGTCCGGTAAATTCGCCGGACCGGAGCAATGTGAATGAGGTGTAACAAGAAATAAAATGTTCCATTAACATATCTCCTATAAAGTATATATCAGTGTCAGTTTGATTCGTCTTATGAGGTTAGGGTACACTGTACAGTGAGTATGGGGCTTAATTTGCAACGTCTCGCGTCTAGAGATGAGTGATCGCCGCCACGAAGAGACGGAAGCGGAAGCCGCTCGCGCCGCCTCCGAGGAGAGACGCCATTATCTTCACGGTTAATGCCTTTTGTGGAGTCCCATTCACATCGGAATAATTAATAACCTCAGTGGCATTGTGCCGGTGGCAAGCTCGCGGCCATCGCTTCTGGATTACACAGCTGTTGGTTCCTTAAATCGCATCAATTCAACAGTCAGTCAGAAACATTGCAAACATTCATTACTCTGATATGCCACTAAAATCTTTTTTCCAACAATAAAAACGATTACAGATACAATTCCAAACTAAAATAATTCTGAACTTTCTAAAAAAACTTCTTGAATGCATAGAATTCTTTGTCGAAAAACAATGATATTTATGTAAAGCTATTGTATTCAAAAAATACGATTATAATATCTTATATAGGTACATATAATAAAATCGTAAACGAGCCGTGTCTGTACATTAAATATTAAAAAAAAGCAATTTATACACGTTGTACTTAGGTTACCGAGGTCAAAAAAATAGGTTTTAGTACATTTGTCTGTATGTCTTTATGTGCGTTTGTGCACGCTAATCTCAGAAACGGCTTAGCCGATTTTAATGCGGTTTTAACTGATGTATTGTAGCAAGCTTCCCGTAACATTTAGTGTTTGTTTCATTGCGCGCTATATTGAATCCCACGCGTACGAAGTTGCGGGCTCAGCTACGTGAGACATAGGTACAGGGTTGTATAAATAAAGGCGACTCTGTCTCACTAATGGAAAGAGCAAAGAACGAGGAAGGTTTGTGCATATAATTTGCGGAAAAATTGCATCCGTGCGAAGCCGAGGGCGGGTCGCTAGTTATCAGTAATAATTCTTTTACTGATTGAGCGAAGGGCTCTCAGAAATTTAAATAACAACAAAGACATAGTCATTCTACCTGCAGACAAGGGTAATGCAACCACGATACTCAACAGGAAGGATTACCAAAAGAAAATAGACGACCTTTTAGATCCATCAACATACAAGAAACTATCCAGAGACCCGACATCCGTTATAGTTCGAAAAACGAATCAACTGATAAAAGCATCATCCATACCTGATGAGGACAAACGTCAATGCATAAACAGCGAAGCCCTTCCACCAAGATTTTATGGTCTACCAAAAATACACAAGCCAGGAGTACCATTACGACCCATTGTTAGTGCTATCAGGGCACCAACCTACAACTTAGCCAAGTACTTGTCCAAGCAACTGCTTTCTTATGTCGGGAAGACCTCATCACATATCAGAGACTCGGCGCATTTCGTAGAAAAGATTAAAAACATGACAATAAAACCAACGGATATTCTAGTGAGCTTTGACGTCGTTTCCCTTTTTACAATGGTCCCGGTGAAAGAGACAGTTGAAAAGCTAAGCCTAATCTTCCCGGAAGACATAGTGCCATTATACAAACATGTTCTGAACACCACCTATTTCCAAGTGAATAATAAAATCTACGAACAAGTAGATGGTGTGGCAATGGGGAGTCCGCTCAGCCCTGTCGTGGCCAACTTCTACATGGAATCGTTTTGAAAAACTTGCTCTAGAAACAGCATTTCAGAAACCTTCATGCTGGTTTCGATACGTAGACGATACATTTGTAATATGGAGCCACGGACAGCATTCACCCAAGAATACAATTCACTATGGAAACAGAGAAAAATGGCACACTCCCATTTCTGGACATGTTGGTCTCTAAAAACGAGGATGGTAGCCTGGGACATAAAGTCTACCGGAAGCCCACCCACACAGATAGGTACTTACATAAAAACTCCAACCATCACCCTCAACAAAAAAGGGCTATGATTAAGACGCTGGTTGATAGAGCGAAACGAGTCTCCGAACCAACACAGATACAAAAAGAGCTGGAACATTTAAGCCATACTCTACGGTGCAACGGATACACACCCACTGAAATTAAGCGAGCGATAAAACCGAGGAGAAACAGGACTAATGCCGAAGACAAAAACCCAGATAAAGGCAGAGCATTCCTCCCATATATTAAAGGAGTAACGGATCGCATAGGAAAAATGTTACAGAGCAGATACATCAAGGCCATATATAAGCCCACGAGCCAAATCAGAAACCTGCTCGGTTCAGTTAAAGACCCAAGGGATCCATTATCCTCGACAGGGGTATATAAAATACCTTGTGAATGTGGCGCAGTATATATCGGCACCACAAAACGCAGCATTAACACCCGAATTAAAGAACACAAGGGTAACTGTCGCAGAGGAGAGACCGAAAAATCGGCAGTAGCTGAACACGCCTTTTCTGAAGACAATCATAAAATCCTTTTCAAAAACACATTAGTTCTGTCATCCGAGGTACACTATCACTCACGCCTTAATCGGGAAGCCATTGAAATTTTCAAGCATCCAAATAATTTCAACAGGAAGGAGGAAAACCTAAGGCTACACAACATTTGGTATCCGGCACTACGCAAGAATAATAATAATGAAAGAAAGAGAGGGCATTATAACCCCTCTCCTAGTGACCACACCCCACTAATTCAACCACGGGGTGGAAATATAAATATAGACACATTCCAGTCGACAAATCAGTCTCGCTCGAGAAGTCGAAAAGTGCAGAAGTAAAGTGCAGTGATGTGATGTACTTTTTCTTCTAACACGGACTACACCACTGAGGATGTCAACCGCAGTTGTTGACGAAACGTTTGGAAGAATTTCCAACAGACCTGGGCCATCATCCCGGAAACCCACAGCTCATATGGATACCGGCCGAGAAAACCTACATTCTACTAATAATTCTTTTATTTAAGACGATAAAAGTCCATATATAAAGTCACAATTCGCATGGAGTTCAAAAATAATTTCTTAGCGGATAAAATAAACCTATGTATGTTCCAAACGATAGATTACGCTTTAAATTAGATAACTTTCTATTAATTTAAATCTACATAATTTAAAAAAAAAAAACAAATTTACATTAAAATTTGTAAAAATTTACGCTATAGATACTTTAATGCAATCACGAAAGGTTGAAGTATCGATAATGTATAGTTAGCTGTCATCATGATTGTGGTCTTTGTTTATTTTTTAATATTTTCTTAGTAAGTAAATATTAACATAGAATAAAGTAAGAGTATTACTAAAGTAATTACTGTAATAACATTAATATTACCTAAATAAGCATTACCAAGAACCAACTCGAATAAGTTATTTTTTAATTAGACACTTTTATGTATTTAGTCATTTGGTTTCTTGAAAGTGAAACTCTAAAATATTAATTAATTATTCCTAGAATGAAAATAGCAATTAGCAAAGTACGATATAAAGCTTTTATTTTGTGTTAAGACTTTGTACTTTCCTATGATAGATTTTATATTAAACTAGCTGAATCCACAACTTCGTATTCGGTGGTATTCGGTATTTTTTTCGGTTTACAATCGGTTTACAACTTTTTTGTTTGTAAACCGATTGTAATCAACCAAATACTAAAAGTTACGAGAAACTTGCTACAATACATCAGTGAAAACCGCATTCAAATCAGTTAAGCCGTTTCATAGATTATCGTCCACAAAGGCACAAACAAACAGACAAAATTCTAAAAATTATATTTTTGACCTCGTTAACATTTAAAGTACAACGTGTGCAAATTGTTTTTTGAAAAAAATCTTTAATGTACAGTTACTATATTATTGTATGTATATAAGATATTATATGTTTTTCGACAAATAATACTACGCATTCATGATTATTTCGAAGATATATGTAGATTATATGTGGATATAGATATAGATAGTCGCAGTCTATGGAAGGCCATTTTGAAATTGAAATAATATTACAGGAATGTCAGTGTAATAAATGTTTAATAATAAGTAGTAAGAAGTGAAGCCAGAGACGAATCTCCTATCCCTCCCTTATACATGTATCTTATCCTCTATCTTATCAAACGCTTGATCGTCAACCTGTCTGCCGAGTTATGGATTATGGATATGGTAGTATGGATAGTATAGTAAGAGCCCTGTATACGGCGAAGTTTTCATGCATTGAGTATCTTATATCTCTATATATAAAAATGAATCTCCATTTCCCTTGGTCACGGCATCACGCGTGAACGTGTAGGCCGATTTTGGAACTCTTGGAAACCATAAGAAGTGCCATAGAAAAGACTAAGAAGGGGAAAAGACTATCTTAATAGACATAAAGAAAAGACCTTATATACTTGTTAAGACAGGCGACTGTTTGGACCAGACCAGGCACCGACTACGTGCCTTGACCGGTCAACGTTTTGCAGACAACTATGAGAAGAGATATGTACGAGCCTACATGTGGAAAATCAGATTGCGTTTCGCAGTCAACATCTAGAGGCAGTCCACCTCATACAAAAGATTACGGTAATAAATGAGTTAATACTTTTTGTGCTAGAAATTAAATAATACTTTTTTTATTCTGGACGTTTTGAGGCCCTCTTATCCCGACGTGACATATAAAAAAAGTATGTTTAAATAGTGAATTATTTCTTAGTTAGCATTTATTTTTCTAAATTTAATTGACGAAAAAATATAATATTTAAAATGAGTTAACTTTTTTTTTTTTTTTTTTCATCTAGTCCCAAACTAAGCAGAGCTTGGCACTGTGGGTGCTAGACAACTGATAAATACACTTATGTAACTTTTTATATGTCAAAATCGCTGTCCTGTCTGTCTGTTTCTTCGCTTACTTCTTCTAAACCAGTGAACGGATTTTGATATGGTTTTCACCAACGAAAATAGCGATAAACGAGGAAGATTTTTTGTGTACATAATTTGCAGAAAAAACTGAATTAATGGCGGTGTGGATCACAAATATTATTTAAAAAACACCAGAACCGCGACATATATAGATATATTCATCCATACAATAAAACTGTTGAGCGGGGATCAGACCCGCGACGTATGGCACAGCAAGCGGAGCTACGATTACTGCCGTTCAGCTTATCGGTCGTCTATTGTTTTTGCTAGAGCTGATACGATCCAGCTGAACATAAAAGTAATTAGTCCTTTTAATTTGATATAAATAAAAGCCCACATTGTGAAACACATTATGAATTTTGTGTGTATCAAAACTCGTTATTTGAGAATCGTGTAGCACCATGTCGTTGTACGGCAGTATCCCGCATCAGCACTAAATGTAAATTGGGGAGGATAAATCGGCAAAGGCGATACCTATCGCTGAACTCAAGCACGAATTGAGGAAAAAACCATTTAAATGTAGATTTGCTACGGTAATACTTCCATTTGTTTTTGTCTCGAAAAACCACCTTTGTGGGATTCCATTTCTCCCCACAGATGGATTTGTTAACCTATAACCCTTAATAAAAGGATGTTGCACAGAAATTAACGGGAATTGCATACTTTAGACTGAGTTAATATAGAATAAAACCTTTTTATTTTTAGGGTTCCGTACGTGCGAATAAAAAAAGGGAACCCTTATAGGATCATTCGTGTGTCCGTCTGTCCGACCATCCCCCCCCCCCCCCCCCCAATCACCGAAATTACTGAATCTAAAATTTTGGAAAAAATACAAAAATTAGTTTTGTACTTATAGAGTATAGGAAAACCTATAAGAAGTCCATGATATTAAAATAACATGGTAAATCACTCAATATTGTGCGGATATTAGCTATCTTCACGGAACCTTCTTCACGCGAGTTCAACTCGCACTTGTCTCGTTTATTTTTTTATTATTATTAAAGATGGGTTTTCTCTTGACCATTATTAAAGATTGGTTATCCATGTAGGAAGAATGAGGCCGATTGTTACATGCGATGGCCTCTTACAATCACTTACATTACACAAAACTGATTATTAAGCAAAATTCGCCCGAACAAAATATATACCTTTTTTACATATATTCACTCAATATTACGAGGGCGGAGTGATAAATCTGAATTAAAGTAAAAATTAAACAAGGAGTAAAATTAATTAAATTATTATTACTTATTTTTCAACGTAGTCTCCGTGTAGATCAATGCACTTCACCCAGCGTTTCTCTAACTTTTCGATCCCTTCCATAAAATACGACTTAGGCAACCCTTAAAAATAGGCATTTTCCCACCAAGCCATTTTTTTAAATTCGGAAACTGAAATTAGTCACAATGGGCTAAATCTGGCGACTACGGTGGGTGAGAAAGCATCTCATAGCGCAACTCATAAAGTTTTGCCATGGCAATCACGCGGGTGTGCACTCGTGCGTTGTCTTGATGGAAGAGGATTTTCTTCTTAGCCAAATGTGGTAGTTTTACACGTAAAATTGTGTTAAATGATTCAATAAATTGGCATAATATTCGCTATTAATCGTTTTACTCTTCTCTAGGTAGTCAATATGGATTACTCCTCGTGCATCCCAAAAAACTGTAGCCATCACTTTATTGGCCGATAAAACTGCTTTGGCCTTCTTCGGAGCTGGTTCGCCGGTAGCAATCCACTGTTTCGATTGTTGTTTGGTTTCTGGGGTATGGTGGTGGATCCATGTTTTAAAACGACGCAAAAATTCAGTTTTATCTCGTTGAAACAACGCCAAAGCCGTCTCCAAAGTGGTCACACGCATACGTTTTTGATCAATAGTCAGTAAACGCGGCACCCATTGAGCGGAGAGCTTCTTCATATCTAAATGTTGATGTAAGATATTGCGCACACGTTCGTCTGAGATGCCTACTATCTCGACTATCTCCCTCACTTTTACTCTTCGGTCGTTCAACACTATGTCGTGGAAAGAATTCTGTTACTAAAAAATCTATAGTAAATAATTTCAGGGTAGGTATAATGTAACTCGGATATTGTATACAGCACTTTTCATGGCTATTTGAATAATGCAAATGAAGAAATTTTTCAACGTGTACCAAACTATACTCGCACACAATCCATTTGCAACCAAATTGCAGTTCATTTTGTAGTTGTAATGAGTGCTGTTATAGCAATGAGTTTCGTGACCCTAATTGTGTAATTTCGATGTTGTTACACATTTATTGAGGTTACTAAAACTGATATTTCGATTTTGTGATCAAACATTTAGGTGTAGGTATTTTGTCTGAAAAAGGGTAGATAATGGTCTTAGAAATATCGATTAAACCATTTTCTTTTTTTTTGTTTTTGCTTAAATCTTAATTAATTATAACATATTCAATTCAAATGCTAAAACTAATTTATGATGTATTTATTACGACATCGCTAAATTGATTGAGTCCACGTACCCGAAAGCCTAATTTACTGGCAGCTTCATCTCTCTGGATACCGTCTCTAATCCACTGCGCAATATGTGTGTATATGTATGTATGTATGTATTGTTACGTGCAAAATGCCGTGTCAGTGTAAAATGCCGTGTATGAGCGAAAGAAACTATTTATTTTCACAAACCAAGATAACTGCCAAATTTACCAAACTCGTCCGATGAAACCGTTAAACTTGCCAAAAGTTGTCAATCAATGGTTCCCTTAATTGTCGCCGGTTCACTGTCTCAGGTAACTTCGCAAACTAACTACTGTTAACCGGCCGCACTCTTATTTATACTTGGCGCCAAACGCCTCGATGTATTTCGAATTTACCAAAAAATGTAAACAAGCCAATGAAAGTTCGAGAATGTTCTGTTGAAATGTAAACTCTATGTTGTAAACGTAAGGACCAATTTCCTTTGACACTAATCGGAAAGCGGTGTGATTACCATCGATAGGGTGGAACGTTAAAGGTTTTCGGACGACGTGAACGCTTTTTCCAGAATGTCCCATAATTAGTCGTAACAGTACGAGTATATTTAAGTATTTTGTTTCATTTATCTATTATTTATATATTATATACATTATAGACAACTAATTGTATAAATTTTCCCCTAAGCCCTATTTAATAAGATATTTTTATATTAGTTTAGAAGGTAGACTGACGTCCTACGTGATGGCAGATTACAACCGTTGGCGTATAACTATTTCCTTGTCTAATAGGAGGAGGCGGAAACTTGAAATCAGCAAGGATTTAAATGCACGTTTCTATCAACAAACCCTTGTTGGTTTCAAGCCACTGAGACCCGAATTGAACAACGAAATGTAGTGATCGGATGAGTCGATTTAGATCCGTGGGATGAGTACATAGCTATTCCGTTGAAGGTTGAAGGTTGACAAGAAAGTTTGAAGGTTGACAAGAAAGTAATTTCGGCTTTTTAGTGTGAAATAATACTCTTTTTTTTTTCAATAGAAAAAAAACTTAAAAATCTTTTTTGTGTGTGAAAATTTAATTGTTTTGCAATCTCTCGCGCAGTTATATGGTAATTCGATTCGACTATAGCTTTTATTTTGTCATTCAACTTGAGTAGGACGTTGGTCATCTTTCAGGGAAAAATATTCCGAACGAATTTTTAAATCCATTTGTATGACACGTACGTTCTTTTAAACAATTAACAACATAAACTCCACACTCTCTTCAGTCGCTTACTTGCCTTTATGAAAATAAGAAAGTTAATGTATCGAAAATACTTTTTTGTTACTATATTGTTTTGTTTTGTTACTCCATATTAAACTGACTTACAGTTTTAAATAAAATTACATGGAATTAATTTCTATAGCAACCTAAAGATGACGAAACAAACATCACGGTATCTACTGGTGCAAACCGAAATCACTTTCTTGCCAACCCAATAGGCGCCTATATAAAACATGGCGATATTGAACAATAACTGACGAAGTAGTGTAGGAACGGTTTGGATTCCGCTTGGAATTTCCGCTTTGGACAAGGAAACGGTAATACGCCAACCATTGTTGCAAGATTAAGGTAAAATTCAAGTGTTCCTCCTAAATTCCTCCTAGTCCCTTATCCTTAACCCTACTGTAGTCGGCAGCGCACTTGCAGCAGCTTTGGCGTTGCTTGTGTTATAGGCGACGGTAATCACCTACCATCAAGTGGACCGTTAGCCTGTTTGCCGATCTTAACATAAAAAAAAAATATTATTGCCGCTATTTTGGCAATTAACCTGCAACCATCACCCATAAACTTAATCACACCAGAAAATGGGATTTGGCGTCCCTTACTCACTCACCGAAACACAACGGCACACGTGCTGTTATTTTACGGTGGCCTGCCGCTAGGCCACGGTAAGGAGGTGTTACTGCCGCCAGACGGGCTACCCAAATGACTGTGAAACGCACACTGCCCTCCCTACTACTACTTGCCAGATCTAGACCAGAGCCAACTTTTAAAAATTTATTTCTAAAATTGACACTGCCGAGAATAGAACCAGGGAACCCTAGAACAGAGCGTTAAGGCACCCTAACCACTCATCCAACGGGCTCGTCAATGTACCAAAACACAATATCACACACTAACTGAGCTCGGCCACACTTCGCTGCAGCCCATACGGCGGCGCGGCGGCGCGGCGGCGCGGCGGCGGCGTGCGCATGGGGCGCGCGGTACTGGACACTGCTTTACATATATAATACTATTTATCGTAGCGTGATGTTATATAGCCTATATCCTTCCGCGATAAATGGACTATTCAAAACAAAAATAATTTTTCAATTCGAACCAGTAGTTCCTGAGATTAGCGCGTTCAAACAAACAAACTCTTCAGCTTTATAATATTAGCACATTGTAAAACTGTGATCTTAGTATAGATGTTGTTATTTCACGGTGATTTGTTACTGCAGCTAGCTAGACTGCTTGTTTTTGACTACGGAATACAGTGTGCTCTGGGACTACTTAGATACTAGTGTTTATTTATACTTGAAAAATATAAAAATTTAAACCTAACAGTTAAAAAAACTAATAAGTCCTATGGGATGAAAATAAGACTTAATCCACTTACTTAGACTTTGTTGTAGAATGCGAAACTCAAGGAAGGCTCTTAACCAGCGTAGAAAACATAAACCAGGCATACGGGCGCATTTTATAAAGTTAACGGCAACTCGATTAAGAAAGCAGTCAAAGAAAGTTGGGAGTGAAAGCGAAGTTTGTTTTGCACGGGAAGCCCTTGATTGACTTGTAGACGCGAAGCGGGGATGCTAGGCACTTGTTTCTCTTACACTTTTCAATTAATTATTCCCACTTTTATCTACACACGCACGTTACATACGAAATTTATGTTTTTTTTATTTCCATAAATAAGCAGCGAATATGGAGAGTTGTGCGCCACTATTTAAAAAGTTACATATACTTCCCTTACCTTGCTTGTATATAAAGACGTTGTGTATATTTGTTAGAAAATATCCGAACTGTTTTGTCGAAAATAACGAAATAGGAACCAAAATAACTAGACAAGGAAATTTATTGCAAAGACCTAAATGTAGATAATAGAAATGTTTGTGTTATGGCAATTAAAACATACAATAAACTACCTAATAATATAAAGGAATTGCCGGATCCTAAATTTACAAGAACATTAACAAAATGGTTATTAGATTGTTGTTATTATGATGTTAAAGAATTTTATAATAAGAAACATTAATTCCTTTTTTATATTAATATAGTTTATAAACAATTAAACACAAATATTTGCATGCCCTTGGCGGGTAGAACATACTTTGTACTGTAACTGCTGTATACAAATTAAAATCCTGTAAACATGTGTTCGCGCAAATAAAAATTTATTTTATTTTATTTTTATTTTATTTTATTTTACGATGGACTACGCGAACAAATGCTACCGAAACTATAAACAGGTTTTAGGACTCAAAATCTGTAAAAAGAACTGATTTTAAACTCTGTAGATGTAGATAGAGTTTTTAAAGCTCAAAAGAAATGTGTTAGAGCAGATAGATATATGGGGCGAATTAAACAGGTAGCTGCTTACCCACATTTAGTAAATTAAAATTTTTACCACTTCCTTGCTTGTATATTATAGAAATCATATGTTGTTTTTTTTTTCTCCCGAGTGCGACCACGGTAAAGGAAGATTGTGTTGACTAATTGCCTTCCATCCACAACGATACTCGCTGTGCATAGAGGATACTTGCCATTGGGACTCGAGGTCTTGTCAGAAGGCGCGGTAAAACTGCCTTCCTCCCGATCCTGATCTATAGCCCCACGTATCATGGGCAATACTGGCGACGCTCGGTCTTCCATTGCGCATTTCCTGCTAGAGACCCGGGGGTCGTCAACATGTTATGTTGTAAACTAAATGTAAAGAGTCAACATAATTTTAAAAAAATTTGATTATTTTTAACCGTTACAATTTAATTTCGTAAATGACTCAACCATCTTGTTGAAAACTATGCACGGCAGGTCATTATTATTAAATATGCATAGAGATGAAACCACCACTGACTATAAGATTGTGTCGCTTCGACTTGAGTCGCCATTGAGAATTCAACTTCTGTTTACTTGCATAGACTCCTAACACCTGAACCTTTTTTTTATGTTAAGGTTGACAGACAGGATGACGATCCTCTTGATGGTAGGCTACAGTCGCCTATAACACAACCAACGCTACGGAAGCTACAAGTGCGCGCCTAATAGAACTAGAGTTTAAAGACAGCGGTAGGTCCAGATACCTGAAACTCATATTGAAACTTATGAGAGAATAAATAATAATTTTCTTTGTGCAATTTATGTAAGTAAGTAATTAGATATGTAATAATGTAATTTCAAAGTAAAAAAATTCAAGGAATATTTACATAGATATGACTCACGAAAAGCTCACGTTAGAAGGTTGCTCACTCTGCAACCCTAACCACCAATAGCATTGGCCTTCCTACCCGCTACCTGCAGTAAACTAGTTTTAAGTTTTTTATGATATTTATTGTTTTCCATATAATATATATTGTAAAAAAATTGAATTAAGAAAGTAAATTAAAATAATAATAATACAATAACAGTCCCATGTCAATAAGTAAAAATATTGAGTTGAGGCCTTGTTATTCACCAGCACACAATACAGCATCAGACACAGGCTCTCCCTTTTCAACAAAACCAGACTAATTGCTGTCTAAATGTTAAACAATTAACCATCACACAATCAAAAGTGCGCAAGCTGTACACACGCCGGTTTGCGTCCAAATAATGCTGCATAAGTTTCAGCAAATTGCGCGTAAAATCAACGATTGCATTCAATCGTTGATGTCAGAGCAATGCGTGTTTCGTTCGTATGCGTTCAGCGCAACGAATGGCGGTAATCTATCCTTTCATTGCGATGTCAAAATTGGTATAAATCTTTGTAAAATTACATTGCGTTCGTTGTTCTATAATCCTACGTCAATTTTTGAATTCTATACAATACAATTCTAAAAAAATAACGATCAAATGAGCATCAGACTATTCACCAGTAAATGCTGTAAAGAAAAGGTTTAAATTTTAAAACATAAAAAACAACAAAAATATTTTGTTCTATTCTGTTATTCTTCTGTTTGTTATTTAAGAGTGCATATAAATAGAAATAGCTAATCCTAGATTTGAATTTTATCTAAGTATATGTATAAAGTCCAAATAAGAAAATATTTATATATAGATTAATACATCTATATATAAATATTTTCTTACGCGTGATGTCGAATAATTCTTCGTATTATTCGACATCACGCGTGAACGGGTAGACCGATTTTAATTCGGTTTTCGTCAATGGAAAGAGGGATAAACGGGGAATGTTTTAGGGTATATAAAAATTGCACGCCGGGCGAAGCCGGGGGCGGGTCGCTAGTTATAAATACAAGTGAAATGTGGACAATGGTAGATTTTACAACAAGTGCACAAAACGAACCATTATTATCCGAGACTTTTAGCAACCCGAGCCGAAGGCGAGGGCTGATAGTAATGTCGAGGATAAAAATGATTTTGTGGACGAGTTATAAACTCTGCTTTCACTTCGATTGCGAGGAAATAAAACAGTAGTATAACATAACATTTTATTAAACGCACGAAAAAACAAGAGCTGTTTCCCGCCGCTTTATTTTTTTTTTAAATCTTACGACATTGACATTGACATCTTATGACATTGGCTTGGGTTGCAGACCTATACAGCCTACTATTAGATTAATTTTGTAATAATAATTTTCTTAAATTTTCTTAAAATTGTGTTTTTCTCTATGGCTCATTTTCTTTGCCTTAATATAGATACATTTATGAGTAGAATGGTTAATGCACTTGTGCACAAAATTCGATTTTGTGCAGCCTATATCCTGCACAAATAAGCACTTTCAGAGCATAAGAAGTGAAAAAAATATTATAGAATGAAATTTTCTCGATATTACAAAATTACGAAGCTACCTCTAATTTTTATCCTTTTTTGTTTTATTTTCAAAATGACGCATACTACAAATCTAAAAAATTATCAGTAATCTCACTTTACAAATTATCTAGGCCTTGAAAAAATTAAGATTTTTATTTTTTACTTTTGTCAATTTTTATTTAATTTTGAAATGTTAAAGTTATCTTTTGGACACATTGTATGTATGTAAGTAAGTATGTATGTATATGTATATGTATGTGTGTATAAGAAAACCTCTGCATTATTAATTTTTCGGCAAAGCACTAGTTATGCTGTGAAAGAATTGTTTGAATGCAAATTCGCCGTCTTGTTAACCCCCAGTTCGTTGACTTGAGATCCACCAGATGTTCTCTCTCATCACTTAGTGACTCTTTTATGGAATGAAAACTTTCAACGAGGACTCACTGGCCGTAAATTGCAAGCATTTCTTTCATATTACGCTTCTAGAAAACACTATATTATTTTTCTTAAATTCAGCTTTATTTAAAACCCGTACCGCTTTTACAACAAAGAAAGCAGCTCCTCTAACACACATATATTGATGGGTGAATCTCTTTAGACATTTGCTTCAATGTGTGATCACGTCTATTATTCTTCTCTACTTGCATTAGCAATCAGGAGATCCTGGTGAATTAGGGCTATATGTGAATCTTATGAACCAAAGACTTCACTAGGATCCCCTTAAGGATTCTAGTAGACCCGCTCATCATTTAAGATAATCGTGAAAACAACATATGATTTTTTAAATTATGTCACAACACATAAAATCTTAAAATACATTTACAAGATATTATTGAAGATTTACTGATTACTCCCATAAATTACAGAAACATGAATGTTTTTCATCGTGAGAAGTATGCAGTTACATATTTCAATGTTCAGTGCTCATAATTTAGTCTATGTTCGCTTGGTATAGTGAATTTTATAATTTAAATATAATTAGGAACTTAACGGAAGCAAATGACAAAGAAATTTACTAATAAGGTTAATGTCACAGTATTACGTTATGTCTTAGTCTTCAGTATTACTTAAAGATTGTGTAAGTTTGAGTGGCTCTTAGAAACGCTGTCAATCCCGCAAGAAAGTGGAGAGAGAAGTTAGGATAAAGGGTGAGAGACAGGATAAGACCACAGCCAAGTTTGAAAAGTACTTTTCTAAAGTTGTCCCCGTTTTGGATCGAACCCCTGAGACAGAGCGTTAATGCACTAAGATATTTATGAATATATACGTCTGTTTGTTTTGTAATTTCATACACAATTGCGAGTGAGGCAAAAATGAATGCGTCGCTCTGTCGATAAATCAATTTCAATTCCAACTATGTGTTCGGCCTCAAATTATATAATTCTGCCCGCTTACGTTCACCACTTTTATCTAGAACTCAAAGTAAAACACTTAACCAACTACTGTCAAATGTTTCCCCGCTTGGAGCGTATTATGAAATATTATCCAACTTATTTAAGTTTGAATTTGAATTTTCGGATAAGTTTTACATTTAAAAGAGACGTCATGAAATATCCGAATGATGGATGGCGGCTTAGCAATAGGCTCCGATCACGTTTGACGAAATGTGATATACAGAACGAAATGCATTAAGATTCAGGCTGACTCATTCCAAAACCAACATTAGAATATCGATGATCGGGGATAAAACGTTTCGCGTGGAAATAAATAAAGCATCAAAATAAACAACCCAAAGACCACCCTAATACGAATTGTATGAATAAATTTTGGTTAACTACATCGACGAGCTTTTCGAGGAAGAGCTGTGCCTGTGGTGTAATTTTTATACACTAGATAAACACTGTACATTTATCGAACAACGGCGAATAATTAACGGAGAGTGAACTGACTGAACGAAATATATAGAGCCCCCTTTTATATATCTACATATATATCTGTAGGTACCAATGTGGACTGACCAATTTGAGCACTTTGTAGTGCTCAATCCAAATTGGTCTGTTAGGATCAATCTGAACCCATAAAAGTAACGCAAATTGACAAACGCTAAATACTAAAAATATCCATTGTTTAATGAAAATGTTATAAGAAATAGACAACACAATTACTTCGAAAAAAAAAAAATATTATACTTAAACATGTGAAGAAACAATTTTATTAATTAGAATTTTCGTTAAAGTAATAGAAACTCCACAAAAAAAGTTAGAACACAAGAAGAATTTGACTTTTATTAAAAATTCTTTCGAAAACGGCTTATTGCGCGCATATGAATCCTGTACCTATTAATAAGTTAATGTCAGTTTAAAAAATTGTATAATTTTTTTTTTTTTAATTACGCTCATACTCAACTAGGAGTCAAATCTCTGTAATAAAATATTGCAATTATTTTTATTATCGTAGTTGATATTTATTTATTTATTAAAAACTTTATGATATTCTCTACCAGTAGACTGATATTAGTTGATAATGTGGGTCGTAAGGAATAAATTTTGCCATGGAACCTTGTATGAAATAATAAAGCTAAACGTCTCATTTGAATTGATCATTCAGCATAAGCCGCGTGATTTATACTATACACTACAAGTATATATATTTTGTGATGAAATTTTCGTGAAACTTCTAAAACATTTCTCATCTACATAATAGTGCAATAAAGAATGATAAAACTGTTTGTGTCAAGATTAGATAAAAGTTTATGTGAACTAACATCCATCGAGAACAGAATAACAAAACTAAAACTTTTATAATAAATATCCCTTGAAATATGATGAAAACAATGGCCAACTCGGAAAGTCTAGATTCGACGAGCAGCGAGGAAACTTTAAAGCCCTGACTAGCGGCAATTTCTGTAAACGGAACAATACTTCAATTCAAATTCACTGGTATCGAGTGGAATTCGCGAATTAATTTCCTTCCTATAAATAATTGAAGCTTATAAAGTTGTAAATATACCACAAAGAGTAGAATGGATATACTAGTAAGCTGCTTCTATCACAGTCATTTCAGCATTGTGTTTTTTTTTTCTTTTTTTTATTTAAATACAAGACGCCTAACATTTTAATGCAAGCACAAATATTGTTCGTTAACGAGCTATGGACGAGCTGTGGAGAGGCCTATGCCCGGAGTTCGACTGCAACTCGGGTACACTGCGAGATCGAATCAGGGGCCTTAGACAAAGTAGCATTCGCTCCGTAGCGATGCGATATCGAAGTTCGTTATCGTCTCAGAGACAAAGAAATCATGACAAGGTATCACGTGTTTATCACGTGTTACAGTGTCGATTCCTTTGTCTCTGAGACGATAACGAACTTCGATATCGCATCGCTACGGAGCGAATGCTACTTTGTCTAAGGCCCCAGGAATGAGAAGATCCGTAGACGAACGAAAGTTACCGACATAACCCGGCGGATTAGAAAGTTGAAATAGCAGTGTACAGGACACATAGTACGCAGAGCCGAAGGTTCTCGAGCGGAGGCCAGAGACCGGCAAGCGCAGCGTAGGACGTCCCATTCACCCACAAGGTGGACGGCCGACCTGATAAGGGCCGCGGTTAAACGGTGGATTCAGGCTGCTTCTGATAGATCCTTCTGGAAAATTAGGAGGGAGATCTGTCCAGCAGCCCAGTCCTACGGCTGAGATTATGATAATGATGACAATTCTTGTGATTGTGACACCATCAACTTACCTGCAGTCTTAGAATGAAACGGCATAATACGTAGTTATGGGAAGAGACCTGACGGGACGTCGTTGATTCCTTAGAAGACGAGTAGACATTTTAATCTATAATAAAATCGTTGTTTGCCTATTATGTCTTTGTGCACGCTAATCTCAGAAACGGCTTAATCGATTTTCATATTATGTATTGTAACAAGCTTCCGGTAATATTTAGTATATATTTCATTCCAATCTGTTAACAAACAAAAAAGTTGGATTCATTCAATTTATATTTTCATATAAAGTATTGCTTCATGTGTACGCGAATATACCAGAAAATATTTTTCTTATTTTCCATATCACATGTATCAGTCAATCACTGCGCTCATTAAGGGGTGTCTGGTGCATGCACGCCTCGTTAACGATGGTACCTGGTCTCGAAACGCGGGCGGAGTTTTCGTGTCGTTTACCTGTGGCTTGACACCGTGAATCTGATTATTGCGGTACAAACCGGCGCGGCGTGTTGACGAAATATATTTACATTTTAAATATTCATAACAAGAAAAAAAAGGCGGTTTTACCCAGGTATAAAGCAAATAAATGAACTCATTAATGGTACATTGTGATACAAGATCTGAAAGTAGGTTATTGCAAACGATGTGTTTTCATTGACAACGAAATTTAAAAATAATCTTACGTCCGTACGTAAGTCATTTTACAATTAAATTACGAGAAAATAATAAAATTAAACATATTTTCCAGAACAGACTTTGTTTATCAGTTTGAATTTAAAGTAAGAACGCAGTGCCTATTTTAGAGTTCTGATAGCGCTAGGCTAGCTATGGATAAGCGCCCCCTCTTCCAGCCCTGTTCTACCGGTGTTTTTTTTTTTTATATAGGTCGGCAGCAGGTCCACTTAAGTTAGGTAACTACCATCCTTACTCACTTATCGAAATATAACAGCACACCCACTGTTATTTTACGGTGGTCTTCAGTAAGCAAGTAGTTACTACCACCAGACAGTAATATATTGCCCAGTTTGTAACTGCGAGACACAGTGTGTGTTGGAGACCCCAGGCCCTCTAGCAGGAAATGCGCAGTGGAAGTCTTACAGATTCTGTCGAAAGCCTAGCGTCAACAACATTGCCCACGATACGTGGGGCTAATGCAAAGCGTGAGACCACTTGCTATCAATCGCCATGATCTAGTCGTCTTGACACGGAGGGAAATATATAAATATAGGGCGGAATCGGGAAAGGGGCTAGGTTACCGCGCCTTCTGACAAATCTTCGAGTTCGAAGGCCGTTAGACGACACAATCCTCCTGTCCAGTGACGTCTTTTAGGATTGTATACCACTTTAAAATCGACAAGACCGCGTGTTCTTTTAGAACTTCGACCGCTACGTTCGGACGCCAATTCCTCACTGCTAAGCGCGGCGCCGATGATACAAAATACCTAGACCTCGGCCGCTGATATACTCGCTGATCGGTTAATAAGCACATTCCAACCAATATAATTAATGCGAAAGTGAGTTACTTAAACTTTCACGTCTAAACTACTCAACTGATCGGTAAGAAAGTTTGCATACCCTTTGTTGAGGATACAGAAAAGAACGTAAGAACGCAGAGCCCGGTCCATCCCTCTCGAAGGCCAAGAAAACACAGGGGGAATTTTAGTGGGTAGTGCCAGTGCCGCTATGACTTAGCATAGCTTAGCATTGCATTTATGTATTTATTAATATATATCATTTATACATATTACTTACTCACATACATTACATATTTATATATTTATTTATTTCATAGAAGTACTTTTTGTAATTATTATACTTTGATATAGTTGCGATTGTGAGCACCACGGTTGTACGTATACACTTTCTCCCGCGATACAGATGTCCAACCTAGTCTGGGAGTTAGAGAACTATTATTCCATTATAGCGCGAAGCACTGGTGACCCCCACATACCACTACCGCCTAGCCAGCGGTAGGAAATCTGTAAATGGATTTCTCCTCGAAAAAAAAAAGGTACGTTTCATGCAGAAAAACTAGATACTGCTCCCGAGAGACCATAGAGAAAATCTAAAAATGAATGAGTAATAAACATATCCAGCTAGCTTTAAATAAATGACGCCATAAAAGACAAAAAAAAGTATTTTAGTATTCGTTTTATATGTGTTATGTTTATTAAAGAAAAGTAATTAACTAAGTTGTATTTATTCGAAGTGTCCCGAAGTTTGGTGGACGGACGAACGCTGAAAGGAACGAGGCACCGCCTTCTACCAGACTAATGAATAACATGCAAATGACGGTGTATAATGAAACCACACTCTCTTTCACTCTAAATATATTATCTCTGCTCTTTTATATAGCTCGGCTACGAATGCAAATTCTATTGTGTAAAGTTTTTTGTTTCACTATTCTCTCTATAGTTTAAATTAAATCTCGTAATTTAGCACCGACATTTGTCCGGCTTTTGGACGTCATTTGTCACACCAGGGTTACCCCGTAGCATATGCTGGAAAATATTTATGAAATAGAAAGAGAAAACTACTAGCTTATACCCGCGACTTTGTCCGCGCCCCTTTTTCTTAGGTGTTAAAACATTTATTCAGTTTTTATTGCTCATATCTATCTATGCTATACTAATATTTAAAGCTGAAGAGTTTGTTTGTTTGGTTGAACGTGCTAATCTCAAAAACTACTGGTTCGAATTGAAAAATTCTTTTTGTGTTGAATAGTCCATTTATCGAGGAAGGTTGTAGGCTATATAACATCACGATCAATATACTAGCGGTAGTATTATATACTAGCGGCCCGCCCCCGGCTTCGTCCGTGGTGCAATTTTTATATATATGAACATTCCTCGTTTATCCCTCTTTGCATTAGTCAAAACCGAATTGAAATTGGTCTACCCGTTCGAAAGTTATGGGCGTACATACATTTCGAAGATTCATTTTTATTTATATAATTAGAGATAAGCAGTGTCCAGTACCGAGCGCCCCACGCGCACGTCTTCTCCGTATATGGGCCGCAACGAAGCGTGGTCGAGTTCAGGTAATGGTTCATATTAGGTCGGGGTAAAGAGTTTGGTTGGAAGGTGTTAATGCATCCGCATATAGCCCTGACCTTGCACCTTCAGATTTCCACCTGGTTCGGTCTCTTCAGAATTACTTAGGTCAGGTTAACATCAAGAGAGCACTGCCAAAACTACTAGCCAAAAGTCCCAAAATTTCTGCAGCAACGGGATCATGCAAGATGGCAAAAAGTCATCGAACAAAATGGCACATATATATACGTACTGTAATTAAATGTAAATAAACTTTAAAAAAGTCTTGAGTTGTCAAGACTTAACTAAGTTGTATTTATTCGAAGTGTCCCGAAGTTTGGTGGACGGACGTCAAAATATATATCCAATCGCTAGTAAACTTCAAAGGATCACCCGCTGGGCTAATCTGAAGATTCCCTGAAGAATTTATCAAAATCGGTTGAGCCATAGTGAACATATATACACACATCGATTATTACATATAAAGATGGTTTTACTATAGTAATTTATCGATACACATATTTCCATATAAAACACATAAACTCGCCTGTTTGCTGGTCTTATGCTGGTTCAATCCAAAAAAAGTGCCCTGCGAAACTTTCTCAGAGCCAACTTAGTTAAAGAGTTGCGTTATAGGAGGCAACGTTCATTGATTCTAAAATTTACAGACAACAAATTTTGTAAACGCACATTGTTTACACAAACTTTTCCTAACGCACATAACACAGCTTAATGCACGGTTACGTAAGATAGCAACGGTGGTTAGGACGAGAAATCGCCGACAAATCTAGAACAGTCGCAGTTAGTATACATCCGATTTAAGACACCATAGTATCTATGAACATAAGTCGCAATTACATAAGAGTTTCATGGCACGGAATCTAATGTGAATGTACGAGTTTAACGCGAACTTTGATTTGCAAAGCCTAATGTGTAACAGTCGGTTAGCAGACATGTTTAACCCGGTCAATATTGTACTGTCCCACAGGCCATCCTAAACTACGCTAAACATTTAAGCTGCTTTGACACCTGATGGATGTTTCGCGATTTACCATCGATCGATTCACTTATTGTTCTATTCGCATTTAGGTCTTGCATTTTAGAAAAATTTTTTTTTTTTTTAATTAAAGTAATATAAGTATGTGTGTTGCTAGCGATGATATATGACGCTAAAAAGTGGTTTCTGACTATGGGCCTGTGAGAAAACTCACCGTCGCTCAAAGAGTTAGGGAGATAGCTATGCTTGAGGTTATCCTGCGAGATCAAATCAGGAAATAAGAGATACGTAGACGAATGAAGTCATCGACATTATTCAGCGGGTTATTATTTATTATTATTATTATTATTATAGATGGGTTTGCTCTTGACCAGCATCTATCCATGTAGGAAGGATGAGGCCGAAGATAGAGCGAGCTCACCCAGAAGATGCCTATTCACTCGAACCTTGAAAAGATTTGGGTTATATGAGCTCGGAAATACAGACGCCGGCAGGGAGTTCCAATCCTTAGCAGTGCGCATCACAAAAGATGTTTTAAAGCGCTTGGTCCGAATTAGAGGGATATCGACAAGGTGAGGATGGTAACCAGCCGTACGTCTGCATGTCCGATAGAGGAAAGGGGAAGGCGGTATGATCTCATGCAGCTCTCGAGCACACTCTCCGAAGTACATCTTATAGAATACACACAGACAGGCAACTTTGCGTCTATGTGCCAGTATTGAAGAGGACACATATTACGTAGAGCCAATGGTTCTCGAGTGGAGACCACGGATCGCTAAGCGCAGTGTAAGACGCTCGCCCTAAAAGTGGAATCGCGACTGACCAGTCCTATTGGAAAATTATGTGGGAAGCCTATGTCCAGCAGTAGACGTTCGATGCTTAAACTGATGATGTTAAAAAAAATGCAAAAGTTATTCGTTTAAATTTTATTTTAAGGATATTCAGAATATAGAGGGCATAACAACGTTCATTTACTAGGCATCTAACATTTTTATCTATAAACATTTCTCCTAGGGATACCTATGCCAACCGATAGACGGAAGATCAACTGTGAAACATTCTTACAGAAATTGATACATGCTAGGGTGGATTTTCCTTCTTTATTAGAGAAATTAATTACCCGCTCAATAAGTTGATGAAGTCCTTCAAAAACCCTAATGACAGAACGGTTGGTGTTACCCAATAGTTCAAATATGCCAACAATATAACAAATATGCCAACAATATACAATATAACAAGTATGCCTTATTGAGGACTTGGACATTTTTAGAGACACCCTCAAAAATTTTATGCTTTTTTCTCAAGTGAAAATTATTTATAATTTTAAGTTAATTTAATTTTCTCTCTTAATTCTTCAGTATAACTTATGGTTTTAAGCTTTTTTGTCCATAGTATTTAATTTTAATTCCAATATAACGCATGTAATTGTTCATTGTGAGTGTTGTGGATACCTATAATTGGCCCATTTACTACCAGCAGTCATAATTTGTCAATGATATGTTGTATAATCTAAGTAAGTATATGTGCTGCTGGTGTCTCTAAAATAAAATACATAAATAAATAAATTCAACTTTTATGATTACTATGACATATTCAACTTTTTATAATTATTATTGTTAGTTGCTATACAGTGCAGAAAGACTTTTGGGATGGCGGTGTGTAAATAAATAACCACCATTGTAATGCTTGTGTGGGAGCGGTCCCATGGGTATCCTGTGGTATTTGGCTGGCGTTTCACACAAAATTAAGAGCGATCGAGTAACAGTACCTACCTGCTCGACGGATACATCCAGGTCCAGGTATCCTCCAGATGGGCAAGTTCAGCTCGGCGAAATTATAATGCGTTGCTAGGTTCATAAAGCGTTTTTGCATAAATTATTATTGTTTATAAGCGAAGCGAGCGGCGTCGCGTCCGCAATGGACGGCGACAAGAGAACAACTGCAGCCCTCTCTCGCCCGAAACTGCGAGAAGGCCAGCACGACACACACGCCCAACCAACTTTGTTGCAAAAAAATAAAAAGCTCACTATACAGTGCAAATACGTAGTATCATTTGGCATCATTCTACTAAATATTAGAATTTATTTAATACATAATGTCTACACATAAACAAACTAATATACTTATTTATAATAATATAATAAATAACATATAAATTCCTTTAACAATTTACGTCATATTTTACTGAATAAGGAGGCGACGCCGGGCGTTTGAAAGTGTGTTTTATATGAGCGATAAAATAGTACGATCAGATTGAAACCAAGACGCCCCGCCTCCGGTCTCGTCTCTACTCAATTGTTGCTTGGAACTTCACAATAGATATTGGAAACTATAGGAAATTGACAATATGCTCTCTTATTGAGGACCTGTTGCCAAACGATTTTATCAAGTGTACATCAACCCTTGACATATTACTTTATAATGTGTATATTCGAACAGATACACTGCGATGTGAAAGGTTTTATGCAATATAAAATATTTGCAGGCATTTACTGTGCCCCGCGGTTTCACTAGCTGTTTAATTTAAAGGGAATCGGATTATCTTAAGAGCAATCAATACAGATAAACTCAATTTTATTTTATTTTATTTCTTGACTTGGTTGAGGAGTCAAATATCTTAAGATCTCCAGTCTATCAAATAAAAATTATCTCCGTTGGCTTTAATACAATTTTTTGACCAGTTAACTTTTAGTCAGTTAAAACAAACACTTTTGGATACTTTATTCATTTTCAAGATAAAATCTTCTTTTGGCAAGGCATTATTTTTTCGAATTCTTTGTTCGCTGATTTAATCGCCTTTATAATAACAATTACATTTGGTTCCATACCTACTTTGGTTCTACTAAACTATTTTAATATCATAAGAAATTTTAAATAAAAAGAAAACACAACTAATATTTATTTGTAAGAATACTAGATTTTTCCTGTAACATTGTCCGCAATCTTCGCTAACAGTACTATTTTGCTGGGTAAAATAATTTTCTGTACCTCTGACAACGTATGTGCACAATTTTAAGATATTAAGTACGGATAGTTAAGATTAGTGTTTGCTTCTGAAAGCCACGGAGCACTTTGAAAGCAAAGTGAATAATTTAAAAATATCTAGCGTTTTTCTTTTTTCTTCAAATTATATATACGAACTTTTCACGTTTATTGCTCTTTCCATTAGTGAAAACCGTATTAAAATCTGTTGGGTGGTTTAGAAGTTAACAGAGAAACAGAAGTAGACATCGAGTTTATTTTATAACTAGCATGTATCTATACTTATTTATAAAATTCAGAACAAGATGTGCCAAGATAAAAGTTTTTTTTATATTATTGGAACCACTGAAGAAGATGAACAATATATTGGAAATTAATTCTCTCATATTATACAAAATATGTGTGCTTTATAAATTATTTTCTATATTATGTTTAATATTACACTAACAGCACACATTTAGGGTATGTCAAAAGATATATTGTGCTTTATTTCTTGTACGGTAGAGTCGATATTTTTTTCTCATTGTTAGCGAGGTGAGCGACACATTCAGTATGGACACAGAGAAATAATACTACAGAGGAACAGCTTCAAGTAACGCGCGGCGGCAGGTACTTCACTACATGCGCAGCTATGTGTGCGTGACCTCTCACCGACGGGTTCACGAACGTGAGCCGAGAGGATCTTCGGGCGGCTTCGGCAAACCCGAGCGGACAAGTGGCAGGGACGCGCGCGAGCGACGCAGAAGCAATAGTTTTGTGTTTTATTTATTACGTAAAAGAAAAGAAAATGGTTAATTGCTGTACTGGGTTGTATGAACAATACTAAGAGAAATATATACGTAAATGTGTCGTTCTTCACATACCCGAAAGATCGTGAGAGGTAAGTACCCGAGTACAGTTTTATGGAAATGGCACGTCGTTATCATTATTACGTTGACCTGTAATTACGCAGTAAGTAGGTATTTATAACAAAACTAACTAGATAGGTACCTAAGAAAAGAAATAAGGATTGGAATTTCATCTAATTCTAAGAGTTCTTTTTCTATTTTAATACAGAAGCAAATAATAAAATAGTACCTAGAAGCAAATTTACAAGAAGTAGGTACAAATTAGGCGGTCTTGTCGCTAATAAGTGATCTCTTCTACATAGACAATCTTAGTACCTATATGGCGCAATAATTTATTTGAATTACTAACTCTGAATTCCACATTCGGTTTTGGGTCATTGATATACATAATATATTTATATTATTATTATTATTTTTTGTTTGAAAGGATATACTTGTTTTGGAGTACGGGGTGAAAATCGGAATCTTTAACGGATGAAAGCACATGCATCGTGATTGCGTTATTGGATCAATGATAATAATAACGATGAAAAATTACAGGGAGAACTTCTAGGTATGCTAAAAAGTAGAAATTGTGAAATAAATAAGTTTTAATAAAAACTAAAAATCGTCTTCAAAAATCAACCTAGGTAGCTATTTACACTAAAAAGTTAAAAATAACATTATTAATTTCTTATTCACAAGTCATCATCATCAATTCTATTTGGAGTCGGTGTCAGCCAATGAGGGTTTTCTATATTTTTTCTGCCACCAGACGGCGTTTCGTAGGCGTCAGGTCTAAACAGCTGTCAAATAGCATAGAGTTGTAGGTACTAAATATAAATTATTGAAATTCTATTGTGTTGGTTTAATAATTTATGTTAAAAAAATACATAGAAAATTGCAATTAGCGTATGTATTTTGACAGTTCATTGGACCTGACGTTACAGTGCTGCCATCTCAATTAGACCCTTTCAGAAAACCCTCATTAATTAAGTATTAAAAAAAAACCTTACATAAGGCTAAGTATTTATTACACCGTAAAACGAAATAACAAGTATCTCAAAAATAAAATTTTTAGAAAATGGAAGCCATTTGTAATAAACTTAAATTTGCCAACAACAAAAAATCATTTTTTTGTTATCCCTGTGTGACAACCCTACAAGAATAGGCTAATAAAATTTACGCTCTCAGGGAGCTGTTGCTCTGTATAGATACTCTGTGGTATGGAGGTAATGTGTGATTTGCTCCTGTACGATTTAATTTCACGCACGTTTATGATTGACGCCCACATTATGCAGCTGTTCAAGTTAGCAAGCTTTTATTACTGTATATTATTGCTTCGTTTTTTTTCCTTTTTTCTTAATTTCATCCCTATGCGCGTGCTTTTAACTTTTATTATAAAAAAATGAGCCGTCACGGGACGCCTGGTAGATGTGAAACGTCGAGTGAAATAAAATGATGACTGTTTATTTATTTATTTAACTTTTATTTTTATTGATTGCAAAAATTTAAATATATATTTCAAGTTGCAACAATCACCACCAACAATCACCACGGCACGCGTCGTCACACCGTACACACTACTACGCATAGACTGTATATTTACCTACATACCATCGTATAGCGTGGTTACGCGTCGCCACGGACTAAGTCACCACGCTATCAATCAGTTTAACCCGCGCCTATAGATGTTTCACATCAAAAACTTCACAAATTTTTCAGTAAACTCAGTTGATCTATTGACACCATTTTATGTAAAGGTCGTTGAACATGCTGATGATCCACTTAATGTTAGGTGGCTACCGTCACCAGACAACGCTGCGAGTGCGCCATCGACCTTAGTAGTATTGAGGATAAGGAATTAGGTAGGGATAGGCAAATGGGCTTTGACATCCCTTACTCACTCAACGAAACACAACAACATATATCCTGCGTGCAATAACCCAACCTTGCCACCATCAGTGGTTACTGCCGTCAGACGACGTGATAAATCCGAGAGTCGACGGTGGATCCAGACTGCTTCTGCTCGGTCCTTTTGGAAAATTAATGGGGAGGCCTTTGTTCAGCAGAGGCCTGATGATGATGATACAAGAAAGAGTAGACTCGTTTTCGTTTGGAGAGATACGCTTTTTCGGCCGATTCCCACAACATGAACAGACCTTATTAAATCAGCTGCAAGGTGTTCCCTTAATGAATCACGCAGTGCCACTGATAGAAAGAGATGAAGAAGGCTCATAGAGGCCGCGACCAACTTGTCAGACGACGCATGACAACGACCACTCCATCAAGAGTGTACGACCGAGACGAAGAACTAAATATTCAATCAAAATCTGTGTAACTATGTACGAGACGCCGATTGTAGAGTGGGTAAGACGCGGCCTATCATGTCAAGAGGTCCGAGTTCGATCCCCGGTGATGCCATATGCCATTGGCATATTTTTTTTTTCTTCTAAAAAAACTTAAGTGCATATTGACTGCTCTCAAACAGTAAAAGTAAACATTGTGAGGAAACCTGCATACGCCAAAGAAGAAATTTTAAAGCGGATGTGAAGTCCACCAACACGCACTGGGCCAGCGTCGTATATAGCAATTATTATTATGTTTAATAATAATAAATTTTTCGTGGCAACAAAATAAATTTTATTTATTTTTTATCTTAATTTCAAAATCTAAATCAATGTTTTCCTGAGGTTAAAATTTTCTAATTCTCATTTATAAATTTTCTTACTATCATTGCATTTACTTTTACTCTTAAAATTACCACCATGTGGAACCCCATAGATGTTATTTTTTTCTTTTTCAAGCGTTTATTATTTAAAATCTTAGAACATTTATTGTATGAAGTTCACAATATCAGGGGCCAAACAACGAGTATAAAGGAATAATGTTTGAATAAAACGCCATTGTTACTTCAGCTTCTTACAAAGGAAATTTTTGAACAAAGTGTTGCTTAAACCAAAGAGTCGCAGTGTTCCACACCGTTATCCGTTAAGGTTTTATAGGAAATGCTAATTTCAATTGTAGCCTTAAAGGTAAACGACGTATTCAAATTTAGATCGTGAGGTGCGTTCTGTAGGTGTATCAGTAGAACTGCGAAAACACTTGACTACCGTCGCCTATAACACAAGTCACGCCACAGGTGCTGCTTTTGCACTGTCAACCATAGTAGGATTAAGGATACGATGCTTCGCACCTGGACAGCTCCTCTCTGTGTACAAGGCACAAGTCCGATCTTACATGGAGTATTGCTGTCAATTTTGGGATGGCTCAGCAAAATACCAACTTGAAGCACTCGACTCGGTGGATCGCAGAGCTAGGAGGCTCATTGGGGACGGTACACTAATAAGAACCATAGATAAAATACTACTTAACCAGTATAGATGGTCAACCTCCATATAACGATCTGAAGCCAATTTCATATTGGGATTTGCACTCCCTAGATGTCACTAATAGTCTCGAATTTAACATTAATGTGTATTTTGTTAAAAATTACAACCAACAAATTCAAACACGCAGTTATAGTTCCTTATTATCGTGGTAATAACTAGAGGGCGACGTTGCTGGGAGTACTTTTATGTATGATCACAGTTTTATTGTAAATGTATTGTAAAACTGCGGTATGATATTGTTCCATTTCATGCATATTTTAATGAAAATGATAGAAGATTTTTATTTAGATATTTAATATTATTATACCAGAAAACATTATGTTATTAATTTGTTTTACAATTATAATGCATAATGACCATAGTACAAAAATAACAAATTAAAATGTGTGAGTTATCATTTTTTTCTTCGTAACACAATCGACAAAAACTGGTTAATTTTTATCTATGTTATAACTAACTGAACCTGGCCACGCTTTGCTGTAAGCTCATTTTTATTTTCGTTTCCGCTGAATCTTCGGAATAGAAAGTATAATATAAACACTCTTGTGATAAAATGCATCGTTTTGCAAAAAAATTAAGTTAATACATCACCCAGTTTTTCACGTTTCTGAACACAAACATACGTACCTAAGCAAAATTATATCGAAGTATGTAAAGATTATGAATACAAATAACAAAAAACATAATTAATAATATTTTATCGATTGACAACACGTTTTTCTATTATAGGATATAATCGGTCAGTAATTAACGTTTTAGTTCCTTATTGCCCTATTTTTTAGAACATAACCTATTCCGTTCATACGGCCCTTTTATCGTTGTTCGTGCCCACTTCCTTTTTACCTATATTTTAAATAAATTTTAGTAGTGCCATCTCTTGTACACGAGAATTGACTGAATGGTCGACTGCAGCGACTCTAGCGGATTTTTAATTACAACAAATAAGCGACAAACTACACAGGCGGCATCTAGATATAAGCGAATTTGGATAGGGTACGGATTCAATGTACGTGAGTGACCATCTATACTGGTTAAGTAGTATTTTATCTATGTAAGAACTAAGCTGCAGAGCCTGACACATAGACGCAAAATTGCCTATCTATGTGTATTCTATAAGATGTACTTCGGAGAGTGTGCTCGAGAGCTGCATGAGATCATACCGCCTTCCCCTTTCCCCTATCGGACATGCGGACGTACGGCTGGTTACCATTCACACCTTGTCGAAATCGCTCTAATTCGGACCAAGCGCTTTAAAACATATTTTATAATGCGCACTGCTAAGGATTGGAACTCCCTGCCGGCGTCTGTATTTCCGAGCTCATACACCTCAAATCTTTTCAAGGTACGAGTGAATAGGCATCTTCTAGGTGAGCTCGCTCCATTGTCGGCCTCATCCTTCCTACATGGATAGATGCTGGTCAAGAGCAAACCCATCTTAAATAAAAAAGAAAAATAAAGGTAGAAAAGAAAATTATGTTAAAAGAGAACATTTTTCAATTTTTTTATTTCATGTCTTATTGATTATAGTGCGAAAGAAATAATCTTGTATAATGACCGATCTATTTTTATGAGTAGATTCACGAGAATACTTTCAAGAGTCGATTGAATTTAAAAAAAAAATCACAGATACTATTATAATTTTATTTATGATTACATATTTTTTCCTTTACAGTTTCCACCGTTTCGAATTGATTTAATTATTAAATACACGACAAGAAAACATTTTTCAAGCAATTTTATCACAAAAAGACATCATAGTAGTAAAAAGCTATTTTTAATTCTTAAAAAAAATGTTTTACTAATACATTATGTAACGATAAAGAAAATCTATTAATTTTCTAACATGTATTAACGTACATATTTTATTTAAATACTTTAATTCTAATTTAATAAATTTAAAAATGTTAATTTAAAATTTAAATACTAAAATATTTCAGTTAAATTTATAAACATGCTAAACCTCAATATGTCAGCCGGATAGGTGCTTCTTTACGACGCACTTAAGTTTTAAGTCTTAAGTTATAAGTCACTTTTACCTTAAGTATAGGCGGGTGGAACAAATCACTTGAACGCTTTCACGTAAAAAGTGAAACGATTTCTCCCTTTTGTTGAAAGCGGCAGGCAAAATTACTCACGACTTTTTTTATAACGTGAACTAGACAACCTGAACAATCTGTGAAGAGCTTTTACAACTTTAGAATCAAGCAAAATGCTAGATTTTTTGCTGTTAGTTTTTTAGCTAATACGATATAATAAATGGAACATTTTGATTACTAAACCAAAATTCGTTTCTAATTAATTTCCATTATACACACAATATAATATGAGCCCGTTGGATGAGTGGTTAGGGTGCTTGCCTTAACGCTCTGTTCTAGGGTTCCCGGGTTCAATTCCCGGCAGGGTCAACTTTGAAAAATAAACTTATCAAATTTGATTCTGGTCTGGATCTGAAAAGTAGTGGCAGGGCACACTGCGTTTCGCCACGTTTCGCAGTCATTTAGGCAGCCCGTCTGGCGGCAATAACCACCCCCTTAAAGAAAACCATCGTGAAATAACAGCACGTGTGCTGTTGTGTTTCGGTGAGTAAGTAAGGGATGGCAGTGCCCATACCCAATATCTTATCCCCCCCCAATCCCTTATCCTTAATCCTGCTGTAGTCGGCAACGGCTGGCGTTGACTTTGGCGTTGTTTGTGTTATAAACGACGGTAGCCACCTACCATCAAGTGGACCGTCAGCCTGTCTGCCAATTTTAATGCGCTATCCGCCTTCGTATCTTTCATCGGTAACTTCTTCTAAATAACTCAACAGATTTTGATACGGTTTTCACTAGTAAAAGGAGAAATAAACGAGAAAGGTTTGCGTGTATAATTTACAGAAAAAAATGCATCCGTGCGAAGCCTGGGGTGGATTGCTAATTTCAACTGATAATAGTCAAATTTTGATACACATTGTTAGGGGTAAAGAAAAGGGGTATACCCTTTTTTTTTATTCAGATAACAATATTGTTTCGAAACAATTGAACGTGTTATAATGAACAAATAACATTTAATAAATCCATACTTTATTGATATTATAAATATGAAAGTAACTGTTACCTTTTCGCGCCTAAACCGCTGAACCGATCATCATGACATCATAACATATCAGAGATGTAAGTAAGGACATAGGGTACCTTTTATCCAGAAAAAG
This sequence comes from Bembecia ichneumoniformis, assembly GCA_910589475.2. Taxonomy (NCBI): domain Eukaryota; kingdom Metazoa; phylum Arthropoda; class Insecta; order Lepidoptera; family Sesiidae; genus Bembecia; species Bembecia ichneumoniformis. The sequence continues at coordinate 7,964,559 of OU342537.1, read as the reverse complement.
TACTGTTCCCGAGGGATCATCTAACGCCTGGCAAAGCTATAACTGCAATAAAGTTGTTAGGCGTTAGGCAATAAGTTGAACCATTCCAAAGCGCTCATTAAAGCCTATAGTCGAAATGTAACAAATCAGGCTATGTCGCTTAACAGGAGCAATTTGTGTATGCTATCTAGGGCGCTAACGGGGCACTGCCGCCTCAATAGGCACCTCAAAGTAATGGGGCTCACTAGTATGGGAGAGTGTCGCTTCTGCCATGAGGCAGAAGAAACACCAATGCATATCCTGTGCGAGTGTGGCCCCCTGATGCACAAGCGCAGTCACATCCTAGGAAGCCACACAATGGCTTGTGAAGATGTGAAGAATGCCTCTATCAAAAAAGTACTACAGTTCCTTAACGTGGTAGGTATAGGTAGAGAGCTTTAGTTCACATGGCGATCACAATATTTCAGCAATGGACGAAGTGATACTAGTACTCTAGCAGACAGAAAGAGCCACTAAGATAAGATAAGATAGGCGTTACATTGCTCATATATTTAGTCAGGCGTTATTTTATAATTTTTCAACGCGGGCGAAGCCACCGGCACGAGTTAGTAAGCAATAAACCTTCAGTAAACGTTTGAACGCCTTAGTAAAAGCTATTAAATAAATACCGGTTTAATTTTGTTAATACTTTACGTAGAGCTAATGTATATTGACTAAACTAAAGAGTTGTAGGGAACTCTGTGAATGTCGATACATTTTGCTTAAAAGGATCTTTTAAAACATTTTAGCAACGCGAATTCCACTTTTTTTATACTCGGCGGAGTGCTCGCGGCGGGCACAGACCGAATTTTCGCATTTTTCTAAACAATGGCTCTCTCTAGCGAACTGTTCAGAGATTATGTGAAAATTTCGCGAGGAATTTTAGTGAGATTCCCTTCAATGGTTGGATGTGAGTGAAATTCTCCCGAGTTCAATACATTCGAATATCCTTTTGAGATTGGGGCGACACAAAGCGTATTGTTACGGACGACTAGAGGGTTCTATTTCGTGTCGTTTTCTCATAAGTACTCGCTAAGTATTATCTTGATACTATTCACTAGAGCACTTATTATCCAATACATCTACTCCCGACGCCTCGCTCGGATTCTGAAAGTTCAGCTAAGAAATACTGAAATAACTTTTAAAATACAATAAGCCGTTTCGGCGATTTATATTTTGGTGTGTTTCTTTGTAATGCACAAACTCAAAAACTACTTAACCGATTTTAAAAATTATTTCACGTGTAGAAAGCTACATTATCTGATCCATTATTACAAAAATTATAATAATTTGCCTATAAAAGTCATTATTTGGTGTACACTGAGTAAGCTATTGATGTTACATGGAATGTAACTAAATATTCATAGTACTCATTACCCAAAAAAGTCATATACATAAAAAAAATGTAAACGAGCCCTGTCTTTACATTAAATATAAAAAAATTGTACACGTTGTATTTATGTTACCGAAATCAAAAAAAATGTTTTTAAAAATTTTCTCTATTTATCTGTGTGTTTGTGCACGCTAATCTCAGGAACGGCTTGACCGATTTGAATTCGGTTTTCACTGAAGTATTGTAGGAAGCTTCCCGTAAAATTTTGTGTTTGTTTTATTCCAATCGCTTTACAAACAAAAAAGTTACGCGCTATACCGAATACCACGCGTACTTTGCGGGCTCAGCTAGTAGTCAATAAAAACACGATTAGAATGAAAAAATGATGAACATCCTTATCCAATTAAATAGTTTAGCTGTGAACGAACAGGCCCACGCTTAGTCTATTAGTTACCTACACGTTTTATTTTTTGTTTGGTTTACTAATATGAGTTTTTGTATATAAAATTATTCATATCTCAAGATGCAATCCAGACGAACGAAGTCACTGATATTGACTAACAAGATATGAAGGTTACAGTTAGGGTATGTTCGCACAACATGCGAAGTAGGACGTTGAAAATGCATTGCGTGCGACATTCTGCGAAGTGAATAGTCCCGTCAAAGGCATGCGCTCCGTTGAACGGGAATAGCAAACTACAATCCTCTGATCTCAAAGACGCACCTTGAAGCGACACTTACGTGTTATAGTCCAGTCAAATAAGAAAAAATAGAAACATAATCGATAGTATTCTGAATTTTCGAATACATGATTATTGGGACTTCCAAAAGTCCCCGTCAAAATCTGTTCCGCTCGAGCCGCCATCTTGGAAAATAGATGCACTTTTTCAGTTTTTTGTCTATATCTCGGCATCTATTACTAATACGAAAAACTAGTTCAAGTAAAAAATATAGCTTATTAAATTGCCTATAAAAAATCATCGTAACATTTTTTTTTATCTCCAATAGTTTAGCTGTAATCCGGCATCGAATGGAGAATAAAATCTCCTGAGCTCTCGAAACTGTCGCGTAAATAGTTTTTTGCAACTTCATGACCTGTAATGATTATGAGTAAATGACAAATTATTAAATTTATTGAAAATTGTGCTAGTATTTCTTACAAATGTAAATGATCGGAATGCTATAATCAATCTAAGAGCCGCGCAAATTTAAAAAAAATAATACTAAAACGAAGTAATAGGGCGTGCGGGCGATGAGATGCGAGTCGCGCGATGCGTTAGATTGAAGGCCGAAGCGTTAGGTGCGCCTGATGAGAAACGAACATTACAGAGAAGAACCAAAATGTGAATGCCTTTGTTAATTTAATAGAAGGACTAACCTCAGAACAAACACAATTTTTACCAAAACGAGCGCAACCTAATATCCCATTAATTAAGGTGCATAATTGCACAACAATTTTTTGTAGCTTCTCGGAGATAACAACAGATTTAAGATTGGAAGGTTTTTCTTAAATATTGTGTAAAATATGAACAAAAGAAAAATAGCCGATTAAAACTTCAGTTAATTGGTAAACTTAAAAAATAATATAGTTGTCAAGAAAATTTTTATTACTGTGACGAGAAAGCTTTTTTGGGCAAGAATTTACTTTTTTTCTCTCAGATTTTTTTTATATATATAAATATTTTTATAAAAAAATATATAAATTTTTATATATATTTTTTTATATACCCGATTCAGACTTTTTTTTAAAGTAGCCTATTATGCTCTGTTTTTTTTTCTAAGTTTTACTTTTACTCTAACAACTCAAATTAGGCGATGAAAAAAAGGCTTAAAATAAACGGCGGATGAAACCGCGGGACACAAGTGGTAACGATTAAAATCTTATATATAAAAATGAATCCCTATTTCTCCTGCTCACGGCATCACGCGTGAACGGGTAGACCGATTTTAATTCGGTTTTCGCTAATGGAAAGAGGGATAAACGGGGAATGTTTTAAGGTATATAAAAATTGCACGCCGGGCGAAGCCGGGGGAGGGCCGCTAGTACATTATATACGTCATTCAGCTTGTCACAATTCAATATTTGAAGTCTGGGAGGGCTCCTTATGAATATATAATATTGTTCTGTGGTCTGCGTTGACACAATGTTCAACTTTGGCTGCACGCACGTTAGTGTACAGATCACCTTAATAATAAGTAAAGGTATGACTGAAATTGTTTAAATATTAAATCAGTTTTTACTTTGTAATCAGCCATATTATGGCTTTTATTTCAAGTTACCTAAAGTATCAAAGTTGCCTAAAATTCTAACCGTATCGGTCGCCTATCCTATCTATCCACTAGTCACTAGCTCAATCTACTTAGTAGACTGGGACAAATCTCACTTTGATCCCGCCATTCTGGTATGGCGTTAAAGCATTGAATTTAGCATCCACCGCTTCCTATACATATGTTGTAGGATTTTAGGACAATGTAAGATTATCACAACACAGGAAAACCTCGGAAGTGTTAGCGACATACCACAGCTTATACAGAACATTCCGATAACTTATAGCTACGGGTGAGACCCACATTTTGGCACGGACATTGAGTAACAATTTATATATCTTAGACAAACCGATGTAGCCAAAAATAATCTTCGCAATCCATGTGTCACATTTTGTCCTCCTTGTGTAAAAATATATTATTTTCATATATTTTCATATACATATAACAAAATCGTAAACGAGTCGTGTCTGTACATATTTTTTCAAAAAAAAAAAAACAATTTTTAGACGTACATTTTACATTTTACTTATATTACCATGGTCAAAAAAATACTTTTAAATTTTTTGTCTGTTTATCTGTTTGTCTGTGCGTTTGTGCACGCTAAACTCCGAAACGGTTTACCTAATTTAAATGCGATTTTAACTGATGTATTGTAGCAAGCTTCCCGTAACATTTAGTGTTGTTTCATTCCAATCGGTTTACAAACAAAAAAAGTTACGCGCTTTACCGATTACCTTGCGTAGGAAGTTGCAAGCTCAGCTAGTTAAACATATTATATTAGTTACTAGCGACCCGCTCCCGGCTTCGCATGGGCGCAATTTTTTTTTGCAAATTATACATAAAAACCATCTTCGTTTAACGCTCTTTCATTAGTGAAAACTGCATCAAAATCCGTTGCGTGATTTAAGAGTAGTTAGAGAATATAGGTATAGACAGACGCGGACAGCGACTTCAATTTAAACTATGTATGTAGGAATACTCACATTTTTTCCTCTTTGTGGAAAAATATATTATATTTATACTTTTAACTGTTATATTCTTATGTTTAATATGTATATTTTACATAATTTTAACATACATTTTTATTTTATATACTTTCAGCCCACATAATACATAAAAAAAAACAAAGATATTACAATAAAAATGAATTTCTTTGAAAATTGTTTAATGGCTCGATTGCGATGGTCGTAAAACTATATTTCTGGGGTGTTAGGGAGGTTTTCCAACGGGGACACAGTGCCTCGTTAAAACTCTGACCGGGTTGTAAATCTTACAGGTTTACGACTCTACAAAAATTAGGATGGCGCGACCGGCGATTGTTCTTGCAATTGAACTCTCGCGTCATGTGTCTTTCTTAGACTCGTATCGGTGGAGTCGTATTCAATAAGGTGTTACTATTTACTAAGACGAAATTGTATGTTCGCGTTCTTTTGAAAACCCTCGTGTGTCTATGTTTTCTCTCACATACTATTCTATAACATGTACTTCGGAGAGTGTGCTCGGGAGCTGCTTGAGATCATACCGCCTTCCCCTTTCTTCTATCGGACATGCAGACGTACGGCTGGTTACCATCCTCACCTTGTCGAAATCCCTCTAATTCGTACCAAGCGCTTCAAAACATCGTTTATAAAGCGCACTGCTATGCAGTGAGTTCCAATAGCAGGGAGTTCCGGCAGGGAGATCCAATCTGTATTTCTGTATTTCCGAACTCATACAACCCAAATCTTTTCAAGGTTCGAGAGAATAGGCATCTTCTGGGTGAGCTCGCTCCATCGTCGGCCTCGTCCTTCCTACATGGATAGATGCTGGTCAAGAGTAAACTCATCTTTAATAATGAAAAAAAACCGTAAGATGACCGCTCATTTACTTAAGATCAAAGTCAGGTACCAGTAAGATAATTGATCTTACCAAAACCTTGTCTCCCTGCCTATACCTATGCAGTGGCATCGCAAGGAGGACGCCATCACACACAATCGAGGAAAGAACAGTTCCCAATGCTGATGGGACTCGTATAATAATAATAATAATAATAATAAAGCCCATTTATTTCCAATCTACAATAACATGTTGTGGCTTAAAATATAAATTATAAAACGTACTCGTATATATAATTATAAATAATACACAAGCGAATAGATAGAGATTCAATATATGATTAAACTCCTTTGTGCAATCGTGATTAGAATTCTAAGGGGTTATATAACTATAACCACGTATAATTCTAACCCATGTAGGTACGAACAATGCGGCAACCCGGGTAGATGAAATTGAGCGAAATACGTACTAATGAATCTTGAATTGAAAGCCTTAGGTAATAATTCGCAGATGTATTTAGTATTCAGGCAACACTCTTGCACACGTCACTTGTCGGCAATCACTGACATTATTTTGACATCATATTACACGATATTGCGATATATTTCGCGGCGAACGGCTTTAGCTAACGAAGTCTGAACTTGAACCCTTATCTGACGCAACTACTTAATAATTACCAAACCTAAAGAGGTAAATTTAGCAATAGAGTAGGTGTCTCGTCTTATTAGAAATTGTAGGTAATTAATACATACCTAAGAAAAAATAAAACTGAAATGTCTGTTATTTCGTTATTTATATTTTTCTTAGCTTCTAATCTATTTATATTACGTGGGAAGGTCTCCATCAACCTCTATACACTTTTCGAATATTGCCAAAAGTAACCTGGGCGGAGCCGCTCCCTTGCGCAGAATAGTAGTCACCTACAATAATTTATTAGGGGAACTGGCATAGATATCTTTCAGTATTCCTCCGCATGGTTTAAAAGAGGGGTTAAAAAATTAAAATTGGGATCAAACCATTTACGGACAGAACAACTGGGATGATTTCAACGGATTCCACGGCCCACATGTCAACGATCTCGTGGGCCAAGTCGAGGTATTTCCTCCTCTTCTCGGTTTCAGCCTTCACGAGACCATCGTCATGGGGGATAGTGACATCCACCAAAAACACCCGCGACTGCTCCCGGTCCATCAACACGATATCAGGTCCATTCGCTAGAATAGTCCTGTCCGTGATGATGGGCCGGTCCCAGTAGAGCTTGGCACGGCTGTTCTCGAGGACTGGTTCTGGCGAGTATCGGTAGTAAGGTATCCTCCGCTCAAAGAAGCCGTATTTCAGAGCGAGCTCCTGATGCAGGATCCTGGCCGCTTGGTTGTGCCTGTGCAGATACTCTGTGTTGGCAAGCGCCGAACAACCGGAGGTGACATGTCGGAGAGTCTCTCCTGGATGACGACAGGCTCGACAGATGTCCTCTGTGCCATCCTTTATGATGTACCTCCGGTAATTCCGCGTCTTGATCACCTGATCTTGTATCGCACAGACAAAACCCTCGGTCTCTCCGAAGAGATCGCCGAAGCGCAGCCAGTGCACGGCTTTTATTATTATTATTATTTTCGTCTTAATGCAACTTAACTTGGCAAAGTTAGCCTATAAGTGGAGTATATGATATTATAAATGAATTTTTAAATGTGTTTACGTATTAAGGATGGTTGTATACTGCGTTGGCTTCCTAATAAAATAAAATACTAGCTATCGCACGCGACATCGTCCGTGTCTCTTTATAAAATATTACTCGCTGATAATGTAGCTTTCTATATGTGAAATAATTTTTAAAATCGGTCCAGTAGTTTTTGAGTTTATTCATTACAAACATACAAATCTTTTCTCTTTATAATATAATTAGTATTAGTATAGAAGTAATAGATTCACAAGTTGTATCTTCAAAATGAGCAAAAACTGCTGCGGCCCCTTCATCGTCACTAGAGAATCTTCTATTAGCTTTGAAAATTGAAGTCTGACTTAAGGGATAGATATAAAATTTTATACACTTACGTAAAATTTAAGGGTCTAATTAATATACCGAAGTAACTTACATTAGTTTCCTTAATAGAAAAAAAATATTTACATCTGTTAAGTCTATTTTTTTTAGCAAAAATCATTCTAAACTGCTCTAAAATGTGTAACATAAGGAACTTTTTTTTTACGGTTAAATATCACGTACAATACTTGATAGAGCGAAAAATTCTGTATCCAGATATACATTATCCCTTAAACTAAGTGACTTCTGGTATCGACATATAGATGTTTTATTTTAACTTCACATCACAAAGAGAGATGCTCCGAGAACATAGGCTAGTTCTATGCAATGAAATCACAGCAGTTGCGACAAGCATTTCCATAAACACAAAACAGGATTAGCGCACAATCGTTTACAGCAACATCAACTCGTCCGTAGCAGACAACGCAAATGCAATAACAGAAACATGAAAGAAGTTTCTGTACACTGTACAATTGTATGCAAATGACCCCCCGAGGAGTTTCTTGTGAAATTGTCATACAAGTTACTTACTTGCGTTGCGGCGTACCTACGCAACTTGCTCGAGTTTTTACAAGGCAATTAGGTTTAAAATAAAATACTTCAAAAAAATATAATATGAAAATAATCTTTTGGAGTTTACTCGATCGATTTTCATATAAGGCCCCCCGGGATGGAAATGAAGAGTAAGAGTAACTTTAACTAAAAAGCGTTACGTTATCTGTAACTTTGACATTTGTGCGACAGCTGACGCATGTATTTATGTTCCCTAATTTAGATCTCTGGGCTTATAAAAGTAAACGTCGAAATCTTGTATGAAAAGTGTAACGAAAAGATAGCACGTTACAACCTGCCGAAGCAGAGACAACTTTCGTCAAAAAATTGAACTATTTGAACTTACAAAACGTAGTGACATCTTATATACCGAACGTAACTAACATAACTTTTGTTGGAACATGTGACATCTAATTATTCAGAATGTAACAAAATACTATAAATTAATTAGGTATCTGTTATTGTTGAAGATGTCGTCTTTATTCGTTTTGTAATATATAATTAAAAATCGTCTATTGGTTTTTATGCGTGTATTCTCGTTAAACGTTTACAATGAGATAACAAAATTTATATATTATAGTATGGCGGTAGAAGATATTAGTATTGATTTGCAATTGCTAAATCTTCGGGTAATTTCGGCAACGTTCGGTTAATGCTTTAACAGTATCCAGTTATCTATTGACACGAGGAAAAATTTATGCATTTAATTTTATACGTTTAATGGAGTAAACTGCAGTCGTGGCGTCGGAGCTGACACGCACACTTTTTTTGCATAGAATCTCTGTCACTGTCTGTCTGACAGAATCTGTCACTCATAAAAGTCTTTTTTGAATTAACGCGTCCATTAGCCGAGTGGAGTGCTTGCCTTAGCGCTTTTACTTACAAGTCCCGGGTTCAGTACCCAACAAAGGCAAGTTTGCGAATGAACTTTTCTGAGTTGCGTAACTATACTGTCAGAGCCCGTGGCATATTTATTGATAGGGCTGAGTAAGTATGTCCGATTACTGAGTAAAGTATGGCCGATGGAATTAAAACTACGACTACATCGAAAGAAAACCAATGTCATAAAGAACTAATTTTTATAACAATCAAATTATCTGCGCAGTGGAGGCTTTCTTACTTAAAAAATAAAAAATAGCTTAAATTTATTCAATATAAAATATATATTTTTAATTTTGTAAGAAATGATAGGGTTCTCCTGTATTCATGTGCTATCAAGCTGTGTTTCTTTCAGATACTTGTTCGGGGGGCGATGCCCCCCCGGAGTAGCTCTGCCCCCCCCCCCCCCCAAGCCCGCGCCTGAGTATGCCATAGAATTTTATGGCGTGGCAGTGGTGGACTTCGCTAATTGTATGTCGGCGACTGATCGTATAATCCGGCAGTTCGTGATGTGCTCGTGATGTGATGGCAGAATCATGATGGCGCCGTTTCATGAAGTTCCTAACTAATTTCAGTCATCGTTCAAGTAATCTTTTAATTTAAAAAAAATGAATATTGTAATTGAACAAATGAATAACAATGGGCAGCTTGGCAGCCGTCGAACGATCTGATATTAGTATTATTATTATTAATTAATAACTAGCGACCTGCCCCCAGCTTCGCCCGGGGTGCAATTTTTATATACTTAAACATCCCTCTTTCTGTTAGTGAAAACCGAATTAAAATCGGTCTACCCTTTCACTCCTGAAGCCGTGACCAAGGGAAATATGTAGGAATTCATTTTTATATATAGAGAAGACTAGCGACCCACCCCCGGCTTCACCCGGGGTGTAATTTATATATATATAAACATTCCCCATTTATCCCTCTTTCCATTAGTGAAAACCGAATTAAAATTGGTCTACCCGTTCACGCGTGATGCCGTGACCAATGGAAATAGGGATTCATTTTTATATATACAGAAAATTAACGTGAATTTATAACAAAGTCCTTTTTTTACTTCGCCCCCGCAAACCTCTTAAATGCTCCCCCGAATCAAATTGTCTGAAAGAAATGCTGCTATCAAGTCAGGGCCCCTCGGTTCGGAGGCCCATGGCATTTCGCCAGTTCTACCACCTATTGTTACGCCACTGGTTTGTTCTGGGTGTGCAGACTTTCGCATCCTGTATGGTATACTTACTACTTAAGTATGGTTTACTTAAAATTGGTTTCACCATTTTTTTTAACTTATATAATGATAAGGCATGAAAATTACTGAGGACCTTTTTATAGAAGTTTACATTGATACATAAGAGAAGACTTACTAATTCCACATTTCATTTGTACATGTGCACTAAGTGAAATCTTACTCATAATCATCATATTTTTATAGAAAATTAAGTTAATATTAAAAATGTAGAAGTAAATTTATGTATGCATCCACAAGCAAAAGCTAATAATTTTGTAAGTATTCCTTAAACAAGTTGACTGGGCCGTAGTTAAACTTTTTTTAAAGGAAGGAAAAATATTAGTACCAACCCCTAGAAACTTCTTGGAGTAAGTTTTTATTTTTATACAGTAGGTTTTCACTTAAAACATTTCTCGAATACCTTTAAATTTATTCAGCCGTAAGGGTCTCAACAACAATGTCTGCAAAAGTCCACAAAAAGTCTGCGTTGTACAAATAGCAACACGATTACAAATAGATTTCTAGATTTGACAGTCGTAAACTCGCAATATCACAGAAATTTTTAGCTGGCCATTATATTATGAATTCAATGTCGGTTTGACTTGCCAGTTATTCATTCCGTTTCAACCGATTTGGGAGATAGTCAACTGCAAAGAACTTTCTCTGGACAGAAATAGTACACTAAGTCACATTTATAAACATGTTTGAGTGCTTTTTACAATCATTCTTTAGATTCCTATTAAAAAATCAATTAATTAAAATATATTAGACCAGACTATTACGATAGAAATAAAATTATTTTATCGACCAATTTCATTTCGTTTCACTACTACGGTTAAATACAGAGAGATTCACTGTATCTAGAACTACTTGGAAGTACTACTTGGAATACATGCTTGACGAGCCCTTTGGATGAGTGGTTAGGGTTAGGGTGCTTGCCTTAAAGCTCTGTTCTAGCGTTCCTGGATTCGATTCCCCGGCAGTATCAATTTTGAAAAATGAACTTTTCAAATTTGGTCTGGTTCTGGAAAGTACATGTAGTGGCATGTTTGGCCACTACAAGTACTTGCGTTTGGCAGTCATCTGGTGGCAGTAACCACCACCTTACAGAAGACCACAGCACATGTGCTGTTGTGTTTCGGTGAGTGAGTAAGGGATGCCAGAGTCCATTTACTTAACCCTTCCTCCCTTATCCTTAATCCTACTGTAGTCGGCAGCGCACTTGCAGTACCTATTTGTTGAGAATATCCTGTTAACTTAAGTACTCTGTGGTTAAGTTGTTCTGTGCGTTCTGTGTGTGGTCTATGGTCTATTATATAGGAAGGATCAAAATATATGTTTGATAAAAAAATTTAAAAGAAGTAAAGTTAAAGACAGTAAAGTGTTAAAAACAATAAAGGATTTATTATAACAAAGAAAAAGAGAAGAATCATTTGCCTCGACCGCAATATAGGCGAACGGTCAAATTGCGAAAGTACCACTTGAAAGACATATATATTATATAACATATACATTGGGTATAATATGTAAGACAAGTTGGAATTTGGATATTTTTGAAAAGAAATACACATTAGATTTCATGTTTAAAAACCAAAAATGCTACTCTGTTCTGATATTAGCCAATACAATGGTATTTTGTCAACTTGACATTTATAAGGAAAGCCGCAGCGTCTTCTGACTCTAACAGTAACTAAACAAGACCCCTTAATTGTTTACCATTACAAAATAATAGTGCTATTGTATTTCGGTTAGTGAGGAAGGGATGCCAAAGATCATTTCCGTATTCTATACTAATCCCTTATCGTTAATCCTACTAAAGTCAGTTGCGCACTTACAGCACCTGTGGTGTTGGTTGTGTTAATAGGCTTAAGGCGACGCCAGCCCCTAAAGATAAAAAAATCCACTTATTTGTAACCGTTTTTCCTTTTAAATGATTATAATAATTATAATTTAAAAAATACTGAATTTTTTTAAATCATCATCATACTTGTTTTTTAAATTATAGTTAATTATATATAAAAAATTTTTACTAATTTGCGGTCTAATATCGATGTTGTAACCATGCGATTTGCTTATTATCAATAAATAATATCATCAATATTAAAATATTGATTATTATCAATATTTTAAGTAGCTAATTCTTAAGATAAATTTTAAGATCCACTATCTGAAGCTCCAGCATATGTTGAATCAGCTGGCAGAGGTAAGCAGAGTAGTTGGTCTTACCATGAACAAATCAAAAACAAAAACAATGACAAACAGAGAAGAAAAAACCATAGAAGTAAATGGGGAAGTTATTGAATACGTTAAAGATTATACATGTTTGGGGCAACCCGGCAACTAATTTCTTTCAGAGACCAAACACATATAGAAATAGAGAAAAGAGTAGCTTGTGCGTGGAAAAGGTATTGGTCACTGAAGGAAATATTCAAAAGTAAATTCTTCCCAATGACAGCAAAGAAGAGAGTATTCAACTCGTGCGTCCTGCCATGCCTTATGTATGGATGTCAAACATGGGCATTAACTCAGAAACATCTTCTAAAGCTAAGAGCGTGCCAGAGGGGAATCGAAAGGAGTATGATAGGGGTCACGTTAAGACATCATAAAAGAGCTGAAGAAATTAGAGCTACGACAAAAGTGGATGATATATTAAAGAAAATAAAGGAATTAAAGTGGCGATGGACAGGACACATGACGAGAGACAGCAGGACAAAATGGACCCAAATTATATCTGAATGGCAACCACGAGACGGCAAGAGAAAGAGAGGCAGACAGACAAAAAGATGGGCCGACGATACTAAGACAATTGGTGGGGCAATTTGGACAAGGAAGGCGAAAAATAGGAATGAGTGGAGGCAGCTGGAGGAGGCCTATGTGTCACAGGACACGCTGAATAACTAATCCGGAAAATCCGATGTGTGATTATGTATAACAAAAATTAAACTGTTTTAGTTAGTGTCAGCAATAAAGGCTTAAATAAATAAATAAATCTGAAGTCTCATCAAAAGAAAAATTAGAATTATATTTTATTTAATTTTTAAATAGATATTTCCGAGATTTGCAAGTAGCGACTCCCCCTCAGCAGTCCCGTCAATTCAATACAGAACGAGTTTTGCGGCTAGAGTCGCCTTAATAGGTGTTAATAAGTACATCATGGTCGTCGTTTATGGTGCTATAAATTACAATATATAGTTATAGATTTTTAATGCAAACATTGCATACCTATGATGTCACGCACTGAGGTAACAATATTTTCAAAATATTTGTAGAAATTTTGATATTCATGTTATTTTTTTTAAATATATTGTCCGGTTGTCTAATGCGGCGCTATTATAGAAAACGGCACCGGATCCGATGTCATCCGGTCTCATTGTACAAAATATCAGTTTAATAATTAAATAAACAAACAAAACAAATTTAATTTCCGCTTTGAATCCGTCCGAAATCACGCTTTTTTTTTAAAGATAAATTAATAGATATCGTCAAGGGAAAATAATTTGAATCCTGAATTTTATTCCGATAAATTTGTACTAGTGGATTTGTTGAGAAAAAAATAAATTAAACGCTAAAATAGCAGACCTTCTGACAAGCCTCGCGATAGGCTTAGCAATAATTGTTCATTTGTGCACTCAGTGGCTTGTGAAATTGTTTCAACAGCTCGCTTTTCGTCTCCACTCAGATTGTAATACTTAGAAAATACAATTAAGTGAGAAGCAAATACAAATATACATCGTGTAGGTTTTTCTCCACTTCCATTATTTAATTAATCGTATAATCAGAAATAGAAATATTTATTTGCTTTAAACGTGGGTACAATGAAATAATTATCCTATACACATTCTGCCATTTTCTGACATAAAAATTGTCATTGTAATAACATATCCCGTGCTTATTCCACTGAAATACATTAGATCAAAGGTAGTTGTATTTTAGGAACTCTTTTAATATCTTTTATTAACACATAAAAATATATATTACTACATTTATTTATCGTTGTAACTATTTGATTTATAAATCTAATAGGGGATCGGACAGTAATCAGATTAAAATCTAAAATGTACTTAGAAAGAAAATATATAATTTTTTACGATTATTTATCGAATAATAATTTAATATAATTCATTTAAATATTTTTAAATGAAGAAATAAAATTTTATTGTTAACAATATTTTTAATCTATACTGAAACACCAATCACAGTGCGTGACGTCATTTGTGGGCAATCATTGTATTATGTCAATGCAGCTGTTTTGTCATGATATGACCACAAATGACGTTACGCGCTCTCAGATGAACTATCGTGGCGTTTTGGCGGCATTTTCAAACAAACAATATTAACAACAACAATATCAAACAACAACAATAACATGATTTTGAGTACCTAAAAAGCTATAAATAAATAAAATAGTATTTTTTATGGGAATAAATATCCATGAAGATTAATTAAACACTTTCTGAAAATTTGTCCGATCCCCTATTAAAGTATATTTCTGATCAATGTTTCCCAACCAGAGGTCCCCAGACCCTGGGGATCCGCTGACGTGTCCTGAAAACAAACAAATGTAAAATAGTCAATTCGCTTGCGGCAACACTAAAAATCTCGTTAGAATTTAATAATAATAAATATACAAGTGTGACATAAGTAAAAATAGCAAATATAAAAGTCTTTTTTTTTAATTGATCTTGGCCGTGGGTTTCAGTTTGGTTGCGATAGGGGTCCGCCCTTACCCTTATGAGTTTGGGAAACTCTGTGCCTGAGAATAATATAATCTTATACCGATTTTTGCCTCAGATGGAGCCTTCTACTGGTTACTAGTAACTAAAGCGTAAAGATAAATGTACTCCATGTGTTAGTCTGTATCTCTTTTATCTAAAACAACAAAAAATATACATATTATTATAATTTAATTTTACTGAGATGATGTACAGTTAATATTTCAAGTACAAATTCGCTAATAAATTGTCTTTTAAGACAAGGACTAACGTCAGACCGAACAAAAATTTTACCAAAATTAGCTGCAACAAATTTTTGCAGTTTTTCTTAATTATTGTGTAATATATGAAAAAAGAAATAAAAGTAGCCGATTAAAACTTTAGTATAGAACTTAAATTAATTAATAAGCTTAAGAAATAATGAAGTTGTCTCTGAAATTTTTTATTATTGTGACGAGGAAGCTTTTTTTGGCCAGTAATTTACAATTTTTTTCTCAGGAAATATAATTGTTTTGTATAAATCTTCCCGATTCTAACTTTTTTTTAAGTATAGTTTATTATGCTCTGTGTTTTTATTTTGTTCTCGCCTTAAAGAGTTGATAGCGCCTTAATGAAAGCGAAAAGAGAATAAACCTATTCTTTGTGGCATGGAAGGAGCAAGAACTTAATTAGTCAGTCCACCAAAAAGAGAATGACAAAAGTCATTTGACGGGCTTAGAGGATTATTTATTTGAAGGGTTTTAAAGGAATGAAGGAAGCTTTGATTGCGTATCTGCATTACAAAGGCAACTCTTTTTAATTATGTGACTATTCCAAAGTCGCCTCCGCATACAAATGAACCAAGATTAGCACAATATCACGACCAGGTCACTTTCGATTATTCCTTTGAAAGTGTAAAATTCTCCCAACCCGGTCTCGTTTATTTTCGAAGATAATTAAGAGGAACTCATAGGATCCCGTCATGCAAGAATATGTAGAGAAAAGGTGGATTTTTCTTTTGAATCCGCCTTGATTTTGTAAGTCGGAACATCAATTAAAAGGTACACTGGCGCCTAAATTGGACGCTAGTGTCGCCTCTGGGCGTAAAATGAAACCAACCGCGATCAAGTAACAAGGTATATTGAAAAAATAAAAATCGGTAGGCCGACACGAATTTGTGTGGGTGGTGGGTGTACGGCCTATCTGCTCTCGCTCACAGTTCAGACACTCTCCTGGTAGATCCAGCCGACGAAGGTGGTAGATGTGGCTGCTCGTAGCCAGGCGTGATGGTGGTCGTCCTGTGGATACGCACGGCCTATGGTATGTTCGTAAAACGCGACGGTAAATCGCGATGGTGAGGGTGAACCGCGATGGAAAATCGCAGCAGTGATCCTGGAAACGATAGTACCACGGGATTACTCTCTGGTATATCTAGGTACCCAACGACGGCAACAGGATGAAAATACCTGCATTTGCCGCAGTGGTGCACAATCAGAACGGAGTTTACAATAAGCAATAATTGAAGGAACAATAAAATGTAATGGGTAGACAGTTAAAAAGAAAGAGCAAAACGCGTTATCTATGAAGCAAACTAATCTTAATCGAGGTAGTAGGTAAATCGAAGAACTGATCCAACCTCAACGGGCATTTTAAAGTTAGATGCTTGTCATCGAGAGCTAGTAGCTTAGTTCTAAAAAGAATATAATGCAAAGCAAAAA
Source organism: Bembecia ichneumoniformis (assembly GCA_910589475.2). Classification (NCBI taxonomy): domain Eukaryota; kingdom Metazoa; phylum Arthropoda; class Insecta; order Lepidoptera; family Sesiidae; genus Bembecia; species Bembecia ichneumoniformis. Next base: position 7,948,019 of record OU342537.1, on the reverse strand, counting down.
TGAAAAACAAAAGAAATAATGAAATTATGCATGCTTAACAATAATTAATTAAAATTTGTGTTTTATGTGGTATTTAAGACTTGCCCTAGAACGGGATAACACTTTCCGAGGTATAATGATACTTCTAAATCGAAGTCATAATTAGTTTATTGTTTTTAGGGTTCCGTACGTCCGAATAAAAAAACGGAACCCTTATAGGATCACTCCTGTGTCCGTCTGTCCGACCATTTTTTATTTTTGTAGCTACAAAAATTAGTTTTCTACTTATAGATTATAAGAAAACCTATACGAAGTCCATGATATTAAAATAACATGGTAAATCACTCAATATTGTGCGGATAGGTAACATCGTACGGAACCCTCTTCACGCGAGTTCAACTCGCACTTGTCCCTTTTTTTATAACAGTATTTCTGGAATTGTGCTAGAACCCACGGGATTGTGCAAAACGGCCATTGTATGAAATGAAGACGATTGACAAAAGTCCAGACGATTACAATAGCCCTGCGACACACAAAACAAATGAACAACGTGTACGATAAACCACATACAAAAAAGATAATATTTTAAACACAAATAGATAAAATAGAAAACAGACTTAATAATGGTCGTCAGCTGAATGTTTGTGAAGTTTATTTTGTGTGGGGAAAAGTTCTTAAGATAAAAAGTTCGACGCAGCGTTCGCTTCTAACTTGTATATTTTATGTTGATGTTGCACCTCCCACCGGATCGATTTCGTCTCATTCATTTGCCAATTTTTTTTATACCCTTTCCAATAGAATGTTTATGATTATAATTTATATTTTAGTATAAATTATGAACCACATATTTATATTATATAGATATACATATATAAAATAAAATTATATAAAGTTTTGATAATTGTACAAAGGTTAACGGTACATTATAGAAAAGACAAAAGTATGTATAAGATATCAAAATACACAGTAAATTTTAAACATTATAAACAACATAAATTTATATCAATAATGTACAAATCGTATTTTAAGCAATTTTAATCAAGTAAGGTAAGGTAACTTCAAAGTATGGTTTTATTAACATTATACACAATCAGAAAAATACTATATAAACTTGTCTCTTACGATATTTGATATAGAAAGAAAGAAAGAAAGGCTTTTATTCACTGCACGAAAGACACATCTATATATAAAAATGAATCCCTATTTCCCTTAGTCACGGCATCACGCGTGAACGGGTAGACCGATTTTAATTCGGTTTTCACTAATGGAAAGAGGGATAAACGGGGAATGTTTTTATGGCGGGTCGCTAGTTATATATAAGAATAGGACAGAAATTAAACTGACTAAGATATGATAACTATTAATATTAATAATTAAGGTATATTATAAATATTAACAGTTTTGAAAAAGTTCATATAAAAATACTGTGGATTTCCGACTTTCCTCGTGGATTTACCAACAATTTACTTTCATACAAATTTTGTCCTGACAATTACGAACACAACAAAAGAAAAATTTGCAAAATCGGTTGTGTCGTTCTCAAGTTTTACTGCTATTGATGTAGCAATTCATTTTTATTTATATACATAGATAAATAAAATTAATTATAATTAAGAATTATAATCACAAATGGATCCACACATATAAAAGTTTATCCCCCGGGGAGGACGCAGGTGCCGCACACATCGGTGACGCGCATATATCAAATGAAAGATAAATAATTGTTTTCATCCGTAGAAATTGTCTTGGCGACGACATTTATTGGTCTGTTTTCGTGGAAACCTGGCGCCGCGTCAGGTAACTACGGGCTGCCTCCAAACGTAATAGCCACTATTTTACTTCGGCAACATTTACTATTTCCTCAGTACTTTCATTGTATTTTCTTTGGTTAAGATAATATTTAAATTATTTTAATATTCTATATAATAAGTAATTACAATATTGTAGATATATCTCTATACACATAGATAAAGAAATAAACAGTAAGGTAAATTTTAACAGTCGGTAACAGCACATAAAGAGTTGAGAGGGACTCCGTGTGCCGATTATCTTTTTTAGTAGCTAACCATTGACAAGTGTAATAAATAAATAAAAATTAGAAACATTTTTTATCGCCCTTAATTAATTTCGACCAGTAGGTCACTTCTAAATTCTACCATAATAACTTTTATATGTGCCTACTAGAGGGCGAACACTAGTACAAAAAGGGATGTCTAACCTACTAGGATTTGTAGAACTTTAGTTGTTTCCGAAAATCACTAGTAGCATAAAATAAGCAGCCTTCTTCGTTGAAGTAAGAAATCGTAATTATATTGCACAGTTATCTACAATTGAAAAGAACTCAGAGGATTTTGGTTTTCGATCTCTTACTCTTAAGGTCAAATCCAAACCATTTTACTATCCCCATTCGTTCTCCTACTCAATCTTTCCTTAATGTCACAACCATCCCATTTTACTGTCCTCATTCGTTCTCTTACTCAATCTTTTCTTAACGTCACAACTATCCTAATTTCCTACCCCATTCGGTCTTTTACTCAATCTTTTCTTAACGTCACAACCATCCTAATTTCCTACCCCGATTCGGTCTTTTACTCAATCTTTTATTAATGTCACAACCATCCCAATTTACTATCCCCATTCGTTATCTTGCTCAATCTTTCCTTAATATCACACCCAACCTATTTTACTATCCCAATTTGGTCTCTTACTCAACCTTTCCTTAATGTCACATCAAACTATTTTCCTATTTTCATTCTGCGTCTTACTTTTAATTCTAACAGAGTCTGTAATGCACTTAAATTGAATCCTTTTTTGGTGTTATTCGCAGTCGACTTCTGTATGAGTTTTCTGTTACCGCTGATGGATAGGCTGCTTAGTGTATAAATGTAAACAGTATATTCTGAGCCTCTACTGAAATTAAACTAGGTGAGAAGCAATTATGATCACAGTCAATATGATAAATATACATTTTTGTTAACACTAAAATCAACAACATATACATACCTACTTATATCTAGTCTGTCGTATATTTTCAAATAAACGGATGAAAACCCCAAAGCTGCAGAAAAGAATAAAGAAGTGAAATAAAATAAGGTTTCCTGAGGGAGACGAAGTGAGCGAGACGTCCAAAAAGTTCGGCAGGTTAAACGATAAATCGGAATTTATGTAGGCGCCGCCGCCACCACTGCAGTCAGCGCCCTCTACCGCCCGCCGACCGACTACGCGCTAAAAGCATTGCTCCTCGTACTGGTACTTCTCTTATTGGTAGATACACTTTTTCAACGTTTTCACTAAATTGCACATTTGCGTACCTAACTATTAATACTTACATATTAATTTCTTTGTATGCAAGTGTATCATACTTTGTATTCATCCTTAATTAATTGATATATCAAATTAAATGTTATTGTCCCTCATAAAGGATATAATTTACTCATAATCACAAGTACATAAATTACTCATAATTGAGTGTGATTTAAGATACCTAATAGTCCGGTCACCGGACTAATAACCGAACTACTGACACTAGGCCTTTAAGACACTCAAAGGTCTTAAATATATCAACTATTAATATGAAACTTAATTTCACAAAAAAATTAGCAAATTTTACATTTTTAAGTATATTTTCTACCATATTTTTATTATTATTCAATTATCGGTTAAACTGAATGTCAATATAGCCTTGTGCTACATTAAATTAGTTTCTTTAGTGTAAATATAAAATTTATGATGCACCACAAGTGATTTCTATAAGTACAAAGAGAATTGATAGCAGGAAGGAAAATATTATATGCGTAAAAATAAACTTCTTCGTCAAAATTTTAAGAATACTGCTGGGTCTTATATGTTATTGACAGATTAACAGATTCAAATAAAATAAAACTGTTATTAACAGATTCAAATAAAATAGACAACGTTTTTATCAAATGGTATCAATCTAGCCCATTTATAAAAATATTTTACAAATTAGATACGAGTACACATTTAGATATTGTCCAACTTGAGTACTGTTGTCACAATTCCAAGCTATTTTACTATTTGGTTTGTAAGATTTTACTAATATAGGTGTGTTATGTTTGATACATACATTAAAAATCTAAACCCTATCCACAATAATATCCCCCTATGGCAACTCACCCGAATTCACTTGTTTGGTTTGCCTTTTGTGTCCGTTTATCTTGGTCTTCGTTGGTGGCAGCCAAATATCATGATCGAATTGTTCCGCCTTTTCCTTCGCCACACTTGGCGCCGAATTTTAACTAACAAAGACACATAGTACATGTATATTAAACAATAGGATAAGATAGAATAAGGTAGACACTACATACATTTTATTTTATTATTATGTATATATTTCATTGTATATATTTTATTATGTTGTTTATTTATTATTATTATTTTATGACCCTCGATGATTGATATAAATTAAATAAAAATAAAAAAAATATCAATGAAAATTCCTTAAAAGTGTTTTGACATAAAAACGTTTGAATGAAAAAGGACACTTGAATTTTAATTTAATTGAAAATCTTAGTGCTTAGTGTCGATTTCGTTTTAATTTGAATTATCTATTTACCTAATACAATAAAAAAGTGTAATTGTGTGGAAAACAAACAAAAGCACAATTAATGTGTAAATAAAAGTATAAAATTTTATTGGGATTTTTAGGTCGACTGACTGATTTCAGGCTGACGGACCACTTGATCCTAGGTGACTACCGTCGCCTACAACGTAAGCAACGCCACAGGTGCTGCCAAGTGCGCTGCCAACCGTAGTAGGATTAAGGACAGGAAATTGAGAAGGGGGATAGGGAAATGGACCCTGGCATCCCTTACTCACTCACCGAAACACGGGGGTGGTTACTGCCGCCAGACGGGCTACCCAAAGGACCGTGAAACGCAGTATGCCCTGCCATTTCTTATCTATTCTTCTATATCTATTCTATACACATAATAAAAAAATCTTAATATTTACATGAAACATTTTTTCAAAGACAGTTTGTACACGTTGTACTGAAGTTACCGTGGCCAAAAAAACAGTTTTTAGAATATTTGTCTGTGAGTTTGTGTACGTTAATCTCAAAAACGACTTAACCGATTTTAATGCTATTTTCACCGATGTATTGTAGCAAGCTTCTCGTAACATAATGCTTGTTTCATTCTAATTTGTTTAGAAACAAAAAAGTTACGCCTTATATCGGATACTACGCATACGAAGTTGCGTCAGCGTCAACTAGTCTAATATATATCTTGTATAGAACTGATTTTTAGTAACACTTATTTATACAAAATTTATAATACCGAGATTACAATATTGCATTATATTTCACCTCTGAAGTAATTAAGTTTTAACTTATTTTAACTAACAATCCACCCCCGACTTCGCAGGGATGCAATTTTATTCTGCATATTTTATATATGTACTTCTATATTTTTTTATGTTAAGATCGGCAGACAGGCTGACGGTCCACTTGATAGTAGGTGGCTACCGTCGCCTATAACATAAGCAACGCCAAAGCTGCTGCAAGTGCGGTGCCGACTACAGTAGGATTAAGGATAAGGGACGGGAAATGGGCTCTGGCATCCCTTACTCACTCACCGAAACACAACACCACAGGTGCTATTATTTCACGGTGGTCTTCTGTAAGACCTTCTGTATACACAAACCTTGTTCGTTTATCGCTTTTCAAATCCATTAAGTGCTTTAGAATAAGTTAGCTGGAAAACAGACACAGTACATATTATCCTTTATTATACTTTGACTGATCTTGTAACACACATGTCGTCAGACATTTTTATATTCCGTAGTTTTTAATGTTAGCCCTCAATTGCCACATCCAAAAAAATGTATAACAGTCTGTTCAACGAAATAATATAGCTTGCCAAACTAAAAAGTCAATTAAAAGTAGCCGCAATTCGTCGCGGTATAAACGGACGGTCGAGGAAATTCCTCGTTGCATAGAAACAAAACCCAATTCGTTGCAACAGTGTAACATAGTCTCTACACCTAACAAGACTCGAGTTCGAGCTAACTGCAAAATGGGAACTCTTTTAAAAAGCAAAACACAAAACAGTCTATCACTTTGAAAACAAAGGCAAAGTTAAAATAACAAGATTCACGCGGTGCACGAACCGGTATCAATTGGACACAAAGTTGCGGAGCCTTGCATTGCTACTAGAAACAATAAAATGCAGGGCGTTGCGCTCCTCCACGCAGAAAACGTAAAAATACTTTGTATTTGAACGTGGGGAAGCCGATCATTTGTTGTTTCGGAATTGTTCAGAGCAATGTGCGAGTACTATTCCCAAAATAGATATTTTAGAGCGACAAAGCGCATTCGGTTCTGCAGTTTTAAGCTGAAGCAACTCACTGCATTAACCAGTATCTCACTGAGTTGGTCGATATTCTTACATTCATTACATATATATATCTAGGCTCCGAATATGATTTTGTCCCATTCGGTATCGAGACCCTTGGTCCGTGGGATCCTAGCGCTATGAGGCTTTTTAAGGAAATAGCAAAGAGTTTAGTCGAGATCACAGGAAACCGAAGAGCTGACAGCTACCTTCGGACAAAGAATTAGTCTAGATATTCAAAGGGGGAACGCTGCCAGTATCTTCGGGACCTTGCCTAAAGGGAATCCTTTTAATAATATATTTTAGTTATTATATTAAAATTTGGACTATAATGTAACATTTAAATTTGGCCTAGTATCAGTACTTCGGTTATTAGTCTGGTGACCAGACTAATGAGACTTTTTTGTCTCAGTAGTTCGGTAGCAAGGATCAACCGGTACTATTGAGCCCTTCACATAATTACTAGTTCGGTAACACTTATGTTGCCAACGTAGAATAATAAAAACCTCCCTGAATAACTAAGAAACTAACGTTAAGAAACTCCCTGGAATTCATTTCATAAACAGCAAGGATATTCGTTTCTGCAGTACAAACATTGCATTTCAATAAGCGTTATTCACAATATGGAAGAAACTAAAATATGATAAGTAATCCCTACCAAAATTACAATAATGTGTAGGTATCAAAAATTTGTCCATAAAAGGCATTATTTGGCGTACGTTGCTAAAAGTATACATTACTTTATGTACATAAAATAATGTTCTACGTGTTTATAGCACAAAAAATACACAAATAAAATTCAAAATACTCAAATTACATGGGTGAATCGAAAGACGACGGTCATTCTTATCATGACATTAATCCTTGTGATAATGATACAATGGTTGCCTTATTATTATTATTATTTATATTTTATTATTAACTACAATATAATAAAACATTATTATAATGGGTTAAAAGGGTATCATAAGGTTGACGATTAGGATATTTCCTATAGAACCTCCATTTTGATACGGTAACTATTATATACATTGTTGTAATATAGACAAGTTAACACATTAAAAATGACGATACGAACAACAACAGAAAAAAACACAGACGTTCATAATTTGTGCTTCAAAGAAATTTCAAAAAACTTACTAATTACTGCGCTGTAATGAGTTCCATCATAAGCGTATTCATCATAGTTTTCGACACTAAAACTTGCATAAAACCAAGTAGATTATAAGCGACAAATGAACATGTCAGGAGAGAATACATTGCATTTTACTTTCAGCTATACAGAAATGATGAAAGTTAATACCTTCTGACAACATTCGTACGATAAATAATTCAAAGATAAATGTAAATGTTTCGACCTCTCTGTCGTGATTCGCGCCCACCGATGTGATACGCGTTTACGCTGGGAGGAATCGTTGTTTTATGTATGAGCCCTTTCAATTCATTTGGCCGATATTCAGCTACCTTTGTCCTTTCCGGGTCAGTTATTTATTGCTAGTGTTTCATGTTAAGCCTACCGCAAGTGGGTAAAGAATTTTAAAGAAAACAATCCTACACAACATAGACACTTTCTCGTTCACGTCTAATACTCACTGTTGTACTGTGTGTATACGAAAATAAAACTGCTGGACATACACTTTCCCCATAATTTTCAAATAAGACCGATCCACCGTCGATCCGCGACCCTTATCAGAAAAATTATGCAGTTTTTTTTTTATAGTAGTTAACGTCAGGAAAGTTGACGGCCCAGTTGATGGTAGGTGACTACCGTTTGTCGGTATGCCACAAGCAGAAGAGATATGAAATTGTTAGGCCGACCCTGATAGGAATAAAAATAAGAAGCGAGGTGAGAATAATGGAGAGGCAAAGTGTTAAGATATGCAACCTCATATCTTATGTCAATGCTTAGGAACGGTTTGTTTTATTTTATATAATTGACAGTTATGTCAAGTGCCAATCGGTGGATCTTACGTTTTTTACCAGTTTGTTGTACATATTAAACTATCGTAATATTTATCGTTTTCCATCTGATTTAACCTTGAAATATCCTCGGACAACACGAACGGAAACACAATCGTTCACACAAAGACTTCTCAATTATTTATAATAGAAGTCTTTGGGGAGAAGCGAGAGAAGAATAGGGGCGAGAATGGGCTCTAGCATTCCTTAGTTACGAAACATCTAATGTGGTGCTATTTCACCGTGGTATCCTCTAAGGGGTTGGTAGTGTCAGTAAGTGTCAACAAGTGTCAATCAGCCTGACATAAAAAAACTTTACAAAAATGTGATCATATAAATGTATTTATCCCTGAATTTAACCTCGTATATGTCTCTGTTCAGATATAATTCCGCATATCGTGTGATCTGGTAATGAGACAAATTTGATGAAAATTGCTGATCTTTTTAGATATTTTTAATTATGTGAACATCCCGACTATCTTCCTCGTGACATGTTAGGCGTTTTCATGAATCTCCGTAAACCGTCTCTTCCTTCGGCCTCTCACGCCGTTTTTCCAAAGATGCGTGGATAAAGTCGTGATTAAATTTATATTTTATAATTTGTACTACTTCGCCTCTTTTATCTTTTTCCAATAAGCGACCAGTGCCCTGAAATACTACTTTCATACTCACTTCACTCCATATCTATACTAATATCATAAAGCTGAAGAGTTTGTTTGTTTGTTTGAACGCGCTAATCTCAGGAACTACCGGTTCGAATTGAAAAATTCTTTTTGTGTTGAATAGTCCATTTATCGAGGAAGGCTATGGGCTATATAACATCATGCTACGATCAATAGTATTATATATAAGCAGTGTCCAGTACCACGCGCCTCACGCGCACGCCGCAGCCGTATAGGCCGCAGCGAAACATAGCCGACTTTAGCTAGTCCCATATATAATAAGTTAAATGCAACTTCCAACGCGGCGCATTCTCATAGAAATAAATTTGTTTAAATTCTAATATTCTCCGTCGCATTCCTTTTTCCCACTCAATTGACTTTTATAGCAAACATAAAACATTAAAAATGGCATAATATATTGCAAGAACCTCAATGCACCTACGTAACTTGAAATTCATAACGCGTGGAATGGTGAGCGCCGTTCTGCAAAATAGGAAGCGTAATAAAATATTTCTGACAGAAATTTTACAACAGAAATAGAGTGCATGTGCATCGTAAAATTCAATATGTCGATGAATGCATACAAAATTGCGAACACTTAATAATTTCGACAAATACTAAGTATAGAATCGCAGCTGTTTTAGTGTAAGGAATTTATGCGTTATGTCGTGACGTGGGATAAACAGCTCGGAAAGCTAGCTCGAATGTCTATTTGTACAGACTCACTGACGACTGCTGACAACGCTACGTTCTCTTGCCTAAGCAAATTTACTATGTTGCTCGAACAACTATGAAATTTACATTTTCAAATTAAACCTTTAATTTCATTTTCTCTATAATTAATCCGAATAGTCATTTTTTTTTATATCAATAGATACATCACTTCTAACGTTTGCAAGAGTTCTGTTTTATATAGAAACCAATAAATTAATGGTCAGGTATGCATCCCCTTTCTCGCCAATATGTTTCAATTTAAACTAAGCCTTTTGTCGATTCAAGCTCGAAATAGCCACGTTCCGCCTGGCTTACATCGCACTAACCACTGTACTACATGTATACACATTTGTCTTATACTAGCCGACCCGGCATCCGTTGCCCTGTCAATTTCATATAAAAATACCATCCAAATTTCCGACTTTTATTTTCTTTCATAAAAACCCTGTCTTTAAAATTACGAACACAACAAAAATATCAACAAAATCGGTCGTGCCGTTCAGTTGATGCTTATTGATATAATAATTATAACAAGAAAATCCTTTTTTTAATCATTTATTTAGCAAATTAAAGTTATGTTAATTAGTCAATAACTGAATCAGTACCTACCTAATTATAAATGCGAAAGTAACTTTGTCTATTACATTTTCGCGCCTGAACGGTTGAACTGAATTTCTGGGACTCTTTTTTTTTGTCAATTTTTTTCTTAGTTGGCTCTGGTCTAGGTGTTTTAGTAGTAGAAAGACATATTGCGTTTCGCAATCATCAATTGGGCAGCCCCTCTGGCAGACCAACCCCTTACAGAAGACAACACATGCTGGTATTTCACGGTATGTAAGTAAAAAATAATAATAATAAACTTTTTATTTTCAGATAATTAATCCATTCGTAGTAAATTTCATAAAAATAAACTAAATAAACTAAACTTCTTGGTCATCCAGAAGGAATGCCAGAACTCATTTCGCTATCACTTCCTAATCCCTTATTCCTTGGTGAACAGCGCACTTGCAGCATCTATGGCGTTGCTTTGTTAATAGGGAAAAGTAGCCACCCACCATTTAGTCTAAAAAATAATGCCTATTCTACTAAATTTTGTTTTAATGTTGTTTTTACCTGTTTTTAATTTGATTTATATGTCTAGCTAGAATTGCTACTACGCTGGAGAGTTCTTTAATCTTCATCGAGACTCGAGGACTTAGTTTCAAGCATTGTAAAGCTAAATTAAAAAGATTTGAATGACTGTTAAAATAATTCTGTGTCGTTTTACAGCTTTACATTGTATTTTGTGTCGTTTTCATTGCAAATCAAACTCGAAGAGTTGGAGTTACAAGGTTGATCGATAATAAGCACTTATGAAGTGTTACAATCAAATAAGTTCATGGTCATCTAGTTTTTAAAAAACATTAATCTTCGTCTGAATTTCATTCCAAACTCGTCCACTATCCGTGTACATCATCGACCACAACAACTCTGACAAGAGTGTGCGACTTACTATATTATAATAAAATCGTAAACGAGCAATGTCTGTACATTAAATATTTTAAAAAAAATTGTATTACTGAGGTCTAAAAATAGTTTTTAGAATTTTTGTCTGTTTGTCTGTGCGTCTGTTCGTCCCCTAACATTTATTGTTTTATTTCATTCGAATCGGTTTACAAAAAAAAAGTTACGCCCTATTCTTTTGACCTCGATGACATAAATACGAGTGAATATACATATATATATATATATATATATATATGGATATATTTGGTTTGTGGATATATTTTTTGCAGAAAAAATGCATTCGTGCAAAGCCGAGAGCGAGTCGCTAGTACATGCCATGAGAATGAAAACCTCTCTAAAATACAATTCTGTGTTTAGACAAACTAAACCAAGTTCAGAGGCGATATAACAGCTATGCAATTTTATTCGAAATATTGGAACAATGTAAGCAAACGTTCGTTAAGTCGTTAACGCTGAAGCTGCGCTAGAAAAATAAAAATGTTTTAATGCAAACAAGCAATCAGCAGCATTTGCGAACTCGCGCTAAGCAAACACACCAAGCGGCTCCCTCTCAAGTGCTTGTCAAAGACTTTCCCAAACCTTCCGTCCTTATACATTTTTAGGTACTTAGACTCTTCCAATAGCTGTTCAGACATCTTTACATTCTTATCCCTGTCAATATTGAATTTCTTCATCGCTTACCTATATAAAACTGCTCTATACAATTATCTAGATTACAGAAAAGATTTTTTGTATTATTCATAAATTTTATAGATAATATGGATTTTTTTATATTCAAAAAGTATACGTGTAAATAGGTAAAAAAAAAAAATTTCTTTTTTTCGATTAGATAATGTTCCAATACTTCAAGTAATTAATTTAAAATTTTGTGACTCAATTTTTTTTTAATTTATTTCAATGATGACAATATTTTCGCACAAATCAATCATTGGCGGATACATGGGGGACCCCAAAAAGACCCAGGAATTCCATATTTTTGACTTAACTTTTCAATTCAATTTAAGTACAATTCAATTCATATATGAACTGAATATAGAATAATATAATCCATATCAATTAAAGTTATCGAAAGTTTCATAATTCATGTCAGACATTTGAGACAGTTCAAATACGCGATTACGCGGGTTAAAAGTATTTGCAATACAACCATAATGCATCTCAACTAGTAAAAAAATTAAAATAAAAATTACTTGTGATATTAACCCTAACTAAGAACTTTGTCAGAATGCCCCCCCCCCCCCCCCCCCAAAATGAAATCCTGGATTCGCCCCTGAATCAATTAAGGGTTTAATTGATTAATTAAATTAGATTAATTTATTTTGAGAGAGCCACCACCCTCTAGCCACCACAACTCAGAATTGAGCCTCAATTCCCCGGTATCACACATCCAGCTAGCAGCATCAGAACCAGCTCCGTCTAGCACCGTCGCTCAGCTATCACTGTAACATTTTGTGAGTGTAAATGAGAACTGTATCTATTTCAAAAAAGGGGTAAATATTTTTGTTTATGAACATTATTGCTTTAGAATTATGTCTATGTAAATATTTTTTAATATTATTTCTTTTATCGTTAAGAAAAAATTATTAAAAAGTGCAAAAAACAGTGGGAAATTCAAAATACTTGAAACGGTCAGATCGAATGTGACGTCAAAGTCTGTAATGACAGTGTCAGTAAGTGCGTAGTTATTTGATTTGTGATTTTTAACATTTGATTGTTATTGTAGACTGTGACGTCACGACAAGCGCGCCAACGTCACAACAAAAGGGCGGCTTGTCGTGACGTGACGTTAAAATGACTGTTTAAAATGCGTGCAGCTGTTAGTTAATCTTAACATTTTTTTATAGTAAATTTTCGTTTTTCAGCGCTGAACATTTTTTACGGTTTTATAACGATAAATAACCTATCGTATGAAAATATTAATAAAAATGTGCATATTCTCTATTGTAACAAAATTTTATCGTTTTTTATTTATTTATAATTGTATATTCATTACATCTAAATTCTGAAGACAACAAAATATTTTCACATTCAAAATACTTTTGTTTCTTTTTTTTTGGAAAGCTTCATAAAGAAAATAAAAACAAGATTTGTTTGAAACTCCGTGTTAGAGGTTACTTTGGGATTTAAATTACAAATCGTGTATCGATCTTACAGATATCCTCAATAGTCACATATTTTTTTCACATCTACAAATATTAGCGTTCCTTAGAAAAACATGATCTTGTATGACAAATTTTTGGAGAGCCTTAAATACGAAAAAATAATGTCTTTCATTGAATAACGTCTTGCGAAGATGAATGTACGGATGCATGGATGGATATTTGTTACTCTTTCACGCAAAAACGGCTCAATAGATTTGGATAAAATTTGGCACACAGACAATTTATTACCTGGATTAACATATAGTATACTTTTAATCCCAAAAAAATGTCAATTCCAGAAGGGTCGTCTAAAAATTGGGTGCAACTGTCGCCGTGGCGGCGGTTGCACCGTCACCGTCATCGCAACGATAAGGATGTCGGGCGTTATAATACTCATATATTTTCTCAGGTGTTTTATAGTTTGTATTATGGGGTTATGTAGAAGGTGACCCTCTTCGTAACCCCATATCGACATTTATTATTCTTCAATTAACTCACCCACGCAACCACACACACAAACACACACTTTTCTATGATGTATAATTATTACGATATTTTGTTGCAATATTTTGTTATGATGTAGCTACTGAAACTATTACCTACATGAAAAAGGCATTAAATTATTTGGTACTAATACTATTATTTATACTGTGCTAATACAATATTGCCCCACGTCACTAATATATTTTTCTTTATGTCAACTGAAAAATAATAAATGAATCCAATATTTATGTATTTTAATAATGTACTAAAAAAAATGTGGGAAACAGAACGTAAGAATGATTGAGCAGTACGAATGCATAGGAAAAAAGGGATAAATAGATAGATACAAGATGGCAGAAGTTCTCGCAAGAATTGGTTGTGCTAGATACAACTTCGCTTTTTGCTTGCCACTGAGCCGAATCCATTGAGGGTGTAGTAATAAATTTCATTTCTCATTCACTCACAATAAGATTTTGATTGCTTCTCTAATTCTTCTTATTCGTGATGTATGAAAACTTGAAGCGATGCGTCAAACATCAATAACATATTTTTCAATTAGTGTGCGATTTCCATGAATCACGTGTGTCAGGGAGCGAGTTCACGTTGCATTCGCTGCGCTTCGGTGACCCAGATTGAAAATATTCGAACAAACCTTGCAAAACGGCTTTTTCAGTTTCAACACTTAATAGACTCGCACCATTTAATTGATTTTATAACAAAACTCGTGTGCAAACACGCTGGAATTTCATCGTTTGTCAATAAATGAGTTAGGTACTAGTTAGGCCTCTAAAAATTAAGTTAAAAACGTATACGTTTAAAATTAAAAAATAAAGCTCTATGTAAAATGGATGAAATGGTGGAGATTGTTTTTTCTTAAAGTAAAAGTGTTTAGACTGGCTGCTTGTCGCTCATTAACACAAGCAACACAGGTTCTGTAAGTGCACTACCGACCTTAGTGCGACTAAGGATAAGAGATTAGGAAGAGATGGAGAAATGGGTTCTAACATTCCGTATTCGCGCATGAAATAATCACGATGTTCTTCTGGCGGCACCGTGGATTACTGCCGCCAAACGAGCCGCTCAAGTGACTACGAAACGCAGTTATTGCCCTACTTAAATTCAATAACCGAAGCACCTAACTTTATAATAGTCATTTTATTATCATTATTAACATGTTACTCTGGACTTTTATTGGTGCAAGCTGTAATTATAGTCTTGCAATAAAAGCAAGACTTTTATTGGTGCGGCGGCATCTGCCATGTGTTGCTTTTTTTGTCCTTTGTTGTGTGTTTTTGTTTGATGCCTGCCTCGTTGGAGGCCATGTAATAATAAATAAATAAATAATCATCCCAGTCGTAGGACGTCCACTATTGGACAAAGGCCTCACCCTTAATTTTCCAAAAGGCTAATCAGAAGCGGCCTGGATCCACCGCCGACCCGCAGCCCTTATCAGGTTGCCTGTACACCCTATGGGTGGACGTTCTACGCTGTGCTTGCCGGTCTGTGGCTTCCCCTCGAGAACCTTCCGGCCCCAGCGGCCGCCGGCTCTCCGTACTATGTGTCCTGCCCACTGCCATTCAACTAACTAATCCGCCGGGTAATGTCCGAAACTTTAGTTTATTTACGAATCTCCTCATTCCTGATTCAATCTCGGAGTGTAACTCCGAGCATAGCCCTCTCTATAGCTTGTTGAGCGACGTTACCAAAACTGACTATTTTAGGATTGTAATTATGAAGCGGCATCTTTAAGTAATAAATTGCTCGGTTGAATTGTATTAAACTATTACGTTGCAAAAAAATCCATCGTTTGAAACATGTATATTAAAGATCAACATATTATACGTATGAATATTGCTTTGTATTAATCTACAACAATCACGTTATCGCGTTAATCACGTTGATTGTCTTAGAATTATTATAAGAAAAATATAAAAGTCATTTTTCTTAGATTGTATATAATCACAGATTGGATATAATCAGTTAAAATAGAAACTAAATTCAAGCAATAAATTTAGTAGTGGGGGGCACACTGCGTCTCGCAATCATTTGGGCAGCCCTTCTGAGCGGCAGTATATAACCACCCCCTTACAGAAGACCACCGTGAAATAATAGCATGTGTGCTTTTGTGTTTCGGTGAGTGAGCAAGAGCTAGAGCCCATTTCCCTATCCCTCCCTTCTCCCTATCCGTAATCCTACTACAGTCAACAGCGCACTTGCAGCACCTGTAGCGTTGCTTGTGTTATAGGCAACGGTAGCCACGTACCATCAAGTAGATCATCAGTCGATCTGTCGAGCTTAATATTTTAAAAAAGATTCAATAAAAATAAAATAACCTACAACAATCACATTTTCAGGGCAATATTCTAATAACCATATCGAATTAAACAATTAAAAAACGAGGATATAAATATATAATAAAACCATGAAATAGTAACTTAAATTTTTATCTGACTGTACAACAACACTTTTTTTTGTTGGTGTCCGAATTGTCTATGAAAAATAAAATGTGTCAATGTGTCCGAATCGTCAGTAAGCCGCTCAGTTTATAACTGCGAAACGCAGTGTGCCCTACTATTACAAGCTGTATTTTTATTTTTTACCTCTCCATCAGCTACTGCTACAGCTACTATTACGGTAGGAAAGTGGGAGACGGTAACCGTGTCTATCTGCTAAGAACATTCTCAACAGTTCAACGTCTGCAAACAGTCAGAAATATTACCAAGTCAATTCAATCAATTTATAAAAGACTTAATTAATGACTTATTAAGTAATAAATTAAGTGAATATTTTATTACTCCCTTTGTCTTCAATTTATCGTAGAATGCAGAGTATTTCGTTTCTTACAAGAAATATAAAACCATAAGGGCTGTGTTGAATTTAAGATGTGTCGATGAAAAGAGAAACTTTTTCCAACTCGCAAAGGCGTCGTTTCTTTGAATTATTAAACGGGCGCTAAATTTAAATTTAATGAAACAAGTTTCAACCGAGTACCAAGTATATACATATATACAATTTATATACGTGTGGGTTGGTAGACACTTCCCTTCTTTACAGAGGAACATTGTTAGGTAAATTATTTATGATTATATGAAAATTTACGTACGACATTGCACGCTTAGATAAAACTCATATATTCGGTCATATAAATTAGTATTAATTTGTTATGTTTATGACGAAGATTAACTTGAATGGGTCCTACGCGCTATTGACAAAGGCGCAATAATTGAAAGTAATTTAAATAGTATCGCAACAATATGACCGGTGTCGTGGAAAATAGATTTAAGTTTTCAATTATTTTATTAGTCCAGTTAATAACTTTTCCCGTATGATTTTGCCAAACAGCACCGATTTGATCAAATTGATGCCACCCCTTCTCGGGGGTGAAAGTGTCTCATTGAAAATAAGTATGGATAAATTGACTAATTCTAAGAAACTTTTGTTCTATAAAGTTTTTACTGAAAGTCAATACTTTTCGACTTACGCCAGTGAAAGCGTCAATTTTTCGTCAAAGAATGTTGAGTTTATGGTGTCTGTAGACCCAATACAAGCGGAGTAATAGCTTGTTGAATGTTGGTTCTTATTCGTCCAATGGCAAAGTCTAAAATTTCAATGTGGAATAACCAGAACATTTTTCTGGAAAACTCATAGAACCTTTATTTTTCCTTCAAATAAAAGACCCCGTAGCATCAAAACTAAGCGAGTAATGACGAAAATACAATTGATCCTTATTTTCTCGGCGACAAAAAATGTGAAAATCACCCTGTAATTATCTAGAAGATTGACCGGTTTAAAGTGCTTAGTTTTCCTACTTGGTGAGTAAAAAAATAATAAAAATCACGTGCAATTGCTGATACCTGCCATTTCTGTCCCTTCGAGACCATGGGCGAAAATACATGAAAGAATACCATGAATATTGTTAAAATAAGGTGTGAAGATAGTGAAGGTTTAAACCAATATAATAATCGACATTAATATTACCTATGAACAAAATTGGTACTGTGTCGGAAACAACACACTGCCTGTGATTATTGTTATTTCTTAACACTTTAAAAATTTAACTAACAGCTCTTTAAAAATCAGTGGCTCTTAAATTATGATTATTAGTGACTCTCTCACTAGTAAGAGAAAGACTGAACTTATGAATTATTATTGCAAGCAAAAACTTGCTCATCCAAGGTACGCGTAATATCCTTTCGGCTCCAAAGCGGCTAGATTGCCCAATTAAAACCTTAAGCTTATTACTTTCAACGCTCCGTTCTTAATACTTTTAATTAATTCGCAGTCTACTTAGCACCTATTTATTTCCATTAAATTTATTATTGTTGTTAAAGGAGGTGTAATACAAATTTCTCATTTTTAAATAACAGCCGACAGATGCCTTCTATTGAATATAAGTCTCCTCCATAAACCCTCAAAGCTAAGTCAAATGTATATAGGTGAATTAGACATTTGTAATAACACTGATATTTTCTGAAATTCATTATTTAATCATCTTTTAGCCACAATAACAATTATACAAACAGTAAAATTTAAATTAAAATAAAAACTAAAATTACCTAATCTAAAAATAAATTAACACTAAATGGATTAATACTAATAATATAAAAATGGACCCTGCGGCATTGTACCAAGTACGCTGGCAGCATTTCCTCGTTGAATGGCCAAACATTAGTTTGGCCGAGGAAAGTGCCAGCTCTTCGATCTCCCTTCGCATCAATAAGCCTTTTCGAGATGTCTTTGAAGAGGCTCATTGCTGCAGGGCCCCACGGACCGAGTGTCTCGACTGCGAATGGTACAAAACCATATTTTAGAAACAAGCTATAATTAAAAATTATAAACTAACCCCGACAGTCTATTGAGATAATTCTAATGAGTCCAAACACCTATATCTGCTGTAAGTTGCTGAGGAGTTGGGTCTCGCAGGCCACTTGATGCTGCAACATCAGATCAATGTTAACATGTCATGGAAATACCACGTAAGTAACAGTACACCAAATTTGAAATCAATCGAACCTATGAAATTTAATGAAAACCCTTTGTCAAGAAATGAGCTGATAAATCTTCAAACGCCTGAACAGATCTTCATAAGTTATAATTAGGAACTATCTCGATCACGTCAGATTTCAAACAAAACAACCGGATCAAAATAAATCCATCCGTTTAGGAGCTATGATGCCACAGATAGATACACAGACACACATAGACAATGTTAAAATTATGAGAGTTGTTTTGCGTCGCGCGTAAAGGGTTAAAAAATTTGTAGTTCAACTTGTGGGGCATATATATTTACATTGTAAAAAGGTATAACATTTAAGGCTTTTGTAAGGGCACTGTCGGCACGGCTGGTCGACTCTACAGGGGACCTCAAGGCTGGCACATACTTCTCCCAACGTATCGCCCTAGCGGTACAAAGAGGAAATGCTGCCAGCATAATAGGATCGATGCCGCAGGCGGACCTGTTAGACGGGGTTTTCCTTTTATAATCTGTATATGTATATAAATATATATACAATATATACATATATTTTTAGTATATAATAATAAATACATTAAGTTTTTATACATTTAAAACACATCATACCTAATTAGATAATCTTCTTATTTTTATTCTTTATTGGAGACATAAACCTTTCTTGCACATAGCCAGTGAGAAGAATCGCTCAACGGTTTTGATATCGGTCCATTCTCTGAGTCATGACATTTTCTTTCTGCCTGACCACATCTTTTCCTGTACTTTTCCCATCATGATGGTATGGAACTGATTTTTGGTAGGTATATCTATCATGGCGTAGCACATGACCTAAATAAGCAACCTTTTTTTAATTTATTATTTATTCATATTCAAAATAAAAGTATTAATTAAATTAATTAAACAATGTTCTGTGTCGCAAAAACCCAAAGGTTTTATCTGTGTAGTACAGCGAGAGAATTGTTTTCATAATATTTTATAATCTACTATTAACTTGTACATTTGATGTAGCTGGTCTGGCAGTTCATTGAGGTGTATCGCAGTTAGATAGCCACATGATCAAACTTCATATACATTCTTTAGTTTGGGTAGAAGATATAAATTATTTTTAAAATCGATATTCCTCCAAAAACTCGGTTTTGTTATATTTTTAAAAGCGAACCGCCCCCGGCTACGAACAGATGCAATCTTTTATGAAAATATATACACAAACCTGCCTTGTTTATCGCTCTTTCCATTAGTGAAAACCGTTTCAAAATTCGTTGGGCGGTTTAGAAAAATTTAGCGGAGAAACATGAGCGGACAGCGCGACCTTTTATAATTATGTAATGATATATATAAAAGACAAGTAACTCATGAGTTCATATTAACCGAGGTATTGAAACAGTTAAATAAAATTCCGTGTTTAATTATTTATTATATAATGACTATAGCAATATTTGCTATGAAAATAGAACTATCCAATATGTAACAGCGAATAGACTATTGATTTGCTATCGGCTTGAGCAGAAAGGCGTTGCATTTCCCATTCAGTATCAGCGAACACTCGGGGCCGAGCCACTTCCTACCGACACGGACCGACCGACCGGATATTAGGAGTCGATCTGTGCGCCCACCTTACAACCTCATCACTGAATTACTAATTTGCCGTCTAACTCGTTACCGAGCGGCTAACTTTAATAATGACATCCCCACAGATTCTTTATCAGGCCGTATGGAGAAAATAACTGTTGTTTGAGCTAGGCGTTGATTTTATTCGCGGTAATTAATTTTGGAGAGGCGAATTCTTGGATGATGAATTTTAGGAATAAAAAACAATATAGCTTTTAACGAACGACGTGTTATATTGTCTTAGATACAAATTATTATAATGTGGGTAGAAAAAATTTACATGAATGATGATGTATTGCTTCGGTTTGGTCCATAGATGTCGCTCATAGTGAACACTGTTCTTTTATTTCCTATGTCTCTTTTCATATATGTTTGTTTCACACTTTGAAAGCATTCTGTCCAGTATTGACAATTAATTAAATTTTTGAACAACTAAAAATTAACAATTAATTAATTGTTAATCATGTTTGTTGCAATTAACAATTAATTAATTGTAATTTTAAAAACCTGCAACTAACAATTAATTAATTGTAACTTCAAAAACTTGCAACTAACAATTAATTAATTGTTAATTAATTGTTAATTAACAATTTTCGTATAAACAAAGTTTCGTAATTAACAATTGTTTAATTTGTTAATTGATTTGATGTTCAATTAAAAAGTAACAATTAAAAATTATTATTATATATGGATGATAATAAGCAATAACGTCGTGATCAATATTTCTTTCAAAACTTATCGAAAGTATGTTTGGGTTCACAAATATTTTTTTATGAAAATGCATCAAAATGTTTCAAAAATATTGGTTTAGCCGCTAACTTAGCGTATTGCTAAACTAAACTTTAGCGTATTGCTTAGTTGCGTCAAAATTAAAATGTAATGTAAGTTATAAATAAAATTAGTAGTCAAATTAAAAATTATTAACACCAATCTAAAACTTCTAACTGCAAGGCCTTTCACGAAAAGTACAAATTATCAGGGCTGGTACTATTACACGCTATTTATACCAATATCTGTTCACTTAAAGTCAAAGTATTTTTCCATATCAAATAAGATAATTGTTAATTTTAATTGTCTTTTAAAACAATTTAAAAAGTTAATTGCAATTAATTTAATTGCAAGATTCAATTAATATAGATTAATTCGAATAATTTAATTGTAACATGCAGTTAATACTTTAATTGCAATTAATTTCAATTGCAATTAAATTTATCGCAATTGAATTTTTAATCAATTAAATAATCAATTAAAATTTTAATTGATTAATGCCCAACACTGTGAAAAAGCGATGAACGTCTGTAATATTTAATCAGGTAATCTGCGATCTGTCATAATTGTTTTTCTTATGTAAAGTTCCAATTGATCGTAGATGGCTTCCAATTGATCGTAGCATAAAAACACAAACTAAACCTTAGGATAAGGAAGATGAGGGAGGAGGTAAGGAGAATGATCCTGACATTCCATATCTTACTCACTCCTCGAAACACAACAGTGCATGCGACTTACTTCATTCGAATACTACTCAGGAATGTAGGTTTCTTAAAGAAAAAAAAATCAAAACCGAGGTGAGATTCTTTGAAGAAAATATAAGAAAATAAATGTTTGGCTTAAATTTTAATATTTCAATTTTCAAAAAGCTTTTTCGGACTTACATAATATAATTTATCTAAACTTATTATATATTTTCAATAACAACAAATATGATAAGGTTATTAAATGTAGCATAAATGCGGATTCGAGAATGTACATAATTGTTTATTAACCAATAATATAGATTTCGCGCTCAATTGGTGGGTATAATATGATAGGTACACGTGACTATGGTTACAAATTTGCATGTTTAATGATATCGCTGTTCAGAATAGACGTTAATCTGGGCCACTGAATTTCACTGACAAACATTGCCCTGTAATATTATACACGAGCTAATGTAACAGTTTATTTAACGGAGACAGAAAAAAAAATTAAATGCTTGTTGTACAATAGAATTCATTAATATATGAACTAGAGTTTGAGCAGCGTTAGGGAAGCTGGATCCGCTGACACTAGTAAAACACCCAGACCAGAGCTAACTTTGAAAATAAGAGGGCTAAGGCAACCAATAAAATTATGGTCCTCAATTAACCAGTCAATCATCATCATAATCATATCGGCCGTAGGAGGTCCACTGCTGAATAAAGGCTTCTCCTTTAATTTTCCAAAAAGACCAATTAGAAGCAGCCTGGATCCACCATCGGCTATTATCAGGCTTTCTGTCCATCTTATGGGTGGACATCTTACGCTGTCCACTCGAGAACCTTACAGCCCCAGCCCAGCGGCCGTCGTCGGCTCTCCGTACTGTGTTCTGCCCATTGCTATTTCAACTTATTAATCCGTAATGCCGTTGTTATGCCGTAATGTTATGCCGTGGGTTAGGTCGGTAACTTTAGTTCCTTCGATCTCGCAGTGTAACCCCGAGCATAGTCTTCTCCATAGCTCGTTAAGCGACGTTGAGCTTTTTTACGAGGCACATAGTTAGAGACCACGTTTCAGCGCCAAAACAATATCCAAAACAATATTATTATTTATAATACTAGCGGCCCGCCCCTGACTTCGCACAAGATTTTTTCTGCAAATTGCAAATGCAAGGGTTCCTCATTTATCACCATTTCCATTAGTGAAAACCGCATGAAAATCCATTCAGTAGTTTTTGAGATTATTGCGAATATACTTACAGAAAGACGCGACGGGGGGCTTTCTTTTATAATATACTCACCGGCACGGAATCTTGGCCAACACAGAAATTTGCGATAGTTTGCATTTTAATACTTTTTCATCCATAAACACGGAGCAGATGTGTTCTATAAGTGTATATTTTATGGTTTTAATCCCTTTTTAATGCTAATTAATTGTTTACCTTCCCAAAAATAAAGTTTAAATAAAACCAAACGTTTTCACACAAAATCTTAACTTACATCACTCAATTTTAAAACACTAGGAAATGCGGAATGACTAATTTTTCATTATTGTTTACACATTTTAATATCGGGTAATTCCGTCTCTAGCCCTGATAACTGCCTACATTCGATCTGCATGCTTTGGATAATGTTTTTGACCTCAACTTGCGATATATCGTCCCATGCGCACCCAGCAGCATTTCGGAGCTCAGCAAGTGTCCGTGATGGATTAAATTTGTTTTTTATCTTTTTTTTAAGCATGTCCCAGATATGCTCTATGGGATTTAGGTCAGGACTATGAGCTGGCCACTCCAATTTTTGAATTCTGACCTCTTGAAGATATTCATTGACGCAATGTGCGACATGTGGGCGTGCATTATCGTGCATTAGGAGAAATTGGTCTTCTCCAATGAACCCCGAAAACGGTAAAACATGATCCTGAAGGATCTCTTCAATGTATCGAGCAGCAGTTAGCCGGTTGTCGATGATAGCCAACTCGGTACGAGCATCGGAACGTAAAGCTATCCTACATTCGTCAGTGAACAAAACCTTAGTCCACTGCTCGTGAGTCCAGTTGGCATGTTCTTGGGCGAAACGAAGTCTTGCTACTCGATGTTGTCCGAGAAGCTCTGGACCGCGTGCTGATCTACGAGCTTTCAAATTGACTTCCTCCATACATCTTCTTCACCGTACGCTCGCTAACATTAACACCTCTCGTGATTTGGAGTCGCGAGCGGATTTCAACTGCAGTGAGGAAGCGATTTCGCAGAATTTCAAGGACAATAAAGCGGTCATCCCGGGCCGATGTGCATCTTACACCTCCACTACCTGGTCTACGGGTGTAGCCGCCAGTCTCCTGGTATCGTTTCAATGCATATTGCATTGATGAACGTGGTACGTTAAGCGTTGTAGCCACTTCGCGTTGTGTCAACCCTTGGTTGATTAATGCCACGGTTTGTGCAAGCTGAGCTGGCGTTAAGGGCATATTTTTTCGTTTTTTAGCACCTTCCTATATTGGACTATAAGCACAAAATGACAGATGTTTGGTAACTGAATAGCACACAATTTTAAAATACGGAGTTTCAAATTTAACTTAGTCTCTCAAATGACTCGATTCAACTAAAGCTTAAAACAAATGTCAAATTGCACTCAAACATGATAAAATACCCTCTTGAATAATGGGAAATGTGTTTTTGTCTCACCCTCATAACAAAAAATATATTATAAACAATAACAACTTTCTTATCGCTAAATAAGCGCTTGGCCAAGATTCCGTGGCGGTGAGAAAGAAGTAGATAATCACCAATAACAATAATCATGTAGTAATAAAGTACCACAGAAATATCTTTTATATTTTATAATAAGAACCATGTAATGGTTCTTTTATAATAGAAACCATGTAATGGACTATGAAAGATAAGCAACAACTGTCAAATCAAGGCTGACTTTGAAAAATCGTTTTAAGTAAGCGGGCACGAGGTTAAAAAAAATCAATTTCACAGTCAACTTAACTTGGCCGTTATTAAAATAATATGAAAAAAAATTATATTGAAAAAAACCTTTTTCTACAATGAAAATATAATTTTATTATGTTTTTAACCATGTTATTAATCTATATTTAAATATTTTTTATTTGAAGTTTACTTAGATAAAATTCAAAACTTGGATTGGTTATTCCCCTTTATACCCAATCTTAATAAGAATCGGAGCTGGATCTACTCGCTGATTAGACTTCAAACGTTGACAATTTTG
Source organism: Bembecia ichneumoniformis (assembly GCA_910589475.2). Taxonomy (NCBI): domain Eukaryota; kingdom Metazoa; phylum Arthropoda; class Insecta; order Lepidoptera; family Sesiidae; genus Bembecia; species Bembecia ichneumoniformis. Next base: position 7,922,951 of record OU342537.1, on the reverse strand, counting down.
TGATTCAACGCATATACCTTTAATAAATTTGATCTAGCCTAAACGAGGCTAAGACGTATGGTAACCAGACGTAAAATTTTCGATTAGAGTCCCTTTAGCCGAGGAATATCTTGACAAATACCGTAATAAAAAGGCTCGCCGCGCAGCCGGGGACGTTTGGAAAACCATTTACAAGGTTTATCGCCGCCATGGAAATAATAACTGAAGCCGTTATCGTCCTAAATTGATCTAATTTAAAATTATTGTTATCGCAAACCTTTTATTTTTATTACGGATCATAACATTTTTTTACTGTGTAATCTTATGTTAATCTGTTGTTAATAGCTTAATCTAAATGTTTCGTACATTCGTTTTTGCAAAAGATAAATAAAACATTAAAAATTATTATCAAATTTAACAACTTTATTTTATAAATCTTTATAGTTGTATTTTACAAATTACCTTGTAAGTTAATAAGACACAATTTATTCAATAACAGCATCAGTACGGATTTTATATACGAAAGCACCCGTGCCGATGCTTCACAGAAGTTGTCGGTAAGAGTAAGGTTGCCTATTTATATTTTATTTGAAAGAGTGGTAAGAGAGTGCTATTAGGTTTTATGATAAGACTGCTTGGTGAACGGAAAACCTCGAAATTTTTGAACTGGTTTTAGCATTGATAACTCCCAAAAACAAAGAATGGAAAGTGTTTATTTTTCACAGAATCATCATAACTTTCAGTAATGTATTCTGAAATAAAAGTAGCCTAAGTTACTAAGTTACTCCTTATAACATCAACCATCTGCCAGTGAAAATCCATCCAGCCGATTCGGAGATTAACTGAAACAAAGAGACAGACAATTTTTTTTTTTTGTTATAAGTACCGTATATGCTTTGATATACATTTAATTAAAAGCATTTATTTTGACATTACAAACAGACACTTCAATTTTATTTATTAGTATAGATTATAGGATAATGTAAATGATTCTTTCTTATCAAAGACATTGTCGTTTAAGACGGTGGAATGGAATACATACTCATGAGCATAATTATTTATATTTTAAGACGAGAAAGCATTTAACTCCAGTGATAAAATGTTATTTGTGTGTGACAGGCTTTGTGGCGGAATGTGTACCGGCCATATCTCAAAGACACCCGCTGTAATTAAGTCGACAATGAGAGTTCATATTCGGCAGCGCAGGGAGTGGGGCACCCATTGTGCTCGACTCGTTATCTGCAGACCAGTCTTTTTAGCTTTGTACAACAAAGTAACTGCTCCCCATGGCTCGCTTCTAACTGTTTATTCAAAACGAATTTTATACCCCATTTGTTTTCTACTAAACTCTTTACTAGATTTAATCGCATTTCTTTGGCATTCTTTTCTTTTATTTTTAACTTTAAATTAAAAATAAAATATGAAAACGTTGATGTTCGAGACAATCTAAAGAACAGGGGCCTTAGACAAAGTAGCATTCGCTCCGTAGCGATGCGATATCGAAGTTCGTTATCGTCTCAGAGTCAAAGAAATCATGACAAGGTATCACGTGTTTATCACGTGTTACAGTGTCGATTCCTTTGTCTCTGAGACGATAACGAACTTCGATATCGCATCGCTACGGAGCGAATGCTACTTTGTCTAAGGCCCCTGATTCGAATTAGGAAATGCAATTTTGGCGAAGCCGAGATCTCGCGAGATTGGTGAATTTTTTCTTCTTTTTTTTACAAATTGTCACAATATTTATTGCAAAGACCAAAATGTAGATTAGAACTATTTAATAGAAATGTTTATGTTATGGCAATTAAAACATAAATAAACTACCTAATAATATAAAGGAATTGTCGGATCCTAAATTTACAAGAACATTAACAAAATGGTTATTAGATTGTTGTTATTATGATGTTAAAGAATTTTATAATAAGAAACATTAATTCATTTGCATATTACAAACAATTAAACACAAATATTTGCATGCCCTTGGCGGGTAGAACATACTTTGTACTGTAACTGCTGTATACAAATTAAAATCTTGTAAACATGTGTTCGCGCAAATAAAGATTTATTTTATTTTATTTTATTTTATTTTATTTTATTTATTTTATTTTATAGGATTTTTGTTAGAGGAATAATACGTTTGATGTAATATTTAATTTATCATTTATTTGTAACAAATAAATAATCAGTCTTCTTTTTCAGTTATTTAAGAAAATAAAGATTAATATCAAAATTTTGGAAATAGCTTCGCAAAAAGCATAAATTATTTAAAGTATCGTCTGACAGACGTCTTCTAATTTTGCAGACCAAATAACCAGCTGCAGAGAACGCTCTTTCAGCTTCTATACTGGTAGTGACTACAGAGCGCAAACAATTGTCTGCAAACTGTAAGAGTTCTCCCTTGGACCCTCCGGCTTCATAAAGATTCATTTCTTTTTTAATCAATGACTCCAATAAATTAATAGATGTGATTTCTCTCTGTGTTAGCTCTTTAAATACAGTCAAAAATTCTTGAAGTTCTCCCTGTAATAGAAATGTTAGTCAGTTCGCGCTCCTGCGCTCTACGAGAAACATGTATCCGATTTTTGACCGAGATTAATCTCGGTAAATATGGCCGAGATCTCGCGAAATCTCGGCCATATTTACCGAGAGTGCCTGAAGAACAGAGTGATATAAAATTATTAGTAACTACCCGCGACTTCGTCTACGTTGAAAAATGAAAAATAATATATGAGGTAACTGAGCGCAGAGGCACAATTTTACAATACATAGGCAGTGGGTAAGTGAACGCACCGAGTATATCTCCAGAACGAAGTGTGGCAGAGGGGGGTAAAACAGAACCAGTATCAACATTATTTGTATTTTATCTCCCTGGGGGAAAGTGTGCGCGGTTAAGTGTGCGCATGCGTACATGAACAATATTTCATTAAAAAGTGAACAATGACTTACATGCTGCGAACATATATTAGGAAAAAACACGAACTAACGAACAAGGAAAAGAAAGAGAAGTGCTGCAAATGCCATCAATAGAAGTGAATCCTGTTTGTGCAAACGTCCCAATGTTGTAGTTTTTAAGAAATATTATTTTGGTTTCATATAGTGCTTCACTAAGTACGTACTGTGGTGATTAATGAAAAACTTTAATTAAGCAGAATTAGCTTTGTAATAATAAATGTAATTTTTAACACTATAAGTAGTATTAACAGTAAGAATATTCCAAAGAAATATTGTAAACAAGAAACTATGTTTTGTAATTCTTTATGTGCTTCACTAACGAATGCGTTTACTTGTACTTACCCCGAAGAAGCGCGCACTTAACAATATTGTTATGACTCACCAGGGAACGTTCTAGTTATGACTCACTATGGAACTTTCTAGAAAAACGACTTCACCTATCTACAATTTCTGGAAAAATTATTGTCAAGGGAAATTGATCCTTATGCACACAACATAGAGTTCACATACAACAGAAATAGCGTTCGCGAATTTTCAATGACCTGTTTACAATACGTGTTTACAAAAGTTGTTTACTTCTAATTGTTTGTTGTTTGTTTGTACTAAATTCGAGAAAGATCTAGACGATTGGCAGCGGGTATAAATAGGCGAAGTGGCAAGCTAGCGAGACAGTTCGATTCTGCGATTCGAAAGCGATACTACGGAACTATACCTGCGACTCATTACGGAATTACGGACGACTTTTGGCAAGTTTAACGGATTTAAAGAAGAAGTTTAGCCCTATTGGAAGTCATCTTGGTTTGTGGCAATAAATAGACGATTTTCGCCCTTACACGGCAATTTGACTCACCCCACACTTAACAACTGGTGTCAGAAGTGGGATGCCGTTAATGCCACGGGACGACGGAACTCGTACTCCACGGACCAGGAGACAAGCGGAGATGGATGCTGCGAGGCAACGGGCACGTGAGGAACCGGAGGAAGGCTCCGATGCTGAATTGCTCCCTATAACAGCGCCTCCATCAAACCCATCAATGGACCTTTCTGCACTGCTAGCTGCCATGCAGAACTTACAAACCAGTCAGGAGGCCGCTCGCCGTGATCAGGAGACCGCTATAAAGAACTTACAAATCAGTCAGGAGACCGCTATAAAGAACTTACAAACCAGTCAGGAGGCCGCTCGCCGAGAACAGGAGACCGCTATAAAGAACTTACAAGCAAGTCAGGAGGCCGCTCACATTGGACAGGAATCTGCTAGCCAACTAATGCTTTCTAAATTGGACGCAAGCCTGGAAATAATGTGTGACAAGGTTAAGAAGGTTGAATCCGAAGTTAAAGAGGTCTCACTGAAAGTCGAGGGCCTGGAAGGGAGGCTCGAACAAACCGACAGTCGCCATCAAGTGCTCGCCGAGAGAGTGCAGAAACTGATGACGAGAGAGGCAGTCCTCACTGCACCGGTACCTACACAAGGCAGATTGGACCTGCCACGGTTTGATGGCACATCATCCTGGACAGCCTACAAGTACCAGTTCGAAACCCTCTCTAACTGCAGCGGCTGGACCGAGGATCAAGCGTTTATGGCGTTGACTCTTGCTCTAAGAGGAGACGCCCAACTGATCCTGGAGCGACTTCCTACAGAAGGTAGGTCTCTGCAAGCCCTTTTGGAAGCTCTAGAGACACGGTATGGTGACAAGCACATGGAGCACACGTATAGGGCTCAATTACGAGACCGCATACAGAGGCCCGCGGAAACACTCCAGCAGTGGGCTGACGAGATCGAAAGACTAGTTCGTCGCGCCTATGTGTCAACACCGTCTGCAATAGAAATAACCCTGCTCCAAGCCTTTGTGGACGGTATAAGGGACAGCGAAGTTCGTGCAGCAGTGCGATTGGGTCACCATCAGACCCTGAAAAATGCACTGGCACATGCGCTAGAAGTAGAAGCGGTAAGGCGTGACACAAGGCCATTTAAGATCAGAGAGCTGGTAGCCGAGGAGCGAAGACCTCGCTATGGTCCGACATGCTACGGCTGTGGTGAAAAAGGTCATATTAGGCTGGACTGTCCAAAGAAGAAAAGAAGGAGGGTCTCAGAGGTGGAGACCCAAGTTGAAGAAGGACATTTAAACTAAACGTTGCCAGAGCCGCGGGGCGGGCGCTGGCTGGGAAAAAGGAAGCCCCTGCTATTATTGTCAGACAAGCTTGTAACGGGAACAGTTTAATCATCGAGGGTACGCTGAATGGAAAAGTGTGCAGATTCACCATAGACACAGGAGCATCCCGTACCATTGTAAGACCCGAGCTCTTAAAACGAACTATTTCATGGAAGCAACGATCTCCAACATGGCAGCTGCGTACAGCAACGGGCCAGCCAGTACCTGTCCTCGGTGACTCGGACGTAGCAATTGGAATTGGTAGTCAGACGTACGCAAACCAAGTGCTGATTGCCAATATTACTGACGACTGTATATTAGGACTGGATTTCTTAAAGAATCATCGGTGTGTTTTGAACGTCAACCAAGGTGTACTCAAATTTCCTGAACAAGAAGTTTTCCTAGAAGGATCGAACCCTTGTACTCTCTATTGTCTGCGAGATGTGAAATTAGCCCCTAGATCAGAAAATCTAGTCATGACGAAATTCCCACCTAACGTCAAGTATGGACTATGTGTGATTGCGGAAGACGAAGGGACACACCCTAATTGGATAATGGCCAGAACTTTACTAATGACAAACAGAATAGGAAAAGTCAGAATTTTAAATCTCAGTAATGAAGAGGTACAGCTCAGAAGAAACAGCGTAATTGGAAAGTGTCAAGAGGTGAAGTATTTAAGACGTATAAGCAGCGCACCAAACGAAGTAACAAGCTCAGATAACCAGTTATCGCAGTTACTGGATTCTTTGAAAGGAAATTTGTCGCCAGTTCAGTTGGGGCAAGCTCAAGATCTTTTAATGCGGTTCAAGGACATTTTCGCAGTAGGCAATAATTGCGGTAGAACAGGACTTGTGAAGCACAGAATAGACACCGGCGATTCAAGACCCATACGACAGCGACCTCGCCGAATCCCTTGGGCAAAAGAAGCTGAAGTTGCGGATATGATAAGGGATATGGCGGAAAACAAGATCATTGAGCCATCTACAAGTCCCTGGTCGTCACCTGTGGTGCTGGTAAAAAAGAAAGATGGCACAACCAGGTTCTGTGTAGACTACCGAAGGCTGAACGAAGTTACCAAGAAAGACAGCTATCCTCTACCGCGCATTGATGACACTTTAGACATGCTCAGTGGAATGGAATGGTTTTCTACCGTTGATCTCAAAAGTGGGTACTGGCAGGTGGAAATAAGTCCAGAAGATAAGGAGAAAACAGCATTTTCTACGGCCGTCGGAAATGGACTTTGGCAATTCAATGTCATGCCATTTGGCTTGTGCAATGCTCCCGCAACGTTCGAACGCCTTATGGACAGGGTTATGGTGGGTCTTCTGGGAGATGTTTGCTTGGTATACCTGGATGACGTAATCATTATGGGTCGTAACTTCAAGGAACATCTCCAAAACCTTGAAAAGGTGTTCAACCGTCTTCGTGAGGCAAACTTAAAACTAAGTCCCAAAAAGTGTACTTTCTTCAGCAACGCAGTTAGCTATCTGGGGCACATAATCACCAAGGAGGGAGTTCAAACAGACCCGGAAAAGATCAAGGCTGTAAAAGATTGGCCTACACCAAAGAATAAAACGGAAGTCAGATCCTTTCTTGGTTTATGCGCATATTACAGGCGCTTTGTCAAAAATTTTTCAAGTATAGCCAAACCCCTCCATCGCCTGACTGAAGACAAACAAGTGTTCACTTGGGATGCTAATTGTGACAACGCTTTCAAGGAACTAAAACAGCGTTTATGTGAGTCTCCGATATTGGGTTATCCAACGCGGAATGGAAGATTCATTGTGGATACGGACGCCAGCAACACGGGTATTGGTGGAGTATTATCACAAGTGCAAGGGGACAAACAAGTTGTCATTGCATATTACAGCAAAACGCTATCGAGACCAGAGAGGAACTACTGTGTTACACGTCGTGAGTTGTTAGCCGTAGTGAAGACCTTGCAGCATTTTCACAAATATCTTATTGGACGTGAGTTCACTCTAAGGACGGATCATGCCGCACTTAAGTGGCTCCTCCAATTTAAAAATCCCGAAGGGCAAGTAGCACGGTGGATTGAGCAATTGCAGGAATTCAATTTTGTAACAGAACATCGAAGCGGAAAAGGGCATGGCAATGCTGACGCTCTATCGAGAAGACCGTGTCCTGAAGATTGTAAACACTGTAGAAAACAAGAATCTCAAGAGTCAGTAAAAATTATCCGGACCCAAGGATTAGACGACGATTGGAGTGGCGAAAGTATGAGAAAGGCTCAAGAGGAAGATGACGACTTGCGACCGATTTTGGATTGGATGAAAAGAGGGACTAAGCCTGAGTGGGTGGACGTATCAGCCTCCAGTCCTGTCACAAAGAGTTATTGGGCTCAATGGGATAGTTTGACCCTGGAAGACGGAATTTTGTGCAGGAAATGGGAGTCTAATAACGGACATCAGGTTACGGTACAGGTTGTAGTTCCTCGAAGCAAGGTATCTCCTCTACTACGCCATATCCATGACGGGGTGTCTGGTGGTCATCTTGGAGTGAGGAAAACGCTGTTGAAAGTGCGCCAGAGGTTCTACTGGATCCATTGCCGGGAAGACGTCGAAGATTGGTGTCGTAAATGCAACGCGTGCGCTTCGGTCAAGGGACCGCAGACAAGATGTAGAGGAAAACTGAAGCTCTACAATGTAGGAGCGCCATGGGAACGTATTGCAATTGACGTGGCCGGCCCTTTTCCGGAAACTGAGGATGGCAACAAATACATAGTTGTAGTACAAGACTATTTCAGCAAATGGCCTGAAGTATTTGCAACCCCCAACCAAGAAGCTAAAACTGTTGCCAACAAACTAGTTCAGGAAGTAATCTGTCGGTATGGCGTACCCCTGGAAATACACTCCGATCAGGGAAGAAATTTCGAATCAGCCCTTTTTCAAGAGATGTGCAACCTCCTCGGAATACATAAGACCCGCACGACACCAGCTCATCCTCAGTCAGACGGAATGGTTGAAAGATTTAATCAAACACTGGAAAATAACCTGGCTAAAGTAGTCGACTCACATCAGAGAGATTGGGACCAATACATTCCTCTTTTCCTGCTGTCTTATCGCTCCGCTGTACACGACAGTACTGGTGTTACCCCTGCCAGAGTGAATTTTGGACGAGAAATAAGACTACCAGTTGACGCAATAACAGGCTCTCCCCCGAATAGCCCGAAGCTTATAACGGATTATGTAAGCGATCTTCGCGAACAGTTAGATGAAGTGCACAAATTAGTTCGCGAATGCAGTCTCAAAACCGGTGAAAGAATGAAGACCCGTTATGATCGGAAAGCAAACATCAACGGTTTTGAAGAAGGAACGCTCGTATGGCTTCATAATCCCCTCAGGAAAAAGGGCAAGAGCCCAAAGTTGCAACCGCGATGGGAAGGACCTTACAACGTAGTTACAAAAATCAACGACATCACCTATAGGATCAAAAAGGGACAAAGAGGAAAACCAAAGGTCGTACACATCGATCGTTTGACAAAATATCACGGCACGAATGATGATCGGGACGATCATAACTAAGAGGGGGGTAATGTTATGACTCACCAGGGAACGTTCTAGTTATGACTCACTATGGAACTTTCTAGAAAAACGACTTCACCTATCTACAATTTCTGGAAAAATTATTGTCAAGGGAAATTGATCCTTATGCACACAACATAGAGTTCACATACAACAGAAATAGCGTTCGCGAATTTTCAATGACCTGTTTACAATACGTGTTTACAAAAGTTGTTTACTTCTAATTGTTTGTTGTTTGTTTGTACTAAATTCGAGAAAGATCTAGACGATTGGCAGCGGGTATAAATAGGCGAAGTGGCAAGCTAGCGAGACAGTTCGATTCTGCGATTCGAAAGCGATACTACGGAACTATACCTGCGACTCATTACGGAATTACGGACGACTTTTGGCAAGTTTAACGGATTTAAAGAAGAAGTTTAGCCCTATTGGAAGTCATCTTGGTTTGTGGCAATAAATAGACGATTTTCGCCCTTACACGGCAATTTGACTCACCCCACACTTAACAATATCTTTAATTGTTTGTTTTTGATTTATTTAATTTTCGTTTTCATTTGTATAATAATAGATGCTCTATCTAAAGAATATGTTTTGATTTCTTTAGCTTCAATATTTAAAAACATGGTATAGTTTGAAATGGAAAAGTTCGCACAGTAGCCCCGAATGAATCTGTTATTGGCGAACGTGGCGCTCATTTTTTCAATATTTTTAGACGATTCCTCAGGAACCTAATTGAGCTGTTTTTGCGTGAAAGAATAACAAACATCCTTCCATACATTCATACATCAATCCTCACAATATATTTGTACATTCTTTTTGTTGGAATCTTCTATAATGAGAGTTTTGGCGGTTAAGCAAGCGTTTATTAATACGATCACAGCTACACCTACCGGGTTCAACTGTGAATATAAACCATACAGGGACCAGATCACGATTGACGAGCCCGTTGGATGAGTGGTTAGGGTGCTTGCCTTAACGCTGTGTTTCTAGGGTTCCCGGGTCAACCTTGGAAATGAACTTTTCAAAGTTGGCTCTGGTTTGGATCTGGAAAGTAGTGGAAAACACTGAGTTTCGCAGTCATTTGGGCAGCCCGTCTGGCGGCAGTAACCACCCCTCACAGAAGATGACCGTGAAATAACACGTATGCTGTTGTGTTTCGGCGAGTGGGTAAGGGGTGCCACAGAGCCCATTTCCCTATCCTCTCCTAATCCCCTATCCTTAATCCTACTGTAGTCGGTAACGCACTTGCAGCACCTGTGGTTTTGCTTGTGTTATAGGCGACGGTAACCACCTACATTACATTACATTATATTATATAACAGCTAAAAACATAAAAGGAAACATATTGTATTTTGAAATATTTTCTTGCAATAAATATGCCTCTTTATAAAATATTCGAAAATAATAAGAGCGGAAAGAGAGATACAGGGTTATCTTGAAGCGGCAGTCACCTCATTCTAAAGAAAAGAAAAAGTTTATTTCTTCTATAAAATAGATACAAAAAGGGAGATTATCCGGATTTTAGGGCCGACATCGATTCAACGCCGCGGAAGGCAAACAATCGTCTTTTGTTGTCCGTCGCCATTCAACTTCGGGTAATTAATTATACCGACCGTCATTTTGCAGCTTCACTTATACTTACAATACCGCCTCGCAAGATTGACTGATGATTACATCGGACTACACACGGAACTTCAAAGGGACCTCGAATGACGGCCTATACGGTGGACACGGCAGGTACTCCAAGGTCTACTCATACGTCTATATATGCCCGCAGGTATATGCTGCAAGTCAAGCAGAACGTCTCACCTGCAGCCGTTTGGGCTGGTGTTTTAAGGCATGCAGGGGCGAAGTACATTTGTAAATAACGGGCGTGGTCATCATTAAAAATGCTATAGATTTGATTTTACAAATTTTAAACGTAATATTTATTTTAAAATTATTTTAAAATTATCTGAAAAAGTAAAAATAATATTTAAAGTAAACATTTAAGTAAACAATTTAAGTAAACTTAATATCCATCAGCAAGCACTGGTACTTTTTTAGATCCCACAACTTTTAGAATTTCAATTTGCCTCCGCCTAGGGGTCCCGGTCCGCGCCTAGCATATATGTCCCTGCTGTGGCAGTATGGTCGACCGTCTTGGTCACCACCACCACGGACTGTCTTGCCAGAAAAGTGCTGGCCGCTTTTCAAGGCATGCTGCCTTAAACGACATCCTCCGCCGGTCTCTTGCGTCAGCCAATGTACCAGCTATATTAGAGCCTGCAAGCATTTCGAGAAACGATGGTAGGAGACCGGATGGGATGTCCCTGATTCCCTGGAGATTGGGTAGAGTACTGGTGTGGGATGCTACCTGTGTAGACACACTAGCCCCTTCGCATCTCCATGGAACATCCACTAAGGCAGCAGCCGCAGCAGAGGCGGCGGAAAAAAAAATTCCAAATATAGTGGCCTCGGCGCCGAATATGGTTTTTTACCATTCGGAGTAGAGATACTCGGTCCGTTGGGCCCTGCAGCAATGAGCCTCTTCAAAGACATCTCGAAGAGGCTTATTGATGCGACGGGAGACCGAAGAGCTGGCACTTTCCTCGGCCAACGTATTAGTTTGGCCATTCAACGAGCAAATGCTGCTAGCGTACTTGGTACAATCCCGCAGGGTCCATTTTTATATTATTAGTATTAATCCATTTAGTATTAATTTATTTTTAGATTAGGTAATTTTAGTTTTTATTTTAATTTAATTTTTACTGTTCGTTTAATTGTCATTGTGGCTAATGAAATGTAGTTTTATAGTTTGAAGGTTGCTTTAACCAATATAATTCTTTAAGTAATCCGTACCAACTTTACAAATGCAAAAGGAAGTTTGTTTGTTAGTTACGCATTCACGCCAGATCATCATGAAATTTTGCATACAAATTGTCAAGCATACAGAAGAGAACATAACTTTCATCCAGAAAAAAGTACCGTTCCCAAGGGACGCGGACGAAGTCGCGAGCAAAAGGCAGCACTCTATATTCCGAACAAATTATTTATGATAAGGTAAATAAGAAGTATACGTAAAAATACTGACATTATAGTCATTTCTTTATAACAGTCCTTTTTTTTTACAATTTTACAAGATTTTTTTATACAGTTTATTTATTTATTTTTAAATTAACTATTTCACATGTCTGAAAATACTATCCATTACATAACTTTAGGTACATTTAACATCAAACGTACTTAGCATGAAACAAGCCAAAAATAACCTATCATAGGATAAGAGACAAGATGTTATGCCAATAGGTATTGGCATAATGAGGGAGAATTATATGTTAGTTACACCTATGTGTATTTCAATTTATTAAAGAACTAGCCGGTTTCCGCGACTTCGTCCGCGTTGAAAAATGAAAAATATCTGACATCTTTATCGCTGTGACGACGGCGACAGTTTTTATATTTTTACACGATCCCTCGGGAACCTTTTTTTTATGTTAAGATCGGCAGAAAGGTTGACGACCCACTCGGTGGTAGAGGTAGCTACCGTCGCTTGAAACGCAAGCAACGCCACAGGTGCTGCAAGTGCGCTGCCGACTACACTATGATTAAGGATTGGGAAGAATTAGGGAAATGGGCTCTGGCATCAGTTAATCACTGGTCAAAACACAACAGCACACGTGCTGTTATTTCACGGTGGTCTTGTGTAAGAGAGTTGTTACTGCCGCCTGATTGTCTGCCCAAAAGACTGCGAAGCGCAGTGTGTCCTGCCACTACCTACAAAAGTTGTTTAGTTGTATTTTGTTTGTTGTTTGTTTGTACTAAATTCGAGAAAGATCTAGCCGATTGGCAGCGGATATAAATAGGCGAAATGGCGAGATACTTCGGAACTTACCTGCGACAGTAAACCAGCGACTCATAAGGGAATCATTGACGACTCTTGGCAAGTTTAACGGTTGTATCGGACCTTTCGTTTAGCCCTTTTAGAAGTCATCTTGGTTTGTGGAAATAAATAGTTAATTTTCGCCCTTACACGGTAATTTAACTCGCCCCACACGTAACAATAGTAAGCACATATGCTGATTCTTTTGAGAAACAGCACATGTGCTGAACTGAAGGCGAATTCGTGTGTCTGGTTCCTTACTTATTATTTAATTTTGTACGTACGATCAATAAGGTCTGTTTGTCTGTACGTTTGTGCACTCTAATATCAGAAAAGGCTTAACCGATTTGAATAGAGTTTTCACTGATTTATTTTAGCAAGCTTCCCGTAACATTAAGTGTTTGTTTCATTCATTCCAATCGGTTTACAAACAAAAAATTTACACGCTATAACGAATACCACGCCTACGAAGTTGCGGGCTCAGCTAATTGTACATAATATATTAAGAAACGCAAAGTGACATGCTCATTTGGAGATACCAACTGTGGCTTCACCTGAGGTTAGAAAAAAAGTATACACAAAGTGAACTGAATGGAAATTTCAAAGCAGTAATATTCGAATTCCCGTTAGATTTCTAAAAGAAAACAAACCGAGTAGAAAAATGTGTACGGAAACACCGTGTAGGAAGTCTGAAGCAATAGCTCGGCCATGTTGAAACAAAGTAATTGGTGGGGAGAAAAATTACGGTGGAAAGAAAGCGACGTGTTTAAAAATAATAGCAAAAGGGGGATTGCTCCCGTTATAGTTGCGTCGCTGAACAAAAGCCGCTTCACCTATTCCATGAAATACGTATAATGCGCATCGGGAGACATACACTAATGCTAACTGCATGTGTGATTGTTATTTTATAGAATACCCTATTCAAAGAGATTTTACAAGCTAGACTCTTAGTTATTTTGTGTTCTATTCCGTTCTGTTTAGACTCAGATTGGAATCGACGAAGTTGTGCATCTTCTCTAGTTCTGTTTTTCTTTAACTTTTAAAGAAAGAAAGAAGCAACATATTATAATAAATTTATAAAAATTAAAATAAATCAAGTGTGGCACCTGTGGCGTTGTTTTAAGCGATCCGTCAGCCTGTCTGACGACCTAATACATAAAAAAGAAAGAGAGAAAAAATGTGTGTGTGTCAGTTCCGACGCACGTCTGGAGTTTATTCCTTTAACTCCTCGTGTCAATAGATAATTATAGTATTTAGTTACATTCTGCCCACTCAGATGTGACGTGTTCCAAGAAAAACTATGTTAGTTAACGTTCGGTATACACAGATGTCTCTACGTTTTATAAGTTCAAATATTTCATTTTTTCGACGACAGATGTCACTGTGCCACGCACCTTATATAACGCGCCATCGTTTCGTTTCTCAAAGCTACACATTTCATACAGGATTTCGACGTTTGCTTTTCTAAGCTCAGAGAATAGAATTAGGGAACATAAATGCATGCGTCAGCTCTCGCACAAATGTCAAAGTGACAGATAACGTAACGCTTTTCAGTTAACCCTTGTATTAATTTTGCTCCTCATAAAATTTCCATATGTACCGGGGGCTAAAACACTTCTGTTGAGCACAGTACTATGATGAAAACCCAGACATAATTAATTTGATTTTTTATTATTATTATATTATATTATATAAGCAATAAAAATGGGGGTGGAGGTAGGAGGGCGAAAAGTACTTTAGGAAATATACAAAAAAAAATTATAAAAATCAGTCGAACCGTTTCGGAGGAGTGCAACCACAAATATAAAAAATATAAAAATCTATAACATATAAAAATCTCCTGTCACGGATTTTTATATATTAGACTAGTTGGTGCCCGTCGCTTCGCCCGCGTGGAATATATAGCCTATGTCCTGAAATTCTGAATTCTATTCTAACTATTGGTGAAAGAATATTTTAAATCTTATGAGCAGTTTCGAAGATTACCTCCGACATACAAACATACAAAATATACCTCTTTATAAGTATAGATTCTAATATCGCTTGTCCTGACTATCAACTCACAGAGAAAACTACTGAGTCTAGAAAGCTGAAATTCGGAACATAGGTTTATTTTATAACGTAAGCATTCGCTAAGAAAGGATCGTGCGAAGTATAGAATATACTAATTCCAGTGGAGACTATGTCGTTTGTTTGTGTGTTATAATGAAATGTGTCGTTAGCGCAGCAAAACCCTGTCAAATTGTATGTCCAAAACAAAGGCGTAGCCCGCGCTAAAACAAGAGATAGGAACGAAACGGGAGGCAGAAAAGCGACGAGATAGCCGCTCTTGAAAAAGAGGAAATGTTAAAAATAAAATTTAAAAAGTGTAGGTAGAGGAAGTAAGTAAGCAAATTGTAAAAGTACGAGCGCCTTTTGTTTACGGCCTGCCGCTGTCACTACTCGACAATTTTCAACGCGAGCATTTAAGCGGCCGCGTTCGCTATTCCGTAGTTACTATTTCAGCACAATAACTGTAACTATTATAAAATTGTTACTTCTTTATAGAAATTTTCTATAACTAACAACAATATAGCTATGTTTAACTGCGATACTGACTTGGCGTTTCTTGAGTCTTGGCGTTCTTGATATTATAGTCTAGTTCACAAGTTCAAATCGGTATTAATTCTTGATACGCCTCCTAAACATATATGCGATAGCTCATTGAATTTAATTATTTTACCAGCACATAAACAATTGCATAAGTTTATAATCAAATAAAGAGGAGAAAAAAAAGACATTTAGTTTTTCTAGAATAACTCAAAAACTATAAGCGATAACGAAAATTGGGAAGAGAGATTTTTAAAGAGGAAGAAATTTCCAAAAAAAAAACTCTGGAATCCTGGATCTCTATCTCCATTATTTATAATTTTAATTTATCGCTGAAAATATATAGGTATTATTGGATGCGCTTGAACAAATTAAATATTTTTTTGTAGTATTAAATATAAATTTAAAAATTTGGATAATTGTGGTTTTCTACAAAAATTGTTTTCTAACGGTAATGATTCTTTGAAGTGTCTTCTTAACACTTCAAAGAATAATTTACCAGAAAACAATTTTTAAATAACTTTTTTTAAAAGTTAGGCATTTCATTTAAAAAAAATTGTTTTTTAAGCGCAACATTTTTGAAGTGAAACTTCTTTGCGTGCGACAAGAGTAAAATTTCAAGGTTGAATTTTGTGTGACGCTTCAGTGTAACGATCACGTGACGTTTCTTGAAATGTTTCTGCAAGAAACTCTCTTCTCTCCCCCTCTCTATCTCTTTCTCTTTCTTTATCTGATATCAAACGCATATAATATATTTTTATCGCCTAGAGTCAGCTCACACTGGAAAGCAGTGCGGCGCGCGTGGCCGCCGACACCACTTGTGAATCATTGAACTATGTACCTTTTAGTGTTCTATAAATAAGTTCTATATTCTATAACTGTCTTAAAAAGTGCGCGACGCGCCGCTTTCCGGTGTGAGCTGACCCAACGTACCATAATCTGACTGGGCTATATGGATTTCAATCTGGAAACATTGAACCAGCCATGTGATTCTTATATTTAACTAGCGACCCGACCCCGGCTTCGCCCGGGATGCAATTTTTATATATATGAACATTCCCCGTTTATCCCTCTTTCCATTAGTGAAAACCGAATCAAAATCGGACTACCCGTTTACGCGTGATGCCGTGACCAAGGGAAATGGGGCTTCATTTTTATATATAGAAAAGATTAATTAAAATTTTTACAAAAGTATTCATTCTGTTTTTGTCAGACAGGCGGACGATGACGGTGACAATCAAGTGCGCTGCCGATCTAGACAAGTTTAAGGTATTAGGAAGAAATGGGACACACAACAGCTCACATGCTGTTATTTCCTGACGGTCTTCTGTGACAGGGTGGCACTGCGTTGCGCACTCAAATTTACGACTGTGAAACACAGTGTGCCTTGATACATAGGTCCTACTAAGACACCCCAGATGAGAGTCAACTTTGAAAGGTTCATACCCAAAATTGGCTCTACTGGGAATTAAGGTGGATTTATATTATACCGGGCCGGAGCACGGCTTTGGCCCGGTCAAGATATTCATAGTATGTTTTTGTATGAACCAATTCATACTTCACCGGGCCGTGTCCATGTCCCGGCCTTGAGAAAACACGGCGAGCGGACGCCCTGGTGGCGGCACGGTGTAATATGAATCATCCAGATAGCTAAGTCAAGCAACTTAGCGACTGATATGAAACACGTGACAGGATAGTTTACAATCATATCAACGTTACTTTCACGCCCTAATAAAAATACAAATCCGTATTATGATTATGATGATCATTTTATGTTATTTAATTAAAATAATCATAATCATAATCACTGGGAGCAGTTTAAACGACTGTTATAAGTCGATATATATGTATATAATGCTATCCTTATTTATATCCTATATTATGTTGGACCACAAGGTGGACAGACGACCTGATAAGGGCCTCGGGTCGGCGGTGGATGCAGGCTACTTCTGACCGGTCCTTTTGGACAATTAGGGGTGATACCTTTGTCCAGCATTGGACAAAGATGATGATGATGACTACGCCGACACTCAAGACGAAAAAATGCCGGCTTATATGAAAAATCGGATTAACGGTTTCAATTGTAACAATTTTCAAACAAAAATAATCCTTATACAACCGACTTAACGTTTTCCTTCAGATTAATTAAATTTCTTGAAGGCATTCGTATTTACCTGAATGTACAAATTGATTGGTAGACGTTGTAGGCTCGGAATTAATCTCTAAACGTGTATTGAATTTGTAGATTGAAATTAATATTAATGTCGTGTATGACGTACGTAGGGTACAGTAGGCCACGCGTCATTCGTAGCCGAGTATTTTTGAACTCTGACTAAACTATACGACAAAATTTGAATATGCTTTAGCACTTTAGTTGCCAACTGTACATATTCGATCGATTGTGTAAACTCTAATTGAACACTGTTGAGGTAGTATTTGTTATTTAACATAAGTACACTCCAGAATCTGAATATTCAGTTATGTAATAACCTACAAAGATTAGCCATGTAGGAAATTTGGACTAATGAGATAAGTAAGTAGGCTCTCCTAATTGCGAGTATAAAACTATGGGTATATATATATATATATATATATATATATATATATATATATATATAGTCCACGTTCGTAACCAGCTACGAACATGGATTTTTTCTCGCTTGATAACCGGAAAACAGAATTAAATTGTCGTTTTCATAACCAGCCACGAAAATGGATTTATTTTTCTCTATTCATAACCGGTTATCAAAACAGAATTAATTAATTTCATTTCAGTAACCCAAAAACAGTAATAAAATACAATAAGGAAAAAATAAATAATTGCGTAAACAGTATTCGTCGGTAACTTGAAAATTTCTTTACTTTTATCTGTGCTTTTAAGGCACCTAAAGCTTATACATGGCGAAATTATTAGCCTAGTATTTAAAAAGAACAAAAGGATAACTTTATTCCTAAATTTGTAAAGAATTCGCGGTATTGTCGAAAGAAAACAAGTGAGCCGAAATTCAAACTTTTTTATACATTGAAGAGTATTTTCTATCGACAAAACCCTAATTCATTACTTTGAAGTCGGATAAAAATTAATCTAACTACAAACGATAGTCGTATCGTAATTGTTGATCTTGTAACCTATACTATGCGATGCGACTGGCTGATATATATTTTCATAGTGTGTCGTTGAAAAGTCATTTTTTAATCAATGTCTGTGTTTTCTGTGTTTCGATGAAATATAATGCAGAAAACAGTAAACATGAATTTAATTGTAGAGAAAAATCTATTGTAATACGGCACTCGGCATCCTCCCCCTCGGAACCTCATTTTTCCCGGTTATTAGCCAATGGCGCGCTCTAAAGTAACAGATAGTTGTATGCCCTATTTTAAAAAACATAACATACTAACACTTCCTTCACTTTTTATATATGAAGTTGTAGTATATGTAAAATCGAATCCTACTTTATTTAGACGAGTTTCGGAGAACACTAACACAGCTCAAAGAGATCCAAATAGGCTGTGTATTCGCAAAGCACACACAGCCCTTATGCATAAGAGTGTTTTTTGTCTAGCACCAGTCATATATAATAAAATTCCGAACAATATTAAGCAGTTCAATATTAGTATATTTAAGAGGAGAGTTAAAAAACTACTGGTTGATAAATGTTACTATGATTTAAAAGATTATATGTCTGATAACTTGGTGGATACTAGTGATTGATTATTATACTTTGATTATTATACTAGTGATTATTATATTGTTATGTAGCATCAAAATATCAAAATATTTGCACACCCCAAAGGGTAGAATGTAGCGAGCCTTATACATTATAAAACCATTGTTGTAATCACCTATGTTCTGCAAATAAATAAATTATTATTATTATTATTATTAAAGTGTAGGTGTCAGGCCGGTCATATACACAAGGCGGCCATTTTGTGAGAGATAGTACTATGTTCCTTGAGCTGAGTCAGTCGGTTTCAACAATCACGCAAACGCCCGTCAGTTTTCGCGTCTATTAGGTATACATATGTTATCCTCCTTTTAAGGGATTTGTTAGCCATATGTTAACCACTTCTAGCCGGGTGGTGTAAATAAAAGACATTAACAGTTCAATTGTTCTTCATTGCTAACCGCATCCCCTTACACTATTTAATTTGTACCAACCAAACGAGGCGGCACTAAACTGCTCTATGATGGTAGGAAATATCATCAAAGAAAAATATATAGAAACGGAAGTAAATTTTATCAATGTTACAACTTAAAAGACTGTGGAGGTAACGTAACGCTTGATAGTGAATGTAATTTCACAAAAGAAAAATCACGATGATGTGAATAGTTATCGCAGTAGAAAGTGAAAGAATTACTACCAGTTGTTTATTTGACAAAAAGACTGTCTATTACAAAATGTGTTACAAGATTTATCTGTATTGAAAACAAAGTTGGGTTAGGTTCTGGAATCTTTATGAAATTAAACACTTTAAATTCTAATTAATGTCAAGCCTTAAAATATTATCCAATATGAATAAAATATACCTACTGTTGGAACATTGTTTTGACGTAAACGTGAAGAATAACATGCAAATAATATTGTGTATGATGAAACCACCCGCCTCGCCTCCTGTGCCGCATGTGCCGTCACCGCAGCCCTAACTCTGCACGAGATATATTAATATTTCCTTTATAGAGACTTTATTAAGGTGAATATCAAAAGATTTTTAAATTAGAATTTAAAATTAAATTTTAATTTTGAAAAGTAAATTGAAAGTTAGTTCTTTTTCTATATATTTACCATATAGGACAATATCTCAAAGCCAAATAAAGATGTGATCAGTACAGACAAGACGTAAATATTAGTTGGCGTTAAGCACAATTCTTTTTTTTAACGTTGGGCAATCCTCATATATACCCTGCAGCGTTGGAGCGGTGCGAGGATATGCCGGACTCCTACCGGTTAAAACTCAACGACTTTCTAGCGCAACCGTAGATGGGCGGGGTGGCGGAAATGTTATCACACGACATCCGCTACCCACCACACTGTCCAGCGGGGGAACGGCTACGTACCCTGTCATAACCTCGACGTATGCAAAAGTAGAGGCCATCTCGAGGACTTTACAACGGGCGGTAGTCTCCCCTAAGACTACCGTCCAGATCTTGGTTAAAGGGGAATGTTACGGACTAAGGACAGCCGCCTGCGCCCGAGCCTCTTCTTATGGCGCCATCAATAGTGTTACTGCGACACCAGCTAGCCATAGATAAAATATGGTACCTATATGGGCTAATTACAAGCATACACAGCATTTCCAATATACAACTACATGCACACGTAGAATATCTCGCTAGAGGGTATATATGTTCTGTGCGTAGAATCCCAAAAATCTGGTTAAAATGAGGTGAAAAAAATTATAAATTACTGACTAATTATGAGAACCCGCAACGACGGGTCGCTAGTAATAATACATATTTAATTATTTTAAAAATATTAAAAAGTAATGTCCCTTTAAACCAAATCTCTTTGCTTTGAAGTAACCACTAAAATGCCAAGACCAATAAGAAGTCTTAAATGGCAACGGTTGTAAACACGAGTAACTTTTGATTACAAAACATCTCTTGATTAATTCGCCGTGACCACGGCCGGTTGTAATCTAAAGCCTCCAGAATTAAATCACTCAGTGGCTTTGCAAATTCTGGTCAAAACGGCTGCATTTGGGGCGTCGACCGCTAGAAAATGTACTAACGCCATCTCTAACTCCAAAGCCGATCAGTTCGAGAACAAATAATGAACTTTACTAAATTTTAATAATTCCATTTGGAGCGTTGTTCATGACAGTCTCACTCACTCCCAATACGTATTCTAATACGAGTTAATCTCGTATTAAATATGGTGATTTCATGGTGATCGGTTAAGGTGCGAAAGCGTAACAAGCAAACGTACTTACTTTTATATTTATAATACTACTAGCTGAAGCCCGCGACTACGTCCTCGTTGAAAAATAAAAGATTAAACGCCTTACAAAATAGGTATAGCAATATAACGCCTAACATACATTGACGCCTGACATTATACTTTTGCCAAGTGTTGGATCTTTATTTTTACCACCAGCTCCGCGCCTTCACTCGCGTGACATATTTAGCTTATGTCCATCCGGAAATTCTAGTCTAACTATTGGTTAGAATAGAATTACTTAAAGAATTATTAAATATTTTATTTATTTTTAAAGTTTACAGATATAGTTATTCGATGACCTTTACACTAAGCATGAATCGTAACGGCCATAATTTAATAAGAGATATAATTTAAAAATTAAACAAATAGTCATTAAAAAGAAAAAGAGATGTGTGTGTGTGTATGCATGTGTGTGGGCGCGCCAGCAAAATCCTGCTTCAGATAGTACGTTAGTGGTGCGACTTATTGGATGCCTTTCAATAAAAATTCAATATTTATTTATTTATTTATTTTATTTTAGAGACGCCAACAGCGCTTATACTTAGATTATACAACATATCATTGACAAATTATAACAGCTGGTATATGGGCCAATTATAGGCATCCACAACATTCAAATGTACAATTACATGCATACATAGAAATTAATAAAAATCAAATACCTACCATAGACATGAAAAGCTTTAATATTGTCATAATGAAGTCCGAGAAGCCATCTTGGTGTTTTTGTCTTATATATCACAATGCTGGTTATATATATGCCTCTTCATAATGTTAAGTATAGACTAGTAAGGACCAACGTCACTTATTCTTTGTGTTTTATAAGGCGTAGTGAAATAACGTTATAAGCAAAACATTCAGTATATCCTCACTCCCTCCTCGTGGTTATGGCCCGGTCTGATTTATTCAACAACACCGATTTGTGTTTTATATCTTTCGTTTATTTAAAAAGTAGGAAAACGCTATCCTCTGTGAGAGGTCGCCGTTCAGATTTCGAACTAACTGCGCTGACATTAAGTTCGCTTTCCAAACGGACAATATATACGGTAGACGCCATGTTCGAATGTAAATATAAGTAATTTATATTAGGCTATTCAAACCCCTGTATTGATACGGAATATTATGCAGGTATATTGACTTGTTCCGCTATAATATATTTCGGGAATGCTTTTAAGAAATTGACTCAGTTCTACTAGAACCTTAAATATATAGATAAAGTTGACTAGAAGAATTTATCTTAATAAAACATTAATAAATCTTCTCTTGGAGTTTACTTTTTAAAAATCGATTTCATATAAATATGGAAATGTTATGAGAAGTAAAATTAATACAAGCGTTAACTAAAAAGCGTTATATTCTTCTAAGGAATTCTACCCAAATCTGATAGATGTCGCCGCTTCACCTAATTCTTTTGTGGTATAATAGATGCCGCTTTTATTTACCCTCTTTTAACTATTGCATAGTCAAAGACAATCGTACTGCGTCGGAGCTGACACACATACATTTTTTTTTAACCCCCGCAACCGGTTAACCGGTTAAAGGTTAACCGACGCAAGAGGGGTGTTACAAGTTTGGCCTGTTTGTCTTTGGCATCATTGTTCCCAAGCGGACGGACTGATCAAGTTGATTGCGGGACCGCGCAGGTCTACTGTATTTGGGCTCATTAGAATGGCCTCAATGGAATGTCGGGGTTTAGTATATAATTTTTAATTGTAGCTTTTAAAAGAAGGAACATATACACACATTGAGTGTGTAAAGGAAAAGAAATGTATAGCGCTGTAGTAAAAATCCATATTTTATCTTCTATATAATAAAATCGTTGTGTGTGTGTGTGTGTGTGTGTGTGTTTGTGCACGCTACTCTCAGTGGCTTGACCGATTTTAATGCGGTTTTCACTGATGTAATGTAGCAATAACTTGTGTATGTTTCATTCCAATCGCTTTACAAACAAAAAGATAAACACGCTGTTCCAAATACCACGCGTACGAAATCGCGGGCACTGCTAGTCATTGTCTGCCTCTGTCTGTTTCGGATTTTGATGCGGCTTTCACCAATGGAAAGATCGATAAATGAGGAAAGTTTGTGTATATAAATTGTAGTAAATAATTAAATCTGTGCGAAGCCGTTGGCAGGTCGCTAGTCTAAGATAAAATGGAGATGAGACGTTTACTTCATTTTCCTTATTATAAATATTGAATGAAGAATAGAGATAGATGGATAGGGATCTTTTTGCTTAAAATCAAATTATTTGAAAATTGATTACTTTTACCAGTAATGGCAATTTTTCTAAATAGTATAATGTGATTGTATATGAAAAGCCTTTATGTAACGTAACATAAGTAAAGATTTAAGACGCCCTTAACTAGAGAAACTACTCGAAGCCACGTCTCGTGTTTTATGTAGGTGGAACTCGTAAACCCGACAAGATATATGGAAACTGAGAGGTTTCTAACATCAAAAATATTGTTTCTGTTATATTATATGTAAATTACAAATAATACTTTAATGCTCGGCCAAACGTAATAATAAACTTACTGTTTTATTTTTTTACAAAAATAAAGAAATATAATGAAATTAAGATGAATATATTTAAATTATGTTTAGGTACTTTAAATATTATCTTTTTATGTTAAGGTGGACAGACAGGCTGACGATCCACTGGATGGTAGATGGCAACCGTCGTCTATAACACAAACAACACCACAGTTATATTTCGATGCACCACATGCGCTACGAGTGCGCCGCATACCGTAGTAAAATTAAGTATAAGGGATAAAGAAGAGTAATAGGCTCTGACATCACTTACTCACTCACCGAAACACAACAGCACATATGCTGTTATTTCAGGTGGTCTTCTGTAAGGGTGTGGTTACTGCCGCCAGACGGACTGCCCAAATGACTGTGAAACGCAGTATGCCACAATTACCTAAATACTACTGGGAACACATCCAAAAATGGTAATATAATAATACGTCAGAGAGATAACAGAAAAGAGATACTTCTAAATTTATAGTAAGTGGATCATAAATATTGTTGCTAGATATATTAAAATTATTGTTGAAGACAGAAATATTTTCAGAACATTGTACACGTGGAGTAGGAATAGAACAGATGTAAATAACTCTAATTTCTTATTTTTAATACTAGTTTTTGCTAGCGACTTCGTCCTCGTATCTTTAGAAATTATTACTCGCTGATAATGTAGCTTTTTATAGGTGAAAGAATTTTTAAAATCGATCCAGTAGTTTTTGAGTTTATTCATTACAAACATACAAATATACATACATACAAACCTTTTCTCTTTATAATATTAATATAGATTGGCAGCCCAGATTGTCTATACTGGATTGGTCTAAGTAGGCTGTGGTTAAAGAAGGATATATTCTATGCAGAGAGGATAGTGATATCTGCTAGCTCCCTGTAAGATTTGGTCTGAAAAGTTAATTCAAAGATTTGTGGTTAAAGTTTAAAAGACGTTTATCGTAGTATCTATCGTAATATTTGTAACTAATATTATAAATGAAAAAAACGGGACAAGTGCGAGTTGAACTCGCGTGAAGAGGGTTCCGTACGATGTTACCTATTCACACAATATTGTGTGATTTACCATGTTATTTTAATATCATGGACTTCTTATAGGTTATAAGAATTAGTAATTAGTAGAAAATTTCTGTATTTTTTCTAAATTTTAGGTTCAGTAGATTCGGAGATAGGGGGGGGGGGATGGTCGGACAGACGGACACACGAGTGATCCTATAAGGGTTCCGTTTTTTTATTCGGACGTAGGTACGTAACTCTAAGGCCTTATTACGCTTTTACGCATTAGCTACAACCGATCACCATGAAAATTTGCATACACGTTGTCAGGGATACAGAAAAGGACATGAGGTCACCTTTCATCCAGAATTAAAGTACTTTTCCCGTGGGATCAACCAAAAATATAAAAAATCAACGCCTGACAGTAATAATGAGGAATAATTACTCTTTCACGTAAAAACTACAGAACGGATTGGGATGAAATTTGGCACACGGATAGTTAACACATAGGATTACTTTTTATCCTAGAAAAATGCTAGGTTCTTGTGGGATTTTCAAAAAACGAACTACAGCGCGTACGAAGTCGCGGGCACAGATCTAGCAATATAATTTAAAAAAATAACATATAGGATACCTACTAATTATCCTAGAAAATCTTAGGTTCCCGAGGGATGGTCTAAAAATATAAAAAATTCGGCGCCACCATCGTAATTGCGATAAAGATGTCAGACGTTATATTGCTCATAATATTTTCTTTTTGAACGCAGAGAAAATCGCGGGCACCAGCTATGAAATAAATACTTCTCACTTTTCTACTCATCGCCTATTTCAATGTTTCTTTATTGAAGCAATGCTCGCACTAATGCTTATAACTTGTTACCAGCCAATATTTTAAAGTATCGAACGTATAACAGACATAAAATTTCTTTGCCGGACGTAGAGCAAACATTGGTTGAGACTTGGGAAGCAATTAATATGAACTACGAAGGTTCCCAAGTCAGCGCACTTCCGACGTCTGCCTGCGCATGTTTTCAAACGACAAACAATATTCCCCTCGTTACTTCTAATTTATTTTATTTGCATATCTTCCTCATCATCATATCAGCCGTAGCATGTCCACTGCTGGACAAAGGCCTCCCCTCTATCCTGTACAAAGGACCAGTCAGAAGCAGCCTGGATCCACCGTCGTCCTGCGACCCTTATCAGGTTGTCTTCGGGATTGGTAGCCGGATCCCTTCCGGGGGGATTCTTAACACCCCCTTAACCTTAAATTGATTCAGAACCTGTCCCGCAATTACCTTGGCCGCCACCGTAGCCAGTAATAGCGAGAGCGCCGGATACTGGAGACCTGGTCGCATTAACGTTGGTCATAGGACGAGTTTTTTCAGTACTCGCCACGCTTGGCAGGCGGGTTGGCGAGCACAGTTTAATATATATATTTATATATTTTAAGATTGGCAGACAGCCTGACGGTCCACTTGATGATCGGTGGTTAACGTCGCCTATAACATAAGCAACGCCACAGCTGCTGCAAGTGAACTGCCGACTACAGTAGAATTAAAGATAAGGGATTGGATAGGAAAATGGGGTCAGGCATCCCTTACTCACTCACCGAAACACAACAGCACACGTGCTGTTATTTCACGGTGGTCTTCTGTAAGGTGGTGGTTACTGCCGCCAGACGGGCTGCCCAAATGACTGCGAAAGGCAGTGTGCCCTGCCACTACTTTCCAGATCCAGACCCGGGTACCCATAGAATAGAGCGTTAAGGAAAGTACCCTAACCACTCATCCAACGGGCTCGTGATTTTTCCCTTAGGTGATTTTCTACGACGCCCACTGGTTGGTATGGTATTCTAACTTAGTGGTGTATAGTTAACTATAACAGCGACAGAACCAAACATTGCACCGATGCGTAATTAAACAATATAATACCTACGTAATAAAATAGGCAACGTGTTTATAGTTATGTACGTAGCATACGAGCTGGGATTAGTTGGATATATACCATCTCTTGTGAAAATTACGAGCAGTACTTACGTTGGACTAACTAGCCCACTTTAATTACGTAGCCGGCAGTTTGTATATATAGGTGAAGCGTTGGGCTTCGCGTACACCGATCAATATCTACATGACATTATTACGTATAAATAGTACCCTATAAAAGCATGTCCTTTAAGGACCTATTTTATTATTTACTAGCGGCCCGCCCCCGGCTTCGCCCGGCGTGCAATTTTTATATACCCTAAAACATTCCCCGTTTATCCCTTTTTCCATTAGCGAAAACCGAATTAAAATCGGTCTACCCGTTCACGCGTGATGCCGTGACCAGGAGAAATGGGGATTTATTTTTATATATAAGATTAAATATGAGAGATGAGTGATGGCGACCAATTAAGAAAAATACAGGACACTACTTTAAGGTGGAGATAAACGCTAAATACTAAAAATATCCATTGTTTAATGAAGATTTTACAAGAAATAGACAAGACAATTGCTTTGAAAAAAAATATATATTATACTTAACCATGTGAAGAACCAATAGGGGATCGGACAAATTTTCAGAAAGTGTTTTAAATTAATCTTCATGGATATTTATTCCCATAAAAAATACTATTTTATTTATTTATAGCCTTTTAGGTACTCAAAATCATGTTTTAATATTGTTTGTTTGAAAATGCCGCCAAAACGCCACGGTAGTTCATCTGAGAGCGCGTAACGTCATTTGTGGTCATATGTCATATCATAACAAAACAGCTGCATTGGCATAAGACAATGATTGCCCACAAATGACGTGACGTACTGTGATTGGTGTTTCAGTATAGATTAAAAATATTTTAAATAATAAAATTTTATTTCTTCATTTAAAAATATTTAAATAATTCATTTAAAATTTAAATTAATTTAAATAATTCATTTAAAATTTAAATTAATTTAAATAATTCATATTAAATTATTATTCGATAAATAATCGTAAAAAAAATATATTTTCTTTCTAAGTACATTTTAGATTTTAATCTGATTACTATTGTATTAATTAGAATTTTCGTTAAAGTAATAGAAACCCCACAAAAAAGGTTAGAACACAAGAAGAATTTGACTTTTATTGAAAATTGTCTCGAAAACGGCTTATTGCATATGAATCCTATACCTATTAATAAGTTAATGTCAGTTTAAAAAATTGTATTAATAAATTTTTTTTTGCGTATTGTTCTAATGGTAGATAAAAAAAAAACACAATTTCTAGGCCTGTTGAATTGTCTCCGCCGCCAGATTTTTGGACCTAACGTGTTATAGAGAGTATTTGACGAAAAATCCTTAATTTTTTTATTAAACTAAAATAACATAAAATAATATTAATTTATAGTTAGTAAATACAGAGTAATATTTTTTTAAATTTTGTGTTTTACATCGAGATTTCCTTGTTCTGTGATATATAGTGTTCTGCGATTTTCTGAGATCGTGCAATTAAAATATACGAATATGAAATTGGTTGCAAATAATAGATAATTGGTACAGCGATCTTTCATCAGTGTAGGTGTCTAGGTACAACATTAACGAGATTCAATAATCTAATGGGCATCCATCTAGTTTATGATAGTTTTACTTTTCTATACTAAGATGAAAATTAGCTTTTCTAATAATAAATTAGCCAAGGTCTACGCACGAACACACACAATAGCACATTATTACATTTAAGTCTATTATTATTACATTTAAGTATGATTAAGGATAAGGGAATAGGAATGAGATAGGAGAATGGGCTCTATTGTTGTAACAAGCCATTATAAGTGGATATTTATTTATTTATTTATTGAATAACAAACAACAAATTAAATACATTTTAAATAAAATAAAAATTTTACAAAGCCTATTACTAGGTCTGACAAATTACAATTTAAAAGTACAAATATGACAATCGTAAAAGTTATAAACATTAATTAACTAACCTACTTACAAAATCGTTTGTTCTGATTATGTCATAGCTAAGAAAGAATTTTTGAAAATTTCAACTCCAACAGCCCCCGGCTATAAATGTATAATAATAATACTTTATTTATCAAACCAGAGGTCCATATTTGAGTATTGGTACAGCTTTACTTATACCCACATAAAAATTACAATTTGTTATTTGATATTGACTCAACAGAGGTGAGTCCCATCTGTTGGACAAAGTAATCAGAATGCTGTTGGTGCTGGTCCGTACACGACTCAACAATGAGGCGCAACGCTTCCTGATTATAGCATGGAAACCATCTACCCTCGCCTCTGCGAACATAATGGATGCACTTGAGAAACGTCGTAACCCCAACAGCATTCTGAAAGCGTTATTATACTGAACCCGCAGGCGTTAAATCTTTATTTCTAGACAACTGGTGTGTCTAGAAATAAGACATATATATAGCCTACGTCCATCCCGAAATTCTACTCTAACTATTGGTGAAAGATTTTTTTTTAATCGGATTTGTTTTTTAAATCGGATCGAATATTATCTCTTACAAATAGAGAAACATACGAACTTTACCTCTTTACCGGTTTTAGTACAGATAAAAAACATTCTGCTTTGCTTTCTGTACCGAAATGCAAAGCAGCTTAGTAGTGGTCTATCATGCATGATGTGCGGGTTGCTGAAGCCGCGGCGCATAAGGCAGGTGCAAGGTGATGATAACGCATCCAATGTTTGGCCTGCATAAATCACTCCGTACTGAGTTACTGAGATCGAGTACACTTACACTGTTTACTCTCAATCCCAGATTGAATCACTCTAGCTCTACTGTTTTAGTATACACATTATGTATACATTGATACCTGCAAGTTATACAATTAATGCAACTGTTAAAAACTGTATACATATACAGGATGATCAATCCAAACGGGGTCAGTGAGCAGAAATCTCAAACCATAAAAGATACGAAAATTTGTTCTTAGGAACTACGGCTTAGATTTTTTATAATAAAAAATGCAATCAAACTTTTTCAAAAAACGCTCATACGCGACCAGGAATCGAACTTAGTCAAATTTCCGTAGAAAAATCGCAATTAGTTTTATTACAGTAGTTAATAGTGTGGGTCATAAGGAATAGGTTTTGCTATGGAACCTTGTGTAAATAATTAACAGTAATGTTTACAATTTTAATATTTATTGGCAAAATGTTTCAATAAGTTATTTGAATTAATTATTTGAAAGGGTCACTTGTGTGTATGTCTTACATTGAAGAATTTGCTGTGATTATTTAGAACACCTTAGAATTTATTATTTAGAACCCTTGGTCGAATGGTTGAAGTGCTTGCTTCAACACTCTGTTTCAGGGGACCCGGATTCGATTCCCGGCAGGGCCAATTTCAGAAAAACCTTTTCCTGGTTGACTCTGGTCTGACACCGCTGACAAATTTTGTCAGCGGAGCCGTAGTAAAAAATCTATTTTAGTCTTCCTATCCCCGGCGATTAGACGAAAGGCTATAAATGTTAAAAAATAAAAGGGAAAATTTAAGCCGCACTTATACTGGGAATTTTGCAATATTAGCAAAAGAAAAATATAACAAACTAGCTCTTGCACGCGACTTCGTCCGCGTCTCTTTATAAAATATCACTCGCTGCTAATCTAGCTTTCTATAGGTGAAAGAATTTTTAAAATCAGTCCAGTAGTTTTTGAGTTTATTCATTACAAATTTTTTCTCTTTATAATATTAGTATAGAAGTATATAGATAAAATATATAACATAATTAAGGCGAAATATAACTATTAGTATAAAAGAGGTCAAAATGAGAATAATTGTGTTGTGCAAAAAGAACCACCCGTGACTTACCGTTTTGATATGAAATTATAATTTATACTTACGTGTTGGTACTTATTAGAATACATCTATTTAGTGTCAATATTTACAGCAATGCAATTACAAATTCATGACATTCAAACAATTATTTTTTTTATTAAAAACAAAAACTATGTTGGTTTAAAGTTGACACGTCGTTAACAGAAATGGAGCTCACGCGTGAACATTTCCGTGCTATAATTTATCACAATTTTCGTCGCGGCTTATCTCAAGATAAATGTCTCAGCGAACTTGTTTCGATTTATGATGTTGAAGCACCGAGTTAAACGACAATATACCGCTGGTATGCCGAGTTCCGACGCGGTCGTGTGTCGCTCAGCACTGTTTCTTCTGCTGGTCGACCAAGAACAGCGGTAACGCCTGAAAACATCGCAGCTGTGCGAACTATTATATTAGATGACCCTCATGTGACATACGAGCAGATTCGGGCTGTTATCAGTATCGGAATGACTGCAATTCAGTCGATATTACATAATGAGCTGTATGTAAGAAAGCTAGTTTCCTGCTGGGTTCCCCACAATTTGTCCGAAGAGCAAAAGGCGGCTCGTGTTTATTTGTACCGGAATACTCTGCAACGCTTCAACGGAGGGAAGTCAAATGCCGTTTATAACATCGTCTCAGGTGACGAATCATGGATTTATTCATACGAACCTGAAAGAAAACATCAGTCAGCAGTTTGGGTCTTCGAAGACGAGGTCAAGCCAACGAAAGTGGTTCGCTCCCGAAGCGTGTCAAAGAAAATGGTCGCTACGTTTGTCTCGAAAAAGGGGCATGTTGCTACAATTCCTTTACAGGAACGCAGAACGGTTACCGCCGAGTGGTATATCACGGTTTGTTGGCCAGAAATGATAGCCGAACTCCGAAAAAATAACCCGAAACATCGCATCATCTTACATCACGATAATGCGAGCTCCCATACAGGTCGGAAGACAAATTATTTTTTGAAGCAGGAAAACGTTGAGCTGATGAGCCATCCTCCGTACAGTCCTGACCTGAGCCCAAACGATTTCTTTACATTCCCTAGAATGAAAGATTTATTACGCGGTCAACGGTTTGAAGACCCCGAAGCAGCTGTGGAAGCGTACAAATCAGCCATTTTGTCAACATCAACTTCAGACTGGAATTACTGTTTTAATGATTGGTTTGCACGAATGGAAAAGTGCATTAAGTTGAAAGGAGAATATTTCGAAAAACAATAAAAATACAATTTAGCTATACCGTGCATGTGGTTTTTCTTATTCCCGATCATTTCAGTGTGCCCCTCGTACATGTTGGAATAAAAAAAGAAAAGAAAGGAGACATTAAAAAGTTTTTCCTTCCAAAAGTTTCGCAGGCTTAAAATTAATGTCCCTCATTGAATACATCTACGCTAAAACATTAAGAAACCGTTATTGCAGTCAAAATGAGTTATTATGCGAATTAAAATCTAATTTATTTTAAAAGTTTTATGTTATTAATTTTGGCCGTGTTTATTTTCATATATTTATTCAATGGCAAAATTATACCTACATCTCACATGGATGGAAAAGGATTTCGGTCGGAGTGGACCTATGATGCATGAAGAGTCAGTGCGCACGTCCGCGGTTGGTTGTCGATTCGGAAGAGAGCGAGCGTAAGCACGAACTGCTTTTTTAACCCTATATAAAGCTGCAATCTGTCACAAGACATTCAGAAACAGTACTGATTTCGGTGAACGAGTCAGGATCATCCAGCGATGTTTCCCGTTTTAAGCCAAATTGCAAAAGTAAGTATTATTGAATATTTAAAATATCCTGAGGTAGCCTTTTCTTTAATCTACATTTCAAATAGGATTGCGTTATGAGATCTTTATCTTTAGCTTCACTATTTGGATCATTGTGGATCTTTTGGTCATGACTTAAGGGACATAGAGGATGCACTTGATGAACCAAACAGCTCTGATTCAACAAAAATAGATCAGCTCACTTACAAGGAAGTGGTTGCGGCTATAAAACACATTGATCCTAAAAAGGCCCCTGGGTATGACTTAATCACAGCCCGTATCCTATTAGAACTACCTCAGAAAGGTACTAAGTTTCTGCTGTACCTTTATAATGCGATTCTCAAGACCTGTCACTACCCAATGCAGTGGAAGGTTGCAAAAACTAAAATGATACTCAAACCAGGGAAAAGCGAGCACGATCCAAAGTCGTATAGACCAATTAGCCTTCTACCCATACCATCCAAGATTTTAGAATTGCTGATTCTTAAACGTATACTACCAATGATCAACCAAAGAGAACTGATTCCAACTCATCAATTCGGTTTTAGACAGAAACACAGCACTATTGAACAGGTGCATAGAATAGTTAAATCAATATACACAGCATTTGAAGAGAAAAAATACTGTTCAGCCATTTTCCTAGACGTCTCCCAGGCGTTTGACAGAGTGTGGCATGAGGGCCTTTTATATAAAATCAAAAAAGTACTGCCAAATCCAATATTTCGCTTAATCCGTAGCTACTTGGGTGAAAGACATTTCATGGTGCAATGTGGGGACGCAACTACTGCCCTTCACAAAATTCAAGCCGGTGTTCCCCAAGGCAGTGTCCTGGGACCTATATTGTACTTACTACATACGGCAGACCTCCCATCAACTCCTGAAGTACTCTTGGGAACCTTTGCTGATGATACTGCCATACTAGCCACTCACGTCGATCCTATCTTGGCTTCTGAGGTTCTCCAGGAACACATCAACAACATATCAACGTGGTTAAAACGCTGGAGACTAAGAGTCAATGAGACCAAGTCGGCTCATGTCACATTTACTCTCAGAAGAAATACATGTCCACCAGTACACATGAATGGAATACAAATCCCTCAAAAAAATGTGGTCCGGTACCTGGGAATGCACCTGGACAGACGTCTAACCTGGAAAACACACATCCAAACAAAAAGGAAGCAACTTGGTCTACTACTGAATAAAATGTACTGGATGCTGAAAAGAAAATCAAAACTGGCCTTGGAATCTAAACTAATGATCTACAAGTGCATAATAGTACCGGTCTGGTCTTATGGGATCCAGCTCTGGGGTACCTCCTCAAAATCCAATCTAAATATTATTCAGAGATTCCAGTCAAAAATCCTCCGAATAATAGCAGATGCGCCCTGGTTTGTCTCAAACGAGACAATACATAATGACCTCCAGATACCATACATAAAGGAAAAAATTCAAGGAATCGTCTATAGATACAAGGAAAGGATAGACTCGCATCCAAACATATTAGCCCAGGATTTACTGAGAACTAACGGAGCAAAAAGACGTCTGAAGAAAAGAGTGCCGACAGACTTGCTATAACTAGCAGTTATAATAATTTGAGGGAAGTACGATGGAGTGCATCCCGGCATGTCAACTGAAATATATCCTAAACATCTCTGAATGTCCGTGAAATGTGACAGATTGGGATGAAAAAGAAGTCCAAAAAAAAAAAAAAAAAAAAAAAAAAAAACCTTTAAAAATTGTCTATGGTAAAAAGCTTTCGAATCAATGCACAATACCTATACTCTATGTACAATACAGAATACTTCAGTATTCAGTAAAGTTAACCTAATGAAGTCGAAAATCTGGAATAAGTTGTCAATACAAACTGTAAATGGAGTAATGGAGCTCTGTTAACAGCTCAACATGTTAAAGAACAAGGATCATGTATAAATTTCACTCCTTCAAGTTACATGCTATCTCGACATAATGTAAATATGTATTAATATGAGTACTAATGAAAACTTCGAAAGTGACAGTGACGAGAACTGAATTTTGTGTGTTTTAAATCCAAAAATAATATATAGTGTTCTGTGGTTAAGACAGGTATAGTGAAAACAACATTCCGTAATATTATATTAAAAAAGATATTTAAAAAATATTATATTTTATTAAATAGTATATGTACGATTTTTTTTGTCAATATCGCCCTAAAATACGATTGTTTCAGGTTTGCTGTACGATTTTTCTTTTTTTTCACATAACAACACTGGTCGAAGGCCGAGCGTCACCAGCATTGCGCACGATACATGAATTTATTATACAAAGTGTAAGGCTACTTACCATCAATCCGTAGAGATCCCATCTCGACAAAATAGTTATAGGTACTTTTTTTTTGTTTTTTTTTTTGAAACTTTTTCATAATATCTGACTTCATAAATATTCCGTCTAATACTAATACCATAGATAAAATACTAAGTAGTATTTTATCTATGCTAATACTTATGCTATAAATACCTACTTATATAAAAAAATTTTTTTTTTTTTACTTGGATTTTATATTTATTGACGTTTTAATAAATTAACAATTTATTAAAAGTATGGAGAGAATAATAATTATATGTATAGAGTCGAAAAATCAAACAATGTGACGTCAGACCACTTGCATTTCAACGGCTTTGCCAAGTTATTTATTAATATTAAAGATAGACCGTTCTTCAAATTAGTTAATGAGCGCCCACCACCTCTCTCGGCCCCCTTTGTCGACATACCCTCGCGCCCCTGTACCGCGCGGGTGAGGACTCATTTAAACCATGTATCTATAGTAGGTGTATCCTTTTTCTGCTCTGTACCTATGCAGATAAATTATAAAAAACCATGGAGAATAACGGTAAGGAGGACCACTCTTTACGATAAAGTGTCCGTTCGTCTACCATGACATAGGAGGCGCTATAATAGCATTTTATAAGTATTTTATTTGCGGTGATTTCATGAACTACCCAACAAAACTAATATTCCCACTCAGCACACTTCATCGCTAATTTCATACCAAATACCACAAGCGCAAATTCTCGTCAATTTATGGTTAGTCATCCTAATGATCCTACACTGTTATCCAAGTAAAAAACTTTTATTATCTTTATCCATGTAAAACATTTTTAAGCATCTTAGTGCCATCTAGTATATTTTAGAAGTAACGCCTTAATTGAGAGCATCACATGTATGTGAACACTGTCAGTCATAATCGGAATGAAAATGTAATGAATTAGTTACATGGCTATCCGCTAGATGGAACTAATATCAATAGAGCTTTTATTTACCTTTCCTTTGGACGTAATGACTATATAATTGGAGCAAGTGAGAAGGAAGAGTCTTTATTTGGCTTATATTATTCACAGCTGGTTGTGTGAATGTGAAATTGTAAAATTAAGTACCTATTGTTTTATGATTACTAAAATATTATGGGTAGTACTGTTTGTGATGAAAATTGTGATGTTTCGGCGATTTTTTTCGACTTAGACAATACACTTATACAAACGAGAAAAGGGGACAGCAAAGCGTGCAACAAGGTTTGTGCTAATATTTAATTTGACATTGCCACGGTCATATGGCGTCCAGTTTGCGATTAATTTCGTAGAAAGGCGCTGCGATCGCTGTATGTGTATTTTCTTTCTGCGTCGTTTGTTTGTTGCACTGTAACCACCACGCGTGTATAATCCTTCCACTCTCCAGTGTGTTTATAAATAGACATTTTCATAGTTGGAGAACGTGAGCTCGTCGTCCGATTTAGACATTTTAGAAGAGAACTCGCGCTAATTATAAACGTGATGTAGATCAAGCCTGCGTCGGCGGATTGACGACGACTCCGCGCTCTCAGTGGAGCGCGAACTACAGCGCTTTGTGTCCGATTTTCCGCTAAACGTTTCGAATTGAACAATGGGAGATATATCGGAGCCAATTAAAAAATGCATACTCATACTGAAATCGGCCAAAAGCGACACCGAAAAGTTCGCAGCACTTTTTATGGTGACGAAACTGGTGAAGGGAAAGGATTGCACATCGCAAGCGAAGAAGGCTTTATTCGAAGCTATTGGATTTAAGTTCCTGAAGAAGCTGTTGACCAGCAACAATGTTCAAGACGATTGCCCACCGGCCGTATACAAGTCGGTCGCACTGTCCATCCTCACGTGTTTCTGCAATGAGCCAGAGCTCGCAACCCATCCGGAAATGCTCGCAAATATACCTGTGTTCTTGTCTATTGTTCAAACGTCAGATAGTGAAGATTATGATGATAACCTAATCATCATTAGTGAAGCATTCACATGTCTTCAATGTATTGCTGAACATGAAGCAGGACAGAAAGCTCTTATAGAAGTTGGCGCCATAACAAAAATGTCTGAAATATACTCCCATCAAAGCTTCCAAACAGATGAGGCCCTCAATATTCTTGTTAAATTGGTGAGTAGGTATGGACCGGCTGCATGGGGCAATGATGCAAAGCCTTTCCATGCGTTGGTGAATAAAATCTCATTGGATTTTGCTACGGACCAGTCGGAGAGGAAGTTTGAACTGGCGACAATATTGAGTGCTCTCATATATAGTTGTAATAAAAATACTGTATTAGCGGGATCATCTGATGAAACATGGCCCCAGAGCATCTATAAAGCTTTGCATGATATACTGACAAGTAAAATTGGCAAAAACCAAAGAGATCCTGCACTGAAACTTGCAGCAAATATTGTAGATTTACTTGGTATAGAGTGGACCCTTAATGATGAAGAAAATCCAAAGAAATTCTTCCTTTTACTATTACAATTGTGTGCCATTGAAGTAAGAATGCAACTCGAGGACAGGAGTTTTAAACAGGCCTTTGCAAATTCTGAATTAATTACTTCTTGCTTTATTGTATTGGAACTATCTATTAATTACATGGCCACGGACCAATTGGACTTGGAGCAGAAAGAAAAACAATCAGTTTACACAAGTCTTAAAGGGGCATTTAATGCAATTGTATCTCTTCTAACTAAAGTTTCCAATGATAAAAACAGAGACAAGCTACCAGACACTGAAAAAGTGTTTGTATGTGCCATGGTAAGAGTTTTGGTTGCTTGGATTGCACAAGAAACTACAGCGATGAGGGAACAAATCTATTCTTTACTTCCATTTGTATTCTCACTTGCTAATGACTCCTTCCATGCCTATCGCGCAAGAAAGTTGGCTGAAAAGAATAAAACTGAGGGAGAGGCTATGGAAATTAACAATGCTTTGTTAGGACAAATGGATTTGTTGAGATTAATGCTACCGTCACTTTGTCACCTCGTGGTTGAAGACAAAGCCAGAGATATTGTATTGAATTTGAAGCAGGAGGACATACTTTATGAAGCTATGAATTTTCATTGGTCAATAGTACATTATAAAAAACCTTTGGTGCCAAAATCGGAAAGAGGAAAAGTTAAAACTCAGCCAGAGCCCGCACTTGATCCTAAGTTATTAGAAGACATGAAAGACTCTCGAGCTGCAATGGTCAGCCTTTGCAATATTTTCATGAATCTTACAGTTTTGGCCCCTCGGGTAGTTGAAAACAGCATTTTATTTAATACATTACTGAAGTTTATATTTAACAATCTACCAGAATTAAAGGATATCCCCGACAATCTTGTCCTCCATGGACACCTTGCTGTTTTAGGGCTACTTTTACTTAAGCAACAAGCAACCAAAGTGAAGAAGAATGATTTTTCAATATGCAGATACATCCAATCTACCATAAGATTCCTGTGGGATGCATACAACATTGATGAGTCTAATGATCCCACCGCTTTAGTTGTTTCAATGACCTACAAGGAACACTGGAGTGAAATAGCAGATTTATGGTTTTTAGGTATGCAAACAATGAGTGGGGTTCTCACTTTGGTTCCGTGGATATCGGAATTTGCCATTGAAAGTGGATGGGCGGGAGGTATTTGCGAGATGCTTGCTAAAGTGAAAATTGGAACTCTGCCACCAAATGTAAAGTCAGCTTTTGAAGATTTCCTTTGCAGATTAGTAGACTCAAATGAAAGTGTCATACCAGTATTAAAGAAAGCCGGAGCACTGAAAACCTGCAGAAATCATCGGCTAATGGAATTAGGGAAAAAATTGTTTGGAGATTAAACAAATTATCAGATACTCAGTTTAAATTAGTTATCATTTTCAATGTGCTGCAATTTTGATGTGTAACAAGTAAAATATGGTACTTAAATTTTAAACTGCAATGTTGCAGTGTGTATTCTGTTTCATAACATTACTTACATGTTTTGTAAATGCAAAGTATTTATTATTGTTTTAATTTGCTAAACGTGAGAATAACCTATTGTGACATGTTAAATTCATGTATACATAAAGTTTTAAAACAACTGTCGAGAATAAATAAATGTTATATTTAAAAAATCTGTTTTATTCTAAATAACCAGTTCAAGTAAACAGGGGAGAGTTAAACATAAACCACTGTAGTGGTAATCTAAAAATACTTGAGTTCCTGTCCACAAGCTATCTTGTATCACATGTGCCTTGTGCCAAGCTGCAGGTGAGTGAACGCGATGGCCACGCAACACTTGAGATCAGATCATTGAACTGTGGTTATTTCTGAACATACTTCCTTTACAAAACAAATGTCATGAATTTTCACTCTCTAATAGCACATTTATACAACAAGTCACAATGTTCTAAATAACAGCAAGTACATGATCGTTTATTTTATTTTCGTCCACAGCTTGTGGAGATTTTGGAGCAGCAATATGGACTGTCTGAAGAGAGTGCAGTTGAAAGTTCAAGCAAGTTCCTACGAGCGTTCAGGGCTCGCCCTGACGATGACAACTACTCTCTTGAAGAATGGCCTGCACATCTTTGGAGGAATTGCCTGCCCAAAAACTACAGACATATTGCTAGTTAGTATATTTATATTTTTTTTAAATTTATGTTAGGCGACGTCTTAAGCATTACTGAAATATTTTAAATCCATAAAACAGCTACAAGGATGATGACGTTCCCACAGCCTCTGATTACATTATACAGAGCTTCACCAAAGTTGAATCGCGATAGAATTAGATTTATTTAGATAAGATTTAAAAGAGGATGTCCTTCCTTCCCTACGGATCATAGTAGGTACATCAAAACCGGTTCAGTTGTTTAAAGGTCACAGCACACATATCAACTCGGAAAGGGATCGTCACCGTATCAACTCGAGCCGTTCAGTATTCTTTGTATGAAACTCCCTACTGCAACGCACACTAATCGGAATCGTAACGTAATCGCCTCGCCTCGGGACAAGCTCCGAACCGCGATGCGGTGCGTGGTCAACTTGTAGTTCCCGCGCTTACGGCTCGTCGTCCCCGCGCTTAGTCTCTCTGTACCCGAACTCACATCTCTTTGTCCACCCTTGCCTCTGATTTGGTGCCAGCCAGGTCAACCCGCGGTCGACAAGCCATAAGCGCGGCGTCGCCTAGCCGTAGCCGAGTTGACGTACGGGAGCTGCTGATCCGCTTTGGTTACATGCTTATGTTAGGTTGACGGCGAGGCAAAAGGCGATACAGTGACGATCCCTTTCGAAATTGATATGTGTGCTGTGAGGCCGCCTTTCCACCTGCAAGAAAACTTCCGCGAGAAATGTCGGACAGCAGCTTGCAAGTGCAAGTGTACAGAAAAGGACATAGGGTACCCTTTATTCAGAAAAAAAGTACTGTTCCCGAAGAACGCCGATGAAGTCGCAAACAAAAGCTTAGTAATCTACATTTATATGAGTTTGTGAGACGAGTAGTCCCATAGCACATACTTCTTTTGACCAAATCTCAAGAAATATGCTTAGTTTCACAATTTTTGTTATTACTCGTCTAGCTTTGGCCATTTTATACTCATCGAAGACATGTTCTTCAACCTTGACGAACATTTTCTACAATGGCAATAGACCAATAGCCAAGCCATTGACGAGCCCGCTGGATGAGTGGTTAGGATGCTTGCCTTAAAGCTCTATCTCAGGGGTCCCGGGTTCGATTCCAGGCGAACTATGAAAATAATCTTTTCAAAGTTGGCTCTGGTCTGGTTTTAAAAAGTATTGCGTTTCGCAGTCGTTTGGGCAGACCGTCTGGCAGTAAACGCCCCCCTTACAGAAGACCACCATGAAATAACAGCATGTGCTGTTGAGTTTCGGTGAGTGAGTAAGGGATGCCAGAGCCCATCGTCCTATTCATTCCTTATAACTTATCCTTAATCCTATTATTGTCTGCAGCGCACTCGCAGCAGCTGTGGCGTTGCTTGTGATTAGGCGACGGTAGACACCTACCATGAAGTGGACCGTCTGCCTGTCTGTCGACCTTAACTTAAAAAAAAGACAAATAAAATATCCATCCTTAAGTATATTTTATCTCAAAGTGGACATGTGTTCCAAAGTGTATAAAATTATGGAGTGTATATTTTTATGAATAAATGTATCTTCGACATGTAACTGTTTTAACCTCTTAGAACAAAAAACCTGTGGCTCTAGCATGAGTTTACGATACTACACTCGCTAGCGAGAGCGTAAAACATTTATGTACAATATGGAAAATTGACAATTTAACATTGACAGTTTTCCATACAAAAGTTTTACGTTCTCGCTAGCAAGTGTAGTATCGTAAACTCATGCTAGAGCCACTGTTCACAAAACGATTTTAGCCTCCTTTGATCCTTCTGTCGAAAACTCATCGCACAAACCAAGTTGGTAAGTGCTATTTTTCTAAGACGTTGAAATATTTATTCAATCTTTATCGGTCATTTACTTTTTAAGGCGTTGAATTTTTGTTTTTATTTTTAAATCATTCCTGTGAGGCAGTACTTTTTTTCTAGATAAAATATACCCTTCTGTCCCACTACACGTGTACCGTCGTACCTACACGTTGTCACAAAATTTCATGGTAAACGGTCGATTAGTTAACGCTTATTGTATTGATAGAATATACGCTTTGCCTATGTTTAATGAAATAAAAATTAGGAGGTAATTAAAATTTACTTAGGGAAATGGAATCGTTCTATTAGTGAAGTGCTTACATGGTTAATTTTTATCTAAGTCATTTATACATATAATAACTACGTCATTAGCTGCAACTGATTAGAAAAAAATGTGTAGACATTCCTATCTTGATACAAAGTACGATCATTAATTTACTTTATTTTTCTATGCAGTAGTCGTCAGACAATGTAGAAGTATATACATTTTTTAAGGTAAAGGTCGATGGAAGGTCGTCAACCAAGCGATTTTATGATAAGTGGACTACCGTCGGCTATTAACACAAGTAATGCAACAGATGCTACAAGGGCGCTGCAGACCTTAGTAGGATTGAGGAAGGCTAGTTTATACGGAGCCAGTGCGTTGGCGCCAGTCCTAGAGCCTTTCCACCGCTGGCCTGGTCCTTGTTGTTTAAAGTGTTCTTGGATTTTTCTTGTGGTGTTCATTAACAAAAAATGTATGAATTTTAAAGTTTCGTCTTCATTTAATTTCCTAGCCATTTTATCGCAGAAAATCTCAAAAACAACAAACGCTTTTATTAATATGCACTCTACAGATATGCGCCAACAACTGGCGCGATGCGTCTACATTAGTTATTTTTCTATGCGTCTACACGTGTCCGTAATAGTGGCGCGGGGGCTGCGAGGCACGCGGGCGGAAGTCACTGGCTTGAAAAACTGTTTATACGAGGCCAATAACAAGCCAGCGCAGGCTGCCAGTCTCGCTGAAAGCCAGCATTGGCTCCGTGTAAACCATACTGGGAATAGAAAAGTATATAAGGAAATGGACTAGCATACCTACATTACTCACTCATCGAAGCAAAACAGCACACATTGCTGTTATTTCAAGATAGCCTTCTCCTTCTGTAAAGGGTTGGTTACACCCAATTTATTACTGCAAAACCAGTCGTGTTTTAATTGAAGAGCTAAACTTAGCGACTCAGCAAAGGAGTATTTTATATTGTAACAAAAAGTTAATTCGGTTAAGTATTAATACACATCCAAATTTGAACCTTAACTGTTCTCGTAATACGGTTTATTGTCGCCTGTAATTTTCATTTGGCGGTTTAATAACATCTCGTTCCGTCATCATTTTACGTAAAACTGTTGCTTCATCTCGCGTAGGCGTAATAGGACGTCGTCCAAATAAATACATTCCATGGAACGATTCTTACTTATAAATAAATAAATACGTAAACAAAGTGAAATTTACGCGCAAGTGTTGTGAAAGGGTGACAGCAGGTCTGCTATTTTAATAATACGACTACATTGGTTCTTTTTTTTTTAATAAATAACGGTGCCCGCGGCTTCGAATTCAGACTGTTTGATATCAGTAAATATCAATTACCTACCTCACAAGTCGTAGCGTACGCGTCTTGACCTACTTGCACTGCTTCTCTGGCTTCACAGCGCGGTCGCGCTTTACATATATCGTATTATCTCTTTAACCATACGTCCAAAACATATTATGCAGTAAAAAGCAAAAATCACGCGTATTAATTACTTGTGACGATAAATTTCGATAAGGACTCATAATTGTTGATAATATTATGGCCTATAAACATCACCTAACGATTTTAATTATTTATTTATTTTTTAATACAAAAAAGTAATTTTTGTACATTAAATACAAAAGTTAGACATACGTTGTCGCTTATTAATATAGTTAATAATATCCTTTATTAATATAGTTTACAAACAATTAAACACAAATATTTGCATGCCCTTGGCGGGTAGAACATACTTTGTACTGTAACTGCTGTATACAAATTAAAATCCTGTAAACATGTGTTCGCGCAAATAAAGATTTATTTTATTTTATTTTATTTATTTTTTTGTAGGCATAATCAAGCTCTACAACTTTTCTAAAGAAATCAATCGTATCTCTCACTGTTAAAGCAGCGTTCGAAGAAAAGTTTTCGTTCGATCGCTTTTCGTCCACTTTGCAAATTCGATTACCACGACAAGGTTTTTTTTTACGGGATGCTATATACCCTATCTCCATCCTAAAATTGTATTCTAACTATTGCTGATTTTTTTTAATCGGATGAATAGTTTACCCTTTACATACAAACGTAGAAATTTTACCTCTTTGTAATATTAAATAAAGTAACTGGTTGCAGGCTGCCTGCTATTTTATAGCGTTACACCCAAATTATATGTTACATTTACATTACAGTACCATGCTTTTAGATAATCCTAATCTAAATAAAAAACATAAAAATAAGTAAAAGCATTCATACAATCTTAATGTGTCGTCAGTCAATCCCATAACTATAATGGTGATTATTAATAATGAATAATTCGCTAATGGAGATAAATCAATCGCGAAATAACAGTATGTGTGCTGTTTTATTTTGGTGAGTGAGTAAAGGATGCCAGAGCTCATTTCCATAGCCCTTTTTAGAAAGGAGTAGTGATCCCTATCCCTTATTCTTAATGCTATTATGGTCAGCAGCTCATTAGCAGCATCTGTGGCGTTGCTTGAGTTATAGGCGACGGTAGCTACCTAGCCTCAAGTGGACTGTCAACCTGTCTTAATGACCTTAGCATAAAAAAGCTATTTATATAGGTAGCTAGCTTTTGCTCGAGACTTCGTCCGCGCTCTTTTTTCTTCTGTCCGATCGCTACTAAACTTTACGGCATTATCCGTTGCGCCAATATGAAGATTGCCTGAAAATTTCATCAAAATCGGTTGAGCGGTTTTGATTTTTATCTATATCTATACTAATAATATAAACAGACATTTTTTGTTATATAATAATAATATAACAAATAATGTCTGTTTATTTGTGCACGCTAATCTCAGAAACGGCTTAACCGATTTTAATGCGATTTTTATTGCTTCCCGTAACATAGTGTTTATTTCATTATATTCGGTTTACAAACAAAAAAGTTATGCGCTATACCGAGTACCACGCGTACGAAGTTGCGGGCTCAGGCTAGCATACAATACACGTACGTCGCACCTAGTTATGCAATCATCGTTTATATTTCAGATGGCATATCTTCGGAATGGTTAAAATTAAGATTTCAATTTTTAACTTTAACTCCTGAGGTGATACATCTATTAGAAACGTTACGGTATGTCAACTACATATTATATCAATGTCTTATGTTATGTAGAAATATTTGTGTGAAAAACTCCTTGTCGCCAGAAGTATACATTGTCGAACGGAAATATTTCTTCATGATGTATCTTTTTTTTACTCTTTTTATTCATTTCTAAATATAAAAAAAATAATTTCTTTGGTATCAATTTATCAAAGATTTTGTTTTAATTTAATAGTAACATTTTTGAAATTACTTGTGTCGCTCATTTTAATTGAAATTCTAACACAAGTGATCTCAGGAATGTTACAGTCGTTATATTCGGCATGGTGTTATGTGGTGATTATTATTATTCTTCATAACTGTCGGGACTGACAGACCGCTAGACTACAAACTTATCATTCTTCAAGTCATATTCCATTATACATTGAAACCTGCATGCCACATAATGCTATGGATATCATATGTCACTATTAATTTGTTGTAATCTGCCAAAAAAAGTTAGCACAAATCTTTGTGAAGGCATTACCCGCAA
This sequence comes from Bembecia ichneumoniformis, assembly GCA_910589475.2. NCBI lineage: Eukaryota > Metazoa > Arthropoda > Insecta > Lepidoptera > Sesiidae > Bembecia > Bembecia ichneumoniformis. The sequence continues at coordinate 7,878,250 of OU342537.1, read as the reverse complement.
AAAGCAGGCCCATAGTCAGGAAGTGTGTTTGGGGAGAGATAAAATTTTCAGTAAAACAAGAAATGTGTAGTCATTAACTTAATTGAATAATTACTGTACTCATTAAGACATATGAAAAAAAAGAATCATTGTTCTGCTTGTGTGCCTAGAGAATTTGATTGAAATTGACGAAAACACTTGGAACACTACTTCAAATATAACAAGTCAATGAATATTGTAAACCACGATTATCTATGTTTGGCAGTTCAGGTGATATTGATATTATTCTATATCTACCTACATATAATAAAATCGTAAACGAGCCGTGTCTGTACATTAGATATTTTTTCAAAAAAACAATTTGTACATGTTGTACTAAGGTCAAAAAAATAATTTGTCTGTGCGTTTATGCACGCTAATCTCAGAAAAGGCTTAACCGATTTGAATGCGGTTTTCACTGATGTATTGTAGCAAGCTTCCCGTAACATTTAGTGTTTGTTTCATTCCAATCGGTTAACAAACAAAAAGTTAAGCGTTATACCGAATACCACCGCGAACGAAGTTGCGGGCTCAGCTAGTTTTAAATATATTTCTAGATTTCAGATTTCTAAACCAAAAACTTTTATCATTTGTATCAGTATCTAAAGATTAATTTTCCGCTGCATTATAGCTATGTTTTAATTTTGTGGTACATTTGACTTAAATTCATTTTTTTCCAACTGACTCAACGAAATATTCTGTATTATTAATAAACGGTAAGAAGTTCAAAACCGTTCCTAGAATCTTCATAAATTTTAAAATATTTCAACAATATAATGACATTCAGGTAAGAAATCACAAAACCTTTTATTTGTTTATAGCATATACCGTTGAAGTGTTTTTGTTACTTTTAAAATGTTCAAACTATGCAAGTAAACATAATCTATAATTTTGAACAACTTATCGTGACTTTTAAGTTCAGAAAGAGATTCGCCTAAATCACCCCAACTTGGCTATGGATCTGACAATAAAGTCCTAAGTATATTGGAGTCTTTTTTCTATTACAATTCTATTATGCCTTTACAATAGCATTTGTGCTGGCTTTGGACGCATGTTGCTAATAAATGACTTGTTTTTCAACAGTGCAATTGTTGCTCTACGAGTGACTAAATTCGGGGCGCCGCGTGCCCAACACTTAGGTTTGAATTGTATTTGTAAAATATTTGAGGGAGTACATCACAGAGAAGGTAAAACCAATTACCTCTTTCGAAACAACAATGGAAACACTTATTTAAATATTCCCTAAAGAAAAATTCATGACACACAATAAAGAACAAATTGTTCCGGACCCCCTAAGGCAGTTGAAACAGTGTCTCCATTGTTGTACTCTAAATAAAAAAGTGCTCTGTTGATATTCTTAATATTCTATGTTAAAATTAACACATCTATTTTGAAAATCCATTTTTTATTTTTTCCATGTTTTTCGTACTTGAACATTTAACTCAACACAGCTCTGTACTAAATTTAAGTGCATTTTTTCATGAACAATTTATAATGAGACTATAAACTGGACATGAGACGTCGCGTACCATTTCAGCTCACAAAATGCTTCTGCACCGCCTAGAAAAGTCACAAAGTGTGAACGCCTCCGATGAGGCATTTGTAAGAGGAAGAGTGCAGGGTCATTTGACAGTTATTGTATGCGTTTACCACGTTTTACTAAGTTTTAGTGCTAGGGGCAGAGAATAACGATAGGCTGGTGGATAAATATGGCACAGGGAGGATTATCTTCTGGGTCTGATCACGAACGGGCCGTCGCGCGCCCAGTGGCAGAAAATCCAACGGTTGGGCCTCCGCAAGTACTTCGACTGCGTGCTGGTCTCTGGTGACCTGCCGTGGGAGAAACCCGACCACCACATATTTTTAGAAGCCTGCAAACTGCTCAATGTGGAGCCGCGGAACTGTGTCATGGTTGGAGACAAGCTCGAAACTGACATTAAAGTGAGTATTATCGGTTTTCATTTGAAACCTCTTGAGAAAGGTTTTTTTCATGCAAAAAAGCACCAAGCAAGTTGATCATGGTCCATGAGATGGTAAGTGGCTATCATCGCGTACAAGGAACATGCAAAATCCAGAGACAATGCAACTACGCTGCCGATCCTATGAGCAACTATTAACCTTTTGACCGCCTCAGTCAGATTTATCTGACAAATATTTTCGTGCCCCTATCGCCAGTGCCGTATTTATGCGACAGAGAAGCTGTATTCATACGTGTATGTTTTCACGGTTATTCAGCTACCTACTACATTAAAACAGTAAATAAAACTGTGACAGAATATACAACAAACGTTTACAATATTTTAAAGTTACTAGTATTAAAAAATCAAGTACAATATGAGATAATTTATTGATTTTGTCTTCAAAATCTTTCTTGTCGAGCGCCTGCGTCAGAAAAGTATGACTGTAGGGACGGCCATTGTAAAAAAAGTTGTAATGGAAAATAAATAGAGAACAAGCATTCTGATTTTTTAGCAATAAAATTAAAATAGTAATCAAAGTGATAATTTGCTTATGGCAACATTGCCGGGGGATTTCTAGACGCTCTCATGCGTCTGTCGGAATACCGTTAGTGACGTTAGCGACTTGCCAATCTTCCACATCTTGATAAAACCGCCAACGCCAGTTGTATACCTACGTAAAACTTATTTCCAAAACTTATTTTATTATATTTTTAGTTATAGGTTATATTTTATTACTGATTATAAATAAGTAACACAATAAAAATATAATAACATTTTTATTTATGGACATATCCATTTATACATCTCTATTTATTGTAGATATACATTTGCTGTTTTATGAGTAAAGTGCTAGAGGGGCTTGACAATTGCTACAAAGTGAAGCGGTCAAAAGGTTAAAGCAAGTTGGAGAGCAGACTACTTCTTTTATTAGCTGGTTTTTTTTTATTTTATTGATTTTCTTAAGTTTTATTCTTGTTATATTTTTATGTACAATAGATAAAAATCTCGTGTCACAATGTTTGTCCTAAATTCGGAAACTACTTAACCGTTCTTATTGAAATTTTGCACACTGTATAATTTGGTCTTGAGAAATAGGATAGTTTTTATCTCGATTAATGACTTAGACCACTAAAAAATTCCTCTCCCCGAGACCTCTTAAATGAGTACCAACACGGAGGGTCTGCGAAGCACCGCTCCCGAGATATTTTCGGACACGGCCCAGTGTAATATGAATTGGTTCATACAAACGCATACTAACAATATCTTCACCGGGGCACGGCCCGGTGTAATATAAATCATCCTTAAGTTCGGGTTAGGGCGTCTTCTGGGTGCTAGTTGTTTATATATTTTTATATATAGATTTGTGGATGGTAATCTCTGGAACCACTGAATCTTACACTGAAGTTAATGTTTTTTAAAACAATTTGTGTATTTTTTTTTTTTTTTTTTTTTTCAAAATATGGGCAATAGGCAACCTCATAAATATTATTCTCTTTCGGTCTTCTGGACCACAATCTGTCAAAAATTCAACATAATATGGGAATCTAACTTTCAGAAAATTCAACTTAACGGAAGAGTCTAGATAGAAGGCCATCTCGACTAATGTAACTTGTATTATATATAATATATTATGCTATATGCTATGTATACTAACTCTCCAAATAGCACCCGGGTGAAGCCGAGACGAGTATATATTTAATAATAACGTGAACATAAATAAATACATAAATAATGACATTCCCCAGGGCGGTAAAGAAGCTGAGCTCTGGGGCACCGTGTGGATACCCCTTCAAAAGGACGAAGAAACCTCCGATTTGCCAGACTTCACAATTGACAAAGTGACTAAGTTACCAGAAGTGTTACCAAACTCACCAAAACTGAAACGCTCTAAACAAACAGAAAATGTTTGTTGAGCAAATATTTACACACTTGTTTCTTTTATGTTCCTCTTTTTTTTCTTATCTTTACGACAAGGTGTTATTTAAGTTATAATTTTTCATTTTTATCTCCATTGAGTGGAGACAATTTATCTACAATATGATTGATAGGCGATGACACATCTCTTTAAAATAACATGTCATTTCTTAAAAACTTCTAAGAATAAGTTATTCTCAAACACTTAAATCGCTGAATATATACGCATTTGGCAACACTGGCTGGTGTAGCATCAATTTAATACCTTTATTCAATGACATAACGATGTCGTTAAAGAACCTATTTTTTTAATATACTTATAAAATAGAAAAAAAAAATAGTTTATTAACTGAATTAGGCTTATAGATCTCATCTATTGTGTTGTATTGTATCTATCACAATATTGTGTTTAGGTACATTAAAAAATATTTATCCTCCTTAAAATAATAGGTCCTTTTATCTATCTTTTCACGAAAAACATTTAATTAAACCTGTACGCTGTTAAAGAACCGCTAATTATTGGATGCCAAATGAGAGCTGTCTCAAAGTGGGCACGACCGATTCGTGACAGCGTAAAAAATGTTTCGACACGAATTACTTTACATGACATCGACTAACTAAAAGTTGGTTTATTCTTTTATTAAAAAAAATTATATTTAAATTTTATACCGCATAAAATTGATCGCAATTCGTGTCGCAGTATTTTTCGCACTTGCGAATAAGCCTTGTCCAAATTATTTACTTAAGAACATTGTGAATTTGAAAACCAAATAGTTTTGGAGTTCCATTATTTTTAAAGTGAATAAATTTTTAAAGCAAAACAATCTATTTTAAGATCTGATTTATGAACGTATTTTTTTTTTCATTCGAATTGTGTAAGTTACTAAGGTAACTAAGCCACGTTACCTATAAATATTTATTAAGAGTAAACAAAAAACATATTTTTATATCAAAGAAACTATATACATAGGGTACTATTTTCATAGACTTGTGTAAGTTTTATTTTTTTAAGTTAAACTATCCTGTGGTGATACATTGACTGTCATAGGGACATGTGATATTATTATTCTTTATTTCTCATAGAACAATTATTTATAATAGTTGTATTAATTAGAATTATCCAATAGAGAAATATAGTATGGAAAGTAGCGGTGGGTAATAGCGGGTTTCATGAGTAGCGAAACGAAACTATCTATCGAACACCAATAGCGGTTTTCAAAACTATCTATTTTAGTAGCGGGTTAGCGGTTTACTCGTACGATAGCGATCGTTGCTACTATCTATTGATTCGCATATAAACTAGTTTTGAATAAATACAATATTACAATGAAATTTCCTTCATGCTTTTCCAGGCTTAGGACTGGCTGCAGATGTTGACTAGCAGTTAATGGTGTAACGAGCATTTCTAGAACATGTTTTATAAAAAGCAGGCGCATTTAAAAGTTCATTGTATATACATATATTTATACAAAATCTATTTACATTTTTACGATTATTATTTACAGTAGGTATTTTTTCAATTAGTTCTTATTCAAGTTAACATTCAAAAATGTTAACTGAGCTACTTTTTTTGAAGAAAGTCTTGTGCGCCGTTCATTTATTGTTAGGCCTGTCTTGCTAAAAATTCGTTCGCAAGGAACAGATGTAGCTAAAACATTTCCATAGCTATAGAAAAGTTTGGATAAATGGGCGTAAGTATGCCTGTGATTCTTCCACCACTCTAGGGGACAATTAAATTTTCCTTGACAATTGAAAACTGGTAACATTTCGTCAGTTAAGTAGGTATCAACTTCCTTTATTGCCCTTGATAGTGGAGTACCTATGGACTGTTGCGTGCCCACGATTTCGCTTAAAATATTCCACGGTGAAAATGGGTCGTTATGCGATTGCTGGTTTGATGAAGATTGTACTGGCTCTTGGTGAGAACTTTCGCATATCAAATTCATCACCATTTCTTGTACTCTTTTTTTTGTAGTTTGCGCTTCTATTTGATCACTAAAAACCGTCAATTTATAGCGAGGATCTAAGAATGTGCACACTGCAAACGTACGGCTTTTTTCTACTGCTGCAAATCGAGTCTCCAGTCCTCCTTTCAAATCACCAATGACAGTAAGAGCAGCTGGACAAAACGGTTCATCTAATAATTTTGAGCAAGTTGTTAAAAGGCACCTTGTCATAACTATAACAGAGCTGCCGGAAATATACTTTTCCCCGCTCATGGAACTTGTGGCATCGTCAAAGGGCTTAAGAATTTTTCGGAGGTCTTCAAGCAGCTGCCATTCCTCGTTTGAAATAATTGGCAGATTTTTATTTAATACAGCTACCGTGGCTCTAATAAATTGTTGGAGTTCGACAAATCTGTCTATCATATGATAAGTGGAGTTCCATCGTGTAGGCACTTCTTGTATAAGTCTTTTTGGAATTGCACTTGGATTCTCTAATGTTTGTGCCTTAAGTAACTTTTCTAGGGCACTTGTGCTGGTTTTAAAATGTCTCACAATTTTTTTTACCTTTTCTAAATTAATGGTAACCTTTTTGAGAGCATCCTGTACAATAAGGTTCAGTGTGTGCCCATAACAGCCATATTGCCTCCAACCTATGTCCGATATAGCTTTCTGAATGTTAGGGGCATTATCAGAAACGACGAAATTAATTTTATGATGAAGATTCCATTCATTAACGATTTCCAGTAATTTAAATTGAATATTTTCGCTGGTATGGGCATCTTCAAATATTGAGCATTGTATTAGTAGAGATTTTAATTCATATTGCTCTGTTATATAATGCCCAGTTACAGCTATATAGCTCTCATTTGCGCGTGAGGTCCACAAGTCAGTAGTGAGACATAATTTTATATAATCATGAGATTGCAAGTACTTTAATTCTTCTTGAACTCTCTCCTTAGTACTTTCATAAAGAGCTGGAATCATAATATTAGAAATAGTTTTCCGGCTGGGTAACGTGTATCCCGGTATCCAACTAGCGAACTTTTTGAAAGCCTTTTCTTCTACTAATGAGAACGGTTGATAACCCTCTATGAATAAATCGAGTAAATCTCGGTCAATCTTTTTTTTTTGTTCGCCTGATATTTTTCGTGCTGCACCATATCTTTCCATTCGCTGTTGTTGAGGCGCAGGCGCAGCTCGTGTTGCAGGCATCGAAGCAGAAGGACAAGATAGAAAGATTACCGACGGCCCTGGGGCATTGTTAGGGAGTTCGATTATATCATTTTGCGAACTACTTGGCGCTGATGATAGAGGTTGTTGCAACGCTAGTATTGATGATGATTGCTCTCTAATGCTTAAATTTTGAGCGGAAGACACCTTTTCGTAAGCATCTAAATGGCGCCTACGTAAATGACACTTCAAATTTCCCGTTGTTGTTTTATAACTATATGTATCACCACACAGTGTACACTTCGCCTTTTTCGATGTAGGGTCATTTTTAAAAAAATCCCAGAGTACACTTGCATTGCTACGAGACATTATTACGCCTATAATCCTACTACAGTACCTGCTTATTTGCCTACTAATCTAAAGAAAACTATTCACTAACACTATACCTACTTTACCTATTTAATATTCACACAATTTAATAAACTGTTATTATTACAACTGTTACTAACATGCTAATTTGCTTACTAATCTAAAGAAAAGTACATATTCACTAACACTATACCTACTATACTTAATATTTACACAATTTACAATTGTTACTATCATACAACACTATTACAAAACACTAAACAGTAAGTTTGAATATTTAAACTCGCGCAAGCGAATACGCGGCAAAAACTAGTTTTTGAATAAGCGACAGCGCGCCTAAAGTCCACCTCCACGGTACCAATCGCTTAAACAAGTGAATCAGACTGGCCAAGGTCACGTCGCACGTTAGCCGATGAATAACGAAAACTGTCGAACCTTGTTGAGTGTCGACCAAACAGTTTATACTATAAATCACTCGAGTTCTTGGTTGTTCGCGTTGCCGACGTTGCGTTTAGGTACAGCGTGTCACGTGATGGAATAGATCGTTTCGCCGTACTAGTAAAACCCGCTACCCGCTACTGTGCCGAAAGACAGTTTTGATAACTATTTGCGTTGCGCAACGACCACCTCTAATGGAAAGTATTTCATCAAAATAAGTATTAGATTATTGTTGTTGTTAGAAATATTTGCTTCTCACGACTTCATAGACAATATTTTATTTACAAATTTTAAATATGGTGTCGTTCAATAAACATGGAATTAATGTTTATTGAGAGCATATGTTTAGGTAAAATCCATGACAGTATACATCTTGCTTGACACGTCTATTTTTAACATTACAATAGACCTTGAAATGATGAAATTTTTCCAAAAGTTTTAACTTTCATTAAAAAATTAATTATGAAAACTTAATTTAATATTAGGTTCACAAGGGGATTTTTGAATCTCCCGTTTGAAACACAGACTGAATAATTCCTCTGATAACTTTTAAGATTATTTTCCTAACATCATTTTAATAGTGATTAATAAATTAGTCAAGAAAAGCTACAATGCTGCTCAAATATGAGCAGACACAAAATTGTCAAGTCAATTAATTTGATTGACTAAATCAATGAAGCCATAATAGGCTTCAATGACCATAAGGCCCCTTAAACTTTACAATTATGCCCACAAAGAAAACTATTCTCTATATTATTAACTTTGAATTTTTCCTTCTTTTTCTTCTACCAGTTATGCAAACAGTCTGTCACTACAATGTGCCAAATGGCTAAGATACAGCGGTACACATTAAATTTTGGTCTAGAAGGAAGTTATCTGCAGTTCATAATAACATCTACATGGAACACCTAGTTTATCCTGACACACCAAATGCTATTTCCATTAAGTCTCTGATAAATATAATAAGGATAATAGTAATATAGAAAAAGCTCAAAAGTTGGTTGTAAAAAACATGTTTTCAATATGTAGTGGTGCCATTTTTTGAGTAATAATAGTTTTCAAAGTTGCTCTGCTATTTTCCTATGAGCTATATTTTAATTTTTCATAGTAGCATATCATTTTTAGCCAGTATTTTGGGACAAATATATTTTTACGGTACCCTATCCCAAAGTACGGCAAAATTATAGGTTAATAATTATAGTTATAGTCATAACTATAAAAATTAATTCTTATAAGAACAAGTAATTTAGCCAAATGCATGGGACAAACCTTGTATTTTTCAAACATTGTATTAGATTGTAGTGAATTATTGTAGACTGTACTTAACGTCAGTTTCAGTTGTTTTTAATGTACATACTAAAAATAATGTCCATAATTATGTTGATTTTGAAAAAATAAACCCATTTTAATAGTAAAAGTTTAATCTAAATTCATTTTTACCTTCTACAAAACTATAGTTAATTATTTATGCTTTTCTAGACATTTTAGCTTCTCTCTTTTCCTGAAGTTCTTTCTTTTGTTCTTCTACAATCTTTTTTCTTTCTTCCAAGAATTCTCCATATTCCTGAAATTTATATTTATGTTTCTATAATATTGATTATTTCTGCTATAATATATAAAATCGGTAGAGCATAACTCAACCTAGCCTTACTGAGTAACTAATGACGATTCATAAAAATGGATAAAAAAACAGTTTTCTCCACATTTTACCTTTGTTTTTTTTTTTGTAGTCTAGTTAATAGAACTTTATGTATCCAAACATGGCAGATTTTTAGGGTTCCGTACGTCATGGGAGGTCATTTTTGGGGAAAAGGAGGAAAATTAAAAAAAAATAATTTGAAAACTGCATTGTGTGACATATCAAATGGAAGGTCTTAAATGTATTTTTTTGTGGTTTTAAAATAAATAGTTTCCAAGTTATTCAAGAAAATAGACGAAAATTGACCATTCCTCCATTATTTCTGAAACTACTGAAACTAAAATTTTGAAAAAAATACAGAAATTAATTTTCTACTTATAGATTATAGGAAAACCTATAAGAAGTAGTCCATGATTTTAAAATAACATGGTAAATCACTCAATATTGTGTGGATAGGTAACATCGTACGGAACCCTCTTCATGTGAGTTCAACTCGCACATGTTTTAGCAAAGCGAATATTTCTTTAATAAAAGTGAAAAAGTGTGCGACAAACGCCGATCGATGGGTAGCGTAAAAACAACTTCGCACAGGAGTTATATTTGTGATTCTTGTCCCCGCATTAAATAGATTAACCAATGTAATAAACAAACGATTCTTACTATCTTTACTGATTATATTGTAACTTTAATACCACTTGTCCACAATCATCCACACTGAGAATAGAGTGAGATATACTCTCTTAGAGCTATCTTAATTGTGTATAAGGAAGCAAGTTCGTTCTAGATATGAGTGTCTCAACAGTCTTATGTATCAGTTTCAAAAGAAAAGTAGCGCCATGTGGATGCAGTTGTTAGAGTAAGACAACATGAGTCATAGTCATAAGGTCAAGAAATTTAGCTGTTTTGATAACTCTCATTAGGGAGACTGACACAAGTACATGTATTTGGGTCAACTTCTATAAACAATTTTTGTCTGCAAAACAAGTCTGAACTCGTGAGGAAACTAATGCTTTAATACTGTTTGCCATAACCCTCTAATAAGTTTCATTGTTGGTTTACTTTAACTTACTTAATACATTGTTACGAACTCTTTTTCTTTTATCAAATTTTTTACCCAATCTGTTCATATTTTTTTTCCCTTTAGACATGATTAAATCAAAACGTGATTAAATCTCAAGGTGGCTCATCTCAGACTATTCTCTCATTGTGGACTTGCAGTTTTACATCCATTTGTTATTACAAATGGATGTAAAACAGAAAAATAGGATTAAACAGAAAAATTAATAAGTTTTTCTGACATTTAAAAAAGTATATAAATGAATAATAATATGGCTGAAATATTTTCTAATATAGTAACAGGGTGCAACAAAAAAAAACATAAATACTAAATGGAATATTACCTTGCTATCTAATTTATCAACTATTTCTATTCCACATGTCCTTGCAGTTGCTATTAACATAACACATATTTCCCTCAAAGGTTTCCAATCTAAGGTCGGATCTTGTGATTTTATTTTTGCAATTTCATACAGATGTTTCAGGGTTATTTTACCAGCCGTTTCTTTAACTGAAAGATAAAATAAACAAAAATATTACTAGGTGTTTCGATACATATTATTTACAAATCTAATGGAATTAAATTATTATTACAAAATTTTTATGTTGCACCTTAATACACAAAACATAATTTAGGATGAGCTAAAGTGAGTGCCACAATCTTAATGCAAAAATGGGAAATGGCCATAATGTGCAAAAAGTATACTTTTGAGATATTAACTGAAAAATCTTACTTTAGATTTTTAAATATCTTAAATGAAGATTTATTTTAAAAAAAACGTATTTTATTTGAAACTTAGGGTTGTTAACTTATTGGTCTTTTAAACATGAAAATTTAATAGTTTATTATTTTGATAATAGAGCAAATTTTGCACATGTCAAATCCTAGTTTGACAAATAATGCTCATAAGCACTTAGCAATTGTTGTATAGGATAAATAAGGCAGTGAACTATTCGCTAAGGTCAAAATATTGGAATCTCAAAAAAATGCACATAGCAGATTTTGGGTTGACAACGAATGTCATTTAAAATCATAAGCCCGTCTCTGGCCTTCACGCTTTTTGGCAGAAATAAGAATTGCCTTCTTACCAGGTTCCATAGCTCCACGATCTAATCCAGCCGCTTGTTTTAGAAAATATGATGCGGGAGGTTGATGTATGGTAAGTTGATATGATCCGTCTGGATTAGCCTTTACTCTTGTCGGTAAAGGTATACCTTCTTTTATATTAGCTGTACGCTCATTAAAATCCTTACAGAATGCAGCTACGTTTACATTACGCTACAAAGAAAAATATACTACACCAGTTAATCAGTTTTGGAGTATTGCATACCTTTATTTGCTTATATTACCTGACCAAGCATTGGACCCAAGGGAGGAGCAGCTGAAGCCATGCCAGCAGGAATGTGGGTCCTCAATTTTGAAGAATGATCAATCTTTTCTGCCACTTTCTTCATCGCTTTTAGCCTCGCGACAGACTTAGACATTTCGCAGTTTTCTCTAAACTCCTTTGCAATAAATGTAGTCGCAAATTTAATTTAGAATTGGCTAAATGTAAATAAATGAAACATTTTAACCCTATTTCCTTATGTCATTCTGTATAATTCTGTATCTGTCTATTCTGTCTGTATTCGTAAAATCCAATAAAATCGTATAAATTTTATTCTATGGCCGTGTCAATTACAATTTAATCTTCTAGTCTATGTAACACAGAGGTAAAGAATAAACTGAATAGGGAGCACAGATCAGTAACGAATGAACAAATACAATAATTTAAAATGCCTACTCACGATGTAATTTCATATCCAACCTGTCAATTCAATTTGTTGGAGTGGAAATTGACCGTACTCTATTCATTTATCAATTTGACAGCAGTGCAAGCACGCGTTGAGAGCACTATGTTCCTTTCAAAATATCAAAAAGCGGGAATTGCTTTAGTTATGGTATCAATAATAGAAAAAAAAGAAAGACGGAAAAAAATCTCTTTGAATATAATATTTTATGTAAAGTCAGAGTGCTTGCAAGAATAGGGTATTACACCCATTTTTAAAAAGTCTCTCAATTAGATTCTGTAGTGTTAATGAACCACTAAAAAAAACACCAAATTTTTATTCAATCGATAAGTTTAATAAAAATTCATTTAAAATTTACATTTTCGAATTTCGCGCGTAATTTGACGAAAACGCTGGAAACCATTTTGCTCTGTGGTCATGAAGTCAGTTGGCTGTGTAAACAAAGATGACACTTTGATGCGTGAAAGCATTACCCCAAAAGAACACGAGCGTCTCAATCCCAAAACGTCGTCTTCGTCTGATTGGTCGTGTTTGACGTTGAGCTTGAGTCGTTGACGTAAAGATGGACGTTTGGTTTGAACCCATGGAAGTAATAAGTACTATATACAATGAACCAAAGATGTTGTATTAGTCTGTACCTATACAATTATCTTTGGTTTGAACCAATATAACATAATAGCATAATAGTCTATGGTTTGAACAAAGGCTTGTGAATTTGATAATAAATTCTTTATGTATGTGAATTTGTAAATTCGTGTGTCGTTTTTACCTATTTGTTGTGGTGTAATACGTTTTTTTTTAAAAATGCCTGTTATGTGTTTTTCATGAAGTTACACAAGAAGCAATCTCTTACGATAAGTCAAAGTGGAATTTTAAATGTTTACAAAATGATTGCAATAATAGCTTTCAATATAAAGCAGGTCTCATTAAACACTTATCTGAAGTACATAATATTCCAATACAAACTGAGGAACTAGAGTTTAAAAACAACGAAGGTAAATATTAAATTAAATTAAATTATTTTTTGCCCTAATTTTTAGGGTACATAATATAGCAATAGTGAAACTTTATTTTGCACTACTTTTACCACAGAAAATTTAGTTCAACTATATTTTCTGTCTTTAAATTGTATAAACAGAGTTTTTAAAACATTTTTTGTTGTAGGGTTTCTTGCATGGAAAAAACAGAAAAGTCTAACTATGTTGTATCAGCAACATCACATACAAAGGATAACTTATTAGTAACATATTACTCGTGCAATAGGTCAGGTGACTATTTTGTTCTGTTTACTTTTATAATACATAGCAGCAACAAATTGCTAATTTTAAAAATATTAACATTGGCTTTTTTTTCTTTTCAGGAAAAGTTCGTTTTAGGACTTCTTGTAACTCAAATAAAAAGGGACTTATGAAAGCACAAGGATCTTGTAAACTAAATAGAAACTGTATCAGTAGCCTAAAAGTAACAGAATGTGAAAAAGTTATAGTAATAAATTATATTTTTTTTTGTATTAATTTGTAGTATTTTTTTCCTACAGTTTTATTTCGTATAACGAATTACCTACCTAAATAAACAAAACTTAGGTAGAGTTTCATTTAAATAAGGATTGAGCATAGCTACGCACCGTTTACCTACGCCAAATGAAAATATAAACCCATTTGAAATCGCGCGGGTTTAGGTCTACCAATCACGACGGAGGCACAGGAACAACCAATCAAAAAAGGAAGACGTTTTGGGATTGAGACGCTCGTCGTAAAAGAACGCTTTGTTGCTACCTTAAGATTTTTAACTACCGCTCAAAGCTATGAAGAGTTGAAATTTACTTCAACAATATCGCCACAATTATTATCGAAAATTATTCCGGAACGTTTGTTTAAATAATTGCTATTTCTTTTATACCATAAATGTGGCAAATCTTCATAGAGCGTATTAAATTTATATAAGTCTGACAATTTAATACAAACTTTTTTTATTATTGTTTATTTTTAAAATAAGTTTAACGATACGACGTAGCGAACAGTGGCTCTAGCATGAGTTTACGATACTACACTCGCTAGCGAGAGCGTAAAACATTTATATGGAAAATTGATAATTTGACATTGACAGTTCACGATTTTCCATTCAAAAGTTTTACGTTCTAGCTAGCGAGTAAAGAATTGATGTAGTATCGTAAACTCATACTGGAGCCTCTGATGTGCGGACAAGGAAAGCTTCCGACGCACAATTGTTAAAGTATTGAACTTAAATACTGGCTGAATTAAAAAGTTTTTGAAATTCAAACATAGAAAAAGAGAGTTTTTTGAGTTTGATAGAAGAGTTGGTTTTGTAATATGAGTTTTGTTTGGTATATGAGTAAAAATGTTATATAAGTGATTGTGAATATTTTAAGGCATTTTAAAGTAAATAAAAGATGTGTGCACCATCAGAGATTATCAGTTACTTTATTTAGATCACAAAACGCAGTAGAGAGGCATTATTTCAAAAACTTATAAGACAAATGACACCTAATTTAGAGGTTGGGAGTCACAAACTAACTTTGAATAAATCAGGTATCTTGTAGTTATAGTTATTGTTATATAAAAAAATATTTAACAAAAAAATTAGATCGTCCTCTCATTTTGGTAACCGTCAATTTTCAGATTTAAAACCGTCCGAAATATGCAACTCAAGCTGGCAACACTGGTGCCTGATTGATGCAGTTTATTGCTAAGATATACTATTAAACAATAATAATAATAGTATATCTTAGGTTTATTGTGTCTAGTGTTGCCAATTTAGCTTTTTGTATGCTAAATTTGGCAGATTTTATTTCTGTCTAGCACATTATTTTGTCGTGTAGCATATAGCATATTTTTTAGCATATTAACGTATAAAACAATAAATGACATTAAAACAACTACTTTAGTTCAATAAAATATGAAAAGAACAACCTCTTTTGTTTTGTGACTTCTAGGGGATTCCCCAATAAAACTATTTAGTTTTATCAGATGGATACCATAGACAAACAACATTACTTCTCTCCCTCTTCTCTGTAGAAATGAGGGAGAAAGAACAACTTCATTAATAGTAAAATAAACATTCAATTTCTATTGTTTACATACAGCTCGAATGTACGCATGCCTCATTCATTAATTCAATTTTTAATATTAAGAAATAATATTGTGGATTGGATAGTGCTGTCACTCGCTTTTTATAAAAATGCCTCCCAAATATAACCTACGTAAATTGTAGAGAATGGGAGAAAATGTTGAACTTCAAAATGTGATTACGACCCGTTGCAGACGATGCAACAACAAAGGCTTTCTGTAATTATTGTAAAGCAAGGATAGTTGCAAAATTTTCTTGTTTGAAACAACATGTGTCTTCAACCAAGCAGATTAAACCAGCTGTGGGAACCATTATACGAAGCCATAAGAAAATAGATTTTCCGAAATTAAAAAAAATTACTTAAGTACCTACTCAAATTTAAGTAATTTTATCTGTGAGCATTGTTCTATAATGGGTATTGATCATCTATCAGAATTGTGTAAGTAAAAAAACATCCAGTGATAGTCAAAGCGCCGATTTACGTATTCATAGAATGAAATGTACAAACATAATTGGAAATATTTTGGTTCCACGTTTTATGCGAGAATTGGTACCGACGTAGGACATCAACAGTTCAGTCTCATGCTCGATGAATCGACGGATGTCTCTGTAATTTGTGTGTAGTTATCCATTAGGTATTTTAGTCATTCTACAAAAAAAAAAATTCTACATTTTTGGTGCTGGTAGAAATTGAAGATGGAACGGCGAACAGTTTATAGTAAACGGAATCAAAAACAATAATGTTGATAATAAAAATGTCCTATTTCATGGCATTTTTATTTAACATTTTTCATGTTTGCAACATAAAAGTTAGAATTTTTTTTTGCATTTTGTAGGTAATATTTTAGCATTAACACCATAGAACAATGCTTAGTTATTTTTCGATGCATTAACATTATTTTAGTTGGCAACACTGATTATGTGAGTTGTCATCGTACGTTTTATTATATTGTTGTGTATTTTTTAAAACGCAGAGATTACATTCTCTTTGGTATTTTTCTTAAATTAATTTTGTTTCTGTGTATTTAGTAATTTACTTGTACAGGATATGAAACAATTTTTATGATTATGTTATTTTTGTCACTATTAAATATAAAAAGTTTTGTAAACCTTGTAAGTGCTATTTGTAGATAAATAATTAAAATTGAAAAGTGAAAAATTAATTTTCGTGCAATATGTGGTCGTTTTTTTCTCGAGATCCCACTAAAGATTTTCCTTACGAGGTCGGGGATCCAGTGCGTGGATTAGAGGACAGAAGTGTGTGGTCTTTGCACAAGGGAAAGAAAAGAGGCACACAAGATGAAGTTTCAATATTCATATTTGATGTACAAAAGAATTCGGAAACTCTGTTCGATATAGCAAAGGCGTCCCTTAAAAGACTTAAGACTATGAGACACCCTAGCCTTTTACATTATTTAGATAGCTGTGAAACTGAAAAATTTTTGTATGTTGCTACAGAATATGTTGAACCATTAGTGATTCACTTAGAAGTAACAAAACTTGAAGGCGCTCAAAGAGATTTATTCCTCTCGTGGGGCATATTTCAAATTACTGTAAGTTTTGATAAGTAATCCTAACTAATATAAATGCAAAAGTGAGTTTGTTTGTTGTACTTCCATACCTTAACCACTCGACCAATTGTCATAAAATTCTGCATACATGTCACGGATATATATAGAAGAGGGTACATTTCATCCCAAAATATTGTTCCAAGGGCTCTTCTAAAAACAAAAATTCAGTGCCTGACAGAATTATATCTATTTGAATATATCTCTATATATAAAAATTCCCTTGGTCACGGCATCACGCGTGAACATGTAGACCCATTTTCATTCGGTTTTCACTAATGGAAAGAGGGATAAACGGACAAAGCCGGGAGCGGGTCGCTAGTGAGCAATAAAGATTGAATAAATTATTGGTAACTAGCTGAGCCAGTAAACGGAGTGGAATGAAACCAACATGAAATGTTATGGGAAGTCAGTGAAAACCGCATTTAAGTCAGTTATCTCGTTTCTGAGATTAGTATACACAAACACACAAGCAAAAATTCTAAAAAACTCAGTAGCATAAGTACATGTACAAACTATTTTTTTTTTATTTAATGAACAGATAAGGCTGGTTAATGATTTTATTATGTATAAATATATTTTTGTCAGGTGTTGAATTTTTTATTTTTCAATGCTGATTAAGTCATGAGCAAAAGCTAATACTTAATATAATTGCATGTCGGATAACATTATTTTATTCCTTACAAAGCATCCTATTTAGGTCTATTTCCTTCAACAGTCCTATTTAGGCATGTTGGAGTGACGGAATAATCCTTTCAGCAATTACTTTGAGAAACCTGTAGCAAGCTTAGAATTAGTTAAAAGTATCTTGAATCTCACATGCTTTACACATCTTGTACAAAACTGCCAAATCTTTAATAAGGGAAATCTTTGCCATCTGGCTGCAGTAACCAGCCCCTTACACAAGACTATAGTGAAATAACAGCATGTGAGCTCTTGTATTTCAGTGAGTGAATAAGGGATGCCAGAACCCATTGCGCTATCCCTTCCTTATCCTTAATCCTACTATGTTCTGCAGCGCACTTGCAGCACCTGAGAAGTTGTGTTACAGACTTTGCTTTTCGCCTACCATCAAGTGGACTGTCAGCCTGTCTGTCAACCTTAACATAAAAAAACTCCAGAATCTCAAATAAAAAATTAAAATTTTTCATCTTATTAATTATACCAAAAACAAATTTAATATTTGGAATATCCATAGTAGTTTGGACAAATCTGTGATGTCTTCACCTAGGAATTTTTGATATATTTTTTTAATAATTGCGTAAATTTAAACTGTAAACCCATAGTGGAAACATTTAAAATAACAGGTTAATGTTATTAATATTATTTCAATAATTATTATTGAAATTTGCCTGTCTTGTCCCTTTTTTTATGTACTTTTTATATCGTAATTTTAAAAAGTGAATAAAATACACTGAATTTATTTATTTTTAGAGAGCATTATCGTTTTTAAATAATGATGGCAACATGAGACACAATAATGTATGTTTGTATTCTGTATTTGTAACATTGGCTGGAGAGTGGAAGCTTGGTGGGTTTGAGTTCCTCACAACTCAAGGACAAGGTGACACAATAGGACCTCTACCTATAAAAATATTACCAGCGCTTGAAATATATGATCCACCGGAAAAGAAGGATTCTTCTAAGTTATCAGCTGTTACAAAATGGTAATATTTTTTGTGAAACTAAACTGCTATGTTTTTTAAATTTAAAACTATAGATTGTAATCTTTTAATTAATACAAGGCATTTCCTTTTTAAAAACATAATGAATCTTTGTGAACATAATAAATAGGATGCAGCATGGAATACCTATAGCCTGGTGGAGAGATGACCTCAGAGGCATTGAAGGAAGCAGCTGAACCATGAGTGGTGGCGAGCATTGGGGGAGGCCTATATCCAGCAGTAGAGAGAAACAGGGTGATCATGATGATGATGATGAATGTCACAGTACTTAAATTTTTAGCTACTTAAATATTGCGTGATATGTGAGTAAGGGATCCCAGAGCCCATTCCCCTATTCTTCTTAACTCTTTTATCTTTTTTTACCAAATTTGTAGTGCAAATGCCTAAAATCTAAGGTGTTGCATTAAGTGAAGAAGTGAAGAGTCAGTTTACCCGTCGATCTTACATTAAAAAAAATACAAAATGTTATTTAGTTATGTTTTAATATGGTGTATTAATTGTTTAAAAATACTTATCTATTTTAAAAATGATTTCAGCTCCTCAGATATGTGGGGGCTCGGCTGCCTTATTTGGGAGGCATTTAATGGTCCTCTTAAGAACCAACCAGCCCTCAAAACAGTAGATTACATACCAAAGCAGTTGTGCACTCTCTATTGCGAATTGGTCAGTGCAAATCCAGCATCTCGACCAAACCCAGCAGATATTATTACAAGGTGTGTTCATCATTTTAGTATTATTGAAGTACCACTTTCCACTTTTTATTTTTAAGTGGCAATAATTAAAGCTGTTGGTTATAGAGTATATAAAAATATATATAACAATATTCAAAGACATATATGTATTGTAGTTGTAATTAATTATTTGTTGAGGTAATCCTGAACTATATACAAGTTATTATATTTGAAAATCTTATTGTGTGACCAAACATAGTGTCAGACTTACAATTTTAGAATCTCCATTAGTTCTATTAACTTTTATTAGTGTTGATACATTTTTTTTATACAGTGACATGTCAAAGTTAATTAAAAGTGAAAATTTTCTATAATTGCAAGAAAATTATGAATAAACTAAAACTACAGATATTTTGGTTTCATTTGGAATTGCGATTAACAGCAATGCTGTTTAATTAAAAATACAAATAATTAAAAAACGGGTTTTTTTTGTGTTAAGGTCAACGTTTTTCCTTTTTTTATCAAACAGACTGACGGTCCACTTGATTATAGGCGGCTACCGTCGCCTTTAACACAAGACACGCCAATGGTGCTGCAAGTGCGCCACCGACTATAGTACGATTAAAGATAAGGGAAGGGATAGGGTAATGGGTTATGGCATCCCTTGCTAACTCATTAAAATACTACAGCACACATGCTGTTATTTCACGGTGGTCTTCTGTAAGGGAGTGGTTACTGCTGCCAGACGGACTGCCCAAATGACTGCGAAACGCAGTATGCAAAACTTTTCAAAAAATTACTATAACTTAAAAAAAACAGTCCTTTTTTTATTTTTTTGCCTGACTAATCATTAACTTGTTCACTCCCCGGTGCCCGCCTATGGTTGAACTTGGGACACATTGTATGAATCACATTTACAATTAAAACTTTCCTGTTACAGATGTCGCAAAATTGGTGGTTACTTTAAAAACGATTTGATAGATACTATGTTGTTTTTGGAGGAAATTCAAATTAAAGATAAGATTGAAAAGGGGAAGTTTTTCTCAACGTTGAGTTCATATTTGGACAACTTCCCGGATGCAGTGTGCGTCCATAAAATTTTACCCCAGTTGTTGACATCTTTTCATTATGGGGATGCAGGTTCCGCTGTGTTAGCGCCTATGTTTAAGGTAAATAATTTTGTACCGACTCTTCGTGGAAGCACCCGGCCCTAACCCTTGATCAGGATAAAGCGAGATTGTCTTTCAACGCCTTTTAGTCGAGGATTTTACTTCACGTGAATATTGTGCTTCGATTTTATGTTAAATAAGTAATCATTCCCAAATTTTCGAACATCTCAACTTTTTTTGCAAACATCAATACTTAAGAGTTTAAATTAAATTAAGTAGGCCTACTTATTTATTAAACTTCTACTTTTTTAACATTAATAAAGTTCTTACCCATGGTTAATTAAATTGTATAGCAGTCAGAACTATCAACATTTTATTTTGCGCTGGAAATTGCTTTTCGCATTTGACTTTTTGGCGTCCCTTGCCACCTAGCGCCTAGAGCGACCGCTCCTCTCGCTCTACCTCGGGGCCGGCGCTACTTCGTGGAATTATAGACTAAGTGGAAGGTGTATACAAGAAACGCTAGGGGGGTTGCAAGTGCGCCTCCGACCCTGATAGGATAATGCATAAGGAAACAAAAATAGTCTTCTAGATTTTATTTTTTAAATCTATTTGTGTCTATCGCATCAAATAACACATTAAAATTAAATATTCCATTTATAATGCAGTATACATCTTGTAATTATAATATACAATTAGAATTTAGAATATATAACTAGCTTTTGCCCACGACTTCGTCCGCCCCCCTTTTTCTTATCTGTCAAAACATTTATTCAGTCTTTATTACTCGTATATTTTTGTTGGGCATTAAATTTTTCATTTTTATTTTTAAATAGAAAAAATATAGTATTAATTTGTAGAGAAAACTAGGTCGAGCGCTTTTTGGAATCCATAGGGATATATGTAACAATATACAATTTTTGAACAAAAAATGAAGTAAAAATGATTTTATTTCAGTTAGGTAAATTATTAGATGAAGCAGAGTATCAGAATCAAATAGTGCCATGTGTTGTGAAACTCTTCGCGTCAAACGATCGCACCACTCGCTCGAGGCTGTTACAACAGTTGGATCAATTTATCATGCATCTGCAGAATTCTACTGTAAGTACTATGTATAATTTTTTTTAAATGTATATTGTTTAATATTTCGGCCTTTGTCTTTCAGTCTGTTATTTGTAAAGTAAATAACGTGAAATCTATCCTTTCAGGTGAACGATCAAATATTTCCACAAGTCGTTCACGGGTTTCTGGACACAAATCCAGTTATCCGAGAGCAGACTGTCAAATCAATCGTGCACTTAGCGTCGAAACTGAACTATAACAATATTAACGTAGAAGTACTACGACATTTTGCGAGGCTCCAATCAAAAGATGATCAAGGTGGCATAAGGTAATTGATTGAGTTCGAACGCAATTTACACATATTCATATTTTTCATTCTAGTATGTAACAACGTGAAAAGCATTTGGTCTGAATTGTTTTATTAAATAGTACTGATGTAAGTAATATAAGTAATTATATCTGTACAAATATTCATCTGATTTCATCTTTGGAACACTTGAGTCAATGTTTCAAGTAGTTTAAACAATTGCGCAAATTTTAAAATTTTAAATTTTTGCACAGTGAAATATGAATACATCTGTCCACCATAATAAATAGTTTAGTAGTTAATGGATAAATAGTTATCCGAGATGGAACTATATGATTGAACATTGCTAAGAAACCCGCGTGTACCAATCTACTAATCAGTTTTTTTTACGACTACGCTGGTTAACACAATAAATGCATTGTTACCATTGGATGTAAGCCGGAAATATTCGTATTCATATAGCGCCATCTCACAAAATTTAGAGGTAACAGTTGATTATCATCCATCTGCAAAAATACAAGAGCCATCGTCGTCCGGCAACAGACGGCGTTTTAATAAATAGTTATAAAATAAAACTCTTTTTCATGTCTAAAATTTTACAAGAAATACAACTAACCTATATAGTTGGACTTAAAAAGCAAAACCTTATCAAAAATACAAAATTTCATGCAAATCGTTGGATCTGTATTAATACGCGAAATTTCATTATCATCTCAGCCGTCGGAAATCCACTGCTGGACAAAGACCTCCCCCCTAATATTCTAAAAGGACCTGTCAGAAGCATCCTGGATCCCCCGTCGACCCGCGTCCCTTATCAGATCGTCTGTCCACCTTGTCAGTGGACGTCCTACGCTGCGCTTGTCGATCCGTGGTCTTCCGGCCCCAGCGGTCGTCGGCTCTTTGTACCAGGTGTCCTGCCCTCTGCCACTTCAACTTAATAATCGGTCGGCCGGGTTATGTTGTTAACTTTCGTTCGCCTAATGATCTCTTCATAACCTAATTCGAGAACTCATAAAGCAGTTGCTGGAGGATGAAGGAATTTGCGATATTCACCAAATATTATTAAACACATCACACATTTGAGTGGAGCATTAAAAATGGAGGATTTGTAGCAATAAACTCAAATAAATATTCGTCATTGTGGTCACGAACGACGCCATCTTTTATTTTTCGCGTGGGTCCCACATAAAGACTACCACAGCTTCTATTTTGATTTGTGCAGAACGAACACAACGGTTTGCCTGGGCAAGATTGCGGCACATTTGCATCCGCAAATCCGCCAGAAGGTGCTCGTGTCGGCGTTCGTGCGAGCCACGCGCGACTCCTTCCCTCCCGCCCGGCAAGCGGGAGTGCTGGCGCTCGCCGCAACCCAACAGTACTTCCTGCTGGCGGAAGTGGCCAATCGCGTGTTGCCTGCGCTTTGCCCGCTCACCGCCGACCCGGAGAAACAGGTTCGTATCATGCGATGGTTCCATTTAACTGAAACCACAGTCCTCTTGCTTCAAATAGTTCTCAATTATTAATTGAAACAACAAAATGTATGTATGTCAGTAAAAAAATTCTATCTAGAAATCAGAATCAATTAAATGTTATTAATGCAGTCATTTTTCATATTGCCATTAAAAATACGATGGTCAAAAACTATGTAGACCCTAAATAATAATAAAATAAAGATCAGAAATACTAGCACCTCTTTCATTAAATAATTGATTGACAGGTTCGCGACGCTGCATTCAGAACTATAAAGGGCTTCCTTGGAAAATTGGAAAAGGTATCCGAAGATCCGAGTCTTAAAGAGGGCATGGGTGAGTTTTATCCGACAGACACTTATTTGTAATAAGTATGAAATGAGTTAAAAAGTCGTATTTACTGACATCAGTCGAACCGCTCAGTTTATGTCATCAATTAAATGAATGTAAACTACAAATCCAACATTCCACATGATCATTTCTCATATGGTTGAACAATTACAGCATTACATTCGATCAAAATGACATTAAATGAACCTGCCTCTATATGGGTTTGAGGTGGTACCATAGTGAAGATTATTATGCGTTTATGTGGTCTTAGGTGTTTGAGTAATTTTTAGTGATTGCTTTAATATTCGACCCTGTGTCTGCCAATTTGATCCCAACCAATGGTGTAGCTAATTCAGTGTGTGTGATGTAGAGGCGGACGTCCACACTGCAACACCGTCGTTAAGCAACGCGGCCGCCACTTGGGCCGGCTGGGCGGTCACCGCGGTCACCGCCAAGTTCTATCGCTCGCACTCCGACACAGCTCGCGTCTCGCACAGCACCAAATCGGCTCTCTCCAAGCCCGGATCGCTGGGTAACACCTTTTTCATCACTAGCCAATATTCACCGTTAGCTTTAATGTAACTATATATCATACCTAATCTATAGTAACAAATAAAATTGAAGTGTCTGTTTGTAACGTCAATATAACTAAATTTGTACTTGGTACTTATTATAAAAAACAATTTTTGAAATTTTTGTCAGTTTGTTCCGGCTAATCTCCGAAACTGCTGGAGCGATTTTAACGAAACTTTCAGTGGCACATAGCTGATGTTATAAGGAGTAATTTATGCTACTTTTATATTAGAAAAAGTATATATATAAGCAGTGTCCAAAATCGCGCGCATCGCAGCGAAGCGAGGCCGGATTCAGCTAGTTTTACATAATATTGTATTGCGAAAATATAAAAACACTGTAGTACGTACTTATATGGACCAAACTAATTAAACATAATATTTTTCATTACGAGAGGGCCCGTCATGAGCATACCGAGCGGGACACTAACATATGATTTCTCTCTCGCACTCAGCGTCTTTTATGTAAAGGTCGTCAGACGGATGACGTTTCGGTCCCGTTTAATTTATGGAAACGAAGTTACTAAAGGTTGACTTTGGAAAGTTCATTTCCATAAAGTTTGTAGTATTTGAAGTAGTCTCAGTGCACTCTAGATTCTGTAGACATAAACTTACGACAACAACTCATGATGGAACAATGTACAGAACAACCGTCATCGAGCAGCATGTCAACGACGACGTCATCGGTGACATCTATGACGTCACTGGAGCACAGCGAATCCGCCTCCGACTACGATCCGGACCATTGGGATATGGCGGCGTGGGGGGAGATCGACTCTAGTGCTGGTAAATAAAATACACTCCATAAATTACTTTTCGTCACTTTTAGCGGAAAAATAGGCATGTGATACACATGGGCAAAAAATTGTTTAGATTTTTTCTCATCTTTTTTTATGTTAGGATGTTACCATACCAATCGACCGACGTCGATTTGGCTTATCGATGAATACCGGTCAGTCAATCGGCGATTCGCGATGGAGCGATCGTTAATTGATCATCCATAAATCGCCACCTTCATTCGGCCTTTTTATAAAAGGACTGTTGATCGACGTCGACTTCATTATACTATCGATCGATTGGTTTAGTAACACCCTTAAGCTCGACAGATTGGGTGACGCCTATAACACAAGCCACGCCACAGGTGCTGCAAGTGCGTTGCCGGCTACAGTAGGATTAAGGATAGGGAGAGGGAAATCTGCTCAAAAATTCGCTATAGAGCTTGCAAATCTATTTCACCCTTTGTCCATTCCCAGGTTCCGTTCCGCTTTCTTCAGAGGCTGTTTTCATTACCGTGCCTCGAAATGTTGGAATAATCTTGCGCCCCTGCTACGTGATCTTACATCTCTGGGATGCCTTAAAAAACGACTTCGCTCATCATTGATGGATGTGAAGAGAAACGCTTAGACGAGACAGTTTATGGGGGCGGCCGGTCCATTTTTTGTACATTCTCGTGTGCTATTGTATATTTACAGTGACGTTGCCATATAGATAACTAGCTAGTGAAAGCCTTCAATAGTTTTTAAGAAAATTTGCAATAATTTCAGCCATGGATTGTAATCGTGTTATGAATTGTCCCGCGTAAATGTTTTTTTTCTTTTTTTTTCTTTGAATTTCTGGTCCCTGGCAGAATATCAGTGTTGTGGTCCGCAGCACAACTGTATACTGAGTCAGGGTTCCTTTTCCTCTTCTTACTTGTTTATATATTTGTTTGTTTGTAATTATTATTTGTTGTTATGTATATTGTTATTAGAGGAATGTATCTTTTATTAGAGGAATAAAAGATGCTTTCTTTCTTTCAAAATTCCTTATAATATTGACTATTATAATATTTCAACTACATGAAAAAAAAAACAACTTTTGTTTAAAACTATATCTATATTTATACATATATGAATTTAAATTATTTAATACAAATTAAAATAATGTTGGTTTTGATAAATTTCTGCTTAATGGAGAACTTAATACTTCTAAAAACGTGACGATTATCACAGCTCAAGTGATGACCTGCAAAAAAGTGAAGGATATTTCTTAGAACAGAAATTATATTACTAAGTTAATCATCAGTATCAATGACGTGCCCAGCAGATGCGGATTAATTTGTCTATTTTCTTCTTATAGTATTAGTAATTGCTTTGATGTGCAAACTGTAGTTAATAAGTAATAATATTTTACATAGCAAAAAGTTTGTATCAATTTTTATTCATTTATTTTTTAATTTGAGCGAAATATGGTCTTTGAAGACTAAATGTATAGAGTTTTTTGTTTTGAAACCAAAGTGACCAGTTAGAGGCAAAGTGACCCCTGTTTACGGAATTCTTTTTATATTTACAAATACTACATGTAATAAGGCTGATGGTCCAATTGATGATAAGTGGTTACCGTCGCCTATAATACAAGCAACGCTACAAGGGTAATGCAATGCTAAGTATAATTAAGAGTAAGCGATAGCAGGATTAAGGATTAGGGAGGAATGGGGAAATTTGCTCTGACATCCTGTACTAATTCACTGAAACCAAACAGTATATGCTGTTATTTAACTATGGTCTTCTGTAAGGGGATGGTTACTGCCGTCAGACGGGCTGCCCAAATAACTGTGAAATGCAGTGTGCTCTGCCTCTATTAAAAACATTATTAATATTTATAAACATATTCACGTCCTTTTGTTTATTCGTTTGGCTCTTGTAATCAACAGACTAATTATGATCTCTTCATGTATTCTGAAAATATATAAACTGATATTCAGATCATTTTTTAATCGACCTTTTGGACAAAAAAATTAATCTATTAAATGAATACTTTATAAAATTTCTCGATGTTAACTAATTGTCTCAGTTTCCCCTGATAATATTTCCAATTGCCATTCGTCCTGACTTCTTAAATTGTAATGTGCTAGGTACAGGAGCGAGCGCCAAGTCTCCGCCTAGTAGCGGTAGCGCGCAAGCGACACCTGCCCTTGGAGCGCTCTGCGAGGATGACTGGGACAACGACGAGTGGGGCACGCTTCAGGAACAACCGGTTAGTGCCCCAGTCCCTTTCGCCTTTGTAATGAGCAAGACTTGATCTTTCCGACAAAATTACTCCATAAGACCAAGTGATGACTAACACTTTATATTGTTGTGTAAATGTAACTCGAGTTTTATCAACTTATTTAATTAAATAACAAATCATTTATCTGTTTTTTTACATTATAAACTTTTAAAGCAGAGGTATATGTTTAACCAATAATCGTAACATTTATTCGTAACTGAAGAAGATGTCAAAAATTGGTTACAGTGAACAACATCTATTGTAGGGCTCAAAAATATTAAAAAAAAATGAAAACAAGCACTTTGACAACTTTTCATAGAAATCATAATATGTGGAGACAAAAATTCTTTAGTGACGTAACTAATAATTCATTTTCACTAACAGCTTATTAACTTCATCACTGTCAATGTAAAAACGTAGAGATTTGACTCGCGTTGTAAATAAGTGACTTCTTTTCTGTTAGTTTAAGGCTCGGTATATCAAACTAGGCCAAATCAATTTCTTCATTTCTTATTAATTATTTATTTCGTATTATCAAACAACACGTTAGTCGCAACATAGCTTATTGACATAAAGTGACTACTCTTACGAGTCAAATGAGAGAATTGAATAAATATGTTAACTATCCCAACACTGCAACTATCAAACCCCATGATCGTTTTAAATTTTAACTTACATTTTGAATGCTTTTGAGCCCTACTACATATAATTTGTTATCTTGTTCTTCCGGTGGTGATTTAAATAACACCTGTTTTATTTGGATCAATAACTTTTCAGAGTTGTTCTCTGCAACTCAAAAAATAAATTATTAAATTGTTTTTTAAAAACAATACAGAGCGCAGAAGCCGAGTTGGCGAGTCCGTCTGAAACGTGGAACAACTCGGTGTGGACTGAGGCTAGCGTGAACAACGCGAACGCCACTTTTGTTAGAAGTGGAGCCAATTCGGGTGCCACTGGGGGCAGACTGGCCGCGCATCAGAACAGCAACGACTCTCTGGGCGGATGGGAGGATGGCGAGTTCGAGCCCATAGAGGAAGACGCAGATGGTAACTTTCTAACTTTTTTCATGTAAAGGTCGTCAGGCGAGCTGACGATCCACTCGAGAGTGGGTGACCTAACATCGCCTATTAACTCAAGCAACCACATAGGGGTTTAATTTTCAACTTGGAACTCCAAAACTCCACTTATAAAACTTAGCCTAGGTAACAGAAAAAAAAAATGAAAAAACAAATTATAGGTTCTCGGCTATAAAAATACAGCATACACCAAATTA
This sequence comes from Bembecia ichneumoniformis, assembly GCA_910589475.2. Taxonomy (NCBI): domain Eukaryota; kingdom Metazoa; phylum Arthropoda; class Insecta; order Lepidoptera; family Sesiidae; genus Bembecia; species Bembecia ichneumoniformis. Next base: position 7,849,788 of record OU342537.1, on the reverse strand, counting down.
TCACATAAAAGGAAAAAACATTACACCAAAAAAAAACTATGAATTCTGCACCTCGAAGAAGCCATTGCTGAGCACACCCCTCACCTGACCAATGCTTGTGTTTAAGGAGTAAATATCATGTTCTTTGGATAATTTATTAAAGCTCTCGCAAGCACGCCACAGAAACGAATTTTGCTGATAGTTATTTGACGCTCTAGGAGGAGAAAAAGTTGGATTATGACGCAACGGTTTGGCGGGGGCGTGGAAGTCCAATTTAGCTAGGAAATCAGGACAATTTAATAACGTTTATACGTCCTTAATGGATCTAGTAGGATGAAAAGTACCTATTGCTTTTCCCATGGGTCAAGCTTGAATTGCTGAATTCCTTGCTAATATTTAGAGTGAATCATTAAACTGGACAAAGCAAAAAGCTAGTCGTGGATAGACGCTTCTAATTGTGACTGATTTTCGTTTTAGAGAACAATGTGTCGAAAATGGATGAGATGCGAAGGAAACGCGAGGAGAGAAAAGTCCAAAGACAACGAGAAATGGAGGCCCGACGAAACGCGCGCGGACAAGGCCCCATGAAACTGGGCACGAAGATTACCACTGCGCCGCCCTTCTAGTGCCTTCATCACCCGTGAAATATACTCAACTCGAAGACGACAGGCGAGCCATAGAACGCACACGTGAGTCTCACAGTTACGATTCCTCTTCATGATCCGGCTCGAAGGACCATTTTAGCTTTGAATTTATACAATGTGTTCTAGGGACTTGTATACATAATTTGAAGGTTTATATCAGAGTAGCATTTTAATAGTGTTTAAGTCGTGTTATTTTTTGCAATATTACCTTTGCTAATATATTGTAAGATAAGTATCAACCATTGTACATCACATAATAGCCCTTTAACATTACACTGCATCCAGCTCTACCCGTAACCCTTATCATCCTCAAACAACAGGATGTATAAGAATAGTATATAAAACAATATAAAAATAATAATGTATTCCTTTAGTAATATGATTATTTTATTGAACCAAATGAAAAATATTGTTTAATATACTCTTGTTGCAATATGGAAAAAAGGCAAATAGAAGCCAAACAAATATTTATGATTATTTTGTATTACTATTTATCAACCCTGGGTCTCAAAATGTGTGATTAGTATATTTTATGAAGATGTATTATGTCCCCAGCGTTACCTTAGAGAAGAATCCCATAACACATACTGTGAAAGTAACTGAAATAAACAATTCTAACAATAATAAAAAAATATTAATTAGTCTTGGGGATTTATTTATTTATTCAACATAAAAATTCAACTTTGGAACTAATAAATAAACCAACTCAAGCAGTCGTCGTCTCTCCATACAATTTATACTTCGAATCCCAAGTCTTGAATATCGAATCCCAGTTCTGATGCCAGAGTCAGTCCTCTGGGATACAGACCTCCACGGGTCCAGGAATAGCCGAAATCACGAAATAAGACTTCATGCTTGTAGTACGCGATCGTATAATCCGATAATAATTAAAGTTACAATGTAAATGTGAACAATTAACCCGCTGCAATTGTATTTAACTGGAAACGCGGTGTGTTCGTCGTCTCCTTTTCGAGCGCTCTCTCTAGAATCTGTTCGTCCATAGCCCTATCTCTCATATCGATTGAAAGGCCTTTCAATCCCGCATCGACTGCACCCAAGATTGCTTGACGTTTCCACCCAAGAATGCTTGACGTTTCCAAGAAAAGTGGTTAGATAGCGTTGATAATAAACTGGAACCGATTATCATACTCTCCGCTTGTGGCGCCATTTCAGCAATCTCCGACATATATATGTCTTGCCCACTGCCACTTCAACTTACTGATCCGCCGGCTTATGACAGTACGTTCTTGTACGGATCTCCTTGTTCCTAATTCAGTTCCGTAGTGTTACCTCAAACATAGACCTCTCCATGGCACGTTGAGCTTTCTTACGAGACCAATAGTTAGGGATCACGTTACATCATATTACGTGACATTGAACAATTTTTAGTGTCTTTTTTGTCCATTCATAAAGATATAAAATATCCACAAGTATGTTGTAAGGGGTTCAAATTATAGAAAATAACATATTGAATGAACTGTAAAACTATTTTAAACCGCATATCCGACTCAGAAGTTTGTATTATAAATCCATTTCATTGACAGCCGTAAAAATATCATAATCAAATTAAATAATACTTAAAAGAGAGTAGATTGAACTATACATACCATTTTATAAGTCTCTCGATTTCTCTGAATTATAATAATTAATGTTAAATTACATTTCCCCGTGTAAATAAATAGTTCTCCTAGTAATCTCCAAACTATAATAATTATTAAAAAATTATAATTATTATAATTTGGATTATATTAATTATAAAATTTCAGAAATCCATGATGAGTAGACACATGGCCATAGCAGTTAGTCAGGCGTCAACAGTCAGGTTATTACTACGGTTATGATTGGAGATATGTATTTATTCTCATTTACCAATTTATTCGACAAGTTTTTTAGCAATATATTTGTCTGATTATTTAATCGTTTAAATGCCACCACCCTTTATACTTGACAGCCGCCAAACTCCTACTGGACATAGGGACATATTTCCGTAGTTTTCAGCCTTCGAATGCATAATTATACCATTGGACCACCTCTTGGGTATTGGCATCCTTAGAGACTGGGGAGGGGGAGTCGCCATCGATAAATGTATTCTTTAACACTTTCTATTTAGAATAATTCTAATTATTAAAAGCAGTAAACATGTCACTGTAATAAGAAAAGATATTCTGTAATACAATTTCTCTTCTATTTTCTACTAGCAATCGAACGCCATTGTAGCTTGTAACCCACACACGTATTTTTATATTTTGTAAATACACAAATCGATTGCTTTTCGTGTGAATGATATTATGTATTATATCGATGATTATATCGGGGATAATGTGCAATCGGCAAATGAGGGTGTCAATTCGTTGTAAGTGCTTTGTGAAATGACTGTTTTTATCGATGATATTTGATGCTGAGTGTCTTGTAATAATCGCTTATATGTATGTATTTTGACAATTTAATAATATATAGTATCCAACGACTAAGGTAGCCTAACGTTTTAAATTCGAACTTTTCCATTTTTATGCCAAGTCAATGTAAATAAGAAACAGTTTAGTGTATACCTACGACGTCCGATCATAAATGTATACGTCACCACACGGTGGAGTCATTAACAATTATATAATATTCTTGTCTGCAGAATGGTAAATGAAAAATTATGTGAACATGTTAAATAATAAAATTGAACTTAATTAAGATTCTCCAAGTATGTCTTTCACCTTTGCTTACTACGCATCAACTAAGGCGCTTCATTAATTGCGTAAGGACGATTTTGGTCATTTTTAAACCCCTGTCTACCCACGTGCTCTCAGCACATAAGATTTCTCGAACTCCCCCTCCCCTTTCTTAAGCTAGATTTTATCTAGTTTTAGAAAATGATCAATTGTACTAAAATTCGATAAATTGACGTAAATAAAAGATTTTTATCAATATTAATATTATTGACAGATTACGATTTTCAAAATAAAAATATCTATAAATAAAATTGTAAAATTGTACATTAAAAAGGAAAAATAGATCTCTTTGTTATTTTCCCTAATGCTTAGCGCTCTCAAATATCTTTGTTAGAAATCGCTCATTTCGACTTACGCAAGAATGGCTTTTACCCCCCTCCCCCCGAGATAAGGTCATGTAGAAATTTTGAGAAACCCCCCCCTCTCGAGACCCATACGTAATTAATGATGGCCTCTAATAAATATTAATAAATTAGCATTCCTTTTCTAATATAGGTCTCTTAATTTGTAGTTACACAGCCATATAAATTCGTTTATTATAAAACAATATCATAGTTATGTAATTGAAAAGAATAGTTTTATTTTATTTATGTAATGATTACCTACGGTTATGTATAATATTATGTGTGTCCTTTTATTTTACATTGTGATATCGAGTGGATTGAGACGACTGACAAAGAAATTCCATTTTAACTGACCATTCATTCATTGTCAGTCAAATAAGGCCCAATGTTTACCCAAAAAACTTATGTTTAGATAAAATATTATCTATTCCTCAAATAGTAAGTTTTTTGCGTCCCCACTGGAAAATTGTACGAGATGCGCTGCGAAAGAAATTCTTAAACTCTCTGCTACTAAAATTTACACTTCTGTAAATAAAATTTTAAAAAATATATGTCATTTTTTTAATTTATATTCCCCAAGAAAAGAAGTCCTGTATTGACGGAAAATTTAAACAAATTTTCCTACCGAGCTTAAAGTTTAATAGAAACTTTGAAATTTGGTTGTTTTCTATATGTTGGCCAAATTCTGTTGCCAACATAAAAGGAAATTAGCATAATTTAATATATGCCAGTTGTATTAATGTACTAGCTGGTGCCAGCGACCTCGTCTGGGTTGAAAAATAACGCCTGACATCCTTATCACTGTGTCGACAGTGGCACCCAATTTTTATATTCTTAGATGATTCCTCTGGAACCTAAATTTTTCAAAAAGTATTCTATATGTTAATTCTGGTAATAAACTATCTGTATGCCAAATTTCATTCAAATCCGTTCAGCCGTTTTTTGCGTTATGGAGGAACAAACATACTAAACACATCAAAAAAGTCTAAGCAACGCATACTATTTCAAGTTATTAATCAATTATTATATCATTTTTTACCAAGTAAGTAATACCTATGTAATTTTTTTTGATCTAGAGGGCATACTGGCTGGTTGTAAAAAAAATTCGAGTATCTGCTTTTTTTTCACAAATTCAAAAGCATGAGAGCATGCATCATTTGATTGAGCATGCAAATGCAAAGAGCTGTAGGGATGTTGCAAGCGGGAAGAAGTCAATCTCAGGTATCTCGGTATTTTGGTGTCAACAGAAGCGTTATTTGCCGTCTTCATCAGCGCTACACTAACACGGGAGATCTTGCTGAGGAGCACCCAGGTCGAAAAAGGTGTACAACCACACGGCAAGATCGATACATACAACTGACTGCAAGACGCCAGTCAATGTTAACCGCCCGAGAGATAGGTTTAAGGCTACAAAATTCAAGTGGTGTTGTTGTTAGCTGCCAAACTGTGCGAAATCGACTGCATGAGTATGGCCTACGAGCACGACGGCCAATTAGGTGCCCACCGATACGTCACGGGAATCGCGCTAGTCGAAATGAATGGTGTAGGGAACACATTACATGGACCCGGGAACAATGGGATAAAATTTTATTTTGCGATGAGTCTCGATTTGGGTTCAAGCTTGAAACTAGAAGGGTAAGTTTTCAATTCAAGCCTGGAAATACTGAAAGACTGAGGTGCGTTCAGGAAGTGCATCCATACAACGGCTCAACAGTTATGGTATGGGCGAGTATTATGAAGAACAGACGAACTGAGCTCGTTTTTGTAAATGGTAACATGAACGCTGTAAATTACGTTGAGGATGTTCTAAGGCCTTATGTTCGTCCATTAGCACAAACGCTTGGCTCCGATTTCACGTTGATGCATGACATACAGCCAGGCCCGGTCTGGCTCCATTGGAGGCCCTCGGCTAGATGGTGATTTGAGCCCCCCCCCCCCCCCCCCCCCCCCCCCCCCCCGGAAATAGAACGAGGACCATAGGGTCCTCTCACGGCAACAATAGTTAGCCTATGTTTGCTGCATGCGGCTAACGTGGTTTTAAATGCTTTTAAATTTTTAATAATTTGGTTGAAATTGAATAATTGCTAAATATTTTACAATGCAATTTGAAGATCTTAGCGATTTGGCTATTTGGTTAGGTAATACTGTACCTCTAAATGACATTGACATCGTATATCAACAATCCAGAGGCTAAAATGATTAAAATATTTTACCTTTACATCAGCACCAAATTTTAATTTATTAATAAATGTTACTACTTCAAAAATTGTTTTTGCTGTATTACGTCGCTGTGAAACAGTAAAACAAAATAATTTTTTATAATAAAATTGTTTACTTGAATTTTTTCTTTTGGAGGCCCCCTTGAGCCGGAGGCCCTCGGCGATCGCCGACCAGCCGCTCTGGCCAGACCGGGCCTGCATACAGCTTTGCACACACGGGAGTACTTGGCAAGGGAAAACATCCTGGTATTGCCTTGGCCTGCACAATCGCCAGACCTCAACCCCATCGAGCATGCATGGGACATGCTCCAGAGACGTGTTTTAAAGGACTCTGATGGAGTGACAACAACCCAACAACTGATGGACTTACTAAAATTTCATTGGGAACAATTGCCGCAGGATAACATTAACAGTCTCATCGATTCTATGAATAATCGGTGCCAGCAAGTTCTCAATAACAGAGGAGGCCACACTTTGTATTAATTTATGCAATTTTAGTTTAAGTTTAGTTGATTAGGCTTACCTACCTTAGTACAAAGTAAGGTTACTTTGTACTACGTACATACAGTACTTACTCGTAATTATTGTTAATTAAGATTTAAAAAAAAATAAAAAAATTGAGGTTTAATATCAAAAAAGCATTAAAAATTAATATAAATAAGAAAACACTAGGTAAGGATTTAATGCGAAAACGCATTGTAATGAAATTTGTATGTGTTGCTTAGACTTTTTTGATGTGTTTATTATTATTAGGATGTCAGAAATTTTGCACAATGTATTTTCAATTCTAATAATCTTCACTAGTTTGCATGTTCCAGCTAATGTTTTCAATTCTTTATACGACAGCAATAACAGCATAAAATCAGCACTAGTGCTGTTGTTTGTTCCGTATCCTATTGGGGTCGGTTATAGGTGTGACATTATAGGCGGTTTCGGTGAATGAGTAAGGGATGCCACAGCTCATTTTCCTATCCAATCCCTTATCCTTAATCCTACTATAGTCGGCAGCGCACTTGCAGCAACTGTGGCGTTGCTTGTGCGACGGCTACACCTATCATCAAGTGGTCCATCAGACTGCCTGTCACTCTTTAATCTTTACTAAAAATAATATCATACTTTGTCACATGCAAGATATTAAAGTGACAAAAAAACCATTTTAATTATTAAAATGAATGAACCAATAAAACCACAACATTAAAAGCACAATAAATTTTAATATGCAAAATAAAATATATAATGAAATCATTGTTAGTTACAATTTATGTTAAGTACAAAATCCATGATGGTGATTGATCCATGATCATAATTAGAGTCTAGGAAGGCATTACTTTTGGAAGCATTATTATAGTGCAGTAATATTCGCCCCCACGCTAAAAACTTATACGCTAAGACATCCAAAATCATTCGAACACCCCATCAAACGAAGACATTTGGTTCACAAATGACCACTTTTGATAGATGGAACAAATGACCCTGCAAACTGTAATCACGCAAAACCAAGCAAGAACCACAAATACAACTCGTCCACTGCTCTATCAACTTTTCTTATTGGCTGGTTAATGATTTTAAATTATAACTGATTTCGTACAACATAAGTGAAAGAATTTAACAATTTTGAATAATCACTCAGGGGGCCGCTTTGGTGTATCTAGACTGCTTCTGAAAATTAGGGGGGAGACCTTTGTCCACCAGTGGACGTCCTACTGCTGAGATGATGATGATGACTCAGGGGCCATTCGTGGCTTAAACTATAAAAGTAAAAAAAAAAAAAAATAAAAAAAAAAAAAAATACTTTATTTCTTTATATTATTCTAGGTACAAATACACATTATTGGGGCACTCCTAGTAAGTAATTAAGCATACTTGTATCAGGAGTCCCCGTTTCATCATCGTCGCCTTAAAAACTTAGAATAATATACGTGAGTGTGTGTGTGTGTGTGTGTGTGTGTGTGTGTGTGTGTGAGTGTGTGTGTGTGTGTGTGTGTGTGCTTGTGTGTGTGAGTGTGTGTGTGCGCGTGTGTGAGTGTGTATGTGTAATGTGTGAAATGATGTCATTATTATAATAATTTAATAGAGTTATGTTATGGAATAATCTTTAATAAAGATTCGGTTTCATCATAATTTAGGGTCTTCAGCCAGTCTGTCAGGGTCTTTTTGCAATTATAGTGGGTCATGGGGTAAATATTAAGTTTCTCATTTATTTTGTTATATATGTAAGAAGTTTGGGTAATATATTGTCTTTGAGCAAAGGCGGTTTTAACAATTTTAGCATGCACAACTATATCATTTCGTCTCTTATTAATTATATTAGAGTCATAAATTAAGGATTTATGTAGTTTAAGTGTAGCATTTAGGATGTATAATTTTCTTACAGATAAGACGTCACAATAGTTATAAAGTTGAGTGGTAGGGAATCTATGAGGTAAAAAGTACATCACTTTGAGCAATGATCTTTGGGCCCTCTCCAATTCCAGAAATTTTATTTTAGTGGCTCCACCCCATATTGGTATACAGTAACATAAAACTGATTGAACTAAGGCTGTATAAATTTTTTTTAAAAGTTCTTTGTTTGCAACATGTCGAAGAGTTCTATAGTTCAGATATTTTTTGTGGTCGTGCAGATGATACAATGAAAGATTTTCTATGGAGTCGGTCATAGTGTGTACAACTCGTGACTTTTCGTTGATCGAAACAGCAGTTACAACAGTTTTTATACTAAATTTTAATGTCTACTTATAAAACAATCTAACTCAGTATGCCTTATGAGAGGTATGACAATGCGAGTGATTTCTGAAGCCTGCTTGGTGATCGGTGCTTACTTACAGTTTGGAACGCAGGTCGGATGCCCCAGCGGCTAATTGTCAAGATGGCTCCTCGAATCTGAAAACAATGTTTAAACACAAGTCACTAACCTAACATGTGTGTCACATTATGTCCACCAAGTTAATACTGAATAAACCGAATTCTATGCGCTTTTCACCCAAGACACTAGTTTAGGGCCAGTTTAATAAAGAGATTTTACTTTCTTTCCTATGGCCCATGGCACAATTATTAAAATGAAATATAATGCCTATTAACTTAGATAGGGCGTTTCTTCGATAAATTAAACACGTTTTTTTAATAAAATTTTATAATCTAAAAATCGTTTCTCCTGAGTGATTATCAACGCACAACCAAAATTCATAAGTCTAGAAAGCTAATATTTGGAACATGGTTTATTTTATAACGTAAGAGAGGATTTTCGAAAATTTCAACTCCGTGCATAGTCGGAGGCGTGTCGGTAGTTTATATATAAAGGTAAGGAATTAAATTACTATTTAATATGTTTTTTTTTGTTTGTTTTAACCTTATTTCTTAAAGGGTAACTTAATTTACGAGACATGAAAATATTATCTAAGGCTAGACAAAAAAGGCTTATTTAAAAGTTTAGATTCTTTTTATGGCTAATTAATACAGTAATAAGTTCATAGTTCATTTCAATATATGCATGTGGTACTTATTTATTAATGAATTTATGAGAAACGAATTGATTCTTGATTAATATATAATCTGCCAATTTATGTATATATAAAATTATGTATGTATAAAACCATAGTAATTTGACTTGACCAGAGATGAATCAGAATAAACCCGATTTTAAATTTTATATAGCGGAAAAAGCTCCTACTAGCGGCGAAAAGCGGTTTTGTCAAAGGAACGCGCTATATTTGTCAAAGAAGAGCCGTGACATTTTGATTGCTTCCGATTCTTCTGGAAAATTCTGGCAGTGACCTACCTACTTCGTTATACGGGTTCGGTCGTAAAAAAATGTACAATACATTCATGACATTGTAACAAACGTTACATACGTGACTCAAAGTTACATTCATGACCAGTATAAAGCTTAGGACACATAATTATAAATTTATGATTCACAATAAACTTTTTTTATGAAACAATTATATTTAGCTTGTTGAACGTTCTTTATTTCACAATCCTCTTAAACTAAAAATAAATAATTGAAGCTTCATCATCCGTCGTAATAAAATACGACGGATCTTTTTATTGTGAGCATATGTACCTACATAATGCCTGATTAGGTGTAGTCTCAGCCTTACACTCGGTCATGACCGTAACGTTACACATTTCGTTACATATGTTACAATCATGACAGAAAAAAAACGGCGACATAACCTCAAATCAAAATATCACTGTATTGCGAATAATTACAGCCTAAGCAGTAGTTTCATTGTTTTATGTAATGTCAAACCTGTATTAACACGTATAATAGTTCGCCAGAATATGTCCAATACTTACCCTGCAATCCAACACAAGAAAAACAATTTTTTGCGACAACTCTCGCGACGACACACAAGATTGATAATCACTCCAAAAAAACATGGCTGATTTTGTTTTCTGAATGTTGGCGTCTTATTCTATGGTGTTGCCAATAAATAAAAGACAAAAGCAGCCAACTTACTTAAAGCGTATGGCAACAATTAAGCATTATAAGTCGTTATGTTCATGACGTTACACACGCAATTAAAAATTAGACACTTTTGAGAAGTTAAATAATTGTATTGAAATGATAGCAAAATCGTATCCTTTTCTAAACACATGTTGGAAAAGTAACTCGGAACTGAAATCTACCCTAAAAACGCGGTTATACTACAAAATTTTGGGGTACAATTTTTTTTAGATAATGGGGTAGTAGTTGGACAAACCTGTTTTTGTATGGAGTAAAATTAGTGCCAATCAGAAAAATACTAAACATATAAAAATTTGTAAGGTTAGCTATGATTTAATGATATTAACAAAAAAACAGAGAGGTATCTTTTAGAGCAATATACAAAATATTCTCTTAAATAAAATAGGCCTGATGGTATGACAAGAATAAAATCGAGACAAGCAAAAAAAACCTGTTGTACATTTTTTTACGACCGAACCCATACATCCTACCTACCTAAGTATAGTAAGTGTGTATGTGTGAATGCATCACACATTCACATTTACGGCATCTACCGAGTTGATATCCTGTATTGTAACAATTCTGAAATTAATCGCCAGCAGTTCAAATCTGAGCAACCGTGGACTAGACAGTGTTTTGATTACTTTCTACATCAAACAATAACATGGGTATCTGATAATTGTACCAACCTCATATTCATCGAGTTAGAGTTGCCAACCTCAAGCTTGTAGCCGAGGCTCTCATAGAATTTAATCAACTTGTCCTTGCAGTCCAGTGACATTTTGTAGCAGCCCAACTCTTGTGCAAGCAGAGACACTGTTACCACGATTCTGCACACAATTAAATAAGAATGATGCACTTCCATGGTCAATGACTAAGTGAATTTCGAAACTAAGTCAATTAAACACTCACAATTTTCCAAGTTGCTTGCCTCTGTATGTATCATTGACTACGACATCTTCTAACCGTCCTCTCTGTAAAAGAGTATTATATTAAGATTTTGAAAAAAAAAGCAAATTCTAAACTTTCATGCCTAAAGTAAAATCACAGTTTTGATGTCACGAGATATCGATCTCTGGATATTTTTATCTCTTGTGCGTCTGACATAGGCAAGCATTATACCAAAAAAATCGCAACAAAATTTTGTGCTTTTGGTAATTAACTTTAAATTCTGGGATACGTTTTCCATAATTTGAAGAAATCTACCAAATCGGTATGTTTGTAATTACTTGCTCATTGCGTTTTTTTTAAAGATATCCCTTTAAAAAAATTACTTACCCAATTATATTTCTTTTCATATATTTTACTATAATATAATGTTATGCGTAAAATAATAAATCAAAATTTTACCAGTGAACAATTGTGTATGAATTTCTGTTCGATTGTAAGAGTGGCGGCTCCAATAATCTTTGAGAGCCGTTTGTCTTCTATAACAGTCACATAGTAACCACCGGATTGTTTCATCTTTGTGAATCTTTCTGCAAATAAAACATGATTCATTAAAGTTGACTCAATAGAAATAAAATATTAATTGAAAGTAGCCCTTGAATCACGGTCGGGCCTGAATTATTGAGTATTTTTCGACATAATAATATATAAATAAATTTGTGGATTCAAATAATCACCTTGGGTTTAGCATGATGTTTCTTTTACATCATTATTTAAACAAACAACTCTAAAAAAGGAGTGTCAACAATCTAAGACAAACCTTAAAAAATTAAAAAGTTTGTGTGTGGAAAGACACTGCACTCTTGTCCTATTGGAGAAGAATGAATTGAGACCTGTAGGCTTACGACTTTAATTGGGATGCATGAACTTAGCAGCCTCACATCCTTTCGCATTTATAATATTGGTGGGATTTTAAATAAAATAGAGCCGAAAAAATATATTTTATAAAGTTAAAAGAAGGTAAAGGGGTCCTGAGACTCTGCCTCCACCTCCATCCTTAACATTATACTACTATAGGAATCTGGTTCCACTTCGAAATCACAATTACTATCCAATAATATAAAAGAATTGCTGAATCCTAAAACAAGAACTTTGACATAACGGTTATTAGAATTTAAACTGTTGCTTTTATGATTGAATTTTCTAATAAAAAACATTAATTCATGTAATTATTAAATTAAAACTTGAGATATTTAAAAATAAAATTAAAAGTTATAATAAATTAAAACATTTAAATACAAATTATTACTTGAACTTGTCGGGTAGAACATACTTTGTACTGTAACTGCTTGTAAGTATATAAATTTAAAATCCCTATAAACATGTGTTCGCACAAATAATGTTTTTATTTATTTATTTATTAAAATCATAACAATAAATATCTTGTAGTGACTTATTGAAATTGAAGTTATAGGCAACTAAAGAGACAGTACAAAAATTAAAAAATGTTTTGAAAACACAATAGGAATTTAATTAGACACATTATTATTAATCATTAATTACGAAAGATAACTTTGTTAAGTTCAATTTAAATTAAAAATTCTGAATGTTTTGCAGCGGAAACTAGTTATGCAAGTATTGCAATAAATCTGAATGAACACTGAGAATAATCAGGAAGACAAAACTTGAAGAAAGGTCATACCACATTAAATTAAACCAGTTGCTGAGAAGGTCGCCTACTTGAATACCAATACTGCTACATTCTTTTGCAACATTTATATAATTTCTTATAAAGTAGATTTATATGTTGTTAATTTGATTTTCACAAAATTCCTTATTGATTTGGTCTGATTCCATTTTGACAGGAACCATTGTAAAAATATTTTTATTAAAATAATTGTTAATGGAGCAAGTTATAGAAAAAGGTAGGAAAAAGATTTAGGTTTTCTTCAACTTTTTACAAAACAAATAGACATCATTCTTCCAAAAGATATTGGTGACTTTTCTAATTTTGGTCTTCATAAGAACCTTTCTCGCATTTCAACAAATATTTGAAAAAAAAAGCCGAATTATTGAGTTTTATGCTATACGCAACGCATTTAGTCATTAATTTTTATTTATGGAAATTTAAAATTAGTAACCAGTTAGAACATAAAGACAGATACTTTTTTTTTCAAACAAGGTAAAATTGCATTGCAGACTTATTGAAGAAATTAGAATCTTTCCTGCACTTCATGATTATTCCTGTACTTAATGATATTTTATAATAATGAGAAATATAAGGACGTAGACAATATAGACAGTGAAAAAAAAACTGCAATCATCGTGGGTAGTAAACCCCACGTAAATTCCACAGTGTCAAAGAGTAATCAAATGTTTTTCTAGCATAAGGCAGGTGCGGGGATTTATGAAAGAATTCTAAAATTACTTATCCTAAATCAACATGACAAATGTATAGGAGTTTAAAGTTTGATATTAGGTAATTCCTATTTTTTATGATGCCTCAAAGACCTTTTATTATTTCATGAGTGGGACTTCCCATATAAGTATTATTTTTTCACCGACTACATAATCAATTAAATCATGATACCTGGTTCTTTAAAAAAAAATTACTAACCAAGATCAAAATATTAAAAATTGATGTTTTTAAATAACTTTTTTAACTTACCTTAAAATTTCAACACTACATTAGCCATTCAAACAAAAGCAAACAAACTCTTCAAATTCAATCTACTAGTATAAATTTCAATGGCGTCTATTAGTTCTTAAAATTTAAGAATATTTAATATTACACAGAAATACATACAAAACTTACCATTAAATGTTTTCTGTGAAACATCACCTACACTTGTAAGTTGGCTAAGCAACTGCAAAAAGCCTTTATCATAATCTGACCGCTGCAAAGGTCTGACAACCATCCAATCATCGCCAGGATGAGCAGCACTGATTTTTGGATTGAATGCTGCTCTACTCTTACTGAAGTCCAAACGCTGAAGTATCTCTGGGGAGTAAAGGTACTCGGAAGGCTTGGACTCCTAAAAATAAAATACAAACATCATACCACATGCACTGGTCACTAATCCATACTTAATAGAGACAATTGAGAAGTAAATCTGGGATTATATAGCCAAAAGTATATTTCTTTCAGACATGAAAACATAAAGAAAAGCATAAACACAGTAAGCTATTGCCTCTATGCAAAAATCCAACAATAAAAACAGATTAGATTAATCTAGATTTTTAGTAAAATAAGTACACAATATGGTCAGAGTTATCTATACTCACAAAATAATTTGAACACAGCCAAAACTACTAAGTCTAAGAATGCTACAATTTCTAGCATAGGTTTATTTTATAACAGAAGTATATGAATGAAGTAAAAATTATTGAAATCTTTGAGTTCATGCGAAGCCAGGGAAGATTGCTAGTTATTCATATTGACGGTCCCTATGTAAACCATCGAAAGTGATTTTTGACATTTTTCACCAGAGCGTTTAAAAGTTTGTTTGTGGTATATTTCTTAAATAAAAAGATTTACATTCAAATTTCGAGACATGTTTGTTATTTTGCTATAGTTTTATAGAAAATTGAGTTTCTATTGATTACGAATAAAAACAATGTTTACCATCGAGACTGCCACTTTCGATTGTTAACACTGGATTTATTATGGAAAGTAAAAACGAAACTGGCAATTTCGATTTCATACGTCAGATATATTACTAAAATATTTAACGTAAGTGGTAGTTTCCATTATTTACACTGTAAATAAATGTATTAATATATACAAAATTCTTGAGAGTGGTAGTTTCGTCTCGCTCATACCTCACCTACGCCCGCGTAAATACGGGTAATCTTGATTTTCGATGAATTCCGTCACAAATTTTATTTACTTTCGATGATTTACATATTAAATTTCTGTTGTAAACAAAATACAACTTAATTTCTTTTTCAGGATATAAAATATAGCGTTAAAGAATAAACACCGATTCAATGAATAAAAAAAATTGCAATTTTGAGTTTCGATTATTTACGTAGGAGCCGTCGATATAAGATTATTCAAAATTAGATTTAGACTTTATGTATAGTCATATACTTTTAAAATCTATGGAAATTTTCTTTATTCCAGTTTGTACTATATTCACATGAAAAATATACAATTATACACTTTCAATCCCAAGTGATCAAATCGAACGTTACTGGAGAAAGAAAGCGTGAGTGCAATATTCCTGAGAGTGAAAAAACAAACATTTTCTGGCCTCCAAAGGCAAACAAGGGACATAGCATGTTAACCTGTTTTTTTTTTACCAAACAGGATATACTGCATTTCGCAGTCATTTGGGCGACCCATCTGGCGACAGTAACCGCCCTCTTAGAGAATACCAACGTGAAATAACAGATTGTGTGCTGTTGTGTTTCGGTGAGTGTGGATGTCAGAGCCCATTTTATCCTTTCCCAATAACTTGTCCTTAATCCTACTGTAGTAGGCAGCGACTTGCAACACCTGCGGCGATGCTTGTGTTATAGGTGAGGGCCACCTACCATCAAGTAGACCAGTCAACCTGTCTGCAGACCTTAACATTTAAAAAAATCCAAATTATGCTAGAGAATGTATTAAGAGCATGACTAAAAAAAGATCATACATATTGTTCTATTATCATTTTTGTTTACAGGAAGTAAACTAGTGATCCATTGGATAATTGTAGTATTATCAATTCTATTGCCCACTCAAGCAAAGCATATCAAACGTTTATCTAATCTTTAACCCTTCGTATGTCCCCAGATTTTTTGGCATAGATCTATGCAACTATGCTTGTATGTCTATGTTGTGTTGTAGCTAAGCAATAACACTTGTAAGATTTTTATAATTAAAATTACATTAAAATGCAACAAATTAAATAACTTTAATTTTATTATAGTTAGGGCATTATTATTATTTTATGTAAGAATTGCTAGCTGTTAATAAAATCTTGTAACAGCTGTACGTAGTTTCAATTTTATTTTATATCATACAAATAAAATATATCACGTTACTATATTTTTATCTAATAATCTTACCGGATATGCACTGGTTTTTCCCAGCCCCATAATTATAGTCCCTTTACCTTACGAAATAAATCTCGCCACATATGATAATATAAATAATATAAAATAAATTAAGAAAACTTTCACTTCTAGTTTTATTTCTACTCGACACCGACGGAGCGAAGCGAGCGCGAGAGAGCGAGTGCCGAACACCACAGATTCAGATATTATCACAAGCACAGAGTACTTGATTACATTCTCTTTGTACTTTATATAATTTATATTTTAATATAAGAAAGTTGCCAGATTAAGTTAGAGATTTCGGACGGTAGTTCCAAAAGGGGACGGTTATCAAAATTAGAGGACGTTTTGCATTTCCTTTGTAAAAAAATATAATAAAATATATGTCAGTCATAAGACAGCACGTCAGAAGTGAAAACATAGCTTCACAAATATATATATACTAGCTGAACTCAGCCACACTTCGCTGCGGCCCATACGGCGACGGCGTGCGCACGGGGCGCGCGGTACTGGGCACTGCTTATATATAATACTATTTATCGTAGCGTGATGTTATATAGCCTATAGCCTTCCTCGATAAATGGACCATGCAAAACAAAAAGAATTTTTCAATTCGAACCAGCAGTTCCTGAGATAAGCGCGATCAAACAAACAAACTCTTCAGCTTTATAATATTGCCTGCCCCACACACACACACGCACATACACATATGTGTCTGCGCGTGTCGCTCAGTCGGCGTAACGCGAGTTCAGTTCAGTGCATTTTCCCCATACCAAAAGTGCCCATGGTATCTTTAGAAGTTTTCACTTCAATAACTAACAAAAATCAGTAGACAATGGGGTAAAAAACTGCCTTTTGCTCACTTCAGATGGCAGCACTGTTGGTTGTTCCCTAAATCTGACAAGCACCTGTCATTTTCCATAGTAATTTTGTAAACGAACAAAAAGAACTGAATTTATTTAATTAACGTGACGCTTATGTTCAGCTTTGGATTGCAAAAAGACGGGAATCCATATATTCCCTAAAGATTTCAAAAGAAAAAAACAATGGATAAAAGCTTTACGAAGAAAAAATTGGAAGCAGACTAAATATTCAAGGTTTAGGTGCAGTAGATGCTTTTCTTTTCCTCAACTGTTCTTTTAACTGCTTAACACTCTATGTCGAATACATTTTTGTAGAAATAAAGGCAAATTCGCTGATAAATACACGGAACCAAAAACACAATACGGCGGCGAATAGGATCACAGTGGCGCCACCTACGATTAGCTTTCAGTTTTTAACCCCATTGATTAATTCCAAGTTATTTATTCTTTGTTTATGACCTCCAATCTCCAAGCCACAGTAAATTAAAACAATCAATACAAAAAACAACATTATTGTAATTATATAAAAATTGTTAATGATGTTATGGGTAATGATGATTATTGGATTTTACGAGTCGGTTCAAATTTCTTATTGATTAGTTCCATTTTTTTATTAGCACCAAAGAAAAAATTGAACTCCCAGAATTAGCTCCCTTTTTTCTTTGGTAGTTTTTCATTGAAACTATATTTGGCAACCCCGCTTTCATCAAAATGAACATAGATGACAATTGTTTGATATTTGAAGCAAAGAGTTACCATAAATACTAAAGATGTTACATCCATGGAAGTAATAAGTACTATATACAACAGGAATGACCTGTTGTCGCAAAATTGAAGCCGAAAGAGAGATCAATAACTGTACCTCTTATCCCTCTCTGGCGATGGTGAATATATTGAAATATGATTTAAGGACAATAATTATAAAAAATGATTTGTGATTTGACGTCAGCAGATCATTGCTTCAGATGGATTTTAATCGAAGATGCTAATGATAAACTTGCCCTTTGCGGTACTATACATTTCCTGTTTTTGCTTGCTTTTCACACTCGCGTCATATAGGTAGGTACTTACCTACTGGTCCTTGTGGGACACGACATGCAGCTGGACTGAGATAAAATTACGATAAGCTACCTATTGTGGTATATTTAATTAATTAGGTAAGAAAAAAACAGTTAAGTCTGTAACCGCGAAACCTCTGCGGGGCGTTAGGGCTCCGCAGGCGTTCCAACCGTTACTCACCGACTGAAACTCAGGGGTAGACACTACACGAGACCAGTGTTAACTCTCAGGGCGCCAAATACCTGGGGTGGACTTAGACAAAAGAAAGCCAAGTTCAATCACACAACACTTTACTATACCAATAAATTTACACACTATATAACAAATGAAAATTTATACATGAAAGAGAAAACAATTTAGTTTAGAAGGTTGGTCCTGATCTTCCTCGCAGAAGGCGGGGGATGCTCTTAAACACTCACTTGTAGACACAAAGCACACAGACCACGCCGAAGTGATGCCACGTGGCCTGGTGGCTCGGCGAAGGGGTACCTGTCGACACGTGGATGTCGTCGCCGTATTTATCCATATTTCCCTAACATTAGGATCTTTAGGAAATCTGAAATTGAACCCGTTATGTTAATAGAGAAAGGAATAAAAAATGCATAGGTATTTAAGTTATTTGTTCTTGAACTAGGATTGGATAGTCATGCATGGTCACCCTAATTGTTCACTAACAAATTATGTTTAAAACTATTACCTGTGTAAAGATAAACCACAATCAGGATAATACTCGCTTCCGCAAGCCTCCACGACACAAATTCTCCCCATTTTAATTAAAATTCTTCAAAAATATCACGAAATCAAAAATTTCCGCCATTGACGTCAGAGTCGGCGATTTCATGTGGGGTTGTCAGGTCAGGTGTCCGTATTTCATACAAATAAAAGAAAACCTATACGCCAATCGCAAAATTTTTGCGTTAATAAGGCTTTACACGTAGCAACAAATAATATTGCTTTAACATGTCGGTAATAAATTATTATTTATATTTAGAAACATTTTAGAAGTAAATGTTTTTACTTCATTACATTACATCAATCGCATATTTTTCTACCATTTCTACCAACTTAACTCTGGCAACTCTATAGAACAGGACACAGCGTTCAGTGGTGGCCCTCTCACTCGGCTTCATTTTTATTTTGCGCGCAACAAGACTCTTACGACCTTAGCATAAGGTTTTATTTTCTTTATTTTAGCTGCAAGATGCACAGATAGAGCTTATTCCTTATATAATACTTCCATGGTTACATCCTATATAAAAAATCGATTTTTAAATAATCGATTTTTCTTAAAAAAATAATCGATTTTGTTATATTGATCGATTTCCTAATTTTCTATTAATTTCAAAACAAACGCCATAAATATAATATTAATCATAGTTTTATTAATAAAAATAAACAACAGAAATAATAAGTTTCTAAATAATCAAGACAAAGTTTTAGAATAATCAACATTCTAATAGGTCCAAATTAAAATGTTTTCTTTCTTTCAACATAAATTAACAAAATTAAACTATTGAATATTTTAATTTTGTTAATTTACGTAAGAAAAAACTAGAAATCCGTAGGCATTGCGTTGAGGAATAACAGCGTTTGGATAATATTCAGCTCCTGGTCTTTGTTAATATAGCACCAGCTTTCAAGAACAATCTCTCTGCTGGAGCCAAAGAAGCCGGCACCAAAAGGTGCTTACTTACACGCCAACTGTGTAAGCACCTTTTGCTTACACAGTTGGCGTGTAAGCAGCTATAACAAGAGTAGGGTTATAATAAAGAGTCTCTTTGTGAGTATTAGTGTTCTGTATAGTCTATGGTCGATAAGTAATTAATCTGAGTTAATGTCGTTATCAAACTTTGGCGCGTAAAAGTAAAAAACATTGACAGTATCCAAAAACGAATTTTTTAGGTACAGACTAATACAACAACTTTGGAATTTTTAAATGAAAAAAGAAAGAAAATGCTCACAGTTCTCAAACAAACGCGCGTTTATTTTACTTAATTACTTGTTACTATACGATTTTAATTTCGAATAGTTATTTGATATTATGCTAAGCAACAACGCCCCTTATTTTTATAAGAGCTCTTATTTATCCACTAGTTAAATCTTCAATAATGATCATTAAACAAAATTATCATTTTGTTTACTATTTAATGTAAATTTTTCTATATGAATTCTTAAATTATTAATATTTTAGTATATCTGTACAATACTAATACGTATATTTCATTAGCGGGCCAAATGAAATCAATTCTATACTAAATGTATGAAACCGATTGACTTCCCAAGCGTGGCCACACGCGGCGCGGGCTAAGTGTAAACGCAACTTTACTCGTATTGTATTTAAGAGATAAATATGATATTGAAATAAAAGTGCAGTTTTATAGATGACTAGCTTTATTGTTAAGACTTTTATTCAATTTTTATTGCTGATATATTTTTAGATGATCCCTCGGGAACAGTACCTTTTTTTGGATGAAAGATACCTAGCCTATTTCCTTTTCTACATCCCTGACAACGTTTATGCAAAATATCATGATATCGGATGATTATTAGTTAAGGCGTGAAAGCGTAACAAACAAAGAAACAAACTCACTTTCGCATTTATAATATTAGGACTAAATGTAGGCATTTTCAAATTAATATTTGTAAAAGAGAAAATATATATCGATTATAAATATTAGTAAATACCTACGTTTATACATATAAGATCGACAGACAGGTTGACGATTCACTTGATGTAAGTGGCGGTTTTATAGTTTTAGGATATAAGAAGGAATAGAAATCCTTACTTACCGCAACAATAGCACAAGTGCTAAATATCTGTTATATTTAGTCGTCTGCTAATTTATTTAGCAGTTTTCGAAGTTGCGGGCTCAGCTAGTTATAAATAAAGGAGACAGAGATCCATTTTTCCGATTTTCGTTATCGCTTAGTTTTTGAGTTGTCAGCGAAACACTAAATGCCTTTTTTCAATCCTAATTTGTTTAAGTATAACTTTTGCAATTGTTTATGTGAATATAATTTTAATAATAACTTTTCTAGGCATTATCCCGAATCCAATGAGCTATCGCACATATTTTTAGGAGCTTTATCAACAAAGATGTTTAACTTTGTTAACTAATAGATATATTATTTGAATCCTCTTTGTTTATCAAAAATTAACACCAATTTTCGCTCGTGTTTACTCATGTTATCATTTGAAATCAGAAAAAAATACGTACTTACTTACTCAACGTCAATATTTGAACTACGGTTGAACTACGGCAAGCAGGCCGCTTTATTCACACTTCGCACTGCGTTGCGCTGAGTCTCACTTCAGGAAAAAACAAAGTGGCTCTTCGAATAAATACTGGTACATTTACAAATAGATTGTGAACTGTCCAAGTTGTTTGTTTTATTCGCGCCATTTTTTGTGTTAAAATTTAAATTAAGAACTATCAACACGTACGTACGAATAAGTTTTAATTTATGACAATTTGACTTTTTGTTTAAAAGTAGGCAAAGGAAATGTGTTGTTCGTGCAGTTGTGACTGCGGCACTTGTGGAAAAATTCTAAGATGTTTGCTTTGTATAACGGCGTGTGTGTTTTTGTTGAAAATGTGTGGAGTTGAAGTCGACGACGGTTGCTGTGGGTGCGAAGGAGATTAAAATATTAATTTAATGCACCTACTGATCTGTTGGATGTAAATAAATATTTAAAAGTTCGCTTGTTTTATTTATCATGTTTATGTATAAAAGGAGGTGGGCGTGGTTAATAAAACCGAGCAATAGAATTGTCACACTTAACTTACCTGGGCCTTCGTAAGCAGATTAGTCTCGGTTCTAAAGTGAGTCATCAGTCATATTTATTATCCTCATTACATAGTATAAAGTCGCTGCCCGCATCTGTGTGTCTGTATATCCGCCAACTCCTCCCACGCGACGAATTTTGATGCGGTTTTCACCAATGGAAAGAGCGATCAACAAGGAAGTTTTACGTATATACCTAATTTATAAAAAACCCGTACGAAGCCAGGAGCGGGCCGCTAGTTTAAAGTCCCTGTCCGCCTCTGTCTCTTTCTAAACCAAGCTACCGCTAACTTTTTCTAACTAAACCAAGCAAAACGTTTTGATACGGTTTTTACAAGTGGAAAAAGAGATAAACGAAGAAGGTTTATGTATAGGATAATTTGCAGAAAAGAAAAAATTGCTTCGTCCGAAGCCGGGGGCGGGTTGCTAGTAAATAATAGGAGAGTATTCACTATTGCATATTCTATGACAAAGAATTGGCATAATATATGTACATGAAACTGGCAAAAGTAAGTCTCTGTCGCACCTAAAGTAATTCAGTTTATATGGGTATCTATTGTTGTGCCTACTAAAAACTGGAGATTTTTTTAAATGTTAAGTTGGGCAGGCAGGCTAACGGTTAACTTGAATGCAGTCGGCTAGCATCGTCTATTAACATAAGCAACGTGAATTGTTAGTAAGGTGTTACCTTGATAAGTTTATGAATAAGGAATGCATCAGTTACGCACCGAAACTCAACGGCACTAGTGCTATTATTTCACGGTGGTCTTCTGTATTGAGGTGGATGAACCGACTGAGGAATGCAATGTGTCCTACCACTACTAAACAAGCGCGCTCAATGGTTGTAAGATGTTATTATTGTATTTTCACAATAAACTATTAAATAAGTCTGAAAGGAATTGTGGTCACAATCAACAAATGAATAAAGGTACACATTCAAATGTCTGTGATTGCCTATCAGTATAGTATAGTTTAATTAGATAAACTGTATCTCTGATAAAAACATTCAATGTAAACATGAATCATCTGCATGCGGCGTTTTTCCCTTGACACGATTCCACGAACAATAAAGAAACCTTTACGGTAACTGATTATCAGCGCCATTATTCGTTTCGACAATGATTAGAATACGATATTCAAGAGACGTTACTAAAGGATTTTGCTATGTTTCCATTCAGGCGAATAAAGTTCATACTTTTTTCTTACAGAAAAATTCTATGAGTAGGTACCTATATAAAAAATGAATTGCCACATGTAGATGGAGCATCACTTGAAAACGGTACGACCAATTTTTCTGATGTTTTTGTAATTATCGGGACAAAATTTGTATGAAAGTAATTTTTTGAAAATTCAGCTGAAAATTCTGAAATTTGTATATTTTATATGAAACTAGCGACCCGCCCCCGGCTTCGCCTGGGGTGCAATATAAACATAACATCTGTCTACCCGTTCACGCGTGATGCCGTGACCAAGGGAAATGGGGATTAATTTTTATATATAGAGATTGACAGGGCAAAGACAGTAGAGTGAGTTAGTAGATGATACGCGCGCTTACGTAATAATTTATTTGCCATGACCATGGGTATCGGTATACCAGAGACCATGGGTATCGGTATAGCAGTTATAAGCCCCACAAATTGCTAACGCGCCTGGCCGCCATTTTGGTAACGTGATCTCGTGACACTCTCACTTATGACTTTTTTTGGTCATAAGTGAGAGTGTCACGAGAAGCGTATAACATACGTATTTAATTTATACGTATTTAACTGTATATTTTAGAAGCGGATGATGCCACGTGAATGTTAACGCAACAAAAAAAATTCTGTCCATTATTAATTTGCGGGCATTCTAGCATCAACACAAGGTTTTTAGATTTTCTTTTTCATTTATTTAAAAATCACATTAGTAATCTACTCCACACTAATTGACTATACGAACATTATACAGGTGAAATTAGCATGTTTGTTGTTTCTTTTAAAGGGCAATACTTGAAGCTACTCATCCTGTCGTAGGATGTCCACTGCTGGGCAAAGGCCTCCCCCTAATTTTCCAAAAGACCGATCAGAAACAGCCTGGATCCAGCGCCGACCTGCGGCTATTCCTTGTGGGTGGACGTCCTACTTCCGGCCGGCCCCAGCGGCCCTCGGCTTTCCGTACTGTGTCCGTACTGCTGGCACTTCAACTTACTAATCCGCCGAGTTATGTCGGTAACTTTCCCTGATTCGATCTCGCAGTATAACCCCGAGCATAGCCATATCCATAGCTCGTTGCGCTTTCATACGAGACCTTCGGGAGTGGTAGCTGGATCTCTTGCGGTGATTCTTAGCACCCTCTGCCCCGCCGTTACCGCAGGCAAGAATAGCGAGGCCACCAGGGACTGGGGGCGTTAATGTTGGTCATAGGGGGGTTTTTTGTCAGTAGTCGCCACAATTGGCAGGCTTAGCGAGCGCAGTTTAATATAATTGTCCACAAAGGACGCTGCTGTCCACCCATTGGAGATTTTTCCCTAAGGTAATTTTCTACGTTGTCCACAGGTTGGGTTAGGTTAGGTTAGGTTAGGGGGATACTATTCTAGGCCGGTACCCCTTGAAGCTGCTAAATATTGTAGATTCTAAAAATTCTTAACCAATAAATAGCTACACTATCCATCAGTAACATAATCTCTCAAAAACAATGTCATAAACTAGGGGTGACAATAACTCTTTCGCATGTTTCAAATGACATCTAGATACTTGTTAGTTAACAGTTAGTTTGACACCACTAGCGCCATCTATCTTCTCCACAAACAATTAAATTTACATTTAACCAGCCTTTAACAATTAATTTAACAAGATTAATATTCAAGGTAGTTTCTTAGTCTTTATTTTCGAGAAAAAAAAACTTAAAAGTATGTTACCATGATAGCCCATTTCTTAATTAACTGCAAGTGGAGTGATCTACTATTTCGCTATCCACTCCAAACAAGAGTTTATCGACCCCAAAAAAATTATTATATTTTTTAAAGAACTAATATTTGAGAAATATAAAAATTGAAAAAATGTCGTTTTACATTTTTTTTATTTAAAATAAATTAAAGTTACATACAAAATATCAAAATGAAAACAGGTTTTTTACCAGGCCGAGATTTCTTCATTAGTTTTTCCATTTGATGGACTGCGGACAAAAATTCATCGTTAATATGTTTTATAATTTCAAGCACATTAAATACGCTTAGGAGTGAATTTCGACAATATTTGAATAAATACATAGTTATTGTTGCTTTCAAGGCACAAACATTTCTGTATCAGGGTCTTACGAATGAAAAAAGTGACATCTTTGGGTCAGTTTACACCGAGACGCGACGCGACGCGAAGATGCTTGAAGAGGCAAGATGCTTAACGACCCCGCGTTACGTCTTGGGATGTCGCGATATGCAGCGCGACGTCGCGAGATGCATCGTGGCGTAGTGTGAAGCCGCTGATTTCGAGCCCGTTGGATGAGTGGTTAGGGTGCTTGCCTTAACGCTCTGTTCTAGGGTTCGATTCCCAGCAGGGTCAACTTTGAAAAATGAACTTTTCAAATTTAGGTCTGGATCTGGAAAGTAGTGGCAGGGCACACTGTGTTTCGCATTCATTTGGGCAGGCCGTCTGGCGGCAGTAACCACCCCCTTACAGGAGACCACCGTGAAATAACAGCATGTGTGTTCTTATTGTGTTTTGGGTGAGTGAATAAGGGATGAAGTGCGCGTCGCGTCGCTTTTCGGTGTGAACTGACGCTTACTCTAATTGTGAAAGCGAAAATTATGATAAAACATACGCACTCGCATTCGTAATACACATCCGAAGTTCTGTAGACACGCAGTTGGCAAACGTGGTGGACTATTTCACCTTTACATTTTTATATTTAGTATCGGCGGTAGGTCATTTGTGTGTTTGACAAATCATGTTTTTATATCAATGTGTTTAAAGCAACTGAAAGAATCAATGAATATTTTTGCCAATGTTTGTTTATTGTTTTAGTACAACAGTGTCTATATCAATAGAGAAGGTCGTTCAAATATAATGAAAATGATGTGTAGACCCAAGCAGGACTGAAACTTCTGGACCGCTTTAGGGACAACCAGCCTAGCGTTGATTGAAAATAATGAATTAAGTAACGCTTAAGGAGTACCTAACTAGACTTATTCAGCTCCATCCGCGTTTCGCTGGACGATTTTGGTTACACTTATACAGTTCCGCTTCTATCAGCCGCGAACAAGGCTGAATGAGTGAGTAAGTCGTATAAGAAGTCGTAACTTGACAACGACGAGTCGCGTATAGCACTGAACGCGGCAGTTCATTTCGCGGCAAATACGCAGCGAAGCATGCGAATGTTAAAACCCACTTGTCCTCATTTTCGCCTGTTTGGCGCGAAAGCTGAATAGTCTCGGAAAGCTAAAAGGACTCATACACATCTCCAAACAAAACTGCTGTTTTTTATGGAAAAGCTAAATTGAGCTGAATAAGTATAGTTACTCTCTTAGAGGGATATTAACTCACAATGTCCCTGATTGTGTTTTCAGCTAATATATACTCTTCCGACTGCGGGTTGAGAGTCATCTTGTAGTTGGTGAGGGCCGCCCTGTCCTTTTGCTTTGCCAACGTCTCTATAACAACCGAGTGGACCTACAGACAAATGCATTTTTTAATAGAGAAAAAAATAATAGTTTTAAGAGGATTTAGATATTTTCATTCGCGTCAAAGAAAACCAATTGGTTAATTAATTCCAAAAAATGTATTCAAGATGGTGGATAGTATTTGCACGGTATTTGTAAAAATGATGAACCATAAATCATATTGTAAGGATATTCATGAGATGAGATTCGTGATATATAAAGAGATTTTAACCAATATAGTCATTTAGAATTATGGTTAACAGATACATTATAAACGGTTATCTTGATATTGAGAGTACCTCACGTCCACTCTGATATATTTGAGGATGTTTTTTTGGTATAAAAAAACACTTCCGGTTTTGATATTAAAGAGTTTAATTATAACACACCAGCTTTTGCCCCCGACATCGTCCGCGTAACTCAGGAAGAGAAGAGAATATATTATTTCCTTTTCTATACCCCTGACAACATGAATGTAAAATTTCATAATGATCGGTTGAGTAGTTAAGGCGTGAAAGCGTAACAAATTCACTCCTTCATTTGTAATATTAAACACACCCAACTGGTTCTACGAAATATTAAATCTCAAATTAAACTGAAAATTTTGACGCGTTTATTGATTAAGTGGTTGGGTTGCTTGCCATTTCACTCTGACCAGGTTCGATTTCCGGCAGGGCGAACTTTTGAAATGAGCTCTTCGTAGTTGGTACTGGTCTGGGTCTAACAAGTAGCGGTTGGGGACTCTTCATTTCGTCTTATCAATTGGGAAGCCCATCTGGAGTAAACCATCCCTTTACAGAAGACCACCGTGAAATAACAGCATGTGTGCTGTTGTGTTTCAGTGAGCACATAAGGGACCACAGAACCCATTTCCTATTTGTTCCTAATCCTTTGTCCTACTATGCTCGGCAATGTATTTGCAGAATCTGTGGAGTTGCTTGAGTTAATAGCCATTCTGAGAGGTTGAGTGTTGCATGATATTATGACTCATCGAGCGATAAATGAAACCGGAGTTAAAGGAGGCGTTAAGAAGTCTGAGTAGCCACCTACCATTAAGTGGACGTCAGCTTGTCTAACGACTTTTACATTTTTGCTACAACTAAAATATTACATAAAAATCGATATAAGTAGGTATGTATGTTCCCTAAGGACTCCAAAACCGCCCAATCAATATTGATGACATTTTCAAGCAATCTTCAGATTTGCCTAGCGGGTGATCCTGTGAAGTTTTATTTTACTAACGATTGGGTAAATATTCATTTTGGTTTTTATTAATTCTGTGTCATGTTTTCATTACAAATCATATATACGTTTTCTGACAAAAATACGTATATATGAGCAATAAGGAATGAATTAATGTTTTGACACATAAGAAAGAGACGCGGACAAGTTGTGAGCAAAAGCTAGTCTTTTTATAAAACGATCACGATTGCGTAGCAAAATAAGATAATTATATTTTAAAAAATCTACCTTATGGGCGAGTGCAAGCCGTAGCCGCTCGTCTGTGTTGGTCACTGCGCAGACGCAGGCGGCGAGCAAAGCGGGAGGCGCCCGTAGAGCACTCAATCGCGCTACGAGCGTCTCTAAAGGCACGTGGCAGGATACCGCGCCACGTCCTAGCCAATCCTACGGTTGAATCAATTTTTGTGTGTTAGTTGAGTGCGAACATAAAAAAACTGAATTAAATCGACCCCACAAGGTATAATAAAGTCAATATTAGCGTTTCTAAACAATATAAGGGACCGTAGCAGACAGGCGATAAATTTAGCACAACGGGGTTCTGTACGCGTTATTGTAGATGCCTTTTAAAAGCGCAGTACCATGGCAAAGAAATTGTTGTATAGGGTAATACAATAATCTATGTTCAATTTTAATGACAAAATATCACTAAGCACAATACGGTTTCAACGTTCATCCTTGACAAGTGTAAGTATCTTTCATCTCTCCCCCATTATTTTCCAATAGTACGGTCAGAAGCAGCCTGGATTTAGGGTCGACCCGCGGCCCTTATCAGGTCGTCTGTCCATCTTGTCCACCCACAAGATGGGATCTGTGGCCTCCACTCGGGAACCTCGAACTCTCCGTACTATGTGCCACTTCAACTTCCTACCCACTACCACTTCAACTTAATGATCCTCACATATTGTGCTTTAATAACGAAAACAAAAATACCTTCTTTGTGAACAGCGATTCCACAAGGTCCCATTTATTGGCTTTTGCGTGGACGTTCAATACAACCCAGTCGTATTGTTGGGGGCTGATCTAAAATTATAAAAAAAAAATACTCAATTATAATCATTCGAAAATCAGTCTATTAGAGCAACCGTTGGTGTTGGATAGAGTGAGATAGTGGGTAGATCGTCAGGATTGGGCATACCCATTTTTAAGAAAAGACAATGAAACATTAAATCAAAATTTATAACAGACACACATAATAAGCCAACAAGCTCAAGCAGAGTAACCGCCGTAAGGGCAGAATGCCATAGGTTATATAAGTAAATAAAGGCAGTAAGTAACTGATTTGTCGGTAACAAGTTCTCACTGAGTCAAAGCCGAAACTAGACTGGAGATAAGGAGGCAATACTCCGCTTTATATGCTAACTCAGTGCTACACCAGTGCCAACAACCCAATCCGTTGACGCGCAACGTATTTACAAATCAAAGGAGGGTAGTATGATAATTACAGTATGCTTTTTAATAACCTAAAACGAAATATTATGGTTCAATTACTACCAACTACTCACAAGATAATATTCAGTACACGTAAACAACTTTGTTTAATACTCGTAGTCATAGCCTTCGATTAAACAAAAGAAGACACATAAAAAAGTAAATTATGACAAATAGTAATCAAATAATCCAACATGAATTAATGTCATAGTATTACCACAGTCTAGCCATACACGTCATACAGTCAGGCAACGAATGTACTTCCGTAGAGCAACGTTCGACGAACTTGTTTCAGTTTGTAAGCTCAAACATTGAGCGTTGCTCGACTGTATGACGTTAAGTATGGTTAGACTGTGATATTACTAAGAACCAATTACTAGTTAATAACTATATCTCTTAAACAACGCATCGGATTATGTTTGAATTATTTAACAAAGGAATATGCAAATCAAACTTTAGTTTTTTTTTTTTTTTTTTTATTATAGATGGGTTTGCTCTTGACCAGCATCTATCCATGTAGGAAGGATGAGGCCGAAGATGGAGAGAGCTCACCCAGAAGATGCCTATTCACTCGAACCTTGAAAAGACTTGGGTTATATGAGCTCGGAAATACAGACGCCGGCAGGGAGTTCCAATCCTTAGCAGTGCGCATCACGAAAGATGTTTTAAAGCGCTTGGTCCGAATTAGAGGGATATCGACAAGGTGAGGATGGTAACCAGCCGTACGTCTGCATGTCCGATAGAAGAAAGGGGAAGGCGGTATGATCTCATGCAGCTCTCGAGCACACTCTCCGAAGTACATCTTATAGAATACACACAGACAGGCAACTTTGCGTCTATGTGCCAGGCTCTGGTTAATAATTAATTAATATATTATTTTCAATAGATCAATATATTATTTTCTTTGCGTTTGATTGTTGTTTTCGTCTTAAAATTAATTAGTGGACACTGGAATCAGCCGTACTTTTATATGGGATTGTAAATCTATAGCATATAAAATATCATTTCCCAAATCATAATATGTATATATAAATATTTATATTTTACCATTTTAACATATATTATAGCCAAGTGTGTGTGTGTGTGGGTTTAATGATCAGGATGAGAGAACATTCCCTATTCCGAACCCTATCCCATTTGCTCTACGGTGGTAGATATGTGAAGGCCTGCCAATCCGCCTTTTGTTAGAGCGTAAGCTTGTGAGATATAATCATAGTACGCATTGAGACATAATTATGTGACATATAGCAGCAGATGCAATACAATGCAGACCTCTATGTAAATACCTACTTGTTGTCTTTGGCAGAGAGTGAGCGGTGACATAGCATTTCCGGCGCCTTCGTGCCAATGATGTGTACAACAAAATGCCAGACATTCCAACGCCGATTTGTTATTCATTTCAGATTTATTCACATGTTTCTGCCATTCTGCAAAAAAAAAATTTGGTGTTCAAATATAAGTAGATCATGTGACATCTAAACTAAATATAAATAATAAATTATTAAAAAATAAATATTTTATAGGAATCAATTATCAATTATTTGTCGGGTCGTCCTCTGGGATACAGGCATCAACAGGCTCAGGAGTAGCCGAGAACACGAAATAAGACTCGAAGCTTATAGTACACGATCGTATATTCCGATAATAATTGTAGTTACAATGTAACTGTGAACAATTAACCGGCTGCAAATGGATTTAACTGAAAACGGGGTGTGTGCGTCACAGAACTAGCTCTTCTCTTCGAACACTATCTCTAAAATGCTCGTCCATGGTCCGCGTCGACCGTACCCAAACTCACTACTTGACGATTCAAAGGAACGTTTTTAGAAGGCGTTGTATGCTAATGGGAACCGATCCTTAAACCCTCTGCTTGTGGCGCCACATCAGGATTCTCCGACATATATATAACAATTGGCAATTGTATTAAGAAATTTGGTGTCATATAAAATTTTATTCGTTACAGATACCATAGATAAAATACTACTTAACCAGTATAGATGGTCACTCACGTACATTGAATCCGTACCCTATCCAATTTCGCTTATATCTAGATACCGCCTGTGTAGTTCGCTAGAGTCGCTGCAGTCGAACATTCGCTAGAGTCGCTGCAGTCGAACATTCAGTCAATTCTCATGTCCAAGAGATGGCACTACTAAAATTTATTTAAAATATAAAAGAAGTGGGCACGAACAACGTTAAAAGGGCCGTATGAACGGTATAGGTTCTGTTCTAAAAAATAGGGCAATAAGGAACTAAAACGTTAATAACTGACCGGTTATATCCTATAATAGAAAAACGTCTTGTCAATCGATAAAATATTATTAATTATGTTTTTTGTTATTTGTATTCATAATCTCTACATACTTCGATATAATTTTGCTTAGGTACGTATGTTTGTGTTCAGAAAGCTGAAAAAGTGGGTGATGGATTAACTTAATTTTTTTTTGCAAAACGATGCATTTTATCACAAGAGTGTTTATTATACTTTCTATTCCGAAGTTTCAGCGGAAACAAAAATAAAAATGAGCTTACAGCAAAGGGTGGCCAGGTTCAGTTAGTTATAACATAGATAAAAATTAACCAGTTTTTGTCGATTGTGTTACGAAGAAAAAAATGATAACTCACACATTTTAATTTGTTATTTTTGTACTATGGTCATTATGCATTATAATTGTAAAACAAATTAATAACATAATGTTTTCTGATATAATAATATTAAATATCTAAATAAATTTTTTTCTATCATTTTCATTAAAATATGCATGAAATGGAACAATATCATACATAAAAGTACTCCCAGCAACGTCGCCCTCTAGTTATTACCACGATAATAAGAAACTATAACTGCGTGATTGAATTTGTTGGTTATAATTTTTAACAAAATACACATTAATGTTAAATTCGAGACTATTGGTGACATCTAGGGAGTGGAAATCCCAATATGAAATTGGCTTCAGATCGTTATATGGAGGTTGACCATCTATACTGGTTAAGTAGTATTTTATCTATGCAGATACTTACTATTAATTTTTTCAACATTTATTTTAACATTTAGTTGTGAACCCAAGTGAACCACTAATTGGACTCGTCTGCTCACCTTCAAGTATCTAAAAAGGCAAATAAAACTACACCTAATAGTTTGACGAAATCTGTGACCATCTTCGCCTGATGCATGTCCACCCCAGGTTGGTGGAAATGGTTATCGGCCAAGTTACTGATCTTCCTTAACAGCCCATCTACGTTGTTGCCTTGCGTCTTAACGTGATGCTGCAATTGGTATACCTGGTGACAAAATAAGTGTAAACAGTATAGGTACTGCTGTATCTTAATAAGGTAAGCGTAATCTTTACTGGATTTGTACATCTAGCGAACCTGCAAGCGAGCATGTTGGGCCGTACTTCTCTCTGTGTGTCCTTATCGTCTGGGAGGTATAATTAATATTAGGTCGGGGAAAAAATCTTTTCGCATAGGTATAGTATGTATAAATATGTAATAAAATCTTTTTGGCTATACTATTTGTATCTGGCTGGTTTTGATGACATTAAAAAGATTACATTTAAAAAAAAAAACAAATTAGTAAAATGTTGTTTCCAGCTATTTTTCATTTGTTTTTCTTTCTGTCAAAATGAATGAATTTAATGAAGAAATTCGATACATTTTAAAATTTCATTACAAAAAAGGAAAAACATATCTTGCGAAATACACAACTGAACTAGACGGCGCTGAACGAATCATTTCATATTTTTGAGGTTATAAAGAAATTTTATTTTGAGGTCATAAAGGTCGGCAGGCACGATCTGCATGATGAAAGGTGGCTACTGTAGCCAATAGCAGCAACATCAAAGGAAAGAGGATATCGAATAAGGAGTGCATAAAGGAGTGAGCCCTCTTACCAAAAAACAACAGTAATGTGTGCTTCATTGTGGTCTTCTTTAAGTGTGTGGTTACGTCAGATGTCAGTCAGTTCATAAATGCAAAACGTAGTGTGCCCTGCTACTACTTATTTATTTAAACCGGGTGCCAAAAGCTTATATAGATAATAAGATAATTCGGGTGCCCGACAACAATGTCGATATCAAGCATTTCAAACATACATTTTTTGTAACAATCCTTCTTTTCATTGTACAAAATGAAGTCGCTTCCCGCGTCTGCCTGTATATCCGCTAACTAGTAAACCATGCAACGAAATTTGATGCTGTTTTCAATAATGATAAGAGCATGAAACGAGGAACGTTTTTATATACATAATTTGCAGAAATTGCACCCATGCAAAGCCGGGAGCAAGTCATTAGTATGCAATAATATCGTTAGTGTTTGCAATTTCATAATAATTACTACCTCCTTGTTTAATGCTTGAGGTTTATACTTTTTGCTCTGCAATTGAAAATGGTACAAGTCGGCATTACGAGTGATTTTAGAGGAGCTCTGTTTGTGAACTTTACTGCAAGGGGGATCGACTTAACTATGACTGAGTATGACTATCCGGTCGACTATTATACTTGTGGCATGCGCGACCTGCCAAAATTGCCATCCCATCTTTATTTATCTGTTCCGTAAGGAAAACTATGTGTATGTAATTATTTAATTTAAAACTTACGGCAGCTTCTGGACTCCTGCCCATCATCCTGAAATATTGAAAACAATAAAACAATTTATAATTGTTGGTGCCAGTTGGAGCCTCTGAAGCAACATACTATTTCTAATAGTAATGGTTAAGATGTCTGGGATCATGCTGGGATTAAATTTAAGAGATCTTAATACATCCTCAAGTCGCAGAAGATCCCAACATCGCGCGACAATATTACACCTGGACAATAAATCGTAGCTTTTAAGATGAGCTTTATTAGACTTCTGGCATATAAGTTAAATTAACTTACGTAAGTAAATCAGCAAGTTCCGTAACCTTTCCCTCGCTCTGCAAAAAGCTGATGTAGTGATTCAGTGCTAGGGGTCGAGACGAAAGCAACTCATACACTAGTTTCCTATTCAATGTCTGAATGAGGAACAAAACCACCTGAAATAGATGTATCAATGACAGTAAAACTATCAAACAATAAAAAGAGTTAAGACAATAATAATAATTGTTATTAAAGACAAAGCAAAAAATATTAAAAGCACTGGTTGCTTGGTTGGTTGCTATTCCATAAAGTTCTACCAGTTTTGAAGATTAGCACTGAAGAAACTGGATTCAATCCCTGGCAAGGTCTATTATGAAAACAACCTTTTCGAAGTTTGCCTTTGCACCCAAGCTATTGTGTCATTGTATACTACAAATTAATCTCTACTTTGGGACCTTACAATTGGCATGTGTTTAGAATTTTTATCTGTTTGTCTGTGCGTTTATGCACGCTAATCTCTGAAACGGCTTAACCGATTTGAATAGGTACTATTTCTGAATAATACAATGTCATAACACTCGGTTGTGTTACAATGTAATTATATAATAATTGCCATGAATGAAACAAGTGAGGGAGACAGTCGAGATAGTAGGCATCTCAGACGGTATGAGCCTGTCTGCCGAACTTAATGTAAAAAAAGAGCGACGGTACCCACCTACCATCAAGTGTACCGTCAGCCTGTCTGACAACATTTACATAAAAATAAAATTTACTGTGAAATAATCAATGGTGATCTCAACAAAACGCTAAAAACATTAAAAAATCGTTTATTTTTTGTCTTTTATTTACTAAAAAATATACATAAACAGGAAACCAGGTATACGGTACATTATAAACTACACTAAGTTTGTCTATGTACCTACCGAACAATTAAAATATAAGTACATGTTACTTATATTTTAATTGTTATAAGTACATGTTACTATAAGTGTAAAATATAAGTACATGTTACTTATATTTTAATTGTTCGGTATTTTATAAAAAATACAATGACGCCATTTTTATTTTATAATAGCCGTTAAATCCTTTATTGTTAATTCATTACCTAATCTCGCCATGGTATCTGACATATTTTCTAGAATTAATTAAACAAGTATTCAACATGCATTATGTGAATCGTAGTTTAAAAAAAACTTACTTTTCTGATAAAGCTGCTTAGAATTAATTTATTATATTGCAAATTAATAGAGAATTTATAAGTTTTCTTGTGTGAACTTTTAAAGTAACAGATTCTTTTATAATCAATGATATTCTAAAACTGACATATTAACATTTTGGCAATGATTTAAATTGCAGAATTTATGTTTACATAGCAAAATTTACTCCTTGCGACCCACACTTTCAACTACCTACGGTAATAAAAAACAATGACGACTTTTTACGAAGATTTGACTGGGTTCGATTCCCGGTTGAGTATAAACATAATTTAAAGTTTGAATGCAGATTTTCTTAATTTAAAACCAAAGCTATACTTAATTTTTTTAACATATTGTAAAACTATTATGTCAATAAGAGACATGCCATGATGAATATACTTACTGCTAAAACAGCATTTCCATCACCAACAGCAACAGCGCCATCTAGTAACTCTGTCTTACTTTTCAAACTTCTGTGGACATTTAATGAACAATTACGTCCAAGAATCAATCTTTTAATGGTCACAGGTACACTTTCCTCTGTTGCTAGTTTTGGGTCCGGATCTTTGCCCGATTGAGCTTGGATAACTGAAAATAATTAAATATTTACAATTACATAAAAATATACCTACTTACTGCCCAATGCATTTATTGATCCCAAAAGAAAAAATATAAAGGAAGACCAAGTTAAGATGGATGGATGACGTAGCTTCAATTGCAGGAAAGGACTGGATTGTCATGGCAAAAAATAAAGGTGAATGGAGTAATATGGAGAAGGAATTTACCCTATCCATATCCTCTTCCATATCCATATCCGGATGCAGATAAAGTCCATATCTGCATGCACCCAAAATTTAAAAGCCGAAAAGATGGGATAATATGTTTTTGATGTTAAACAATGTTCCTTGATCTTGATGCGGAGAAAGAAGAAAACCATGTGAACCTTTTGATCCATTTTTCTCAAAGCCCCATTGAGGATTCCACCAAATGCTGGCTGGTCAATTAAACCATGCGGGTCGATTTAGTTCAACTTGCGGTGCAATTGGTGATTTTGTTCATATGTAGCTCATGTCTTGGGCCTGAAGTGCATGTCTTGGATCCGTGATGGTTTTAGTAAGCAAGGATGAATAGGAGCCAGCAGCAGTTGTCAGAACTCTTCGAGAATTCAACAATATTGAATGGCTTATTTATAAGATGTTGTTTCTGTGGCGGTGGCGGCGCCAAAGGCCGATCATAGCGGCCCATATTTACGTCCACGCCTCGCGCGCGGTAACAAATAACGGCGATGCACGAGACCATTTTTGCTGTCTCAACTAACAGGCATCCATCTTCAATACCAACTAACAATTCACTCCACACCTATCACAACAATTGCCAATGAAACGATTCATGTACACTACAATATTAATGATCCTCTGCAAAGAAGAGAAACTCTTCAATAAACTGTCAAAAATGGAAAGCTTAACATTGTCAATTTCATTCTATGCTATGTTTAAATGCTGGCCGAGCCTGGGCCAGCATCCACAAGCACCAGTGTGTAAAAGGGTGTTTGCGAATTGCACTTTTAGATGAATATTAAAAAAAAGCCAACCAAATATTGAATTAAACGCAAAAGGTTGGCTGACACCTCCTCTGATGAGCTTGCCAGTCACAGAGTCTATGAGAACATCTGCAGCCAATAATAGATTACACAGAGATGTATAGAGGTTCCGGAGTATAAAAACCAGGAACAGCTAACTGCAATGATATAATTGTGACCATTCCAATATGTTCACGTGTGCAATAGGTTGATCTCCACACATTTTAGAATTAAAATGTGGCCACAGATATTCAATTCAGATATTGAAATATTCAAATATTGAAATATCTATTCAGATATTCAAATATTCACAAAATATTTGAAATTCACAAAATATTTGAAAACCCTAAAATCTTTACCGGGGATAATTAGTAATCAGCCAATATTAGAAAGAGACATATTATCCATCCATTGGAGCATTTGGTGAGCTCATTGTATAAGTGGTTAGAGTGCCTACTTTAATGCAGGAAGGGGTTTCAGGTTCTTTCTTTCTCAGGGGTCAACAGGTTCGATACCCAGCAGGGTCAACTTTAGAAATATCTGGTCTGGATTTGGAAAGTAGTGGCAAGGCACGCTGCGTTTCCCAGTCATTTGTGCAGCCTGTCTAGCAGCAGTAACCACCCTCTTACAGAAGACCACTGTAAAATAACAGCATATGTGTAGTTGTGTTTCAGTGCTGTTGCTTCCTAATCCCTCATCCCTAATACTACTATGATTGGCAGCACACTTCCAGCACCTGTGGCATTACTTGTGTTTTAGAAGACACATAGGTAGCCACCTACTAATCAAGTGGACTGTCAGCCTGTCTGTCCATCTTAACATTAAAAAAAATTCGAATGTACTTACTTAATTCTAAAACCTTCGGTGAAACAAGACTAGACAAAGGCAGAGTTGCTTTTATATTACTTATGCTTGCATTACTGAGTAAAGTATCTTCGCTTTGGTTTGAATATGGTCTTTGCCCTATGGCCAAAATCTCTTGAGGTGATAACTGAAAAAAAATATAGAAATCAATACATTAATCACGATTCAAGAGTATGAGCACTGGTGTTTATTGTTGTTTATATTTACCACATCATCATCGAAACTTAGCGCCTTGGCTTTGGTTTCACTTGTGTTCCAGTAGTCGTCGTCGTCCATTATTTTCAATAAAACATAGTGTTCCTTAGATTCGTAAATCAAAATAAGCGATCGAGTTGTATGTTGTATTGTTATTGTATATATACTATATGGATGGATACGAGCGTCTCAATCCCAAAACGTCGTCTTCGTCTGATTGGTCGTGTTACTCGTGTCGTGTTTGACGTTGAGCTTGAGTCGTTGACGTAAAGATGGACGTTTGGTTTGAACAAAGGCATGTGAATTTGATAATAAATTCTTTATGTATGTGAATTTGTAAATTCGTGTGTCGTTTTTACTTATTTGTTGTGGTGTAATTTGTTTTTTTAAAAAAATGCCTGTTATGTGTTTTTTGTGCGAAAAGTTCTTTGCTAACCAAGCTAATTTAAAACGTCATAAGACAAGAGTTCATGAAGTTACACAAGAAGCAATCTCTTACGATAAGTCAAAGTGGAATTTTAAATGTTTACAAAATGATTGCAATAAATAATAGCTTTCAATATAAAGCAGGTCTCATTAAACACTTATCTGAAGTACATAATATTCCAATACAAACTGAGGAACTAGAGTTAACTTATTCATTTTATAGAAATGTCATATTTTCCAAAAAAAACAGGTGAATCTATGCGAATATCCAAACACGTCAAGTGAAGACAAATCACCTGTTGAACAGCCAACTGAGTCAAGAGCTGATTCGTCAGCTTCTATTAAACGAAAAGATACTTTAAGGCAAAATTATTCTGCAAAGAAATTACACACCATAACTAAATTACAAAACACAGATAGTAGCAAACTAGATGATGATGTTATCATGCAAATACAATGCCACTTGAGTACGATAGATAAATTGCTGGACTTGCCACCATCTTCATCAAATAGTCTAACATCTTTTGTTAGTGCTGAAGAAAGCAATGAGCCTGCTAATAAAAAAATCAAAAAACAGGACAGATTTTTTTCGACACAAAATAAGAAAAAGTTTAGTAAAAAGTTCAGTAAAAAAGCAACTAAAGATGAAATACCGAATGTCAAAGACAATATTAAAAACAATTTTTCCAATGTTTTATTTGTCTCTCATTCGTCCTTTGAAGATCATCAATATTAATGTAGATTGTATTTTAGTTACCAGTGTAATAATATGTATGTTTAGGTGCCACGAAATAAATTATATTTTTTTTTGTATTAATTTGTAGTATTTTTTTCCTACAGTTTTATTTCGTATAACGAATTACCTACCTAAATAGCTACGCACCGTTTACCTACGCCAAATGAAAATATAAACCTATTTGAAATCGCGCGGGTTTAGGTCTACCAAACACGACGGAGGCACAGGAACAACCAATCAAAAAAGGAAGACGTTTTGGGATTGAGACGCTCGTGGATGGATGGGTCATTATTATTGTGATTAATCTGAGTTATTGTATTATTCGCACAGAACACTATTACTCCTAGTGGATTATTTGTATTGTAAGATCCACAGATCCACATAATAGGCTAGGCCTCTCGCTAGAGAGTATATAAATGTTCTGTGCATGTTCTGTGATTACTCCTCTTATCTTCTGTGCAGTTAACATACTATATACTATACTGCTATACTGTCTGTAATTCTACAAAAATTAAAAATCTGTCAACGAGGAATAGAACGGAGTTACATGAATATTAAATTAAAAGATAGAATAAGAAATTCATTAATAAGGAAGATAACCAAAGCTCGAGACGTCGTGAAACAGATTTTAACACTAAAATGGAAATGGTCTGGCCACATCCAAAGAATAACCGATGGAAGATGGTCACAGATAGTAACTAATTGGTACCCACAAGACAGGAAAAGGAAGAAGGGTGGACCACTCAAAAGATGGAGTGATGACATCGTGGCGACCACAGGAAATTTATGGCCCAGACTGGCACAAGACAGATCTATCTGGCAAAATTTGGAGGAGGCTTATACCGCAAAAGGCGGCCCCTACAACTAACATTAACAACACTAACGTAAATA
The DNA here is from genome assembly GCA_910589475.2 of Bembecia ichneumoniformis. NCBI lineage: Eukaryota > Metazoa > Arthropoda > Insecta > Lepidoptera > Sesiidae > Bembecia > Bembecia ichneumoniformis. Next base: position 7,809,768 of record OU342537.1, on the reverse strand, counting down.
CAAACACATATACTAACAAATACATGAATATTAGACAATATATATAAAGAAGATAAGTGTTTAAAATAAAAATTGTAGAGGAAATTTGAGCTAATAAATAAATAAATAAATAAAATTCTATAGTAATTCTGTATTTTGCATGTACAAACAGCAACACACTTAACTGCACATTAAAGACGCAACTGAGAGAAATTATCATTGTTTGAAAGGGATAGATATAATGTTGTCATTTTCAATGTATAGTAATAGGTTTTTCAGGTAATAATTCTTAATTCGGTCGCATTGCAATGCAGCTCTTCTTTAACGCTCAAATTGACATTTACTCATAGTTTAACAAATTAAACCTTCATGGTTCATGGATGTAATCTAAATTGAAAAACAAAAGTCTCGATGTTCTTTACTCAATTCTGTCTATTGGACACAAGATCTTTCATCAAAATCTACATCTGTTACAATAATTTCAAAGAAAATATTATACCTAATCACTTCGAACTTCTTTCTTATAGAGTGGGTGGCACTGATTGGGTTACACCTATTCGGAAAAATGTGTTATGGAACTATATGTCGTTTTGCAGCCTGTTTAATGCTTTCCGACCATAATTACCTGTGGGTCATTTTGTTTGTCAAATAACACTATATTATTTATACGAGTCGAAAGGAATCGAGCTACATTTCGGTCTGCTCAATAATGACGATTTTCAGATGATACGAATGTTTTACCAAACTAAAGTGATTTTTGTGTTTGAGTTTATATGTACTGACCTAGCAATTTAAAATATATGGTGTTTAAATTGTGTGCAGCAAAGAGTATATAATCACTACGGTGTGTAGTTAAGTGTGTTGCTGTTTGTACTCTATACTCTAGCATCTATGTACATAATAGTGGAATTGAATCACAGATAAATATTATTCAATCAATTAAGATTTAAGATTGTTTCTTTCCTCCAGTGCTGCCATTTTAGCGCTTTCGCCGCCAGATCTAGCGGAATTTTAGGGTAATCAACTCCCAAAATTAACAGTTGACTCCTAGCGGAAAATCTAACGCTTTATCGAAATGATTGTTATATAATACAATACCTACTTATTATTTTTAATCATTTCAAAACGAACGTTATTTCCACTTATTCGGGTAATTAAAAATGTATTTATGGCACACGTTACAACTTTTAAACTTATTGCGGGGTTCCCGGAGCGGCCTCGCATCGCACTAACAGGTGTAAACTTAAATAAGCACCGTCTCATATATATAAACTATTATAAACAATTGCTCTCATTCATTCATTCATGATCGTACTCTTCGAACGTGCCGGTGTTTATTTATCATGTTTTTAAAGTTATATTTAAGTTTTTCAAGTTTGGTAGATGTGATTGACACATCGATGTGATTCTGGTTGATATCAAAGAAGAAAACGTCTTCCAAACAACACTATAAAACTGAATGGGAAAGTAATCCCAACTTCAAGTCGTGGTTAAAGAAATTTTTGTTCAGAACGAAAACGATAGGTAGGTACTTGAAATTAAAAATCTATACATACAAGCACATTTTTTTGGTCAATCAAACAATATGGTTGTTATCGGAACGCATCTATTTAACTCCCTAATTTAGAAATAGCATTAAAATTTAGCGCTTTTTTAAATCACGCTTGTTTAGCGGAATCTAGCGCTTTTTTTAAACTGATCTGGCGCCCAACACTCAAATGGACCTGGCAGCACTGCTTTCCTCCCTCCTTATGTGTTCTGTGCTCCTTACGCTACTATATTATATTTATGGTCTATCTTTTGAACAAGTAAACGTAGTGATTTTATATTCTATTTCCCATTGAATTACATAGATCTAAATTGGTTACATAAAATTTGTTGCAGCAGGTATGTATTAAAATTTAATAATTAAGCTATAAGCAGTCGGCGTAATAATAAACAGTTAAAACTACTAATAACAGCTAAAAGCTCTAGTCAAACAGTGTGTGGTTTTGTGGTCGAGCTAGAGATTGTAGTGTCTAGACGGTCAAATTTGCTTGCCAAGCAATTTCGTTTGTGGCTTGATGCAAGATTAGTTACAAAGAAAAGTCCTATATTCGGAATGCGGTGGAATCAAAAGACCACAATGTCTTGTAATGCAGATAAATTATGTCATTTTCTTGCTCTTACAATTATTTTAAGCAAGAAGACAAAGAATCAGCTAAGGCGCTGGTTGCAATGCTATTTGTTGAGATACAGATTTAGCCATGAACATTTAAAAAAATTCTTGAAGTAAACCAACGACTTTCAGAAACTTTTTAAGAATTGATCATGAATCATTTGAAACTTTATTGGAGTTGATTCCAATTAAGTTTCATGGCGTTTCGAACAGGGCACACTGTGCTTCACAGTCATTAGGGCAGCCCACCTGGTGACAGAAGACCACAGTGTTAGAAACCGCCTGCTTTGGGGTACATTAATGAAACTCTTCTATATTGTGCACAAGTATCTTCTAATCCCACACTCATATTTTCACAACTATACCAATTCTCTAAATAAGATGTGGGGACACACGACAACCTCTCTGCTCCAACGCCTCTATTTCACTGTCCGCCAACCTTTTTTCTCCGTACTAGATGGCGGTGTCCCGGTTGCCAGTGCGCCACTCGCACAGAATATGCCTTAATTATGTTAAATTCCAACAACAGTGATATATTTTTTGTAATTATTCATGTATAATAAATAAATAAATAACGATCTGCTGTTGTGTTTCAGTGAGTGACTAAGGGATGCCAAGGTCCATTCTCTATCTCTTCCCAATCCCTTATTCTTAATCGTACTATAGTAGGCGGCACCTGTGGCGTTGCTTGTATTATAGGCGACTGTAGCGCCTACCTTCAAGTGGACCATCAGCCTGTCTGAACTTAACATTAAAAAAAAATAGGAACATAAAGTTATTGAAAGGTGAATCATACAGTTTTTCCTTCTTTTTTGGTTTAATTGTAATTTTTCTAGTGTACAAACATATTCACTTTATTGCAACTTTCATTAAAGAAACATAATCATGCTTACATGCTTAGACTCAGTTGGTCCTGTTTACAATTGTAAACAGGACCAACTGAGTCATTCTTTTTTACAAGAAGATTATATTCTCATATGACTAGAGTTTAGAAAACTAGGCTTAACAGCCATGGCTAAAATTAAAACTCAGACCCATTCTCCAACTTCCATCTTATCCCTCATCCTTTATCCTTCCAATACAAATGGGGTTGCTTACTTGTGTTAATAGCCAATAGTAGCCACCTATAATATACCACTTAATAAAGTGTATCAAAGTATCAATATTACTTCACAGCCATAACTTATATCTGGCCTTATTTGGATCATAAGATATGAGTTTCTACTTCCCTCTTTGTACAATCACTGCTAAGGTTGATTTGCAACTTTCATATCTAATCTTTCTAACTCACTCTATTTTACCTTTTTGGTTTATGCTTACCTTTATAGTTATTATTACAATATCATGAAAGAATTACACTGGCTTTGTTCTAATAGTAGTAGTAAAAAAAATAGAAGGTACGTTTCTTTTCTAAGAATCTTTCTCTTCTAATATAGCAGCTATTATATTGTCAACATAATTATTAAGTAAAAACAATTATATACTCTATACATAATTGCTTTTACTCCATAAAGTTTGATCTTGCTGCTTTGCTTCCTATGAAAGCTTTTTTTCTACTGTAGTCTAATTCTACAATTTTACGTCTCTTGAGACGTTTTATTGTCTCCATCACAGAGAGCTGCACTGCAAGTTTGTTGGGATGTCTCCGGAGAGACATTTATAGTTTTTGGAAAGGTGTCTTATTTCCTCTTTCACAGAACATTTTTAGGTGGTGACTATGGACCTCTGAGTTTTAAATAAACCAGGGAGCATTTCTTATACTTTTCAAAATAGAGTCTCAAAGCTCAAGTTGCAAGAGCCTCGAAGTTGTAAGCCATAAGTACAGATTAGTTTCAGAACAGTCTTATATATCAAAAGCTTGTTTCATGTGGACATTATGATGTTTCTTCCAAGAACCCAATACAATTCTCGGAATTCGATGTTTAATTCATCTTTTTTGGTCTGGGTGTAATTTCTCCTATGGTCCTCCTATAAGTCAACCTACGGTCAAAATGCATTCCCAAATTATAGTCCCTAAATGTCGACCAGTCTGCCCTCTTGTGTACAACAAATGGGACGTTTCTCATAGCTTAATATTGTTGAGATTATACTCAATATAAAAGGCGTGTGATTGGAAGTTCACTAGCTTCCATCAAAATACGACTTCACTGAATAAAAAAATCTAGACAATCCTTTGTAATGAAAAAATCAATAATATCTAGAAGTCTTTCAGCATCTGCAAGCCAATATGTCGGTACGGCCATTGAATACTGCGTAAGATTTAGTCCATCCAGACTTCTTTTGAGCTCCTTTCCATGTGTCATATTCAGTCTGGAATTCCCAATACACATGTTTAGCGTTCCAGTCCCCTCCGCCGTTAAATCTCCCTCCCATTTTTTCTAGGTACTGACTATGTAGGTACTCGTTTATTGTGTGTCTACGAGGACAGTAGACCGTCGAGATCAATTTATAATGTGTCCAAATTTGTTCTCCACCAATACAGTTGTGGCTTGGATATATTTAGTTGGTTTTAAAACCTGGGAGTTTGTAACGCTTAATAGAAGTTCTTATCATTAGAGCAGAACCGCCATGAGCAGTTCTGCAGAATGAGAAGCTAACTGCAGAATACAATAATACCAATTGAAAAAGTTAAAATTAAAATATAAAAATGAAAACAAAATTTTAAAGTGAAACTATTGCGATTAGCAAGAAAGTAATTTCGGTTTTTCAGTCTGAAATAAAACGTTTTTCAGTCTATAGAAAAATAAAATTTAAACAATATTATTATGTGTGATACATTTAACTGTTTTGCAATCTCTCGCACAGTTATTTGATTCAACTAGTGTCAGTGCCGTCTTAAGGGTCCTCAGCAAGCTCAATTCTCCATACAAACGTAGTTACGTCCTTATTTTAAAATAACGCATTGCATTATCATGAAATTTTGTAAATACAATGAGATAAGACATATCTATGCCTGAAATTAGTTAATGACTCTTGAAATGTTATTAAAAAGAAAATAGAAAGAGTACAAGTTTAGCCCCCAAAACCCTGTTCAGTTCGGCTGAATACTACAGCCAAAATATAATTTAGATCGAAGTCAAATTCTATTTCCGACATCGATTAATCTATGTTAGTTTCATAAGAAAAAGCATTTTTCGAAATTGATTTGTGGTTTTCAAATGAGAACGAAACTACGAAAATCAGTTAAAAAACTACAAAATTTTGATGCGAATCTGCAGCGAATCACTCTAGCGCGGGGGAACGGTCTCACTCTAGGTGAAACAACAACATTTTAAAGCGTTAGCGCGTGATCTCAACGCGGAGTTGAGCGCTGCTTACTGGAGACTCTTAAGTCTATTCGGCGCCGGGGTGCGGGACTCAGCCTGCGCCCTCAGCCACCCGGACGTCTATGTCAAAGGGCGCAATTACTCGCCTATGACAGACGCACAGGTGCCACGCCCCGCCTCGCGCCCATTTCAAATGAACTTACACTTTATTGACTTAGAGATCATTTTGCTTCAACTGCGGGCGACCGGGCGGCAATGTGTCAAAGGTTATCACTATCTTTGGATTAGAGATTTTGCCGCGCGCGTGTTGCATTTAATAAAATTGTTAAAGCGCCTACACACGGCCCTAAAATCCGTGGCAATGTCGGGAGCGTGGTAGTGGAGATGAAATCGGCCGCTAGTCCACACACGTCCCTTCCACTAAGTGTGAAACCGACCGTGCAACAAAGCGCTCGTCTATCAAGATGCCGCCGACACTCTCAAAACATCAGAGAATAGGCATCACTCTGGCACTTTCTACAGTGCAACCAAGTCAAAGACGAAAAAGGAAGAACTGGTTGATGAAACGCCATGAACTTTTTTTTAAATATTATTATTAAAGGTGGCAGACAGGCTGACGGTCCACTTGATGGTAGGTGGCTCACTTCTTTTCCTTAGCCATGTCTTCGCACGGAATACAAGTTAAAAACACAAAAATACGTCTTGTCGCCGCTGCCCTCGCAGACACACTGCGGTGAAATCGGCACCGATTTCGCTACACACGATGCGACAACGCTCCCTAGACGATAATCGCCCCTAAATCGTGGGTTCGACCGACCCGATTTCAGAGTTAGGAGGAAACTGATTACGATTTGCCTACACATGAGGCCCCACCGCTTCCCCGATATTGCCACCAATTTTAGGGCCGTGTGTAGGCGCTTTAATAAAAGTAAAACAATGATTATTGTTGATGACTATTTTTTTTTATATTTAATTTTGCGCATTCGTATTTGTCGTAACAAGCATATGAAACTATCCAATGGCGTTAAGTTCAATGAAATATCTAAATACTCAGCGCTCGGCAGGCGCCCCCGGGTAAAGACGGCCCTGTCTAGTGTCATCATCAACTTCCAGCTGGCCAACCAGAATGTTGGTCATCTTTCAGTGAAAAATTTTTTTTAACACAATTCTGACACGTACATTCTGTTAAACAATCAACTACACTATCTATTATTGAGCTTCGCTTTCTTGCCTTTATGAAAATAAAAATAAATTAATAAATAAAAAAGTGCGTCGAAAATGCTTTTTTTGTCTATGCTAAACTGTCCGTAAACTAGGTAAACACAATTACACGGAATTAATTTCTATAGCAACCTAAAGGTACCAAAAGAAAAAATATCTAAAATTGACAAATGAATAACGAAAAAAACATCACGCTTTCTACTAATGCAAACCAAAAGAACTTTTATACCAACTCAATAGTTCAAATGCTATTACTTATTTTGTTTCATCTGTTTTAATTTTTCTCTTAATAAATCTGCTTAAATTCCATTTCAAAAATCTTTGTATACCTGTATGAACTTTAACTTAGTCCGCCCAATACAATAATGGAGTTAACCATTACTTAGTCTGATAGCGTCGATAGCACCATATTGCCATAACAGACTACACAAATGAGTCACATAAATTATTCATTTCACTGCTAATTAATAAAAAAAATCTACAACTTAAACACATTGCCATAGACTGTCTGATCTTGCAGAGAGTGCATACTAGTTGTTAATTTATTCCATAATAGTTTTTATAAACAATCAGGTCCCTTATTGTATTAATTTATCTTTAAACAAAAGAAACACATGGTTTTTGAGCTTTGTTTACATATTTTTGCTTCCACTTTTCAGGTTTTAAGTTATCTAAAAGCAATCATCATGAAGAAGTTTATGAAAAATAAAATGGACATGTCCTCTTTGAAGGAATTGGAACGAAAACAAGAGATGAAAGCAGCGACACCTGTGCTTTCTGATTTACCAACTGCCAATAAAATATCAACACCAGTCGATGTTAAATTGGACACTAACACTAATAATGCACAACCGGCCCAATTAAATGAGCAAAGACCCATATTGCAACCTATACCTGGGCAACCACCTTTACCTTTGGACCCACCACCACCAGATAGCCCAAAAATTAAAGATGTTAAAAAGGAAATAGAAGATGCTGAGTATGATCTTCCCACTAACACAACAGAGACATCAACCGAAATCGATTTAAAACCTAAATTGGAAGTAATCCAATCTGATGATACCGCTGCGAATAAACCTCCACCTTTATGTCGAGATTTTGTGCGGGGCACATGTATTAGACCAGGCACTTGTAAATTTTCCCACGAATTCGACGTGAACCAATTGGTGGGCGTTTACACGTTTTGTAGAAATTTTCAGAACTCCGTTTGCACATACCTAAACTGTAGGTATGTGCATGCGACCGTATTTGAAGAGCAAAAGTTTTATAGAACTGGCGAATTGCCCGCACACGCATTCAGTCATCACAAGAAAACAACGCCGATTGCCGCTCCATTGCAGCCACCTCCGCAGCCCCCTCCACAGCCCCCATTGCGTCCACCTCCGCCGCCACCGCCCGAAGGTAATAGTATAAAAATTTATTCATATAGGATTAATTTTTTTATTTCACAACTTCTAAAAAACCAAGTTAAAGGAGGTAGTGCAAAACATTTATTTATTTGTCGATTTATTTGTAATTACCTTCCATCAATATAATCATAAATATAATTTAAGATACCCTACAGAACATAATGTATATAGGGTGTCCCATCATTAATGGATAATCTTGTACGTACTTGTACACAAAGGTAAAGCACCCATACAAACTGCACGGAATTTTGAGTTATGCTGATTTTAATCTTTTTTTTGAAAAAATCCAATTTTTATCATAGTTTTGCATACCATAATCGTAAACTGTCTATTAGTTCACATTTTTTTCTCTGAAACTATTCTACAATAGTAGATCTGATGATATAATACATATCACAATATTTAAGATACACACAGTTTTCATAAAAACTACTTTGAAAAATAAAAAAAACAGCGGCCTACTTTTAACTTCAAAGTTTGAGCACCTCTGGTCTAAAAAAAATATATGAGTACCTAAGTCGCAACTTCGTTCAAAGTTGGTCTGTTAAGGACGTACTCACAAATTCGGTTTTTCGGTACCATTTATATATCCAGGAAGCGCAACTGTAGAGATACCATGGTATAAAATAAAAGGTAATGTATTCATCTCTAAAGATAGCTAATAAAAACTGGGCAGCCCAATACAAAATTTTCACATAAATACATTTTTACCATCGCAAGAATCGCTAAAAATATCGAAAAATGGTGTCTGGATAGGTACATAAATAGCTAAATCCGCTGCATATTTTAACATGAAAATAATAAGAAATTGTAGCTTATACAGTCTTCTATACGTCTAGCTTATTATTTTGTACTCAAATAAATTACTTTTTCATTTCTGACAAAAAAAAAGACACTAAAAAACGCACTATATTTTCTCCTTTCGTTCGCCATTCCCCGCTCAGACGCGGTCATGAAAGCACAGGTGTATCGCCTTTTTTTCTAAATAATTACAACGACAAAGTTCCAAAGTACACCGTGCGGCTTCAATGTGTGTGTGGGCACTTTGCTTGTAGTGTGCTGGCGCAGTTAGCTGAATTCGAGCGCGTCAAAAATGTAACTACGTCCTTAACTGGAGATTCTAAAATGGTAAAATATATGGTGCTTATTATTCATAATAAAAAGTTATTGTTACATAAGTGTGATATCGCCAGAAAATCGTTTATTCGTAAAAACGATTTTCTTAATGTGGCACATTAAGTTTTTATTGCTTACCCGAAGGAACTCCTGAATAATATTTATAAAAAAAAATTAATTTTTTTTATGAAATAGACAAGAATTATTATTATTCTTATTAAAGATGGGTTTGCTCTTGACCAGCATCTCTCCATGTAGGAAGGATGAGGCTGACGATGGAGCGAGCTCACCCAGAAGATGCCTATTCACTCGAACCTTGTAAAGATTTGGGTTATATGAAAGAAATAGAATAATTCGGGATCTTATTTCTTACATACCTACATATTATTATATGTATATTTTGTATACACTTATGTGTTTTAAACTTGACGCAAATTTTTATAAAATAAAACGTTTTTTTTAAAGTATCATGCAAGCATAAAGATTTAGTTAATTTTAATTTATTCGCTAATAGTTTACTAAGAAAATTGGAAATGTAAATTGATAATAAATAACTACGCAATAAACTCCTAGCCATATTTCGTTAAATTTTATCTTCTACCACAGTCTAACCATACTTACGTCATACAGTTGGGCAACGCTCAATGTTCGAGCCTGCAAACTGAAGCGAGTTCGCCGAACGTTGCTCTACGCAAGTAACATTCGTTGCCTGACTATATGACGTAAGTATGGTTAGACTGTGCTTCTACTATAATAATGATTGATAAATGTTAAGAAAGGAATGCCCTGTTTTTATAAGAACTATTGAAAGATTTTGTATTTTTTTTTAGAAACACCTGTGACGGCTACAATAACTAGCCAGTTTATGCCTCCGGTGGTTTCCACTAGTCAAATGATGACTATGCCAACGGCAACTACAGCAATACCTCCAACAGTGAACCAAATGTATAATGTTCCGGCAATGGCGCAGTTTGGCACTGTACCACCTGAAATGCAGTTCAGTATGCCGCCTCCCAACATGGCAAGGTTTGTTATTCATTTAGAATAATATTCACTTTAGTGTCAAATTGTGCAAGTCCATTCTGTACCTACATATGGTCTTCTTAAATTACTTACTATCTTTCACCCTATGATCGCACAGTTGTTTTTTTGTTTTTATTTATTCACAAGCCAGTTTACATTTGTAGTTCCTTAATTATATCTACATAATTCAGTAATCATGACAATTTATTTTTATTGGTCCAAAGAATTCCTCCTGTTATTTATTTTCATTTTTAAACTCACTTATTAATAAAGAAACCGAGCGCAACTTATTATTTATGAAATCATAAAATAACTAGCTATGTCCCGCGGTTTCACCCGGCGGCGTGTAATCTAAATTGACAAAGGCATGCATAATTCTTAAAGAATTCGTGAGGAAGGTTATGGGTCTCCAGAGTCCGAGCAGCCTCGCGAGGAAAGTGACTTCTACCGCGAGAGATAGCCTCGGCAAGAAATATTTCTCACGCGTCCCAATTTTGTTAAGACAAACACACATAACAGTGACAGCTGTAGCTTTTGCCTTGGGCGAAAACACAGACCGAGCTGTTTTGTGAGGCAAATTCCTCGCGTGGCTTCTCTTTCTGTGGAGAGCCGCTTTTTAGATTATAAGTGAAGTTTTCGATGGGATACCACTTTATAATAATAGCCTTTAATTAACAATCTTATATATATGAGTATTCATTTTACAAAATCCTATTATTTGATACCGGTACTGAGATTGTCTTGCGTTCCCGCAAAGACCTCCGCTAGAGCTTGCCATTCTTTTCTATCATAAGTCTTCCTCTTCCAGATAACACCAGCTATTTTCCAAATATCGTCCTCCCATCTATGACGCTGCCTCCCTTTTCTTCTTTTATGTTGTCTGGGACACCATTTGGTTTTCTGGCCCATTTTTCTTGTTTACTCCTAGCCATATGACCTGTCCACCTCCAATTAATACTTAATGCATTACATATAATATGTTAGTAATATGTATATTACTTATGGAACTTAACATTTGCTAAGTAGAAAATTTGTTGTTACAGCAATAATTACAATTTGTCCATGCTAAATAATATGGCGCCAGCTGCCAGCTATGTACCAACTCAAATGCAGCCATCTAACACTAATGCAGGAAGAAGTGACACAAATTTTTACGATTACTCAAACACTGCAGGTAAAATTAGCATATTTCAATAACATGTCTCTATTTTAAATTGGCGTTAAATATGTATAGACAATTAGTTTACATACTTTTTTCTCCCATTGATAATAAAGCTATGTATTCACCAGTTAGCTATGTATTCACCGCAAGTCAAACGACTTGCGGCACTACCTTGTCCACAACTATCCACTTGAACTTATAATGCCAGCCTTACATGATCAAGTCTGTCGCCAAATCGGCATGATATATTTGGCTTGATCAAACCAATTCTATGGTATATGGGTGTTTTACATAACAGCCATATGTAATGCAAAATACGGCCAGACACTGTTAAGTTGACTTGATCAAGCCAAACGTATCATGCCGATTGATCGTGTATGGCTGGCATAAATGAGATGTCGCCTGATTAGGTACGTAGTTTTCTTAAGTGTGGCTTACATTATTATTCGAGAGTGCATTGCAAAGCGTCTTAAGAATATATATGTCTGCTTAAAATGTGACTACAAAATAAGATCTTAATTGAATAATGTCTGGGTTATTAATTAATTAATCATAATTGAATATTAAAGCGGAAGGATTCGAGAATATTTGTAACTGCAATGTAAAAGTCTAGTTTGATAAAACTTGTTTAATTGTGTGCCTGTTATTATGCAAATTTTACAAAAATTGTCTAAAACTGATTTCGAAATATTCCGCGTACCACATTACTACCCATTTCGCGAAACACAGAACGTCACATATCCTCACGGAGTAAAATCCTCTTGTGAAGACGGCATAAAAGCTACTTCAAGTCTGTTCCATAAACATTGTAACTTAGATAAGGACTACATGACCTCATGGAGGTCTGCCTTCCCCTCAACGTTACCAACCGAATAAAACACAAATTTTGCCACACAACACTATTTTCGTTATACAAAGTACGCAAAGGTAATCAAAAAACTCCCATGTTCGGTTATCCTAAGACATACACGAGATACACGAGTCATGGTCAAGGATAGGCTGTGTACACTCTAGGATACGTCACGATTATACGTAGTCCGATATAATCGATGACGCCGCGAAACACTTGTTACACGCACTTTCACTTTTTACACGAGCATACGCATGAACAAACGTTGTCGCCTAGTTAAATAGTTATTAAGGATGAGTCTGACTTTTGATGAAGCTATGCGAAACTTGTGGAACGCCTTCTTGCATTAGGGACACTCGTGGGCAGGTCGCCTGCCAGATACCACCGAAGAATCCACGCGGTCGCGCCAAATCGTCTTTGTTGCTACGCGATGACAATCCGGACTCCATGAAGGCCCGGGCACAGTAGACACGGCAATTTATAGTGGCTAATTGCTGCTTTGAGCCAAGCAAAAGGGCCTGGCGCATCAGCACGTGGGCTGCACGCACATTACACACTGCATGAAGTCTACATCAATTTTATTCAACAAAATGGCCATATGCCATGAAACTGCATAACTTCCACTACCACACTTTAGAATTACACTAATAAATTAACGTGGACCTTGACACGTACAAAAGCATTGACCTCCGTTTCCCCTATTTATATTACTCGAAGATAGAGGGCATTGTTTCAATGGACCGCAACCTATTTGTTTTACCAACATTCTATGGCATACTTACAATTATATTTAGGGTGCTAATTTCGGATGTTACAACTTAAGGGTCAGCCCACATCGGAAAGCGGCGCGGTGTGCACTTTTTAAAATAGAATATAGAACTTATTTACTACACTAAAAGTGTAGTACGGACGGAGTGTTGTGCTTTCGTGCTTACGGATAAGCGAAGTGAACATACGCTAAAGTAATTTGGCGGCTTACAATGTTACCCTTAATGAATTGTAAAAATAATTCGTTTTAGCTTACATGTGATTTGCATGGCATTTTTTTCTCCTGACTCTTACTCCAATATGGCTTTGCAAGTCTTTGTACAAACTTTATAACTTTCATCTTCCAGCTCAAATGAAGACAAGGACCCCGGAAGAGGAAATCAAAGATTGCCGAAATTGCAAATTCGTGAAAATTCGGTAAGTTATGACATTGTCCTCTTCTGGTGTAAGATCCAGTTTCTCTGTATCGTCGAATGGTATCACGTATCGTGGTTCAAGGATATTTCAGCATAAGGCCCATACGACACTGGCTATACCCAGCATCTAAAAGCGCCATCGCTCTAGCTGTTAAGTTAACTCTAGTTAAAACCCTTTTAACAAATTGTCTTTCAACATTATATATGCGCTTATTAGTTATTATAATTAATAAACGCTTTATTTAGCCGGGTGGGCGGTTATTTGTGCCTCTGACTATATCGGGGGCTGGTGGCTAGTATGAAATAATTAGGTACACATGGCTTAAGTCGCGTTTTGCCTAAACTTACTAAACAAGTACACATGGCTTAAGTCGCGTTTTGCCTAAACTTACTAAACAATTAAACTTTTAATGTAATGAGAAAAAAAATCTAATAATTAGGCTCTAATACACGGTTTAGGCTTAATGCGATTTAGACCTTGTGCATTTGTGAAGAACAGGGAGTCTGTGATATGTTCAATGTAGATTACAATTAGGATTAGGAAAGCTTGAACACTTTTATTGTGGGGCTTAACTTTATAAATCCCTTAAAGACGAAATTACATGTTTATTTTAAAATTTTTTGTTTCTTACAGATTGGTTCACTTTAAAAACTCACTGGATTTGGCGGCTCACGAACTGAGCAAAGCAATTAAAAAGAACGCATCAATTACTAGAAAGAAAAATAAACTATTCTCGCTTATAGTTGCGATGCACAGCAAGCCGGTAATTATTTATTTATTAATTATAATTATTTCATTGTTATATCCTTTTTAAAGATTTTTAGACATTCGGAAGCCTTTACGGGGCAGACATTTTTTACTGTACTATTCGAAACATTTTCAATTAATGTAATATAAGTCAGACAGGCAGATGGTGCACTTGATGCTAGGTGTAATAATTTAATAGTATTATCTCAATATTATAAATAGTATTAAAAAGTTAATTATAGAAATAGTCTGTAGTTTCTGTTTGTAAGTGGAACAGAAACTACAGTGCATAGCATAGCTTCGTGACAAACACCAAATTTTTGTAATCAATTTTATTGATGTCTCTGACATTATTGAAAGATACAATGATAATACGACTAAATACAAAACATTTTTTTTTTTCAGTCCAATAAAATGACCATGCCCGACAACATACGATTAACTCAGGATAAGGTAATATTCTGTCTATCCGTATAGCCTAAAAACATAGTAAGTAAATTTGCAATGAAGAAGCCTGATATCGATCGGTATATAAGGGCCAAAGTACAAAATCGTAAATTTACAGTTTAAATTTGGTATATTTTTAAGATGGTAAAGCCGAAATTAATGAAACTGCGTATTTACTACGGTAATTATGTTCGTTATTTATATCACAGTAGTTTTTTAATATATATTTTGGTAACAAGAACACCTTAAAAAAGGTCTACTATCTAATATAATATCAAGAATATAAGTTCAATTAATAAATTATACCGAAAAGAAGCATTTATTACTAAATTGTTAGCTTGCCCCTTATACATAGGACCCACCGATATATGAGATACAAATCGAACAGTGTGAAATTGAAATAATCATTTTTCAATATTTCAAGAATTTTTAGCAGCTCAGTGGGTATAAAATAAAACTCGTTCTGGTGTGGTAAGAAGAAAGAAAGCAACTTTTATTCCTCAAGGAGGTACATATACAGATATCAGCCAAATACAAACACTATATGAACAAATAACAACTACAAACAAACAAATATATAAACAAATAACAACAGGAAAAGGAATTTTCATGAGAATTCCAACTCAAAGTTGGAAACTAGTGGCAGTTGTAAAATTAGTCCAGTCATTGAAGATAAAATACGGCGATACTGTATAATTTTTCTAAACAGCACCGATTTGCATAAAAATGTGAATTCAGGGGTTCTACTTACCCTCTACTTCAAAGTTGATCCTGTACCGGTGGTTGTTTATATCTTGGTTGTGGATGCCATCATTTCTCGAAAGTGAAAAATTCTCATTGAAAATAAGTCCGGGAATGGATAGATAGACTAATTCTAAGCAACTTTTGTTGTTCTGTAAAGTTCTTACTGAAAGTCAATATTTTTCGACTTACAGTTAGGGAAAGTGTCAATTTTTCAACCAAAAAACGGCTTTTTGCGAATAACTCAAAAAGTAAGTATTTTATCGAAAAAATGGTTGTCTGTAAAGTCTGTTTACGGACGATAGTTTAACGTGACAACGTCATAAAACATGTTGGTTTTTATTTGTTAAACGCCAAAGTCGAAAATTTCAACTTGAAATATACAAAAAAAATGCATTTTTCTGAGAAAACTAATAGAACCTTTCTTGAAGTGGTTGAAAAGGTTAACCCCAAGCATCAAAACTAAGCAACTTATGACGAAAATAAAGTTGGTCCCTTTTTATTCGGCGACAAAAAAGGTGAAAAGCACCCCTAATTTGCCCATTTGAAAATAATCGTCACTATTTTACAATTAACTTTATTTATGTACTTTTAATGCTCCAGAAGTTTGACCAGTTTATAGGGTTTAGTTTTCAATGAGACGTTTTTCTCTCCTGAGAAGGGGGTGACATCCACTCCCAGGATAAAAGCAACCCTCGGCACAGGATCAACGTTGAAGTAGAGGCTAAGTAGAATCTGAATCCAAATTTTTTAGCAAATCAGCTATTTGGCAAAATTACATGGAAAATTACATTGACTGGACTAAATAAGCGGCGTCGATGTAGTGACTAGTGAACAATTAATCAACGAGATACACAACTAGTGGGGAGTTCACACTGCGTATGCTCACTCAATGTCTGCCTCCGTTCTGAACACAATCTTTAATTCAGCAACAAATTACATATTTAGCTCACATTTAGCTATTTTTTTATACTCTTGTTTATTCTTGTTTACAAGCACTACAAGAAAATACAAATTTATAACACAAGGCGGTTAAATTTCCATTTCGCCCGAAGTCTGCTTCAATTTGTTTTATTTTTATGTCTTTTACTATTATGTCTAAGATATATTTTATTCTTTTCTACTTTTTTTCAGAACCCGTCATTGGCCAGCATTTTAGCGAAGCTCAACGATTCTTAAATAAATAATTGTCTTTTTGTTGCTGAATGCAGTTTACAATGTATTTTACATTATTATTTTGGTCATCGTACGTCAGTACATCGAACAATTACAAAATTAACATAGAAAATTACAAAAATACTACAATACACTACCAATTAATTACATAAAATATTAAATTTCTTATTTAACAATTAATTAGTTATTAAAATATACCTTGAAGCTGTAAAAGCATTTTTCAATTAGCCATTGTAGTATTATGAAAATATTATTTTATAGACGTCCTTCGGATACGTGAGTTCCATTTTTTTTTCGTTTTTTTTTTTTTTTCATTTATACTAGTGTTACAAATAGGATTTTTGTTTGCTTGAGCATTTGTTAAATCTAGAAAATAATCATTGAAAATATTGCTTATTTTTTTGTGGAGTTGTACAAACGATCCTTTTTAATAATTTGTCTGGTTGGTTGCTTTATTGGCAACAATCGCTTTTTGTCTTTTAATATGATTATTATTATGCAATCTTATAATTCGAGAAAAACTTTTAAACGAGTAAACTCCAGTCGTGCGTCGAAGCTGTGGCTCTAGCATGAGTTTAGTTTAAAAATAAATAAATAAATAAATACTACACTCGCTAGCGAGAGCGTAAAACATTTATATGGAAAATTGATAATTTGACATTGACAGTTCACGATTTCCCATACAAAAGTTTTACGTTCTCGCTAGCGAGTGTAGTATTGGTGTAGTATTGTAAACTCATACTAGAGCCTCTGACACAGATCCGTACGAAGCAACTATTGAGGCAAATACATATATGAACGTAAAGTATATTACATCTTTATATATTTTTATGTCAGCAGTTTCAATTTTCGGTGGAAACGAATTGATCTGACATGAAAAAGTAGTGATAGCGGATATTACCTTATTCTTGTAATTTCTAATATATATTTTAGATTAAGATTTCGTTTTTCATATTTTTTTCTGTATAAAAAAGTATTTACTATTTAGTTTGTGCCTCTATTTTGGACGCTAATTGCAGCCATAGAACACTATATATTCACACCCTTCCCCACCCAGTGCTGCCAACTAGTTTTCACGAAAACGCGCTGTAAAAAAGCGCTAAATAGCATTTTTTTAAAAGTGCTATATTCGCGCCAACCACAAATGGTGTTACTATTTGTTCGTTTCAATGAGTAGATAAAATAAATTTTATGATAGCATGAAATGAAACAAAGATACATAAAATCAATACATTTTTTATAATGACAAGAAACAATATTTTTGACTTAAGAATCTTCATCATCGACGGATTCCTGGATTTCTTCTTCTCTTATATGTAGAGAATGTTCGTAGTGGATCGTAGCGTAGTAAAGTTCGCTACGGAGGAATACAAAATAATACACGGGGAATCCCCGAGACATAATCGTTCTCATAGAGTTAGAGGGTGACTCTATGATAAAACATAGACCATCGACATAGACATCGTTTTTTAGTCTTTCAATGTTGGTAAGTAGTAAGTAAATACATAATTTTATTTAGCACTAGTAATTTAATATGTTTTACGCTGATTAAGTAATATAGTTTCTAATAGTTTAAAAAAGCGTTAGATTTAGCGCTAGGCGCTAAAACGTGCTACGAGACAAAGAAAAGCGCTAAGTTGGCAGCACTGGTCTTCCCAAATAAGTTACTTGTGAGTAACGAAACCATAGAAAAATAAATAAAGCATAGAAACCCTATAAAAATAGCGACAAAGTTACATCAGTTCATATATTCACTTATGGCATTGAAAAGGTGTTAGAAAGAGATACATATGCAGTAGTATATTCGTAATGTAGAAGGTTGTCACTAGTTTTCATAATGCTAGTGATGTAACTGTGTCGATTTAAGAATTGTTATATAAAAAAAGGCTTAGAACGAAGGGCGCTAACATGAACTTTTTTATTCTGAGATAAACTGGCGCTCAGCAGTAAGGAACATTGGGAGACGTTTCAAAGTTAAATAATTTAAACGAACACATTTATAAAAGGCATATTTTTTGACGTGGATATGTCTATGTTTTCGTTTTGCAGGGGGTTATTTTGTGAACAGGAGTGTATTTACTAATAAAATCAATAAATTTGTGCTGCATAAATTCGAAAATCTTTGAATTCGAAATTGTTCTTTGTAGTGCTTTGGGTGAGGCACTAAAACTCAGGAATGTAGGCACACTCATTATATTTAGAGAATCACAATAACATGATACAACAAAGATACAGATCCATGAACGCGCGGGAACGACCGAGAGCCAACGCCCTATTTCATACAGTCACGAGGTAGTCCAAGCGCCGGAGCAAAAAAAGTAGGTTCGTAAAAAAATGTTCGGGACCGGCTATTTTTTTTTTGGAATATGTTCAGGGGTGTCCCCTGATTGTAAATCCAAGTTGGCGTCATCGGGGGGGGGTGAGCGTCAGCCGCCATCTTGAAAAACACGTTTTATTGAATATCTCGCGAACCGGGCATCGTACGACAAAAATAGTGCAGATCATTTTTGTAGATAATAATATTTGCCATCTTTTTTATTTAAAACTTTTTCTGTAAAATGCATAGTTTTTTATTTGTAGCGCTTCAAACTTTCAATATGGTTTTTGCTAAATATATAGTTAACGGTTCATGATAAATGAAAAATGGTAATAACTGAATTTGTAGAGCATGAAATTTCCTATAAATTTCATTCGGAACTTTTTCCCGTAGCTATAAGTTTAGGAGCTGCAGCTAGGTAAAACTTGCACCTCGTACATTATCAGTGACAATATTGCTCGTTTGTATACGAAAACCATTTCATAACGCATAAAATGGCATAAAGTGTTCCAAAAAATGTCAATGCAGCTGTGTAACGAATCAATTAAAATTATAAATAGTGTGGAGAACAACGAATAATTTATCCATCTTTATTGTTGCTTAATATAGTAACATCATAAAAGTTATTATGTAAAAACGTGGAGCATTATTTTACAGGGCGAGTCTAATTCTTTTCGATGTCGACGGAAGACACTCATCTCCTTCTGAATCGATTTCTTCTGCCTCCGCCATATCCGAAGGAGACGAATCGAAGGTTGGGTCTTCTTCGATTTCGTTTTCGATGGCATCTATTACGTCTGGCACGTTGTCGCATGTTTGGCCACTGCAATTCGAGCAAATGATTGAACATTTCAAACCAGCTTTTCAGCATCCACAAGCAGCTCCGCAATATTGTAGGAATGTTGAGGGGGGAAAGTCCGAACGACCCAAAATATATACTACAACTCATAGCGCATGATTGAATATATAGCATTATAATCTCGTGAATATTTTGCGTTCACTCGACATTTACAGCGTTTTAGCTCCTAAACTATAAATGTTACGGGAAAAAGTTTCGAATGAAATTTATAGGAAATTTCATGCTCTACAAATTTAGTTATTACCATTTTTCATTTATCATGAACCGTTAACTATATATTTAGCAAAAACCATATTTTAAAAAGTTTGAAGCGCTACAAATAAAAAACTATGCTTTTTACAGAAAAAAGTTTTAAATAAAAAAGATGGCAAATATTATTATCTACAAAAATGATTTGTACTATTTTTGTCGTACGATGCGCGGTTCGCCAGATATTCAATAAAACGTGTTTTTCAAGATGGCGGCTGACGCTCACACCCCCCCCCCCCCCCCCCCCCCCGATGACGCCAACTTGGATTTACAAAACCTCTGGCGCTTGGGCTAAGGCGCGAGAGCGCGCTGCTCTCCTACGCAATTGTCTTTGTATCGAGCGGGACGGCGAATGTGGCGCCCTCTTCGAGAGCGCGTAAATTTAAAATTACCGCCTGAGTCATTACTTGGCGCTACATCTTCCAATTACCTGAGTATCCACTTATACATACAGTTCTTTATCTACCACCTCAGTGTGTTATAGCTTTTACGAAAGAAAAACTGATATAAATAATCGTGAAGAATATGTTTTACCCTTACCCTTGATAGTTTGAATTCAAAACGAGTACCTATAGTCCATTCGCGTTAAGAAAATAGTGAGTCATCGTTGTCCGCCGGCCTGGCCACGCCCCCCAGCCAATTAAAATGCTAGAAATTAGAAAGTTGAGTTCACAGTGACCAGTTGAAGTCTGAGCTTCGAACAAAACGGTTGTGTATTTTTCGTGACTCTTCAACAATAAAATTTGAAAATGAATACTTCACCAATTCGAAAGAATAAAAGTGGATCAATAATCCATAGCGGAGAGAGACGCATAATTTATAATGTTTATAAGTACTTTAAACTGTGTGATTTAAATGCAACTATGGAGAGCATAGTCATAAAAACAGCAAGTGCATGCGGTGTGTCCGAAAATACTGTTTATAAAATTATTAAAGAACAAAAGGATACTAACACTTTAAAATCACCCGTGAAAAAAAGAGCTCGACTATCCACAGTCGATAAATTAGATGAGCTAGACAAATGTGCAATAAGAAGAAAAGTTCACTCAATATATTTAAATAACGACTACCCGACATTGGACAAAATTATGAGAATTTGCGAAGCTGACGAAGATATTCCTGTTTTCAAACGTACTACACTTCATAAAATATTGCACGAGCTTGGTTTCGATTTCAATAAACAGGATAATAGAACATTGTTAGTCGAAAGGGAAGATATTGTTTTATGGAGGCGTAAATATCTTCGGCAAATAAAAGAATACAGAGACGCTAATAAAACCATTTACTATCTTGACGAAACGTGGGTAAACGCCGGACACGTAAAGACAAAAACATGGTTGGATACAACGGTAAAAAATAAAAGACAAGCCTTTCTAGATGGCTTATCAACCGGTCCAAAGGCTCCGACAGGAAAAGGTAAAAGGTTAATTGTATTGCACATTGGCAGCGACAAAGGGTTCGTGGAAGATGGTTTACTAGTATTTGAATCCAAGTCTACAAAAGACTATCATGAAGAGATGGATGGTGAAAGATTCCTTCATTGGTTCATTAATATAATGCCTAAGCTAGAACCAGGATGTGTGGTTGTCATGGATAACGCTCCCTACCATTCGGTAAGAGTCGAAAAAATACCAACAACCAGCTGGAACAAACAGCAAATAATAGATTGGCTTCAAAGCAAAGGAAAAACCGTGGACATGACTTATTTAAAAAAAGAATTATTAGTGAAAGTTGCCGAAATCGCCCCACAATATAATAAATATTTAATAGATGAGACTGCCAAAAGTAATGGAATTACAATTCTTCGCCTGCCGCCTTACCATTGCAAACTTAACCCAATTGAATTGGTGTGGGCCCAAATAAAAAATTATGTCGGTGCCAATAACTCCACGTTCAAAATGAGTGATGTAAAAAAATTATTATATGACGCAATAGCATTAATAGACGCTAATCGTTGGAAGAAGTGCTGCGACCACGTGATACGAGAAGAAAATACCATGTGGCATTTGGATGACGTCATGGAACACGCAGAACAAAATTCTTTCATAATAAATGTAACTGAAGAATCTACCGATACTGATTAGTGATTTAAGTAATTTTAAGACATTTTTGTTCCATTAAAAATAATTAAATATAAAAAAAAAATTGTACTTTTACTCCACTGTGAATACACCCTTATCCTGTAGTTGCACAGATGACTCACTATTTTCTTAACGCGAATGGACTATAGTCTTGTTTGCCGTTTACCGATATACTTACAATTCGACATATTACATCATCAATGTCCAAGTTCACTGTAGACATAGACCTTCCTCAATGCGCGTCACCACACTCGGTGCTCTGCGTTTCATAATTCATTTTTATTTAATTGTAATTTTTTGGTGTTTATACATATCTAGTCCAGCCATAAGTTATGTTACAAATGAAAATGCATTTATTTTTTTATGAAGTAAGGTAATCTTAATAAAACTTATATATACATATAATATTTATTGAAGTCTCAGCAAAAGTATAAAAAATAATTCTATTCAAAATGGCCACCATTAGCTTTAATACAGGCCTTTAATTTGTATGGCCACGAATTTATCGATTTACGCACTGTTTCCATGGGAAATTTAGCCACTGCTTACTCCAGAGATTTCTTAAAGAGACTCAATGTTGGCGTGTCGTTTAGAGCCGGCCCTATTCTCTAAATAGACTGCTCTAAACGACACGCCAACATTTAGTCATATTTGTAGTCTAAGGGGTTCAGATCTGGGTTAGACGAGGGCCAGGCTTGGGCAGTTCGTGCCTTGTGACCAGGTGCAGGGTCCTGCTAGAAAGTCCAAGGTACATTTTTAAAAAATGTATTGCTGGGAGGTTTCACAATAAGATCCAAGACGGTCTCTTAATACACTTTGGCTGACAAATATGACTGCGTTTAGTCCATGTCCAATTTGACCTTTCCACACGTAGTAATCATTCCATTTTAATTTCTTCATTCCTTGGAAATCTGTAAAAAAACAGTTAAGTTTTGTCAGATAACCAAACATGTGAAAAGGAACGTAATTTTTTGATGAAAAATAAACCTATCCCTAAACCTCTACTTTAATCTTTACATAAGCCATAAGTTAACCAAACCGATGCTTTTAGTAACAAGCGTCGGTTTACAGCCACCTTTATCTTTTAGTATGCGGTGGAGTATACGAGTAGACCCAAAAAGTTTAGGTCGTGTAGATTAGCTTCGCTCGCGGTGGAGTCCGCGCTTTAGCCACTTCTAAATACATAAGTGTGAAGACTCTATGTCTATACCAAACTCCTTGTTCAAATGATTGAGTATTACAAGCTTAAATATGACATAATAGAAAAAGTATATTAGGTTTCCAAGCAACATTGTTTATATACATAAAAGAAAATAATACACTTGAATATTTTCTCTATTTGATTGCACTTGTAAATAATTTACCAATTGTTTATTTTACTAGTTACAAATAAAACAGCTGTTCAGTTTATAAACGTTTATTCTTGTAGTACTGTGTTTATTTGTCACGGCAAATATCAAATCTAAAACTAATATTCTTCCACTGCAATGGTTAATAAAAACTTTAAAATAAGCAATTATTTAAAATGCTAAATGTGCCACCACACATGTTTCCTTTTTGTTCCCGTTAAAATATAGGTATGTCGATAAAAATTTACATCACTATAAAATTTACATAAAAAGCATCAGTCATTATAATGCGACCAAGTTATGTAGTAACGTAACGACAAAGATAATTGTATTAGTGTATAGATGGAACAATAAAAATTGAAGATTCCTTCGATACTCGATACCCGTCTTTCTAATGGCTGCATGTCGTATGTTAAAAAGAGATAACAATAGCCGAATATGACGTCTAAAAACGCTGCGCGCCATAAAAGAGGCAACGTCATATTTGTTTATATCATGCTGGTTAACAAGCGCGTTTAGCTTTATGTGATTTAAAATACTTAAAAATCTGAAAGTGTGATTTCATAAATCTGTTGCTTGCCAAGAATGGCTTGTACTGTTCCCGTTTGTCCAAGTAGAGTGGGTGTTTTGAAGGAGAATAATGGAAACATATCATTTCACCGGTAAGTCGCACAGCTCGCACTCATTAATTTTGGCGTTTTGTAAACAAATTTTTATAATTATTTACTAAAAATGAATCATTGTACATGCATACACAGCTCTAAGGTTGATTTATTTAAAGAAAAGCTGGTGTTTATAACTAAAATTTACAAAAACCAAAGTTAATCGGAATATTTGACATTTGTCTTGCTTTATAGTGCTGTAGTCTGATCTTGATAAGTTTATCGATATCGATAACTAATTTATTTTTAGTAGAGTGTTGACAATTTCTAGCATTCACTGCAGGTTGAAAGTAATTTTTATCAATTTATAAAATTATTTATTTATTAAATTAATTAATTATTTATTAATTTATTAAATTTTTATTTTTATCAGATTTCCCACCGACATCGATTTAAAAAAAAACGTGGACAAAAAATGTAAGAAAAGCCGACGATTGGAGAGCTTCGCAATATACAAGAATATGCTCGATGAACTTTGAAGATTCTTGCTTTCATCAAGGATATCAGCGTAAAATTCTACACTCGTATGCAGTGCCGACAATATTCCTAAAATTACTACCATCGTGTAAACCAGTAAGTAATATCTATAAGTTATAAAGAAGTTATGCTTCAATCTATGAAAATTATGAAAATCTTTTGAATCATTAATAACCAAAAACTATTTCTTTTCAGAAATTACCCAGAAAAAGAAAACTTACTAATAAATACGTGGATACCCAAGCGTCAACATTAACTGCAAGTCTTTAAATTAAAATGTTGACGAATCACAGATGAACGATATCACAGATTAAAATGAAACGATATCTCAGATTATCCACTCTGTGATATCGTTTCTAAAAATAAAACTTTAAGATTATCGAGTTTTTTTTCTCTCGTAATAAAAACCTACTCCCGTTCTACCCCTTAAGGATGGATTCTAAATATTTCTACTCAAAAAATAACTATTCTTTTGAAATATTTTGGTGAAATAAATGCGAGAGGTTGCATATAATCTCATACAACCGATTAGCAATGCGGCGAGTACCAGTACGCACCCACATTTTATTTATATTGAATAACCAAACAGTACACAGAAACGTATTTAGCCATACTTTTTATCCGTCATATATTTAAAATCTATATCAACGATATCTAGTTATCAATAAAAATGCACAGCACTATTATACGCTATAACTTTAGCTTGCATTGTATAGTCAAAATGGAGACATTCACTCAACTTCGACCCGACAGATTATATATGTATGTCTCTTTCAATCTTATGACAATTTGAAGGTGTTAGAAAGAATAAAATATTGCTGCATTTTGTGATCCATCTATAGGTACAGACTAATGCAACATCTTTGCGTAACGACACCAGCAACGAAACGACGACAAAATATTTAATTTGGTGGTATTAAAATACATCCATTTGACATTTGTCTAGTGACAACCTTCTACATTACGAATATACTACTGCATATGTATCTCTTTCTAACACCTTTTCAATGCCATAAGTGAATGCAGTATGAACTGATGTAACTTTGTCGCAATTTTTGTACGTTTCTATGCTTTAGTTATTTTTCAATAAACGAAACAGTTCTGATTATGGATGGCAATGCAGGACAGTATGAGCTCTATCCTACTTCGCAATCCAGCACGGCGGATTGAAATGCGAGATAGTTTCAGTGTGTAACAATCAGAAGTCACAAGTGTGTCAGTGTTGTCGATCGACGTTTCCAGCCTCTTCCCTCAATACTTTTCGAGGACTCTCACTTGTGACTGTCGTAATCAGTGTGCGCTCTATTGTTGCACATTCACGTGATAACAAACCGAAGCCTAATGTTTAACGATAACACAAACACGTCGAGATACAGAATTACGCACTCTGCCTTTTATCTGAGATTCCAAGGTTTGCGGTTCAATTTGGAACATTACTAATCCGAACCTCTTTACTCTTTACTCCTGCCGATTAATAATACCCAAACTAGGACAGACATAATGCCCTTCGATCGGATTCCGAATTCTATTGCGGTAGACGTGTAGTTCTAATGTTTGAGCAGCACGCGAGTCTTGGTGCATTGCATGCATCGTATGGAGTTTTCGCTATGGTTCATCGAGGTAGGTCAGGTCCTGATATCAGCGAAATGCAGATTAGATTGTAACACTCGTGCTTTTCGATGATTTGCACTGTATTATCATTATTATATGGCTTAATTTGACCTTTATAAATAGAAAATTTGTATTTATTTTTGAAATCTGATTGCATAAAACCATAGGATTGTGTCAATTCTACATAGTAATAATGTCTATTGCGTCTGTCCTAATATATTATTATTCTATGTCCCATTTTAATCCTATATTGTAGAATAATGACATACCTCACCTCAAGTATGTCCTTATTCTTTACTCTACAATGTAATTTGTTTTTGTATGGACTGTAAATTGTAATTTACTTCTAATTCTCCATATAAAATATATGACATATGAAATGAATTCAGTTATTTTGAGTAAAGCCAGAAGATACTAGTAAATGTGTAAATGTGAATGTTATATAAAAAGGAAATATTAACCTGATAAAATTATGGCTATGCTTAGAAAGACATTCAGTTGCTTACAGCGTTTTCGCCATAAATCTGGTTTAATAAATGAAAGTTATTATTGGAAACAGTTGTGTCCCCATTATATTCCCCAACGTTATTTAATGTGGGAAAGACACAGAAAAGGTGGATACGAAACTGAACACAAAGTATCTACATTAGAACACATTAAAAATGGTTATAAAGAATTAAAATTTGAACTTAAGTTGTTTGCCCAAGAAGTTAAGGAATTTTTACAATTTGACCCTGTACTAATTGCCAGACCAGGTATGTTTTTAACTTCTACTTAGATGTAAATATGTACCTACTTACATATGAAAAACTGTGTGGTCTATAGTGAAATATAATTTTTGCCATGTTTATATTTAAATAAAGATTAACTATTTCAACTATTAAATAACCAACATCAACACATTTCACTGTTTCACTGGTAACTTAAGTGTGTTTTTGTGTAGGTTTTTCATACTTTATATTGAGGGTACAAGAGTTTTTTTGTGGGTTACATCTTTTTCTATGTGAAGGATGGCACAAGCCAATGGTTCACTTGATAGTTGGTGGCTGCCGTCACCTATTATCAAACAATGAATGCAAGTGTGTTGCCAACCTTGAATGGGAATAACCTTTTCTTGCACAAGTTTAATCTAGCACACAGATAATTCTCGAAGCATATTTATGCCACTTTTTAATTTGTTCTTAAGGGAGTAATTACTATTCAACCTATTTCTTTAGCTCATGGAATATTGGTGTTTTCTATGGAATAAAAGCTAAATAAGTTAGTTACTCCCTCAGGTCTATAACTGTATAACAATTACTTATATAATAATTTGTTGAATTACTAATTGAATGCTAAAGGATCTTCGCACTTTAATTCAACCCTTTGTTGAATTTATTGGTTTCATCCCTTGTTTACCTTAGTAGCATCATTGACTGCATTTATTGTATTTAAATTCTGCATACTTACTTAACATAATATGGGTTTTTAAAATTCTCAAATAATTCACATTTTTTTTCCATGATAAATTATTTAATTTACCATCTGTTGAGTAATTTAGTAATGTTAATGTAAAATTTATTATAAAATATTCGTTAATTTAAAAATAACGATTGTTTTAATTTTTTTTTAAAACATTTTAGGGACATATTTTGGTTCATTTATTTAATTGTCAGGAATGTTAAATATTATATAGCGTTCTATGGTCAAGAACCTCTGTTTTCTGTCAGTTTGCGTGTACAGATTACTATTACCCTTTATCGTTTTGTCTATTACTGTCAACTTTGGAGCTCTCTACGTCTTGTTTTTATATTCTGTGGTCAAAAATTGAATCAAATCCGTTAGGGAAGTTGACATTTATTTCTATTTTGTTTTTCTTTAATGTAAAGGACTAAACGAAAATAGCCAGTTACCGTTTCTCATTATAGTTCCAGAGGACATATTTAACGCATAAAATTAACGATTCCTTACGACATATTTAATAGCGAATGTTTTCAACGAGTGACATCAACAATCCATGGCCTGTTCAGAAATTGAAAAGTCTGTCAAAATCTAGTCTGGCTAATTACGATTCGACCGAAAATAATATGAATTCGGATCCAGAAAGCGCAGTTACTTCGGATGACAATTTCGTAACTCCAGTATCATCAGCCGGCGACCTAATGGCTCTTTCGCCTGATCCACATGGTAACATAACCGGTGATATACTGACTGGGCCCGAATATGATAGCATCTGCGATGTTACAATGCAAGATATTCCACTGTTAAATGATCTGACCTTTGACACAGATTATCTCGTGAAGTGCTCGCAATCCTCGTCACAGGGTAATCAGAACCAAATAGACAGAGGTAAGGAAAGTCTTTTTGTGAAATTTGACCCTCTGTATTCTAGACAAAAGCAAATGACATTTTATAACCAAAATAAGCAAGGGACAGATTTTAATGAACAGGATGTTGGATATGAAACAGGAAGTGCTGCTTCTGTTAATGATAACACAACATGCGCTGAACAGATATCTACAGGATTTTCACAACCAATGTCTAAAGATAAACCAATACAAGTTGTTCCTCCAGTTAAAAATTCTGACCCCTCTAAGAATTTGGTCGATCCGAAAATGACACCGGCTTTAGTTCGAAGTTTTTCAGCAATAATGACACCCACACATATTGCCACAGAAAGACTTATCAATATCTCCGAGAATTCAACCACACCAATCAATTTCTCTCGTAACTATGGATACAATAGCTTTAGTTCACAACCGAAAGATTGTCAGCAGACTCTGAGACATATTTTACAGAAAAGGGACCAAGAGGTGCTACAGTTGCTGCAAGAGAACAGAGAACTCAAGGTTTCATTACAGGAAATAAATCATAAATATGAAAGGCAAAGGGAAGAGTTTAAATGTGAAATTAAGAAAATAAGAGATGAAAAGGATGGTTTACAAGAGAGTGAACAGAAATTAGTTATGCAATTAAACAATAAAATTCTGAGTCACAAACAAATGGCTATTGCTATGGAGGAGTACGAAAAAACTATTACCTCAATCATTGACAAAAAACAGAAGCAAGAGGGTAATTTTAAAGAAATAACGGATAAGTTAACTTCTGAAAGAGACCAGGCGTTGACACATCTTGCAAATATGGAAAGTTCTTTTAATGATCTTCTTGCAAAATATGAGAAATGTAAGTCTATTGTAGTCGAAGCAAAAGAAAAAGAGAAAATGTATGAGAAAAAAATTTCAGAATACGAGAAAGGCATAAGTAAAGTTGAAGACTCTTATAACAAATTGAAAGAAATCACAACTGAAAAATTGAACAAAGCAAATGAAACCCTTGACGCCCTCAAGAAGAAGCATAATGCGGAAATAATCAAATTGAATGCTCTTAATAAAAAGCATGAAGTTACAATATTATCCTTGCAAGAGTCCTTAACTCAAAAGACCAGAGACAACGAAAATTTGACAAGAATATGTGACCAGCTAATAAATAATGTTAATTAATTTACTCACTTATTTTTCTGTATTATTAAGCCATGTTGACACGATCAGAGTATGTTTGAGAGAATGAACTCGTAGGAATAGTCTTCAAGGATAGCAGTTATCTAATATGGTTCACTTGGTTCTTTTTCTTCATCTCTACTATTTTTTTTAACAAATGGCAATTCAGACTGAAACACGAAATGGTAATAATGCTTGCAATGCATAAGGTGCCGCGCTGCGTATCGCGGCGAATCGTGAAGCAGCGTTCACGTAGTACATGTAAAGTAGCGTTCACTCTGCATCCAAGCAATACTTTGATGTATCAACACAGCGTTAGGGCTTAATTAGGGTTGGTGCTTTTTGTTTATGTTGTTAGATTAAGTGTATATCCGTTATTGTACCTTTACACATTGCCTTAACTAAACATTAGTGCAGGTGGCATAAAAGAATTTTGTTCAAGCTAGTCTCGTAAATTAGGCATTGTTTAAAAGTAAATAGATACCTGTTGTAGTTCACATATTAGAATAACATGTAGCACAAAAACATTTTAAATTGGTCCAATTGGTGCTTATGCTTCCCCTTAAGACACTATCTCGGAACTCTCAAGAGCACTGGATCTCATAAATAATAGATAGATCTCATAAAACACAAAAAAAGATCAATTTAATACTTTTTTTGGACATTCTATCGCAAGATTTTTGTGTTGGTTTCACATGCCACTGATAAGTGTCATGGCAATTAGTTTTGACTGTTTTGTTACATTATGCTTTTTTACATTAGTTATACTCACTATAATATGGACTCAATACTAACTAATCAATACTTGCAAATTTCATTTGTATAGTTGGTCAGCAAAACTTGCAGTAAAGAGTCAAAACCTACAATCATCTAATTTCCTGTTGCCATTTTGTTATATTATATATAACGTGTAATACAAATAATACATTAGGTACACAATATTTATATTATTTTTTTTCTTCACAAATCTTCATGTCTGGGATAACCATTAATAATACACTTATCTAATAGCAATTTTTTGAAAACGATGAAACTTAAAATTTCATTGTGGTTTTTATACATGATGTTATATTAAGTTGGTGATTTTGTTAGGATTATTGTTTAGAGTAATGACTTAATTTTTTACAAGTATTAAAGTTTATACTTTTTTAACATTAATAGTTAAAAACAATGTATGCTTTTTAAATCTTTGTCAACCATATTTTTGTACCGTTTTAGAGCATTGATTAATTTTGCTTGTTAGGCCTTTTGCATATTATAAGAAAATTTCTTGTGTCTTATGAGAAATATCTTATAAGAAATGTAGTCGCATTGATTGTTATTATGTATGTGCATACATATTACAAGATATTTTTTCTTATGACACGCGCATATTAGTCATTTTGTCGGCTGCATGTTCGATGTCGCGCCTACACAACACGTCTTGTTTAGACACGACATCTACTCGACTATGTAAACAAGTTTCCGCGTGCACATTCGGCGCGGGTGTCTGGGAAAACGCGTGTAGTGTCCACGCTTTCACTTAAATTAAACTTTAAAATAAATTAAATTTATCACTAAACATCTAAAAATTAAAAATTCTTACCAGAGAGTTACAACAAGCATTTCACGTGGGGTTACCTTCTCTAAATTGCGTATTTTGACAAAATAACGATGACTTCAAATGTACTAGCAGCTCATCAAAAGTAGCTTGTTGGACATACAGAAGTAATTAAAAAAACTTTTGTTCGTCTTGAAGTAGTTCTGGTATCAACTTCGTATATGCCCCATCATTAATTATTAATAATATTAATAATAATGACATTTAATTCAGACACAAGTCCATATAGTTTAATAGATATTTTAATATATATGAAAATATTAAAGTTAATATATATTTAATATATATAATAAATATATATATATTTTAATATATATTTAATGGATGTATCCAATGACGCCTACAACTACGGCGTTTTCTTCTATGGTACAAGTATGCAATCAATAATAGACGCTGTTGGCTGTCCATTTTGTATACGTGTATCCTCCGTGAATTGTGGTTACACAGACTGAGGATAGACGTCTTGCATAATGTGTACGATAAACCAGACAAGACATTTTTCTTGTCTAATGTTCGTGTCTGATAATGTGCAAAAGGCCTCTTTCCAAATGAATGTATTTAATTTGTTAATGGCATGAAAGATAAAAAAATCTGAGTACTCAATTCATGTGCATTCCTGAAAGTCAATGTTGAGCCGTCCTTTTCATAATATTTAATAAGTTGATATTACACACCACACTGTACTTGACAGTATTTTGTTAGGTAAGTATTTTAGAATAGAGTTATTCAAATTTAGCTTATTATTTTGTATGCTTATCGCGTTAAAATTTATTTTAAGTTGCTTTTTGTCTTCAGAAATAAATTGGTAAATAACTACAGTTTTATTTGTAATACTTATTAAAATTTCTATATCCTACAAATTAGTGTTCACTATGTTCACTAATATAACCATATAAATATTAGTGAAACATAAGTTTCGGATAGACATAATAGTACATGCTATTTTTTCATTTTCCTTTATTAAAAAAATGTTAGGTATGATTAAATAAATTTTCGGAGATTATTTAGACTACTCAAGTTTCCTTAGATTGGTAATTAGATTAAAACTGGCGATGAAATTGTTAAAAATAAATTAAAATATTTTTTTACATGATCATAGCATTTGTTGTGTTAAAGTTATAAACATGTTTTTTTTTTGTTTGAAAGGTACCTAATAGATGTAGTTCAATTTGAAAGCACTAACGGCGCTATTAATAAACCAATTTTAAATATAGCGTAACTTTAAAAAGAGGCTACTCTTTTAAGAAAAAATCCTGTTTGGATTATTATGTAAAGGTCGACAGACGGGCTGACGTTCCATTTGATGGTAGGTGGCTACAGTTGCCTGTAACACAAGCAACGTCACAGGTGGGTAGACCTGTGACGTGACAAATGCGACGCTAACCATAGAAGGCTTAAGAAGGCTTACTCATTCATCGATTCACAACAGCACACATGCTGTTATTTCACGGTGGTCTTCTGCCCAAATAACTCCGAAAGTGTGCCCTGCCACTACATGGCTAGAGCCAACTTTTGAAAAAAGTTCATTTTCAAAATTGGCCCTGCCAAGAATCGAACCTGGGTTCCCTGAGGCAGAGCTTTAAGGTAAGCTCCCTAACCATGGCGTTAAGGTAAGCACCCTAACCCATGGCTAACCATGCGATCATAACTGCTCTTATTTGGACGCGATAGACCTTTAAACACAAAACTTGTAAAATTTTCTTTACACATGATTCAATGTATAGTCTGTATAAAGAACACTTTTAAAAGAAACGTTTAAACAAAATTAAAAGTCTCACTAAGAAAAGAACATAAAATAAGTTGCATTTTTTATGAACGGTTATTGTTTTAGTTAAACGAACATCATTTATCTATACCCTATATTTAAAAATGGTAAACCTGAAGAATTTGAACACGCTAATCTCTTGAACAGCATTCGAATTTCAAATTTTTTTGCTTCTCATACCCTAATTCTTGAGAAATTATAGACATCTCGCTAGGGCCCTAGTCAGCAGAGTAAACTGAAAGTACCTAAGTCAAAACGAATGCTAAGCAATAACGCGGACCGCAGCATTGCGATGCTGTGGGTCGCGGTGAACGCTTGACCACAGAGAAAATCTTAAGTATTACCTACTTCTTTTAAATTAAGCAAGCAACTACATTTATTCAGCTCAAATCATCTTTTGTCTATAGAAAACACCCGTTTTGTATGGAGATGCATTCGTTCAGCTTTCTCGCTAAATATAAGCGAAACTAAGGACAAAACGTGTTTATCATTCGCACGTCAAGGACAGTGAACAGCGCTGTTCCGTCGCGTTCAGCACTTTACGCGACCGATAGAAGCGGTTCAGCTTCAATAGCACTCTATTGACGGCCGTACGCGGCCGATAAAAGCGGAACTACATATATAAGTGTAACCAAAATCGTCCAGCGAAACGCGAATGGAGCTGAGATTAGTTACCTACTTCCTAAATGGAACATCTAATATTTTTATATGTTAATATCATTATTTAAACTAAAGAATATTTATGTTTCAGGAGAAACGGACCTACTGTGGTGTTTTAATGACGCCAGCGTTTTAGACAATTTCGTCACTACAAGCGACAGCGATCATAATGAGGGTTACAGTACATGCAGCTTTGACATGAGTAGTGCTGGACGCGCCCTTTTTCATGGATACTTGGACACTAGAGTGCCTAAAGATGGACGCATAAAAAAAGCCGGCTATTGTGCCATGAGATCTAAGAGAAAGCGTGTAAGATTTTTTCTTTGTTTTTTTTTCTTTTTTCAAATTTCTGTCTTGCACTTATTGTGCGAGCGGTCAGCGGCCAAAAATGTAACAAAAGTTGGTTATTCATTAATTAATCTGTACCTACTTATAAAATCATTTGCCCTGACTATCAACGCGCAACCAAAACAAGTTCAGAAAGCTGAAAATTGTAACATTTTTTTGGAAATTTCAACTTCATGCGAAGGCTCGCGGGGGGCCGTGTCACTATTATAATATAAACTAGACACAAAAAGTGGGCCCAGAAACGAATCCTGCGACACACCCTTTGCTACTGGAAATCTAAAAAATTGCCATTAATATAAACTCTTTGAGTTCTAGAGCCATTTTAAGTTCTAAGAGGTTAAATTCTACAAAATTATAACCTTCTGTGTAGATGGACTACTAACGAAATAAATAATGAAATTAAGAAAAAATAAAAGTCCTTTTCTCTATACCTACATATAGACGCTGAGTTCGGTACCTTTCTCATTATTTGTAAAACAATTTTTTAACGACAAAATCAAATCAAATTGACGATTGATTAGTTTGACGACGAGCTTTAGTGTTACCAATAACAAAATAATTTTTTCCATCTTCGAATTTATTTTGATCGAACACCAGTATATTATGTTACATGTTTTGTTTATTTTTAACAGAAATCCTTCAAACGTGCATCAACATACGATTGGCAACTTTACAATACATTGGTTTTAAAAGTACGAGGTGATGGTAGATCATATTTACTGAATTTATCATGCGAGGGTTACTATGACATCACTTGGAACGATATATACCATTACGTACTTTATACCAGAGGCGGGCCTTATTGGCAGATTGCTAAGGTAAGAACACGGATAATAGAGGTAAGAATCAACTGTAATGAGACAATGTCCGTCGGCCACCATTAAATAGGAGGCGCTGTAGTAGCATTTTATTTACGGTGGTTTCATGAACTACGCAACCAACCAATCTTACCAAAGAGCAATTTTACACAAGCTCCATTCTAGGTAATTTATGAACCACTATTTAATGAATGTAACTTGCCAGTTTTTCAGCTAATTTAGTCTCCTTTTTCTGTTTTCAATGGCTAGCTAAGATTACATTATCTATAAGATCTTTCTACTGTTCCGAGTTTTTTTGGACATCCCAGGCCTGCGTGAAATTTTCGTTCACCACAGATTTTTTTACTTTATTATTATATGTTCATAATAATAATTACTCACGTACAGTCGAGTTCAACTTAATGAGCACTCGTTTACTGTACTCATTCAATTGTGTATAAAAATGCGTTGGTGAAAACGGTTTTAGCAATCAGTCATAAACTGGGCAGCCTGTCTAAAGACTATCATGGAACAACATGTGTGCTTCGGTGAGTGAGTGAGGGGTGTCGGAACCAGTGTTTCTTTCAGACAATTTGTTTAGGGGGAGCATTTAAGGGGTTTGGGGGGGCGAAGTAAGAAAAGGACTTCGTTATAAATTCACGTTAATCTTCTCTATATATAAAAATGAATCCCTATTTCCCTTGGTCACGGCATCACGCGTGAACGGGTAAACCGATTTTAATTCTGTATTCACTAATGGAAAGAAGGATAAACGGGGAATGTTTATGTAAATAAAAAATTGGGGCGGGTCGCTAGTTGGATTTAAAATTTAGTTTATGAAAAAATAAATTATTATTATTTATTTTTCATGAGGATTAGCAACATCACAATTTACCTTATACCCCCGGCCATTATAAGAGTGCTGTTCTGACAGGTGTCAATTCCATACATTTTCTGTATCGTTTATTCGGAAATGAATTTTATGCAATGGACATAAAGAAATGTCAAAAACGCATTTATAGAATGACCGTACTATAGAGACGAACACCGAGAAATAAGTGAGTGAATAAGGGATGACAGAGTCCATTGACCTATCCCTTTCTAATCCTTTATCCTGTTCGGAAGTGCACTTGCAGCACTTTTGGCTTTGCTTGTGTTATAGACGACTGCAGCCACCTACAATCAAGTGGCCCGTCAGCCTGATGTCGAAGTTAACT
The DNA here is from genome assembly GCA_910589475.2 of Bembecia ichneumoniformis. NCBI lineage: Eukaryota > Metazoa > Arthropoda > Insecta > Lepidoptera > Sesiidae > Bembecia > Bembecia ichneumoniformis. The sequence continues at coordinate 7,773,820 of OU342537.1, read as the reverse complement.
TAAATATATATATATGTATATATATAAACACAGCAAAAAAAATGTCTAAGCAACACATACTATTTCAAATTATTAATCAATTATTATATCATTTTTTACCAAGTAGATAATACCTATGTAAACTTTTTTGATCTAGAAGACAATACTGGCTGGTTGTAAAAAAAAATTAGAGTATCATTTGTTTTTTTTTTTCACAAATTCAAAAGCGAATGCATTTGTCCGAATTTTATAGCGTTTTCTTTGCTTTTTAAAATTTAGTATTCTGTATCAATTTTATGATTTAAACAATAATTTGAAAAAAGTTTTGAACAAATTTGGATTTTGAGACATTTTTTACGTCATGGAGCGACGTCATTTGAACGCAGATGAAATGCAAAGACCTGTAGGGATGTTGCAAGCGGGAAGAAGTCAATCTCAGGTATATCGGTATTTTGGTGTCAACAGAAGCGTTATTTGCCGTCTTCATCAGCGTTACACTAACACGAGAGATCCTGCTGAGCAGCACCCAGGTCGAGAAAGGTGTACAACCACACGGCAAGATCGATACATACAACTGACTGCAAGACGCCAGCCGATGTTAACCGCCCGAGAGATAGGTTTAAGGCTACAAAATTCAAGTGGTGTTGTTGTTAGCTGCCAAACTGTGCGAAATCGACTGCATGAGTATGGCATTGTTGTGCTGTGTTCACGCCCCAGAAAGGGGAGAGGTGAAATTGAAATAGGGACGAAATAACTTGTAGGGAGTGAAGAAAGTGCGCGCGGGAAAGAGCCCCGAGCAAGTACCGCGTGCATCTCTCGTGATTCGGTCCGTTATGCCGCAAGGCGGGTAGGACCATGGGTGGAAGGTGGGTCATGCATGAGTATGGCCTATGAGCACGACGGCCAATTAGGTGCCCACCGATACGTCACGGGAATCGCGCTCGTCGAAATGAATGGTGTCGGGAACACATTACATGGACCCGGGAACAATGGGATAAAATTTTATTTTGCGATGAGTCTCGATTTGGATTCAAGCCTGATACTAGAAGGGTAAGTTTTCAATTCAAGCCTGGAAATACTGAAAGACTGAGGTGCGTTCAGGAAGTGCATCCATACAACGGCTCAACAGTTATGGTATGGGCGGGTATTATGAAGAACAGACGAACTGAGCTCGTTTTTGTAAATCGCACAAACGCTTGGCTCCGATTTCACGTTGATGCATGACAATGCGCGTTCGCATACAGCTTTGCACACATGGGAGTACTTGACAAGGGAAAACATCCTGGTATTACCTTGGCCTGCACAATCGCCAGAACTCAACCCCATCGAGCATGCATGGGACATGCTCCAGAGACGTGTTTTAAAGGACTTGAATGGAGTGACAACAACCCAACAACTGATGGACTAATTTCATTGGGAACAATTGCCGCAGGATAACATTAACAGTCCCATCGATTCCATGAATAATCGGTGCCAGCAAGTTCTCAATAACAGAGGAGGCTACACTTTGTATTAATTTATGCAATTTTAGTTTAAGTTTAGTTTATTAGGCACCTTACTTTGTACTACGTACATACAGTACTTACTCGAAATTATTGTTAATTAAGATTATTTAAAAAAAAATAAAAAAACAATTGAGGCTTAATATCAAAAAAGCATTAAAAAATAATATATATTTATTAAAAAATAATAAAAATAATAAATAAGAAAACACTAAGGATTTAATGCGAAAACACATTGTAAATGTGAAATTTGTATGTATTGCTCAGACTTTTTTGATGTGTTTATATATACATATATACGAATAAGTAAAGTGTGGGTTATTTCAGATTCCTTTTTCAAAATTCATCTTGGGATCCAAGGGACGAGTGCAAGACAAGCAAAACAGGATGTCATGGAGCAAAGTAACTCACTTCGGAATATCTTGCGGTGATAGAATTGATGGAAATTTCAATTTAGAAATTGAATACGTTGGTAAGAACATAAGCAATATTTACAAAACAAAATAACACGAACACAAAACGGTCCCGATCAAATATCACTAGCAAAGTAGAAAAGATTTTGGATTGAATGATTCTTTTTTAAATTTCTATGAACCTACTGTACTTTGTACGTAGTACCTACTGTACTCTCCAAATAATGGCGCAGCTGGTTTTCTTCTAACACCTTTTACACAAAATGCCCACTCCAACTCTTTGTAACTTGGCCTATTGGGTTCCCGAGTTCGATTCCCGACAGGGTCAACTTTGATTATGAACTTTTAAAGTTGGCTCTGGCCTGGATCTGGAAAGTAGGGCACACTGCGTTTCGCAGTTATTTGGGCAGCCCCTCTGGCGGCAACCACCCTCTTACAGAAGACCACTGTGAAATAACAGGTGTGTGTTTGTTGTGCTGTTGTGTTTCCGTGAGTGAATAAGGGATGCCAGAGCACATTTCCCTATCCAACTACAGTTTGCAGTAGCCACCTACCATCAAGTGGACTATTGGCCTGTCTGCCGATCTTAACATTAAAAAAACCGTAACTAAGTACTTGTTAAATATTATTTACGTAAGTGGCCAGTTCCTCGAAAATTTAATTTTTGTTGGCACACTAAATAGTTCATCGTCATTGAAACATTCATTATACGACTGTAAAAACATTTTTCGATTAGTAATTAGCTTTTTACTCATTAAATTGGGCACACTTGAAGGCAATTGTATACAGATCTTATTACTTATCCTTTAACCTGCCTATATTACATCTATACATATATTACATCTATACATATATTACATCTAAGCTTACACTTGTAACATCTATGGGTAGTTTATGTAAATAGGCGACGCTAGTTACTCGGCGCGTGAGAAATCTTGTCCTATTGCTAGGATCATCATATCATTTGCATCCCCATCGATCCTTTCTGTCGCACTGCTTTAAAATTTGAATAGTTATTAACATTTAATTTTTTTTTTTTTTCAGGATTGGAATTTGACCCAACACACGACGAAGAGTTTGCTTATGAAATGTATAAAACAGAAAGGTTTATAGTTGGAGTCTAAAGAAGAGAGATATGAACAATATGTTTATTTAATATGAATTTTAGAAAATAAATTATGGAACTTTTCATACAAAGATATCTCATCATATTATATTGCAATCTCACAAAGCCATGTAGCTGCCATAAAACCGCCGATATTTCAACGATTATATTTCTAACAGCCATAGTATGAGGACATATCACCAGCAATTATGTACTTGGTCACCCATTATCTAAAAAGGAGAATTTTATTTCTTAGCTTCATATATATTTACTAGCTTCATATATATTTACATATATATTTACTAGTTCTTAGCTTCATATATATTATCCGCAACTTCGTACCGTACTTTTGTTTGTAAACCGATTGGAATGAAATAAACACTAAATGTTACAGAAAGCTTGCTACACTACATCAGTGAAAACCGATTTCAAATCGGTTAAGCCGTTTCTGAGATTAGCCTGCACAAACACACAGACAAATAGGCAAAAATTCTAAAACCTATTTATTTGACCTGGGTAACATAAGTAGGTAAGTATACCGTGTACAGATGGTTTTTTTTATGCAGACGGCTCGTTTACGATTTTTTCGGGCAAGAGAGAGGGCAGCAGTTGTTCGCTTGTCGTCGTCCTTTGCGACGCGACCCTGCTCGCTTCGCTTATAAACAATAATTTACGCAAAAACGCTTTATGAACCTAGCAACGCACTATAGTTTTAAAGGAGTGTTTTCATTGTGGACAAAAATTTATGTTGGTGACTGGCGCCGAGCTGAACTTGCTCACACCTCCACCTGGATGCATCCGTCGAGCAGGTACTGTTACTTGATCTTAATTTTGTGTGAAGCGCCAGCCAATACCACAGAATACCCATAAAACCGCTCCCGCACACGCATTACAATGGTGGTTATTTACACACCGCCATCCCAATATGTAGGTATAGATTTTATTTTAGGGGAATTTACAGGTACAAATATTACATAATAAACAATTTAATTAGAAACATACAATTAATAAAAAAATCCTAAATTCTATTATAGCATGAAAGATTACAATAGATCAACCAGAATTCATTGTATAAGTCGCGTCACGTAAAAAAAAACGTTGGCGGTCAAGATGCGCATTAGGCGATTTGTTGGTCTATTTGGGTGTAACTTCGCTACTCTTTTCGGAAAGCTCGATCAAATCTAACTAAATCTATTATGGATCTGGCCAATATAATCTAAGAAAAATCTTAAACTTAACCAAATGTTGGATCTAATGACACAAAAATTCTCACTAGATCATCATGGATCTAATGAGAATGATCCGTTAAAATTTCGGTCTAGAAGAGATAAGAGAGAGATACTATATAATTATTGTCAGCATTGAGCTCAAACAAAATAAGAAGTAAAGAAAGACCCCTGTGGTCGGCAGAGTGAAGCCGGTAAAACTATCAAACCAACTACGCCTCGTCTTATTAGTTGAGAAACCAGTCTTCAAATGATAAAAAGCAGGATGAAATCACATTTCGAACATTGGAAACCAATATTTTCAATAAAAAAAAAAAAAAAAAAGTTAAAGCTTGGAACACAAAACCTCAACCTACGTACTACACATGTTTATAAAACCGGCTTCACTATGTTTTTCGCAAAATTCTGTCTCCTATTTGGTCTGAGACCCTGAGTACCTAAACTAAAACATCGATTTAAAACAGTTTAAGTATTATTATTAAATTTACGTTCATTGTCCTGATAACATAAATAATTTTAACCCGAACCTTTTACATACCTTTATGTAATCTAATACTATAGTACATCACGGTAATTTTTCCCGCTTAGAATAATTTAATTTTTTTGTGTACACCTCTATGTTTGCTCTGTATTCTAGTTACTACGGAGCAAAGATGTTGTATTAGTCTGATCTTTGCTACGGAGAGTATATATGTTCTGTGGTGGCAACATTTAACCGAATAACTGACAGGTCTGACAGTGGTCTGATGTCATCATCTTTTTCCATAGATTTTTTATTCATCATAATTGGTTGCTTTACTCGCTTTAGTACATACTACCATATAACAATTGTGTTTATTTAATTATAAAAGTGGAACGCACAATAGAACGAACGTTCCTATCGATAAACGAACACTTCTCGTCTTACCGAATTATATTATCTTACATAATTTTGTGGTTAGTATATAAAATAAGCTGAGCAATTACTAAACTGGTTCTCTTTTTGTCGAGAATTTGTTCACCAGGCGTAGGATGTTTTACATTTTGGCATTGCGTAAATCCTTATAACTACATCTCAAAGATATAATTACGGACAGTTATAAATTTTCAGGTGAGAACATGCATACACAATTTGTCCAAAAGCAGTAGATTTTGGAAGTAGAAATATCCGTGTAAAATAACATGTCAGGTACGGAGCAGAATATAGTGAACTCCATGCAACAACTATCTGTGCAACCGTCTAACAGTGGTCCTGAAAAACCCACCCAAGTGGTTACACCTGCCGTCAACAGAACTCAGACATCACAAGCGACCAAAGTGACACCTTTAAAGACGAGTGTGCTCTCTCCTGCTATTGCGACTATTGATAGACTTCTAAGCCTTGGTCCTGTCGTCCCTCCACCGCCACCTGTCATCACAAGGCCTTCAGATATGGATCCACATATGGTGGAACAACTGAGGGCTGTAAAGGTGCATACTATTTTTTCTTATTATTTATTTGTTTAGCTGAAATGTTATCTCCCTACACATGCTCTTTAAATATTTATAATATATATACTACGGTGTTCAAAAAGTAAGGTGACTTTATATTTTTATGAAAAAATAGTTATTTATTCATGAACATTTATATTGTCCCCTTCAAAGTGATCCCCCTCAGATGCAATGCACTTGTGCCAACGCTTTTTCCAATCTTTAAAGCACTTCTCATAAGCACTTTTTGGTATAGCCTTGAGCTCCTCTAGCGATGCAGTTTTTATTTAATCAATCGTTGAAAATCTCCGTCCTTTCATAGGTTTTTTAAGTTTTGGGAAAAGGAAAAAGTCGCAGGGGGCCAAATACGGTGAATATGGTGGCTTAGGCATGATTCTCGTGTTGTTTTTGGCCAAAAAACCTCTCACAAGCAACAATGAATGAGCAGGTGCATTGTCGTGATGCAAAATCCATGAATTATTTTTCCACAATTCCGGACGTTTTTTTCGTATTGCTTCTCGCAAACGGCGCATAACTTCAAGGTAATACTCCTTATTGACCGTACGACCTTTAGGTAAAAACTCTTGATGCACTACGCCGTGGTAGTAAAAAAAAACAGTAAGCAAAACTTTGACATTTGATTGGACTTGGCGTGCTTTTTTCGGTCTTGGCTCTCCTGGGTGCTTCCATTGGGCTTTGGTTTCGACGTCATAACCATATACTCATGATTCGTTCCCAGTTATGACCCTTTTGAGCAAATCGGGATCATCACTGACGTCATTCAAGAGCTCCTGAGCGATGCTCATGCGACGGTTCTTTTGATCAAAATTCAGAAGTTTCGGAACAAATTTCGCAGACACACGTCTCATGCCCAAAACATCCGAAAAAATTGCATGACACGAACCGACTGATATGTCAACATCCTCAGCAACTTCTCTTATGGTAATTCGACGATTTTCAAAAACAATTTTCTTCACAGCTTTGACGATATCTTCTGTTGTTGATGTGCTGGGGTGTCCAGAGCGAGGTTCGTCGTTGGCATCTTCTCGGCTATCTTGGAAAAATTTGTACCACTTGTAAACATTTTTTTTACTTAGAACAGACTCACCGTACGCCACTGTCAACATTTCAAAACTTTTAGAGCACTTGATTCCATTTTTCACACAAAATTTGATTGAAATTCTTTGCTCAATTTTTTATAATAATAGAAAATCGCCGAACACAACAAAATACGTCTAACTTTTTTATCTGTCAAAAACAAACTAAGTATGCTATGTACTTGAAACTGCGAACATATATATGGGACATGTGTACCAACACAATAACAACAAAAAATCAATAATCGAATGTACGTTGCGAGCGAAATTTGAAAAGTCACCTTACTTTTTGAACACACCTCGTATATAAATAATTGTCTTAAATTCAAAGTAATTATACATCTTCTTTTTTTGAATGACACCAAGTTTATATTTTTGTTATGTTAAGGATTAAGGATTAGGAAGGGAAAGAGCAATGTGCTCTGGCATGCCTTATTCACTCACTCATTTCACAGCTTTTTTTTCTTTTCGAAAGCAGCTTTTTTTTATTATATGAATACGTTTTGGGCAAATGAATTTCACTATTAAAGGTCATTATGACATGTCAATCAGGAAAGTGTGATTTAGATCCTCATGTATACATTTCTTGCTTGTATAGTGGGTTTCCATACTTCTCACTAAAATCTTCTGAGGATCTTTAATAAGGACACTACATAGCTGGTTTCCACAAGTCCAGATTTGTTAGAGGATGGTCTTTTTAAATTACTAACTTTAGAGTTGCAACCTTAACCATGTCCTACCTGCCACTTCTACAATTTCATCCTCCCATCTCTTTGGTTGCCTTATTTCTTTTTCTCATCCCTTATTGTTGTTTTGTATTATGTTATTATTTTGATTAACACATGTTTATTTATTTATTTAAAGGAGCTTCTGACGGCTCAAGAGGAGGAAGCCCAGAACCTAAGAGACCTGAATCACGAACTGCGCGAGCGACTAGAGGATTGTGAGAACAAAATTAAAAAATTGACAGAACAGAATGAAGAATACTTGGAGAAAGAGAAGACTCTATCCCAACGTGTCGCTGATAAGGTTAGAAACAATAAACAGATGAGTGTCGTCATGGAAGAATATGAGCGCACTATATCTTCTTTGATTGGCGAACGCGAAACTGAGGGCAAGAGATGGGTGGAAGAGAGAGGGACCCTCGTTAGAGAGAGAGACGAAGCGGCAGCACATTTGGCCTCAATGGAGCATGCTTTCAACGATGTTCACACGAAGTATGAAAGATGTAAAGTTATCATACAAGGATATAAAAGTAACGAGGAAACTCTGAAAAGAACTGTCGAAGAAAACACCGATGCGATACAGAAGTTAGAGGCAAGATATGAAACTTTGAGACAACATGCTATGCAACAGTTAAACAAGGCTAATGCGGAGTTAGACTCTGTGAAGAAAACTCATCAAGCGGAGATACTGAAGTTGAACGCCATGCTGAAGAAGAGCGAAGTGCACGCGTCTTCTTTGCAAGAGTCCCTCGCGCAGAAGATAAAAGACAATGAAGAGTTGACGGCAATTTGTGATGAGTTGATCAACAAAGTCGGTTAGTTCACAATTCTAACATCATACATTAACATAAAGTTTAACTAACATGCATTTTTATAATATATATTTACTTGGAGGTGTAAGTTTTAATAGTGACATAATATATTATTTTATTAATTAAAACCATGGTTTGCAAAAATTCAATATTTATAATAAATATCAAAATATCCGATGTTTGATAAATATTCGATATATATCGGATATATATCAATTATATGAAAAGCTGTCAAAACGACAAGGTATAAAAAACAAAAAATACAATTCTCAATTGTAGTTTTTTGGCAAGTAGTTTTGAAGAGAGTAAAATATTAATTGATATATATCTGCATGAATATCAAATTATATATATCACAATATATATGTATCGGCTGATAATATATATCATTGAGCCCTGATTATAACTCAACTAAAAATAATTATGTAATGAAATTATTCCTGTTACCGTATGTAAATTAATTTACTTGTAAATATTGCGTGCAATCTCCCATATTTTTATTTTTGTACAATTTTATACTTGTAACTAAGTTTTAATTATGTTGACATATAAGTTATACATAATTTAATCGTGGTTATCGGCAGTTGATGAGTGCAGCCGTTTGAACCGTGCAGTACTAGGTTTAAAGGTCTCTGATGGTGTTGTGACCCACCACATAATTATTGATATACACAGAACAAATCAACAACTCACTTGTGATCTTATTATTTGTGGATTGTAGCACTTCTATTATTATTCTCCTATTATTGTCATCAATAGCACTTATGATCACAATAATGTGTTATCTCATACTTATGACTTATCTTTATTGGTTGCGACAAATGACAATTGGTCTGGACAGGGTTCAAACAATAAACAACGATTTATTTATTCTTTGCAGTCACTGTATTGTATCCACTGTTCTAAATTTGTGGGATCGGTAGTGGAGGCATTATCAGGCCCCTACTTTAGCTCTCTTCGCTTTTACATGTTTCTTGATGTTCTCGAAACTGTGGAAAGATGAAAAAAATCTTGTATTATGTTATAAAAATTACACATTTATTTTAATAATTAAGAAATCGAAAGTCAAGTCATACACATAGGAAAGCAAATACTTTCATAACATAAATCCATTGAATTGAAAATTTCTTTTAGCACGTTGGGCACCTTCGGGATGAGGAAAAGCACTGAACTCGCGTGACCGTCACGCTCAGATACATATATTATACAGATGAGTGTATGTGTGTATATATTTATACTAAGCTGAACTCGGCCACGTTTCACTGTGGCCCGTACGGCGCGTGGTACTTGACACGCTTATATATAATACTATTGATCATAGCGTGATGTTATACAGTGTGTTAGGGATCGGATTTCCGATACTTTACCCATGTGTTGCTAGCTAAATTTTATCGACAAAAAACCATACAAAGGGAGGTCGCACCCCTCACCCCTCTAAATGGGAGCCATTTTAAAATTTCATTTCTCGTATTTCTACGAGTTCATTGAAACTATTTTTTTAATCTTTTTATGTTGTTCACAAACACAAAAGTGACCTTATTTTAAAGGTGATGAAATTTGCTAGCATTTAAAAATAAATTTGTTGAGAAGATACTAAAACTAATAAACAAAAACCTTTGATTTAGACAAAAAAATTGGTAAAATTGTGTGTATTTTTTAAGTTATTGTACGCTACTTGAAAAACCAGGCCCTTATCATGTCGTTTTTTTTCTTTTAATTTGTTCACAAGAAGCCGTGCTAACAAACGAACTTTAAACTGTTACCGCTATTTACACTAGTCATTTAGAAAAAAGGATCTAAAAGCAAGTCACAATTAAGAAAAAAAGCCGTAAGCAGGTAGCATCCAGTATGTGTGAGCGAGAAAGGTATGTTTACGATAAGGAAGTGTGAGTGAGACAAAAAATACACATTGTGATAAATAAAAACAAAAACATTTATTTTAAAAAGTACTTTATTAACAAAAAAATTCAATTTTTACGAGTAAAGACTTTTTTTGTCAATTGTGACTTACTTTTAGATCCTTTTTTCTAAGTTACTAGTGTAAATAGCGGTAATAGTTTAAAGTTCATTTGTTAGCACGGCTTCTTGCGAACAAATTAAAAGAAAAAAAAAAACGATATGATAAGGGCCTGGTTTTTTAGGTAGAGTACAATAACTCAAAAAATGCACACAATTTTACCAATTTTTTTGTCTAAATCAAAGGTTTTTGTTTATTGGTTTTAGTATCTTCTTAACAAATTTATTTTTAAATGCTAGCAAATTTCATCACCTTTAAAATAAGATCACTTTTGTGTTTGTGAACAACATAAAAAGATTAAAAAATTAGTTTCAATGTACTCGTAGAAATACGAGAAATGAAATTTTAAAATGGCTCCCATTTAGAGGGGTGAGGGGTGTGACCCCCCTTTGTATGGTTTTTTGTCGATAAAATTTAGCTTACAACACATAGGTAAAGTATCGGAAATCCGATCCCTAACACACTGTATAGCCTATAGCCTTCTTCAATAAAGGGACTATTCAACATAAAAAGAATTTTTCAATTCGAACCAGTCGTTCCTGAGATTAGCGCGTTCAACCAAACAAACAAACTCTTCAGCTTTATATATTGGTAGTATAGATAGTTTGGGTGTATAATAGTGTCTAAAAAGTTTTCACTTACGATGTGCAGTCCTACAAGTGACAGATTTTTTTAAAAATTTCATTGAAAATTTGAGAGCTGAATATTAATTATTATTAATAATAATTAATTATTATTAGAGCCCATCATTGATAAAGGCATCAATTATTAAAAATTTTGAATTTCTGTTTTCATAAATTAATTTGCGATAGAGTATTTGCCCAAGAGATATTTTAATTCCACATAAGTGAAGCTTGCTTTTATTTTTCAATTGATTCAGTTGAGCTTTATCGGGTGATTAAGTTCATATAAATATATAGTATATAATTAAATAAGGAATATATAACTTTAGCAATAATAATAATTAAATTATATTAATTTTAGGATAGGAATAGTTTAAATTTTTTCAACAAAATCTATAATATTTGAATTTTGATTAAGACAAGGACTAGTCTCAGACCGAACACAATTTTTACCAAAATGAGCGCAACCTAATAACCTATGTGTTAAGGTGCAATTTTGCACAACAAATTTTTGTAGCTTCTCGGAGATAACCAGATTTAAATTTGGAACATTTTTTTAAATATTGTGTAAAATATGAAAAATTAAAATAAAATAAAAGTAGCTGATTCAAACTGTAGTACAGAACTTAATTAAAAAGGTTAAAAAATAATGTAGATGTCACTGAAATTTTTTATTATTGTGACAAAAAAGTTTTTTTTGGGTTGTAATTTACTATTTTTTTCTTAGAAATTTTTTTTTGTATAAATCTCCAATTCTGTTTTGATCTGTATTTATATGTAAGTTTTCATTTTACTCGTTACAAGTCAAATTAGGCGACGAAAATAACGCTTTTCTGCTAAGTCCTCGCCTTAAATTAATTTAATAATGTATGTGCGTCACAGTACTGTTATGTGGTCTCGCTCTCATATAGCTTACGGTTGCATGCTCTTTAACTGCTGATACCTAATATTTATGTGAAAAAAAAAATTGTTCAGTATTTTTGTCTTCGTATGCATATATTTGTAATTTGATTTTCATAATAATAATGATTAATTATTAAAATCCAAAGATTTATCGCTTCAAATGGGAAGCTTAATATTCTTTATTATTTTTTGCTTTGTTCTTTTTTAGTGTACTTGTAAGACTTAGCTGCCATATTGAATTTATTATAACATTGTAATTTGTCTGCTATACTAAATATTTTCCTGTTCTCATTCTACTAGTCTGGATTTTTTTCATTCCACGTTCTCTATCAATCAATAGCCTTAATAAATCTAGTCTTTGAAAATTATTAATAAAAAACTTTATTATTGCTTTTTGCATCAAACAGTCCGATCGTTGGGTTTAACTAAAACTGATTTAAAAAATGCTTTTTCGCTAAAATAAACTCTAAAAACATTGTTAAGAGTCTAACATATTGGTATTTAATTGTAAGTTTGTAATGTTAGAATAGCTAGTTACGTGATTGGTCATAAATCCTTCCTAAAATTAAAAATCGCAGTCGATTGTTGCGAATCACACACACATTAGAATATGCATAAAGTTTTATTAATTCTATACGTGCCTTCGACATAAGAAACAGACACACCATCCATTAATTGCGTAAAAACAGAAATGGTTTACATTTGAGATTTATAATCCTAGCTAAAATATTAATTATAAAATTATTAACGTAAAATTTGTCGGCGACTAATCAATTAATAACACGAATTTCGACATTCCACACGATATCGTTCTTTTATTTTTATAGATCTTTTTGTGAAAGAATTTAATTAAGTCGCACTTTTATTTTTTCAGTTTTCAATTTCATTCACAATACTTTAATAGACATATGCGTTATCGTTAAAGTCGCTGTAAATGTCCTGTGTATATGTAGTTACTTTAACTTAATTATGTATATGAAAAAAATTTTTTTTGTACCTAATGTATTGAAAAGTATATCATTGCTGGCAAAGTATCATATTTTTTTTATATAATCATCACTAGTGATGTACCCATTAAATAACTCAGTTTGTTCATGTGTTGAACGAAGAAATAAATTCACATTTGTATATTATTTTCGTATTGTTTAGCTTCCTTTCCGATTCCCAAAACTATTTTTTTTAATATAAGACAGGCTGATGGTCCACTTGATGGTGGGTGGCTACTTTAGTCTATTGCACAAGCAACGCCACAGGTGCTCCAAGTGGGGTGCCGACCTCAGTAGGTTTAGCAAGGGATTTGGTAATGGTCTCTGGCATCCCGTAACTCAATTACCGAAACAACAGCATGTGGTTATTTCCACCAGACGGGCTACCCAAATGGCTGTGAAACGTAATGTGTGCCCTGCCACTACTATAACAGCTTGGTTTCAATAAACTAAGCTTTTTGAATTACGAATTGAACAGTGAGCAAATTTTGACACAAAGAAGTTGTGTGATTTGCCTTTATTGGTGCGGCCCACCAATGAATAATGACTATGAAACGGCTCGCACGCTATGGTGGTGCTGGTTTACCGTTTGGTTAGAAGGGGAGGAGGCAGAGATAGAAATATTTATAAAGAACTTTTAAATGTTCACACTATTTTTACTTACTCCACTAACACTAGTTTTATTACACTTAACACATTTATCGTTTATTACACTTAACACATTTATCGTTTATTACACTTATAATGGTATGGTCTTTTGATATGGTATGATATGGTATGTGGTATGTGAGTACGCGCCTAACACTGGTGGTCAATTGGTTAGCGTAGTGTAGTCGCTATGGTAGTCGATCGCGCACTGGTATTGAAGCGTGCATTTAAATGGCCGCAAATTATAAAATGCAAGAAAGGCATAAAAATGGTAGCGCGACGCTGTTCGGTTGCGTAGCTCCGAACATATTCCCAAGCATGAGATGAAGATGATCTTAAAAATACAAAAACATCGAAAAAATAGCTAGATAGCAAAATACAAATTAAAATGGTTATTGGTTAACTATGAGTTTGTATCAATCTTATACAAATGGATTAATAAATTTAAATTAAACTATGGTATAGTAAATGGTCTTTTTCATAATTCTAACACTAGGCCACCAATAGGCCAGATTTTGTAATTTCACTGCACTTTCACTAGGGACAACTTCACTATTTTGCACAACACTCAGCTGACACGGGTCAGCTGTACTCTGCTTTCGCGACACACACTTAACAGTTACATTCGTTGAACTTGGTGGCGAAGTGGGCCTTACCGACCCTTGTTGTTGATTCTCTCGCCGCCCAGAAGCTCTCGAACCCTGACGGCAGCATCCCTTCCACCACAGCCAAGCTACTGCCACGCTCAAGGCTACGACAACTAGGACGTAGCTGATGGCGTAATGGTGGATGTCACGTGAACTCAATTCGTCCCATTCCGCATTGTTCGATGTCCAAAGTGATTTGTTTTGATTTGAGGATCTAAATTGTGTGCTTAGATTTGAGCCTCCTGGTAGAATGGTTTCTCAATGGTGGTCTCCATCTCCTTCATTAAATTAAATTCGGATTCTATCACGGGCGTCTGGTTCTTCCACAGATTAGCTAAATGTTTATAATTAGATCATATGGTTTCGATGTCTATTACGTATTGTTCCGCGAAACGAGAGTCTAATACCACGAACAGGTCGTTCGAGAGATATCCGACACCGTTGATAAGGCGACGCTGTCTGTCGTGAACATTGAAATGCTGAGTTAGTAAAAGTTCGTTGTAGTATACAAACTCAAGGTCGTGGTAAGCTTGTCGTGTTATCATATTACAAGGCGATTGTTTTTCAATGGTAGTACACAATCTTTCCAAGTAATGTTTTAATTTATTATATGCCTTTATGCCGGCTCAATATGGTTCCATGTCGTAATAAATAACTAAATTCCATTTATCTCTGATAAGCTGGGCATTTGCTATAGGATCAAAGTCCAGAGTTTGATTATTAGGAAAGGTGCCATAAGGTGGTAAAACAAAGGTCATGCAAAGCAATATAGATGTGGCCACTGACAAGAACTTCGCACTTCTGGTTCAAAGTCTGTTTGGTGGGTTATTTGGTTGTGTACTGGATTGTGGTTGCGATGAGTCACCGGATGGGTTTATTGGTAATATTGACAGCTTAATAATAGGTCGTTTTATTATTCCATTTTTGGTTTTTAGAGTGACGACTCGTACTAAGCCATCGTCGCCTGGGTGCGTATCTAATACGCGCCCCATAAGCCACCTTCCTGGTGGCAAATTATCTTCATGGATAACAACAAGGTCACCAATTGTAATATTTTTCTTGGTTTCCATCCATTTATTTCGTGCTGATAACTGAGTTAAATATTCGCAATTCCATCTTTTCCATAGGTCTTGAAATAGCTTGGTGATGAGATGCCACCTGGTTCTAGCATCTCGTTCGGTTTCAATGACAGTTAATCCCGGACGTGCTGTTAAGAAATGAGCAGGTGTTAGAAAATCAATATCTTCAGGATCTTCGGTCATAGCACACAGGGGCCGAGAATTAAGGCAAGCTTCTAATTTGCTTAAGAGAGTCGTATACTCCTCGAATGTTAATTTTTGGACACCTATAACTCTTTTCAGGTGCTGTTTAAGGCTTCTAACTGCCCTCTCCCAGAGTCCTCCGGCATTTGGCCATGAAGGTGCATTAAAGTGCCATTCTATTTCCATTTCTGTGATTTCGGCTAAGAAGTTTGTGTCAAATATTTCTTTAAGTTGAGTACACTCCTCTTGCAGTATCTTATTTGCCCCTACAAAGTTCGTTCCATTATCACTGTAAATATGACGTGGTGTTCCACGACGAGCAGCCATCCTGGTTAGTGCCGCCAAAAAAGCTGAACTGCTAAGGTCGGACACAAGCTCTATATGGACTGCTTTTGTAACCATACATACAAATATTGCTATGTATCCTTTGGATGTTTTTATTCCCCGTCCTTTATTAGCTTTCACTTCTACAAAACCTGTGTAATCTACTCCACAATGGTAAAAGGGCTTCTCTGGGTTTACACGGAATGTTGGTAAGTCACCCATAAGCTGGTATTGTTTTCTATGAGTTTGTTTTACACATATTACACACTTCCTAATAAATTTTTTGGTAGCCATATATCCCTCTATTATCCAATATTTTTGTCGTAAATTTGCTAACGTTAGGCGAGCCCCACCATGAAAGGTTAGTTCATGAGCTTCTTGAATCAAAAGTGTAGTAAGGCGATGGTTGTGTGGTAGGATGATGGGATGCTTCATTTGTAAATTTATCTGTGCGTTTTTGAGTCTACCACCCACACGCAAAATCCCGTCTTGATCTAATATTGGGTTTAAATTTAAAATATTGCTTTTTGAATGCACCTTGTTATGTTTTTGTAAATAATCGAGGTCGTTGGTAAATTCAATGTGTTGTATGAATTTGATGACCAGTCGTTTTGCGCTTCGCAGCTCGTGTAAGGTGAGATGGGGTCGGCGAACTTTTTTCTTGGTATTTGCAAAACGTAGTATCCATGCAATTATACGTACGGTTTTATTAATCGAAGAATATTTATTTAATAAGTGGTTTATTATGTTATTATTTGATTCTCCTTGGTTGATAACGACATATGAGCGTTTTAAAACAGCTGGTTTCGTTTCTAAATTGGTTTCATATTGGATTTCATTGTTGATTGGTTCTTTATGTAAGGGCAGCCACTTTGGGCCTTGCCACCATAATTCATGGTTCTTTAATTGTTTTGTAGACACTCCTCGTGTTGCACAATCGGCGGGATTTTCGTTGGTATTTATATACCGCCAACAGTCAGGTGGTATTATTTTGGTAATTAATTTCACTCTATTGGCAACAAATGCCTTCCATCGTGATGGGGGGCCTTGTAACCAACCTAAAACTGCAGTTGAGTCGCTCCAACAGAACAATTCAACGTTGTGGTCAGAGAAGGAGGTTCGATGAACTTTATACATAAGTTTTGATAATAGTAATGCGCCCATTAATTCCAGTCTAGGGACGGAAATAACTTTGTTTATAGGCGTCACTCGAGCCTTCGCCGCTACTAGCGTTACGGTTATGTCATTGTTTTTAATAATTTTACAATAAATTACACACGCGTACGATTTACTGGATGCGTCACAGAAGCCATGTAATTCGATACTCTGGTTATGTTCACTTACACCAAGCCATCTCTTTACTTCTATGGTATTTATTTGTTGTAATTCTTGTCTTAACAGTGTCCATTTTCGACTGATTTCTTCTGGAAGCTTATCATCCCAGTCTAAATTCAATAGCCAAACTTTTTGGAAAAGCATTTTCATTGAAATGCTTATAGGTGTTAGCCAACCTAGAGGGTCAAACAGTTTTGATATGTCTGATAATAATGTTCTTTTGGTTGGTGTTATGGTTGACTGCGAGTCTATTTTCGAGTCAAAGATAAATATGTCTTTGAGAGGGTTCCACTCAAGCCCCAAAGTTTTGGTTGAACCTGATTGTTTAAATTCATATGGTTGTTGGTTATATTGGTTCACTCCTAAATCAGTTAGAAGTTCTGGTTCATTTGAGTTCCATTTCCTTAAATTGAAACCGCCCCTTTGAAGTAAGATTATTAGCTGTTCCCTTAACTTTTTTGCGTTCTCCATACTGTGACATCCTCCGCAGTAGTCATCCATATAAAAACACTCTTCTAAAATCTTTGCTGCTTCTGGAAAATTGTCTCTTTCATCTTGCGCAAGCTGTTTTAAGCACATCATTGCTAAAAATGGAGCTGGTTTTGTGCCGTAAGTAACGGTTGTTAACTGAAATGAACGAATAGGTTGGTTAAGCGAGTCCCTCCAAAATATCTTTTGGTAAGTCTGGTCATCCTTATGTATCATAATCTGTCTATACATTTTTTCTATATCGGCTGTGTAAGCAAATTTGTACGTTCGCCATTTCAATATAAGTTCTTGCAAGTCCTTTTGTAAGTTAGGCCCTCTGTGCATAATATCATTTAAACTAACTCCCGACGTAGATTTTGAAGATGCATTGAAAACGACCCGTAATTTCGTGGTTGTTGACTCTGATCGATTAACTGAATGGTGAGGTAAATAATATTCAGGGATCGCTTCTGCCTTTGATGGTGTCATATGACTTAAATGTAAATATTCATTCATAAATTTTTCATACTCGGTTTTTATTTGTGTATCTTTTTGAAGTTTTTTCTCTAAGTTTCGAAATTGAGCTAAAGCTTGGTGTTTGGTTGATCCTAAAGTTTCTTTAAGATTCTGCTTGAATGGAAGCCGAACCTCATATTTTCCGTTTGGAAGGCGTTTGGTGGTATTTAAAAAATATTGCAGGCATTCCTGATCTTCCGTTGATATCTCCATTTGATGATCAGTTATGTCTTCAGTCTCCCAAAATCTTCTTAAGTCATCGACATTTTGTAAAACTACGTTACAATTAAACGTCGTAGTCATAGGGCCACAAAGCAGCCAGCCTAGCTGAGTCTGCTGTGCTATTGGTTCGTTTTCCGTATTTCCCCTACGGATACCTTCCAATAAAATTCTACTGTAAACCTCGGCTCCAAGAAGTAAGTCAATAGGTCTACTCTCATTAAATTCGGGATCCGCTAATTTTATGTTCTGAATGTGCGGATACGATGGTTTTATAAAAGTGGAGTTTGGTAAGTTTTTTATTAAATTATTCATGATGATAACGTTTGTTTTTAATGAGAAATTGTAATATAACGACCACAATTCAATTTCCGCTTTTCCTTTACAATGGTTTTCTTTTTCACCAACACCGAATATTTTCCCTTTACACTGGTATCTCTTTAGCCCTAATCGTTGGGCGGCATTTTCCGTTATCAATGAAATTTGAGAACCCTGGTCTATTAAAGCTCTCATGGTAAGTTGCGTACCATCTTTTGCGGTTACGTTAATCATGGCTGTGGACAACAAAATTTCGGACGTGTCGTTCCATGACGCGTGAGTGGAAGACGTACGAGCTGCTTGTTCCTTTTTCGGGAGATTGGGTGCAAATTTCCTATTATGTTTCAATGACGTAGTCTGTTCTGGTTTTATTAGTAATGCTTCGTGTAATAAGGTATTGTGCAATCCGAGGCACTTGCGACATCGTTTATTAGAATTGCATTGTTTATTAAAATGGTTAATTAGACAGTTTTTACAATAATTCAATTCATTTATTAAATTTAATTTTTGTTCGTCAGACATTCTTTGAAATATGACGCACTTCCATAAGCCGTGTTCTGCATTGCATAATGTACACGTAAACGGCTGAGACACATGTAATGATTTCATAACTTTTGCGTTATTATTAAAATTGTTATAATCTGGTTTATAGTTAATAGGATAATTGGGATGATTTCTTTGGTTAGAATAAGATTTTCTTTGAAAAGATTGATGTGGTTGAATGCTATTTTTTTGGTAGATGGTATCTTGTTTTCGACGTGAAGCTTCTAAAGCTGTAAATTTATTTTCTAAAAACTGTAAAAATTCGCAAAGAACAGGCATTTCTCTTGGTTGCCTTACTGACTCTATATATTCTGAAAATGAGTCACTGTCTAATTTTTGAGATAATAAGTGGACCAAAAGTGGGTCCCATGTGGTTATATCAACACCCAAACTTTTGATGGTGTGAAGACTTTCTTTAGTGATGTCATGTAATTTTTTGATGGCAGTCATTGACTGGTGTTGCATATTGGGAAGACCTAACATGATGTTAATATGCGATGTAAAAATTAATTTCTTATTGTCATATCTGTGGTTTAGAATTTCCCAACATACTTCATAGTTTTCGGAACTGATTTGGAGGTGGTGAATGAGACGCTCAGCTTCTCCAGTAATTTTTCCTTTTAAATATTGCATTTTTTGGGCGTTAGATACAGAAGGATTTTTGTGAATCGTCTCACTGAACAAGTCTTTAAAGGACATCCATTCATGGTAGTTACCGCTAAAAGTTGGTATATCCATTTGTGGTGTTGACTTCTCTCTATGAGACATGTTGCACATTTCAGTGTTGATCGACTTCTTTATCTGGTTGAATAACTTTTCGTGTTTGATAAACTCATTTTGGTACCACAAGTTTTCTTCATTAGACTCGCTTTCAATCTCCCAATGAAAGCTGTCGATTATTGACCATCTGGTTTGAATGGAATGAAGAGCATCTTCGAATTCCCACTTGTTTTGCATCTGGTTTACGTTTATGGTACCTACAGTGTGCATGAAGGCTTTGAAGTTAATAGTTTGCTTTTTAAACATATAGTCTAAGCGACTGCAAGACGCCGTGGTTTTATCTTGCTTTTGGGGTATTTCAGTACGCGATGAAGTTCCTGCTTCCTCCTCTGGTTTTCTCAGTTCTGATGTTAATTGTTTCATTGTGGTCGTAATTAATTTTTTAATAGTTAAATAGAGTTCTTCGGCTATGCCGAAACAATCCTTTTTAAAATAGATATGGTCAAACTCTGCTATAGCACACATTTTTTGGTGGATGGTTTCGTAGTCTTTCCAATAAGACTCTAAAAGTTCCAATTTTCGGTTACAATAATCAATGGTTTTTCTATCGGCCCCATCCTTTTTTATGTTGGTGAGAAGCTTATTTAAAGCTTCATGAATTTCAGTCTGGTTAAGGAAGTAGCTTTCCATTTTGCTGAAATGTAGTTACAATTTGTATAAAAAAATGGTTTGGTCTGACCTGGTTCTCTCCTCACGATGGCGCTCAGTAAAACTGGTACTGATCACTAACACTGGTTTAAATCCTCGAAGAACCTGAAACGTTCCTCGAAGAAATCCGGCTCGAAGGACCATGAAACGGCTCGCACGCTATGGTGGTGCTGGTTTACCGTTTGGTTAGAAGGGGAGGAGGCAGAGATAGAAATATTTATAAAGAACTTTTAAATGTTCACACTATTTTTACTTACTCCACTAACACTAGTTTTATTACACTTAACACATTTATCGTTTATTACACTTATAATGGTATGGTCTTTTGATATGGTATGATATGGTATGTGGTATGTGAGTACGCGCCTAACACTGGTGGTCAATTGGTTAGCGTAGTGTAGTCGCTATGGTAGTCGATCGCGCACTGGTATTGAAGCGTGCATTTAAATGGCCGCAAATTATAAAATGCAAGAAAGGCATAAAAATGGTAGCGCGACGCTGTTCGGTTGCGTAGCTCCGAACAGACTACGAAATTATTTTTAAAAGCTAGCACCATCGCGGATTAGCCGAACTACTAACTAAAACCATAGATAAAATACTACTTAACCAGTACTAAAACTAAGCACTGAAGAGTGTGTAGGTACATTTGTACATAGATGATACACCAGACCCAAAAAGATAGGTAATCGATGAATGACGAATAAAATATCCTCATTTGACATTCCTACTTGAACGCAATTATAAATGTACACGAGCGTCGGTAGTGCAGTGGAAAAGACGCGGTCTATCATGTTCATGTCTAGAGGTCCGAATTCGATCCCCGGTCATGCCATGTACTATTGTACCAACGGTTTTTTTTTAAGAACTTAAGTAGGTACATTTACCGACTGCTCTCAAACGGTGAAGGAAAACTTCACGACGAAACCTGTATACGCCAAAAAAGAAATTCTAAGGGATCAGCGTGGTGGACCATATAGCCTATACGCTCTTGTTAAAGAGGGTAGGCCTGTGCTCCTACAGTGGGGACACATAATTTGGCTGTTGATGAAATGTGCACGAAACAGTTTGTAATGTTCTCCATTAGTAGGTATGTCAATATTTATGACTTGAACGAATATTTGGCAGAAATTCTAGAAAGATTAAGAACCGTTTAATTCTCGTAAAAAACCTTCGACATATTGAAAACGAGGACATGAAATTTTATGCAGTCACATAGGACAATATCTTGAAATTGTTGATGAAAGAAATCATTGAACTAAAATACGACACACTAACCACTCAAAGCTTCATGGAATAATGTGAAAAGCAGGAGTACCTGCCTACACTCAATTTTAGAGAATCGTGTCTAGTCTAGCCTCTATAAAATATATAGTCCTAAAGATGCTGATATAGAAAACATAATTAAGAAAGTATATCATTATGACTTATATAAATTAAATAATGGCATAAATTTGTAGTTTCGATAAAAATGTCGAATTAATTCTCTTTTAATATTTTCCATTCATATAAAGCTAGGCCTGCATAACTAACGCACTTACATTTAGAGATGTCGTCTTTTGAGACGAATATAAATAGTTCCTACAAATATCCAATTGAGAAATATGTGACGTCCACTGCTCTAGAGTGCGAATAAATAATAATGGATGGTGGAAAAATAATATTAATGCACCCAGGTACTCAATACATGATGTATGAATATCCTGGAATACCAGCGAAAACTGCGATGTGATTTGTTAAAGCGGAATGGAAATGTCACAATTAACAATTCATACCACTCCTGTTGATGTGATTTGTTAATAATATTATAAACATTGTGTAATGTTCAACAGGTAGCTTAAAAAAAAACTATTTTTGGTGTTTTAAATTCTACTCAAAACTAATTTTGTGACAATATTTTGTCAGGAATAAAAAACCAACATTAAATAAATACTTAACGATTTTGATCACGCCAGTGATCCTATTAGACCAATGACTTACCTATTGGTTAGGAAAATAAAGAAAATCCGCATGATTTCAAGTAACCTGTTTATTTACAAGAAAAGAAAAACACTATAATGTATTTATAGAACTGTAATTTTGGAAGACTACAAACGATTTAGACAATTTCAGCTTTTTTTCAAAAATCTGTATGTATCCTTACTAACTAAATAACTGATTGCCGACAAGATAGTCGTTGCGGCCGTCACTCCGCACAGTGCTTGCAGTGCGGGATGGTCCACGAAGCCCAACACGGGCGAAGCAAGAGTTGTTCCCACCTGCAAACATCAATTTTTTTGAATAATAGCTGAACCAGGCCACGCTTCGCTGCGGTTGCGCATTTTATTTTTTACTTTTCTAAAATAAAAGTAGCTTAAGTTACTCCTTATAACATCAGTTATCTACCAGTGAAAGTCCCGTCAAAATCGGTCCAGCCATTTCGGAGTTTAGACGGAATATACAAAAAAAAAATTTAAAACTTTTTTTATATACTTTAATATACATATATTTAGTAAAAAGCAGTTAATTTGACTTTACAAACAGACATTTCAATTAAAAGTAGTTCTTAAATTTTATTTATTAGTATAGAGATATAGAAGACTTATAACCTTACACGTTGTTCTAGACCGAAACAGGTGGAAATCTGAAGGTGCAAGGTCAGGGCTATATGGCGGATTCATTAACACCTCCAAGCCAAACTCTTTTAATTTTTGCTGAGTGGCTAAAGATGTGTGTGATTTAGCGTTGTGCTGTAGAAATTTTGGAATTTCTGATCAAACACGACAAGTAGTTTCGACATTTCTCTCTTGATGTTAACCTGACACTCTTAATTTTTGCTGAGTGGCTAATGTGTGTGGTCTAGCGTTGTTGTGATGAAAAACCACACCCTTTCTGTTGATCAATTCCGGCCGATTTCTTCTTGTTTGAATCTCATCAGTTGCTGGCAGTAGAGATCCGAATCGGTAAAAGCTCATAACGAACAATGCCCTTCCAATCCCACCATACACACAGCATCACCTTATTGCGAGTTAACCCGGGTTTTGGCCAGTGTGTGAAGCCTCCCCGACCTTTGACCACGACCTTTTTCGCACGTTGTTGTCGTACGTGATCCACTTATCATCAACAGTTATCAATCTTTTCAAAAACGATTCGGTTTCATTAGGTCTCAATAAAGAATCGCAAATGACTACACGATTCATAAGGATTCTTTTAATGAGCTCGTGTGGTACCCAAATATGGAGCTTTTTTGTGTACCTAGCTTTTTCAAATGGGTCAATTATCCGTCGCAGCGGAAATGAAGGTAAACAAATAATTTATATACATATACACTTATACATAAACCCTAGCAACAGGTGGTTCATATATTACTTATTTATTTTTAATGTGTATATTTTACAGGTGACTTTGGCGAAAAGACTTTTTCCCCGACCTAATATATATTTACATCGAAATTATCTTCACAAAAGCACATTGTTGTTTTTTTTTCATCTCTCGTCAGGCCTTGTTTAAACGTGAATTATAAAGGAAACCTATGTATTCCATATATATATGGACTAAATAATAAGACACTACACGTGTTTACATTTCGTTTGTCACACCAAATAATTTTTAGAAAAAACGTAAAAAAAGCAATCTCACCAATAAAAGCTGTACAGCGGTGTTGACCTTGCTAATGAATGTCGGAGCAAGTTGTGCTGTAGCGTGCGTCACGTCAAAGTATCTACTCAGAGTTCTCTGAAAATGATACTGTTTTTTTAAATTTTTAAATGTCAAATATAAATTTAAAATTCTACAGATTTTTGGTTCATTTTTTTATGATTTCTATATTTAATTTTTTTAGGATGTAAACAACTCTTTACTGTTTACCAAAGAATGGACCGACTTTTTTTTTAACGTTAAGGTCGACAGACTGGCTGACTGGCTAAGGTGAACCACCTTAGCCTATTATAACACAAGCAACACTCCAGGTGCGTTGCCGTCCATAGTAGGATTTAATATAGGGGATAGGAAAATGGGTTCTGGCATCTCGTTATCGCTCGTTATCGCTCTTTCCATTAGTGAAAACAGTATCAAAATTTGTTGGCTGGTTTAAAAGTCAATGGAGAAATGGACTGAGATGAAATTTTTTTCTGATGTAGTGGCAGGGCACACTGCACTTTCGCAGTCATTTGGGCAGCCCGTCTGGCGACAGTAACCACCTCCTTACAGAATACCACCGCGAAATAACAGCACGTGTGCTGTTGTGTTTCGGTGAGTGAGTAAGGGATGCCAGAGCCCATTTCCCTATCTCCTCCTAGTCCCTTATCCTTAATCCTACTGTAGTCGGCAGAGCACTTGCAGCAGCTTTAGCGTTGATTGTGTTATAGGCGACGGTAGCCACCTACCATCAAGTGGGCAGTCAGCCTGTCTGCCGATCTTAACATTTAAAAAAATGTATAAACTATATTATTGTAAAGTTTCATGAAAATCCGTTAACAAAGATCCATGCCATCCATCATCACTAACTTTTGGCATTTTTTAAATTGACGTATCTCATTACAAAAATGTAATAATAATAATAATAAAAATTTATTTGCGATGACCATGGGTAACTGATACCATGGTCATCGCAATCCAGGTAGTTTTTCAGTTTTTGAAATAATAACGACTAGCTGGTGCCCGCGACTTCGCCCGCGTTGAAAAATAAAAAATATAACGCCTGACAAAATATGTAAAGCAACATACTTATTAACCTCTGACATATATACTTTTGCCAAGCGTTGGATTTTTATTTTTACATAGCTGGTGCCCGTGACTTTGCCCACATGGAATATTTAGCCTATGTCAATCCTGAAAGATTTCGAAAGAGTTTTCAAGGTTACCTTCTACACACAAACAAACATACAAACTCTTTATAATATTAATATAGACATAGCGACCTAGATCTTTCACAGCCCTACCAAAGCAACAGACTAATTTTTGTTATACAACTTGAAAACAACATTTTAGAAGTATAGTACTCATTTGCCACTGACTGCTCGGGCTATTTATAAGTTTTGCTTTATATGGAGCTCATCAGACAGGCTGACAATCCACTTGAATGGTAGGTGGCCACCGTCGCCTATAACACAAGCAATGCCACAAGTGCTGCAAGTGCACTGCTAGTAGGATTAAAGAAAAGAGATTAGGAAGGGATAGGAGTAAGAAGGGATAGCACACTTATTTCACAGTGGTGTTTGTATTTTGAATCTCATCATAAAAAAATAGGCCTATACGGACTTTTTGCATATATGACAAATTGAATATTCAAAGACACATAAACTCTAAAACCATTGAAACAATTATTCTCCAAGAATCTTTTGTTAGCAATGGAGAAATTCCTAATCAACTAAGATCTAGATTCATTAAATGTTACCATTTAATAATAAATCCAACCATTTAAATATAAAATGCATAAAAATAACTTGGAGTGGGTAATGTGAGAAATTTCCTAAACAAAAAAAAATCATACCGGAGGAGGTAAACTCATATATCTGATAACAAATCCAGCAGCAACCAGACCTGCGTCTCTCACTATAATCAGTAAAGTTAGTGACAGCGGAATTGAATTTTGCCACGTCAATGAAATAAATAATGTTGCAATTAACACTTTATCTGCCATTGGATCCAAGAATGAGCCCATTTTTGACGATTGACTTTTCCATTTTCTTGCTATCCACCCATCTAACTGTAAAAAAATTAAAATTTGAATTTAAACCCAAGGCCTAAATTTCACGTGTTATGTGAAAACATAATTATTATTATCCAAAATAATCTTTGAATTACTTAATATTAGTAATATTGTTAACAGTTATAGTGTTGTCAATAAGATATTATAATGATATGAGTTGTAGGTTTCCAGGATAATGACCATTGACCCAGGTCTGTTGGAAATTCTTCCAAATGTTAGATGCATGGTAAACGCATAGTTTACATAACATATAGGTAACCATGCATAAATTTCTTTTAAATTGACCCACAAATTCTTTTAAATTGACAGTAAAGATCCCACAAAATATTTTAATAATTAATAATGAATTATTAAAAATGTGGAAAAAAATTTCACTTACCATATCTGTCACACCAGCAAATACCAAAAGTCCTAATGCCAAATTATAGTTGTCTTGTAGTATTACATAACCCAAATATGGGGACATAGCAATCCTCATCACACAGAGAACATTGGGTACAGTGAACACATTTTCTCTCTGAAAAAAAAAATACTTACAGGAAATTCACTGGATACATTTGTTTTTGTATCATCTTTTGTTTTTCTTTTAAATTATTAAAACCCTGTTACTGCTGCTACATAAATGCTTTATCAATGGGGCAGTTCTTTTGCGAATTATCACCTGGAAACTATCTGTATGAGCCTCCACAAACATAGCAGGACTGCACAATAACTGCACTATCGATATAATTGCACTATTGAAACAATTAAACCTTTATTGGTCAATGTTGTTAAATTTGTATAGAAGCGGCAGGGAAACTGAGTTTCGCAGTCAGTTGGGAAGCACATCTAGCAGCAGTAACCATCCTCTTTCAGACCACAGTAAAATAAGAGCATATGTGCTGTTACTCTATACCTTCCTAATTCCTTATCCTAATATGGTCGACAGCACTAGCTGGTATTGCTTGTGTTACAGGCAACGGTAGCCACCTACCATCAAGTGGACTGTCAGCCTGTTTGTCAACCTTAACTTTAAAAAATAATTTTTTTTAGCAGATAGCAAAAGATAATTTTACCTCCACAACCACTTCAATTCTTTCCTTAACTTTAGCCTTAGTCTCTAAAATATCTTTAATAAGATGCTCCTTTCTCTCTTTTATTTTTTGACCAGTACGTTCTTTTTGTTGTTTTAAATCCCTGACTAATTCTTCTCCTTTTTGTCTAATCCTATGTTCCGTACTTTTCAGCTGCTCTTTGCGTTTTTCCAACACATCTTTGATAACTTCCGTTTTCTTTTCAAAATTTATAAAATGTTTTTTACTGTCTGAAGAATACACACAAAGTATAGAAGAAAATTTCATAGGTTCCTTAACTGTTTGCAGTTTATTAGTTAATATCATCACATATTGCCTAACGAAACTCACATTACATGCAGTTTCTGTACCCGTAATTATATATTTATTATAAGGACTCCGCAATTGTTTATTAAAAAGGCGGCATAGGAATTTCATGGTAAAAATAACCTACACACAATTTCTAATGTCATATATATTTCACTGGGAGTTTAATTTTTTATGATTTACTTGCATTTATTTATAAAAACGTAAACTATGTCAACTACGAAAGAAAAAGTCATATAAAAACCAGGTTGAGCTGTGAGGGTTCATAAATAAAAGAAACAACAAAATATTCAACAACAACCAAGCTAAGCTACATATTAATTAATCATATTATAGTAGGATAAAATAAAATAATTAAATAAATAATGAATGAAATGAATGTCATGGTTTTGGTGTGGTTTTGGTTTTTGGTAGGTACAGACTAATACAACATCTTTGGTTTTTGGTACTTGTCATATGAGAGTATATAGTGTTCTGTTTCTATTAAAATGACAGATTTCTGCCATTTTGGCAGATTTCGCTCTTAAATTTTGTGCGTGGCAGATCATGCTGACGATTTACAAAAATGGCAGATTTCGGCAGATTTAAAAGATTTCAAGAAAATTCACATTACCTAATTTGAATATTCAATGAATTCACCTTTCTTAAAAAAAGTTAGATCAGGTTTAATATATTAATATATAAATTAGATTATAAACGATTTTATCGAACTGGCAACTTCTGTGATGTGATATTAACCTCCATGGTATGGCACTGCTCTGACCATAGATGTGTCATAAAAATAACATGTCAAATTGTCAATCCATTCGAATTATCTGTTTTATTATTATGTACAATTTTATGTTGAATAAAGCCTAAATTATCTAGGTTTTGCTCTGTCATTACAATTTATTCAACATAATGGAAAAGTACTTGAGACCTGAAAGATTCGACGGGGACCCATCGGCAAAATTTACGGCAAAGGAATGGAGCCATTGGAAAATGACATTCCTGAATTTTCTGGCTGCACAGACAATGCCTCCCGCTATTGCTGGCAAAGGAGATGTTGCTGCACCACCCCTAGACATGAATATCCTCAAGCTTCAACTGTTAGTAAATCATATATCACCACGAGTATGAGTTGTTCTCTCGTTTGGTCCACATTTGGCTGTTTACGGATTTTTTTTTTTCTTTGAGTTATGAATATAATTTTTGTAAATAAACTTCGTATATCCATTTGCATTAGTATCTTTAGAAAGGCACATGCGTAGCATGAATACTTTTGAAGAAATTTTACGGATAGTAATGAGGGCATGGAAGGAAATGAAAACTGCATGGATGGTAATGATCTAGGCATGGAAGGTAATGAAATATCACAGGAGCGTAATGAAATGTCATTGGAGAGTAATGAAATTTAAGAACTTTGTAATATTTTCCTTACTTTTGCATGCGAAGTGTATGAATAAGTATAGTAATAAAAACAACGCCATAATAATTCAACACATTATAATTTTTTTTCAAGTTTTTTTTTAAGTAAGTATAAAAAATAGAACAATCAAAAGTCTTTTATTAGACTTCACAAAGTAAGAAAAACTCCTTCTACGAGTAGGAACAAAACCAAATGCTCCTTAAAAAGACAAAAAAACTATCAAAAACTAGCAAAAATGGACTTAAAAGTACGAAAAATATAATAACAAAATATCCTTCTTGGAACAAAATCAAATTCTTCTTTTTTGCCTTTGAATACCTCCACGTTTGATATTTTCGTTTTTTCCTGGGGCAACTTGACTCTTCACGTCTTCTTCAAAGAAATTTTTAACTTTTAATTTTATCAGCGCTACTTTGGTACTATGGTTGTGTTCAGAATTTTTTATTTTCAAAGAAAAAGGCATTTTGGAGAGTATACGATATTTTAAAAAATTTTGTCTGTCTTTTAAAATGTTTCTTGCGAGTTCTTTTTTGTCTTTTTTATGAGTGTTCTTATATTTTTCACAAAATCCTTTCGTTATTGATTCTGAAAATAATAACTTTCTTTTCACCTGTTCCACTTTGTCTTCTTTTATATCTTTTATCATATTATCTACTTTTTTTTCCACGGTGTCTATTTTTTTGTTGTGAAATTTCTGTCTTTGTTTATCTTTACGTAGTTTTTCATTTTGCTTTCGAACTCTATCCAATTCATTTTTCAACTCTTTTATTGCTTTTAAATTCCTGTATCAGATTCTTGCAGAGACATGGCTTTTTGTTATTTTCCAGTGTAGACGTATCGACTTCTTTGCTTCGGCTTGAGTTTTCGGACCGATTTACAGAAGGATTTACAGAATCTATCACATTTTGCTGAACAGTTGAATTTGATGTTGCAGCTAAGGGATCAGCGACGAAGTTTTCAGGTTGTGATCCAATACATCTGTCTTCATCTTCACTGGATGGTGGCGAGTTTTCCAATAAAACGCGTTCAAGAATTTTCTGTTCCTTTTTTTTCTTTAAATAGTTTTGTTAATTCTTTCTCCACCTGCGTCTTTGCTCTCTTTTTGCCCTATCACTCAATTCTTGGATACTTAGCACTTTTCTTTTTTATCTAGATATCTCTTCCTCTCCTTTTCTTGGTAGATCCTATATTTTTCAGGGTCACTTTTCAACTCAGCGTATACTTTTTTTTACGTAGCCTATCTTTAGCTAGCTTTTCTTCTTTTGTTAATTTTTTTTTAGTTTACGCCATTAGTGCTGCTTCGCCAGTATTCTAAAATAAAATATTAATTACATAACAATTATCCTAGAAAGCAAAAATCAAAATAATTTTAAATCGAACTTAGACATTCATTACCTTCCATGTTATTTCATTTCCTTCCGCGAACAATTTTGGATAGAATGGAAGGAAATGAATTGGAGAGAAATGAAATTTTGACGGTTTTTATTTAAATTCTCGTGACAGCTTGGTATTTCAAGGTCATGATGCAAAATTAATTATAGTCTAACTAAATGTTATTAATAAATATGCAAACAAAATTTATTGCGGCAACAGTTGCTATATTAATATATGGATAGTAATGAACACTTACCTGTGACAAATCAGTATTTTAAAGAAGAGAACACCAATATTTTTTTAAATAACTTGCGCACGCACCCGCCTTCTATGAGATGTTTCGGACGACCGGCGCGGGAGGGCGCAGTGGGGATCGCGGTGTGTTTGCAGGGTTGTATTTGGGCAAAAACTTAATTTCAATGTTCGCGGAAGGAAATGAAAGATTTCGTTAGACAAAATTAAAAATTGCATTCTCTCTATGTAATAGTTTATTTTTATACTTTCTATTTATATTTACGTAAAATACGTTCATTGCTCATTTTAAAGAAATAAAAGCATTCAGAAATTTATAACGGAAAAGCATGAAATTATATTTTTATTGATACGAATAATCAACTTGGCATAGGAGGGGAATGAAATTTAACCTAGTTTTTGATTATTTAAGTCTCAACTGAACGGACTTATGCCAACTATGAATCCTACTCCATTTAGGTATTTATATTAAGTAACCTTTCGTTTAGTGTTGATTGCTCAATTGTTTTATTTAATCCTTTTATTAAAGGCGGAAACGAAATTTGGACGAAATGAGAGAACGACTCGTATATGCTTACATAAGCGAATGTGAACATTACGACGACGCCATCAAAATACTTGACAAGCTTTACATCAAACCAAATAATATTATTCATGCTCGTCACATGCTCACGACTAGAAGACAACAGGCAGACGAGACGGTAGATGATTACATGCAATCTTTGAAACAGCTGGCAAAAGACTGTAATTTTACTAGCGTAGATGCCGAAACAAATAAGAATGACACAATCCGAGGAGCATTCATAGCTGGAATGACATCTTCAAAGATTCGATCAAGATTGTTGGAGAGCTTAACATTAACGCTAGAGGAAACTTACAATATAGCAGTTTCTATGGAAATGGCAGAACTAAACTCGCAAGTTTATGTCAGTCAAAACCTAACAGTTAGTGCTCTAGATAGTAATTCTAAATTAGAATTACAAAATACGCCTATTAATGTTGGAGACGCCGATGTTGCAGCTGCTACCAGTTCTAATGCTATTTCATCTGGACGTAAATGTTTCTTCTGCGGGGGATCAATACACCCAAGAAAGTACTGCTCCGCTCGTGAATCCATCTGCAAATCTTGCGATAAAAAAGGACATTTTGCAAAGGTGTGCCGGTCCAAATTCTCTAGTGTATCTACCACTGTATCTAAAGGCTGCAATCACTGCACGGCCTGTATTATCGCTGCCACACCAGCTTCACTACGTAAGGCTATAGTTACTGCATTCATAAAAGACGTCCGTGCTGACGCTCTCATAGACACAGGGAGCTCAGTTAGTTTCGTCAATGAGGACTTCGTCAACCTGTGTAATCTTACCAAGACGCCTTGCACGCAAACTGTTTCTATGGCTTCACTATCTCATACCTCACAAGTCAAAGGCCTAACCTGCCAGAACATTAAAATTGGCGATCACTGTTATAATAGCATAAATTTACTAATTGTCAAAAATCTTTGCGCTGACTTGATAATTGGCCACGATGTACTCTCAAACCACTCAAGTCTGGAATTCGCATTCGGGGGACCCAAAGAGGTATTGAAGGTATGCTGCGTCGCGGAGGCTTCTGTTCCTGCTGTACCTTTATTTTCTAATCTGGCTTCGAACTGTAAACCTATTGCTGTAAAGTCACGCAGGCACAGTACTGAAGACAAGATATTCATTGAAAATGAGGTGAAGAAATTATTAGAAGACGGTATCATTGAAGAAAGTCAATCTCCTTGGAGAGCTCAAGTCCTTATTACCAAAAATGAAACTCACAAGAAGCGCCTCGTGATCGACTATTCACAGACGATCAATCGATTCACTCAACTTGACGCCTACCCCCTTCCAAATATTGAGGAAACGGTGTCTAAAATATCGCAATATTCAGTCTTTAGTGCTATAGACCTCCAAAGTGCGTACCATCAGGTTCCCATACTTGTAAAAGAGAAGCCATATACAGCTTTTGAAGCAGCGGGAAATCTGTATCAATTTCGTCGCATCCCGTTTGGCGTAACTAATGGTGTAGCCAGTTTTCAACGGACGATAGACTGGTTGATACGAACGGAATGCCTGAAAGGAACCTACGCTTACCTTGATGACATAACGGTTTGTGGTAAAACACAGGAAGAGCACGATATTAACTTAGAAAGATTCCTGAAAGCTGCCGACAAATACGGCCTCAAACTTAATAAATCTAAAAGCAAATTTGATCAGAAAATAATCAATCTACTCGGCTATACTATTGGGCCAAAACATATCATAAAACCAGATAGTGATAGACTACAACCCTTATTGAAGATGCCTCCACCTAACGATACCGCATCTCTTAGAAGGGCGTTGGGTATGTATGCCCATTACTCAAAATGGATACCCAACTTTTCGGAAAGAATTCATGCACTAGCTCATGTCGATAAATTCCCATTGAATGAGGCCGCCCTATCATGTTTCGAAAATTTAAAATCTACAATCGCAAAGTCATCTGTTCGTGCTATCGATGAAAAGCTGCCTTTTGTTGTTGAGACTGATGCTTCGGAACATTCGATTGCCGCAACTTTATGCCAGGATTCGAGGCCCGTAGCTTTCTTTTCACGTTCACTAAATGCTAGCGAATTAAATCATTCTGCAGTGGAAAAAGAATCGTACGCGATTGTTGAATCTTTGAAAAAGTGGCGACATTTTCTTATAGGAAAGCCCTTCACGGTTATCACTGATCAAAAGTCAGTTTCATTCATGTTCGACAACAAACACTCGAGCAAGATCAAAAACGAAAAAAATCCAAAGATGGAGACTTGAATTAGCACCTTTCAAGTACGACATAGTGTATCGACCAGGCAAAGATAATCGAGCTGCAGACGCCTTGTCACGTGTATGCTCATGCGCTACTACTACAACAACCGACACAGCTAAGCTTAAATCGTTCCACACGACACTATGCCATCCAGGAGTTACACGAATGCATCACTGGATAAAGTCAAAGAATCTACCGTACTCTCTCGACGACATTAAAACAATGACACGTGACTGCCAAATTTGTGCTAAAATTAAGCCAAGGTATTATAAAAACGATGACCCCTTACCGAAACTTATAAAAGCCACATCTCCCTTCGAACGGCTCAGCGTTGACTTTAAAGGACCAGTGCCATCGAATACTAACAACCGTTACATTCTTACGGTGATAGATGAATACTCCAGGTTTCCATTCGCATTCCCATGCAGCGACATCAGTTTTAAAACTGTCATCAAAAATTTAAACAAATTGTTCATGATGTTTGGAATGCCAGCATATGTTCATTCAGATAGAGGGACTCAATTTCTCTCTTCAGAAGTTAAAGAGTTTCTCAATTCCAGAGGAATAGCAACCAGTAGAACAACCGCTTACAATCCTCAAGGGAATGGTCAAGTGGAGAAATTAAACTCCACTATTTGGAAAGCATTACAGCTGGCCTGTGAATCACATGACACGCCTATTGAGACATGGGAACAATACCTTCCAGTGGCACTGCATTCTATACGATCCTTGTTATGTACTGCTACTAATTGTACTCCGCACGAAAGAATGTTTTTACATAGACGCCGTTCTCCTAATGGCAATACGATACCTACCTGGCTAAATGAATCTGGTCACGTGCTAATGAAACGATTCGACCGCAAAAACAAGTACCAGCCACTCGTAGAAGAAGTAGAGATATTACAGGCAAATCCTGAGTACTCTTTTGTAAAACTTAAAGACGGGAGAGAGACTACAGTGTCCAACCGCCATCTTGCGCCTATTGGACAACAAGGTGAAGGTGAAATCATAGATCTGCCTACTCTAGAATCAGTGTTGGAAGAGGAACGAGATACAAGCTTTAGTGATACTGCATCAACTTATACAACTCCGTTAAACACGCCTCCTAGGACAGAAGCTTTGATCTCTTCTCCACCATCAGATTTGCCACTTCGGTGTGAAGAACCTTTAACTTCCTCTTCTCCCCAGAAAAGTTTATCACCTCTTGCAGAAGCTCCTGTTGAGGAAGTTCCCAGGAGATCTTGTAGAATCCGTTCTTTACCACGGTACCTGAAAGACTATAGTGTGGGAGAATGATGTGATATTAACCTCCATGGTATGGCACTGCTCTGACCATAGATGTGTCATAAAAATAACATGTCAAATTGTCAATCCATTCGAATTATCTGTTTTATTATTATGTACAATTTTATGTTGAATAAAGCCTAAATTATCTAGGTTTTGCTCTGTCATTACATTCTGTTTCATGGCCAAATCATATGGGGATTTCCCGCTTATTCTGTTTTTAAACAAGTGCGTCATATGATTATAAACTGTAATCAAACTGGAATAGTGTTCATATTCTTATCTTCTTTACTGATTTGGTTCCAATCAACTTTTGAATTTATCTCTTTCTCTTTTGAGAAGAGAACCCGTGTGCGGTTCTGTTTAAATTTTGCTGTTTAACTTTATACGTTGCAAAGAATTTTCCCAACATAGTAGACGATCTTTGCTAATCAAAATTAAATTTGATAAAAGTGTAAGAGACTTGTTAGAATCAGGTGGAAGTAGCACCACCAGCACGATTTTGAGTGTAGACAAATTTTGGGGAGCGATTGGAAAAATTCTGGACGCGAATGGGGCTACAAAATATCGAAATATTACAAATTTCGCGAAAGCATTATTATGTTTGCCGATGTCCAACGCTTCGTGCGAAAGAATCTTCTCAGGTGAATTTATATATATCCTTATTTTTGTTATGTTTTATGAATTTAAACATAACAAAAATAAGGAATAGATTCTTAAATCAACATGTGTGAGCTTTAATTACAACAAAAGAGGGGATTAAGGAACACGGAGACTGCGTCTCCTTTAAACCAACTAAATACATGATAAAAAGATGTCGTCAAAATCTATTTACACCGAAAATGATGAAAATTTGGAGGCAAATATGGATACGTAGAGTAAGTAGAGTATAGGTGTAATAATGCATAAGAAAATTATTAAATATTTTTGTTGATTAAAGAAATTTCATTGATATTGTTGTGTATTTTTTTCCATTTCCATGAAGGCACATTTTTGGCACTATTGGGGCTAAGTGTGGCAGATTTTGGCAGATTTTGGCAGATTTTTTGCCCAGTCTGTGGCAGATTCGGCATTTATAATATGGTCACCTTTTCTAAATAGTTTATAAAGCGTCGCGGAAAAATAGCGTTACGTGTAATAATCCATAAAACTTAACATGTTCTCCCAGGACCTGTTTATGTTACCGTTACCTTGAAGTTGTGCAGGATTACGTCTATCTATTCGCAGGATACAAACAATCTAGTTAGGCAGGAATTCTCCACCACTAAACTTCTCTGCTTCTATGGAATTATTTTAAATAGCATAGATTTTAAATAGTATAAGATTATTACCCACTTGAAATTAAAGTCCAAATTTGTAGGCACTAGATTCTATTTCCTTTAACTGTTTTAAAAGAAACTTCTTCCGTTTCTCATTGGATTCTGCGATGAGCGATGAGGGAAAACCTACAATACCAAATGCAGTCGGCTTGCTTAATTAATTTTGTAGCTTCCTTCTCACTTTGTTCTAAAGGGCATAACCTCTTCAATTAAAATATATACATAACTTGACCAAATAAAGTAAAGACCCAATAAAATGTACATCACTACTCAATCCTTTTCCCTTTTGAATTAAAGTTCTAGTTGTAAGATGTTCAAATTTAGTTATTTACTTTCCTCATTGTGGTTATTGCTATTTAAATTTATTAAATCTTTCATCAAATATAAAATCATCTCATCTTCAACATTATCATTACCATCTTCATAAACATCATCATCAAATCTTATTAGGTAGGTACTCAACTCGAACTTCCCCTCTAAATATTTTCATCTTGTATCTCCTGCTGATATTGTGATCACTTTTATTTTATTGTCCATTACAATCACTTTTTAATAATTCATCCAACCTTTTCAATATTATTATCAAAAAAACACAACGTGACACGAAAAATAATTTTTCAATTCAAGGGAAGCGTGCTGGGCCGATAACCTGTTATAGGAAATTAATCATATATCTACCTCTTACTCTTTATATTTCTGGGATGCGTTTAAATCTTTAATATTAATATCAATTACATTTATGCGTTCATAAGTAAATATTTATAAAAACAAATTCACTTCATTAACAATCAATGTGCCATTACATGCAACCGCCGCGCCGCCTTCTTTTGAGTGTCTGAGTGATAGATCTGTCTGTCTGTAATGATCAACAAACACCCAATTAAAGCACAGAGGATTTATTTATGCCCAAAATAATTAAGGGGCTCGACGCCATCGATTAGAAAAAAAATCACTGCTTTGTTCTCCGATTCAGCTCGTTTAAACATAAAGCTAATGTAACAAAAAAATATATGTGATACATAACTTCTTGGTCTATATTTTTGACGAGGAATTTTTGTTTTAAGTATTATGGTTTACGAGAAATTAAATAAAATTTTAATGTTTGTTGCAAAAATCGATTCAACTCAATTGTTTCAAGAAGTAATGCAATGTGTATATAATAACAGTTTTTCATTTAATTCAATAGTTTCAGAAAAACAAAGGTTTTTTTTTTATATTTTTGAGTAGCGGATGCCCCTAGCGAGGTTGTAGAGAGCCCAGTTGCCCAAGGTCGTTAATACACATAGTCTTCTGTACACACTTCTATTATCTGTGTTTCGTGACATGAATATACACTGAATTATTCGTAGAGGGAGAATAGACTAGAGAAGCGGTGAGCGTACACTCGAAAAGGATGGAGACATAGTACATACCGAACTCTGGGTTGCCACATTATGCACTTTTTACCCTGTTTACAAAACATCATATAGCTTATATCATTGATCATCACATTACTTTTAAATACTGGCTGTTGCCCGCGGCTTCGCTCGTGTAGTATAAGTTTCCCCCGGGAACACATTTTCTCGTGGTAAAAAGTATTCTGTCTTTCTCCAACCTTTCAACTATCCCTATTCAAAAAATCAAGTCATTCTGACTCCGATACGACGTGAAGGAATGGCAAACAAACTCACTTTTGCAATATTAAATATCGATTATGATAACTCATCATTGATGACAATCATAAATAGTATTAATTAACTATATAACTAGCTTCTGGCTGCGACTTGGTTCACGCGTAATAAGTTTCCGATGGAAAAATGTTATTTTTTTTGCGGTTAAAAGTATTATATAGCCGTATTAAAGTTAAACCTTGTTATTTGAAACTTAAAACGGCATCAAAATCGGTTCAGTAGTAATTATTTCATTTAATATGGATAATAAAACAAGGTTTTTTATATAATAACTTTTATTAAGTAACTATATTATGGAAAAATTTAATATATTAGCAAGTGAACAACATGGATACCTACAGGAAAAATAAAACAATAAATGAGGAACAGTCAAAATTGTCGTAGTTCCGGTAAATTCATTTTTTTAGGTTTTATAATGTCTTTTTTACTGGCTCTATAGCATATCTGCACCTTCTTGATTTATTAGAAATCTTGACTGCAATTGCGCTATAACATCAGAAATCTTCGCATTTTTATTTGTTAGAGGCTAATTTTTAGCTCTTAAAGCGATTTTTTTTTCCTTTTATCAGCCAGCAATGTCTTACTGTGTAATTCTATGTACAGTCTTTTTTTTCTATGCGTGTATTCCATCGGTATTTGATCACTTTCCAGACTCTGTAAAAATGTGGGATAAATATTATAATTTTGCATCATTC
Source organism: Bembecia ichneumoniformis (assembly GCA_910589475.2). Taxonomy (NCBI): domain Eukaryota; kingdom Metazoa; phylum Arthropoda; class Insecta; order Lepidoptera; family Sesiidae; genus Bembecia; species Bembecia ichneumoniformis. The sequence continues at coordinate 7,735,394 of OU342537.1, read as the reverse complement.
CTAATAATACGCGTACGCATTGCAGTGCAAATTAAATGCAGTACCTAACAGGAAAACTGACACATATTTATTTACCGTAGGGGATTCTGATTGCGGCAAATTACATGTGCATAGAATAGCCTGATCCAACACAGGTATTAAAAAAGCATTATTAAGAAATATTAACTGATAACTATTGTCTTCAGTCTTCTATGGGTATACCGTAAAAAAAAGATATGTATTTGTGTAATATAATAAACTGATAATGATATTTCGTTCGCTTGGCACTCTTCTCTGCCTATCTCGTAAGGGACATAGCGTCAAACTATATGTTTGTAGAACCGATAATTTAATTCACATTAACTAACATACACGAATAGTTTTGGAACAGAACCATGTCGAAGAATTGTTAACCTTTTCGTCTTCCGGAAACACTGTGCGTCAAAATGTTTCGAACATACACGTATGAACTTAGAAGGATTCCAATTTTGCGACCAGTTGCAGCAACCCATTCCTTCAATAAGCCAAAATCCTTCGGAAAACTGTAACCAAACGCAATTGCTATTTATTTACAGAAATAAAAACGCATAGTGCTAATATAATTCGTAAAACTAAATATTACCCAACATTTAGGAAAAAAAAATATTCATGCGCTGGTATCCCTAAAATGTGTATAATCCTACTATATTAGGTTACATGTAATTGCTAAATGTCACCAATAATTTAAGATGGCTACACGACTTGTACGGTTTATAGTCTCAAAACAATATCTTTTGTGATCGAAAAATCATAAAAATATCATCTAAAACAGTTATTAAATATATAACAAGACATAAATTAAATATTTACTGAACATGCATGCAAAAATTATTGCATTTAACCAAAAAATAAAGCACTCACATATGAAAGGTTATGTTTTCAATATTTCGCTCTGATCGGTTTTTAAGGCCTAAAATACAAAAGTTCACCATTTTCACCACGTTCACCAACATGTACCACACCTACCACAATACATAGGAACTTTGAAAACAACTTGAAATATGAAAAATCGGCAATATACAAAGTGCTCGTATATCCACCATGAGATTTGTGTGCCACACTTTCATCAAGTGTGGCAAACAACAGAAACGCATACGCAAAGAGAGACAAAAAATATAAGAATGTGTCTCACTCCCTCTAAGGTAATAAAGAATAATTGCGTCTCATTTTCACGGCTATTATTATTTTAATGACCACTCTAGTCTATTCTCCCTCTACGGAATTATTATTCTATGTAGTGCTTTCAATTCATATCATATTCATTCTGTGGCGAAGTTAATTACACGTCCATGTTCTATGATGCATAGATAAGGTTCTATGTAAAACGTAGTGATTATATACTCTTTGGTTCTATGGTTACATTTTTATTTGTTGTGAAATGTGTTTATTTATATTTAAATAATCTGAAATAGTTCTCGAATAGTTTTTTTTAGATAATTTAAATTCACATAATGGTGTTTGTATTAATATTTCATATAATCTTTTGCATAACGTAAGTTTTACTTTCACTTGTAAATAATAATTTCAAACACCATTTGAAACTTTTTATTTTCACATAATAATTAGACATTGTTATCTACCCTTTTATGCCTATTGTGATTAATCAATTCATTTTAACAATAGAAATTAGTTTATCATTTGGAAATAGAATTTAGCAATGTCTCATGATCTGTCCATCCATTTACCTTTGACCTAAAACCTAATACAATGAAGAGTATTGATATATTGTGTCGATAAAATTTGACATCAATATTTATCTGTTTGTTTTGTGCAATGCATTTGTTGATTTGACAATGAGTTAAATTATTTTATTATTATATACCTACTTATTAACAGTTTTATTTTCAGATAATTATAATTTTCAATATGAATGAACAAGAGTTAAAATACTTACTTCATCTTTTAGATAATCTTAATGATGAAATATTTGAGGTAAGTAATACATAATATGAATAACATTTTTACTAACAGTTATGAGTTTTTACTAACACTTTTTTATTTAACAACTAGTCTTGGCCAGTTTGAAAATTGACCTTCCCTGAGGTTGAAACTCAGAGGCGATGGTGGCTCCAGTCTGCTTATGACCAGTTCCACTGAAAAATATATGCTAAGCTTATGTCCAGCAGTGGACATTTATGAGAGGCAGCCAACATTACAATTTCCTCCCTGACTGTATTCATCCTAAATATGTTTCTGATGAACCAAGGTGCATTGGAGACATTTTTCAATATAGAATTCTGAAGTCTTTGGATGATAAATATGATAAGGTTGATGCTGTTTCCTAACCAAATGTCATCGGTATATTAATTTACAATATTAAAAATAAAAATAGTCTATTCACTGATTGTTTATTTTTCCATTAAAAAAATATTTTTAATTTTAGTAACATTAGCTTCCTCTGCCAGGTAGTCTTTTTGAATAAGCCTCCTCCAACATTTTCCATTTATAACAATCATGGACATTCCTTCTCGAACTAACAGCTGGTAGGTAATTGTTCCATATCCTTACTGGTCTACTTTTCTACTCTTTCTGTTATTTCCCTTTATGTTATAGGTGACTGTAGCCACCTGCCATCAAGTGGACGGTCACCCTGTTTGTCGACTTGACTTTTTAGAAATCTATGTATTCTTGGAGATTGTCTTTTTCTTCATTATTTCTTTCATTGATTAATATTGAGCTTAGCTGAGTGTAATTAACTTTACACTCATTAAAAGTTTAAAAATCAAAGTTACTTATTTACTTATTATAACAATTAGAACTTAATTATTTTCTTGTGTAATTTAGAAGGAGTATCATTTTGATCTGTGTATTTTTGTTTACCAGGAAATTTTACAGTTATATTTTGACATAGAAGAATCAAAACCATGCAAAGACGTTTCAGAAGAGAGTTTAAACTTTTTTAAGCAAAATTTAAAAGTTAACCCAGTGACCACTTCCTCAATTCTTAGATATGTACAAGATCATGCAACCGATAACATATCAAATTTATATAAAATACAGACACTTTACTTAGATGCATTAAAGAGTGTGTTATCAAGTAGCAATAATTTGGACAAATTAATAACTTTAATTTCTTTAGTGCAATGGGATAAAGATTTCGTAAAGCAATTTTCACAAAATGTCCTAAAACATGTCACCGATGGGGCATACAGGCAATACAGGAAGCAGATTCTAATGAGCCTCATACCTCATAATCAACCCGAGCTCCTCAAATTGATGTCGGACATGATGCTTCAAAGTGCAGAAAATGAATTTAAATTAACACCGGAGTACATGCTAGATCTATGTTATCAAGAGAAAACCCATTGGTTGGTGAAGGCTGCAGAAGTATATAAAAATCAATTACATGATATGAAAAACGTGACATTTAAGATAAATAACTTCACTAAGCAAATATTGGTAATGGTACTTATTGAGTTGACAAACAGCGATGAAACCTATGACCTACAGCCATTGGTTCACCAACTCACTAACATATTTTCAATATTAGATAACTATACTTCAACAGATGACCAGCTTCAGTATTATATTACTGAAGTGAAGAGGGAATTGACCATTGTAAAGTTTTGCATGGAGAACAATAGTAAACTCTTAACCACTGGAGTGTTCGGTCAGGTGCTCGCACAGAGCGCTTTAGCTGTGATATCTCAAGTATGCAACCTTTCTAAAGTAGATAGGTATAAAGTTTCAAGACTTTTGAATGCTAATAATGATTTCCTAAAAGACCTAAGGATGTTGCATAATAAGGCACACACGAAAACACCTCAAGATAACATTCTCAATTGGGACAATATAACTTATAACAGTTATTGTGCTATAACAAAAGTAATCGATACAATATTAAGTACAAATGAAGAATCTTATGATGCTCACGAGACTACTTCTTCTTTGGATGAAATCAAAAGGCTGATCACATCGATTCAGCCTTTGCAATGTCAAATTGAAGTTATAGAAAACATTTACTCATGTTTGTTTTTGAGATATGAATATTTTTCTTGCAACGAACATAGTCAAGGTTTTCCGTGTGGTACTCATTCGGATTGTTCATATTTTTATTCTAAGAAGCAGTCGAAAACAAACAGTATTAACCGTGCCGGTGTAGGATTTGTGTGTAATTCCTTTACCACACAAATGATACTGAATACTTTGAAATACTGCTTGGAAAAACTAGAAGAGAGCGGGACAAAATCTATGGATTCCAACGTGACCTCAAGAATGAAACACCTGTTGAAAGTGGTGAATTACTCTGTTTGGAAATTGCAATTGGTTTCAAATCTCTCACCAGACACGAGTCCGCTACAGTTAAGACTTTGCCTAGATTTTGTTGAAGCCGATGAGAGTAGTGACGACGAAGATCGTGATGTCGACGTTAAAATAGTTAAAAAAAAACCTAAAGTAAGAAGAAGACATACCAACCCAAAACCGAATGCTGAACAGGCTATGCTCACCTCCACAGTCTCCGTTGAGGATGGTATGAGATATATTTCCTAGTTTTGTTTTAAAGACATGAAAATTGTACTAACCTACTATCGTCTGGCGGAAAAATCTCAAAAAGGGCCTGCTTTCAACAGTTAACGGCAAACAGTGAAACTTTTTGCCACCGGGTCTTTTTAGACTAATTCGACCCTGCTGAACACGATTCTGCCCGGTGTCACCCCCTCCCCTACTTCCTTCCCCCCCTTTCCGCCCCAAATGTGTCCCAATCTGCGGTTTTTTCAAATTTTTTCGGAATCTATTAGAGATAAAAGAAAACTGTCTATGACAAAAGAGACCATTTGGCTGATATTATTATGATGAGGAAATGTTTATAAAAAGTGCCTAGTTATTTTAAATAATTACATGCGTGTTTCGAGCATAGCTTAATTTTAATGGTGTGTTTAATGTGAAACATTTCTACATAACTCAATAATGGATCAATATGTAAAACACTCAATTATAAACACTGAAGCACTAAATTATTAATGAATTATAAATTATATAATAAATTTTATGATATTTAAGTATAACATACACCTATATATTATGTATCTTCGTGACGCGCGGCGGGCGGCGGGGCTTCTACGCTACGACCTATAAATCGTGAACGAATACTCGTACGAGGATAAGTAAGGTCTTGTTTTGTAGGTAAATGTATAAAGAATAATTCACTCCTTGACTACTTTATACCAGCTTCGTTTGTTTTTCGATAAATTAACTGCAAATACAAAAATGTTGAAAAAAAAAAAAATTACATAGTTTGGACACACATTATTTCTTAAGTTATTATGTCTATCAAATCATTTATAGACGAATTTTGTAGAGAATTTAATGCAGATTAATTTTGGAATAGACAGTTTTCTTTTATCTCAAATAGATTCCGAAAAAAATTGAAAAAACCGCAAATCGGGACACATTTGGGACGGAAAGGGGGGGAAGGGAGCGGGGGAGGGGGTGACACCGGGCAGAATCGTGTTCAGCAGGGTCGAATTAGTCTAAAAAGACCCGGTGGCAAAAAGTTTCACTAAATGCCGTTAACCGTGGTTTTTTTTTTAAATTTCCACCGGACTACTAACAATCTCTTGGTCAAATGGTTACAGTGCTCATTTTAACACTCTGTCCCTGGGGTCTAGGGTCCATTTCCTGGCAGAGCCAACTTTGGAAATGAACTTTTTTTTTGGCTCTAGTCTCGATCTGGCAAGTAGTGGCAGGGCACAATTTGGGCAGCCTGTCTGGTGGCAGACACCAACCATGTGAAATAACTGCATGTATTGATTTCGGTGAACCAGAGCCCATTCATAGAAATGAGTGGGGGTATAAAATAAATGAAAAATGTAGTTAAGCTATGAAATAAACCAAAATAGAATACATGAATACATACTTAAACACTTTGTTTTGTTACAGGCTTCAGTTTAAACATTGGAAACAGTGTAGACTTTATATCCATTATGCTGGCAAAACCAAATTGTTTGGTTGCATTGGCCTTATATCATAATGACTTTGCCAAAGCAAATCAAATTATTGAGGTAATTAAAATTTCATTTACAATACACACGATAAGATTAGGAAAAGTCAGCAACAACATATGTCAAACTTTTATATTTAAGCCACATAACTACTTTTTTTTATTAAAAAATATGATTAAAATCGTTAGGTGATGTTTATAGGCCATTTATCAACAATTATGAATTATGAATTTATACATGTGATTTTTGCTTTTTAATGCATATGTTTTGAATGAACGTATGGTTAAAAAGATAATATAATACGATATAAGTAAACCGCGACCGCGCCGTGAAGCCACAGAGGCAGTGGAAGTAGGTCAAGGCGCGTACACTACGACTGCGGGGTAGGTACACGATACCAAGAAACAATCTAATTCTACGCGGGCGAAGCCGCGGGTACAGCTAGTTATATAATAAAGTCGCTCTGTCTGTTTCTCCGCTAACTTCTTCTAATCCAATGAACAGATTTTGATACTAATGGAAAGAGTTATACCCGAAGAAGATTTGTGTATATAATTTACTTTACAAATGAAATTTTTTTTGTTGAGTTTTTTAGCGACAAACATTACTTCCGTAAATAACATATGGTCATGTACTATCTCACTTCAGACCGTTGACCTGTTCTCGTATTTACTTTATCTCTGCTATCACTTGCTATTTTGTTACGTGTACGTATTTTGTTTATATTCATGAAAAATAAAATTTCATATAAAATTTTATATTCATGATTTTACTAGGAAACCAACCTGGGAGTCTTACAGAGATAATATTCTAGACACAAGACCCACTTGAAGTATGGATTCGTATAACCAGAATCACATTTTTTTATAAAATGTAGTATGTAATTTCTATAGTCCTAATCCATAATGCTAATATTTAATAGTTTTAATATAGCATACTAGGAGTCCGCGTTGAAAAATAAATAAAATCTATTTTTTTGGTTGCATTGGCCTTATAAATAAAACCATACCATACCAGGGGTTGAATCTTTATTTTTAGATAGGTGCCGGCGGCTTCCTGAAATTCTATTCTAACTATTAGTGTCCGTCGCTCATAGTCAATTATCTCGGAATCTACTCGACCGATTAAGTTGAAATTTGGTACACATATCAATTTCTGTGACCCAAACGCAGAGGTGTGACGTGAATAGATGAACTGTATATGGGGGGAAGGTGGAAAATTAAAAAAATAATAATTGAAAACTGCATCGTGTAACATATCAAATGGAAGGTCTTGTTGTGAAGATCTTAAATATTTTTTTTTGTAATTTTAAAATAAATAGTTTCCAAGTTATTCAAGAAAATTGACGAAAATTGACCATTCCCCCCCCCCCCCCTTATCTCCGAAACTACTGAACTTAAAATTTTGAAAAAAAAAAAACCAAATTAATTTTCTACTTATAATCTATAAGAAGTCCATGATATTAAAATAACATGGTAAATCACTCAATATTGTGCGGATAGGTAACATCGTATGGAACCCTCTTCACGCGAGTTCAGCTCGCACTTGTCTCTTTTTTTTTTATTATAATATCAACACCTGTCATTGGTACTGCCTGATAGTTTTCTACTTTAATGAAAAACCTATCATTGACAAGTTTGAAGACAATCAATCAAATATTTGTATGTGAGTAAAATGACTATGAATTTCTTAATTTATTATATGCAAAATATAATTTTCCAGATGTTCGATTTGGCCGATGCTGAAATCGCAACAGAGGTCACATTTACTGAGCAACTGCGACATTTGGTAGCCAAAATTAAAAACATAATTTATTATAGAGACAACACACCTTACCCGAGCAAGGAGTTGTCAGCTTTGTCTGTTGTATCTACCGAAGTCATGAGTCTTGTCGAAGGGTTTCTCGCTTCAAATCGAGCACCGAATCCATATGATATCATCGAGTTAGCATCTCGCCATCCACATTTACAATTATACAGTCATCAAAACGCTCCTTTCATAAACTCAGTGGATATACTATTGAGCAGTAGCCTCAATAGGGAAATAACGTACGGCCTAATTAATGTTGTTGAAAGGAAACTGGCGGAAGTGCGAAGTAGCACGGACGTCGCTTCTGTGAAGAAAACAAATTATATCCGATTCGTGGAGGACATAGCCAGTGTCATTTTTGAAATATTCGGCAATACAGAGAAATCTTTTGATTACGTTGACAACGCGTGCGAACTAATATCGGACTGTCGAGTGCCGATCAAACACAAAGAGTTTTGCAAGATGAATCAGCTTACCAAAGATCTCCGACAGGCATGCGAAGACTTGAGCGGTATAATAAATCCAAACGACACTAAAGAAATAGATGCTAATTTGCAACAAAAGTACTATCAAATCTTCATGAATGTCGTCACAGCCTCAGATAAGGATTTGTATAATATCGGTGAAGTATCGCGTCACTTTAACAAGAAGACGAGAGTACCCTATTTAAGACTGTGCTACAAATATTGTAAAACTGTGTCTCAATTGGACCAAGATGACAAGAAGTCAACGGACTCAGTTGCAGATTCACAATACTTCGCCGTGTTAGAGAAGCAACTCCATAACATATTCGGCAATATGATTAACGATAAGGAAACGCCTGTTACTTATTTAGAGCCTATATGTAAGAAATTAAATGTGAACTTAATTCCGAAATTGATTCTTAACTTCTGCCCATCAATACCGCTCGGTATTGGAAAGGAGGCCACCGAAATGACATACAAGAACATGTTTCAAGCCATGTATGAGTTCACGAATAAGGAAGAGAATTTGTTTTTGGATCCAACAACAAACTTGGCACCGTTGCCACGGAATCCTGACCCACAGTGTATCACATATATTGTGCTGCAGAACTGGGTGTTGGCTCATATAGTGAAAAAAATTCACGTTTCAACAGACGAGAGCAATTTGCAGCACAGTATTGATGCGCGAACTAAATATCTAAATAATCACATGGAATTGGAACGCTTCGACGTCACCAAGATGCTGTTCGGTGGGAACAAATATTTGGCTTCGCTTCATACGACAATCGACTTGGAGCAACTCTTTCAATACCTACCAATTTTGATAAACTCTGGAAAAATTGTAACCTGTTTGAACATAATAGAGGCTCTGTCGGAACGCCAATTGATATCTAGCGAGAATCTCAACAATTTCAGAGACATGGTACTCTTTAAATTGGCATTGAATCCGAAAATTAACAACAATTGGAAATACTGCCAATATCTGAAGAGTATACAGTTGAAAACTACACTGATCTTGAATAACATGTCAAAGTGGTCTGCTGACGGTGCCATGGAGGTCGTGGACTACTTGAGATTTCTACTGCAAAGGGAAGACACAGACGAAAGTATTTTTGACGATTGTACAAGTCGAATGATAAAAATACCTCTTTACGATCAAATAGCAACAATTTTGGGGTTCAATCATTGGTACTGCGTGCACCAAAGATCAACTGACGACCCTGAATGTATTATAGAGGGATTAATGGATAACCAACAGGTAATTCGTGAAATTTTCTGTACACGCCATCTGTCGACAAACTTGATATAATGATCGTTGTACACAATCGTAGGGAAACCTTTCTTTGATAATTGTTCCCAAATTATCCTTTATTCTATTAAAATAAATAACTTAAATAATTAATTTTATTATAAGTGTCAGCAGTGCACTTGCATCTGCACTGGTGTTGCTTGGGTTTAGAGGTGAAGGTGGCCAGTTACCATCAAGTGGACCGCCAGCCGGCCTTTCCAATACAAAATAAAGTCTCAACAATGCAATGACACGAACATGGCCTAATATTTAGTGTTCTTGAATTTAAACTTGTTATAAAATGATAATGGAATGCATGGAAAGAGTTCAAAGTGCACTGCCAATAGTTTTAAACCATCATGTTGTATATTGAAAAGACATTTAACTGACACTAGTACAATGTACCGTAATCTTTGTGGGAGATTACTATGTTTATAATTACTTTCATAAATTCTAAACAATCTATGTGAGCAAATGGCATGATAGGCTCACAATGTATGTGTAGTAAATTTTAAGTTTTAAACAATGTATGATAAATCTTTCTTTACAGTTCAAGTTGTGTCTTGAATGGGCTGACATTCACGATATGTCAGACAATATAAAGAATCTAATTGTCAAGAACCTATTGAAACAAATGTTCGAGTACACAGATCAGGCGACGCCGGATCTAGTTAGAAAATTGCTGTCAAGGCTATCCGTCGAACAAGCTATGGAGTTGATACAAGACAAAATGACGAAAGTGAGAAATGTGGAGATATTGCAAGTTTGCGTCGATTTCATATCGGAAAATTCCATGTACTGGAAAACGTTTGAAAACATCAAAATAGGTCTGATGATAATGCTCGAACTCGAACCAGGAATGCGTAATTTCTTTTGGGATCTCATTGAAATGCCTCTGGTCATGATTGAACAATTTTTGATGAACTCAAAATTGGATTTGCTCGGTGCTATTATAAATAAAATTTCACCGAGTCTGAATAGAGATTCGAGCGGGGATAATTTGTACTATAATATTAAATTGATCGAGACTATAGTTATTTCGCGAAACTCCGTCGATGCCCTGCTGAGGTATTACGCCGAGAAGGGTCTCGATATGAATAACCCTCGTCGGCCCAGCTCAGGGTCACACCGTTTGAACGATGACTCCCTATTGCTGTCGATAGATTCTATCAATATAGAAGCCGCTTCCAAACCGTTCGTGATGCCGACTCAGGTGCCAACTAAAGAACAGTGGGTCGAAGACTACTCCACAGACAGATGCATGTTGTGTCGTACATCAATTTTCTCCATGATCATCCGCAGACACCATTGTCGTCGCTGCGGAAGACTTGTTTGCCACGTCTGCTCTAGAAACAGAATGCAGGTAACCTTTTTTTGTTTTTATTTCCTATGTTAAGATTGTGTGACAGTTTGACGATTCATTTAGGCCCAGTTCCTATATCCCAACAACGAATCGTTTTTGCCTACCAACGGTACTTATAGCTACGAGTCGTAAGGGTGACGCGTACCTATATTCAACTACTCGTAGATGAAATTACCGAAGCTTGTTAACGGATGGGAGGACAATCTATAACGATCCGTACGTTCGTTCTAAGGCAATGAGTGATCGGTGCGTTCCTATATTATTTTCGAAACGTCAGTGAGCTGTCAAATCAACCACTCGTAGTAAGAATTTTTGCCGCCTGATTTTGGTCGATAATTGCAGTAGTGATCATAAAATTATTACATTTTTCAATTATGGGTACAGATAGCGATATGGAATTATTAAACGCGTTATCGGATTGAAGTGACTCATTGTATTCATTGCGTATAATCAATTTTTAAGTTAAAATGCTTATGAATTATGTCCATATTAAAGTTTTTTTTTAACCAAAGAATCAAAGTTTGAAACCAAAGCGAGAACATAGCGAGGTGTTCGACATATTTCTACGATTTTTGTTTTAGGTTCGCTAGACCAAGATCACACAGAAAAAATAAGAATTTTTATGACTTATTTATTTTTGTACTAACTGGAAGCATTTTTTACCTGGCATCAAACATTTATACATGGTGTATCGTATAAATGGTACATCACTACCAACTACCAATGCCAAAAACCAAACTGTGCGGAAAACGGTTGTCGGTATTTCAATATCCGTTACGCAACGATATCGAGAAGAGAATATCTGAAAACGCCCATAGCTACCAATTGGCGCCAATATGACAGCATCAATCACAAACAAAAGACAAGTGTCAAATGCAATTGGTGACGTTTCGTTACACAACAAATAATTACAATATAATTATGTTTTTAATTTTTGAAAAGTTAACTAATTGTAAAGTGGTGGTTTAAGCTACTTTATTCCAAATTTAAAAAATATACTTAAATTACGTAACATTACAGATAAATTATGTAAAGTTTCCGCATCGCGTTTTGAATGAAACGAAACGTACGCTGTGTTGTAGAGAGGACTCTGTAGACAATCTACTGACGGACGGTCGTCGATATGAGGCATCGAAAAAAACTTGTGGAATGCTTTGCTACGATCCGTTGTCAGTAAATGAAAACGAGTAGTAACTTTTAACCAATGACGGATGGTAGATTATAGGAACCGGCTGTTAATGGTAGCTGGCTACCGTCGCCTATGAGACAAACAATGTCACAGGTGCTGCAGACCATAGTAGTAATAAGGATAACGGATAGGACCTTTTTTGAAATACCTATTTTTATTTTGCAATATGAGATAATACATGTTTTTTTTATTGTGTAGGGTTTCTGACTGTTGAAAATATTGCCCGCTCATTAGGCTGGGCTATAACAGTCCCATCACGCTATCTTACTTTGTATTTTCAATTGAATAACGATCAGCAAAGAGGAGCTATAATAAAATTATAGTCATATCTGTGTTTTGTTTCTTCGTGAGGTTCTTCGTGATGTTGGCTTTCAGCTTAATCATGATCAATGATAGTTGATTAGTCAAATGATTATCTATACATATTATAAAACAAAGTCCCCCGCCGCGTCGTATGTATGTTCGCGATAATCTCAAAAACAATGCATTTTTTTTTTGCGGTTTTCAAAAGAGATCCTTAGGTTTTATCCTTAGGTTCCCGAGGGTTTGCTAATTGAAGCATACTATGAACAGGTGTATCACCAAGCAGTTCTACCCAAATCCGATTGATGTCGCCGCTTCTTCTAATTTTATTATAATATAATAGATGGCGCCATCAATAGTGTTATATATATTTTTTATTTTTAATAATTGTAATTATAACAATTATATCACAAAACGATACTTTTTAAATTTTTTATGTAAATGTATGTAAGCAGGCTGAGGTGGCTACCGTCGCCTACCAATACCAACATCATAGGCGCTGAAAGCACGCTCTCGACCTCAGTGAGATTAGGTCTGAAATGAGGTCCTGCCATCAGTTACTCACTCAGCGAAATATTAAGCACACATGCTGTTACTTTACGATAGTCTACTGTAAAGAGATGGTTAGCCGACCGGCTACCTAATTTATAACTGCGGAAAGCAGTGTGCCTTGCCACTACTATCATGAACATAATTCAGGTCGTCAGATAGGCTGACTTTCCACTTGATGGTAGCTTGTCGCCTATAACACAAGCAATGCCACGGGTGCTGCCAGTGCGCTGCCTACCATAGTGGTACAAGAGATTAGGAAGGGAGATAGGGAAATGGCTCTGTCATTTCTTACATACTGTTATTTCACTGTGGTCTTCAGTAAGGAGGTGGTTACGGCCGCCAGACGGGTTGCCCAAATGACTGCGATACGCAGTGTGCCCTACCACTACTAATAAAATATTCACAGAAGAATAATATCAATGACAATCTGAATGGTACGATAGTTTAGATACTTACTGTTGAAGCACCAATTTGAATAACTTCAGGTTCCGTCATATCCGAGCGAAGTGAAGTTCCGCGTTTGCGACGATTGTTACACGCAAACGATGAGCAAAAAAGTGAAATCAAACAACGATAACATTGCGTTGAGCAGTCAATCTGAATCCGGGGGCAGCGGAGTCACCTGCATGGACTGGTGCCTTTCGACAAACGCCGAAAAGAATGAAGCTGTCAGGGCCGAGTTCAGCTATGAATTCACACCGAACGTCACGCTGTGCCTGTCCATAATGAGGATGCACTCCATCAACTTGGACTATCCGAGGTGTGTATACCTTCAATTTCAGTAGTTGCGTTTCATTTTTAAGTAATAGACTATATTAAATAATCAAATCATCACTTTCAAGAATTTTTCGACGAAGCTTCTACTCTAGCAAGAATCTGTATAGATGTTGTATGCAGGTTTCTGCTGGACCGCAGCGACGAAGTGGCTCGTGAGTTGTCGAACGGTGGTGACGCACGGCTTCTGGTACGTGCGCGGCGTTCACTCTTGCTCGCCGCCGCTGAGCTGTACTCGCGGACACATCACGACAACACGTAAGTGTCAGCGACGTTAGATATTGGTTAAAAAGTCCGTGCTCAATGCACAAAACTGAAAATCAATATCAAATTTCCATTAATTGTGTATTATTTTCATCTGCAATCCTTTGAGACTTACCCTTTTCATTAAAGTTGCTATACTTATTTTACCTATAAAATACACCTAGTTCTAAAGTTAAAATAAAATGTATATTGCATGTGATCAAATTGTAGTCTACTCTTACAATAGTAATTTTTTTGCATTAACAACCAGTTTGGAATGCATATAAAAACTTTAAAGAAACATCATAGTTACTTTCAATATGCAATAGAAGTACATATCAAATCTAAAAATATTTCCCCCATCACTATACAAACCTTTTATACATAATCCATTTTACTACTCTTAAATTTGATAATGAATTAATTTGGATATGAGTTGGGACCTTATTGTGCTTAAATTTTAAAAAATGTTATTTTAATCAAACTTAAGTTGTTTTGCCTATTTCTAAAATATGCACTGATTAATTTTTAAATTACGTCAGACAATGTGACATTTAAAAAAAAGGTTTGTTGCATATAAAGTAGTGCTTGCTTTCTGTTAAACTCGCATGCACTTGGCCAATATACCTATCGGGGGGCACGGCAGTGCCCCCGCCAAGTCGAGCGCGAAGCAAAAGCAAACACTGCCGTACCATCCTTTACTGGAACCATTTCGCCGCATTTTCAGGCCCCTATTTGAGAACCTCTGGATAAGACCAGAACGCAGAAATTTTCGTCATCCAGTAAGCTATAATCACACACTTAAAATCCAAAATTTCAAGTCTGTAGGTCATTTAGTTCCGAAGTTAAGCGAAAGCAAAGTTTCGTATTTTCGACACTCACTCACTCACTCATGATCATCAAAATAGAACTAGTACTTCCCATAAACTCAGAGAGCTGAAATTTGGTACAAAGTTAGGGTTATGGCCACATAAAGGGAAAACTATAAAAACTAGGATAATCGAAGATCTGACCCTGATTAGAAAACACAAGAGCTCAACCAAACTATTAGAGATCGACATACCGCCTTTACAAAAAATATTCAACTTGGTGGGCCGCTTCATTTGATGTCAAAAATCGAAGGTCTGAAGTATCTGATGAAGAACCCTCAGCTGGTCTCAGCTGTATTAGAGATATGGTAATGCCCCCTTCTACTATTGGTACATAAAAAAATCGACTGTCATTGCAAAAATCCAGCGTAGTGGGACACATCTTCTAATTTAATCTTCTAGCCTATAGCGTCCCACTGCTGGGCGAATGCCTCCCCTTCTGCTTTTAATACGCATATAAATAAAATTAAAGGAAAACTCTGGATAAGACTTGACTGGCTTTTATACTTATTATTATACTTACTTACAAGTTTACAAGAAGAAATAGTCGAACGATTAATTTTATTCTACTCGAACATTACACAAATTAAATAAACAAATTACACTAAAATATTAATTTCGCTCAAAATTTGGTCAAAATATAATGCATTGGACTAAGAGTGGCGGTGATACCCGCACACTTCGCTAGATGGCGCTGACTGCAAGGTCTAAGTCTTAAAAAAATGCCCTCATGGACATTGGCACCTCCATATTCTCTTGTGACCAAGCCTACGTGGCGCTTTCGCGAGTAACCAATCTTCAAGGGGTGCACCTCATAAATATTGACTTCAAGAGTATAAAAGCTCAAGCTTCAGCGATCACCGAATACAACCGGCTTAGGCGTAAATACCGCGCTGATCTTTCAGAAATTAAACCGTCTAAAAGAATAAATAATGAACGCGAATGGGCAATACGAAAAACTGTTGCTACTGTACAAGAATCAGAACCGGAAAAAAAGAAAAGAAAGATTTGTAATAAAAAAACTACTCCTAAAAAGAAAAAAACTGTGTCAAATAAGAAAATCTAATAAAATAAATCAATATGTCCACGTTTCTACAAAAAGAAGTGAAATCCCACCAAAAACATTCTGTAAAAAACTAGCCAAGTCTCGATGGAGCTGCTTGTTTATCTTTAAAAAGTAATGAAATCTAGACAAAGTCGTGCCAAGTCTAAGGTTCCTTACTGCGATTTCTTTATTATTATAGTTAATGTTGTGTGACTTGGCCGTTGAAGGGTACACAAGGGTACAAAACCAGGTGCTCCAATCTGTCACCATTGCACCAATCTGTCGCCAGATTGTGCAACACATGCAATCAGCATTGACAATGCTGACTTCTGCTCTCTTCTTTTTGTAGCGTTAAATCGATCACCGATCTAACAAAATAGACGTACAGATGGACTTCTATCAATGATTAGAAGTCCGTCTGTACTGGAAATAATTTTTATACTGTTTCTTTCAGGCTAGCCTATACATAAGTATTATTGAAATACGCAGCTTTATCAAGCCTACAATTGACTGGTTATTGAATCAACGTTTTCCAAGTGGCAATTTTCCATCGTCAATGGGTAGCGGTTCTGGCGACAGATTGGTGCAATGGTGTCATGGAGCACCTGGTTTTGTACCCTTGTGTACCCTTCAACGGCCAAGTCACACAACATTAACTATAATAATAAAGAAATCGCAGTAAGGAACCTTAGACTTGGCACGACTTTGTCTAGATTTCATTACTTTTTAGAGATAAACAAGCAGCTCCATCGAGACTTGGCTAGTTTTTTACAGAATGTTTTTGGTGGGATTGTTTTTAACGGGTATGTCACGCCCAACACATTTATAATTTAATGATTGTATTGTAAACAGATATCTTTTTATGACTAAATTAATTTTAAATACATTTTCGTCAGTGTAGCAAAATATCTAGCAGAAAATATTCGCAGAATTATTCCGATTGTTTGAAAGTTTCTATTTTTTAATCAAAATCTGAATCACACAATAGTGAATTGTCTAGTCTAGATACATGTTAGAATTAATTAAAATAAAACAACAAATAAATTGTATGTTTCTTAAATACAAGTTTCATGTCAGGTAACATGAAACATAACATGAACACAATGGTGGAGTGTACGCACTTGATCAATGAAACCTTTCGTTATGCACTTAAATTATTTATCAGCCTATATCTATTAGGTACATATTACGTCTGCTCTGTGTAAAAAAATATTTATGGGCTATAAGTCCCACTACGCTAGCTCACTATGGATCGATAGGATACACATGCAGAATAGGTCAAAGTTTCTAAAGAAAAAGAAATAGGGGTCCGATTTGAAATTATGGCATTTTGTCCGTGCAGGGGACTGTCAAAAGTGGCCGAGGCAGGCGCAGCACACGCGGCGCGATGTCTGGCACACGCCGAAGCTCTGGCCACCCTTGTCAAACATCAGGCGCACCATCTCATCGCACACCACAAGGATCATCCCGGTCAGTGTTTAGGTTAACCTTATTTCAACAGAACAGGGAGTTCGACGAGACGAATAGGTTGCGAAACATTATAACTTATACGGATTTGTGTATAAAATGTAGACAGGATTGTTACAATGTCAAATTTTATTGAATTTAGGCGAAAATAAGGTTCATCTCAGGATTATTATCAAAATTAATTTTAGGCAAAAAGTGTGTTCCATAGCCCATTTTGTGTTGTGCCAGAAATCTGCTGATCTAAGGAGATACTATTATAGGCAAATGAATCACGATATAAAGTCTCCTGATCAGTATTTGATCTAAAAGCCTTGACAAAAATAAAAAACCCTCAACAAAGACAAAAATCTCTTGATCTAAACGATCTTTCATTGTAATCAATACAAAAAAATGCAAACACACTTTGCTATCATATACATTTTTGCAATAGAGACATCTAGTCATCGATATCTCGTGAACAAAGTGAAATACTATAGTTGTGACATACTATACAAATTTAAAACTTGTATAGAATACTGAGACATTACGTACTAGTATTTTATACACTTAGAGCTCAAACAGAGTTTTGAAACTGTTATTCTATTTGCGAATTCCTGAAATTAATTAAAATAAATAATTTAATTAATTAAAATAATCTACAGACACTTTTTAATACTTATAAATAGAACGTCAATTCGAATGAGCACTTCGTGTTCGCGCACTGGTCGAAATTCGACGATGGTGAAAAAAATGGTTTATTTTCTGGTAATCTTTATTAATAACGTTAAAGCTCGGTCAACAGCTATTAAAAAAGAAATAAGTATTCATGTATAAGATTTTTTTGTAAAATAATATTTTCTGTTTATTATTGTCACTGAGTACATTTAGTTTACATAGTTCAACAATGTATCCCTTACATAAATTCCAGGTCAACTAGTACGCACTCTTTTAGAAGCAGAGAAATGGGAGTTAGCTTTAGAGATTGCAACGAAATCTGGTTTACCCAGAAACAGTGTGTTGGCCGCCTGGGGGAAGGCGTGCCTCAAGGCTGGTTGCTTCAAAAGGGCCCGCGAGAAGTTCGCACACTGCTTCAGGAACTCCGTGAACGTATCACCCGTGGATGTCACCGAGAAATACGAGGTAGGGAAGGAGGCCTCGGAGTCTGTCATGAGTAGAAGGATGCACAGCCTCAGACATTCAGACAGGACGAGTTCGACTTCGAGTGTCCAGTCTGACGGCAGACCTCGAGTCAATCCACCGCTGCTGAACGAAATTGTGACCATGCTCGAAGACATGAACTATCCTGTGAATCAACAGCTGTTGCAAAAAGCCGAAGCTTTAAATGTGAGTTTTATCTCTTGCTGTTTTTCATGTATTTTCTTTTTTGGCAACTTGCACACAGCAGTCAAGGAAAGTCTTAAGTTTTTTTTTTTTTGTTAATAAAGAGCGTCAAGCAACCTCCACGGTCCAAGTGCAGACTCTGGTAGGATAAGAGAAAGGTTGAAGGAGCTTATTGTTAAATAGTTCTTTTAAATTTCTCTAAATACTGTAATGGCTCCTATTCCTTATCCTTATCCTGCTATGGTCAGCAGCGCACCTGCATTTCTTTATGTTATAGGCGACAGTACCTACCATCAAGTGGACCATCAGCCTGTCTGTCGACCTTAACATAATAGAAAGAATGCCATGTAAGACAAATCTCTTGATACAAGGGACAACATTAAATAAAAACTGACTTCTCTTACAGTCGACCAATGAGAAATTGACAACAATGAATGTTGGTAAGAAGAAAATTAGTGTAGTGGAACCCGCTCTGAACATAATGCACACGCTCGCCACTGTGAAGAAGATTAAAACAGGAGACTACAGTGATTTCCAAACTGGCGTTGTTCAGCCTAAAAAGTCTCTAGCGCACGGTCTAAGCCTAGGACTTCTCAGAAATAACAATAATCATAACGAACCAAAACTGGACATCCACAAGGGACTGGATCTGTTTTTCTACAAGGAATGTGTCTACTATTTGAGCAACTACGGATCTCATGTGGCGAATATATCGTTTTACATGAAACATAGTAACATGGCCGAAGTGCTGATGTACTGTCAAGATAATACGGTGGATAAGGAAATTTTCACCGAGTCTGTGTATATGGAGTGTTTGCGGAAAGACCGCGTTAACGAGCTGCTGAAAGCTATGACAGATATGGATAACACTCTGGAGACTTGGGCGGTAAGACCTTTTTTATAAATCTGCAAACGTGTGATTGATATTGTTGAAATAATAACTAAATTAAGAAAACACCTTTTTCTTATCAATAATTTAAAAATATCCTCACTAGCGACCTGCCCCCAGCTTCACACGTAGTTTAAATATTCAAAAATCCTTTCTTAGCGGATGCTTACGTTATAAAATAAACCTATATTCCAATTTCAGCTTTCTAGACTTAGTAGTTTTGGCTGTGCGTTGATACGAAGCCAATCACGGGTGAAGCAAGAGTCGTTCCCACCTGCATTACTTTTATTAAATATTAGCTGGACCTTATTAATACTTCACTGCGGCTTGCGCGTGGGGCGATCGTGTTACTGGACACTGCTTATATAACTGTAAATTGGTCGAAATATGAAGATGATTGCTTATCAACAATCATCGTCATATTTCAACCAATTTACACAAAACCTTAACGACTTATACACCTAAACCTTCCTCGGGAATCACTCTGTTGATATATGAAAACCACATTAAAATCCGTTCAGTAGTTTTTGAGACTATTGCGAACATACAGACAAACAGACGCGGCGAGGGACTTTGTTTTATAATATGTAAAGATACCCGGGTCCAGGAATGTGTGGAAATATCCGACGTTGGACGCTACTTAGACTTGTTGAAATGTGCTTGGTATGACTGCGCAGGATTACATAATGCACATATGCCGCACGCTGGAGATGAGCAAGCGGCTGGAGGCGCTGTACGCGGTGCAGTGCGGCAGCGGCCAGTGGGCGCGAGCGGCCGCCACGTGTGCGCTGCAGTACGCGCGCCCCGCCCCCCGACACGCCCCCTTCGCCGCCCTGCACCGACGCCACCACTACCTCGCGGCCGCCTTGGCCCACCTCTCCCACGCCCAGCCCCTTGCCAACAGTAAGTCGTTTTTTCTTTGCTTTAACATAAACACATTGTATAACAGCGAATTGTGCAATTTAATCTATTTTAAAGACCACAATTTAGATTAGAATTGAGTTATAGAAATGTTTATGTTATGTGAATTAAAGCTTACAATAAATTACCAAATAATATAAACTAATAGGTTGGGGGAAAAGTTTCTTCGTATTTTATATGGAAACTCAAGATTTTTTTTTTCAAAGTTTATTTATATTTAATTACAGTATATATGTGCCATTTTGTTCGATGACTTTTTGCCAACTTGTAGGTGACATGATTCTGTTGCTGTAGAAATTTTGAGACTTTTATCAAAAAAACGCTACAAGTAGTTTTAACAGCCCTCTCTTGATGTTAACCTGACACTGCCTAAAGAATTCTGAAGAAATCGAGACAGGTGGAAATCTGAAGGTGCAAGGTCAGGGACCTCCAAGCCAAACTCTCTTAATTTTTGCTGAGTGGCTAAGCAAGGTTGAGCATTGTTGTGATGAAAGACCACACCCTTTCTATTGATCAATTCCGGCCGCTTTCTCTCAACTTCTTCCTTTAATCTCATCAATTGTTGGCAGTAGAGATCCGAATCGATGGTTCTACCCGGCGGTAAAAACTCATAATGAACAATGCCCTTCCAATCCCACCATACACACAGCATCACCTTATTGCGAATGCGAATTAACCCGGGTTTTGGCACAGTCTGTGCACCCTGACCAACCTTTGGACCTTTTTCACATGTTCTTGTCGTACGTGATCTACTTTTCATCACCAGTTATCAATCTCTTCAGAAACGGTTCGGTTTCATTACGTCTCAATAAAGAATCTCACATGAGTACACAATTCATAAGATTTCTTTCAGAAACTGTTTTCTTCAGCTATGTGTAACTGCTGATATGCCGATCTTGCTCCACTTTTTTAAAAATGGCGTCCATTTTATCCGTAAGATAAAAGTGCCAGACCAGAGCGAGGTGCATTTTTGACATCAAAATTCCCGGATTGAAAACGCTTAAACCAACTTTGTGCTACTCTTACCTCACATTGTCTATGTACATGCATTGTACATAGACAATGTGAAAAAATAATCGATTAAAAATCGATATTTTTTTAAGTAAAATTCCTCAACTCAATGCCTACGGATTTCTAGTTTTTTTCTTACATAAATTAACAAAATCAAAATATTCAATTTTGTTAATTTATGTTGAAAGAAAGAAAACATTTTAATTTGGACCTATTAGAATGTTGATTATTCTAAAACTTTGTCTTGATTATTTAGAAACTTATTATTTCTGTTGTTTATTTTTATTAATAAAACTATGATTAATATTATATTTATGGCATTTGTTTTGAAATTAATAGAAAAATTAGGAAAAATCGATCAATATAACAAACTCGATTTTTTTTTTAAGAAAAATCGATTATTTATTAATCTATTTTTAAAGTTAAAAAAACAATCGATTAATTAAAAATCGATTTTTTATGTAGAATTTCACATCTTCAGCATTAGGTCCATAAACGTCACAATTTTTTTCACGGCTCGCGTTGCATTTTTTCCTTTTTTGTAATAAAATTTTAAAATGTATCGAATTTCTTCATTAGATTCACTCATTTTGCCAAAAAAAGAAAAAACAAAAGAAAAATAACTGGAAACACATTTTACTAATTGGTTTCTTTTTGTGAAACGTAACCTTTATAATGTCATCAAAACAAGCCAGATACAAATAGCCAAGATATTTTATTATAAGTATAAACTTGTAATAAAATACTATATGCATACTAAATGCGAAAAGACTTTTTCCCGATCTAAAATATGTTGGCATGGACAGCTTCATCTATACGAAAAAGAGTAAGAAAGTTGGCTCTAGCGAAGAGTCGTTTCACCTGCAAGGAGTCATTGCAATTTTGGTACTGTAATCGTAGCGGATGCACCAAATCTGATGATTAATTGCAGCGGTGAAGCAGCTATTTAAGGTCGCCTCTGGCCCTCACTCGCTCACCAAAAAATAAGAGTATTTCACGGTAGTCTTTCTTAAGAAGATGGTTTGAACTACTTAAAAGTACAAAATAATTGTACAATTCTTATTTTGATTCCAATATTTCTTTTTCTTTGATTTATGTAACATTATGTTTTTCAGAAACAAACGATCCCAAGTCGCTGCACTTCCACCTGGATAAAGCGACCATAGACAACCTAATAACAACGATCACTCGTCAAATGGAGCTGTGCAAGTATCTGGCGGCTTGCGAAGCGAGCGGACGACTCACGGAGCAAATGATAGAACAAGTGATCACCATCCCGGGTCAGCAGTGTCTCTCGCCAGAGACTAAGGAGTTGAGGCCTTTGACCCTGTTCGGATCGACCACGGACAAAATACGACTAGTGGCTATCGTGCTGGCCGCTGGACAGACTGTCGAGGAAGGATTCGAATTGGCTTTTAAGTAAGTTAAAAGTACTTACTGTACTTATTGACTTTCATATATTAAGAGTTTGACTGGCTGGGCATATGTCTCGATTTTGAGAGCAGTTGTGGGCGACAGTCTACACATGCGGATATTGTAATGTCTTCGAATGTTTCCAGTACTTTTTACTCTCACAGGTTTTAGGAGGAGTTAGGCACATTGCGTTCCGCAGTCATCAATTGAGCAATCTGTCTGGCGGCAGTAGCCACCGTCTTACAGAACGCTCTTGTGTTTCTGTGAGTCAGTAAGGGCTGCCATAGCCTATGACTTTATCATATCAATGTCGAAAAGGTAATTGAAATTTTTAGTCGAAAAACAACCTAATATGAGATTACATTAAGGATTGGGATTCGAACCTTCATCTAGTCTAGTGCATTCATACTAAAAATATATACTTGTAAAAATTGTCTCTATAGCCTGATTGTTGACATAGATAGTGCATATTTTTGTGTTTTCATTTACAGAATCATAAAAGAACACAAACTGGATTCGATGAATATTTACACGCACGTAGCGCGATATCTGGTGCAAGCAGACCGTTTCATGGATGTGAAGACGTTGGCCAAATGTATACGGGAGTCGAAGGAAACTGCTGCTAGGTGAGTAATTGTACCCATAAGGAGTGTCAGAACCCATTCTCCTATCTCTTAATCTTTTTCTAATAAAGGTGGACATAGCACTCGTATGTTACATGTTAATGTAACTCTGTTTTCTGGCCATTTGTCTGAACTGGTTTAGTTACAATTTGTTATCACTTTATTTTACTTTTTTTTTATATTTAGTCTCCTAAAGAGTACATTTTGAAAATATAGAGGTCTTTACAGAAAGGATTGCATTTAGACTATTTGTATAGCAGTCGGTCTATACCACTGTTATCACAAAACGGCATCCAAGTAGCAGTTTAAATGCTGTCTCTCTGAAAAGACTCTAAGTCATACTATGTGAGGGCTTCTAAAAATATTAGTTAGGGCCCCGCAGCGGTGTGAACTCAATGAGGAATGAGGAAGAACTCACCGAACTTAGGAGATAACTTCGCCAACGACGAGCCTTCTTCTGATCTTCGATGACTTGTACATCTTGGCTTCTTCGATTGGTTCTAACACTCGCGACAAGAAACCACTCCAAGTTCAGCATTTGGCGGTTCAGGTAGTAGAATGCGATTGTAACAATGGAGACAGCACCTAGAATGGGCGTTCCAACTGCGGTGGTATTAATTAATGAAAGCCGATCGCGCAATATGGCGACAAGTGAGAGTGAGTGACGTAAAAGATGCACTGGGAGACGGATACACGAAGAAGCGCCACGTGATAGATTTATGATTTCTAGCGGAACACTGGTGAAACTTTCTTTTTTATTATTATTTTGAAGTAAATTATAACAATCTATGATTGGCTCCTAGGAAGTGCTCTGTTCGCCGATAACGATAATGCGTTCCAATTTGATGAACGGACTAAGAAACACTTGTGCGCCCCAGTGGCGACAATATACTGCTTCTGTGGATTTTGAATATAGAAACGCAAAAATTCATATTTTTAGGCTTTTGAGTAAAAGTAACAAATAGTGTGATTTTCTAATTTATTCCCTAACTTAGGTTAACTGAAGTAAATTTAGATCGCGACGCGAATAACCACTCCTTATCTTAACGGATATTACAATATTAAAGTCATTATATGATAAAATGAATACATGACGAGCCCCTTGGTCGAGTGGTTAAGGTGAGTGGTCGAGTGGTTGCTTTTTCTTGTCTTAATGTTTTGTCTCAGGGGTCCCGGGTTCTATTCCCGGAACGGCGAACATTGGAAATTAACTTATGATAGATGGCTTTAATCTTGATCTGGGTCTGACAAGTTTCGGCTCTGAGTACTGCGTTTCGCAATAATTTGACCAGCCCGTCTGGCTGCACTAGTCCCTGCACACACTCCCTTACAGAAGACCACCGTGAAATAGCAGCATGTTGTGTTTCGGTGAGTGTCAGGGATGCCAGAGCCCATTTCCCTATATCTTCCTAATCCCTTATCCTTAGTCCTACTACGATCGGCAGCACACTTGCATCACCTCTAGCGTCGCTTGTGTTAAAGGGGATGGTTAAGACCATTTGCCGATCGTTAGCCTGTCTTGACGACCTTAACATAAAAAAATATGCAGTCTGTCTGAAAAGAGCCTAAGCTGCACGTTGCTTCTATGGATATACAAATGTTAAAACTTTTATGGTGTGTCAGCCTGATGAGCGACCAGGTACTGGAGGCGGGCGCGTGCGCGGTGGTGGCGCGGTGCGAGGCGCGCGGCCAACTGCACGACGAGCAGTGCGAGGTGCTCGTGGCGGACGTGCGCAGCGTGTCCGTGCGCGTCTCTTGCTACCTGGCGAGTCGCAACGTGCACGACGCCTACATCCTGGCCGCCACCCACAACCGAGCCAACGACCTGCGCCGCGTGCTGCACGCCGCCGAGCGCCTCGCCAACGAACAGGTGCGCAGCGCCTGCCTCAAGCGACTCGCGCACACCACCCCACCCCGATAAGTGAATGTCCTACCACACAAATTATAGTAAACATAGTAGTACGCATAGTAGTTGTAATTCACCATCATTGTCATCATCTCAGCCGTAGGACGTCCACTGCTGGAGGCAGTGGCCCCCCCATAATTCTCCAATAAGACCCAGTCAGAGGCAGCCTGAATCCGCCGTCAACCCGTGGCCCTTATCAGATCGTCTTTTCACCTTGTGGGTGGACGTCCTACGCTGCGCTTGCTGGACCGTGGCCTCCACTCGAGAACCTTCCAGCCCCAGTTATGTTAATTGTTCTAACAAAAACATTTATCAATGAATTGTTAATCCATATGTCAAACTTTTCCTGACGCTCGAAGCCACAAAATATGAAAAAATAAATGTTATAATAATTGAATCAATTGACAAATTGACGAACGTTTTCCATGACATTGAAAAATATTCCATAGTATGACGTTTTAGCAATAGATGCTAAAGATGCCATGAATTTTCTTCTCTCCAATTAATTCCATCATTTTTAAGAATGGATCATGTATAAAAATAGAATTATTAATCAATCTGGTTTCAACTTAAAAAATTTTATAGACATCTTTCATCACTGTAAATTTCTGAAACAATTTACAGATAATCGTTACACTTTTCTTTCATTTATGACTTATGCGAAGCAAAATTGACTTACAGCGAATTTTGCACAATGAACTTGGTTATTGAAACTCTTTGACTTGTGATGTGATCCACCTACAGAGTGGTTAAATTGTTATGCTAATATTTTATCTACTGCATTTTTGTTGAGTTCGTGTTATAGGTGGTAATGAACCTTTAATGAAGGCTAAATAAAAATTAAAAACACAGATATTTTAAAAAATGTATTAATAAAATGTATGCAATGGAAAATATATATTTAAATAATAATAATGTTATCTTCTTATTAAATAATTTTAACTTTTAATTGTTACAGAACTGACTTTATAATGTAATGAGTATTCATTAGTTTATTAAAAAAAAAAACATATGTAGAGGCACCAGTATTAATAAGTGTTGGAATTTATGTGTATTGAAATTTTTCTTTTATGAAGTTTCAAATATATTATATAGTTTTATTATCAACTTTATTTATGCATTAGGTAACCTCAACAAGTTCTTGTTTGAGATTATAATTCTAAATATGCAAGTTTTGTGTGCGGTTAGATAGGTATAATTTATGAAATTTTAAGTTACAAAAACAGTTCAAATATTTTAATTCAAAATTCTGTTCACATTCATCATTGGAATCAGTATAGTATCTGAAGAAGATTCATGTTCCGCTGTATTTATATATGATTTTGAGGTTTGTTTCACTTCATTTTATTTTCTTTTGACTAAACCGAATATTCTGTTATAAACTAGCGACCTGATGCAATTTTTTTTTTTCTAATTATATATACAAAACTTTCTCGTTTAAATCTCTTTCCATTAGTGAAAACGGCATCAAAATCCGTTGCGTGGTTTAGGAGTTGGAGAACATACAGACAAGACGAAGCCAGCGACTTCAATTTATACTATGTGAGGATGGTAATAAGTATCAAAACCGTTCTAACATACCCGACCTTTAGTTTCATTTATAGCATCCAATTGAAGTGTTTTCCTTACTTTTAAAATGTTGCAAACTCTACTACTTTAGCATTTAACACTATCAAAGACGGTCTCTTTATATATTCTATCAGCGTGATAGAAGACCTTAAACATTTTCTTATTTTATTCATGTATCATATACATTCTACTCATGCAAAAATTTGGTTGATAGAATATAGAAAATGACCCAATAAAAAAAAAGTTGGACATTGAATTTAGATTTATTTTTTTAAGAATCATTTTTAGCTTTGTTATTTGTTATATTAAGAAATTATTTTAATGCCTCTTGGTCTCATATTGTGATATGTATAGAGAATGAAATAATAAAGTTTATATATGCAATGATTATTTTGAAATGTTTTATTTTTTTCCTGATACACCAAATCTCCCTTTGGTGAACAGTAAGTTACAAATCTTTGAACAATTTATGAATGAACTTCCATGATTCTACAAACATTGATTATTTATTAAGTAATTCAACATTAAGTATTTTGAACAGATTGTTTTAATGGCAAGTGATTACTAAACCAAATTAAATATTCAGAAAGAATGAATAATGATTCATGTGAGGTGGCGGCAGACACCCTCGCGAAAGTCGCGAATCATTGAACTGTGTACCTTTTAGCGTAGTAAATAAGTTCTATATTCTCTTGCTACCTTAAAAAGTGCGCGCCGTGTCGCTTTCCGGTGTGAGCTGACCCTTATGGATTTAGAGGGTTTTTTTCATGTATAAGTTATTTACTACATGTTACATATTGGCATTACTCAAAATTAAATAAAGCATTTACTGAATGGATTGTCACTTTTCTTTAAAACTGCATATTTTTACAACAGTAATGAAATGGTCAAGGTTAGATTTTTTAATAGTCTTGTGAGCTTAGATAAATTTATATAAATGAACCTATTTTAATTGAGTGTTTAGGTGACCCAATCTAAACAGATGTTAATAAAAAAAAAAATATTGCTTTAAAAATATTTTTTTTTTTATTAACATCTGTTTAGCAATGTTTAGCTGATAACGTAATTTTTATTACGTTATCAGCAACTCTGAGTGTGTCGAATTATTTGGGTAGCTGTACTGCTACTATGCCCCTATGTATCTGATGGTAACCATCCACACTCTCATAGAATTGTACACACCCACGTAAGAATAAAATAAATGAAACTCTGTAGGTGAGTGGACTAGCAATTCTGAACACCATATATCATATTCAAAATATTTATGTCACTGTCTATTTTGACAACCGCAAACAGCAAAAAGATTAAATATATAGAGCACTGGGAAAATTTTCGTACAAAAATATTGATTCTGATCGCCCTAATCAGGATGGCCATGGCGTAGCTAAATAGCCTTGTAAAGTTGGTGATGGACTGAGCGATTTTGTACCACGTGGTTCTAAATGTCATAATACAGATTCTTTCGTCTTGCCCGATCTATACAGTTGAAAATCTTTGACAACCAGTTTCTTACAATTTATGTCACTATTAAACAATGGGATTAATAACAAATTATGATAACTAAACTAATAACACTAGCTATTGATGTGGCTACATTGTGCAATGCTTCAGAAAAACAGCACACTACACATTCACAGTTTCATTAATTCAGGTGTGTGGGCATAATTTTGTTAGGTACTTTCCGAGCTGGTGTATATATATTTCATACACTAGTAGCGACCAGGGCTGTGGTGGATATCCACATTTGCAAATACAGAACTTTCAAATTGATTTAGATATCTGTGCTTTTAATCAATGCAAATCTTTTGTGGATGCAGATATGGGGCTAGACCTTCTCACAATTTCCCCTAGATGAAGTATGGAATAGTTTCATTTTTTTTTAATTCAAATTGTTTCATTTTTCTACTAAAAGTTTGATTGCTTAATAAAAATTTATTAAAATGATCAAATTCAATTATTTATTTCTGCACTTAAAAATTAAATATATTATTAAAAAGAAATTGAAATCCTCAAAAATTCACATTCATATCTGTATCCCTGAATGTTAAAAATTCTGCATCCGCAACAACCCTAGTAGTAACTTCATAAGAAACTAACAAAACGAAAACAATTTAATGAAAATGCATAGGTATTTTATTTAAAATATTAACTTATTTGTATAAAAATTAGGACTGGACAGTCAACAAATGTGTGTGTTTAAATATCACTAGTAGCAGTTAACAAAACCAACTCATCACATCTCACCAGCGAGAGAAGAGCACAGTTCAATGGACTTTGTCCAGCTTGCTAGGACCACACCTGCACACTTCAAGTTTTAAATAAACAATCCATGCACATAATAATCTCTGTTTCTTGACACATTTTTACTGAGTTGCCATTGCCTTCTTTTTTGGTTTTTTAAGACGTTTTAATCCGTTTACACTTGTTTTGAGGAGATTTGAGTATGCATTACTAAACCTCTCTACTTCTTGTTGCTCTATTACAGTTGATATTTTGTTACTTCTTGATTGTGCTCTTATTAAACATTTATATTGAGGATCTTTAATAAGCGTGGAGCCGTCACGTGGCATTGGTTTTGTGCGACCATCATCTGAAATTCAATCGATAAAAGTACATAACTGAAGTTTAAGTATTTTCTTTTGGGACACTATGTGAAACTATTATATGTATTTTCTACTCACATCTTTTCATAGTCATTGTGACGGATCCTGATACACGAGCTTTTTGAAACATTTTTGTGAGCTCAGCCAAAAACTGAAATGGTAAAATTTATTAATTGAGACAGAAATTAATTGGAAATGAGTCTACAAAGGGATGTATTCAATTATGCCTCTTACCTCTTCGTTACTAAGCAGGACCATATTTAGATCAACAGTCTTGATACTTTTGAAATTCTATTTATATTTGAATTCCATAAATACAAACGTACATTTCAGTACATTTTTATAAAAAAATCATTAAAAGCCAGCACCTTTGCAATACCCCATGAAACTTACAAAAGTTACACGTTGACATGACAAATATTGAATGAGAATTAAATTGACATTTAAAATATGACACTGACAACACAAAACGAATGTTGTTCAATTTTGACATCACAATTTATTTTAAATTGGCAATTATTGAAGTTTGTTTATGTGATCTATGCTCCATTTTTAGAAAGATGGAGAAAGGAGAACTCCTGTTTTGGGCTATGAATGTAGAAGTTAAATATATATACAAAAAAAAAGTCCAGCTAAAACTTAGCCTCATTAACCTCTGGAATGCGGAAGAGCCGCGCACAATTGCCTGGGATCAGATATGAGACCTAGCAACTAGCATACGAAAGGTTAACAATGGCCAAACGCAAAAAGTATGCGAACATTGTTTTTCCATAAACGCACTTTGCTACTACTCTGTGTCTTGATGTATTTTACATATACGGCGTGTGTTTGATCAACATATTCAAATAATTTACTCAATGTTGTTTCTATTAAAAATACTTGTCAATTGGCATAAATGGTACTTACATCGAGTTTAGGGCTCCCGATTTTTTTGTGAATAGTTATGATGAATACAAAATAAAATATGGTGACAATAATTTTCGGAGCTTTTAGGTATTTTGAAAAAAAAAAAAAGAAATTTCAGTCCAGTCAAACCCTGGTAAAGCGTATAAGACGAAATAAAATATATTTACATTTTTATTTCATTTATCCATTGTTGGTTCTATAAAACATACTTACTTATCAATGCAAAATAATACATGACATATTTCGTAAATTGGCAATAATGTAATTATATGACATAAAATAACACAACATAATATTTATCATTGACATTATATTTTATATCATACGTCACGCATCCATGACATAAGCTCAATTGTGCATATGGTACCATTTATTTCTAAACTTGGCCATTGCTGATAATTGTGAAGATTGAGCTCGTGAAATCTTTTGCAATGTCCTAATTGCAGACCAATTTTCAGACCTGTACAGTCATAGCCCAAGCTTGTATGGGTAAATGGGGTTTCTTCAATTTTTTCTTCATCTTTATTCGGTTTGCAAAACAGCACACAATCTAACATAAAAAATGGTTGTCTGTAAAGTCGGTTAGCGGACAATAGTTTAACGTGACCATATATTTAATACTTCTATATTGCTAGTAGGGTGCACCGAACTGATGCCGACCGAACGGTGCAGACATATATATGTCTGTCTCCCTCATGAAGACTTCGAACGTTGTGCGCATGTCCGAGAACTACATTATAAGCATCTTATTGGCTGGGCTTCTCTCACTACTCCCAGTACTGTCGCAACGCATGCGCATAACTCGTCAAGTATCAACGAATGAGAGAAAATATGTAGTTCCGTCTCGGCAACGCTGCAACTTACGGGGACTAGCAATATAATGAACGTGACAACGTCATAACAAAACATTGATGAAATGATTGGATACTTTTATATCGAGTGGAAGAGAGATAGATGCGGCGCAAGCCGACCGTGCCTTTCGCTCGCTCGTGCTGCGCTCTCGCTCCGATCGTGCATCGGCTCGAACGTAACGGGACAATGAGTCATCATTTTTCGTGCGTGCAGCCAGCGTTCATCGATTTATTAGACGTTATATGAGTTGTGGGTTTCCGGGATGATGGCCCAGGTCTGTTGGAAATTCTTCCAAACGTTTCGTCAACAACTGCGGTTGACATCCTCAGTGGTGTAGTCCGTGTTAGAAGAAAAAGTACATCACATCACTGCACTTCACTTCTGCACTTTTCGACTTCTCGAGCGAGACTTGAGTCTCGACTTTTCACTTTTCGACTTCTCGAGCGACTCATATGGATACCGGCCGAGAAAACCTACATGCTACTATTATTAGACGTTGTCACGTCAAAAATATTTGTACATATTACATAGCGTCATTTCTAAGCCTAACATTGAAGGAGACCAAAGAACAAGAAAAAATGTCAAAGTTCTTTTATAGTGATTTAATGCATTTAATGGCACTACAGAGGGGTAGGAGACGAGAATATTGACCTATATTCGTCTTCGATGACGGCGGAATGAGGGTTTTCTGTTGCACATGCGACTGTAAGAATTTAGATCAGAGAAATTCAGGCGCTAACGAGATCAGGGGCCTTAGACAAAGTAGCATTCGCTCCGTAGCGATGCGATATCGAAGTTCTTATCGTCTCAGAGACAAAGGAATCGACACTGTCACACGTGATACCTTGTCATGATTTCTTTGTCTCTGAGACGATAACGAACATCAATATCGCATCGCTACGGAGCGAATGCTACTTTGCCTAAGGCCCCAGGAGAGTCATTGTGACCCCGGATCAACTCAAAGGGGAATAGGCTGTCATAAATTCTCCATCGAACTCGCAACGGCGAAAGCGCATATTCCTTAGCTCTCTTTTCATAAGTTTGCAGCTTGTCGCACTTTCCTTCACTGTAAGCTAAGCAATATAAGTATCTCTTTGAGTGTGGTTGATGTGAACCTGGTAAGTGGTAATATTCCAAAATGGGACGCACATTTGCGTTGTAAATGGGAGATGTCAGATTAGGATTTTAAACAATTTCATTTGCCTGTAGTATATGAAACCGATAATTTATATGCTCTATTCACAATTTTTTTGATATGAGAACGAAAACTCAGTGTCCCGTCAATCGTTTTCCCAAGGTCCTTAATATCTCCAACCTCCTCAAGGCTCGACCTACCCATACTGTAAACCACACTGGTAGGCTGACGTCTCCTAGTCCAGATGTCACTATAGATTCTGATGATTCAAAGCCACGAAGTACAACAAGTTGGGATCGGATCCGTATATATCATTGACACCAGCGTAACAGAGAGCCGTGTATGCCCACACAATCAAGTCTCTGCAACAAAGGGTCATGATTTACTAAATCAAAATCCTTGCTGAAATTTGTGTAAGTAGCATGTGCACCTCATTGCCACCAGCGGGTGTTTCTGATACTTGCACAACAAAACCCATAAGGTTAAACGCTGTAAATCTTTGAGGGTGAAAACCATGCTGGTTCGGATAAATTACGTGAGTGAATTAGTCTTTTTTTGTATTAAGGCCTCGAATATCTTTCCCATAACAGACAAGATTGAAATTGGTCTGTAGTTAGAAACATCATTTACCTCGCCTGATTTATGAATAGGTTTAATACATATAAGCTAACTTCCATTTGACGGGAAAGTGACCGGTACTAATTGAAGTGTTGTAAATAGTTGTAAAGCGGTTTGCTCAAACTTTTGGCACAGTTCCTAATAAAAATCGCAGGTATTCGATCTGGGCCTAGGCCTGGCCTCTTCAAAAACGGTTCGGTTTCATTACGTCTCAATAAAGAATCGCAAATGAGTATACGATTCATAAGGTTTCTTTCAGTTAGCTCGTGTAGCACCCAAATATCGAGCTTTTTCGTGTACCCAGTTTTTTTCAAATGGGTCAAAACTGTTTTGTGCTAGATTCCTTCAGCTATGTCGAACTACTGATATGCCGATCTTGCTCACTTTTTAAAAAAAAATGGCGTCCATTTTATTTGTAACAGGGCGACCAGATCGAGATGCAATTTGACATCAAAATTCCCGGATTGAAAACGCTTAAACCAACTTTGTGCTACTCTTACTGACATGCATGATGTCCATAAACGTCACTATTTTTTTTCGCGCCTTGGGTTAATTTTTTTCCTTTTTTGTAATAAAATTTTAAATTGTATCGAATTTCTTCATTAGAATCACTCATTTTGACAGAAAGAAATTTAACCTTTGTAATGTCATCAAAACCAGCCAGATACAAATAGTACATACAAAGAGATTTTATTACAAGTTCATACATACTATATGCGAAAAGACATTTTCCCCAACCTAATACAATGAGCAAGTTCAAAAATTAAACAGACTTATTGAATTAAAGTAGGTAGAGGTATTAACTTTATCTATTATCCTTTTAGACCATTAATTTTTAGGCCTATTTAGGCTCAGTTTCCAAAGGTGTATTTCTAACGCCAACTCAGAAGTCAATATACGTACTATTTTTAGATCATGCGCGTATCGGAACGCAAAATCCTTCTGGCAACACTGTTATTTTGTACGGAACGGGAGGGAGGGGAGTTGGCTTTCTTGATTTCTTATAATATATTCTCCCTCTACGTATTATATGATTACAGTGTTGCCATTGATACGGCACTTGCCGTAATATACGGTAATTGGAGCATATAAAATCAGATAATACGGCATACGGCAGGTTTTTCATTACCGTACAATAATATACGGCAATCCAATATATACATCGATACGTGTTATGAATACAACCAAACTTCGAATAAAATGTTAGTTTAGGCACAATCCCCACGCTTAGTTAGATTTGTCAAAATGAGTCTTTTTCGTTTTATAAATTTCAAAATAATGGGATAACCAATCACGACGGGGCTGCACTACGATAATTAATTTCTTTGATTCGTTGGTTTGAAGTTGCTTTAGGTTGTATGCATATTCAACATTACTATGATAATGAGAACATTGTGTATGAATTGCATCAATTTAATGAAAATTGTTCTGTAGGTAACACGGTACCTATAATAGTGGTGAAAACTACACATTACCCAATTTTTACTTAGTTAATTGTGAAAAATATAGTAAAATATGAGTGATAGTGACTCTAGAGGCCCATGTACTCAAAAAAAGGACTAAATAGGGCAAAAATATAAAACAGAAGTACCGAAACCGAAGTTTTTTGTTTCTTTTTTAATATAGTTATACTACCTGTATTTTTTAATCAATAAAAATAAGCAATACGGCAATTTCATGATTTTTATTTATAAATACGGCAATCTGAAGTATCTAATACGGCAACTCTATCAAAACCTGATGGCAACACTGTATGATACGCACGCACTGTATGATGGCGCTACGCTAGGGTAGGTAGGTAGAGAGAGGGAGTGAGTAGAGTAGTATAGTAATAATATATTCCATATATTATATCCATCCATAATATATAGTATAGTAATAATAAATTAATAAAACGCAGTGATTACATTCTCTTTGATATATTCTTGCTTTGGGTTTGGTCTTCAGTTCAGCGAAATTATGTCTCAAATTCAAAGCGGTAAGGACTAAAAATAATGATTACTTTGTACTTAGTGATACTCTAAATTAGTTTTTTTTTATTTGCCTATATACTTAAGTACTCAGTTTTTTATTCAAAGATAAAAATCTTTGTTTTTTTGTTAATGTTATTACTTATCTCGACAAGTAAGATAACCCAAATTTATCTATATCGAGAACTCACAAAAGGCATAATAAGCCCATTTAACTTTCTATCATAAGTTTAAAACCCATCAAACCCCCAAATAACAAAAAAAGCAGAACCCCCTTTTAGTGTCTTTCTTATTTCCTACTAAACTGTTGACATCTACTCCGATAGTTCGTGTCATAGAGCGAGAAGTTTCGGAGTTCCGATTTTTCCTAAATAAGGGTACTATGAATAATTATGAAAAATCATATATATTTCCATTATTTTGTATTACTTATGAAATTGCGGTAACCACCACTTTGCCAATATACGAGTACCTAAGTAGGTTTGTAAATTAGGTAAATCAATCTATTGGTATGTAAATTAATTGGTGAACTGCGACATAATATACCTAGGTATGAGTATTCTGAAGGTTAAATATTTTTACAACTTTCAAATTGAACAACAAAGGCATTCTTGAGTCAACAAAACTTACTGATAAGCATGACCTCTAGTATCACCTTTCAGTTATTTTTATCAATATGAAAGTATGTATGTATGCACTTACCTATTGAACTTATAGTAATAATTATTTTATCCAAGCCTACTATAATGGTGTTGTGGTTTCACTTTTTGACATTTTGTAATAAAAAACCATAATTGATAGCCCCTCTGCATACTCCCTGATGATTTGATAAGATAGTATTGAATTTAATGTGGGCAAGGGAATACTAACCAGTAAGGGCCATCTGTCGACGCTGGTTCCAGGCTGTTTCTGATCATTCTACAGGATAATTATAGAGGAGACCTATGTTCACCAGTGGACGGCCTGATAATGAGAATATAATTTCTGTATTCAATTTTATTAAACAAGAAAATAAATAAGTGTTAAGTGCCTAATTGAAAATTTTATACTAACTTACTTGAATTGCCGAATTACCTACACAGACTGATTCTTTAGTATGTAAATTGTCACGCGATCTATTAATTAGTTTCAGAATAAATGAACTGAAGTAATAAGTGGGTACATATTTACTCCAATGAATTAAGGTCACATTCATGAACTTTCATGATTTTTTTGTTGCATTTATTCTTAGATATTACTCTTGCGTTATAATATTAGTTTTTCATAAACTGAATATGGAAAATAAGGAATATCTATTTAAAACTGGTCTTGTATGCAAGCACACTAATTAATTTTGATAAATATAAAAAAAAATTGTCAAAAAATCTATGTCTCTTCAGAAAAAGTTCATAACTAATCTATGTACTCTTATATTTATATCTATGCACTTATATCTTCAGTTTAATCAAAATGAACAGCATCCTCTAATCTATGTACTCGTATATTTATATCTATGCACCTAAATCTTCAGTCTAATCAAAATGAACATAACCCTCTAATCCAACTCTAATCTATGTACTCGTATATTTATGTCAGTCAATCAAAATTAAAATAAGTAAAATGTTTTTCAAATTTGACATTTTACTTATACTTTATTACGACGTGCTAATAAATTAACGCAAAGCTTCATACACCCAATTTAGAAAATAAAGTAAGGAAACTATTAAAATACCTACATGAAAATAATGAAAAAACAAATACCTACATTAATAGGTATTAGTAAGATGATAATGTCTATGCGTTTGTTCGCGCTAGGGCATGATTTTGCGATAATTCATTATTGCGTTGTATTTTCTTAAAAATAACAAGGCACATATTATATGGAATTACTATTAAGATTCTTATCTATTCTATTCATATTATTCTATTCTATTCTTATCTAATTTATCTTATATTTATATAAATCAGTCAACTCAAAAGTTGTAATTCCTCTTCTTTCTACTCTAGGATTCGGCAAAATCTTTTCAATATCGGATGGGTATACAGTAGAAATATCATCAGTTATGGGCCAAGCGAATTTACCATCACCTTTACCCCTCAAAAATTTAACTTTTAGTGCATTACTATCAATTTTTTCAACTAGGTAGTTCCTTTGTCCAAGATAAATTTTACGAGAAGATAGGAATTAATGCCCGGTGAGTTTCTATCAACATTATCATTTGTTCCTGAGTCTGCTTCTGTTTCAATGTAATTATGTCTTGTATTTTCTTCTCAAATTTGAAGAGAGTAGACGTCTTTTTGGGGACACTGTCGAAAATTACGCGCGTGAATGCCAACTTATTTGCAAATGCTTCAAACAAAATGACAGCTACCTTTCCATAGCCCATAGACCGTAGAATGCAGTGTTACCACAACAAACGAAAGATTGTTACCAAATTCAAAATAGTAGCTGTACTATTTAATTTCAAGAGATAATGAAAGTTTTTTGTTTTTAGGCGAAGTTAGGGGGTTCGACGGTATATTTGCAAATACTTACTACCTACTGATAAGGTTCCAATATTAGCCAATTTAAAGAAAATCCAGGGGACAGCTAAAATTGGTCTTTTAATACATTTTCGATTTCAATAAAAATGTTCTTCTGAAACCAAATAAATTTTCTCCTAAACAATATTTAAAAAAAAAGTTGTACATAACATTAACATTGTAGGTAGTAAAGTTTGTTTTTGACTACGATTTATGATCGGTCAAGCAAGTCAAGTGATTGGACTAAGGACTTTGGTTGCTTTGCATTTGGCTACATTTTTTTAATCTCTAGTTGGGGGAGAGCATAGATAAGTATGTGTATATTGGGGAGAGGTTGGCAGGGCGCTGAAACGAGAGAGGTTTGTGTATATAATTTGCAGAAAATAAGTATTCTAATATTTTGAAGTGTTAAAGAGTTTGTTATTTATCTAAAACCACAAACGTAAAATTAATTGTAAATAATATTAAGATAAGGACTAACATCAGACCGAACACAATTTTTAGCAAAATGAGCGCAACCTAATAACCTATGTAATAAGGTGCTATATTGGACAACAAATTTTACAAAAATTTAAAATTGGAAGATTCGGAGATGATCAGAGATTTAAAATTGGAAGGTTTTTCTTAAATATTGTTTAAAATATGAAAAACGAAATTAAAGTAGCGGATTAAAAACTTAAGTTAATTATTATCCTTACAAAATAATGGTAGTTGTAGCTGCAATTTTTATTACTATGACGAGCTTTTTTGCAGTAATTTATTCCTCAGAAAATATAATTTTTTTTGAATATAATTTTACTGTAACAAGTCAAATAAAGCGACGAAACCAACGTTTTTCTGCTAAGTCGTCGACTTAATGTATTGTATCTGTTCTGAATTTTCAGGTTCATATATACAAGCTGTGACGGCGGCCGTGGGCGTCGTTGG
This sequence comes from Bembecia ichneumoniformis, assembly GCA_910589475.2. Taxonomy (NCBI): domain Eukaryota; kingdom Metazoa; phylum Arthropoda; class Insecta; order Lepidoptera; family Sesiidae; genus Bembecia; species Bembecia ichneumoniformis. The sequence continues at coordinate 7,696,903 of OU342537.1, read as the reverse complement.
TGGTGCATACATCGCTTATCAGATTTACCAGAAGACGAGATTGCCTAAAGAATGGAAGTATGTCGGCAAACTCAAGAACATTTCCGTGTATCCTATCAAATCATGTGGATCTGTTTCCGTAGAGAATGTTGAATTAACACCCATTGGTTTGAAAAAGGGCTGGCTACGAGACCGGTAAAATTTCTTTTTTTTTTTTTTTAATGAAAAACTTGATTTTTATTATTTTTTAAATTGAATTTGGACAGAGACTCGACCTCACAGCTTTAAAAGCAAGACATCGATTTTCGCTTGACCTCGACACAAAGAAACCAAACATTAACGCTATGGACATTATTATTAATATGTTATTATACATAACTATAAATAAAATGTCTATTTTTTATAATTAATTTAAACTCTTCTTTTAACTTTTGCCAAACTGGACAAACACTGAGTTATCGCAATGTTGGTCCTTCAGGACGTATGAAGCGTTCATTTGCGTATTTTTTATTATTTTCAGAGTTCTGATGATTGTGGACAAAACAAATAACTTTATTACCGCAAGAGTATACCCGGAACTGCTTTTAGTGGATTGTTCCATTAAAAGTTCAGTTCTGAGCATTAAACACAAAGACATGGAACCTCTTCATATTAACTTAGCAGAGGTACTGTAACTAAAATCAGTGTGCATTGCTTGAACACTCGCTCATACGCATCGTCATACAAGGGCGTCAAATGATTCAATTGTATTGAATTTTAGGTGGTCTCTCAGGAGACAACCAAACAGGCGACTGTGTGGAGTTGTCCCGTCCCGGTTTATGATTGCGGCGAGGAAGCAAGTGAATGGTTTAACAAGTAAATACATTTCCTCAATATTAACATATTATGTAATCCATGCAATCTATGTAGTTCTATGTCTTCTCATTTGCAGGTTTCTAAATCGACCAGATAATAATTACCGTTTGGTGTACTACGCATCTTACAATGGACGCTTATTAAAAGACAACAAAAAAGAGTTTAATTACAAAAAAGACGACACGGTAATACCGAATTAAAATATAAATATTAGGTCGGGGAAAAAGTCTTTTCGCATACTTATAGTATAAACTTGTAATAAAATCTCTTTTGCTGTACTATTTATATCTGGCTGGTTTTCATGACATTAAAGAGGTTACATATCAAAAACGAAACAAATCTTGTTTCCAGCCATTTTTCATTTGTTTTTCTCTCTGTCAAATTCGATGTATTTTAAAATTTTATTACAAAAAAGGAAAATTGCAACGTAAGTCGTGAAAAAATTTGTGACGTTTGCATGTCGGTAAGATTAGCACAAAGTTAGTTTAAGTGTTTTCAACTCGGAAATTTTGATGTCAAAGATGCACCTCGCTCTGGTCACCCTGTTACGGATAAAGTGGACGTCATTTTTGAAAAAGTGGAGCAAGATCGTCATCATTACGCTGAAGAACTGGGAATTGACCACAAAACAGTTTTGACCCATTTGAATAAAGCTGGGTACACAAAAAAGCTCGATATTTGGGTGCCACACACTGAAAGAAACCTTATTAATCGTGTAGGTACTCATTTGCGATTCTTTATTGACACGTAATGAAACCTAACGGTTTTTGAAGAGATTTATAACTGGTGATGAAAAGTGGATCACGTACGAAAAAGGTTGTGGTCAAAGGTCGGTCAGGCTTCACACTGTGCCAAAACCCGGGTTAACTCGCGATAAGGTGATGCTGTGTGTATGGTCGTATTGGAAGAGCATTGTTCTTTGTGAGCTTTTACCGCCGGGCAGAACCATCGATTCAGATCTCTACTGCCAACAACGGATGATATTAAAGCAAGAAGTTGAGAGAAAGCGATCTGAATTGATATATAGAAAGGGTGTAGTCTTCACGACAATGCTAGACCACACACATATTTAGCCACTCAGCAAAAATTAATAGTTTGGCTGGGAGGTGTTAATGCATCCGCCATATAGCCTTGAACTTTGCACCTTCAGATTTCCACCTGTTTCAGACTCTTCAGAATTCTTTAGGCAGCGTCACTACCTACAAGATGGCAAAAAGTCATCGAACAAAATGGCACATATATAATTAAATGTAAATAAACTTTGAAGTTATGAGTTTTCATATAAAATGCGAAGAAACTTTTTCCCCAACCTAATATAAAATATGAATATCGCAAAAAATTGTTAAAATCTTATTTATAGGGTGCACTGCCGGACGAAATCTCATTCAATCTGGTAAACGAAGCGTCTATAGACGATTTGAACAAACGTCTCAATACAAAAGTAACTTCGCGCAACTTCAGACCTAATTTCGTTGTGACCGGTCCCGAACCTTACGCGGAGGATAATTGGAAATTCGTTAAAATTGGTGACACTGTATTTGAAGTCATCAAACCTTGTCTCAGGTAACAGCATATTTTTATGAAGTTCCCGACCCCAAATGGAAGAACCCCTATTGGATTATATATGTTTGTCTGTCAAAGGATATCGTTCAAAACAAGGCCGTATTTTTTTAACTTACCCTTTGGAGATTTTGGTATAAAAGTCTTTCTTAATTTCAGTAATTTCCTGTAAATATTTCGGATTTTGTAAATGGGGATAACATTCGAAAATAAAAATAATTATCATTCGAAATTAAGAGTGATGTTAATAAAGACATTATCATCACTCTAAATTGTTCGACGCTCTATCAGTGACGCGCTATTCAAACAGATTTTTTAATACATCTATGAAACCCCATTACCAAATTACACGATATTTTTCCAGTAAAATTTATAATTTCTTATCTAATTAACAAGTTTCAACCGTTAAAACGAAAATAAACTGATGGCCATCAGATGACTCCATCAAAACGGATTGATCCCCTTTATCACGACCCTATTTAAAAAAAATATCACATACAAATCAAATATGCAGTCTCTTTGAGATGTGAAAATTTGAAGCTTATAAGCCAAGCGATTGTTACAAAACTCGCAAACACTCGTCAAATTATAATTATCACACCACTCGTGGACAGAATTATCTCAGCGAACCGTACACTCGACTACCTCCAGTGTTTTTCGATTTCATGTTAGAATTTTAAATTATGGTGTCTTGCTCTAATCTGTATGTCCTGGAAGACTATCAGCGAAGACTAGCTCAGTCCTGCCATTTTCCGTGATTAACTAAACCCCATAACGCCAATTAGAAGAGAGCTGTACTGGCACGACTACACCAGTAGTACTGTTGCAATTGATTACTGTGAATCCACATCTTTTTTATTATAGTTAACAGTTCACCACACAATGAACTGGGAGCAAAACGTCAAATGCTAGAATTATGAAATTTGCTAAAAAGCACAAGTAAAGGAAAAAAATGCAATAAAAGTAAATTTATTTGAATGTCTCATAAAATAGATGTGTCTATCTAAATGCGACATCTTATGTTAAGTAAGATAGTTTCAATAGTTTTATAATATTTTCAATAGTTTTTTTTAAATATTAGCCTCAATGTTTTAAATAAAAAAATCGCACTTTCTATGTTAAGGTGTGTACTGACCACCATCGATCCTGAAACCGGTGTATTCAATCCGGACCATGAACCAGTGGAAACTCTTAAGACGTAAGCAATTTACATGTATAATAATTATATTATTAACTTGTATTTGACTTTTTTAGAAAAATAAATAAAGGCATGCTTAATACGTTTTCTTAATATTATAATGAATTATTTAAATTATAATGAAAGGAATCATTATGCAAAATCTTATTTTTTATATTATTTGGCCTAGATTTGGTAACATAAGTACAACGTATGAGTTGTGGGTTTCCGGGATGATGGCAACGTGTACAATTTTTTCTTTTAATATTTAATGTACAGACACGGCTCGTTTACGATTTTATTATATGTATAGATTTTTGACATAGACTATTAATTTGGTGTTAATTTAGAGAGGCACGGACTATATTAGCTTTAATAATGCTAAAATAATTAAACCTAACAAAATTTATTTAAAAAAAAGTGCTTTGCTTTTTTATAAGCTCAGGGAATAGAATTAGGGAACATAAATACATGCGTCAGCTGTGACATAACGTAACGCTTTTTAGTTAACGCTTGTATTAATTTTACTCTTTATAAAATTTCCATACCCGGGGCCAAAAATCTAGTGTGCACGTTATTCTGTTTTAATTCCTCAAAATGTCTTCACAGATATCGAACAATAAAGGACCCAAAACTACGCCGACTTGTAGGCGAGCAACCACAGATGGGATTGCAGATGGCGCTTCGCTCTAAGGTTTCGCCCGGAGGACTACTGACGCTTAATGACTCTGTATATGTTGCTTGAGAGATTTTCAAAAATCACATTACATTCCGTTTATTACATTCCTTTTCAAATTGGAATAAGTTTTGAATTTGGAAGTAAACACAATATTTCCAGTATTTTGTGTTTACAAACTTCAGGTTTTTAGAGTTTAGATTCGTTGTTTCAATTAGCCTAGTTTATATTTTTTGGTTTTGGTTTAGTATGTAGGTGCTGATTTTTTTTACTGTTTGTTAATCTATATTCAGGTTATACAGTTAATACTTATTTTAATTGTTTTTATTAAAAAATAAAAAAATCAAATGCGTATAATTTGTGCTGCAATACTTTTAGAGATGTCTTCTCCAGCAGTGAGTAAAATTCTCGCAAAAGTACCGCCGCCAGTGCCTTTGGTCAAATACTCCGGATTCACAACGACAGTACCGTTCACTTCCTGGAAAATAAAAAGTCCTTGCATATGAATATTCTTGAAACAATATTGAAACCATAATCAATGTATCCGAATTGGACTCGGCTGATCAGATGTAAAGTTATATATTACGTACGTCATTACTTTTTTAAGTTAAAGGGTGGCAGGAAGGCTGATCTAATTGATTGTATGTGGGGGAGCAATTGAGCTGTCTACTTTAAGATAATGTTTAGAGACGAAGACGTCTTACTGAGTGGGTCGTTTGTACATCACACATTCGATTAAATAAAAATATAACATACATCAATGAAACGCTCAATTAAAAGTATTCGTGTGAGCAGTATAAATAAACAGTTTCTAACTTACCTTAATGAAGTACCTAAACCTAGAGGGCAGCACGAGTATATGCGGCGTGCGAGGAAGCTGCGCGTGCGCAACCCAAAGAGCTGCATCAATGGGAGGCGCAGAGACGCCTGCTGAGCCACTCCCCTCTGTCGCAGGCCAGTACGACTGCTGCGACAACACGTGTGACGACAGACGCGACAATTTGTCGCCTCCAACGCCCCTACACATATACTTTATTTAATATGTATATCAATTCAGAACATTCATATCTTAATATTATTTGAAATTACATTTAAAAATATAATCCACATTTTCATTTTTCACAATAAGCTATCTGTTATGATAAGGTCGTCACGACAGGCGGCTGACTGTCCACTTGATGATAGGCGGCTACGGTCGCCTTTAACACAAGCAACGTCGCAGGTGCTGCGAATAAGCTGCCGACCATAGTATGATTAAGGAAAAGGCATCCATTACTCACTCACCGAAACACAATAGCACACATGCGGTTATTTCACGGTGGTCTTCTGTAAGGGGGTGATTATTGCAGCCAGACGGGCTGCCCAAATGACCGACCTAGATAAGTGCCAACTATGAAAAGGTTATTTTCAAAGTTGGCTGTACCGTTCAAAAATTCATTGTACGTATGCGGAATCTGAGGACGACAGAAATTCGATAAGTTCGCTTAAATTCGATTAAATTAAGTTTGATTAAATTCGATAAATTCCGATTAAATTCGATTCAAAATCGATAAAATTATATTAATTTCGGTTAAAATTAATCGATTAAAATCGATAAAACACGATTCAGTTCTCTTAAAATTCCAATAAATTTGATTAATTTGGATTAAATTCGATTAAAATCATACATACATTATTTATTTATTTACATCACTTACGACTACCATAATAGGCATGCCTAATGCGATAGCGAAGCATTATCAATCTTAACTATAATAATTATAACTAATACTAAACTAAACTATTGTATAACTATATAAAACACTATTTATTATCTACCTATAACACAATCGGTTATTAAATTCGATAAAATTCTATTAGAATTGATTAAATTCGTTTAAAATCGATTTATAGTCGACTAAGTTCGCTTAAATTCAATTCAAAGTGGATAACATTTGATTAAAATCAATTCAAATCGATTTAAAGTAGATTCGACTCAAAAATGATTAATTTAGGTTGAAAATCGGTTATTTCATTCAAAGTCGATTAAAAACTGTTTTAAATTCAGTTAAAATTGATTAATCAATTAAATTCGATTCAAAGTCGATTAAACAGACTGAGGTCGCACATCAGCTACTCGCGCAGGCAGCGCGGTTCGTCTTGGTTTGGCTCCCATATTGTTGTTTGAGAACTTCGCAACTGCAGACACGTGTGTGATAGCTCTAGTAACAGAATAGTTCTAGTAACCGATGTGCGGCCTCCCTAAGCCATTGCTTAGAAACGCACCTATGCAAGTCAAAGGGGAATGAGCACTTATTTAATACCAGCTAGTTCCCGCGACTTCGTCTGCATTGAAAAATAACGCCCGTCATCTTTATCGCTGTGACGACAGTGGCGCCCAAGTTTTTATATTTTGAGATGATCCCTCGGGAACCTAACATTTTTCCAGGATAAAAGTATCCTTGCTATACATTAATCCGGATAATAAACTATCTGTCATCCAAATCCATTCAGTTGTTTTTAACGTGAAAAAGTAACAAACATATATACATCCATCGTCTTCGCATTTATAATATTAGTAGAATGGAGTATAACTAAAATATACGCAGTTTACTGGGACTCTTTCATTGGCAATTTAATTTCTAACTATATAGTTTCTCAACCAACACTTATCAAAAGGATACGGTGTCCGCCATTTTATAAATGGGCTTAGACATACACGTTTCGGTTATTCATTCTCAGGCGGCCGCACTTAAGACATCCCAACGCCGGCCAAGCGCTATTTTCTATTTTAGTTAGAGTTCATTGTGACTTCTTTTTGATCGGCTCAGGGTCGTTATGTTACGGTGTTTAGAATTACTTCATAATATAAAATTATTACTCCCTAATACACATTTTATTAAAATGTTTTGTCCAAAATAGTAGGTAGCGCTGTGGATTTTTTATTAATAAAAATAAAATAAAAAAACTTCCCACGAAGTTTTTAATGCTTTTTAAGTAGCAATGAACTAACCCTTCTGCCGTTTTAACTTTAAACAGTCAAAAAGTTTATAATTACTATGAGATTTGTATCAGAGTGTTAAGACGTCACCAATTGTATCAACGAAATCACTCTGATATTTCGGAAACTTTCGCCAAATAACTATAGACAATAAATACTCTTAAGAGTAGTTCAGGTTTTGAGGCTCAAGTTAATTATTTTATTGGAAAACTTACAAGGATATCTCCTCTTGACTTATTTGCATCAAAACATCGACACTGGTGATACCGAAGACTACGCCATTGATGTTCAGCGTGCACGGATCAGGTACAAACTGGATATTGGGATGCTTTTTCCTGGTCGTGTAGGCGAGGGTGGGGTATACGTTTATGTGAAATGCGTCCTTGTAATTTGATATAATGTAAACTTTTGTACCCGGACTGAAACAATAAGCAAACCGATTTTTTTTATGAACATTTAAATTTAATTTAGGATTTCATGTGTGGAAAAATATTTTTTTTCTAATGGTGAATGGAAAGCATAGCAAGGAAAAATAATATATAGTACATACTTAGATAAGGTACATAATGTAAATTTTATAAAGGCAAATAAAAATGTCAGTGCCTAAACCTTTAGTAACAAAAGTAAAAATTTTCATTAAATTGAGTAAATGTACCATAAATACGTAGATAGAAGTAAAAAAGAAGTTACATGATTCACTATCCGTGCAAGGATCTCATAAACTGAGTCCATTTCATTCAGTCGCTACCGAATACCAGGCGTACGAAGTTACGGGCTCAGCTAGTAAATAAATAAACTTATACTACATTACCTCATATTATGCAACTCTCCTAAACTGTCAATTAGTTTGTCGAAGAATGATTTGTATGGACTTGCTAAAGACTTGTCCTTAACTTTGCAATGTTCACTGTCCATAAACGGTCCTGTCATAATGACTACACTTGGTTTGTGTGCTTTTATATATGAAATAAGTTCTTTTAGTGGTTCATAGGTCATATTGTCTGATGTTGTGTATGGTCCTGCGGCTACCACCATTGATACATTATCTGAAATATAATTTTATAGTCTGACTTGATTACACTAAAATACTTTAGTGCGTTTATTGCGTTTTTGCATGGGGAATAGAAAGACTAATTATTTATAGCGGTGTTTAACTGAAAAATTGTCAAGCAAAAACCATTAGTGGCGATTGTGTAGCATTGGTGTTTGATACGGTTGGTTGGTTGTGTAATTCGAGAAATCACCGTAAATAAAATGCTACAACAGCGCCTCCTTTTTAATTGTGGCCGGTAAGAGTTGGTCATTTTTACCTCTATTCTCCCAGGTTTTGTGTAATATAATGTTTTCGCTGTAGTATGGTGGGTATGTGTCGATACCCACGGTCAGATAAACTGATCAGTTGAACTGAAGGCATTTTTCGGACTCACAGTAATCCGTTTTAACTGATCTGTTAAACTGACCGTCAGTGGACTCTCTATGACGTTTTCACTCCTGTAAGTGGTAAATAACTGCATACTTACCAGAAAGTTATTGCCTAAAAAAAATTGCATGAACATTGAAGCAAAGTGCATTGCGTTGCATAAAAAAAAAGCTGCAACATCAGACGGAACCCAAAGACAAGGGATGAGATGACTGGGAAATGGGTTGCCTTACCTTTGAGTGTGATATTTGAGTCTGCAGGCAGGGCTGCGTCCGAGAACACTTCGTGGGCTACGAACTTGTCACCGCGCGGGTTTATGCCGCGCATCACAACCACTTGACCAGAGAACAGCGAGTACTGCTTCAAACTGTTGATATAGATAACGGTCAATGGAATCTATTGATATAGAAGAGGCTGTGATTGGCAGTCATGAACTAAGCCACCGACTGACAGGCAGTAAAAACTCTCGTATGCCTAATCCCCACCCTCCAGGAGATGATGCGAATGGGAAAGTGTAGACGTTCACTCATATATGCTCGCCTCTTGTTCGATTGTCTGTATATTTTTGGTTAGAATAGGTAGAAAGGTAGAAGCGATTAAGCTTTCATTTTATATTTTTACAAATTGAGCCTACGTTTATGGAGTTGTATCAAATGGAATAAATTATTTGGGATGCAAAGCAAGTCACAAAGTAATTAAGTTAATTATAACTCGTCAATTAATAGCGGTGCATGACAGGCAACTGAATAAATTGAATAAACTGAGTTCAGTCTCTGCTTGCTTCACTTTTCCAAACAGCGGCGTGAGAATTCGGGATATACAACCACAGAGTATGAGCTACAGAAATATTGTATAGATAATGAAAAAAAAACTCACCTTTTTTAAAAAGGAATAAGAACAAGGAATTACATATAAATAAAAAAATACAAGGAATTACATATAAATAAAAAAATAAAATGGATTTATTGCATGCATCTAAATATGGCACATAATTTAGTTACAAGTGTTACTTGATCCGTTGCCGACTAGCATGTACATGGTGGCGTGTGTTACTGAAGTTATAGCTTCCGGCTATGGTCTTTAAGATAGAATTGGAACTCGCATGTACTCTCTAGGGTAAGGAAGTAGACTTTTTGGGCAAGATGCTGTAAAAATCGTCTGTTCTTGCCAGTGCAAATATACCAAACGCATTGTAGAAACGCGGTAGACCCAATGAAATCCTCACTTTATTGTATTGGACATGAAGGTGGCGAAAAATATGTTGCTCCATAGGCAACACGTGTAGTATACTTGGCAGTAAGCCTTAAACAACGATATTTTGGTTTGGTAACTACAACGTGCAAATCTTTGGACAATCGGTGATGCGGAGGGTGACTGGCATCACCCTCCGCTCACTCTCAATATTCATTTGTTCCTTTAAGTCGTTAGTTATATAGTTGCCCATATATTTAAAATGTTTTTTCAATAATTTAATTTAATGGTGAAGCACAAACTCTAGACACTTTAGGTGACTTGAAAGACGTTAGCTTTCCTTGATGTCGGATGGATGTACCATTAAGAAGAGGTGTGTGGTAGACCCAACTTCGAGAAGGAGGTCAATTGTCGAATCCAGATGGGATGAGTAGCGTTAGGGAAGCTCCGAGATATCTTCTCGTCAAAATTCCAAAGCGATTAGGTTGTTCACGTACAGATTGGAGAGTTTCGGCGAGGTGATGGCCCTTGCCACACTCTGCAATCCAATCTATACGTGTCCGACATTGTCTCCGCCATATATTCTATCATAGTCTGAAATTATGGAATGTTACCTAAGAAGAGTCTAAAGCCAGGTATTCATTAAGCAACGTTTGTTAATAAACTGTTTATAAACAAGTTTACCATAAACACTGTTTCTGAAACTTGGCAGTCCACACTTGTCAATTGTTGATAGGATGTCAGCCAGGAAAGTAAAAGTGATGCTTTCTGCTGCTTACATAATAATTTATAAGAGTGTTAATAGAAAAAAAAGAAGAAAAGGTGGTGAATTCGAAATTATCTCTTGAATAGAAGTTATGTATTCCATGACCTCCGCGGATTTGATGGGTCTTTTCAGAATTTCACCAGAATGTCACCATCTGATTTTGAAATGTTATTGAGATTGATTGGACCATCAATAACAAGTCATCCCAAAGTAAACACATCAAAAAAGTCTAAGCCACACATACAAATTTAAATTTTACAATGTGTTTTCACATTAAATCCTTAGTGTTTTCTTATTTATATTAATTTTTAATGCTTTTTTGATATTAAACCTCAATTGTTTTTTTATTTTTTTATTTAATAATCTTAATTAACAATAATTACAAGTACTGTATGTACGTAGTACAAAGAAAGGTGCCGCCTAATCAACTAAATTTAAACTAAAATTGCATAAATTAATACAAAGTGTGGCCTCCTCTGTTATTGAGAACTTGCTGGCACCGATTATTCATAGAATCGATGAGACTGTTAATGTTATCCTGCGGCAATTGTTACCAATGAAATTTTAGTAAGTCCATCAGTTGTTGGGTTGTTGTCACTCCATCCAAGTCCTTTAAAACACGTCTCTGGAGCATGTCCCATGCATGCTCGATGGGGTTGAGGTCTGGCGATTGTGCAGGCCAAGGCAATACCAGGATGTTTTCCCTTGCCAAGTACTCCCGTGTCTGCAATGCGAACGCGCATTGTCATGCATCAACGTGAAATCGGAGCCAAGCGTTTGTGCGAATGAACGAACATAAGGCCTTAGAACATCCTCAACGTAATTTACAGCGTTCATGTTACCAGTTACAAAAACGAGCTCAATTCGTCTGTTCTTCATAATACCCGCCCATACCATAACTGTTGAGCCGTTGTATGGATGCACTTCCTGAACGCACCTCAGTCTTTCAGTATTTCCAGGACGACGGTACACTCTTACCCTTCTAGTATCAGGCTTGAACCCAAATCGAGACTCATCGCAAAATAAAATTTTATCCCATTGTTCCCGGGTCCATGTAATGTGTTCCCTACACCATCCATTTCGACGAGCGCGATTCCCGTGACGTATTGGTGGGCACCTAATTGGCCGTCGTGCTCGTAGGCCATACTCATGCAGTCGATTTCGCACAGTTTGGCAGCTAACAACAACACCACTTGAATTTTGTAGCCTTAAACCTATCTCTCGGGCGGTTAACATCGGCTGGCGTCTTGGAGTCAGTTATGTGTACCGATCTTGCCGTGTGGTTGTACACCTTTCTCGACCTGAGTGCTGCTCAGCAGGATCTCCCATGTTAGTGTAACGCTGATGAAGACGGCAAATAACGCTCCTGTTGACACTAAAATACGTGAGACTGACTTCTTCCCGCTTGCAACATCCCTACAGCTCTTTGCATTTCATCTGCGTTCAAATGACAAATGTCTTAAAATCCAAATTTGTTTAAAACTTTTTCAAATTATTGTTTAAATCATAAAATTGATACAGAATACTAAATTTTAATAAGCAAAGAAAACGCTATAAAATTCGGACAAATGCATTCGCTTTTGAATTTGTGAAAAAAAAAAACAAATGATACTCGAATTTTTTTTACAACCAGCCAGTATGTCCTCTAGATCAAAAAAGTTTACATAGGTATTACCTACTTGGTAAGAAATGATATAATAATTGATTAATAATTTGAAATAGTATGTGTTGCTTAGACTTTTTTGATGTGTTTATATTATGCTGTTGATAAAGCTCTATGAGTATCGAAATCTGGTTGTTGGACTACACTACTTCCATGTTTATAACTCGCGCAACACACGTCCACACCTGTTGCTTTTGTTTATAAACTAGATGTTTCGCCTTGCTCTCCACTCAAAGTGGGGAGCATGGCAACATGTTTCATAAACAATATTCCATCATCTTTTTTTATAAACTGTTTACAGAGATGATGAAACATTGTGAAACACTGTTTATAAACAGTGTTTATTAACAAATGTTGCCTAATGAATACCCGACTTTTCTTGTAGTATTCTTCGAATTACTTCAATTTTAATACTCTTTCATTGGGATATTATTCAATAAAACATCCAAAATAACTCATCATGATGGTGCACACATCCAGTTTATTTTTTACAGCACATTAAAATATTCAAAATAACTTTTGCACGCCTCCATTGATTTATTATTTATGACGTTTTGAAAATATTGAACATTTACTTACTGGTCGAGGTCGACAGACACGGTTTGGCTTAAGGACTCCTGCCAGGTTCCTTGCAAAACAACACTCTTGGGGTTGAGTCTCGCGTCAGCGTCACACTCTATGCGTCCAGCGACTGTCACTTCGGTCTGTAAATATATTTGAATAAAATCAATGACTTCCAATATCTCCATCAGTAAGGGCACTGTCAGCCTTTTGCATAAAATAAAAATAATCAAGGTTTTGGTACCTGACTTTTGGTACGAAATGAAGTAATATCAGATATTCCAGCCTTCCTCATGATACACGCTGATAAGTATCTTATGTGATTGTCAAAAATTGAAGCTTTTTCTTGTAACAACTCAAACCCAATTCTAAAACAAAATATTGTCTTAAATTTTTGATTCAATTGAGCTTTGTTTTGGTCAAATTATGGTTAAACGTGAAATACATAACCCATTTTCTGGATAAATGCTACTCGTCAAGGAAATATGTATTTATATATAATAGTTCAACATACCCCAATTTTATATATTAGCTCAACATTTTATTGATTAAATACAAAACTTTTTTTGCAGACTATTACAGAATTTTCACAACAAAAGGATATAATATCTTCATGAATTGTAAAACCTATGGCCGGTTTGTGTAATAATTACACTGTAAATCAAAGCATAAATATTATTAGAAATACGAGCCAATAACACAATTTATTAACAAAATAGCTATTGCACGCGACTTCGTCCACGTCTCTTTATAAAATATTATTCGTGGAAAACGGCAATTTTATATGGATGGGGGGGTAAAGGGGGGAGATGAGGGAGGGTGAGTGGGTAGCCTATGTTACTCGCTGATAGTGTAGCTTTCTATAGATGAAAGAATTTTTAAAATCGGTCCAGTAGTTTTTGAGTTTATTCATTACAAACATACATACAAATCTTTGCTCTTTATAATATTAGTACAGAAGTATAAATAATTCAGTAGATAATACAACTGAGTTCAGTAAAATCAACCCTTACATACGTGAAAAACATCTTAAACTCTGTATTTATTAAAAGGCAGCCAAGGCTGCTATTCGTTGTCAGTACAATTTATTTTAACCTCCCAAACGCACTCATCTAAACGTAGCGTAGGACCCTACTGTGACTTTACACGTGAAATATAGAAAGATTACGTGACATCATAAAATAGAATTTTGTTATTATAAACTTCATTTTAAACCTATATTTGCAGTTGGAGTATTAGAGAAATTTTTTGCACATTGCAAGGTTTGTTATTCAGTCCGACTACTGAAAACGATACTCTCAATTCACGCGATTCTTTCAGGTACATTGAAGTACCTGAAAGAAGTTTTATTAGCATTTCAGTTACACATAACTTACCTAAAACCGGGTGAAATTGGAAAAACTTTAAATATTTTTTAAAAGTAACATTAATAACATTAAAAAAGAAGTAAGTAGATGACAATTAAAATACTAAACAGAATTATCTGTTAAAATTCTAACATTGGTAGGGGGCGCACTGCGTTTCGCAGACGCTTGGGCAGCCCGCCTGGCGGCAGTAACCACCACCTTACAGAATACCACCGTGAAATATCAGCATATACGTGCTGTTGTGTTTCGGTGAGTGAGTAAGGGATGCCAGAGCCCCTTTCCCATCCCCTCCTAATCTTATCCAATCCTACTGTAGTCGGCAGCGCACTTGCAGCAGCTGTGGCGTTGCTTGTGTTATAGGCAACGGTAGCCACCTACCATCAAGGGGACCGTCAGCCTGTCTGTCGACCTCAACATAAGAAAATAAAAAAAATGATCCCAAAAAATATCATTTCAATTCGTATTTTTTCATTTGTTAATATATTTTTTAATAGTTGAATGTAACAGGTCTTTCGTAAGTAAACACAAAGGTTATACGTTAATTTAGAACATGTTATCTATAAATCATAATAGGGGATCGGACAAATTTTCAGAAAGTGTTTTAAATTAATCTTCATGGATATTTATTCCCATAAAAAATACTATTTTATTTATTTATAGCCTTTTAGGTACTCAAAATCATGTTTTAATATTGTTTGTTTGAAAATGCCGCAAAAACGCCACGATAGTTCATCTGAGAGCGCGTAACGTCATTTGTGGTCATATCATAACAAAACAGCTGCATTGGCATAAGACAATGATTGCCCACAAATGACGTCACGCACCACAGTGGTGTTTCAGTATAGATTAAAAATATTGTAAATAATAAAATTTTATTTCTTCATTTAAAAATATTTAAATGAATTATATTAAATTATTATTCGATAAATAATCGTAAAAAATTATATATTTTCTTTCTAAGTACATTTTAGATTTTAATCTGATTACTGTCCGATCCCCTATTATTGTTTTTCCATGTAATAAAAAAGAAATCAAATTAATATTCATCGTTACAATGGAATCATACTGACCGTGGTCTAATATTTTTCTTTTTAGTGTTCATTGTCTTCTCTATTAAGCATTAATTGAGAATATTTTAAATTACTATCAGGTAATTTTCTTTACTGCGGATTCAACTTACGTGGCTTTTGTAAATATATCTCCATCTTCGTTGGGAATTTGAGTAATATTAAGATTGGACGCATCGTTTGAGCCAATGTGTTTAGCAAGAATTTGTAGCAAGTGCTCATCCCCAAACGAATGTACAACTGTTCCAGCATTTGTTCTCGAGGCGAACTTCGTTGAATGGCCACTGAAAATCATATTTTATTCATATCAAGGCGAGACTATCATTGCATGGGCTAGAATTCGTATAGGGGCGTGAATCGATCTCATTTGGATGAGAGGGAAAATGATTGCCTGGAAATACCGGAATGAGAGAATAGTCTTTATATAGGTTGTTTGTTATAACACTGTCTCATAGGCCCTGGGATCGATTCCCGACAAGGTCAACTGTGGAAATGAACTTTTCTAAGTTGGTTCTGATCTGGATCTGATAGTGGTGGCAGGGCATACATCGTTTCGCAGTCATTTGGGCAGCCCGTTCGACGTCAGTAACCGTCCCTTTACAAAAGACTACCGTGAAATTACAGCATGTGCACCTACTGTTGTCTTTCAGTAAGTAGCTATTTTCATTACCCTTTATCCTACTATGGTCAGCAGCGCACTTGCAGCATCTGGTGTCTTGCTTGTGTTGTAGGCGACGGTAGCGACCATCTGTCAAGAGGGCCTTCAGCCTGTCTGACAACCCTAACATTAAAAAAAAGTAGTCCTCTCACACAGGGTGCAAATGGGCCAGGATTTCAACTTAGGGTTAAATCACACAGAAATGCGACGCGAAGCGACGTTGCGTGCACGTTTTAAAGAAACATTACAATATAGATCTTATTTACTACACAAAAAGGTACACAGTTCAATGAGGACAAGAAAGTGGCGTTGGCGGCATCACGCTGCGTTGACGCAGTGCGGCGTCGCAGCGTGGACACTACTTTAGAGACTCCGCGTCGACTCTGCGGTGTGGAGTCTGTCGGTGGCTTTAAGGGAAGCGTTCAAAAATAATTAGGGAATCTCGTAGTTTTCAAAATACGTGTAAACGAAGCACTCAGTGCGTCACGATTGACAAAATGGCGGCAAGTTGGCCTGGCGACGAATAAGAATCGCACCACGCGTCCAAACTCAGTCCCCGTCGAGCTTGCGCCTCGACTTTTGCAGTGAGTGGACGCTCATATTGAATTGTAAAATATAGAAAAGGCGCACTTTTTGGTGGCTTCTTAAGCGACACTTCTCCAGTGAGTAAAGTTCCTTACATAGCTCTTCAAGCATCTTCGCGTCGCGTAGAGTATCGATATGAACTGAGCCTTATGCACGATAACGCCCGCGCACATACAGCAGGGCTGGTATAAGTACACTTATGGAATGGCCTGCTCACTCTCGGTACTTCTTTTTCTTGGCTAACAGCCTGGAACAGTTCTCCTTGTCCTTTGTTCGCCGGAACAGCTCTACTGCGTTAGCAATTCCGGTCCACTACCTGATGTTCTTCAACCATGACTTCTTCCTTCACCCAACTTTCCCTCTTTCCAGCTTGCCATCCCTCTTCGCCCATCATCACCAGCTGAAGCAGGATGTATCGCTCATGTCAAAGAATATGACCCAGGTAGGAAGCATGAGGTTGAGTTCTTGGCAATCATTCGTAGGACTTCTGCGTTGATCACCTTTTGAGCGAGCTAATACGCCTCATTCACCAACATTAAACCCATAGTCATATACTCGTAAATGCAATTGATGTCAAATTTTTTACCATATTTAATGACAAGTCAATTTTTCTAGCACTTAAAAAGAATCTAGGAAAATTATACCGCAGCAAGCTTAGATAATCTAATATTGAGCATAAATAACCTTATTAACCCCAGGGAAAGAAGAATAATAATTATCAAATTTTATAAAATGCCATTCTCTTGTTCATTATAAATTTTCTGAATTTTATAATTAAGAGCAGTTGTGTACTAAGTAGGTAACAATTAAGAGACTTACCTATTGCCAATTAAAAAGAATAAACCTTTTTTCTTTTCTTTTAAAAGCTCTTTTTTTTATTACACGTAAAACATAAAATCAACTTTTATTCCATAATTTTTTTTTTTTATCCATAAATCTAAATCCCTATCTATACTATATCCACGGAAACGAGTTAGTAGAGCGCTATCTCTCTTGCACAAAATTTTAACTGTGATTGGTCGGCGATTTACACTAAGGCAGTGTACACAGAGCGAAACTTTTTTAGTCTACTCGTGCTGTCCGTACTGTGCAGACGTGTTCTTTCTTGCAATATTTGCTCAATAAATTTCCTCTACCTGTGAGGTAGAGTTATGGACTTGTTATGGCTTGTTTATGGACTTTGTGCTCGATTGCTTTGTGACGACTCGGCGACTTGTATAACGGACATTTGATTGCGTACTTTGCGTAGTGACAATGGCGGATCTGTCGGATAATGGATCTATTGAAAAAAGAAAACGGCGAGCTTTTTCGTCAAACGAAAAAGCTCTGATATTGCATAGTTTTCATTCCAAGAGGAATGAAAACCCTTTGGCCTCGACCGGTCAAATTTTAAAAAGTGTTGCATTGGAAGTAGGTGTGCACTGGATGTCGGTCCATAGATTTGTTAAAGAAAAGCAGGAGTGTGGTGTGCTTACATCGCCCAAAAAGTCGAAGATACGCGTGCCAATCGTCGATAAGATCGATGACTTTACAAAGACTGCTATCCGATGTATAGTGCATGGTTTCTTCGCGCAGAATGAAATACCTACATTGGACAAGATTTTAAAGAAAATAAATGATGATGGTACTTTGGGCACAATCAAGAGATCGACGCTACATAAAATATTGAAAAAAATTGGTTTCAAGTACAGCAAGAGAAGCAGAAATAGCATGTTGCTGGACCGTGACGACATTTTTTTTTGGCGAAGAAAATATTTACGATCTATCTATCAAAACCGCTCGAGAAAATAATCAAAAAATTTATTACTTGGACGAAACGTGGGTGAATGAAGGTCACACTACTTCAAAGGCATGGACCGATTCAAGAGTGAACAGCAGTCGGAGCGCTTTCATTAATGGATTAACGACTGGCTTGAAAACACCTTCAGGTGTGTATTTATTTTCTCATTATTATTGTTATATTTTTGTTACACACGTACCATAAACATTGCCTGACCGGCTTAGGTACGTTAATGACAGACACTGTTGTCTGTTTGTATCATTGTTATTTTCTATCTTTTACATCTTATTGTTTGATGCGCCCAGGTGTGCTAATGACTTTGTTTGTTTGTATTGAATGTTATTATGTTTTTGTTACAGGAAAAGGCAAAAGACTTATTATAACGCACATCGGGAGCGAAGACGGGTCCGTTGAAGATGGTCTACACGTGTTTGAATCTAAAAAACAAGGCGATTATCATAAAGAGATGAATGCCGAAGTTTTTGAAAATTGGTTCAGCGAAATTTTAAACAAACTCCAGGATAATTGTGTAATAGTTTTGGATAACGCCTCGTACCACTCTAGAAAAGTTGAGCAAATACCAACGGCAAAATGTAAAAAACAGGACATTATAAGTTGGTTACAAACAAAAGGAATTAGATTTGAGGAAGGTATGTTAAAACGAGAATTATTAAACATTGTTAAAAATCATAGACAGCGGTACGAGGCATGCGTTATAGACGAATTAGCAAAAAGACAAAATAAAACAGTATTAAGACTCCCGCCTTATCACTGCGAACTTAATCCAATAGAATTAGTTTGGGCTCAAGTGAAGGGTTACGTAGCGGCCAACATGAAAACATTTTTTTTTTTTTTTTTTTTTTTTTATGTTATGTCGACAGACAGGCTGACGGTCCACTTGATGGTAGGTGGCTACCGTCGCCTATAACACAAGCAACGCTACAGGTGCTGCAAGTGCGCTGCCGACTACAGTAGGATTAAGGATAAGGGATTAGGAGGGGATAAGGAAATGGGCTCTGGCATCCCTTACTCACTCACCGAAACACAACAGCACCTATATGCTGTTATTTCACGGTGGTCTTCTGTAAGGGGGTGGTCACTGCTGCCAGGCGGGCTGCCCAAATGACTGCGAAACGCAGTGTGCCCTACCACTAATTCAAAATGGCTGAATTAAAAGTTTTATTAAATGAGTCCATACAAAACATTGACGCTGAAAAATGGAAAAAATGCATAAGGCACGTCACAGAAAAAGTTGAGCCCAAAATGAACGCTATGGACCATAATGTAGAAGTCATGACTGAAAGTTTAGTAATAAATGTAGGAAATGACAGCAGTGACAGTGATTCGTCGGAGAGTGAAATTGAATACTGAATTAAATTTATTTGAATCTGTCAATTTTATTAATTGTTTTGCTTTTATTTATAAATTTTCAACGTTGTAATTTTATTTGATTGTTTCAATTGTATTTCATGCATGCATCTACAATAAATAAGTATGATATTAAACTGTAATTTTTATTTCCTTCATAAATATTTTTTACAAAGAAAACAATGTAAAAACGCATGTATAAAAACGAGTAATACAAAAAGCAAAATTATTTTAAATGCGCAATTGTGTTAAAAAAAGTAGTCTAAAATAAGTCGCTCTGTGAACGCGCCTTTACTTTTCTACGCATTTGTTTACGCCCACTGTTCATTTCCTGTCCTTGTCATTTGTATGAAAAATTCAGACAGAGAAAGCGCTCTACTAACTCGTTTCCGTGGATATAGTATAGTTAGATGTATTTTAACTTAGGGAATAGATTTTAGAAAATGACCATTTTGGTTACAATTACAACCAGTTTTCAAATACAACAATGGGCCCACAAGAGGGAATATGAAACCATTCTAATATTATAATCTACATTGAACCTCTCAAGAGCATTTCATATTCACAGAGAATTTGTTGTAGAAACTTTACATGAACTTCTTTTTATTTCCAGGAGTAAATATACATAATTGGAACTATAACTTAATGGAATTATTTACACTTACGTTGAAGGTGAATATGTGGTCGGCTCCAATTCATTCGCATGATCTAATACCTTTTCTGTTTCAACTTTTATTTTCTGAAATAGTAACAGCAAAAAACATTTAAAAATGGACAATAAACTTTTCTATAACAAACACATGCAATTTAAATATCTACTAGAGCTTTCATTCATAGAAAAAACATTGAACATTACTCTTAAGACTTGAATTAAAACCAAAATTAGTTATTTAAAAATAAGACTGACAGAATAAACACCCAATCGTAATTTGAATTTTACAATGAGCATATGTATGTATATATATTCACATATAAATACATATTATGAAATAATGTCTCTGTCCGCCTCCGTCTGTTTCTCTCTAAATTATTTTTAATGAAATGCATCTGTGGGTAGTTGGGGCGGGTCGATAATAATATAAGGAGAGAGAGAGAGAGAGAGAGAGAGAGAGAGAGAGAGAGAGAGAGAGAGAGAGAGAGCGGACTTCGTAATTTTGTTTATATGTGGAGGGTAATCTCCGGAAACATTTATGTATTTGTAAAAAATTTGATTGTTTGGAAGGTAAATTATTCTCTACCATAGATGGACATTGGCTATATATATTTTTTACAATAACTATTAATAATAATAAAAAAAATGTAATTACGAACAACAGCACTGGGTAATGGTAAATATTTGTTCATTTTATTTATTTATTATTAAGGTAACAAAAAATAAACATTAAATAATAACATAACATGAACACTGAAAATAAAAAATAAAAGTGTAAGTAAATAAAGAACAAATCAAACACAATGAAAATCGTAATTATAGAGACTGTCAAGGGTCTACAAAAATTGATCATAATAAACAGATATTCTTTACCTATAAGCAATATTAATTCGTTATAGGAATTCGGCAGGGATCTTGCCATTTAGAAAAAAAGAAATACATATATATTTGCCTAATATGTGAGTACCAAATAAGATCTTAATTATAAAATAGCCTAAACACATTCTGCCATTAATAATGGCATACAAATATTATTTATTTGTTATAAATAACAATTAATATTTTGCATTACTAATTTATGTTATAATATTTAACTTAAATTGAATATTTTAATTCAATTATTTGTAAAAACAAAAGCCATTTGTGAAATTTTTTAAATTTTTCTATTCCTTTTAACAGAATGGGTAAATGTTATTTTATTGTGACATCTATCTCTCAGAGAAAGAACATCAGACACATGGAAAGTTGTAAAATTATAATGAACAAAACAACATGATTTCTATATATAAGCAGGGAAGTGGTAAAATGGTTAATTTACTAAATATGGGTCTAAAACTATGTGTAATTCACCCCATATACTGCTCAAACACATTTCTTTTGAGCTTTAAAAACTCGTATCTACATCTACAGAGTTTTCTCACAGCAGTAAACCATATGATAAAATCGAATGAACATGACCATAGTATACATTGATCGCTGCTTCTTTTGAGGCTATTGTCGTAACGCGAAAACAAATCGGTCAAATCGATCACAAATGTAATTTATGTGTGATTTCCAATTTAGATTTTCGTCCATTATTAAACCAAGGTATTTTGTAGATCCTACTAATTCAATATTATTTACTTCTGTTATACGTATATTTTGGACAAAGCGATAAATTTAAGCTTTAAGTAAGTATATATTTTAAAGTGTATTTTAGTTTTATTTGAGTTTATTATTGATTTGTAACCACATAGCGACATTATTTAGAACTTGGTTAATTTCCAAAATATCTTTTCCTTTAGATTAGATGTTACTACAATTGTAGTATCTTCTGCAAATAATTTTGATTTATGGTCTATTGAATTCGGAAGATCATTTATATATGAAAAAACAAAAATGTCCTCAGCATACTGCCTGGGAAATTCCATGTTTATTTATTTACTCCACATTTTTTTGTATAACTTTTGAAATTTGTGTACATTGTGAATGTCCTTGTAGGTAACTTTGAAGCCAATTATAAGCTGGTCCTCTCATACCAATTTTTTCTAATTCACATTAGCAGGATGTCGTGACGTACAAAGTTAAAAGCTTTCAATATGTCAATATATATGGCCGCTACATGAAATTTATCACTTAGGGCGTTAGTAATTGTTTTCACTATTTTGAAACATGCATATGATGTAGAACTATGTTTACGAAACCCATAGTTTTCAACTTTTAACAATTTATATTTGGTCAAGTATTTATCTAATTCTAAGTCAGTCTCTACTGTAATTTCTAATGGCTACCTACCATTTTAATTTTTTTAAACAATTTTAAAAGAACTACCAACTTATTTTATTGAATCCCATTAATGTTTCTGTTATTTTTGCATATTGATAAAAAGATAAAACTATGTAAAGTTATCTACATAAAAATTATTAAAAGTTATTTAACTTGAAGTATCCAATTACAATATAGGTACATTGAATTTAATCTATACATAATTAGTAGCTGTCCGCTTCTGTTTCTCCACTAAATTCTACTAAACTACCCAATGGATTTTTATACAGTTTTCATTATGGAAAGAGTAATAAACGAGGCATGTTTGCATATATAATTTGCAGAAAAAAATTGCATTTGTGTGAAGTCTAAAGCGGGTTGCCAGTTCATAATTTTCTTATAAATATCCCAGGATAAAGAAAGTCAAAGTTTAAAGAAGTTACAATTCATATTTTGTCTATACTCTGTGATCTTGCCCTTCCTCTGTCCATTGAGTAGTGACCCTCTTTAACTATATTGATGTAAATAGTAGTCAGAAACTAGTTTTTCTCTCTTAAACATAGAATCTAAACTTTTTAAAAGTAGTATCTTCAGTAAAGGGCAATAAATATTGCAACACAAAACATAAAGAATATACTGCTTTCGAGACAAAACTCAAATTGTTACATATTGTCTTAAAAATAATAGACATTCTGATGATTCGAGTTGATGGCTGCAGACGAGTATGGATCTAGTCATGATTCTTTACAAACATGAAACCAGAAGCAAACTCGCCCACAAATATCATCAAGTCAAAAGTTGGAAACAATGACCAGATTTTTAGTTGCTGTTTGTTCTACGAGCAATTAATGAGTGTAGATCTAGTCACAGGTGACAACTGTGACACTAGACTTACACCCATTCATAGCATGTAGATGTGTTGCAGGTCGCTTCTTCTCAACTTATTTTTTTCATTTTTCAATGTTATTTTTCATGTCTTCTAGACACTCAGAAATAAATACAAGGTGTCCACTTGTGCATCACTGAAATTCACAATACAGATAATATTATACAATACATTAGGAACAGTAAATTATACATATTAAAATTCATTCTCCACTGACTGCATATTCTGCTACAGTAATTAAAACGAGAATTGAACCTTATGAATCAATTTTAAACCTTTTCGGCATGTGTGTCCTTAACAGTGTTCTCACTTTGTCAAAATTAATTCAAGAGACATAGGCCTAACTTTCATAAGACAATATGTCTATCTATTTAATTCAGAAAAATTAATGTAATATATATATTATATAGTTACCCACATATATACAGTAATCATATAGCTAGAAATTAAAGATTTTGATGTGTTGATCAATTACCTACACATTATTGAAGTTTGAATATTTTCAGTCAGTCTTATTTTTAATAAATATATTTGATGAATAATTAATGTAATTATTGTTTACAAAATTAGGCAAAACAAATAAAAGACTAAATGAGATGATAAACATACCTTTGGTTTTTCACCCATATATACAGACACGATTTCATTATCTGGCCTGTATATTAAGAATATGATGTAAGGATTATAATGAATGCAAAATAATAGACGAAAATTACTTTTGAAAACTAGTTGTGATACTTATTCTTTCTTGTAATTTCTGAATGTCAAGCATGCTTCCGCGTGTGTACTTTGTAAGTTCACAACACTTCACACATCTATTCAATTAGATAGCAACGGTAGGATCGAAATGAAAGGTAAAGTTATACTTATAAAATAATATGTAAAAGATACAAAGTTCCTCCATAAACAGCCAAACTCGTGCCGGTATTGATATCGTCAGTGAGCGCGTTGTTTCCCTTTGCTGTTAGTTTGGAAAATTCCTTTTTTTCTAATATCTCTAAGTTTTTCAAGGTTAGCGGAATTTTGTTTAAACAACTAAAAGCCATCCATTGTTCCACAAAAGATTCAGCATCAATGTTATATTCATTACACAAACTTACACCTAAAAAGACATTAAACGAAACAACCTTGAACAATTGTTCTGGTTTTCACAATACACCGAAGTTCGTTTGTCGACATTTTACCGTAATTATACAAAGAATGAGTAGATAACTTACATTTTGGTAATATTTCTTTTTGCACATCTATTCCTAATAACTCAAATTGCTCAGTCACCAATTCTTCGGTAGCCATTTTCTAATTAAAAACTTGTGAAAAGAAAGAGCAAGCGGACAAGCAAGCAATCAAATGCAATGCAATCAAAGAAGCCAGAAGGAAGGAAGGAAAAGACCGCCAATCGCCAATCAAAAAGTTTGCGTCAACCAAGACCCAAGACCAAGCCTCATCAAACTTTAAAAAACCATAGACAATATTTGCAATATTTTATAAAGTTCATTTTAAAATAGGATTCAGATAATTTAAACATTGACTACAGTAATTTAAAGAAATGAATATATAATTTCTCAGACATAAGAAAAAATAGATTTTTATCGAGGAGTGTTTTCTGTAATTTTATTTAATAATGACAAGTTTCACACCCGATATTTAAATATGGTCAGTATGCCATCGCAACCGCACTCACTGTACTGTAAATACATACCCATTACATACCTAAATGAGTTCATGTAAGCACCACAAGTAAGTAGGTACGCAACACAGCCTTGCAACCTGCATGTATGCAAATTATTGATTATGGAGTAGATACTCCATAATTCATATTTTCACAATCTTCCTAATATACCTATAGTAAAGAATTTTCCACATTTTCCAAATTTTTTATGTGACTCTTTCAGACAAATGAGATTCTTTTGTCCACTCATTTACAGTATCATACAATATGCGATCAAATGCCGGGTTTTAACCGTATATGCTTTTGGAAGTTTATATTTTCCTTTTTTAATTTGAAAGTTAAAAATCTGCACTTATATGTATAGGTATGTACAATTGTACATACCCTTATATCCATATACGTATAGTACCCGGCAAACTTCTTGGCCATCGCGAGGGGTGGTGGGGGAAAGTTTGCGCATGGTACACTTACGTGCAAAAATATTGTTTCATTGAAAAACGCTATTTTTTTATTACTGGGTTTTTATTGATTGAGCTAATAACGTTTTAGTTGGTGGTATAGAGAGAAAAGAGATCACGAGAGACAAAGAGACCTATTTTTCGTTTCTGCACATTCAAGGTCGTTTGTCCAAGAAGTTTGCCGGCTGGCGGCTACTAGCCTACTATACATACATATGATACATATTAAATATGCCAAAATCAAAGATAATTGTATACCTAATACAACATCTTTGGCCAAAATAATTTCTATTGCAATTCGCATGCATTCCAAAGACTAAGAATATAGCATAGATTTAAGATATACCATAGTATAATACCGAATAATCATGGAATAAAGCATTCTGTGTGTTTGAGTCAGTCATCTTTGTTACTGATTACTGTACCTATAATTACAAAATTCTGCATGGAGAATAGAGGCACAGTCTAACCATACTTATGTCATACAATCGGGCAACGCTCAATGTTCGAGCCTGCAAACTGAAGCGAGTTCGCCGAACGTTGCTCTACGCAAGTACATTCGTTGCCTGACTGTATGACGTAAGTATGGTTAGACTGTGATAGAGGTAAGGCTTGATTTCTTCCTACGCTGACGTCGGTCGCGTATGACAAAGAAAAATCCCGCAGTGCGAAACCGATCAAAACCGATCGTTGAACGGAACAGTCGTTCGCTTTTCTGCTCGCCTGCGCCGCGCACACGTGCATATAGCTAAACGGTCAACTTCGCATTGAGCGCGCTATAGTGGTGTATAACGTGTCAGCGCAACGACGCGCGCGGCGCTGACGAGCGAGACCGACGCGCGCCATCAGCGGCGCGTAGTAATAAATCTGCCGCGGACGCCAGCGTCGCTGTGCGGTAGAGAATTGAATTGATAGAGTATTGAATTTATTCGTACGCTCGACCGACGTCAGCGACCTTCCTCAGCGTAGGAGGAAATCAATCTTGAAGAACTAGCTAAGGGTAATAAGTTGAAAATCTACCATTTAATTTTGGTTCATATATTGGCCAGAATGGCGCTTGTGTAGCATTAGTGCCTGATTACATAGTTCATGAAAGCACCGAAAATAAAATACAACACCATACCCCTGTGCAACTACAGCGCCTCCTATTTAATTCATTAAAAAAATGCAGAATTTACTCGTCGACAAATGTTACAATAATATAGAAGATTATAATAATTATGTCTGATAATTGTATGTAACGGTAATTAATTCGTTCTTTATGTAGTATTCCTTAAATATTTGTGTACCCTCAAAAGTCAGAAAGCTTTATTTATTAGACTTTGTAAACCTACATTCAGCAAATAAATTATTATTTATTAGCTGCAATGATGTTAAAAGTAAGGATACGCCCAACGGAACATTTTACACAAACTTATTCTTATGGAAAAAAACATATCTGAGATATTAAACGTTAAAGACGGCTTCCGCGGCAAAAATCCGAGTAAGCGACCGCGCTGACGTGTGACGTCATTCCCTGACTCTACATAGCATACCTTCATACTTAACTCGTTGCGCTTGGCCTTGCAGTCTCGCTATAAATTTAATTGTTTTTTTTTTTATATTGGATCACTAAAATGGTTAAAAAATATTGTATTGTGCCTATGTGTACCAACTCCAGTGTAAAAACACCCCGAAAATTGTTTTTTTTCTGTACCAAGTGGTAATATTCGGAAAAAGTGGTTAAGAGTTACGAAAAGAGCAGATCCTCTTAAAGCCTCTAGTTACGTGCATTGTTGTGAAGATCATTTCCACGTACATCCAAAAGTGTTTCTTTTAAGAAATAGACACCTAACCTAAAACTGTAGTTGAATGTACAGGCCAATGTCCTCGCGGATGGCGAGGGACGCGCGCCTCGACACGCACCTAGGGTTGAGTTGGCCTTGGCGATGACTTTTTGTTTTAAAAAACAAACCCATTTTTATTAAATCTTATCACAAATGACTCAAGTGTTTTGCGAATTTATTACGAAGAGGTCATGCACGAAACCAATGCCAATTTTGAAGGATTGCCTAAGTCGTATTTTATGGAAGGGATCGAAAAGCTAGAGAATCGCTGGGTGAAGTGCATTGAGCTACACGGAGACTACTTTGAAAAATAAATAATAATTTAATTTAATTAATTTTACTCCTTGTTTAATATTTACCAGACTTATCACTCCGCCCTCGTATTATAGAAGAATGATGAGAAATTATTATTGTAACTTTATTCCAGAGTCTGTCATTGAAAATTATATCAAAACACCACAATAGAAGTCATCACTAGCTGTGTGAAGAAATCTGAAAAAAAAAATCTCTTTGTGTTGAATAGTCCATTTATCGAGAAAGGCTATATAACATCACGCTACGATCAATATTTTATATATTTATAAAATAAATTATATATATACTTTATCATAGCATTATATATATATATATATTTTTTACGCAATAGGTAATTTATATACTTAATACATACTTTACATTAATCACGCCCAAACTAAATAACATCACTAAATTTATTTGCTATAAAGGATGAAATGAACTTTTTATTTTGTGTTTTTACCTAATAAAAAAGACAATATTTAAAAATTAAATTAAGAAAATGTTTGTCCCCCTGCTGTTTGACACTCGACAAAAAACAAACAGTTGCCTTTAAACTTGATTGAAATACTAACATACATGAGAAGTTACACATTTACTTACTTATTCAGTCTTATTCCTCGCATTTCAGCGGCTACATACTTACCATTCTCAGACAAAGATCGCGTAACCATAAAAATGTCGACTTTTGGTAGGTTATCCGACTGTCCTTTTACAAAACCCTCTTCCATCACTATGTTTATTTAATAACAATAATATTTCAAGTAGTCGCTAACACAAAAACTTAAATAATAACTATAAACCACAACAATCAAATTATATGAAAATAAACACTCCGGATTACTTGCAATCGGACAATAACTGTGGGGATATGACGTCATCGCAGTAGTTCGCGATGAAGGCAAATTTTAAAAAGCGGTGAAACTTTACAACGCTATAACATTGGAAATCCTGGCCCGATTTCGATGAAACAAAAACTATTATTATTTGCACGAGTACGCGCATGAAATCCAGTAACTTTTATAGTAATATTTGGATGTGTTGGTGTTCTCCATTTAGTTATTTTATAAATAAAATAAAAAAAGCTCATAATACACAGATATAAACAACGTGAAGAAGCTATACGACCGTGTAAGGATATACGAGTGGGAATGTCTCGCAAACATCTACTTTCTTATGATAGCTCTTTTATAGTTGGATAGTTGTTCCAAGTACTTTTTACGTATGAAAAAACTTTGTAACTGTATAAAAAAAATCAAAAATTTAAATTCAATTTACATGGAAAGATGTAAATTGAATTTAAATCATACCTACGGCTGATATCATCATAGTAAAAAATCATCAGGCTTGAGATTCGTTTGAAATCTGTTAGTGGGTGAGGACGATTTTTTGCATGGTGTTTTCATCCAAATCCTTTCAATATTTTTTTCCATACATCCTCATAAACTTTTGCATTTATAAATTAGTAGGTATAGGAGTTATTTATTTAGTAATTTTCGCAAATTTGTTTTTATGTAGAGCACGTCAGACAGGTTGGCGGTCCATTGATGGTAGGTGGCTACCGTCGCCAATTAACATAAGCAATGTAATTTGTAAGGGATTAGAAAGGAATAGGGAGAACGCAACGATAGGTAATCTCTATACATATTTTAAGAGACAGGTACTTCTAGGCTTGCATTGCAAGTTTGGTTTAATAGGGTGACACAACATAACATGGTATTTTTTAATACAGTTGCTCAAAAAGTGGCGTATTGCAGGGACGTATAGCGTTCGGGATGTGGGCTATTACATACTCGTGCTTTTTTTTTACCTTTCCCGAAGTCGTGCGTTCTCTTTCCCAACTGTCAAAATAATGTCTATAAAGAAAACCAACCATGAAGTTTTTACTAAAAAAATTCATAGAAGTTTTTATGATTCATGCAAATACGTATATTTCTAAAAAGAAGCTACTAATTTGTTTCAATATCAGATTTAATGATATATCAAGACAAGGCATAATCTAGCTACAACAAAAGTAATGTTAATATTAGTTGAGGAAAATTAACGAATTTCTAATCATTTTGTATCCTTACCTCAAGTAGGTAAGTACATAATTTTAAAACTGCCTTCTTTTAATTTAAAATGCAAAATACATAAGTAACTTATAGCAGTTTAATCAAAAGAATCAGATGTACAAAGTGTAATTTTTGAGTAATCTTACACTGTATAAATGTGACTCAAACAGAAATTAAATAGTAAAACATGAAAGTTTACAAACATCTTACAAAGTTTACATTTATAGACTTTATTTTGATATTTTGGTATATAGGTACATAGCATGTTTTCATAGATTGGATCCTATTTGTTACATTACATCCTAATTGTCCCTAAATTAATATTTTCTCATTTTCAAATTATATTGAGAATAGGGATGCCTAATATTTTTACAGCACCTAGCTTAAACTGTTGTCTCCTCTAACCTTTATTTAAAATAAATTATTTAAGATCGTTGAACATGTATGTGAAATTTACAAGAAGGCATGGATTGTACTTCAGCTGTGACCACACTGTTGATACAAAGATTTGCCAATCCTCCTCTTATGAGTCCACATGTATACGCCACATACTGAAAAGATAAAATTTAAGTTGAAAATTTACTACATAAATTCAGCACATATCCTAGTTATTTTTCTTTTGCCAAAAACTACTAATTATCACAATAACTATTTGTGTTTCATAAAAACTATAGTAAATTAGATGAGCCCGCAATTTCGTATGGGTGGTATTCAGTATAGCAGGTAACTTTTTTGTGTGTAAACCAATTGGAATGAAACTAAGTAAGTCTAAATGTTACGGGTGGCTTGTTACAATACATCAGTGAAAACCGCATTCAAATCTTGACTTCGGTGACATAAGTACATGTACAAATTATTATTTTTTTAAATATTTATTGTACAAGACACGGCTCAGTTACGATTTTATTATATATACATGTGTTGATCTGTACAATATAATGGTACATGATAGATCTTAATACAAATAATGTTCTATTTACAGCTGAGTAAAAAAGCATAGTAAAAAAATAATATTGCCGATACTGACCCTGGGAGCACATTCCAAATATTGATTACTATTTGAAAAGTTAGTTAAAAAGCGAAATGCATTATCCTGCAAAACATAAACTCCTTGATGATTAGTACGCAAATTATCAATTTGTTTTTTATAAATGCAAGTCCAGAAGTCTGTACAAATAAATTTCATAGTATCCAGTTCATCTTTAAATCTAGGCCATTCTCTTGTTAGCCTTTCCATTACTTTATATCCAGCAGCAAACCCAATGTACTCGACAACAGATAAATCTACTTCCTAAAACAATATTAAAAACAATTGTGGTAAATATACAAAACTAAAGGATATTTAAATACTCATATTTAAATATTAATATTTCATACCTTTTTGTCATTGTTCTCATTCGTTTGTTCAAGTGCATAATTAATTATTTCAGAATGAAGTAATTCGAAAATGATATCGTCTGCCATCAGTATTTATTTTCAATTTATTAACCGAATCAGTACTATTCGAAAAGAAATTGTAAATCATATAAATGCAATAATATCGGTTGATTGATTCTATTATATTTCCATTCCAATAATAATCCAATGAAAATAAATTATTTATTTATATATTTACGTATACGATACGCTTGACCACGCTTGACAAAGAAATTAGAAAAGAACTACCCAGACCAAAGATGTTGCATTAGTCTGTACCTATAGATGGATCACAAAATGCAGCAATATTTTATTCTTTCTAACACCTTCAAATTGTCATAAGATTGAAAGAGACATACATATATAATCTGTCGGGTCGAAGTTGAGTGAATGTCTCCATTTTGACTATACAATGCAAGCTAAAGTTATAGCGTATAATAGTGCTGTGCATTTTTATTGATAACTAGATATCGTTGATATAGATTTTAAATATATGACGGATAAAAAGTATGAATAAATGCGTTTCAGTGTACTGTTTGGTTATTCAATATAAATAAAATGTGGGTGTGTACTGGTACTCGCCGCATTGCTAATCGGTTGTATGAGGTTGTATGCAACCTCTCGCATTTATTTCACCAAAATATTTCAAAAGAATAGTTATTTTTTGAGTAGAAATATTTAGAATCCATCCTTAAGGGGTAGAACGGGAGTAGGTTTTTATTACGAGAGAAAAAAACTCGATAATCTTAAAGTTTTATTTTTAGAAACGATATCACAGATTGGATAATCTGTGATATCGTTTCATTTTAATCTGTGATATCGTTCATCTGTGATTCGTCAACATTTTAATTTAAAGACTTGCAGTTAATGTTGACGCTTGGGTATCCACGTATTTATTAGTAAGTTTTCTTTTTCTGGGTAATTTCTGAAAAGAAATAGTTTTTGGTTATTAATGATTCAAAAGATTTTCATAATTTTCATAGATTGAAGCATAACTTCTTTATAACTTATAGATATTACTTACTGGTTTACACGATGGTGGTAATTTTAGGAATATTGTCGGCACTGCATACGAGTGTAGAATTTTACGCTGATATCCTTGGCGAAAGCAAGAATCTTCAAAGTTCATCGAGCATATTCTTGTATATTGCGAAGCTCTCCAATCGTCGGCTTTTCTTACATTTTTTGTCCACGTTTTTTTTTTAAATCGATGTCGGTGGGAAATCTGTTATAAATTGATAAAAATTACTTTCAACCTGCAGTGAATGCTAGAAATTGTCAACACTCTACTAAAAATAAATTAGTTATCGATATCGATAAACTTATCAAGATCAGACTACAGCACTATAAAGCAAGAGAAATGTCAAATATTCCGATTAACTTTGGTTTTTGTAAATTTTAGTTATAAACACCAGCTTTTCTTTAAATAAATCAACCTTAGAGCTGTGTATGCATGTACAATGATTCATTTTTAGTAAATAATTATAAAAATTTGTTTAAAAAACACCAAAATTAATGAGTGCGAGCTGTGCGACTTACCGGTGAAATGATATGTTTCCATTATTCTCCTTCAAAACACCCACTCTACTTGGACAAACGGGAACAGTACAAGCCATTCTTGGCAAGCAACAGATTTATGAAATCACACTTTCAGATTTTTAAGTATTTTAAATCACATAAAGCTAAACGCGCTTGTTAACCAGCATGATATAAACAAATATGACATTGCCTCTTTTATGGCGCGCAGCGTTTTGAGACGTCATATTCGGCTATTGTTATCTCTTTTTAACATACGACATGCAGCCATTAGAAAGACGGGTATCGAGTATCGAAGGAATCTTCAATTTTTATTGTTCCATCTATACACTAATACAATTATCTTTGACCCAGACAGTGGCTGTCTGTCAGACAGAACCAGTGTGTCCAGATTGGAAAATTGAAATTACAGTGTGGGCTATGTGAAATTACAGTATTTTGATTAAAATTACAGTGTTTTATCAGGCAAAATTACAGTGTGTTTTACAGTAAATTGAAATCAAATTTTATAATTTTTTGGCTATTAAATGTATTATTATAATTAAAATTGAAAAAATGATAATTTATTTTTTATTCACTGTCACTTTGGTTTAGCCCAGGAGCTGGCTCAATCTTATAAATGTTTGAATTTTTAAACAATCAATCAGTTCCTTGAATCCCACAAAACCACACTATAGTACGGTCATTCTATGAATGCGTTTTTGACATTCCTTTATGTCCATTGCATAAAGTTCATTTCCGAATAAACGATACAGAAAATGTATGGAATTGACGCCTGTCAGAACAGCACTCTTATAATCGATGTTGATCAGAATGTCTAAATTTCAATTCGTCTATGAAGCAAAATGTCTAATTTGTAATTCGTCTATGAAGCAAACTGCCTAAAAGGAATGACTCATTTGCTGGTCGGAGTATAATAAGCATATAATAAGTAAGTTCTTTGTCCAACGAATTACGAAGTAATAAATAGACAGTGAAAGTGACAGTAAACACAATATAAAACATCACACAACATACCACGCTAAATGTAAAAGTCTCACATTAAAACCCATACCGAAACAAAAATCAAACAACATAATTGACCCCGCCGCTGAATCGTAGACTAAACAAAACGTTTCGTTTCACGCATTTATATAGATATTTTTTGGAGTTACAATTACGTTTCTTTTTTCTATATATATATATAAGGTTTTCATATAAACAGAAATTACAGTACTTTTCATACACTGTATTCACCTTAATACAGTGTACAGTAGATTTAACTAGATTTAGTAGAATTACAGTAAATCTACTGTAATTACAGTGTATCTGGAAACACTGGACAGAACTACCTAACCGCTACAGAGTAGTATATCCCAAGTGATTATATACTCTTTGGTATATCCTTTGTAAGCACCTGTCAAAAGATTTGTTATGTTACCAACAGACTGAACATTCATAAAATTTTAATAAATAAATGTAAAATTTTTTTTTTTTTTAATATTAAGGTTGAAAACTCGATACTCATATCAATAAAGAATAAATAAACAAATCCTATCAACATAGTAATTATGTGCAAAGTAGACAAATTATGTTCATTAATTACATTTACAAATAGGTATTAAACTGGACCCTGGATGCCAATTTGCCAATTTCCGATAATGTCAACTAACAGGTAGCGCCACCCCCACCCTATCATAATACTTCACCGTGATATAATAATAGTACAAGTGCTGTGTTTGGGAAACTAGGGGAGGCAGAGCCCATTTCTCTACTCTTCCTATCCCTTAAGTTTATCCCATGGAAGTATTACTTCCATGGTTTATCCTATCAAGGTCAGCAATGTATTTGCAATCCTAATGGCATTGCTGGTGTTAAACGACTTTAGCAACCTATCATCAAGTGGTTTTCATCTGGCCGTTTACCTTCAGTTAAAGAAGAAGAAAAAAACAGGTGTTTTGAAGATTTTAAGCAAAAAAATATTCGGTTATCAAAAAAATTACTTTTATCTACAGTCTACAAGGCCCTAAATATGTATTTATATAGTCAAGTCTTTGTGGGTTCAAAATAGTTTTTTTAAAATTTCGTTTTCAAAGTTTGGACAATAGTATGCAATATGGTCTATTATGATGGATTCATTTATTTAACTATGAATAGCAGCAGGCAGCCCTGGATTTGTCAATAGGCCGTATAGGCCGTGGCCTATGGGCGGCAGCGGCCTAGGGGCGGCGGATTTTAGATGGTTTTCGCACGCTTTCAGAAGCCATCAAATTTAGATATTTAAAATGTCGGCTTTCTTCAACTGTAAGCTAGTACTATTATTTATTCTGTGGCTAAAGTAACTATACAAGGACCCAACCCAAGACTTATTGTGAGGAATGCACTGAAAATCAAATGGAAACACTTCGTATATGAAGTAATGTTTTATGAATGATTATTTTTGAAAATTTAAAATTCGTCTAAAAATTGCGAATTTCAACATGGAATTTTTTTATTATTATTTTGGAGAATTGGTTTTATTATATTTTATATAAGTACTTAAGTTAGTTATAATTACATAGGTATTCATTGAAAATTTCATATTTCAAAACAGTATGCAATTTTAATTAGAATTGTGATATTGTTGCATAACATTGTCTAACTTAAGCTAGCAACTCTAGCGAGCAAAGCAAAGCAACAAACAAAGCAAAGGGAAAAAGGAAGATGGCGAAGTTTTATGGTCGAGGTGAACTGTGCTAAGTGAAAAATACTCTTTAATCAGTTAATCAGTGTTATAATTATACGTTCAACGAAGCTAAACCCTTTATTTATTTGTGACTTTATAACGTACGATCATTTTTAACTTGCAAATTAATTGAAACAAAGTTAGAAATGGATGTAAATATTGTCTCAGAAATAAAAGATGGCGATTCTGTTAGCAGAATCCGAGAAGAAGCGCCACCTATAGTGACGGAACCAAAGCAGAAAATTGAAAGTGGTAAGAAAAAAAGGAGGCGCGGAAAATTTAAACGAAAATTGATGAAACCTTACATGAAAATTCCATGGCAGGAAAGAAGAAAGATTGAAAATTCGAAAAGAAGTAACCGTTTTCGTAAAATGGTAATGGCGAAAACACACGCGCCATTCAATAATAATCAATTTTTAATGGAAATACATAAACCGGAACCAGAAAACAGCTTTGAAATTTTACAAACTCCTTCAGCACGCACACGTGACTCAAGTTTTAGTATTGATTCTGAGGAAAATTATTTTTATTCTTTACCAGCCGACGAAGAGGAATATTTGACTAAAGAATTTTCCAGTGTATATGAAGATGCACAAACCGAGCGATTATCCAACATGTCCAAAGATGACCTAATTCAGGAATATTTACTTCTCGAAGCTAAATATGACAATCTAGTTAAGAGAACAGAACGTTCGAGACCAAAATATGCAGATGAGGAAAAAGATACTACAATTACTGATAAAGACACTTCGGAGAGCATGATTACTGAGAGAAATACGTCTGGTACATCTGTCGACTCAAGTATAGTCGCTGAGAATACCTTTGACGAAATGATGAGGAAATTGAAAGAGCAGGATCAACGTATTGCAGAACTGGAGGTAATGAATGAAAATTTACGATTGGAAAATGAAAATCTGCGTAATAGTGCTCACTGTTCTTCCAGTAAGGATTCGGAGAGTGATAGTTCTTCAACATCAGTCAGCAGCTGCAGTTCGACTAGAAGTGACAGTCCTCTTGATTTGATAGAGGAGAACATGCACAATGAAAATCATGCTAACGGACTGAATGAAGTTCCATCAGAAAATGAAATTCTTGTGAATGGTTTCCACAATTCAAATGAATTGGGTTCTATGCTTAATGGTGATTAATAAACACATGTTGATGGGGTTGTATTAGTTAATGTCAGTCATACACAATCAAACCTATCCAATTGGAATGATACAATTGGCTTGATAAAGCCAAGCTTATCATGCCGATTGATCATGTATGGCTGGCATACCAGTATTTTATTGAGTAATTTTTAGTATATTACATATTATTTTTACAAGTTTATGATTGCATTTAGTTTATTGCCCTTTTAAATGTTGCATGCCCTGTTATTGTACAAATTGTTACTTTCTTCGCTGTGAAAATGTAACAGTGAGATCAAATAATTTATGCATAATAGAGTCAACAGCACATAAGTGTATTAATCAATTTTAATCCAAACGTTCCACAAATAGATCTCACTCTTATGTTAATGCAGTTATTGTTTAATTGTAGACATAAGATAAAAAATATTTACTGTAGATATATTGTATTGTTCCATTTTAAGCTTAATATATATATATATATTTGCTTTCCACATTATTAAAGTGCATACCAAGTTAATTATAAAACTAGATTTAAGTTTGTGTGGAACTTTTTTCATTAACATGTATTGTCATCAGGAGTCTTATTTAGTTTGACATTGTTTTATATTAATTGCCATTTTTGCAAAATCATTTGGCTAGAATTCGTTATTAGTGCTATAAAAATGTTCTAAAAGTGATGGATGTTGCCAAATAGCATAAAAATAATTGATGTTTTATTTTGGATGACAATTGGTATTTTAGTATTACAACACTCTTATGTTGCATAAATTTTTAATATTGTCATTATAATAAAGATTATTTGAAGATATAATGTTATTATTCAGCTATAAAAATCACATAAAAACTTTTATAATTGTTATTTAATAAGTAAGGTCATAAGAAATAAGACAAGAAAAATGAGACATATTTACAAAAATATTTATTTCCATATATAACTAATCATAGCTTTTTTCTTTTTTTACTTTTGAATCAGGTGCATTGGGGTTTGTTCCCTTATAGAATTGTTTTAATAAGGCCATAGCTTCATTTGCATACTGATTTCCTGACAAAATATAATTATGATCATATAACAGGCTTACATCTAAAACTGTTTTACCACCAAATCTATCATTGGCACAGCCATATATCACTTCTCTAACACACAAGTCATTCAAAGCAGCCGCACACATTATACATGGCTCAACAGTAACATACACAGTGATATTTTTAAAAAAATTAACATAGTCAATATTGTTATTCTTACAATGCTCTAATACAGTGTCAATACAGTTTATTTCTGCATGTCTCGTAGGGTTTTTCGTCATATTAACGCAATTTCTCGATTCTGCCACGATACTGCCATTCACAGTGAAAACACAACCAACGGGCACTTCTTGAGCCTCCAGAGCTTCTGTTGCTAATACAAGAGCTCTTTTCATAAAATCAACCATTGTCTTACATTTAAAAGTAGCAGTGTTTTAGTGTTGTAAATAATTCACTATTCCCAACTGTTGAAGTTGTTTGTGGGCGTCAACGTGCCAGTTATTAGCTGCTTTGCTTTGCGGACTTGGATGTAAAATACATACTACCTGAAATTAACAATGTTAAAAAATACATAAATAATTATTATATTGTAATGCTAGATATATGTGTATTGAATACATGTTATAAGTGCAAATTTATAATACAAAAGTTTAAGACTGCAATTATGAAATTAGCCGAGCGAGCGAGCACAAATATATGGAACTTAAGCTTGGTGGCGACCGGAGACAGTGTGCGCCCGTTCTCAGCCTCAGCCTAACAGCA
The DNA here is from genome assembly GCA_910589475.2 of Bembecia ichneumoniformis. NCBI lineage: Eukaryota > Metazoa > Arthropoda > Insecta > Lepidoptera > Sesiidae > Bembecia > Bembecia ichneumoniformis. The sequence continues at coordinate 7,658,593 of OU342537.1, read as the reverse complement.
ATTTGAATATAGCAAAATGAAATACATATAACTTAAAAAATATCTAGAAATAAAATACATGGTACAAATTGGGCCTGGGAATAGCTGAGTAAGTAGGTAGTAAGTGTGTATAATAGAAACCACTGTATTGGTATGAAAATTTTAGGCTATTGTTCGAGGACCTTAAAAAGTGACGCCAGATATCTAGTCAAGAGTGAAGAGCACAGCCCTTTGAAACGAAAACTAATTTACATGTTCAGTCAATATAAGCAACTCTCACTAGAGACTGGGTATCACATTTATACAGGACCAGCAAGTCACTGCGTAAAAGAGGTTGTCAGAGGAAGCAATCAGAAGATTGTATTTTGTGGGGAGAAATGACCAGGTAAATATTTTTTTTGCCATTAAATATTCACCATTAAGTAGAAGAGGAATCTGTTTGCGCATCACAGGGCTCTTATTTTGAATATTATTAAAACATTGTGAGGTAGAATCTCTCAAGTTGCTGACCCGGACCACCATGGCTGAGATTACGTTGGAATAGACACGAATGAAAAAAGTTAGAAATGGCCTATGTATAGCAGGACACGCTGATCTGGAACCACTGATGTGGATCACTTATTTAACACTTAATTTGTAAAGGCTATTTATTTTATTTATCTTACTATTAACAAAACTTGCTTTGCACGCTACTTCGTCCTAGTTGAAAAATAAAAAATTAAACTGATTGCCTGAAAAATGAAACTTTAAACTTAATTAACTATACGAGCAATCTTTATTGCCGTTATACTCCTAGTTTAGCCAGGTGTTGGATTTTTATTTTTATGATCCCTCGGGAACAGTATTTTTTCTCTGGATGAAAGGTACCCTTATATCCTATGTCCGTTTATGATGATCTGTTGAGTAGTTAACCCTTTAAGGTGTGAAAAGGTAACAGACAAGAGTATCAGAGAGACAAAATGCAGAAGAGTTGATGATGTGTTAAAAAAACTAAAAAAAAAAAAGGGAAAACATTTTCAGGAAATGGAATATTTAGACTTTTCTATGAGTCAATCAAAGTTTAATAACTTTCTCACTACGACGTCCTTGTTATAAGTTGCTGTCATACTTACTTTAATACGGTCAAAGTCATTGGAAACACTGAGTGCGATCTTAGCTCTGGTCTCAGCAAATTTTCCAATAGCTACAATTACGTCAACTTTGTATAAATTAATGGTATCAACGAGAGTCTTGTCACATACTCTGAACAGCTCTTCTTGGTCTTGTTTCTAAAAAGTAAAATAAAAATACCTTATTAACATTTTTTTCTAATCCCATACCTTATCATACACTATCGTTGCTGGCGACTTCGTACGAGTGGTATTCGGAATAGTTAGTAACCTTTTTGATTGTAAACCGATTGGATGAAGCAAGCACTAAATGTTAGGAGAGGCTTAGTACAATATATCAGTGATAACCACATTCAAATCGGTTCAGCCGTTTCTGAGACTATCGTGCACAAACACATAGACAAATAACAAGACATGCTTCATTACATGTACTTTTCAATATTGCCTTCAAAAAAGGGGGCTTATCATATATCTGTATTCTTCAACAATTTGATGTTCATTATTTCGTGTGTCCATGTTGTTATGGTCCATAATATTAAGACTCATAGGTAGTAGATGGCAGGGCAGGAGAAGGCGGGCATACGAAGCCCGTCTTTAAATGTCCTAGGCGAGGACCTACACACATCATTTGCCAACCATTTGTGCCTTAAAAAAAAAGACTCATAGGTATGTGTTGAAAATTTGCCAGCTGAAATGGTAGATACAGGTTGAAACGAATGTATTTCTAATTCTTTTGTGAAATATTGATCATTACCACCAAAGGTGTAGGAAAAATCTGTATGCCTAGAATTCCAACAACTTTCAAAGTCTTGAACTTTAAAAAACTGCAGGACCTTCTCACATTATAATGCTACAGTTATATAAAAAATTGTAGCAGTAATATCACAAAAAATACCTTCAAAGCGGTGGGTGGCAAATTTTTCCCCTTCGAATCTATGAATTGTAGAGGCAAATAATTATACACAAAACAATCGGTAAAAAAATTATTTGCTGTTCCACAAAGTTCTCTAATAAGAGTCCAAAACCTTTTCCCGCTCACCTAAAAACAAAACAAGTAGATAAATAACATTATACTTGGCTAAGTAATAATTGTCCCATTTCTAGCACTGAGATTTTTCCACTAGTCAATAAAAGATCTTATCAAGTTATAACAGTCAAAAAATGTAATATGAATTTGTTATAACAATAAATAATATAATAGTTCCAACAAGTATTGAAATGAAAATATAGCATTAATGAGAAGATAATGAAGAGGAGACATAAATGACTGATGACATGAAAAACTATGAATGAATGTTTTCAAAGAATCTCCCTTACTTCAGTTTTCTGACAAGAAAACCCCAAAACTGGTCTCAATGGGTGTTCCTTGGCTGGTTTACAAACTGGTTCTTCTATCTTCAGCCAGTCTCTTACTGTAGTTACTTCACCAAATGGTACCTACAAAAGGTATATTGATAATAAATATACATATCAAGTTTGTTATTTGAATTTGTGAATTATTTAATGTTCATTCTATATGTATATTATGTATGTATTGTAATTTCTGTTAAAAATACTTCTTGTAACATACGCCTGTTTGCGACATGCCCCAAGGACCTGGATTCATACCCAGGAACATTACTTTTTTAGTAGTATCACAATATTTCTCTATATAACATTCGTAACTTCGGCGTGCATATATAGTGGGATTGTAAACATATTCCAATTTATTTAAAAATTGTAGGTGATTTATTTCAGAGTTTAGCATATCAGTAAGTTGCAAAAACTTTTTGGAAATGTCATGCTTTTTAATTTTTTTACACTCCTTGTTTGTTGATTCAGGATTTCTTTTTCTTTTTAACATTATAGTTAGATTAAGTTATTTACAATTCTTCTTATTTTATTCTTCACTACAAAATTTAAAAAATTGTATATTTTTCTTTCGACAATTTTTCAAAGGATTTTATGTTCCAAAGGTGCCGCCAAAATCAAACTACCAAAAGATTAAATCGTCCAAGTGAAGTTATCACATAACCAATCTTTGTATTTCTGGCAAGTTTAAATGAAGACAACAATTTTTAAAAGTTAGAACTACATTATATTACCATTTACCATGATATTACCTATTTTATGTTTTGTTTTAAATAAAAATAATTACAAACAAATCCAGAACACAGAATTAGAAAGAGTCACAAACACAGAGCAGAAGTAATAAGTAACAGAACAAAGATTACTAATATACCAATATCGAATACATAGAGGGAGAATAGAATTTATTATTTGTGTTCCCCATAAAAAAATTAAATATATAGAGAGGTCATTGGGAAATTTTTCTTACAAAAATATTGATCTTGATCCCTGTTATCAGGATGGCCATGGCGTAGCTAAATAAATAACATTGTAAAGTTGGCGATGGACTGAGCAATTTTGTACCACGTGGTTCTAAAATGACTTAACGCCTTAACGGATTCTTTCGTCTTTCTTGTCAGATATATACGGTTGAAAATCTTTAGTTCCACATAACCAAATGAAACGGTAGGACGCGCCTCGCTTATATCCTTCATGTATTCATTTTATTCACGACCGGCAATAATCCTTTACATACCATTAAAATCAAATGACAATGTTGACCATTAGTTTTATTTTGGACTATGTAACTGCAGCATAAGAGTAGTTTTATATTTGTTTATGACTCATAGAAAAATAACTAAATTCTATGTTATGCAGTGTTGCCAACACGGAGTTTTTAGAGCTAAATTTAGCTCTAAATCAGCTTGGTTAGCTCTAAAAAAGTAGGTGTAGCTCTTTAGCTCTACTTTTCTACAATTTTAGCTTTTTTTTTCATTTACACTATGAATCCTTTTGTATTATTTTTAGCTCAGATTACTTGTTTCCATAGCCTAAATGGGCTCCTACGGATTAGCCCCAAATAATTAAAAAAACTCATATTTTAAAATTTTGCTTTGATCAATCGTTTGTGAACTTTTGTCACGCCTTTCATTTCGTTTGTGACTACGTAGTTAATTAGAAATTTAATTGTTAATTAAGGCATACGGATTAGCCACAAAATATTAAAAATTCGTTTAAGATAGGCTTCCGGGTAGTCAATCGATCGGAAATAGTTTGTGAACGTTTAATAATAAACGTTTGTGACAACGTTGTTTCCAAAAAATAATTAAATATGTACAGAAATATAAACAGCCATAGACAAGAAACCATAGACATCGCTACAGCCAAACAAAATAATGAGCTGGTTCCAGTGGTGGCCTACAAGCCAAAGAGTATATAATCACTACGTTTTACTACAAGCACAAGAGCCGGAGCCAGAAACTTTGTTTTTGACGAAGAAGACCATATCTTTGTATTATAATTACTTCTTTCTCGGTATTTTAAGTAACTGAAAGTTGTTCACAATATTGATTTTCAATAAATAGTACATTAAATAATTTAGCTTTTTTTTCTAAAAAAATTTAGCTCTTTTTTAGCTTTTTTTCAGATATGATTTAGCTCCCTTTAAAAATCCGAGTTGGCAACACTGATGTTATGAGCATGTTATGAGAGTTATGACCTCTCGCTAGAGAGTATATATGTTCTGTGGTTATGACTGATTGCTAGTCTGTGAAAAAATGTCAAATAACATTTCGCGCCAAATCTGCGCACATAGTCATAAAGTACAAACAAAACAAATTGTAACTGCCCACTTTGGATAAACTACAATTATTTATGCAAATAATCATTAGCTTAAAATTTGATTGCTGCCTATCATTCCAAAATGGAAGGTTTTGACGATCCTGGAATTTTCTTTTCTGATAATTTAGGTGGTGAAGCATCGGAAAATCAAGATCGTATTAACCTACAAAGTATCAAGAAAAAGTTTAAAGAATTCATTAGACAATTTCATACAGGAAATTTTGATTATAAATATAGGTAAGTTTACGAAATTTAAGTTAACAACTTTAGTGTTCTTATGAAACTGAACTTAATATGTTTTTTTTTGCAAGGGATTCTTTGAAACGGAATTACAATTTGAGACAATATTGGGTTGAAATAAATATTGAAGATTTGTCAAGTTACGACGAAATCTTAGCTGAAAAACTTTATAAAAAACCGATTGAATATCTATCTATACTTGAAGATGCTGCAAAAGAGGTATGTTAGGTTATAAGTTTTTGAGTTGAACCCCACTCTTCGGTATTGATTTTGCAGCTATTTTCGATTATAATAGTCCTATGTATAAGGGCCATAGTGTAGAATCATAATTTTACAAGAGAAGCTCCCAAAGATTAATTCTGGTATATTTTTAAGAAGGTAAAACTGAAGTTAATGAAACTGCATATTTAATATTACTTATGTTATGATTGCGAAACATATACTAAATGTTATACATAAATTGTTTTCAGTTAGCAGATGAGTTGACAGCGCCTAGGCCTGAAGATGAGGAATTCATGGAAGATATACAAGTCTTATTATCTTCAGATGCGCATGCTGCAAGTCTAAGAGAGCTTAGGGTAAGAGTCCTTGAGATGTTATAGTTGTTTTTTTGTGTTTATTTTATATTGTCAAACAGGGCATTGATTCTTTATAGCAATTATGATTTCACGCTTTTGTCTTACCTTATCAAAACACGTAATGTCTTGTTATGGTATTTATATGACTTTAGCAGATATAATAATTTGAGCATATGAAGTGATTAGTGAATTAGGCTCCAGGATAGATTGCAGGGAAAACCCTGCAATCCTGCAATCGATCCTGTTTGACATTAAACTATAATCTAGGGTCTGTGTTGATTATAAGATATTCATAAATTATACATGTAAGTCATTCCATTCACAATCAGGAACAAAATCCATTCACAACTTTCTGAGATTATTAAAAAGAAAAAGGAGGACTTTGCTTTATTCTATGTACAGATAAGGGATCTTGTAGAGCTCTTCTCTAAGTTTTAGCTGTTTTGGATGACAAACATTTTGTATAGGCAAGCAGTGTGTCCATTATTTCATCTCTCTTACTGTCTTAACTTTTAGGTCGTGGTGAAGTTCATTATTTATTATGTACCAAGGATTATTGTTATTGTTGTTAATACCAGAATATAATTAACTTTAGCTTGATTATTGCTGATAAATCAACAAAACAAATATATTTGCAGTATTAAAAGACATACATGAATTTATTTAAGATACATACACACAAATATGTTTTTATTTTAGTATAATATTTAAATATAAATCATAGTTACACTCTAACTCAGCATGTGCTGTAAATGACAAACTCTACAATACTGCTGACAGGGCTATAATCCCTGTCAGCCTGTCACACACTGGTCGAGTTGCATGGGAAGTAGTGAGGAAATGAGGCAGAGATGAATGTGGCACGTTATGCTCCTCGTCATGCCCACCGCTCCCTGTTTTGTCAGTTTTTTGGGTGCGAGTTAAAGGGTGCAGATTCACATCTTTTTTTAAAATCATGCCGCTACCATCTAACGAAAAATGATTATTGTATTTATATGATAATTATATTAAAAATATATATTACCTATACTAAAAATGCCACAGCTTCAACATCCATTGTGTTGCAAAGGCAAACGATCTAGTGCGGAGCGTCGCGATTAATTGCCAAAGTAGAGCAGTGTGTAAACAGGAAGGGTAACGTCGCGGCAACGCGAGGAGCATAGTGTGGCAGAGGGTATAAAAAAAATTTAACAGTTAGTAATTTAATTGCATTATAAGTCAAATAAAATTAAAGTCAAATTAAATTAATAAAATTAAATAAAATAATATTAACATTTGCAGTCGGATACTGTAGCACATCTTGTGAAGATACCTGGGATTATAATATCAGTATCTGCTATAAAGGCCAAAGCGACAAAGATATCAATACAGTGCAGATCATGTCGCACTGTCATCCCCAATCTACCCGTAAGGCCAGGACTCGAGGGATATGTTATGCCTAGGAAATGTAACACGTAAGTAATTCTTATCATACATTTATTTGAAACTGGTACACCATTTACCAACTGCATCTTACATTACTGTAGTACAGATATCTTTAACTTATACAGGCTGATGGTCCACTTGATGGCTACCTTTGTGATGTGATATTAACCTCCATGGCATGGCACTGCTCTGACCATAGATTTATCGAACATGTCTATATGTTGTCGTGTCATAACATGTCAAATTGTCAATCTATTCAGATTATCTGTTTTGTTATTATGTACAATTTTATGTTGAATAAAACCTATATTATCTAGGTTTTGCTCTGTTATTTCACTTCGCAAGTGAAATAACCATAGTAGGATAAGAAATTAGAAAGGGTGAGGAAGGGATAGAGAAATGGGCTCTGGCAGCCCTTACTCACTCATCGAAAAACAACAACACATATGCTTTATTTAATGGTGGTCTTCTGTTAGGGGTGATTACTGTTGCCAGACCTAGGGGTGATTTAATAGAGTAATTTTTTGTTTTCTATTAGAAACATAGAGGAGAAATATGTTTTTGAAAATACTAGCATTTTCAGTCATGCCAAGGGTCATGCCCTTCCAATTGGAAATACATTTCCCAAGTAAATATTGGACTGATTCTCATATATTGTATATTAGCAACTCGCCCTCGGCTTCGCGTGGTGTTAAATTTTAAAAAAAGTCTTTCTTATTGGATGCTTACTTTATAAAATAGCTCTATGTACCTGCATTCTATACAAATAAAGAAATTATTATTGTTCTCATTTTAACTCATTTATTATTATTATTCATTTATTTATTTCTTTTCTTAATTTTAAATTTTTTACAATATATATGTTATATAAAAACAATAAATATTATAAAAAACTTAAAATTAGGTGTCCACTAATAGCGGGGCAAGGCCCAAGCTACCGGTGGTTAGGGCTGCAGAGTGAGGAACCTCCTGACAATTCGTGCCATGTCAAGAAGTACCGCCTTCTGTATCTGTCCCTTGATCCAGCCATCTCGCGAGAGCCTCTTAAGATGTTGGTCGAGGCTCTTCGCTATAAGACCGTTCGCCGAGACGACTATCGGGACGATAATTGTCGAATCGACGTCCCACATGGCGGTCACCTCGTGAGCCAAGTCGATGTATTTGATAAGTTTTTCTTTTTCGGCTTTTACGAGGTTTTCGTCATGCGGAACAGCGATGTCGACAAGCATCGTCCGGCGCTGGGATCGGTCAATAACCACGATGTCAGGCTTATTGGCGACAATAGTCCTGTCCGTGATTATGGAGCGATCCCAGTAGAGCGTAGCATGACCATTATTATTATTATTATTAAATTTCGGTTTTCTAGACTTAGTATTTTTGGCTGTGTATTGACAGGATAAACAATTTCATAAGTATAGATTACATAACCCAGCTGATTAGTAAGTTGACGTGGCAGTGGCTAGGACACATAGTACGGAGAGCCGACGGCCACTGGGGCTGGAAGGTTCTCGAGTGGAGGACACGGACCGGCAAGGATGAGATAACATATTAAAGATGAATCTCAAAAAGATATGTTGTTCAAGGATACACTGAAACTACACGTCCTTATTTTCTCAAAATTTTATTGGTTGTCACCAAAAGTTTATAGCGTCTATTTTGTATTTTTATTCCAGTGAGCAAGCTGGTCGCCCAAAGTGCCCTTTGGATCCGTATTTCATTATTCCAGACAAATGCAAATGTATAGACTATCAGGTAAACTTACAATTTTCATAAAAGTATTAAAGATTTTGATGTTTTTTTTGTTGTGTTCATAATTATCAGAACAAGGTTTGTATGAAAGAATTTTTTTGGAAAATTCACGAGAAAAGTCGGAAATTTGAATGGTATTTTCATATGAAATTGATAGGGCAACGACTGACTTGATAGTAGCAGACATAAATATTGAAAACATAAAATGCATTTGTTAATATGCTCAAATTTATTTAGGTGTTGAAATTGCAAGAGAGTCCAGAGAGCATTCCGCAGGGCGAAATGCCTCGACACATGACAATCTACTGCGAGCGGGAACTGTGCGAGCGCGTGGCTCCTGGCACCAGGGTCACCGTCCTAGGAATCTATTCCATCAAGAAAATCGCCAAAATTGGAGTAAGTTGCGTACTAAACTGTACTTTAAATGAGTAGTTTTAATTACTTCTTAAGACTTCTCTCCAATATAAGCTATTAGATTCTACAAATTTTTACTGGAATTTAGCGTTGGATGGCGCTAAACTAATTCTTTTTTTATCTTCTTTCTTTTAAAGGAAAGGAGAATGGTTTGATTAAAATCTTGTTCTCTTCCTTAGAAAGAGGGTCGTGATAAAGCGTCTGGCGTTCGGTCCTCGTACATCCGTGCCGTCGGTTTGACGGCTGAAGAAGGAGTTACCGGAGGGCTGAGTCCGTTCACTGCAGACGAGGAAGAGCAGTTCCGAAGACTGGCAGCACAGCCGGACATATACGAGAGGGTGGCTAAGTCTATTGCACCGAGTGTATTCGGAGTTGTGGATATGAAGAAAGCTATAGCCAGTTTATTGTTTGGTGGTAAGTCATCAATTATCTGCAATATTTATCATACTACTTCATAACACAAAGTCCCCTGCCGCATCTGTTTGTCTGTATGTATGTTCGCGATCATCTCAAAAACTACAGAACGGATTTTGATGCGGTTTTCACTAATGGAAAGAGCATTAAAGGTTTTATTTCTATATTTTATAAAAAAATTGCCTTACACCAATTAAAATATCAAATCATGTAATTATAAACAAGACTACAATCAAATAGGACATAATTTAAGACAAATTATGTTATGTGTACATGGCTGACATTGATTTTAAGCAAGAAAACACAATCATCTTAAGCAATGTACCATATGAAGCAGTAGATATTTAGATAAACAAATAACAACAATATATTCGGGTACTAACAGACATACAGGTTTTATACGGTCTTCACCTGTATAGTTATTTAGGGATAAATTCCGAAAAGCGCATACCGCCGATCGATCGGAAATTTGGTAAAATAACGTATTTTGACCTCCTAATCACGAATATCATAACAAAAATTATTATGCACACCTAACTAAAACAGATTCTTCTTCGATTTTCACATTCAAAATGTCGTTTGCGCCAATTTTCTTTACGATATTCGTGATTAGTAGGTCAAAATAAGTTATTATACCAAATTTCAGATCAATCGGCGGTATGCGCTTTTCGGAAGTTCATCCCTATTTAGACTTAAAGAAGTTGTACTGCATGTGGTTTATTGCTCAAAAGTTCGTGCGGAACTTTGCTCTGGTCTAAACAAAGCCTGGAAGAAATTATGCTCTATGACTTCTGCAAAACAAAACGTTTACTTACTTAAATAAATAGTAGTGAAATAATTCAATCTATCCTCGTTGTTTTTGAAGGCAAAATAAAAGCTGTCTCTGCATAATTTTGAAATTAATTGAGTTTGTCTGTGCCTACGATAAAAAAGTAAGCTACTTAATGATCCTTCAGCTCTCACGAGGAACTCAAACATGCTGTCTAATTGATAGGAAAATGGACGCATCACTTACACAGCACTCTTGGTGTTTTTTTTGTAACTGTGGCCTTCTTAAGGGTTACTGCCACTATATTATATTTCGATGCTGCCACTAGACTTTGTTGGTCTACCCAGTTTATGTGATCTGCCCTCTTTCCCTCTAATATTTCCACATATTTTATTTCTATGCATACCAAAACCTGTTACTTAAAATTATATATCAAACTGGAAGTATATTGATATAAATGAATTTTTTTTCAAGGCTCTCGTAAAAAACTGCCGGACGGTTTGACGCGTCGCGGCGACATCAATGTCCTGTTACTCGGAGACCCGGGTACGGCTAAGTCGCAGCTCCTCAAGTTTGTTGAGAAAGTGGCTCCCATTGGAGTTTACACCTCGGGCAAAGGATCCAGTGCAGCCGGTCTCACCGCATCAGTCATCAGAGATCCGGGAACTGTATGTATTTATTTGTCTAACAGATATAATACTGCTAAAACGGGTATTAAAAAAGACTTTATTCTTAGTCTGTATATAAGAGAGGGGAGGGTCTAAATGATTCAGGCAAGTAAAGACTTTTCTTAAGTTAGACTTTGCAAATTGCAAGTCTTCCCAGATATACAAGTTTTCCTTAACCGGTAAAACCTATTGCTCTTTCTTTAGCACCATGAGTCACCTTGAGCCATTGAGCTTTCTCATCAAGCCAGTTCTTAGAGACCATCAGACCATGTCTCTATGCCACACGTAATCACTGACAACACACAATTATAAAAACTTTAGATTTTAGATGTTAAGATGATTTATGGAAGATTGAGTTTATCTGTTGTTCGATTTTCTCTAACAAATAAGGAATAGATTCAAGCTGCTTTGCGTGTTTTAGGATAGGACCTCTTTTTATATAAGAAGCATTTGCGTTTTGACCAGAATAGTTTGGTTTTAACAATACTCCAGACAGTCAAATAAAGAGTTATAATCTATAAGTGGCTATTTACCATTAGGACCTCTTTTTATGTATGAGGTGTTTGAGTTTCGACCAGTATTGTCTGATCTTAAGGATATCACCAGGCAAATAAAGAAAAAGTTATAATCCATATGGGGCTTTATGAGCATTGAGACCTCTTTACTCGTATGTATGAAGCGTTTTGAGTTTCGACCAGAATTTTCTAGTCTTAAAATATACCTTGTTACACCTTTTCCGCGGTGTGATGCGGACAGGCGGACAATAAAAAAAAAGGTAACAAAAAAAAAAAAATCAATGCTAGATCGATCACAGTTTATTAAAAAAAGAACACAAATTATACAAAAAAAAAATGGTACGTATTAAAATATAAAAAAAATACCAGGGACCTTGTGGAGAATTGGACTAAAGGAAACCTTGCCACGGAAGGAGAGCCATCGACGAGAATAAACAATAAAAATGAATTATCCTATTAGATTTGCTAATTTAAAATTAAGTTAAAAATTAAACGGTAAACCAACTTGTGTCGGTGGCGAAGAGAGCCGTCGAAGGCGACGGAAGGCACGGCGGGTGCACTGCGGGGTTGCCCGTTTGGTTCCCCGTCAAGCCAAAGTAGTTCGCACGGCCCTTCCACTCGGCTCACCAACTTATGGAAGGTCGGTCTTCCGTTTTCGATAGGTTTGACAATTTGCAGTATTTTGTATATAAAAAAAAAACCCCTGAAATAGATATAAAAAGCCGTCTTAGAATTTTGGCCATCCTATACCATTCAGGTAATTCTAGTATGAGGGCTTGTTGTAAAATTTACTTAATTATGACCATCCGTAGGTAATTCTACATTCTATATGGATTTAGTAATAAAAAATAATAAAAATCTGACTACCGCGGAATTGGTATTGCAAAATCTATAAAATAAAATATACGGATTTGCCGTATATTTTATTTTATAAAACTATTTAATTTTAATTAAAGTTGCGTCTAAGTTTTGAAAAATTTAGAGATGACTGTTTTCAATTAAATCAATACGGCTCAGCCTATGGAACACATGATGCGCGATAGCCCTGGCTCTGCCGAATAACTTATAAGGAGGAGTACTCTCTAATAATGACTAATTCTTTTAATTCGCCCTCGATCACATTCATTTCCTCGATGGGATCATAGGTGGTTTCCAAAATTTCATCGGCCGTAATGGACCGTGACAGCTCTCTAATCTGTGCCCTAAGGTCGTCCACTGTATTAAGAGGCGCGGCATTCCTAATGGACACCTCATATAAAAGTTCGTCCTTTCTCAAAAAGTTGTATGCAATGGGTCTCTCCATTGTACACACAAAAAAAAACAAGTTAAACGAGAAATAAAAAAAATTGAGAAGGGCAAAAATGAAAGAAAGAAAAAAAGAAACGAGCCACTAAGGCGCAAGTATGAGAGAAAAAAGAAGAAAATAAAAATTAAAAAACCACTATAGAATTAAATGCGAATGTGAAAGACTAGACCAAAGGTAAGCAAAGACAAATTCGAAAAAATAAAAAATTTCAAAATGAAAAATAAAAAAAATTGAATGAGCAAAGCCCGGTAGTACCGCTAGTTAAGAAAATGGCAAATATTTCAAAAAAAAAAAAAACTAAGTTTGAAGTAAATAAGCAAAGCGCGATTGTACCGCTAGTTAAGGAAATCTCAAAATCTTAAAAAAAATTAAGTTTAATTAAAACAAGCAAAGCCCGGTAGGACCGCTAGTTAAGAAAATCTCAAAATCTTTAAAATAAATTTAAGTTTAAATTAAAACAAGCAAAGTCCGGTAGAACCGCTAGTTAAGAGAATGATAAAAGTTTAAAAAAAATAAGTTTGAATTGAATAAGCGAAGCCCGGTAGGACCGCTAGTTAAGGAAATTTTAAAAGTTAAAGAAAAACAACTAAATTTAAATTAAATAAGCAAATCCCGGCAGTACCGCTAGTTAAGAAATTGTATTACTAAGTTAAGATTGTACTGTGGGGTAATTATAAAAAAATATTGGCTCTCCGTCGGTAGAAAGACTTCCTGGCTCCTGTATACATAAACAATAGGTCCACACAAAAGAAATACAATTTAAAAAAAACACGTTAATCAGAAGTAGGTGCAAAAAGAAATAAAAAGAAATTAATAATTAAAAAGTTAATTAAATAAAAAAAATCAAGTTAAACAATCAGTGCACAAAAATAAAGTATGAATAATAAAAAAAACTCGTTAAAAAAAACGGTAATAAAAATTTAATTGCAAGAATGCAAGTTAAAAAAAAATTAAGAAAAAGAAACGTAAATTATCTTTTTAAAATAAAAAAAAATTAACAACAACAAAAAAAAATATGGAACGGCTAGTCTAAAAAAAATAATTAAAAAGGGATATTAAAAATGAAAAGAAATTATTGTATCAGCAAGTTAAAATAATAAAAAAATTACCATAATTGAATTAAAATTAAATTAATATTTAAAAAAAATATGGCGAAATAATTCTAAATTTAAAAATCTACAAAAGAAATTGTTCTAAATGTGCTTGTTTCTAGTAAAATTACTACACAGAAAAACACGTCAAATTAATTGCACTAAAAAAAACATAAACTAAATTTAAAAAGTGTCAATAAAAGTAATAATCAAAAGCACATTAAATTAATTTGAAAAGTGATGCTGTTGCGCTTGTGTTGGTGTTCACTAAGTATACCCCAAGCGAAATTAAAATTAAAAAAAAAATTATGATACGGTTTTCCCCATTGAGATTAGGAAAAACCTTTGAAAAAAAAACCCCAATTTAAAAATAAAAGAAAACTAAGCCGCTCCCAGGGAAGGAAGGAAATAAGGAAAGGCGGATTAGGTTTTGGAAGGGAAGGCTATTAGGGGGGGGAAGGATAAGGATTAGGGATGAGGATAGGCTAAAAGGATAGGAACCTTCGGGACACGTATCCACCGAGCTATAAAAATTCTGGCCGGTTGGGAACGGATACGTGCGTGGTACTTGCACCAAAGGCTGAAACCGAGGATGCGGTTTCTCCCACTACCCCAGCGCAAGCCTAACAGCACCCACTCCCCTTCAGTGGCATAAAAAAAATGAATAAAAAAAAATGAATAAAAAAAAATGAATAAAAAAAAATGAATAAAAAAAAATGAACTAATAAAAAAAATGAATGTAAAAAGAAATTTAGAAAAAAAAGTTAAGGTAGGTTTCCTCTAGGTCCAATTTATTGCCTAAGCTAATGCCTAAACAACTCTCCACAAGTATTACCTACGTACCGGCGCCGATATTGTTACACCTTTTCCGCGGTGTGATGCGGACAGGCGGACAATAAAAAAAAAGGTAACAAAAAAAAAAAAAATCAATGCTAGATCGATCACAGTTTATTAAAAAAAAACACAAATTATACAAAAAAAAATGGTACGTATTAAAATATAAAAAAAATACCAGGGACCTTGTGGAGAATTGGACTAAAGGAAACCTTGCCACGGAAGGAGAGCCATCGACGAGAATAAACAATAAAAATGAATTATCCTATTAGATTTGCTAATTTAAAATTAAGTTAAAAATTAAACGGTAAACCAACTTGTGTCGGTGGCGAAGAGAGCCGTCGAAGGCGACGGAAGGCACGGCGGGTGCACTGCGGGGTTGCCCGTTTGGTTCCCCGTCAAGCCAAAGTAGTTCGCACGGCCCTTCCACTCGGCTCACCAACTTATGGAAGGTCGGTCTTCCGTTTTCGATAGGTTTGACAATTTGTAGTATTTTGTATATAAAAAAAAAAACCCTGAAATAGATATAAAAAGCCGTCTTAGAATTTTGGCCATCCTATACCATTCAGGTAATTATAGTATGAGGGCTTGTTGTAAAATTTACTTAATTATGACCATCCGTAGGTAATTCTACATTCTATATGGATTTAGTAATAAAAAATAATAAAAATCTGACTACCGCGGAATTGGTATTGCAAAATCTATAAAATAAAATATACGGATTTGCCGTATATGAATGGGTCGATGGCTATCGGCCACAAATAAAATATATTTAAGAAAAAGGCAAAATTCGGCCGATGCCATCTTTAAAAAAAAATATACATCCGCGTGTCAAAATAAAAGGTATTTTCCTTGAATTTCAATGTAGAAAATAGGCACACAACCTACACAATGGATGGTTAACAACTCTCAATAATTTAATTAGTTTTTTGCTTACAGAATCTACCTCACGACTTGAACCAAAAAAAAATGTAAAAAATAAATGGGAATTTAAGCACTGAATTAGCCAAAAACACTTACCGCCGAGTTACGACGAGGTTTCTTTAAATTTGTTGATTGATTTTAAAGTCTGCCAAAAGAAAGGGCAAAAGAAAAATTTAAACTATGTTTTCTATATTGTTAATCCGCGTCGACGGATACTGGGTGCTGCCACAAAAGACGTCTCGTCTCGCTCGCTGCTTCTAGGCAAAAGAACGAGACCGGTCGCGCGCGCCGAAACGCAATGCGATTCGTTTAACACTCAGACGGATCACTTGTTCTTCCGTCTGAATGAATGCGAACCACAGAATGAAGCGACGATGACACGAATATAATTCCGACAACTGGAATGAGTCTTTTCATTAAGGAAAAAATTAATGTAACAACCTTCAGGCTGATAAAATTAAAGAGTTGTAATCTACAAGTGACTACGAGCAATAGGACCGCTTTTTTATATATATGAAACATTTGAGTTCATACAAAAATTGTGTGGTCTTAAATATACCACCAGGCAGATAAGGAGAGAGATTTATAATCCATAGCTATTGCTTAGAATCCATAATCCCTTACAGCGCAGCTTCGTAATGGAAGGTGGGGCGATGGTACTTGCCGACGGCGGCGTCGTTTGCATCGACGAGTTCGACAAGATGCGCGAAGACGATAGAGTCGCCATACACGAAGCCATGGAACAGCAGACTATCTCCATAGCTAAGGTGACTAGCACTTTTTATTTTTAAAAATAACTAGCTGACCCAACAATTTTATTGTTGTCCTGTCAACTTCATATAAAATACCATCCCAATTTTTGACTTTACCCGTGGATTTTCCTAAAAAAATTCTTTCATAAAAATCTTACCCTGACAATTACGAACACAATAAAAAATCAGAAAAATCGGTCATGCTATTCTCAAGTTATTGTCCAAAATACATATGACAATTGATTTTTATTTATACTTATATGCGGTGTCCCATAAACCTTTACTAAAACTGAAACTGGTGTTAGCTCTATTCACACTCTATCAACAATTTTTTTATATATATCATAGTTTTAGTAAAACTCTAACGGATTTCGAGATTTTTGCACATGTTCCTTAGACATTCACCTGCTTCGTATTTAGTATGCTAATAGCTTACATTATGTTAATAGCTTATCTGTAAGTTGTTTAGAAACTGTTGAATTTTGGAGGTTTATTTGATAAACGCATATACTCGTTTGCTTAAAGGCAGGCATAACGACAACGTTGAACGCACGCTGCTCCGTGCTGGCGGCCGCGAACTCCGTATACGGGCGCTGGGACGATACAAAGGCCGACGACAACATCGACTTCATGCCGACGATCCTGTCTCGCTTCGACATGATCTTCATAGTGAAGGACGAACACGACAAGACCCGCGACATCACCTTGGCGAAGCACATAATGGCTGTGCACATGGGTGGAGATCGGGCGGAGCGCACGGCGGAGGCGGGCGAGTTGCCGCTGCGGACGCTGCGAAGGTTTGCGACGTACTGCCGCGCGCGCTGCGGCCCGCGTTTGACGGCCGCGGCTTCGGAACGTCTTCGCGCGCGCTACGTGCTCATGCGTAGCGGGGCTTTGGCACACGAGCGTGCGGTCGACAAGCGCCTCGCCATTCCCATAACCGTCAGGTATTTTATTTCTTAATCGAGACTGTTCTTTGTTGAATCTTTAACCCGTTGTCCTACGTGACCTGTTGCGGCTTCGCGCACAATGGGTCAAACAGTAGTGTAGTTACGCGTTGTCCTACGCTAGCAATCTCAATGCGGCGCGGCGCGAACAGACGCGAACGCGATTGGATATTTTCGTGCGAACTGCACGCATTGTTTGAATATGGCCATCGAAATATAATACATATTATAACGTTCTAGAATATGGCGCACCCCACGCGCGATAGGACAGCGCAATTGCTTGGCGTTGGATCGCAACAACTTCGCGTTGCGTTCGCTCGTATCGCGCCCGCGTTGCATTTCCTCACGTAGGACGACATGTCACAGGTCGTCTTACGTGTCTTAGCGGGACCCAAACGCGATGCGATTGCGCGATGTGTAATTGTTGCGATCCTTGTTGCACACATAGGACAACGCGACCTTTTTTTTTCCTCGCACCGCCCCTCGCTGCATCGCGTTCCCGACAAATCGCTCACGTAAAACAATGCGTTCGGGCATAGATAAAATACTACTTAACCAGTATAGATGGTCACTCACGTACATTGAATCCGTACCCTATCCAATTTCGCTTATATCTAGATGCCGCCTGTGTAGTTTGTCGCTTATTTGTTGTCATTAAAAATCCGCTAGAGTCGCTGCAGTCGACCATTCAGTCAATTCTCATGTACAAGAGATGGCACTACTAAAATTTATTTAAAATATAAAAGAAGTGGGCACGAAAAACGATAAAAGGGCCGTATGAACGGTATAGGTTCTGTTCTAAAAATAGGGCAATAAGGAACTAAAACGTTAATTACTGACCGATTATATCCTATAATAGAAAAACGTCTTGTCAATCGATAAAATATCATTAATTATGTTTTTTCTTATTTGTATTCATAATCTTTACATACTTCGATATAATTTTGCTTAGGTACGTATGTTTGTGTTCAGAAAGCTGAAAAACTGGGTGATGGATTAACTTAATTTCTTTGCAAAACGATGCATTTTATCACAAGAGTGTTTATATATACTTTCTATTCCGAAGTTTCAGCGGAAACGAAAATAAAAATGAGCTTACAGCAAAGCGTGGCCAGGTTCAGTTAGTTATAACATAGATAAAAATTAACCACTTTTTGTCGATTGTGTTACGAAGAAAAAAATGATAACTCACACATTTTAATTTGTTATTTTTGTACTATGGTCATTATGCATTATAATTGTAAAACAAATTAATAACATAATGTTTTCTGATATAATAATATTAAATATTTAAATAAAAAATTTCTATCATTTTCATTAAAATGTGCATGAAATGGAACAATATCATACATAAAAGTACTCCCAGGAATGTCGCCCTCTAGTTATTACCACGATAATAAGGAACTATAACTGCGGATTGAATTTGTTGGTTATAATTTTTGACAAAATACACATTAATGTTAAATTCGAGACTATTAGTGTGCGGGTACGAAACTTGCGACGGCCGGAGCGACGGCGGGGCGGGGCGGTGCGGCGCGGGGCGAAGAGATAGCGGTGTCTTGCGTGTGTACGAAATTACTGTGATAAAAATGCAACACTATGTACCCGCGCGAGCGGCGAAACCAAACTAGTTTGTTCCCGTCGCTCCGCGCCGCCCGCCGCCCGTGCATCGCTCGATCGCGCCGCTCCGCCGTCGCCCGTTTCGTACACAGCGCTTAATGTTTTTAGCATTTGATTACATCGCCGTCGCGCCGCCCCGCTGCCGCTCCGCCGTCGCCCGTTTCGTACCCGCAGACTAAGTGACATCTAGTGAGTGGAAATCCCAATATGAAATTGGCTTCAGATCGTTATATGGAGGTTGACCATCTATACTGGTTAAGTAGTATTTTATCTATGGTTCGGGTTAATATATATTGCGGTGAAAGGAAATGAAACGAAATCTTTCGATTCTTTGGTTCCGTGAGGCTTGGTTATGACTTTTATTTGATTTATTTCTGAAGCCTTTATTAGTAAAAGAAGATGATGTCTTTTGTCCATATTTGTACATTGTTGATATATAAAATTTGTTGTATCGTGTACACGTTATAAAAAAAAAAACGCTTTAATTCCATTGGGCCGCAATGTAAATTTGCTTGCTCTTAGAAACGACAAACATTAGGGATTTATTTCCCAACACACGTTCGATAATAATGAACATTAAAACGTATGGTGGTCTTCCGTAAGGTGACGGTTACTACTGCCAGACAGGCAGTGCAATTGCATTCCTTGAATGTACAGACAGGCCACGGTAGCTTTCCACCATCATGTGTACTGTCAACCTGGCTGCCGATCAACAGTAATGTACAAGTAAAAAAAATCGTTGAAAACTCATTTGTTAGTTACTTAAAATAAAACAGAGCAAAAGATTGTAAAGAAAATGTGAGGAGTGATATGAATGTTTTCTTTCAGACAATTGGAAGCCGTCGTTCGCATATCAGAGTCATTGGCGAAAATGCAGCTGCAGCCGTTCGCTACTGAGGCACACGTGACTGAGGCGCTTCGCCTGTTCCAGGTGTCTACCTTGGACGCTGCTATGACTGGTACTTTAGCAGGTAAATAATATTCATCCACTTTTACTAACTTTATATTATGTTTAATTGATTAATAATTTCCCAATTTTTCTGTAGTTGTCTACGGAATATAACGTCTAAAAGCGTATTGAATATAGATATATAAACATGCATAAAAGTATAACCCTTGCATCCATCATAACAAGTAAATTTGCAAGATTACATGAGCACAGGAAAATGATCAGGCTTCTTTATTTATTTTACAACTAGGTGAACCCGGCCACTCTTCGCTGCGGCGTGCACATTCCTCCTTCTTTGACCAAAAACAGCTATATGTCGACAAATGCAAATAAGATATTCATGAATTATTCACATAAACCATCCTCAGAAATATCAGTTCACATCATTCAGAGATTAGCGCATACATACATACAGACAGAGAAAAAGAACTTTATACTATGTAGGTACTGATGCCAATTCATACATATTTTTTATTTCTTTACAGTATCCAGTGCGAGTTTAAAATGGATTATAAACCAAATATAATTTTAGTGTTTGCACGGTGAAAGCTCACACAAGACAATTGGTTTTCCTATTTGCTGATTTCGAAAATTTTATTGATTTAAATAAATTAATAACATTGATGTAGCAAAATTTTGATGCCACAACTTTTTTTATGTAAAGATCCTCAGATAGGCTAACGGTCCACTTGATGGTAGGTGCTACCGTCACCTATAACACAAGCAACGCCACAGGGACTACAAGTGCGCTGCCGACTAAAGTAGGATTAAAGATAAAAGAGGGACAGAAAAATGGGCTCCAGCATACTTACTCACTTATTGGAACACAACAGCACAAATGCTGCCAAATGGGCTGCTCAATTTTTGACTACGAAAGGCAGTATCCTCTGCCACTATTAAAAAATCCAGATCAGATCCAACTTTGAAAAGTATATTTTAGTTAGGTACTAAGCATGCAACTTAACTACTTATAAATATGGAGAATCAGAAACACGTTACTACCGTAGCTGGCCCTAGATCATGCCCTGTATTAAATTTTGTCGAGTGGCCCTTATACCTTATGGCCCTAATGGAGGATTGGATTTTTTTACAGAAAAAATAAAAAAGCTCGGAAGAATTTATGCTATGAATTATAATATTTGAAATCTTAAACGTTAAATTCGTAGGTAGTTTGCTAAACACTAAACTAGTTTCGCGTAGAGCATGAAAAATTAAGTGAGATTGTGGATAACATATGACGGATTCTTGCTTAGACACGTCGGGGTCCCTGAAGCCCGAGGGTCTCATATAATTGTTCAGTTAAAGTTCAGCTCGGTTCAGTTAAAGACCCAAGGGATCCATTATCCTCGACAGGGGTATATAAAATACCTTGTGAATGTGGCGCAGTATATATCGGCACCACAAAACGCAGCATTAACACCCGAATTAAAGAAAACAAGGGTAACTGTCGCAGAGGAGAGACCGAAAAATCGGCAGTAGCTGAACACGCCTTTTCTGAAGGCAATCATAAAATCCTTTTCAAAAACACATTAGTTCTGTCATCCGAGGTACACTATCACTCACGCCTTAATCGGGAAGCCATTGAAATTTTCAAGCATCCAAATAATTTCAACAGGAAGGAGGAAAATCTAAGGCTACACAACATTTGGTATCCGGCACTACGCAGGAATAATAATAATAATGAAAGAAAGAGAGGGCATTATAACCCCTCTCCTAGTGACCACACCCCACCAATTCAACCACGGGGTGGGGATATAAATTTAAATACAGACACATTCCAGTCGACAAATCAGTCTCGCTTGAGAAGTCGAAAAGTGCAGAAGTGAAGTGCAGTGATGTGATGTACTTTTTCTTCTAACACGGACTACACCACTGAGGATGTCAACCGCAGTTGTTGACGAAACGTTTGGAAGAATTTCCAACAGACCTGGGCCATCATCCCGGAAACCCACAACTCATATGGATACCGGCCGAGAAAACCTACATTCTACTCTCATATAATTGATACGGCGGCAGCTACGTCTCTGATCAGAAATCTAATTCAATAGCTTGAGTTTATAGAGATTTTCTTTTTATTTGACATTTAAAATTGCGAAATCCTATTTTCCGTTTTACGATTTTATTAAGTATGCCTAACTTATACATTTATGAATTTATAAATACAATCATGTGTCACATTAAAATGATTTTGCTTTCAGGAGCCGAAGGTTTTACATCGGAGGAAGACCACGAAATGTTGACCCGCATCGAGAAGCAATTGAAGCGACGTTTCGCAGTTGGCTCTCAGGTATCCCAGCAAACAATCATCCAAGACTTCCTACGACAAAAGTATCCAGAAAAAGCTATATTAAAGGTCATACAAACGATGATAAAACGTGGTGAATTGCAACACCGCTTGCAGAGAAAAATGCTCTACAGATTGTCTTAGAGCCTCACAGTTAATGTCACCCATAAAGTGACACTCTTGTATCCCAATCTACATCAATAAAATTCATTTACACGTGGCCTTTTAATACAACAGTTGTTGGTTTTGTCTAATAACAAAGATCAGAGGCATATTAAGCAACATTTTATTTGAATTACTGTTTCAACATAAACCATATCCAAAAAGCCTTATTAAAGTATGATGAGCGTGCGTAGTAACAATAGTGCGTGGTCACAATATCGTTATGTCTTGTTTTGTCAATTAAAAAAAGTGTTAAAATGCTTCCGGAACATTATAGCCTAATTCCAAATTGCCTGGATCAAAGGTGTAATCGAAAATTTCTTTCACCCATCGATATTTCTGGGGGCAAAAATGCCCCAGAGGAATTCAAATTTTGATTTGTTAGTAAATTTTCTTAGACTATGAACACTCAACCGACTGAATACCAAATAGACATAATCCTAAATCGGCTTAATGGCAAAGTGACTTTGTTTTTAATTTTTAATGAAATTGGCCTCACATAAAACACTTTATAGGATTTAAAGAAAAAAGATAAATTGCATCTTTATTATTATTTAATACCATTTTTCAAATGGTTAATATCCGTTCCCTTAAAATAACATAATGCTCTTCATCTATTTATGTCTCGTAGTAATAGATAAAGTTCACGGTCAAATTTGAACCAAAGTCTAAATAATTAATATGCCAACCATTACTTAGAACGAAATAAATATATATTTTCTTAAAAGTGAGTACAAAATAAGATCTTAATTAGATAATGTTTCGGAATTAACTGTTTATTTTGCAAGTGTGTAACGTGCAAAATATGGCTCAACATTCAACCCAGTCCTTGGACTAATACTTTTCGATATTTGATCGATTTGAGGGAGATAATTTGATTTTCTGTCAATATAAATCATACAATATGGTTATAATGTTCCGGAGGAATTAAAATACTTATTAAATTAGTCCATAACTTTTGAATATTGTAACGAAACTGTTTTTTTTTTTTGGATTGGTTGTTAATTTTTCTATCAAATATAAATAAAATAAAATAGACTTGTCTTTTTAATTTTCATTAAATTTGTTGACTAAAATTATTTATAAATCTTAGACCAAATGAAAGTTAACTAATGAAAATTAGTCATTTTAATTATCAAACCTGCTACGACATATTCAATAAATAATTCGATAAGGACCAAATCCATCATTCATTTAATATTTTTTTTTATGTTTACGCTGTAATGTTATAGGGTTCAAGTTGAATGTCTTTCAAATATTAAAAGCAAATAAAACGAATATTTCTTTCAATAATATTTATTCGCACGCTCAAGAGACGTCATGAGCTTTCTGGCATTGAAAAAAAAAAGCATAAATGAGTAATTGTTCTTAATTAACTTTCTACAGTAAAGTATTAATTACAATAAATAATTGAGCCAGTATTAACTGCAATAACTGTCCACAATCCATCATATAAGGAGAGGAGAATATTGCTTGAGGAGAGAATATTAATTCTTGGCTTGAGATCTACTTAGTGAAATACTTGTGTAAGAACATTTTATTTTTTGTTTCAATTCTTGAATATCTATTTGAGCACCGTATTTGTTGCTCTCATTTTAAACTCGACATTTAATGAAAGGCTAACGATCCCCTTGATATCATGTGGGTACCCTTGTGTATTAACACAAGCAAAAGCCATAATTTCAAACGCTTTACCGACCTTCATAAGGAGCGGATAGAGAATTGCGAAATGAGCGCACGCGCTGTTATTCTACTGTTAACTGTAAGTCTAAGGCTACACTACGTGTCAAGCTTAGAGATAACCTAGGAGCTATATTTGTGCACATACAAGGCAGCTTCGTGACACTCGGTTCATTTTCGTCACATTTTTTGATGAGAACAGAGCAAATATGTCACTCTTTAAGAATATAAGACGAAAAGTTCTCTAAGACGGTAGAAGAAAGAAAGAAAGATTTATTGGCATTTAAAAAATAAAAAACGTATATGAACACAATAACATTATAAATAAACACCAGAAGGACAAAACTCAGCTTAGGCTGCAACATTGTTACAGCGCTAATTTTCAGTTATGCCCTTTTCATGACGCGCACTGAAGCCACGTTACGTTAAAAAGCTAAAACTACAAAAGAAAGACACCACATTCAGATGTTCTGTAACCCCAAAAATGTCTGATTATAACAATAAAGTAAGAAAAAAGGTTTCAAAGTGGTTCCCTTTTGAATAGAGCAGCAATTAAAACTTAAGACCGTTATTAAAGCCACTAGGCAACTAACAAAAATAACAACACGGTGATTTGCAATGTGACTCGCTTTGTGACTAAGGAAGTACCTAACTACATTTATTCATCTCTATAACTGTATGGAGATGCGTATGCTTTCGTTCAGCTTCCCTAACTAGGCACTATCTTGGTACATCGTTTGCAGTGTGACCAACTGCGATAGTGTGCAAAAAGATTAGTCACTAAGTGAATAGCATTAAGCGAGGCTCTTTAAGTCTTTATAGTGTGAGGTTTACTGCCGCCAGACGGGCCCAGTTGAAGACTATTCCACAGTGTGCAAGACAGTGTCTTCAAGAGACAATTTTAATAAATAAAACAATCACAACAAACAGATAGCCCCATTAATAAATATTGTTGTTACTAAATATACGCTTGAAGAGGTAGAAACTGACTAGAATATTTTAGAAAGCTTGCAACAGACTATGCGGATAAATCAAAAGGATATTCCGGATGATTCTCGACGCCTTTCCAAAAGAGAAAATTAAAAATGCGACCCCTTTCTCCTTTATTCAGCTTCTTCAGTGTTGCCATTTCTTCGGCTGCCAATTCGAAATCGTAAATGTCCATGTTTTCCTGTAACAACGTTATCCATTGATATGACAATAATAATAAATAATTAATAAAATCTCGAGATGTCCAGAGATAATAAGATGTTTTAACTTTATTTTTATTTTTGTAAATATTTATTTTCGTTAATAATTCTAAATTAAATTCCCCTTTTGTATATGGATTGTAAATTATCCGAAATAAATATTATTATTATTATTATATATACTTTTTCTTGATCAAAATTAGGTATAGACGACACCTTAATCATTATTAATACAGGTTTAAATACCTTTAAAATAAATTTAAATATTGATCATTATTCGAAATATTAATCATATTTCCTAACTATGTATAAAGTAGAATGGACAAGATACTAACGATAAGGTTGCATGGGATATATATTATACATAACGCTTTATAATAATTTAAATTATGTAATTATCTCGTCTCCTATTACGGCCACTCAAATCAGGCAACCACTTGAAACAACTCGTGCGTTTTAACCTTACGCATGTAATCCAAGTTCACACTTATATGGTTTTTCCGATTCAGTATTTTTATGTGGTTTAGCTCTATATGGTAAAAAAAATAGCGTTCACATTTATACGTTTTTCTTATTTCTTATACGGTAGATAAGATTTTTTTTTATAGTGCGGTGTGTCACGATTAATTGCGCGAGTAGAGCAATGTACACAGGACGGACAACATAGCGGCACCGCGAGGAGCAGAGGGGTAACATTCGTAAACGGAACTGCGAGGACTTTACGCGTAATAAAACGAATTACGGTTGCATTACACCTAAAGTCTTTAAAAAATTCATCGTTTAACAACAATATTAGGTTGTGCCGTAAGTAAACAGAATTAACGCGTATTTTCATGGGTTTTAATAATTTTATCTAATATTGTATCGGTCTAAACTCGCGAGCGCACTTTGATTTCGTATCGGCTTTGAACGTGAAGTTTTAACGCCACGTAGGTCATCTCTTTTGCACTTGTTGACAATTAAATCTCGCGCTCATTTACATAGATATCTGTTGATATTATGTGTAGTTTTAAGATTGATTTTCAAAAGTCTTTTTGGTAGAGTATACCACGTCTACCTCAGTTGCAATAAAAGTCTTTGCAATAAAATGTGATAAAAATTCACCTTAAGCCTGTTTTCGCTGGTGCTCTTCGGTATCACGACAATATTTTGTTGCACTAGAAAATGGAGTAATATTTGCGCAGGCGTTTTAGCGTGATGCTCGGCTATATCCTTCACCTCTGGCAGCCCTAACAAGTCGGGGAATGCATCGGGGCTGAAATATAACCATACATAAGCCAGACTGATTATCTTTTTTCGCAACAGCATGGTGTAGTATTTATAAAGCGATGTGCATGTAAACAAATGAGTTTTCATGAAGTTTCCAAGAATGCGCCCAAAATGCATTTTTTACTGCACTAGTAGTTGATTCAAGTTTGTTAGCAGTAACAATATAATGTAGGTAGTTAACTTAGTTATAAATAATTCATATAAAATAGGTCTACAATGAATAAGTTTCGAATAAGCAGGTAAAAAGTTTTTATCTGCACTGAATCAGAATTAGTTTAAAATTAGAAACATAAAATTCACATTCTGTTATTTCGGCGACAGTTTTCTGTATGGGAATGTTTACTGCGGATCCAAGTCAAACTACATGATATAGGAAGGGCAATCGTATATCTTGACAGATAGAGTACTCCAAGGAACACTGCGCAGCCAGGAATCCAACCCTCTTTTTACCAGCGGTTTTAAGTGTTTTTTTAGAACATTTCGTATTGCTAACTGTATTTCATTTTTATGAAAACTTAATGTTTTCACAATAATGAAAATCATAGTTACTTTTACTATGATTTTTTCCTAACCTTTAAAACATTGTCATTATTTTTATTCTTAAAACAGCCGAGAGTTCGACCAAAAAGAAACGGCACAAAAAATAAGATAGAGTTTATAAATACTCACCTGTAATTATATTTACTGACAAAATGGTCTTTAGCTCCGGGACTTCCTAGAGGCGCGTATGCGGTAACGATAATGTTATTCTCATCGCAAAATTTACGCAACTCCAACTGTTGGAAGGACGCGTGGAGCTCGACTTGGAGCACTTGAGGCTTGAACGAAGCTGCTGCCATTATCTTCGAAATCTGCGATTCGTTGAAGTTGGACAAACCTAGATTGCGTACAAGACCTTCCTTTTGACATACTTCCATTACCTAAAAAAAAACCTGACCTGACAATGGTGCCAAATGCCATTTTTTATTTAAAAATCTTTGGTAGGTACTACAATAACGAAAATTTACAGCAGAAAAATCTTATTAGAATTTAAATTATGATACTAAAAAAATAATACAGAGCTTACAAAATTCTATAATTTTGGATATAGTTTGTAATATTTAAAAGTAAGGAAAGTCATTTACAGTTCAACTATAAATGAAACAAATGATTGGCGATTACCTACCTCAATTGTTGTATACTACAGTTATAAAGTTTGTGGAGATTGTTGGAACAGTTTTAATACTTCTTACCATTCTAATTCCTAATAACATTATAATGTTGTATGTTTGGATGTTTGTTACTCAATCCCATATATAGTTTATTACCTGGATTATATATAGGATAGTGTTAAGTATTTTAAAGTTAAAAATTCCGAAAAGATACCTTGGATTTTCAAAAAATCCAAGGTATCTTTCCAAGGCTATAAAAATAGCTGTGCTATTTAATAACATCATAATTGGTTTAGTCAGAAAGAAATAAGTTTAAGTGAAACGAACCTAAAAATAGGTACAGCGGAAAATAAATCTTCATAATTACTGATTCCAACGATCAAAGTGAAAAGGTTTTTTGATTTAGATGTGTTAAAATATCGGGAATATATTAAAAAGTATCAAGATCACTTGTATAGTTGTTGTTTACAATCTTTATTGATATGAATTGTTATATTTGAAGGGTATCGAGTGTTTTTGTTACTTTTACAAGCTGTAATTCTAGTGCTAATTTATTGTCCTTTAAATAAATATTAAACTTAGTCAATACAAAATAATCGACATGCTATTGTCTAATATTTTTTAATGTTTAATCTCACCTTCCATGTACTAATGTGGTCAGTTTCCATGTCTAAATCATATTCACCGTTATCTTTGACTATGGGAACAAGCTTTTCTGGGTCACACAGGAAACCAAAAGGCACATGTATTAGGTATAAATCTACATAATCCATTTTCAAACGATTCAATTGCAGCTGAAGAAACTTTCTTACATCTGAAGCTCTATTGCCTACGTGTGGCAGCTGTAAAGAAACACGTGCATATTTATTAATTCGACTGAAACTTAGTATTGATAATTAAATGATATATGTTATAAAAGGAAAATGAGCCGTCGCGGGACGCCTGATAGATGTGAAACATTGAAACTATTTTGTATAGAAAATATGCATGAAAGGTTAGTTTATTAAAGGCAATTTAATTTAACAATCAAAATTTACATTGAAATCTCCCCCTCCATACATACGCTATAGGATCTGTGGTTATAGGTATAAGATACGAGCTCTTTGCGGTGTTATGGATACAAGTTCCGCCAAAGCGTTGACCAAAGTTTGGGCAAGTGTTGGCATCGCCACGCCAACAACCGCTCTCGCCCGCCGCAAAAATATATCACATAAAAACATTTTTTTTCTTTGAGTATCATTTGATTATTTTTTGAAAAAAAAAAATCGCGGTAGGTAAAATCTCCGAAGCATGGAAAAAATAGATCTCTTACAACTGCATCCAATAACACACGAGAGACAAAAGCCTCTCTTCTGCGCGATTCTGCGGAATTTGTCCTCTGCGGACAAAATGTCGCACTGTGAAGTTTGACAAAAGTGTCACACTTTTCGAGTTTCAATAGTTTAATGAATAAAGTAGTTGAACTAATGGGAATAGACCATATATATAAATTATATGTGTTACCTAAATGTATTTATTTATTTATGTCAATACACATTATTATAAATAGTTGTATTTAATTATAAATTATAGTGGTATTTTTTGTCTGTTTATGACTTAACTTGAAATTTATTTAAATTTATGTCTCCGTGAAGTCAACATGAGGTCTCCAACGGAAGATCTGTGGCCTGTAGCACACACAATACCTACACGCTGAGTTATACCCATTTGAGGCGAGGTACTGGTGCATGCACTGGCAAGTATGATATTTTTTGAATTAAAATGTTTTTCTTAAAACTGTGTTCTGTCCATTTGGAATAAAATTTCATTTGTTTCTTTCAGAATCTCTCGTCTGCGCAGCAGCCCTGGATTTGTCAATAGGCCGTATAGACCGCGGCCTATGGGCGGCAGCGGCCTAGGAGCGGCGGATTTTAGATGGTTTTCGCACGCTTTCGGAAGCCATCAAATTCTTGTTCGATAATAAATGCAATAATAATAATAATTATCTAATAAAGGCCTAGGTATCTACTTAGGTCACGAGGAAGAGGCGGCACAAAGTGAAGGGGCCTATACTCAAGAAAAGTATAAATCAGGCGCTGCTGCGCTGTAAAGAGATCGCCAGACACCATATGATTCTACATTTACTTATCAATCTTATCATCATAATTTTTAGACTTTGTGAATTAGAATAGGAGAACATTTAAGTACAAACTAACTAGTACTTTAAACTACTAAAATTTACTAACAAAATCGGAATTTGAGTTCCTTCAATTGATATCAGTTTCTAGAATATATGAAATATCGATGGGTGAAAGAAATTTTCGTTTTCACAGGTATGAAAAAATATAGGTGTATTTTTTTTTCCAATTATACAGAAATGATAAGAGTTAGAAAAAAGTTTCAGGCAAATATTGTAGAGAATTTTATTCTACACAAAAATTTTCATGTAAGGTTTTTTTTGTTAAAATTCAAATAATCCGAGTTGGGTAGGTTAGAAGATATAGGGTTGTACATTTTTTTTAAATCACAGTATCAGCCATTATCTTCTAACCTCCCTAACTCTGTTAATTTTAATTGTAGCAAAAAAAGTAATATGAAATTTTTTATGTAAAATTAAATTCTCTACAATATTTTGTCTGAAACTTCTCTTATCATTTTTGTATATTTGAAAAAAACACCTATTTTGTTTTACCCCTTCTACACAATGGAATCAAAAATTTCTTTCACCCATCGATATTACATTCTAGAAGCTTATATCAAAAATGCCCCTGAGGAACTGAAATTTTGATTTGTTATTAAATTTTCCTGGACTAAGTAGTTAGGTGTTTAATTAGAAGAGGTCTTTTTTAGACCTTAGTTGTAATGAATAAGTCCTTTCGAGTTCCTTTGCCATCACTAATCCAGCGATCAATAGCATCGCCAATGGCCTCTTCATTATTGTAATTAAATGCTGTATCAATGTGTCTATAACCCAATTCCAACGCTTTATATACTGTTGATTCTATTACTTCAGAAGGTGCCTGAAAAAAAAAATAAGAAAAAATCAATAGACAC
Source organism: Bembecia ichneumoniformis (assembly GCA_910589475.2). Taxonomy (NCBI): domain Eukaryota; kingdom Metazoa; phylum Arthropoda; class Insecta; order Lepidoptera; family Sesiidae; genus Bembecia; species Bembecia ichneumoniformis. The sequence goes on along the minus strand of OU342537.1, from coordinate 7,627,872 downwards.
ATTCATCATTATTATTAGGATAAGGAGTCTCTGTGGATTGGACAGAAGCTTAATCCTGTAGAGCGTGAACTATGGAAGAATTACCGTGCTGAAATGTTTCCATCAAGCAACAATTTGAGCCAGATTTAAGGGGCTGTTAATATCCTGTTACAATTACAATCACTTATGTCCTGTGTACAGTAATCACTTATGAACAAGTTGTAAGTAGAATTTAGATTTAAGTCATTGATGATTTAAGTAGTTAAACCTAAATTAACTTAAACATAAGTCTAAGTATTTTGACACCAATATTTTATATTGTCATCTTCTTGTTGTAAAATAGGTATTGTACAAAATATTGTACACCCTATACCTATGTAAATTACATACCTAAGTAAGTATATTTATTCATTTAAGTATATTTTGGCATATAACAAAGTATGTATCAAACCTGCCATGTTCCTAAACCCAGAGTGGGCATGAGATCTTCAGTTTGAGTTAAAGTAATAAACTTCATATTCACAGAAGAAATTCAAAACGTGGAATTCAAATTGTGTTGAAACAGTTTTTAGAAAGAAAAAGAATAGACGCGCTCCAGTTCGTGAAAAAAATAAATAGCTGTTTCAGTCAGCTGAAATAGCGCAATGGTTTTACAATTTTGTCAAACACGTGAATTATTGGCAAGAAGCCAAGATTTCTTTTTGGATTAAATAATTATTATTACACATTACATGACTGCCATCATGTGTTCAGTGAAATCAAAAAGTTATTTCTTATTTTATTCAAATGTCCGGAATGAACTTGAAATCAAAAATTATTGATTATCTCTAGGTATGTCAAGTTCATCATTTTAAATTTCGCGCTAATATTCACAACGTTCTCTATGGCCTTGATATTTTTCCAAAACAAGAGATAATTTAGTAAAGTTCGCAATAAACGTAAATTTTAATTTAATGAGATAAAATTTTTAATCATTTCAAACTATTGTTTTATTAATAATTTTTATTTGCTTCTTTGTCTAAAACTTAACCAAATATCTAACCAATCTATAAAATCTAGCACCTCTCATCAGCCATGGAGAATATAAAATATTATATTGAATAAATAAACTCTATGAGAAAAGGCACATGGACACATGGACACATGGCACATGGACTCTATGGACACATTAAATAGGCGGCGCTGTAGTAGCATTGAGGATTGAGGTGTGGCGCTGTAGTTGCATTTTATTTACGGTAGTTTCATGAATTACGCAACCTACCAATCATTCACACAAATGCGAATACTACACAACCTCCATTTTGGCCAATTTATGAAGCACTATTTAATGGTTACAACCATTACAATTTTTGTACCATTACAACTTGACAGTTTTTCAATTTAGTACCCACATCATAGTTAGTCCTCCTTACCTTTATTAACCATGACTCGAATGGCTCCGGCCATTGCGAATTTATTCTCCATGGACTTGGCATAAAATATTTGTTCAACTTTGTCTTTTGCATGGAAGTATTATATACAACGTATAGCTGGAAAAGTACAACGTATATACAACGTTCACTAGAAAAGTAGTGACAAGCAAAAATCATCTCAATGTTAATTGCGTAAGACTACTTTTATTTTATACTAATCCAAATTATATAAAAAAACGTGCCGAGAGGGATCGCATAAAGCAAAGATAATTGTATTAGTGTATAGATGGAACAATAAAAATTGAAGATTCCTTCGATACTCGATACCCGTCTTTTTAATGGCTGCATGTCGTATGTTAAAAAGAGATAACAATAGCCGAATATGACGTCTAAAAACGCTGCGCGCCATAAAATAGGCAACGTCATATTTGTTTATATCATGCTGGTTAACAAGGGCGTTTAGCTTTATGTGATTTAAAATACTTAAAAATCTGAAAGTGTGATTTCATAAATCTGTTGCTTGCCAAGAATGGCTTGTACTGTTCCCGTTTGTCCAAGTAGAGTGGGTGTTTTGAAGGAGAATAATGGAAACATATCATTTCACCGGTAAGTCGCACAGCTCGCACTCATTAATTTTGGTGTTTTGTAAACAAATTTTTATAATTATTTACTAAAAATGAATCATTGTACATGTATACACAGCTCTAAGGTTGATTTATTTAAAGAAAAGCTGGTGTTTATAACTAAAATTTACAAAAACCAAAGTTAATCGGAATATTTGACATTTGTCTTGCTTTATAGTGCTGTAGTCTGATCTTGATAAGTTTATCGATATCGATTATTTTTAGTAGAGTGTTGACAATTTCTAGCATTCACTGCAGGTTGAAAGTAATTTTTATCAATTTATAACAGATTTCCCACCGACATCGATTTAAAAAAAAACGTGGACAAAAAATGTAAGAAAAGCCGACGATTGGAGAGCTTCGCAATATACCTACAAGAATATGCTCGATGAACTTTGAAGATTCTTGCTTTCGCCAAGGATATCAGCGTAAAATTCTACACACGTATGCAGTGCCGACAATATTCCCAAAATTACCACCATCGTGTAAACCAGTAAGTAACATCTATAAGTTATAAAGAAGTTATGCTTCAATCTATGAAAATTATGAAAATCTTTTGAATCATTAATAACCAAAAACTATTTCTTTTCAGAAATTACCCAGAAAAAGAAAACTTACTAATAAATACGTTGATACCCAAGCGTCAACATTAACTGCAAGTCTTTAAATTAAAATGTTGACGAATCACAGATGAATGATATCACAGATTAAAATGAAACGATATCACAGATTATCCAATCTGTGATATCGTTTCTAAAAATAAAACTTTAAGATTATCGAGTTTTTTTTCTCTCGTAATAAAAACCTACTCCCGCTCTACCCCTTAAGGATGGATTCTAAATATTTCTACTCAAAAAATAACTATTCTTTTGAAATATTTTGGTGAAATAAATGCGAGAGGTTGCATACAATCTCATACAACCGATTAGCAATGCGGCGAGTACCAGTACGCACCCACATTTTATTTATATTGAATAACCAAACAGTACACTGAAACGCATTTAGCCATACTTTTTATCCGTCATATATTTAAAATCTATATCAACGATATCTAGTTATCAATAAAATGCACAGCACTATTATACGCTATAACTTTAGCTTGCATTGTATAGTCAAAATGGAGACATTCACTCAACTTCGACCCGACAGATTATATATGTATGTCTCTTTCAATCTTATGACAATTTGAAGGTGTTAGAAAGAATAAAATATTGCTGCATTTTGTGATCCATCTATAGGTACAGACTAATGCAACATCTTTGGCATAAAGCCTTCGCGTGTCCCTTTCATACAATTGCCACATTTAAAAAATGTTTCACTTTTAGTTGGTAAAATTTACCAGGTTTTTTATTTTTTAATTCATTATATCTAGAATTATAATATAGAAAATAAGCATGTATTACATGTGAATTACAAACTGAATTAATTACAATATGGACATCTCTTAAACATATCGTTAATCATACCTATGTACCCATAATAGTAAAATATGTTGTAACAATAGTAGACTTTTATAATTCGAAACTAGCAACATTGATAAAATATAATGGCTGGCCCCAAAGATGTTGTATTAGTCTGTACCTATAGATGGATCACAAAATGCAGCAATATTTTATTCTTTCTAACACCTTCAAATTATCATAAGATTGAAAGAGACATACATATATAATCTGTCGGGTCGAAGTTGAGTGAATGTCTCCATTTTGACTATACAATGCAAGCTAAAGTTATAGCGTATAATAGTGCTGTGCATTTTTATTGATAACTAGATATCGTTGATATAGATTTTAAATATATGACGGATAAAAAGTATGGCTAAATGCGTTTCGGTGTACTGTTTGGTTATTCAATATAAATAAAATGTGGGTGCGTACTGGTACTCGCCGCATTGCTAATCGGTTGTATGAGATTGTATGCAACCTCTCGCATTTATTTCACCAAAATATTTCAAAAGAATAGTTATTTTTTGAGTAGAAATATTTAGAATCCATCCTTAAGGGGTAGAACGGGAGTAGGTTTTTATTACGAGAGAAAAAAAACTCGATAATCTTAAAGTTTTATTTTTAGAAACGATATCACAGATTGGATAATCTGTGATATCGTTTCATTTTAATCTGTGATATCGTTCATCTGTGATTCGTCAACATTTTAATTTAAAGACTTGCAGTTAATGTTGACGCTTGGGTATCCACGTATTTATTAGTAAGTTTTCTTTTTCTGGGTAATTTCTGAAAAGAAATAGTTTTTGGTTATTAATGATTCAAAAGATTTTCATAATTTTCATAGATTGAAGCATAACTTCTTTATAACTTATAGATATTACTTACTGGTTTACACGATGGTGGTAATTTTGGGAATATTGTCGGCACTGCATACGAGTGTAGAATTTTACGCTGATATCCTTGGCGAAAGCAAGAATCTTCAAAGTTCATCGAGCATATTCTTGTATATTGCGAAGCTCTCCAATCGTCGGCTTTTCTTACATTTTTTGTCCACGTTTTTTTTTTAAATCGATGTCGGTGGGAAATCTGTTATAAATTGATAAAAATTACTTTCAACCTGCAGTGAATGCTAGAAATTGTCAACACTCTACTAAAAATAAATTAGTTATCGATATCGATAAACTTATCAAGATCAGACTACAGCACTATAAAGCAAGACAAATGTCAAATATTCCGATTAACTTTGGTTTTTGTAAATTTTAGTTATAAACACCAGCTTTTCTTTAAATAAATCAACCTTAGAGCTGTGTATGCATGTACAATGATTCATTTTTAGTAAATAATTATAAAAATTTGTTTAAAAAACACCAAAATTAATGAGTGCGAGCTGTGCGACTTACCGGTGAAATGATATGTTTCCATTATTCTCCTTCAAAACACCCACTCTACTTGGACAAACGGGAACAGTAGAAGCCATTCTTGGCAAGCAACAGATTTATGAAATCACACTTTCAGATTTTTAAGTATTTTAAATCACATAAAGCTAAACGCGCTTGTTAACCAGCATGATATAAACAAATATGACGTTGCCTCTTTTATGGCGCGCAGCGTTTTAAGACGTCATATTCGGCTATTGTTATCTCTTTTTAACATACGACATGCAGCCATTAGAAAGACGGGTATCGAGTATCGAAGGAATCTTCAATTTTTATTGTTCCATCTATACACTAATACAATTATCTTTGGGCTGGCCTGTCACCCAAAGGTTGAACCCATAGAAATATAACTAATGCATAGAACCCAGACTAAAATAAAAACCAATATTTATAGTGTGTCGCCTCCTACACCTTTGCATTAAGGCCATAAGTTAAAGAGAGACAAATATACTTTCACTAGATGTTCGTCTGGCTGTTCCGTACCAGGGTGACCTATACAAATTATCTATATATACAAATGTAGATAAGACGATATCGTCGGCACTGTTGATGTATTTGAACATAAATACTGGCAATATATATTTATATAGGTTTGAGTTTAAAATAAGAATGTTTTAAAAATATATGTAAGATGTCATTGTGAGAAAAATTAGAGAGAAGGTGTTGAAGTTTAGAAACGATATGTAAAGGATAGAATTTTATAGTGTTATTTATTTTAAGGTATATAAGAAATGGATTAATATATGTGCATGTATATAATAAAATAAATGAGTTTAATTTAAAGAAAGAAGACTGGATCCCACAACAATAAGAAATAGAGTGTAGGCACGCAAAAGTGTTTAAACAAACCAAAAATTTTAACAGGCACAACACTAACATAACCTAACCTGCTTTTATCTTTTTCTTAAAATATTAGGTAAATTCAAGAAACATAATTTATTTGTGGTCCTTATTATACAAACAAGCTCTCAGAGGCTCTAGTATGAGTTTACGATACTACACTCGCTAGCGAGAACGTAAAAATTTTGTATGGGAAATCGTGAACTGTCAATGTCAAATTATCAATTTTCCATATAAATGTTTTACGCTCTCGCTAGCGAGTATAGTATCGTAAACTCATGCTAGAGCCACAGTATATTTACTGCATGACTTTGATAATGCAAACAAACAAAATCACTTACCGATGGTAACTTATAAACATATCCTCATTTTGTTTTCTGGACGCACTAGATTTACATCCTGGCACTGAACAAGACATTGTTATAATCACAGAATTCACGGATATCTAATATAATAGTGTTATAATTGATTTGATGCTAGATTTATTATATTTTGATACAGAAACCAAAAAATAAACAAAAACGTTGTCACTCATGTCACAGAACATATGTACAAAGCAAAATACAGATAAGTTAAGTTGACATTTTATGCAAATAATTTGTTAACGGTTAGCTAGCCTCTTTAAATGGATATCATAAAACGGGACCAAGTACGTAAAGGGACCAAATTTGGCGTTTGACCTCGATACGCCGATAAAAAATAAGAACAAAGTTTGTATGTTTATCTCTTTTTGACTGATGGTCACAATGCAAAAGCGTAAGGAGCAACACACTATAAATATTGATTTTTATTTTAGTCAGGGTTCTATGCTTTAGTTATATTTCTATGGTTGAACCATTTGTATTGTATTAACGATTTGTATTACAGTTTCTTTAGGAGATATTTTTTTCTAAGGTTTTTGATCATTATAATGATTAATAATTATTGTGCTGTGAGTGGGTGCAATAAAGAATTTTATCTAGGATGTGATTTATCCTTCCACAACTAAGTTTATTATAATTTCTGACAGTAGGGTGACCACAATTATTCCATAAAGAGTTTTAACAAACACCATTATATTTTCAGTTTACCTGCAAATGTAGAGACAAGAAATAAATGGATTGAGGTGATTCCTGGAAAATTGATAAAAACCTCTGTGTTATATAGCTTACATATCAAATATGAAGATTACTTGACAGTAGCTTGGAAAAATTAAAATCTGGAGCAACTCCATCAATTCATGCAATGTTAAATATTAGTGCAACCAATTGTGAAACTAGACATGAAATTGAGCTTTTAAAGTGTATTGGGCATAAACATTTAACAATAAGAATGACAACTCAGCAAAAGAATTATCACTTAAATTCAAAAGAATTCGAGAGACTTTACGTTATTAAATATAAATTACATAAAACCATATTATTTAGTAATGTTTAACATAATTAAAGAATCCGTAATGTGACATTTAGAACCACGTGGTACACAATCGATAAGTCCATCGCCAACTTTACTAGGCTATTTAACTACGCCATGGACATCCTGATCACGACGATCAGGATTAATATTTTTGTAGGAAAAAATTCCCAATTCCCTCTCTCTATATTCAATCTCCCTTAAAAAATTCCCTCTCTATATATTAAATCTTTTTGAACATAAAAAATTAAATAAATATTACGTTTCCATAACTTGTGTAATATTTGATATATATTTTTAAGTTTCTCTGTTAAGCATAAGTTTACATATCATCGTCATCGTCCAGAGCTGGGTAAAATATAAGTTTTGATTTAATTAATATACAAATTACAAAATACAGTCAGTGTTACCTAATGTAAATAGAGTAGAACTAATCTAGCCCGGCCTATTAATTAGGAAAAGTATTTTCTCTCATAAACACTAAATTTTTAAATGTACTGTCAGACAAACAGCCTCTTGTTACATTCTTGTCTCTGCTTACGAAAGCTTCGAGCGCTATTATCTGCAGAACGCACCCATTAATAAGATCGCTAGGATGTATTTTTTTGAATCCATAAGTATTTGAAATATAAACTACGAAATACCTCAGAGTCAGGTATATAAAATAGCAAATACAAATTACATTTTTAGGAACTAATTGAAATACAAACACCAAAGCGAGACACTAGAGGTCCTCGGTCAACCTGCCATTCCCACTTCCCACGTCTCACGCTGCGTCTTCGAATTGTTGTGGCCTTCATTCGAGAACTCGTCTACCTCATCGGTTATTCGCTCTGCAGCAGTTGTGAGTCACAACTGCCGTAGGACCCACCGTTACCACTTCAGCTTGCCAATTCTCTTGACTATGTCGACAACTTCAACGAATTTCGGAATTTTTAATCCTATCTGAGCGATTTTGAACTTCTGGATCAGTAGCGCTGCCGTGAGAGGTCACGTTTCAGTACCATACGCAGGACGCACTGACTATAGAAGTTGGTCTTCAAACATTGTATACATATTTTAATTTGATACTTTCATGGTTACATATATTTGCAACATTAATAGATAACAATTCTATTATCTATCTATAACATCAACGGTATACATATTTTAGTACTGTTGGTGCCTTAAATGAGAATTTAAAAATAATAATAAATACACAATATTTTATTCAACATGGTCACCCTTTTTAGAAAGGGACACACGAAGGTTTTGTATGTCTCTTTCGGCACGCGTTTTTGGCAATATTGAACCTTCCAGCTATACGTAGTATATAATACTTCCATGGTCTTTTGTTTTTGGTAGGTTTAACCATGTATATAGTGTTCTGTGGTTCAATTCTAGTTTGACAGTGACTGACCCAGCGTTGCCAGAAGGTTACTTTTGTAACCTTTTTGGTGATTTTTAACTCCTTCAGGTTACTTCGAGGTTACACTACTCAGAAGGTTACTTATAGGTGATTTTTTGGATCTTGTAGAATTAATTCATAATATCTTACAAAAACCTATGTAGAACAGAACGCAAATTAAAACAACACAAAAATTCGTAATGCAATTAAACATGTCTTTCTCGTTCATACTAAAGAATCACAAATTATTCACGGCATATCTGCTTACTCTCTCGATCAATCCGATTCAAACACAGGTTGAAACACCTACTCTACTTGTTTCATACACATACACTTCCTAGGTATAGACAGATTATCTCCAGATTTTACTACTCACTTATCTCGTCATTTTTGTTGTGAAGTGTACAAATTAGTGTGTTTACATAAGTTTACATAACTACCTAAATAATAATTTTTTTACAGAATTTTGGTAAGTGAATCCTGTACATTTTTGTAGATTAGATAAATTTGAATTTTTTTTTTTCACTTACAAATTAGATTTTCTGTTCTTAATTTCAGATATTTTGAAAAAGTAGTTGGTAAAATGCAACTTAAAAGTGAAAATACAACTACATTATTCATATTTGTGTAAGATAATTCAACCAACATGTATTTTATCAACTTTTAATACGTTTTCACAAAAAATAAATAAAAGGTTACTTTTTACGCTAAAAGGTTACTTTTTTATTTATGTCAGGTAACTTTTAACGGGACCCAGCTGGCAACACTGGACTGACCGTTCTTCGGTATAGTTTATGGTTACTAGAAGGTTATGTTTGGTTATGTTTTGTATTTTGAATTTGATACATTTTCTAGTTTCTACTATTAATGATTATTTAATATACAATAATTTAAAACATTTTATTTATTTATTTTTTTCGTCACACAACGTGCTTCAGTTGTATGCAGTATCGCTTTCGCGTGAAATGTAATTTATTCCTAAAATTAAGAATGTTATTGTTTTCTACTTTCAGTAAAAAAAGGCGTTAAAATACCTTTCATTTTTTAACCGGCTATTACAAAGTCATATTTTGCAGTAAGCTGTTTTAAATTGACTTAAAGTAACAAACATAAGATGGGCGTAAGTAATTTTGGAACTGTAATAGTCACGAATATTCACATTTAAGCTTTCAAATGATTTTACATAGTCCTCTACCTAACTGAAGTTTCTATAATTATTCTACAGTAGTAACAAAACCTAACCTTTACCAAATTACAGAAGAAAACGAACACTGCTGTCAACAAAAATAAAGAAAAGCGCCAAGCAAGAAAACAGGAGCAACGGCGAATTGCAGATGGCATGTCAACTGTTTCTTCTGCTAATAAACTTCAAGATATATCGTCATTATGTAAAGAACTCTTATTATACCAAAACAAGGAACTGGATGTCGAAATGTATATACAAAGAATTACTGAATTAAGTCAAACTTCACTTGACTGGGCTATAGATCTCACTGAGAGAAATATGAAAAAACTGTAAGTTTATCTACACTAATATTATAAATAGAAAAAAATATTTTAAAAGTTTGGTACTAAGTTTTAAAACCTAGTGTAGTTAAGGCACAATAACAATTTTATTTGTTCAAATTAGTCAATCAAAACATAGACAGAATCGAAAGATGATGACATTAGTATAATAAAGATTTTCCAATGAAATAGTTTCATAATTAAGATTATGCACATGTAAATTCCTCTTTAAATTATTCGAATCATACCTTTTGGTTAGAAGTTACGATGGTTATAAAAATGCTAAAAGCAAAACAATGCTATGATTTGTGCAAAGATTTTCAAGTGTATAGATCGGGCAAGACAAAAGAATCCGTAATGTGACATTTAGAACCATGTGGTACAAAATCACTCAGTCTGTGGCCAACTTTACAAGGCTATTTAGCTACCTGATCAATATTTTTGTAGGAAAAATTTCCCAATGTCCTCCCTATATATTCTATATAATTTAATCTTTTTAGGTTTGAATGAACAGGCCTACACTTAGTTTATTAGTTACCTACACGTTTTTTTGTTTTGTTTAGTTTATAATCTTAGTTTTTTTATCTAGTTATAAAAGTTATAAAATATTTTTTGTAGATAACTTGTTGATAAAAACAGCTGAAAAAAATATTGTTTAGATTACAATATCATTATTATATTAAAATTAAATGTTACTGTAGTCAAAATATTGCTTATACAATTTTCTGTTAACTTTGGACATCTTTTAACCATATCAGAGTGAACTTGATAATAGGACATTTAGTGGTTTTTATCTTATTGTTTTAAAAATATTGACAAGAATACTAATTACAACTGCAATAACATTAGAGACACTATGGTAAAGCCAAGGAGACAATGCAAACTATGTAAACCAACCCGTCCGTCCCTCGGTCCTTTTCTCTCACAGGAAGCGGCTGGCGCTATCTGTTTCATTCGGTATAGGAAGCCATCTTGACAACCCTTGCATTGCCTTGTTGGCCTCCGTAACATGCACAGTACAACACGTGCAAATTGTTTTTTTTTTTTTTTGAAAAAATATTTCATGTACAGAAACAGCTCGCTTATGACTTTTTATTATATTTAAGATAATTTACCCACTAGGAGCTAATGTAACAAGTTTAACTTTAACCAAGTCCAGAATGTCTTTCCGTTTTTAGTTATGAACAGTGCGCTTGGGGGTGGAACAAGGAACGAAAAACAGAGGAGATGAAAGATGAATCTGCATGGTACCTTATCGCAAAAGATAAGAAAGATACCCTACTGGCCTTTTCACACTTCCGTTTTGATATGGACTTTGGAGACCCTGTGTTATACTGGTAATTATATTTACTATTTTTTTTTAAACTATTTAGTCCTTCAAACTGTCAGTTGATTGGCTCAGCATTAATTAACTGCCTATAGAAATATAAATAAAATCATACAAAAAATATTACAGTAGTACAAAGTTGGTTTAAGCGTTTTCACGCTGTTTACAATGTGCAAATAGTTGACATAAGTAATTCAAAAAATAAGTGGTGTTAGTGGTTACTAGAAAATAAGTGGTTACATTAAAACAGCTATGAATGAGTTAGATTTTTTTAATTTAAATTAACAATCACCAATAAAATCGTTTTCTAAGTGGTTAGTTGATTTTTTTATAATAGTGCTAATTCAGATAATCCTATTTTAAATATTAAGTTTTTGGCCTATATATTTACACAGAACAAATACAATTGGGTTTTAACTAAATTTGTAACATATGCCACTAAATTTAAGTCCTAAATCACTTTAAAAAAATAACGCCACATGATAGTTGGCAGTGATAGTTATCTTTATTTGTTGTGAGTTGTTTGGAAATTCAAACTGAAATTGGTCCACCATACACAATGGACATTTCGATATACTGACATATAGTTTCTATACGAAATCCTTTGTCGTCCATAAAGTACCTAGTTAATTGTTTTATTAATTAATTTTTTATCTGCACTATGGCGAACGTGCAGCCAGTGAATTTATTTACCCACAGAGTTATTTATTCCCGCTTTCATGTAAAAACACAAACACATAAAAAAACATTTTATTCATAAATATCTTACTCAATATTATTTACACCTACATTATTATAATACATTTTGCTTTGTTACCGCTAATCGTTTGAGATTCGTCAATTGTTTTTCAATTTAAACTTCCACAGTAAGCAAAGGAATAAACTATTTCTTCTAAACAGCCTCTTTTCGAATAGCAGCGATTCTTTGGGCCACCATTTTATGCATCTCGTACACAAGTATCTGAATAGTATGTGTAAAATGTATATTGTCATTACAGTTATTGCTATACTTAAAGCTATTACATCTAAAAGTAGGTATTGTGTAAGGGATAAGTCGATTGCTGGGGAACGTAACTGCGGCGCCCCCTTGTGCCTGATTACATACTCTATCCAGTAAACGGCCATGTCTAACGGGGCCACAGGCCGATCAAGAAAGACGTCCTTCAGTTTTTCCGAATTTATTTTGTACCTGAAAAAATAAAAATAATACACTGCTTGACGTCATATGCCAGAATAATTTATCATTTTATGTGTGCCAGTGAGGTTATCAAAGCAAACAACGTTTACTAATCGTTAACCTTTTATTGTGACTAGTCAGATAACGTAACTTGCCCTTTTATTATCAGTAAAAAAAATTATGAACTTCGTTCTAGACTCATTCGAGACTTCAACTAATATTAAAGGGGAAATTCGATCAAATGATCAAAATTGATCGCTTGCATCATTGATGCAAGCGGTCGTGATATCATTGATCGTCCGCTTGCGGGGAATACTAGCACGCTGTACGAGTATATAGACCGAGTTATCGATCACATATCGATTATATTAGTCGTTGCCCCGCATTCGGGGAATCCCCGCATGCTGTATATCAACCGACTTTTCGACCAATGAAAATGAGCTTTAAGGCTTGTCAGAGCTCATACCCCTCATCTCACTTTGTCGCATTCTTTATACTAACAAGATTGGCCGATTACTAAATCCTCTGACGTTACATATGATCTTTCATCAAAATTAATATCAGCCAACAGACGCTCACAGCCAGACGTAGGCTTCCACTGCTTTCCCAAGATTTTTACTATTTCGCAGACCATCTAGCGGAGTACCTTCTAAGCGTAACGTCTCCCGGTACTTGTGCGAGCTATGTGATCTTCCCACAATCACTTCAGCTTGGTAATACTATGAGCTAAGTCAGTGATTTTATTTGTAATAGGCACAAAGGAACTTGTCTCGCAGGGAATAATGCCAAATGTCGTCACTGGCAACACAGCGTGTGTTTAATTAACTAAGGCAATGAATTCCCACATTAAAGGAAATGACAAGGCATCGCGTCGGACGAGATGCCTTGTAATTTCCCGACCTTCATCATAAAAAAGGTCATGTAACAATTATAGAAATTTAAATAAACTCACATTGGATCTGTTAGTAATTCGTGAAGTGCTTCTCTCCACGTGTGACTGTTGGTATCCGTAAGCGTGATTGTCCTCGCAACGCCGCGATCGCTCATGGCACGTCCATTTAACGCTTGGTCCGCATACAACGGCACCGTCAACATTGGCACACCACAAGCCACAGCTTCCTGTGTGCCGAGCAGTCCCCCGTGTGATATGAACAGTTTCACATTTGGGTGACCTGATGACAAACACAAATAAGTCACAATACAAATAACCTTATTTGACAGTTATTTTAATCTTGTCATTCCAAGTTGTTTAATTCGTTACGTAAAATATATGAGACAAGATTTTATATCTCTATATATAAAAATGAATCCCTATTTCCCTTGGTCATGGCATCACGCGTGAACGGTTAGACCGATTTTAATTCGGTTTTCACTATTGGAAAGAGGGATAAACGGGGAATGTTCTTATGTATAAAAATTGCATCCCGGGTGAAGCCGGGGGCGGAACGCTATTATAAATAAAGTATAGTAGATGTGTGTCAATGTTATGTCTAAAGAAATACTATTACAATGTATTATAAATGAAAAAGTTTGTGTTGGCATACATAGATACACATAGACCATTTACCTGAAAGAATCTCGATTATATGTTGTAAAAGAAATTAAAATAAAGCCCAATCCACCAATAATCTATCTACACAATTTATGACTCCAGATTTATATACATTTTTGTGCAACTTAGTTTTTTTTTTTCGTCTACTAGATAGTCGATAAATACAATATTTTTTATGGTACTTAAAACCGTCATAATAGAATTACAAAACAAAACTTACATAGAGTAGAATATTGCGGTATCCAATTCATGGTGTACACATTGTCTGGCACTGTAAGGTTGGTTGCAAGCATCGCTCTGTTCATTTTCACAAGAACCGTCTGCGGCAACTCCGATAAAACTTGGAATATTTGCGACAGCTTTTCAGTTGGTATCGTTTCTATTTTGGACATGGATCCGAAACTCCAGTATATGACGCCCTCGACGGAGGCGTCCAATAACGTCTTCAACTCCTAAAAAAAAAAAAACCACTTTAATCAAAATTTAATGGTAAGCCGTAACTTGCACCAGTGTCAAGAAGGCTCAGTTTTGTAAAATTCAGATTTTTTTCTATTTCATGTAAGGGTTAGGAATAAAGTTCACATATAATGAGAAATCACAAAGTCTATAGTGTCCAAAAACACAAGCAATCATCGACCCGATGTGAAGTCCTAATAAGGTTTAAATAACTTAACGCAACGAACATCGGGTTTAAGTTCCGTTTATATCTTCAGACAACGTATCACGTCAGACTTACGTCAGACACTGTCCGCACACGGGCGGTATTCGCGGAGAGAATATTTTATCTGAGGGCCTGTGCCCTAGAATCGGAACCGTGCAAGTAACTGGCCGGCGGAGAGCGGCCGTGACTTGTCTGTTTTTGTCTGATATGGCACATTTCTGGTTCGCTAGATGTAAATAAACTGTGTCTGACGGTGTCTGAGTCTGAGACGGTACGTGTCTGATACGTTCGTTGTCTAAGGATACAAACGGACCTTATACTGCACTCAAAAGACACGTTTTTGCGTTAGACTACAGTATGAGGCCATAAGATTTGCTGCTATAGAAGGGTGGATTCATTAAGGACTTTACGCAAAATGCATCCACTTCGTACACAAGATGTACCAACGGCTGAACGTGAACTGTACCCACCGATTTTTTATCAGGAAAATTCCTGATCTAGCGCATGACGTAATAACAAGATGAACAGTGTTTAGTTAGAATTTAGTGAAATTTCTTTACATCTTTCTTAAATTTTCAAGGCAAAACCACTGAACGAACTACTATGAATATAGATATTGTTACGTGCGGGTTGGGTTAAGGGCGAAAGGAACGATTTATTTTCACAAACCAAGATGATTTCACCAAACTTGTCCGATGAAACCGTTAAACTTGCCAAAAGTCGTCAATGATTCCCTTAATGTGTCGCCGGTTCACTGTAGCAGATAACTTCGCAACAGCTCCGAAGAGTCATTTTCGTATCGCTTATTGTCGCACAATGCACCTATCTCGGCCGGCCACACTCTTATTTATACTTGGCGCCAGACGCCTCGATGTATTTCGAATTTTCCATAAAATGTAAACAAGCCGTTGAAAGTTCGGGATTGCTATTTCTGTTGAAATGTAAACTCTAAGTTGTAAACATAAGGACCAATTTCCTTTGACACTGGTCGGGAAGGGGGAAGCTACCATCGCTAGGGTAGAACGTTCGAGACTTCCGGCCGGAGCGAACGATTTTTCCAGAACGTTCCATAGTTAGTCGTAATAATATAATACGAATGTACATACACTCACAGAATAGAACCCTGGCGCGTAAATTTAGCGGGGAATAACTAGTAAATTTAGTTTATGTTTATTGTGTTGGTTGTTTATATTGCTTTATAAAAACGAGTTATAAGTAAAGTTTTGAGGCTGTTCATACGTTTATCTTGTACCTAAGTGATTTTGTTAAGAAAGCGTTTATTCGAAGTGTAGTACTGTAAAGAGATCGAAAAAAAACAGTGGGGATACATAGTAGGAGACAATAATAGTAGTACGAGTAGGTAGAAATTTCGAACTAAATACTTACTTTTATCAAAATAAAGCGTAGCAGAGATTAAAAAACAAATTAAACATCTCTTTAATATAAGTGTAGACTGTAGATAATACGCAGATGCTTAATTAGACCTTTATTGATGACATCAATTATTTAGCTTAAGATTGGGCAATAGTTTTTTCTTTTGGTTCGATTACAGATCATAAGGAATATTCCATTCTGGTTTTATACAATGTAAAACAGTCTAAAGAATTAACACTCCACGTGGGCAAAATACACCTGTCTTATATTAGCGTATACCTACGTTTAAATTTTAGTTAAAAAGAATTATATCTTATTTAATATGTTAATAATTCATTGGCTACGACGTTTCTTTATCGCAATGAGATATTATTCATGGTAATAATAAAAAAAAAAAACATATATTTTATATACCAGTGTAGCTTTAATTAATTGATGCGAAGGAGCCTACATGTCTACCCGAAGTGGGTCACTACTTGTTTACGTGTTGTGATTAACTCAGGGAGCAGGGAATTTGGCAACAACAGTTCCACAGTATCGGCAGTGTCAGTAGGGTCTCGGGTCGTATTGATAAATCAGATTCCCTGTTGCAAAATTATATGGGTTAACAACTAAATGACACAATGCTCTGTTGTATTGTTTGTTGTGTGCTTATCGTTTTATTTAAAGTCGGTTATTTTTTTCGGCATCGGTATCGGCGTGATGGTAGGTGGCTACCGTCGCCTATAACACAAACAACGCTAAAGCTGCTGCAAGGCGCTGCCGATTACAGTAGGATTAAGGATAAGGGATTGGATAGGAAAATGGGCTCTGTCACCCCTTACTCATTCACCGAAACATAACAGCACACATGCTTTTATTTCACGGTGGTATTCTGTAAGGGAGGTGGTTACTGTCGCCAGATGGGTTGCCCAAATGACTGCGAAACCAGTGTGCCCTGTCACTACTTTCCAAATCCAGACCAGAGCCAAATTAAAAAGTTCATTTTCAAAGTTGACCTTGCCGGGAATCGAATCCGGGAACCCTAGAACAGAGCGTTAGGCAGGCACCTTAACCACTCATTCAACGGGCTCGTCAAAATATTTTAATCCAGTTAATTTTTAAACCTATAATTTTAAGGATCCGAATTTTGTTGTTGCCTGTTCTATATATTAAAACATCTTTCAATTCCTTCGAAATATATTGTTATTAACAGGTCCGAGGGTATAATTATGATTTTTAATTGGACAAGAGCTCGAATGGAACTTTTACAATGTTTTGCTTGGAGTAATATCAATTCGGCTTCTCTATATATCATACAAAAAACAAATATTAATTAGCTATTGTTTTTTTTGCGTAATATTAACTGATTTCTATGTACAACTAACAACATATAGCATGTTTATATTTATCATGTGTGTACTAATTAGAAAATTGAACTCTTATTGCGTTCGAACAATGCAATTACATGGATCGAAAAAGAGGTTTTAAATACTACCGTGTTTTTTTATGTATTGTAAATTCTAATAAAATATCTTTTTTGTACATTGGTGCATAAGAGATTTCGTTGAAATGATGCACGAAAAATGCCTGATGTGTAATTAATAGCAACGAAATCGTATTAGTAAAATAGTAATTACTGTAATCTATATAAATGACCCACTGACTCCTGGAGATAATGTACTATGCATTCCGCCTAGTGATATGAATAGCGATAAAATTGTAGGTCTTTTGTTCTATTACGTGATTTTTTGTAATCTATGATGCAAAATTTTTGGCCATTGTTCGATGCCCATTGTTCGAGTGGTCAAAGTGTTTGGCAAGTTCAAGAGAAAAAAGAACCAGTAATTTGTACTCTCCTATTGTAGCCAGTTTGACGACTTTTACATAAAAACCATTTTATAAGCCGATAAAAAGTCCCTTGCTTTCTGTTTCTTCAACTTTAGAATACTCAGAAGTAGGCTGAAAATCGAAAATATTCAGCAGGTCCAACTGGTATTTATCACCGGCCTTCAGGCCAATCTTTCTCCTGTATAAACTCTGTATACGTTCACGACTCTGAGGAGTTATTTCCCACGCTGGTCCAAAATTAAAAGTATAAAATAATTCTCACCTTAGGTAATCTTTGAGTGTTGTCCATATGTAATCCTCCAACTTCAACTAGCGCTGGCACCAATGGACGCACTTCGTTTATACTGAAGTGACTGTTGGACAATACCAGGCTGTAGTTTTGCGCTAAAGTCTCCAACGATGGACCAGGTCCGAACACGCGATCCGCCAGAGCCTAAAACATAATTATCTCGTTAAAAAAATAATTTCTCCAGTTTCTGGGGTAGTTTTCAGGAATTGAGGAAATTCAGACTTTTCTGGGACGAAGTTTCCCCTGTGAATTGAAATTTAAGTCAATGAAGTACAAAACTAACCTGAGACGGTAATTGCGAATTATTTTTGTATAATATTTTCGCCCAGATCACCGAAACCGTGTTGATCAATCTCTCCCAAATGTTCATTGTTTGTCCATAGCCCATCATGTATGCGGGAATGTATGAAGTTGTTTCTGGATTACCCAGTTGTTCGTTGACCCACGGCAAAGGCACGCTCGACAGTAGTCCAACGACAGGCGCTTGGAACCTCCAGCCAAGCGGCAACAGGCATTCGCTGCCAAATACCTCGACGATCACCAAGTCGAACGCCACAGTAGAATTAAGAAGAGCTTTGAATGTTGGTATTTTGAAAACGTTGTCACACGCGTGAACGCATTCCTTCATTATTTGTTCCAAGTTCCGGACGAAGTCTGGTTTCAGAGATTGATGTTGTTTCGTGAGATTATTCGTTATTTCCGGTATTGTTCCCGCTAAGCTTATCTGTTCTACGTTCGGTGGAGGGTTTTTCTGTGAACAAATATATTTTTGTTACTAGTTAAAAATGTTACATTAATTTATAATTGCACAGTGGAGTTGTTTGGCTTTGAATATATAAGGTTACATTTTATCAATGGCTTTTATAAAAGATAAACACAAAACCTACTTATGTAACAATAAATTGTCCGTGCAATGATAAGACGGCTACTAGACTGTTACAAAGGTTATACTCGTACTATCCACATTTTTGCTTCTTTTTTCAAACAAATAAAGCTGTTACCATTTAAGCGCGAAAACAGATTAGCTGTACAGTAAATTAATCATATTAAAATATGCACATCGTCGCTGTCTATTTTTCCGCTAACTTTTCTAAACCAACCATTGGATTTTGATACGGATTTTACTTCTAGAAAGATGAACGAGGAATGACTGTACATAATATGGAAAAAAAATTGCGTCTGTGTGAAGCCGGGAGTGAGCATTAGTTGTGTCGGCTGTAATGTCTAAACTCGTGTTTGGATCTTATCCCGCTGTTTTATTGTATTCCTTTGTACCTGGGTCGATCAATAAGTATTCGTGTTTGATAACAGATGTTATTGCTGAGAGAAGTTGGCAATTTCAAGCTGATTTATAGGTTAGTTTTTAATTGGCAGCCTTTTTTATCAACAGGGTTTCGATTTTTTCGATAAAATGGAAAAAGAGCAATATCGTTCCGTCGTTCGCTTTTTATTTTTGGATGGAAAAACATGCGAAGAAATAAAAGTCAGGTTGGATGTTGTCTATGGAGATCTTCAACATCTATGACAACCGTGAGATATTGGTTCAACGAATTTAAACGTGGTCGTACGAATTTAATCTGTTTTTGATGAGGAGTGGCCAGGCCACCTACCAAACGTGATTACCGAGGAGATCGTTGAAAAGGTCCACGATATGATTCTTGCTGATCGACGAACCAAAGTGCGCGATTAGCAGAAGCCGTAGGCGTGTCGTGCGGAACGGCAATCAATATTTTACATGATAAATTACACGTGAAAAAGGTGTTAAGGTTAAAGATGGGTGCCGCGATTGCTCACGGTGGCCAACAAGCGAATACTCGTACGGGTGTAAATTTCGAAGCAGTGTTTGGGCCTCTTTAATAGGGGATATGCGTCTAATTCAAAAAAGGTTTAAATATATTTTTTATCAACATTTTTGCTTTATAATTATGTCTATGTAAATATTTTTTAATATTATTTCTTTTTCGTTAAGAAAATGATTATTAAAAAGTGCATAAAAATGTGGGAAATTCAAAATACTTGAAACGGTCAGATCGAATGTGACGTCAAAGTCTATGGAATGTGACGTCAACGTCTATGAAATGACAACAAGCGTGTAGATGTTTGTGATTTTTAACCTTTGATTGTATTGTAGACTGACGTCACGACAAGCGCGCCAAAAGGGCGGGTGTTTAAAGTGCCCGTAGCTGTTAGTTAATTTTAACTTTTTTTTTGTTACCAAATTTCTGTTTTTTGGCGCTGAATATTTTTTTACGGTAATATAACCTATGGTATGCAAATATAAAAAAAATATGTGCATATTCCCTATTGGCAGGACTTTTTACGTTGTGTCGTCACCGTTGATGAAACCAGAGGCTCTAGTATGAGTTTACGATACTACACCAATACTACACTTGCTAGCGAGAACGTAAAACTTTTGTATGGGAAATCGTGAACTGTCAATGTCAAATTATCAATTTTCCATATAAATGATTTACGCTGTCGCTAGCGAGTGTAGTATCGTAAACTCATGCTAGAGCCACTGGATACATTATTATACGCCAGACGAAGCGACAATCAATACAATGGATTTTTTTGTGTGAATCTTTCTATTTTTGCGTCTTCATTTCTAACACGGGTACTTATTGATCGACCCACGTAAATTCAAAGCTGAAATTAATTAAAAATTGTTATCTAAAACAAGAAAATCGGGTACCACTTGACAGTTTTGGTCCGTTAAGTAAACTTTAATGTTTTAAAATAGTTGTAATTTAAAAAGCTGTTTGAAATAAGGAATTAGATATACGAGTATTAATTATTGCGTGTCATGATTTTTCTGATGAGACTAAGTGACCGTCTCCGTGTCTAAGAAGGTTAGCGACAGCGTGGGCGGTGGGAGAGCGCGTGCCGATAAGCGGCAGACTATAGGTGAAGGGGCAAGCGATCGCAGCCACACACATAAAAACTGATACACGACGCTAACCAGTAAATACTCATTCTAATGATTATTTGAACGTGCTGTCCCTAAAATGTTCACCTTTATCTTAATTACCTAACTCTCATACATCGACACTATCTCTGTGTGGTCCAAACAGGTAATTAAGAATTTTAGACCGATAATAGACGAATTTACTCTAGATAAAAACCGGACTTACATTCTGTTTTATTAGGAAGGAAAGCTGGCTGTTATCCTTTTTTTATAGAGCGAGTCTGATACTGAAAATATTTAAAATACTGGGTCATGTATCTCGCTTATAGGTGTTTTACTAGTGTTGGAATATAATATATGGAACTGTCGACGAGCCCGTTGGATGGGTGATTAGGGTGCTTAACGCTCTCTTCTAGGGTTCCCGGGTTCGATTCCTGGCTTTGAAAAATGAACTTTTCATTTTCATATTTGGCTCTGGTCTGAATTTTTTTGGCTTCAGTCAGACTTCACATTTGAGCCGCCCGCAATAATTTGGGTCGCAGCCCGTCTGGCGGCAGTAACCACCCCCTTTAAGAAGACCGCCGTGAATAACAGAATGTGTGCTGTTGTGTTTCGGTGAGTGAGTAAGGGATGCCAGAGCCCATTTTCCTATCCAATCCCTAATACTTAAACCTATTGTAGTCGGCAGCGCATTTGCAGCAGCTGTGGCGTTTCTTGTGTTATAATAGGCGACGCTGTAGCCACCTATCATCAAGTGGATAGTCAGCTTGTCTGCCGATCTTAACATAAAAAAATAATCTGTCGCTGTCACTTTGACAAGTAGATTGAGAGACTCTCCTTCACACATATAACCATTAAGTTTACTACAATAAGCTCTTTGTTTCATACAAGAACCTTAGAAATTTGACTTTATGATTTGTAGATAGTTCTGTTCTGACTTTATAGAACATGTATTTCCTACTAAACCAAATAGTGACCATTTAAATAACATCTTTTACTTCAATTTAAATCTTTCATTGATTCCCATAACCCTTAATCCACTATCGGGCATCTCGTCGCCAAACAGGCAATTTTAACAAGGAGTTTAAAAGAGATCACGCAGACCCTCTTGTTTCAATATAGTATTGTTTCCAGTGAAGAACGCAGCTGGTAACAGTTATTAACCTTAAAATAAAGCTTAAATATAATCCCTACTTTATATTATAAATACGAAAGGTTGTATGGACTCGAATCACGCCAAAAACGGCTGAACGGATTTGGATGAAATTTGACACACAGATAGCTTATTACCAGGATAATTTGTAATAAAGTATTTATCCTGATGAAAAGAAATTATACAATTATACACATTAAATATTAACTTTTAGGCTACTTTTTATCCTGAAAAAATGTTAGGTTCCCGGGGATCGTCTAAAAATATAAAAAATCAGGGTTTTCTCATATGTTTTCATGTGTTATATTTTTCATTTTTCAACGCGGACGAACTTGCGTGTACCAGTTAGTGAGTAATAAGTATTGACAGAATATTTTCTCCAATTCGAACATGGAGGCAATCTTCATAATACACCCTCAGTGAATAGTCGTCTAGTATGGATACCTACTTGGGAAATCTCTTTCGACACAATTATATGTAGGTATAGACACTCGAGAAAAAACAATAATTTTACTACGATTTCATTCAGTTTATCTCAAAATTCAATACTTTTGCTAAATTTTTAGCATTTTCCGTGAAATTATATAAGATTGAAGTTTTTTTAAATCGGTCCCACCTCAAGTAAGCCTTGATGAGGCGTTGAGGTTCTTCTCGCGTCAAGAAAAAAGTGTTTTTAAATGCGATAATTATTTATCACTAAATAGATAATTTATGACGGGAGCGAGTCGATAAGAAAATAATTGGATTATGGTACTAGTTAGCAACAAGAAGAAGAGATAAAAAATTTCATACAGTAATTTCAAATTAATTACTGTCACACGATAAAGAATCATTCATGCATTTGATTCAAAATATCTGTAGAAGCCGATAGGTATAAGTAAGCTCGCCAAACTACTATCGAACTTAGAATGAAAAATATTTATAGTATATTTTTTAATGTCATAACTTGTTTAAATATTCCGATAATAAATTTAGAGAATTGAATGACCTCGCGTCCTTGTCATAAGACCGTGAATTGATGTATTGGTTTAGCTCATTCGCACACCGAGTTGAGTGACCGAATCACGATTATTGATATTACTCCTTATCGCGTCTACATTTTAATTGTATTTATTCAAAGTTTGCGATTTCGTAATGCCATCTTATTAGAGATCAAAATGTCAAGTAAGAAGTGGCGTGATAATAATTTTACGCTTATTCTCAGAAATAGTTCATACATATAAAATTATACTTAATTTGTAAGTTAAATAAACAATTATGAATTCTTCAAGAGATTTTTGTTCGACAGGCAGATTGACTGTCAACTTGATGGCAGATGGCTACTGTCGCCTATTTAACCCAAGCAACGCTATAGGTACTGCGAGTGTGCTGCTGGGCTTATACTCCGGCCATTATAAGAGTGTTGTTATGACAGGTGTCAATTCCATACATTTTCTGTATCGTTTATTCGGAAATGAACTTTATGCAATGGACATAAAGAAATGTCAAAAACGCATTCATAGAACGACCGTACTATAGTAGGGTTGCTACTAGGCCTTTAGTAGTCGCGCCTTTCCGTGAAACACGACACGAGTGATCGCGTGGGAAGCATTTTGCCGCCCATATTTAAGATGATTTTTTTGTTTCAAAATAATAGATAAATCAGTTTGCAATCATTTTTATGGGATAAAATAAATAATAAACTATTAGAAAAAGTAACATTTATTATAGCTTTACACTTTGGGAATTTTTTTTGAATTTCTAAAACAACGAGGTGAGGAATATAGGGAGGCAGCTACTAGGACAGTTTACCTTGGCAGATGTATCGTGTTTTTTTCGCCGCGGGCGGCAAAATGCTCGTAGCGCTACGCTAGCACCCTAGGGTTAATAGGGATTAGGGTGGAAGTGGGTTATTATATATATTATATATATTCGTTATATTATAAAAAATAAACATTTATATATATTCCTATATTTCGTATCTTTCGCATTGATCGGTCTTTCCATTAATGTAAACCCTATTTAAATCCGTTAGCTGATTTAGAAGTTAGCGGAGAAACAGAGGCGGACACGGACAGCGACTTTATTTTATAATACCTACATACATAAATATGGAAACAGAGGCGATATTGGAATTATGGATATCCTATCCCAAAAAAACACTATTTGACCTTATCCCAATATGTACAGATATGGATATATATAAATGTATAGATAAAGATTTTAATAAATTTTTTTTCTAAATGTCCGTAAACACAGGCTCCAAAGTATAAACGGCTATTATTGCGAACTCACAAAACCAATCAAGTTTCAAAAATAATTAGCAATTAATCCTTGCACTATGAAGCATTTTTAACTAATTAATTGTTCTGCGTCGTATAAAGTAAATACGGAATACAAAGTAAATATAATTAATGTTTTAGATCTGATGAATAGAATGATGATTAGTATGTAAGATAAAAACAGGATCCAACTTCGTAGAGGTTCAAAGTCTTCAGAATACGATCATTAAACGAAACGCACGTGTTCATTTGAATTCATTAAATATTTCTAACTTGTAAATACGAAAGCGAGTTTCTTACACGTTAAGTTGGTAAAACCGGTCATCATTAAATTTTCATCCAGACTTCCTACCAGTACGGTACCTTTCATCCAGAAAAAAAGCATTGTTCCCTAGGGAATTGGACGAATGGTGGAGAGATTACACTGTCAAGCATGGTCGAAGCCATGCTTGATAGTGTGACCAACTGGAAAGCAGTTGCTTCCTTCTACGAACACGTGATGTTGCAGAAGGAGGCAGCCGGTCTCGCTTCCCTCAGACGTAGGCGGTTGGGCAGGAGAAGGCGAAGCCCGTCTTCAAATGTCTTAGGGGACCTGCGCACATGGTTGGCTAACTATGTGTGCTTGCACAAGGTCACCCGTCTGGGGATTGCCTCGGTGCCTCCGGGCAATCCCCCATTGGAGTTAGCCTAGTCAGCAATGGCTAGGCTGCCCTGGGGTGGATCGGAGTTGTTGCCTCGGCAGAGTCCGGTCCACCCCGCTCAAAGGGCAAGGAGACACCGGGGAGTTTTAGTGGGTATTCCCAGTGCCGCTATATGATCAGGCGCTGGGCGACCCCCACATACTCCTGGATAATATTGTAGCACTGGAAAATGTACAAATATATGAAAATTTACTACGCCTGCATAAATTGATAAAATTACTTTTAAACACTTGAAATTAATTGCACATTTAACTTCGGTCAGTTTCTCATAAAACTGCATAGCTCATTGTTCACGCTTTGAGGCCATTCAATCAGGCCATTCAACCTGATTTTCGCTCGGCTGTTCCCTTAAAAAGTCTTATTCGAAAAAAAAAAGAAAAGATTTTTTTTTAAAATATGTAAAAATTGTATCAAAAATTTCATAATGCTATGACGTACTTGTAGCCCTACACATACAACGCATCTTCAAATCTTCTTACATCGAGTACAAGCGAATAATAAATTCACGCGCGTGTTACGTGAAAACTGATTACTCACATAGGTTAAATACGAAGTCTTTGTATTCACAAAGACTTCATACAATTTATTTCAATATTACATTATTATGTAGAACAATGTAACGTTTAGAGTAGGCGTAGGCTAATACGCTTAAGGAGCACCTTTTTGTGTACTCGCCGCCAGCTTCGCACGACAGCAATTTTTTTTTTGCAAATTATATATAAAAACCTTCCTCGTTTAACGTCTTTCCATTAGTAAAAATCGCATCAAAATCCGTTGCGTAGTTTAGGAGGAGTTAGCGGATATAGACAGACGCTGACAGCGACTTCAATTTATACTATGTATAAATTGAATTCAAATTCAATTTATACTATGGATGTCGCCCATTAAAAACGACATGCCTGTCGTAGCAATATCACAATAAAAAACATCAGCAGTATTTCTTTAAATTAATCAGTTACATAACTGTTTTTTTTATTTCGAAGAACTTAATGAATAACGTAACGAAACGTTTATCAGTGTCCTCAAATTCACCTAGGGTCATCGTGGATCAAACAGTAATTTGCCTACGCTTGTTTACCGTCCACTAGTAAAATTATCGTGGGCGGTTTCTTTCACCCCGGACTATTGATGCGTTCAAAGATTGCTCTGCGCGCGTTCTTATAACCCATTTATCTTTACTAATAGTAGAAATAATAAAGCTGAAGATTTGTTTGTTTGGTTGAACGCGGTAAGCTCTGTAACTGCCAGTCGAATTTAAAAAAAATCTTTTTGTTTTGATAGCATGAGGAAAGTTTGACGGTATCACCCTTTAGAAGCCGAGCAAAAAAAAATCGAGGTAGCGCGTGCGAGCGACGATATGCGAAGCGTTGTGTCAGGGGCCGAGGACGACCGATCAGAAATGAGATTTACCAAGAAGAGCAGAAATGTGCGTGCCTTTGTTAAGTTAAATGATGAAACCGCGGGACACAGCTAGTTTTTTATTATATTGCAAAAACACTGTCAGTACCATTGAGCGATGCGTCGTCGGCCTACGCAAAATGAGCTTTCCTTGTGTAATTTTTAGAATACAGATAATTTTGGTTTCTCTGTTTGTTAGGTTTTCACGCCTTAACTACTCAACCGATTAACGTGAAATTTTGCATACACGTCAGAGGTACCAGAAAATGATTGAGGTACCTTTCAACCAGAAAAAGTATTGTTTTCGAGGGAAACAAGCGAAGTCGCTGGCAAAAGTTAATAATTTATATAACTCCCTATTAGTTTACAAGGTCAAATCAATATTACTTTAAATTTTAATACAATTAACACATTCGAAATCAACTTTCGTAATGTTTTTTTTTGTATTTACTTGTGCTTATCTGTTATGTGGAATTTTATAGAAGGTTTTCGACTCTCAGTGGATAGCTGTATCACAAACTGGTAATTTCAAAAAAGTTTTCTTTCTCGTGGAATTAGGATTTCATAATGCCCGTCACCAGACAAACAAACTATGCCATTATTTATATATTTTTCAAAAACTTTGCATTGATTTGGATGATCTTCATTATTACTCAAAATTAATTACTAACAAAATTTAAAACTTAACTATTACAAATTATATTTAATTATACAAATAGTATATATTAATGAGTTTAGTCATACAAAGTAAACTGAAGATATTTGCTTAATAATATTCGTCTATTCCTCCCTACAATAAATTTAACCAACACGTGCTTGTCTTGTAATTACTTAATAATAATATTGATCAAAAATTAATTGTCATCAAAGCAGCATCTCTGACGATTTTTACAGTTTTATTCCACACAGAAACAACAATCCGAAAACCTATTATTCGGTATGACTTTTTTCTTTGTAAACCGATTGGGATTAAACAAACACTAAATGTCACGGGAAGCTTGTTACAGTACACGTGTGAAAACCGCATTCAATTCGGTTAAGCCGTTTCAGAGATTTGCTTCCACGAACGCATAGACAAACGAAAAAAAAATCGAAAAACTATTTTTTTCACCTCGGTAACACAAGTGCAACGTGTACGAATTGTTTTTTTTTTTTGAACAATGTTTTTTTTTTATTTAATGTATAGACACCGCTCGTTTACGATTTTATTATATGTATTGATTACGTACCATGGGAAAATGCGAGACTACAGTGAGGTGGTGTTGTTTGTTGGCGAGAGCCTCCAGGATTTTGCCGTACATGGCGTAGTGGCTCCTCGTGTTTGTAGGCAAGACTGCAAGCAGGCGCGCCGCATGTGCAGCGGCCGCGCAATAGTATAGCACCAACCACAGCAGCCGCGCCCGCATCTCTCTACCGTTCGTGACAATTTGCGTCCCCTGCGCGGACGCACCAAGCGCTCCACGCGAGATACTGCGTGACGTCACCGCCACGTCCGCCCCGCGACCACACTTTCAGTCCGTGTCCTGAGTGACGACGTATCGCGAATGCGGAATATAGGTAAATAAGTTAAATGAAGCGAGAGCGTTCACAGTTCTCATACAAATGCATTTCGTGGGGAATTGAATACCCTAAAAATGTACAAAGCAACAGTAGTTTCTGTCACACTTATGAGTGTGACAAAGCTCGCCTCGTAGTCCGAGTTGTGTTCCAGCACTCCTTCGGCAAAAGGTTAATTTTGCTCTAAACTCGGATACACGCCGTTCCAGCACTCCAGATTTGAAATGGACATTCCGGGCGACCTGTCAGAGCTAATTATGCTCTGCCTGCCGGAATGGGTGTGATCAAATGAGTGCTGGAACACATCCCAAATCGAGTAGGGTAAAACCAGGATAGATGCCGCGGTGGGATAGACGCCTCGTTTTCAAAAAACCTAATTTCACAAACTCGCGACTAAGAATTAATAGTTTCAATAAAAAGCGCAGACGCCCTACATCTTATTCCCCCGCAGTCTGTTATGTGGAATGAGCGTGTTTCGCTTGTGCGTGTGATCATCTCCGCAGCAAACGCGACGAATACTTAAAAATTTCAGAGGTAAGTATTTGCCGTTGTGTAACTTTATAAGTAGTAATAAATTCTATATGAGTTGTGGGTTTCCGGGATGATGGCCCAGGTCTGTTGGAAATTCTTCCAAACGTTTCGTCAACAACTGCGGTTGACATCCTCAATGGTGTAGTAACGTTTGGAAGAATTTCCAACAGACCTGGGCCATCATCCCGGAAACCCACAACTCATATGGATACCGGCCGAGAAAACCTACATTCTACTATTAGTAATAAATTCTGCTATATTTTTTATTATGTCAATACACTGGTTCATTAAATGTACACCTAGTCATATATATAGCTTTCTTGTTTTTAGTTCCCTATCAAAATGGATAGTTGCCCTGATTTTTCGAGGTATAGTTGCCCTTAGAGGCATCTATCCCCTACGTATAGGTCTGTTTATTTTTTTAAATGTTTTGTGTTTGTTTTGTTATATTTTTATTTGTTTTTTCAATCAATGATCGATCTAAATGCTTTACCAGATACTACATTCCTGATATTAGATACAACCCAGCCTCAGACGTCTTGTTCACTGGATCGCCAACCAGAGCTCGTCGAAGTTAAACAAAGAACACAAACACCCATAGCGCAAACTTCTGCTTCTATGGATTGTTAACCAGAGCTCTGATAAAGATCAAAATAAAACACCACCAAATCCAATACCGACTCCAATTGACAGAGTATCTCCTAGTTTCTTGATCGATCCTGAAGTTTTAGGGGATATTACTATTGTTGATATTGTTGAAGATACATTTACACAGTTTCTAGATGGCGTGATAGCAAAAGAAAAACCTTCAAAACTTCTAGTACAATCATCACGATCATACCTTTGGCCATGATTAAGAGGGCCAAACAATCAGCAGATATTCTGAATTCGAGACAAAATCTAAAAGAAAAGAAGGCTAAAAAGGAAAGAAAGGAAGGAAAACAAATAAGAACTAAATTAGACAAGAGAAACAAAACTGAAATTACCAAAGGAAAAGGAAATTTAAGAAAACAAATAAAAGACCCAAAAATGTCAGGGCTCTTGCCCTGACAAAGATAAAAAAAGGGGACCAAAAAAGATAAAAAAAGGGGACATTACTTTAGTGAAAAAAAAAAATGATGACGATTGGACTGATTTTAGTGACAAAGAAAATGATAATTATTTAAAAGTAAATGAGGGTGGAGGATCACGAAAACGACAAATTATTATTGCTATTGCAAAGATGAAGAAAATTCACCCAATAACGACTATAAAACTAATTAAAGAAAACTAAAGGTTTGCCTGTAAAGAAAAATAAGAGAGATGAACAATAAGACCCTAAAGATACAGATAAAAATTATTGCATAAAATGCTTTGAAAACCATAAAAATACGAAGTCAAAATACGAAGTCATATCATGTATAATGTGCCAGAAATGGCTACATGAAACTTGTACACTTTTCAGAAACTATTGCTAAAGATGTAGAAAACCGAAAGCACTTTCCTGCTCAACCTAAATTATGTGTCGGTAGTACAAAAAATGTAGATCTTTATATTATGTTATATTTCTGAAAATTTTTAATAATATCTTAATGTTAAAATAGGTATGATTGAACACGTTAAAACTTTAATATTAATATTTTTGTTAAACAAATGTTTAAGTTTAATTATGGTTATGCGTAGGTATATAAGTTAAATTATCTTCAAAAATTTCTTAATAAAGCATTTTAAAACTATGTATTTTACCTATTTTATTCGATAGGGCATCTATCCTACACTGCAGACATCTATCCTTCTTAGCGTTTTCATGGTGGCGCACCTATCCTTACAAGGCATCTATCCTCAAATAAATTGTTCTGCAAAAAGTTAATCTCTGCAAAATCTATAATTATTAGGTCAACAAAAACTAGTGATAATGTAATATAAAAGATTAAGCTAGCTATATTAATAGAGATTTTTGATGGTAAATTAATATTTTGAGAATTACGAGACCATTTCAAAAAGTGGGGCATCTATCCCGGTTTTACCCTATATGTTCAATCAAATCGAGCAGGTAATATGTTTCGTGCACCGCGGATTCCGCTCCCGCTATAAGCAGTCACTAAGGACACGCAGTCAGCCCGCCCACGTCGAAAGTAACCTTTCTTCCAGACGCGATCCCAATAAAGCCTTATCGCACCGTCTAGTCTTGGGAACGGTCCATAAGAGTAGCGTGGATAGTGTAGTAGTGGAAAATCGCCAGTGAAAACTGTTTTGTTCGTGTGCAGTCTAAACAAAAACAAAGTTGGCAATGACTTATTTTAAAGTTTCCGTCGTGCTATTGCCCGAGTTTTATTTTCGGAGCGGTTTTATGCGTTTTCATGCGTTTTTGGCGTGATTAAAAGTGTTGACATATAAAAATACTTGACCGTAGTGGATTTCGGTTGAAATGTTTACCATATTTTGCGTAGTCATTATGCTTATTAATAAAATAATTGAATTCATTATATAAATACAATAAAAAGTTATATGCTTTTTCGGAAATAACTAGAGCAGTCAATATAAAAATTCAGCTTCTGTATGTTTGTGTCCACAAAACTCGAAAACTAGCAGATGGATTGACTTGAAATTTTTACACAACAATGCATTTTATCAGGAGAATGTTTCTATATAAATACTTTATTTCAAAAAAGAAAATAAAATAATTAGCCACATCGAGGCGTGCTCGGAATCATTTAGTAGTTTATATTTGTTTATGTTGAATCATTATATTTTGTATAATTACTCTTCATACATGACTATCTAATTGTGAAATGTAAAATTTTAAAATATAGCTTAAAATGCTAATATTTAAGTTATCCTTTAATATGCAAGTTCTCCTTCGTTGCATTAAAAATATGTTTAATATCAAGTTTCTCCAACAATCTCTATAACTTTTTCATTTTATTGTTTTTTTCTCTTTCCAAAATATTCCTACACAGATAAAGGAGATTAATATGCAATTTTTGTATACAAAATCAATTTTGAATACCAAGTTGTCAAAACAACATTATTTTGTTTTTGATTTTTTGTTAGTATTTACTACACCGAGCAGATTAGCATTGGGTTCTTAAAAATTAGAGGATTTTTTAAACAAAGGCACAAAAAGGACATACATCATTACTCTTAGTAATCACTATTTGTACGAATATTGTTTTAGTTAAAAAACATTTCAAAGTTCTCGCAAATAGAAGAGGGCCTCTCTGTAGCTTCTTTGGACTGTTTTATTTCTTTTATTCGCCAATTAATTTTCCTAAAAATAGGATATGTGAGAACCGAAACAATTTTGCAAAATAATAATAATAAAAGTTTCTTTTCACATTTGTGAAAGTTAGAAATATTGAAAAGATGTTATCTGCGGCTAAACTAAATAAGTAATACTGTTTTGTAAATTAATTATATTGCGATGCCTAATGCGTATGTACCTAATTTAATAAAAAGGAAATATATATTTTCTAATGGGCATAATAAGAAGACGGTGTTATTTTTTCATGTTATGAACGTACTTTTAGGAACGAACTACCCATAAAATAATTTATATTTGATTATTAAACAAAATCAGTAAGCTTTTAATTCTTTTAAAAACAACAGTAACGTTAAAATTAATTTCTGATATATGTATGTTCCATAAAGATAGGTCCCATTATGCTGCAAATTTGGTTTAATATATTAGAATAGTATCTTATCTTTTATTATTATTGTTTTTTTTTTTTTAATTTTTATCTAGTCAGAATCCGACCTCCTATCAATTTGAACTCCTTCGCCTGGTCTCCAAATGCTATTTTCATCGATAATCAGTGGAAAAAAATCAAGAAGTCTTATCCCCTGTGGGACACGAACCTGATCATAAAGATATTAACTTAAAGATGGTTAAGATGCTAATGCTTAAGAAAGAAAGAAAAGAATAATATGTATAATACATTATCTTTTCCTTGTGCACGTACATTCGACTCAATCATATTTTATTACAGCGATAAAATGTATCTGCGACAGCTTATAGTAAAATTGTATCATATTATTTAAAAAAAATTCCTCTCATGCAATATCATTTACGCATAGCAACGTATAGTTTTATGCGATAATTGTCTGCAATGTGCGATTAATTAGGCATTTTCGAAGAAATGACATGTGATATCGGCGTCTCATCAGTTTAGCTCACTTTTTTTTACTATCAGTTGACCCGGATGATACTGACCGCGTCACCGCTTTGTACAGATGAAATAAACGCAACAAATTGAAATGTTTTCATTGATTATGTATATTAAAAGTATTTTTTAAAGAAAATCTAAATTCCTTGGTGAATTTAAAGTAACGGGTTCATATTTAACTTGAAGGATAATAGGGATCTACATATTACAGACAAATATTTTAAAGAGATTTACTAAATAAATAACAAATTGTAAATAGCAATGTGTTCGTAGTTAAAAACTAATAGAATGTATATATTAAAAATTTGTAAAACATAGATACAATTAGGGAATGCAATCTTGGACCAAGATTGACTATTCAAGATCTTGGCGTCTTTTTTCTGAATCAAGATTGGTCAGTTCGAGATCTTGTTGAGATTCGGGTCGAGATCTTGGTCGCGAATCAAGATTTTCGGGATTTTCGAGATTGAGCAGAATAATTGAAAAAAAATGCGTTTTTTTTTTTGTATCAAATACTGCAAATTGATAGTAACCAGTATTTTAATATTATGTAATATAATTAAGTATATTTTTCAAATATACTTAATTATATTATGCGCGGCTGAAAAGGCCCTTTCTGCCTCCACACTAGTAGGGACGAAAGTTAAAAGGCTGTTAAAAGCGAATTTCAGGTATTGCCCTCTTTCTCCTCCGTACTCATAAAGATTCATTTCTTTTTAAAATTACGTCAATTTTATAGATAGTAACTAAAACAATAGACGCAACACGCAATGTGAATTTGTCAAATTGCAAGTAAATAATAAACAAATTCGGCGCACCGCGCGATTATAGAACGTGATTGGTCGCTTCTTTCCCCGTCCCGCGACCCTACGCCCTACACACACGGCGCGCGAGACGACACACGACAGTTCGCGCTTTGCTTGCCGCGCAGGTATGAACACGTATGATACTTTACGCGCGCTCAGTCTGAAAAATCTCGAAATCTTGTTACAATCTTGGACTGTTTTGTCAAGATCGCGAACAGGATTTCGAAATTCAAGCTTGATGGCTTTCAAGATTGAATCTTGGAAAATCACTCAAGATCTTGGTGGAATCTTGATCTTGCAAGATCAAGATTGCATTCCCTAGATACAATATACTAGCGGCCCTTCCCGGCTTCGTTTATTTTTTAAACATTTTTGAGTTTATTCGTGGAAAACGACAATTTTGTATGGAGGATGGGAGTAAAGGAGGGGAGATGGGGGGATGGTGAGTAGCCTATGTTACTTGCTGATAATGTAGCTTTCTTTAGGTGGAAGAATTTTTAAAATCGGCCTAGTAGTTTTTGAGTTTATTCATTACAAACATACAAAAATACATACATACAAATATTTTCTCTTTATAATATTAAATATCTTATAATTATATATCTTTATAATTATATAAAGGATTGCTCAACTCGTATTAAAGTGTTTAGCATTTGTCTAGCAAAAAAAAAGAATCACTGTTATTTGCTATTAAGTGAATAGTCGTTTATATTCGACTTTGACATTTTTTTTCTCATCACTTCCTTAATAATTAACGAATGGCGCAATTAGTTTGTTTTTCAGCATTTTCCATCATTTTGCGAAATAGCTCCATAGTAGCTATTTGCCTATTTTATTGACTTCGTCGACATAGATTTGGATTTCAAATCGGGTGATCACGGTGGCCAGTCACAAACAATCTTTTTTTTTTAAATACCTGATCAACTAACTTACGGCACAATACAATATACATTGTTGGTCAGGGATGTGTGAGCTGTACCGCGTCCTGTTGGAACGAGAAGTTCAGCTAAAAATAACAATAAAAACCCGTTATTATAGTCAGATTTCAACTGAGGCCTGTATGTACTTGTACAGGCCTCCATGCTCTCATGGGACCATCTCGTGCTTTCTCTTCCTAGCATTGCCAAGATTACCGCTGTCCACAATTGTTTCGGTGCAATCTGATGGTCATGAGAAAAGGCGCGTCTCTCAATTTAAATTTTGAACCGTGAGCACGTAGCATCTACATATTGTATGTCTACATATTGTACATAAAATATGTAGACTTTATATTATTACTATGAATATGTAGATAAAACGGATTTTATAAATTTGTTTATATTGAGTTATTAAACTACTCGCGGGCAATTATCTCGTGTCATGCCGCGAGTTATCATGAGAGAAATCTCCGGAATCGATTCACTCTTTCACCATTTATTAGTTACTTCCAAATACACATACACATTGACTGTATAATATATTGTGTGCTAACTCCCCCTTTTGCTATAATTGAATTTTAATAAATTTTTATTTTTTCTCTTTTTATGGATTATTTTAACAAGTGTTGTACCATTTTGGAATTTGGACTAATTGCGCCATCTTTTAGAGTAACTTGACGAAATAGTACAGTACATTTTTTTTTTCAGTTGAAGTTGGCCGTTGCAATAATTTTGAGTATATGATTGGGCTAAAAGTGTCATTTTCTTAAAAATGAAGGCAGATGTGTTTTTATTTTATACTCTAAGTTACAGAAGGGTTATACAGGGTTACCTCACAATATAAATATTTAAAAAAAGTGATTGAAAGACCATCACACGATGTTAGATTTGTAGATTTTTTCTCTAATGCACATAATAATTGACGAGTCCATTGGATAAGTGGCTAGGGTGCTTGCCTTCCTTAACGCTCTTTTGAAAAATGAACTTTTCAAATTTGGCTCTGGCCTGGATTTGGAAAATAGTGGCAGGGCACACTGTGTTTTCGCAGTCATTTGGGCAGCCCGTCTGGCGGCAGCAACCACCCCCTTACAGAAGACCACCGTGAAATAACAGCACGCGTGCTGTTGTGTTTCGGTGAGTGAGTAAGGGATGCCAGAGCCCATTTCCCTATCTCCTTTCCCTTCCTACTGTAGTTCGGCAGCGCACTTGCAGTAGCTTTGGCTGCCTGATAAATGTATGCCGTACCTATTATATTTTATTGTATAATTTATATGTTTGTTTGCCAGCTATGAGTTGCAAGTGGAGGCGGAGGGTCGGAGGCGCGGGTTGGGGCAACGCGTGCTGTGCGTTCTTGAGAAAGTGGCGCACGCAACGCACATGCGTTACGTGCGACTCACTGCGCTCACGCACAATCCGAATGCTTTGGCGTTCTTCAAAGCATGCGGGTACGTACTTCCTACTTATAGCTGAGAAGTAATTATGTATAGTAGTTTGTAACCCTTTCACGCAAACACTATCATAAAGTTTTTAATGAAACTTTACTGTACCGTAGTTTATATACGTACATCAGATTAACACACAGGCTATAATTTATAATAATAACGCGGACGAAGTCACAGGCAAATGCTAGTGTTTCTTATAGAGCATTGATAGCTCAGTAGTCGCACTCTCGGCTTTCGAAACGGTAGACGCATGTTCAAATCGGTCAGAGCTCCATTTCTAAGTGTTTATTGGAAGCTGACGGTAGTGGCGGAATACCCATGCCTCTTCAAATTGATTAGAAGCTTGCACTGGGGTTGCCAACAATACTTGATAATAAAGTAGGATACTTTATTTTCGATAAATACCTACTTTATTTTTAATTTGTACTGTAAAGCGTTAAACGAAACCCTACACAGTATCCGTTAGATGTCGCTATCGAGGAATTGGCTTTTGTTTAAAGAATGCATTTCAATTAAGGTGTAAATTATTTTAATTAAAGTGTAAATTGCTTAAAATAAGTAATTCTGATATTTATTATTCTGATTTATAGATCGTCCATAAATTTAGCCCTTTATAAGAAAATGTCTATTTTGTGGGTTTGTGTGTATTTGAGTTTTTCACTTATTTAAAAGGTGCATTATCTCAGATAGAAAGTAATGTACTAATATTATAAATGCAAAAGTTTGTGAAGATGGATGTATGGATGTTTGTTACCCTTTCACGTTAAAACTACTGAACGGATTTGGATGAAATTTGGCACACAGATAGTTTATTGCCTGGATTAATTAGTAAAGGATACTTTTCATCCTAGAAAAATGTTCGTCTATAAGTATAAAAAAAATAGGTGCCACCGTCGTCATAGCGATAAAGATGTCGGGCGTTATTTGAACGCAGACGACTATCCCGAAAGTTTTTATTTGGGACTCCGGGTGGGATCGGGAATGAAACTGAATAATCCGAAGCAACAAAAATGAACTTTTATTTCAAACTAGCGTTCCGCCCCCGGCTTCGCCCGGGATGCAATTTTTATATATAAGAACATTCCCCGTTTATCCCTCTTTCCATTAGTGAAAACCGAATTAAAATCGCTCTACCCGTTCACGCGTGATGCCGTGACTAAGGGAAATGGGGATTCATTTTTATATATAGAGATATGTATTTTCTTACAGTATACCGTCTTGTGTAAGACCTGTAAAAATGCTCCTAGACTTGCGAAGGCTTTAGATCGGATCGCATTCCATCTATAACTAGTTCATTATTTATTTAAGAATTGATATTTTTACTTATCACAAACGTCGTATTGATGACGTGACAGAAAGTTTTACAATAAGTGTAACAGACTCGGATTCTGAAACTTATTATTCAGAAGTAGATAGTGATTAAGACAGTTCCGTTTTTTTTCCATTTATTCTTTCCATAGGATATTTGCCTAATTAAGTGTTTAATCTTAATTATTGATCAATTTTAAGATATTTTTTTTACTTTATTGTGTTTATTCGGTTATGCATTTATGCAAAACAAAAAAATGTAGCTTGATCAATAACTAAGTTTAAAAACTAAACTGTCTATTGAAAAACAGGTAAATTAAATTATGTTGAAGTATCCATTTTCGTCGCTACAATTATAAATCCACACTACTTATGCTACTGATCAATTCAAATTCAAACTGACAAACTTTTATTATAAAATAAAAAGATTGAATCACGATGTTTACCTAATACTAGATCACTCAGGATACAATACTATTTTTACATTACAATAAAATGGCAACCCACCAAATGTCATTTTAATCCATCGATTTAGAAATCCGACTATAGTTCCTTTTAGTTTTTTATTTGTTCTGAGGTCGAGTTAAATTGCTCGATGCAATGATCAGATCAGAGATTAAACAACACTAGACCACGTGTAGAATAATCAAGAACAAACTGAATCAATTTAATTGGCTTGCTCGTTGACATTCCTCTTACGTTTCTATTATATAATGTTTAATTATTTATTGGCGTTAATGAAGTGCAACAATGTAAATTTTAAAGTGTCATTAACAATTAACAAAGTGATACGACACGTTACAGTGTATAATGTTACTTAGCAATACTGGATAAGATACAGATACTTAATGCTTTCTGCTAACGCGCTTGAAGAAACAGCTACTAAATATTACCTAATGCCTAATGATACTAACAGTAATGAGTTTACTAACATAAAAAGTAAAGTGTCAAATATCTTATCAATAATGTGTTTTGTCATTTTCTTACGAAAGAAAAAAGTCTCACTTATTAATGACGTGCTTTATCATAACGCAAGCGAAGGTAACATGGTCTTTTAATGGGTCTTACCCGGGAGCGGGTGGATTGTACATATTTAACGCTATACATAAAACATAGACTCTCATACATAGTCATAGAGTATATTAAATCATACAGATTTGGTCTACAATTTTTTTCCATATGATATATATTATGTGGGTGATAGTGATTGTAAATTCTTTTTCTGCGTTGTCGTCTGGCGACAGTGACCACGTCCTAATAGAAATCTGTAATAACAACTCTTTGGGTCTGTCACTTTTTGTAGGCGGTGAAATAGAGTGAGTAAGGGATGCCAAAACTTATTCGCCTACCGTAGCCTCCTTATTATTTGTCTTATCAAGGTAGACAGCGCACTTGCAACTCTTATAACGTTGCTTGTGTTAATAGGTGGCAGTAGCCACTTACCGTCATGTGATCCGTTAGTATACCTGTCGAACTTCACATAAAAATGTTTTAACTTAAAAACTAAAGAGACCCTGTTAAAATGGAAAACATACAGAGGGTAAAAATACTTATTTTATTAACAAAGCAAAACTAGACACTTTCCATCAAAAAGGCCATATAGAAAAAGAATATTATAATAAAAAGTTTAGGTATGTACATTAGCCGATATAACAGCCCTTGTTTTCAGTTTAAGGAAGATAATGTAGATATTTTAAATAACAGGTACAGTTTGGACGAAACAAGCCCGTCCAAGGAGGAGGCGGCTCACTACGAGATCTTGAGTAAAGAGATCGTCAAAGGCGACAGCCCTGGTGTTACGGACGCACTCACGGACAGCATGAAGGCAATATAGGTTGTCGCCTCTGTTTAATTAATAGTCTGTGTTTGATTAATGTTGCAAATAAATAGGTCAATGAAAACTAATAGAAACAAACATATTTGCTTTTGGAGAAGTAATGGAATTATTACGATTATTGTTGACTACTTTTCCTGAACAGAAATGTGTGCACTCCGCTTTTTGACAATTTGTCTAGTTTTGTCAATAATTTTAAACCGAATTAGTCATCTAAACGATTAACAAAAACCCCCCAATAACCATTTAACACGAAATATTTTAATGGTTAAGAATTCCTCTTCTACATGTTAAAAAGCTTGTTACACTTTCGTGCAAAAACTACTCGAATTTTTGTTTTATGCAGGAGTTTTTATATTAGAACTAACGACCCGCGCCCAGCTTCGCACGGGTACAATTTTTTCTGTAAATTATATATAAAAACCTTCTTCGTTTAACGCTCTTTGCATTAGTGAAGACCGCATCAAAATCGATTGCGTGGTTTAGGCATAGTTTATCCACATAGTACAAATCGATTTCAATTTGTACTATGTGGATAACACATAGGCTTTAATTGATAATGATGCGTTGACGAAATCTCTGTAAAAAGCAAGTATTCTATAAATTACTTGCTTTGCCTTGTAATGAAAATACATGTCAAGATCATTTACAAGATATATCAAAAAATTGTATAATGATTACATTTTATAAAGGATTTTTTTATGTGCTATACATATTGTCCTTTCTTATTGTTTAAATAGATTATTAATCGATTGTCTTGTAAGTTATTAATTAAGTTTCATAACTTGGAATTAAGTCTTTAATGAACCCGTGATGTAATTAAGTTTTATGAATTTAAGTATCGCCCGCAAAGGGAATCAATGTTCGGCACTTT
This sequence comes from Bembecia ichneumoniformis, assembly GCA_910589475.2. Taxonomy (NCBI): domain Eukaryota; kingdom Metazoa; phylum Arthropoda; class Insecta; order Lepidoptera; family Sesiidae; genus Bembecia; species Bembecia ichneumoniformis. Next base: position 7,587,813 of record OU342537.1, on the reverse strand, counting down.
GACTATTTCGCCTCTTATACTTATACAAAAGGAAGCGAATGTTCTAAAATTCATTTTGGTAATTGTAATACTTATTTTTTTATATAAGTTCATAATAAATTTTGTTCGTAAAACATTTTTTTTTTATTAATTTCCTGGCATGATACAGAATTCAATAATTAACCCAAAGCCTCTGTTTATCGATTTAATGAAATCTAAACTTCTTTGAAATCTCCTTGTTAATAAACACGAATAGACAAAATTATTATTGACTTGTTATCTATCAATTGACAACTTTCAAAAACCAAAACAAGAATTCGTTAAATTCGTAAGTTATTAAAAATTGGCTCCTTTAGTTTTATAATAGCAAAACCGTTGTTTCGAAAGAAATAAAAGTACATTATGTATTTTACCATTTTAGAATCTACATTAAGTGGGCTACTATTTTAGAAATTACAAGTAAACGAAAGTGGTACTTCTATTTGAAAATAACTCAGTGTTTTTTACAAATACCATAAAGTAGAAAAATTTAGACAATTCAAAAAAGATCAATATCACAAAAATCACTGACAGGCAATGAACGTCGTTAATTCCAATATCGACTACTATTTACCGGACACGCTCTATATTATATTATATACAAACGACCGGCCCGCGACTTCGTCAGCGCGAAATGTAAGAAATGTATGCAAAATTTCACAATAATCAGTTGAGTAATTTTGAAGATCATCTCCTACATACAAACATATAAACTTTACCTCTTTGTAATATTAGTACAGATACAAATACAAAATACAGATAATATATATTATACTACATACTAAATACTATAGTTGTAATATTGGGGATATAAATGGCACGAATAGTTTGTAATAAAAATAATAATAATAATAAAATTTATTTTATTTCACAATATCAACATACATATACGTACATGAGTCATAACAGCCATGGCAACGGGAAACTTATCAACAATCATTATTACAGTGATCTCTACACTAGGCGAGGCCTGTCCTGTTTTAATAAATGAACATTTATTCAGTAGTTTAATTAGAATTAGATTCATGTCTTCTACTATTTCTACTATTTGTATGGATAATCAATAGATTGATGGATACGATAGTGATCTCCAAATTTTCCTGTTCCTACGGCCCCACAACTCACGATCTATCATAATATTATTTGAACTTTGGGAATTTGCAATAAAATATAACGATTATGAATTCCTAGTGATAGTGGATATGTTGTTTGTAAATACATACTAATTGATACCAGAGTTATCCGATATTAAATATAAACTTAATAATTTGCAGGATTGTGACAGATTTTTTGTTTTCCCATGGAGAGCCCTATGTTAGGATAATTGTAGATTTAAATTTAAATGTTGTAAGTTTTTTATTTCATTTTTAGTAATATGTTAAATGTTATATGTTATTCCATTTGATGTGTTGACATGGATAAAAGTGTAGTAATACGAAACGAAACACTGAAGTAGGTTTGTTCACAATTTGGCCTATATCTGAGTGATTTTGTCTGTTTCTTACTATCAACACAAATTGTATCACTTTATATAGTCCACTTAAAGTTGGCCCTGTCGGGAGTCGAACGCAGTTTACCCGGGTCAGAGTGCTAAGGTAAGTTTAACCACTCGACCAATGGGCTCGTGAATCTTCGGTTTAGTTATTATTATAGATATATAAAATTTGTCAACGTCAGTAAGTATTCATTCTGGGGTCAGTATTACTCGCCAGGCAGCCCATCCAACTTCATGGTTAATTCGTCATCATCACAGCCGTAGGACGTCTACTGCTGGACTAAGGCTTCCCCTCTCATTTTCCAAAAGGACCGGTCAGAAGCAGCCTGGATCCACCGTCGACCCGCGGCCCTTATCAGAGGCTCTAGTATGAGTTTACGATACTACACTCGCTAGCGAGAACGTAAAAGTTTTGTATGGAAAATAGTGAACTGTCAATGTCAAATTGTCAATTTTCCATATAAATTTTTTACGTTCTCGCTAGCGAGTGTAGTATCGTAAACTCATGCTAGAGCCACCGGTCGTCTGTCCACCTTGTGGGTGGACTTCCTACTCTGCGATTGCAGGTCCGTGGCCTTCACTCGAGAACCTTCCGCCTCCAGCGGCAGTCGGCTCTCCGTATTATGTGTCCTGCTCACTGCCACTTCAACTTACTAATCCGCCGGGTAATTTAGGTAACTTTAGTTCGTCTACGAATCTCCTCATTCCTGATTCGATATCGCAATGTAACCCCCTAGCCCTCTCCATCTTATTGAGCTTTCTTACGAGGCCCATTGTCAGAGACCAAGTTTCAGCATCATATTATGTCATCACTGGCAACACACATTGGTCGAAAACTCAGGAATTTTGGACGAGAAGATGTCTCGGAGCTTCCCGAACGCTGCCCATTCGTGGTGTATTATGTAAGTACTAATATGTATTTATATGAGTATTTCTTTTCACTTGAACTAAGCAGTTATGCCTTTTCATACAATACTGGATATAAAATAATAACTATTCTAATTTTTAGGTTATTTATTCATTTAAATATTTCTCGTTTGTGCTTTTTAAATATTAAGATAGAGTATATCACAGAAAATTACAAAAAACAATTATATTTATGTGAGTCAAATGATTCAGGGGTCAACTGTTTCTATGTCTAATGGCGTCTCAGGTCTAAGGATTTCAATGCCGTTATTGTTAGAAATATTATTGTTATGCTTCTGTGAAAGAGCTGAACATGCTGTAGTAACATTTTTTCGGGTCTCAGGTAAAATGTTTGACTCAATTTGCTTAGATATTATAGTGTAATTTTGAGGTTGTGTCGGTGGTTCTGCAGAAACCTGCGGATTCCATGACGTGGTTCCTGCCAATCCAGATTGAGTGGTAGGCGGTAAGGTGATAGAGTGCGGTGGCGTTATGATGGAGCATTTCTCTCTTCTTTCTCGTGCGCGACGATTTTGAAACCAAATTTTGATCTGAAACAATTTCGTTCGGGTTAATATCAAGCGTTTAAGGTTTAGCAGGCAAATGGTCCTGTTTTTACTATCCTAATCCGACACAATAAATGTTTATCTATTTAACAATAATTTCTTCTAATTCGTCAACTAAGTCTATTCCATAAATAAGAAGAGAATACCTAGGCGACCGTGCTGTGCTTGGTATTTTTTTTTACGCCAAAGCAGACTTAAGATCGTCACAATGATTGCATTGTTATTATTGGATGTAAGCGGAACTTAATTGTATTCATTATTAATCCTATAATTCACAAATCCTGTAATTAATAATCCTAACTAATATTATAAATGCGAAAGTGAGTTTGTTTGTTGTTTGACACAATAACTACTCAACCGATCATCATGAAAAAAATACAAGAAAGTATAAAGAAGAAGAAAAATATGGTATCTTTAATCCAGAAAAAAAAAATACTGTTCTCGAGGGATCAATATTCCAATGATATTTCCACAACAATTTCCTCCGTGACAGCAACGCACCGGATACCGGCTTGTTGTTTATAAAAGTACTGACAATCTAGTGGCTCGCAGTTCCAGCAGATATTTTAAATCGCGGTCAGGAGACCACATGTCCGGGAAGACTAAAAATCTAGGAAGATATATTAAAGTCGCACCTATCTGCGTTGGGCTAGCGCGGAGATGACGAAGGATTTATTGTCCTGCCGCTGCGTGCCAATTTTTGCCAACGTGCCATGTTGCCAATTCGTGCCAACATGGGAAATAATTTTATGAAAACTAAAATTGAATAATATTGTGAAGCTGTGACATACCACAGTCTCTATTTTATATACAGTTTAGGGTATCAGTCCTACTGAGAGTCCACTTGACAGTAAATGACTATACTATGTAAAATTGTTTGGATGTTTCATTTATTTTCAATGAAAATTGACTGATTTATCTAATTTTGTAAATTTTTCCTTTTTCACATTCAAGGCTATAATTTTGCTATATTATAATAGGTCGGGGAAAAAGTTTCTTCGCATTTTATATGAAAACTCTTTTTTTTTTTTAAGTTTATTTACATTTAATTATAGCTAGTATACATGTGCCATTTTGTTCGATGACTTTTTGCCATCTTGTAGGTAGTGACATGATCCCGTTGCAAAAAATAGACAAAAAACTAAAAAAGACAAAAACCTAAAAAAGAGCGATTTTTTTCTGTTGTTAAAACGTTACTCCCGACCTTTCACGAGGGCATAATTTTAGCTTTGTATTATTACCATTTTTTACTAATTTTTAAACCAACAAAACAACAAAAACACTATAACATTAGTTATAGTGTTTTTGAGCTAATTAATTCTCCCGCACTAAATTAATGCCGTTAGGTTGGTAGCGAAACGTCTCCACATACAGGAGTCTCCACATCCAATGGACGTTATACAGTGGGTTAGGAAGTAGTGGCTTACTTACTCTATCGTCACGAAGGTGTAATGCTGCGGCAAGGGCGCGCAGCGCTGGCGGTGCGAGGTACGGCGCACGCGCATAAGCCGCTTCCAAAGCAAAGGCCTGGGCGGCCGTGAACGGCACCCGTGCATGGCGGCCTGACCGCCGCGGTCGACAGCTGCTACTGTTCACTGCACCTGCAGTAAAAACACTTAACTGTTACCTGTACAAGTAAATTCAACTCTCGTGTCTGTGATTCCGGAAAAAAATATATCGCAGGGTAATAAAATGATGTGACCGAAGTTAGCTATATTTTAATTAACATTAAGTAATGAATGTTGAATAATTTACAACATTGACTAATTAATTAATTAATGAAGTTATTTAAGTCACTAGTAACTAAATTTAAACTATATTCATTTCTGAAACAATTATCTTAACGCCTGAAATAATGCAATAAGCAACAATACTTATTTTAAAGAAATAATAGTCAACAAGGAGTATTTTACAAAAAGTCTACGCTAAGTTAATTATAAAAAGATCTAACGTGGAACTTTCGGTGGACAATATCGGGTACAGCACAACCAATTTGGAACTTCAACACTTTCATCACAATTTCTTCTTGTTTCCTCACTCAATATGCGTTTTATGCTGAAATCTGAATTGGTACCCTTCGAGTCCGAACTGAACGGAGACAGGTCCATAATTGCAACAGCGAAGACCAAGTTCCAAATTTTAAATAAACTCGGCCAACCCCGAAGGAATTGCACAATAAAGGGGAGGAGCTTCTCGAAACACCTCCCCTTTTCTGCAAGGGATGATTGCTCCCTAAATATTTATTAATGTTAGATATTATCTGTTACCGCAATCAATGGGGATTACGCATCGGTGAGTGCACAAGTGTTGTGACATGGCTCATTCATACAAAACGAAAATGAATGAGAAATTGATACTGTTGGCACAATAGATTGTTATTACTTTAAGGGCATGTGGGAAAATTAATTTGTAACTTATATTTTATTTCGTTTGTTCAAGTTATAATACGGTAATATGATATTTCATACGGGCAAACTTTTTGCGTCGACTTTGTGTGTTTTTGTGTTTATTTAATTAAAAGTTAAAGGTGCTTAAAATAATTATTGTTAATTAAAAAAACTATGTTTTTATGATTGTTATTATAAGTAGGTCATTGTTTACAATTTTTGCTGCGTCTGCTTGTTCATCGTAATAACTCCAACTATATTCACCAGAAGTAGCATGAAATCAACCTTCCGTCATAAGAATAAATAACTTCCGTTCGACAATTCACTAGACTTGCTGGACGATAATAAAATTTAGAGACTGATAAAAATATCTTCCATTGACGTATGCAATACAAATACTCAATGCAATATTGATTCAGTAATTAAATTCTATAATACTAGCAGCCCGCCTCCGGCTTCGCACGGATTAGGTTTTATTATTACATGTACTCGTATGTTACCGGAAATATGTGAAATCTAGGAATTGTATACAATTCCTAGCTTAATTAGGAAATGTGTAAAATAATTTATTTATTTATTTATTTATTTACATCACTTACGACTACCATAACAGGCATGCCTAATGCGATAGCGAAGCATTTTATCAATCTTAACTATAATAATTATAACTAATACTAAACTAAACTATTGTATAACTATATAAAATACTATTTATTATCTACCTATAACACAAAATGCTTAAAGATATTCTTGTGAATTCACTCATAGAACAGGTAAATATGTCCAACTCTTCTGCTATAACATTGACAGTGCGAAGTGCACGACTCAAGGGTGCTTCACTAAGGAGGTTGGTTCGTGCAAGTGGCACCGACAAGAGCGGGGGCCGCCGCCTCCGCCATACGTACCTGTCCGGCACCCGTAGCCCTAATTGTGCCAATATATCCGCGTTGAATACCTTCCCTCTAAGTATTTTAAATATATAGGAAATGAGTGTAAATTCCCTTCTGACCCTCAATTCATTATATCCTACCATACCCAAAATAAACAGAGTTGGGTACATCAGCGGATAGAAAGGATACACCCCGTACTGTTTCAAATACAAATACCTAATGAATTTATTCTGTATCCTCTCTAGCATTAACACATATTTCTTTTCGTAGGGTGACCAAATTATTCCGTTGCATTCTAAATGACTCCTTACTAATGCATTATACAGCGCTGATATCGCTCCAATATTCGTGAAATCTTTAGCAGTACGTAATATAAAGCCCAAGTTGCGAAAAGACCTTTTACAAACTTTAACTATGTGGTCCCGAAAAGTCAGCTTTGCATTAAGGTTAATTCCCAGATCCCTCACCTCCGTGCTTCTGACCATTGGTACCCCTTCTATATTGTATGTGTGCCTGCCTGACTTATGTGTCCTGGTAAAACTAATTGTCATACACTTTGAAACATTAAATTGTAACAGATTTTCTTTGCTCCAAGCCACCACTCTGTCTATGTCCCTTTGTAATTTAGTACAATCCAGCTCCTCATTAATAATTAAAGAAAGTTTCAAATCATCCGCAAATAACAAGCACTTTGAGTCCTGTACTACCGATGGTAAATCATTTATCATTAGAATAAACTGCAACGGACCAAGATTACTGCCCTGACTTACGCCAGACCTAGCAAAATACGGTTTTGACACATACCCCGAATATTCCACATACTGTTGCCTATCCGTCATATAACTTGCAAAAAGTCTTAGAAGATGCGAGGTAAAACCCAAGCCAGCTAACTTCTTGAGCAAGATGTCGTTGTCGACCAAGTCGAACGCTTTCCGAAAGTCGAAGTATGCAGAATCAATACGTCCCCCCCCATCTACTGTTGGCAACAGATATGTCATGTGGCAGAGCAGATTACTGGTGGTGCTTCTTGCCGCACGAAAACCGTGTTGAGCATCTGAGAGCTGAGGATTCACCTGTTCCATTATGCTCTTATGTATGATATGCTCTAATACCTTCGCCGGCGTGGATAGTATTGCGACTGGCCTGTATTCATCTACCCTTGTACATGACCTTCCCTTTGGCACTGGCACAACTCTCGAAATTTTCCACCTTTCTGGGTATTCGGCCTGCATCAGGCAAAGGTTAAATATATGGTGAAGCGGCTTAGTCATCACCTCACAACAGTCCTTGAAAATATAGGGTGGTATACCGTCCGGACCCGCTGATTTCTTCGGCTTAAGATGTTTAAGAGCACTGTGAACATCCTGTAGTCGAAGACTATCCAAATGTACCCGTGCCGCCGCATTTCCGTCTCCAGCTTCCTTTATCGCCATCCCTACATCTAGTTTTGCTGGTTCCGAGTTGTAAACTGAGTGAAAATACTTTGCAAATATACTAGCACAGTTCTTATCACTAATAACCTCATCGCCTTTTAGTATCTTCCTAGGATTTCTGCCACCTCTTTTAGAGTTCACATAACCCCAAAAAGACTTAGGGTCATTCTTTAACTGATTCTGAATATTTTGCTTATATTTCTCCTCCGCAAGTGATATATTATTTTTAACTCTGGCCCTACACTTAGAAAAATCTTTATAATCAATATTCGATCTACTTAATTTATATTGTTTATGTAAACGAGATTTCAATTTAATGTCCCTAATGATTTCAGCCGTATACCACTCCGGGTAAACATATTGTGATGTCATTCCAGTTCGTTTCTTTGGAACACAATAATCGATTATTGCGTTAATATTATCGTAAAAAAAGTCTAAACTCTTCTCTAAGCTTAATTCATAAATAGGTGACCAATCAATTGACGCTATACTATTATATAAAAGCGGAAAATTAGCTTTTCTATAGTTATAATTGTTAGCATTGATGCCCAGTGTGTGTAACCCGTTGGCTTCCGTGGTGGTAGCGGCGGCGGCGGCGGCGGGGCGCGGGTCGGCCCACCGTCCGCGTCTTCGCGGCAATGATACCGTTACCTCGAGCGGTGGGTGGTATACATCAATAGGTACGAGCGGTACGTCCGACGCGCACACGTTCACACTATCGCTGTCTGGAAACGTACTTAATACTAAATCCAGTTGTCTACCATTACAATTACTCACCTTGTTCCTCTGAGTGAATCCACAATAAGTTATAAAATACTCAAAATAATTGCTTACATTTGCAGAACATGAATACAAGTTAAAATCTCCTAATACTATTACCTCATTATAATTGTTACAAAAGTCTTCTATTACCTTAAATAGTAACAAATATTCGTTTTCTGTTGTTTTTGGTGGAATATACACAACAATTATCAAAAATAAAAACCTATTGCAAAGATATACCGCACCACTAACCAGTTCGAACATATGATCGTCGATTTCAACGTTAGTTAATACCGGTACACGTCTTATCTCGTACCGCGGTGTGGCCACTAAACACGCGCCGCCTTGCTTCCTCCCGTCCGCTCTGTCACATCGAATTATCGTGTGTTTTGGTGGAACTATTTCCGCGTCCTCAATGGACTCATTGCAGCCTGTTTCCGTCACAGCTATCAATTCAGCGCTGGAAATTAACAGGCTGTTATAAAATGTTTCTAGTTTCGTCCGAAGCCCTCGCACATTCTGATAATGTATTAGAATTTCTGTGGGTTTACTTAATTTCTTATGAAAGTAGGGGTGGGTCTGTTTTCCCGAACCCACCAGATTTTCGAAACCACACCCATTCACAAAATTCGATGTTAACGGGCCAGTTCTGTGGTTTGCATAATTCCGCATACCTACTTTCTGGAACGCCTATGGTAAACGACGCGTAGTCCCTCTCTGTCTTGTGGTTTATTCTGTTTATTTTTATTGGAATATCTTCTTTGTATATCTTTTTAACATAACTTATTAAATTTTCTACCGTGGTTTCCTTTCGAAGACGCCAAACATGTAAGTATTTCTTCCGTTCAGTTCCTTGTATATCTATCTCAGTCGCCGTTTGTAGACCCCCTTTCATTACTTCACCAGTAGGGTATCTTTTTTTCTTCCTATTTATAACAGTCCATTCTCCTTGCGGTACCTGTACTGTGTCCTGTACTTTTTCCATTACTTTCAATTTTTCCCCATTTCTTCCGTTTTCCTTTCCTTCTGTATTCTCCACGATTTCCTCCACAATAGTCCTTCGTCTTGTAATATTTTCAATTGTATCAGTATTCCCTTCATTCACTATGATTAACTCTGGTTTCGTGGCCCCACACTGTTTTGTTGAGTTAACTATATCATACCCTTTGTTTTTCTCAACATTAGCTAATACCGCCAAAGAATAACTTTTAGGATACTTTTCCCCCTTTTTTTCGGTGTTCATGATGCAAAGCTTAGCCTCTAACTGCTGATTTTTGTTCCTTAATAGTTCAATCTCGGCCTCCAGCAACTTGACCTTGTCGTCTTTTTCGTAAACTACCGACATTACAGTTTGTAACTTTCTCAATTCCGTTTCGATTTTTATGAATTGATTATTAAATAGTTCATTATTCTCCTTGAACTGTTTGTCCATCCGATTATTGATATCTAGACGAAAGTCTAGCAGTTCTTGTAGCAGCTTACTCTCATTATCCATAACCATAGACAAATCCTCGTTTCGGCTACCGCGCTGTACGTTCACATAACTATAGGAGATTGGTGTGAATGTTTCATTCAGTTTTATATTACCTCGGACCGGTGTATTTGTGTTGTCCGTCTTTGGTTTGACTCGTACACATTCAGGGCATACCCAATTTGTTATATATTCTTGCGTGAACGTTTCAAATTTCTCCTTTGTTACATTCAGACAATTCAGATGATATAACTTTTTACATTTTTCTTCTGTACACTCCATAAATAAGATATCGTAAATAACATCACTGCATCCATTACACTTCGTTCCCATTGTCGAAGGGTATATATAGGGATTCATCCAACGAAAAGGATTTGATTACAGTTTACAGAAGAAGCACGGTGAAAAGGCGTGCACTTAATGCAACTTTCACAATAATCGGAGAACTTTAACTATTTTTAATTATTTTTGAACACGGAGCGCGCTTTTTGGTAATGTTAACAGTTGTAGGGTACATATAAGTATAATATTTCGAAAATTCTGTAATACACACATTTCGACAGTATTTTTGCCAAAACCAGTAGGTATTCCGGGAGTACTCGCTCCGCTCGCCAAGATAATTTAATTTCATAAAAATTCCAGAACCTAACCTAATTGCAATATTTATTTCTTTAGAAGTCTATCATGCAGTGAAGGTTTGAAATGTCATTTATGTTTATTTTTCACTTGCTCCAAGGATAGGAAGCTTCATGAGGAAAATCACATAACATGTGAAAGCCTGCTTATTCACACGGGGCTGGCGTAGTGAATTACTTGCCTAGAAGTGGAACATAACGTATGTATGTCATATAAAACTGTTGATAAAAACGAAGTAGGTTTGTTATGTTATTTAAAAAGCCTCATTTTGTAAAGTAGATTAAGCCTTGAATTGCAAGTTAATAAATAGGTACCTGTATTGTAACACTGATAAGTACATACAAATATTTACATTCAGATAAGCATTAAATGGCGACATATACCTATAACCGATTGTCATTTTCAGTGCATTGCGTCGTATTGTGAAACGATTTGTGCATCATGCAGCCTACTGTATTATTTAATTGTATAATTTAATCGTTTTACTTTCAATTGGAATAGAAATTGTGGTAAGCGTCGTTGACTGATTGTTGTATTGTTGGTTTTACTGGTATTTACGCTACCGTTACCGCTCAAGTGTCACTTTAACATTTTGATGAACATTCGAGCGTGCAAAGCTTCACAAAGATCGTACAATTGTGTCCTAAATAGATTGCAAACACATTGTTACTTTACTTTGATGCGTCTGCCCTGATAGTTGCAATAATGTACTACCTACTTTTGAAGAGGTCACTTAAGTGGTTACAATTATTTTTTATAAGTAGGCACACTAGCTGTTCTTCGCGACTTTGATAGTCTTTAATTTGGATTTCCGTCGCCTTGTGTATGATTAGCTCCCGAACACTCGTGTTGATTCCATAGGAAAATTTCTTACGAAGTTCTTACCCTGTCCCTTTAAAAATCTTTCTTAGCAGGCTCCTCATTGCACAACCTGTGACCTAACATTTATAGGCTTTGTTGTAGCCTTATTTTTAACATTGGGAAATCCTCATGGATACCCAGCAGCGTAGGGGGCGCTGCGGGGCTATGCTGAAACTTCTACAGCCCAATTGCTATATTGGGGGTTTCGCGGGAAAGTTGTGACATGACATTCGCGACAGGCTTTGTTATAGCTGTTCATATGTTTTGTCTGATTTCTGATGATGAAGATAATTTTCAGCTAAATATAACGGATTCCAAGTTATTTAGCAAAGTGTCTCAAAAAACAAAATTTAAAAGAAATTACAAACCGTTCAGGTAATGGTGTGAATACCGTTGGAAAGCGAGTTTTCTCCTGGTTAATAATCACCAACAATATAGGTTAATATCAAAATACAAACCCTAGTTATATAGGCAAATGTAGAATGACATCATAAAAATTTGGCGGCGATTTAATTACGTTATCAACGCCGCCATAGGCTCAGAAAAATTTTTGTCCCGGGCTTTTTAAACTCGTCTGCCTATGTACTAGCTGAATCCAAAAGGACGCATTGGTTGCCGGATCTAAAAATTTTTTTAGCTACCTAACCCCACCACATGTAAACATATGATGAAGTCGTGGTTACGAAACATCCGGGAATGGACTGGAATTGCCTCAGTCGAGCATTGGATGCAGGACTGAGGCACTGGGAGAGAGAGAGAGATGATGATAGATAATAATAATAATTAAATATTTATTGATCACGTCTATATGTGATATAGATGTAGACCTAAATTCGCCTATATGACCAACAATTACTGACCTACTAAATTAATTACATTACACTGGAAACCAGGGGAATATTGTTTTGTTTTTGTGACATAATTACTTACTTCACGATTGAAGTAAACATAAACACAACATTGAAATACAATTCTTATTATTGGAGAAAAAATCTGCTATAAAATTATTGTATAAACTAAATAAAAATATATAAAAATTGCTGTAATTATAAATTAATTACTATAATTATAATTATATACTGTAATTATAATTGGCTGAATTAGCCAGCCTAAAATATGTATGAAAAAAACCACCCAAAGATTGATTTGGATTAAATAGCTGTTTGAAACATTGATTTGGATCTGCCATATATTAATTTCATCACAATTTATTCATTTACATTTAAATATAATGAAAAAGGTATAAATAGAAAAACTGCGGACTTACAGACAGACATGAGACACCTATAGCATAGCGACTTTGTTTCATTATTATAATATTTACAAATTAAAACTCATCATTTCTAATCGTCGTAGTTTAATTATTTTTGTAATTGCAACTGCCACTAACTATATATAGTTCGAAATGCTCAATCTATGAACAAAGACGCGGAACGAAATATCTTTTCAATTACTAATTTATTATGAAATTATAAAGTAATAATTACGCAACACTTAACAATTTCAAGCAGTTTTTCGGGTACATTATGTCATGTAATCAGTTTTAAAAGACCGGCGAAGTGGTCAGACCGGCCGGGCCGGCCGGCGGCGGCCAAGTGGTTATAGATAGATATCAAATATTGGCCACTTAGTACGGGATTGCCAATCTCCCAGTTTAGTAGTTTTATTGCACACTAGCTGATACCCGCGGCTTCGCCCGCTTTGAAAAATAAAAAAATAACGCCTGACTAAATACATTATGAGTTATTTCACGGTGGTCTTCTGTAAGGGGGTGGTTACTGTCGCCAGACGGGCTGCCCAAATGACTGCGAAACGCAGTGTGTCCAACACTATTTTACAGATCCAGACCAGAGACAAATTTAAAAAGTTCATTTTTCAAAGTTGACCCTGCCGGAAATCGAACCCGGGAACCCTAAAACAGAGCGTTAAGGCCAGCACCCTAATTTCTCATCCAACGGGCTCTGCAGGGTATAGCTTTACAGGCGTTAGATGATCCCTTGAGAACTGTATTATTTTTTTTGGATGAAAGGTACCCTATGTCCTTTTTCTGCATCCCTGACAACGTATATGCAAAATTTCATGAGGATCGGTTCAGCGGTTTAGGCGTGAAAAGGTAACAGACAGGCAGACAGAGTTACTTTCACATTTATAATATTAATATGGACTAGACATTGGCATGGCCAAGACCTTTATATGTGTTTATAAGATAATATTCAATTAATAGGTTTTGCTTTGCGATTTTTTTTCTATCAAGCTAAAATCATCTAATTTTTTTTATATCTGATTTTTTTAAATAAAATTTGCAGACAGACTCCAGTTGATGGCCTATTATCACAAGCAATGCCACATAGGTGCCGACGTTAGTACGAAAGCTATAAGGAAATGGGCTCTGGCATCCTTTACTCACTCACCGAAATACAACAGGAAATATGCTGTTATTGGCTGCCAAACGCAGTGTGCCCCGTATTATTATATTTACGATATTTCTAACTTAATATCGTGCATAATCTTTATATAAATAGTTAAAGACAACAGCCCTGTATCTTTTTCTCATTTGTTTATGAATCGATTTCCTTTTTTTTGTTTAGTCTGAAAAAAACGGATTTTCTTTTCACTTTCGTAATATTTGTGGTCGCATTGCGATCAATTGACACAAATAATAATCTGTGGTGGACACACACTAATATGATGATAACCTTTTATTTATTCCTTGTATCACGTCAATGGTAATGATGAGTTAAACTTTTTCCATCCTTTGTTATACATTTTGCCCTAATATTGGTTATAGCATCATTGCTTTTCTATATATGTATATTTTTTAACAGTAACAAAGTCAAGTTTAGGTGAGGGACGTCGTCAGCACCACCACTCATCACTCCAAGGAGCAATATTTACACAAAGCACTCGATAACCAAATCACTAGACATGAGGTTGAAAACCTACAATCACCAGTCACCACTGCGGAAACAATACACATTAAAAAACAGCTGCATATAAAAATGATAATGAACTTCGTTATAGCTCAGTAAGTAGTGAAGCACGTCGCAAACCGGTACTGTTAAGTCTACATTACAGGGCCACAATTACTGGCGTTCCCCCACATTCCGAATTTAAACACCAAACAATAACCTAGTTGCGCAACGGCAACTGCTTTCAAAAACTTTTGATCTCTGGTGGTTTTCTTAGAATAATGTTAGTATCGGAATACTTCGAATTGGAGGGTGGAGATCGTATGCCGAAAATTGGATTTGGAACTTGGCAGGTTAGTAGAAATACATATATATATATCAATTTAGAGTAAATATTTTAAATATATATACATACGAATAATACCACCGATAGTAATACTTAATTAGAATATTTGTACTTATCAATTTATATTTTTTTAAATAAAATTATTGTTCTATTGTGAGTAAATCATCTATGAGATATATTATGTACCTATGAATAAAAGCAGTTAGTTTTGCTAAACAGCCAAAGTGCGGGTACTCGTCCCAAACTATATTCCTAACTCGGCCCCATTATAATATACCTTATGCATCATCACATAAATGGCGCTCGTTGGATTGAATTAAAGCACCGAAATCCATACTAATATAATAATAAATGTGAAAGTAACTGTCTGTTACCTTTTAACCCGTTAACTACTCAACCGATCATCGTGAAATTTTGCATATTTGTCAGGGATACAAAAATGGACACATTTCATTCAGAAAAAAGTACTGTTTCTGGTTTCTGAGGGATCATCTAAAAATAAAAATGTAACGCCAGGCAAAAGTGTAACAGCAATAAATATGTCAGTTTTTATATTTTTGTTATTTTTCAATGCGGACAAAGTCGCGGGCTCCCGTTAGCGTGAAATAAAAGTCATCCAAAAATAATGGTACCCCATTCGGATTTAATATACCTACACATAATTATATTATTGATTTTACTTATGGATTTTTGGAAAAAAAAATCAAAAATCAATGTATCCCTTTTTTTGATAGTAGGTAGTAGATATAATACGTTGATTATAATGTTTTTAAGGATATGACCACACCATAATTTACGTTAACTTAAAACAATGGACACATTGGAACAGGTGAAGGGGAGGGGAATATCGCAGTTGTGCAGATTCTCAAGGCCCTAGTCAATGATTGTGCAATCATAATTGCTAACCAGTATTTTTCATACATTATGAACTATACACTTTTGCATGCGTTATGGAACCCATTTTTGAAGCATTCCACTCCGATTGAGGTGCCTGTAAAACGTGGTTTTTAAACGTTTCAACGCCACCTGCTGACGAAAATCGTTACTCACGCATTTTGTTCTTGATATTTGGGAACAAAAATAAATCATTAGGTGCTAAGTCAGGGCTGTACGGAGGGTGATCCCTCAATTCGATGTTTTGGCCGTACAAAAATCCGGTTGTTTGATCCGATGTGTGAGGGCTCGCATTGTCATGATGAAGAATGATGCGGTTCCAGAGTCCGAAGTTCCGAAGTTCCAGAGTTCAGAAGTCCGAAAAAATCGGACTTCTAGCAAATAAATCATCGTGTATCGTTCTACGATTCTCCAATGGCACTGTCGCCACATGACCGGTAATTCTGAAATTTCCGAAGAAACAGGCAATCATTTACTTCGATGTGCCTTATCCGCGAACAACTTTGTAGGTTTTTGCTAGTTTTGGAAGACCCATACACTCGATTGTTTCAGGTTCATATGCATAAATCTATGATTCGTCACATGTGTAGATGTTATACACAGCTTTTGATGCACCTCGATTGTATTTTTTCAACGATTCCAACGAGATCAAATCTTTTTTAATACGGATAAATGTTCATGCAATATCTTATTGATGCTATAGTCATACTAATGCCCAGCATCGATCTTGCATTATCAGTTCACGCACAGCATCGATGTTTTCTGGTACGATTAGTTTTGGACGACCTTCTTTGGGCACATCCTGCACCCCGACCAATAATTAAAAAAAGCGTTATATTTAGCGCTGGGCACTAGAACGCGCTTCGAGACAAAAAAAAAGCGCTAAATCTGGCGCGAAAAGCGCTAAGTTGGCAGCACTGATACGACTTTCTACTCGGCTCGGCGATGTCTCCTCTACCGCAATGAGCTCGTATCGTATACCTACCTATAGAGCTGGAGATTTCAATGTAAATTTTGATTATTAAATTAAATTGCCTTTAATAAAACAACCTTTTATGCATATTTTCTATACAAAATAAGTAGTTTCGATGTTTCACATTGCTAGGAAACATCCGGAGCTAATGTACTCGTGAGAATTTAATTGTAATAATTATATTAAATTCTCACGGTCATATGTGTATGTACTTATCTATTGGGTTGTTGCAAAGTGCGGTTAAATAGTGCGGTTTATCAAATTAAACCACAATTTTTAATCAAAATATTCTCCGTTACTTTCTACAAACTTTCCCCCTTTTCGGGTAACAGAAGTACCTAGGTATACCACGGCGATAGAAGTTTTCATCTTTGGAGGCAATAAAATCATCCACTACTTTTCTTACTTCCTCGAAGTTCTTAATTTTTGTCCAGACAAGAAATGCTGCATTGAAGCGACATGCGGCCGAGCGTTATCATGAAGCAATATGTCTGGGCGAGTATTATGGCCAGAAAATAGTCGTTTCTCTTTGATTACTTTATTTAATTCATTCAATTGTGCACTGTAACGATCTGCGGTAATTGTTTCTCCAGGTTTCAGCGGGTCGCAATGAAGTACTCCTTTTTCATCACACCATATACAGAGTAGAGCTTTTTGAACATGGGTGCAAAGAAAGATAGACGTTTAATCTGTTGAGGGCAGATTTCTCGGATAGCTGGTGAGGCACTCACTTTCCTTCTTTTAGAACTTTTCCAAGGGCATGCAAATGACGACTTACAGTAGACTTATCGAAGCCAAGCTTATCAGAAAGTTCTGCAGTTGTCTGTGATGGATCTTCATTAAACGAGGCTTGCATGTAGTCTGTTTCTAGGGTTTGGGGCCTACCAAAACGTGGTTTTTCGTATAAATCAAAATCGCCACTTTTAAAAAGCTGAAACCACTTTTGGCGTACGTTCGGATACAACGAATTTGCCTTAAGTTTCGCAAAGTATTCTTGAAGCTTCGGCCGCTGTCTTGTTTTGATTAAATATAAATAAAATGCAGTGACCAATATGCACTTTATAAATATCTATTTTTTAATATATTTAAGCAAACTAGAAGGATCACAAATCTCAAATCAATCAGATTACTCAATATTTAGATACCATCGCCATCTATACGTGCCCGTACGAATTTTTACAGCGACCTATTATTTACATATTATTATTGTTTGATATAAACTAACTCGCTGGTGCGGCGACTTCGTATGCGTACCCGTATAGCCTTTGAAATTCTATTCTATCGGTGAAACGTGTTTTTAAATCGGATGAGTAGTTTTAAAGATTACTTGCTACATACAAGAAACAAACATACAAATTTATCCCTTTATAATATTAGTATAGATAAGAGTTTTAGAAAAAAAGTTTTAGTAGTGGCAGTGTTCACTGTGTTTCGCAGTCATTTGGGCAGCCCGTTTGGCGGCAGTGACCACCACAGAAGACCACCGTGAATAACTGCATGTGTGTTGTGTTTCAGTGACCGAGTAATTGATGCCAGAGCCCATTTCCCAATCCCTAATGGTCGCAGTGCACTTGAAGCACTTATGGCAACCACCTACTAGCAAGTGGACCGGCAGTCTGGCTGACATCTTTACATAAAACAATCTCTTGTTAATAAAATAATTTATTAAAATTCATAAAACTGCAACGTCGCTATACAAAGATTTCTTGTTATAAAATATAAATATCTAACCGCAAATATCTAATTTTATTATACATTAATCTAATATCTGGCTTCCTCCTTCTTTGCCCCAATTAGGTCCTGTCTAGTTTCTTCCAAATTTTCGACAATTTTTTTCACATCACTCTTAACGTCATTTCTTTGCTTTTTTCTACAAACTTTACGTTTGTTTCCAAGTCTGAAAAATCTTTTAAATATGTGCCATTTCGATTTGTGCAAATTTGTGCTGGAGTCTGCTATCTGAAAGGGTTTCTCGCAAAAGGAGACATAGTCCTTGTCTGATCCGCAAGAACAATGGTCGTCATAACAGATATACTCGCGCTCTTTTATGTCCCCACTGGAGTGGGATAGCCTTTTCGATGTGGACGCGCAACAAACACTCGTAGTCGACCACTCCTCTGACACACTAGTCCGCTGACCGTCGCAAAGTATCTCGGAAGGATCATTGGACATTATCCTTTTAAACTCAATGCAAAAAAATTGCTTAAAACAATTTTTAATAATTCTTTTATAAAGTCATTTAAAAAACACCACAAGCTTTTATGTTGTAAATACTTACATAAAATTCAATAGCAATAATCTTGCAGTAAAATTCTGTCTACCACAGTCACAAAATGTCAATTCTTTGATGTCTACTGATGTCTACAAAACAAAATAATTGTTTGAAAGAAGTCTGGTATTTCTTGATTATGGTCCTAGTTGGACGAAATAAATATATGTATATTTTTTATTCGATTTTTAAAGAAGGTGTTACATTATTTATTATTTAACTTTGTTTATTATTATATTATTATTGTTTTTATATATTTATATCAAATTATATTATACTAGCTGTTGCACGCGACTTCGTCCGCGTCTCTTTATCGTCTCTTATATATATAAAATCGGCCCAGTAGTCTTTGAGTTTATTCATTACAAACATACAATACAATTTTTTCTTTTTATAATATTCTATTTATATAACGCTCTTTCCATTAAAATCCGTTCAGTAGTTTTTGAGATCATCGCGAACAAACATACAGACATGCAAACAAACAGATGCGACGGGGGGACTTTGTTTTATAAAGTAGTATATCTTGTACATTGATGAAGAAGAGAGCGCTGAATTAATAACAGGATATTTAATTTACTTTAATTAAAAAATACTTAATGTAAACCAAATGTTCATTCACAATGCAATGGATTCGACTTCACAGAAACTGCCCAAGAACAAATAACTTGATATTAAACTAGCTATGTCCTGCGATTTCACCCGCCGTTTAATTTAAATAGAAAAGAATTATCTAATTATCTAATTACATTTCGCTTCTTCGTGGGGCCGGCCGCCGCGCCGCGCCGCCCTAGGTATCAGGGTCGCGCATGCGTTAAACAATGAAATAAAAAAATAATACAACTTGTATAATGTCAGGTCCCTCCATTCCACTGGGCTCTCTGGGCAAGTGCCCAGGGCTCCGTCATCGATGGGTCCTCCTATTTTCCGCCTAACGCTCCTTCAAATTGAAAAGAATAAAAAATGAATTAAGAAGTACAATGCCTCAAAAAAGATTGACTAGTTTGTTGCTGATGTGCATAGAATGACTTTGAAGAAATGAAGCTTTAAGAATGCGCTTCTTAAAGCTTGAAGGCCACCTCTTCAATCAACTATATCTTAAGTATATATCTTTAAGCCCTAACCTATATCTATATCTTTAAGCACTAACCTGCACATAGTGAATTGTCGAGAGTTACCTCTATTCTGGATTATCTATGTGATAATTACACCTCTTCATTTAACGTAAATATAAAGAAATAAAAATAACGGTTGAATAGATGCAAAATTTGATTTTTATATTCATTTTACCTATTTTAATAAAATAATCCTTTGTCATAACCATAGGGCTCCATTATTCTAAAGTGCCCAGGACCACCAATTGGTTAAAGACGGCTCTGTATAATGTAATTTCAGGCGGCAGATGAGGTGTTAGAGAGTGCTGTGGATGCAGCATTGGCCTGCGGTTATCGCCATTTCGACACAGCTCGTGCATACGAAAATGAGGCAGCACTCGGGAGGGCCCTTAAACGTTGGATCGGAGCTGATGTTAATAAAAGGAAAGAACTGTTTATCGTCACGAAATTGCCACCTGGAGGTAAGTTTATATTCATACTAGTTACAAATATGACTTTGCCCGCGTTAAAATGTTCTTCTTTGAAGTTTTCCAAAATGATTGCAGCACTTACCGTAGGTACTTTATGCGATTTGGTTAAATGATGGAGAACTAAGATCTAAACAGATGATTCGGAATTCGGAAAATATGGTACAAAATCTTATCCCGCGGGAAATTATTACAAGTTTTAAAGATATCCTCCAGGAAATGAATTATATGTGATCCGAGTTACAAAAATTTGTAGAAATTTGTAGCATTAAAATATAATCCAAACTAATTATTAACTTTGTTTGTTACGCTTTCACGCCTTAACTACCGAACTGATCATCATGACATAGGGATCTTTCATTCAGAAAAAAATTACTGTTCCCAAGTGATCATCAAAAATAAAAATAAAATTTCAACGCCTGACAAAAATATACGAGCAATAAAGACTGAATAAATTATTGTTCATATATTTTGTTAACGCTCAAGAAAAGGGGCGCGGACGAAGTCGCCGGCAAAAGGTAGTTTTTTTATTTAGGTGGCAACACGCGTTTAACACAAACCACTTTAATTTATTAACAAATTATATAATTTGGTCTTTAATTCAAAGTTAGGACAACTATGTTCTGTTGGGTATTTATGTGTTACATAAAAAAGGGAAAACCAATGACCTGTAAGCTCTAAGTCAAGATAAAATAATTGCCTTTAATAAATTAAGGATAGTGTAGTGAATACAGGATAAAACGAAGTTCTTAGATTATATCGGAATGGAAATTGTGCCAATTTGAATACAGGAGGCAATCCCAATTAATGTCCAATCTGTTCCAGGTAACCGTCCAGAACACGTCCAGGAATACTTCCAAGCGTCCCTGCGAGATTTAGGACTGGAGTACGTGGATCTGTACCTTATACACACGCCGTTTGCATTCGAACACGTACCCGGAGATCTTCATCCGAAGAATCCTGATGGAACTATCAAAGTGGACTTGTCTACCGATTTGATCGCTCTCTGGCAGGTACGTTCCTGGATTAACTAAGTTGCTGATAATGCCCCAATTTCAATGCAGACTCTGCTACTAACAGTGACCGTCAACCCTGTTAAATCTGCAAAATGAATTAACTAATCTATAAATCTGGATTGAAACAATTCGGATTGATTGTCGATTTGTTCGCTTAGTTCTTCTAAACTGCGTAAAGGACTTTATTCCGGTTTTTACTGTCATCATTATCATTATCTCAGCCGAATCAGACCGGTCTGAAAGACCCTGGATCAGCGTCGGCCGTACTTACTCCCTAAGAGCGAACGTGCAGTGATGTGGTCACGGCCACGGCCACGACCCAGCTGGCCGCATGCGGGCAAAAAATTCAGTTTTGTATAGAAACTATCAGTTAATCGGAATTTCTTCTAAAAGATTTATTACGTAGGTAGAATAAAATCTAATCAAAACAAATAGTACAGATGATTTGTGACGAAAACGTCAAGAAAATCATGTTAGACCGCTTAAGTACGTGATTCACCTTGGCCTTGAGTCAATTGCACTCGTCTAGAGTCGTAGTTTGCTGAGACTGAGATTGGTCTAATCTAAGAGATCATCCCAATTATTCTTCACCCTGAAATCAATAAATTTTCGCTTAAAACAATCTCTAAAATTTAAGTTAACTCTGCCTGCTCTACGTTAATATTAGTAAGTACAATAGGCACAGAATACTGAACAAACCAGAAAGCCGAATTTTGACAACTCGCATCGCCCTGACGTTGTTTGTGTTAAGAATAAGTACGGTAGCCACCAACCACTTGTTATAGGAGCGGAGTGCACAGATTGTGTGGAAGTTGTGAAATAGAAGTACATATTATAGCAAGGAGTTATTTACTCCAACACTACTATCAAGTGGACCGTCGATCTGTTTGCTGACTTTTACGTAAAGGAAGTAAATTTTATTTAAAATCTATACATAATAGTAAAATATAATAAATAAGGCCTTGTGTAGTTTTTACGCGTAAAAATGCGCCTAGATTTGCAAAGGGATACAATGAAACTATATTAAAGTTATATGGTACGCCTTCACATGTCGTTAAATTTAGGAATTGATTTTTTACCTATCGCAGATAGGAATCTATTTTTTTCTATATCTATTTATATGTATTCAATATCTAAACATATTATAAAATAAATCCCTCAGCTGATTTTAATAAGGTTTTAACTAACGGAATGAGCGATAAACCAGGAATATAATTTGCAAAAAAATGCACCCGTGCAAAGTCGGGTGCGGGTCACTAGTATTACATAAAACTATCTTGGTATTGGGCACAATGAACGACGTGCACTTTTTCTACTTATGTTTTTAAATGATTAAATGAGTTTTGAGTCATCTCATTATGAGTTATCACGATAAATAGTTCGTATATTTCTTTGACAATTATACAATTACTGTCATCGTATTGAATATCGCAAAAGGCACAAAAGTTTCAAAATTCTAGTCAAATTATTCTTCCCTTGTGAGTCCGATATTTAATTTTAAAGTCACAGATCTAGATTAATAGTTTTGATAAGAATTCAAATATTGTAAAAAAAATGGGTGTGCAATTTGATAGTAATTATAATTTGATACATGAAAAAGAGAAATATTTTGTCACCAAATTTATTATAAACGGATGCAATAAAAGTGATGCTGTGTACAAAGAATGCAGCTACTCGTTGCCCTATAAGAAGTTGTGGAAAACGAAGAAGAGTAAGACCACAACGAACTCGGATTCAAAACCCGAACATTTAACAGAAATCGTCCAATCGGAGTCAAACAATTTAAGCGATCTCAAAACATCTGTACCCGTGATTTACGTAAAACAGATGGAACCAATTGTCTTGAATGCAGATAATATAAAGAGAGCAAGCTATGTTTATTTTGAAGAAATAGATCACAAGGAAGATATAGTTGACGAAGCTGATATCGCTCAACTGACGACAGAAACGTTATGCAATACCGCCAGTTTACCCAAATCTAAACACTGCCAGACAATTAAGAAAAAGCACTATTTGCCTAAAGTTTTATGTCCGTGTTGCACTGGGGGCGATGATGATATCGAAGAATACGAAAGCATAGAACAGAAAATTCTATACAATGTAGACAATTATCCACTACACTTGGACCCTTCTCTTTTAAGTGTGCTGCATATGCAAAGAGTTCTAAAGAAGAAGAAAACTGCAAAGAATTACCCAAAACTATTAAAAGTCCTTTTACAGAATACATATAAAAACACCTTTTGTGTATTTCTGCGATACATTCAACAGCAGATTTAAAGAACTCTACATGCATCAATGTTAAACGTAATAAAATTGAAAGCATGGATGTATATTGTATATATATACTCGGAAAAATATTAATTAAAATTTATATATGTATATCATAATAAATGAAGAAAGAAAAGACTGAAAGAAAGAAAACAAACAGTAAGTAATCGTATTAAAAGTTATCAATCTTTGCATTAATGAGGTAGTTGATTGTAAGTAGTATTAACTGTTTCGTTATTTTGACAATTATTAAGCACTAGTGACCCGGCTTCAGACGGATGCATTTTTTCTGGAAAATTGTATAAGTACACTAACTTTCGCCGTTTCTCGCTGTTTTCATTAGTGAAAACTGTATAGAAGTTTTACCTCTGTTGAGAGGTTTAGAAGAAGTTAGCGGAGAAACAGACAGATGTGGACAGCCACTTCAATGTATAATATGAGAGATATGTAATATACATAGATGTAGATTGAATTGAATCAGTAGAGAGAGCGCCTAAGTAGAGGCGGGCACACTGCTCTCGCAGTCACAGATTGGGCAGCCCGTCTAGCAGCAGTGACTACCCCCGTGAAATAACAGCATGTATGTATGATATTGTGTTATGGTAGAGCCTATTTTCCTATCTCCTATGGTCCTACTTTCCGGCAGCGCACATACAGTAATATAAATTAAATATATTTAAAATTTTTACTTGTTAATGTATATATTAATTGTACGTCCACATGCACACTATTATTATAGTCGTATATTTGATCAATTTATTATGGACCTGATCGGATCTCCGCGAAGTCAAAATGAGGTCACCGCTGCATGGCTTGTAGCACACACAGCATTTGTAAAGTTGGGTGCTCATTTGAGCTTTCTTTGTTACATTTTCTTTCTTTGTTTCAAAAATTGTTTAGAATTGAATCAGATTTAATTCATGTGACTCGTATTATTAATAATTTTAGCAATAGTATAATACTAAAACATTCTGCTAAATAAGGATATTTTAGCTGGAAACATGTTTTTCAAGTCAATTCCTTTGCATGAATGGTGTCTTGTGTTCAAGAAATACAATTACTTAAATAAATGCAAATAACCACTTTTTATGGACTCAATAAACAAAGTCTGCGAGTGAAACCGTTTTTTTCTCACGCATTCAGACGCAGTTGCAATTAATTTCGTCTTGAAAAAAGAAAGTTTTATTAGGTGCCTGATATTATTTTACTGAGACTGTAGACTCTTTGGTCTATTTTAATTTCGATTTTTCAATATAAAGTTTCATTTTGTTGCTGTCAAGAAGATATCAAGAAAAAAGATAAAAAAAACATATGTCAAAATTCCGTCAACATAAATAATCTTATTTTTAGGCATCTTACATTGAAATGTCCATCGAAATGCAATGACCCACTTTTATTAGCGGTTACTAAATGGCATGACTATTGTTTTCCACGATGACTAAACCTAGTCTGCACATTCCGGGAGTGACGAGAAAGTCGCCATTGGACAAAGTCAAAGACGGATTACGTTACGTGTTTTGTTGTGGCTGTTTCAGTGGATAACATTTAATACTGATAACATATAAATTGTACTAAAAAAAAAGCTAAATTAAGTTGCTGAACCAAAAAAAAAAGTAAACTTAAAAGGCATTACTAACAACTGACATGTCCAAGAAATAACATCATATAATGAATAGGTCTTCATCGGGGACTAGCCGAAGCAGCAGTAGAGGTTCATCTGGTATAAAATCTAAATGCAGAAAACTTAAAGACTGTTGTCGGTGCTTTTGGTGTTGCGGTTGTTGTCGACGTCGAGGTAGTCGTTGTAAAAGGAAATCGTACAAAATTACAAGAAGAGTTAAAGATGTTACGTATGTAAGAAATAAGAATAAGGAAGATCCGGTTGCTTCTGGAAGCGCAAACGAAACGGTTGTTTCGTAAAAGTAAATTCAGAATAATTCGAGTCGTTTGTTCAGTGAAACCTTCACACGTGAAGGTTAGTTCATATATTTTCTTCGATACTTATAATAATTATGACTAGTGGAGTAGCTTTCCTTAAATGAGCCCTATATCAAATTCTGACTGTGTCAAAGCCCAAATGGAAGGGAAACAATTTTTCCAAAAAAAAAAAAACTAAAGCTCGCCTGTTTTTACACTCTTGCAACTTACATATCATTAACTTGGTTAAGATTAACTTTTACAACTCATTTCTGCACTTAGAATTATAGTAAGTGGTATGTAATGTAGTTGAGAAACATATTGTGACATATTAAATTATTTATGTAAATATGAATTAAATCTGTTAATTTTAATAAATAAATTATATTTGTACTCCCATATTAATGGCAGGAAGTGAATGTTCAGTTATTTAATTAGGAATTTAATTGTAACTTGCATTTTACGCAAATGTATGTTTCTTTCTTTCTTTCTTATGTAACTTCCTCTGCCTGTTTTTGCCATTTGTGTTTATTGCATCCATGGTGTCAAAATGTCAATTTACACAAAATAATTGCAACATCAACTACTAAGTATTAGGTATTATAAAGGTAGGAGCGGGCTGGTTTTCTTTTTTAAACACAACGAGCACCAATTTTCTACTTATGTTGAAACCTATCCTGTTACATACTCAGTCTTATGTTTATTTATCGTTTGAGAATTGAATTATTATTCTTATTATTAAATATTTTGTGTCAGGCCGTGTTAAAACTAAAGGAAACGGGACGGGTACGACACGTGGGCGTTTCAAATATGAACGCAGAGCAGCTAGCCCGCTTGTGCGCCGTCTCCAAACCGGCGTGTCTGCAGGTCGAAGTGCATCTGTTGTGTCAACAAGAATCGCTCGTCGCAGCAGCTAACAAGCTTGGAGTACCAATAGTCGCCTATTCTCCATTAGGATCGAAGGCGCTTGCTGACGTTTTAGCAGCGAAAACAGGGTATGTTTCGCTAGATCCAATAGAATTACAACTTGGGTAGTAGGATTTTGTAGCGGAAGATAACACTGCGATCCGCTCTTCTGTCATGGACACTATGGACATCAGTAACCATCCCATTACAAACGTAACGTGTTTGAGTATGGGATACCAGAAAACACTTCATAATGCGGTCGAAATTGGGATCTTAATAATGAGAGACCGACCGGAGAGATTTATATAGATATCTTTACATATTATAAATTGAAGCATCGCTTATTAAACTTATGTCAACATAATAAACTTATGTCAACACCTATGATGTCACATCGCGCTGACGTCGTGAGATTCATCATTTCGCGGTCATTGTACCGCGCTGGTACATATTTTAGAATGCTCAAGGCACTTTAATATGTTTCCGGTTTCACCATCACACATATCCCTGGGTTAATTATACCAATACCTCTTTTAAGAATTTTCTTATACTCATTACAACGTAATAGGTACCTCTACAAACTCTACATACAGGAGGTTTTTTATAATTTAAGCAAACTCTCGCATTTATCCACTTACTTATATGGCGTGGAATAAAAAACTATAGTAAATATTTTCTTGAATTTTTTCAAAAAGTTTTAAACCCTTTCACGTTCATATTTGTGACTGCCGATTAAATTTTATCCTAATGCCGTTTGATATCCCACACAAATAGTATACTTACCCAAATTTACAATTTACCATTTGAACAGGTACCTCTTACTTGATCGAAAGCGGCTATGATATCGATAGGCCATCAATGAAGCGTCTAACTTGCATTGACGCATACTTATTCTGTGCTGTAATAAGTTATAATTAAGAAATTTAGCAAGCTGAGTCGTTGACTCGAAAACATAATTAACTGAGTGGAGTATTAAAATCGGAAATATTTTAGAATGCCATCAAACTTGTTGCAGGCTTTCTTGAACCCATCTCGAGTTCTGGCTCAAATTATATTGTCCAAGTACGCGTCTGCAACTACGTGACCGAATCTGGGGGCTCTAGTGTAATAAAAAGCAGAGGGAGAGGTATAGGTATACTCCCTTAAAGAACCCCGCATTCTATGGTCTTTACCCGCAGATCTGAACGTTTTCTCTATATTTCTGCTATCAAGGTTAGTCGATTCCATATAAAGTGTTCTGTTGGATATGTAATTTATGAGCCTATCAATAGGTTTTCCACTTATCTCGTAGCTGTCTCATGCAGTAAGCACTCAAAAGCCTTTAGCATATCAAAAGCAGTTACAGGGATTTTATTATTAATAAGTATACTCTATAAGCTTGTTAAGCTTCCCTATAAGATCGTTAAGTTGAAAAGTCGTGTAAGTTGTAGATTTTTCCCCCTTTGAAATCATTTTGATTTTATTTATAACTGCACTGACGCGCACTGGCTTCACCCGGGAGCAATTGCAGCAATTAGTATACATTATATACCCAATATACATCTGGAATAATATACTTTTTTTTTTTCAATTAGTTGCCTAAGATTACCCTCCACATACATATATAAACAAACATACAAAATCCTCCCTCTCCTTTATTATATTAGTATATAGATTTTATGTTAATGTCCAGTTCAGTGGTCTCAAAATGTCTGGGGTGCCAAAAAATGCAGATCATAGTAACCGTGATGTATGTACACAGGCGAGAGTATCCTGACCTGTTAACATTGGCTGCCGTGCAGAAGATTGCTTCGGCGCACGCGCGGTCTCCGGCTCAAATAATTCTCCGTTACGCGTTGCAACGAGGCCTTGGAGCTATACCTAAGAGCACACATCCAACAAGGATACAACAGGTAAAATTACAATTTTAAAATATCGTAAACGCTTTGTTTTTTACTAGTTGTGTCCGCGACATCGTACGCGCGGTAATCGGAAAAGCGCGTAACTTTTTTGTTTGTTAACCGACTGGAATGAAAGAAAGAGTAAATGTTATGGGAAGTTTGCTATAATACCTCAGTGAAAGCCACATTATTGATATTTTTGTTTTAGAATATCTCGGTGTGGGATTTCCAACTGAACGAAGATGAAATGACTGAACTGTCTGCTCTGGATCGCGAGGAAAATGGACGCATTTGCGATTTTAGCTTTTTCCCGGGGATCGAAAAACATCCGGAGTTCCCTTTCAAAAAAACTGTGTAATAAATGTCACAATGCCTAAACGTTTTAAATTAAAGGCGACCTTTTCTTCGTGTTATAGATGCAAAAAAAAATTATATGTAACACTTTAACGTAATATATTTTGTCATAATATTATAAATATATTTATTTTCTTTGTCTTTTATTCATATGTGTCATTTATACCTCTCAAGACTACTTTGGCCACTTCTTAACATGTCAGTTTCCAAAGTTGTCTATATCCTAATTCAGTGCAGTTACAAAAAGCTGGAGTTCAAGCAGTAAAGTGTACTCGTATGGTAAACCAAGTAATTATTTGAAAATATCAGGACAAAAATTTAATTCCTGATTGAAATGACAAATTTAAGCATTCTAAATAATGTTTCGCTTTTTTAATATTGAGGTCGTCAAGACAGGCTAATGATTCACTTGATTGTAGGTGGAAGGTATGGCTATTGTAACACAATCACATAACACAACGCCACAGGTGTTGCAAGTCCGCTGTAGACCACTAAATTTAAGGATTAACATGCTTAACGGTACGTAGGACTAAGGACAAGGGATTAAGAAGGGACAAAAAATGTATTGTAATTTTTTTTTAATGTAAAATACCTAATATTTTATCTTGACATAAGTTTGTACAATATATAATACATATGAATTGCTAAGTTGACCACTAAGCTTTCATTCCGAACCTTATCTACATAAAAAAATACATTCAGTTTTTCTTCACATAGTCCCACAAAAAAAAAGTTGTTTTTGTAAAAGAAACATACATATTATTTCATTGACGATATAATCACTCTATCATCACATCAATTTTTTTGCGCATTGACATCAAAATCACTGTAAAATAGTAGAGGTTGGGCACACTCCGTTTCGCAGTCATTTGGGCAGCCCAGCCCTGGATTTGTCAGTAGGCCGTATAGGCCGCGGCCTATGGGCGGCAGCGGCCTAGGGGCGGCGGATTTTAGATGGTTTTAGCACGCTTTCGGAAGCCATCAAATTCTTGTGCGATAATAAATGCAATAATAATAATAATTACATAATAAAGGCCTAGGTATCTACCTGAAAAAGAGGCGGCACAAAGTGAAGGGGCCTATACTCAAGAAAAGTATAAATCCGGCACTGGGGCAGCCCCGTTGGCGGCAGTAACCACCCCCTTACAGAAGATCACCGTAGTCCGTAAAGGAGTAAGGAATGACAGACCCCATTTCCCTATCCCTCTCTAATGCCTTATCCTTAAAACAACTGTGGTCGGCATCGCACTTGTAGCACTTGTGGCGTTGCTTGTGTTTTAGGAGACTGTAGTCAACTATCATCAAGTAGAAGACAGACTTGATCAGCTTTACATTGAAAAAAAAAAAAAAAGAAAAAAAAAAAAAAACTGTTTTACAATATGCAATTTTTTTGTGAACAACCGAATCAACCTGGTAATGTTTTTTAAATAAGGATTGATCAATTATTTTAAATAGTACAGATCTATTCCTATACCTATTATTTTTAATAGCTCTAATCTCTAGAAACCAGTTAACCTTACGTTAATCGTATCCATCAGCCGTCCATCAACAGATAATTTAACCAAAGAATGACCGACCTTTTGTAAAATTCAGTGTTAAGAATTTGATTGTATTTTAACCTAAAAAAATTTTTTTAACAGACAAAAATGCATTTTAAAACTCAGTAAATGAAATATAAATTCGACTGCTTTATTTATTTTATTATAACTTTTAAAAATGAAATAGTAGCATTCGAAGTTAATGCCGGTTAGTAAAATTTTCAAAGCTTTCAAGCTTGTTAACTAGACTTAATACTGTAAAAATAGTTTGTGAGTATTTAAGGTACTTACCCTCCATGTGGCAAAGTTGTGGGACGCCCTGTATAGGTATAACATAATCAAATATTACTAAAATCGGAAACATCAACATTTTTTGCCTGTTCCCTTTACGTGGATTGCACTTTTGCTGCGTTTTATTACTTATTATTTACGCAAAACTAACTTTATTTACATTGAACATTGTATGAAACCTTTGACACATCGACGTAAGTATTTCAATAAATTTGCGATTATAATAAGTGAACAAGAGTATAGATGTATTGGTACCTTACATTGTAATATAAATACTTAAGTAAGTACCTACTAAAGTTCATTACAAGCAATAACTTGGTACTCAATGACGGCTTTCCTTAAAGCAAGAGTCTTAATAGAAAAGTGTTCGTCACTATAATATTTTTCTTGTTTAATAATTGTGTAATTACTTTATTTATTTATTCTAATATTATTTGCATAAAATTATGCAAATTATCTGATCTAGAAACGTTTTAATGAAATGGCCTTGATTATTGGTAAAGCAGTGAAGTTATATTTTTATTTAAACGATGATATTGCAGGTATTATAATGTTATACTTTTTATATCTAATAGTAAACGTGTAGAAATGTTGTAACGCTCGGTTAGCGAAACGGCAGAGGCAGGTTCTGATCCCAGTCAGACTTACATCTTTCTTTCTTATAGCACCTCTGAGTGTTTTTTGAGTTCTAGAAAAGAATCATAATAACAATCACTTGTTCTAACGTTGATGGGAAATATCAGGAGGGAACCTACAAGGTGAGCATTATTTTGAAGACATGAATTCTTGCCAAGTGGCTAGCGTGGTGGACCTCCTCACATTGGGAAAAGGACTGCACTCATGAGTGGGATTATGTTATATAAACTCTATTAAAAAAAAACTGTATTCCATAATGTGTATTGTAATATGTATATCTAATAATATGTAGTAATTAACATTATTATATATTCATCGAGTTTTCCGCGCCCGACTCAAATTCACACTGTCTCTGTCACAGCGGTGTTATGGGTTATGGTGAGAATATAATTTTTCTGACTCCATACTATTCAAATATCAGTGTGTAGATAAAGAAACTGATTTCATAACGTTCACCCCAGTCAGTGTGCCCTCGACGCAGTTACCTAATATTAGTATTAAAAATTTAATAGGAAATCGCTTTCCTTTTACCTCAGCACTGTTTTGAAGTAGGTAAGTAGTTGACAGTGCCGTTTTAAGGCTATTCGGCGCCGGGGTGCGGGGCTCAGCCTGCGCCCTCAGCCGCCCGGACGGCTATGTCTACAAAGGGCGCAATTACTCGCCTATGACAGACGCACAGGTGCCGCGCCGCCGCCGCGCGCCTATTTCAAATGAACTTGCACTTTATTGACGAGATCATTTTGCTTCAAGTGCGGGCGACCGGGCAGCAATGTGTCAAAGGTTATACACTCTCTTTGGACTAGAGATTTTGCCGCGCGCGTGTTATATTAAATAAAATTGTTATTTGTGTAGTAATAAGAGTCATTTTAGCTTGCACATCATGAGCGGTATGACAAGAGCCGAAAGCGTAATAAAAATAAAACAATGATTATTGTTGATGACTATTTTTTTATATATTTAATTTTGCGCATACGTATTTGTCGTAATAAGTATATGAAACTATGCTTGCGTTAAGTTCAATGAAATATCTAAATATTCAGCGCTCGGCAAGCGCCCCCGAGTAAAGACGGCCCTGCCCAAGTAACACAAAACTTGTATATTAACTAAAATAGATACATATTTATGTTCTAAAGTCATAATAACACTGTTAGTCGGCACTAGCCAAGTTTCAAATCTGTATAGAGGCTTTTTTTTCACTTAATAATGCTTAATGCTATATTACAGTTAGTCAAAATTTGTTACAATGTCAAAACTCGTAATTAAACATCGGATAATACTAATGTACAGCTTCTTAAACAGCTTTTACACTTACACTAAGACTATTCTCTTATAACGGTAATTTGAAAAACGTTACGCATTAAATAAGCATTACGAAATTCTTGTAAAGTGAACTTAGCCCTATTTTGATATTTTTAAGAATAAAAACTTTCTTATGGTCTATGGTTGTGTTAATTTAATGCGGATCCTATATTAACATTGACTAAATACAAATAAAAGCCATAGGTCCGTTTTCTTCATAATCCATTCTTTAATAATATCTACAGCTATATTCTGATCCAAATAAAAGTATTTTTAGAACTACAAGTAATAAATATGTCGTAATTTCAGTTTGCAAACGGTCATTTATTATTAACGTGAATATACACATAGCAATGGACAAAAAGAATTGGAAACAAAACTAAAAAATTAGCACTAAAAAACGGCGCCGTATATTATTTATTTATTATAAAATTTAGTAATACCTACTCGCTTAGAAACAATTTAGGTACCTACGGTTTAATACGGTTTAGATACATACGGGTCGAATTGAAAATCCCCTTTTTTGAAGTCGCTCAATAAGAGATATCTCGAATAATTAGATTTTTACATGGTTTTTACCATATGAGCTGTACCCTACTAAACATGATAACAATCAGTCACTATGGCGTATAATGGCTACAAGCATTAAAATATACTTCTGAAGTGTTGTAATATGGCTGAACATATATGCAAGTGTCTTATATAGTAACAATATAAGCTTAAATTTTTGTGTCTGGCCATATTATAACTAAAAGCACTATTACGCCATTGTTGAATGTCTAAAACTTTAATTCTCTTGCCGACATTTTGCTTTCCGTTTTCTTTTCTTACAAAAATAATTAAAGTCACCTAAATCTGATTAAAAAGCGTAGTGATCATTTGCTTTGTGCAAGGATGTCTATAAAAACAACTATGTTTATTAAAATTATGCTGAAATCCTAAAACACATTTTATAGTAGGTTAGGTTTTGACCTAACCGCTTTAAAATGCCTTAAAATGTTTTAATAATAAAGCACATTTGGGAGGGCGCGTCTATTCTTTACCAAAAACATGCATATTTTATCCGACAAACTGATGCGCGCATGTCATTTCACCCATAAAAGACAAAAATAAAGTGGTATAATCTTTCAATATTATTCCTTCAAATATCAATCTCTAAGTCAAGTCACAAATAAACATTTGATCATAATACAGCATCATACGTATTTTTGAAATAATTGCGTTTTTTTTACAAAGGAAATAAAAGCATAAGCCTTGTAAGAGATTACATTAATAAGTTGTAATTTTTAAAGCTACATATTAATTGTGTAAAAGTCGCAAAAAATGCCGTTAGTATATCGATATGCTTTTTACTGACTTTATTAATGTTGTAATACAATAATTGTAATGCTATTAAACAGCCTCTATAAAGCTCAAAGCTGTCTAAAGGGGGGGCCCAAATTTTACCTAAAAGAATCGTACAAAAGAAATACAGCTGATATAAGATTTGCTTATAATGCTTTGAGCATGAACTTGTGTTATTAGATGTTTGTTATAATGGTGTTTTGTGCTACTTGGGTGGTAGTTGATTATTTAATGATTTATTATCTTGTTCTGTAATAGTTATCTCGTTCTAGATACACTTAGAAAAAACAAAAAGTTATATTGTAATTTCTTTAGCATCCAGAGCAAAAAGCAGAATAGAGTTATTGTACATTAGCGGAGGTTTTCCAGGAAATGTTCAATCGCGATATCATTCTGCAACAACTGAATCTGTGTGTTTCTAAATGTTAATTGCAAAGGTGTGAGTTAAGAAAGTGACTTACCATCCTACACACAGATAGGAAACTCATGAAATCAGTACGCACTTTTATTGGAATAGTATGAAGGTCAGTAAAATTACATCTTCACCATCATACCAGTGTGACGGAGCAGTGCGTCGGGCGCAAAGTTGTTAGAAAGAAAAATTAAAGATGAATTAATAAAGCATTTTGCTCTTAGACCCAAGAACACAAAACTGGTTTCTGATGCGATCACCATGGCTCGGTGTGTGCATCCTAATCGGCTACTTGCTGGCAGTATATCGATGGCTACCGAATTATATGAAAAATAGACCACCATACGATCTCCGAGTCTTAATAGCGATTTACAACTTCGCACAAATATGTTGTTGCTCTTATGTCAATTTTCAGGTAAGGAACTGATAACATATTTGTTAATAAAACGCATTGCCATTGTGAAATTAAACCCATTCTCATTGGTAGTTTTAAGTAGATAAGTAATAATAATGTGTAAAAAGGTCAGGAATTTGATAAAAAAATATATCTTCAAGTGGGTGTAGATATTTAGGTATTACTCAAATCTCTCACGGCATACGTCAACACTTAAATTTTAACAGTTTTATTACCTACTTCTATTCCACTTCTACTGAAACAGCACTTTCAAAAAACTAAATAATTGGGTTTAGAAATGAAATGAACTAATAAAAAGAAAATGAAAATTTTCGTGCAAATATTCGTATTTCGTTTGGGTCACTCATTTATGTGTACATATGTACTTCTTTTTTTAAATATCTGCTTAATTCGCAAATATCACAAACATGCCGACTACACATGAACTGAACAGTTCGTAGATAGTTTGCGCACAGAAGTTCATTTGGTACTGTCCTAAAAGATCATTACATTTTCGCATGCCAGTTGCCATAACAATCACATTTGCGAAAATAATACGTTTACAGACAGACAAAGCGGAAACGCTTTTTTGTTATTGGCGTTTTGATGCAAATAATATTATTTGCAAACCCTCGAAAACCTAAGGATAAAATCTTAGATTCCTATAGATCCCTCAGGAATCATTCTATTGAAAGATAAAAACCGCGTGAAAATCCGTTCAGTAGTTTTTGAGATTATAGGGAACATATATACAGACAGACGCCGCGGACGACTTTGTTTTATAATATTATTGTTTTGTAATATCTATAGATATTATACTGTAAAGTTTCATTAAAATTCTTTCGATGAAAGTGTAAAATACGTGTATCCTCATAAACTTTCGTATTAATAGGACATATTGATAATCTAAAAAATATTTACAGAGTCTAAAGCTTGGATGGTTTAATCACTACTCGATAGTGTGTCAACCCGTGGACGATGGCCATCCTAACAACCTCGAGTACGCCTACAAGGTCTGCTATGCGTACTTCTTCATCAAAATCTTTGATCTTCTCGACACCGTAAGTATACATATCCTCAGAGTCAGTACCTATATACATAACTAAACATATCATTTAGCAGCCAAGATAGGAAAAATCACTCGTGATAACAATTAGATGAATTGAATATGAGACGTATACGAGAATATGAATATGAGATGAACTGGATTTTTTCTGCTTAGGTATTCTTCATTTTGCGTAAGAAACAAAACCAGGTGACTTTCTTGCACGTATACCATCACTGTGGTATGGTCGCTGTTGGATGGGGCATCGTCAAGTGGGTACCAGGTGAGTGTTACAATAATACCTGTAATGTATTAAAATATTGTAAAGGTCTTATAAATATTTTATAGGACTCAATTCGAATACCTATCAGCAACTGTCATTGCGTCATTCTTTTGTAACAATTTGTGGTCAATACAGAAAACAATTTAAACACAAATTTGTAAAAATCCATTACAATTACAATCCATTACTACAACAAGGAAAAAGTTAATAATTTCATTACTTTACGTAATTTTGATTTTAAACGCTCCAATGTATTCTGATGCAGCGAGCACATAACCTATATCACTCGATTCCTGAGAGAGTTGAGCACCCATTTCCAAGTCAAATCTGATGAATGGTGTTTTTTTTTAGTTAAAAAATTTCAATTTTATAGAAAATTTTATTCTGAATCGATTGGTGAGAAAATGAAATCCAAAAAATTATTTTTTGGTGGGAAAAAATGAATTTCAAAGTTTTTAATTGTTTATAAACAATATAAATGTAAAATAATGAAAGGGTTACCTCTTAGGAAATTTTGGAGGGATGTAAAGAAAATCACTCCTATTTGGAAAATTAAAAAAAGCTTTCATTTTGAGCAAAAAAAAATTATTTTTCAATTTTTCACACTTTCACCGCCCGACTTCCTAACAGTTGTCGTGTCCCCAGCGCCCGGCACACTTAATCATAAAATAAATACCTACAACAAAGAGGGATGTGCAATCCTCTTACGTAATAATATCGATATTTGCATTTACGAGCATTTGGTCTATAATAGGTCGATTAGTAGGTACTTAACAATTACCTAAATACTATAACTTACCCTATGATATGATCAGGTATTTTTGGTAAGCCAGTAAAATAAAAAAAACCTTTAAAGATCTCGAACGATTTATTAATTCTCAATAACTTTCCTCACACAGTTGAACAATCAGAGGTAGTAAACAACGAACAGAAGGTAGATATTGGTACCTACGTTATTTAACAAACATAAAAAGAAATCTTAAATGATATTAATATTTGTTTATCTACTTGCTAAGACATATACTTACGATATTTATCACAATCACAATTTGTGAGACACTAATTTCAATAAAAAGAGTCAAATAATCACAGATATATGACGTCGGCTGTGACATTGCTTCCGTGAATCTGAAATGATGCTATAAAATAATTGTGTCTTTAAACAGATAAGGCTTATTTGCCGGGAATAAGTACCTTAAATATGAGTCAATCCAAGTTATAAGCCACCCCATACCAAATTACAGTTAAATCTGTGTAGCTATTCAGGCGTGAAGAAGTAACTCACTTACATAGTAGCCCAGTCAAACTTAGCTGAAAATGGGCAATCAGGGGAAATAATTCATGTAGTTTTTCATGTAGAACCTTAGTATGTTCATCTTGACACCTCAAGATATAACTGTACCAATTAACAAAACTACACCAATTATTTCTCCTGATTTTATTCATTTTCCCGGACTATAGGACGTTCTCAATTTTATTTGTGGTGACTGGTGACTTAGTTTACCCGTAGAAGAGATGTTCAAGGTTGGAAATTTGACTAAACCTAAAGCAAAATAGTGTGATCCGGTGGGCGACAGCGCGCACAAAATAAACTCTCCTGCGTATTTACGAGCAAGCACACGCGAGCGACGCTTTCTTACCCGTCGCGTCGCACGCTCTCGCCATCTCACACACTCACTCTAATAAAGTTACTAATTTCCTTCCTAGAAAATCTCAACTAGAGAACATAATAAAAGAATACCTCTTCATAAATATCAAACTTGTACGGGTCAAACGTACATTCATTTGTATTACTTAAAAATGCCTAGTTAACAACCTACTTGGCGAACGCCGACCTTTTGCGAAACATAAGTAAATTGGTACAAGCCAAACTCAGTTGCAAATGTGCGCTCGTAACAATAACATTTTAAACATTATATATCTTAATGCACATGTGAGACCATCAACATACTTGTAGGGTTAAGGGCTTGCTCCTTACCCATACATGTTGGTCCTTCGAATTTAACTTTAGTGTTTTAGAAACTCTGCTGCGTTAGCAAATCGATCTTAGTTGGCCTCCCAGAAGCGGGTCTCACTAACTACATTGAGAAGGTGCAAATAGCGCGGTAGGGCCGATAATGCACTAGAGAACTAACAAAACCAGTGCCGTGGTGTGAGTGAAATCTGTGCCATCGAAGAAACATAACATTTTCTAGAATTTCGTCGAGTGGCGAAATAACAAAATAACGAATAACAAACAAGTGAGTAACAGAAAATTTAACAATAACTTAAGATGTCTACCACTTCAGACATCGATCTTCTGCAACAACAATCGGAATTGGTGGACAGCATCAAGGCCGTACAAACAAACTTTAAGAAAGATGGTGCACAGAGGAAACAATCCCTGGAGTACCATAACGAACGCTTGAAGAAACTCGATAGCTTCTGGTCTAATTTCGAGTTCAACGACACTCGTCTTTCACTTCTGAAGACGGAAAAAACAGGTAGTTACTACGAAGACCATGTATTCGATAAACTACAGAAAACATACAGAGAAACAAAGAAGATGATTTTACTTTCAAAACAAGAGCTGCAGGAAAAAATCAAACAAGAAGAAATGAAGTTAAGGGAACAGCTAACAAGAATGGAATCTGAGGAGGAAGAAATGGAAAATTTCCGGGAAGCCAACGAAGAATTTTCGGTGGATATGGCAAAATATGACGAGAAAACGGTCTCTATGGTCAATGAACAAAAGTCGAATGTGAAAGCCTTCAAGAGAACGGTGCGTAACTTGGATATAAGTCAACTTTCAGAGAAGTGGCAGCTGGAAGATAAATTGAAATCCTTAACGCAAAGATGGGAAAACATTGATAGGCTGTACTGGAAGCTTGACAACATACTTACCGAGGCGAATGCTCATGAAGAAACATACAATAAGCTGGAGAAAATGTACGAGACTGCGAAAACAATGATTAACAACAAAATCTGGGAGCGCAATCACCAGGAAACATCAGCACCTAAGTTAGAATTGCCAGTATTTACGGGTAATTATGCTCAGTGGACTACTTTTAAGGATTTGTTTACAGAAACAGTGCATCAGAATACGTTTATCTCAAAATCGCAGAAGATGCAACATCTCAAGTCTAAGCTGAAGGGAGAAGCAGAGCGCTTAGTGCAGCATCTTTCTATAAGTGCTGACAACTATGAAACATGCTGGAGTATACTAAAACAAAGGTATGATAACGAAAGACTCTTATTTACATACCATGCTAATGAGCTCCTGAACCATCCCTCGGTTCAACAACCATCAGCTGCGAGTATTAAAAGGATGCATGACGTAATACAGGAAAACTTGAATGCCATCGATAACCTGAAAATTGACACCAAGTCTTGGGATCCACTGTTGGTGCATATTCTTCTACAAAAACTAGACAGCGAAACAAAACAATCGTACATAGAGTCCTTGAAAAATCCCCGAGAAATACCTACACTCGAAGAGTTCCTGAAATTCCTGGAATTTAAATTCATGGCGTTAGAAACAAACATAAAACAAGGACGCAGTAACATTGAGAAGCCTTCCAGCAGCGATAAACAGGCCTATAACAACAAGAAAGTCTTCCAAAATAACCAGCAACATTATAAAAAAAACTCGTCGAAAACATTTTATAACGTTGTAATAAAGTGTCCTAAATGCACTAAACAAGACGGATTGTACAGCTGTAAAGAATTCTTAGAATTGACGTCACAAGAACGATTAGCAACAGTGAACAACCTCGGCGTATGCAGAAATTGTTTATTTACTCATCATGGTGAAAATTGCAAATCAACAAAAAAATGCAAGCAGTGCAATCGGAACCATAACACGCTGTTACACGAAGCCTTAGGTATTGAACAGCAAAAATCAACAGAACAAGTTCAAAGATCAATGACGTCTCATGTGTGCAATGACCCGTGCAATGATGTACTCTTGGCAACAGCTCAGGTCGAAGTAAGAACTTCGTCTGGAACATACATAAAACTGAGAGCCTTGGTGGACCAAGGGTCCCAGGTAACAATGATAACAGAAGACGCTGCTCAAAGATTACGTCTCAAGAGAAACAAGCTGGAGGCTGTAGTATCTGGAATAGGATCATCACCAGCAAACAAATGTAAAGGTGTTATTCAGCTATCCTGCAAGTCCTTATACAGTGACTTTACATTTCAGACAGAAGCACTGATTATGAAAAAGTTAACAAGCCAGTTACCAAACAATAACATCAACAAAACAACTTTCAAACATTTGGCGCATATCAAGCTTGCGGATCCTGATTTCAACATTTCTGGATCTATAGATGTAATATTAGGTGCCGACGTGTACTCTGAACTGTTATTAGAGGGCCTAATAAAAGTCAAAAACTCAACAATTGTAGCGCAACAAACCCATCTAGGATGGATTATATGTGGAAAATACAAGACGTTTCACTGTCATGTGACTATCTACAATCTTGAGGACATAGCCAAGTTTTGGGAAAGAGAAGACATACAGCTCGAAAGTACTCAACAAAATACACAACAAGAACACCCAGCAGAATTATTTTACACTGCCACTACTACTAGACTAACAGACGGCAGGTACCAGGTTCGACTACCACTAAAAGAAAACATACAAGAAAAACTAGGAACATCTAAACCTCAGGCTATAGCTCAGTTCAAGATGCTCGAACGAAGGATGGAAAGAAATTCTGGACTTGCACAAAGCTACAAAAATTTCATGAAGGAATATGAAGAACTAGGTCACATGAAAATGTCAACAAACACTACTGGAACAACTACAAACGATTACTGGAATATTTCTTTCCGCATCATGGCATTTTCAGACCTCATGCTACAACAACACAGCTAAGGGTAGTCTTTAACGGTTCTGCAAAAACAAGCACAAAGGAAAGTCTCAACAGCTTAATGGAAGGCGGGCCAAACCTACAAGCTGATGTTCAAGATATCATATTACAGTGGAGACAGTACCAGTATGTACTAACAGCAGATATTGAGAAAATGTATAGATACATAGCTATACATCCTGAGGATCAACACCTCCAGAAGATCATATGGAGAGAAAGTGCGCACCAACCGCTTATGGAATATCAGCTGTGTACTGTTACGTACGGTACAAAGGCCGCCCCATTCCTGGCGCTCAGGACCCTTAAACAATTGGCTGAGGATGAAGGCAACAACTACCCGATGGCTAAAACAATACTCCTAAAGAACTTTTTCATGGATGACGCAATATTTGGCTGTAATAAATTCACAGAAGCTAAAGAAACCAGAGATCAACTCATAAAACTGCTGAAAAGCGGAGGATTTAACCTCAGAAAATGGGCAAGTAATGACCCACAACTAGTGCAAGATCTACCTGAAACACTACGAAACCCACGAAACTTCATCTTCACTGAAACAGAAAAATCAAAAACATTGGGTCTGAGCTGGAATCCGAAGAAGGATAGTTTCATCCTGGAACCCACCTTAAAACGAATCAGCAACAAAGCGTGAAGTTTTGAGTGACATTTCTTCCATCTACGATCCCCAGGGTTGGATTACACCAGTAACGACCAAAACGAAAATCCTGTTCCAAGACATTTGGAAGAGCAAAATCGAATGGGATGAAAATGTTCCAGCAACCGTCCAAAAGCAATGGAATGTCCTGAGAAATGAATTAACAACCTTCAAAGAATTCGAGATAAAACGGTGGCTCGGTACAAATTCTAAACAAGAACAAATGCAACTCTGTGCATTTTGCGACGCCTCAGAAAAGGCATACGCATGTGTGGTGTACAGCGTTATCCCGCACAGCGATAACAAAAACATTATAACCATAGTTGCGGCTAAATCAAGAGTAGCCCCATTACAAAAACAACAAACATTACCGAGACTAGAATTGTGCGGTGCTAAGCTACTTACACAACTAGTAAACAAAATAAAACAATGCATGAACATTCCTGATACCAATATCACAGCCTGGACTGATTCTATGGTGGTCCTTGGATGGATCAAGGGAGACATAAACAGATGGAATTCATTCGTAGCCAACCGAGTGAAGGAAATTATAAAAACTATTCCCGCGAACAATTGGAGATACGTGAAATCGGACGAAAATCCCGCCGATTGCGCATCAAGAGGATTGCTACCTAAACAACTACATTCTTTCAGGCTGTGGTGGGAAGGGCCAGAATGGCTGGGAAACAACAAAATCCCATACCTACCGGGAAATATAAATATGCAAACAGATAAGGAGATAAAGGTTCATATTGCCACAAAAACTTGTGCGGAACCAAACATCGTAAAAGATTTATTAAATAAATACAGTAACATTGGCCAGGTGTGTCGAGTTATCGCTTGGGTGTTACGTTTCACAACAAAGGCACGCGACT
This sequence comes from Bembecia ichneumoniformis, assembly GCA_910589475.2. Classification (NCBI taxonomy): domain Eukaryota; kingdom Metazoa; phylum Arthropoda; class Insecta; order Lepidoptera; family Sesiidae; genus Bembecia; species Bembecia ichneumoniformis. Next base: position 7,545,449 of record OU342537.1, on the reverse strand, counting down.
TGAACGAGCGCCGGCGCCGTACTTCAAAACAATTGACACTGCAAGAAATTAGAGACGCTCGGACAATTGTAATTAAAAACATACAAGATATTTATTATAAAAAAGAGATAACCGACTTATTAACTAATAGAGCCCAAGCAGCACATTAGTGAATTTTGCAGCTTATCTTATAGCTTTATGTTCTAAATGAGTGCGTTAACAGTGTTTGATAAAACTTATAACTTTAAATACAACTCAAAATTGTATATAAGTTCATCCTCTCACTTGTAGTTGCTTAGGAACGTTTTTTGTTTCTGTTTTATTACTTATGGTTGGGTAAAGTAGATTTTGCTACTTAAAGTTGCATGCAGGTTTTAATTGTCACTATATAAGAAGCAATAGTGCTATATAAGGCCCTAAAGTCACTTATAAGCAACGTTTACATATAAGTGGGAACATACCCTTATTTGGAACTTTTAATTCCAAATGACAAGTATAATAGAGTAGTATATTACCAATAGTGGCTAAAAAGATAATTTTACGGCTCTTTTGGAACCTAAAGTGATTGCAACTTTTAAGGCCTAGAAGTACCTTATTGCCACTCCAACGCATAAATAGGAGTCTCAATAGACTCATAAAAGTCTCAATAGGAGGTTTTTGAAACCAAAAGCAGTTATTTTCACTTATTTCAAACCACTAACGATCTAACAGTTCCAAAATTAGGACATAGTATTTTATTATTTCTATTGCCCTTGTCAAAATAACATTATTCGTCCTACAAAAGAGCAAATAATTAAAATAGGGCCAATTTAATAGATCACATTTGACATTTTTCAGCTTGACTTCATAGTGAAGCTTCACTGACAGCTTCTGTCATTATTTCAATAAACGTCTATTTTTATCTGAAAAAAATACTGTGCAACATTGAACGCTATTATTAAAGAATAGCGTTCAATGTTTATTGAACGTTTATTGAAATAATGACAGAAGCTGTCAATGAAGCTTTACTATGAACCTAAGCTGACAGATGTCAAATGTGATCTATTAAATTGGCCCTACTTTAGTATTGGTAATAGCACTCACTGCTTTGCCACTCGCAAGATAAAAATAAGTGATTTTCAGACCTGATAGTTCCAAATAGAGAACAAATAAGTGAAAATAAACACTGTAAGGTCTTTTTTGTTTCGCCATGTTTACAAATTGGAGTCCTTGAAAATGAATTATTTTAAACAGAATTTTATCACACTTGCGCATAATCACAGACTTTTGATAGTTGTGACGATGTTACTTTAACATTGTACGTAACCTACAATCATTAGGTCAGGTTTTTAACAGTTTTATTTCTTATCAGTATCAATTCCTTATTTGATTTAGCACTCTCTTTTTAAATATTCCTGATCAAATCAAAGGCGCATCGAAATTTACAAAGAAATCATACTACAGTTTCACAGTAACAAAAAATTCGCAGGAATTTCGTGCTTGTTTCATTGCTTGTATAACGTGAAGTTTTAATCATTTACCCAAACAGAGGTATAAATCTAAAATTAAAATGGCAGATAACATTCACTTATAAAAAACAACTTATTGACAAGTTGCCACGCCACTCAAAGGAACTTTGGCGTCTCATTTATCACTCATTGACCGAACTGAAATTATTAATTCGGTCAATGAGTGAATAAATAGTTCACTGCGCATAACTTTCATCCATAGTTCTAATAGACACTTAAGGTAATCGTGAGATCTCTTATGGATTCAATTTAGAACCAAAAATAGGCTGCAATTTTTCTCCCCGTGGTTCTATATTGGTTGCCTAAGGGTTCTTTCCACCTATATAGAACTTAATCATGGCTATATATTTCACTTAAGTATGTAAATAGATATGATATACGAGCTATTTCCCACCCAGTTGTGCTACTTGGGGCAGTACAAAAAAGGAGTTCTATATTTAAACTCAATGCTTATCTGGATATTCAAGGACTTCTTCGAGTGAGAGGAAGACTGGAACATTCATACTTACCAGAAAGCATGAAACATCCGCTGATTATACCGAAAGAAAGCAAACTTACATCACTATTGATCAACGAAGCACACATAACAAGCTTGCACGCAGGAGCAAGATTAACATTAGCTACCCTGAGGCAACGCTATTGGATAATTGGTGGAAGCAAAACAGTGAAAAAGCATTTGAGAACATGCGTGACGTGCTGTCGTTTTAGAAGCCAAGCGCAAAAACAAATCATGGGTAACTTACCTGCCGCTCGGGTAACACCCTCTCCGCCGTTCTACCATACAGGGGTGGACTTCACAGGCTCAGTAGAAGTAAAACTAAACAAGGGCAGAGGTGTACGAACATCCAAGGGATACATTGCCATATTCGTCTGCATGGTCACAAAAGCAGCTCATCTCGAGCTAGTCAGTGATCTGTCTACGCCTACTTTCATCTTGGCCCTGAAAAGAATGATTGCCAGACGAGGATGCCCCAAATATCTGTACAGCGATAACGGTACAAACTTCGTTGGAGCTGACAGAGAACTACATAAACAAATAAAACAACTCCAAACTATAGTTGCCCACCAACAATTCTTCAATGATCACGAGATAAAATGGCACTTAAACGCGCCCAGTTGGCCATCAGCTGGAGGATTGTGGGAGGCAGCCGTCAAGTCAATGAAGTATCACTTAAAAAGGGTGATAGGGACACAAAAACTTACCTATGAAGAGTTTTCGACCTTGTTATCCTCAATTGAAGCATGTCTGAATTCTAGACCACTGTCCCCATTGACTGAAGACATAGACGACTTGGAATATTTGACACCAGGTCACTTCCTCATCAGAAGACCGTTAACAGCACTACCACAGGAAGATCTAACCAACAGCAACATTAGTTTTCAACAGAGATGGCGACTAACAGAACAGATGTATCAACAATTTTGGCGTAAGTGGTCATCCGAATACCTTCATAGTCTCCAAGTGAGGAGTAAATGGAACAAACAAAACCAAAATTTAAAACTTGGAGATGTAGTCATTATAAAAGATGACAACTCACCCCCCACAAAGTGGAGTTTGGGCCGAGTAATTGAAACACATCCCGGTCAAGACGACCTGGTGCGAGTGGTCACAGTAAAAACAAAAAATGGAACCTTGAAACGACCCATAACCAAACTGATCTTACTGCCAATAGACAGAACTTTAGAAAATATTGCTGAAAAGAAGGAGGAACAAAATCAATCACAAGAACCTAACAGAAAAACAACCCGAACCAGGCAGTCGAAGTTCTCCAAAACAAGTCTAATGTGTTTACTTGTTACGTTAGTCACATTGTTCCAACCAACAGTACAAGAAAACATAAACATTCAACAATTCAAAGATGAAAAACCAGTCTATTTTGATGATGTTGGAAAACTGCAAAACATACATGACACATGGAAGATTATATCATTCTTTAACATGACGTCATACTGGCAAGGAATTCAAAATATCCAAAAATTGGTACAACATGTCGAATCTAGATGCGATCAATTCGATTACAAAACTGTCTGCCAGAGCATAGTGATCGAGATGAAACAAGAAATAGAAGAGTTGGAGCACAACAACTACATTCTTTCTTCTCAACAACCAACAAGATCAAGGCGTATACCTCGTGGTCTGATAAACGGAATAGGATACATCGCGAATGACTTGTTTGGTGTGCTAGACTCAAGATTTGCCGAACAATATCACCATGACATAAATGCTCTACAAGCAAACGAGGATCACCTACTCAACCTAATCAAAAACCAAACTACGATCGTAGAGGCTCACAACAACATTTTAAAACGAAACCAAGAAGTCATGAATCAGCAATTCGTATGGATGGAAGAACATCTAAACTACACAAACGAAGTATTGGAAAAAATAGAACAGAACGTAGAGGAGAATGAAAACATGATCTATTTCAACATCATGGCTATGTCAGCTGACAAAACTTCGAACAATCCAAGATAGGCTTCTCAATATCGCCACCAGCATTCGCAACGGCCAGATTGACCACAGACTGCTCTCGCCGGAACAATTATCTCAAGAGCTCAATGTGATTTCTGGACAACTGTCAGAACATTTATCATTGCCCATAGAAAATGTGCAACAACACGTGGCGAACATATATCAACTTCTAGAAGTGAAGTGGGCAGTCTGGGATAATTTCTTTATCACGGAAATAAAATTGCCACTTAGCAATGACAATGGACTTCGTGTATACAAAATAATACCGATACCGATAACAAGGAACAAAACAACATTTATGCAACCAGCATCGGATTACATTGGAGTAAACCTGAGAAAAGAAATCTACATGACTCTAACCGAAACAGACATTGCATCCTGCACAAGAATCGAACCTATAACGCTCATTTGTAGGTTAAACAAGCCTACATATAACATGCAAGGTAATAACACTCCGTGTGAAATCGGATTGTTGTCGAATAAATACACAAATAATTGTGCATTTATCGAGGACACGTGTACTGATCGGTGGCTAGAATTACAAAAGCCAAACAGTTGGATTTATTTTTGTTGCCATGAATGTGCATTAAAACTTATATGCAATGAGCGCCTCATAGCTAAGTCAGCATATGGCGCAGGTATAATCGAAGCCAATTCAAATTGCGTAATAAAACATAAAGCCGCAACATATTACACAAAATCGTTACATGAAAGCATGATGAAGATAAACACCGAAATACAGGTCCCAACAGATGACATAAACAACATCAAAAGTCCTCTTCCACATTACTTCCCTAAGCAACGACTAACTACAGGAACCGAAGTAGCAAACACTGCCATACTACAACAAAAAATAGACGAATTCAAAAGTCAAAGTGAGCTCAACAGCGATTTGACGGCGCACGACATTCATCAGTATGCAGTGTCCTACACCACCCTCATCCTGGTGGTGGCCTTCGGGTTGGTGGCAGCATGCACCTACGTGCATTGGAGGAGCATGCATGTTTCAACGGCTACGATCTCTACAACACCGGGACCGAGCAACATCGAGATGACAACACTATCGAGGACGGTGGCTTCGCGACCACAACCCAGAAGACCGGAATACGCCCGTCCCGAACCAAGATTTAATATTTAACGTTCTTTCTATTTCAATAATTAATTTTATTATTAATTTTTGTAACAGTGCACCTTATACAACTGATATAATTGTATGTTTTGCCAAATGAATTCTTTAGCAACCAGGATAACTTTTGTCCTGGCAGGATGTACGGGTCAAACGTACATTCATTTGTATTACTTAAAAATGCCTAGTTAACAACCTACTTGGCGAACGCCGACCTTTTGCGAAACATAAGTAAATTGGTACAAGCCAAACTCAGTTGCAAATGTGCGCTCGTAACAATAACATTTTAAACATTATATATCTTAATGCACATGTGAGACCATCAACATACTTGTAGGGTTAAGGGCTTGCTCCTTACCCATACAAAACTCTTTATCTGACTCGAATTCTTCATCTTCATCACCTTCTAGAATACGTATTAATTCTTCAGCAGAAGTCATATTTCAATATTAATAAATTATGAATTTCAATATCTACACATAATCTTCATCGATAACATGCACGTAAAGACTTCTGCACTCACATCACTGATGGAAAATTCCAGAAACCGGCACACGTTTATGACGTCAGAAGCGATTCGTCTTTCTCCGACCGTGGCGCTGGGCGTACTAACACCATTCGTTTCTAAACATGTAGGCTAGTGATGTGAACTATCACATTCAGTCGTGGACAGTTCCCTATTTAATTTAGTTATTTTCAAAGGAATTAATTAATATACACAATTTTTTGTAAGAAATATTTTATTACCAAATGCTGTAGTTGTTTTATGGTAAATTAGTTAATATAAAGAGAAATATTTTAATTTATATTCATTTTTGTATCAGTAGAACTTAGCTTATGTCCCGCCCCTACTGTCGGATCTTTCCGTCACGGGCGTTAGACATCAATACAATTTTCTGAAAAAAATGTAGTAACTCATCTAATTTCAGACATTATTTTTAGGACTTCTGAATATGAGATTAAAGTGTATTGCATTGTAAATGATGACTTAGTTAACTATTTACCTAATAACTGGAATCTTTGAACGCAACGTAATAAAATAAAAAAAGCACGAGCACTGGTATTTGGTCGTATATATACGACCCTGGCGAAATGGACACGAAAACTTGTGACGGATTAATCCGACCTAAGCGGTTAAAGGGTTAAACGCGATTTCCGAGCCAACGGTGCCCGATACGCAAGAATTGATACTAACCATTTTTGTAGAGAATTGAATCCTCTACAACTTTTATCTGAAACTTTTTCTCATATCTCTTATAGTTTTCGAGATATTTAAGAAAGTCATTTTTCACCTTTCCGCAAATGAATCCGGTGATTTAGAACCCTGCATTTTCGATATGTTATTGCAGGATTATTAACGAACATTTTCCCGTTGGTTGTACTCATCCGGCTCAAAATAGCAAAGTTCAGGCTTAAAAAACGTAACCTGTTTTTTTAAGATTTAAGAATTTATGTCTAAATCTGAAAATCTAAAATCGGTAATTCGATTCCATTTGCTTTGCCAACTGATTCGATATTTTCAAACAATCGATTAAATGTCGTTAGGTTACATCACTAAAATTGTCAGTTACGAACTGTCACGCATATCATCATACAGTTAAAATACTATAGTTAGTACCTAAACTGTGCTAACAGTAAGTGTATCGATAGGTAAATGTTGAACTAGGTGCTAAATATTGTAAAAGATAATACGGTATTTGACTATAATAAAATCATTATTAAAATAATTAAATTTTCATGTGTGACCACGTGATTAAAAACGCACGCGATTGGTGGCACATAGAGTTGCGTCATTTGCTTTGTTTACAGTCGATGTACAGACATGAGCGTACTACGATTTGACAGCTAAATGTTTGTTTGCAAGCAAGTGACGTATTGATATCACGTGACCCACATGTATGGCGTCTTTAACGTTTTGGCGGTCTTATATATTTATCATTTAAAATTTGATTGTAATTTTCATAGAAAATAAAGCAATTCACAAAGAATGAATCAAATTGCAAGTGTATTATGGTATAATGAACAATTTGAGATATTTTCCTAAAATCTTTCAAATACCCTGTTGATATTTATAATGACTATTATTTTTCCAGGTGGTCACATGACTCTTTTACTGACTATGAACTCGTTTGTTCACGTCATTATGTACACTTACTACCTTCTTACCGCTTGGGACGAGAAATACAAAAGTTCTATTTGGTGGAAAAAACATGTGACGCAGGCACAAATTGTAAGTGCTTAACAAACCATCCTGTCCTTATTCCCTTAGTCCTACTAAGATCGGCTGCGCACTTGCACCTAACATCAAGTGGACCGTCAACATATAGGACGAACTTGATATAAAAAAAAAACGTACTTCAACCTCAAAAACGATGGAACATATGCTTATTTATAATTAACTAGCCACACGCCTTCGGCTTTGCCGGATGCAATTTTTTTCTGCAAATTATGTACACAAACCGTTGTTTTCATTAATGAAAACCATATCAAAATCCATTGGGTGGTTTAGAAATAGGTAAGAGAAGAAACAGGCAAAGGTGTCCAGCAACTTTATCTTATAATAAATAGATAAAATATACCTACTTTATTCACTTTCCAACCGAGTTTTGGTTTAGATTTAAAGAAGTAGGTAGCTATTAATTTTCTTTTTTGATAATCTAGGCATACCTACATTTAAAAGCGAAAAAATCCTTTTGTAATTTTCTGTAAGACGGAACACACTATCTACACAAATATGTTTTAAAAATGAGATAATGATGTATGTATTGAATTGATGTTTCAGATTCAATTTTTAATTCTGCTCGTGCATTTCTCAACGCTGCTGATGGTGCAGAGCTGCCCGTTTCCTCCGCAGCCTGCCTTCATCCTAATACCGCAAAATCTCTTCATGGCTATATTGTTTTCCGATTTCTACTATCGTTCTTATATCAAACCTAAACGTAATCAACCATAGTTATATATTTTTAGTAAACCTTTTTCAAGCGTAAATTCAGTATTTTTATTATTATTTTCATTTTGGCGAAAATTTGAATGGGGCTGTGGATGTTTTTTTTTTTATGTTAAGGTCGGCAGACAGGCTGACAGTCCACTTGATGGTAGGTGGCTACCGTCGCCTATAACACAAGCAACGCCTAAGCTGCTGCAAGTGCGCTGCCGACTGCAGTAGGATTAAGGATAAGGGATTAGGAGTGGATAGGGAAATGGGCTCTGGCATCCCTTACTCACTCACCGAAACACAACAGCACACGTGCGGTTATTTCACGGTGGTCTTCTGTAAGGGGGTGGTTACTGCCGCTAGACGGGCTGCCCAAATGACTGAGCCAAATTTAAAAAGTTGATTTTTCAAAGTTGACCCTGCCGGGAATCGAACCCGGGAACCCTAGAACAGAGCGTTAAGGCAAGCACCCCAACCACTCATCCAACGGGCTCGTCATAGCAATTCACCAATGCTTCACAAGCGCTAGTGTGGCCTATTTATGAAGTTTTTCAGTTTGAGACCCATTAAAGTTAGTCCTGCTTACCTCTATCCTCCACAATTTCTACGAAGCTCTTAGAACAACAAAGTAAGTATCTGAACAAAGTATCTTTATATATATATATAACAAAGTATCTCTATTATAGTAAAACACTTGAAGAGCGAAATAGGAAAATAATTAAATTCTTTCATGAAACGCGTTTGCAATGCGATATCTCGAAGTAATCCACGTTCGGCTCCACACTGCTTCGGGCGTTATGAAATAGCTTCAAGTCCCCTCTTAATTCCATGCCGATAACTTCAGGCATCATAAAAGCTGCAGAAAACAATAGCAACAATTAAATGTGATTTATTAATTTATATTGAATTCTAAAAGACAAGAGGTGTACTCTGTGCACCAACAAAACAAGTAACACAATTAATAGAAATTCATTTATTTATTACTACTTTTTTATATTTATAAAAGAAAAAGTTTTTCATTGAGGTTCGACAGATATCGCTGTCGGGCGGGACCGAACAGAATAATTGATTTTATCATTTAAACAATTCAATAATCGAAGCTGTTGATAAATCGAAGCTATTAAGAGGGGGCTTGAAGCTATTTAATGACACTCGAAGCAGTTCGATACGTGCATTACTTTCAGAGATATCGCATTGCAAATGCGTGTAAAATTATTTATCAATATTTTTTTTCGTAACTTAAATCATGAAACTATTAAAATTAAATGTGTAAGAGGACGAAGCTTAAAAATATGTATGCTTGTATTTTTTTTTATTTCGTGTAATTTTACGAGGTGGGATGTAGGGCTGTGAAGTTGACTTGATCAAGCCAAACCTATCATGCCGATAGGACAATAGACTTGTTCGTGTATGGCTGCCATTAGGGACAGTTCACACCGAACGCAACGCGGCACTCACTTTTTAAAATAACAATAGAATATAGCATTTATTTACTACACTAAAAAGTTCATTAAAATATTCACCTGAACAGGCGCGGCGTAGCGTGAAGCCGCCAACTCTCGTACTCCTAAACTGTGAACCTTATGGTACCAACTAGTTCTACTGTAGAGTATAACAGATTGGACTCGAATAATTTCAATGAAGCATGTCCAAATTGTTCTACTACTATTTTTACAATAGAACAGAATGAACAAAACATTACTGCTGTAAATAAGTTCTATATTCTATTGCTATCTTTAAAAGTGCGCGCCGCGTCGCGTTCCGGTGTGAACTGACTCTTAGAATCTACTAATCTGGATATTTTAATAGTTAAACACAGTGAGTTCTTCTAATTGAGGTCAGATTCTAATTATATATCAATTGTTATTCACAGTCACACTATAGGAATAAAGAAGCCCAGTCATTTAAAGACTTAATAGCTTCAACATTTTCATTCATTCTCAACAAAAAGTGAAGCGGCGTGAAAAAGTAATGCTTTTTTTAATATAAATTAATGGAATAGTAATTAACTACATTAGCATTTATAATAAAATTTAAAACAGCTAAGCACACACAATTTAATGTTCTCTGGACTTGAGATATTCATCTTATCAAGTGCTTTGCAACGAATTTATAATTTTACAGGCCACGCCGCTTTTATTCCTCACCACTGCTATTTTAAATCAATACCTTTTATAGTGTATAAAATAATAAAATTACCAAAGTTATTTAAAACATATAATATGACTTTGTATTATAAAATCACTAATTACTACAGATGAAAAGAACAATTGTTTTATATGTATCACTTTAAAGTGGTCAATATAATATATATGTAGGTACATACTTTAGGATTAAGTAAAAAAAATGTTTTATGTACTTAAACTACATACTTTAAGTATAGATTTACTTAGCCATTTCATTAATTGTGATTTTTCATTAATTGTGTGTCTCACAATCTAGTGACTTACTCACTCGCGCATTACTCACGTTAAAAAAGAAAAACTTTTCTAAAAAATAATATGTCGTAAATGTCTATTATGTAAAATACTCTAAACAAGTCTGGTACAAATCACATCGATATTACAAACATTAAAAAATGTTCATCGAAAAGACTGCAATGTACATTCGAAAATACTTTATCGATCACCATGAAATTTTGTATTTCAGGGCACAGGAAAGAACATCTTGAAAGATACCCTATGTTCTTTAATACTACTGGGGGGGCTCGGGCACCTCCAGGCCCTATGAAGTCGGCGTCAGTGCTTTCGAGTACTGTTGCCGAGGGATCATATAACAAATTTTAAAAAAATCAACGTCTGACAAAAATGTATACGAGGAATAAAGATTGAATAAATGTTTCAACGCCTAAGAAAAGGCGGCGTGAAAGAAGTCGCGGGCAAAAGCTAGTAATAAATAATAGGTTGGGGAAAAAGTTTCTTCGCAATTTATTTGAAAACTCAAGACATTGTTTATTTACATTTAATTACAGTATATATGTGCTATTTTGTTCGATGATTTTTGCCATCTTATAGGTAGTGAAATGATCCTGTTGCTATAGAAATTTTGGGACTTCTGATCGAAAAAAAGTAGTTTTAGCAGTCCTCTCTTGATGTTAACTTGACACTGCCGAAAGAATTCTGAAGAGACCGAAACAGATGGAAATCTGAAGGTGCAAGGTCAGGGCTATATGGCGGATGCATATTAACACCTCCCAGCCAAACTCTCTTAATTTTTGCTGAGTGGCTAAAGATGTGTGTGGTCTAGCGGTGTCGTGAGCAAAAATTCCGGCCGCTTTCTCTCAATTTCTTGCTTTAATCTCATCAGTAACAGTTGTTGGCAGTAGAGATCTGAATCGATGGTTCTGCCCGGCGGTAAAAGCTCATAATTAACAATGCCCTTCCAATCCCACCATACACACAGCATCACTTTATTGCGAGTTAACCCGGGTTTTGGTACAGTCTGTGAAGCCTGGCCGACCTTTGACCAAAACGTTGTCGTACGTGATCCACTTTTCATCATCAGTTATCAATCTCTTCCAAAAACGATTCGATTTCATTATGTCTCAATAAAGAATCGCAAATGAGTACACGATAAAGAATCGCAAATGAGTTTTTTTTAAGTGAGCTCGTGTGGCACCCAAATATCGAGCTTTTATGTGTACCCAACTTTTTCAAATGGGTCAAAAATGTTTTGCGGTCAATTCCCAGTTCTTCAGCTATGTGGTAACTACTGATATGCCGATCTTGCTTCACTTTTTCAAAAATGGCGTCCATTTTCTCCGTAAGAGGGCGACCAGAGCGAGGTGCATTTTTGACATCAAAATTCCCGGATTGAAAACGGTTAAACCAACTTTGTGCTACATTTAGTGACACTGCATTAGGCTTGCGTTTCATTTTTTCCATTTTTGTAATAAAATTTTAAAATGTATCGGATTACTTCATTAGATTCACTCATTTTGACAGAAAGAAAAACAGATGAAAAATAGCTGGAAACAGCATTTTACTAATATGTTTCTTTTTTGAAATATAACCTTTTTAATGTCATCAAAATCAGCCAGATACAAATAGTACAGCCGAAGAGATTTTATTACATACTATATGCGAAAAGACTTTTTCCCCGAACAAATAAATAAATCGCCAAGACTAAAGACACCAATTGTATGGTCCCCAAAATAAGCAGTATTGAGCTTGTGTTATGGGATAACCATACTGACCCAGAATAGAAAGTTCAATTCGAAACTGGCTCCGCCGAGAATCTACCCCGGGTTCTCCGAGTCAGAGCGCTAAGGCGAGCACTTTAACCACACGGCCAATGGGCCAATTTTCTCCTTAAAACCTTATCCCATCAAGATTGGCCAACACACTTGCAACTTATATGAAGTTGCTTTTGTATTATTATTTATTAACACAAACTTTCGCAGACAGTGCTCTTGATGGCAGGAGGTTACCGTGTGTACCGTCAGCCTGCCTGCCAATCTTTACTTAAAATATATGATGCTTTTATTCACATAGTCCCACAGTAAAAATCTTAACTTTAACAAGAAATAATCATATTATATAATCATATAATCACAGTATCATTACAGCAATTTCTTAATGTCCTATTTCATAGGTATATAATGTTACAGTTTTTTTCTTATTATAAAATTTTGCAATAAATCATATTATTATTATTATTTTAATATATTCAAAATAAAAGAATGCTATCCTGTAGTAAAAGTTTCTAACATCAATATGTAGAGTGTACGTTTTCTATATTCGATATACAAAAAACACTTAAAAAAGAACCCCGTTTCCAATACAACCTGGGGCGGCTATGACTGTACAGGTCTGGAAATTGGCCACCAATTAGAACATTGAACAATCGTCACAATGATCAGATCAGCAATGGCCAATTTTGTAAAAAAAACGTACAATAGGTTTAAGGTTATTAAGGTGTCACGGATGCGTGTTGTTTTGTAAAATATTATGGTAATGATTTGAATATTTGATGGTAATCATAACTGCAATTACATAACATGATAAATTGTATATGATTAATATATTATATGCAGCTTGTAGATTTGTGCAAGAGTATATAGTATTCACACTAGAGCGTCGGGTGGCGCAATGGGAAAGACGCGGCCTATCATGTCTAGAGATCCGAGTTCGATCCCCGGTCATGCCATGTACCAATGCGTATTTTCTAGTACATAAAACTTGAGAGACTTGAGAAAAACTTGAGTACATTTACTGAACGGTAAAGTAAAACATCGCGAAGAAACTTGCATACGCCAAAGAATTTCTAAAGCGCATATGAAGTCCACCAACCCGCACTGGGCCAGCGTGGTGGACCATATAGCCCATACACCCTTTTTGAGAGGGTAGGCATGTGCCCCTGCAGTGGGGACATGGTGATTATGATATAGTACTGTGGATCAAATACACAAAAAAGTATACTCACAGAACCATTATTCACAAGACACAGAGTAAAGCAAAGTGCATTCATGACACAGACAGTTAACGTATAAGGAAATGAAGTATGGAATAACGAAATGCATTATATTTTCTGCATTTGGCCATTGTTAATGAGTCCACTTTTTAGGCGTTGTAGTCCATTAAAAAAGGACTTTTTTGGTAGCCAAACTGCTTGTACAGCCATGGCCCAAAAACGGGGTTCTCCATTGTCAGCAATATACATAAAACATAGTCAATCTGATAAATTGTTCGACTATTACTATATATCAGACAATCTAGAAATGAGATTCTCCTTAACGGCCTCTATGACATTGGTCTGAGTCAACGCATCTATAAGAGCTTTGGTCAAATTGAGATTATTCACTCCGCCATCGGTCGCATCCTCTGTGGGAATTTCTCGTTGACAATACTTTTCAATATTGCCCCGAATTAATTGCTTCAATTCTTCACTCGTTACGCTGGGCGCGAATTGCATGTGATTATCTGGATTGCTAACTAAAGCGTCAACGTCATATTTCAAATCGGCAGCAGTTCGAGATGCATCTTGGGAAGGCTCTTCGCAAGTCCTTTGCCTTTTAATGCGACGCGTTTTGCGTTTATTACTCAAGTAACTTTTCACGACGGTGTCCAGTTGTAAGAAGAACACTGACAGGGGCGTGGTTGTTATGCAGTCCTAAAAATTTTTTGACAAACTAAACCTTGGTTATGAGCGACACAAAAAGCCAGTAGGTATTAGAAAGACTTTAACATGGTCTTTCGACCTTTAGAAACCGTTAGATTAGATTATGATTATCACATGTTTCAACAGTTAAAAAATATATATAAAGGAGCCACAGTGGAACACAGATATACTATATATTTTATTAGAAATCCGACGCTAAACGTTTTGTAGTTTAGACAATTGTATGGGAAAAATGCGTATTTTAGTGCTATTTAGATCTAGATAAATTGGTCAATGTGTTTCTTAAATTTTTTACATTTAATTCACATTTAAGTTTAATAATGAGGTTTTAACATTATATGACAACTAATTTGTTAATTAAAAAAACAATACACTTAGTAATGCCAGAATGTGGTAGGACATTTATTTTTGAAGTTCTTATTGTACTCACATTTTAAACAAATAAATACTTCTTTTTCCTATACTTTTATAGGTATTCAATTTTTTTTAAATATTGTTTATCCTTCGATAGATGGCGTTATACGATTTAATTTCACATAATATTATCTTCACTACTTACTTTACCTTTTATAACGTTTTACATGTAAATAAAAAAACCTCACCTATACTTTAATTAGCTGTATTTGTCTGGTGATTTGGTCTGGTGACTTTAATTAGCTTTAAATTAATATTAACAATGTGTACCCATTTCATTAGAAAAGGTTAAAATACACAATTAAACATACCTCATTCGGATTGATGATAAGGCGGGCGGTGTCTTTCGGTAAATCTTTGCACACTTGAGTCACCAATATCCTTATAAGGGCTTCCGAGATTTGAGTATGCGTGTCCTTCTCCTGCAATAAAATCAATTAAAACAGAAACTTTTAGAAGAAGGAATATTTGAACTGCTGTGCAAATAATGAGCGGCCGACACGGCAGATGCAAATTAGAATCCCTGGAGCCTGCATTAATTAAAGTCTTTTTGATTGCGTGATTAGAACATAAAAATTATAGAGGATAACTGCAAAGATAGAGTAAAGGGCTTTGACATTGACATTGTTGCTTATGCCCACTGTCTAAAACGGCCCTTACTTTTATATCTTCATCCCCTTTCCTTATGTAGATTTATCCAATTCATTCTTTCTTATCTTCCACACTTATTCATTCAACGAAACACAACATCTTGTGTGAAAATGCACACGAAATGTTGAAAAAATAATAATACTTTATTTCAAACTAGCTGAACTCGGCCACGCTTCGCTGCGGCCCATAAGGCGGCCGCCGGTGTGCGCATGGGGCGCGCAATACTAGACACTGCTTATATATAATACTACTTATCGTAGCGTGATATCGTAGCCTATAGTCTTCCTCGATAAATGGACTATTCAAAACAAAAAGAATTTTACAATTCGAACCACTAGTTCCTGAGATTAGTGCGTTCAAACAAATAAACTCTTCAGATTTATAATATTAGTATAGATTACAGCCTAACTAACACAGAAATTAATGGATATTTTACTAAACTTATGTCTAATGAGCTCTGTATGATGTGAATTGCTCCACGTGCGGGTGCCGCTATTATACTTGGTCGGTGATGGATGTGCTGACTAGGAGATATTGTAAGAGCTAGGGAGTACCTACATTTATTCGGCTCAATTTAACTTTTGTCCATAGAAAACAGCAGGTAGAGCATGCTTTGCTGCGAGTCTACGCGGCTCGTCGTTGTCAAGTTACGACTTTCATAGATTCTCACTCATTTAAGCCTTGACCAGCTGATAGAAGCGGAACTGTTTTAGTTAACCAAAATCGCCCAACGAAACGCGAATGGAGCTGAATGGAGTGTAGTTACTCTCTTTTGGCTTTTAACTCGCGCGCTGTTACTTCTCGGTGGTATTTTTTAAGAGTTGTTACTGTCGCCATTCTGTCTGTCCAGTTTATGACTACAGAATACATTGTACCCTACTGAAGCAAGAAAATCTGCATGAAGAAGGAAAAGGAAGAGGTTCCTGTTACTCACATGAGGAATCCAGACATTGAGAGCAATATTCAATGGATCACAGTTTTGGACGTAATGCCACCAGCCGCGAGGAACAAGAAGGGCATCACCCGATGCCAGCTCCACCATTCTTCCACCGGTCAGACCTGTAACAAATTCCAGTAAAGAGAATAGGTTGTGGACATCACTAACTTCTACAGAAACACAATACTCTACAAAACACGTGATAAAACTATAAAGCTATATCTAACACCATAGAAATCAATCTTCCGTTTCTGTATCCCTGGCAAAGCGTATACAAAATTCATGACGATTGGTTTTTATTTTATTTTAAGGTCGACAGACAGGCTGACGATCCACTTGATGATAGGTGGTTACCGTCGCCAATAACAAACAACGCCATAGGTGCTGCAAGTGCGATGTCGACTTGCCGACTTTAGTAGGATTAAAGCTGCCCAAATGACTTATGAAATGCACTTAAACGCAGTGTGTCCTGCCACTGCTTTCCAGATCAAGAAACTTTCAAAAGATCATTTTCAAAGTTGGCCCTGCCTGGAACCCCGGACCCCTGAGACAGAGCGTTAAGGCTAACACCCTAACCACTCATCCAATGGGCTCGTCATAAGGGCCAATGGGCCAGTGGATTGGTTGAGTAGTTAAGGTGTGAAAGCATAACAAACAAAGAACAAAACACACTCACTTTCTTATTTATAATATTAGTGAGGATTTTTCTTTGTTAATTTAGAATTAATTTGAAAAAACAATTTGTTTTGCACCTTGTAGTAATTTTTTATATAACAGTTATAACCTCCAACTTGAGATGATAGATTGCTGATGGCGGCGTTAAGTATTTTGTAAACCTTACAAAATATGGGAAAGTTACAAATAGTTTAGTTTGCTTTTCATTTCTAAGAAAAGGTTCGGAGTGAAGCGTCATAACATTAAACATAATACAATCACACTGAATTAACTCATGAATAACTTTATTTTCTTTACAAACTATTGCAATTTATATCAAAATAAGATTTGTGCTGCCATCTTTTGTCTGCTATGCAAAAACGTCATTATCTAGTGTTAACAAGCACATTGTTTTATTTTAGTAACAACTATAACAAAAACTTATGATTATAAATGCACTACTAAAAATTACAAAAATTGGAAGAGCATGTACCTTACAATTTTAAATAAACTCAGTACACCAATCAGTTAACCCAGTTAACCACCGGTGCCCGTAAACATATGCACTTTTATTTTGTTTTAACTATTAAAAAAAATACTATGAAATGAAACATAGTATTAAGTAATTGATACCTTCGAAAGGAGCCAAATCAAGTGGACTGTAAAAATTCAATTCACTGTACACAGTAGACTCCTCATATGGGACTCTGGTGGGCCTTAATCCCCCTGTTTCTGGTGGAAATAGTATCCATCGCTTTCTGGAAAATGGAAAAAAATTGATTTGAATACCTTTATCTACAGGTATCTCATTCAAACCAAGTAAGAAAGCAGGGATTTATTTCGATGTGAAAAATACAAGTGAGTTATTCTGGCTTACTATGAATTAATTTATATGTCAATATGTCATTATGAAATAAAATTAACAAATGACTGCTATCAGCCAATATTTCTCGAGATCAACTAAAAAAGATCTTGTGATTGACTGGTTAATCTTAATGGACTCTTTGTGCACCTCATCTAATATCTTAACAGACCATATGTTATGTTCCTCTAAAGATAGCAAAATATAGCTTTAATTGTGTAGTCTTGTAGGATGATTACAAACTCTCAAAAATCTTAAGGATGTTAAATAGCTGATAATGGGCGGAGTTAAGAATATATTAGATTAAAAGAATAACTATAGTGTGACGAAATAAAAATATAATGAAAACTAGGATTGCCTTACTTTCCGTATACCTGTGCAACTATGTTAACGCCATATGTGTCCTGATGAGTAGGTGTGTGGGCACCTTCGCTGCCTACCCATAAGGTGGTATCACAAGCTCCTTTCTCTGGATATCCAAATTTTTCCCATGAAATTTCCTGTAATGTAAAACATGCAATTATATAAATAAAAAGATGGTATAAATTGTAGATTTATAGAATAGAATAAATTTTATTTGTGACAAAGGATACATAGATAATACATAAAAACACACAGACCAACATCCCTTGCCACAAACCGGCTCTAACTCAGCATAAAAAGCCTGTGTTGGTCTTCCGTTAGAGCCGACAGCCGTTAAAAGAGAAAATAGATACTAAACAAAAGAATTTTGACTTGGAACTGTAACTTTATTTTGTAGTTTTTAAACTCTCATTATTTAATGTTTCAAAGAACCATTTCCTCTTTGTAGAGTTCTAATAATGATGCTCAGACTAATTCTTCTGTGCCTTGATTTTACTTCAGTACATCAGCAAAGCTTTTTTTTTATATTATGCTCGTCATACAGGTTGACGGTCCACTTGATTGTGGGTGGCTACGATCACCTACAACACAAGCAGACATATTTGCTGCCAACCATAGTAGAATTAAGAGAAGAAAATTAAGAGAATTAAAATTAGAAGAGATGGGTAATGGGCACCCACTGGTTGAGATGGGGATATTATTCTAAGTCTATGTTCGGCAAATAAATAAATGAATTATGGATTAAGAATTAAGCCAGTAAGATGACTACCAGGGCCGGGGTTGATGGTGGATCCAGGTTGCTTCTGATGGGTCTTTTTGCAAAAATTAGGTAAGGAGGAGGCCTTTATCCAGCAGTGGATGTTCTGCAGCTGAGATTGTGAGGGTAATAGAAAAAATATTATTTGTATTAATTTCACCTTATACAATTCAGTGTTAGTATCAAACCATTGATGAAGATATTTATAATCAAAGTACATCCAGTCATCACAAGATGGAAATCTGTCAAAAAATTCTTTGAATGAAATATTTTCCACTTTACATCTCCTCTCCCAGACAGGTTCATCCGATACATAATTCTTCTTAAAACACCGGAATGGTATTACTTTGTCTTTGAATACTGTACACCATTTTTCAGCATTCCACTGACATAAAGACCAATCACTGACATAGTTACGAAGAACTATTGGTACACTAGAGTTGACTGATAAACTTTTAATCAAATCCTTGTTTAAGGTTACAGACATATTAAAATATCTATGCAATAATTTTTATTTCAAGTGCACTCTGCAAATAAAATTCTATTATACGTAATATGAAATACCAAGGGATATTCTTTCAAAATATTATAAGTACTCAGAAAAATTTCTTTATATTTGCACTTTCATTAATAAGCACTGTACATGAGTCATGCATATGTTGGTAAATATGTATAAAAAAACGTTGTTTATTTATTTATTATAAAATTATGTATAATATGTAATTATTGCACCAATGAATGGTCCGTCTGTCCGTTCAATTCTCATACATTTATTTATATAAGATAAGATACAGATTTAATAATAAACAAACAAACATGCAGTTGCACCTGTGAGTTGCACCCAGTTGCACCCACAAACTACATAGAAGCAGTGTTGCCAGGTCGAATTTTATAAAATCTGAGAATGCGACTAGAAAAAATCAGAAGATGTATGGGGTTTTTTTTTCAAAAAATCAGAAGATACAATTTTGTTGAATAAAACAATGTCAGGCATTAAAATAACATTACATTTGATTAGTTATATATTGTCCTTGAGATACCTACATATTTCGTTGCGCTGACTGTGGAGCACGATTCAAGTTTCAATATTCAACTATGTGTCCATCACTTTAAGTCCATTTTACGATGACCATTTTGTAGTGAAAATCTACCCACGATAAAAAAAATATTACTTATTACGTTTTAAGGTAAAGCTTAAAAATTAAAGTACTTTAAAAAAATCAGTAGACTTTCAGTTCAAATCAGTAGATCAGTAGAATTCTGGGAAAATCAGTAAATCCCCCGAAAAATCAGGAGACCTGGCATCACTGCATAGAAGATACTATACTACAGAACACTATTACTCCTAGAGTTGCACTCTGTCTGCTGCAGTTATTCAATTCAATTCAGTTAAGTAACATTCAGTTCAGTCAGTATCAAAGATGTTGTATTAGTCTGTAACAATTATCTTTGTTCTGAGGGTCTAGTATGAGTTTACGATACTACACCAATACTACACTCGCTAGCGAGAACGTAAAACTTTTGTATGGGAAATCGTGAACTGTCAATGTCAAATTATCAATTTTCCATATAAATGTTTTACGCTCTCTAGCGAGTGTAGTATCGTAAACTCATGCTAGAGCCACTGTTCAGTACAGTAAAAGCACAGTAAAAGTAACATTCAGTAATGAAGTTGACAATTGACATTGACTTGATTCTGATAGTTGACAGTTGATACATCAGTGGCTCTAGCATGAGTTTACGATACTACACTCGCTAGCGAGAGCGTAAAAAAATTATATGGAAAATTGACAATTTGACATTGACAGTTCACGATTTTCCATACAAAAGTTTTACGTTCTCGCTAGCGAGTGTAGTATCGTAAACTCATACTAGAGCCTCAGGTCACCATAAATAAAATACCAACATGAATTAGGTGAAAATAATAATTTTTTATCTTGGCAAAATACAGCGACAGCGCCCTCATCAGCGCCAAGGCCAACGCCAATCTACTACAGCGCTTTATTGGTGACCGAGGAACACTTTTTCATGTATGGAGATGGTCCTCCTTCTATTCTCAATGTACGCTACTAATCACCATATCATATTATTGGGGAATACCATATCATTCTGGCCAATTTATGAACCATTATTTACGTGTTGACAGTTTTTCAATTTGAAATCCATATAAGTAGTCCCTCTAACATCATTTTCCATGGTTTAGGTAATTACGTAACTACTGTTTGTGGACTAGATGGCGTTCTTGAAACCGATATATTGAATTAATTGCTTTTATAGAAATGTTTTCGTAGATGAAAAATATTTTTCCCAATTCTATAAAATAACTTGTAATATAAAAACTATCCAATAGAATATCTGCTTCTTGGTATTATTAACCAATTTCTATTTTGTCGTAACTTTTACTCTGGTCGTAGTTGCGAGGTGCATGGCAACTTGGCAACTGGCAACAGCGGCAAGTCTGGCAACACTTAGTTTTAGTCTGTCACATACATAGAAAAATAACTAAAGCACAAAACATATTCAACATAGTACTTATTACTTCCATGATTCAACATCAATTATTCAAAACAAAACAATATCAAGTGAACCTGGCCTGGGGAATAACATAAATAATCAGCACATAATCAGACTATGAGTGACTGAGTATGAGATAACAACTGAATTAATACCCTTTTATTAGTGATACCCAATGTGTTATCAATAATTTATTATCGAAAACACCCAGTGATAATGTCATTCAGTCAGTTATAATAATTCTCTTGGAGGAAAGTCAAATAGTAATAAATAAATGAACTAAAGTTATTAAAATCTCATAATGTAATTGAAACAGTGACAGTGCCACAAATTGCTCCGATATAATAATTATTATATGAAATAGGCATTTGTTCTTGTTGTTTGTTCACTTAGGGACACATTGTGTTTATAGAATGTTGTTACAGTTTCTTAATTATTTTTAATTAAAGATAATATTAAGTTAGGTCTTTTATTATTAAATTCCATCATTTTTTATTTTATTTTATTGTTGCCCAGGTGTTTATTAATTAATTAAACATCTGGTTTTGATTGTACGAATGTTTAAAACTCAGTCAGTAGTATAAAATGAAACAAAACTGTTGTATGCAGGATTGGTGTTAAACTGAATAAACGAGTTATATTTATCATTGATAGGTTCTTTCCAATGTAGTAAATTATCAATTGACGTGAAAAAATATACTGAAAGAGTGAAATAAAAAACTTTGTGATCAAATGTATAATTTTTAATGATGGAGATTGCTTATGAGTCAGAAGTTGTATCCTCATTTTTTACTCACAAATACAATGAAGACATTGAACCAGAGAAAGATATAAGCCACAAATTTCTTAATATTATCGATGAGTTAAATTTTTCTCTAGAACACCTACAGTTGCCTCCATCCATAGAATGCATTTATAATTCAACAATATACGCTAGGCATACATTTGAAATGTATGTTACTAAATACTGTAATACAACAAAGAATATTATGTATTTTGGTATGAACCCTGGACCATGGGGAATGTCACAAACTGGAGTAAGTTTTTTTTTTCACCACAAAAAGTTATATAAATATAATAAAAACATAATTTGATAAATAATGTACCCTGCTTCTCATGTATGCCAAATGTATACATGTTATACACAAGCAATGTAACATGTGCGGCAAGTACACTGTCAACCATAGTGGGATTGAGGATAAAGGATTGGGATAGGGAATTAATGGGCTCTGGCATCCCTTACTCACCGAAAAATAACAGAGCACACATACTGTTATTTCTTATGTAAGGGGGTGGTTACTGCTGCCAGACGGGCTGCCCAAATGACTGCGACATACAGTGTGCCTTGTCACTATTACACATTGAAACAGTATTGATGACATGTTTTTGAAACTGATCTAGTCTAAATAAGAAACAACCTAGTCAAAATCTGACCTTCAAATCAGATCACCTCAACCCGAATTTCACAGAAAATTCACAGGGAAAATTTCACAGAAAACAACTATATTATTAATTAGATACCTAAAAACAAATTAAAATAAAAAATGAAACACTTAGTAGACATACCCAATTGTTTTTTTTTTCATGGAGTATTGAAATTTTTAGTATTAAAACATGACCAAAGATGGAGTAAAGATTTAAGTATCAAATTAAAATAGAGAGACATATTCTGAAACAGGTATATTATAAAATATGGGTATGTTTCATGGGGCCAACAATACATCTTACATAAATTTTCAGGTACCTTTTGGTGAAATATCATCTGTCAGGGATTGGTTAGGAATTGAAGGACCCATTGGAAGGCCTCCAAAGGAAATAAAAGCTAGACCTATTAAAGGATTTCAGTGCACCAGGACAGAAGTAAATTGAAACATTTTTTTATTCCTAATGTAATGAATATAAATACCTATAATTATAAATCTATTGTAAATTCATAATATAGGCAGATGCTTAAAGATTTTATGATATTAATTAGAGGTATAAGGGCAATAAATATTTTTTTTATGTTAAGATGGGCAGACAGGCTGACATTCCACTTGATGGTAGGTGGCTACCAAGCAACGCCACAGGTGCTGCAAGTGCGCTGCACACTACAGTAGAATAAAGGATTGGGAAGGGATAGGTAAATGGGCTCTGGCATCTCTTACTCACCGAAACACCATGAAATAACAGCAACTGTTATTTTATGGTGGTCTTCTGTAAGGGGGTGGTTACTGCCGCCAGACAGGCTGCCCAAATGATTGCGAAACGCAGTGTGCACGGCCACTACTTTCCAGACCCAGACCAGAGCCAAATTTGAAAAGTTCGTTTTTCAAAGTTGACCTGCCGGGAATCGATCCTGGGAACCCTAGAACAGAGTGTTAAGGCAAGCACCCTAAACACTCATCCCATGGGCTCGTCAAAAAAAAATCATCTGAAATCTATCTTATCATTTTGTACGACATTTATGAGACTTTTAAAACTAAGACATGAATGATCAAAATTATTTGTCCTGAAAAAATATTAGGTTCCTGAGGGATCGTTTAAAAATATAAAAAATGGCGCCCACATTTTTTCAGGTTAAAAAAGTATCCTATATATTAATCTAGGTAATAAACTATCTGTATACCAAATTCAGCCGTTTTTGCGTTATGGAGTAGGACTAACTCCCGTCCCTGGCTTCAAAGAAATAATTTTTACGCTTTATTGCTTTGATTGATCAAAAATAAATATTTAATTCTGCTAATCTATATTAATAATTTCGTCAAGGGGTACGGTAGACTCGATTGAAACCTTACCTGAATAATAAAACATAAAAAAATAAAGATTTCGAGTCGACAACATATATCCGCAAAATTCGGATTGTCAAGTGTTTTGTTAAATTCTAATGGTGCTGACAGACAAATCGCAGTCGCCCGCCATATTGGCCACTGGCCACTCTAGCGAAACGTCACTCACTGACACCTGTGACATCTTCAGTGGTTAATAAACGTTCCGTTTCATTCACACTAGCGCACATACGCCTCGCTCACTCAATACGTCGCGTCGCACCATTCATTTTAAAAACAAAGTGTCCATTACAAAGAACTGTGACTCATGTGACTGTGTAAAACGAAACGTCTTGCCGCAAACATCGAGCGAAATCTATGCCGCTTTGCCTTTAATATTCCTTGAGAACCGATAACTACAGAAATATCTACCTACATTTTGTACCTACATGAGTCACATTACACCCGAGCGAAGCCGGGTTTTCATCTAGTAAAGATATATTTTAGACATATTATAATTTATAATTAAAAAATAAAGTCACTGTCTGTTTCTCCACAAAATTTGTTTTCACTAGTGGAAAGACCTATAAACGAAGAAGGTTTGTGTAGCTATATAATTTGCAAAAAAAAATGCATTCGTATGAAACCGGAGGCTTGTCACTTTTTTATATATAAATAAATTTGGCTTATAAGGATGCTGCAACATCAGGTTGAGGTCACCATAGTGCGTAGTGCGAGTTTGCCTCGACCAAACGCATCGAACGCGTAAACGTGAATTTGTATGGAATGAAGCAATGCCATCATCAGTGGTTAACTATCACGTTTTTAAAAATAATGACGTTAATTTTTATAATGAACAGGTCATTTGATTCGCCAGTCATACTCGTAACAGTAGATATCAAAATACATAGGTACCTAATTCTAATTTTGTATATTTATAACATTTTTTTTTTCAGGTCAGTGGTAAAAGATTGTGGGGGCTGTTCAAAAATATATGTGGCACACCAGAGAATTTTTTCAATACTAGTTTTATATATAATTATTTACCACAACAATGGATGAAAAGCAATGGTTGCAACCTCACTCCATCTGACTTCAAAGTAATTGCATATTGTATTTGACTAGCTTTTGCCCACAACTTCTCTCTCTCTTAGGTGTTAAAACATTTATTTAATCTTTATTGCTTCTATTTTTTTTTCTGCGGTGTGTTCCCAGCACTCTTTTTGGGCATAATTGACCTGGGCAAGATTTGATCATACGCGTTCCGGGCGGTCTGTCAGAGGTAATAATGTTCTGTCTGCTGGAACGGGTATGATCGAATGATAGTAGAGCAAAATTAGCTTTGGTTAAAGGAATGCTGGAACACACCCCTGGATGAAAGGCACCCTATGTCCTTTTCTATATCACTGACAACGTCTATGCACAATTTCACGATGATCGGTTCAGTATTTAAGGCATGAAAGCGTAACAAATGAACAAACAAACTCACTTTCTCATTTATAATATTTGTTAGAATTCCTACTATGATATTTTATGTGATTTTGCCAATTTTTTTAATCACTGTCGAATATATTGCCAATAAACCACAGAGATTTGTGGACAGACATAAGAGGATTAAAAAAACATTTTTTTTATTACCTACCAATTTTGACATTACAGTATGTTTGTCGATTTTATTTAAGTATTAGTATAAAATAATTATTTGTGTATCTTGTTTTTAAGGTATCCGAAATGCAACAGCTGTACAAAATTTGCGATCCAATTTTTTGCAAAGTCGTAGACTTGTATGAAGTTGAAATAATTGTGGCAATTGGCAAGTTTTGCGAGACTCGTGCGCAGAGAGCGTTAAAACAATATTTACCTACAAAGAATATAAAGGTATGGCATTTTTTAAGCAATAAATTACCCATTTTGAAATCTAATTTAAGAAAGATCCAGCTACAGCTAAGACGGGCTTCCCAAATGACTGTGAAATGCAGCGTGCCCTGCCACTACTTTTCAAATTCAAACCAGAACCAACTTTGATACATTATCATTGTATTGGCGAGATAAAGCAATATTTGCTTTGCCTCTATCTTTATTTAATATGTTAAGGTTGTCAGACAGGCTGACGTTCCACTACGGTTTGTTGGTTGCCAACTATCTACCCTATAAATAAAATTTAAGTGGTAGCATTGGCGTACATACGCACGCACGAACAAAACATGAGTACAAAATAAAATTTATATTTTTCAGATTCTATATTTGCCTCATCCCAGTCCAAGAACTGTAAACAATAACGATTGGGACTCAAAAGCTTTGCAGTGTATGGAGAGACTTGGACTTCTTCAGTTTTACACCACCTAATTAATTAATTAATATTACATTTCTTAAATATGGTTGACAATGCATAATGTAGATTATTTTAAGAGCAATATGCCAATGATACAAGGGGTGTATTATGATCTATTGATTTCAGTTATAACAATTTCATTTATTTTTTGCAGAAGCTGGTATAACTTTAGGATCATAATACACAACCAATTCATAATATTTACTGAATGACTATCCTTCTTAGTTCATAAGATTTATTACTTTAGTAAGAGATAGACTTTGAATATTTTTATTTTGAACTTAAAACTTAAATTATTATTTTATCCAGAGATTTATTTAATGTATATTTTATTATTATGTATTACAACAGACAAAAATTCGTTGAAATTTTGATTTTTACTTGAACACACATAAACTCGACTTATTGTGGACTGAGGACAAAATAAGGACTGGAGATCGACGTCGGATCCAGGCTGCTTCTGAACGCTCTAAGGAGTCTAATATATCGTGATAGAAAAATGTGAGGCCTATGGTTAGCAATGGACTTCTAAGAGTTGAGATGACGATGATAACACAAATTTCACTTTCACAGTGCAAATAGTGTCCAGTAGGTTTTACGTGGGGATGTGAATTAGAAATATAATTATTTGTTATAGCTGTGATGGAAAACATCATGATTAGCGTGGTGGATTGTAGCTATCACATTTATGATACAGGACAGATAATGTCAAGCACGTATACAGAGGGGGGGATAGTTGGGATTTATCCCCCCCCCCCGAAATCTGACTGAAAAAAAAAACGATAGATGTCATTCATTCAGAAAGTAAGAAAAAAAGACTGGTCGGCATGTGTGACACTAGATTTATAGAACGTCACGACTCTATAAATGTATTTTGTGAGTTACTCAAACCTATTGTCATTACATTGAGAGAACTATCCTGCACAAACAGAACTGTTGCCCAAACTGCGTCTACATTCATAGCTGCGACGGAAAAGAGTAGTTTCTTGATTTCTCTAAAAACCTGTGAAAGATTTTTCAGAAAAATTAGAGTAAAGTACAGTGATTACAGCGATTTTTACACAGTTCACATGGTTGTTTCAATGTTTGTCCCCCCCCCCCCCCCCCCGAACTAAAAGTCTGGATACGTGCCTGGATAATGTGGAGAATGACATGCGAATTATATAAAGGGACCATTATGAACATTCCTTAATTTACTTGAAAAAAAAAACAACAAAAAGTTAGATAAATCTATGTTAGATAATCTAATGTAACAAAAGGTACTTTACCAAGAAACAAAATGTGTTTCTTTGTAAAGTAGTAACAAAATTGTTGTTGGGTGTTGAATGTTGATTATGATCAAATGGAAAGTTTGTTTCATTCAATTAATAATTAATTCAGATAATTGTCTGGATTAATTCAATTATTCTTAAAATCATAAAATTCTATAAACCCTTCTAATATATTCGGGTACATAATATATCCAGGCATATGCACTCATTTTCAGACATATAAGTACTATAAGGGCCTGTGCTGACGAGGGACAGTCCTCGGGTTGCTTTTTGTCCGTCAAAAATAGATCACAACTGCTTCGAATTAACTACATACGTCCTCATCATCATCAGCCTGTGTCTCTGCTGGATGTTATCTCTACTGCTCCAAGGCTCGCCACCACGCACGGTCTTCTTCCTTTGCATCCAGAAGCTTCCTGGGAAGCCTTTCAGGTCGGCTGTACACTTGGGCGCAGGGCGTTCCACGCTGCGCTTTCCTACTCGTGGACTCCATTCGAGAACTCCTCTACCACATCGGGTATCGGCTCTGCGACAGATGTGACCGGCCCATTTCCCCTTCAATTTCCTAATTCTCTTGGCTATATCGATAACCGGCGTTCTTCGGCGAATTTTAGAATCTCGGAACCTATCCACAAAAGAAACGCTGAGACTTATGGATCAGTGGGTCCTGAAAAAAATAGAACTGACGTGCCTAGGCACATCAACGTGCGCATCGGATCTTAGACTATTTTGAACCCTCAAGAGTGACGTATCTATACACGATGACGCTCGAAATACATAGATTTTGTTATTTGAATAAAAGAAAGTTTTTCACGCTTCTGCTGACATAAGGCTCTTATCGTGTTCATTGAATATTTAAATTATATCGTTCGGGAAATGGATATGGCTATGAAGGAGGGAATAATAGAAGATTTCAGCTTGTGTTTATTTTTCTAAAACTCTGTAAATCAAAGAAAATTTGATTTTTTTTAAATTTCAATATGTCTTACTGTGATACTACCCGTTGTTTAATAAATAAAACTGTGCAATTTGGACTTTGTCAGGGTAATAATTACCTACTTACCATCTACCTATTTAAACTCAATTCGGCAAGCACAAACTATTTATTTGATATTAAGGCGCTTGGAGTCGTCAAGGTGGTGGTCAATCGTCAAGCTGCTACACCTGCGCCGTTTGCTGGAACTGTATATCTCGATGTTTTGTATATCTCGATGATTTACATAATGTTGTGTTTAAAGTAGGTACAACAGATTTTTCATTTTTTAACGTGTAAATATTACCAATCGCCGTACCCGCTTTTAAGCAGTTTTTTTGGGAACTTGAGCCAAGAAAACACTGTTTAATTAATTTATTTTTTAATTGAGAAGTGGTACGAAAAAAATGTACCTACCATATGTTTGATAACAGCCATAAACGAGGAGTATCTAGTTATCTAGGTTTAAAGAAACTACAAATTTGACGACACTAATAAGCGTCTTTTATTTTTATTTTGTTATCGTACAACATTTAATTTTGTATCGGACAGAAAAAAAAGAATGATTATGACAGAATAAAAAATAAATAAAAAAACTGGTTTTTTTTATATCATACTAGCGAATTTCCCCCGACTTCGAACGAAGTAGAAATTTTCAAAATCCTTTCTTAGCGGATGCTTACGTTGAATAATAAATCTATATTCCAAATTTCAGTTGGCTGTACCTACATTCTACATTGATAGTTTGGACAAACGATTTTATAAGTTTAGATAAGTGGTGGTAAGTAGGTATCCAGTGAGTTTCTGGAAAGTTGGAAAGCAGAGTATTATTGTACTTTGAGGTAACATTTTAAAAGTAACGTAAACACTTGAGACCCTTGAGACTTCATAGGTAACAACAATTATCTATGTTACGCACAGGTGATCTTGATACTTTTTAACATTTTCTTAGATTATAGGCTCATTTGCTTTCATCATTGGAATCATAATATTATTATGAAGAAGAATTTTATTTTTCTCTATTTTAATTATGATGTAATTTTGAGGTTCGTTTGACTTAAATTTTTAAAATGGTATGTAGGTATATACAGTGTGTTAGGGATCGGATTTCCGATACTTTACCTATGTGTTGTAAGCTAAATTTTATCGACAAAAAACCATACAAAGGGGGGTCACACCCCTCACCCCTCTAAATGGGAGCCATTTTAAAATTTCATTTCTCGTATTTCTACGAGTACATTGAAACTAATTTTTTAATCTTTTTATGTTGTTCACAAACACAAAAGTGATCTTATTTTAAAGGTGATGAAATTTGCTAGCATTTAAAAATAAATTTGTTGAGAAGATACTAAAACTAATAAACAAAAACCTTTGATTTAGACAAAAAAATTGGTAAAATTGTGTGTATTTTTTAAGTTATTGTACGCTACTTAAAAAACCAGGCCCTTATCATGTCGTTTTTTTTCTTTTAATTTGTTCACAAGAAGCCGTGCTAACAAACGAACTTTAAACTATTACCGCTATTTACACTAGTAATTTAGAAAAAAGGATCTAAAAGCAAGTCACAATTAAGAAAAAAAAAGCCATAAGCAGGTAGCATCCAGTATGTGTGAGCGAGAAAGGTATGTTTACGATAAGGAAGTGTGAGTGAGACAAAAAATACACATTGTGATAAATAAAAACAAAAACATTTATTTTAAAAAGTACTTTATTAACAAAAAAATTAAATTTTTACGAGTAAAGACTTTTTTTGTCAATTGTGAATTATTTTTAGATCCTTTTTCTAAGTTACTAGTGTAAATAGCGGTAATAGTTTAAAGTTCATTTGTTAGCACGGCTTCTTGCGAACAAATTAAAAGAAAAAAAACGATATGATAAGGGCCTGGTTTTTTAGGTAGAGTACAATAACTCAAAAAATGCACACAATTGTACCAATTTTTTTGTCTAAATCAAAGGTTTTTGTTTATTGGTTTTAGTATCTTCTTAACAAATTTATTTTTAAATGCTAGCAAATTTCATCACCTTTAAAATAAGATCACTTTTGTGTTTGTGAACAACATAAAAAGATTAAAAAATTAGTTTCAATGTACTCGTAGAAATACGAGAAATGAAATTTTAAAATGGCTCCCATTTAGAGGGGTGAGGGGTGTGACCCCCTTTGTATGGTTTTTTGTCGATAAAATTTAGCTTACAACACATAGGTAAAGTATCGGAAATCCGATCCCTAACACACTGTATATACTGACTAAACCAAATAGGTATTCTGTTAATTATAAAAGGTAAGAAAAAAGTATAGGTATATCCGTATCAAAACTGTTCCAACAAACTCCACAAACTTTATGATGATGATATTCAAACATACAAAAAGGAAATCACCCAACCTTTTGTTTCATTTAGCACCCGTTGAAGTGTTTTCCTTATTTAAAATGTTTCAAAGTATACCTGCTCTTATCGGCTTATTAGCAGAAGGGCAAGTTATCGGTCATTGGTTCAAAGATGCTTCGCATTCAAAATTTACGGATGGCGAACTTAGAGCAGCTCCGCCCCGTTTCAAACTGCCGTCCTTTGTAGAACTCTCATATGATAGTTATGAATGAATATTAGAAAGAAATTTATTAAATACCTATATTATAAAAATTGTAGACGTAATAATAAAACAAATGTGCAAAAATTTAGATAAATAAAGACCTTGATTTAGTTAGGAGTGCTGGACCATCCCCTCTCCACCCCACGGGCATTGGTCGAGATTTAAAATTATTGAAATTGTTTACCTACGTTGGTGAATGTTGTATATTTTAAAAAAATATAATGTAAGAGAAATGAAATTTTAAACCGCAAAAGGGAACCATATTATGTTATGTAATAAATGGCCCCCGAGGGTGGTGTAACCCCCCCCGGGAAATTAAAAAGAAAAAAAAAAAGGAGTACTATACCTACTTAAAGATAAACAAAGACAAGTATTTTGAACGAAAATTGTTCGTTCTTACTTGTACACGCTAAGAACTTTGATAACTGTGTTATTATTTTAAAATAAAGTAGGATGATGCAGTGGAAACGTTATTTATTATTTTAACATGATTTTAACAATACAATCAACTAACTATATATATATATATATATATATATATATATATATATATATATATATATATATATATATATATATATATATATATATATATATATATATATATATATATGTCGTAACAACTATATCAACCAATATGTTCTGTGATATCAACACAGACCAGGTACCAGTTGGCATGTCATCAGACAGCCACAGACTACAACAAACTTATATATAACAATAACAGTTGAATTAATTCGCACAACTTCAGACAGATGGCGTTAGCGCTGTTTTCCTATATTGTATTTTCAATGTTATTTTTATATAACACTGCCAAAGTGCGCCACATTTGCCCAAATGTTGTTTGAAGATCATCGACTTTACATCCAAATTAGTCTCCTAGTACAGGGCGAACGCATTCAGACAACACATTAGAGCAATACATCTTATATAACTAACGCCTGCTAATGTTCGGGCAGTAACGACCAGATCTGTGACCCGTGAATGTGAACGTCTCTGCGCTCGCTTACTAAAATTAATAAATTACTTGTTGCAATGCCTACTTGTAGCATAAAATGGTGTGGCAAAGACAGCCATAGCTCAAATTTAAAAACCGATGGTATAACATTTCACAGGTAAGCTGGCTTCTTTAATCATAATTAATAATAAGATACATTAATTTTAGTATTAGCGAAGTTCACCTCAAACTGGTCGCTCGATCCACGTCACTGACAGTGCATCCCTTTCTTTCATAGCTAAATATATGATTACATTCCTTTCTTCCTTGATATGGCACGTGTAACTAGTGATGTGTACCCGTTAGTGGTCAGAATATCGATATCAGTTTCTTAATTGCATTTAAATCAATGCCTAGTATAGAACGAAATAGGCAGAAAATATATGGCTTTTTCAACCAATTTCCACAAATAAGGAGGTTTTCAATTTGGATGTTTTTTTTGTACGTGTGTTACGAAATATCTTCGCCAATTTTAAACCGATTTTCAAAATTCTTTTTGATTCATATAGGGTACGTTTCAAGGATGTCTCAAGGATACTTATG
The DNA here is from genome assembly GCA_910589475.2 of Bembecia ichneumoniformis. Lineage (NCBI taxonomy): Eukaryota > Metazoa > Arthropoda > Insecta > Lepidoptera > Sesiidae > Bembecia > Bembecia ichneumoniformis. Next base: position 7,512,706 of record OU342537.1, on the reverse strand, counting down.
TAGTGCAACTCGGTTTTTCAAGGTATTATGTAATATTTTGTAAACATAATAAGCTTACAACATAATTAAGTATACCTACTTTGTAATTATGTTGTAAGCTGAATGCGTGAAGAGTATATTAAGTGTTAGGATTTCTTGAAATTTTACTAAAATAACTACTACTGTTGCAATTTTATTGTGGTTCGAATGTATTTAATGGTATTTAAAAATCTCAAAAAAAATAACTTACAATTTATTACTACCAAAAGATAAATATAAAATACTTTTTAAAATTGGTAAAATATCCTACTGGCGGAGATATGGCGTAACATACAGTCATAAAAATATATGGTCGAATTCAGAATCTCCTCCATTTTGGAAATAGCTTGAAAAATTGTTATGAAAACAATAAAAGCATAGATATTTGTTCTGTATAATATTTTAGTAACTTTTACTACTCTGAGGTTAGGGTGTGTTTTTCTCATGGTGTTCATATTCATATCACAGCTGTTAAGAAGTAATGTAGAAGTAGAAAATAAACTATAGTACGGTCATTCTATGAATGCGTTTTTGACATTTCTTTATGTCCATTGCATAAAGTTCATTTCCGAATAAACGATACAGAAAAAGTATGGAATTGACACCTGTCAGAACAGCACTCTTATAATGGTCGGAGTATATATATAATTTTTCTTAAACATCTTTCTTCTGACAACCCAAAACCAAAACAAAAATACTGCAAAAGTACCATTCACTCTGTTTAGAAAAACTTAGATATACTGTAAGTATCTGTAAAAGGATTTGTCCATACGCTCTATTAGCTTTCAAATCCCAGAAAACAGGAGACTATTATGAGGAGATGAATTCCGACGTGTATGAAAAGTGGTTCAGAGAAATGCTTACATCACTCGAAGAGCCATCAATAATATTTATTGATGATTATTGATAAGGTGATAGAGTATCACTCTTGTCAATTTAATAAAATGCCAACGCAGGCCAACAGAACACATGAAATCATAAACTGGCTCCGTGACAATGGCGAAGAGGTGGACGAGTCCCTACTAAAAGTAGAGTTACTACAAATATTAAGAAGCAGCCAAAACGATACGTAATAGATGAAATGGCAGCAGAGCATGGGCATACCGCCCGCAGAATTCCCCCATTTCACTGCCAATATAATGCAATTGAACTCATCTGGGCACAAGTTAAAGGATATGCTGCGAGGAACAATACAACTCCTTTCACCGCAAGAAAATGCTGGATTTACTTAAAACTGCGTGTGAAAATGTGACGTTTGAAAACTGGGAGAATGTAGTGGATAAAACAAAAAATGGGATAATGTCCGATTGGGATCGGGATGTTGCATTTGACAATTTATCTATCCAAGAATTGGTAATTAATGTTACTGAGAACTCGAGTGATGATGATTCCAGTTCATACGGAGAAGAAACAGACGATTCTTTATAATTAAAAATAGTATTACAGCCTTATAATTTCAGATTTATCAATATTTTTATAATTAGTGTTTAACAGATGTACCTATATTTTAAATTATTATATTTATTCGTATTAAATTTATGTCTTGTAAATATATTATAATGGCGGATGTCCGTGAGGCCAAAGATACTCGTAGGTACCCAACGGATGACCAGCGCTGAGCGCTGTGTGGCCTGTAACGCGCACAGCAGACAGCACATGCTCAGTTGGGTGCCCGTTTGAGGCGGGGCATTTATGCATGTACTGGCAAATATTATACCTATTTTCTTTTATGTTCAACTTGTATTGTGTGCATAATGTGCCCGTTTCAATAAAAATATGTTTCTTTCTTTCTTTTGTAGTATAGTAGAATAGTCTGTTGTAGAATAGCTTTATTTACAATTAATTTCTACATAAACAAATTCGATGTCACACACTGTCCGTCAACTTGAATGTACTACACTAGTCTGCGCCGGCGCACCATTCAATCAATCGTTGTTTACCAATCAACGCGCGTATCGTCGTCTCGCACCACTGCACTTGGTGTATGGCCCAAGTTGATACGGGCGACTGGAACGTGTTTTGGGTGGTGGTCCAAGTTAGACCCCACACTTTCTTTCTATTTTAGTTGTTTTATTTTAATCGATTTATTTCAAAACGGTTTGTATAGTCTGTGGTTGTTGATGAATTTTGAACTTAAATACTGGCTGTATTTAAATAAGTTCAAATTCATCAGCAGTGGCCATTTATTGCGAATCGCACATCACTGGGCGGTGCCCGTCCGTGAAGTACGGTATTCTCTGTAGTAGTGACATTGTACCGAAAATTATTGTACAACTTCACGTGCGTGATCTGTCAAAAGTTAAATAAACGTTTGGAACAATTATAATTTAATTATACTGCAAACTATTTGATTGTAATAAGTGTTAAATACAAAATAATACGCAAAAATCAAAATTTTTAATCCTATATCGAACTATTTCTTTATTAACAATGATTTACCTTGAATACAGATAATTTAAAAGAAATTATTCTTGTTTTTATTTTACTTAGGTATCCAAAAGATCCAAATGTAAAAGAAAGGTGGATAATTGCTACCAGACGCGACAATTGGTTTCCGTCGCCATATGGCGTGATTTGCTCACGACATTTTGAGGAGGATTGTTTCATATCCATGAAAAATAGGAGACGGTTATTGAGCTCCGCAGTACCTACACTGTTCCTACCAATGTTGGTAAGATTCAAGAAATATATTTAAGCGACATTGTTATTATCATATTTATATGTACATTATGAGTTCAATTGGATAAAAGGTATTAATTTATTTCAATTTCATTTGCAGACAAACACAGTTGAATCTGATTCAGTGATAGCCAGCACATCGAAAGAATGCATTCCACAAAGTTCAGAGCAAACTGTTTCAAATGCGAATCTCTCGGGATTACCAAAAAGAAAAATACTTGCAATCGAAAATCTCAGCAATTATAACACACCAACTGAAAGACGCCTATGTAGACGAGTTATAGAACTAACTGAAGAAATAGTAAAAAAAAATAGACAGATTAAAAATTTAAGACATAATACATGTTATTTGCAAAAAAAAATTACTGCTTTAAAATCTATAACGAAAGTGTTGGAAAAAAAACTATTACTTCAAAAATTTTTATTGAATAAAATTAGAGCAACTAATAAAAAATAGCGTCCTTCTACGAAAAATAAGTGTTCCATTTATAATGTCCGACAGTGTACAGATAGTGTAAGTGGGATAGTAATATGAAAGTATTGCAAGCATTATTCTGCCTTCTGCTCTTGAAAAAAAAAAGTTCAATTTGTATCGCGAAAATGTTCGACTATTGTCGGAAATCGGTTTATACTTTTCTGAAAACTGCGAACGAAAACTGCCGAGCGGTATTATTTTTTAGGTAACCTGTACTTAGTGTTTTCTTTTGTCATGCCCTATAACATATTAAAATATGGATTATTATTTATTACTCGTAATAAGCACTTCCTATGTTTCCCATCACTAGTTGTGATTTATGACATACCGCGCCCTTGAACCGGCCAATCAGCAATCAGCTTCATCAGCTTGCATTTTTTACCGCTCTCCCCGACCCGCATACTTCAGCGCTTTGACAGAATTGTTTGTTAGTAGTTTGTAGCCATGGAAGTATTATAATAGTACTTATTACTTCCATGTTTGTAGCACATACGTCTTATCTATGGTGTGTAGAAATTTAAGATATTATAGGCGTGCGTCACTGTGAACCAGTGTTGCCAACTTTGAAAACGTAATTACAGTGTTCCCTTATCAAAAATTCAGTAGATCTACAGAAAATGTGTAGCACCTCTATGTAAAATAGTGGTAAAATTACAGTGCTTTATTAAATCGGAATCGAACAAAGTAACAATATTTTCTTCATTTTTATATACATATACATTAATGTTCAAATTTATTTATCAAAATTTGTGTACGTTGAAAATCAACACACACACGATAATCCATTTCTATGAATAGCTTGCTCACTCAGAAGATTTCTTTTAATTGATTTTATCAATAATAAATTTCTTTTCTTAGTTTTTATATAAACGATATAACACCTTAAATAACAAAAAGCAAAAAATTTTGATCGAATTAAAATCTAATTTGGATATTTGTAGAATTTAAAAACAAAATCTTTTTAAACACCAATTAAAACATACAATACAGTGCTATAGTTACAATAGGTCGTATTATAGTGTACAATTTTGCTCGTCGCGTCGGTGATCATATTCAATCCCCTTCTTTGTAATGATGTTGCCATATAAGGATTCAAAATTACAGTGTAATTTTTATGTTTCTACAGTAGGTGGTAAAATTTATAGAAATACAGTGTTTCTACCACTATTACAGTGTAGTTGGCAACGCTGCTGTGAACATCTGAACATTACTAAAAGCTTTCGACAAATGCTACGAACGATTTGAGAAATTAATCGACGGGGAAACCCCGTATACATAATTATTACACTAAATGTACTTGAAAATTGAGTCACATGATTTGGCAGGCAATTCATTTTTTATGATAACACTGTCTGGAGTCTGGAGATTACACGTGTAACAATATATGTAATTCATACTTTGTGTCGAAGGCAGTTTGTTCAATCGAAAATCACTATCTGTTGTGTTGTAATGTAACCTGAGTGTAATAAATTCTTCGAATAGTAGCTACGCCCAGTGCCCTGACTGAAGCAGTCAGTCACGCATAGAGTGTTGACGTTATTTTATTTTTTAGTGAACAATAAGACTGAGTGAACAGTGATTATTTCAGTAACTATACAATATACTTAATATATACTACTATAAACCTCCTTTGGCTTGTGGGAGAGCAGATCCTCCAATTAAAATATCTCAATCGTGAAAGCTCATTTAATTATTATTGAATAAATAATTCATTATATACTAGAAAAAAATATTTATTTCATAACTGTGAACTTGTTGCGTATCCTCTATCAATATGGAATTTTACGACAACATTATAAAGTATGAAGAGGGCAAAGTAAAGTGTGTTTTATGCGACACGTTTTTATCTGATAGTAGCGACGTCATAGAATCTCATGTTAATGAAGACAATCACAAGCAATTATTTTTATCTGAGATGATGGTTCAAAACAACATTGTATCTAGAGAGAGTTGCTATTACTGTTTCATCTGTAATTTGAAAGTTTTGAATGACGCAAGCTTGATATGTCATGTAAAAACATTAAGTCACACGGGAATAATGGATAATATTAAGAAATTGATTAAAACCGATGGAGACTATCTCGTGTTACCTAAAAGGCAATCTGAAACGTTTGATATTTACTGTAACTTGTGTGATTTTTTCGTTCCCTTTAATTTGGAAGCTACCACACAACATATAGTCAAGGATGGGCAACACAAAGAATTCAAAGCAATGACTGTTCAACCTCTCAATGGAATATTTTCGATTGATAACTGCAATGACAAGTTGTTGTACTGCAAATTATGCGACAAATATTTTGAAAATTACATCGAAACGTTATTTGAACATATCAATGGCGCAAATCATTCAGAGAAGATTAATAAAATACTGATGTTAATAGAGAAACAACACATCGATATTGAGAAGTATTTAACAGATCCAAAACAAGACAAAGTCTTTTGTTACTTATGTAAAAGTGACGTGCCTTGTAATATTATTAATCTTGGTGATCATGTTAAAGGAAGTAAGCATACGAAATTTATGGATGAGTTTAAGAAAAATCAGAATTAATTTTTTGTTTGCCATGTTATAAAACGATAATAATTTTTTTTTTATAAAAGAAATAAAAATTACATTTTAGTTTTATTTTATGCCTAGTCTTGTTAACTCAATTACTATAATTCACTTGGGAGACCGCTAGACGTCGGACAAGGGGAGACCATGCACACGTTTAAATTTGCCGTTAACCGTTGCTGACAGTCCACTTGATGGTAGGTGGCTACCGTCGCCTATAACACAAGCAACAAAAAAGCTGCTGCAAGTGCGCTGCCGACTACAATAGGATTAAGGATTGGGAAGGGATATGGAAATGGGCTCTGGCATCCCTTACTTCACTCACCGAAACACAACAGTACATGTGCTGTTATTTCACGGTGGTCTTCTGTAAGGGGGAGGTTACTACCGCCAGACGGGCTGCCCAAATGAGTGCGAAACGCAGTGTGCCCTACTGCCACTACTTTCCAGATCCAGACCAGAGACAAATTTGAAAAGTTCATTTTTCAAAGTTGACCCTGCCGGGAATCGAACCCGGAGACCTAAAACAGAGCGTTAAGGCAAGCACCCTAACCACTCATCCAATGGGCTCGTTCAGACTGTTTCTCAGTAAAATCACTTAGGTAAGTAGGTACCTACCTCGCATTCGTAGCGTACGCTTCTTGACTCTGCACTGCGGTTTCACTGCGCGGCGTATATCATCTCTGTATACTATACGTCCAAAACATATGCAGTAAATAGCAAAAATCACGTGTACGTGTGTTGTTGTGACGATAAAGTTGCTGATTTTGATCAGAATTCATAATTTTATTGATAATATAACCAATAAACATCACCTCACGATATATTTTTTTAAATAAAAAAAAGTACATGGTTTTCGTGGCTTAAATATAAAAGTTAGACATAAATGCTGTCGCTGACTTTATTTATATGCATTATCAAGCTAGCCAACTTTTCTATAGAAATCAATCATACATACTATATCTCTCACCGTTTAAAAGCAACGTTTTCGTTCGATCGTTTGTTTTAGGACTTTTAGGCTCAAAAAACTCACTTTCCCGAAATTTGTGCACTTTTTATAAAGGGACAAAATTGTTAAAAGGATCACTTTCTTGGAAGGTGCACTGTCTCAATAAGTGAACTTCCCAATTGGAACACTTTCTCAGACAGTTTATTATCTCAGAAGGTGCACTTTCCCAAAAAGTGCAATTTCTCAAATTGGTAAACGAGGTAGCCATCTAAATTTTTGCACTCCATACATATCGATTGCATACTCCCATACCAATAAATTTGGATCAAATTTGGATTTACGGCCTTTAGAACACGAGATGATGAAATTGATGGCCTATTAATGCTTCTTTTGCTTCTAAAATATTTAGGGCAGTGTTTGTTAATGTGCTAGTTTTTTAAGGATAAAGTTCTATGTAAGTCATTAGTGTTTTATATCTGAAAAAACTCCTACAAACTTCATCGATTTCTGAAGACACCACAGGTTATTGATTACTTGAAAAAGAGGCGAGAATATTTATAATTTGTTTATTAAAAAATAATTCTACATCTTTGAGTATTCCACAAATTTTCGGTGCTTACAACAATGGACGGAAATATTCCTGTTTATACGTTAAAATGAATCTGTGCAAGTTTTATACGACATTTTTAAGGAAGACTACACAAATTCTATAATATATAAAAGATAAAATAAACTCTGGATATACATAATAACATTTTAACGTTTTTTGTTATACATACGAATAGAAAAATATGTTATGCTTGGACGGCTTCGTTCAGTCAATACAATATATTCAATTAAGTACCTATATAATAATTATATTCGTTGCAACTCACAGTGCATTTACTAAATTCAAACATTTAATAATTCTACAAGAATATGTCGGGACTCTTCAATCTGGCAGTGATTAGAGCAGACACAATAAAAAATAAAAACCAAATTTCACGACCAACAATTCTTAGCAAATAAAGTATGCAAAGTACACATCCGGCGTTCTCATTTTACATAATCAGCCATTTAGCCACTTTGTACACCTTTAACGTGTGGTGTCCCATTAGGAGAAAAGTTATCGTTGTCCGAAGTCGGCTCTGAACCTTTTACAGTAAACGTCACGTAATATCTCTTATTTTTGTCCAATTTTTCTGCAGGCAAAGCGATCAATTGTCTCTCAGTTCCATGAGATACTTCAAGGGTGACGTGCGCCTTGTTTGCCGTTGAAGGTTTAGCGTTGATTTTCGGCAAGAAACCTTTGGATTTCGTAGCTCCAGTTGCCGTTGCTGGCTTGGGCATTGTGTGATGATTCCACTTGTAGGGTACTGGAAATATAATTTAATGATTAAAAAACAATATGAAGATTAAACTATACACTCTGTGCTAGATCATTTAGTCCTAAATATAGGTAATTTCAAATAAACATTTGGACTAAGTAGTTATTTCTCCCAGTAGTTAATGACCTCTTTATCAAACTCCTTCATTTGGTAACATATATATCATTTGGTACAATGGTAAACATATAATAATATGCCTGACATTTTTATTCGCAGTGACTACGGTGGCGCCGATTTTTTTATATTTCTAGACGATCCCCCGGGAACCTAACTTTTTTTCAGGATAAAAAGTAGCCTATTTGTTTATCCTGGTAATAAACTATTTGTGTGTCAAATTTCATCCAAATCCGTTTAGCCATTTTGGCGTGATTGAGTAACAAACACACAAAGATACAAACTTTCGCATTTATAATGTTAGTAGGGTCATGTATTGGAAATATATTAAATTAATTAAAATAAACAATACACACACTACCGCGTGTTTGACAGACGCATACACATATTTGACACTACGTATGTAATACTTATTAACCTTTTATAGTCAAAGTCTGTTGTCAAACTGAAAAGAGATTAATTTAGTATCCACTTAAAGATTAAATTAATTACGATCGAATTTCGATCACTGGGCGAACATTCATCATCATCATCTCAGCCATAGGCCTTCCACTGCTGGACAAAGGCCTCCACCCTAATTTTCCAAAAGGATCGATCAGAAGCTAGGATCCACCGTCGATCCGCGGCCTTTATTAGGTCGTCTGTCCACCTTGTGGGTGGGCGACATTAGTACAATTTATAAATCGCCTTATCTATACCAATATTACAGAGATAAAGTTTGTATGTTTGTTTGTATGTAGGAGGTAATCTTCGAAACTACTCATCCGATTTAAAAAAAAATCTTTCACCAATATTTAGAAAATAGAATTTCAGGATGGACACTTGCTATATATTCCACGCGGGCGTATTGCTTTACATATTTCGTCAGGCTTTATCATAGATAAATATAATATGGCTTTATATCTTTTATTTTCAATGCGGACGAAGTCGCGTGCACCAGCTAGCGATTTATATAAGACACAATAAGCCTAAACTAACAAAACTGATAATGCCTTAGTGAAATGACATTTTTTTTCCTAATTATTAGTTAAGGCCTTTTGGCCAACGTTCATCTTAGTCTAATAGCAACTGCTGGTATATTTAAGTGCAATTTATGGTTATTATGCGTATTAGACTGTGTACAGATATAAGTCAATTAGTTTTAGTAAAGAAGTTTTGGATAAGAAAGGATAAATGCTATTTTCCGTTAAGACCGCGCTGTCAAGGTCGTTCAAAACCGCGATAGGTCCGTCACTGTTCGCGCACAACGCTGTACTGATCATCCGATATTCAACCTTATACAGTTCTAAATAGGGTCGAATATCGAATGTTACGTTTGGCCTTGTCTAGGTCCGTTAAAGACCGCGTTAGCGCGCTACTGATTATTCGATATTCAACCTAAACTACGTTAAAATAAGGTTGAAAATAAAATGATCTGTTTTACCGTATTCTTGCACAGAAGTAAAGGACGCAAGTCTCAAATCATATTTAGTTTATTATGAGAATAATAATGGGTCTAGGCAATTTTTGTCTTATATGTAACTAATAAATCGTATCTTCTTTCTATGAGTATTCATTTTACATATGTAACTAAAGTTTTTTCCGAGAAAAACGAGAAAAATCTTGAAAAAAGTATCATTTAAAAAAAATAAAAGTATCGAGTCAATTTCCATCAATTGTGATTCTGTCTTTAAAATGACTAGAAAAAGGTTTTAAAAAACATATTATGTAAGTTTTACATTGATGAGATATTTGGTTTAGTTACAAATTTAAGGCAAACAATCATAATTTTCGGGAGCCGGACCTTAAAGTTCCTTCCTACTGATCCGGTATAAAAAAAATCTTGCACCAATATTTAGAATAGAATTTCAGGATGAACACATGCTATATATTCGACGCGGGCACCATCTAAAGATTCAACTTCTAGGCAAATGTATAACAGCACTGATAATGCCTTAGTGAAATGACATATTTTTTTCCTAATTATTAGTCTAATAGTTTAATAATAATAATTTATTATTGTGTTTATGCGTTTTAGACTTTGTACAGATATAAGTCAATTAGTAGGAAGTTTTGGAAAGAAGTTTTGGATAAGAAAGTATATCTGCTACTGAAAAATTCAGGGCTCTAAATGGAAGCGGGTAAGAATCGTAATACTTACTGTAAGCAGAACAGGGTATGCCAGTGTAAGCGTGCACCGCATGGTAACATCGGTGCGTTTTACTTGTGCATAAACATGGATTATCGGGTATACCACTCATTTTGTACAACTCACTCTCTCCATAATCAAACTCAAACGGCTTTTCTGGAAGATCGTCCAAATACTTCTTACCGCTTTTCTGTAGCTTTCTCAAACTGTCGTAAAGAAATTTTTCAAAACTACTGAACGAATAATCGGGATTACTGTAAGGGCCGAGGCCGACGTTAGCCAAGCTCGATTTGTTGTACTCGTCAATAGCTCTTTTTACAAGAACGGCCTCATTGGTTTTGCTTGTGCGTATCTGTAAACGTTTTAATTCCAATAGATGCTGAAAAATTTTTCTTTCACAGTAGTATCTAAAACAAAGAAAGTGGGTTAGTATAATCAGAGGCGACTCTAGCTCATGTAACACCCGTGTGCAATCAATACCCTGACGCCCTCTCCATCAGTATGTTGAAACTCATTTAATATGTCTTATTTTTGGTTTTATAACATTTTAAATGCTTTAAACTGTTGGTCGCTTGGTCATAACATGGGGACAGAGTCTTTGAAAGCATCGTTACCGCGAGCGATACAAGCTCTTTGGAGGTGTTGCGAACGGGAGCGGGCGCCCCCTAAGACCCTGCGCCCGTGTGCGCACACCTCGGACGAACTACCCTTCGTCCGAGGCGAGGGTAGTTCGTCCGAGGCGCACACCCTGCATTATAGGTAAAGCCGGCCTTGAGTGTTATCTCTTTATAAAACAAGTTACATTTAAGCATATAATGTAAAAAAAACAAAACCGTTTTAAGCACTCATGCTCTGAATGCAAGTCGTATTTAGTTAAAATACAGAATCAATGCTCCAAGAATGAAAGTAAATTTGAAAATTAATTGGACATTAAATAACTTTAGTGTAAGCAATCAATTAAAACTATTACCACACTTTCTCGAGTATCAAAATATCTTTTTCGGTAATTTAACTGACAGTGATACCCAATCAATAAATACAAATACAAATGTATAAATAAATATTTTTTATACAAACCGTCTCATGTTAGTCTGGATTCTCTGAGTTACTGATCTCATGTCTACAGCATTTTTGTCTCCTGGTTTTCGAACAGGGATTCTGCTGTCTGATTTGCCAGAAAATCTTCCACTTGCGTTCCTTTGTTGGTAATAAGCAGCCAGACGAGGACTCATAATACGCCGTTGAATCGCTCTGGGACTTGGTTCGAAGCCAGAGTCCATCAAGCCACTGGATTCATATCCTCTTTCAGAATTTTCACTCTTTGATCTAATTGTAGTACGACTCTTTGTTCTACCCTTTTTCCTGAACCTTTTCCTACGACCGTTTGCTTCTGAATGACTATAAATTTCATTGTCGCTTACACTAGGAACTCTCCCATATAAGTTGTCTTTTGCAAGCTTTACTCCCTGAAATAACAATTCTTTATCATCGTCTAAAAAACTATCGTCCTGTTTAGTCTTTTTCAAAATGCCAGGACTCGGTGCATCGGTGACACTTGGGATATCGGACAGTACTTTATAGCTCTCAGTCTCATAAATACTACTTTTCCTGCTACTCATCAAACCATCTTTGGAGTGTTTTCTACTTCGTTTTGGGGAAGATTGTGATAATGTACGATTTATATCTTCTGATAATTTTTCCATTATCACCTGTTGAACCGCCCTGTCCGTTGCTGAAATTGAGTCATCAATTACAGTTACAAGACCTTTGTCAACCGTTTGACCCACTTCTGTATCTGTTGTTGATACACTCTCCTTCTGCTTGTCTCCTGAACTTAATATTACATTACTTTCACTACGCTCTTTTGATATGCTGTCCTGTACTTGATCTCCAAGCCCAGTTTCATTATGATCTATGGCCTCTCCCATTAAAGCATGAGCGTCTTTTAATTTGTCGTTGTTATCTAAAATTTCGCCTTTATTTGCAAAAGACACTGATGGTGTAACACTTTTCAAGTTAGGCTCTTTTTCATTATTAGTGACATCAACATTTGAGTTCTCTGTCTCGTTTTTCTCTAACATTATTTCATCTGGACCAGATAAAACTTGAAAAGACTTTTTGCGGGTTCTTTCTAATGTATTGCTAGGTGTTATTTCATTCGATTCTTGTTTACTCTCGTTACTAAATGTTTGCTTAGCTTCTAAATCTTTCTCCTCAACCTTACTTTCGACATCTTTTATCAAATTTTCCTCTTCTGTTTTTACTATGGCTGTTTCATTTTCTGTCTCTATATTTGGTTTCATGGCTTCGGAATGTGTTAAGTCATATTTGTCGTCCTTTTTTATTAGTTCGTCTGCATTTTCCTTTGCATTTACTTCTTCGACATTTTCTATTTCTTTCATATTTAGAGAAACATCACCGTTTTCTGTATTAACATCTAACTTTTTATCTTCATTCAAGTCTTTGTGTGTAACAGACAAGTTAGCAGTTTCAATTGAAACATTATTTGAAGAATCTACTGTTACGGTTATTTCAGAGCTCCCTTGTTGGCTATTCTCGCGCTCCATATGTATTTGAGCTTCAGTTACAACCATGTTAGTTTTTACTGACAATGTATCAGTTTCTGTTTCACTTTGGGGCTTACTTTTTACTTGTTTTTCTTCATTATTTTCGCCTTCAATTTTAGTCACAGCTTTATCAACGGTTTCATTTACTGCGGTTTCTTTCATTTCTGTGCTCAATAAACTGTCTTGTGTTTTATATTTAACTATATTTACACTTTGCTTTTCATTATCGTTCTCAATATGAATAGATGTTTTCTTTCCTTTGCGTTTTGTTTTACGCCGTTCACTTGATTCTGAACTACTACTTTCAGACGAAGTACTCGATTTTCTCTTGCCACGCTTACGATTTCGCTTACCTTTTTTCTTATCAGAATAGCTTTTCATTTCCGAAGAACTTTCTGAACCAGAAGGAAGTCGTCGTTCATGTTTTGCGCTAGCTCTGCCCTTCCTAGAGGGTTCACTTTTTGATCGACTATTTTTTGAACCTTTTTTGTACTTTCGTTCATAAGAATATTCCTTACCTTCAAGTTCAGAGTCATATCCATCGCTAAAGCTCTTTTGTGGCTCTGTAAGCCTTTTTCTACGATCATAGTGTCTTTCTACATATTTAGCTCCTTTTCTTTTTTTTAATTCGTCACGAACTTCAGAAGACGAATCACTTGTTGATTCATTGTAAGACTTACTTCTATAACGACGCCTCTCTTGGTGTGGACTTGAGAGTTCAACTACTTCTCGCTTTTCGATTCTTATTCTATCGCGTACGTCAATTTTTGTGCTTGTTACTCGTCGAGTTGGTAAAGCAGTAATTGGTGCGCCGTCGATTACTATTTGTGTGTTAGTTAGCTTAGAAGCTGGAAGTCCGCCATGCATTTGCAAATATTTTGCTGTAGATCGGTGCCCACGACTTGTGGCACAATCCAAAGGCGTTAACGGGTCGTTCTTTGAAGATCTCGCAACTGGATTGACTTCTGCACCACGATCCAACAAAAGTCGACAAAGATCAGCATTATCTGTTGCAGCTGCAATATGTAATGGTGTTCGACCTTCATGATTCGTTGCATTCACTTGTGATGGTCTACCATCTAGAAGCCATTTTACAAGCTCTCGTCTACCAGAAGCGACGGCTTCATGTAAAGGCAAATCTCCTTTTGAATTTCTTAACCATAAATTTGTTCCCCTAGTACCTAGAATTTGAAATAATTTTAAATAGTTAAAATAAAAAAATATGTATATACTTACTTATTGACTAAGAAATAGCAATTTTAATTTGAATGATGTATTTTATTTAATACCAGTTGAGACCGCAACTTCGTATCGTAAACCTATCGAATGAAACAAACAAAACGTTACGGGAAGCTTGCTACAATACATCAGTGAAAACCGCATTCAAATCGATTAAGCCCTTTCCGAGATTAACAATTCTGAGAACAACAAACGCACAGATAAAGAGACAAAACGTGTACAAAGATTGTATATAAATATCTTTTTGATTTAAATATTTTTGAACGTGTATAAATTGAAAATATTATACTAATAAAAGTAGGTACCTACTTTTACTAATTATTCCTATGAAGCCAGATTCCTAAAAGAACCCAGATTCCTAATTAAAAGTACAGGCGAAGCACACTTAAAAATAAGGTTTTCAAATTACAATAGCAAGTGATTTTATTATTTACTATACCCGGAAGATGTCGTTTTCAATTTTCATTAAATTTTGATGTTTTGTGAACCTAGGAAAAGCTATAAAAATTATTTCATAAAATATATCATTTGTTTTATAATCAAATATTTATTATTTTATAATTAACTGCTGATAGCGCTATCGGTAGTAATCGCTGGATGGTGTCTACAAACTGTACTGTATTTTATTTTAATTTTGATCTGAAACATCTGTTTAGACCAACATTTGACCAAATTTTGGCCAACACGTTTGTGGACGACTCTACTCAGCTCGGCGGTCCCCCCGCCACCGCAATGAGTTCGTATACCTATAGCGTATGCAATATGGAGACTATATAAGTATATAAGACAAAACCAAAAATCATATTAAATTCTTCTGAACGTACTGCCAAAAATAATAAAATTAGCACATAAATTAAAGTAGATTTTAAAGGACACTCGTTTTGTTTGTCGCTCTTATCTTTCTCTCATATCCTTCTACAATTATTATAGCCCGCTTATAAACGGATAACGGAATTTAATGTTTATTTATTTAGGTATCATCAATTGGGTTTGGGTTGGATTCAATAAACACGTGTTTTAAAATGCCAAGGTTTATACCATTTACGTAAAAGTACTTAGTCATCGTTAGGTTAAAGGTCGTAGCACTAAATCAGAATCGCCTTTAATCGTGGGCATTGGCCACGACTTTGTGTTATCTCATTTAAATTAAAATCCTATGTAACTTACAAATTGTTGTGATGCATAATGTAACTATATAACTGTCAAGTTTCATGAAAATCCGTTTAGTAGTTTAAGTGTGAAAGTAGAATCTAATGTTAGCTATATCTTTTTTTTATGTTAAGATTGGCAGACAGGCTGACGGTCCACTTGATGGTAGGTGGCTACCGTCGCCTATAACACAAGCAACGCCAAAGCTGCTGCAAGTGCGCTGCCGACTACAATAGGATTAAGGATAAGGGATTGGGAAGAGATAGGGAAATGGGCTCTGGCGTCCCTTACTTCACTCACCGAAACACAACAGCACACGTGCTGTTATTTCACGGTGGTCTTCTGTAAGGGGGTGGTTGTTGCCGCTAGACGGGCTGCCCAAATGACTGCGAAACGCAGTGTGCCCTACTGCCACTACTTTCCAGATCCAGACCAGAGTCAAATTTGAAAAGTTCATTTTTCAAAGTTGACTCTGCAGGGAATCAAACCCGGGAACCCTAGAACAGAGCGTTAAGGCAAGCACCCTAACCACTCATCCAATGGGCTCGTCTGGTTCTTGTATCTTTGAACTACGTATTTAAGTACCCACTATAAGTTTATTACAAATTATTCACTAAGCAAAAAAAATTCAACTTGAAATCAAAATGTTTTTAATTGTAGATGAATTAATTCTGTCCATAAAGGAATCTCTTCTTTTAAAAAAGTAACAATGATCTTGATTTCTGAATAGATTTATATCTCTACTATCAAAAGTCTCATAAAAGTCGGTTTAGCTATTTCGGACATTAAAAACACTTGACATATTTATGCTCTTGTTACAAGCAAAATACTAAGCCTTGTTAAATTAAGCTTAAATCAAATTAAGGCACTTAAATTTCGTATAGTGGATATAAAGGCACAACTAACCAAGTATTCGAACGGTTTCAATTTGTCCTTTAGCAGCAGCCGTGTGTGCTGGACTTCTACCCCGTCTATCTTGACGATGAGCGTCAGCCCCATGTTGCAACAATGCCACGGTAGCATCAGCATGGCCTAGTGCAGCTGCGTAATGTAGAGGTGTACAACCGTGAGAATCAGCGATGTCAACTCGAGCGCCACATAAACCGACCAATGTTTCCAAAGCTTCTGTGTGGCCACGTGCGGCTGCACAGTGTAGCGCCGATAGACCATCCCTGTACAGAGATAGTTACGATTCCGTTATAAATAGTCCTTACATTTTACTGGAGTCAGCGTGTTTTCTTTATATTTTGCTAATGTTGCATAAATTTTTTGGATTAGCTACTACGGCAAACTCGGAACTCAATTTGCATACGCCTATTGCAGCAGTAAAATGTAAGAATTATAAATATTTTTAACGTGAAAACTTCTTTAGGCCCGTTTATTGCTGAGGAGTGAACGTAATTGAACCGTCACGCTCGGGTCGGTGACGCTGATCCGAGTTTACTTGGCTCCACTCGACATCAAGCGCGCTCGGATTGGATTTTGCATGTAATCAGTATAGTATTTAAATACAATATGCATGGCTTATAGTAAATGATCTGTGTAATATTTAAATTGCTTACAATTTGTGCTGCACTTCACTAATAGCGAAAAATTTATCTTGCATCTAGTTCTCGTATTTCTTTGAAAAACTTAAATATAAATTAGTATAAGTTTTAATTATATTTATAATTTTAAACCTAGAAAATTAGATGTTATCTAATTACACTCTATCGTGTGACCATAAGCAAATATCTATTTTTTTAATGAAAAATACAAATATAACAGAAGTATTAGCTAACCTATCTGCATCATCAACTCGTGCACCAGCCTGATGTAACGCTAGCACAGCAGCTGCGGAACCAGCAGAAGCTGCCCACAAGAGAGGGGTCCGTCCATCAGCATCTCTAACATCCACACGAGCTCCCCCTTCTTTTATTAAAGCCCTTAAGACTTCTAAAGCGGCACCTCGACTCTGTAAGCATAAGAAAACATATCGAAACGATCCTCTAGCTCCTTTCTTAGTATGTATGTACATATTAATGTCCACTTATATACAAATCTTTCATTTATTAATGTCTTCGTGCTTCTTCCTTAAATTGCACAAAACGTCGTCAACACTTCATTTCCATCAATGGCAAATACTTTCATCGGCAACGATGAAAGATTTCACTATATTTTGCAGAAATATTTAGGGATACAATAGAATTGATGGAATTGATTGTAACGGAAATTACAGAAAGATACAAATTTTAAATACCTACATTGTTTTGTACAAGACTTTCGTACAAGTGAGCACAACAATGCCAAAGCGACTGCAAGTGCACTGCCTACCTCATTAAGTTGTTAACCGTTCAAAATTTCGGTCTAATTTTGTTCACATAAGAATTGACATTTTTAAAGAAAAATTGCCACATAATATAGTCTATTGGACATCTTTGATGATTGGAGTGTGATTGAAGTGACCTGGAAGAAATCTATGAATAATCTGGTCCCGATTTATTTAATTACGCTTATTTCTTTTAATAGGTCGGGGAAAGTCTTTTCGCGTATAGTATGTAGGTATAAACTTGTAATAAAATCTATTTAGGTTAGGACGAAGATAATCGAATTCTGCCCAGCCCAACTGTGTTCTTCTGTTCGCTCTCTTTGTAAGTTGTTCTTACCTATCTGCATGGTTTGCCCAAGGTAAGTATATTCATAAACAACTTCGAAAATTGAAATTTTTGATGATTGCTGGCTGGCATTGGCATCGTAATGACTTTGTCATCGGCAAACGGCAGATGAGAAAAGTATTCGCCATTTATGTTATTGCTTTGATTACACCAGATCAGAACCTTAAAGACGTCCGCATTAATACACCAACATAATATGTATGTAAGTTTTAACATTTAGCAATTACTAAATTTATTAAGATTTTATATCCTTTTCTCTCAATAGAAGCAGTGCATTATGTATAAATAAGTAATTTTATATGTATATATATATATATATACATATATATGTATGTGTATGTGTGTATGTATGTGTATATGTACATATATATATATGTGTGTGTATATATGTATGTGTATGTATGTATATGTATGTATGTATGTATGTATATAGTAATTTATAAAGTAAGTTTGTATGGTGTCCAATGAGTCACATACGGTGCTGGCAGAAAATCAGCGCTGTAGGTGTTTGTCAGCACCTCAGCACAATGCTGAGCCAGTATCCGATTCGCTGCCGCGAGGACACACACACACACGTTTTTTATATTATTATTAATTTTTTCTCTGTTCTTGTACATAATGTGTCCTTCGTGCAGTGAATAAAAGTCTTTCTTTCTTTCTTTCCTTCTCCAAAGTATTCGGGAATGTTTTTAGAGATGTGTTCGTTGCATTGCCTTCCTAATCCTAATTCTTATAATTCCTTGCATATGAGATATTAATATAATTATTAATTGAGAGCGTTTCGATAGAAAATTACAATTATTTTAAATTAAGAATGCTAAAAACATAAACAAGACAGACAAATAGCTACAAATTGCTATATCTATTCATTTTCATTTAGAAATTCTACTTCTACAGAGATTCTACTGGGCAAGGGAGGTTGTCTAGAAACCCTTTATTTACAAGTAGAGCATCAGCTTGAAAGAATATTTAAGTACATTATTAAATTAAAATACATGCCTGATGATCTGTGGCGGCCGGCGCTCCACACATCTGTGCTGCGTAGTGGAGAGGATATCCACCGTGTTGGTCCGGAGTAGCTGCATCAGCCCCCGCAGCTAATACAGCACGGAGTGCGCCTACTTCTCCACAAACTGCGTAGGGCCAAGATAATTCCTCTTGAATTTATACTCAAAAAACTAATTAATGGTTGAATGGTCCACGAATCTACGTGAGAAGAACGAAGCTTGAACCATAGCATTTTACTTACATATTTAGATTCAAGATAAGGTATAATATCTTGTTTACGGGGTGTAATTTTTTAACCCCATCTGGAACGAAAGTAGGTACTCTATATATTGGTGATAGCAAATTTTACTCAAAGAAAGCATTCCTTTATTTGTTAAAATAAACAAAACTGCGTTCATATATCATCTGTATCAGCAGTCAGCACATGTATCATGTGCGGTTATTTCACATTCGGTTATTCGGTTATTCGGTTATTTCACATTCGGTTACAGCCACGATTACAACTAACGGAAAGAGTTCTGCTGTTGTGCCCTGCTACGTTTTAAAATTGTTGCTGTTGCTTCAAAATTAGTATGTAGTTAATCCCTTTAACAAACTGGTTTCTATTGTACTTTACTCGCGACCACATAACATTTATTTCATGTCTTTGCTTGTATAATAATAATTCTTATTCAGTGTGAAAATCTAGTGTTCTAGATAGACGGTCTGTCAGTTCAAGGGCTCGACCTTGTTCGCCGCTCGATATAAGTCCGACGCCGGACATGCCTCCTCGCCGTCCCCCCAAAATATAGACGTAACCACCATTATTCCCCCCACGCAACATTAGTCATAGGTCCATACAGTTGAAGGACAAATAATTTACATAGGCTGATTTTTATCTGGATTCCGCGTAAAGAACAAATATATGTTTACCTATTTCGAGAGTTTTAATGCTCTATACATTTTACAGAGTGGTCATTACTTGTAAAGGGGTGATTTCTGTCTCCATTCTGTGACTATGGAATACACTTTTCCACTTCTGGTCATAAAGTTACAAGTACCTACATATAATATTAGATTCGGTTAGAATTGTAATGCATAGTGCGA
Source organism: Bembecia ichneumoniformis (assembly GCA_910589475.2). NCBI lineage: Eukaryota > Metazoa > Arthropoda > Insecta > Lepidoptera > Sesiidae > Bembecia > Bembecia ichneumoniformis. The sequence goes on along the minus strand of OU342537.1, from coordinate 7,492,719 downwards.
ATCGGGATTAAACTATCTCGGAATGATGTCTGTATATTGCATTTACAACGCTCTGGCTGGCTACTAACTAAATTTTGTAAATTTAATATCTGCTAGCTACGACGACGAGAGCCGATATTTTGGAGTGGGTGTTTTGTGGACAAAATTCACCTTAAAAATGTAAAATTTAAGTAACAATTAAAAAAAAAATTAAACTTTATTATTTGTCATATTCAGTGTTTTAAAAAATCTGATATATTTTTTTTCAACCGTCAAATTTAAAAAAATTCTCAAAATAATCTTCAGATTATGAATCAGGAAATCAAGCTGAACCGTTTGTATGAAAATCTGACACGCTCGAGTATTTCAAAAATGACGATTTTTTTTTGTATTTTCATGAAGTCGTCAGTTTTTTAAATGGGAGCTTAGTTTGGGTTCACTTAACATCCCCTCTGAATTCTTCTTCTTGCAGTGCCTCTCCAAGTAGTAAAGGTTGGCGAACAGCCTGGAATAGTCCTCCTTGTCTTTTATTCGTCGGAATAGCTCTACTGCGTTAGTCTATTCTACTCTACTTTATAATATACTGCATATATATACGCAGTATATTATAAAGAGAAAAGATTTGTATGTATGTATGTTTGTAATGAATAAACTCAAAAACTACTGGACCGATTTTAAAAACTCTTCAATCTATAGAAAATTACATTATCAGCGAGTAATATAGGCTACTCACCCTACCTCATCTCCCCCCTTCGCCCCCTCCATACAGATTTATGTTTGTAATGAATAAACTCAAAGACTACTGGACCGATTTTTAAAATTCTTTCACCTAAGCTACATTATCAACGAGTAATATAGAATTTTATAAAGAGACGTGGACCAAGTAGCTTGCAACAGCTTGTCTCTCATAAAGTGAGAAACGAATTGCAGTCTAAATGCAGATTTTGTTTTCAATGTTCACGTGATATCGTGCTTTTCTTAGAACTTTTCCCGTCAACTTACTAGAATATGATTTCCATGTTTAGATTCGAAGTATGACTATATTTTCTAGACGGCTCTCTTCACGATTTTTGCACAGTTTTTCTTTACGGTAAGGTCGACAGACAGAGTGACGGTCCACTTGGCTACCGTCGCCTATAACACAAGCAACTACCACTAGTGCTGCCGACCATAGTAGGATTAGGAGGGGATAGGGAAATGGTTTAGGTACTCACTCACCAAGACATAGCAGCACATATGCTCTTATTTCACGGTAGTCTTTTATAAGGGGGTAGTTACTGCCGCCAGACGGGCAGTCACAATTTAAATTGTTAAACTTAATTGAATGGTTAAATTGTTTACCCAAAGAATTCGAAAAAATAAAACGAACATGCTTAACACAACACACAAAAGGTATAGAGGTTATTAATTAACAGTGATTTTGGCATCATTCCTGAAAAGTACAATTGGAAGGTTCAGTAATTCAAGAGCTAAACTTGAAACAAAAATTGTGAAAGTAATACTTATATTAGTCTAACTTTTTCAGAATAAATTTTGTATTTATGTAGGAAAGTATTTAGAGATGCAACTTTAGATATGGAAACCGGAGAGAGGAAGCAGCAGGTCAGACCTTTACAGTCGGACATCCGTTTGAAAGTTCTTGAGTGAAGAGCGGAAAGTGACATGACCTCGTACATCCGAGCCTTCGTATTAAACAGGCCCGTTACTTGCCGACCCATGCACGACTTATATAACACATAGGTCTACTTTACTAGCTGTGCCCTGCGGCTTCGCCTGCCTCGATAGCATAATAACCTTCTCCATGAAAAAATACAATTTCTTGCCTACTTCAATGGTGATCGGTCAAACGTTGTTGGAATTAAGCGATTTCATATCTATAAAAAATTCCTTTTACATAAATACATACTAACTGGTGCCGTTGAAAAATATAAAATATAACACTATTTCATGGCACCATCTATTATACAATTGAATTAAGTGAAGCGGCAACATCTATCGGATTTGGGTAGAACTGCTTGGTGATACGCCTGTGCATGGTATGCCCCAATTTGCAACCAATTGCAATTGCTGTTTATTCGTGGAAAACAGCAATTTTGTATGGAGGAGGAGTAACGGAGGGGAGTTGGGGTGGATGGCGAGTAGCCTATGTTACGCGCTGATAATTTAGCTTTTATAAGTGAAAGAATGTTTAAAATCGGTCCAGTAGTCTTTGAGTTTATTCATTACAAACATACATTCGTATGTAAGGGGTAATGGGGAGGAGATGGGGGAGAGTGAATAGCCAATGTTACTCGCTGATAATTTAGCTTTCTATAGATGAAAGAATTTTTAAAATCGGTCCAGTAGTTTTTGAGTTTATTCATTATACCAACATACAAAATTACATACGTACAAATCTTTTCTTTTTATAATATTAATATAGATAAGGATGTATGTATAACTACATATAATGGGTGAGTGGGCATTTACTAGGTAAGTGGTTCACCTTCTTCCGCATCTGCACCTCACATCAAGTTAGACAGTGGTCAAAAGCTACCTTAATTTAATAAAAAAAACATTACCTAGCGTAAAGTAGAAAAAAAACTAAGTACGGAAAAAAGCACAGAAACCGAAGTAATGTAAAAATCTGGAAGAAAGCCAAAGATCACATCGGACCTATCAAACTTGAAATGGCATAGTTTGCTGCAAATAAGACCATTAACAGTTGGTTTAGAAAATTGACTCAAATAATGAGTGATTTCAACAACCTGATGGACAATACAGCTAACCGAAAAGATATGTAGACAGGACCGATGCATGCTGTTGGCAGTCTTGAATGTGAAATGTGTTGTAGCCATAATATTTCAAATAATAAATTATTTATTAAACTAGCTGTTGCACACGACTTCGTCCGCGGCTCTTTATAAAATACTAGTTGAACTCGGCCACGAAGCGGCGGCGTGCGGTACTGGACACTGCTTATATATTATACTATTTATCCTAGCGTTACGTTATATAGCCTATAGCCTTCCTCGATAAATGGACTATTCAAAACAAAAAGAATTTTTCAACTCGAACCAGTAGTTCCTGAGATTAGAGCGTCCAAACAAACAAAAAAACTCTTATAATATTATCTTGAAGTATATATAAGTAAAAACTCTTATATATACTTCAAGATAACTGACTGATCTATGAAGGTCAATGCATTAGTGGGTAGGAAATACATTTTCTACGATTCATGACTCCAATTTGATTAGGTACAGCAGCAAGGCTAACTGCATATATACCTACATAATGTGCTTCGTATGACTTATACGAAACCAGTACAGTAGGTATAACTAATTGGTTGCGTGCGGGCATGCCGTCAAACAGTCTGATGCGGTGATAGCGGAGGGCGCAACCACACCGCACACTGAGTGACACCGCGAGATAACAAGTCACTAACGCCAATGCTATTAAGACCGCCTCTAAAGATAGTGTCAATCGATTAATGATATCTTCAACGTCTTTTAGCGGTTCAATTTCTTACCGGTAGCCCAATGAACGACAGTGTGGTGTTCATCGTCTCTCGCATTGACATCAGCACCGGCCGCCAGCAGTGTCTGTACCAAGGGCACGTTCCCGTGCACCACGGCGAGATGGAGTGGTGTTAGGCCGTCGGCGTCGCGCGCGTTTGCCAGCGCGGGCGCGGCCATCAGCACGCGGTCGGCACAGTTGGCTCGGGCTGCCTGATTCACTCCAGCACCGCTGGACGCGCAATAATGAAGAGCGCAGCGGAGACCACGGTCACGGATTCGTACCGATGATGGCTAAATATTTAAACATTATTATTTATACTAACATTATAAGTGAAAAGTGTCTGTCTGTCTATTACCTTTTCACGCCTTAACTACTCAACCGATCATAATGAAATTTTGCATACCCATTATCAGGATACAGGGAAGGATTACATTATCAGGGATAAATTTCATTCTGAAAAAACTACTGTTATTGAGGGATCATAAAAATAAAAATCCAACGCCTGACAAAACTATAACAGCAATATAGATTGAGTAAATTATTGCTCATATATTTTCTCAGGCGTTATTTATTTTTCAACGCGGACGCGGTCGCGTGTACCAGCTAGTAGTTTGAAAGAGTTTAAAAGAGTTTAATAGAGTTTAAACTCTAAAGTCAAAGAGTTCTAGGTTTAAAGAGCGGTTTTAAGAGTTTTAAGAGGTTTTAAGAGTTCTAGGTTTTCTAATTTTATTGCGCTGCGTTGCGTTGTCCTAGTTTACCAGTGCTAAACTGGGCAACGCGTGTTTCCTGCCAGAATCTCTTTACAGAAGACCACCGCGAAATAACAGCATGCGTGCTTGCTCTGTTGTTATTGAGTAAAAAATGCCACAGCTCTTATCCCTTCTCTTTCTTTATCTCTTGTCCTATCCTATCGATAGCGCGCTTGTAACTCCTATAGAGTTGCTTGTATTAACAGGCGACTGTTAATAGGCGACTGTGGTCCGTTAAAATTTTTATTAGATCGTTACTTCTTAAAACTTTAAAACACCGTCTTTATAACGTACAATACATATTACAATAAAAGTTGTATATTCTATACAACTTTTATAGAATATACGTAGATATATTATTCATAATTCATCGAAGAGTAGAATATTAAGCTCTATTCCACTCTTATTCATCAATGGATATCAATCTTCAGACTCTTTACATGTTTTTGTTTGTTTTAAATTTTAGGAATTTAAAAATTCATTTAAAAAGTAAATTACTTGAAAAATTTTTTTATCAGCTTACTACAAATAAATACAAATGCTGATAATTCAAATGATGCCTTCATGCAAAACTAATACAGATATATATTTTAATTATTCTTAATAACTTCAAAACATGAACAGGTACATATAGATTTAATTAATGAATGGATGTCTAATGGAATAACGTGTAACGAGGCATTCTGAAACTTTCTATAGGAGACCTAGTAAATGAATTTCTTAACGAGGTAGTAAACATGTATACAAGCGTCCAATGTAATTGTCGTGCCGTCATATATCAGAGAATAGTTTGGTTGCTATTGTGTGTCGACCGTTTCTTTACCTATTGATTGACGGTATTACCCCGCCTCTCGCTCGCCGCCCCGCGCCCGCCGTGTACCCTCAGTTGCATTTCCTTAAAAGCTTTTTCTATTTGTTGGAAGCTAAACACAACATCGGTGTTACGATTTAATTGCAGGTTTAATGAGAATCGCCCTCATTTCTTGTAGTTATTTTCAAGTACATAATAGGTAAATCGTTTGGAAAATATTGACGGAAGCATTAGAGCACAGATTAGAGCGCACGGTGTCGGTTGGCCGTGGGTGTTGTTTACATGTTGATGCTTAGCTTAAGCACAAAGTACACTGCGAAAGTAATCGGAGCTTTTGCATCGCGTGTTTAACATGCACCATAGCTACAATCATTCTTAAGAATTCTATTATTCACACTTTGTGAGAACCAAGAAATAATTCCAAAGACAATTCTCAAGTTTACAACACAGTTTAACGATTTAAATGAGTTTTGATGGACGCAATTTTAGTTTGAAATTGAAATTTATTATGATTGAAATGTTTTTTTACGACATAAAAAACAGTGTTTTGGTGATAAATGATTAGTGCGAAGTGACCATGAACTCACGTCTTTGTTAAGAATGTCAACTACGGTTTTGTAGTCGGCTTGTTGACAGGCGTACATGAGCTGAGTGCAGCCCTGTGGCAACGGTGCGTTCACATCGTCACCCTTCTGCTTCGAACCCTCCACTTTCTCGCGTTTGATCTTAGTGCTTTTGTCTAGAAGATCGCCCTTTCGGGGGCCTTTAGGTTTTTTGAGAATACTCGGGATCGGCTCGCCCCGGCCGCTGGCTGCTCGCTTGTCCATAACAGAGGAGGGTTAAAGTGTTAGAGCGATATGCGAGTCATGACAACGAATAAGAACGTGTAATGTGGTTTGTACGTGCGGCAAGCGCCTCGCGATTGGCGAGCGGGCGCAAGGAACGCGCACCTCAGACTGGCCGCAGTCCTGTCCGCCCTGCTCGGATGGACTGGGCGACGCGTCAACTCAACTCACTAGCTGCTAGGTCACACGCGCCGCCCGCCCGACGACCACCAGCGGCCTAGGGTGGCAAGGCAGGTGCTTACATTACACACCAACTCACACACACACACACACACCACGCAACCATCGCAACGACTAATCTATTAACTTATTGCACTAAACCAGGTCATCGCTTTTCACAAATATAAGTAACATAAATACATTTGTATATTAAACTTGTTAGGTTCGCCTAAGAATGTCTCTTTCAATGGGTTGCCATTTAATAATACATATTAAAATATACTGACTGAATAATTACATGGACTTATTAAATTGAATTTAATGAGAAATTTATTTCAGTTAAAATACCCTGGCCGAAGCCTCAGTATCAATTATACAAATATGCAATTGGACTTAATACTAATTTGCATATAGAAATTTTCGACTAGCGGAGCCCGCAACTTCGTACGCGTGGTATTTGGTATAGCGTGTAACGTTTTTGTTTGTAAACCGATTGGAATTTTTGGAATGAAACAAACAAAAAAAAACTATATTTTTTTTGTTTTTTTGAAAAAACTTTAATGTACAGACAGACACGACTCGCTTACCATTTTATTATATGTATTAGATATAGAATAAATAGGCAAACATTTGCCGGCAGTAACCACCCATTCAAAAAGCCATGAAACAACTACATGCACGATAGAATCGTTTAAAAATAAATTGCATAAAATAGGCCTGTTTTACACAATAAAGGAATAAGTATTTAAGATTAAGAAAAGAAATATATTATTATTTACATTAACTTATGATAATTTTAATAAATAAATAATATTTGTACGCCAGAATATGTTTGAAATTTATAAGAAGAGTTAAACTGTATTTTTGTTCTTGCATAAATTACAAAAGAAAGATCCCATATTTTAGTCATCTTGTTTCTACAGATGAACTGTTAAAATTGTTCTGTTTTTTGATAAATTGAAATGTTTTTTAATTTGTTTTCCGTTATTGCTTTTCTTAGGGCATTCTTTGCAGATCTTTTTACGTTCATGAAGCCCGACTTTTAATGTATTAGCAAGAAGTTAGGAGCATGCAAAGACTGCTAGTAGTTTTAAACATCCAACTTACGTTCTCAGCGTTAGAGTGACTGATAAGAATTGCCTAAGGGTCAGTTCAGACCGAAACGCGATGCGACGCGTCACGACGCGAAGATGCTTGAAGAGGCGAGATGCTTGACGAGGCGAGATGCTTGACGATGTATCGTGACATCGCAAGGCGCATCGCAACACTGCGTATCCCATAGCGTGGCGTCGCGTGATGCATCGCGGCGTAGCGTGGAGCCGCCAACACGATTTTCGCGTACTCGTTCACTAAACTGCATACCTTTTTTGTAGTAAATAAGTTCTATATTGTATTGCCACCTTAAAATATGCTTGCCGCACCGCGTCGCGTTGCATTTCAGTGTGAACCGACGTTTAGTCCCAAATAGAAATATTAAAAAAAAACACAGAGGTGCGAATCTCCATTCGATGCCAGTTTAAATAAAAATATTCATATCTAAGTAATGGCTTCTTTAGACTAGGTTTAAAAAGCGATTACTAATAGAAACCTTCAAGTGTTTCTATATGAATTTATGCGAAAATTATCTGTAAACAGGAGTGTTAATAACGTTAGTGTAATCAACATCGAAGAGGCCGGTTGATAGCGTGCAATGGATTACGTCACGCACTCTCTCTCGCCCACGAAACACCCACTAAGCTATAAATTCACCCCTTCTGACTTATAACAATACTACACCGAACCTAAAAGTCCATTACACCTTGACCTAGCGCAAACTTATGTAGTTAAATCATTATTCGTTGGGTAGAAAGTTCTAAACTAATTGGTCATTCGAGTCTACCTTACCGTAAACTTATAATGTTGACTGAATTGACTTTTGACATTTCATGACTGTTTAGTGTAAACATCAAAAAGAAACATATTATATGAATGTTACATGGTTACGGTCATTGCTAAGCTTGTTCGAACTAATAACACTTTAATACTCTTACTTTAACATTGAAATGTATATATATACCCTAATTGAGTTACATCTAGTTATAACGAGGTAGGTCTGACTCAGACATGTTCTTGGTAATTTTTAATTTACAAGAACTACTAGGGAGTTAGTAAACATAATATAATAGTCTATGTCCATCTCGAATAATTCAAACATTAAAACTTTTCAAATACTGAAAGATTACAAACTTGCAAGAACCAAAAAATACATAATTTAATTAATTATGTCAAGCTGACTAATGTTTTGAATAAATTACATGTTTATTAGGTAGCTGTAGGCACACCACCTCGTGGGAGGTGGCATGTGCTATTGCGGGGACACTTCCCTGGGAGCTGAAGGCCAAGGTCCTTGCAGTGGTTTACTATAAGACCGCAGAAGCAAGGACCCGTGGGGTGAGCCCTCTCCCAGAAGAGGTGTCACGCTGGAGAATGGAGGCCAAAGAAGAGGCAATGAAGGCATGGTTCGACCAGCTGTCGCGGCCGACTGCAGGCGAACGCACTGCCACTGCGATCGCCCCGGTTGAGCAGGCGGGCCGGTTCGCTCTCCTTCCGGCTTGTGCAGGTGCTTACGGGGCATGGTTGCTTCGGACGGTACCTGTGCAATATCGCGAGGAGAGAGCGAACCACCGCTTGCCACGAATGTGGGGCGCCAAACGATACGGCCGACCACATGCTGACGGAATGCCCAGGTTGGGCCAATGAGAGAGCGGCACTGACGGCAGTCGTGGGACGGGACTTATCCCTACCAGCTGTCGTCAGAGCAATGATTGACAGCCTTCACGGCTGGAATGCCGTCAAGGCATTTTTTGAAGCAGCCCTGAGTGGCAAAGAGGCCAGGGAGCGATCCCGAGAGGAGGACCCCCAGGCGGACCCACTCAGGCGCCGAAGAGTCGGACGACGTCGATACTGATGAGCGGCTACTCACGTACAGGGGTTCCAGTGGGCAGCCGCGACCAATGTTAAGGCGCCAGAAAGCGCCAAGAGATGAGTCTGCTCACGGACATAGCGGTATGAGGCATTTGAGAACATGGCCTAGCTGTAACCTAGGTCCCATACCGAAACAAAATGACAGAATTTACATGATGTAACAGTTGGAAATTCAACTCTCGAAGTTATTGACGAGTCTACTTAGGATAAACAGTCCAATTAGATAGAGCCAACTTTGAGAAGGAGAAGAAGGAGGTCAATCGTCTTAAAATAAAAATTTCCGACCAATATGTGTTGCCAGTGATGACATATGGCGCTGACGTGGCCTACTAGGACAGACGGACGATTAGTAAGTTGAAGTCGCAGTGGGCAGGATACATAGTACGGAGAGCCGACTGCCGCTTGGGGCGGAAGGTTCTCGAGTGGATGCCTCGGACCGGTAAGCGCAGAGTAGGACGTCCACCCGCAAGGTGGACCGACGGTGGATCCAAGTGCTTTTGGAGAATTAGGGGGGAGGCCTTGGTCGAGCAGTGGATGTCCTACGGCTGAGATGATGATAATATGATGCTACAAATCCTAACTAATATTATAAATGCGAGTGAGTTACTTACCTTAATTTTCACGCCTTAACTACTCAACCGTCAACGCCTGACAAGCGTGGACGAAGTTGCAAGCAAAAGCAATAAGTATTACATAGTCTCATCAGTGCGGAAAAAAATAAACAATTTCGATGAACGGTCCACGAGCAAATTAAGCAAATGGTTTGTATTAAGTCATACGTTTCTTGTACGTATCCACGCAATAGCCATAACTTCTCATTTCTCACGCAAAACAGTGGCCTAAATTTGGAGTAGGTAAATTAGAAAAGTATTGCGCATTTTTCCTCGGTCTCACTTCAAATCTGTGATTGGGTTGACCCGCTGCCCTCGTTCGCGACACGAAAGGGCTATTTAAATGCGACGAATAAGGAGCTGCTGAGAAATTATTTGGAAATTCAATACTTGCTTTCTTTTTTAAAAAAATTTATGACTGTTCTATAAAACTTTATTATTTTAACGAGCCCGTTGGATGAGTGGTTAGGTCTAGGATTCTCGGGTTCGATTCCCGGCAGGGTCAACTTTGAAAAATCATCTTATCAAATTTGGCTTTGGTCTGGATTTGGAAAGTAGTGCAGGGCACACTGCGTTTTCGTAGCCATTTGGGCAGCCCGTCTGGCGGCAGTAACCACCCCCTTACAGAAGACCACCGTGAAATAACAGCACGTGTGCTGTTGTGTTTCGGTGAGTGAGTAAGGGACGCCAGAGCCCATTTCCCTATCCACTCCTAATCCCTTATCCTTAATCAGTCGGCAGCGCACTTGCAGCAGCTTTGGCGTTGCTTGTGTTATAGGCGACGGTAGCCACCTACCATCAAATGAACCGTCTGCCTGTCTGCCGACCTTAACATAAAAAATAAAAAGTTAATTAAGTTAACTTCGACAGTCAATGGTTCAAAGGAACAGATTCGAGTTTTTTTTTTGTAAATTAACTGCCAGTAGCATTTTATCTATGCTGCCAGCCAGTGAGACACTTAAATACGAGTAAATGTTTAAAGATTGGTCCTAAGTTACATATTCTCAATTTTCCAACTCCATATATCCACACCATAACTGCGTATTCTTAAGTGAGTACAACGAATAAATAAATGAGTAAATAAAGGAATAATTGAAACTATTCTGTTATTTAAAAAATGTTACATTGAAAATAATTAAATTAAGTCATTCGTATACAATTACTTGACTGCAGTATCGCTGTTCTCAAAATTGAGCAACCTTTAAATTAGTTTGTTGAAACTTAAAATAAATCTATTAATATTATGAATCTAATTATAAATTACAAACTTTTTTTTTTACTTGCTAAAACCTCAAACGAAGTTAGGACTGATCGCTTAAAGAAATGTCCCCGTATTTTTTTTTTGTTTTGCGTAAAATTGTGAAATGTTTTATGTTTTGCATATGTCGTAAGTTTATGTCATTATTTCCTTTTATTTTTATTGTGCCAAAAAAATTTATTGTGTTCTTATTGTTATTGCTTTCTTTGTAATTTGGAAGTTAACGTATACTTAGTACTTATAGGTAGCTATTATATTAACACGTTTAAAGTATTCTATGTGGTTTTAAAGTAAAACTTTACACAAAAATAGAAGATCACCGAAACCGTAAGTTGGTCTGTAACGTTCAATTCTTGTTTAATTTCCATATTAATTGCGAATGTAAAGCACTATCGCACGATTGATCGCATTACGGAATGACCCACTTTAAGAAACGCCGCAAACATTGATGACCAGTCACCGATACGCGACTGACTAAGCACAAAGTGCTTAATCTAGATAGGAAAACCCCTTAGATTGTGCAGGTAACAGTCTCATAAGAGATAATGAAAATTTTAAGAAATTGAATTAAATTCAGCTAATTAGTTAATACAACATTGATTGTGAAGCGGTACGAAGTTCGCCGGGTCAGCTATAGTAAACCAATAAAGCGGGTGGAGTCATTTATGGGGCTAAACGATTTCGTTCCTTCCCAACAACTCGTAAGAGTAAAACTGAATATTAATTTAAAATATTAAATTGTTCCCACGGGGTCCAAAAACTTGTCAAAAACTTCACCAAAAACGAGCCGCTGGGAACTAAATTTTATAAAAATAAGAAATGCTTTGGAGCTCTTGGGAACGAAATAGGTAGGGATGGCTTAATTTATTATTTATCATTTCTTTTTCGCACGTATGAATGTATGAAATTTTTAGTTTTGGAAAACAATAAAGAGTATAGCAGGATAGCCTTGGGAAAAGTGCCACCAAAGCCTAGGATTCGAAACTATGACCAAATGATACTTTATATAGAGATAACATGATGTACAAAATTCCACCACCCCACTACCCCTCAGGAGGCTATAGGACACCCACCCAGTAATCGAAAACTGTTTTTCTTCTCCAAATCTATGTAACTGACGGAAATCAAATTTTGCACAAGAGCTCTCCAAGTAGGTACTCCCTATATTGAAAAAAATAATGAAAAAAATTTGTAACTCCCTGTATAATGATTTATTTGGTAGTACAAACACCGCTTTTTTTTTTCAAATGTGTACCAACATCCAACCTACGTAATCCTTAAGTTTGGTCTGTCTAGCAAAGGTGGAACACTATCTAAATAGATTATAACCTGGAACATATTTTCTCTAGGATCTTGTTTATGGTGAATTTTAAAGAGAAACATAAAAAAACTTATTGTTTTTAACATACTACATATAACTTAAAAATAACAAATCCTCTAATTATTTTCGTTAATAATCGTAAAAACATCTATGTTATAATCAAATTCTTGATATGTATCTGGCATTAGATAAATAATAAATCACTGTAGCAATGAAAGAGCGATTTCCATTGGGAATTGGGGCATGTGCAGTAGTGGCCTTTGATACCTCTGTAATTATTCTGATTGAGTTCATAACTAAAGAAAATGTGATAACTCTTTTTACTTATATGTCGAGACAATTTATTTATTTATTTATTTATATACAAATAAATGTAACAATATAATCAATAAAAATAGTTTTCAAAAAAGATAGTTGATTAATAGTTGGCATGTATAATTAATTAATTGAATAATAAAATTATAAAATCTAAAAGTCTAAATGTCTGATAAAAATAGAAGATCTCTTCAATCGATAAACCAGGCTTCACAGTGAATCATTAATGTTTTGCAATACAACGTAGGTACCACTTTTTATATAGGTATTTTATGTCGTCTTAAAAAAATACTTTAACTTACCGATTAAGTGATCCGCGATAAAGTCCTCTCGTTCACTTTTTCCAAAAGCAACTCACTATTCAACCAACCTTAACCTTAGCACTGACTAACATAACCCACATATCAGGAGCTTATTATCAAAACAAGTCAAGTCCATTTTTGCTTAAACGGTTTATATTTTAAAATTAAATTTTTCATTTTATTTGACATAAATCTATAGTTGCAAAAAGGATCAAGTCCACATACTTTCTTCGTTATCGCTCATACAAAATTCTTCTATGTTTCAGTGTAGTTCGTAACAGTAATTTGGAATTGAAAATTACTATTTACTCAATATGTTGAAAAGTGGACTTAACGCTTTTTGATAATAAGCTCCTGATATAAATTTAAACTAGTGCTTTACTGTTATTAAGGCCACGAACGTTCGCCGGTGTCCGACACAGTGGCTTGTCGGTATCGAAGCCAAACACATGTCCAGTCATGTTATTAGTAAATGAATGGTAAAGACAGCACATTGTGGCATTTTATGTCACGTTATCACCATAGCTACAGTGAGCGACGCTATCGGTTGCCATAGCTCTTACTCGACGGTGCCATACCGTACAAGGTTACTCAACGAGCGGGAATAATTTAATGGAGTTCCATTAATTGACTATCCGAAATGAGATAGTGGACGATTTCTATTTTGGATTCTGATAAAACTAAAATAAAAACTAATGTACAAAGAAACAAAATTCTTATTAAATTAAATTGGTTGCACTTTAACTTAACGGTGATTAATGATTTCATCGCCGTAACTTCTAAATTTGGATATATAATCAGAATTACTTGAGATTAAATGATCAAAAAGAAATTGCGTTAAATCTGAGAAAATCTGAGAAAATGAATACTGAGAAAATTCGATAACAATTTTTTTTTAAAACATCGCATTTTTTATGACAAAATTTACTTAAAATTTGGTAGTAGTTATTGGTCGTTATAATCTAAAAATCAAACTCTAAGCTATTCGATGTAAATAAAAAGAAAACAGTGTAAATTACTCGAAAACTGTGCAATTGGGGTCGGTATCAAAACGACTTTGTGCATGATAGGACTACGTTCCTAGTAGTCTTGAAAACAAGTCTTAAAACAAGTCTCTTCTGTTTTAATTGTAACACTGTTTAATTTGGACATGTGTGCACATATTTTGGGTCTAGTACACGCTGTCTAGTACATCTCAATGAATAATTATTTTTACAATTAATCTTCAACGTCACAGCATCCTGTTTTGTGTACCTTATTTATATAAATATAAATATATAAATAAAAATAATTAAGAAATTCCTGTTTTTAATAAATTGAAAGCAATCCAGTTTTTAACGCAATGCAACGCAACGCAATCTTTAAAAATCTCACATAGCATTAGGGGGAATGTGGCGAGCCAAATCTCACAGCTCACAAAAAATATATATCGAAAAATCGCCAAAATCGCCTCACGTGTATGCCTCCAAATATAAATATATACCTACGCTGAATCCATCCTAAATTAAGAGCTGCATGTAAGCCACCAAGATGTTAAACTAAGCGAAAACCCAGTCTCGTATCGACGGAACATCTTTGTGTCTCTGTACAATTCGTTTTCTATAAGTGCAAGAATGAAGTTATTATAAGTAACACATCACAGTACGAGATCTAATTTGAAGTCGTGACAAATCAGTAAACAAATAAATAAATAGGTTGGGATATGTCACACAGCATCATCTAGCTCCAAAATAAGAAGCAGAGCTTGTACCATGGTTTCTGGAAAACTGATGAATATATTTTACTTACACATATACTTAGTTCTTAAAAACAACACCTAGAATTCAGAATTTTGTCATATGTGACCGAATGGCGAACATATATGTCAATGCGGTTGTTGATTTGCGGTGGTCTGTGGCCTGTTTTTACCGGGAAGAATTTTAATTATTGAAAGTTAAGAATATACGCATTTTGTGCCACTTTTGTAACGGTCTCCTGTATGTAGTTTGGATCCGTGTCGCGAGATAAAGCAAACAGGGATTTTAGTTTCGATTTATGTAGATCGGCGTTGAATGGCAGCCGTTTGAGTCTTTTGGAACAATATTAGCTCTAAAGACCTTTTGAATCGTCTGAGAGGCGAATGAACAGTGGCGCGTAATACTTCTTCTCTTGCAGCTACCTCTTTTAGATACCAACGAGGGTCCTCAAGGTTAGAAATGTAGCAGAAGAGTCTTTTGTTTTAGTATCAAATTCTAGTTTTCATATTAGTGCTTGATTTGGCCTAACAAATCTGGTAGAGAGTTGCGTGTTGGTTTATTGTGGGCTCTACGAATCGTAGATATTTGCATTTATTTTTTTCAGCAGATTTGTTCTATTCGTCATTGCTCTTCTTCAGGAATGAATGAATGAATTTGGTAACATTAAGTAATCAATTATCTTTTACTCTTAATGCAATAAGCATTATCTACTGGCATTGGTATCTGAATGTGAGTGGTATGTCCATATAATTCAATTGTATTTCTTGTTATTTCTCTGTACACATTAAGTATTATCATAGATAAAATACTACTTAACCAGTAAGTATCTATGGTATTATATATTCTCTGATTATTGTATTGTTTGTCATAACCCTATTTTTGTTCCCTTTTTTTGTTTCTATATTGTACAAAAACACATGTAAAAACACAGTATGTCTTTGCTGTCTGTTGGGAATTTTTTGATCTGTAAATTGAACTTTTAAAGTGCCGTGGATTTTGAATAAACAATTAAATTAATAAAATAAATATTTAATACGAAAGGGCATAATTGTGTACTTACAACAAAAGTCAAAAAACCAGAAATGATCAAAAAGTAATCAATATACATACATATTTATTATTGCTACAGTTTACGGAGTACATATTCCATTTATCGCCCTTTTAGTTCCTAGCGGACAGCTTATAACGGTTTCTACGCCAAATCTCGTCTCGAAATTAAGTTTCACGCAACCTACGGCCAACGTAGTCGCGTTAACTCCCAAAGCGGCAGCAGCCGGGAACAAGTGATTGCAGGGAATCGTCGCTCCAATCCTTTCACACCTTCCGTTCCATAGTACATAACCATCCACGTGGCAAGGGTTAATCTCACACGTTGCTATGACTGTGTTGTTGGGTAATATTAAGTACTGTCCTTCGGGGCAGGGTCCTCGGCGGTAAGCCGACCAACAGGCGTCAGATTGTAGGTGGAACAAGTACGCTGTAAAAAGACAAGATAATCTATAATCGTAAAATAAAAGCAAATTACTCAAGACTACAAAACACTTTATGAATATTAGTGATCAGTTTTTAGGGTTCCGTACGTCCGAAAAAAAACGGAACCCTTATAGGATCACTCGTGTGTCCGTCTGTCCGACCATTCCCTCCCCCCTCCCCACCCTTATCTCCGAAACTACTGAACCTAAAATTTTGAAAAAAAAAATACAGACATTAGTTTTCTATTTATAGATTATAGGAAAACCTATAAGAAGTCCATGATATTAAAATAACATGGTAAATCACTCAATATTGTGCGGATAGGTAACATCGTACGGAACCCTCTTCACGCCAGTTCAACTCGCACTTGTCCCGTTTTTTTTTTAATATTATGCGATTAAAATAAGAATAGAATCTGTGCATGCCAGATATTAGATGTCAGAGACTTTAGTTTTTGGCGAATTTTTTCGCTATAAACTAAACTCGCAGGTTTTTCGTATTCTATAGCTGATAGATAATCAAAGTGCATCTACAAATTTACTTGGGGAAGCTAGTAAATAATATGAATATATTTCCTAGCTTTTGCTAGGTGAAATGGGAATGAATAGGCAAAGTTTGTGGCTCAATGGCCCAGTTGATATTATTGATATATTAATTGACAATCTTTTATGGTATTATTGACTGAATTAACTTCCATAGGAAGTGTCGAAATACAGTGGCATTGTCTAAGTTTTAGGTAACATTAGATGTCTTTATAGACTCATAGCCTAGTACCTGGTCTACAGTCACATATCCAATCATCTTTCTGATCTCCTGGATAATATAATTCGTTCACAGAACACTTCGCCGGCAGGAACACAGGTTTTCGATTCTGTAACAAGATTATTTTTTCTTTAACTCCACTAAAAAGAACATCGTTCAAAACCAGGCCATTTTTTTTTAATTTACACTTTGGAGATTTTGGTAATAAAAGTCTTAATTTCAGTGATTTCCTGTAAATATGTTAGATTAAGGTGGAGACAAATGCTAAATACTAAAAATATCCATTGTTTGATGAAGATGTTACAAGAAATAGACAAGACAATTGCTTTGAAAAAAAAAAAACTTAAACATGTGAAGAACCAATTTGTATTAATTAATATTTTCGTTAAAGTAATAGAAACTCCACAAAAAAGTTAGAACACAAAAAGAATTTGACTTTTATTGAAAATTCTCTCTAAAACGGCTTATTGCGCGCATATGAATCCTGTAGGTACCTATTAATAAGTTAATGTCAGTTTAAAAAATTGTATAAATAATATTTTTTTTGTGTATTTTTCTAATGGTAAAAACAAAAAAATACAATCTCTAGGCCTGTTGAATTGTCACCACCGCCAGCGAGTTCTAATGTAAATGTCATTTGTCCAAAAGCCCTCCGAAAATTAAAATCTTGGGGATGTTTAATACTTTCAAACTTAAAAATATCTATTAGACCCCATTACCAAATTACATGATATTTTCCCATTATAATTTTTTTTTATGTTAAGGTCGACAGACGGGCTAGCTGACGGTCCACTTGATTGTAGGTGGCTACCGTCGCCTATAACACAAGCAACGCCTAAACTGCTGCAAGTGCGCTGCCGACTGCAGTAGGATCAAGGATAAGGGATTAGAAGTGGATAGGAAAATGGCTTCTGGCATCCCTTACTCACTCACCGAAACACAACAACACACGTGCTGTTATTTTACGGTGGTCTTCTGTAAGAAGTGGTTACTGCCGCCAGACGGGCTGCCCAAATGACTGCGAAACGCAGTGTGCCCTGCCACTACTTTCCAAATCCAGACCAGAGCCAAATTCGAAAAGGTGATTTTTTAAAGTTGACCCTGCCGGGAATAGAACCCGGGAACCCTAGAACAAAGCGTTATAATCTTCTACCTATAATCTACCTATAACCTATAATCTTCTTACCTATAATTGTACAAGATTCAACCGTTAAAACGATGGCCCTTCTTCATACAGAAATGATTGATTTCCTTTGAAGGCAAAATAGACGAAACGACACTTTTCGCGTTCCATTTTGCATTATAGGTACAAAAAGTAACGTGACATGTTTTTAGGAAAAATTTATTAAAGTATGTATGATGCTAGTACCGTATAAAAGAGGTCAGCAGATGTTGCGAATCGAGGCGAGTCAGGGTCAGGCCATGGACTTTTGCAGCACCATGTCACGCTATATATAGTCCCTATGAAGCTCCCCATATATTGAACTTAAAAAAATATTCTTCATTTCTCTATATTACCTACTGCTCATGACAAAACTCCCATCTAAGTGATACTGCCTCTCTAATCATTTAATATCAATTTTTTTTTTGGTAATTATAGTATCCTTATCCATTTGTATTCGTCCCCCGCCGCGTCTGTGTGTATGTATGTTTGCGATAAACTCAAAAACTACTGAACGGATTTTCATGCGGTTTTCATCTACATCTGAGTGATTCCTGAAGTATACGTGTATAATTCCTTAGGTTCCCGAGGGTTTGCAAATTGGAGCAACTATGCACAGGTGTATCACCAAGCAGTTCTACCCAAATCCGATAGATTTCGCAGCTTCACCTAATTCTATTTTTGTATAATAGATGGCGCCATCAGTAGTGTTATATTTTTTATCTTTCAACGCCGACGAAGTGGCGGGCGCCAACTAGTAACTAATAAATTTGTTATAGTAAGTTTAATAACCATACTAGAAGAAATATACTAGTTATACTAGAAGAGACAAGGTTTGCATATAAATATATATTTCTAAAAATCATTGTTTGAATATTTAAAATAAAATACATGTAGGTACTATAATTAATTATAATGATATACAGTCCTTAAAATCATTGATACGGTTTTCACTAATAGAAAGAGTGATAAACGAGGAAGGTTTGTGTATATGTATAATCTGCAGAAATTAATTGCATCAGTGCAAAGCCGGCGGGCGGCGGGTCGCTAGTAATTCAATAAATTACAGATTGGACACATACTTAGTAGCTTGTTACATCCGCTTTAAACATAGTATCACCAACATTTGTATAAAACTTTTTTATCTTCCAAAGCTCAACCAGGAAAATATAACTTAGCCTATAGCATGGTCAATAGATATGAAAATTTAATATCACTTTAAAGGTCAAATACTAGATAAGTAACTGTTCAATATAATAAACATTATGTTAATATGGAATATTTGTTTATTTATGCACTAGAGATCCAACCCCGGTTTGATGTAATTTTTTTCTTCAAATTATATACACAAATCTGCCTCGTTTATCACTCTTTCCACTGGTGAAAACCATATTGAAATCTGTTGGGTAGTATGGAAGAAGTTCAGAGAAACATACTAAAAATAACAGCGATTAAATTTCATAACTAACTGAGCCCGCAACTTCGTACGCGCGGATTCGGTATAACTCCTAACTTTTTTGTTTGTAAAACGATTGGAATGAAACTAAGACTAATGTTACGGGAATCATGAGTGAAAACCGCATTCAATTCGGTTAAGCCGTTTCTGAGATTAGTGTGCAAAAACGCACAGACAAACAGCTAAATAGACAGAAACTATAAAAACTATTTTTTGACCTCTGTAACATAATTACCTTCAACTTGTACAAATTGTTTTTTTTTTTTTTTTTTTGAAAAAATAATTAATTTACAGATACGGCTGTAAACGACTTACAGATACGGCGTTTACGATTTTATTATATATATCGAAGATATGTACCTACATATATAGCTGAGTGTAAGTAAATATAGTGAAAAAAAATCATTAAGAATGCCATATTTATTTATCTGTTGCTTCAATAATTTTCTTCTACAAACGTATATTTATATAAAACCAAAACGTGAACAACATAAAGACTCGACAAAGTTTCAGAAGCAGTAAAATAACACACTACAATGACGTATTTGTTTTTGTTCAACATTGTATACTACGTACTTACATCTTTATTTTTAAGATTCGGATTCTCTTCGGATTCGGGAAAACCGATCGCATCTTTAGACTCATTCTGGTTTTGAGTTAACACTGTACCGAGCAATACGCAAGCAGAAACACTCGCAAAAAATACATTGTTTAAAGACATTGTGCTTTTTGTATAAATATGGATATAAAATTGTTTATCTTCACTGGGCTTCGCAGACACAATACTTTCTGAGGCGTTATTGTTGACTAAAGAATGAACGGGGGTCAAAGCATTGTATATGTTGTGACAAATTGATTACGCTTTAATGAACTAAACGTATAATACAACTGTGCATGTCCAGTCACGATCTGTAAGCGACTAAATACAGTTCCTATCAACTTGATTTCCGAGCACATCCGACGTCACGGCTAAACAAAACAAGTTTTAAATTAAAAAAATCTCACGGACGGAAATCTCTTGGATGTCATATATTTTGCGGTAAACACAGATTTTGTTTGATACAAAGACATTTACTTAACTGGTGTGTACAAAGTTTTGACGAAAATCAATATTGATAATATCTGGAGTAGATTTTCTTAAGGGTCAATGTAATTCTAATTAATTAATGTATTTTTTATGTTAAGCTCGACAGACAGGCACTTGGTGGTAGATGGCTACCGTCACCTATAACACAAGCAACGCCATGCCTACTGTCATGTTCCCCTATAGACATAAAAATTTTTTTCTTTTTCCCAAAGATAAAGATAAAATTAAAAGTTAAACTTTAAACTTTCCCCCTTCACACCATATATTTCCTTAATGGGAAATATAAAATGAATATATTTATTTATTTATTTATTTATATTTATTGGCATTGTGATCGTCTAATAGTGGCAGTACTCTACGCTGTGTTTAATAGTAACCCTTTAGTTCTTTATAGAGGTACGTAATATCATGTGCTAAACTGATTACCAAATTAACTAGATGCTATTACTAACATGTTTACCTAAGCATTTATTGTTCAATTAAGACTATACTTTATTTTGTCAGTTATAGAGAGTTAGATTAACTATTTCTGGATTCTACCTAATCACTAGTGAATATTTTGCTGTCGTGTTTTTCATTATTATATTCTATTATTAGCTTGGCTTGACTAACTTATTAATAAATTAACATAGATTAGGTCCCTATAGCGCCCTGGTCAGGTGTTGTCCCTAATAGTCTTATAAGAATTAATATGTAGAACTAAACTAGGATGATTTTAAGCTGAGTTATAGTAATTTCAAATAGAGTGTGTTGTGTTAAAATTATTAATTTCCTAATTTGAATTTTATTTAGAAACCTTGTTCACAACCTAAAGAATATGACCATGCCCGATGAGTCTATTTATTTTTACGTTATCAAGCGAATTCGCGTATTCCTACTGAAGCTGTAATATATCAATCTACTGAATTATTATACAAATTTTTATGGGTCCCTACAAGTCTACGCCTACCCCTATAACTAGATACTAACTACCCAGAGACGCTCACAACGCGGAGGGCGCACTCACAACCATTTAATATAATTGAATAATCATGACCTACCTCGATGCCCCGGCTTACGCTTTTTTAGACCGACCAATCTGCCGCTCCGCAGCTCCCTACAGCCACCGCCACACTCCGATCAGTAGCTGGATCCCCTGGAATTGTTTAAAATGCAGAGCAGTAACTAAATCTTGTATTAGGGATTGAATTAAGTATTAAAATTGTCATCAATAATTATTTCTTATAAACTAATATGTTAAGCTAATTCTACCTTTACCTAATTTAGAACCTGCTATGTCTAGTCTAAATAAGAAGAATTACTACTAATTTTTTCTCTAGCTTATGATCTACCACTTACTTCCTAGGTCCATTGTAGATTTTGCCTCGTCTCGTACAATGTTAGGACTCCACTCTATACACGCAGAAATCCAGCTTCTAGTGAGGTACTGTTGGTAGGTAGGTATGCTAGTAACTCCCTAATGAATACTAATTATATTTTCGATATATATATTTTACTTTTCTAGTGCAACGCTATTTTTACATATGATCTATACCTACATATAATGTGCATAATGTTTATTGCATTTATTTACTTATAATGTTAAACAAAGTGTAATTTGAATGTGCCTAAAATGTAGAGTGTATGTGTATAGTGTAGATATAGATATAGTTCAGGAATTGGGTAAGGAAAAGGTAGTGAACCGGCCCCACACCATCGCCGGGTCCCGTGACTTTCACCCTCGCTCCAAGCCTCCGTGACGGATTTAGGCTCACCGAGCTTAACCAACTGGAAGTCTATTACTTTAGGCAATTATGACTGATAGCAACTGTTCTGCCAAGGGTTAAATAGACTCAGAAGGTTGATGAAGAGTTGAGCTAATTCATAATCACGGACTATTAGTCAAATCAAAGCGTAGGGACTCAGGCCAGTCCGACACAGGTTTTAAGATCTGCGTGCCATTACAGCTCCGCCAGAATTAGGAACACTGCCGAGGCCGATAGTCCAGAGGTATGACGCATGATTGACTCAGTCAACGTGAACTTTCTCCGCCCGTAGGCCAGCCGTAGCTGCAAACTCCGATTAAAGTAGTAGTAGTAGGGCCTACAACCCCTAGCAGAATGTCTGCGATTAAAATCTTGATTTAACAGGCAAGACTCCTTTGGTTGAACTTGGCTTTAGGACGACTGTCCTTATTAAGACAGCCTTTAGGATTTGAGATGTGGCAGGAGTGCGTAAGCACGTGAAATAAAACTTCACCTCCTTTAATAATAATTTTTAATAACATTCACCTATCACATGCTATAATGTAATATATACATGTGTGTATTTAGGACGTCTGTCACTATTGAAACAGCCCTTAGGCTTTGTAGTGTGTCAGGAGTGTGTATGTGTGTAAAATAAAACACCGTCTCCTTTGATTAATAAACTTTAATAGCCTTTTACCTCTTTAAAAACGTTACCCTTTAAATATTAGCTGAGAATGCCAATTATATACTAGGTAAATAGATCGTTTCTAAATAGGTATAGCTATTATTCAAGATTTATTTACGGCTGCCCACTAAGTATACATGGTTCAAGGTCGCCTATCTTAGCGGCATTATATGCCCTTGGTATCGCCATCCACATGTATACCCGTCCGGCCAAGCTTCACCAAGTCAGAAGTACATAGGATTGGCCTATCCATGTCCTCTGCCCGGCTAAGCTCGCGATCAAAGTTGATTACTCTAACAGGGTTTAGAAATAATCTACTATCCACGTAATATAATTGTGCATTCATTAAGCGGTTGCACGATCCATGCTAGAAACGCCACGGGAAGCTCCTCTATCGGATACCGACACGTAACGCTGCCAACTGTACTCAAAGACTACTAGGCAACTATGCAAATCTGAGTAACTGGATTAGCATCCACCATTTTCCTTCAGCTATTGATTAATGTCATGCAATTATCCGCCAGACATGCCCAGACCACCCGATCAGACAAAGTATTTAATTATCGTGTTCCGTCTCATATTAGATATTCTTGCGAAAGTCAAATAACGAGTAGATCCTCAATCTGACCCCCGCATCAATAACTAACGTGCGAAACCTGATCATACTCATAACTTCGCCAAGTTCCTTCTGACTAGGAAATGAGCAGATCCGCGGCAAAATCTCTACTTCGTTTCCAGGAAGTCTAATGCTGTCTAACACACAACTACATAACTAGACAACCAATACCTTTTTACCTCGTAGCAGATAGCCATCCGCTACTACATATTTACCTTTTCAACCTTTACCTTTGTTAGTGTATGTGATGTAATCTATTAATACACATATAGGATAATATTAAAAGGTAAAATATATGTTTGTAGTGTATGTGTGTGTAATTTATTAGGCACATAATCGTGTATTAAAGATAGAAATGCCCAATTATTTAGTAGGTAAAACCTTTAACAATATTAGTTCGGTATTAAGCTAGTCTATATAATACCTACGGTTTCCCCTAAAATAGTCAAAACTGGTTATCGATAACCTCTATCGTTAAGAAATTCAGTTACCTAATCCGTCGTAATATTAGTCGATTAGACGAATAAACTCAGGTAAATTATACAACAGGACTAGCTATTTACCTTGGTAATAATTTTCGCGAAGCTCTCTGCCTGCCACTGAAAATTAAATAATTCTTTCCCAATTCGATCGGGAGCCGCTACCAGGATCAGGTATATTTACTCACGTCAATTTCCTACACCATCCGTTATAATTACATGGTTATAATACATGGTAGAGCATATTCGATAATATCTGTAAATATTATTATTTCCCGAGTTGTATGGGATTTATTTTTAATATGTGGATTATAAATTCATCATCATAATTATAAGCGTCAGGCAATTTAAAGATAGTGAATTCACTTACTTGTGATTGGTTTGGCTGTCGGGCTGCGGTGCTTGGACGGACCTCGGGTTTTCACCTCTGCTCACCTTGCCCAGGACGACGACTGCATGGTTGGCGTGTCTGCTTCGGCTCTGAAGATTGACTCGCGAATTCTTCGTCACCTAGACCTGGATCCGCGTTCAACTAAGCTAGCCCTAACTGATTTCCTATTTATGGCGAGACCTACTGTAAAATATAACGAACCTCAAGAAAGGCGGCGCCCCCTTCTAAACCCTAATATTTTATATGCCCTACCGCTATTACGAATTATTAGATTGATTTACTAGTCGGTATTACACGCGCGTACTATGTTTTCTTTCGTGCATGCGACACAATAACGACTATCGTGGAGCCCTATTACGAGTGTACGACCCCTATTCAATTTTGACCTTTCGTTTACAAGTCTACTTCTGCGTTCGCGCTCTACCAGAACCTAATTTCAACTCCTCTTATCCGGCTAAGTCCTAATTCCAACTCTCTTTGTACTTGCCTATTGACTTACGCGATTACTGCCCTTGGCTAGCGTCTGCGCCCCCACAATGTCTAAACTCAACTCCCTCTGTACTTGCCTATCATTGCGCGAGCGTTCGCGCACTACCAGACCCTAACAATAACTGCCTTTTGGCGAGCGTCTGCGCCCTACCAGACCCTAACAACAACTGCCTCTGTACTTGCCTATCACTGCGCGAGCGTTCGCGCACTACCAGACCCTAACAATAACTGCCTCTGGCGAGCGTCTGCGCCCCCACAAAGTCTACTACCGACTGTCCCTATCCGGCTAAGCCCTAATTCTCACTGTGCGTCCACGCTCCACCAGAACCTAATTTCGACTGCCTCTGGCGAGCGTCCGCGCCCCCACAAAGTCTACTACCGACTGTCCCCACAATGTCTAAACTCCACTGCCTCGATCTTTTCAATTACCATTTCTTTTCAATCTTTCTCAAATTCGATTTTAATACGCTCGCGGGTTCCGCATGTTTGTCGGTATTTTTCTGTTTGTATATACCTCTTCGTCAACTCTTGTGTATAGTTAGGAATATTACAACGCGTAGCCTAAGTGTCTCTAACCCCATGTGTTAGTGTTTTGTGTGCTGTTAAATTCCCTAATTCATTTGAACCACTACATATCTAGACAATGGCTGTATCTATCTTGCCTAGCATATATTTAATTTTTTTAGCATAAATTAGCAACGCTAATAATTATTTTATAATTATATTTTATCGCTAATATTGAGATTTTATAATTATATTTTATCATTACGTTATTCTTTAATCGATCCCTACGCTAGCTATATCTCTCTGTGGAGAAGTCTAACTAGGCCCTGACAATCATAAAATATTTACTTAGTACTCTAGTCAAGCCTCAGGCTTCCCTGTGTTTGGTCGACGTAACCTAATATCATATAGTATCTTTTCATTCTAAACTGTGTGACCTAGCTTTAATAAATTCCTTTTTTCAAAATGAGATGTTTTCATTTTAATAGTTTTATTTTTAAACTCTTTCGACTTGTCAGCCTGTCCGCTTCATTGTTGTGAGAAGCAATGATGCCTAATGCCTCACGGACCCCTAATTCTCTCGGCCATTTTTTGTTTTATTTTTTTCTTTCAAGCCCGCCTCTATGCAGTCGCATTGGCGCATATTTTTCTCGGAAGGGATAGCTCTCTTCCCCCGCACCCCCTGACTATTTATGACACCCTAAGGTCCCTACAAACATTCTGGCGACTTATTTACCTAATTTAATTTTAAACTGTAAATCGTCTTAGTACTAGCTTTCAATCTGATAACTAAATATTTATATTCCCATACCATAATTTGACAGATAATCTACCTAGCAACTCTATTCTCGAAAGGTGACTGTGGGGCCCTTTCAATTAATTGATTTAATTAATTGATTTAATTGATTGCCCTAGTTATATCGCTACTCTCATTGTTTTGTTGTTAACTCAGCTAGGGCATGGCCATCGTATCTACTAGGTCGTAATGATTTATTTATTTATTTATTTATTTAATAGTAAAGTACTGATTAACGGTTATGAAATCTTGTACTACTAACAGCTATACAACACAGCTATTGTCATCACTCCTTGGCCTACACTATTACTTATTTACTTATAGCAATTTATAACATACATAAGTTTTATATAGTCATATTATATTAAAGTTAATATTCCTCACTTCTATTTAAGAACAGTCGTGTCTACTTACAATTCCTGCAACCGTATTTACTAATTCATATATTACATATTTACATAAGGGTTGTTATTTACTTTTAACTTATACCTAGTTTGCTCCGCTCTCACGCCAAACCTTCATAAATAACTCTACTTGAAATACAAGTGGTGACCCAATGCATAAAGTACCACAGTTTTAGATTTCTTGACCTGTCAACATTTCGTATAGTTTATTACAGGCGCGCTTGTGTATTTCTGCCTTCACCTTAAGGCGACGTACTCCCAGAAACGCTGCAAATCTACATTAAAACGTCTTTGCTGTAAACAACCAAGCAAGACTGTTATTATGGAGCCCGCATTGTTAATTGCAAGCAACTAATAAGTCAAATCGGCAACCATTATTGATATGATATTAAACAATTTACTTTGTTAAATTATTTACCTAGTTCCTTTATTGGTTCGGAATGCTAACGATTTTGTTTATAAGTGAGTAAGTGCAATGTTAAGGCTAACTAGGAATCCTTAACAATATTGGCTTGTTAGGTAATTACCAACCTTGCTTGTACATTTCTAAACAAGCCTCATTTAATATTAAATATTCTGTCTTTAGCCGAGCCAAAAGGTCCGCAGTTAAATTCAGTTTTTTTTTTTTTTCTCTCAGTGTATGAAGTTCAAAACATGATTTAAAGTCTTGACTCGATAAAATTAATTCCCGACAATAACCTAAAATTGACTATTAAAGTGTACCTTAACCTCTGAAACCTAGTTCTATTTCACTACAATAAAACATATTTCACTGAATATTTTTCTCTCTTATCTCTTAGTAACAACGTAACCTCCGCACGCGCTTCGCCTTAACTGAGTACAGCGTTTTTGTGCTTAATTTTTTTTTCTTTCTCAAAACTGTTAACTTTTGTTCCCATGTACTTGTACTTAGGTATTTTAATGAACAAATCCTTGTTATCGACTCGACCCTGATTAATTGCCCTACAACTACGCGTTTCGATAAGTTCTAAGTGAATTCAATGAATATTTCGATAAAATTTAATGAAATGAAACTTCGATGAATACTGACTATAACTTGGACATATCTGGACTTGGTGTTGGCATACTGACAGCCCTCCAGGCGTTGCGTCCCTCATTAAGTAGTTAATACCTACAATGTTTAGTTCGATTCGGTTGATTCCGTTACACTACCATGGTAGATTAGAAAGTGAGGCATCTGATTTGCTCATTCGGCTTATATAAGACGTTATGTCAGCCCCTGTCAAAGCGTGCAGGGCTGGGAAATTTTCTTTTGTTAACATTGTTTGCAATCTTATGGATAGGGATATACTTTTTCTCAGCACTGGTTCCTGCCATCATCCACAGATGTTTATATAAATTTTTTTTTTCTTATATAAAATTTTAAGCCCAGCAGTGGAGACCATTTGGCTGATATTATTATGATGAGGAAATGTTTATATGGCCACGACCAGCTGCCCCAAGCCGCCGAGTGTGAAACGCCACCTGCCTGTCGGCGCGGTCACCGTGCATCGCCGTCGAGCGTCGGAGCCCCTTCATCCGATTCCCAACGAACGTGCGGCTCTAGCTCCTGAACATTTATCATTTTGGCTAGCCTTAATATTTTGTAAATTACTGTAAATAAATTATCTTTGTCTAATAAATATTTGTTCGCGCAAGAGTCTCACATTTTTATATTAAACCCCCCCGCGACAAACTCTTTAAACTCACCACGAAACAGATAAGTTCTGTTCTAGGGTTCCCGGGTTCGATTCCCGGCAGGGTGAAATTTGAAAAATGAACTTTTCAATTATTCTTAATCCTACTGTCTGTAGTCGGCAGCGCACTTGCAGCAGCTGTGGCGTTGCTTGTGTTATAGGCGACGGTAGCCACCCACCATCAAGTGGACCGTTGGCCTGTATGCCGATCTTAACATTAAAAAAAACACTAAAGTATTGACACAGTTTTACAATACTAGTATTGAACAAAGAGTATATAATCACTACGTTTTAGCACAGTTTTAGTAAAACTGTGGTTTTAGCATTTAGTATTGAACTAAATATAGAAATATTTTCAATCTGATTTGTTTTGCGGTACCAGTGCCATCTGTCAATTATTATTAAAAATAACATTTTATGTCTATATATTGCCATCTAACGGACTAATATGAAACTATTTATTAAGAATATACAATAAATTAAGTTAATACAGTACATTTTAACTTATATTATAATAAAAGAACAATTAATGCCTTTTAATAGGAATATTTCATTTTACTACAATCATATTTATTTCTAGACACTAAAAATATTCAACTCATCGGGTCTAGTGTGGCAAAAAATTGCCCAACTAAGCGAGACGAATTTGAATTCAAAAAAGAAAAAAGAACTGTTTACGTCAACTTCAGCCGAAGAGAGATTTGATTTCTGTAAATGTCAAAATGGGAGTGAAATCTCGAAGGAAAACAATGTAATATCGTGGTAATATCAATGTAAAATATACTGTAACAATGAATAAAAACAATTTCGGGACCTTATAAAATCGTTTTCGATATGTTCACCAAAAAATCTCATCAAGATGTCAAGAAATCTTCTGTCAAAATACAAGATTCCAAAAAAGATTCTGCCACCCGATTAAAACACTTAAAAATTGTCTTAGGTAAGCTTTTTTGCTTTTAATCGTGTAAAATTATCATAGTTTTCTCTTGCTATGACTCACTCTATTAATTTCTCGACATTATAGCGTTTTGCGTCAGTGTCATGCTAATTAGAGAAAAGTAACTGTATATGCTACGTATCCGTTTACTTCTATGCCTTGCGCTAGGAAATTGAGTTATTATATTATTGATTTCGTTGTTTGCTTTTGTAAAAAAAAAAACCTCACAATCAGTCATGAAAACTATAAAGAAATTTATTGGGTGAGATTCGTTTTTGTAGAGCTGCTTTCAACTGAAAGCATCGAGCTATTCTGTAAAATGAAACTAGAGGCGGCCCTCTAGTTCCAGTATGCTGACGCTTTAGTTTTCTGACATTCTGTTGGATGTAAAATTATTAACGAAGATAATTTTTATTTTGAAATTTTCAGAACATTTTGATACAGATGAAGCCAAAACATATTTTGAAGCCAACTTTAGCCATGTGTACTTCATATTATATGATAACTTTATACAAGCCGAAAATAATTTGCGTCAAAGAGGTATGTTGATATACAAGATCAATAATAATTGGATTAAAAAAAAATTATGTCAATTCAGCTATGAAAAGTTTATTAATTATATAAGTTGTTTATATACTTTAGAGTTTTATTTTCAAAGGATAAGGAAAACTAAATGTATTTTAAATGATACAAAATTGTGACTCATCAATCTGTTAATAATAATATAGATCACAATAAAAATAATTGTAGTAGAAATATTATATTGGTTATTTAATACACATGTATATTGATTTTTTTGTTTCTGGCCCACAGAATTACCCTTTCATCTCGGTGAGTTTATGGGTGTTTACTTACAATATACCTATGTCATTTCAGTGATCATTTTACAAAGTTGCAAATTGTTGACAGACATTATCACCTAAAATGCATTACATTATATTAACTGTTGAGCCATCAGATTTACTATCTTATCTTTTGTTTTATTAGCTTGCATGAGTCATGCTTCCAATATATTCACTTATCCTTTAGCTACCTACTTGATATTGATAACAAAATTGTCTCAGATCATCTTCACACAGATATCTTTGGAAGTTTTAAAATATTTTTTAAGATATTATTATGTGTTCCATTTAAAATTTATAGGAATTAGTAGTAGTGTATTTTTTTTTAAATTAAAATTAAAATACTTTCATTTTGAATACAAATATTGAATGCAGTAATTTATTCATACATAATTATTTATAAGTGATGCTAAAATCAGCATTGAATTTATTATTATTAATTTTTACTGCAAACCTTTAGAATATATAACAAACAATATACAGCTGTTATTATAAAAACCAATAGAAACATTTAAAATAAGCTTTGTTTGGGTTTGTGTGACATAAAAATTATATCTAACTCTTCTGGGATAAATTTATTAGTCATTTGTTACTAGGGATTATGTAAGATTTTAAATCCCTCTTTCTGTTCATAGTAACTTAAGTGTTAGCGGATATTTTATATTTGATTGTTATTCATATTTTGTGCAAACTCTACAACCCATCTTTTATGCATAGTTTATTTTAATTCAGCTCAAGAGAGAATTTTTTAGGCACAAGTTATACAGAAAATTTATCTTTCATTTAAATTGATATTGTGTGGTACAATGATTTGCTTCTTGCTCTTTCATCTAAACATAGACAAACCTAATATCACTAGTCAATATATTAAGAAACTTTTGAAGTTTATATGTTATTTGTTATAAGCTTATGTTATTTTGTTATTTTTAAAATAAATCAGTTTATAAAGTAGTCATTGAGTATTTGGATATTTATTCTGCAAAATATTGCAATCCCTTGCTACAATTAATATAGTTTTTTATTTATTTATTTTTGTTTCAAACTCATTGGTGTCACAATTAACTTTATAGTTCACAAAGCTGGTAGGGAGGAATTAGAAGGGGCTTTATCTCTATTGGAAAAGGTGTTATGTTTACTGCCTGAGTTGATCGGAAAAAGATGGCAGCTACACTCTTTGACGAGAATATTTTCCAAACTTTTACACCGAGGAAATTCTCTAAAGTTAAGAGCAGAAGCTATACGGTAATTTTAACACCAATTTTTTTACATAACTTGTGGTCATTGTAAAATTATGCTAACTATAATAATATGTTTTAGGTACTTTTTACAATGGTACCAAGCACTAGGAGACAATGCCCCAGTGGAGGTGCACAAAATGTTTGCTTCCCTAGTACCAGGACTCCCAGATCCTGTCTTGCTACCAAATGGTACACCTTTAAGACCAAAATCCTATGATGGATTGTCAAATATACCCCAGAATACTGGCGATTTTAATTTGGAAGATATTATGCAGCATCCAAATTTTGGTACAGATAACGCAAAGAAGATTGTAGTGGAGCAAATGCCAACTGGCATTATTGGAAAACTTGCCAATGTTTCAGCATCTATATTCCACGATACCAATGCATTGAATCCAGTACAGAGTGTTGAGATCCAACCGCTACTACCTGCCAGTTCTAATGAAAGAGCAATTGATAATGAAACTAAATATTTCTTTGAAATACTCCTGGAAGGAATGGCATCATCTGTTGTAAAGATACATTGGAGGGACAGATCACATGCAAAGTCTATGAGGTGTTTCGCATTCTTATTGGAAAAGTTCAAGTTATATTATTTACCAATAATATGCCCGCAGTTCAACTATAAAAATTCTCTTTATAAACCCAACCTCGGTAAGTGTTACATACCATTTGATTATATTTTTATTACATACCACCTGAGTCCGATGGATTTGCCCATATTAAATTCAAATGTCTGACATCCATTCAAGTAGTAATTTTATGGCTCTCATCTTGTGGCTTACTCTGTTAAATCCAATTCTAAGGCACAGTAACAACGCTTTTCCAACTTTATTTAGTTAAATTTTGAACTGAAAAATCTGAAAAAAATTCAGTTAAATTTTCATCTTTATACTAAACCAAAAGGGCTCTTCGTAAGTAATGATTACTGTTTTTGGTTTCAGAATTGCCTGTCCAACATAACATTTTGGAGGATGATTATGTATTATGCCGAGTTACTCTCATAAAGTGGGTGGCGAACTATGCACACTTTATGAAGAAACAGGGCAGTGATTACGGCCAACCATCGTCAATGACGAGCATTGGTTCTCAGGTGCACTCCCACACATCGATACCTGTGACCTCGCTCCACCACGAGGAGGAGACTTCGTTCACTGTGGGACATCCGTCGGATTCCAGTAGAGCTTCCTCTCATGACTCAGCATCTAATACACCACATCCTAGTTTGGAGTCAGGTATTAAACTTTATTTTTAGTATTTGTGTTTATTGTATATAAATCCATATACTATCCATACGTCTGTTGATATGCAAAAAATATCTAGCAAGGAAACTATATAGGAGAAGTGGTAATGGATATTGTGAGAATATCGGAAGAAGCTCTGACTCAGTAACTCATCCACAGATTATGATATTATATGTATACTTTATTCTAATTTAATTGTTGGTGTAGTTTAAAAATTCTGTTTTTTGTTAATTTTCTTGTAAAAAATATTTTTTAAATTGAAACAATGTTGCATGTTGTTTAGCTTCATCTGTTGCCATAGTAATACACTAGTTAAACAATTATGTTGGGTAAATTATTTGGTATATCTTGAAATTTTATATGGGAACAGTGATATTGTTATCAAACCTCAGACTGAACACAATCTTTACTAAAATAAGCACAACCTAATAACCTATGAATTAAGTTGCAATATTGTGCAACAATTTTGTAGCTTCTCGTTGAAAACAGATTTAAAATTGGGAGGTTTTTCTTAAATATTTGTGTAAAATAGGAAAGAATAAAAGAATAAATAAATAAAATATTAAAATTGTAGTACAGAACTTCATTAATAAGCTTAAAAACAAATGTAGTCATTGTTAAAAATTTTTATTACTGTTACGAGAAACCTTTTCCTTCGGCAGTAATATACTATATTTTTCTCAGAAAATATATTTTTTTTGTATAAATTGTATAATTTTTAAATATATGCAAATTTTTAACTTATGCTCTGTATTTTTATCTAAGTTTTAATTTTACTCCAACAAGTCTGATTAGGCGACGAAAATAACGCTTTTACGTCCAACGGTCATCTATCTGTCCAGGTTCAGGTATGTTAGACGAGTTGAGCTCGGAGCAAGTGGTTCGCGACGTGTTGTGCTGCTGGTCTCGCGAGCACGTGGACTTCACCATCGAGGTGTTGCGGCAGGCATTCCTTCTGCCTTTCGCTCATGCGGCCGCCACTCGCCGCGTCATCGCTCTCTATAAGGACTGGATACAAATGAATGCTAGTATTTTCTATTATCTCTTTGTCGAAATACATTTTCTCATTTTCATTATATTCAATAATCTTCAAATGATTTCAAGTATTTTTCGTTGATAATTTAGCTCTCAGAGTTATAAAAAAGTGGACACTTAACACTTAGATATATCTTTTTTGTTTTATTTCCGTATAGTATTTATATTACTACAACATATAACTTATTATAATTACAGTTAGATCTTGAAAGTAAGTTTCTTTAAAAAAAAACTATAATTATCTCATTAAGGCGTAATTGCGATTTGTTGAGATAGTGGATGAAAGCTTGGACTATAGATAACTGTGTCCACTTCCGTACCATATGGAGGATTACTATAGGAACATATACGCTAAGGGTAAGGATTGACTGTATATATCGACAGTGAAGTGTCAATACATGCTATCTCACGTTTTTGCAAAAGTTGACATTTATGTTAGTTACTGTAAGATTGTGGTGAACCAAAGATGCTTATTTTGGTGAAACCACGAGATCTAATATTTTTAAATGTAACTTACATGTCATTTAGTTTCTATATAAATGGATTTATTAATTTTTTAATTTCTAATGAAACAAGGGTCTTTTTTTTTTAATTTTGTGTAAAGTTTTGTTTATGTTAGTTAGAAGGTATTGGCACTTGTCCATCAATATGGAAACAGTGATTGATTGTTACAGGTGGTAGAGATCCCGCCGTTCCTGCTGGAAGGTGCGCGAGAGTGCGGCGCGGGAGAGCCGGCCGCGCCCCCTCGTCGCCTGCGCAACGATTCTTATTTGGGTGCCATTGGCAGGGATAACCTTATAGTTCGCGCTGGACTACAGGCAAGTGAGCTCGAATGAAGCTATTCATTTAGTTCTGTCTCTTTCTTTGGAACACACTTTTCTGATAATTCAATTTGTATGTGTTGGCAAAAAAGTAATTTCGTTGTGAAATAAATAATTATTTTTTATATAGAAAAAAATTACTTTAAAAAATTGTTGTGTGTTTTGTTAACTACATTTAACTGTTTTGCAATCTCTCACACAATTATATATGGTTATTCGATTCAATTATGGCCAGAATATTTGTCATCTTTCAGTGAAAAATATTCGGAAGGAATTTTTTTAATCCAATTTTGACATGTACATTCTTTTAACAGTCTATGTTACTCGCTGATAATGTAACTTTCTCTGTGTGAAATAATTTTTAAAATCAGTTAAGTGGGAGTTTATTCATTATAAACAAACTTACATATATAACCATACAACAAATCAAACTTCTCCTCTTTACAATATTAATTCTATCTTAAAAATTTAATTGAAATCTGTTGGGCGGTTTCGGAGATAAGCCTGAACGGGTAATTTGAGTTATTGAGGTTAAATTATTTAGGTTAATTTCAATTCAAATTGTTTACTAGTCTTTATGACTAGATTGTAATCCTAAAAGGAGGTAGGTATTTTCCTAGATACATCCTTTGTTTAAGGACATCTCTGGGATTCAGTTACCCATAGTCATCGCAAATAAATTATTATTATTTGTAATATTAGTATTGATTAACATGAAACTCGTAAACCATCATATGTTTGGTGTTGCATAGAACGTACTGCAAGTGTTCATGACGACGGCGGCGAACGTATTCGTGGCGACTGCTTCGCCGGTGGCGGGAGCTGGCTCCGCGCCGCTGCCACACCACCATCAGCTCGACGAGCAAGTGGATACGTGCAAGCGCGTGCTGAACATCTACCGCTACATGGTCATGCACGTCGCCATGGATGCAAACTCCTGGTCAGTGATCAGCTCATAAGGCTAGCGCCACATTCAACGGTTTGCAGTAAATGTCATGCATGCGCGCAAAGTTGCGTTCATATTTGGCAAAAACATATTGGATGGACATACAAAAAGATTGACACCAAAATATTTATTTTGAAGTTTCATTAATTATCCTACCACATTTGACAGAGCCCATTTCCCTATCCCCTCCTAATCCCTTGTCGTTAATCCCCTTGTCCTTAATTTATAAATCTGTCAATATCTGTGTATACCGAATGTAACTTTTGTTGGAACACTTGACATCTGAGTATGCAGAATGTAACTAAGCAATATAAAGTTATTATGTATCCAGTTTTCTATTGACACGAGGAACATTTTGTACGTATACGTTTAAAACTCCAGTCGCGCGTCGGAGGTGACACACACACTTTTTTTCGCATTTTGCTCGCATTTTAGGCAAACTAATATTTAAAACTAGAACTAGAATAAAGATAAT
The DNA here is from genome assembly GCA_910589475.2 of Bembecia ichneumoniformis. Taxonomy (NCBI): domain Eukaryota; kingdom Metazoa; phylum Arthropoda; class Insecta; order Lepidoptera; family Sesiidae; genus Bembecia; species Bembecia ichneumoniformis. The sequence goes on along the minus strand of OU342537.1, from coordinate 7,456,905 downwards.
TCTTTGAGTTTTTTATTCTTAATATTTTTTGTATTTGGTAAAATTTAAAAATAAATTTTTCAGGGAACAACTGCTGTTAGTGTTGCTTCAGATAACATCGCTGGTTTTGACTAAAGTTCCACCGAAGAGGAAGCAGGAAACATTGGGTGAATATTCAGAATTAATATCATATTTATTTATTTAATATAGTACACAAACAGGTTGCAATTAAATCAAAACCGTGAAATACATTTATAAGACTAATTGCTAAATTAGCTATTAATTATTATTATTAACAAATGTAAATTATTTGCTAATAAGCTAAATAATTCTTAAACAGTATATGTATTAAGGTAATCACTAATGAATCAAATGAATTAAACTCCTAACACTAATGTTATAATACTAATATTAGTTAGTACAAATTTTTCTAGAACCTCCTAAACCTATCTAAACAGTGACCTTAAACTACTTTTAAATAACCACATCATTCTAAGTTTGACAGATTCTTATCAAAAGATTGAAAAGGGACCCGAATGGGGAGTTTTAATCTGTTTTAAATATTGTTAAAATGGAATATTTCATTATACAAAGTGAAATAATGAGCTTACATACGTATTTATTTTCAGGTGGTTTTTTGGCTTCAGCATTGTTTCAAACGTTAATAGTGACCTGGATAAAGGCAAATTTGAATGTAGCCGTGAAGCCGGAGTTGTGGCAGAATTTCATGGAATTGTTAACAAGACTCACACATTGGGAGGAACTTATCAAAGAATGGGCGGTAAGTTCACTCGGAAGTTTTGATTAGTTTCACCTTTAAAATGTTTATTAAAGTTATTATTGCGAAAAATGCTATGGTGTTATGTATATTTTAAAGAATAATCGAAATTGTGACAACATATTCTCTCTTTAGGGGGAACAACGATAGCCCAATAGGTCGAAAATTCGGCTGCGGACATTGTAGAACATAGATTTTAAATGAACCTGTTTTAGATTCGAACATATTTAAATAGTATATTATTTTTGAAGTCATTGCGTGAATTGGAAATAATGAAAAGTTTCTCTAATGTATGAATATTGTGAAGAAACATACATGCCCTAGAAAACTACCAAGCAATCTTATTAATTGATAGATATTTGAAGTCGTAGCAACTAGGTGGTCTACGAAGGAATTAGCAGCGAACCGCGCGTCAATTCTTGCTGTATGTGTATATAGATGACATTGACCTATTTACTTAGAAGTGGATCGTCAGTCTACCTACCGTATACAGTTAGAAGTGGAATTTTAAAAATGTATGTGAATATTAAAAAGCTGAGTGAGTTTGCAATATTTGCGTTTTTTTTTTTTTTGGCGTAGCTCCAGCTTTCGTGCATGTAACCGAGTTTCTTCACAAGAGAGATATTTAAAGATCATTACAGTATTAGTGTGAAATTATCATTTTGTGTAAAAAAGTTGAATGTATCTCTACTAAATGTAATTATTTACAATTTTTAATTCATATTTGATCCGAGTTTTTAACTTGTGTATTTGTTTATATGTAATTGTGTTGTAAATGTTTATTCCAATAGTGATTGTTATTAATGATTTATCTTCTTTTCCATTTATTACGTGAGGGAGGGGGTCGAACCGAATCTCACCCTGTCTCAATTGGTTCTCGACAAATATCACATTTTTTTTCCTTAGAATATCAGTTTCAAAATGCCCTTTACTTAAAGGCTAGATTTAAATTGGTCTGTCTTAAAATTGAAGAAGTTGTTTTATTTTTTATTTTTACGAGACTTTATGTGTACATTCTACGAAATATCCATTTGTTATTTTAATTCACCTCATATTGTATCTGTAACACTTTGTATTGTGTAGAAAACAATGGAGACGTTGACACGCGTGCTCGCCCGTTACGTTTACTCGTTAGACTTGACGGAAGGGACTGGTGGTGGCGGCTTCGAGGGAAGAGGCGGTCGTGGGGGGCGTCGCCCTACGCCCGCGCCTCAGCCTCAACCCCGTCCAGCTCCACAGCACGCCATGCACGTCACCTCAGATGCGAGGACTCCGGGTAAAATCACTTGTACTTTAATTGAGAGTAGTGACATCCAAGTGGATTGAAATATTTTCGGATGGAAATATTTTCGATTTCATGTATTGATTGGAAAATGTATAAATTAATATTGCTCTAACTGCTAAGGAAAACATCGAAACGAAAAGATCAACATATCCTGCCAATTCGCAGTGTGTCATGTAGCATGGTGGCCATGCCTCTTTACATATAGAAGGGGGAGCTATGTATAAAATGTATAAACATACTTACTGTGGCTTTTTTTATGATTCTATTATGATAAAACGATATACAAACATAAAAATAAATAAGGTCTCTGATTATGTCGGAGGGAGTGACCGTAATCCCCCAAACCCCTAAAATAATGATTTTTTTTGTAAAAAATATTACCAAGTTATTTTAATTCAATTGTAAAAATCTAACATAACGACGTAAAATGAAACTGGCTAGCAATTAATAATAAGGAGTCACGCTGGGTACCTAGAATTAAGAATAAATTATGTACTTCATACAACATTATCTTTACAGGCACAGTCATTTATTTGAAATTAGTCTTTAGCCTTAGCCACTTCAACATTGAAGAAAATTAGCAATTTTCAAAGACATGGAGACATATTAACTTTCTAACAACAGGGTGACATGAACATAATAAATATAAATAAAAATGACGACTTTTGTCCTAATTTTATTTGAGCCGCCTTTTCAGTCATTTACCGTATTGATGTTCGGTTTATCGTATTGATGTGCGGTTGATTGCAGGCAAGTCTACGAAAGGAAATCATGAGGTGACAATGCGCAAGGAAGTGAGCGCGCCTCGACGCGGGCTGCAGCGCTGTCGCAGCGAGCCGCATGTCGCGCGCACTAGGAAACACGCGCATGCGCCCGAATCGATAGCAACTGGTAAAACTACCCTCAAAGATTTCATAAACCATACTGCAGCCGTAGGTTAAAATGGTCGGATCACCACCTCTTGAAACATCTCACACTATTTATTTTTACAACGTTTAATTGTACATTTAGTATTTTTTTTGTATTTATCGTGCACCATTGTTACATTATGTAACGCGAACTAAGACTAAGTAATTAAAGTCGCGATATAAGACACCACAGCTTATTTGCCTGACCAAAAAGTAAGCAAGAACTTCAGGCTTTCTTGTAATCGTAAAAAATAACTTGACTTTTCTTTAATTTGTCTTGTTTCATTGTTTTCTATAAGCTATTTTGATATCAACTATACTCCGTGCGCTGTAGCATGGTGCGGGTGACAGTTACGACTAGTTTCGTTTCAGTTTTGAAAGTTGCCGAGATTTACAATAATGATTTAGTAATTCACCTGCACCACATTCGTAATATATTAAATCACATTAATAACTGTAGTAGTAGTAGTGTAGTAGTTCTAGTCTACAAATACAATCAAATTGAAAGAAAAATTAAGCAGTGTTATGCGTATAACGTAACGCCAAAGATGTATTTAGTGATGGGATGTACTGCTACGATGGATAGTCGATATTTTTTTTAAATAAAAAACGTATATTGTGCGATGTTTCATTTTTTATTGTTAAAAAGTCTATAATTATATAAATAAAACAACAGAACATACATAGGGTATATACTCTTCCTCGCTGGACGGCCGTGCACGGGACAAGGAAAGGGATAGGAAGATTGAAGCGGCCGCGTCCAGAAACTATACAAAGATCCGCTTAGATGGAATCTTTATTTATTTACCTTTTAACCGGCATTCATAGAAACGTACATACTATTCGTCTAAACTCATATCAGAGTCAGGAACATCTGAATTGTCACTTAATTCATCATCTGAATCTGTGACGGATATTATTAACGATGACTCCATTATGTTATAAATACGGATGTCACGATCCCAATCAGACATAATGTCCCTTTTTGTTTTATTCACGACCTTAGACCATTCTTCAGGTTGAACATTGTTGATGGCCTCTTGTAGTAGGGCCAACATCTTATTTGCCGTAAATGGCGGCGAAGTATTATTTCTTGCGGCGTGACCTTTGATTTGGGCCCAAATTAGCTCAATAGCGCTACACTGGCAATGGTAGGGTGGTAGTCGAAGGACCTGGTGGCCTTTTTCTTTTGCTATCTCGTCCAGAGCATAGGTAGGAGTTGGTGGCTTATAACGCCGGACTAAGGCAATAAGCTCCGTTTTTAACATTTTTATATCTGCTGTAACTCCATTTTCACTCAGCCACTTCACCAACTCGCTTTTGCGGTTGGATTGTGTTGGGGGTTTATTAACTTGTACCGAATGGTAGGGCGCGTTGTCCATTATTATCGTCATAGGCTCTTTTAAATTAATATTTAATAGACCTATGAACCAAACTTTAAATTTTTCGTAGTTCATCTCCTCGTGATACTCTGTAGTTTTTTTTTAATTAAAAGCCAGCAAACAATTAGGAACGAATCCACATGCTGTACCTGCGTAACAAATAATAAGGTTGTTGTGTGTTGGCGTTTAGCCACGTTTCATCTAAAAAGACAACTTTGCTCCAATCACCTATGTTTTTTGCCTTTCTTAAAAATGTACATCTTGCTAGGGCAATATCAGTTCTTTCCATAATAATCCTCCTTTTGTTAACTTTTTTGAAAACAAAGCCAATATCTTTTATAACTTGCCGCAACGAAGTAAAACCTCCTTTGAACAAGTCAGCTTCTTTCAGTGATTTTAAAAGCTTGAGCAATGTGGATAGCTCCATTCTTCTATAATAATCATAAATATGATTTCTAATAGCATCCTTATCAAAATCATCTAAATCTGTGATTGGCTTCACTTTGGTCCGCTTTTTGTTAGGTGTCGATAATTTATTTCCGGACGAACTTTCTTGGCCAATTTTCTCACGTGTTATACGCGAAACAGTATTGCGACCAATACCAAGAGCTTCGGCTACTCGTTCTACAACTCGATTCAGTGGTAACAACGGTCCATTATTTAGTTGTTCTCTTTCAAAGTAGTCTCGGAGGCGAACAACAAGTTCCCTGGCCTGACTACCCAAAACAGTTTTTTTCGTACGCTTAGGCATGGTAATAACCACAAATAGAACAACAAATTCAACAAACTATAATAAGTAACAATTTAACGAAAATGAAAACAAACAATCAAATGGAAACAAACTCAACAAACTTTAACAAAAAAAAACAACAAACTATAACAAATAATAATTTAACGAAAATGAAAACAAACAATGAAATGGAAATACGTGTCACATACAAGGCGCTAGCACTCGTACTGACATCATCGCACGGGTAAACAAAATGGCCGCCACGCCGATGCGCCATAGGGCAAAAATGTTGTAATGAAAAAATATCAAATACCAAAAAAAAATGAATTATTTAATTAATTCAACAATTTATATTCAAATAATTTTCTTTTTAAAATATTTTCATAACAATAATAAAGAGAACGAGATTTATGCTACGAGTATCGATAGCGATAAAAATTAATCGCAGAACGTTACATCCCTAATCACGCGTCAACGTCAGATGTCAACGTCATACCGACAACTGTCACCCGCACCATGCTACAGCGCACGGAGTATAAGTATATATCTTATACTATATCCACGGAAACGAGTTAGTAGAGCGCTATCTCTCTTGCACAAAATTTTAACTGTGATTGGTCGGCGATTTACACTAAGGCAGTGTACACAGAGCGAAACTTTTTTAGTCTACTCGTGCTGTCCGTACTGTGCAGACGTGTTCTTTCTTGCAATATTTGCTCAATAAATTTCCTCTACCTGTGACTCGGCTTGTTTATGGACTTTGTGCTCGATTGCTTTGTGACGACTCGGCGACTTGTATAACGGACATTTGATTGCGTACTTTGCGTAGTGACAATGGCGGATCTGTCGGATAATGGATCTATTGAAAAAAGAAAACGGCGAGCTTTTTCGTCAAACGAAAAAGCTATGATATTGCATAGTTTTCATTCCAAGAGGAATGAAAAGCCTTTGGCCTCGACCGGTCAAATTTTAAAAAGTGTTGCATTGGAAGTAGGTGTGCACTGGATGTCGGTCCATAGAATTGTTAAAGAAAAGAAAGAGTGTGGTGTGCTTAAATCGCCCAAAAAGTCGAAGATACGCGTGCCAATCGTCGATAAGATCGATGACTTTATAAAGACTGCTATCCGATGTATAGTGCATGGTTTCTTCGCGCAGAATGAAATACCTACATTGGACAAGATTTTAAAGGAAATAAATGATGATGGTACTTTGGGCACAATCAAGAGATCGACGCTACATAAAATATTGAAAAAAATTGGTTTCAAGTACAGCAAGAGAAGCAGAAATAGCATGTTGCTGGACCGTGACGACATTTTTTTTTTTTTGGCGAAGAAAATATTTACGATCTATCAAAACCGCTCGAGAAAATAATCAAAAAATTTATTACTTGGACGAAACGTGGGTGAATGAAGGTCACACTACTTCAAAGGCATGGACCGATTCCACAGTGAACAGCAGTCGGAGCGCTTTCATTAATGGATTAACGACTGGCTTGAAAACACCTTCAGGTGTGTATTTATTTTCTCATTATTATTGTTATATTTTTGTTACACACGTACCATAAACATTGCCTGACCGGCTTAGGTACGTTAATGACAGACACTGTTGTCTGTTTGTATAATGATACTTCTATCTTCTATTTTTCTATCTTTTACATCTTATTGTTTGATGCGCCCAGGTGTGCTAATGACTTTGTTTGTTTGTATTGAATGTTATTATGTTTTTGTTACAGGAAAAGGCAAAAGACTTATTATAACGCACATCGGGAGCGAAGACGGGTTCGTTGAAGATGGTCTACACGTGTTTGAATCTAAAAAACAAGGCGATTATCATAAAGAGATGAATGCCGAAGTTTTTGAAAATTGGTTCAGCGAAATTTTAAACAAACTCCAGGATAATTGTGTAATAGTTTTGGATAACGCCTCGTACCACTCTAGAAAAGTTGAGCAAATACCAACGGCAAAATGTAAAAAACAGGACATTATAAGTTGGTTACAAACAAAAGGAATTAGCTTTGAGGAAGGTATGTTAAAACGAGAATTATTAAACATTGTTAAAAATCATAGACAGCGGTACGACGCATGCGTTATAGACGAATTAGCAAAAATACAAAATAAAACAGTATTAAGACTCCCGCCTTATCACTGCGAACTTAATCCAATAGAATTAGTTTGGGCTCAAGTGAAGGGTTACGTAGCGGCCAACATGAAAACATTCAAAATGGCTGAATTAAAAGTTTTATTAAATGAGTCCATACAAAATATTGACGCTGAAAAATGGAAAAAATGCATAAGGCACGTCACAGAAAAAGTTGAGCCCAAAATGAACGCTATGGACCATAATGTAGAAGTCATGACTGAAAGTTTAGTAATAAATGTAGGAAATGACAGCAGTGACAGTGATTCGTCGGAGAGTGAAATTGAATACTGAATTAAATTTATTTGAATCTGTCAATTTTATTAATTGTTTTGCTTTTATTTTTCAACGTTGTAATTTTATTTGATTGTTTCAATTGTATTTCATGCATGCATCTACAATAAATAAGTATGATATTAAACTGTAATTTTTATTTCCTTCATTAATATTTTTTACAAAGAAAACAATGTAAAAACGTATGTATAAAAACGAGTAATACAAAAAGCAAAATTATTTTAAATGCGCAATTGTGTTAAAAAAAGTAGTCTAAAATAAGTCGCTCTGTGAACGCGCCTTTACTTTTCTACGGATTTGTTTACGCCCACTGTTCATTTCCTGTCCTTGTCATTTGTATGAAAAATTCAGACAGAGAAAGCGCTCTACTAACTCGTTTCCGTGGATATAGTATAGTATTAAATAAAAAATAAATAAAAAATTGCTCCGGGCCTAATATTGCCATATCATTAAAGGTAACAACAAGGAGCAGTCAACCAACAAGCCTAGGAGATGGTATTCTCTGGACTCCTTAAGACAATCCACCCCACACGAAGACAGGGACTCGGCAAGTGGTAAGAGTTTTTTTATATTTTTTTACAAATCGTCATCCTTAGGGTCACCGCAGAAAATGTTTTAATGTGAATATCACTAATAAGCGCTAGTAGCATGCCGTCGGCTTTGGTTGGGACAGAAATTGGTCCCCGATGACATCTACAGTTCAACACTATAAACATCAACACACAGACAGAGCAGGCACAGTAATTTTTTGCAAATTTTGAATTTTGTTTTGAAAGTTTTTTTTTTAATTTAAGTAAGTATACTTTCTTTGACAAGTCTTTCTTTCTTGATACTTCAGAGACAATATGTGATGTGAAGTGGATGTATGTACATATTTACTTAAAAATAGTGTGTGTCACTCGAGTCCAATACATTTAGTTCTTGGGCGGCGTATGTTGAATTCCTCGCTACGCTCAGGATTTTACTTTAAAATCCCTCGATTGCTTCGCTTTACTCTGAATTCTAAATAACGCCCTCGAGGAACCAAAGATTGCTTTGTCCCCTTGTAACACAAATAACTATTTTTCAATTTTAAACATGATCAGTAAAAGCAACAATCATTTAAGAGATAAAGAGAAAAACATATTTTTACTCTGTCTTCTTCTTTTCTAATAAATGTTTTCGTGTTGCTATTACTTGGACTAGCTATTGCGTAGTCAGGAGTTGATGGAAACAGCTGGTGGCCGATGTCACCAAGACATCTAAGCGGTTATGAATTTCAGCAATGAAGACAACTTTGGACTTATTGATTATTTGGAATTGTATTTTTTTTTTTCAGTTATCACATTTTATTTCAGTTATTACTGACATAAAATATGTACATAACATTCATTTGCCATCAGTACATGATCACTAAACTTTTATTTAAAAAATTAAACCATTTTCCTATAAAATAAATAAAGTTTCACTATCTCATGTATAACATCGTTTCATATGCAATGATTGGAGAATTGAGCTCACCACTAGTTGTGTATTTGAAGGCTCGAGGTCTCCCTCCCCGGCTCCATCTAGCGGCGTAGAGAGTAGTTCTATCAAAGACTCACCCTTGCAGATAGATTTGGCATCAGATGGAGGCAATGTCGGTAAGTTTCAACACCATCATTTTCGATCAACTTACGTTATAACAATATCGCTTCCTTAGAAAGAAATTCGCTTTCATATGAACTCCTTTTTCTATTATACAGTGTGTCCCTGGATTAAGTGCACAAATGAAAATTGGTGATAGTACACCATAATTTATCGACACAAAAAATACTGTAATATAATTAAATAATTTGAATTTATTTTGTTAGTTTAATGTTAAAATGTTACTGATAAAAACATACAGTAAGAAAATTAAACGAAAATTGTTGCTTCCCACTTGTCGTTTATTTAAAAACGCGTCAGCCACTATTCATTCAAGATATTCTGTCATAACGTAGAGGCTAGAATTAATTAGGTGGAAACGCATTTTTTAAATGTATGAAGAAAATGTATGTTTGAAATGTCGATATAATAAATTGTTATTATTTATAATTACTTACTTACGTTTACCCACAAAGGTTTTTATTAGACAGTAAAAAGACAGTAAATAAAATACTTCAAACTTTTGTTTATGATTTTATTCTAATTAAAATAATACATTATTTTATATTTGACATGTTATTGTAATAAAAATAAAATCGATTTCGGCAAATGATGACATATAACTCTGAAAAGTGGTCTCTAACTATGGTCCTCGCAAGAAAGCTCAGCATCGCTCAATAAGCTATGGAGAGGGCTATGCTCGGGATTACACTACGAGATCGATTCATGAATGAGGAGATTCGTGGACGAACGAAAGTTAGCGACATAACCCAGCGGATTAATAAGTTGAAGTGGAAGTGGGCAGGACACCTAGTACGGAGAGCCGACGGCCGCTGGAGTCGGAAGGTTCTCGAGCGAAGGCCATGGACCAGCAAGCGCAGCGTAGGACGTCCACCCACAAGGTGGACAGACGCGCTAAGGGACACAAGGTGGACAGAATGTACACTAAGGGACGCGGGTCGACGGTGGATCCAGGCTGCCTCTGATCGATTGGTGAAACGATGTACCTTATTTACACGTGTGGAATGATTTAAAGTTTCTTTGTGCGTCAAATACAAATGAAATTATAGTCATGGGTCTCAGAATTCCTGGATTCGATTCCCGATCCTCCTAATCCCTCTACCTTAATCCTACTATAGTCGGCAGCGCACTTGCAGCATCTGTGACGTTGCTTGTGTTATAGGCGACGGTAGTCACGGTTCCATCAAGTGGACCGTCAGCCTGTCTGTCAACCTAAATTTAAAAAAAATTAGAGGTGAAACATACTATACTCAACAATGGACCCTTATTTCCATGTGTAGGATGATCGTATCTTAATGTTTCCTTGTGCGTCAAATACAAATGAAATTATAGTCACACATGAAATTGAAGGTATGTCTGTGCATCAGAATGGTCGGAGAACGAGGTGAGCGAGAGCGCGCTGGGCGGAGGGGTGTCGGGCGGAGCGGGGGTTGTGGGCGTGGTGATGGGGGGTGGCGTACGCGGGTGGCTGCCGGACGTGGCCGCCGTGATGTGGCGGCGAATGCTGGCCGCCCTCGGCGACCCCAATCGACTGCGCGACCCGCACGCTCACGCCACCGCCTATAACCACCTAATACATCTCAACGAAACTCTTCTCAAGGTAATCTCATGATTTACAAATAAGGAACAGATTTCCAACGCTTTGTACAAACAGCAACAGTCTTAACTACACACAATTTTCTCCGTCATGTCGCAGGAAGAAGACTCACATTTGACGTTGACAATTATGAACCCTAGCAAGTGGCTGAATAACATAACTTAATTTCGTCGGATAATTTATCAAATCGGGCGAAATCGGATAAAGTCGTTTGTTTTAGTTTTATTAGACTTCTTATTTCTTACTTTACAATGATATTAGTAATTTGTTAGGCTCAACTCACACAAGCAGAGTCGAAGCGAAGCGACGCAAAGTGGGAAAATAAGGGCTTTTGCGTGTCAAAAATGGCTAGAAAACTTATGACTACATTGAAGTGATAATTTCTCTCGGTTGCGTCTTTAATGTGCAGTTAAGCGTGTTGCTGTTTGTACAGAGGCCACTGAATAATTCGTTGTATGTGTGAATTTACATGTAATCCTACTAAATATTACTCATAAAATATTTTATTGTCGTTTATTTAACAACTTACATAGGCGCTCCTATCACAAAATGTTAAGAACACATTCGTTCTGCGGTTGCATTCTGATACATTTTTAAAACCAGCACTACTTAAGCAAGTATCAGTAGAATAATAAAATAAATCTTTTCATCGTCTATCTCCTATACCGGTGCGTTTTGCTGGTTTTGACATACGATCCTGAGACATGAACATGGAACACTGACGAGATGTACGCGACCGTCGGCCTCCAGCAGGAAATGCAGTGGAAGCAAAATTATTTTCTTTTGGAGACCAGCGGCCACGACATAGTCCGCGTTACGCGGATCAGGGGGGAGGGTTTCGGACGCTTGGCTATCAGCCTATGCCCACAGCCAAGGGTCCAGGATATAAATAAAATCACTTACCCCAGCTCCTCGTTAGGGCCTCGTCCGTCGTGTGGACAGTCCACGGCAGGGAATATATATATAATATAGATCGGGAGTCAGGAAATACAGGGTAGGAAATACCGTGTCCTTCACGCCAGATGTCGACGACAGATAGCTGGGTTCCTGACGCAAACTCCCGCCACCACAAATAGATTCACACCACTAGTTACACCACAAAAGATGTCCTTCCGATGGTAAACCACCAAAAATAGCCAAAACGGATTAACGAAACTCTCGGGCTCAAAATCACGCGCGCGCGTCCCGATGCTGTCCAATGTATGAGAATTCTCTAACTACCGACCACACAATATTTTCGTGTTGCGGTACGAAAGTAAAAAAAATAACTAACTGTTAATAGCATTATTGTAAATATGAGCCGCACCGCTGAAAATTGCATCGGTTCTAAACACGAGATGTCTCGTCCACAAATTACAGGTCGCTAAGCGAGCTGTGGAGAGGTAAATGTTTGGCATTTTTATAAAGGTTATTATGATCTGAAAAAACGGAGATCCGCTATAGGGTCAGTCAGTTAAAGTGGTAAAGGGCGGGATATATCCAGGATATGGCAACAGCGAGGGGGGGGGGGGGATTGAGTAGACGAGTCTTACAGTGGAGGCCACGGTCCAAGTCCAAGGCCTCGTGGGTCATTGGACCGATAACCTCAAGAGAACGTCTGGCAGTAGACGAATGCGGCGTGTGGAAGATGGATTGTGGTGGCGCTCAATTACAAAGGCCTATTTCCAAAAACGGATGGTTACGAACTTATGACGATGATGATCTATACTTATACTCAATAAGGACGCTAGAACTTTAGACATAAATAAAACAAGTTGTTTGTGAGATATCCACTTAATTTTTAATTTATTTATAAGAAGATGTTATGGCATTAGATGTAGAATATGACTTCGTTAAAATATCCACCGTGGCTTTGTGGTGGTTGATCCTTATTGGACAAGTCTAATTTTTCATGACTTTGTCACATAAATCCGGCAGAACTTGCTGGATGGCGCTCCTTATATTGATTTTAAGGGCATCATTGTTAGCGATTTATTCGTGTAGACCTGCGATTTAAGTTAGCCTCAAAGGAAGAAATCTAAAGGCGTTAAATCGCACGATCTCAGTGGCCTGCCAATTCACTTCGCCGTCGCGAGAGATAACCATGCCTTCAAATCCTTCTTGTATATTCGCACTTACACCAGCGATTTTTTCAGCAGTCATTGCGTTTCGTCGACGTACAGGTGTTGTCTGATTATTTACGGACCCAGTTGACTCGAATTTGGCTACAAAACGTTGAATAGTCGACTCGGCAAAACGTTTGTGACGAGGATAAAAATCACGTAATGCGCGAAAGGTTTCTCGAACGGTGCATTGACTATGATTGTACAATTTAATGATTTGTTGCACACGATGTTCAACATTGTAACCTTTCATAATAATTTGCCATACACTACTGGATAATTTGCCAAAAATTTGACAAACTTCGAGCATCCATATTGAAAAACTTTTATAATCGCACAGCCAAAACTACTAAGTCTAGAAAGATGAAATTTGGAACATAGCTTTATTTTATAACATAAGCATTCGCTAAGAAAGGATTTTTTTTTAAATTCTAACTCTGTGCGAAGCCAGAGGTGGGTCGATAGTAATGAATAAAATAAAACAAAAAGTCAAATAAAACTCTATTTAGTTCAGAAGTCGAGGACAAATTACTAAGAATATTTTAGAAATAACATACATACTTTGGTTGCGTAAAAAAACAAGCAATAAACCAACGTTACCGTTGATGAAGAAATGAAGTAGCAATGTGTCGCTTATAAAATCTTTTCTCCAACCGTGAATAATGGGACGCAGAAATTACCGAGTTTATAGTTATTTTTTCTCTTCAACCCAGATTAAATGTTGATCAAAATGATCTTTAGTTTTTAATTTTTTTGTGCAAAGAACGACAAGTCGGTCGACTAACCACGGGGCGGTAAGTTGCTACCGTCGGCTATAGAGATAAGAAACGCCAGAAGCGTGCAACTGCTCTACCGACTTTGATGCGATAAAAGATAAAAGACAAACCCGGTATAGAGGAATAGGCTCTGGCATCTCTTGCTCACTCATGGATACAACAGTAATAAGATGGCTACCGTTGCCACACGGACTGGGCGGTGCAGTGTACCCTGCCACTACTATATGCTAGCGAATTATATTTATTACTTTAATTTGAGATAGGAGAAATGTAATGATACAATGTGTTATGAGTAGATCTTAAAGTAACAAAGAAAAATTAAAAATTCAACCGATTGCTGAAGTACAAATGAAGCGTATTAGTCCAGTCAAATAAGAAAAAATAGAAACATTAATCGATAGTACTCTGAATTTTCGTATACGTGTTTATTGGGACTTCCTATTGGACATACTAAAGTCCCCGTCAAAATCTGTTCCGTTCGAGCCGCCATCTTGGAAAAAAGGTACACTTTTTCAGATTTTTGTCTATATCTCGGCATCTATTACTAATACGAAAAAGTAGTTCAAGTAACAAATATAGCTTATTAAATTACCTATAAAAAAGCATCTTAACACTTTTTTTGTATCTCCATTACTTTAGCTGTAATCCGGCATCGAATGGAGAATAAAGTCTCCTGAGCTCTCGAAACTGTTGCGCAAATAGTTTTTTGCAACTTCTTGACCTGTAATGATTATGAGTAAATGACAAATTATTAAATTTATTGAAAATTGTGCTTGTATTTCTTATAAATGTAAAAAGTCTTCAATGTCGAGATTCTGTTGGAGTTCAAGCACGTGATACCTTCCACAAATCGTTGCGCATTTTAACCCACCTTTCCGACATCCACAAGATGAGGTACATCCCTTTTTACAATTGCATGATAATAATGAAAGCACTGAATCTGGAGCGGGAGCCTTCAATGTCCGAACAGGGTCAAGGAAATCATGGACTAGTCTCTAACCCCACAGTTCGAGAGATTTTTCATATCCACGCTATTTCTGGACTTGCTGATAAACACGAAACGAGTGTTGCTGCGCTGCTGTAGCCGTAGGGGGTAACAGTGCTAGATTTGACTGACTCTTGTACGCGAATTTTCTGAAGGTCTGATAACGATGTCGGTCTAAAGATCTCTCACTAGCAGGCGCATTATATATAGATAAGAAAAAGCATTCTCCAGCTTCAGCAATTTCATCGTGAGTGGCATTAGTGTCATTAAAAATGCTTATGATACCTTGCAAATTATTTCGTTGCTCCAACAATTTTATACATTTTCGTTTACCTTTTTGGAAAAGACATGATGTCGTATCACACTCAGTGAAGGCATGTGCAAACAAAATGTAATCCTGAATCCCTTTATGTGATAGCAAGAGACGCGAAGAGTACATTTTTCACTCAATTCTTCCCTTCCTGGTTTCATGAAGAAAATATTTTTTCCCGCGGGGCCAATGCGGATGAATCAAGACACGCAGAGAAGATGTGTGTCGAAACCTTTCGTCTGCATGCGAAACGGACCCAACGCGCTCTGGCCTGCTAGGCTATAGGGACCAGGCATATTATGCCTCTTCCTTCTCTTTCTCTCTTTGTAGTTTCACAGAATAAGTTTCAGAAAACATAATTTATCGATTTTACAGTGTACAGAAACGAAATGGGCAATCGCGGGCAAAAACATAAAAAAAATTGCTGTTCAACATCAGATTACAGCTAAAATATTGGAGATATAAAAAAATGTTAATATCCTTTTTTATAGGCAATTTAATAAACTATATTTTTTATCTAAAGTATTTTTTCGTATTAGTAATAGTTGCCGACATGTAGAAAAAAAATTGAAAAAATGTACCTTTTTTTCAAGATGGCGGCTCGAGCGCGACAGATTTTGACAGGGACTTTTAGTATGTTTAATGGGAAGCCCCAATAAACATGTATACCAAAATTCAGATTTCTATCGATTAATGTTTTTATTTGTCAAAAATTGGTCTAATAAAACTGGACTATATGTACGTAAAGTAAAAGAATCCTTTCGTGCCCATAATTTTGGATTTTCTTTATCTATATAAATAAAAATAAATAGCTAAATTTGTTAGCGCAAAACTCGAGAACTAGTGGAGCAATTCGGTTATTATTATTATTTTTGATATTCATTGAAGTTCGAGAAGGTTCTTATGAAGAGAAAAAAATTGAAAACGTGCCCGGAAAATTGCATCCGAGCGAAGTCGAGGGCGGTTCACTAGTTTTTAATAAATATAGGCGGACGCGCCTCGAATTTTCTCGTATGCAATTTAACTTTTAATAGTGGCCTGTATCACCGTAAAATTATAGCATTTGTGCTGTTGTATGTCGGCGAGTGATTAAGGGATTCCAAGGCCCATTCCCCTATTCTTGCTCTTCCTCATTCTTTAAGCCGGTCAAAGTCGGCAGATCACTTGCAACTCCTAAGGCGCTGCTTGGTAGCCAAGTATAGCTGCCGTTAGTCTACCTGCCAACCATTACATATGTAAATATTAATTTTAATTTAAGTTATGTAACTAAAAAAGGTTTAAAATAAAATTATGACTTGCCTAGACACGCTTGATTCAAGTTAATATACCGTGTAGTCACGTTTATTGGTAACGTGCTAAAATGCAAGTAACACACGTTTAGTGTTCATACCGTTACATACATACTATGTCATTCAATACGACGCGTTGCTGTTAATTTTTATCACAAACATGCCTCAATCTGTCCATTTATCACACGATATCTACGGACATTTGACAGATGCTGCATTTCAAACTGTTATTCATGCTCGGATTACGAGTGTTTCTGTTTGATTGTTTTGTTTTTCTACGAATATTCACATTGTTTTATAAATAAACAAGGCACTGGGTTACTTGTATGGTGTTACTAAAGTTGTGCGAAGTGTTGTCTAATAGTAAATTCAAGGATTGCCAATGCGAACGAAGGTCAGGAAGAAGGAGGTTGATAAAGAGGCGGCAAAAAAAAGAGGTGTAGCATTTATTATTATTACATATGTACGTTATATTGCTTTTTAGGGTTCCGTACGTCCGAATAAAGAAACGGAACCCTTATAGGATCACTCGTGTGTCCGTCTGTTTGAAAAAAATACAGAAATTAGTTTTCTACTTATAGATTATAGGAAAACCTATAAGAAGTCCATGATAATAAAATAACATGGTAAATCACTCAATATTGTGCGGATAGGTAACATCGTACGGAACCCTCTTCACGCGAGTTCAACTCGCACTTGTCCCGTTTTTTTTATGTATTAGTTTCGTCATCAAAACCAGAATTTCGTGGTATTTCCATCCCGGTTAAAACAAAGTCTAGAAAAATATTAAATTTGTATCGATGCTAGCCAACTTTAATCTGTCTAAAAAATTATGTAAGTATTTTTTTTATATCTACACTTCTACTCTAATAATATAAAGAGGAAATATTTCATTTTTTTTAATTTTTGTATGTTTGTTTGTAATGGATAAACTTAAAAACTACTGAACTGAGTTTAAAAATTCTTTCACCTATGGAGGGTAACACTGAAAGTTTTTAGAAACTCGAAAACTAAGTAAATATAGGAAGTCGTTTGTATTCTTATTATTTTTCGAAGTAGCCTCCATTCCTTTGTAATCACCGTCGCATGCGATGGAACCACTGCCTGATGCAGTGAGTCCACTCTTCTTTAGGGGTCTCCCTCACGTCGTTTTCGAAGGCTTTCACTGCATCTTCAGGGCTCATAAAGCGAATTCCACTAAGTTTATCTTTTATTTTTTGGGTATAAATAGAAATCACAACTAATGACTCAATAATTCCACACCTTCCATAATCAAATATTCGATTGCAGTACACACAAGGGGTTGTGGGAACTGTCACCACGCAGCACGAGCCTCTTTTCTGTTTAACTCGGGATGAGGGTATCCACCGCGAGATACCCACTCTCTCTCGCAAGCGGTTGTTTTGACCAGATGAAACCGGGAAGCGAGAAAGGATGATCCGATGTTTGAAGTATAATTTTTATGTAGTTCGAGAATGCGTTCAAAAAAAGAGAAACTTTGGGTAGTGCGTTGAACATTAGTCGTGGGGCGCACCTTAAGTCAAAGTTTTCTAAGTTTCCTCGTTAAAATCTCAACTGTCTGGTCCCGAGCGCGAGAATCCCTCTTCTATTTATTACTTCGCATCCCCTTCTCTTTTTTTCGACGCCCATAGATATCCCGTCTTGGTTTCGAGTGTGACTTAATATTGCAAAGAACAGTTAAGCCATTCCGGAACATAGACCAAGTGTGTGTTATTGAGAAACTACGTGCACAGACTACTAGCGAATCAGATAATGCTTTATTCACAATACTAACAAATTACACACGTTACAAAGTCGTGTTAGTTAGACCATTTATAAGTCGTGAACGGCTGGACCGATTTACGAATATCGTAGCAGCCATAGCGGGATAACATAATTGAGATCACCATATATGTAAAGTCACTAGTGAAACTCGTAAGGTTTTGATCCGGCCACGTAGTTATAACCGTGATACTCACAATTCTGCTCAGAAATCATATTTCACTATTTTTTTCTGTTACAGATAAACGCAAATCAAACTCTAAATGGCAATACGGAGATCCACGTGCCTTTCAACCTGGTGGCCGGATGGTGTCTCGAGGCCGAATCCTTGCCATCTTCACATAGGTATATAATTTTTTTAATGAACTAAGTCTTCGAATTTAAGGTTTAGAAAATTGCAATCAACACAGCATTGCACTATTCAATTCTATAATCACGTCTAGTAATCTACGCGCCTGTTGTTACTATTGCTGTAGAGGTCTCTGTCTACTATATCGGACTATACCATGACCGTGCTAGAAACGTATCAGGCACGGAAAACAACATGACACGCTCTAGTATGCCCACTGAAATTGGTCGATGGCGTTCTGTGCCCTTATGCATGGCGGATAACATCCGCTAAAACCGACTATGTCCGTTCAATAACTTGCAGCAATGGTGATCATTCTCGTGTACCTATCAATGTTGCATGGACATTTTGAAGTGCTGTCAAGTTCTTTAAATAATAAAAAATTTAAATTATATAAAAACCAAAAGGTATAAATTATATCTAAAAACTCATATTTACGTACACATACTATTAGTTTTTGTCCTCCATTTTACGGCGTCTTTACTTTAGTATGCACGTCTCGTTGAACTGCCAACAGATGACTAAATAAAGGCAACACCTTTACAAGCTTTCTATAACGGTCGTCATACGCGGTTACAACCCGTATACTCACCGTTTAGCCGCCTGCGCGCAGCCAGTTGGCAACGTCGCACAGCGTGTCCGCACAGGCAAAATATTCTCGCTGTGGAATTCGTTCCGCTACGTGCATGACACGCTACGGTGTTGGTAGGTTCCGGTCGGGTCTGGGCGCTGCCTCATAGTAATTCATACAAGGAATTTTTGCCTGACATGTTCCTAGCACGGTCATTGTATGGTCCGATATAATTGGCAGAGATCTAATGGATATCAATTCTATATTGTAGCTTACTATAAGTTCAGATGGTTCAAATCAGTTTCTAAATGGACTCTAACCAAAGAGCTGGAAAATATTGTTTTCTCGTAAATAGAATTTACGGCTAAAGAAGAATTGTTCATAGTTTGCTAGGAAACACCACCATTTGCTATAGACCGTGCCGAAGATACGTGTATAAATGTATATTCATTTTTGACCGTCATAGGCATTTTTAATGCAAGCAATTGAAGCTACTGTCAATGTATTGTGAGGCAACCGCTTTCTACTATGAAACACATATTAGATAGTTTATATGACAAGTGTTAGACGTCGCAAACCACTTTATGTTTAGCTTGTATTTATTGTAATTGGATGTGCAGGACGGGCAAGTTACTGGCGCTGCGTCTATTGTGCGAGTCCACACAGGCCCAAGGTCCTGGCGCTCCTTCCTCCTGCAACAATCGATTGCATCTTGCCCATCTGCATCTCTACCAGCGAGCGTTGCATCACGGTACTATCTCGATGAAGAATAAAATGCGGAGTTTTTATACAAGCCTTGCATAAAGACTCTGTACCTACTACGTACTTTGATACTTAAAATTACTAACTTGATTCACAACTGATTTAAATAAAATTCTGATCAAACTGAAGTTCAATAAAATTTAACTTTTTTACCACCTTTATTGTTGCTTTTGTGGATTTAGAAGAAAAGTTCATCTCAACCTCTTTGAACATGTGAGATTTATATGAATTAATAAATAGCAGAGCAAAACAATGCTGTAAAATTTATGAGATCACTTGTGAACTAAGGTTATCAAATGTACATTTTCATATATGAAAACTGATTGAAGTAATTTCATTGAGTTTCGACTCCGTAGAGATGATATAATATTGTATTTATTTATTTCTAAACTTACATACTCTCTATTATAAAGATATGTTGACCACGGTACTCAGGCCATTGTTGTTTACTTAATAAGCATTGTTTGTTCACTTGACAATAAATAAAAATTGTTTGTGTTTCTTTTTAAATGCTCAGTTAAAAATTTTCTCTATTTTTTTTTGTTGGTAACTCATCTAAATCGGTACCGCTTAGATCGCAGATATAATATTGTATTTTTCTTAATAATTTAACCATTTTTGATATCAATAGTAAGCGCCGCAAGTGTATTCGTGACCTAACCGTGTTATTTCCTAAAACAATTACTGACCATTTTCATATTTGTGCAAAATGTATACGAAACACAATAGTGATAATTTATTATTTTTATAGAAGACATATTTGTAAATTAAAAGCTATGAAATTACCTGTAAAACCAAGTCAATTGGCTGATTTCGACTACGTCTAGATTACAAGAATACAGTTTCCTTGCTCGAAATGGTACCTAATTAATACACATTTTATATTAATGAACAAATAAAACAATTATTTCAACTCTGGTAATCACTAAATTGTGAAATGAAACCAGGTCTAACGGGCGAGGATCGGTCGGTGGTAGACGTGCTGGTAGAACACGCGGCGCCACGTTACTTGTCGCTGGCGCTCGATAGCTACTCTCTGCTTCTGCTGGACTTCGTTCACGCGTCCACTGTGGTTCTCAACTCCTCAGATATGGGAGCATCGGTGAGCTCAATTGGAATTATCTCATTACTAGGGTGTGCACCGCTGAGATTAAAAAAACTCACCTTTTTAAGACGGAAAATAGACAGTCTAACTGATCAAGACCATCTACCATCAAAAGTTAACTTTTAGAATTTTATGGGGTCGAGGTTATGTGACCCCAGAGACTTCCTTTTCTCATATAAAAATATTAATTTATAAGCGCTATTGTGGATCAAGATGAAACGTTTAGAATATAGGTCGATATGATTTTACTCAAATTTTTTTAGTACCTATTTTTCATGGGAAAAATCAATTTCAAACTCGTGATTATATTTACACAGTGACACCATAATACTAAAATGTCTTTTGTAATTTAAAATGTAATAAAGTTTGTGTTATAAGCATATATTACTTCTGCCAGCTGTTCAGGAAACACTTAATTAAAACATATATTATAAAAAAAAATTACAATGTTACAGCGTCGACCGATGTCAGCAAGAAAATTTTCTTCTTCAATTTCATGAAATTAATTGAATATTTGGAGTGTAAAAATAATGTCGCTGTACATTATTTTAACACGATATCATTAATTATTTTATTCACTTATATGAATAATTTGGTTTATTTTTGTATATAAAACTTGTTTTTATAAAATAATTCAAGTCCATGACCATATCTGAAGACGCAAATTTTATTTTGACAGTCCCATCGGTGATTACGATTCGACTATCGAAAAAAAAATCTAGGTTTGCAGTGTGATGCAAATATCTGTATATTAAATCATCATGCTTGTACAGTACCAAGAGGTCGAATTCCAGTTTCATTTGTACGTTTGTACAAATGAAACTGTAGCACATTGAACTGAACACATGAACTGATATCATTTGTAGTTTCATTTGTTTCTTATATAGACGTCTTTTGATTCAGAAAGTCTGGTCAAAAGTTAAATAATTTTAATCCATGTGCAGTGTCCACGTACCGCGGCGGTGACGTTTCTTGGCTCGCTGCTGTCGCTTCCAGATGGGTTGATGAATGCGCCGATGTTGCAGCCCTATCCTCACCAGTACAACACTGTTTCCTGCCCTGACCTCAAGGTAGATCGACATAGGCGATTGAATTTAAATGATATAACAATCTAAAGCAGAGGTTCCAGCAGACTTTTTTCTCACAGACCACTTTCGAAATTTAGCTGGTTCGGGTGGACCCCCTGCAACTACATTTCTACCATATTGTCAAAACTCGACAAAAAATGTGAAGATTAGATGTAACTATGGAAATTTTTCTTTGCGGCTGAGTTCCAACCACGAATGGGGAGTTTTCAAAATGAAATAAGTGAGAATTGATTAGTTTTTTCTGTCACCCCCATTTTTTGTCACGCTAACGTAAACCCCCGTCGAGTCTCCCGAGGACCCCTGGTGGTCCACCTGGACCACTTTGGGGACTAAGGATCTAAAGTTTGTACCAATTCTGATCTCTTACTTATTATGACAATTCTTTTTTTAGTATTTACAAAATATACAGAATATCGAGTTTGTTCATGGGACCATCAATGTTTATAACCAAAGAAACTTGGAGAAATGTTATGTTCCGTTGCACTTGGTGCATTTGATGGGTCAATTGAAATCTTTCTATAAAAAGACTAATATTATCTAACGTTATGTCGCCAGTGTCGCAAACAGTAACGAAAAATTACATATAGTTAATTAAGGTAAAAGGTATAAATATTATTGACAAATGTATATCTATAGTGCTATCAGAAGTGCTAATAGGTCTGAGAATATTGGCAAGTTAAAGTAACAGTGGGCAAGTCAATAAGCTCACTAATACCGGGTGGTTGAACGATCTCTCACTAGGAGATCCGACAATATATTAAGTGAAGCAAAAACACTTTTTTAACATAAAGCTCTAGGACTATGGGATCAAACGATTTCACATATAATACTAAATATTATAATATTACATATGTTATAATATTATAACACAAGTCCTGTCCCCATCATAATTATAACTTAAAGGAGGCTGCGTCTAGTCTTGAGCTGATCGCCGTGAAATGGTCGCCTGTTAATGATGTCTGTCAGCTGTTAGTGAAGGAAGCGTTGTGTGAATATGGCAGGAACACGTGTTGAACATAGTGGTGCGCGTGTGTCGGCGCGAGGGCGCGGCTGCAGCTCGCTGCGCAGGCGCCTGCGCACTGGCCGCACACGTCGCCCACGTCCTTGCCGAGCGTCGCGACTGCCCGCGTCTACCCTCTTACTTGCTGTGTCTGCTGCAGATGCTCATGGTATACTTATGTAGATTCCAAGCTAAAGCTCATTTCATCCCCATTAGAAAAAAATCTAGGCTACTTTTATCCTGAAAATATTTGGATTGGCCAACAAATGAAAAGCCTGAATAAAAACATTTTAAAATAAATAACAAATTTTAATCAATTACATTTTGAATAAATTTAGAACTCCCCTTGTTTTATACAATCTTTTTTTACTTATAAAATACAGCTCTAATTGTTGCTTGTCACTCTTTTCGTTATCAGAGTTGTGTTACATATTCCTTGACAATAATAGGTTTATATACCCCACAATATATATTCTTATATATTTTATGATCTATCGAGTTAAAGTGACCTCGTAAATTATTATTATTAGAAATTCATTGTATTCATTTTAATTGGAATATTTACTGTGAACATTGTCAATATCTAATGTTCTTTCAGATGAAAAACAGAAGTATCGCCAAAGTCGTGAGCGACGCTCTGCTGATGCTTACAGATTATACTGATCGTATTGTGAAAATGTATCCGGGACTCGCTGGTGAATACCTACTTTTTTTTAAATATTATATACAAATTCATCATCCATAAAGAAAGATTGCGTACTTAATGACAGAGATATACACTCCTATTTGTAAAAAATGCGGGAGCATAGAAGATATTCAATGCTTGGATGTGCCAAGCGTTTAACATCTTCAATAAATAGTGTCAGGATTTAAAAAAAATTGTAATATGTATGTAAAACTCGACAGGCAGGCTGACGGTCCACTTGATGGTAATTGGCTACCGTCGCCTATTAACACGAGCAACACCATAAGTGCTGCAAGTGCGCTGTCGACCTTAGTAGGATTAAGGATAACGCATTAGGTATAGACAAGAACCACCCCCTTACAGAAGACCACCGTGAATTAACAGCACGTGTGCTGTTGTATTTCGGTGAGTGAATAAAGGATGCCAGAGCCCATTTTCCTAATCCTTCCCAAACACCTGTGGTGTCACTTTCAGCTCACTTATAGCACCTGTGGCGTTGCTTGTATTATAGGCGACAGTACCCACCTACCACCAAGTGGACCGTCAGGCTACCTGTCGAGCCTAAAATAAAAAAATATCTGAAGGTTCTGTTGTCATTGTAACTGTGAATGTTGAATGTGCAGGTACAATGATAATGTGGATATGCGCGTGCCTCGGGCAGATATCGGGTAGTAGTGGCCGCGATGCCGTGAAGCCTTTGGCTGGCTCGCTGCTGCTCTGCCTTGCCGAGTTGGCCGTGCGTTGTGGACCTGACTACCTCTTACAACAGACACACGGCGAACAGACCCTTTTGCTGCTCATATTCAAGGTAAACTATTCACCAGTTGTTATTCACCAGATGTAAATGCTACAAATTATCCGGCCAGAAGCATTAACTTACGTATAGCCATTTCATGATTTTAAATTCATGATACATTAGTTTTGAGAACTAAACACTTGATATGTTTTCACGTTTTACCTGTGTAATATTTTGCTAACATTTTAAAAAATAAAATTTGGTATTGAATATATTTCTATATTAAAAAATTTAAAAACACTAGAAATTGTTATTTTACAGTAAAATAAAATCACAGCGTTTAATAATAGTTATAAAAATAGAAAAGTATAGAAATATTTACAAACGAGAACTGAAATCTGAAAAAATGGAGGATGAATTTGTCGAAATGATGACACACTTTTGCGCAAACATTTGCTAAATTCGTATTGTATCGTCTTAATTACGCAAATGTTTGTAGAAAACATTTAAACCAATATTAGCATATTGTGTGTATTTGACTAGATTTCTCTATTGTTGGTACTGAGGTTGGCTCTGGCCGGGATGTTCAACGCGTTCTTGAGGCTGAAACCCGTGTTCGTTGGCCGTGAATGTGACCGAATAGACGAGTCCGTCGGGTGAAATGTACTTGTAGTTTCCCGTGACCTCGAGCGCCTTTTGGTCTTCACTGATTTGCTTCAGAGTGCCTTGCTCTTGGCGCGACGTACCGTCGCTGGTTTCAAATCTGCATTTGAAAGAAAATATAATAATATAACATTCGTTATTTTAGGTAATGGGATTTCTACAATGATTTCTATTGCCATATTTTATTTAGCCTTGCAAATCTTATTTTTATGAAGTAATATGTCATTAAATACTGTAGTACATTTGTAAATTTTCTCGAAAATTAAATGTATTAAAATAGCTTACTCGAACTGATATCCATCAGTGTTGACATTGGACTCTTGCTTTAATGTGTAAACCGGTTGTACGTCCTGGGGGGCAGCCGCCGCCAAGGCAACCAAGAAGAAAGCACATAATACCTATTAAAAGGAAAAACACTTCATTTAAGAGCAATATTGTAAATAGTGGCAAGACACACTGCATTTCCATGTTAATTCCCTTATCTTTTACCCTACTAAGTTCATTAAAAAAGATAAACATTTTTTTTATATAAAAATGAAACTACAGAACCTCTAATATTTTGAAGAAAAAAAAATACAAAAATTAGTTTTCTACTTATAGATTATAGGAAAACCTATAAGAAGTCCATGATATTAAAATAACATGGTAAATCACTCAATATTGTGCGGATAGGTAACACCGTACGGAACCCTCTTCACGCGAGTTCAACTCGCACTTGTCCCGTTTTCATTAGACATATTTAAGATATGAAAAAGTAACATTAGGCATATAATTATTAATTAGAAAAAAAATAAACGAAAGCTCTTTCTTCGATTAAAATTCACTCACGTATTTCTGCATGTCGTTTTTTTTTTTTAGTTCCTATTTGCACAGTGCGTACGAAGGTGGTCACGTCGGTGGTTCACTGTGCAGATCTAAACGAGCACCGGCGTTATAAATGCAAATACTAATTTGATTATGAAACTTTTCACACGTAATGAAGCGCTAATGAACACGAATGTCGTTGTCCTACAAAATTTCTTTACACCGAAAAATGCTTATATTATATAAGCGTTACTTTTGTTAGGCGCTATCTCAATCGCCACAGATTTTCGCACCTATTCGACCTTGTTTCTAATTCGACTTTTTGTTAATAGTTTTTTTTTTTATATATATTCATCCTTGGTCATACTTAGTTTAAGTAACGATTTTTTACACTAGCACTCTCCAAATTTTTATAGAATCCTTGCATTGACACATCTATCCGACTCACTGTCGCTTCGACCTATGTAAAACCAATACTTCAAAACAATGCATTCAAAAATATGTCATTTTTTTTAAAAACTTTGATACTATTATTTTTATTTTCGTTACATACTCGCCATAAATTATAATATTTGGAAACAAGTGAAGAAGCAAGTTCTCAATCAACAATTAAGGAGAAGAATTTATGAAATTACGTTTTTCACTCATATCTATACCTATATTATGAAATAAATTATATTCCTAGCGACCCGCCCCCGGCTTCGCCAGGCGTGCAATTTTTATATATTAGAACATTCCCCGTTTATCCCTCTTTCCATTACTGAAAACCAAATTAAAAACAGTCTACCCGTTCACGCGTGATGCCGTGACCAAGGGAAATGGGGATTCATTTTTATATGT
This sequence comes from Bembecia ichneumoniformis, assembly GCA_910589475.2. Taxonomy (NCBI): domain Eukaryota; kingdom Metazoa; phylum Arthropoda; class Insecta; order Lepidoptera; family Sesiidae; genus Bembecia; species Bembecia ichneumoniformis. Next base: position 7,430,343 of record OU342537.1, on the reverse strand, counting down.
AGAGAAGATAAAATAAAGTCGCTGTCCGCTTTCTCCGCTGACTTATGTATTCTAAACGACCAACAGATTTTGATACTGTTTTCACTAATTTTAAAAGCGATAAACTAGGATGGTTTGTGTAAATAATTCGCTACTCCATGTAGTAGAGTACATAAAAACAGATATAAAAAGAGAAATAATAACAGTGGAAAAATACATAAAAAATCGTATTACTGTTACAAGAAGTTAAACAAGAATTATGTTGATAGTCTGCACCATATTGAAAAGTAACTTTGTTTCCTCCATTGAGCGGTACCAAACACACAACACAAAACACACACACAGCACACACACGCACACGCATGCACACACACACACACACATTAACATTAGTAAATCACTCACCCTCGCACACATGCAATCACCCATATATGTTTATATTTATATGTATGTTTGTATGTTTGTGTATATATATTTGTACTTTTAAATTGTAATTTGCCAGACCTAGTAATAGGCTTTGTAAAAATTTAATTTTCTTTAAAATGTATTTGTAATTTTTGTATGCTGTTAGGTTTGCTATTCAATAAATAAATAAATAAATGTATCAAAATCAATTAAAACTAGATTGCGAACCGTTGTGGCCAGGACTGCTGATTGACATAAATCCAACCTCCAAAATATTTCCTGCTATTACCAAGGTATAAATGTATATAGTAAAACATTTTTTATGCTTGCCTCATTTATTAAAAAAAAAAACATTTTTTTATTATTTTTATCCAAATAAGTTGTGTTCAATAACAAGTAACATGAAACCTGATTTTCTAACAATTTAAATATTTTATGAATCAATTATTTATTATAATAATTATAAATGATCTATTTATAAATAGATAGACTAAAACAGTTCAGTACCCTTTTCTTTCTTGTTTGTCAACCGATTTTTTTTTGTTTAGTAGCTATTGAGCTATGGAGTTATCAATCTTACTAATATTATAAATGCGAAAGTTTGTGAGAATGTATTTTTGTTGCTCGTTCACATAAAAACTACTGAACCGATTTGGCACACAGATAGTTTATTGCCTGGATAAACATATAGGTTACTTCTTATCCTGGAAAAATGTTAGGTTCCCGAGGGATCGTCTAAAAAGATAAGAAAATGGCGCCACTGTCGCCGCGGTGGCGCCACCATCGTCAATGGGATAAAGATGTCTGGCGTTATATTACTCATTTGTATCTTTAACTTTAAATAATATCTTTAACTCATATCTTTAACTTAGAATAATATTAGTCTCATCTTGACCAGTCTTGACTCTAGTTCTAACACATGTCAACATTGTTTATTTATTATTTGAACCATGTTTTACTACATTGCTCGTCCGTCTTGGTCGTTATGAGGAAACAATATGTTGCATAAATCATATTTCATATAATTGAATATTGAAATCGTTTCAGGTGCTACACGCAGTAATGAAAGGTACCAACGGATCTGATATACCGGGTCTCTCACTGCCCGTCGACGAAGATTTCGATCCCAACATTCAGCTAGACAACTTGGAGCCAAAGACCTCGCCAGCGTCCACTATAGACGTAAAGCTTTGGGCGCAAACGGTATGTAATTATTTTAAGCATTCATTAAAACTTCGAGACACTATCGAAGTATATTCTTTACGTAGAAGTCGGCAAGTGTAAGTTAAATATGACAATACACTAGAAGGAAAATATGACAATCACCAATAAATACACTCAACGCTAATGCTCTGCCAACTTTGTTGGAATATAGGCTAAAGGATAAGAAAATTGACTCAGGTATCCTTATTCACTAACTTAAACACAAAACTTGCTATTAATATACTTCACGGTGGTCTTCTGTGGGTGGTTACTGGCACCAGACGGTCTGCGGAGTTGGTTACTGCAGAATGAAACTTTTACAAGGTAAGACCCAACAACCTTACGTCCGTGAGTCTTACCTTGTATCGTTAAGCGAAGGTAACCACCTACCATCAAGTAGACCGGCAGCCTAACTGCCACCCTTTGTAATAGTAAAAAATATACAGCAACACAAGCTGACAAATTCATTTCTAAAAGCTTTTAAAATTCTAGAAGTTTTAGTGAATTAGGGCAGGAGATGATTTAACTCCCCTCTGATTTCTGTGATGGTCCTTATTTGTTCCCTTCAATAAAAGGAAAGAAAGCTTTAGGTACAAACATTGTTTAAAATTGAAAGTAAAATAAAATAAAAAATAATTTCAATGTGGGTGTAATACCCTACTGTATTAAAACCAACTTTTTAACAAATTCAATCTTTTAGTTTTTGTGCTTCATGTGTCAAAGAACTGCTTCAATAGCGTATAGTTTTACCAAAATACTACTTTAACTCTTGATGCCATCTATTTCTTCAAATTAAACTATGAAAAGTAGAGCAATTGTGGATGATGGATTACATACTTTTCCGTTGACATATACATATGTATATATTATTAATGTATACATTAGTGTAATGTAATAAAATTACATTCAAATACATTTTAATGACATCATAATGTTATACATTTTATATTTGATTGTCAATTCATTGTGTTGCCACTATCAAGCATTTATAACAGCTACTTGTTATAACACTATAAGTGTTGTTACAATGATCCTCATTATAAGTGCACAGACTTGAGGGTAACCTCTGTGTTGTAGATCTGCACGCAGCTCGTTGTGTTCCTGGGGCAGTGGCCGCTGTGGGAGGGATGTCAAATGTCGTCCCGCGTGTGCGAACAGCACGATAGTCCGCTGCTGGGAGGCGAGCTCGGTCCGGCCGTGTTGGCGGCCTCGCATGTGCAGCTCATGCGTTTCAGTGGCGCGACCCTCGCCTCACTGGTCGAATTACCTGCGTTGCATCTCAGCGCTGCGGGCACCACGCCAGGTCTCATTTGCATTTAACAAATCAATCTACAAAAAAATATATGCTGTAGATACAAAAATGTTTATACAGCGTGTAATGTATTTTCTCGAAAAGTTTTTTCAAATTCCAAGAGTACCATAGCGGCACCGGTGTAGTTGTCATAGTAGAAACGGGAGCATACATGAAACATTTAAAATATATGAATTCGGCGAATTTCGGCCAATTAAGGGTAGATTTAATTAAATATTAATTCATCTCCTGTTATATTTGTGAATGTATTCACCCGTGTTTATACTACTTACGGTATTTCTCTATTGATGGTTATAGGTTTTTCTGAAATCATTTTAAAATTTAAAAGTAAAATGTCCATTGAGGACTTTCGTATTGACTCGTCCATATCACAATATCGAATTTGGATAAGTAAAAATTTTTCATAATGATTTACACAGAAATGCGTTCATAGTTCATGTATGAAATTGAATGCAGTTTTTTTGGCACAGACTGTAATGCATTATTTTTTCATTCACATTCAATCGCTTGGCATACCTATTACAGCTGATAAACAATTTTTGACCCAGGTCTAGCTATGTCCGATCGTCAAGTTCGCGTGCTGCTACGTGACATTGCTGGTAAGGCATGCTGGGATGTCTCCGCACTTTACTACGACCCTTCGGGCACTTCTGAAGAGGAGTTGAAACCCCTTCCTATACCTACCAAGTAAATATCTTAGTTACTTTACAAATAGCTATCATCTATGTAGGCACTTTTTGGGCATTTTCCGTTGAATTGCTTCAAACTCTTCATCCCGTTTTATAAGATCTTTTATAACATTTTTATTCATTTGTAATATATAATGTAATTTATAAAGAAAATGGGTTATTTACAGTGTTGATAGTCCACGAGATAACACTCTCTCATCTCTGCCACCGCCGTTGCCTCCAGATTTACTGCCCGATTACAAAAACTCTCCACCGGACAAACATCAATTAGATCACGTAAGCCATAAGTAATTTTTATTATAATTATTGAATAATAATTGCCCGATACGACGTTACCGATTACGAGTTGTACGTAATCGGTAACGTAAAGAGTGGACTTCCTAGGTAAAAAAATAGGCATCATGATCTTGAAAATTATTATATGAGATTTAATAATAACTTTAAATAACATTTAAAGTTACCGTAGACTTTTTTTTAAACCTAATTTAAAGTCAAAATTCACTTGGAGTTTGAGGCTAATTCATTCTTACGTGCATTGATTCCGAAGCTAGCACAGCCACGTATTCACTCTTTTTTTACATTATTATCTTTGGATGACGCGTGACGTCAGTTGTGACTTACGAATAAATTGTGGTGCGTTGTATGCTTAAGGTTCTGTCGTACATCGGACACACGTCACCGGAAGTGGTATGCGGGCGTGGGCTGGACGAGGCAGGCGCTTCACCCCTACCGCCCGGCGCCGAGGACGAGCTGGTCGCGGCGCTCGTCGCACATCGGAACGCTGAAAGGCATTATCTCACCAACGTCAACGCATCTGACTCCATCGCCGTCGCACACGAGTAAGCCACACGCCTTACTTTATTTTGGAGCTAGGATAAGTCTCAGCGTAATAATTATTATGATTAACCCGTTTCCACAAGACAGTACTGTTTGTAACAAAATAAAAAAAAATTGTAACAAAATTTTACCTCCTAAATACATTTCTTTTTTTAATTCCACTTTTCTGCAATTCAACGTGATTTAATTTTTTTTTTCTTGAATAGAATTTTGAAAATATTCTATACTCTCTAGAAGTGTATACTACCTTGATCAAAAAGTTCCTGAAATTCATTCAAAAAATTGAAAATACAAGTTTCTTCAAATATTATGTTGTCCCATTCGAAGTAATACCCATCGACTGCAAGACACTTATGTCAGTGTTTGATCCAATTTTCAAAACATTTGTGGTACTTCATTTTCGGTATTTTCCATCAGAACCATCTTCGATTCAATATATATTATCTCCTCTCGGTTGCTAAAACGCGTTCCTTGTAAGTATCATTGCCGAAACACTTCCAACATTTTCAAGACACGCAAGATGCCGTTTGATATCAGTGCCTACCGTCACATATAAAAATAAGCAACTTCAGAGGGGATGCAACTACGTCTCCGACCCAGATTAAACATGGTTTACTGCAGGATTAGGAAGAGGAATAGGCTCTAGCGCAGGGTTTCCCTAACTAATTTATTACACGCCCCCCTTTCTAAAAGATGAACATTTCCGCCCCCCCCTTCCCTTGTCCAATTATACATATAATAATGATTTTAGGTTACTATCAGAATGTAAAGACAGAAAAAACTCCTCAAACATCAAAGTATTTTTTATTGCTTACTAGCGAACCGCCCCCGGCTTCGCCCGGCGTGCAATTTTTATATACATAAGAACATTCCCCGTTTATCCCTCTTTCCATTAGTGAAAACTGAATTAAAATCGGTCTACACGTTCACGCGTACTGGAAAAAGGTGGACTTAATTCAAATTTCGCGGTTCACGAATATAAGGCCCACGCCTTGGTCTTATTATTGGCCCACGCCCCCCTTTGCGTGTCTTTGCGCCCCCCTTGGGGGGCGCGCCCCCCACTTTGAAAACCCATGCTCTAGCGTCTCTCGCTTACGCAACGAAACAAGAATAACCGTTATATTATTTTACAGTGATGTTATAATTATAAAGGAATCGTTATTGCAACCAAACGGTCTGCTCAGCGTATACCTGCGATTACTAATCGAATAGGATGTTAAAAGGTCAATGTTTTTACAGCAATGATGAGGATATAGATGGAGCGGAGTGTTGCTCGGAGAGTGCGGGTGGTGGTTCTTCAGGAGCTACTATGGCTCCTTTCGAAGAGTGTCGACTGTTGTTGGCACAACTCGGCACGCTTGCCCCGGCGCGACGTGCGCACGCGCAACTGTTGCGGCGCACCGATCGGCTGCTAAGGGAGTTGCGCAATCTGGACGCCCAGAGGTATTATTTACATCCTATTATTATCATCATCTCAGAAGTAGGACGTCCACTACTGAATATAAGCCTCCCCCATAATTTTCCAAAAGGACCGGTACTTTTCAGGCTAAAGTCTGTTCATTCTTACTTGAGAGAAAAGGTAAACAAACCTTACACGATCACAAATCACGTCATTACGGAAGAATCGCACAATGCAAGTTATCACAATAAACCGTAGTTACTGGTTCAAACATTAACGCATTGATTTTGTCTAAAAACCGCTTTAAATTCACTTGAAAAATACAATTATTTATCAAATATCGGAATTTCTGACTATTGACAACTTGTCAGAGAGACATTTTATGTAGGGATGGGACTAAGTGTACGAAAGAACGATTAGGAACGGTTGTGATATTCATTGTTATCTACTCTATGTTTTCGATGGAAACATAAACTGTTTTGGTTTCATATGACAATACTTGACATTAATCATTCGTATTGACGCGTAATAGGGTTAGGTACGAGTACTCACTTACGTTTTTTTGCAATTTGGACTGGTTTATTTATCTTACAGTCAGTTGCAAGAAGCATTTAATTTTAATGCCGACATTAAATTTATAATGCTCCATTAACCTATGTTTTCTATTGCAGCAAATCTGATTTGATGCTAACTTTTAATGTTCATTAAAGTTAATTTTTTGACTGTCAAAAGTCGTCATTATGCGCTATATCTGTTGCAAGAAACAATTTTCATAGCTAATGGAGGATTTATTTTGACATTTCATTAGTTATTTTTAATGGGCCGTATACGTGCCATTATCGGCCCATTAAGGTTTTATTTAAGTAAATACAATCACCTCACCAATGTAAGTTCAGTTTTTCTTGAGATATACATGTGGAATATTGTTACAATTTCCTATTTTAAATAAAAAAGAATCAATTTTGTTTATATTAATTAATAAAATATAATCACTTCACCAATATAAGTTCACTTTTTCCATATAGGTAATTGACATGTGGAATATTGATATAATTTCCTGTTTTATAAATAACTAGCTGGTGCCAGCGGCTTCGCCCGCGTAAATATATGAACAATGTAACGCCTAACATCTTTATTGCAGTTATACTCGTAGCTTTGCCAAGGCGTTAAGTGATCCCTCGGGAACAGAACTTTTTTCTAGATGAAAGGTATTCTATATCCTTTCCTGCATCCCTGACAACGTGTATGCAAAATTTCATGATAATTGGTTCAGCGGTTTAGGCGTGAAAAGGTAACAGACAGACTGACAGAGTAACTTTCACATTTATAATATTATGTTAGTATGAATAAAGAAACAATTTAAATAAGTTTTTAAATTAATTTTTAATTATTTATTATTTAATTTTTATTACCTATTTACAAAAAAATGCACTAAAACACAATATTTTACATAAGCTGCTCTGCGGAACGCACACCACTCTAGGTAGTATAGGTACTCACTATGGCACCAATTCCAAATTTTTTTCCGATTCTTGAGGAGTATAATTAGCACCACGTTTTTTTTTCGAAGACATTTTCATTTATTGAAAACAATTCACGCAATAACGCGAAAGACGAAATAACATTAAATTAACAAATAAAATAATAGTAGGTTATCAGAAATATCAAATAACGTTTCGTTTGTCTTGCAGCACTTATTTTTATTGAAAACCAAACGCAACCATTCATTCATTTTTGAGATCATTCACTCTTTTGTCCTAATGCTTTCATTACGAGTACATTAGTAAATGAAAACCTACCGTTGATCTAATGAACGTTCCTGCAATGCCCATTTAATGTCGACATTATATTTAATTAGGCATTAGTAAATGTCGCATTAATGATTTCTTTCTTGCAACTGACCGTTATACTTATATATGTTACTATGTATATCTTATACTGACGACCTATTGGCTACTCTTCTAGGACATTGATTTTGCACACGATTGGAGTTTTTTAATTTACCGATTTTTAAAAGTTACGCCTTTTTATTTATTTTCATCATTATTTTATTTTACCCTTCACTGTGAGCTAACAAAAGGTACTTAATAAAAATTTGCATGATTTTAAAAAGGCGTTGTGATATATGTTAGTACAAATTAAAAAAATTACACCTTCCTCAATAGCATATAAAACACAATTAGTATGTTTTAATCAATTTTTATCATTCACCGAATGAAGTTCATTCAATGACTCCCCATCACTAAATTGTGTGGGTACGCCATATTTGTTTACCTTTTTTATCAAGTAAGAATGAACAGACTTTAAATACTTTTCAATCCATCCAGGTATTTGGAAATTGTGAAATGAAAACGAAAAAAATACAAAACAACTGAAAACTAAAATAGTTTTTAGTAAATCGTTTTTATAGTTTTTAATAAAACTAGAAAAAAAAACTTAAAAAAATAGTACTGTTTCAATTTTTTTATGAATCTGACAAGCCAAGCCTCAATTGATAGAAACACTCAAGAGAGAATTGCAGCCAATGCTAAACATCACCATATTAAAATTTGCATAGAAACATGTATAGACGCAAACAAGGCATTAGGAAATATGTATGAAAGTTCCTAATAATTTAGTTATTCATAAGATAATATTTTAGTAACCCTTGAATAATTTTATTACGTGGTGTGAACACCAACGTATTTTTATTGCGGTGAGCATTTGTGTTTACTTAAACTCATTTGACGTTTTAATATTAAAAACACTAGCTAGCAGCTTTTGTCGACAAGCCCGCTTTTGCTCTCTAATTATAATTTTAGGAATTAAATCTTGCATTACAGGTAATATTCATGTGCCAAGTGTTCAAGTTGAATTGAGATGAATAACCAACAACTAAACATCTTTCATATAGCAAATATCACTCACTGAATCTGATGGTTTATAATTTTTGTTTGTTTAGATGTCGCGAAACTCACAAAGTGGCCGTGATATATGTGGGCAAGGGTCAAGAGACGCGCAACGAAATCTTATCGAATCGCTGCGGCAGTCCGGCCTACGAGGCGTTCCTTGCCGCTTTAGCGTGGGAGGTAACTATCTTCAACTCGTCTTGACTCGCGGGCTCGCGGCGCTATGCTTGCGTGTACTTGTAAATATACAGCTTCGATTTGTGTGGCTGCGACGCGATAGGCATCGTCCGAGCAAGACGTGTTCCTATCGCTGTTGTATGGGTATAGTCATGAATGACTAGTTTAGTTCTTTATGGAGAATATGTTTAGGAAGACAAATTATTTTTTATCCTACTATTATAAATATGAAAGTTTGTGAAGATGGATGTTTGTTACTCTTTCACGTGAAAATTACTGAATGGATTATGATGAAATTTGGCAAACAGATAGTTTATTATCTGAATTAAAATATAGTATACTTTTTATTCTGGATCGTCTAAAAATATAAAAAATTCGGCGTCACTGTCGCAATAAACCAATAAATAGTAATTATACAAATTACCAGACAAAGAAAATACATTATTAAAATGGTGATGAAATTATTGAAATTTCATTAAAAATTGCTAAGTTATTAAATTTTAAAATACAAAAAAAAGTAGGCTAATGTAGTTTTAGTACGATTTTTGAAAATGTAACAAATGAATCCAATTTATTGTTAGATGCTTTGATTCGCTCATGATATACGGTTACTGTGTGGCAAGGTGGAGTTGGAGAGTCATGTGGGCTTTGCGGGAGGTCTGCGCGGTGGCGGGGGCGGCGGAACTAGCGCGCCGTATGTAGCCACCCTCACGCTCGAGGCGTTGTTCCATGTAGCCACGCGGATGCCGGCGGACTCACCCGACGCGATCCTCAATAAGGTCTGTCAATATCATTTTCGAACACACTAGGCGACCACACATTCAGGGTTACTCAACCGCCTAATTACACAAAACGCTTACACTAACACCGAATCGAACTATTTTCGCCATCGTCCAACTAGGCCTAACTAGGCTTGGCGAGGGTTTTCACTCTTATGTTGTAGAGATACCACCAATTCGCACGAAGCACTTTGGGTCTTCTTTTATTATGCGCACAGCGAGGGAGTGGCATTCTCTTTCATCTTCAGTGTTCTCGAAAATGTACAACTTATGGGACTCTTCAAGAACCAAGTGTTACTAACGGGCAAGCGAACTTCATCTTCAACCTCATCATCACCTTCCACCAAGCGAGTTTCAGGTCAGTCGCTAGCCCGTTTACAAATTTAATCATGCGCATATCTGATCATTAATTGATTTAAACGATAGTTAATAAATATGAGGGTCATTCAAATATAAAGTAGTCTTGTCCTTCTGAGAATGTAGAAAGCGCGGAAAGTTGATTTTCTTCACTATCGTCGCACAGTGAACCTGACCTTCTTGACCAGGTTTTTTATGAATATCGGTTAAAAATACACTATCACCCCATCTGAAACGTCCTGCTTCTGCATGAAAGTGCAAGACCACATACTGCAGACATAACAACTCAAAAATTGGCTAAATGCAATAACTACACTTGACCATCCTCCTTACAGTCCAGACCTATCAACATGCGACTTCCACATATTTGAGCCTCTCAAGGAAGCACTTGAAGGAGATCGTTTTGCGAATGCTCAACAGGTAGAACAGTGCGCATTTGGTTGAATACCCACCCAAAATCATTCTTCGAAGACGGCATGAAAAAAAAAACAATCCTGTAGAAATAATGCATTACGAGGAATGGGAACTATGTAGAATAATAACTATAAAATGTGTCAAATGTCAAATGATTTTTTATTTGCAAAAGGCTCGTTTAGATTCGAATGACCTATGTACTATAGGTTATGTTTTACGTTAGTGATGAATTGATGAAATGTATTTGAATTATCGCTGCAAAAAGCACTGAATTAGACACTCCTCACAATTTAATCTTCTCCAACCGTATGTAACCAACGTCGAGTGAATTTTACACTATTTTCCAGAGAAAACATTTCGTAAAATTGTAAATTCTAAACGTGATACGCATTTCATAGTAATCATAATAAGTACTAGGAGTATTAATGGATTGAAAATCAAACTTTATCATTTATGGTTTGTATTCGAACTGCAGGACTGTTGCTGAACGTACGGCGCGACCCCGCACACTACTTACTGTTGGATCGCAATAATTTCGCGTCACGTTTGCTCACGTTGGACGACATTTTAACAAATTGCATCAACATGTAAACAGTTTGTAGCATTAGAAATGTAAAAACAACTTATAAGTTTAATTTTTATCACTGTAGACGCGGCATCTGGGCAACGACGAGGTGCACATAGTGTGGAGCGAGCACTGGAGGCCGTACAAGCGCGACACGCTACCAACGCAGTTCTGCGACGTGCTCATAGTGCTGTACCCGCTGCCGGGCGGACTGCTGCGGGTCACCGTCACCAAGAAGCCAGACGTTGCCGTGTTCGGACCGCTGTGGCGCGAGAGCATAGTGCGGGTCGGATGCGCTGCAGCTTTGGTGCGAGCAGCCGCTTTTTGCGGTGGACGCGCCGTACGCGCCACTATGCCCCTTTACCAGCACGCGTACTCGGAACGCGCGCGAACACTCGACGCGCTAGTGCACCATCACACGCGCGCAACCACCTTCGAACAGTTCGTCCAGTTGCTGCGGGACGTAGCACCTACCGCAGACGCCGATCAATCCAGCGGCCGTTTAGCCGCAGCGCTGCTAGATCACGGCGCGAGCGCTTGGAACGCGTGCCCGGAGCCGCACACTATCTCGCCCCGGCCCGCAAAGCGACTCGGCGCTTTCAAGCGGCCGCTACAAACGCCCGCCACACCCCCCGCATCTCCGCCCGCCCCGGCCCCTGCCCCGCGGCGCAACCGGTGAGCGAACCGCAACGTTGTCTTAGAATGCTCCGCACGCAACTGCCGATTGCATTGTACTTGACTAGAAAGTGAGGAATCAAGAATGTAAAGTTATGAGATTCTTAAAACCTACAACTGTCATAATTGCTAAAGCTAATTTTAGATCGGTCTCAACTTTAAACGCGTACCCTGACAGATAAAGTTAATTCGTACAGCTCTATCAATCGAAACCGACACCTTTTCAACAGTTTGTACCCATTGTAGAATTTGTTTGTGAATAGGCTATGATTCTATTACACATTCATGAAATACTTACCAGTTTATAGGTCAAGCTTTTATCCACCAAGATTCGGCGTCTTTGTTTTTATAGGATATTAATTTTAGTGTAATCTGGTTAACATTGCCTTTCCTCAATGGCACATTTAAAATACATATAACATCTAAAACAAATAATTGCTTTAAAAACATCATGTATCTATATATTCTATACGCATTATAAAAGAAATATCGTTGTGTCCGCTTCTGTCTGTTTCTCCGCTAACTTCTTGTAAACCACCCAAATGATTTTGATATGTTTTTCACTGATGGAAAGAACGATAAACGAGAAAGGTTTGTGTATATAATTTGCGGAAGAAAATTGCATCCGTGCGAAGCCGGGAGCGGATCGCTAGAGTACTTAATAAGCTATAAATCTTAAATAAATATAAAAATGAATCCCCATTTCCCTTGGTCACGGCATCGCGCGTGAACGGGTAGGATTTTAATTCGGTTTTCACTAATGGAAAGAATGATAAACGGGGAATGTTCTTATATATAAAAAATGCACCCCGGGCGAAGCCGGGGGCGGGTCATTAGTTTTAAATAAATTTGGAATAACAAGGCAATAAGGAAAAATGCGGTTATTTATTCCAAACCTGCTCATTGTTGAAGCTGCACGATTAACTCAAACAACACATAGGAATTGATCAATTCATATCGACGGGACGCTATGACTAAATTAATAAAATAGTAATTATGAGGAGTGTGTATTATGAAAACATAATGATATATATTTTATAAACATGCCTTGTTTGATATATTGAACTATTTTTTCCTGTAAACTTTTTTATTATCGTTGACTTGGTAACTTATTTTTTTTTAATAATTTTAGCTTGTATAGCGGTGTCTAGGTCGACCTTAAAAGGATTATATAGATTTTTGCAAAATGAAAATGGCGAAACCGAATTTTCTAAAGCATGCAATAGTATATTTTTATCTGCCTATTTGAAATTATCGTTGTCAACACTAAATTAAGTATGGAGATTAACATGCGAGTGTGCTTTTACGAGTAGACTTTTGAAATTTTAAACGTAAGTTCACATCGTAAATTATATTCTAACGACTTTATATGGTGCATTATTTAATTAGATGTTTAAATAGGAAAGTGAAGATAATTGCTTTGTGTCTGTTATTAAAAAGTGCAGCAATGTTTTAATGTGCGATCTATTGTAGGATTTTTCAATAGCATTTGAGGTTTTCAACGTGGGAGTTGTTGAACGCATAGGGTAATCCACTAGGGGTGGTCTAATTTTTTTTAAATATTTATTAGACTATTTTTTTTTAATTAAAATTCTTTCATAAAGTCTCGAAGAAAGACTAATTAGCTGCGTTAAATTGAACCGTTTATAAGCTTAATGGTGAGGTTATATCACCGTTCAGTAGGCACAATTATTTAACAAAAAATGTACACAATTTGTTTTCTTGATTTTTCAAAGTTTGTATTTTATTGAATGTTCCTGTTAATAAAGTTTCAATTCAATCCTTGAAATTGTTGGGATATTGCTTTATATTTCCAAAACACCACTGAGTATTAAAACAGGTTTAAATATTGTTTAATATATTGTAGGTTATAAAGACCACCTAGGTTGATTATCAGTAATGTGTTGAATTGTATTTCTTTAATTCGTCCAACCAAACTAAGAGTAATAGATACGGGGGGGCTTAATAATGTGTACTTAATATATTGTAAGGTTTTAATCTTAATGTAGTTCTGCATTTAAGAATTAGTAACATAACATTTATTGAATTTTTTTATTATTAATTAAGTTCTTTCATTAATTGCACACATAAATAATCTCTAACAGTTTTAAAATTTTAAACGGTGACGAGTGATAATTTGTTTGCTGTTGAAGAGTTGAATTTTAGAAATGATTTCTTTTATATGTTTTTTGCATAAAACTGATTGAATATTTAAATCAATTGGAATATATTTTTCTCTGTACTTACAAAACAATGCTAATTCTAAGATAGACTTCTTAGATTCTAAGATAGAATTGCTTGTTTAGTTATTTCAATTTATTACCAATGCTAACAAAAACATAAAAGTGTTGAAGTATGTACTCTGAATAGTGTAGACATCGCTTTAAAAGGCTTTGAATTATATTGATATATTTTTTTGTTTGGGTTCGCTACTAATAGCGACATACAAAATTTTTTAATGTTTTCGGCGTTAGAATTACAGGTAAGTGCAAAAAATATGTCCACACTGAAAGGATATAGAAAAATATGTTTTAAAAGACTGCTATGAAATTAATTATTTTTCAGCGACGGCAACAATCTGAAACGCCTTTGTGTCATCTGTTTCCATTGGTAACGGTCTGCATTTTTTTTTCTTAGATTGAAACATGAAAACAATAACATGATACGATAATGTTATGTTTATTTAATTATATTATGTAAATATGTACATTAGATGTAAAGCTTTAACTGTTGTAGATTTATAATATTATAAAAAAAGATGTTAATGTATTTATTTATGTGAACATTAATCATTGTCCTTTATTCTGTTTTGTTTTGCATCTACGCTTATTTTTTTTATGTTCGGGAAGCCTTTGCCTAATATTGTTAAGAGTCCACTACACAAAAGGCAAGATTATTGTTTCGTTTTTACTATTTAAGGTGAACTGCTCTCTCCGTGGGAATTGATTTCCAGTGTATTGGACCTTGTTTATTCCTAGACTATAAAGCTAGGGACAAATCTAATCGGAAAAGTATCAGCTGTATTTATCGTCCATCAGTAACTATAGAATTGATCTTTAATTTTCACTTTGAATGATCTCGCTGTATAATTTTTTACGATAAAAGGTACTAATAAATTTAACATGTAATCTACGAAGCTCTTTGATCAACAAGAGAGTATGATATCGTACTGAATTTAGCTCATCTAATATTTTTTTTACTTTTGAAACGAACGTTATTTGTGATTGTGCCTTATTTATAAATCACTAATATGTTTCGAATATAACAGCAATATTATTTATTAAACGCGTAATAGTTCATGTGTGCGTGACAAAGTCTCGGCGATGGTTTGCGCAATTCGTCTAGATTTGTCCCTAGACCTAGCTGACTTAGACCCTAAAGCCTAAACCGCATCATATGCACAGTGCAGAATTCTTGTTTCGTATCACAATCACTATCTACTGTAGAGAGCTATTCAGGCTTAACTAATTATGTATTATCACAATCAATTTCATACTGAAGCCCGCATTTTTATATATTTTGAAAGCTGGATAGTATGTGAGGAAAAATAATTTTTGAAATTGGCTATATTATTACCGATGAAGGCAAAATGATGTCATGAGCAATTGTAACAAATTTACAAGACATAGTATATTTTTCACCTTATAAATTCACAAACTGGCTAAAATCTTATTTTGAAACTAGCATATAATGAAAACTTGTACGAAAAATATGTTCAGTTTCCCGTTAAAACTAATGTTAAAATAACAATGGTGACCGTCCACTGTGTAATTTTATCTTGATTATTGGATAATATTAGGTGTTTGAGATCCATCTACAATTCTACATACGCGTAATATAAATATAATGTAATACTAATCTATCAAAAATTATTCTGTACTGTGGCATTTCTCTACATTCCAATTTTCATCCATTTCATCAAAGGGCAATGAGTGTTTTCTGAGACGGTCTAATTGAGATGGCAGCACTGTAGCGTCAGGTCCAATGAACTGTCAAAATACATACGCGAATTGCAATTTTCTATATGTATTTTTTGGTTTAATAATTCAATACAATTTCAATAATTTATGTTTAGTACCTACGACTCTTTGCTATCTGACAGCTGTTTAGGCCTGACGCTTACGAAGCGCACCCTGGTGGCAGAAAAGGTATCGAAAACCCTCATTGTACACTACCAAAAACTGAAGGTTTAACTTATGAGATTATACTGAATTTTCTTATTTGCCAATGCTTACTTTTAATATTATTTTTATGCATTCCATTTTTTTTTCTTCTGAATTATAATAATTTATAAAGTACTGATTTTTCGCTACATATTATTAGATTTCTATTATTCAATGCTTTTAAATGTTTCCACTATTAATTTTAAACAGTATTTTATAGATATTAAGACTGACACATTTAATGTATTAAAATCACTAAGTATTAATATTACAAAAATATATAATTTTAATGTCTAATCGTATTGAGTAAAATTATCAGAAATAACGTTTGACTTTAGTGGTTGTAACAAAATTAACCACCAATGTTAATTCACAGGATGTAACCCACTTTTTTTTTAATATATGAAATGATAATAAAGTTTTGTTAAATCATAAAAAAATCGTTTTATTTCATATAATACATTTATGTTTTAGATAGCTTATATAAACCCCCTTGTAAAATAAGCTGATGAGTTCGCACTTTTGTGTCTAAAAACTGCCTGAGCTCCTGAATGCTGCATTCAGTTCCGGGAGCTTGAGATGCAAACATTTTCAACATCTGGTGAATACGCTCCAGCGGCAAAGAATCTAAATTTGTCAGCATACCAACTATGTATGACCAAAAAACTTGAAGCTCTTCCTCCCTCTGATCGTGAGCGGATGCCATTACGCTTTCAGTTTCCTCATCTTCGCACATCATCTCAGGGACTTGATTTGTTGAAACATTGCCTTTGTTTGCATCGGATCCATCGACTAACATGTAAATATCCGCACTCTTCTCAGTAATCAAGCCCATTGATTGCCAATAAGTCATCTTTCGCCTCAATATTACTATAGGCACTTTCATAACTTGATGAAGCTCGTCAAGTGACCATTCAGACTTATTTTGAAAGTGCATAATTAATGTAGCGTTAAATGGTGACACGGTCAAGTCTAACTTCTTCTCTCCTATTTCAATTTCAATATGCACATTGCCAAGATGAGGCTTCCAACTTAATGTTCTATTACCTTTCAATGACTCAAACGATCTTGTGTATGCTTCAAATTGTTGTTTTATTACCTGTGGCAATTCCAAGGTTTCATCTTTGAAAGGCGGCCAAAATTGTGCAGATAAAATCATAGCGTTAGAAGTAAATGTGTGAGCGGGTGATTCATAATTTTTATCTTGTTGTATTAGAGTATTGATTCGTTTCGAATCTGATATATCTTTTAACATGACCTCGCAGAAATGCAACTGTGACTCCCCAAATCGCAATTTCAACAATTCCAAATACCTTATTTCTTTCTCTGTATTGACAACATTTTGGGCCAATAATCTGTCAGCGAGCAATGTTCTGTATTCATTGACGAACAACTCTTTACTGCCGTAAACATTAACCAGCATTGATATGATGTCGCTTGCTTTTCTATCGTTTGAGTTTACTTTCGGATCAGCATCTACTGGATCAGGATTCCACTCATCCCATGCTTCTTCTTTCTCTGCGTCATCACCTTCGGCTGCAAATCTGGCTAGTTCATCGGCTAATTCACTTCCAGCACCTTCCTCAGTCAAACTGCTAACAACACTGCGGACTGTGTCTTCTCTATTTCTTAAATAATTTCTGACTGGCTTTGTAACCGTTTCCAATATTACCCCTGAAGGATCAAGATGTCGTAATGCTCTAATAGTAGAGACATATGCAGTTAATATATCAGGTGTGTTGACACCTGGATGTAATAATCTAGTTTCTAGAGCTTGTTGTAACTTTTTGCAAAGAGTAGGCCGTAAATCTGTCTTTTCTAAACATATTTTAATGTCATCAATTGCAGATTGAGACTCTGGATAATCAATAATTATATTAAAGAGTTGGTCTATTCTTAGATTTGTGTAACTGCGATACATATAGTCACTTAATTTTTGTTTGGATCTATTGATAGAAATATGAATATTTTTGTCATCGGGAGGTGGTTTTAGTGAGCCAGCACAATAAATTCTTGTGAGCCATGTCATTACTGTCGAGTTTAACCAATGTTCCAATGATACTATATTTGAATCTGAAAACTTTAATGTACATAACCCTTGTATGTGTGATTCAATTCTCATCTCAATAAAGTTGGTTAAAACATCACCAGTTAACCTCTCTAAAAGTTGAAGATCCATTAGTTTTCTATTAGTATCATAAAAAATTTTGACTATATAAGCACAGTTGCAATCTGCCAATTCATTAGAACAGCCTGCACACATACCGGGTATATTCGGACTTTCATTTTCTTCATCAAACACATTGAAAGACAATTTGTAAAAATGCTCAATTATAATGTGAAAGTCCAAAGGCAATTGAGACAATAGTGTAGCTCGTACTAATTGCTTAAAGCCTAAAATAACATCATGCTCACCAAATATCGGTTTGTTGTCACAACAACTATTGTTAAGAGTTGCTAATCTTTCCAGAATTCCTGAAAAATTCGATACCGATTCGTACAGATCATTGACAGCGGATTTAAACAATTGAAAACCTTTTATTTCTTCTTCAACTTTTTTAAATTTGGACCAGAAACATGGAGCGACATGCTGTTGAAGATACTTTTCAATATTGAGGAGTACGAGATCACGTATTGTGATTTGAATTCCTAGGTTCACAATAATTTGGTGTATTTCATCGTATTGAGCGCTCGTGCAATCAGTAAAAATTGCGTTGTGTAATATTGGAAACGCATAGTTTATTTTATTCCAATACACTTTAGTATCGCCACTTCTATGAGACATTTTTGTAAACAAAAATAAAACCAATTGAAAATATTTTCCAAACTGCGAGCAGTGTGTCCAGATTGGAAAATTGAAATTACAGTGTGGGCTATGTGAAATTACAGTATTTTGATTAATATTACAGTGTTTTATCAGGCAAAATTACAGCGTGTTTTACAGTAAATTGAAATCAAATTTTAAAATTTTTTGGCTATTAAATGTATTATTATAATTAAAATTGAAAAAATGATAATTTATTTTTTATTCACTGTCACTTTGGTTTAGCCCAAAGAGTATATAATCACTACGTTTTAGCCCAGGAGATGGCTCAATCTTATAAATGTTTGAATTTTTAAACAATCAATCAGAGGCTCTAGTATGAGTTTACGATACTACACTACACCAATTCTACACTCGCTAGCGAGAACGTAAAACTTTTGTATGGAAAATCGTGAACTGTCAATGTCAAATTATCAATTTTCCATATAAATGTTTTACGCTCTCGCTAGCGAGTGTAGTATCGTAAACTCATGCTAGAGCCACAGTTCCTTGAATCCCACAAAACCACACTATAGTACAGTCATTCTATGAATGCGTTTTTGACATTTCTTTATGTCCATTGCATAAAGTTCATTTCCGAATAAACGATACAGACATTGTATGGAATTGACACCTGTCAGAACAGCACTCTTATAATGGCCGGAGTATAATAAGTAAATTCTTTGTCCAACGAATTACGAAGTAATAAATAGGACAGTGACAGTGACAGTAAACACAATATAAAACACATAGAAAAATAACTAAAGCATAAAACATCACAAAACATACCACGCTAAATGTAAAAGTCTCACATTAAAACCCATACCGAACAACATAATTTGACTGCGTAATAGCTCCATAAAACTTCAGGGTATACCCCGCCGCTGAATCGTAGACTAAACAAAACGTTTCGTTTCACGCATTTATATAGATATTTTTTGGAGTTACAATTACGTTTCTTTTTTCTATAGATATATAAGGTTTTCATATAAACAAAAATTACAGTACTTTTCATACACTGTATTCACCTTAATACAGTGTACAGTAGATTTAGTAGAATTACAGTAAATCTACTGTAATTACAGTGTATCTGGAAACACTGACTGCGAGTACTGCGCGACAGACAAGCAACAAGTAAACGTAGTGATTATATACTCTTTGGGGACAAGTAAATACACATACTTATCTATGACAAGTAAAGTCAAATACTAGGAGTAATAGTGTTCTGTGACTATATAAAACGCTAGTATATTATATTTATCTATAATATGTATATAAACATGATATAAACTTTAATTTGGTAAAGTGAAGTGACTATAGTACGGTCATTCTATGAATGCGTTTTTGACATTTCTTTATGTCCATTGCATAAAGTTAATTTCCGAATAAACGACACAGAAAATGTATGGAATTGACATCTGTCAGAACAGTAGCTCTAGTATGAGTTTCGATAGTTGATTCAAGTGACACGACGAATGCAGTAAGCGAGCGAACGCCATTCGTATATCCGTGGATATATACTATATCCACGGAAACGAGTTAGTAGAGCGCTTTCTCTGTCTGAATTTTTCATACAAATGACAAGGACAGGAAATGAACAGTGGGCGTAAACAAATCCGTAGAAAAGTAAAGGCGCGTTCACAGAGCGACTTATTTTAGACTACTTTTTTAACACAATTGCGCATTTAAAATAATTTTGCTTTTTGTATTACTCGTTTTTATACATACGTTTTTACATTGTTTTCTTTGTAAAAAATATTTATGAAGGAAATAAAAATTACAGTTTAATATCATACTTATTTATTGTAGATGCATGCATGAAATACAATTGAAACAATCAAATAAAATTACAACGTTGAAAATTTATAAATAAAAGCAAAACAATTAATAAAATTGACAGATTCAAATAAATTTAATTCAGTATTCAATTTTACTCTCCGACGAATCACTGTCACTGCTGTCATTTCCTACATTTATTACTAAACTTTCAGTCATGACTTCTACATTATGGTCCATAGCGTTCATTTTGGGCTCAACTTTTTCTGTGACGTGCCTTATGCATTTTTTCCATTTTTCAGCGTCAATATTTTGTATGGACTCATTTAATAAAACTTTTAATTCAGCCATTTTGAATGTTTTCATGTTGGCCGCTACGTAACCCTTCACTTGAGCCCAAACTAATTCTATTGGATTAAGTTCGCAGTGATAAGGCGGCAGTCTTAATACTGTTTTATTTTGTCTTTTTGCTAATTCGTCTATAACGCATGCCTCGTACCGCTATGATTTTTAACAATGTTTAATAATTCTCGTTTTAACATACCTTCCTCAAAGCTAATTCCTTTTGTTTGTAACCAACTTATAATGTCCTGTTTTTTACATTTTGCCGTTGGTATTTGCTCAACTTTTCTAGAGTGGTACGAGGCGTTATCCAAAACTATTACACAATTATCCTGGAGTTTGTTTAAAATTTCGCTGAACCAATTTTCAAAAACTTCGGCATTCATCTCTTTATGATAATCGCCTTGATTTTTAGATTCAAACACGTGTAGACCATCTTCAACGAACCCGTCTTCGCTCCCGATGTGCGTTATAATAAGTCTTTTGCCTTTTCCTGTAACAAAAACATAATAACATTCAATACAAACAAACAAAGTCATTAGCACACCTGGGCGCATCAAACAATAAGATGTAAAAGATAGAAAATATCAATGATACAAACAGACAACAGTGTCTGTCATTAACGTACCTAAGCCGGTCAGGCAATGTTTATGGTACGTGTGTAACAAAAATATAACAATAATAATGAGAAAATAAATACACACCTGAAGGTGTTTTCAAGCCAGTCGTTAATCCATTAATGAAAGCGCTCCGACTGCTGTTCACTGTTGAATCGGTCCATGCCTTTGAAGTAGTGTGGCCTTCATTCACCCACGTTTCGTCCAAGTAATAAATTTTTTGATTATTTTCTCGAGCGGTTTTGATAGATCGTAAATATTTTCTTCGCCAAAAAAAAATGTCGTCACGGTCCAGCAACATGCTATTTCTGCTTCTCTTGCTGTACTTTAAACCAATTTTTTTCAATATTTTATGTAGCGTCGATCTCTTGATTGTGCCCAAAGTACCATCATCATTTATTTTCTTTAAAATCTTGTCCAATGTAGGTATTTCATTCTGCGCGAAGAAACCATGCGCGAAGAAACCATGCACATCGGATAGCAGTCTTTGTAAAGTCATCGATCTTATCGACGATTGGCACGCGTATCTTCGACTTTTTGGGCGATTTAAGCACACCACACTCCTTCCTTTCTTTAACAATTCTATGGACCACACCTACTTCCAATGCAACACTTTTTAAAATTTGACCGGTCGAGGCCAAAGGGTTTTCATTCCTCTTGGAATGAAAACTATGCAATATCAGAGCTTTTTCGTTTAACGAAAAAGCTCGCCGTTTTCTTTTTTCAATAGATCCATTATCCGACAGATCCGCCATTGTCACTACGCAAAGTACGCAATCAAATGTCCGTTATACAAGTCGCCGAGTCGTCACAAAGCAATCGAGCACAAAGTCCATAAACAAGCCGAGTCACAGGTAGAGGAAATTTACTGAGCAAATATTGCAAGAAAGAACACGTCTGCACAGTACGGACAGCACGAGTAGACTAAAAAAGTTTCGCTCTGTGTACACTGCCTTAGTGTAAATCGCCGACCAATCACAGTTAAAATTTTGTGCAAGAGAGATAGCGCTCTACTAACTCGTTTCCGTGGATATAGTATAGTCGGATTTAATATACCTACCACGAGTCACCCTGTAGTTACACCCTACACTCACTACAGTCAACTCGATAGAGTATGGCATCCGTGCTCACTTCAGACCCATTCATCGTCTCTTTCTAACGTTACACGAAAGACAAAGACGACCGCGGATTTACGAGCCGAGCCGACGAGACAAAGACGGAAATTAACGAGCGCGCAATACAATAAATAACTCATAGGAATTATAGAAGTTTTGAATTTGTTGGTTTAAACGTCTACAAGTACGTTTGTTTGAGGTTTGTTGAATTAACATCTACAAGTACGTTTGTTTGTGATTGTGACTGCATGATTATTAAAATTTTGGAAAAATATTTAATATGCTTAGAACTAGCGCCATACAGTTCATCTTAATGGTAGAATATATAGAGAATATTAAAAGTGAATATCGTTTATATTTGCAATAGACTTAGCTTTCTCACGTTGAAAACATAGGTGAGTGCCGCAACTACAGTGAGCGCCGTACTCTCGACAGCGTCTGTCGAGTTTGTGACTCGTGGTACCAACCGAATTTGTACAGCAAAAGTGCAACACGTTACTCGCTAGCGACTACGGTGACGATAGGTTTTTTACTTGTGCAACTCATACTACCGATTTTAGTTCTTTGAGTGACCGCTAGAGGCGCTGTAGGATTTTCCATATAAATTTTTTACGCTCTCGCTAGCGAGTGCGGTCATCGTAAACTCATGCTAGAGCTACAGCAGACAGCACACTTATAATGGCCGGATTAATACAACATCTTTCTTTGATGGCCGGAGTATAACTGACTAACTATTGACTTTGACTTAACTGACTGAGGGAAGTGTCAGATGGATGCCAGAGAGAGAGAACACAGAACAAGAGAGAATGCGTTATTTATGAGTACATAGCATACTGTGTACTCATTCTATCTCAATATCATGTGGCATCTAGTATCTGGTTAGTAATTCAGTGTTTCCAGATACACTGTAATTACAGTAGATTTACTGTAATTCTACTAAATCTACTGTACACTGTATTAAGGTGAATACAGTGTATGAAGAGTACTGTAATTTTTGTTTATATGAAAACCTTTTATATCGATAGAAAAAAATTGTAACTCCAAAAAATATCTATATAAATGCGTGAAACGAAACGTTTTGTTTAGTCTACGATTCAGCGGCGGGGAATACCCTGAAGTTTTATGGAGCTATTACGCAGTCAAATTATGTTGTTCGATTCTTGTTTCGGTATGGGTTTTAATGTGAGGCTTTTACATTTAGCGTGGTATGTTGTGTGATGTTTTATATTGTGTTTGTTAATGGTCACTGTCTATTTATTACTTCGTAATTCGTTGGACAAAGTACTTACTTATGATACTCCGGCCATTATAAGAGTGCTGTTCTGACAGGTGTCAATTCCATTCATTTTCTGTATCGTTTATTCGGAAATGAACTTTATGCAATGGACATAAAGAAATGTCAAAAACGCATTCATAGAATGACCGTACTTATAGTGTGGTTTTGTGGGATTCAAGGAACCAAGACTAATACAACACCTTTGCAAGGAACTGATTGATTGTTTAAAAATTCAAACATTTATAAGACTGAGCCAGCTCCTGGGCTAAACCAAAGTGACAGTGAATAAAAAATAAATTATTTAATAGCAAAAAAAAAATTAAAATTTGATTTCAATTTACTGTAAAACACGCTGTAATTTTGCCTAATAAAACACTGTAATTTTAATCAAAATACTGTAATTTCACATAGCCCACACTGTAATTTCAATTTTCCAATCTGGACACACTGGTAATGGTATATATATATCTACTATACTATTTAGTTTATGATCTAGATCTAGTCTAGTTTAACCTCTCTGGTTATACTACCGAAGTAAAAGAAAGTAAAAATAGAAAGACCGAAAAAATAAACTACATGTTAGCGTGAACAAGTATATTTTTAAAGAACTTACTTACATTGAAACTTATACTATAATAATATTTTAATTATTTATAATTTAGTGTATTTGTTCTGGTTGCTGGGTAATGAGAAGTCCAAACCTCTTCTTTATTGTTATTCGTTCTCTTGAATACTTATCTTCAGGCGAAAAACGAGCTGGAAACACAAACCCATAATTTTAATATCATAATGTTCTATACTATCCTTGAGACTAACATTTCTCATTCATAAACTAACATTTATGAATGATTTAATAGAGGTTATTTATATAAACAATAACATTGTTTACTCTACACATGACAGTATGATTTAATACCTACCAGTAGTGTTATAGGTTTAGGTGTAGGGGAGGATTTCTTGTCTACAATAATTAAAATCTAAACTATAACTATAGAAAATAGAAAAAGGCTAAAATTATACCCTCATATAAATTACGTCTTATTACTGTACTGTAATGTCCATGCATCAATAGCATCAAATAAATGGAAGTGAGTGATCAAAGAATTTACATTAATTAATTTACAACCATCCGGAACAACTATGGCAACATTTGTGGATGATAAAGCAATTCTTGCCAGCAGTAAAAACATTACAATACAGATGTTTCAAAAACATTACGAGGACTATATGAGATCAACAAGGGGCCCAACAAGTGGGGGATCAAACTTTTAAATCTGTCGAGATAACTTTTCACTTCAAAAGGGAAACTGACTACCAGTCAAGTTAGGGAAAAATGTTTTACCACAAAGCGATACTGTCAAATACCTTGGCATGTATTTGGATCACAAGCTTACTTGGAAAAACCACATATTGGCTAAACGACAGTAAATCAAAAGCTCGTTCTGGCTTCTAATTAGAAATTCGAAGTTATCAATACACAACAAAATTCTGATTTATAAGATCATATTAAAGCCTGTTTGGACTTAGGGTATCCAGCTGTAGGGCCCACTTGTGTCTCAAACTTGCTAAATGATACTTTTGGTAAGAATTTCAATATAGAATTCTGAAGTCTTTGGTCATTCAAAGACCATAGTTCATCAGAAACATAAATGAAATTAAGGGTGATATAAATATAGGGAATCTCCTTGGGAAGACTTTTCCTCCTGCACATGATTTTATAAAAAATCTGCTTAAAGTTGATGACTGATTGCAGATTCGACTATTTCCCTGAATATCAATTAATAAACGTCAATTTTCCTCAATGTCTTTATATCTACGGCATGGCTGTTGAAAGGAAGTCATATCCAGTTATTGATTAAAACATGCACTTTTTTCACTGCACTTCCCTCTAAAAGACGATAAATCATAATTGAGCACATTAAAATAAGGTTCAACCACCCTTATGTGGATTGAGCTTTATGAATCAGTGCTAAGAGGACTATTCTTGGTTATGGAACTTAGTATTGTTAAGTCTTAACTACGTTCTGAAGAATTGTATCTTGGTATACCAAGGTACAATAACTAACGGCCCAAAATCCCAGGCATGTCAGACACAACTTATTTTCTAAAGGACAAAATGTACACGAAAGGATAAAGGACAGAAGATTTCCCCGGGAGGAAGTTTGAAAAGAGCAATGAGTAGACTATAAATATCTGTATTTTATCAAATTCAACATTAAGGATTTAAGCAATAATGTGGAACTTGCGCATCAATTTAGACATCTGCAACCATATCTGCATCTGCAATAATCAATGCAGATATGGAGTCTAGTCCTAAATCAAGCAAATTTCCCCAAGATTGTCTATTTTTATATTGTTTCTTTTTTCTACTAAAATATTGATTACATAATAAAAAATATTAACATGATCAATGTCAAACATATATTTTCATTTCTCAAAATAAATCCATATCTACATTTATTGAATGTTAAAAATTCTACATCCACACAACCCCTTTCCACATTATTTCCCATTTACAATTTTTCAACACAACTCTTATTGTCAATTATTGCTCAAGTAATTATCTTCTCACATATTATTATTATTATTTAGAATTAAGATGTGGCTTAAATAAAATAAGAAAGTGCTATCTATAGTTTTTGTGATTTTCCTATAATGCAACATTTTGTTATATCATAGAAACCTAGGTACTAATGTAACATAATTTAATTTATACTAGCTGATCTCAAACTGTTCCATACAAATTACAAATTATAAGTATGTAATGCCTAAATATAAAACTATACACAAACCTGGATGGGCTGATAAAGTTGGCTTTCCATGTGGATCCACAGTCTGAAAATTAAATATTTTAGTTAATATAAAACTAATTCAATTTTTTTTTGTAAATTATATACATGAAACTTCCTCGTTTATCGCTCTTTCTATTAGAAAAAACCGTATGTATCCAAATGTGTTGGGTGGTGTAGAAGTTAGCGTAAAAATAGACAGATGCGGACAACGACTTCAATTTATATTATGTAGAGATGCTGCAGGCAACCTCACTTTTCTTTGTGACGAAAATCTTTTCCTATATATCATTTTATCAAAAATACATTAGATGCACCGAATGAATTACAAAAAGTTTTTAAAAAATTTTACATGACTGTTTACAGGTTAGAATCACTAGGTAAATATACTTACTGCCAATGTGTACTGGCGGTCACCATTGTCGTTTAAGTAGTATCTTAAATACATGTTTTAAACTTTTAAAATTCAAAGAATGAAAGAGTCAAAATTACAAGCCAAAGTAAAAAAAATAGAAAATACGCAGCATCGATCAGTCACGTCCAAAAGGTCCAAACGTATGTTATGTATAATTGTAGTCTTTGGACTCTTTGGGTCCAAAACTATGGTCCAAAACTCTCGCTAGAGAGTACTATACTTTTATTATTTATTAGTGTAAATTTATGGCCTGGTAGCTAGACCTTTAAGCCAAGTCTTTATTTTATATAGAAAACAACATTATTAAAGTTTAGGATTCTTTCGAATCTTAACTTTTTCAAAAATACACGTTTCGTACGTGAGTCAATCCGCCATTGTTTTTAGAGTACTATACTAATGTTCCTTGGTCCAAAATAAGCAAAAAGCAAAAGAAAACGTATCACACAGAACAATGAATTATTAAATTAGTTTATGAATGATCTGTGTTCTGACTGTGAGATACCCATGAGATGCAAAGGCCCACGAGATACCAAGGGATACTTGTTTATTTACGGAAATAGCATAGAAAAATAACTAAAGCATAGACCCAGACTAAAATAAAAACCAATACTTATAGTGTAATGCTCCCAAAGAGTATTGTAATATATATATAGAATGCTCCTTATGCTTTTGCATTAAGACCATAAGTCAAAAAGAGATAAACATATAAACTTTCTTATTTTTCATCGGCGTATCTATACTCCGCGCGCTGTAGCATGGTGCGGGTGACAGTAACGACTAGTTTCGTTTCACTCTTGAAAGTTGCCGCGATTTACAATAATGATTTAGCACCACATTCGTAATATATTAAATCACATTAATAACTGTAGTAGTGTAGCGGTACCCGTTACCAGATACAATGGAAACGCGCGGACATAGTCATCGTCCAATGGAAACGGACTAACAACTTACGTTGCCAGGTAACGGGTATGCGCAGATTAACACGCGCGCTCCCTCGACAGATGAGCCATCCAATGCATAACGTAGTGATTATATTCTCTTTGATCCAATGAGATTATGAGAGTGGCCACACAATGAAAAAACACAAAAGCAGACATGCGCCAAGGAGGCAAGAAAAAACGGAGGAAGAACAGATTGGGCGACAAGTGGCGAAAAAAAATACGGTGTATAATAAATACATAGTGTGGTGGAACGTTTAATGGAAATCTTGTGCAGTGTATTATAGTGAGTCTTATATATATTAGTGAGCAATTGTGCAGTGCAGTTTTGTAAATATTTATTCTGTAATATAGTGTAAATAAACTGTAAATAAAATTAGTTGGTTAGTTATTGCACCCGTCCAACTAAAGTAGTAAATTAGTAGTAGTAGTGTAGTAGTTCTAGTCTACAAATACAATCAAATTGAAGGAAAAATTAAGCAGTGTTATGCGTATAACGTAACGCCAAAGATGTATTTAGTGATGGGATGTACTGCTACGATGGATAGTCGATATATTTTTTAAATAAAAAACGTATATTGTGCGAAGTTTCATTTTTTATTCTTAAAAAGTCTATAATTATATAAATAAAACAACAGAACATACATAGGGTGTATACTCTTCCTACTCTTCCTCGCTGGACGGTCGTGCACGGGACAAGGAAAGGGATAGAAAGATTGAAGCGGCCGAGTCCAGAAATTATACAAAGATCCGCTTAGATGTAATCTTTACTTATTTACCTTTTAACCGGCATTCATAGAAACGTACTATGAACGTATTCGTCTAAACTCATATCAGAGTCAGGAACATCTGAATTGTCACTTAATTCATCATTTGAATCTGTGACGGATATTATTAACGATGACTCCATTATGTTATCAATACGGATGTCACGATCCCAATCAGACATAATGTCCCTTTTTGTTTTATTCACGACCTTAGACCATTCTTCAGGTTGAACATTGTTGATGGCCTCTTGTAGTAGGACCAACATCTTATTTGCCGTAAATGGCGGTGAAGTATTATTTCTTGCGGCGTGACCTTTGATTTGGGCCCAAATTAGCTCAATAGCGTTATACTGACAATGGTAGGGTGGTAGTCGAAGGACCTGGTGGCCTTTTTCTTTTACCATCTCGTCCAGAGCATAGGTAGGAGTTGGTGGCTTATAACGCCGGACTAAGGCAATAAGCTCCGTTTTTAACATTTTTATATCAGCTGTAACTCCATTTTCACTCACTTTTCACTCCATTTTGACGAGCTCGTTGGATGAGTGGTTAGGGTGCTTGCCTTAACGCTTTGTTCTAGGGTTCCCGGGTTCGATTCCCGGCAGGGTCAACTTTGAAAAATCAACTTTTCAAATTTGGCTCTGGTCTGGATTTGGAAAGTAGTGGCAGGGCACACTGCGTTTCGCAGTCATTTGGGCAGCCCGTATGGCGGCAGTAACCACCCCCTCACAGAAGACCACCGTGAAATAACAGCACGTATTTTGTTGTGTTTCGGTGAGTGAGTAAGGAATGCCAGAGCCCATTTCCCTATCCACTCCTAATCCCTTATCCTTAATCCTACTGCAGTAGGCAGCGCACTTGCAGCAGCTTAGGCGACTTAAAAAAAAAAAAAAAAAAAAAAACTTGTACTTAACTTGTACCGAATGGTAGGGCGCGTTGTCCATTATTATCGTCATAGGCTCTTTTAAATTATTTAATAGACCTATTGTTATGTATTAAATTATAATTCAAGTTAATATGTACATAGATTTGTATTTTTCTAATGACAGTCAAAAAGTTATCAACAACGGTTGCTAGGTGCTAGTAAATGTCTATGACACGCCTCCGCCGTTATTCCCAGGAATCAGAGGCGCCGGAAGTAGCTGGTCAAGGTGTCGAATCCATACACGTCCGCTGTCCGTCCTTATCTCGTAGTGTACGTTTCCTAGACGGCGGGTTACTGAGCCAAACTCCCACTTCCTTCCTGATATGGAGTAATTCCGAGCTTGTACTCGGCTCCCTAGGGCCAATTCCCTTACACTCGTAATGGCTCGTGGAAGGACCTTCGGCGGTGCACGTATTTTGGCTACAAGTCTTGTTCGTACTTCTCTGCCTAGCATCATCATGTAAGGTGTAATTCCAGTTACTACTGGAGTAGCTCTAAGGGTGCTCTTGACCTTCCGAATTTTCTGTAATAGTCCGCCGCTCTCCCCCTCTAGTTTGTGCAGCGATTTCTTTATAGTTTGCACAAAACGTTCCGCTTGTCCGTTGGTAGCCGGATGATATGGAGCTATAGTTTTATGGACTATTCCGTTCTTGGTTAAAAAATGTTCAAATTCTTGTGAAACAAATTGTCTTCCATTGTCAGATACTATAATGTAAGGTACCCCAAAGGTGTCAAATAGTTCGTCTAATTTCTGGATACAGAATGTGCTGGTTGTCGTTTTGGTTGGAATGATTTCTACCCACTTTGAAAATGAATCCATAATGATGAGTAATTGATAACCCGATAACCCGATACAACTACAACTGCGACAGCCGAATTGTTTATACTATTTGTTTCAGAAGTTTTGTAAGAATTCAATATTTGTGAAAATTTTGTATGTAGAATAGTGTACATTTCATCCACTTCATACCTGTATTGAATTTCCGTATCTATGTTTTCGTCTTCCGTTTCTAGTTCAATTTGTGTCTGTAATTTCTGTAATCCTTGATAAGTATTTTTTAGTGTACTTAGTCGTGTTTCTATTTCTTCAAAACTGTATAATCTTTGTTCGTCTTGTAAGGCATTGCTTGTTTTCGTTAGCACCCCACGTAGGGTGGCTCGTGCACGTTTTACTTTTTTTAATTCTAACGACATCGTCGCCAATTTGTTATGTATTAAATTATAATTCAAGTTAATATGTACATAGATTTGTATTTTTCTAATGACAGTCAAAAAGTTATCAACAACGGTTGCTAGGTGCTAGTAAATGTCTATGACACCTATGAACCAAACTTTAAATTTTTCGTAGTTCATCTCCTCGTGATACTCCGTAGTTTTATTTGACTTAAAAGTCAGCAAACAATTAGGGACGAATCCGCTTGCTGTATCTGCGTGACAAATAATAAGGCGTTCGCCTTTGCCCTCCGGCACCTTGGTACACAAGTGTGCCGTATCGTCAGTCCAACTTTTACCCACTGTGTGGTTGGCGTTTAGCCACGTTTCATCTAAAAAGACAACTTTGCTCCAATCACCTATGTTTTTTGCCTTCCTTTTGTTAGCTTTTTTGAAAACAAAGCCCAATATCTTTTATAACTTGCCGCAACGAAGTAATACTTCCTTTGAACAAGTCAGCTTCTTTCAGTGACTTTAAAAGCTTGAGCAATGTGGGTAGCTCCATTCTTTTATAATAATCATAAATATGATTTCTAATAGCATCCTTATCAAAATCATCTAAAACTGTGATTGGATTCACCTTGGTCCGCTTTTTGCTAGGTGTCGATAATTTATTTTCGGACGAACCTTCTTGGCCAATTTTCTCACGTGTTATACGCGAAACAGTATTGCGACCAATATCAAGAGCTTCGGCTACTCGTTGTACAACTCGATTCAGTGGTAACAACGGTCCATTATTTTGTTGTTCTCTTTCAAAGTAGTCTCGGAGGCGAACAATAAATTCCCTGGCCTGACTACCCAAAACAGTTACATCTATTAAATTAAATTGAAATTACATCTATTTCATCAAAATACATTAACAATATTAGCCTCCATAGCATGGCACTGCTCTGACCATAGATGTGTTATAACAAAGAGTATCATAACATGTAAAATTGTGAGTCTATTCATGGTCTATTCGAATTATCTGTTTTGTTAATATGTACCATTTTATGTTGAATAAAACCTAAATTATTTAGGTTTTGCTCTGTCATTTCAATTTTAAGCTGAATTCTATGCTTTAGTTATTTTTCTATGGGAGATAGAGATTATTTACTATTTATTCTTAGTCTGTGATCATAATTCATTTTGCTTTCTATGTATTTTGCATGTATTTTGGCCACAGATTTTGGCATTATTTTGGTGAATGGTGACCGAATGACCGATTAGCTAGAGATGAGCTAGCTCACAGATAATTATTGAGCTAGCTAGAGCAAAGATGTTGTATTAGTCTAGAGTTCGTCTAGAGTCTAGAGAAACTCATTATGACTTGACTTGACGTCATGTATATGCTTGACGTTGCGTTGACTGCTAGGTGCTATAGTGCATAGATTATTATGTTAATTGTTATATAGGGGAGCTGGCAAGGAGCTGGAGACCTGGAGACCAGAGGAGACCTATATAAAATAAATAACATAATAATCTATGTTTTGTTTATTGCGGATGCCGACAAAATAAATTAAATTTACATGAATTATGTGATAGATTTACAATATAAAAAAGCATTAGTAAGGGAGTTTAAAAAAAAGTAATTATAAGGGTTATATGCTGCGTATCTTACGCTGTGTTACCGTGAACAATTATTGTTACGGAAATTTACAAACAATGGCAAATCTTCCACCAAGAAAAATTTCTACTTCTTCTAAAACATCGAAACAAGACAGTTCGCCTCTTCAAATATTATTACAGATGGGGTTCACTAAGCACCGGGCGTAAGTTTTCATTATGTTATGTTTTTTTCAATAGGTAGATATATTTTGTTGTTTTGAATGATTGTTTTTTTTTTAACTATTTTAAGTGCAACAAATGTTTTTTAGGTTGAAAGCGTTAGCAGCAACAGGTAACCGCAGCGTCCAGTTGGCTTCAGATTGGCTTCTAACACATGTAAATGACGCCTTCTTAGATGCAGATGACCCTCGGGAATATATTCTGTATGCTAATCCAACTGGACCTTTGCTCACTCAGCTGTTAGAGTTTTGGGAGAAATCAAAAATTATTGGATGGAATGGTGCTCACAATTGTCCTCCTCACATAACATTGGTGTCATTTTTCAAAGTAAGGTTTATGATGTTTTTTCTGACATAAAAATATTTCATAATAGTGATTATTTTAATAATTAAAAATCACATGATGCAATTATTTTTTTACTCTAATCTCAAAAACCACCCAACTTTATTCAATGAAATTTTGTGATTCCAGTTTGAAAGATAAGATAACAGTAAAACCAGTTTAAGATGATTTCAAATGGTCCCAACCGAAAATGTGTCTCAAGCCAGAAAGCACATTATGCAGGATAGGAAAAATTAAACTATTATTACTACTTATTTAAGTTTGACAAAAAGATTTTGATGCATTAGTAATTCACAATACTTTATATAATTTATCTTTTGCAGTGTGTGTCCTCTATAAAAATACATGAATGAATATCATAAGCAAAAGACAGTAGTTTTATATTTTGACCATAATACCACTCGTTTAAATTAGACCATATGAGTGAGGAGAATAAAACTGTTTTCAATTTATTTTTTAATTTTTTTTATTGCTAAAGTTTTGTCTTTAATAATAATTTTATTTATATGTATATTTTAAAAAAAAATCTTAACTTTCTAAACTTGATAAACTTTATATACAGATATATATAAATGCATTCTTTAACTTTTATTACAAATAATACATATTTTGTTCATTATATTTAAAACCTTACAGGCTCCGAATGAAAAATCCCTTCAATTAGCAAAAGCAGTGAAACCAGTGGTAGAGAAGGTAGGGGATCCGCCTGTCTCTTCTCCCATATGGGAGCCATATGTGTCACCCAATTTCATGGGATTGTTTCTGAGTGAAGAACATTCAGATTACTTAAGTTGTATTGCTGCGGAATACATAAAGCATGTTTCTACTGGCTGTAAGTACATGAGACATGATTTTTTCATATAAATATATCTGGTAATTTTTTTAATGTAAACAATTGGTAAGAAGGGTCAAAGATCACCTTATATACCTATATATATATATATACATGTAATATATTATTAAAGATCTATTTTAGGAAGTTAGGATATTGTAAAATTGTAAAATGGGGGCTGAGACATGGTTAAATGAACAATTTTGTAAAGGAACAACAATATTCTTTAATGATTATTTAGAATTACCTCCTTGCTACGTCATTAATAGTATAAGGTTAATTAGGAAATAGTTTCTGTAAATGAATGAGTATGACACATTTGCACTGTTTATGATACATACATATATGAATATACTGTGCATGTTTTGTATGTTATAGTTGACAGACAGGCTGACGGTCTACTTGGTGGTAGGTGGCTACCGTCTTCTATAACACAAACAACACCACAGGTGCTGCAAGTGTGCTGCCTGCTATAGTAGGATTATGGAAAAAGGATTAGGTAGGGGATAGAGACATGGGCTCTGGCATCCCTTACTCGTTCACCGAAACACAATAGTACACATGCTGTTATTTCTCGGTGGTGTTACTGTTACCAGACAGGCTGTCTACATGACTGCACCCTGTCCACTACTTTTCAGGTCCAGACCAGAGCCAATTTTAAAAAGTTCATTATCAAAATTGACCCTGCCGGAAATCGATCCCTGAGACAGATCTGTAGCGTTAAAGTAACGACTGTAACCACTCATCCAATGGGCTCATCAATAATGAACAGTGTTGTAACAAGATAGCAAAATTGAATTTATTGGTTTGAATGTTGGATCACAATATGAGAACTTTAACAAATTTTGTGTGCATTCAAAGTTTTTATTTCGCTTATTTTAAAATGCTAACTAAATTTGTAAGTAAAAATTGAGATATTGTATTTTATTTTACAATCAAGTATAAATATTATCTATAGTATGAGTAAGGACATCACCTACAACTATCCAATCACTCCAGTGTTAAATGTAGGTATATTATCATATCAAAGAGATGAGATAAATACTAATATATTTTTAATTTAAGCCTCATTGAGCTTAGAGTCTCATGTGAAATCACTGCACATCACTCTCGCATACCATTTCGAGGATGCGGCCTTTGACTCATTGAAGAAGTTAGTGGAAGACCTTCAGCCAGCAGATATGTCTAACTGGGAACTTAGATTGTATTCAAGAGATCCACGTTTTGTTAATCATCAGGTATTATGTTTTTGTTTTTAATTTCACCGTCTTTTGTTCTTTCTTTTTTTTATATATTATCTATATAAATAAAAATGGATCTTCGAAATGTATTTACGCCCATAACTTTCGAATGGGTAGACCGATTTTAATTCGGTTTTGACTAATGGAAAGAGGGATAAACGGGAAATGTTTATGTATATAAAATTGCACCACGCGCGAAGCCGGGGGCGGGCCGCTAGTATAAAATAAAAATTTGGTTTATGCCATAGATAAAGCCTATCATCCAATTAGCATTTTACATTATATTTTGCATGATAGCTATATTTGTCATACAAATTGACTTCATCAAGCCAATCTTATCGTGCTGATCGGACAATAGGCTTGATAGTGTATGGCTGGCATTGTGTTAGTTATATTAATAATATGTGTAAATTATTATTCAATAAACTAACTTCACAATTACTGCATTCAGGTATATAAGGTGACTCAAGGATATGAACCGAAAGCAAGTGATGAGTTGGAACTGGTTCTTGGTGATTACATCTATGTTGAACAGAAGGAGTTGGACAACTCCCCTGATGGGTGGGTGCATGGAACCTCATGGCTTACAGGTATGTAAACCTTTCATTAATTTTTTTGTAGTTATGTGTGTTGAATAGCAGGGGCCCTAGATTATAGGGCTTTATTAGCCAGTATTAGTGTAATATGAAAAAAAAAGACAAGAGGACTGGAAGGGATTTGGGCTCTGGCATTCTTTACTCCTAGGACAAACAGTCAAATTAGGTAAAGCCAACTTCGAGAAGAAGGTCAATCGTTGAATCCAGCTTGGATGGGCAACTTTCGAGAAGCTCTGAGCTCTGATCTTCTCGTCCAACATTCCTCACTTTTAAAACAAAAATTTTGACCAACGTGTGTTGCTTGTGATGACATATGGCTCTGAAACGTGGTCTCTAACTGTGGGCCTCGCAAGAAAGTTCACTGCGAGATCGTATCAGGGATGAGGAGATCCGTCCTGTTGGATTAGTAGGTTAAAGTGGCAGTGGGCAGGATACATAGTACAAAGAGCTGAAGGTCTCTGGGATAGGAAGGTTCTCGAGTGGAGGCCACTGACCAGTAAGCACAGTGGAGGTCATCAACCCAAAAGGTGCACATACAACCTGATAAGGATTGCGGGTCGACTTTTTAAAAATTAGAGGGAGGTTTTTTCCAGAAATGGACGTCCTATGACTGAGATGTTGATGATGATCCTTTACCCAAGCAACAGAACAGAAAAATTATATTATAGTGATCTTCTGTAATAAGTTACATACGCTATATGAGTGACTTAGCATATGACTCCAAAATACAGTGTGCCCTGCCACTCAATATTTTCATCATGCCTACATTTATGTGTACACCTTAAAAATAATGGAGTCACATGGTGTCACCTGTCATAGAAATACTGTCTTAATTAAAATTATATAATTATCACTTAAATTAATGATAATTTAAGTGTCTTTGCACGATAAAGCTTGACTTATTGTGTGTAACCTTTAGTAAACTTCTTGGGAGATATCTCTGTGTGAATATCTTATTAATTTTAGACTAGCCAAGTGGTAATTTAAATTGAACAGCTTATTATTTATTTTATATTTAAAAACATGTTTTTGTGGATTGTACTTATCTCTACTTTTTACTTATGCAGTTAAAAAGTAAACATCTTGATAATATTATATGGTCACATCAGCGAAATTAAAAACAAGATTTTCTTGATTGAAAGTTACCAGACTTTCAAAAAATACTGTGCAAATTTTCTTTTCAAATTAAGTGATAGCTGTGTTTAAGTATGAATTTTTGCAAATTTTATTTTTTTATTAATAAAAAAATAAAGTTTTAGATTATAAAAAAAAAGCTTTATGAAAGAATTTCTTGTAAGTTTAAAGTTTTTTTTACATACAGTTTTTTTTTTCTATTTTCGACTTATGCGTAATAATATTCCGTTTCATGCTTGTTCTAAAATCACATATCATCTAATGCTTCTTATTGTCAGAAATGTGATATGTTATCTATCACAGATAATAGTGAAGTGTATCAATACAACAGAAATGAAACACAATGGGCTCTATTTTATTAGGAAATTATAGGGTATAAAAATATTTTAAAATTATGAACTGTAACACTGTAAGTTTAATATGTTTTTTGTGCACCGAAATGAATAAGTTATAGGTGTTTATATTTGGGTCGGCCCTGACTGTTGTTTTACGGTTCGTCGAGTAGCGCTTCTGTTCTAATCTTATCACCGTCCGTGACATTGATTTTGGCACTATGGGCATTCTGGCAAGACAGTTGCGCTTGTTACTGATAAAACAAGGTTAGTGAAGTTATCAGTTTCATTTTTAAACTGTATATGCATTTAAATAAGTAATGGATGCATCTATACATAGTATAGTGACGTTGGCTGTACTTAGTGACGTAGGTTTGCATCCCTTTAACCTTAAAAATACTAGTATTACACCCGTGTTTACTCGCAAAATATAGTATGTATCCATTTTAATTGTATAATGTATCAAGCCTATGTATCAAAACATTAATTTTGAACAATTAATACTAGATTTTAATGCGTGTTGTAAAATCGCAAATTAAATCTTTTTCCATGTTTATACGACGAGGTAAAAATATTGTTTTTTTTTTAACGACGTCACAGTTAGTGCAATGCACTGCTATTATGAGTAGGATTAACGATAAGTTATTAGGATAAAATAGGGAAATGGGCTCTGTCAGTCCCTCACTCACTTACATAACAGATAACACAACAGATGAGATACTGTTTTTTCA
Source organism: Bembecia ichneumoniformis (assembly GCA_910589475.2). Classification (NCBI taxonomy): domain Eukaryota; kingdom Metazoa; phylum Arthropoda; class Insecta; order Lepidoptera; family Sesiidae; genus Bembecia; species Bembecia ichneumoniformis. Next base: position 7,392,554 of record OU342537.1, on the reverse strand, counting down.
CGATGGTCTTCTGTAAGATTATTGCCACCAGACAGGTTGCCCCGGCTTCTCACTGATTTTTTGCAACTCAGCGGAAATGGGCAGCATGAGAATGTAAATTATAAACACGCCTCTCATACTGCCACTGCACCTGCTCACATCCCACCGACCGTCAATGCAAAACGTCATCTTGTGTTACACGTCAATCTATGTACATGTATAGAAACGTATTTTTGTTTACAAACACAAAATGTTGTTTGTTGTGACAGTTCAGAAGACACGTGACGGCGCTTTTGATTAACGAGAGTAAACTTGCTGTTTGACAACTGTCAGTTGTCAAATGGACAGCGGGTTCGGAATGTCATTGTCGTGGACTCTGACACAACACCGAGCGCTAGCGCAGAGGCATGTCAGCCGGGCAGTACCTCACGGGAAGGCAATCGGCTTACATCAAGTGAATTGTGCTACGTGTTTGGTGGAGTGTTATCTGATTTGGTGTGATTGGTTGGTGGACAATGCGATCGAGGACTTATTTTGTGCCGATTATAGCGTTTTGTTTAGAATTACAACGCATGACCTAACGTTGAGTTTTATTCTCCGCGCCCGACTATTCGCGCCTATCTGTGATCAAATATGGAGACCAATAATACGGAGAACCCTAATCATGTCCCTTCAAGACCAATGATACCGAGGACCGTAATCGTGCCCCTTCACACGTTATCGCCGAAACAATTTCTTCGTCCACCGTCATGATGATGTAAACACTGTAACAAGTATAACGGCTGAATGTAAACACACACTCGCGTCGATTATGTCTAAGAAGTATTTTGGGAAATATCTGTCAGCGCCAGGTACTGAGTGTAAAAGAGCCTTTAAAAGATGACTTGGGGTCTTAAAATAGACTTACTCATAATTTACTTAACGGATAATTTAAAAATGAATATGGTTTTAAAACCACAACAACAACAACAAGACAAAACTATAGAATCCTATGGAGAAATATTTTAATAAGCAGAACGAGCTTACCAGCTTATATTCAAAGTTCTAGAGATGACGCTTCTTGAACGGCATGCAAAGGGAGGATTAATTTTTTTACTATGTAGCAATATTTTGATTAGTAGAATGACTGAGTTTTGTTCAAAATTCTAGAGAAGTTTGTCAATAGGTTACAAGGTGATGATTTGCTGAGGTTTTGTTAACTATAAAGACTTAAAGAGTGACTGAACTATGTTTTTGTGAAAACGGTACTAGGATACGATTCTTCAGAAGATGGTAAAGCCTCTTAACAATATCGTATCCAATAACCAAGAAAAATCCCTTCAACAAAATTAAGCTCCGATTCATAAAGCTCGATTCACACGAAAGTGAATAGAAATGAACTTCTCTGTCTTCATCAGAGCTGAAATATGGTTACGATCTATTTTCTATATATTAGAGGGTATGGCAATACTCTAAATACCATGACAATATTTCTATTTTATTTTTGTTTATTTATTTAATAAGGTTTGATACGTACAGACATGTTCATATGTCTAAGTTATATAAATTATATACAACTTTGCTTAAATATTCAATCCGTTAAAAAAGAACTAAACACAGGATACCATAAGAAAAAAAACTTAATAATGGTAATAAAAATAAATATATTAAAAAAATCGCGAACTTTCTTTTTATAAGACCATAAATTATTGGAAAATATGTCATAGGTCATCCCTGAAAACTTCTATAAGTATGGCAGTGGTGAATTTTTCTATGAATAAAGTGCGTGTTCAATTGATAACTAGTCACAACATTTAACTAAGGCCAATGGAGATTCTTTTTTTGAATTTAATTTTTTAATGCTTTAATATTGAAATGTAAATCTGAATATTGAATTATCTGTATAAATGTTCAAATTTTTCCATAAGGTGTAAGCGGGTATTTGCCTGCCGTATACACGACACGGACAGCCGAATCCGATGCCTGGACACTACACAGAGCAATATCGCTCACCAGCAACAGCAGTAAGTATGGGGCAATTATGTAATCAAAGTTTCTTTTTGATAAATGGTGGCAGACAGGCTAATTATGGGCTTAGGATCATAAAACTCACTTTTCCTAAATGTGCACTTTTTCTAAAAGTACACTTTTTTTTGTTTTCGAGAGAGGAAACCTTCAAAAGGCACCTGCGTAGGGATAAGACAGGACTATGGACTGCTTATATTCTCATGGTTATGTGGGATTCTTACCGCACTAAAACCTCTCCCGGTTTACTTAGCTTTTAGTCCTAGGAATTTTAAAACGTAAACGTACTTGCCGCGAGCGTTTAAAAACACTCAAACACAAGGATCGGGAAAATCGCGAAATAGGAAGGGGGAAGTTGACAGTCAAGGGAAGCTTAACTGTTGTTTTCTCAAACATGCTCGGAAATGTAGGCATTCTTGTACTAAAAACAAGCCAGGAAGTTTGTAATTCTTGGCTCATGCATTTCTTTCTCGGCCTAGGCCAACTATGTTGTATGAAAATTCATTCCTAGCCGTTGCTCAGCCCGATGAAACCCGAAGTTTCACGAGTCTTCACGAACGCGCCCGCCGCTGTCACAAGCGCAGTAGGCGGGGGCGAGCGCACGCTCTTTTGATGACTGGGCTATATGGCTGTTTCCTTTGCACTCATTGAAAATCTCTATATATAAAAATGAATCCTCAATTCTCTTGGTCACGGCATCACGCGTGAACGGGTGGACCGACTTTAATTGGGTTTTCACTAATGGAAAGAGGGATAAACGGGGAATGTTCATATGTATAAAAGTTGCACCACGGGCGAAGCCGGGGGCGGGCCGCTAGTAAAAAATAAAAAAGGCGGGAAAGCAGACTTTTTTCAGTACCTACCTAAATATTTATTGCTTTTAGTAAACATTTGCGTTTGTTTTATTTTAAATAAAACTGTGTATATGTAATGTACTATTTATTAATTTTTTCATATATACTATTTTTTTTGCATTATCACGTGTTTCATTATTTAATCACATTTATTGAGAAAAGCACTATATCAGCCTCAACCGGAATGAGGATTGCCGGACTCAGATCTTTATCAAGGCCGAGCTATAGCGAGGTAGCGAGCTATAGCCGGACGAAGTGGTTAATCAACCACTTCGTCCGGCAATCCTTCACTTCCTGGACTCTGCAGTAATGTACTATATATGAAATTCTAAAAGTACACTCTTTGGGAAAGTGGACCTTCTGAGATAATGTTCTCTATTTGAGAAAGTGTTCCTATTGGGAAGTGCACTTTTTGAGACTTTGCACATTGCACCTTCCGAGAAAGCGATCCTTCTAAACAATTGTACCTTTAGAAAAAGTGCACATTTCGGGAAAGTGAGTTTTTATGAGCCTAAGCCTAATTATTATGGTAGTTAATTGAGAATACGTAATTACCCTTAGCGTACATGATCTTGCTTTATAGTTCGTCTACGAATCTTAAAATTTATTTTATAATCGCACGCACGTAACTACAAACGGCCAGCGTACAATCTTGGCCGCCTAGTGTGCATTTACGCAAGTTTGGCAAGGAGAACTCGTCGAAACACTCTGAAACAGAACGAATGCAGGAATGCACATGGTAGCTCTCGCTGTGTCTCGCTCGGTCTAGCATAAGACCGTCGGTTTTTAGGCCCGAGTCAAAAGTCTCGCGTGGACTGCGAGTGCGTCGCTGTATCTAGCGACAGTGCTCATGGTCGCACAGACCTCTCGGCCGAGACATCTCGGTGGAGACATAGCGAGAGCTCTCGCTCAAGAGTGTACAACCACCATTAAATTTACCGACGCAGACATCTGTGTGCCCTTACAGGTTCAGACAAGTCGGAATCGGACAGTGCCACTGAAGCTGAGGGCGAAACGGGGGCGGCGTCTGCACACGACGTGCAGTTCGCTCGCGACCAGTCCGAGCAGACATACAGGGAATGGCATCAATATTGGAACCACGTTCAGTTGCACAAGAGCCTCAGCTTTCTTGACGTCACCAATGGTGAGCGCTACAGACCTGACGTCTTTGGAAAGAATTTCAAATATAAGCTACGCTAATATTATAAAGTGAGGTATCAAAAATTTGCCTACAAGTCATTATTTGGGTTGGGTTTCGGTTTGGGTTTATTGAAAGCATTATTTATATTATCAATATTTTGTAGTTTTATTTCATTTTTTTTTTGTAAAAGTCGTCAGACAAGCTGACACACAGACACAGGATAGGGCGACAACATCGACACGAGCAACACCTTAGTAGATTAAGGCTGCGTAAAAAGCAAAAAATATTTCTAATTTCACCCGCGTGGCCCCCCATAAGCAATTGTGACATGTGCGCATTGAAGTATGCATAACATGAGACGGAAGATAGCGCATTTCGCGCAATAAAAATGTTATAAGTGCCAAAAGTATTAAATGTTAATTACTCGTAAACTACAATGTCAAATGAAAAATTAATCCTCAAAGCCCTAAATAATCTGGGAAGTGAGATTACTGATAATTTTTTAGGTTTGTAATATGTGTCATTTTGAAAATAAAACAAAAAACGATAAAAATGAGAATATGGTGATTTTTTTCTATCGAGAAAATTTCATCGTATAAAATTTTCGTTTCCACATTTCACTTTTATTTATAATGTATTAATCTATATATAAATATTTTCTTATTTGGACTTTACAAACTTAGATAAAATTCAATTCTAGGATTAGGTATTTCTCTTTATACGCGCTCTTAAGAATAAGCGACTAGGGAGGGATAGGGAAATGGGCTCTGGCATCTCTTACTCACTCACTGAAACACAATAGCACACATGCTATTATTTCACGGTGGTATTATATATAAACAATTACAATTATTACACACTAGCGGTGTTCCTCGCTTTTACCCGCAGTTCAATTTAAATCGCCAAAGTCATGCCTCTTCTCGGTAATTCTCAGTAGCCTGTGTACCTTCCTCAAGTATCGGGCTGAGAAAAGCAAAAATTTTTTTTTTTTATGTTAAGGTCGGCAGACGGTCTACTTGATGGTAGGTAACACAAGCAACGCCATCCAAGTGCATAATTATTAAAATAATTATGCACTTGCATAATTATTTTAAAAATAATAAATTTTGCAATAATTAATTTACAATAATTAGTGCATAATTTATTAAAATTATACTGGTAATTCCAGAGATTAGCGCGTTCAACCAAACTCCTTCAGATTTATTATTATACTGGTTGTGCCTGCGGCTTCGCCCGCGTGGAATTCAGATTGTTTCTCGGTATCAGCTTACGCGTCTTGACCACTGTTTCACATCGCGGTCGAGCTATACATATATCGTATTATTGCTTTAACCATACGACCACAAATGTGTAATAAAAAGCAAAAATCACGTGTATTAAATACTTGGGACCATAAACTTGCTGATTTGGATAAGGATTCATAATTTTGTCGATAATATAACCAATAAACACCACTAATGATTTTTTTTTTTTTAATACAAAAAGTAGTTTTTAAGGATTAAATATAAAAGTTAGACATGCTGTCGCTGACTTTTTTGTAGGCATAACAAGCACTACAACTATTCCATAGTTAACAATATGAGCAACACAGATGTACAATTTTATAAGGAACCTTAATATTTCTTCACTGATGTGATGAACAAATAGTACACATTGGATATCATATTTATTAGCGTTAATCAATATAATTCTGACTAGATATCAACAAAAAGTATATTATGCTTATATAATGACAGGGACCACTTGCGATTGGAAAATGAACACGCATATGAATGGTGACTCGGAGAAACGCACAACTGATCAAGTAAGTAATTCTTATTTATTTATTGTCTACCAATGTTGCCTGGCTAGACAAGTCTAGCATCTGCTTCGCATCGACTGTAAAGTCCCGTGCGACCCTGACCCTCAGCCACACTTAGATATTCAGCTTTAATAAATTGTTGTCTCGATTATCTTTTGCTAGTTTTTATTGGTGATTCACCCTTGTGTACTTTAAAATTCAAAATAATAAGAGATTAAAGCTATTTATTCCACCTGTGTCACTCTAGAGCAGAAGTTCCTTGACTTTTTCTCATAGACCACTTTCAAAATTTAGCTGGTACCGGTGGATCCCCTGCTGCTACATTTCTACCATATTCCCAAAACTCGATTAGATCTAACTATGGAAATTTGCGTTGCGGCTGAGTTTCAAGTTGGAACTTCCAACCACGAATGAGGAGTTTTCTAAATGATTGTTTTTAATAATTGATTGTTTTTTTTGTCACGCCTACGTAGACCCTCGTCGAGTCTCCCGTGGATCCCTGGGGTTTCACCTGGACCACTTTGGGAACTAAGGCTCTAGCTAGAGTATGCAGTGTACTCAAAGTTCGTTTGTTAAAAATTCAAACTATTACGAAACAAAACTAACTACATGATGGAACAAAACAGAATGTCAACTGGTATTTACCATACTCATGGTCGCAGCAAATAAAGATTGTTATTATTATTATTACATTTATTCAGCTCCATTTACTTTTAGCTAGACAATTTTGGTACGTAAAGTAAACTTGTACAATTCCGCTTCTATCAGCTTCATAAGGCCGGTATACCATACTATCTCCGCTGAATCGCTTCTATCGGTCTCTTACAGCACTGAATGACCGAGAATCTATGCAAGTTGCATGTTGACGACGAGGAGTTGAAAACGGTCCGTGTTCGGCGTTGAACGCGGCAGAACATCGATGTTCACTGTCGTTAGCATGCGTAACCGGGTCCACACCGGATGATCCACCACGCTCGATCTAAACGCGCAGGCGGTGTGGACGGGCCGCGCGCGATCCAAGCGCATTGTGGAGCGCGCGCTATTTGCGGCGGCCATGCCATGCTCAAAGCAAAGGCGCCTCAGTTGCCGTGGTGCACGGTGTGGACGATTGTGTCTCGCAAAGTCGCCGTTTAATATCCCTTTATAAGGAACATAAATACTTATGTAATTACTCTAATAGTGGTGAAAGAGACGATGCTTGGCATCAGATTGGCGTTTCTGGCGGGGGAGGTTACAGAAGAGAAAAATTCAGAGAGAAAGTCGTGAACTGCATCATGTAAGAAAACATAAAGTTACCACTGACAGACGCGATATTACCAGCATGCTATTAGGATTAGTACCAAAACAGACTGTTTTAAAATCTTATCAAGTTAAAAAAAATCACTCTAACCCCTTTTTCGAGTATTATCGTATTGTTTCATTGTATATTAATTTAGCTGAAAATTGAATCTACTATAAAAAAGGGGCACCACAACTCAATAAGGAACTTGCAATGTTTTCTATGGTGGAATGTTTAATTGTTTAGTTCTTTCTTTTCAAGTTTTTCAAATAGCTTTGTGTTTTTGAAGACACCTACATATGATATTCTGCCCTTACTCCCAACATTCATACACAGGCTTATAATTTACATACATCTACTAATGCAAAAATATCTATACTAGAAAATAATTTGTAAATGGCGATTGCAAAACGACACATCGCTCCTATCGCTCTTTAGTTGATGGTATCTTAAAATAGAGAGGATGCTGTAAGATTCTCAGCAATATTGTAAAATGAAAAAGGACAATAAATAAGTAGGTAGTAAAAATAATAATCTTTTTACAGAAAGAATCTGATAGTGTACGAGAACGAGGACAGTAACATTGTTAGTAGTGACACACAAACTAAAAGAGCCAACCGATATACAGATCAGAAAGTGCACAATCCAATGTCCAAATAACAGGCGAAATAATGAAAATTGGCATATCAAATGAAACTCTAGAAGCTTTCCAGCTTCTGCAACAATTCTGCACAGCCACCACAACCAGACGGATCTTACATCAGTTAAGGACACCGCAGTTACCATCAACTGCTCATCTAGCCTCCACTTCATCTCACTTTCAGTCTCCTCTTCCTCATGAATTTTCACTTCCACCTCCACAGTTACCAAATACTTTTTGGACTAAATTTTATTGCGTAACAAAATATGGTTTTATTTACTTTCACATAATCTTTTAACTTCATAAATTTCGGTGATAATTTTTAATATAGCCTGTTTGGAAAAAGGTATTTTTTTTCTTCACAATAATGGCATCTTGATAACTTGCATAATAGGATATTTGACAAATTTTAGGAAAATATCTCAAATTGTTCATTATACCATAATACAGTTGCAATTTGATTCATTCTTTGTGAATTGCTTTTTTTCTGTGAAAATTACAATCAAACTTTAAATTATAAATAAGACCGCCAAAACGCTAAGTCACGTGATATCAATACTCTTACGTCACTTGCTTGCAAACAAACATTTAGCTGTCAAATCGTAGTACGCTCATGTAATGTACTAATACCACGCATCCACTGTGAACAAAGCAAATGACGCAACTCTATGTGCCACCAATCGCGTGCGTTTTTAATCACGTGGTCAAACATGAAAATTCAATTATTTTATAATGATTTCTTATGAAAATCGTTCATATTTTTAAATACTGTGTTAGTTAATTTGGTTTAAAAAAATATTTACACTTAGTCTAGTAACAATTTGTTTCGTATTTTCATTATAGTCAAATACCTCTTTCTTATCTTGTTATTCCATAATGAACAAAATATCTCAAATTGATTAGCATTTATTCTTCCAAAATTGTATTCAACTTCATCGCCAACTAACTCTGTGTAAAGCAGAGTCCCGTATTCCAAACGACTTTTGTATATAGTCTCACCCAGAACCGTCTTTTTTGTTTTTGTAATCTTTTGCGCATATATTTAAACAAAATAAAGGCTTTTGCTGTTGCCACGGAAATTCGATGCCGCCGCTGTACTTGTGACTCAATACAGAGAAAGAGTTCTCCTGAACTGAACTATCACGGATCGCTTGGAGCGTATTTCACGATAGCAAGTTTCAACAAACTGGGATCGGCCTAGTACGACCTATCCACTGAATCGCGGATCCACCCGGCTATGATAGAACACACTTGTCCTAAATTCCGTCTGTTTGGCGCGATAGCTAAACTGACGTGTACGCATCTCCATAAAAACTGGTGTTTTCTGTGGACAAAAGCTGAATGGAGCTGATTAAATGTAGTTACTTCCTTATATGTACCGTTTTTTTTATGTATTTTCGACGATTTTATATGACGGCCCGGTCTGTTCGTCATTTTGAAACGTAAGTTAATTAGTCTGCATTTAATTTGCAATGCCCTTAAAAATTGCACAATATTTTGGAAAGAGCGGAGGACACCGTTCCTTTTGTAAAACAAGAAACACACACGCTCTCAGTCAATGAGATAATGACGTCTCTGTTGTGACTTAAACTCTTGTCAAAATTTTATATATACGATTCCAATCTGCAACCGTAAACATAAAATTTGCTCAAGAGGGGGCGGTATTTGTGTCTCCGTAATGAGACATTTTAAAAACTCTGAACATGACCAAGCAAGCATGAATGATGAACAAAATTGACTTCTTCAGCGGCCCGCCCCAGGCTTCGCACGGATGCAATTCTTTTTTTCTGCAAATTATGTACACAAACCTTCCTCGTTGGTCGCTCTTTCCATTAGTTAAAACCGTATCAAAATCGATTGGATGGTTTAGAAGAACTTAGGAGGAGAAATAGACAAAAGCGGACAGCGATTTCAATTTATAATAATGTAATAGATATAGATGTTTTCATGATAAATACATATATTGTATATATATTAGGAAGTCAAGGAGGGCGTTAGTAACGGTACGAAAGGCGACCGGCGATGGATACTGAGCATGCGGCACGGCGAAAGAGTAGACCTCACCTACGGACAGTGGGTTCCTTACTGCTTCGACAAGTCTGGCACGTATCAGAGAAAGGACCTTAACATGCCCCTCACTTTGCCCGAAAGGTAAAGCTATATTGTTTGTAAGAAAATGTTTAAAAGTGTGAAGGAACCAATTAAGTATAACCAAACCAGGTCAATCAGTAAGGGATTGAAAATAGTTACGCTTTGGAGGAATACCTACTGTTTGCATGTTAATTGGTTTTTTAATTCTATTTTTTATTAGTAAATCAACCATATTGTCGTTTTATATTATAACTGAACAATTAGAGAAAACAGAGAAGATATTGTCTATTCTTAGAAAATTATTTGTCACTGGCCGATTGATGTATCATCTCGCAACTAAATCATTAATATAAGTCAATAATAATATTTGAGAATAAATGTGTAGATGTTTACAATACATAATTTGCCAACACAACTGTTTATTCTTGCAACTTAATATGTTTAAAAATAAACATGAAAACTAGAAATTATAAGCCGATAATAAAAGGCATAATAAGTGCGCAATCCCCTACGTCAAAAGCGTTCCAATCCAATACATGCAAGCAAGTCAAAATGTTTATTGTCATTCACTACAAATGATTAAATATTGCGCACGATATCAAAGAATAAACGAAAAGTAAAAGAAAAATCTTGCAATGTTTCATGGTTTACTAAGCATAGCAACGAGAGACAGGCTGACGCCCCACATAATAGGTGGCTACCGTCGCCTATAACACTAGCAACGCCACAAGTGCTGCAAGTGCGCTACCGACCATAGTAAGATCAAGGGCATAGGGCATCCCTTACTCACTCACCGAAACATGCTATTATTTCACTGTGTTCTTCTGTAAGGGGTGGTTACTGCCGCCAGGCGGGCTCCCTAAACGCCGTTTGTCCTGTCAATATTTTCCAAATCCAGACCAAAACCAACTTTCATTTCCATAATTGACCCCGCCGGGAATCGAACCGGAGATTCCTGAGACAGAGCGTTAAGAGAAGCACCCTAAACACTCATCCAACGGGCTCGTCTCGGCTCGTACTGAGTAACGAGCTGTGTCTAGAAGTATCAGTATACATTTAATAAGATGAAATTGTGGCGGTGTGTTAGAGCCGGTGGTGCGGAGAGGTTCGGGCGGGACACGCCATTGACGCGCGTGGGGCGGCTGCAGGCGTGGTTGGTGGGCGAGGCGATGAGGCTGGCACAAATTCCATTGCGCTACGTGTACTGCTCACCGGCGCTGCGGTGCATAGAGACGGCGCACGCGATGCTGCAAGGCCTCGAGGCGGATAAGACCATCGCCATCCGCGTCGAGCCGGGCCTCTTCGAGTTCAAGAAGTGGCACATGGCCAAGGGCATGGTGCCGTTTATGACTCTCAAGGAGTTGCATCGCGCCGGCTTCAATGTCGATTTCAGGTGATCATGAACTTATTGCTTGGGCTTAATTTCAGTCGCTTATTATCGTTTTTTGTTTGCGATTTGTCGGTTCTAAAAGATGAATTCATGAGGAAGAATCTGGCAAGTAATCTCAAATGTATTCTATCAGCCCGTGAAGAACAAATTTTGCTAGAGAGTTTTCTGTATGTATTTTCACCTGTAACAATGTCTTATTTTGGAATAAAACTTTGTTTTAAATCCTATAATAATCTTAGGTACCGCAAAGACATGTTACACATATATAAAATTAAAGTATTAGGTCGGTGAAAAAGTCTTTTCGCATATAGTATGTATAAACTTTAATAAAATCTCTTTGGTTGTACTATTTGTGGCTGGTTTTGATGACATTAAAAAGGTTACATTTCAAAGAAAAAAACAAATTCGTAAAATGTTCCAACTATTTTTCATTTGTTTTTCTTTCTGTCAAAATGACTGAATCTAATGAAGAAATTCAATACATTTTAAAATTTTATTACAAAAAACGATAAAATGCAACGCAAGACGCGAAAAAAAATTGTGATGTTTAGGGGCATAATGCAGTGTCAGTAAAAATAGCACAAAGTTGGTTTAAGCGTTTTCAATCCGGGAATTTTGACGTCAAAGATGCACCTTGCTCTAGTCGCCCTGTTACGGATAAAATGGACGCCATTTTTGAAAAAGTGGAGCAAGATCGGCATATTAGTAGTTACGACATAGCTCTTCTGCATCTTTTTTTTTTCTCATTCTGAACACTCTTTCGCATATTCTCAACACTTATTTTTTTCCAGTTACAAACCATATGTTGATTTGGATGTAACCAGTTCGGAAGAGTTGGATGAGTGGTACGAGAGGAGTGAAAAAGTGTTCCAATCTGTCGTCAAAGATACGTCCGCCGAAGGTAAATCTTTTCGTTTTTCCTATTTTATGAGAAAACAATTAAATTGCTTTAAATATTTGTGACATTTGCAAAAAAAAAATCATCACTTAAAGAAACTTAAAAATCTATAATAGTGGCATATAAATCAAAAGAATTTGGTGTTTAAATAAGAATATGACTATGAATAAGACTAAGGCGAAATGACAGTTCGCCTCTGAGACAGTGGCTTTTTGGAGATATTCCGAAAGCTGAAAAAAAAATAGTCCAATAATCCAATTTCTAAATACCAAATATGAGACCTCACTGATTGTCCACCATTGAGTTTCAATTAACAAATATTTTTTTTATAAAAAATGAAGTGTTTTCTTAATATGTATTTTTATAGCAATATTATTCTGCTTAAGTATCAGCTAACTTCAAAATATAAATATATTTTGGAAAGTCAATTTTCTAATTATTTTTTCTGTTTTATTCCTCATAATTATCCGGGCTGGGAAATTATTATATTAACGGAATAAAGAAATTTATGGGGTTCCTAACATTAAAAAAAAACATAGTTAACACGTACTTTTAATAGTAGTACGTATTTTATTTAGTACCTATCGCTACCTATCGTGAAAAAATTATCATACAAACTCATAAAATGGTGACCAAGTGTTGTCAAGTCACAAACAGATAGCGCCGCTTCTGACATTTTTACGTGCGAGGGAAAAAGACAGAGCTACATAATTTCTCGATGATGTAAAACTCAGTCTTGGTTGGGTTTGTCAGTATTGAACAGCCCGTCTGGCGGCCTTACAGAAGACCACCGTGAAATAACAGCACGAGTGCTGTTGTGTTTCGGTGAGTGAGTAAGGGATGCCAGAGCCCATTTCCCTATCCACACCAAATCCCTTATCCTTAATACTACTGCAGTCGGCAGCGCACTTGCAGCAGCTTTGGTGTTGCTTGTGTTATAGGCGACGGTAGCCACCTACCATCAAGTGGACCGTCAGCCTGTCTACCGAACTTAACATAAAAAAAACATTGTTTGCGTTTCTCCATGGCTTTACTTTACGTACTTATTTGAAGACTGCAATTATATTTTATTTTGTAGATATCTCTTCTTTAATAATTACTTCCTATACATTACCATCACGTGTCCAGTCAATTTCCACTTTATTTCTTAACGTATTCTACTCTTGTAATCAATTTGTGTCCACTATTATACTTACTAGCTGAACCCGGCCACGCTTCGCTGAATGCGCATGCCTTCTTTGACAAAAACCCTGATAACTCGGCAAAAACAAATAAAATATTCATGAATTATACACACAAACCATCCTCAGAAATTTCTCTTTCCATCGGATACAATCAAGAACACAACTTTAAGAGATTAGTGCACACATACAGACAGACAGAGAAAAAGGAGGACTTTACTTTATACCATGTACCTAATGTCACAAAAACATCTTTTAGGTGGAAATATAATGTTCGTGGGGCACGCTGCGACGTTAGACCTAATGGCGGTGACGCTGAGACAGCTAGAAGCCGATCCGAGCGAAGCTCCTGCAACCTACCAGATCAACAAACACCTGGACCGTGTGCCTTACTGCGCGGTGGCGGCCATGCAGGACCAGCCCTTCCAGCTGGTATGCCCTCCAGTGCCCCCGTCTATTAACTCCAGCTCCGGCAGATTCGATTGGAAGATGTTGCTTGATATATGAACCGCAGACTACATATCAGATGGAACATAAGGCCGGTGAGATGATAACTCTCAACGGCTTTAGGTGGATCATTAAATCCATTAGTTTGCGGTAGGATCAATCTGCGATGGCATTAACACTAGACCGCCTTATGATCTTTTTGGAACTGTATGTTCTAAAAGGAAAAGCACTGATGTCTCTTATCTGTACGGCACCAAATGAATCAGAAAAGAAAACTTTATCTAAACACAATTATTCAACTAATTTTACACCTAGTGTTTTCAGAATAGGCTATTTGAAATTGTGAAGAATAAAATTATAATTATTAATTTTAGAAAATTAACTAAAAATTATGGATTATCCATTCAAAAAAATCCCAAGGAAAAAACACAAAAAACTAACACATATTTATGAAAACGCCTGAATGGCGGACGAATTGGCTGAATGTCTAATCAAACAACATCAAACAGTTCATTTTTATTTAGTCAGTGTCAGGTTAACATCATGAGAGGACTGCCAAAACTACTTGTCGCGTTTTTTTTTATTAGAAGTGCCAAAATTTCTACAGCATCGGGATCATGTCACTACCTACAAGAGGGCAAAAAGTCATCGAACAAAATAGCAATATATTGTAATTAAATGTAAATAAACCTTTAAAAAAATGTCGTGAGTTTTCATATAAAATCTTTATTTTTATCGTAAATATTTTTATTATGTCTTATATTTGGAAATGATTTTTTTATATATAGTAATTTTATAACCGTTTTGCATACAAATAAGACAGCAACCGATCTTGCCTTTAAGTTTTAAAAATTAGTGAATGGATCAGTGATCCCCATGTGCACAAATTTTTAACTTCATGAATCATTTCGTCAATTTATTGGTTCTTTCAATTATGTTTTCATTCATTAATTATTAAATTTAAAATCTGCAATCTCAATCAGCCGGAATGCATCGAAATTTTCATTTAACAATCAGGTTTTCGGTACCTTGCTTCAAATGTCTTGTTTTTTAATGTTCTGATCGATCAGTAGTTTTGCATTTCTCGACTGAACGAATGTTAGATAATCGCAGAAAAATGTACACTCATCATACTACAATGCAAATGAATACATTGAATTCATTTTAAGGTGAACAGAGTTAAGCGTAGAGCTTGTCTCATTTATGATGTTGAGAAAATTGCGTCAAATTACTTATAATGTCAGCTGGAAAAATTCATAAACTGATTCCTGTTGTGTACGTTATATAGAAATGTAAGAAAAGACGTGCTTTTTGAATTCATAATTTTATATTTACCAATCCCAAATTCATAACGTTCGTTAGAGTCGTTCTGAAAGTTGGACGTGAGAAATTCATGATCTAAAAAAATTAGAATGTGTGTGAGGAATAGTAGATCAAAAGTACTTATGTGTTTCCGTGCTTTCTAATTTATTAACATGAATTCAGAGGTTGGCTAAGGTGCCAAGCCAATTATTAACTAGAAGACTTTGACGTACATGCCATCATAGATAAAATACTACTTAACCAGTATAGATGGTCAACCTCCATATAACGATCTGAAGCCAATTTCATATTGGGATTTCCACTCCCTAGATGTCACTAAGAGTCTCGAATTTAACATTAATGTGTATTTTGTTAAAAATTATAACCAACAAATTCAATCACGCAGTTATAGTTCCTTATTATCGTGGTAATAACTAGAGGGCGACGTTGCTGAGAGGTACTTTTATCATTAATCTGTGACTTTTATGTATGATATTATTGCCCTATTTTTTAGAACAGAACCTATACCGTTCATACGGCCCTTTTATCGCTGTTCGTGCCCACTTCTTTTATATTTTAAATAAATTTTAGTAGTGCCATCTCTTGTACACGAGAATTGACTGAATGGTCGACTGCAGCGACTCTAGCGGATTTTTAATGACAACAAATAAGCGACAAACTACACAGGCGGCATCTAGATATAAGCGAAATTGGATAGGGTACGGATTCAATGTACGTGAGTGACCATCTATACTGGTTAAGTAGTATTTTATCTATGATGCCATTAAAAAAAAATTAGTCTCATCGCAGCACACTTATCTTTTTAGCTTTAAAACGTTGTATCGAAAATCGAGAATATCTTAATAATGTATAAATTAATATACCTACCTGTGTTTCATTTCCATTAAAGATAACATTAAGATTTTACTGTTTAGATTTTATTCAAGAATGATGTATTCTAATTAGTTTTATAATTCACTTGGTGTCAATGGATTGTCGTCGTTGAGACCTTTCAAACGATACCCAACACGGGGGGTCTGCCTGCCACGGTTACCGACAGTCTAATGAGTAGACCACAAATGTAAAATTTTTATATTTGGTCTATTGCAAAAAATTCCTCTATCCGAGACCCCTTAAATGAGTACCAACACGGTGGGTCCACTAAGGGTTTAATGAGTATGTAAAAATAGAGACTGAATTTTTTAATCAAAATACTAAATGTAATATATATGCTTATTATATGTATATTCTGGTGATACGATTGTTAACAATATAGGAAAAGTACTCAATACAATATAAGACAACAGATTTTATTTTGTTTCGTCCAATAAGTTACTTATGAGTCCAACAATATGTGATAAAAGTATAACTCAGATGTGGCATGATATTGGAAATATGAACTGATTAATTAGACTGATTTTGTGTAATTTTTTACCATTACAGAATTAGAATTACACACTATTTTTATCTGTCTTGGAGTCAGTAAATAATTAAAAATTTTATGTGTTTTTTTTCTTATAACATTTTGCTATCCACCCAAAACTCGGTCTGTTTGTAATACATATTATAAAGAAATGATTTGAGTAATGTTCAATCTTATTTTTTATAGTATATGGCAATAGGATTACCACGGTTTGGCCTAAAACAATCCCTATTCCAATGGAGAAAATGCAGTTTTTTCTCACACAAATTTCGTTGTGTGTTTTCGACCAATGTGTGTTGATAGCGATGAGTGATGACATATGGCTCTGAACTATGGGCCTCGAAGAAAGCTCAACGAGCTATGGAGAGGTCTGCGTTACTCTGCGAGATCGATGCACTTTTTGGTAAATATGTCATTTTTGAAGTTTCTTGGGGTGAAGATTATGAAAATGACACCCATTTTGAAATCTAAGATGGCGGCCATGCATTTTTTAATAAATACAGACAAATATTATATTTTGATACTTCTTACCCTATTAAAGGATGTAAGTGCTTTAATATTAAAAAAAAGTAAATGTCATTCAATTTGTGACAACCTTGCTGATTTATGTTTTTCTTGTATGTATGTATATAATGTGTATCAAAATATTGTATGTTTCCCTAATATAAAAAAAAATAAAAATATTTTTTTAATCATATAGGTATTTGCACAGGGTCCTTAAACAGGGTGTAGCCACCAATCTAATAATATAAAATACATCTATATTCTTTAAACCTGCATTCCGCAAACAAACAATTATTTATTTATTACAAAAAAAAAATCCAATATATTCAATAAATAAAAGTCGGTCTGCAATAGGATTATTTTATTCGAGAAATCGATACAATGCAAAAATGAAAACAATATAGCATCAACAAACATCAAATGATAAAAATAAACTTATTTCCATTAAAACAGAATTTAAAATGCTTTATACAAGAAATGCAATACACATTTTCTTCAATTGATATGACTAGACAATCTGTTTTATTATTAAAACTTTAAATAACAGTGTAATTATACTTAAAACGAAATGCAAAGCAGAAAAGCAAAATAATATACATTTTAGAACAGGAAAGGCACAGTTTTTTTTTTATATTTCAACATTGTTATTTACAATTACTTATTTTATTAATATTATCGAACATCCTTAAAGTAGTTTTGGAAATTATAAATATTCATAATCATCGTGTATCTATCGTATCGTATGTAACTATGTACTCTCGATTATTATATCCTTGGATATATTTACAAAATAATATTATGGTGTATTCATCATCCTTGTTTTGATCAAATCACTTTGATATTTGTATCAATCTTTGTTTTTATCATATCGCTACGATATATCTATACTTTCGATATAAATTACGCTGTACTTTTACATCACATAGGGATATGGTTATAATAAATTTTTTTAAATAGGATTGTTATTGGATGTTGCCGATGGGTATCTACATTATGGTTTACGTTAATTTTAAAATATACTACACTTACAAAACAAAGGCAATTTTTTTGGCAGTTTGGTCATAGCACTCATTATTTTGGAAACTATAAAGCCTGCTTATCGCCTTTTTAGTAACTATTACATAAACAATGTAGTGAATTCTCTTAAACGATAATATCCGATTCTCAGTTTAGATGATCTAGCTAGATGGACCAATAGACAGATATTGACAGTGACTTTATTTTATACCATTGAAATATAAAAATAACTACTATTTAGCAATGAGAAAAGATGAGTTTTAAGATTGAGTTAGTTTGAATTTCAGTCATTTTGGGATTCAATTAAAGACATTTTTAAAGGGCATATGAATAGCCCTGAACCGAGATCAAATTCTTAGTTAAATAAGTGTTCACAACACAAAAACAAATAAATACGTCACTTATTATCTGAATTAGAGTAATTCATTTTTTCAGCTAATACTTCTTCTACGATCTGTTGGATTATTTGTCTATCTTCCGCTTTGATATCCTCGGGTTTAGTTTTGTCGTCATATATTTTTCTATCTATTAGCCTCGTTATGACTTCTTCAACAATAACATTAATATTTTGATTGGTACGGTTAATTGTACTTTTATTTTCTATTATCCCATCTACAGACGTAAGTTCTTCATTATCTGCTTCAGTGGTCTCATTAACAAAGGTTTCGATGTGATTTGAGTCAACTGTTTCAAATACTTGGGGTATATCACCCCTATTATCTTCTATTTCAATTACATTATCAGTTATAATACTCTCAGAGAGTTCATCAGCAATATGCTTATGTCGTTTCATTATTTCCTTTAACTTCTCTTTAGCAGAAGCAACCATTTCTCTGTGAGTTTCCGACTTAATTTTCTCTATAGCTTTCTTTTTTCTCTCTTGTCTTAATATTTTTAATTCATCAAATATCTTTTTAGCTTTTGGTTTTTCTGCTTTAATTTCTTCTTGGATTTCTTTATCTTCTACATTTTCATCTTCGATAGCTGAAGTATCACGTTCTTCTTCCTCTTCACTCTCTTTTTGTACATCTTTAACATCTTCGTTAATAGCAAAGGACATAACTTCTTCTGATTTCGAATCGATTTCATTATAGTTAATATAATTCGTGTTAGTCTCTTCTAATGATATTTGACTTGATTCACCATCATCTGGTATATCAGTTTGAGTAATATGACCCTGAGGATGGTCACGAAAATCTTTTCTTTCCAATATGAAAAGAGCTGGCTTAGTTTTTATTTTAATTGGGGGCATAAACTTGTAATTCATAGCTACTTGTGCGAATGTATCAACACTGTCTAATATCACGTGTGTTTTGGTGAAAGCTTTTAGACTTGACGAATATTTACTTTTAGCTTCAAAAAGAAGATGAGTGTACTCTTGTAACTGTTCTGTTTGGAGCGATTCATTCTTGCTATATGTCCAGTGGTTATGGATTTGTGTGAACCTTGTAACACCGGTTTGAGCTGCCAAATTGCTTATGTGTATATGTACGTAGGGTTCGTTTTTCAACAGCTTGTGGAATCTGAAATTATTATATAGGTATATTTAAACTAAAAACCCGCCGAAACCGCATTAAATACTGATGAATATGTAAAATGTTTTCCTATACTGGATAAAAAATTTATATGCATTATGTAAGTCAATTTAATTTTTATGAGAATGGGGTTAAAAACTGAAAGCTGATCGTAGGTGGCGCCACTGTTGAGTGATCCTAATCGCCGCCAAATTGCGTTCTTGTTTCCCTGTATTTATCAGCGAATTTGCCTTTATTTCTACAAAAATGTATTCGACGTAGAGTGTTAAGCAGTTAAAAAACAGTTGAGGAAAAGAAAAGCATCTACTGCACGTAATCTCGAATATTTAGTCTGCTCCCAATTTTTTCGTCGTAAAGCAAATCCATTGTTTTCTTCTTTTGAAATCTGTAGGGAATATATGGATTCTCTTCCTTTTGCAATACAAAGCTGAAAATAAGCCTTATGTTAATTAAAATGTGTTGGGAAGCTGTATGTGCATAATATGTAAATAATATTATATATTTCTAACATATAACAATAATAATTATATTCCTTGTTAATATAATATTGTTGCGAGCTTAATTACTGCCTTTGTTTGTGTGTTGGGGAACAAAGGCAAAATATAAGGATTTGTTCTTTTAGAAACACTGAGTCCTAAAATATAAAGTTATTTCAAGACAATGGTGTTCTAAGAATATCGACTTACATGCTTAACGAGGATGGCTTACGTGCAACCGCTATGTAACTCCGCAAAAGTTTGAATGCGCGTATTTGTAAGTTCCACACAGCACTGACAATTCTGACAGGTTTTACTTAAAGGGTAAAAAGAATAGGCTACAAATTTACTCTATATACATAATTATATGTATTAGGCCAAAACCATAAATATAACATCAGTTCAATACAAAGCGAAGATACATACTTAACAACTAAGTAAAATCTGTATATAATTTTTTTATTCTATTTACCCTAAAGTGGTGTATTTCTTGTGTGTTTGTTTATAAAAAATGCTCTATGTCCTACATCTAAATTCATTTAGATGAACATTGTATACATATCAAAATGGTCACCTGGTAATGGCCACTCCACCTGGATAATTGGTCATGGCGACGCACATGAACGCTAAAGATAAAATAATATTTCCGACAACCACCACCATCGTGCCCC
This sequence comes from Bembecia ichneumoniformis, assembly GCA_910589475.2. Lineage (NCBI taxonomy): Eukaryota > Metazoa > Arthropoda > Insecta > Lepidoptera > Sesiidae > Bembecia > Bembecia ichneumoniformis. Next base: position 7,371,921 of record OU342537.1, on the reverse strand, counting down.
AGAATAACAGCTCATAAATTGGGGATTTTGTTCGCCTTATATATCTGAAAGAAAAAAAAAAAGAGTATTAAGCTATAGTAGTACCACGTTTATTTGTCGCATCGCTAATATTCGTTTTCGCAGAAAAGTATAACCTTACGCCGACTAAGACGAAACGTGAATACAAATGAAAAATCGACTTTATTGCTTTAGGTTAAGATTTTTTTCAAATATGTTTTAATCAATTAAATTTACTTCTAATCGCATTTAAATAGTTGCAAACTTAATAGTTGTCTGGAAAATGTCAGCATTCATGGTAGATAGTTCAAATGGTTATAAATATACATATTTAGGTATTTGATTAAAATATTTACTTATTAGGTAAGATGGAACACAGAACCTCGGTTCACGGAAGATTTTAAAAGTTGTCTACAATATCAAAGGGATACCTTAAACATTTTCTTAAATATGAGATTTACCCATCGGAATGGTAGTTTTTTAAATTATGTGAAATGTATGTGTTTCATCCTAACATTTATTGAATGAGATCCATCAGATATGATTTTTCATTATTCCAAGCATAAATTTCAACGTTTCTATCGTAGAAATGGTCCTAAATATCTTAGTTAACCCATAATTTAGAATTTATTTAGCTGAGCCCGCAACATCGTTGGCGTGGTATTTGGTATAGCGCGTAACTTTTTTGTTTGTAAACCGATTGGATTAGCATGCACAAAGAGACAAAAATTCTAAAACCATTTTTTTACCTAGGTAACATAAGTTTTTTTTTGATGTACAGACACGGCTCGTTTATGATTTTATTATATGTATAGATTATATTCCTCCAATCTTCCTTTTAATTGGAGATTTTTTTTATATCTCCAAAGGAAACAGCTGTGAAAATTCTATTATGAAAACCTGCATTTTTCGTTACATACAAAATAAATGTTTTAAATTTGTAGCACCCTATAGTTGTTAGTTAGAGGTTTGCGAAACATTAATTTTGATTATTTAGATACCTAGCAATTAAACTGAAAGTCAGGTTACAAGCCATGCTAATGTTAACTGATAAAAAATATGTTTTAAATAACTTTTAATTCTAAACGTAGTCAAAACTTCTAACCAACATTTCGTGTCGTTTCGTGCAGGTTAACTGTATTTATAATCAAATAACATTAATTTATTTGATTGTAAATACGTTAACCTGCAGCATATCGAAGTGTGAAGATTCTACATGTACCTACTACAAACGGTAAAGTGCGATCAGAGGCTCTAGTATGAGTTTACGATACTACACCAATTCTACACTCGCTAGCGAGAACGTAAAACTTTTGTATGGAAAATCGTGAACTGTCAATGTCAAATTATCAATTTTCCATATAAAAGTTGTACGCTCTCGCTAGCGAGTGTAGTATCGTAAACTCATGCTAGAGCCACTGAGCGGTCTGACTGTTGAACAATATGGATACGAGCAAAATTTGTGTATAAAGACGCATTAACGAAGATTTTCCGAAAATAAATATGTATTTTACATACTGCATGTCCCTGCTATTGCTAATAAAATAGTTACACATAAAATATACTTACATGTAAGTGCAAGCAGCTGCGGACGCTACGTTGAGCAACGGGAACACGTATATTATAAATCGGAGTTCCTTGTGTGGCAGAAATGAATAGAGTAAAATGTATGTAACAGCAGGAGCTACTATTGGGACTAATCTTCGGTCCAAATACACGCCCACTGGGATCAAGACCACACTCGGCCCGAGACCACGCGGTAGAGCTGAATATATGTACCATAGAAATGGCGAAGTCTGGTGTACAAAGTTAAGAATATTCTTCTTAGAAAACAAATGTTTCTGATGGAGTAGGAATAATACAATATAGTAAAATCAAAATGACAGACATTATCCATGGTTCAGTGGGACTGATTTAACCCATTCGCTGCGGCGATAAAAATTACGCTTATTAGCCAAGTGCGGGACGGCGTTCATCTCGAATGCCGATCGGCGTCTTCCGCACATAATAAGGATAATATAAGACGCCGATCGGCGTTTTCAGCACTGTTTAAAGAAATTGATCATTCTTACGCAAAAAATCTGAGAAAAAATACAAATACGCCAAACGTGTAATATGTTCCTGTTCTTTACTTTTAAACTACAGTCTCATATATTTTAGTTTCAAATGATAAGGTTGGCTAAATTATCAGTATAACTTTATATCAGAGGTAGCAAACCTTTTCCATTTTATAATACTATTACTATTTATTTACAGACTTTATTTTTATAGACATCTTTGTTAACCTGAAAATTAGTATGAAAATGAACTTTTGTTGAAAGAATTGATGCAATTAGTGGACACTATAGAGAACGGACAAGTGTTAACTTATAAAAATTACAACTTCGTAAATATGTTTACTATTTATATAAAAATGAGTAGATAATTCATACAAATTTATTTATTTGTTTTCAAACACGTTAAAATTTATTTTGGAATTATAAAAAAATAAAACATTCTCGGAAAACATAATTAACACACAAAACGGAGAAATATAAGTACCTAAAATTTAAATAATAGTAACTTTTTCGTAGTACATTTTACTTTTCCTTTTTATTTTCCCAGATTGCTAAGAATAACAGCTACATTCTATTATTATTACATACTATTGTTTGATAAAATTGTCTAGAACTTGCTCCAAATATATTAAGTAAAATCTTTTGCCGGCTAATATAAAGAAAAGGCTAAGGAATGTTTAGCTTCTTTTGTTCGCGCACTTGCATTTCTATTTGTAACATCCGGCACATAAAAAAGGTTCATTAGGTATTACTATTTATTTGGTTAACATGTATCTTTATGACGTTAGTACAATATGGAAATCGAAATTTTAAATCAACCTGAAAATATTATGTTGTAATATAATTTCCAAATAATTGTCGAGAATAAGAATTATTAATATTCAATTGAACATTACAAAAACTACAAATACACACTCAAAACCTAATAGTGAAATGCCGTTTATTAAAATCCTCATTTACATCACAATTTTTATGTAGCTATTGTTTGCTTTTTCATAATTGATTTTAATCTACGTAATTTTTAGTTTATTTCCATTGTAAATGTTAATGAACCTGTAAGCAATGAAATATTTTAATAATTCAAAGCATTATTTTGCTAGAACAATTTATTTGATAAATTAAATGGACAATTTAAACTGACGCGTTGTCCGCGTGACTATTCATGTGTTTTTTTTTTCAATTATGATTTATTTCGCTAAAACGTATTAATGCGAATTAATTATGCCATAAGAGTTAAAATATTAGAAAATAGAAATAAAATATAATTTAGCCAATAATATTTCGCGCTCAATAGAACAATAAAATGCTGTATTAGATACAGCATTTTATTGTTCTATTGGTACAAGGTATATGTATATGTAAAAATAAGATATCAGTAGGTATAACGAAAAATTTTACTTGCTTTTTTATATACACTCCTTTTTGTATTTTGTAGTACACAACACTTTTTAATTTCAGTAGGAAAAATCAAGAGCCAAAATTACTAGCCGAGGTCGTCGTATGTGCAAGAAACAGTCCAATAATACGTAAGCGGGTCGTTAGAACTACAGCAACAAGTATAACAGCACGTCTGATCACCACGAAAGCAAAACAGAAGTGTTGGTGGTGAAAAAATTATTAACCGTCAATAAGAGCAAACTGTGCTTTTACAAACTAAAGTGAACCTTAACATAAAAATTATAAGTTAAAAGACGGATTAACTCGAACCTATCGGCCTGTAGCGACCGACAGGTTCGAGCTTAGGGGAGAGAACAATAGGAACCGCATTCCACAGCGATAAGACTATTGTTGTTAGTCTTATTTTTTACTTAATTTTAACTTAAGACGTAGTAATAAATACCTCTACTTTAGAAAAATAATATTAACATAATATATTTAGGAGATATTGCAAAAATATGTAATAGGTATTTCTTTAAAATAAAAATAAAAAAAAATAAAAAAAAACGCCGATGGGCGTATTTCGCACCTGAATATTAAATCAAAAAACGCCGATTGGCGTCGCCGCAGCAAATGGGCTAACAGGTGCAACAGAAGTTTTGCTTTTGTCGCTGCTAAAGCGCATGTTAATGTCTCTGCTAGCATTTAATTTTTGTACTTTCGAGTATGACATATCTAAAAAAAAATTATACTGCTCTGCACTTTGTAGACAAATATGAAACACCAGACTAAAAAAGTATTTAGTCCACCAGACTAAAATTTTGAAAAAAATAAAAATAAATAAATAAACATTTTTGCTCAGTTACTCAGTTATGTCCTTATACCCTAATGCCCGAATAACTATTTAAAAATTAGAATATTCTCAAACCAGCATGAAACCTTTTTTTTTTAAACAATTAGTAATTAATATGGGCATTGTCCAATCGGATCGAATAAGGGCCCCTCTGATTTTAACGTTTATCACAAAGGAAATTAAAGTAAAAAATTAACAAAGGCCACTAAATAGTGTTAAGGCAATAAAATATTGTACAATACATTAAAAATTATAACATTAAAATAATCACTTCCTATTTTGATTATATTTGTTTATGTCACCAGAATGACAAAATTAACAACATATTCATACAATCAATAAATTTTATTGCACAACAACAATCATGTAAGCAACAACCATCAATAAATTTTAATACTTCCAAAAAGGATACACCCCAATCAGAACTCTTGTTTAAAATTGTGTTGAACCAAAATACTTCTGCTTCGGGCCACAACACTCTACCCCAGAATATTGAATCTATGGCCACTGTTAATGCAACAAGAGCTGCACCAGCTGGTATCACTGTCTTCAGTATCCTACAAAAAGAAAACGTCTTAATGTCATCATGTAGAGATCATGTCGAGAGGTCATGCCAGAGGGTTTTGCCAATGGGTTTTCTATAAAAACTTAAGTGCACTTGCATTGCTTAAGTGCACCAACTGCTCTCAAACGGTGAAGGAAAACACGGCGACGAAACTGCATACGCCAAAGAAGAAATTCTAAGGCGCATGTGAAGTTCACTAACCCGCACTGGGCCAGTGTGTAGTCCATACGCCCTAATAGGCTGTCGACGATGATGATGACTATTTTTTTTTTGCAATATTACAGAATGAAACAGTGATAGCTCAAAGCAAACATGACAGGTGGCAGTTCTAAACACACCTGTATTTCTGAATATTTTCACATTTCATGTGTGGATTTGAAGTAATGATAAAGCTCTATCTGCGAAGGAAAATATATTGAAGAAAACTGCGTGTCCTATAAGATCAGGAATTTACAAAGACATAATGAAGTTTGCTATTCTGCAGTGAACTAGGGTGATGGGACTTTTCTTGATATATTAACTATTCCTATTACATTGAAGACAGGACGGATTACTGGCCTCTGGCCAACATTATATTACAATATTACAGGCTGATACAGATATACAGAATATGTAAAAGTGGGAGTACAAAAAGGATCTTTGGTAAAAATCTTAAAACAATTTGTAGCTCAAAGTGAGAATCAAGTTTATTATTGTTTACAAATGCATCGTGTCTCATTACAATTATCCAAAAATCAAAACTAATATGAAGAAATGGCAAACATAATGAATGGTTCACATTGTACATAATATGTGAGACAACTACAACTGTAACCACTGTTAAATTTCTTTAGTTAAATATTTAATAGCAGCTAAAGTGCTGACAGAAACAAGCCTGGTAAGGGGTCATAGATAATTAAAAAAAAAAAATATCAAACACTCACATATTTATGGTAATTTTTTTCACATACAAGTCCACAATGAGGTAAAGCCCAAAAAGCATTGCTAGCTCTGATCTAAATATGACAATAGCAGCACCAGCAGACACTAAAAACTGTTTGTGTTTTCCCAACAACCACCCTTCAAACGCTAAGAGAACTGGAAGTGAGAGATGTATTAAGTCACTATAAGTGTTAGTATACAATGGAACTAGTATCAAGATATTGATATTTTGTCCTTAATATGAATTGATTGTTCCCACTGACTAGTTTTGGAAATAAATAAATAAATAATTAATAATAAACAGTAGCAGCATAATAAAAAAACTCTCAAAATAACCACTGTTTAAACTAGAGGTGACTCTAGCTCATGTAGCGCCAATACCTTGACAATCAATACCCTGGCGTCCTCTCCATCAGTATGTTGAAACTCATTTAATATGTCTTATTTTTGGTTTATAACATTTTAAATGGTTTAAACTGTTGGCCGCTCGTGGTGCGCCTTACTTTGCTACCACGCCCGGAGTTGTTCATAACATGGGGGCAGAGACTTTGAGAGTGTCGGTGCCGCGAGCAACACAAGCTCTTTGGATGTGTAACGAGCGGGAGCGGCGCTTGCTCGGCACCCCGTAAGACCCTGCGCCCGTGTGCACGGCACGCCTTGCACTATAGGTAAAGCCGGTCCTGGTTTAAATTATACTAGACAAATGCTGTGCTTGGCAGTCATAAACTGCCAAGCCTTTCCGCCAGCCACTCCATTAAAGAAGACCAAAGTAAAATAAAACCACATGTTTAGCTAATAATGGATGTCAGTATCCCTTAAGCTTTTTAATTACATTCAGCTTATGCAAAGCAGGTTGCAGCCCCTCCTCTTACCAACTAGTGGACTGACATTTTTGTCCAAAAAGTCAATTACACAATTGATTCATATCAAAGATATAAATTGCTTCATTCACACATGGTAATTGTTTGCTCTGAACAAATTATAGAGCGGTTTTTATTATTCAAATTATTCGGCTCATCTCTACTAATAAGACTAGCGGGTACAAGATTATTGCAGCAATAGGGTGGTAAAGCTTAACCTTAAGAGATCTCCCTTTAAAGCATTTATTTAAGGGTGCATTAAAATACAAACAGAAACTAGAGTGAACTGAAAAAAAAATGGTAAATGGAAGTCTAAAATGTGTACAACTTCATTATATAATATAGTCAAACTTACCCAATGGCAAAGCCATGATATTTGGCAGTGGGCGGCTCATGTAAAACATAAAGTGGTATTGTGTAACAGTAATCAAAGTGAACCACCAAGCAAAGGTGTTTCCAAATAGCTTTTGTAGAGCATCTCTTAAACGATTCCAAGCCCCTATCACTGAAAGTGCTAATGTCAGACGTACTGAAAAAGTGAACATAAATTTACTTGTATCATATAATGGCCTAAAAACCACAGTCAGTTTACTGGTGATGAGCCATACAATAAATCTATTACTCTATATCAGTGTATGTATATCATATATGTTCTGGATGCAGGCCTCTTCATAATGGATTTATTCTTCATAATGGCCCTACTAAAATTGTTCTGCTTTATAATTCTGGTAATTCAATTACCAAATTATATCAATTTTATTTGCCTTTAGCAAAATTTGAAAATCTTATTAAGAAATTTTATATTATACAGATATGATGTTTAAGTAAAAGGCACAATTAGAATCATAGAAATAAACATATTCAGTACATTAATATAAAACACAGAACACTCAGAAAAACAGCAACTTTAAAAATTATGTTTCCATTGTGACACTTAAGTTAGAGAGCTACTTTTATTTTTTTTATTTTAATGAAATAATCTTATGGACAACCAATCAATTTTTCGCTCTCTGCTATTCAGTGCAATAGTGAATGAATTTTCTATAATTTCAAAAGCCAAAGATGATGGAACTTATACTTTCTAGTCAAATTTCATTCCCAAAAATAGAAGCCATTAATGAGCCCATTGGATGAATGGTTAGGGTTCTTGCCCTAACACTCTGTTTCAAATATGCCTGGTTTGATTCCCGGTAGGGCCAACTTTGGAAATTAACTTTTCAAAGTTAACTCTGAGCTAGAAAGTAGTGGCAAGGCCCATTGCGTTTCAGTTATTTGGGCAGCCTGTAAGAATAAGCCTGTCAGTAAGAAGCCCCTTACAAAGATCACTGAAATAATAGCATGAGTGCTGTTGTGTTTCAGTGAGTGAGTAAGGAATGCCAGAGAACCCATTGCCCTATCCCTTATCCTTAATTACACAAGCAGAACCTGTGGCGCTGCTTGTGTATAGGGAACGGTACACACCCATCAAGTGGACCGTAAGTTTGTGTGTCGACCTTAAAAATATAAATATTGAAATGAATTGTACATATTCCTAAACAAAAAAAATTGTTTTACCTACCTACATACTGCATCCAAAACTTATTTAGTCCAAATAAATGTAATAAGCCTATAATAGGCGCCGACAATGCAGAAATAACGATGGGCCCAATAAAAGTTCGTGGTACAACACCAGGAAATTCATTGTGATCGTACTACAATAAAATATAATTTTGTTAAAGTTTTGAATATTTTAGACTTACAGTTAGTTATTTACAAATCCAAAATTAGATTTTCTAATATACCTCTGTAAGGTTATGCCTATGATAAAGAATATCGTGTGTTGCTTGGATATTAAAACTTTCTTCCACTTTCGTAAATGGACATAGTAATACATGTAAGCTAGCAACGATATAAAGAAGCTGCGCCATTTTTACTTGCAGATAAAAACCGTACAAATACATAAACCATTTCTCTTTTCTATAATCATAAAATTATCTTTCGTAATTTTCGTACATATCAAAATCAAAAGAACCAAAATAAATTTGACTTCGTGACTTGACATTGTCAAAGTCATTTTGACAGTATCCATAGATAGTAAACTATGTGTAAACCTGTCAATACATTATATATGTCATTGTAATTATCCAGAGTAAAATAGTTTCCTGAGAGAATTTGAGAAATGCTGCCAGCCAGTTCCCAAAAATTTTTGTTTTTACAATATAGATGGCAACGTACTAAAATTTCAAATGCACTTCCCTTTTCACCTTAGGATTATTTTCGTATTCCGATGATTGCTCATCTTCCAAATGTCGTTCCATGTTTAATTTGAAAAGACAGCCGCCCAGAGGTGATGGAACTTTACCTTGTCATCAACGTTCAAAACGGCCTCCTTTTTACATTACATTCCCTGTAATTCATCAACTTACGGTAGTTATAATAATATAGCGACAACGTTCTTTTAGGAATCCAAAGATTTGGGTATGATAAATCAGTCGTCTTACAACATTATTATTTGTAACTCGACTGGGTTCAGTCTTCAAGTTATAGGGTTACAAAAAAATTTATTGGTGAAACTAAATGATTATTAGGTACCTACGATGATTTTATAACATTAATATTTTATTTGGCACGAAATTATTTCCATATTCTGTGGCTATCAGAGTGTGGCAGTCATAGTGTTACTGTTATCTATGTTCAAATGTACTTGTATTATAGTTTTTATCTGCAATCTGTAAATGTTATATTTTCTGTGACATTAAAATGGCTGTATTCATTTTTTGAGACGAAAATTATAAATAATGATCAATATTTACATAAATTAGTGCTTGCGAAGATATTATAATAATATAACATTCAATGTCATTACAAAAAAATAAGAATGTGTGATGTTTGTTCTCAGTTTTCGCAGCTTCTAATAAATTGTACGTTGTTTCGAAATTTTGTTGTTAATTTAATTTTACATTCATTTATATTTCCCGTATACAGTTCGAATTCAATAAATATATGTTATATATTTAATTAGTAAGCCAATAGAGGTCTCAAATTATTTCAATTTATTATTATAGGTGAAACAAGAATAACCGACGATGTATCCCAATATCTAACAATAAGCCAATCAGAGTTGGAAATAGTACTAAACTACATTCTCTCGTGGCCACAAAGGTAAAATATTCATATAATTTTGTTTTGCCTTTCACTCTATTTTACTAAAATAATTCACTTAGTTCATCATTGTTGTACCATAGGAAAAGAGTTTCTGATGTAAATTTTGTATCTGTTATGCATTCTGTTAAGATGATCATGATAATTCAAATCAATTTCTGAATTCGTACCACTTCTTTGTGGTAATGTGATATTATCTTTTTTGTTTTAGACAATGCATGTGCTGCTACAGAGATGTAAAAAATTTTGAAAGATTTTACTTGGTAGTGCAAAGTATTCTTTGTTTATCTATTTGCCAACTGAAACTGCTCAAAGAGAAACTTATAGAAGCATCAAAGGCACCTCCTTCTTCGGATGACCAATCTGATAAACAGAAGTCTTCAGAAACATCAGAAAATCAAAATGAAGATCACAATGCAGATACACAAGAATTACAATCGGAGGCTGAGGTGGATACATCAAAATCCACTTCACTTTCACCTGATGAATTAGAAGTTGAAAAATCCGTAGATACCTCAACATCTAAAAATGAAACTGAATTGTGGTCAATGCTACAATTAGAAAAACTCATTCATATAGTGTCTAAAATATTCTTACTTAATTTCCCACTCTATTTAGCTTGCAAACATTCTGCTCTAAGTCGGCAAGATGATTTATCACCCCAAGAGGCAACAAGTTTGGGTATTTACTGCGATTTACATGATACGGAAATACCAGCCTACTTACTCAGGAATGTCAGTTTTTTCTGCAAGTTGGGAGGTGTGTGTGCAATGACAGGAGTCCTTGAACATGCTACACCAAAAACCTTACCTTTGACTTTGGCACATACTATAGTTGCAGCTGTAGGAAACCTCAAATTATGGTTGAATTTTAGAGCTGTGGCACAACTTTTTATGCCATTAAGAAGCAAGCTTCTAAAGTACATGTGTAGTTTGGAGGATAAAGATCTCAGGGTGCCTGCCATCAAATCCATGGCTGGTAAGTTCTTTAATTTTCTTTAATATTTGTTGCGAAAAGGTAATTTTTATATCTCAATGTAAAAACTCAATGTACATTTTGCATATAGTATATATTTATGATAGTACATCATTGATAGTGCACCTATGTGTTGCTGAATAATTTGAATTTAAAACAAAAGATGCTAGATTATAATTAAGAATAAAAATATAATTCGTTGTGGCTATTTTCAAAGAAAGCTTCTATTTTTTAGGCATTATTATTTTTAAATAAAATCCTATAAAAATAAACCCTATATTTGAAAGTCACTTAATGCATAACAAAAAGTGTGTTTTTTTTTCTTTTCTTCATTAAATTAATAGTGACAGACCGACAGACACAAGTTCAAATCATGATCTGATTTTGTTTTTAGATTTAATAATATTTCGATTTGAAATAATTATCACTTCATTTAACATTCTAGGAAAATGTGAGGAAACTCATATGAAAAAAGACATGAAAAGTATTCACCAATGCACTAGTATAATAAATTCACATACAGTAAAAGCTTCTTATTCACAGTTCTTTATTTGCAGTTTCATTATTCGCATATTAAAAAATTGCGACCCTATTCCTGTATTTGCAGCTAAAGATTTCTTTATTCGCAGAGATTCTTTTATTACTATTATGCCTAAAGCACGTTGTCAAATGCTATTGCCGCCGCCATATAGGGTGGCTCCCCTAGGTTTTTTTTTTTCAAAGTTTATTTACATTATATACAGTATATATGTACCATTTTGTTTGATGACTTTGCAATCTTGTAGGTAGTGATCAAAAAAATGCGACAAGTAGTTTTAATAGTTTTAATATTAACCTGACACTGTTTCCCCGACCTAATATATAGATTCAAAAATAATATGTAGGTAAACTGCTCTTATTGATACAATTTATTTATTTCAATTGTAATAGATTTCATGTGGGGCGCTGCCAAGGAGCCTCTTGACGCACCGCTCGCATTTGATGCTGACGGATTAGCTCTAGCGTTTAAATACTTCAACAGTAGCACATTAACAATGAGATTAGCTGGAGTGGCACAAATCAATGCTCATATAGCCGCGCATAATGAGCTATGTGCAGGCGAACCAGCAGCTGATGCGGAGATGGCAGGACAGCAGTTGGCCTCGTGGCTTACTAATAACAATATAATTGAACATTTGTTTGGACCAAATTTACACGTTGAGGTGGGTAATTTTTTTTTTTTAATTTGTTGTTTCTTAATTGAAGAATATATGTTAGTGTAGTTGTAGTTATATGTTAGCTTTATGTTAGTGAGTGGTTTCATAAACTGGTCAGAATGTCTAGATGCAATACTCGCATACATTCAGAAGTGTTTTATCTTTCTTAATTTTAGTAAACTTCTCTCTATAGCTTGTTGGCATAGAGTCAAAATGACTTTAACTTTATTAGAGAAAATCCATGTTTGGCTAGCATATGTAAAGCTTGGTAGAATACATGTGTCCATTATAATTTTTTTTTTAATATTTGGACTGAAGTTTCCTTTCAGTATTTCGTTTTGCGACTAGAATTTCTTCTAAGCTTGTGTGATTTTTCTGTTACCTTCAAATTCATTTTTGCTATTATTAAAGGACACCTGTTTTCCGTGATAAATGTAATCGTTCACATACTCAATTTCATTGCCTGCCACATGGATTGACCTTCTTCTATCGTTTGTAATTATTTACCTATTGAACTAATAGTAAATGTCGATTATTCGTTTTTTTTTTTTTTTTTTATTGAGCTACGCGCTGACTCTTCGTGCACTATGGGTCCCAACCCTGATCGAAATCCGTTATTATATCGAAATCCGGTGGTATCGAAACACTGAGGGACATACCCAACCTACTGCTGCCATACTGACACCATTGCATATTTTCGTAATCCGACGCCCCGATTAAGTGACGATAATGGCTGTAGCAATACGAACTGCAAAGATCAATCGACATCATTCGGGAAAGAAATATCCCGTCATCTATTAATAATGATTTTCGTAATCTACCCCCTGCCATGCGACGTGGCGGAGATATTTCGCGAAAGTGACGCTGGAGCTTCAACTTCGATTTAGAAACTGAAGCGGAGTGATGTCTACATAACTATACTTTCGACTCGGATGATTGTGATTTACGGCGGCGCAGTGGTGTGACGATATAAATATCGTCGGAAACAGAACTCTTCAACTGATTATGAAACAAGAAACGCCACCTTAATACATTTAAGGTACATAGCCGTGCCTGTAGATGGGTCTTCAAATTTATCCTTTATGCACGGGAACTATCCTTTAGACACGGGAAGAAGTGAAGGTATCGGCAACGATTTGCTGTGACGTTGGTAACTCAACGCTTCGTGTGATTACATGCCATTGGAATCCTGCGCTTCATGCAGTTACAATGATAATGGGGTCGTAGCGCTTTTCACAACTTCTATATGGCATTGAAAGCTCAGTGCTTCGTGCAGCTGCGATATGATGTTAGAGAGGAGCTTTGTACTATTCACATTATATGATTGAGATTACCACGTTCTGCACGACGACAGTATAGTGCTCGAAACCCCAGGCTACGCTGTACCTACACAAGTCCTGTACTTGTAGATAGTTCTGCTTGTTCGAAAATTTCATCAACATCGGTTGAGCGGTTTTGGAGTCCATGGGGAACATACAATACCTACATATATCTGCTTTTATATAAGAGATATTTTTTTCACGTCATAAAACATATTTATATTTTTTTCAGGTCATAAAACAGTCTCACATGATCTTGAAGTTCTTGGCAGTGGAAGGTCGCGTGACGTCAGAGCATGTGGAGTTGATTTGGGCGGCTGCCCAGCTGAAACATTGCGGTCGACAGGTCTATGACTTGTTACCAGGTTTCATTAGGGCCCTGGCGCCCAAACCATGTGCACTGTTATACAGTTTGCTATGCTCTCTGCCACCAAAGGAGCATACAGAACAGGTTGGTAGTGACTTTATAAAATTTTCTAAGTCTAAGATATAACATAGATAAAATACTACTTAACCAGTATAGATGGTCAACTTCCATATAACGATCTGAAGCCAATTTCATATTGGGATTTCCACTCCCTAGATGTCACTAAGAGTCTCGAATTTAACATTAATGTGTATTTTGTTAAAAATTATAACCAACAAAATCAATCACGCAGTTATAGTTCCTTATTATCGTGGTAATAACTAGAGGGCGACGTTGCTGAGAGGTACTTTTATCATTAATCTGTGACTTTTATGTATGATATTATTGCCCTATTTTTTAGAACAGAACCTATACCGTTCATACGGCCCTTTTATCGTTGTTCGTGCCCACTTTTTTTATATTTTAAATAAATTTTAGTAGTGCCATCTCTTGTACATGAGAATTGACCGAATGGTCGACTGCAGCGACTCTAGCGGATTTTTAATGACAACAAATAAGCGACAAACTACACAGGCGGCATCTAGAAATAAGCGAAATTGGATAGGGTACGGATTCAATGTACGTGAGTGACCATCTATACTGGTTAAGTAGTATTTTATCTATGGATATAATAATGTATTTAATTTTTTTATTTCAAAGAATTTATTTGATAGTCTGTTTGTTATGCTTTTGGATTAAAATCCAATGCTTTACGACTAATAGTTGTTTGTTTACCAAATTGTTTAGATATTATTTCAGTCATCACAAATCATCTTAACGATGAAAACACAACTTATACCGTTAAATTGTAATTAATTAAATTGCAGTGACAAATGTAATTTATGATATTTTGACAATTAAAATTTTACTTAAAATATACTATGTTTCATATATTAAATAATAGCATGAATAAAATGTGTTAGCACACAATATATAGCACTCGCTGACAATTAATCATTAGGTCAACAAATATTTTCTTCTTAGCTCTTACTTCGTTATCTTCTTCGGTCAACACTTTGTTATGCTACTGCTCCACCTGCCTCTTAAAGCGTAAATTAGCACGTTAATTGAGGCATTACGTAGATGGGGCCAATATTTTAACATGTTAATTTACAAAAGGCATTACTAATGGCATTAAACGTTAGGCAATAGCTCGGGTGTCGGTTTTTTGACACATCAAAGGGTTTTAACGTGTAATTAAACACACTAAACGATGTTGGCTACATTAACGCCGTCTTATTCCGCAGGGCGCACGCGTAAAGTAAGGACCTATGCACTTTTTAGACTGGAACTGCATTATTACGAATACGACATTGGAGTTTTTAGAGTTAAATCAATCAAGATACTTTCACCATCTCCCTTTTTTAGATAAATGCAATTTTCTTTTTTAATAAATTGCATAAATTCATATAATAATCTATCATCCTCATTGCTGTAACTAGTGCAGCTGCTTCAACCTCCATTTTGTATTAACGCGTTACTTCACTAGGAATTACGGCGTTGTAACCTAAACGCGCATTTTTAATGCCTTAATTAACATGTAGTTGGTTATTAACATCAACGTTAACTTTAATGCAGGTGAAGCAGTAGCATTATCATGACAGCTTGGTATTTTTTTCCAGGTAAAATTTACTATGCTTGATGGTATACAATTAGTGGCGAGTATTTACAAATTTAAAAAAAAAAGTCCCATGTCTTGAAATTTCAAAGACATGACCACTTATCCTATGCTGTATTATCATACCAACCCTACGCATTAGCATAAGGCCCAAATATGGAGAAACACTGTTCTGTATAGCACCCTCTAATTAGCAAAAGTCTTGAAAAACCAATGAAAGTGAAATGCGACTATTCACTCACTTAGGCTGTCGAGGGTTGAGGCCTATATTTTACAGTGAAATCATTTCGATAGAATAATAAGCCCATTATTATTCACTCTTGTTTGATTTTCACCTGTTTCTGTTGATGAGGATAATGCAAAAGTTTAACACTTTTGAGAATGTTTTGATAATGAACTTCCAGAGTCTGTACTTGGCTTCGGTGCTAATGCGTGCAATGTGGTCTCGCGGTTGCGGTTCGCCTGCGCCTCCTGATGAACTGCCTCGACAGCCACCACCTTCGTGCAAGCCGCACCACTCTTCAAGCGAGGCATCTGTCAGCATGGACCAGACCAATTCCGACGATGACCCGGTATTTTCAATAATATTTTTCGTAATCAATAATTTATAAAATCTTTTTTCCTGACAGCTTCTAAGTCTAAAAAGCTGAAATTTGGAATATACATGTTGTGAGCTTATATTTTTTGCTTAGTTTTGGATATTTTTAAACAATATTAAGATCATATTGTTATAACAGTGTGAAGAGTTGAGTACGTCCGGCGAGGAGGCAGGACCAACGCCTAGGAAGCAAAGCAAGCATCAACGCGAACTAACCGGTAATTTGAATACATTTGTGTTGTCTCTTTATAAGTATTTATTTCAAGGAATAAATCAAAACATTGTTTCCAGCCGAACAAGAATGGCTTCGCGAAGGCGAAGAGCTCACTAAAAAGGAATGTGCTACGTTGAAGCCTTGTCATAAGTAAGCATTTAATTTAAGCAGTATCTCTTTAAAATATAACATGTTATTAATTTGATATTTGGAGAGCCTTGTGCTCATAACAAAGTTCAATCGGTTGCAATGCAATTTTTCACACATGTATATTTTTCATTGAGACTTTTTGCTGTTAAATTTTGAGAAGCCCTTTGGTCAATGGTTAAACCTTAGAGATCTGACTCATTGGTCCTGGATTCGATTCCCGAAATGGCCAACTTTGCACATGAACTTACCAAAGTTAACTATGGTTTTGGTGTTTTAGTAGTGGCAGGCCTTATTATATTTTGCAGTCAAAAATTGGGCAGCCCGTTTGGCGGCAGTAACCACTGGCTTACAAAAGACCACCGTGAAATAATTGCATGTGTGCTGTTGTATTTCGGTGAGTGAGTAAGGGATGCCACAGCCCAATTTCCTAGCCTTTCTTATTAATTTATCCCTAATTATACTAAGGTCGGCAGTGCACTTGCAACACCTATGACCAAGTGAACTGTCAGCCTGTCTGACGTTCTTTACATAAAAAAAGCAGCTGGACTCAACTGGTGTACCATAATTTATAAATTTTTCGTTATAAGATCCCTCAATTTCATGTAACATTGTTTTCGAAATTTAGTTTTCGATTTGTAGCTGTACTTCTTCTTCGCACGGTCGATTAAGCAGTTGTAAGGAGGAACAAGACCAGCTGTTATTTCTTATTGAAATTCATTGTGTTCTGCCATTATCAAAGTGGACTACGCCAAATCGTACGTGTTGTTAATGAGTTTAAACGGTAATAAATGTTGTGAAGGCGCAGTAAGCGCGCTGGCAGCAGCGGTAGTGCCAGTAGCGGTGCCGAAGAGCTGCTACGTCCGCGCAAGAAGAAACTTTTCAAGAAACGGCACAAGTCCAACAAGAACAGGCATTTCCGTGAGTTGGTGGTCTTTCTTTTATGCTGTATTATTGTCTTAGCTTTTTCATTAAATTACATACAAATCAATTATTTTAATTCAATCGTTTTTCTTAGATGTTACTACGTTAATTTAGTTTGTCAATTAAGGTCTAATTTTATTTTTGGTTTGTTATTTATTTATTATTTATCAATCAATCAATCAATCAATTTATTTGTAACTTATAAAACATACATTTAACAGACACAGAGAAAAAAGAAATAACAGTAACAGCAAGAAAGAAAGTTACAAAAAGGTCCTTACTCAGCATTTTGCTGGCATAGGCCAGCACTGATCTTCCGTAGGAACCCTTAGTTAATACACAAACACGATCACACACCATGCATGTACCCGCTAACAAATGAAATAAAAAATATTTATTTAAATTTATTTGTTGTCAAGAAACACAACTGCTTGCACGAATATTGAAAACATTTCTCCAGTTCCAGTTTATTTTACATTCAGTTATTTCAGTTAGTTTATTTTACATTCAGTCTTTTTTCTTAAATAGTGTTATCGAGTCAACCTTAGTAAAATTGGTTATGTTTTCGAGGTGGCATTTCTAAACTTTAAATACCAATTACAAAAAAAAGCAAAAAGGAGGAGGTGTCCAAAATGCTAGTCCATTTAATGCTCTAAAACGTTATACTTTAAATATACTGTATATGACGTACTTATAGTTTATTTTAGTTCAATCATGAAATTGTATTAAACTCTAAATTGTGTGGCTTTTATAGTACATAGTAATAGAGCAAAAGCTTAGGTTAGGTTCATGAATAGTTCGCTTTTTTATCTTTGATTATGTCAAAATTAAAAGTTATTGTAATTTTGTCTGTTTAATTATTATAGATATGGTAATGATGGCGTATTTAAAAAAAAACTTGTTTAACAATAGCAACGCCGCTGAAAACTGCAGATCTTGCCGAGTCTGTGTCAGAGGTTGAGGAAGAGTCTTCAGGCAGTGACACGGCTCATTGTCAGCTCGGATGTGACAACGTTGATGCTAGGTGAGTTGCATTTTTCTACAATATTTCTGAAGAAATTTAGAATGACCTAATTGTGCCCGCGACTTCTTACGCGTTTTGTTCGGAATAAAATCCAATCATGTTTTTTTTTAAACCATAGTTAACAAAAGTTTGAACTTATGACTTCGGTCGATTTTAAAATTACGCGTATTATTTCAACTAACTTTTTGTTAATAAACCGATTGGATTGAAACGCAGACTTTGTTATAAATGTTATGGGAAGCTGGCTACAAATACATCAGTGAAAACCGTATTCAGATAGCTTAAGTCGTTTCTGAGATTAGCGTGCAAAAACAAAAATTACAAAAACATTGGCTCATTTGCGATTTTGTTAAATGTATTATTAGTAATAATTGACCCACCCCCGGCTTCGCATATTTGCAATTTTATTCTGCGAATTGTATACACAAAACTTCCTCAGTGATCGCTCTTTATATTAGTGAAAACCATATCAAAATCTATTGGATGGTTTAGATGCAATTTGTAGAGAAACAGAAGGACGCGGACAGCGACTTCAAATACTTCAATTTATAATTATGTAGAGACCTAATATGTTTAAAAACGAAAAACAAAGACAGAGATTGCTGGATGCAACTATTGTTATGTACTGTATTTGTAATAAAATTTACAGGAGACTGATGGAACTCCGCTTAATGGAGAATTATAAAAGGCGGGGCGGCGAAGGCGAAGAAGAGGAGGGGAGTGCCTCATCGGCTCTGTCTCCTCACTCGCACCGTCTGCCCGACCTCGACGAGGATGATTCCGCATGCGAGGAGGAACTCGCGAGGCTTGCAGCTCAGGTGCATATTATGCATTGTTTTCCTATCTTTATCAGAAATTTTTTACTGAGGAATTTCAAGAAAAACACGGTAAATCTAAAGATAATTATCAGTTTTAACTTGTATGTCGTTATGTCGATGTCAAACTTTTATGTCTACAATGTTTAATTCTAATGTAGTTGTTCATTTCGAGAGCTGTCATAATTTGTTAATGACATGTTGTGTAATTTAAGTGTATGTGCTGTTGGCGTCTCTAAAATAACAAACATATTGCATTTACAACAATGAATGGTTAAAAGACTTAGGTGACTTTTAAACAAAAATTATCAGGAACCATGAGAAATGATTAGTGTATTATCTACGATCAATAGAGAATGAGTTAGAGGAGACCTTGACAATACGGTATTTGACTATAATGAAAATATGACACAAATTGTTACTAGACTAACTGTAAATATATTTTTAAACCAAATTAACTAACACAGTGTTTAAAAATATGTACGATTTTCATAAGAAATCATTAATTGACTACATGATTAAAACGCACGCTATTGGTGGCATATAGAGTTGCGTCATTTGCTTTGTTTACAGTCGATGCTTAGTACAGTACATGAGCGTACTACGATTTGACAGCTAAATGTTTGTTTGCAAGCAAGTGACGTATTGATCTCACGTGACCCACATCTATGGCGTCTTTAGCGTTTTAGCGGTCTTACTTATCATTTAAATTTTTGTAGTAATTTTCATAGAAAATAAAGCAATTCACAAAGAATGAATCAAATTCCAAGTATATTATGGTATAATGAACAATTTCAGATATTTTGTACTTCTATTAACCTATGACTATCTATCGGTTGATTGGATTATTGAGACCTACAGTCAGTTGCAAGAAAGAAATCATTAATGCGACATTTACTAATGCCTAATTAAATATAATGCCACCATTAAATTAATAGGCATTGCAGGAACGTTCATTAGATCAACGGTAGGTTTTCATTTACTAATGTACTCGTAATGAAAGCATTAGGACAAAAGAGTGAATGATCTCAAAAATGAATGTATGGTTGCATTTGGTTATCAATAAAAATAAATGATGCAAGACAAACGAATCGCTATTTGATATTTGTGTTAAATAGAACTGGACCTACTATTATTTTATTTGTTAATTTAATGTTATTTCGTTTTTCGTGAATTGTTTTCAATAAATGAAAAGTCTTCGAAAAAGAAACGTGGTGCTAATTATACTCTTCAAGAAACGGAAAAAAATTTGTAATTGCTGCCATATTGAGTACTTACCTATTCTGCTTACTATTAAATAAGATATTAAAGTTGCTCTCGAGTAAAGCTAGAGATAGTTCTGCATTAGGTAGCCATGATTCTTTATTCCGAGGTTATTCATTTTGTAGTTTTTTAAATTAGAAACGATAATAGTGATAGCTTACAGCAAATTTTTACTGATTTTATTTATCAAGAAAACGTGCGTCACATAGAATATTTATAATTTTATTAAACATAATATTGTTTTAATCTGTTTTATTGTTTTAACATAAACATAATACTAATCTATTATTTAATAGTAATTTTTACAATGTCATTTAGTAGGCTCTGCCTGTTATAGGACAATATCACGCTTTTATTTTATACTTTGCTATGCTCTCCTGCTATTGGACAGGGTCCATAAACCTTTTTAATGTTGTCACTTGTGATTGCCATATTGATTGTATGAATTTGATGTGTTTCTTTAGGCCCAGTGTATGAGCGAATACCAGGGGGATGGCAAACGTGCGCGGCCCCCTTCCCCTGCCACGGCTCTGCCATACAATGTGGACGATGTGTGCAGGCCAGGAAATACGCTACTCTGGGACCTGCTGCAGGATGGAAATATCGTGCGTATATTGAAAGTTCTACATAACTGTGTTCTATATTTTGTTACTTTTCGTGCGTGTCCACTTGAAGGTAGACTACTGTCGCTTGTGATTATACCGAGTACCCGCAGTACCAGGGTAAACTGTGATATGAATTTTAAAAGGATAAGGAACAAAGGTTTGAGTAATTGGATTTGGTATTGACGTCACGATGGGCTGTCAAACTTATTATTTCGAAATGTTTAACTAATATTAGTACAATATAAAATAGATGGGGTAGATATATTTACTTATTAGTTTATTCTTTTAATATAGAACGAATATTATGTAAGTGAAATATTCCAGTCATTAAGTAGTTATGGAGAATAGTGTTTGTACATGTTCTTCCTGATGAACTTTCTGGACTAAAGCCGATAATTATTTAACAGGAACAACTCGGCGAAGGACTCGCTATGGAAGCTGAGAAGGCACTTTGCGCCCTGTTATGTTTTAGTACTGACAAATTCATACGGATTAAGTTTATTGAAGGCTGCCTCGATAATCTTGCGAACCACAGGTAAGAAATGTTACATTATAAATCATAAATTGAACTTTATAATGTTATATGTTTTAAATAAAAAAAAATGTGTTAACGTCCTTTTTGTGAATAGATCCGTAGCAGTCTCGCTGCGTTTGCTACCGAAGCTATTCTCATCATTTCAACAGCTGCGTGGTATGGACATGCATCAAGTGAGTTTTGCAAGTTGTTTACTAAGTTACAATATAGCCGAATCTTGATTGCTGTGGCTCACTATAGAACTGCTATTCATTAATTTTCTTATTTAGAGTCTAAAATAAAAAACCAAGTCATGCTATTCATTTTGGCTAATTGTCATAACCAATTGTGTCAGGGTACAATATAATATAAAATCAAATGTTATATATAAGGGCAAGCAAAAGTCGAAGTTTAATAAAGTATAGAGTAATAGAGGCAGTATTTACATTAACATGCGCGTGTATAGGTGGTGATGTGGGCGGAGCGCGAACGCGGCATGATGAGGCTGTTTCTGGAAGACCTGCGGCACTACACACAGCAGTGGCGTGCCAGCTCCGGTGTGGTGCCTTCGGCCCCCGCCACCCCCGCTGGCCCCTCTGTTCCCGCTACCAACGCCCCCATCCCAGCCGCCAGTCTCGTTTCCGACGCTGCGCACTACGCTCACATAACCGAGCTCACAGTGCGACTGCACTTCCTTACCGCCATCTTCTCGCCGCTTGGCTCACCGCAACACTTTCGGTAAGGGCGTTGCTATATCACCGCGGGTAGTTGTAGTCAGAGGTGTGAATACGTATATTTGAATTGAAAATGCGAAATGCTTAATTTTATTTTGCATTTGAAATATATTTTTGGAGTTTACTCATTAAAAATCGATTTTCATATAAGGCCTCTTGTGTGGAAATTTTATGAGGTTTAAAATTAATATAAGCGTTAACTAAAAAGTGTTACGTTATCTGTCACTTTTCATCTTTGTGCGACAGCTGACGCATGTGTATTTATGTTCTCTAATTCTATTCTCTGGGCTTCTATGAAAAGTGGAGTCCGCGTTGAGGAACGAAACGATAGCGCGTTATAACCTGCAAGCGCAGCGACTTCTCTCGTCGAAACAACTATTTGAACTTATAAAACGTAGTGGTATCTGTGTATACCGAACCGCAACTAACATAACTTTTGTTGGAACACGTGACATCTGAGTATGCAGAATGTAACTAAATAATTTAAAGTAATTAGGTGTCCAGTTATCCATTGACATGATGAAAATTTTATAAATTTAATTTTATACGTTTAAAAAAGGAGTAAATCGTGCGTCGCAGCTAATACACACATTTTTTTTTTAAATGCGCTTTCTATTTTATTTGAAATACTTTTGTAAACATTAATCAATTGTAAAATGCAAATTACAATTAATTGTTCATTTTTTTTATTTCATATTTGATAATTTTTATTATTAAATTCAAAATTACTTCTTAAATATAATACTTACCAAATTTTCCATCTGTTGAAAGACCATTTTCGTTTGGTGGAA
The DNA here is from genome assembly GCA_910589475.2 of Bembecia ichneumoniformis. Classification (NCBI taxonomy): domain Eukaryota; kingdom Metazoa; phylum Arthropoda; class Insecta; order Lepidoptera; family Sesiidae; genus Bembecia; species Bembecia ichneumoniformis. The sequence continues at coordinate 7,349,007 of OU342537.1, read as the reverse complement.
TATTTATAAGGCCACATAGATTAAACATGAAAAACGAAATCTGAACAAATACCTAGTGTTAAAATCGATGAAATAATGTATTTGATTTCAAAAAGGTATTTTGAAAAGCCGTATTTTGAATTTCAAATAATTTCAATTGAAATAATTTTGTATCTTTATTTGAAATAATAATGTAACCAAACATTTGCATATTGAATTTAAATACTTTTAATAAACTATTTTTCACTTATTTTGATTGATGTCCATTGTAACATTCAGGCTGACAGTGGAACAAGTGGATGAGTTGTGGCAATGCCTGGTGGTGCGTGGGTCGTCTGATTGCGCCGACTGCCTGTACTCATGGCTGCTTTCGCACACCAAGTCGCCGGAACAACACGCCCTGGGACTTGATGCGTTGCGGTTTCTCTATGTGGAGAAAATGCCCACTCTTGACCCCGAGGTGAATAGCTTGCTATTGATTAGACAATTAGGTTGAAAATCTAGAACTAACGACATTCGAAAACATCGTTTTGGGCCCTCATTGTCCGATTCAAAATTCCTCGTCGATAAATAGTATTTTCATTTGGTCCAGAAGTTGCAGGACGCCGTCATTAGAGTGTGTTCCCGTCTCGATTCCGCAACCAGCCCCTTACGGAGTAACACCATTAAATAAAAGCTCGTATGCTGTTGTGTTTCAGTGTGTGAGTAAGGGATATTTGTTTCTTATTCTTTATGACAGCGCACTTGCATCCCTCTTCTCTTTGCTTGTGTTATAGGCAACGTTAGCTATAATCTATTAAGTAAAAAGTTATCAGGATGTCTACCGACTTGTTATATTTTAAGAAATGGACTATTCTTTTAATTTGAAAAAATCCAAAAATCCACACAGAATTGTCTCAAACAAAATATAATACTTATTTAGTAACAACTGCATCACCCATTTGTTTTAAATGGAACAAGCATTTAATTGAACATACATTTATCTCGAAAAGTATATGTGGGAGAGTCAAAAGTTTTCGGCCTTGCAAAGAAAAAAAGGTACTGTAGTACACAAGTCACAACATTATATTTATTTTTCAATATAGTCTACTTCCACCTGTACACATCCCTTATATTTCTTTCCCTTTATAAAAATATTCAGAACTTGTATCTTCAAAAGATGGCAGCAGCCACTTTGTCACTAGAAAATTATTTACCCCTTAAGTAAGAGATCAACTTTGAAAATAAATAATAGTCACTGAGGGCTAGGTCAGGATTATAAGGTTGGTGACGAATTTTCATAAAACCACATCTTAATATAGCAGCCTTCGCTACTGCGGCGGTGTGGAAGAAGCTTAATTTTTCTCTACGTTTTTTCTTGATTGCTTCACGCTATTGCTTAATAAGGTTATCCTAATAACTTCCTGTCATCGTGCTATTGCGTTCTTTTATGTCTATGAGCAATATTCCTTAACAATCCCAGAATTATCAGCCAGCCATTATCTTTTTAGTAAATCTTTTTAGTATAGAACCATAGTTTCATCCCCAATGACAATTGACTAAGAAATTGTTCCTGTTTGTGTGAAATGCCTCCAAATGTTCTTTAGAGCACGATACATGCTCACTTTGCTGCACACTTGAAAGAAGTTTTGGCACCCAACTTGCGCAGACCTTATTCATGTGAAGATGTTCATGAAGAATCCTCAAGACTAGTTTTTGACATACTTGTCCTTGCCGCTATTTTTTTCGTCGGTATAAGTTGGTCCTCCTGTATTTCTTTTTCCACTAATTTGATGTTTGGTATGAGTGCCTCACGGGCCTACCGGAGCGAGGGTCATCCTCAATAGACTTTCTTCCCAAACGAAATTGCTTACACCAATCTTTCACGGTGGAAAATGGTGGAGATGAATCTCCGTACACGTTATCCAATCGTTGTTTAATATTGATTGAGCTAACACCTTCCTATGTAAGGAATTTAATTACAGACGTTCACAAAATATTGCGACTTAGTATCCTTCAAAAGGTTGTAAATCTTGAAAATTATTTTCTGGCCAGATATGTACTGTACATGTATATTATCTACATATACATATCTGGCCAGAAACTTTTGGACCCTCTAGTATCTGCGAAAAATGTAAATCTAAAGTTAATGAAACACATTGTTGCCTACAAAAAGTGTTTTTGTATTATATACAATTTTATTTATATGTATATAATTTTATTTAACATTGATGACTTTATTTCTATTTTATACTAGCTGTGTCCCGCGATTTCACTCGTCGTTTAATCCAAATGCCTTGCTAGATTTCACAGATAGCGGAGAAATCTTTTTTTAAGATATTTGGTGTCTCATTTTGCATTATCTTTGTTTTCAGACCATAAGTATAATGGGATTGAGCTTGTACCAGCAGCTATGCAACTTAGCACGTATGGCCCTCGGCACCGGTGACTCGCGTGACATCACGCATCCGCACACCCTGGCAATGGATCATTTGTGGAAGATTGCCCTTAGGGCCAACAGCACTGGTAATTGTTATATGCATACAAACTTTAATGTATTATGACTTATCGTCGCGAAGTTTTGACACAATACAAGCAAAAATGTCGACTACCGCGAATATTCGCTCGAGTTGTGATTACAAGAGTCAGGTTAAATAATTTTGGCGAAATATCTTTGTATGCCGTGGTCAGATTAGCTTCGCCAATTTGGTTACATTCTCAGATATACATATAACATATATACATCTATCCAGTAACTGAGACAAAGTTTATTGGCAAAATACGATCTCTAAAACGAAGCAATGGCACACATCGTGAAGACATAAAAATAACGCTATGAATAAACTATATATTAATTTCAGACGTATCAATGGGGGCAATACAGTACCTTAACAGTTACTACATGGGTCAACAGCTGCAGCAGGAGGACGACTTCGTGTCGAAGTGCATGTTCCATCTGTCCTCTGCGGCGAAACGACTTATACCGAAAGAGCAAGAGGGGGACAGCACAAACGCGTCTGTCGCTCAGGAAGCAAGCGGAGAGAGCGAGACAGCGCAAGAGCGAGAGAGAGACACCGAGAGATCGCCTGACAAGACGAATATATACGAGCGGATGACCGAGGAGGCGGCGTTACAGTGCATACAGAGAGCGCTACTGCTGTTAAAGACACATCTAGACACGTTCAAGAGACGGTACGCGTATCACCTTCGGCGGTGGGCTCTCGCTGAGTCCGGTGCCTGGGAAGGTTCGGGCGGTGCTGGTGCGGTTCGACTTACTCTGCAGCCGGCCGGCGCTGGGCCGCGAGCTTCAATCGCTCTGCACCATACAGATCTGGTCGCGCATCTGCGCGCGCACGTGCATGTTTGGTGGGAGAAACAGGTACGTCATCGTGTCAGCAATGTCCCCTCGTCTGTTTCAAGGTCAAAACGAGTAAAATGAGTGAAATAAAAAAAGAACAAGTGTTTCTACAGTTCGGTCAATTCGTTCGATAAATTGTTGTACAAATTTCAACTTTATCCAGAGAGTATTAAAGCTTAAAATCGAGTGCAAGTCGGTCTGGGCCAAGTTACGTGCCGGGGACACATTCGCGGAGTTGCGCAGATACGTGCCGTGAAATTGTTGTGCAAATTTCAACTTTATCTAGAGAGTATTAAAGCTTAAAATCGAGTGCAAGTCGGTCGGGCCAAAATAAAGTGGGTACGCGGCCTTAGGGCAGAGGCCACTGCATAATTCTTTGTATCTATCATGGGATGTATCTTTAAATAAATAATATTAGTATAGAATGTAAGGAAGGTTCTTTCGATTTTTAAATTTAATTTTCTCCCTGAAGCTGCAAATATGATAAATATGACCTACTTTCATAGTATACCTGATGAAAACATTATTTTTTGTTTATAGATTCAAGGCGAAGAAGGTGTAACGACATTATCGACCGATGGACCACTTCGTATGATCACACAGGGTCAAGAATTAACAATTGACTATGATGAGAGAACACTGTATGATATGGGATTCAAGGATAATCAGGTAACATTTAATTGTTTCAGACTACATTGTATAGTACATAGTACATACATTGTTATAGCATACTATCTGACCCAGCAGACGTTGTCCTGCCCGAACCCGAAAATAATTATTTTCGGGTTAATTAAACTAAATGTCTATGATATTAATTAACTGCAAAGTTAATTAATATCATAGAAATTTAGTCATTTACCTACTCTAAATGACTAAATGTCTATGATATTAATGCACTGACGACATACACTTTGCTTTTTGTTTTTCACATTTCTTTTACAGTTCACTAGATTCACAATTTATCAGATTCGCAATCTACCACATTAATTTGTACTATCGAGCAGGAAATGCTTATCACTGTGATGGTTAGGTGGCTCATGTCGCCTATAACACAAGCAATGCCACATATGTTGCAAGGGCGTTGTCGACTTTAGTGGGATTAAGGATAAGGGATTAGAAAGGGATAATGAAATGGGCTCTGGAATCCTTTACCACCCAAACACAACAACATACATGTTGTTATTTCACAGTGCTCTTCTGTAAGGGGGTTGTTATTGCCTCCAACCGGTCTATCTAAATGACTGACTTTGAGTTCATTTCCAAATTTGTCATTGAATTTCACTCTGATAATGTTGATGTTTGATGGATTACTTCTTTTACATATAGCATAAACTTTAAAATAATAAGGTATTATGGTTTCAGTTGGTGTTCGTGTCAGTGGGTGTGGGCGGGCGTGGGGCGTGGGCCGAGTGGCCGTCGGCGCAGCCGGCTCCGGCACGCACGAGGCTCCCCACTCTGCTATTGCTCGACCCTACCTACTTTCACCATCTGTTCACTCTTATGCAGGCTTTAGGACAGATGAAAGAACCGGGCGCTAATGGGGTTCGTATTCTTACTCTTTTTATATTTTAACGTAGCCTTATAATGTAGAGAACTATAAATTGACAAGATATTAAAAAGAAAGAATCAATTCTATATTATTCTACGAACTCTATTGGTCTTACTTATGAAATGTACAACAGATTTTATTATTTTAAGTAGAATCATTTAACAGAATTCTACTACCCGATTTATTTACTGAAAAGCTTACTGTTCAAATTTTTTATATTCTTAGGTTTTTTAACAAAAAAAATCCAAACTAACAATATTTGAATATGCATAAAAAATACATATTTTTGAATGCAGGAACCCGTCGCTCATACAAAAGCCCAACTACTGTCGAGGCGTGTCTGGGATATACTACAAGCCGTACCACTTAATCCAGATCTGCTAGAAGCATTCCAGAACCCCATCGAGAGTAAATTACCCGAACTTCTCGATCCCACAAGCCCGCAGAAGCTCATGTACTCTCTCCACATCATAGACAAACTCAGTTCAAATAACATTGCTAATGTGAAGGAGACCTCTGGTAAGGAAAAAACTGACGAAGACAAAGCAGCCGTAGAAAATTGGAACGAAATTTTCATAAAGAGAGGCGGTTTAAGGATCTTATATGACATAATGATGTCTGGTAAGTTTTTCATGGCGTTTACCTAGTTCATAATATTATAATCGGTTTTACTGAAAATAATAGCCAAATTTTTATTCTAACGGGCTAAGACGCCGCATAAGTGAAAGACACGTACAATAATACAGGGTAATTAGGTCATGCTATGATAGTAGACTTATTTGTCATATTTGATATTATGTTTATGTTTATTTCTTGATAAGAGTTAATCAGAAAAGAATTTCCTAAACTTTATATATTAAGACTGCTATGAGCTTTTTTCAAATACTTTTATTTGTATCAAATTGTATTTTATAAGCACAAAGGCGGAACCGACAGGTTTCAACAATAACTTTGAAAATTAACAGAGTTATTTTCGCATCTCTTCTCTACATATTATAAATTGAAGTCTCACTTGTCCGCGAACTTCTAGTGGCAGGGGACATTGCATTTTGCAGTCATTTTGAGCAGCCCGTCTACCATTTCCCTAATCCTTCCCAATCCCTTATCCTTATTCCTTCTGTAGTCGGTAGCGCAATTGCAGCACCTATGGCGTTGCTTATGTTATAGGTGACGGTAGCCACCTACCATCAAGTGGACTGTCAGCCTGTCTGCCGACCTTAACATAAAAAAAAACCACCCAACTGATTTTCATACGGTTTTCATTTATGGAAAAAGCGGTCGACGAGGAAGGTTTGTGTATATAATTTGCAGAAAAAATTGCATCCGTGAGAAGCTGGGGGTGCGGGCGGGTGGCGTTTGTTTTTATTTTTGTAAAATATGGATATTCATGCCAGTATCTTATGAATATTGAAGCTACTAAAAAGATTGAAATTGTTGATGATGGTGGGTGGTATGGCTAATGGTCCTATGATTCATGGAGTCCAGGTCCTATTCCTAGCCTAGGCAACCATGAAATGTTTTTCTACAATTTTCATTGATGAAATTTTTTAGATAAAACGATTGTTTTGGTTTGCGTACATATTGTTAATATATTTTGCTGGTGTTTATCATTGGCAGTTCTACACGTAAAGCCAGCCATAATGATGTAGCTATGTTAATGATACAAATTTAGTGTATTGGTATGTTTGTGCAGGGGTTTTGCAACGCAGTGATGACAACGAATGGCGCCAAGACTGCCTCGCATTGCTTCTGCAACTGCTATGCCGCATAGGCACCCTTCCTTCTTCGGACCCAGCGCAAACGCCCAAATTGCATCCTGTAACTATTTTTATACATTAATGAACATTATTTTCTTTGTGTAACCATGCCATGTCCTTGGCAGGCCTAATTAGTGGCAGAGCACGCTGCGGTTACGAATCGTGAAGTAACAATCCATGTGTTGGTTGCAATATCAGAGAGTAACTGGAATTATTTCTCTTTGCCAATTTAAGTAGAAGACATGGGCAACACAGGTTTTCTCTATTTTATATTGTATTAACAAGATATTACTACTTACGTATATATTTCAATACAATCGGTTGCGAAATATTAATCACATTCGCCAAATAAATTCCAAAAGTACTATCGGACTACATGCACAAAGATGGATAAGATAAAAATGTGAAAGAAAATGAATGAATGATTTATTTTCAGTCCTTGTTGTCACTGATGAGTGTGGAGGAAACGACAGAAAGGCTAATATCAATCCTGTGTGAAGCAGCCACACTCAAGGAACCTACCACATACAAGACTGGATTTTGGGGTCGAGCTCAGGTATTTTTTTAAATTCCTACAGTATTTATGAAAAAAAAAAACCATTTAACAAGACACTTACAACCACATATACAAAGAAGAGATGTTGTCATTGGATTTTCCTATAGAGCAGTACGTGACTACTGCGCGGGGCAAGGAGGAAGTTAGACTCCGCCCTATTATACTTAAATTGCAAATGAAATTTGACTACTCTACATCAAACAAACGCTGCTACTCCGTGGCCGGTGCCGACAGTACTGACCAAGACCACGCCCACACAAAATGACGTCAGGACCTAGTTTGAAATCAGTGCACAGTTGTTTAGGCCATCTCCTCTTTGCATATGCTCTGTGCTTACAACGATGTTTTTAAAACACAGAAACTGAAGCAGTAGTAAATTCAGTTGTGATCGTTAAGAGAGTTTTCATAGAAAAACTGGAATCATTAGCATAATTTATAGAATAAGCAATCAGTCAGTAATTACAAAAAAATAAAGAGAAAGTTCAAAATAAAACTATAATTTGCATATTATTATACCATAAGTACTATTGTGATTTAATAACAATTAAATCAAATAATGAAATGTAATAATTCTAAAATATTTTCACCACAAATAAAACCTATTCAAGATTTTAATCAAGAAATTCCACTCTATTTGTATTTACGCTGATATAATTTTTGTTACCAGCTTATAATGTTATATACATAATTTTATAAACACTTTCTGAAATCTATTTGTTTTACTATTAACAAATTAAAAGTGTCAGTGAACAAATCACAATAATTATTATCTATGAAGTTCTTGGAACCGAACGCTGCAAAAAGGATTTACCGGAAGACGTTACTAAAGGGTATTAGATGGTCCTAGTCACAATAAAAGTTGCTAGAAACCACTGTTCGCTTCCGAGGTCTCTATATGAAGCCTATATCCAGTATTGTCTTTATGTTATCTTCACTATTATGGCCGTTATTTAAGTAAAACTTTTATTAAAACTTTTAATTAGCCTCTATTTACTACTTATTACTTAGAACTCTAAGAAACTTATAGACGCGACTTGCACTTGATTATATTTTTTTCTATAGTAAATTGTCATCTTTCACGTTACTATTGTAATGTGTTAAAACGGCCATAATAGCCTGCCGCTAGAATGGTCAAAAAACATGAAATAACGTTTCACAGGTAGTGCAACACGCAATGCGCATGTGCGTGTGGTGGGCGCGTGGAGGCGGCGACGCGGTGTCGCTCGCATGGTCGCTCCGTCGTGCTGCACCACGATTGTTACTGGACGATGCAGACCCAGCCGTAAGAGCACATTCATCTTCATCTCAGTATATACATTCATCTCTCCCACAGAGGGCGCACAATAAACCATGACTAACCTGAATTTGATCGTCACCTGAACTTGAATTGTCACTTATGACATATGGCTTTGAATCGTGGTAATTTTTTCTCTTTCTATGGGTCTCGTAAGAAAGTTCAATGTCGCTCAATGAACTATGGAAGGGCTATGCTCAGGGTTTATACTGTGAGATGGAATCGGGAATGAGGACATCCGTAGACGACATACCCCGGCTTATTAATGGCCGGGACAGACGACCTGCTAAGGGCCGCGGGTCGGTGGTGGATGCTGCTTCTGACCGGTCCTATTGGAACATTATGAAGGAGGTCCATATCCACCAGTGGACGTCCTTCGGCTGAGTCGTTGATGATGAACCTGAATTTAGGTACGTCGCGAGGCCGGCAGCGCGTTGTACCGACTATGCGCGGGCGGCGAAGTGGCCGTACTGGCGCCGCTACTTCAGCTGCTGCTCGAGCATCTGCCGCGAGCTGCCGACATGCGTCCTCATCACCAACATCACTCTCATCACAATCACGAGGTGATTATTCTGTTACATTTCGTTAAGTTATTAATCTTATAACTAAGTTAAAAGATGGACAGTCATTGCTGTACCAATAGTGTCACTCTGGACAATGCAGAGCGCGATTATTCACATTTACTTGAAATAAGTGTAGTGTTCACATTTACTTGAAATAAATATCGAATATTATAATAATATGATGTGTATGATCATATTGATCATTCACTTTGCTATAATTTTTTAATGTTTGTTAACCTAATATTGGATTTTTTTAAAACAAAGTTTTAATTTTGTATTAAACAAATGTACAAGTTTGTAATATTGAATTTACGAAATTGTAGAAGGTTGAAGTGGAATCAAATAATTGATTACATGTTAAAGTTTTTTCAAAGACACCTGTAAAATAAAAATTTATTCACTCAAAATTGCTCCCAATTGCTTTAAATGAATTTAATTCGAAAACCTAAAATATTCATATATGTTTTGCTTGGGCAGAATCCAATAGCTTTCACTTCACCTAACATTACTGTGCACTACTGCTGCACCTACTGCATAGGTAGTTAACCTACTTTGTTTGGATGGGTTGGATACATGGTTCGTTAGTTTCATTCCATTTCATTGTTAACAATATTTTCCCATACTGTGTATAAGTATAATAAATCCCGACAAATCTCCTCATCATCGCTCATCGAGCATCCAGACAGTAGTTTTATGTAATTAAACTCCACGCCACCCGCTAACAGCTTTTCTCTTATGGTCCAAGACTCGTCTAACATATTTAATATATCTTTTTCTATTTATAGGTAGTTCATCACCACACAGAAGAAGGCAAAGAGCCTTACGGTCCAGCTTGTCGAGATTATTTCTGGCTTGTCTGTAGACTGATCGATGGCTTGCCTGAAGATTTCTTCAAAGGTAATAAACCTCATTTTTGCGAATTTTAATTTCAAAAAGTCATTTAGTTCGTTGCACGGGTAAGAGATACCGGCCCCAATACCTACCTCTCTAACTCGTTTTATCTTTTTAGTAACCTAACTTAACCTAAAAATAAACAATTTAAATACGTTTGTTTGTAGTCTATGCGCTTTTTTTTTTTTGTGAAGGCCTTGTCTTTATTCAGTCTTAGAAACTATGTGCATAACATTTGGTAAGTGTCTTCCAGAGTTGCTAATCTTAGCCAACACTTAGCTTTTGTCACGAGTTTTTCTTCACCATTATAGTAAGTGATAATGAATTCATATTGCAAATGAAATCAGAGAGGCAAGGATGCAGGTCTGTTCGTATTTGAACTTCCGGATATTTTGTATAGTTTTTTAATATGTTGATTTCATTTAACTGGTCATATACTGAAGCATAGATCTGCGACAACTTTATAGAGCTCTCTAGACATTCATGCTAATTTGACCAATTTTTACCTGTGCTTATGGTTTTTCAAAGCTTATCATCTCAGGTTTTTCATTGAATGATTTCTAGTAGTCAGGTTTATGAATAAAACAATGAATAGAATAATGTAATGCCTTATTAAATTTGAACTTTATGATGCAGAGGGTGCTACGTCGGAGGACAGCGGCGCGCCCGATCTGAACGAGCTGTGTTCTCAAGTGCGCGCGTCTTTGGAGGCTCGTGAGGTGATCGAGAAGCGCACGGAGCCTTGCACGCCCGACGACGGCCTCTACGGCCAACTGACGCTGCTCACTCACCTGCTCAAGCACCCGCTTCGGTTCAAGACCGCGGAGCAAGGCACCGCCACGCTGGAAATGGTAAACCCATACACTCACTTCAGGCCATAGACAATTCTAACAGCAATCAGAAGATTATTTAACTACTTTTGTGTAATAATAATGATTTATAATTTAAAAGCAGCAAATCAAATAATTACTTCAAATGAAACACTGTGACGTGTTTTTTGGTGGAGTGGTTAAGCTTCTTGCTTTAACTCTGTCTCAGAGGTCAATTCCCGCCAGAGCCCATGTCCCTATGCCTCCCTACCCTTATCCTTAATCCTACTGTGTGAGCAGCGCACTTGCAGCACCTGTGATTTTGCTTGTGTTATAGACTACGGTAGGTACCTAAACTAATATCAAGTGGACCGTCGTCGGCCTGCCTGGACTTTAACATAAACCTATACCTTAAACATTTTTAACCTTAACCTTACCTCAAACAAAACATCAATTGTTGCGACCTATATACACCTCTATATCATATACTGTCGTATCATATATGTATCATATCATATATATAGTCGTATCATTTGTACCCCTTTTTTAATCACTCACTATATATGTATGTCAGGGGTGGCCAAACTTTTGACCTGTGAGATCTACCTGTGATCAAAAAAAAATTTCGCGGTCGACTGCAAGTTAGAGTTTATAAAAGAGAAATAAAACATTTTTGTGATAAGTTTGTGAGTTTTAACATTTAATTATTTATTAATTAAATGTTAAATAATGTAATGCAATAAATGGTCAAAGAATAAATGGTTTTGGAGAAAAATATATGTTGAAAGGAGTCTAAAAAATTATTCATTTTTTGTATTAAAATTGAGATTAATAGAATTTTCAATAAAATAGAAGTTTAAATAACTGCAATCGGCCATGTTAACTGAAACACCAATCAGAGCGAATGACGTCACGCCCAGGTAAGTGCCATCGTGTTGCTTGACTTTGCTTTGACACAATGAAAAATCTGTTGAGATGTCGGTGACGTCACGGTTCATCAGACGTGACGCCATGACACCTAAGAGCGTTTTCGCGCGTAATTCAAAATAGATTTAAAAACATTCAAAATAGATTTAAATCGCGTTGAAATTTAGTTTTTTGCTGAAATATTGTTTTTTTCGGATATGGTAGACGAGTATCTTACCAATTTTAACGGTCAAGCTGTCAGTATCAATTCTTTCATTAAAAGGGAATTAAGTTTTTCCGTTATGTCACAAAGAAAAGCCAGCTTCATAAGCCATTTTTCATCTTCAAGTTCAGGTATATTTTGTCCTTTTGAGTGTATGAATGTCGCTCACAAATTGACAAACCTAGGTTTGTCTATTGTAATAGGTGGCGCTGTAGTAGCATTACAAAAATTAAAAATCATTAATTGCGAAAATATCTTAAATTGCCTTCGCGGGCTACCTAAATTGCCATCGCGGTCGACCGGTAGACCGCGGTAGATCTCTTGGCCATCCCTGATATATGTCATTGAATTGTGACTGCACAATTGCGATATCAGCAGACGTTTGAACTTAATTTTTTCTCGACTTTGTATAATACAATAAAAGAGCCCATAACTTTATTGACAATCGTAATTTAACTAAATTTATAGTGTCGATCAAGGTATATGTGTACACGAATTTAGCATTTCTTATGTCCTTATTGATGTCAGCAATTTCATTTGAAAAAAAAAAAAGAACTCGTGTCGTGTAATAACGTTGTATCAGTACAAATCGTCCACTGATTTTTAGTTTATTAGTTTTTAGACATTAGTAAAAATAAGTCACTCTTTTTGCAAAAAAAGTAAAAATTGCTCTAAATGGCACGATCTTAAATTTAAAAAGCTTTTTAAACATGACACACAAACATGATTGAATCAACCAGCTCTTTCAAAATATTTTGAAATATTTTACTATACTAAGAACTACTATATTGTTCGCACGTGACTTGAGGAATGCGCTAGTGTTGCGACGTAACTAGTGGTGATCGATAAATTAGATACAATCGCGCTCTGAAAATATTAACCATCTTAAGGTTTATAATTGCATGCAGACATCTATGTCACAAGGTCGGTGATATTATATGTGATTAGATTAAGTAAGGTGAATAGTTTTTTTTTATTAACAAAAAATCATTCACTCAATATTATAGTCTTCTAGGATAGATATGGAAAACTTTTTGTAGAACAGATTTTTTTTCTTATTTTATTACTGCCTTCTTCGTCTCTGACCTTAATTATAAATTGGCCTACAGCATCTTCCATTAATCCGTCTTTTTGCCAATAAAGTTGTTCCAAAGTGATTTTCAAAGCCACGCCAATCTTCTGTTGTGATCTAACAGAGTGCTAACTCCGTAAATTCCCGCAGTCTTTTAAGGATAAAAAGCTCCGATCAGTCATTTTTAAAACGAAAGTAAGTAATGAGTAATCAAGTTAGCAGCTTGTGTAGTAACGCTATCGATACGTATGCGAAATATGTTAATGAACGCACTACACTGCAGGCGGGAAAGGGTAGGCGTGCGTGCGGCGGGGGTAGATGCTCCCGCGTTGCACCTCATACCCCGAATGCATTCAAGTCGCGCGCCTACAATTCCATAAATTTCATATAACATAAAAAGACAAGTAAATTATATTATGATTATTATTTTTAGGTGTTTGGTTTTCTGTTTGATGTGCCAAATCCGGAGAATCGCAATCTGCCCAAATGCAAGAGTCAGAAGTCGCGTGCGGCCGCGTACGATCTACTAGTGGAGTTGGTCCGTGGTGCACCTGACAATTACATGGTGTTGTACCATAAGCTTATGGAGCATCACAAACCGGGTAAGGACCAAAACCAACGTGCACCTTGGCAGTGTTCAAAAATCATGAAATATTTTATGACTCCTATTGCATTTAGCTATGGAAACATATTCCCAATATACACAAACGATATAAACTCGTAAGAGGACTTGTTAGATAAAACCTGCTCTTCATTTGACCTGAAAGTTAGATGTCTTCTTTTTGGTAGAACCGCAATCAAAATTGCGTGGACGCAGGTTTAAGTGTTTGGACACCAATCTTTTATACCACGTAGCAAACAGGTTGACAAATGCCATCAGTGAAGGACACTCGGCTGACACAGCTCACGGTACATCCAAAAAATGATCAGAGGCCAACATTTTCAACCTACCCTAGAGGCAGAATCTGCCAAAATTTTTTTTTTTTTTTTTTCATGTTATGTCGACAGACAGGCTGATGGTCCACTTGATGATAGGTGGCTACCGTCGCCTATAACACAAGCAACGCTACAGGTGCTGCAAGTGCGCTGCCGACTACAGTAGGATTAAGGATAAGGGATTAGGAGGGGATAAGGAAATGGGATAATAGCATTCGATTAGCTATTTGAGTAATCTAATAGTGGTTTTAAAGAAAATACACCAGTGTAAGAGTTATACCAGTCAATATACTTTATTTGTTAAGATGGCTGATTTTCTCAACACAACACAACAATAAATAAACTACTCTTATTTTCAATGCAAGCAACCAAATAATGCCTTAAGCCTCAGAGGTTAAAAAAACTATAAAAAGTAATCATGCAATGATTATTTGATTGGTCAACCTGCTTGGGATTGTGATGATTAGCAATTAGTTATTGTATACCAATTTGAACCCGTGGTGGACATAATTTTAATGTTCTGACAGGCCCGCAGTCGTCATATCCGTGGGACTACTGGCCGGCGGAGGAGTCGCGATCGGAATGCGGATTTGTAGGCTTGACCAACCTGGGTGCTACATGTTATATGGCGTCGTGCATGCAACACCTGTACATGATGCCGCAGGCGCGTGCTGCCTTGCTACGCGCCCACGCACCGCCCACTCGCCACGCAGCCACCCTACACGAGATGCAGAAGATGTTCGCTTACCTCATGGTAACACCATATCTCTCTTCAACAAATTTAAGCTTCTTCTATGACACCTCATTTAGAGTACTCCTCTTCTCCCCTCTTTGCCGATAGATCTGTCAATTAGATGTCCACAAAAGTCACTTTTGCTCTATTTGCAAGTTCTATACAAAGTCTATCTCAACCATGGAAAATAGAACCAGAAGGAGAAGGTATCGGTCGGCTACCATTAAATAGGAGCGCTGCAAGTAGCATTCGGGTGTGGCACTATAGTAGCATATTATTCACGGTGGTTTCATGAACTACGCAACCAACTAACATCAATGCTACACAAGCCTCTTTTTGGTCAATTTTTTTTGGGTTTAACACCCATATCCTTATCTCTATCCTTTATGCGCTCGACATTCACATTGTCGCTAACTATAAGCGCTTACACATTTCATAGAACATTATGTGGACTCCATTTTAGTCTTGCGTTAACTCACTTGTCGTGTAATCAAAAGCTTGCATAGAGTCAAGTCTAAGTAAGAGTTAAACTAAGTAAGTTCAAGCCTAAGCTTGCATGAGTCGACCTAAGGAGGCGCCTGCTTACTTAGGGTTAAAGGTAAATAATCTTTAGAACATATTTTTGCCGCGGGTATAAGAGATTGAATCTTCAACGTTCTATAATGTACTTGTCGCTCTTAAGAACTCCTTAAGTATAGAAGTGATGAAGCCAAATTTGTGTTTTCTAGCAGGGGTCTGTACAATCGAGTGTACTAGGAATTTATTCCATTTAATTCATCAGCTTTATTTGTTTACTGAGTCAATTACAAAGTAAAGTCTGTTCATTCTTACTTGATAAAAAATGTAAACAAATATGGCGTACCCACACAATTTAGTGATGGGGAGTCATTGAATGAACTTCATTCGGTGAATGATAAAAATTGATTAAAACATACTAATTGTGTTTTATATGCTATTGAGGAAGGTGTAATTTTTTTAATTTGTACTAACATATATCACAACGCCATTTTAAAATCACGCAAATTTTTATTAAGTACCTTTTGTTAGCTCACAGTGAAGGGCGGGCTCTTTCTTCGAATTTTAGTCTTGTTCTGGATACGATATATCGTTCATATTGATATAGTTTTTAATTTATTTAAATACATAGTACTAAAATAATGATGAAAATAAATAAAAAGGCGTAACTTTTAAAAATCGGTAAATTAAACAACTCCAATCGTGTGCAAAATCAATGTCCTAGAAGAGTAGCCAATAGGTCGTCAGTATAAGATATATATAGTAAGATATAATAAGTATAAGATAAATAAACCAGTCCAAATTGCAAAAAAACGTAAGTGAGCACTCGTACCTAACTCTATTACGCGTCAATACGAATGATTAATGTCAAGTATTGTCATATGAAACCAAAACAGTTTATGTTTCCATCGAAAACATAGAGTAGATAACAATGAATATCACAACCGTTCCCAATCGTTCTTTCGTACACTTAGTCCCATCCCTACATAAAATGTCTCTCTGACAAGTTGTCAATAGTCAGAAATTCCGATATTTGATAAATAATTGTATTTTTCAAGTGAATTTAAAGCGGTTTTTAGACAAAATCAATGCGTTAATGTTTGAACCAGTAACTACGGTTTATTGTGATAACTTGCATTGTGCGATTCTTCCGTAATGACGTGATTTGTGATCGTGTGAGGTTTGTTTACCTTTTCTCTCAAGTAAGAATGAACAGACTTTAGGGCTCTTCAAGGGAACTCTGAATTACTTTCTGGTTCAGCAACACCACTTTTATCCCCCTTGGTGCTGCTTGTGACTTGGGCGACGGTAATTCGTCTGCAGTAGATCTTTATTATAAAAAACGGGACAAGTGAGAGTTGAACTCTCGTGAAGAGGGTTCCGTACGATGTTACTTATCCGCACAATATTGAGTGATTTACCATGTTATTTTAATATCATGGACTTCTTATAGGCTTTCCTATAATCTATAAGTAGAAAACTAATTTCTGTATTTTTTTTTTTCAAAATTTTAGGTTCAGTAGTTTCGGAGATAAGGGGGGAATGGTCGGACCGACAGACACATGAGTGATCCTATAAGGGTTCCGTTTTTTTATTCGGACGTACGCAACCCTAAAAAGATCAAATTAGCAATATTTCACATTAAACATATATGCGCAGTAGGCGGCCAGGTTGTACGCTGGCCGCTTGTGAAGTGCGTGCGATTTTAAAATCTACAAACTAAAGGAACTGGTTGACTTTAGGTTATACTAAATGCTCCGATACAAATGAAGCGAATTGCAAATCAGACAAGTATCATTACAAAATTTTGAACCGGACTTTCTTACGGTTTATGATAGATTGCCTAACTTGTATTTATTTTATAACTCGTAGGTTTTATTTCACCTTATACGGTTATTCATAACGTACAGGAAAGTGAGCGGAAAGCGTACAACCCTCGCAGCTTCTGCAAGGTGTATCAAATGGACCATCAGCCCCTCAATACCGGTGAACAGAAGGACATGGCCGAGTTCTTCATTGATCTGGTCTCGAAACTGGAAGAGATGACACCCGAACTGAAAAAACTTGTCAAAACCCTGTTTTGTGGCGTACTCAGCAATAACGTCGTGTCTTTGGTGAGTTTTACGTTACTTTGTATTCCATAGTATACCTGTTTAATTTGTACTTACAATTTTATTTAAATCTTCTATAAAATCAAGACTCATTGTTATCTAATTTAAATTATTCTTTAATCAGTTCTTCATGAAATCGTGTTCGTCATTTTTGTTTGGGGTTTTGTTTCGTTTTCCCCCACACGCCTTATTTGTAAACTTTAAGCAGAAAGTATAGTAATAATTAGATAAATACATACAAACATTTAATAATTGCAATATATGACAAAGTAACACAAGACAATTTCTTATTACACAACTAAACCCAATTCTATATATAAAAAATTAATCCACTATAAAACATGTCATACTGAAACACTTTGTTCTTACTAAGTAAATAGAGTCTTTATCCAAATGTTTTTAACAATGGCAAGGCCAAAGCCAAAGCTCTTATGACGCAGTCTTGTCTGAAAAATTCAATATTTTTTTACTGAAATACGTAAATTTTGATACTCTTAATTGTTCATATGACATCATATGACAATTGACATATTAATTTATTTTTAATTATTGACATATTGATATTAAGTTTATCTACGACATTCTCTTTCTGTAAACAAGCGAGTTTCTTATGATAGGATGTAATATAATAGATTCAGGTTATCATCAGTTGCAGCTTATAATTCGACATAAAATGATTAAGTCAGTGAAAAACATTCCCGTGTGAACAGTCCTTAAATCTTATCGCAGGACTGCGGTCACGTGTCGCGCACGCTTGAGGAATTCTACACGGTTCGGTGTCAGGTGGCCGACATGCGCAATTTGCACCAGAGTCTCGACGAGGTCACCGTTAAGGACACTCTCGAGGGAGACAACTGCTACACCTGCTCGCATTGTGCTGCCAAAGTGCGAGCGGAGAAAAGGTTAGGCGCTTTGTTCTAGTGAAGTTATGTGTGAACAACAGTCGAAGGGTTGCAGAAGAACTGCTGAAATTATAAAGGTCAAGTGTTAGGTGGATATGGGATAAAAGGTCACAAGGTTTACTATAAAGGTTCTTACTGCCTCTGTAACACTTAAAGTACTTTACATCTCCAAATATCTTAATTCAACTTTCCTCATGATTACATTTATTTTTCTTCTCAAATACCTTGTTCCATTTTACTACTCTCCACTTACCTATTCGTAATTAAACTAGTCTTTTAAAATTTTAATTGTAGTTTTTCCCCCTCTTTCATTGGCCTTTACAATTGGATCATGTTAATTAAATTTCACTACTTCATTTAGCTTCCTTCGAATATAATATTCATTTTTTCATATAAGGCCCCCGAAATGGAAATTTTATGAGAAGTAAAATTAATACAAGCGTTACGTTATCTGTCACTTCTGAGATAGCTGACGCATGTATTTCCTAATTCTGTTCTATGGACTTATTAAAAGCAAACGTTTTATTGCATTTACCTCTTTTTCAGTTAGTACTAACCTTAAAAAGACAACTGTTAAAATTTCATGATATTCTATGCACTAGTTTGTGAGTTATTGTGCTAAGTAAGAGTGACACTACTTTTGTTATTTTCAAAACAATGATTCAAAAACAATTTCGTGTTTTAATTTTACACTGCTTCATAATGAAAAAAAAATACCGTTCAAGCGAAGCAATGACTTGAAAAGTGTTATGGAGACTCCGCTCCATCAGAAACAACAATAAAACGTTGGTTTGCTGACTTCAAACATGGTCGTAGAGACACCTATGAAGCAGAATGCAGTAGACGTCTAAATGAGACGGTAACAACAGAAAACCTCAAAATCCACAAAATCGTTTTGAATGATCGAAAAGTGTAGTTGCGTGAGTTAGCTGACATTGTAAAGATACCTAAAGAACGTGTTGGCTTTATATTGCGTGATCATTTGACTATGAGAAAGCTTTGTTCAATGTGTTGATGATTCTGAGCAGTGTTTTTCCATGTTTAAACATTTCCTGAATTTTCAAAACCGGAATTTTTGCGTCGAAATGTGATAATGGATGAAACATAGATCCATCACTTCACTCCGCAATCAAAACGATCGTCATCCGAGTGGACAGCAACTGGTGAACCTCGTCCAAAGCGCCTGAAAGCACAACAATCAGTTGGAAAGGTTCTGGCCTCGGTATTTTGGGATGTGCGTGGTGTAATATTTATCGACTATCTTGAGAAGGGAAATACTATCAACAGTGAATATTTATAGCGTTATTGGAGCGTTTGAAGGTCGAAATTGCAAAGAAACGATCTTGCAATTTCGGCCTTTATCGGCTGCGTGCTGAATGACAGAAGCGATTACGCTCCTGCAAAAACGGTAACCTACTTACACTGTTTTTGCGAGTTGAGAACAATCCGCGTACAATGCTGAAAGCGGCGGAACTGCCCTGTACACTGTCGTTAGCATGCGCATTATAAAACATACTTGCCCTCAGTTTCTGAATGTTTAGCGCGAAAGCTGAATAGACCCGAAAACTGAACGCTTGCTTACGCTGCTGCTGCTGTTTTCTATGGACAAAAGTTGAATTTAGCTGAATAAGCGTAGTCACTCCCTAACAGTTACGCTGCCAGGAAAAATTTTTGCTTTGAAATTTTAATTATCATAATCTGTATCAACTAGTACTTAAGAACCGATGGTATGGTATTGCTTTCTCTGCTATCAACTGTACCTCCTGATGAGATACAGTTTGGCCATATGGAACGACTGGCTGGAGTGAGATATGTGGATGGCAGTTTATCATCAGTTAACACATAAAACAACTTACAAGTCAATCAAAACAATAGCAAAACTACACGAATTGAACTTCGAATTGTTTCGACTACTGGCTGTTCGCAGACCTCAAAAAAAATGTAAGAAATTTCGCACGAATGAAGAGGTTATTGCTGAAACTCAGGCCTATTTTGAGGCAAAAGATAAATCGTTCTACAAAAAATGGCAGGTAAATGTTAGAGTGGCGCTGGAATGATTGCGTTGTTCTTGATGGAGATTACGTTGACGAATAAAGCTAATTTTGAACAAAAAAAACCGTGTTTTCTTTGTTAGGCCCGGGACTTTTCAGCCCATGTGTTAAATCAAAAGAATAATGCACACACGCCTAGAGCATTGTATGGATACTTTAAATTATTCAGTATCTTCGTCATTGTCACGATTCCTCCAATACCCAAAAATCACAGTAGTTTACTCGATTTCATAAGTTGATTCTAACTTGTGATTACTAGCGTGTAATTTACTACTACTCGATTCGGGCTCAACCTTTAGACCGTAATGCGAAGGTGATTTTAATTAAAAGTTTTTGTTTTAGGGCGTGTTTCAAAAAACTCCCACGCATCCTATGCTTTAACACAATGCGGTATACATTCAACATGTTGACAATGTTAAAGGAGAAGGTCAATACGCACTTCTCGTTTCCCATGAGATTGGACATGTCTGGGTATGTCGAGAAACATCTTATGCCGGCTCAGTATCAAGGTAATACAATATTTTAAAGAAAATTTTTTATTTGTGTCATTTTTTGTGATGTCGATTGATATAAATATATTCTTCTATAACTTAAAACACTGCAATTCTTTTGGAAAAATATCAATATTTAAAAAAAAGTTAGAAGGAGTTTAAAAAGCCAATATTTTTTGCAGAAGAGAAGAGGAAATCGGCTGAAATGAAAAAGGATGGCGAAGGAAGTCCGAGTTCTGAAAACGAGGACAATTCTGAATTTGAAGAACATTATGAGTGAGTTTGATTATTTTTGGGTTTTAATATTAATACATTTTAATGTAATTTAGTTCTTGACTGATGTTTGACTGAAGTAACATTTTTCTGGAATGTCCATTTTTACAAAATCAGGTATGAAATCCATTATTTTATTTATGATTTTAAAAAAGGATCCAACATTCTTTAACAAGTGAAAATAATGAAAATTATGATTCGTAACTAGAAGTGAAATGGATTATTTTATCCTAAAAAAATTAAAAGATAAAATACTTTAGAGATGTCGTTGGCATAACTTGAAGGCACTTTTCCATTTGACATTGGTCTGGTTATAGTGAGAGTCTTTGGTTTGGTATCTTGTCTAAAGATTTGTACTATTTTACCAAATATTACTGAACAACATAAAGTGTTCAAAATAATGTATTTGAATATTTCAGTTATTTAGTTGTTAAGTTACAACCAAGTCTTTCCATCAGATTAAAAATTAACGCCACATCGTTGGTATGTTATTGTAGTCCATAACATCGATGAGTCCATGTCAAATTTACGTTTGCCCATAAAATTCCATTCACCTCTGACCCATGTTTGTATAACTCTACACAAACTATTACGGATAAGGAAAGAAACGAGAGAACCAAATATTCTGATATAAGAAGTATCGAAACCGTTCTTAGGATCCCCACAAATGTTAAGATATTCAACAATACAATGGCATTCAAATAGAAATTGACTCAACTTACAGAACAGAAGACGACAGTGAAATAACAGTACGCGTGCTGTTGTGTTTAGGTGAGTGAGTAAGGGATGCCTTTATTTTTTTATAGAAACCCGTTGAAGTGGTTTTGTTACTTTTAAAATGTTACAAACGATACTACGAAACTACATTAGCGAGTTTATATGACGAGCGATGATGATAGACTAAGCATTAAGTTCTAGAGGTGATTAAATTGACTTTCACACTTATTTGGCACAAAGTATTAAGTACTGTTCATTATACTGTTGCAGGTACGAATTGATTGGAGTGACTGTGCACACAGGCACAGCGGACGGCGGTCATTACTACTCGTTTATTCGTGATCGAGAGCACGACCATCACGACCGCTGGCTGCTGTTCAACGATGCCGAAGTCAAGCCTTTCGATCCAGCCCACATTGCCGCCGAATGCTTCGGGGGCGAGATGACTGTGAGTTTTCTCGTGCTTTAAGATTTCATGGTTATTATTAACTGGCTTTTAGAATATGTTTTCATTAGTAAATACAGTTCATTTTTCCTGATTGTTGAAATTGTAGGTAAGTAGTAGATCTATAATACAAGAGAGGTAAGTGATAAATTATAATCCAAAATAAATTTGGTCATTCATCACACTGGCTTCTACGTGACATATAAAAACATTAATTTGATATATTACTTTATTATTATATAAAAGAAGATTATTATATTATTACATTAATTGTAAGATATTGTGGTTGTCAATGAAACCAAATATAAAAAATAATTAAGCAGAATAAGATATTTCCTTTGGCGACCAGGACGAGGGACATAAATGAAAAGATCTCATTTGACTTTAAACTTTGCTCTGCTTACTTCACTAAACATGTAAATTGAATTTATATTCCACATTTCGAAGGAAATATGCAACCCACTTTTAGAGCAAGAAAAAGTTATAATCACACCTTAAAACAATATTTCTTTTCTTTTGTTATCTAGTCAAAGCGTCTGATCCGATGTGGAAGCTATTTTTAAGAAATTTTTCGATATTTGTCCTGTATTTTAAATCTAAAAAATGTAAAGCAATCCATTTTAAAATATTTTGGTTTCTTTTTTTCCATCAAATGAGCGACTTCAGACTTTACTTATTAGTTTATTAGTTTTGAATTAGTGTGCGAATGTATTTTATTTGTGGCCAGCTCCCGGCCTTGCACGGATGCAATTAGGTTTTTTATTATATATATAAACCTTTCATGAAAATTTATCTAACTGACTGTGAAAACTGCATCAAAATCCATTACGTGATGTATGAGGAGGTAGAGGATATACAGATAGACAGACGCACACAGCGACTATATTTATACTATGCAAGAATTCTGATATTATCCTCATATTCAAAATATATTGTTTCAGAGTAAAACATATGATTCAGTGACAGATAAATTTATGGACTTTTCGTTTGAGAAAACAAACAGCGCTTACATGTTGTTCTACGAATTGAGTCCTCCACGAAATCAACGCAGCTCTGACTCTGGACAACAGGAGGAGGCACAGGTTAATGTCACACTTAAATATGTATTAAATACGTGTATTGCTTCAGTCTCAAGTTGCATTTTTGCAAGTGATTAAAGCAATACATCTATTTGAATTGACTGGACTGCAACTGTGGAACCATATTTACTTTTTAGTTTCGATTCATAGTCACTGTACATAAATACAATTTGAAAGTGTGTAGGCAAAAATAGGAATATTTTATACATTTTATATGTGTGAGTTATTTTTAAAATGGTGTCAACAATTAACAAAATTTATACACAATCCTATTAAATATCTAATATATTAATTAATTAAATAAATGATCTACGAACGTAATTTATCTATTAAATATGTTTATAGTTAAAATGATTTATTTTATATAGAGCAGCTAGCAGGCTGACCGTCCACTTAATGGCTGAGGAACACCAACAACATTTAGGAGAATGTTAGCGAGTTGCCCATCCTGCAAGAAATTATTAACAACTTTCCTAAAGAGGCCCATGTTGTAGCAAGATGGAGACACGTCAGCAGGGAGTTTATTCCACCACTCAAGTGTACACTGTGTAGTCTGTAGGGCCCAATTTTCCAAGAAGTTATTGGTCCTTGTACTCTGAATAGATTCCAAGTTGAACAATTTATTAACTTACTATCGGTAGAACACCCTAATATCTTTATTAATATGTTCTACATCGCTTCTTATTGAAAGTACTTCTTATCAACGACATTGTGTGCTCTTTAATAATTGATAATATAAAAAGCTCGGCGTTCTTAGGAGTTATAAGGATATTGTTGATAATTTGGTGAAAGGTACGGTACTGATCTGCAGCTTAAGGATTATTATTAAGCATAAAGTTATTTTAACATCCGGAAGGCCAAGAATAACTCTTAAACTTGTTTAATATAATTTTGATCAGTCATCAAGCGCGGAAGAGAGCGGCGCGTCTACGGGCGGAGGGGGAGGTGGTACGACAGTAGACCGTCGTGGCACCTCAGTCGACATCCCTGTCGATCTGCTCAATTGGATCTGGGAAGACAATATGCATTTTCTGCACGACAAGAACATATTCCAGCATGCGTATTTCACGTTAGTACCAATTGCAGTAACTATTTAGTGATTCCCAAATTTTTTTTTTTTTTTAGTTTTACCCAAATAAATAATGTTCATGAAGAGTGACTCAAATGTTTTAGTCATATTAGCATTTTTTTTATATATTAAGATCTACAAACAGACTGACGGTCTACTTGCTTATAACACAAGCAATGCAATAGGTGCTGCTAATATGATCTTAAGTATCCAAATGAATGACTTTAGTATTTTTACATTGAAACATTCCTTACAAAAAGTTTATTCTTTTCTTTAGGTTTATGGGGCAAATGTGCAGTTCGGTCCCTCAATCGCTACTGACACTAAGGCCGGAGATCACAGAGGTCGCTGCAAGATTGTCGACGTCGTTCTTCATTGAGACTTTCATACACGCTAAAGAAAAGGTAATAGGGTATTACACCCATTTTTAAAAAGTGTCTCAATTAGATTCTGTAGTGCTAATGAACCACTAAAAATAACACCAAATTTTTATTCAATCGATAAGTTTAATAAAAATGCATTTAAAATTTACATTTTCAAATTTCGCGCGTAATTTGACGAAAACGCTGGAAACCATTTTTCTCTGTGGTTATGACGTCAGTTGGCTGTGTAAACGAATACGCCGGTAATTGACATGACACTGACTGACACTTTTTTGTTTACACAACCGTATGACGTAAACATGGCGGTACTATTTCATTGTGTTTAAGAACAGACAAAAAATTCTGAAAACTTTGAATTTAATTTTAAAATTTATTTTGTTATTTTACGAACTAAAACTAACATTTCCGACTGCTTTTTGCCTAAGCTATCTCAATAATATACTTTTAGATTTTTTTTCATATAGACTAAAATACCCTATTATGATGTAGATCACAAGCAATTATTTTAAAAGTAAGTTTACGCCCAAACTTACTTCTTATAGACATATTTAATATACATATAAACATTGTTTCTTAATAAATTCTTACTTTTCGTGTTTTCGTCACTTTTACCCAAATTAAACTATTCAGATACAATCTCGAGGTATTAATTAATGCCCCCGCTAAGTCGTACCATCCTTTTTGACCCCTCTGTAACTTGGGGATAAAGCAATAAGTTAGATTGAATTTTGAGTGTTCAAGAGGACTATACCTGGCTTGTATTATTATCGCTAGTCAAATTTCTTTAATTTTGTCATTGACACCACTCACCGATCATCACAATTTTAAGGCACTTCTAGCAGTCAAATTTTGAATTTTAGTTAGCGTTTAGCCTATAAAGAAAGGAAAAAAAAGTCCCTGATTTTCATTATTCATTAAACGAAAAATAAGTCATTATAATTTTATTATTATAGAAATAAAGATGTTTGCATACGGTCACTATAAATTTTGATAGGTAATTAAAACAAAGTTGTTGAATATGTGCTTCCATAGACACTAACTAAAATAACTGAGACTTGGTTTTACATGAGATCCCACAACTTTTTCTAGTGGAAGAACTGCGTTGCGAGACTTTTTCACATTTAATGTTTTTTATGTAAAGTTTGACTGGATTGCTTACGATCCACTTGATGAAAGGTAGTTATTGATTGTGTATCAGTTGTTTTGCGTGTGACAAGAAAGAAAGATTTTCTGGAGAAACATATGCCTAAGTGCTTAAGTAGCGCTTTGTCTCAAGAACTCAATGTGAATTTGATGCTTTACTTTTTCTCATATCTTCAAAACATAATTAGAGCAAAAGAAACAAGATATTTAGAAAAACAGTTTGTGACTTAAAAACTTGCATAAATGAGATTCTACGAAACATGTGTTTAAAGTATTAATTTTAAAATAATGACTAATAATGCTAACTTTCTTTCATTACGAGCTTCATTGAATCCCTGTATATGAGTAGACTCTGGACTAAAAATATTTGTAGTACTCTCAACCACTGTTTTTTTTTTATCACAGCCCACCATGGTGTCGTGGGTGGAACTTGTGACAAAGCAATTCAACGCTTCGGCGGCTGCCTCAGAGTGGTTCCTTGGCCACATGGCCGATGACACCTGGTGGCCAATGCAGGTAATGAATTAAAATTTCATTCTTGTAACTTTTTCTATAGAAGGCATCAGGAATACTTGCGTTCCAATTGATACAAGAATTTAATTATAGATTAAATTAATACTATTGTAGACTACAGACAGACAATCACGATCACTCTCCGAAACCAGCGCACGCGAACATAATTCAATGGAAGGTGTAATAACATCAAGCGTTCAATCATAGTTGTAGCTAGAAGTTTAGAAGTAGTTAGAAATTTTATCTAAGTTTGTGTAATTCCTTGACGTGTTAACCGCTTTTGGGGATAGAGGAGATATCATAAACGAGAGGCGAGACGGGAATAAATTTTAAACATTTAAAAAATAATTTTTTTACTGCATAGGATCACTAATTTGAATATTCGCAATTCTGGTTTTTCAGTACTTACAACACAACGACCCCTTTAACAATCAAAGTTATCCCATCATTAGGCCCTAAAAGCAAGGTTTTATCACCGTTTCTTCTCTTTCTACATTCTATCGCAGAGTAACTCCGAGTATTGAAACACATTAAGATATTATTACAAGTATGCTCAGCAATTTTGGGCACAAATTTACAGGTAGTGGTCTCATACAATTTTATTTTCTTTGACCATTGAAATGTTTCCAATGAGTTAAACCTATATTAATTCGTACAGCCCTAGACAATTTAAAGCGCAGGATTAGTTACGCACAAATGAAAAACTAAAATTTAAATTATAAACTCTGAATTCATATTCAAATTCAACACAAATTTTTAATTGCTATTGTGATATTTTCTTCAGGTGCTGATAAAATGTCCTAATCAAATGGTGCGACAAATGTTCCAGAGATTATGTATGCATGTCATACAGAGACTCAGGTAAAAATATTACGTTTTGTTTATGTAATCGATTTTCTCATAAATTCTTCATTTTCTCTTGCCTTTTATACGACTTTGTATTAATTTGGTAAAATAAACATTGATTCCACGACGTAACGTCTAAATTGGTGTTACGGTTCTTTCAGATCTAGTCATTGTGCATTGTACCTGCAAGGCTGTGAGGAAGGCGAGGATAATAGTAAGCTCGGTGAAGCCAGTTGTGTTACTAGGTTTATAAGGATGTTGTTATCATTGGTGAGCATAAAAATATATGTATCTAGCCAAATAAATATTGTAGTACTAATTAATTATTGATTTAATATAGACATTTTCTAATCATGTTCTAGTTAGACGAAAAATATGTGATCACCTCTAGCGTCATATTTAACAGTGTGACCACTATGAACCGGTAGAAACCGGTTCTATAAAAAATTAGTAAAAGATGTAGATGTATTTAAAATTCTGTAGATGCATTTAAAATTTTGAAAATATTTAACCATTGTTATAGATGGAAAGTGGAGCGAGATGCCATTTGCGACATCTCACAGAATATTTCAGTTTATTGTACGAGTTCAGCAAGATGGGTGAGGAGGAAGGAAAATTCATGCTTCGAGTGAACGCCATTTCCATGATGGTTAATTTCTATCTAGGGCACAATTCAACATTGGTGAGACATTATTTTTATTTTAAAAGAGATTTAAACAAATACTATTGAGAAAATAAGTATTTTTGGCCTGTTAAGGCAGTTAAATAAGTTTACATTGTAAATAAATTCAAGAATTTATGAATTAAAAAAAAAACATAGAAACATAGAATATTTGGTGTATAGAATAAGTTCAGACAAAAGAAAAATATTTAAAAAAAAGTTTGGTTTTCGGCAATATGTGAAACAATTCTTGAAAAAATTACATGAATAGTAATATCAATACTTATTAAGAATTTTAAAAGACAATTTTAGTTTTCTAATATATTTTATTTTATTTTATTATTGATATCAAATTTCGTGTATGTGAATATACATTTTTCGGCCTCAATCAGAACTAGTTAAGACAACAGAAAAATATTTAAAAAATTAGTTGGTTCTCGGCAAATGTGAAACTTTTTTCTTTAAAATTCTTTGAAAAAATTACATGAATAGTAATTTGAATACTTACCAAGAATTTTAAACTACTACTTTAGTTTCCTAATATTTTTTATTTCATTATTGAAGGATGCATTACAATTTGACCATTTTATATTAGTGAAACAAACTTGTAATGTCACATTACCAGAGAAACATTTTGTTTATTTGAACCATGGAAGTATTATATAAGGAATAAGCTCTATCTGTGCATCTTGCAGCTAAAATAAAGAAAATAAAACCTTATGCTAAGGTCGTAAGAGTCTTGTTGCGCGCAAAATAAAAATGAAGCCGAGTGAGAGGGCCACCACTGAACGCTGTGTCCCGTTCTATAGAGTTGCCAGAGTTAAGTTGGTAGAAATGGTAGAAAAATATGCGATTGATGTAATGTAATGAAGTAAAAACATTTACTTCTAAAATGTTTCTAAATATAAATAATAATTTATTACCGACATGTTAAAGCAATATTATTTGTTGCTACGTGTAAAGCCTTATTAACGCAAAAATTTTGCGATTGGCGTATAGGTTTTCTTTTATTTGTATGAAATACGGACACCTGACCTGACAACCCCACATGAAATCGCCGACTTTGACGTCAATGGCGGAAATTTTTGATTTCGTGATATTTTTGAAGAATTTTAATTAAAATGGGGAGAATTTGTGTCGTGGAGGCTTGCGGAAGCGAGTATTATCCTGATTGTGGTTTATCTTTTCACAGGTAATAGTTTTAAACATAATTTGTTAGTGAACAATTAGGGTGACCATGCATTACTATCCAATCCTAGTTCAAGAACAAATAACTTAAATACCTATGCATTTTTTATTCCTTTCTCTATTAACATAACGGGTTCAATTTCAGATTTCTTTGTGTCTACAAGTGAGTGTTTAAGAGCATCCCCCGCCTTCTGCGAGGAAGATCAGGACCAACCTTCTAAACTAAATTGTTTTCTCTTTCATGTATAAATTTTCATTTGTTATATAGTGTGTAAATTTATTGGTATAGTAAAGTGTTGTGTGATTGAACTTGGCTTTCTTTTGTCTAAGTCCACCCCAGGTAGTTGGCGCCCTGAGAGTTAACACTGGTCTCGTGTAGTGTCTACCCCTGAGTTTCAGTCGGTGAGTAACGGTTGGAACGCCTGCGGAGCCCTAACGCCCCGCAGAGGTTTCGCGGTTATAAACTTAACTGTTTTTTTCTTACCTAATTAATTAAATATACCACAATAGGTAGCTTATCGTAATTTTATCTCAGTCCAGCTGCATGTCGTGTCCCACAAAGACCAGTAGGTCAAATCACAAATCATTTTTTATAATTATTGTCCTTAAATCATATTTCAATATATTCACCATCGCCAGAGAGGGATAAGAGGTACAGTTACTGATCTCTCTTTCGGCTTCAATTTTGCGACAACAGGTCATTCCTGTTGTATATAGTATTTATTACTTCCATGATTTGAACACATTCTTCATTATCATGTTTAAAGACGTCAACTAAGGTAAATTATTGCTATTAGAATATGATTTAAACTAGAAGTTTTATTAAATAAAACACCTGAAAACTAATACGTATAGTTATTATCAATTACAGAGCTAATTAGCTGTAATATGTTTACAAGTTTGAGTAATTTGTTTACAAGTGTTTACAAGGCCTTTGAGTCAATAAAAATGAGCGTTTAGCGTTATATACGACTAATTTTAAGATGTATGAATACAAAAACGAAATTAATAGAGACATAGGACCCCGTAGTTTACATTAAATACAAAAAAGAAAAATTGTTTAAAATTATGAATGATAAATGAGGATAATGTAGCATCGTCTTAATATTGTGTAATTTTTAGAAGGTGATGTTCTCAAAAGAAGAAAAAAATATTTTGAGAAACGATGTTTTTTTTTTAGAACTAATGAAGTTGAATTATTTTATTTTGTATAATTGTACAAAGATTTGTCTAAATCACACATATATACATAGTTTTTTTACAATTTTGCTCGAAAGTTATTCTTAAAATTTGCTTAAAAATACTGGTTTAACACCGACAAGCACCTTAAATTGATTTGGTGTTTAGCAACAGCAAACGGAGTGCGGCAACGAAGAGGCTAGCGGAAGCGGTAGCGGGAGCGGTAGTGGTAACGTGGAGAGTACAGGCGACAAGCTGCGACCCGGCGCGCTCGATAAGATGGTGGCACTGGTCAGCGGACTTGTCGAACGTTCACGCACCGCGGCTGGTCAGCTAGCGCTAAGGGACCCCGATGCCAAAGCGCTGCTACACGCGAAGGTAACAACTCAGCTTACCTTCTATCTGAGGTCATCACGTCAGTCCACTGCGCGTTTGGAGGACTTTACATGTATTCGAAAACTGACGGTCTGTTCTTTTTTATACAGATTAATTAAATACGCTAATGTCAACAATGTTTAGCCAAAATAAATGGATTTCAATGTTCCATAGAGCTAGTCAAGTGAGTTTTGCATTATTTATATCCTTTTGTTGCTTTAATAAGCAATCAGTTATTTTGCACAATTTATTGCTATTTTTACTTTTTATGTATAAAAAAGGGCAGCAGGCTGACTACCTAGTAAGTAGTCATCTTTAAAACACAAGCAACATCATTGGGATGCAAGAGTGCTGCAGATCTTGATATGATACAAGTGTAAGTGACCAATATCAAACATGTAATCGATAGGGTTACATTTTAAATTGTGTGGTTTACATGTTTTCGGCAGCATCAACTCTGGTTTCTTGAAAATAAGTCCAAAGAAGTTTCATTAGAACATAGCTAACTTTGCCCTTAATCCGTTTCATCAGTTAAAGTTAAAGTTTATTTGTAATGTTGCAAACTTTTACACCACTCTGACGTAGTTTTAAAGGTCAGCTAAAAATTGATACATTTCTGATCATGGCGTGGTGAAAAGCGTATTCTTTCTTTAATCTAAACATTTTTGTTTTCAGGGTTTTCCATTCATCTACCAGCAGACACGCGACTGCCTCAACCTGCAACAGACGCGTACGCTCATCTTTGCATTATGTCGATGGAACGAACCACTCGCACAAAAGATTGCAAACATGATTTTTCAAGCCATCTCTAAACACAGCGAGGTAACAATTCATGTAGAATTGAATAGTTTTAAGTCAGTTTTTAAAATCAGTTAAGTAGTTTTTGGCTTTATCCATTACAAACATATAAAAAATGAAATCCTTTCTCTTTGTAATATTAGTGAATAAAGATGAAGAGTTTATTTATTTGTTTGTATCAGGCAAAATTTTGAAACTAACAGACGGATTTAAAAAAATGAATTGGATAGCCCAATGCTTGGGGAAGGTTATAGGCTGTATCATTACGCTATGATCTAAGATGTCGAGCATAAAGTCAAAAAGTCGCAAAGATTTTTATTATCATAAGATCGGCAGACAGGCTGACGGTCTACTTGATGGTAGGTGGCTACCGTCACCTATAACACAAGCAACGCCAAAGCTGCTGCAAGTGCGCTGCCTACTACAGTACTACAGTGGACTGGCATCCCTTACTACACTCACCGAAATACAACAGCACACGTGCTGTTATTTCACGGTGGTCTTCTGTAAGAGGGTGGTTACTGCCGCCAGACGGGCTGCACAAATGCCCTGCCACTACTTTCCAGATCCAGACCAGAGACAAATTTGAAAAGTTAATTTTTCAAAGTTGACACCAGCCGGGAATCGAACCCGGGAACCCTAGAACAGAGCGTTAAGGCAAGCTTCCTAACCACTCATCCAATGGGCTCATCAACGAAAACGAAGTAATAGCCAGTGGGGGCGATGAGATGCGACAAAAGAGCATTACCGATTTGAGCCTGAATGTGCATGGCTTTGTCAATTTAAATTAAACGTCCGGGTGAATTCACGGGACACAGCCAGTAATTAATATTGAAATACTGACCTTGAAGTGCAAATCTTGAAAAGATATCAAGATTTGCTCACCAAATGTTTATTGGTTGATCATGTAGGAACAATAAAACTAAATGTCATATCTGGTAAACCAGTACCCATGGTCATAGCAAACTATCATTTAAATATTATTATTTATTTATTTATTTAAATGATAGTTTGAAGTGCCATACCAAGGTTTAGTACCTGTGAGCAGTAGTTATCACGTTTTCTAAAGCTACCCAATTTGTGACTGCGGAACACAGTGTACCCTACACTGTAAACAAAAGAAATTGTAACAGAATTAACTTTGTGGTTGTGAAATAAATTCACTATTTATCTTAAATGTCACAATGTACACTCTGTGTAGAAAAAAATATATCCAATATGGTCCCTGAATCATTGGGTGCTTTTAGCGTATCACTCGCCCAATATATGATATAAATGAATAAATAAATAATTACTATACTAAGGGAGGTAAATGTTAGCTTGTTAAGAATCTTATATTTTGACTAAATTTAATTTTTAAAACATTGCATTTAATTCCATTCAATTAAGTTTGTTAAATTGTATATGCATTTAGTGGCGCTTTGAATAGGTTTTATGTTTTAGTTTGTCGAATGTTTCGAATATGTAAATCTTTAGCTGTCCTCAATGAATGGGATACAGTAGTACCAAGTGAATAAGGAGAAAATTGTATTGCCAACAGAATTCGGCACCTTTTTTTAAATTGCTGAGTCTTCTGGTGGATGGTAGCGGTGGAGGCGCCGGGGCGACAGGCGGCCTACCGTGCTTTACACAGTTGGTGCTCGCCCGACTGTGGGACGTCGCCGACGTGTGTCCACACGCTGCTCTAGAGTGGCTAGCACTACAAGTGAGCTATCTTTGTCTTATTGTTTACAACTAATACTATAAGCAACTAGAATTAGTATGAAATTAGACCTACTTACCAACCATACTTTTAATCCATGTTAATCTTTATTGATACACAATCGTAAAATTATTAATTTGATCCGTTTGTACCAAAATGAGTTGCACTATGTAAACGACAATATATATATATCGACCGTTAACTGTTTCATCACATTTTCAGTTGGTCATATTAGATGGGTTGACATTATAGAAAGTCATCTTCGACAAATAAAAAACACATATTTGAAAATACAGGTTGTATTTTGAAAATTTGAAATTATTTAAAGAATTTTCCTTTTAAAAAGAACTCATGTGAAAGAGTTCTGTGTATTGAGGATGATACTTGAAGAAATTTGTAGGAGAATCTAAAATTACCGACATAGCTGAAGTGGCAGTGAATAGGCTACAACGCAAAGAAACAAAGGTTATCTGACAACATAAATGTAAGATTTGTTGTTAATAAAAGTTTGTAAATTAGGCGGGATTATTTATAACAGAAATAATTAAAAAATACTTTGGACGTACATTGATTTTGGAGCACCAATCGGTGCAGGTGCCACGTAACAAGTGCGCGCACGCATGGGCGCTGCGCACCGCCGAGCGCTGGGTGGAGACGCAGTTGTTGGCGGCGAGCGCTGCGCGCGTGCGTGCAGCGGCAGCACTGCTGCTAGTGGCGCTGGTGCCGTCGCAGCACTTCCGGCAGGGCTACGCGCGCAACCGTCCCCCGCCGCCGCCTGCGCACCCACACAATATTCCGCACCATCTCACCAAGCTGCCCGATACGGCGCATCACACGTTGCACCAGGTACAGCCACTATCTATATGTATATAAACTATCTATATGTATATAAACGTGAAGGGAAAACTTGATTCCCTTTTTATGAAAATTGCGCGGACGGGGGATTGTGAAATTTGGTACACAAAGTTTATATAGAGAAAAAAGGACTGGAAAAAGCTAATATTTTTATATAATATGCATTACAAATATGTACATTAAAAATAATTAAAACATTATACACGCTACCACGTGTTTGACACGCGCACACGCGTTTGACACTACGTATACTTTTTTACTTTTGATTATACAGGTGTATACAATGCTTTTGAGCAAGTTGAAAGTTGCTCGCAAGTATACGGACATAGCTGTTCACGGCACTACAAAATTGACGGCATATTTCGGCGTAATGTCGTACTGTGTCGTCAGCAGGGTCGAGAAACTTATGGTGAGTTATATAGTTACTTTTATTTCATTCTTATTGCAACAATATCTATTTATTTTTTGAAAAAGTTGACAAATAACTGTTAATACAAATACTAATAGAATACTGTTGTGGTGTTTCCACCTATTTGTGCAAGAAATAAACAATGCATTGAATACAGACATGAAAGATAACAATCTTAATAGGGGTCACACTGTCCCCTGCATAATTTTGAAACTAAAGAACTAAAAAAAAAAAAAAAATTAATATTCGGTATCATATTTGTTTGTGAATTGAAAATATTTAAATGTTTAATGTGATGGATTTGTGTAGTTCGGTTCCTACTTCAACGACCTGTGGGAGCTCTACCACCCAGCGATTTCGGAGCCGTCTGTGGCAGTGCACCCCAACAAGCAGGCACTGCTGTCTTTTTGGCACGCCGTTTCCATTGACTGTCCAGAGAACGTGCAACTCGCACTTGCCAACCCTCGACTCGTCAAGCACGTCGCCTTCAACTATATACTGTTAGTGAGCTTATCATTTGTAAAAATTACACACGTAACACTGCCATTACGTTGAGCATTGAGAAAAAAAATCCGTTGAGCCCTGTGCTATCATCACGATAACGCTAGACCACACACATCTTTAGCCACTCAGCAAAAATTAGAGAGTTTGGCTGAGAGGTGTTAATGCATCCGCCATATAGCCCTGATCTTGCACCTTCAGATATCCACCTGTTTCGGTTTTTTCAGAATTCTTTGGGTAGTGTCAGATTAACATCAAGAGAGGACTGCCAAAACTACTTGTCACGTTTTTTTGATCAGAAGTCCTAAAATTTCTACAGCAACGGGATCATGTCACTACCTACAAGAGGGCAAAAAGTCATCGAACAAAATGGCACATATACTGTAATTAAATTAAAAAAAATTTTAAAAAAAATGTTTTGGGTTTTCACATAAAATGCGAAGAAACTTTTTCCCCGACCTTATTGTCATTGGGATATCAGATAAATAATCAGAGCTAGCCCAACGCTCAATATTGAGTGGGTCAAACACTCTGCTACCGAATAGGAAGACGTAGACTCTAAATTACTTCTTTCTTCGCTATTTTAATCACGTCTGTAAAACAAAATTTGATTAATAAGATTAACTTCTGTTGTTAAATATTTTTGTGGCATAGTTAAATTGTAGCACAAGATTGCTTTAATTTTCTTGATAAACATTTAGTGCTGACCACGAAGACGGTGAGGTGGTGGCGTACAACCGTTCAATGCTACCACCGTACTACGCCCTGTTGAGGCTGTGCTGTCGACGGTCTAGTGCGTTTGCTCGTCAACTCGCTCAACATCAAAATATCCACTGGGCGTTCAGGAACATAGCGCCACACGCTCACCTATACCCTGCTGCCGCAGACGAACTGCTAAGGTTTGTTGGTTAATCGCTTAGAATTTCAACGTAATTTATATTTGGTACGGGACAATATAGTCCGTGCTAGCTCATTCAGCTGTCGCCAAACCTTAGTGCCGCTAGATAGCGCCTTTATTTGAGGGATTACGGCGTGAAAATACGTCTTTTTTATGTACACCAAATGGAAAGTTCCACGTAGAGGGGATGGAACAGGTAATTAAAACCTATTTTTACTTTGTGCACATGTGTTAAAGAAAATTTAATAATAATAATAATAATAATAAAATTCGTTATTTCCAACATCTGTGATCATTTTAGTAACATTCCACAACTTTAAGGTTTGTTAGTAAAACTATTTATTTTGACATACTGTTGTCCTCCTGGTTAAACCTTTCGGCAAATTCGTTTAGGGTACTATGGCAGCTGATCCGAACCCTGCGTACCAGGGATAAACGCTTGGTTTCAGCGAACATCCTCGACGCACTACAGAATCTTGGCAATCTCAAAGCACCCTACCCTAAGCGCACTATTGTATTGGACTCGCAAGGCGTTACCATGTCTTTGGATAAAACTCGCCCACAGAGACTACTCGTGTTAACAACGTACAGAACGCTCTAGAAAAGGCCATCTGACATGATCCTTGGTCATGGCGGTGACTCTTGAACATCGCGCAAATCTGCGTGTCGCGGATGCAGAATCCACCGCGCACGAAATAAGTACTAGATCCGTGCTTCTCGCAGTCCGGACAGTATTTCTATCGTGCCCGGCGATGCACCGTCACTCAGGACACACTTAGTCCTCACAGATAACATAGTCCCTGCTCTCTCTCTTTATATCTATGTCATCTCTCCGATCAGAGGTGACCCCGTTCAACGATACACTATTTAATATAATGTTGGAGACGAAATCTGGACACCCCCTGTACGATCCATATCGTACATTAAGCAGTTTTGGGATTTTTAAGGAGTCGGCGTTTGGGACGCGCTCGCGTAATTATTTAGTTGTTTTATTAAAATCAGTTCGCATCGATCTATCAAGGCGATCGCGCGTGCTCGCACACTCGGCTCATTTCATCATACCGATAAATCAAGTATCATTAAATCAAGTTAATCAAGTAGAAGGTGTAGTCAATCAAGGACGCTACATACTTTATGGTCCTTCGTTTATTATTATTTCGTGAAGTGATCCTTTAAGGTGCTTCGTGAATAATAAGGACTTCGCGAGTGATTACGCAGACAGTGTGACATTCCGTGAAGTGATCAGTGGACATTGGATTACAGTACATTTTTTATCAAGGAATTTGTATCAGGAGTAAAGATGGAAGATCTACTATCAATTCAGCAGCAGTTGGTTGGAGCGATTGAACAGCTCTACTCCAATTTCAAGAAAGATGGAGATGGGCGCAAATCCGGTGACTACATCAGGAGGAGACTGGAAACCCTAAATCAATACTGGCAGGAGTTTCAAAATAACCACTTCAAGCTATGTGATTATAGCGACAAGTCTCACGATTATTTCGTGACCGAGCAGTTCGAGATAACCAAGGAGCGCTACGGGCACATCCGGTCGGTCATCGTCAACTACCAACCACGGGACGCCAAGCCGGGTACATCGCTGCTGCGGTCGGAGACTCCGTTGGGCGGCGGCGCGTCGACGCCGCAGCCACCCGCGCGCACATCGTCTCCAGCAGCAAGGCCAGACGGCGCACACGAGGGAGAAAATCAGGTAACTTTCAGGGCTCAGGGCGTCAACAGCAAGACGGACGAGTTGCTCAAGAAGCAAGCGAGCAACTTCAGGGCTCTACAGAGAAAGGTAACTAGTATTAACTTAGATACGGAGTTAGATAAATGGGAGCTAGATGACATACTAAAAACCTTACAATCTCGTTGGTCGGTAATTGATTCGTTACATCTTGAGATAGATAGTGAGCTAGAGGGTAAAAATAAAGAATATGATTCAGCATTTTATCATTACGAGCAATTGTACGAAGACATCAAGAGGTCTATCAATAGGAAAATCAGGTCCATGTGTCACAGGGAGAAGACGACTCCGCAGATGGAGTTGCCTACTTTTAGCGGAAGTTTCCAGCAGTGGACGTCATTCAAAGACTTATTCACGGAGACTATACACACCAACGCATCTCTATCAAGCGCGCAAAAGATGCAATTTTTAAAGGGGAAACTCCGAGGTGAAGCTGAGCGTTTAGTTCAACATCTGCAGATTAGCTCAGATAATTATATCACCTGCTGGGAGATATTAAATAATAGGTACAATAATAGGAAACTTACTTTTACGTCGCATATCAATACGTTAATGAACCTTCCAGTGTCGCAGCAAGCATCGTTAGGACATATCAAGAGAATCCACGATACGTCACTGGAGTCATTAAATGCGATTAAAAATCTAGGTGTTGATATAAGTACATGGGATCCTTTACTTGTACATATTTTGAGCCAAAAACTAGACGTCGACACATACAACGAGTACGTATCATCATTAAAGCAACCGAGGGAATTACCTAGTCTAAAGGAATTTCTAGATTTTCTTGAAACGAAATTTACAGCGCTAGAGACTTCACGGAAAAAGCAAGAAAATCCGACGACGAAGCCTAGTGCAAAATATAAATATAATTTTAATCATAATGACTCTAATTCAGACAATCGTTTTAATTATAAGAAACCAACATATTTTTTGCAATCGAAAGTATCAAGTAACCGAAACAATAAACCTGCATACCAGGTAAAAGCGGCTTGTTATTTTTGTTCAAACCGCGGACATGGCTTATATTATTGCGCAAAATTTCTAGAACTACCTAATCATTTGAAGCGAAAATTAATTATTGACAAGAATTTATGCAAAAATTGTCTCTACGATCATGAAGGTAAAGGTTGTTATTCCGAATCACGTTGTCGAGAATGCAACGGCAACCATAATTCAATATTGCACGATGCATTTTGCAATAGTTCATTCACGCCGAAAAATGCAGAGTCGAAGATTTCAAAACCGGACGTTCGTAACACACATGTGTCCGTGGAGGGCAAGGACCCCGAAATTTTGTTGGCAACAGCCATGGTGCGGGTTCAGGCTCGGGATGGCACTTATCATAATATTAGGGCATTGTTAGATCAAGGATCCGAGACTACACTTATATCAGAGAGAGTAGCTCACATTTTAGGTTTACCGCGCAAGCATTGTCAGGGAACCATAACTGGAATAGGCGAAAAGGAGAGCAACTGCAAGGGTATCATCAAAATCAAGTGTAGGTCTAATCAAGAAGACTTCTCATTCCAAACAGATGCTTATATCATGAAAACTTTAATCAAGAATCTGCCCTCCTACAGCTTCCCTAAACCAGAATGGCCCGCATTAGAAAATTTGCCTTTAGCAGATCCTTTCTTCAATGTGAGAAGACCAGTAGACCTTCTTCTTGGAGTGGATGTTTTTAGCAATTTACTGTTGGATGGAATTTATAAGGCCGGACCGACTCTACCTATGGCGCAAAAAACGCGCTTAGGTTGGATTTTGAGCGGTTACGTAAAAAGGAGCTTTAAGTGCAACATCATTGTGCATGACATCAACGATATCAGTCAATTTTGGCAATCGGAAGACATATCAGAGTCATGTTCGATGTCCCTGGACGACCAACAGGTCGTTGATTTTTACAACAAGACTACTATTCGTCTGGCGGATGGCAAGTATCAAGTGCGCCTTCCCCTTAAACAAGAAATAGAAAGTAAATTAGGCCAATCAAAAACAAAAGCTATTGCACAGTTTAAACAATTAGAACGAAAATTTAATAGAAATCTAAATATAGCACAAGAATATAAATCGTTTATCAATGAATACAAACAATTAGGACACATGATATACTCGAATAACTCCGACTCATCAGATTACTACTTACCGCATCATTGCGTTATTCGGAATGAATCAACTACAACTAAATTAAGAGTAGTTTTTAATGCTTCTTCGCCTTCTTCGACTGGTTTAAGCCTGAATGATTTGATGGAAAGAGGTCCAAATTTACAACAAGATCTGCAGAGTCTTCTTATCAAGTGGAGACAATTCAGATTTGGGTTTACATCTGATGTGGAGAAAATGTTTAGAGTCGTTAGGTTACATCCGGATGACCAAAAATATCAAAAAATTATATGGCGAGATTCATTTTTTGACGAACTAAGCATTTTTCAGTTGACGACAGTGACGTACGGCACCAAGGCCGCGCCGCTTCTAGCGATGATGACTCTCCGACGCTTAGCTCAAGACGAGAGACAGAATTATCAAGACAGTTCTGCTTCAAAAGTGATTGAGTCAGCATTTTATACAGACGATCTCGTATACGGAAGTCACACTGTCGAATCAGCAAAGCGTTTGATACAGGATATTGTAGCGATTTTAAGGTCCGGAGGATTTAATTTACGTAAATGGAAGGCAAATAATCAAGATATAATTTCTACAAGTAATAACAGCAGTAACGAACAACTAAATTATGATTTTAAAAATACTGAGTCATCCAAAACATTGGGGCTTAGTTGGAATCCACAGCAAGATCAGTTTACATTTACATCGAAATTAGACTTTACGACAAAAATTCCCACAAAACGTATTTTACTTTCGAATATTTCAAAATTATTTGATCCATTAGGTTGGCTTTCTCCGATTTCAACTAAAATAAAACTATTATTTCAACAAGTGTGGCAGTTGCAGTTAAAATGGGATGAACCCTTACCGGAAAATATTGTTAAGGAATGGGAAAGCATGAAAATAGATTTAGAAAATATAAGTAATTTTTACATGCCGAGATGGTTAGGTATAACAGAAAATAATGTCATCGAACTTCACGGCTTTTCCGATGCATCAACAAAATGTTACGCCTGTGTTGTTTATTGCAAGGTAAGCACACACGGCCAGACGTCGGTAACCATGATAGCAGGAAAATCAAGATTGGTACCTGTAAATAATAAACTTACTTTACCGAAACTAGAGTTATGTGGTGCTCTATTACTTATAAAACTATTATCAAAAATCAACAATTGCCTGGAAAATTATCAAATTAATTATTACTGCTGGGTCGATTCTATGGTAGTATTAGGATGGATCAATGGTGTACCGGAACGCTGGAAGCCATTTGTGGCCAATAGAGTTAAGCAGATTGTCGAAGTTGTGCCGCCCAGCAGCTGGAATCACGTCAAGTCGGAGGAGAACCCAGCTGATTGTGCTAGTCGCGGTTTGTCAGCATGTCAGTTAAAAGATCATGAACTTTGGTGGAACGGGCCGACTTGGCTAAAAACTGAAAATTTATCACATACTCAAAAAACATTTTCCACTGATCAAGAAGTGAGAAAAACTAAAAAGGTAGTTGCATCTGTAACTCAAAATCAAGAAGAAAATATCATAAAATCATTACTGTATAAATATAGCTCGCTAAGCAAGATTGCGAGAATTTTAGCATGGGTACATAGATTTATAAGCAAGAAACGAATTGCAAATAAATACTTAACGCTATGTGAAATAAAGCAAGCCAATATAAAAATTATTCAACAGTGTCAGCAAGAATATTTTAGCGAAGAAATGGAAGCCTTACAGAAAAGAAAAAGCGTAGCATCAAAAAGCAAGATTTGTATGCTCAACCCTATTTTAGATCAGGATCAAGTTTTAAGAGTTGGAGGTCGTTTAAAGCATGCAAATATTAACTTAGACATGAAACATCCTATTATCATCCCAAAAAACAGTCGCTTGTCTGAGTTAATAATTGATCAATATCATGAAATTACCTTTCACGGTGGCGCAAAGCTCACTTCGGGGTTCATTCGACAGAAGTACTGGTTGGTAGGAGGACTCAAGGCTACAAAGAAGCGTATCTATCAATGTGTTAAATGCAGAAAGCACAGACCCAGTCAGCATTATCAAATTATGGGAGATTTACCAACAGCAAGGGTGAATCCATCGCGGCCATTCTACCATACAGGAGTAGATTATACAGGTCACGTGTTTGTTAAGGCCAACAAGGGTCGAGGTATTCTGACAACAAAGGGCTACGTAGCTGTGTTCGTATGTATGGTAACAAAAGCCATACATTTGGAGCTGGTTTCGGATCTGACGACGTCAGCATTTTTAGCTGCTTTGCGTCGTATGTCAGCCAGGCGAGGAGTGCCGAAAAATATGTACAGCGATCAAGGTACAACTTTCATTGGAGCAAACAAGGTTCTGCAGGAAGAATATCAGCAAATTTTATGTACATTCGAAAACACAGAATTCATTAACGAAGTGACGCGCATGGGTATCAAGTGGCATTTCAATGCCCCCTCTTGGCCGTCAGCAGGTGGTCTGTGGGAAGCTTCGGTTAAAAGTCTAAAATATCACATGAAGCGGGTGATAGGCGAACAACGTCTTACCTTTGAGGAGTACTCTACATTGCTCTCTGAGCTCGAAGCTTGCATCAATCAGAGACCTTTATGTGCTATGACCGAAGATCCTGACGACTTAAACTGTCTAACACCATCACATTTTTTAACTAACGGTCCTCATTTAGCATTTTTTAACACAGAAATAGACTTACGTACTCGTTGGCATCATACGCAGAAATTGTTCGAAGATATCTGGAAGAAATGGCGTTTAGAATATCTTACGCAATTATCAGTCCGCAGTAAGTGGAGACTACCGCAAGAGAACATCAAGGTTAACGACATAGTGCTCATACAAGATACCAATTTGCCAGCCGGGAGATGGCCACTAGGCCGTGTCCTGGAGTTACATCCCGGAAGCGACGGTTTTGTGAGGGTTGTTACGCTTAAAACAAAAAGCGGCATCATGAAACGCCCCGTAGTAAAACTGTCCATATTGCCTGTTAATCAAGAACAGACAGATCAAAATATCAAGAATAATGACGAGGATATAAAGCAAGTATATCACGTTAGCAAACCTAGCAAGAAAAATAGCTACAGCTTTTCTAAATTAGTATTTACAATTTTATTATTCATAATGACCTTTATATTAAGCTCTGAAAGTTCATTTAATGTTACACCGCTACAAAATCAGAGTCTATACTTCGACAAGGTGACAAACATGGCTCTCATCAAGGACGAGTGGCGCCTAGTCGTCTACTACGACATGAGTCCC
Organism: Bembecia ichneumoniformis; assembly: GCA_910589475.2. NCBI lineage: Eukaryota > Metazoa > Arthropoda > Insecta > Lepidoptera > Sesiidae > Bembecia > Bembecia ichneumoniformis. The sequence continues at coordinate 7,306,195 of OU342537.1, read as the reverse complement.
TATTGGGAGGGCTCATTAACAGCTAGCAAGTACTTAGATTATTTACAAAACATATGTGATAGGAAACAAGACCATTCACAATGCGCAGCGATCATGTTACAACTACGTCACGGCTACGAACAGTTAAGTCACTATAACAATGTTATGATGAACAAGCAAACTTCGCGCACGCGACGAGGACTGATAAATGGAGTCGGTAATATAGCAAATTCTTTATTCGGAATTCTGGATAGTAATTTCGCTGAAAAATATGAACAAGATATTGAGCTTATCAAGAAAAATCAAGATCATCTCGCCGTACTCTGGAAGAATCAGACCTCCGTTGTTGAAGCCGAATTTAATTTGTTGAAGCGAACAGAGAACATCATGAACAAACAGCACAAGCTTATCAATCTACGTTTAAATCAGGTGGAACAACAATTGAACGCCGCTAAAAAGGAAAACTTAGAAAATAATGATTTAATACTTTCTGCAATAGTCGCCAGCAATTTACTTAGTCATCTTAAAGAAATGCAGAATACCCTGTTAGACACTATGACTAATATATACAATGGACAGCTCAGTTTACACCTATTTACCCCCGACCAGCTTCGCCAAGAATTAAATACTATATCAGGAAAAATATCTAAGGACTTATGTTTACCATTTGAGAATATAAGTTTACCTAATATTTATCATTTATTAAAAGTTAAAGCTAGAATGTCGACAAATTACTTGTTATTTGAAACAAAAATACCTCTAGTTCACCGCGACAGTTTTGAAATCCATAAAATCATTGCCGTACCACGTTTAGTAAATAACAATATCATGATTCATATAAAACCCGTATCAAGTTACCTAGCGATTAACCTTAACAAGGACGCTCTGTTGCCTACGACTGAAAGTGACCTAAAATCGTGTCTGCAGCAGGAGTCAGGCACTCTATTATGCAGGAGCAGATCACCAGTGTATTCCCTGAAGGACGACGAGAGTCTCTGCGAAAAGGAGGCGGCCTCCGGGAGATGCAGGGTCTATCAGGAGCCATGCCGATCACAGTGGCATGAGCTACATCAAGTTAACACATACTTTTACTTTTACTGTCAGAAGCAGAAAGTTAAAGTACTCTGCGACGATCAAGTTTCTGCGCTACAGCTGTTGCAAGCTGGCTTATTGACGACAAATCAAGGTTGTCAACTGAAATTCAACGACTTCACCGTGTACACTCACAAGCAGGAGATGAGTGATTTGCACATCACGGCAGATGTTACTGCCCCAAAGCTATCGCCGATCAACTATCTTTTCAACATATCAGTACCGAGCCACGACACTATTAGCGCAGGGGACGAGGACGTTAGCGAGTATTCAAGGCAGTTAACACATCTGCAGAAGCAGATAGAGGAAATGAAGCAGACTGTGCCGCTGCACGACAGCGTCAGCAGCCACGACATTCATCACTATGCGGCAACATACGTCATCGTTATCGTGGCTGCTGTTGGAGCAGGTATCTGGGGAGCGCGCAGGATCTGGCGCAGGCGGTCGGCGCGGGCGGCGACCGAGCAGGTGGCGCAGCGCGTGGGGCGGGCGGCGGCGCCCACCCCGGAGGTGGCGAGGCAGCAGCCGCCCTCCTCCTCCACGGCGGTGATTGACAATCAGTGTGTGTGCAGTGAAAGTGACAAGTGCGTTAAAAAGGTTCCGCGTCATTTGAGTTATGCTAATCTAGGTTATAGTGGTCTGTGCAACCAAGTGCAAGACTTTAAACGGGTGTCGTGTTCTAACGTACCTAAGCAAAACAAAGGCACGTCACCGATCTTTCGTTCTGTATACGTAATCGGTGACGATAGTGTTAAGTTTAATTCTTTGTAAATCATCAATTTGTACTTACTTTACTTACTAACAAGTGTAGGTTAAGGACAAAATGGTATCACCTTGTATCATCTCATCACTACTAACTTCTCCACTTTTCGGTGTGGGAGCATGTACGATCCATATCGTACATTAAGCAGTTTTGGGATTTTTAAGGAGTCGGCGTTTGGGACGCGCTCGCGTAATTATTTAGTTGTTTTATTAAAATCAGTTCGCATCGATCTATCAAGGCGATCGCGCGTGCTCGCACACTCGGCTCATTTCATCATACCGATAAATCAAGTATCATTAAATCAAGTTAATCAAGTAGAAGGTGTAGTCAATCAAGGACGCTACACCCCCTTATAACCCGGAAGACCACGCATTCACTGTTTTCAGCTTACCATGTACAATCAGCATGTGTACCGAAGTTTATATAAATTAATATGTACTTTTAGGCTAGCCCGAATTCTTTCTTCGCGCGGAGGCGGTGGTGGCAATAGCAGCAATAGCAGCCCCAGCAGTGGTTCCGGTAACGAAACTCCTGACGGCCGGGAAGCGGCCGCCTTTCGACGGACCACGCTCTCTGCTTATTTACAAGGTACTCTATTCACGTTCTACTTCTATCTACTAACATCTAAGTTATTTTTTATATAGGAGACCTATTGATAATCTGACCACCACTGTTGTTTATAAACACAAGCAAAACCGGGAGAATGCTAATGTGCTACTCACCTTGATGTATGAAGAGTTATGGGGGAAAGGGGAATTTATTCTGATATCCCCTACTTTGAACTTTCAATCTAGCTTCATCTAATAAAATGAAAAACCTTGAAAACTTAACACTTACTAAGCGTTTAAATCGTGATGCTAAAGATATTTTTTCGTCATTTTACTTAATGGCGTCGTATTGTTATAGGTATAAACGGAAGGACTTGTTGGACGACACTTATATCAGCGTTTTGTACTTTAGTCGAAAACGAAGACGATAGACTCTACGTTGTTTATAATGGAGGACTGCAAATGACATTTGAGGTGAGATTTTTTTACTTCAGTTAATATTTTATGGTACATAGACTGTGCTATTATTATGGAGTACGCGATCATCTATCTATATAAGCGACATCACTTTAAGGCTAAACTGAAGCGTTTATAACATTAGATGGATTAAATTAACTTCGTCACAAAATATAATTTGTGATGAACACTCTGCTGACACGATAAATGCAGATTTTAATACAGATTAGCCCTGCCTTCGAATTGTAGAAATAAATACAACTGATTTTACTTCAATTTTACAGTGATCTCTGTAAGGTTACATTATCAACTATGTACTATTGTTTTATCTGAAGTCTTACAGATATTACTGTCCGGGTGTCTCGTACAAAGTTTAAATTTTCTATATGTGTATTGAAGGCGTTGCACAGCCTGCATGCCATGTACGTGGAAGGGGGCGGAGGCGTTGGTGGAGCGGCCGGAGGTGGCGCCGGGGTACGGCACGAGCTAGCGTCGGCTCTGCGTTGGTCCCGCGCTCTGTGCCGCACGCTGCGCACGCGTCGCGAGCATAAGGAGGCCCGTGCTCTTCTACTGGCCGCCAAGGACTGGCCCGAGTGCGCACGTCGACTGCTCACCATGCTCAACGTGCACACGCACTCGCAAGGGCACGCTCGGCCCAAGCAGCTGAGGGACGCAGCGCTCGGCGTGCTCAAGGAGATAGTGATGATAGGAGGCGCGGCGGCGCTAGGTGCGTTAGTGCCGTTGGCGGGCGGAGCGCACGCTGCGGCCCGAGGCAGCGCTCGTCCTAGACCTCACGTGCGCGCTTGCGGTTCACGGACCGCCACCCACCATCACACCAACACACTCGCCTCACTTTACAGGCCCTACCATAAGTTTATAGGTAACTAATAGCTATTTAAATCTTCATTCGTACACAGAATTCATCTTTACAACAGAATGCCAAACTTGTAAAATCTAATCGCGTTACACTACTGATAAACCTTTTGTTTGACAAATGAAAAATTCAATTGTTAATTTTTGTAAACTGAGATTACCTAAGTATTCCTCCCACTGGGCTACCACTGTTAATTATCTGCACACATTCTACAGATACCTGCTGTCGTGTGGCCCGTTCGCAGCGCTGCATGTCCGAGCAGCTCGTGGTGCTGTCGGCGCTGTGCGCTCTGGATGCGTTACCTTTCCGCTTCAACTACTTCGCATCCTTTTGGCGGGATGTCGCTGCGTCGCCGGTATAGCATTAGATTTTTTTAAATCTGTCTATCCTATATATATTTTGTTTGTGCCTGCCAAATCCTATGGGACCATCTCTTAGGTGACAAAACATTTAATCAATTTTTGTGTCTCATATGTTTTTGTTAGGCATTAATTAGGAGGCAAAACATGACATGACATATAAATAATATAGAAGATATCAATTGATAAAGTAAAAATATAAAAAATGAATAAAATATGGCAGGCGGATTCGAAGTTGGAGGAGATGTTATGCGAGTGCAGCGTCGTGAATGAATACATGGACGCGGTTCTACTCGACGAGCGCGACTCGCTGGAGGACCCTGTCATTTATCAGTTCATGCAGCACTACTATCCCAAGGTTGGTTACTGAATAAGTGAATAATTGTGCATGCATATTGCTTCTATAATCTATACTTGTTAAATTGTTTATCCTGGCTGACTATCAATGTACAGCTAAAATTACTAAGTCTAGAAAACTGAAATTTGAAACCTAGCTTTATTTTATAACGTAGGCATCCACTAAGAAATTTTTAAAAATTTCAACTCCATCATGCGAAACTGGAGGCGGGTCGCTTTATTATAATATCTTAACAATAGGTTAATCTTAAACAATAGGTTATTTCAAAAGAGTAGCGGGCCCAGCACGGATACCAGGTTCGACTCTGTATCTACCGTGTTTACATATGAGCATCCGTCTCACTAAATTGTCCTGCTTTCGTAACACAAATGAAAGGATCTGAAAGGTTAACGACAAAATAATTAGCCATTAAGGGTTTAACTTTGTGTCCCCTGCCATTTTACAAAAATAAAATTTGTGATTTAATGAAGCCATGATAGCTCGGGCTTCCTTACGGGCTTTACGGCATATGTCATTTTGAAAAAACCAATTTTTTTCTATTTGATACAATCGTAACAGGAAAATTAACCTGATTTAGTAAAATAACCTAGAAGTGTATCAAAATCGACTCTGCTGTACAAGTTGTACAAGTTTATTCCCTAATAGAGTATTGCACAAATAAACACTGACTGTTCGCAAGGAGGACTGAAATTAAAGCTCTGTAATAAATATAATTATAATTTATAAACACAATCATTAACTTATACTAATTGATGTCTTGAGTTCTTCATATTGTTGGAGAAATGCGAGAAATGCAAAATAAATTTTTCGCTATACTCCGTGCACTGTAGCATGGTGCGGGTGACAGTTACGACTAGTTTCGTTTCACTCTTGAAAGTTGCCGCGATTTACAATAATGATTTAGTAATTCACCTGCACCACATTCGTAATATATTAAATCACATTAATAACTGTAGTAGTAAATTAGTAGTAGTGTAGTAGTTCTAGTCTACAAATACAATCAAATTGAAAGAAAAATTAAGCAGTGTTATGCGTATAACGTAACGCCAAAGATGTATTTAGTGATGGGATGTACTGCTACGATGGATAGTCGATATTTTTTTTAATAAAAAACGTATATTGTGCGAAGTTTCATTTTTTATTGTTAAAAAGTCTATAATTATATAAATAAAACAACAGAACATACATAGGGTATATACTCTTCTTACTCTTCCTCGCTGGACGGTCGTGCACGGGACAAGGAAAGGGATAGGAAGATTGAAGCGGCCGCGTCCAGAAACTATACAAAGATCCGCTTTGATCAGGCGCGGATACAGAAATTTTTTAAGGGGGGGGCGCTAAAAGATATCTTGAGTTAATATATGGATGTACCTACTAACAAATTATGCAAAGCTTCAGAAAACTTTATTGAAACTGTTTTGAAGACAATAATTACAATCAACCAAATAAAAAATACACATAAAATTACAATACAAAGTAACAATTTGCTCTCATTTCTTTATACGACAAATTCCATGCATCTATTCTTCCTGGCAAATTGGTTAATTACATCGTCGACAGGACAATCGATATCAAGGTGAGTGTTCAACAGAGCTAAACCATTAAGTCGATCCTCTTTCATTATCGACCTCCGCCATATCTTTGTACGTCGTAATGCATGTTGAAAAACTTCTCTCTACTGAAGCAATAGATATAAGTAGGGGTAGACAAGCAAATATTTTGCAAATACTTGCTTCCTATGCAAGTACAATTATTCGACTGAAGCGGGAGGCGCAGGCGGCGAGGAACGCTCTCCGCTTGCCGTGAACCACGCTTGGCGCTGGACCGCCTGCGTCAAGAGGGGGGCGCGCGCCCCCTGCGCCCCCCATATGTATCCGCGCCTGGCTTAGATGGAATCTTTATTTATTTACCTTTTAACCGGCATTCATAGAAACGTACATATTATTCGTCTAAACTCATATCAGATTCAGGAACATCTGAATTTTCACTTAATTCATCATCTGAATCTGTGACGGATATTATTAACTATGACTCCATTATGTTATCAATACGGATGTCACGATCCCATTCAGACATAATCTGCCGCACTCACTGCCGCACTCAGAGTCGTTTTAATGATTACTTAGGGACTCTTTAGTAAAGATTTAAAAATGTTTACTCTCAGAGACAGTTAATGGTTGATTAGTGGTCTTAAGTGACAATTAACTTTAATGACAGCTCAACCCTTACTTAAGCTTCTTAAATGGAGAATTTGACATTTCGAATGTGAGGTAATCTTATTAATAATAATCTATTGTTCGTGGAGTCGTTACGTAGGTAGCTAAAATTATTTTAAAAAAATTTAAAAACTAAAATTATATCTTGACAAGATGATACTTTACGAAAAAAAGTAAAGTATATTACTTCTATGAAAAATTGACAATTAAAATTGACAATGATGTGAAATGTTGCCGTATTTAAAAAATCTTGACTTTTTAATTTATTTAATTATAATTACGTCTATTATTGTTAATTTTAACTGATAATAATAAGAAAAGACATGTTTAACTGATTTTTATGAAAAACTCTTATTTTTTTCTATACATAAATTGCTTTGCCGAATGATATCGTGTCATTGAGTTTTTTCTTATGACAACACTGCACGTTATCGATATGCATTTCGATAGAACGCACAGTCCTATGCTTACTTAAAGTGGTATTTAACTAATGAACCATTAACTTTCGTCTCTGGGAGCCGCGGCTCATTAACGTATTTAATTGTATTTAGTTAAGTGTCTATTAGTACTAATCTAATGAACGTCTCTGAGTGCGGCAGTCAGAGACGTTCATTAAATTAGTACTAATACTGCCGCACTCAGAGACGTTCATTAGATTAGTACCCATCACCTTGGTCCGCTTTTTGTTAGGTGTCGATAATTTATTTTCGGACGAACCTTCTTGGCCAATTTTCTCACGTGTTATACGCGAAACAGTATTGCGACCAATATCAAGAGCTTCGGCTACTCGTTCTACAACTCGATTCAGTGGTAACAACGGTCCATTATTTTGTTGTTCTCTTTCAAAGTAGTCTCGGAGGCGAACAACAAGTTCCCTGGCCTGACTACGCAAAACAGTTTTTTTCGTACGCTTAGGCATGGTACGCTAGAACAACAAATTCAACAAACTATAATAAGTAACAATTTAACGAAAATGAAAACAAACTCAACAAACTTTAACAAAAAAAAAACAACAAACTATAACAAATAATAATTTAACGAAAATGAAAACAAACAATGAAGTGGAAATACGTGTCACATAGTCACATACAAGGCGCTAGCACTCGTACTGACATCATCGCACGGGTAAACAAAATGGCCGCCACGCTGATGCGCCATAGAGCAAAAATGTTGTAATGAAAAAAATATCAAATACCGAAAAAATTTGAATTATTTAATTAATTCAACAATTTATATTGAAATAATTTTCTTTTTAAAATATTTTCATAACAATAATAAAGAGAACGAGATTTATGCTACGAGTATCGATAGCGATAAAAATTAATCGCAGAACGTTACATCCCTAGTCACGCGGTACTGACAGATGTCAACGTCATACCGACAACTGTCACCCGCACCATGCTACAGCGCACGGAGTATAGTAATGAAATGCAGCTCAAATTGTAAGAACTTTAAATATTACACGGATCATATATGATAAGACACGTGTATGTTTTAAAATACTAACTGATTATATGAAAAGTTGATGAACCGAATATACACGATTCAGTGTGTCACCAATCTGAGCGCGCTTGATATCGAGTGGAGTCGAGTAATCTAATTCAGCGTTACCAACCCGAACGTGACGGTTCACTTACGTTCACTCCGCAGCAACAAACCGCTTATAGAAGTTTTCACCGCTCATAGTCGGACATGTGAATATTAAGGTCGCATGGTTTTGGGCAGATGGGTGGCGGAAGCGCAGGGGGCGCGGGGAGTGCGGCGGCGACCGCTCTGGCCGAGGAGTTGTCGGCTTGCGGCGTGTGGGGTGCGCTGGGAGCCGCACGAGCCGCCACCTTGCTGGCGGCGCGTGGCCTGCCGCCCGCCGCTGCGCGAGCGCTGCATCGCGCCGCAAGCGCTCTCGACCAGCGCTTACACAACACTACTGGTAACGCATTCATTTATTGATACTTTTATCTAATACTGATCCAGTAGCTAGTAAATAACATCATATTAGTACAAGTAATCTTACTGTGAAACTTTCTTAAGGTTACGGCCACACTACAAAGAGCCTTACTTATTGCTAAGAGCCAAGCTGCTCGCTTTGTGACTGACCCTAATGAACAGTCGTATTGCATACTATCGCGTTGGCCATACTGCAAGCGACGTGCCAACATAGGTGCCTAGTTATAGTTAGTCATCAAGCGAGTCGTCGCTACAATTTACAATGGGAATAAATTCTAATTGCTGATGTTTTGAATTAAGATCGATTTTGAATTGTATTAAATTCAAGCATTGTGTTTTCAATCAATAGTAATTTCTTAGAGATTGACATGTTTGTTTGCGAAAGTAATCGTCTTGTCCCCAAGCTAAGCGTTTTGTATGGGACCATTTGTAGCTTGTACACAATCGTAGCTCCTAGTTTAGCTCTAAGCTTGGCACGTATAGTGTTGCTTCGTACACACCGGCCCAATGAACGCCAACGAAGGATATTCAGCGTTGGCTACCACACGCTCGTTGGCGTTCGGGGATGTTTTTAAAAAGCAATCTTTTCATAGTATTATGAAATGGTCGTTTTTTGACCTTGATTACTAATTAAAATCTCAGTTTCTATAACGTTTCTTTGTAATAGTAGAATGTAGGTTTTCTCGGCCGGTATACATATAAGTTGTAGGTTTCCGGGATGATGGCCCAGGTCTGTTGGAAATTCTTCCAAACGTTTCGTCAACAACTGCGGTTGACATCCTCAGTGGTGTAGTCCGTATTAGCAGAAAAAGTACATCACATCACTGCACCGCAATGCACCAAACTGTGACACACTGCACTGCACTTCACTTCTGCACCTTTCGACTGGTCTGCTGGTTGGATCTGGTCTGGATCTGGAAAGTAGTGGCCAAATGACTACGGAACTCAGTGTGCCCGCGTTCCGTAGTCATTTGGGCAGCCCTTCTGACGGCAGTAACTACCCCCTTACAGAAGACCACCCTGTAATAATAATAGCACGTGCGCTGTTGTGTTTCTGTGAGTGAGTAAGGGATGCCAGAGCCCATTTCTATATCCCTTCTCAATCCCTTATCCTTAATCGTACTGTAGTCGGCAGCGCACTTGCAGCAGCTTTGGTGTTGCTTGTGTTATAGGCGACTGTAGCCACCTATCATCAAGTGGACCTTCAACCTGTCTGCCGATCTTAACATAAAAAAGAATGTTGCAAGCACAAGCTGATATATACTTACTGAACAAAAGGGGTATGTAAAAGCATTTACGGTGGTTAAAATCTTCTTAAAACATCCGTATGAAGTAAGTCGCGTAACATAAGGGCTTTATATGATTTTATATATGAACTAGCGGCCCGGCCCCGGCTTCGCCCGTGGTGAAATTTTTATATATGAGAACATTCCCCGTTTATCCCTCTTTCCATTGGCGAAAACCGAATTAAAATCGGTCTACCCGTTCCGTTAAGATATAGATATAGATATAATTTAAATATTTTATTACCTTTTCCATGAATCGAACTTTTTTTAGAAGAAAATGATAATTATGAGTTTGTAAATATGAGCTGAGTTTGTAAAAATAATGAAGCAGAGGAGGAGGAGTCGGAGTCGGAGGACGTGGGTGTGGCGTCGGCGGCGGTGAGTGAGGCGGTGGCGCGGTGCCACACGCCCGACAATAGCTCGCCCGAGGACGCCGAGGAGGTGGCTGGCGACTTGGACGACTCGCCCGAGGACGAGGCGCCGCCAGCTGCTCCTCGTGGCCGAGACTACTTGGCCCACCTGGCGAGCGCGCTCGCCGACATCGAAGCCGCCACATCTACACACAGCGCCGAAGATGCTTAGCCCCTTTGTAACGGTGTGTATATGTAATACGTATGTCTTTCAACAACCGCAGAGCCATGCGTCCATAGACCGCGAATCTGACTCCTCAGTCCTGAGATAATGTTTTTATGAGATAAACCCAAATCTTTTCAAGGTTCGAGTGAATAGGCATCTTCTGGGTGAGCTCGCTCCATCTTCGGCCTCATCCTTCCTACATGGATAGATGCTGGTCAAGAGCAAACCCATCTATAATAAAAAAAAAATAAAATAAAAAAAAAGCCACAAACGTCCGCTGTGGGTGTGTACTAGATAAGACACAACATTCCTATTACATTAACCATTTATTGTACTCTGTATGTGTACCGGACACGTTATCGGCACCGTGTGCTGGGATTGGAGGAAAACACCACGTAACTAGATCAATGTGTTCAGAGCGGGCTTAGGCTCAGAGTCTCAGCGGGAGCGGTCTGTTGTTCGTGCCTCTTCGCGTCCTATACCCCGACTGGTTGTCTACTACGCGCACTACACTACTCTTCCCGGTCTCTTCATACGACCGCGTTTTTCAGGCCACTTCATACGGCCACGCTGTTCGACCACCTCACACGGTCACTTTTCAGGCCTCTTCATACGGTCAGGGGTTCACTCACACCTTTTCTTCAGCCTTTTCGCGGCTATTCTTCGGGCCTCTTCATACGGCCAGGTCGGTGACTCCTTTGCGATTGACGTGGAAGTGCTGAGCGATGCGAGGAAGTGAGTGCGCTTTTTATAGCAGTTATCCCCACCTAATTTTGTGGCTTTTCCCCCTCTACCTCAGCCCGCTCTGTGTCTTTATTGGTTTTTTGTATATAAAGCTTCTATTTTCTAACTTATTCTAATGAAATTTATTTACAATATTTATCTTTATCCTAGTCTACTTATACCTAACATATTTACATGAAATATCCTTTTTAAGGATGTGTAGCGAGACGACAGAGGCGAAAGTTAGGGTTACCCAGATTTTATCTCCCTCCCACCTATAGCTGTCTGTCGGACAGCGTAAAGGTGGGAGTTTTGGGTCACCCTGTTGTCGTCTCGCTCTAACTGTTGTTTATCCTTTATTGTCTTAATTATTATTATTATAATTATTCTATATTTCGTCGCGTACAGTATGAATAAACGTGGCAGACATTTAGATGTCCAAAGCTCGCTCGAGGATGTCGTCTAGATTCACGGCTCATAGACGTATATGATTGTTCTCGCATAAAATACTGTAACTAACTTATAATAAACTAACTTTATCACAAATGTTAAAAAGGAGGCAATCAAATGCAGATCAATTCTGTCGCTCGGCAGTTGATCCGAATAACGTTTTTGACCTGGTCGTGTTAACGATAGCAATAGATTAATAAAACTATTAATTATTTTCTTAGTGCACATCTTACTTATTGAGTTGTAATAAATTTACAGATTTAAAATCAATTAAATTAGTGAATAAAATTATGAACAACAATATTTGAGCTAATCTGCGCACTGTGTGGTTTGGAGATCTTTTAGTTATTCAATGAAAAGATTGTAGTCTAAGATCCCACCGTAAATTTCTGCATCTATCCGTTACTTGATCGAAATGTGATTTTTCAACTTGTGAACTAGACTAGAAAAGAGTTCTGATGATGAATATGCTACAATAGAAATAATATTGACCCATGATGATAGGAAAAAAGGTGTAATATTGACTTATTATTACCTGGATTCTTTATTTCATCCGCTATTTTATTCCACGAAACATCCTTTTTATTTAAGTTTTGATAATCTTTCGGCTCCATGTTTCATTGTATAGGAAATTGTTTAACAATTGTTATTGAATATGTGCTCCCATTTCATTTCAGATCGGAATAAACGAAACCTCTGATTCGGCGAGGCTGTACTGCTATATTCCTAGTAATGTTATCTGGTAAACAAATTTAGGATTGTGTACTCGTGCATGCGATTATATATTCGGTTTATATTGGATTGATTGACAGACTATTTAGTTCTTGGGACAAAAAGCTCAGAGCCTGGCCTACATTTAAGTTTAATGTGACGTTGTTTGGCTAAAAAGACTAAACCGTCTGGTGCATTCCACGTAAGAAAGGAATCGGCCGCATTTGTACCTTGTCAGAGGGCGAATTTAGGGAACCAATACGAAAATTACAATGAAAAGTATCACAATTCGGCGGTGTTACACCTTATTTTATTGTTGATGAAAGCTCCTTTCAAACGACTGTTATAAGTGAGAGTCAAAGTTTTGAGAGTCAAATGTCGTATGAGAAGCGCTATGGCAATATTGACTCGAGTGAATTTTGTATGGTTTTATAATTTTGTAGTTAACTTGTAAATGTATTATAAATAGCCTATTTGGTCGTGTAGGGTCGATGTTATTGAGATTTTGTATGAAATTAAATTTCGCTTTCATACATTTTTTAATAGCATCCATTCCAATATTAAAACCGTTTGTTTGAATATATGTGATTGAATATTATTGTGTTATAGATGATATATGACAGAAGACTTGTCACTGTAGGTGTATCTACTTTGTACACATTGCGCTACCTTCAAAATGGTGTTAATGTTAGTGGGATAGAGTTCAAATTATAATTGTCGTTGGTAGCTATATTGCATTGCGTTTGAGTGTGCAGTAGCATTTCTTTCTGAAACTCACACATCGATCACGAGACCTAATGAGAATGTTCTAAATTTCTTATTAAAACATTGTGACTCTGAATCTGATTAGGTATTCGCATTAGATGTATTAGGTTTTTGACTCTTTCTGTTTTAGAATATTTATTTTATTTGTATTAAAGATTAAAGATTTTCATTGGTAAAAAATTTAATTCAACTGCGTTTTTACGATTTGATGGAAAATGAGATTAATAATATAAGCAAATCGTGTGGAGAGCACACGGTTTTAACGGAAGAAAAAGTAAACGGAATGATGTACATCTAATCTCTATGGGGGGGACCGAGAGAGGTCCGGGCGGCGGGCGCGCGTAGTTTGATACACAAGAGGCCCGTCGCCTGCACCTCTCTCGGTCCCCTTCGTCGTGATACCCCCGCGCCCCTGTACCGCGCGGGCGAGTACTTATTTAAGCGGTCTATATATAATTAAAACTGTTCATATCTGTTATTAGAAGGAAACAAATTAAATTTTGTATTTTTCTCGTTCTTATTCTCATGAATACCTTTTCCGATTCGCTGTCGCTATTTCATGAAATGAATTTTATACATATTTATGTCATTTTTGTTCTATATTTTTTTATAAACATCTTAGAATGTCAGCGGAAAAAAATTACATACTATGTAATAAAATTAAATAATGATTGAATTAAAATATATTTTACATTTACGAAATTATATTAATATGTAATTGCAAATTACATACTTTATTTATTTATCCAGTTTAAGTCTCGAGAATCTAAAGATTGTCGTAAAAGATAGATGTGCTACTGTGAGTTATAGCTGGTCTCCGATACACATGATTTTATTTTAGAATTAAGTATATGAAATAATAATTCTGTTTCCACTAAATTTGTAGAAGTGGGTTAAAACAAAAATATGAATACAAAAACAATGCAGTGGAGGATAATTCGTACAACAAAATAATAAAATGGACTTATGCTTCATTAATATCTTCAGTTCATGCGTCTCTGAGACCGGCTAATTTTGCCATACGGAAATGAAAATTGATTATCTATAAGACTGTTTTGGAGCTAATAACTCAAGTCAAATTTTTGCTCGGTTGTACGCAATTAGTTTTAAGTTTTATATTTTCAAAGTTCTCGTAAAGTTACTTTCATTCTCGAGCTCAAAAAGGCGGGTTTCTTTTCTATCCCTTTTTTCTTCATCATTAACTGAATGACCATAACTATAGCTTGTTGGGAGACAATATGATTGTGTGGTATGAATGACACTTTAAAACTATTATCGAGAGACCAAGACTGGCGTCAGTAACCATCTCTTTATTACCTAGAAATAAAACCACAAGTGCTGATGTGTTGCGTGGCGTTAGTAAAGGATGCCAGAGGCCATTTCTCTATCTAATTGTTTTCTTTTTATATAGGTCGACAATCTAATGTTCCTTATGGACATTAGAGACGGTGGTAAGCGATGCGTTGGCTCGCAATATTAAGAAAAATATTGAAAAAAATTGTCGATGAATTTGTCGTTCAATGTCGATTTAAGTATAATGTGTTGAATAGGCAAAAAATAAACTATCATGCTATAAATGATTTGTAATTTTAAATAATATTTTCATTTCAAACGAAACACCAACGGCGGCTCGTGGCGTCATCTTTAAACAACGTTTTAAAGAAAAACCGGACTCTGTTTATATCTCGTAATTTGTTAACATTTTCTGAACAGTTGTTGAATTCTCTACTATTTTTAAAGTGTCATTGATGGCATCACCGCAACCATAAAATTAATGCCGACTATCGCTACAGCGCAAGTTTTGTTACATTAAAGATTTAACTACATTAATTCAGCTCAATTCAACTTTTGTCCATAGAAAACAGCAGCGGTTGTCCATAGACAAAGGCTGAATTGAATTGAATAAATATAGTTAATCCCTTCGAGTTAACAACTTCGTAGTGAAAAGCAACTTTGCTTATAGAGATTGTGTGAAATGATATTGAGCTCTCCTACATTATAATTAAGTGAATGTATATTGCATTTTTGTTCATAATAATAATGATAATAATAACCTTTATTTGCTTTGATAGTGGGTATGGTAAATATCAGGTAACATTTTTTATATATATAGTTCCAGTATTATCAACCGAAATATTCGGTAAATATAAATTCAACGCGCACTTAATACTATATACACACAGTTAATTTAATTAGGTTAATTATGATTAAAGATCAAGGTCCGACTTGTCGTTTGCTCAGACGTGGAACTGTCACAGTATTGCTGGGTACGCGCCCCCATTGTAGTAATAATCTGACTTTCGCGTCATTTTTAGGATAATTGGCCAACAGATCCGATTGAGAGCAGACGTCTTTGTGACATTCCAATCGTTGCGAGTGTCCAATGTGTGTTGTATGTATATTGCGTCAACAAACATATTTTGTATAAGTGCGTGATTGCAATGGAAGATGGCCCAATTTTAACTTACACGATCTCTATATTGATTTAAAATATGTGCTGATTTTTATAGTAGCTTATTGTACGCGTCAATCTTTATTTCCCGATTTAAACCCTACGAGAATACATCTTTTTGCAGCTCCATCGCTAACGCTATTGGCTCATTATCAAAAACGCACTTTTGATATGCACCCGTGGGATACTTTTAAAATCATAAATTTCGAGTCATAAAAATTTCAGACCCGTTATAAATTTTGTTGAGTACTCCATTTCCGCACAGAGTTTAGGGGGATGCAGACAGAAAGCTAAGTTAGCTTAGTTGACGCAGTTTTTCATACTTGTGTGCATACTGCAGTTTGCAAACTTGTATGAAAAACTGCGTCAGCTATGCCAGCTTAGTTAACTTAGCTTTCGGTCTGCGTTCAGCCTAAGTCGTCATGGAGAATGCACTACAAACAGAGTTTAATGTGACTGCTCAACGTAGCTCAAAGTTGATTTACAGAAGTAATAAGTTGATTTACATAAATCAAAAAGTTAAGTACTTAGTTCATGGAGAGAAAAGTGAAATTTATTCCGTCGATTCACTAAGAATCTCTGTTAAAGATTTTTTTAATCGAGAAACTTAATCGAAAACTGTTGTCTAGAATCATTTTCATAAGAATAATTTATAGTATATTAATGTAAAATCCTTATTAAAGTTTATTTAATAATTATTAAATAAACTTTAATATAATAAATAATTATTTTTAATGACCATAACCGGGTCCCTGGCTTTAGAAAGTGCGAGGCGAATTAATAATTTCCGATTTACGATATGTACCCTTATTATTACAAATAACTTGATATGTATTATGATGTGCATTTTTAGATACCTTTGTGCTGTCTCATTTTGAGTCTAGGGAGTTCATGTATGTGTGAAATTACTTTAAATTCCACCGATTTCTTACAAGTACCTATAGAATTATATACCGATCATAAATGTGGTTAGGTGATAAATTTTGCGCAGGTTTGTAGTAAACAAAACTTTTGGAACTATATTTTAAATCTCCATACTACTAGGACACCAGCCTGGCAAACTTAATGTTTCATAATCAAAAAGGTAGTATTATCTTATTAAGTGTTAGCCATTCTAGCGTATTAATATCGTACAGAAATTCATCTGTGTGTAACTTTTGATATTTTTTTTAATCAAAATTTTAATTAAGTTTC
Organism: Bembecia ichneumoniformis; assembly: GCA_910589475.2. Taxonomy (NCBI): domain Eukaryota; kingdom Metazoa; phylum Arthropoda; class Insecta; order Lepidoptera; family Sesiidae; genus Bembecia; species Bembecia ichneumoniformis. The sequence goes on along the minus strand of OU342537.1, from coordinate 7,289,449 downwards.
GGCTGTGAAGTCGTTAGTTAAGGATAACGAGAGCAGAGGATAGTTTAGCAGAGTTAATGAACTGTACGATTACTGGGTGACCCTTGTGTAAGCACGTTTCTAATTCATATAATATCTATACTTACCCATTAAGACAACCCGTCCAAGTCATGCCCGCATTTTTTTTACTAATGAAGTATAGAAATACTTGTAAGTAAAAATTTTAATGGAAATATCGATGTTTATCTTGACTTTATTATATCTTATCTTTATCTATTGGTTTGGCCAGAAAGTCCGTGCGGTATAAGATACTTTAGACAAAGAATTTTTTTTTTTGTTTAAAGTACGGGTAGCAAAAACTACACGAGTTTTTGGCCAATCCATTATTTTTCAAGTTATAAAACAAAAAAAAAATTGTGAGAATTTTTAACCAGTACGTACGTAGGTACGCTTAGATCGCATTGTTTACACAAATTTCATCGCATGTTCGCTCGTTTAGAATTCAACTTTTGCAGTGTAAAATGTTGTATGTTTGTTAAATTTTTGAGTCTGTTTCGTAAACAGAGAAACAATTCAAAGGGAAATAATGAAAACGTATGAACATTTTTGAGCTATTAGAAAGATTGGCGCCAATCTGTTGCAAAATGATTATATTAAAACAGAAAAATGTTCACACGTGCGGATATTTTTTTCAAAGTTTTGTTGCAACTGAAAAATTGGTATAGAACAATACAAAAAAATATTGATTTTATTATAATAATAAAATTATTAAAAATAATAAAATATGAGAAATTATAACAATGCTATAATTGCTACATTACTGTCGACGCTAACTATACTGCCGTTAACGCACGCAGAGACCGATAAGTCGGTCGTACGTAATATCAATATTTAAAAGTGTGGAAGCGCTAGGCCGCACCAAACCAGGGGAAGCCTAGCGACTCCATTTGATAAATATATTTAATAAAATTAAACTTTTTTTATTGAATGTCGTGTCCATTTTTATATCTTTGTAATAGTAACACCAATACAATAATCATCCACCATTTCTATTGTAGATATTAAATTAACAGTAGGTAAGTGTCGTAGGAATATTTTTCACGAAATCTCTAGAATGTATTGATTGACCAGTAGGTTGTACCACTTTCATAGCTTTTCAATAGTTGTGTGTGTGGTCAGTCTTTTTAACATTTAAAAGCAATATTTATATCGAATTAATTAACCTCACTCCTAATGAATTAAGGGGGTAGTATTGCGAAATTCATAACACCAAGTGTTAAGTTCTAATTTGATGTGAATGTGTGGATACCCCAACTCTTCATAAATATTTGTAGGATGATATAATAATTGTTACTTCAATATCTGTTGTATTACATCGGCAAATATTATTTTGCTGCGAGACAGTCATTGGCGATTTGTAAATGATTTGTGGTGTAATGTGGTGCTAACCGTCAGATTTGTGTGACTGGACTTAAATGAAGACATAATGTATATTTAATTTTGTCCTGATTTTAGAGCTTATTAATTAATTAATATATAACTTATAGTAACTATGCTGTAATTATCTTATTATTTTAAGACGACGTTTATTATATAATATTTCGTATGTATCCTGGTTAAATTGTGTGTGTGTACAATCAATATATTTTCAGAAAATTCAAAGTACATACTTGTAATGTATATTTAAGTCAATTAAATTTGTCGACACGATATTGGAATAAGTGTTCTAATTCGTTCTAATTCCCTGTCGTCGTAAGCGTGTTTCTAATTCCCTTTTAAAAATAATTAGAATTATTTTCGATTTTAAACTAGTACAGTAGAGCCTCGCTAATCCGCACAGGCAAAAATCGGCCCTTGACGGATTACCAAGGTGTCCGGATTGTCGTCTTCAAAATTTGGTTGAAGTTTATATGTATGTACATAAATATGTATAACCAATAATTAAATGAAAGACTAATTTATGTGTTTAGTTAGTATTTTTTATTATCGAAAGATACACTAGTAAATATATGTATATGTAGTAAAAAAATTATTTACTACGACAGTAGTAAAGAGCAGGTGCGGGCGCCGCGGCGCGATATGAAATTCCTCCCACTTCCCCCGCAAATAGACCCGCTGCCTGCGTCCGAATTACCGCGATCACCGAATTAGTGGGGGTTTGGATTAGCGAGGCTCTACTGTAATAAACAAAATGTCTTCACAATAGTACACCAATTGTTTGTTGCGATATCAGTAAAATGTGGTAGTTTTTTATTAACTTTGCTGTCCGTACATGCGCTCACAATATTTGATTACATTTTTACTTAATAGCTTGTATTAATAAAAGTTGTGTATAATAAACAAATTTGTTACTGAAACAAAAGCTTCAGCTCGATTAAACTGTGTTATGAATTGAAATTTGTGAAAATTAAACTGAAATACTGTGAATCAGATTGGAAAGCCAAAGTAAACAGTATTTTATAAGTAATGGTTTTTATTTAAACTCCTATTCCTCGTTTTTTTAGAAAAAATTATTGCTAAATTGTTTATTTGGTATTAGCAGTCTCAAAACCAAAAGTTTGTTTAGTATAATGCAATAGGCTTTCTAGTGCCATAAAAAAAATCGATCAAAACATGGCAGTACCCTAGGCTCTGCAGCGATGTCACATTGACATTCGGTATATCGAAATGTTTGTACAATAAGGCCACCATATTGATTCGAGCACAGGAACAGAGCACACAGTCAATTCTATCCCTGAGACAGGGAGATGTACTCTCTTCGATATTATTCATTGCCGCTTTGGAAGATTCATTTAAGCTTCTGGAATGGCAAGGACTTACCATCAAAATACACGGCGAGTATATCACTCACCCTCTGTTTGCCGACGATATTGTGGTTCTGGCGAAGTCGATAACAAAACTCAACAGGATGCTCGATGTCCTCGACCGAGTTTCTTATATTATCTTAAGGGCCTTAAGATAAATATGAATAAAACGAAAGTAATGTCTAATGTCCATGTTGTGCCCACCCCAGTAACAGTTGGAAATTCAACTCTAGAAGTTGTGAATGAGTACATCTACTTGGGTCACACGGTCCAATTAGGTAGAGCCAACATCGAGAAGGAGCTTGATCATGGAATCCAGCTCTGATGGCAGCATTTGCAAAACTCCGAGACATCTTGTCCAAATTCCTCAGTGCCTTAAAATAAAAGTTTTCGACCAATTTGTGTTGCCGGTGATGACATATGGCTATGTTGGTACTTTTATTTATTCTGTCATGTGGCGCTGAAACATATGGGCCTTGTGAGAAAGCTTAAGGAGCTATGGAGAGGGCTGTGCTCGATGTTACACTGTGAGATCAAATAAGGAATGGGGAGATCCATAGAGGAACGAAAATTACCGACATAACCCGGTGGATTAGAAAGTTGCAGTGGACCATGCACATAGTACGGTGAGCCGATGGGCGCTGGGGCCAGAAAGTTATCGAGTGGAGGACATGGAGCGGCAAGCGCAGAGTAGAATGTCCAGTCCACCTGGAGCGCAGAGGTAGACCAACAACCCAATAGGGCTGCAGGCAATGGTGGATACAGACTGGTTCTAACTAGTCGTTTTGGAAAATTAGGGGGGACGTCTTTGTCCAGCAGTGGGTGACTTACAGCAGATGTTAAAAAAAAGAAACAAAAACGAAGTAATTACTAATTATTTATTTTTTTAGCTTCAATTGAGCTATTTTATTTTTTATTTCAATAGGAAATTGGTCTATACTATTTATAGTGCAATGTAGACAAAATGTTTTAAGAAAAAATATACTACACTCTTTGTTTATACACACAGGTTTTTGACATAAAGCACAATCTGCACCCAATACAAGAATTTCACCTTTCCCTGGTGGACTAAAAGGATCCTTCATTACATAACTCGGATATTTTAAGACAATATTTCGTGAGAATGGTGGATTTGTCCCTTTATAATGTGCCTTCTCATGAATATTACATGATGAACATTTGAATTCATACTCAACAGGTGCAGGTTCCTCTAGTTTTTTGTCCTCCATTACTGAAACAAGCACAATAATGGTGTTTGTTATCATGAACAAAATGAGTAAACACAAAAATTATTTTGATAAAGTTTTTTCTTTCGGAGCCTCAAGTGGCCACCACGACGGTTTCACAACTTCAACTGAATACTTTGCAATTTTTAATTCTTTGGCATTTATTGCTTCTTTAATCCTCATCAAACCTATTCCGTAATCTTTTCTATACGCTTTAAGCTTTCCTACATTTGTTTTTGGATTATCACTATCTATGATTGTGGTATTCTTCTCAATAAAATCCTGTACATCCTCAGAGAATTTAATAGGCATAACACGCTTTCTAATCACTCCGGTATGATAAACTCGTGCAGTTAACTCTTGGCCTATGTAACAACCTTTGTGAAAGCTCACTCCGTGAAGATAATCACAATTCATTTCTAAAGGAAAACTTGTCTCCGGTTCCATTTCAAGCACTCCTTCACTAACACCTAGTGTGTATCTCAAATATTTGTAATCATCGTCAACACTTTTGGTAGTGATCTCTCCCCCAATAGTGTTTGCTACTTGATCACCATTTAAGTGAACTGCCGATATAATTCGATAACCCAAATCTGCGAGACGAGGGTCTTTATAGACATTAATATTATCATTTGGATCAATATTTAGTTTAGGTGTGATGATTAATGCCCATACTCTAAGCTCTGTATTGACATCAACAATATCTATTTTTCGTTTCAGCTTATAAACCTTGAGATGCTTTTGGATTAAGTTCACGACACTTTTATCACATTCCAGCATAAACGAGTCTTTGTCACCCCATTTATATATGAGTGTGTCGTACAATACACGTCCTTTATTGTTTAAAAACATAGCATACATTGACTTGGCGCCCTCATCAAAATGTTTCATATCATTTGTAATTAGTCCTTGAAGAAATACGGCTGTATCTTCTCCTGATATTTTCAATAGATTTCTGCTAAGTAGTGGATGCAAAGTTCCCACAGTTGTACTTTTATAGCGTGTATTATGTAGAAATTGGCTCAAATAAGTTTGTTTCAAGCCGTATTTACATAGAAACTTTTTTACCTGATAAAGTACCATTATTATTCCAGTATCATATGTTTATTTATATGGATTCTTTCAAATTATTTACAAACATACATTACAAAATACAAAATATGTTCAATTTCAATTCAAGGCGAAAAGGTCGATTGACATTGACATTTGACATTAATGAATATTTTGACAACCAATAGCATTCATAGCAAAGATGTTGTATTAGTCTGTACCTAATAATGGATATCTAGAGAAAATGAAATAGTTTCCGCGGATGAAGTTGCGGGTAAAGCTAGTAAAATAAATTGAAATAATCATCATGGCTAATACTTATTGTCAGAAAAACATGTTGACTGGTAACGCACAAACAGGCAAACGCGCGTGCGGAGACGCCGGCCGTGACAGCCCGACTGAGTATCCCGTTTAACGTGTAGGCTAATATTGACCTTGAGCGCGTTCGGAGCGGGAGTTTCTGTTCTACGTGTTCTTGTTTATTCTTATGGCTCTGGTCTGGATCTGGAAAAAGTGGCAGGGTACACTGCATTTCCGAGATGGCCGGCGTACCGACAAGGAGCCCAGTATTCCTCGCGATGGACAGCCGCAGCACCTGTCGCTTTGCGTTGCGTTCCTGCTTAGTTTAAAACTTATCAGATGACAGTTTACATGCTATTATGAAAAAAAAAGTCAGCATCCTGTATCGCGGTGGAAACACATTGAACAGGGTGCTCCCATTTGCTTGCACGTTGACAGTCGACTGCTGGAATTTAATGAATTATCAATACTTACACAATTTCTCGCATAAAAATTCTATGAGTGTGTACATAAATAACAAAAAGTTAAAATTTTAAATTATTATAGGTATTTATAGTTTAATATGGTAAGTAGGTAGGTATAAGTAGTACCTAATTAAAATTTATTAATGATAATAAAAATGTTTTGTTTTGTTTTCGATCCATGATGCCGTAAATGTTTTAAGTTCTTAATAGAACTTCCATTTTTGCTCACAACTGTACAATTTGGCATTCTTGAAAATTGTGGCATATGAAAGCGCGTGTGCTAGTCAATTGTCAGATAAAACTGTTTTCAAGCGTTGTGTCTATTTTGCCCATAATGCGGCGTCACCGGGTACGAACCCAAACCAAAGATTTTCAACTGTATAGATCAGACAAGGCGAAAGAATTCGTAATATGACATTTACAACCACGTGGTACAAAATCGCTCAGTACATCGCCAACGTTACAAGGCTATTTAGCAACGTCATGGCCATCCTGATTACGGTGATCAGGCTCAATATTTTTATAGGAAAATTTTCCCATTGCCTTCTCTATATATTTAATCTTTTTGCCCCAAACCCCCTCATCTCCGTGGTCGTACATCTTATAAATACTTATAGATTCAATGACAAATACATTAGCATCCTGGAGATGGGTGTGAATTTGTTTATATAAAATTTAGAATTTCTTAGATTAAATGTGGTATATATGCCTAGGTGGGTTTAGTTACCTAAAATTGGCAAGTTCACAGTACTCACACAAATACATTTTTGATATACAGTATGTTGAAAAACCAATTTTAACCAATTTCGCAATATCTGAAATCTGTCTGTTGAAGGGAGATCTGAAATCTATGTATAAAAAGAAAACAATAGATATATATAAAATGAAACAAATAGGTTAATAGATGTTTGATTTATTTTATCATAATGAATCGCAATCTAATTCTTCTACGCCGCGCCGCTTAAATCTTCATCGCTTGAAGAATTCGTAGATTCTGAATCGGACTGTCCTACTCTTATTATGAAATTATCAGTGAAATAATCTAACTGTGTTCAATTGTTTATCCTGTATATCCTTAAGAACGTACAAAGGAATCTCTGTCACTCTCATACGTGGATCCGCGCGGGAAAGACAGACAGTGTGTTCATTATTGCCTCGATTTACAGACACTACACAAGCGCAATATGTTTGTACGTGCCAACTTTCGTTAACTTGGCTATATAAGTATCATAAATAAAATGTCTTCATAATGTTGAACGTTTATTAAATGCATCAAACTTATGTACATAAAATGTCTATCTATTTACTAACTAAAGTAACAATACTTACACAATAAGAATTTTGTTAAGTAGCTTAAATCTGAACAAAGATTAGCTTTTGGTGGTGTTCTAACTTTGTCCAATCCTCGGTAGCTATTACACAGTCAAGTTAATTTAGCACTCGCGCGGATGTCATACATGTCGCGCGGATGACGTCGAGCGGGGGGTTCACATTGCAACGGGGTGGCGAATAGTATACCAACCGTGTATGACGGTATAATAATATGTATATGTACTTATTTTTATGATCATGTAATGGAATTATAATTTCACAAAAATTGGTAATTGAGAGTTAAATTGCGCACAAAAATTTGTAATTTTCAAACGAAGTTCAGATTATCACGAGCGCGATCTTCGCAAATGAGTTTCGAAGATATTTTAAACACTAAATAGATATTAAAAAAGGTATAAAGTTCAAAGTTTCTGTACAAAATTGGTATGTATGTTATTCAGAATTTAAATTTCCGAACAACCACTACCTACTTCTCACAGCAATAATATGATTCAATATCTAAAACGACCTCGATCAGTTTAGACGTAGACTAAAGACCTTGTTAGACGTGACTAAATTATAACTCTTATTTAATCCACATGAGATACAATTAGGGAGTTAAGGATTATCTTCAGGTAGCTCATGAGGTAGAAACGCCATTTCTACCATTTCTCCCTTGTTGTTCTTGTACGGTGTGACGACAAGTGATGTCGGATATGAGTTGTCTCCTTGTTCAACTGAAGCCGTCACTATCTCTGTGACTGCCGTGGGCTCTGACATTATCGAAGCGGTGTCCGGTTTTGTTGGAGAATTTTGCGAAGATCGATTTGAGCGACGCGAAGACGTTTTGAGATGAGGAGTGATTTTCTGTTGAAAGAAATATAACTTTCAAAATAGGTCACTTAAGTCAATAATCAATAGTCGTCGTCAATAATCAAGTCCTTACAGATAAATCCATACTAATATTATACACTAGCTGAACTCGGCCACGCTTCGCTGCGGCCCATACTGCGGCGGCGCGGCGTGCGCATAGTATAGATGTGAAAGTAACTGTCAGGCGTTATATTTTTTTTTCAACGCGGATGAAGTCTAGTTACCGGCTGGCACTGGCTAGTAATAAATAATGTGGTGTTTACACCTAGCTGCAATATGGGTTTATACAGGCGAGCCGTAAACAAATTCCTGCAGGGTCGGCAGCGGATCTGCATCTGTCCTAGTCGAGTCCGTAGACGACGATAACCATCTACCATCAAGTGGACCGTTAACTTGCCGCTAACGTAAAAAAGAGATAAAGAGTGAACCGTCTTTTTGTATAATTTCTACGTAAAATTTAATAGTTTGAGGATACATTGGGTGCTGCAGTCATAAACGAGCAGCTGGAATGGTGGCAGTAACCGTCCCGAAAAGTAAATAGCACACATATTGTTGTATTATAGGATCAAAACCCGTTTCCTTACTCCGCACCTTCTCCCTAACGCTTTATCTTTGGCGTTGCTTGTGTTATAGGCGACGGTAGCCACCCACTAACTTTTATTTAAAAATAAATAAATAATGAATGTAATGAAAATTCCACCCACCATTTGTGGGTCCTTTGCAAGGTAAACCCCTGTTCGTTTGACTTCGAAGTCAGGTGCTGCAAGACACCGAGCCAGCAGCAACGCAGCGACACAAGCCCACGCGGCCCACACCCCTGCACTCGCCGCTCGCGCACTTCCCACCCTCCCCGACACCCCCATACTTGAGTTCCACGCGCGCTCCACAAATTCACTTACTGGCGAGCAACTGAAAAATTTAAACTTTTATTTGCGTTTCTTCAAACTCTATCAGAGACTATGAGCGTCTTTAATTCGTCATTGTGTCTTCTGACTTTAGGTGCAAAGATTTCGAATGCTTTTCAAAGACTTAATTTTGATGTTAAGTAACCTTGTTTTAATGCAGTACAGACATTTAAAGTGTCACAATCGTTCTCTAGCATTATAGGTTATCTCAACAGCGTAGATACTGTCTTTCAAGAAAATAATGTGCTACAGAAAGTAAGTAGAAAAGGAGAGTAGAAAGAAAAGTTAATAAATCAAAATCAAAGTGAATATTTGACCATATATCGTCTTACATTAACTTATAACTTTCCTACAAAAATTCCATTTTGGATTACAATACGGATTGGAAGGATTTTACAAGTCTCTTCGCAGTCTCTACAGATTTCCTCAATATGTTTTTCTTCACTGATAAAACAACATAGATAGATCTTGCTAGAATAAGAAATAAAAATAGATCATTGTGTCTAATTCACAAATAAAATCGAAAAACACTGAGATTCCAACCAACGTAATCCGTTTTGGTAGCCAAATGGAGTTATAACAGCCACTGGGCCGTTATAGCTAAATTTTAAAAGTTTTAAAATTAGAAGCAAAAAATACTAACGTGGTCGCATTAGTGACATTGTGAAAGGCTTCGCAAAATGCATGCAGGCCTCCATTGGTGGTTGTAAAATTGTGACCCATTAGGCCGACCATTACAATGGCGAAGAGAAGCGCCGGCGTCAAAATTCGCCATGGTTGCTGCAGCCTGACAATAAACAACAGTAAGTGTATTCATTTTATGTATCATTTAAATGTAAAAATTGCTGTAACCTATGCACGTAATTTTCTCCTATACTCAGAGAGTTGAATGGCTAGCTGCTGGCGTGCTATACTACACAACAATGTAAATTACCACAGTAAAAAGCATGAAACCGTTATGTGAGTAGTACTAGCTTCCCGCATCTAGAGTAATCGAATCATACATAATAATAAAATCGTTGTTTGTCAGTGCGTTTGTACACGCTAATCTCAGAAAATGCGGTTTTCACTGGTATATTGTAGTGTCTGTTTCATTCCAATCGGTTTAAAATGAAAAAGTTACGCGCTATTCCGCATACAACGGCATACGAAGTCGCGGGCACAACTAGTATAGTCTATATCAATTTTCAAATCCCGTTCTGTAAACAACTGATATTTATATAGAAACATTAAATTTTAATTTTCTAATTAAAATTGGATGTATTAATCAAAGACACGATGGCGTAAGCCACAATTTGTAGATTTCGAGAAAATGCCATATAGATAGATGTTGCTCCTAGATATAAACTTTAATTTTTTAGTTTACTGGAATCTATCTTGGCGTTATTTCTATGATAAGGTCGATAGACAGGCTGACGGTCCACTTGATGGTAGGTGGCAGGCAACCGTAGCCGGTAAAAGGTTCCTAGTGAGTTCACCCGTTTAAATGTCTCACACGTGTGACCTCTCGAAGTCATTTCAAAATAACTGTTTTGAATTTTCTCGAAAACTTTGCCACGCGGGCAAGGTAACGTCAGGGTAAATAATCATTTTTATTTCAAATTAAGTCAATCAAAGAGCTCTTTAGAAAATGACTTACCCAGATCTAGCACGTCCGCCACCAGGACACATTGTAAACAATGTTAACCACACCATAGCGAATACTGTTGATAAAATGGGAGTGTACTCCGCGAACTGGCAATACTCTTCTTTACCGAAAAATGTCCTTGACACGTCCAACGCCAGTCGATGTGTCCGGTTTCCTGTCGAAGAATATTTAAAAATAATGCCACTTCTTAATACTATATATTTTTTAAAATTTCTTTTATAAAGTCAGACCGTACTTCTTCATGGAACAAAAACTGTTAAGTACTTTCCTATTAATATTTTAAAATAGAAATATTTGTCTTCATAAATTACATTTTTTCGTTTAACTGTACACTTCAATAATATTTCATAATAGTTTACTTGTATATGAAATGTTATACAAGTGTTTAGGGATCGATGGAAAAAATCAATTATCCCTACCAGTCGGAATTTACAACAAATTCTAAAATTCAAAGTAGCTCAAGAACTTATGGATCTGGAAATTAGTGGCAGGGCACACTGCGTACCTATCGCAGTCATTTGGGCAGCCCGTCTGGCGGCACTAACCACCCCCTTACAGAAAACCACTGTGAAATAACTGCACGTGTGCTGTTGTGTTTCGGTGAGTGAGTAAGGGATGCCAGAGCCCATTTCCCTGTACCCTCCTAATCCCTTATCCTTAGTCCTACTGTAGTCAACAGCGCACTTGCAGCAGCTTTGGCTTTGCTTTCATAGGCGACGGTAGCCACCTACCATCAAGTGGACCATCAGCCTGTCTGTCGATCTTAACATAAAAAAAGCTGTCCGCTTTTGTTTCTCCGCCACCTTCTAAACCACTCAACCGATTTTGATTCGGTTTTCAGCGATAAGAGAGGAAGATCCGTTTTTTATTCGGATATACAGATCCCTAAAAATGCATCCTTGCGAAGCCTGGGGTGGGTCCCTAAATATATTTATAATTAGTAGTTAGTTAGTGTGTTTTGAAACAGTAAATCGCATTTTTATTTGAAAGCAATTAATAAATGTAATTAAAGTCTTCTGTTGAATTGATTATTATTTTTGTAAAATAAACATTGAACAATCATCAATAACTACTCCTAGTATTTCCTATTTTACAGTGTTATATAGAAAGGAAACAAAAACACTCTGCAGCATTAGTAAAATTTTGAAAACTGAAAACGTGTTAACAAATTTAGAAATCTAAAAATAAAATTCACGAACTCTTTCTCCGTTTTATAACCCATTTTTGAAATGTATTTAATGATAATTCAAAATATGTGATCGATGGATCCGCCAATGAGTGTTTTGCGTGTCCTATAAAAATATAAAATGAAGAAGGTATTTAAACAAAATCATGGCTATTTAGTTGAGTATTGTATTTAACAATCCAACAGTGTAAATAATTTATAAAAAATGATATTACTTACCAAGTATTACCGTTACATTGTTGACTGTAATTGTTGTTTCATAATCTGTTGTTTCATTAAGTTGAGCTTCACGTTTTACTGTTTTAATCGCGTCCTTTCCGTTCGCGATTTCCCCATTTTCAGGGAGAGTGTCAATATTTTGAGCAGTCAATATTTCGTTGGCATTTGATTTTTCAACAATATTTGTATCGTTTACAGTCTCTAATTCATCTATAACAAGTCGTTCTATCATGTGAAATTCTAAATGGCGTGGATATAAGATGCAATTGTTTTCGACAAGTAGTTTCGCGCTGTGTAGGAATGTGTAATTCAAGATTCCGAATATTGCGACTAAGATGTAAAGGGTAATGTGCCATCCTGTAAAATAAAAAGGATTTTGGTTAACTATAGGTTTATGTGTGTACAGGTATTAGGTTAATCTTGCTACAAAGTAGTTTAATATCCATTCTGTAACGAGTATGGCGAGTAAATACAGAAGATTATCGAGTGGAGTAATCTTCTGCATAATTATAGGTACTCGTCTCTGCAATTTGCTTAGGGGCAAATTTGGTTTTTTTTTCTAAGCATTTTTAATTTTTCTTTTCTGTACTCATATTATTAAGAATAAAAATGTTTTGGTTCATATGTAATGAGCAATCCTAAAATTCAATATCTGTAAATTAGCCAAACTTTTAAAATAGCAATCACTTGGTACAAATTGCCGAGCCCGTTGGATAAGTGGTTAGGGTGCTTGCTTTAACTCTCTGTTAAAGCAAGCACCCTAAGCACCCAAGCACCCTAAGGGTTCCCGGGCTCGATTCCCGCCAGGGTCAACTTTAAAAAATTAACTTCAAGTTTGGCTCTGGTCTAGATCTGGAAAGTAGTGGCAGGGCACACTGCGTTTCGCAGTCATTTGGGCAGCCCGTCTGGTGGCAGTAACCACCCCCTTACAGAAGACCACCGTGAAATAACAGCACGTTTGCTGTTATGTTTCGGTGAGTGAGTAAGGGATGCCAGGACCCAATTTCCTATCTCTCCCTCCTAATCCCTTATCCTTAATCCTACTCTAGTCGGCAGCGCACTTGCAGCAGCTTTGGCGTTGTTTGTGTTATACGTGACGGTAGCCACCTACCATCAAGTGGACCGTCAGCCTGTCTGCCGATGTTAACATAAAAAAAACACTTGGTGATCTTCAAAAATAGCCATTAAACACACCTTTGGGATCTAAATTTAAGATGGGTGAAGTCGCTGGGTACAACTAGCTAAAAATATTTTATAAGTAATAAATTTTAAACTCATTTAAATAGTAATATTTATATATATGTGGACTGATCACTCTAATTTTATAACTTTCCTTCCAAGATCAAAAAAATAAAATGAAAGTAGTCTATGATAGTGTCCGGGAAGGAACCGAGTGTCCATGACTGAAAGAGACAAAGGAGCGAAGTGTTGATGACGAAAAGAGAAGGAAGACGTGGAGAGAAGAAAAATGACGCGAGTAGTGTGTAATGTGTAACGTGTGTGTTAAAAAGAATAAAAACTGATCTTGAAAGAGACTGTTCGTTCTAATTGTTTCCCCGTATCCCACATATATATACTGTAACATCTGATATTACAGTATAGGTAGGTACCTAAAATTTACCTAAAATTAAAATTTGTGCCTACCTAAAAATTATTATCCCAAAGCCACGGATAGGTGGAGTGTACTTATGGGTACATAATAAATTTGAGCATAAAGACAAAACAAGAGCTAGAGATGATATAGAAATAAAAAATAAAAAACAAATCAAAATAAACTAAATTTTAGTATTTAAATAAACTATTGAATCAAATTTAACTGAACTAATGTAGGAGTAATAAGTATTGTCTAGTAAATTCTTAATAAATAACTCATTCTGTTACTGAGAAGAGGACTGAAAAAATTGTGGTTCATAAAAAACACCATGTAATTGTTATAAATGCATAATAATGCTGGGATCTGATGACATGTAGGAGTGGCTAATAAAACGAGTGATGTCACCGCAGCCAACAGTACCGATAAACTTCAAGTACGTCTTGAATACGTCGGCTACAAATTTTAGTTTTAACTGACGACAAAGTATACACGAAAGAGGAATGATGCAATAAGATTGCGCGTCTAATACCAAGGCTTACCTTTCCAGATTCTCAGATTTCTCGACGTCCTTTCCTGCAACTCTATGTAGTCGTATAAAAGAACCGTCATTTTCACATCGTTCACATTCCTGAAATCAAATCAGAGAGTAATCTAATATTAAGTATCTAAGAATCTATACATATTATAAAATAAAGTCTGTGTCCGCTTCTGTCTGTGTTTCCACTAACTTCTACTAAACCTAGGCTTGCCAGATGGAAAGACTGAATTATCTGGGCAAAATTCAAAAACGTCGGGATCATGGGATTATCGTCGGGGCAAATAAATACCTATTATATATCAAAACTTTGCTTTTTATTAAATAAGCCACATTAAGAGCATCATACATGATACATATTACTTATAACTAATATACACTTGTTTTAAGTGGTCAAATGTACCTACTTGACATTAGAATTCACTGAATTTACCAATTTTGATCCTTGAATATTGTTATTATTGTTATTTTAACTGTTATTTAAAATAACAGTTTACATCAAAATTCAGTCCTATTTATTATTAACTCAGCTTTTATTAAATTAATGGCAATGCGATTTCTCTCTTTGGTGTAAAAGTTATTTAACAGACACTAACAGGTTTAGAAAGTGATTTAAAAACCGCCCCGTGTCATTTTTAAATTATGTTTTGTTAAAAATTTTACTGGAAGCTGCTTGTCGGGACATTTTGTATTTTGTCGGGAGTCTGGACATCAAATAAAATGTCGGGACCATCTGGCAACCCTATCTAAACCACTCAGTTAGTTTTGATGATCTGGAAAGTAGTGACAGGGCACACTGCGTTTCGCAGTCATTTGGGCAGCCTGTCTGGCGGCAGTAACTACCCCCTTACAGACAGGGGCGCCGACTTGACAAAAATATTGGGGGGGCTAAAGTATATTTTTTTGTATATCGTTTTAAATGTCAACCATGCTCTTCATGTTGCTACCTTGCTACACATACAAGTTTACGTTGATGGTTTGTCGTACAACAGTTCGCACACAGAAACTAACTTTCTCATGCATTGAAGTGTCGCAAGTCTCGTCGACCATGATAGAAAAATACTCCCCGATTTTGATTTCGTTTACGACAAAGCGCAAAACATTGTCTGCCAGTATTTGTATTATTTCGTTTTGAATATCATGAGATATCAACTTGTAGCCCGAACGCCCCATTCAATCTTCCTTAATTCCCATCGGGTACGTCATGTTTCTTTAATTCCAGCAACTACCTAAAGATTGAATGAAACTCGTCATGACTTAGGTCTGTAGGTTCCAGGCGTGTTTTTTTCAATATATATCGTAATAAAATATTGGGGGAGCTCAGCCCTACTGATAGTACTAGCGGGGGGGCTCGGGCACCCCCAGGCCCTACGAAGTCGGCGCCAGTGCTTACAGAAGGTCACCGTGAAATAACAGAACGTGTGCTGTTGTGTTTCGGTGAGTGAGTAAGGAATGTCAGAGCCCATTTTCCTATCCAAATTCTCTATCCTTAATCTTAATGTAGTCGGCAGCGCACTTGCAGCAGCTGTGGCGTTGTTTGTAACCACCTACCATCAAGGGGACCGTTAGCCTGTCTGCCAATCTTATATTTTAGATTATAACAAGCTATAATTAAAAATTATAAACAGCCAACCCACGACATTCTATTGAGACCATTCTAATTAGCCCAAACACGCTATATCTGCTGTAAGCTGCTGAGAAGTTAGGAGTAGTTAACTAACTACTCAACTAATCATCGTAAAATTTTGCACACATGTCAGGGGTACAGTAAAAGGGACATAAGGTTGCTTTTATTTCAAGAAAATGTACGCGGCGGTATGCGGCGAGATCGCGTACAAAAGCTAGTCTAGTCACAATAATTAAAAATGTATGCAAATAACCTTCACAATCAATAACCAATTTTTTTTTCACAATTTACACATTTTTTTTTTCATTTTTTTAATTTATGCCTCGTCTTGGCCTACTTAATTAATTTGCCTGTTTTATTAGTCCCCAGTTTAATAATTGGTTCCCTGGAGTGTATGAAACTAGAACGAGGGTAGACAAAAATAACGCCTGGTTGGATTACGACGTAACTAATTAATATTTTTATATTGGCACGAACAACTCGCCATTTCCGTATCCGCGAAGTATTCCATATTTTGTCTGCGAGGTGCACGTCTGCAACTGTCTTGCGTGATTTGTGGGGCCTGAGAAAATAGGGTGTTTGCCTATTTTTTAAAAAGTGTTTTTTTGTGAATAAAATTTAATAATTTATAATATTAAACTATTGTATGGTGAGACGTGCCACTCAGAGACGATGATGACCACGACGTCTCTGCCAAGAGAAAAATCTATAATATACCTAATATTTTTTGTTGTGTTTTTTTTTCGTAACTTTTTTTTTATAGTTTTTTTTTCTATTATTTGTTCAGTGCTGGGACCAGTCGCGAGGAAAGGCAATGGTTGAGCGAATTAACTCAACCTTAATCTTGTATCCCAATGGGGAGCCCAATGGGAGCTTCTTGGCATGAGGTTGTACTCAAATCTCAACTTCGGCACTTCTATCGAGTCCAAAGTATGCTGGCCAAGACCAAACCAATATTTAATAAAAATGAAAAACATATTTGAGATCGACAATTTTTTGACCAGATTAAAGTTTGGTAAATGATATAAAATTTTATTGTTTTATTGGAATTAATTAGAAATGTTCCTCTATGAAATAAACTCACTATTTCCTTCCCGGTGTATGTATGTAACTTTTGTAACTAAGTTATAATTTCAGTCTTATCGATCTTTAAAAGTAAAATCGGCAGCGGCGCCTTTGATATTACCTCAATAATTTTCTGGTAATCAATTCCGTGCGTACACCCACGAGAAGTGTTGTTTGTATTCCAAATTTACACATTACATTATCGGGACGTGGCTTAGATGTGACGCACTGTTTGTCGACGAGACGCTGTCGTCTCAATTCTAGATTCGATGACCCATGTCGAAATGTCGAGGTCAAAACACGATGAGAAACACCTATAACGTCAACTAAGTAATGTCTTTTTACCCTTCAATAGGTATATCTATTTTTGCATTAATGAGATGGTCTAGGGTCGACGCTGGGTCCAGATTGCTTTTGACTTTCCTACTGGAAATTTAAGGGGGTGGCCTGTGTCCAGCAGACGTTCTACAGCTAAGAAGATGGATAATCAATAAAATAAAATCTCTTTTCGCCTCCTATCTATTTCTCCGCTAACTTCTTCAACCGCCCAGCGGATTTTGATACGGTTTTTACTCATGAAAAGAGCAATAAAAGAGAAAGGTTTGTGTAGCTATAAGATTTACAAAAAAAATTCAAAGTCGCGGGCGAGGGCAATAGTAGGTAATATTACAAAGAAGTAATGTTAGCAAGTTTGAACGTAGGAGGTAATCTCAGAAACTATTCATAATACGATTTCAAATTAAATGGATGGATATTTACAATTTTTTCACGCAGGAAAAGCAACGAGAAAAATCTGGTGATAACACACAGAACATGATATTTTCCAAAAAATAGGTTCTAATCTTCATTACTCACAACAACCTAAGCACGCACCGAAAAATCGCACCTGTTTGTTATTTATTTGATCGAATTGTAATTTGAATAAAAGGTTACACGTGGGGTCATATCACGCCGCAGGGTTTTTTTTTGTTAACAATTGCACTCATTTGTACTATATGTAAACTATGTGAAGTACCATAGAAAAGAAATCGATGGTATGGAGATGCTTACTGCCGTTAGGCGGGTTCGCGGGCCGTCAAGTTAATGACTGTGGAGTGTGGGATGCTTCTATGAAATGGGAAATGTGATGAAGAATTATATAGTATTTATAATGTCTGTTCCTCCAGCAGAGGGAAGTATCAATACATATAATAAAATCTTAAACGAGCTGTGTCTGTACATTAGATTATTTTCAAGAAACAATTTCAACACATTGTTTTGCCTGTTTGTCAGTGCGAATGTGCGCGATAAACTCAGAAACGATTTGAATTCGGTTTTCATTGATGTTTGTAGCAAGCTTCCCCTAACATTTTAGTGTTTGTTTAATTCCAGTCGGTTTACAAACAAAAAGTTACGCGCTATTCTAGAAAAGCGTATAAAGTGGCGGGGCACAGCTAGTGTTTTAATATAATTAATATATCCTAATAATATTATAAATGCGAAAGTTTTTATGTTTGTATATATAGATCTCAATAACGCAAAAACGGATATAAGGATTTGGATGAACTTTGGCCCACAGATAGTTTATTACCTGGATTAACATATAGGACATTTTTTATACTGGAAAAGTTTTAGATTCCTGTGCGATTTTCAAAAAACGAACTAAAGCGCGTACTAAATCACGGGCACAGCTAGTATTTAATATAATAAAACACAGGTATAAATTAACCCACAAACACGTGACGATGCATTTATTGTCTGTAACTTACCTGAGTGAATATTATCTATTAGAATTTTTAATTTTTTAATGAGGTAGAAATGAGGTTATATCATTAATTAAATCAAGTCGTAGTAAACAAGGCACTTATATTTACGTAAAAAGGCTCTCGTGTAATTAAATGAATATATTTTTATTGTGAGTATTTCTTTCGGCCACGAATGTTTATATAAATGACCAAATTGTAAACACATTAATGTATTTAGTAGCCCGTCTGGATGTATAGTCAAATACAAAAATTAGATTGAATTATTGACGAGATTGCGAAGCAAATTTATTTTAGTAATACATTGTATTCGCTAGCAAGAACAAGTCGAAAAAATCCATAACTGACAGTATTTGGAGATGAGAAGATAAGCTCTTGATGTGATTAGCATAATGAAATATTATGCTACTTCTTCACAGTGTGAATAATAGAAATTGTCATAATACACATTTGTTTTTGATTTTTCATTTCTACGTTATATTATAAAGAATTTTTAGTTAAAAAATACGACTAGCCAATAATACGAATAATCTAGTTATTTATAATGAATGTTAAAGCAAAGCATAACATAAAAATAAAATAGACTCATTTAATGTTTACGACCCATTATACGTATACTATTACAATCGAAGCAAGCGGAAAGTAATAAAAAATATATCATAATTTCTCCTTTATATAAAATAAATGCATTATTATTATCATTATTTTATTTCGTCATTTTAATGTGAAATGTATTTGCTATATGAATATATACAATAAATATCATAGGAGATTTAAATATGATAAAAAATACCTATTTATCTAGATGTACCTACATCTAGATAAGTGTTGTAAATGTTCCTAACATCATGTAGACTAAGGTCCGTGATCACGCCAAATACGTATATACTTAATACCGAACATATTCGATGGAGAAAAGTGGACTGTATTTTTATTGATGGTACGTGCAATCAAAGGGAGCGGAGACGCGAGAGAAATCAGGAATGCTGCCACCTATTTCGCAGACCGCTAGCGTTAGTCTTCCAGGCTGTTCCTAGGTCTTCCAGGCGACGAATACAACGGCGAGCCCGCATGCATACGATCCAGCACACACTCCACTACAATAATTGCACTCGCGGGAAAGGCGCAATCATTTGTGGATTACAAAAGCACAATGCTTGTGTTGCGGTTGAGAAATCAAATCCCGCTTGGCGAGATCAGCGGTGAATCGCACAACGTTTCAGTACGACATCTTTTTACGACTGTCACTGTCATTGCGGTTCGTTTTCATTAGTCGCGTATGCGACTTTTGCGATGGCAACACTGCATAGGTATAAGGAAAAAGGGAGGAGGACGGAACTACCATAATAAATTACTATTAGTTACTCTGATTCTTACCAGTCCGGTATAAATAAATTTATTATTATTGAATTATTTCTTAATTTTTTTACAATTTATTAAAAAATGATACCATAAAAAAACTTAAAACTCTTTTACGGCTGCAGTGTGAGGAACCTTCTGACGACACGTGCCGTGTTAAGAAGTACCGCCTTCTGTATCTGCCCCTTTATCCAGCCATCCATCCAGAGGCTTCTTCGTTATGAATATTCAAGAATTTGTGATGTATTAAAATATTTTTCTGTGAAGGATTGTACTCGTACAGTGTGTAAGCTCATCTGGCTCTAAGCCAATCGTGAAACACCGTTTCCAATTTCATTTATAAACGCATTGGTGATTCATTCTACTTTTAGACAATATAAGCGTGACCTACTAAATTTATGTTAATTTACTGGACCCTACTGAACATCCGAATGTATCTATAAACAAACATTATAGCAGTATGTTATAACATATAAACTAAGAGCTTATTTTTATCGGTCGGGGTGCACTAACGTCCACAACTCAGTGCAATCACAACAGTTAAAATTACTCTTAATACAACATTAATTGTTGATCTTTCTGTTGACGCTTATTAATCACCATTCTTTCAAAGCGAATGCTCTTCCTGCAACCCCATGCGGGGTCTATTGACCCCGTGATTCTTTAAATTTACATAACTTTTTTGTTTGTAAACCGATTGGAATAAAACAAACACTACATGTTACGGGAAGCTTGCTACAATATATCAATGAAAATTCCATTCAAATCGCACAAACAGACAAAAATTTTAAAAACAATTTTTTTTACTTCGGTAATATAAATACAACGTGTATGAATTGAAAAAAAAAAGTATTTAATGTACAGAAACGATTTTATTATATACATAGATTATTAAATAATAACATTATTTGGAACTTGTCAAAGGTGTCGTCCAATTAGTTATTGTTGACTCATTTAATTTCTTTTCGACAAATTATGCAATTATTGTATAATTTATTAAGTATTTATTTAAATAATATTCTAAATTAATACTTAAAAAATGTTTGCAAATGGCTGCACTTCTTTCTCATTTACATTAGTGAAAACCGTACCTATCAAAACCCGTTGGGTGGTTTAAAAAAAGTTCGCGAACACCAATTTTAACGAGAGTTCCAGACGTGGTAGATATACTTACTACATTTTTTTTCAGCGCGAGGCGCCAAAGTTAAATAAAAAATGTCAAATTCGAATTAAAATTTGTTTGTAGAACTCACAAAACTGATGTAAGGTGGATATTTTTAAGAAATTTATAAAAATGCCAATATCACGAAAACTAGCCACTTTTTAATAAAGGTATATTGAGCTAATTTGGCGAGCCCAAGTTAAATTAAAAATGTCAAATTCGAATTAAAATTTGTTTGTAGAACTCACCAAACTGATGTAAGGTGGATATTTCTAAGAAATTTATAAAAGTACAGATATCACGAAAACTAGCCACTTCTTAATTAAAGCATATTGAGCTAATTTGGCGAGCCAAAGTTAAATTAAAAAGTCAAATTCGTATTAAAATTTGTTTGTAGCACTCACAGAATGATGTAAGTAAAAGTGCCGATATCAGGAAAATTGTGGCTAGTTTTCGTGATATCGGCCACTTCTTAATTAAGACAGGGACTAATTTGGCGAGTTATGAACTCGTTTATCAGTCCCCAAAGAACGGCTCTAAATTTTGGGATACCTATTTATATTGGTAATCACTAAAAATATTTGAAAATCTGTATGAATTTTGATCCGTGTGAATTCAGGTCAGAAATGACAAAGCATTTCATCATCATCATCATCATCATCTCAGCCGTAGGACGTCCACTGCTTGACAAATTTTTGCTATAATGTACTGGACAAAGCACCTACATCTAGTTATAATTTTATACTATTCGTTCCGTAATCTCAGCGATTAGAGATGACGTAATATCTAATTTATGTTAAGTTTTTATAGCCCATGCGTTAATCGTAAGTCGTTGAATGCGGCTAATTATAGGACCTATTGTTAATTATAAACTACTTACTGTTAATTATAACTGTTCATTCAACGCCTATCGTGTAGTATTAGCTTCATTTCATTTCATTTTGTAGTCTAACAATGGTATACGAGAATTTTTAATAAATGTCCTGCATTTTTTAATCTTAACCTTGAAACGTCTGACATGAATTTTAGATGTGTAGCCGCCTCTTATTGGTTTATGTTCCAGATAAAAATACTTTGTACACAAATATTGTATTCACATTGTATTTTAATCAATATCACATTAAATTTAAAATAACTATGTCACAAAATAATGATATGCATAAATACCTACTTATTAAAGCTATTTCAATAAAAAAAAGTCAAGACTGTTTACCAAAATAGGATGAAAAAAAAAGAACGTCTTTGTCTGTGTCTTTGTCACTAAGATTAAGATTAAGTAATTAAGATGCTATAAACAAACTTTTAAAATTTAATAGGCTATAAAAAGATATTTTCAAAATTTTTATTAATCACGACACGAATCCTTTAATAAAACTACATTTCAGTGAATTTAAAATCGATTGTACAAATCGAAGATGTACAACGCGAAAGGCTTCAAAAGCTTCCATAGTTACAAAACGGAGAGCTTTTCCGCGAGCCTCGCTCGCCTATAGGTACGTAGTTATCTACTTATTCTTCTAGTTAGGTCAAGGAATCTTCAAGGACACGGTGTCCTTGCGAGACGTTCACTTCAATGAACGCTTGCCTTGTGTATTAAAATGCTATAGTGATTGTTACTGAGATAACGAAATAAGTTCTATCTGTTTTTTTATCAACAAATTGAGGAAAATGTTTTCGATTTCATAATTTAAAGTAGATAGGTATGACTTATTAAAATGTTTATTATGTACGTAACTAGTTTTCGCATGGGGTTTCGTTCCCGTATTTAATTTTTTTTTCACTGTAAAGGGTGGCAGACAAGCTGAAGAGAAGTGAGTTGTTGACCCTGGCAGGATAAAGGATAAGGCAAAAACTTAGTCAAATATATTCACCCTCTTTGAGACATAGGCATTGTATAATAAACAAATCAACCATGACTATGAGATAAAAAACTATGGATATAAAAATATTTTATATAGTTATGTAGGTAAATACTATGAAAAAAAATAGGTGGTATGTACCTACGTTTAGGTAAGGTAACACATAACTGAGTTACCTATGGTGTTAATACAAATAATATACTTACAATTAATATTTATACTAGTTAAATAGGTAGGTTAGCTAATAATTATTTATTTTTTAACTTAGATTTTTATATAAAATCGCTTAATTATAAAAGTGTTTTTTATTCTATTTGCTATTATTCTAATAGACAAGTTGCGTTTAATGAACTTACCATTCATTTTTATGTGCATCAATTTTTTTTTTAAATAATAACACTAATTAAGTCTATTCACATTTTCAGACAATTGCTTCGCTGAAAAAGCACAAGTGCACGTGCTGTGCAAGTTATTCTACAAGCAGAACCAAACTAGAAGCACACTACATACAACACATGCCGCGTAGACTGACTGACTCGAATACGAACTACATATAGAATTTTGTTCCTTATATCATGTTATATTTAGGTTGCGGTTGTATAAATGAGATAACAATGCCACCACATAGAAAAGCCACCATGTGTACGAAAGGGACAGACGTTAAAGTCGGCTCGTGTGTGAAAGAGACAGACGTATAACAGTCTACTCGGTCAAAGCTGAATGATTTTGTTTACGTGACGCTTATATAGTACTTATTACTTCCATGACGTGACGTAACCACATGATGTCATGGCAACGCAGAGCGCCAGGGAACCGCGTTGCGATTAGCGCGCGCATGTTTTGATTTTGTCGCGTAGATCGTAGATCCGAAATAGACGCGCTCATTTTCATTTCGCAATAAAATATTTCGTAGATTTAACGCACGTTAATAAAAATTAAGATACTCAGCTTAATGTTTATTTCTAAGATAAAAATGTTAATGTCTGCAATAGTACCTACTTAATTTCTGCAATGGTACTTTTAATTTAAACGTTTAATATAAAATATTTTAAATAGGTAGCTGGTGCCCGCGACTTCGTCACGGGGAAAATAAAAAATATCACACCTGAGAAAATATATGGTAATATAACGCCTGACATCTTTACCGCGGTGACGACGGTGGCGCCGCTACTGTTGACTGCGCCGAATTTTTATATTTTTCGACAATCCCTCGGAAACCCAACATTTTTTCAGCATAAAAAGTATCCTATATGTTAATCCAGGTAATAAACTATCTGTGTGCCAAATTGCATACAAATCTGTTCAACCTTTTTTACGTGATAGAGTAACAAACATCCAAATATATAAACATACTAGAATTAGGATAGGGAACTAGGGACATATTCTAAGTTTTTTAACTGTGTTTAGCTTTAAATTCTTACCTCTTACTGATAAACAGTGTGCTGATAAAAATTGTGTTTTATTATCAATTTTATGAATTTTTAATATCATTAGTTATATTTTTCATCTTTTTACAAGATTTTTTTATAAATAAAATAAAATAAGCCTTTAATCACTGATAAGTTACAGATTACAGAGTTACAGTTTCCATGATGTGCTACTATATTATAATTAAGTTTATTGATAATTTTCTATATATTGTAAGTATTTTTTTTTTAAATATATATATTATATATTTAATTGTATTTAAATTTATATTTGTATGTATTTTGTGATTCATGTTTGGATCACACATCTGCAACCTTATCAGGATGTCCGAAGACATAGGCCTCCTCCAGATCATGCCACCTGCTGCGGTCAAGTGCCAGCGTATCCATCTTTTGGGAAGATCATCATCCCATCTTCTCAGCTGCCTTATTTTTGTTATTATGTTATTATTATTTTTTTATTATTTTATTTTATTTAGTAGTTGGACAACGCACGCGAAGACGGAGCTCTACGGCAGGGAAGGACCATCTAGCAGAGTATTGAAATCGTGCCTTTGTGGGGGGCGGTGAAGACCCGGTGGCAGGGAACCGGCCTAGTAACCACCCTCCGCAGTCTTCCGGAAGAGTGAACAACCGGCTACGCGATCCGGCCTAGTAACTCTTCCACGACGACAACACGAGGTGGAGCCTCGATTGCTGTAGAAATGTTAAATGGAAACCCCCTTTGGGCCGCCTACCCTTAAAGCCGTAGAAATGAGCGGCCACATGAGTAGGGGTTATCCGAGAGTTTCATGTGGAAGCGGCCACCGGCTCTGCGGTAGGTTGTGCCGCAGAGAAAATGTTTTGGGATGTTTCAGAGATGAAGCCCCTCGCTGACTGTCCCCTGCGAGAGGTAAGTATGAGCGGCTTGTGCTGCTTCGCCCGGGGCCGCGGATATGGGGTGGTCCGCCGTCATCACAACACCGGGCAACGAGAGGAGACATGCTGAGTGTATCCGGCACGCCTCTCCACTGCGTGGAGGTCAAACTCCGCGCCTAATCGAGGTGGAGCCCGCAAGTGTGCGGGCCTCATCTGGCGGGGGAGGCATACACGTATGTTTTCCACGATCCCTTACCCCCCGCCCATAGACGGCGCGAGGAAACACCGTGGGTTTTTAGTAGGTAGAAGTCCCACATATCCCACCGATCTCCCCATAGCCGGTGAGAATCTGGCTCGCAGATTTTCCTACGCAAAAAAGAAGTCTGAATTTAGCAAGTAGTGGCAGGGCACACTGCGTCTAGCGGTATTAGGTAGTCTTTAAGAGGCCATACCCTCTTAAAGACTACCACATTGAAATAACAGCATGTAGCTATTCTGTTGTGTTTCGATGAGTGATGAACAGAACTCCTTTTCCCTTTTTTACTCCAACTGTGGTCGGCGACGCACTTGCAGCACTTGTGGCGTTGTGGTTACCTTGTGGTTACCTACCAACAGACTGTAATAAGATTTTAATCTATTTAATTTATCAACAAATTAAATGTACATCAAATTAAGAAGCTTTAATATCATAAATAGGTTAAGTCTGGGAGGAATTCGAACCTGCGTTTTACCAAGTGGCAGCAGAGCACTTGTAACATTGTAAGTTAAATTATGACGACGTAAAAAAGTATGTAAGTATTTACGACGTTTTTGGTTTATGTTGATATATTATTATTTGGGCTTTCAAAGTACAATTGGCCGAAAAGTTAATTATTGCATTATTCAAAGTTTCTATTAAGATAGTTCTCAGAAATATATCTGGAATTTACTTAACTTAATGAGTTTAGAGCCCTTTTTGCCGGACTGAAATATCGGACTGCCATCCCTGCAAGATACGGGATTATTATAAGTGTATATTTATAAGGCATTTACTAGAGTCCCCCTCACTAGATGATATAATTTTTATATACAAACCAACTTGTAACCCGGACCTGGCCAAGTAGAAAGGGATTATATGATATATGAGTTTTCAGTCAAGACCATGAAATTTAAAAGTAAATAAATTGTAAACTGTAATTATACTTACTTTTTTTTTGTCATAAGGTAAATGTCCCCTATTTCGGCATGTTAAGGCTCTTAAGATTTTAAGATTTTTAAAATATATTACTAAACATGATACCAGTTTGAAAGTTTTGTGTGATGAATGTTGGTACTTTGCC
The DNA here is from genome assembly GCA_910589475.2 of Bembecia ichneumoniformis. Classification (NCBI taxonomy): domain Eukaryota; kingdom Metazoa; phylum Arthropoda; class Insecta; order Lepidoptera; family Sesiidae; genus Bembecia; species Bembecia ichneumoniformis. The sequence goes on along the minus strand of OU342537.1, from coordinate 7,262,937 downwards.
GGTAATTTCACGCTAGAATTATATAGTTTTAATATGAATTGTTTTTTATATTAATTTATTTGTGAGCCTCTTGTTTGAACCCTATTTCGTGATAAAATTTGGCTCTGCTTCTAAGTTCGTGAGCTCGTGGCCCCTGTTTCGTGATAAAGATTTTTTACAGTCGGTAATGATAATTTATTAATAAAAAACATAAATATTTAAAGGGTTTAATAGTTAAAAACAGGATAGACTTTTTTTAAATAAAAAAGGTGTGAGCGTGAGATTCAGCTTAATACCAATAAATAAATTACTTACAAATTAAAATTTAAAACTAAACTCAATGTGTTTTTCGTTTAAACCTTTGGTTTGCTAAAGTATACACATTAATATTAGGTATGTAGGTACATACATTACAGTAATGTATATATATATATATATATTACATCACTGCTATCTCTTTGCTTGATTAAGAAACAAAATTATGAACTTAGTAATAAAAATAAACTTAAATGAATTTTAATAAATCTAAATACTTAAATATTTAAATAATTTCAAATAAACTTAAATAAATTTAAATGATTGAACTTTGAAGAATAATTATTAAAAAAACTCTTTTATAGACAAAACATAAGCGTTGCTGGTAATCCATCAATTGGGATCGATGACTTATTGATTTTTTTCTTTGTTTTCTAGTAAAAAAGATACATACCCACTTAATAAACACAGAGAAATGAGTGTATCGATGTCACGAACTTGAGGAAAAGTAACAGAATCGAGTTCCTTGTTTCGTGTTATTGATTTTTGGAAATTCTCGCACTCAAATTTGTAGATCTTTTTTAAATTATGTGATTTAAAAATTATTTATCCGATTTATAATTAAAAATATATAATAATAAATAAAATAAACAGAATAAAAAACAAAATCATGCCAGTAGTAGCTATGCGAATTTAAGAGCGAATATATCAATGTGTTTTGACCTCTTACAGTAGTGTAAGAGGTCAAAACACATTGATATAAAATATCATTTCATCAAGGATTTAATTAGTAAACGAGATATAATTGTAAAATATGTAAGCACGAATGAAAATATAGCAGATATTTTAACAAAGGCTTTAGGAAAACTGAAGCACAACTATTTTGTACAAAAACTAGGCTTTAATTGAATTATTTCTAATGTTTCTGCGATATTTAGTTATAATAACTATTATCAGTGTCAATTTCAACAACTTGTATTATAGTAAAAATTATTAAGAATTGTTGAGATTGATGGGGGGGTAGGTTTATAGTAGATTAGATTAGATTAGATTAGATTTAGATTGTTAAATGAAGACATATTTTTTTTATGTACCTATCTCTTCTTTTTTTTTTTTTTGACAATTCATATTCTGTAGTGAATTAGAATTGAGGGGGGATGATGAGGTTAATACTCTTTTTAATTTTAATTATTGTCGCTGGTTTGTAACCTTGGTAATGTTTTATTTGTTGATAAAAAAGAAATTGTATATATAAGTGAAAGAAATAAAGTTTGTGTTGTACGGACATGTAAAATATTATTTTCAATGTTAAATAATATAATATGGAGACTTCCACACGCAAATAGAGTTTAATAGAATTCAACTAAGAATGACTTATCATCAGTAAAAGACCAGTAAAAATTTTTTTGCATTATTGTATCCACTTTTTTCTTACATTATCTGGCGCCCCTCTCTTGTTAGTATGAACTGAATCAGCATTTATTCATGTATTGCTAAGGGCGAACAAAATTAAAGATATTAGAAATACTTAGTCTTCTTTATTCTAAAGACACTTTGGTTGTTAAAATATGCCATCGTTAAAGCTACTATATATAAAACAATTATTTTTATTAAAATTATGTATACTTACACCTTCATGAATATTTCAATAAAATATACAAAATTCCACTTATATATCCTATACTTAATTTATCACAATCACTGACGTTTCCGCAAAGTCATAAAGTTTTTTTTAATTACTTGTTCCCTTTCCGCCTCTACTCAGCCTTGCGTCAGCAAAATATGTACGGTCTGACGCATATCGGACATCTGTCGGACGTGGCCAGACACTTTCTGAGGCAGTCCGCGTGGAAGAAGTGTGCACAGGGAGTTATGCGAGCGGATTTCATGGTGCCCAAGCACACGGCGCATACGTCTTCTAGAGTGGATAATTCTGCTGGAGTTGCTCTACGGAACTTCGCCAACGAGTCGCAAGCCTCGTTCAGTCTACCGAGCGCCTCACCCAGGCGATGTCTTCCGTGCACGAATATATTCACATATAGCACTAGTAATGACAGCCGATACCGTTCGCACCAGACAAGCGCCGGCACCAGGGGCACCGCAAGAGCTGTGGTAACACCTCTCGACCACACTCCGCAATACAACGGTTCCATTCCCTCCAATCTTTCCAATTTCAGCGCCGAAACCGCTATCGGCCATAGCTCAAGGAATGTTCTCTCTGTCAACAGGTAGTAAATGCCTGTGATCGCCGTGTACAAGGCTGTAGGTCGGTAATGTTCTAGACCCTGCTCGAGTCCAAGCGCAAGGAGCACGAATGTAACTGTCACTATGAAGGTTACAGCTTTTGTCCACTCGAGAACAATCTTCGTGGCCGACATGGCGAGGTGTTTGACTCGCGAGTGTCTCGTGACATTGACGTATGGTGACCAGTCTTCTTTGGTGCACAATTCACGGACGTAGTTTACAGAATAAGTGACGACGTTGTAGAACATGAGCGAGTAGAGACAGGTCAGCCTACCTTGAGAGACAAGCAGACGATCGCATGCCGTGAACATCAGTAGCTGAAAGGAAAAATTAAGACTTGAAATTTTTGGATCCATTATATTGAATGAAACATAGCAGAGGTCTAAACTAAATATATAACTAGAATATATAACTAAACAAGAAGAACGTTTATTTCTCTAAGATAAGACAAAATTTACACAAAAAAACGAAGACAACTCAAGCAAATAAATGAAAATTATAATTTAGCAACAGAAAAGGGTAAAACCTAAATCAGCACTAATGTGTCAAATCGCTAGTGCGGGGCGCAATGACATAAAAATTTAATGAACATTAAATATCACAGTTATTTATTTTTATGTACTTCACTGATATTTATATTTCATAAAATTAATAAAAACAATAATTATATATACAAGTGTCCTAAAATTCAACCGTAAGCGGGCAACAGGAAATGGACAAGTTAATGACTACCCAGGGGAAAATGTATCGGTAATTTCCAGGTGTCTATATAGATATCGTTCATTTAGTTACACACATCCGCCAATTATATTTATTTCTTGAGGTAACATTAAATATTTGTCCTAAAATCACTTAAATGATAATGAATCTATTAATAATATAAAGTGGAAAGGATAAAGTTTGAATAAACACATACATATGCATCTACATTACAAAAAATGATGTACACTAATTTGACAGTACTTAATTTAAAAAATTTAAAAATAGGTTGAGACCTATAAGGTGTCAATTGTGAGAGAGCTATCACATTAGAAAGTAATTTGTTTTGGGAAATCATTGTCTCAATTTGTAACTTAATCTCTGTAATAGTTATAGATTCCTCATAATGAGCCCGTTGGATAAGTGATTAGGGTGTTTGCCTTACGCCCTGTTCTGGGGTTCCCGGGTTCGATTCCCGACAGGGTAAACTTTGAAAAATGAACTTTTCAAATTTGGCTCTGGTCTGAGCTGGAAAGTAGTGGGCACACTGCGTTTCGCAGTCATTTGGGCAGCCCGTCTGGCAGCAGTAACCACCCCCTTACAGAAGACCACCCTGAAATAATAGCACGTGTTCTGTTGTGTTTCGGTGAATTAAGGGATGCCAGGGCCCATTTCCCTATCCCCTCCTAATCCCTTATCGTTAATCCTACTGTAGTCGGCAGCGCACTTGTAGCGGCTTTGGCGTTGCTTGTGTTATAGGCGACGATAGCCACCTGCCTTCAAGTGTACCGTCAGCTTGCCTACCGATCTTAACATAAAAAAGTGACGGTTTCAGTAACGATTCCCCGATGCTGAACGCAACGGTTTTCACAGAAAACTTTAGTTACAAAAGATACAGAAAGATTTTCCATAGGTTTCCCAACGACACTCTTTTGTTACGTATATCAAACAAACACCACGTGTAATTTAAAAATGTTAGAGAGGCAGAACCAAATTATGTACACTTATCATGATGGCAACGTCGCACTTACTACATGCTAGCCGAGAGAGTGTTTAAAATATCTGCTTTATATAAAATTTCACTTCTCCAACACTGGTTTTCACTCCAGGTTTACAAACGAAATCTTTTTTTGGGTCCATGAAAATTGGATATTTTTCTCTTTAAAAATAAAAACGAAATATTCAATGCCTGACAAAAATATAATGAGCAATGAAGACTGAATAATTATTGTTGGGGGTGGACGAAGTCGCGGGTAAAAGTTAGATTCAAATAAAAATACAAAATACTTTGTACAAATTGCATTTTCAAAATAGCTTAAAGGTCCTGAAGTTAGCGGATTGTGGATTCAGGTGGTACAGAAAAATATTATTTTTTTGATTCCCACGTTTGTTGTTCGAAGTGGCATATAAAATTACAAGTAGGTATTATTGAATTCCTTAAGTGGTAGTTAAATAAAGATAAACTTGGTAGTTAAGTGGTAGTTAAATAAAGATAAAAAGCTCAGCTGTGGATCCAAGTGCATGGAGAATTTTATTTCAAACTAGCTGAACTTGGCCCCGCTTCGCTGCGCCCCATACGGCGGTGGAGTGCGCGTGGGGCGCGCGGTACTAGAACTGCTTATATATAATACTATTGATCGTAGCGTAATGTTATATAGCCTATAGCCTTCCTCGGTAAATGGACTATTCAATACAAAAAGAATTTTTCAATTCGAACCAGTAGTTCCTGAGATTAGCGCGTTCAAACAAACAAACTCTTCAGCTTTATAAACACATCAAAAAAGTCTAAGCAACACATACAAGTTTCAATTTTACAATGTGTTTTCGCATTAAATCCTTAGTGTTTTCTTATTTATATTAATTTTTAATGCTTTTTTTAATATTAAACCTCAATTGTTGTTTTTTATTTATTTTTTAATAATCTTAATAAACAATAATAGGGGATCGGACAAATTTTCAGAAAGTGTTTTAAATTAATCTTCATGGATATTTATTCCCATAAAAAATACTATTTTATTTATTTATAGCCTTTTAGGTAGACTCAAAATCATGTTATTGTTGTTGTTTGATATTGTTGTTGTTAATATTGTTTGTTTGAAAATGCCGCCAAAACGCCACGATAGTTCATCTGAGAGCGCGTAACGTCATTTGTGGTCATATCATAACAAAACAGCTGTATTGGCATAAGACAATGATTGCCCACAAATGACGTCACGCACTGTGATTGGTATTTCAGTATAGATTAAAAATATTGTAAATTCATTTCTTCATTTAAAAATATTTATTAAATGAATGATATTAAATTATTATTCGATAAATAATCGTAAAAAATTATATATTTTCTTTCTAAGTACATTTTAGATTTTAATCTGATTACTGTCCGATCCCCTATTACGAGTAAGGTACGTAGTACAAAGTAAGGTGCCTAATCAACTAAACTTAAACTAAAATTGTATAAATTAATACAAAGTGTATTAATTAATTAATACAAGTGGCCTCCTCTGTTATTGAGAACTTGCTGGCACCGATTATTCATAGAATCGATGAGACTGTTAATGTTCGGCGGCAATTGTTCCCAATGAAATTTTAGTAAGTCCATCAGTTGTTGGGTTGTTGCCACTCCATCCAAGTCCTTTAAAACACGTCTATGGAGCTTGTCCCATGCATGCTCGATGGGGTTGAGGTCTGGCGATTGTGCAGGCCAAGGCAATACCAGGATGTTTTCCCTTGCCAAGTACTCCCGTGTGTGCAAAGCTGTCTGCGAATGCGCATTGTCATGCATCAACGTGAAATCGGAGCCAAGCGTTTGTGCGAATGGACGAACATAAGACCTTAGAACATCCTCAACGTAATTTATAGCGTTCATGTTACCATTTACAAAATCGAGCTCAGTTCATCTGTTCTTCATAATACCCGCCCATACCATAACTGTTGAGCCGTTGTATGGATGCACTTCCTGAACGCACCTCAGTCTTTCAGTATTTCCAGGACGACGGTACACTCTACACCAAAATACTGAGATACCTGAGATTAACTTCTTCCCGCTTGCAACATCCCTACCGCTCTTTGCATTTCATCTGCGTTCAAATAACGTCGCTCCATGACGTAAAAAATGTCTCAAAATCCAAATTTGTTCAAAACTTTTTTCAAATTATTATTTAAATCATAAAATTGATACAGAATACTAAATTTTACTAAGCAAAGAAAACGCTATAAAATTCGGACAAATGCATTCGCTTTTGAATTTGTAAAAAAAAAACAAATGATACTCGATTTTTTTTTACAACCAGCCAGTATGTCCTCTAGATCAAAAAAGTTTACATAGGTATTACCTACTTGGTAAGAAATGATATAATAATTGATTAATAATTGAAATAGTATGTGTTGCTTAGACTTTTTTGATGTGTTTATATTAGTATAGATAAAATAGAAAATACCTTATGAAAAAAAGATACAAATGCAAAATAAAAATAGGCATTTTTCATTTCCTATTTAAATAATTCACTTCTCTGATTTTACAAAATGAAAGCGGTCATAAATTATAAGTTAGCTTTCACCCCACGACAAAACGAAGTAGACTTACCTGACTGATCATAGTGGAGAGATTGTTCATTTGCAGGAATAATTTTTCAGCTCTCTCGACCGGCGCGTACGCAGCCTTCATAACACCAAATGCGAAAACCACGGGAGCTTTTAGTCTTCGCGCCACTTCTGGAATAAAATTATACATAATTGTATCCATTATCTAATGTAATGCAAAATTGTAAAGAAACGTTAACAATCTCCGCGAAGGCTGTTCAAATTTTGATTTAGTTTTCAGTAATTTATTGATATTTAAGTCTAGTTTTTTTACTTAAATAGATTGATATATAAATATATGTTTAAAACTCTTAAGCCCTAGATAAACAAATAGTTATGTCACTATAAAAACTGATACAAGAAGAAAATATTAATAAAAAAAACCACCGCTTCGAATTCAAACTTTTTCAAGAAAAATTGTATCTTTTTAGATAGATTGTCAAGTCGTATTGAATTATTTATTGATGAACGACTTCAACCTGTCAAAAGTCATCGCTTCAGAACTGTCCATTCTCATTTTTTCCTTCATTTGCATTAATTCTTCTAATAAATTTCATATAATTAAAACGAACGGATGATTTATAAGAAATGGAACCTCCCACTAGATTCACAAAAAAATTAGGAATTAAAAAAAATGTGGTCAACGAAAATTCATGTTCTTCATTATTAATCCAAGAATAATGTATCAATAATATGATTATAAAGAAAATTTTTAATAATTATATTAACACTAGCTAGTGCCCGCGACTTCGTCGACTTTGAAAATAAAACACTATTGATGGCGCCATCTATTATACCACAATAAAATTAGGTGAAGCGGCGACATCTGTCAGATTTGGGTAGAACTGATTGGTGCATAGTACCTATGCTCCAGTTTACAAACTCTCGAGAACCTAAGGATAAAACCTTAACGAATTACACACCTAATAGATTCCTCAGGAATCACTCTGTTGATAGGTGAAATGATTATCCCCGTTCAGTAGTTTTTGAGATTATCGCGAACATACATACAGACAGACGCCGCGGGGACTTTGTTTTATAATATGTAAGAATAAGGATACGCCATTTTTTGAAAATGAGCTTTTCGAAGTTGTGTTTTAGTGTGGCAAGGTCCACTGTCTTTCGCTGTCTGACAATAGTGATTTCAGTTGTTCATTGTTTAATTTTCATTTTCATGTCCTTTTTTTTGTAAAGAATTTGCGTGTTGCTGTGCGTGTATTATCGATCATCTCAATTTCTAGTTTGTAGCTTATCTGTGTATGCCTTAAAATTGCCTTGTGTTACCTATACCTATTATAAACTTTTCTTTGTTTGTGCTGTTGGTGTACCTTTAGAAAATAAATAAATAAATAAATAAATAAATAAATAAATAAATAAATAAATAAATAAATAAATAAATAGATAAATAAATAAATAAATAAATAGTAACCACTGATGTCATGGTTACTAAGTCACTAGCTTCTTGACGACACAAGAAACTATTCATCTTATTTTAAAGCGGGCGAAACCACGGCGAAAAGCTAATAATAGATCAGTTTTACAAATAATACATTTATTTTAGTTTTAAATTTTTTGAATTGTTATTTTTAAAAAACTAAGACATTTTTTAACGTGGAACATCTTTTTCGGCGGGTGAGACCGACTGTTGGCATGGCGACGCCATCATTTGGCCAAACCACCGAGTATCTATACAGAGCGACAGCTCCCTAGGAACGTAAATTTTATTAGCCTATTCTTGTAGGGTTGTCACACAGGGAAAATAAAAAAATGATTTTTTGTTGTTGGTAAATTTAAGTTTATTACAAATGGCTTAAAAATATATAAAAAATTTATTTTTGCGATTCTTGTTATTTCGTTTTACGGTGTAATAAATTCTTAGCCTTGTATACATTTTTTTAAATACTTAATTAATGAGGGTTTTCTGAAAGGGTCTAATTGAGATGGCAGCACTGTAGCGTCAGGTCCAATGAACTGTCAAAATACATACGCGAATTGCAATTTTCTATGTATTTATTAACAGAAATTATGAAACCAACACAATAGAATTTCAATAATTTATGTTAAGTACCTACGACTCTGCGCTATCTGACAGCTGTTTAGACCTGACGCCTACGAAGCGCTGCCTAGTGGCAGAAAAAGTATCGAAAACCCTCATTGGCTGACACCGACTCCAAATAGAATTGATGATGATGACTTGTGAATAAGAAATTAATAATGTTATTTTTAACTTTTTAGTGTAAATAGCTACCTACCTAGGTTGATTTTTGAAGACGATTTTTAGTTTTTATTAAAACTTATTTTTTTCACAATTTCTAGTTTTTAGCATACCTACACAGTTCTCCCTGTAATTTTTCATCATTATTATTATCATTAATCCAATAATGCAATCACGATGCATGTGCTTTCATCCGTTGAAGAGATTCCGATTTTCACCTCGTAATCCATCATCAGATTGCAACAAAACAAGTATATCCTTTCAAACCAAAAAAAAATAATAATATAAATATATTGTGTATATCAATGACCCAAAAAAGAATGTGGAATTCCGAGTTAGTAATTCAAATAAATTATTGCGCCATATAGGTACTAACTAAGGTTGTCTAAGTAGAAGAGATCACTTATTAGCGACAAGACCGCCTAATTGGTACCTACTTCTTGTAAATTTGCTTCTAGGTACTATTTTATTATTTGCTTCTGTACTAAAATTTAAAAAAAACTCTTTGAATTAGGTGAAATTCCGTTCCCTATTTCTTTTATTAGGTACCTATCTAGTTAGTTTTGTTATAAATACCTACTTACTACATAATTACAGGTCAACGTAATAATGATAACGACGCGTCATTTCCATAAAACTGTACTCGGGTACTAACCTCTCACGATCTTTCGATGTATGTGAAGAACGACACATTTACGTATATATTTCTCTTAGTATTGTTCATACAACCCAGTACAGCAATTAACCATTTTCTTTTTTTTTTTACGTAATAAATAAAACACAAAACTATTGCTTCTGCGTCGCTCGCGCGCGTCCCTGCCACTTGTCCGCTCGGGTTTGCCGAAGCCGCCCGAAGATCCTCTCGGCTAACGTTCGTGAACCCGTCGGTGAGAGGTCACGCACACATAGCTGCGCATGTAGTGAAGTACCCGCCGCCGCGCGCTCCTTGAAGCTGTTCCTCTGTAGTATTATTACTCTGTGGCCAAACCCAATACGACTCTACTCGGCTCGGCTACGCAATGAGCTTGTATGCCTATAGTGTATATATGAAGACTATACTGTGTTAATTTTAGCTGGAGATTTCAAAGTAAATTTTGATTGTTAATTAAATTGCCTTAATAAACCAATCTTTCGTGCATATTTTCTATACAAAAATAGTTTCACATCTGCCAGGCTTCCAACGACGGCACATTTTTTATTTGTAACTGTTGAATATTTGCATATCTATGCGTTATGTGTTTCTTCTCAATGGTATAGAGGACTTTTCTAAACTGCTAGCTCGCTTGAAGAACCAGAGCGATAATGGTTATCTATTTAAGAATTTTTAATAATGGTTATCTATTGCATGACACGCCCCAATTTTATGGCGTTTTTTCTTCTTTTTTTTTCATTCTAAGTATCCATGGAACCATGGGTATAAAAAGACCACCCCAACACAGGGGTAGATAGTTCAGAGCAATCCTCCACCACACACAATAGTCTTCAACATTCTACAAAAAGCGCTCTGGTAAGTTTTTCCTTGAAATTTATTTATTCAATAAATAAAAATTATTTTGATGTTATTATTTAAAAGAGAGGAATTTTAAAATTATTTAATATTCTAAAAAAATGCTTATACTATTTATAAGATTAAATAAAAATAATATTAGTATTAAAAAGAGAGAAAAGGAGAGATTTTTATTAGTTTCATTATAAATGAAAGAAAATCTCCAGACCATTGCTCCTATTTTCCAAATTATTTCACTATTTAAAAATGGCATTATTCTAGCTAAATGGACATAGACTGTAGTATTACTAACTACCTATCCCAAATAATTCCAAGTGAAGTCAAGATGGGTTCGTCTAGTTGCATACAAATATCGGTTCGGTTTTATATATACACATAAAGTATAAATGGGATTATATAATAAAACCATGTCAAAAATTAAATTTGTATTAAGGTATTAACTGTGCAAGAAACTTGTTCTAAGATGTGATAATAAAAGGAGGTTGATTTAAAATTTATTCCTTGACTGAATGGAGGCGTGAAAGCCTCTGTAAGCGACGAAAGCATTACATTTAACCGTAGCAGAATTCAACGGTTAAAGTATTACGATAAATTGAAACTATCATTGTACTGCAGCTACGTATGTAGCTAACATAGCCATCCTAACCACAATTATTCGAACGTAGCTATCTTAACTACAAATTTTGCTCCATTATGATAATATTGAGGTTGGGAAGTTTTTAGTTTTTTAGTTTAGAGACGGTTTTTTTAGTAAGAAATAAAACTAAAATTTTCTATAAAAAAACTAACTTTAAACAATTGTGTGTGATGAATTTAACTGCTTTACAAACTCTCGCACAGTTATATGGTGATTCGATTCAACTATAGCTTTAATTTTGTCACCATCAACTTCAGAAGATCGACCAAAACATTGGTCATCTTACAGTGAAAAACATTCAGAACGATTTTTTTTAAATCCAATTTCGACACGTATATTACTCAACAGCATACCTTGGTAAGCTTCAGCCTTCAGCTTTCTTGTCTTGTCAGAAATGCTTTATTTGTACTCCATGTTAAACTGACAGTTGTAAACAAAATTACACTGAATTCATTTCGATATCAACCTAACGGTATCGATTACCAAATCTAAAAAGAAAAAAATATCTAAAATTGACACAAGAATAACGAAACAAACATCACGCTATCTACTGGTGCAAACCGAAATAACTTTCTCGCCAACGTTAGATCTCTTGTTATCTTCTATATATATAAAAATGAATCCCCATTTTCCTTGGTCACGGCATCACGCGTGAACGGGTAGACCGATTTTAATTCGGTTTTCACTAATGAAAAGAGGGATAAACGGGGAATGTTCATATATATAAAAATTGCACCACAGGCGAAGCCGGGGGCGGGTCGCTAGTATAGGATAAAATAGAATAGTCTCGTGATGAAAAGGTTGTTAACGCCTATGGCGCTTACGTATTTTATTCTAAGCCAAACTAAAAAAGGTGTACAAAGTACAGTCACAGTATAATTAATATACTGTGGTACAGTTTCTCTAGAACAGGGAGCGTGAAATCTAGTACCTACGTAGTGCATTTATAGTTGATTTAGTTTTTAGTTGATTTATATGCAATTTTCCGTAATCCCGAACACAGGCTCTGTCATAGCTCGACGAACGACTTTTAAGTTCTCTGATGAACTTAAGAGACCATGTTTCAACGTCATAAGTCATGGTCGAAAACCTTTGTTTCAGTTTTAAGGCAATGAGAAATTTTAGATAAGATCTCGGAGCTTCCCGAGCGCTGCGCCTTTGCAATGTCAATAGTAAAATTTTATCGACTTTAGAACTATGTTTCAAGGAGATAATCGAATGTGTTGTGCATACTTGTAGTTTCTATTAGGAACTTGTGTTGGGGGCGTGTTGTTTAGTGGGTACGTGTGAACCCATGTGTTAGTGTTTAGACGCAAAAAAAGCATGCAAGTAAAAGCGAATGACGCACTTGGGCTGGCGCAGTGCCCACTTCCGCCGCGCCATTCAGTTCTACATCGACAATGACCTGACTCCACCGAAATATCACTATGTACAGCAACATTATTATGTATAAACAACACGTTCGAAAGTGTTTATTTTTGCTTAGTATTTTTTTAATTTTATTTACTGTACCTACAAATGACAAAATCTTAAAATATACCCAATTAGGTGTTAAGCTTACTGCCCTCGGCTAACGTGTTCCTTTTTGTTTTTTACCGCCTTTAAAGTGAGACATTAAACTGTGAAATGAGGCGTTTATTCAAAAAGACATCAGCAAACGCACAATGACCCATTTCAATAGTCTTTGAATGAATTTATATGAATTACTTATTCTAAAGAGTTTCTTTTGATAACCTCAATAGTTACTTACTGTCAATTTCGACACAACGCTAGCTTTTGGCCTCGACTTCGCCCGCGTGCCTTTTTCTTAGGAATTTATTGAATTCAATTTTGTGTTAAAACATTTATTCGATCTTTATTTCTTCTATATTTTTGTCGGGCGCTGATATTTTGTATTTTTTTGATGATCCCTCCAAAACAGTGCTTTTTTCTGGATTAACGGCAACCTATGTCCTTTCCCGTATGCTTGATAATGTGTATGCAAAGTTTCATAATTATCGGTTTAGTTGTTGAAGTGTAAAAGAGTAACAAACAAACAAACTCACTATCGCATTTATAATATTAGTGCTGAAATCTAGTTGTGCATACTCTGTCCAGCGCCGGCCCTAGCCCATGATCAGGGTAGAGCGAGATTGTCTTTCAGCGCCTTTGATCGACGTTTTAAAATTTAGCTTTCAAAAGAGTTATCTACGGATTACTACGGATTCATCTACGGATTTTTTAAAGTCACTCTACGAATTTTTTTATTGCCCCCTTTTTATTATTAAAAATTTATTTACTGATTTTTTTAAATTCACTCTATGAATTTTTTACTGCCCCCCGTGCCTCTGAAAAAGCGCCATCAACATTTTATTTTGCACTGGAAATTATTACACATTTGGCTTTTTGGCGCCTAGAGCGACCGCTCCTCTCGCGCCTAGAGCGGCCGGTGCTGACTGTCTATTCTCCTATCAATTAAATCTCTGCATATAAAAATGAATCCCTATTTCCCTTGGTCACGGCATCGGCATCACTCGTGAACGGGTATCACTAATGGTTTTCACTAATGGAAAGAGGGATAAACGGGGAATGTTTAGGTATATATATAAAAATTGCACTCCGGGCGAAGCCGGGGGCGGGTCGCTAGTTTTCAATAAAAATGCCTCCGTCGTTATAAAGCGAGTGGTATGTAGGTACATGAATGTATATAGCGATTGGCTTCATTCTTTTAAATTTGTAAGATGTATATTGTAAAAATATAAAAAGGATTTATGCAGCTTAAAATCGACTCACATTTTGGACCTTTGATTCTTTGAAAATTTGATTTGAAGGCATTCAATTGATGATTATTGTCTGCCTAAAATTCTAATTGTCAAATACGACAAAATGAAAAGCGACAGCGAATTTCCGATTTTAATAATAGCTTACTGATAAACAAACAATCACTTTTATGTGAGAGTATTTATATAGATGAGTTTTTATAGCAATATTGAATGTCACACAGATTCTATGTTAGTAATAGAGGAGGCGGAGCGTAGGTCAGGAGATCGGCACTGTTCGGTGTTTATGCCAAACACTAATTTCCTCTGATCATGTACAGTGTTCCATTATAGAAAAGTGTTTACAAGTTTTTTTTTTTATTATGATGCCTTGAAATTTTATATTTACCAACAACGTGAAAGAAGCGAGACGTTATTTCTTCGAAAGTCACGAAACGACGCCTCTGAATATTTATTTTTGTTTCTGATGTAGACTAGAAATAATGACGCATCCGTATTTAAATGATTGTGCTGTTTTATTATACAAAAGAGTATGGATAGAATTAAGACAATCATGAAGGGCTCGTTGGGATTACTACTCCCAACTAGCCTTACAACTTGGAGAGGAGGTCAAACTACCTTCAGTGGAAAATGTACAAAAAGCAAACCTGGCAGCGTAGGGAACGCAGCGTATCTATGAGGATTTCCCAACGTTAAAAAGAAAGGTCAAACTAATATATATACAACTTCGACACACAACTTTCAACAGACAACTGCGGAATTCTGGTACACGAAAGATCGTTTTTAGGATGAAATTCTTTCAGTCCTGTTAGTTGACTAGGACGGAGTTATGGCACCAAAATATCTCTTTTGTTAACCTTAAGGTGATTTTAACAAATAAGCCAGAAACAAGAACAAAAACGCGTTCCGACATATTGCCAGATAGGGTAGGTACTAATATTATTATGCGAATTCTACTAGAATACACAAAACAAATACCAGATAGAGAGTAAAGTAAAAGGGTTAACAATACCAGAATAGAACAATACCCAGAAGACATGACGTGTAAATCTGTCAAGAAATTCTGCACTCCGAAATTTTAATCTTTAGCAGTTTGGACTCTGCACCTTTAACCATCGGCACTTAGATTCAGTTTAAAATTTTCTTCGGTCAAATATTTTAGGTACTTCTTAATATTTTAAGCAGGCATTATTTCTGCTTCGTTGGAATTAAAATGACCAGTAAGCACAATGAAAAAATTACACATACTCGTAATCACTGATCTAATATTACCTCGATCATGTTAACCTTTTTTTAGTTTTATTTGGGATAATGTTTTCTAAAACTATCTTAACTTGCGTTTCTTTAAAGCATCCCTAAGACAGTATTTTATGATTCTTTGCGTTGCTCGTTTCTAAAGATACAGGTCACTCGTTAAGATCCGTCACCTTGCTTTTCTTTGGGGTTTTTACTAAAGCACCCCTAAGAAAGTATTCTTGACGTTGCTCGAGACATATTTTCTTTTATTTAGATCATTATTGGTCCACGCAATTTTTCTACGTTACCTTGAGCGAGTTTAGCCACTGCCGGGTACCATCTTGCCGGATACTTGTAGTTAGCTGATATGAGAACAGGTACAACGAGGCATGTGTATGCAGCCATCAACCAAGCACCTCCCAGCGCCACAAAAAGACCTCTAGGCGCCCAGTAAGGCAGAACGAGCACCAGAGACAGGAGCCACACTGAAATTATTAGAAATCTTTGGTTAAGTGGCTTCTGATTTCGGGATACCCCATTTGGACATGAATGGATGCTATTAAATTCAAATTGAAAATGGTTTGCAACTTCATACCTTAAACAAATACAAAAAAATATTTCTTATACCAATAAGATACAAAAGCATCTTGAAGATATTAATACATTAGTTTTATTACATTATAAAAATTGAAAACATTCCGAGGATAATAAACTTCTGGAAAGTTAATGCACAGAAAACAGAATCCAAAAATACATTAAAAACAACTCTGTTGAAATCATAACATGCATCAAAGCAATAAAAAAAGTGTTCGTGCATTTGAACAGGTTTAATTTATAAAATCCTTTTTGATTTTCTTTCTGGAAGCAAATATTTATATGCCTACTTATGTATTCTTGTCTTATTGTCCTTATTTTAAATATTTTATGTATACTTAACTCCTTATTATCCAGATCTATACATATTATAAAATAAAGACTCTGTCGGCTTCGCCCTGTTTCTCCATTGAGTTCTTCTAAAGCACCCAATGGATTTTGATACGGTTTTCACTAAATGAAAGACCGATAAACAAGGAAGATTTGTGTGTATAATTTGTAGAAAAAATATTGCTAGTTTATCTAAATAAACAAAATTAATTACGATTTCAAATTTGCTATTGTATGAAACTTCCATTAAGAAATAGAAGACTTATATGAGAGTAAAGCGAGTACATTTTCTGCAAAATATGAAACTAAAGAAAATGTATTAAGAAGTAAAGATAGGCATAAGAATTTAGAATACCTGCATACACATTTAGAATATTGCGCGAACGAAGATCAAGCGATCGATTATAGCTTATGTATCTATCATTACGATGTTTTAAATATTACAGTAAAGTTTTATCGAAATCAGTTCAGTAGTTATTATATGAAAGAGTAACAAACCACATTTAAAAATTATTACATAGAAAACATCGCGAATGTTACCTTGCACTACAATTTGATTTGAATTCGACTGAAATAAGTTAATCTGTTATTATCTCTGTACAACTATTTAAAATCGGATAACATATGAACACACACACACACACACACAAAGGAGGTCTCAATATTCCCTGAACAATTGTGCTAAGATAAGAACATTCCAATGAAACTTGTGAACTGACAATGGCCAGGCCTATTGAATGTCCTACTGAAGCCTATTAAATGGCCTACTGATGCCAATTACAGAAATATTAACTGACTATATATATTACTGTTTTTACTGCACAAGTTAAATAAAGTTGTAAAAATATAGTTATAAAAACGTGGGAAAGGCTTGAGAGTATATCAGATGAGAGCATTTATTTAAAACTAACAGGTCTACCTTCCATGAACCACCGAAGCGCATATATCTTGGTAGACCAAAAACTTCATATTATTTTAAAAAATCTCTCAAATATGCAAATGAGTGACAATTATATTAGAGACAGTTTTCAGACTAACTTAAGTGTATGTATGTAACTCAATAAATTGTATCTGTTTCTTTTTGTTCTTTTTGAATGTCTATATTAATTAGTCTACATCAAGACCATGGGTGAGATCCCCGATGAGATGGACGGATCAGGTGGAGGCTGCGGTGGGTGCTAATGTGCTCGAACCAGCACGCGGAGGTGGCTTACCACACGCCGCCGGCGGGTTCTACCAGAACGTGATAACCACGACCACTCTGACAAGAGTGTAGCGACCAAGAAGAAGACATTAATCACATACCAATTAAGACATTTAATTGACAAGTGATACTATTTTTCACAATTATTGTTACGTACCCAGGAAATTATATTTACAAATTGAGTCAAAGTAGGCGAGCGGTATTTACCTAAGTTCATTTAAAACTTATTCTTTAACTTGAAATGCGACAACATGATGTAAATCTATTAACTGCCCTACGAAGAACAAAGCTTCTTTATATGAACAGACTAGCTAAATGTCAAACAAAATACCTATTCTGCCTATTTTACAAAAAAAAAAAATGAAAAAGTAAAAAAACTGACGAAAATTATACGAAAACGAATTAACGAAGCCATAAACTTGTTAAACATTATCGAAATTTAAAATAACAGTGGTTAAAATGTTATTTTGCTTTTAAAGTTTAATTTCTAACAGTTAAACGTATTTATCCGAAATTAAACAAAATTTATGCACGCCATTCCAAATCTATAGTAATATATAAAGTTATTATACTATTGTATGTTTGTTTGTTTTTATGAAGGAGGTAGGTAATCTTCGAAAATAGTCATCCGATTTAAAAAAAATCTTTCATCAATAGTTGGAATAGAATTTCAGGATGGATATAATCTAAATATCCCACGCGGGCGAAGCCGCGTGGAATATTTATTATCATATATGGAAATAATAATATAAGACAAGAATCTCATGACATATATGCCTCCTTCCACCTCTTTCTATATCTCTGCTTACTTCTTCTTATAGCCACCCATTTTGATAAGTTTGAATCACTAATGGAAAGAACTATAAACGAGGAAGTTTTGTGTATGTAATAATTATGCAGGAAAAAAATGCGTCCATGAGAAGCCGCGGTCGGGTCGCTAGTATAAAATAAGAAAATTATAATGTCACTAAGTTTGTACATTTGATTTTTCGACCTAAATTACCTACTATGTATACCCAATTCAATTTAAGAAGAATATCTTTAAAGAAACCGTGACATGACCTGAATTCTTGTTTAAAAATACTCAACATGAGTATTTTGTGCATCTGTTTATTAACAACAAGCAACCTTAACCTGAATAAATGTAAAACATAACTTACCTATATTCGCTATTTTGTCCTCGGATTTCATTGTTTGAATCTTCGAGAAGGAATCACTGCGAATACGACCCCGCACTCGTGATATCATACCCATTTTATTTAAAAAAAAAAATGCAACGTAAATCTTTTCATAACACTATTTTCAGTAGTTTAATTTCAAAAGTTATTGTTGACAATAAATAAAATTGATCTCGAAAAACACATCCGTTATACGCGATGTTTATCACATGAATGCTTTGGGCGGGCGGGCGTTTGTAGCATACCTACATTATTATATTTATATATTACATTATGTATTATTAGTCTCTACATTGCATGCCCGAACGATACCCTGTATCATTGAAATCTACATGAAACTAACGCTTCGATAATATTACGAATACAATCCACATTGCACACTGAAATCTAAATTTAAACTACTTATACAAACATCAATGTATACTAACATATGAAAGTTATCTTTATAAAAACGTTTTTCACGCCATGTTTGCCGTGAAAATTCTATTTTTAAACACCATTGCAAGTCAGTGACTTGTGAAATTGAACCGTGCTTATTTTGATTAAATTACTCACTAACGCTGATGGTGGGAAAATTGACGAATTTAGTAAATATTAATTCGTATGATATAGTGAAACAGTTTCATTCAGAGACTAAATCTTTAAATAGAAAATTCCTTACGTATCTACTCGTGGTCGGTGGCACGAATTTGTATGTTTTTTTTTGTATGTGTGAATGACCGGTCATAATCCAAAATAATACGAAATTCATTTCAGATGTATGAAAGGGATACTATTTCATAATTTTACATACAACAACTCATAGATGCCCCTCAAATCATAATGGCCGGACACGTAGGTAACTGGTTGCATCCTGAAAACTGGGCTAAAGTTGCGACGCTTGCCTTGCCTGGACGGCAAAAGAAAACCAGGGGCCTTAGACAAAGTAACATTTTAAAAACGATAACGAAGTTCGCATGTGATTTAGCGTCGGCATATGTCAATCCCATACATTTTATTGTTTTCGAACTTCGTTATCGTTTTAAATCGTTACTTTGTCTAAGGCCCAAGGCAGGCTTAAATGCTCTGGAATCTGACACTCGGTCCATTGCTGCGAAGCCTGGAGAGTAGAGGCGTCTACTGCCAGGCTTTCGCGGATGACGTGGTCCTCGTTTTTGACGGTATAACAGGTCAGGACATTGAAAGAAGTGCCAATGCCACCCTCGCTCATGTTTTGGCGTGGGGTGTCGAAAATAAGCTGAGGTTTGCACCGCACAAAACCTGTGCAATGGTGCTAACCAAAAAGCGTAAGTTCGACACGCCGCGACTTACCATGGGCGGGGTTGACATTGACATGAAAGACGAAATGAAATTGCTTGGCTTAACAATAGACAATAAGCTCACCTTTAACAGTCACGTGGACAGGGTGTGTCGCAAGGCGATCGGAGTCTACAAACAGTTGAGGAAGGCTGCCAAAACTAGCTGGGGGTTGCACCCAGAAGTGATCCGCTCGATATATGTCGCCGCGGTGGAGCCCATAATCACGTATGCGGCGAGTGCTTGGGCACCCGCTGCTGGGAAATTGGGGGTGGCCAAGCGTTTGAACGCTGTGCAGAGGGGTTTTGCTCTAAAGCTGTGTAAGGCCTACCGCACGGTGTCCTTGAACTCGGCTCTACTATTGGCTGGATTGCTCCCCCTTGACCTACGTGTATGCGAAGCAGCTTCGATATACGAGGCCAAGAGGGGGGTACCCCGGCCGGAGCTGAAGGACATGGACGTCGAGCGGATGAGCCCGGCTATTGAGGCTCCCCACCCCGCCGAGCACATGAGCCTGGAGTTTGGAAGACTGATGGACGAGGAACAACTCAAAGAGAACAGCAACTACCACCTTTGCATCTACACGGACGGCAGCAAGATTGATGGCCGGGTTGGGGCCGCGCTATCCATATGGAATGGCGAGGCCGAAACATCGGCCATCGAGCTTAGACTGTCGCCCTACTGTACCGTCTATCAGGCCGAGCTCCTGGCGGTGTGCAAGGCGACTGGGGTGATCCTCAAACGAAGCCAAACCACCTCTGCAATTTACAGCGACTCAATGGCCGCCCTCCAAACCATCGCGGCGAACGGCTGTTTGCATCCTCTAGCTACCGAGGCTAGGAACAACATCAGAGAAGCTTTCAGAAGGAATAAAATAGTAAAATTATTTTGGCTGAAAGCACACGCGGGGCTAGAGGGCAACGAGCGAGCGGATCACCTGGCTAAGGAGGCAGCACAAAAATTAAAGACGAAGCCGCATTATGACCTGTGCCCGGTCTCATTCGTCAGGCGGAGCATTCGTATGCGATCGCTTGAGGAATGGGATCGTAGGTACAAAACAAGCAACACTGGAGAGGTCACAAAATTGTTCTTCCCCAATGTTCTTGACTCATACAAGACCGTAAGGTCAATTGGACCCGATCGCCTTCTGACACAACTGTTCACGGGGCACGGTGGGTTCTCTGAGTACTTGAACAGGTTCAAGTGCAAGGAGAGCCCATCGTGCATCTGCGAACCCACGCAAGACGAGACTGTCCCGCACCTTATTTTAGATTGTCCCTCCTCGGAGGCGGACAGAATAGATATGGAAATTAGGTTAGGAATAAAGATTATTAGAAATAATATTAATAAAATTATGATGGATAAAGGAAGGAAGGAGTTTTTAAAATACTGTATAAAAACAATTAAGAAGGCAATAGATAGGAATAAGTCGAAATAGCAGGATTTTAATTATAATTGTAATTACTATTTTGTTTTTGTATTATTGTATTTATTTGTAATTTTATAAATTTTAACTGTTAAATTTAGAAAATTGTATTTATTATTGTATTATTGATTTTTCGTTTTTAATTGTTTTAATTTTAATATTGCTATGTATTTTTATATTGCTATGTATTAATAAACAAAACAACGTTGTTTACTCATTCCCCCTGAATGGAAATATAGAAATAAGAAAAGGAATAGTTAGAATAGAATAGGAATAGACGGGAATCCCACCCGTATGGTAAGAAAGAGATGAATGCAAGAAAGAAACGGTATGAAGAATGGAAGTACGAGTAGAATAAATGCGAGAACTGGTATGAAAGGACAGTAGATACAGGCTTCAGCGCATAATGCTGGAGGGATTGCAAAAAAAAAAAAAAAAAGGCTTAAAGCGCGATAGTCCGATAATGTAAAAAATGTTTCAAAAAATTAACAAAAATTTGCGGAGCAGAGAGAAAAATGGCTTCAACTGGGGACCCCTTACTAAATTTAAGTATCAATTAAATTACTATTAATTTCTTTGGCGTTGCAACTTCTATAGCGATAAGTGAGAAATTAGGAGACATAAGTTTCTCTTGTATTGGGTGCTAATGTTCTCTCCACAAGATAGGCTCAGCCTAGTGTAGGATCAACGAAATCAATGAAATATAGATCGTAATGTTTCCTTGCTTATTGCTTGGAGTAGTTTTATTAGTTTTTCTAAGTGGACAAGGCATACATTATGCAAATTTTATTTTAATTAAATTATACAGACTCGTGTATAAATGATTAGACTTGTGATTAACTTTGGTTAAAGTGAAGTCTTCTCCCTCCTTTCTAATTTTTCTTACTTTTACTAGATAGATTACTTTTACTACTACTTCTTAGTTTATAGAGCTTTATTTCTTACCGATTTTATAATTTAACTCAAACATGCAACATTGGGAAAAAATGACAACGAATTGCAGGGAATTTGAACCTTGGAAACCGTAATCCGACCTGACGTACCACCATAACATTGATCTGAGTCTTCATCAACAACAGTGACGACTCCACTACCCGCTATCACGTTGTTCATAATTTAATGCAACTCGTTTACACTACATCGAGCACTAAGCCATTGCTGGGTGACTACATACTTTTTTAATGAATAAAATCGAGAAACTATTTAATATTTCACTAACAACATAAACTGACGATACATAATCTATAGTGAGTATATATACTAATAAACTAAATTGAAGTCAAAAGTTGGCTAAACTAATGGCACTATAACTGCAATTGTTTATAATATCTCAATGAACGCGTTGAAGAACAATGCAGAAACTTCTCTTTCAACCAAATTGTATTACATTAGATACTATTTAATTTTATTTATTACTAGTCTAGTGACCCTCCGCCGGCTTCGCATGAAGTTGAAATTTACAAAAAATATTTCCTTAATGGACGCTCACTTTATAAAACAAACATATGTTCCAAATTTCAACTTTCTAGACTCAGTAGTTTTGGCTGTGCGTTGATAGTCAGTCAGGACTAATTTTATGAGTATGTATTAATAGCTTATTATGGCTTTTACGTAAAGTGATCCGTGGAGAACCGACTCAGAACAGTATCTCCTCCATCTCAGGCATCCGTGAATGCCATGGAAATCGACTAAGGTAAAAACAGCCAGAAGTTCGGCAGCAGTACTCCTGGAAGGCTAATTGTATTCAACTGTGCACGCCATTAACCCAGACGGGGGGGACCTTGTGCAAGCACACATAGCTAGAGATCATGTCCGCAAGTCCCCTAGGGCATTTGAAGACGGGCTTGGTATGCCCGCTTTCTCCTGCCCAACCGCCTGCGTCTGAGGGAAGCGAGACCGGCCACGCTGACTGGACCTACTGAAAAATTGTGGAGGAGGCTTATGCTCAATAGTGAACGTCCTACATCAGACATGATTAAAAGGTAATTTACCCACTAACTATTAAAAGTGTAAAAAATTTTGATTGACTTTTGAGCACAGTTACTAAGAAGTTGATGCATGTTTAATATATTACAATTATATTTCTAACCCCATTTCTACACTTATAGAAACTCTATATATTATATACCCTACATATATTTACTTACATATAAGTAAAACATAAATACAAAATAAAAATGTTTGTTTTTAAATAGTGCCTAAAAATATAAAATGAAGAGCGAACTTATAAAAAAACTTGAAAGTAAGCTCAAAACAAAGAAAACTAAAGTTATTTTTATTATTTTGTTTTAGAAATGGCAATGGCAGACACTGCATTCGGAAGTCATAAGGTGGACAGTGTAGTCACAATATCCACCCACCTTACAGACGAACACCATGAAGCAACAGCAAATGTGCTGTTGTGTTTCAGTAAGCGAGTAAGGGATGCCAGAGCCCGTAACCCCTTTCCCCCCTGCACATTATCAAGTCGGCAGCTCATTTTCAACCATGGAATTGCTTGTGTTAATACACTCCGGTGGTAACCTACCATAACGTCACCATCATAGCCTGCCTAGTCATCTTTTTCTTTAAAAAAAAACAATATTGTCGTTTCAATTAGAGAGTAAGGATGGTAGAGTCCAGTCTCCAATATTTATCTTAATCTTTAGCCTACTTCGTCTCCTATACCTATTTATTGATTCCTGTATGACTGCTGTCCGTTACAAATTGGGAACGCAACCAAATTTCTGACCTACATTTTTAACATTTTTACTCATACTTTGCTTGTTTTGAACAAATTCCAGAACTCTCAAGAATGAATCTGTTCCTCTATGTGTTGCTAGTTTCCTTTAGCACCTGCATGTCTCACTACACACGAAACTATGATTCTCACAACCTCTTGGAAAGGGAAGAACCATCGAGCCAGAGGTAAGATCCTCAAGTGCTACGTTACGTCAAACTGCTTAGTACAGACCTTTACTCAATCTCAGGAAATATGTTCTATAGTCCACCAGGCGAAGCCACCGAACTTTCACATGACTGTGAAGACTTTCAGACATTTTGATTTACAGTGATTATAATTTTATTATCCACACTTGTAATTATTCGCGTAAATGTAATAATGTTCATGTCTTTAAAGATTTTATAATTTAAAAGATAACAACAACAAGAAATTGACCAATAAGCGATAAAGAGATACCGCCCGTGCAACTACCACCAGATATCGCATGCACAAATATTATGCGGCAATCAATAGTACGCCGTAATATTAATTGTCCGGCACCAGTCTCTGTGGGTGGAGACATAAAAAGTTACACTTTGTCAGTCTAAAAATCATTTATTGATATTAATTTCCACATAATTTGGGTATAAGTTATCATGCTTTAAACTTTTTTCTCACCCAATAGTCAATGCACACTAGAGTTGCCGCAGATCTGGGACATTTTTTGTTAGACGAGCGGTATCTGGTTGGAGCGCCAGAGGAGACGAATCATTAATCTATGAGACAAACTAAAACTTTTAGTATACTTCACTATAATATGCTTTAAATTAATTTAAATATAGTTGAAAAGTAGTTCTTTTAAAATTAAAATTACATTATTATCTTTTATAAGAAAGTTAGAAATAAGTATATTTTATCAAAATCGAATCCTTATTAAATGGGGTTGCTTTTTATACACTAAGAAGTATTCTGAAACTTAGTTTTCATGTAATAATTCAAGATAATTTAAGACGATTTTTTTTAATTTGTAGAAAGCACTATGAAAGAAATGCTGTTTGTATTCGATAGCTAAACTCTCTAGGCCACTCTAGGGATATTAATCAGAAAACAAATTCAGAATATATTAATATTTGTAGAAATGGCAGGAAAATAAATGCCTCAAGAAAAGACAATTTAAAAAAAAGAAAAAGTGAAATGGTACATTAATAAATTAAACACATTAATTAATTAGGTAATTCATTAATTCTAATCGTTCTACTAATATTACAAATGTGAAAGTAACTCTGTCTGTCTGTCTGTTACCTTTTCACGCCTAAACCGCTGAACCGATCATCATGAAATTTTGCATACACGTTGTCAGGTATGCCGGAAAGGACTTTTCATCCAGAAAAAAGTTCTGTTCCCGAGCAATCATCTAACGCCTGGCAAAGCTATAACTGCAATAAAGATGTTAGGCGTTACATTGCTCATATATTTAGTCAGGAGTTATTTTTTCATTTTTCAACGCGGGTGAAGCCGCGGGCATCAACTAGTATTAGGCATAAATGCGAAAGTTTGTGAAGATGAAGATATATGTTTGTTACATTTTCACGTAAAAAATAATGAACGGATTTGTATGTAATTTGGCACACAGATAGTTTATTACCTGGATTAACATGCAGGATACTTTTTATCCTGGAAAAATGTTAGGTTCACGAGCGATCATCTAAAAATATAAAAAAATTAGCGTCACTGACGGCGTGGCGGCGGCGCGGCGGCGGCGGCGCGGTGTCATAAATAAATAAAAATAATAAATAATACAATTAAAAATCTTTGTTTATAGCTATGCTCGCAACTTTATACGCGCTTTAGTTCGTTTTTTGAAAATCCATTTTTGAAGGATAAAAAGTATCCTATAATATAGGTTATGTTGTATTATGTTAATCCTGGTAATAAACTATCTATGTGCCAAATTTCATCGAAATCCGTTCACGAAAGAGTAACAAACTTACATCCTCATTTATTTATTTACTCATTTAGCATTTGTAATATCCGTATTGTTAAGGTTTTATGTCATATTCTCGGTATTGTTAAAGTTTTTTTTAAAGGCTTACAAATTATTTTTAGTTGTAAAAATAAGATAATATTTAGGCCATTAAAGTCATTCTATTTGTCAAGTTATTGTTCCTACAAAAGTTTTTTGGTAACTCTTACGAGGAACAATGGAGTTTAACCAGCAATAACTCCACTGATTCCAGTCACTATTTTTTTTATTTTTTATTGTAGATTTGAATTTTTTAATAACGTTTGAACCATAAACACTTATAACTTTTTAAAATTGTTATTTGAAGATTTTATTACTATAATAATATTATTATAATCATTTAGGTTTTTATTTAGTTTGTTAATTATTTCAATTTGATGCCTTTTTCTAATGACCTCTCATTTCAGAATTCATAATATAATCATAGTTCTTTGTATGTCTTAGATTAAAAAAAGTTTTGTTTACAAACTACATAGTATTCTTAGTAATATTTCTCACCTATATTTTTTGACATGTGTTATTATTTTAATTATACATTGCCTATTCAATCTGCCTTAAATTGGAGGTACGGCTTCGTTGCCCTGGCTCTCCAATTTTTGTTGAAATTATTTTCAACAAATAAGTATCTACAGTTTAATTGATTTGTTAATTAAAATATTCGACGAGAAAAAAATATATTTCATTATTCTGAAGTTTTAAAAAGTGTTTGACCTATTTTATACATATAGACCATTAGCAATAAGTACCTAGTTGCGATTCAAATATTTGCCTAGTTGACGTGTTAAACGCAATGCAGGTAGCAATGATTGCAAAAATAAATAAATGAAATGACAAATATACGAAAAATGCACGAAAAGCAAATCTTTTTTCAGCGCGATTCTCAAAGTAATTTTATTGTTTTTATTGAGTTAAGTTATACGGATAGAGCATATATTTTAAACACACTACAATATTTTTTGGTTACATAACGACCACTTACATATATACATGTCGCAGTCATCTGGTTGAATCTGCTATTTGATTGAATGACTAGCGTGTTCATTGAATGACGACATTTAATTGAATGACTAGGCCGAACGTTGATTGAACAAGCGTCACTAAACGTCCAACTAGTTAGCTGATTGTAACATAGCCCTTTGAACATAGCGGACATGAAATCAGTCAGGTAATTCAAATTTAGTTCATTTTTTCCCACTGCGGCGCTAGTAGTCACCAAAACCAAACTTTTGAAATATGATAATTTTTTCTAGGTTTTTTTACTTTTTTATACTAAGCAAAAATATGAGATTAAGTAAAGCTTTGGAAATCATGCTACAATCTTTTATTATTTTAAACTCAGCAGTTTATAAATCAGTAATTTTTTAATTGTCCCAAAATTCACCCTAATCAAATATTACAATTTGATTTAACGAAACATTTTATAATTCATTTATTTTTATTTAAAGTAAGGTTAGTTGCGAACTCATGGGCACCTTAACCAAACATTACAAAGTCGGCTATATCCCATTCAACGACTTCGCTAAATGACGTTCAGTCAAGACGTTGAACGTTACATTCAACGACTTGACGAGTTGTCCTTTAGTCATTCAATTAAATGTCTTCATTCAATGAACGCACTAGTCATTCAATCAAATAGCAGATTCAACCAGATGACTGCGACATACATACTTCATTAATTCATTGATTTTTACTTACATGTCAATAGGTACACATTCTTGAGACCGCCAGGCGCGCCTGTTAAAAATGTAAATGTTTTGAGCTACGAGAGCTCCAATAAAATAAATGTTTGCTTTAATTCTAATATATTTTAACATATTGATATTAAGCCATATTATATTGAAATGACCATGTAAATAATGTTTTGTCAACATTTTGCAGTGATTTGGTGGAATGTCCTGTATGTGAAAATTCTGGAAATTGGATGTCGAGTCAAGAAAACTGTCCGATAAGGAAGGGTAACAAGTTGTACAAGCGATGCGAATACGGCACATACATCAACGAAGTTTGCGGAAATCGGCTCGATTGCTTTAGGGTATCTTTTTTTTCTATAAATAAATTTACTAAAACTTTTGCTAGGTATATCTAAATGTGTTCTTTAAGATTTGTTTAAATTTCTAAGTAAAATGAAATTCACTACTTCTAAGTTATTGATGTAAGCAAATTTTGGTCGAGGGGGCAAGGCATGCTGGCTGCATTGATTCACTTAGTAGAGAAGCTTTATTTTCGTCGCCTAATTTGATTTGTTAGAGTAAAATTGAAACTTAGATAAAAATACAGAACATAGTAAACTATGTATATTTAAAAAAGTCTGAATAGGACGGATTTATGCAAAAAATATAGTAAGTTATTGCCCAAAAAATAGCTTTCTTGTTATAGTACATCAAATTTTCAGCGATAACTACATTATTTTTTAAGCTTATTAGGTAATTAACTAAAGTTCTGTACTAAACTTTTAATCGGCTACTTTTATTTCATTTTTCATACTAGACGCATATTGCACCTTCGTTGTGCAATATTGCACCTTAGGTTGCGCTCATTTTGGTTCGGTCTGATGTTAGTCCTTGTCTTAATCTCTGAGAGAAGTAATGCCCAACTTTGTTATCGCCAGTTTTGTCTATCAAGCTAAGCGCATTGGGGCCCCAAGGGCCCAACATCTCAAAGCCAAGAGGAACGAAAGAGTAAGAAGTACTTATGTTTTTATACTTATTAATCTTTCGCTCCATTAAGTAGAGTAAGTAAGTAAGATTTTTTTAAATAAGTAAGTTATTTTACTGCTTTTCGAAATAGGTTTAGATTAATTTTACTATTGCCACTAGGTACAGTACCTTTTTATGTGTTATTTTGTAAACAACTTTGACTTGTCTTTTATAAATAAAAAGGGTTACTTAAAACACATAGGTAACTTATAAAAAAATTAAAACCGTTTGTATATTCAATCTATACTTTTACTACAATAATAAAGCAGCGGAATTTGTTTGTTTAGTTGAACGCTTTAAACCACAGTTTAAACTCTGGACTACCAGTCGGTTTAATAAAACAAAACCTTTTTGTCAATTATTAAAATTGTAGAAATTTTTGTTTATTATTTATACAAGGTTCCATAGCAAAATTTATTCCTTGTGAGCCACAACTATCAAACTAGATACGGCAATAAAAATAATTGCGATTTTTTTTTACAAAGATTTCACCGATTCCCGGTATGAGCGTAGGTAACTTAAAAAAGTTTGAATGCAGTTTTTATTTTAGTTTCTAAGAACACACTTTCGTATTTGTTATGGTTTGAGATTTGTCCTCACTGCCCCATTTGGATTGATCATTCTGTATCTTCATAAAAGTAACTCATACTCGTACATTTTGTACAATTGTAACTACTCTTTGTAAGTATTAACTAAGAGTGAGGTATATCAACAATGCTGGTGGCTATTCGCGAACTCAGCAAGACTCGCCAGAACGAAATTTTTGATAATAATTATGGGGGGCTCACAAATTTTCTACCAAACAAATAAGTTAATTTAAAAAGTGTCCTCCTTTGGTTTCAGGGTCCAGGCGACAGATGCACTGAAAAAATGACATTGGACATGTACGGTCAAAGATGCGCCCACGGCTATTATTGCAATAGGGCTCTAGGAGTTTGCACAGGCCTCGACTATGCCGTTGATAGCAACGTGCAGTGGCTGATAAACCCTAATTTACGATATCCCCTCAGAGCACGTCGTGACGTTTAAAACTATTAATCCATTCCATTTTTTTTTTATATAACTTGTAGCGTGTTGAAAATTTATAAATGACTGATTTATTTACATGTTGGCCTGTGTTAAAACAAAACTTATTTTAATTGACATAAAACAGTAGGTACAAGTACATACACTCAATTATTAAGTAGAAATGTGAATAACTTATCCTAATTGCTTGATCTCATTTATATATTATGTAATAAATAAATTATTTATCGAAGCTATTTAGACAATTTGTTTTATTTTAGAATAAAATGTGGTTGTGGGTGATGGCAACCACGTGTAAACAGTTAGGTAATTAATGGATTTTTTTAACATTTCAATTCGACCTGAAAATTCTATCGACGAGATTTCTCGTCACGGATGATTTCACTCTTTTTTTGACGTGAGGAAATCGACAATAGTGTCGAAATATTATATGAGCCTCGACAGCCTCAAGTAAAAAAATAATATATTTAAATTCGAGAAATAATCAAAGAGTTACAGCGAAATTTTCAGATCAAGTCATCTTATGCGATCAAAAAAATCAAAGGGCATAAAAGGCGTGCACAACCCTTTGTGCACGCCTTTGTGTTTTTTTTTTCAATCAGTGATAAAAGAAAAATATCTTTAAAACTGTGACCTAAATTACAGAATGAATTGCATAATATGGTATGATTAGGAATCCTAAAGGTACAGAAATACCCGAAATTTAATCTTTGAAAATACCTATACATGTTGGGTGTACAGTATTTGCGCATTTGTCTCGACCCACAAAAACCTAACCAAGGGCCGACGCAATTTAGAGGATGGACAGCACAGCAAAGTATTTAAATTTTGCACGGAGGACGCGCTCTATGACCTAGTGAAACACATTAAAAAGAATATTGATAAGAAACTTATCAACATCGTAGTTTCATTGGACATAGAGGGTGCTTTCGACAATGCTTGGTGGCCGGCCATAAAATGCCAACTGGCCGCCAAATGCTGCCCAGCGAATTTGCAGGATCTTGTGGCTGACTACTTTACTGGAAGAACGGCCAGCATTGTATATGTCGGTAGGGAAGTTACAACAAAAACTACTAAGGGGTGTGTGCAAGGGTCAATAGCTGGCCCCACATTCTGGAACCTATTGCTGGACCCGTTGTTATGCGGCCTTGACTCCCTAGGAGTCTATTGTCAGGCGTTTGCCGATGATATCGTCCTGGTATTCTCCGGAACAAATGTTGTGGACCCAGAAGAAAAAGCATTATACCTATGTGTATGAGTGGGGAATAAAAAATAAATTGAAGTTTGCGCCTACAAAGACTCAGGCTGTAATAATAACGCGTGAACGTAAATATGACGAACCACTCATGCGCATGGGTGGGACTACAATAAAAACTGTTAATGAAATAAAAATTCTGGTTCTAACTAATAGATAAGAAGTTGACGTTCAAACCCCATATTCAAAAAGTTTTAAAAAAAGCAGTAAAAATTTACAACATAACATTAGCAAGAGCTGCTAAGGTGACATGGGGGTTGAGTCCGGAGATTGTCAGGACGATGCACATATCGGTAATTGAACCCATCATGCTGTATGCCGCAAGTGTTTGGTCTCCTTGTAGTATTAATATATTCCTACTAACAGTTGATTATGTAGAACTAACTTATAATATGTAGTATTAACTTATTGGTACTAACAATTGAATAGGCTGATAATCCATCTCTTCTTCTCTTTCGTTTGTTAATGGTCTTTAAGTTTTTCATTAACATTTTCTCTGACCTTGTTTTTTTTTTTATAATAATAATAATAATAATAATAAAATTTATTTGCTGAATATAGGTTACAGTGGTTTTACAATAAATAGATAAGTCTCACTACATTCTACCCTTCGAGGGTGTGCAAATGTTTAGAGTACACTACATAAAAGAGTAAAACTAATTAATATAACTAATTATTACAATGAATTATCAGACATATAATCTTTTATACTGTAATAGCATTTGTCGACTAGTAGTTTCTTCATTTTCTTCTTGAATAAATTTACATTAAGTTCTTTAATGGCATTTGGAATTTTATTATATATAACTGGCGCTTGACAAAAAACACTTTTGTGCATCAGGGCTGTGTGTGCTTTTCTAATGCATAATCTATTGGGATCTCTTTGTTCTCTTTTACTACCCTCAGAGACTCGCTTAAATAAGTTGGAGTTGGCTTTTACATATACAGCGACCTCATATATATAGAGCGATGGAAGTGTCAAGATTCTATACTTTTTAAAGAAGGGCATACAACTGTTTCTGTGATAATTATTTGTAAATTGACCCTTATATACTTTTGTAAGAAAGCTTATTCCTATAAGAAGTTAATGTATTAGTTACAAGATAAATACTTATTATTTGTTGGTTTTTCTTCGAGTTTTTCATTTGTATGGCTTACCTTCAAGTACATTTTCTTCTATAATTATACGTATTAGACACGGGGGTACCAAGTGATTATATGTCCTTTTTCGTGTTCTATATTTTACTGAATACATTTAATTATATTTAACGACCGATCGTTAAATATTTACGAAAATGTATTTTTTTGACATTTCTTTTGTGTTTATTTACACCGTTACCTTAGTAACTCTATGTCGGTTTTCAGACCGACATAGAGTTAAATTCCAAAGATTATTGTAAAAAGAACTCATTTTATTCTTCCGAGGTTTCTTTAAGGATCTCGCCGTTTATTGGGCATTCGAGAATCAGCTTTTAAGTATAAAGCTACCAGATATTTTTTTTTTTTTTTTTTTTTTTTTTTTTTAAATTTTCCCCCCGGGGGTTACACCACCCCCGTGGGCCGTATATTGTCATTTCCACAATTATCTTTTACTTACTCTATTTTATGTCTATTACAATTCATGTTTTTACCCTGTTATTATTATTTCATGTTATTTATTATTTCACTTTTACACCTTCAGCAATTCTCGGGGGGATTAATGCGTTAACCCCTTGCATAGGCAAGGGACCTTATTCATCGTTGACTGATATTTCATTTTATATGTGTATATATGTTTTCTTATGCAGTTTATTGTTAATCTAAGTCCTATTCGATTTAATTGACACCGATGCCACATTGTGGCAAAAGTCTAAAAATTTATTCCTTTTAAATTGATTATTGACAATTTCCGGTATAATTTCTTTTGATATATTTACATCTATGTCGTGCTCCAGCACGAACCTCGCCCGCGCGAACCTGGGGCAATCCACCAATAAATGCAGAACTGTTTCCGCTACCCCGTGCCCGCACGGGCAGTCCGGGCTGGAGACCTTTTTCAATCGGTGCAGGTATTCTGCAAATCCGCCATGTCCCGTGAACACCTGCACCAAGGTTGGTGACAGCTGCAGTTTACGTATCACACTGTACGCGGCCACAGCGTCCGGTAGGAAGATTTTGGTACCCGCAGCGGTGATACCCTCTTGGTACATTTTCCCCCACTGGGCGACGGTCTCCCTCCTTAGGTGCCCTTTGATATAAGATAAGGGGCACCTATCGTAGTTCTTGGCGACCTTAAGTTTGGTCGCCGCAAGTTTAGCCAGTTCGTCGGCCCTCTCGTTCCCCCCGATCCCCACATGTGCGCGTACCCAGTAGAACCGGATCCTCCGTTCCTCCGATGCCATTAAGCGTAAATTTTTTTTAATCGCGTGCACCAAGGGGTGGTATGGGTTCCGGTCTCCCCTGAGCAGCTCCAGCGAAGACCGAAAGTCACTGAGTATGCCGACTTCCACCTCTTTTCTATTCCTGGCGATTTCCATCGCCCTGAGGAGGGCGTACAGTTCCGCTTGGAACACCGTACAGAAGGTCTCCAGCGCATACTTCTTTGCAAAGATCTCCGCACCGTCCCTCCAGCAGGAGAGTGCTGCCCCGACTCCGCCGCCGATCCCGCTCCCATCAGTGTAGATCGCAAAGCCGATATTCGGCACTTGCGATTCACACTCAATGTTTTCAAAATCGACGACGACGTCCGTGGCCGGATGAGGGGCTCTTAGAAAGGAGACCCTCTCCTCCACTTCCCTGCCCTTCAAGTACCACTGCGGTCTGCCCCTCTTTGCCTCGTAGAATTGCGCCGCCTCTGCAATTCGCAACTCCAGAGGCAGAAGGCCCGACAGTGTCAGAGCGGCATTCAGGGAGACAGTCCGATAGGCTTTGCAGATTTTCTGCGCGAAGCCCCTCTGCACGGCGTGCAGCTGTTTCTGCACGTACCTCTTTCTGGCTGCGGGTGCCCAGACGCTGGCCGCATACAGCATGATAGGCTCCACAACTGCCACATATATCGTCCTTATCAAAGATGTTGAATTAGTTGGTCCTTATGATTTCCGGAGACAATCCCCATGTCACTTTAGCTGTTCTTGCGATTTGATAATAGATATTTGTAGCCTTTTTACATATGTGTTGAACATGGGGATTGAAGGTTAACTTATTATCTATTATCAAGCCTAAAATCTTAATTTTGTCTACAACCTGAATAGGCGTGCCGCCCATCTGCACGAGTGGTGCGTCGTATTTTAACTTTTTTGTGACTACCATAAGGTTGGTTTTTTTCACTGAGAATTTTAGTTTATTCTTAACACCCCACTCATGCACGCGGGCGAGCACATCATTGGCTTCAGGCTGTATGTCCTCCATTTTGTGTCCGGAAAACACAAGGACGACGTCATCGGCGAACGCCTGACCATGGACTCCCAGCGCATCGAATTCACAAAGCAGTGGGTCCAGCAGCAAATTCCAGAAGGTGGGGCCTCCAACCGACCCCTGCACACATCCCTTAGTTGCGGTCCTGGTGGCGATCCGACCCGCATAGGCTACCCTCACCGACCTGCCCGCAAGATAGTGTCCCACCAACCTTTGCAGGTTATGTGGGCAACCTCTTTCGGCCAGCCGGCACATTATGGCCGGCCACCAAGCGTTGTCGAAGGCGCCCTCTATATCCAGCGAAACAATGATATTAATTTTTTTCTTTTCCAGATTTCTTTTAATATGCTCAACCAGATCATAAAGGGCGTCCTCCGTACATCGCTGGGGGACGAAGCCAAACTGCCCGAGGTTAGCTCCGGGCAGGATGTGCCAGCTGATCCGCCTCACGAGCAGTTTTTCAAGTATTTTACCCAGGACCGGTAGGAGTCCTATCGGTCTATAGGACCTAGGGTCACAATAGTCGTCCCTGGACGGCTTACGAAGGACAACCACTGCCGCAGTTTTCCAGATTGCGGGGAAGCAAGATAGTTCTAAGCATTTATTAATAATGCCCAGAAATATCCCCTCGCTCTCCGCAATCGCAGCGGCACATATGTCCGCCGTGAACCCATCCAAACCTGGTGCCTTTTTGGGGTTGAAACTACGAACCACCCTTCTCAGCTCATGGCTTGTGAAGGGCGGGTCTTGCGACCCCTGGGGCACTCGGTTATACAATTCCTGGGCACGGGCCCGCATCTCTGCGTGCCCGTAGTCATCTGTTGAAGGGTCGTCCTGCGGGAAAAAGGTCTCTGCCAGCAGGCGGACGGAGCCGTCAGCCCCCAGAGGCACGCCATCTTTGAAGAGAAGTTTATCTTCCTTTCTTTTTGCCGTGCCTCTGATGACTCTGTAGACTCCGTACCAGAGCTACCAGATATATTTACTAGTAATATATAAGCTTTTACTACCGGGTCCACTCTATCCCCGAGTAGTGAGACTGGAAGTGCTACCTTGTCTCCGGTGTTCCTCGAAACAGTTTGTGCTCCTCAGTCCACGAGTGTAGTGGAGGAAAGGAAGTGCTACCTTGCTCCCGGTGTTCCTTGTAACAGTTTGTGCCCCTCAGTCCACCAGCGTAGTGGAGGGAAGGAAATACTAACTTATCTCCGGTCTTACTTCAAACCGTATATGGGAATGTTTTTTTTTTACAAGAAAGGGATAGTGTGACCTGACTGTGCTCCGGCTGCGGACACTACAGGGCCTCTGCCAGCCTACTAGGGTTTTCCTACAAGAGTCCGGTCATGGGGTAACGTAGAGACATTTATTAAGTGATACGTAATCTATTAGTTCTAAATAGTTTATTCCAGTAGACTCCACACCACCCACACTACTTTCCCACATACTTCACAATTTCCTCTTCTGCTGTAAAAATAATTAATTTGTAACCCCTTGTGTTTAATAAATTGTGTAGAAAGAATCCCTCTTTATTTTCGTTTTCATACCCTATCAACTGAGCTTCCGAGCAAACGGGACGGGAGGATTCTCAAAAAGAGCTCACACTCTTTCTACTTCCGTTCTGTGACATCCTTCGGCCGAAAAATTATGTATTAAAAAACAGCTGTATGCCGTGCTCAGAAAATTTGCAAGGCCTACCGGATCGTCTCCCTAAATGCCGCCTTGATTTTATCTGGCCTCTTGCCACTGGATATGTGCGTCGTGGAAGCGGCACGAATCTATGAGGCAAAGAGAGGCAGGAAAGTGGAGGGGAGGGTGCCCATTAGGGACATTCCTCACCCAGCGACCGAGGTTGTCGTCGATTTTGGAACCCTCGAAAAAGAGTCGGAAATAGACCATGTCGGACTTGAAATATATACCGCTGGTAGCAAGATCGACGGCAGCGTCGGCGCAGCCCTTTCCTACTGGAGGGACGGTTTGGAGACTCAAGCGAATAAATACCGACTGGAGCCCTTCTGCACGGTATTCCAGGCCGAGCTATATGCGCTCCATGCTGAGGCGACAGTAATTGCCAAAAATACCAGGGACTGGTCAAGGTCCTCGCTTGAGTTGCTGAGGAGTCGCAATGCATACCACCCTCTGGCTTGTGCGATAAAAACAAACTTGTGCGACATCAAGTCAGAGGGGAGGACTGTACGACTCTTCTGGGTTAAGGCTCATGCGGGAATACGGGGTAACGAGAGAGCTGATCTCCTAGCTAAAGATGGGGCACTAAAATCTAAGCTAAAATTAAGCTATGATAAGGGCCCCATCTCATATATAAAGCGCCTGGTAAGAGGTGAGACTGTCGTCAAATGGAAGCAAATGTATGCCGACGGGGCGAGACGGCCGGAGTTACAAAATTGTTTTTTCCTGACACGGAGGCGGCGTACAGTGTAGTTCAAAAAATCCAAATGTCGCAAATCCTGGTGCAGGCGTTAACGGGTCACGGTGTGTTCTCAGATTATCTCTATAAATATAAAAAAAACCATCTCCGGACTGCCTGTGTGAGACTGGGGTACGGGAGACGGTGGAGTACCGCTGCTACTCCAGTGCCCTAGGTTTACGCTGGCACGTTTGGAGTTGGAGTTTGACATTGACATCAAATTAGACAGACATATATGATAAGTAAAATTATGATAGATAAGAATACCAGATTTTTTTTATTAAATATATTACAAAAATCATAAAAATAGTAAGATAGAAAAATAAAACAATATAATATAAAATAAAAAAAAATGATAAATAAAGACCCTGATTTAGTTAGTAATTTTACTGACGTTGCTACACATTTATTGTAAACGCTCATATTTCATATATTTTAAATAACAATTATATACAATTATGTAATAAACGGCCCACGAGGGTGGTGTAACCCCCGGGGACAAAAAAAAACTCTAGATAATTTTGTTGACAGTTTGTGTCGTTAGGAATAATATTTTGCGGTAAATAAATAGAAAACAATGTATTAAACAATACGATATACCATTTTCTTTTTTAACTTTCTGGGAACAACCTTTGAAATCACTGTAGGTATGGCTATTATTTGTATTCGCTTCCGGCTTCATTATTGTATCGCAAAGTTCTATCTGTCTTTGTTCTGTAATCTTGTACTCAAGGTATGAATAATAATACTGGCAACCTCGCTAATAGAGAACTAATGTTCCTTGCTGGCAACCGTACCAATAAGGCATTATTTAAGGAAAGGACTGGACAGTCTTGTCCAGTTTGCGTTAATGAGAGGTTGTTTTGAAAGTATTATACCTACTCAATTTCGCTATTTTTGTAGGAGTGAAAAGTGAAAAGGATTTTTGTAAGTGCTCTTTAAATATTTTTGCTTAACATTACTTTACATAGTTTATAACTTTTACTCTCCTGCTATGTAACTTGGCATTAGTGATGTACAAAATTTGTTTTTTTTTATTGAACACGTACTTAAAAACATAATTTTAGAAGATAAACTATTAAAGGCCTATTCATATCTAAGCGGTAGCTGTAATACCCAAGCGATATTATATTGCTAACTTTCATTAAATAACAAAAAAATTCATTAAACCTTAAACCTAATATAAACCTAATATAATAATATAACTAAACTTATAGTTAACATAAATTCTCCTTGTGGAAAACTTGCTTGCTTGCTTTAATAAAAGCAAAGTAAATAAGAAAAACTAAATTAATCAAAAGTTTCTGATTGATACAAATAAAAAGTGTATCATAGTGTGCGTGATAAAGATTTTAGCATTCATACGCCTACGTATGTGCCCCCCGTATACTGTCCGAATGTGCCCAAGTCTTGCACACAATTAAATTGCAACATTATATAAATTCGAATTTAGAATGAGAAATATTGTTATTGAAAATTTGAAACCCAAAATAGACAATGTTAAAATGAATTTATCATCACAATTTTA
This sequence comes from Bembecia ichneumoniformis, assembly GCA_910589475.2. NCBI lineage: Eukaryota > Metazoa > Arthropoda > Insecta > Lepidoptera > Sesiidae > Bembecia > Bembecia ichneumoniformis. Next base: position 7,224,761 of record OU342537.1, on the reverse strand, counting down.
TCAAAAACACAAAAATTCTACTTACGACGCGATTGTTCCATTAATTCAATAAAAATTACTCACTGGCCCGAAAATACTCGTCAAGCATTATGCAAGAGCAAGAACATAGCACTTGCGCGACCGTATAAGCTTAGGTTTGTATGAGTGCAATAAATATGTAGGTATAAGCTTTAGAAAGTTTTATCTTGTGAAATAATTTTGATTATTTCATTGTTATTTTTGTTTGTTTCTATCAGCAATGTGTAGTGTATATAGCGTCCGTTTATGTTGAAAGTCTAATTAAATAATTTATTTAGCTTGTGTTTACCCAACATTGAGCTATTTATTATACATATTCAATTTGACTGAAATAAATGTTTGTTCGTATTTTGTGTGTTGTCATACCGTTAATTTGTCATTCGATTGCATCTTTACTTTGTCAACTTATTTATTGCACTTTGCGCTTTTGCGAAGGTTATAGATATTTAGATATTTAACTTATCGTAGATGACGCGTGTGTCGTACTTGCAAATGCGACAGTAACGCGCTGGGTACCTACCGACCTCAGTATACATTATACATTACTCCATGCTACCGACTAGTGTTAGCACCAGGTTAACACCTATATTCCAGCCTGCAACATTGCACGAAATATAAAAAAGATCAACATAAAAAACAAGCGCATAGATACATATTTTGAATAGTTTCGTCCTCCTACGCATTTACCTTTAATAGTTTCATAATACACGCGTTTGAATGCGATACCCATCTCTGAAACTAATACACTATTAAATTGCTTCGGGTGTCATTAATTAATAGCTTTAATTCAAGTCCCGTCTTAATAGCTCCATCGGCTTTATCAACAGCTTCGATTATTTAATTTGTTTAAATGATAATATCAGTTATTATGTTCGGTCCCGACAGAGATATCTGTCGGACCTCGATGAAACTGTCGTTTTCACTTCTAAATAAATACAAAAAAGTCATAATAAATTTATTTCTATTAAATGTGTTAGGTACTTATTTTTTGGTGCACACATTACACCTCTTATCTTTTAGAATTTAATATAAATTAATAAATCATAGATATTTAATTATTGTGATTATTTTCTGCAATTTTATGTAAAATATTAAAATATGCGCATATATCAGTGGCTCTAGCATGAGTTTACGATACTACACTCGCTAGCGAGAGCGTAAAACATTTATATGGAAAATTGATAATTTGACATTGACAGTTCACGATTTCCCATACAAAAGTTTTACGTTCTCGCTAGCGAGTGTAGTATTGGTTTAGTATCGTAAACTCATACTAGAGCCTCTGGATGTCTGAAGTTATCGCCAGGGAAAGTGACAATTTCATTCGAAGTCCGACAGATGTCGGGACCGAATAGTAGGTAATAATTTATTTTATCATTAAAAAATAATAATAATAATGGAAGCTGTTGATAAAATTGATAAAGCATTTAAGAGGGGACTTGAACATATTTAATTATGCCCGAAGCAGATACGTGCATTACTTTCAGAGATGTCACATTGCAAACGCATGTAAAAAAAATTAGTAAATTATTTCGTAACTTAAATCATTAAGCTATTAAAATTAAATGCGCAGGAGGACGAAGCTATTTAAAATACGTATGTTTGTATTATTTTTTATTTCATGCAATTTTACAAGCAATTTTGAGATGTTGGTACTACCACAGAAAACAACAATAGTACAAGGTGCTAAAAGAGTTTATTATATGATTTTCACTTCACTATAGTTTTATTGCTCTATGTCAAGTTGCGTTTTCACTCTTTGGTCGGTATTTTCCCCTCATTTTTCACAGTGTTGCTACATTAGCAAATTATTACCTAGATTTAGTGACGAATTGTACCACACTTATACTAATGAATTCCGCCATTATATTGTATTTTTAAAGAGTACAACACACTTTTTATGCATGTGATTCAGCGATATCATTAAAAATTTCAAATATATATTTTAAGCAAAACTGATTTGAGCATTATTTTATCGACATCTCATTGGAATGTCTTAAATAAAATATCTTTCATGTCACGCTCGTCTTGTCCAGAATGACTATTTACTCGTAAGAAAACTATTTTAAAAAAGAGTAATAATCTTCACGGGAGATTTATCGGAATAATTAATATTCAGACCTCATCTAGCGAGATTCGTTTTCGCAAATGACAATACTGGCAATTTATTATTATTTGTTTTAACATTTGACACTTTTGACAGTTAACTAATTCTATCACTATGCTTTAACGGCTTATTTATCAGATTAAATCATTATTTTGGTAAAAAAAAAAACAAAGACTGCTGTGAAGTTATGCAGTTTTAAATTTCGATTGCAGTGCACTTTTAGTGTATACACAAACGTAATTACTGATTACTGATTTACTTATGCAGTGATCTCCTTGTTGAATTTTATTGTAAGTAATACGAAAGATTTAAAAAACAGATAGGTTTGGTATGTACTTAAAATCGTATTTCTACTTAACTTATAATTTATTCTGCATATAGGACATTTTTTTATGAAGAATAAGTCAACCTCAAATTACATAATACTTATATTAAGATGTTACAATTACATGAATATATACTTGCCTCAATTGTTGTAAAGAAATCCTTCTAGATTGTTATACTGACATTAGCTAAGCTAAACCACATCTAACTAACTGCAATAACGAGAAAGTGATAAAACTTGAATATCAAACCTAAAGTATATCACTATATAGAGTGAAAATATCCAAACATAACTTATTTATTTCATATTCCTGTTATTTCATCTTTAACCCATTTACCACTGTAGTAGAAAGATAACTTCAAGTACTCTTAACATATTTTAAAGTATAGAGAAGTATGTTTATTTTTTAACCATAAGCAATTATGTTTCATGTATGTTTGTATATGGTCAATAAAAAATGTCTGTCTAATGCATTGTGTTTGGAGAATTTTATCGTCAGCAACCCCAACTTAATTAGATACACATAATTCTGCTCCTTTTGTTTTTGTATAGGTATTCTCAACCATGACTGGCTTTACTGGTGTTGCATTCAGTTTGTCGCAAATTCTAGGTATTTCTACCAAATAACCACAAAATCTACAAATTCTAATTCAGGGATTCCCAATCTCTTCCCTAGGTTGGACCCCTATCGCAACCCAATTGTAACTCGCATGAAAATAAAACAAGAAAAACTGTTCTAATATTTTTATTTGCTAACATTTACTTAGGTCTATTTTACTCATGTTGGTGTATCTACATTTATTAAATTAACCATTAATAAAGATTTGTCACAGTCGTCACAGCACAGTGTAGGGCACCACTTTGTTTTTTTACTTTATAATTTTCATATTTACTTTGTCCACAGACCCCAGGTTGGGAAACACTTTTCTAACCTGTCTACTTCTTTATGTAAAAATTCAAAAGTTTATGACTGATAAGCATCCAGATTTGGTGAATTACTACATATATCGACATGATTTCTCCATACTGAAATACTGAATTCCATTGTTTCTTTATTTTCAGTTCAGTTTTTAGTTTCTCATTTAATATGTTACATTTTCACAGCGAAAACATTGAAGTGTATCTCTCACATTTTAATTAGGAAATTGATTTACAAAAAACTATAGATATTTCACTCCAATTAATATAGTAATAGTAACTACGAGGAGTAAATTACATTATGGTACTTTTTTTAATTAACTAGTTTAGCCCTTTTTCATCAATTTTACCTTACAAAGATATGTTAGCCCTATCTCCTAAATTTAAATCAAATTCAAGTGATAATTAAACATGAATGTATTTTTTGTTTTAGAGACATGTATTGCCAAGTTTGTGGATTAATCGATGAGCATTATGAGGAGAATGCGGAAATTTCTCATAATGATACACCCAAACATATGTGTAACTTGATACTTAGACGTTACAAACAAAACAAGTAAGTATTTTTGTGTCAATATCTGTTACAATTTTATTTAGCATTTTATTCTTTGTTTATCATTGACCTAGGAATGAATATTAATATTCAAATGAATATTAATATTATCTCTTATGAACCAGCAGAGTAGTATGTTGATTTTATATTTTTCAGGAGTCACTTTGGCAATAATAAGAATGGTATCTGCATATCCTGCAATGTGAATGTGCAGAGCTGTATAATGAACCAAATTGAAATGCTCAATCTATTGAATAATTGTAAAACTAATAAAATTCGTGTAAATGTAAGTATTTTCCTTCAAACTTGCATAAAATTTATAACTTATTGATTGCTCTATAACTAATTAAGAATGCATGTCTTAAGTTACTTATAACTAGATATTGGTTAAAGTGTGTGTTATGCTAGCCATACATGATCACGCTTATTGTCCAATCAGCAGCTGATCCTGCTCTCCAACCAATAGTGATTATTAACGAAATCCAAATACCTTTTTTTAACACGTTATCTGAATGTAATCTCAAACAATATAATCTATGTAGAAATACAAACAATAGGTTATTACATTATGTTTTATGGAAAGATGTAGTATCAACCACACCTTAATTACTGAAGATATACTAGAAATCATGTTAAATTTTGACTTACAGGATAATCTAGACTTCATCCCTAGGATCATAAATATCTATGAGAAAGTCAATCATTAAATAAAGTAGATTCGCAAAACTCCCTCAATAGCAAAACATTAGAATCAGTGCTAGATTTATTTTATGATAAATTAAACACATTTAAAGATCAATATACTTATACCATATAAATTAGTAAATGTTACAACCTTTCCCCCTTGGTATAACACATCCTTAAAAAGCCTTGGCTCGGAAAAGTTAGTTTTCAATAGTTATGACTATGATTTTTTTTTATGCACTACTCAAAACAAAATAAGGGCCACTGGTTTATTTACATTTAAGTGCACTTTAGTAAACTGAAAGTAACTGATAAGTAGCATTATATTGATATTACGAACTCTTTGGTGTTTGATCTCTTTTATGCTTCCTAATTTGAAAAATATTGGCCATCGTTTTAAGAAAAAAAAAAATTGGAAGTTATTGTTATGTTTTTCTTCGATTGTCTTCTTAACTTGTTTCGGTTATTTTAGGAAAAAAGTTTTACTTTTTCAATTTTAATTGATTCATTTCTCATCTCGCGTTAATCATGCCACCAGTACGAAGGCACATGGATACAATTACAGCAACCAGAGCCATAACTATGATTCAAGAAGGACATTCTCAGCGTTACGTGGGTTTGCAGTTGGGTTTTCTCGAAGAGCTGTCCAAAATGTATGGAATCGCTTCCAAGAGACCGGCAGTGTTGCCAGAAGACCCGGTTCAGGTAGAGTTCGTGTAACAACGGCGCACGAGGATCGGTACGTCCAACTAAGTGCTCGTCGTGATCGTACAGCAACGGCCCGTAAGTTACAACACCACCTACGGCTGACAACGGGTACCTGTGTCAGTGATCAAACTATACGTAATCGATTGCACGAAGACCAGCAAATGTCAAGACGTCGAGTTGTTCGAATTCCTCTGACTAGGGTTCAACATGCAAACCGTTTAAGATTCTGCCGTCAGTATTTGAACTGGGGGATTAATCAGTGGGGCAAGGTGCTTTTTACAGACGAGTGCAAAGTAATTTTTTTTAATGATGATCGACGTGTTAGGGTGTGGAGACGACGCGGCCAGCGTTTTTCGGAGTCCTGCATCCACGAAGTTGACCGTTTCGGTGGTCCCAACGTAATGGTTTGGGGTGGGATTAGTTTACACGGTAAAACCGAGCTCACCATTTTAAATGCGGTACCGTAACTGCAAAACGTTACATCGAAGACGTCATCAGGCCTCAAGTGCACAGCGAGTGGGGCCTGGATTCATCCTGGTGCAAGACAATGCCCGTGCACACACAGCTCGATCGACACAAACTGTCCTAGAAGGGTCTCATATTGAGGTATTACCATGGCCAGCTAACAGTCCGGATTTAAATCCAATCGAGCAATTGTGGGACCAATTGAAACGAAGGGTTAGAGAGAATGAGCAAGGGGTCTACAACCAACAGCAGCTGATTGACGCTTTAAAACGTGCCTGGGAGGAGATTCCAGATAAAAACGTGAGGAATTTGATCCAGAGTATGCATACGAGGCTTCAGGAGTGTATTGCTAAGAGAGGAGAACATACTCGTTACTAAAAAGAAGAAACAAAAGTGACAAGAACAGTATTTTGTCTTTTTCCGGTGATTTCTTTTGTTCATGTTTTTCATTCAAAAATGGCCAATTTCATTATGAACTTAAAAAAAACAGTTCATGATCATTATTTTAAACAATTGTTAGCCTATATTATAACCAATAACATTATTTTGTAGTTACATAAGTTAAACAATTTAATGTCTTTATTGTTTTCATGGTACAACAAAAAATCTTAGTGGCCCTTATTTTGTTTTGAGTAGTATATATTAAACGTTTGGAAGTGACTAATATCCAAGCATCTTGAATTGTTCTGGTCCTTCATGAAAAGGGGTTATATTCTATTCCATTCACTCTCTATTACAACAACCAATCAGTTGATACTGTTGATGGAATGTGATCTTTTTACATCCTACTTTCAGTCCACCTTCCTTTCCAGTTCACCTTCAATTGATTCAACTCCTCCGATTTCCACTAATAACACACACAACACTCAGCATTGTTGAAATTAGAAAGGGGCAGGTAGTCTATCTGTTCGTCTTTCTATCTTATTTCGACGCTCAATCACTAAAGCCATTGTATCAAAACTATGGAAATCTGCATTCATTTCGCCAATTTATAAGTCTGATTTCAAAAATAAAGTAAAAAAAGACAGACCAATTTCTTAACTTTGCATTTTTGCAAAGATTTTTAACTACACACAAGTGTATAATTCATTCTCAATCATATTTATTTGGGAACCACAGGTTTTTTTTTAAAACAGGCGGTCCAATACGTCCATTTTAACTTTTGTCGATTTCATCTCATTGGTCATGAGTTCTGGTGCTTAGGTTACAGATTATAGTAAAGCATTTGACCGAATCATCATTTTATGTTGCAAATGCATTTCGTGCTCGTATTCATGGAGATCTGTTTAGATGATTCACCTCCTACGTAAATATTCTCACTCAATCTGTTGTTATCAATGGCTACTCGTCTTTTTGAAGCGTCGTTCTATCTGGAGTACCGCATGAGTCCTAACCTTGCTAGGACCTTCACTTTTTAACATTCCAGACACTGCACAACAAATTGTAGGAAAAACTCTTTCCTTCTTAGATCTGCTAATTTTTTTTTTTTTTTTTTTTTTTATTTATTATTTATTAAAACAATAGTGTTTCATTTGACTTAACATTGGTGTAAACAAAAACTCATTAGAGTTTTACCGTACACCATGTGCCGATTACAGAAAATTTAAATAAACCTTCAGTTGACGCCCAACGTACACTTCAGACTCCTCAATTACTTTAAGATACTTTAAGACTTTAATATATTATTTAGTGTCATATTCTGAATTAAAATATCTTACAATAATAATTAGTATTACTATTTTATAACTATTTTTGTATTGTTGTTAAAATTATATTTATCTGTAGTTAATTGTAATTCTTAAAATTTGACATGTTAATTGTTAATTGTAATTGTTAATTCTTTAAATAATTTGACTGACTTTCCAGAGATTAATTTGTTTAACTGAAAGATATGAAAAATTAGGGAATTACTGTCTAAATCATGGTTTGATAGTTCTCGTTCTACACCATAGATCATTTATTTGCTATTATTTTATTATTCGTCTATTCAACATTCACACCAAACAGGCATAAACAAAGTGCTGGTGTATTTTATCATGTGCATTCAGCACTATGTATTTGCCTTTATCAACTTTTTATCCATGAGTTGCATCAAATAGATTGTAAGGTCAGCAATTTCTTAATTTGTTATAATAATCATCCGAATCTTAATATCTTTTTAAAATTTAATATTGTTTTCTTTCAATATTGATTAGTCTTCAAACAAAAATTAAAAAAAAAAAAATCAAAATATTTATTAGGTTTCTCCAAGAAACTTTTATTTCTTAAAAGTGAAAGAAAGAAGAACAAATTTCTGTTTCTTAAAAGTGTCGTTTACGCGTTAATTTATTATCGTCCACTTTTTCTATTTGTTTTGAAAAACACTAAATAAAAGTAGTTTACCCTTTTCGAAGTAGAGTGTTTACAATCTAGATGGAACTGAAATGATCCAGACAAACACGAATGGAGTTAAATAAATTGAATAAATTGACTAGAGACCATGGTAGAAATGGTGTGCAGGACATAGTGTAGCAGCGTACAATTATAAAAAGACCTTTGTCCAAGAATGACGATAAAATTGCTCTCTTAAACTAATTTTTATTTCAGGCAAAGCCAAATGAGGAGGTAACGTTTTCGTTTTCAATAAACAACAACAGCACCGAACACGATGTCAGTGTTGTTGGTATACAATGTGATCCTCAATCGCAATTCGTAATGCGATACAATCCACATACCTTTGGTTCAACCAAGCCATACATTTTAAAGAGCAGTGAGTAATTTGTTAACATAAATAAAGCATGTTCTACATAATTTGGGGTCTTCAAAGTCAGGGTAAGCGTGGTCCACCTTCGGCCGCATCTGCACCTCACATCAGGTGAGATAGCGGTCAAGCACTACCATGATTTAATAAAAAAAAAATGTCAATTTTGACGACCCATTTGGTGAGTCTAGTTCAACAATCATCAAAAGGATTTGCATGATGCATGTTTTTTGTTAATGTTAAGGTCGTCAAACATACTGACAGTACACTTGATGCTAGGTGGCTGTACCATCACCTATAACACAAGCAATGCAACAGACGCTGCAAGTGTGCTGCAAGTAGTAGGATTGCGGATAAGGCATCAAGAAGGGATAGGGTAATAGGCTCTGGCATCCCTTACTGACTCACCTAAACACAACAGCACATATGCCATTATTTGCCATCAGATGGGCTGCCCAAATGACTGCAAAATGCAGTGTGTTCTGCTACTACTTTGTAAACTGCTGTAAATAAATCTCTAATATTGAATAATAAACGCAAATCAATATTTCCAGAAACCGCTCTTATTAAATCCGTGAAGTATACTTTCAAGGCTGATGATATTGGAAATTATGAAATGCCCATCATATTTACTTTTCAAAGGAATACGGATGGATTAAATATTATAATAGTATTGGAAATGGTAAGTTCTTTTTCTGTTTCTTTGTCTATTGCCTAATATAACTGGGCCATACTTGTTGAAATCCCAGTGAGGCATTCAGTTTAATGGTTTTCATGTGGTGTTCATTAGTCTCATAATTTGTAATTTATTGTATGAATTTCTAACTAACCGACCACCAACATATATGCTCAGGTGGATGTTTAGAAATATTTTTAAATTTTCAGTGACAATGTTGTTAGTGGTTGTTGTCTTTCTTTAAATATTGTATATTTTTTAACAATGTTTTCAGGTTGTAATTGTGCAAGAAAACGAAGTTGCAGAACTTCAACAGCCCAGCTGTCCATTTATAAATGAAAATTTCGATAAAGCTGAAAATTTTTTCAGGGCGCAGAATATAAAGTGAGTTTTTTTTACTATAATCACTCTAAAATAAAGAAAAAATAATTGTTCTGTGGGCCTAACTCCCGCAGCGGGCCGGGTTTACTAATATGATAAGGAATTTTTCTCTAAGCAAATAAGGATTTTCATCTTCTTTCGGATATTGTTCACTACAAAAATGAAATTTTGTTTTTTAATCTCTCCTATTGCTATTGTTGGTCTAATGATCTAATCCATCCTGGTTCTTTTTAATTTAATATAAACTTATTTATATTTTATAAGTTTAACATTGCTTAGTTGTTAAAAAAAATATATTTGGATAAACAGGGTTGTAATAAAATTAAATGAAACAAAAATGATATTGTCCACAGGCCCTACACTAACGAATATAAAATACCCTTGTTACTGAAAAAACTTTTCCCCCTTGGTTTGGAAGAAAATGCGTTAGATAGGTGCAAGGAGTCGCCAGAAATAAAGGCTCAACTAAAACATGTCTTAGTGGAAACACGGTAAGATTTCATTTCTATTGCCTTTTATAGTACCTATATTATTTTTAGCAAGATTTAATTATTCTTTTCCTTTTGCAGTACTATCTTTGATGAAGGCATACATTTAAATAATTACGTGATGTATTTTCACCATTTATTGTGGTGGGAAGAAGTTGTAGCTAGAATTAATCTCAAGGTGAGTTTGTTCATTTTTTATTGAGTACTTGTTTGGTTTATCGTGCAAAATACTTTGTTTTATTTTAATCGGGTCTATGAATTGAATCTATATAAATTTTCCTATTTTTAAACCAAAACTCTAGATAAACCAGAAGTGTCTAATTAGAAGTTAGAAATGGCAGTATTGCCAATAACCTACATAGTCATAATTTTGATGAAATAAATTACATTGGTTCGGAAATATGTTAGTTACTATGAGTAAGAAAAATTTCGTGTCATATTGCACTTTACTGCGATTAAAATAAGGCACTATTTTGCAGCGTTCTTTAAATACAAACGAATTTATATATAAATGATGCAATAGTAAAAATACAGCCTTCCATAGCGTCATTACGAGGTACAATATACAACTTTGTTTTAGAGATACAACATGTCGAAGGTGACATTGGTAAAAGTAGACTCTGCGTATAAACTGAAAGTTCCCGGACTGTCTGAAAATCGACCGTCTTTGTTATGTGGTAAGTACAACAGGTGTTTCATTTTTCTGCCATTTCCTGTTGCTCTAAAAGTATTTTTAATAATGAATTAGTGTAATTAAGGATTAGTATGTACACGAGTTAGTATTAATACCAGTTTATTTACTTATAAACCGGTGATGTATGATATGTAATGTATATATGATATTTAGATTTTCTTGTGAGTTCATGGACGATCTGAGATTTATATACATTTGAAATGCCTACATTTATATACGACTAGCTGAACTCGGCCACGCTTCGCTGCGGCCCATACGGCGGCGGCGCGTGGCGTGCGCATGGGGCGCACGGAACTGGACACTGCTTATATATAATACTATTTATCGTAGCGTGATGTTATATAGCCTATAATAGCCTTCCTCGATAAATGGACTATTCAAAACAAAAAGAATTTTTCAATTCGAACCAGTAGTTCCTGAGATTAGCGCGTTCAAACAAACAAACTCTTCAGCTTTATAATATGCATAGAAACACCGTTGAGTAGTCATGCATCATTTCAAAGCAGTCATCATGCGTACTTGCAAGAAGAGTCGATCAGAAGCAACCTGAACCTAGCGTCGACCCGTGGCCCCTATAAGATTGTATATTTTAATTCTATCGTCTATTTTTAGTCTCCAAATCCTGAAATAAGTGGTATCTTGCTAAAGTTGCTGGTTTATACCCTTGATCTCACCTCTGGTACGTACCAGTTTCTGTACCGCTGGAAAGCGTAGTGTACTGAAGATACTGATACAAGCAGTGTGCTTGAATCGATGATGGCCATCGGATTATCTAAACACTTTTCTCTTATTCTATTTTTATTGTGATTATTCATTTGTATTTACATACAAATTTTTCTGTAAAGACGTAACAACATATGAATTGTAATCTATATATATAAAAATGAATCCCCATTTCCCTTGGTCACGGCATCACGCGTGAACGGGTAGACCGATTTCATAATATGTATGTTCATAATATGTATAAAAATTGCACGCCGGGCTAAGTCGGGGGCGGGTCGCTAGTAGATTATATATTTTAACCAATTTTCACTGTTGCATTTTAAATTTTAGGTGACCGGGTGTTGATTGCTCCACACAACAATAGCAACAATCTATTCGAGACCGTGATTAAGAGCATTGCAGATGACCACATAGTGTTAGATTCTTTTGACCATCACTTTCAAAAATTCTACGGCCCCCGAGTGCTTTTCGACGTACGCTTCGTACTGTCTGTGGTACCGATGGAGAGAGCCCACCACGCGGTGACAAATTTGCACTCGTCTAAGCAGACTTTTAGGGCCTTCCCGGAGCCAAACAAAAACGCCACTCCACTTCAAACGATTACCAGGTATTTCACTCAACCATTACTGGACTCCAAAATGTTAGCATATTTTTTTAAAAAGAAAAACAAAAAAAAAAGGGCACTTAAATCGAACTTCCTTAATTTCAACACATTAATTATTATCTTCTCACAAAAAATTGTGAGAAACTGGATACAAATAGAGAAGATAAAATAAAAAACATTTTTTTGTGGGTGCTTATTTATTTCAATTGTCATTATCGTGGAACCAATTTAGTGTAGAATAGCTCACTTCACCACTAAGGCGACGAATTGAATTGAATTGAATTGAATTATAAATTGAGTTGGCAGAGGTCAGCCATTTTGCACAAACAAAATTACACCGAATTTACATTACGAATAAAGTCTTATGTATATTTTGTATTAATTTTAAGAAACGAGTTCCATATCCATAGAAACTTGGCTTCTTCAGAATCAAAGCTTTATTTTGCAATGCAAAATGTCGCAAATATATATATATATAATATATTATAAAATTAAAAAACGCGTCCACTCTGCGTAGACGCTTTCGCAACATTAGGTTTTGTGCCTCATTTAAATGGTGAAATTAATCCCATGACAATAATTTTATCAAAAAATTGCAAATGGCACGAAACTATATATCTTGATAATCTTGATTGTCTTGAAATGGGTGGTCCTCATTACCCCAATAATAATACGAAATTTATTGCCCCAATAAATTTCGTAATGTAAATTCGGCTTTATACAATGTCCGCCTTTATTGACGACAGTAGAAGCCACCCTTTTGAATTTTTACGTTTTTCTTTCAGATTTTACAATAGCACATTAGCGAATAACCCAGAACAGGTATCGGCCGTGCGTCACATTATTTCCGGTACGTCTGGGAAGGCCCCATACATGGTGTATGGCCCGCCCGGCACTGGCAAGACAATGACCATTGTAGAAGCCATTATACAGGTATTTTATCCGCTGGAGTTAGTAAGAGTGTATTATATACATTGTTATTAAGAGAAAAAATGTTCTTCTAATTTCAAAGTGACCGGATTTTCATTGAAACAATTTCGTTGCAATTTCACGAACTCTAACCCACAGAGCAAAGAATCGCTACGTCATCCTACTAGAGACGGTATGGTCAACGCTTTCCATACAAATCCAGCGTGTCAGGGGTGTTCAGTATCAGTATATGCACGGCTTCCGCACTATTTAGAATTTGTTTTCAAAGACAATCTCGTCTAGCATTTTTTAAAAGCTAAAAATTGCATTTAATTACTTACTTGTGATATGATACACCAGAATTTGGGTTATTCACGTTTTAACTTTGATTATTACACCAATAAATTGATTTTAACTTTGATTATACTGTGGCACAATGAGGATTTCTATCGCTTTTTTGGATAATGTTTACTCCACAACATGCAAATAGAAACTGGCGGCCAAATGAGCTTTGAATTGCGTTCAGCGCAATTGCGCGGCACGAATATTATTACTACTGCTGTCTCTAACCTAATCCTTTTTTTAACTATAGTAGAAATGTTTAAAATTAACCCTTTTCAAATCTTATTAATTATTTGTTTATTATTTTATTTCCAATTTTATTTGTTATATTCCTATTACTACATCTTAAGAAATCAAATCAGAAGAAGAATAGGAAATTGTCTTTTCTTATATACATGTGGCTGATTTCCATACGTGTACAGTAACAGTTGTTACATTGATAATTTTTTTTTAGATTGTAGCCAGTAACCCATCAAATCGGGTGTTGGTTTGTACAGATTCAAATATGGCCGCCGATCATATTGCATCACAGTTGCTGAAATACAATGACGATTTGAATATAGATAAGTTTATATTCCGCGCTTGTTCACGGAACAGAGCTTGGTAAGATTAAAAACTATTTTGTTATCTCTTTGCCTCAAAAGATCTGAAAGACTATCACATTTTATCTTAAAAAAAACCATAGATTTACTAATTTTTTTTTCAGGAGCGTGCTGCCGTCCTCTTTAGCCCGTTTTTGCAACGGAACTAACTACGACAATTGTTACTCTGTCGATAATTGTTTTCTGAGCAAGTATAGGATTGTGGTCACAACCCTGATGCATGCGGCGAAATATTCATCGTAAGTATATCATCAAACGTGTTTCTCTTGTAACGATTTGACGAGCCCGTTGGATGAGTGGTTAGGTGTGCTTGCCTTAAATCGCTCTGTCTCAGGGGTCTCGGTGTCGATTCCCGTCAGGGTCAACTTTGGAAATTAACTTTTCAAAGTTGACTCTGGTACAGTGGACCACCTTGAAATAACACCATATGTGCTATTATTTTTCGGTGAGTGAGTAAGTGGTGCCCTTCCTTTGATTCTTGTCCCTTCCCAACCCCTTATCCTTAATCCTACTATGGTCGGCAGTGCACTTGCAGCACCTGTGGCGTTGCTTATGTTGTAGGCGATGGTAGCCACCAACTATCAAGTCAGCCACTTCTGTGATCACGTATCTATCCCCTTAACATTAAAAAAAGCGATCTTGAACTTGAGCGTTCAGCGGTGCTATTCCTCTCAGCCATTTAGAAATGAAAAGACGTACGCGAGATCTCTTCTCACTCTTAGCTCATTCTAGCCAACCTAAGTAAGGTAGTGTTCATTAAAGTGAAGTGAGAGTAGACTGCATAATATCACAAATCCAAATATATCTACATAACTAAAAATAAATCGCTAAACTCACGTACGGCTGTACCAATTAGGTTATTTTTTTATTTTATTTTTACAAATGTCCGTTGAAGTCTGAGAAAAGTTCTTATGTAGAAAAAAATTGCGCAGGAATAAATAATCCATTTTTACTTTTCCCCCCACCCAAAGTTCCTAGCTGACAATTCAAATATTGATGTTAAACACATCAAACAAATCAAAATGTTTCAACGCCTAAAGAAACACGGAAGAAGTTGCGGGCATATAAACATTAAAAAAATTTTTTGCATGCTTTCTAACATTATATTATGTTTAATTTCATGTGACGTTTTTAATTCTAAACTTTCGCAGACTGACATTACATTTTGTTTTAATTTTTAACAGCAAGCAGTCCCAGAAGGCGCACAAGCTAGTGATGAGTCATCTATTCATCGATGAAGCAGCTCAGGCTTCTGAGCCAGCCGCACTAGTGCCTATAACGGGATTGCTTGCGCCCAGCGGCTTTCTGGTGCTGGCCGGCGATCCCGAGCAGCTAGGACCCGTCTGCAACTCTAAGAGCGCCGCCAGGAGGGGACTCGGTTTGTATTTGTGTAGCAATTATAACTTTTGTCATATTTCTCCCACCATAACCTAATTATGCATGTAACAACAAAAGCGAGATCAGACATTAACCAAGTAATTTGTCCTCCTCAATAGGTATTTCACTCATGGAACGCCTGAAAGTAACATACAATAACATGTACGAATCGGATCCAAGATATATAACAATGCTCATTAAAAACTATCGCTCGAATCCTGACATACTCAAACTATCCAATGAGCTTTTCTACGACAATAAACTGCAGGTAAAACTTTCTTATGTATGTAATTACCAAGTAGGATGGTTAGTTGTAGATGAAAGTAATTATTCAATTTAAAACAACGTTGGCCTTATGCCAGAGAGACGAGAAAACAAAACCGACATTTACTATTAATTATGACACAAATCTCTGTCTTTCTTCTCCAGATGAATAATAATCACTTTCGCTAGTTCTGCTCAGAACTAAACAGAAGTTAGTTCTGTTTGATAATTTCATTACCTAATTCACTAATACCACTTTGAATATATTCTTAAGAATATTTCTTGCAATAATATAATGAATGGAAGCTCCAGCTCAGAAGGGCAGCGTTCGGGAAGCTCCGAGACATATTCTCGTCTAAAATTCCGCAGTGTCCTTAAAATTGTTACACTGCGAGATCCAATCAGGAATGATGAGATTCGTAGACGAAGGAAAGTTACCGACATAACCCGGCGGATTAGAGGTTGAAGTGGCAGTAGGCAGGACACATAGTACAGAGAGCTGACGGTCGCTAAAGCCGAAAGGTTCTCGGGTGGAGGCCACAGACCAGCAGGGACAGCGTGGGACGTCCACCCACAAGGTGGACAAACGAAGTGATAAGGTCCGCGGAAAATTAGGGAGGTCTTTGTCCAGCAGTGACCGTCCGGCTGAGATAATGATGATGATGAATGAATGAAAGCTTAGAACTTACGAATTGCTTATTTTCAGGCACTCGCAGAGCTCGATCCCCTTAGTAAGGTTAGTATCTTAGGAGACAACTTCGGCCCTGGTGGAGAACGAGCTATTGTATTTCATGCTGTCAATTCTACAGAGCAGAGACTTGGAACGTCACCCAGGTATGTAAAACTGAATTTGGCTTCTAAGCGCTGTACTTTCTTAATAGTGGGAGTTATCACCTTTTCTACCTTAGACCATCATTTTTCAATAAAAAATTAATAATACTTTAATAATACTTTGTATAATTTCAAACTTATGCCCAAGACCTAAATTTGACTTCACTCTCGGTAACAAAACAGTTAACCATCAGCGCGTTACCATCAATGCATAAACCCAATGTCCATTATTTAAAAAAATGTTTCCTTGTATTTTTCAATAGGTTACTTTTTTCACGCAATAATTATAAAAATGTAATTTACCCGCTGACTAGATACCTTTAGTAACTTACTATTTCAAAAGTAATTTTTAAAAATATTATTTTAAAAATTCATAATTTGAAACTATTGAGATTTCTTGCCGATTTTTTTATGATAGAATTTTCTTATGAAAATTTATTCATTTAAATATTGTTCCTTAGGATATCATCAACATCATGAGCCTCTCTCTCCACTATTAGATATAGGCCTCCCCCAAGGCTCGCCACCACGCTGTTATACTGTTATATATTTTTATTAACTATTTAAAATGTTTTATTGCAGCTACTTCAACGATAAGGAGCTAGATATGCTTAAAAGATATGTACATGCGTTAGTGGTGAAGCACAATGTCGCTCAGAACGAAATCGGTATCATTGCTCCGTATATTAGACAGGTGAGGCGATTTAGCAATGAAGAGTAGGGTGAGATTATAAATAAGAATTATATAGGAATATTATAATTATGAATAGATACTCATGGGGTAACCTGCCACAGATTTAAAATACATATTTACGCTTACTAAACAAATTAGGAGTATAAAATAGAATAAATAAAATAAAATAGAATAAAATAAAATAGAAATAAATAAAATAGAGGTAATGAATTTATATTTTCATTAAAAAAATTTCGAATTTGTTTTAAAATTAAATAGCTCAAGAGGAATTTGAAATTGTATTTTTTTTTTAAATCTCCTATTGATTTTTTTATCCACTTTAGGACCGTTTCAAATGGTTTCAGAAATGGCGCATTTATTCCAGGTATATAAAATGAAATATTGGCTATCGGGTAACAACTACAGTGAGATTGAGGTCGGTACTGTGGAGGCTTTCCAAGGCAAGGAGAAGCGTGTGATACTCGTGTCGACTGTACGCGCCAACTCCAAGCTCCTCGACTACGACGCCAAGTACGCGCTGGGATTCCTTGTTGAGGATAAGGTGATTTACTCTTGTTATTGACGCGATTCTGCCAATATGAAAGCCATACGGTGGTGCAATTGTCAGATAATTAGAGATGCTCACTAATTAAAGCCGGGTTCAGTGTGACACTAAAAATGGACATTGGACTATAAAATGGACTAAACCCCCACAACCCGTTCAGTGCGATTCGGGCTCTCGCTTCGCGGAGAACTATCCACGCGTGGTAGAAATAGCTCTGCATGAATCTCCTATTGGTTATTTTTTTTATCCATAACGATGACTGTTTTCTCAAACACGATCCACATGGAAATTGAACGACGACTTCATAAGCGACGGACGTATTCTCTAATCCGCATGCGGACGATCCACAATGCACTGAATCGATTCTTTCTTTTTTTTAAATTATACTACACCTATGCCATTTAACACCTCTGTGGTTTAGCTGTTAGCGTAGCAACAATTTATGATGCTATATTGAATACAATTAAATTGTCACAATCACCAGCGTATAATTGTAGGGATATATTGCAGAACATTTCTCCTTACACCACGTAAAAAGTCTCAGGGTTATTGTAAAAGAGTAATATGAGTCAGCTTATATTACGCGTCTTTTGGGGAACTTTGTCCCATAATGCTCAAATCAATGAAAATATTTTATAAAATATGTGAATATGTTATTGGTCTGCAATGAGCCATCATGTCCAGTTTTCATCTTTGCTTGGTAAAGAAATCATTGAGGGTGAAGGAAATCGAGCATAATATCTCTCGGTCGTTTGTCTATTATGATATCTTAAGTTGGTTTGGTTAAATATTCATTTTTCTATGGATTGTTTGCACGGAGCTCCCACGAGGAGACAAAAGTGTAGCGTAAGAACGTCGATTTATAGACACTTTGAGGGACCCGTTGGATGGGTGTTTAGGGTGCTAGCCTTAACGTTCTGTTCTAGGGTTCCCGGGTTCGATTCCCGGCGGGGTCAACTTTGAAAAATGAACTTTTCAAATTTGGAAATTTGGGTCCGGAACTGGAAAGTAGTGGCAGGGCACACTGCGTTTCGCAGTCATTTCCCTATTCCTTCCCAATCCCTTATTCTTAATCCTACTATGGTCGGCAGCGCACTTCCAGACCCTGTGGCGTTGGCTTGTGTTATGGGCGATGGTATACCATTAAG
Organism: Bembecia ichneumoniformis; assembly: GCA_910589475.2. Taxonomy (NCBI): domain Eukaryota; kingdom Metazoa; phylum Arthropoda; class Insecta; order Lepidoptera; family Sesiidae; genus Bembecia; species Bembecia ichneumoniformis. Next base: position 7,205,966 of record OU342537.1, on the reverse strand, counting down.
TGGAGCGACAGCCTGTCTGTCGACCTTAAGATTAAAAAAAGTAGTTTCACAAAACCAGTTCATACATATGTAAATTGAGTTAACGGAGAGGCTGTTCCTTAATGTCACAATTTTGAAGTGTCTTTTTATTTTCTTTTACTTGCAACTAATTAATTTGACTGCTTCAAACTTAAATACCATCATAATGTTTATCAAATATAACGGTCAAATTTTAGTAAGATTAATTTGAAATATATTTAAAATGGAATTAAATTTCCAGCGGTTTAACGTGACTCTGACCCGAGCCAAGGCGAAGCTCGTCATAATAGGCAACATGGCCTGTTTGGATCGCGATATCAAGTGGAGGAAGTATATGGCGATGTGCAAGGAGTTCCATTGCTGCTTTGGCAATTCCACTTAGCAGCTTACACGGACCATGAGCTCCTAAACGAAGCAGCTGTTCCTAAACAGGTTAATTTTAACTAGTTCCGAGGCCTTTGCGCGTAAAGAAGAACAGGATTCGAAGATGCACCTCTGTACTTGATCAGAAGAACTATGTTCTTAGAAATGTCTTTAAATAATAGATTTGCGTTGGTGTTTAAGATCGACTGCACAATTCAGCTATCGCCAGTCATTTTTTAACAATAGTATATACTCAAACTTCTATTTACTACTGTATATAATCTTATCATGTAGTCAAAGTTTATGAAGATATACATATATTTTTATATTAAGTACCTATATTATAATGTGTTAATTGAATTTATTATTATAGACTGACTCTAGTAAGCATTGCTTTAAGAGATTTTATTGAATGAAATAAATTATACTGTCAACTTTTTGACGAAGATATGTCCAAGGATTTTATATCTGCACAATTTTCTATTTTATAAAAATTGAAAGAAAAATAGAAATTAGAATATTTTAGATTTTTTTATCTAAGATTTTTTTTACAGCCATGTGTTGGCGTCTGTCTAGAAAGCGGTTGAAGTGTTTAAATTATTTTTTCGATAAGTCAATGATCAGAGATTGCTCGATTGTGTGGTTGATGAGTTTTAATTTATATCTGGTGAAGTACAAAGAGAAAAGTTCTTAATAAAGAGAGAAGAGAAAAGAGGTCTCTGTAAGAAAAGTTCTTTAGCTTTCTCGTTATTCTCCGATAACAATATCGCCAACTTTATTTTATTTGTTATTTGTGTACTCAATAGTATGCGAACAATGTTTTATTATTTTTCATATTATTATTGAATAATCCCTTTTTTAATCTCGTGACATTTTTTTATTAGTAGTGATAGTATGTGTGTTAGTTTTTGGACCACTGCATATTTTGTCAGTTGTGTCCCGAACAATGGTGCTTAGTGCTAGGAAGAGCCTAATGTGCAAATAATATTTTTGTGAAGTAATTTTAAGTTAGGACAAAAGAGGGTATTAGACAGTGTGATAATTATGGTAAACTCCGATAATTGGTGAGCTTACGATATCCACCAACAGTTTTTGTAAATAATCTCGTAGCATAAGCACTAAACTAAACCATAGCATATTTTAAAAGTATCAACCTAAGAAAGTAGTTAGTCAAGTTATAATTGCATTTGTAATTTAAACGGATTTTGTAACGAATTTTCATTAAGTAAATGTAAGTAAAGTAAATTAATTTCTTTTCATCCAATAATTTTTTTAGAGTAAATGATATTTTTTTGAAAATATGTTAAGAGTTTTTACTGTTAACTGATTGATAGGAAGAGGAAACGCAAGGCGATGCCGACATTGAGTTGTTTTGTTAATAACTCGCTTTTTGAACTACATACTCTGTTTTTATTTACATGACTAAAACAATAATTAATATGAATATTGGTTATCAAAATTATCTTGTATAGGATAATATATAATTGATTCCGAAGATTTAAATAACCCCAAAAGAATGAAACAAGTTTGTGATTTGTGTAATTGTAGTAATAAATCAAAATAATTTGTCGTCATTGCTTTGCTGAAACAATCGAAGAAAATATTTAGTTTTATTTTTAATTCGGCGGAGTGCTCCAAGTCCAGAAAGCTTATACATGATTAATGTAACTTCTTAAATAATTGTTACATCCATAACTGTGGTCCAGTTCCAAATAGTTCAAATATTGTGATATTAAGTAATAATCAAATTGCGTAGAATTGATTATTTCTGTGGATCTATTACCGTCTTATATCACAGATTACCGTTTTTTATTATGTTTGTTTTATATTACTAATTATAAGATATTACCTCTTTTATAAAGCAAAAATATTTTCAAAATCTGTCACTTTTAATAAATGTCAACGTAATGAAATGTTAGAATACATAACGAAATTCGGTCTGTCATGTATTTTAATATAAGTATGTTCCTTACTTAAAATGTTTGTCAATATAAACCTAGATTTAACAGAAAATAAGTTATTGAGGCAATATTCTGATTTTTTTGATAATGTAAAATTTATCTCTTCTAAGAAAGATATATAATTATCTTAATTGATTTTAATTGATAATTTTTTTAATAAATTCATGAATAATTGATTTAGTTATGATTAAATTTGACTGATAGATTGGTCTTAAAGTAGTGATTAACTTTATCATAAAGTTCTATGTGTTTAAACCTGTTCAGTGTTCATTCCATAAGTTTTAATTAACAATAAATTGTAAAAAAAAATTTTTAGTTTTATTTAGGTATATATTGGTGGTTCCAAACCCCACGGGCCACGACCAAAAAACGAGCTTTTCAGTGACCTTTCAATTATTAAAAAATAATAAAAAATGTCCACACTGTACTAATACCATAAAGTCGAAAGGAAAACAAATGATACAATACAAAGAAAATTTGTAGTTGGAAAAATGGTTGAAAAAAAAAAATTGGTTTGGGAATTTTTTTACCAAGACGCAAGACAATAATAACCAAAGACAATAATACCAACCATGCTAAACCTTTTTTTTTGTAACTATGGCTGGACTCAATATTAAATCTCTATCAATCTAGCACTTCGAAAATCTATTGACGACGCTTGTCTACCTGAATTTATAACCTCTCGCTAGAGAGTATATATGTTCTGTGTTTTATAACCTAAAGCCTGTTTTTGGGCTAATAATGTTCTCAACGATAATGATTAAACAATGTTGGCTTCTTGTTCAGACAAAAATATTCATATTTTTTGTGCTTAGAGGGTCACTAGAGTATAGCATTTCAGAAACTTAATAAGTTACGCTAACTTTGAAATAACTTGCCACTACAGTGTTTATCAATTATTTTGAAAGTAAAGATACGCCAAACGAAACACTACACAAACTTACTTCTTACGGACATACAGTAGCGCCATCTATTTATAACTCTTACAAATCACCAGAGGAAGCGCTTTGCATAGTCTACGACGTAACATTGTATGTAGGTTCATGGATTTTAATTATATTTTTAAAGTAATAAGCCAGTTTAATGCTAGTACCTATTCAATGTTTTATTTTTATTTATATATAGTGATCACTATTACTATTTTTATAGGTATATATTTATGAAGCTATAATCTAATGTATATACTAATGTATATGTATACTATGTATATACTAAGTTATCCCAGAAAGAAGCATTATGTAGGAAAATTCGATTGATGCTCATATCGAAATACAAAGTTGAAGACTTTTTAGGTAAAATGTTTTTATTTTGATTTCTAGACATATTTGATTCCGTACAAAATAAACAATCGAAACTGGTTTGTTAACACATAAAATTCTATAAACAAGTAGAAATTCAATTTATACTATTAACCTTCACAAATGATCCATTTCAAAGAGACAGTATCTCATAATAGGTAAAACGTGAAGCCGTACAACGAAGTACACAATGATTAGTTGGATTTGGAATTAATATAGAAAACAATTCAACATTTGTGTGTGAATTAAAAAACATTGTATAACGCAATAGGTACAATTGTACATGCATAACGTATTTTCTTTGAAAATTTACCCGCTCGTATGTATCACTTAATATATAGGTAGTTTAAGTAAGTAATAATGTGATTTTATTGTGAAACTAAGCCAATACAAGTCATGCGGCCAAACACGACATGGATTTTGGTCGCATAATGCGTGAGGTGCTCTGCCTTTATGTACGGTCAGCTAAAAAAATGGTTTGCCACCCTAAGGTTAAAATGTCGTGCATATTAAAGGACAACGTTAGTTTCGCTTGCAGATCGATCTGAAAACTTTTATAGGTAGTATGAACCATGTTAAAATTTTCACACTAGTAAACAAAGTCAAAACTAATATACTACTTTTTAGGCCGACCGTAACACACCCGGCGGGGCGCGTCCTCATATTTAGCCTAGGGCGGTCAGAACTCTTGATCGATCGCTGACAAGTTATTTTGTACATAGCTGTTATTTTGTAGTTATTTTATGTCACCTGTAAGAATATTCTTATCAAGTCATAAGAATCGCAACTTATTGAACAGAGTTTGCAAAAAATATACATATTTATGCAATTAAATATGTCAATATTAATTAAGCTATTAATCTAATTAATGTTCTATTGAGCATTAATTACGGTTTTATCAAACCAAAAGTTTGTGATTGTGTTGAAGTTGATTGTGCAACTCTATTCCCGGTGGTTTTGCAGATATCCGGATTCAAAATTTCAAAAAGTTATATGAACTAAAAAAAATGTACGGGGGAGAGCGGGGATGGGGATCGCGGTCTGGTAACGGAATGTGATGACCCTCTATAACATTCCGGAAACCGCGAGTTCCTAAGTTGCATAGTTTCCGAGATCCCGTCTATTATATTGCGGTCATTCTATGAATGCGTTTTTGACATTTCTTTATGTCCTTTGCATAAGGTTCATTTCCGAATAAACGATACAGAAAATGTATGGAATTGACACCTGTCAGAACAGCACTCTTATAATGGCCGGAGTATACATTTTACAAACCCCCTCCTTCTAGTCCTCATCGTTTCTGATCATGATATTCTACAAACCCCCCTCTTCTAGCCCTCATAGTTTCTGAGATCCCGTCCTAGATTTTTTACCAGGTCGCAATCTTCAAGGTTTAGGATTTTTTTGGTATTTACCGAGCAACCCCCTATACAAGCAGGTATTATGGTAGACCCCCATGACTTTTCCTGAGAGAACAATTAGGTCAGTCAGAGTCAGTAGTAAATCGGTAAAAAAAAATTTGAAAAAACGGTTGAAATTTGAACAACCTGACTAATGGGTCACCACCGCAGTATAGTCCGAGAGCTAAAAACCATAATGGATATCTAAAGACCTTACACCTAAACCTTTAGGTCTTTGAACCAAAATACGAATCTATTTTTTGGTATACAGCATAGAGTTTTCTGTAGACAAGACAAACACATGACATGACATGACAGTCACAATGACACGATCAACATTCAAATCGACAACAGCCGATGGCCGATGGCATAAGAATAAATAATAACAATTAGAACGGAATTTTCCTTGTTCGAGTCCCAAACGCCACCATTTATATAACTTCCCCCTTCACGTCGTTACGTCCCTCTGTCGCCCAGGCTTGTCGCTAGGGTTGCTTACTATTAATTATTGCTTACAAATAAATATAACATCTCTAAAATATAAGTTTTTCTTTACTTTGAAACCACTATTTGATTCTAGTTTTATAAAATATGAGATTTATAAATACTTACCTACATTATTATGTTACTATAAGATTATCATGTTATTATAAGACAGTACCATACCAAATGAAGCCATTTAAGTAAGTATTACCTACAAATATAAAATAAAAACATACAGGCTCAATTAAAACTATTAAGTAAGTTTATTCAGCGTTGGGTGAGTTATGGTATAGTCTAAGAGCTACCCCATAATGGTCTTGGAGTATGGTACAGCGGTCAGGACTTTGGGAGACTATAATGGATCACCACCGCAGTATAGTCCGAGAGCTAAAAACCATAATGGATATCTAAAGAAAATGAAATAGTTTCCGCGGACGAAGTCGCGGGTAAAAGCTAGTAGAATAAAATGAAACAAACATTATCATGGCTAATACTTTGTCAGAGAAACATGTTGACTGGTAACGCACAAACAGGTAAACGCGCGTGCGAAGACGCCAGCCGTGACAGCCCCAAAGACTACAATATTGGACAGCCCGACTGAATATCCCGTTTAACGTGTAGGCTAATATTGTGACCTTGAGCGCGTCCGGAACGGGAGTTTCCGTTCTACGTGTTCTTATTTATTCTTATGCCGATGGACCGACCGACCGACGAAATCGACGGCGACGAATCACAGAACATATATACTCTTTACTCTCCGACGAACTATGTGACCATATTCAGTATTTTAATACTTTTTCGGTATATTTTATCGACTTTTCCAAGCATTAGTATTTTTGTAGGTATATTGGCAGAAGTCAGTATTTTTGGGTATATTTTGGATGAAAAGTTATGGCAACACCGTAGCGAACGTCCCCGCGAACAATGATGTTCAGGGGCTTCCCGGACGTCTATATTTCATTCAGGAGCAAATATCAGTAAGTTACAGATAGGACATGGCAGGTGTCAGGCGAAGTAAAATTATTAATAGTATCGAATCATCTAATACGATTTAAATAAAATGAGTTTCTGTTCTGCACTCAACTTAATCTCTGACGTTATTCTTTCGATAAATCGGGAATTTCCCCAAATTTGTAGTACGTTTTTGTCATCATATAAATAGAGCGCTTTCTTTTTGTTTTTATTTTACTTGACGCATCTATCGGAACGACATGTCTAGTTTTCAGCAAAGTTATTTGGCTAAGTGGGAACAAATACGTTACTCTGTTATGTATACCTGTATCGAATGCTGCATGCGAGCGCATATTTTTACAGATAAATTTAATAAAAACAGAGCAAAGAAACAGATGTAAAAGATCAAGGAGCTTGTGTTAATTTTAATCCTTCAAATAGAATGTTAAAATACAATTCTGACATATTATATTGTGATGATGATTGAATAAACTTTAAAATTTTGAAAATCAATATTTTCATTGGTATTTTTTCCCTGTGCAAGTTGGTATATTTCAGTATTTTTTGAGGTGCTTCGGTATTTTCGTAAAAAATAATCTGGTCACACTGCCGACGAATCCTGTGGACGTATCGTATTTTCTATTCAGTCAGTATTCAATTCAATATTCATCATTCATTAGTTAGATTGAAAGAGATTGAAACTTCTCTTTCACTTGGCTAGTGTCGCGGTTTGTTTAAATTAATAATATAAAGAAACAAATTAATGTAGTTGCCCGTTGAAGATGTGTGAATTTTAAATGTATTGTTAATGTACAACTTGCTAGGCGTTTATTAACGTTTCTGTACATAACCTTAATACCATAACTGTAGTTATAGTGCTCAATATTTTTAATAATGAGTGAGGCATTGGATTTTAAGGATATTTTAATACCAAGAAAATTAAAATGGGGTATAATCAATTTCATGTCGCGATCGTGGAACCCAAAAACAACTATAAAAATAGATACACAGCTAACTCCAAAAGAATTAAAAGATGCCGTTCTTAATTCCGTATATATTGATTCTATCATAGAGGCGGTAAGTTCAAGTAATATCATGCACATAATATCGGTCAGATATTATACGCACGACTATATTTTATTATCTGTTATATTTTTTTAGGAAAGTCAAAGAACTGGTGTGCGTAAAGAGAAGTTGAGAGAGGAGGTGAGGGCCTACCTGGAAGAAATGGGCCTTGATAAAAAGTTGTGTGTCATCAGATGGCTTGGAGCTTTAATGCTAAGAATTTTTTTTATGATGAATATTGGAGTTTTTGTCAATGAAACTGCCCTTCTCAAGGTATATCTACATTATTTTCTTACCATTTATTTTTTTGCAGTTATCTGAGACAATAAAATCAAGATTAAAATAACATACTATCACTGAATGATGCAATGAAAACTTCTATCATGCTAAAGAAAGGATCATAAAAACCACAAGCAGTGCTTTTCAACTCAACAGTTGCTTTTCAACAGTTTGAAACTATCAATATTTAACTAACTGTTAAAAGAAATATGTAGGTTAGAGGTGCAGAGAGCCCTCTTGAGATTTAAATATTAAGCCCATTGGTCTATTTAAAAAAATCTATAGTATAAATTTTTATCTATTAATAATAAAAACCTATAAAAAATAGGTTGGGGGAAAAAGTTTCTTTGCAGCTTGTGTCGCATTTTGTCCTTTTTGTAATAAAATTTTAAAATGTATGAAATTTCTTCATAAGATTCACTTACTTTGACAGAAAGTAAAACAAATGAAAAATAGCTGAAAACAACATTTTACTAATACTATATATATAGTATGTATAAATTTTTTCCCTGACCTTTTATTTTGTTATTCCCTAAAAATCCAGAAACTACTTTTTTAAAACTATTCCATATTTTTTGTTGAGCACTAGTAAGTAATTTTGGAAATTTTTCACTTGCATAAAGTTTCTTAATTTTTGCATCAGTGAGTAACAGCAATATCGAGATCCTCCAATAATGTCAAAATTAAACATTTCAAACACTGTCAGAGAGGAAATTACGAAGTACAACCAACAATATCAAAACCGGCTGTAGAAACATATCAATTAGCTGGCTACAAAACTTGAAGGGTCAGGAAGTATAAGGCACTCCTGATTAAAGAGGCATAGTGTTCCCAATCTGAAGAACAGATTTGAAATTGTGTAAAGACATCATAACTAGATGTGTGAAGACGGCATTAATATACTTTCAGGTTCACATTTAACATTTTGTTTCCTAACACATGCTATTCTTATAACTAAAGAAAATGTATTATCGTAACTACCACAAAAGTGAACGTTATATGGAATATGGGTATTTTTTTATGCAATAGAAAAATCATAAAATAAATTTTAGAACAATGACATTTTTTTTTGTAGAGTTGTATTTGTCAGTTTCTAAAGTCCTTCACACTTTGCCCCTTTGCCCCTTTGCTTTCTTAATTTTGATGTCATCTGAATAAATCAGATATCATAAATGACCAGTAAGCTGGAAAGTTTCGTTTGATTGTTAACATTTTCACCTTTTTGGAAAAGAAAATATTTAATTTATTTTCACGTTATTGACGAAGCTCCTATGCAGTAATAGTTTCTAATTACTTTAAATTTTTAGCTAAGATCATCAATGGGAAATAATCCAGTACTGTTCTTGCCTACACATAGAAGTTATGCAGATTTTTGTCTTATGACATATTTATGTTATCATTATGACATTGACTTCCCAGCTGTGGCCGCTGGAATGGGTATGTATCTATTATATTATATAAAATTATTGTTGAATATCGCAAAAATATATCTCTAGGTAAATTAAATATTCTTCTGATAAATATCTTAGCAATTTCAGTCTTAATGTAAAGGGCTCAAATTTAAATTGTATTTAACATAAGGCCAAAAAACATAAATGCAATATTTTACTTCTTTCATAAATTTCATTGACTGTTGCTTTGCTAATATAAAGAAATGCGCAAAGATATGGAACACGGAATATGCGCCAACCCCAACACAGTTTCGCCGATGACTGATTGGCTACTTTAGTTATTATTATCCCGCATATCTCCAATAGAAAGTTGCTGACTAATAGTTTTATGTAAATAACGGAAACAATTATTGTATTTATTTTATTTTAACTTAATTCACATTCCCAACCTCTTCAACCGAGTTTCCCAAAGATGAGCCCTTAAGATGAATATTGACAAGACGAAAGTTACGTCCAATGTCCTTGTGTGCTCACCCCAGTAACAGTAGGAAATTCTAAGTTGTTGAAGAGTAAGGTCGGCAGACAGGTTGACCTTAACGCATTACGGCAGGCATACATAATTACTTTTTCTTATATGTAATGTGTTTATAATCAATTTGTACGTATATATTATATGATGAAGGACATATAACTCATATATGATATAAGGTTTAGTTGCCTGAAATGAATGTATTTTATTTTATTTATTCATAGATTTATAATGCCTCCTTAATTTTTTTAACAAATATTTTTATGGAACCTTTATTTTTTAAATAAAATCCCTGAAATCATATATTACAATCAACCTAAAATATTTAATTAAGTACTACATTTATTTTTATCTTCATGACAATAACGTGTTGTACTTCAACAGTAAAAATAATTCTAAACAATTTAATTTCTTAATGCCCCACTGACCAACTATTGATTGGTCGGAAGGGCATTTTTCTTTTAATACTTACTTTACCCAATTAGTTGGTCCATGGGTCATAAATGGTAATTTTAACGTTCTTTTTTCTTACATGAGTTTGGCTATTTCATTATAATACAAGATACCTAAAGTTTGTGTAATTTTCCTTAAGAAAACTAAAATTTTACCTGCGTCATATTCCATCTATCTGGCATAGCAAAAGTTGGAAAACTTTTGGTTATATACTTATGGTACCACTTGTTAGAATTCTTCTACTTTTTACTATATCTATTTAAATACTTGAGTATAAGTAACTAATATTATATCAATCATTCAATTTATGTCTAATTTATGAAACATATGATTAATAAACATAGAGAGAAATAAACAGTAACAGCAAGAAAGAATTTTACAAAAAGATGCCTACTCAGCATTTTGCTGGTATAAGCCAGCTGATCGTCCCTAGGAACTCTTAATTAATTATTTTTTTAAATTTGATTTCAATTAATTAATTGTCAAAAACACAACTGCTTGTGCACGGATATTGAAAACGTTACTTTAAAACTAGTTTCCTGTCGCACATAAGAAAATATAAAAATGTCCAAAAAAAAAAAAAAACAATTTTAATCAATTTGTCTGAGAGCGAGAAGCTTGGTCTTAGAATTTATAAAAAACTACTCTTTACTCTTAAATTTTCCTCTTGTAACTGAATATTGATTTTTTTTAGATTAGTATGAATCCCCTAACACTGATTCCTTATAAAGTCGCAGACCCAAAATGGTAATAATTAATTTTCGATAATATAAAAAACTCTGAAGTCGAATATGAAGTTCTTCAGAAAGGAAACTGTTTCTTACTATATCTGCAACTTCGTATCTCAGCTAGCTATCCATATCCATAACATTAGTATGTATTTAACATAAGTAAATACATACATTGTAGAATTCTTGTCTTTTTTTTAACAATTGGCATTCAAGTAGCAATGTATCTATGATTTATTATACTTTGTACCATTGTCTGTTTTTCAAGGACATATTAGGATTATGTAAGCATTTACGTAACACATTCATTTCTATATTTACTTCTTTTTTAAGTTGATCGACTACATGTTTTATCAAAAAAATCCAGTTAGGTATTTCATACAAGCGTAGGGTTTTAATAGTGTCTTTTGTTTCTATTTTCAAAAACATAAAATTACCTCTTTAAATTTTTGTAAAACTCACTTTAGTTAGTATAGGTTTATTCATTATTTTGTGTAAGGTTTAGTTGTAAAGTTACAGGCTTCTAAATAATTGAAGTATGATTTTTTCCAAAAAATGTTTCTCGAATTGAACAAATTGTCAATAAAAGATTAACCAGTAACCGGGTTTGAAATTATATTTTTTTCTTGTACATCATCCAAAAAAAAATATTCCAAATCAGAATTTTAATAATTTTGACCATATTTCTTAAATTCAGTTATTTATTTGAAAAACACAACTTTATTATTCATTACTTTAAAATCTTAGTTCTTTAGCTTAACATATAATTTCTAAAAAGTGGTTTTGCTAAAGAAACGAACCTATTTGTGTCGTGATTGCAGACTTCTACGAAATGGCTATAATGGGTAGACGAATGCGGGAGACGTGTGCGTTCTACATCCGCCGAACTCTGGTAGGGTCTCCTCTATACGCTGCAACCTTGCGCCAATATGTCAGGACTTTGGTAGCGAAGCATTGCGCTCCCATTGAGTTCTTTCTAGAAGGCACGAGGAGTAGAAGTAATAAGAGCTTGCCTCCTAAATACGGTGAGTAAAATTGACGACCCACAACGCTTATCGTATGAACACCCCTTTAGGCATAATGTTTATAGCTCATAATTTTATGTCCGGCTTATAAAATAACGTTTTGAATATTATAATATTCAAAACGTAATTTAGAAATATGTTTTAAATAGTTTTCTGTTAATCCTTTACATATACGATCATTTGTCACAACCTCAAATGTCGGAAATGGTGAATTAGGTCTTTTTTTATATGTAAATAAACTAAAAGCGAAAAATGTTCTCAAAAATAAGATGAAATTGCGTACAGCGTGATAGGTTCGTGGTTCCAAGTTAAGCTACTGTTACACTTGTAGGTATGTTGGCAATGAGTTTGGTGCCATTCTTCGCTCGCGAAGTATCAGACGTAACGATAGTACCAGTCAACATTAGCTACGATAGACTGATGGAACACGGTCTGTTCGCTTACGAACATCTTGGAATACCCAAGCCCAAGGAGTCTACTGGGGTGAGTTGCTATTATCGCTAATCATCGCTTCGGTTACAATTCTGAATTCTATTGACTCATGGGAGAAATACTAAGATTTCTATCGGGCTTTTATCGTCTTTCCCAAGACCTCAGGATTCATTAGGCAAGATTATATCAAATTTTAATCGAGATCGTTGCAGAAACTTGTGAGGCAAGTCGTAAGCCAAAATATAGAATTTAAAAGTATAGTGAAGATAACCTACAGAAGACAAAAATGCTTAATGTAAATATTGGCAGGCAGGATGACGATCCACTTGCTGGTAGGTTGCTGCTGTCGCCTATTAAACCAAGCAACGACATATGTACGTGCAAGTATGCTGATAGGGAAGTGGGCTCTAGCATCCCTTATTCACCGAAACATAGCAAATGTGCTGTTGCACATGTACGTTACACGATGGGTAGGTAAACTTTTGCCAACAAATAATCCAATCACCAAAACATTTTTAAACGCATTTTCAGGAAAATGAATTCTCTTTTATTACTATAGCTGTGCCCGCGACTTCGTACGCGTTGAAAAATGAAATCTTTATTGCTGCGACGATGTTCGCTGTTCGATAAGATTTGGTGAGTGTTCCAGGGCCAGAAATTTATTCACAACAAAAAAATTAAATATATATTTAACCTTTTGTTGAAAATTTTTGATTCACAACGATAGCCTTACAAGATGGTCAGATATCGTAGTGCAAGATCAATGAGTTTTCTTTCCACAAATCTGGTCTCAATATCAACACAAGGATAATCCACAAAAAGAAACCGTCAACATCACTTTCAATTTTGGCTCAGATGGAATTGACTCGTTTTCTTCAGCATGCCTTTCACGATTGAGTTTTTTTTTTCAGAAAATTGAAGTCTTTCGGCACTTAGCCGAGCATTTCATGCCCAAACAAAACAATCCTTTAAAATGGTACGAATTGATTCGTGAGACGCAGAAATTTTAGCAGCTCTCATTTACTCTCTCAGACTAAAACCACGATTATTCGGCATACAAAATTCCATTTGCAATGCAATATCTAAGACAGATTCTTAGTCCGAAATCATTATTTGTCGACGCCCACGACTTCCTATGAGTGGATATTTTTATAAACAAAAATACCTAAACTAAACAAAAAAATAATTTAACTAACGAATACTCTTTTTGTCTTCGATTGTACATTCTGCCTAAAAACGATTTGCTAAAAAAACAAACTAATATGCCGTACCTAATTAGAATCTGCCATAAACCGAACCTGTCTTAACATATCCCCCTATACCTTGCATGCCTTTGATCTACCGTAATATTTATTTACTTTACATTAGAAATTTCATCAGCTAGGAGAAGTAATTGATTTGTAGACACATTGGGAGGTGAAAAGAACAGAACACCCCGATTGCAGAATGGACGAATATGCCTTCTCGACCCTTGGACAGATGTAAGCCTTCTTAATTACACTTATGAGCACTCAGTACGAAGACATCATCAACTATTGCGAAATTAAAATGTGTTTCATTGTATTTTCAACATCATATTAAAGTGTTCTTAAAAGCACATATATATGTCTTAAAATTTGTTATTAAACAATTATACTTTGTTTTTGCTATATTAGTGCATGTCCGTTATAATAATAATAATAAAAAAGTTACCAGCGAATAGATAAAAACATACACTCGTTGTGTTGAAATCACGCTTATGTCATATTGGTCATTGGAATTGTTTATTGTAGACAAAGTGAGTACTCGAGCGGGGCGTACAGGTGCTTTCGTAATATTTGTCCAATGTTGGAGGTTTATTTACTCCGTACCATTTGTCAACTTCAATGTTACGATGCATTGAAAAAGGATGCAAAATGTAGATTAGACAAATTTACATCTACTAATGTTATAAATGCAAAAGTAATTTGCAGTAACGAACTGCAAAGTTTTTAACGAAACTTGATACGCACGTAGCTAACTCTCTGGGAAGAAAATAGGCTACTTATTTCAATTTTAACCTCCTAAAAGACCTAATAATATAAATTAATCTTTATATAAAACGTGGTGACAATCAAAACTTATAGAAAGTAAATATCCTTAGGGCGTAACATGTGAGATGAATCTAAGCATGAAATTTCTAGAATTTTTTGAGACAAAAAATCTAAAATCTCTATTTAAATTACTTGTATCTAAGTTATTTTAATATTATACAAATGTTCTCTCCAACATTTCTAGTTGTAAATACGAGAATCAAATGCAAAAATAATCATCACTTGAAATTTAACAATTAACGAATATACAATATACATAATATAGAAATTAGGGCGTTAAAGAATAATCATATAGATACGTTAGGAAGAATCCACGTGGAATTAATTAACCTATGCGCTAAGATATTTATTATTATTTGTATCTGAGTTGTATTTTTGAATAAATTTGTTATTATTTACACAATTCGAAATTTACTGATTCTTTCTTCTGTAATAACTTTGTGGCGAACACAATCCAAGCCAGAATTTCAAACAACTCTATCAAGTTAAGGCGATTGGTATACCTCCAAATAGTATAAATTAGTAGAGATCGTATGAAGACCCTAATTACACACAAAATTAATAGAATTAAATCTTTTCGCTGCCTTATATTAAAAACGGCCGCAATTTTTTTCCGTAGAGCGAAAATTATCCAGTCAGATGATTTTCGTTCCACAATGACGACCGTTCAGAAATATCTTTGATTATTTTAATCTAACTTTTGCCCGCGACTACGTCCGCGGCCCTTTTTCTTAGCCGTTAAAACATTTATTAAATTTTTGTTGCTCATGTTTTTTTTGTCAGAAGTTGAAATTTTTTTTTTAGATGATCCCTCGGGAACGGTACCTTTTCTCGATGAAAGTTTTCTATATCCCTGATATAATTTCACGATGATCGGTTGAGCAGTTAAGCTGTGAAAGCGTAAAAACAAGCGAACTTACTTTCGCATTTAAAATATAACTTACACGAGAATCACTTATACTTAGGATATCTCATTCTAAACAAATATTCCAAAATAGTTATTCAAGATTGAAAATAGGGAATTATAATTTCTACGACCCATTTTTATAACAGGCTGCAAGATGTGATAATCGAGAATCGTTTTCAAGAACAAGGCGCTAACCGAAACTAACCGAAAAAGTTACAGAATTATTTTTTTAACTTACAGGGCTTTTTGAAATCACTTAACAATTTGAAAGATCACTTCGGCAATGTATACGTGAACCTCGGAACGCCTTTCTCCGTCAAAGAATATCTAAAAACACAAAAATCCTCGAATGACATACTCAAGCCTATAGATCTGCAGGAACTGACCTCCGAACAGTTCGAAAGTGTGCAGGACATTGCTAGCTACGTGATAAGTTTGCAACAGAAATGCACAGTTGCAACCATAACTAATTTACTGGCAATAGTCCTTATGCAAAGTATGATTAAAAATAAGGTGTTGAGTTTAAATGAGGTTTTAAAAGAGTTGGAATGGGTGATAGGTGTGTTGAGGAAGCTCGGTGGATCTGTATTCGAGACCGACATCAGAGGCGATGTGGAAAGGATTTTGGTGGTTCATAGTAAGATGATGAAATTGGATCATCAGGGAAGGCTTAGATTAGTGTCGAGCGCGTTAATTGATCTCTCGCCGGAAGTCAAGAAAAAAATGAAAGGTAAGGTAAATTTATTTAATCTGCCCAATCGCTTAATGTTACACACTGCTAAGTAAACAAATTTTACCAAGTCGAAATACCTAAGAATAGTAAATTAAGAAGACAAATTTGGTAAATATTGGCATATCTAAGTAAGTAAATTATTGAAAGATTTCAATAAACTAAAATTCATAATTCATAACTAGACTGATTATGTTATATAATTATGTATTTATATTGTAGGTAGTTCCTTCAACATTTTACTACAATAGATTTTTTTTTCAATA
Source organism: Bembecia ichneumoniformis (assembly GCA_910589475.2). Classification (NCBI taxonomy): domain Eukaryota; kingdom Metazoa; phylum Arthropoda; class Insecta; order Lepidoptera; family Sesiidae; genus Bembecia; species Bembecia ichneumoniformis. Next base: position 7,189,615 of record OU342537.1, on the reverse strand, counting down.
TAATTTATTAAAGTAAATTTTTAATGAGTTAATGTTTTTGATAATACAATTTAATAGAGATATTAACATTAGCAGGTGAGAAACCAGGTAGGTAGAGAGCCAGGTGCAAATTTCGTCAATCATTTCCTTTCATGCTTCATGGTACAACTATCTCAAACATTTTACGAGTTATCGCCCAAGAGGAACTAGGTCATGAAAATCTGTCGCTGATTCGCGGTCCATTACATTACTGCCCAGAGCGGAAATAAACATGTTCCCCAACCGGATTCATAAAAGTAAAAATTTCCAATTTCTGTTAAACATAATTTAAAAGGAAATAAATATTAACATATTAATTTAAGATTTCATCCACAAAACAGTAAATTTTCTGTACGATTTCGATCTACCGATAAAAGAGGCAAGATGCCATAGAAGGAATCTTTAGTAGTCTTCTTTCACATTTTGGAGCCAATTAATGGTTTTATAACGTAATATTCCTTTTACTTTTTGCGATAAACAATTATCTAATCTTACAATTAAAGTACCTAAGATAACAACTTTTGTGCTTCAATGCCTTGGACTGATTTAGGAGTTTACGATATTTAGGAAGTCCGGAACTGGATAACTTAGATATTTTTACTTGATCAGCGTTTCGAAATATTATAATGAATATTTGTATGAAACTAAAAAAAATTAAATGCATATTTAGCTTTTGAAAATTGTTTGTATTGCATATAACTTTTAGTGAATATATCTTTAAATTTGCTTTCAATAATGGAATTCAGAAAACTGATGATAATAAAATCGGGAATATAATTTCTATCATCTTTTTTCAAAATTTAATTACTCCATTCGCTAGCCAAAGGATCAAAGAATTTGTTACGTTGAAACAATTGAGAAATATGAGGCATCGATTGCGGTGGAGGAGGAAGCACGGCTATTGATGTCATTTCGCTACGTCATATAATGTCCGTTTACGTAGTTTGACTCGGAGAACCTAGAACGTTCGTTTGCGCTTCAGTCGTGAGCTCTCGTCGAGATCTGTCGATTGCGTATATAAAACATTAACGTGATGTACACTTATTCACGTAAGACACACGGCCGTGTCCCACGACACCGCCAACACAATTTTTTAAATATTTATTGCGAATGCATGTAAATGTATAGTAGTGTAAGGTGTGAGTGTTTTTTTTATGTTAAGATCGGCAGACAGGCTGACGGTCCATTTGATGGTAGGTGGCCCTATAACACAAGCAACGTCAAAGCTGTTGCAAGTGCGCTACCGACTACAGTAGGAAGGGAAAGGAGATAGGGAAATGGGCTCTGGCATCCCTTACTCACTCACCGAAACACAACAGCACGCGTGCTGTTATTTCACGGTGGTCTTCTGTAAGGGGGTGGTTGCTGCCAGACCGGCTGCCCAAATGGCTGCGAAAACGCAGTGTGCCCTGCCACTACTTTCCAAATCCAGACCAGAGCCAAATTTGAAAAGTCAAAGTTGACCCTGCCGGGAATCGAACCCGGGAACAGAGCGTTAAGGCAAGCACCCTAACCACTCATCAAACGGACTTGTCAATATCTTAATTACATATAATTAAGATAATCCGAGTAAGATGAAACGCTATATAACTGTAAACTCTGCTCGACTGTTGATAAATAAATAATTCCGTTATTTCACTGCGGATAAACAAGGCTTCACATGCTGTAGAAAATGGGTCTATATGCAGACACACTTTCCTTCCCCTTGGGAGAAAGTGATATTTCTTTTTAGTTCATACTTGAAATCAATAGTCACAAAATCCATATTCAAACCAACATCGCCGACATGTCTACACACTTTCTATATCGTCTCTTTACGTTGTTCATTACACACAAGATTAATTCTGAAACTCTTTAGTTGGACACACGATACCATTAATTATTTAGAATTAAATAATACCCCCTCTCTTTTAATGATGAACGTAATATTTTTCACAGGCCACATACTAAAAGCTGAGACAATGGTGAATGCGGTGCCTATAATACAACTGCAGTTGTATGTGAACCCTGTTATGCACTATCTCGTGCCTCCCACCATCGTCTATTTATTAGTTCAGAGGGGTGCACTGGATAAAGGTAAATATCTATAAAAAGTCCCTAATTGGCACATTGTAGGAATTTCGCAAATATAATGAAAATAAAATTTGACCGTTTTCTGTATGTTAGTGTGTCAAAAAATTTTAGAAGTACAATTAAAATGGTACATTTTACAGGCAATTAATAATATTATATGATAAATGCTGATAGTCCCAACACTCATATAAAATTTTGTAATAAGTGTTGGTATTACTTTTTTTTATGTTAAGATCGGCAGCCAGACTGACGTGACGGTTATGGTAGGTGATTACCGTCCCCTGTAACACAAGCAACGCCAAGGTACTGCAAGTGCGCTGCCGACTACAGTAGGATTAAGGATAAGGGATTGGGAGGGGATTAGGAACTGAGCTCCCTTTATGTCGAGTCGTGAGCTGGTATCGCTTTTATTCCCTTTAGAATCAGTGTCATTTTGGTTAATTATTTTGTTACATATAATCATTTTTCGATCCAATTGTTATGAAGCCCTGAATGTTTGTTTACATTAATTTATAGCTTCTCGTGATTTCAAAGTGGGTTCCAATTTTTTGTTTTTCAGAACTTCTTATCTCAGAATATAGCAGATTAAGAAACGTACTTAAAAACGAATTCTTTTACTTGGAGAAAGATGAAGAGAACGTAAGTTTATTTCTATTAATAATAATCATTACCTACTATATAAATTAGCGCCTAATCGTCAGCAATTTGGTGATATATTGGTCCTTTCCAGTGGGAAAGAAAGTACTTGCAGTGGATTTTCTTTTTGATGGGGACAGGACCACCAACTTTTATTTTACTTTTTAAAATAAAACAACCGAACGTCTGGTAGACGTCAATCTTTAATTTATAGATTTGATCATAAAACGACGGCGAGTCATTTCATTCGCGCGTTTCCGATAGGAAGTGCGATATCTAGGTACCCCTTAATGATTATTTCAACTAAACATTTTAAAACCTACACCTAGCGCCATTATCATCTATAACGAATGATGAACGGTCCACTTGGGCCACAAACATCAACATGCAAGTAGCACTATCCTCATAGGATTAACTGTAAGATACAAGGTGGAAATGGGGGAATGGGCTTTTGTTCCTTCTGTAAAAACTACATATTATACAGAATGTTTAAAACAATAATGGTCGGATAACATTTATTTTTCTAAACTAACTTGTAAACTGTATCGAACCAAACACCACTTGGCACGGGTCTCTCCTCAATATGAAGGTACACCACATTGATCTTTAATGGTAGTCATTTAATTTACATTGATTGGAGCGAAAATTTACTACACAATTTCGCCTCTAGAAGTTTTACGTGCATAATTATTTAATCTATATATTAATATGTGAAGCTAACTTTGGAACTGTCAAGTTTAGTTCCCTTTTTAAGAAAATTGCGCGGACCGAGGAGGAGAGTGAAATTTAATACACTTAAAGTTCATATGGAGAAAGACTGGAGAAGCTAATATTTTTATGTACTAAATAGAGTACATAAAAATTAAATTAATTACGGTCTAAAATCGACCACTAGTGACCATTAATTAGAATAAATGTTTAATTGGCTTCGTAATTTATTGAAGATAAGAAAAAGGGGGGATTTTTTATTCCTTTAGTCTTCATAGAATGTAATATAAGAACTAATATTATGATAGGAGGACATGCGTGTCCTTCACAGTTTTAACAAGTGATCATTATTTGTAATCCGCACACGAAATCCAAATATACACTCGGGGGTGCAGGTGGATAGCTGAACGTACTGAGCTATTATACGATTATTATGTTTGTTTTCTTCCACGAGAGGTCCTTAATTGAACATCTTCACTTTTGATAAAATCTGTCGAAACAGCCGATTTCTGTCGTTGAGCGAGCGAATCACGGAATTCTCTCTCGGGCAGTTAACATTGCAGTCAGTTGTATGTATCGATCTTGCCGTGTGGTTGTACACCTTTCTCGACCTGGGTGCTACTCAGCAGGATCTCCCGTGTTAGTGTAACGCTGATGAAGACGGCAAATAACTCTTCTGTTGACACCAAAATACCGAGATACCTGAGATTGACTTCTTCCCGCTTGCAACATCCCTACAGCTCTTTGCATTTCATCTGCGTTCAAATGACGTCGCTCCATGACGTAAAAAATGTCTCAAAATCCAAATTTGTTCAAAACTTTTTTCAAATTATTGTTTAAATCATAAAATTGATACAGAATACTAAATTATAATAAGCAAAGAAAACGCTATAAAATTCCGACAAATGCATTCGCTTTTGAATTTGTGAAAAAAAAAAAAACAAATGATACTCGATTTTTTTTACAACCAGCCAGTAACTATGTCCTCTAGATCAAAAAAGTTTACATAAGTATTACCTACTTGGTAAGAAATGATATAATAATTGATTAATAATTTGAAATAGTATGTGTTGCTTAGACTTTTTTGATGTGTTTATATTTGTAGACTTTGGAACACACTGTAGCATACTGCATCAAACATGGAATAGTGAATGGAGAAGGCGACACATTCTCTTGCGGAGCGCACGTAAAATTGCAGGAGCTCCTGCGGTGGATATTGTGGCCATCGCTCACGACTCTTCTGACCTGTGCTGACGTCATGATTCAGGTATCAGTATGTGTCCTGAGTGGACGGCTTATCGCAGAAGAGGAATCCGCCACGCACGATACAAATACTCGATTTATTTGAACCTGTCCGGACTGCGAGGTGAGCGTATCGAGTACTTGTTTCGTTCGCGGCGAATTCTACTTCCGCGATACGCCGTCACTCAGGACACACACTCATGTAAGATACACGGAAAAATAATTTTATTAAGCTATCGTTTTACGACGAATAATCGAAATATTTCCACACTTCTTAAACAATAGAACTTAATGACAGTACTTTAATCGCTATAATGACTCTTGTTAAGGTGGTCTCATGTCTTGAGAATTATATATTTTGAAATGGATATTATACTTTTAATTTTTCAACTTTTACTTTTTTTTATTAATTTTTCATTTGACATTATAGTTTACGAGTAGGTAATTAATAAATAATACATTTGGCACTTATAACATATTTATTCCTCGAAATGCACTATCTTCCGTCTCATGTCATGCATACTTTAATGTGGATATTTTCACATGATCAGTCACAATCACTCAACTGAGACGGGAAGACCATGTTTCTGTGCGCAAGAATATTTACACGTAAATTTTTTTAAAAGACTTATTTATGAGTAGATAATTATAAGTGTGTTGTGTATATACTGTTTCATATAATTTTAACAAGATTGTGTAAATATATGGCTAATAAAAGGAACTTTGTTGTGTCGGTATCGTGTCCATTCAATTGAACGCGGGTGAAATTTAGATATTTTTATTGCTTTTTGCCCTTAAGTCTTCTTAATCCTTCCCCCCTTAACTTTTCTTGTGACGTTTTCAAACTTCGAAGAACACCGGATGCTTTGTGAATATTTAGAGATAAGAGAACCAATGTTATTTGTCTCCAGCGAGTGAGATGTGAGCAGAAAGAGAGTGTGAGACTGGTGCAAGCGAGAGTGGAATCGAGCCGCTGCCACCCGTACTGCCTCAGCCTGGAAAATATCGCTAATTGTTTACAAGGCCTCGTCATCGTCGGAGCTCTAACGCGCACTAAAAGGTGACTTGTGTGTTTCGTGTTGGGCTTTATTCATTTTGAGCAGAGACTTTAGAATAATCACAGGATTTTCTTAAACATAGTTTGTGATTGTGCAATAAGTTACATACACTAGAAGATAGTGAATTGATCGGCAGACAGACTGATTGTAAACTAATGAGGAATGGCTTCGCCTATAACACGAGCATCGCTATTGGCGTTGCAAGTGTATTGTCGACCTTAGTGGGATTAAGGATAAAAGGTTAGGGAGTATACTTATTCAGCTCCATTCATTTTTCGCTGGACGGTTTTAAATTCAGTTTCGCCTCTATAAGCTGCATACGGCCGTCATAAACAGCTTCTATCGGCCGTGTACAGCACAGAATGATACAAGTGCAACTCATAGACGAGGAGTTGAGTATGATTCGCGTAAAGCGCGGCGAACGCGGCGGAACAGGGGCCCTAGCCAAGATGCAAACGCTTCCTTTGCGTACTTACGAAACGAAAGAAATAAAGCCCGGTGATTGGTTGTTGTAACAGTTGTAACTTCAACAACCAATCACCGGGCTTTCTTTCTTTCGTTTCGTAAGTACGCAAAGGAAGCGTATGCATCTTGGTTAGGGCACCAGGGCTGTTATTCACTGTCGTTAGCATGCGAATTATAAAACTGATGGACGCTCACGAATCTCCATACAAAACTAGTATTTTCTAGTAACAAAAATTGAATAATTGTAGTTACTCCTTTAGGAGGAGATTTGGAAATGAGCTCTGGGATCTGTTACTCACTCGCCGAAATACAACAGCTTACGTTCTGTTATTTCGCAATAGAAAGATTTGAGAAGTCGCCATATTTATTTATTGTTCATAATTGACTTTCTTGTTCTTTTCCCCGGGGACTTTCCTCAATTAGTTTTGGATCCGACTGTACGTCCCACTGGACTATAATTGTTTAGGTGGACAAGTATATAATGGAGAGTTCATTTTTTGTATTATATTTGTCTGTAAAACGAATTAAATTCAGTATTACTCGTAATGTTTCAGTAAACAAGAGGTTGTATATGAAGCAGTTCCCGCGGTGCTATCAGAGTACAGAAATCTGTTCGCTTCAGTGTTGCCACACTACGACGTTGACTTTGGTCGAACTAACTCTGTTATATACGACCAATTTGTTGCGGCGCATTTGTAAAATGGTGTTTGGATTTACAAATCGTAAACTACGGTATATATAGTGCAATAAAACTGCTAGTCTTTAGCTATTAAATGGTTAAGGTGATTTCGTTTTTTGTTAAGTTTTTGGTATTAGTTATTACATATAAATTATTGAATGTAACAATAGTAGGTAACAATGTATCTATATATAAGAGAAATTGACTTCCATAATTTGTTAGTATGAATATTCAAACTTTACCATCGTGTTATCTTTAGTACATAGGTACATGCCGTTTGCCTTCTGTCTAAATTATAATGTTTATTAGTAATCCCTGAAAAAGCCGGGCAACACTAAATTAATTTAGTGTTAGGGCAACACTAACATTAAATTAGCCTCGTAAGGTTTCCATCTGTCAATGCAGTACTTTAATTAGTTCTGGTCACCATACTTTGGCTTCATCACTCACTGATCCTAATTACAGTTCATGTAGCAACTTAGTTACATGTATCGACTTATAACCTCCATAAGTAATGTTGCATGCAACATTACTTCAGTTTCAGTATTTATTACTTCAATCTTATTATTCAGTATTTATTTAAAGTATTTAGTTACTAGTTTACTGACAGATTTTGTCAAGAAACTTTTTCTCCTCCGTCCTTTCTTTTATGAATTTTTATATACTTGTGCTTACACAAAATGAAGTGATGCGTGTGTTTAAATTTGTTTTGTAATTTATAATAAATTATCCTTTGATATCGTGGGCAACTTTTTAGGAGATTAGAAACTTGAAAGTTTTAGTTAAAATTTAACTGAATATTCATCTATAATATATCTAATATATAAAATTCTCGTGTCACAGTGTTTGTAATAAAACTCCTCCGAAACGGCTGGACCGATGTTGTGATTTTTTTTTATATTTGGTAGGTATGAGAATAGGTCGTAAAGTATTTTTCACTCTTCTACCCATTTTTTAATCGCAATTTTTGTATTTTTGTATGAACAATATCCAAATAATTTAACCGTCGTTTATTGACGTAAAGGGTCGCGTCACTTTGACGTTATAGTTTGAAAATAAAATTAGCCCCGATAGGTGGCGCCACAATCGGGTTGCAGAATTATTTTCGGGTTCGGGCAGGACGTCTGCTGGGTCAGCTAGTTTTTTATATAAATATATAGTATGGGTTATGTTGCATAAAATTTGTATTTCTGAATAGGCTACCTTGTAAGCGACAATAGCGAAATAATTTTATGAATAAAGCAATGATTCAGTATTTGTGTCTTATTTTATTTTTCCGAGTTTCAGAGTTGGTTACATCTGAACTGACCTTTGTTCACTTGAATCCCATAACGCGTTTTCCATGTGATCATAACAAAATCATTTCGCTTTTTAGTTTAGCTCTCGTGGGGATCCCATATATTTTTTATGATTTCCTTAAAATATAGAAATAATATTACCTATAGGCAATGTAATGTAATTTTTTATGTCTTGGTTTCCACTTGATCTTTACCCCTGCAGGTATCTACTGATCTCGTATTGTATAGCGAAATTATCAGGGGACAAAACACGCTTATCAGACTTTTGACTCGGCTACAAAAAGTAGTAATTGATGTTCAGTGAAATTCCTGCCAAACGAAACTCTTCTAGTAGGGACACAGTGAACCGATTAAAAAAAAAAGACATTTAATTTTTGAACAATGTTAGGTTTATTTCAAAATGATGCACTCAATAATATCATGGTCTCCGCTTGTAGCCACCACGAGATAATCATAAACTGACGTTAATATGAAAAACAAATGTCAATGAATTTGGATCTTATGATTATAGTGAAGAAGCGAAACAATGGTCGTAGCAATCAAACCTTGATTGTACTGGCGAAACAACATGGTACGTGTCATACAAACTCGCCTCCCGTCGGATCGTAGCGGTAAAAAATACCGTCGACAACACCGATATATCGTTACCGTCCATAATTATAAAAGCGGGCAATGTCATACAAACTCGCCTTCCCTCGGATCGTGGCGGTAAAAAATACCGTCGACAACACCGATATATCGTTACCGTCCATAATTATAAAAGCGGGCAATGTCATACAAACTCGCCTTCCCTCGGATCGTGGCGGTAAAAAATACCGTCGACAACACCGATATATCGTTACCGTCCATAATTATAAAAGCGGGCAATGTCATACAAACTCGCCTTCCCTCGGATCGTGGCGATAAAAAATACCGTCGACAACACCGATATATCGTTACCGTCCATAATTATAAAAGCGGGCAATGTCATACAAACTCGCCTCCCCCTTGGATCGTGGCGGTAAAAAATACCGTCGACAACACCGATATATCGTTACCGTCCATAATTATAAAAGCGGGCAATGTCATACAAACTCGCCTCCCCCTTGGATCGTGGCGGTAAAAAATACCGTCGACAACACCGATATATCGTTACCGTCCATAATTATAAAAGCGGGCAATGTCATACAAACTCGCCTCCCCTCGGATCGTGGCGGTAAAAAATACCGTCGACAACACCGATATATCGTTACCGTCCATAATTATAAAAGCGGGCAATGTCATACAAACTCGCCTCCCCCTTGGATCGTGGCGGTAAAAAATACCGTCGACAACACCGATATATCGTTACCGTCCATAATTATAAAAGCGGGCAATGTCATACAAACTCGCCTCCCCCTTGGATCGTGGCGGTAAAAAATACCGTCGACAACACCGATATATCGTTACCGTCCATAATTATAAAAGCGGGCAATGTCATACAAACTCGCCTTCCCTCGGATCGTGGCGGTAAAAAATACCGTCGACAACACCGATATATCGTTACCGTCCATAATTATAAAAGCGGGCAATGTCATACAAACTCGCCTCCCCCTTGGATCGTGGCGGTAAAAAATACCGTCGACAACACCGATATATCGTTACCGTCCATAATTATAAAAGCAATAGCTTAGCATAAACAGTAGGTACCAAACATATATCTACCAATGCAACAAAGAGAAAAAATGTGCTATGAATCTTATGGGGTCATATTACGCATATGGACAAAGATTGGGAATTACGAAAGATGATGTTTTCTCTTGTTGTATATTATTCGTTCATTCGCTTTTTGGGAGCATTATTTGGTTTTTTACAAATTATTTTTTTATGCTCACTGAATTTAGCCATGGCGAAGACTCAATGCCTACTTGTGCGAATACCCTTGTTCTATTTTATTCATTATAGTTCCGTTTCTGTAGCAAAAAGTTCATAGGATGCATATACAAAAAGTCAAAACAACAAATATTATCATAAATTTTATTAAATAATATTTACAATTTCATCATTTCTACAAATCAGCTGCTTCAAAGTTATTTGTTAAAACATTGCTACTAAATAAGTTAATCTAAAATAGTTTTACAACGGCTTAAAATAGCATTTAAAATCACAAACAATTGGAAAGATAAAATATCAACCCAACTTACATATTAAGAAGACTATCTACAAATATATGTATATATTAAAAAAATAAAAATCTTAGGAAAGTGCATCAGTACCTACACAATGGACATGAAGTAACAGATTATTATTTAATATAAACAGTGTGTTACTTAAGAAAAAAAAAAACAAAGTGAATGTGGAGACCCTGAAAACATATTTAATTTGATAAAAGATCACTTGATACTTGTCGATGGAAACTTCTATATTTATAGTGAAGCTAATACATAACAATTTTATAGAGAGCTTATGCGAAGTATTTACATAATTTCAACAACTATCTTAATCACTTAATTTTCAAATTATGTGCGTCTCAATAATTTTTAGAATTACAATATTTCTATTAAACTACAATAACAATACCAGCACAATTATCTGATTAAAAACTTATGGTCTGTCAGCACTTAGAATATGATTCGACTACTGTAGGATAAAATCGGATATAATCGTGTAATAGAATAAATTATCGCGGAATATATAATAAATTATGACAAATTGACAATTTGAATGTAGTACACTCGAGAATTGCAATCGTCTCCATCGCTTTGGAAGTATATAGAGATAATACTCAGAAATTATTTTACCGAGGTTAATTGCATTGTAGGCGGGGACAGGCCTATATCGAAAAATGGAGAGACACATGCTAATGATGATGACTGAATTTCTCACAACGTTCAATACACATCAATGCATCAACAAAAAATAATTTAATTTCTTTCAAATAATTTAGTATTTTATAGTAATTTTTCTATCTAATTTATATTAGTTGAAGTATTCAGCGGCGGCGTTAAGTTTATTTATACCGGAATCACGCCAATTGTTAATTTAAATTATAACGATTTTATTTTTAATTTGCCAAGCACAAATCGCTCATTCATATTAACTTAATTTCCAATGTCTTTTCATGTAAGTTTTAGTCTCACTTAGTATGTTTTCTACATAAATTTTATGTATTTTTACGTAGGAATTCATGTTTTAAACAAGTTCTTATTAAAAATAAATTAAAGTTATTACATTAGTTACAATGCAAAAATAATTATTAAATAATTTGTAACCAAAATAAACAATTACAAAAATCAATTTATTAATAATTATAATTAAAGAAATCTACTCTTACAGTTTGAAATTGAAAAGAATTGTGCAAGCGCTCTGAGAAACGTTTCAACAAAGCGATTATAAAATATCATTATTTTATTTTTTACTAATGGGTTGATAAGGGCTTGCCTTCGTGCCTTCATCAACCCATTAGTAAAAAAACAATTCGAGAGAAAGAATGAAGCAATCTTAAAGAATAAATAAATACTGACATACTGAGCTGTACAAGAAAATTTTAAATCGACAAATATTCCTTTTATTATTGTACGTAAAGTACAATAAAAAATATAGCGTTATTTGTGTTAATATTTAGCTTTGACATAACATTACACACAATGATAGAAACATAATAAGACTCACACGCGCGCGCTCTTTTTGGCTAATCCCCCTACAATCTTTGGCGTTAACTGTACCTTTAATAAATGATTTAAGAAGTCGTATAGTTGGTTCACATTTTTCATAATAAATTATTTTATTATGAAGCTTCCCTGAGGAGTATTACATTAAATTACGCAATATATGCCAGTACTTTTTCTTTTAAAATCATTAAAACGCATCTATTCTAATATAAAATATCTTGTTTGTTTGATCGGATTAAAAAAATATATTTTTGCATTAGATAATCCAATTCTTTAAGAAATTTATCATCACGTTATAGATACAAGCCGAGACGAGTGAAACAGCGCGACACAGCTAGTCTTAAATATGCAACATTTACGTTGACAAATAACGCAAGATTTCTGAGGCTCAATCCCTTCTTTTCGTGTGACATGTTAATAACAAATACCGGTTTGCGTTTTCGCTTCATTTGCATAGAGTACCTACCCATAAAAATGAATGCCCATAGTGGACATTTATAATACTTAATCTGTAATTACTATCAGTGGCGTAGCTACACTTTCAGCGTCCTGGAGCACAATTTTTCAAGCGCTCTCTCTCAGTTTTTGAAAGATCGATTGTAACATTATAACTTTGCGAACTTTTAACTAATAAAAGTATTATTATTAAGAAATATATACTGAAAGATTACAGATTCATTATCATTATTTATTAAAACTGAAAAAAATTCATACACAAAACTCCAGATGATTCATTTCCAGGTTTGTGTATAATTCCTCACGTGCCCATATGAGAGAGGCGTTTGAAAAATTTTGATCCAGGGCGCTAAAAGTAAAGCTTATAATTCTTTGAATTGAAATTGATTTTAGTTCCGTTTTTCGCTACCTTTTCTGGAGTACCTACCTACATTTAATTACCGACTATTTGTTTCAATTATAGATATCTGTTCGAAACTAAAATGTTCCGAAAAAGTGAATAATGAATATTTATAATTAGGTGGGCATTTTCGATAGGCTATTGACAAAAATTTAAGAAAGAAAAATTTGCGCCCCCCCAGGCCCCGGCTCCCTGGAGCAACTGTTCCCACCCGCTCCCTGACGCTACGCCCCTGATTACTATCATATAACCAATGATGTTTCGTCTTTCTATAATAGTAAGTAACAAACACGTGCAAAAACTCACACGAGGCCGCGTTAATGAGTAAGAGTAAAATCAAAATCGTAAGGGGAGTATTGAAAATTACTAATTTTAAAACTATACTGATTGTACCCCTTGGCTTGGACGCCTAAATTTGGATTCCAACAACCCCGGTTCAATCCTTTAATTTTAATTTTTTAATTATACCGAAATTTCGAACTGAAAACAAATTTTATTATATAAAAAAAACTAAGATAGGTCCTTCACAGATAGTGTGGCTACTAAAGGTGCACTTCGAATCTTAGCCACAGCAACTGCGACCTTCTGCTTCGTATGAATTAATAAAAGACGGATTCAAGCGATCGCGTCACGCGACCAGTGGGCGTGGCCAGTCACTTGGCGACCGCGATCCGGTCGCACCGGACGCAGCCGAAAAGCACATCAAAATGGCGGCTACATCAAAGAACTAAATTCTTCTCTTCTACCCAAGATGTGAAAATTAAGTAGATTTTCATCCTCTTTTCCGGAGGCATGAGCATTAATATTATTTCATCTTCCAATAACTGTCTAATAACTCTTTTTTTCGCAGTTAAAAGGTTCGACATAATGCTTGGAAGAACTGTTTACTACAGAAACTGCAAGAATACTTAACAGTTCGGATTGGGCACTTGATTCGCGGACAGTAAGATAGAGGTCGCCACACGACTTTGATCGCCTAGTCATAAGGTCACAGTCACCTTAAGGCTCGAATTATATGCATCCGCGCGACCAAGAATTGCATGAAACTATTCGTGTCGAATTATATCGGCAGCGGCGCCACACGTACATTTTCATACAAATTCACAGCGGAGCGGCCTGACCGCTTGGTCGCGCGGACGCATATAATTGGTTCGGTAGTTACAGAAAATGTTACGTCTTATAAATAATCTCACTTGTTACAATACAATTACAGCAATACTGAAATTGCACTACTTATTTTCGCTCGATATTTTCACGCCGATAAGGATCAATGCAGTATTTCAACTATTGTGTTGGCTTAACTCTATTAGGTATATTTACAAATACTTTTGATTTTTTTGCTTTTCATCCACACGGATTTATACATATTATATTTAAGCGAATAGTGACATACTAATTTAAAAAGTTTCAAGACCACCGGAAGTGTATTGGCTACATAAATTTACCTTTACTTACCGTAGAAGTAAAGATCTTATCGTCGTTTTCTATGTAGAATAATTGAATATTCGCCACAAATTCGTGCCATTTCTGATTCTGACGTGAAATATTATATCTCAAAAAATGCTAAAACAGCAAAAGTGAGTTTTATCCATGTTTAATGGTGATATTGACAAAGACGGATCGTATCTCCATTGGACAAAGCGTTAGCACTCCGCTTTCGAGCGGCGCACGAACATTCACGAACGTCAGCGAACTGTCGAACACTCGAGATGACTTTATGTCCACCAAATCGGACACTTGCAACTGTGGACAATTAATCATTATTGTTATTCCAATATAAGTTGGACGTGTCGCTTCCGAGGGCTGGATCTGTAACTGGTGTTACTGTTTCCTTTCACCAGCCTGGCATTTGGATGCAATTCCACCGCCTAGATCTATTTGTTTAGTCCCAAAAAAAAAACTAGAAACTAGAAGTAGAATAGATGGCGTTAAAAACTAATTTTTCTCAAACATGCTCGGAAATGTAGGCATTCTTGTACTAAAAACAAGCCACGAAGTTTGTAATTCTTGGCTCATTCATTTCTTTCTTGGCCTAGGCCAAGAATGTTGTATGAAAATTCATTCCTGGCCGCTGCTCAGCCCGATGAAACCCGAAGTTTCACGAGTCTTAACGAATGCGCCCGCCGCTGTCACAGGCGTTGTAGGCGGGGGCGTTTCCTTTGCACTCATTGATAATTTTTTTGCATTATCACGTATTTTATTATTTCCTCACATTTATTGAAAAAAGCACTATACCAGCCTCGACCGGAATGAGGATTGCCTTGACTCAGTCCGGCAATCCTTCACTTCCTGGACTCTGCAGTAATGTACTATTTTACATGTTAAAGCTATAAATTGAATGAAACAATGTATCACGACTTAGCTTTCACGACTATTATTTTTACAATATGACTCTAATTACTAACAACTGAGTTGAGACTAACCATTACTGGATTAACATAACGTGGACTACCGAATACTCATCAAAGAGTAAAGTTGAATATAGGGACTTCCACAACACGGTTTCTTCGCACCTACCAAATAAAATATAAATAAAATAATAAAAGCTTCTTTTTTGGGGTCTGTTGACCCCCTAAAATTTAAGGTAATAAAAAACAACTCACCTGTCCGTCAGTTCGTGGGTACAATTTGTCGATCTCCTTGTTTCCGTAACACGAGTCGAGATGCACTCGTTGCAGTGTCATCCCCATACCGTGCAATAAGACGCCTTCCTTGTTCTGTTGCAATTTAAAGGTTATTTAACATTATCCTCGACTCAATGCCAAACCCTTCTTAAAGTTGTTTACAAAGGCAAGTAAATTTTTGTTTAATTTTAGTTTAGGTTTCATAAGACACCAAAAGTTTAACAAGCAATAAACTTGGCAAGTCAAAATATTTAAAGGTTACGTTACCTCGTCCTTTAAATATTTTGAACCCATATGCTGTTATTATACAGTAGTCTCATGTAAGAGGATTATTGCTGCAACAGATGAGTACCACAAAATGAGATTAGTTTTGACGATAATATAGCTAATATCCTATGAGCTCAAATTGGTACTATATTTAAAATACAACTTAGCTAATGTGACGTAACTGCGACTCAAGACCAACTCGCACAATGTTTTAAATGGGATCTAAACACGTTCGGTATTCAAAATTACACGTATTTAGTGCGAAATAAATTTAGCCATATGTAAAGTAATACTTCAACATGGTAGTCGAATCTTTTTATGTAAAGGTCGTCGGACAGGTTGACGGCTTACTTGACGGTAGGTGGTTACTGTCACAGAATAAATAATACGAGGGTGGAGTGATAAGTCTGGTAAAAATTAAACAAGTAGTAAAATTAATTAAATTATTATTTATTTTGCAACGTAGTCTCCGTGTAGCTCAATGTACTTCACCCAGCGTTTCTCTAGCTTTTCTATCCCTTCTATAAAGTCTATAAACTTAGGCAACCCTTCAAAATAGGCATTGGTTTCGTGCATGACCTCTTCGTTGGAGCCAAATCTTTTCTCACCAAGCCATTTTTTTTAATTCGGAAACAGAAAATAGTCACAAGGGGCTAAATCTGGCGAATACGGTGGGTGAGAAAGCATCTCATAGCGCAACTCATAAAGTTTTGCCATGGCAATCAAGCAGGTGCACGCAAGTATTTTTCATTTGGGAAACTCAATGTAGCTGTATTTATAGCTGGCTAAGTTATTTTTAGCAAGACTATAGGTATTAAATTTGAATGTTCAATACCTTTGTGGTCACGTGCGAGCGTAGCGAGGCCAGCACGACGTCGGCGGCATTTAATCGGGTGTGTGAGTAGACGGCGCTGGGCGAGTCTTCGCGAGCCGTGTAGTGCATAACCACTATGGGCTGCAGAAGCGTTTGCTGTGACACGTGTGCGCCAAGCGACAGCTGACCGCTAATTGCGACCTCTGGTGATGTCCTCTGCTGTATGTAAAAAAATACTCATCAATTAAGTCTATGCGCACTTGTTGACAGTTCCATACAGTGCCAGTGAAAATTAATACAGTTTCATACATTTCTCAAGACGCTGTTTGGAGTGGCAGGAGCTACCTCGTACACAGGCGGAGCAATCTTTCTCCAGCTTTGCGTTTTGTTTTGATGATTGGTATCCGAGACACTTGTAAAACAGTTTGAGAGTTCACCAACACCTCACACACGATAACTGAGACATCAACCGTAGTTGCACACCTTCTAATTACTTGGTTTTTGTTTGGACGTAAGTTGTTTTCCGTTCAACTTCCTTTTTTTTTGAGGTAGCGGGGAATGGGAAGGGAGGAAAAATGTTGCCAGAATGAATAAATGTACGAATGCGTTCAAGTTAGTGAGTAGTTGTGTGTTAAATAAAAATAAACAAATTAACACATAACTGGCGCAGCCACTTTTCGAACTTGTCAGTGTCAGTGACGTTCAGTTACGTCAGTGACGGTCCGACGCATTCATTGATCTGGCGTGAATTTCTAACGGAGAATATTTTGCCTGACGCGGTCGCAGTTCCTTTACACTCTCAATTTACAAATTTTTCAGTTAGTTTATATAAAAATATGTCAAAACAATGATTCATCATCTATCAGATGTTTATACAAAGTGATGAACTCCCCTTCTTCTTCTTCTCTTTTTCTCCAAGCGTTATGAACAAATTGCTTCTTCTTCATATAAGTTTTTAATACTTTATCTAATGTTAAAGCAATAGCTTCTAACTCATGAATATTGGAGGCATTCTTTTTAAGCTTATGTAAATTGCGATAGCTACTCCAAGTATACTAATAAATCATTGAGCGTGTCGGTGTCGACACTGAATGTTAGAATAGCACATCAAGGAACTGAACTGATACGTAACTGTCGGTCATGTGCCGCCACTGACCTGAGACACTGGGAGATATAGTAGACCTTTACTATATCCCCCAGTAAATAAAAAAGTGCAAGAAAGTACTGCGCTGCTTGAACTTGAATCAAGCTAATTTTATCTATGATGGTTCGATGAGATGTTTGCTAGCTAACACCCCATCAAACCATCATTTCACCGATTAATGTCTACGTTGGACTCTGACTGAATGATTGAGAAGCTTATTTAGCTTTTTTTGTACTTATTAAAATGTTGCTCCATAGTTATTCATTATATCTTTCAATGACTCGATATACAAATATTGTTGTAATATCAAGTGGATGGAGAGCTTTAAAATTGCATTTGATTCTTTATCATTAATGATAAAAAAAAATGAAAATTCAATATTATGGAAAAGACAAGCTCCAAATTCAAAATATCGACAGACTAAATATAAATCTGACAAGTTTTTTATTCTTTTGAAGCAGAGATAGCCGAATGGGTCGAAGAACACTCGGTTGCAGAATCGACAGACACACGGTTCGAATCTCGGACGAGCCTAAGCCTCCGAATGTTTTTAAATTTCACGTACGGATTAATAATGAAGTAAAACAAATTAGTTACACAGTCAGATTTGGCTCTCTCGTAGATGAGCCTGTGGGTGTGGCGAGTGCGCACGTTGTCCATTACGCCCTGGTTCATGCCGCGGTTGTCGTCTCGGCTAAGTCGACGGTCTTGCATTATCTGCATCAACAAACAGTACCAGTGTCGACCTTAGGGTCATCAAACACAGAGACCCGACGCCACGTACACATATGAAGGCAACAATATAAAACCAATCAACTACACAATAAGGTTGAGTACGCGATGCATCTGCGGCGCCGTTACCACTTTCACGTAGCACTGAACTGCATGCATGTCTGCGCAGCAAACAAGCTCTATATTGCACTGCTACCTTAAAATGAGCACGTCGCGTCGTCTCTCGGTGTGAACGGATGCACCAATTACGCAACAAATATATACTAAAAAGAAAGCCACGATATACACAAACGTTTATTTTTGATTCTTATAGGAAAAACAATAAGAGACTAGATGGGGACAAAAAATGGGCTCCCACACTCTCCTTGCTTGCTCTTTATTCATAAAACGAAACTCAAGAGCAGAAATGCAGTTATTTCACGGTAGTGTTCTGTAAGAGTCCGCTTGTTCGTGCCTATGGAATGCATTGTATCTGTTTCGACTAAATACAGAAAATTTAGTTTAGAAAATACACCATTCACTTTTACGTTGCCGCTAAGAACAGTAATAGTAGTAACTCAATCGGTTTAATTTAGAAATGCAAAGTGGATTTCAATAGAACCTCAATCTGTCCCGACTGCAAAGCGGCGACACCAAGCGGCGTGGAGGTAAGCAGCGTGAGACGTGACTTCTCGTCTTCTAAGTACGCGGCCGCAGGAAGGGGGTAGAAATTCGCTTGTAAAGGCAATTTCTCAAAGTACCGTCGTTTTATCATCTGAAAACATATAAAAATATTATGGTAGTATTATTGAGTGGGCTGCATAAATAAATATACCTACATTGCTAGTGGCTTAGATTGAAAATATTATTCTTCAAAGAAAAGCAAAAAGACCAATTTAGTAACCTCTACCACGTTTTGCAGAATCATCGCAAAGTCTATGGCCCGTCATATAAACTGACTAAATTCACGTGCATATGCGTTCGGCCACCAATTTGTCTACTTTTTTTTTTATTTTTTTTTTATTTTATTTTAGACAATCCCTTTTTATGAAAAAAAAAATGTCCTTTTACCTATGTCCTTTTCTGTATCCGTATGCAAGTTGAGTAGTTAAGGCGAGAAAGCGTAACAACCTCACTTTCATATTTATAATATTAGTTATGATAAACGTCTAAAATTTAAATTGCATTCTTGAGAAAATTGTCAAAAACAAACCCACACTGCCCAGTGGATAATTGCTCAGGCGTTGTCTTTAATGATACAAAGTTGTAAGGTATAGCAGATACAAGGATGAAATGTGTTACCTGCATGCCATTCATATCTGTGTAAAAGATGTCATCGTTCTTAATATTTGTTGAGAACCTCATGGCCATTTCTAGATCGTCCACTGCGGGGTCTATCAGGAAGGTGTTTGAGATTTCTACTTCCGTCTGAGGTAACGACGGGTTGTTGTACACCGTTATCTACAATATTACACGACGCTTTTTAAATGTTGAAGGCAATTTTACTTCAAGCTACATATGTGTATGATCCGAAATTAAATAATCTATATTCAAAGTATCCTAACTATAAAAGCTTATAAAATTTATCAACCACACAAGCGTAAATCTTGATTTTGTTAAATATAAAACTTTTATTTTTAAAAGTCGACAGTTAGGCTGACAGACCACTTGATAGTATGTGGCTACCGTAGCCATAGAGGTCGGAAATTCAACAAACAAGCACCGCGATAGAATTGGAAATCAATCTTCATCATGACTTTGGATAAAGGATAAGGAATAAATAGGGTATTGTATTGGGCTTGATATCACTCGGAATTACACCGTTCTTATATCTTTTTACAACTATTAAGGATATTATTTTATATTTTATCAAGGTTCGAGGATAAGGTGCCTAACAGATGGATACAAAGATATTTTTTGAGACAAGAAATTTTTTTTTGTTTTCCTCTCGTATGTCCCGGCTTTTTTGAGGTTAAAAAGAGTGAAGTAAAAACGGAAAGTGTTTCTACAGTTCGGTCAATTCGTTCGATAAATTGTTGTACAAATTTCAACTTTATCCAGAGAGTATTAAAGCTTAAAATCGAGTGAGTGAAATATGACGCAAGTCGGTCACCGACACAGATCTGTGTCGGGACATACAAGCATAGTTGCATAGATCTATGCCAAAAAATACGGGGACATACGAAGGGTTAATATTTTACCCGTAGATTTAAAGCAGCATCAGATCATACATTCTTTCTAGAAGGTTAAATCTTCAGTTCTTTGATTCTTTGTGAAAGACCAAACAGAGTTAAGAAAAATAAAAGCATACCGCTAACACAATTTCAACTGAACTCGGTCCGTTGAGGGCGGCATAAAGTGTCGCCTTGTATTGGCCTTCTACAACCACAATTTCAGGGAAAGGGCTGAGTTTCAATACTTGACCGGGACCCGATGGTATAAACAAATATGCGCCGCTATTGTTATCGGGCGTTTTTTGAGTGTCGTAGCTGGAAAGTAGAGATGAAGACATAGATTAGATTATGTCATAACACAAAGTCATTTTGATCCAAGCGATCAAAATGACGTGCTTGTTTTCGACCGAAGTGTTGTATTCTAATCAACTTTTCTAACAAATTTTAGAGTATCTATATATGTTTTAAATAAAAAAAAGATATTTAATAAACACGAAGAAAGTCGTGTTTACGAAACACCTTATTTTTGTAATGACACATAAGTGATACGCTATTTTATATTTAACAAATATTTATTTTTTCAAAATAAAGCAAGTCCAACTTGACAACGCAAAGAATGTAAACAAACCTTCAAGGCTTGATAAGATGGCTTCTTACAATATGAAACAAATAGCGCCAGGGAAAAGGACAGAGTCCCGTTGGCTTTACTATACAGTGTCATATTTCAAGTGTAATTGAGCGCAGTCGCATTTGTTTATAAATTTGTGACTAATAAAAATATTGTATTTGGTAAAGATGGCATTTGGTACGCGCAATCAAGACAATTGCAATATTCAACAGGTCAATTTACTAAAAAAACAACAGAACTGTAAACGGAATTTAAAAAAATATGGTGATACTTATACAATTAAGTTAAGAAACCTTTTTCTTCGACAAGACCTGAATCAAATTATATTCTTTAATATATTTTTTGGAATTCCAAAAAAAAAAAATATATCTAAAGGTGGCAAATGATTTCGTAATTAAATTCGAATTCTATACATCGATAAAGGTTTATGACCATCAATGAGAATAAATTAGCTTAAGTGTTTAATCGTGAAAAAAAGTATTGATTCTGTACCTATGATAAATTAAAAAGGATCTTACGTAACGAAATCCATATGAACCGGTACGGTCTCTCCGCCTGTGGCGACTATAGATTTGATGAGACCGTTCATATTGGCGACCAGTTTGGTTCCGTTGCCGGCGTGGAAGGCGACGTCTTCCGTGAGTCGCGTCGACGGTTGCTCCACGGCGAACATCTTCGGCAGATCAATGTTCCAGTAGTCCGCGTTGTAAACGCGCACTCGGGCGAACGACGTGAACCTGGCAGTGTTAGAGGCAATTACATTAGCGCTGTTACCGAACAGAGATACACCGAAAAAGACACACAAAATAAGATTAATTAAAAAGAAAAACATCTCAAACGATACTCTTCATGGCAGTCATGCTACACAAACTGTACTTCTACATTAACTTGCTATGAAAAACAGTAATAGTCAATTGGCAGAACGAAAACTTAATTAGAAAAAAGAAAGAACCATAAACGAATTCTTGACGGTTCTAGAATTACAATAATGATCACTTGCTAAAACGGAAAAAAATAACAAAGTAAAGCAATTTTAGTAGTAACAATCTTCAAATACTAACAAGCGAGCGAGATTCACGCAAAAAGATTGCGAAACAAGCTGTATAGAAGAAAAGGAGAAAAAAAAACATGTCCCGTATACCTACTTGTTAATTGTCATGCTGTCTCGCATTGAAACGGTGTACGAGGTAATCGAGAGGGCGTCCACTGTCACAGGGAATGACAGCTGGTATTTATTGGCTGCGAATCCAAGTCGTTTTTCGCCGGCTACCACCGGAGACACTTGAGCTGTCACAGGGTTGTCTTCAGAGTCAAACACCTGAAATTTAAAATGGAATAGCTCGAATTTAGAGTATGGAAACTCGCTTGAAATAGTAATTTTACGTGATGAGATATACAACCTCGTAATATAAATGTTGTGCATAGTTGTAATTTTTGAGAGGAGTCTATTTCAATGTAACAGCCTAAAAAATTACAAATAGGCTGATAGCTTACTGGAGCAAACATAACTGCTGGGAAAAGCAGACCGAGGTTCGTATTTTTTGTAAGTTAATTTTGTCGAATTCATGGGTAAATCAGAAGAAAAAAAAATTTAGATGGTGAGAAAACTAGCTTGTTGTCGCGGCTTCGTCCGCTTTAAAAAATAAAAAAGTAAACAATAAAACGCCCGACATCTAAATTGCTGTTACACTTTTCCAGAAACATTGTTGTCACTCGAAAAATGACAGTGAAAAAAAACTACAAATTTGTAGATAAGCTTTGATGTGATTAATGTGCTCTTTAACTTTACACGGGAATGTGCATCTAACAGATTGCTTGATCGAAAATCATACGGGAAGTATAAAAGACTGACCTCAACGTGAGGTGTAGAAACGAATACAGTCAACACTTCGTTTCTTCTAAATGCGAGCGCGTTGTACAGAAGTATCCTTCTGGAGGGTGACAGTATGTCAAGAGCTATGGTAATGCGAGACGGTATCTCGTCGTGCCTCCGCCAAATATCATCCACGTCGAAATGTATGTCTTCCTGGTTCTGATCTTGAATCTCGGGCTGTTTCACGAGGTAGAAAGCCGCTTGTTGGATGGCCGACTGTCCGTATTTGATTGCCGCTAACATTCTAAAACAAATTTTAATCTATGTATTTCAAGGTTTTAGCAGAGTGGGTTTCCACAGTCACACAGGGATTATTGCACTATGGTCACACTCTTAAAAACAAGTTGAAAACATTTTGTTTTCAAGGCAAAATCAGATGCAACATATTAGTGACAGTTTTCTATTCAATACTTCTTTTTATAAAATGCACAATTCTCGCTCATTTTCCTATCACTTGGCTAAACTGTAACTTAGTAAGTCTTAAGTTTTCTGTAAGTCCTTTATTTAAAAAATTGTAACGTACATTATTGGATAGCCATACTACAGCCACAATACAGGCGTGCCTAGTGTGGTTACCAGGGTTTATTCTTGACTGCAATGGGTTATAGTAACTAATCTAAGCTCCATCCATCAAGCGTAGCAGATGATTTATTGTACCGAGTGTGAGAAGACTATTTACTAGATACATTCAGTGTAGGACTGTCATAATCATTTCAAGTCATAATCATTTCACATCATGCAAGCGCTCAAACACGCGAAATTAAAAATAATTTATAAACTAAAGCAAAATTTAAAAAAAAAACATATGTTTTACAATTTAGTAGGCACTACATTTTTTTACGAATTTGAACCTTATTACAAAATGAATGTACTAAGAAATTTTTTACAAACGAAAATTTCGTCTAGATTGTTTCTTCACTCCGTATGGAGTGAAATACGGTGAGATGACAAGTGACCCGTTCGTGGCAACGTAAGTAAAAGCGAAGACTCACCTCTTGGCGTAGTCTTCTCTGGTTTGGTCAGGCGAGGTTCCCGTGATGCCGTCGTGGTGCTGAAACAGGGACAGATCTCGCCGTGCCATCTCCACTCGGTCGCGCAGTTGCAAAGACATTACGTGGCTGACAGCTTTGCTGGCCACCGCTTGGGCTGTGATCATCTCCGCCGCTCTGCAATGACGACATATCGTTTCACTAGTTGTGAGTGTCTAGAGTGGGCCTACCCTCTCTACAAGGGCGTATGAGCTACATGGTCCATTACGCTGGCCTAGTGCAGGTTGGTAAACTTCACATGCGCCTTAGAATTTCTTCTTTGGCGTATGCAGCTTTCCTCGCGATGTTTTCCTTCACCTTTTAAGAGCAGTCAGTAAATGTACTTAAGTTTTTTTTAGAAAAAAGTGGTACATGGTACATGGCCATTCTTACATGGCATGACCGGGGATCGAACTCGGACCTCTCGATATGATAGGCGGCGTCTTTCCCACTGCAACGCTCTTACAAAATACATATTGTCACAGTCTTTATGTTTCTATTATGATACAATTTATAGCTTATTTTTACCTGAGGTAAGCGAGTAGTATTCTATCCATATTCTTATAGAATGGCCTCGAAGTGTAATATCCACTCCAATAATGTTGGTTTCTGTCTGCATACGTAAAGAAGTCACCAGATAACACTGGGAAGTCAGACATTTTCACTTCTTCGTGCACTGCCTTGAAGTACTCTTGGAGGGTGCCGAATTGAATCTATCAAACAGTTTTCGATCCTATTAAAATTAAAATACCGCAAAAAATGCTTTACAGGACAAGCCAATTTGTTGCAAACAAACCAGTAACTTGAAGTGTGTAAACTTTCTCATCTTTTCTTTTGAGCTAATTTTCTTCTGAGCATTTTTTTTTTGTTGGGAAATGTATAAACGGGTCCATTACCTCAGCATTAAACGCGTCATTGTTGTTTATGTAGTCAATTATCATCTGGTAATTGTTGAACTGATTGTCCCACTCGTTGGCGCGGTCGTATCTGAAGTCGTCACCGAGAGGGAACAGCACTACATTACTGCGATACAATTGAGCCTTCTTGCGCCATTGATCTAGGATCATTGTAGCCCTGAAATAAGAATAATACTTTGCTAAATAATCCGGTTCAATGACAGAAATTCATTGATTTCATCATTCGCCACTTACACATGCACCTTGTTTATTTCTATTTTATTTTTTAAATTAGGTTCGTACACATCAAAAATCTTAGTGCAAGAAGAATGCTATATTGTGTTATTTGGTAAACTAATAATATGTACACATATTATGGTTTTTAAAAATTTGTTTTATTGCAAGCAATTGTATAATGTTGTATAATATTAAAGGCTGAATTTATATTGGCGCGGAACGAAATGGAATGGAAGTGTTAATTTCGCCTAGTAGCGTGAGAAGAGGCGCAATCGTGAGATAGCTCGAGAAATATCGCAACTACGCCTTAGGTTTGGACCAATACAAAACATTTTGCCTTCACGCCACTTCTCGCGGATTCCCTAGACGGCGCCGAAATTCTCGAGAATCCGCGAGAATTCGAGAATTCTTCCGACATGCCACCTCTTTTTTTTGGTTCAAATCTAAGTTGTACCTTACAAAATTTAACTTATAACTCATTACAATTTGTGCAATTTCCGCGACAGTATAAATTCAGCCTAAAGATGATTATAATGCGCTAATGAAGCATATACAACACATACCTGTCCTGAACGTTCTTCGGTGTAATCTTGACAGGTGGGACGCCCCATGGACAAGTGACTCCATTTCCAGGCAATCTCTTAAAGTCAAACTGGCAGCAAATCTGAAAAGATTTTAAATAAGAAAAAATTAAAAGCAGTGACATCTTGGTAGGATGCAAGTTGGCTGAAAAGACAAGATTAATTAGTCATGGTGATCACTTGCTTTAATGACAATTGGAATAACTGTGATTAAAGCTGTATTATGTGAGAATTTGTATAATCTAGAATACAATATATAAATTCTCACATTGTGATAGCCTCCTAACTCAGAAAAGCCTGAACCTAACAGAGAGACTATTATTACAAATAGCTCGATACAGATATATAAAAGCAAAAGAATCACATAATGTTTTATTGCAATTTGAATTGTTACTCAAGAAACATTTCAATATATCTTAAAGTAATTAAATGGAACATTATATATAAAAAAATAATAAGATAATGAATATAAAACATCTCTTGCCTAGACACATCTATATGTACTTAAGTACACAAAACCAACCTTTGGATCTGGTCCACAAGAGTGAGGAACATCGTAAGAATAAAACGGCATCATGTGAGTAAACATATCAGTTTTGCCAATACTATCTGAAATCAATTTTAAAATATAAATTATCTGATTAGAACTTTTGTAAACAAAGAGCCTTGCTCATTTTCAGGTTTAAGGGCCGTCATTTTCAGGGTTCCAAATTTCAAAAAGAGAAAAAATGCTACAATAATACAAAAAAAGCTTTTTGGTTCATCCCTCAAAAGGCAGATTTTTCCAAAATCGAATATTAATTTCTATGGTTCTTCAAACGTTTAAGTAATGACACTGTGCGTTCCCTACCCCCTTATGGTCCGCTATAAATCAACGCAAAGGTATTTTTTGTAACATAATATATTTCCATTCGTTGTTAATGTTAATTTCTAAAGATTTTATAATAAGCGAGGTCTTAGAGTACAAGTAGACTTAATCATAAATATTCTAAAATATTTTTCTTTATAATATAATCACATTATATTTTTTGAGTTCTGTTGAGCATCAGTAAGTATCTATACTAATATTATAAATGTGAAAGCAACTTTGTCTGTCTGTCTGTTAGCCTTTCACGCCTAAACCACTGAACCGATCATCATGAAATTTTGCATACACATTGTCAGGGATGTAGGAAAGGACATAGGGTACCTTTCACGCAGAAAAAAGTGTTGTTCCCGAGGGATCATCTAATGCCTGGCAAAGCTATAACGGCAATAAAGATGTTAGGCAGTACATTGCTCATATATTTAGTCAGGTGGTATTTTTTTATTTTTAAAGGCGGGCGAAGCCGCGGGCACCAGCTAGTTTTCAACTAAAATGTTAATTTTTGGAAGGAGGATAAACTTTCCGTATACAATTAAGTATGTTTAGAAACCTCACGCCAAGAACGCTGTCGAAATTGATAAGATCAATAAGGGACAAGGAGGGGAATGGGGGAATGGACTCTCATTCCCTACACCACATGTGCTGTTATTTCACACACAGTAATAAGGGAGTGATTTCTTCAGTGGGCAGCCTCGTTTATGACTACCAAGCGCAGTGTGCCTTGCCAGCACTAAATTATACCTATATTTTATCTTTCTAAGATAATAATTTTATCTTACTTACCCCACAGCTGCCTCCATTTAAATTCCAATTGTCTATTTTGTGCTAATTCTTTCTTTATTCTATAATGTACCCTCTGAATCAATGAATTCTCAAAACCGGCCAGTTTCAAGAGGTACGGTTGAGAACTTGAGTATCCAAAGGGATCAATGGACCATGAATTTTTCGGTATAACACCCAAGTTGTCGATGAGCCATTGGTGTCCAGTTGTTAACTGTTGTATAATGGAGAGCCAATGTGAGTTGGCCTCATCATTCATGACCCAACCGCCAGTTACAATTTCTATTTGGCCTGATTCTAACAAGCTGAAATTTTTGAGAAAAAATTGTTTTTTCCTTATTTATAAAAAATAAAAAGCTAAAGAACAAAACCTTTTCAAATAACTGATTCATTATAATTCATTAACCTTAACCGAATTTCCCAAAGGGTGAGGTATGGATAAGACGAAAGTTATAAGTCTTTCCACCCCAGTAACAGTTGGAAATTCAACTCTCGAATGAGTACATCTAATTGGGACACACAGTCCAATTAGGTAGAGCCAACTTCGAGAAGGAGCTCGGATGGGCAGCTTTCGGGAAGGTCTGAGACATCTTCTCGTCCAAAATTCCTCAGTGTCTTAAAACAAAAGTTTTCGACCAATATGTGTTGCCAGTAATGACATATGGCGCTGAAATGTGGTCTCTAATTATGAGCCTCGTAAGAAAGCTCAACGTCGCTCAACAAGCTATGGAGAAGGCTATGCTCGAGGTTTCACTGTGAGATGGAATCAGAAATGCGGAGATTCGTAGACGAACGAGGGTTACCAACATAACCCCCAAGGATAAGTAAGCCCAAACCAGCAAGCGCAGCGTAGATGGACGGACACACGAGCTGATAAGGGCCGCGGTTCGACGATGGTACCAGGCTGCTTGTGATCGGTCCTTTTGGAGAATTAGGGCGGAGGACTCTGTCCAGCAGTGGACGTCCTACAGCTGTGATGATGATTCATTATAATAAACTGATGGATATTGAAATTTTGGCGATTATTAAAAATTGTTGACATTTCTGTTCATAATTAACACCACATTCCATAGTAAAAGTTATTCTTTATGACCCACATTGTCAACTGTGGTAAAAAAAAATTGAGTTTTTTTTACAGAAGTTTAACCAAGTTTGATTCCATATATGTATATACAAACACATACATACATATTTAAATTTCACAGTTAAACCCCCAAGTAAAAATACTACATATTATTTCTTAATATTTAAAATAAGTACAATAATCATACAAACTAACCCCTGAAAGATCGCTTTCTCACGCTCTGTAGCATCGGAGCTCCACCACAAGGACAAATAGCTTATCTCAGCCCAAATAAACTTCCTTCCAACACCCTCATTCAGTTTTTCCACCATATTTGTGAATATAGCTTTTGTTTGAGTCTTGTAGTAATTTTCGAATGTCTTTATCCAACCTAAAAGTTTTAAATTCGCATTAATCCAGTCATTGCAATTCAATTGTTCTATGTGTTATCAGCGTTTCCGCAGTTCATTATATAACTTTTGGCTCAAAATACATATGTAAATATTGGGCAGATTCCTACTTCTGTAATATGCCAAGTTGATTCAAAATAACAGTAAAGTTGACCGTTCACTTGATGATAGATAACTACAATAGTCTTAATCATAATCAAATTCCCTTGGAGTATCTATTCAATAGGATGCAGCCTGCATTAGACTAACACCAAAACTTTTGTGGGCTATTGTAATATTAAAAATAGTAAATAGTACTAGGCCTAAACATTCAAATCCCAAGCATTCATTAAACCTACTCTTTTTCTTCGCCTTCCCCTCGCGTCTGTCAGTACAAAGACGCTTACACACGGGACTGAAACAACTTTTCTCATTTTAGTTAAACGCTCGTGGACTTACGTTCGTCACAATAATTATATTGCAACCGACGCCAGTTAATACAATAATTATATAATAATGAACATTTAATAAAATCGTAAACGAGCCGTACCTGTATATTAAAGCTTTTTTTAAAAAACAATGTACATGTTGTATTCAAGTTACAAAGGATAAAAAAATAGTTTTTAGAATTTTTGTCGGTTTGTCTGTCTGTGCGTTTGTGCACGCTAATCTCTGAAACGGCTTAACCGATTTGAATGTGATTTTCACTGAAGTATTGTAGCAAGCTTCCCGTAACTTATGTTTTCACTGATGTATTGTAGCAAGCTTCCGTGTGTTTGTTTCATTCCAATCGGTTTATAAACAAAAAAGTTACACGTTTTAGCGAATGCCACGTACGAAGTTGCAGGCTCAGCTAGTCTAAACAAATAAGTAGCGCCATTTCACAAAATTTTGAGGCAATAGTTATCATTCATCTCAAACTTTGCAATGTACAAGAAATACAACTATACCTATAGATTGAGTTAATAAGCAAAACCTTGTCTACTTACAAAAATTTATCCAAATCTTGAAAGTCGTTTCCAAGATACAGAAGAAACTAGTATCGAATAAACACATCTTAAAATGCAAGGAGTAAGGTATTTTTCAAATTTTTTTTCTATCAAATTACTTATAAAAAAATATATTTATAGATATACACCCTCCACAGGTACAATAAAGAGGCTTAAATGACTGGAAGATAGTGTCATCATGGACTGGATAATTTTCATACCATCGATGATTAATTAAAAATATCTCTAAATAGTTACCGGGATCGTTGTGAGAATGTGGTACAATAAACACTTTAAGTTTATTTTTCTGACTCCACTGTTTTTCGTCATAGTCTATTTTCCAACCTTGCTTCCATACACCACCATCTTTATCATCAAATAATATCCTTTCATACATTGACAGCATCTGGAATCGTTTTATATTATGTCTTAAGCTGGTAGTGTGCCTCTTTTTGTATATGACTTTAATACAGAATTAAACTATTATTACTAGACTTAGACCTAAATATAAATATTGTTCCTTTTCAAAAACGGTTACAATTATTTAAAATTAGCGACTCACTATTGGACTGTGGCGTGTATTTGGTGTGTTTGACGTCAATATTAAATTGAAATGTTTAAATCTTGAAACTTCTAGGAACTTCAGTTTGGAAAAGTTTTTTTTTTTTGGGCAATTTTTCCCATGTTTTGAAAAACCTTCATTGGCCTTCAAATATTTGAAAAAAAAAAATAGCCAAATTGGTCCCCAGTGGATTAATTCGGCAATTTTTTTTTCTCAAGCACTTAGCAAAACGTTTAGATATTCATTTTTTTAACATACATAGTTATATATAATATATGAGATAACTGTAAATTGTGAGAACCTTGATTACTGCTTTGTTTTCTTGACTTCTACATTTACACAGAAATAACAATAAATATAAAAAACATAACATAGGTATTAATACCAAATTTGCATAGATAAAAATCATGGAAAGTAACTGAAAAATATATAGAATAACTACATTACAGTTACTCTCAGAAAGAGAAGATTTGTTTCTCTCATTAATAAGTCTAAAGTTTACCTTTACTGAACTCAGCAGATGATAAAAAAGTCTATACCAGAAAGTGTATGCTTGTGATATTCCAGTTTAATTTACAAATTATGCCCAGTGTTTCAATGCCCCTATATAAAAATAAATACCTTTTGATGGGATAAATTATATTAATTCATTTAGAAATAAATACATATAATTATTACTTCTTTGTTTGTAAAATATTGCTAAGCATGGTTTAATTGTAGAATTAGGAACACTGGAAACATAAAAAGATTAATAAAAGTAGGGGTTACCTGAACATCAAATTTAGGTGCAACCTGTTTCTGTAGTGGGCAAGTAGACTGATCGAAATTTATATGCATTTTTGGAGGCTCATCACCAACAACTTTAAACTCTCTGTATTCAGAACCTTCTTTGTGGATCTTTTCATCAACAACTCTTATTTGGTGCTCCTTTGACTGGTCCATGATTTGATTCATGGCTGATTTAATTTCACCAACAACCACATGGTGTTCTGTGAGTTCCTTCTCTATATTACGAAGCTTCGATTCAAAAGCAGTCCATTTGTTCTGAAAAATAGGTATACAGTTTCTTAAAGGATTTTTAATTTTAACTAGCTGACCTGGAAAACTATTATTACTTACATCATCTAACTCTTGAACAGGCTTAATGCTAGGTAGTTTAAAACTTAGGTCGGTGACAACGTACAATATAAAGATGAAAGCAATAATACATGTTGCCCAGAAAATTGCCGAAATTCTTCTGATTCGCATAATTCAGGAATATCTAGAACTGAATTACATTTAAAAAAATTAGGTAAATGATATTCTAGCCAGTTTAAAATCGCTCATATCTTAAAAGTTCATTTTATTATAAAGATTACATATAATTGCTTACGTTTTTAGAGATAAGGAGCCGTTAGCGGCTCCCAAAATATGTATTTTCTTTTTGTAGGTATTTTAAGAACAATTACTTCTCAACTTCTCATTTTATTTAGATAGCAGTTATTACGTGTATAAGAAAAAGTTGATACATAACCATGTGTGTTAAAAAAAAATTGCAGGTTTATTTATTCCTTCTTAAAAATTTATAAGAACTTATAAAATTATTTACTTTACGTTTGTTTTGCCATTCGTTTAGTTGGCAATTGTTACTACAAAATGACATCTAAATGATGTTTGACATTGACACAAGGTTTTCAGTTGACAGCGCGGATAAAAAAATTGACTACATAGAGCAAAGATAGTGCACCCAGACTACCACCGATTATCAAAAAAATTACAATCTCATGAAAATACAACAGCCGTGCACCAATTCCAAATTTTATGAAAATATTCAAGTATATTCTCAGACAAAGTTAGTACAAATACAGAATTTGGCCTAGGCCTAGGTCTAATTTTATCAAAATTTCGTTAGAAATCGCTATTAATTTGCTTTATTGCTAGCATATCGATTTCTTAATTCGTTCTTATTCCTTTTATTTTAATTAAAACGGGAACTGTTGTTGCGTCATTTCGTAATTGGAATAAGTTCTAACATTTTTTTAAAATATTGAAGTCATTTACTTTTACAAATTCCATGGCAAACATATAGTGCGTATTTAATCCTAGCGCTTTCTAGTACGTAATAATTTGAGTTTTAATTAAATTAAAAGAAAACATACGACTTTAAATTAAATAATAACTATAAAAAACTCATAATATAAAAAAAACAAGTTTCAATTTTTTATTTTAAAACTGATTATTATGTTAGAATTGGACTTTCGCCATTATTTAATTTTATTTGTTTGACTAAATAGTTCGACACAGTCTGGTTCGATATTGATGGAACATAACGCATTGCATTGTATTGATTTTTTAAAACGAACTTTGAAACGTCAAACAATTTGTTTGTGAAACATGGCGTCAAAGGAGTCTCTCGATGTGAGTATTTACTTTAAAAAAATATTTTGACATTGTTTTACACGATTTCTTCCTAAAGTCTTGTGTGCATACCACGAAACTGAAATTATATTGTCTGGTCTTATAAAATTAGCTTTACACTTTCTTTAAATCGAGATTTTACACAAGAATAGACCACGCCCTGGTAAAATTTTCAAATTTTAATACTTTAATATTTTTTATATAATTAATACTACCTTAAAAGAAAGTTTCATTGCACAGAATAATTATTAAAACATCTTATTTTACTTGGAAAATTATATAAAAGCACCTTTATGTTACCGAGTTGCTAAAAACTTAAAATGAAAGGTTTGCGGCTTTTTATTTAAATGCCAATAAACTAATATTAAATAATGAATTTCTCAAATTTAATGTTGTATAGGAATCCTTACATTTTATACGTTTTATACTTAGTAATTTAATATTAGGGTGTATTTTATATATAACATATTTAAAAAAAGGTAAATCATCCTCCAATCTTTTCAGTTGTTAATACATTGCCGGCATAGCATTAGATAAAAATTAAACCTTGGTTTAGTTTGAACTCAGTGTAAAAGTCTACTTATAAAATTGGTCTTTAATTTTTTTAAAATATTAGAACTTCATGATAACCACAGTGATGCATCAGTCAGATGATACATCTTGAATTGTGCGTAAATTTTATGAGATGACATAAAATAATGATATAAATTAATGTTTTAGATGCATTTAGTTGGAAACCACATAGCTTAGTGTCAGCACTTAGTGTCTCCCAAATCCTTGCGATTTGCATGGTTAGTATACTACTGGTAGTATACTAAGACTATTGGACAGTACACTAATATTTTATGTAGAAAACTACTATTAACCACTATTAAAAAAAAACCTTATTGAAAATATTAATAAATATTAAAGGCAACTACATTATTAAAATAATTAATCTCTTGATGCAGCCTTACGCAGATAATCTTCCTGTAATGATATGGTCGTTGTAAAGCCGACACCTGCTATGTGCAGTTTTTTGTTATCCAACATTCCAACCTTAGTGACTAGTTCACTGCCTTATCTATTGTATTAAAGAAGTTGCTAAGCACTTATGAGAATTATTTGTTGAACTACGATCTTATGCTATGTGCAACAGCTAGACAAAATTTACTCTAAAATAATAATAATAAATAAACTATTAAATTTTAATGTTTAAAAGAACAATAAGTTTAGGTAATATAACACTAAGTTACAAATGAATTTTTTTTTAAAATAAACCTATATGTAAAAAATTTCTAGAAAACTTTTTTGTCAAATATCTCAAAAGTATACTTTTTGCAAATAGCAGATTTTAGTTTGACAATGACGATTATCTAACTGCTGTCTTTTTCTAAAAACATTGTCATGTCTTATTTGACTAAAATATTTATGTAATAGTACAGGTACTACATTATAATATAATAGTACAAGTATTTGCTCAGGAACAAATAGACTAATGGATAACTGTTCGAATATAAACCATCAACAAATATTTTTTTCTTTGACCTGCATGTAAACACAATGTGGTGTTTAACTTGAAAATTTATTTATTTATTTAAAAATCTAACATTTGACCCATTTATTATAAGAACTTATTATAAGCATGGACTTTTTTTGCAAATTATATACACAAACCTTTATCATTTATATCTTTTTCCATAAGTAAAAACCATATCAAAATCCATTGGGTGGTTTAGAAAAAGTGGAGAAAC
Organism: Bembecia ichneumoniformis; assembly: GCA_910589475.2. Taxonomy (NCBI): domain Eukaryota; kingdom Metazoa; phylum Arthropoda; class Insecta; order Lepidoptera; family Sesiidae; genus Bembecia; species Bembecia ichneumoniformis. The sequence goes on along the minus strand of OU342537.1, from coordinate 7,155,198 downwards.
AAACAGTTGTATAGATTGAAAAAAAAAATTCTTTATTTGCTGCAGCCGCTGCTGTGTTCGGTGGCTGAGATAGTCATGTTAAAATATTCTCTGACTCGATTATTTCCTTGAGTTTAAACAAATGAGTCTTTAGCTAACTTATATTACTTAGGTTTACAACTTTAAAATAATGTATGTCACTATTCTCATATGGATTTCAACTTTAAAATATTCATTCTCATACAACTTCTAATTTATTTATTAATTTTTTAAATTAAATTACATAATATTACTATTTTATTAGTGTCACAATTTTGCAACAGTGTTTGCTTATATTGTTCAGTGCAATGAGACATTACAATTTGTAATATCTTTTACTTGGGAAACAGATAACATTGGTTCAAAGAAAAGTTCTCAACTATTACAAGTTACAAAATTTGTTTGAAGAGAGTGTAAAGTGAAATTCTTGCTTTGTGTTAGAAAACCTTTTTAATTTTTTTGCTTAATGTCTCTTATAAGGATCTCAGTAGTGTTGGATTTTTATCAAGTTATGTATTACATGTTGATGTTTTTGCAGCTTTTTTTTTTTATATTTGATATTTGACTGAATATTTTTGGGGTAATGTTTACGTTTCACAAATTATCTATTATTTCTAACGATAAAAAACATTCGCGCTGAATACTTTCAGCACGTAAATGATGCGAATTTTAAAAATCGTGTGGTAGCTGAAAGGCAAGCGTTATATAGGTTGCGCTGTGTTTGCCGCGGTTCGATAACGGCCACATCAATTGACCGCATCCGCATTTATGGTAAAGGACGCAGCACGCGTTCCAAGATACGCTTATCTTTTCTCAAGGTCACTGGATCATCACCGGCCGGGCACAATTCCCTACAGACCTCATGTAGGTTGCATTTTATAGCGGACGTGCCTGTTACAATTTAATTATTATTCTATTATTCTGCCGGGATTTTATCCTTAAATCTGAAGTAACAGCATAGTTAGGAAGTAATAACACTCAGATTTCTTTGAACTGTAATTACGTCAAACGATTTTGTTTAAAAAGTTATCTATCCTTTCTATTACAATATCAAGAATTAATACATTGAAATCTTATATATAAAAATGAATCCCTATTTCCCCTGGTCACGGCATCATGCGTGAACGGGTAGACCGATTTTAATTCGGTTTTCGCTAATGGAAAGAGGGATAAACGGGGAATGTTTTAGGGTATATAAAAATTGCACGCCGGGCGAAGCCGGGGGCGGGTCGCTAGTTCTTAATGAATCTCAATTAACGATAATTTTGAAAGCCTTGACTTTTAATTAAAAAATATATATTTGAACTTTTCAATCTCATTCTGTAAGTTTTTTTGCGATTTTTTACGTTCCTAGTACTCTAACCTCAGATAGTCCCATAGAGTCAATTCATCCTTATTAGTAGGTAACAGAAGAATCGATTGGCGCCAAAAAACAAAACTTGAAAATTGTCCTTATTCCGCTGACTATACATTTTTTTCAAAATCTTGAAAAATGGCCATCAACCATACAAAAAATTCCCGAGATGAACAGAAATTAATTTTTCATCTAATTAAAATTAAACCATTATGTAAAAACTAGATAGAAGCCAGTTTTTGACATATTTTCTTAACTGTATAGGTTATGTTACAATACCTAGTATCAAAGGCCATTTCCAATTTTAATTCTTTACTCTCGCCCAAGAGGCAAAAAAATATGCCCAAAATTAGCATTTTATCTCTTTCTTTTTGTAATGGTGCTAAAAAATTTGAATGTTTCTGTATTTAATGTTTACCGGATCATTTTAGTTTCCTATTTTTATTTTATTTTCTACACTATAACAACATCGAGATAATCTCACGTGAATATTTATGGATAAGGATTTGTATCAATGAATAACCTGTCTACTATAGGTAATATGATTGCGGGCGACCTTACTTGCCCATCCCTACATTGTACAACCCATTTAATTCATGAATGAGGTCCGACTTGTATATGCATACATACATATACTGTCAGCACATCATTTTTCAGCGTCAGTAACAGACGCTCAGAACGTTGCGGAGTTTAATTTATATATTTGAGAATTTATTAAAATAAGTGGACTATGAATTTGTTATCTTTTTCATCACTTAACATTGAAACACTATTTCTGTTACTTTACTGCGACTGAAATTTTTGCTAAAATAGCCTTCCTATTTTAACTGTATTCTGAATTATTCATCACCACTTGACAAATCCAAGTTAGAACTTCGCTCAGGTGAAATCAACTGAATTGAAGGAACCAATGGGATAATTTTAATCTAGCACATTAAATGTAAAATGGACATCTCTTATAACCAACGTAAATCGATAAACTAACGTACCTACTCTCTGTATAAGTGCGCCAAAACTTGATTACAGAGTAGGTACCTTACTATTTATAAATTTTATTTGAAAATTTTCTTTAAAATCTGCTAGTAGTAATTCTCTAACTAAATTATAGTTAAAAACACTATAAAAATTCAGCTAATATTGGAATCTTACAAAACTGAAAAAAATCTTGATAATATTAGTGTAGATATTATCAAGATTACATTTTTACGGTACGGATCTCTGTAATCCGAAATAAAATAAAACAAATCTAAATAATCTAAGCAATTTTTCATTAGCTTCTTTTTTAACACAGATTTCTTTTCCTCTTTAACAATGTCCTCAGGATAAACTATTAACAATGTACGGCAAGCGCTTCTTCGTAGTTCTGTCCCCGTCGCAATTTACCTTGTCTTTGTATGATTCGAATTGCATTTGACATGTTGAATACTTGATTATTTATTACCGACGAAAGCAATGCATCTTGCTTACGATCATCTGACAGCATTGTCTACGAGGCTAAGGTCCTCCAAGTTGACGCAAGTGGCCTTACTTCCCACAGGATGTCGGGAATGAGAGCGTGTCCTTATAACGTGTGCTCTGTAGTGGGTGGCGATCTCAGACGTTGTGCAACTCCTCGCACTAATGAGGATATTATTCAGAAACGTCTCAAAGCGGTGGCCGCGAGATTGTGCTTACGAGCCGCTTTTAATTACGCGGACACCTTGTTAGTCGCCGACGAGACATTACGCAGATTGTGTCGTTAATTTAATACGCGCCTCGTTCGTTGCGAATTATGAGTGGGGTCCATTTGAATATTCTCATTCTATTAACTAGTAAGGGAACAACAAATGGGTAATCTAATAGCTCGCCTTTTTAAAGTTTCATATATTTCCCCTGGGATTGAAAATATCTCCTTTTTCAACGCAGTCAATTAAAGAGAAGGATTGAAAATGGCGACGCTTTTATCTGCCGCCCACAAAATATTCGCACAAGTCGGTCCATCCGACGTTTTACTAAATACCCTCACCGGCACGGAATCTTGGCCAACACAGAAGTTCGCGATAGTTTGCATTTTAATACTTTTTCATCCTTAAACACGGAGCAGGTGTGTTCAATAAGTGTATCTTTTATGGTTTTAATCCCTTTTTAATGCTAATTAACTTTTTACCTAAAAATAAAGTTTAAATAAAACCAAACGTTTTCACACAAAATCTTAACTTACATCACTCAATTTTAAAACACTAGGAAATTTTTCATTATTGTTTACACATTTTAATATCGGGTAATTCCTTCTCTAGCCCTGATAACTGCCTGCATTCGATCTGGCATGCTTTGGATAATGTTTTTGACCTCAACTTGCGGTATATCGTCCCATGCGCATTTCGGAGCTCAGCAAGTGTCCGTGGTGGATTAAATTTGTTTTTTATCTTTTTTTTAAGCATGTTCCAGATATGCTCTATGGGATTTAGGTCAGGACTATGAGCTGGCCACTCCAATTTTTGAATTCTGACCTCTTGAAGATATTCATTGACGCAATGTGCGACATGTGGGCGTGCATTAGGAGAAATTGGTCTTCTCCAATGAACCCAGAAAACGGTAAAACATGATCCTGAAGGATCTCTTCAATGTATCGAGCAGCAGTTAGCCGGTTGTCGATGATAGCCAACTCGGTACGAGCATCGGAACTTATTCCTCCCCACATCATTATGGAGCCACCATGAAAACTCACAGTTTGTGTAGTGGTGATGGGTAGAAACCGTTCTCCTCTTTTTCTCCACACTCGTTCTCGACCATCTGGTGCACGTAAAGCTATCCTACATTTGTCAGTGAACAAAACCTTAGCCCACTGCTCGTGAGTCCAGTTGGCATGTTCTTGGACGAAACGAAGTCTTGCTACTCGATGTTGTCTGAGAAGCTCTGGACCGCGTGCTGGTCTACGGGCTTTCAAATTGACTTCCTCCATACGTCTTCTCACCGTACGCTCGCTAACATTAACACCTCTCGTGATTTGGAGTCGCGAGCGGATTTCAACTGCAGTGAGGAAACCATTTCGCAGAATTTCAAGGACAATAAAACGGTCATCCCGGGCCGATGTGCATCTTACACCTCCACTACCTGGTCTACGGGTGTAGCCGCCAGTCTCCTGGTATCGTTTCAATGCATATTGCATTGATGAACGTGGTACGTTAAGCGTTGTAGCCACTTCGCGTTGTGTCAAGTCAACCCTTGGTTGATTAATGCCACGGCTAGTGCGGCTTGGGCATATTTTTTCGTTTTTTAGCACCTTCCTATATTGGGACTATAAGCACAAAATGACAGATGTTTGGTAACTGAATAGCACACAGTTTTAAAATATTGAGTTTCAAATTTATTGTCTAACCAGCTGGTGCCCGCGACTTCGTCTGCGTTGATAAATAACGCGTGACATCTTTATCACTTTGACAATTGTGGCGCCCGCCGCGCCACGCCGCCACGACCTATTTTTTATATTTTTGGACGATCCCTCGGGAACCTAACATTTTTTCAGGATAAAAAGTATCCTATATGTTAATCTAGGTAATAAACTATATGTGTGTCAAATTTCATCCAAATCTGTTCAGTAGTTTTTACGTGAAAGAGTAACAAACATATATACATCCATCCTCACAAACTTTCGCATTTATAATATTAGTAGGAAGTAGGATAATGTTGATAAACTCGTTAAAGCGTTCTCTGTAATTGTCCAGTCATATAAGACGACAATGTGGAGACAACATGGTGATCAATCTAAATGGGTCAGTGAAGGCAAAACTCAAACTAATTAAAATTGTAGACATTTCTTTTTCTTAATTACACAAGATTCCATAGCAAAACTTATTCCTTGTGACCCACACTATTAACTGTGCTAATAAAAATATTTGCAATTTTTTTTTTACAGAAATTTGACCGGGTTCGTTTCCTGGTCACGTATGAGCGTAATTTAAAAAAGTTTGAAAGCAGTTTTTATTTTTTCAAAAATTACCTAAGAACAAATTTTTCGTATTTCCTTATGGTGCTTATGGTTTGAGATTAGTCCTCACTGACCCATTCGAATTGATCATCTCATCCTGTATATACAGGGTGTCCCAGAAGTCGACGTCAAGCCAAAAACCCTCAATAGACTAAACTAAAATAAAAATAAAATTCTGGGTTAGGTGGTTTAAAAACTGTAGCCATTTTAATAAAAATCTAAAAAATGGCCATCTTGTGGTGCTTCTTTTGGTCGTGATAATACAAACACGTAATTTGTTTGGATTTTTTGTTTTAGCTGTATCTTTTAATAATACAGCTACAAATTATAGTCCAAAAGTTTACATCAACTGCCTCAAGTTAAAAAAAATAATGCATTTTTTACCCAAAGAATTTTACATTACAAAACCACAAGAAAATAATACATTACAAAACTAACCGACTGTGCCAAAAAAAAAATTGCTATGTACTTATTTTTGGTAAGTGATGTCAAAAGTTAGCGCATTTAATACAGATTCCAAAATAGTTAAAACACTTATTAATTTATTTCTTAACATAAAGATTACAAATAAATTACTCCTATTTAATTCTTATGTTAGATCCAATAGGGGGGACTATTAAAATTTTTAAATAGCTTGGTAATTAAAAATCTTTTCACGCAGTATTGAGCATCCTATGCTAGTGTGACTGAATAGTTCAGTTTTCTAACAAATAGTAGCTCTCCGTATGAGCGAGAGATAGATAGTGTCACTACTTGAAGAGTGAGCTAGACGGATAGTGAAGCCAGTTTTACTCATTTACTCATCCGCTTGACGTCGACTTCTGGAACACCTGTAAGTATATGTAGTTCAAAATTACACACAAAGGTACATTTAACAATAAAAAAATATACAATAATTATAAAACGATTTACATGCTAACGGTACCACCTGTAAAACGCCGCCATTTTCAATCCATTTCCTAAATTGACGGAGTTATACCAAAATTTTACGAAATAGGTGCAAAGAATTTAGTCCTGAAAAATCGAAAATGTATACCAGATTTACTTTCCCGTTTATAATATATTTATCTATCACTCGTTAATTCTTTTTTCTGTTAGTATTGAATGTATGAAATAAATGGTTAATAATTATTTTTTCTTCCTCTCTTCCTTCGCACGCAATTATTCCTCAGTGCATATCGCTTGTTTCTTAGTAGACTATAACGATTTTACACGTCTTCGAGGATTGCTAACCTTCTCTGACACCCAGGAATTCAATAACTTGTACAGCAAGTGTACTCAGATTAAACAAAGGAGGCTTTTTATATTTAATAAATTGTTAGCGAACACTCCAGTCGATTTTTTGCGAACTGACAAGTATTGATGGACACGTAATCTTTATAGGGAACGATGCTCTGTTCGCAAGTTGCCAAGAGTGATTACCGAGATTTAAACGGAATTTTATTTGATTGTGATGGCCTCTTAACGGAATTAGATTGGAATAGATAGGTTGATAAACATCAAGCCAAGCCAGAGGATTTTATTGCTAGCCCCAAAATGATAATGTTAAATAAGTAAATAATAAATCTTATATTTGCACAAAGACATGTTAACAGGATCTTAATTTAAATACTTACAGCAGTTACAGCACAAAGCATGTTCCACCCGACAAAGTATGCAAATATTTCTATTTAATTCTTATAATCTATTGTAAATTTTCTCATTTTTATTGTAATATTTGTAATAAATAAATGTATTAATGTGTTTCACTATAAAATCCTTTTAAGTCATAATAGCAACAGTATAATAACCATTCTGTCAAAGTTCTTGTAAATACTTTATAGGATCCGACAGTTGCTTTATATTAATTTTATGTAAATATGTAAGATGCATTAATTTGTAAAGAGCGTCAGTGGCGCAGTGGGAAAGACGCGGCCTATCATGTTGAGAGATCCGAGTTCGATCCTTTGTCATGTTTTTTTTTCTAATTCTCGTGTGTACATTTTTTTGTACATTCTCGTGTGCTATTGTATATTTACAGTGACGTTGCCATATAGATAACTAGCTAGTGAAAGCCTTCAATAGTTTTTAAGAAAATTTGCAATAATTTCAGCCATGGATTGTAATCGTATTATGAATTGTCCCGCGTAAATGTTTTTTTTGTTTTCTTTTTCTCAATTTCTGGTCCCTGGCAGAATATCAGTGTTGCGGTCCGCACCACAACTGTATACTGAGTCAGGGTTCCTTTTCCTCTTCTTACTTGTTCATATATTTGTTTGTTTATAATTATTATTTGTTCATATATTGTGTTCATATAATGTATATTGTGTTTATTTAGAGGAATAAAAGATGCTTTCTTTCTTTAGTTCTTTCTAATAACTTAAGTGAAAAACTTCCTCTCAAACGGTGAATGATAACATCTGGATATGCCAAAGAAGAAATTCAAGGCGCATGGGAAGACCACCGACCCGCACTGGGCCACCGCGGTAAGGATATATCCCATACGCCCTTGTTGAGAGGGTAAGCATGGGCCCCTCCAATGGGGATATGTAATAGGCTGTCGATGATGACGATGAATTGTATAGTTTTATTGCCATTGCTTAACTTTTGGACCCTATTTCGCTATTCTTGACAGAATATCCAAATAAATATATACTGTCAAGGTAAGGTAAGCCCAAGCCACATATTGTTCTGATACATTTTTTGGACCCTAAAAACTCATATTAACTTGACTGAGCTACACCACACCATAGGAAGAACATGAAAAAGTGTTTTAGGCCACCATTAAATAGGAGGCGCTGTATTTAACATTTTATTTACGAGATGCAATTTATATATATTCACAAAACTTCCTCGTTTACCTTTTTCTTTTTTCGTAAGTGAAAACCAAATTAAAATCGGTTGAACGATTTTGGAGTCCATAGAGGACAAACATTCTTACTGTGATTTTTATTTAGATTAGATATTTTATGCTTTCAACTACTTCCATAATTTTACATTTGCATGTAATGTAGATTTGGTTTTATCGGTCACGAACTGCATTATCTTACTTTTGTCAATATTTAAATGAAGGTTATTTTTATATAACCAATCTATTATGTTTATAAGAAATGCATTGATTTCCAACTTTTGTTTTTTTAACAAAATCGTATCAGCGTACAGAAATGTGCTATGATGTGTTATATTGGGAAGGTCGTTTAAATATATTAAAAATAAAAATGGCCCAAGTATTCTGCCTTGAGGAACTCCCGAATCATTTTTCTTAAGCTAGATCTCATTGTTATCTAAACACCTATAGCAGATTTATTCTTATGGACTATTTTTGAACTTGTAGAATAGTCATATAATTAAATAATGTCTTTTATTCTTCGAATATTAAGTCGATGATATTGTTTAAATGGAGATAACTCATCAAATAAGTTGTAGATCTGTTGGTTTTATAATGTAGCCTTCCTTACTAACTAATCTCCATGAACTACTCGAACACATCTTCATGTAGTCAAGCCGTACAATGTTCCAATAAGGCTATCTTTGTCTGGCTCTAGACTTGTTATTACGTAACCCTCTCGCTGAAATCTGCGTATTTTGTGGTTTTGCGGAATATGTGGAGATAGCGCCACAATAGATTGCGACGCTCAGATCCCTAAGATAAACTCCGTACATAGAGAGTTACATACGTGAGTGAATACAAGGAATACTTTTCCATTTACCGAAAATAGAATGAAAATGGTTTAAGTAACGTTTGTATGCTCTTTATAGGTACATACGAGGATGGTTTGTTAAATAATAACCCATGAATTTTTATTATTATTATTTCTGTTATTTTATTTTTCGATGTAGTCCTCTTTCAGAGATATGCACTTTTCCCAGCGCGTCCCAACTTCTTCATGCCCTCCAAAAAATATGTCATCTGAAACTCTGCAACATACTCATCCGTGGCCTCTATGACCTCTTCATTTGATGTGAAGCGTTTGCCACCGAGCCAAGTCTTCAAATTTGAGAACAAGAAGAAATCGCACGGGCCCAGATCCGGAGAATAAGGAGCGTGCAGCAGTATCTTATAACCCAATTGGTCCAGTTTGGCCTTGGTGATGTGAGATGAATTGGCCGGTGCATTATCACGGTGAAAGAGAATTTTGTTGCGGGCTAAGCGGGGCTATTTTATCTTTCATTCTTCATCAAATCGAGACAATAAATCAGAATAATACTGCTCCGTAATCGTTCTTCCCTTCGCTAAGTAGTCGATGTGGATAAATCCTTGAGAATCCCAAAAAACGATCGTCATCACTTTCCCAGCCGACGGAACCGTTTTCGCATACTTCAGAGCACTTTCGCCACTGCTTCAACTGGTGCTTGTGTAGTATAGTATAGTGGTGGATCCACGTTTCGTCCACGGTAACGTAGCGCACGAGGAAGTCCTTTGGATTGCGCTTTAAGAGCACCAAACATTCTTTCGCAGTAGCCACACGATACCGCTTGTTTTCTTCTGTCGGCAAACACGGTACCCATCGGGCCGATAGCTTCCTCATGCCCAAATGTTTGTTTACGATATTTTAAACACGCCCCAATGACAAGGCACACATCTCAGCTACCCCCTCAACTTTAATTCGTTAAGCAACATATCACGGACTTTGTTGATGGTTTCCTCCGTGGTAACCTAATTTGGGGCGTCTTGGGCGGGCCTCATGAAACACGGATGTTCTTCCATTTCGAAACTCGTTCTACCACCGCTTAATTGTGGCAATTGAAGGTGTGGCGTCGCCATAAACGCTATCTAACTCGCTTTTTATTTCCAAATCCGTTTATCCAAAATAAAAACACAACTAGTTCTGTTTAAACTGCAATATTTCAAGATGTAATTAAAAGAATGATTTGGAAACTGTCAAATTTCCAATGGAACTGGAACTGTCCAAGCGGACAGTTCCAAGATGGCAGCTGTAGGGAATGACATTTTTACCATATATTTTTGCTTGTGTTATAGGCGACGGTAGCCACCTACCATCAAGTGGACCGTCAGCCTGTCTGTCGACATAACATAAAAAAAAAAAAAAAAAAAAATTCAGCCTTGCCACATAGCTCATTAATTATCATGCACCCCTCGTATACCGTTCTATGTATTATTTGACTATAATGATCATCTGTTACAAGAATTTGTCACGACAAAATAAATGACACGAACAAAAAGCGTTGAAAAGAACTTGCGAAATTATATTTCTCAGTTTATTTTGTATACATTTTATAATTTAATTGCGAACGTTATGACGTTTTCAACGTAGACATTAAATAAAATAAACTACGTTACTTTGACCTGATTTGCAGCGCTGTGCTTTGCTTGCACTTTACAGACATATGCGTCATTGATGGATGTACAGTATAGCGTCTCTAGGCGTAAATTAATTAAATTATAAATACTAACCTATTCTGGTTTTATATCTACGCAAAAACACAGAATATTTACTAAACTTGTACACAAACAAACAGAGAGAGGAAATCATTGGATTATGCCTATGTATACGAAAAATGCTTCACTGTTTGAAATGTAATAATAACTCCCTCATTTGTACCCGCTAACAGCCTCAACTGCACCCGAGCGAAGCCGGGTCTCGTCGGTACAGTTAAATATAAAGTGGAACATTTACTGTTAATAGTTCAGTAGGCAAAAACAAATCAATGAGCGTAATCTAAGCAACCTAAGAAAACGGTAGCGTGATTTTGACGACCCCATTGGTTAAAACGCGCTTGTCTCAGGGGTCCCAGCAGGCCTACTTTGGAAATGAACTTCGCACAGATTTTTAATTTTCCTCTGAGTACAACGAATATTTGTAAAAAAAAAAGAAAAGAAATTTCGCCGAATTCTTTCCTCAGCCGTTTTCGAGTTTTACACTTAACAACACATTTAGCGATTCGTTTTTATTTATATAGATTTATGCTTTCCTTTTACTAGAATTTTAATTGAACAACCAAAAGTACCCACATCCCAATTTTTTTTAAATGTCGGCATTTTAATTAATTTTTTAATTAAGGTCGGCAGATAGGCTGACGGTCCACTTGATGGTAGGTAGCTACTGTCGCCCATAACACAAGCAACGTCACAGGCGCTGCAAGTGCGCTGTCGACTACAATAGGATTAAGGACAAGGGATTTGATAGAAAAAAAAAACATGTGAAAAAGACAATGAAAATACTGTTATTAGTCAATGACTGATCGACTTAACAGACACGACGTAGACTAATCTTCCAAGTTTTTCTCAATATCCATGTCCTGTCTCATTTAAGTGTCAAAGCACTAAGGAATATTGATGATGTTAACTGACCCGATATCACGGAAAACGGAAGATTTTCAGTGTAGGTTATTTAAAAAAACCTCTTACAATATCGTGTAAAGTTTATTTGACCAGTAAGCGTTTTTAAATGTAACCTTTTTATGGCGTTGAAGTGTACATGTAATCTGTTCGTCAACTGACCCCATTTTATTAATTACCTATTTATTGATTTTCCATTTTTCGAAGGTTGATTGATCGCCTGCGTGGAATGTTCTGTTTATAACGTCAATTTTATAATGAAACGCCGCTCTGAATTAGGACTGGTGTCAGATAATTGAAATTAATGTTACTGAATATGATGTAATTGAAATTTAAATATTTGTAAAGGTCGGCAGTTAGATAATGGTTCAATTTATTATAGATTGACACCATCGACTGTTAATATAAGCTACGCAGTCGGTGTTGAAAGTGCCGACCTGAATAGGTGGTGTAAAGGATAATAAATTATGAAGGGATAGGGATCATCATCATTATCAATAGCCTGTTATATGCCCCCACTGCAGGGGCACAGGCCTGCCCTCTAAATAAAACGGCGTATGGGTGATATGGTTCACGTTAGAAGATAAGGAGGTTAGAAGATGAGGGTTGATACTGTGATTTTTTTAAAATGTACCTAACAACTTATATGAACACTTTTATGTAAACCAAAATTACCCGCAATATTTATTTGTCTGAAACTTTTTTCTAACTCTTACCATTTTTGTATAACTTGGGAAAAATACGATTTTTTTTTTGGGTTAGTATCATAATGACTAAATATACGAAATGACCTCAGCATAAAAACTGAATCTCAATATGACCAGCTCTACAGAAAGCCTATATCTTACAATTATCACAATGTATGGATGTTTGTTACTTTTTCACGCGAAAACGGCTTAACGGATTTAGATGAAATTTGGCACACAGATTGAGATTCAATCTCAAGAACATTTATTTCAAGATTAGGTCATTTTGCAGATCTAGTCATTATGATACTAATCCATTTTATTCATACTACAGATCATATCATATCGTTTCATATCGTCTAGAATTTCTATAACAAAAATTCCCCTGAAGGACTCAAATTTTCATTTGTTAGTTGCTGGACTCTTAACAGAAAATACAAAATTGAAAATAGATCTATTGTATTTCTTTTCTTCGCAACATCTTTTGTGTACAGCACTAGTTTCAGACATCGAATATGGTTTTCATTTTTCTTTCCTTGAAATATGCTCAGTAACAGTGTCAACATAATAAAAAGTCCCCTCTGTCATTGAATTAAAACGTTAACTGAATTTCTGGTAAACCCTTCAAAGATCAATATCTCCAAGGTTAATGTCACATATAACTTTATTCGGTTAGGTATTCGTGACAAACACCTATCAGGTATTCATAATAACACCAAAAATGTTTACAAATGGAATTATCAGCGGTGTTAAAATTTTTGTGCTAAATTTCTCTATTACATTTAGGAATGCAAGTCGTATGATTTTTCATAATCGTAATTTTAAAATAACATAGGTACTATTGTAAATTTAACATAAACATGAGTCTATATTTTATAAAAATAATTATTATGTTCTACAAAAATTGTTATAAAATACAGACTTATATCCTAAATTAATTATTATTAGAAGCAATACTAAAACACATTTTGTGTTTTAGCATTTAGTTATTTTCAGTATATGAACTGTCTTGATGTCTTAATGCACTGTCTTAATGTGTGCAAAAGGAGCCAAATTGATTAAGGCGAAGACTTAGCAGAAAAGCGTATTTTCGTCGCCTAATTTGACTTCTTAGAGTAAAATTAAACTTAGATAAAAATACAATGCATAATAGACTATATTTTAAGAAGTTTAAATCGGGTAGATTTATACAAGAAAATTCTATTTTTTGAGAAAAAAAAATAGTAAATTACTGCTCAAAAAAGGTTTCTCGTCACAGTAATAAAAAATTTCAGGGATAACTACATTTGTTTTAATGCTTATTAATTAACTTAAGTTTGGTACTAAAGTTTTAATCGGCTATTTTTATACTTTTTTTTTTCATATTTTAAACAATATTTAAGAAAAACCTTTCAATTTTAAATTATAAGTTCGGTTATCTCCGAGAAGCTACAAAAATATTTTGTTGTGCAATATTGCACCTTAATTCATAGGTTATTAGGTTACCCTTATTTTTGTAAAAAATGTGTTCTTAATAATAATTGTAAAGAACACGAGAATAATTTATTTTAGCAACTGTTTACGAAGGGGGAAAAGCTCTGACGACCTAGCCTACCACGTGTACCATCAGCCTCGCTGACAAATTATGTTTGTATATATTTTTTTTATGTTAAGATCGGCAGACAGGGTAACGGTCCACTTGATGGTCGGTGGCTACCGTCGCCTATAACACAAACAACGCCACAGCTGCTGCAAGTGCGCTGCCGACTCCAGTAGGATTAAGGATAAGAGGCTGGATAGGGAAATGGGCTCTGGCATCCCTTACTCACTCACCGAAACACAATAGCTTACGTGCCGTTATTTCACGGTGGTATTCTGTAAGAGGATGGTTACTGCCGCCAGGCGGGCTGCCCAAATGACTGCGAAACGCACTGTGCCCTGTCTCTATTTTCCAGATCTAGACCGGAGGCAACTTTGAAAAGTTCATTTCAAGGGAACCCTACAACAGAGCGTTAAAGTAAGCACCCTAACCACTCATCCAAAAAAATAAAAAAACTCAATAACCGAAGAAGTTCTTTCAGGACGACGTCACTCACTCTCTTATAGCCAGGGTAAGAATGATTAGGTCAGAATTTGCGTTTTATTTTATAGCACCCGCTCTGGTTCTGTGGGGTCCCACAGCATTAGTTCTGGGCCTATTTCCTCTTAGTTTGGCGGTTAGCTGAGTTATTTTGCAATTTGCGCTTTGGAGCCCATTGCTATGTTTACTATATAAATACCTCAATATATATATTGGTGAATATATATGGGTGAGTTTCATATTTAATTTCCCCAGTCGAGTATCATTTGACTCGTCCCTGCGAACGGTAGCATGAAGTTTAATTTTGTTTCTTACAAATGATGCCCGCCTTCAGTTCCGCCGAGTATGACAGTTTTGAGCGGCCCTTGACGTTCATTTTCACGATGAACGTGACACGAAAAGCTCTTACAACATCCGTCCCCTCGTATCCTATTCAAAGACGGTATTCATGTTTACATGTACTAAATTAATCATTTACTTACACGTTAAATGTGATTTTCAGCTTATATTCAAGATATTTAGGTAATTTAGAAGCCAATTGGTTGAGTGGTTAGGTTAGGTTAGATTCACCGAAGCTCAAAACTATCTTGATGTATTGAATAAATGGTTAAAACAGAATAAATAGTTAAAACAGAACTATTAATGTAAACAAAACTTCTTACATAACTTTCACACCTAAGAACGAAATTATCCACAATTTTCTACTGCCTTCAATAGATAACCACATGGTTATCGAGCTTTTTTGTGTACCCAGCTTGTTTCAAATGGGTCAAAACCGTTTTGTGGTCAATTCCCAGTTCCCAGTCATCAAAACCAGCAAGATACAAATATTAAGAGATTTTATTACAAGTTTATACATACTATATGCGAAAAGACTTTTTCCTCGACCTAATATAATGGACTGCCTGAAAGGATATCCTGTATATGACAATTAATCTCTGATGGATAAAATGTACCGAATTATTTTTGTAAGTTCTGTTTAGTATAGTTTAGTTTAAGTAATAGTTTAGTTGAACAATATGTTTTTCTTTGTGAGACTAATTTTTTTTTTGCTATTTTGCCATACTTGGGACTGAATATGTCTAATTAATTAAGTTAGAAACTTATTTAAATTTAGGTAACTAAGGTCAAGGAGCTAAGCATGTCAACCAAAAGGAAAATTTTTGACACCTATGTACTTCCAGTCATTATCTACGTGTGCGAAACTTGGTCACAAACCAAACAACACAGAAAAACTGGAACGTTGTCAGAGTGCCATGGAGAGAAGCATGACAGGAATAAAGAAACAAGACAAAGT
Source organism: Bembecia ichneumoniformis (assembly GCA_910589475.2). Lineage (NCBI taxonomy): Eukaryota > Metazoa > Arthropoda > Insecta > Lepidoptera > Sesiidae > Bembecia > Bembecia ichneumoniformis. The sequence continues at coordinate 7,139,537 of OU342537.1, read as the reverse complement.
GTGGAGTAGCACAATAAGAGAGAAAACTAAAATAGTTGATATACTTGCACGAATAGACCAATAGAAGTGGAGATGGACCGGCCATATGATCAGAGACACGCAAAGCAAATGGAGCACTATTGTCTCTGACTGGTACCCCAGAGACGGCAAGCGCAGTAGAAGACGCCAACTAACCAGATGCGAAATTATTTAAAACTCGGGGCCGGACAACATTGAAAAAGGGAGCTCGAGATAAAACCCAATGGAAATTGTTAGAGGATGCCTATGCCAAGAGGCACGCTGAATTAAGAGATATAACACCATTTCAAAACTCTTCGCTTACTGAGTGTTTGAAGTTCAAAATAAAAGGCTTTATTATTATTATTTTCAATGCTATCTCGTCTCCCTCTCAAAAAGCCAAAGTGATCGGGGTTCAGGGCGACAAGGACAGAAACCGACGCACGATCCTGGCCGTATCGAGCAGCACCGCCTTCTGCATCCGGGCCCGGAGGGAACCGCCACGGAACCCCAACCGCTTCAGGTTACTATTGAGGCTGGTTGGGATCAACCCGTTGACAGACAGAACAACTGGAATGATTTCAGCGGATGCCAGAGCCCACATGTCGACGATCTCGTGGGCCAAGTCGAGGTACTTCCTCATCCTCTCGGTTTCAGCCTTATTAACTAAGGTCAATCAATAACTGATTTTAAGGTCTCATATCAACTATAATAAAGATACAAGTATTTTTGCCCAAATTATAAATGTAAATAAATACGATTAATGATGTAAAAGATATGACGGAGAGTAGTGGCGATTCCACTTCTAAAAGCTTTTTTCTCGCCAATATCGGATTTTTCTCGTTCCGCATTTTGTAAAATGTCGGGAGCGCCATTATCCGCTCAGCTTGCTTTTGTATTGAATTACATTGATAAAAGTCCTACGTACTAGAAGTTTCTTAGTAAATAAATACCTCATAATTCCTATTGGAGCACTGTTTTATTTTATTTTCAAAGGGTAGATTGTAGTCGTATATGTTTTATTCATTTAGTGTTAATCTATTTCAATTTATGGTGTAAAATTGTTGGAATCGGGCACAAGGTTACTGCGTCTATACTGTCTTATTCTGAAACAATCAAGATTTTAATGAAACATTAACAAAAATTTAGAGAAATAGTTTGAATCAAAAATCTAATGACGTTGATGCAGTTACTTTCGAAGAAATGTTTCTTCTATGTTGTCGAAGAATGTTGTTATAATTATGTATTTATATTAATGATAACACTTGTAAACAAAGCAAATTGAATTCTCATATAATTATTTATTTATTTATTAAAATTCAGTAGACGTTGGAAAACTAAATTGAAATTCAAATGGCCTTTGTTGTGCGATAAGCCTGTATCGATTTAGTCCACTTTACGTCGGAAACTATCCAAATGATTTCCTTTCTGCTTGACATGTTTGCTTAATGTATTTCGATATTATTTTCTTTGTAAAAGCAACTTGTAATGTGATACCTTTTTGTAAATTCCACTACAAGCGGTCTGAAAGTAAGATAAATTGATAATTAACATTTATTTAAAGGTAAAAGTTCCTACTTGGTAGTTCAAATTGGTTACCTATATTGAGAGAAAGTACGTCCACACCTTTTTAGGTTTATTTTATGACCGGTTGAGGATTACAGGATTACTTTAATTCCACAAGAAGAATATAGAGAGTTTGATAAAAATAAAAAAGCTCCTCCTTTTTTATGTGATGTACATAGAACACGAAACGGTTGTCCCGGGCAGTTAGCTTGGTGCATTGCTCGGTAAACGGGTCGCCATCGATCGCAAGCAGGTCGCCTCCCAACTTACATAAGCTAGTTGCACTGGACGCCAAATTGGTGCTGCGTCAATCATATAGTCTATTAATGCCATTTTTATTGACTGTTAATGTCTGGAATCGACGAAAAGAATCGGCAAACTTTTTTGTGAACCAATTTAATTATTTTACTATTCATAGCGTATTATCTGACTCGAAGGACCAGCTTAGTTTTAGTAATTGTGCTTAGGAGAGACATACTTTTTTTTGTAAATAAATTTGATTAATTTGCTATTCAGTGCGTATTATCTGGCTCGAAGGACCAGCTTAGTTTTAGTAATAGGGGGAATATGCGTCTAATTCAAAAAAGGCTAAAATATTTTTTTATCAACATTTTTGCTTTAGAATTATGTCTATGCATGGACGTACAAAAAAAGTCGGACAGAGTCTCGCTAACAAAACGCTGTGTCACTCAGAGTAAGCCAGCTCGCCTGTACATACAGGCCGACACGCACACATTCACACATTAGTCGGCCATTACGCGTGCCAATGTCAACACAATACAGCATGTCTTGTGTGGTGAAATGGTTTAAAAACCGTAGTGACCGAAAGAAAAAAAAATCCAGGAATCACTTTTCATAGGTAAATTAATAATTTCCCGATTTTATACATTAAAATCAATTTTCATTCACTAGAACAAAATAATTTATCCCAAGTCCAGTGTAGCCAATAGTGTTGCACACATAAATATGTAGCCGCCGCCATTACGGTGACTCAGTTTTGTCTTAGCGGGAGTTCCGTCCGACTTTTGTTGTACGTCCATGTGTCTATGTTAATATTTTTTGATATTATTTCTTTTTCGGGAGAAATTCAAAATACTTTCGACGAGCGTGTAGATGTTTGTGATTTTTAACGTTTGATTGTTATTGTAGACTGTTACGTCACGACAAGCGCGCCAAAAGGGCGGGTGTTTAAAGTGCCCGTATTAGCTGTTAGTTAATTTTAACTTTTTTTTTTGTTACCAAATTTCTGTTTTTTGGCGCTGAATATTTTTTTACGGTTATATAACGATATAACCTATCGTATGAAAATATAATAAAAAATGTGCATATTCCCTATTGTAAAAGGAGAGGCGAATCGGTTGATTTATGGATCTTAAAAAAATTTATTACTTATTTTATTGAAAATAATTATAGTTTATGTTTATTGCAGTAAATACTATTAAAACTAGCTACATGCCCGATGTTTTAAAGGTTATGAAACGTCCATATCGAAAGTGTCAACGAAGGAGGCAGTCTCACGTGACTGTCTACAAATTGAAATTAAGAATTTATATGGGATATGTTTATCTGCTATGGTGACGATACCCTCGACTTTTATCTTTATTTACTGCAAATTGAATATGTCCGCTACGTAAGTATAGCGGACGTATCTTCGTGCATCAAAAAATAGCCTTTGCAGCCGTTTAAAAAATTTCAGAGGTTAAATTGAGTGGCCTTATACTGAAATGGAATTTAGAAACAGAATAGTAGTGTTGAGTTTTTATTCGATTTGTATCTACTACTATCAACAATGCTTCGTTCAGTCTATATTTGTTTTGATACCATGAAAACTTTTTTTAGGAAATTGTCAATTTCGCCATGTACAGGCTAATACATATTTACTAATACAATATCATTTGCAATACTTACCTGTTTTTATGTGAAACTTTTGTTTGCCAGCCACCTTCGTGGACCCTTTTCGCTGTATTGTATAGGTTGAATTAGGTAAAATTTCATAACTAGATGTTTCAGGTACACCTACCCGTTCTTATTAGATTACAGAGGTAGAGGTCCACAGGTCGGTCGGTTTGACGTATATTTCTTATAAGGGTATTTTATGCCTCTCTAAATATTGCTGCCCTAAAGTTAGTTTCATGTTTTCTTTGATTTAATATAGCGTATTGTACAATACGAGTAAGTCGCACAAAACAGGTTTGTATTTTTTTTAATGTTAAGATCGGCGGACAGGCTGGTACGTGGCTACCGTCGTATAACACAAGCAAAGCCAAAGCTGCTGCAAGTGCGTTGCCGACTACAGTAGGATTAAGGATAAGGGATTCGGAGGGGGATAAGGAAATGGGCTCCGGCATCCCTTACTCACTCACCGAAACAGAACAGCACACGTGCTTACGTTATTTCACGGTGGTCTTCTGTAAGGGGTGGTTACTGCCACCAGGCGGGCTGCTCAAATGACTGCGAAACGCAGTGTACCCTGCCACTACCTACTTAAATTAATGATATGAGACAATAATGATTGTATAATGATATGAGACGTCTCTTTGATAAAAGAATAGTTGTGTCCCGCGGCATTGCTCGTCTTAAATCTGTATTCCCACCTTAGTTCTATCCAGCCTGCTGAACTGTATTTTATTGTGCAGTAGCGCCATCTAATGAAAAGTCACATAAAAGTTACAGTGTCAATTAAAATTCCTACAAATGTCAACGGCATGGATCAAACGGTGTTTGGTTAATCAGTATCGCGTATAAAAAAATAATAAAATAAATTATGAAGCGGGCTGCTGTTATCACATGGCACTGATAACTGGAAATAAACCAAAAAATAAAAAAATAATTACGCTTTAATTACGGAAACTAAATGATAATCTCTGGGTACTAACATTCATAATATATGACAAGGAATTCTTATTCTAACGTGGTTTCTTGGAGGTAGTCTAAATTACCCATTTGTAAAGAAAAGAGCTTTTCTTTATGTTACGTCGACAGACAGACTGACGGTCCACAAGTGCGCTGCCTGCTATAGTAGTATTAAGGACTAGCTCAGCCCGCATCTTCGTACGCGTGGTATTTGGTATAGCGCGTAACTTTTTTGCCTGTAACTGGATTTTTAACGTAACTGGATTGGAATAAAACAAACATTAAAAGTTATGGGAAGCTTGCTACAATACATCAGTGAAAATCGCATACAAATCGGTTAAGCTGTTTCTGAGAGTAACGTGCACAAACGCACAGACAAACAGACAAAAATTCTAAAAACAATTTTTTGACCTCGGTAACATGGTACAACGTGTACAATTTTTTTTTTAAATTGTTTATTATATTTATAGATAGGAAGGGATAGGGCAATGGGCTCTGGAAACCCTTACGTGAGCCGATCCCTTCCACTCATCGAAACAACAGTACACATGCTGTTGTTTCATTGTGGTCTTCTTTAAGGGGGTGGTTACTGCCGCCGAACGGACCGTCCAAATGACTGAAAGTGTGCCCTGCCACTACTTTCCAGACCCAGACCAGAGCCAATTTTGAAAAGTTTATTTCCAAAGTTGGCCCTGCTGGGAATCACACCTGAGGCCGAAGCACACTAACCACTCATCCAGTGGGATCGTCAAAATCCATGAGCTATGGAGTTTTAATTTTACGGTGTCATGACTACGAAATCTATAAACACCAAATCGTTTACATTAAGCTTACAATTTTCCTGTCATGTATGTTGGTTTAAAAGGTAATTTAAACGCCGGTGTCGGAGATTTGAAGCGAACACACGGGGAACCCCAACGGTGCTCAATACCAGTCATCTATACACATTGAAGGTCGAACCGGTCGGTTGCGTGTCGGCATCCCCTAAGCTTTCATGTTTAAACCCACTGGGGTGGGTTTGCTAAAAACGCCCTTCAAATAAAATTTAGGGCACCAACCGACAGCTATGTAGACAATATTATTGACACAGTTCTAGGGACTTGATTTATTTTTCAGGCCAAAATTTACCTATACTAAACAAGCGATAAGAATTTATCTGTCGCAAAATGACTACATCATGGTATGGGGAATCATCTTGATACGAATTCTTCCCGCATTATCTTCATTCCTTTATTGAGGGTATCTTCGGTATAAATTAACTTTTCTTTAATATTGATTTAAAAAATACTTGCTAAAAATGGGATGCACTTTATCGACTTTTGCAACACTTTAAGGCTAAATATCAATAATTTTGATTTTGTCGACCCTTATGACATATTTATCATAAATACTTTTAATGAACAAGTTTTTAAAATAATAAATTTGTAATAGAAAATATTTAATGTGATACGTATTAGTTCGCATGTAGGTACAACCGGTTGAACATGTGAAAAATGGTTTTCTGTTTGTCCGCTTTTGTTTCAGTTCAGCAACATAGGAGAGTGCCGGTATATTGCGGCACTGTTAAATAATTCAGTACCTTCCTTTTCGTTTGGAAACATTAGTGTTTTTTCAACAGTTTTTCATTATTTGTGTTGTATGGTTCACTAATATAAAAAGGCTTTCTAGGGAATCGTCTAAAATACATGCAACATTTTTCGATGTTAATCGGGTCAATTCTGTTACTTGGCTAGTTTGTGCCTTCCGTTGTTTCATTCTTTTATCTTTAATGTACATTAAAGGTAAAAGAATGAAACAAAAACGAGCAATTCTTGAAAAAATATACAAAATATTCTGAAACTCTATATATCTATACATATAATAAAATCGTAAGCGAGCCGTGTGTGTAAATTAAATATTATTTCTGTACTTATAAAAAAATAGTTTTTAAAATTTTTGTCTCTTTGTCTGTGTGTTTGTGCACGCTAACACACAGACAAAGACAAGACACAGACAAGAAGTTTTCACTGATGCATTGTAGCAAGCTTCTCGTAACATTTAGTATTTGTTTCATTTCAATCGGTTTACAAGCAAAAAAGTTACGCCCTATACTGAATACCACGCCTACGAAGTTGCGGGCTCAGCTAGTACTCGTATATACTCGTATATAAATTCGGAATTCGGCGTATTTCGGAAACAGCTCTAACGATTTGAATGAAATTTTGTATTTAGAAAATTTTTCAATTACCAAATTAATGGTAATGACATTATATTCCTTAGGCTGCCAAATAAATTGGCAGTCTGTTTGTCAGCAGTAACGACATCCTACAGAAGACCACCGTGAAATAAATTCATTTGTGCTCTTGTATTACAGTGAGTGTGTAAGGGATGCCAGAGCCTACTTGCTAACCTGAACGACCTGAGCCTGAACAGTAAAAATACATTATTATATATTACATCGATGCCGTTATTAATACGATACAATTGTCGTCTTTATTTGTTTTGTACTTATGCCTGAATGTCGTAAATTTAGCTTCCATATAAGACAAAAAGGAAAAGAGGGAAAAAATACCTGGTCAGGATTTAGCAAGCCGAAGTGGATTAAGTGGCTTAGCTGAGGGAACGCGTATGGTTGGGTGGAAAGTCTAGTGTGTCTTGTAGTTACAGCCGTTTTTTACGACGAAAACGCGAACGCAAGTTAGGTTTCATATAAACTACTATGAAATTATATCCGTATAACGATACGGTTATAACGATCTATTTTTTTTGATAAAAAAAATCGTCCGGTTAGAGCGACGTATAGAGTTCTTATTTACGTCCGGTTAGAATAACATAAGTTTAGTTGATCCCTTGAGAGTCGTTATATCGTTATATTCAACTTATTTTCATGGATTTTTAATCGTCTTGTTAATTCGATTTCCAATATCCATTCGTTTCTACAAGAGCGGATTCTTTGTATTCTTTAGCTCTGAACTAGGCAAGATATTTTGCATCTGTTTCAGGACTCAGTAGTCGTTCTTTTATTCCCTTAGCGGGATGTTTCTATTAAATGCCTTTAAATTTTCCGTTCTCTTTTTTTGTTCCTTAAATGCCGACAGAATTCGCTTTCTGGCAAACTATTATTTCATATAAAGTGCGTCATAAATAAATAATATAAACACTGTTGATTTATCTCAGCCGTAATGAAAAAGCTTTATGATAGAGGTAGTAAAATTTTCATTGATTTATTCAAGAAAAGCGTAGTGTACATGTACACCGAGATTAATTGAAGATAAAAAAAAACATGTACACACACTGTCAGGTTGCAGCATTGGGAAGAAAACAAATAATTAATTCTTATATCTGAAATTAAACTATTATTTATATACTAATTCAATTATTAAGTCAATATACATCTTAATACTCAATAGGGAATATGCGTCTAATTCAAAAAAGGCTTAAATATATCTTTTTATCAACATTTTTACTTTAGAATTATGTCTATGTAAATATTTTTTAATATTATTTCTTTTTCGTTAAGAAAATAATTATTAAAAAATGCATAAAAATGTGGGAAATTCAAAATACTTGAAACGGTCAGATCGAATGTGTCAACAAGCGTGTAGATGTTTGTGATTTTTAACATTTGATTGTATTGTAGACTTTGACGTCACGACAAGCGCGCCAAAAGGGCGGGTGTTTAAAGTGCCCGTATTAGCTGTTAGTTAATTTTAACTTTTTTTTTGTTACCAAATTTCTGTTTTTTGGCGCTGAATATTTTTTTACGGTTATATAACGATATAACCTATCGTATGAAAATATAAAAAAAATGTGCATATTCCCTATTACGGAGTTATACGGGTTACATGTCATATATCACATTTAAAATGAAAAATTTAAACTTAATAGCTTTGAAATAAATTTATGATCTTCACAAAAGGTTTGGCATCTTTACCACAGTGGCAGATTGTTTAAATAATGCCAAAATGTCTGTACGAGTATATTGCCAACGTTGGAGTCAAAGATCTCTTGCAAGTACGCTGTGAACTTATTCGCGTACATTGTTCCTGCCGTATTGATTTGACGGTTTGCTCAAACTTATGTAACTGGAATTGTATCCATAAAATGCGGTCATTACTACCGCGGTCTACATCGAATGATATAAGTTGTGTTGCAATACTATATTGACACCTTGTAGCTTGAATTTGTATTCATCTTAAGAGGATCCCTAAAAACATTTCGCTAAATATGAATTTAACAAAATATGGCTTTTGATAGTTATTGGATATTGCATTGCAAAATTAAATAATTCATCATCATCTTAGAAGGAAGACCGTCCACTGCTGGACATGGAAATCTCCCATAATTTTCCAATTTTCATTTGCAAATTGTTATTACTACAAAACTGACTACATAATATATATATATATTTATCTACATATTTATGTAACTGAAATATATATAAAAAGTACAATTGTTTCGGATTTTCGTTTTACCTAAGCGCTTATTAAATACAAAAAATAAAGCTAAATACCCGTAAATTTCTCGTATTCCTCTCGGAGGACGAAACTATGACTGTATTGGGAGTAATTCAACCCCAGTCATATATTGTAATATATGGGTCAAAATTACATATCTAATCATTTTCGAGAAAATCGAGTTTGAAAAGTTATCTGGATTTTTGGTATTGGAAGCCTATGAAAAAATATTTTGAACCATTTAATAGCTAATAAAATAAGTATAATAATAAAATTAAAATTTATTCCGTATGTGTATTTTTACTTTTCGATGCAAATGATCACATTTCATGCCCACTGCTTATTTTCAAAATTAGTATTTTTATTGAATAAACATTTGTTGTAAGTTTTATTTGATATGTTATAGGTAATGTGTATAAAATGAATTTAAATATTCATTTAGTTTATATTAAATAATAACACATACCTATATATTTCACGTTGTACCGAAATAAGACTTGATATTTCAACAGGAGATATTAACATACTAGCTAGAGTACGTATTAATAAAATGTCAGTTATGAAAACCGTATCTTTATTATATTATATCGAACACGCAGGTTGGGTTCTGTCTTTCATCGCGGTAATTCAATACAAGGAGGTGTTCCGCTCATTCATTAGGAATCATATTATGTCGAGATACTGTCGAGAGTAAATGTGATGTCTAAAATTAGAATTCACTCCCCAGTGAATATATTCTGATTTTGAATGAATTTTCGAATACAAAATGCAACATTTTTGATTATGTTATCTGCGAGTTTAAATGCAGTATCTAAATCTCCCTTGAATTTTAACATTATATAATAACTTCACTTTTACTAGATATTTGGACACCTAAGAATGAAGGATTTCTTCCAGTCGTACGTCAAAAAAAAAAAACTAAGTCAAGCCAATCAGAATTAAAAGTTTTGAGTGAAGTTCTCTCAGGATCAATCAAACTTCATTCAAAATTAAAAAAAAAATAGTTAAATAGATTTCCCATTAACAGATATTTTGGTATATTCATCATAATTTATAAAAGCATGTTTGCTCCACCCTCTCCCTCATGAATGTTACATAACATTTATTAATAGACGATCTTGCCAAAAGCTTGTGCTTCTGATGTATAAAAATCTTTTTATGAATGTTGGTTTGCTTGCCAATATGATTTTAATTTTTATTAACATCATTTATGACTACCATTCAGGCTGACTAACCTCTGCCTCCTACAGTATATGTTATATACACTATATATGTTATATATAGTATATGTTATATACTTCAGTGTATTTTATGTTTCAATCGAGTCTAAGGGGCTTGAGCTATGACATGACATATGCTTCCATGTCCACCAAATTTACTGGGTTCAGTACCAAGCGAGTAGGTTTTCTTGAATATAAATAGGACAAAATGGCTCCAGGTGCAAAAATTGTAATCACTTTTTAAAAAAGTTATTAAAAAAGTTACAACAAAAAACCTTATAAAAGAAATTTTACACAAAAACAAGCTTTTTATCTGTCGTTTGGTTACCATCGCCAATTAACGCAAGCAACCCCTCAGCTGCTGCAAGTGCGCTGCTGAACTTAGTAGGATTAAGGATAAGATATTAGAAAGAGTAAGGGCTCTGGCATCCATTACTAACTCATCGAAACATACTATTATTTCACAGTGGTCTTCTATAAGACTTCATAAGGGACTTTAAAAGGGGTGGTTACTACCGCCAGACCGGATGCCGAAATTTACGATTGGGATGCATCAGTACCCTGCCACTACTAAAACACCTCTAACCACTCGACCAATGAGCTTGTTCTAAATCCTGTAGAGAAATTAATTATCGAATTTGTGTTCGAAATTAACACAGTGATTATTTTTAACTTCATTGTCAAGGATAACATTTCTTGAAATAAAACTAAAAGATGTTTTCCAAGTCGACTAAATTTTTGAGACTTATCTTAAGCCTTAACTCATTTTCTTGCGGCTCATAAATAAAACCATAATTAAATTATCTATATTTTATAAGGAAGTTATCTGACACTTTTAACCGCCTAGCGCCATCTGTAAGATATCGTTTCTCAGAGTTCATTAGCCGTATCCAACACGATAAAAGTAATTAAGAACAGAGAGAATTGATGCTAATTCTTTAAATTTCCATCCCCTAACTGTTAGGCAGAATGTTTCTCCGAGGACTAAATTACAAATTCAGATGTAACCCAATATCCAAGCGTTGTATGAATATATTCAAAAGTGTCTAGATTACACTGCATTGCGCACTAATGAATTCAAATTCAATCTTTCCCACTTGCTTTGACTTGTCATTCTCATTCTATGCATCGCGTTGCATTTATTCCTTTTGTGTTTGTTTATAGCAAGAATCGTCGTTAGCTCATAAGAACAACTATAAATATTAACCCCAGTTAGCTCTACAACTACAGTATAATTTGGGCAATTCGGAAGACGAACTTAACCATTCTTTTCCTTTGTGACTCATCATGCAGTATGACTATATCAGACGAATTATATAACACATACGAGTTCACAGACTAAATTAAATCTAGCTTTAACTGCATTGTGCTCGAATTTTAGTCTCAAGTCTTTTTTAGGTCATCGTATTAGTGTTTTCTTTTAATTTCCGGATTTCATGCGAGTGTGATGGATAAATTAAGCTGGTTTTATTTATTATAGCTGAGCCTGCAACTTCGTACGCGTGGTATTCTGTAATAGCGCATAACTTTTTTGTTTGTAAACCGATTGGAATGAAACAAACACTGAATATTACGGGAAGCTTGCTACAATACAACAGTGGAAACCGCATTCAAATTGGTTAAGCCGTTTTCGAGACGCGCAGACAACGCAAACGCATAGACAAAAATTCTAAATTAGACCTCTGTAACATAAGTACATGTATAAATTGTTTTTTTTTTTTTTTTAATTGTACACACACGGCTCGTTTACGATGAATTGTATGTATAGATTATTATTATCAGAAGATAATAAGGACAAAAAAATCTTTAATTAGGTATCGTCATCATTTTCGGAGTAAACAAACGTATACACATACTTACATCATATTACGATCTCTTATTCCCAACAGGATACCGGCCAATCAGTTTCTAGCAAGAATATTAACTGATATGTTTATAAAAATATATATATTATCAATTAGAAGCTAGCACCGCGGCTTCACTCGCCCTGAAATTTGAAAGCATCTATGATCTATAATTGAAAACATTTTCCATGATTTCAAAACTAATATGGTTTCAACTTTTATGAAACTGTTTTTTCAACTTATGCTTACTTTACTTTATATTATTTAATTATATGCATCCACTGTCTTGTAAAGGCGATTTTGTTAATAGATTCGTTCTGGGTTGTACATTTGCAACTGACGACAAAACTAATTGCCATTTGCATTCCACATCGAGTGGATCAAATATCAAATCTACCGTAACTTACTCGCCTTATCTTGTCTTGAGTACAAATCCTGGGATGCGTCTTATCTATCGGCTACTTCAGTTGCTACTTTTAAGCTTAGTGGTTATTTTTATAATAATTTGGCTGAGGCTGTGTAACATTGAAGATTGCATCAGTTAAAGAAATTTCACCAAAAAGTTTTAGTGTGTTTTGATCGTGTTAATGCAATAAGAGGGTAATTGGTAATATCCCAGTAGTAATCCTCTTTATAAAAGGAACATTATAATCCTTATAGCAAACACTATCTCCAAAAAAATGTAAAATTGCAATTACCATTTCACTTAAAATTGTCAGAAATTTTTTTTTTCGGGCGCCTGTATGGATTAAGATGGGTATTTCATCAAAAATCAAATTTGCCTTCAGTTAGTGAATCGCCAAGCAAATGATAATAATTTTGCATTGTGCGTACAGCTCTTCTCTTATCGTCGTGAAGCAACTTGAAAACGGGAGGGATAAAACAAGCTAAGTAAAGTTACACAACGCCCACATCCAATTTCTCGCGAATTTCTCGGTGTAATCGAGACAGACAACATTATTAGGTCTCTAATCTTGGAAGCAAGTAATATGTTTACTTGGCGGGTTGTGTTGCGGGTCCTACATTGAAATAGTTATTGGTTCGACTATTGAGAAATTAGGGGAAAATTGAGAATTTAAGAGACTTAAATTCTTCGCCGAGAATAGTCAATATCAACTACTTTTTAATTTTATTATTGAACTGAAAACGTTATACTTTTTAAAACTAGCCATCACAACAGTTAAGGTAGTTTTTGTCTCCGATAACATTCATAATGGACATCTATAATATACTAAGAAAAAAAAAAGCCGAAGAGAATACTGACTGTACAAAAATCAAACGTTGGTACATTTTGGGAATAGTAAGTTAACTATTTGTTGAAATTGCAAAATATCCCAAATGGGACATAATGGGAATAGACGAATAGACGGTTTGAACACGCTAAACTTGGATCTACAAGTTAAAAAAATCTTTTGCATCAGATATCTCAAGTCTTGAAGAATGTTAGGAATGTTAGAAGGAATCATCATGCTATGATCGTTAGAAGTCGAGCATAAAGAAAGAAAGTCAGAAAGAATGCTGAGCCAAATTGAAGTAATAGCGGGTGCGGGCGATGAGATGCGCGAGCCGAAATGTACAAGCCCTTGTAAATTTAGATAAAATCGCGGGTAGTTATGTACATAAATGTAGATCAATTCTCACTGGTAGCTTTTCTTTTAGATTGAATAGGCACAGCTGTTTCTCGCGGTCCTTAACAGTGACCATAAAACAGTTCTTATTTTCTGCTTCGGTATTACTTTGATAATGAAAGTAAGAAATTTTCTTATTGGTTACAGTCACATCACAACAAAAGATACTTAATTTACAAAACAACCTACTACATATGTATATAAGAAATGAAAGTATCAAAATGGTCTCCACTTTGCATCTTGTAGGTAGCATGAGCCACCACGAGTCGTGGTCCACGACGCTGGTCTTCCGCTGATCCCGTATTGATATAATTCTTTTGTCTATCAACACGTCAGCTATCCAACGTTATGATTAGTGCAATTTCAAGTTTATTTTACAAAAACATTTGAATCAAACACGATACAATGATGGTCGCTTTTTATTATATAATAGGTAATGTGTTGTAATTTGTGACTCTAGCTTATTATGAACGAGCTGACGTATACAAGTACCTTATACCTTTTGTAACTGTAGAGCAGGCAGACCATTAGCGAATTTCATTCATACGACACACCCACACTCAATTTGTCCGTTATTCTCATATTACAATTAGGAAAAGGACGTGGCTGGAGTGTGCAAAGATAATTTTTACCGAATCTCACCTTACTATACTTGGCCTTCTAGCATATTATTTGCAGGCTAAGAATACCCAAGGTCTCCTCAGTTGAATACGATAATATCTAAGCCAGACTTAATTCAACTATGAATGTAAGTTAATCACAAGTTTTCCTTTGTAAAGTTTGAGACTCTTGTCATCTGAGTTTCTGTCTATAGAAACTGTTTTGCCAACATTCTAAAATTGTTTATAACTCTCAACCCAATTGATTTTAACAGTTTTTTAAGAGGTTGAAAAATATAAATTAGTTTTTTAAATTGTATTTTTTTTGTTTTATATGTTTTTTCACTAAATGGTTAGTAAAATGTCGATTTAGACCGACATGCGTGAATAAGCAGCAATATTTTGTGAGCGAGAGGCAAATAGAAGCGCCGCCTTTTTTAATCGTATTTTTAATTGACTGGGTTATGTGTACCAATTCTTAATTTTGTTGTAACAGAATAGCTATGCATATCATTTTTGTCACATCAATAAAAATATCACAAATAATCTTGGCGTCGGAATATAATTCGATATTTTCTTTATTCAACTATGAATAATATTTTGCAAAGTTACAATACTCGGATTAAAAGTTAGGTGTAATAAGTAACTCCGAAACTAGGCCAGACCTTTATAAACTTTTTTAAAAAAGCGTTGACTTTAACTGGGCGAGATGAAAGAAATATTACTAGCTCGTGAAACTAATAGTTGGCTGGTATTTTACAAAAATGTCTTTCCTTTGTGAGTTATGCTTTATTGTAACAATATACATATATTAATTTCTCTTTGACGTTTATACAACGTTGGTATTGAACCATCATAAGTTTTGTGGATTAAGTAATTCCATCTAAATACTCATGCACTATCGACATTTTAATAACAATATCAATTATATCGCTTCACTTATCACTATCACTAAATAGTGACACTTTCGCTGTCACGATAATTATTATCACTTCACTACATAGTGTAAAGAGAAAACATTACATAGTCTTTTTTTCTGTCTGTATGTAATTTCATGCGCTAGAAATTTGTGAATAGATTTTGTTCCTGATAGACAATTTCGGGGGTGTTTTGTTTTATCATTACATAATTATTATTTTGTTTATATTTGCCGAGTTATCATGTTCAAAGAAGTAAAACGTTGATACCTACGAATTGTAACAATGTATGACTAAAATGTAGGCCTTAAATAGACCTAAAAAATTATATCATAGTAAATGTATGTGTATATCTTCTAAGAATAACTAACAGCAACAATTATAAAAATATTGCAATACAATTTTGATAAAAAAAAGGTATAGTTTTTCCGATTTTGAAGTTGGAATGTAGGAGTTTCAGTCAAATTTTAATGCAGGCAAAGGAGCGGGTCACAGCTAGTTAATGTTAAATTAAGGTCTGCAATAAACATTTGACGTTATTCATTTTCGAAGTTTTCGTCCGTCCAAAGTGGTAGGATCCATTTTGGACTTCTTTTATTATTATTTAAGACGTCCTGACTAACTGACAGTAAGTATGACGTTGTCTGCATAAGTATGAGAAAATTTAAATTTGGAATTATTTCATGTATTGAAACAATAATTTTATATAGATACCACAATTTGGTAGTGGTACATTGAACCACAGCTCGAGAGCGCGAGGGAATGGAGGTGGTCGCGCGCGGCGGGAGACAGAGACTCAGCTCCACCGGTGTACACCAATTGTACCGGCTCACTCCGGCAACAACCAGTGCCTACAGACTCAAAGATCGTTTTGGGGTCACCCACCATTACAATAAAATGCTACACGCCCGTCAACTGCGCTTTATTCGCGATATTTTTCCTTTGTATTATTTCTAATCTAACCGATTTTCGTGTCTCTATATAAAGGATACATAGTCGGATTGCATATACTTAAAGTTCTCGTCTTTGACATCGATACCTTTTGTTCTTGGTGACGAGCCGTCAAGCTCATAATTGAATTATGTGGAGCGAGGCAATTCTCGCGTGCACTTAACGCCGGCTGATTCATGGTCGGATTTACGTAACGCGAAATACCCTGGAGTCTGTTTAGCGCGACCCCGTCCCAAATGTTAAATCCCTGGAGTTGGATTAGCGAATGCCGACTAGGGCTAGTAATATTTCATGCGAACTAACAACTGTTCGCGATAATGAAGACGATAAAGGTTTTCTTTGATCGCACGCGCGCTAAGGGCGGGCGACCTCTTTTCTCTTTCTGTATACGTTAATCAATAATAAGAAGTGCATTCAACTCTAGCCTGGCTTGTTTTTCGCACATTGCGACTGCGCTGTCTTAAATGCATGCAGTTGAAGACACTTAACCTGCTAGTTTTAAACCGTTGTATAAGAACTGAGTAAAATTTACTTCACTAACTGACGACTGATATTGCAGATTTTGTCACAAAGCTTAACAAGTTATGTAAATTAACTTACCCTTTGTTAAAAACTACTTTGGACGACAAAATGTTATGTAAACCCTTCTGTGGACCAGGGATGTTTGCAAAGCTAGACGAAACGATTTGTCACGTTTTAGTTAAACAGTTGAACCAGACCAAAGTACGTGTATACAAAACATAATTTAAGACTAATCTATAGGTAAGATCCCACCGTGTATCTGTCTGTTACTTGATCGAAATGTAATTTAAATAAAAGGTTACACGTGGGGTCATACAATACCGCAGTGTTGTCTAGCAAAATCTTACCGTAAGTATCTTTACCATAATTATTTTTGATAAAAATTGCACTCATTTGTTTGGAAAAAAGACCGTAGATCGGTCTAATTTTCTATTGTCTTCTTTTCTATGACCGGTCTCTTCTCTTCTCCAGCATCTGGCAACCCAAGAATTGCGGCAGACTAAGAGATGGCAACCTATTTTTTTTCCAGTTCTTTAGATCGGTCTCTTTTCTACGGCTCTTCATATAGTTTCCAAACAAATAATAATTGTAATTGTTAAAAAAGGTATCAAATAATTGTGCTAAAGGCGCAAGGTTTTAATAGGCTACCCTGCGGCTTTGTATGACCACATGTGTAACCTTTTATTTAAATCACATTTCTTCAAATAACAGGTAGATGCAGAATTTTACTGTGGGATCTTAGACTATATTAGTCCCGATAATGTTTCAATTAAAAGTTCTAAATTGTAGGTTGGGGAAAAAGTTTCTTCGCATTTTACATAAAAAAATCATGACTTTTTTAAAATTATTTACATTTTATTATAATATATATGTGCCATTTTGTTCGATGACTTTTTGCCATCTTGTAGGTAGTGATAAGATCCCGTTACTGTAGAAATTTTGGGACTTCTGATCAAAAAAACGCGATAATTAGTTTTGGCAGTCCTCTCTTCATGTTAACCTGACACTGCCTAAAGAATTCTGAAGAGACCGAAACAGGTGGAAATCTGAAGGTGTAAGGTAAGGGCTATATGGCGGATGCATTAACAACTCCCAGCCAAACTCTTAATTTTTGCTGAGTGGCTAAAGATGTGAGTGGTCGAGCGTTGTCGTGATGAAAGACCACACTCTTTCTATTGATCAATTCCTTTTAATCTCGCCGCTTTCAATCAAGCCGCTTTCTCACAAATTCTTGTTTTAATCTCATCAGTTGTTGCCAGTAGAGATCCGAATCGATTGTTCTGCCCGGCGGCGGTAAAAACTCATAATGAACAATGCCCTTCCAATCCCACCATACATTTCATCACCTTATTGCGAGGTAACCCACGTTTTGGCATAGTCTGTGAAGTCTGATCGAACTTTGACCGCCATCTTTTTCACACGTTCTTGTCGTACGTGATCCACTTCTCATCACCAGTTATCAATCTCTTCAAAAACGGTTCGGTTTCATGACGTCTCAATAAAGAATCGCAAAAGAGTACACGATTCATAACATTTCTTTCAGTGAGCTCGTGTGAGCACAAATATCGAGCTTTTTTATGTGCCCATTGGATGAGTGGTTAGGGTGCTTGCCTTAACGCTCTGTTCTAGGATTTCCAGGTTCGATTCCTGGCAGAGTCAAACTTTGAAAAATGAACTTCAAATTTGTCTCTGGTCTGGATCTGGAAAGTAGTGGCAGGGCACACTGCATTTCGCAGTCATTTATTTGGGCAGCCCGTCTGGTGGCAGTAACCACCCCCTTACAGAAGACCACCATGAAATAACAGCACGTGTGCTGTTGTGTTTCGGTGAGTGAAGTAAAGGATGCCAGAGCCCATTTCCCTATCCCTTCCCAATCCCTTATCCTATTGTAGTCGGCAGCGCACTTGCAGCAGCTTTGGCGTTGCTTGTGTTATAGGCGACGGTAGCCACCTACCATCAAGGGGACCGTTAGCCTGTCTGCCGTTCTTAACATAAAAAAACCAGCTTTTTTCAAATGGGTCAAAACTGTTTTGTGGTTAATTTCCAGTTCTTCAGCTATGTCGTTCCCAGAGCGAGGTGCATATTTGACATCGAAATCCCCGGATTGAAAACGCTTAAACCAACTTTGTACTACTCTTACTGACCCTTACTCTAGCTCTATAAACCTCACAAATTTTTTTCGTCGCTTGCGTTGCATTTTTCCTTTTTTGTAATAAAATTTTAAAATGTATCGAATTTCTTCACTAGATTAACTCATTTTCACAAAAAGAAAAACAAATGAAAAATAGCTGAAAACATTTTACTAATTTTTTTCTTTTTTGAAATGTAACCTCTTTCAAGTTTATACATACTATATGCGAAAAGACTCCCCCCCCCCCCCCCCCCCCCGAAAAGACAAATATGCAAATATATTGTATACTAGCTGAGCCCGCAACTTCGTACGCGTGGTATTCAGTATAGCGCGTAAATTTTTTGTATGTACACCGATTTGAATGAAACAAATACAAAATATTACATACGGGAAGCTTGATACAATACATAAGTAAAAACCACATTCAAGCCGTTTCTGAAATTAGCGTGCACAAAGGCATAGCAGGCAAAGAACGGTTTTATTATATGTGAAGAATAGATCTAAGGTCATCTTAAATTGGAATCTAAAAATAACCTAAACTGAATATTTTAACTTATAAAATTTCAATCGTCATCGTTTTACAGATGATAATATATAGTTAACTAAAGTTTCAGCCAATTCTACCGAAGAGTTATTTTTTGTATTTTATGTGTAAACCGATTGGAATAGAAAACAGTAATTGTTACGGGAAGCTTGCTATAATACATCAGTGAAAACCGAATTCAAATCGGTTAAGCCGTTTCTGAGATTAGCGCGAATAAACGCACAGACAAACAGACAAAAGTATTTTTTTGACTTCGGTAGCATAAATACAACGTGTATAAATTGTTTTTTTTTTTTTTAATATTTAATGTACAGACACAGCTCGCTTACAATTTATTATATGTATACCTAGATGTATTGCCAAAAGTAGAACACTTAACAAAGAAAGTGTTTAATGTATGCATTTTAATAAAATTGATAAATAGGTTTTATTGCGTAATTTAACATAAATAACTATGATTTGCATTAATAATGTTGGAATTTAATTTTTAAATTGCTGAACTGATCAGTACAATGAAAACGGGAGTTTGTTGTAATCGTCGCTACATGTCGCCATTAAAAAAATTTACTCATGATTGTTTTTGTTGTGCAAATTTTCTATATATTGTATAAGTGTGGTCTTATTTATTACCATTTTCTTACAAACTTTTTTTACTCAGATTAAGATACAAACAGTTCACATTTTTTTTTAAATTAGGGTACTGTTTTTTTTTTTGTGCAATTAATGAAAAATTTCTTACGTACTTGTTATTTAATCAAAATTAGGTAAACCTAAATAAGTTACTACTTCAATAAGTACTTATTTGTAAATTTTTTCTTTGGTATTTTTTCTTCCTCATAAATAAATAACACTGCCTAGCAAAAAAAGTTTCCTTCTCTTTATGAGTTAATTCTCTAATTAAGGACGGAGAAAAACCAACATGACAAAAAAAAATTGTATTTAGCTCTAGTTTTTGTTCAAAATGTAAACTATCCTTGCATTTTATAAAACAAAGTCCCCCGTCGCGTCTATATGTATGTACCTATGTATATACGTATGTTCGCGATAATCTTAAAAACTACTGAACGGATTTTCATGCTGTTTTCATTAATGGAAAGAGCGTTAAACGGGAATATAAAGTGTAATTGTATCTCCAAAACAAAAACTAATCGGCATTTTTTTTTAATTCAGCAGGTGGACATAATATGCACATAAGAAATTAAGAATCGGATATTTTTGAGTCCGAAACATTTTCATTGTTGGGCAGTGTAATCGTTGTACTATTTATGCAATTTAATATGAAATTTGGTATACGCATCTCTATTTTAGACGTGTGCTACTTCAATTTTGATCTGCTGATTCTAATAAACCTTCTTCATATTCATATTGAGTTCATAGAAAAAATGGTGAATCAACTTTATAAAATGCGTAGTGATGCCGTAGTAACAGTACGACCGTGATGTTCATGTTTATCTTCGTTCATATTCTGTTTACTCTATAATAATTTCACTGACTGAAATGTTTTACGGAACGTTCAGTCTGCTTAAATCTGTACTTTTAAAGTATTAGACGCAGTCGTAATGCGAGGCCGAGCGTTCGATTTGGACCGATCTAAAGCCAGAATCTAAATCGATTAAATTCTTATTCACACACAATTTCCTTGCCTCCTCGCAGCTCCAATGCCGAGCCGTTACTAATCTTATCACTTTTTTTCAGCAAGACCAATTTCTTTGCTCGTAAATATTTTTCCTCCTACACATTAGCCCTCGGATTCTTAATATCCAAAGTCTATTCGATTGATAAGCATGCTGTGCACCACTTCCTCAAGATAAAATAGTCGGAAATACCGTCGCCCCACTTCTACATGCAGGCAAATCTAATATCGGAAATTGACTCGACTCAACGATTTATTCACTTTGACCTCGGTTCTCGGCAGGCTCGAGGTGAGGTAAAACTATTATCCACCACCACTCATTGCGTTAACGACTCTGGACTACACATCACTTCGATTATGTTTATATTTCAGTGCTTATATTATTTTTCATTTTTACTCTTCGATCCTTTGTTGTTAAGGGAGACATCTTACGCGTGTTCCACTCGCTATAAATGGGGAGTGCTCTAACGAGATACTCCATCTTGTTGCTACCGTATCCGATACGCGCGAAAAATTAATCTCTTCAAATTTTCTGAACACAACTGAAAACGTCGGATGTTGACAGTTTTAATAGTAAATCTCGATTTTCTATTTTGTTGTATAATACTGGGTTTATATCCATGCGTGAATATTACTCGCTTGGGATATTCGCCCAAAAATTACACCCAAACGAGACATTCCTGAATGTTATGGCAGTATGCATTTTACATTTATTGTCCTCAGATGACTTGGTGCAAAGAATTTATTTCTATTTTGATAAATTAACCGTACAGTGCATGATATTTCTCTTCACTCATACTAGAGTTTATAGGCGATTTTGTTCTGTCGTATGTTAGAAAATCAATATGGTATATTCCCCTGAAAATTGTAATGTGGAAATGTGAATTGCATTATGCAACATTTGCGTTGTTTTGTGGTTTAGATGTTTAAGTGCTACTGCTCCAATAAGTGAGTACGCATATGTGAAAACATATATGTATCTCTATATTTGCTTCCCTTTGTTGTTGCAATGCCATTGGAACTTTACAATTAATACATTAGTAAGAAATTAGTCAAAATTATTCATGCTCGACGGTAGGTATATGTCATCTTTTTTTTTATATTCTTTTATGTAGTGCTACTCACTTCGTTTCGGAAAAGATATCGAAGGATACTAATGTACTGTTATTACCCAAAGTGGTTTAGATAGATCACAGTGCCCTGTCAATCATCCTGGAAACTTATAGCAAATAAATATGATAAAGGGATAATATGATTTAGTTGGTCGATGAGAATAGGGCAATAGGCTCTAGTATCCCTTATTTAACGAAAAACAGTGCATATGGTTTCTCTTATATCTAGGGATGGTTATTCTGCCTCCATATAGTCCGTCTGAAGACGCTTTCAATGATTGCGGAACTAATGTTGTATTAAATTATAGTTGAGGACATTTCGGTACTAGTGACCAATAAAATTAATGATATTTAATTGTACTTTTAATCAGTACCTATCAATAGTTCGATAACATCAAAATGTGTTATCAATTGATTATATCGTTTAACAGTTTCTCCCATCGATTTGTAACAATTTTATTGTCGTTATTTATTTCGCTCATCTGAGATCCTTGACACTCAGTAACACTAAACTGTAACGCTCGCTTAAATATTTTAAGGAGTTTATGGAGAAATTCTGGCAGCATATACGCTTGCCTAGAACTGTAAGTAGGTACGTACTTTCTATTTCGACACGTTGCTCGCTTAGTTATTTCTGAAGTCCGTATTGCGGTCTGTGCCTTTACCTATAACAATAGATGATTTACTGCGTACCTATAGAAAACTCGTATAAAGGGGACGGTGTTGTTTACGTACACTGAATCTTTGAAATTGTTTGGATTATTCCTTTAGAACTTCGAAAGATTATGCAAACATTTCGTTGTCATTGTTTGAACCCTGATTTGCAAGTTTTTCATACCTGCCTTTAGAAAATTAAAAGGAGGGCCAAATAAAATATTCAATTATATTCATCTCGGAAAAGTTTGTCATCGAATGTAGCTTAATGTAAAAAGTTTTGCGAACTGAATCCAGTTAAAATGTAAATACCGAGGATTCGGTTGGTTGTCTTCGACTCGTTTCTAACTTTACTATTTTAGGTTTTTGTTGGTGTAATACACTTCTAATGATGCGAATATCTTTAGTTGTTAATAGAGACATAAAACTTATAACGATATAACCGTTCATAGTTAATTTATTCTCGTTACAGCTGAAACTTTTCTCCCCTAGTTAACATTCACGCCTCATCAGCTCATTATATTTGTGTCCCCATTTTAGCGCCCTCTTAACTTGAAACACTTCATTATATGAATTTATATTATGTTTTAAAATGCGAACACTTCGGTAACTTGTACGTGTGGGATTCAATCGAACATTATCTGAAAACTATTATTGAAGTTATCAGTATGGTTTTAATGTATTTTTTTTTATGTTAAGATCGGCAGACAGGCTGACGGTCCACTTGATGGTAGATGGCTACCGTCGCCTATAACACAAGCAACGCTCTAAGCTGCTGCAAGTGCGCTGCCGACTACAGTAGGATTAAGGATAAAGGATTAAGAGGGTACAGGGAAATGGGCTCTGGCATCCCTTACTCACTCACTGAAACACAACAGCACACGTGCAGTTATTTCACGGTGGTCTTCTGGAAGGGGGTGGTTACTGTCACCAGACGGGCTGCCCAAATAATTGACTGCGAAATGCAGTGTCCGCTGCCACTACTAAATTTGATATTCCCATTTATTCTCACCCCGAGATGAGAGTAAAATTTGTTTTTTTTTATATTATTTTTTTCGTCCAATCTGCAATCGATTACCCAGCCATAATCAGATGCTTTCAAAAAAGAAAAATGGGTTATTAGCGAAGTTTCTTTAAACGTCAGCAATTAATGAGAACTGATATTCATGTTCCGAGAAAATATAGACGAAAGACATCCGTTCGTTCGTTCTTATCCAACGTGAGTTCAACTTCGTTATGTAGTATACCGCCTTGACGTGCAAGGCCCATTTTCGGCGTAACAAGACAAAATTGGCGTATAGTTCTTTAGTTTCCAAGCCTAAATAGCTCATATAGGAGGCGATTTAGAGAATAATTAATGTCGGTGGGGCAGTGTGCGAGACGCGTTAGGTAACCGGCGACGAGGCGACGCGCAGAGGAGCGAGCGAGAAGACGCGAACGGCGCGCGCCGCCACCGCTATTGATCGTTGGGAATGACGCCCGGGGTGACCCAAATAGAGCCTTCGTACACCCTCCACAACCCCACCCCGGCCGCCTCGGGCCGTCGCCCCTCAACGCCCCGCGCCGGCCGCTCTTCAGCGAATTTTCATATCTGCCCGTCCTTCACGCCGAAGGAATGGTCCGCTATCCTGACTCGCGATACTTACGCCTTACATAATACCTCATGAACGCTCCATGAATCTCCAGTATCTTGCCTTAATATCTCTTTGTCCTTTCACCGCTCACATCTGCGAATGAGCGCGTTCCTATGTCAGTCCCTATCCTTACTAATATTATTTAATGTGAAAGTAAATCTGTCTGTTTGTTACCTATTCACGCCTGTTGCTACCTATTAACTACAAAACCTATCATCATGAAATTTTGTATACATTGTCAGGTAAACGTACTGTTCCTGAGGGATCATATAAAAATGAAAATTCAATGCCTGGCTAAACTGTAACAGCAATAAAGATTAAATAAATTACTACTCATATATTTTGTCAGGAGTCATATTTATTTTTTACCGCAGACGAAGTCCCGGGCTCCAACTAGTTATATATATAATAGTTACTTTAACAGTTTCTTTAATGCGATGATTTTTTAATCCAATTGATAATTTAATGATGCTTTTTCTCAATTTATTTACGCGCAAGTATCAATTGGGAATTACGAAAAATAATTGTTCGGGGATGAAATTGTTAATTTCTTCTGAAATCTCAATTATCTTTGAAAAAAAAATTGGTTTTTTTTTCTGTTGCTTAGAGTACCTACTGGCTTCATTTTAATCTCAGCTAAAATCTCCCCCATTTCGTGTAGACATCTTCACGATAGAGGATGTATGTTACGGAAGTGTTTAGTTCTTAGTTTATTTGAGATTTATATTTTCAATGTTTCATGTATTGTTTGGTATGACATAAATGCCTTAAAATATTTTCACCTTTTTAAATTTAAATTTTTCGGTTTTGTGATATAAGCTGTTTTTTAATATCGAGGCCGCTGAATAATATATATAAATCTTAACATACAATAAAATCGTAAACGAGCCGTGTCTATATAATAAATACTTTTAAAAAACACATTGTACTTATGTCACCGAGGTCAAAAATAGTTTTTAGAATTTTTGTCTGTTTGTGCATTCATGCACGTTAATCTCAGAAAAGGCTTAACAGAATTGAATGCGGTTTTCACTGTTGTATTGTAGCAAGCTTCCCGTAACATTTAGGGTTTGTTTCATTCCAAGTTGCGGGCTCAGCTAGTAACGATTCTTGAGTCAAAGATTATGACTCAAGAATCGTGTGACCTATTCCCATTTTTAGTAAATTAATTAAATACTGTACCCGTTTAATTCCTACGCGTTATAAATTCGTTATTTATCCATTAGAAAAACAATTACTAAACATAGAGGAAATTAAAAGTTCTTTTAATTACATTACCTCTTTAGGTCAATTTTATCTAATGCATGTTATAACTATTTGTAATAACTGACCTATGGTGGGAAAAACCAAAACGACATGTTTGCGTGCGTGATAGTAGATACTTCGCCAAAGAGGTAACTTTTGCAATTAAAGATTGATACTGATCTACCTTCATTTGACTTTACAATTGGAACTATTAAAACTTTCGAACATTATCAAATGAAGTCTTATATACGTACTACATATGTATTTTTTGCCAAATTGCGGAGCTTACTACATAAATATTGCCGTAATCTAGAAATCAATGAAGTTTTCTTTATTGACGCATTATCAACAGAGTCGTCAAGTAATAAATCATTTTTATCAGTCTATCTCGCTCGCACTTACAGGTCTTATTGAGTGGTATAGTGATGTGCGGAGGCGCATGTCAATAACCTGGTGCGATGTAATATGTGAATTTGAAAGTTTGTAACATCTAATTTGTTTTTTATAATTACAAATTTTATACATCTTTATCTTTATAGGTAAACGTTTGTTTAGACATAATCTAAAGAAGCAGTAAGATCGTATTGTGGCCCTGAAAATGTATGGAATAAAAAAAATGTACGTAACAAAAAGGGATAGGCAAAAAGGCAGTAAAGTTGGAGTACATCATTAGTTTTCCAAAATTTGCTAGTCGTTTAAATCGAATCTGTCCACTACGACCGGTTTTCGTACCACTCAGTAGTTATCGATAACAATCTGCATCAGTTCCACGTTCCTATCGCTATTGACGTTTATTGCTACGACGACTCAGTCGATAATGCGTCTACTATAGCAACCCGCTCTAGGCTTCGTGAGGATGCGTTTTTTTTTCTGCAAATTATATGCACAAACTTTCCTCGTTTATCGCTCTTTTAATTAGTGAAAACCGTATCAAAATCCGTTGGATGTTTTAAAAGAAGTTAGCGAAGAAAAAGACGGAGGCGGACAGCGACATTATTTTATATGTATGTGTGAAAGAATATAGATCCATTTGGTCCTTCAAAATGCCAAAATATAACGTTCATCGTGGCTTTCCTTAAAATTGCAACTTCGTTAAGTCTTTATCTAGGTATTATTATTAGGTCTATTAGATATCGTGCAATATAGGAGCTCTCAGGTTTAATAATTTTAGATTCCTTGATTTTTTTTATTAAAATTAGTTTAGATTTTTAAAGTGATTGCGAAATATCGGTCCTTTATAGTTTTGTACGTTTTCAGAAACGAGAAAAAGGTCTGACGAAGCCGTTTCGAAAATGGGCGGCTGAGGCATCAATGCCGTCAAATTTTTTTGTTAAAAAGGCTCGCTCACAACACATGTCTACTTCCTTGTAACATTATCAAAAACGTTATTGTTACGCATCCAAAACGGCTGAAAATTAATATAAAAAAGATTAAGGTATTTAAATTAAAAATTCAAATATTCTGCGTAAACAGCCAGCACAATATTTACGATAGCTAGAAAGCCAGTCCTGGTTTTTTCTTTAATTCATGCTTCGTTCGCTTAGGTCTTTGAAAAGATGGGATACTAGTTTCCGAGTCTCCCTTATTTATGAGATATTCAACTAATTTGCTTCTCAACTGGACGAGAGTAAGTTTCTTTTTCCTTGTTAATTAAATTTGTATAAAATGTGCGCATTTATAATAGCTGTATTCAATAATAGCTCCATAGATAATCTCTTGGGCTGACAAAATGGCTGAAGCGGCTCCAACGGAAATATATATTTACGATACGATGTGTAGATAGTGTCTACAAAGTAGTCATAATTAATATGAATTTAATTCGCATAGTTGGAAATGAATATGCGCGCAAACGGTACCAACTGTCGGGACCATAAATCATGTGGAACAATGCGAAGGAGAATCTTTGTTTAAATTTCCAGTCCAGACTCGAAATGAAAAATACGTACTCTGAGGCGAACGTACTGTACTGGGCCGCGGGCGGGTAGGATTCATAAATAACTAGCTTTTGCCTGTGGCTTCGTCTCCATGAAAAGTTGGTAGTAGCCTATATTTTCCCCAGCATTCAAGCACTGGACTAAATTGTAGAGCTTTTTATCACTAGATTGGATTAGACGTTAAAAACTTTGCAAAAGCCAAAATTAGCTACTCTCGGATTTATTAATACATATATATAAGTAATAATGTTTAAATGTTGAATACAGTTATGCATATTCGAAAAAATTTGAGAGCCAAGAAGAAAATACTATAAAAGTTCAATGCAAACGTTAGACATTTTGTTTATAATAGTAAAGAGTGGCAGGCAAGCTTGTAGAGTTAATAGTATATGGTAACATTATCTATTGCCTATTTTAAAAGCTAATAAGCATCGAACCATCACCGAAGGTCATGCAGGTGATTTGCCATACAGATGCTAAATTTCTAACTGTTACTCGTAACTTCTTATTATAAGCTCTAATTTTTTTTTTGTTATTTAAAATAATACAAATATTTTCCAAAATAACTAAAACACAATCTATTGACTTTAGGTAGCCAAGTAATAACCATAATATATTATGCCTAGTGTAGTATGTAATAAGAAATTAATTTTAATTGCAAGGAATAATTCGTTGTAATTAAAATTACACCATTAATATTTTTTTTTTTTTTTTGTGGAAACAACCGACTTGCGTAGTTTTTGGTGTAATAAAATAAACTTTTAAGCAGAAAAAGCTTGTTTTTGCTGAAACGCATCGTACGCATTACACAATAACGAAGCTTAGCGATTCTTTCAACAGATGGCGTTAAAATCTCAATTGAAGAAAAAAATTGACTAATGCCGTTTTTGTAAAAAAAAAAAACTTCAATAAAATTGTGCCATCCACATATTTTAATTCCACATGCACTGGTAACGTTATTATTGTCATTGCATTTAGGTATTCAAGGATTGATAACCAGCCGTTTTGATTTTAAATTATTTATTTTTAAATCGCTTTACAATACAAGTCAGCTACACAAGTCAGCTTTACGGCTTTTCAGTCTGTAAAAATAGCTGAGAGGAAAATGTGGCTGACTGCAAACTAGGTCTTGAAAACCACACGAGTCGCGGTTAAAAAGTTACCCCGACCTATGCATTACGAGTGCACGTAGGTACATGCATCTATATTTTATAAATTCGTGCCGTAATTACTGGCAAGCGAAAAACAGGAAATTAAATAACTGGGCAGTTTTGCAGTATAACTAACGCCAAGTTTAATATTTAAGGCTTTACAAAGATACTGAATCTCTCTCTTTTTTTTATACTTATGTTAAGGTAGGCAGACAGGCTGATTGTCCACTTGGTGGTAAGTGGCTACCGTCGCCTATGACACAAGCAATGCCACAGGTGCTGCAAGTGCGCTGCCGACTACTGTAGAATTAAGGATAAGGGATTGGTAAGGTTTAGGGAAAATGGGCTCTCACTCACCGAAACACAACAGCTCGCGTGTTTTATTTCACAGTGGTCTTCTCTGTAAGGGGGCGATTACTGCCGCCAGGCGAGCTGCCCAAATGCCTGCGAAACGAAGCGTGCCCTGCCACTATTTTCCAGATCCAGTCCAGAGCCAAATTTGAAAAGTTCATTTTTCAAAGTTGACCCTGCCGGGAATCGAACCTGTGAATCCTAGAACGGAACGTAAGTCAAGCACCCTAACCCCTCTACCAACGGGTTCGTCTCTTAGAATTATTGTTTTATATATTTTATACTTTTTTTAATTAAACTTTTTACTGAAATTATTAAAAATTTCTTTTAATACATGTCTAATTTTGTACTAATTTCATTCAAAGCAAAGAATACAGTATTGTATTTAAAGAAAGTATTTATGAAGGAATCAGTTCAAAAGGTTTTTAAAAGAAGAGCAGTTATGTTCTGTTAGTATTCCTTACACAATAATTGCAAAACTAATAAAGTTCTCCTAGAAAGTGTTGGGTAATCAAAAATATTATTTTCTTACAGCAAATTTAACTTCCAGAAAATCCCGTTTTATATTTCCACGATTCAATCAACTGTTCAAATATTGGTTGTTTACGACTCATATTTCTTGTGGCTATGCAAACAAGTTAAATTAAATCTTTATTCCGGATAGTTTATTGATGTATCCACGTACGAGTATACTGAATACTGCATTGCAATTTACTAGCATCGATTTCCTACAAATAGCACTGAAATTGAAAATGCTTTGTGTACTGTAACTATGCCAAGCCTCTATTAGAATATAACTGGAAATGTACATTTACATTTAAAGTTATTATCTCCATCATACTGCGGATTCTCAATGAAGATAGTTGACTAAACGGTACCAAAATAGTTAGATAATATTAACACTGTATCCAATGTCTATATCTCGTGGTGAGCCAGGAAATCGTGGCCACGTTCAGAGCCCTCGGGCAATAAAATATTTATATACGTATAAAATTTATGTTCGGAGGTTATGACATTATCATCATGCGAATGTAATAAAACTTGCAATACAGTCTTTCGTACATAAAATGTATACTGGCTACCTAAACACGGTTTATGATTTATATGTGTTAGGCGATTATGTAACTTAAAACTGCATAATAAATCGCTGACGTAGTCGAGGTGTGTTTAAATTGCCTATTCTTTACAGTGAGTTTATTAAACTCGAGCCATCTATAATAAGCGTTTTAAACGCTTTGATATCTATTTGTATAGGGAACTTTTCCGTTAGGAATTTGTCCTTCAGATAAGAGCGTGCCATCTGTCATTACTCAAAACGACATTGGGGTTGGGCTCGACGCCGAGACAGCCTTTCGCCCGCCTCCGCTCCGCCCTACGGACGAATGCCTCATGTCTATAAAGGTGTTAATACCATTCGCAACGAGAAATACATTTACTTAAGTGATTAGTTTTGGTTTGAAATTAATTTTGTTTTATTAAATACTAGCTGAACCCGGCCATACTTCGTCGCGACATGCACGCGGGGCGCTCGCCTTCTTTGAAAAAAAAAAAAAAAAAAAAATACCATGATAATTCGGCAAATATAAATAGGATATTCATGAATTGTACACGTAAACCGTTCTCAGAAATTCCTTTTTCCATCAATACATTCAGGTACAAAATCCGTTTAGAACTTTCTGAGATTAGCGTATACGTACAGACAGAAAAAAAAGAAGACTATATTAAAGACGGAAAATAATTTCGAATTGAAGAGGCTGTCAATGTGCCGGTTGTGTAAGGTTACGATGGGCTCAGCGGCGGCGGCAGAGGGCGTCTAGGATGTAGAGCTGCGCGCGACGATGGCGGCGGCGCTGGCGTCGTGACGCAGTGTGACGTCAGAGCTTCGTTGGCTCGATACGTGCCAGCCCCACCGTCAGTCGCCGCCCGAAGCAGTCCAGCGAACGTTGCGCCCGACGCGCCTTCGCCACCCGCGACCTCTCTTATACCGGGTTTAAGTTTCACACCACGATGACATAGCCCCAGTGCCGTGCGACGAGACAACGTGAAAGCGCACACATACCTTTTTAAGTTTTTTCGTTGTAACGAGGAATCCGTATAGTTCCCCGTTGTTGCAGAACTAGCTACGACCCACCCCACACCGTTGAGAGGGACAGAGGCGAGACCGAGCGGCGTCTTGTTCCTATTAATCCGCCTTTTGTAAAGACTAGCGAATATGGGCGAGGTGAGTGCGGTGCAGCTTGCGGTAGTGTTTGCCTCTTAGCCATCATTAGTATCAAGCTTTACAACTACTTAAAAGTGCTTCGTGAGGATGTGAGTGCATGTCGCAAATAGTGATCGCGGATGAGGTTCTAACGGGGCCCGAAGTCTCGCGTTGTCCCGTCCGCTTCTGGTGAACAGTGCTCACGGTCCCGGCGCCACCGTTTCCCACTTTTACCAGAAATGGCATTTTATTTGCACTTAAAAATCGTTTTTCACCTTTGTTCTATCACTATTCAACATCGCTTACTTGTCTCATAAAATCCGCGTTCATACACGAATCTAAGAAAATAATTTATCAAACGTGTCGCTAAATTATTGACTTCCGAATTTGCGGTTTTTCTCGAAAGAGAAAAATCGCAATTATTCTTTAAAAGCAGAACTGATATTTATATCTTAAACGTGCACAAAATTTGAACATTTTTAGGATTAAAGGGAGAGTAATATATTGTTAAGAACGTCCGTAGCCCGGTTGCGTAACTGTCGTATCGATCTCGGAATGAGACACTGCTTTGTGGTCTTCTAAATGCCACTGAAACATTTGCGGTGAATGCACATTTTTGTGGCTTCCTTATTCAGAAATACGTACAAAATGCTGTGATTTTGTTAGTACTCGTTTGCTTTTAATTATTTTAAAGAAGCTTTTCCCTTAGAAGTCGTGCAATCATTCTCAATTGTACTTAATATACGTTTAAGCGTGAGCCATTTACAATAGCTGTGTCCAGTTCCCCTTTATAAAAGCTCGACGTTGCCTCGATTTCTTCGGTAAGGTACAGTGAAGGAAGTAGCTAACAGGTTGTCACGGGAGCCGTCCCTGGCTCGGACCCGAGAACTAAGAGCTCAGAAGGTTTATTAGAAAATTGCCTTGTCATTATGTCATTTAAATCGCATAGATTGCCGTCGCTCCATTAGAGTATTTCCTTTATCCTTTATGACGACAACACACCAATTAGTATTCTAGACAAGCCTTGGGGAAGTTTCCTAATGTAAGTAATTTCAATTATTATATAAACTGGGTCAACGTGTATTGAAACGATGAAATGAAAAATAGCGTTGGATTATATCAATTCAGATTTTGCAGTTATTCTAGAAAGACTTTTCGGCCTAACAGAAATTCTATGTCTTTTCATATTTAAACATTAATCTACGTTACAAGAGTTTCATTATTAATTTTATCTATTCTTAAAAATTATTATAGTGAAGATTATTAATTCATGTGTCATTGTACCGACGACTTTTAATAATAAAAAAGTTAATAATATTCAATATTGTTATAATATTCACGTCTTGTTTTCGTTGCGAGAGTGTTTAGACTTTTAAAACTAACATGAAATTATCAGCGTGACGCGCCCGTTAATTTAAAAAAATAACGCAGAAAATCGATTCAGGTTTATTGTGTTTTAAACAAGTCTAAATAATATTAAATGTAGATTTCACGACATCCATTTGAATGCAATTCTATTTATACTACACTCAATTTCATTCGATCTCATTGTTTTATGGATGATGATAGCTCTTGATAATGCAAATTGATTGACTATTATCACCAGTTTGTCAATGTGTATTTTTACAAGAAAAATTTTACTATAGTTTTGTCGGCTTTGCCAAGCTATATTACGATAACAAAAATCGGGTTGCTCATTAGTAATGTACAAGAATTGATTTCTTCCTATATAAGTAGTTATAACTTAGACACGGTTCCAAAACATGTAAATGTGCGAGTTCAGTTAATAATAGAGTTTTGGCAACGTCTTGAGCCGGCAGCTTGTTCCAAGACACGAATCTCTATCTCGATTCATTACTTGTTAAAAATAATTGTCTCATTCATACGACGCATTTACTACGATAGTAACCACAAAAATTCGGTGTAAAGCAGTTTTGTGACCGATACAATGTTTCCGAACGTTGGCTCGCATCAATTAATTTTACGCTTTATAACATGTGTCACTTTCAAACATTATCAATGTCGTAATGTAACGCGTAATGTTTGTCTTAAAGACTTGTTATCAATTTCTCGAAAAGGTCTTTTACTTCTTGACATTATTAAGTCCTAAATTCCTAACAATTTCTTTCGTAATACCTGTTGTAAAATTGGTACAATTTGTTTTACCAAATAATATAACAAACACACCATCAACCCTTTTCAAACGATTTTTCTACGTCATCTTTTTTTTTTGCTTAAAATTCTAAACTGGTCCTTCGACCGTCGCATTAGAAATTCTTTATTCCGAAGTCCTCATTTTGATTTTTCATTCATTATTCCTGTTTAACCTTTGTGGATATTATTATAAAAACGACCGGTGGTGAGTCCCTATGGGTGGCAACCTTGTCTTTTAGCTATTTATGTCGTGGGCATCCACTAGGGTCGTTCCGCACTGCGCAAGCGTGGTGCGTCGCTTATGTAACTTGAAGCAAAGTCGTCGGCTGTCGCCGCGGCGGCCATTTCAGCACCTATCCGATTTTCAGACGTTCCTTCTCTCAATTCCGTTTTCATATTATACACTTAATCAATAATTCTTCCTTTATTCTGTAGCATTTGCAGTTTATAAGTGCTTGTACTTTTTTGTTTGGACCTCATGCACAATGCATTAGTGTGTTAAAGCCATTAGGCCTGATGTGACAGTCTTCTACAAATATGGTTACCACGTCAACACAAGTATTCGCTCAATAATCAGTAAACCTTTATTTTTCAG
This sequence comes from Bembecia ichneumoniformis, assembly GCA_910589475.2. NCBI lineage: Eukaryota > Metazoa > Arthropoda > Insecta > Lepidoptera > Sesiidae > Bembecia > Bembecia ichneumoniformis. Next base: position 7,105,666 of record OU342537.1, on the reverse strand, counting down.
GCAAATTTTTATTTAAGGTGTTATTGCCTCGCCTAATTTGGCTTCTTAGTGTAAAATTAAAATTTAGCTAAAAATACAGAGCATGATAAGACTATATTTAAAAAGTTTGAATTGGGCAGATTCTAAAGGGATCAATAAAAAAAATATTACTATGAATATGGATGTGTTCTTCAACAATTATGCACCAGCAGCTAGCCCAGTTACGTGTGCAAGGCACAATGTCATTGTGTCTAAATGCGGCCGCGGCTACCGTAAACACGGCACCCGTCGCCGTCGATAATTGACGAACGTTCCATAGCAGCCTCATTAAACGCTCTGAATTAATATGAAGGTTATCGCGAGAATAGTTAAGACAAGGACTAACCTCAGACCGAATACAATTTTTACAAAATGAGCGCACCCTAATAACCTATGAATTAAGATGCAATATTTTACAATTTTTTTAGATTCAGATTTAAAATTAGGTTTTTCTTAAATATTGTGTAAAATATGAAAAAGTATACTTATGTTACGGAACTTAAGTCAATAAGCTTAAAAAATAATGTTGGGAGTAATTTACTATTTTTTCGCAGAAAAAAAAGGTATAAATCTGCGGTTTAGGATCATATAAAATTATAACCATTTCTTGATGTGACAATTTCTATATTATGTGTCTTTGAAACCTTTAAAATCAATATCTTTATCTAAACCCGTTTACGCTTTAGGGCTTCCAACTGTCCACAAATTAATAAATAAACAAACGAATAAAACCTTTAATTAATTAAACCTTTATTTGCACAATACATGTCTACTGAATCTTAACTTGCATAGAGCAGTTACAGTACAAAGTATGTTCTACCCGACAACGGCATGAAAATTTAATATGAAATAGATTTAGATATTGATTAACAAAGACACATAAGTGGTGATTTTTAAGAAAAGGACTTAAATCGCTGAAAGGAAATTGATTTGGGTCGTATGTCAGTTTTTTACACTTGAACAATAGATGTGTAGTCAGTGATGCATCAATACACGATGTCCTTACGTTCGGTTCTCATGTTCGCACTCCCTACTCGTGTACAATTGAGTGGCATTGAGCGAGGTGGTACCCTCGCAGGACTGTACAGTACACACCGCACAAGGTTACGCGGGCACGTTCCTTGTTACCGTGTGCTTTTATTGCTTTTGCCACACGGTCTCCATACACCATTTGCATTTATTTATCACTTTATGTATTCCGAACTGTAAGCTATTTGTGTTTTTAAATAGTGTTATTGATTTACCTATTTATCTCTTCAGTAGACTCTAATGTTTTAAGTGGTGTAACGTAACATGATGACAAATAAGCGGAACTTAATACTTAAAAGAATAAATACAACCTACAACTTCGGGGTCTTTAAAAACAGGGTAAATGGGCATTTACTGGGTAAGCATGTTCCACCTTCGGCCGCATCTGCACCTCACATCAGCTGAGATAGTGGTCAGGCGCTACCTTGATTTAATAAAAAAAAAAAAAAGTTTGTCACTGGGCTCAGATGACCCAATGAAAAATAATAGCCCCATTCGGTAGAATATTATTGCATGTATATAGATTAGACATAAATTAGAATCAAAATTTGATTTTTATTTATTATTGAATTTGATTTTAGTTTATTTGATTTATTAAATATATGAAAAAAAATATCTAATTTTTAGTTTTAAAATACTTATTAATGAAGACAAAAGAATTCTTCTCTTTTCTATATAGGTTTTTGTTTTTCGATTTTGACAGTTTGAGATCTATATTCGCTTAATAGTCATGTGATGTTACATCTTTTATCATTTTCACCCATCCATACATTTGCATGGCCCCTAGGGCCGCCTAGTAGAATGTGTCTAGCCCCTAGTTGTGTTTGCAGCATGGCCGATCCGACTCATACCGCGTCGCCACCATCGGACCCATTAAGGACGATAATAGAACTGCTGACGGACAGTACAAGGTTTTTATACAATCGCCATTCATTTTACAATACAATAAAGTTACGACTGATGCGTTTGATCAGGCCTCAATCATTGCCGATGTCTTGCATGCTCTTTATTATAATTATGCTCTTTGACATTACAATTTTTAATGGTGGTTTCAAGTTTGTCTATTCTAAATTCTGAATTAACGCCGTGAGGACTCGACTGTAACATTAAATAATTATAAATATTAACGCGTGACAACCTATGAGGACCAAACGGGAAGCCATCAATTAAATATTTTTGTAACCTATTACTAGTATAAAGTTTTGCACATCTTGTGTTATGTAAATGTTAATTGCATTTTGAAAGAAGCTAAACAACTTATAGCAGAATGTACTTCTCATGTCCATGGTGGAATCGTTTTGTCAAGATGATTATCATATAATTTACAGACACGCAGAAAGCCGCCCGCAAAAAAGCGGAAAACAGGAGACTTAGATGATCTCAAACAAGAATTGGATATTGACTATCATAAAATAACACCAGAAGAACTCTACCAAAGATTTCAAACACATCCAGAAAATGTAAGTAAAGCGCGTTTTTTTTTTTTGATTCAGAACAGATAAACTTTTTTGAACAAGATAGAAAAACCGCAAACAGGAACAGATCCAAATGTAATTAAATAAAATGTAGTGCAAATAGAACAAATTGTTTGCATAGTCAATCAGAAATACATCTATAATATTGCTATGGCATTGATACTGTTGATAGATAATGTTATATTTGCAGTATATATTTGCGCAATTTGTCTGTATGTATATTAAAAATTTGTTAAGTATAATAACAAAGAGGATGTATATTAGATGTAACAATATACAAATGTATTTGTATTATATAAACTCTTCTTATTTCAGGGCCTTAGTCACGCAAAAGCGAAAGAAAACCTCGAAAGAGATGGTCCAAATGCTCTCACGCCACCAAAACAAACGCCCGAATGGGTGAAGTTTTGTAAAAATTTATTCGGGGGTTTCGCGTTATTACTATGGATTGGTGCTATTCTATGCTTTATTGCCTATGGCATTCAGGTTCGTATGCTGTACATATTGACTTCTTACAGAAGACATTATTCCTTCAGGCGGTCATAACATTCCTACCGAACAATCATTTCAGGCGAGTACTGTAGAAGAACCGGCCGACGACAACTTGTATCTCGGCATCGTATTAGCGGCAGTGGTTATTGTGACCGGCATCTTCTCATACTATCAGGAAAGCAAGTCGTCAAAAATTATGGAATCTTTCAAGAACATGGTACCTCAATTCGCGACTGTTATTCGTGAGGGCGAAAAACTGACGCTTCGGGCTGAGGACCTTGTACTCGGTGACGTGGTGGAGGTAAAAATTTCGCGGACTTCTCCCACATTAATTGTTATTTTATAACTTCATTTCAACCGCATTGTCATACATAAAATATTTTATTATGTAAAATATTTGCAGGTGAAATTCGGTGATCGTATTCCCGCTGACATTCGCATCGTCGAGGCTCGCGGCTTCAAAGTGGACAACTCCAGTTTAACCGGCGAATCTGAACCCCAGTCCCGTGGACCCGACTTCACCAATGAGAACCCCCTCGAAACTAAGAACCTGGCCTTTTTCTCCACCAACGCCGTCGAAGGAACTGCTAAGGGAATCGTTATCTGTTGCGGTGATAATACGGTGAGCTACTAAATTCTTTAAAATTGTCCAAAAATGTTTTCGCATCGCTATAAGAAAAATAACACCAGTCGCCTTGTCTAAAGACTGTAAGTATGAGATTTGTTACATAATTTCACTTACACTAGATCATTTCAATATAGACATGAATGTCACTAGGTTAATTCCATACCTTAAATTATTTCTGTTTTAGTTGAGTGATAAAACTATAAATTGTTTTGGTGATTTCAATTATTAACATTATCAACGTCATATGTGCCAACCTTAGTAGGATAAAGGATAAGGGTTTAGAAGAGAACAGAGAAATGGACTAAGTATCTCTTGTTGAAACACAACAGCACACATTTTGTGATTTCACGTTGATTTGCTGTAAGGGATAGTGGTTTCACCGCCAAACTGTATTTTCTGCATTTTGAGAATGTTCAAACTGCATTTAATTAAACGGCTGTAAAATTGATTTGTATAAATGTTATTCCATTGGTAGGTGATGGGACGTATCGCTGGCCTTGCATCAGGTCTTGACACTGGCGAGACCCCTATAGCCAAGGAGATCCACCACTTCATCCATCTGATTACCGGCGTGGCCGTGTTCCTCGGAGTTACCTTCTTCGTCATCGCCTTCATCCTGGGCTACCATTGGCTTGACGCTGTCATTTTCCTTATCGGTAAGTGTAACAACTTGCACCCGTTAATGAGAATTTTAGAGTACTATTAGTTAATCAGGAAATTCCTCTCTGTGCTAATTAGGAAATTCGTATTGTTTTAGCTTTAAGATTGCTTATATTGTTACTTAGATCTATACGGTTTCTTTATAGAAACAGCAATCCAAATTGGCATTTACTGTAAACTAGCTTTTGCCCGCAACCTCGTCCGCGCCCCCTTTTTAATAGTTGTTAAAACAATTATTCAATCTTTTTGGTCATATATTTTTGTCACGTTGAATTTTGCATTTTAATTTTAGAATTTGGTATTAATTTGTAGTGAAAACATGACGCAAAATTACCAATAAAATGAGTTAATCTGAAGATTTTCTGAAAATGTCATCAAAATCGATTGAGCCGTTTTGGAGTCCATAGGGAACATACATACACACATAGACTTTTGTATATATAGAAGATTATATTATATGTTAAAAGGACTATAGTAGTTGACACAAAACTGATCGGCAATAAAACTACTTTTATTTTAATTTCCCAGAAACCTACTGACTTGGTTCTCTTCTTTCAACTTTCAGGTATCATTGTAGCTAACGTGCCCGAAGGTTTGCTCGCAACGGTAACTGTATGTTTGACTCTCACCGCAAAGAGAATGGCCTCGAAGAACTGTCTGGTGAAGAATCTGGAGGCTGTGGAAACCCTCGGTTCCACCTCCACTATCTGCTCCGACAAGACTGGAACGTTGACGCAGAATAGAATGACGGTTGCTCATATGTGGTTTGACAATCAGATCATCGAAGCGGACACCACTGAGGATCAATCTGGCGTACAATACGGTGAGTTCGCTACTTGAATTCGACAAAATCTGTTCTGTTGGTTTCAATGTAAACTGGCTTTTTCCTTTTTTATATAACTAAAAGTCATTACTCATGGTTTTACTGATCTCTATACCAAGCTTCTACAAAATCTTATTAACACACCTCTAAGCAAAAGTTATATATAAAAAATATTGACAAAAACTAAAACTGCATTGGATTGAGTTATATAATTTTCTTGTGTGAATCAAACCATTTTTTTTTGTAAGTTCTGTAAGTTCCGAACGAATATAATTTGTTTTTAATGCAGTACTATAAAGTAACTGCTTAACTAATATGAATTACTCGTCCCTTATTTATTTCTCTTATTTAGACTTAACTGTAATTGAAAATATAATTTTTAAATTACAAAGGGATTTTGTTAAGTAAGTAGGCAGGTAGAATATGAATCACTTTTTAATAATTCAACTTATACCTATTTAAAAATACCTTTGATTGTACTTTATTTTAATATTGAGTCCCTTGTTGCCATCCCACTCTTGGATCTGGTCATGAAGACAAGAACATTAAATCCATTTGAAATTATTGTAGACCGCACCAGCCCTGGGTTCAAGGCACTCGCTAAAATCGCAACCCTATGCAATCGCGCCGAGTTCAAAGGTGGTCAAGATGGTGTCCCCATTCTCAAGAAGGAGGTGGCTGGCGACGCTTCTGAGGCGGCTCTCCTCAAGTGTATGGAATTGGCACTCGGCGATGTGCTGTCTATCCGCAAACGGAATAAGAAAGTGTGCGAAATTCCCTTCAACTCGACAAACAAGTATCAAGTGTCTATCCACGAGAGCGACGACCCTAGCGATCCTCGACACTTATTAGTAATGAAGGGTGCTCCCGAGAGAATTCTCGAACGTTGCAGCACAATCTTCATCGGCGGCAAGGAAAAGGTAAGCCTGACGGTTCTTAAGAGTCCTTTCTCAAAAAGAAAAGGAAATTCGACCTAAAAAGTTTGATTAACAAAAATGTTAATATCAAATACCATTTACTGTAAGTAGGATTCGACCTAGTAAAATGACAACAGTTAAAGGAAATATGAAAAAATCTTCTGATACATAGGTATGAAGAAGACATCCAAAATTCTGCTTGAAGTGAAGTGGGCTAGCATTATGGACTGAATAGTTCCAACATTAAATGTGGAGAATAGGCTTGTTTCCGCTAAGAATAAATGGGATGGCTTAGAGTTTCTAATGATTAACCATGATAATTAGTAAACAAAAAAACAACTTTTCTATTAAAATAATAAAAGATTAATAATATTTTTGCAAAATAAAATCGACAAAATGAGGCGTTTAATCACGTGACATTAAACACCAATCAGAGAAGCGCATGGAAGCGTGACGCCATCATCACGCCTCGCAAAACGCCATCATTTTCGTATAAAGTGAACAGGTTATTTCGAGTTTTCAGCAATTATTGTTAAATTAATACAGTTCGTTTTTAGTTTAATCTGGAAAGACAGGTATAATTTGCCATGGAATCAGGATCTAACAAAGCAAACAGCAGTAATTTGCCCAAAATTGACGCCGTTATGCTTGGCAAATTTTTTGCAATGAACACCGACTTTTGTCCATCGGAATTCCGCAATGTTAAAACTTCTATGTAAGTATTTAATTGGCAGTTACCAGTCAGAGAGTCGCATTTACCTACTGTGGAATCATAAAACCCTATTCAAGTCATAACATTTTATAGGTTATGTGTGGTATATTATGGTAGATTTTGCAAAATTCATTTCTTTTACTATACATTTATAAATAGATACATCAAGTTGTGTTTAACACTTATATCAAAATGATCTTCACAGAAATAAATTGTGGAATCAGTAGATAAAGTAAGAGCATCTTGCCTCCTTGCCATTTTTAACCACTTTCTTCGTATTTGTTTATTGTTTGGAATGTATATGAATAATTTGTTTGGCGTTTTTATCGTTGTACTAAATATTGGGGCAATATACAGTATTTATAATACGAGGAATTCATATTTATTAAAAAACACAATTGACTGTCATAAAGAAACACGGCTGTTTCGCGAGGTGTCACGTCATTCAAGACGCCAAGACAGTCTTGGCCTTTTTCGCGGTCAATTTCAAGTTCATTTCTAAAAACTCAAAATACTAATGTAAAAGACCTATTTTTCTTAAAATAATATATTTTTGGGGCGAAATAGATGCTAAGCTATAGTTTTAAACAAATTTCCAAATTTTATCAACTAGCCTATTCTCCGAAAATAAAAAGTATTTTTATTTTTTACTTGTATGTGTTCTCTAACTATTGGTCTCGTAAGAAAGCTCAACGAACTATGGAGAGCGCTATGCTCGGGATTACATTGCGAGGTCGAATCAGGAATGAGGATATCCATAGACGAACGAAAGTTACCGACATAAGCTGGTGGATCAGTTAGTTGATGTGTCAGTGGGAAGGATACAATACGGAAAGTCGACCGCCATTGCGGCCGGAATCCTCCATAATTTTTCAACATCCTATGACTGAGATGATGATGATGATGATGATGACATGTATGTGAGGTGAATTTGTATGGTTACCGAATACGTCACTGAATATGATTTTCTCTTGCAGGTCCTAGACGAGGAAATGAAGGAGGCTTTCAACAACGCTTATCTAGAGCTGGGTGGTCTCGGAGAGCGCGTGCTCGGCTTCTGCGATTTGCAACTACCCTCTGACAAGTTCCCGATTGGCTTCAAATTCAACACAGATGACCCCAACTTCCCCCTCGACAACCTTCGCTTCGTTGGCCTGATGAGCATGATCGATCCTCCTCGTGCCGCCGTACCTGATGCCGTTGCTAAGTGCCGATCTGCTGGTATTAAGGTATGAACATTTGGCCGTCCATAAATTACTTTATGGACTTAAAGGCATAAGCAGAACTTTCAGGAATATGTTTATTGAGAAATCATATATTTCATGAAAGTTAACACTGATCAAATATTCGCTTGCGAGAACGTTTTCGTTTTCGCAGGAAATTTGCGTTTTAAGTGCACTTTCACTTTATATTTTTATTACAATTAATTATATATTTTTTTAATAGTGAAACATAAAATTATATCTCTTATAATTGAGTCAATATCAAGCTGTCTGCTTTGACAAGTTACAGTTAAGATGGTGAATTTTAATGAAATGCATGCAAGCAAAACTCACATTTGTAATAAATGTTATCTACTAGATCTCAAACCTTTTTTCTTTGACATTACTTAAAACTGCCATCCAATTTTTAGATATGCATCGACCTGTCACATTTAGGACCTGAGCCACGAAATTTCCTTATACTATATGTAATCTATTTGGAAAATAAATACAGTGTATGATACATTTAATCGTGTCTCTTCTGATGCATTCTCAAATTTCAGGTCATAATGGTAACTGGTGACCATCCCATAACGGCGAAGGCCATCGCTAAGTCGGTAGGCATCATATCGGAAGGCAACGAGACCGTGGAGGACATCGCAGCGAGACTCAACATTCCCGTTTCTGAAGTGAATCCGCGCGAAGCGAAGGCGGCGGTCGTACACGGAACGGAGCTCAGGGAACTCAATTCCGACCAACTCGACGAAATACTCAAGTGAGTATTGACGAATATATTTGCAAGGTCATTGTTTCAAGTCACAACTGAAAATGTGTTCCCTTATTACATACATACATTATATGTACAATTTGCTGATAAATGTTTTGGCTAAAGGCTAAATAAATTTAAAAAATAAAAATCAGTAATTATGACCTATAAATGGGTGCTGCTACCTGAAATAAATCCATACATATAAATAAAATTGAAGTGTCTGTAATGTCAAAATAACTGATATTTACTAAATGTATATCAAAGTAAATACGGTACTAACAAAAAAAAAATTTTTAATTTTTGTCTGTCTATGTTTGTTCCGGCTAATCTCTAAAACGGCTGGACCGATTTTGACGGGACTTTAGCTGGCAGATAGCTGATGTTATACGGAGCAACTTTTATTTTAGAAAAATAAAAAATAATATATACAAGCAGTGTCCAGTACCGCGCACGTCCCACGCGTACGACCCAGTGAAGCATGGCCGGGTTCAGCTAGTTACTAAATATGATACTGAAATGATGTCGATTTTTAAAGTTTTAGCTTTAATAAAAGGTTTAGCTAAAGTAGTTAGAAGCCAATAAGCTAAAAAACTGTTAAAGCTGTTTATCATTTATTTATGAATCTTTTAAGACTTCACCTCCGGATTATACCACATATGAACTCTAAAAGACTCAGAATCTTATAGGATCACCTATAAGATTCTGAGTCCGATCTTAAAATCTAATTGCACTTGTTTTTTAACAATTGCAATTTGCATTGTTTTGTAACCTTGAAAAGACACAGCGCCTTAAAATGTGAGTAGATGATTTACCAATAGTTGGAATATTATAGCGGTTTCCTTGGCTACAGGTACCACACGGAGATAGTATTCGCGCGCACGTCGCCACAACAGAAGCTCATCATCGTGGAGGGTTGTCAGCGACTCGGCGCCATCGTGGCTGTGACTGGTGATGGCGTCAACGACTCGCCCGCGCTCAAGAAGGCCGACATCGGCGTGGCCATGGGTATCGCTGGATCTGACGTCTCCAAACAGGTCAATTCAATACTCTTTTCACGGTGAATAGAGGCAAGGAGGACTAACTCATATGGGCATTTAACTGAAAACATACAACCATTAAATAGTGGCGCTGGAGCATTGGTGTTTGATATGATTAGTTGGTTGCGTAGTTCATGAAACCACCGTTAATAATATGGCTACTACAGTGCCACACCCAAATGCTACTGCGGCGCTCATATTTAATGGTAGCCGACCGACACTTTCTCGTGTTTAGAATTGGTCCTGCTTACTTCTATTCTCCATGACGCTTTCTGTGCATAAACCGACAGCTGTGAGACAACGTGTGCTTTGCCTTTATCAATTTAAATTGAACTACGGAACGCAGCAAGTAGGTATATAATAAAATAAAAAAAACAAGTGCGACTTGAACTCGCGTGAAGAGGGTTCCGTACGATGTTACCTATCCGAACAATATTGAGTGATTTACCATGTTATTTTAATATCATGGACTTCTTATAGTTTTTCCTATAATCTATAAGTAGAAAACTAATTTCTGTATTTTTTCAAAATTTTTGGTTCAGTAGTTTTGGTGATGGGGAGGGGGGGGGGGGGGATGGTCGGACAGACGGACACACGAGTGATCCTATAAGGGTTCCGTTTTTTTATTTGGACGTACGGAACCCTAAAAAGAAGCACTGGATATAGATGAGCTTTGTAAATTCCTTACAAGATTTTGTACGCGACTTGATCCACATATCTTTATAAATGATAACCTGTGTTCTTTTGATGTATTATATAAATTATATTTACTGTAAAGTTTCATTAAAATCTGTTCAGTAGTTTTTACATTAAAGAGTACCTAACTCGAAAATTTTTGTTTTGATTAGTAGGAATTGGTAGGATATAAAATAAATTTTTTGTACTGCCAACAGGCTGCTGACATGATCCTGTTGGATGACAACTTCGCGTCCATCGTGACCGGTGTGGAGGAAGGTCGCCTCATCTTCGACAATCTGAAGAAGTCGATCGCCTACACCCTAACATCCAACATTCCCGAGATTTCGCCTTTCCTCGCCTTCATCCTGTGCGACATCCCACTGCCCCTCGGAACCGTTACGATCCTCTGTATTGATCTCGGAACTGACATGGTAAGTCTTATCGCTTCATACATTTGTTACAATAGTATAAGCGTTTTGATTATATTGCAAGATCGAAGATTTTGTTACAAATGCTGGCCCAGAGCAAATCCATCTTTAAAAAGAAAAAAAATTGCCGACATAACTTTTATAAATTATTAGTTTATAACTTTATTAGTTAAACCAACGACGCGTTAACCATTGTCCAATGCGTCAATATAATGAAGAGAGACTATATTCGTCACATTGAGAAATTAAGCATTGTGAAAATATCTTTAAATATGACTTAAAATGTACGTTCGCAAGTGTTTTATATCAATTTGCTCAGTTTTGTATCAATAAGTTTCTTGCAGTGTAATAATAACAAAATTGTCTTTTTTTTTAAATTAAAATTGTTATTTCGGAATAAACAAAGGATTCAATATAACAAAGGATATATTCTATAAGATATACATAAGATATACACATGGAACATTCTTGTTAACGTAGCCATTTCTGTATGTGGTTTTTTTTACATACAAATTATACTGTAACATTATGATCTTTATGATCGAGAATACCTTGTTGCACTAATATTGAAAATATAGTATCAAAATATTTTTGTATGGTCGTCAAGAGAACGCGTTTTTAACACATGATACTGGTGGAGACTGACCTGTTTAGTTTTCAATATTATTATCAAATAGCGAATCATAAATACATTATAAACATTCTGATTCATCAATTCATTTCAATATTTCTTTAATTAGAACAATTATTAACAAAATATGGTATCCTAGTATGACAATATAATTTTTGTCAACTGAAAAATTATTGAATATATAGTACATAGACAGATGTTCAATTGTTTAGTAATTCAGTGGCCTATACAAAACAAAGAATTATCTTGAAACAGCGTTATATTGATCTAAAACATTCATATCTAAATTAGATATAAGAATGATGTAATTTTAATTGGATTTTGTAAATTGTATACATTAAACATTTTTTACCACTTCAAAGCGCAATCTCTAGGCGACCGCACTATAGAACTTTTATCAAATGATATAATTACATAAGAATACGTTTTGGATATTATATTTATCTTCTGTAGTCTTCTAGAGCGACTACTGTGTAGTCTTTACTAAGCAGCTAGTCGCCTATAGGGGAGGCCTACATTCAGTAGTGAACGTTGTCGGCTGGCTATGATGTTGATGATAATTTTTTTATAGAATGTTGGTAATAAAGGAGGAATTGAAAATAGGTGCCTGCGATTGCTCTTGCATACGAGAAAGCGGAGGCAGACATAATGAAACGACCGCCTCGGAACCCCTATTGTGACAAACTTGTCAATGAGAGGTCTATATTACGCTAATAAATAATGTGTTGCCGTTTAATAACCGTAACCGGTTTTCAGCTAATGACGTGGGCTGTTTCAATATCGTGACGTTTGTCGATTCTGTGTTGATGGATTTAAAGTTCATTTTACAATACATTTTTTGTATTATAAATGAATTTCACCCTCCGCATGACCAAAGTAAAATGAGCTTTGAATGACAAGAATATTTGTGTGTTTTTATTAACGGATTGTGGAATCGAGCATGGTTCTACTTAACTTTGCTAACAAACGAGCTACAAGCGATTAAACTAAGGCTTCGAATTTTGTACAGTATCTCGAGTGAAATTTACAAACTTAATATAGATGTGTTTTGTATGTATCTAATATTTCCGAATTTTGACAAGCCGTCGTGAGTGGCGTAAGATTGAACATTGAAAGAGTTTATTAATTTTCAACAGTAGACAGACACAAAACACTGATGTTACCACAGTCATCGTCCACCTCATTGTATACCCATCACCATTGAACCACAGAAAATATTATAAAATTATTATCATTCATAACTCATTCGATTTGAATTTTAGTTGTGTTTTTGTCTGACATAACGGCAATGTCCCAAGTCTGCCACGACAGAAGTCATCTCATGTATTACGTTTTTTATGTGTTAATATATTTTTTCTATGATAGATTTAAGTTTTACAAGCCGCTGCAATCATTCTACGTGGGTACTCATTCAACTATTTTTACATACGACGTGCCTTTGAATTTGCATTCGAATACTGGAAACACCATCGATAATTAGTAAATTATATATTATTATAATATAGTAAAATCTATAGGTATCGCTTACAAATCGCTTTAGAATTTTGTTACGCAAAATTCTCTACTACCCACATAATATACGCGTAAAATTATGACGCGTTTGTAGAACACAATTTATTATTCCAAAAAAAAAAAAAAAAAACTTTCAGTATTACATTACATTCTTGCCAAGAGTCTAAATCCTAATAGGAGTTATTTTAACATTGTTTATGTGGAAACTTGTGATAATTCATCTGAAACTTTCAATAAAAATTTTACAACGTTTATAACATTAAACGATCTTGAACAGAATTAAATATGTAATGAATGATTTGTGGAAATTTTCCGACTATTGATCACAAAATATAGATCTTTGCAATGAAATCCAAGTAGTTTGAGTTGAAGTAGGCAAAATGGTGTGGGTTTTCGGTATCGAATGCTACGTGTCGCGAATGGCGATGGTTGCGGCGCGCTTGTTTTCATATATGTGTTCGATGTTGTTTGTACACACAATTGACAATGTGCACCACGCTTAGTCGCGCGAGCGCGGGCCAAGGCGGAGTCGCCTGCCGCGCGCTCACTACGCTAGTGTTTGTGTAGGTGCCCGCCATTTCCCTGGCTTACGAGGAGGCCGAATCTGACATTATGAAGAGAAGGCCGCGTAATCCTTTCACAGATAAACTCGTTAACGAGAGGTAAAAACATCGCGAGTGCGAAGACGCACTCGTGCAAAGATATTTTATCTATACGCTAAAATTTATGCTTGCCTACCTACCACGTGTAAGTTAGCCTTCAATACTGAAGTCTGATTGTTGCCTGAAGTGACGCCGTCCTATGCACGACTCTAGCTCTCTATGTGTGGGTACTGAAGGCGACGATCGCACCGCTCCTAAACTAATGCATTTCATTGTCTTTTTTAATATTTATATTATACATTTCTATCTACTAACAGAAACTCCTGTTTCGATTAAATGTTTTGTAGCTTTTGTGGCTATGGAAGAATGTGTTTCGCATAAACGCGACCCATTCCAGACCTAAACGCATTGTTCCATTTTTTTTTATAACTGTGATATATATATTTTTTTATTGTTAACTTTTTTATATATGAACGGTGTTGGTAAAGGTAAGTATTTGGTGTCTCGTATCTCTGTTCTCTCCTGTCTTTGCATGTGAGAATTCACATTGAACCTTCTGTCGTTCTAACTTTTTATTTTATTTTCAATTAACTTTTTTTATAATCTCATTTCTAACCTCTCATATTCTCCATGCACACTACAATACAAACACACCAACACACAGTCATTCGTTCTTTGCTCACGGTCTACGCCACCAGGCTTCGTCACCACATATCTAACTATCGACACAATATGTCTTATATAATGTACCGACCATCGGTAGGCTCTCATCATCTATATAATTTGTATGTTTATATAATACACGAATTTATTATATTACAAATCACCTAACTCTCAGAGGCCAGGGCTTATTTTGTAATATCACATCATTAGTTGTAGTTGTTTCCGACATTATATTTTTTATATTATGTCTATTTTTTCAGGAGTTTTGATCACGCAATTTTAAAACTAGCTAAATTTGTGCTAAGAATAAAATATCCGTAAATAGATTAATACGTTGCCTATAATGTATTTGTTGAAGATGTCGCTAGTTGTACTGTAGAGGGTTAACTATGGGATGAGATAACTATTATAGCTTAGGGGAGTGTGTATATTTATTGTGTATTGTGTAAATCCACTAAACGAGAATAGGTGTGTGTGAATCGCGTCTTAGCGGCTAAGTCTAAGTATTGGTATGTCCTGATTGCTTGGTGTTACCGAAGGTGCCTGCTATATCTTTGGCGTACGAGGCGCCCGAGTCCGATATCATGAAGCGGCAGCCGCGGGACCCATACCGCGACAATCTCGTCAATAGAAGGTTGGCACCGACATCCGCGCCACTCGACGAAGGCGTCGACATCGCTTACTCTATTGGCTGTTAATGCAAACACTAGCCCACTATTCATTTGTGCTCAAATCACAGACTCGTAATGGCAGACGATACGTATTCTTTATGGTTCTGGACTAAGAGTCGGCTCAAAGTAATTCTTTATAGAACTAATTTACTACACAAATAGGTATACGATTCAGGAGTACGCGCTGCATTTCACGACCTCGCATTGCGTATCGCGGCGCCGTCACCACTTTCGCATACTCACTCAACTGTGTACCTTTTTGTGTAGTAAATAAGCTCTATTTTGTATTGTTACCTTAAAACGAGTGCATCGTGTCGCCTTTCGGTATTGAGCGCAACTATATATTTATCGCGCTCACCTTGACAGAATCATGTACAGGAACAAGAAAGAGCGAGCTGAAACGGAAGCGAGCATTGTACAGGCGTATGTATTTTAAAAATAGAACGGGATGCAAAATTGTCACTGGCCGTATTGCGTCTGCTATTGTCTAGTAGTCTGTGGTTCAAATTAATCCTGCAATTGGTGAGAGTAAAATTGTAAACACGAATAGTGAGGCTATTTGCGATTAAAAATACCAAATCTGGATGTGGAAGAGTGATTTATCAAATCTATTACAATAATATGTCCCAACTTGCATTGGCATTGATTGGCACTTGATTTCCCTAAAAAACAAAGATCAAAAAGAGCAGTGTCTTGTTTATTTTTTAATTTAAACGACCAACGTTTTGATAATACATTTATATTGCAATGATTAATAATTTATTTTTATTTATGTTAAGACCTATATCAATGGATCGTCACTTTATTGTTGTCTGCTGTCTAATATAATGATTGCTATTATATTTTCTTACAATATAATAATATATCATTTTATGTGAAAATTTTGTAGGATGCCATATTACATAGTTGAGTTGGGAACCCTAATTAGCACTGAGCAAAAATCGTTAAAATCGTTAAAATCGATCCCTATTCGTTTTTTGAACATTGTGCTTGTCTGTACAGAGATACAGATGAGACTTATGTAGATACAAAATGAATATACCAGGTGGTTTATGTAGTTGTTAAAAATATTTTTTAAAATCTAAATAAATCATTACTAATTCTTTTATTACACAATAGATTTAGATAACTTATAGTCTATCTATCTTTAAATTCTTTCACTCTTCCATGTTTCAAAATTAGCGAGACTAAAATGCAATGTCGAAATAAAATGCACGATTAGAAAAAAAAAATAGAAATTGTTACATCGTCATAGAGAACGCACTAGTGGATATGTGTGTGAGTTGTCATGTTTGTTACCGTAGAAAACTTAGCGAAATTCCATAAACAACGCAACTTATTTTTAAGGGAATGATTTTAGGTAAATATCATAATAGTACATAAATCGTATTAATAGCTACATATTTAGATTTATATATGACAATATTTATATGTATCATATACTTATATAATAGTATATAAAAGCACGTTTTGCTATTTGCAATATTATGATACTTGCTACAAGCTTATACGCCTCACATACACACTACACTGGATAGGTCTTGATTATTTAGCCCCCTTTTTTTATTTGATACTCTTCTAATTCACGCCTCTATAGTTTTTTTGCTTTCTTACTATACAAACACATATTTCGCCTTGTTGTATTTAGTTTTCTCTTGAATTTCGTTGTTTGCATGTTTGGTGTTGACGAAATAAATGCATTGTTAATATAACTGTAGTTGAATGTAATAATTTTCCCATGATGTATACAAAACGAGCAATGTACACGCTGCAATCCAATAGATACCAAATCGCACTCTAATGTTATTTAAATTTTGTGTACACTCAGGGAAAATTATATTCTATTAGAATAAATAGTATGCTTGATTATTTGAAAATCATTACACTGTCTTCATCTGGAAATAATTGTATTGGTTATGAAGAAAAACTATATATTCTGTTGACAGGTTTAAACAGAATTTTGCGTGTATAGTTGGTTTTTATTATGATGGTTTATAAACTTAATAATAATTAATTAGGTGGTACCAAAGTGGTACCTTAATAATATTTAATTAGGTGTATTTTGTATGTGAGACCATGACTAATACGAAACTTCATATGAAGTATAAACGTTCCATTCTCTTTTTAATATTTAAGTACAATTAATCATGATTATATGTAATATATGACACGTTTTTCAGTAATTATTTGTAATGATTTTCAAATCATCTTCTATTGAAACTTTTGTGAAGAATTGGAATTCAACTTCCAACCATTTCATGCAAGTAAATAAAAGAATTCTAAATCAACTTCTATGGTACAAACGCATTTGCGCTGCGCAATCGAGTTATATGAGTTCATAATAAAAAACGGGACAAGTGCGAGTTGAATTCGCGTTCCTTACGATGTTACCTATCCGCACAATATTGAATGATTTACCATGTTATTTTAATATCATACACTTCTTATAGGTTTTCCTATAATCTATAAGTAGAAAACTAATTTCTGTATTTTTTTCTAATTTTAGTTTCAGTAGTTTCGGAGATAAGGGTTCCGTTTTTTTATTCGGACGTACGGAACCCTAAAACTCTTGGCTCTATATTACACAAACCTTCCTCGTTTATTGGTCTTTCCATAAGTGAAAACCGAATTGAGGGAACATACATACATACTTCGATTTTTATTATAAAAATATTTGCGGCTGTCGCGTCGCACAGCGCAGCGCAATTACGTTTGTACTTATATCTTAGAACTTCCTAACGAAATTGCTTAATAGTTGTCCCTTTGATTTTAAATGGATCAGAACTATGCTGTCACTTTTAAAATGTTCCAGTAATTTACACAAATTAACAATACAATTTACAGTTAATTTGCACAAAACCACCCGCTTTGAGTGTCCATTTTCACATTTCCTTTGGTTTATCCTGAATCCTGGATGTTACCAGGTTGATCTCTATGGCGTACGGTCAGATTGGAATGATTCAGGCTGCGGCCGGTTTCTTCGTGTACTTTGTGATTATGGCTGAGAACGGATTCTTGCCCCTGAAGCTGTTTGGTATCAGAAAACATTGGGACTCCAAGGCCATCAATGACTTGACCGACTCCTATGGACAAGAATGGGTAAGTACATAATGTCAAACGCCACATTAGATTCTAAGGTGCCCATGTTTTTTGAAATCGTCTTTTTTAAAAAGTTTTTGAAAATGAAATCAATTGGCATAATATCGCTTTAACTTGAACTAGTGTAGTGTTCGCTCCCTGGTCGAAATTCGTCCATGATAAGAAGAAATACAAACTATTTTTTTCCAAAAAATATTGGTTACACTAAAGCTCGTTAATAACTACTAAAAAAATAAGACAGAAAATCGGTTTACAAATAAATTAGAAAAAGGGATCCTATGTTTTCGCTTCATATAATTTTTATAATTATTATGTAAATGAATTTGGAATGAACTAAATTATTCATACCATATATATGTATAACATAAAATGTCTTAACATACTTCTCTAAGAGCTCCACATATATTTAAAATTTGGTAATAGTGTAAAATCTTGTAAACAATATTAAAAGCTTTTTATAACCCAACAAGTTATCTAGAACAACCTAAACGCCTTGTTGATTGTCTAAACAATTTACCTATTGGATTGTTTCAGACTTACCGTGACCGCAAAGCTCTCGAGTTCACATGCCACACTGCTTTCTTCGTGTCCATCGTGGTGGTCCAATGGGCCGATTTGATCATCTGTAAGACTCGCCGCAACTCCATCGTACACCAAGGCATGAGGAACTGGGCCCTCAACTTCGGTCTCATCTTCGAAACCGCCCTCGCTGCCTTCCTCTCGTACACGCCTGGCATGGACAAGGGTCTTCGTATGTACCCACTCAAGTAAGTATACGAACCTCACCGAAGGCAAATATATATATATTAATTTCAGTGGCGTAGCTTGCCCTAGATGGACTTTGTATCGGATTTTGTCGAGAGGCCTTTCTAGTTCTACCTATGGAGGGTGTAGATAATTTTTTACAGAAGAAATAGAAATGTTAAACGCTAGATAAACTTTGGAGATTAGCATACGGCTTAAATTTTTTAATGAGATTGTGAATAACATTTAAGAATTTATGCTTACTAAATTCTTAAATTATGTAACCCGGGGGGGCATGTAATTGATACTCCGGCCGACGTCTCTTATTATGACTTATTACTCGCAAGATATTATTATTATGACATGACATATTACTCGCAAGATGGCAATCACTCTGAGTTTGTAATTACTTACTGAACGTTTTGCATGTTTGTAATTACTTACTGAACGTTGTGCATCATATAATTTTTTATCGTAGAAATACAATTGTGTAAGGAACTCGAATAAAAGACTAGAAGCCAAAACTCGCTTGAACATATTGCTGATAACACCTGTTTAAGGTGACCTGTGGTGCAAAGCTTTCATCCCGTAGTCTGTTTAAATTAAAAATAATGATTACCTACTTGATGTACCTGTAAAAATAAAAACCTGTGCCTTTCAAATAGATGTAGATAAAAATTAATTCTGGAAATATTGAGCGACTCATTGATTCACAATTTTTGTTTGATCCACATTTAAGTTGATGCACAGTTTGGTCAGAATAAGGTACTTTATATGGAAATAACCCCCTCTCCTAGCGACTAAAGGTGGCTTTAACAAAGGAACGCGTGGTATTTGTCAAAGAAGTACCGCGGCGCGCAACGACTTTGATTCCCGCCGATTCTTTTAGAAACTTCTGACAGTCACCTACACCTATGACCTACCTACGCCTCGATACTCTCTACCCACCTACACTGCTTAAGTATGTGCATCAAGTCTAACAATTTTGTGGTAGTTCACCAGTACTTCAATATCTGATCACCCCTACTACTATCAAGAGCGGCAGCGCACTTGCAACTGCAGTGTTGTAGCTCTTGTTTATAATTATATATTCTCGAAAAGAAGAGAGGGTTTTAAAGGTAAATATTGAATGTAATATTGTGATTTGCAGATTCGTGTGGTGGCTGCCGGCGATCCCGTTCATGTTGTCGATCTTCATCTACGACGAGATCCGTCGCTTCTACTTGCGCCGCAACCCCGGAGGGTGGCTCGAGCAGGAGACGTACTATTAGATGCGTCCGTCCGCGGGCACCTTACGTTCCTTTGTGTTCTCGCATTACCAACACCAGAGCGTGCGCTTCTCACCGCTTGCCACCGCATCGCTCCACTACCCCTCGACTAAATATCGTTATATCGTATTCGTAACGCCCGGTTCACACCAGACCACTGAATGATGCCAACTCGACTACACGTCACTAGGTCTAAAAATGAAACGTCTGCGCATTCAGTGATTGATCGAATTGAAATGGGATTATGTCTTCAGTATGTACGTATAACATTAGTTTCAATATTGACCATTCATTGAATCGGAGTAATATGACCACTGACTTGTGATTACTTTTGCTAAGCTACTTTAATCAACAGCGATACATTGCCAATATGTCCCACATATGTAGTTATTTTGTAATTAAATGAAAATCTCTATCGAGTCATTCTTTATCGTTAGATCTCGAATCATTTTCGATATTTGAATGACGCGTGACGGCTCGTTTAGTGAGCGAGTTAAGCGAATCATTTAGCCGTCTCGTGTGAGCCCGCCTTAATGTTCGAGCATGCGGCTGTAGCCCGCTCTCCATTCGTATTATTGTTTCCATCAACTATCTATGTATATATGCACAGTGACGTATGGAGTTTGATATTTGTGATGATTAAAGAAAATATTATACACGATATAATTTATTAAATAAATTGTGAATCATGTTATTTTTATATTGAGATGGTTTAAAAATTTGTAATTTGAGTATCTCGAATTGTGTCAAGAGACCTGTTGATGAATCTCATTCGAGTATTTGTTGAACCTGTCTGGTGTTTAATCGCTGTCTGTATTATAATTATAATGATATAGGTGCAGTATGTTCGTTCGTTCGTTTGTTTGTTCGCCCCAGAGTCGCGCTCCGGCGCGCGGCCGCCGACTCGGACCTCATGTTACATTTGACATACCGTAGTTATGCCCTCGACTACACTTATACATTGCATTACATTACATTATATTATATAATATAATATAGAGTATTATAATAGTGAATGAATTGTTTTTCTTTGTCACATAATACTTATATGATAAGTAATGAAGTTATCGTTAGTAGTAGGTCATCGCTCGCCAACTCATCGGACACTGGCATCGGAATGCCGCCGCGATCGGCGGCCAACGAATAGCATTTTGTTGTAAAACTAACAGGTTAAGAAGCCATTATTGTTTAATTTAAGTGAATGAATTAGAGTTAAGTTGAGTTTTTCGAGTGGATAACGTTTAGTTGAATATTCGATCGAGTGCATGGTGAATGAGAGTCGGTGTGAGTGCCTGCGTTTTAGTGTACTACCGCTTACTGTTAGGTAGGTAGTTGAAATTTTGATGCCGTATTTTGAATCGTATTCGTAGTCTGAGAGCATTCACTATCGCGAACGCTTCGACAGCCGTGACCCGTTACGATGATCAGCACTGCCGAGAGCCCGGACTCGCGACATACGCCACCCTCGTTAGGACCTTTGGACCTTCTCACTACTAATCTAATAGGCTGCTCATGATAACTGTGTAAGATTTTATTTCTTAATTAAAGGATAATAACAAAATGTAGGGAATGCGTAATTAGACATTTTTAAAATTATACAGTTATAATTATATAGAGTGATCTTGTTTTGGTCGCGTCGCCGGCCCCTGCGCCGGCGCATGCGTCGCGTAGGCGTCGCTTGCGCCACGGCGGCCGTGCGAGCGATGCATTTCGATTTTTCGTAACGAATACTTATTATAAACATTATAATAATGGTTACAAAAGTAAAATATAACATTATAGCGACTAATAAAATCTAAATTATATGAAATGTTTATAGATTTAAAAGGAAGTTTGTTTCTTTAGAGTGATCTTCTGTGCTTGTTTGATGAGACGATGTATGTTGCATCTCGGTGACAATAGTCGTTGGTCATAATGATATAAATGTATGTAATGATTTATTGATCTTTGCAAGCTAATATCGTATCGTTTACCGTACACTGTAGAACTAACATTGTTTTGCGTTCGACGGTTCTTTACACTGATTCATTTTATAGTATTAATCTGTTGGCTAGGAAAAGCTGTAAAAATGTAAGTGTTATTAATAAAAAAACATTTTCAAAATACGTCACTATGTTGTTTTATTACAATTATTATTTTTCCTCTCTTTATTTTTGCTTCAGGGTTAGAACTATCCACAATGTTCGCATAAAATATTAATGGTCTTAGGACTGGCGCAGAAATTACATACTTTTTCGTGCCTACATACAGTCTCGCGTGTGTTTCAAGTACTTATTTAAAGTTTGCCTAAAGAAGTCCGTATCGGTTTCGACTGGGACTGCAAACGCAATTGTAAATATTTTATGGGGGAATTTACATTGTGGCCATATCAGATATATTGTTTAATTTGGATAAAGTGTTTGTAATGATAAATTTCAACGTCAGTGGTTAACCCGTCTTTTGTCAAGTGTGCTAGGGATCACCTTTGCTGCTAGACCTAATTTACTGATGACGCTCATAGTTAACCCGACCTATTTGATTTGATTAGTTGCTGTGGGTGTCCCTTAGTAGCATGGATCCGTTTACTACTATTAGTCTAAGAAGAGCACTAACTGTTGCTGGATATAATCTACTCGACTGCTTGGTGAACACTTGAATGCTGGTCTAAGAAGATTACCATCTATTGTTGGATACAACCTACTTGACTGTTAGAATGAACACTTGAGTAGCAAGGATAAACTACTGGTCTAAGAATACGTGCTAAGATGTTTCGTAGACCACAATCCTAGACGTGTAAATGAAACGGTTTTGTTTTATTTCTAAGTGATAATCGTCATCTTAGTCTCAGGACGTCCACTGCTGGGAAAAGGCCTCCCCTAATTTTATTATTATTTATTTTATGTTATGTCGACAGACAGGCTGACGGTCCACTTGATGGTAGGTGGCTACCGTCGCCTATAACACAAGCAACGCTACAGGTGCTGCAAGTGCGCTGCCGACTACAGTAGGATTAAGGATAAGGGATTAGGAGGGGATTCAAAAAGATCGTTCATAAGCAGTCTGGATCCACTGTCGACCCCGTAGCCCTTATCCATTCGTCTGTCCACCTTGTGGGTGGACGTCCTACGCTGTCCTTGCCGATCCGTGGCCTCTACTCGAAGACTCCGGCCCCAGCGGCTGTCGGCTCTCCGTACTATGTGTTCTACCCACTGCCACTTCAACTTACTAATCCGTAGGGTAATGTCGGTAACTCGTTCGTCTAGGGTTCTCCTCATTCCTGATTCGATCTCGTAGTGTAACCGCAAGCAGATACGATATTATAATTTTTGTACAAAAAAAAAAGCCTTATTAAAATCCTTTCACCAAGGACATGAAATGCACATTCGTGTATCAGCAAAGATATAGATAGGAGTGGGAGAATGATTCTGGCGGCCATTATTGATTTGTTTCTTTGACTGTGGTTTATACTTATCCCATAGTCTCGCCTTTACCTATGTTATCGCGGGTTGCCAATAATCCCAGTAGCGATTCAAAATATCCTTCATTGCTAAATCCCAGCTAATCACTTCAATTTAATATAGATATTTACGTGATAATTTCAGATGTTATCTCGCATTTAAGTATTTATCAGCGATAAGCCGTCTATTAAGCCAATCACCTAATATAAATAACTAATAGTATCGTTCGATAGGACGCTAAGTTTGTGTACAAAAGAATCGGCACCATTATTAATAACAAAGTAAAAATGTTTTTGTTTATATTTATGTATGGAGTTTTTTATCTGGGACTAATTTAACAGTTCAATTTTTAAATTTTTTTCGTGTTGTAGGTATTACCCAAAAAAAACATTGCAACTATATCAGACATAGGGTATGTATGTCCAAAACCGCGTTCGCTACAATTAGTAGGTATACCAATATGGTAAGTACCATATCATACCATTTATGTTATGATTATTATATGGAAAAACAGTAAGTATTTGCTTACATCGAATAAACATCATATTATTAGTATTTTATAGCCTATTTTGAAAAATAGGTTCAAAATTTCAAAATAGTTTGATTATAGACATATTTTCGATATATTTTACGAGAAAACAGAGAACCACAAAAAACAAGTTTCAACATATCAATTTTAAACTTTCTCGTCCGATATCTCGAACAATAAAGGAAAAATGCTTATGACCTAAATTGTAGAGCATAAAAAAAGCAACAAAAAAATATATTATCAAAATTTTCTTATCATGACGGAGAGCCGAGTTATCGCAAAAAAATAAAAATTTATCCCTTTTGCAAGATTGGCAGCGAAAGCTCATAGGAAATCTGGGGTCGACAATTTGAAGTTAAGCTTTTCTAAGCCCCCTCCACACAATATCCAAAAATCAGCTTTTTATGTTCATTTTGATTTCTTTGCCTTTTTTTCGGAAATAATGACTGGAGTAAACACATTCATCAGCAGTTAAACCGCGTTTAAAATAGTACATGATTATCACACGTAAGTCGCGAGGCGTCAACTTCGACATCTTGGAGTAAACTAAGATATTTAAAATAAATATAGGAAACGCACGAGCTGTTTCTACTAAAACGCACTATAAAATGACAGAGTAAGGTGCAGTTCGGCTAAGGCGTATGAACAAGTCTCAAAACTTTCCTAGCGGCCTACGTAGAGGGTGGTAGAGGTAAAGGAGTTTGATGATCTACGATTCGTAGATTTCACCTTTTGAAATTAATGTTTTATTGACAGCATTTATTGCGAAAGACCAAGGTCTAAGCCGACGAAAGCATTTTTAATTTAATTGACTTCATATTTATTTATTTTGTGTGGGTATTGATTTGCCATTTCTCTATTAGCTACTCGAAAAGTAATAAAGGCACGTTATGTCTGAGCGTTACACGCGCCGCCTGAAGGCCGACCTTGACCACCGTTCATACTATACTGTAACCAAGTGCTTATACTTGTGTATCTGTTCAGAGGTCCTTCGTCCTATAACCGCGCAGAACGTTCCACACACCCCGCCGTGCCCCCATCTCACCGCGCATGCGTCGCTTTGACAGCCCTTGGCTAACCCAACCATTTTCTCATTTCCTTTACGAAGCACTCGAGTTAATTTTACAACGACGCATGCATCGGAGACGTGCCTCGCGACACATTTCCACGACGCATCAGCGAGCAGCAGAAATGTGCCTTTCGGCTCCGAAGTGAGCGAGAATGGTAGCCAACAGCGGCGTCAATCCTAGCAATGGTAAACATATATACTATACCAGCTAAAGCGTACTGTCTGTCCATTGTGCTTCATTATCTGTGTGTGTGCAGTGGAAGCGACTGCGTACATAAGCGCGGTAGCAACGTTCGCTG
The DNA here is from genome assembly GCA_910589475.2 of Bembecia ichneumoniformis. Lineage (NCBI taxonomy): Eukaryota > Metazoa > Arthropoda > Insecta > Lepidoptera > Sesiidae > Bembecia > Bembecia ichneumoniformis. The sequence goes on along the minus strand of OU342537.1, from coordinate 7,080,274 downwards.
TGGTGGTGCTTGTGGTACTTCTTTTTCTCGGGAGGAAGTGGTGTTACACTGCAGTCTTTGGTCGCAAGTGTTGCGATGAGTTATCGTCTAACCCTCGCGTGAACCCACCGAGCGTCTCACTCGACAATGCGCAATTCGGTGAGTTTTTGTGCCTCATATATGCTACCTTTGTGTGCTAGATATATTTTTGTCAATATAAAAAAATATATTGACGTTTATTATACTCAATTAATCGTAGACGCTAGTACACACTTGCAGGTTGGTAGATTTATAAAAATTTTTTTTTTTTTTTCCAATTGTAACCGTTTTTAATACTTCATAAACTACAGTTTAATAGACTAGAAAGGCTACAGCGAGCGTTTTAAATATTAAAGTAGATAATTTCAAGGGCACTAGCCAAGGTTTTAACAAAGCGCATTCGTATCCTTCGTGTGACTATTATTTAGATTACAAAAGAAATTTTATTAGAACGGTGAGTTTTGCTAGATCAATACTCTTAGATAGATTTTATTAGTATTTAAAGCTACTTATATTATTTATTTATTGATTGACGTTGTATGTATATATGTGTTATAGATAATTTATCGAAACCGATCCATTATCCCGAACGTGTGTTCACATTTGAGACCTCCGATTCGGACGACGAGCTGCGCTTGCGCATTCAACAGGTAAGATCGGACAAAAGAGAATCGTCACGCATGTCAAACCTCTTCCAGATTTCTTTCTAAGTCTCATTCTATTGTTTCGTTGTTAATTTTCTTACATTATTTGATGTATTTTCTACATTGCATTACCACAATTCTAAGGTAAGGTAAGGTAAGCGTCGGTCGTTCTAAATATAAACAAGCCTTAAATATCGAACACACCGTTATGAAAATAAATGATATTTATTTTTGGTATTTAACTGCAATGTCCCGTATTTTCTTCATTAGATTCCTATTTCTCGATATTCGTTTTATTAAATGGGTGTTTACAATAGAAAATATTAATGCATGCCTACTGTGTACCTGTAGTTACTGTACTGTGATAGTGAATTATCTTAGCTATATTAACATACCTATATTGTTCTCTTGGAACCTTATGTGTCGCTTCGGCCTTCGTTATTTATGAACTATTACAAATCCAGATTCTATTGATATTAAGTTTAACTTCTCATTTTAAAGAATTTCTTTTAAGAGATCCTTTTCTCTTTTAAATATTGCCTTTTGTGGCTCTCTTACAATATATCAAACAAATGACAACACACTGCATCAGTCATAAGCACAACTTGATTTAAAAATAAAACAAGTTTAGATTTTAAGTGCGAACATTTTATTCATTCCGCACTGATTTTCAGTCCGACTGACTTTTCATACCGATTTCAGTCCCACGTAATTGCGTCTCTACACAAAGTATCACAGCATAGAACTACGACTACAAAAAGACCCAGAGTCAATTTACAAATTTGTGTTTTTGCTCAGCTTTGACATAGCAATTGTCCACTGCAGAGTGATTTAACCTGACTGCAATTTAACGTAACCGTTTCTATTTGTTGGTTCATTAGTGCACAAAAAAATGCAAAATTTGTTCAAATTTTAGTTTTTAAGAAAGCGGACATCAATTTTGATAAACGTTCTGGGCAATGCAAAGTAGAGGTAGGGCATGTCGAACCTCAGACAGTACAAAATCCCTCATTTGTTCCTCAACAAAAAAAAAGGATATTAGCGCAGGCCACATAGAGTCCTTTTAATCTTGATTCTATACATTACGCAATAATTTGGAGCGACCCAAAAAGATTCGAAGATTAAGTATATAGTACTTAATGCTTCAGAACTACAGAGCTCTAAAAAAACAACTATTTATTGCCGGACCGTTTTGTATTTATTGTTGAGGTGCCCGCGACTTCCGCGAGTCCGCGTTAAAAAATAAAAAATATGACACTATTGATGGCGCCATCTATTATACTACAATAGACATCTATCGAATTTGGGTAAAACTGCTTGGTGATACACCTGTGCATAGTACCCACTCCAATTTGCAAACCCTCGGGAACCTATATAAGGAAAAAACCTTAACGAATTATACACCTGTTGATTCCTCAGGGGTGTGTTCAAACATTCCTTCATTCAAGGTTAATTTTGTTCCAGCAGGCAGACCATAATTAGCTCTGACAGCTCGCCTGGAACGGGTATGATCAAATCTTGTCCAGATCAAATTATGCTCGAATGGAATGCTGGAACAGCGTGTTCCGCGGTTAGAGCAAAATTAGCCTTAGCTGTAGGAGTGTTGGAACACACCCCAGGATTATCTGTTGATAGATGAAAACCGCATGGAAATCCGTTCAGTAGTTTTTGAGATTATCGCGAACATACAAACATACCCGGCGGGGGATATAAACGTATATAATATGTAAAAATAAATAAAATCAGCGTATAAGAGTTATAGTTGCTTGCATCTTACAAATGCACATCGTCATCACCATCTTACCTGTTTATGGATTGTTGAAACGTAGTATGAATGACATTATTACAACATGCAGATCTTCTAATTTATACACATTTAAAAAGGGACATCCTCATACTATAACATTTTGGTTGTCAATAACTTTTTCAGGACAAGGAAGAAGTGGAATGTCATTACGAGGAGAAAAACGAGAACGCATCAACAGCGAAACTGGAGGTGGAACTGGTTGAAACGGCACTGCGAGAGACGAAGATCGATGACGTCATCCCGCAGCCAGCTCAGTATATACACACACTTGAGGCGCAGAGTAGCGTTGACAGTGATGTCATCGCACACAATGTAAATAGCTTTTAATTTACTTCAAATTTGTAACTGTTTTTTAAGTGTTGTTTCTTAAAGTTTTTTAACCACCCCTCTACAGAAGACCAACATGAAATAACAGCATATGTGCTGTTTTGTGTTTCGGTGAATGAGTACAAGTGATGCCAGAGCCCATTAGCTCTGGCTTATTCTTAATCCTGCTATAGTCTGCAGCGCGTTTGTGTTATAGGCGACGGTAGCCATCTACCATCAAGTGGACAAACAGCCTGTCTGAAGACCTTAACATTAAAAAAAAAAAGAAAAATAAAGATACTGTGTTCCCGTGAATAATTCAATGTCTTATCTATCGTATAAAACGACTGCTAATAAGTGCTTATTTGTCGAATTACGACCTATAATACTATGTGAAGCAGCTAGAATTTGATTTGTTCAAAATTTACTCTATTATCAAAATTAATAAATAAACTATTAAACTTTCATGTTTAAAAGACCAATAAGTTTACGTATAACAATCCTAAGTTACAAAAATAATACTATTTTTTTAAATAAACCTTCACGTATTTTTTTTCTTCTTTTGTCAATATCTCAAAAGTATACTTTTAGCACATATCAGATTTTGGTTTGACAACGACAATAATAATATGTTAAATACCCTTTTAATGTATTCACGGAAAATATCCTTAGAAATCAATATATTGATTTCTAAGGATATTTTCCTAGAAAATAATATATATACCAATTTGTCTTAAAATATAAGGCTTATACGAGTATGAGGCTTCTGTATACTGTTCAGGACACATCCCTGCTCTGCGGCGAAAGTGGTGCATCTCAAGAGCGTGGTTCCGTGGAATTAACTCTATTGTACGATGCACCAGTACGCAGTATGACGGTGCACGTATTGCAGGCGCGTTCGTTACCACCGCGTCCACAAGGCTTCCTACAAAGCCAGGTGAACAGACTTTTTGCTACTTCTCTTCATCTGGAATTTCTGAAAGTTAATAATAGTAGATTGGAAAGTAAATAATAGCATAATGGACGATTATGAAGTAATGGCAAGGCGCACAGCATAAAACTGCAGGTCTGACAGAAAAAGAAAAGAAGAGCACCGTGAAGTAACAAACAGTATTAAGTAGGTACCTATACGATTTTATTTCGTTGCGAGAGTAAAGGATTCTGAAGCCCCACTTTTTACGCTCCAAATGTTGCTTGTGGTTGGCGACAGTACCTTCAGCCTACTTACCGCCTTTTTTCATAAAAATTATAAGAATCGACTTATGTGTTTGTTCCATCTATAAACTAAGAAGTGACTATGAACTCTATCCGGTAGAACTCTCTGAGGTAACAAAACACAAGAGGTCCTAAATATTTGTTCATTACTTACATCATTATTGTCATAATAAATAACACTTGTTGATACCTTGAAAATTCTCGGTGCTACACTGTTGTTGTCTTTACAGGTGCGGATTGTCCTTTTGCCTTTGAAAAAGCAGAAATACAAATCAAAAATACGCAATGGCGAAAATCCACAGTACATGGAGAGTTTTGTCTTTCACAAGATTAACCCAGGTAAGTGTCAAACAGATGTTTCAACAATCCTTTTTAATGTCATCAAAACCAGCCAGATACAAAAAGTACAGCCAAAGAGATTTTATTATAAGCATACTATATGCGAAAAGACTTTTTCCCCGACTTTTATAACTACATTTATTTACTAGCTGAGCCCGCAACTTCGCACGCGTGGTGTTCGGTATAGCGCGTAACTCTTTGTTTGTAAACCGATTGGAATGAAACAAACAATAAATATTACGGAAAGCTTACTAGAACACATTAGTGAAAACCGCATTTAAATCAGTTAAGCCGTTTTTGAGATTAGCGTGCACAAACGCACAGAGAAAGAGACAAAAATTCTAAAAATTATTAATATTTTGACCTCGGTAACGTGTAGATACAAATTATTTTTTTGAAAAAATCTTTAATGTAACACTGCTCGTTTACGATTTTATTATATGTATAGATTTGTTACTGTAAGTCCTTCGCATAAAACGTGGCTTTTCCAACGAAGCGATTATTTATCTCAAATTTATCTGACTTCAGATAAATTGAGATCTGACACAATCGCACCTTTTATATTCTGTATTGTTCAATATTCTAAGATTTAGAGTATATTTTCATAGTTTTCAGTAGAAATTCAGACATTAATTATCCTGATTACTATTACAGTAAATTATTCAAGGATCTCACTTAGCTGCGAATTATTACACTGGTGTTACTATATTCTAAAAATTCAAATTCAAATTCTGTTTTAATTTTAATAAGTTTTAAGAAATTATTTTAATTAACAAATTAATTAATCATCAGCTCACAGATTTCCATTGACACATGCCTTTCTAATTGACTTTTTCGAGGTCTATTCGCAATGTTTCACGCATTAAAAAATGATACGGTACATACATATAGCTATTACAGAATTCTGCTTCTGGAATTGAATTTCGAATGTAGGGCTCGTCGAGTGCGTCTAAATTTGATGACCTATTTGGCTCACAGCAATGGTTGTTAAATTTATTCGCCGATGAAAAGATGGCAATAATTCCTTTGCTGCGTATAATCAGATAAGTACCTCGTTAAAATAAATCTTTGTTTAAAAAATTAACAGGGAAAAAAGTGGAAGCGTGCTGGGCCCATAACCTCTTGTATTAGTGGTTGAGGTTACACGACACTGTAGTTATAATTTAAATTTTCCATCATACTTCTGGGATCCAATTATCTATTTTAATAAAACACTATGTTTTATTGAAATAGATAATGTATGTGCAGTGCACATATATTCTCTTCAATCCTAATCCTTTACAACATTTTCTATTAAATAAAATTAAAAACTATCAAACATTATTTCTATTTTGGTCTCTATCCTTCAACTCATTTTTTCCTACTGACATATTCTATATTTTTGAAAACTTCTACTTTCGATATTTTTCTTTTTCAACGTTTGAAAATCAGACCTATTTAAATACAGCCAGTATTTAAGTTCAATTCATCAACAATAGACACCACGCTAACTGGACCTGATAAACATGTTAGGCAAGGCTCACGGCATTCTTTTGTCGTAAACTAGGGTGGCCAACTAATAATAGTAACTGCGCACTTACAGAAGACCACAGTGAATAACGTTTGCTTTTATGTTTCGTTACCTGCGATGGCGATACCTAAATAACCCACAAACACAAGGCACACATGGGTAATACAAGTGCATTGCAGTCCCTGGCAGGATAAAGGATAAGGGAATAGCCTATGATTTATCCATCATAGATATGATTTATCATCATATCATATATCAGGCTTGAGCCTAGGACGCAAGTTCCGAAGGGGTGCTGGCGCGGCTTCGCAAGGATCACTTATTTACAGAATAAAATTTGGTAATTTGAAAATACGCACGTAATTAACTAACTTGAATTTAAAACAATTATCTACTCGTTTCTCCTTCTTCTTTCGTGGACTGACTGTTATTAGAAGATTTTAAATTATTTGATTCCTCTTCTCAACCTCTAATTGAATTAGAAGAGCTTAGAGCTTAGAGATCACCATAGGCACCGGCAGAACAGTTAGCCTAGATCTCTCAAAACTCTAAATCAGGCACTGAATAGTGGAATGGATTTTGGCATCCCTTTCTAGCGAATGCTAAAACAGCACAACAACACAAAAGCACAAGTGCTGTTGTTTTTCAGTGGGTATCTCTAAGGTAATACAGTCGCCAGATATTTACTGCCTATTTTTACCTGTTGTTTGTGGCTGCTCAGTTTTTTACTATATTGTGCCCAAAACGCGCCATTATTATACGGTCTGTTCAGGTTGACCCTACAAATAACATATTCTTGGTTTTGCTCTTGGTTTAGAGGACGTCCACGGCCTTGGACTTCGCATCCGTATATACGGCTGTGAGCGTATGCGTCGCCACCGCCTGCTTGGGGAAGCTTCCGTCACATTCGCAACGCTCAATCTTGAGTTGGAGAATAGTCTTTGGCTGCAGCTGACGCCAAGGCAGCACCATCAACAGAATCACGTCCGACACCAACTTAACTTACAGGTAATATTTAATTTTCTACTTTTTAATACACAAACACCCTATAAGACGGCTCACAGCATTCCAGTGGGCCGCCACATTTAAAGTGAGGCGAAGCCATCGCCCTAAGCTGGGTTCGAAGGGATTCGAGGATAAGGCGTCGCTGTGAACTCGGACCCGCACATCACTGCTGATGGTGGAATCCGGGGGGATTTTAGTGGGTATTCCCGGTGATAAGTCACTTCACCGGGCGAGCCCCACTCATTTCCCTTCCAAAAAAAAGGTAATAAGAATCACACGAACCTTTAAGGGATACGCACTCTATGTTCGTAATTTATATTAAGTTGGTGAAATAAAAAGGTAATATCAAGTTAAATAGCTGCATATTTATCTAAATGCCACTAATTTATTTATTTATTTATTCCTTATAAACATTAACATATTATAAATTATAAAGTTTCGGTCCCCTAGGCAGAGTCCCGAGCATGCTGGCTGCATTACCTCGTTGTATGGCAATGCTAATCTGTTGCCCGAGGTAATGGCCAGCTCTATAATCCCTGGTTATGTCGACCAAACGTTTTGACAAGTTGTTAAAAAATTTAAGCGCGTTGGGGCCCCACGGACCCAGAGATTTGACACCAAAAGGAATGAATATGTAGCCGGTGCCGATATCTCTGTATTTGTGAATTTTAAGTTTCTCGGCCGCTTCCGCAGCAGCACCAGCTGTGGTAAGTGTTCCATGAAGATGGGACGGTGCCAATGTGTCCCACACCAGCGGACGACCCATCCTCCATTCCATCTGGAACTAGAGACATTCCATCTGGTCTCTTGCTATCTTCACGCATGATACCATTTGGTTCGAGCACCGTGCCACTTAAATTTAAACTTAAGAGATTGTGACGATATTACAATCTAATAAATTAAGCATTCTACACAACCATACCTACGTAGAAATACGAAATTTACTCTGTTTGCTGTGACGTTTTCAAGCTAAACCCTGAATCGATTTTGGGTAAATTCGAAATGACGATAGCATGCAGCATGGGTTGCCATTTTTAAGCCGCGATAGTAGTTAAATACGTGAAGAATATGTTTCAGCTTCCCAAGTTTGACCTGAACCATACAATGACGGGTATCCTCGCGAGTCCATCATCAATAGCCACAGTGATGACTCCAACCGGTGCTGGCGTAGAAGTGTCCAGCCTCGCCAGATCGGACTCCGCCTCGTCCTGCTGCAGTGTCAGGTCTGCCCCAGAACTGCTGCTGGGTCTACAGTATAATTCTACCACTGGACATCTTTCTGTTGAGGTTTGCTTAATATTTTTCTTTGGTTTTATTTTTGTATGGACTGTTTTTAAATAACTTGAAAAAGTATTTTAAATACTTACTTTGTTATATTTTACGCTGCACTTTTTTGTAATTGATAGAATTTTATTTTAAGACATTGTTCTGCATTTGCATGCGAAACAATGTCTTAAAATAAAATCTATAAAAATGTATAATTTATCACAACAATCAGAAGTTTTTCTGTTCACTGCTTCCGACTTCCTATGAAACAATTATTTAGATAAGCAAGAAATCTTCTGATACAATACACATAAGAAAATTGAATTCGTAGGTATATATGCTGAAAATTTGAAAATTTAAAAGGAAGATTTATCGTAAATGAATGAGACAATTGTACTTTTGGAAGTTCCGATCTTATTACCACTATTGTATTATAGTGAACAATAAATTTGTTTCTATTGGTGGTGCCAAATAGATTTTGCAATATTTTAAATTGGTATGATATTTTCTACCGGTGTTGCAGGTGATTAAAGGAACTCATTTCCGTAAACTATCGCCGAACAAGGCACCCGACACTTACGTGAAGTTGAGCCTCATCAGTTCCTTGGGGATGGAAATGGGTCGCTGTAAGTCCACCACCAGACGTGCTCAGTCCAATCCATTGTACAAGGAGTTATTTATATTTCAGGTAAACCCCGTTGTTTTCAACAGCATGGGATGAAATTAGTAGGTATTTTAATAGTAGATCCAACCTTAAATAAACCTAAATTAAAAGGTACCACTCTAGTTAGAGTGGGAGAATTCCCTAATTAGAATAGGAAATTACAATATAGTATGCTTAAAGGAATAGAAGGATCTATGCTTAAGGAATTTTCGCAATAGATGCTTTAGGTTTTGGCTAATGTTATTTATATAGGTAATATGTACTAAGTCAACCCATTTTTATATTTATTCAGAGTTTTAGGATCGTTACGAAGCTTTTTTAATATAACTTGATTCTTTTAATTTTAAATCAAAGAAAGATTTTTGCGGATAGATGCAACGCAGCTGTTGATTAAAATGAAACCATTGAAGTGATTGCAATAAAGTTGGGTGCAAATATACAACTAAGCTTATGTTCAGTTTGAGGACCGCGAACATTATCGATTTCTCTGCTTTTTGGGAACAGTTTATCTTCTTCTTATGGTGCCTTCCCTACGAAGGTTGGCAACCATCATGGTTATCTTATCTTGGAAGCTGCTAAACGAAAAAGGGAGTAAGTGCTCTTACTAAACTATTCTCTTAAATTTTTGGACCAGAATAGCTTCTACCGCTTTAAAATGAGCCAATAAAATGGTGAGTTTAGTAATGTTGTAATGTTCCTTACAGGTGGCGCTGTTCCAGTTGTCGGAGGTGACGCTGATGGTGTCGGTGTGGTGCCGACGCAGCGTGAAACGCAACGAGCGCGTAGGCTGGTTCTCTCTCGGACACAACCCTTCCGGTCGCGAGGAGGAGAGGCATTGGGAGGAGCTGTGCGAAAGAAGAGGGGAGCAGGTATTGTATCGATAATTTCCTGTTAATTCACTGTTAATGTCACTCATGCAACACCAAGGAGATTTAAAACACCTCAGAATGATTTTAGTTCCAAAATTCGCGCGTTCGCAAGATGAATTGCCCAACATCCGGTTTGTACGCAGCGGCGCCTTATCTAAATAATGCGTTCAAGCGCATGGCCTGCAGTACAGCGCAGTACAAAATTGGAGCAAGCATTTGTTGGAACAACTCATCAGATAATTCACCATTGTACAACTGGTAGGACACATAAAGAGAAGCTGCTGCTCTTCTTACACTGACGACTCCTTAGTTGTAACCGCTGTCGTTTTGGCAATGAATTGTCAATAATTCCAACAATTCGACATTGTAAGGTGTCAAAGGGATCAAGTTGGTATTTTGGAGTTCCAACTCGGAGGTGAAAGCAGTAATCCATGAGACCTAATCTGTCCCATATAAAAAATTACATGCTAGTGTGGCGTAAAATGCCGCTTAACCATATTTAGCACACCAATATTTGTTTCCTAATGAAACCTAAATTCGACCTTCTCCACCCTTTAAGGGAAGTGCCCTGAAATCTAACTGAAATTTTTGCGGTAAATGCACAGAGTTGTATCTTATAGGATTACAAGGTTCGGAGAGCCCAGATTTAAGATCTCTTCTTCATCTCTCAGACAAGGATATTAGCGCGGCCCGTGTTATATTAGACCTCTCTACTGCTATTGACATGACATGCAACAAAACAGTATTGAGGATAGATAGAGACTTGCGGGACGATAGCATTAGCTGTAATGCTGTCGGAACATCTGAAGCTTCGCCAGTCAGGATTATATCGGCACCCATTCGCTTAATTCCTAAGGCAACCCATTAACAGGGAAGCTTGGAAAGATCAGCCCCCTTTACTACACCAACGCCGACTGCTTTAATTGTTGTCAATTTGATTAAATAATTTTTGGATTAACTATTTTTTATTCTTGTTAAATTTGGTCCCCTACAGGTTCAGCGTTGGCACGTTCTCATGGACTCTTGACGATCGCCTACGTAGCGCACGGACAGCGCCTTGGCTTGAATACGGTTGAACCACGGTTGAACCCTCCCACTGACGGCGCCCCTTTCGGACACTTTGGTCCAACTTCGGCGAGGATGACGGGGATTCTGTGAGACCATTTGCAACGGTCTTTTTTGATCTCGACGCATGTCGTTTTGGTGCATTTTTGCAATCATTGATTGGTGCAACCACACGGAACTATTTTGTGCTTACGAGTGTGTAAAGCGGAAATTCGTGTTTCTTTTCCGATATTTTAATAGTCGAGGAACCATTGAAATTGTGAGAATAATATAACCTTGTTTATATAAAAAAATATACATAAATATTTTTTTCGTATTGAAAACGATGTTTGATGTTTATTCGAATTATAACTATTCCCTGCGTATTTGTATTTCTTTTTTTTTTTTTTTTTTTTGCGTTATAAAATTAATGTTTAGCCGTGTTTGCAATTTGTAAATATTTTAGCTCATTATCTGCATAATGCTAGTATTCATATTACCATTACTACAGGATTGCTTATAAAATTACTCTCAATATATAAAGTTTTCAGTCAGTTCCAGTCATATTTAATCTTTTTTAAAAAATATAAATTAAATAAATATAAGATTTTTCTTTCCAAAAATTTGTATGTATTAAGTGAATTTCTTGTGTAAAGTTTTTTGTAATAAATAAGTAATATGTGGAGATGAATTGGAGCGCACAACACTTGTGAGATAGAATTAATTAAAAAGAATATATATGTATTAAAATGTCATTATATTTATTCTAGATTTTTACAGTATGATAAGCATTTGAAATCAAGCATTTTTACACTAAATTTATAAATAAACAGGTTAGAACATTATAACATTTTCACTTAATTCGTCTTTAGGTCATTTGAACAATGCGATGGTTCAAATAGTGCTTATAAATAATAATTTATTTTTTTGAAACTAATACGCATTCTTCTTAACAATTAACACATTTTTATACATTTTGGTTTCATTTAAATAACAATTTTACAACTTATACTGCATTACAATAATTACACAATACAATCAATGTTATATTTAAACGTTTTCTTTCTATTTAAATGTTATTTAATTAAATTATATAAAATTATATATACATATGTATATTATAGTTAAAATGTAATTGGAAGCTATATTTTTTGTAATAAATATATTTAAGCAGTTTATAAAATACCTATATTTATTTCGCAGTGGGGATATTAAATGAAATTACTAATGAATAAAATAATATTCATTTATGTTTATTATTCTGCCAACTGTAGAAGTGATGAGTTGAAAATTTTAAACTATTTATGTAGATATCAATTGTTTTTGTTGAATCTTTCAGACCTATATTTCTTGATCTTTGATTCACAAATATTAGGTAGGGAAAAGTCTTTTCGCATATAGTATGTAAAAAACTTGTAATAAAATCTCTTTGGCTGTACTATTTGTATCTGGCTGGTTTTTTTTTTGAAGACATTAAAGAAGTTACATTTCAAAAAAGAGACAAATTAGTAAAATGTTGTTTCCCACTATTTTTCATTTGTTTTCTTTTTGTCAAAATGAGTGAATCTAATGAAGAAAGTGGATACATTTTAAAATTGTATTAAAAAAAATATGACGTTTCTGGGCCTAATGCAGTGTCAGAGTAGCACAAAGTTGGTTTAAGCGTTTTCAATTCGAGAATTTTGATGTCAAAGATGCTCGCTCTGGACGTCCTGTTACGGATAAAATGGACGCCATTTTTGAAAAAGTGGAACAAGATCGGCATATCAATAGTTACGAGATAGCTGAAGAATTGGGAATTTACCATAAAACAGTTTTGACCCATTTGCTGGGTACACAAAAAAGCTTGATATTTGGGTGTCACACGAGCTCACTGAAAGAATCCTTATGAATCGTGTACTCATTTGAGATTCTCTTTTGAGCCGTAATGAAACCGAACCGTTTTTGAAGAGATTTTGAACGTGCTAAAAAGGTCGCGGTCAAAGGTCAGTCAGGCTTCACAGATGCTGTGAATATGGTGGGGTTGGAAGGGCATTGTTCATTATGAGCTTTTACCGCCGGGCAGAACCATCGATTCGGATCCCTACTGCCAACAACTGATGAGTTTAAAGCAAGAAGTTGAGGAAAGCGGCCGAAATTGATTGTGGTCTTTAATCACGACAACGATAGACCACACACATCTTTAGCCATTAAAAAAAAACCTGGGTTACCTCGCAATAAGGTGGTGCTGTGTGTATGGTGGGATTGGAAGGGCATTGTTCATTATGAGTTTTTACCGCCGCCGGGCAGAACAATCGATTCGGATCTCTACTGGCAACAACTGATGAGATTAAAACAATAATTTATGAGAAAGCGGCTGGAATTGATCAATAGAAAGAGTGTGGTCTTTCATCACGACAACGCTCGACCACTCACATCTTTAGCCACTCAGCAAAAATTAAGAGTTTGGCTGGGAGGTGTTAATGCATCCGTCATATAACTCTGACCTTGCACCTTCAGATTTCCACCTATTTCGGTCTCTTCAGAATTCTTTAGGCAATGTCAGGTTAACATCAAGAGAGGACTGCCAAAACTACTTGGGTTTTTTTGATCAGTAGTCCCAAAATTTCTACAGTAACGGGGTCACGTCACAAAGTCAAGACGGCAAAAAGTCATCGAACAAAATGGCACATATACACTGTAATTAAATGTAAATAAACTTTGAAAAAAATTGTTTTGAGTTTTCATATAAAATGCGAAGAAACTTTTTCGCCAACCTATGTAACAATTGTAATTATATCGATTTAACTTTATTTACTTTATAATTAAAGTATGTAACGGAACGAACGCTTCTTATTACCAAATATGGGCATAAATTCGCCAGAATGCCGTGATTGGCTCCTGCCAATAGCATGATCACCAATAGAGGGCGTGCTCACAAACCTCGTCTGGTACAGGCGTCACATGCCTCGTCTCCCTCGACCCCCGCAGAACGTTAGCGCCCGCGAAATATACTAAAGCACAGCGCAAGAGAGTTGAAAGACAGTCATGTCTAGGCCTCGGTGGCGCGAGCCCGCGCTCGGCTCGCTTCCGCTCGCCGCCCCGTCAGCCCTGCTGACTCGCGCGACATAGTAGGTACGCTACCTATATTTTTCCGGGTGTAAGGCCTTCCTCTAAGAAGACCTACCTAGGCTTTCGTATCGGGGTTAGTGAAGCCCCGGGTCCCGTGTGTGGGACCCCTTCTAATTTCTGTTTGTGTAAGTGTGTTGTTTAGACAAAAGCTATGTGTATCTACGCTTAATAAACTTTTGTACGAGTCCGTGCTCTATTATTTAGGGGACCCCGTCCCCGTCAGCTAGCCCTTATGAACGCCCTATCAGTGTCTCCGACGAGAGGGCCACCTTCACATCGGCACCCTACGTGAGGCGCCCGAACACAACGGAGCCCTACATGCGGCGCCCCGTCTCTCGGCCGCTCAACGTGCGGCGACCTCGTTACACCGGCGGCCCTTGTAGGGCTGCATCCTCGTCACATTGGTGCCTAAGTGGGGGTGCTCGTCACATAGGCGCTCCAACGTGTAACCCCGCGTTACATTGGCTGCCCAACTCGCGGCCCGACCCACGACTCGTTAAAGTGTTTTGAAGAAATGGTTTCGTCATAAATAAAGTTGAGTGTTAACAAAAGTGTAAGTGTTTGTGAAAAGGATACGACGCCACATAGCGGCGGCGTCGTATAAGCGCTTAACGTGAAACAGTCGTTCGCGCCCTTTTCAATAAAGTGATAAAAGTATCATGTTAAAAGGATACGGACTTCGTGTCTGTATAAGTGCTCAACGTGAAACAGTCGTTTGCACCCTTTTTCGTACGAAATAGTTTTCGTAATAAATCGTTAAAAGTGTTACGTAACAGCTAGTTAAAGTATTGTTCTAGTTACTATTTGTACCTTTACGAATAGTTTCGTAATAATAAAATCGGTAAAGTGTTTGTTGATAATAATGTCGCGCCGCCTTCGTAGTAATCCCACCGGGGACTTTGAAGACACAACCGAAGACAATGAGCAGCCTGCGACTGAAGACAGGCTAGCCTCGTTAATTGAAGCGTTTGCTCGGGCGCAAGCCGACTCCAATCGTCAGCTTGTCGAGGCCTTAGTGGCAACGCAAAGTAACACAGGAGCCGCCACCTTCTCGCCGGTCCTGTCTACCGACTCATCTACCGTGCGAGTTCCGTGCGGCAATTTTTCAAAATGTACAGCTCGATTCGGCGGCGACGTCAGCGCCGACCCGGGCGTACTCGAAGCATTCATCGACGCAGTCGACGTGTATAAGGAATGCACAAACGTAAGTGATGAACATGCACTTAAGGGCCTGCCTATGTTATTAGAAGGGCAAGCCGCAATATGGTTTCGAGGGATAAAATCAACGATAACTTCCTGGACCGACGCACTGGCGCGTCTCCGGTCTATGTACGGTGTTCCGCTACCCCCTCATAAAATCTTCAGATTAATCTTCAGTCAGGATCAAAGGGACGAACGTGTCGAAATATTCGTCGCTCGAGTACGTTCCCTTTACGCCTGGATTCCGTACGAAATTTCAGAAGTTATGAAAATCGATATGATATACGGACTACTAAACCTTTCTATAAGAGAAAAGTTACCAAGGGATTCGTGCGTCACACTGGACGCACTCATCGAGAAAGCTCGTGAAATAGAAGATACGCTCTCCGAAGGGAGGGACGCCGAATGTTTGGTGCGCCCGGGCATGGTTCGTGCCCCGGTCGCGCCCATTACACGTACAAACGTGTCTCCGGCGCACTCTGTCCACTCGCACTTGTCATGTGCGACAACAGAGGGCGCCAGCTGTGGTGTCGGCCGAAGGGCCGGGCACCGCTTCACCATTAATGAGCGAGGTGTCGCTCGCTCCGAGGTGTTTCACAACCGCGCTGGCGATGGTGCGCACGGCGCCCCGCGCGACAGTCAGCGGTACTACAACAACGGCGGTTTCTCCAAACGCGCCAGAGGGAGTGCGGGTGGCGCTCCCTCCTCCAATCAACAAGTGTCAAGTGCGTCCGTATCCCAAACGTCATACGCGAATCGCGAGTGTAATCCGTCAGTGAAAATGTTTAAAGGCAATCTGTTTTGCTCTTATTGTCGTAAAAGTGGTCACGTACGCGACAAGTGCTACCGTATTAAATCAGACAATGCCAAAAGTGCAATAAAGTGTTACGGGTGCGGTACCCAAGGTGTTATTAAGGCGAACTGCAAAAACTGTTCTAGGAACTCTTACTTTACGAATAATGATTATGGCACTAGTTGTGCTTCGAGTTCACGCGGTGCTGCGTCACCGCTAAGCGATGCGACGCTAACGTCATCGCTTGCGCCTACGACATCGGTTGTAGACGCTGTAAATTTCAATAGTTTTGCTTTCACAAGTTGTTCATTGTTCAAACAAAATGTTTGTAGTCAACGCCCTATACTATATATAGAAATTTTTAATAAGAAAGGCACAGCAATTGTAGACACCGGTGCCAAGGGCTGTGTCGCTAGTTCTTCTCTTCACGCCTTCTTAGTTAAACATGGTCACCCAATCCACAGCGCTATTAAAAATGTTAAATTAGCTGATGGTATTGTAAACTGTATGAAGGTATTCACAACAGAGGTCGAGGTGAAATTTTTCGGTAAAAGCATTCTTGTTGAATTTATCATTTTTCCAGATGCTCAAAATAATGAAACGCTTTTGGGAATAGACTTCCTCAAACAAATGGGCATCTCCTTCGACTTCGGTGAGTCACTGTGGTATTTCAGTAATGACCCAAATAATGTTCACAGTCTTCAGTATGAAGAAATTTCACCTCACGCCTCGTGTGCTGTAGTAAACGTATTAAGAACAGAGGAAGGCATTACACTTTCAACTCGTGAACGCGAACAACTTTCCCAATTAATTTCAAAGTACGAGGAAATCTTTAGTCCAGGGGGAGAGCCAACGCCGTATGCGGAGCATCGCATTGATACAAGCGAGCACGAGCCGATAGCCGTGCCGCCCTATCGCCTCACCCCCGCTAAGAAAAGGGTAATGCAGCAAGAGATCGAAAAGATGCTTGCTGGCAATATAATAGAAGAGTGCGAATCAGCTTGGGGTGCTCCCGCCCTTTTAGTTCCTAAACGCGATGGCACATACCGCTTTTGTGTCGACTATAGGAAACTTAATGCTATAACAAAAACGGATTCGTACCCTTTACCCCTAATCGATGATATAATACACTCCACGAAAAGGAATTGTGTAATGAGTACCATAGACATGCGATCTAGTTATTGGCAGGTGTCTGTAAAGAAGGAAGATAGGGACAAGACAGCGTTCGTAACGCCGTTCGGTCTGTTCCGTTTTAAACGAATGCCGTATGGGCTACGAAATGCCCCGGCCACTTTTCAAAGGTTAATAGACCGGTTCCGCTCGGGGGCCTCGCTCAAAGACGTCACAATACTCGGTT
Source organism: Bembecia ichneumoniformis (assembly GCA_910589475.2). NCBI lineage: Eukaryota > Metazoa > Arthropoda > Insecta > Lepidoptera > Sesiidae > Bembecia > Bembecia ichneumoniformis. Next base: position 7,063,129 of record OU342537.1, on the reverse strand, counting down.
ACATCGACGATTTGATTGTGATTTCAGCATCTTTTGAGCAACACATGAAGGATCTGCAGGCTGTCTTCGACCGCCTGACGACCTACGGACTCCGGGCCAACCGTGACAAATGCATATTCGCACGGGACCGCGTCAAATACCTCGGGCACGTCATCACACCACAAGGAGTGTCACCCGATCCCGAGAAGGTAGCGGCCATCACTGACATGATGGCTCCGCGCGATGTAAAACAGGTGAAAACGTTCCTACAGACTTGTTCCTGGTTTAGAAAGTTCATGCCTAACTTTTCAAAAGTGGCTCAGCCGCTTACGGTCCTCACGAGAAAGGACCAGCCATGGAAATGGGGAAAAGAACAGGAGCAAGCTTTTAAGGAGCTCAAAGCTCTTCTTACCTCGGCACCAGTGCTAGTACAACCCGACTATAGTAAACCATTTATTATAAGGACCGATGCAAGTAACTACGCCCTCGGGGCTGTTCTACTTCAGGGGGAGAGTCCCAAGGAAGAACACCCCATCGAGTTCGCCAGTCGTCTTCTGCTGCCGGCTGAACGCAACTACTCCACGACCGAGCGTGAGGCGCTCGCGGTCGTCTGGGCAGTAGAAAAGTTTCGGGGATACATCGACGGACATGAAGTCCGTGTTTCAAGCGATCATCAGCCGCTGAAATGGCTGCTTATGCTGAAAACACCCACCGGCCGTTTAGCGCGATGGGCAATGAAGTTACAATCGTTCAATCTCAAGGTCGATTATACGCCAGGGAAGGCTAACTTAATCGCCGACACGCTCAGCCGTCCACCGTGCGACCACCATGCGCAAGGAATCTGCAACATATGCACCGTCACCATTGATACGCCGCGCTGGGATGCCACACGGCTACGTGAGGATCAGCTCAACGACCCCGATGTGTCTAAAATTGTCAAAGAACTTGAGGGACAAGAAGAAGTCGCCATCAAGAGATGGACTGACAGAGGTTACTATATGAGTAAAGGAGTTTTGTATCGTTACTACGAACCAGATGCCGAGGAACCCCAGTTAGTTGTACCTGTAAACCGAAGAAAGGAAGTAATGACGGAGTGCCACGACACTGCCACTTCGGGTCACGGAGGAGTTGAAAGAACCCTACGTCGCATTTCACAAAGATTCTATTTCCCCGGTATGCGTCGCTACGTCGACAACTATTTGAAGACATGCTTAGAATGTCAGAGGTATAAGCCCTCTAATCAGAAGCCCGCCGGACTCATCCAGACGCCCGTGCCCGCTCAGCGCTTCGAAGTTGTAGCAGTCGATCTTTTCGGACCTCTACCTAAGGGACCTAACGGCGAAAGGTGGATCCTTATCGTCGAAGACACTGCCAGTAAATGGGTGGAACTGTTCGCCCTCGTCGAAGCCACCGCTGAAGCATGCGCCAAGGCACTAGTCAACGAAGTTTTCCTACGATTCGGAGTCCCGCGCAGGCTTGTTTCCGACAATGGAGTCCAATTTGTTGCAGATGTCATGCAACACGCAATGTATGTGCTGGGCGTACAACAGACGCTGGTGCCGCTCTACCACCCAGAAGCCAACCCCGTCGAACGAAAGAATCGGGAACTGAAGACTCAGCTGGCTATTCTACTAGGTAACGAGCATCGACAGTGGCCTGAGGCACTGCCATCCATAAGGTTTGCCCTCAACACAGGCAACACCAGTAGTACCAACCAGACGCCCGCGTATTTAACTTTCGCACGAGAACTGCGCGCACCCATCGACGCCCGTGCTGATCTACGCGCCGTCATCGAAGCGGAAAATTATGTTCCACAGGTAACTCCGTACCTGTTGAAGCTTGCGGATACTTTGAGTACCGCCAAAGAAATGATAGAAAAAAGTCAAGACATAAGGAAGAACGTGAAGGACGAACAGAGGCAAACCGGTGAGGACTACGCACCTGGTGATTTGGTGCTCTTACGGAGCCACGTACTTAGCAACACCAAGAAGGGTGTAAGCTCAAAGTTAGCCCCTCGAAGGGATGGACCCTACCGTATAATCAAGAAGGCGAGCCCTACCACGTATCTGGTCGCCTGCTGTACTGCGCCGACTGAAGTCATCGGCAAATACCACGTCTCGGATATCAGACGTTACCACGCCCGTGAAGGCGAACAACCGGAGCCCGTGTTGCCCAAACGGAAACGCGGGCGACCCCGTAAAACTGTAAGGTTCTCACTATGATTTTTCCATTGGTTTTCACAGATGTGGGGGCCCTTATCTGTGAAAAAGGGGGAGACTGTAACGGAACGAACGCTTCTTATTACCAAATATGGGCATAAATTCGCCAGAATGCCGTGATTGGCTCCTGCCAATAGCATGATCACCAATAGAGGGCGTGCTCACAAACCTCGTCTGGTACAGGCGTCACATGCCTCGTCTCCCTCGACCCCCGCAGAACGTTAGCGCCCGCGAAATATACTAAAGCACAGCGCAAGAGAGTTGAAAGACAGTCATGTCTAGGCCTCGGTGGCGCGAGCCCGCGCTCGGCTCGCTTCCGCTCGCCGCCCCGTCAGCCCTGCTGACTCGCGCGACATAGTAGGTACGCTACCTATATTTTTCCGGGTGTAAGGCCTTCCTCTAAGAAGACCTACCTAGGCTTTCGTATCGGGGTTAGTGAAGCCCCGGGTCCCGTGTGTGGGACCCCTTCTAATTTCTGTTTGTGTAAGTGTGTTGTTTAGACAAAAGCTATGTGTATCTACGCTTAATAAACTTTTGTACGAGTCCGTGCTCTATTATTTAGGGGACCCCGTCCCCGTCAGCTAGCCCTTATGAACGCCCTATCAGTGTCTCCGACGAGAGGGCCACCTTCACATCGGCACCCTACGTGAGGCGCCCGAACACAACGGAGCCCTACATGCGGCGCCCCGTCTCTCGGCCGCTCAACGTGCGGCGACCTCGTTACACCGGCGGCCCTTGTAGGGCTGCATCCTCGTCACATTGGTGCCTAAGTGGGGGTGCTCGTCACATAGGCGCTCCAACGTGTAACCCCGCGTTACAAGTACATATTAAAGTACATTTACAATATTGCCTGCAGAGAGAAATAAAATATATTAAATTACACCAACACTTGTTAGCTTGTACTACGCAACAATAGAAGTCTGTTTGAGGAATATATTGTATACATATAAGTAATAAAAAATATTATTGAGTAGTAGGCAAATCAACTGTCTATACTTAACTTAAATATTTAAGAAAACTCTATATATACTTACGTAAAAGACTACAATATTCCTACCCAGGCGTAAAGATATACCTACGATATACTTGAACGTATGAGGATATTTAAAGTAAATATATACCATTTCTCCTTATAATAAATGAAAACATATTATACTGTACTATTTAATCAGTTATACTTACGGAATTACTCAAAAAATTAATTTTGCCATTTCATATATAATATATTTTTAGTATCATGCAGTTATTAAATATATAGCTATATTAATTCTAGTTTATTCAGATTTATTCGTTAAATAAATGAATAAATCTTAATTTTCTTTAGAAATCCAAACTTCCTATCAATTTAGTTATTCTTAACAGTAGGATATAATTGCAACAATGTTCTAAGAGATTCTAACAACTCATCATTAGTAATCCAACCGCTGGAATTTCCAGCACCAAGCAATCTGTAGGACCATTCCGAATGGAATGGTCATTAAACTTTTTGCGAGGGAAGATAAACATAGGTGGAATCGATGAACCGCTACTAATAGGTTTAAATTAGTTCCACGTTCAACCAAAATTTCGCTTTCCTTTAGCAGCAACTATTTTTGATGGTTTGGTGACAGTTGATACCCCACTTTCATCTGCATTCCAACGAAGTTGTAAATTTAAATCTGTCCGTAACTTCTGCTAATTTCGTGTAACATCGGACGACCTAGCTCTATTGATACTTGTTGCTTTAGGTTTTCTAATGGAGAGATTTGTATGCCATATTTCTGGTACACTTATTTCATATTTAATGGCACAGTCATAAGCCATGCGACGAACTTCTTTAGAACCTATCGCGTGGAAAATTTGTGCAAATTTGAGCAAGGTTGGCTTTTTGTTCTTTATTAAATATCTGCCTAAGAGATTCTAAGTAAAATTTAGGAGCGTTTCAATTACGTCTGGCATTGCAATAGCCAGTGCTAATTAATAGCCAAACAATATAAGCATATTTTTTTCTTAAAGTTTCATGGATTTATTTATATACTAGCTGAGCCCGCAACTTCGTACGAAATGTTACGGAAGCTTGCTACAATACATCAGTGAAAACCGCATTCAAATCAGTTAAGCCTTTCTGAGATTAGCGTGCACAAACGCACCAACAGACAAAAATTCTAAAGACTATTTTCTAGAATTTATACCCTTGAATTTTAGTTAAAGCAAATCTAATCGCAAATAACCGAAAATAGCTTTTATTTTTCATCTATGTGTACTGTGTACGTACAGTGTATACACTATCGCTTGAAATTCCGGGATTTTTCCTATTTTCCCTTAATAAATTATTTTGTTTTCATTGAACTCAACAATCTCATAAATAATACGAATGTATGTGGCTCTTGTGTGTTTTAATTGTATAGAATTGTTTGCGTGACTTGCCTACAGCCTACTACTAGATAAATATTTTAAATGTTTTGTGCTTATATAGTAATTAGCCAGATAATTTCGATTGTAATTTAGCAATTATAAGTATACCTACCCATGTACACAAGCTTGCTGATTTTATCTACTGTACATACATAGGTTATAGCCACAGTAATAAGAACGAAGTGCACAGCTTTCTAATAATCTGTCCATCTACTCATGTGTTAATAAAAACACCAAACTGTGTCGTTTATTAAACATTCTTTAAGTATGTATACACTTATTGTGAAGTTAGGAATTTTATAAAGGTCGAACCTACCTAAACTCAAATTTTTAATATTATAAAAATGTAAAGTTTGTATGTAGGAGTAATTTTCAAAATTACTCATCTCATTTAAAAAATCTTTCACCAAATATTTATTAGGATAGAATTTCAGGATGGACGTAGGATAAATATTTCAAGCGGGCGAAACCGCGGGCACGAGCTATCTAAAAATAAAGATCCAACTGTTGGCAAAAGTAGGTATGTCAAGCTTCAATGTATGTCAGGCGTTATATTTGCTTTACATGTTTTGTCAAACGTTATAACTTTTATATTTCAACGCGGATGAAATCGCAGGCACCAGCTAGTATTCAAACGGAAGGAAAAAATTAAAATATTGTTTTCCTATTGAAACAACGGCTAATTGCGAAACACAGAATATTACTTTTTCTGTGAGTTATTACATTTTCTGTGTTTCCGTGTGAACAGAAAAAAAGTTACAATGAGTTCCCTGTTATCCCTGTTTACGATGAGTTTCATTGTAAACAGGGATTGGCTCGGGTTTTTTCTTTAATAAGAAATATCAAAATTTAATTATGTTTCAAAAACAAGATGGATACTTCATGGATGCATTATTTACGTTATCAAATTGACCTATTCCCATTAGTTTAATTAGGATTTTAATTGAGAGAACTAATGGGACTTTTCAATTTCATTAGTTAAATTATATTATTAGGTAGTTTTTAAGTTTTTATGTTATTATTGTAATTAATAGGTATATTATAATAAATTTACATACTAATACTAAAATTATATTAATTTTTGAAGTATATCGAAACGTGAATAATGACATTGTTTTCCAACTTTATTTATTAAAAATATTAAGTAAACATTCTTATTTTTTTTAATATGCTGGATTTCGGTTATTTTAGACATTGAACCAAATTGTAGACCAAATTCAGCTTCTACTTATCTGATACGTTGCTGAAGTTAACAAAAATGTTTAAAGATTCAGTTATTAATAACATTATTTAATTAATTATTATTAATAATCTTAGTGGTTAATAAGAACACTTATTAACTTGCTATGGTTAAGCAAGTGGGTATCAATAGCGAATTGTTCAAAGATTTAACAAACATTTAATTTTTCCTTTTTTTTAAGTAAAGAAAAAGGATTTCTGTATTTGCTTGAAATACTTGTAGGTACTCTTTCAACTCAATGTTTTCCAACATAAAAAATTGTAAAATATAATTTCTCCCTGAAATAAATTTATACTTTTTTTCCTAAAAGTTGTTTTATTTATCTGTGATATGTTTTAATGTCTAATGTTTGTTTTATAAGATCCAAATTAAGTACTGACCTAATAATATATTTTTCACTTCTCATGCTCTGAAAGTGCTTTTCAATGACCTGTTTACAATACGTGTTTACAAAAGTTGTTTACTTCTAATTGTTTGTTGTTTGTTTGTACTAAATTCGAGAAAGATCTAGACGATTGGCAGCGGGTATAAATAGGCGAAGTGGCAAGCTAGCGAGCACTAGCGAGACAGTTCGATTCTGCGATTCGAAAGCGATACTACGGAACTATACCTGCGACTCATTACGGAATTACGGACGACTTTTGGCAAGTTCAACGGATTTAAAGAATAAGTTTAGCCCTATTGGAAGTCATTTTGGTTTGTGGCAATAAATAGTTGATTTTCGCCCTTACACGGCAATTTGACTCACCCCACACTTAACAATATATTTTCCTTTTTGTTTATTCGCTTTCGCGTTGTGGAAGTCACCCAACATGGCCGACATCGACATGACATTGGCAGATAATGGCTATTTTTAAAATGAGCCGTATTGCCATTTTTTGAAGAAGAAGAAGAAACAGCTCTTGTTTTTTCGTGTGTTTAAAGAAATTTATGTTATACTACTGTTTTATTTCCTCGCAATCGAAGTGAAAAGCAGAGTTTATTTGTGCACTTGTTGTAAAATCTACTATTTACATAAAACAGGATTTTGGCAGGAAGTTTATCATGAGAAAAAATAAGTAGGTTTTTTTAACAACATTTGCACAATAAGTGTTTACTACATTAAATAGAGTAAATAGTTTTCCATTAAAAACATTCATAAATGAGCTAGAATAATTTATGAAAATCAAATGTACAAATGAAATTATAAAAACCAAAACATTCAGAATTTCAGAAATTGTATTTCAAAATATTTCAGAAGCTTAAAGATTAACGCAATTCAATTCAGTAGTTAAGATTTTTTTTGCTTTTGAAATATTCTTTTTTTTGCGGATGAACTTTGAACGGGCTCTTAATCTAACAAATTAAACATGCATGTAGATTGTGTTTCATGTCAAAGTATACTACCGCGACTTTGAATAAACGATATAATTGTCAGACAAAGCACTAATTACCTTTTTTAATTATATACTTATTGTTGAACGTTCAATTATAATATTTACACAGTATTACTGTGTACCCACTGCACATGAATAGATACATATTTGGTTATTTTTCTCGAAATGCTTAAAAAATTATTGCGTCAGTTTTGTTTGGAGGGCAGCGTGAATGGCTTGAAGTATTTTTATTTGTTTCCCGACAAAATATCCACGTACGTATTGTAAAAAATCATTTGTAATGCATACCTATGCTTTTAAACGATTTTGTTCCATCTATTTGTATTTCTATACATATTGTAGAATAAAGTCGCTTTCCACTTCGGTCTCTATTTCTACTAACTTCTAAACCACGCAACAGATTTTGATATAGTTTTCATTAAAGGAAAGAACGATTAACGAGGAACGTTTGTACCTACATAAAATTTGCAGAAAGAATTTGCTTACGTGTGAAGACAGAGATGAGTCGCTACTTTCTTACATCTAACAGTCACTTATTTGTAAAGATCTTGATATATCTTGATATATATTTTGGAAGAGAAAGTAACAAATCCACTTAAATAAACAAATATAAAATTTGATTTTTAAGCATTTTTCCTAAGCACATTATCTTACTTTTAAATGATATGATTTTCTTGGTGAGTAAAAGATAATTTAGAGAGTCTACTATAATGTTCTATGAAGTAATTAATTCAGAGATTACATAATTTTTTAGGGTATTTTAACGATTCCACTTAAACAAACAAATGTAATAAAAGACAGTGATATTTTAAATGTCAAAACTAAAAAGACTGATTTTAAAATATAGGTTTTTTCTTAAGCACCTGTTCTTAGTAATAAATTTTATAAGTGTATACTATTTTAAATTTTTTTGGCGGTCATTTTGTCCGTAATGAAATCTTATAAGCGGTTGACCCGACAACTTTCTAGAAATTTTTGATGGATGAAAGATAATTCTAAGAAAACTAGAATCTAGTTTTCATCACGTCAATTTTTAGGATTTATTCATAAAAATTTAAAAAGTCGCGAGAGTTTTTTATTAAAATATAAACAATAATGTAAATAATATTTAAAATATAGAGATATGAATATTATTTGCGTCTTTATTTCATTAGTTGTCAAAGAAACGATCTAAAAAAATCTCGTAGGGGAAAAGATCAAATAGATAATAATGAATACGCTTTAAATTGTAGGTGTTTTTGGGCAATAAATATGATAACCACGTTATTTTTCTCGGTATTAATGACGTTTTTATTGTATAATCGTTTCGTGAGTATGCCCACGAGGACGACAGTGGAAAACGAATACGAACCAGTGACAAAGCTACCGTTTCCAGCGATCACTCTGTGCTCTCCCAACCAGATAACCATAAGTTCAATGAAACATTTCAATAAGACGCTTGTGTAAGTACTCATTTGAATTTTTATATGTACTTACATATAATCTAGTTCACAAGTTCAAATTGGTGTTAATTATTGATAAAGCTACTGATTGGATTCGGGATGATGTCTAAATGATGTTTAAGCTCGACAGACAGGCTGACGGTTCACTTGATGGTAGGTGGCTACCGTCGCCTATAACACAAGCAAATGCTGCAAGTGTGCCGCCGACCATAGTAGGATGATGATAGTGAGTAAGGGATGCCAGAGCCCATTGGATAATAGCTAATCCAATTTTTTCTGAGTGGCTAAAGATGTGTGTGGTCTAGCGTTGTTTACCCTTTCTATTGCTCAATTCCGGCTGTTTTCTCTCAACATTCATGCTTAATCTCACCAGTTGCTGGCAGTAGAGATAAGAATCGAGTTCTGCCCTTCGGTAAAAGATCATAATGAACAATGCCCTTCCAATCCCATCATACATACAGCATCACCTTATTACGGGTTAACCCGGGTTTTGGCACAGTCTGTGAAGCCTGACCGACCTTTGACCACGACCTTTTTCGAACGTTCTTGTCGTACGTGATCCACGTTTCATCACCAGCTATCAATCTCTTCAAAAACTGTTCGGTTTCATTACGTCTCAATAAAGAATCACAAATGAGTACACGATTCATAAGGTTTCTTTCAGTGAGCTCGCGTGGCACCCAAATATCGAGCTTTTTTGAGTACCCAGCTTTTTTTAAAATGGGTCAAAACTTTTTTATAGTCAATCCCCAGTTCTTCAGCTATGTCGTAACTACTGATATGCCGATCTTGCTCCACTTTTTCAAAAATGGCGTCCATTTTATCCGTAAAAGAACGACCACAGAGTATGGTGCATCTTTGACATCAAAATTCCCAAATTGAAACGCTTAAACAAACTTTGTGCGACACGCATTAGGTCCAAAAAAAATTTTTGCTGCTTGCGTTGCATTTTTTCCTTTTTTGTAATAACATTTTAAAATGTATCGAATTTCTTCATTAGATTCACTCATTTTGACAGAAAGAAAAACCAATGAATAATTATTATTTTACTACAAGTTTATGCATACTAAATGCAAAAAGACTTTTTCCCCGACCTAAAAAAAAATACCATTTTAATGTAAGACCGGCGCGATGCGTGCGGAATGCAGTGTACACTGCCAAGACATTTTTAAATGGTATTGCCAGTAAAAATACATAATTGTAAGTTCAGTTTATCAACATAAAACTAATTTAGAAGTTTTTTTTTATTAAAAGTTGTTCTACAAATACTTTCATTTGTGAACTCAACAAACTAATGAGATCTGCCCCTGGGGCACCGATTCGGTAGCCCGCCAGTGATAAATAATATTAGATATTCCCCACTTTTTTTTTTTCAGAGATGGCAAAATGACAATAGACTTGGAACAGATTTTACCACAATTATTAGGATTCTATAACATACGGGTTAACATCAATGAACACGACCTTTATAACTTGCAAGAACTAATTAATGTTAATCGTTACACGGTAAGTGCTATAAATTCTATTCTATAACAATTTTAAACTAAATTAGCAAATTTAGTTTAAAATTGTCATAACGAGGGCGGAGTGATAAGTCTGGTAAAAATCTATTTTGGATTAAAATTATCGCAAATTGCATGGAACCTCCTTGTTCACAACTCTTTTGAAGGACTAAATTAAAATTTTCAGCCAGTACCACCGGTTAGTTTTTTTTGTGACAGCCATTAAAGAAGAAAATAAAATATATTGCTAGTAGGGTGCAACGAACCGATGCCGACAGAACGGTGCAGACATATATATGTCTGTCTCCCTCATGAAGACATCGAGGGAGCGCATGTCCGAGAACTACATTATAAGCATCTTATAGGCTGGGCTTCTCCCACTACTGTCGCAACGCATGCGCATAACTCGTCAAGTATCAACGAGTGAGAGAAAATATGTAGTTCCGTCTCGGCAACGCTCCCCCTTACGGGGACTAGCAATATAGGAGTATTAAATATATGTATTTAAGCAACAAATAACAATTAAACTAAGTATTGAAATTAACAAAGGCAATTAAATTACGATACGAGCATTTGATAATACATGAATGAAGAAAAAGAAAATAATTTATATTCTATTTCTATCAATACTTACATATTTATTTTATTATATGTTAATAGATTATTTAAAAAAATAAAGTCGCTGTCCGCTTCTGTCTGTTTCTCTGGTAACTTCTAAATCACCTAACTGATTTTGATACGGTTGTCACTATGCATTTAATCGGCTTGTAATAAGGTCGTATCCAGAAACCTTTTTGGGGTTATTTTTTTGATAGAGACCATTACTTCTTTTTTGTGAACGGAGGTGTGTCAGGCTCGAGTCCTGTAAATCCTGAAAATCCTGGACCACTTGATGGTGTTCAACGTCTGTACGACTCTGTTATGGGATGCCTGAGTTTCTTTGTTGCCCTCCATCAAGAGTAGTCTGAGGAGACAGAGGACCACTCAGATTGGTATGGAAGCTCATGTTACGATCGCGATCAAGTACATTCTTGAGTAAACGGGTAGCATGGTTTAATGTTTTTATTTCAGGGCACCCAGTAGATTTCCATTGTTTTCTTAGTTTTCTTTTACTTGATGTTAGCTTTTGTATGTGGTTAGGTACGTAGTCTTCAGTGATGTTCTTCTTACGTATTGGAGTGGACTTCTAAACAGCATTCTGCAAATATATTAAAATAAAAAATTAAATAATAATTGCATCTTTGTATTGCTATATGATATTTTTAAATGCTAGCCACTTTTCTCGATCAAGTACTTGGAGGTCACTGGAGACAAACATATTGGGACCTCAGGGGCCCAGCATCTCTTGGCCTAATTATTTTCAGTAATTAATAAAATAAAAGCATGTAATAATTGCTTGTAACTTTTGCAGGTGTCTGATGTAATGTCAATTCTACCACAGAGCTGTGACAACTTTTTGAAGTTATGTGTCTTTGAACTGAAACTACAGAGTTGTAAGGACCTGTTCCGACCGATTCTCACTGAGCATGGTCTTTGCTGCACATTTAACAATGCATACTACGTCGGAAAAAGGTCGGTGAAATACATAACTTAATATTTATATGCACTGCGCTTTAGACGAAATTAAGATATAGATTTAAAATATAAAGTGGTAAAATTTGGTGGGTTTTTATGACGCCATTTAACCACTCTAACTACGCCCTCTAGACTAGAAGACCACCGTGAATTAATAAATTCTCACAAAAGAATTTACACAATAGGGGATCGGACAATATTCAGAAAGTGTTTTAAATTAATCTTCATGGATATTAATTATTCCCATAAAAATACTATTTTATTTATTTATAGCCTTTTAGGTACCCAAAATCATGTTTTAATATTGTTTGTTTGAAAATGCCGTCAAAACGCCACGATAGTTCATCTGAGAGCGCGTAACGTCATTTGTGGTAATATGATCATATCATAACAAAACAGTTGCATTGGCATAAGTTCGCAAGAAGTTTTGTTTCGTTGAGTAGATTCTTTATTTGTTATTATGGAACGAAAAAAATATCGTTGGTATTGATTCTAGAAAGTGAAATAACAGATGTAACAAGTGATAGCCGTACACTGCAGACAAGACAATGATTGCCCACCAATGACGTCACGCACTGTGATTGGTGGTTCAGTATAGATTAAAAATATTTTAAATAATAAAATTTTATTTCTTCATTTAAAAATATTAAATTATTATTCGATAAATAATAGTAAAAAATTATATATTTTCTTTCTAAGGACTTTTTTATTTTAATCTGATTACTGTCCGATCCCCTATTAATTATTGTGTTGTGTTTCGATATGAGATGCCATATCATATCGTATCTTATCATTGCTTGTGTATAGGTATTATGCGACCGTAGTCATATACAGTCAACCCTTTAATTTGAAAAAAAAAATAGTAGGTAGGTAATCTCTGAAACAACCGAGATTCTCTCATCGATAGCTATTATGTTTACACTACAGTATTATAGTTTGAAATTTCTCAAAGTATAATTCAGTTTGAAAATACAATTATTAGTAAATATTTTTTTCATATGAAGGTCAGCTTACACGCTGAAGGTCCACTCGACGGTAGGTGACTCCATCGCCAAGCGATCCTTATTGTATCACCCAAACTTTAACATACGTGCTATTATGCTTACGGTGATTGTTTTTAAGAGAATGGTTACTGCCGCCAGGTGTGCTGTTCAATTTATAATTGCGGATTACATTGTATCCTGCAACTACTAAACATGATTACAATCCCAGAACTATACATTATCATCTCAGCCGTAAGATGTCCATTGCTGGACATAGGCCTTCCCCAAACTTTTTCCTATTCCTATTTAAAAATTATGGGGGAAGTCAGAAGCATGGATCAGACCAATGCATACTACGTCGAAACCAGGGTTTGGATTATATTTGTTTGAAATTGTTGCTATGTGTTAAGACAAACACTTGGTGAGTTAAACGCACGACGCGACTCCAAGGTTAAATTGGGCGAAGTGGCAGGGCCCAGCTAGTTCCCCCCTAGGTGTGCCAGGACCTTGTCGTGGTGGGGGGGCTTACCCTAGGCAATCCGGGCGGTTGCAGGGGTCGGTGCTTTCCTCCTCACCGGCCCTTGCTCGACCGATCGAATTGGTTTTGGGGTCCAACAAGGCACACACCGAGGTGGGCTACGGGCGAGCTCTGTTTAGCGGAGCTCATGGCGGATCACCCCATAGAGGAAGGCAAACTCGACGGAGTTTGTCAGAGTAGGAGGTCCTCAGTTCAGGGTGGCCTGGGAGGTCCTAGGAGGAAGGGCCCCAGGCATCCTGCTCAGAGGTGTTAGGGACCGGTAGGGACCGACCACTGGGAGGACTGGAAAACAGTCAACGGGAGTCCCCCCCCCAGGCTAACATCGTGTAGGCGGCAGCACGATGCTGGGGGGCCCAGCCGAACCACTCGGCGTAGTAAGCTGGGCTTCGGTCTCGGACTGCAAGAAGGTCCAAACTGGGTCGAAGCTGGTTGACGTCTATGGTTGGTTGGTTGGTGACGTCGGCTGGTTGTTCCGGGCGTCAGAAGAGGACATCTGGCGTCTGGGACTTAACTGTAGAGGGATGTGGCTTGACCTGCAGATGTTCCAGCGGGTCGCCACCAAAACTTTCTATGCGGCTTGCCGCTACTGAGTCGGGTCCGCAAGGACACATTGGTGCGTGGGGCCTGGGGATAAGGCCTGGCTGTGACTCCGGGTCCCATTATCACTGCCGATGGTGGAACAGGGCCCAGCTAGTTAGCTAAATTTATATTGGTATGGTTTCAACGCCATCAATTTTAATATGCTAGCTTAACAATTCAAAATTATCTAAATTAATATTAATCTAAATTAAATATTAAAATATTTACATATGTCTTTATTAAATACATATATAAACATGTTTAATATGTTTAAAGTATGTCTTAGTGAACACTTTTTATGGACGTTTAAAAACCGAAGGTATGGAATCAACAGATCCTTCTTGATTTTCGCCCAATAAAGTCCGGCTCGCCAAATAATTGTTTAAATTGGCAGGAATCAAAAAAATATGCAATTTAAGCCGCGTATGCCCAAAGCTGGAGAATATACCAGAATTTTAACGGTTATCACGGATTACGAACCGTACGACGCCATTGACGGTACATTGGTTTATGCTGGTGCCACCAAGGTAAAAAATCCTTAAGGTTGCTGTAGAATCCAAACAAATTTTCGCTTGGTTCAGTTCCCTATCACCCAACCGCTTTCGCTATAGAAAATATAGCCCTCACCTAATTATTTATTTATTTTCAAGTAATCTCTATATATAAAAATGAATCCCCATTTCCCTTGGTCACGGCATCACGCGTGATATTTTAATTTTAATTAAAATCGAGGTAGACCGATTTTAATTCGGTTTTCACTAATGGAAAGAGGGATAAACGGGGAATGTTCTTATATGTAAAAATTGCAGGCACAATTTTGTGCTATGTTATGTCTTAGACCCCATGGCCATTATTAGTGTTATGTTTCAATGAAATAATGAATAAAAGAAAGCATAGGATGCCATTGTATCGTGAGAGCCTTTCGTTATGGTCACAATCATGGAGAGTAGAGGTAAGGAGGACCAACCCAGGATCAACTCTTTACACGAGAAAGTGTCGGTCGGGTACAATTAAATAGGAGACGCTGTAGTATCATTTTATTTACGGTGGTTTCATAAATTACTTAACCAACCAATCATATCGAAGACAAAAGCTACACAAGCGCCATTTTGGCCAAGTTAGAACCACTATTTCTTCTTTTTTACAAATATTTTGGCTCCGTAAAATCTTCTCCCATGATTTTGCTATGTCAATTGAAATAATAACAATAGCAGATCCCGAGTCATTGTCCGATGCCATTTTTCAGTTTAACCCTGTAGCCGTTTGGGCTGCTTCGTTTCGATTTTTACGCGAATGGTAATTATATTATTTTTATTATTTAAAATATTGGCCTCGTTAAAACGTATATTGTGTGTAATAAATACTTAACTTTTATTGGCGTAGGCTGTGCCTCCTATAATTGCGGCGGCATCTGCCATGTTATTTCTTTTCCGTCGCTTGCTGTATGTTTTTTTTTTTTTTGGTGCCTGCCTCGTTGGAGGCCATGTAACAATAAATAAATAAATAAATAAATAATAAAAATTACAATATTTTTGGGAAGGGGGAAAAAGGACCAATCAGAATGACGCCGAGCGCGCTAGATCACCCTAAAGAGCGCTAAAGCGTGAAGGGAGCCATAATATATAAGTTAATCCACCTTACCTCTCCTCTAACTCCATCGTTACAATTTAAACTCAAGTGAAACGAATATATATGGCCTAATTATACGAAAATGTAATAGCATGTTGAATTCAGTACGTTTTTCTGTAAGTAGGTACATAATTTTATTTTATATAACAATTAATCCTTACATAATATAAACTGAAATCTCTGCCCGCGTCTTTCAGTCTGTCTCTATTTTCTCTCACTCCTAAACCACGAATTTTTTGTAAGATTTTCACTAATGAAAAGCGCGTTAAACGATGAAGGTTTTTACATATATGTAAGTAAATATTTCACTAACTTCCACAGGTTCGATTGATGTGAAATTTGGTATACTGTTACTTCGATGGTATTTCCATGACATAGTAACCTTGATTGATGTGCAGCATCAAGTAGTCTGCGGGACAGCCAACTTCTCAACAACTTACAGCAGATACAGCGTGTTTGGACTCAATAGTTAATAATTTTAATTATATCTTGTTATATAATTATTGTTTCGCAGGTAATGTTCCACGATTGGACTGAATTTCCGGCCAATGACGAGTCATACCTGATTGAATCCAATGCAGAGACATTTTTCGCAGTCCACGGAATTTACTCGTATTGCTCCGGCGAAGTCGCCACCCTTCATCCGTCGACGTAATCAATATTTTTAACTCGACTCTTAAAACAATTGAATCTTCATACTGCTGTTTGAATGTTGTTGTGTGGAATTTTGAAGATTCAGTAATACTTCAGTAGTACTTCCATATGAATTGAAACCTATTGAAGTGAATGTTGTCAGACAAAAGAAAAAAAAAAGCTAACGTCCCACTTGGTGGCAGGGCATAAGCAGCTACGGTCGTCTACACAGGCAACACCATAAACGCATTGCAAGTACGCTGGCGATCGTAGTAGGAATAAGGATAAGGAATTAGGACGGAATTAGGGAAATCGGCTCCAGCATCATCGAAACACAACACCAAACATGCTCACATTTCACGGTGGGTTTTCTGTAAGGGAATAGGTTCTAATTTTGTGAAATTAAGTTGGACCTCAATATTAACTCTAGAGATAGTATTAATATTGGTTTATGAACATTAGATGGTAGAAAGAAAAAAAAGGTAAAAGAAAAAAAAGGTAGAAGAAAAAATACACTATAAATGGTAGTGCATGAGCTGTCAATGTCCTATTATAATATTTTATTAATTTATTAATTTATTTTGGTTTTTTAATACTGAACAGCTTTTCTCAAACAAATCTTTGTGATAATTTTTAATAAAAATATCTAGTGTGATAATATAAATACATAAGACAATATATTCTGGTCGATAAGTACTCATACCCCGAACGTACAAGTGTCGGCTCACAGTGAACAAAACATGAATTGCTCTGGTGTGGATGATCCAGCACTTTTAAATGTTTAATGCAAACGCATCGCACAGGAATTACTCGCTTGGTACAAGTTTACTGTTGCACAATCAGCAAACGCTTGCGAAGAAAACCGAAAGGACCAAAGAACCAATTCGATTCGATACTATAAACACAAACACCAAACAAGTAAGAAGCAAAATCCACTGTACTGAAGAACGGGCTGAAGTCGTGACTTAAGCCTCTCACACAAGAGACGTACAGTGCGACGCTGCATAAGACAAGAGATAACGCTGACGCGGCTGTCCTGCCGACGACCTCGTCGCCCCGTGACTCAACACTTTCGACGGCTGTGACCTCGCTTGCTGTGTGTAAACAAAATTTCCCTATGAGCTTAGACTCCGGTGGCAATGGCGATGCGAATACTACAAGTCAACCGAGCGGTGCCCTCTATGTCCCCAGTCCCGCCACTTTAAAGGTCAGCATGGCTTAAAGGTGCATTCTAGCAAAGTGCACAAATCGCAAAATGCATCTTTAGATAGCACAACAAATGCCACTTACACAAATACATCACACATACCCTTTTGGCAACATATCGCAAAATTAAAAAACACAATACCAGTACTGAAACGAATTCCCCGTGGTGCCAGACCTTGTCGCACTGCATGGGTCTTGTCGTCCGGGAAAATTCTACAAAGGCTTGGGAACAACTGCTCACATTCCCTTATAGAATTCTTCATGTCAATACAGACTCCACTCTTAAAAAAAGTTTGACCACCCTAATTAAAGATAATTGTCACATTTCGACACAAAATTTTGAGAATAAATCAATTAATTTTAAACGAAACCCTCCGATCCATTATGTAGAAGCAAAACTAAGGGAAGGTAATACGTATCAGTAGGTAATGAGTATCAGAGGCGCCTCTAGACTACTATTTAGTAAAGATATAGTGGCGCCTTGCTCTCCAGAAACACTCGCTGATCTGCAAAGCAAGCACCCCGCACCAGCTGATGATCTCTCTTTCCCCGATGCACCAGTTTTCAACTCTAATGTTCTATCAATTACAGCCAAGGACGTGTCCACAGCTGTTTGCTCTTTCCAGAGTGGCTCCGCCGGCGGCCTCGATGGGTTGACTCCACAACACCTAAAGGACCTCTTGAGCTCAGGCGCTGGCGAAGCTGGTAATACCCTCTTGGAGGAGTTGACAGCTTTAATTAATCAGCTCTCCGGCAATGTGAATGAATCCATAATCGACGTTTTATACGGCGCTAACTTGTGCGCCCTGCGCAAAAAGGATGGTGGCATCCGTCCCATTGCCGTAGGGTGTACATACAGCCCCCCCTAGGTGTGCTGGGACCTTGTCGCGGTGGGGGGGCTTAACCCTCGCCAATCCGGACGGTTGCAGGGGTCGGTGGGGTCACCGGCCTTCGCTTGGCTGACCGGATTGTCGCTGGGGAACTAAGAAAGCACACCCGTGAGGGCTCCGAGCGAACTCCGAACATCGGAGCTCGTGGCGGAGCGTTTGCTGGGAGGCTCCAACGGTCAGTTGGAGCTTCGCCGGTCACCGCTCGCTGGGCCGTGGATCCGTACTCGGCTCATGCGGTTGTGGGCCGGTGAGAGACGGCACCCCCGGTCCTTGTTCGTCGGACCGAGGTATGGGTCTCGGTTTTGCGCATGAGGACCGGCGCGGGTCGCAGCGGGCGGATTCTCTCGGATGGCTCTGTCGCTCAGTGGTAGTCGGGCAACGCACGCGAAGACGGAGCTTTACGGCAGGGAAGGACCGTCTGGCAGAGTACCGCAATCGTGGCCTTGTGGGGGGTGGTGAAGACCCGGTTAGGGCCACCGGCCTAGTAACCGCCCTTCGCAGTCGTCCGGAAGAGTGAACACCCGGCCAGTAACTCTTTCGCGACGACAACACGAGGTGGAGTCCGTCTCTCGGGCTGCCGCGATTGCTGTGGAAATGTCAGATGGAAACCCCCTTTGGGCCGCCCACCCTTAATGCCGTAGAGATGAGCGGCCACATGAGCAGGGGTTATCCGAGAGTTTCAGGTGGAAGCGGCCTCCGACTCTGTGGTAGGTTGTGCCGCAGAGAAGAGGTAATGGGGTGCTTCAGAGGTGAAGCCCCTCGCTGACTGCCCGCTGCGAGAGGTGAGAATGGGCGGCTCGTGCCGTTTCGCCCGGGGGCGGTGGACATGGGGTTGTCCGCCGTCATCACAACACCGGGCAACGATGGAAGACGTGCTGTGTGTTTCCGGCACGTCTCTCCACGGCGCGGAGATCAAACTCCGCGCCTAATCGAGGTGGAGCCCGCAAGTGCGCGGGCCTCGTCTGGCGGGGGAGGCAGATGCATGTTTTCCACGATCCCTTACCCCCCCGCCCATAGACGGCGCGAGGAAGCACCGTGGGTTTTTAGTGGGTAGAAGTCTCACATACCCCACCGATGTCCCCATGGTCGGTGGGGATCTGGCTCGCAGATTTTCCCACGCAAAAAAAAAAAAAAAAATGGGTGTACATACAGACGTATGGCAGCAAAAATATGTTGCAACCACTACCGAACAGAATTATCGCAAAAATTACAACCCCTCCAACTTGGTTTCGGCTCAAAGGGGCTGTGAGGCCGCCATACATGCCTTATCGACGTACCTTGGCTGCGGTGAAGGTGAGGTCATCTTAAAAATCGACGTGAGAAACGCTTTCAACTCAGTAAATAGGGACACCTTGTTGACAGAAGCTAAATTGGAAACGCCCAAAATTTTTAACTTTCTTTGGCAATGTTACAGATATCCCTCAAAATTACTTTTTAAGGACAATGTTTTGGAATCATCAGTAGGCTGTCAACAGGGTGACCCACTCGGACCTGTTATCTTTAGCCTAGCCCTAAACCCCATTATTCGGCAACTAAATTCGAAATTAAACATGTGGTATTTAGACGATGGAACCCTCGGAGGCGATGTAGAAACAGTCTTTAAAAAATAAATTTAAAAGTATCGGCTTGGAACTAAATTCTAGCAAATGTGAAATTTTTGTCAACGATAAAAAAGACAAGCTTTCAATCTTAACAAAATTCTATTCTTTGTTGCCTAATATAAAAATTATTGAAAAAAGCTCGTTTCGCCTCCTCGGGTCTCCAATCCTCGAAGAAGGCTTTCATACCTTCATAGAGAAAAAAATCCAAAACTTCAACGAAACTTCCGACCGGCTACACGAAATTAATATGCATTCGGCATTTACAATTATCCGGTATTGCCTTTTTGTTCCTAAATTTACACAAACGCTTAGATCTACCCCTTTGTGGAAACATTCGGCACTTTTAGAAAAAATGGACGAAATTATTCGTAGCACTTTATGCAAAAATTTTAATATAGCAATAAATGACCGGGCATGGCAACAGGCGACCTTACCAGCTCGCCTGGGCGGTCTCGGCGTCCGTAAAATTTCTGATGTAAGTTTACCAGCCTTTCTGTCTTCCATATACAGCACAGAAGCATTAACCAGGAAAATTTTATCTCCTACACTGGCTAATCCGGAATTGCTGTACAAGTCCGAAGAACAGAACGCCTGGCGGTTAGCTTGCCCGAACACTGACCTTCCGACCAACCCATTCTCCCAGAGACAGTGGGATGGGCCGCTCTGTTGCAATATTAGAAATTATCTTCTTGATACTTCTTCCAGTGCGGCCGCTGAATGTGACAAATAAAATGCACGCAAAATAGCATGAACACTATAACAAATAAAAAAAATATTGTATGTATTTACAAAGTTAATAGTTTGTCACAATTTACAAAGTTTACAATTTTTTGGGAAGTATTTTGTCTATAACACACACTTAAAAATTCCGTCACTCCTTGTCGTAGCAGGTATTAAACTTACAAAATTTAATTCGGAGAAGTTAAAACACAAATCGGCAGATTATATTTTTCTCGTTAAAATTGACCGCGCTCGAGAATTTCGAGGTGGCATTTTCTTACGACTTCCTTACGTCACCCTCAAGTAATCAGAATATTTAAATGCATACTTTTCAGATCCTTCATACCTTAAACTGACTCGCTCGAGTACCTTTGTCCGACTATCGATTTTATTTATTAATCTGACCGGCTGCCCTATACGCGCGGCCCTATATGTATAGAAGGTTTAGATATGGTGGAGGTACTCAACAGGGTGCAGGGTATCCCCTATTTGTAAATCTGTCGGGCTTAAGGAAATCCCAAAATCCCCTAGTAGGGAGGGCCACCCCTACTAAAACGCATCGCGATACCGCAAGACGTGTGTAAAGCCTCGATGACACGGAGCTAGTTTACAAGCTACAAGCCAGCAAGTTGACTATCCGATTGTAAAAAAGCTGCTAGTAAAATAGAAAGCGGGGCTAATTTACTCGCTAGTTAACTAGCCGTGTGTCATCATCGCTGCTAGTGCCTTTACTTAGTATATTTGCGTTTTGGCAGTCGGCAAAAATGTCAACGGAAGTAGTTCGCGCGGGAGTGGTTATTTTAGCTCATGCTATCAAGAAGGATTTACAACCAAAAACTAAAGAAGAACTTGTTGAAAAAAAACTACCAGCGGTTTATTAAGAGAGTTGCAGGACGAAGATCCTTTGGCTTATAGAAATATGTTGAGATTAAACAGCTCCAAATTTGATGAGTTTCTGCAGATGGTAGATGGAATGCTCAAAAATTGAGCGAGTGGAAAGGTCATTCGCTCACTCGCTAGCTTTTAAGCTCGCTGGCTTGTAGCTTGTAAACTAGCCCCGTGTCATCGAGGCTTAAGGGCTTCACTGAGGCAAATGACATTTACTATAGAATTCGCTGGCGGCGGATCCAATTCAACAGGCCTAGAAATGGTGTTTTTCTGTTTTTACCATTAGAACAATAGACGAAATAAAAAAATTTATTAATACAATTTTTTAATCTGATATTAACTTATTAATAGGTACAGGATTCATATGCGTGCAATAAGCCGTTTTCGAGAGAATTTTCCATAAAAGTCAAATTCTTCTTATGTTCTAACTTTTTTTGTGGAGTTTCTATTACTTTAACGAAAATTCTAATTAATACAATTGGTTCTTCACGTGTTTAAGTATAATATATATTTTTTTCAAAGCAATTGTCTTGCCCATTGCTTGTAACATTTTCATTAAACAATGTATATTTTTAGTATTTAGGGTTTGTCTCCCCCTTAAGTAAAGTAAGTGAAGATATTCATAGTAGCAACCACGCTACGTCTCGGGATGCTACGGGATGCTACGAGTCGTAGAACGCGGCATGATAGCGACGACACCGAAGTCGCGTTTCTGTGTAATTTTTAACTCTTTTTTCAAAAGCACACAATTACCTACTAGTATTTGTAATTCAGGTAATGGGGAGAACGATCACATAATTAGACTCGAAAATCTTCATATTTGAAATATCGAAAATAATTTTTTTTTTGAGTCTAAACAATTTTAATGTACTTTCTCATATGCTTCTTGTTTGAATACTGCAAACATAATTCAGGCGTGAATGTTACTTCGAGAATGAGAAGCGGCAACCATTCTTTACAACCTACCGCAATTCGGACTGCGACCACGTGTGCCTCGTGAAGAATGTGGAGACGTACTGTAATTGTATACCGTTTTACATGCCGCATTTTTCTTCGCAACGCTCTTGTAACTTCACAAGTATTCCTTGTATTATGAATGTCAAATGTAAGTATTTTTCAAAGTGAATATAAATAATCATTAGAAAACAAGTTTTAACATAATTCAAAGCTTAATAGGGTATTTTAGTCTATATGAAATTAAATCTAAAAGTATATTATTGAGATAGCTTAGGCAAAAAGCAGTCGGAAAATGTTAGTTTTAGTTCGTAAAATAACAAAATAAATTTTAAAATTATTTTGTTTTCAGAATTTTTAGTCGGTTCTTAAACACAATGAAACAGTAGCCGCCATGTTTACCTCATACGGTTGTGTAAACAAAAAAGCGTTTTCGTCAAATTACGCGCGAAATTTGAAAATGTAAATTTTAAATGCATTTTTATTAAACTTATCGATTGAGTAAAAATTTGGTGTTTTTTTTTAGTGGTTCATTAGCACTACAGAATCTAATTGAGACACTTTTTAAAAATGGGTGTAATACCCTATTGCGAAATAAGAAATATTTGATTTTCAATACCTAGGTAATACTAGATTTTCAACAAACAAATGTTTTTAGAATAATGTAAGAAAATTAAATTAGGCGATTACAATATTGGGTTAGCAAGAAAAAACAAGAATCAATAAAAAAAAATCTATAATTATTCGTTCGCACTGTTTCGGTGCGGGCGGCGCTGCACCTTCCGGTTTGCTCTCGGCTGATTGCCGATCGACCAATTGTCTCCGGGACGTAGAGAGGAGTCGCGTCCGTTCTTAAACGAAGATGACCACGCACTCTACGTGTATTCCCATGTAATTATCTCGCTTTACATAACAGCGTCCGTTCAGCAGGAGACACGCACGCTCAGTGAACATTGATTGTATGGTTAGCAAATAAAAAACTTTTTAAGGTTAACGGTCCACTTGGTGGGGTGGCAGCTGTTACCTATTAACACAACCATTGCCGTATAAGTTGCAAGTGCGCTGTCGAAATACAAGAATACATGGGTTACAGGAATTCACTTTATTTCAAGGTGGTCTTCTGTAAGGAGGTGGTTTAAAACTGCGGTAACACAGTGTGCCCCTATCACCAATAACTATTATAATTAATTTAAGAAAGTTATTATAAAGAAATAAACATGTTTTTAGTGAAAATTGGTAAATACATACATGAAAATGACTGTGACTGTCCTCGGGACTGCATTTCAAGGCATTATAAGGCTGAAAGGACTTTCGGAAACTTTGCAGCTGTGTCTTACATGACTATGAACCCATAGTAAGTAAACTAAACCTTTTTTATATAATTATTGGCCAAAGCATAGGAAAACAGACGCTATAGCCATACAAAAAAGTATGAGATTAACACAAAATTCTAATTATATCTCATTATCAAAATTGTAACATTAAAATGTATTCATTATATAAAAACTAGGTCAAATCCAGTTGGATATGCGCAAAAATAATATTCAGAGAGCAAAACAAAATCCGCAAGAAAACCGCGGTTGTCGTAAAATATTGTTACGTGAGGGGGTGCGTCAAACTGCCGTATAAGGGCGAAATGAACTATTTATTTTCACAAACCAAGATGACTTCCAAAATTACTAAACTTCTCGATACTTTTTGAACTAAAGAACTAAAGTCCGATACTTTTTGAAAAATCGATGCGACACCTCTCCGCGAATTTGTCGAACCCGAATTCCGTCCTGATGGATCTGCTGAAATTTCGAGTTAATCTCAGCAGCCCCCTCAGACGATCACAAACACTCATAAAAAATTTTGTTGTTGGTATGAAAGTGTACTAAAAATAAAGTTTTTATTTTCAAATTTAATTGGAAGAACTTTTTTATGTTCTTTTAGCCTTAACCCTGTTTAAAAGGCCCCCTTTTATAGAAATTATTTAACTTTCAGACATTATACAAGAGGATTTTTAAGTAGGTAATGACAACTGCATCTTAAAAATCCTCGATATTAGGTATTCTGTACAAAATATATCTGCTTTAATTTTGAAATTTCTGATTCAGCGGCGACATAACATTTAACGCCACCACGACAATGATGCATTTCTATCCGGACTACGTATACACCAAATTGAAACAGGAGACCATCATATCTTTCAGCACTTTCATATGTAAGTATACCCCATCTATTAAGTTTTACTTGTTGTTCGTGCCTTAAGTAAAATTTAAATGTGTTTCAACTACAGCTGAACTGAGAACTTAGAACATCTTTTTTAAAAATTGAAGATGGGGGTCCTTCAATTGGTGTGCCTAGACATTTTTCAAATTACTTTTGGTTCTAGTAAATCTCAGAAAATACTCGTATGTGTAGTTTTATAATAAATTACCTGAACCCGGCCTGAGCTTTCGCTATGGCTCAGTGCTTATAAGAATAAGAAGTATATAAAACACTCTTCTTCTGTATAAATACATGACGTTGTTTAAAGGTTTAAAGTGAATCATTGGCTAGTTTTCGTATTTTCTGGACACAAACATACGGAATCTGAATATCTATATATATAAAAATGAATCCCCATTTCCCTTGGTCACGCCATCACGCGTGAACGGGTAGACCGATTTTAATTCGGTTTTCACTAATGGAAAGAGGGATAAACGGGGAATGTTCTTATATATAAAAATTGCAGCCCGGGCGAAGCCGGGGGCGGGTCGCTAGTTTATATATAAAAAATATTATCGTATTTCATTTCAAAACGTCCACAAAATCTTCTAATAGTCGCTTTTTACTACTTATATAAAACAGTAAATGGCCAGAGCACATTTACCTATCCCTTCCCAATCCCTTATCCTTAATCCTACTGTAGTCCGCAGTGCACTTGCAGCACATGTGGCGTTGCTTGTGTTATAGGCGACAGTAGCCACATACCATCAAATGGACCGTCAGCCTGACAGCCGATCTTAACATAAATAAAAAGTAGTTATATAAAAATAAAATAGGTATTATATGAATAAAAATAGTTCACTATTTTTATAAACTTTAAAGAGTTTTGTGTTAGCTCCATGTTTTGTGTGGTTTCATCATCATCAACAGCCTATTATATGTCCCCACTGCAGAGGCACGGGTCTACCCACATGCGCCTTAGAACCGGAGGTCGAACTCAGACCTCTCGACATGATAAGCCACGTCTTTCCCACTGCGCCACCGACGCTCCATCATGTATTGTCTCTGATTTTATTTAGACTAAGTGATAGTCCTATCATTTGTATACATTTTTTAAAGTTTTTTTAAAGATAACTTTAAAAAATGTGCTGCCTAATTTCTCAGCTCCATCAGTATTCGTGTGACAAACAGTATTGTAATTATTATTTTTTTGTTATCAATTAATTTATTTTATAAATACGCTTCTTTTATTTTTACCACTAGCAAATATAGGCGGTGTTTATGGCCTGTGCTTGGGATGCAGTGTGTTTAGCGTGCTGGAAATTCTTTTCTCCATTTACATTCTACTGAAGAACAAAATACGGGAACGTTTACGTTTACACATGGAACAATATATAAACGAGCATGTTAAAAAAATAAACACATCGAAGATTTAATATATTGTATGTTCAAATTTGTTGTATTTCAATTGCAAAGAAATGTATTTTGCTTCATAAATGCTAGAATTATGAATTTCATTTCAATAAATATCCACATCTGTCTAATTAAGTGGTTTTCAATATAACCTATTATATAATCACCTATATGGGTAACCCATCTATCAGCAGTTACCGCTTCTTTAAGAAGACTGCCTTAAAATAACAGCATACATGCTTTTATTTTTATTATATAACTTTTTTGTTTGTAAACCAATTGGAATGAAACAAACAATAAATATTACGACTTGCTTGCTACAATATACATGAGTGATAACCACATTCAAGTCGTAGCCGTTTCTGTGATTAGCGTGCACAATCGCACGGACAAAAATACTAAAAACTATTTTTTTTGACCTTGGTAACATAAGTAGAACGTGTACAAAATTTTTGTATGTTGTGTGATTTGTAAAACGATTTTAATTGCATAATGTGTTTGGGACTCTCATTATTGTAATAGCATTCCTTGCCAAATAAATAAATTATCATTATTAAAACTTATTATATTAATTAAAACTAGATTATATTAATTTCTAGTTTTAAAATTTATTTTTTAAAACTAGAAATTTTAAATTACTGGATCACATAACGGTTGCAAATCTAGTTGTAAAATGGTTGGTTTTAAATGAAAGCCAATGTGAGGTGTATTTAAATAAAATTATATTTTCTGATTTACATAATATATATTTTGCTACATCTGACATTCCCAATAACATTATATCAAATATATTGCTTCACTAATTTCCATTATGAAAAAATATAAAAGTACAACTACAATTTGCGTTTAGAAAAATGTTCTAGAAAAATTACAACTTCCTTAATCTCCTATTAAACTACGCCTTTAGTATTATGCTTCATGTAAGTATTTTTTCGCCGTCAACGTCAAGGGCGTAACTGACAAACAAAATTTAGAATTCATATAAACAGATTATATAAATAAAGCACAGACATTTTAAACAACTTATCGATCGTGTGATGATAAATTTATATTCATACGGCGTAATTGTAAGTTACGTCTTTTTACGACGGACGGATAAAGACATAATTTAAAACCGCAGTACACTTATCGTAGTGAGGGATGCATTTTTGTAGTACGCGTTAAATATATAAATACTCCAAACAAACGTCACACAGACGTCCATTCAAATAATACTTCAACGGAAATTACTACAATCTAAAATCTATAACGACATAAAAATCAATATTTGGCTTAAATTTTAATTAAAACTAAAAATAAAGCACGTAAAATAATAATTTGGTCTATGTTATACGATTTTACAATTAAAATGTTAAGTGGCCTTAAATTATTATTGCCTTAAACTAATATAA
Source organism: Bembecia ichneumoniformis (assembly GCA_910589475.2). NCBI lineage: Eukaryota > Metazoa > Arthropoda > Insecta > Lepidoptera > Sesiidae > Bembecia > Bembecia ichneumoniformis. Next base: position 7,035,784 of record OU342537.1, on the reverse strand, counting down.
TTAATTTTTATTCCAGTGATTCATTTACGGTACATACAAAAATGTTTATAATGAATTGAAAAATTTATATAAAATATACGTCATATAAAATACGATTATGTATCTATTGTTACGTTCAACGATTACATTATTAATGCACTATGTGAGCTAAAAGCATTATTTAAAACTTACTTATTTTTTTAGACAAATTCGTAAAATAGTCTGGCAGCAAATGCGCCTGACAACAGTGTTTCCCATGGCTTAAAATACCATAAAATCCAACTAAGCTCAAAGGCTTCAAACAACGATTAAAAATCGTCAAAATTTCCCAAAATTTAAATAGCTTTCGAAGCGAAAACACCAACATTATTCCTTAGCTTCTCCGCAATTAAAATTTTTTTTCAATGGCTAATAAGAGACAAAGTTTTCACCGTTAACTCTTACGGGACCAAAATAGAAAAACACTGCCTTAAAAATTGGCATATTTTGCATTACACAATACGACCGCGCGCGGCGCAATCGCATAAATCACTGGACATATCACAAAAATGACTTACTATATATAAAAAGTTACTAAATACCTTATCCAATGGAACGGTAATACGTTACGATGAACATTGAGCTAGCTTACAATCGATACAATAATTCATTAAGTAATATTGCTGTTAGTTAATGGTTAACTATATTAATATCTTGTAGTAAATATTACTTGAGGATAGACTTTGAATTAATGGCACTGACGGTATATTATGACAAGATATTTGGGGAAATGCTACTTATATATTTTGTGCCGTTACCATTAGTCGCGTGCGAGAGATCCTGTTCGTTTTAACACGGTCAAGCGCTACGCCCCTAGCCTCGCTAGGTGGCGCGCAAACAGAAAAAAAAAACGCTACGATAAAACTCTGTTTTATTTTCACGTCACGTCAATATTACCACGATTCAGCAGAAATACATAATACATCTACGTATAAAAATATTCATTTATTAGAATACTAACATATCAATTGACTTTTGTAGGCTGGCAACACTAGGCCGAAAAGACTACAATAATAAAATACAAAGCACTATGTGAGCAAAGGTTTACTCGTTTATAATAATTTAATGATAGATTCGAAGTTGTAAGAGAGATTTAGAAGGTTCAAAACGAAAGGACAGAGAGTACATCGAATAAATAAGTATTTAGTAGTCTTTGAAACAAAACTCGAGAACACGAACTTTGTTCGCGTAAGTAACCGCGTCTTGCGCGACCACCACAACTCCCTCGAGGCTCGATTCTACCAACACTTTCCCATTAATCCCTATAACAAATTCATCCATGTGTACATATTAAAACAATTTTCAAATTTGTGTCGATATAAGAAATGTAAATTGATGAGTTAACGTGTGGGTTTTACTGCTTTTTTACTAGTTATGTGCGTAGACCCTTCTTAATTGAAGAAAAAGGCTGCTTAAATTTAAAATGTATACTTGTTTTTTAAAAGTTAATTAGACATATTTTTTGTACATATTATATGTATATTAAATAACATAAAGAACGAAGTGGTTTTTTTTTCGAGACCAATTGAAAATCTATGTAGACGTACATAAAAGATGCTTGAAATGTACACAATGGATCAAACACGGCTATCGCCTCCTACATGGTGAGCAGGGCGTCGAAAAGCGGGTAGACGCGGTCGAGATGATCTCAGAGACTGACGAGGTTGTTGTGGGCGTCGGGCGAAGGCTGGTCGGGCGCGGCTCGCTGCTGGTGAGCGCAGGGATGTGGGGGATGTCCCGCGCTATGTCCCCCGTGGTGCGGGAGCGGATGAGGGTGCACGGGAGTCAGTCCCGTGCCCCCCTCCATGAGGCTGTCGAAGTTGAACGGAATGCCGTTGCTGGGCGTGCTGATCTCCACGCCGACGATCTTGTTGTTGTTGCCCAGTTTGTTGTTGTGCATCTGCAAATGCAAGAAGATCAGTTATGCAAAGACGACATATTAAAAAATATACTCGCAACTCCTTGCTATTTGATTCACTTTATTTTACGCCTATAAACATGTCGATGCCTCTAGTAATAATAGAAAGCGCACAAAATAAATACATATATTTAAATAATGAGAAATAATCTGCCATGAGAATAGTAAAGTTTTTTTTTTATTTCACCTCTTTCTTTTCATTTATTTTTTAAATAAATATTATAAAATAACATATTTAATAAAGAAATAATTTTAATATTAGTTGTTTTAAAATAATGCTTTTTTTTCATATATTCTCATAAACAAAATGTATCGAAACCTTTGGCTATTGTATATAAAGTGTCAAAGTCAAACAGGGTTCGCTGATATATATCACGATTATCCTTTGATATTTATGCGGATATACATCAATTGATATTTACTGTCTTCTGAACTAAAAATTTAGCAGATTGATGTTTACTGGCAAAACTTATTAAAAAAACTACAAAAAACTAAAAAAAAATTTAATTCAAATATACATTCCAAAGGGAAACAAAACACGAGAAACTTATTAACAACTCTATTCTTCCAAATGTTTTCTTTGTTTACTTAAGTATACTGGACAACAATCAATGTTTTGAATAACTTACAAGGAATAAAAAGCCAGAATGAAAGTGGTTCTCACCTGAGCTGGGTTGAGTGTGAGCGGTACGTAAAGGGAGTTAGGTCTGTTTGGCCTGACGGTGATGGGAGGAGTGTCGAGGGTGCCGCCAGATCCACTGGTCACCACTGAAGGGTTTGCGGCTGACAACATTATCCTGAAAACACAATGTTCACTTCTTTAAATAAATGAAACGCTACCTTAGAACTAGAGATACGTTATTAACCTATATAATCCTACATGGTTGGTGCTAGAAGCAATTCTGATAAATTATGCTGTATCGTTGATAAGGTTTACTATTGAATTCTTCATTAGTAATAAGTAAAACACATGTTGACTGTTAACTGATTTTATTTCAACTGAAATTATTGAGCTTGTAATATCTATTTAACCTCGCATACACACATTCATACGTCTCTTATATTCGTTCACGCACACATTGATACTTATGCATTGTTTTAAAAATGCATTTATTCTTTTAACACATCACTCAAATTTGTTTTGCAGTCATAAAAGCTGCTGTAATCATTAGCCAGTATTTAAAGAGATTATTCTTTTATGATCTAAACCTAGATAATCTTATAGCTGAAGTAAGAAAAGTAGCTGTGGGAAAATTGGTACAATCGTCTGTAACAATTTTCAGCCCTATATGATATATTCCGAAGTTTAGCATTTTTTAAGCGTTCTTTGAAGAGAATATAATGAAATAATTTGCATAAAGGCATGTATTGTCGATATTCAGTGAAACGTAATAATGTTGGGTCTAGGAAGAAGAATCGTTCGATTATTTTCATTAGTAATGATAGCCGCTGTTTGGTTTGTGTGAGAGACGTTTCTGATTAACAAACGTTGTAAATCAAAGCAAATTTTATCAGAGAAAACCCAAAGAAATGAAACAAGGCATAAAAACTCCGTTCCTTAAATGACAAGTAATTCTCATTGCACAAATCGATCACTCACTTTTTGTCCGTTGCCGGCGACGTGAAGATATCATTATCTAGACATAAAACTGGATCGGTGACAGGATCCATCACTTCGACTTTTACTCTGACGCCCTCGACGGGTACGTCGTAGTAGGGGTCCTGAAAGGGTTTCACGTCGGGCGGACTCGTAGCTCGTTTTGGAAGGCGACACGATATCATATGGTTCTTCAATATCGCCTCTAGGCGATCCTTGTCTAACGTCAATTTCCTCACTTCATCGCTGAGAATTTGCTTCTTCTCTTCCAGTTTGTCTGTTTCGTCTTGCAGCTCGTTTGTGTGGTCTAATCTCCGCTTACGGCAACGCGCGGCGGCCATCTTGTTGCGTTCTCTTCGGACCTTCCTTCGCTCCTCCTCCTCCGGCGAGAGGTCCTGCGGGGCTTTGGTCGGTCTCCGGCCTCCCATATTGCGACGCTTTGGGGCGGGTAGGCCAGGGCTGCTGCTGCTGTCGCCGCTCGCGGAGAGAGGGCCCGGCGACACGTGCAGCGTAGTCGTCGGGCCCGAATCACAATACCCCACTGGATTCAGGATGCCTGTAAAGCATAACGTAAATCAGATTTTAATATTGCATTGTTACTACCCTGTAGACGTGATAATGAGTGACGCGAAGGCTCAAGTAAGTAGCGACTCTTACATCTTTAAAAGGAAATTTTTGGCAACATACGAAGAAAATTTGAATGGGACATAGTTTTTAGGCCAGTTGGGAAAAAATATTTCGGGTGAATCTAGCGGGCGAATGGGTCCTAAACCAATTAAGTCAAACATTACTGCCACAGTATACCACAACAATCTTTTATCCACTTTTTTAAAGCTAGTTAGTATAAAGGAAGAAAAAATATTCAACTCCATTCCTGTCGACGTTTATTGATATAAAATTGATATCTTGTCAGACATTTACATAGATTATATTTGTAAGCCCATTTCTTGCCAATCTTGTGTCTCAGAATCACTCTATCTCTTGCAATGTATAAGCAAAACCATTGCCTTTTCAAGCTCAATATTATTTCTATGCTAATTACAAATGCGAAAGTAACTGTCTGTCTGTCAGTCTCTTTTCTTAACCGATCATCATGAAATTTTTCATATACGTCGTCAGGGATAAAATAAAAAAACAACGCCTGGCAAAAGTATAACAACAACAAATATTTGAAGCGTTACATTGCTCATATATTTTATCAGGCGTAATATTTTTTATTTTTCATCGCCGACGAAGTCATGGTCATGTAGTTATTGATGACGACTGCAATATAAAAAAAACGTTATTGAATAAAAAATTAAGTAATGGAGTCCCATAGATGCTTATTTGATGCACAATGAATGAAAATAATGGATTTTTCTGAACTAAATTCTTGATTCCAATACGAAATGAACTGACCGTAGTTGTTGGCGTGCGTGACTGAAGGTGGTACGAATCCGGCGTGGTTGGTCTGCTCGCTACGGCAGTTGCTCAGCTCGATGTAAGTTTGCTCTAAATTCCTCATCTGTGTTGGCGTGATGGTGGCCGTTGTGCGTGTTGGCACCCCCGACTGGAGGCCCTCTAGGCTCACAAACTGTAAAAGAGAAAAAAAAACTATGAGCATTTTTTTATTCAAAGTTTAATAAAATAGTAGTTTATATATATGTACTTAAATGTACGAGTAGATTAGATACGAGACAGGCTGACGGTCCACTTGTTGGTAGGTGGCTAACGACACCTATAAGACAAGCAACGCCGTAAGTGCTGTAGGTATCGATGTTTAGCTGTAGGTAAGTGCGCTGCCGAGTACATCAGTAGGATTAAGCATAAGGGATTTGGAAGGATTAGGCAAATGAGCTATAGCATCCCTTACTCACTCACCGAAACACAACAGCACATATGCTTTTATTTTACGGTGGTCTTCTGTAAGGGAGTGGTCTACCCCATTACATTGGTATGGTGAAGATAATAGTTTTAACAATATGTTTTAACAAATGAGAAAATGTTTTGTTAGATTTTGTTTAGAGAATTTTTGAACCACTGCGCAAAAAGTCATCAGCGTCATTTTTGCTGGAAGGGTAAAATTTGTACATCCCTGTAAAGGTAAAACTTATTTTAATTTTACTGAAGGCAGTCAATTGAAATAAAATACATTATTGTAAACATATTTTTGTGACGAGGGCCTTCAATGAGCGTTTCACCTCTCACTCCCTCCCGCGGAGGATTCTAAATGTGTGAATAGAGAGGCGAAATCAATCGCTGCACATAATACTACTATTTATGTACAATAGAAGAAAAGTGTTTAGTTATTTAAATTTTCGAACGCATGATAATTGGAAATGTGAAGTAAAATTTGTATTAATTAATATGGTATCATAAATTCCACTGCCATACAACAAACCTAAATAAACCCGTTCAATTGTTTTACAATATTTTGAGAGGTACTTTTTTGTCGAGATAAATTGTATAAATTATGTTTTGCCGTAATAATAAAATGTAAGAATAATGAATCAGTCGTCGAAATCGTTTCCATATTGGGTATATCGCCTAACGCCTTTATCTGAACCAAATATTTGCATAACGCAATGCTCATAACAATAACAAACCTCAACAGTATTAACTTTCAAGTAAAGAATTAAATAATAACACTTGTATTATTGTTTATTTATCAATAATATTGCTGCGTCGTTTCAATATAAATAAGAGTTAAGTTTATTTTTCTGGGAATGTTTTATTGGTAATAAAATTATTACACGCGAGATGCGGTATTGACAAAGAGAATGGAAGATTACATCTTGGGGCACAACAAGTACAATTCGCCAGTCTGGATTAAATTGTTCGTTTAGCGATTGCCATTGGATTATTAATGTTCTGTATCTTCATCAAGCAGTGGCTTACAATTGCCATTTATATGAGTTGTGGGTTTCCGGGATGATGGCCCAGGTCTGTTGGAAATTCTTCCAAACGTTTCGTCAACAACTGCGGTTGACATCCTCAGTGGTGTAGTCCAAGTTAGAAGAAAAAGTACATCACATCACTGCACTTCACTTCTGCACTTTTCGACTTCTCGAGCGAGACTGATTTGTCGACTGGAATGTGTCTATATTTAAACTTAAATTTATATCCCCACCCCGTAGTTGAATTGGTGGGGTGTGGTCACTAGGAGAGGGGTTATAATGCCCTCTCTTTCTTTCATTATTATTATTATTCCTGCGTAGTGCCGGATACCAAATGTTGTGTAGCCTTAGATTTTCCTCCTTCCTGTTGAAATTATTTGGATGCTTGAAAATTTCAATGGCTTCCCGATTAAGGCGTGAGTGATAGTGTACCTCGGATGACAGAACTAATGTGTTTTTGAAAAGTATTTTATGATTGCCTTCAGAAAAGGCGTGTTCAGCTACTGCCGATTTTTCGGTCTCTCCTCTGCGACAGTTGCCCTTGTGTTCTTTAATTCGGGTGTTAATGCTGCGTTTTGTGGTGCCGATGTATACTGCGCCACATTCACAAGGTATTTTATATACCCCTGTCGAGGATAACGGATCCCTTGGGTCTTTAACTGAACCGAGCAGGTTTCTGATTTGGCTCGTGGGCTTATATATGGCCTTGATGTTTCTGCTCTGTAACATTTTTCCTATGCGATCCGTTACTCCTTTAATATATGGGAGGAATGCTCTGCCTTTATCTGGGTTTTTGTCTTCGGTATTAGTCATTGAAATTTTCAAGCCATTGAAATTTTCAAGCATCCAAATAATTTCAACAGGAAGGAGGAAAATCTAAGGCTACACAACATTTGGTATCCGGCACTACGCAGGAATAATAATAATAATGAAAGAAAGAGAGGGCATTATAACCCCTCTCCTAGTGACCACACCCCACCAATTCAACCACGGGGTGGGGATATAAATTTAAGTTTAAATATAGACACATTCCAGTCGACAAATCAGTCTCGCTCGAGAAGTCGAAAAGTGCAGAAGTGAAGTGCAGTGATGTGATGTACTTTTTCTTCTAACTTGGACTACACCACTGAGGATGTCAACCGCAGTTGTTGACGAAACGTTTGGAAGAATTTCCAACAGACCTGGGCCATCATCCCGGAAACCCACAACTCATATGGATACCGGCCGAGAAAACCTACATTCTACAATTGCCATTTATACTTGTAATATTGAACTGCTTATGTACTTCAAAGTATAAACTAGTTAATGGTTTACATCCCGTTAACTTTTGTAATACTTTACAAAAGTTAAGTATGAACAGTTAAGGTTTTCTTTACACAATGAATAGTTCAAGAGACTGAGGAGTTTGGTCTCCACTGAGTTTGAATACTAGGTTTTTTTTTAAAGAATACATTTTAAATAGTAAATAATCGTATTATTTATTCGTCTATATTATCTTTGCCACAATCATTATAGTAATCACTATGTAGTGGTAGGGCACACTGCGTTTCGCAGTCATTTGGGTAGCCCGCCTGGCGGCAGTGACCACCCCCTTACAGAAGACCACCGTGAAATAACAGCATATACGTGCTATTGTGTTCGGTGAGTGAGTAAGGGATGCCAGAGCCCATTTCCTTATCCCCCCCTCCTAATCCCTTATCCTTAATCCTACTGTAGTCGGCAGCGCACTTGCAGCACCTGTAGCGTTGCTTGTGTTATAGGCGACGGTAGCCACCTACCATCAAGTGGACCGTCAGCCTGTCTGTCGACATAACAAGAGTTTGTTTCAGAGAAAAGTTTGTTTATTGTTTATATAATAAAATGAAGAATTCCAAATGGAAGCGTATAGTTGAAGCTTTAAGTAGACATAGGTAGATAATCCTTAGAGCGCTAAGAATGTCAAACAGAGCTCGCCATTAAAATGTTAATTGTGTTTAAAGCATTGCCCGTAAATCTTTCGCCGCGACTCGACCCTACTGTATGAAATAAACAAAACATTAATGCAACCATCGAACTAGTTAGTCATACTACTAAAATAGCTAATCAATTCAGTTTTAAAATAGTCACTACAGTTCAGGTTAACGTAGGCTAGATTAGATACAAGTGGAAAAATGTATTTGAACTGAATTACTCATCTTTTCAGTGATTAGGGAGCAACATTAGAACTGTTCTCATATAAAATTCGGTGGACCTAATCTCATAAGTGTTGATTATCAATACATATTTGTTATAATTAAACTCGTTAACCACACAGTCAAGCTATGGCAAATCACAATTTAACTAGTATATTGCTTTCAGCTAAGAAGTTCCAATCGTTTTACTGATAAATCGTCGCTAGATGGCGATAAACAAATTATAGCGTTATTCGTCATGAGTTTTAACAAAAACTGCTTTTTACTGCTAAGTCTTCGGAAAGTAGCATTGGCTTAATAATAATTACTTAAAGGTCAAAAAAAAAGAAGAGACTTGATTGAACAGATCTAAAGACATGTTCAAGTTATAATACCAAGTCATATTGTTGAAGCATAACCATTATACAAAATGAAAACAGTTGTAAAACAAAAATTATGTAGAAAAGGATATATTCCTATAATGTTTATTTAATTTGATAGATGTTAAAAAGATGATGTGTGTGACCATGTTTCTTGTGGGATTCTTCCTCGTGGAATCTGCATTCCAAACAGATGGTTAATTGTGAGAAAAATAAGACGATTTTAATAATGACAGAAAGGTCGTTTGCAATAAAGAAAGGTTTTTGAAAGCTTTAGAAGAATTTTCTGTGTGGCACAAACAAGTAATAGTGAAATCGATGCGAGGCTATACCTGTTGACACCAGAGCTCGGTCGCCAGGATATTGGCTATCTCCAGCGGGTCCATGTTCTGCATCGCACTGTTGCTAATTCAACCAGGTTTATAATTAGACGCTTACTCTATTGTGTTGCGCTTTTTGCGACGCGACACCTTCGTGCTTCGAGTTTGTTAGTCGATATATATTCGTTAAATCCGCCCTCGCAAATTACTAAACAGGTCGATCCGTCGATGCACTTCGTCTCCGCAACGGTTGCCGGTCGCAGGGTTCGTTCAGGGCGGTTCAGTACTCGACAGTCGCAGTGAGTGTACCGCGAAGTATAATATCGCGTGGAAAGTCGTGTGTGCGCGGGAGTGCGGGTCGTTCGTTCGTTTGGCGCGCGTACGCGTACGGCGTTCGGCCGCGGCGGTTCGCGCGCTACTGCCGTCTGCCGTGCCGCCCGAAATCTTCGCCCACGACCAATGTCCAATCATATATTAATAGAACACTCCTGTAACTCCGGAAATATTTCGCGTCATTTCGCATCGTACTCGGCGCGCGTTAGCTTCTACTTAACCGAATTAACGGGTGAAATATACAAACAAACAAACCCCTTTTAGCGGAGGGCCGAATTGAGACTCAACTCTTTCTCTTTGACGATGCAAATGCATAATACAAAGATCTCTCAACTGAAAAAATTGACCAAAAGTAAAGCGGGAAATATGCATATTACTTTCTGTATGATCTACACCGTTTATTGACATATTATGTAGGTATTAGATGAACAACCGAACAAGTAGTTTTAATTGAAAAACTTCGACTAATCTATAATAATATAATTGATACATGAATTTTGGTTACCCTTTAAGAAAATTGCGTGGACGGAGGATAGTAAAATTTGATACACTTAAAATTTATATGGAGAATAACTGGAGAAAGCTGATATTTTTGTAAAATATTTTTTAAGGTCGAATTTCGACCACTGGACGACCTCTAGTAAAAATTTATATTTAATAAATCTACCTACTGAATTATATATGTGTATTATATGGTAAACCTTTTAAAAATATATGAAAAACGAAAACTTTCAGAATTTACAAAATTAGAATTGAATTAGAAATAAAAGTATTTTGAAATTTTTCTCAGAGGTGACAAGACCTTTTCACAAAGGCAATGGCACTTTACTTATACTAGTACTAGTATTATAAGATTAATCCGGATCCCATTCAAACTCCAATATGATATCTTCATTTTTTGCCAAAGTCATACCATAGAAACTCCATTTAAATTTGAGAAAAGCTTTAACAAGTTCTTCTCACCATGACCCAATTAATAATGACTTATTAAGAAGAACTTCATTTTCTCGTTTTAATCATCTGCGATTAAACAACTTAGTTAATAGTGAGTATGCGGTGATTAAAGGAAACTATGAACAATGAACATTATAATACTATCGCAAACGTGGGCGGGAGGCTTGCTTGGTTGGACCTTGTGACAAGGACGCGTTTACGGAGCCGCGTGTCGTGGGCGCGAAATCGGCGCCCGATCGAGTCTCGTGTGAACGCAACCTTATTTGGCTTTCTCTCATCATTAAACAAAACTAAATAATTCGATTATTACATAGCTCCATTTCTCTTCTAGTAAGAGCATTACTTATCGAGTTATTTAAAAGTGCAATACTAATGCTATAAGTTAATCGGTAGGTACACACCGTGACCAATTAACGTTGGCTGCAGCACGACCCGATGCGTAGTTGAGACGAATTACATTTAAGCAATTGTAGTAATTGACTGTCGTGAGCGTCTTCCGGAGCCGGTGCGTTACTCCCGCATACTCGCGTGCCACTCACAATGGCACCCTATACGATAGATCGATTTTACATGAATAAATCTTTGACGCATAAGGAAAACAAGACAGTTTAGCCTAATTATGGAATGTACACCTACTACAGTCACGTGACAAAAAACTATAGAAGCACAGTTAGAAAAACTGATGACCAGTATTTTTATGTAAAGGTAAATAGGCTGACGGTCAACTCGATGGTAGGTGGCTACCGTCGCCTGTTAACGCAAAAGAATTTAATTAATAAGCTTAAAAATAATGTAGTTGTCGCAGAATTTTTTTATTACTGTAAAAAGAAAGCTTTTCTTTTTGGGCAGTAATTTTCAGAAAATATAATTTTTTCGTATAAATCTGCCCGATTCAAACTTTTTTAAATATAGTCTATTATACTTTGTATTTATATCTAAGTTTTAGTTTTACTCTAACCAGTCAAATTAGGCAACGAAACTAAAGCTTTTGTGCTAAGTCCTCGCCTTAAATTCTTAAATAGCTGACCTTACATTTATTATTTAGGTACTCAAATAAACAAATACTCAAAAAATGTTATTTGATCATTCTTGCTAATTCTTGCTCTTGTTTAATCGTTTTAAAATGTTAAATGGTATATATAAAATGTTACACATATACATAGGTAGGTACTATTATTGCCTGTATATAGTCATAGCGTATGCATAGAAAATATAATTCCAATTAAATCAAGAAAGAAGATTGATTTAATCGTTGTAATGGTTATAGAGGTAAGAAGCGGTTTATTTAGTCTTTGATGTAACGGTTTAAACAAGCTATGATTAATTACAATTATGAACTAAATCCTGACTTTCTATCGAGCCAAACACGCTGTATCTGCTGTAAGTTGCTGAGGAGTTGGGTGTTCCGCAGACTACTTGATGCTGCAGCATCAGATCAAGGTTACCGTGTCATGAAAATACCACAGAAGTAACAATATACCAAATTTCACATCAGTCGAGCCTGTAGAAATTAATGAAATCCTTTCATCAACTAGCAAATGGGCTGATGATCTTCAAACGCCTCAACAGATCTTCATAAACTATAGCTAAGAATCATCACAATCACGTCAGCTTTAAAAAGAAACGGATCAAAATCAGTCTATCCTTTTGGGAGCTACGATGCCATAGACACTCAGATAGATACACAGACACACGTGTCAAACTTTTATCACTACGTTTTTGCGTCGGGCGTCGCTAAAGCTAAAACACTAATATAAAGCTTTAGAAAATAGATTGTTTGTTTATTGTTCTCGTGAACTAAGTACAAGATAGTTGCGTGAATCTGTCGGTTAGCGAACCTCTTCACGTTGATGACATCATCTCTATATCTAGTTGTGACGTATGTATGTATGTACAATGTTGCGCGTGAGTGGCAATCATTTCGTTTTTGTTAACATTAACACTTCTCGTCTTTTGTCCCTACGGTTTGTTGCCCTAAACCTTGAGCTGTTATCAATTGGACGAGACAATGATCAATTTAATTTGATTTAAATCAATTTAAAAAAAAACACGAGGTACCTAGGCAAGGTAGGCAACTTTTAGGTAATATAAAAGATGAAAAAATGACAATACAAGAAAAAATTAAGATGAAATATATAGATTATTTATAAATGGAAATTATAAATGGATTAAGAAGAGGTTGCTGGTTCAAGGGTTAAAAATCATATTTTGTGGATTATTAGGTTTATGGAAGAAGTGTCTCTTAATAAAACATTGGTGGTACAGACCATAACAATGTCTAAAACTCGTAGGTATAGATAAATAAAATTTAAAATTAATATTACACGAAGACAGAAAAAAAAACAAATGCTATTCAGAAAATTCACTTTTAATTCGATTTAAGGCGACAAAATAAAAGATATGTCCATTTTGAAGATCCATTCTAAATCTTAAATAGTTCTGGAGATTACCTAATTCCATTGCGATATGCAAGTTCGCAATTTCACTGTAACAAGTAAGAAGATAACATCGATCTGTTACACGCACGTGTGATCGCCCACGTACGAACTCTGCCTACTTATAAATTTGATTTCATATTAAGAACTAACTTTTAAGTTTTAGTTGTAAACAAAACCGTTATAATAATTATCCTAATAACAATTCGAGGAAAATGAAACAGATTGTGATTTGACACAATTAATCAACATTCATTTGTGTACGTAAACAAATTTAAATGTAAATGAGATTTTATGTAAACAAATTTATATATATATAACCTAAAAACGCTGATTTTCAAACAATAATGGTCACATAGGGTCAATAATGGTCAACAATTTAACATGTATTAAATTTCAAATAGAAAAAATTGTGAAACTTTTTATTGGTTGGAAAAATACACTATTGGATAAAACATTTTATACTATACGTATTTATTATGTTTTTGTTTACATTAGACTATCTTGCTTAAGAATGTTGTTGAACAGAATAAGCATAATCTTGATGACTGGGGGGTTAAAAATGTGGCTACAAATTAGTGGACTTATGTCAAAAATAATAAATACCTATTACAGTTATTTTTATGCATTGCTAATTATGCCTTCGAATGCATCTCACTTCCTTTCTTATCACAGTCTTTGACCTATTGGTCAAAGGCCTCCATTAAAAGTTATTTAAAAGATTTGATTATTGAACAAAAGGTGTTTAAGGAAAATATCTCTGCTCTTGTATAAATTTGTTAAAAGACTTTTGAACTGTTTAACGTTTTCCTCAAAATGCAAATGTCAAGATTTTCAGAATTCCTACGTCATAGATTCACAGTCAATATCAATCCCGCCTACGTGGTCTGTGTTTGTAGGTACTAATTTAACAAACATTCCGAGAATGCTACTGCAACGATGATAATAACATCAATTAAAAATAAATAAAATAACAGCCATTTGTCAGCATTCGTTTGGAATAGTTGGAATGCTGAGAGATATAATAATTAATATAGATCAAAGTGTTAAGTCCTTGAAAAGGAGATTTTTTTTTAATGGAGGTCAATGTAAAAAAGTAGTATTGTTAGCGTAAATGTAGCAAGAATTAATTTTCTATCTGATTCCATCTGATCCACAATAAATTTCTGTCTTTCGTACGACCTTTAATTTAATTTATGCGTTATTTTGACCCATTTATTGTTAATACTATTAAACGTGAAACGAATGACACAAATAAATATACGAATATAGTTTTTGGAGAAAAAAAAAAGAAGTGCATAAGAAGAATGTAATTTTTGGTTGGGATAAAAAAATAGGAATCTGGAGAGCTTTCGAAGGCTGCCTTCCAAATTAAAAGCGTGTAAAATTCATATTTGTTGAGTTATATATCTAAGTTTAAAGAAAATTTCGAAGTTTTCATAATTTCATATAATAAAAAACATTATTATACTTATGTTTTTATTAAGTTGAACAGAAATAAACTATTGGGTTTAAAAATATAATAAGGGTATTACACTCATTTTTAAAAAGTGTCTCAATTAGATTCTGTGCTAATGAACCACTAAAAAAAACACCAAATTTTTATTCAATCGATAAGTTTAATAAAAATGCATTTACAATTGACATTTTCAAATTTCGCTCGTAATTTGACGAAAACGCTGGAAAGCATTTTGCTCTGTGGTCATGACGTCAGTTGGCTGTGTAAACAAATGCGCCGGTAATTGACATGACACTGACTGACACTTTTTTGTTTACACAACCGTATGACGTAAACATGACGGCTACTATTTCATTGTGTTTAAGAACAGACTAAAAATTCTGAAACTTTGAATTTAATTTTAAAATTTATTTTGTTATTTTACAAACTAAAACTAACATTTTCCGACTGCTTTTTGCCTAAACTATCTCAATAATATACTTTTAGATTTTTTTCACATAGACTAAAACACCCTATTATAGTCAATTGTTACATGTCGAAAATTTGTCCATTTACTTCTAAATACCAAATTTTTTACAACAAGGATTTAAATAACGTGTTAAACAGACGCCAAATACTTAAAAATGTTGTATTCTCATACAGAAAATTAAAATACGGTCTCTTAATGATCTTAGATTATTCACAGAATACAACAATAGTACAAGTAGTTTATTGGAAAATATCCCCTGCATTATTGAAATTTATTCACGACCAAAACAAAGCAACACTTATCTACTACCGTTACAGATATATTACATGGATCAAGGACTTCACGTATTGTTTACATGTTATTTTATTTTTATTGTTTCGTTTTTTTTTCCACGACTGATTATCATGCGAAACGTGTATGGCATGGTGTCCGTACTTCGCGGAGGTAGACAGATACGCGTCGGCGATTAATCTCCGGATCAAAGTCTATATAAATTTGTACTTTGTACGTAATTTTTGTAACCGAGTACGTTCAACCTGCGGTCAAACGAGACGACCTCGGATCAAAAACACTGCACATGTTAAAAATTAAGTCGACACTGAATTTGAACGGATTAAGAAACGTCAACGCTACTTCATCAAATGTCACTGTGACATTTCTTTTATTCTGTTTCATATTTGGAATAAAATTCATTTTTCTCTAGAGTTAAACCAACTTAACCAACAATAAATCGTAAGAAAACAGAATGGCAAACAATTTTAAGGTTGCCAGACATTTAAGAGCGTTGACCTTTAAATATTAATTCTTAATCAATATTTAAAAAGAAAGGTGCGAATGTCGCAAAAACATTTTATTTTTCTTTGGTTAGCTCAAAAGCATTAAGAAAACCATTATAATAATCGTGATTGTATTATATGAATAAAAATAAATCGTTAAAGGAGTTGCTAAGCGCAAAACTCGAGAACGGCTGGCTAATATTTTATTCAAATAATCGTTGAAGTTCGAGGAAGGTTCTCGGAAAAAAATCCGTGCGAAGCCGGGGGCAGATAGCTAGTTATAAATATTTTCTTCAAGTATTTAAAAAAGAATCAATTAATCTGACAGCTCTTATGATGATACGTGGCCACCGTCGCCAAACGACATAAGGAATACCAGGAGAAATGCAAGCGCACTGTTTATTAATTGCTCATTTAAAGTCTCTCATATTAGTAGATTCTCTGCGTATCTCCTGCATAAATTCCTACCCATGCGTAAATTATGGAGCGATTCCCTGTAGGATGAATATGGTGCACATTACGGTGGTATTATACGGAGTAGCCCCAATCGACTTTCAATTGCTGCCTCAGACTGCTTTAATTATTTCTTATCATCAAGGTCGTCAGAGAGACTGACAGTCCACTTGATGGTAGGTGGCTACGTCGCCTATTTAACATAAGCAACATAAGTTGTAAGTGCGCTGACGATCTTGGTAGGATTAAGGATTAGGGATTAAGAAGGGATAGGGTAATGGACTCTGGCATCCCTTATCAATTCGACGAAACACAACAGCACACATGCTGTTATTTAACGGTGATCAATTTACGAAAACTATTAGATCAGAGCCAACTTAAAAAAGTTCTATTCCAAAGTTGGCCCTGCCGGGAATCGAAACCGAGACCCCGAGTCAAAGAGCTAAGGCAAGCACTTTAACCTCTAGACACATGGGCTCGTCATTAATCAAGTATTTTATCCATGATCTTGGCTGAAGGATTTAAAGTGTAGTCTAATTATCCCATCAGAACATTCAAACGAGAAAACTATTACTCAAATAAATACGTATATGGAAGCACGAAAAAACTTTGACACAGTAATTATTCAAGATCTACGTTTTGTAACTAATAATAATTCTCCAGTTGAGTAACGCTGCGTAAAATTCTTCCCATAACTTCAAGTGATCAAGCGACGATGACCAGGAAATTGACCTCAATTCCATAGAAACACGAACGTTTTCACACTCCGCACACGTTGGGCGCCATAAACACACCCAGACTATTATGCTATCAGTTTTAAAAGGCACTCAAACTGTTAACGAACGCGTTAAAAGACCGACCACTTAAATGTAGTCGGTTATCTGGAAGCTCATTAACAGAGCGCTAATTGCTCATACTAATAGTGTTAGTCGGCCCATCGGTTAAGAAAATTCCTTGAACTGATTCTAAATAAATACAATATAAACATGTGTTTTACTGTGCACAAACATTTTCATACAAGAACTTTATTGCTAAGAGATACGACAATATAAAATTTTAATAAAAATTATAGTAATAAAATATCCTTGGTCGGTCGGTTCCTAGATCCGTGAGACACAAGTTTGTCTGTCAAGGTTTTCGTTCATTAACTTATCGTTAGAGAACACAAAGGGCGTTTGTATCCTTGCCCAGTTTTTAATGCATTGCATTTTAAATGTAAGGTCATTATTTTTCCGAGCATTCCTTATTTTATATTATTACAAGTGAACAATAAAATTTGTTTTTATGCATGTGGTAGTTGTTATTACTTCGCAGAATTCGTCGCAATTTGTACGGATAAATATAAATTGAATTCTCGAAGTTTTTGTGACGGACAGGCAGACAACCCGTTAGATGAGATGTAGGTTGTTGATACTATGAACATTGAGAAAATTTCCCTATAATATGTATAATATGACAACTGCACACGTGCTGATTTTGTGCTTTGTTTTCTGTAAAATAGGTTTTCACAGAAAATAGAGTGGTTATAGATAATTACGATTGTCGAAAGCAATGTACTAGAAAGGGTTCCACTGCCTAAATCCATACTAATATTATAAACGTCAAAGTAACTCTTGTCTGTCTGTCTGTTACCTTTTCACGCCTAAACCTCTGAACCGATCATCATGAAATTTTGTATACACGTTGTCAGGATGCAGGAAAGGACATAGGGTATCTTTCATCCAGAAAAAAGTACTGTTCCCGAGGGATCATCTAACGCCTGGCAAAGCTATAAATGCAATAAAGATGTTAGGCGTAACATTGCTCATAAATTTAGTCGGGCATTATTTTTTTATTTTTCAACGCGGGCGAAGCCACGGGCACCAGTTAGTTCTAATATATTTTTGTTAAAGTAACTGTTGGTAAATTACTGATACATATTCCTACTTGATAATTTTATTATTGTTACGTTAAAAACTGGTGAAATATATTTTCTACCGAAATAGACTGTAATTAATTCATTATTGCCCAAAATCTTTAGTGCTTTTAAAGGCCTTAAGAGGTGTGCACATTTTAAAGACAATGTGCTAAAAAGGTTATAAAAATTTATGAGGTAGCTAGTAAAAGTTTAAAGAGCGTAACGACTATTGAGATAAAGAAACATATCTAAGTTGAAATATAGGCGTGGAGAAACGCGACGGCTTGCTTGCATGTGCGTGCACATCGTAGTCGACGCGACGCGACGCGACGACGACGGTGTGGCGGTATGGCGCGACATTGACCGCCACTGAGCGGATAATAAAATAAATCCACGGCTCTGGCACAACGCCAACAGCCCTTCACTTCACCTTATTGGAAAAGGCGCACTAACCATTGCTCTCTTAAATAAACAACCGACTGAACACGAGTTAACGTCGCTGTCAATGGATACGATAATAGACAATTGTGTTGGATAAATTGGTGTGTCTCATTTAAACCGCCCTTAATAAGGGTTAATGTTTTTAAATAACTTAAAAAAAATTAATGATTTTAAATAACTTTTTAAGCGGGTGTTAATGTCTTCATCTATAACAAAATACATATAATAAAATCGTAAACAAGCAATGTCTGTACATTAAATTTAAAAAAAAAGCAATTTGTACATGTTATACTTACCTATGTTACCGAGGTCAAAAAATAGGTTTTAGAATTAATATCTGTTTGTCTATGCGTTTGTGCACACTAATCTCAGAAACGGCTTAACCGATTTAAATGCGGTTTTCACTGACGCATTTTTGCAAGCTTCCCGTAAAATTTAGTGTTTGTTTCATTCCAATCGGTTAACAAACAAAAAGTTACGCGATATACCGAATATCACGCGTACGAAGTTGCGGGCTCAGCTAGTGTGTTAATATGTTATTTGAACTACACTGAAGGAATATTAAAGTAATATGCCAAAATATTTTAATTTTAAATTAATTTTGTTAGTCGTAATATTACAAAATTATGCGTATTATTATGCAGCCTATAATTGCGTTCCTGTTTGACGGAAAATGGTCATTTAATTCCCTAGAGCACGTTACGTGGACGACCGCGTTGCTCTATGTTTAATTCAAATTATAAATTTATAGAAATAAATAAATATATAATTAAGTAATATATATAAACAGTACATGTTAGAACACTTGAAGAATTCTGAATAGGTAAGGTCTGAATAGGTTTTAGATTTAAGGTATATCTGAATTCTGAATGCGAAAATCTGTGAAGGATCGTGTGAAGATGTGTGGATGCTCAAAAACTACTGAAAGGATTTTTATAAAACTTTACAGCAATATACTTAGTTTATGTATCAGAATAACACACGGGCTATAATTTATAAACATAAGCGCACGAACTCGCAGGCAAACAGTTTGAGTATTATTATTTTCTATCGCGATTTTTCTACAAATATTTTTAATCAATACAAAACAAGTAAGTATTCTTCAATGTGACCAAATTATTTGAAGAAACTCTTCTTATTTGCAGCAATAAAAATTATTTTTACTATGACAAAGAAAAATTCCTTTTTAGAATCACGTTATTAAATGAAAATGTAATAAGCTTAAAAACACAAAGAAATTTTCTTTCATACGGTTCGTGCGAGCTTCGTTTTCATGAAAACTGCTCGATTCTGTATTTCTCGGAAAACCCGCATGACTCACCGTACGCTCTCTATCACAACTTGCGTATTTACATTCGGCGGCGACGAACTGCTCGATTCAAAAACTCGATTACGTTAAATGATTCATGAACTATGAATCAGAAGACATTGAGAAAATCTCACTATAGGCACATTTATTTTGGCTGTAGCAAAAAAAATTGATTGTCATTATGACGTTAATTTATATTTTAATTAATATAATACTGTATAAAACCCTCTAGAAACCATTTTCATAACAACTTTTACGTCCAACGTAATTAGTCAGTAAAAATATAAAAGAAAAATACTTTTCATTGAGGGTCGATCCAATTTCAAGTACCTAAGCATAATTATATTGTACTGCAGGAAAAGAAAAATCCAGATATCGATCAGTATTTAGTGAACTTAAAGGAAATATTACCTGGAATATGTCAATAAAAATATAATTTTTGTATTAAGGATCGACTGAAATTCACATACCTACATAACTATAAATTTACTTTGCCATGGAAGACAAAATACACATTGCAATATTTGGTGAGTTATGAATTTGTTAGTAGTATGGTAAAAAAGTTTAGCTTAAAAAATAGATTTTTTGCAAAAATTTGTCTCAATATCGAAAAAACCTCTAAAAAATCTTTTTCTTGAAAGGTACCACATTTTTAGGGCATAATTTATTTTAGTTTTCATAACTTTAATAGAATATATAAAATATACTTATAAATTATAAATAAATCGAACTAACTACATAGACAAACATTGGAGGTTTTGAATGAGGAAATCGTGGAAAACAGGAAAAAGTATCCACTACATGTTAAAATATAAGCGAAGAAAACACACCTCAACACCAAATGTGACATTAAATAATTATATGTATAAGACGTGATGTGTATGAAATTGTCACGTTATCTAAATTTTATTTAAATTGCAAGTTTATCTAAATTTTATTTAAATTGCAAGTTTATCTAAATTTGCAATAGCGTCTTAAAACGCGTACCGGATATCGTCCGGAAATGGTAGGCATTCCTCGCGGCAGGCGCCGTCGGCCACAACGCTCGATGCCAAACTACAGGCTTTTATTAAAAAAAATGCGCGCTTTTTGCATTTAGAACACGAAACAAAAGAGGTTTTTATTGTAACTTTTTTACCACATTTTTTTATATATACACGTGTATCTTGAATGACAATCAAATAAGATGATGTTTTAATTTAGTCACGCATGTTCTCTGAATATTAAAATTCTTATCAGCGATTGTGTTACTTGAATTTATGTGTAAACTAATTCAACCGTTTCGGATATTAGCCAAGATAGGAATTAGAACGAAAGAAAAAATATATAAAAAAGGACTTTGTTTGTGTAATTATTGTTATAAATAACAAAAAAATAGGTAATTCATTTTCATTTAAGTATTTACAATAATATGCATTAGTAGATACCTAGATATAAAACCTAAAAAAATTGACCTAATTACGTATGAAAAAAACAATTGTAAACCGTTATATTGGGTTATCTGTATACTGAGAAGTGTTTTAAATCGGTATTTATTGTTCTGTTGCGATAAGAAACAATAACAGCTGCACGAATGCGGTAGAACAAAGAGCTACAATGCTGACATTTTAAAGAGAGACGGAAATAATTGCTACGCTAATATTCAGAGTGCTCCCCTCAAATGGTCACGTTGCGTACATTTATGTACGCATTAATGCCTTATGTGCATTATCTCGAATAATTAACTTCACTTGTGTCGCAATACATATAAATATTGTATTATCTTTAAATGTTATTTTCCTTAGATCTTCGTAAACTGTGTGGTCGTCATTTGGACCAGATACACTTCTTTTACATTTATTTAATCGAATTATAGTTTGGAGAAAATTAATTAATTTTGTTCTTTCAGTTGACTGCGTGTTCCTATTGAGTGTGAGTATTATGTTCCATTATGTCTTGTGATATTACAAATTTGGTTTCCGATGATATTTTCATGCTTGGATAAAACTTGACACTTCGACGATATCACCGAACAATTTTTTTAATTGGATTATAGTTTAGTTCTAAACATGTTCAATTTATGGCGCAGCTAAAACGCCTTCCAATACAACTTTTATGACGACAATGATTTTTTGAATAGAACAACGCTTGTTGGTAACGTACAGACGTACGAGTAGGATTATTTTCCTCAAGTCAAATTGTTTGTTCATTATCCTCACCGCCTTTTTGTGTCGAGGGTCACACAACCAACAACGCCTACACTTCAATGTTTGTTACATGTTTTATTTAATTATATTTTTTTTTTATTAAATCGCCCACGTCTATCAATAGTTAATGAGTGGAAGTACTTTTTCCGTGAGTCATCCGTGACTACAAAATCATTCGCATTAACTTTGCAAACTAAAATATCTACTTGGTAGTATAACCTATCAGTTTGTCTTTCTGTCGTAGAGGATGAAATGTCAGTAGAGATGTTCCCCCATACGTTCTTTATGTAGTACTTACATTTAAAAACTTTACTAATTGCTCCCTGTCTGACATAAGTATCTGGCGATTTCGCCAGAGGCTATAAGCCTATTTCGTCATAGATTATTTATTTATTTTCTTGCTGCAGATATTGTTTTTTATATGTCAACTAGATTTTTGGAAAAAATAGGAACGTGTATTTACCACTCAACAGTGTTTTTATTGTAAAACGCCTTTTTATGTAAGATCGGCAGACAGGTTGACGGTCCACTTGATGGTAGGTCCCGTAGGTGGCTACCGTCGCCTAGAAAACAAGAAACGCCACAGCCGTTGCAAGTGCGCTGTCGACTATAGTAGAAGATTGCAAAGGGTTTAGGGTAATGGGCTCTGCCATGCTCACCGAAACACAACACCACACTTGCTGTTATTTCACTGTAGTATTCTGTAAGGGGGTGATTACTGCCCTGCCAATACTTTCCAGATCAGAAAAGAGTCAAATTTGAAAAGTTCACTTTTCAAAGTTGACCCTGCCGGGAATCGAATCTGGAAACCCTAGAAGAGAGCGTTAAGTCAAGCACCCTAATCACTCATCCTAATAAAGTCTACTTTTACTATTACTAGAATATAAAAAAGTAAAGTGGCCCACGTCCTGAACTTTCACGTAAACTGACAAACACACAAACAAAATTGCTTTCGTATACATATATTTTTTTATTGTAGGTATCTGCACTTAAAATTTAAAACGCAACAGTTACTTTTAGTGGTGACGAGACGAGCGGACAAAGCCATTGTCTCATTAGGCCGCACTTATGCTAATTCCTTTTTGAGGTTACCTTTTTTGCTGGCTTTTATTGGCAGCCGCATTACAATGTTTGAGCGACGAGGCCTTCAAGTTTGTAGAAATATTTACCTTTTAGCGAGGGAAGGGCAGTTGCGCGGGCGCTGATATTTCTGATAAAATAATTGGGTGCGGGGTGGCCGCCATTTTAAAAGCCTGGTACCGCCTAGCACCAATATTAAGTCTGGTCCAATGAACTTAGGTAAAATATTATTTTAAGTAATTAAATAAAAAAATACGGCTGACAAACAGATTAAGTATAATTATGGGAACAATGCGGTGGACTGGTAGCGAGCCAGTACACTCAAACAATGGTTAAATTTGTAAAATCACTTTCAACAATTTACCGTGGAATCCTAGATTCGATACCTAGGAATTAAATGGTCAATATTTCACATATAAAATTTTGTGCAATGAACTCATCCTAATCAACTGCAAAAAACAGAACGCATTCGATGTATGTAGCTAAGTAGCTAAATATAATTATCTAATTTAATAAAAAATATATTAAAAAAAACCGTATTATTTTTTCATACAAAACTACGTACTACACCATATCTCACTCTATCTCTTTCTAGCGAAGCTGTCATATCACGGTGTAATAAGAGCCAAAATTTAAAGTTCATTTTTCAATATAACAAAAATATGTCCACTTAAGTACATATACGAATATAATGAGCGTTTTTCAGTAAACGACGGAAAATGAAATATTTCCTTTTACCTTGTATGGATCGAAATTATATATGGACAGTACCAGGACACGGGCGTTCCCTTATCAGCAGATAGATAACGGTATCCGAATAGTCTGCCTACGCTGGCACTGGCCTTATCGTCTTTCCACGAAATCGTCAACAAACACTTGCACTTATCGCGAAATATTTCACAACAAGCACTTCAAAGAAAATTCTTTTCTATTTAAAAATAGAACAATTGATTAGTAGTGAGTTTTTTTAATCACGCTGCTTGTTATTGTATAAACAAATTAATATACGGTTATTCTATTCAATGTATTGCGCCACAATAACGTAAAGTTGCGACTTATTGCAACCTACTTCTAATAAATACTTCAAAAATAAGTAGATAATTATAGATCCAAAAATTTTTCCCAATATATTTTTTATGTTCAGGTCGGCAGATAGGCTGACGGTCCACTTGATGGCCACCTATTGTTGCCTATAACATAAGCAATGCCACAGCTGCTGCAAGTGCGCTGCCGACTACATTATTAGGATAAGGGATTGCAAAGGGTTAAGGGAAAGTTGACTCTGGCTCTTTACTCACTCACTTAAACCTTACTCACTAACCGAAACACAACAGCACACGTGCTATTATTTCACGGTGGTCTTCTGTAAGGGGGTGGTTACTGCCGCCGGACGGGCTGCCTAAATGACTGTGAAACGAAGTGTGTCCTGACACTACTATATCATTAAGACACCAAAAAAGTATGTAATGTTACCGTTTGTTGATAATATTTCTATAATAATCCAAGTTTATGAGTTTTTATGTAGCATAGTCATCTTTTACCAATGACACTCAAATGAGAATCAATATAGATTTATCATACACGATATTATCATAATTACCTATGTCATTCGACTACCCGACATCAAATTTACTTTTATGCAATGTATAAAACTGAGACTTTTTTGGCATAATATCAAGTAGGTACTAAGTATTACCATTCAATACTGTAAGCCTCATTACATACAGCTTATACGAATATGTAAGTAGGTATATGTAAATACATAATCAGACATTACTCCGCCCGCAGTGTAGGATTAATATCTACAAAGAAAACAGATAAAATTTAATGTAATTTTTAGGGAATTACCTAAAAATCACCACTAGGTACTTATGTACGCTAAAAAGCCTGAAGCCTACTAAAAATGAAGTAAAAAAAAAAATAGAATTAATATCATTGCTACGATTTGTTTCAAAAATTATTGATTTATTTAACCCATATAGGTAATAAACAGAATAGGAAAACAATCACAAAAAGGTCTATTTATTATAGAACAAGCGGCCCGCCTCCGGCTTCGCACAACAATTCTTTTTCTGCAAATTATATACCTTCCTCTCCTTTCCCCGTGAATTGCTCGTCCCATTAGTGAAAACCGTATCAAAATCCATTGGGTGGTTGAGAAGTTAACTGAGAAACAGACAGACAGCTACTTTTACCAGACTTATAACAATGTAGAGATGTAATAATAGAGATATGAAATAACTAATAAAACGTTATAAAATTTAATAAAAATAATTTTAATGTCGTGTTTACAAATAAAATATTACAATGGAAAATTTGTACAGACTCATTACAACCACACGCACACACACACACAAACATGTATATAAATTAAATAAACAGAAACATTATCTAACAAACGAAGTCCAGAGACGTCCTGTCCTATGCGAGACCTTGTCGCCGCTGTTTTACAGGTAAACATTGGCGGTATGTTATCAACTTTGTGGGCCACCCCACATATACAAGTTATAACAAAAACAATTAGCACAGTTTACTGTCCGCACTAAGTACAAAGTTGATGCAAATGATCACGATTATGGCAAGGTTGACGTCGGTCGCCGGAGGGTTCGTTCAACTGACCGCGAACGATGACACGGGGCGCGCGCGCAGCGTCGCGACGACACATGCGCCGGCAATAACCACCCACCATATCACATGGCTAAAGTGTCCGATACTAGAGCTGTACGATATCTCATATATTTACCCATTATTGCAGTACCGCGTGTTTTAAATCTTTGGGAATCCCCTCTTCTCTTTACATTAAAATAAGCAAAACATTTAAAAGTATGTAAACAACATGATGTATGAAAAGGAAATAGTTGTGCAATGTGGACACTCACCAAACTCCCTCAAATTGCAATCCAAAGGGAACACACTACACAATACAATGCAATTCAACAATAAAAATCGATCACAAACTTGTCTAAACTTGATACAACAAGCACAAGTTAAACGCGTGCGCGCATTAAAAAACAAATGTTCAACATAATGTCGGTCAGGCGTCGGAAAACCCCCTCGGAAAGTACGCAGCGCAAAGTGTAAATATTATTGCTACGGCTGGACAAAGGTTTTTGTTATCTAAACCGGTGCCAGCGAGCGTGCGCAACACGAGATGCGCGTTCTGCGGTAGACCGTGGAGTGAGGCTCGCGCGCCGGCCCCGCCGCTGTCTGATAAGCCTGGCGCGACGCCCCCCGGGCGACGCCTACGCCCCCACTCGGCGCCGCCGAGCCGTTGCATCGTAAACACCACCGGCCGCCCCTCGACCACCTCGGCTCCCGTTGCCGGCACCGACCAGACAGAACCGCTCTTTAATGCACCACACCTACGCACAATTTCACAACTGCAATCGCACGACGACTGCAGAAAATCAACAACTTTCGTTTCCTTAAAAAGACAACGGAACAAACATGCGATTACGAAACTGTAGTGGCAGCCAGACACCGAAGAGAACAATGAGGTGCAAACAAACGTAGAACCATTTTCGTCTCCTCCTAATTGGGCTTGAGGTACGTCGGTGAGCAGAAATTCAATATGCAACGCGATCCGCTCACCGCATAAACGGAATAATTGAATTAGTGAGAGCATATCGGGCACACGAGAAACCGCTTGCTCTGCTCTGGCCACCAAAGAAGTGTTGAAATGTATTGTCAGCGCAAACATACCTCACATAAACTACGAGAAGCCAACCGCAAAATGACGTAAAATCGGTCATAATTAAACCACATAAGACATAAATGTACTTACTTATTACAATAACAGTCAACCAAATGGATGACCGTGAATACGTCTATATGTGGTCTATATAAAATCGACTGTGTTTTTAAGAGGCAGTTAAAACTAATTCCTAGGATTTTACGACGACGAGCTCATGAGGGGAAATAGCAACGTAATACTTTTATAGAAGCCCGCATATCTAAATATGGTAACGGTCATATAAATTAAATGATCTCATTAAATGTTCTTATATTTACTTATACACTGCGAAAGATGATAAAACAAAAATATATAATAACTACAGTATAAAATTAAAAGTTAAAGAAATATGTAAAAAGAGATGAATTTGCTAAGATGCTATAAAATATAACTTAACAACAGACAGAGAGAAACTGAGGAAACTCGTTGTTCAAGAACAACTAGGTAGGTACATTATGTAAAAAAAAATAGGCGTATCAATATTATATTAATGATTTCTAGCAATGACTGTGGTCTCAAAGTTTAATGACTCTTAATGATGAAGGAATACGCAGTGACGACATTTGTCACACTTCATCATACCGTTCACCACCTGGCTGCGATTATTTAATGGTGGCTTATTACAAAGCCCACCAAATAATATACATTAAGGTTGTAAAAGTGTTAATGCATTCTTTTTTATTTCATTAATAAAATACAATTGTTATTGTTCAGTGATTGATTGTTTGAAATTTATTTTTAGTAATGTATCATTAACAGTATCTACATAGTTAATATTATAATTTATGCAAATGATTTTCAGGTAGTCAGGTTTTCAAATATTTTAATGTTTTTCTCAAGTTTCTTTTAAATAGATAAATATTATGCGGATTAAATATTACTATTTTGCAATTCATGGTAAAAATTTATATTCTTCTTAGCGTTCATCTGTTTCGATAAACATAGTCGTACTTCTTCAGTTCGTCGCACAAATGCTGTATGAACAGTATCTAGTTAACCGCAGACCTCGTTATTACAGTTCTATCGTTTCTAATTAATACAATTCATTGTATCATAAAGACTTCCGAATCGGAAGTGCTTCATATACTTTCACGATACATCTTTGCCATTGTTTTTTCTCGAAAGCATAATTTTTATTTTAGAGTCTCGTTGAATGATTTCATCCGGTTTTCCAGTGCTTTTGGTGGTTCTCGGTGCTTATATTTTGTCAATGCATTCTCTGATTAAGAACGAAGTCTCGGCTAGATCATGTAAGTACTGGTAATGGATTAATTAAATATTCTGGCCATCTGGCATTATAGTCACATCAGAACAGATATCCAGAAAATTATAGTAGTTGTTATGTAATATGTAGTAACAGAATAAAATTCAAATGTTGCGCTTATTAGTTTTTTGTTTAGCTTCGTATATCGTGCATTCGTCTCAAGAATATAACAGCGATTCTTTGAAAGCGAAATCCATAAATCCAGTTGATTGTCATAAAGTTGAGAAATGTGCGTCGATAAAAGCTCGCAATGTAAAAGATCATCAAGAGTACATTATGAGAACAATTGAGAAAAAAGATTTAAATAAAACCCACGTCGAACACAACCGCGATCGTAAACGTTTACGAGTGCATTACTCTCAAAAAGTGGCATACCCATGGCAAATGATACAACTCTACCGTACATATGACCAAGGAATAACTAAAATACACAGTGCCATCGCAATCATTGAGTTGGAGGATTTTTGTCCTGAGACAGGTGATATAAAAAATGAGCTCAACGTTTGGTACGTTCGTAAGTCACGCCATCATTCGAATAATCTGGCGGGGCGCGTTAGGCCCACATAAATTATGAGATTAATCTTTTCAAATAATTTGACCTTTTCATCTGACGAGGGTTCATTAAATAATGGCATCGTCGGTATTGGAAGTGAGGTTATTGTTCCGTCTATCACAATAATTTTTATTGTGGGCGGGAAGCAAACTTCATTCAATTCGTGGATCCTGATTCTCTTGTAATGTTTGAGATTATAAAAGATAGCATAGAATAAAAAGGCACATAAGGATACAAATTTTCAATTTTTTTTAAGTGCAGATTAAACAAATTTCTTAATAATTACCATCAATTTTCTTTTTGATGTAAAAACTGAAAAAAACCATACTTTTGTTTTTCTATTCATCTAAAACTTCGTTATTTGTTTATTAAAATATATCTGCTTTATTCATAGCCTATAACCTACATACCCATTACTAGAATTCTGACCTAGATATCTGATCTGATCACTACTGCTATTAAACGAAATAGGACTAAGCAGGACTTTGGAACAATGATCTAATGCACGTGCGAATGCGCCGTTAGGCATGACATCTTTTAATAAGGCCTTCAAGGCGGAAACGTAGAAAATGTCAGTAATCTAAGGAGCCGTAAGCACGATTCTTGCCCATAATCGGCACAAGGACTTGCAGCTGTTGTAAATAATCAGTTCTATGTTTATTATTGTGACGTAATTAAGTACTGTTGGTTAACGAACAAAGAATTACAAAGTTTGCAATGAAATAAAATATATAAACGATGGAAACTCCTTGTTAGGACTTAGGATTAATTTCGATATACGTAACGATCCTCTTACATTTGAATTTAACAAAATAATGCAATAATTACAAATGTCATGCGTTTTTCAACTTGTTAATCACCCAGTAACCCACATTAGTCTAGCGACGAAAATTAGGAATGTCGGATGGAATGCATCGCGTACCAACAAAATGAGTCACTGTCCCAAGGCTGGCGTGGCGGTCAGAAACACATGAGTTCTTTAATGTACCCGAAGAAAACGGAAGCCAACGCAAATTCCGCAAAACCTTTAACAAAATGTGAAAGCATGGATCGGTGGGACATTGTACGAGTGCATACAACTTTGAACCATTGCGACATTATTTTGTCATTCCATTGTGACATTTCCATCTTGAAATAGATGTTTGGGGATGCCGACAGTCAGAGTAAACAATAATTTTACTCTGAATAAAATATTGGTTTACAAAAATTTAACAATTTTTAAATGCGTCATGAACATTCACAGACGGAACAATGCTCTTCGGGGTAGATCACAGCACAATAGAGGCCGTCCATCAATGACGAAGTTTTGACCCTTATGAGCTTGTTTTTTATTAGTTATATTACTTTAATACCTTATACGATTTAATTTAAAAATTAAGGTTCATTCTTTATGTATGGAAAGATTTTTCGGATTTTGACAGCTATTTATTGTTTATTTTTTTCTATTTCAATGAGAACAAGTAAATAGATGCCAAACCCAAATATAATCTTTTTTGCACCGTGAAACAGTAATTTAGTCATTTAATAGATTTCAAAGAAATAATTTAAATCGTCAGTTTATTTTTATCATTGTTTCGGAAAAAATAGTCAAGATGATGACGATCCTAAAAAGAAACTTCGAAAGAAACTCAGGCAGGATACCAATATATTAATTATCGTGACGCGTTTTTATAAAACATTAGAATTTTTATTAGTAATCAGATCGATGCGGGCTGCATAAAACACTGAAAAAAATCGTTAATACAGAGAATAAACATTACACTCCTTTAACTGAACTTGTAATATAAATAGGTTTTATTGAATTGAAATCGATGTAAGTAATGTTACAAGAAATTGAATAAACAACAAAACATACAATGTTGACAGGTTGCCAACGTGGGTGGTGCGTTATGGTGCGACAGTTCTCGCAGGCGCCGCGATGACGTAGTGCCTCTGGTCACAGGTAACAAGGCTGACAGAATGTGGCTTATTTATTGCAAGGGATAGAGACGATTGTCAACACTACAAATTACAATGTCGAATCTTAAAACTTTTTTAGTTACGAATGGAACAATGAACAAAGTTGTAATTTTGCTGAAATGGACAATTAGGATGGAGGGATAACATTTTACTTATCTCACCAAAACGACGCACAAAATTTTACAGATTCTTTTTTTACTAGCAGAGCCCGCACCCTCGTACGCGTGGTTATTCGGTATTATAGCGTGTAACTTTTTTGTTTGTAAACAGATTGGAATGAACAAATGGAATAAATGTTACGGGAAGCTTGCTACAATACATCTGTGAAAACCGCATTCAAATCGGTTAAACCGTCTGTCAGATTAGGATGCACAAACGCACAGACAAACAGACAAAAATTATAAAAACTATTTCTTTGACCTCGGTAACATAAGTACAACGTGTACAAATTGTTATTTTGAAAAAATCTTTAATGTAGAGACACGGTTCCTTTATGATATAGATAAGTAGTATATGGAAAAGCGATTGACCTCAATCTCACCCGATGGAAAGCGAAGATAAGGTCGAAGATGCAGTTCACTTGTCCGTTAATAGCCTTGAAGAGTTCCAAGTTGTAAATTCAGGGAACACTGGGAGAGAATTCCAGTCCTTTGCTGTGTACTTAATAAAAGAAGAAGCAAAGCGCTTCGTGCGAAAGGTGGTATGTCCACGACGTAAGGGTGAACACCCTTCCAATACCTAGTAGTTCGATGACGAAAAGGAGATGGAGGAACTAAGTCATGAAGTTCCTGTGCACACTCTCCAAAATGTATCTGATAGAAAACCGACAGGCACGTCATTCTGCGCCGTTCTAGATTCCAGACTAGTTCTAGTTTGGTTTCAATCAGGGATTTATCACCTATGAGTTTCTTGGCCGTCGAGTACTGCTATAGCTGATATTTAACTGGCTCAGCCGTCCTAGAGGTGACTGCAGTACTCCATACACGAACGGACCTCAGCTTTGTATAGATTTAGGAGCTGTCCAAGTGTGAAGTACCCCCTAACTTCGATAGACTCCAAGCTTATTTTGCAGCGGACTTATCCCGGTAATAAGTTTCTCTGAGATTTTTAAGAGATGCGAGACAAATTCGCAGACAAACGTGTTTTATTGTTAGGAGTAATCCTTTGAACGAAACGAGGTTGACGGAGCCCTGACACTGGTAATTTACATAGCGCGTGCCAATACGCCGAAAAAACTAACATAAGCAACCAATACACTTTTTTAATTACTCTTCCATGAATTTAGCAGTTAGAATCAGCGTTTTAATAAATAACTTACCTCTCCATATTAATTGTTATTATAATTAATAAATGTAGAATAAGACAACTATAGTTATTCCGAGAAACGTACAACGATAACTGTGTAAATATTTTGTGTAACACTTGGGTATGTTGTGCGGTGTTTTTGTTATAAAGAATGAACATAAATTGTGAACCCAGTGAAACAATGGAAGATATTTATATATTGGTTTAGTACTAAAGGATAAGTAACGTTGGTCAGCCCTCTTTCGTTCCATTTTGTTTTAACAACGTATGTTAAAGGTTCCACTTTATTGGACTCCCGAACTACTTAGAGCGAATAGATAACATAATAATATTAACAGTGGTTCCGAAAGCTTTGTATTATGGAATTTAAGCTTTTAGCGTTGTCGATCAGTGACTTCTATATCTATCTCTACATAATATTATATATTGAAGTCGCTGTCCATGTCTGTCTGTATCACCGCTAACTTCCTAACTTATTTTGATACAGTTTTCACTAATGGATCAGCGATCACCGAGGTAGGTTTGTGTATATAATTCCATAGATAAAATACTACTTATACTGGTTAAGTAGTATTTTATCTATGATAATTCTCAGAAAAAAATTGCATCCGTATAAGCCTGAAGCGGGTATTTAGTATTTCATAAGCTAAATACTGTATATTTTTTATTTAAAAGAGCTTATTTTCCGATGCGATTTTAAAAAGAAATACAAATTAGTTTTGTCAAAACAAGTCACTTTTCCACTTTCTCAGTTAATTTTGAATTTTTGTATACATAGGTATTTATGGAACGCCTTTCTAATAATGAATATAGTGTTCCGGCAGCTTCTTGTAATAAAAAGTCGACGTTGGTGACGTTGGTATCTTTCCTCGTAAAAAATAAATACTGGTTGTGCGGAGTAAAAACATACTTCAAGTATGACGTCACTGTGCTACAGGTGTGCAGGCGCAGATTTTTTACATACCACGTCTCATGCACAATCTTGCATTGCTCGAGCATGCTTACAGATACATTTTAATCAACTTTTCCGGTTTCTCTATAATGAAACCCTATTACTTATGAACCCTAATTAGGTAGACAAAGTTTCATTAATTTGTTGTCAGAATTAAAAAAAAAAGTTTCTAAAATAGGTAGACTATTTACTTCTTGTGTACACATGTAAAGCAACTAAATACCTATACACAACACAAAAATTATATCAAAGTGTCGAGGCGTTCATTTTTCTTAGCTAACGTCTGTTTCATGCTCAATCATTTAACGAGTAGCTAAAATGCTGCATCATGATTATTATCACAAAAGAATGCAGTAATCCTAACGAAAGCTGACAAAGAATTTTTCAAAAGTACCTATGAGGATTGTGTTAGAATGCTTTTTTATGTATTAATGTAATGTTTATTTTTTTCTACATTATGTACAAACAGATAATCCTTTTCTATACACAAAAGGAAAAAAAAACTACTCAACATACCTATAATACTAATTTTAATTTTAATTGAATTTTAAAACTGTTTTTTTTTTTCATTGAAATAATAAAAAAATTACTGAAATTTCAATTTTCAATTAAACAAAATTTTAATTTTACTTAATAATTTAGGTAAGTATCTATGTAATACTAAAAAAATATTATTCTTTAATTAATAATTCTTCCCCGTAAATATTGGGGATAATCCATCTTAACATCTCTATTAAGAACGCTGAAGTAAAAAGCACTGATAGTAGCTATCTTTGTAATGTGGAGTTTGCAAGATGGCTTAACAAATATACGGCATGTGTCACCGCGTGCAAATTGTTTACTTCCGCCGCCTAGCCGATGAGTCACCAAGAACTTCTTAGAAGTTCGAGTTAAGATTACCTAATAACAATAACTTGATGATTACACCAATTTATATATATGCGATGATATTATGTATTATCGAAATTACAACTCTATTAACTATTTGGGCGAAAGCTTCAGACTAAATGAGGATAATTGCTAAAGTAATTTTCTAATGGCAGACAAGACTGTTTTTTTTTAATCTAACATATTTTAATACGCTTATCACACCTAAAATACACACGTAAAAATATTGCATGGACTGGTACCCATGAAAATAGAAGAGTGGTGAGCGGGGACTGTCTGGCGCATTACACTAGGAGAGTGAAGTTTCTAAGTTTTCAAACTTTGCTCGTAATTTTTAAATTTTTATGATTACCTAGGTAACAGTACCTAACAAAATAGGTAATAATAGTACCTATTTTGTTGAAAATTAAAAAAATATTCAATAAAATCTGATAACACCATATCAATTTGGAGTTGTTTTTAACAAAAACGTGTTAAAAGTTTAGGAGTAAAGAAATAAAGGTGAAAGTGTGTTTGGTTTCACGCCTTACCGAAAAGGGCATAGGGTACATTTCATTCAGAAAAAAATACTTCCGAGGGATCATCTAAAAATTCAACGCCTGACAAAAATAAACAATCAATAAGGATAAAAGGTAATAATAATATGTCTTTTGACATCTAAGAAAAAGGGCGCGGACGAAATTGCGGACAAAAGCTAATAAGTGTCGAAATAAACCGACGCGCTCCGGCTTCCCCCGAGTGCGATTAAGGAATTAGTAGAAGGAGTTAGTGTACATGAATAAATACATAATACAATACATACAGATACAGCATATCGTCATTGTCAAGCCAAAATCTGCTATGTGTACCTTTTTGAGAATCCAACATTTTGACCTTAGTGAATAGTTTACTGCCTTATCTATAAAATAAAATAAACTGCTGAGTAAGCACTATTTGTCGAACTACGACCTCTTAACAAAATATGCTATGTGCAGCAGCTAGAATCTGTTATATGCAAAATTCACTCTATTATCAAAATGATAAATAAACTATTAAATTTTCATGTTTAAAAGACCAATAAGTTTAGGTACAACATCTTAAGTTTCAAATAAAATACTTTACTTTATAATAAACCTTCATGTAATTTTTTTCAGGAAAACTATTTTTGTCAAAAGTGTACTTTGCACATAGCAGGTTTTGGATTGACAACGACGACAATTGGATATGTATATCCAATGTTCATCTGGAATAATTTACTTTTCAAATAGTTAAAGAGTATTTCGAACAGCTGCAATGTTTCTTGAGATTACCTTCCACATATTAGCAAAAAACTTACAAAATCCACTCTCTCACTTTAAAATATAAGAATTAATCATTTACTCGCGCATCCTTCTGTAAGAGGGTGGTTGCTGCCGCCAAACACGTATCATGTAACCCAATTAATGACTGTGGAACACATTGCGTTCCAACACAAGGACAAGATTATAAAGGGCACATTACCTCAGAATTGTACAAAATCCACTCTCTCTTTTTTTCTATAATCTTAGGCTAGATATTTATTTCATTACTATTGCACTAATACTAACAAAGCTTGTACTTTTTTACTGACATCTTAAAATGCATACATTCTCCTTAAAATTATTAGACAAGAACCGTCAGCAAACAACTGGAGCAAATTGTTCACATCCTGTCTATTAGTTGATACCACTTAGTAAGGTGTCGGGCCAATCAAACCCATCTGCTCGGAGTCAACGAGTATACTCATTAAAATCAGTTTATTAATCAGAATCGTCCTTATAACATTATTGCTTTTTTTTACACACTGGATGTCGTTTGGACGTGCGGAGAATTAATAATGACTAGCTCGTAAAAATTTAAAACAGGCTGGCTATACGGAAAATGGAAGAGGATGCATTGTGCGTCGGTGTGGCGTGTGGGAATTCCCTGTCGAACGTGCGTCGTTTCCACGAAGTATAAGGAGAAATTGCACAAGCGTGAAGTGGGTCAAGACGCGAGCCAGCCGGACTTGAAATTTTCGCAAAGGTTACCGTCGACAAACGGCGCCGCCGCCGCCGCCGTGTCGACCGGCAAATCCGGTTGTGCCCTTGCGCAACTGATAGCCTCGTTTATCAGATTGTAAAGGATCAACTCGTTTACAGACAACCGAACTACCTAGTCACTTGGGCAACGACATACAATAAATTGGAAAACCGATTTGATTTTTCACTACTGCAACGCAGGCCGGAACAAGAGAACGCTAACAGTTTCGAACATTGAATTGGGTTGCCATTATTTTAGTAAAAACTAAACTCAATCACGTCGTAATTTATAGTCCCGAGGGAAAACCCTCAGTACTGTTTTTTTTTCTTTGACATCCAGGTAAATTGTGCAGTACCAACTAATAATAAAAGTTCTAAAAATGCACAGATCTTTTTAAGACAAATCGGCAGTATATTTAATAAGAATAAATAAAAACCTACAAATAAATACAAAAATTAGTAATGGTTATAACTTTTCTAACAGTTGCGGTGGTCCGTTATTATTTAAAGTTTAAATAATAACGGGAAATTTGATAATTAAATTTTTTTAATTAAAAACATTTTTTTAATCTTTAGGATACTTTTAAAAAATTTTAAAACATTTTTTACAGGAAAAAAATTTAAGATAAAAGACAAAGCATTTAAAAGCATGCAATCTTTTCTGTGCTTTTAATTTGGATCTCACGCTCTACACCGTTACCTATTTAAAAAAATGGAACCTTTAACAAATTTTGGGAAAGTGTACCGTTGTTATAATTAGTAATGAAGCAAAAACGATTAATATTAGACAGACATAAATTATTTATGAAGAAAATCCTTATAATTATAATCTTCGAAGCCTACGTGGCTTTGGTTGAGTAATGAGCGAGGTGTACTCAATTTTGTAACCTAAGAACCTAGTGTTAAGGTTTATTAAATATCTTTTGGTTTATTTTCATAGACCATATTCCTCAATTTAAATTCTATCTAATTACCACAAAGTGAACTATCAACCTGTTTATCCTAATTTTATACACATTTTTTATATTTCATAACCAATATACCTACCAACTAGATGGCGCTCAGAACAAGAACTAAATTTGAACTGTGACATCACGTGATCGGGATGAAAATTATTGGTATAATTACTTTTGCTGTTATAACTCCGGATAAAACCTAAATGAGTGACAAGTTTCAACCAAATAAGTTAAACGGTTGATAGAAATTTACGATCTTCTACGTTTAGAATATCTTTTGTGGTAATAGCTATAAATTACAAAACAGTTTCTTTATATCTTATGCCAAAAAGTTAACAACGATTTCTTGGAACTTCCGCAACAAAACCTCGTTTGGGGGTGGGGAGAGCGAACACGTCATACGATGACGTCATATCATAGCGCGCTATTGGAGAAAGTTGACCGTTGACCGGTGAAGGCACATTATACCTATTAGCAACTATAGAGAAACGGAGATTCAAATGTCTAAACACGTGTGTGCGTTTAAGTTAAAAATCCCGTGGTCTTAATTTGATATGCAAAATTACGCAACTGCTTATAATATTGCTTCATACGCACTTTAATGACAGTTACAAACAAATAAAAATATCACAATAAACACAATCATACTAAAAATTCCATAATATAAAAGATAAACGATTATTTATCGGTCTACTTATCGATGCAACATTAATTTATATGAAGAATTGATTACGATAAGCACGAGGGAGGAACTAATTAAGTTTATTCTAAATACAAGTAGCGCCATCTGTGAACACACAATGAAAATTATCCAGTTCAAAAAAAAATATTATATTTGTCCGCTTTATAATATTATTCCGAGAAAAATACACAATAAGGAAACTGCTGCTTTAAAATTTTGTTCGCAGAAGGAACAGTATGGCCTTCGTTCAACGCTTTTTACAAGTAAAATACCCGAACAGAACGAGACAACGATACTTGACGTAGTAAAAAAAGACAGTATGTCTGTTATCCTTCTCATTCGAACTCAATTCACCAATTACAGTCTAGTATTGGAGTAATGGCGGGAGTTCTTAATTTGAAATATTATAATTAATATTATTTTAAAATAATTATATCTACAAATAATTAATAGTTAATGGATATTTGAAGGTAGCGAAATTTCGTAAGCGTTGCACTTTATTTGATACTTTATTTTAATATGTCAAATACACATGATGACTCAAGTCAAGAGTAACGTAACATTTTTTAAGCAAGATGTTGCTTAAATTGCCGATATTCAGTAAAATGATTTAAATTAAAAATACTTATTTCGATGAGCATGTAATACAAAATAACGCAAATGTGTTGAAAAAATCCCAAAGTTTATGCTCAAGAAAAAGTGTTAGAATAACCGAGTAGCTTTTAAAGTTTTATCATCATATAGAATAAAATATCAAGCAAAAACATAAGCAAGTCAGTATAGTATTACTTACGCAAGTATAGCTAATAAGTAGAAAGTTGTCTATGAATTTGTGCTAAATACGTACACACTCCGCCAACAATAAATAAAATTAACCTTACATAGTTGTGCTAAAACTATGAACTACCTAACTCACCACAGGTTTGTTGTAATCTTCTGTCTGGTAGTCAAACATTGTTGCGAACATAAGATTATCATCTGGTTCGCAATTTTTATAATTGAACGGCACCAACTGAGACATGAAGGCTGGTTTCTTTAAATGAAAGAAAAAAAAAGTCCAGACAACAACTGTCCACCGGCGGAATTATTTCCTTTGAACACAACGAGAAAAGTTTTTTAAATTTCAAACGCGGCGTGTCAATTCACTGTGATAACGGTATGACTCATACGAAGGCTTCTATAGAATGCGTACGACGCAGTAGCTAGTATGCTTTATATCAGACTGAGTCAGTTCGCGCGTTCGCGGCTGGTTTTGTACGATTGCCCGCGAGACTGTTATGCGCAAGCGCTAACCGTGTCCCAAGACCGAAAAGTCGTACGTACGACAAAAAACATTTCAGCAATCCGCTAACAGAGCCAAATACTTTCACAAAGCTTCGCTGAAATTTTGTTATGATATCAGTGATTCAGTGAATAGTTTCTTTATGACTTGGAAATCCCAGTAAAAGTTTTAATCAAAACAAACTATGTACAAGTCTTATTGGAATTTCAGTAAAAAACAAAATATAGAGTTTACTCGTAAAAATCTTATTGACAAATATATCAACTTCTTTGTGAAAGGCCGGCAGACAGCGTGACGGTTGACTAAAATTTATGAGCAGCTATATCGTCGCAAGTAAACACAAGAAACACCAAGGGTTTGCAAGCGGACAACTCTAACATGATAATGGAGATGGTGACAATGGGGGAATGGACTCTGGATGCCAGAAATGTCAAAGAAAAACAGCACACATGTTGATATTTTACG
The DNA here is from genome assembly GCA_910589475.2 of Bembecia ichneumoniformis. Classification (NCBI taxonomy): domain Eukaryota; kingdom Metazoa; phylum Arthropoda; class Insecta; order Lepidoptera; family Sesiidae; genus Bembecia; species Bembecia ichneumoniformis. The sequence continues at coordinate 6,996,676 of OU342537.1, read as the reverse complement.
GTGATGTTGTTGTGATGAGGTGGCTAGACGGGCTGCCCATCACACGCTGCGGAAGGTAGTGTCATAGATAAAACAATAGTGTATGAACATAGATAAGATATATGAACTCAAAATCGCTTAAAACAGAGAGAGGGTAGACATCTTGACCCAGAATTTAAAGAGAATGGTTCAGGCTGCGCACACTGTACAAGATCTTTCTTTATTTAGAGTTGCTGTGAAAAGTCAAATTTGGTAATTGCGAAGAGTCTGAAAGGATTGTCGCCAAAAATCATTGCATTAAAAAATTATTTAATACTATTTTTTTTCAGTTTAAGAACAATAAATCTCATTTAACATATTTAAATTATTTCATCTTCTTTCTCACTTCTAGCCTATTGCTACAATCAAAGAACAGAGTCTTGAGCTACACTATTATTTGAATATTATGACATCTGTGGTGACATGGCTCTAGCTTGCAGCTGCAAATCGCAATAACTTATCCAGTTTCTATCGACTTTAGATTTATTTAGAGCAACATTTCGAAATCGATGTAACATTAAGATTACCAACTTTATGGTAATACGTTTTTCTTTATGGTATCATAAAGAAAAACTTATTACTTCGGGTCGACGCAGGATATTCTTGGCTGAGATATTTCTTGGCCAAGACCGTAAAAGAGATTTGAGCTTCGAAAACTAAATTCCAAACGGTGTTACCTCTCACTGGCCAACAAAAAGACAACAATTTGACAGTTGGTTAATATTGTCTTTAATATTTTTTTAATGCAGAAAATAAGTAAATAACGTTGTGAGTGGGCAACCCTTGCTTGCTTTTAATTTTTCAACGCACATATATTTACACTGTGCTATGCACAGTATATAAGGTTCCGGAATATCATAATATGGTAACTAATGGTAAGGTATCTTTGATTTGATTTATCTTCTACAACCTCCAAGCATCGCTTGACAAAAATACTACACAAAGAAATGAAATAACAAACATCAGTAGGTCTTACACTGAATTACACGCGACAAAAACAGCTACGCCTGATTTTATAACATTGTTCACCGTTCGTTTACTTAGAAACTGATAAAATTTTACGCCAGAGTATCAAATGTGGTGAATACCACGTACCTATTACGTTTAAATTAAAGGAAACCGGACGGAAACCGCGACTGATAACGATTACCTGTGTATGTATTTTTTTCCTTATTTAATAAAATAAAGATTTTTACTCGATTTATTTAATTCAAAGTGAATTTGTAAAGCTTTAATGTGAAACATAAAATATAGAACTAAATATGTATAAGGCAGGTAATAAACATCTTTTATTTGCCACCGTAAGATTTTCAGATTTGAGACTGTAAATATGTAAAGCAATGTAACGCTGACACCTTTATTGCTGTTATACATTTAACAGGCGTTGGATTTTTATTTTTAGAAGATAGCTGGTGTCAGCGGCTTCGCCCGCGTGGAATATATAGCCTATGTCCATTCTGAAAATCTATACTAACTGGTCGCCATCATTTATCACCTGAGCCTTATAGGAAGCCCACTGCTCGACAAACGGTTCCCCTTAATCTTCCAAAAGGACCGGTCAGAAGCAGCCTAGATCCACTGACGACCCGCGGCCCTAACTATCCATACTAATATTATAAATGTGAAAGTAACTCTGTCTGTCTGTCTGTTAATGTGAAAGCCTAAATGTGTGTGGACATAGGGTAGGTGTCTTTCATCCAGAAAAAAAGTACTGTTCCCGAGGGATCATCTAACGCTTGGCAAAGCTATAACTGCAATAAAGATTTCAGTGCTCATAGGTATATTTAGTCAGACGTTATTTTTTTATTTTTCAACGCGGGTGAAGCCGCGAGCACCATCTAGTTCTAACTAATGGTGAAAGATTTTTTTAAATCGGATGAGTAGTTTCGAAGATTCCCTCGTACTTACAAAGAAACTTTACCTCTAATAATAATAGATTGGGGAAAAAGTTTCTTCGCATTTTATATGAAAACTCAAGACATTTTTTTTTAAGTCTTTCCCCCTATTAATGTTTGAAATAACAGGAACAGCAGTTCAAAATGTTTCTTGTTTATAGAAAAAATTCTTAATTACATATTATATTACGCGTTTGTTCGAATGCTTCAATTAAGACTCTCTTAATTAATAAATTATAATTAACTGTCTTATTACTTGTACGGAATGAATACCTATTATTTAATCCCTACAATTAATAAGACAGTTTTATAAGCAGCAAGAGTTAGGGGCATCTTTGCTTGAAGAACAAAGATGTGAGTTTTATTTCCAAAATAAATAGTTCCTTTTAAAATTAATGGTAGGTGATTTAACGTTGCCTATAAAACACGTTCGGTGCTCTACCATCCTGACAGGATAAAACGAAGTGAGGATAGGTAATTATTAGACTCTGACATCCCAATGTTTAATCTATTAATCTTCCATATTTATAAAATCGTTTGTCCCGACGATCAACGCACAGCCAAGAAATTTGGAATATAGGTTTATTTCATAACGTAAGCATCTGCTAATATATGCTGAAACTTTCAGTATGATAGTATGAATCTAGTATGATATAAAAGCAACTCACATTCCTCGGGAACTAAATTAGAAGTCAATAACGATCTCTTGAAATGGACATCAATAGTTCGAATTTTTTTTTAATTAATAATTTTCAAAAAAAAAATAGCAGAAAAACAGTCCCTTTATCGGAATTTAATAGCTATGGTAACAAAAATTTTAACGGTGCTCCGGTATGTAATCGTAGCACTGAATCATTTCAATGGCACAAAAGTTCAAGGGCGGGCATTTTTCTAACGATCACGTAGTTTCATTTTCCACCCCCTACATTTCCAAGAATCCACCCCATACTACGATCATAATGAAAAATAAATGTTTCTCGCAACTACGCCTTTCACTATAACGTTGGTTTTCCCCAGAAACATTTGGACTTCTGGCACATAAACATTATAATGTCTACATGGAATCGAAGCAATTAAGACTGAGTAATGCGCTCTTTTAAAATATATCAAACCGAATAATAGTATTTTTTTAAAAAACAAGACAATCAATCAATCAATTTCAATGAAAAAAAGATAATATTTTTATAGGAACTTTTAATATTTATAGCAAATATAAAGTTATTTTATAGAAAGTTTTAAGTTACATTTTTTATAAGACAAGTCAAAAAGAATATCACAATTTCCAACTGTTAATATCGGGCCGATTTGTGCCGCGGAATATTTTCTGTTTATACAATTTTCTGTATTATATTTTTTATATTATATTTTTTTCATTTAAAATAATTGAAATTGGATTCCAACTTCTCAGTTTACAATATCTATTGTTTGAGGTCTTTGACCAACGTGTACGGTGTATAATTGGAATTGCTAATGACGATTTACTTAATACTTTATGAGGATATACTTACTGAATAATATTACTCAACATATAAAAAATTATAGAATATATTCTACTAGCTGGTGCCTGCAACTTCGTCTGAGTTGAAAAATGGAAAATTTAATACCTATATAACGCCTTAAATCTTTATCGCTATGACGTACGCATAGCAGTGGCGCCGAATTTTTTAAATTTTTATACGATCCCTGGGGAACCTAACATCTTTCCAGGATAAAATCCTATATGTTCTTATAGTTAATCCATATAATTATGTTAAGTAATAAACTATCTGTGTGCCAAATTTCATCCAACACTGTACAGTAGTTTTTACATGAAAGAGTATACATACATACATCCTCACAAATTTTCGCATTTACAATATTAGTAGGATATATTAACAACAATAATTGTCAATGTAAAGTTTTCATGTAATTATAGAATTGCCTTGAAATTGTGACAAGACTGGATCGCGTAACATTCAAGGTCTTCGTTAGAAATGATGGAATCAGATTAACTGCCAAGTAATTTAGGTAGTAGGTACTAACTCGGACGAAAACCAGGAAGTACCCCAAGCGATTAACTTTTTGTTGTGTCCTAAATTCATTTAGGTACTAGTTGTGTTCCATTTCCAGCTGAAATATTTTTTTCAAAAATTACTAAGTTTGACACCAATTTTATTTTATTATTAAACCCCTACTACCAGGGGTCTAATAATGAAATCCTTGAAAAATGGGTGTTATTTACACCCAAAAGGCAATTTTTCAGTTTTTTATTCCATATACAAAAACTACGGAAAAGCCTTTTGTCGTATCGACCATACTAGGTAACTTTCATATCGTGTTAAACTTCCTTGGGGATGAAATAAAAAAGTAAGTTAGACCTTTTCTAGGACAGCTGAAACTAGGAGAAATGAAAATTGAGTGTTCTATTTTTTTAATTAGAATTTATTTACAGCAAGAAGGCAGGGCAGGGATAGGGAAATGGGCTCTGGCATCCCTTTCTGAAACACAATAGCATACACGCTGTTATTTCACGGTGGTCTTCTGTAAGAGGATGATTACAACCTCCACACAGGCATCCCAATTTCTATGACTGTGCCATTAAACATGTCAGACCAGAGCCGACTTTGAAAAATTCAATTTAACTTGAATTTTTCAATCACTCGACAAATGGGTGGACAAAATATCTGAATATTTCTTAATAATCAGAATTTATATACCATTACAAAATTACACTTTTTTTAGTAAAATCTATAATTTCTTCTTACTTTAATGGTACAAGGGGCACACGGGATAGGATGAAATGATCGGGAATAGAATATTTCGGATTAAGTTACAATAAAACCTTTTTTAGAATTTGAATACTGGCCTCTTAGAATCTTAATGACATTCAAACAATTTTTTTTTATTAAAAACAAAAACTATGTTGGTTTAAAGTTGACACGTCGTTAACAGTAATGGAGCTCACGCGTGAACATTTCCGTGCCATAATTTATCACAATTTTCGTCGCGGCTTATCTCAAGATAAATGTCTCAGCGAACTTGTTTCGATTTATGATGTTGAAGCACCGAGTTAAACGACAATATACCGCTGGTATGCAGAGTTCCGACGCGGTCGTGTGTAACTCAGCACTGTTTCTTCTGCAGGTCGACCAAGAACAGCGGTCACGCCTGAAAACATCGCAGCTGTGCGAACTATTATATTAGATGACCGTCATGTGACATACGAGCAGATTCGGGCTGTTATCAGTATCGGAATGACTGCAATTCAGTCGATATTACATAATGAGCTGTGTGTAAGAAAGCTAGTTTCCCGCTGGGTTCCCCACAATTTGTCTGAAGAGCAAAAGGCGGCTCGTGTAGATTGGTGCCGGAATACTCTGCAACGCTTCAACGGAGGGAAGTCAAATGCCGTTTATAATATCGTCATGGATTTATTCATACGAACCTGAAATAAAACATCAGTCAACAGTTTGGGTCTTCGAAGATGAGGTCAAGCCAACGAAAGTGGTTCGCTCCCGCAGCGTGTCAAAGAGAATGGTCGCTACGTTTGTCTCGAAAAAGGGGCACGTTGCTACAATTCCTTTACAGGAACGCAGAACGGTTACCGCCGAGTGGTAGATATATCACGGTTTGTTTGCCAGAAATGATAGCCGAATTCCGAAAAAATAACCCGAAACGTCGCATCATCTTACATCACGATAATGTGAGCTCCCATACGGCTCGGAAGACAAATGATTTTTTGAAGCAGGAAAACGTCGAGCTGATGAGCCATCCTCCGTACAGTCCTGACCTGAGCCCAAACGATTTCTTTACATTCCCTAGAATGAAAGATTTATTACGCGGTCAACGGTTTGAAGACCCCGAAGCAGCTGTGGAAGCGTACAAATCAGCCATTTCGTCAACATCAACTTCAGACTGGAATTACTGTTTTAATGATTGGTTTGCACGAATGGAAAAGTGCATTAAGTTGAACGGAGAATACTTCGAAAAAAATAAAATACAATTTAGCTATACCGTGCATGTGGTTTATCTTATTCCCGATCATTTCAGTGTGCCCCTCGTAAGTACAAGCTTCAACTGTTAAAACGAAGTTAAAACAAAAATAAACTCTGATCTCCATACAAAACTGATTGAACTCGTTTTACGAATCATTCAAAAAAGTATAGTTGAGTTGAAAAGTAGTTCTCCTAGATTTTTATGTAAACACTGCGGTCACAGAACTGACACAAATTATGCATGATGGTGCGTGTGGGCAACGTTGAATTTTCCTCGAAGGGCTGACGTCACCAGCGCGACGAACGCCCGGTCATCGTGGATCGTCAATATTGTCCGTTTCACAGTTTCACTCCAAAAATCGTAGTAAAAATTTACGATCCCCTTCGTTAATTTAAGTATTTCCCGAAATATGTATGTTGGTACAGCTAATTAACAATACGATTTTACTGTTTAGAGCGATAGGTGGTTGCTAAATGCTGACGGCCTATCTGATAGTAGATGGCTGCCGTCACCTATGTAGAAACACGAGCAATATCATATGGAAGTGCTCTGCCGACCCTAATAGCTCTAGTTGAGAAGAGAGGAACTGCCTCTGATATCTCATAACAATGTTATGAAGTATAACAGAAAAGAACAGAATATATATTTTTTAAATAAACCTTCACGTAAAATTTTTCCGAAAAAATTTTTTTGTCAATTTATCAAAAGTATACTTTTTACACATAGTAGATTTTAGTTTGACAACAATGATATGCACTTTATTTTTATATTTTTATACGATACGTTACATGATTATATAACCCTAAACAAATATCCGACGCAGAAAATCTAAAATTTAGTAACAAAAAAAAAATTTCCCAAGAGCTACGGGCAGTTAAAACAACCGCCCTTTTGGCGCGCTTGTCGTAACGTCAAAGTCCACAATAATCATACAATAACAATCAAATGCAAATCAAACAACTTTCTTTGACTATACGTGCTTGTTGACATTGTTATTATAGACTTTGAGGTCACATTCGATCTGATCAATAGTGTAGCGTTTCAAGTATTTTGAATATCCCACTATTTTTTTTACACTTTTTAATAATTATTTTCTTATCGAAAAAGAAATAATATAAAAAATATTTAAACAGACATACTTAATTCTAAAACAATAATGTTCATAAAAAAATATTTAACTCTTTTTTGAATTAGAGGCATATTTTCTATTGCCGCCACAAGGGCGTCCCCTTTATGACTGAATTGTATGTGCTAAATACAATAATAATGCCTAAATAATACTTACATAGAATAGTTACATCTAAAAATGTGTATGCATTGTAACTAAATCTATCCATTTTAATAAATTCCTTAGATAAATCTGTAAAACTGAATTCCTTATTAAAAACATTTGTTTTGTTTGTGGGAAAATCCCATATTAACTGAAAACAACACTGTTATTATTGCAGCTATTATCAATTTATAATGTTATGTTTAATATGTATAACATAAATGTTATGCACGTGTTTCCTTTAACACAAGTGACACGATAACACAAGCTGTTGTGGTGGTCACGTACTTACTGGCCATTCCTAACGATATATATTATTTTATTATATTATTACCTAATGTTTATTTTACTAAGCCTTGGTACTATTATTTATTTTGTGCTTTAACTTGGCATAGTTCACTATTGGAGCTCAGCTCAGATAACCTATAACATATATTTGACTATGACTATTGATTATATATATTATGAAATTTCAAGTACATAACTATACTAATAAAATAAATAAATAAAATAAATTTATTTCAGACCATAAATCAGGAGATGGAACCAAATTATCAATTGTCAATAGAATAAAAATTATTACAATTACACATTAAATAGTTAATACAAATAAGCCAATAAATCGTCATTACATACTAATTTTATACCTAGCTTTAAAGATGCTAATACACACGGTGATTGCTTGTATACCTCTCAGGGGACGAAACTACGACTATATTGGAGTAATTTAACCCCAGTCATATACGGATCGAAAATTAACCATTTTCGAGGGAAAAGAGGTTGAAAAAATTCAGAGATTATCCAAATTTTAATTTTAACCAGATTGGTATTAAAAAAATAAAAATATTAATTTGTACCATTTAATAGGTAACTAAATAAGTAACATAATAAAATTCAAATATATTCCATATTTGTATTTTGTTTATGCAAATGTTCACATAACTTATTAAATATTTTTTATCTTCACATATAAATGTGATTATCATCAAATAAATGTATGAAACTTGTCGTTCTTGTGTTCTCAGCTATCTGACAAGGTAAAATAATAAAGCAAAATTGCAATAATAGGCACATCCAGAAATGATAATGTACAAAAAGGCAGAGAGTTTTGGATAAATAAATGTGTTTACTAAATTAGTAGACACATTCTGTTAACCTTCTACAAAATGTATGAAATTTGATTAAAAAGCATTCAAATCTCTTATTACAATTTAAAAAAAAACTTTTTTTAAAATCTTGCATAATTATGTCAATTATACTTAATTGACATAATTAATTAAGTACAATATTTGTAATGGTGAAAACACGAAAAAATTCTGATAATTAAAAGAATCGGCATACAATGCCACATTCATTTTTTTTACTGACATGTATCAGAAATGTCATATGCAGATTTAATATTTTCTTGTGATTTTCTTACTTTCCAATGCGTGAGAAAACTTCACGAGGCTGAGAGAAAATCAAAATTAGTCAATCCATTCTCGACATATCAAGAAAGCCATTCCATACAAAATGTATGAGAAAATAAATTTTCTTCAGAATTTTTTGTGAATATTTCCATTGTTTTAATAGTTATTTTGCTATTCGAGGTGGAGACAAATTCAACAAATTCAAAGATCATTAAAATTGGTCCAGCCGTTCTCAAGTGTAACTAAACATGACTTTGTTTTATATCATAAAGATAATCATATAATAATTTAATTATTTATTCTATGATTGTAAAAATAATTTAGAAAGTAGGTACCGATTATTCCTACTGATTTATTTCAATATTTTTCGTCATTTATTCACCTCATTACAGGGTTATATATTTTTTTATAATACCAACCGACTGTAGGGACATATTCAAAACATTATCAAAAAAAATCCTATTTGCTCTAATTAAAAAAAAAACAACATAAATGATAAAGATTTGAGTTATAATTTTATGGTAAAACTTTTCTGAAATACCATGTTTATATTTTTTTTTTCCTTAGTTTTGCTAAATTATATTTCATAAATAACAATTTATCATAAAATAAAGATTTAATAAATTGTTTTAGGGCAAGGAAGGAATACACTTTCATGTTTAAAAACTTTAAAAGTAACTTGTTTAAGTATATTGTATGCACAAGCAACAAGGAATACTGTGTCTATTTAAAAATTATTGAAAATAATACTTAAAACAGTATTGCTTTCTAATAAAATAAAGTGAGGAATGTGCTAATAAAATAAGGAATGTGCTTTCACAACTTTGATGTTACTGCCTATTATGAGATCATTTTATATCTACTATTCCCACAGTCACTATTCCCAAATCAAATTTCAGTACATTCTTTATTTGTCCACATCTTTCATTTATTACAAAAGGTCACAATAACCAATACTGTACTGTTGTAACTCTTGTCCACTTTTGTTTGTTATCTTTAATGCTATCAATTTTCATGTTATCTACGATTCTTTTGTAAGGTTATGACTGCTAAAAGCATTATTTCCTGTTTCTACCAATAATATTCAATTTTAAGATAATTCAAATGTTTAACAGGAACACTGTATTTATTGACTAATATTTACCTCCTACAAAATTGAAAATATGTTGAATAAGGGGAATAGGAACTCAGTAAGTAGAAACTAATACATTTAAAACAGTAAACACAATAAAAGATTACAAATATTATAATTTTTGTTATCTGATAAGTATATTTTGCCAGACCACTATCAGCACTGAATCACTTTACTTTCAAAAAATAGATAATAAAAGGATATAAAAACAAGATAACATACTAAAGATAAAGCCTCACATTTCTTAAAATTATACACACAAATTATTCAATATTATTTTTGAATTGCTGAATTTATAATATACTCCATGTGTAACAATTGACACTGTTTTATTTAAAACTCTATGTCAACTTTTCAACTTAATTTTAGAATGGTATATAGTAAGTAACTACGCAATAGCCAGAAGATAGTGAATGACATGTTAAGAGATGGAAGAGAAATCCATGTAAACTTGAAAAATAATTCTGGAAAAATAAGCATGATTATGACTTGCAATTACATACCGTTAACAATGATCTGGACGTGGCCACTGACTGTGCAGTTCCATAATCATTTGAGGAGTCCTGCGAAGACTGACTATCATTAGAAAAGTCCGAATGGTTTGATTGACTATCACTCATTTCTAACTTCATCGTCATCAGTTCAATTGCAAAAATATTATCACAAATAAAACACTCGTATACTGCAACTTTTACGTAATTGTAAAACAGACTAAATTTTATTATCACTGGGCAGTGATCTTAAGGTTAAGTTGAGAAACGAGCAAATTGAAACCAGTTCTTGTTCCGCGTTGTACAAAATCGCTTAAAAAAAAATCGGTAACAAACACTTTATTTGTGCGACGTATCTCTCTGACAGTTCACTAAAACTATGTAATGAAATGACAACAGTATGTAATCAAAGCGCGGCGAAAAAAAAAAAGATTATCCTATCCGCGTTTAAGAACACAACAATGATGACTCATCTATTCACTGACGTCGCTGTCACTTTGGGGGATGCCCTTCTCCGAGAATTTCTCGCTTACTGAAACAAAACGTCCTAACCACCAACTTTTGTAATGGCCGAACAAACTTTTTACAAGTATCAAACTACGGAGCCTAAACAGAAACGAAGGGTGATCTCATCATCTATTTTTAAAAGTATGGCGTGATATTCGACCAATAGCGAGGCATAATAAAAGTGACGTCATTTAACTCTTTCATTTCTTCAAGATCAAGACTCTTCGAGACGTTCTGAAATAACGATTTCGCAATCATTGCTATTTTGTTAAATTTTTGTTACTGATAAAGTAGCCCGTTGATAAGAATAGATTATCTTCGCGGGACACATAAGTATTTTCTACTTAAAACTGATTGAAATCACTTCACTATAATACGTTTAATACAATCATTTTACAATTTTAGTATTATTGCTGCTATATTGATTTAATATTTGAAAATCAGTTAAGTAATTATATAATTTAAAATTACTAGGTACACTGTTATCTCCCGAGTAACTTAACATGTAAGCCTAAAGTAAATTATAATGAAATGTTTAATTTAAAATCTCAATAATTAGAATCTTGACGAAATCTCCAAATAGAAATGTAAATAAGTCTGGAGAAAAAACGCTGTTTAGTTACATTATCGGCGCACCTTGCAAAGAGTATATAATCACTACGTTTTAGCACCTTGTTTAAAAAGTTTATGTATACCTATTAGTGATATTAGCATAAAATAACTCATCATTTTTTTAAATCATATTATTGTTATTACATTAGGTATCTAATAACATAACTACTAAGACATTAGAAGTAAGTGCGAGGAGGTTATAATAGGACTTATAATATTAAACAAATACATATTTTATGTCGTAGATTGGAACATGAAGCTTCTTATAAGCCCCAGACAGAACCCGCAATAGTGACAAATTGGAGCCATAGGGTTAAAATTGCCAATAGATATGCCAAATTTGAATTTTTTTTTATCGATGTCGTTCGTTCGTTTCGTACTTATGTACATATTACTATTTATCATTTTAGCGGGTTGGTGGCGTTTAGATAGCCGTTTGGCTGCGGCATTCGCGATTTTTTTCCATATTATTCTTTGTCTGTTTTGCAGTGCGAATTGCAGATGTCCACAGTGGATACATTGTTTGCTGGAGACATGTGTTCCCATTCCCACTTCTTCTGCCAAGGCCAATTTTGCTCTGTTGCATGTCATTTAATCATACTCGTTCTGGCAGGCAGAGCATAATTAGCTTTGACAGGTCGCCCGGAACGGGTATGATCAAATCTTGTTCAATCAGATTATGCTCGAATGGAGTGCTGGAATGGCGTGCTTCCGCAGTTAGAGCAAAATTAGTCTTGCTTGGCCCAGGAATTGTTGGAACACACCCCCTGTCAAAGCTAAGTACGCTCTGCTGGCCATAATTTTGAATCGGCCAAATCTTGGCCAGCTGTCAAATGTCACAAATTTTATGTAAAATGATGAGTCTATGAACCACCACTCGGCAAAACCAAACAGTCGAAATAAAGATTAGTATAAAATGTTGATAACTTCGATCAAAACAGCACTGTTCGAAAATAAATTGATTTTACCGCCTGAAAAACACGGCTGTCAAACTAACTTTCTGACAATATTAGCTTTAAAGGTCGTTCTAGCACCCAGGTCCCTCTTTTCTACTGGACACTCTGGGTAAGTGCCCAGGGCCCCGTCATCGATGGGGTCCCCTATTTCCCGCCTAACTGTATCTAGGAATACTCCTTGTTTAAATTGAAAAGAATAAAAATTAAGATTTATAATTCTTTAAGAAAGATTGACCAGTTTGTCGCTGATGTCCATAGAATGTGATGTACTCAAAGACACAGACTTTGAAGAAGTAAAGTGATTGCGCTTCTTAAGGCTCGAAGGCCACCTCTTCAATCAACACAGATCTTTAAGCACTAACCTGGATATAGTGAATGCTGATTATGTATAATAATTATGCCTATTCGTTTAATGTAAATATAAATAAAAGAAAATAACGGTTGAATAAATGTAAAATTTGACTTTTATATTTTGCCTATTTTAATAAAATAATCCTTTGTCAAAGTCATAGGGGCCCCATTATTCTAAAGTGCCCAGGACCACTTAAAGACGGCCCTGCCAGCACCATTGAACAAATCTAGCTCGTGCAATATTTATCCAAAGGACTACTGGAACACACCTCAGAGAGTATATACTTATTGTATGTATAATTTTATTGTTTGAGTGTTTATAAAATAATAAGTCGATAGAACAATAAATTATAATCATGGAGGATAAAATAATAATCATGGAGGGTAGAGAGGTAAGGTGACAGGATTGCCCCTGTGTAGGGACCTTACCCTGCCTCCCCCCTGTGAGGACCAACTTACGTAGGTATTAAATTGAAAAACTGGCAAGCGGTTTATAAATTGACAAGATTGCCCCTGTATAGTATTGGGGGCTTATTTCATGGTAACCACCGCAAATAAAGTGCTACTACAGCGCTATACCCCAATGCTACTACAGCGACTCCTATTGAATGGTGGTCGACAGTCCCTTTATCATATACATACAGAGTCCTCTTTACCCTATCCTTACCTCTACTCTCCATGCATGGAAAATGAAAAGGAAGAATTAAAAAAAAATGAATCCCTCGTGTTGGTCGTCTTTTTGGTATTTAGTTGACTAACACTAAGGTTTTTGATAATATGTTTTCTAAATCATTAAACAACGTTCATATTCTTTTGTTCTTCTTCTTGGACTTCTTGCGGTGCCTCTCCAACTAGTGAAGGTTGGCGATCAGGTTGGAATAGTCCTCCTTATCTTTTGTTCGTCGTAACAGCTTTGTTTTGTTTGTTGTTTTACTAAAATACATTCACATTCAAGCTATTTTATTTTTATATTTTAATCTCTATTTGTTCTCATTTGTAAATTTTTATACAATGAATGAAATGACATGTTATAATTTAAATTAAATATATATTTCCAGTAACGCGCGCCTTGTCAACAAGTGAATAGTAGGTATTTGTATTGTATATTGTACTAGTATTTTTTTGTCTGAGTTTTATGAGCATTCGATCTTGTTGTTTTTTATTTCAATATTCTGAGTTTTCACCTTGGAATGCTGTTTCCAAATCTCGATCCGAATACAAAAACTGTCAATATTTCATGCAGACCCTTTTTTAAATTTGGCAACACAGACCATTAAAATGGGTACACACAGAAGAAGAAAATTTATCTATCATGAACATGGAAGTAATAAGTACTATACTTCCATGATCATGAATCAAATGCAGAGTTTCATTATCAAATCCAGTGTCAAAATTGTCAATGTCATGCATTGATCAGGATGTCAAAACAAAACATTTAATTTATAAATATAATACATAGTAATAGTAATTTATAATAGAAATTATTCAAAATGATGTATATATTTTTAGGGTGGTAGCTCAGTGAAATTGCTTTTAACTTTTTATCTGTAGTCTTGAAAATAATTCAATAGACAGTTTAATTACACTTCTACATCGTTTCTAACAATTAAGTTAAAAAACTAAAGGAAACATCATGCCTGGAAAAAAATGTAAGCATTGTGGATCATCAGAAATTGAAGTGGATCCTGCTCGTGGTGATGCAGTATGTACTAGCTGCGGTACAGTCTTGGAAGACAATATAATTGTAGCTGAAGTAGAATTTCAAGAAAATGCCCATGGTGTATCCAGTGCTATTGGACAGTTTGTGTCAGCGGAATCCAAGGGCGGTGCAACTGGATTTGGTGGAGGTAGGTTTTTATTTGGTAGAGGCATGTAGGTAGTAATAACTTTTCCAACGAAACGGCATATACAGCTTTTAATCCTGGTTGAGCGACTTGTCAATCCACCAGAGAGTTAAGTGTGATGAATATTTTTTGTAAAAGTACCTAAGCAAACAGGCTAACGGTCCACTTGCTTGTAGATGGCTTTATCACCTATAAACACAAATAACAGGGTTGCAAGTGCGTTGTCGACTTTAATAGGGTGAAAAAATAAGTAGTAATAGAGGTATAGCTTCTTTTTTCTTTCTATCCCCTGTTCCCTTGTGATTCTAAACACATCAGCTGCTCAGTTGATGACTGCAGAACATAGTGTGTTCTGGCACTAGTTACATTGGGGAAAGGCCTGTGTCCATATATGAGATGTGTAGGCTGACACAGAAAGACATATTAAAGTTTTTATTTATTTATTTAAGTAAATAAAATCTGTAGGTACTATAGATTTGTTATAAAGAGGTGGAGTTTGTACGTAGAAGGTAATCTTCGAAACTACTCATCCAGTATAAAAAAGTGTCACTAATAGTTAGAATGGAACCTTAGGATGGACATAGACTAAATATTCCATGCTGACAAAACTGGCTATCTATACATATTATAAAAAAATCGTAAATGAGCCATGATATCTGTACATGAAATATTTAAAAAAAAAAATTTGTACACATTGTATACTATCGAGGTCAAAAAAATAATTTTTAGATTTTTGTCTGTTTGTGTGCGTTTGTGCATGCTAATCTCAATAACGGCTTAACCTATTTCAATGCAGTTTTCACTGATTTATTATTTCACGTAACATTTGGTGTTTGTATTATTTATGCATGGTGTGCAATGTGCATATATAATACACACCATGCATATATAATGCATTACATGCTATACCGAATACCATGCGTACGAAGTTGCGAGCTCAGATAGTCTAAAAATAAAGATCCAACCCTTGGCAAAATTGTAATGTCAGGTATTATATTGATTTACATTATTTTGTCAGGAGTTAGGAATATGGTTAGGTCAGGAGTTAGGAGTTAGGAAGTGGACAAAGTCGCAGGCACCAGGTAGTAAATAATATAAAAATAAGCTGATTTAAAAGTTAATTTTCAAATACTTTATGTGAATACCTTTTCAAAACAACTTTTAATTTTTTTTAAATTTTGATTTTTATTGATTTCTTGAATAAAGGTAATTATTATTTTATTTAATGGTATTTAAATGAAACACTAATATTTTTATTTCTTAAAAATATGTTGTTCTTTTAAATGTTTATTTCTTTAAAAAAAAACGGTTTTTGTTGTGTAAATTTTTGGGGTCTAATAATAAATAATAAAATTGAAATTACTTACATTAATAGCTAACAAAATGTAACTTTATTTCACGAACCCAGATACTATTTGTAACTATTTTGTAGCTTTTAATGCGGGTATTGGACAAGAATCAAGAGAAATAACATTGAAAAAGGCGAGGGAAGGTATTACAGCCCTGTGTCAGCAGTTACGGCTAAATCAACAATGTATAGACATTGCCTGCAACTTTTTCAAGATGGCATTATCGAGACATCTTACTATTGGTCGACCTTCAGGCCACACACAAGCTGCTTGTGTCTATATAACCTGCAGGACAGAAGGCACGGCACGTATCCTTTGCAAATTTCTAAACATATAATCTTACAACTTGTACTGCTATATTATTGCAGTATTCAACGCAAATGCTTTGAAAAGTTTTACCAATATACTTCTAAAGTCTAATGGATAATATACTTCTAAAGTGGACATTACTATAAATTAAGTCTCCCATATGAATGTCATCATTTTGTATCAAAATGAAAATTTTATAATTACTCTATAGAGAATAACATCCTTAATATAAATTGAAACAGATCTTCTTATAGACATCAGTGATGCTCTTAATATTTGCTGCTATCAACTGGGTCGCACATATTACAAGCTGTCGCGTTCATTGTGTATAAATATTCCTCCTACAGGTAAGTGCCTACTTTTAAACTAGTTTTCATATAAATATATTATAGTGAGTGGCCTCACTGATTGCAAATGATCTCAAATTTAAAAAAAAAGTTCTTACTCTTACCAACATTATCATTTAATCCAACCATACTACAGGTGTAAAGTGAATTTTTAACAACACCAAACTTATTATTATCATAATAGGATTGTGCTTCCCTCGTATAGTAAATTAATTATTATCTCTTATGATATGTGTAGAGGCCACTGATAATTAATTTTTTGCATGTATTAATCTATGTTTAATTTTCAATAAGTAAACAAAATGAAGTAACAACTTCATTTCATTATTTTCACTAATAATCTTGTACATTTATTTTAACTAAATTGTGTATCAACATCCATTTTATTTTTGTGTTATATGATCTTACTCCTGAAGTCCTGATACATGGAAACAAAAAAGATCTACCTCATATTTGTGTATAAGTGTGTTGCAATATTTTGCTTGCATACCAATACCAATATTTTGCATATATAAAAACGGAGTGCCTTCTTTTCTTCAACTGTTATTTTCTTTAAATGATTGTGTAAAACAAATTATTTATTCTATTACAGTAAGTTGCAAAATACACAAAAGAAAATAAAATCTAAGTATTTCTAACTACTGTAGCAGAAAGCCTACAATGATGTAAAGAGAGAAGTCAGTTTTTCTTATTTTGGCACTGCATTGTAGCTACTTTTCCAATAAAAAAGAAACACCCAAATGTTATATAGTATTTATTGCAATTAACTTGTGTTATGGATCCAACTAGACCTACACGACACTAGAGAGCTTCACGACATCCATATCACAATCTTTAGGTACACTTAATTCAACAATATACACAAGAACTTTAAATTTAATGAAAACATTTTTTGGGAATGGTTGAGTATAAATATTCTCTTCGATATAATTGAGATTTCTACACAACTATTTTGACCGTTCTCATTACACAGAATAATAATTGAGAGGACGGATGCGAGATGATTGTCAGTCCTCATTTGGGTTGGAGGTGTTTGAAGTAGCAGTCAACGTAGGTCCATAATAAATGAGCTCTGGTATCTGGCCCCCTTGCACCCCGGTACCATTGGTACTCTCCGATGAACAATGAAACTGGAATGTCACTGTTCCCATATATACTTCACTTAACCCTTCTTGACCAAAATAACTCAGTTCACTTCCGTCTAAAATGGCTGAAGCAGTGTAAAAGCATTCTGGTTCAATTTGTATTGGATTCTCAAAATAAACATGAAAAGTGTTGCTCGATCCATCAGAAAAGAATTTTGTGTTATTCTCTGCTAATACTCTGTCTAAGCGTTTTAGTTCAATTTTGACATTGTAATCAGCGGCTCCATTAGAAGATCCATATAATCCAAAACCAACAACAAAAATTCTTTTGTCAACGCAAAATTTTATTGAATCACATCTGCCGCGGTATCTCCATTGGTTACTTCTATATGCACATGATTGAAATCTGTGGCATATCTGGAAAGGAAATTTTTAATTTTTAATACAACAGATTTTAGCATCTTTAAAAACAGTGTAATAATAAACTCTAGATTGTCCAAATGTCCATGTCATACTCCATTTCAATGTTATTACTGTGTACATAGTATTAAATTTAATTTCAGTCATTTGATATTATAATTTTTTTAAAACACCATTTAAAAGCTGATTCTATGACATAAAAAAGAACTTTTTTTTACTTGGTCTAATATCATTGCTAATAAATATTGTGACAACCATCTTATCATAACACAATATCTACAAATTTTTATGTACACCTTACATTATTATTAAATTGCAAATTTACCTGGGCTTTTAATCCAGCTCTAGCTTTAATAGGATATGATAGTTGTGGTTTTGTGGATGCGGTGAAATGCAGAAATATATCTATAGTTTCTTGTGGAGTTAAAATTCCGAGTTGTGCTGCACTATTTGCGAATTCTTCCAACGACATTGTGGGAAATCTGACAAGATATATAGCACTGCCGAGCATTGCTCTCTTGTTTGACGGTGTAGGATCTATTTCCCTTCTTACACATTCAGCTTGAGCCCACGCCAAAGCCGCCTCAAATAGATTTATCTCTTTACAGTTCAGTGTTTCTCTCGCTAATACTGACTCTAGGGTTGATACGTCAATATCTACAAATCCGTCTGAAGTAAGAGCCATTTCAGCCTAAAAGAAAAAAAATTTGGTGTTGATATTATAAGGTTGAGATTAAAACTGCAATACAATTTGCTTTAATGTTTTATTTGATAGCACATTTTTACATTGAATTTAAAAACATTACAAAATTTCACTTCAAACTAAACATGCATAACACCAATTACACAAACTGTATTGCAGTTAAAAAAATAATAATAAAATAAACTTAGTAACTATCTACTTATAATGACTAGATCGTGGAAAGCATTATTGGAATGCATTATCATTCATAATGTAATTACTATCTATCTACAACTTATCACTGGTTGCAATCAGGTGTTCCATCTTAGAAATGTCACAACCAGAAATCTAACAGTTTTGATAATTTCAAATATATAATTTGATATGACAACTATAATAATAATATAATATGTATAGTACTAATTGCAATGTACATTTTCGATACTGTTATTGCTATTGGGGCTTAGGTTACAATTAGAAGACTCTGACAGTGTTATGATCAAACTATTGTATGAAGAGGAGTGTTCGAGACAGATGGTGGTGAGATTCT
The DNA here is from genome assembly GCA_910589475.2 of Bembecia ichneumoniformis. NCBI lineage: Eukaryota > Metazoa > Arthropoda > Insecta > Lepidoptera > Sesiidae > Bembecia > Bembecia ichneumoniformis. Next base: position 6,977,474 of record OU342537.1, on the reverse strand, counting down.
CTGTTGACACACATACCTGTGCATCGATAACTTCCCAGCATCTTTGCATTAGTTCTGGCTCTTCAAAGAGTCTCGACTGGCTGAGAAGGAGGCAAGCGTTCTTTGCCGTTAGACTAGTTTCTAGGTAATTGACACAGGCTCGTGCTAAATGTGGCACAATATATTTTTTCGCAACATAAAGTGTTGAGAGCACCATATCTGCTTCCAGCTGGATTTCATCACAGTATAAATACCTGAAAAAAAATATTTAGTAGCTGTTAATACTAAAATATCTTTAAATTCTAATTGCTGAATAGTCTACTTGTCTTTCTCACATTAACATAAAGAAGAACAAATAGATTTTCTTAAATCATAATATGAATTATTTATTTGACAGAAGATGTCTTATGGGAAATCAAAAAGAAGATATTTATATTAATTAGCCACTTTATATTTATATTAATTAGCCAAGAACATAATTAGCCACTTTCACTAGAATTTGAAAAAAGTTGCTCATATCCTGTGCCTAGGGTTTTTAAACTCTCTATATCAAATTTCAACAAAATGAGACAGATTTAGAGTTAAAACAAAATGTAGCATTTGGTTATTTAATTAAATAGAATATACTTCATATAATAAGTTGTCTACAAAGTGACTTTTTCTAAATAACTTATCTAAAAATATAATAGTATGAGAAAATGTGCTGTTTTTGTTTGATTCTTAAGTATGCACACCAGATACCTATAGCTGGCTTGTTTTGTATTCTAGATTTCACATTTATAATATTACTAGTGACCCGCCCCCGGCTTCGCCCGACGTGCAATTTTTATATATAAGAACATTCCCCGTTTTTCCCTCTTTCCATTAGTAAAAACTGAATTAAAATCGGTCTACCTGTTTACGCTTGATGTCGTGACTAAGGGAAATGGGGATTCATTTTTATATATAGAGATTATTTGTTAGTGTGTAATTACATAATAATGCAATAACTTACTTTAATAATGTCAGAAAAGCTGTTGGTTCAACATCAGGAACTTCGATCTCTTGCTTGCACTCTGCCAAACCTCCATAAAACATGGCATAAAAAACCGAGCTTCCAGTGGCCAATACATATTTATGTGCGGGAATCACTTGGGTGTGTCCTAAAAAATTAATATACAAAACTCAGTACATATTCACATACTAGGTATAATTTACTAAAAAATATCTTTTCTAGAAAAATTAGCACAATCAATACTTCTTAGTTTTACTTTAGTTAATTTACCTGGAGTTCCAACAATGAAAGTTATGTCAGCCATGAGTTGGTTGTTGAACATAGCTGCATTTCTTTCGCGGACAGTGGGCTTTGTCGCCTGCCAGTTAGGATCAATTGTGGCAGCACCCGGTGGTGGAACAGGGGATGCAATGGGCGAAGGCGCAGAGTTTATAGAACCACAAGGCGACGGTGGCCCACTGTAGCACTGAGACACCTGAGTCCCAGTTTCACGTTGAGAGATCGTGTGAGGCGGAGAAAGCGACAAACCTCCTCCATTGTTAATATTTTCAGCTGAAAAATATTTATACATTATCATGCTAGTTTGTATGTAGATCTGAACTCTGGCCAAATTAATTGTCACACGACTAATTTTATCACATCCATCACAATGACATGGTTAACTAAATGTGACATGAAACGACGAAATTGTATCGCGTTAATGACCTTAAACTGCGTCGCAACTGAAACGTTTTTTCAGAATTGCGAAGTTTATATCGGCCAAACAAATCAATATTTACAAGTAGGTACTAAGGGCGCTCACCATTCATCCAAGTATTAGTTTGGGCGACTGACATACTGTCTCTATTGTCTTGTAACCTTTTTGATGGTTTTGACACAATCCTAGAGCACAAATTAGACATATCTAAAGATCTCTTTTCGCGTAATAAACTTTATTTAAAAAACTTAAGCCACAACAAACGCTCCTATGCACCTAACACCAGCCATTTTGTTTTCGTTCGTCTCCTTTTTTTCTTTGGGGTTGCCAAGCTCAGTTTCTTATATTTCACCAAATGAGAACTTAAAGGCTATTCTTGATATTTATTTTTCACTTTAATTAAATTCATATTGAATATGAAACAGTATTAAATACCATAGTGTTATTATCAAATTTTGGCTTTTGCGATTCAAGCAATGTTTAGTGTAAAGGTCAACGAATAATTATATCTGTAAACTTAATGAATGAATAATGAATAAATAAATAAATAATATAAAAAATAAATAAATAAAACTAGTTTTTTTATATCTTGTTACATAATAATAATTTATTAAATATAACAAGCCCGATTATCGAGTGGATAATATTGAGTGTCTCTTTCAAAGTCTATTATCGTCCCTATAATTAATATTCCAGATTGTATTTCTAGATTGATTATTTGAATTAGTTCTACATAAAAAATACCAAATAATAAAAATTCAAAACAATGAATACAATATTTGATACTTAAATATCTTTTATTTGACTTTTAACAAAAGACATAACCAGTAGATTCTATAGCCTACCACGCCACGTATATATAGTAGGAGTCCGTAATGTGTTTTTGATTAACTTGAACTTTAATGCAACTAAAACTATCCCAAAAAGTATAATTATAGTTAGAAAAGACACGAAAAATATAAAATTATCACCAATTGAAAATTTAGCAGGGGGCACTTTTACAGATATACAGATTTTCACCTAAAATTGCAACTCGATCTAATCTGGCAACTCTATTTTTAAGCATTTTGACAAGTGACAGACTGGTTTGTACCGTCTTGTCATTGGTAGTTATCGATTTACGCTTGCGCACACAGCTGCAATTTAAATATAGCTATCTCTGCTGCTGCGCCATTGTTTCTCCGTTTCTCGGGGTCCATTCCATGGTCCCGGCCACTACGTGTGGCGCATGTTCGAACGCTCGATAAAAAAATATGAAGGTTGCATTTGAAAAAACAGCTGTGAATATTTTTTAATTAGTCTTAAATTCATCACAATGTATTTTTGTAAATTGTGCTTTGTTTTATCTATTTATCGTTTTAAAATGTCTAGCATAAAAATAATATTTTTTCACCCTATTGCTACATACTATCATAAATTTGAATTTATTTATAAACCGAAAGTAACAAAATATTTTGTTTAGGATATTTCCGATTTTCATTGTAGTGCCAAGTTAGTGTAATTTTAGCATAATAATAAGTATGTTATTTATTACCATTTATTATTCTTAAGGTAGTGCCTACCTTGAATTATTGGTCGCGAACGTATTCTTGGCCTGTGTGCATGTTGTGAAGGCTCCTGGCAGTTTGGTTCTGCGAAATCACTGATTAGGCTCTCGAAGAAATCGACACTGTTGATATTCATCTGGAATCGATCTCTGGACTTGCAAACGTGCCAAACGAATCTGAAATTCAAAACATCTACCTGAGATAATTTTGTTATTCACAATACATAGGTACCTACTAATTTATAGACCAATTAGTAATGACAATATTAATAATATACAAATATATTAAAAATATATATAACGAGTTTTTTTCGGTTCCGTGTAAGATCGGCCTGTAGTTTATTATTTTACTGAGTAGCTTTTATAAATTTAGGAATTTATAATATATCTACTTATTGTTTTGTTAAACTGGAGAGATTTTCTTAAATTGGTGATTAATGTCCAACATACATTTTGAATTTGTAATTATGTAAGTAGGTACTATCAGAGTTTAATGTATATTCTTTGAAGAAAATATAAAAAGTATATATTTTTTCTTTTTTAGTATCATTCAGTGATAAAATAAAATAAAATAAGTTAATACACGATTTATTTTCTCTTATGTGAAAATTTCGGGTGATACTCATTGAAAAATTTGATAGTGACTTAAAATCTATATATTTATCTCTATACGTAAAAATGAATGCCCATTTCCCTTGGTCACGGCATCACGCGTGAACGGGTAGACCGATTTAAATTGGGTTTTCACTAATGGAAAGAGGGCTAAAAGGGGAATGTTCATATATATAAAAATTGCCCCCGGGCGAAGCCGGGGGCGGGTCGCTTAGTTAAATAAATTATAAATAACTGGATGTAAATTGACCCGATATTTTAAAAATTGACCCGATAAGTCTAATTAAGACAGAAAATTAAATGATTTATTTATTAATAATATAAATTATACTTCTGAAATATTCGGAACATCTTGTAAGAGACACTAATAGTCTAATGGTATCGGTTTAATAAAGTCAGCTGTATTTTAATAATAAAAAAATAGATCAAGGTTTTAATTAAACAAAGACTTTAATTAAGTCGAAAATAAATTGTGTTGAATATTCAGTTTTTACGATACGGGCTACGGGAATAATGGGTTGAGTAATATTTACAAGTAAAACAATTAACAATGGCAAACGTATTATTCTTAAAAGTATATTTAAAGGTACTTAAAGCGAAGGTCCATCTTTAAGCCAAACAAATAAACCTGCTCACTCTTAAAGACTGTTTTAATTGACTAATAGATAATGTGCTCATTTAAAGTCGCCCATTTAGGACCTGTTTGGTTTCATAAAAAATATTTATGACGGTGTCTTTACAGCTTCAAATAATTTTCCTAATTAATTAATCCTAATTAATTAATTAATAATATTTCTTCGTGTACGCCATCACTGAAATATTCATTTATTTACACTGTTTGTTAAAAATACTAATGTCACATGTGCATTGTTTACATCGGCTATATACTCGGAAAATAACTTATTCCAGTCGGTTATCGAGAGTATTTTTTCGAAAAACGTATTACTGACACACATATAACGGCCAAGTACTCCTCTAAATGTTGTGATTTCAATAAATAAACGTAATCTATATTGATAAAATCGTTTGTCCTATCCTATCAACGCACAGTCAAAACTACCAAGTCTTGAAAGCTGAAATTTGGTTTATTTTATAACGTAAGTATTCGCTAAGAAAGGATTTTTGAAAATTTCAACTCAATACGAAGCCGGGGCGGGTCGCTAGTATCATATATAGAGTAGAGATCTGTGCGAAACTCTAAGCCAGTGACACATTGTAAAACTATGTCTACATCCACACTAATAATATAAAGAGAAAAGATTTTATTTTTGTATGTTTATAAAGAATAAACTCAACTGATTTTAAAAATTCTTTCAGCTATTAGAATGCTACATTTATTAGCCAGTAATATGGGGTGTATTTTATTAAAAAAAAAAAAAAAATAGAGGTTCTTAAGAAAATTACTTCAATATAAGCCAAAGTATTAAAAAAGTTGCTTATAATAACTATTTTAAACGTGAACTGCGAAAATTATTAATGATATGTTTATGTAACCTAAAACTCATTACCGACAAAAAAGTTAGCTAGGCTATATTTTTTGTTCAAATTAGTCAATCAAAACACAGGTTGAATCTAAAGATGTCATGACGAAATCATGATATTAATCTTTATCCAACTAAATAGTTTGATAATCAAGGTTGATCATATTCTTTTCTTCTATATATAAAAATGAATCCCCATTTCCCTTGGTCACGGCATCACGCGTGAACGGGTAAACCGATTTTAATTCGGATTTCACTAATGGAAAGACGGATAAACGGGGAATGTTCTAAAAATTGCACGCCGGGTGAAGCCGGGGGCGGGTCGCTAGTTCTTTATAATTATATACATTTCTGCTGCCTTGTCGTGTCTATGTGACCTGAACTCCTAAACGGCTGAACCGATTTTGATGAAATTTTGTGTGTGTTTGAGTGGGTTTTTGCATGAATGGTTTAAATTCACAATGGACTCGATAGGTGGCGCTGCAATCGGATTATCAGATTCGGCGGAACAACGTCTGCTGGGACCGCTAAGTGTACTTATACCTACATGTATCTAAATTCCTTTTTATATTATTAGAAAAAGAACTTTCTTTCAGAACTTTCTTACAGCGGGTATGAATGTCGAATGTGGAATATGATTTAGGGCATCTTGAATAAATTATACGAACATCATAAATGTTTTAAGGCCATAAATGTAATCTTATATATAAAAATGAATCCCCATTTCTCCTGGTCACGGCATCACGCGTGAACGGGTAGACCGATTTTAATCGGTTTTCGCTAACGGAAAGAGGGATACACGGGGAATGTTTTAGGGTATATAAAAATTGCACGCCGGGCGAAGCCGGGGGCGGGTCGCTAGTCATTTATAGAGATCAGATATAATCCACGATTTTTTTAAATTTCGATATTGGGCTTTTAAAATAAACGCAACCAATAGGTTAAATTGAAATAAAATTTGACGACCACCACCATTACCAGAATAGACAGATAGAAAAATATTAACTGCACAGGGGAGACTGTATATTATGCTACTTATAATGTCATGCTATACTGGAAGATATCTTATCTTCCATTGTAACCTCGTACCAAATAAAAAAAAATGTCAATAACATTGTTTCTGTTCGGGACAGCCTACAGTTCGTGTGTAAATATTAGTGATTGTGCAGTGTTCATACGTACAGTGTTCGCATAGAAATGGGCCAACGTAGTGAAATGTTGGCCCATATATACGTATGAACAAACAAAGACAACAATAGAAAGTGATAGGGACAGAAAATACTGTAAATAGTGTTATTGCACAACATTTAATATTATTTCATAATATTGCACAACTTGCGCAATCGTGTCATCACCCATTTGTTATTGGCGCATTTGTCTCGGCGCAGGGCACGATTGTCGCTAGTTGGATGTAAATAATTGTATTATAAATCGACCTTTTTTCTGAATAAATTGTCTTCGCTTCACCGCATTGACCTATGTGACTAGTACGGACTTTGTCTTGGAACCTCACAAACTCTCCCCGATCTGACCCACCGATCGGCTAGATCAGCGACGCTTCTTAACGGGAGCGTTGCCCACTAGCGCGGTACACAGCCGTACCGTAAACCAATGTACGGGAGCTTACAGGCCCGTACATTTATGGTCCAATCGAGCCGGATATAGCCGATTGTATAGCGCTGTTGGTCAGTCGAGGAGAGTGCCTTGGCAATGCCGGTGACACGTAGCACCACCGCTCGGGATGACGAGAGGCCTACAACCTCCGCGTCCACCGTTCGGGACGCCGCGAGGCCTACAACTTCCGCGTCCACCGTTCGCGACGCTGCCGCGTCAATCGTTCGCGACGCCGCGTCAACTGTTCGAGACGCCGCGTCGACACTTCGGGACGGCGAGAGGCTAACTACCTCCACGTCCACCCCCGCGGCCATGCATGCCAGTTCCACGGACACATGGTCAGCGGGGTCATCGGCCGTAACGGCAACATCAACGTCAGCATCCGCGACGTTGACTTCGGTACCGGCGGGAGAAGACGCAAGTCAGATCGGCGTGAAGCGTCACCCGTCCGGTACACACGGCACAGAGGCCGTGCATCGTTCGGACGTGCGCTCAAGCAAAAGAGGCACGTCACACTCGTCTAAAAGAAAGACGAAATTAGCAAAAGCTAAAATAGAGCTGTTAAAGCTACAGATCGAGCTTGCCACCGCCCAGATAGAGGCAATCGAAGAATCTGACGCCGACACCATCGACGACAACACCGTCGAAGACCTCGAAATCACGAAGGAGAGGGTCGACACATGGGTCAATAGTCAAGCGCTCAGCGCGGCTGGTGCGCCACCCCCCATAGTTCGAGAAGTCTGCATAGCGCAGACTCACCAGGCGTCACCGACCACGCCGACTCCTTTCCCCGTGCAAAAAATTGAAGATCGGCAAGATAACGGTAAGCCCGAAACAGATCGCATAGTGCCCGCTGTAGCGCCCGTTAGCCAGAGTATCGGGCTAACGGAATTGGCTGCAGCGATAACTTTGGCCGCCAAAACAGGCCATCAAACGGCTCCGCGTTACTTCACGGAGCTACCATCGTATAGCGGGTCGCATCAGGAATGGCTGTCATTCAAAGCGGCCTACGAAGAATCGCACAAAAATCACAGTGAAAGTGAAAACATAGCTCGCTTAAGAAGAAGCCTTAAAGGAAAAGCCAAAGAGGCAGTCGAAAGCCTCCTCATATACAACGTAGAAACAAGTAAGATTCTGAAAACGTTAGAAAACCGGTTCGGCCGACCGGATTCTATCGCCATAACGGAACTGGAGCGGTTGAGGGCACTTCCGCGGCTAACAGACTCGCCGCGTGATATATGTGTGTTCGCCACTCGAGTCACCAACACCGTCGCAACCCTACAAGCTTTAGAAAAATCGTACTACTTATTCAATCCGGAAATCACCAGAACAACAATAGAGAAACTCCCTTCAGGACTTCGTTACAGATGGTTCGAGTACGTAAGTAAACAACCAAAAGAGCAACCCGATTTGTTGAAACTTTCACGATTCTTCGAAATCGAGGCGGAACTCTGCAGCTCGTACGCACAGCCAGAGTTCACGCCGCCTATAGAAACGAGTTACGCACCCAGGCGAACTCAGAAGACTTATTCCGCAACGGAAAATCAACATCGAAAAGTGTCTGCCTGTCCGGTATGTGCCAATACCGGACACAAAACAGAAAAGTGTTCGAAGTTCATAGAAGCAGACACTAGGACACGTTGGAACATCGCAAAGGACAAACGATTGTGTTTCAAGTGTCTACATTACAAAAATAGAACACACAAGTGTAAAATATCGAATTGTAATGAAAACAATTGTTCGCGTTCGCACCATCGACTGCTCCACTTCGAAGAAAAGGTACGTGCTAGTGAAAAGTTCGAAGTTGTCGCTTCCGCCTGGCAACCAAAGGAGACACATTCATTTCTGAAATTTGTGCCCGTTCGAGTCTCCGGTTCTCAAGGAAGCGTCAACACCTACGCACTACTCGACGACGGTTCAACGGTGACCCTCATCGATAATAGTTTGGCGCAACAAATAGGCGCGAAAGGGCCCGTTGATCCGCTCCACATAGAAGCAATCGCAAATACCGAAGTGGACGCAAATCGGTCACGTCGTGTAAAAATAACTTTACACGGCGCGACAAACCACCGCACCATTCGAGCACGCACCATGAACAATCTACAGCTCTCTGCGCAAACAGTATCGGAGCGAGACCTGTCAGACTGTCCACACCTCAAAAACATTAAACAACATTTACAATATCCACGTGTCCGACCGAAGCTTCTCATCGGTCAAGACAACTGGGACTTATTGCTCGCCACACAGACCAGGAGAGGACAGCGACATCAGCCGGTCGCGTCTCTAACCCCGCTCGGATGGGTGCTCCACGGGACACAGACACGCCTACTAGGGCGCCGTGTGGACTCTGTCAATCACCTCACCAATCGTATCGAAGACAGTATGGACCAACAGTTGAAACAGTATTTCTCTTTGGAGTCGCTGATGATCACTCCAAAGAGACCGACCAACGACATCGAAGAAAGGGCCGTCAAGACGCTTGTCGAACATACTCGACGAAATAGTGACGGACGCTACGAAACATCGTTGCTCTGGAAATCGGACGATTTTCAGATGCCCGTCAACTACGACAACGCGCTCAGACGACTCCACCATACTGAAAAGAGGATAGATAGAGATCCTAAACTTCGAGATCGCTATGAGCAGCAGATGAACGCGCTCATAGAAAAGGGATACGCTGAACGAGCGCCTCCCCATCGTACGCCGGGAAAAACGTGGTACCTGCCGCACTTTCCCGTGCTGAACCCCACCAAACCAGGAAAGGTCCGCATAGTACACGACGCAGCAGCTAAGACGATGGGACATTCGCTCAACGACTACCTGCTCACCGGACCTGACCTCATTCTGTCGTTACCCGGGGTACTCATGAGGTTACGACAACATCGAATCGCCGTGTCATCCGATATAGCCGAAATGTTCATGCAAGTGAAAGTTCGACCGCAGGATAGAGATGCGCTTCGGTACCTATGGAGAGGCAGAAAGCGAGGTAAAGATCCTCCAATAGAATATAGGATGACCTCTCTCATATTCGGAGCCACATCGTCACCTGCAACGGCTATATACGTGAAGAACAGAAATGCCGAAAGATACAAAACAACGTATCCGGAGGCATACACGGCGATTGTTCGAAATCATTACGTTGATGATTACCTTCAGAGCTTCAAAACAGAAGAAGAAGCTATACAGACAGCCCTTCGAGTACAACAAATTAATCGGGAGGCCCACTACGAGTTGCGACAGTGGACATCCAATTCGAAGAAAGTACTCGAAGCGTTCAATGAAAACTCCGAACCGATCGATAAAAGGAGTATAGATCTCGACAATAGTTCAAACATAGAGCGTCTCTTGGGAGTCATATGGAGGCCTGCAACCGACGAACTTACATTTGATCTCAACATGGCTCGACTACCCCCTGGCGCCATCTTAAACACTCAACCGACGAAGAGGGAAACTTTGAAAATAATCATGTCTCTCTTCGATCCGCTTGGACTCGCATCGCCTGTCACCACAAGAGCCAAGCAGATATTTCAGGAGTTATGGCGCAGAGGAACAGATTGGGATCAAAAAATAGATGCAGACCTCGCTAGCCAATGGACAGTATGGCTAGAACATCTGAAGAGACTCCGCGATGTCAACATACCTCGCTGTTACCCGAACTACAGTGACGCCGCCACAATCGAGTTACACGTGTTCGTGGATGCGAGCGAAACAGCATACGCCGCAGCCCTATACTGGCGCATCATCAGGCCAGACGGACAAGTGTCGTTGGCGTTTGTAACAGCGAAGGCGCGAGTCTCACCTCTCAAGCTGACGTCCATCCCGCGTCTCGAGCTGCTTGCTGCAGTGATGGGGAGCAGGATGGCAACTACAGTCATCGAAGAGCACGATAGAAGGCCAGACAAGAAGATCTTCTGGACCGATAGCAAGACCGTGCTCACCTGGCTGCAAATAGGCGCGAGGTCTTACAAACCATTCGTCGCGCATCGTATAGCAGCAATAGAAGAAAATAGTAAGATCGGCGAGTGGCGTTGGGTGCCTACCAAATTGAACGTTGCGGACGATGCAACCAGGGACGTACCCAACGACTTCAACTCGCAACATAGGTGGTTCAACGGGCCTAGTTTCCTTCTGGAAAATCCTGATCGATGGCCACAGGAAAAAGTTGTAACCACCTCACCGACCGGCGAAGAAAAGGTACACGTGACCGTTGTAAAAGAACAATCGAAATTGGAGCAGTGCATCCCGAATAGCAATAGATTTTCGAAATGGGAAAAGCTCGTTCGAAGCACGGCACGTGTGCTACATTTCATTCGACTTTGCCGAAGAAAAAGGGATCACGTAAACTACAAAAGAACACAGAAACGCACAGAGAAAGACCCGTTGTGGCGGGAACATAAAATCAAACAGAATCCCACACAACCGAAAATCACACAACCCCAACAGTTTGAGAAGACCTACTTACCAATCCCCACAGACCTTCTGCACGAAGCAGAGTTACTTCTCATTAGAAACAGCCAACAAAAGACTTTCTCAGAAGATTTACGTGATCTCCGAAACAACAGAAACATAGCAGCGCAGAGCCGACTGCGCCACTTAGCTGTGAAGATCGAAAATGGCATAATCCAGTTAGTACCACGTATCGGCGCTGCATGTGACGTCACCGATCGACAGAAGAGCCCTGCAGTACTCGATGGGAACGAGTACGTGTGCAGGCTCTACATAGAGTACGTCCATAGGCAGTTGCATCATGCTGGCGTCGAGACTACAATAAACGAATGTCGACAGTACTACTGGATCCTTCGGCTACGTCCGGTAACGCGTATGATTATTCACAGATGTCTCCACTGTAGGATTCGAAGATCGCTGCCACCAGTGCCACCTACAGGGGACCTACCACCGTGCCGGCTAGCACACCATCGACGTGCGTTCACCTACACCGGGCTCGACTACTTCGGGCCGCTCGCAGTGACGGTGGGACGCACAACACAGAAGAGATACGTCGCGTTGTTCACGTGTTTAACGACGCGCGCCGTACACCTCGAGATCGCAGCTTCGCTAACTACAGACTCGGCCGTGATGGCGTTGCGACGCATGATAGCGCGTCGCGGGTGTCCCATAGAAATATGGTCGGACAACGGCACCAACCTACACGGCGCCGAACGAGAACTTCGGCAACAAACAGATCGGCTTCTTCAAGAAGAGGCAAATAAGAAGAGGATCAATTGGCGCTTCATCCCTCCCGGTGCCCCTTTCATGGGTGGGGCCTGGGAGCGCCTCGTTCGCAGCGTCAAGACATCCCTTAACAACGTGCTACATGAGCGGCGCCCCACAGAAGAAGTACTCGGCACATTGATCGCCGAGGTCGAGTACACCGTCAACAGCCGGCCGCTCACACACGTCTCGGTTGATCCGGACGATCCCGAGGCGCTCACGCCTAACCACTTCCTGCTGATGGGATCGGGCCGTGATCAACACCTCGGCGTCTTCAACGAGGAAGACACCATCGGGCGCACGCACTGGCGCGCCTCACAACGTCTCGCCGACTTGTTTTGGCAACGCTGGCTCAGGGAATACCTTCCTGAGCTTCAGCACCGGCGGGAGCCCCAAGGAAGAGGGCGGCAAGTCACCATCGGAGACGTTGTGCTCATCGTGGACAACACCCTTCCTCGCAACACATGGCCGCGAGGAAGGGTCATCGCGGCTTATCCTGGACCCGACGGCGCTGTGAGGACAGTCGACGTCGCTACCGCGGCGGGGACTCTTCGCCGACCGGCTAAGAAGCTGGTCATCCTGCCAACGGAGCCGGCTGCCCTCCAGCACACAGAAGATGCGTCGACCTGACGACGGCGCATCGGCGGGAGAATGTTCGGGACAGCCTACAGTTCGTGTGTAAATATTAGTGATTGTGCAGTGTTCATACGTACAGTGTTCGCATAGAAATGGGCCAACGTAGTGAAATGTTGGCCCATATATACGTATGAACAAACAAAGACAACAATAGAAAGTGATAGGGACAGAAAATACTGTAAATAGTGTTATTGCACAACATTTAATATTATTTCATAATATTGCACAACTTGCGCAATCGTGTCATCACCCATTTGTTATTGGCGCATTTGTCTCGGCGCAGGGCACGATTGTCGCTAGTTGGATGTAAATAATTGTATTATAAATCGACCTTTTTTCTGAATAAATTGTCTTCGCTTCACCGCATTGACCTATGTGACTAGTACGGACTTTGTCTTGGAACCTCACAAACTCTCCCCGATCTGACCCACCGATCGGCTAGATCAGCGACGCTTCTTAACGGGAGCGTTGCCCACTAGCGCGGTACACAGCCGTACCGTAAACCAATGTACGGGAGCTTACAGGCCCGTACAGTTTCTGAATCTGTTAACATTGTTTTCGGATTCGTCAGCTAAACTTGTCGAATGTAGACAATAACGACGATTACCGTTTCGCTACCAGTCAAAATATGAATATGGAAAAAGTAAATGATCTGACGAAAGTGTAATCTGGCGAATGTGTTGAAAATTTTTTTGTCAACACCATTTTAGAAAATAAATTTGTCGGCTCAATTACTCTTTACACAAAAAAAAGCGTTTAAAACGAATAAAATCGTTGAGAATTTAAGAATAAAGAAAGAGCCCATTGACCGAGTGGTAAAATTATCATATTATATTGCACACATCAACCGATATCATCATGAACCGATTAATTAAACCGGATTACAAATTATTAGAAATTACAAATTTACATTGGTTGGGGCACTCCTAGTAAGTCCGTTGTACCTTTGGAAATGAACTTTTCAAAGTTGGGTCTGGTCTGGATGTTTTAGTAGCGGACCACCGTGAAATAACAAGTTGTGTTTCTTTGTTTCATGTCCCTTCCCAATCCCTTATCCTTAATCCTAATAAGTTCGGCAGCGCACTTGCAGTACATGAGGCGTTGCTTGTGCTAATAGGCGACGGTAACCACCTATCATCAAGTGCACCGTCAGCCTGTCTGGCGACTTTTACATAAAAGAAACTCCTGTTGTTTCTTCGTGAGTGTCTGCTCCGACCGTTGTCCATACTTGGGCAAACAATTGACGTAAATTTTTTAAATTTTTATTTTGCCACGATTATTATTTTATTACTAAGGGCGCTTCTAAACGGGCTATATTTTACTGCAATTTGTGGCTGCAATACAATGGCCAGCAACATTGCCAGCAATACCAGCCAGATTACACAATATTGCAGTAATGTCCCGGAAATAATTGCCAAACATTTTGGGTATGGCCATATATGGCCGATAATGTTCGAAAGATTTCCGGGCGATCGCTGAGCGCTCGATCTATCTGCAATATTGCCCAGCCAGTTCTATTTTTGTTTCAGTCGCTCTCTATTGTAATGGCATATTGCATCTTTTTCTACCGACATGAAGTTTGTTGAGTTTGAATTGTTGCTATCTTCTGTGTTTTGTTCGACTGACCTGTCGTTGTTTTTGAGGTTATAGTAAACAACAAACATTAAAAATGACCAATACGTGGAATAACGAGAAAATTATAGATTTTATCAATGAAGTACATTTACATCCTCAGTTGTGGGATGTGAAAAGCGGGCTATATAAAGACCGAAACGCTAAAAAAGATGGATGGAGTGTAATTGCTGAGAAATTTGAGATAACAAGCGATGACGCTTATAAAAAATTTCGAAGCTTGCGAACTTACGCACATAATGAGGAGAAGAAGAAGAAAAGTGGCAGTGCTGGCGGTAAACCAGTGAAGTGGTTTGCTTTCGATGCGATATCTTTTGTCTTGTCTCAAAATACCGCGAATACAGGCTTAGACAGTGAAAATGCAACTGATAATGTAAGTATGTTTATTACAGAATGTTAAAATAATATAAGGTACTTACTACATAGACTGATAACTTTTACTTAAGTAATTAAAACAAAGATTTTTTAAACTTAAACTAATTAATTATAGTAACTAAGCATAGAATGTTAAAATTATATTATTAGGTACCTATTATATCGATTGATAGCTTCTTCCTTCAATTTTTTTTACTTTAACTTAAGTAACTAAGAATGTTAAAATTATATTAGGCACCATATTGATTGATAACTTCACTTCTTCCTTTAATTTTTTTTTAACTTGAAAATCTTCCTGCTAAATATTTATCTTGCCATGCTACTCGCCCTTGCGGTGTCATGAAATAATTCATGAATTCATCTCTCATCGCTTTGGCTCTTTCGGTTGCATTCCTTCCCCGCCTTCTTAAATCTGTTAATCTTGCTTCATCTTCTCTCCATGAGCCTGGTAATATTCTACCAACGTCGATATCTTCTCTATCAAAGGTCCCATATGGTGAATATAGAGATCGCGATCTTGTGTTTCTTCGCAAAAAATTATGTAAATGTGCACAGGCCATAACTATATCTTGTACATATTTCAACTCAACATCGATAGTTGTGTATAATATACGGAACACTGAAGCCAAAATACCAAAAGAGTTTTCTACAATACGCCGTGCTCTTGATATTCTATAGTTACATACGCGTTTAGGCGATCCTATGTTCAAATCTAATGTATAAGGCTTGCAAATATTCTCTGTTAAGGGAAATGCATCATCTGCTAGGAAAACATATGGTGTTAACATTTCTCAGCCACGGAGGGATTCAGGACTCGGTATGTTAAGAGTTTGATTCAGGAGTGCTTTCCCGAAAGCTGTATGTCTAAAGACTCCTCCATCAGATATACTTCCTTGAACTCCTGCATGTACATATAGAAAATTGTAACGTGCATCAGTTACAGCAAAAAGCACTATGCTATAAAACTCTTTATAATTGTAATATTGACTACCACTGTCAGGTGGACAGGTAATTGCTATGTGTTTGCCATCCATCGCTCCCAAACAGTGAGGGAAATTCCAACGATCCTCAAAATCTTTTGCAACTTGTTTCCACTCTATCACCACTGAGGGCAGCTGGAAAAAATATTAAAGATATATTAATAATAATCATACATTTTCAGGTGACTGAAGCTCCTGACACTGGCAATATTGCTGACCCAGAAGAAGTCGTGGAGTCAGAAACAACAGGCTCTTTCGAAAACTTAGATACTACTCCAAAACCACGTGCCAAAAGGTCCAAGACTACAGATCCACTACTAGAAAAGGCTCAAAACATCATACGTGATGCTGGTGAAAAAAAACGAAATGAATATGCTGGCTTCGGGGAGCATGTAGCAATCAAACTAAGCAAATATGATGATTACACCCGTGCTCGAGCAGAGTTTAAAATAATGCAAATTCTATTTGAATGTGATATGGCAATGCACAGAACCCGAGCTTCATCTGCATTTACTCCGAGTCCTCAATACAACAGCAGAGGTGGAGTAGGAACTCCACAAAGCCAATACTCAGATCGATCCAAGTCACCACTAACTCAAAATAATTACCAGTATATTGTTGTTCCTGACACTGAAGATGATGTTGTTACTCCTAATCAAAATCAGTCAGAGAACAATACTATACAGCATGTTTTTGTTCCTCAGACTGAAAATGTCACCGTTTCAGAAGTGCCTCATTTAATTATGAATTCAACATATGAAAATATTGTGTCAATTGCTATTGAAAATGAATAAAAAAAAATATGAATTTAACATACATACTTAATAAAAAAAATTGACTTACTTTGATGTATTCTTTTAATGCTTCAATCAAAGCTGCACACACTTCTGGAATAATAATAGAAATCGAAGCATCGGACACTCGGAACAAATACATCAAACTTTTAAATGAATCTCCAGTCGCTAAGTACCGTAGAGTTATCGCCAATCTTGTGGTAGTCGGTATTGCGTTTCTCATGTTTGTATCATTTCTTTTTATTTTAGGTCCGATTTTGTTTAAAAGAAAATCGAAGTCACTTTTCGACATTCTAGTAAAGTTTGCAAATAACTTTTCATCGAGGCTTATTTCCATGCTTAAATTGTCTAAAGTCTCACGCCAATTTAGGTAGGGTCGAATCCACAATCTCTCTTTTTTCTTTTTTGATTTTAAAATAATGTAAGCTGCTGCGACAAGTATAATTTCGTCAGCCATTGTTGCCGATTTGTGTAGCCCGTTCAGGAGTCTGCATCATGAGCCACCTTATAGCCGACATAGCGCAACACATGGCCCAGCCATAGATTGCTCGGACATCAGTGTCTGAGTAATATTTTTGTAATAGCCGGGCAATTAGTTGTCAATATTGCAGCCACATATTGCAGAAAAGTATAGCCCGTTTAGAAGCGCCTTAATAATGTTGAAACAATATATGTTTTTGTTTTAGTTTTAGTAAAATTTACTTATAAATTTTAATTTTAGTAAAATCTTTACTCATGTCTGTCGGAAAGAGAACTGTAGTCGTTGTGATTGTTGTGAACTAACTGGCTTACATGGTGTAGTAGGCCTCTTAGACACCAAATATTTTAAATCTAAAGACTCGGAATTCAAATATTTCTTTTCCTAAGCAGCAACGCAATGTTATAGACGATTATTATTATTATTAAAACTCTTTATTTGTACTATAAACATAAAAAAGAATAATAAAAAAAGAAAGAACGATTCTTGATCTATACCAAGAAAAACAATTCCATGTCTTTTTCTGAACACCCTTGAAATATGTCTAATAGTGTTTGTAGCAATATTTAGATTAACCGAGCCAATGTAACTTTTCAGTATCAATATGTTTTACTAGCTTTTGATCGCGACTTCACCCGCATCCCTTTGTTACTTTATATATTTACCTTTTTATATCCTTTTTATAATATCTACCTGGCAAACTGTATGCAAAATTTCATAATGATCGGTTGAAGTATCGAAGTGTAACAAACAAACAAAGTCACTTTCGCATTTGTAATATTGGATTTGACTGTGTAAAATACTTTCATGTCTGTATACTAGTGTTTCTTCAAATCACTTTCTATAACGTTCTATTCATTTTTTTTACATATTGTTCAACAATCTTAACTGTAATGCTTTCCTAACACGCAATTATTATCGTTGCCGAAGGAGGCATTGAAGGTTTCGGTATAAATTGTGGATAAGTATGATCGTCACGTTCGATCGCCATGCTTATTGTATAAGTAAGCTTTGTGTTACCTTATACATTTCGAAATCTTGCAATAAACGATAAAGGTTTAGAGTCACACGTATAAAAATCTATTAATTAAAACTACTCAATAATATTCTATTCAGCAGTCATTGAAGACAAAAGTTTTCAACTAATGCATTCTGTCGAATATGGTGGACCTGGACAAGGCTCTGAGATAAGCTACAAGTTTGAACGAAAAGGCTGATGATGATGATGATGCTGAAGGCTCAAATTTATTTTGAACAATTATTCCTGTTTTGTCATTTTTTATGTGATTCTGTACAATACGGAATCTTGCTCACGCATGAAGCGATTTGCAGATATTCCAAAGGTGTCTTGGATGGAATTCGATCTTGAAATTATTGAGAGTTCAGGATTGAAGTGAACTGCGGTAATATAAAATTTGAATCATCTCTTACCACTTAATTACAATAATTATGACTTATTTACTAGACTTTCCACTCCATTGTTTGCTTTTACAAAAAAATGTTTATGTTCTGGTTACGATTGTAAACTACATAATTGTGACTATGGCTACATAATTACAAAAATAATTTTAACTTTGGATTTTGGAAACCTATTTTCTAAGAGTGCGTGGTCTGTCTGTCTGTTTTTTTTTTCTTGCATAATTATTAGGTAATTTTAAATAAGAGTCCATTTTCTAAAAAATATTTTATAATGTCAATTAGTTTTAAAAAAATTGTTTTAATCAGTAATGAAAAATTGGAAAAACCTCTACAGGGTTAAGACCTACAGAAAAAAAAATTTTAAATTTTTAAATTTTCATTTAGCGCACGACAAACTCTGCTGTCGAAAGAAGAAAGTCTTCATTTATTTTGACAGATGTAGTATTTGTAATTAATAGACATTCTCATAGGAAAATATAATAAAATAAATTGGATTAAAATAATTGGATAATTAGTTCATTGTAATTTTTTCTATAAATATCATTCCTTTATTTTTCAGTTTCACTGAATTAAACTTAAATTAGCGTATTAATGATAAATAATCTACAATAAAATATAAAAGTACAAACCGGTATACAAAATGTAATAGATCGGCTTTTTTGAGGATCCACCGCAGAAAGAATTTTCCCAACAGCAACGATAATATTCCGGTAGCGCCGCCGCTCCTACCCTTCATTTCACTCCTTCAAACCATAACCCAAAATTTTCTTTGGCAATTTATATCACAAACACTTCACGAAAGTAGATGAACACAAATATACGTGTAGCCGGTAGCCGGTAGCACAACGATAAATTTGACAATGCGCGCGGAACTGATGAGTGCGTTCAATAAAGTAACTGCGCCGGCGCGGCGCGGCACATAGATAGCGGTGCGCGCCATCCAAAAACAATAGTGTTGTATGTTGTATGCTCGGACCAACTACCCTTGGTAGTTCGTCCGAGGTTGTATGTATCTTGTATCGTTCGCTGAACCTTATTAAACTACAGTATGTACTCAATTTACATATTTTTGGACGCCCAGTACTTATCTTGAAGTATAGTAAGTATATTCCGTTTTTTTTTTACACTTATTTGTAGTAGCAGTCCTTTTGGGGGGCAGTAACCACCCTCTTACAAAAGACCACCGTGAAATAACAGCAAATGTGCTCTTGTGTTCCCTTGCTTCAATTGTGGATATTCATCATCATCATCTCAGCTGTAGGATGTTCACTGCTGGACAAAGGCCTCCTCCCTAATTCTCCAAAAGGACCGATCAGAAGCAGCCTGGATCTACCGTCCACCCGCAGCCCTTATCAGGTCGTCTGTCCACCTTGTGGGTGGACGTCCTACGCTGCGCTTGCCGGTCCGTGGCCTCCACTCGGGAATCTTCTAGCGCCAGCGGCCATCGGCTGTTCGTACTATGTATCCTACCCACTGCTACATCAACTTACTAATCCTCCGGACTATATCGGTAACTTTCGTTAACAATTGTGGATACCAGAGACCAATTCTTACTTTGTCCCTTACCGTTTATCCTATAAAGGTCAGTTGCATCTCCAGTTGTGTTGCTTGTGCTTATTGGCGACTATGGTCATTGGTCACCTATCGTCAAGTGGATCGTCAGCATACCTAACAGCAAAGCGTAACAGACAGACAGAGTTACTTTCACATTTATACTATTAAGTATGATAGTATGATCAATAAAAATGAGCAATAATGATAGTTTCAGTGTTATATTTTTATTGAAATTTTGTATGAATGAAATTATACCATTACTGAAGGTATTTTAATAAAAGAAAATCACTTGTAAGGTAATATATTTATGTATTTTCAAAAATATTTTTCTCTAAATGTTACCTAAGCTAGTATGAATGTTTTGTTAGCTGAATTAGATAAAATTGCATTAATACTGTCAGTGCCCAACACTACCGCAACAACAATTCGAACGGAGACTCTTGCGCAAGGTCGCCTGGGACCAGAGTTGGAGCGAGAAAGTAGACGAAATCACTTACGGTATCTAATCATTTTTATTATTTATTTTTGATAAACAGACAAATACGTAGTATTTTTATCGTGGATAAACAAGAGTTGGGTTAATGAAGGATAATCTTATATTTTATTTGTGTGATAAAAATAAAAATAGACACGAGTACAGTCAGCGTCAGAAGTAGATGAGCATCTGAAGTAGGCAAATAATTGTTGGCATTTAATTTTTCAGTAACATCTACACAACAACAGTTTCAAATTGATATGAGCTTCTTTGAATTCAAATAGATCTAAACACTCATATGTCATATATTTCTTTACAAACCGAAAGTCTTTTTTATGTATACAATACGATTGCCAAAGGTATCTAAGCACGGAAATCTTCAATTAGATCTCAACAATTATTAGGAATAAACTTTCACCTCTTTGTATTAAGGTTCATATTTAACTGGTGGCAATAATCTCCTACTTACATTATCTTTCATATTACGCTTGAATGACATCAGTGAGGAATCATAATCCTACTAATATTATAAACGCGAAAGTTTGTAAGTATGGATGGATGGATGGATGTTTGTTACTCTTTCACGTAAAAACTACTGAATGGATTTTAATGAAACTTTACAATAATATAGCTTATACATCAGAATAACACATAGGCTACAATTTATAAAGAAATGCGGACGAAGTCGTGGGCAAAAGCTTGTAATAAATAGTAATAAATCATTTTTTCAGGTTTCAGTTTTAGAATCTTTATTTATTCGATATTCGATGTAAGTTTTTTACAAAACATTTATCTTCCTCGAATTTTATTTTTTATATTTTTTATTTTATCTTTCACATTTTATATAGGTAATTATAAACTTCCACAAATGCTGCTTCTAGGGGGAAGACTTTTTTTAAGTATATAGCTATAAATGTATGTACTGGAAATAGAGAATGCAACGGTAGTTTGAAACAAATTTATCTAAATCATATACAACATTTAAATCTTACTGAGGCGACAGATAAGTATTATTAGTATAATGTTGAGGCCAGAGTTTGATCCCGGGCTCTGGTATTCATATGCATATTATTATTAAAATATTCAATCCTATCCTGTAAAATTATGTTTCAAGTAATATCATGTTAAATCGTGAGAATAATAAGTAGACAGAGTTTCGTATGTCTAAGTCACAAAGACATTGTCCGGCACAAAATGAAAACTCTTGAAAAGAGATAAGTTTAGTATACGTCTATGTGCCTGTTGTCCTATGTATGTATTTTAATTGAAATATGCAAAAAGAGTATTTAATCCACCTATTATGATGCATTTATACAACCTCCTTAGTATAACAGTAATTTGCTTTTAATTTTGAAATCTGTCAATAAGCAATGTGAAACTTGAAGAATATTTTATTTTTTGAATTGCCTTTTTAATTGAAGCAATATATTCGATTGAAAAAATTAACTAATTACATTATTCAATAACGTCGCGCAAATATGTATCGAATTGACAACCGTACCAAAGAGAAAATTATAGAAATGAGAAATACAGGTTTATCAGTGACTGATATTTCTGATGAACTAGGAATAACTGTAAGTAGTCATAACGGCGCCGTCACTGTTCAAGTTCCATTATTTACTTAGTACCCTGCGGCTAATATTGTTAAAATTTTCCAGAGGAACACAGTCTATCTTTGGCTGGATAGGTGGCGACACGCTGGCAATTTAAATTGCCATGTTACAACTGGCCGACCTCGAAGCACAAGTCACAATCAAGACAACAGAATTGTTCAAAGGGCACTAGATGAAAGATTCATCAATACGACTCAAGTGGCTACCGAGTTTCAAATATCTTCCAGCACTGTAAGAAGGCGTCTCAAAAAACGTGGCATTAATTTCAGAGTTCCGGCTAGGAAACCAGTTTTAAATGATAGGCACAAAATGCTCCGTTTGCAATTTGCAGCCAGATACCTGAACTTTGATTTTAGCAACGTCATTTTTATGGACGAAAAAGTTTTTTGTTCTTCTGACAACGGCCGGGTCAGTTTATGGAGAATTAATAACACAAGATATGACGAAAGGAATATTGTTCCCGATCGTCGTAGTGGCCGAATAAGCAATGCATATTGGGGTTGGATGTCAAAGAACGGTCCAGGAGAATTAGTACCCATTTCAGGACGAATGAATGCAACTGATTATAGAGAAATTCTTGAACATTCTTTTTTGCCAACCGCTCAAATTGTATATCCAAACCAAAACATTCAGTTTATTCAAGATGGCAGTTCTATACATAATTCCCGAATAGTACAAAACTGGATCGTTGAGAATAACCGCGAAATAACTTTAATAAAACTACCTCCAAAAAGCCCGGATCTCAACCCAATTGAAAATTTGTGGGGGAAAATGGTTCAAGAATGGGACAACACCCAACCAAGAACGCGACAAAACTTGGACAGACAAGTTAATGATGTATGGGAATCTTTTAGAGGTCGACAAATTTGCGAGAATTTAGTGACCTCTATGCGGAAGCGTCTACAGGACGTGCTCAATGCTGCAGGAGGGTATACGCAATACTGAGTTACTTTTTACTTGTTTCTTTTCTCAGGTTTTAATAGCTACATTTATAGTCACCTGATTAATTATTGTTAAAATGCGATAGATTGGAATAATAATCTATTTCTGGGGGATTTTCAGGTCTATTCAACATAGTTTAACTAATTTTGTTTTGCCGTAGAACTAAGTGGAATTTTTTTCAACATAATAATAATAATATTTATTTTCGATCATGGGTATTGTACCTGAGATAATATTTTTATTATTCCGCTCCTACATGAACTAACCGACAATCATTCGGTGTAAAAATTACCAATAACTTAAAACTATTCAAACCCACTATTAGCTATCTACACACAAATAATAATATCTAAAAATTAAACTTTGCAAATGTATTATATTATTTTATTTTCGAGGGAAATAGCTACTTTCTTTTATCTATGTATGAACACTTTTATTTTATTCATTTATAAGTTATTTATTTATATTAGCAATCTACCCTCGAGGAAATTTTATAGTAATATTTGTCTAGTAGAATTTTTTTAAGTTTAGTTCTGAATAAATGTATAGGTAGAAAATAGTTTTTGTTTTGGAAGGGTGTAAACAAAGTCTATCCCCGTTTCGCCGATTTCGAGATACTTTTTGGTTTAAGGTCGAAAATAAATGCATATTATTTTTAACAAATAAAGCTATTTTCAATATGTAAAGAAAAGGGAGAGTCAAATTTTTTTGTTTGATAAATAGTGGCTTACAGCTATCCATAGTACTTAATTTAAACATAGCATGTATACACCGCTTTTGAATCTTAAATATTATATAATTATCTGTAGAATTACCCCAAAATATAACACCAAACCTAAGAACAGATTCTACCATACCATAATAAGCAGTTATTATAGCATCTGCATTTACTATTGGAGCCAGTTTATAAAGAGCATAGGAGGAACTGCTGATCTTTTTACTAAGTTCATTTATGTGGCATTTCCAGTTTAATTTTTTGTCTATTGATAAGCCAAGAAATCTGACAGTATCAACATCATTAATAATGCTGTCATGATTTCGAGATCTTTGACAAAAATGCATAACATAAGTTTTATTTAGATTAATTTTTAAATTATTATTTTCAAGCCATTTGATTATTAATGATAATGTATTATTTATGTCGGACTGATAAGAATTTTTATCATTACAAGTCAAAGTTACTGTACAGTCATCAGCAAACAGTGTCATAGGATGATTAATGGCATTTGGCAAATCATTTATGTAAATAATAAAAAGAAGAGGACCGAGGACACTGCCTTGCGGGACACCATAAATATTATTACGTTCCTCTGATATGTATGTATTTTCACTTTTAGTTTTGTAATTTATTGTTTTAATTTCTGTGATTTGACGGCGGTCTGTTAAATATGACTGTATCAAATTCAATACATAGCCTATTATACAGTAGGCTTCTAACTTTTTTATTAAGATATCGTGACTTACATAATCAAACGCTTGTGACATATTACAATAAATAGCACAAACGAGTGATGATTTATCAAATTGATATTATCAACATTTACTAAAAAATCACGCACAGCCATATAATTATTGTTTTCTTCTGACGGAATCCTTTTTGCTCACAACAAAATATTTCGTTTTTCTCTAAATAAGCATTAATTTCATTATAAAAGTAGTCTTCAAAAATTTTGAGAATATTGATATCAATGCAATAGGTCTGTAGCACTCCATTAGTTCTCTATTATCTTTTTTGAATAAAGGTTTAACAATAGTTTTCTTAGGATCTTTAGGAAAGACACCCGCCTGTATGCAAAGATTGATAATATGACCTAGGTGATGTGATGACATATATCTCTATTAACAGTTTTAATAATTTTAGTAGAAAAACCGTCAAATCCAACACTGTTAGTATTTTTCAGATTTTTTATTATGTTGGGGAAGGCTTGGTGCCATGAACATAGATTGAGTTTATGATCAAGGCACACTTTAGCTTTTTCACCCACACCTTTGATTGGTTCGATTTTATCAATAAAATAATTATTGAATGAATTAGTTATGTCTGTAGGATTATATATATAAACATTATCCCTTTTAATTAATGATATAGGTTCTCTTCGAACATTCAGTCTAGACTTGTTAATGATGTGTCATGTAATTTTAGATTTATTACTTGATGTTTTAAATATTGAAATTATTTTGTGCATATTTTGTCAAATGTATTATTTTTTATAATCGCTTTGAATAATTAAGAAATTTTAGTTTGCTGATTTTCGTTGATTTTAATATAGATTATAATAATTATTCCACAATAATTTTCGTTTTTTTTTGCTACATATTTGAATACGTTTACTGTTGAACAGCATAGAACGAAATGTGGTTGGTGTGAGAAGAATAGACAGGGTAAAATTGCTATCTAACGCTTACAGTGTTTGCAAAAAGATAAAATGGCGATGGACGGGACATATGTTGCGGGAAACAAAAGAAAAGTGGACCAGAATAATAACAGAATGGTACCCTAGGGGTGAAAAGAGAAGTAAAGGGAGACAATTTAAACGTTGGGAAGATGAAATAAGGCAAGTAGCAGGTCCTGCATGGACCTGATTGGCCAAAGATCGAGCAACGTGGAAATCTTTAGAGAAGGCCTTTGTCGTAGGACAAGCTGTTACAGTTAACAGACAGATTGCCGATTTGTAAACAAATACAAATGTTATTTGTATGTACTCACATACAATAAAACATGTAATGATTGGTAGGAACTATGAGTGTATATGTAATGAAACACTAACAGTAATAAAGGCTTATTTTATTTATTTTATTACTGTTGACCCATAAACATATTTTTCCAAGGGAAACATAAGTAGGTAGTAGAAAACACTGGAATTTTCATTAAAAATACCGTATGCAACATTTGGATCATCGGTTTCATATATTTCATAGAAAGATAAGCTTTTTATACAAGTTTTAAATTTTATTAAATTAATTAAGTTTTGAAAAAAAAAATAACGAAATTAGTTTTCTACTTATAGATTATAGGAAAACCTATAAGAAGTCCATGATATTAAAATAACATGGTAAATCACTCAATATTGTGCATACCAACTTACATTTGCAGGTGGAATGTGTGGGAGAACTTATTTTTCAACTCCATGTGATAGGTAAAATCGTACGGAACCCTCTCCACGCGAGTTCAACTCGCACTTGTCTCTTTTTTTTTTTTTTTTTGTTTAACGTCTTTGTTTCTAACTTTTACAAATTCTTCTTAAAGGGTAAAAACATACCTGTTGAACAAAACACGATATCTAAATAAATTTAATTTTAATTTGAAACATTAATATTCGGTAAACGATACCTTATAATATCAACAATCAACTGGCATTTTTTTGTTTAATGTAATAAAATGCATAAAACTCATACAAAAATAAACTTCAGAGGTGTTTCGATTTTATTTTTGATGTGAATAAAAAATGTGTATAAAAAACTACCCAATATTGCGAGTGCACAAACATAGTCTATATAATTTTTATTTCAATTTTTACGTGAGCTCATACCGTTCACGTGACGATGGTTAAATACACGACATTTTGATACATTACAATGAATAAAACCATTAGAAGAACAACTATATGGAATATAGTTAAAGCGTTAGTTCAATCAATAAAACTATGTGCCCTACAGTTGACAAAATTAGTAGAACCGATTATCAGAGTACCGATTGTAGATAGATAATATAATAAAGTACATCTAAAAACAGACGAGGCATATACCCAGCAATAATGAAAAATATATAGCTGCTGTTATCGGCGCGACGACTACGCTTGGTTCAAACTACAAGTATATTGAACAACGTAAAGGGCCAAATCTCAATGCATATTATTTTTTTACTCCTTAGAGGTTTTGTATCGGGGCTTTTTTTAAATTTCTAATTTAAGTTTTATTAATAGGTCATTGACACCTTTAATATACATTAGGTATTCGTCCTTCTATTCTTTTGTTATTGTAGATGCATACCTAATTTAAAAAAAAAATACATATAAACATTTCGTATCGAATGGTCTATAATGGACTTTTCTATATTGTGGACGTATTTTTCTATTAAGTGAAGAAATGACAATTTTAGTTAGGTTTAAAATAATAAACCAGTTTTCATTAACCTAGTTTCTTAATTTATTATATAGCAAGTACCTTTCACCTATATAAAGACGTATATAAAACCCTATATAAAACCTATACACGTCCTAATATAAAGACGAGGGTCATTCGAATAGCGAAATAATCTTTCGCTTAAAATATAATATAATATCTATATACATATAATATTGTCAATTATATTTAAATGCTTAGATACATTTGGCAACTTAGTTGTACAATTAATTATGAAAATATGCTTGTACAGAAAATAATGACATTTGACTGTTTAGATATTTTTGACGCGTTGAATGTTCACATTAATTGGATTACTTTGCAGTGCACATATATTTGATTTTCGAAGTGTGTACTATTATTTGAGTACCTGGACAGATCCGATATATCTGATGCTGACTGTACCTACCTATACTTTTTATTCCATATGTAAACATGCTCGCTTACTAATAACAAAATTTCTCTACATCAAAACAATAGAGTAGTTTTTATGAATTTGTCTTGCATTTCTCCAACCTCCGTCGTTTTTTTAGTTTCAAAAAACTAAATGATATGAAATTAAATATAATAAATTATTATCACAATGTATTTTAATACCACTAGTCTTGGGATATATTAGCGATAAAAATAAAACCGTAAAATTTAATTTGAATTATAGTTATTGCTTATAATTCTTGAATTGATCCAAAATGTATAAAACCAAAATATGTATTTTTAAGCGTTCGATTACGATTAAAAAATCACGCATCTAAATAATGTGGTCCATAACGCACCATATGGTCCACATCTATACAATAATTTCTAAAAAGTGATTTTTTTAGCGAAAATCATGATAGGTACCTACAATAATGAAAGATGAGTAAGTACCTACTTAATCTAGTCACAAAAGTAAAACGCTATGATTTAATTGTGTGTTGTGTTGTGTATCATGTTTTGACTTCACTATACTAGATTTAGTAAAATTTGTCATCGAATACTCTAGCTAGCTGAACCAGTTTGATAAGAATAACTTTCAGTTGGCGTATAAAGTTTGTGGCTTAACAAGTATGTAAATAACTGTCGTTAACTGTGTATACTCTATATTTACGGAAGTCTCGAAGCCACTTCTTTCAATAGGAAATTATTAATTTCACACAATGAAATTTAGATCTTTACGTCATTTTCATTAATTTATTTAAAACTTTTTTGGGGGGCGTAAAAGACAAAAGAAATGTCTTAATTTATAGCCTAATATGTCCCATATTTAGGAACTTAGATTCTAAACATAACCATGTATGTTATTTCGTCAAAATGTGAAAGAAATTATTCAATACACAGAAGAGAAGTTTCCAATTTGCTGTAGGAATAGTAACAGGTGACGGAACATGGAGTTATTGCTAAAATCCCAAAACAAAGCCGCGATCAAACGTATGGGTCTTTCAAGATGAGCCGAAACCAACCAAAGTAGCGGGCGTGCAAAGTGCATCTAAGCAGATGATTGCTTCTTTTTCTGGACATGTAGCTACTGTTGCTTTGAAGAATCGTCGTACCGTGAATAGTGATTGATATTCAACCATTTGTCTGCCGGTAGTTATTGACAAATTCTGTAAAAATAACCGTAAACGCCGTATCAATCATATTGCACCACGATAATGCCCATTCTCACACGGGCAGACGTACAAACGAATTTTTTAAGGTGAAAAACGTAGAACTTACGAGCCATTACACATACAGTCCCGATCCTTGCGACTTTTTATTGTTCCTAAAAATGTAGATCCAGTTACGCTGTCAACAAGAGGCTGGAAAACATGTTCCCGACGTCACCGCGGAGGAGGGGCATAAAGTTAGTGCATCTACGCTAACGGAGAACATTTTGAGAAACAATAAATCTACTTTTGACCATTCATATTAACTTTTTCTTATTTATTCCGGAAACTTTTAATGCGCCCCGTGTAGTATGGTACTTGCCAGTGCATGCACCATTGCCTAGTCTCAAAAGTGCACCCAACCCAGCATAGGCTGTATGTGCTACAAGCCGTACAGCGCTGATCTTTCGTTGGGGACCTCCATTTGACTTCAGGGAGGTCTGCCCAAGACCATAAATAGATAACATGCAACTATAATAATAAAATACAGCCATAATAATTTGCAAGTGGACGTAAACGAATAAATAAAATATCATTAATTTATATACAATGCGACAATAATCCTTCTTCTAATATTACAAATGCGAAAGTTTGTGAGGTTGTATTGTTACTGTTTCATGCAAAAACGGCTGGTCGGATTTGGATGAAATTTGGCACACAGATAGTTTATTACCTGGTTTACCATATAGACAGATAGATACTAGATAAAGTTGTTGGGCGTTATTTTCTTTTTCAACGCGGACGAAGTCGCGGGTACCAGCTAGTTTTGCAACAATTGCGCTTCCATGCAATGTGTTATAATACATAAAATCAAAATTATTGATACCTACTTTGGTTCTTAATTTTCTTGCTGTTCCGTGCAAACTGTGAAGATTGCGAATAAAAGTTATTACAAAATATTGTATCTTGTTCTTCTGCAAAGTTGCATTTTTGTCTCTTGCGTCAATTTAAACATTCGTCGAGATAACTACGTCAGGTGTCGTCATTCCAATTTTTAGGCATCGACAACGCAAAAACTGACCTCTAAAGTTATGTATTTCTTTTTCTGTGAACGGACCGCTATGCAAACAGAATTCAAAACTAGCACATGGTGCCGTGAGCGATCCACCGATGGGTGATTCATTATGACTGTGTTAGAGGCAATATCGAAGTGGTATGGACATTTTTTTTCTAAAAGTGTAGATATTTGCTACTTCTTGTTCTACATTTACACGATAAACGGGCGTTTACACCGAAACATAAAAGTTGTCTTTTGACCTCCAACCGTCCTACGACATATTTACCTGAATCGTTTATTTTTATCCTAAAACCGGATCCTAAAAACAACCATCAAAAACTGGTAGCGTTTCCTTGCCTATACTAGTTTTTGATGTGTACTGTACATAGTGTTTTCGATAGTAATTAAAGAGCATCAATTTCATACTGCAATTACATAATCTATTCGTAGTAAATTATATAAATACATAATTATAAACAGTTAAAGTATTTTTTATAAACCCAAAACTAATGCTGATTCGTTCAGTAATAATAATTGCGATATTAGTATCTATTGAATTAGAAAAGTTGCAAGTTAATTATCTTTATGTTGTTCAACGCCATCTGTTGTCATATGTCACGCTAAACGAAAATAACTAGTTTATTATTTTCGATTAGAAGTAATTGGTTATATAAGCTTCAAGTCGTGAGCAATCTTCTATACTTTAAAATCGTTTGTCGTGACTATCAACGCACAGTCAAAATTTTAAAGGGTATATATAGCAGGATAGCCTTGGGAAAAGTGCCACCAAAGCCTAGGGTTCGAAACTATGACCAAATGATACTTTATATAGAGATAACATGATGTACAAAATTCCAACAACCCCCCCCCCCCACTACCCCTCAAGAGGCAAGGACACCTATTCAAGATTACGGAAAGTACATATTACACTACATAGGAGAGACGCCTGGCCTGTATGGAGTTGGGTTTATCATTAAAAGAAATCTTGTAAAGAATTTAGAAGAAATTAGAGGAATCACTGAACGTATTGCAATCCTCAATATAAAACTAGCGATAAACGGAGAAAAAGAAGAAAAATGGTCCATTATCCAGGCGTATTCACCAACTGAATCAGACAAAAAGGAAGACCAAATTAAAATCGATAAATTCTATGAGGACCTACAAAATACTATAGAAAGTTCACATAAAAACGTTATAGTCATGGGCGATTTTAATGGCCAAATAGGATTAAAAAATAACGGGGAAGAATATATCATAGGACATCACGGATTTGGTATTAGAAGTAAAAACGGAACAAGACTAGTAAATTTTGCGCTGGAAAACAAACTAAGTATCCTGAACAGCTTTTATAAAAAGAAACCATCAAAAAAATGGACATGGATCTCGCCCAATGGACTTTATAAAAACGAAATTGACTATATTATGTCCAACAATAGAAAAGTTTTTAAAGATGTATCTGTCATAAATAATTTAAATTTTAATACAGACCATAGAATGGTTCGGGCAACATTGACAGGAACACGGCAAAAGAAAACAAGAAGATTTCACAATAAACATACAGTTATTGAATACACAGGCAACACGGACATACTCCTTAATAACCTTCAGACATCAATAAATAACGCGAAAAACAAACAAAATGATTACACACCAACTCAGGAAAAATATGACAGATTACTGAACCAACTAAAAACTGCAACTAGAAAAACAAACTTAAGCAACAAAAATGAAGTATCGCTCATAAATAAACAATTGCTACAAACACGCAAGGAACTTTTAAAACAAAAGAAAAATAAAGACAACCGTCAAAAAATAACAGAAATAAGTAAAAAGATTAGCGAACAGTTTAGAAAAGAAAGAAAAAGGAAAAGGTTTAATACCATGAAAAAATACATAGAGAGAACAGAGGGAATAAAGAAGGCGTTTAAGGAAATAAATCAGGGAAGGGACTGGATATCAAGTATGACCAGGAAAGATGGTATAAATACGTGCAAAAGACCCGAGATACTAAAAATTGCTACTGACTACTACCGAAATCTATACCAAAGTCACAATACAGGACATATCGAAAAAGAATACAACACACCGATTGATGCAGATCAAATACCAGCTATAATAAAGGCGGAAACAATAAAAGCAATCAGCTCACAAAAGCTTGATAAAGCCCCTGGACCAGATCAAATTACAAACGAATTATTAAAAATACATTGCCAGTGATTGCTCCAATGCTAACGGATATATTTAATGAAATTATTAATACAGAAATTATTCCTGAAGATTGGACCAAATCTACAATTGTATTGCTGCACAAAAAAGGAGACAGACGAGACATAGCAAATTACAGACCAATTAGTCTAATGTCCAATGTCTACAAGGTGTTCTCAAAAATTATACTATCAAGAATTACCAATACTCTTGATGAAAATCAGCCAAAGGAACAAGCTGGTTTCCGTCGAAACTTTTCAACTATAGACCATATTCACGCCCTGAGGCAGATACTACAAAAATGTAAAGAATACAATAAATCTTACTACCTAGGGTTTGTCGATTTTAGCAAAGCATTCGATACACTAGAACACGGATTTATCTGGGACGCACTCGAAGCACAAGGGGTACAAAGAAAATACATACGTATACTTAAAAACGTATACTCTAGGAGTACAGCGCAAATTAAATTGGAATCAACAGGCGTTGAACCCCCTATTAAAAGAGGTGTACGCCAAGGAGACCCAATTTCACCTAAATTATTTACAGCCGTCTTAGAAATGATATTCAGGAACCTTGAATGGATGGAAAATGGACTCAATATAAATGGCGAAAACCTAAATCATCTACGCTTCGCAGATGACTTAATATTATTTTCGGACAGTCCAAAAACCCTGGAGATAATGTTGCAACAGTTATCGGATGAAAGACTTAAAGTAATAATATAAAAAAACAAGAGCTCTCCAAGTACTCCCAATACTCCAAGTATATACTTTGTCTATATAAAATTGCATCTGTGCGAAGCCGGGGCTAGTTGCTAACACAATATCAATGTATGCATAATGCATTACAGATTATTATACAAGGTCCAATACAGGAATAGCAAAATTATGCGTCGTTGCCAGGAAAATACATAAAAATTCAAGGACTGTCAATAGGAACAAGCAGTCAACAAAAAGAACAAAATAAATTCGATAGACTTCTTCAATTAAATAAACGCAAAAGAAGTGTTTGGTCTAAACGATGCCTTCGGCAACTGTTTCATTTTTGAAGAATATAATGAGTATATAAATGTAAGTATTAAATTTTACTAGCAACTCGCTTCTGGCTTGCAATTTCCGGATGCATTTTTTTTGCAAATTCCGTTTATCGCTCTTCCCATTAGTGAAAACCGTATCAATAGCCGTTGAGTGGTTTGGAGGAAGTCAGCGGGGAAAAAGACAGAGACAGAGAGCGACTTTTTTTATTTATTTTATAATATCTATACATAGGCCGCACTGAAAGTTTTTAGAACTGGCTAGAAAGTAAAGACAGAAATGAAAAATAAATGTAAATTTCGACTTAAAAACTCTTTAGTCAGCTGTCGATGTAATTTCATTCAGCTGACATTCGTTTCTATCAATTTGCATTTCGAACAACGTGCGCACAACGTTCGAAGTCTTCATGAGGGAGACAGACATATATATATTATATATATTATATATGTCTGCACCGTTCGGTCGGCATCAGTTCGGTGCACTCTACTAGCAATATAGGAGTATTAAATATATGGTATCGTGCGACAAAACGAATTTGACGAGAAAAATTTTTCGCTCTATGATTTATTATGAATTTCGTTGCGGTCTTAATCAACAACAAAGTTATGATAGACTTCGATTGGCATGAAGAAGCCATCCCGTGCCACTGTTTATAATTGATTCAGTGAGTTTAAACGTGGTTGTAGATTTTCGTAAAGGACGTCTAGTGCTGGCTGTGAAAGAGTGACATACCAACTGATTTGGTCAAGTTTAGGCATTGGCATGAGTTCAGTGCATAAACTCTTGCACGAACATCTATGCTTGAGGAAGTTTTGAATACCTACATGAATACCCCATAATTTAACAGAAAATAAAAAACGGCATCGCTTTCATTGATGCCGCGAAATGATTGGAAAATATAACGGAGGTTTGTCAAATGTTATATTTGACATCTTCACAGGAGATGAAACCTGGATATATAGTTACGAATCCGAAACCAAAAGGCAATCTCCACAATGGGTGTTTCCTTTCGAGGATTTTCCAACAAAAGTGAAGAAGTGAAGGGAAAAAGACGATTGCATCATTCTTTGGATTGACAGGACATTTTACAAACATTGCGTTAGCGTTAGAGGATCAAAAGACCGTTACTGCAGACTGGTATATCAGTAATTGTTTGCCAGTTGTCTTGGAAAAGTTCGACAGAAGCGCCCAAGAAGTAGAGTCCTCCTTCACCACGCCAATGCTAGAAGCCCACTCCACTCCGCCAGAGGAATAATCGAATACTTGATTACGAAGAGAGTGAAATTAGTGAGTCATTCTCCTTATAGTAAAGCCCGACCACCATGTGATTTTTATTCCCAAAAATAAAATATAAAATTAGAGGAATTCGCTTTATGAGGCCTGAAGATGCAATGAAAGCGTTCGAAAACGCCGTGAAAAAGACTCCTAAAGTAGAGTGGGCCTACTGCCTCAGTTAGTTCTACCGCATGCAACGGCGCTAACAAAAGAATGGAGACTACTTCGAAAAACAACAAAAATACAAACATTAGAAAACTGTTTGTATTTTTGTTGTTTTTATTATTTAGTTTGCGAGTTTAAAAAAGCTTTTATTGTTACCCTCGTATAGATAATTTACCCTAATTGAATAAGTATAAATAGGTACCCAACCTATGCTGGAATAAATTATAGAGTACGATTTGTAATTATTATTGCTAAATAGCATTTCTTAATAAAAAAATCGATCCCATTAATAGGCTTGCGTCAAAGTATTCGATTGTTTAGATAACCTTGTTCCTATACTTTTTCATAGTGTCATTAAAGGTTGATGAAGATTTAATACTAAGTTGTTATAAATTGCGATACCAAATTGCGAGATTATAATACCTACCTACGCTTGGATATACAATATTGTTACAAAATGTGAATTCCATGAGAACGTCTACGATGCATATAAATATAACAACAGCATTATATGTGATTGTCTGGTGTGGTAAGTGGTCACTGTTTTTTTTTTAAATATAAAGCTCGTCATGCAGTCTGACGGTGCACTTGATGGTGGGTGATTACTGTCGTCTATAGACAAGCAACGCCATAGGGATTGAAAATATGTTGCCAAAATAGGGTAAGGTAAAAGAGGAGATTTGGGAATAGACTTTGTTATCCCTCCCTCAGTCACCAAAACATGTAAAATCACGTAATGAATTGTACTCGTGCTTGACTGGTTACTGAAATTATACTACGGTCACACCGTATCGAAATTTTGATATTAAATTTAAATTCATATGCATTTTTATTATATTATATAATCAATATCCTTTATGTTATATAGGTCATGGTTACAGTTGAACATTGAATCTGAACTATGGTTAAGAATTTTAACTGGGTACCGGAAGCTATCTTCATGTGAATGAGTTAAAAATTAAGGAGTTAACGAGTAATTTAGGTGTTCTAATTTCAAAAACCAATTTAAAATTCTCAACCCAAGACTATGAGGGTCGCCGCCTATTTTTCTGTCTCATTGTTGTTTTCAACATAACTCTAGTGTATTCCAATATCCTCATATTATAAAACATTTTCCAACGCAGACGAAGTTGCGGGCACAAGTTAGTATATATATTATGATGCAATATTATGATGCAAAATTCGAAAACATGTGTAATCATAGTAAGTACATATATGTATATGCAAAATAGCTAAATTTTCCTCTTACGTTAAATCGATTCTTTTTCAATTGGATTCATGTTTTATCTAAACTCAATTTTACCAAAAGTAAGTAGGTGAGTTAGTAGGTGCAAACTTATTCCATTAATTCTTCAAATGTAATTTCTCGTAAATTAAACGACATACTTAACATTTTTTTGCTGGGTCGTAATGGTACTTCGGCGTATTTTTTAGATTCGTAATAAAATGAAAGAATAGTGTTTTTAAAAATGACCATAAAGACAGCAACGTGTCAGTCAACACACCAAAAAATGCATTTACACGAGGAACACAAAATTTTGTAATTGTATTTTTGTAATGTTCATTGCAGTATGAATCGTCCACTGCATATAAAATGCGAATAAATCTGTGCCAGTCTTTTTTATGTTAATATTATGTGAAGCGGAACGTTCTTATACGTTGAATAATATCTGAACATTTACATATTATAAAAAAATGGTTGAAAATCTAACCTACTGTTTTAGCGACCCACCCCGACGGTTTATTGCTCTTTCCATTAGTGAAAATAGTATCAAAATCCATTGGATTCGTTTAGAAGAAGCTAGCGGAGAAACAGAGGCGACCTTATTTTACAACTAGTTGAACCCGATCCATAAATATATGTATATTTTTAAAATGAAAGTAACCTAAGTTACTCCTTATAACATCAGTTATCTGCCAGTGAAAGTCCCATCAAAATCGGTTCAGCCGTTCCGGAGATTGACCGAAACAAACGAACACATTTGAAACACACTTGATACACTTTTATTAAAAAGCCGTTATTATTTATTTATTAGTATAGAGTATAGATATGTGTAGATATAGAAGGTGTCCAGTTTCAAGTAGCTTGGAAATACCTGGGCATTACTGAATTAAATTAGAACCAGTCGGATGAATCTTCATCAGCCCCATTGTTACGTTTGTCCGTGTTGTGTTCTTTTTCGCACATACAAAGAAATCGCCACAGTGACTGCGGTTAAATATAGTTGGCCCAGTTTAACTAGACATTACGTAAATAAAAATATGTGAGAACTTATTCTTACATGCTAGGGTATCGTGGTATTTGCATTGTGTTCTTAAATTTTTAATTTAATAACAACCTTTTAATAATTAAAAATTGCTGTGTGAAAATTAGTTTGGAATGGCAATAGGCCGCATCACGTCTGTCGAAGAGCGGATAACCGATGGGATAGAAGACGCGAATGGAGAACACGAATTGGAAAGCGCAACGTGGGACGTCCTTTTTTTTTTTTTTTTTTTTTTTTGGCGTGGGAAAATCTGCGAGCCAGATCCCCACCGACCATGGGGACATCAGTGGGGTATGTGGGACTTCTACCCACTAAAAACCCACGGTGCTTCCTCACGCCGTCTATGGGCGGGGGGGTAAGGGATCGTGGAAAACATGCATCTGCCTCCCCCGCCAGACGAGGCCCGCGCACTTGCGGGCTCCACCTCGATTAGGCGCGGAGTTTGATCTCCGCGCCGTGGAGAGACGTGCCGGAAACACACAGCACGTCTTCCATCGTTGCCCGGTGTTGTGATGACGGCGGACAACCCCATGTCCACCGCCCCCGGGCGAAGCGGCACGAGCCGCCCATTCTCACCTCTCGCAGCGGGCAGTCAGCGAGGGGCTTCACCTCTGAAGCACCCCATTACCTCTTCTCTGCGGCACAACCTACCACAGAGTCGGAGGCCGCTTCCACCTGAAACTCTCGGATAACCCCTGCTCATGTGGCCGCTCATCTCTAATATGGCATTAAGGGTGGGCGGCCCAAAGGGGGTTTCCATCTGACATTTCCACAGCAATCGCGGCAACCCGAGAGACGGACTCCACCTCGTGTTGTCGTCGCGGAAGAGTTACTAGGCCGGGTGACGAGGCCGGGTGTTCACTCTTCCGGACGACTGCGAAGGGCGGTTACTAGGCCGGTGGCCCTGACCGGGTCTTCACCACCCCCCACAAGGCCACGATTGCGGTACTCTGCCAGACGGTCCTTCCCTGCCGTAAAGCTCCGTTTTCGCGTGCGTTGCCCGACTACCACTGAGCGACAGAGCCATCCGAGAGAATCCGCCCGCTGCGACCCGCGCCGGTCTTCATGCGCAAAACCGAGACCCATACCTCGGTCCGACGAACAAGGACCGGGGGTGCCGTCTCTCACCGGCCCACACCCGCATGAGCCGAGTACGGATCCTCGGCCCAGCGAACGGTGACCGGCGAAGCTCCAACTGACCGTTGGAGCCTCCCAGCAAACGCTCCGCCACGAGCTCCGATGTTCGGAGTTCGCTCGGAGCCCTCACGGGTGTGCTTTCTTAGTTCCCCAGCGACAATCCGGTCAGCCAAGCGAAGGCCGGTGACCCCACCGATCCCTGCAACCGTCCGGATTGGCGAGGGTTAAGCCCCCCCACCGCGACAAGGTCCCAGCACACCTAGGGGGGGAACGTGGGACGCCCTGCGGCCAGGTTGGACAGACGGCCTGAAAAGCTGGATGCGAAGGACAGAAGACCGTGCCTGATGGCGAGCCAAGGGAGAGGCCTACATCCAACAGTGGGGAGACATAGGCTGTTGATGATGATGATGATGTATAAAAATATTTTCTCCTACATATTTATATTTTATATAATTTTATATTACAATCTAAAGTTGTATCGAAGCGCTATGCCAGACATTTAAGGTTAAATTAAATTCGTATGCCTATTTGTAATGGAGATATAAAAATGAAATACTTCATTGTGTGAGCCACAGTGATGAAATCTATAAATAGCTCTTTCTTCATCATTCGGCAGTATTGATCGTTTAACCTTCACCTTCCTATTGAAATCGCATTTTCAAGGTGTACCATTCGTTTTGCACTTCAACACTTGTAAACGTTGCTTTGCTTGGTACAACAAAACAAACTCATGGCCGCCAAACGTCGCGACGTATGAATAATTCCAAATGTTGGTTTACCGATGTTTCGTGGACACTTCCTTAATATAACTTATAGGTACACTACATACAGGTGAATTCGAAATCGCTATAGAAACTTTTAATTGTTATCTTTGATAAGTAACATTCAGTAGATACTAAAATGAAATCACTAGCGCCCGCTCCGGCTTCGCACGGGTGGACATTTATTTTTTAAACATTTTGGGATAAACGTACAGATTTGGGATAAATGTATCTTCATGGAGTACATAAGCAGTTTTTTATTTTCAAATTACTATTTATATTTTTGTGATAAAATTTTACATTTTTATCCATAAACCAATTTTTTTCTCAAAGTTTATTTTTTTTATATTTACATTTTATTATTTATAATAACTTTTACAGACCATAGCTTTGACACATACAATAACAAATTTATGGATATGAATGTTATATAGGATTAAACCACGAAATAAGCTTTCAATAGCTCCTTGAATATTTATCATGGTACAGTCAGCATCAGATATATCGGATCTGTCCAGGTACTCAAATAATAGTACACACTTCGAAAATCAAATATATGTGCACTGCAAAGTAATCCAATTAATGTGAACATTCGACGCGTCAAAAATATCTAAACAGTCAAATGTCATTATTTTCTGTACAAGCATATTTTCATAATTAATTGTACAACTAAGTTGCCAAATGTATCTAAGCATTTAAATATAATTGACAATATTATATGTATATAGATATTATATTATATTTTAAGCGAAAGATTATTTCGCTATTCGAATGACCCTCGTCTTTATATTAGGACGTGTATAGGTTTTATATAGGGTTTTATATACGTCTTTATATAGGTGAAAGGTACTTGCTATATAATAAATTAAGAAACTAGGTTAATGAAAACTGGTTTATTATTTTAAACCTAACTAAAATTGTCATTTCTTCACTTAATAGAAAAATACGTCCACAATATAGAAAATATAGAAAAGTCCATTATAGACCATTCGATACGAAATGTTTATATGTATTTTTTTTTAAATTAGGTATGCATCTACAATAACAAAAGAATAGAAGGACGAATACCTAATGTATATTAAAGGTGTCAATGACCTATTAATAAAACTTAAATTAGAAATTTAAAAAAAGCCCCGATACAAAACCTCTAAGGAGTAAAAAAATAATATGCATTGAGATTTGGCCCTTTACGTTGTTCAATATACTTGTAGGTGATAGTTTGAACCGAGCGTAGTCGTCGCGCCGATAACAGCAGCTATATATTTTTCATTATTGCTGGGTATATGCCTCGTCTGTTTTTAGATGTACTTTATTATATTATCTATCTACAATCGGTACTCTGATAATCGGTTCTACTAATTTTGTCAACTGTAGGGCACATAGTTTTATTGATTGAACTAACGCTTTAACTATATTCCATATAGTTGTTCTTCTAATGGTTTTATTCATTGTAATGTATCAAAATGTCGTGTATTTAACCATCGTCACGTGAACGGTATGAGCTCACGTAAAAATTGAAATAAAAATTATATAGACTATGTTTGTGCACTCGCAATATTGGGTAGTTTTTTATACACATTTTTTATTCAAATCAAAAATAAAATCGAAACACCTCTGAAGTTTATTTTTGTATGAGTTTTATGCATTTTATTACATTAAACAAAAAAATGCCAGTTGATTGTTGATATTATAAGGTATCGTTTACCGAATATTAATGTTTCAAATTAAAATTAAATTTATTTAGATATCGTGTTTTGTTCAACAGGTATGTTTTTACCCTTTAAGAAGAATTTGTAAAAGTTAGAAACAAAGACGTTAAACAAAAAAAAAAAAAAGAGACAAGTGCGAGTTGAACTCGCGTGGAGAGGGTTCCGTACGATTTTACTTATCACATGGAGTTGAAAAATATGTTCTCCCACACATTCCAACTGCAAATGTAAGTT
The DNA here is from genome assembly GCA_910589475.2 of Bembecia ichneumoniformis. Classification (NCBI taxonomy): domain Eukaryota; kingdom Metazoa; phylum Arthropoda; class Insecta; order Lepidoptera; family Sesiidae; genus Bembecia; species Bembecia ichneumoniformis. The sequence goes on along the minus strand of OU342537.1, from coordinate 6,936,908 downwards.
GGTATGCACAATATTGAGTGATTTACCATGTTATTTTAATATCATGGACTTCTTATAGGTTTTCCTATAATCTATAAGTAGAAAACTAATTTCGTTATTTTTTTTTTCAAAACTTAATTAATTTAATAAAATTTAAAACCTGTATAAAAAGCTTATCTTTCTATGAAATATATGAAACCGATGATCCAAATGTTGCATACGGTATTTTTAATGAAAATTCCAGTGTTTTCTACTACCTACTTATGTTTCCCTTGGAAAAATATGTTTATGGGTCAACAGTAATAAAATAAATAAAATAAGCCTTTATTACTGTTAGTGTTTCATTACATATACACTCATAGTTCCTACCAATCATTACATGTTTTATTGTATGTGAGTACATACAAATAACATTTGTATTTGTTTACAAATCGGCAATCTGTCTGTTAACTGTAACAGCTTGTCCTACGACAAAGGCCTTCTCTAAAGATTTCCACGTTGCTCGATCTTTGGCCAATCGGGTCCATGCAGGACCTGCTACTTGCCTTATTTCATCTTCCCAACGTTTAAATTGTCTCCCTTTACTTCTCTTTTCACCCCTAGGGTACCATTCTGTTATTATTCTGGTCCACTTTTCTTTTGTTTCCCGCAACATATGTCCCGTCCATCGCCATTTTATCTTTTTGCAAACACTGTAAGCGTTAGATAGCAATTTTACCCTGTCTATTCTTCTCACACCAACCACATTTCGTTCCATGCTGTTCAACAGTAAACGTATTCAAATATGTAGCAAAAAAAACGAAAATTATTGTGGAATAATTATTATAATCTATATTAAAATCAACGAAAATCAGCAAACTAAAATTTCTTAATTATTCAAAGCGATTATAAAAAATAATACATTTGACAAAATATGCACAAAATAATTTCAATATTTAAAACATCAAGTAATAAATCTAAAATTACATGACACATCATTAACAAGTCTAGACTGAATGTTCGAAGAGAACCTATATCATTAATTAAAAGGGATAATGTTTATATATATAATCCTACAGACATAACTAATTCATTCAATAATTATTTTATTGATAAAATCGAACCAATCAAAGGTGTGGGTGAAAAAGCTAAAGTGTGCCTTGATCATAAACTCAATCTATGTTCATGGCACCAAGCCTTCCCCAACATAATAAAAAATCTGAAAAATACTAACAGTGTTGGATTTGACGGTTTTTCTACTAAAATTATTAAAACTGTTAATAGAGATATATGTCATCACATCACCTAGGTCATATTATCAATCTTTGCATACAGGCGGGTGTCTTTCCTAAAGATCTTAAGAAAACTATTGTTAAACCTTTATTCAAAAAAGATAATAGAGAACTAATGGAGTGCTACAGACCTATTGCATTGATATCAATATTCTCAAAATTTTTGAAGACTACTTTTATAATGAAATTAATGCTTATTTAGAGAAAAACGAAATATTTTGTTGTGAGCAAAAAGGATTCCGTCAGAAGAAAACAATAATTATATGGCTGTGCGTGATTTTTTAGTAAATGTTGATAATATCAATTTGATAAATCATCACTCGTTTGTGCTATTTATTGTAATATGTCACAAGCGTTTGATTATGTAAGTCACGATATCTTAATAAAAAAGTTAGAAGCCTACTGTATAATAGGCTATGTATTGAATTTGATACAGTCATATTTAACAGACCGCCGTCAAATCACAGAAATTAAAACAATAAATTACAAAACTAAAAGTGAAAATACATACATATCAGAGGAACGTAATAATATTTATGGTGTCCCGCAAGGCAGTGTCCTCGGTCCTCTTCTTTTTATTATTTACATAAATCTTTTGCCAAATGCCATTAATCATCCTATGACACTGTTTGCTGATGACTGTACAGTAACTTTGACTTGTGATGATAAAAATTCTTATCAGTCCGACATAAATAATACATTATCATTAATAATCAAATGGCTTGAAAATAATAATTTAAAAATTAATCTAAATAAAACTTATGTTATGCATTTTTGTCAAAGATCTCGAAATCATGACAGCATTATTAATGATGTTGATACTGTCAGATTTCTTGGCTTATCAATAGACAAAAAATTAAACTGGAAATGCCACATAAATGAACTTAGTAAAAAGATCAGCAGTTCCTCCTATGCTCTTTATAAACTGGCTCCAATAGTAAATGCAGATGCTATAATAACTGCTTATTATGGTATGGTAGAATCTGTTCTTAGGTTTGGTGTTATATTTTGGGGTAATTCTACAGATAATTATATAATATTTAAGATTCAAAAGCGGTGTATACATGCTATGTTTAAATTAAGTACTATGGATAGCTGTAAGCCACTATTTATCAAACAAAAAAATTTGACTCTCCCTTTTCTTTACATATTGAAAATAGCTTTATTTGTTAAAAATAATATGCATTTATTTTCGACCTTAAACCAAAAAGTATCTCGAAATCGGCGAAACGGGGATAGACTTTGTTTACACCCTTCCAAAACAAAAACTATTTTCTACCTATACATTTATTCAAAACTAAACTTAAAAAAATTCTACTAGACAAATATTACTATAAAATTTCCTCGAGGGTAGATTGCTAATATAAATAAATAACTTATAAATGAATAAAGTAAAAGTGTTCATACATAGATAAAAGAAAGTAGCTATTTCCCTCGAAAATAAAATAATATAATACATTTGCAAAGTTTAATTTTTAGATATGAGTTGTGGGTTTCCGGGATGATGGCCCAGGTCTGTTGGAAATTCTTCCAAACGTTTCGTCAACAACTGCGGTTGACATCCTCAGTGGTGTAGTCCAAGTTAGAAGAAAAAGTACATCACATCACTGCACTTCACTTCTGCACTTTTCGACTTCTCGAGCGAGACTGATTTGTCGACTGGAATGTGTCTATATTTAAACTTAAATTTATATCCCCACCCCGTGGTTGAATTGGTGGGGTGTGGTCACTAGGAGAGGGGTTATAATGCCCTCTCTTTCTTTCATTATTATTATTATTCCTGCGTAGTGCCGGATACCAAATGTTGTGTAGCCTTAGATTTTCCTCCTTCCTGTTGAAATTATTTGGATGCTTGAAAATCTCAATGGCTTCCCGATTAAGGCGTGAGTGATAGTGTACCTCGGATGACAGAACTAATGTGTTTTTGAAAAGGATTTTATGATTGCCTTCAGAAAAGGCGTGTTCAGCTACTGCCGATTTTTCGGTCTCTCCTCTGCGACAGTTGCCCTTGTGTTCTTTAATTCGGGTGTTAATGCTGCGTTTTGTGGTGCCGATGTATACTGCGCCACATTCACAAGGTATTTTATATACCCCTGTCGAGGATAACGGATCCCTTGGGTCTTTAACTGAACCGAGCAGGTTTCTGATTTGGCTCGTGGGCTTATATATGGCCTTGATGTTTCTGCTCTGTAACATTTTTCCTATGCGATCCGTTACTCCTTTAATATATGGGAGGAATGCTCTGCCTTTATCTGGGTTTTTGTCTTCGGTATTAGTCCTGTTTCTCCTCGGTTTTATCGCTCGCTTAATTTCAGTGGGTGTGTATCCGTTGCACCGTAGAGTATGGCTTAAATGTTCCAGCTCTTTTTGTATCTGTGTTGGTTCGCAGACTCGTTTCGCTCTATCAACTAGCGTCTTAATCATAGCTCTTTTTTGTTGAGGGTGATGGTTGGAGTTTTTGTGTAAGTACCTATCTGTGTGGGTGGGCTTCCGGTAGACTTTATGTCCCAGGCTACCATCCTCGTTTTTAGAGACCAACACATCCAGAAATGGGAGTGTGCCATTTTTGAACTTGCTCTAGAAACAGCATTTCAGAAACCTTCATGCTGGTTTCGATACGTAGACGATACATTTGTAATATGGAGCCACGGACAGGAAGCACTGAATATGTTTCTTAAACATATCAATAGCATCCACCCAAGAATACAATTCACTATGGAAACAGAGAAAAATGGCACACTCCCATTTCTGGATGTGTTGGTCTCTAAAAACGAGGATGGTAGCCTGGGACATAAAGTCTACCGGAAGCCCACCCACACAGATAGGTACTTACACAAAAACTCCAACCATCACCCTCAACAAAAAAGAGCTATGATTAAGACGCTAGTTGATAGAGCGAAACGAGTCTGCGAACCAACACAGATACAAAAAGAGCTGGAACATTTAAGCCATACTCTACGGTGCAACGGATACACACCCACTGAAATTAAGCGAGCGATAAAACCGAGGAGAAACAGGACTAATACCGAAGACAAAAACCCAGATAAAGGCAGAGCATTCCTCCCATATATTAAAGGAGTAACGGATCGCATAGGAAAAATGTTACAGAGCAGAAACATCAAGGCCATATATAAGCCCACGAGCCAAATCAGAAACCTGCTCGGTTCAGTTAAAGACCCAAGGGATCCGTTATCCTCGACAGGGGTATATAAAATACCTTGTGAATGTGGCGCAGTATACATCGGCACCACAAAACGCAGCATTAACACCCGAATTAAAGAACACAAGGGCAACTGTCGCAGAGGAGAGACCGAAAAATCGGCAGTAGCTGAACACGCCTTTTCTGAAGGCAATCATAAAATCCTTTTCAAAAACACATTAGTTCTGTCATCCGAGGTACACTATCACTCACGCCTTAATCGGGAAGCCATTGAGATTTTCAAGCATCCAAATAATTTCAACAGGAAGGAGGAAAATCTAAGGCTACACAACATTTGGTATCCGGCACTACGCAGGAATAATAATAATAATGAAAGAAAGAGAGGGCATTATAACCCCTCTCCTAGTGACCACACCCCACCAATTCAACCACGGGGTGGGGATATAAATTTAAGTTTAAATATAGACACATTCCAGTCGACAAATCAGTCTCGCTCGAGAAGTCGAAAAGTGCAGAAGTGAAGTGCAGTGATGTGATGTACTTTTTCTTCTAACTTGGACTACACCACTGAGGATGTCAACCGCAGTTGTTGACGAAACGTTTGGAAGAATTTCCAACAGACCTGGGCCATCATCCCGGAAACCCACAACTCATATGGATACCGGCCGAGAAAACCTACATTCTACTATTAATTTTTAGATATTATTATTTGTGTGTAGATAGCTAATAGTGGGTTTGAATAGTTTTAAGTTATTGGTAATTTTTACACCGAATGATTGTCGGTTAGTTCATGTAGGAGCGGAATAATAAAAATATTATCTCAGGTACAATACCCATGATCGAAAATAAATATTATTATTATTATGTTGAAAAAAATTCCACTTAGTTCTACGGCAAAACAAAATTAGTTAAACTATGTTGAATAGACCTGAAAATCCCCCAGAAATAGATTATTATTCCAATCTATCGCATTTTAACAATAATTAATCAGGTGACTATAAATGTAGCTATTAAAACCTGAGAAAAGAAACAAGTAAAAAGTAACTCAGTATTGCGTATACCCTCCTGCAGCATTGAGCACGTCCTGTAGACGCTTCCGCATAGAGGTCACTAAATTCTCGCAAATTTGTCGACCTCTAAAAGATTCCCATACATCATTAACTTGTCTGTCCAAGTTTTGTCGCGTTCTTGGTTGGGTGTTGTCCCATTCTTGAACCATTTTCCCCCACAAATTTTCAATTGGGTTGAGATCCGGGCTTTTTGGAGGTAGTTTTATTAAAGTTATTTCGCGGTTATTCTCAACGATCCAGTTTTGTACTATTCGGGAATTATGTATAGAACTGCCATCTTGAATAAACTGAATGTTTTGGTTTGGATATACAATTTGAGCGGTTGGCAAAAAAGAATGTTCAAGAATTTCTCTATAATCAGTTGCATTCATTCGTCCTGAAATGGGTACTAATTCTCCTGGACCGTTCTTTGACATCCAACCCCAATATGCATTGCTTATTCGGCCACTACGACGATCGGGAACAATATTCCTTTCGTCATATCTTGTGTTATTAATTCTCCATAAACTGACCCGGCCGTTGTCAGAAGAACAAAAAACTTTTTCGTCCATAAAAATGACGTTGCTAAAATCAAAGTTCAGGTATCTGGCTGCAAATTGCAAACGGAGCATTTTGTGCCTATCATTTAAAACTGGTTTCCTAGCCGGAACTCTGAAATTAATGCCACGTTTTTTGAGACGCCTTCTTACAGTGCTGGAAGATATTTGAAACTCGGTAGCCACTTGAATCGTATTGATGAATCTTTCATCTAGTGCCCTTTGAACAATTCTGTTGTCTTGATTGTGACTTGTGCTTCGAGGTCGGCCAGTTGTAACATGGCAATTTAAATTGCCAGCGTGTCGCCACCTATCCAGCCAAAGATAGACTGTATTCCTCTGGAAAATTTTAACAATATTAGCCGCAGGGTACTAAGTAAATAATGGAACTTGAACAGTGACGGCGCCGTTATGACTACTTACAGTTATTCCTAGTTCATCAGAAATATCAGTCACTGATAAACCTGTATTTCTCATTTCTATAATTTTCTCTTTGGTACGGTTGTCAATTCGATACATATTTGCGCGACGTTATTGAATAATGTAATTAGTTAATTTTTTCAATCGAATATATTGCTTCAATTAAAAAGGCAATTCAAAAAATAAAATATTCTTCAAGTTTCACATTGCTTATTGACAGATTTCAAAATTAAAAGCAAATTACTGTTATACTAAGGAGGTTGTATAAATGCATCATAATAGGTGGATTAAATACTCTTTTTGCATATTTCAATTAAAATACATACATAGGACAACAGGCAACGTATACTAAACTTATCTCTTTTCAAGAGTTTTCATTTTGTGCCGGACAATGTCTTTGTGACTTAGACATACGAAACTCTGTCTACTTATTATTCTCACGATTTAACATTATATTACTTGAAACATAATTTTACAGGATAGGATTGAATATTTTAATAATAATATGCATATGAATACCAGAGCCCGGGATCAAACTCTGGCCTCAACATTATACTAATAATACTTATCTGTCGCCTCAGTAAGATTTAAATGTTGTATATGATTTAGATAAATTTGTTTCAAACTACCGTTGCATTCTCTATTTCCAGTACATACATTTATAGCTATATACTTAAAAGTCTTCCCCCTAGAAGCAGCATTTGTGGAAGTTTATAATTACCTATATAAAATGTGAAAGATAAAATAAAAAATATAAAAAATAAAATTCGAGGAAGATAAATGTTTTGTAAAAAACTTACATCGAATATCGAATAAATAAAGATTCTAAAACTGAAACCTGAAAAAATGATTTATTATTATTTATTACAAGCTTTTGCCCACGACTTCGTCCGCATTTCTTTATAAATTGTAGCCTATGTGTTATTCTGATGTATAAGCTATATTATTGTAAAGTTTCATTAAAATCCATTCAGTAGTTTTTACGTGAAAGAGTAACAAACATCCATCCATCCATCCATACTTACAAACTTTCGCGTTTATAATATTAGTAGGATTATGATTCCTCACTGATGTCATTCAAGCGTAATATGAAAGATAATGTAAGTAGGAGATTATTGCCACCAGTTAAATATGAACCTTAATACAAAGAGGTGAAAGTTTATTCCTAATAATTGTTGAGATCTGATTGAAGATTTCCGTGCTTAGATACCTTTGGCAATCGTATTGTATACATAAAAAAGACTTTCGGTTTGTAAAGAAATATATGACATATGAGTGTTTAGATCTATTTGAATTCAAAGAAGCTCATATCAATTTGAAACTGTTGTTGTGTAGATGTTACTGAAAAATTAAATGCCAACAATTATTTGCCTACTTCAGATGCTCATCTACTTCTGACGCTGACTGTACAATGTATATTTAATTTAATCCTTAAAATGTTTATTCGGTAAGTAGAATTTAATTACAGTACTATCTGTATTTTTGATTTATATTTATATTGTGTATGGAACTCTAAGTCTCTTTTTATATTAAAAAGAAAATGTATAACGACTGTTTGTTTCCTAAATAAAGAGAAAAAAAATTGCTTCGACAATTTTGTATGGAGGGGGGGTAAATGTTGGGAGATGGGGGAGGGTGAGTTCATTACTCGTTTATAATGTAGCTAGCTTTCTATAGGTGAAAGAATTTTTAAAATTAGTCCAGTGGTTTTTGAATTTATTCGTGCAAAACGGCAATTTTGTATGGATGGGGGGGGGATAAAGGTTGGTGATGGGGGAGGGTGAGTAGCCTATGTTAATGACTGATAATTAGCTTTCTATAAGTGAAAGTTGGTCCAGTAGTTTTTGAGTTTATTAATTACAAACATACAAAAATACATACATACGTACGTATAAATCTTTTCTGTTCATAATATTAGTATAGAAGTATAGATATAGATTAAACGACAAAATTGTCTCAAAAATATCAACTTTCATGTTTAACTCCAAGACCCGCGATTACTCACGGACTCGGTGACCCCTGAGGTATCCAGCAATTTATCCCGATTGCAGGTATTTATGTAGGTGTCCACCTTAGAGTATATACAAGCAAGTGTCTATTTATTGAGTGTAGGATTATATAGGTAAATTAGGAGACATCTTGTATTTACATTGTGTATTCATGTCAGCCTTGGATTTGTCAATAGGCCGTATAGCCCATGGCCTATGGGCGGCAGCGGCCTAGGGGCGGCGGATTTTAGAAGATTTTCGCACGTTTTCAGAAGCCATCAAATTCTTGTGCGATAATAAATGCAATAATAATAATAATTACCAAATAAAGGCCTAGGTCTACCTAGGCCACGAGGAAGAGGCGGCACAAAGTGAAGGGGCCTATACTCAAGCAAAGTTTATAAATCCGGCACTGATTCATGTTGTAACAAGAATCCATTTTTTTTTTGTTCTACCACACACTATATTTTGTAACGAAGGAGAAATGTGGTCATTTTAAATTCGGAGAAGAAAATTTACAATTTTTATCTAAATATTTACAATTTTTTTATTTGTAATTGCTATACAAACTGAATGACACAGTGATGACACAAGGACAATAAAAGGACAATCCTTGTGTCATTATTAATGACACAAGGTGTAATGTTGACATTTATTAATATGTCTATGAACAAATTTATTCATCTCCACACTTTTATCAGATTATATTCAAAATTGCAAATCGTTTACTCAGATAGATTGTACCGAATTCTTTATTTGTTTACGATATTTTTTATATGAAAGGAAGAGTTTAAAAACTTATTTTTGAATTGCATACTTATTTTTTAATAACCTTACTGAAGAAGGAGCAACAATGCATTCTGAAGACGACAGAGTTTATCCACGCATAATTTCGTCAGTGTTATCATAGATAAAATACTACTTAACCAGTATAGATGGTCAACCTCCATATAACGATCTGAAGCCAATTTCATATTGGGATTTCCACTCCCTAGATGTCACTAATAGTCTCGAATTTAACATTAATGTGTATTTTGTTAAAAATTATAACCAACAAATTCAATCACGCAGTTATAGTTCCTTATTATCGTGGTAATAACTAGAGGGCGACGTTGCTGGGAGTACTTTTATGTATGATATTGTTCCATTTCATCAATTTCATGAAGATTTCATGCATATTTTAATGAAAATGATAGAAAATTTTTATTTAGATATTTAATATTATTATATCAGAAAACATTATGTTATTAATTTGTTTTACAATTATAATGCATAATGACCATAGTACAAAAATAACAAATTAAAATGTGTGAGTTATCATTTTTTTCTTCGTAACACAATCGACAAAAACTAGTTAATTTTTATCTATGTTATAACTGAACCTGGCCACGCTTTGCTGTAAGCTCATTTTTATTTTCGTTTCCGCTGAATCTTCGGAATAGAAAGTATATATAAACACTCTTGTGATAAAATGCATCGTTTTGCAAAAAAATTAAGTTAATCCATCACCCAGTTTTTCAGCTTTCTGAACACAAACATACGTACCTAAGCAAAATTATATCGAAGTAAGTACGTAAAGATTATGAATACAAATAACAAAAAACATAATTAATAATATTTTATCGATTGACAAGACGTTTTTCTATTATAGGATATAATCGGTCAGTAATTAACGTTTTAGTTCCTTATTGCCCTATTTTTAGAACAGAACCTATACCGTTCATACAGCCCTTTTATCGTTGTTCGTTCCCACTTCTTTTATATATTTTATATAAATTTTAGTAGTGCCATCTCTTGTACATGAGAATTGACTGAATGGTCGACTGCAGCGACTCTAGCGGATTTTTAATGACAACAAATAAGCGACAAACTACACAGGCGGCATCTAGATATAAGCGAAATTGGATAGGGTACGGATTCAATGTACGTGAGTGACCATCTATACTGGTTAAGTAGTATACTGGTTAAGTAGTATTTTATCTATGGTAGTATTTTATCTATGGTGTTATTCTGGTCAATACAATTGGAGCTCCATTTTATTGTCGCGCAGCCTTCGTCGGCTCTCGGAACGGGCATGGCGTGCGTAATTTGAATTTTATTAAACCTTTAACGTCATCGCGCATATTATTGTTGGTCAATGGGGCATTAGTTTATCTATACTCATAAAATCGTTTATTCTGACTATCAACGCACAGCCAAAACTACTAAGTCTAGAAAGATGAAATTTGAAACATTTTATAGGTATGTATAACGTTTAAGCATCCTATAAGGATTTTTGAGAAATTCAACTGCCCAGCCGAGGGCGGGGTCGCTAGTCTATACATATAATAAAATCGTAAATGAGCCGTGTCTTTACATTAAATAGTTTAAAAAATCAAAAAAACCGCGATCAAAAAAATAGTTTTTAGAATTTTTGTCTTTCTGTTTGTCAGTGTGTTTGTGCATGCTAATCTCAGAAGCGGCTTAACTGATTTGAATGCGGTTTTCACTGACATATTCTAGCAAGCTTCCCGTAACATTTAGTGTTTGTTTCATTCCAATCGGTTTACAAACAAAAAAGTTAATACGCGCTATTTCGAATACCACGCGTACGAAGTTGCGGGCTCAACTAGTTTGACATAGGATTCGTGTGTTATAGGCCTTAAGTAAGTGATACTATGTTAATGCACAGTAATTAATATGCAACAAGTCTACTTCTTCGTAGGAAAAAGGTTCTCTCGACATCTTTCTCAGCGAGTTATTTAATTTAATGAGATATTTTCTTTGTCGTAATTTCCGTTACTTTATGAGAATTACATTGTAATAAACAGCATAAGTTGCATAACTTACTTAATTTTAAAGGTTTGCTTGAAATAAAATTTTACGAAAGAATAAAAATTTTGCATAAATGAAGTAACGCTTTCACTTCAGTTTGCATATCTTTCGCAATAAACGATGTCTTTAGTTTGTTAAATTATTTTTCGACTAAAACCTAAGTTTTTTAATATTATACTTTGGAATCATAAACGAGTAAGAAAAACACCTAAAGTGTTTTTGCCTATTTTTTCGCCCAAGATAAAATGCTATAGATTCAGTTTAAATATTTTTAAAAAAAATTATTTAAATGGTAAAACTAGTTACGAAGATTATCTTCATACATTCAAAACTACAAAAATTTATTAACAAATTGCCGATTTCTTGATATATTATTTTTCTAATTAATGATCCATTTGTATAACGAGACTATCAATCATTATGAATCTAATGAGGAAATGTTAAAAACTAATGCGATTTCCGATTGACCTTTGCACAAGACCAGACGGCAATGAAACTATCGTCGTGGCAGTGAACCAAATTGGCGGATAGTCGGAGTTGTGATTTAGCCGCTTTGCGAAGCTTCAGTTCGTGAAATGCATACTGATTTCCTCTTTATTTTATATTGAATTGTTATTTTTAGCTTCACCTATGCAATTTTATTGCATATTCTTTGGTCTGTAGGTAACCTTTGACCGAAGTGTAACCATGATTCGTAACCACCGTATAGTGCGGTCATTCTATGAATGCGTTTTTGACATTTCTTTAACTTAATTATAATTTTCCATGAATCGGAATTAGATTCATTGTATGCTATGCCTTTATTTTTTCACTTTTGTTTAAATATTGCTCAAAAGTTACACTTATACATGATATAAATCGTCCTGAAGCTAATTTTATTAACAATTTTAAAATAGGAATCACATTTTCTTTAAGTATATCCTTTTAATTATTACAACTTATAATGACTACAATTATTTGTGAATTAATACCTACTGTTAAACAGGGTTGGCACGATTAAATAATTTTGATTTAAATCATGATTTAAATCACGATTTAAATCAAATGATTTTTTCAATATAAATCTATGATTTAATCAAATGTGTTTAATTTTACTTCTTTCATAGAAATCAAGATAAAAACGTAGTTATTTAGAAATAATATCTATGTTAAATACTAGGGTCTTTTACACCTGAGAAATCAATATCATTATTATAATGCTTGAATAAAAAAACTAGTTTTCCAGCCTTTTCAATTCCCAGTCGGTTTCTTAGTTTACTGTGAACAATTCCAAAGGTGGAAAACACTTTTTCCACAGCAGCTGAAGAAGCTATCGCCCCAAACAATTGTTTAATTATTGGAAAAATCTTTGATTGTTCCTCTTCACTAAATATATTTTTCTGTGACATCCACCACTCTAGTGGTGTCACATTTTTTACCACTTCTTCTGCGAACATCACACTTTTAAATGGTTTTGATTTGGACTTAAGTTTCACTATCAATGGTAGCAAAACTGAACTGAACTTTGGCGAGGCATTTTTGTTTATAATTAATTAGCTACGCACGCAACACAGCAATAGCAATATTAAACAAAACTGATCGAATGAAAGCTTATTATAACTACGTTTGAAAGAATGTAAGACCACAAGGCGTAATTGCAAGCGAAGTTTACAAAACACAGCGCGGGGATTCCCCTTTTCTTTGACAGTTCTGACACCCAAGTGCGCGCGTTCCGTTTTACGCAAAAATATAGTTAAAATTGTATAGTAAGATGAAAAAATCAAAAAAATCGTGATTAATTATGATTTTTTCAAAAAGTCGCGATTTATTCGATTTTTTTAAAAAATCAAGATTTTTTCCAACCCTGCTGTTAAATACATGATTATATTCACATCGTCTTTGTGGCAAAAGTGAACCTGGTGTATATACCAGCTCCACACGACGACTTTTTTTGCAAATCATTAGAATACTAACGGTTTATTGTGTATGCGATAAATTTGCATTCTACTCGGTATACTTTACTATATTTAAAATCTTGTATTTAGAATTTGAATAAAGAAAATGACCGTGCTACGAGTATACTTCTATCCTATTGTGTTCATCTCATAATCTAATTACTTTTAAATGTGGTTCGACTCAGTCAACTATTCAAATTCTTTATTGAGATAAAAAAGGACAGGTCCACTAACATTTATCTCACAACATATTTCTTAGTAGTAATATAATCAAACAAAATTAATCACAAAATATAAAATACCAATAATAAAAAAAAATCATGCATATAGAATATCAGTCAATTAAACTAACTGCTTTTATGCCTTTGTCCCATTGGTTTATTCAATTTTCACAATATGTGAAATTACAGTTGACTAATTGTCACAGAAATTATCTATATCAATGTTGGTAGTAGGAGTGTATTGAAATGTCTCTTATGGAGACATAGAGCGCGCCACGTGCAGCTGTCAGCTAACGTAGAACAATTTGGGCAATTCCTCGCGCCTATTGGCTGACACTCCGGGTCCGTCTGGCACGAACATGGTGCACAATAAATCGTGCAGGTGCAAGGAATCGACGGATCCTCTCAGCACCTTGTAGCAAGTAGTGAGCTGATGTAACAACCTTCTCACTTCCAGCGAGTTATAGCCGAGCTGTCTGAGCAAAAATTTTATCGGATACATGTACGGGTAATAGCCGTAGAGTTTCTTGTACAGCGACCTAAGGAACTCTTTTTGAACCTTTTCCAGCATCCGCGTGCAGGTTCTAATAGTTTGCTTCTAACTAACGAGTCATATAAAGTTTTGATAACTAACGGATTTTCAAAATCATTGGCGTTCCGCAAGACCAAGCCCAGACGATAGGTCTCTTTGGCTAGATCCGATATATGGTCGTCGTGGAAAGTCAGGGTACGGTTGAATTTTACTCCTAGGTCCTTAATATAATTTACTCGATTGGATTTCTTTTGCGGTCAAATGTCATTACATTATATACACTTAGTTACATTAAATGTCATTTTGTTTGTCGCAGCCCAAAGGCAAATACGATTTATGTCCTGTTGTAAGCTGAGGCAGTCTCTGGGAGATTTTATTTCCAGGAAGAGCTTAAGATCGTCAACATACAAGAGACACTTGGCTGTAGTAATCACTTTAGGGAGATCATGGTGCTAAATTTGGCCCATATTATTGTTTCATTATCGGACAATTAATATAATAATTGTTGAAATCTCATCGCGATCTTCATTGTTTTCGTCATCGTTATCATCACCCTGAGTTACAGATTTTCTAACACTAGGTTTAAGATTAAACAATTACATTCCAGATCCATGCCTCTACATATTACGGTTTGCATCGCAGCTTCAGTTTGAAGATAAACAACACGAAGTCAGCATGACAGCGTTGCGATTGGTGCAGAGGATGAAGAGGGATTCGATACATTCTGGGAGAAGACCGTCCGGCATTTGTGGAGCTGGTACATTTTTTTTTACAACGTGCACGTGGACAATTTATTACAATTTTAATTGATCTCCTAATAGACTTGAACATAATTAAGTCTTTCTGATGACTTAGTAATAGCCGAGGCATGTATAAACTAGGCAGACTTTCTGGCGACTGAGGTGCTCCCTTACAGAATTCCACCGTGAAGAAACAACACTTGTGGTGTTGTGTTTCGGCAAGTGTGTAAGGGATGCTAGGTCGGCAGCAAAATTGCAGCAAACTCTTATGAAATTTCTTATATTCATCAAACATCAAGTTAAAAAACAGTATCTACTTTAAACCATTTGCTTTATTTATCAAGGAATTGTAGAATAGTTTTATTTTTATTTTTTTCAACTCTTTATTTATTTATTTTCTAAAAGGCAAACCAACAGCACAAACAATGAAAAGTTTATAATAGGTATAGGTAACACAAGGCAATTTTAAGGCATACACAGATAAACTACAGACTAGAAATTGAGACGATCTATAATACACGCACAGTAACACGCAAATTCTTTACAAAAAAAAAGGACATGAAAATGAAAATTAAACAATAAACAACTGAAATCAAGAACAAGAACAAATAATAATAAACTAATTTATCCATATTTAAAAAACAAAAATAAAATATTTCTATAATAATATTAAGAGCGTTTAACAGTTTGAACGCTGCTTGCGTCGTTTTATACGAATTTCTGAACATTATTGTGGTTGACGTAAAAATAATACAAACAAAACAAAAATGGAACAGGATAGCACAATTCTATTTCCATTATTTGTTGCAATTAAAAATTAAAAATTATTGTTTATGTATGTAAAATCCTGTTTTTAGTAACTCCTGTTTTCCTAAATTTTACTATCGAGTCACTTTTGGTCATCTATTTACTTTAGAAAAATTGTTAGAAATGTGTTTTGAAAAATATTACAACTATAGGAATATTCTCTACTTTTATTTGTTGCACTCGAAATTTAAAAATTTAATTCAACAATAGTGTTAAAAAAATAATGAAATCGTGCATTTTGTGCTTTATATTTTGCGCTATTTCTACAAATTCAGACCGTTCATTGAAAAAACAATACATGTACATGAAATTTCAATGCTTAAAATCTAATAAAATAAATAAATATTATTATAAATGGCTACTACCTCCTTTGTATGATTTTTTAAAAAATACACTATAAATGCTCCGAACAAATACTGCTGCGCTCATTACGCGCGCAGCGCTCACGGAGGGAGGGTGTATCGCTCTCCGACAACGCTCTATAGCTATACATTTATTGTAGTTTGAACATCGCCACGGCAGAAAATTAACGTGACCGACTCATTTTGATCTGGCAAGTATTTATTTTGTTGTTTTATTTTACGCACGGAAATTTTTATTTAATTTACTATAGCGCATTTACTTATAACGTATTTCGATCACGAGTAGTTTTAAAATTGTCATAATGGTGCAGGTCCGAGTATCGATTCTGTTTGTAATTTTTGATAGCAATTTTAATCTTTATAATTATGTCATATACTTGATATTGTATACGTTTAGTTAATGTTGCTTATTTTCAGATCTGGACTTCGATTAAAATGGCTTAAACAAAGAATATCAAATCTATGGTATTAATAAAAGGAAAAGGAAATATATAAATAACTAGCTGAGCCCGCAACTTCATACGTGTGGTATACGGTACAGCGCGTAACTTTTTCATTTGTTAACCGATTGGAATGAAACAAACACTAAATGTTACAACTTGCTACAATAAATCAGTGAAAACCGCACTTAAATCGGTTAAGCAGTTTCTGAGAATAGCGTACACAAACACACAGACAAAGAAACAAAAATTCTAAAACTATTTTTTTACCTCGGTAACATGGTCTAAAACGTTATAACGTTTTTTGACACGGCTCGTTTTTTTATTATATGTATAGATTTAAAACTAGCAAATGAAGCTAAAAAGTAATAAACTAAATTTCAAAATGTTATTTTTATATTAAATATACTATATTGCTGTGAAAGTGATTAACAAAATAATCACTGTACCACAGAATGTTGCACCAGAATACATTATGTAGAGCTAAATTGCCGTCTCTTCCAGAACAGATGTGACAAATCTCTTTGTATTACCGTTTAAAACTTTTTTGCATATTATTATTGTGTCTTTTACGAGACCTATAAACTATAATAACTTTCATCGGTGGCCTAGCAAAAAAGAAATTATCCAACTTCCATAAAAAATACTCATGTAAATTTATGGCGAAAATTGTATGTAATTGCGAAATATTGACATTTTTTTATTTTTATGATTTTTAGTAGTGAGTCATACTCCTTGTAGTTCGGACTTGGCGCTATATCATTTCTATTTATTCCCAAGAATAAAAGACAAATTAGAGGAATTCGCTTTATAAGCCCTGAAGATGCAGTGAAAGCGTTCGAAAACGCCGTGAAATACACCTCTAAAGAAGATTGGGCCTACTGCTTCAGTCAATTGTTGCATCGCATGCGACCGTGCTTACAAAGGAATGGAGTCTACTTCGATTTTTTTTATGTTAAGGTCGGTAGACAGGCTGACTGTCCACTTGATGGTAAATGGTAAATGGCTACCGTTGCCTATAACACAAACAACATCACAGGTGCTGCAACACGACATACGTGACTACATTAGATTTGTAGTCATGCAATACGAACAGGAAATATAATTTCTATTCAGTCAATATTATGTTTGTTTGCGGTGTGGACAGGACACGACTTTCTTTTGAAAATTACAAAAATGGCAAGACAACGTGATTTGGGAAAGAAAAACGGAAGAAAGTTTAATCATCTTTTACCAAAATTTTCATTTGTCTGAAATGGTTGACCCTAGAAAAAGTAGCTCAATGCCTATCAGGAACATCTGAAATCTGCTCAAAAACAGAGATGGCAAGATGAAAATGGTTCAGAATACGTCTTACATGAAACGGGCCTGTCGGTGCCCCCATCATTTCTGCAATATTTCTCAATAAAGGATTTTTTAAATTATATTCTTTTTATTTTCTCTCCCTAAGATAAAAATACGTAGGTAATAACATTTATGTCATATATAAATTATACGTACACAATCTTTATAAATAAAAAAATCGATGTGTGTGTACACATGTAGACGTCAAAACTGATTGCTAACTCTGCTTCTTCTTTAGCTGCTTTTTTCATTCACAACTTTGCCGCATTTGCCCACCAATAAACGGCTTCCCCGTTTATTGTGTATAATTTGAAGAAAAAAAATTGCATTCGTACGAAGTCAGGAGCGGGTTGCTAATATGTATAATATATAAAATAAAAATAAAATAAAATAAGCCTTTAATCACTGATAAGTTACAGATTACAGAGTTACAAACATGATGTGCTACTAATATTATAATGGAGTTTATTGATAAAATTTTTTATATTTAGTAAATATTTTTTTTTTGTAATATGTATAATATAACGCATGTAAAATAATTATAATGCTAAAAATTAATACTAAATTTATAAAAATAAAACTAAGTAAATAAAAGAATAAAGTAATAAAGTTAATCAATAAAACTAAGTATCAAATTATTCGCTCCTCCTACGTTTGTCGTTCAACGGTCACTCACACAAAGACAAGACTTGTACGATGCTCTGTAATCTTTGTGGGAGTGCGTAAGCGCGGCGCGATCTGAAGATCGTGAACATTTTGACTTGCGTTAAAACTGTTAAGCGCTCTTAAGATATTCCTTTTATTAAATATTAATAAAAGGAACAACCGCTCAGCAAAACAGTATAGCCGTCAATTTACGTTTAGCTTCAGCTGTTTTACAGTTAAATATATCAATATCAGTATCAACACCCAGCCTGCTGAACAACATATTTAGGTTCCTGCTAGCCCGACAAAGAAAGCTATTCTGTCTATAATTAGAAGAAGCAAATGGAATTGAAATTGGGTTAAATGAAAACTGATATTAATGAAATCGTGGGAGATCTGACAGTTTTCCGTGATCGCATCATATAGTCATTAAAATATGTAACTTATTCGAACTATTATCACATTTGGATTATTTGGACAAATTACAGAGATATTAATGAAGGAAGTGGTATATCTGTTCCCCAAGTTTTATCCAAATCCGTCAAAAGGTTGGTCTATTCCCAAAATGTCCCACAAGAAATGTCCAATTTGGGACATTTTGGGAATTACAAAAATAAATATTTTTACTGTTCCCAAAATGTCCACTTATAATTATAATTTACGCGTAATTGAGGCGAAAATTAATAATAGCTGTTTTACTCGACTGTGCTCGGATTACTTTATTGATATAATTTTGGAACTAAAGTTTTTATTTTATGGAGCTACCACTACCACTACTTTTTATTACCTTTGTTTTATTTTTCTCTTCTTTTGTAAGTTGGGAAACGTCTGGCCACGACCTAATTTCCTGCTGAGTTATCTAAAGGGCTGTTTATAATGTCGGGTGTATGGGCAAAGCATTTTTTGACAGTCTACTACCACAGAATAAATAACAGTACTAGCGTACTATTACACGTATATCTTCTATATGTAAAAATGAATCCCCATTTCCCTTGGTCACGGCATCACGCGTGAACGGGTAGACCGATTTTAATTCGGTTTTCACTAATGGAAAGAGGGATAAACGGGGAATCTTCATATATATAAAAAATGCACGCCGGGCGAAGCCGGGGGCGGGTCGCTAGTATGACATATAACTCCCTGTCCCTTTACTTAGCTTATCAATTAGTTCAATAAAAAGTTGACGAATGTTCCTTAAAACTCAAGATTACGTCACACGTTTTATTTTTTTAATTTCAGCGTTATTATTAGCAGCGAGGTATCACAACTTCAATAGAACACCAGCGGACGTCGTGAGAATTGTGAGAATCCACGAGTCGACGCTGCGAAAGAGATTGTTCGAATTCGGTGACACGCCAAGCAGCTCCCTCACCGTAGACGAATTCCTAACTGTTGATCTCGAGGAAGAACAAGATCCGCCCGCGTTTAGAGCTGCCCGAAAGAGAGATAAAGAGTTCTTGCAAAAGGTTTGTTCATTTCGTCGACCGATGATAAAATGACTTTTCAGATTCTCTAAGCTGTATTCTTGCAAGGTAAGGCATTCGCATTCCTCTTGGTGTTTTTATTACTACACAACGGTAGTCTAACTACTGCTATAAAAATACATCTATACTTATAATAAAATCGTAAACGAGCCGTGTCTGTACATTAAATATTTTTAAAAAAAAACGATTTATACACGCTATAAACAATTTATACCCAAGTAAAAAAAATAGTTTTTAGAATTTTTGTCTGCTTGTTCTGTGCGTTTTCACTGTTGTATTATAGCAAGCTTCCCGTAAGTTTAGCGTTTGTTTTATTCCAATCGGTTAACAAACAAAAAAGTTACCCGTTATACCGAATACCACGCGTACGAAGTTGCGGGCTCAGCTAGTTTTAAATAAAAATGGATTATATTCATTGGACAGTGACACCCAATTTATCCTGTATTCTCTTTTCTCTAACAAAGTAGTTATATCATGGAACAAGCTGCCAAAAGACATGATTTCAACGAACAATTTGAACCAGTTCAAAAACAATTTAGATAGACACTTAAGAGCTCAAATGTAGATGTAGACCCATAAGCGTAAGCTGCTAATCTAACTGAGAAATAAATAAATTCCTGATATTCCTGACTTATTACCTACTTTCTTGTACTGATTTATTAAGTAAATTTTTACTAATTTAAATATTTTTTTAATAATCGAAATTTGTTTTTCTGCTTTTCAGTTAATGGAAGAAGATGGGGAACGTGAGTTGACAGAATTGCAAAAAGAGATTGAGCATCAGCTGGAGAAAGACCAGTCTAAAAAACGGAAAAGTGATAAGCGGAATGCTTCGATTATCATTACGGGTATTCACCTAATTGTATATTTTAGTTTGGTTTTGTCATTTATACAATACCAGCATTGTGCATGTACAAGTCTCAAGAAAATAATACTGATATTGTCCAGAGACCTATGCCCAATAGTGGGTTGTAACTCATCCCTACGTGGGTTTCGAGTTTATTGTAGCCGAAAAATTCTCCAGGAGTGCATTTAGACTAAAATGTCGTTTTTTAATATTATCTGTTTCAATTAGTTTTCAATTCGATTGGTTTAGGTATATTGTTAACTGATTGAGGTAATTTAGGTGATGATACTTGGTTTTATGTTATCATTAAGATATATTGGTTGAAAGCTCTTCTTTAATCTTATCTGAAAATTCAACCAGCCATTATAACTAACTAGGGACCCGTTCCCAACTTCGCACGGGTGCAATTTTCTTCTGCAAATTATGAAAAACCTTCCTCTTTTAATGCTCTTTGAAATAGTGTAAATCGCATCAAAATCCTTTGTGTGGTTTAGGAGTCAGAGGATATACATACAGACGCCGGCGGCGACTTACTATGTAAGGAGGACGATGACGTCCATACACGTAGCGGCAATCCTGCATTAGTTCTTAGTGCTATCAGCACAGCGTAAATAGGAGTACATCGACGTGTTTAAATACTATTAGATTTGCTTTCGTTGATTTTTTTTTTTTTTTTTTTTTTTTAATGTTATGGCGACAGACAGGCTGACGGTCCACTTGATGGTAGGTGGCTACCGTCGCCTATAACACAAGCAACGCTACAGGTGCTGCAAGTGCGCTGCCGACTACAGTAGGATTAAGGATAAGGGATTAGGACCCCTCCTAATAAGGAAATGGGCTCTGGCATCCCTTACTCACTCACCGAAACACAACAACACGTATATGCTGTTATTTCACGGTGGTCTTCTATAAGGGGGTGGTCACTGCCGCCAGGCGGGCTGCCCAAATGACTGCGAAACGCAGTGTACCCTACCACTACTTTTCAAATCCAGACCAGAGTCAATTTTGAAAATTACATTAAAATTGCCAAACTTGACCCCGCCGGGAATCGAATCCGGGGCCCCTGAGACGTTAGGCAAGCATCCTTGCCACTCATCCAACGGGCCGAATCAGAAAATAAACAAATAATCAGAATTTGTTCATCAACAATTTGCTTCTGACTTCAGCTGCTTTTTCATAGGCTTCATAGGCTGTTTTAAGATAGCGCCGGAAAATATTTTATTGTATTATTAAAAAAAGAAGTTAATACGAAAACTTAACACGTGGGCGACATAGTATTAAGGTGAGGGTGATGAAAACCCAATAGTCAATTTATAGACAATCCTAACGACACGTGATGACATTCCTTCAAATAAATCACTAAAATGTTGATATAAAAAATAATTATATCAAATAAATCACGATCCCGTTGGATGGGTGGTTAATGCAAAGCGCATCCCGGGAGTCCCGGGTTCAATTCCCTGCAGGGTCAACTTTGGAAATGAACTTTTCAAAGTTGGCTGTGGTCTGGATCTGGAAAGTAATTGGAACCCTGAGTTTCGCAGTCATTGGAGCAGCCCGTCTGACGGCAGTAACTACCCCCTTACGGAAGACCACCGTAAAATAACAGCATGTGTGCTGTTGTGCTGGAGGCCAGAGCCCGTTCCTAATCCCTTATACTTAATTCTACTATGGCCGGTAGCACCTTGGTCCTTGGCGTTGCTCGTGTTATAAGAGACGATAGCCATCTACCATCAAGTGGACCGTCCTCATGTCTGTCGACCTTAACATAATAAAACGAAGGAATGCCGTTCGGATCATTGCTGTCACCAATGTGCTAAGTTCCGCCATATAGACTTGGCAATGATGTTTGCTCCAATGAACTGTCTCTATGGGAAACTACTCTGCGCTCTGTAGTTTTCTCAATGCTATCAAAATTTAAATATATAATGATTTAACTTTTTTAACAATTCATTGCTACTGTAGCAAACTTCTGAACAAATTAGATCTGTTTAGATTATATCACCTGTTAAGATACTCGTACCTGCACTTTTTACTTTGATTTGCTTGCACAGTCAATCTGAACAAGTAAAACAGTTAGGTATACAGTTACATTTACATTTAGAAGGATTTAATCACTAGTATTGTTCACTAAGTACAAAATCACTAAGTATTGTTATTTTGTAATTCAGATGATGAACTCGACGAAGAAGATGCAGAGGCAAACCGCTTCGCCGCCGAAGACAACCTAAGTATCATAGGAGAAATTGTGAACGAGGTTGACTCTAAAAGCGATAGAGTTAAACAAGTGAAGTCAGATAAATTTGTAAAGGGATTAGGTAAGAATTTTAAAAACAATTAACAAACTTGTTTTCAACCTCATCAAATAATTGTCAGTCATTAATTTATAATTTGTATAATCAACCAATTAAGTTGAATGTCATTTTTGATTGGCAGGGAAAATTATGCTGCATTCCACAAGCATAAACTATAAACTGGGGCAGCAGTATGATAGCTGTAACACCCTTTTGCAGAAAACCGATAAATAACAGAAGGTTTACTGTTGTATTTCGGTGCATGAGCAAGGAAAACTAAGGTTCTTAACCTATGCTCATTATTCATAATAGGTTGAGGAAATAGTTTTTTCGCATTTTATATGAAAACTCAAGAAATATTTTTCAAAGTTTATTTACATTTAATTACAGTAAATATGTGCCACTTTGTTCGATGACAATTTCCTATTTTATCTCATACTCTAACTCATTTTCTATTAAACAACATTATGATATTGCTAGTAGTTTGCTATAAGTGTTTGAGTGATCACTCTTAACTTTATAGGTCCTGACTTAGCGGTGATAGGTTTAAGACCTCAAGATAAATCGACAGATACTTTTCTAAAGCCAGAACCGAAAGTCCCCTATTCTAAGGATTTAACGGAAGCTAATGATTTGCTGCTGAGTGAAAAGGACGAAGAGTATGTGAACACATACATAATGAACGACGAAGAAGCGAGACACAAAACGGAACAGTGGAAACGTATCAACGAAAATTACCTGAAAAATCAAAAAAGTTTGTATTTATTTTAAAATACCTTTTTAAAACTCACAATTTTATAAAACAGAATTTTCTCACAAACCTTCCTTTAGAAGGCATTTGATATACGTGATAATGTTTATAGATCAATAGTGGCACGGCAGGTAGTTGCCTGATGACATTTTTCTACAACATGACCAACCGAATCATTAGAACTCGCTATTTGCATAATAAATTGCATGTAAATTTTGATTGAAGTAAAGTTATAAGAGTTATAATAGTGATTAACGTATTCTACTCTCAAAGAAGGGATGTTTGTACACACTATATGAAGACTTATTTATTTGATGCACACTCGAAAAATTGTTTCTTTTGCTTGTGTTTTTTGCAAAACAAGTGTAACACATTTTGTTGTGCAATACTTACTACCTTAATTCATGGATTATTCGGTTCGCTCATTTTGAATAAATTTGTTTTCGGTCTGAGGTCAGTACATGCCTTAAGTTAGTAATCAACAATAATTTTCATTATTGAGCACATTGTTTGCGTCTGTATTTCGCGGCGATGAGCGTAACACGAAAACGATTCGATAATGACCGGTCGGCGCTGACCCTCGGCGCGTGGTTCGTTAGCGTGAGAAGAAAACCTGCCTAAAGTATTTTAAAAAATTTACAATGAATAATCGAGTATCATTAATATGTACATTATAAAAAAAAACTGAATATTCGTGTTTTCATACCTGACAGTAAAAGCGGAAGTGCGCGAGAGGGAGTTGAAGGAGGGCAAAGACAAGAAACGCAAAGTGCGAGGCTCGTACAGGAAGAAAGTGCCTTGCAACGCTGCCACTCCCGGCGAAGCCATAGAGAAAATGTTGGCGGAGAAACGGATCAGTATGAAAATCAACTACGACATACTGAAGAGTTTAGATCAAGGCCAAGAAACTCCCACCACGCCAGCGAGGACCGTCACAGATGTAGCCTCGACCGCGAAGGAATTGGACGTGCCGCAGTAAGTTTCGCTTTGGTACATTGTAATTGTCAAATTATAGCGACTAGTGAAAGGATTGTGTAAACTTTTAATATAACTCTATACATCTACTGAAATTTTTTAGAACTGGCCAGAAAGTAAAGACAGAAATCAAAATTAAATGTAAATTTCGAAATAAGAACCCTTTAGGAAGCTGTCGATGTAATTTCATTGAGTTTACATTTGTTTTTACAAATTTGTGTTACTTTAAAAAGTGTGTGTCGCTCTATGATTTATTATGAATTTCTTTCAACAACAAAGTTATGATAGACTTCAATTGACATTTCATGACGAAGCCTTATCCCGTGCCACTGTTCATGCTTGATTCAGTGAGTTTAAACGTGGTTTTAGTAATCTCACTGATGATTTTCGTAAATGACGTCCATCTAGGGCGACAAATGAAATTAACCTGAGTGCTGTGCGGCTCATCATTGCAACAGATAAAAGAGTGACATACCAACAGATTTGGTCAAGTTTAGGCATTGACATGAGTCAAGTGCGTAAACTCTTACACGAACATCTAGGCGTGAGGAAGCTTTGAGCTAGATGATGCCGCGAAATGATTGAAAAATATAACGGAGATGAGTCAAATGTTGTATTTGACAGAGATGAAACCAAGACGCAGTCTGCACAATGGGTGTTTCCTTTCGAGGATTTACCAACAAAAGCGAAGAAGGAAAGAAGTGAAGGGAAAAATATGATTGCCCCATTCTCTGGACGGACGGGACATTTCGCAACCATTACGTTAGAGGATCAAAGGACCGTTACTGCAGACTGGTATATTAGTAATTATTTGCCAGTTGTCTTGGAAATTGTGAGACAGAAGCGCCCAAGAAATAGAATCCTACTTCACCACGACAATGCTCCAGCCCAGTCCGCCAGCCTAACAAGCGAATATTTGATTATGGAAGGTGTGGAATTAATGAGACGTCCTCCCATTCCCAAAAATAAAATATAAACTTAAAAAAATTCGCTTCTAAGCCCTGAAGATGCAGCGAAAGTATTCGAAAACGCCGTGTAAGAGACCCCTAAAGAACAGTGGGCCCACTGCTTCAGTCGGTGGTTCCATCGCATGCGACGGTGCTTACAAAGGAATGGAGACTACTTCGAAAAACAATAATAATACAAACAACTTCATACATCATTTAGTTTTCGAGTTTCTAAAAACTTTCAGTGTTACCCTCGTATTGCTAGGAAACTTCTTTCAGGGAAACATTAATTAGAATTTTATTAGAATCATCGGTGGGCGTGCAAAAATTCCTATGTGTATTTTTTTTCTTAATTTTCGACTTTTAATGCCTTTCGATTATTTAATCAAATACGTATACACCCCTAAAAACAGCTAAGTGCTTACTTGAATTATAAAAATATACTAATATACTTGAGTTATACTAATATACTATTATGATTAAGTTTAAAATAAAATGGTTTCAAAAAATAACCATAGCGATTTTTGCACGCGCATCTATGGTATGTGCACTACATTGTTAAGATATACCTTTAATTTTTAGGACACAGAAATCGCAAACGGCTACGGAAATATCGAGATCCCCGGCGCCTCGGAAGCGCAAGAAGGCGGTCGAACACACCCCACAGACGCCGCCTACGTTCCGCACTCCGCACACTCCACTTGGGCCCCGTACCCCACAGACGCCCAACGCCTCACGCACCCCGCACACTCCACGCACTCCGGCTATACCCTCGCGGTCCAAGGCCACGCCGACTGCCACTGGTAATCATTACAATAATTAATTGAATTCCGTACTAATATTATAAATGCAACTCTGTGCTACCTTTTACCTTTTCATGTATGGTGCTACCTTTCACGCCTTAACTACTCAACCGATCATCATGAAATATTGCATACACATTGTCATCGAAAAAAAAATACTTTTAAGAAACTATAACAGCAATAAAGATTGAATAAATTATTGCTCATATATTTTGTCAGGCGTTATGTTTTTTATTTTTTCATACTGGACGAATTTACCTTCACCAGCTAGTCACACATATAATAAAGTCGTTAACGAGCCGTGTCAAAAAAATATATTAAAAAAAAAACAATTTGTACTTACCTACACGTTGTACTTACTTACCGAGGTCAAAAAAATAGTTTTTAGAATTTTTGACTGTTAATGCACGCTAATCTCAGAAACTGCTTAACCGATTAGAATGTTGTTTTCATTTGATGTTACTAATCAGGTTATAAACAAAAAGTTAGGCGCTATTCTAGAAACGTGTGCGAAGTCGCGGTCAATGCTAGTATATAATAAATTTAAGGCGAAACGCTAGTCTCGCACTGCAGTGACAGTGTAAAGGCCGCTGTTTAAGAGCTAGTCGCACACCTCCGACGCTGTTTTAGAGCTAGTCCTAACAATAATACTTTTTTTATCATCTGTTTATTGATTAAAAATGCCAACATGTGAAAATCGGGAAATAACTGCAACGTTGTGAAACACTGTCAATTATAAACGCCAATTATTCTGCGCCCTCTTTTGTCTCCTTTCAAATTGAGAACATCATATGTATGATATTATAGTACGCAGATGCAGAATTGTTGCAGGTATCGCAAAGAGACGACGACAGATCTTGTCAATTAAGACTGTTATATTTTAATCTGTTAGAAAAAAAAACTAACCTGACCTAACCTATCATTGATTCATCAGCTAAGAAACCTATTTGGTCAGCCAAAGAAAGGTGTTGACCAAATAGATATTTTGCTGATCAAAATATTTATTCCTTTAAATTAAACGGCGGGAATACAGATAGTTCTTGACAGAAAATGTTGACGTACACGTCAAAAATTTTTATTATATCCGGGTTATCTACATGGGTTGATTTTAAATTGACGTATTTCAACATTGAGCTCTGTGTTTTTTTAAAGATATCGCCGAGGATTACGAAGAGGACAATGAAACGGAACAGCCGGAGGCAAATGGGGAGATGTCACTTGCTGAAATGCTACAAAATGGCCAGGAAGATGAGTTCTACGATTATGAAGAATATTGAATAGCAAGTTTTAGCTATAAATCTAATCAGTTTTGAAACCGTTCGCACATATTTTATAGGCTCAATAGGGGATCGGACAAATTTTCAGAAAGTGTTTTAAATTAATCTTCACGGATATTTATTCCCATAAAAAATACTATTTTATTTATTTTTATAGCCTTTTAGGTACTCAAAATCATGTTTTAATATTGTTTGTTTGAAAATGCCGCCAAAACGCCACGATAGTTCATCTGAGAGCGCGTAACGTCATTTGTGGTCATATCTTGGCGTAAGACAATGATTGCCCACAAATGACGTCACGCACTGTGATTGGTGTTTCAGTATAGATTAAAAATATTGTAAAATTTAAAAGTATTTAAATGAATTATATTAAATTATTATTCGATAAATAATCGTAAAAAATTATATATTTTCTTTCTAAGTACATTTTACATTTTAATCTGATTACTGTCCGATCCCCTATTGCTAATAATAGAGTTAAATTTTAAATTTTTATTTAAAATTAAATCTGAACCTCTATTCTGAAGCAGGTGACGTCACAAATTGTTGTAATACTTGTGTAACGGTACTGGATCTCGCTCTCATACTTAAAATATACCATATTGTGTTCACTTACAGTGTTGAAATCCGAAAAAGAACTATTGTATTTGTAGAATCCGCCTAAATGGTGTCTAGCTTAGGTACACAAACAAGTAGTAATTATTATTCTTTAAGTAATTATGTGCACAAGTAGGGTTTTTGTTAACAACCTTTGTGCTATTTTTTATTTATTTTTTTTAAAATGAAATACTTATTACAATCATGAATTTAATAAGTATCACAAGAAATTAAATAGAAATAGAGATATGCAATTAATTTTCTCTCACGACTTGGCTCGCGTAAACTATAACAGGTTAGTGTGACAACTATCTTCTTTTATAATATTTTGCATCACTATAGGTCAGTACCTCTACTATGATTTATAATGACCGCACTCGCTAGCGAGAGCGTAAAATATTTATATGGAAAACACAGTTGAGTGTTTTTCATATAAATGATTTACGCTCGCTAGCGAGTGCGGTCAATGTAAACTCATGGTAAAGGTACAGAATGAGAGATATCCCGTGCGGATGGAAAATTATTGAATGAGAATTCAAGATAAAAAGGCTAAGTCAGTCTTTTATGAAATATTACGAACAGGCCAGTCTTTTATGAAATATTACGATAACGAATACTTTTTTTCTGTTCCGCTAATTGTGCCTGTGTGTGTATATTGGAATAATTTCCATATTTGTCCATTCTCCTATTATCCTATCAACATCGACAAAACACTCTCATCTCCAAAGTACGGTCTGCCTGTTACATTAAAAAAATTTAAAGTTTTTTTGGATTTTTATGATTGTACAATAAGAAATTATTGTAAATAAACGATTCCATATAATGAAGTTTATAAATATTTTAAGGAGGCTTTTACTCAAGGAATGTTTATAAGTATATGATTTGTATGCTTCGAATTTAGTGTTTTGCTGAGTGTATGTATGCTATTGATAATTTAAATTTTATTCGTCATATATAAGTATCTATAGATGCATAATCAAACGCTTAAACAACTAATAGCTATCATCCATTTCTATTTAATAAAATATACGATTTAGTATGTAAATATTGGAATTATCTAAGGCGTTTATTTTATAGTTTGGTTGATTAGTGTAATAAATTCGTCTTGTAGGCTTTCTGTACTTGTTTTATTTTGAACTTTTATGTAACAATTAGGTACTTATTTTAAATTTATTTAAACGTTTCAAGTAAATGAGCAGTTGATGAGAAACACAGATTGTACTGAAGATCTGTTTAAACTTTGCTAATAGAATATTTCATTGAAAAAATACATGTACATACTTGACGTGTTATTTGTAAATTGTGAATCAAATGTTGCCTTTTTCTCTAGAATAGTTTAAACTTTGAAAATGAATATTCTTAGTATGTATTGCGAGATTTCAATACTTATTTATAACAAATTAAATTAAATCAATTAAACTTAAGTATACCCTCGGAGAATGAGAAAAAAACATCTTTAAATATCACAATAATTGGTCGTGACATTTGTGGACCAATAAGAAACCTTATTTGTCTAAATGCACGAATTAAAGTAATCTTCCCATAGACATAATTCAATAATACTTGTGGCATTGTTCTGCTGACGGTACAGAAAGTGAGATGCAATTCATAATCATCCACTCGTTTCCTCTATGATGACTTCACCGAAGCAGATTTGCGTACGGACTAGAGTGGAGATTCATTCAAACGTCTCCAAACACATCTTCACTGCGCGCCGTCGCCGGCTTGTGAGTCATATTATAAATATGACACATCTCTACGCTCCACTCAACCCAACGACGTTGCCGATAGGGGCAGGGGTCCCCTCCGTTCCGCCCGCGGCAGGTGTGCCGCTGATTCCAAAGCAGGTGGTTGTGCTGAAGGAGGCCTTCGCCGCCGTAGAGGCTAGCGCAGACCCTTTGGCCATTATTCTGAGCGGCATGGCTCGTCTGTGCCAGCTCAATGGCTAGCCTGCTCCCCGTCTGTGTCCACGTCCACATCCTAGTCTGTCTTGCTTGTCCAATCCTCGTCTATCCTGAATCCTTTGATTGTTAATGTTTTTATTTAACCTTTCCAACGTCCTCCTTGCGATATGGTCGTCCTCATTAAGACCCCTTGCGCTGGTCGCTCGCTGGGCCTCCCGCTTGCGGGTCTCACCCGGTGCGCTTGACCAGCCCGTAGAGCGGGCATCCATCGACGTGTCCGTATTTGCGAGCGGGCGGCGGCAACTGTGGCAAAGAGCACGTGGCCGGTCGCCGCTTTTCCGCTTCCGGATAATTCTAAACCATTCCCACTCTCCATCGAAGCTGAGCGGAACGAAATCTTATTGGTTGTTTGTAACACATCTCCGCTCGGCTAGTCTCGTCTCCGCTTTGATGGAGCCCGGCCCAAGCTATACCTAATCGAAAAGGGCATAGCGATCGACCGCAGCGACATTGTCACAACGTCACGTCTCGAGGCGAGACTAGTGCATTGCATTTACTTTTTAAATGTCACTTTGTTTTGTAGATAGTTTCTCAGTAGTCATAAAATTATTTATGCACGCGACTTCGTCCGCGTCTCTTTATAAAATATTACTCGCTGTATGTAGCTTTCTATAGGTGAAATTCGGTCCAGTAGTTTTTGAGTTTATTCATTACAAACATACAAAAATACACACATACAAATCTTTTCTTTTTATAATATTAGTATAGATTAAGTAGTACGAAGATAATAATGATTAGCGCGAGACACTCGGTCACTTGTGGCGTCTTAACAGGTGACCGAACTTTTTTTTGGTATGTCTGCGTTTTTTTTACACTAGTGTGATTATTATTTTGTATATTTTTCTCTAATAAACTGTTTTTTCTTGTTTGCCATGTTTTATTTAAGTTTTTTTTATACTTATAAAATTACTGTGTGCATTGATGACACTCTAGATGGATTTTTTTTTGTAATCGAAGCTTTACACACACCAAGAGTCCACCATCTCCTACCTTCAAAAAAGGGTGGAATATTCGCATTCAACATCTGAAAAGTTTTAAATAAAACAGAAAATTATAGGCCACTTGTAAGACTACCTATCAATCTAAATAAGTGTTGATATGAGCACAATATTTAGAAGAAAAAGAAAATACCAATTAGAAGAAAAAGAAATTCTGTTCGTCTAGGGTAATATTTTTAATAAAAAACGGGACAAGTGCGAGTTGACCTCGCGTGAAGAGGGTTCCGTACGATGTTACCTATCCGCACAATATTGAGTGATTTATTATTTTAATATCATGAACTATAGGTTATCATAACTATAACTTCTTATAGGTTTTCCTATAATCTATAAGTAGAAAACTAATTCCTGTATTTTTTCAAAATTTTAAGTTCAATAGTTTCGGAGATAGGGGGGGGGGGGGAAGAATGGTCGGACAGAAGGACACACGAGTGATCCTATAAGGGTTTCGTTTTTTTATTCGGATGTACGGAATACAGCGTTTTATATACTCTCTGGCGAGAGCTCAAAACTTTCCTAGCGGCCTGCGTAAGTAGGTAACTACCACGTTGGTTACGGTTTAAAAAATTTCGTAGTGGTAAAAACCCTACAAGTGAGTAATGTTGGAAACCGTTATTCCGTTCTGTTGCATAAAAACAATTGCCCACCCTCAAGTAGTTAATAATATCACTCCTACAATTTTATTTAAGTTCTGAATAAATTTTACCATGACATTACTTACAACGACAGGTGCTTACATTAAATAACAGTATAATTTCAAAATACTGCAATAGGAAAGATTTGCACCACCGAAAGGCAAATAAGTTTGGAATGCAACTCTCAACCAGTGTTGTACGGTATAGTACCTACATTACTTTTCACTCACAATATAACATAAAAATACCTACAATATTTATAGTAACAATTTTTTTTATTCGAAATTATTAATTTAGTGATTGGGGAGAATTAGGTATATTTATTTATTTGTTATTACATGGCCTCCAACGAGGCAGGCATCAAACAAAAACACAACAAAGGACAAAAAAAAAGTAACACATTGGCAGATGCCGCCGCTTGCACCAATAAAAAGTATAATGCCATGGGCAAACATTTAACTGTAGCTAGGGTAGATACGTAACAAGTGGGACCAGAGGCTCTAGTATGAGTTTACGATACTACACCAATTCTACACTCGCTAGCGAGAACGTAAAACTTTTGTATGGAAAATCGTGAACTGTCAATGTCAAATTATCAATTTTCCATATAAATGTTTTACACTCTCGCTAGCGAGTGTAGTATCGTAAACTCATGCTAGAGCCACTGGGGCCTTAGTCAAAGCACAGAGGCTCTAGTATGAGTTTACGATACTACACCAATACTACACTCGCTAGCGAGAACGTAAAACTTTTGTATGGGAAATCTTAAACTGTCAATGTCAAATTATCAATTTTCCATATAAATGTTTTACGCTCTCGCTAGCGAGTGTAGTATCGTAAACTCATGCTAGAGCCACAGATGTCAAAGTAACGAAACGAAAAGTTCGAAAACAATAAAATCTATGGGATTGACATACCTATGCCGTCGCTAAATCACGTGAAACATCCCATATATTTTATTCTTGCGAACTTCGTTATCGTTTTTGTAGCAGCCCCTAGTCGTGGGATGAGTCACAGGCTCGGAAAACGCACTTAATGGGCGGACGACCAACACGTCTACTGTCGGTTATCGCTCTCGTGAAGTCGTGATACTCCGACACTGACGGACGTGGTGCGCACGAGACTGTATTGCCTGCGTCAAGAAGATAGTAAACAAACGCATACACTACAGTTTTTAAAATGTTACTTTGTCTAAAGCCCCTGGTACCTAGCATCTGGTTCTTCTAGGGATCGAACTCGAACACAGATATTTTAACTCCACTGCTAATGTAACTAGAATAGATGTTGTGATGATGCATATATGTTCTGTACAAAAATCAAAGTATGCTCTATTTTTGGTTAAAAGTGAATGTTTTGCAATTATTATCCCTTCCTCTTTATCCTTCTCCTACTATGGTCGGCAGCGCACTTGCAGCACCTGTGGCGTTGCAACTTGTATCATAGGCGACGGTAGCCACCTACCATCGCGTGAACCGTCAGCGTGTCTGTCGACATTATTATTGGTATTAAAATTATCTAAATTTTAATACCAATACTAAACTTATTCCTTCGTGTAATGCAATTGAATAGGTAGGTTAATATAGGTAGATAAAACTTGCATTTCACTGTGCTAAATGGTCACACGAACATGTCTCAACAAGAACCAAACGTAACTTCTTCACCCGTGCCGTGAATCATGCATGCCGTGCATTGATTACGCAGCTGTCCCATTCTAGTCTTTTGCGTGATCTTAGTAATGTTAGTTGTGGTGAAAATAAATTTATTTCTTAAATTATGGGCCTAATGTGTAAAGTTCAAGAGCAACGTTTAAGGAAGAGGTCGCAGAATGAAATTATGAAAAAAATAATTATTTCCTACGTATTATATGAGAACAAAAGAAATAAACTTCAAATACATTTCCCGATGCCTCTAATGCAATTGATGAAAAACCGGTGAGTAAAATTTATAGTTTATAGTAATGATAAAGGTACCTAACGTACATAACTTGTTTGAATTTTTTAATAAAAAATCTGCTATGCCACAATTCATCTTGGTCTTATTCTTATGCGACATTGATCTTATTTTTAAAAAACAGATGTTTGTAGAGTAATTTTATTTATTATGGAAAGTAAAATGCATGAATGTATAACTTACAAAAAATGTCTGAAATTAATAAAATCATTTGAATTTGAATTTTTGCGTCACACAGAACGGACAAGTAAATATGAGTAAATAAATATGACACATTGTATTGTTGGCATCATTGCTATTTTTAAGGTAGGTATAATTTTAATTTCAGTTCGTTGCCGCGTGATGTGTGATAACTATCAAATTAAAAAATTGTATAGTTGCTAATTTAGAAACCTCTTTAGTGTTTAAGCCAAAAATTGTTATTTAAAATATAATTGTAAACAATCATGACGTTTGATCATGACGTGTTGCGAGAGTTCACTAAGGTAAAAGGTTAAGACTTAAGATGACTGTGTTAAGATGTATTGATTCAATTCTCTCATTTGACTCGTAAGAGCCGAGTCACTTTATGTCAATAACAATAAGCTACTATCAACAACATAGTGGTAATACCACTACTATGTTGTTTGATAATAAGAAATGAAGGAATTTGTAATAACAAAACAATAAAATTTGGCCTAATCCGCAGCGTGCCCGATTAGTTTTGTTTAGTTTTTGAGTGACACGATGCGGTGTCGGTTTGCGTTAATTCGCTTTCTCTTTATTTTATTTGTTGTTTTTGTTTTATTCGTATATTTTCTTAATCTTTATCTTTTTATTTCTAAACAATAGATATCTACTAGACATGAATGCAGAAAAGTTAATGAAGATATTAGAAATTTTCCTGTACTTTATGATTAGGCAAATGAGAAATATAGGAACGGAGACTATAAAGATGGGCTATAAAAAAAACATTGAAACCGTCATGTGTAGTAAGTACCTAATGTAAATTCCTCGGTCAAAACACGGTCACGCTGCGGAAAATTTAATTACGCCTCACCGTCACCGTCAGGCGGCCAACACTTGGCCGTCACACGGTGCGGACGCGGTTCGGTCAAGTGTTTCTTACAATATCAAACTATAAAATAACCTCAAAAAAGAAGTGACTCTTTCATGCACGAGTCCCATCACTACATTTCATTTCACATTGACAGTTCGAAACAGCTTGTCAAAATTTGTTTTCTGTACTCTATTTGTAATTTTATAATTTTATAAGTTAATTAAGTTAAAGAGTTATTAATTACGCCACAAAGAGTTAATTTCAATACCTTCGGTCTTTGGCCCTACTTAACTATTTATTTGAATTGAAATTGAAATTTGACTTATATTTATTTGAAAAATACGCTAATCTGTGGTAGCTTTATTTTTATTCTTCATGTTGGTAGTCTTGTAAATGTTGCCCATAGTGGCCCATAGCACATCTAACTTCACGTTAAACTATCAATCAGTGTAGTTCTTTCTAGGGAGCCACCAGTGAAGTGAGTGAAGTTAGCAGTGAGGCTAAAAGCTAACAATAAATAAATTGAAAACAGCCAGCGACTGAGCGACATAGTAGAATATTTTCTGTGATTGCATTTGTTTTGTTAAATAAAAATAATTGTAATATATTTTTTCTTTGCTTTGAATAGTGCGTCACTATTGCATAACGCTTTACGATATAAATCCATGTTTCTAACAGTGAAGTGTAACGTATTTGAGGTTGGAATAATGATGATTTGTGTTTTTATCGCTCCTTAGCGATGTGTGAATTCAAGTCTTTGGTTTAAATGGTGTTTTCTAAAAATTCATGGTGTATTCTATATTGTTGGTGCATTTAGTAAAATACAATTCGAATCATAGGGTCCACAAAAGAGCTGACGGATTCTATCATGGTCGTAAAACGGTAAGTTTTTTTGTTCCTTTTTGTATAACGTAGATTCATTGTAAGCTTCAATTTTACTTGTACTGTAATTAACGATCGTACTAATTTCAGATCAATAATCATTTTTGTACAGTTAAAATTAAATAATTTCGATCATACATTTTTTTTGTGTTCAATACCTACGCACTTATCGTTTGTTTACCAACGTGGAGTCTTTAAAATGAAGCATATAAGTTAAAATCTTCTATACTTTTGTAAGTACAGTTTTATATTAGAGAAAACATAATCTTCTCCTTTGTTTTTGTTTACGATATGCTGTTGTTCTAAATATCGATTTTGCCGCGTGGTGGCGTTCCTATTGGATACTTATGTGGCAAATGTCCTAGCGATACGCAGAACAGTAGTTCTTAAAAAGATCCCATAGATGTAATATAATACAACAATTGTGTTTAATGTGTTTGTTTAATTACCTATAGTAAAATTATTTTAGAGAATAATTGTTATTAATTTACAACATATTTATTTTTAGTAATTAATTTAGTAGTGCAGGGGGACACTGCATTCGTAGTCATTTGGGCAACCCATCTTTTGACAGGAGACCACCAGCACACATGCTGTAAAATAACAGCATGTGTGCTGTTATGTATAGGTGAATGAGTAAGGGATGCCAGAGTCCAATGCCTTATCCTTAATCAACAACACACTTGCAGCACCTGTGGTGTTGCTTGTGTTATAGAAGACTTCATGGTACATCTACCATCAGATGGACTGTCAGCTTGTCTGTAGACCTTAAGATAAAAAAAAACAAACTACATTCCTATACTGTGAATTTCCTTCTTCAAAATTTATATAACAAATGTATACATATATATGTTAATAATAGGTTCGGGAAAAAGTTTCTTCGTATTTTATATAAAAACTCAAGACATTTTTTTAAAAGTTATATTTAATTACAGTAAATGGTACATATTGAACAAAATGGTACATATTTTGTTCAATTACTTTTTGCCATCTTGTGGGCAGTGACATGAACCTGTTGCTGTAGAAATCAAAAAAATGCAACAAGTGGTTTTGGCAGTCCTCTCTTTATGTTAACCTGACACTGCCTAAAGAATTCTGATGAGACCCAAACAGGTGGAAATCTGAAGGTGCAAGGTCAGGGTTATAAGGAAGATGCATTAACACTTCCCAGCCAAGCTATCTTAATTTTTGTTGAGTGGCTAAAAATGTATGTGGTCTAGCGATGTCGTTATGAAAGACCACACCCTTTCTATTGATCAATTCCGGCCGTTTTCTCTCAACTTCTTGCTTTAATCTCATCAATTGTTGGCAATATAGATCTGAATCGATGGTTCTGACCTACAATAATCAAATGAACAATGCCCTTCCAATCCCACCATACACACAGCATCACCTTATTGCGAGTTAACTTGGGTTTAGCACAGTCTGTGAAGCCTGACTGACCTTTGCCCAAACTGTTTTGTGGTCAGTTCCCAGTTCTTCAGCTACGTCGTAACTAGTGATACGCCGATCTTGATCCACATTTCCAAAATTTTATCCGTAACAAGGCCCCAGAGCGAGGTGTGTCTTTGATATTAAAATTCCCTGATTGAAAACGCTCAAACCAACTCTGTGCTACTCTTACTGACGCTGCATTATGTCCATAAACATCACTCTTTTTTTTTGCAGCTTGCATTGCATTTTTTCTTTTTTTGTAATAAAATTTTAAAATGTATCGAATTTCTTTATTTTGACAGAAAGAAAAACAAATGACAAATAGCTGGAAACAACATTTTACTAATTTGTTTCTCTTTTTGAAATGTAACCTTTGTAATGTCTTCAAAACCAGCCAGATACAAATAGTACAGATTTTATTACAACCTTATACATACTATGTGCGAAATAGTATATTTCATTACAAGTGCGGAAAGGCTGTCATTGCAAAGAGTTCCGACAAATGTCTACCCGAGCCGAGGCGCAGCCGAAGGCGAGGGTTGACAGTCGGAACAAGTTGCAATGACGGTTCCGCACGTGTACTGAACGACTATTTTTAATACAGTTGCGAAAAAATGAAGCAATTTAATAAAACAAACAACTAAACTCGCAAAGAAAATTTCTGGAAAATGGCGCCAACCGTAGAATATAAGCAGAGATTTTTTTTCTTCAACCATTCTGGTAGGCAAAGGAAACTATGCCCATACAGCCAAGTCTTCAGTAGAATTTTTTTATTGATTTGAAATGAAAATGAAATTTAATGAGATGAAATGAAATGAAACCTAACCTAACTCATTAAATCAAATCATTCAATCTGATATTGAAACAAATTCGTAGCTTCTTTTTAGAAATATACGTATTTGCATGAATCATAAAAACTTTTTAGTAAAAACTTCATGGTTGGTTTTTCTTTTTAATAGACATTATTTTGACAGTTGGGAAAGAGAACGCACGAGTGCGGGAAAGGTAAAAAAAAAGCACGAGTGTGTAATAGCCCACATCCCGAACGCTATACGTCCCTGCAATACGCCACTTTTTGAGCAACTGTATTAAAATAGTATATTTCATTACAAGTGCGGAAAGGCTGTCATTGCAAAGAGTTCCGACAAATGTCTACCCGAGCCGAGGCGCAGCCGAAGGCGAGGGTTGACAGTCGGAACAAGTTGCAATGACGGTTCCGCACGTGTACTGAACGACTATTTTTAATACAGTTGCGAAAAAATGAAGCGATTTAATAAAACAAACAACTAAACTCGCAAAGAGAATTTCTGGAAAATGGCGCCAACCGTACAATATAAGCAGAGATATTTTTTTTCTTCACGCATTCCGGTAGGCAAAGGAAACTATGTGCCCATACAGCCAAGTCTTCAGTAGAATTTTTTTATTGATATGAAATGAAATGAAACCTAACCTAACTCGTTCAATCAAATCATTAAATCTGATATTGAAACAAATTAGTAGCTTCTTTTTAGAAATATATGTATTTGCATG
Organism: Bembecia ichneumoniformis; assembly: GCA_910589475.2. Classification (NCBI taxonomy): domain Eukaryota; kingdom Metazoa; phylum Arthropoda; class Insecta; order Lepidoptera; family Sesiidae; genus Bembecia; species Bembecia ichneumoniformis. The sequence goes on along the minus strand of OU342537.1, from coordinate 6,898,238 downwards.
AATCATAAAAACTTCTATGATTTTTTTTTTTAGTAAAAACTTCATGGTTGGTTTTTCTTTTTAATAGACATTATTTTGACAGTTGGGAAAGAGAACGCACGAGTTCGGGAAAGGTAAAAAAAAGCACGAGTGTGTAATAGCCCACATCCCGAACGCTATACGTCCCTGCAATACGCCACTTTTTGAGCAACTGTATTAAAATAGTATATTTCATTACAAGTGCGGAAAGGCTGTCATTGCAAAGAGTTCCGACAAATGTCTACCCGAGCCGAAGGCGAGGGTTGACAGTCGGAACAAGTTGCAATGACGGTTCCGCACGTGTACTGAACGACTATTTTTAATACAGTTGCGAAAAAATGAAGCGATTTAATAAAACAAACAACTAAACTCGCAAAGAGAATTTCTGGAAAATGGCGCCAACCGTACAATATAAGCAGAGACATTTTTTTTCTTCACGCATTCCGGTAGGCAAAGGAAACTATGTGCCCATACAGCCAAGTCTTCAGTAGAATTTTTTTGTTGATTTGAAATGAAAATGAAATTTAATGAGATGAAATGAAATGAAACCTAACCTAACTCATTAAATCAAATCATTAAATCTGATATTGAAACAAATTCGTAGCTTCTTTTTAGAAATATACGTATTTGCATGAATCATAAAAACTTTTTAGTAAAAACTTCATGGTTGGTTTTTCTTTTTAATAGATATTATTTTGACAGTTGGGAAAGAGAACGCACGAGTGCGGGAAAGGTAAAAAAAAAGCACGAGTGTGTAATAGCCCACTTTCCGAACGCTATACGTCCCTGCAATACGCCACTTTTTGAGCAACTGTATTAAAATAGTATATTTCATTACAAGTGCGGAAAGGCTGTCATTGCAAAGAGTTCCGACAAATGTCTACCCGAGCCGAAGGCGAGGGTTGACAGTCGGAACAAGTTGCAATGACGGTTCCGCACGTGTACTGAACGACTATTTTTAATACAGTTGCGAAAAAATGAAGCGATTTAATAAAACAAACAACTAAACTCGCAAAGAGAATTTCTGGAAAATGGCGCCAACCGTACAATATAAGCAGAGACATTTTTTTTCTTCACGCATTCCGGTAGGCAAAGGAAACTATGTGCCCATACAGCCAAGTCTTCAGTAGAATTTTTTTATTGATTTGAAATGAAAATGAAATTTAATGAGATGAAATGAAATGAAACCTAACCTAACTCATTAAATCAAATCATTAAATCTGATATTGAAACAAATTCGTAGCTTCTTTTTAGAAATATACGTATTTGCATGAATCATAAAAACTTTTTAGTAAAAACTTCATGGTTGGTTTTTCTTTTTAATAGACATTATTTTGACAGTTGGGAAAGAGAACGCACGAGTGCGGGAAAGGTAAAAAAAAAGCACGAGTGTGTAATAGCCCACTTCCCGAACGCAATACGTCCCTGCAATACGCCACTTTTTGAGCAACTGTATTAAAATAGTATATTTCATTACAAGTGCGGAAAGGCTGTCATTGCAAAGAGTTCCGACAAATGTCTACCCGAGCCGAGGCGCAGCCGAAGGCGAGGGTTGACAGTCGGAACAAGTTGCAATGACGGTTCCGCACGTGTACTGAACGACTATTTTTAATATAGTTGCGAAAAAATGAAGCAATTTAATAAAACAAACAACTAAACTCGCAAAGAAATATTTCTGGAAAATGGCGCCAACCGTAGAATATAAGCAGAGATGTTTTTTTTCTTCAACCATTCTGGTAGGCAAAGGAAACTATGCCCATACAGCCAAGTCTTCAGTAGAATTTTTTTATTGATTTGAAATGAAAATGAAATTTAATGAGATGAAATGAAATGAAACCTAACCTAACTCATTAAATCAAATCATTAAATCTGATATTGAAACAAATTCGTAGCTTCTTTTTAGAAATATACGTATTTGCATGAATCATAAAAACTTTTTAGTAAAAACTTCATGGTTGGTTTTTCTTTTTAATAGACATTATTTTGACAGTTGGGAAAGAGAACGCACGAGTGCGGGAAAGGTAAAAAAAAAGCACGAGTGTGTAATAGCCCACATCCCGAACGCTATACGTCCCTGCAATACGCCACTTTTTGAGCAACTGTATTAAAAAGACTTTTTCCCCAACCTAATATATTTTTCTTGTTAATATCAAATGTTTGCACCAAATTGAACTAAAAAGATGTTTATATTCATTGATTAATGTATTATATATCCAAAGATTTACTGCGGGTACACTTACTGATAAAAAAATAAGCTGACAGCTCCCCTTGATACGATATAGAATAAGAATTAAAAATGAGGACTGAGAATGAGCTCTGTTATCCCTTACCCTAAAATGTAACACCTAACATCTTTATTGCCGTTATAGCTTTGCCCGGCGATGATCCCTCAGGAACAGTACTTTTTATCTGAATGAAAGGTACCCTATGTCCTTTCCTGCTTCCCTGACAATGTGTTTACAAAATTTCATAATGATTGGTTCAGCGGTTTAGGTGTGAAAAGGTAACAGACAGACAGAGTTTCTTTCACATTTATAACATTAGTCTGGATTTTATACATCAATGTGTTCAAATTTACAATTATTTTATTTGGAGTTCTGATATGTCTGACTGAGGCAAATGACATTTACTATAGAACTCGCTGGCGGCGGAGACAATTCAACAGGCCTAGAAATGGTGTTTTTTTGTTTTTACCATTAGAACATTACACAAAAAAAAAAATTTTTATCAATACAATTTTTTAATCTGATATCAACTTATTAATAGGTACAGGATTCATATGCGTGCAATAAGCCGTTTTCGAGAGAATTTTCAATAAAGGTCAAATTCTTCTTGTGTTCTAACTTTTTTTGTGGAGTTTCTATTACTTTATCGAAAATTCTAATTAATACAATTGGTTCTTCACATGTTTAAGTATAATATATATTTTTTTCAAAGCAATTGTCTTGTCTATTTCTTGTAACATTTTCATTAAAAAATGGATATTTTTAGTATTTAGCGTTTGTCTCCCCCTTAATAGTTTTTGTTCTTGTTGAGTATTTAAGTAAATGATTAATATCAATGATTTAGAAGAATGTTAAGATGCATGATACACCTTACATCTAGTTATTCTACTGAAAAAGATTTGTACGGGGCATTAGTCAAGCTAAATATAAGAGCAAACATATTTAAAAATAACAAGTGTGGCATTTGTGATTCTAAATTTAAATAAGTAGTTTCTTCTGTACTGGACTCAGAATGTTCTTAAAATAAAGTGTTATGTTTGCTAACATAGTAATATTTGATATATTTATTGGGTAGTTTGGTGTCACGTTTTTTTTTGTTACGTTAAGATCAGCTGACAGTCCACTTGATGGTAGGTGGCTACCGTCCCCTATAACACAAGTAACGCCAAAGCTGCTGCAAGTGCGCTGCTGACTACAGTAGGATTAAGGATAAGCGATTAGGAGGGGGATAGGGAAATGGGCTCTGGCATCCCTTACTCACTCACTGAAACACAACAGCACACATGCTGTTATTTCACAGTGGTCTTCTGTAAGGGGGTGGTTACTGCCACCAGATGGGCTGCCTAAATGACTGTGAAACTCAGTGTGCCCTGCCACTACTAAAACGGTTGACTGATAATGCTTTTTCCTAACTGAAAATTTATGATATTTTGTTGGTATTATAATTTACATTCAATAGGTATATTGTGAATACCTAGTAATAATAAAAATAATAGTACAAGACTGCAAGTGAACCTATTTGCTATTTATCTTATCTTAAAAAAAGGCAATAAAAAAATATTAAAACTACATTACATGCTTATGCTGCACTCTTATATTTTATTCTACATATTTATGCTCCCTTAAAATATGTACTCATAATGACCAAAATTATATAATCTTAATGAGTAAATTTAAAATCAATAAAATAATCATGTAATTATTTATTTATACTTGCAATGTATTGTATAAAATTATATATGTTAAATGTAATTTATAAATAATAGATGGCGGTATGTGTATGTTCAATTGTTTATTTGGTCTGACGCTGGAAAGTGTCTAGATGTCGCACATCCTATTGTGAATGCGCGAATGCAGTGTCTCGCCCATAGTTGTTAAGACGAAACATAAAATTTAAATATAAGACTCCTACCAGGGCTCGGTTGTTTCATTAAAAAAGGTACTTACTTAAACCCGAGTAAATCCCCATTCAGGAGGTGGGGTCCTTTCCAATATAAGTGTATATATGTACATATTTCATAAATATTATACATACATAATTCAACATACTGAGACCTCATTTTGGTCTTTGAGTTAAAATATGTCCAAGTGCTGCTTTTTGACTTGTTGCTAACGCATTCCATTGTAAAATCTAGTAGGCTGATTGTATTCACACCTTTTTTTTTAAATATTTTACTATAAATAAATATTTTTTAGGTTTTCCAAAACTCAAAACTCATTGCAAATCTATAATTACACACTTTGAACACTACAATATTAAAATTAAACTTTTTTTTAAAATTATTTTCACTGTTTCTTTTTATCAGTGAAAGGTATACAATAATATGTTTTACATATCTCAAAATTACTGTTAGTAATAAAAGATTATGAAGTTGATGTTCCATCTAATTCACATTACGGGCCTCATTGTTGACAAGAGACCTTGCAATTGCGTTGCAGTGATTGCTTTTAAAGGTCAATTATTTTATTTTTCGTCTGAGCAGTTGTTAGCCAAAACTTATCGTGTGTTAAGTTCTAAAATGATACTAAGGTATAAGTAGAGGTAAAAATTACACTATCAAAAAATATAACAGAGGATGATTGTATGCTGTAAAAATAAATAATTTTTTTCTTTTATTTTTAGCATTAATAAAATGCTTGAATAAATGAATGTGTTTTTTTTTTCTTGCTCAATTGTAATATGACTAGTAGGTAAGTTTTCATTCCTTTCTTAGGGAATTCTCAAAATTCTTTTGAAGGACAATGGACAATAGGAATTTTTGTTGTTTCCTTTATACTAGCTGATCCTGATTTTTTTGTCATTCCTCTCGGTAACATTTAACGCGGTGTTTCCACAACATTTAAACCCACGACACTTTATAGCACTTGGATTTTATTTTAAACGTAACCTTTATCATGAACAAAGTGATGACGTGACGTCGGGAGCCCCCTTTTAGCCCACCCTCATTAAAGTTTCATCCAGGCAGGGCTGTGCCTTCTGGCGCCATTCAAACTGTTGATTGTGTTTAATGTGTGCCACGTTTGGGGTATTGTTTTAGTTACGCAAAAATAACTAACATCACACTGCTATTTTTAACTCAAGAGTGCATTTATTTTTCATACTATTACGTACTTAACAAACATATGTTTATTTTGTACTAGAATGATACATATATAGTATGACACTGTCCTTGCAAATGCACGAAAGTACTTGTTGCATATATATATTAAAGAATTTCAAGGGGATGTAAATTATTTTGTCATTAATTATGAAAAATCTTCAAAATGGTCTAAAGGATGTATCTTAATCACTCCACTTCAGAAACTTGTCTTGAAGTTAAGTATTTGTAGTGATATAAGCATATTTATCGTGTTATTTGAAATAAATGATATTATTTAATTAGTTACTGTTTGGTTTAGTAGAAAGATGTTCCTATTCTCTCCTAAGAGGTGCAGTCAGAACAGAACTAACTCTAAATCAAAAAGTCAAATGTATAAGGCACTTGTATGAAACAAAGAGCTATCTACTTGTTATAGTGAGATAGATAGATTTAAGTATTTATATTAGGACGGGGAAAAAGTCTTTTTGCATTTAGTATGTATAAACTTGTAATAAAATCTCTTTGGCTGTACTATATTTGTGTCTGGCTAGTTTTGATTACATTAAAAAGTTTACATTTCAAAAAAAGAAACAAATTAGTAAAATGTTGATTCCAGCTATTTTTGGTTAAGCGTTTTCAATCCGGAATTTTGATGTCAAAGATGCACCTCGCTCTGGTCGCCCTGTTACAGATAAAATGGACGGCATTTTTGAAAAAGTGGAGCAAGATCGGCATATCAGTAGTTACGGCATAGCTGAACTTCTGAAGAACTGGGAATTGACCAAAAAAACCAAAAAAAGGGAAAAAAGCTGGGTACACAAAAAAGCTCGATATTTTTGTGCCATACGAGCTCACTGAAAGAAACCTTATGAATCATGTACTCATTTGCGATTCTTTATGGAGACTTGAAGAAACTGTTTTTGAAGAGATTGCTCTTCAAAAACAGTTCGGTTCTATATAACTGGCGATGAAAGGTGGATCACGTACAACAAAAACGTGCGAAAAAGGTTGTGGTCAATGATCGGTCAGGCTTCACAGACTGCCAAAACCCGGGTTAACTCGCATTAAGGTGATGCTGTGTGTATTGTGGGATCGGAAAGCTTTTACCTCCGGACCGAGCCATCAGATCTCTACTGCCAACAACTGATGAGATTAAAGCAAGAAGTCGAGAGAAAGCAGCTGGAATTGATCAATAGAAAGGGTGTGGTCTTTCATGACATTGCTAGACCACACACATTTTTAACCACTCAGCAAAAATTAAGATAGCTTGGCTGGGAAGTGTTAATGCATTCGCCTTATAGCCCTGACCTTGCACCTTCAGATTTCCACCTGTTTTATTCTCTACAATTTTGTCAAAACTATTTATCACGTTTTTTTGATCAGAAGTCACAAAATTTCTACAGCAACGGGATCATGATGGCAAAAAGTCATCGAACAAATTGGCACATATTGTATACTGTAGTTAAATGTAAATAAAATTTAAAAAAAATAGTCTTGAGTTTTCATATAAAATGCGAAGAAACTTTTTCCCCAACCTATTATACCAACAATATTGATTGTTTTAAGATTAGATGTTTTACACTTTTACCTATGGGTGGGAAATAATTCCATTAAGTCTTTTCGTCGAAGGGTTGTAAAGGCTGTGCTTACTCAATACTCCTGCCCCCCCATCATTTAATAATGAAATGACAATTACTAACTCTTTATGCATTGCTTTTGCACTTATAAGCAAACGTGACTAATGATTAAGAAAAACCCAACAACTGTCAAGCTACGATAAGGTAATGTCATTCACCAGGATGCGTAATGTAACCCTTTATTTTATTTGCTCAAATAAAGAGGGTCATGGCTAACACTAGTTACTTTTAATTGGTCATAAATTAACACAACAATTTCCATATAACGACGCAATGTAAATTGCTTGTATTCTTCAGATTTGTACCTGAGGCACTTATTTAGGTATATTTATAATTAATGTGGTAATCTTAGTTTATAGCCTTGCTTGTAGTCCTTTAGCAAAGACTGGACACACAAACATATGGAAGCTGAATTTTTATAGATAAAGATTATTGTGTGAAGTATATTTTGAACTTGTGTATGATATAGCACACAGATGATTTACTTAAGTTTAGTCAAAGAATTTTAGTACCGCTATAATTTTAATTTTTAATGCAGATAGCTTCAGACCCCATTTTACTTATCTATACTTCTATCTATCTATCTATACTAATATAAAGAGAAAAGATTTGTATGTATGTATGTATGTATTTTTGTATGTTTGTAACATAGACTACTCACCCTTCTGCATAAAATGTAGTGTAATTCTGAATCACTGTTGGGGTGGCGGGTTATAAGAAAGGTTTATACGTTAACTCGCGGGCAATTAATTTGCGGATCTACGCGACTTGACGAAAACATGGAGATTTTAAGGAAACACTACACTTTAATTTCACTAGAGTCTCTAAGAACACAAAAAACACTATAGTCCTTATATATTTATATATAGATATATTTATCTTCTGTTGATCACGTTTTCCGTTGGATCTTCCGTTGGAGTAGCTTTATTCTCTTTTTCGACAGGATCACAGGTAAAGATAGGGTATAAGCGGATCTCCTTAATAAAATAAGAGTTGGATTCCTTCAGTCTGGATGTGATAATCATAAAATCGTCAGCTCCTTACGACCCCCCCCCCCCCATACAAATATGAACCTAATGAATAAAGTCAAACGCTAATGGACCAATTTTAAAAATCTTTCACCTGTAGAAAGCTATATTATCAGCGAGTAATAATTTCTAAAGATACGCGGACAAAGTCGCGACCAAAAGGTAGTTTTTAATATTAGGAACATCTTATTTAATATAAATTTAATAAAAAAAATCTTTTATAATTCAACATCATTGTGTTGCAAATGAACAATATTACAATTTATTAATATATTAAGATTGAAATGGCTTTAATTGTTTCTTTATGTGTATTTGGAAGACTTTTCTTTTGAGCGCACAATAGACAGACATGTCTAAGCTCTGTTTATGTAGGTGCGCCATCAGTTCTATTCTGACTACAGTTTATAGTAATCCATGTTGTCTTCTCCTTCGCATGAGTGCAAAAGGCAATTTGATTCTGCAGTCCCCAAGGTAAACCATGCAAACCTCATTTTTTCTTTTTCTTATTTGCCTCTTGATTACAAAATAACGACTTTTCTCTTCTTTTTATTGACCTTATAAAAACTACAACTGCTACTCAAAATGAAATAAGTAAACAAAGAGTTTTAAGCGAAAATCGTCTTTGATTTGTACCTTTTGGTAGATGAGAAACACTTTTAGTTAACTGTAACAACGTCAAATATTTTTCAAACGATGCAATCCAAAAAAAAACCTGCAACATCCGCCAGCATCGACGATCGACACCTGCCTATGCGCGGGCGCAAGCGAAGCCGTGCATGGTAAACGTGCACCTGCTCAGCAGATGGTGCCATAGAAACGATTTTTCAAATTCAAACCTTATCTCTCAGAAGACAAGGTCGTCGTGAATTGTAAAATTTTCGGATTCCTTTATAATAACCTCCAAGATCAATGTGAAATATTTTAAATTATATTCAAGTCATTATGAGCACGCGCCGCGCCGCATCGCCAAAGGGATATGTTGATGATTGGTGCAATCATTTTAATGCAGTTAAATTCGTACGGACTGGGGTAGCAGAAAGGTCGCCCCTTCCACAATGCGTGCGCGCATACGAGTGCCGACATGCTGCCGTACGTTGAACCCACATTGGCTGGCCTCGTTCAATATTACATATACCGTATTCTGCCAAATTCGGCTGCAAGGATTGTCAGTCACGATTCAAGTTATAAATCACGGTTATCGTTTCACGTCCCTCTGTGGACGGTGACGATCTAACACCTCGTAAAATTCAGTTGATTATTTAAACAGAAGTTGGTATTTTCGTTGTAGTGCTACGAAGGCAAATATTTATGTTTTAATGAATAAAACATCCATAAAGAAACAACTTCCAAACAATTGATACAGGCTTTTTCACATGCGAGTAAAAAACATGGCGGTTGGAACGGTTTGACCGTTGTCGGTCCCCATAAACTAACAATTTATTGTCTGAGTAATAGAATTGCGCTGCAAAATATTATACTGGTTTTTTACATCGCAATTATAAGCGTGTGAAGGTTATACGGTAGACCTCTAAGACAACTTGATATGATAAGCCTTGTAAGAAAATGCACCGAATGGGAAGAGACCAGTGGAGATGAATTATAAGGATGAAGCATTCATGACTCAATCAATGGTATAAGTAATAAGTAGGAGATAGGCAACGTGTAAATATTGTTTTGCTTGTACGAAGAAGGAAGCGGGGTCTGGGAAGCTCCTTTATTATTATGTTTAACTACGTTAAGCATAGCTAAGGCGCATTACATGTTCAGGCACGCACTTAGAGGCTGACTCAACTCAGTGACGAACTAGATAAAAAAAGGATTTTGTACTTTAGTACACAATGTACCAACTAAATAAAATACAAACAGTATTCCATGCAATGAACTTCATAATTAGTGTAATGATTGGTAGCGCAGTTTCTTTGTCTCATACGTTTTAACTGTTAGTGACCGAGTTAGCGGACTCTTTGTTGTTTTGGATTGGTTATAATAATGATAATTTGTAACCACTATTGTATACATTCGTACATGAATAGTGTTGACGTTGTATTGCCTGTGGTATCTAGCTGTTTGTATAATAATATGTGTAATAACCATTGAAGGATAATATATACTAACGTACTACTAGTACATTATAACTCAATGGTAATAACTAGCCGAACCCGGCCACGCTTCGCCGTCGCGTGCGCTTGGAGCGCTTATATATGTTGATAGCAGATTTTGTTTATGTTTTGGTTTCCATCGTGCAGCATTCCTAAATTGTCGCTGACAACTAATGCAACAATTTAAGACGACTACCTTGAGTAAAATGCGAGACCATGTTTCTAGCTATAGTTAGAAAATAACTATATCATTGCTTACCGTTCAAAGTCAACAAAAGGCCGTCGGGGGGCAGACAGTCGACTTAACATTATTTTATATATTCACACGAGTGGTAAGTTATTTGGTGGTCGTAATACCAAAGAGTACATTACTTAGCATCTTTGATGCGTTTACAAAATACCTGTCACCTCACCCTAGTTAAAGACTCTTGACTGCCTTGAAAGCAGCTTTTAATTTAGTGTCGTTACTTGGAACCCCAAAAATGATTATTGCGTTTCAGGGTACGTCATTCACAGGGAAAGAGTTCCAGGATTTGTGTAGGGAATGCTTTATCAAGTCCCATGAAATTGTAAGCGGCGTCAGTTGCGCAAACGGACAGGTAGAGAGATTTATTTCTGTTCTCACGAACTGTTTCACTATTACTGTCGAAAACTACACGCAGATCAGAAATCTGTGTTAGGTGAAATTTAACTTGCCCTGAAAATTAAAAAGTACAGGAAAAAGTCCGTTGCAGGTACTCCGTTGTAACAAGAGTCCACTGCGGATAAATACTATGAAAGTTAAAAATGTGCACACGTTATTGCATAGATAATTTGATTTATAAATCGTTTTGAATTAAATGTTCTCATTCAGTTATTGAAGTGTTCGTAATCAAATGTTATATGTATACCTAGTTGCAAAATGGATAAAGTATAATGAAATAATGATTCAGTCGTGTCGCTATCGTAACAAAGACACGTCATGCAGGCTTCTGATGATGACGTTAGTTTGATGCAGTGGTCATGCATGCGTCGACATATTGCAAGTTTGATTTCTTCGTCGAATCTCGAGTGTCACTACTTCAACTATTTCGTCATTGTCGGTCACGTCACGTCACGTAGACTTTACGACTTGCATAGAAATACTTTGACGTCATAAATATTTTATAGTTTGTATACCGTTACTACGGATTAGGTAAGTGTCGTTATCGTTAAATTAAGTAGTTTACAGGGCTAACATGCCCAAAAATAAAAAAAATATTATTAAAAAAGTAGTCTGCATGGAAGGGTCAAATATATACTTCTATACTTAGTATTATAAAGTGAAAAGATCTGTATGTATCTATGTATTTTTGTCTGTAATGAATAAACTCAAAGGCTACTAGACCGATTTTAAAAATTCTTTCACCTATAGAAAGCTGCATTATCAGCAAGTAACATAGGCTACTTACCCTCCCCCATCTCTACCCATTACACTCACCCCCTCCATACAAAATTGCCGTTTTCCACGAATAAACTCAATAACCAGAAATATAACCAGAAAGTGAAGAAACCGCAGAAACTAATTTACACTTTGTCAAAAGTTGAAAATATTTAAATATGTCTTTGTGGGAACAGTTGATCATAAATATATATATCAACTTAAATTTTTTTGTACCTTATATTTAAAAAATATGTAATTAGATAATATACTTTCGTAATGGTTCAAATATACATATATCGTTTATTTAAATTAATCCAATAAACTCCATATAATTTTGTTTAAGAGCTGGCTCAGTAAAATGAACTACATATCTCCAAAGGCCAGCGGGTGGCTGGAAGTCAAGGTAGAAAGTATATCCGCGGAGTCCACGAGAGTCGGCTCTCGAACGTGACCGTGCGAACGGTGAAAGTGTAAAAAACAAGGGATTCAAAATTACATAATAAATACACTGGTATTGTTTTAAATTTATCTCAGATTACAAGAATTACTTCAGTGAGTGTTGTTTGTCTTATGTAATTACTTAATTAATATGTCGACGAAAAGTAAAATCAATTTTGTGAGTAAAATCAAAATTAATAGAACGTCTGTTTTTGATCCAATCGAAAAAAAAAGGTGTAGAATCGGTGCACTAAAAAAATACTTAATAAAAGATTTAATCGAAGAACCTTCAGATTAGCAATAATTTAATATTTACAAAGCTTGGTTTGATTATAATTAAGCAATAAAAGAAAGAACTTAAAAATGGTTAAATGTCGAGGAATGGCTTCACCATTCCTCGTCGAATAGCTATGCTAACATTTGTGAGGAAGCTGCCGGCTCTTTGTTTTCTGGTGACGTCGATCAGGCTCCTCGCCAACTCGGCGAATTAAGCTTTTATGCTTTTAGCATTTTATTTTTTAATAATATTAAGTACTAGCTGTTGCACGCGACTTCGTCCGCTTCTCTTTATAAAATATTACTCGCTGATAATGTACCAATTTTTAAAATCGGTCCAGTAGTTTTTGAGTTTTTTCATTACAAACATAGCAAAATACATACATACAAATCTTTTCTCTTTATAATATTAGTATAGATATAGATTAGTATAGAAGTATAGATATGGTAAACAAAAAGTGGGCTTGCCTGTTGATGAATCAGAGGCATTCTCATCGTGTAACGACTGTTCCTCGTAAACTTCCGTCCTTTCCGTTTCCCGCATTTGGTGTCTGCCGAACGGACCGGACGCGACATAACCTCTTATCGTCACGTGTTTCGCTTGCGAACGACACACTTGCACACTGTGTAACACTGTGCGACAACCGAATAGGGAATTTGTTAGTCCTAGGTTGAATATGCAATTATTGCAAGGAATGTTCGGAAAGTGGTATTCACTCGCAGAGTGATACTGATAGGTATCCCATAACAATATGTTTATGATTGGTCTCTTCAGGGCCCTAATTCACTAACGCCAATTAGCGATTCCACGCGATTCCTTACTTCGAAACCACTTCATATGAGCGATTCCTTATTTCGAAACCACCTCATATCTTCAAATTGTTACGATATCTGCTAAAAAGTCATTCTCTTACATATAATTATATAAATGCCATGACAAGACATTACGTGTTTTGATAAGGTAAGACAAAAGCGTGAAATCAATCAAGGCCCAGGGCACAACCGATGATCAATCGTAAATATGTGCGCTCTCAACTAAGACCAAATCTAGCAATCAGATATCAGAATCAGATTATTTGATTACTTTTGAAATAAGTAGGTACTGATAATTGTTGATATGTACCATAAAAGCTTAAAATCATAACAAACACATTCGGTACATAATTTATATTAGTTAAGCCCGCAACTTCGTACGCATGGTATTGGGTATAGCACATAACGTTTTTGTTCGTAAACCGATTGAAATGAAACAAACACTAAACGGGAAGCTACAATACATCAATGAAAACCGCATTCAAATGGTTAAACTGTTTCTGAGATTAGTGTGCACAAACGCACAGATAAACAGACAAAAATTCTGAAACCTATTTTTTGACCTCGGTAACATGAGTACGTGTACAATTTTTTTTTTTTAAATATATTTAATGTACAGACACGGCTCGTTTACCATTTTATTATAATATATTTAGATATAAGTATTCAAATTTCTTTAAAAACACCAATTAAAATCTATTAGACTCATTTAAAAGTGCTAACTGAAATAGTTTTTGATTGTTGCTGCAAAAGGTAGACAAGCACGCTGATGCTTCACTTGATAAACAATGTCATAAGGGTTGCAAGGGCACTGCCGATCCTTATGGGATAAAAGGGTTAAGGATAGCTGAAACAAAGCGCATTTCGTATTTCCTGTTCTAGTGACATCACGGGCACCGCGTGCTGTGATACTCGACAATAATTTGGTGTTATTTGATATTTTTGAAATGTAGTAATTTAAATAAAATATAAAATGTTAAGTAAATTAAAAAGTAAGTTAAAAACGAAAATATTACATCTTTGTATTGTTTTGGTCGATCGAACCCATTAAATCTTGTTAAATTCTTGTTTAATAAATTGAAGATTTAGTCATGGATTTCCAGAAATGTCCTTTTTAACATCTAGAAATCTCCAATAGTCTATTTATGTTTTCAAGTTGCACATTTCCCATTACATTTTTTTTCTACTTTTGCAACGGTTCCTGTATGAGGTGGCGTCAATAAGGTGAGCGGAGTGCTTATCATTTGCAAGACCTATGCCTTGCTTTGATTCCGCTTGTAGAAAATTTTTGCAGGATAATAGGACCAGTAAATCGAAAACATTTTTGAAATGGTTTTCGGTGGTTTGTTTTGCTTTATAAGGAAGTTTTTAACGCAAATTTTAATCTTTCGAGATATCTCGGATCTAAGGACGTAATTTGCCTTATATTTCATATAACTATATATTATTAATAAAATATGAATTACACAACTAGTGACGGGACATTCTTCTCCGTTCCGACATTGATGTCCCTTCATATCCATAAATTTTCTTTATGAAGTCAAATCTTACGCGTCGCTTTGTTTAACACCATCGCTGAACTGTGAACGGAAGAGTGAAAACAGTGTCGAATCCACGCATATTTCTTTGAGATTGGGAATCCACCCAATGAAGCTTGTATAAAAACAGTTCTCTATCTATATTATCTTTGGACCCACGTGATTCTGCCGATGACACATAAACTGACCATTTAAACAATTCAAACCAAGCGTATCAAACAGTGCAACATAACTTTATTCATGTTACAACTAAAATGTTGTTCCACGAATGACGACTCATTGCTGAGCTGATTGTCCTTATATAAAAACCAGTTGTGAATGACATAGTGAAGAATAAGGTTCGATAACAGCAACATCATTTGATACAAGCTTCTATAGAAGGGAAGCAAGTCACTGTAATTTCATTGACTAATTTAATTGCTCGGGAGCATTGTCAATTCAGCTGATTTTATATAATAATAGTACTTATAAAAATGATAAATCTTCAGGCATTTTAATATATTAAAAAATGTCATAGAGATCAATTCCTAATTACGCTAGTTTCACATGAGTGCAATGGCATTTGCACCAAAAAAATATCTTGGGTTTTGGGTACCTTAGTGATCTTCAAGTTAGAACAAAATCTCAAAGTTTTAACTTCTTTTAAAAGCGTTTAATGGTAATATTTTTGTAACACGATCTTGTGGTTTTTTTATTTTACTTATTTTATTCATACCTTTTACTATCTACCATTGGGTAGTCAGTAAATCATTTATTACTAAAACGGGATATTGACTAATCCGATCCCATTGGCATTAATAATTTCTTTTTGAAGCTATAGAATCGCCTGTAAATATAGTTTTAATTATTTTTTTCTGCTAGGTATTTATAAATTTAATTTAGAATACACTAGACGATGCCCGCGACTTCGTCCGCGTTGAATAATAAAGATATAACGCCTGACAGTAAAGCAATATAACGCATCTGACATATTTTTGCCAAGCGTTGGATCTTTATTTTTAGATAGCTGGTGCCCAAGGCTTCTCCCGCGTGGAATAATATAGCCTCTTCTATTGGTGAAAGTTGTGGGTTTCCGGGGTGATGGCCCAGGTCTGTTGGAAATTCTTCCAAACGTTTCTTCAACAACTGCGGTTGACATCCTCAGTGGTGTAGTCCGTGTTAGAAGAAAAAGTACATCACATCACTGCACTTCACTTCTGCACTTTTCGACTTCTCGAGCGAGACTGATTTGTCGACTGGAATGTGTCTATATTTAAATTTATATCCCCACCCCGTGGTTGAATTGGTGGGGTGTGGTCACTAGGAGAGGACTCATATGGATACCCACGACTCATATGGATACCGGCCGAGTAAACCTACATTCTACTATTGGTGAAAGATTTTTTAAATCGGATGAGAAGTTTCGAAGATTAAGCTCCTACATACAAATAAACAAATATACAACATCTTTATAATAATTTACCTCTTAAAAGTGAACTTTCGTGGAAAAATATACGGCAGTGCAAACAGCATCAAAATACGTTAATACAAATAAACAGATCTGGATGGTGATTTCGTTTTTAAATAAACTTTCTCTCGTATGTGCTTCTGGCTTGATTTGAAAAGGGTTTGGCCCAAGTGTCGTCCCAAAGTATTTTTTTTCGACACAAATTAAAAACGTTGACTTGAGACTGAGTATATTCTTTAGGCCAATGATTTTGTAACACGAAAGAATTTACGTTTTTCACTCGTTTTGTGTCATAAAGATGACATTATAAAGGTGGCAGGGTAACTATCCACTTGATGGTAGGTGGTATTCCACTTCGCCCTAATTAACATTAGTGTTAATACCTAATTAACATTAGTGTATCATTTTGAATATGCATCGCGTCCCTTTGAGATCCAAATAACGACAAAGGCAAAAAAAAAATACGCCGAAGCTTATTGTCCTATTTCATCTCGGCCGCAGGACGTCAACTGCTGGACATAGCGACATACTAATATGATAGTAAACTAATGTCTCCATTTTGGGCTTCATCAGTTATGATAAATAATTAAATTAAAATAATAAGAAGCTATTATACCAAATTTATAAATTAATTGTTGCAATTTAATGGATCTCCAAAATAATTAGGTAGAAATGTGCTTGGTCAATACGTGTGTGGAGAAACTGTTTAATTAGATTTCATATCTATGAGCGGCTGCAAACAAAGTTAATTGGTTTAATGTATCACAAAATATTGACTCTACGATAAAAAGTGTTTCCTAGTGCGATGCTTTCCTTCTAATCTAAACGAATAATCTTTTAAGAGTGGCGATGCCAGACATAGGCGGAAAAATGTTCGCGGAAGCAACAGACAGACATGCAAATGCTAATTACAAATTAACACGGAGTAATAAATTGTCATTTGCGTAATACTTCCACGATGATGAATTGACAAAGTGTGCTTGAAGTAGCGTAATCGTCGTCGTTATCCGGACTGATTCTTGGTCGGGATGCTGAGATCACGAAATCGGGTATTAATGAGTTGTTTCGGTTAGCCACATGGACTAGCATCAGATTTCATATGTTTAATTTTTTGTCACATTTAGCCTACGTCACACTACGACATATATATTTTGTACTTACTATATTTTACATATTAATAGACATATCACCGTATCTTTTCACTATATTTTATATATTATAGACATATCACTAGTCAAAGCTGAATGCTTTTAGCGTTGCCCTTTGGGTTTAGCATATTTCACAGAAGAACAGGAAGTTTGCTATAAGTTCCTGAACTTAGAAAATCTCGTTTTCGACAACATAAAGGCATGAACATTAATAGCAAAATAAAAATTACATATTCAATTGAGTTCTATTGAGATTTTCATTAGAAAATACTTGATATATTCTTTATTAATGGTTTGGTGTTTTTAAAGCGAAGAAAAACAGACCGTTGTTTCACACGATTTAAATCTTCACCTGTCTCATTACGATAGTAGGCAGGCTACATTTACAATTTTAGACAATATATTTTCCACTGCAATTACTATGAATTTTCGAAATACGTAGTCATCCAATTAGTTCAGTAGATTTCTAAATTATGATTGAAGAATTTATTTAATGTTCATTTGAAATAAACGTAAGTACAAAATCCTAGCATAGGTACTTCATATTCCTTTCTGTTTGTTGTTGCATTTAATATAATATGGATAATATTATATTAAAGCGAGCGAGCGAACAGTAAACAAATTCCTGCAAGGTCGGCAGCGCACACGTACCCCTCCTGGTGTTGCTTGTGTCCATAGGCGACGGTAGCCACCTACCATCAAGTGGACCGTCAGCCTGTCTGCCACCTTTAATAATATTTAAAAAAATATTTAAAATTTAATTTAATAATGTTAAAATACAAAGAGCCAATCAGAGCAGAGTTCCCTTGATACACTAAAATGTGTTCACATTAATAAATAATTAAGATAATAGTGTATGTATGCACAAACAAGACGCGATCTTATTGGTTAGCTCGTACCAAAAACTAATTAAATTAGGTCTCGGAATTTGATGGACTCTGGACTTCTATTTTCCTGTTTTGAATATAGAACGGCGTATTTGACGCCCGGGAATTCTACATTCCACTTTGTGACGGTGATTTTGTGCCCTATGAATTTACATTTTATTTTAACCCATTTTCTTTTTTTACCATACCCATGTTTGATGTTATTTTTGTCAACATCTTTCACGTCTTGTTGAATAATAATATACGAAACAATAAAGAAAAATTTTTTTGCGTAGCTGTTTGAAATCTATATATAGTTACTAATATGGTTGATTGAATTTGATTCCTCTTGGCGGCTCTTTAGATAATTGTATATTAGAATCGACTTACATTGTGGAAATTTTATAAAATAATCGATATAATTATTTGCTGTCAGATTGGATAACGTAATTTAATACATTCTGTACCTAATTCTTCGTTAACCTATTTTCATGAACTCGCCAGTCATTAGGACTGTGTTGAAATGAACTTCCGCCGAGATTAATTTAACTCCTCGGGCGATATGAGCAGCGTAAATAATTATCTAAATGGTAGCGTCCAGTAATTGTGGGTTGTGGGTCGGCTCCAGTCGAGTGCGGTGTCCTTTCTTTTTCATCTCATTGGGATGAAGTCGGGGCGGGGGAATAAGGGCTTTGACCCCGTGCCCGTAATCACGACGCTCGAGCTGCGTTCGCTACCCCCAATACCTGAAGGAAAATTATTATTTGTATGATCAACGCAATTTTGTCTTTTATACCTAACAGCATTTGATACGGCATCGGCAGTGAAATGAGTAGAGACATCTATAATTTTGTTAGGTGTAACAAATATTTTCACGCGTCCTCGAATTTTTCTCTCTCTTGTACAATTTCACGAATGTGTGCGATTAAAACATCCTATTGTATCTTTATGTTTTAGATTTCCTTCCTTATAAAACAGTATATTATTTATTATATTTAGTGTTATTTTTATTCATGTTATGTTATTAGGTGGATAAACAATGTTTCTAAAATTATAGACTCGCATCGAAAGGTGATTCGAACATCCGAATCAACTGTCCTTTTTGAATTCAATTAGAAATAATTTATATTTGTTGTACGATTAACGAGAGGATTTATCAGAAAACTTCAAAACATTTTGTTCGTTAATACTGCCTTGACACCTACACCAATATCAAAAAAGGTGTAGTAAGTAGGCTGGTTTGTCGCTTAGTTTTATTCCTATACAATTAGATTGCGGTGTGTTTAAACAGTTATAAATAGTTTGTTAATCGATTTTTCTAGCAACAAGTTAACAGCGGGTGTATTGGAAAATGAAATTCCAGCGAATTAGAACGTTACGTTATATTTCGATGGGAAATTCGTATTGTAACTGTTGTAATAATATATCAAAATAAATCTGTCTTACTTTAACGAATAGATTGATGGCCTTTCTCCTTCAGGCATATAAACGTAAAGTTTATTACATACAACTTGTACTTTGTTTCATACAAGATCCTCATTTATTTGACTTTGTGTCAGTCCTGGGGCCTTACCACCACCTCTTATAGCAGTATTATTTTAGTCTTACATTCAAATTTCGTACCATGACTCCTCAAAAGTAAGCTTACTGTAATATTGTTTCCATTAAGAAGTTTTGTGACGTCTTTCGCTATTTCGTTCATTCAATTCGTACCATGACGTTCCATTTGACAGTAAGCATTATTGTTTTAATGTCAAATTTAGCAATCTTAAAAAAGTTGCTTTTTCAAAACGGATACAAAACTGCTAAAGAGAAATAAAGTGATTTTGACAAAAAATAATAATATTACTGTGTTAAAAAGTGAGTAAATGTTATTGTTATATCGATCTTTAAGTGGATAAAGTATTTTTAATTATTAATTGCATTTTAGTAATAAAAAATGTGTTTGTAGATGGCTAGTGAGTACGAAATTTTCGAATTTTTGGAAAACGATAATGCCCAAAGTAATGTACTACAAAGAAATCGATGACGACAAATGCGCAGCGAGAGTGATCCTTTCGAGTTGGACGACGATGTAGAGTTTGTGAAGCGTTATCGACTTACAAAAGAGCTCACTTATGACATGTTACACTCTTATTAATTAAAAACAAAGTAACCAAAATAAAACGTTCACTTACTTTTTATTTGACATTTTTTAAATTATTTATGTAAGTAGGTAAATAAATACCTACTTACATAAATAATAATCATTTCGTTATTTCGTTTTAAAAAACTTCAGTCACTTACAAGTGTAGATGCGTTCTAAAACTTAACAATGAACATAGAAGTCGCGCGAAGATATGGCATTTTTTGTAAATTTTTACATTAACAATATTAATTTGGAACTTTATTCCAGTGTTTCAACAACAATTCTTTGTTATAGCTATAGGAAACAATTGTACACAGAAAGAAATTATGATATCTTGCTTTTGCAGCCTAGAAATAAAATATGTTTGAGAACATACCAAATACGATATGGTGTCATACTTAGGACTCTGTGGCATTATTTAGCAGGGAATAGACAATCATGCAAATATCATTCGTTCACGGCAGGAATAAAACAATATTGTTTTGTGGACGTCATGGTACGAATTTGAGTAATGTTATTTTAAGCTTGAAACAAAACTTCCTTAAAACATGATGTTTTACTAAAAGTTCATGGTACGGGCCCTGTTCTAACTGCGCCCCTTAGTACAAATAATGAATACGAACACACCTTTCTGCTAAACTAAATCTTAACTAATTAAATAATATCATTTACTACAAATTAAATATTTCATTGATGCCCGTTACCATTGAGTAATATCGGCGAAGAAGACTTTAGAAACACTACACATCACTCTTATTGTAAACTTACCCCATTGTTCAAATTCAAAACAACGTAAATTATTAAGAAATTTATATTTGTTGTATGAGATGTGGTAAGTTCTAAACACTGTTTTGTCACATTTAGAAAGCAAATGAAAAAATAAAGACTAATACATATTCAACCTTTAAAATACTCCAGATCATTTAAAATTAGTTCTGTTTGGAAATGAATCATTTTCCATAGTTTATTTGGTGTTATAAATGATGATACTTAAGTATTCCATTACATATTTATTTATACATTTATATTTTAATCGGGAAAATAACAGAGTTGTTAAATGAATCAAATGCAAGCTTGGGAATTTGAAAAAGGAAAGTTAACTGTTCGCCGGGGCGCATCGAGTGGGTGTTTTAGTTTTAGATAGAATGTCCTAGTTTTGCTTTATGGGCAGATTGCAGATATTGATAAGGTATCGCTCTAAACGGATCGATAAAGCACTCGAGCCACTTCATAACAACGAAGCCATGAGAACAATTCACTTATTGCGAAAAGACCAGCGATTGTGTACAAAGGATGTTACTTACACGCTCATACAATATTTACTTTAAAAAAAATTTGTCCTGATAAAATCCACGATAAGTATTGGCAAGATGTCCCAGAAAGATAGTTAAATTGTCAAAAAAGGCCCGTAGAAGATTTACATAATTATTTTATGATACCAATTTACACTTTTGCCAATCGTTGGATCTTTATTTTCAGATAGCTGATGCCTGCGTCTTCGCCCGCGTGGAATATTTAGCCTTTGTCCATCCTTAAATTTTGTATTCGAAAACTACCCTCCTTACATACAAACACACAAATTAACTTTATCTCTGCTTATATATAATATTAGTATAGATATGTATGTGTGTATAATGTATACATATAGATGACTGCAGTGTTTCCCTGCTACAACTAAGTAAATAATGATGTATAATCTTCTCATTAATTTATTCTATTTATATTTTGTATGGATTTAATAGACAGTTATTCAAATAAAAAGAGATCGTATAGCACAATGGACTGTGAAGGATATTGTCAGGATATACAACAACGGAATAGTTTTTTTTTACCAAAAAACATGGTAAAAATTATTAATGAAAAATATGGACCACACACATTATTTGACTAACTATTACGAGAAATGCCTAACTTAAGTTGGATTATTAATTAAGTAATTAAATAATTGAGTTATTTGTCTAACTTTTACGAGAAATGTAGTTACATTTCTCGTTTTATATTTGACGTATATTGTAGAAAAAAGAACAAATGACGTACTTGAACTTTGTCTTAAGCGCTCAAATATAGATTCAGATTGCGCTCGATATGTTAATTTTTAAATGTAAGTAATATGTTACTCAATATATTCGTATATATACGTATTTTAATTCGATTGAACGTAGGTATAGATTGCGTTTAGGCCTCATTACTTATATTATATATATATATATATACCTGTTAGTGTTGGGACCCAAAAAGTTAAATACAAATTGTTGCGACCCCTTTCATATTATACAATTATCAATGACCTGGCCTTTATCAAAGTTTCACATCGGTTAAATTTATTATTTGGGTTTTCCATAGTAATTCACGTTTTGAAAACTTAAATGAAAAATAAATTCAACCACACATTAAACTATTGTTTCTAAAACTTTAGCTTTTATGCGACCTCCTATAATGCTGAAAACAACCCCCAAGAAAGGTTGTTACATACTCGTAATAACTTTTAGGCTCGGAAATGAAGTGTGGAAATATTTTGATCCCTCGTGACGGATGTTAAGCTACTCCTTACACGCTGGCCGATGCTTCGGACAAAGGGTAGTTTTTCTATAAGTACATATAAGTAGGTAAATTTAAAATTCGAATAAGGGTTCATTATTGTGGTCTTTCCATTCCAACCAACTAAACTGACCAACTAGTTTTGCAGAATGAACCTCGAAAAAGACATTTTCTTTCCAATCGACTGTAGAAAGGCCTAATAACAGTACCTAAGCAAAATCTAAAGCGAAAAAATAAATGCGAAATTTTCGAATTATATTTATGTTTTGTGTTATATCTTGCGTGATTGGCACTTGTCAGTGCAATAAAACGAGAATACGTTAACAGACACAACAAACATGGAAATGATAAAAGAGAAAATATCCTCCCATAGTGGAGAAAAGTAGAGTACTTGAAATCTAGAAATTATTTGCGAGATTTTTCGGATTTGCTCTAACTTGCTCCCTAAAATATTTTAGTTTATAATTGAGCACTCACTATCCTTGTTAATAACCTACTATATCAATAAAAAAAAATTATTATGACTTTTTACAAATATTGTATTATTAGTTTGATGTAGTTGTCTCGGCTCCGTTTTGTGCCGGTACATCGGCCCGGACCGGTTCTAGTTGGTAATTTACATCAGTAATCTTGACCCACAGCTGCCTTGGACCAGTTCTCGAGGAAAGGTTCTGACGCGAGATTTAAGAATTCGTTAATCGGAAGTCGTAACCGTTCGTAACGTAGGTGGTAACATTCCGCCTATAATAATTTATTATGATGTAATATTTATCATCAGTTTAATTTTGTTGGAGAACAACGATAATGTTGTACAGTTTAGGTCAATGCTCGACTGATAAAAAAATTTCATATTTTTTTTATTACAACGAAGTAATTCTTATTTGAGTTAGTATAGGTCAAATTATTAAAACTTGAGTTTTAGATTGAGTTATTGAACGTTTGTATGGAGTTGCATGGATCGGCACAACACGAGTCTATATTTTGATCATTACCTATTTTATAAATGTACTAGCGATCCGCCCCCGACTTCCCATGGAAGTGAATTTTTCAAAAATCCCTTGTTAGCGGATGCTTACTTTATAAAATAAAGCTATATTCCAAGTTTCAGCTTTCTAGACTTAGTAGTTTTGGCTGTACGTTGATAGTCAGTCTGAACAATTGATTTTATGATAGAATTTATTTTTATATTATTTTATGTTTATATGAAAAACGAACACTATCTATATAGTGTTCGTTTCTATAAAAGGGTTGTTAAAAGGCTCATGTTTAACCAGAATGGGAACATCTCAATAAAGTGTTTGCTCTAATATTAGTAAGGAATTTTTTGTTGTTGATATAAACAGTGCAACTAACGTGTTCATTCCATGCAACCGACGCAAATGCAGGAAAGACAAAGATTTTTTTGTTGTAATTTTAATTTCTGTATTTTCATACAATACGATTAATGTAAATGGTCTCGGATCTCCCTTAATCTTTATATTATTGGTTTAAGTTCATATATTTTTATTAATATCTTACGAAAGACTAGCTATTGTCTGCGGCTTCGCTTGCGCCATGTATGGGCTGCCATCTGATAGGAAGATTATCTATAAGTGATAATCTTGAAACTTTTATTATGTATGTAAAAATCGGCAAGTATAGACTGTTAGTCCACTTAATCCTATTTACCCCATAATCTTGATAGGTTAAGGAATAAATAGGGAGAAAATGGAGAATGAGCTCTGGGGTTTCTCACTATCACCGAAGCATAAAAACATACGAGCTATTATTTCACGGATGTGTCCTTTAAGAAAGTGGTACTACCACAGTCGGGCTTCACAGTTTAAGCTGTGGTTTAAGTTTCTGCGGAAAACAGTGTGTCCCTGCCACTATTAGTACCATTTTACTATATCAATCTCAGATCTATACCGACTTATCTTTTTTAAAACAGAAGCAACTTAACTTAACTTTTTAACTTTGTGTCCTTTCAGATTCATCCAATGAATGACTTATAAAATAATCCTTGACATTCGCGAGCATTTTTAATTGTTAAATTTTTACTTTGTATGGATTTTATTTTCCTTATTTTTTATGTATTGGAATAACCAGACTACGTTAGCAATTTCCATTATTATATCAACTTCAGCCTATATATTAGTTAGGTCTGCTGCACATAAGCCTCGCCCATAATTTTCCAATAAGACCAGTCAGAAGCAGCCCGCGGCCCTTATCAGATGTCACCTTGTAGGTGGACGTCCTATGCTGCGCTCGCCAGTCCGTGGTCTCCGACCTTTCCGACCCCAGCGGCCGTCCTCTCTCCGTACTATGTGTCCTGCCCACTGTCACTTAAATTTACTGATCCGGCTTATGTCGGTAACTTTTGTTCGTCTACGGATCTCCGCATTCCCGATTCGATCTCGTAGTGTAACCCCGAGCATAGCCCTCTCCATACCTCATTGAGCGACGCTGAGCTTTCTTACGAGGGCCATAGTTAGAGATCACGTTTCAGCGTGATGTCAACATGGCAACACATATTGGTCTAAAACCCTTTGTTTTGAGGAATTTTGGACGAGAAGATGTCTCTGAGCTTCCAAAACGCTGTCCCTTCTTCAATTGACCGCCTTGTCGAAGTTGGCTTTATCTAATTTTAATACAGTATATAAAAAAATGCTTCAAAGGACCACAGCATAGTTATAATATAAATTAAACTGTTTTATAAATTATTATTTTTAAAACATTTTTTATATAATGTAATAATTATGGACGGTGTCTGCTGTATGCAATGAAGAACATTGGTTAGGTTGTAATAGTTAGCTAGATATTAAAATATACAAAATAAAACTTGCAAATCCATCTAAGCCGTCGGATGTCTATGTGTGTTTGTCGAATTAAAAGGATATAATTTGTATTCCGTATATTTTTTATTAAGTTTAATTAAGCTAATGTTTAATAGAAAACAGTCGTACTGTATTTTTTTAAATTTCATCGCTTATGCTTTGAAAGTAGGCCATTATTAACACAAAATCCGGGATGTAACAACTTTTGTTGTTAACTTTTCTACTACTCCTTGTAACAATATACTATCGGATGCTTACATGGTTTTCGCTGGCTTACTTTAAACATTCGATGTTGAAAAATCGGACCTTCAATTGCACCATCAAATTGGAGTCACCAGAAAATTTATTACATATAGTCCCCATAGGCTAAAGTTACGCGTGTTTCAAAACGTAACAAACTTTGACATATTAAAATGATTGTATATTAGCTGTAAAAGAGTTTTTAGTCACTTGCCAACAACACAAGCGAACGCCTTAATATCTCTTTAGACGTCTTTCACAAAAGGAAACGATGCAGTTCTAGTTCCAGCATCGGAAATGGCTTCATAAGCAGCAAGTGAATATTTTTCCTTTTGTTGCAGTGCCGCGGACAGTGCGGAATCGCCAATACTAGAAGAGGCCGGCGAAAGTGGTTCCGAACAGAAACCCAAACCTCCCGTCAAGTATGGTGAACTTGTCATACTTGGGTAAGTTTTTATTACATTTTATCTGTTCAAATGGGCGTTTTTTTTGTGACAAACAAAACAATAACTTGATAAAATAAAGTACAGTCATAACAGTTATTGTAAGTAAGGTACCTACCTACTACATTATTCTTGATAAGTTGTAGACGATTTTGTCAAAGTAACACTTCGACATCGATCTGATATCGACTATAATATTTTATAGTCAATATAACTAAATATATTGTAAATATTAGATTTACAAGTAAGTAATGGAGTTATAAAATTATCCTGTTCTTATGACATCACAACAGGATTTGAAAAATCGCCAAAATTGCCTCACGCAATGAGCGCACCTGCAGGCGGACTATGTCTGTCTGCCCTTTCATAATAAAAAAAACCTATTGGTTCAATGATGGTATACTTATTTATATAAATGTTCTCTGATAATCTAAAGCTCTATTTATGCTCTATTTGTATTGCAAAAATCAAATAATGCTCAATTAAATACTATTTTCCATTTGTCAATTATGGAAATTGACATTGTCCCTATTCTATTCTTTAATTTTAGAGAATTTTGTCTTTGAATGTTCGTGCTTTCAAATGTCAGTTAAGGTCGGCTACGAGTATTACATAAAACGTAGAGAATTTTCGACGGCTATTTAGTGGGAGTGGAATTTAATCTAATTTTCTGAAAGGCACAGTGAATATTGCCAAGATATTTAAACCTATTACTTTTTTATTTATCTATTTTTCGGAATAACATAACAAAGTCATGTCATACCTCATGATTCCACTGTCAATATTGCAGATAAACTTTTAAAATTTCATTTCTAATTTTATGCTTCAAATTAAGGCGAGGCTTAACCTTAATATTGATTAAAACCCATTCTACTATCGCCATTTCTCAGGGTAGGCGGTTGTATCTCTCCTGGTGTTGTTAAAACCTTAAAATATCTTGAAAACCTTTAAAATAAAAATATAATATTTATTTGCACGTGTGTATATCTTCATTAATTAACGTCGTTTTATTGCCTCCTTACCTTTTCTTACAATATGAATTCCTTAACACGCCAACAAGATTTACTATAAAACAAGCGGATTTCCCCAATAGCTGTGTACTCAAACCTAACACGCAGTTAATACTTTATTGCTTGCGCATATATGATGTTATCCGGTTTTATCTATATTTTAAACGGTTTCTATTAACGACCAATGTGTTGGCTGGTATTTTGTACAGAATTTATTCAAAACTTGAACATAGTGCTCCATTATTCCTTCAGGGCATTTATTAGGTATAAGCGCGATCATTGATCCACAATGAAAATTGAGCTGACATATTAATTAATGATATAATTTAGGTATTTTACAAAACTAGTTCATATAATATTATTGTATTGACTTAGTTTATAATGTAACCAGTGAAAGCATATTTTATGTAATTACATTCGCGCATCTTTATAAATTACATCCTATCTTTGAAGCTTTGACCAACCATACAAATTCACATAATTATTAGTATACCACTTAATTTAGAGGGAATTCAGAATCCACTGGGGTTAAGGCTAAAATAGAGGCTAAATACGAAAAATACACTATTTTTAAACAATCTATATTCAGACTCGTCCTTTCTTAACAAACACTACAACATAAGTTTTTATTTCTCACTTAACAAAAATAAGTTTTACTAAACTTGTCATGGTTCAGTCGTAGTCTTTTCAATTTCTGTACCCATAACAATTTTATGTATTGAATAAAATTTAAATAAGAATAAATTTTAATCTGGATTATAAAAAAAAGAAATAATTGAAATGGAAATTAAAAATTACTCATTCGCACATTCTTATATTATTAATTTAGTTATTGTCTCTTATACGTATATTTTTCATTTTTTAATATATGTACCTACATTATTTTACGAACAGAAGACCAAAAATGTAAGTTAAGAAATAAGGATCCCGCAAGTTATAAATAAGTGATATTTAATTAATGGATGTACTCATATGTAATTGAATAGAAGTAAAGAAGTGAAAGTCAGACTTTGACATTTGTAATTCCCTTGCGATCTCATTATGACAACCTCTTATTTTCGTCTATGTGATACAAAAAAAGGTCCTATTAGGTACTTTTTGTGCCACCTTATCCCCCTCCTAATCCCTTATCCCATCATACTGTAGTCGGCAGCGCACTATCAGCACCTGTAGCGTTGCTTGTGTTATAGGCGATGGTAGCCACCTACCATCAAGTGGACCGTCAGCCTGTCTGTCGACATAACATAAAAAAAAAAACTAAGTAACGTCTCATTATAAATGTGTACAAAAAAAACTCGGAGACAAAAAACTCCCAATAGAACCAGAAAAATGTAAAAAGTGTAATATTCTATATGATTAAATTGTCCAAATTTCACTCCTGCTGATCTACGATTAACAATCTCACTGTTCGGACAAGGTTATGCAAAGTCGGTCAGATTAGTATGCAGTGCTATGCTGGGAATGCGCTCGCGCATTTTCACAACAAATGACGTCGTTCTCAAACATCTTTATGCGCAGCTCTATCAAGCATTTACAAGTGTGCACATAAGAATTTAATTTCTCTATAACCACCTATATAATTCAGTTTATCTAAATGTATTCGTTTACCATGGCGAAGTACGTGATTTGCGATCTAAATTATAAACCAAACAAATATCGCGATGGCGATGGCTTATGCATTCAACTGGCAAACTGTCAATCAATCAACTTTGATATCAATCAGAAGCAATACTACAAACACACCAGTTTTATTTCATTTAATACTTTTGTAAATTCAAAATAAATAAAAAATAATTTATGGTAATCTTTTCTTGACGAAAATATAATTTGTCTTTACGTGTTCTGCATTCTTGATCTTTAGGTATTAAGAAATTCCAATTGCTTTAATATCTATAAATTAAAAAAAATAACAATAATAACGTCGGAGAGCGTTGGTGGCACATGAGAAAGACGCGGCCTATCATGTGGAGAGGTCCGCGTTCGATCCCCGATCATGCCATGTACCAATGGTGTTTTTTCTAAAAACTTTTGCTAACTGCTGCTAACTTTTGCATGTGCTAACTGCTGCTAACTGCTCTCAAACGGTGAAGGAAAATATCGCGAGGAAACTGCATACACCAAAGAAGAAATTCTAAGGCGCATGTGAAGTCCACCATCCCGCACTGGGACAGCGTGGTGGACCATATAGCCCATACGCCCTTGTTTAATATATAGCCCATACCCTTGGAACATATAATAGGCTGTTGATGATGATGATGAACAATAATATAACGTTGTTGGTTGTTTAAGTACCTAATTCAAAATTTCGAATTCTTAATTCATTCTGGTTAATCCAGAAATACCAGCAGAAGAATTACAAGTCTTCTTGTTTGGTTTATTTCCAATTTTTCAAGTCTTATTTCTCCTTATTTCAGACTACTGTTATGGCATGGCAATGATTTGATAGCTGTTAAGAGTCAATCACTGAATTAAGTTAGTTAATTTGCACTTGTTGCCACAAATATTACTTATTATTTTAGGAAGTATATTTAATAATATACATACCACACTGTTTTAAAAATAGTCAATTAAGTAATTGTATCTTAGATAAACTATTCCAGTTAAATAAAATCGGGTTTTACTTGTCTGTTGTCATTATTAGTATGTTCGATATACCATACGACACAATTTTACATAGCGAAACTGTAATACGGTGGAAAAAAAAACGTAAAATAAGTAATTCCAGAAAAATTGAGTTAATTTCTCCAGATCTAAGTATAAATTTTCTAATATTTTGTTACAGATCTTTAGCACAATATTAGAAATACAAAATTTTTAATAGTGTAGAAAAATAAAATTGTACATGTTAAAATTTAGATTATTAAAAAGTATTATATAAAATCTTGAGTGTTACCAGTGTCCCTTCAAGATAATACTTTAGTGTAACTGGCAAAAAGTTTGACGGTTACTTTCTACCAAGAATAAAATGTAAACATGGAAAGACGAAAACTGTTTCAACATTATTTCCTTATGTAAAACAGTTTCAACGAAAGTCGCGCATTGCGGTAATTTTTTCCCTTACATCCCACATGGATCGTAGAGACTTTGGCCCCAATCCAATTTTAGGGTTTTTTTTTAGTTTATACGTACATATGTACATGCAATCGCTTTCATCTTTTAATGAAAACGACAGATTAATTAAAATTAAAATACCGTTTACACGCCCCATATCAAAATGAGGTTACGATGGTAATTATTCTTATATCATGTTTGTTTATAACGATTTTATAATCGGTGTTAAGGAAGTGTTTTCATTATTATTACACTTTTGAATCTGTTTTAAACGGAACCATGAAAGTTTTTTATCGTTTTATGTGTTTATTTTAAATTAATTGCCCAAAAACAGTCTTTCTATAAAAGGTGTCATTGCTCGCTAACGACTATCTCAATGTATTTATTGTTGAGTCCTTAAGACCTCATTTCTGTTCACAGGTGAAGGCGATTTTATGCTACATTATATAATAAAATCGTAAACGTGCCATGTCTTAACATTTAATATTTAAAAAAAATGTACACGTTGTACATATGTATGTTAATGAGGTCAATAGTTTTTAGAATTTTTGACTGAAATTTTTGTCTTTTTTGTTTGTTGGGAAAACTCGCAGCTGGTCCATTAATAGACGATAGATGCTCCCGTCTGGCTCCCGCGTTACACCCTTCAGGATATCAGCCGACAATGTTTTCACCGCGATACAGCTAGCGACATTGTAATTTTTTCATAATAGCATATTTAAACTATCATCTGATAAATTTTCAACTGAGAGGAAATCACTGGACATACATATTTTTTCTTCAAGTTTATGTAGGTGATCAGCTGACGTATAAGTATAATCCACCACTTTATAGTCAGCTGACTTTTTTTCTTCAAGATATTAGATTAATTACTATTTTAATAAATTTTCAATCGGGAGAAAATGACAAAAATTTTGTTTTTCTACGTGTATATGGGAGAGAACCACCGCTCAACCCACACATGATGGAGCCGCAGCTGACGTTCACAAGGCGTCATGATAAAACACTCGGAAGCATTTTACGAGTTATCGCCCGAGAGGAAATAATTGACGAAATTTTCACCTAGCTCGTGTACCGTACGATGTGTTGTTGTTAGTGATTTCTTTTGAAAATAATACACATAGTTACTAATATACTTTTAATATAAGATATTTGAGTGTAGCATGTCGGTGTTCCAAATCTAGATATTGGCGGAAGTAATACAATAGTCTCAGACTGCGTGCTGCCTTGCAGACAGACGCACCCGAAATAGCTGTGGAATGTAATAATGTTAAAATACAAGACAAATGATATCTTCTACATTTTTCATTAAAAAAAAAATAGTTTAAAGAAGTTCGAACATATTATTAAATTTGTGAAGCTGTAAATATAAAAATGGTTCCTTTAAGTTTAGGACGTGATAAAAGCGTGAAATTAGTTTTTCGCGTCACTGACTTTAGTGAGTAATTTATTTCAATGGCAGATGCTTTTCCTTTTGGTTTAATGCCAATTGAATCTCGTACTCAGTTTAAATGGATAAAAGTATTATTTTTACTTAAAACTTTGTAAGTATATTAGAAACTAGCCGAACCCGGCCCCGCTTTTCAGCCGAGTGGGGCGCGCACAGTACGAGACACTACTTATATATTATGATTTTTTTTCCCCTTAAGTTACTCCTTATAACATAAGTTATCTCCCGGTGAAAGTCCCGTCAAAATTGATCCAAACAGATTTTTTTTTAAAAATTGGTATTTTGTTTTAAGGACGTAATTACATTTTTGACGGGCTCGAATTCAGCTAACTGCGCCAGCACACTACAGCAAAGTGCCCACACACACATTGAAGCCGCACGGTGGCTTTAATTTATTTGAGTACAAAATAATAAGCTAGACGTATAGAAGACTGTATAAGCTACAATTTCTTGTTAAAATCATATCATGTTAAAATATGCAGCAGATTTAGCTATTTATGTACCTATCCAGACACTATTTTTCGATATTTTTAGCGATTCTTGCGATGGTAAAAATGTATTTATGTGAAAATTTTGTATTGGGCTGTCCAGTTTTTATTAGCTATCTTTAGAGATGAATACATTACCTTTTATTTTATACCATGGTATCTCTACAGTTCTGCTTCCTGGATATATAAATGGTACCGATAAACCATTGATATTTGTGAATACGTCCTTAAGGTACTGTAGATACTTTGATATTAGTAAAAAGCTTATTTTATTTATAAGTATAGATAACATAGTGTTGTTTTTATTGGGTAGTCCCTTATTTCAATCCCTTGTTTCTTTCTAGTTCTTTTTTAATGCTGCCAAAGGTAAAAGTGATTTCGTGATTTTTTTTAATGTCTAAAAGACCAACATAAGCAGTTATTAAGAATAATTCTAAACTTTCCCAAACAATATATTTTTATTACATAAATTACATCAATATTTCTGCGGATCCTTTTTCTCGACTCATCTGTCACGTGAGGGGGGAAGTTTTCAAAGCGTTAATGTACTCATATCCACTTACACAAACCCCTCAAGACGGAACTATGTTAAATTGCTTATCTATTTGAACCTCAAACAATGACCTGTAGTGTAGAAACTATAGGATTTTTGACAACGCACAAACAAACAAATACAAATTCTAAACACATTTTTTTATTTGGGCAACATAAGTACAAAGTGTACAAATTGTTATTTTTTTTAATATTTAATGTACAGACACGGCTCGTTTATGATTTTATTATATGCATTGATTTAAATTTAGAGTAAAATTTTCTTTTTTAAAGTAATATTATATTTTTAAGTAAATTTGGTCATAATATGTATGTATGTGCAATACTACCGTCATGCTTTAAAATTCATAGAGGCATATGAATATAGGTGTAATAATTGTACCTATGTGAAGAAAATCTCGGGTAAAACGTAGATATAATAATCTGTTAGGTAAAACCCAAGATATAATTTACGATAAACATACTTATTTTATTATGAAACGACATAAGGGCTGTTCCAAAAAAGGATGACTAAAAGTTTTCGTGGGCTACGTATTTTGATATTTGTTGATCGTTATTTGATAAATATGTTCCCAAAATATCAATCATTTTGTATTTGTAGTTTGTTTTTGCAAGATAAAGGTTATACGCGTTTTGGTGTGCTTGGCAGTTTTTTTGCCATCGGAGAAAATGGATCAATTTGAAATTATGTCTGTGGAATTTGGCGAGTCTACTTCGCAAAAAAGAAAAAAAAAACTGTTTATGAGCTCTTCACAGAAAGGCGAGAATATGTTATGACGTTGAAGCAGTGAAGCAAATAAGCATATAATTGCTATGGAGAATCGTCGAATCACTATTAGAGAAGTTGCTTAGGATGTCGGCATATCGGTTGGCTCATACCATCATACCTCAATGTTTTGGGCGTGAAACTTGTAGCAGTGAAATTTGTTTCGAAATTGCTAAATTTTGACCAAAAGAACCATCGCATGAGCATCGCTCAGAAGCTGTTGAATGACGTCAACGACGATCTAGATTTGCTCAAAAAGATTTTGAGCCCATGAAAACATGGGGTTGTGCCACGATTGAGAAAGTAAAGATCACTGAAAGAGCTTTAAGGCTATACCAAAAAGCAAATATCGGAGGTGCTTCGAGGATTCGAAAAAGCGTTGGCAAAAATGTATCATTTCTGAAGGGGATTACTTGAACCATAGATAAAATACTACTTAACCAGTATAGATGGTCACTCACGTACATTGAATCCGTACCCTATCAAATTTCGCTTATATCTAGATGCCGCCTGTGTAGTTTGTCGCTTATTTGTTGTCATTAAAAATCCGCTAGAGTCGCTGCAGTCGACCATTCAGTCAATTCTCATGTACAAGAGATGGCACTACTAAAATTTATTTAAAATATAAAAAAAGTGGGCACGAACAACGATAAAAGGGCCGTATGAACGGTATAGGTTCTGTTCTAAAAAATAGGGCAATAATATCATACATAAAAGTCACAGATTAATGATAAAAGTACCTCTCAGCAACGTCGCCCTCTAGTTATTACCACGATAATAAGGAACTATAACTGCGTGATTGAATTTGTTGGTTATAATTTTTAACAAAATACACATTAATGTTAAATTCGAGACTCTTAGTGACATCTAGGGAGTGGAAATCCCAATATGAAATTGGCTTCAGATCGTTATATGGAAGTTGACCATCTATACTGGTTAAGTAGTATTTTATCTATGCTTGAACAAAATATTGATGAATAAATTAATATTTTTTGAGAAAAAAGTAATTTTTTTTAACAGACTGTCCATTGTGAGACTTCTTTCTCTGTTTGGTACATTTATCTAATTGCTATTAAAATCTGACTCTGGGAGGATACCAGAAACTTAGAAAAATTATATTTGACTTAGAAATATACATTCAATACTCGCCGATGTTTAGTGAAATTTGAAATTTCACTGAAATTGTTTTTAATATGCAAGCTATAAATGTGTTATAATGGGTATGTAGGTAACAGGAATTCTATAATTGCTATAATAAGTTAATGATAACATTTCAAAGGTCGAAAATGTTATGGTTTGTGTTACTTTAATTAGGCCACCGATAAAATTAATTATAAAATAAATCTTGATAACATAATGCATGTACGTAATGAAATAATAAGTAAATTGCACATTTTAAAGCGTTTGTGTGAAAACATTCACACTTCGCTGTAAACATTATAACTTGTCTGTCTTTAAATATTAGATATATAAATATTTAGATTTTTTGATAAAATACTTGTATACCCATATGCATTAATATAATGCTGACTAAATTTCAACGAAGATCATATGGTCCAGGAAAATTTAAGGCGAGGAAAAGCCTTATTTTCGTCCCCTAATTTCATTTGTTAGAGTAAAATTTATACTTAGATAAAAATACAGAGCATAATAAATAGATTGTATTTAAAAAAAAAAATGATTCCGGCAGATTTATACAAAAAAAAAATCTGAGAAAATAATTAGTAAATTACTGCCCTAAACAAGCTTTTTCGTCACAGTAATAAAAATTTTCAGCGACAACTACATTATTTTGAAGCTTATTAATTAACTTAAGATCTGTACTAATGTTTTAATCCGCGACTTTTATTTCTTTTTCATATTTTACACCATATTTAAGATTAACCTGCCATTTTTCGGGTTCCGTACGTCCGAATAAAAAACGGAACCCTTATAAGATCAAAGATCACTCCTGTGTCCGTCTATCCGACCATACACCCCCCCCCCCCCCTTATCTCCGAAACTACTGAACCTAAAATTTTGAAAAAAAAATTACGGAAATTAGTTTTCTACTTATAGATTATAGGAAAACCTATAAGAAGTCCATGATATTAAAATAACATGGTAAATCACTCAATATTGTGCGGATAGGTAACATCGTACGGAACCCTCTTCACGCGAGTTCAACTCGCACTTGTCCCGTTTTTTTTAATATTGCACCTTGTTTTTTTTGTGCAATATTGCACCTTAATTCATAGGTTATTAGGTTGTGCTCATCTTGGTAACAGTTGTGTTCGGTCTGACGTTTAGTCTTGGTCTTATAAGAAATCAAAATTTGAGTCTCTCAAGGACATTTTTTATGTAAGCTTCTAGAAGATAATTATGTAATATCGAGGGGTGAAATAAATTTTTGATTCTAACCTGCAGAAACTGTAGAAAAATATAAAATTGTTCTTTTTTTCCAAATGATACAAAAATAAGTTAGAAAATAATTCCGACAAACATTGTAGAGAATTTAATTTTACATAAAAATGTTCTTTCACCAATCGATATTACATTATCTTCTAGAAGCTTTTATCAAAAATGCCCCTGAAGGACTCAAATTGTTCATTTGTAATTTTTTCTGGAACTACAGAGAACTCTTTCATCTTTAGAATTGTAATTTTGACATACCTGTGTAGGTACTATCATTTAAAAAAGTTTTGTTCGTTCAAGATACGTTCGAAGGGCAGTTGGTAGTGTTCTAATAAAATTCAATTAAACCGCTATAGTAGTCAATATGTAAAAGATTATGTGGAGAAGAATCGGTATCATTGTGAAGAGTTCATTCAAGTTTATTTTCATAATAGCTTTAGTTGCACAGAAACTTTCAATTATGTCTACTATTTTCATATAGTGCAGTGTGGTATGAAATAACAGCATATGTGGCTGTTGTTTATCGTTGAGTGAGCAAGGGATGCCGGAACCCTATTTCCTATCCCTTATCCTTAATCTTATTAAGGCCGACAGCGTCCTTGGAGCATCTGTAGTATTGCTTATGTTTATAGGCGACGATACCATCAAGTGGACCGTTAGCCTGTCTGACAACATTTACATAAAAAAATGTCAATATTCTTCGTCTACTGGATATATCTGACATTTATTGTTTTCGTTGTTGCAATGGTGTACTCGTAGTACAATGGTAGTTTCGCTCAATTTATCAGTTTTATTACACGAACACCGCCGAAGACGGCGCCAAGCTCCGGGACACTCTTCCTTTTATTAGCTCTCGAGATTTATCTCGATTGCCTTCACTTCGGAACACTTGGTAGAATGGAAAATATTCGCAGTGACCCGAATGTCCATTTTCAATTAGTAATTTGCTGCTTGTGCTTTACGAAGCGTAAATGTTAAAATACTATTTTCAAAGGACCAATACCTAAGTAGATAGTGGAGAGTGGACTCACCTGAGAATGAGAAATTTCTATTTCCTTCAAATTGATTTTATAAATTAAGTAACCGAATTTAAAAATATACCTAGTTTATGTTTTCAACCAATTGTTACTTGTCCAAAATATCATTTATAAGTTCGCCAAGAACAATATATATGTCCTTATTGTTTAAAATGTTTGGTTATAAATAAAATTTAAACTAGTTTTAAATTTTGTGAGTTATATGTAAACAAAGCAAAAAAACAAAAAAAAAACAGCGATTTTTTGCATAAAATTGTTAATAACAAAGTTATGAATAATAAAGTCGAGTGAAAAACATCTCACTATATCATATGTTTGGAGTTAGTGATCTCACTATATCACTAACTCCAAACAGTGGCGCGATTGGCGCGATCACTTTTTATATGAAAAAAAAGCCAATTTTTATATCATTTTTATATCCAATTTTAAGCACTTTTTATATCAAAAAAAGCCAAATAGGCTAATCAACCCTATCTATAATAGTCTTCAGAGTTATAGATTACTTAGTATTAGTAATAAACTTAGCAAAAATAGCATGGTTTGTAGATTTAATTTTCACACACATTTAAAAAGTATTTGCGGGACACTGTATTTTATAGTCATGAACTGAATAATTCATCTGGCTGCAGTAAGCGCATTCTTTTATAGAAGATCACTGTGATACAGTAGCATATTTAACAGTATCATCGTGAAAGAGTAAAGGACGCCAGAGCCCATTCTCCTATTTAATTAAGGTCGGCAGTGATTTTGCAATCGCTATGGCGTGGTGCTTGCGTTAATAGGCGACGTTAGCCATCTACCTTCAAGTGGGCATGACGGTCAGCAGGAGCTCCTATCATTAGAAGTATTTCATTTCTATTTGGGTATAAAATGTACAAAATGCGCACTCCGATAATAACTTCATATCGTTTCGAATCAAACGAATTGGGTTTTTGTAGTGGTTGGGCACACTGCGTTTCACAGTCGTTTGGGAGGCCAGTCTGGAGGCACTAATCACCCCCTTACGGAAGACCACCATGAAATAACACCATTTGTGCTGTTGTGTTTCGGTGAGTGAGTAAGGGATGCCAGAGCCCATTTCCCTGACCCTTCCCAATCCCTCATCCTTAATATAATATATTGCTTGTGTTATATTGCTTGCAGCACCTGTAGCATTACTTGTGTTATAGGCGACGGTAGTCACCTACCATCAAGCGCTCAGCCTGCCTGCTGATCTTAACATAAAAAATTGAAGTTTTATCCATGTTTTATTCACAAGTCAAGCCACATGCTGTGTAATACTATCGCCAGTCTTGTGTGTAATTTCTGTTTCTTATAATAATTTAGGTATCCCGATATTTTCATATGAAAATGCGCCATATTGCTGGGCTTTGGTTAGTGAAATTGAACCAATTTACTAATGCGTTTAATTTCTTTAGGGTTGTTGAACTCGTCGCATAGATTGCTTAACAGATGCATTATGTCATTATATAACGAGACGTTGTATAATCGCTAACAAAGGCTGCACTTGCATGGGTTCTCATGCGCTACGCCTCATATTGTCCAGCTTCTTGCGGTTGTACAGTCTTACTAACAAGATTATAACATCTAATAATGTTTGAATGTCGAGAGAGAATTTTTTAAAATGCAATGCATAAAAAATACTCGCTAAATATACCTAAATATTTATAAACTTTATCATCTTAGCCGCAAGAAGGCCATTGCTGCGCATAGGTCCAGTATATTCTCGAGTTTTCTCCAGTAGTTCTAATTCTCCAGTAGGACAAAAGCAACATGGAATGCCTAAGTATTAACCAGTTCAAATCGCAATTTTGTTCGAAAATTAAAAATTTAAACATTGTTTATTAAAGCCTATAAATTTATAATATAATTTTTTTAATTTATAGATATAAATTTTATGCAATAATTTTTTTACTGATTAATATATCCAAAACATTCAAAGTGCAAAATTAATAAGGTTTTTGTTCGTTGAAGTTATTTATATAATTTGTTTGTGGGAATATTTTTCATTAATTGTACATTAAGTACTTAATTATCTTATAGAAAATATCGTATTTATTAGCCTGTTAATCAAATAATAAACCTAGGAGTCCGGGGTTATGTACTCGTAAAGGTCTGTAGTTTTAATAACTTGCATATTTTTTTCTATTACTAACTTGCACTACTAACGTCAAAAAAGAAATTTTTGACTTCACCTGTAGAAGGGGTGGAAAAAATAAGAAGTAAATAAATATTTTTCCATCCAAATGATATAAAAATGGTTACTCGTAGACGACTTGACAAGGTAACGCGTCACCTGCTGCCGTAAGGCTGCCATCGTTCGCAGTCGGGTGCAGTGCTGCCAGTAGAGAATCTGATTTTATATTGCTGAGTCTTTGAAATTATACAAAATGAAATCTTATTAGTGATTCATTACGTTATGGTAACGAATACTACCCAGAGAGCGCTGATTCTGATTCGAGCAAATTTAAAAAATGCTAGTCTCTAATGATTGTTTTTATTCTTTATTTTTGTATATAATTATATAAAACAATCTGTTATACAAACAGGATACATGATATAGCGAATTATACAAATTTTGTATCCAATTATACGATCTAGCAACCCTGGTCGACTGCGAAATCATAGCGTTACTTGTTGATTGAGGACTCCGTATATAGCTGCCGTGTACCGCCTATCGCGGAGGACTCGTACCTTTTTTGTGAATTACTAAAATCCATTCCATAAATACTGATAATGTCGTGAAATGTAATAGAAACATACTCATAAATAATTCTAAAGCCGTGTTATACATATAAACTGTAATATCTAATCATCAATGTAAAAAGGTTTCAAAAACTCACTGACATCTTTAATAAAACAAAATAATATGGTGATTATAAAAAAATGTTTTCAATTCCGTCCATCGCCTACACATTAATTGGTCATTTTTTGTTCATTTGTTGTGTGAACTGATTGGTAAGTGGTAGATAGAGGTACTTATGCTTCGATTGTTTACAATTAAATTTCTCACGGAACCTAACCTTTCCCACAATGAGTTACACAGAATCTATCACATCATAGTTAGTACCGTGCACAGGCAGTTCTAGTTGTATTGAAATATAAAAAAAACACTTGACACTATTTCTGATCGTGCGTTCTGCAAAAGTGCAAGGTTATACGAGAAGAGAAGTGTTTTAAGATATCGTCTTGTGTTGTTGCAGGTACAATGGTTTCCTACCGGCAGGCGAGCGTGGCAGACGGCGGAGCAAATTCGTACTGTATCGTAGGCAAACGCCGAACGGTGTTCGTCGTTCGAAACATTACGTAGTGAAAACACCACATAGCAGTAAGGCGATCCTAGACGCAAGTCAGCACTCGATCTCATACACACTCAGCCGTAGCCAGGCTGTCAT
The DNA here is from genome assembly GCA_910589475.2 of Bembecia ichneumoniformis. Taxonomy (NCBI): domain Eukaryota; kingdom Metazoa; phylum Arthropoda; class Insecta; order Lepidoptera; family Sesiidae; genus Bembecia; species Bembecia ichneumoniformis. The sequence continues at coordinate 6,857,915 of OU342537.1, read as the reverse complement.
TGTGGAATACACGGAGGACATGGACACAGACATGTTTCAGGTGGGTTCTGACAGTTATTAGGTTTAGACATTTACCATGTCTTTCGTGCTCCATGAACTTCTAATTGTGGGTTTGTAATGTTGAGTGCGTTTCATGTCTCGATAGACTAAATACAAGAAAAACGCAATTTATTTAAAATAAAAAAATAATAATTGGAAATACTTTCATCAAAAATGTGTAATTTCGCATGCAACATCGTTCTAGTAAATCGATTCGCTCTATTTAAAATTCTTTTGAGTGTGTTTAAACATGTTTATTTTTATTTTTTATTTTTTTCGTAGGGTGATTTTCATAAATTATGCTGTTCACATTAAATGTAACACAGATAATAACTAGATATCATTTTTATCGCTATAATTATGTCCATCACTGAAGGTCTCATCGTTCATTTTAAAAATCTGCTTAAAATACTGGCTCGACTCCTTCACGCTCCTTGAGAATTTTGATTTACTGAATTATTGTTACCTCAGTTTGATTCTTAAAAACATTGTAGCCTCTTAAATGGAATTTAAAACATTCTCTCAATAGAAACTTATGAGGCAATAATACTTACTAATATTCTTAAATCGATAATAAAAGAAAATCTTAACGTCTCTACACTGTCTACGTGACTGAACAACAGAAATATTGTTATCATCCGGTCCGCTGCTTACAGACATGGTTTTTCCACATAGAATTAACCGCTTCACTCGTTAGTGACTCAAATATTAACTTCGTAGTAGGAAAGTTTAACTAAAACATACCAGCTTTTATATTAAACCGTGTACCTACATTATATTAAATTATGTAAACTAACATATAAAAATAACCTTTTCCTCTCATTCAATCATTATAAATGTTTTTTTTTTCTTAATATTGGTTTATGATTAATTCTTCAATTATTGTTAATATATTTCTATAATGGGTAAATTCTGTATACGTAAGTTTTGTTATATTTTATCGAGGGCGTAGCCGTGGGAAAAGGCTTCTACAGTGAACCATAATTAATATTTAAAGAATACAATTTATGGTTCAGAGTTTGAAACGTGGTAGACAAATTTTATATCTATTTTTAATAATTAAAAAAAGTAAAAAATTTAATGAAAGCTCAAAAGATTTGTTAAATTTCATCAATTGACATAAATGTAAATTGAATATTTATAAATTTCATAGATTTTCACAATGAAAACTTTCACTTCAACTAGGCTAATAATGTGTATGTGAAACCCCTGCTATCACAAAATATAGTATTCTCCGAAAGCGTTATCAGCAGGAGTATTCACGAAAATTCTTTACACAGTTACGGAATAGTATCAATTTTACAAGTTCTTGCGTTCCCTCCTATCAACGACTCGCGTTTAATTAAGAGCGTGTTGACATTTTACTAAAACAAAATTTTAATTAGGCTTGCCTAATTTATTCTCGGCTTGAATACAACTGCTACGTAAACCTTACGCAATAAATGTATAAGGGCTGATGCAGCTTTCATTATGATATTATGATTATAATGTCGAGCCCTTTGTTCGAGTGGTTAAAGAGCTCTCTGTACCGCTCTGACTCAGATTCCTGGATTCCGGTAGGGCTAACTGGTTCTGGTCTAGAGTGTTTTAGCAGCGGCAGAGCACACCGTGAAATAACACCATGTGTTGCTGTGTTGTTTCGATGAGTAAGAGATGTGAGACCTGTTTTACCTATCCCCTCTTAATTACTCCCTTATCCTTAATTCTACTGGAGTCGGCAGCGCACTTGCATACCGTGACGTAACTTGTGTTATAGGCGACGGTAGCCACCTACCATCAAGTGGACCTACTGTCTGACGTTCTTTACATCGTGGAATCTCGGACATGTGGGTTTTGTTACGATGTTTGTCTTCATTGCGACAACACAATGTTTATCAATCCCCTGTAATGATATTAAAAAAATCATATATATATATATATAAAACATACAGAAAATCGGAAAACTGAGACGTTTCTAAGCGGAAAATGCATGTTCGACGGGGCATAGAACCGGCGTCTACAGTGTAGCCAGCCAAGAGTTCTACCTAGTGAACTTATTCTATCAATAGGTACTAATACATGTTAAGTTTGTTTGTGTATTTAAAAATATAAAAAGAGAACGTAGGCAAGAAATAAGAAAAGTGATATGTTTTGATTGGAGTGAAAATGTTGGTTTCGTGCCAGGGAACGCGAGCTGATCACGCGTTCTCTAATGGAGTCATCTAAAAGTTCACCGTCCAAATGTTTCCCGTATGCTGAAAACTGTTTGGCATGAGATACTATGGATATTGTTTCTACGCAATCAACATAGCATAGATAAATAAATAACATATTGTATTGTTTGGCACAGTGCAAAATCCAAGACTTTAAAAATACAGACACAGATGTAGCACAAAGTAAATCAAAAATATTCATTGGTATTCATCAATTTAAAAATAAGACGATTAAAAACGTCTTATTTTTAAGTTATTCTTTAATTTAATCACTGTAGGTACTTTTTTTATCATTTTAGATGTTAATCATTTTGAAAAAAGAAACTGGCGAATTATGCCGGGTTAATCCCTATTTTATCCTTGTCAAAATAATAAATATGAACTTTTTTTTTTAAAAACTACTTATGTTTGAATCTAAAATATAACCGCCATTATTGACAATTTGCTTCTCGGCTCTCTAGTAGACGTCACACAAACGTTCACTCAATTCGCTGAAAAGGTTACTTTCTTTTAATTCAGTTCCAACATGATTCTCTACTGGGAATGACTGAGACGTAACAACAAAGTCCACCACACAAAGCAGTCTTCGCAATTCTTCGCTTATCAAACATCCTGTTCGCTTGATTCGCTGATGTATTCGCTGACACATAGAGGAACCAAACTAATTACAACTTGACAAGATAAGTTTAAAATTTCTAAAGAAATTTAAACCTCAATTACCCGTTGGTCAAGTACCAACGGGCGATGACTAGATTCGACGTGTTAAAACAACGGAATCTAACGGTCATCAATGTCAATCAGAATGAAATAGTTTTGCTCCTGTTACATTATATTAGCAATCGTCAGCGAATTCGTCCACGTATCTTTATAAATTATTGTCGATGTGTTGTTGTGATGTATAAACTATAATATTAATGTAAAAATAAGTTTATGCGTAAAATGGTAACAAACATCTGCTGCTGAAATATCAGACGTAGGTTCGAACGTAGTTGGGATTGTACAGTCAGCATCAGATATATCGGATCTGTCCAGGTACTCAAATAATAGTACACACTTCGAAAATCAAATATATGTGCACTGCAAAGTAATCCAATTAATGTGAACATTCAACGCGTCAAAAATATCTAAACAGTCAAATGTCATTATTTTCTGTACAAGCATATTTTCATAATTAATTGTACAACTAAGTTGCCAAATGTATCTAAGCATTTAAATATAATTGACAATATTATATGTATATAGATATTATATTATATTTTAAGCGAAAGATTATTTCGCTATTCGAATGACCCTCGTCTTTATATTAGGACGTGTATAGGTTTTATATAGGGTTTTATATACGTCTTTATATAGGTGAAAGGTACTTGCTATATAATAAATTAAGAAACTAGGTTAATGAAAACTGGTTTATTATTTTAAACCTAACTAAAATTGTCATTTCTTCACTTAATAGAAAAATACGTCCACAATATAGAAAAGTCCATTATAGACCATTCGATACGAAATGTTTATATGTATTTTTTTTTTAAATTAGGTATGCATCTACAATAACAAAAGAATAGAAGGACGAATACCTAATGTATATTAAAGGTGTCAATGACCTATTAATAAAACTTAAATTAGAAATTTAAAAAAAGCCCCGATACAAAACCTCTAAGGAGTAAAAAAATAATATGCATTGAGATTTGGCCCTTTACGTTGTTCAATATACTTGTAGTTTGAACCAAGCGTAGTCGTCGCGCCGATAACAGCAGCTATATATTTTTCATTATTGCTGGGTATATGCCTCGTCTGTTTTTAGATGTACTTTATTATATTATCTATCTACAATCGGTACTCTGATAATCGGTTCTACTAATTTTGTCAACTGTAGGGCACATAGTTTTATTGATTGAACTAACGCTTTAACTATATTCCATATAGTTGTTCTTCTAATGGTTTTATTCATTGTAATGTATCAAAATGTCGTGTATTTAACCATCGTCACGTGAACGGTATGAGCTCACGTAAAAATTGAAATAAAAATTATATAGACTATGTTTGTGCACTCGCAATATTGGGTAGTTTTTTATACACATTTTTTATTCACATCAAAAATAAAATCGAAACACCTCTGAAGTTTATTTTTGTATGAGTTTTATGCATTTTATTACATTAAACAAAAAAATGCCAGTTGATTGTTGATATTATAAGGTATCGTTTACCGAATATTAATGTTTCAAATTAAAATTAAATTTATTTAGATATCGTGTTTTGTTCAACAGGTATGTTTTTACCCTTTAAGAAGAATTTGTAAAAGTTAGAAACAAAGACGTTAAACAAAAAAAAAAAAAAAAAGAGACAAGTGCGAGTTGAACTCGCGTGGAGAGGGTTCCGTACGATTTTACCTATCACATGGAGTTGAAAAATAAGTTCTCCCACACATTCCACCTGCAAATGTAAGTTGGTATGCACAATATTGAGTGATTTACCATGTTATTTTAATATCATGGACTTCTTATAGGTTTTCCTATAATCTATAAGTAGAAAACTAATTTCGTTATTTTTTTTTTCAAAACTTAATTAATTTAATAAAATTTAAAACTTGTATAAAAAGCTTATCTTTCTATGAAATATATGAAACCGATGATCCAAATGTTGCATACGGTATTTTTAATGAAAATTCCAGTGTTTTCTACTACCTACTTATGTTTCCCTTGGAAAAATATGTTTATGGGTCAACAGTAATAAAATAAATAAAATAAGCCTTTATTACTGTTAGTGTTTCATTACATATACACTCATAGTTCCTACCAATCATTACATGTTTTATTGTATGTGAGTACATACAAATAACATTTGTATTTGTTTACAAATCGGCAATCTGTCTGTTAACTGTAACAGCTTGTCCTACGACAAAGGCCTTCTCTAAAGATTTCCACGTTGCTCGATCTTTGGCCAATCAGGTCCATGCAGGACCTGCTACTTGCCTTATTTCATCTTCCCAACGTTTAAATTGTCTCCCTTTACTTCTCTTTTCACCCCTAGGGTACCATTCTGTTATTATTCTGGTCCACTTTTCTTTTGTTTCCCGCAACATATGTCCCGTCCATCGCCATTTTATCTTTTTGCAAACACTGTAAGCGTTAGATAGCAATTTTACCCTGTCTATTCTTCTCACACCAACCACATTTCGTTCTATGCTGTTCAACAGTAAACGTATTCAAATATGTAGCAAAAAAAAACGAAAATTATTGTGGAATAATTATTATAATCTATATTAAAATCAACGAAAATCAGCAAACTAAAATTTCTTAATTATTCAAAGCGATTATAAAAAATAATACATTTGACAAAATATGCACAAAATAATTTCAATATTTAAAACATCAAGTAATAAATCTAAAATTACATGACACATCATTAACAAGTCTAGACTGAATGTTCGAAGAGAACCTATATCATTAATTAAAAGGGATAATGTTTATATATATAATCCTACAGACATAACTAATTCATTCAATAATTATTTTATTGATAAAATCGAACCAATCAAAGGTGTGGGTGAAAAAGCTAAAGTGTGCCTTGATCATAAACTCAATCTATGTTCATGGCACCAAGCCTTCCCCAACATAATAAAAAATCTGAAAAATACTAACAGTGTTGGATTTGACGGTTTTTCTACTAAAATTATTAAAACTGTTAATAGAGATATATGTCATCACATCACCTAGGTCATATTATCAATCTTTGCATACAGGCGGGTGTCTTTCCTAAAGATCCTAAGAAAACTATTGTTAAACCTTTATTCAAAAAAGATAATAGAGAACTAATGGAGTGCTACAGACCTATTGCATTGATATCAATATTCTCAAAATTTTTGAAGACTACTTTTATAATGAAATTAATGCTTATTTAGAGAAAAACGAAATATTTTGTTGTGAGCAAAAAGGATTCCGTCAGAAGAAAACAATAATTATATGGCTGTGCGTGATTTTTTAGTAAATGTTGATAATATCAATTTGATAAATCATCACTCGTTTGTGCTATTTATTGTAATATGTCACAAGCGTTTGATTATGTAAGTCACGATATCTTAATAAAAAAGTTAGAAGCCTACTGTATAATAGGCTATGTATTGAATTTGATACAGTCATATTTAACAGACCGCCGTCAAATCACAGAAATTAAAACAATAAATTACAAAACTAAAAGTGAAAATACATACATATCAGAGGAACGTAATAATATTTATGGTGTCCCGCAAGGCAGTGTCCTCGGTCCTCTTCTTTTTATTATTTACATAAATGATTTGCCAAATGCCATTAATCATCCTATGACACTGTTTGCTGATGACTGTACAGTAACTTTGACTTGTAATGATAAAAATTCTTATCAGTCCGACATAAATAATACATTATCATTAATAATCAAATGGCTTGAAAATAATAATTTAAAAATTAATCTAAATAAAACTTATGTTATGCATTTTTGTCAAAGATCTCGAAATCATGACAGCATTATTAATGATGTTGATACTGTCAGATTTCTTGGCTTATCAATAGACAAAAAATTAAACTGGAAATGCCACATAAATGAACTTAGTAAAAAGATCAGCAGTTCCTCCTATGCTCTTTATAAACTGGCTCCAATAGTAAATGCAGATGCTATAATAACTGCTTATTATGGTATGGTAGAATCTGTTCTTAGGTTTGGTGTTATATTTTGGGGTAATTCTACAGATAATTATATAATATTTAAGATTCAAAAGCGGTGTATACATGCTATGTTTAAATTAAGTACTATGGATAGCTGTAAGCCACTATTTATCAAACAAAAAAATTTGACTCTCCCTTTTCTTTACATATTGAAAATAGCTTTATTTGTTAAAAATAATATGCATTTATTTTCGACCTTAAACCAAAAAGTATCTCGAAATCGGCGAAACGGGGATAGACTTTGTTTACACCCTTCCAAAACAAAAACTATTTTCTACCTATACATTTATTCAGAACTAAACTTAAAAAAATTCTACTAGACAAATATTACTATAAAATTTCCTCGAGGGTAGATTGCTAATATAAATAAATAACTTATAAATGAATAAAATAAAAGTGTTCATACATAGATAAAAGAAAGTAGCTATTTCCCTCGAAAATAAAATAATATAATACATTTGCAAAGTTTAATTTTTAGATATTATTATTTGTGTGTAGATAGCTAATAGTGGGTTTGAATAGTTTTAAGTTATTGGTAATTTTTACACCGAATGATTGTCGGTTAGTTCATGTAGGAGCGGAATAATAAAAATATTATCTCAGGTACAATACCCATGATCGAAAATAAATATTATTATTATTATGTTGAAAAAAATTCCACTTAGTTCTACGGCAAAACAAAATTAGTTAAACTATGTTGAATAGACCTGAAAATCCCCCAGAAATAGATTATTATTCCAATCTATCGCATTTTAACAATAATTAATCAGGTGACTATAAATGTAGCTATTAAAACCTGAGAAAAGAAACAAGTAAAAAGTAACTCAGTATTGCGTATACCCTCCTGCAGCATTGAGCACGTCCTGTAGACGCTTCCGCATAGAGGTCACTAAATTCTCGCAAATTTGTCGACCTCTAAAAGATTCCCATACATCATTAACTTGTCTGTCCAAGTTTTGTCGCGTTCTTGGTTGGGTGTTGTCCCATTCTTGAACCATTTTCCCCCACAAATTTTCAATTGGGTTGAGATCCGGGCTTTTTGGAGGTAGTTTTATTAAAGTTATTTCGCGGTTATTCTCAACGATCCAGTTTTGTACTATTCGGGAATTATGTATAGAACTGCCATCTTGAATAAACTGAATGTTTTGGTTTGGATATACAATTTGAGCGGTTGGCAAAAAAGAATGTTCAAGAATTTCTCTATAATCAGTTGCATTCATTCGTCCTGAAATGGGTACTAATTCTCCTGGACCGTTCTTTGACATCCAACCCCAATATGCATTGCTTATTCGGCCACTACGACGATCGGGAACAATATTCCTTTCGTCATATCTTGTGTTATTAATTCTCCATAAACTGACCCGGCCGTTGTCAGAAGAACAAAAAACTTTTTCGTCCATAAAAATGACGTTGCTAAAATCAAAGTTCAGGTATCTGGCTGCAAATTGCAAACGGAGCATTTTGTGCCTATCATTTAAAACTGGTTTCCTAGCCGGAACTCTGAAATTAATGCCACGTTTTTTGAGACGCCTTCTTACAGTGCTGGAAGATATTTGAAACTCGGTAGCCACTTGAGTCGTATTGATGAATCTTTCATCTAGTGCCCTTTGAACAATTCTGTTGTCTTGATTGTGACTTGTGCTTCGAGGTCGGCCAGTTGTAACATGGCAATTTAAATTGCCAGCGTGTCGCCACCTATCCAGCCAAAGATAGACTGTGTTCCTCTGGAAAATTTTAACAATATTAGCCGCAGGGTACTAAGTAAATAATGGAACTTGAACAGTGACGGCGCCGTTATGACTACTTACAGTTATTCCTAGTTCATCAGAAATATCAGTCACTGATAAACCTGTATTTCTCATTTCTATAATTTTCTCTTTGGTACGGTTGTCAATTCGATACATATTTGCGCGACGTTATTGAATAATGTAATTAGTTAATTTTTTCAATCGAATATATTGCTTCAATTAAAAAGGCAATTCAAAAAATAAAATATTCTTCAAGTTTCACATTGCTTATTGACAGATTTCAAAATTAAAAGCAAATTACTGTTATACTAAGGAGGTTGTATAAATGCATCATAATAGGTGGATTAAATACTCTTTTTGCATATTTCAATTAAAATACATACATAGGACAACAGGCACATAGACGTATACTAAACTTATCTCTTTTCAAGAGTTTTCATTTTGTGCCGGACAATGTCTTTGTGACTTAGACATACGAAACTCTGTCTACTTATTATTCTCACGATTTAACATGATATTACTTGAAACATAATTTTACAGGATAGGATTGAATATTTTAATAATAATATGCATATGAATACCAGAGCCCGGGATCAAACTCTGGCCTCAACATTATACTAATAATACTTATCTGTCGCCTCAGTAAGATTTAAATGTTGTATATGATTTAGATAAATTTGTTTCAAACTACCGTTGCATTCTCTATTTCCAGTACATACATTTATAGCTATATACTTAAAAAAAGTCTTCCCCCTAGAAGCAGCATTTGTGGAAGTTTATAATTACCTATATAAAATGTGAAAGATAAAATAAAAAATATAAAAAATAAAATTCGAGGAAGATAAATGTTTTGTAAAAAACTTACATCGAATATCGAATAAATAAAGATTCTAAAACTGAAACCTGAAAAAATGATTTATTACTATTTATTACAAGCTTTTGCCCACGACTTCGTCCGCATTTCTTTATAAATTGTAGCCTATGTGTTATTCTGATGTATAAGCTATATTATTGTAAAGTTTCATTAAAATCCATTCAGTAGTTTTTACGTGAAAGAGTAACAAACATCCATCCATCCATCCATACTTACAAACTTTCGCGTTTATAATATTAGTAGGATTATGATTCCTCACTGATGTCATTCAAGCGTAATATGAAAGATAATGTAAGTAGGAGATTATTGCCACCAGTTAAATATGAACCTTAATACAAAGAGGTGAAAGTTTATTCCTAATAATTGTTGAGATCTAATTGAAGATTTCCGTGCTTAGATACCTTTGGCAATCGTATTGTATACATAAAAAAGACTTTCGGTTTGTAAAGAAATATATGACATATGAGTGTTTAGATCTATTTGAATTCAAAGAAGCTCATATCAATTTGAAACTGTTGTTGTGTAGATGTTACTGAAAAATTAAATGCCAACAATTATTTGCCTACTTCAGATGCTCATCTACTTCTGACGCTGACTGTATACCATGTATTGTGAATGATATAATTATGTGGATTAGCAATTAATAATCAAATGATTTAAGAGTGAAGAGAAAATCAAGACGAAACTTGCATACCTATTTGAAATCAATTATCGAAATACATTCTCACACGTGTTTCTACATATATGAAGTCTTCTGTAAGGGGGTGAGTTGTGCCCTTAGACGGGCTGCCTAGTTTATAAAGGCAATGTCCTTGTTACGCTTTTTTCTTTGTTACACTTTCACGCAATAACTACTCAACCGATTATCATGAATTCTGACATGGGTTCAGAATAGGTCATAGAGTGAGTACCTTTCACTCAGTCCCGTTGGATCAATAATCGATAAGAAAATCTTAGCGAAATTAACTAAACAAACATTATGAAATTTGGCACAAACTATACCTGGATTAACCCGCAGGATACTGTTTATTCTGGAAAAATGTTAGGTTCCCGAGGGATCGTCTAAAAATATAAAAAAAGTAGCGACGCCAACGTCGTCACAGCGATAAAAATGTCAGGCATCATAACTCATATGTTTTCATTTATCAACGCGTACGAAGTCGCAGGCACAACTAGTACTAATATATGCATTATTACGATGTGGGCGAAATCGCTAGCAACAGCTAGTTATTTCATAATTCTCACAGAATTTTACATTGAGCTTAAAGAGCGAAGCCAATGTGTATGATACATTGTGGACTCCTACTGTATACATATGCGGAATTTGTTTATTTATTTTATCTCAAGTGTATGTAGTGCAAGGAACCGTCCGTCGCCGCGCGTAGTGCGTCGTAACACACACGGTCGCAGTAGCCCCATATCTAATCGGCGCATGGGTTAGTGCCCCCTGCGTCGACAACAATGCGTTGGTCCCTTAAGTCAACCACCCCGAGCGCTCTCACCGAGACGAGTGACAACGATAAACAGATATCTGATAACGCTGAAATTTCCTCACAACAATACATGATAACAATGATTATATCTAATATGAAGTCAACGTACGGAGCGAGGCTTTAATTGATCGTGCATTAAGTGCTTTCCACTCTTGAAAGATACTGCGTATGATGCAGGCAGCAATGAATACTATTTACTGTCTGATTGTTCTCCATTAACACATTATACTTAACAATTATACTTACAGAGATAACTATTAAAGACTCTATATTAAGGTTCAGTCACATAACGCGAACGTACAAACTGGAACAAAGGAAAATTGAGTGCTTTAGGAAATGTTGAAAGTTTTACTTGTAAATTTATTTTTCTTTCTTTCTAAGCATGTTGTCAAAATATGATTTTTTTATAATTCTATTTGATACCAGGTGGCTAAAGTCGCCCTATAAACACAAAGGAACACAAGGGGAATATGCAAGAGCACTGCCGACCTTGATAGGAAAATGTTCTAAATTTTTTATTGATTTTAGGGAAAATTAGTTTGGTTTCGAGAAGAATTTTATTGAACTCTGCACAAAAAGTGAAAACTAAAGCCTCCATACAATGTGAATTTAAAACGGATTAATTAGTTATTAATTAGTGGAGCAGCTAGCTACAATCTTACAATCTGGAATTAGTCCGTGTAATTCAATTATTTATATAAGATCCTATTTTTCATTGTTTTCTTGTAATTGAAATTTCAATAAGCTTTTAATTGAATACCTACTTATCAAAAGCTTACTTGTTCAAAAACATAAATTATAAGATAATAAGCTTATTCCTTTATCCTCTTTATTCGAGGGCTTATCAAAAAATTCCTGGAGTATTGGAATTTCGAATTTAATAGGTTCCTTTGGTACACGTGTTTATAATTAACTAGCGGCCCGCCCCCGGCTACGCCCGGGATGCAATTTTTATATATAAGAACATTCCCCGTTCATCCCTCTTTCCATTAGCGAAAACCGAATTAAAATCGGTCAACCCGTTCACGCGTGATGCCGTGACCAGGAGAATAAGGGATTCATTTTTATATATAACTAGCGACTCGCCCCCGGCTTCGCCCGTGGTGCAATTTTTATATACCCTAAAACTTTCCCCGTTTATACCTCTTTCCATTAGCGAAAACCGAATTAAAATCGATCTACCCGTTCACGCGTGATGCCGTGACTAGGGGGAAATGGGGATTCATTTTTTTATATAAAGGCTCGTGTACACGATGCCGCCCCCGCGCCGACACCGCACCGCCGCCGCACCTCCGCGCTATGTACACGAGACGCATGAAACCCGCCACCGCGCCGAGCTGCCGCGCCGCCGGTGCTTGGTATCATCACTATACGGTCGTTAGTAAAATATCACTATACGGTCGTTCTTAGGCGACCGGTAATGAAAAAATAACAAAATAGCATCGGGGTGGCGGGGGCCGCGGCGGCGGCGGGGTGGCGGGGGCCGCGGCGGCGGCGCGGTGGCGGGCTTTACGCGTCTCGTGCACATGGCGCGGAGGTGCGGCGGCGGCGCGGGAGCGTCATCGTGTACACGAACGCTAAGATTAATATATCAATTAACGGCCATTGTAGATGAATGATTTTTTCTGTCAAATTAATAAAAAAAAAAAATGGTGCCTCAGCCACGTTACTCGCCAGAATTAGAACCGTGCTTTGCTAGTCTTTTCTAAAATATGTGTTCCAGAAATGCATCTAAGAAAGAAAAAGACATTAGCGGAAGTGTTTTTTAATGTATCCAGATTCAATCAGATCAACCAGGGTGTGTATTTGTGTGTAATAAAAATAAATCCCAACGTTCACGCAAAAAAGTATATTTTTACACATTCGCTTTTAAATAATTATGACATCGTTTCATTTGAGATTTTTGGGCTGAGAATATAAAACATAGCTGTCTAGCGACTACTGCAAAGCATTCTCATGGGGCTCTTCAGTTCGTTCGCGTTGCGGTCGATGTACTAACGACACCGTAATCTGGACGCCATTTCATTGTTGCCTTCAGCGTTTCAAAAAATTACTTATTTCATTAGTAAACCGGAAGATACACGAGGTTTGATTTGAATTTCACTGATATTTTAATGTCTGGTGACAGACAGGCTAACGGTCCACTTGATCCAGTGGCAAGTGTATACTGCTAACTTTGTTAGGATGGTATGATTATGGGGTACATTCTTTATTGTATAGGTAGTCGTTCTGATAGAAAAATCAGCCGGTATTCTAGTGTGTGTCAGATTGTTTATAAGTCCAGCACTCATCAGAACAATAAAATATTTTTTTAATTTTTGCTAATCTTTTTGTAAAATAAACAGTAGGTACACGATTGCATGTTTTTCTTTCGAAAGAAAAAGAATCGTAAAATTAATCTTATTTAATATTATAAACACGTATTGTCATAAAATATTTAATTATATTATAAAAATAATAAAATGGTCTTGACTTGACATATTGGTCATATATTTTTTACACAATTTTAAAAGAAAAACCAACAAATAAGGAGGCCAGCCAGCAATCCCATATTAAATGTGAATGTTTGAAGTTATTTCCTCAAGACCATTGCACGACAGAATTGATTGGAGTTACGATCAAAAATTCCTGAGCTACTTTTTGCTGTCATTGCTATAGGTCACTAAGCTGTTGTTCCATCTATACCAAATAGGTGAGAGAACGTCAATAGTCTTTTGATAAACTCAATGACAAAAAATTGATTTAGATCAGGGTTTTCCCTGACCTTGAGTCAAAAAAGAATGCCCGGCTAGCCAACTTTTACGATAATAAAAATACATATAACAGATAATGCGCGATTTCGCAGTAATACATATTTTTGTTTTCTTTCATTGTACAGACAGATAAGGAATACGGCCTTTTATAATACAAAAAAATATATATTTTACTCGTATTGGTGCAAAATCACAATTAAATTTTTAATACTTATAAGACACGACCCATCCATTGAATAATTCATAGTTCAAACTTTGATAATTAGAAGTATATAGTATCAAACCAGGACTTGTCAGTGTCTGAGTTTCAGAGTTTCATTTAAATTATGTTCAACCGTACAAAATTCTTCATAGTAACATGTTTATTTTATGTTTTTCTAAATTTAAAGATCAAATAATAAATATTAATGCCACATTGCTATCAAAATTTTTCTACGAGCTCATAATATAATCTGTGTTGTGTTTACAGTCACAAATGATAGATATTATGAATATACTAATGTAAATGTCAAAGAAACTGTCAATTCACGCCTAAACCGCTGACAAAACCTCTTTTTTTTTTTCAAATTTATAACTTCAAATTCAAATGTTATATAATAGAACAAGTTGTACTATACTTTTTCTGGGTGAAATTTACCCATGTCCTTTTCTGTACTGACAGCATGTATGCATTATTTTATGGTGATTCATGTCATGCAAGCGTAACAAACAAATAAATTCACTTTATAATATTAATAAGGATATAATTTATCACAACTTTTAGTTAATATTCATAAAAATTTACAAATACTAATAAAAATACTGAAAAAAAATCAGCCAATTGCTTATCGTCAAATACTTACCTAATCTATTATTTTTTTTTTAAACTCAATAAATACTTCCAGGTGACTTGAAGATTAAGTAGTCGATTCACTTAAAAACAAACGTATGTATGTCTCTCGTAGTAATAATTTTGCCAAAAAAAAAAGTTTTAACTTGTTTCCTGAGGTAGCAGAATGAAGTCTGTTAGGACTTGTGTGACCTATGCCGCGACTGTTGACTTGACCCAATACTAAAACTCATGAATATGCAAATTGGCATTGAATTATTATTAATGTAGAATCGATCCGTGCACTTCGTTCTTATTGAATGATCGATTTCTGCTCACGTTGTGCGGTGGCGGTAGTGTGAACCTTCAAATACAGAGCTATCTATGTTAATATAAGATATTCTCTTTAGACAAAGTTATAAAATTGAATGTTCGAATCGCAAATCATATAAAATGAAATCATATCTGTTACGAGCCAATTGATTGATCGAACTCGCTCGCAGAGGCTCACCGTATAAATGAAATGAGATTACGTTTTTACAAGTACGATTGAATCTGCAATTTGTTTCACTTTGATTAATGCCTCAGTTCCCCTATGGCTGTGTACCGAATGGGTTTCATTATATCTAATGGACCGCGACTGCAGCCCACCATTTCACTTAACCGCTGTTTCTGTTTCATTTCCTTCTTTATAACGTGTTGATGCTGTTAGTGAAATGACATGTGACGTCACAGATGACCCGGTCCGCATATCAACAAGGGTGGGGGAGTGACGTCAGAGGGTGTGGGGGTGTGAGACACTGTGGTCGGGCCAAGGACGTCACCGGGCCGACCGCCGCGCAACACCCGCGACAATCGATAAAACTTTGCTTGCCAACAGCCATGTGATCTTGAAGAGCTTTGAGAGGCTCTCTCTAGGTTTTGGTAGATAATGTGATAAGCTTCGGGTCTTATGAAGGAACAGTATCGAGGCGGCACTTAAAAATAGAATATCATGAATTCACAATTGAAAAAGAAAGATCGATTAGAATAAGGTTGTTTTGATATATTTGTATAAGGCATATATGTTATGAGTTAATATGCTAGGGGCATAATTTTTCATCAGCGATTTGTGATTAAGTCGCTTTTTGCGACTGAAGGAGAATGAACGCTATTTAGTGCGATTTGGAATCTGTAAAACGCTTGCATGGTTTAGAATAGAACCATGAGTGATGATTAGGCCATACCGCTTCTAGCTTTATTCATGTGACGAAAATAAGTTGATAAAAATCGCCCAACTTCAACTGCGCTCGAAACATAGTCCCCAAAATGATGCATGTAGTGAGGTTCTGTCGTAGAATCGCTGTTCACTAAGTTATAAATAATTATGGTTCCTTCAAAATCCACATAGTAAAAAAAACACGACATCGCAATGATTTTTATATAAATTATACAATCACGAATCTATATAAATTTACAACGTTTTCGTGTCTTCTGTTTATTTTATTGCATAAATAATATTAATGAACTCGTAGTATTAATGAAACTAATTATTATATTGTGTTTGTATTTCATATGCACGGAACACACAGTAATTTCTACAATAATCCATTTGCATCAAATTCAAAAATCTGTTAATTTTCCAAAAAATAAAAATGGCTGGTGCCCATGGTTTCGTCCGCGTGGAATTTATTATAGCCTAAGTTCATGCCTTGATAAGTTTCACCACGTTCTATTATTTGGATGTCTTTCATAAGTTCTACCACGTCATAAGTTTCATGTCATAAATTGATCCAAGAAGCCAGTTCCGAACAATAAGTTTGATGTCGTGTCGTTGATATTTTTTGTTGTTCACTAATTTTTGTGGGGTTGTGCTTATTAAAGATTTACATCGGAAGTGTGTTGTAATGTGAAATCGATTTATTAAAATCTTTTATAATTGATAACATCTTCATTTTAAAATTATATTGTTGTGTTTGTATGTTTTTTTTTAAGTTTAAAACATTAATGAGTATCAAAATAATATACAGAAGGCATTGGGAAATTTTTCCTACAAAAATATTGATCCTGATAGCCGTAATCAGGATGGCCATGGCGTAGCTAAGCTTGTAAAATTGGCGATTTTGTACCACGTGGTTCTAAATATCACATTACGGATTCTTTCGTCTTGCCTTGCCCGATCTATACAGTTGAAAATTTTTGATGAGTATATTTTAAATTGTTTCTTAACTAATGTTTATTTATAATATAAAAAAATGAATTGTGACGTTGTATGGGTACATCATAGATGTAAACATAAAACCTCTTTAAAAATTTATGTGATTGACGTCCACAAGCGTCATTACCAAAGATGTTGTATTAGTCTGTACCTATAGATGGATCACAAAATGCAGCAATATTTTATTCTTTCTAACACCTTCAAATTGTCATAAGATTGAAAGAGACATACATATATAATCTGTCGGGTCGAAGTTGAGTGAATGTCTCCATTTTGACTATACAATGCAAGCTAAAGTTATAGCGTATAATAGTGCTGTGCATTTTTATTGATAACTAGATATCGTTGATATAGATTTTAAATATATGACGGATAAAAAGTATGGCTAAATGCGTTTCAGTGTACTGTTTGGTTATTCAATATAAATAAAATGTGGGTGCGTACTGGTACTCGCCGCATTGCTAATCGGTTGTATGAGATTGTATGCAACCTCTCGCATTTATTTCACCAAAATATTTTAAAAGAATAGTTGTTTTTTGAGTAGAAATATTTAGAATCCATCCTTAAGGGGTAGAACGGGAGTAGGTTTTTATTACGAGAGAAAAAAAAACTCGATAATCTTGAAGTTTTATTTTTAGAAACGATATCACAGATTGGATAATCTGTGATATCGTTTCATTTTAATCTGTGATATCGTTCATCTGTGATTCGTCAACATTTTAATTTATAGACTTGCAGTTAATGTTGACGCTTGGGTATTCACGTATTTATTAGTAAGTTTTCTTTTTCTGGGTAATTTCTGAAAAGAAATAGTTTTTGGTTATTAATTATTCAAAAGATTTTCATAATTTTCATAGATTGAAGCATAACTTCTTTATAGCTTATAGATATTACTTACTGGTTTACACGATGGTGGTAATTTTGGGAATATTGTCGGCACTGCATACGAGTGTAGAATTTTACGCTGATATCCTTGGCGAAAGCAAGAATCTTCAAAGTTCATCGAGCATATTCTTGTATATTGCGAAGCTCTCCAATCGTCGGCTTTTCTTACATTTTTTGTCCACGTTTTTTTTTAAATCGATGTCGGTGGGAAATCTGTTATAAATTGATAAAAATTACTTTCAACCTGCAGTGAATGCTAGAAATTGTCAACACTCTACTAAAAATAAATTAGTTATCGATATCGATAAACTTATCAAGATCAGACTACAGCACTATAAAGCAAGACAAATGTCAAATATTCCGATTAACTTTGGTTTTTGTAAATTTTAGTTATAAACACCAGCTTTTCTTTAAATAAATCAACCTTAGAGTTGTGTATGCATGTACAATGATTCATTTTTCGTAAATAATTATAAAAATTTGTTTACAAAACACCAAAATTAATGAGTGCGAGCTGTGCGACTTACCGGTGAAATGATATGTTTCCATTATTCTCCTTCAAAACACCCACTCTACTTGGACAAACGGGAACAGTACAAGCCATTCTTGGCAAGCAACAGATTTATGAAATCACACTTTCAGATTTTTAAGTATTTTAAATCACATAAAGCTAAACGCGCTTGTTAACCAGCATGATATAAACAAATATGACATTGCCTCTTTTATGGCGCGCAGCGTTTTAAGACGTCATATTCGGCTATTGTTATCTCTTTTTAACATACGACATGCAGCCATTAGAAAGACGGGTATCGAGTATCGAAGGAATCTTCAATTTTTATTGTTCCATCTATACACTAATACAATTATCTTTGGTCATTACCGGTTTGTTCGCATGTTTTGCGTTGGCTGATGAAAATGACCGTTATATTCTCCGGCATCTTTGTCTCTTGTTTCATGTTAACCCGCTTTTCATTTAACACATCTACACGATCTCCGTGTCGAGTCACGTTGAGTACGCAATCTAGTACACATTTTCAATTGTTTTTTTTACCGAACAAACTTATACAGGTGTTTAAATTTTTAGGTGAATATGATTAACTCACTTAAGACTAAAAGGTATTTTAACTCACAAACCATGCAGAATCAAAACACAATTCGGGAAAGTTTGACTCCTGCCTTCAGATGCATAGTATCAAACTAGCTGAGCCCGCAACTTCGTACGCGTGGTATTCGGAATAGCGCGTAACTTTATGTTTGTAAACCGATTAGAATTAAACAAACACTAAATGTTACGGGAAGCTAGCTCCAATACATCAGTGAAAAACTCATTTAAATCTCTTAAGTTGTTTCTGAGATTAGTGTGCACAAACGCACAGACAGACAAAAATTCTAAAAACAATTTTTTGAACTCGGTAACATAATTACAACGTCTAGAAATTATTTTTTTTTGAAAAAATGTACAGACACGGCTCGTTTACGACTTTATATTATATGTATAGATAAGAATTAATACTCATCAATTTGGGGGTCTAGATGTTCGCCAAAGGTAATTTCACCAATTGGTGAATATCGTGTGGATATTCATTGTAAAATGACTACCTATGTAAATTACATTCTATTGACAGTTAAAAGAGAGAGAATATCCTTTTTTTAATAATAATATGTTTGTAATATAGTCAGGGTTTAATTTCCTTTTAACGATGGCAAACCTCCAACTTTTCAATAAACTCCTCCAAAGGGAACTTCCGCTCAAATGGCTCAAATGCGTAACAACCCACGATAATTTTATCTAAATTTCATTCGTATCGTAGCCTTGAGAAGTTACAGTGCAATATTTCGCTTTTATCGTTAATTTGTCTATTGAAGTGTACCGTGGTAGGTGAAAATATTCCAATTTTGCAGGTTATTTTAAATGCATTTTGAAAAATTAAAGTGGCGTCCTACTAATATTATAAATGCGAAAGTTTGTCATGATGTTTTTTTTTTCACGTAAAAACTACTGAACAAATTAATTTGTATGAAAATTTGGATGAAAATCCAAGGGGACGTTGGATGAGTGCTTAGGGTGCTAGCCTTAATGTTCTGGTCTAAGGTTCCCGGGTTCGATTCCCTGCAGGACCAACTTTAAAAAATGAACTTTTTAAATTTGGGTCTGGTCTGGATCTGGAAAGTAGTGGCAGGGCACACTGTGTTTCGCAGTCATTTAGGTAACCAAATTAAAAACAATATTTGAACTTATTTTTCAATCTCATTCTGTAAGAAATGTATGGAAGTAGTTTTTTGAGTTTTTTGACGTTTCTAGTATTCTAACCTCAGGTGGTCCCATAGGGTCAATTGATCCTTATAAGTAACAGAATCGATTGGCGTTATAGAAACAAAATGTGAAAATTGACCTTTTTCCCGCTGACTGTACAATTTTTTCAAAATCTTTGAATGCCGATGGGAATAACTATTAAAATAATGGATAGTCTCCTAAGAGTGTTTTGTTCTAGCTACAGTGGTTTAGGTAGGCCCTTACTGACCCATCTCAAATTACCACCCTGTATGCCACGGTAGCCACGTACCATCAAGCGGACAGTCAGCCTGTTAGGCGATCTTAACATAAAAAATAATAATAAAAAACAAATTTATTATCCCGGAAAAAGTTAAGTTCCTGAGGGATCGTCTAGCAATAAAAAGATGTCAGATATTTTCTCAGCGTTATATCTTTCATTTTTCAACGCTGACGAAGTCGCGGGCACCAGTTAGTTACGTTATAACAGTACAGTATAACTGAAAAAATATTTCATTAACTTTTAAATCAAACTTAACTTAATCTTAACTATTAAATCAATTTAATTTATACACTTGGATAAAGAATTTCGTTTTTTTTTTTCAAGTTTTTATACCTTATACACATGATGGGTTATACTAATGTAAAATATACAAAATGTTATCTACGTTCATAAAACAACGGCTTTCATAATAACTATTTTTGCGAAATTACTAAGACGATAATACTTAAAACTTATGAAATATTTTATTTATTTATTTATTTGGCTCACTTACGTTGACTACATTATTATGATTACAGTAAGTACTTAATAATCTAAAATATTTTATAATAAATGTGTACATTTATAAGTGAACACCACTTGCGAAATTAAACTAAAAATTTAAATACTTACATATACATAATATACATATATACATATACACAATATACATATAAATATATACTACATTGCATTGTACGAGGCACAGAAAAGAATTGGAAAGAAAAGAAAAAAAAGTTAGGCAGCAAAAAGATGGGAAAAAAGACGCCGGTAAAATCATTGGAACAAATCATTTACAGACGAACGAAAACGACCAATTGAGCAGGAATTGATGTCCAGGTCATCATAGTGGAGATTGAGAAGCTTGCTCATTCGTGACACAGGAGAGTTGGAACCAAATAATGTCTTTCGTGATGGGGGTGACAGCGGAGCACAAGGCTGCCGCGGAACCCTAAGAGGGACCTTAAACTTGAATTTAGCTAGCAATTGTGGACAATCTAGTTTTGAGCTTATAATTTTAAAGAGCGTAATTAAGTCTAAACAGTCTCTACGGTTGCTAAGAGATAACATTTTATATGGATATCGTAGACACGAAAACCGCTCAAACCGTCTAATGAATGTTTTCTAAAATTGCGAATGAAATTTTAGTCGGGAGGGTTCCGGTTGTATTGTTGAAAGTGGATAACTTTCATTATTACGCAAAGTAATATTGAACACTTAAGTTTCCCTTTTATCTTTTAATGAAGTGTAACCGCCTCAAAACGCTTTTATCGTAGGCAGGTGTTTACTTTGAAATTCTCATAAAAATAATCATCAGTTTGGGAGGCCTGGGATTACAGCTCCCTATTATGGGTTGGGGTAACTATGACACCAGACAGTTCAACGGACCTTGGAGTTACGAGCACGCGACTGAGATCACGTCTTATTATTTTCCAGTCTAGACGAATGATTCTCAATAATAATTTTACTGAGAACTTCAGATTGATTCGCAAGTTTTGCAAAATAATACTGTTTGCGAGTTTTTAGCGTATTTGAGTAAAGATTGCAATTTCAATAGGTATGTTATTTAAGGGGCAACATATTTCTTGTAGGTACTTAATCTTAAGATTATGTGTTAATTTATACTGTTTGTTACTTAAACTCGTCAGCGACATAGTCAAAACATCGCAAAACACTAAAAATTTCTCCCATCACTCACTACCACGATGGATTTTATTAATAGGTGTGTATTTATACACAGCGAAACTAATAGTTGTCATTAAAATTGCCATTTAATACGCAGTGTACGTATTAAAAAAAACAATTATTTATTCAAAAGTGTTCAGGTATATTTGAAGTATGACTGCAGTCATATCATCACCGTCGTCCATTTTATTAAACATAAGTAAAGTAAATTCTAAATCTTCACATAAACGAAACCCTTTTTAACTGTTATGGACCCTCGCGATAGCTATTATAATTGAGTCATAGGATGAGCTTGCATGGTTTTTTTTTTTAACCCATTTATGCTTACGCCATGTTTGCTATTTTTTTATATAAAACATAGATTTTGTTTCAAACTATCAATATTTCTTTAGTGTCATTGGATTCTTTAACCAGACAATTACAGCCATTGGAGCCAGCCATACTCTGAAAATTGGGTCGCCTTACGTCCATCGCTCCGCACCGCTGGACGACCAGAAGAGCCATTATGGCCAGCCATGAATACAGTCTTTTGTTTAACGGACAATGACCACGAGAATTGGAATTGTGAGAACATGCGAATATGTATACAATACTGAACAATCGGACATTCATTGTCGATGATTATTGTAAACATATTATTTCCTTTGCCGTTTTCCGTTTTATTAAAATGTCTTTTATTAAAGTTCTTATCTCTTAAATTCATTACTTTGGCCTGCATGAAAACTAAAACTATGTTAACCTATCAAGTCCTTATTAGATTTTAAACTATTTTAATTAAAAACTGAAATTATATTTAGAAACACACTTATTGAGGAGTACACAGAGTAAGTAAAGTGTCATAATAAAATAAGAGAGGTCTCTGCCACTAAATAAGATATCTTTCCTCAGTTACCTACACACTTTTTACCAAAAGCAGTTTAGCATTCGCATTTTATTCGTGGTTAGGTAACAGCTATCAGAAAAGTTTTAGATTAAATTAATCTATAACCATGGATTCTTTCCCGATAAACAGTAGTTTATAGATATATCGCCGTCATACCTACGAAATAAATCTGACACTCGGAAGCCACCATGCATTATATACGACGCATGTAGCCCGGTATAACAAACCTGGGCAGATATTGTATATACTTACATGCTAATAAACGAACACTTAATTCCTATAGCATTAAAAAATTAAAAAGTTCTTTTAGCTTTTAGCAGACTATGAAACTAGGTAACTCTGGTTCATTAGATAAACGGAAATAAAGAAAAGTTACTGGTTACTAGGTTCTAAAGGTATCAAATTAGATGAGCGGGTTGAATAAGATAACTGCCACAAATGACAGACAGACCACCATAGAATGTCTAACTTAAATGTAAGTACTTGCAGGAGATGATGCTGCAAGATCGCTAGATTCGATCATAACACCTTAGGTAGGTACACGTACACACACAGGCACTCACATACATATAGTTTTTTCTTGCTGGCCAGCGTATGTTGCACTTCACAGTAACCTTCAGCGAGTACTCTATGGGTTCTGGGCGATGCGGAAGGCGGTAAGGAGACCACCAGCGTGATGGTACAGCGAGAGGAATTTTGGTAAAAAGCGCGTGAGCGATGAGTAGCGAGCGTCCGGCGGCATAGATCGATCGAGACCAACTAGTTAGTACCTTGCAGCGAATCAAAATTAATTAAAATATTATGAAGGTGGGTAAATAAAAAAGGAGCACCGGTATTGGCGCGAACAGTTACATTGTGCCTTTATACAGGAGAATTGGAAGTTTGCTCTACTGTGAAAACAAAGGTTAACACTGGCCGAGTTCTTTTTTTTTTACATATTTGCCAACAATCTCAATCCACTTATTCAACCATTTCGGTTAGACTTTATCTCAGTTAAAATGTGTCTTTAAGACCCTCAAAGTAACCCTGAAAATAGTTACTCATTGCAGCTTCAACCTCTTCATCATTCGAAAATATCATCCCGCTTAAATGTTTTTTTTTGAGGTTCGGGAATAGATTTACAGTCTGACAGGGCTGAGTGAGGTAAATAGGAAAGGTTCAGAATTGCTTAAAACCTGTAATTATGAATTTTAGTCATCGTTCTTGAAGAGCTGCGAATGCGAACATTGTCCTGATAAAACATCGTCCTTTCCCTTATGATTTCTGAACATTTTTCCTGCATTTTTTTCTTGCAAACGAAACAATTAATGTGAAATAATAAGCAGGATTTATTATTCGACTTTTCTATTGTTGATCCACGGCAATCACTCATTGCTCATCCTAAAACATTGACGCCATCACCTTCTTCGTTAATGAAATTGTTTGGTCTTATTTTCCGTCAAAAATTTGACATTGCTTATACTGTTGGTTTCTACTCTAGTTTTGCGAATCGAAGTTTCTTCCAACGTAATAAACCGATCTTCCGATAAACGCAATAAACGATGAATGTTTCGAATTGTTCAAAGCTGATCCTGCTGATTAGCTTCGAACAATTCGAAACATTTGCGATAAATTGTGAGTTTAGTCCGGATTTGCTCAATGAAATGCAAGTAAGGTGGCGCTGTACAAGCGTGGGAACTCAGTAATCATCCTTTGGGATTGGGATTAAAATTATTTGGGAGAATTTGTTGTCTCTACTTACTATAATGCGAATAACTGAAGACAGAATGCGACGCAACACATTCGCGCCACTTATTCAACTCGCGAAAATAATAAAACATACCTACGCCAGCAATTCCAATATTTTAGAAAAACCTTTATAGATGGTAGCTATTGACATCCCAATTTCAAATGTAGGTTATAGGTAGGATGTTTCCATGGAAATACATTTTTGGATTTTAGTCAGTAATTACAAGAATTCAACCCGCGAAAATGTCACAAATTCTGCACATTTTAGAAATTAATTATACTAGATATTAAATTAATTTCAGTTTTTTGTTGTGATGCAAACCTTCATATTATGTCCCAGAAATGTCATGTTTTTTTATGTAATGCTACGACCTATAATTAATGAGTAATCATAGAATTACGTAATATGGAATAAGTAAGCTGTTCGAGTTGGATGCCCTCTTAAAAGTAGGTACCAATAGCGCTGATAACTTGTGAATTCATTAACACTATTTTTTGTATCCTTTCATAGGAAATGCTTTTGTCTTAGATATCTGTGTGATTTTATATATTGAATATCTAACTATTAAATATTTTCGACATTTTCATCTGTAATGTACTAAGAACTTTTCTTGCTTCGTTTCTAAGAACTTTTCAATTAAGCCTTTATAAAAGTGGTAAGTTGACATGCTTCTTCATCTTTCCACAACGTCTATATTTTTTAAATATTTGTGTGAGCGACCGTATAGCAACCACTCACTTGTATTGGTGTAATTACGTATATTATTCAAGCTATATTTAAGTTTGCAGCAGCGCAACGCAAGTGAATGCAACTATTAAGGTTGAACTAGTCGGCTTTTCCTCCATACAAACGTAGGAAGTTTACTACTCCTCTGTTTTATGTTTAATTTACAAAAGTAAGCATGATATCGATTTATCTTGTCGTAAACTAGGTTCAATGCTCAACAAACTAGTTAAAAAAGCATTAATTTAATAGATAGAATCCTTGAAAAATCCACATTTTAACACAAATTTTCACGCAACTTTGAGGGTTAATAAGTCACTCTAGTAGTAAAAAAACTCCAAAATACTTTTCGCACCGACATTGCTCAGTTATTCAAGAGTTAAAATAACTTTACACTAAAAAGATACATGCAGTAGTTTTGTCAACAAAATCTTTTTCCTAAGGGTCGGTTTATATTTTTTTCCGTGCTCATTTTTGGTACGAATCATTGTGCATTTCACTCAAATGTTCTTCCCCCGCGGGTAGCGGAGGGGAGGCACATACGCGGGAGCGGCGGCGGTGGCCGGGGAGCTCACTTGAGCTTGTGGCTTGGCTTGAGCTCAGCGAGACAGTCAGTCTCAACTCAATGATATTTAGTTACGTTGCGCGTGCTGTGCACTGCGTAGGTATATTGCGCTAGACTAGAGTCATTGTGCGCTAGGTAGTACATTATACTTCAATGTAGGTAGACTTTATTGCGCTAACAATAATAATAAAATAAAAAAATTGCATCCAAACTTTCGATAGTTAGACTAAAAAACGCATAATTATTATTTCCAAGTACAAGGCCAACTAAAAATAACCAAATAAAAATTTTGCTATTTTGTTGTCTGGACACCAAACTGCATTGAAATTTATATGGAATATCTTCTACCGGAGCTAATAGATCCACGGTTTCCTCGCAAGCTACAGTTTATCGACAAATTAAATCGGAGACCTCGCTACCTCGACCTGGTGAAAAGTCGGCGAAGGGATCTCGGAAACTATGAGCGACAGAGGGGCGGGGTTTACGGAATTTCACAGAGGGTCATCGGGGGTTACCAAATCGTGAAATACATGTTTTTTACACTCCATACAACTTTTTTGAAATTTCCAATCCCCGTAGCTCCACAACCATAGGGAATAGTGATATCGTGTCTTTGGCGCATAACCATTTCTCCCCGAGGTCCATCGGTTGGGACCACTATCCTTACACCACCTCCCCCATTGACCCCCCTTCCTTAAAAAATCGCTACTTTTGACGAAATGGATGGCATTATCCGTCTTGCTTGCGATAACCCTCCGCGGGCTGCTTGCAGCCCGCGGCATCGAGCAACCTACCCTGGTTGCGAGAACCCTCTACGGGCTGCTAGCAGCCCGCAGCATCGAGCAACCTACTAGTTTATAATATTGTTAGAATTAGAATTAACAATTATTATGTAGACTATATAATAATTGTACAATTACTTTTGTTATCTGCGGGTAACACCGTGGGGCGCAGCTAGTATCAAAAATACTCTCACACACACAAACTTTCGTATTTATAATATTGTTAGAATTAACAATTATTATATAGATATTATTATATAATAATTGTACAATTACTATTGTTGTCTGCGGGTAACACCGTGGGGCGCAGCTAGTATCAAAAATACTCTCCCACACACACAAAATTTCGTATTTATAATATTGTTAGAATTAACAATTATTATATAGATATTATTATATAATAATTGTACAATTACTCTTGCTATCTGCGGGTAACATGCTGATGCATTTTTATGAAAAAAAAATTAACCACATGAGACCTTGGAAGAGGAGCAAAATATTGTTTGAATGACGAGAAAAATAATTTGAAGTCGACAAAATGGAGAAGGGTGAAACGGGGTGAACTTTTAGGAGTTGAAAGTGGTATTTCACGGTTTTTCGCGATTTGCAACGAAAGTTGACCTCCTATCGAAAAAAGTCAAATGGCAAATCTGTTCATAATAAAAAGATCCACAACTTTTGTATGTAACATTTTTCCACATAACCTCAAATTTCGTTTTTATTTTTTTTTTCTCACGCAAAAATTTTTTTTTTTTTTACGAAATTTGGTGGAAATATAACTTATTATGTTTCATGTAAGCTGTAATTTTTTTGTAGCGAAATACAGATTCTTCCTTTTTTTTCAACAAATTCCGAAAAAACAACCTCATTTTCAACTGAAAAGTTTCACCGGTAAAATTCGTCTTTTCATCGCCATTTTTTTTCCGTTGAATCGTCTACTTTTAGATTATGTAATAAAAGAGTAGCTCTGCTATGGAATATTTTTCCAGAAATCGCGAAAAAATGAAAACACAGATTGTCAAAAATCAATTTTTTAATTTTTTTTCTAAACTCATTTTACAACTTTTCTCTTTCATTTTAGAACTTTTTTTGTAGTAGGTTAATTTTCGCCGCAAATCATGAGAATCCATTTTTACCCCCAAAAGTGCACCTCACTTCGCCTTTTTAATATAATCAAATCCTTATTAATGTCCTTGTTTATTCTTTGTATCTATTAAGGTAACATGAAATTAATATTCTCGAAAGGTTTCAACTTTAAATTTTAATAAATAAATTTGAGTTTAGAAGAAAAATTTTAAAATAGATTTTTGAAAATCAGTTTTTTCATTTTTTCGCGTTTTCTGGAGAAAAGGTCATTGGGCAGAATCTGACCCGGTTTATGAAAGTTTGTGTACAGAAACTAAATTATTTTTAAATTGTAAAGCCACCTATCATTTTATATTTACATTTCATTGAAAATTCATGGGATTATATAGTTATAGGTTAATGAAGGTTGGGTTTTTCTCTACCTAAAACAGTTTTTAAATGGCAAGAAAAATATAATATGTACATGTATCTATGACACACCAAACAAGAGAGGGCGACAAATCACTTAAAAATTGCGCGATCATACTGTCATGACTGGAATGGTTTGTACATCTTGGAATTATATCGCCATCAAGAATTAATTGATAATAAAATATAAATCAGAGGTAAAATTCAATCACGATTAGAAAATATTATATTATACCTATATATTGGTCAACCCTACAATACTCGTACATGGCAGAGAAGGTGTCGAAGGATACTATTGCTCCTACATCCATGGTCGACGCACCGTTGGAAGCTGTGCACATGTTTATTTTTTATCCTGTGCAAGACATCAGGAGCAAACAGATGCACTTGGGGCTTTTTTGGATGATATTACCACAGTCTAACCATACATACTTACGTCATACAGTCGAGCAACGCTCAATGTTCGAGCCTGCAAACTGAAGCGAGTTCGCCGAACGTTGCTCTACGCAATTACATTCGTTGCCTGACTGTATGGTTAGACTGTGATATTACTGTACCCATACATTGATGAAGTCGAATAAAACTTAAAAAAATAATAACTGTTTTATTTTTGTGTTTCTTTCTTATTAATATGCCTTTTAATTGGGTGAATACACGTATTAAAAAAATAAAACATACATTTTTTTATGTTTCCCTTGATCTACAGTAATAATCTTATAGTATCGTAAATATTATCTATACATATTGCTATATTGTATGTCTGTACGCCGTGGGTATAGTTTTCATACTAGGTGCCCAATGACCTTTCCATAGTAGTGCTACTCTTTTATTACATAATCTAAAAGTAGACGATTCAACGGAAAAAGTGGCGGCTGGCAAGATTGAAAAGACAAATTTTACAGATGAAACTTTTCAGTTGAAAATGATGTCGTTTTTTCGGAATTTGACAACAAATAAGGAAAAATCTGTATTTCGCTACAAAAAAATTACAGCTTACTTGAAACAGAATAAGTTATGTTTTCACCAAATTTCGTAAAAAATAATAATATATTAAACGAGAAAAAAATATCGGTTTTTCCGAATTTCCCGGAAAACTTGAATTTGTGAAAAAATGTTACTTATAAAAGTTGTACCTAGATCTTATTATTATCAACAACTTTGCTTGTCCACTTTTTTCGATAGGAGGTCAACTTTCGTTGTAAATCGCGAAAAACCGTGAAATACCACTTTAGATATAATATAATATTTTCACCCCGTTCCACCCTTCCATTTTGTCGATTCCACGCCTGAGACAAAGATGCCAACAAGGTTTTAGTCCTGTCAATTTAGCACCAATAACACGCATATCATAGTAATTGTAAACGCGAAAGTTTGTGATGATGTTTGTATAGGTTTTTGTTACTCAATCACGTCAAATCAATACAGTATAATAATTATTATATCTTAGGATAGCGCAAGGAATATTTTTTATCCCGGTAAAGTCGTAATAACTCTATTTGTGCTAATTCAGACTTTTTATGTTTGTATAATTTTTATGTTATACCAATGTTAGTAAAATAAATAAACATGAATAGAATTTTTTAATTTTATTTTACTTCCTAATCAAGAAAATCAAATCCTATCCCAATTTTTTAACCCTACTACAATAATTAGAGATGTACATTGTAACAAGCCTCGCAGCAGTCGCAACGTCCGCGTTCGACGAGACCTCGCATGTGTGCGTTGCCTAAGTCGTTACAATACGGTCTAACTAATGTGTGCGCGCTATGTTCTAACTGCTCTTCTATGAGTCTTTCCCTTTCGCTCAGTTTGCTGTGTGAGACAGGAAGCATTTTAGCCACGCGCACCGATGAGTTCGAGCCGCCGACTAGTTCAACCTTAACTACAAAGGATGTCCCATTTCTAGGCTGCGCGTGGGCAGCCACAATAGATGCCTGTTAAAATTTACACGAGCACTGATAGGGAGTTGAATATTTTAAGTGGGCTTAGAAGCAATTTATAGCTCTTCTATTTGAAAGGGACTAACAGTTGTGTAATATTTGTTCGAAATACTTTATAATTTTCCATTGATACTCTGTTCTAGGATTCGAAAAATTACAATTTATTTATACCTCATACAAATGTATATTGGCTCGTATAAAATGTATTCTTTCACATTGACATCAATGCGACAAGGATAGATAGTTGTTTCGTATCTTTATTACCTACCTATGTGGACCTTTACAAATACCTTCACAACTTATAACAAGGGTAGAAATGTCCTCCACCAGACATATTGACAAGGCGACGGAACCTGCCGACATTTATATACATCCACGGTTCTATTACGTAAACGTAACCTATTTACGCCAAAACGTATTTTCCAATCTCATCCCTATAGCACAGTGTTACAGCCCACTATTCCTCGCAAACGATTTTGCGTGGGGAATACCTTGATACATTTCGAACGTCCTCGTATATTGAAATTTATATTGAATTTGGACACGTGTAGTCTCCATGTGACCCGATCGGATTCGATAGTAGTATTGATGTAACATTGTTTGGCAATGTGAGAATACTTCGCTTTTAGCAATAACAATTATGTACCTTATTTGCTTTAGAGAAATAGAGATTGCTATTGTTTTCATGATCCCGAAAAATGGATCTTTTGTATAATGTAGGTAGATCATTCAGAGTTTTACCTATCACTCCCATGGCGTATTATATTGTTATGTGTGAATAGAAAAAATAGTACCAACATAAAAATAGCATACAATATGCTTTGGACATTTCTTAATCGAAACTTAATTGTGAGTGGCTGTGAAATTTTCCCAGCAACATTTTTTTAAAATACCTTACTATTTACTAATAAATTTAAAGGCCAATATGTATTATTTTTTGGCGATAATGGTAAGTCCAGTAAGCTTTACAGGAAAAATTGTGTTCAGCAGTCATTACGGGAGAGCATTAGCATCTACATAGAAGCTGAGGTTTTTCGTATTAGCATGCATCTACATAGCCGACAGTATTTCGTCCTTATATGCACTTTTTGTACTTATATCTATTATTTTTTTCAAGTTATGGTATAAAAACTTATAAAATTTTTCTGTTTTTTTTTTTAAATAAATTTCAAACACTAAAAAACTTCATTTAAAAGTTGGCACCTTAAGATAATTGAAGCCTTTGCATAGACGTCCATGCTGATGCTTGCCAAATCATCAAGTAGGTCATCTAACTGGACCAAATCGGGCGGGGTCGCCTTTAACCAATTTCTTTATTCTCATTACATTTATTATGCCTAATTGTGCACGTCTATAACAATTTTGTTTTTGTTGTCCCAATATTACGCCTACACCACGCCTACAGTGATAGTCTGAAGAATAATACGATTTCGTGCCTCTTACCGTGATCAAGGTCAAAATCAGTGTCTCTTGCTAATAAAATCAACTGTGTTCAATTTGAATTATTGCAAGCATGTAAAATGTTTCTTTACCTAGTAATTTTGTATTAATATTTATACTGCATGTTATTAAAACAGAGGACATAACATAGGAATAATATAATAGAGAATATAGTATTCTTACTTTTATGGGATATAATGATATTTTTTCTTCAATTTCTCAAGAGTAATGGCGTCCATACTAATATTTTAAATGTGACGTATTTATGCTTTCACGTCTTAACCACAAATTCACTGATTTTGTTAAATTATCAAATGGCGATAGCCTGAATCTTTGGGAAACACATATACATACAACTAAGGGGTAAAAAGTTATTGCCTACCTTTACTACTAAACTTGGTATACGGGGTGTTTAAAATGTTCTGTTACGGTATGTTTTACGTATATAGACACATTGATCCAATTCACATTTAGTCAAATGGTCAAAAGAGGACCCTGTTGCGATTAATTCTATTGGCAAATACATAATCTAATTCGTGAACGGTTCATTTCGTCAGCTCGTCCAATCAATACGTGTGTAATTTATAATGCTTTAAAGTTGAATTGTTTCGACGATCTCTAAGCTTCCATATTGCGATTGACTAGAACTAATAGAATTATCGAGGTTTTCCTAGTCATTATTTGTCTCTCCCTAACTGTATTAAAATTAATATTTCGCGAATAGGTCTCCAGATCGCGCCATTAATGTGGTCCCCGCTTATTTTTGCCTGCGGGAAAAAGCATATTTGCCACGAACGCGAACTGAACAAGCTGCGATTTGATCCAACCGTGAATTACTTGAATTTACAAAATGATCATTTGGGACCCGTCGCGTCTGAACCCCTCTCATTTTTTAATTTCTTGGAAAGTTTTTTTTTGAAAACTGTAGCTTTAAAAATGAATGTCGAATATAGTAATTGAATCATTATCGATTGGTTTTTATTCAATAAAGCCCTGAGACAGCCGCTTGAAGCATTCTTCTATTGGAGGCAAATTTAGATGTTGACGAATACACACAAATCACACTACCTATTCGAGCTGCACACAAAATTTGTTAATATTAGATAATAAATTATACTCATTATTCTATACAAAGTAAGCCGACAGAATTGCTTGAATTGAATACCTATTCAAAGCGCAATTACTAAAAGCAACTGAACGTGACAAATCTTGAATTTGGAAACGACAAAAGATAATGCCGTTAGTTTCCAAAAATTTTTATAGAGTCCCTTCTTGAATGGATTCCATCGGCACTTTACCTGGGTCTTTGTTGGTCTTCTAAATAACAGGAAGTACGTAAATAGACACTGAATGCCGGGAAAGTGGCGCCAGTCTGACACAGATAAATCTGATTGGCATTTGTAACAAATACAGACATGAAAAGGATGATTGCTTTTCATAGATTCTTATACGCCTAGCTGGATAAATAAATTTCTCACAAAAACGATCATCCCACGAGAACATTCCATTTAAGATTGAGACTTCTGTGCCTTCCAGGAATATTACCGTAGCGGCACAATATCGATATATAAAATTGCGTGTCTTTAAATGCCGCAGCAATTCTCAGAGAAGATATAAATTACGTTCACGATATTTTATAACCACGGTTCAGTTCGGTTCCCATATTGACTTCCTCGTTTCAAAATTATAATATTGTTAACAAAGAAAACCGATCTAGGGGTAACATATCGAATGTTTGCCGGCCAGGAAATTGACATTGAGAGTGGAGGCTTCATCTATATTACATTCACTCGTCACGCTCTGTCGCTCCCCAGTCTTATTAACTTACACCTGCGGTTACTGCTATCGTAACTGTTTCATAGACAAATATACAGGTGATCAATCGAAATGGATCAGTGATAACAAATCTCAAACCATAAAAGAAAATTAAAATGTGTTTTAGGCTTCAGATTTTTGAAAAAAAAAAATGTAAACTGCGTTCTAACTTTTTTAAATTTTCATACGCAACCAAGAATCGAACCCTGGTTAAATCGCTTTAAAAAAAATCGTAATAATTTTTATTACCGTAGCTGATAAGTGTGAGTCATAAGAAATAAATTTTGCTATGGAACTTTGTATGAACAATAAACAGAAATTAAAATTGCAATAAATATCAAAATGTTAATTTGATATAAATTCATTATAATGAATCAATTCTTTGAAGAGGTCACTTTTCAAACTATTGAAATTTTTTAAAAAACTTGACCAGGTTCAATTCCTGGTCGCGTATAAGCGTAATTTGAAAAAGTTAGAAAGCAGTTTTTTTTTTAAACCGAAGCCCGAGTTCTTATGAACAAATTTTCATATTATGGTTTGTGATTTGCCCTCATTGACCCATTTGGATTGATCAACCTGTATATGACTAACATTTCCTACGATAATATCACTGAATAGATCATAGATCCCATTTCTGATGCCTAAGTTTATCTTCCTTCGGTTAATAGTTTGCTTTCATAAGCAGCATTGTTATTGCTACTTCATGTTTTTAACTTCTTCTGTCTTTAATAATTGTTTGAAAATATTACAAAAAAAATTATAGGACGGCTCGCGTTATTATTATAACGGAACACGACCGGATAAAGTATAATCTCAACCATCTTTGTTCTCTCGTCACGCCCGTTGCCCCAATTTTGTGGTTTTTGCTGTAAAAAATATGTACAGAATTACACAACACAGAGATAGGCTCAACTGGTATTTCGAAATAAGTTAGTCTTAATCCTAAAATGGTCTTGTGATATACAGCGGATTTATGGAGCTTGTCTTTGTTCAATTGGCCTTGGTTCTGGTCTAATAGAACTCGGACTTTGGTTGAGCAAGACTAAGCAATGAATGCATCGTTTTAATCGTTTTTGTTTTTAAAACTAATCCTGATGTAGTCACGCTATTTTATGTTGTGTTAGCACTTGGCGCTTATTGCGTTAGCTTTAAGGACGAGTATAGGCCGTCTTCACGCATTAAGGACGATTTAACTAGTTTTTGCCCGTGACTTTCGTCCGCGTGAAAAGTTCTATGCCTTGGAGAAAATATCTTAATTTGTATCAAATTTCATCTCAACCTGTTCAGTGGATTTGTCTCCACAGACGTTAAATAACGCCCGACGCATAAACGGGGTGTTATAAGTTTGACGTGTCTGTTTCTGTGTAAATGGGTGTATCTGTGTATCTGTCTGTGGAGTCATAGTTCCACAGACCGATTTTGATCCGGTTTTTTTTGTTTGACAGCTGACGTAATTGAGGTAATTCTTAGCTATAGTTTATAAAGATCTGTTTGGGAGTTTGAAGATCATCAGCTCATTTCCTAGATGAAGAAGAAACTTCTCACTAACTTACTCGGATATAGCGTTTTTGGGCTCAATAGAAAGTCGAGGGTTAGTTTATAATATTAATTATAGGTTGTTGTAATTCTATTTATTTGGGTAAATGTATAGGACAGGACATACACATTCTGTCATTGTTAAGGATGTGTAAATTTTATTTATTTGTTTAAATAAACAAATTATATTTTATAATTACGAAATGTAACAATATCTTTCATAACTTAAAATATCCATCTAATGGTAGAAGTTATCTATTTAAAAAAGCCATTTGTGCAATTTACTATAAAATAAAATTTTCTTTGGCAGCTCTGTTAATAGATTTGGTAAGTGATTAGCTGATTGATTGACACACGATTATTTTACACATCGACATATGTATATAATTTCTTATGATGTCTGTTAGAGATTTAACAATAAACAATCAAACTATACAAATTGCAATCAAACTGCTTTCCAGTTTTATGGGACTATTTAAATATTAGTTTAATTATTCCATGTATAATAAATTAATAAATGAATAAATATAACGAATAAAACAACATACAATTTCTATATTTCTGAATTCTATAAGGGATGAAGTTTTTAATTTCTTATATGTTTATTTTTTCTTATATTCATGGACGTATTTGTAAAGGTTTTTTCATAAATTCTCAATTGGTGAATGCGTCCTGAGCCATGCTGTAGGTACGACGGCTGCTACGTCATGTTACCCAATATCAGCATTGCGGCCTCGGTCACGCTAATCTGCACCTACGGTTACTGTCCTGAAAAAAATGCTTTAAACTGCAATTGTTCGTTACCATAGTTTGGAAATCACAGTGTATTTGTGATGGTACTAGGGCATTTTCGCGAGATGAGATAAAAAATAAAAGCCATTTAGCTCTGAGCCGGATTTTGTTTCTAATTCAAATTACTCTTTTAAATTTAATTTTACGTACTATCCACAAAATTAATCTATTGATACCATTACACATATATAAATTTCGAAATATTAATTTGCGTTATTCAGGACTTGTAACAAACTGGGAGGTTTTCATTATAATTTACTAGTTTGATACAAATGTACTTACGTTTTTCTACCTTAGCAATTTCGTGTGTTATTTCGTAAGTTTGCGTATAACTTTTCAATTGATCCACCCTGATTGTGGTGATCTCATCGTTCTCCTATTAATCGCAAAACTTGCAAATATTTCTGCACAAATTGCGTAAAAGAAATACTCCAATTTGCATGTTCTGGTGAATTGCTGCAGCTAATTATCGAAAATTTTCCGTCTCGAAAAAAATGTTTACTTGGTTGCATTTAAGGTAATTACGCATGACAAGTATCTAGTGCCGAACTAATTGATGTTCATGAAGCTATATTATCAATGTTGTCTTTTACGTACGACTAGCCTGTCCCGTGACTTCGCACACGATAAAATGTAGAACTATGTGCACATAGAACTGAAAGGTCAAAGATTTTTAAAAATCGGGTTAATAATTCCAGGTAATGAATACCTCTCACATTCATACTTACACAGTTTTTAATACCAGGCAAAAGAAATTATATCAATGTTGTACAGAAATAAAATTAACTAATTTCATAATTTTCTTATTCACGTTGGCTTTAATAGTCTCACGTGACCGTAAATTGTGGATTAAGTTCACAATTACTTCCACAGAATTACTTGCAACCAGAACAACTTGTATAAGGGAACGGTGAAATATGACAAGACTGATATTGATGTACAAGTAAATATATATTCCAATATAAATATCTCTCATATAAGCATCTCTCTTCCAGTGCCTCTTCAGTCCTGAAGGTAGGCCGTCAACTCCTTGAACCTGTCTCTGTCAAGAGCCATCTGAAATAGTTGCTCGACTGAGGCAATTCTTTTCTTTCTTACCCATAATGATTATAAATGATAAGTGCATAGAATAGGCTATTTCTTAATGAGGATTTTACTTCAGGATAAAGATTGTTAAAAAAAAAGGTGTTATTAATGGATAAGAATCGGTTGTTTCTTAATAAGTAGTGTTTTGAACTTGCCCGTTATATTTAATAATAAAGAATAGCGATTTTTATAGTGGAGTTTCGATGCGGTCGTATATTGCCAATTAGAGCGACGCGTGCGCACTTCGGAACGGTTGACGTAACTTGACCTTCAATGCACTGGATGTTGCTGGGCAAGTGGCATTCGACTCCCTCATTCTATAATTTGTACTTTCAATAGAAAATTATTGATTTAAATCTCATAATTCAATCATGTAATGTTAATTGTTCAATACATTTAAATTTGCAATGAAATGTGCTTCGTTATCGTTTGGGCTGCACGTCTGGCGGCAGTAACCACCCCCTTACGGAAGACTATGGTGAATTAACAGCATGTTTGCTGTTGTGTTTTGGTCAGCGAGTAAGGGATGCCAGAACCCATGTACCTATCCTTTCCCAATCTCTTATCCTTAATGTTACTATGGGTGGCAGCGCACTTGCTGACCTATGACGTTGTTTGTGTTATAGGTGACGGTAGCCAGCTACCATCAAGTGTATCTTAACATTAAAAAATCTAGACATTTATATTTATACATGGGATAAGATTTCAAAAAATGAAAACTTGGTGTTAAGAAACCAAGTCACAAAATCATGAATGAACGAGTCTGTGCGTTCCAAACTTTAGCGCAGTTAACTTATTAGTTAAAATTGTTAAAAAGTAAAATATAAGTTGCAATTATGATTACATTTTATTAGATAAGCCAAACAACACATGTAATAAACGAGCCTCGGGTTCTCCAACCTATCTTCAAAAGCACTGAGATAGTTGAACATAAAAATGTATAACTATTATTATGCCTTTCGATACAGTGTTAATTACCATGTAAAGGTCGGCTGGCAGGCAGGCTGACGGTTCACTTGATGGCCTTCTAAGACAACTCCATAGGTGCTGAAAGTGTGCTGCCGATCTTAGTAGGATAAGGGTTTAGAAAGGGATAGGGAAATGGCCTCTGGCATCCACTTATCGAACCATTACAGCAACATCGCTGGTTTAACCATTTCGACGCGGTTGACTTAACTGAACAAATGTAGTGATA
Source organism: Bembecia ichneumoniformis (assembly GCA_910589475.2). Taxonomy (NCBI): domain Eukaryota; kingdom Metazoa; phylum Arthropoda; class Insecta; order Lepidoptera; family Sesiidae; genus Bembecia; species Bembecia ichneumoniformis. Next base: position 6,820,029 of record OU342537.1, on the reverse strand, counting down.
AGAAGAAACGTCCTCACAGGGAAATTTTTAATTGAGGAAAGTACGAGTAGACAAATTGTATATGACGACGAGATTCATTATAATCTGGTCGTGAGGAATGGTGCCGTCAAATTAGTCGATTGAAGCAGCCCATCAAGACACATAAAGCATGTCAAGAGTGCCGACTAAAAATTTGGTTACAATATTTTAAATATTTACAAAACTACATAATGTTAACAAATAAACTACCAATCGCCAGTTATTTGAATAGTACCTCCAAGCTTCACTGGTATAATGCATATTCTATTTTTTCTTGCTACATATAAATTCTGAATTGTAATGTATCGATATTCCTTTTTGTTTAATTAAAAAAAAGTCTATTAAGACCCCTTTTTAACTCAAATAAAACTCTAAATTCAACTCGAATAAACATTGACATTAGTGTATGACTCTTTTCAGATCGGGAGGTCATCAGAGTCTCCCATAGACTTCGTGGTAATGGACACAGTGGCAGGCGATAAGACTGGAGACACCAAAGTCCTGCAAAGCACAATATCGCGTTTCGCATGTCGCATCATAGCGGATCGCAACGATGTCAACAACTGCCGCATATACGCCGCAGGATTTGATTCATCCAGAAATATATTTCTCGGAGTGAGTGTACACCGATGCATTTTCTGACAATCAGTATTTTATCTTCGTATGTAACTCGTAACTTATGATAATAAAAGTAATAGTAATAATACATTTATTGCGTAAGAGTTACGGTTCACAAATCAATCACAATATTTATCAAAAGAAAATATACGTAAAACAAATTCAAAGTAGCATTTCAATGACTTTCTACATTGGTTAAAGTTTGAGGCATTTCAAGTATATGTATTTATAGAATCGCAATGCATATTTATCAAGGAAGTCCTTAGTGCAATAGAAACATTTCTCAGCCAACTGAGGAAATTACAATTTTTTTGTAAGTTAAATTTGTTATAGATAGATGTTTATAAATTCATTCTGTAAATTATGTCAAATGACGATATAGTTCCGAGTTTCGTATTTTTTTATTATTATTGTAGACACTCCAATAGTAGTGATGCACCCCTATTACGTGTCTCCTGAAACAGGTAGGTAATACTTTGTTCTGCCCATTTCTGTCACTTTCAAACTGTAAATTGACGAGATTTACTTCTCTTTTGACATTCCCTATTGTGTACGTTTTTATCGTGATACAGCGTCTCAAAACGTCGTGATCACCTCAAAATGAAGCGTAGCTAATGCGCTAGAAATCGGACCTCAGTTTGCGATAAATCAATAAAAATTTGATTTTGTTCTTCACAAGTTAAAACATACAAAACGCAGACCTATATCTATGACAAAACGAATAAAATCTGGTTTAAACACGCGTGGAATGGTTCCTCATTATCATCTATGTAAAGATTATCGCAATACGCAAAGAATGTTATTCGATTACTTTGAATCTGCTTATTTTACGGTAGGTACCGAAAGTTCACGTCAATGGTTTATGGAAAAAAAAAACTGAACTGACGCGGCGTCATAAATATTAAATAATTATATAGTTCTGTGAAATAGTGAATTTTTTTTTCAAATAGATGAAGGATTCTGGATATACATAAAACTCACAAAATTCGTACATATTAATTTCTCTTTATAATATATTCTTCTTCTTCTGGTACCTACCAGGTTGGTTATCTGGGGGCCTTGGAGGCCCATGGAGGCGGCAGATCGGAATAGTGATATGGCCATACCACTCACGGAGTTTTTTTTTAGTCATGAAGTACGTCGTCTGCTCGGCTTGCGTCTAACCTATATGCCCCTGCTACTCAGCTGCTGCTGCAGTAGTTCGTATTTTAGTTTTCTGACTTTTATGGTTTTCAATATTTCAGCTTTTTTTTTGTTCATTCTCAGTAGAACCGTCTCGTTCTTTACGTGATCTGCCCTGGACATCCTTAGCAGGCCGTAGCTTTATAATATAATATTAGTATATACATGTAAGCTGTCACAAATGCCCTAAATTGTTTCAGAGCTTCACGAATGTTACCATTATTAGCAATATTTTTTTGGAGGTATTAAATGTTTTAAAATCTGTTCATGATGTCTTGAGTTCTAAAAACCCCGAATAATTCATTAGTTGCGGTCAATTTGGCCGAGAAATTCGCACCAGAAAATAACAGCCTACTAACATTTTTCAACAAAGAGTTAGATTTATTTGAAATGTATTTGCAATTTCAGGAGAAAGCGACGAAGTGGACAGAGAATCACGAAATAGACGGTTTAACGACGAACGGTGTTCTGATAATGCATCCGCGAGGCGACTTTTGCGGTGGCAACGCGTCTTGCGGCCCGTGGCGTGAGACTTCCGTCGGTGGTGCTGTCTTCTCACTCAGAGAGAGTCGGTCAGCGCAGCAAAAGGTGAGATACCTTCTTTAATATAATAATTATATTAAAATAATATAATTATGAAATACTTTGTCTGTTCCCTTTTTTCTTAAGTGTTGAAAATTGAAAAAAAAAAAAGGCGTTATTTTTTTTTTTATTTTTTTTTTTATTCAATCTTTATCTATACATATAGTAAAATCGTAAACTAGCCGTGTCTGTACATTTAATAATTTTAAAAAAACCAATTGGTACATGTTTTACTTATATTACCGAAGTCAAAAAAATAGTTACTGGATGTTTTGTCTGTTTGTGCACGCTAATCTTAAGAAACGGCTTAATCGATTTGAATAACGCCTTCACTGATGTATTGTAGTAAGCTTCCCGTAAAATTTAGTGTTTGTTTCATTCCAATCGATTTAAAAACAAAAAAGTTATGCAGTATACCGAATACCACGCGTACGAAGTTTCTGGCTCAGCTAGTTGCTCATGTATTTCGTCAGGCGTTGAAATTTTTATGTTTTTAAATGAACTGTACTTTTGTTCTGAATGAAATGTCCCTATGTCCTCTTCTGTATCCCTTACAACGGGTATGTAAAATTTCATGAGTAGTTAAATCATTTATAACCAACTGTGTCTGAAAACACACTGTGTATTATGCTGTGTATCAAGATAAATGGTGTTTGCAGCAATTCCTTTGTTGATGAGTGAGCTAGACGGGATCACGTTAACAAAGTTGTCATACTTAAGGGTCTTGAGTTAAATGTTGAATTTTCTTACGGTCTCCAAGCCTTTAACTTCCCTACAAATATACTTTTTCCAACAATATTTCGGTTGTAATATGAAAGCTCTGTTTTGATTTTAAAACTTTCTAATTTTTTTTATCATAGCTAATAGTAAAACAATTTTAAAAATTGAATAAGTCCAAAGTAATATCGAAGTTCGGAGAAAAATTGTGGATAACTAAGATATTATTAAAAACTACTTACATTTATTGCTACATGGGTAATTAAAAGCTTCACAAAGGTCCAGTTAGTACGAACAAATGTTGTCGATACATTTCTAAATTTCTTTCCATATATCCCATGTATATTGGCATTCCAACGCTTCTGAAGCGAAGTCTGCCTCAGGAATTTGCCTTTAATCCAAAAGTATATTTTTTTTCCAGAAGGGGACCTGCGTATGAATATTAAGTTAAGACCCACTTAATATTTATGCCGCACTACCGAAATTCTTATACATATGCTCTATGGATTAAATTATTTGTAAATTATAACTACAAATATATAGCTTACTATTATTATTTTGCTAATTTTTCAAACAAATTTGAATAGGATCAATCGAATCGGTACCTATTACAGAGTAACATTATCATTCGCTGATAATTTTATTGTAGTGTGGTTCCTGACACGGAGTAACCACCTCGACCAGCGTGTAATAAAAGCGCGTGTTCTGTTAGTTGTGTTTTGGTGTGCGAGTAAGGGATGCCAGAAACCATTCGCCCGTGCCCTGTTAAAATTTGACAGTGCACTGACAATGCTTGTGTTATGGGTGACGGCCTATCATTGAGTGATCGTCAGCCTTCTTGTCGATCTTTATATTTTTTTTTTCATCATGCTTATAATTTCCTTTATTTTTTATTCTAAAATATTCGATGTATGTGTTCCAGGGTGTGCCTTGTCAAGCAGAATCAAATGTCTTGAGAGACGGCACAATGATAGATTTGTGTGGAGCGACTCTTCTCTGGAGGAGTGCTGAAGGACTTAAAAATTCACCCGTAAGTTTTTTTTAGGTCTATCTGCCCATTAATTAAACATAACAATTGTTTGGCCTCATACTGTGAATTAAGTTTATATATAAACTTAATTCAAAGTCAGATACCTAAAACTTAATAACGAAATTAAATTAAAAACTAATTAAATTTATTAAATATAATTTAAAGTGATAAAAAATTTACATTTTCTCTCGCCATTAACAGCATGTGTGCTGTTTCATTGAGCGAATAAGGGATGCCAGAACGCATATTTTCTTAATCACTTCCAAATTTTTTACTAAGATCGGCTGTGCAGTGTGCACTTGCAGCATTTGTGTCGTTATTTGTGTGAATAGGCGACGGTAGCCACCTTCCATCAAATGGACCGTCAGCCTTCCTTACATAACGTACAACTTATCTATTTTATGGTTTATAAAACGTAAAACTGGTTATATAGGTTTATTTTAAATACCGCTTTCAGGTAGATTTCGTTCATCAAATTTAATGAATTTTAAACTACAATAACTCAGAAAGCGCCATTTTATTCCTTTTAAAATCAGTGAGCATAATTTTACTATGCTTGCTCAGTGAAGAAAATTGTTTAATTTTGTTTGTTCATGAAACAACATTTTATCAGCAATGTCTTTGGAGTTTTTAAAAACATTTTATTATTTGAAATCATATTTATTTTTACAAATACCATTTGTGTTTTCTGTTCGTTATTGTGAGCACGAGAACAAGGTTACTTGTTCTGTGTCTTTAGATACTTTTCTTGTTCGGTATTCAAATTAGCCACTAGAAATAGAAACGAACTGTAGAGCTCTATAACTTTTAATAGGTAATGTTTATATTAAGAAAGCTGCATCTCCTGTAAAAATCATCATAAGGCTGTGGTCTCCTAGAAATGCCGTCGGCCGCTTACAGCGTCACGTCACAATACTTATTATATAAATGTAACATTCCGTTACTCTGAAGTCGGACATCGCATACAGCTTTTAATAGGAGACCGTATCTATCATAAGGGTTTAATGATTCCCAGACGAAGCGAGACTTGGAAGCGCTGGTGGACGAGCTGAACGCGGGAAGACCGCAGTGCCCGGTGGGGCTGAACACGCTGGTGATTCCGCGCAAGCTGTCTTCGGCGCACCAAGACCTCAACCAGCCCTACGTCTATTTGAACTGCGGCCACGTGCAAGGCGAGCACTCGTGGGGCGCCGAGTGCAGCGACTCCACCATGCGAAGGTGTCCTATGTGCCTTCTCGAGGGACAGGTAATACCTCAATCATCATACAGTTGCCCTTCTTACCTTTACTACCTATGAGAAAAAAATTAGTGCATAGTCAATCATTGAAAATAGATACTTGGTCCATTATAATCTAAAGACATGTTTTAGAATATAAAGAAATTGCAAAAAGATAATTAAGAAATTATCGCCTGAAATGCTCGATATTTTGAGCGATTTGGAATCGAATTACCTTGAAAGATCTTTACCTAAAAATACTAATGTATTTAATACAAGAGACATTATCTTGTAGATATATAAGACATAGGTAAATATGTATAATGCAAGTTGTTGCTGTGTAATTTTATTTCAATACAATCACGATTCACATTCAAGAGATAAAATTTCTCCTAAATGACGTCGTCCACGAAAATCTTTTCTTACAGCGCATTAAGACCAACTTAAAATTTGTATGTACATATGTCACTGGTTTTTTAACTTTTTAATGGATACTCGAGCACAGGTCTCATAAAAGGGCTTATTCTTGTGAAATAACAACTTAAAAACATCAACCACACGAACTTAACACAGACTCAAGGAGGATGTATCCTACAACTTGGATTACATTGAGCCTATTGTAACGTAACGAAAAGACTGGAACAGGATTACTAGATTTTATTGGAGCGTGAGGGTTGATGGCATTGGAATCCGGTTCAATTTGTGGATGTTTTCTTAAGAGAAAGGGTTATGTTCCACGCCATCGATAAGAAAAAAATCACTGCTTTGTTTTTTTATTCAGCTCGTTCCAACCTAAAGCCATGTAACAGAAAATATATATGTGATACACAACTTCTTGGTCTATATTTCTCACGAATTATTTTTATTTTAAGTGTGTATAACGGTTTACGGGAAAATAGATATAATAATTAATAAATAATCAAATGATAGAGTTTAATTTAAACTATAAATGACACAAGCTGATTTTCATTTCATTTAATATTTTCTTAAAAACAAAGGTTTTTTTAAATTTGCGAGTAGCGGATGCCCCTAGCAGGGACCAGGTGTAGAGAGCCTAGTTGCCCAAGGTCATTCGCGTAGTAGAAAAAGATCTGACGGTTTCATTATTGAGGCTTGATTTCTTATGATGATACTTCAATGACAGGATTGGTCAATAAACGTCATGGTTTTCAATTGCTGACGTTCAACCAGTTTCCAAGGTTCATTGAATATATAGCGGAGGCGAGCTTTGGTAAAATAATAATTTCTGGGCCAATAACTTAATGGGAATAAGTGTTTCTCTTCACCATAGATCCCTTTTTGGACTTTTCACAAAAACACTCCAGCTCTGATCGACTACTTTATTTATTTTGTTGATGTTACTACTTACAAAGGCGTCGGTTTTTTTAACTTTGTTTTTTGTTTTTAAGAGATTTTTTTAAAAACGGCCATAAAGTGAATAAGAAAGTATTTATGTTTTATATTTACTAGTGTCATTCTGTCAATGTTTGTAGGTCGTGTGTATGGAGTGAGTTTGTTGTGGTTTGTGACAGGTGGTACGCGTGTGCATGGGCATCGAGCCGGCGTTCTACGTGGACGCGGGACCTCCAACGTTCGCCTTCAACCCGTGCGGCCACATGGCCTCCGAGAGGACCGTCAAGTTCTGGGCCACCGTAGACATCCCGCATGGGACCAACGGTTTCCGTGCCATTTGCCCCTTCTGCGCCACCCCGCTACACGGCTCGCCCGGCTATGTGCGGCTTATCTTCCAGGACAATCTTGACTGAACTAGTATGTATGAAACTCCGCAAACTTATTTCATAGATTGGTTCCTAACTGCTGGCCCGATGAGAGGTTATATGGTATAAAAGCCGTATAGAAAGTGTATTTGAATAGGGACACAACACTACTTTGATAAATAAGAAACTGTCAAATTTACATATATGTAATTGAAATTACTTATGTATATGTATTTTATAAGTAAAGACGGGATCTTTAAGCGCAGAATAAATAATAGTAGTAATGCTTATTGACATGATCAATACGTAAACAAATAAAGCGACATTTATTATTTTTAAATCTATTTCATTAATTTTTTACTGCACGGATTTTCTGGCCAACCTATTAAAAAACAAATTTTTTTATTTTTTATTTCGACAATAAGATATTTTTCCAAAAAAATTATTTCATTAGGTAAATCTATTTTATGTCAATCAAAAGGAATTTATTAATTAAAATTATAAATCGAATTCTTATCAGACTTTTGTCAGGAAACGTAAAATAACCTTAAGCAAATATTTTCTCTTTTGTATCAATTAATAAAGATGTATTCTTTACATTATGACTCCTTCCCGAAACAATGGATTTGTTTTTAAAACAGCTCTTTAGCAATTTTAATTTTTAATTTCAGATTGAACGAGCGTTTCATTACGAGTGTTTCTCGTGAACATCAATACTATATAGTGATACAAATAATACAATATGCAACAAGTTAAATATTTATAGACAAGAAATACATTATATTTATTAGCTTTTGCTACGTGACTGTATATCGTTGCGTTTGCGATTCGTGCCGCAAACATACTATATATTAAGAATAAGCACTCACGGGCGATTAATCCCTTTATAGCCAATATAGACATATGTTTAGTATGTAAAGTATAAAAACGATTGCATTCTATCTGGCTTCATAGAAATACAAAGCCTTTTTCGTTTATTGCTTCAGTATATCATTATTTGACTCTATGCATACTTAAAACTCGATCGCGTTATCTCTTCACCTCACTGGAATACGATGCCTTTCCCGCTACCCTCCACCGTTCCGCGCTTGCCCCATCGTGTCATATGGTTGGTCCGTATCAGCTAAAGCCGACATGACGTCATCGACGCCAGGTGCAGAGATAATTCGAGATAATGTTGCATAGATAATGAACGATGTAGAGATAAGTATGCACTTCATTAGAATGACAGACCCTTTCAGCCAATCGATTTCCCGCGCTTGCCTTGTAAGTACGTTACGATACACGTCAAAGTGACGTTTTCGACACCAAGTGCAAACTTAACTGTGTTATACACTGCTTGTCTATGTGTGTCTATTTCACGCTTTGATCCATTGTGTCACTGTGTGACAAATATATATTCCATTTTTATATTAATATATATATATATATTTATATATTCATTTTTTAACTACTTTCATCTTTAATTGCCCGTGAGTACACCATCTCTATACACATTAATCAAAAAGGTTTATTATATCAATGTATTATGTAAATAGATGATATTTTGTTTATAATATTTCTTGTAAACAAAATACTAAAACGGATCAACGTCTAATTTGTTTCCACTATTTTTGAAATATAAAAAACAAAATACATAGGTACAAAAGGTAGTTTGTTTTTGTGTATATGTGTGATGGCCTGCGCATTAAATTAGTATGTAACGGAATCTCACTGCTTCTTGTCATACAATATTAACTTTTTTTTTTAAATTTGGAGGCTGTCCGATAAAGCCAGTTATCGAAAATAATAAAATATGATGCTACCAGCTATCCAAATATTTTAAAATGTAATATTTAAAGCATTGATTCTTCGTATTCATTTCTTCCCTGTATTAAAAAAAAAAAAACTTGTTTTTATTTTCGCTGCGAGGATTATACTGAGCAAATTTGTTTAATTTTGCATGTATACATATTCCGACTACACCTTTTGACATCCTGTAATTCAACGTTTCATTTAACAATAAGATGTGACCTAGATTACTTTGGCAGTAATCGATTGGGCATGCAGACTACTGACCTAAGTATACATCATTATTATATACTAGGACAAGGCAGTAGATTCATTTTATGCTGGAAACTTTATTGTCCATCTAGTGGGCCGATTGAAACTACATGTTAATATTAAATATTTAAAGGTATTCGTCATATAATATACCAGAGCTGGGAAGTAAATGTTATTTCAAAGAAGATGCAATTTGAATTTTGGGAGATTCTATCCCGTCATTGCTCAAGAGTTGAACATCTTTACTATTTATTTTCGACGTTTTGGAACATATTGAACTTAATCTCGAATCAGCAAAACGGCGTACATTAAGCATTGTAATTACCTAATTAAAATTTTTGAGGGTTAATTTCCTAAATTTTATCATTTCATCTTGAATGGATGAGCTTCCAAGGTATAAAGATATTCAAACATAATTGCTATATTTAATTACCGAATAACTAAAAATTCTCATAAAAGATAAAAATTATAAAGGGTCGAATTAGATCTGTTTTCATACAAACTTTATCATGTCGCCAAATAGATAAACGATGAACGCAGACGATAGACTTTTGTTCGCGGAAGACAACATTCCCCAACGTCAACGTGTGGAAAAATGATCAATGCAGATGAGGGAGGAAGTGTGTTGTTAAAATTATACAATCGATTTCAAGCTTCATCTTGCATGGGTACGTTACTCTCGAGCGCTCAACGCGAATAGGTTGACGCTACTGATTTTTTTTAAACTAAATTCAATATTTAATTGATTTAATAAAATTATTATTATTTATTTTTTCATTAAAAATTAAATCTATTAAAAAAAAGCATTCACGGGTGTGATCCTCTAAAAATCTACATCCGCGGATGTTGAAAATTCTGCATCCCGCATCAACGTTGCGCTATGTATAACGTTGTATCAACGTATTACACGACGCTACCAATCAAACTGGTTTGTGACGTGTTATGCCTCTTTACCTTTTTAGAAAAAGTTTAGGACTTCTTCTAAGAAGATGCAAAGTAATATGTAGGTAAGCTTTGACGCGAAGGGTTCAATTTTGTATATTCTATTGAAGAGGTTTCATTGTGTTCGTAAGAAGTTAAAATAATTTGTACAAATACCAAATGATTTGAAACAATAAACAGATCTTAATGCATAATTGCAAGACTAACTCCAATGAAAATTGCAATGGTATGTGGTTAATGATAGCCTTAAGGATTAGAACACACGGAGGTCGCAACGTCAAATATTTGAATGTTGAATTACTACTTTATTTAGGCACTAATGACATATTCTTAGCAAGGAATCGTTTTAATTAAAACAAACAGACATTCGTGTGACTCTAACCGTATATGTACATGTATATTATTTGTTAAAACGAATTAAAAATGCAAGAAACTAACAAAAAAATTGCATTGTAAATTTCGCTGTGTTTTTTATGAACTAATATGAACGTGTGAGAATGAATGAACCTTTGTGTTAATTCACGAATGACTGGTTTATATGTATTATTTTAAGCGTCATAAGATATATTTATGAGTAATATAGTGAATGGTTTGTAAATAAAGTTAAGTGCGATTTAGTAATTTATGTTCGTTTTTTGTGTAGTGTGAAGTGACCCTAAATGTAAACATTACACTTTAAAGTAGCTCGTAAATTCTAGATTTTATAGATCACTGTGCAAATCCAAAATTCTATTACTTTTATTCAAGTAAAATTGTTAGCACGATCATTTTCCCCTGCGACTTTGAAGATACATTTGTTGTAATGCTAGCCATACGCGATCAAGCCTATCGTCCAATCGTATATTAGGCTTGTACGGGTATGGCTGACATAATCTCACGTACACTTCGATATAAATTCTACTGATTGAATGAGTGACCATGTTAAGGTTCGTTAGTATCTATAGACTTTTAACGTGAGGTGACGTTTATTTACATGTATAATCGTCGCAAATCTTCTTGGGCTCTCGCGATTTCACATGTCAAATATGCGCAGGAACCGATTTTGGGACTGTTGTGAGGTATTGCGACGCTCTCAGACTTCAGGTAATTCTTGCCAAACATGACCAGTGTCTGTCAGTGCCTGCGTGGCTACGAAACGTTGCATATAAATATGTTTAATTGTTCATACACAGTGAATTAGAATAACGTTTTGACTGCCACGGTACGTGTCTGTAAATATAAACGAACCTTAAATCAGTGGAAGTAGGTTTAATGTTGAGGGACTCATTGACACATTTCATCCGACAAAATTTGACCAGCCCAAATTCCCAAACTCGTGTCAATCTGTACGCAACTAACATAATCCAACCTTTGAATGCTCCCTTAACTCCATGTAAAGAAATGAATAAATATAAATTAATAAAATTCTGTTTTCAATGAAATTTGAAATACTTGAATTAATTTTTATAATTGTGACATATTTTCATTTTTTAGAATCGTCTTTGATTTTATTTCTAATAGAAGAGATCAATGCAAGTGTACATTGTTTTTTATTTGAAAACATAAGTATTAAATTCGATTAATTCGTGTGTAATATAGTCTCAAAATATGGAATTTCACTTGTTAATGATTAATACCACTCCGTCGGGAGATCATGTATAAAATTAAACTAGTTCTATCCTAGCGTTAGCAGAGTTAGGTACAAAAAACAATTAGTTTTTGTACTGAGATCCTTTTAAATTAAAATAAATTGGAGAAACATACCTGCGTTAGAGTTTTTACAAAATGTAGAAAGAGTATTTATTGTTAATCAAGAAGTCCTCGCTAGTGTGGAATGTGATGGATTTGTTAGCGGTAGTTTTTCAAATCCACGATCTTTGTCACATATGAATTCGTGACCTTAGTTTAGTGACGTTGCCTCGTTACAATAGTATTGCTTTATGATAACGACCTGCGATTTTTCCTTTGCTTGTTACTATGACGCAGCCCATAGTTTTTACTAGTTTAATTGTTACCACTTCGCGGGATATTTCTGTTTTTAGTAGCTCGTAGATGTAGTTCACAACGAGGATGGAGGGTTTGCAGTAAGAATGCCGCCGAACACGGTCACCTTCTACTGTCTATAAATGTACCGAAATTAAAATTTCTGTCGGATTATTTTCGGGTTTATTACGGCGCATTAAAGGGTTGATTGTCATCGTGTGTGATTGTGTTTCAAAGAGAACCTTAAAATGCTCCATTTTAAACGCAATTGATGACGAACTTTATCCCCAAAATCAAGAAGTTGTTAATCATTCTCAATAACATTTAATTATGCCGCAAAATAATACAATTAGACGATATAAATCTAAGACAAGGCAGTCCGCCGTTGATAATCGTATTGAACAGATTAATTTGGTTATCACCTGATTTGGTCGGACTTAACAGAAATTAGAATTATGTCATGTTACCCGTCATTGAGAGAATATTTGCCTTGTGCTTTGAGTTCGCGAACAGTGAGTCTGTTAAGACGACAGATAAGGATATTTAAGTCCAGCGGGAAAAAAAGCACTATTTACATTTCGTGTTGCCAGCGGTATTTTGAAGGCTGCTCCCTCTTACCCTCGTAAATTTTTTTTTTTATATTCCTCATTTCAATCAAGTAATAATAATAATTGTATATGCACGTGTTAGCAAAAAAAAATCTAAAGCGTTTTCAAGTATTATTGTACTAAGGCGGTGTTAATGAATTGGTTACGACTTTTAAAAAATATATTGTGATATCTTGTTACACTGCCAGCGAACAAGCGAGGTGATAATTAATATTTCTTCATTAAAAATAGTAATTATTTCATTAAGATTTGCTGAAGTTTTAGAAACAATATTAACACTGATTTCGTACTAATTTCGATGGACTTAGCGCGCATGCACACTTGGCGGCCAATGAGATATTGCTTTAGTTTAGTCTGGCAATGAGAGTAGTTAGTTGGCCATTGAGGCTTTGTCGCGGATACCTGGCCGCTAAGTGCGAATGTACGCTTACACTATTGGTTTTTAAACACGTCAACTGAAGTTCGAGCCATCGATAAAATCACGATTTAACTTAAGATAAATCTCTCAACTTGGAAGGCTGCAACTGTTTTACTGATCTTTGGTAATGGATTTAAATAGCGTCAAATACAATTTGAAATGAACTAAAAATAGATGTTTTTGACGAAGTAAAACAGTAAACTGATCCAAAACGATCCATGAAATACAAGAGTATAGGCTTGTTTTTCTTTGCTCACAAGTGTATTTTATTTATTATGAAAGTTGTCTGAATGAAGACAACGCTTTCACTGTTTGCGCGTCAATCTAAAGTCTAATTTCTATAGCTTGGTTTTACTGTTCCACGGTAGCGTCTCTTAATGTTTTCAATTTATTTTATTTAAAAAGTATTTCCCAAATTTTAATCCAGGGGGTAAATTATTAAAAAAAAAAAAACATGCCCGCAAAGACTTTAGCGTGATGTGCACAATGAAATAAATTGTTCGTTAAATAGCTACCTTAAGAACTGACGATAGCCTTAATTCTATTTAAAGTAAGATATAGGGTTAATAAATCGCTCTTTTGAGTCCTAAAATTTACATGCTGTTTTATTTTTGTACTTAGCCTTTTTTAAACGATGCGGATTTTTAGAATAATACCAAGAATTTATAATAATATTGCGTAGGTATTAAAAGCGTAGGAAATGGATGAAATAAAAAAAATCTGAAAAAAGAGGTTAATATTTATATTTTACAAATCGGGTTATGTCGGTAACTTTAGTGGAAGTGAGCACATAGTACGTAGAGCCGACGACTACTGATGCCGAAAGGTTCTCGAGAGTGGAAGCCACGAACCGCAACGCAACGTAAGGACGTCCACTCACAGACGACCTGATAAGTGCTGCGGATCGACGGTGGATCCAGGTTGCTTCTGATCGGTCCTGTTGGAGAATTAGGGGGGGAGGCCTTTGTCCAGCAGTGACCTCCTACGGCTGAGATGATAATGATTTTACAATTTGTATTACCATAAATTAAAAACAAAAATGAAAGAATTGCGAAAAGATGATTTCTTCTATTAAACATACCTTGATCAGCCGATTGTCTAACGGCCAATCTTTAAATAAATTACAAAAACAATAGGTAAAGAAGAATTCATTTATTTATTTCAAATAATATTATTACACTGTTTCCCAGAAACATCCACTTGTAAGGTCGAAGACAGTCAAGTTTTCGAAATCTTAGTAAGATGCAACTTCTGCTGGTTTTATTCTGTACCTACTACCTGGGCTTTCATTGAATCTATAATGTAAAATGTACGGATATAAAATCGTAGCATTGTTTGAAAATATAGAAGAAATAAAATTAGATCAACAAACGCTCAATTACGAAGCAAACATTCATATTTCAAATTTAAAACAAATTTCCAAAAAAAAAACCAGCTTTAAATTTTTACAAATGTAATGATCTAGCTAGCGATTAAACATTTAATTAAGCCGCTTCACTGCCTTCTGAGGCCGTAAATTAAATATATACGGCCAATTAAATATGTCAATTATTATAAATTAACATTTTAATTTTACAATCACAACTCACACTTTTACACAGTTTAGCGCCATCTGTCGGCAAAAAAATCTGGTTTCTCTTATTTGAACAAACCAGAATTAAACTGAATCTACTTCTTTAGCCCAACGATTGTAATGACGTTGCGGTACTGTAACTTTGATTTTTGAAAGTCAGTGTAGATTCAGCTTAGTGGTGACTATAACTCTAATGCATTGGTCGTAAGCGGTGGCTACGGCGAGTCCCTGATGATCCTTATTCCAGTCGAGAGCGTTGATTGGCTGAGTGCTGATCATCATACGTTGGAGCCGTTTCAGTGTTCCGGGCACACCGCACGCCCCTCCCTGCCCGTCCGAGCGAAACCTTTGCTCTGGATATTCGCTGAAAAAGTTATACCATTTCATGAGCAACGTATTTAGTGTCTAAATACATCTTACCAGATACATTAGACATTTGTTGGGCAGTGGCAAACGATATCCGAGATATACAAGTGCCTATGTGAATGATGGTGACCTTCTTCAGCTGCGAACATGTGAGATTTTTACTCACAAAAACCTGCCTCGTATATGGCTCATAGGGGAATTTGGAACCGGATGGGAATTGAAAACCACCTTGAAATAACCGCATTTGTATTGTTTTTCTTTACAGGGGGTAAGAGATGTTAACGTGGTCTTCTATCTCCACCATGTCCTTTATTTGTATCCCCTGTGACGTTGCTTGTGATTTTTCCTTTCAGGCCTTCGATCAATACTTCATTAACCTTAAAAGTAAGAAGTTCCATTATCTAATAAAACATTCGTAATGAAGCCTCATGGTCGACAAGTTTTGTAGTTACCGTTGTACAGTTAAGTGCATAAACATATAGGTACCGAAAAAATTATTTCATAAATATGTTTTTATAAACGTGCAAATAAAATATTAACTGTCATAAATATGTTTCTAAAAACTTTTATGTATACACATATATAAACTGTAATAAATATGTCCGGTCTTTTTTGGGACATATTATTGCGTAACAAAATTTTGGAACACTTGCGAAGACATATTAATGATGACGAATTATTATATATTTCACGATTTCTTTAGTACATAAATGTTATAGCAATGGTTTAGTAGGTACATATTTTTTAACTCGACTATACCTACAAAGTGTCCGGTTAGCCCAATGATTTCTATGTACTCGTAGGTTAGCCCGATTGGTGTACTACAGGTACACCAAAACTCTGTAACTAATTGGTACATATCAAAATCGACTTGATACTTATGCTAAGAACCGAAGGTTCCTAGGCAGTTTCAATGTAATGTACCTACATTGAAACTGCCTAGAAACCTTCGGGTTCCTAGAATTCCTAGAGTGATTGATGCCAGTTTGATGTAAACACAACAGTTTTGAACGTGCTCTTAAACACAACAAACAGCATGATAGGAGTACTGGACGGTGGCGGGTGGCACTATAAAAGACATGGTTACTGCCGCCAGTAGATATAACTGACATATTATTCGTTTGTAGACAGTATTTACCTTTTTCACCTATCTATGTGACGAAAACCGTAAAATATAGTACCCATAGTAAATGGGACTATACTTACATATATGAATTCTAGCATGTGTGTTTTGCTTGTACATACTTACTTTAAAGAAATAAAATCAGTAATGACCAGAACAGCAATTACAGGTATACTAAGTAATTTAGTAGACCACCAAAAGACGATTTTTTTGTTTTAAAAAAAAATCATGTATGACTTACTATTTCCAAAGCGTAACTTGACCATTTCCAGCACAAGTGATAAACAAATCGCGGTTCTGTGGCAGATGACGTGAGACCCATATTGTGCCGCTTTTGGGAGCGCTGTCTAATACCTGGAAATAGTAGATTCATGCCGTTACATTTAGCATTCCAAAGTGTCTAATCTCAGAAACGACTTGAAAGCGCTTTTCACTTATGTATTATAGCAAGCTTCCTGTAACATTTAGTGTGTTTTTTATTCCAATCAGTGTACAAACAAAAAAGTTAAAGAATCACATCCAACATTTTTTCGATAAAATGCAACAAAATAACTCTTCGGTTGAATTGGCTGAAACTTTACTTAGTTAACTATATACCTATTATCATATGTAAAACGATGATGATTGAAAGTTTATATAAAGTTAAAAATAGTAACTTTAGGTGGCTTTTAGGGTTTAAATTCGCGCGCTAATCTCAGAAACGGCTTTACCGATTTGAATGCGGTTTTCACTGATGTATTATAGCAAGTTTCCCGTAACATTTAGTGTGTTTTCTATTCCAATCTTTTTACAAGTTATGTGAATATAAAGAACCACGTCCAACATTTTTTTACAGCTATCGCCAGTGAAAGAACTATCAAAATAGTCCAGCCGTTTCAGATACAGACAAAATTTTTTTTTTTTTTTGTTAAGAGTACAGTATACACTTTAGTACTCATAGATTTAGTAAAAAGCAGTTATTTTGACATTACAACAGACATTAAATTTATTAGTTAGTATAGACAAAAAATAAAAGTGCACCATTCTTACTTGAGCAAAACCTTTAGAAGGATTTTGTGTCCTGACATCAAACACGTGGAATTTACCCTCCAATGTGGTTGCTATTAATTTATTCATGGGAATGTCCTTGCGATCGAATTCCGTGGAACACACCTAAAAGTCATTTAGATCCTAGATATAAATGTCAATGTGGTGTATTTCATGTGTGCGGGTGTGCTAATATAAAAAACCACACTAAAAACGAATCTGGTGTTTTTTACCCCATTCTTCAAATTGCATTCCCATCTTAAAGACATAGTGCGGAGATCAAACATCTTAAGGTCCCCATTGTCATAGCCAGCAACAACAATACGTTCTGCATCATTAAATGAATTTCCGAAAGCCACTGTCCAACAGTCTCTCTTGGTCTCTCCTTTCATTGGCTGCATATTAGCTACAGGCTTCCCTTTTTGTCTTGGATCCCAAACTTTCACTGTGCCTGTTTAAGTATTTTTAATAAAAAAAAATTCAGTTATAAGTTAGGTATTTCATGATACAATATTATATTATATATATGATTAAAAATTATTTTGTTATTAATTCTAAGTGGTTTCTCTCTTTATTTTGTTTTATGTTAAGGTCGACAGACAGGCTGACAGACCACTTGATGTTAGGTGGCTACTGTCGTCTATATAACACAAGCAACATCACAGGTGCTATAAGTGCGCTGCTGATTATAGTAGAATTAAGAATAAATGATTAGAATGGGATAGGGCAATGGGCTCTAACATCTCTTACTCACTCACCAAAAACACAACAGCACACATGTGTTATTTCACGGTGGTCTTCTTTAAGGGAGTGATGGTTATTGTTGCCAGAAAACCGTGAAAACTCATTGCCACTTTAAGATTAAGATCAGTAACTAAATGGACAGTGAACTATCACAAGATAGCAAGCAATGAGATGACAATTTCAAGTGTTGTAGTTTTTGAATTAGTAGATTTTACCGTCACGACTGCCAGTAACAATTTCAGGTGCACCACAATTCAACACATTCCCACCCATGCCGTCTATTGCATTTATAATATCTGTGTGATCTTTTGTTATATACACTTGGCAGGTTTTCTCCAGATCCCTAAAAAGTATATAAAATCTTTTTTTAATGTGTTTACATTAGAGATTATCTTAATGTTTACTATCAGAAACAAACCAAACCATATTTCAAGAGTTCCCTTAAAGTCGCCTGTGGCCAATCTTCTTTCAATGTCACTGCTAGCACCAAATGTCCCACATTTATATGAATTAGGCCTTTCAATATTTTTAATCCTTCTGGCTTCTCCAGATGTTATTTCGTATACTTCTATAGTTCCGCTTCCTTTCGGTAAACAACCGATAACAACAAATTTAGCTGAGCATGGTATCCATTTGCAGTCAAATAAAGAATGATTCAAATTATTTTCTATGTGAGTAATAATTTGAGGGGTATCCTCGTTTTCCATATTTGCTTGAAATCGGCACAAAGGTCCTGGATTCAGAAAAAAAATCTTAAGTTTTCTCTTCAGACAAATACAATATTAATACTTTTATTATAAGTTAATAATAAATAATGTCGCAATAAATTATAACCTAAATGCTAAATGTCATCGAGTAAACAATATTGTTCCCATAGCAACAATCAATGTTTTTATTTTGGACTGACATTGACATTAGCTATGTGTGCACAATCCAAGTGGCATGATAGAAAACGAATAATATTTCGAACGAATAAAAACGACTTATAATATATAAAACATAATCATATAGGATTCAAAATTCAAATTATTACTTTATAATCGGTGATTCAATGGGGTAAAAAACTGACTTTTGCTCACTTCAGATGGCAGCACTGTTGTGTGTTCCCTAAATTTGACAAGTAACTGTCATTTTCCATAGTAATTTTATAAACAAACAAAAATAACTGAATTTATTTAATTAACATGACGCTTATGTTCAGCTTTGGATTGCAAAAAGACGGGAATCCATATATTCCCTAAAGATTTCAAAAGAAGAAAACAATAGATAAAAGCTTTACGAAGAAAAAATTGGGAGAAGACTAAATATTCGAAGTTATGTGCAGTAGATGCTTTTCTTTTCCTCAACTGTTCTTTTAACTGCTTAACACTCTATCTAAAATACATTTTTGTAGAAATAAAGGCAAATTTGCTGGTAAATACAGGGAACCAAAAACGCAATATGGGGGCAAATTAGGATCACTCAACAGTGGCGCCACCTACAATTAGCTTTCAGTTTTTAACCCCATTGAAAAAAAATTTGACTTTTGATTTGTCATATGGATATTGTCTGTGACTCCACGTCATTTTTGACAGCAGCAATATTTTTATTATAGGAAGTAGCACAGCACAGAGTAAAGAATCGCCGCGCCGCCCCCTATTAGAGACTTCATTAATAATAACAATATTCATGCCGCTCAATTGCACGTTGTGGAGTAAATATTATCCAAAATTTTTGTGTACTGAATTGTTGTAATTAAATGCAATTTTAGCTTTTAAGAAAATGCGAGTCGAGATTGTCTTGGAACACAAAACCTAAAGAATTCATAAGCCGTGCGTGGACTGGTATTGAATAAACGGTAATGACTAATGCTCTTGACACGCTGGATTGTATGGCAAGCGATAACCATGCCGTCTCTAGTGGAAGGCGGTGCTGCGATACTTTGCTCTGTGAGAAGGACAAACTGAACATGAGAAAGTCGGTCGGCCACCAGGCGGCGTACAAAGCAAAAAAAAAATATTATGATTTCACCCGGGTGGCCCATAATTGAATGGACACGATACCAACAAAACAGAGTTCCTTTTATTAGCCATATATTTACACAATCCTGTTAAAATAATATGAAACAATTTATAAACAGTCTATACACAACACACTTATCTTATAATAATCTACTCACAAACAAGTCTTATTAATAAAATTAAGTCTAAATATTCTTGCGCACAGAAACATAGTCCTCCCGCTCCTCCCGTCTCAGTGGAGCGATTGTGACTGATCATGTGAAACAACGCACATTGAAGTATGCATGAGATGAGACGGATGACAGCGCATTTCGCGGAATAAAAATGTGATAAGTGCCAAAAGTATTAATTACTCGTAAACTGTAATGTCAAATGAAAAATTAGTTCACAAAGGCCTAGATAATCTGTGAATTGAGATTGCTGATAAATTTTTAGGTTTGTAATATGTGTCATTTTGAAAATAAAAACAAAAAAACGATAAAAATTAGAGGTAATTGGTGATTTTATTTTATCGAGAAAATTTCATTGTATAATATTTTTTGTTCACATTTCACTTTTATGTATATATTAATCTATAATATATACATATTTTCTTATTTGAAATTTATAAACATATGATTAGCTATTTCTATTCATATGCGCTCTTTGGAAATTGGAAATGCTGTAGAAGGTTTTTATACATGATTAATTAATTAATTAATTAATTAACAAGATACTATTTTAGTGGGTAAGATAAGGTATCATATTTTCACAAATTATTAAGTAAGAATCTAGAATACTTAATAATAAATAATAATAATCGTTTATTTGACATAACCATATTTAACAACAAACATCATTACCCGCACTAAGCTTGGCCTGTATCGCGGGGAACCAGTTGAAATTACAAATCAGAATCAAGAGAAGCCCGAACAAAACAAACTAAGACATAACTTTATACAAATTAAATTTAAATTTAAGACATGACAATAGTTGGGTTACTTAGCTAGGAAATTCTCTGTTTCTGCGTAGTTTAAAGAGAGAAGCACCTCAAAGATTAGTTTTTTTGCTTCATACATAGGGTCACAGTGTTTGAGAAAGGCATTATACATTGAAGCCCTTATGTAATCCCCGAAACGCTTACCAAAAGCGGATAATATTCGTGGGACCGGTAATTTAAAAATGCGTTTATTATGCATTGAATTAATACAAGAAAAGGAATTTAATGACTTATGGGCTAATAAAGCAGTTTTAAACAAAAACAACTTACGAACAGATAAAACCTTAGCCTCTGTATACAGGGTGGCCGTTGGAAATCGAAAGGGTTTTTTTAACATCACTTTCGACACAGACCTTTGCGCTCTTTCGATTTCCAACATAGTTGTTTTTGCCGCGCTGCCCCATACTGTGGTACAATAGTTAATCACTGACCGACACAGCGCGGTGTAAATAATTTTTAGTAGTGACTCATCAGCACAGTTGCGGAGTTTTTTGAAAATAAAAATAGATTTTCTAACTCTCGTAGAGAGCTTATGTAAGTATGTGATGATTAAAGTTTAATTTTTCGTTAACGAACAATGGTGTCACAGTCGCAAGGATTGATAGGATAGTTTTTACAGGAATGAATTCTTATAACAGGATTAAAGGATGGTTTCGACGAAGCAGTTTTATGGAAACAGAGGAATTTAGTTTTGTTACTATTAAGGGTCAATAAATTAGCACGGAACCAGTCTGATGCCACTTTCATGCCTTTTTCTGTTGTATCGACAGTACTATGCCAGTCTTTGCCATTAAAAAGGATCGCTATGTCATCTGCATAACAGATGATTTCAGCATTTTGTATTTGGAGGTTCATAAAATCATTCATATAGATTATGAAGAGGGTTGGGCCAAGAATACTACCCTGCGGTACGTCAAATTTTATAGGTTCTGTGGTACTTTTGTATGAACCCACTCCCGGAGAGGTAACTTTTGAACTACAACCACGGGAGACCCCGAATGCCTAGGTTTTTCAGTTTTTGAAGTAGAATGGGGTTGACACAGTATCAAAAGCCTTGGCCAGATCTAAGAAAACGCCTAAGCAACTGGTGTTACTATCAAAATAAAAAAGAAATGAGGTTCACTAAAAGAGAGGCAGCATCTTCCGTTGATCTGTTTTGCCTAAATCCGAATTGTCTGTCACCCAAAAGACCGAAATGCTCCAAATATTTCACTAGTCGTGTGTTGACGAGTTTTTCTAGAATTTTGGAAAAAGCACTGAGTAGAGATATTGGTCTATAGTTTTCAGGAACGTCTTTAGGACCATCTTTGTGGATGGGGGATCTTTACGGATGCTACCTTCCAGATCTCTGGAAAGCAGCCGGAGCTCAGACTAAGATTGAAAATATGAGTAATTGGTTCTATGTTACAGTTATTAACATATTTAATGAATTTATTGTCTATTACGTCAAGACCCGGTGCGCTATCAGGTTTAAGCTGCATGATAATGGCTTCAAAAAAAAAATCAAAATATTTATTTATCAATTAGGTTTCTCCAAGAAACTCTTATGATCGTCGTTTTAGAAATACCAGGTAAATTTAAATTTACCAGGGTTTCGGAAAAAAGCCAAGATGACGATCCTGAGAAGAAACCCCGAAAGAAATTCGGGATACTATTCTTTTTGTCATCTTTACAATATAAAAAAATTACAACAATTATAATCATACACTTAATACCTAAAGTAAATATACAATACTAAGCATAGTATGAGCTCCGAATCCAGGCTTTAATTCCAGGCTTCATTGTCACTTAAATAATCAGTAACCTTATAATAGCCTTTCGAGAGGAGTTTGGTTTTAATGACAACTTTAAATTTATTTATAGATAAGGTTCTGATCATCTCAGGCAGTTTATTATAAAATCGTATACACTGACCCATAAAAGAATTACTTATCTTGTGGAGTCGCGTCTTATGTAAATCTAAATTATTTTTAAACCTAGTATGTACCTATATTGTGTACATCACATTTTTTATTAAATTGACTAATATTTTTATGTGCGTAAATTAAATTTTCATAAATATACTGACATGTAACAGTTAAAATCTTAATATCTTTGAACTTTTCTCTGAGGGAAGACTACGGATCTAGTTGATAGATGGCTCTAATGGCCCCTTTTTGTAAAATGAAAATAGTATTTATGTCCGCAGCGCCACCCCAAAGAAGGATCCCATAACTCATTACACTGTGAAAGCAACTAAAATAGACAATCCTAGCTGTTTCGACATCCGTTAGGCGTCGAATCTGCTTAACTGCATAAACCACAGAGCTAAGTCTTTTACTTAGTTTCTCAATATGTGGAGCCCATTGTAATTTAGAATCTACGGTAATGCCTAAAAATACTGTCGATTGATGAATGAGCAAAAACAACCACAATAGGGGATCGGACAGTAATCAGATTAAAATCTAAAATATACTTAGAAAGAAAATATATAATTTTTTACGATTATTTATCGAATAATCGTAAATATTCGATAATTCGTAATAATTTAATATACCTAATTCATTTAAATATTTTTAAATGAAGAAATAAAATTTTATTATTTACAATATTTTTAATCTATACTCAAACACCAATCACAGTGCGTGACGTCATTTGTGGGCAATCATTGGCTTATGCCAATGCAGCTGTTTTGTTATAATATGACCACAAATGACGTTACGCGCTCTCAGATGAACTATCGTGGCGGTTTGGCCGCATTTTCAAACAAACAATATTAAAACATGATTTTGAGTACCTAAAAGGCCTAAATAAAATAGTATTTTTAATGGGAATAAATATACATGAAGATTAATTTAAAACACTTTCTGAAAATTTGTCCGATCCCCTATTCCGCTTTTAATCGGCAATCTCTCGAAAAGACTCAGTCTGGTTTTTGGGAGCAGGATGTTTGCGAAGGGCTTCCAAAATTGCTAGCGATGTGATCCGGACTACCGAGTTTGTCTCAGTACGACGCATGTAGATGTTTCCATTGGAGGTCCAGACAAACTTAAACTTGAGTTCAGACCCTACAAATCGGGCCTTACTAAAAAGTATTCTGTTTACCTTAGTCAGATGTTCGTTAAAATACACCCGACGAGGGTTCCCAGGAATCTCCAACATGTCGGTGGTAAACCCACGGCGCACTTTGGCGGCGTGCAAAATTTGGTCACATGGGGCACGACGCGCCAGCGTCAGCACAACAGGGCGTGGCCGCTCCACGCCGCCTGCACCACCGCCGCGCAGCCCGACGTGCCGCACATCGTCGACGTCTCTGGGGTCTAGTTGAATACCTAATTTATTACACATTACGTTCACAACTTAGTGTAAATTTTCGCCTTTATACTGAGATATGCCAGTTATTTCAACGTTTTTCAGTAGGTGGCGCTGTTCTTTCGCCTCAAGTTCCTGGCGCAGCTGGGCGACCTCGGCGCGAAGGTTCTTCACTTCGGATTTGTAGAAGTCAATCTCAGAACTTCGTTTCGAAACACAACGACATCCTCTGTTGTGTGATTGAGCGATGCTGTGAATTCCGTCATCTACCGCTTCATTGTTTCAAAAGCGCACTGCATTTGCTGAAGGGTTGTAGTTAATGACGATAAAACCTCGCCAGGGACATTCATTGAAGTCAGGTTTTTGGCGGAGTCGATGAAATCTCTCGACACGCGCTCTACGACTTCATTTGATGCTGAACTGGGTGACTCGGACTATACGCATTTTATTTACGGTGGTTTCATGAACTATGTAACTTCATACTTTCAACCACACACCACTGCTACACAAGCGCCATTCTGGCCAAATTATGGGCCCTAATTTAATGAAATTAAATAAAGATAATACGTTAGTATCTACTATTTAGTTTGTGATGAAGTGCATATTTGCCACATTTGCATAACTAATATATAACGCGCTCCTTATTGTTAAGTATATAGTATTCTTTGTCCACAAAACACTATTACTCTGTGCATAGTACGGTAACGCGTCATCGAATGGATTATGGAATCATTGGAATGGAATTATGTCATTGTCAAATCAATTTTATGAAATTTCTTCCTTGAAAGTTGAAAACAAAATACATAAATAGATTTTAAATAAATAATAAATAGAACGAAATAAATAGATTGTAGTTGGTAGTGTTCTGAAACTTTTATACGTTTAAGAGTATTTTATTTATAACTATTTTTATAAAACAATACAATGACAGACAAAAAATACAAACAAAGTGTAAGTACCTCATATATTTTTGGAAGCGAGTGCAGTTTAGGTTAAATTTAATATTTCGTTAATAATTTTATCGTTCCGCAGAAAGCTGACATAGCTAAACAATTCGACTTGCCCGAACGCCAGTCGAAAATAACAACATTGCTTAATCAGGCCGGTCAAGCCTATTGTATATGCAGATCATCTGATAGTTCTCGGTTTATGATGTGAGTATTGATTAGATAGATATTGAACATTTATTTGCATAAACATGACACACATACAAAGAGAAAGAAAAAAAATAACAAGAAAAGACAAATTTAGAATTCATACAAATTTCCAGGTCATTATTAAAAATATACTTAGTTTTTAGGCTTAGTATTGTTATAATGGATATTGTATTGCTTAGTTTCAAAAATACAACATAATTAGCAAGTAATAAAAATATTGTACAGTGTTTAAAACAGAAAGGACTTATTTTGGTTCAACTAGTGACAATAATATGACTAAGTTGCTTGTCATTATAAAAATTTAGGTTATTTTAAACTAGATATTTCTAACTAGAACCATCTCGACTTCGCCCGGGAGCAATTGGGGAGGATTAGTATACATAATATATTGGATGTCCGGTAATTAATGGATAACCCTGCAGGTACTTGTGGGGTACCTTGGCCACACAGGAAAAAAATAATAAAAAAATATATCTACAGCAGCCACAAAAAAAATTTTTTTTTTTAAATGTTTGAAATTTGATTCCTTTGCTTACATTATTGGGTGTGCGGCTACAAATTTTATAATGATTTTCTCTTGATTTTCTCGGGAAATAACCGTGAATATTTGGCCTTGCTATTGCGCATTACAAAATTTTTAATATCAACTGTTTTTTTCCTTCTTTTTAATACTTAAAAATAAAATCGATTTTTTAATGACTTAGTTTGAGCATCTGTGGTATAAAAAAACGTATGGAGACCTAGGTGGCACACAATTTTAAAAATATGCCTACTTCATGTAGTTTCTTAAATGATATTACACTCAATTTGTGCATTGTCAAATTACTGAGTTATTTCTTCCTATGTTTCTCTAGCCTTAATTTTCTTAAAACAAAAAAAAAATGAAATGTACTTATTTAAGAAATCTGTGGGAGTGTTTTTTTGGGGTGGTTGGATGTAATTAATAATTGAAACTAAAATTTATTTCAATTTTTTATTTATAATTTTATAATAAATGTTTTATAATAAACATACTATGTAACAGTCGACATTTTGTTAATATTTTTTTAATTTCTAATACTATGATACATTAATTAACGTAATTTAATTAATATATACTTCAATGTTGATACAACTACTCATATCGACTTTAGTTATTGTAAAATTTTATGTAACATTTGGAATAGAGAGTACGCAGGGGACTAAGCGCCATTTTATTTCTCTTGCCATTGGGAGAGTTTGCCATAATAACCACACTTGGCAGGAGGGTTGGTGATCACAGTATAAAGTTTCTCAGGAGAAATAGTTGCCCATCTCCTGCTAACCAGGGTTAGTTATTTCTTATGACACGCTACCTGGTGGTGTTGAGAATATTCTTAATCCATCCCCACATGGATAGTGCGGGCCTCTGTGTGTAGCCTTTGTGGACTACAAGAAGTGTGCCAAGCCTTCGACTCAGTCGAAACCTGGGCTGTTCTGGAATCCTTGCTACGATGCCAGATAGATAGTCGTTATGTGGAGGCATTAAGACATATGTACAAAACCGCAATGAGAACTGGCCAAGTACAGGGCCAGCAGATGAAACTGATCCAACTCCAATGAGTAGTTTCAACAGCAATTATCTCTCATACCTCTGTTTTGCTGATGATATAGTCATTCTGGCATAGTCACTGTAAGAACTCAGAGAGGAATGTTGGATAGCCTCAACGTCGCCTCTCGGCGCAAAGGATTTACACAAGCAACTCGTCTACCTCTATAAAAATCGCCAGTGTTATCAACTGTGAATTTTTGGCTACAACTTTGGCCACTGAGAGCCACCTGGCCGCTAAGTGCGCATTTACGCTAAGAGAGTGGACTGGTTATACTACATTTTTATAATTTTTTTCTTGATAGTGCTTGCGATGCTTGTGAAGAATGGTACCATGGTGACTGCATTAATATATCTGAAAGAGAGGCAAAATATATTAAAACCTATTTCTGTGACCGATGTCGTGAAGAAGATCCCAGTCTTAAAACACGATTTCGACCACAACGGAGAGAATATGACGGTGATTCAGGTATGGATTCAGGAATTTTGTTTGTTTTATTATCAGGATCATATTTTTCAGTAGATTGCTAAGATATTTATTAAATTATATCAGGGAAAAAGTTCCTTTATATATCATATTCAAATTAAAGACGTTTTTTAAAAGTTTACTTACACTGACTGTTAGATGTATTTGTTGCATTCAAAATTTGCTTTCATCTTGTTGGTAGTGACATGATCCTGTTGCCATAGAAATTTTGGAATTTTTGTTCAAAGAATTGCAACAAGAAGTTTTGGCAGCCATATCTTGATCTGAACATATTGAAACAATTGGAAAACTGAGGGTGCAAGGTCACAGCTATTTGATGGATGAATTATTAATTCCATCAATAATATTTTAATGAATAACAAATTTCATTGTGTGTCAGCTACCATTGTCTTATTATTATAAGAGCATATATTATGTTTATAATAATTAAAGTAATGGGATTTTACATTTAGGTCGTGAAGATAAAAAAAAGAAACGTAAGGAAAAGGATTATTCAGAAATGAAAACGTCAAAGCGCAGCAACAAAGATGGCTGCGGAGAGTGTCGAGGTTGTTTGCAAGATTTTGACTGTGGACAGTGAGTAATGTTTATTTATAACGAGCTGTGCCTGCGACTTCGTATCCGTGGTATTCAGGATAACGTGTAACTTTTTTGTTTGTAAACAGATTGGAATACACTAAATATTACTGGAAGCTTGCTATAAAATACATCAGTTGAAACCACATGAAATTTGGTTAAGCTGTTTCTGAAATTAGCGTGCACAAAGGCATAACAACTATTTTATTATAGATTAAATTCTCCAGAGTAAGCTGAACTATATTTAATATGACTGATCATATAGATAGATTGGCATGTTTAAAGTCACTCGTCATCGTTTTACAGATGATAATGTAACTAAAGTTTCAGCCAATTCAACCGAAGAGTTATTTTGTTGTATTTTTTATTCGAAAAAATTTTGGATGTGATTCTTTAAATCTATGTAACTTTTTTGTTTGTAAACCGATTGGAATTAAATGTTACGGGAAGCTTGTTATAATACATCAGTGAAAACCACATTCAAATCGGTTAAGCCGTTTCTGAGTTAAGATTCTGATTAACAGACAAAAATTCTAAAACCTATTTTTTTGACCTTGGTAACATAAGTACAATGTGTATAAATTGTTTTTTGAAGAAATATTTAATGTAGGACACGGCTCCTTTACGATTTTATTATATGCTTATTTATAATGGTTCGAGCAGCTCAACAACATATTCCTCTTAATAGAATATGGTAATGTTAGTATATTGATAAAATTCAAATTATTGTCTTTTCCAAGACAGACAGGAATTTTAAAGAAGAGTTCGACGCCGGCGAGTGTAGAGATTTTTAATTTTTTTTTAATGTTAAGATCTACATACAGGCTCACTGTCTACTTGATGGTAGGTGGCCGTCGCCTATAGCAAGCAAAGCCACAGGCCAAGGTGCTGCAAGTGCGCTGCCGATCATATTAGGATTAATGATAAGGGATTGGATAGGGATAGGTAAAATGGGTTCTGGCATCCCTTACTCACTCATCGAAGCATAACAATACACATGCTGCCAGACGGGCTGTCCAAATGACTGCGAAACTCAGTGTGTCCTGGCACTACTTTTCAGATCCAGAGTAGAGCCAACTTTGTAAAGTTCATTTCCAAAGTTGTTCAAAGATGAAACTAGATTCTATTCTGAACAGAATAGAATCAGTAGGGCGTACAAATATAGCACATGTAAAACTGTGTAATATTAACAATATGTAAATAGTGTGAACTCAGCAAAAGCAACAAACTAGAATTTATGTACATTTCAGTTGCGATGCATGTGAAGATATGTTTAAGTATGGCGGAAGTGGCCGACTGAAAGTGAAATGTCGCCAGAAAGTATGTGTGAAGAAGATGTCTCATTTACCTAAGAAAATATCAAGACCCTCTAGGTAAGATGTAGTCTTAGTCTCGTTTCTTTACATCTACAACTTAAAGTGCCAACATACAAATTCCCTCACATGATTTCCTTAGTTCTAGCCTACCAACACTAGTCCTTAAAGTCCTTAACTTACACCTTGTTTTTTTAACCTGTAATACGTTGGTGTTGGAACCAAATCGTTTTTGGAAGCCTTGAAAAAAGTACCAAGATGCCTTCACTGTAGTACATAATAAAGTCTTATAATAAAATCATTGAAAAATTGTCTTATTCGTACAATAGTGACCAAAAATACTAATTACATGTAAAAATCAAATTATAACAATTGTAAATGGAATAAAATGGTTTTATTTTTGTCGTTTTCAGTAATAGAACAAAAAAGAAACACCACGAACGTGAGACTTACGAGCCGGAGGAGTCGATAGCTCATTTGCAGACAACAGAGCCACGCCAATGCTATGGGCCTCAGTGCACCCGGGCCGCACTATACGGCTCCAAGTACTGTTCAACGCAGTGCGGGATGAGGCTAGCCACTGCAAGAATTTATCAGGTTTGAAAACTTTTATATTTCGCTGTCATTGCGGTGGTTTAAATACTTTTAACATAACCACAAGTAATTTATTGCTCCACTTGTCTATATAGTAATGGATGAGTGTTCCAACCGACGAGGCTACATTCACTGTTCGGTGGGCAAATGTCACGAATCCATTTGTGTATTTAGTATAATATGATTGTGTATAGGTGCTGCCGCAGCGCATCCAAGAGTGGTCGCTGTCGCCGTGCGTGGCGGAGCAACGCAATCGCAAAGCTCTGGAAGTGGTGCGAGCGGGACTGGCGCGCGCCCAGTCAGCGCTACGGGCGCTCGATCGTCAGCACCGCGAACTGGACGCGCTCGTGGCTCGCGCTCGCACCCTCACCTCGCTGCCGCCGGACGAGAAAGAGGCCGACGACGAGACGTCCATGTACTGCATCACGTGCGGCCACGAGATCCACTCGCGCACCGCCGTCAAGCACATGGAGAAGTGCTTCGTCAAGTACGAGGCGCAGGCCTCCTTCGGCAGCCGCCATCGCACGCGCATCGACGGACAGAGTATGTTCTGCGATTACTACAACCAAGCGAACGGCACCTACTGCAAGCGGCTGCGAGTCATGTGCCCCGAGCACTTCAAGGTATTTGTGCTCCTCGAATGATGCACCATCAATACATCAGTAGTAAAAATCATTGCCACTTGCCAAAAGGTTTTAAAATAATTGATATCAGCATCGAAAATTGGTTTCAAAAGAGATTCGCATTAATCTAAATAAATAAATAATACAAATAAAGTAGTCATTAATAAAATCAACGAGAATTTATTTTAAAACTACATATAAGTGCCTCTTTCGTTTAGTAATACAATAAACATAGATGCAACATTATGCAGGCAATTAAAGCAGTATTCTTCTGTAATGAGTACTATCAGTCTGGATTAGTATTCAGGCCATTTTCACTTTTCGGACTCTATCTGGCTTTTTGATAATTTTATAAAATGGTTATTTTTTTCATCAAGTAATGGTTATTATCAAGTATAGTTATTTCATTTAATTCCTCGTAAAACACACTAACTTTGTCTTAGTGGACTGTATTTTATTTGTATAACATGGAAAAATAGCCATAAATATTATTTGATAAAAAAAGCAATACCTAATACCCAGTACACACTGGCATATTAATCATTAATCATGTACAATATAAGTAACGAGACTCCGGCAGCGTCATCTCTCAGCGAATTAAGAAACCATCTATACACAAGACAATAACAAAATTTGACAATTAAAAAAATGTTTGCTGTCTCCGCATTTATGCAATGGATTAAGAAAGTACATTATGGGGTCTGCTATGGTCAGCAACACATTTGCAGCATCTGTGGCATTTCTTGTGTTATAGACGATACCTACCATCAAGTGGACCGTCAGCCAGTCTGACACCCTTAATATAAAAAAATACTATATGAAACCAAATTGTCCAGATATAGATATCGAAACGTTAACCGTACCTGTACTTGTATTGTTGTATTATTTGATAAAAATGTAATAGCAATTTGTCTCTCCATTGAAAGGATCCAAAGGTGAGCGACTCGGACGTGTGCGGGTGTCCGCTCGTCCGCGACGTTTTCGAGCCCACGGGTGAGTTCTGCCGCGCGCCGAAGAAGTCGTGCCTGAAACACTACCAGTGGGAGAAGTTGCGACGCGCCGAAATCGATATGGAGCGGGTGCGTCAGTGGCTCAAACTGGACGAGCTAATCGAGCAGGAGAGGAACATTAGACAGTCCATGGCGTCCAGGTCAACTTGATTTTCTTGTTATTCACTGCCATAAACTATTTATTATTTATTTATTTCAACAATTATATACACACATAATTACAGGAATAATTAGTAGTAGTCTCTTAATTACAAATTAAATTAAAAATTATAAACAATATTTTTATAAGACATAAATAGTCCCACCCTACTGAATTCATTCAGGGTGCAATGGAAGAGGTTAATTATTTGCGCTATTTATTAAAATTGGGCAGCGTTCGCGTTAGAGGAGCTTTGCCAAGCACATCAGTCCTAGCGTGGGGTATGGCCAACAGGTGAGGTTGCCGTCTCCTCCACACCAATCTGTTAGGAACACATAGTTCAATCCTATTCAATAATTTGCTATTATATGTTCTCCCTCTCGGCAATTTTATAATGTTTGAGCCGTTTTACTATTAATCACTTAAAATATTTGTTTTATTTTAGTTCTCTCTCTCTCTTTCTCTGACATCTACGGCTTACTATGTATTTGATCGCCAAAGGAGTTTCACTTCTGACACGCATAATCTGTACACGCGCGTTTTTTTCTAGTCTGTATTTTAACATTATTTCAATAACGTAAGGTAAAATATTGTAACTAGAAGAGCATTTTCCAGGTTGATGGTCCATTGGCTAATAGTAGTGTGTGGTTACAGAGCGGGTGTGTTGGCGTTGATGCTGCATTCGACTTACAACCACGAGGTGATGGAGCGGATAACAGGGAAGGCCACAGAGAACGGGAAATTACAGGACAAGTCGTGACGTCTACGCAACCAGATTTGATGCGATATGAATTGAGGATTACTTAATAAAAGTTTTTAATATGTGAACCATAGTAGGCAAAGAGCTCTAATTAAATTTCTGTTAATTAATTTAAATTTAATTAAACCTCTGTACACCACTACTAAATTTGTTTTTTATTTTTTATGTGGTTTGTGCTTAAGAAGTCGACAGCATATGAGCCTGGTGCAACGCCGGAGTCACAGTGGTGCCTGCAATGTCTTCTAATCGTACATACATATGCACTAGACGGCCAGTGAGATCTCGAGAATTTTTCTGTTGTGTCACTTCTTAAAGTTGGTTATCTGCTTAATTAATTACATATATGAAAACGTATTTGCTTTCACTGGGGTGCCTAGCATAGGTTTTGATACATGATACATGTCAGTATTTTGTAGACTTAAAAAGATGGCGTATTAGGCCCATTTAGACGCCATTCATTAATCAAGTACAATAATTGCCTTTCAAAACTTTCAAGCATGTATTGCATGAATAACGGGTATGTAATATATTGCCATAATCTGCTTGCTTCGATAATGTTGCTTCAAGAATTGCACATTTGCGACTACAAATATTCCATTCAATTATTGAACATTGTCTTGAGTAGAAGCCGTTAGACTTTGCTGTGCAACTTTTGAATTCGACTTTGCTCCCTTGCCCAATGTTACGTGTTATTTAGACCTTACATGTCATTTATTGCT
Organism: Bembecia ichneumoniformis; assembly: GCA_910589475.2. NCBI lineage: Eukaryota > Metazoa > Arthropoda > Insecta > Lepidoptera > Sesiidae > Bembecia > Bembecia ichneumoniformis. Next base: position 6,786,928 of record OU342537.1, on the reverse strand, counting down.
TCAATTTCATGATATGCACTTATGCAGCAGGCAAGGAATTGGCATCGTCTAAAAGCGGCTTTAATCACAAACTTAAATGATGACCTGTGGGATAAACCGGAATGATAGCCCAGTGGACTTGCTTGTAAATGAATCCCGGTCGAGCTTGCATCTTGAGTGTATTTTGTAGGGTGGTTTTAAAATACTCATCATTTGCACTCATCGCGAAGGAAAAAAATCGCGAAGTCTAATTCATTCAATACTCAGTAGGCTATACTCAGTAGTAATACTCAGTAGTAATTCATTCAATACCCAGTAGATGCGTCATGACTTCTCACATTGAGGAGAAGGCCTGTACCCTGCACGGTGATGTAAATATATCATATGTATAGATACAGATGGTAGATGAAAAGTATTTTGAGAATAAAAATATTCTGGCTGAGAGTAGGTATGCCTTAGATTCAGGGCCTGATTTACTAGTCTAGGTCTGAACTCTAAATCAGGCATTGCTTAGGTTCATTTTATAGCACGATCATATTTCGGTTATGGGCTACTATATAGTACATAAATTATGCGAGGACGGTAGCCAGCCATTTAACTACCATCGAAAGCACTGTCAGCCTGCTATTTTCATAAAAAAAGGAAAAATATCTATACAATCTATATGTATTTTCTTTTTCTTTTTAATTTATTTTATTTGATGGAAATACCAACAGCACAGCAAAAATTTATCAAGTCACACAAACAAATATATATAGACACATTTATATTTACTTGCCAATTACAGGTATCTACAGTTAAAAGATTAAAATTACACAATTTATCAACCATTACATACAATTACCAATTAAAAAGTAGGTACATATTAATATTAAAAACAATTTGGACGAGAAGCAATGCGCACTTAAAATCAGGAATAAATATTTTGATCAGCAAAATATCCATTTGGTCAGCAACTTTTTTTGGTTGACTTAGTACTTGCTGCCCAAACAAGTTTCATGGCTGATCAATCATTAATTGGTTAGGTTAGGTTAGTTTTTTTTGTTGATCGATTAAATAACAGCCCTTAAAATCTAGTCCATTAAAAAAGTCAAGTAATATCAAATAACATAATTTACACAAGTCAACAATAAAATTAAACTAAATATATTTTAAAATAAAGACACTTTCTGCTTTTTCGCTAACTTCTTCCAAACCGTCTAAAGCATTTTGATATGGGTTTCACTCCTGGAAAGGCGATAAACGAAGAATAAACTGTAGTAAGAAATTGCATCCGTGCGAAATCGAGGGCGAGTCGCCTATGTTACTTCTATTTAAATATAAATTTAAACCAATTTTGAATCTGAAGTTAGTTCCAGTTAAACACTTGCGTATGTGCAATGTATTGAATAGGGTGACCACACCGCTCTTCCGTAGCAACTGGACAGTACATGTACCTACAGTTCGCCAAGAAAATACAATCTGCCACAAATACAATTGTGAAAATACAATTGTCGGTCAGGAATCTGCCACGAGGTTTGTTTTGCGAGTTTTCTTTAGAATTTTCTTTAGAAAGTTGTTTCTCTTTAGAATGGCATCTAAATGTTTCATCTTAATCTTCCGAAGATAGAAAAAAATGTAGATACGAAATACTATAGATCACTAACGTGTGGCTCCAATAACGATCTCACCCTCTGCGGGGGGTCTAAACGGCGCGTGTTTGACACGGTTCCGTTTAATTAAAGTCATATTAGCGTTAAGCATCGAGCGAGTCAAAATTATTGTGAACAAAAAAAGTCAAATATACGAAAACATTGCTTCTATATTTTTTATATCTGTTATAACTTTACTACTTTACGAATAAATCTGAAGCCGGTTTAAGTGGGTAAAGGTATTTTTCCAATACTTACTATAAGTAATAAGAAGGCCTAACAACTGCCACTAAATTTCGACTTGACGTCATCACTAGTAAGGCCATCTTTAATTTCTCGAGAATTGTAGATACCTACTTGAGTGACTACCTTTGTTATGCTATTTAGGTAAAATATTTTATTAGGGTAATATTACCTTATTACCCTGTTAAACCCATCTTTCGTGTTATTTTTATTGTTTGTTCTCATTTTAAGACTTTGTGATTGTTTATTGTTTAATATTGTAATGAAGTCATGTATTCTGCATTTCTTTTCTTTTTGTTTTATTTTTTTAAACTATTTAAATTTAAATTTATACTTAGTGCTACTTTTTAATAATTGATGTATTCACCTATAAAGGCGTGTCTGTTGGATTTGGATTTTATAAGTGTATGATATTTTTGTAACTATAGATATACTGATATTGTCGCTGGTGTATCTACTCTAAATAAATAAATAAATAAAAAAACTTACCTACTTCAAAAAGCACCTGTTGGCAGTGCTTTATACAAAATGTAGATTGGATATTATTTATTAATTAAGTTACTATTATTAAATTAATGACGAAAAGACAAAAGCTTACCTACAAATTTCAAGCAATAAATATTATTTCTCTGACTCGAAATAGTAAAATTGACATTTGGTATATTTCTGATGGTTTTGGTATTTTTAATAAGTGGTTTGAATTTTGATTTGTTACCTAATTTAGTACCTACGTTTACGTACTCACGTATCTAATGTCAATTTTTTGCTAGGTGTTCTTTACAATAAAATAAAAAAATAATAATGTCATGGCTTAGCGGAAGAAAGTAGTTGAAAAAGGAAAATTAAATAATTTGTATATTTTATATTTTAAATTACAAATTAATTGAAAATTCAGATATGGTAATAAATCAATAATGTTTTTTTAATTTTTCATTAAATTAATCTAACAAAATATACTTACTTCAACATTGATGAATACTCAAGATTTAAAAGAACTTACCTGCCTACTGTGGTTGAAAGTTTGCCTATGTGCTTCCGGCTATCGATTTCGAAATGAAATAATTCTCTTTCTATTTCTAAACAAAGAAAACAATTATTCAACAATACGATGGTCTTTTTCATTTATTTTATCATATCAAAACATACTGTTTCACGTCCCCCAAATGTTGCGCCACGTGCAACCATAGCGCGACACCCCAAACGAATTAAATATTCCCGATCATACTTAGCCCTATTTCTCGTAATTGAAGCGTGTAATTCTGATGACATGTTTTGCTAAATCTCATAATTTGACACAGTTAAACCCTTCGCCATTATAACCCCTACGCACGTGAAGGACTGTCTCACTAACTAGATTTCTAATAAAAATTTGACAAGATTTCATCTCTGGCTGTATGCCAGGCCTACGTCATTTCATGCTTTTTTCCTATGGTCTTTATACGGTAACCACCTCATATCTTCAAATTGTTACGATATCTGTTAAAAAGTCATTCTCTTACATATAATAATTATATAAATGCCATGACAAGACATTACGTGTTTTGATAAGGTAAGACAAAAGCGTGAAATCAATCAAGGCCCAGGGCACAACCGATGATCAATCGTAAATATGTGCGCTCTCAACTAAGGCTAAAACTAGCAATCGGATATCAGAATCAGATTATTTTATACAAACCTATTATTAATTTATTAAATAATATATTTACAAATTATATACTAAATTAAGCTTTGGTCCGCTAGGCAGGGTGCCAAGCATGCTGGCTGCATTACCTCGTTGTATTGCGAGACTGATTTGCTGACCGAGGTAATGGCCAGCTCTGGGATCGCCAGTTATGTTGACTAAACGTTTAGATAAAATTTTGAAGAATTTTAGCGCGTTGGGACCCCACGGACCCAAAGATTCAACACCGAAGGGAATGAAAATGTAGCCGGTGCCGATATCTCTGTATTTGTGAATTTTGCGTTTCTCGGCCGCGTCCGCAGCAGCACCAGCTGTAGCAACTGTTCCATGAAGATGGGACGGTGCCAAAGAGTCGACACAAGTGGCATCTGTTAGGTATAACCTATTTTGTGGTAAAATAGGTATTGTCAGTTTAATGTTTTTTAAAAAAGAAATATGATTGATATTTTGTAATGTCAATGTAATATATATAATAAAATAGATATTATCTTCCAGTTACTATTAAAATAACTTGTTTTCTTTATTATGACTAGTTAAAATATTACAGTCATAACATTGGTTATGGGATCAGAGATTTAAAGTAATATAATTTACTTGTGTTTTGTAAAATAATAGTAACATTTTTATTTCGAATAAAATATTATTTTATCGAGATGACGGAGAATTATAATAGTACTTCAAACATGCTTATTGAGAAGCTGGAAGGAATCTCCAATTATGGCACATGGAAATTTCAGATGAAATTATTGCTAATTGATAATGGACTGTGGGATTATGTAAACGGGTTAGTAACTGCATCTACCGATCCTGTCAAAGATCAGAAAGCATATGCCAAAATTTGTTTGAATATAAAACCAATTTGCTATCCTCACGTCAAAAATGCAAAAACTGCAGAACATGCCTGGAAACAATTAAAGGCCGCTTATGAGAATGCAGGTATAAGTAGTAGACTTTCATTAAAAAGAAAATTAGCTCAAATTAAGTATATAGAACATAATTGCATGGATCACTATTTGGGAAATATTATTTCCGTTACGCAAGAACTAGCTGACATTGGATGCGTCATTGATGACGAGGAATTAGCCGAATTGATGCTGATTGGATTGCCAGCTGAGTTTGATCCATTGATTATGGCGATGGAAGCTACAAGTGCCAAACTGACGTCTGAATTCGTCAAATGCCAGTTAATTCAAAGTGAATTTAAAAGAGAGATAGGCAAATCAAATTTGGAAATATCTGAGAAGATTCTTATTGCGAAAAACAAATTTGTTCCAATATGTCACAACTCTCACGAGAAAAGACACATTAAACCAAAATGTCCTAAGTTGAAAAAGAATCTGAAGAAGATTTCAAATAATGGTTCCAGCCTAGATGCATCATCTTCAAAGAAGGGAAATACCAACTTGTCTTTATTTTCTACAGATGCTGTCTTAGTTAATAGTGTTTGTAATAAAGATGACTGGATTCTAGATTCAGGATGCACTAGTCATATGACTAATAGGAAAGATTGGTTGATTAATTATTCTCCTAGTAATGTATCCGAAATAACTACTGCCAATAATGATGTAATATATAGTAAAGGCTTAGGTAATGTAAATATAACGTTGAATAATAATGTAGAAAAAGTTATAACTGATGCCCTGTATGTACCAAAAGTAGCAGCTAGTCTTTTGTCTGTTAGCAAAGTTGCAGCTAAAGGTTATGTGTTAATATTTGATGTTAACAAATGTAATGTTTACAGAAAAGATAATGTACGTGTGACTGGTTCCTGTGATCTGACTGCTACTAATGTGGATGGTATTTACAAAATTGATCAGAAATGTTATTCTGCGTTTAACCAAGAGCCTAGTATTAGCACTGAAGGTAAAGCTTTTATGTCCAAAACTGATTCGTTAGAGTTATGGCATCGCCGACTAGGACATTTAAGTTTGAAAGGTATGTTAGCCCTTCGTGATTCATTGGCACGTGGTATTGTTTTTTCAAATGGAGATTTGACTCCTTGTCCTCCTTGCATTGAAGGAAAACAAAAGAGTAAATCATTTCCTCGTGGTCAGGCACATAGAAGCATGACTAAATTAGATTTAATCCACACGGACATATGTGGACCTATGTCCATTAATAGCTGGGGTGGTTGTCGATACTTCATTACTTTCACTGATGATTTTACGCGAAAATCTTTCATTTATTTTCTGGATCGCAAAGATCAAACAACCGTATTGAGTACATTTATTGAATTCAAAACTTTAGTTGAAAATCAAACTGGTGTAAAGATTAAGCGTGTTAGGAGTGATAACGGTACGGAGTATTGTAACAAAAGTTTTAAGAATTATTTTAAGCAATGTGGTATAATTCATGAAACCACTGTTCCATACACACCACAGCAAAATGGCGTTGCTGAACGTCTTAACAGAACTTTAGTGGAAAAAGCTAGGGCCATGTTACAAGATGCTGATTTGGAGAGAAAATATTGGGCAGAAGCGGTAAACACTGCTTGTTATTTGAAAAACCGTAGTCCATACTGCTGCTTTGACTAAAGCTACACCTGAAGAGTTATGGAGTAGATCCAAAGTGAACCTTAGTCACCTTCGAGTCTTTGGTAGTACAGCATATGCTCTTACTCCTTAATCTCAGCGTACTAAGCTTGATCCCAAATCAAAACCCTACATTATGTTAGGATACTGTGATTATACCAAAGGATATAGACTTGGTGATCCAGCCGATGGCACTAAAATGATTAAAGCTCGTTCTGTTGAATTCCTTGAAAATATAAATGGAATTAAATTTAAAAATGGAAAATCTTATGATTGTTTCAAAGATTTACTGAATAATAATAAAGTTTCAGTGTATAATTCGAATACTTCTGATGAAAAGGTCAATGAAATTGAAAATGATCAGTATGCTACACCTGATAATTTATCTAACAATTCAGATATAATTTCTATTGTTGAAGATTGTAATGTCCAAGAAATTACATCAGATAAACAGGGAAAAGGTGAATCGTTACATAGTAATATTCAGCAAGAATCTCACATTATAGAGCAAAATACATCTGATGCAGAAATTACTGAGAATTCTAGACCTGTTCGTGATCGGAAACCTCCTATAAGGTTCAAAGATTATGAAATGAATTATTTCACTGTACTGGCCTTAAAGGGACAGAGAGCAAAGAACTTTAAAATTGACACAGACAGAATATGTGAAAAATCCTTTAATTAAATTGTAACAATGGAGGTCAATTTCAATCTGCCAAAAGCAGAGACAATCGACCAAAGATTTCCATACCAGAAACTTATTGGAAGCTTAATGTATCTCGCTGTATGCACACGTCCAGATATAGCTTTTGCGTGCAGTAAGCTTAGCCAATATAACACTTGTTATAATGCATCGCATTGGCTCGCTGCTAAACGTGTATTGCGATATTTATCAGGGACAACTAGCTACGGACTCAATTTTAAGAGGGGTAGTAATAAGGTTGAAATTTCATCCGACGCAGATTGGGCGGGGGATATAAGCGATAGAAAATCTTATTCTGGTTTTGTGAGTAAATTTAGTAATTGTGTTATAAATTGGTATAGTCACAAGCAACAAAATGTGGCTTGCTCTAGTACAGAAGCGGAATACTACGCTCTTGGTAATGCTACTAAAGAAGCAAAATTCATAAGAAATTTCTTATTAGAGTTGAATTGCAGGAATGAGTCACGTGATCCTATTACCATTTATAATGACAATCATAGTGCACTCAAAATGGTGGACAATGACCGTCTTACTACAAAAACATTAAACACACTTTATACAGGCTTTGGACACGTGTTTAAATAAACCTTTACTACAAAAGAGTGTCTAGGCATTGTTTGGGGTTAGACAATGCTTGAGCAATATTTAAATTTAAACAACGCCAGATGCTTGTTTAACTAGTGTCTACCTAATTAGCGGCTTCTCTTCCTTGGACGTGTTCTGTCAAATTTATAATCGTTTTGCATAATATTAAACATTTCGTTTGATTTTTGAAATGAATATAGGTAGATATTTTAAATTTAATTGATTACATCGACATGGAGGATTGGATTATATGGATAATTTTCGATACATATAATCCAATCCTCCATGTCGTAGGATACATCGCGAGCGAATTAATCCATTCGAATATTACGATGACGCAAAATTTAGAACCAGATATCACTTGAACAGATTTTGATTTTTACGATGACGCAAAAAGTGAGTACATATTTATCCAAAATATCGTGGATAAATATGTACTCACTTTTTTGCACATTAATCCACTCAAGACTTTTCAGTCTTTTTATTTTCTATGATTGCGCCAGACTGACTCATTTGCTAATTTCCTAAAAGCTATTTGCTAATTCCTAAATTTGCTAAGGTCCTAAAATAATTTCAACACGTCCAGTACATAGAAGTTATGATCTCGTAGTATTTTATGAATGCTCATTGCTTAATGAAAGCTAAGATTACAAACATTTTCTTCCTGACTCCAGTTGTCGCCACGCTCATTTTATATCCATGTTGATATTAGTTGATAATGATAGATAATTGTAATTATGTTGTTCTTTAGTCATTGGAATTTATAAAAATCGAATTTGACATTTGACAATTACGTTACGCCCGTGTCATTTACGTTCCATTAAGCGCAATATTTTTTGGTATAACAAAATTTTATAAATAATCTAACGTGTTTGTTGTAATTTATGCCTTATTCCAATTTTATAATTTGCTTATATTATCATTACTATAGTCCGTAATAATAGCTTGTGAAAACCAAAATTCATCATTATACGCCTATCATATCTGCGTAAAATGAAAACGACATGAATGCAGGGCGAGTGACTGAATGGATGTTTGCCAGGGTTGCCATAATTGAATACCATTCACGTACTTTAACACTGTCTACAAAAACAAGCGCTATACAAGGTTTTGTGGTAAGGACATTTTAAGCGCTCGCCTAACAATGTTTAAATAGTTATACATTGTCTACGTAAGCACGTGTTTAAACAGTGCTTATTTAATCTTTTGTAGTAAGACGGTGAATGTTTTCGTAGAACAAAGCATATAGATGTTTTACATCATTTTATACAGGAATGTGTTGAACGCAAGGTAATCTGTTTAGCTTATAAGCCCTCAGTTGAATTAGAGGCAGATATTTTTACAAAAGCCTTATCTAAAGTGAAACATGATTTCTTTGTGAAGTGCTTAGGTTTAGTTTAAACTTCTTTTATATTTTGTACTCTCGCACATAGTTTATACTTTATTTCTGTTAAAATTGTTTGTAAAACATATGATTGCTCGAGTAAGGGGCAGTGTTAGGTATAACCTATTTTGTGGTAAAATAGGTATTGTCAGTTTAATGTTTTTTAAAAAAGAAATATGATTGATATTTTGTAATGTCAATGTAATATATATAATAAAATAGATATTATCTTCCAGTTACTATTAAAATAACTTGTTTTCTTTATTATGACTAGTTAAAATATTACAGTCATAACAGCATCCCATACTAGTGGACGACCCATGCTCCAAGGAACTAGCGACATCCCATTAGGTCTCTTGCCATCATCACGTACAATACCACTTGGTTCGAGCATTGAAGGTATGTTAATGGTGGCAAGAGACCTATGTATGATGTCATTTATACTGGCGTGCCTTGAAATACGGCCAGCGCTAATAATACATGAAAGTCCGTGATGTCCCCAGCGGTCGACATCCCGGCCACAGGGACAGGTGTGGGGGATACATACCTCTGTACCAAGTCGGAGCCCGATCGCGAGACGGAGGGTATTGTTATCCAGAAAAGTGCCCAAGTTCGGTGATGGCACTGCGTGGAGCCAGAAACTGGACTCTCGGCTTTTTAGCGCCCTCAATCTAGCAAGATCGGGGCCCGAAACGCTCTCCATTAGATTGTCGTAAATAGATTCGCATTGTATGTCATCCCAGCTTCGTTGTTTTTCTGATTATTTGATTACTTTTGAAATATGTAGGTACTGATAATTGTTGATATGTACTTGTACAACTAAAATATGTACCTATATCACATTTTATGAAAATTTACGTCTTTGAAATAATAAGACAAACCTTGGAATTTAAACTAGTGAAAATATAGATATTTATGACCAAATATACTACTCTCTAGCGAGAATTTATGACAGATGACAGATACATGAAAGACAATATTATAGTTTTCATAAAGCACAGATAGAAGTTTAGGTAAGAAGGTTAGATAAAATATCACAGTCTTTTCTGACGATAAACATTTGGTAGCACTTCTTATGCTTTCTACAATACTGTGCATGATAAACAATAGAACGGCGATGAAATTGCCGGCGATGAATCGGCCCGCGCTGAAATGGCTTGGCGAAGAATCGGCGGCGATGAATCGGCAGCGGTCTCATCCCGTAAGAACCTTCCTTGGCCTCCTACGAATATTTAAAAAAAAGTTGTGGAATTAGTCCAGCCGTTGTCAAGTTTTGCGCTTAGCAACACATTTAGCGATTCATTTTTATTAATATTATTAAAAACTATAGTATATTTTTTTGTTGACGCTACGACCACGAGCAACAACACTCCACTGCACTGTTTCTTTCTTAGGTTTTCTTTCTTTAGGGGATTACAGCGGTATTTCAAGGATTCATCATTAGTAAGTGATTGGAATATTGGAAACTCTGTCATCAATTTGTTCATGTAATTTGCTTGTGGCAAATATGTCCACGAAATTAGTTGTTCAAACCGGCAATTACAACATTACCGGTTACAACTTCATCCACTTGCTAGTAGGTGGTTACCGTCGCCTATAACACAAGCAACGCCAAAGCTGCTGCAAGTGCGCTGCCGACTGCAGTAGGATTAAGGATAAGGGATTAGGAGTAGATAGGGAAATGGGCTCTGGCATCCCTTTACTCACTCACCGAAACACAACAGCACACGTGCTGTTATTTCACGGTGGTCTTCTGTAAGAGAATGGTTACTGCCGCCAGACGGGCCGCTCAAATGACTGCCACTACTTTCCAAATCCTGACCAGAGCCAAATTTGAAAAGTTGATTTTTCAAAGTTGACAGCCGGGAATCGAACCCGGGAACCCTAGAAGAGAGCGTTACGGCAAGCACCCTAACCACTCATCCAACGGGCTCGTCAAACGTCAACGGGGTTTAGTTAGTATTAAATTATTCTCGGCTTACTCTTTTTTCCTTAAGCGTGATTAACATAATATTTATCTGTCCAGTGGAAGCGTGACTCCAACAGATTTACCACATTTGAGACAAATTCGCGTTATTAGTGTTAACTTTCCACAATATATGCAGTTTTTGTTCGCAAACAATACAACATCTGCCCCCATGTCACGCCTATCACCGTGACGCGATAAAGTCATCAATTACGGATTAAAACGACCTATTTAGAAATATTTATTGTGATGCAGGTGTTGTATAATAAGATCAAAATTTCGCGTAAGTAGGTAATACTAATCAGTGCCATAGACAACAGACAATTCTATAGACAAGTTCATTTCTTAACAGAATTATGAGAAAGCTTTCAAAATAAAATACCTACACTTTTCATTTTGTTTAATGTTTCATTTCTATTTGCGAATAGTTGTCTATGTTTGTATCCACAGAAGTTAAAATAAGGAAAATAGAAATGTAATCGTTAGTGTTCTGCCGCTTTGTCCGCTCTTCATCTAATATATAAAATTCTCGTGTCACAGTGTTTGTAACAAAACTCCTCCGAAACGGCTGGATCGATTTTTATGATTTTTTTTGTATATTTCGTAGGTATGAGAATAGGTCGTAAAGTATTTTTCACCCTCCTACCCCCACCCCCCCATTTTTTAATCGCAATTTTAGTGTTTTTGTATGAACAATATCCAAATAATTTAACCATCGTTGATTGACGTGAAGTGTCGCCTCACTTTGACATATGGTTTGAAAATAAAATTGGACCTGATAGGTGGTGCCACAATCGGGTTACAGAATTATTTTTGGGTTCAGGCAGGACAACAGTCTGCTGGGTCACCTAGTTTTATTAGGTGATTCGCTCCCATAAATTAATACGAACGTAACCACGACGCAATCACACACAAACTTATATAAGTATTTCATTACAAGGAGTTATGTACCTAGAACTTAATAAAATTAATAAACAGGCACTCAATTAATACTCATACATTGATAACTTCGTCCTCGCTTTGCTACAAGAGCTTTCATTTTATATTTACGTTAATGATGTACGATAAAGTTTTATCGATTGTTTATTTATTTTGTGATATTAGAAATATATTTATAAGTAAATAGCTTGTGTAAGACATTCGGATTTCTAGAGAAAATATAAATGAAGAATAGAGAGTAACGTTTCAAACGAGTCTTAATGGACCGAACATTTTTTAAGTCATTTATAGTCATTCCATTTACTAATTTCTTATTTTTTTTTTCAATACGTTCAAACAATTTCAAATTATTTCAAACACAGTGTTAAAATCGGCTGACTTTTTTGATTTGCCAATATTTCTTTTGTATTAGACACCTGTTCGGGGCCCTTTTACCGTTTACGACGTTCTTAAAAATTTTGGCACCTCAAAGATTTAAGCATAACTTTTGTTACACTGTTAATTACTTTTGTAAATATTTGCTGATGTCTAAATTGAAATAAATAAAAAAATAAACGAAGAATAAATCTTGGAGAGGATCTGCATTTACCCAAGTCTAAAATGATAGCCATTAGGTATATCGTATTGATTTGCGATGAAAAATATTATAGAAGTACGTGAACTCCGAAATATTTCATTTTTGTAAATTAAATAATTGTTTGATGTTGATGTATAATTTTATAATTCTAATATTTTATTCTTAGTACATTAGATATTTCTGGATTTTGATATTAGATATAGATTTAGTTTTTAAATCAGACTGGTTTCAGAAAAAAAGCCACAAATACACTTTTTCTTAAAACAGTTTCATATTGTTTCGTTTCAAATAACATTATTTCAAGTTTTTTTTATTTATTAAATAATAAATCACGAATTAAAATTATAAAAGAATTAAATTTAAATGCACACGTGTTGCTTCTGCTGGCTGTAATGTAATTCGTAATTTATATTTATTGTAGTAAAGTTATTAATATTAAAAAAAGAAACAGTTCATGTTTTTAAAGAGATAGTAGGATTTTTATGGTACAATATTAAAAACCTACTTATATTTTACAATTAAAAAAAATATTTTTGTTTTTATTAATATAAGTAGATATTGAGATTTACATAGTAATTTAATACAACTTAAACATTAAATTCGTCTTATTTATCTTAATAAATTTAACTATGTTTAATACCGTCTTTTATATTTTTTACCTCAATTTTCGCCTTAACATTGATTATGTGAAACGACTGGAACAAAGAATATAAAAAGAATGTTTTTTCTATAGATTTCGTAACAATTTTCAAAAGCATTCAGAGTAACTTCAGCAGTCGATACGCCCGCCCTGACCGCCTGCTGCCACCAATCACAGCTTACGTCCCTCAATTCATACCAGCCGACCAATGACGCTCGAGAAACCTGGTGTTCCCCGATTCTACGGGGTTGTTTTCATCTGATATTGAAAATTGAAACTAGTTGTTTCACTGTTAAGGTTGAAAATAAAAATATTTTGCAAAAATTAATTTCGATGAGCTATATATATTGTTGAAAATATTATATTTTGTTTTAGTATAGCTTTGCGTCCCTCTCGTGTGTCTGGTCTGGCTCCAGGGTTGTTCGGTAGTTTTATTAAATGTCCCTCGTCTTAGTCTCACCCTGGCTTTGTGTTAGTAGTGGTTGGTGGTGAAGTATTTTTCTTGTGTGGTGTTGAGAACCGGTATCAAAATTCATTTCCCACTGATGTCCTACGGCAGCGAAACGCCGCACGTCTGGAGTAGCTCTGCGGTATGTAAAATTAACTACCTATATATTTATTTATTTATTTATTTAGAATTGATACACCAGCGATAATATCAGTATTTAGTTACAAAAATATCACACACTTGTAAAATCTAGATCCAACTGATACGCCTTTACAGGTGAATACATCAATTATCAAAAAGTAGCACTAAGTAGAAATTTAAATTCAAAGAGTTTAAAAACATAAAACAAAAAGAAAAGAAAAGAAAAGAAAAGAAAAGAAAATATTTAAATATCACTTTCTAAAAAAGTCTGAATAAGTAGGTATTAGGTTTTAGTTACAAATTACAGAAATTACTTGAAACCTATTAGTTCTTTCGAACATTACCTTCACTACGTAGTTACGTAGGAGAAGCATCCATTTTTTAAATGTTTTCATAAACATGTGTATACGAAATTCCTAACTAATTTGATTACCTAACTAATTTTGGTCCTTTACATTCTTTGTAGGTACTTATTAAATCGTTATTAATTTAATTAAACTAACTATCAAGAGATTATGAAGACATTTAAGAAAATTTCAACATCGTGCAAAGCCAAAGGCGGGTCGCTTAAAATATAAATCATAGACAATATAAAAATAAAACTACAAAATAATTTTTGATATTGTCATTTTATTTTTAAATAATTTCATTTTTAGAATGCTGATTTTGAGGTTGTAGTAAAAAATGGGTTTTATTATTTTCTATTCTAATAATGTCAAAAGACATTCTAACCCCAACTCTTGAAACTTGCTCTCGCGTTGTCGTGCAGGAGCGATTGACCAAAGTTGGTTGCGGATGTGCGAGTTTCTCCATCATTGTGTTCAGTTCTTCACAGTACACATCTGCAGTAATGCTCATCCCATTTGGTAAGAAGATCCGGCACCAAACAGACCACCAAATAGTGACCATCACTAAATGAAAAATGACCCCTAGGCCATTGGTTAGGTGCTGAACCAGGATCTAACCAACTTGCAGAGCGCTTGCGATTGTCAAACAGAATCCATTTTTCGTCGAAGCGTACCTACGCCGCGCTGGCAATCGTTGTCAATTTGGCGCAAATGGACCAATATTGTTTCGATGCTAACGTCGAAAGCTGCTGCTAATTCAGCAGTAGATTATCATCAGCTTCCGCAATCAGCTTTAGTTCATCATTGTCGAGCAAAGTTTTCTGACGATCACGAAGTTCAAGTTACACGGGGATTATCACGGGAAATCGGGCAAACCAATAACGGGTTGTGCGTTCGTTTGTAGTGTTCGCTCCGCAAACGCTAATGTTGCGTGCCGCTTGTGGTACTCAAGTCGGTACTCAAGTTCCATCATTACTCGAAATTTTAAGGTATTCAGGACGACGAAAAAGATTTAAATGTGATGAAAATATAACCGCCAATCCATAAACAAAAGACTGATTTTGAAAAAAAGACTTCCATGTTTTTAAAATAAAATTAATTTGAAATTAGAATTCATAGCCCAACAAAAATAATTTTTATTTGAAATGGCCAGTACTGCAGAATGGCAATTTCATAGACCCAATATAATAAAATTCTTTAACGTTCTAATAACCATTCTGTCAATTCCTTTACAGGAATTATTATTGTATAGTTTGTTGTATGGTGTAATTGCCATTACATAAACATTTCTATTACCTACCTAATATATTTTTAGTCTACATTTTTATATATGCAATAAATTACTTTGCCTTGTTATTCTGGACCCTATTTCGCTTTTTTTCCACAAAATTTGGATATTTTCTACAACATGTCTTTGTATATTTATACTTTGTTTAATATACCTCTTTTAGGGCAGCGAGGTGTCGCCTTACGGACCCCTTTGGGACGCACCTCCAGCGCCCGTTCCATATCCAGACATCCTGGCGTTTCCACCCGCCGACTTGGGTAAGTTACCATCTATATATATATGTAATTGAATATTATCTAAGTTTATTTAATACTAGCTGTTCTCCTCGGTTTCGTTCGCCTTGAATTTGGATTCGCGTAAAACATTTTTGACCCCAATGATAATTTGAATGGGCCGATCAACTATAATCATAAATACAATTCGCATGTGATGTTTTCAACGCAATAAACTTGGGACAAATATTTTCCTTTTTTCCTACTTTGTTTACAAATATTTAATAGGTATATTTTTATCGATATTTTGCCTCCATGGTGCAGCTGTTAAGTAGTTTCGGAAATTACTATAGATATGAATAAACAAACCAATTTTGTTTTATATATTATTATAGACTAGCTAGATACAAGTCTTCAATAAGTTTAAACCCTCTCTCCCCTCTTCACAAGAGCCTCTGATAAATATGATACCATGTAAGATTAAAAACCCAACCAAATAAATATTATCTAAGAAAGGATTTTACACACTCTCTCTTGCTTCAAAAATTAGATACATAAGTACTAACTAACTAGGTAATAGCCACGGGGCACAACTGTAACACGAAATAATGAATACAACTATGAAACCTTAGAAGAATGAATAAATTGGCATTTACTTATTTTAATATAATACCTACTACTAAGAATAAGCTAAGGTCAAGCTAACTACTACTAAGAAAACAATAGTATTAAAAGTTATATGATAAACAGTATGGTCGGCGGCAGGATGCGGCGGTCGCGGTTCGGCACGTGCGACGCCCGGCGGCAAAAAGCCGCGCCGTCGAGTCGCCTCTGTTGCGCAGCGGCGCGCAGCGAACATTCGCGAACGACGGCGAATGTTCAACTTGAACGAGGCCTTCGATAAATTAAGGCGGAAGGTAAATTATTGAAAAAAAGTCATAAATCTAAAAAAACAATAAGTTGCTCGATGCCCATCTATATATTTGTATCTGAGGGTGTAGCTCGGTCAGCGTGACGCGAGTCCAGTGCATTTTGTCCATACAAAATGTGCCCAACGTGTCTAGAGAAGACTTTACTTCAAAAGTTTTTACTTCAAAAATAGAAGATTCAGTGTTTGTTGTCAGTGATGACATATGGCATAAAGATGTGTCCTTTGGTTGATGGGAAGGCTTATGGTTACTCACCGTGCGAAAGGTAATACTGGCGTATTCCCGGTATGATAAATTTTGTGGCATGAAAATTAAAATATAAGAAATTAAAGCCGAACTAGCTTTGAGAAATAAAGTTTCTCGAATGATTACTATGTTTTTGATGTCATTTTTTTGTAAAGGTATAACTGGATTTTTTCCGCTGAAAACTGACGGTCTATTCGATGGTAGGTGGAACCGTCCGTAGCCTATAAATACAAGTAACTCCGTGGCGTCTGCAAATGCTTTACTGACCTCGATAGGATAAACCCATTACCCTCCTCATCCTATAAATGGGCTCTGGTTATTTCATGTGGTCTTCTATAACGAGTAATAAGTATCGCCAGACCGTAATGCAGTGTGCTCTGTTACTGCTAAGGTGGCAGTGGGCCTCTGAAAGCTGTTAAAGATGATTGAGTGTTTGATAATTTTTTTTACGTTTTTACTTATAGTTACATTATTGATGTTATGTCGTATTAAGTATCACTCTTACAATTTTACCTGGTAATGAAATACCTTCGGTTCTGAATACTGTTTCTATAAAGAAGGAACCGGCAACAATAGCTTTTATTATATTACTTGAAAACAATAAATAATATGCACTAAAAAGTGTAAAAACAGTTACAAAAAATACGAATAATAATTGTCAAAAATAGCGAAATAGAGTCCAAAATAACTGGGCAAAGTAATTTATTGCAAAAACCAAAACTTAAATGCTTGTTTATGTTACGGCAATTAAGGCATACCATAAACTACCAAATAATATAAAGGAATTGCCGGATCGTATATGGTTTGTTCCTTTGACAGAATGGTTTGTTGTTGTCGCTAATTATAAATTTAAAGAATTAAATAGTAAAAGGCATTAATAATTTTATTTATTACAATTAAGTTATTAGAAAAATAAGAAATGTACAATATATACGTACTATTTAGATTAATTAACTATTTTATACTGTACTGCTGTAAAGTAACGTAGACATGTGTTTGTGCAAATAAAGATTTATTTATTTAATTTATCCACTCATTTTAATATTTTAATATTTTAATAACATTTAAATATTAATTCACTAATTTTTTAGATATATCAATACACATTAAATTGTCATCGTTTTATTGTTAATCAGCGCAGTTATAAAATTTATTTTTAAAAGATGTTTCTAAAAGATCTATTTTATAATTAATTTTAACGACCCCGTTCCCGGGTTCGATTCCCGGTAGGGTCAATTTTGAAAAATTAACTTTTCAAATTTGGGTCTGGTCTGGAGCTGGAAAGTAGCGAAACACAGTGTGTCCTACACTGCGTTTCGCAGTCACTTGGGCAACCGATCTGGTGGCATTAACCACCCTCTTACAGAAGACCATCGTGAAATAACAGCACGTGTGCTCTCGTGTTTTGGTGAATGAGTAAGGGATGCTAGAGACCATTTCCCTATCCTCTCTTAATCCCTTATCCTTAATCCTACTATAGTCAGCAGCGCACTTGCACTAGCTTTGCATAGGCCGTTTCTGATATTAGCGTGCACAAACGTACAGACAAACGCGAAACGCAGTGTGCAGTGTTAATTGTACGTGACTGTATAGTTATAGATCACAATTCAACCAATATTAATTTTTACTTTACTTATTGGTAATTATCGTTTAGTGGCACGGTAGTGCACGTCTGGCAGCAGCAAACTAACTTTTACAGAAGACCATGATGCATTTTAATATGGGAGTAATAGATGCCAAAGCCCTACCCTCTCATATCTTATTATTTCCCCTGTCAGAGTAGACAGAGCATTCGCATCACTCTGGGATGCTTTTATTCCACCATCAAGTGAGTCTTTTATATGTTTGTAGCTTTTATAGTAAAAAAATCTATATTATTTATTAATCATAAAAATGTAACTTTTTGTCTATAGGTGCCCACATTTGCGTACGAAAAACGTCTCTCTCGGATTGAAACCCTTCGCCTGGCAATCACGTACATCAGCTTCATGTGTGAGCTGTTGCATGGATCCCCGCAGCCCCATCACGCGCCGCACACTTCTTTGCATCCAAGACATGTATTCGAGTCTGAAGTGCCATGGTGTCCTTAATTTAGTAACTAATATCTATTGTCTTCCTTGTATTTAAAAAAATTCTAATTTATGTACGGGAAAGAAACAAATCATAAATATGTAGACTCAAGACTCAACGCACTTAGCGAAAAGACGAAGGAATACCGGGCGCGCGGTACTGGACACTGCTTATATATAATACTATTTACCGTAGCGTGATGTTCTATAGCCTATAGCCTTCCTCGATAAAGGGAATATTCAATACAAAAAGAATTTTTCAATTCGAACCAGTAGTTTCTGAGATTAGCGCGTTCAAAGAAACAAACTCTTCAGCTTTATAATATTAGTAAGTATAGATAAGCTAATAACCAAAACACTCAAAATGTTTATATTAAACAGACTAGTATAAGTTTTTGTATATTACTAGTATATGTATAGTATAGCAATAATTTATTTTAGATGTAATAACTGTGTCTTCCATTAGGATTAATTATCTTCTTTTATTGTTAAATGTCACGTATCAATTCTCAGTACTTAGATTATAATATAATAAACAATTCCAAAATATATTTTCGTGATTCATTTCGATTAAGTGATTAATTTACTAATGAGTGTTAAGTTCATTAATTAATTCGTTCGTAGTTGAAAAGTTTCCTTCTATGTTGTTTTGAGTTCAAAGCGAGTGTTGTTGTCTAACTAAAAGTTTATCTGTTCGGATCGGCTCTGTTAAATTTTATTGATTTTTTTTTAAACCATGAAGGCGCCTGCGACAATTATTGTAAGTATATATACCTCAGCTAAGACCAATAAACTATGTTGAATATTTTACATGTTGGAATTGAGTTAATTTACTATAATATTTTTATTTATTTATTATTTATTAGTTAATTAAATGTTATTAAAGGTTTAATTAAAACAATGAATTTAAAACTAAGAAATTAAAAAACTACTCACTAGAAAATGCTATAAATTAAAAAAAAGTCCCAGGCCATCTCCATCTGGCAGAGTACCTAGCAGGCTAAGGGCATTGCCTCGCTGGATAGTGAGGCTTATTCTTTGTGCCAAATAGTTGCCGGCTCTGGGGTCACGGGTGGTTTCCGTTAGTTTTTTTGAAATTTCTCTAAAAAGTTTATGTGCACCCGGACCCCATGTGCCTAAGGTTTCAACCCCAAACGGAACAAAAATGAAATCTCCGCTGAGGTTCTCGTACTTGTGCCGCTTGAGGTTCTCCGCATGGTTTGCGGCTGCGCCAGCAATATTAGAAGTGCTTTGGAGGTGGGACGGGGCAAGCGTATCGACACAAGTAGCATCCCATACGAGAGGCCGTCCCGCCTTCCAAGGGACCAGTGTCATTCCATCCGGTCTCCTGCCATCGTCGCGAGCCAGACCAGAGGGTTCCAGTATAGCTGGCACCCCGGCGGTGACAAGAGCCCGGCGAATGAGATCATTTAAAGTGTGATGTCGGGAAATGCGACCAGCGCTTCGTTGGCAGGACAGCCCGTGGTGTCCGAGGCTGTCTACATTTGTGCCACAAACACATCGATGGGGGATGACGTGGGGGGCACCAAGATGAAGGGCAGTTGCTAAACGGAAGGTAGTGGGGTCCAGCAAAGTGCCTGTATTCGGTGATGGTAGTGCCTTTAACCAGAGGCCTGATTCCCACTTCTCAACGGCCAAAAGACGAGCATGCTCTGCAGGACTAGAAGACGTGTTAATAAGATTATTTTGCAACAGTCTGCAGAGAGGCTCATCCCAAAGCCTCTGAGAAGAGGTATTTACAGGTATGTCACTATTTGCACACGCAATTCTCCAGGCATCCTTGGCCTCATCCGTATATGGAACTGGTACTGAACACGATGAGCGCCCCAATATTTGGTAGATTAGTGCATGGTTTGCATGTGTCGAGGACAAGAACGCCGGTAAGGACACATCGGATGTTTTTCGTATGCCCAGGCCACCGAACCTTATTGGAAGCGTGGCTTGAGTCCAAGAGCGGTGATCAAATCTGATGTTCAAAATGGAAGAAAGCGTATGTCTTATAGTGTTATCTAGGCATGAAAGGAGCTGGGGGAACTTCCACAGTTGACAACACCGCAAGACATACGTAAATTTCGGGACAAACAGGCAATAACGTATTAAAGAAAAAGCCATGTGAGAATTAATTTTCAAAAGGCGATCTAATATCTCACTGAAGTTTTGTAATTTAGAATTTATAAAATCTGGTAGAGATTCGTCTAAAATCGGAGAGCCTAAAAGATGTAACGACTTTTTATCAATGACAGATAATTGTGGCGCTATTTCTTTGAAGCTTGATATAACGGCGTCTCTGTCCACACAATTATCCGTCACAAAAAGTTCACACTTCGCAAAATTCAAATCTAAACCGATATTTTGGAATTCAAGAATTAAAGTACGAAAGTCGGACAGTACAGTGGATGCATCGCTTCCCAGAGTCCCATCATCTAAATACCAAACGTTAAATTTGGAATTTAGAAGTTCGATGACCGGGTGTATGGCAAGACTAAAAATTGCTGGACCCAGCGGGTCGCCCTGTTGGCATCCAACCTCAGATGAGATGAGGTGGTTCTTATATAAAAGTTTAGTGGGGTCGTTATAGCATTGGATCATGAAAGGCAAAATTGCAGGAGCTTTTGATTTTATTTGAGCCAACATGGCGACTCGGTTAACGGAATTAAAAGCATTTTTAACGTCGACTTTTAGAAACACATCACCGCCTTGATTTAATATAGCGGATCGGAAAGAGTGCACGGCTGCCTCACAACCCCCTTTGCAGGCGAAGCCTAGCTGTTTTGGCTGAAAGTATGAGGAGAGAAAATTAACAGATTTACATGCTATTTTAGCCGTGAGGCGCCGGTATGTCGACCCAACAGCAATCGGGCGAATGCCACCATCTCTCTTCCTCAAAGCGCAGAGGTTGGCTCCGTACAATACATCAACGATGTCCGATGTAACCTCGCCGCGCAGCATCAGGTTGCACAGGCTCGTGAGTTCTTGTAGGAGAGTTTCGCCAGATTCTCCGCAGCAGCCGCTGGTGAGATCTTTCAGATGTTGCGGGGTGAGACCGTCGAGGCCACCGGCCGAACCCGGAGGAAAAGAGATGATAGCTCCACGTACTTTCTCTGCAGAGGTTTGTAAAGGTGGCGTTATTACGTCATCGTTCGCTTGAAAAAAGTTAGGTGGTAATTGAAATTTAGAAGACTGAAATCTAGGGTGTTTGTTTTGCAAGGCGGTGAGAGTCTCTGAGCAGTTGGAAGCGATCGTGTCGTTGGAAAAAAGGAGACGAGCTGCGCCCTTAATGTCTCCCTCGCTTATTTTATTTTCGACACTTTTGAAAAGGTTATATTTTGGTAAAGAAGAAAAAGAAAAAGATTGATTGAGATCATTATTGGAATTACAGTTTTTTTTAACACGTGATGTGAGAGAGGCACTATTATGGGGATCCCTCGTAATGTGTAGAATGCGGTATGGAAAAGAAAGCAGTTTCTCCCAAGCCTGCCTCGAGTTGTCACGCACGGTATTGTGTACTGCCTGGGCAAGGTTGTGAGCCACAGCTACCCTTGCACCTTTAGGAATCCGCTTGAGTATGGGTATGGAATGTTTTAAGGTGGAAATTTCTTGCCAAAAGGGTTGTTGATGCGGAGTGGAGTTGTGTGGTGGAGTTAATATAGCAGTTTGGACGGAGCGCTGCTTATGACATTTGCCAATGTGAATGCGTAAGCCCCTCTCACTTTTAAAATAACGGATTTGAGGGCATTGTAAACACTGTACTAGATTTTCCGAGGACACGGTCGCATTATCGGTAGAGGTCCCTGCATCTTGGCTCCTGCTTAACATTAGTACTAAAAAATACTTACTAAGATTAACATACAATCACAGGGAAAACAGTAATAGAAAAATAAATAGAATAGAACTGGAAAAAAGTCAGTGTAAAAATGGAATCTGCGCGCGCACGTAGACTCCCAAGAAAGCGAACGGCGGTGTGTCTTGATGATGTCAAATTGTTGTGGTAACCGCTGACGTCGTCTTGGATACGGTCGAGTATCCATGGTTACAACCGCAAATCAAAAACATCATGGCTGTTGGTAACTTCACTTGGTAACTTGACACTTATGGTATAGAAAGAATGAAATTTTATTCGGCCTAACAAGCATGCGTAGATCTGCCCATAAAACCACATGTGAATCGCCACTTAAGGTAGTTATTACGGCACTTTTTCGGTATGCAGCGGGGCTTGAAAACTTTATAATTTAATATATAGCTCTAGCTTATTACATCAACGTCCGGTCTTTTTGACGTCCGTCTTATTTTAATTAAATTAAATTAAAATTATATGTTAAAAGTGGCTTACTCATATAAACACAAATAATATAACTATTGTAATTCACTTTAGTAGCGATCGGTGTATTTACTAATAATTACGTAGAAAATGCCAATATAAAATCGTTTTATGGTGTAATATGCACCATAGTATAAATATTTATATTTAATGACTACTAATGGTAATTAATTAAAATAATTCAAATTATGTGTTACAACAAGGCTTCGGCAAATATCTTACGGGACGCCCAAGATATTTCGTGTCATCTCCAGGGTTTAGCTGCAATATAGTACATTTACTAATGACCTTATATGTATGCAGAATATTGATATTGCAATAGGTGACTGATAAAGATGTTTCAATTATATGTGAAAGAGGTAGATAGACATATTGTAATGAACCTGCATTCACAGACTTTTCATAAAACTTTTCATAAAAGTAATTCATAAGAAGTAATACTTTCATAAAGTAATTTGAAAATAGTAAATCTAAGATAAAAAAATTATAGTATCAGAACAAAAAATAGGCAAATAGAAACTTGCTTTATTTTCAGAAGTAAACTAATTATTACTTTAGTTGTAAGAAAATAAATGTTGCCTTTGCACGCAAAACAAGGAATAAAAAAAAATTCAACATTTCCTTGAAAAATAACAAAGGCTAAGTATTATCAACTAGATATATAGTTTGAGATTAACTAAATATGAAACTTTTCTGGGACCTGAAATTTCTCTACCACTCGTGATTTTGTATTACCCCGTGCTGACCTTGTATATTTGTATATATATTTTATATACATTTTAGAATCACAATGACTTACTTAATAAACAATTTTTTTTCAGTTCGCAATATTTTCATGCATTTTAATTGCTTTGGCAGACAACGAACAAATAAATGTTGAAAAATTCTTTGGTCTATTTAAAAAACCAATACAAAGTAAAAATGCTCTACTTAAAGACCGAAACTATGTATCAATTCCTGTGGATGGAAGTAAAAAGAATAATTTACATTTAACGAGTAATGCAAACATCAATCAAATTGCCGAAGCAATCAAAAGAAAAGATTCTTTTAAAAGTCCATATAAATCAGTGAATAGTAACATTAGAGATTATGTTAAGACACCACTAAGAGGTTCTGCGTTAATTTCCCGTAAAACAACGCATAAAGAAGACTATACACATACCATAGCACCAGCGTTAATAGAATCTAATTTAAATAAGTTTCCTTCAATGTATTCACCACTGATGTGCAACGAAAAAATGCCTTGTGTTCTAACTCCCATAATGCTGCAAATACTTACAATTCATGTACCACCAAAGCCGTTACCCGAGGTCATTTATCATAGAAATCCTTCTTTAAAACAAAAAGTTTTCATAAAACCTGTTTTACCAACACAATTTCTTTATTATTATAAACAATTGAGCAATGACGGGTCAGCGACAAATTATGAACTTAATAGAAAAGGAGACGTTATTGTATATGAAACTCTTGAAAAAGTTACGTCACCGCCTTACATTTCAGAAGGAAAAAATAAACTTTTTTACGAACACATCAACAGAAAGCAATATGAAAGTTCTTCAGTGAAGGTGGAAAACAATGGAGACAATTCTAAAGGTAGTAAGACAATTTTGAAAAAGGGCAATATAAATAATAATAAAGGGGAAGATGAACAAGCTACTGTTATACTTGAAGATGAAAATAAAACAAAAATGAAGGAAAATCTAGCAGTCTCAAAACCTGAAATATCTTGGAAAGGTGATCCGATTGTAATTCTTGATTTACCGAAGCACAAGCATACTCAAAAGACCTTCAACAATCCATCTACTAATTTAAGAAGAAAAAATTCCAATACGGATTTTTTTGAAATCGAGTATGTTACCAATAAGCAACGGCCTAGAGGAGATATTCCTGAAGAATAATGTGAACGGGATTATAAAGGGTTTTAAAAATTAAACAATTTTAATTAATGGCAAGTCTTTCATTGTTATATTTAAAGCAATTCGGAATAACATTACAGTTAAAGCACTTTTATTATATATCAAGATACATCTAGACACAATCAAAATTGCGCCTTCCTTACTCATAATAACGTTACATATTAAATTACTACAATTTTCGTGTATGTAGTTTACTAGTTTATGCTTCAATGTTATCTAAAATCCATTTCATATACTTAGAAACGTCAGTGTAGACTCCAGGGTAGGCAAGGCCACATTTTTTAGGCCCAAAAGACACGAGTCCATATTGTATGAACCGTTTGAGATTGTTATATGTTCCTTCTAACATTAATGGGCCACCAGAGTCGCCTTTACACGAATCGCGTCCAACTTCTCCAGCACATATGTTGTTATCGTTTACGATGTCAGTGTTCCTGTGTAACATAAAATAAATCTTTTAATGAGTTTAATTTTCAATTATCGATTTTAAAGCTTAATACCGTTACAAAAGGTTGGAAGTCTGTTACAATTAATAAATAATATTACAATTTAAAACTAAATTGTAAATTATATGAATTACTTATTTATTTATAAGTTATAAATTCTATAACGGTGGTGTAGATTTGCCTTTCTAGAGGTTACTGAATTGTTGAATGTTGTAACAACCAGCCATAGGACTAACATCAGACCGAACACAATTTTTATCAAAATGAGCGCAACCTAATAACCTGTGGATTAAGGTGCAATATTGCACAACAAATTTTTGTAGCTTCTCGGAGTCAACCGAACAGATATAAATTGGAAGGTTTTTCTTAAATATTGTGTAAAATATGAAAAAAGAATTAAAAGCAGCCTATTGAAACTTTAGTACAGAACTTAAGTTAATTAATAAGCTTAAATAAAAATTTATAGTTCTCGCTGAAAATTTTTATTACTGTGACGAGAAAGTTTTTTATGGCAGTAATTTACTTTTTTTATTTTTTTCAGAAGATATAATTTATTGTATAAATCCGCCTGATTCAAACTTTTTCAAATATAGTTTATTATGCTCTGTATTTTTATTTTACTCTAACAAGTCAAATTAGGCGACGAAAATAAAGCTTTCTGCTAAGTCCTCGCCTTAAGGTGATAGACTTATCGATCTGTCTTAGAAGTCCCGGCTTCGATTCTCGGCAGCGTCAAAATTGGAAATGAACTTTTCAAAGTTGTCTCTCGCTTGGATCTAGAAAGTAGTGGCAGGGCACACTGCGTTTCGCAAAAATTTGTGCAGCCACTTTTTTTTATTAAAGACGGGAATCCATGTAGGAAGGATGAGGATGGAGCGAGCTCACACAGAAGATGGCTATTCACCTGAACCTTGAAAAGATTTGGGTTGTATGAGCTCGGAAATACATACGCCGGCAGGGAGTTCCAATCCTTAGCAGTGCGCATCACAAAATATATTTTTAAGCGCTTGGTCCGAATTAGAGGAATTTCGACAAGGTGAGGATGGTAACCAGACGTACGTCTGCATGTCCGATAGAAGAAAGGGGAAGGCGGTATGATCTCATGCAGCTCTCGAGCACACTCACCGAAGTACATCTTATAGAATACACACAGCCAGGCAACTTTGCGTCTATGTGCCAGGCTCTGCAGCTTAGTTCTTATTAGTGTATCATCGCCAATGAGCCTCCTAGCTCTGCAATCTTGCTGAGCCATCCCAAAGGTGACAGCAATACTTGGCAACAACTTGGCAGATGGCGACACCAAACCACCTCCTTATAGTAGGCTACCGTGAAATAGGAGCATTTTTGCTGTGTATTTTGGTGAGTGAGTAAGGGATGCCAGAGTCCATTTTGTTTATTCTTTCCTAATCCCTTATCCTTAATCCTACTAAGGCAGCATACTTGTAGCACCCATGACGGTAGGCTCCAAACATCAAGTGGATGATCAGTCTGTTTGACGACCTTTGCATAAAAAAACTTACTTGTTATAGAAGTTTCTGCATTCTTGTTTACCGTACACGGGAACATTGACTTTAAGAAGCATCGTTGACGCCTGTCTTTCCTCTGTCACCCCCCATCCGGCCACGATCGCAGTTTCGTTAGCCAAATTGCGAGCGCGGTGTGAGCTGTTTACTGGTAGGCAAATTGTACCAGCATTTTCTGCAAATTAAATATTATTGTTAATAACAATATCAGCATATACACTGGTATTTTGGAAGTTGTGTATATTTAAAAAAAAATTAGGTAATTTGTTCCTAATCCTCAATATCTATATCAAATTCCAAGAAATCCCCATCGGATACACTTTTGCCAAAGTATTTTCTGTCTGATTTGTGGTGACTTTCCTTCATAGCTTTCTTCAAGTTTAGGAACAGGAAAAATCGCATGGAACTAAGTCCTAGCCGGACTTTTTACGAATTACTTTACCTGTTTGTAAATTTAATAATGAAAGTGTAACAACAATTATTCTTAAAACATTGAAAAGAGTTCCTCGACACTCTTATAGCAAAATTATATGTGGAGAGTGTAACACACACTCAACTGTGATGTGGGGAGCAATAATAACATGGCAAAACCACTAATCTATATCTGATTAAAAAAAACTTAACAAGTGCGAGTTTAACTCGCGTGAAGAGGGTTCCGTACGATGTTACCTATCCGCACAATATTGAGTGATAGACGGACACACGAGTGATCCTATAAGGGTTCCGTTTTTATTATTCGGACGTACGGAACCCTAAAAAGCAACATTTCCCGTATTCACGCAGTTTGTTAGTATCCTTGACACAATTTGAGGTGATATATTTTTTTATTCACATATGAACTTTTATAAAAGCTTTAAATGTTCACTTCTTGCGTTAAGCCTTTGGCATAACATTTTAGTAAATTCAGTTTGTACATTCAATGCCTGATCGTTGATGTACAGCTACGGCCATCATCATCATCATCATTTCAGGTTAAATATATATAAATTGCTAAGTTATTTTGATATATAAGTTTTTTGGATGTGTACACCATCATGATGAGTTATTTTGGATGTTTTACTGAATAATATCCCAATGAAAGAGTATTAAAATTGAAGTAATACGAAGAAAATCTACAACATTCGCCAGGATCACAATATCGGCAAACCGAAGGTGAGTGATATACTCGCCGTTAATGTTGATGCCAAGTCCTTGCCATTCCAGGAGCTTAAATGCATCTTCCAAAGCGGCAGTGAATAATTTCGGAGAGAGTACATTTCCTTGTCTCACACCTCTTCGCAATGAAATTGACTGTGTGCTCTGCTCCTGTACTCGAACCACCATAGTGGCACTGCCCGACCATATACATAGAAACCTGCGTGTTTCTTTGTGGAGAAGGTTTTAAACACTAAATATACTTTTTTCTGATGATTAAAAAACTCAATGAAATTTTGTATACACGCAGAGGTTCAACGTTTTTGAATGCTTATTGAGGTTACACACTTAACTCCTCATAAATAGCTACATATTTAGACTCAGTCCTAACCAGTCACAGTCTTAATTTTGTTCCAGTAAACTCACTTATTTCATCCGAAAATCTAATAGGCCTCTTCACACGTAGCAAAGCGATATCATTTCTACCAGTTGCCGGATCATATTCTTCATGAACTAATTCTTTGTCTATTCTCCGGTCCTGAAATTATAAGCAAACAAGGAATTAAAAACAATGAAATTTAACCTAGCAATTTTAACGAGTAATACAATTAATCTACAATAATACAATAATCTACAATTTTCTTGAAAAAAAAAAAAGGGAAACCTTAATTTATAAATCATTTACACTAATATAGTAAATTAATTCCACTTATAGAGGAAGAATTTCATTTTTGGAAAAATAATTAGAACATACAATTTTTTTGTTAGTATTTAAAACAAATACCTGAAGATAGTCTTCGCAGTCTCGCTTTGGAGCAACTCCTATACAATCGGTACTGGTGTTTGTTGTATGCTCTCCAACCCTAATACCAGCTATCTTCTTGTTCTTAACACAATGTGCCGCAGTCAGTACGTAGTTCTCGTTGATCAAACTGCCACCGCATCCAAATCTTAACCCTAATCCTGATGCAGAAAGAGTTATTTGATTAACATTCTTTTTGTTATTAAATTATGGAACTACCACCACTTAATAAACTGTTTTCCTGTAGTTTGTGAGAAACAGTGGAAGTTTCAGAAGTTATTTCCTTACGTCCCAAAATCTCGGAAGAATTAGGACTTACCATCAAGTGGATCTTCAGCCTGTCTATACGATATAGTAGATATCGTTACGTAAGACACTGAGCCATCACAAAATGGGTATTTATGGAATAGTAGAGAACTCGGTGACCACCTAAAATTAAGTTAATTGTAACTCTCTATAAACGATTGAAATAGATATAAATGATTGAAATAGATAAAATTGGTCGCATTGCGCTGCCGACTAGAGTAGGATTAAGGATAAGGGATTAGGAAGGGATAAGGAAATAGGCTCTGGCAACCCTTACTAACTCACCGAAACACAATTGCACACATGCTGTTCTTTAGCGGTGGTCTTCTGTAAGGGCGTGGATACTGGCGTCAGATGGGCTGCCAAAATGACCGTGAGACGCAGTGTGTCCTGCCACTTTTTTCCAGACTGAGACCATGGTCAAGCTAAAATTGGCTCGGTCGGGAATCGAACCCGGGACCCCTGACACAAAGCGTTAAAGCAAGCACTTTAACCACTCGACCAAAGGGGTTCGTCGATTTTTATTTATAAAGATTACGTTAGGTGAATATAGATTAGCAATGATAAGCACTTGTTTCAACAGTGAGAGTAAACGTGCCTTGTGGACTGGAACCAATCTATATCTATAGTGACCGGCACATAACTTGGCAAGATTTTAACGTAGTGGGGGAAAGTTCACGCATCCTACACTCACGTACAATAAAAGTGTTCTTTTCATAATGTTGTTTTCATAATATTTTAAATTAATATTTAGGGTGAGGTATAAAAAACAATTAGTTAAACTTAATTAAGAAATTTGTTATAAAATGAAATACATACTTAAATTATTATTGAACATTAAATTTAATTAAATAATTTTTTAAAAATACCGTCATATGGCGTCTTCATCACTGTCGCTTTGCAAAAGCTTTAAAAACGATCTCGTCATTCTTGCTAACTTAGGTGCCGGGAATTATACACATAAACTTAATATTATAAGTGTGAAAGTAAGCCTGTCTGTCTGTTACCTTTTCACCTTAATTACTCGATCGATCTTGATGAAATTTTGCATACACATTGTCAGGGACACATAAAACAACAGATATCTTTCATCCAGAAAAAAGTACTTTTCCCGAGTGATAATAAGGCAAAACTATAACAGCAATAAGGATTGAATAACCTATTGCTCGTATTTTTGTCAGGCGTTACATTGTCTATTTTTCAACGCGGACGAAGTCGCGAGCAAAATAAAGTCGCCATCCGCCTCTTTCTGTTTTTCCACTATCATCTTCAACACCATCCAAAGAATTTTGATGCGGTTTTTACAAATGGAAGGAGGTGAACGAGGAAAGTTTGTATATATTTGCAGAAAACGTAATAAATATAACTACAATTAATGGTAGTGGTTGTGTATGTGTATACATACTTGTGTCGAAGCCAATGAGCACCATCCATGGAAACTCATAAAGGCCTGCGACTGTTCCGCCAATAATTCGGTTTGGATCCATCTTGCCACATTTCTCTGGCAGTAAGGCAAGATTTGGGTGTCTGTCCAATTCCTTGTCTTCTGGTGATGTGAAATCTGAACAGCAAACCTGTGAAGAAGACCGCGAAAACAATTTTAATTTTACTTTAAATCATTAGCACTTTTAAGAGCTCTTCTGAAAGAAGTTGGAATTCCAATAGGTATAGTGAATATATTCACTTAAACCGAATCATTGTTTATATGAACTAACTAGATAATTTCAGTCGTGCATGGCATGCCATCGCAACCGATACCCTTATCTTCGTAATAAATTTACATCCTACTGATGTTGTACGATGGTAACCGCCTACCATCAAGCGGTTCACAAGCATGTCGGCTTGATGATTTTTGATATAAAAATAAAACAGTACTAAATGGAATGCAAGGCTTCGATTTCCATCATAAGAAACAAGCTGAGCCCGTAACTAGCTGAGTACGCGTGGTATTTGGTATGGGGCGTAACTTTTTTAGTTGTAAACCGATTGGAATGGAATAAAAACAAAATGTTACGGGAAGCTTCATACAATATAACAGTGAAAATCGCATTAAAATCGGTTAAACTGTTTTTGAAATTAGCGTGCACAGACAAACAAATAAACAAACAAAAATTCTAAAAGCCATTTTTTTGACCTCTGTAACATAATATACTCGTAAGTAGAACGTGTAATAATTGTTTTTTTTTTCAAAAATATTTAATGTACAGACCGTTTACGATTTTATTATATACCAAATTATTCATAGAAAAACCAACGCATTGAAATTTTCGAGATATTACCCCATTAGTATGCAAACACTAATTAAATACAATAAGTTAAATAATGAAATAATTAAAAATTAAAGTTAAACAAACAAAAAAATATTGAAACAATTAGAAAGATGGGAGAAACCAGTTACTGTGAATCTGAAGGTCAACCTCATAATAAATAATGACCTGTTTTTAAAACAGTTACCTATATATCTCAAGTTAAAAAAAATATCTTGTGTTAAAACGCATTAATAATTTTATGACGTACGTTCCATATCGTAAGGATAATAACAAGGAAAACTTGAATTTTAACAATGAATTATTAAAATTTTTTTTTTGCTTGTGTTTGTTTTTTATATAAAAGTTGGTACACAGGCTAACGATCCACTTGATGGTAAGTGAAAATTATAGCCTACTAACACAGGCAACCCCATAGGGGTTGCTGCAAGTAAGGGATAAGGATAATGATAATCCTTATCTTTTATCCTTAATCCTACTACGGCCTTCAGCGCATTCGGAGCACCTGTGGCGTTTTTTGTGTTATTGCGACGATAGCCACCTACCATCAAGTGGACCGTCAGCTTGTCTGTCGACCTTAACATTTAAAAAAATCTGGGTATACCTATTTTAAAAAACAAGAAAACATTTTAAGTAACTTACTTATATTTCAACAATGACCGATGCTAAACAGATAATGAAAGTTATACATCACATCTACGGGCGTACGGGCTATATGGTCCACCACGGTGGCCCAGTGAGGGTTGGTGGATTTCATATGCGCTTTAAAATTTCTACTTTGGCGTATGCAGGTTTCCTCACGATGTTTTCCTTCATCGTTTGAGAGCAGTCAGTAAATGCACTTAATTTTTTAGAAAAAAAAAACGCATTGGTACATAGCATGATCCGGGGATCGTACTCGGACCTCATGACATGATAGTCCGCGTCTTTTCCACAGCACCATCGACGCTCAATTTTTGTGTGTACAACAATACAAACACAAAAATGATTAATAGGAAATTTATGTAAGTGAAGAGACGAGCCGGGATGTTAAAAAATATGTGTCCACTAAAAATAACGGATATGGAGAGAACTTCAGATTTTTTTTATTACTCCGTATATAATGGAAGAGTGTATTTGATCACAAGGTTCCATATACATATATGTATATGCATCTATATTTATGGTTTTATTCTTCGTGTGCGTAACTGCTACGAGTTAGAATACTTGTATTACTTTTGTCTGCTATTCTATTTAAATATTTGTTTACAAAACGGCGAGAAATGTGTATAATACCTTAGGTAAACCACTATCATCGAATCCACACAACGCTCCTCTTACGACTTGCATCGCCTTATTATCCATTTTGCTGGCCAGTTCAACAGCCCTTGGACATTGTTGTATTTCTTGACAATCTTGGCATGTTCCTATAAAAAAAAAATATTTTTTTTATAGATATAACTTCATGACAATTCAATTATTTTTTGGAAATTTTTTTTAATTGTAAAATAAATGTTATAATTAAACCGTTTAGAAATTAATTCATCATCATCATCTCAGCTATAGGACGTCCACTGGTTGACAAAGGCCTCTTCTCATAATTTTCCAAAAGGACCGATCCGTGGCCCTTGTCAGGTCGTCTGTCCACCTTGTGGATGGACGTACTACGCTGCGCTTGCTGGTCCGTGGCCTCCTCTCGAGGACCTTCCGGTCCAGTGGTCGTAAGCGCTCTGTACTACGTGTTCTGCCCATTGCTGTTTCAACTTACTCATCCGCCGTGTTATGTCGGTAACTTTCGACAAACGAAACGATGAGCTCCGTAGACAACTACGGAGCTCATCATTTCTGATTCGATCACCATAGCCCTCTCCATAACTCGTTGAGCGACATTGACCTTTCTTACGAGGCCCATGGTTAGAGACCACGTTTCAGCGCTATATGTCATCACACGTTGGTAGAAAACTTTTGTTTTAAGGCACTTGGACGAGAAGATGTCTCGGAGCTTCCTGAATGCTGCTCATCCGAGCTGGATTCGACGATTGACCTTCTCGAAGTTGGCTCTACCTAATTGGACTGTTTGTCCCAAGTAGATTACTTTAATTGCCCGCTCAAATCTCCTTCGCAAAAAGCTTTTTTTAATAGCTATTAAATTTACATCAACTGATTGTTTTTGTTGTAGGCAGCTTCACTAAAAGTTTTTTTTTTAAATTTGATGTTAAAATTTTCGAAAGATGTTCGTTGAATATTAGGTATGTAACGATCTAATCGTATTGCAACATTGTATGACAATTTAATGCAATAACGCCAATTAAATAAATATAAAAGTATATGTAAAGAAATAATTGTTAACATTTTTGGGTATATATGTATAAATAAAGTAAGTATAATAATAGAATATTTATTGCAAAATAAATAAAATAAAGTAACATTTCCTAACGCGATAAATACAGCACTGACAAATCACACCGTATTCGTAAAAATTGCAAGTATTTTTAATATCCATATCAAAATATTAATGAGAACACCGTTTGACCAACTTAGAAGTTTAATGAGATGTTTTCATGCTATCAAATTACAAGGCGAGCCGCAGAGAGCAGTTAGTAAAAATAAAACATCAATATTTGTGAAATAATAAAAAAATAATTGTGAAGATATTTGGGTTTTCAATCCATCGTGAACCTAACACATAATAGATTATCCTGGATTAAAACATGTTCCGGTAATAAAACATGTAACTTAATGTGCTTGAGATAATGAACACTTTCGTTATCGATAGATAGATGGCGCGAGCTGATTCGTTCAATCGATTAACCACCAAAGAAGATATAAATTTTCAACAAAACAGCAAAGTTTACATATAGTAGTCTTATAAACAAATTCACCACTAATTATTAAAAAATATATAAAGGAAAGTCTTACGTAATTGAGAAAACACCTCACTACAGGAAGCAAGCACTATAAAGAATATGTGTTTTAAAATCATTGTGTTAATTAATTTAATTATTTAAATTTTAACGCTAAATGTATGTTTACTGTGGACGAAACATGTTCTCTGACTGCGAACATAAGCTGCGTAATATCATCAATATATAAAGTTGGATTTTCCTTCAACTTTAATATGGGCATCATCATTAGTAGTTTTAAATAGTGATGTGAACTTTTTTAACTGTTGAGGAAATCGGTTCACGTTGATGGATGATTCATTTATCATACATGTATTGTCGATACTTATTAGGTTAGGGAAAAAGTCTTTTCGCATATTATAGTGTGTATAAACTTGTAATAAAATCTCTTTGGCTGTACTTTATCTGGCTGGTTTTGATGACATTAAAAAGGTTACATTTCAAGAAAAGAAACAAATTAGTAAAATGTTGTTTCCATTTATTTTTCATTTGTCTTTCTTTCTGTCAAAATGAGTGAATCTAAATAAGAAATTCAATACATTTTAAAATTAACTCGCAATAAGGTGATGTGCTGTATGGTGGGATTATGAGCGTTTGCCGTCGGGCAGAAAAATCGATTCGGATCTAGGCAGTAGACTGCCAACAACTTATGACATTAAAGCAAGAAGTTGAGAGAAAGCGGCCGGAATTCATCAATAGAAAGGGTGTGGTCTTTCATCACGACAACGCTAGACCACATACATATTTAGCCACTCAGTAAAAATTAGGAGAGTTTGGCTGTTGATATAAACAGTTAACCAACAGTATTACTGTTAAAAGCTCAACTTCTTTCAACTGTTCTCTTTCTTTCGTAATATTACGCTATTTAAAATTATAAGTTCAAAACTAGATTGCCCATCAGATTGCTAGCTAAATTCAAATTCAAGGTCTCTCTTAGAGTTTCGCGGCAGCCTTGTGCTTCGCTGTCACCCCCGTCACGAAAGACATTATTTGGTTCCAACTCTCCTGTGTCACGAATGAGCAAGCTTCTTAATCTGCACTGTCATGACCTGGACATCAATGTCTGCTCAATTGGTCGATTTCGTTCGTCTGTATACGATCTGTTTCAATGATTTTACTGGCGTCTTTTTTCCCGTCTATTTTGCTGCCTAACTTTTTTCCCCAATTTCTTCCTGTGCCTCTCACAATGCACTGTAAGTATATATTTATATGTATATGTGTATTATGTATGTATATGTTTAATTTTTTGTTAAATTTCGCAAGTGGTGTTCATTTGTAAATGTTGTACGAATTTGTTATAAATTATTTAGATTATTTAAGTACTCACTGTAATTGTACTTAATAATGTAGGTAGTTAACGTAAGTGAGCCTAATAAATAAATCATTTTAATTAAGAGGTAAACAATTTTAGATGTTAAAATGCCTATGTTAATCATAGTTGGGTTAGGTAAGGTTAGCCTAACATAGCGGTTCGTGGGGATCCGAGGATAAGGCCTCGCTGTGAACTCGGACTCGCACATCACCGCTGATGGTGGAATCCGGGGGGGGGGGGGGGTTCATAGTAAAAAAGAAGGTACGATTGTACCTTCTTTAAAATAAAATTAAAAATAGTAGTTGTGCCACAGAATAAATAATAGTACTAGC
The DNA here is from genome assembly GCA_910589475.2 of Bembecia ichneumoniformis. Taxonomy (NCBI): domain Eukaryota; kingdom Metazoa; phylum Arthropoda; class Insecta; order Lepidoptera; family Sesiidae; genus Bembecia; species Bembecia ichneumoniformis. Next base: position 6,751,130 of record OU342537.1, on the reverse strand, counting down.
GGTTGTGCTAGAAGACTAATGTGACCGGAGGCGAAATCGGGAAATCAGTTTCCAGTGGTCTGACTGTGGTCTGTATTTACAGAAACAAATGTAGAGCAAATGCGTTTATCTGTAAGAGATTTATCAACTTTTATAACATTTTTCTATAAAAATTATTGTAGCAACAATTACAAATAATATTTATCTTACCACGATAACCCCTTTCGCGGAAAAATACTTCTTGATCTACATTATTTAGCCATTTGAAAATAACCCATTTTTTTTAAATCTGCGACGAAATATTTAAAAGTAAGTGTATTATCTATATTATATAAACTAATATTATTTATCTCACGGGCAATTCCAGGTCACTGCTATTATAAGTTTGACATCAAAAGTTGCGTTTGGGCTTATCCCAGACACAGACGTAACGTGCTATAGAATAAATTATTAAGTATACTGAATGAATCATTCTATATACTAATAGGGCTTCGATTGCTTATTAAACAAAAACAACGGTTATTGTGACTTAACTGTAATAGTCAAACAACATAGGTCTCGTGAACTTTTTATTGCATTATTTATCTGCATTATTTTATGTTTTCATCAATAGTTTTTGCAGCGTACGCCAAACAATGACTTTTATATGCAAATTATTGATACCTTGTTTTATATTAATGTATTTTTTTTAAATGAACGCCTTGAAAAGGTATACTTACGTAAATATTTTTAGAATCAGCTAAGTAATAATTTTCCATTACAAATAAAAGTAGAAACATACAAAAAATAAAATCTTATAATAATATAATAGTATCTTATAATAATATCTTTATTAATATCATTAGTGTAGGAATGTAGTTACCTAACATTCCTTTCAATTGTACAAGCTTTATTTTTGTTTCGATAATAAGGAAAATTAAGTTCAGGGATCAGCATAATAAACAACGGAGTGCAGTTAGATAACATATTGTTTACGATGACATTACCTACTGCTTATGTACCTAAGTAATTAGGTACTTAGCTATAACTATACTTTTATTTAAACTTTGTTTATTAAAATTAATGAGTGTAAATGTGGTTTTCCGGTTTTATACTGTATAAAACATGTCATATTTAATTAGAAATTTAGCGTATAGGAAAGAACGGAGCCTGAAGCGATGATTGAGGCATTTCATGTGCTTTGTTCAGTGACGTGATTAGTCGCTAATGGCGTCAATATAGTCTTCATAGGCCAGTCACCTATGTTTCACTTTTATTTCAAGTGTGATTTTATTCAAGTGGTTTAGAAATGACGATGCTTTCAATGGTGTAAGGAAACACTGTATCGAGATCTATGTGTCTAAACTATGAGGGCTGTTAAGCTGACCACAATGACAATGATAGCAAAATTCCTAGTCCACAAGTTCAGGGTCGCTCAGCGAGCATTGATTGGAGTTCTTAGGTGGATAGGATCAGAAATTCGCCGGAGAACCAAAGTTGTCGATATAGCCGAAAGAATACGCTAGCTGGAGTGGTAATGGGCCGGTCACATCTTTTGCAGAGCGGATAACAGACGGGTTCTCGAATGGAGGCCACGAATTGGATACGACCTAAAAGCGAAGCGACCAGGTGGACAGACGATCTGAAAGGCTTCGCAGGAAGAGCTGGATGCGAAGTACAGAGAACCGTGCGAGCTGGCGAGCCTTAGGAGTAGCCGACATCCAGTAGTGGAGAGACACAGGAAAAGTCAAGCTTTGAGCCGGTGGTGGTTCAAAACGACTCCGCTGTTGATTTTTTTTTATAGTGGCAGGTTTTTTTTCTTTAGAAGCCCGCTTGAGTAAATACATTTATTACCGGCCTAGATACCTTACCTTACCTTGACGACCCCGTTGGAAGAGTGGTTCGAGTTCGATACCCGGCTGGTTCAACTATGGAAATTAACTTTTCAAGGTTGCCTCTGGTCTGGATTTGGAAAGTAGTGGCAGAGCATAATGGCGTATCGCAGTCATTTGGGCAGCCTGTCTACTGCCAGTAACCATCCCCTTACCGTGAAATACCATCGTGAAATAACAGCATATATGCTGTTGCGTGTATCTAGGCCAGACAATATAATAATGGATTAGATTTCATTTTCTGTATTACCGAACCTGTATAGGTATGAAACGACACCTACGAGTATAGTAAGACTCTATAAGCTCTATACAGACTGCGTATCTCAAAGTTCTACCTACCTAGTGCAACGGAACACAACGTTTATGTTAAGCTCAATAGATAGGATGACGGTTGACTTAATGGTAGGTGACTACGTCGCCTATAAACCTAATAACTTTTCTAAAGGTTTAAACTAAACCTTAAAAAAAGGGTCATGAATTGTCTTCATTTATCATAAACTATCCACATAACAAATTGTCAAGTTAGTTATTGTAAACAAAGTTATGCCACCTAGAGTGGGTGGTTAATTATGCCTCTGACTATATAATATTCGCATAACTAAAATTTCATTTATTTAACTTCGTATACTTATTGATTATTTTCACCTTATCACTTTGTGGTCATCTTTAGTATATTTGATTATATTTATATTGTACCTTGGATAACCAAGGTAATATATTAAATATTACTTTGTTTGTGTTTGAGTACTTATCAGCGTTAGTCTACCGAAATGACCCAAACATTCATTATTTGGATAAAAATTATTAATTTCAATTCGAAACTTTCGTGTATATTTTTAAAATGCCATTTGAAATATGGTTTTTACTAACTGTTTCATATGAATATATACAAACAATAAAACAGTTTCTATTGTGGTAAAGAAAAACCCGCATGGACTTTTGACCAACCTATACTACTCAAAACAAAATAAGGGCCACTAGTTTATTTACATTTAAGTGCACTTTAGTAAACTGAAAGTAACTGATAATAGCATTATATTGATATTACGAACTCTTTGGTGTTTGATCTCTTTTATGCTTCCTAATTTGAAAAATATTGGCCATTGTTTTAAGAAAAAAAATAATTGGAAATTATTCTTATGTTTTCTTCGATTGTCTTCTTAACTTGTTTCGGTTATTTTAGGAAAAAAGTTTTACTTTTTCAATTTTAATTGATTCATTTATCATCTCGCGTTAATCATGCCACCATTACGAAGGCACATGGATACAATTACAGCAACCAGAGCCATAACTATGATTCAAGAAGGACGTTCTCAGCGTTACGTGGGTTTGCAGTTGGGTTTTTCTCGAAGAGCTGTCCAAAATGTATGGAATCCATTCCAAGAGACCGGCAGTGTTGCCAGGAGACCCGGTTCAGGTACAGTTCGTGTAACAACGGCGCACGAGGATCGGTACGTCCAACTAAGTGCTCGTCGTGATCGTACAGTAACGGCCCGTAAGTTACAACACCACCTACGGCTGACAACGGGTACCCGTGTCAGTGATTAAACTATACCTAATCGATTGCACGAAGACCAGCAAATGTCAAGAAGTCGAGTTGTTCGAATTCCTCTGACTAGGGTTCAACGTGCAAACCGTTTAAGATTCTGCCGTCAGTATTTGAACTGGGGAGTTAATCAGTGGGGCAAGGTGCTTTTTACAGACGAGTGCAAAGTAAAATTTTTTAATGATGATCGGCGTGTTAGGGTGTGCAGACGACGCGGCGAGCGTTTTTCGGAGTCCTGCATCCACGAAGTTGACCGTTTCGGTGGTCCCAACGTAATGGTTTGGGGTGGGATTAGTTTACACGGTAAAACCGAGCTCACCATTTTAAATGCGGATACCATAACTGCAGAACGTTACATCGAAGACGTCATCAGGCTTCAAGTGATCCCATTTGCACAGCGAGTGGGGCCTGGATTCATCCTGATGTAAGACAATGCCCGTGCACACACAGCTCGATCGACCCAAACTGTCCTAGAAGGGTCTCATATTGAGGTATTACCATGGCCAGCTAACAGTCCGGATTTAAATCCAATCGAGCAATTGTGGGACCAATTGAAACGAAGGGTTAGAGAGAATGAGCAAGGGGTCTACAACCAACAGCAGCTGATTGACGCTTTAAAACGTGTCTGGGAGGAGATTCCAGATGAAAACATGAGGAATTTGATCCAGAGTATGCATACGAGGCTTCATGAGTGTATTGTTAAGAGAGGAGGACATACTCGTTACTAAAAAGAAGAAACAAAAGTGACAAGAACAGTATTTTGTCTTTTTCCGGTGATTTCTTTTGTTCATGTTTTTCATTCAAAATGGCCAATTTCATTATGAACTTTAAAAAAACAGTTCATGATCATTATTTTAAACAATTGTTAGTCTATATTATAACCAATAACATTATTTTGTAGTTACATAAGTTAAACAATTTAATGTCTTTATTGTTTTCATGGTACAGCAAAAAATCTTAGTGGCCCTTATTTTGTTTTGAGTAGTATATTATCATGTGTGGACTTTGATGAGACTCACTTGCGGGAGACAGACTTCACTTTGTTCATTTTCCCGTGATCAAACGGTATTAACCACGTGTATTCCCAGAAGGAGTCATGGGGGTTCTACCATAATTTATTAATAACGTGGATCCACGTTCCGGCATATAAAGGGTTAAATATGTATGGAAAAAGTGCGCAATTAAAAGTCTTGACATTACGTCAATAATAATAACAAATAGTGTATAGTTTAAAGTATTCATCGCACCGTATTATGAGATGAGTAATGTCTGCTGTGCGTTCTTATAGCGCGTTTACACTCTCATCTAATGACTCTGACGCGGCTCGTATCATGTCTCGGTTCGCGCTCCCTAGCTTGTGGAGCTAACGAACTTGTGTTTATGATTAGCGGAATGAACTCTATGTTTACTGAGATTATACTATTACACCATTGTGCCCATAAATTAAGAGGGGATACCAGATTAAAATTATATTGCTTGATAAAATATATAAACAGTGGTCATTACTGATTAGTTTCATACCCAGTTCACAACAAGATTTTACATAGAAATGTTAGTTGTGCAAATAATAGTAATGCATTCATAGATGTATAGATTTTAGATTCCTTAGATTACTCGAATTATAATCCATACTAATTTTATAAATGTGAAAGTAACTCTGTCTGTTAACTTTTCACGCTAAGGAGTGAAGACTGCTGAACCAATCATCATGAAATTTTGTATAGACGTTGTAGAAAAGGACATAAGGTATCTTTTATCCAGAAAAAGTAATCATCTAAAAATAAAAATTTAACGCCTGGCAAAAGTATAACAGTAATGAATATGTCAGACGTTATAAGTGGGACGCACTAAAACCGGAATGAATATGAAAAAGTTCTCGTTCTCGTGGCTCGCGCGAGAGTGTAAACGCGCTATTAGATATCACATAACATAAGCAAGTTGACGAAAAGCAGCTATTATAAGTTATGAATTGAGAATTTGATGAGATCAATCGGTTATTATTTCTAATTTTTATACTAGTTCACAATGACGATTTCATATAATTAACTTTGTGATCATAGGAAACCCCATATAGTATAGATACAAGAAAAAAATAGGAATAAGAGGTACGGCGGTGGTTAGTGATCGCGACCCCCAGCTTCGTATGAATTAATATGGAACATGACGGATGCATATGACCACGTTGGGCGACAGGTGACCAAGACAAACAGATACATATTCGTGTATACAAATCTTTTTTTTCTATTTTGAGCGAAGATCGAGTCTGCGACCTGTGACACAGTAGGCAGAGCTATTTCAAACAATATTCGTAATTAAAATTGTCTGCCACCTTTACCATTTAATTTATTAGTTACTAGCGGTCCGTCCCGGCTTCCTCCTTGGGAATTTCCTCCGTGCCAGGAAAAATTTTTGAGTTTATTCTAGGAAAACGGCAATTTTGTATGGAGGGGGATAAAGGGCGGAGATGGGGGAGGATGAGTAGCCTATGTTACTCACTGATAATGTAGCTTTCTATAGGTGAAAGAATTTTTAAAATCGGTCCAGTAGTTTTTGAGTTTATTCATTACAAACATACAAAAATACATACATACAAACCTTTTCTCTTTATAATATAGATATAGATTAATTTTAGCAGGGAGTACTACACAAACACAAAGTTAAGATATCCTTCAAAGAGAGGATGGCGACGGAGACTTAAAAAGAAATTACTCAGATTCAAGCTTAGCAATAGTCAATAAATAATTGAACAAAGAAATCACAGTTGAAAAATTATTAGTTTAGCTATTATGTACACATATAAATACGTAATAAACACAGCGTTCCTTATTAGTGTTTAATTAGGCGCTGAGATAAAATATTGTGTGGTGTTATAGTGGACTATTTTATTAATTGTATGTAAAAGAAAAGGAAAATGAATAACAATTTAATAACAATTATTTTGTTGTTGACATTTGGATGTGAACTATCGCTACAATGACAGAGTAAGTGACACTCTTATTTAAGGGCCACATTAACGCCGTTTTTATCCATACTTCATTTTGAGAAACAGGATTTTGCTCGACGTCAACTAATTAAAATATAGTAATTAAGTGAGACAACTATCAACTGACTTTCGTGAATCACCGACCAACTGTTCTTCACTGAAGAGGCAGCAAGTTCCGAAACACACCAGCACACTGTTATTTCACGGTGATCTTCTGTAAGGGGATGGTTACTGCCGCAAAACCGGCTGCCTAAATGACTGCGAAATGCAGTGTGCTCTACCACTACTTGCCCGATCCAGACCAAAGGCAACTTTGTAAAGTTCATTTCCACTTGGCTCTGCCGGGAATCCAACCCGGGACTCCTGGGTCAGAGCGCTAAGACAAGCACCCTAACCACTCGTCAAAAGTTAGAATAAGAAGAAAGAAAGTTATAGAAACGTTTAAGTATAACGAATAACGTGAACTTTGTTTAATTTAGGAACATGTGACGATTGCAAGCTAATAAGTTCGTGTCCTGGTGCAGCTGAAGCAAGATCAACAAATGATTACAGCTATGTTATCAAAATGAGAAACGCGTTTTGCGGTTACTCTCCGGGCACATCTATTCCCATGGTGAGTGGAGTTTAAAGAGTAGCAGATAGAGATAGCGAGATAATGATAATTTTCTAGGGTTCCCGGGTTCAATTCCCGGCAGGGTCAACTTTGAAAAATGAACTTTTCAAATTTGGCTCTGGTCTGGATTTGGAAAGTAATGGCGAGCACACTGTGTTTTCGCAGTCATTTGGGCAGCCCATCTGGCGGCAGTAATCACCCTGAAATAACAGAAGACCACAGAAGACAGAAGACAGAACTTACAGAAGACCACCGTGAAATAACAGCATGTGTGCTGTTGTGTTTCGGTAAGTGAGTAAGGCATGCCAGAGCCCATTTCCCCCTATTCACTGCTAATCCCTTGTCCTTAATCCTACTGCAGTCGGCAGCGCACTTGCAGCAACTTTGATGTTGCTTGTATTATAGGCGACGGTAGCCACCTACCATCAAGTGGACCGTCAGCCTGTCTGCCGATCTGAACATAAAAAAATACCTAAGCAAATAATGATAATTCCTTTTGAATGAACAAGCAAAATCAGCCACATTCAGCAAGTCTACTCTGTACTTTTGTGAAAATGTTTTCAGATATGTTGTTCCGATTTCGAACAACCGCCCGGACATGAAACATCCAGTGTTCCACCTTCAATCAAACGAGAACGATCAACTTCTACTTCGCCTAGCGTAGATAAGGGAGTCTTTCCAGGAACAACCGAATCTTCACCAAGTTACAATTCTATTTCGAATGTGATAGATGTGGATGAGGAAAATATAGATCAACATCCAAACCTCCGTCTGTTACCAGAAAAATGTGGAAAAACAAATGAAAATAGGATAGTAGGTGGATCCGTTGCTGGTCTATACGAATTCCCATGGATAGTGCTCATAGCTTACACTAAGGGTCCAGGTAATACAAATACCTAGTTAACGAAAGTGAGTATAAGAGAAAATATGTATCAAGATATATCTGTATGTATATCAGAATGTATACAGAATATATATTCTGTATGCAGAATGTATATAAGCAGGAGAGGGTACATGTCAGCTCCGTGCTTTTTATTGTTTAAAAATATTTTCTAAAGTTTTTCGTTGGAGTGAACGTTGCATTGAGTGACTGTTTGAATAAAAAATCAGTATAAGCGTTGGTGAACTAAAATATGTCTGTGTTCTTTTAAAATCCGTGAATGAATGTAACTTAACAATGGTGTAAAAGTGCCTTCAATATTTGGAACATTTGCAGACACTGACTTTTGTAAATGTAAATTACGCTTGATTAGTTGAAAGGCCAAAGGTGACTATATGATAAAATAAACAATAGTGCATTTAAAATTAATACAGCTGTTATCAGAATATTTAATTTAATATTATACCCTCATTACCTAAATTCTACAAAGTCCCCGATCAAGTAACCATACGATTATTTCGACGAATCTACCACAGAGTTCGTTGGCGTAGCGGCTGGGTGACTCAACTAAAGACCGGTTGATTCCGACTGAGCGGGGTTCGAAACCCATTGCTATCTAAATGGAAATACAGAATTTTTTTTTCAAATTGAAATAGATTTTCTTGGACTATTAATTAGTGGTATCTATATTTCTTTTTCGTCACCTATTTTAAGTTACGACAAAAAAAATCGTTTGGACACTAACGTGCAATTTTGCCATATACGGCGAATTAACCTGCGATTGATAGTACCATCGACTAAGAAAATAAGGTTGAATTCCAGCAACATAATCGCAACAGAAGGCGATACTGACGGTGAACTGTAATAGCGCCATCTACCAAGTAATTAGCGACCACTTACACCATCTCACCACTTACACGATCTATTGGTCGGGCAAAAGATCATGCCTCGCACACGGTCTCCGGCAACAAAAACATGCGCTGCGTGCAACGTAATAATCACAGATAAGCAGTTTATTGGCTGCAAATCAGCTGGATGCGAACGATATTACCACAATCTATGTATTAATATCGGCAAACTAACGCTGGAGCAGAAATCTACATGGGTATGCCCAACATGCGTCTGTGCAACAAAGCGAGGCGGTGATAACACTTCGACCCCTGTGCGGGGTGCAACTGTTCCCGGTCAGATCGGGGAGTTACGGGACCCACCAACGCCGAATGGCGACCTGCGTGAGTTAATTGACGAGATTCGACTCATGAGGCAGGACATACGCACGATGAACTCTCGACTGGATGAAGTAGTTGCCTCACTTAATCAATGCTTTGATCGTGTCGATAACTGTACTCGCAGCGTTAATATTGTGGAATCACGCCTTCAAATATTGGAACAGAAAGGGACCGACTGTTCGAAACATATTACAGTAATTTCGCAACTCCAAGACCAAGTAAACAATCTGTCCCAAACACTCCTGCGCAGTGAGGTTGAAATAGTGGGAATTCCAGAATTGCCAAACGAAAACCCCCATCATATAATCCTCACGGCCGCAGCAAAAATCGGAATTAAGTTAGTGGACAGTGATTTAGACTTCGTAACTCGAGCGGGTCCTAGACGTTCTAACAAAAACGATTCTCCTCGTCCACTTGTGGTTAAATTTATTCGCAGGGATAAACGGGACGAATTTATTAAATCTGCGAAAAATCGCTCAAACCTTACGGCATTCGATCTAGAAGTATCTGATTCCAAACAAAAAAATTATGTCAACGATCGCCTGACCCATGCAAACAGGTTGTTATTTCGTGACACCAGAGTACGCGCTAAACAGGCAGGCTTCAGATACTGCTGGACAAAATTGGGGTCAATTTACATTCGACGCAGGGATGGCAGTGGGGCTTTGCGCGTTCGCTCGCGGGACGATTTGGATCTCCTTCTCGCTTCTGGCCAAGGGAATATTCCGCCACCAACAGTTGAAACCAATAGCAATAAAAGTACCGAGGCATCCCAGTAATGTGCTTACTTTTTGCTTTGTGTATTGTCGAGCCTCCTTTCATATTAATGCTTTCATAAGTAATTATCAGTTTTTATTAGTGTTTACATTGTATAAATTTGAAGAACTCTGTAGTATCCATAGACACATCGTGTATTTAAGTGTTTGTAAGGGAAAGTCGGTTGAGTGGATAGCGCCAAACAATTATAAAATATTTTTCTCACACAATGTACATTCAATTTACTACACTGTTATTGTACTCACCCCGAAAACATTTGAAATTCACAAATACACGCAACTCCTTATCTCTTACAAAATTCCACATATACTTTCACTTTTTTCCTTTTCAAAAACGGCACGTGTTCACGCGAGTTTCATTCAACTAACCCTGGAAACATTGGATAGGTTATATTTCAAAAATAGAAATGATCGACTTGAGTTTCCTTAAAAGTATCGACTCGCCTGAAACACATTGCCGAACAATAGACTACCCAGAAGATTACATTGAAATTCCAGAAAAAACGTCAAGCCTTAAGATAATCACACTAAACATTAGGAGCCTTCACAAAAATTTTAATCATTTTCAAGTAATTTTAAGTCGCATAAATGGGCAATTTGACGCTATAATCCTTACAGAGTGCTGGATCTCAGAGAACTCTATTATCAATAAGTTAAACGGGTACACGGTGTACAGAACCAGAAAACTGATAAACCAATCAGGTGGAGTTGTAGTTTATGTCAAAGACGCCTTAGATGTCACTGTATCGGAGCCAGACTTCAGCGATGCAAACTGTCTATCGATCACCTTCGGCCTCGCCAACGCAATGCTACTAGGGATATACCGATCTCCTTCCGTACAAAACCTCGATAACTTTCTTGGCTCCTTAGAGCAAGCCGTTAGTAACGCGGGCAAGAAAACTTGTGTAATCATGGCTGGTGACATAAACATAGATACCCTACAGGATACTCAGCGGTCTTCTGATTACAAAAATCTCTTGGCAGAATTAGGTCTTAAAGCAATAATCACGGATCCCACTCGTGGAACTTCCTGCCTCGACCACGTTAATGTGTCCTCCCGTTTCTGTGTCAAAGCTGCAGTATGTAGAACAGATGTAACAGATCATTATCTTGTAATCGCTAACGTCACACTGAACAAACCTATATATAACACCAAACTTAAGCTCACAAAAAGGATTAACTACTCGGGCTTGGGCTCGGATCTGATAGAGGAGAACTGGGATCGCGTTTTATCTAAATCAACAGTGGATCTGGCGGTTGAAGAATTTTCGACAATTTTCGATTTACTTGGAATTAGGGGTCCCAATTTGGAATGGTTCAGAAGCTATTTATCGGTAAGATCACAGAGACTTAAAATCAATGACAACTTGAGTAATAAAAACATAGTTTCATTTGGCGTCCCTCAAGGAAGTATTCTTGGTCCCACTCTCTTTCTGGCGTATGTCAATGATATTGTGCAGGTTCCACTGAAAAACGCAACTGTTATTTGCTACGCTGACGATACGACATTAATGTTTCATGGCCCGACGTGGGATGATGTGTACCGGGACTGTGCGCAGGGGATGTCTACTGTAGCGAGGTGGCTTGAAAATAATCTGCTTACCCTTAGTGCAAGCAAAACAAAATACATTTGTTTTCACAACACCGCCGCCTCTGCCCCTAAATCAATTCCAATGACTATCACTGTCTGCACTTGTGGTGCACGCTCTTCTCACGATATTCTTGGTTGTAAATGCAACATCATTGAAAGGACTAATACCATTAAATATTTGGGTGTTCATGTGGATGAAAAATTTACATTCAAGGACCACATCGTTGCTACTGCAAACCGTGTACGCAAGCTTATTCACCCAATGAAGTTACTTAGAGAAGTAGTGGACAGGCCCCTTCTGCTCTCAATCTACACTTCCATTTGTCAATCACTCCTAACTTATTGTATCTCAGTGTGGGGCGGCTGCGACAAAACTAAACTGATTACCCTTGAGCGAGCCCAACGTTCTATTCTGAAAGTTATGCTCGCTAAGCCTTTCCGGTTCCCAACTTCTCAATTATATAAGGAAAGTCAAGTACTGAATGTTCGCGGGCTCTTTATCCACAAAGTCGTAACAGCCTTCCACAGGCGTACTCTGTGCTCCCCATTGTATCGGGAATGTTTACATCGTCGTATCTTCAAGGTGCCTCTGCCTACTGTCAAAACATACTTTGGACGGCGTTCAAACGACTTTTTGCATGCACTTCTGTACAACAACGTGGTTAGAGGGTGTGACATTAGGGATAGAAGCACAAGGGATACTAAGATAATAGTCCTAAAATGGTTGCAGGGATTGGATTATAATAGGACGGAGCTATTGCTTAGAAACGGGCTTCGGAACGCGCACACGAGCGAGCACGCTCACACATAGGGATACACATGCACATATGACACGCTATCGAACACACAGTTCGCACTTTCTACATAACCTACATATTAAAATTTTGGCTTTAAATTTGTGTATATGTGTATATGGATATTCGTTGGATTTTCTTTTCTTTTCTTTTTTGCTGATTGATCTCCTACATCACAAGCTTAGCTTAGTGTAGGGGTCAAAATTCAAGTTACTAATTGTAAACAAGTGTATGAAGCTAATAAATCATTATTATTATTATTATTATTCATTTATTTATTTATTTTCTTAATTTTAAATTTTTTACAATATATATGTATATAAAAACAATAAATATTATAAAAAACTTAAAATTAGGTGTCCTCTAATAGCGGGGCAAGGCCCAAGCTACCGGTGGTTAGGGCTGCAGAGTGAGGAACCTCCTGACAATTCGTGCCGTGTCAAGAAGTACCGCCTTCTGTATCTGTCCCTTGATCCAGCCATCTAGCGAGAGCCTCTTAAGATGTTGGTCAAGGCTCTTCGCTATAAGACCGTTCGCCGAGATGACTATCGGGACGATAATCGTCGAATCGACGTCCCACATGGCGGTCACCTCGTGAGCCAAGTCGATGTATTTGGTAAGTTTTTCTTTTTCGGCTTTCACGAGGTTTTCGTCATGCGGAACAGCGATGTCGACAAGCATCGTCCGGCGCTGGGATCGGTCAATAACCACGATGTCAGGCTTATTGGCGACAATAGTCCTGTCCGTGATTATGGAGCGATCCCAGTAGAGCGTAGCATGACCATTTTCGAGAACGGGCGCAGGCACGTACTTGTAGTACGGCACCTCAGACTCGATAAGACCGTATCGAATGGCAAGTTGCTGATGAATGATCCTGGCTACTTGGTTGTGTCTGTGCAAATACTCGCCGTTAGAAAGATGAGCACAACCGGAAATAATATGCCTGAGTGTCTCTCCAGGACGGTGGCATGCCCGACAGATGTCGACCGTACCGTCCTTCAGGATATATTTCCGGTAATTGTTCGTCTTAATAACTTCGTCCGCAATTGCACAGACAAAACCTTCAGTTTCCCCAAAGAGGTCACCGAAACGTAGCCAGTTCACTGACATGAGCGAATCCACTTCAGGTCCTGTCAGGGCCTTGTAGAATCGCCCTATTATTATTATTATTAAATCATCTGCTTTTCAAGCTGTTCCGTTCCTCAAGCTATTTAAATATAATTAAAACAGAAATATCGTGTTTTTTGAAACATCTCTACATTTTCATTAAAAGGGATTGTAAAACTGAAAATGGTGGAAGAGGGAAAATTACTATTTTAGCAATATTTAAAAACTTTTTAATCACACAACGAAACAAAACCGAATGCAATTAATGATTGACAAGGAAATTTTTATATAAAAAAAGACAAGCAATTTAAAATGAAAACAAGCAGCAAAGAATGATATCGTTGATTAAAAAAAAAAAACATATTTAAGAACAGTAATTTTTCTACAATTACAATACAACAGTAATTTTTTCTTTGTTTCAATAAATTAGTTATCGTAGAATCGAGTAAAATGCCACTAAATGTATGAACTATACACGAGTATCAACATTTTTTACAACAACATTATTTTTCAAGGTAAGGGATTCTCATATGAATGTAGTGGTACGTTAATCAATGAAAGATATGTCCTGACTGCTGCTCACTGCATCAAAGGGAAGAAAGTGGCTGGTGTTAGAGTAGGCGAATACAATTTAAAGACAGAAGAAGATTGTGTTGGGGTCGCGCCGCAAAGAACCTGCGAGAGTTTAATACAGGTTAGCTGTTTAAGAGTATTCACACACTTATTTAAGTAGCTGAGAAGAATCTGAGAAGATAAGTAGTTAGTTGACTTATGTAATATTTCCAAACTCATATGTTCCAGGACAGACGTTTAGAAAACATAACTGTCCACAAAGGTTACTTGGGTCTGGGTGAGGCGAAAGGTCATGACATTGCACTCTTGCGTCTTTTTCGTCCGATAACTATGAACGATACCATCAGTAAGTAAATAATTTTTGTAAGTAAATGTCTTAGTAGTATCAGTTTTTGCATTTCACTCCGAAACTTACATTCTTGCAGTTAGACAATAAATATGTTAGGCGTTATATTGGTTTACAAATCTCTTATTTTTCAATGAAATCGCGGGCACTAGCTAGTCTTAGATAATACAGCAATATTTATTACCAACTAGTTGGAAAATAAAAAAATAACACCTAACTAAATACATGAGCAATGTAACGCTTAACATCTTTATTGCAGTTATAGCTTTGCCAGGCGTTAGATGATCCCTCTGGAACAGTACTTTTTTTCTGAATGAAAGCTAACTGCATCCTGACAACGTGTATGCAAAGATGATCTTTTCAGCGGTTTATGTACAGTTAAAATGTAACAGACAAACAGACAGACAGAGTTACTTTCACAATTATAATATAATTATGGATTGCTGAAAAAATGAATGATAATGATGTTACAATATCAATTCTTCATTATTTTTAAATTTTCGAACAAGATATAAAAAAATTCATAGAAAATGAGACTATGGTCCTAATATTCATGAGTCCCAATCTTCTGGGCTTCGTAAATATTTGGCCGGTGTTCTGGGATGAAGCCTTTTTAAAACAGCAATTTTTGAAGGCAGAGTATCTTTGCTTTTCCAGCGACACCTTAATTAGACCTTGTTAAACATATTAATTAAATATACCGAATGTTACCACAGTCTAACCATACTTACGTCATACAGTCGGGCAACGCTCAATGTTCGAGCCTGCAAACTGAAGCGAATTTGCCGAACGTTGCTCTACGCAAATACATTCGTTGCCTGACTGTATGACGTAAGTATGGTTAGACTGTGATGTTACATTCCTTCGTGCGTGCTATATTTTAAAAGAGGTACAAAATATTCTCTTCAAATATTAATATGTAGATAGTAAATTGTAATCGAATATCTTTCAGAAAATGCTGCAACAGTCTGTCTCCCCACAACAAGGGAACTTAGGAACCGTGATGTTTCTCATCAAGAATCTACTGTTGCCGGTTGGGGGGTAAACGATTATAGGCGACTTTCAAAAGTACTACGTAAGGTGAACGTCAATGTTTACAGCCCCGAAGATTGTCGCGAACACAGCAACATCAAAGACGTAGTCGAAGACTACATGACAGTGCTTTGTGCTGGTGAAGTCGGTAAAGACTCTTGTTACGGTGACTCCGGATCGCCTTTGATGATAGAAAGCAGTTATCCCAGTGGCAGCAGTATGAAACGGTATGTTCAATACGGTATCGTTTCATACGGTCCTTCCGAATGTGGTATCGGACAACCTGCCATTTATACGGATGTCTCCAAGTATATGAAATGGATTTTGGATAATATACAAGAGTAAAGGAAAGGAGTAGCTCAAGTATTCGGGTTATGTTATATTACGTATTTTTTTAGTGATTTTTTTGAATAATTTCTTATAATTCTTTTATATTATGGTGATAGATTTCTTAAATCAAAATATCAAAATCTCTTTAATAGTGTTTGATGTTACATTCAACATATTTAAACAGTAATGTTGGTTGGTTTGGTTGCCTTTATTGGTTTATTCGCCTTACGACAGATTCCAAAATGGACAGTTCGTAACAATATGCACTATATTTTTTCGTAATATGCAAGATTATCATTACATATTTATTATTAGGTCGGGGAAAAAGTTTTTTCGCATAATTGTAACTGGCTGGTTTTGATGATATTAAAAAGGTTAAATTTCAAAAAAAGAAACAAATTAGTAAAATGTTGTTTCCAGCTATTTTTTCATTTCTGTCAAAATGAGTGAATCTAATGAAGAAATTAGATACATTTTAAAATTTTATTACAAAAAAGGAAAAATGCAACGCAAGCCGCGAAAAAATTTGTGACGTTTATGGACCTAATGCAGTGTCAGTAAGAGTAGCACAAAGTTGGTTAGCGTTTTCAATCCGGGAATTTTGATGTCAAAGATGCACCTCGTTCTAGTCGCCCTGTTACGGATAAAATGGACGTCATTTTTGAAAAAGTGGAGTAAGCTCGACATTTGAGTGCCACACGAGCTCACTGAAAGAAGCCTTATGAATCGTGTACTCATTTGCGATTCTTTATTGAGACGTAATGAAACTGAACCGTTTTTGAAGAGATTGATAGCTGGTAACAAAAAGTAGATCACGTATGACAAGAACGTGTGAAAAAGGTCGTGGTCAAAGGTCGGTCAGGCTTTATGGACTGTGCCAAAACCCGGGTTAACACGCAATAAGGTGATGCTGTGTGTATGGTGGGATTAGAAGGGCATTTTTCATTATGAGCTTTTACCGGCGGGCAGAACCATCGATTCGGATCTCTACTGCCAACAACAGATGAGATTAAAGCAAGAAGTTGAGAGAAAGTGGCCGGAATTGATCATATAAAGGGTGTGGTCTTTCATCACGACAACGTTAGACCACACACATCTTTAGCCACTCAGTAAAAATTAAAAGAATTTGGCTAGGAGAATTTGGCCTTTTTTGATCAGAAGTCCCAAAATAAGATGGCAAAAAGTCATCGAACAAAATGGCACATATATACTGTAATTAAATGTAAATAAACTTAAAAAAAATGTCTTGAGTTTTCAAATAAAATGCAAAGAAACTTTTCCCCAACCTATTATCAGATGTCAGATGACAGTGGATTTGTTAATAGACTTAATGGTCAGTAACTTAATGATTAAGTTACTCTTTGTTACTAAGTAAAACTCAAAAAACGTACGAACGGTTGGAGTTTTTTTTTAAATTATGTACGAACACAATTTATAAAATAAAAAAAAATTGAACATAGTTGAATACAAATGTGATTTTCTTTACTTTCACTCTCTTTATAATTAAATATATCTTGAAATTGAATGAAAATAAACGATACACGTAAACCCTTAATGAATGTTACTTATTAATGAAAATTTTAGAAACTTATATCTCCTATAGGTTAAAGCATTGTTTTAGCAATTTAGTGTATATTATTTGTTGTCCTCAATCAATTAATAATAACATTGTTTTGTATAAAAGTCGGCAGGCAGGCTGACGGCCCACTTGATGGTAGGCGGCTACCGTCGCCTATTTATTTATTTACTAATAAACAAACGGTCATAGTTCAGGAAATATTAATAACAAATCAAAATTTGAGCCATCAGGGGAATTTTTGATATGAGCTTCTAGAAGATTTGTAATCTCGATGGATGAAAGAAATTTTTGATTTCATTCTGTAGAAGGGGTGGAAAAAATAAAAATAGGTGTTGTTTTCCAATTCAAATTTTGACGAGCCCGTTGGATGAGTGGTTAGGGTGCTTGCCTTAACGTTCTGTTCTAGGGTTCCCGGGTTCGATTCCCGGCAGGGTCAACTTTGAAAACTGCCTTAACGCTCTGGTCTGGATCTGGAAAGTAGTTGTAGGGCACACTGCGTTTCGCCAGTAATTTGTGCAGCTCTTCTGGCGGCAGTAACCACCCTCTTACAGAAGACCACCGTAAAATAACAGCGCGTGTGCTGTTTGTTGTGTTTCAGTGTGTGAGTAAGGGATGCTAGCGCTCATTTTCCTATCCAATCCCTTATCTTACTGTAGTCGACAGCGTATTTGAAGCAACTGTGGCATTGCTTGTGTTATAAGCGACGGATCACTAAAAATACTTATTCGTCGCCACTTTCACTAAAAATAATCGTTATTTAAAAATTTAAATAATATTAATTCTAAATGAAACAAAATAAGTTCAATATTATTTAATGTTATTTTAACATTTTTTTATTACTTGCATTAAATAATTTCTTATATTAATTATTCTGTACATTGATTGTTTACTTATAACATTAATTATGTAGAAACTACTTAGCAGAAACAGTGAATGTTTTTCAGTCAATTTCTATAGAAATAAAAAAGATCGGCTTCGAGATAATAATTCTATAACACATTGACGCCTACTGAGGATTTTGTCTCTATATTCAAATTTCACTAAATTTGTTGGAACTGGCTGGAGTTCTGTTGGCAGGTGAAAATAGTATATATAAACTATATACTATTTTTCATCTCTTATGGTAAACTTAAGTACATTAAACACACATTTTTAAAAATATCCTTAAAGAGACAAAAACATATTTTGTAATACAAATGTGGGCGTTTAAAACCATTTTCAAGTATTTCATACAACTAAGGTTTTTCTTGTGAAATTTAATAACAGAGATATTTTTGTCTGTATAGAAATTCAAAATATCTACAACTTAATCATAACAAAAACATAAATATAGTGGAACTTATATTTTGTTGATAAATTGCATTGAAAGTTTCTTTTAAAATTATCTTTAAAAATGGCCGATATTATGCGTTTCGTCTCAATTTTATCATAAAGTTAAAAATCTAGGCTTTTGGAAATATTTATTATCTATATAGTAGGTACACGTAGATATTTGGAAAGTTCACGGTTTTAAGCATGTAATTTGGCAGTTTGGGTCGTGTAGGTACTTGGTTTAAATTTGATAAATTGTTTTACTACTGAGTGTACCTAATTGAAATTTACTGAGCATATTTATTTTAATAGCCATTCATAAAATTGTCGACAAGCAAATACCTAAACAAATAAACCAAGCACAAAGTTTTCACCCAAAAGGAAATCAGCTCGGAGTAAAACATAATATTATTTAACTTGAATCAGCTAAGTACATATAATTTATCACAATTTCGATCAGAGCATGCGACAAAATATATGACGAAGAAATAGTTAGTTACTCGTCAA
This sequence comes from Bembecia ichneumoniformis, assembly GCA_910589475.2. NCBI lineage: Eukaryota > Metazoa > Arthropoda > Insecta > Lepidoptera > Sesiidae > Bembecia > Bembecia ichneumoniformis. The sequence continues at coordinate 6,732,083 of OU342537.1, read as the reverse complement.
AAGATAAGTTAACTGATCGCAGACACATCTGCAACATAGATTTGTATTTGAACATTAAAATAATTTAGCTCTGTGTGAAAATCAATATTCGTCGAATCAACTTAGTTGTAGGACCGTATCGGGCTCGAAGGACCAGCAGATGGTATGGCGGTGTGTAAATAACTACCATTGTAATGCGTGTGCGGGAGAGGTTTTATGGGTATCCTGTAGTATATTGGCTGGTGCTTCACAACCGAGTAACAGTACCTGCTCGGCGGATGTATCCAGGTCCAGGTGTCCTCCAGATGAGCAAGTTCAGCTCGGCGCCAGTCACCAACACAAATTATGTCCACAACGTTGTAGTTGCGGACGTTTACCTATTTATTCAGTATGTAGCAATTTTCATCTCCAATTCGTAAAATTTTAATTCAGTTTACACAATGTGTCAACCTAAATATGTAGTCAGTATTAATTTTCAATGAAATTATACACTGTTGTTTCAAAAAAATAAAATTTCTTCTATTAAAGTAACAAACAAATATACACGGTTACTTGTAAGTGGTCGTACATACATTGAGAGGTGTTAGTATTGATCAAAACCACATCAAATACATCAACAATTTTCATTCTGTACTTAATACTATATGCAAAAATTAACCGTTTTCGAGATATTTAACATTTTAGGTTTATTTCAGAAAAGAGTCACTTTTATTTGAGTTCACACAGTTATTAAGCTGGAACGTCTATTTTGTTTTAGAAATTTCTAGTTTTATTAACAAATTAGTTAAACTTAAGCAACTTTTAAACAAAAGAAAAAACAACCCGAAAACTATCTCTCGAAAAAGGTTAATTTTTTGGATAGAGTATAACAGAATGAAAATTGTTAGTTTTGATCTATACTAACACCTCTCAATGTATGTACGACCACTTACAAGTAACCCTGTGTATTTAGCTTCGACATTGCTTACATATAACTTTTGTTGAGTGGATTTTTCAAGTTGAGTGGATTTAGTTTGGTCAGACTGGAACAATATGGAATTGAGACAATTTAAGTGAACTTCCGGATAGAAAAAATAAATAAATGCATTTCTCTACACTGTTATAATCTTCAGATATTTCAGACAACATCAACATTTGATTTAACTTTTAAGTTGTCACACAATGTCAGCACATATTGGTGGAGGAAAAGTGCGGTTTTAAACCGCACTTTCCCTGTGTAAAGTGAGCGTGACGTCAGGCGGTGGTGCGTCATGTCGTGGCTTGCGGCGGCGGTCGACTGGCGGCAATCCCACAATCCCAGCCACATTCGCTCCTATCCCCACACTTCTTTCCAGACCCGCTCCCACAACGGAGGACAGCTCAGACCCGCTGTACTCCGAATAACCGCTGCTGCATGACCTAACACTGCAGGTCGCGTGGACTTTTTGTTCTGAATAAAATATATTTTAACTTATATTATATTGGTCTAGTAAAGCCAGGAAGACAACGCAATCAATTTAAACAAACCCGATCCATACTAAGTTATACGACATCGAATGATTTTGTATCTCTGTCCTTTTCTAACGGCCGGCGCTATCTATTTCAAGATACAGGAAAGCGATCTTGACGACACTTGGTCATGAATTTTTATGATCCTTTTTAAATACGTCCACTAAACAAAATAGGTATTGCTAATAAAAATACGTGTTAACTAAACATTTCTTTTATTAAAAAATGTTATGAACCCCTGGAAGATTGTTTACATTCTTTGCGTTGTCTTCGCGGTTTAGAGTCTTCATAAAACCCTAATTTAGCATTGGAAGATATCTTTTCAAACAAGGTGTTACTACATTTTCTTTTATAGCTCATAAATAGTGCTCATGGTTTTTGAAAAGACCAAGAAAAATACTTACTAACCTCCGATAGCGTCGAAGTAGTCTCTGGCGACTTCGTCGAGCTGAAGAACTTGTATGACGGGCGGCGGAGGCTTGGCTCGGCGACGGGCGGCGCGTACTGCTAACGCGGACGTGGCCACAAACACCACCACGAGCAACACAGCCCCTGCTGATATGCCTACGTCACGCGAAAGGAATACTGCAAGGAAATATGGCCAGTTGTCAACTATTTTTCAATGAAAGAAAGTGAAGAAAGTTTCTACCATAAATAGGTTTAATCTGTGAAACCAAAGCCTCCGGTCGACTTTGTCTACTTCATATAGTTATGAAAATTTGTATTAAAATTTATGAGATATATAGATTCGTTACAATAAATATGTTAGAAATGAATCTAGAGAGATATTATTATTTATATTTATTTATTTATTTATTTATTTTTCATTTTAGGAAGATTTACAGCCAAACTAGTAGACTTTAGAGTAATGCAATACATATAACAGTGCTTATTACAAATCTTCACCGATAAATTCAAATTAAAAGGAATACACAATATAGGTATTACATAAAGTAGAAAAGAAAACTGTATAGATCGTCACTAACATTCAAAAACATCATCACTACAAGATGCAATTTACACACAGTCAATATCACTGAATTGAATACACACTACATGGCTACTAGGAACCAAAGAAGTTGGCAGCAAGTGTTCCTCTTATTGATGCCGTACTGTGTACTTATAGGTCGAATAATCTAAATAGTGCGTTCCATCCCATTAGTTAATTTTTAATGTAATTTATATATCCAAGGTTATATCACGTCTAACCATATTTACGTCATACAGTCGGGCAACGCTCAATGTTCGAGCCTTTTTTTTTTTTTTTTTTAAGGAGGGGAAATGCATTTACGCACTATTCGTCGAGGGGACGTCTCGACGGGGAATAGTGTGGGACTCACCCGGTGAGAGTCAACGGAAATACCCACTAAAACCCCTCCGGGTTCCACCATCGGCGGTGGTGTGGAACCGAGGTTACAGCTAGGCCATGTCCTCAGATCCCACAAACCGCTTTGTCCGTGAGCGGACTCATCACTTGGCGATTTTTTGGCGCCGTCACGCTAGTTGCGGCTGCCCACTGGAACCCCTGTGGGCAGCCGCGCATCAGTTTTGGTATTTTCAGGACGCCAGATGTCCCGTTCTGGCGCCCTAAAATTATTACCCGACGGTCACCACGGCATATGCGCGGCGACGTCGGCCGACTCTTCGGCGCCTGAGTGGGTCCGCCTGGGGGTCCTCCTCTCGGGACCGCTCCCTGGCCTCTTTGCCACTCATGGCCGCTTCACAAAATGCCTTGACAGCATTCCAGCCGTCAAGGCTGTCAATCATTGCTCTGACGACAGCTGGTAGCGACAAGTCCCGTCCCACGACTGCCGTCAGAGCTGTTCTCTCTTGGGCCCACCCTGGGCACTCCTCCAACACATGTTGGGCCGTATCATTTGGTGCTCCGCACTCGTGACAGGCGGTGGTTAACTCCCTCTTCGCGACGTTACACAGGTACCGTCCGAAGCAACCATGCCCCGTAAGCACCTGCACAAGCCGGAAGGAGAGCGTTCCGGTCCGCCTGGTCACCCACTCCTTAAGGACCGGGGCGATCGCAGTGGCGGTGCGTTCGCCTGCAGTCGGCCGCGACAGCTGGTCGCGCCATACCTCCATTGCCTTTTCTTTGGCCTCCTTTCTCCAGCGTGACACCTCTTCTGGGAGAGGGCTCACGCCGCGGGCCCTTGCTTCCGCGGTCCTATAGTAAACCACTGCAAGGACCTTGGCCTCCAGCTCCCAGGGAGGTGTCCCTGCAATTGCGCATGCAGCCTCCCACGAGGTGGTGCGATACGCTCTGATGGCCCTGTTCGCCACGACCCGCTGCGGTCGTCGCAGCAGGGCTTTGTTGTAGGCAGACAAGGAGTCAACCCAGATGGGCGCTCCGTACAGGGCCATTGAGCGCACCACGCCCGCAAAGAGGCGACGACACCCTCCGCTTGGCCCGCCCAGATTGGGCATTAATCTGGCTAGCGCCAGAGACGTCCTCACAAGTTTTGGAGACAATCTCCGGAAGTGTTCCCTAAAATTCCATCGGCTATCGAGGACGACGCCGAGGTATTTCAGCGACGAGCCGATGCCAATGGAAACACCACCAACGATGAGATGAGTGTCTGGCGGTGGCGCCTTACGAGGACCATGGAAGCATATAGCTTCGGACTTCTCAAGGGCCACCGTCAAGCCCAGACGCCTAATGCGTGCCACCACCTGCGCCACACCTGCTGTTGCCAACAGGGTCGCGTCTCTAAGTGTGCTCCCGCGGGCGGTCACAAGAGTGTCGTCCGCGTAGCAGGTGACATCGACCCCGCGCAGGGTAATGCCCCGCAGCACCCAGTCGTAGCCGATGTTCCACAGGAGCGGCCCGAGAACCGACCCCTGCGGAACACCGCACGACACTTCCCGTCGACATATACCAACGCTTGTGGGGTACTCAACCAATCTACCCGAAAGGTACTCGTCGATGATTCGACGCAAGTACCCCGGGAAGTCGTGGTACCCCATAGCCTCCATGATTACTGCGTGCGGCAAGGTGTTGAAAGCGTTGGATATGTCGAGGGACACCGCCAAGACAACCCCGCCTTCCTCAATCTCTTCCTCCACAAGCGACCTGATTCTGGCGATGGCGTCCACGGTGGATCTGCCCCGCCGAAAACCGAACTGGTTGTTGGCCAGGTTCGGTCCCTTCTCCTCCAGATGTTGAACGAGTCGAGCGGCTAAAATGCGCTCAAACAGTTTGCCGGCCTCGCTCAACAACACTATTGGGCGGTAACCGGATGGAGAGTCCACCGGTCGCCCAGGCTTCCGAATGAGGACAAGCTTGCCCACTTTCCACTCTTTGGGGAAGTGGCCTTTTCTCACGCAGGTGGTGAGTAGAGCGCGGAATGATAAGTCCATACCGCCCTCCTTGAGTGCCAAGGCCCAGGCCTTCCCCGGGATGCCGTCGGGACCAGGTGCTGTGTTCTTCGCTCGAAGGCGAAGAACCGCCCTGTCTAATTCACCCTTGGACACCTCTGGGGGGTCTTCGAGCGAAGTCGGTCGCCTTAGCTGTTCCGGCTCAGTCGGAGCGGCGCCCTCAGGCCTGGCAGGAAACAAACCTTCTATTACGTTTGTGAGCGTACCCACTTCCATCTCAGATGTAAGCGGGGGGGCCCAGGGGCGGAGCTTGCTCATAACGAGCTTATATGGCCTACCCCATGGGTCCTGCTCCAGCGTATCCAATAACTCCTGCCAGGCGCGCTCTTTGGCGGCACCAATTTCACCTCTCAAAGCCTTCTTGGCCTCTTGGAAGGCGGCGAAAAGTGTATTCAGTGTGGATGCGTCCCTGTTGCGTCGACGGGCTCGGGTGTACTGGCGTCGAGCTGACACGCAGGCCGCTCGGAGCTGTTCAAGCTCTGGCGACCACCAGTGCACCTGTCGACGGGGCGGCAGTTTACTGACTCGAGGCATGGCCGCGTCACAAACGCGTGTCATTGCCTCGCGGAGCCACTGCGCCCCCAGGTCCGCATCAGTCAAATCCGGTTTGTTCCACGATTCAACGAGGGACGCCTCTGTTAGAGTGTCTCTCTCCAGCTTCTTTGTGGCCCATCTTGGACCGGTCTCGGTTGAGGGACGTCTCGGACTGATCGGTTCGATCGAGTGGGGGGAGACGGAAAACCGAATGTATCGGTGATCCGATAGAGTCTCGACCTCCTCCTCGACCACCCAGCCCCGAACGCGTCGGGCAAGGGCAGGACTCGCAAAAGCGACGTCGACGACGGAACCGCCCTGATGCCTTACACACGTGTTAGACGTACCTCTGTTCAAAATATCCATGTTATTGCTGGAGAGCCATTCCTCCAAAGCTTTGCCCCTCGGGGACGTGACAGCGGAACCCCACGCTGTCGACTTAGCGTTCAGATCGCCGGCTATCAAGACCTGATACGGCCGACACCAACCCATGAGGACGTCCATCTCCGCCAAGAAGCCCACGAAATCCGAGAGCGGACGATTTGGCGAGAAATAGACGCCCACAAACACGATACTGCCGCACAGAACGGCGACGAACCCATGCCCTCTGAACGTCCGTCCGACAGCGGAGGCTCCCAGTCCCGGCGTCGTAACAATGGCAACGAGGCCGTCGAGGTCCCCAACCCAGTTGTCCCGGGGAACAACCAAGTATGGCTCCGCGACGACCGCCACCTGGATTCTCCACTGCGCCAGTGTCTGGACCAGTAGGTCCTGGGCTCTGGCGCAGTGGTTGATATTGCATTGAAGACATTTTATGGACATTCTGTTTGAATGTCCATGGAAGTTTCAATAGTCCCGTCCGGTGGGTGGGTCGAGGCATTCTGAGTCTGAACTACAGAACCCGTCGGCACTCTCCTTGTCAGTTTGCGCTTGGGGGCCGGACATTTCGCGCTCCCCAAGCGATGATTAGCCGGTTTTCCGGCCTCGAAACAGATAATGCAGTGAGCGTCCGAGCGGCAGTCGGCTGCACGGTGACCCGCTTGGGTCGAGCTTCGATGTTCGATGTCAATGTTCGAGCCTGCAAACTGAAGCGAGTGTGCCGAACGTTGCTCTACGCAAGTACATTCGTTGCCTGACTGTGTGGTTATATACTTATAACCTTGGATATATAAATTATCCTTGGATAAAGATTAAAAGTTATCCATTTTAATCTTTCTTTCCTATACTAGATACATATATCAATGGCGTTACTGCGTTCGAGATTCACGCATTATAACGATTTCTATAGGACCACACTATTGCCCGATTGCCCCAAATCCAGTCAGCCTCAAAATGATATTTTATGCTTGACTTCCAAATAGCTCCAAAAGATTATTCATACAAAATATTAAATAACTAATGCTTGACCAAGTTGACTTGTCAATATTATTTGATGGCACGTTATTCCAAAAAATAAAAAATATCAACTCCTTTTTGTTACTGCAGATTTAGATACTCTTTAGATGTAGTAATATTTTTGTTTTAAGTTGAAATGTGTGTTTTCGGAAGTTAGAATTGCCGGACTAACAAAAATTATTTACTTAAAATAATTATCCTGGAAATATTTTGTTAGAATATCTAAGCTGTGTTATTCTCACCCTTTGTTGTGATGGACACACAAAATAAATACCAAATATACCAAAATCGATAGATGTTTATCATGAGCAACATCTACAGGACAACTGGAGATAATAGTTAGTATATGGAGACTAAATTTTGATATTGATGGGATATTTCTAGTAAATTATGAATTATTTCGATTATTTTTAATATTTGGCCAAAACACATGGCTAAATATTATTTTAAAATCAAAAGTTACCATATAATTTGTTTAGTAGTGCTACAAGGGTGCTTGCTACCTGTAAGATATTGTCGACTTTCACCAAAACCAAAACTGTTAGTATCGTCAAAATTAATTCAAGTTAAGCTAGTTCGTGCAGTTGAAGTATTTTAATAACATATGTACGTTGTAAGTCAACATATAATTCTCGAGAAGAAAAAATAAGCCCATCTCAATTTGTATAAAAATAGAAACTCCATCAAGGTAGAACAAAGCATGTGATGCATACTTCGGATGGGTACAAAGGTGAGAAAACTCAATAAGTAAATATCAGATGGCGCTGAACAATGTAAAAAATGAAGTCCAAAAAGTACTTACGATGCCACCAAGGTGGCGCTGCTTCATTTAATAAAGTGTTCGTAGGTCTTAGAAGCAAAGCCCGTGAGCACCCGTATCTGTTGCAAGCGGATGCACCTGCCTCATCGCCCTCCCGCAGCGCTCCCACGGCTCCCCTCACCAACCACGAGTTGCCCCCTCCCCCCGCTTCCCCTACAGTGACCGCGCCACCCGAAGCTAAAGCTTGTCCTCCGCCAAAGCCCATTGAGGCCCGCCTCGTTAGGACAAGGGACGCGTTAGAGGTAGACATTCTCCACACTGACACCTCGTAATGTGTTGCATTTTCCACTGGAATCGTATTAATTATTTTTTTTAAATAAAATCAGTTATGTTTGTATACTTTTTTTATATTAATGTCGCCAGACAACCTGACGGCCCACTTGATGCTAGGTGGCTACCGTTGCCTACAACACAAGCAACGCCACAGATATAGATATTAAATATAGAGATTAGTAAGGGATAAGTAGAGTGGATTTTATTTTAGAAAATTAGGGCTGTCGTCCTACGGCTGAAATGATGAGGTAAAATGGGCGCTGGCATCCCTTACTCACTCCTCGAAACCAAATAACTGCGAATCGCAGTGTGTCCTGTGGCTCTAGCATGAGTTTACGATACTACACTCGCTAGCGAGAGCGTAAAACATTTATATGGAAAATTGATAATTTGACATTGACAGTTCACGATTTCCCATACAAAAGTTTTACGTTCTCGCTAGCGAGTGTAGTATCGTAAACTCATGCTAGAGCCACTGCTACTACCAAAATATACAAAAAAAGTTGAATAATCGCTGTTTATTGATCTCTTTCTAATAGAACTCTTTGAAACTGACGTTTATGTGGTTTATGTGGTGACTGTTTTGACTGTGCATCACAAGATATTTCTATCTCAAACGTGATTTCATATTAAAAAACAATATTTATCCTAATAACATTTAACACGTGAAATAATGTCATTTCCATTAGTGAAATCAGATGATTAGTTGCGAATTACCTCCTTTATCCAAACTTATCCAAACATTATTGTTTGGTCCTTATCCAAAAATTATTTGCAAACAATAATGTTTTTTTTAGTAATTCAAATTCAATTCTTAAAAGGAATATCTTTCAATTTAGCCTTTACATTGAAAAGGGTAGTAGGTACAAGTATTTACCTGGTATGCACCTGACTTGAAATTCCTCATACTCATAAGCGAGATCACATTGCGTTGGTTGCGGAGGTCGCAAATGTTCTAGATTTATTGTACTTTTGCAAGGTTCTTCTTGAGAGGCTATGCCGTTTCCAGCTTCGCAAGTCACCGCCAAATGGGTGACGAGTGGACCGGTGACTTGTCCCAATGGCAGAGTCGACGACCCGGTCGTAAGTTGTTGCATATCGAATCCAGCCGGTTGGATGTGCCAGAAAAATGTATCGGGCGCTGGCAATGCGCGTATATTACAATGTATATTTTCTTTAACTAATGTCACACCGTGGCCAGCACATTCGGGTGGATCTGGAAAACATAGAGGTGAAACTGTGACAAGGGCATGAGATTAAAAATATTACACACCAAAGGTACAGGAATAAATGATTAAAACAAGATCTTACAATATTTAAGGCTTAATAAGAGCAGGACGAAACTCATATAAATGGAATGAATCTACTACCCAAAAGTATTGATAAATATATAGAAATGAATCCCTATTTCCCTTGGTCACTGCATCACGCGTGAACGGGTAGGCCGATTTTGATTCGGTTTTCACTAATGGAAAGAGGATAAACGGGGAATGTTCATATATATAAAAATTGCACCCCGGGCGAAGCCGGGGGCGGGTCGCTAGTTATTTTCATAAAACAAAACTTTTAAGTTTTTTAAAAAGACTATGCAATCACTAGAAAATAAAGTAAAGGAAACTATGTATTCATATAAGAGCTTATTAGCCCTTTTCTAATATTCACGATAATAATATATTAGATATTATCTAATATATCTAGGTTAATTAGAAGTTGAATATTTTTGAAATAAACTCGGAGAATCTTATACGTGGGAGGGTTCAAAAGTTTTCGGCTCGGCATAGAAAAAAGGCAGTGTAGTAGGTTTTTTTTTAATAAAAAAGGTTATTAAGGTTATTATTATATATTTTTTTTCAATCTATATTCCGTCGATTTTTATACACTTTTCGCATCATTATTAAGATTTCTATCTCTTTATAAAATAAGTTGTGTCTTCAAAATGAGCAAAAACTGTAGCGGCCATTTCATCGTCACTAGAAAACAACCCCTTAAGTCAGACTTCAGCTTTGAAAATAAATAATAGTCACTGGGGCTAGGACCTTGGGTGATGAATTTCTATGAAGCCACATCTTAAAACAGCAGCCTTCGCTATCGTGGCGGTGTGGACAGGCGCATTGTAATGAAGAACTAATAGGTCCTGAACCCATGTGCGGACTACCAAATAGCCTAGCTCGCTGGACCATATGGAACCAGTGCTTTATTAAATCTTACAAACGCTGGACTAACCTGCCAGGGTTGAACCATTCCAAAGCGCTCATTAAAGCCTATAGTCGAAACATGACAAATCAGGCTATGTCGCTTAGTAGGAGCAATTTGTGTATGCTATCTAGGGCACTAACGGGGCACTGCCGCCTCAATAGGCACCTAAAAGTAATGGGGCTCACTAGTACGGGAGAGTGTCGCTTCTGCCATGAGGCAGAAGAAACACCAATGCATATCCTGTGCGAGTGTGGCCCCCTGATGCACAAGCGCAGTCACATCCTAGGAAGCCACACAATGGCTTGTGAAGATGTGAAGAATGCCTCTATCAAAAAAGTACTACAGTTTCTTAACGAGGTAGGTATAGGTAGAGAGCTTTAGTTCACGTGGCGATCACAATATTCCAGCAATGGACGAAGTGATACTGGTACTCTAGCAGACAGAAATAGCCACAAAGACAAGAATAATAAAGAATAAAAACAATGTATTTTCTATACTTGTAACCGGATCTAACTGTTTATGAAGGTTGAGTACTAACATAATACTGTGATGGATATTTGTTCAGCTCTTGTCTCGCCGATGCTATTAGCAGCCGCGCACGAGTACTTTCCGCTGTGGATCCTAGTGGCCTCCTCGACCACTAAGTGCTGAGAATGAATTTTATCACCCCAAGCGCCACCAGCCTTTATTTCACTATCCTGAAAACCATTACACACGGTATAAAATATTTTTCAAAAGCAGTGAGATTAGGTAAATATTTTTTATCGTACAGATCTTTGGTGACGGTCCATAGACCTGTAATATATTGTATTGTATTATATTGTATTGTAATGTATTGCCATATGGGATAAGGTTATAAAGGACAATATGAGGATAGCGGTTCTGGTTCACGTGGCATACTCCGCATACTTAACACACTGAAACACAACGTCACGCAAGTTTTTATTTAACGGGGTCTTCAAGAATTCAAGAAGACTTTATGATCAAACGCGTTCATAGGGTCTTTACGAAGTGCTTGCTGCTGTGGTAGATATTGCCCAGACATTAGCCAGATGGTTTCGGATTCAGAATTATGTTGCGGAATGTAGTGCGTCCCATCAAAGTCAATTCCCTAACGAATGGAGAACGTGTTTTGGAAATGCAAAATAACAAAGAATTTCTAGAAAATACTGGAGGTCAGCGAGATTTTCTTTTCCTGTTCGAAGACTTTAGGGACCTTTACTTGTGTTATTCGCCTGGCTTCAACTAAGTTAGCAAAAATTCTCATCGCTACGCAAATCGTTAAGTGTTTTTCGAGAATCAAAGGTGCTGGCCCGATCTTCGTCTAAGTAGGTATAACAATTATAATTATCACTCACATTAAAATACCATATAAAAGTTTGTGCACTTGGATTGGCCTTGACTTCACATTCTAAATGTAACGGGTCCAGCTCGACCACTTCATTTAGGTTTCCGTCGCCAACTCTTGAAATTTCTACTAGTGGACTAACTGAAAATAAAATCAATAAATTACTAGATGTGCCTGCGATTTATAATAGGACTCTACGTACCTACTAATTTCAAAACTCACTTCAATATTTTACAGATAAGCTTTATAGTTTATGTGGGTAGTGGAACTTCTTTAATTAAAAAAAAATATATAATCCTATTTATATATTATATATATTTATTGAAATCTGAATTTTTATCGTAAAACATTTAGAAGTACCTATTAGTTAAATTTAGCGGTATTTAAATAATATTCTTCAAACAATATTATTGGTGTTTGAATTTAGAAGATTGCAACAGAAAGCTCCAAAGAACGGATAAAACACCAAGCTTTTCGATTTATCTGTCAATACATCGGCTTTCGGATGTCAATTTAGATCAGCTTAAGACAAGTTCCAAACAATCGGGTGGATTTTAACTTTCCGTTTCGACGAGTTTAGGAATAAAACGAATTTGTCGTGATTGTGCTGTGTTGTGTAAGTGACTGTTTTACAGTCAAATATTATTTTATTTCAATTTAGGCCCGGAATATTGAGAATAATAAGAGACAGTGTGAATTCTTTATGCAATACTTTTTAAACTGATAGAGCTCTATGACACTGTAAAGGCGAAATTTCTTTCTAGAAAATTTTCAATATTTTAGACTGAAAACAAAAAAAAACAATTTGCAAGAAAATAAAAGTTATTTAGTTTTTTAAAAAGTATATTTGACGTCTTAGAAATCAAGAAAATGAATAACGCCATTTTAAATTATCTTCAGAAAATCTACGAAAATCAGAGTTACTTACAAGTTGAAAAGAAATCAGAACTATTTACTCGTGAGTCGCGGCGACGACGTAAAAATGGAAACCGACTTTCTCTTATTTAATCATTTTTATGTACAACAGTGTATTTATACATTGAAAATAATTACATATATAACTACACAAGCATTTTTTAATATGTATATCCATATTAATATATGTGTAACCACTTGCAAGGGCCACGTTAAAAGAATTTGAAGGATCGAGTGCCACTAACTCTTTTAATAATTAGGTTGAAACCTATGAGGTGTCGATCGGGAGACTGGCACATACTTTTTTCACTTTTCGAGAAAAAAAGAGTCGCATCCATCTATATCTAATATATAAAATTCTCGTGTCACAGTGTTTGTAACAAAACTCCTCCGAAACGGCTGGACCGATTTTTATGATTTTTTTTGTATATTTGGTAGGTATGAGAATAGGTCGTAAAGTATTTTTCACCCTCCTACCCCCACCCCCCATCCGTCTCTACCTGTTTCTACGCTAACTTCTTTTAAACCATCTAACGAATTTCGATACAGTTACCCGGGGTCGGGGTCGGGTCGTTTGTAATATACAGTTGAATTAAAAGTTTATCACGTTTACGGCTAAACTACTGAATATATTTGAATTATTGTACGAGAGAAATCTTGAAAACACATACCCAGACTACTTTAATCTACACCCTAAAGGAGACATGGGCCCCACACAGTGTTTTCCCATACAATTTTAGGGTTCCGTACGTCCGAAAAAAAAAAACGGAACCCTTATAGGATCACTCGTGTGTCCGTCTGTCCACCCCCCCCCCCAGAAATACAGAAATTAATATTCTACTTATAGATTATAGGAAAACCTGTAAGAAGTACATGATATTAAAATAACATAGCAAATCACTCAGTATTATGCGGATAGGTAACATAGTACGGAACCCTCTTCATGCGAGTTGAACTCGCACTTGTCCCGTTTTTTTGTTTTAAAATTTATATTAGAAAAACTAGAAGGTCCCTTTTTCGTCGCACTAAAAATTACAAAAAGAGTCCACTTACAAGTAACATTAAGTTTGATAAGATCAGCCTTTGACCCTCGACTCGGTGCCATCGCTGGGTTTGTAGCTACACACGCGAGGGTTGCTTCATTGTCACCAACTGAAGGTGTCAGCTCCAAAAACGATACTGCCACTCCCGTGGCATTGCTCCAACTCTGACAAATAAATTGGAAAACCGTATTTCGCAATCATAAACCGAGTTATGAATAACCGATTGATTGGCAGTCAAATATATATGTCCGCAATAATCTCAAAAACTACTGAACTGATTTTCATGCAGTTTTCACTAATGGAAAGTGCATTAACCGAGGAAGTTTTTTGTTTTTATAATTTTTTTGGTTGAAAGAGGTCTTAGTCCATTCTCTTATCCCTTTCTGCTGTCAAGAACGCAGGGACGCTTTTTCAAACCTCCTGGTGGTACTTTAGTTAATAAGCGACAGCTACTTTTTCCATCAAGTCGACCGTCAGCTAGGCTGCCTTTATCGCAACCAATATTGGGATGAAATTTTATTTGTTTAAGATAATTAATAAATTAAAATATAATTGATTTATGAGTATTGTGATATCATGACAATCGTCGGCTAAAAACATAAAAGAAGCGAACAGATTTATCTTCATCTTCCTAGCACGTACCTGATTGCTGTGATGAGTGAGGTGTCTGCGGTCCAGCCACCAGGCGAGGTCAGGAGCAGGATACGAGCCTCGCGCTGTACACTGTACTACGGCTGTTCGCCCAGCTTGCACTGAACTCTCTCCCGTGCCTGATACTAAGTGAATTGACACGTCTTGGGCGGGCACTGAAAAAATACATGCAAATATTTTGAAGAAAAAACCAATTGGCACTGAAAAAAGCTGAAATATGGTTTCAGATATAGCAAACTAATCTAAACATTCAACATTGCTGATTATGGAACTGCCGTATCAGCTACATATACATTAAAATAAACGGATAGTAAAAAGTTACTAAAAATTTACACAATTTCACCTATTTGAAGAATTACTAGTTTGAATCCCTTTGTTAGGGTTTCTAGTATATCTGTTGCACCATAGCTATAATATCGTTAGGGTTGCGAGGCAATAGTCGCATACATGTTACAAACCCTTAAAAACAAGTATACTCACAATACAATTCAATATTTAAATAGGCAGCAATGGGTGGTCTGAGATTGGTATTCGACGCCCTGCAAGACAGAGACGCAGCGTTCTCCCGCGTCAGTGGCAAGTACAATTCGTTTTCTTTAACTCTTGGGATATCACTTTCACCGTCAGAAGCATCGACCAAAGTGTCTCCGGAGTACCAACTGATTCTGGGAGGTGGCCGACCTGTTACAAACACAAACTTAATTAGAAAAATATCTTAACATTTTTTTTTTCAACGGAAGCTCACCGTGAAATTATTTTGTGTAACGTGAAATATTAGTACTTTTTGTGAAGTTTTATGGAATGCGATTTCTGACAAGATAACACATTTAAAAGTATTCGGCTTTCCCTATATAATTGCTAACAAGATTTAATATTATTAATTATTTTGAACTTATTAAATTTCATCATATTCGTATACAAAACACAATGTCCGGAATAGTCCGGGAAAATATATAATAACAAATCGTAATTTGAGTTCCCCAGGGGCATTTTTGTTATAAGCTTCTAGAAGATATGTGATATCGATGGGTGAAAGAAATTTTTAATTCAACCCTTTCGAAGGAGAAGAAAAAAATAAAAATAGGTGTTATTCCAAATTATACGAAAATTATAAGAGTTAGAAGAAAAGTTTCAGAAAATATTGTAAAGAATTTAATTTTACATAAAAAAATTCATGTTAGTTTTTTTTGCTAAAAATAAAATTACAGAGTTAACCCTAACATGGGTTAGAAGATAAGGGTTAGGTATATAATATAAAGGTTGATTCTGTTTGAAACTTTTTCAATTTTGCAAAATTTGGAATAAATATTTTTTTATTATTATTTTAGAAATTATTATTTTTTCATACTTGCACAGAGTGGAATCGAAAATTTCTTTCAACCAATCCATGATTAAGTTTCTTCTAGAAATTTATATACTTGGAGTGACTCAAATTTTGATTTGTTAGTAAATTTGATATTTTTAATTGATAAATTAATGTATATTATAAACTATTTTACCCCAGAGCGCGTCGGCCTAGTATTTTTATAAATATCAAGAGACATCTCAAAGAAAATAAACGAAGTTATTAAATTTGGATGCACTAAATTTAGATATTTACTGCATTGAATTTAGAAATACTGCTGTAAATATAGATGCACAGACTTTAGAACTAATTGTGGGTTCTATTCGCAACTACCATTACATTAAAAAAACAGGTAATGGTAATCAAATTCCCTAAAATTTTAAAGGCATTAAGATAAAATAAGCACAGATAAAATTACAATAAAAATTAGGAAAGGCTCTTACCTCCAATTACGAGGCAACTCAACACAAGAGTGTCCCCTTCGTGGTAAGGACCGATTTTGTCCTCAACCTTATTGCCGAACTCGTCGAGGAAGAAAGGTTGACTCGGCAACACTTGAACACAGTTGTTGAGATAAAACATCTTGTACAGAGCAAGCATTTATTTATTTATTTATTCGGAGAATTAACAGACACAAGTTTATGTTATAGTTACATGCGTAGAATTTAATACATAAGTACAAAAAAAAAACTTATATCCTCCAACATTCTCACTTCATATTTATACACGACAAAATAATGTCGTGTATAAATATGAAGTGTTTACTAAAAGCACATGTGATGTTCTACTTAAGCGCGAAAATAATCGAACCCGTTCCTCGTGGTTACCATTAATTAATAATAGACGACTACACTGTTAATAGCATTGTATTGCACAGGTATATAGACGACGTTCCATTAAGCTGTCGGCCTCTATATCACACACTGTCACTAAAGTTTAGGAAAAGTCTCGACAGTATCAAAGTCTACAAGACAGCTCCCGACCAAAGTCCGGAAACGTCCTGGGACTTCGAGACTTTAGTGAATAAAATTATAATCGAATATACTTTTGGCAGGATATGTCAACAGGGTTTACAGAAAACAGCACGTGTGCTTTTGTGTTTCGGATGCCAGAGCTCACTTCCCTATTCCCTCCTAATCCGCTATCCTTAATCCTACTGAAGTCGGCAGCGCATTTGCAGCACGTTGGCATTGCTTGTGTTATAGGTGACGGCACTTACCATCAAGTGGACCCGTCTGATGACATTTACATACAAAAAAAAAACGAATCACTTTCTTACAGCACAAGTGTTCTTAAGTCACTATGGTCTTTCTTTAAGGTGGTGGTTACTGAAGTCATACGCACAGCCCAGTTTCTGCAGTACGCAGAGTATTAACTCATACCTAATAAGAACTAAAAATACAGACTTTTACTACGAACAACATAGTGAAGCCGGTCTTATAAACATGTGTATGTTGGCCGGCTAATATAACGTCATTTTTTTTTAAATATTGGTTTCCAAGTTTATTACGTGTGAAATGTTCGGCATTTTCACTAGTAAATATTTTAATTTATTATTACGTTAAGCTACATGCATTAATGTTGCTCAACTAAACGTTTGCGCGAAACCGTATATGTACACGGCGAGGCGTAGTTTTAAAGGCTTCACTCTGCCGTCCTTTAGTTCATATTTTATCTGAGTACCTATAGGTCGGGGAAAAAGTATTTTCGCATATAGTACCCATATATAAACTTGTTATAAAATCCCTTTGGCTGTACTGTTTGTATCTGGCTGGTTTTGATGACATTAAAAAGGTTACATTTAAAAAAGAAGACGTATGACGTCACCATATAACATGAAGTTGGCAAACCATTTAAATTCGTTGTGGCATCTTTGCAAACATCGTTAGATTATCTTCTACCGATTTAAATACTGCCAATAGCTTCGTGTATTAACTTAGTAAACACAATGGAAAAAAATAACAGAAATTAAAATGAAATTGACGGACAAATGAAAAAACAAAATCAAACAACACCACTGACAGGTTATAAAACAAACACCAGTCACATGGATAGAATCAAGAGGTTTGTTTTCGTAACACGTTACCGAATTCCGACGCGATTCATATCAAATAAATTATTTCGACTTTATGTTAATATAATCAGTAACGTTGTTTTATTAACATATTGCCAAAATTATAAATAACAAACATTTAAGAAAAATATTTGCCATACGTTTGAATCTCGGGTCGGATCTGCTACTATGATGAGGGTTTTCGATTTCGTGTATGGATTAAAAGTATTTTTCGCTTGCGTGCCTTAGAAGACACTTGCCAGTATTAAATAGGCTAGATTTGGCGTTTTTAAAATGCCCATCATTATCATCGTTAATTTAATTTAACTTATTTTAATTTAATTTATTTAATGACGTACATAAACAGAATGCAATTAATAAAAACTAAAAAGTGCACGTGTAAAAATTAATTGCTAAATTGCACTCCTAAATAGTGTACATAGCATAATTGTGCTAATTTACAATAATAATATTGTATGATAGTAAAATATAGAATAAACCTATATTCTGTATTCAGCGAAAATACTAAATATAGAATATAGGTACTAAATACTACTCCAATACAATTTTAATACATTTCAATAAACATCACCTAAACGACTGCCCTCTGACGAGCCCGTTGGATGAGTGGTTGGGGTGCTTGCCTTAACGCTCTGTTCTAGGGTTCCCGAGTTCGATTCCCGGCAGGGTCAACTTTGAAAAATCAACTTTTCAAATTTGATTCTGGTCTAGATTTGGAAAGTAGTGGCAGGGCACACTGCGTTTCGCAGTCATTTGGGCAGCCCGTCTGGCGGCAGTAACCACCCCCTTACAGAAGACCACCGTGAAATAACAGCACGTGTGCTGTTGTGTTTCGGTGAGTGAGTAAGGGATGCCAGAGCCCATTTTCCCCAGTCGACAGCGCACTTGCAGCAGCTTAAGCGTTGCTTGTGTTATAGGCGACGGTAGCCACCTACCATCAAGTGGACCGTCAGCCTGTCTGCCGACCTTAACATAAAAAAGAAAAAAAAAGTCACTATAGGCTCGACACATCCTGATCAAAGGATTGTAGTAAGATATGTTATTCTTATATGCTTGGATGGAAACGGGAGCCATTGACATCATTCCAAGCATAGGATATTTACTGTTTGACATAGGCCTCCCTATAAATTTCCCATAGGAGCAGTCAGGAGCAGCCTGGACCCAGCGTCAACTCTCGGCCCTTATTAGATTTTTTGGTCTTATATTAGGACTACAGCTGAAACCTCTTCAGTTTGGGCATAAAAGCTGAGCCTTAAAAGACTTAATATTGTAAGTGGTAGTTCTTTGGTTGCAATTCTATTGGTCTCCAATGGCGAAGTACAAATTTGCTATTTTGAATTGTCCTAAGAGACTTTAAAAGACAAGCTCAAAGTACCTTCTGCATAGGTTATTAAAGAAAAGTAGGCATTCCTTACCAACAACAGTCAAATTCACTCCGACGTTTCTGGTTTGGGACAGCACAAAATCCACACGGCAATGGTAGATCGCTTGGTCGTCTTCTCTCAGGGAAGTTACTGTTAATGTTGTAGGCTGTTGCTGTACGTTTGCCTTCAATCTACCCGTAGTGTTGTATGTATCGCTCGACCATTCGGTCTCTATGCGGGCGTCGAAACTGAAAGTATTATAATAATTTGATTAAAATATTCAACCTCATCGTCGTAATACAGCGCAACTTGAAAATTGGGATGTTTGTCCCTAAGTTCTAATAAAAAACTAGATAAAACACAATATACATGTTAAATTATTAAACTTCAGTTTTGTGTAAAATAATAGATAGATTCCAAAGCGTACAGTGCAATTAATACACAGATTCAAACAATCGCAAACACATTACTAATATAAGACATTTTTAACATTTTTTAACACTTTTATTTTACGAACTAGGAAAACTCTTTTATTTTATTTTATATAAAGTCGTTAGACAGGCTGACGGTCAACTTGAAGTAGGCGGCCACTGTTGTCCATTAAGGCTAGAATATTCCAACTTAACTTATTTTTGATTCAGTGATACAACTTCACCCGATAGTAAAATATTCTGAAAACAGCGAAATTTAGCTCGTTTTTGGGTCGTAATTAAAATATGTCACGTAAAAAATGTCAAGAAATAAGTAATGATGTTTATAAGAATATTGTATGGCTACATTATCTCAAAACAATTTTAAATTTTTTCCATGAGATATTGTTTAATAAAGCACCAAGCGCTCTCTACTCAGTTTGCTTCAGTAGGCCGTCTGGTGTCTTCAAAGCAGGACATGTGTCGCTTTTGCTGCGTTCTCGATTTTTATCCATTGAAAATATCTGTTGTTTACATTATTGTTATTACGTGTTCGTAAGCAGTTACGAAAATAAGTCTGTAAATATTGTGCGGTGCCTACTGCGCTCGAATATAACATAAGGAACGCCACAGTGCGCTGCCGATCTCAAGTAGAATTAAGTATGAGGGATTGAGAAGGGTTCTGGAATCCCTTACACACTAACATACATACTGTTATTTCACAGTGATCTTCTGTAAGGGGGTGGTTACTGCCGCCATAATAGCTGCCTAATTTTTGACTTCGAAACGCAGTGTGCCCCGCCACTACTAAATTATATAATACAATTATTCTATAAATTATTTATAATTTTATATATTCACCTGTAAATTGGAGAATTATCCTTGTACCAAACCAGGAGCATAAGCTTATCATTTACAAATGCTGCACTGGAATCGCAATGGAAGGTTGTATTGCCACCTTCTAAAGCTTCCTGGTTAGTTATTGGTCCTGGAAAAAATGGAAAAATTCAATTCAACGAAAAATTGTAAGGGAAAAATCTTTTCCGGTGGTAATCACCGCTCGAGGCTACCTTTTAACGAAGCTAAGCAATCAATGAGAAAATTTATATAAAAAAATTTCGTAAGCAAAAATCGAACGGAAAATTCCATGACCCAATAAAATTAGATGGAGAGAGGACGACTAAAAGTTATTGTTATAAGGTTAGCAAGTTGAATTTTGTCAACATAATTCGAAGTGGGTATTAAATATGAATTAGTAAAGAGTATAAACCTTCCAGACAAGGAGCTAAAAGTATTATTAAGAGTTATTACTAGAAGAATCGTGAACCATGTGTCTCTCGTTATAAAAGTCGTATTATAATATTTTCGTACGTATGGACACATTTTGTTTCCATATAGCCTTATATCGCTTACCTTACCCGGAGAAGCAATCTTCTCAGAGTACATACATACTTTAACACTTAACAGCTCAACGTTGTTCATCTGAATCTAATAAGGTTCCCGTCATGAGAAAATAAAATTTATGTACCTAAACTATTAGATGTACGTAACATTTTTTGTATTTTTAGAAATGGCAAACCTAAAAAAAATGTCTTACTATTTTATAAATAATAACAATGTGGAAAATTATAAAAATCCAAATAAATATATAGTAAAGTCCAGGAAAATTTACTATCGAATCAAAATCTTAGTCCCTATGGGGAAGATTTGAAATATCGATATGTGAAAGAAATTTTTGAGGTGAAAGATATGAAAATTCGATGGGTGAAGATGGAGAACAGAACAGAGAAAAAACAGACGATTTTTTTCAAATTATACAAAAATGATAAGTGTTAGATAAAAAAAATTCAGACAAATATTGTAGAGAATTTTGTTTTATATAGGTAAATGTTCTTATAACTTTTTTGCTAAAATTAAAATTAACAGAGTTAGAAGATAAGGTTTTTACGGTTTCATTTTTTAAATTTACGCAAAAACCATGAAAAACACAACAATCAACGTCAAGCACATTTAAGAACTGAAATTTGACATTATCATTCAATAATAATTATATTATAATTGATACATTTCTTGAAAACTTGATTTTTCATAACCCGGCCAAATGAAATTGCGTTAAGCGTTCAGTTATGAGCACTTTGATATTTAGCAGGGATACAAGTTGGTTTATTTGCCAAAAAATACATCTACTCATAATGGGGACTTCTATATTATATATCTAACTATTTATATCTAAATCTATACATATTATAAAATGAATTCGGTGTCCGCTTCTATTTGTTTCTCCGCTGACTTCACCACCCATTGGATATTAATAACGGTTGTGTAGATAAAATTGAAGAAAAAAATTGCATCCGTGCGAAGCCGGGGCATGTGTCGATAGTTAGACGATGATAATACCAATAACTTCAATTACACATGACCATGAGGTCATATTTAGCGGAACGCAAAAGAAAAGGTAGAATAACATAAAATATTTTCTTATTTTGTATTGGCCATCTATACCAGTATTATGTAATTTGAAAAAAAAAAAGAAGGATATCCATAGAAATTTACTTACTACTTAATTTTTTTTATTACTATCTATTAATTTCTTGTTAATATTGTAACAATATGTTTTTGTGTTGTTCTTTGTGTATAAATTTTGCGGGTTTTTGTTGTTTTTAACAAATTTAACATTATTTTTGCTTTTTTGACAAAAAATCATCATTATTGTGTGGAGGAAACTTCATTTACTTAATAAATTTGGGTAATATTGCCTGATATCAGCGTTGCTGAGGTGTCTAATACTGTAACTTTAAATGAAAATGGTTACACTTACAATGAAGTGACTCAAACATTACGAGAGTCCGTGATTTTTTGCAATGTTTAACATTGCGATACCGGCAGACTGAGCAGTATACTAGATGTAAAGGAAAAAGACGCAGAAACTCCACTTCCACTTCTTCCGAGGTACGAAATAAGCAAAGAAAGTTCCGCAAATGAAAGTTAACGCCAAAAGGATTAAAAGAAGACTTAAGACAGCTGGTATAGGGATGTACGGGTACGCCCGGTAGCTCAGTTCAGCTGGGATGATGACGCTTGGGGACAAGTACTCTTTACTGATAAGTCCAGATTCTATCGTAAGTCATATGATTGAAGGGCAAAAGTATGGAGACTAGTCGGAGAAAGATAGGTACACTCAGTGTAATATTGTTGGAAGAGAGCCTTATGGTGAAGGGTCAGTAATGGTATAGGGCGGTATTTGCTTAGGAGCAGGTACGGAGCTACACATCTTAGAAAATAGGTCCCTGATTGTGACAAGACATTTAGAGCAGATTGTGATGCCTTTTGCCCTATTCATTGAGGATAATTTTCTTTTAATGCATGATAATGCTCGATCGGAGTATGTTACTGAGGTCGGAATCCAGGCTTTGGGGTGGCCAGCAGGCTCGCCAGACCTTCCGATAGAACATGTTTGGGATAAACTGGGAAAACAAATTAAACAAAGAAATCCAGCACAAGCTAACCTAAGGACCTCAAAACTGCATTGATTGAAGAATGGACCCTAATGACCAAGTTTCATTGACAATTTAATAAAAAGTATGCCCCGTAGTTTTGACAGCAAGAGGAGACAACACTAACTGATTGTGTCACCCATTATAAAATAAATATTAAATAAAATACAATTAAGGCACTAACCTTATTGCCTCTAATTTGGGTGTTTTATTCGTTGAGTGTAATTTTTTAATGTTCAAAAATGTTACTTCAATTAATTTATTTTATTCAACAAATTTTAAAAGCTTGCTTCTATTGTAAAAATAAATTTGTTTGCCCCCTTTTTTGCGTTCCTTTAAATATCTTCATGGTAATATATGCATATAAGACTAATTTAATAAGTGAGTATATAACAAGAGCTAAAATTTACAAGTATTTATTGTAAGTCAAATGCTTCTTTATTGTTCTACTGAAGCTATTTTAATGAATCAAGATTAAATGAAATGTTACAAATTTGTAATATTGTTAATTGAAATTGGTCCTGAGAGCCTTCCAAGAAAGATTTATTGCGTAGAAGTGTGCTTAAACCAACGTTTCAGGATACAACGAACAGACTTTGAGCGACAAAAAGGGAACTGACCATTTTTCAGGTCTGAACCGTTTAACTAATTTTGATTTAATATAAATAGTGTAAATGTCGTAATCGTATATTAGCTGTCTTATCATTGCAGGGATTGTTTATGAACACAGGTGGGTTTTGTATTTTTTAATGAAAAACAATAATAAAATACCTAATCTTACATCTCGTAGTAGTGGCACAGCTTGCCCTTTTTTGCCTAGAAAAATAAATAGTTGGCCCTTCTACTTAATTGTGAAAAAGCTTAATTGTACTTAATTGTGAATTCCTCAAATGGAGGGTAAAGATTTTTTTACAAGCGAAACCAAAAGTTTCCTTTTTTTTAGATGAAAATTTAAGTTCACTTGAACTTACTAAATCACCGAAATACAACAGCACACAGTTGTTATTTCTTTAAGGGAGTGGTTACTGACGCTAAACGCGTTGCCCAAATGACTGTCCTGCCACTTTTCAGATCCAGACCAGAGCCAACTATGAACCGTTCATTTCCAAATTTGATCCTGCCGGGAATCGAACCCGGAATCCCTGAGACAGAGCGTTAAAGACACCTTAACCAAGGAGCTTATATTTTGTGAACATAAGTAGGTACAACAGTGCTCACCGTCAGCACCCGGAATGAATGTGGAGCAGTATGAACACAGCAGCAGTAGTAGTAGTATCGGCGCCGCAGTGACGCGCATCCTATGGTCCATCCATGCTCTCACGCACCTTCCTCATTGGTCGACGTCACCGCTCGCACATCAAGTGTGGCGACACCTTTCAAATTTTGAACGTAGTCTTTTAATCAACGAACTCTCTGATCCTCAATTCTGTGAACGAAAAAATTACTGATTTAATAAAACCATTTGAACATAACAAAACAAAAAAGAAAGTTACAAAAAGGTCCCTTACTCAGTATTTTGTTGGCATAGGTCAGCACTGATCTTCCGTAAGAAACCTTAGTAAGAACTCGTACACGTGGCTGAGAAGTAGATAGAGTCGGCAAAGAACTTTATGTCTTGGTACTATTTAGAGATGCTTGTACTTTTTGTACTATTTAGAGATTAAGAACTAAAGCTTCTTAAGTATGGGTTGTTTGGATTATATGTCTTCTTCGAAGATTGCAAACATTATAATTTGTAAGGTTAGAGTATGTGATTATAATTTGTAAACCAAACACAATTATTGTGCCGTCTGCAAGTGGGGTAAATCATTGAAGGCTAAATGATTTTTCAATATGTTTTTCAATTATTCCTATACATTATGGGTATATGGTCGGGCCGATTAATTGGCATGGTAAATTAATCCTTGATGTGTTTTTCCGTATTATTCGAAGCAGTAAGTCAAGGTAAAGTGGCGCAATTAGATACGTTAAATTATGTGAATGAGCGGAGGTCACTATAAAAACCAAGAGGACAATAAATGATGAAAAACTTATGATACTTTCACACTTGATTTTCTTAATTAATTTCTCTTCGAAAGGCGCTTAGGTCTGTATATGTGCCAGTATCGACCTACATGTATTTGCATCTAACAACAGTATTGCTCAAAGGGTTTATTGTTTAAAATAAAAATGGATCTTCGAAATTATGTATGTGCGCCCATAACTTTCGAACGGGCAGACAGATTTTAATTCGGTTTTGACTAATGGAAACAGGGATAAACGGGGAATGTTTATGTATATACAAATTGCACAAAGGGCGAAGCCGGGGGCGGGCCGCTAGTAGATTGATAAAAACCATAGTGCGTCGGTCGGGAGATTGAGTTTCTGACACTTCATTATTGGACGGTTGACGTAAAATTGAAATGACATGCCATTTACGAAAAGACACGGTGTATATTCACAATACACGAGTTTTTTTTCATAAAAATTGTTAGTAGGTTATCTATACTTTATTATAAATACTAATCAGTATATTATTTTATCTTATAAATATTTTTTGTATATTAGGTATAATAAATGCTTCTGTTTTCGTTAAGAGTTTTTAGATTGTGATTTTTCTATTGTTTTATTTCTTTGTATGTTAAATAAATAGCTGATATTATGTAAGTTAAATAAAAAGATTTTTTTTTTGTATACCCTTGCATTATGTATATTATTTGTGAAAAATATTGTTGGTATCTAATATTTAAAAATTATTGTATATTAAGTAATTGTTTGATGTCCTAAATAAATTATCTTGTATTCACGTATTATAAGAATTTTAAATCCTGTATGCAATAAGTTTATGATTCATGGAAATTTTCTTATATTTTTCCGCAGTTCAAAGAAATTGGATATATGTATGTATATACATATTTGGAAGTATCAAGAAAGAAAATTTAAATTATTTAAAATATTTAAGAAAAACGCATAATGTAAAATTTATAATATTTTAAAGATAATTTTAAGATTGACTTTAGACTGCTGCTAAAATAATTTTATTTAATTCTATTCAATTATTTAATTATGCATGTTTTATAATGATTTTATATTATTCAATTTTGTAATGGCAATTTTCTAACTAGACAGTGCGTCTGGTGGCTGTAACCACACTCAAACAGAAGTTAAATATCACTTGTGCTTTTATGTTTCGGTTTATGATTAAGGCCGGGAGTTAGCAGAAAGATTTCGTCGTCTAGTTTTACTTTTTAGAGTAAAATTATAAGTTAGGTAAAAATACAGTGCCTAACAGACTATATTTTAAAAAGTATGAACCGGCAAGCCTACACAAAAAATCTACTTGTTGAGAAAAAAATGAAATAAGATGCTACCCAAGAATTTTTTCTCGTAACAGCTTAAAAACTTTTCAGAGACAAATACTTTTGTTTTTAGTGATGTCAATTAATTTAAGTTGTCTACTAAAGTTTTAATCGGCTACTTTTATTACTTTTTTTCATATTATACACAATATTTAAGAATAACATTCCAATTTTAAATCTATTCCTGCTTTAAAGTTAGACTTAAGGTAGAGAGGTTAGACCCTGCCTTAAGGGAATTTAGGGACCATTAACCTACCCTAATCAGCAATGAACTAGCATGCCTCTCGTGTTGCTTGCTTCTTGATTTCATTTAATCGTGATCTCATCATTTATTTCCCATTACATTTAATTTGGCATTTGTTACGTGTAGGTACGCTTTTGTTCTAATAGTACAAACGTACGGAATGCATTCTCTAGATATTTGGGTCTCGTGCGAAACCCTTATCAACGTGGAATTCGGATGTACGGAACCCCAGAAATGTGACAACCCAAGTTGTTGAAGAGTCATTCATTGAATCAAACTGTGCAAAAAACGCGTGAGTTGTATATATCCTGTTTTTTTTCTATTACTCATGTATTTTATTGGTTAATATGATAAATGAACAATGACATCATGGACATATTGAGGTTCTTAGACATTTTTATATGGGTGCGATTAATGGTGTTATTCAATCACGTGGGTGGCATACGTCGAATGCCTGTTTCGCAGTAACAGTCATTAATAATAGTCAATGGTCAATAAAACGATAAAAAAAAATTTTGCACTTAGCATTAGGGGTGCTATACACGTTTGAGCCTAGAGTCAGCCTTTTTTAGTTGAACAATTAACATGTGAAACGTTCTAAACGAAGAAGGAAAAAAATATTGACGTGTATTTATAATTTAATATTAAAATTTGCAGTTAGTTAAATTAAAATAACAAAATATTATGTATTTTGAAACTGAATTATTTTCCATAAGATATATCACGGTGACAAAATACTTCGGTGTTAACTGAAAATAAAAGTAACTATCGCTCAAACGAAACTTCAGTATTATTCCCTTGGCACACATAGACAACCACAAAGTTTTTGTCTATGTTTGTGTTTTATTTTATGTAATACTAACTTTTGCTGCGACTTCGTCCGCGTATCTTTAGAAATTATTACTCGCTGATATACAGCTTTTTATAAATGAAAGAATTTTTGAAATCGGTCCAGTAGTCTTTTGTGTTCATTCATTACAAACATACATTTGTAAGGAGGGGGGTAAAGGAGGAGAGATGGGGGGAGGGTGAATAGACTATGTTACTCGCTGATAATGTAGCTTTCTATAGGCGAAAGAATTTTTAAAATCAAAACTTTTATAGATTAGAAATCATAATAGTCAGTCACCTTATGGTGGCTCCAAATATTCGAAGAAAAAGTCACAACAATAAAAATGATGCGTGTAGGCTTATTTATTGACTACTGTCAAGTATTAAAGTTTTTCCAATTTTTCGTTTTTAAACGAGCCGCCTGTACCTACATTAAATATTTTTTCAAAAAAACAATTTATATACGTTGTGTTTATGTTACCGAAGTCAAAAAAATAGTTTTTAGAATTTTTGTCTGTTTGTCTGTGCGTTTGTTCGCGCTAATCTCAGAAACGGCTTAACTCATTTGAATGTGGTTTTCACTGATGTATTATAATTTAGTGTTTGTTTTATTCCTATCGGTTTCAAGAATCACGTCCAACATTTTTTCGGTAAAAAATGCAATAAAATAACTCTTGGGTTGAATTGGCTGAAACTTTTATTATCATCTATGAAACGATGATATGATCAGTGTATTAAGAAGGGTTCAGCTTAGGCTGTTGTTTTTCATCTTTTAATAAATTAAAATGAATCCCTATTTCCCTTGGTCACGGCATCAGGCGTGAACAGGTAGACCGATTTTAATTCGGTTTTGACTAATGGAAAGAGGGATAAACGGGGAATGTTCATATTATATATATAAATTGCATCTCGGGCGAAGCCGGGGGCGGAACGCTAGTATATAATAAAATCGTTCTTTGCCTACTATGCCTTTGTGCACGCTAATCTCAGAAACGGCTTAACCGATTTTCATGTGATTTCCACTGATATATTGTAGCAAGCTTCCGGTAATATGTAGTGTACCTATATTTCATTCCAATCTGTTTACAAACCAAAAAATTACCCGTTATTCCGAATACGTGTCCCGTACGTGATTGCGGGCTCCGCTAGTAGGTAATAAAAATAAGTCTTTCGATATTTCATTATTTTGGGTTGCCTTGACAGTTTCAGTCTATGATTGATCGATTGATTGAAAGAAAAATTTAAAAAGTTATTTCGATTTTTCAAGTTATTCGTTGTATTTCAGCTCCAGCTATATTTCCAATATAAAATGTGTAAATTCAGATCCTCGTAGTGTTTATTTTAGATAATTTTAGGTCTCTCCTATTGGACATTCACTATGTAAGGTGTAATTCATGTCGCCTAATGGGTTACCTACATAGAAACTAATGAGATTGAAAAATAGTAAAATCCAAGACTCGGCCTGTCTGTGTGCTAAGTTTTATCTAAATTCGTTCCACGCTTGATGTGATTGAGTACCACAACATATTTACAAGATTTTTTTATAAATTTGTACATGTAAAGATTTGTTTGCGATTGACATGCATTCAATGTTCGATTTAATTTGCTTTATCCGGCCCATAAAAGTAGCGTTGTGTGCTAATTGTAAGAACGTGTGGGTGTGAAATGGCCTTTATGATTCTTGTGTAATTTGACCAAAACCATGGATATAATTGCAGTAATTGACGAAAATGTGATAAAGATGTCAGTAATAACGTGAGTAATAATAATAATTTCGTCATTTCAATGGTAGAAAATCGTTTCTTAAAGCTTTGTGATTATAAAATACTAATATTATGATTTGTATGTATGTATACAAAATTACATACAAAATTGTCGTTTTCCACAAATAAACTCAAAAACCACTGTACCGATTTTAAAACTTAATTCACCTGTAGAAAGCTACTCTATCAGCGAGTAACATAGGCTACTCACCCTCCCCCATCTCCCCCTCCATACAAAATTGTCGTTTTCCACGAATAAACTCAACAACCACTGGACCGATTTTAAAATTTATTTCATCTATAGAAAGCTACATTATCAGCGAATAACACAGGCTACTCACACAGGGAGTGGGGTCCCCATACAAAATTGCCGTTTTCCACAAATAATATTTTATAAAGAGACGCGAACGAAGGCGCGTGCAACAACTAGTATATAATAAAGTTATTATCGCCTGAAAATATCAGATAAATTCTTGTTATTTATATGAAGATATACAATTTTACGTATGAAGATATAAATTAGGTTATAATTGTATGACTGTATGACTTTATGGCATACTGAGGCAATATAAACTTAGCCACTACTCTGCGATGAGATTTTGGTGTGTGAATACTCAAAGCAGCAAGCAATTTTGAAACTCCTCCAACAGACGAGTTTGATTTAAAAGCTAGGATATTGGGTGTCGTACGAAATGTTGGAAATAGTTTACAAGTTAAATAGTCGCTTGAAAGGGAAAAGCGGAAAGGATTTATATAGCGCATTGGCGACGAAAATAGGTTCTTTACGATAAAATCTGAGTGCAAAAAACATGGTAATATTCATATGTATTTCCACGTTGACGACAAACCGAATACTCCAATATTCTGCTCTGCATTTGACGTGATCATCTCACTATAGTGCACGAAGTATTAGAGGCTGTTGAAACCGACTAAAACAATGACTGGCGATCGTTATCGAATGCAGTTGATGCGCTAAGCATTGAAAGACAGACGGGTTCAATAGAACGAGTGACACGACCAAGTAATTTAACAACATGACAATGCTCGAACATGTAGCGAAATAGGTCAATACTTGGTCAATACTTGGAAATTTGAAATATTGTTACCCAACCAGCCGTATACTCAAGACACTACTCTCTCTCTCTCTCTTTGATTATACTAGCTTCGATTAAAGGCATACGGGATACACTTAAGGCTTAAGAATCCTTCTCTCTTCTCCACATGTCTTTAGTAATAGAGAGGGGAGTAAAGGGGGATGTCTACCTCATCTGCATGCACCGCATGGCGGCAGTATAACTCCTCGTCTACATAGAGTAGATGGGCTACAGCAGCCTTGAGATCCAAATAAATAAAAAAAATAAAAATAAAGCATAAACTGGAGCAGAAGGCTCCAGTTTTTACTGCAACTATTTTTACCATGCCCCTCATGGTAAAAATGGAATTGTCTTAAGAATATGAGAAGGTTTATCGCTTCGTGGATCACTTTTGAGTAAGCAGTTGGTGCATTTTTTTCAATGCGTGTTTCATATATTAGCCGAAAAATGGAAGAAAGCAGTGACTAGCAAAGGTTTTTCTTTGAGCAAAATATGTATAAATAGATATTTTAGTACAGATTCGAATTTGAAAAGAAAATTACAGTGGAAGCAGTCTGATACTAGAATGTATGATAGTTTCGAATGTTTTCGAAGTTTCATTAGTACAATACACACGACTGTTCCAGTACGACCGTACAGGGCCGACTACCATATTGATTTGCATAAATTTAAATTTTATCTAGCAAAAATTGCCTTTAATGAAAGAAAGCATTAGTGTAAATATGTTAAGAAAACATAGTAAAACTTACAAATCCAGTTAGCAAGTTTCTTAACAACGTTTAGGTGAACACTGAATGGCGATTAGCGTCAACCATAATGGTTATTTATAACTGGTTAGGAAGATATTTATGCGAAAAACCTGTTACAATCCATTAGGCACATACTTAGCCAGCGACTTGCAGATTTTAGATATCAGAAATTTTATGTGTATACACAAAGGACAAATATTTGCTTATGAGCCTCTGATCTTATAGTTCTTGAATATCAAGAAAGCGCGCTTAGTTAAGGGTTCTGAGAATCTGCTATTAGAGTTGGAATTTCATAAACGTGCGTGACGCTGGAAATCTTTTTCATTTTAAGCAAGTTTTTAAGGTCTAAAAACTACTTAAGAACAAAAAAAAGTGTATTGGTAATGACACGATAAGCCAGCATTATGAACTTCGTTTACTTCTAGCGTGGCATCTGGTCCGTATAAAGATGACCACTGGGAAATAACATCTCATGATATTGTGTTTCGGTGAGTAAGAGAAACCAGAGCTTTTTCTTCTTTCTCTCTTTTTATTCTTTTGGTGTCAATAGTAGGTAGGTACTGTTAATGGATAGACAAACAAATCGATCGTCAGCCTACCTGCCATTCTTCAAAATAAAAAAAGCAATCAATATACAAACATCTGAAAGGTACATACTCGTACATTATCTAATAAATTACTCGCAAACATGAGCGATGAACGGCGAGAGAAGCGAAATTATTTTCTTTTTTAAAAAACCCAAAGATACCTAATTAACATTCAATGTAAACATTTATTTTTCATATCTGCGAACCTTTTCAATTTCCTCCAAGCAAAATTTTCATGAAAAATTAACTGAATTCACGTATTTACGTCGCAAAATTTCCTCCTAAGAAGTCACGAAGTGTTTATTTGTTCGTATGTCCAAGTTTATCAAGAGTTTAATATCAAGGGGAAGTCGTTAAAGGACTTATCTTTATCCTTGCGAGTGACGGCAGTTGATTGATGGAAGCTGGTTTAATTCGTAACTTCTCACTCAACTCCGAATTAGAAATTTGGTAATTAATTAAACATAGAAGCATACAATACATCGTATACAATTTGAGCTGCTCGAAAGAGAAGTAACAGGTCTTTGGTTCTACCAGAAGAAATAGATGACGATTATTTATTTTAAATGTAATTTAAATATTCTAGTTCAAAATAACACTTTTTTTACTGAGGAAGTCATTTTCTTAATAATCTTGGTACACTCGATTTAATATATGATTTTAATAAAATTTTAATGTTTATAGCTTTATAAATCTAAATATTTTAGTTTGCAATATAAAAAAAAAACAGTCGTCTGGTTGAAAGCGAGTGGGCGTTTAACAGAATTTTATTTTCTGAATCCGGTTAGTTTGAAAAGAGTTTATATATTTTTTTAATTTGTGGTTTTTTTAATTTGTTCGCTGTTTTTAAACAGGGTCAATAAAACAAATCTTCTTTTATTGATCGTTCGGTTGCCGAAACGATTAAGAAAGATTTGAACCCCTGCAGCATATATTTGTGAGTTATGAAATAACGATGCTCTCCAAAGGGGGACAAGCGAATAGCGAAAAGCGAAGCGAATAGATGACAGCAAGAATAAACCTAGCGTGTTTTCTTATCGTAAGATCTTTGGATATAATAACTTAACGATATAAATATATTAAAGTTATTTTTAAAAACTTTTCATCTGTTTATTTAATGTGAATTAATATAAGTACGTCAACTGACAACTGGCGTAAATATTCTACGAGATATGAAGCCTTCCGTGGCCTGCCCACATTTTTTGTTAATGCAGAACGCTGGCCACGTGATAAGCATCGTACAAGTTTCACGTAATTGGGCGGAAATGCCAAGGCGAGGCAGGGGTCATGGTGTTTCGAGCCCGTTTTGCGGTTTCACAGCGATCGAAACCGTGATCGACGCGGTGGCTGATTACGCGCGTAATCGTGTCTAATCTTTGACGTTTCTTTTGTATCACTAAAGCGAGAGAATCGTTTCCATTGACTTTAACAATACCATATTTTTTCTATAATTCACATATATCCAGTATATCCAGAAAATTAAGAATAATTTTATCATTCTTAAGAAATAGGAATTATTCCTAATTCAGACAATAAAAATTAGTTTTTGTTCTCATAAAATAAAATATCTTTGACGCCTTAATTACGCAACGAGTTAAGCTCCCGTTGTCAGGGATACAGAAAAAGACATAGGACATTTTTATCAAGAAAAAGTATTGCTCCCGAGGGAAAATCTAAAAAATAAGTGACAAAAAATATATGACCAATAAAAATTGAATAAATGTTGAAAATTATTTGAATAAATTGAATAAAAAACACATAAGAAAATGAGGCGCAGATGAACTCGCGGGAAAAAGCTTGTTAAGAATATTCCTTCTCTGCAAATTTAATCTTCGTAGGCTGCTTTTAACACCTTGTGTTTAGTGTAGCGTCACAGAAGCGTGACTGAACAAGTCAGTCATGTTAACTCAGCCACGAGTACTTCGCTAATGTTAGCGCTAAGAAATCACGCGAATCCGTGTATGCTGATACGAAAGCTAGTACTAACCTGAAAGTATGCGATATTATTGCTAAAAAATCCTACTAATATTATAAATGCGAAAGTTTGTGCATATGGAAGTATGTTGGTAACCTTTTGACGTAAAAACTATCAAACGGATTTGGATGAAATTTGGCGCACAGATAGTTTATTACCTGGATTAACATATATAACTTTATATCCTGAAAAAATGTTAGATTCCCTAGAAATCGTTTAAAAATATTGGGAATTGGCTATACACTAGACAATTCCTTATATTATGTCCACGGAGAACCGCGGCGATGTGACCGTCGTCACAGCGATAAATATGAATATTAAAAATAAGTATAAATATTAACACTAATTGGAAAAACAAACTACGAATAAACACAAAAAACTACTTGTATCAAATTGCCAGATTCGGTATCCTTAGGAAGTTGAATATAGTAAAGAAAAAGTAGAGAGAAGTACAGAGTTTTTTTAATATTGCTCTAATAACGGATACACGCCGTTCCAGCACTCCATTCGAGCATAATTTGATCTGGACAACATTTGATCATACCCGTTCCGGGCGGCCTGTCAGAGCTAATTATGCTCTGCCTGCCTGAACGGGTATGATCAAATGACAGTGGAGCAAAATTAGCTTTGGCCGCAGGTAAGCTGGAACACACCCCTGAAATATATATATTTCATAAAATATCATAAAAACAGAAGGTAACTTTTATATTTCATGTACCTAGTTTTTTTTAATGATAAGGTCGGCAGACAGGCCAACGGTCCACTTGGTGGTAGGTGGCTACCGTCGCCTATAACACAAGCAACGCCAAACCTGCTGCAAGTGCGCTGACGACTGTAGTAGGATTAAGGTTAAGGGATTAGGAGTGGATAGAGAAATGGGCTCTGGCATCCCTTACTCACTCACCGAAACACAACAGCACACGTGCTGTTATTTCACGGTGGTCTTCTGTTAGGGGGTGGTTACTGCCCCCAGACGGGCTGCCCAAATGTTGCGAAAACGCAGTGTGCCCTGCCACTACTTTCCATATGTAGACCAGAGCCAAATTTGAAAAGTTGATTTTTGATGACCCTGCCAAGAATAGAAGCCGGGAACCCTAGAACAGAGCGTTAAGGCAAGCACCCTAACCACTCATCCAACGGGCTCGTCAAAACCTAGATGCGTGTAAACAGTCTATTGAAATGTCTACAGGGAGGCTGTTGTGTCTTAGGTCGATACTAGACCAATAGGGGCGTTAGTATAACCTTTTAAATAATTAAGAATTTTCCGCAGTGGGTTCAAGATATTTTGCTCTACATATAAAAAAAAACTAGCAAAATCTCTGTTAGTATAGATAGTATGAATACTCCTATTGATAGGAATTTTGTAAGAGGGTGATTACTGCCACTAGACGGACTACTGCCGAGTTTATAACCGCGGCATACAATGAGCGTTGCCCCTACAAAATCTTGAAATCTATGAAAAATGAAAAAAAAAAAAAAAATGTAGTGGTATTATTGACTGTCCAGTTAAGAATATTACTAGAAGAATATCAACAAAATTCTTAATCGCATTCAATTAGTTAAAATAGTATGGTTCTAAAATAAAGACAAAATTTTCCTGCCAAAGATAATTCTGACAACTAAATTTTATTTTTATTTAACTAATTACTTATTTAATAATTTCGTTCCATATCTTTTTACGTCTCTAATTTTTAAGTGACTTTAATAAGACAACTTTAAAGTACTCACAGAAAGTCTAGAAAGTTAAAATACATTAAGTATTATATTTTATCATGCGTAACACCACAGATCTTACAGAATGTGAAACAACATTATTTTGGACATTGTACTAAGTGTTTCGTGTAACCTAACTTTAAGGTTTAGTGAAGCGTTTTTTGAAATGAAAACTCTCATTTGTATTATGTATGTAGGTATATGGGGGATTTATTGACTTCATTAAAAGTTTTGTTTTATTTAGGAATTTAAATATTTACAGTAATATATAAAAACTTAATGTATTTACATTATATAAAATTTTATATATATATATATATATATATATATACACAGATTACAAAAGGAAGACCCCGTCTAACAGGTCCGCCTGCGGCATCGACCCTATTATGCTGGCAGCATTACCTCTTTGTACCGCTAGGGCGATGCGTTGACAGAAGTATGTGCCAGCCTTGTGGTCCCCTGTAGAGTCGACCAGCCGTGCCGACAGTGCCCTTACAAAAGCCTTCATGTCTGTTGACCAGGGGCCCAGTGTCTCTACTGCGAGCACCGCAAGCTCGTAGTCCTTGAGTAAGGATGAGTATTTGGGGCGCTTGAGAATTTGCGTATTAATTTATTAGAGTAGGTATATAAATTTGAAAATAGATTTTTTTTAAAAATCATAGATATTTTAAAATTTAAAAATCACACACATATTTTATTGGCATTATATTGTGGAACTTGAATTAAACATTAATTAATTGAATATGAACATGTAGCATTTAGTTTTATAGCTTCACGACAAAGGCTACTGTGGCGATCTGACCTCAAGTTCATAGTATGTAATAAAATCGTAAACGAGCCGTGTCCGTACATTAAAGATTTTTCAAAATAACAATTTGTATAAATTGTTATGTTATCGAGGTCAAAAGAATAGTTTTTATAATTTTTGTCTGTTTGTATGTCGGTTTGTCTAACCTAACCTGAACTCTGAAACGGCTTAACCGATTTGAATGCGGTTTTCACTGATGTATTGTAGCAAGCTTCCCGTAAAATTTAGTGTTTATTTCATTTCCGAATACCACGCGTAATTTTGTAGATACCTTGGAGTGGCTATCTAGTCAACGATGACGTAGAGCATTGGAATTACTTCGCGGTAACTTCGGTAAGACGGTTCGAGATTCACGAGGAAAAGTTTAAGTAAAAAATATGTTCCCGCTCGTGGTTTATGGCGAAACTTTTTATAATATTGACAGATTTGACTACGCGTGGCGTGGGCGAAACGCGCAAAAAACCGGCTCGGGACTTTTGACTGTTTGATAAAACCAGTGCGATGAAATTTGTAATCTATTTACCGTTATCTAAAGGAGGTTTTACCGTTTTATAAACTGTAAACAAAAAAAAAACTGCGAATAGAATGGCTTGATGACAGAGCACTTCGTTTTGAGCGGATTAAGGTAAGAAACTACGTCGTCTCTAACTTCTATGATATTTATTTTTTGAAAATTTCCCAAGATCCCAGGCATGTCAGACATAACTTATTTTCTAAAGAACAAAATGTGGGAAATCGAGTAGTGTTCCTAGTTACTTGGAACATTTGCGTATTTGCTGAGTTGGATAGACGGTAAGAAACTAAGTCGTCTCTAGTCTCTAGCTTCTATGATATTTATTTTTTTGAAAGTTTCCCAAGATCCCAGACATAACTTATTTTCGAGTAGTGTTCCTAGTTACTTGGAACATTTGCTATTTGCTGAGTTGGATAGACGGTAAGAAACTAAGTCGTCTCTAGTCTCTAGCTTCTATGATATTTTTTTTTTTAAAGTTTCCCAAGATCCCAGGCATGCCAGACATAACTTATTTTCTAAAGAACAAAATGTGGGAAATCGAGTAGTGTTCCTAGTTACTTGGAACATTTGCGTATTTGCTGAGTTGGATAGACGGTAAGAAACTAAGTCGTGTCTAGTCTCTAGCTTCTATGATATTTATTTTTTTAAAGTTTCCCAAGATCCCAGGCATGCCAGACATAATTTATTTTTTAAAGGACAAAATGTGGGAAATCGAGTAGTGTTCCTAGGTACTTGGAACGTATGCGTATCTGCTGAGTTGGGTGGACGACAGTAAGAAACTACGTCGTCTCTAGTCTCTAGCTTCTATGATATTTATTTTTTTAAAGTTTCCCAAGATCCCAGGCATGCCAGATATAACTTATTTTTTAAAGGACAAAATGTGGGAAATCGAGTAGTGTTCCTAGGTACTTGGAACGTATGCGTATCTGCTGAGTTGGGTGGACGACAGTAAGAAACTACGTCGTCTCTAGTCTCTAGCTTCTATGATATTTATTTTTTGAAAGTTTTCCAAGATCCCTGGCATGCCAGACATAACTTATTTTCTAAAGGACAAAATGTAGGGAACCGAGTATTGTTCTTAGGTACTTGGAACGTATGCGTATCTGCTGAGTTGGGTAGTTATGTGCTGTCGGCAGCGCACTTTCAGCACATGTGGCGTTACTTGTGTGCTTCTGCTCTTGACGGTAGCCATCTACCATCAAGTACCTACCGTCAGCCTGTCTGTCGACCTTAACATAATAAAACTACTAAAGGTTAATAATTCATTATTATATTGTTTTGAATTTAAAAGTGAGTTTCTCATGTTGATAGTGAAGTTTATACGCATCTCATACGAACCGAGCGGAAGCTAAAATCTGTACATACCGTTATCTGTATAGCTAAATTGAAACACGGTTCTACTATTTGAACTGTAGATTGTTTAAAAAAAAAACTTTTCTCTTCCGAAATCGCGAACAGGCGAAAAAGAGTGGATTAAAAAAAAAAATAGAATGCTTTGTTTCGGTAACACGCTTTTTCCTCCGATCTACGAGTAATTAACAGAAATTTGCCTTTAGTTAGACGAAAGTGTTGTGTATTTTAAGATTGGATATTAGCATTTGTAGAGGCATACCGACTGGGCTCTGTCATAAACTGACAGCTTGAGCCGATCCCCCGGGGCGAGTTGCAAATCTGTATTATCAAAATTAACATTAGTTACTAAGTAGGTAATTCAAATTTCAGGAACAATCTCTTACTGCTTTGGGGTTATTTGAAGTCATATAAATACATGCAAACGTTATACATTAAATGATACATTTTATTCATTACGAAACACATATACTTAGGTACATATTATGTTCTTGGAACTCAAGTCAATCACACGTTGAAGTCACGACGAGTTTTATAATGATTTATCTTTGAAATCGATCTAAAATATTGCAATCTCATGATTACCATCAGATTACTGTCGGAATCTGATCACTTTTCATGATTATTATATTGTGCGTAATATTATGTTTATATTACTTAAATATATGCTTAAGTAAATTTAAGTACTTTGTAATATATTGTAATATATATAAAGGAACTAGCTGACCCAGCAGACGTTGTCCTGCCAGAACTCGAAAATAATTCTCTAACTCGATTGTGGTGCCACCTATCGGGTCCAATTTTATTTTCAACCATATGTCAAAGTGACGCGACACTTCACATCAATGAACGTCAGTTAAATTATTTGAATATTGTTCATTCAAAAATACTAAAATCTCGATTAATAAATGGGGTGGGGGTAGGAGGGTGAAAAATAGTTTACGTCCTATTCTCAGACCTACTGAGTATACACACAAAATTATATAAGAATCGGTCAAGCCGTTTCGGAGGAGTTTTGTTACAAACACTGTGACACGAGAATTTTATATATTAGAAGATATAGTATAAAACAATGTCCGAAAGTTTTTCGGTAGATCTCGGCTAAAAACTTCATAAATGAAATAAAAATGGGATGAAATTATTGGCACTATACCTATGTGTGATAAGAGAATAATACTCTACAAGAACACGGTACAAAGTTGCTTTTTATTTTTACAATCGTGCTTCTATCAGGATTGATCTGCTGACTGTATTTCTTAGATAGAAATAATCTAAGAAATACAGTCTAAGAAATACAAAGAATAATAGACGTGTCACGATTTCATGTGTTTTTTTTTTAAATTATTAATACTTTTTTTTATGTTAAGATCGGCAGACAGGCTGACGGTCCACTTGATGGTAGGTGGCTACCGTCGCCTATAACACAATCAACGCCAAAGCTGCTGCAAGTGAACTACCGATTACAGTAGGATTAAGGATAAGGGATTAGGAGGGGATAGGGAAATGGGCTCTGGCATCCCTTACTCATTCACCGAAACACAACAGCACACGTGCTGAGTGGTTACTGCCGCCAGACGGCCTGCCCAAATGACTTCGAAACACAGTGTGCCCTGCCACTACTTTCCAGGGCACCAGAACCAGACCAGAGCCAAATTTGAAAAGTTCATTTTTCAAAATTGACCCTGCCGTGAATTGAACCCGGGTGTAAGTAGCAATATATTTCTAGCATAAAGATTAAGAGTCACCAATGTAAAGAATACGTAGCTCAGGTTTGGTTTTTCGAAGATCTTTTGGTGTACTAAGGCTCATCAAGTTTAGCTTAAAAGGGTTCCCATTCGCCACCATTACGACCAACAGTGGTAGTAATGGGAATGTATTGGAAGTAAGGACTCCAAAGATTGAGGATAGTTATCTCTGCTTTAAAATATATGTTTCTTCTTTATTGCTGTATAAAATAAAATACACTGAGTCTACGAGACAGCTGTCATTCTCCTTAATTAAACGACATAAATATTAATTAAGCGTAGTGAGTAGTAATTTTGTCTGTTGTAGATGTACCCATGAGTTCTTTCTGTGTTGAGGTCGTCCTTGATATATAAATCAATAGAGGGTTACACAATATGACTGAGATAGCAAAATGTGGCCTCTTGCTACATCAGGCGTGTGAAATGACCGTTCGTTAGGAACAATTCAAAAGAAATTTAAAAAGAGAATGGCGCATTCGAATTCAAGTTTCCCTATTTCAAATTTGGCGCTCATCTCGCGTATTGATTCTATATCAAGGATGGCCGGCAACTGAGGGTCCATGAGATGAGGCAACTAAGGGTAGATGGATACAGTTACATCTGACTCTGAGTACAAAGGGAGTGGAATACCAGAACTTATCCTCTCCCTCACACTCACTTAAAGAACCTCACAAGTGCAATAATGGAATACTTCGTGTTCACGTTCTATAAGTGCATGGATATTGCTGCCTGACGGACTATTCTCTTCATGGCTGCAGTACACAATACACAATGCCACGAAAATCTAAGTGGCGATGATGAAATAACATAAAAATTGATGTCATAAAACATAAAATGATAGACAAAAAATATGACATGTGTAATTCAGGACATGGTCCATCGTTGCTGTAAGGTTTATCGAAATCCGTTTAATGTTACTATAATCTCTATATATAAAAATGAATCCCCATTTCCCTTGGTCACGGCATCACGCGTGAACGGGTAGACCGATTTTAATTCGGTTTTCACTAATGGAAAGAGGGATAAACGGGGAATGTTCATATATATAAAAATTGCACGCCGGGCGAAGCCGGGGGCGGGTCGCTAGTAATTATATAAAAATTAGCCTTTAGAAAATAAGTAAAGTTAGTCCTATTTTTATTTATCCTATTTTAATTTCTCACATGATAGCTTTAAATTGGCCGTCTTCAACTTAGCAGATACGAGTACGCATACGTTTAAAGTACTTAGGAACACTACTCGATTCCCCACATTTTGTCCTTTGGAAAATAACTTATTGTGTCTGGCATGCCTGGGATCTTACTCTATCTATAGCATATGTAAATCTATACATATAATAAAATCGTATAGGAGCCGTGTCTGTACTTACATCAAATATTTAAAATAAAAAAAATAAAAACAATTTATGCACATTGTACTTATGTTACAGAGGTCAAAAAATAGTTTTCAGAATTTTTATCTGTTGTCTGTTTGTTCGTTTGTGCACGCTAATCTCAGAAACGGTTTAACCGATTTGAATGCGGTTTTCACTGATATATTGTAGCAAGCTTCCCGTAACATTTAGTGTTTCTTTCATTCCAATCGGTTTACAAACAAAAAAGTTATGCGCTATACCGAATACCACGCGTACGAAGTTGCGGGCTCATCTAGTTAATAATAAAGCACGTGGAGGTTCAAGTGTTATAGAGGACAGAACTATACTCAATTCTTATTAGATTCATTTTATAACTTATTGTTTAATTTTCTTTGCATGAAAAGATCACAAGAAAGTAAAACGAATTGAACTCCGAATTCGGGATATAAATTCAATTTACATAAATTTGAAAATTGAACAATGCTTCTTAATGCCAATTTTTAGGTAGTATTACGAACTAAAGTAGATTGTCTTACAGATAATTTGATCAATTACACCCCAGATAATTTAATTGTTGGAAGATGAAAGATCAATTCCTTCCGACTGAAACACTCTACTTTACATCATTTATTCAAGAAAATAATATTAGGTCGGGGATGAAGTCTTTTCGCATATTTATATAATGTATAAACTTGTAATAAAATCTCTTTGGCTGTGCTATTTGCATCTGGCTGGTTTTGATGACATCAAAAAGGTCACATTTCAAAAAAAGAAACAAATTTGTAAAATTTTGTTTCCAGCTATTTTTCAATTATTTTTCTTTCTGTCAAAATGAGTGAATCTAATGAAGAAATTCGATACATTTTAAAATTTTGTGACATTTATGGATCTAAAGCAGTGTCAGGATCATTATTGATCTAAGAACTGGGAATTGACCACAAAACAGTTTTGATCCATTTGAAAAAATGGAACAATATTTGGTTGATCAAACCAAAAATATTTGGGTGCCATACGAGCTCACTGAAATAAACCTTATGAGTCGTGTACTCATTTGCGATTCTTTATTGACACGTAATGAAACCGAACCGTTTTTGAGGAGATTGATAACTGGTGATGAAAAGTGGATCACATACGACAAGAAAGTGCGAAAAAGGTCGTGGTCAAAGGTCGGTCACGCTGCGCCAAAACCTGAGTTAACTCTCAATAAGGTCATGCTGTGTGTATGGTGGGATTGCAAGAGCATTGTTCATTATGAGCTTTTACCGCTGGGCAGAACCATCGATTCGTATCTCATGAGATTAAAGCAAGAAGTTGAGAGAAAGCGGCCGGAATTGATCAAAAGAAAGACAACGCTAGACCAGACGCTAGATATATTTTTGCGGTTTTTTTTCCTTACGGTTTTTTATTTTTCGTCACTATAATCCATGTCTTGTGAAAATTCAATTTATAATTTTTTTTAAATTTTATTTTATTAAAGATAGGTTTGCTCTTGACCAGCATCTATCCATGTAGGAAGGATGAGGCCGACGATGGAGCGAGCTCACCCAAAAGATGCCTGTTCACTCGAACCTTGAAAAGATTTGGGTTATATGAGCTCAAAAATACAGACGCCAGCAGGGAGTTCCAATCCTTAGCAGTGCGCATCACAAAAGATGTTTAAAAGCGCTTGGTCCGAATTAGAGGTATTTCGACAAGGTGAGGATGGTAACCAGCCGTACGTCTGCATGTTCGATAGAAGAAAGGGGAAGGCGGTATGATCTCATGCAGCTCTCGAGCACACTCTCCGAAGTACATCTCATAGAATACACACAGCCAACAGTCTATCATACGGTCAATACAGTCCGAAAATTCTTTAATTATTTTGTCCTTAATTACTTATGTATATTTTTTCATTTATCTTAAGTTATTACTTGAATGAAAGGATAGATTTGCAGCTCTCAAGGCGAATCGGTTGTACGAGAGAGAAACACTCATCCAACTTTTGTGCGTGTGAGAAAAGAACAAAGATAGTAATTTTACCATTGTATCCATTAGTTTAAACAATAATTGTTTGTCACATTTTTTTTAAAGAAAAAATATCAAAAATACCAAACAAAATTGTTTGGTTAGCAGTATTTTCTTTTCTCATTACTTTTCTTTTGTCCAAAGTAATGAAGGAGTAGTCATCAATTTAAAAGCTTTACGGTCTAAATTCTTCGTGAGCGCCACCAAATCATCGATCGGTGAACAAAACGCACCATGGAAATCATAGGTCGCTATATATAGCAACATGGTTTGATCCGAAATTGTCATGGGCAACTGCGTCTTACAACGTTTCAATAGTGATGTTTCCATGTCCAAATAACACAGCATTATGATTTGTTTATAAAGACTAATGCATCAGCCTTATATAGATAAGAAAAAGAATAGAACAAACAAACGAAACTTTGTAAACACCGTTTTTATAAAGAACAATGAAGATGTTTCGAATCGCATTAGACAATTGTAAAGGCTTTGTTGTTTGAGAGTTATAACACATTCCATTCTATGCAGAGTTTTTGAATGTATTGAACGATACCTTTTGACTGATGCAAGAGATATTAATTTTAGTTTAAACTCGACTTCTCGGGAATTTTGGGGTCTACAAAGATATAACGATTAACATCGACAAACAGTGCCTGTGACTCTTTAAATACTTAGTACCTTTTGCTCGCCTCTATCTATAGTTATATTCATAAATTATAAATCTATAGTTTATTCTGATGTATAAGATAA
Source organism: Bembecia ichneumoniformis (assembly GCA_910589475.2). NCBI lineage: Eukaryota > Metazoa > Arthropoda > Insecta > Lepidoptera > Sesiidae > Bembecia > Bembecia ichneumoniformis. Next base: position 6,688,545 of record OU342537.1, on the reverse strand, counting down.
GCTATATTAGTGTAAAATTTCATCACAATCTGTTCAGAAGTGTGAAAGACTAACAAACATTGTTACATCAAATTACATCGACCAATTCATATATCAAACACAATATGCACAATTATTTGTAATATTAGTAGGAAGCATTATACGTTTAGCGTAAGTACCTGTTCTTTTTTTATAATATAATATATATGTGTAGGTACATATTGTTTATGCTTTGCGTTTTTACGGCCATTTTCGGTAACCTAACTTATCTAGTATTATCTTTGACCCTAAAAAGACTTAGACTAAAAATAATATAAAACTAAAGAAGCAGTAGTTATCGCCAGTAACTACCCTTGTGCTATTCGAAAAGGTATCTGTCTTCTCAAATCTTTAGTTGGTATTTAAAGAATATAAATAAATTTGATGTCATATCGTAGGCAATATTTAATTTTACTTTATTTTGCCCTAATATATACTTACATGCCCTGGAATTTATACTAATGAGTGAACATACTATTTTGTAAATTTGATAGTATTAAAATTATTCTGTAAAGGCCAAAATGCTTCTAATGAAATCAAGACGACTTTAAAGTCCAATACATTTTTTTATCTATTAAAGCAACGCCATAGATGTTGCTGGTACGCTCTCAAACTTAGTTGGATAAAAGATAAGGGTTCAGGAGGTCACGGGGAAATGGGTTTTAACATCGCTTACTTACTCACCGAAATACAACAGCACACGTGCTGTTTTTTTTCACTGCGGTCTTCTGTTAGGGGGTGGTTACTGTCGCCAGACGGCCTGCCCAATTTATGATTGCGAAAAGGAGTGTGCCCTGCTACATAATTTATAATATAATTTTTATTAGCTCCAACTTTCATTATTAATGTGGGTGGGTAAACAAACAAAGCGTGTAATTTTTCTTTCACTTCAATAAAAGTGCAGTGCGGTGACCTACATTACTGGTTTATATCATAAAATTCAAAGAAATTGCCAGTCATAATAATGTTTGGTTTTTTTTATTAATACTACACGTACACGCCATGTATTATGAAAGCAGAAATTCAGCTCTCTCATCATGAACGAGACCCAATCCTTTGCGTAAAAAGCTATTAAGGGCTGAAAATAGTTTTTAAAATATTTTATTGATTCTTCTTATTTGTAGTTAAGGTGACGCAGCCATAAACAATTAATACGGCTGTGATGGCATACGAAAACGAGAGCGCGATTGCTTATATCGTATGCGACAAAAAGATTTTTATTAAAAAAAAAAGTATTTTAAAAAACCCAACTGTAAAATTAAAGTGTATGTTTATACTAATGTAGGTACATAGAAAATTTGGAGGTATAAATTGTTCCCGTTTGCCTGTAAAATGCAAATTTGTGTTTTAAAATAGGTTTCTTTGAAATTGTTGTCTTGCTTATAAAAGTTTACCAATCGTGTAATCCAACTGACAAAATGAAGTCAGTAACGTGAAAAAACAAAACACTTTCATTATGTTTTGTCATTGCTGAGAAAAATATAAATCCCTGCCACGAAAATTTCCAATTCGTTGCCTTAAGTTTTGAAAGCTGAGTGGATTCAAAGCTCAGGTGCATATATTGCAAGGTCGGTTTCAAACATTGGCCGGACCTGCTGTTCTGATTATTTTTTGATTTCATCATATCATTTGATTTTTATGAATCACCTTACAATTTTTAAAAACGTTTTAACGTTTTAACTATTTTCAGTGTGCTGGCGCCTTTAACAATACTATCTCTACACCATAGACCTCAAGACGAAGACATAGAACAATGATTGAAATTCTGAAATCGCTCAATGAAACTTATGTTTAGCTAGAAAATAAAAACTATAAAATTAAAAATAAATAAATTACATTCATATTATACATTATTATTATTACATTCATAGCATTCGAATTTTTCTTGTTTAAAAATTCTTATGACATTTAAAGTGAGTGGAGTTAGTTACAAAAAAGATCCTAATTGCTATGATAGCACTGTACAAACTAAGTATGGATCCGAATGTATTTTTAAAATTTTAAGTAGCTCTACAATTCAATTTTTTCTTTAGTTGGTAGTTAGTACAGATTATGAAAAATACAAATTCGAAACCTGAATTTACGATTAGATTAAACTCGGGAATCTCTAAATTTTTATTGGAATTTTTAAATTAATTAAGACATTGTTTTGAATTTTATAGTGAAGAACAGGAAGAGAGAACGATAAAAAATATATTAAGAAAATAAAATTATAACACAACTTAACGTTTTCTTAGATCTAGCTTTTTCATAAAAGATATATGTATCTTTTGTGAACTTTTCAATATCATAATCTGCTTTGGTAACTACCGTCACTAAGTCAAAGAAATTGAAGACATAATCGCTCTTACTGCAACATAAGTTTAGCAAACAACTCTCGAAGCAAGACTACAAAACTTATTGCTCAAAAGCGCTTTGTCCGTTAAGTTCTACTGCTATTGATCTAATATTATTGAATACTATTTAATTGTGCATTATTTAAATCCGATAGAAAGGCTTGCAGACTGATTGATGCCCTCACTTTACACCTGGCCTGGTGCAGGTGCTCCCGGGACATGGTTGCTTCGGGCGTTACCTTCACCGTGTGACCGTGAGAGAGTCGACAGAGCAATGCCACCATTGTGGCTGCGCGGTTGTAACTGCGCACTTGCGCAGCACACTCTAGTGACTGCCCTGAACGGGCAGAGCAGCGCGCCTCTCTGTCTTTCGTTGTGGGTGCCGATCTCTCGCTGCCGGCAGTCGTGAAAGCGATGATTGACCTTGCGTGGCAGGCGATGTTCGCGTTTAGTCAGCACGTTATGTTGCGGAAGGAAGCGGCGGAAAGGCAGCGGCAAGAGGTTCCCCTCTCCAAGCCGATTCGCCTGAAGTGATTTGGGCGCAGGCGGCTGGCCTATGTCCGCCACTTTCCCCATCGACCGGGACCTGGACGCTAGTCTTAGGGGAGACTTCTCCCCCATTGGAGTAAGCCTAGTCAGTAATGACTAGGCTGCCCTGGGGTGGATCGGAGTTGTTGCCTAGGCAGAACCCGGTCCACCCCGCTCAAAGGGCAAGGAGACACCGGGGAGTTTTAGTGGTGTAGGACCCAGTCCCTTGACTGGGTGAGTCCCACATATCCCTACCGTCTAGCCAGCGGTAGGGAATCCGTAAATGGATTTCTCCTCGAAAAAAAAAAAAAAAAAAGGGGAGACTTCTTAGGGGGACAAAGATAAGGACGCAGCTGAGAGGGAGCGAGAGGAAGAGGCCGGTCTGGCTTCCCTCAGACGCAGGCGGTTGGGCAGGAGAAAGCGGGCATATCAAGTCCGTCTTTTAATGTCTTAGGGGACCTGCGCACATGGCTGGCTAACTGTGTGTGCCTGCACAAGGTCCCCCCCGTCTGGGGATTGCCCTGGTGCCTCCGGGCAATCCCCCATTGGAGTTAGTCTAGCCAGCAATGGCTAGGCTGCTCTGGGGTGGATCGGAGTTGTTGCCTCGGCAGAGCCCGGTCCATCCCTCTCGAAGGGAAGGAGACACCGGGGAGTTTTAGTGGGTAGTGCCAGTGCAGCTATGACTTAGCATAGCGCGGAGCGCTGGTGACCCCCACACACCCTTACCGGCTAGCCAACGGTAAAAAATCTGTAAATCTCCTCGAAAAAAAAAAAGGGGGACAAAGATGGCCGGCGTACCTTCACTTCGGGTATGCCGAGGTTCCGTCAGGGAGCGCAGTCCTCCCCTCGCTGGATAGCCGTGGCGGATCTCGGATATCGTGTCATAATGTTCCCGCGACTCTTCCGCGGCCATGCTAGAAGGTCGTTGTGTTTTACTTAGCAGCGTCCCTCACGCTGCCGGATATTCATGAGAATTTGCCAACGTTAAAAAAAAGCAGACAGATTGACGCTTCATTTGTTTGTATAATGCTACCGTAAGCATTGATAGCTACTGTGATATATTTAATACTGGCGAAGTGCGCCAACGACCCTGATAAGATAAACGTTCGACTTTGAGATATAAGACGAGGAAAAAGTGAATAGAGTCTGTCATCCCTTACTCTTAGAGCGCATGTGCTGTTATATCCTAGTGATCTTCTGAAGATTTTAGTGTGTCGGTAGTTAATGTAGCCAAAGATAACAGTTACTTGTATGTTTATGACTGCGGCACACAGTACGCCTCGCACTATTAACGGTAGTTTCTCATTTTATTCGTACTTCAATTCCTTTGTCATATGAACTTTCCACAAGAGTTTATTGTTCCCTTTCAGGCATTGTAAGTTAATGTAAAATGCGTTAATAGTTCCTCGTTTTATCTAAAGCCGATTTCACATTAGGTAAATGTTAAAGAAATTTTTAAATGTGTAATAAATAATTTTAGTACAGACATTATGACATTTTTAATATTAAATAATTAAACGTTACTATTAAAAATTACAAACATTTTCTCGATTTTGTATTAATGAGAAAATTATTTAATATTTTGTGCTTGAATTTGAAACAAGAAAAAAAAATATTTTTTTTATATTAAGGTCGGCAGACAGGCTGACGGTCCACTTGATGGTAGGTGGCTACCGTCGCCTATAACAGAAGCAACACCTAAGCTGCTGCAAGTGTGCTGCCGACTGCAGTAGGATTAAGGATAAAGGATTAGGAGTAGATAAGGAAATGGGCTCTGGCATCCCTTACTCACTCACCGAAACACAACAGCACACGTGCTGTTATTTCACGGTGGTCTTCTCTAAGGGGGTGGTTACTGCCGCCTTACAGAAGGCTGCCCAAATGATTGCGAAACGCAGTGTGCCCTGCAACTACTATGTTTTAACGATAAGCATATTTTAGGGGTGAAATTTTATGTAAATTGTCGTTACAACCCTTCACAGCTACTTACTATAACTTAATGGTACGTTGGCCACACCAACAATTACTGTAAAGGGGTCATATGGGTACGAAGCCATTGCTAGGACATTTTTATTATGTTCATACAACGTTTGCATTGGAAAGTTTTAGAAAACTTGGATGTTCGTATAATATGTATAATTTGCTTAATACGTGAACAGTTGAAACAGAAACAGTGATTTTTTTCATTAAACAGTTTTCAAAGAAACACTTTTAAACGTCAATATACATATTTTACCAGGGTTTCGGAAAAAAATAGCCAAGACGATAATCCTGAGAAGAAACCCCGAAAAAAACTCAGAATACTTTTTTTGTCATATTTAAAACCAAATATATAACAATTATAATTCTTACAATTATTTTACATAAATCACAGTATACACAATACTAAACTTAGTTGAGCTCAGAAACGTTTAAATAATCAGCCGATTTTATAATAAACCTTTATAATAGAGTTTGGTCTTTATTACATTTTTCAATTTATTTAAAGGTAAGGTTTTGATTTTCTCGGAAAATTTATTATAAAACGTATACATTGACCCATAAAAGAATTACTTATCTTGTGTTTTATGTAAGTCAATATCCATTCTAGCTAGAAAGTTTATAAAGAGTACTCAGCGACATACAATTATTATGCATTCCGTAAAAGGTTTTACAAGTATTATTTCAGAAAAAGCATATTTCAGAGGTCTGTTGTTTTTAAAAATTATAAGATTAATTTAGAAATAACAATTGTACTACATAAATACAAATTTTAAAGCCTTTACAGTTTAGTTCAAAAAAATTGCAAGAGTTTTTTTAAATGGACGATTTAATTACAAATATCTAAGATACATCAAAATGAAAACGGCTTGTTGATTAAAGTAAAGAACCTTGAAAAACACTTTAAAATTAAAAATGTAAAAAAAATACATTATACGATCGTCAGTGTCAATGTCAATGTCAATCAAATAATACCTCAGCTATCGTAGTATGTTTAGTAGGTTAGTATGTTTGTTTACAAAGCCTGCATATCGTCATTGTCAAACCCAAATCTACTATTATGCAAAAAGTATACTTTTGAGATATTGACAAAAAATGTTTTCTTGAAAAAATTTAGATGAAGTTATTTGAAACTTAGAGTATTTAACTTATGGTCTTTTAAACATGAAAATTTTACAGTTTATTTATCATTTTGATAACAGAGTGAATTTTGCACGTAACAAATTGTAGCTGCTGCACATAGCATATTTTATTAAGAGGTCGTTGTTCGACAAATAGTGCTCGTAAGCACTTAGCAGTTGTTTTATACGATAGATAAGGCAGTGAATTACTAAGGTCAGTGACAGTAAAAAGCAGTGACTTTTTGGAATCTCAAAAAGTGCACATAGCAGATTTTGGTTGGACAACGACGATATGCTGCGTGTTGTTTCGACAGGGTCTTTGGCACCGCCTAGTGGGACAGACGTGATTCAAGTTGGAAAGCTGTAGCGATATTGTCAGATGCGATACCGAAAAACTGTCGTAATTATGTAGTGTTCATTTAATAATATAGTTTACAGTGTTAGGTATTGAGGAAAATTATAGGGAAGACATTAATTAGTAAAATACTGTAATAAATTAGAAAATATAAATATTGTTAATAGACAAAAAGATTAAATATATAGAATATATAGAGAGGGAAATGGGAAATTTTTCCTACAAAAAAATTGATCCGTAATCAGGATGGCCATGGCGTAGTTAAATAGCCTTGTAAAGTTGGCGATGGACTGAGCGATTTTGTACCACGTGGTTCTAAATGTAACATTAAGTATTCTTTCGTCTTGCCCGATCTATAAAGTTGAATATCTTTGTTAATAGACTATTCTGAGTTTTAATTAAAATATTATAAAATAAAATGAGTGAAGATAATGAAGTGACTGACGAACCTCCCACCCAATGTTCTTCTCATCTTGCAAACGACATATATGTACTAGTACAAATATGTTATTTTACAGATAGATATAGTTAGTAATTTCTTTTCTATAAAACACAATTTTTTTAAATTCCTAATTATGACAAACAGGTTTGTCGAGTGCATAATGTTTGACGTACATAAATACTCATACATTCCTTGCACGCTCTACTATGGATTTATGGAAACCATCTCTTCCAAGTTAGCCTTGGTCACAGGCACAGGCGTCTTTCCCACTGTACCACCGACGCTCCAACGTTTAGATTAGCCACGTTGTATGTATTTATTGAATTATTTGACAATAAAATAATACATATAGAAGAAATCACAGACATAGTATTCTCAAAGAGATTTCAGTCAGATTCCTCCGTCCAATACAGCGTTACGAATGGAATTTAACGGCCCTTCACTGATGGAGATAAATTGAAGCGACTACCGACTGTGACATTTTCGCCCATCTCAAATGTTTAGGAAGTTTTATTGTACATCTCTGTCTTTACAATGTGTTCAGCAGATTCTTACGTTTCTCGGTAATGATTTGGTCCACGCCTTTAAAGGACGCCATATTTATTTATTTACTTATTTATTTATATGTTATATATTAGCTCACAATTTGTTGAAAGCTGCATATAAAGTTGGTTGGAAACGGTATATCAAGACGAATTAGTGGGGTCTCTTTGTGCAATTCAAAATTGATAATTTTATTGTGTAAAGTAAATTCCATTTGAAGGTCGTCAGACAGGCTGACGGTCCACTTGATGGTGGGTGGCTAACTGGCTACTGGCTCCTAATAACACAAGTGCGCTGCCGACCTTAGTTGGATTAAGTATAAGGAATTAGGAAGGGACAGGTATAGTGGTTCTGGAATTTCTTACTGACTACGAAACACAACAGCCTTACTTCACGAGGGTCTTCTGTAAGAGGGTCATAACTGCTGCCTAACGGGCTGCCCAAAATATGACTGCAAAACGCAGTTTGCCCTGTCACTACTATATACTTATAAATATATTATCAATTTTGACACACTTCAAGTCGACACTTCAACTGATTTCTTAAAGGCTCCTAATAATTTAGTTAATTTAATTAAGCTAATTTTATAACTAAAATAAGTAAGTATAAGTAATAAGTATATTATAAGTATGTTATAAGTAAAATGTAATTTGTTAAATTATGTGACAAAGTACTTAAACTTTAACTGTCATTTCAAGTCATAACATATTATCATGCCTTCAACTGCACATCAAGATGAAGTCATTAGAAGTAATAATTACGCTTATTCGAGTATAATACGCAGATTTTTATATTTTTCATTTTTTATTTATTTATTACTATTTTATTTAGCCCCGCGTAACGCGGGCAATGTTGTTGACGCTCGGCCTTCAAGACTTCCATCACGCATTTCCTGCTAGGGGTCTCCAACAACTATCGTGATACATAATTTATTATTACAATTATTGTGTATCACCGGTCAGTAGAATAGCAGTATTTGAAAGGGTTAAGCATTTAAAATATATGTGAAAGTGGTGGATCTGCTTCACTGTAACACCGAGACAGTATGACAGAGCCTGTACAGTACAACCCGTCTAGGGAACACTTAGATGGGTCTACATCTACACCCTTACACGACACCGTCGTCGTCGTGAAAAAACGACACTATTATTGTGTTGTTTTGTAACACCAAGTTACTATTGTGTTTCGATGCGCTGTGATACCGAATTTCATTTCCCTGTGCCCAATTTCCTTTACTTAAGCATAAAAAATCATATTATTAACTAGCTGAATTCGGCCACGCTTCGCTGCGGCTAATACGGCGGCGGCGTGCGCACGGGGCGCGCGGTACTGGACACTGCTTATATATAATACTATTTATCTTAGCGTGATGTTAAATAGCCTATAGCCTTCCTCGATAAATGGACTATTCAAAACAAAAAGAATTTTTCAATTCGAACCAGTAGTTCCTCAGATTAGCGCGTTCATACAAACAAACTCTTCAGCTTTATAATATTAAGTATAGATTGGTCCACCTATCTGTCTTTTTTATGGTAGAAAGCCTATCTACTTGTACTTATTAGGGAAAAGCCTAATCGACAAAACATTGCGTCTCGCCCTAACCCTGGACAAGATTGCTGATAAAATGCCGACCTTATCATTAATGTACGAGTAATTACACTTAAAAAAAAGTGCAATAACTACTAAGTCTGTAGTGTGCGTGCCGTTCGCCATTCTAAAAACTTTTAAAACCGGGTCCAACTTAGTCGTTTGTCATAATTATGTCAACAACCACAGCACGGCTCCGGAACGAGAATCAAGTGGTCATTAAATCCACTACTAACTCTGAAAAACAATTTAATTGTAATAAAACTATTTTTTTTTTCTAAATATACGAGGAAATACGAGATATATCTGATTGGTAGGGTAATAATTATTGAATAATAATTTTTTTTTAATAAAAAGAAAGTTTGACCTCCGAACACCAATTTTTGTCAAGTAATGAGGATTTTTCAGCATATTTATGTTGTGAAATATGGCGATAAAAATCCGGAATAGAATAGATTGAAAAAAATAAATAGAATGACAACTCTTTAAAACACAACCCATGCACCGCCTGCAAAGTAAACAAAGAGTGGTTACATTCTTTCTAGGTTCTAATAACGCAAATTTTTCTTTGAGGGCTGAAAAATGCAAGAAAAGTATATTTATCTTCAAGGAAGTCAAAGAAAGTAATAAAGAAAAGTCCAAGAAGAAAGAACGCAAGCCTCTTCAAATAATATTTTTACGGTGCAACGGTGCGCAAGCATGATTTGTTTATTGTTTTGTGTGTAAGATTTTATTTTATTATTATTACATATTTTATTTAATTATCTTAATTTTAAATGTGGTTTATTTTATTATTATTATTATTATGCATACTTGCTTTTGCATATTTAATTAAATTAAATTAAATATGCAAAAGCAAGAAGAATGCAGTGATAAGGAACCCAAGACAAATTGAATAAATAAGCAATTATTTAAAAGAGGTTCTTTTAAATAATGGCTTTTAATTTACTAGCTTTTGCCCGCAACTCCGTCCGCGTCTCTTAGGTTCTTATTATCGCGTCGAGCTTTATTTATTTATATTTTTAGATGATTCCTTGGGAGTGGTACTTTTATTCTGGGTGAAAGGTACCCTAAACCCTAAATTCCCGCAAAATTTTATGTTGATCGGTAGCGTTACAAACAAACAAACTCATTTTCGCATCTATAATATTAATTTCTTGTCAGAAAATTAAACTTGTTTTACGACGAAGGAAAACTTACGACTTCTTAATCTGCGAATACACGTGAAGTCTATTAAAGCTGCAATGGGTTAGCGTGATAGACTGCATTATGTAGTAGGCTCTACGAAGAGCGAGGCATAGCAGTGGAGTTAGGAACCTAAGTATTTCACTATAAAGTAACTAATCAAATATGATTGCAGCATCGCGGATTAAGGGGGCGTACAAAGCAAAAAAAAATCTAATTTCATAATTGAATGGACACGATACCAACACAACAGAGATGCTTTTATTAGCCATATTTATTTACACAATCTTGTTAAAATAATATGAAACAATTTATAAACAGTCTATACACAACACACTTATAATAATCTACTCACAAACAAGTGTTATTAAAAAATTTACATCTAAATATTCTTGTGCACAGTAAAACATAGTCTTCCCGTCTCAGTAGAGCGATTGTGACTGATCATGTGAAACAATGCACATTAAAGTATGCATGACATGAGACGGAAGATAGCGCATTTCGCGGAATAAAAATGTTGTAAGTGCCAAAAGTATAAAATAATAAACTATAACGTCAAATGAAAAAACAAAGGCCTAGATAATCCGTGAAGTGAAATTACTGATAATTTTTTAGGTTTGTAATATGTGTCATTTTGTAAATAAAACAAAAAACGATAAAAATGAGAGGTAACTTGGTGATTTTGTTCTATTGAGAAAAGTCATTGTATAATATTTTCTGTCCACATTTAACTTTTATTTATAAAGTCTTAATCTATATATAAATATTTTCTTATTTGGACTTTATATACTTAGAAATAAAATTCAAATCTAGGGTTAGCTATTTCTCCCTGGGGTGGATCGGAGTCCCTGGGGTGGATCGGAGTTGTTGCCTCGGCAGAACCCGGTCCACCCCGCTCAAAGGGCAAGGAGACACCGGGGAGTTTTAGTGGGTAGGACCAGTCCCTGACTGGGTGAGTCCCACATATCCCTACTGTCTAGCCAGCGGTAGGGAATCCGTAAATGGATTTCTCCTCGTAAAAAAAAAAAAAAAAAAGGGTTAGCTATTTCTATTTATACGCCCTCTTAAAGCATACAAAATCCTTCTAGTTCCATATTACAACAAATGGTATATAAGCTAAATATGTTAGTTTAATATGAAATTTATTGAATTATATTTATTATTGAAACTAGCGGCCCGGCTCCGGCTACGCATGGATATTATAATACACGATTGGATTAATGCAAATGGGTCAGTGAGGGGAAATTTCAAACCATAGAAGATACAAAAATGTGTTCTTAGGAACTAAGGCTTCGATTTTTGAAATAATAAAAGTTGCATTCAAACTTTTTTAAGTTACGCTCATACGTGACCAGGAATCGAACCCGGTCAAATCTCTGTAAAAATAGCAATTATTTTTATTATCGTAGTTGAAAGTGGGGCTTGAAAACATTTTATAAACAATGAACAGAAATGACCACAATTTAAATAAATCCTTTTAAAACACCCAACGTATTTTGATACGGTTTTCACTAATAGCGATAAACGAGAAAGGTTGTATACACGTATAATTTACAGAAAAAAAATTCGTCCGTGCATAGCCGGCGGTAGTGTAATATTAATTTTAAAACAATATTTAATAAATAAATATCTGCCGTCATTTTATTTATTTTAAAGTTTTAAATGGTGAGCACATTTTATATAGGTATTTATTGAATACTCAATAACCTTTAAACTAGAAGGCTAGAAGAATCCCAAACGCATAAGGGCATAATATAATATGGTACCTATAGTAATTTTATTATGAATTTTAATAGTTTGTCGTCTGAATTTTCAAAAGCTTTAAAACGTATGAGACGTGTTCATCAAAGAGCCTTTTGGGTTTGCGTAGATTCTAATTATAAAGAAAAGCTGATAAATTTTATGTTTAAAAAATACAGTATTACAAAATATTGTTTAACATTATGTCAGTGTTGCAGATGCACCTAAAATACATTGTACTTGTGTTTTTAATTTTAATATCCATTGTCATCAGATTTTTCCAGGAAAATGTTATCCGAGATCTGTCTGATGACATTTTTGCCATTTATTTGACCTTTACAGTAATTTATTTTATTACCAACCTGTTTATGATTTTAAATGTAAAAATGTGCCAAAAATTCTATTAAGTTGCCAAATAAGATATAAGATACAACTTAAAAGAATAATGACGAAGTTAACAAAAACTTTGCACTACCGGTTTGTATTTAAAGTTCAGAATTCTTTAACACTTAAACATTAAGAAGTGCTTTTCTCATACAATATGTCACATGATACGGTAGACCATTTGCTATTCTAATGGGTTTCTAGCTAAGTGTGAATAACTTATTTTCACAAGATATTAAATAGGCTTAAAATGTCAAATAGGTAACTTAGTTATTTGTAAAGTATCTGCGAGAAAAATACATATATGTTAGCAAAAACAAAGGAATCGTCAAATAAATATGATAATGCTAGTCCAAACAAAGTTCAGTTTTCTGTTTCTTCTAATAATTGCTCGAAGTGGAGACAATAGGAACCAGACGAATTTTAATTTCGCCTGACTTAGAAGTTAACAACAGCAATTACAGAAGAATTAAAATTAAAAATCAATCAGAGAAGAAATCGCAATAGATATTTCAATTGGGGTAAAATTAATACATTTTTATTAAAATTATTAAAATAATGACTGTGATTTCTAAGATGTTATTATGTAATGCACATATATTTTTTAATATAAATTTTCTTTTTTTTTGTAATAAAGTTGTTATAAAGAGCATCTCTAGGTTATTTAATTTAATTAATTAATTAAATTTAATTTTAGAATTATTTAATTTAATTTAATTTTAGAGTTTATTTGAGTTTAACTTGATTTTGATAGAAATTTTAACATTTTGGTTTCATTTTTTAGACAAAGACTTTTATTTATGATGTGGATTGAATTATACATTATTATGTTTTTGGGTTTTAACTATTACTATTTATGTATGCAGCAAATAAATGACACCAACACCTAGAACTAAGAATAATATAAAACTCATTAAATATTTAAAAAACATTTGTATCTATGTAAACAGATAGAAAATAGATTTAAAGTAAAATATATACTTTATTTTACTTTTTTCTGTTGTGTGTAATATTACAATGAACACCTCAATGAAGCCTAATGTAATACATAATTTGTTATGTAAATTGTGGACACAATATAAGGCTAAGTATCGTCTTATGACGATGATGATGTAATTATTTGTATAGTAATTTAGTTTATTTCTTGTTAATAATAAATATGCGCAGCTATTCTCCTACATATCGTTCTTATTATATTCTATCTAACGCCGGAGTGTTTGTAAATTAAACAAATATAAATTTAAAGGTAAACGTTGAAATAAAATTTGAAATGAATTAAGGAAGTGAGAAAACAATTAAATTGTGTCGTGCGTGCCGCTTGGTGCGCGACAACGGGCGCGGCTCGTTAACATTATTTCAGTTGTGTTTCGTTATTTGATTTGCATATTTTTTGCATAATTGACAACCGTTTACATAAAAAACAAAAGAGAACGTCCATAAAATAACATTTACTTTTTATGTTGGATCTTATGTAGATAGGTAAGTACCAATATATTTAACAATTTATAGATAGTATGTTTGTCAAATCATTGCATTATTTACCTAATGCGATAGACGCATTACCGCGTAATATGTTGGTTTACGAATCACATTAATTCGGGCATTTGACTTCGTGTTTCGACGATTACATTCCTCTATTTGCATGTTATATCGAGTGTGAATACATCAAATGTTCTGCCAAATAAACCAAATATCCAATAAAGACTATGAATAGACGAATTGAAGTGCCCACTATAAACAAGTACCTGTAATTTGTCAAATATGCAACATAATTTACCTAAAATAAATGTAATAAACTAACTTTTGCTCGCGAATTCGTCCGCAACCCTCGGGATGATTACAAGGTAAAATTTCAAGATGATAGTTTTAGTAGTTAGGCGTGAAGGCGTTACAAACAAACAAAAAGAACTCACTTCATATTTCTGATCCTTTTCATTAGGATTTTTGTGTTTAGCTCACTTTTAGAGCCGTGTTGACTTTTTTCGTGAGCAAAATAACTCAATGGCAAAATAATTATAAATGAACGCTAGTATTACATACTAGCGTTCCGCCCCCGGCTTCGCCCGGGATGCAATTGTTATATGTATATCTTCCCCGTTTATCTCTCTTTCCATTAGTAAAAACCGAATTAAAATCGGTCTACCCGTTCACGCGTGATGTCGTGACCAAGGGAAATTGGGATTCATTTATATATGTCGCAGTCATCTGGTTGAATCTGCTATTTGATTGAATGACTAGCGCGTTCATTGAATGACGACATTTAATTGAATGACTAGGCCGAACGTTGATTGAACAAGCGTCACTGAACGTCCAACTAGTTAGCGGATTGTAACATAGCCCTTTGAAGATAGTGGACATGAAATCAGTCAGGTAATTCAAATTTAGTTCATTTTTTTCCCACTGCGGCGCTAGTAGTCACCAAAACAAATATGGCATCAAACAGCGCGCACAGATAGCACTGTGTTGCTCAGTCAAGACGTTGAACGTTACATTCAACGACTTGACGAGTTGTCCTTTAGTCATTCAATTAAATGTCGTCATTCAATGAATGCGCTAGTCATTCAATCAAATAGCAGATTCAACCAGATGACTGCGACATATATATAGAGATTAGCTGAACTTGTGCATGTGGTATTCGGTATAGCGCGTAACTTTTTTGTTTTTAAACCGATTGGAATGAAACAAAAATGTTACAGTAAGCTTGCTACAATACATCAGTGAAAACCGCATTCGAATCGGTTAAGCTGTTTCAGAGATTAACGTGCATAAACGTAGGTACAGAGAACCGACAAAAATTCTAATAACTATTTTTTTTTGTCTCGGTAACATAAGTACAACGGGTACAAATTTTTTCTTTTTTGAAAAAATCTTTTATGTGCAGACACGGCTCGTTTACGAATTTATTATATTTAAATATGTATATACTTATAATATTTTGGATAATTTTCCAGATCCTTTAAAACAATGGAACTAAATGTCATTTAAAAACATAATTAAATGAGGCCGCCTGAAGGAGAGAAGTGTATCTTCAAGATCTATGCAAAGTGTGTGAGGTTAGTATTTTTTTCATAACTTAAACATTGTTTCATTTGGTATAAAATTTAAATAGCAAATTTTGATTCCAAATTTTTAATCTGCATATATGACTAAACCAACGACAACTGGTATACGTTTACCAGTAAAATATTGAATTTTTATATAATTGAGTTCTTAATCTTTAAGTTCTTATCTCTAAGTTGGTTTATAGCTAAGTAATAATAAATTTAATGTTAATTACATTTTATGATCATGCTCTCACTATACATAAAATACATTTTGAAATTATGCGAGATTTAACATATCTTTTACTAATTATCTCGTAAATAAATTTATGTCTGGAAATTTTTAAGTTTTTACAAGCATAAAGTTTAACATTTATTTATAAAATGATCCAATATGACATTATTTAAAATGTAATTGTTGATAGGCAGGCAGGCTGACGGTTCACTTGATGGAGATGTACACATTACACATATCAGAGCCGCCAGACAAGCTGCCCATGTTATAGCCTCGGAACGCATTTTGCCAACGTTAGTACATAATACATAATATTGTAAAATTATCGGGTTGCGAATGAACTACTTATCGGGCCATTTTACACTAATCAATACACGACGATACTAGTAAGAAAACTACTCCAAATAAGAGTATTATTTGATGCTTCAATTTTATGCTCGGTCGCTCTTTCTGAGCGTCATCATATTCTCACAGCAATAGGACGTCCACTGCTGGACAAAGGCTTCCCTTTTAATTTTCTAAAACAAGCAGCCTGGATCCACCGTCGACTCGCAGCCCTTATCAGGTCGTCCTTTTTTTTTAACGTGGAGTAATCCGCTTACAGATTTCCTATCGCTGGCTAGACGGTAGGAGTATGTGGGGGTCGCCCAGCACCTGACCATAGCGGCACTGGGAATACCCACTAAAACTTCCCGGTGTCTCCTTGCCCTTTGAGCGGATGGACCGGGCTCTGCCGAGGCAAACAACTCCGATCCAGTCTGGGTGGACGTCCTACGCTGCGATGGTCGGTCCTTGGCCTCTACTCGAAAACCTTCCGGCCCCAGCGGCCGTCGGCACTCCGTACTATGTATCCTGTCCACTGTCAATTCAACTTACTAATTCCCCGGATTATGAGGTCTACGGTACAGATCTCGCATTGTCCTCTCCATAGCTTGTTGAGCTATGTTGAGCTTTCTTACAAAACCCGTAGTTCCCGTTTCAGCGCCTTATCTCACCACTAGCAACACACATTGGTCGAAAACTTTTATTTTAAGACACTGAGGAATTTCGGTCGAGAAGATGTCTCGGAGTTTTCTGAACGTTGCCCATCCAAGTTGGATTCGACATGAATAACTAATAAGTACTTCATAGAGTCGCATTTTGCTGCTGAGTATATAATAAATTCATTATCCTTATAACCAGAAAGTTCAAAATTAATTATAGCTTTCGAATTGATTTATTAAAATTACCAATGAAATACTAAAATACATACATTCTAAGTCAAATGCTGTGCCATATTTGCGATGTTTACGCAAGAGCTATCTACTTAATTACAAGAATTAATATTACACACCACATATACATAATTATTGATCCGCAAATGGTAGAAGCTATCATCCTCGTCTGATCTCGTTCTGATTAACGACAGTCGGAAACTAAGTGATCGTAAACTTTCGTGATAGGAAACTATGATTTTAGTTGCATTGGCAAATAGTTTCAAAGCAAGGTAATTTTGTACGATACGAACAAATGTTATTTCAATTTAGCAGGGGACCAGTTACGTAGTACCAAATAAATTGGGCAGTCCAGTGACCACAGGCTTATAGGAGAATATGTTGAAATTACACCAAGTATGTAATGTTTCCATATCTTCGTCTTGACCCTTTAGTCGATAATTAACATCAACCCTCTTCGACCCCAATGACCCAATTATGGCTGCAAATGACGTCCTTTTGGATCTAGACGATGTCTTAGCACACACGAAGAGGCAGAAGGAGAGGTAGACCCTTGGGCAAGGGCCCAAGGCATTAGCGCTTCTTAAGGCTAATAGCATCCGCCCTCAAAGGGCGGAGACCCTTCACGGCCTTTAATGCCGCTCCTCACCATCTAGATGATGTCGTTCAACCGACACCTAGGCTCTTACGGAGAACCAGAAAGAGGTAAACCTCCGTGACCCTCTCTGATGGTCCTACCATAAAGCAACAATTAAACTTTCCTATAACTGTTAGCTTCTTCCCATCTATGTTGCGATTTTCTCAATGCCATGTTTGTAGGGCTTAAGTGTTTTTAGAACGCTCGCGGCAAGTCCGATTACGCTTTTGAAGTCCTAGGACTAAAAGCAACCGAGAGTCCGGCAAACCGAGAGAGGTTTTAGTGCCCTAAGAATCCCACATAACCATGCGAATATAAGCAGTCAAAAGTGCTGTTTTGTCCCTTCGCAGATACCTCTCTCTTAAAAAAAACTTAACATCAAGAAAGATAGACACTTGCATGTTTTGTTTAAATATGTTTAAATAGGTGCGATAGTCAAGTACCATTAACTGAACCGCTTACATTTTTAGTACAGAAATTACTTAAATATTCATATTGTAGATATTTTTTAATTTTTAAACTAAAGTACTTGTTAGGCACTAAGACGACAGTAAAGCGAAGAATTTCACTTTGATGAATTAAGGGAATAAATATTAGGCACAATTTCGCCAACAGTGATCGATCACCTCAGTTGGCTAGTTTGATGAAGCTTCGACACTTAGATTTACTCCCGATTGTGTAAAATCTTGTGTAAAACAGGTTTTTACGCAAAAGAGACCACCTGACTTTGACCCCATCCGCCATGTGGGCTTTGTGTGCTCTAGAAAATATCCGTTTAGAAGATCGAAATATTTTTGAATGCATTTACTTATTTACTGTCCAATGAATGGGACTCTTCTTCAATTACTTTCTAATGTAAACTTTCGAAGTTGTCAACATAATTGACTTTTTAGGCTTTATCTGCGGAAAACCTTTCTGGGAAAAGTATTTTACGTGCGGCTCCATGAAGGACCGAGTCCCAAATATTATTAGAGGTACATAAAGGTATTGTCGTGCCCACGAGCCCCTCATATGTTGTAACTTTATATAAACGCCAACGACATTATTTGTAAGCCTAAGACAGACTCTCATAAGGACAAATTATTGTCAGAAGACAGCGCTCACATAATTTTATTTTTCGTCGTGAAAAAAGTTATTATATATTAACTATCGACCCCCCCCCCGCATGCAATTTTTATATATAAGAACATTCCCCGTTTATCCCTCTTTCCATTAGTGAAAACCGAATTAAAAATCGGTCTACCCGTTCACGCGTGATGCCGTGACCAAGGGAAATGGGGATTCATTTTTATATACATATAGAGATTTATATTTTGGGATGTTCTGTTTTTTATTCTAATGCTAAACAGTAAAAAATATTTGTTAAATAACTAAGGAAACATAATTTGGAAATGAGCAAAAACGTATTAGTGCATACTGAGTATATTCATATTAACTTTATCAATGTCAAAATAAGTTTGTACGAAACGTTTTCAAAGCTACACCACTGAATAGATTTTGATAAATATTGGTATAGTAAATCTTTGACGAGCTCATTGGTCGAGTGGTTAACGTGTTTGCCTTAGCGCTCTGACTCATGGGTCCCGTGTTCGATTCCCGACAAGAACAACTTTAGAAATTTACTTTTCAAAGTTGCCTCTGCTTTGGTGTTTTAGTAGTTGCAGGGTACACTGCGTTTCGCAGTCATAAATTAGAAAGTCGGTGTGGCGATAGTAACAACCTTCTTCCAGAAGACCATAGTGAAATAACATAATGTGTTCTGTTATGTTTCGTTGAGTAAGTAAGGGATGCTAGAGCCCATTCACTACTTAAGTAATGTTAGACAACAACCGCCTGAGAAATTTCAAAGAATAACATTATGTAACATTTTCATACTATGTATACCAGAGTTAAATATACTAAAACAGAATTTCGAATTGACTTTGTTATTGTAAGTAGGTAAAGTATTTCCCTAGAAAATCATCCGGAACAAGAAAAAACACAATGGAAAACCTGTGCAGGTGAGGAGCCCAAGAGAATAGGTTAGTCGGTTTGTACACCGTTTTTGTGACAGGATGAAACGACGATACATTTTTTAGAACCGACAATTCTACTACCGGGAAAAACGTATATATTTTATTTGTATTCGTGAACTATTCCATTTTACAAAGCGAACTTCAATCAGATGTAAGTCACTACATCACGCCAATACATTGCGACTTTTTTTTTATATTTGATTAAATTAGGTACAACTAATTAAAAAAAATAATGGAGGCTTCTCTGTACATGCCCCTACAACCTTAAATACCTACTTAGACTTCAATTTGCATCATTTGTTGACTTCACTGACTGGAGAATACAAAACTTCACACAAAAATAACTAGCATAGCGAGGTGTTTACAATTTTATTTGTACAAAATATAACACATAAATTACCCATTAACGCCATTAATCACATCATAAACAGTGTTTGTGAGGGTCAGCAGAATGTTGAAAACTCGCAAAACAGTAAAGGCGAGTTCATATGTTACGAATTATTTCGTCAGCCAGCCGCGCAACCGCCGCTCGTTCGCCGCGCCGCGCGGTCACCACACGACGATCTGTTATGGTAAAATAAGCTTTCTTGCAACTACGTAAAGTTGATTTATCAAAGTATCTTCATCGGAATATTCAAACAGGAGAGCGTGCTGACCGACCGTATAGAATTTGAATGTTGTTGCCTAGTCAAAAATTTAAATTTGCTGCGAATGGCCGAAAGAAATTCTTCGCTTCAGTCTAACTGCAGCCTGAGTTTTTATTATTAATTTGTTTGCAGCCTTAATTAATAGCTCATTATAACATACAAGATAATATTGTACATAATTATTTTAACAAAATATATCAATGTCTGTCAATTGAAAGTATTCGGCAAATCTCTAGTGACTTTGTGTTCTTATTTAAATTGTAAATAATTAAAACCATGTATAGATACTCCCTTTTACAAGTTAGTTTTACTTATTTATTTATCTTTCTCGTCTGCTTTTATTTAACCAAATTAACGTATAGGCAATTATTAACTAGCTGAGCCCGCAACTTCGTACGCGTAGTATTCGGTATAGCGCGTAACTTTTTTGTTTGTAAACCTATTGAAATAAAACAAACACTAACTGTTAAGGGAAGTTCGCTACAATACATCTGTGAAAGCTGCATTTGAATCGGTTAAGCCGTTTTAGAAATTGGCGTGCACAAACGCACAGACAAACAGACAAACAGATAAGCCGACAAACAAACAAAAATTCTAAAAACAATTTTTTGACCTCGGTAACATAAGTACAACCTGTATTTTTTGATTTTTTTTTTAAAATGTGCAGACACGGCTCGTTTATGATTTTATTATATGTTAGACATTATACACAAGATTTTTTATGTTTTCGTTTTTAATATCTATCATATATTTTCTTATTTGTTAATTCTAGCATTAAAAGAGTAATTTTTTATATTTTTACAATTTTTTCTACTTATTTTAAGATACATAAAACATTTTGAAGTAACTTTTTTGGGAAAAAAAAAAATCGTTCCGCAGACCCGACAGCGCTCTACTTTTCCGTCATTTTGCAGGGTTGCATTTTAAATGTGGGAACGGTCCCATCAGTTGCAATATTGCAACGGAATTCATAAATCGATTGTCTATACCTATACAACGAGACGATATGAAATTCCTTGCAAGCACTCTCTTCCTTTGTGGAGGCGATCTATTCGGGAGAAATGGCGCACGAAACGCCCAAGCCAACATTAGCGTCTTTACCTGTCGATATTATAATGTTACACACAAAATTGGCGAGTGTAAACCTTTTTTAAAATTATTTATATACGTGGCATGCCTTACAAAGATCTGCCAGTTCAAACAATTTCTAAATACGATGGTATGGACATGCTAGTCCATAATAATTTCGACGAGCCCGTTGGATGAGTGGTTAGGGTGCTTGCCTTAACGCTCTGTTCTAGGATTCTCGGGTTAGATTCCCGGCTGGGTCAATTTTGAAAAATGAACTTATCAAAGTTGGCTCTGGTCTAGATCTGTACAGTAGTGGCAGGGCACACTTCGTTCCGCCGTGTGCCGTGTGCTGTTGTGTTTCGGTGAGTCAGTAAGGGATGCCAGAGCCCATTGTCCTACTCAATCCCTTACTGAGTTGACAGCGCACTTGCAGCAGCTGTGGCGTTGCTTGTGTTATAGGCGACAGTAGCCACTTATCATCAAGTGGACCGTCAGCCTGTCTGCCTACCTTAACATAAAAATATACATATTGTAGTAATTACTTACCTTAGAGGTAATTAAAATAATACAATGCCTATCCTACTAGTACTATCAAAGCAAAAGTTTGTGATGATGTATACCTAACGGTAAAGTCAATTCAATTCACAAATTGTAATTATATATACACGGATGTTATAAGTGGTCGCAAGTTTGTAACTTTGATGCAGTGTTTTGGGACTGCGAAAGTTATGAAGCTTTTAGTGGAATTGATACGAAATATGTTTTTGTGAATGTGTACTTAGTGGATGCTCGTGACTCTTCAATTTAATGAAAAAATATGTTTGGTAAAAATAAAATAATTTACTACAAAAATTGCCTCTTTAGAGTGTGTGATTTATGGATGCATGAGATGCATACCATTCATTAACAAACTATAAATTTTAAAAAATATGCAAAAATATAGAAATTATTCGGACATATACTTGGAAAAGCAATTAATCATTGACGTATATATTACTAGCGTAAGGACCGGGCCAATGGCGCGGGGAGATGGCACCAGCGCATTGGCCCTAAAATCCAGTTTAGGGCCAGCTAACGGCAGTCGTCTTCCCTCGTCCGCGGAAGATTGTGGTTGAGAGAATTTTTGTACTACATTATTGTAAAAATGCCTAGTTGCCTAGTAAAAGGTTGCAAAAACTATGGATCGAAGGTTAAAATGGAATAGGGAATATCGTATCATCGCTAAGTAATCTTGTCACATGTTAAATAATTAATTTTAACACATTTCATTTCATGTAAAAGTTCATAATGGCGGCCATGTGCCGCACGCGAATTAAAATAAACGTAACCTTGTATTGACGTCAATCTTTTTTTTATTTTATTTTTTAATTTGGTGTATTTAGTATGTCATTAGTGTTTAGAGATATAGTTTAGATTTAGAGTAACGTAAGTCTATAAGAAGTAAGTTTGTGTAAAATGTTCCGTTGGACGTATCCTTACTATTAAAGTCATTGCAATTAATAAATACCTTAAATATAATTCGCGGTTTTATTTATGACAATTCAGAAACTTTCAATATGTCCCACGAAGACATATTATCTTTTTAAAATTCAACAGTCAAAGTTCTAGTCCATAAAATAATTTTCTGTATACAAACAAAGAAAAAATTAAATCTCTGTGATACTGAAATAAAGGGCTCTTTTTTATGTACTTTACCAACGTGTAAAATGCAATTTGAATTTTTCTTTTATATATCAAATTTGTTTGCGCTATTCTCTAAAATGACAGAACCAATAAAAAATTCAAATTCAAACATTTGTCACCCTCGAGGTGGACAGACGACCAGATAAGAGCCGCAGGTCGACGGTGGATCCAGGCTGCTTCTGATCAGTGATTTTGGAAAATTAGGGGGAGGCCTTTGTCCTGTAGTGGACGTCCTACGGCTGACTTTGTATTATGTTTTATTGCCTTACTGACATGACATGACAGTCTTGTCACTTCACAAAAAAAATCCAAGACTTGATCTTGAAAATACTACTATGTCAGTAGAGAAAATTAACAATTTTAAATAGGTACCTATTAACTAATGTTAAAAATGAAGCCCAAATATAGTATATATTATCTAGTATTTCAGTAAATCTGTTTTGCTACTAGAATTCGGATACATATGTGGTGAACAATTATATTGATTATAAACTCACTGTAGAGATAATATTGGTTATCGTTACGTTTGTCTTTCAACAGTTTCAACAGACGAATGGAATAATTAATCGAGTTCGTATGAGGCCTTTGTGTTATCGTTGATAGTTTCAACAATGTCTTGTTGAAAGAGAACTGATATAAATTTATTAAATGAAAATGGTAGCCTAAATAACTGTATGTCTATATATTATCTGTATCTATATCGACTTTTATTCTATGACTATATTTATACATATTATAAAACTAGCTGAGCCCGCAACCACAGAATAAATAATAGTACTAGCGTACCGCAACTTCGTAGCCGTGGTATTTGGTATAGCGCGTAACTTTTTTGTTTGTGAACTGAAAAGGAATGAAACAAACACTAAATTTTACCGGAAGCTTGCTACAATATACTAGTGAAAACTGCATTCAAATCGGTTAAGCCGTTTCTGAGATTAGCGTTCACAAAGGCATAGTAGGCAAGAACGATTTTATTGCATAAAAATATTACCGGAAGCTACAATACATTAGTGAAAATTGCATTTTAATCGATTAAGCTGTTTCTGAGATTAGAGTGCACAAAAAGACAAAAATTCTAAAAACTATTTTTTTGACCTCGGCAACATAAGTACAACGTGTACAATTTTTTTTAAAATATTTAATGTTCGTTAACACGGCTCGTTTACGATTTACGATTTTGGCACATTTCAAGTCGACACTTGAATGGTTTCTTAAAGGCTACTCTTTCCTAATAATTTAGTTAAGTGCTTTAATTAGTTATATATTTTATAATAAAAAGTAATAACAATAATAATATGACAAACTACTTAAACTTTTATTTCCATTTCAAGTATGGCATATCATGGCTTCTGATCCTCAGCCGACTATTTCAAAATCACATCATTTTGATACGTTTTTCACTAATGGAGAGAACACTGAACTGGGAAGATTTGTGTACATAATTTGCAGAAAAAAATTACATCCGTTCGAAGCCGAGGCGGGTCGTTTGTGTATCTTCATATTATGTTATTTTCTCTTTAGGTTACTATGTAAGTAGCGGTTGTTTTTCAGGTTCAAATTCGCATATTCTATACTTATCTTCATTTTTTTTTCTGATGAGTATCTCAAGGTTTTTTTTTATTTTTTATATTTATTACTGTCATAACAGACAATTTGTTATTAGAAAATTATTACAGTGTTTCGAATTGTCGTGTCAAAAATGCAAACAATTTTGTCTTACAATTTAGCAATAAAATTGTTTTGTACAATATTCCTTAATTAATACATTATTTATTAGTGTAATATTTAATATTCAACGTATTGACCTACAGTGAGATGCTAATTTTGATTTTTTGTTATTTTGTTTAATTGAATTTCTTAAATCAGTGTCCAGTTCGTTCACCAGGTTCAATTTGGTATTATATAAGAATAGATCCTGGTGCTATATATGTAGGAGTTCTTAACGATGGCACAGAATACAGAATACAAGACAGTTGTACCAACCTATTTATTTTCTAACCTGCTTCTAACATAATTTTATAAGGGTGTGATCATTTACAATTTGTAAGGCATTAGTAAAAAAATCTTCTTTTTATTATTAAAAAATCTTCTGGGATATCTTGTCGGTTTCCTCCCGATGATTTCCTTCAAGAATCTATCAATCGATCAATCAAATTGTTATTTTATTAGAAATAATAATATTTTATTCGGATAACAATACATTTGACGAGCCCGCTGTATGACTGGTTGGGGTGCTTGCCTTAACGCTTTGTTCTTGGGTTCTCCCGGCAGGGTCAACTTTTCAAAGTTGGCTCTGGTCTGGATGGAAAGTAGTGGCGGGGCACCACTGCGTTTCGCAGTCATCTGGACAGCCCGTCTGGCGGCAGTAAACACCCCCTTAAATAAGACCACCGTGAAATAACAGCACGTGTGCTGTTGTGTTTCGGTGAGTGAGTGAGGAATGTCAGAGCCCATCCCTTAATCCCCTATCCCTTAATCACTAGCAGCATCTGTGGCGTTGCTTGATAAGTTATTAGGCGACGGTAGCCACCTGCCATCAAGCGGACTATCAGCCTTTCTGCCGACCTTAACAATATGTCTAACTAATGTTTGCGAGCTGGTTGAATTAAAATATGGTTGAAATGGTTGATTGCTCATAAACAAAAAAAAATTAAAATCTCTTCTCGAACAAATGAGAAAAATATACTGAACTGTTTGGTCTTTCCCTATTTATATACAGGTTAAAAAAAACCACAAGATACTTAGACCAAAAAGGTCCCAAAAATGGCCCCACTTAGCATAATATGACATAACATGGGAGTGTCACAGTGCTTGTTGTCATGGAATCGTATTGTGTGAAGAACAGTGTCCGACAGTGCCCAGAAGATTCGAATTACATACAATCAAACTTGGTATTGTAAAACAATGTCAATAGTTATTGTACGAGTGGTAATATGTTTAGTTCTCAATAAAATGAATAAAAAATAATCACCCCCTTAGATAAGACCACCGTGAAATGAGTAAGGGATGCCAGAGCCCATTTCTCTATCCCTTCCTAATCATTTAATCCTACTATGGTCGACAGCATACGAATGAAACCTCTGCCCAAGAAAATAGAATAGTCGGTTTAATACGAAAAATAGAGAGCTGTGAAGAAAAATTCTCGGATGTTACGCACACAATTTCCTTCTGCAACCAGCACCTGTTCTGCTAGCAAAATTTTCCACCATTACTATGATTTTTTACTATCATCCTTTTAATGTTTCCATCTATCTGATATCAGATTCCATATTACCTATATTGGTGCAAGAATGCAGCAAGTATAAAAAAGATTAAAAAAAAAATGCACATAAACTTTTTTACTTCAATTTATACTGTTAAGACTAACTATAGAACGTTCTGGAAAAAGTGCTCGCGCCTGCCGAAAGTCTCGAACGTCGTACCCTATCGATGGTAGCCACGGCCCTTTCTAATTAATGTCAAAGGAAATTGGTAGTTATGTTTACAACATAGGGTTTGTTTACAATCTTATTTATATTTCTAGTATATTCGAATTACATCGAGACGTTTGGCGCCAAGTTTAAATAAGAGGCGGCGCGGCGGGTCAAGCGAGTGGTATCAAGCGATTCGAAAGCGACTCTTCGGAGCTTTTGCGAAGTTCCCTGCGACAGTGAACCAGCGACACATTAAGGGAATCATTGACTACTTTTGGCAAGTTTAACGGTTTCATCGGACAAGTTTAGTGATTTTGGGAGTCATCTTGGTTCGTGAAAATAAATAGTTCGTTTCGCCCTTACACGGCAGTTTAACTCGCCCGCACGTAACAATACTTAAGAATAAAACTGGTCATCCTTCATAAAATATTAATATAGAAACTATATGGGTTCTTCATAGTTCAAGCTCCAATGAGTACAATATAGTTTCTACGTAGGTAGTTAAATAAAATTTTAAAAATTACCTTCTGTTTTTAAAATATTTTATTCTTTTGGAGCTCTTCTTCATAAAATGTAAATGTTATTTTGCTATGACCTATCCTCTGCTCTGCTTCGCCTGAAAGGAATTTAAATTTTAAATCTTTAAATTAATCTTTTTTACCCAATTTACTCAAAGTTGATGCAATAGTTTGCATGTGAAAACGAATTTAAGTTAGCAAAATAATGTTCTTGTATGATCGCTGGGGTGGTCCAGTTGACATGACTTTTTTTTTTAATGTCAGGTCGGCAGACAGGCTGACGGTCCACTTGATGGTAGGTGGCTACCGTCGCCTATAACGCCACAAGCAACGCCAAAGCTGCTGCAAGTGCGCTGCCAACTGCAGTAGGATTAAGGATAGGGGATTAGGAGTGGATAGGGAAATGGGCCCTGGCATCCCTTACTCACTCACCGAAACACAACAGCACACGTGCTGTTATTTCACGGTGGTCTTCTGTAAGGGGGTGGTTACTGCCGCCAGACGGGCTGCCCAAATGATTGCGAAACGCAGTGTGCCCTGCCACTACTTTCCAAATCCAGACCAGAGCCAAATTAGAAAAGTAGATTTTTCAAAGTTGACCCAGCCGGGAATTGAACCCGGGAACCCTAGAACAGAGCGTTAAGGCACGCACCCTAACCACTCATCCAACGGGCTCGTCAGATGACTATAATAATAATTTTCCTACACCCCGTAAATTCTTCTTCTTCTCTCAGTACCATCTCCTATCGGAGGTCAGCTATCATCATAGCTATCTTAACCCTCGAAGTGACGGCTCAAAACAGCGATCTGGTACTCCAGCCATACCCCTTGCGGAGATTCTTGAGCTAGGAAGTATACGTCGTATGCTCGGCTTGCGTCTACCCTGTATTTTCCCCTGCATGATCAGTTGCAGCAGATCGTACTTCTCGCCACGCATGATAATCCCGTTTTCTGACTTTTATGGTTTTCAACATTTCGGCCTTTTTCATTCTCCACAGAATCGTCTTGTTCTTCACACGATCTATCCGGACACTAGTTGCATGCGTCTGTACACCCACTAGGATGCTCGCTGCCCACATCCCCCGTAAATTTAAATTTCAAAATAGCAAATTGTTTTATGACCTTAATGGCAATAAATTATTCTTTGCTGAATAAAATTTTGGTGGACCATTAAACAATATTATATTGCTAGCTGCTTAGTGGTTTTTATCGTCTCTTTTTCATTAATATCCGTAAGCCTGTTCAACAGCAGGTATATGTCCATAATAAAATGATTCCTATTACAGAACCATATTAATATGTCGAAGACATGTCAAGTTTATTTTGATCTATTAAGGTACGATCTGGAGATATTTTAAATTAGTCCGAAGCGAAGAGCGCTGAAAATATAACGTTTGTGAACTTTCACCTTAATCTGTTAAGGGATCTGTCTGCCGATCTTCTTTTATGTTAAGATCGGCAGACAGGCTGACGGTAGCTACCGTCGCTTATAACACAACCAACGCAGTGTTCTCTGCCACTACTTTCCAGATCCATACGAGAGCCAAATTTGAAAAGTTCATTTCTCAAAATTGACTCTGCCGGGAATTGAACTCGAGAACCCTAGAACAGAGCGTTAAGGCAAGCCCTAACCACTCATCCAACGGGCTCGTCAAAGTTCCTGTTTCTACAGTATTCAGTCGTTTCTAGAGAAGAAACTACTTTCTTTATGTCTCACGATTTTTTTCTAAGATTTACGTAGGCAATTACGGAATCAGTTCGTTAAACATGTTTCACTAATTGATTTAAATAGAAAATAATGCTTAAGCCTCTATGGCTTCTTTATACAAATGCGGATTACGCCCACTGGTTATGTTTTCGTGGTCGTAACGTAATATAATTTATTCATAAACACGTTGACAACAATGTGTTTCTAAACAGTCAATTAATTTTCAAAATGTTGCTCTGAAATTCTGTTTGTCAAGCAGGTAATAATTTACAATTAGTTTATGAATAACACAATCGCTACGATTTCCACAAGGACTTAAAAACAAAAATTATAAAGATAGATTAGAAACTTTGACACTTTTCATAATTCATGAGACGCGAGAACGCAGTGATTTTATTTTCATTGTTTACCTCTAGCGACCCGGCCCCGGCTTCTTACGGAGTTGAAATTATCATATCGTTTTCTTAGCGGATGCTTAAGTCAGGACAAAAAAAATTATAAGTATAGATTACAATAACCAATATTAAATGTTAAGGGTACATATTTATTACTAATCGAGCCCGCAACTTCGTACGCGTGGTATTCGATATAGCGTGTAACTTTTTTGTTTGTCAACCGATTGGAATGAAACACTAAATGTTACGAAGGTTTGCTACAATGCATCATGGAAACCGCATTCAAATCGGTTAAGCCGGTTTCTGAGATTAGCGTGCACAAACGCAAAGACATACAGAAAAAAATTTTAAAAACTTTTTTTACCTTCGTAACATAGGTATACATTTTTTATATATATTTAATGTACAGAGATGGCTCGTTTACGATTTTATTATATGTATAGATTGCGGCTTTATATTATAGCAGAGAATATGTGGTTACCATCGATCGATGGTTTGAGTGAACCTTTAGGTTCAAGGTGATGGTGGATAGGGAATGGACTCTAGTTCCGGTAAGTTTTGATACTAACGAGTCCTAACTCGACGAAGTGGTGATTGATCATGAAATGGAAGCAATTAAAAAGTTTGTGCTAAGCACGTTGAAAGAAGTTAATTGGGCTTCGAACTAATGCTTCAAATAAAGTTGTAATATATATCACTTCGCCTCGAGTTTGCGGATTTCAATTAGTAATTACTCAATTAATTAATGGTATCCACGTTTTTCTTTTATCCTGCGGGCACCTATTGTGTTTCTTAGAAGACATGTAGCCTACGTCTGTTTGTCTAATGATAACAATTTGTTTCGATAAGGTTGATGTATCCGTTATGTAAGTAACAAAGATTCTCAAACACAATTATTTTTGATTGGACATTGGCTTATACATTTTCCGATTCAAATAAACCCAATAAATTTATTTATTTTTATTTATACATTCACTCAAAATCCACAGCTCTCAATATACAATTAACAAACAAAAATAAAGCTTATCTAACAGCCAATTAAGGATTTTACATCTGTATAAAAGGAAAAAAAAATAAGCAAAATATATAACTAAATC
Organism: Bembecia ichneumoniformis; assembly: GCA_910589475.2. NCBI lineage: Eukaryota > Metazoa > Arthropoda > Insecta > Lepidoptera > Sesiidae > Bembecia > Bembecia ichneumoniformis. The sequence continues at coordinate 6,658,652 of OU342537.1, read as the reverse complement.
ATACACCATCACATATTATATATAAATACATATACATACAAGCCTATTACAATACTACTCACATACAAATACCACGGTGCTCATTGTCTTAAAAAATAAAAATATATAACACAACGAATGTAGGTACTCGCTAGCAAGTAAGAATGTTGCCAATGCTATTCCTGAATACACGGAACGAAGAACAGAACAAATCTGCCGAGGAGAATTTGTCATTGTATCAAATGTTTTGGTAAATGTTAAACATTTTTAATGGTAAATGACATTACTTAAGGATTCCTTGATAATAATTCCTAATGTCGCCTTTAAAAAATAGCAATATCAAGGAGATGCAGGGCGCAGTTAAGATAAAGTGGGCACTGGAACACAACGTTATCCATTTTGAGAACACAGCATACTTCACGGTGATGTTCCGGTAAAAACATGCCGAAGATGCCTCGCAGTCGTACTTCGATACGTCAATGTCGATATTCGCAATTTCTACATGAACATGTCAGGTTAGTCGCACCTAGACGCGGAATACTTGTTTCTGTACTCTACACTACCTTCAGTAAAATATGTTGTCTAATAATGATAGTGATAATGACGATGAATTTATGTCACCCAGCGCAAAATGATGGCTACTTTCCATTACGCCTAAACGGTATATCTGTTGTTGCGGTTGTTAACCCGTTTATGCCACAGAGCAGGAACATTAAAAATTAATTCAATCAATAATTTCTTTTCCATAATATAATATTTAACAAACTAACGAGTGAACGAGCAAACGAGTTGAAGTGAGTGACACTCGTGATTGCTGAGCTGGCTGAGGCAAATCAATTTGACCAATCGCGAGTCAGATCACATCGATACTTACCTCCGGCCGTGATATAAAAACAAAATATTTTATTTTCACGTAGGCATCGTGGTAAACCTCCGCGTAGACCGCGAGATATCGCAGTGAGGTATATTTAGGCATGTGCGTGCGTGTCTGTTTGCATGCATTTGTTTCACATGGAGGTGACATCGAGGCAGCGAGCTAAACCGCAACAGCGAGATATCGCAGTGAGGCATCTTCGGCATATTCTTACCTAAGAGGCTGATGCCGCCAGCAAAAGTTTATGATTTGATATATATATATTTTTATTTTCTTATGTTAAGTTTACAGACAATCCACTTGATGGTATGGCTACCGTCGCCTATAACACAAGCGATGCCACAGGTGCTCCAAGTGTGCTGCCGACTATAGTAGGATTAAGGGATTAGAAAAGAATAGTGAAATGGGCTCTGGCATCCCCCACTCACTCACTGAAACACAACAGCAAACATTGTGTTATTTCACGTAGTGTTCTGTAAGGTATCAGGTTCTGTGGTAACTACCGTCAGACGGGCAACCCAAATGACTGCGTAACGTAATGTGTCGTACCACTATTTTGTAGATCGAGCGTTAAGTCAAGCACCTTAGCCACGGATTTAACCTTAATAACTTTAGATTTTTCCTGCTTCTGTTGCTTAATGATTGCTTTAAAGCTAACAGAAGCTTTAAGTAATTACATAAAACCAATAGATGGATCTCTTTCTGATAATTTAAAATAATGACATTGCATTTATATCCATTTGAAATGAGAACCTATTCTTCTTATTAATACTAATATAACATCTAAATGCAAGAGAAAATTTTCGTGGTTAAATTTTGAAATTATGGTGATGAAGTTTGGTAACGTTTAGTTTTCCTTATAGTGAGGGTCAATATCAGAAGTACCTATATAGGTATCTCTTGACGATATTGCGCCAACTGTTTCCATGCTTGACTGTGCTCATGGCGTTCTAGACTTTGGTATTGGGAATCGTGCCTTCTGGGAGCAAACGGTAGACAGCCTATAGTTATGTTGAGTTTCTTTAAAATCAAAGCGTTTCTTTAAACGTCACACTTAAAATTTGAAGTATTCATCGCTAGTAACATCCTGAACGCATCAATGTCTGTTTCAGAACTGCAGAAGAACAAAGAAATACAAGAAAAAATACGTTTCAGTGTCTGAGAACCTTATAGTCTAAGATCCCACTGCTTGATCCTACAGGTATCTGTTTTTTTGATGAAATTAATTTTAAATGAATCTTGAGAAGATATGCAATGGATTAATGATAGGTTGCCTTGCAAAAATTAGCCGCAATTACCTGCAATTAATTTTAATGAGTCATTAATTCACTAATATTTTTTTTAATATTATTAAAGGTGGCAGACAGGCTGACGGACCACTTGATGGTAGGTGGCTATATATATATATCTTGTAGTTATATGTTTTTTTAGTAAATTTCACGTCATTTGAATAATTAAAATAAATAAATTGAATAATTGAAATGTAACAAATTGAAATAAAAATGGTTGCCAACTGTCAGTCGGCCGCATAATTCCAGTATAAAATAAATTGACTCTCTTTTATATAAGTACTTTTATTTGACGCATGTTAAAAATATTTGCAGACTCATCACGGATCTCTTAGCACCGTATTTTTTGCTACACTTGAGTCTGATTAGTCAAGTGTCCGAAATAAATAAGGATTTAATGCTTATTCATCCGAGTGCGGTTCCATCAGTCTCGCTAGATGTAAAGCCACTGTTATACTTGTATCAGTCAGATGTCCAACTCATTGCATTTTACGTTCTAATAAGCATTACTCGCTTAACAGACGTCTTCTATTTTCAATCGTAGATTTCTGCTAACTGTACATTGGTTGTTTGTCTTTAAATTAATTTTTTATTTCTAAAATGATTTCCGGTTATATTTTAATTGCATTCTTACCAAGGTTCTCCTTTACTCTTTTAAAATTGCTCTAGAGGAGTCATTCTAATTATTGCGGTATGAAATTATGAAAATTACTTTTCACTCTTGTATTTTGTAAAATTCACGATTCAACGAAACACGATTTATGAAAACGAAATCCACGATTACTATAAATATAATAAAACAGAACCAAAGCATGTAAGTACTCACTGAGCCCGCAACTTCGTACGCGTGGTATTCAGTATAGCGCGTAACTTTTTTTTTTGTAAACCGATTGTAATGAAACAAACATTATATGTGCACAAACGCGCAGACAAACAGACAAAAATTCTAAAAACTATTTTTTCAACCTCGGTAGTATAGGTACAACGTGTAATTTTTTTTTTAATATTTATTGTACAGACACGGCTCGTTTACGATTTTATTATATGTATAGATTTTACCACATATTGTTAGCAAAGCTCGTAAAATCACCACAGCTACGTCATCATCAGAGCTTAAATAATAAATAATCAACAAGATGGAAAAATTACAAAAAAAATATCTACAAACACTCTACACTCTTCGTAAATTTGTGACCTTATTATCCTCATACAGCCAGTAACAATAATTGTTAAACTCGCTGTAATCTGTTACAGATACTTATCAGACTAGACATTATAAATGACACCATACCTACTATTCAAAAACTTGCCGCTCACAATAGTTAGAAATAGAGTAAATAATCTGTTGTTATTAACCTATAAATGAAACTATTACACAGTAAGTTATAGTTTTATCCCTACTTTTAAATAATTATAACACATATAATTATTTAAAACATATAACATGTTAAAGCTTCAAAAAGAAGACATCAATGAAATGAAACCCCCACTCCGCAACTAATTGTTTTATTTATTAAAAGTATCATACAATGTTCTCAGTTATTCTTCACTCGATTAGTTTTTATCACGGTCAGGCACACATACAGCCTGTTCTGTTTATTTTTAAAACTTCACCAACAACATATTGACATTGACCTATTGACCTGCTGTGATTAAGATTTAAGATCTATCAAAGAACGAAATATGTATATCGAAATTAGTATAATGTATACCAAAATTCTTTGGTGGGTAATATTAAAAATATTTACCAAATTGTTCCAACTCAAAAAGATTAAAAATATAGAATATTGTTGAAAATCTTTGTTCCAAATAAATCAATCGAAAGTGAAACTCTTTGAATTACAAAATATGACATGCGTTTAATGGACATTAAGTCGGATATAACAGAGCATTAAAAGTTCGTGACTCTTTTGTTTTTCTAAACAGCTTTGGTGGTCTATAAATGTCATTATTATTTCTAATGGACTCTTGTTGGGTCGATGTTTGTGCTTTGTTTGAATAAATTAACCCAAAAATAGGATGACATATCGCGAAACAAGTTTTTTGCTTGACGATACCTAAGGAATTTAATAAAGAATGGCTACATGTAAATCTTGAGTTTACAAGGACGTTATCATATTGTTTTAAATTTGAACCGTGTGGAATAGGATTTAAGTCATATATGTAAGATTACCTGCTATCTTAACAAAAACCAAACTTTCTTTAATATGTGTTAGTGTTTTTGCAAAAAATAGTTAGGTATTTTAAAAAGCACATTGTCATAGAAGATAGATTCAGGGCCTGCACTAACTTTACACAGTATGAATTTATGATCACCATCCATACTTACAAAATACAAATAAACAAAAACAAACAAAAAATAAATTATAGCACTAAAAAGTTTCTTGAAAATATTCACTTTCTTCGATAGTTCACACCGCGGACGACGCCAAGAGATTTATCGACGGGTCAGTGATAACATAACGACATAATTAAAACAATGTAATAAAAAGATGACATCCATCGAAAAACATATAATAAAAAAAAATGGAGGACGTTATTAATTTTTTTTAAATTGTATCCGGCGTAATTTAAAAAAATAACGCGTTGCTTCACACTCTGTGTTTCAATCTCACTACTGTGTTTCATTTTTTAATATTAGGCTTATAATAAATTGTTTAAATTTTTATTTTAACATTTTATATAGGTATCTATATCAATATTATAAAGAAGTAAATAATAAGATATAATAAGATATAATAATAAGATTTAATAAGTATATATAAGAATGTTTGTTTGTTTGTAGGAGGTAATTTACGAAACTACTCATCTGATTTAAAAAAAATCTTTCACCAATAAGTTATAAGAGGCTAAATATTCCACCCGGGTAAAGCCACGAGCACCAGCTATCTAAAAATAGATAGCATAATATCAGTAGGCGTCAATGTTTGTCAGGCGTTATATCTTTTCTTTTACTTACTTTGGCTTATAAACACAAGAGCGTTGCCGACCTTAATAGAATTTAAGGTAATTAGATTTGCAATTAGGAGGTGATAGTGTAATGGGCTCTGGCATCTCTTACTCATTTACCGAAACATAACAGCACACGTGCTGTTATTTCACGGTGGTCTCCTGTAAGAGGGTGGTTACTGTCGTCAGACAGGTTACCACTTTTATGTGTAGTAGATACTAGCCAAGTTTTTCATCGTATTTTTTTTTCTAAGCAACACTTAACAAAACATTTGACCAACCCGGTTAAGGTTGCGGATAATTTGCTATGACGTTAGACTTGATTAGATTTTGTCACGGTCGTACACAAAATTCTCAGAATATGAAACAAACCCGAAGGGGCGATCGCGGAAAAAATTAAATAGAACGTGTAGTCACTCTGTGGACAAATAAGACGTTAAACTATCATGTGTGGTTCTGATGTGTAAAAATGCCCTTAGACATACAAGTAGTCCGTTCACATATTTATTTATTTACATTTTTTGCGTATTTCAATATGTTATAGTAATAGTAACCATTATGTTTTTTTAAAAACAGCGCATGTTTAACCACCATTCTAAAGGGTGTGCGGGAGCGGGTTTGGGGTCTCCTGTGGATTGACTGGCGCTTCACACTAAATTAAGAGCGATCGAGTAACAGTACCTGCTCGACGGATACATCCAGGTCCAGGTGTCCTCTAAATGAGAAACTCCAACTCGGCGCCAATCACCAACACAAATTATTGTCCACAATGAAACACTCCTTTAGGACTACAGAGCGTTGCTAGGTTCATAAAGCGTTTTAAGCAAATTATTGTTTATAAGCGAGGCGAGCGGGGTCACGTCCGCAATGGACGGCAATAAGCGAACTACTGCTGCCCTCTCTCGCCCGAAATTTCGAGAGGGCAACATTAAACACAACGCCCAACCAAATATTGCTTCATTCAGAGGTGAAATATAAAAATATACAAAGACATAAGTAATTATTGTTCGCGCCACTTCGCTGGCTTTGTTTAAATTCATAAGGAATCGCTCTGATTGGCTAAGAGGGGGCACGTCATTGTGGGCCAATAAGAGAACACCCCTGTTTTGAGTCTACCGTCATAGTTAGATAGTAAGTGAAAGAAACGGTGAACAAACCCGCTGATACAAAGACCCGCTGTCTTCTTTGATCATCCATCACCCGCTTCTATCTCTGTTATTAAAACTGGAGTGATTCGCGTCGTGAGTGCTGAAGAGAAGAATCCTAATTTTTGGAAGAAGACTCAAGCCCTGAAGAATCCCGCGGATCACAACAGTGAGCAATAGAATAGGTTTCCCGCATACCTATACAGTCCACACCCGCCGTATTGGGCTCAAACCCGATTATTTACTATCGGCAGCCCTTACAATTATAATAATCTTCTTTATATATAAAAATGAATCCCCATTTCTCCTGGTCACGGCATCACGCGTGAACGGGTAGACCGATTTTAATTCGGTTTTCGCTAATGGAAAGGGGGATAAACGGGGAATGTTTTAGGGTATATAAAAATTGCACGCCGGGCGAAGCCGGGGGCGGGCCGCTAGTTTCTCATAATTAATTTAATTAATTAATTAATCAATTCTCATAATTAATTTTAATTTACACCTTTTTTATAAATGCGATTAGGATAAATGGTAAGGTAAGGAACAACGAGACGATTGGAGACATGAAGTCTTTCTGCTCCTATTCACGCTTTACAAACCCATAAGCGCTGTTGCCAGTGTTGCCAGTGCTGACAGCTTGCCCTGTCACTGGTAAAGAAAACATAAATATCTCTTATACTTCAACTTAGACGCCACGATTGTTTTTCTGAATATCGGAAGTAGAGTAGATAGATAACTCTGTAGGTAAGAATAGCTTGAAAAGTTAAATGTTGAATTTAATAATAAACAGTTGAAAACTATGATTTACATAATTGACTTCAAGAGATGTCCAGTATAATGTTTTTGTTTCTGAAGTACATTGCCGACGTATTTTAAACAAATTAATTATTAACGGTTTGGTATCGGACCAAACCGTTAGTAATTAGTAAAAACGATCAGAGTTTGTGGAAGGATCGATTGAAAAGGCTCAACTCCATCAAAGTCTGAAAGTGGTTTCAATAATTCAATCAATCCAACAGCATTTTCATTGTTTCGTATTGCGATTCAGTACACTTTCTCTTGTTAGAGAGGTGCGACTGTGTCAATATGAAATTTTCGAATTTATTGTGTATCTTCAATAGAATTTTCTAGGGACCAATTTACATAACTTTTTACAAGTTTATATCCAACTTTTTTGTTGAGCTCGTGTATAGTGACCGGCAAATAACTTGGCAAGATTTTAACGTGGTGGGGGAAAGTTTGCGCATCCCACACTCACGTACAATAAAAATGGTCACTGTTGTTTTCATAATATTTTAAATTAATGTTTAGGGTGAGGTATAAAAAACAATTAGTTAAACTGATTTAAGAAATTTGTTATAAAATGAAATACTTAAATTATTTTTAAACATTAAATTTAATTAAATAATTTATTAGGTAAACACACTGTCATATGACAAAAACGACTTCTGCACATCTTGCAAAAACTTAGATGCCGGGAATCATAGCAGAATAGCAAATTTGTGACTTATGAGACTTAAGGCACAAAAAACGGGACCTATGTAAGTATAAATGACTTCATTCATAATTCAATTTGTGTTTGCGAGAAAGTGTTTTTCTTTAGCTTATTATAAACTGAAAACAACATTTCTTTACAAATTTATTTTTTATTTAATAAGCTTCCGGCCACTGGTTTTTAATATACCAATATACATTTTCCCCAGCAGGCTTTCATATTTTCATTAAGCGGTTCATAAGTAATTTTCTTTCGTGACCTTGTCACAAGTATGCACAGCAATTATTTCATTTTCACTTAACAAAGTACAGTTTTAATAATAATGGAGGTATAAATAAATTATTAAAGGCTTAAGCGTGTGATGTCGAATGAAATTATTTAAAGGACGATTTGGCTTCTCATTGATGATTTAAATTAGGCGGGTCTGTGTTAATATCTTATATATGTAATACTAGCTGAACCCGGGCACAATGTGTTTGGGGCGCGCGCGGAGCTGGACACCATTAGATATGTTATAATATTATTTTTCTAAAATAAAAGTAGCCTAAGTTGCTCCCTATAACATCAGCTATCTGCCAATGAAAGTTCTGTCAAAATCGGTCTAACTGTTTCGAAGATTAGCCGGAACAAATATACGGACAACAATTTTAAGTATTGTTTTTTTTTGTTATAAAAATTATGTACCGTATCATATCAAGTACATTATACCTTATATACTTTGATACACATTTAGTAAACAGCAATTATTTTGACATTACAAACAGATACTTCAATTTTGTTTATTAGTATAGATTATATAGGTTATGGTAGGTATTGTTCCTAATTAAAGTAAATCTTGAAGTTTACAGTTCTAATTGGCGAATTCAAACTCATGTTCAACATAATTCCAGATTATTTATTTTAAATATTAAAAGATTATAACCAATTTAATGAACCGAATTTTCTTCAATAATTTAAGTGTCCGTAGTGAAGGGATCGTTAAAATCAAACGAGACCGTTTCATAAGAAATCACAATACAGATGTTTCTTTGATTGTTATTTGATTGGCATACATACACCAATGTTCAGCCAATTTCATTGAAGCACAAAGGGAAGTGGGAATAACTACAACTACATTCTCATAATTTAAAGGCATTGTCGATGTGGCATGCATTCAGTTTCGAAAATAAGACCTCACCTAACATGCACGCGTAACAATTGAAATTGTACTCTACATCTTACGCTGAAGGAAATAAGTGTTAGTTTTCTTTGAAAAAAATGTCGCAACTATTTAAGTATGCGACTGTACCCTACATCAAAAGTAAAGTGTATAATGACCGACAATTCAATGGTTTGCGTGGCTATTATGAAACGTACGTGGGTACGAGTTTGATAAAAGAATTTTGGGCATAAGGTTGTGGGAGAGTGTACATACATTTCTTTTCTATTTATTTTTTAAAATGAATTTCAGTCAAGTGTGTGTTTGAATTAGCTAATTTGAAATTAGCTAGTCAAAAACGATACTGTTTTGATTGTTCACAGTTCCTATTGATCCGAGTTAATGTATTTAGAGCTAAATCGTAACTTTGTCTCCATCGGAGCAAACAGCTCCTAGTGTCTCAACCAATGACTTATTATTGATTATCCAAAAGTTTGCTGGAGAAAGGGAGTGTATCCAGTGTATCTAAAAGTAGGTAATAGAGAGCATGTGAAGCTTTGTTAAGTACCCAATATTTTTTGAAGTGAAAACTTCATTGAAGTGAAAAAAACTTCTTTAGGCACGTTGGACACTTTTGGGATGGAGAAAAAGCACTGAACTCGCGTGACCATACGTATATATACAGATGTGTGTATATATTGTGTATATTATGTGTGTATGTAATCAATAACACTAAAATCGATCTAGCTTATCCTGTAAATAGATCTAAGAACAGAATAATGACAACATTTGATTAATATTGAGGTTTATAATTCTTACCAGGTAGATGGTCGTGTTTGTTTTTCATTAGGCAAATTGTGAGCTGTCCACGTAATTCATGAAAAGTAATATAGAAAGGAAAATTAGTGAATCTTTCCACTGTCATTTATTTATTTATCAATATTTTATGATAAAAAACTTAGGTTCGATATCCGGACTGGCAGGCCTGCACTCTGAGTTCTCTCTGAGTTTTTTTAACGAATGTATGTATTAGCAATAATAATAAGAAGCTACATACCGCAGTTCAGGGTTGCATAGAGCTTTTGCAGTCAATTCTACAAGGTGGCGATGATAATAGAAAAGCAATCTGCATAAGTACATATACGCCTTTACGCTTTTACTCTTTAACTAGTCAACCGATCATTATGAAATTGTGCATACACGTTGTTAGGGATACCTTTCATCCAGAAAAAGTACTGTTCCCGAGGGATCATCTAAAAATAAAAAATTCAATGCTCGACTAAAATATATGAGCAGTGATGACAAAATAAGAAAAAGGGACGCAGACGAAGTCTCGGCCAAAAGCGAATATATAATATTGAACATCATAGAAATAATGATGACTTGCTCTAACGATTATAAAAAATATGCCAAAACTTTGAAAATCAGCGTGAAGTCCAATCTATCTATAAATAAACGATATATATGTATCTATCTATACTAATATTAAAAGCTGAAGAATTTGTTTGTTTGTTTGAACGCGCTAATCTCAGGAACTAGTGGTTTGAATTGAAAAATTCTTTTTGTTTTGAATAGTCCATTTATCGAGGAAGGCTATAGGCTATATAACATCACGCTACGATAAATAGTATTATATGTAAGCAGTGTTCAGTACCGCGTGCCCCATGCGCACGCCGCCGCCGTATGGGCCGCAGCGAAGCGTGGCAGAGTTCAGCTAGTCTATACATATATATAAACGAGCCGTGTCTGTAGATTAAATATTTTTCAAAAAACAAATTGTACACATACTTATGTTACCGAGGTCAAAAAATAGTTTTCAGAATTTTTGTCTGTTTGTCTGCGCATTTGTGCATGCTAATCTCTGAAACGGCTTAACTGATTTGAACGTGGTTTTCGCTGATGTATTATAAGCAAGCTTCCCGTAACATTTAGTGTTAGTTTCATTCCAATCGGTTTACAAACGAAAAAGTGACGCTCTATACCGAATACCACGCGCACGAAGTCGCGGGCTCAGCTAGTCCTGAATAAAATTGTGGTCTCGCCATCACAACCGATACTAGAGATTTCTTGATTGTTATTAATTTCAGCCTAATAAGAACCGAAAAAGGAAAAGGAAAGTAAATACTTATTTCATTTATAAAACTTATTTATTAAAATATATAAACCCCAATGGGTTAGCATAGTGGACTAAGACAATAACAATGCTAACCCAATGGGTTAGCATTGTTATTGTCTTAGCATTGTTAGCATTCTGATGGACCCAATGGGTCCATCAGAAGAAATGCATTTACGCAGCCGAAATACATATTACATGCTTAAAAAGTGTACATCTAAAAAAAAAATCCATTAATTTAGTACCTACTTGTCTACCCTTAAAACTATCAATTTTAATTGAAAAGACGTCAAGTTAACGCCTAACTATTGCTATACATAGATTAATGGAACCCATTAAGGTGATAGGTAATCATCAATATTCCAATTTTATCGATTTCTGCTCACATAAATTTTAGATATGGACATTTTTTATTAAATTGAGTATCGAATTAAGTAATTAAAGTCATGAAAGTATATCAATTTTTTTTATATATAAAGGCTCATTTAGACGACGGGCGTTTCATGTATTTTAATCTTAATGGAATTCGAGCTATACGGGATATAGTTTAGTAGCATTAAGATATGAACAAAGATATGAGAGGCCATATCTCGAGGCTTGTTGAATTTATTCTTCAAGTTTTACGTACAATTTTTTTCACACGATTGTTTTATGTTAATTTCTGTAGAGGAAATTCTTTGATAAAAATACATTTTATGAATTACGAATTTATAGATATAATTATTTTTAACAGTATTCGAAATGCTACATGAAATGGTAAATTTAATTGTTATATTATTGCTTTTATTGCTTATAATCTTATTTATTATTATAGACTTTTAATATTATTAGAAAATAAATAATTTAATTTAATAAATGGAAAAATTAAAAAAATGTAAGTTAAAGCAATCAATATAAGATAATAATAAAATTCTTCATGTCAGTAATATAATTATAACATTTTTATTCATATTAATATATGAATAAAAATTGTATTTAAAGTAGCGTGCAAAAATTTTAAAGGCACTCAATAAAACATACTTAACACCATTTGTGTATATCTTTTTGACAGAATCGAAAATTTCTCTATCCACTCCTAATCCCTCATCCTTAATCCTACTGTAGTCGGCAGCGCATTTCCAGCAGCTTTGGCGTTGCTTGTGTTATAGGCGACGGTAACCACCTACCATCAAGTGGACCGTCAGCCTGTCTGCCGATCTTAACATAAAAAAAAGTTTCAGATATTTTGTCTCTATATCCTTTACGGTAAGGAAAAATCTTTTAAAACGAACATTGCCTAGTTGGAGCAGTTGCATTATGCGAAACACTCGAGCTGCGCCTTTACAACGCTGTACAAACGTTCGCTGCCTGAATGGAGTTTTATAAACGCCTGCGGGTCGGAACGATCAAAGATAGAAGATGAAACATTCAATGCCCTTTTTTAATCTTTACACTTCAAATAATTAATTCATCAAGCGTTCAAATTATATAAACATTACGTCTTTAGAAATCACTAGTAAGACCCGTTGGCTGTTCTAGCGTATTGAGTTTTCTTAAGTTTTTATTAATAGCTTTAAGGCATTTGCAACATATTGGATAACGGTATTTATTTTTATAGAATTTCGAGAATTATGAATTTGTACTCTTTTGTGCATATAGAGATGTTTGCATTGTCCATAAATTACACAAGATCTGTCACAATAGATAATAATAATCAATTTCAAAAACTAAACTTATTAAATTTTTTTATCGGATACACTATTTAAAAAAAAACATAAGTGATCTGTGGATAACGTCGTAGGTTATTATCGATATAATTGTAACCAAACAATTATTATTGTAAACTTTAGTGCATAACTGTTTGCTATTCTGAATTATGAAAAAAAAATTAAAAAAAAATTAAATAAAATTAATTAAAATTATTAAAAAAAAATGAATTATGAAAAAAGAGGCTTTTTTATAAGAGAATTCACTGATTGTTATATAATTAACTCGCTTATTAAATTAATTTATAAATACCAATTAAACACAATTTTATGCTCAGCTTGCTTCCACTCCTCAGTTTTCAAAAGAAAATTAAATAGCTCATTACAAGAGTCATGTTAACTGTAATTGTTTTTAATAAATGTCATTTACTTGTGAATATTTTAAAGATCATTTTAACATATTAAAAAAAAATACTCTATATAAATATACCTATACTCATTTAAATATTATAATTCAATTAAGTTATATTTTTTTACACTTTAAATAATCATTTTGTGTGTTTAAAATATTAACACGAAATATTCAATATCAAATTTATTTCGAACATTACCTATGTAAGACCTCAATTATAGTATTCTATTATAAGTATTATAATATAATATTGAATATTATATTATTTATAATGAATAACGTAATATTCAATATGAAATTACCTATTCGCGGTCCTTACACAACTTTAAAATAATTAACAAACTTTAATTATGGACTATAATTTCTAAGAGAGATAAAAAATTCATTTTAATACTCACTTAATCCTTCGACAACTTGTTAAAATTCCATTTTTTGCACACAATACGTTATTTATTTATTTTTTAAATATAAAGTCACAATTTTAATTTAACATGTAACACTATTATTACAGTTAATTTTATCAAAAGAAATTAATTCACAATTTTTCGTTACGCGCCAAATTTAAATTACGGTTTTGTATTCGATGTCACCCCGATATACGAGTACAGCGGCCGCGCGAGAGAGGTACGCACTACGCACGACCGCAAGGCTGGAAAGCTTCTCTCCTACTATCGCATGAAATTTATTGTACCGGTCAGTCCTTGGAAGTTGCGTGCTTCGACAAAAGCCAGTTCGTAACGTGATGTGAATGAGAAGTTCATTTTTAAGTTTGACAGTTTGTGTTGACATGCAGGTTTCATAGAAAAGGTTTTGTATTTCCGACGTCTTCGCCCGAGATAAATTTTACAAGCTAGGGGGGGGGGGGGGGGGGGGTTGTAGCCTATGTTCTCGCTGATAATGTATCTTTCTATAGGTGAAATAAGTTTTAAAATCGGTACAGTGGCGATTTTGTTGTATAATATGTATTATATCGGGTGTCCGGTAATTAATGGATAACCCTGCAGGTACTTTTGGGGGGCACCTCGGCCACACAGGAGGTTTCTTAAGTTAAGTTCTTAATTAAGTTTCTTAAATGGTATTTGTTCATTGTCAAATTATTGAGTTATTTCTTTCTATGTTTCTCTGGTCTTAATTTTCTTAAAACAAAAAGCAAGAAAAATAATTAAATGTACTTATTTAAGAAATCTTAATATTTTATTTAATGTTTTTAATTATCATGTTCATATCTATTTTCAACATAAAAAGGAAGTCCGTTATTGGCATTAAGATTTAAATCATACATATTTATGTATTTACTTGTATTTTATTAGTTGATAATAAGTGCTGTGTGACTTTGTATTCATTAAAAAAATAAAAAATAAAAAAAATATGTGGGAGTGTTTTTATGGGGTGGTTGGATAAATGTTCATCCTTATAAATGCAAGATTATCCATTAATTACCGGTGTATATAGATAAAATGAAATATTTAGATGGATACTACGAAGTAGTATCCATCTAAATATTTCATCATACGAATACGTACGAAGTGGAATACTAATTTTGTTATAATTATTGTTTTTACACCTTTTCCTAGTTCTTAATAAAAAAAAAGCACTTTAGCACATTTAAGGGAAACCCATTTTTTATGGGTTTTCCGTGTCAAAGCCCCAGCTTTTCATTTACATAATAGTTTTCACGTCATTATCGCACCGAACTCTGTACTAAGCGACAACAAAAGTTTCCTTTTAAAACATTAAAACAGCAATAGTGATTAGATTGAATAAATAATTGTAAAATTGTATTTGTAAAAACTAACACAAAAAGCTAACAAGGAACTTTTAATTCGCCATTTAATGTTGCACTTTTTACAAAGATACGATTGGGTATAATTTTCTTTAAATGTAGGATATTATTCAGAGACCGGTTTTATTTTTAGCCTTTTTTGCATTCGATATGAATTATGATTACGTACAGGTAGTTGGAAAGAATTTTTTTTTGTGTTAAGTAATTTGATGATGTATTATATTGTTCATGAATGCTTAAGAAATCTTATAATGAAAGTCCAAATACACTTTGTAAAAATGTCTGAAAATTTAAATTACACTCAAGTAGTAGGTACAATAGTGATCGATTTTAGTTAAAAATTTCAAATTTTTTTAATAATAATTTAAATAATGTAACAATAACAATAAATTTGACATTCATTGAAAATATTCAGAATCCTTTTAAAAATTCGTGTTAATATTTGCCTCTATATTAGAACTTCTTCTGGGGTTGTTAGACCCAGAAATAATCACAGGATAATCACAGAAATTATTAACAAATAGTTATACTTTAGAAAATAATAAGTATGTAAGATATAAGGCTTAATTACGCTTTCTTTGTATAGTCTAATCACCTTATCAAATTTTATGAACGGTCAGGGAGCTACAGGACAATAAGTTTTAAGCATTTGTTAGATCTAGGCCCCGATCTCCTCCTCTACGACAACAATTTTTTTTAAATTGAATTTAAGGGGCGATACCCAGTACGTACATCCAGACCAACAGTCGGCAGAATAAGGTAATGAATTTTTCAAAAATTCGTTTACCTAGTAGACCTTGCTATAGGAATTGAACCCATTATGAAGGATGTAAAGGACTAACAACTTTGCAGGCTTTGCTCTAGAGTTCCCGGGTTCGATTTCCGACAAGGTCAACTTTGGAAATGAACCTTTCAAAGTTGGCTCTGGTCTGGGTCTTAGCAAGTACTTATTGGCAGGACACACTGCGTTTCACAGTCATTTGAGAAGCCCGTCTGGTGGTACAAACCCCCAAATACCACCGTGAAATAACAGCACGTGTGCTGTTGTGTTTCTAAATGACATATACATTTACGACTAATGCATTTATATGGACCATATAAATACATTAGTCGTAAAAGGCAAAAATTCAATGTTTTTTCTGTGATGTGCGAAGGAACTCTGGCCACTTGAGTCAGAGCCAGAGGGCTAACACCTCAAACACTCGATGTACGGGGTACCTATTCAAATATATGTCATTTAAATAAAGGCACGAAGACTTGACATACAAAAACATCCTTTAATGATAACGGCAAACATTCAACTTTGATGGATTATATAATTTAAGAGTAAATGAATTCATGCCTAATTAATATCGGTCTACCCGTTCACGCGTGATGCCGTGACCAAGGGAAATGGGGATTCATTTTTATATATATAGATGTGCCAGTGTCTCGTTGGTGCAACAAATAAAATATTATCTTGTATGACATAGGGCGCTCCTAATTGAATATGTCAGATAACTCTTATAGCGTGTTTACTATCATGTTTATTGAATTACTACAGAGCATAATGACGTCATGGTTTTAGTTGTTCATTTAAGACGAAATGGGCGCGTCACATTCTGGGGTGCAGTAATTTATCGTGCTACCATCAAAATGGTCTTTTTGTATTTGACACTCATCGTCACCCTAATTAGGTTGAACGAAGAGTTATAATTACCAGATCGGACACAAAGCTTTGTAGAAAAACGTGAGAAAATTATGGAGATTTTTTCATTGATTTAGAATGAAAATAATTACAGTTTGTTAAAATTTAGACAGACAAATTTAAGTATACGATTAATGAACTTTTTCTAAATAGTACTAAAACAAATAACGTAGGCTTAGATGTATGGGTTGTTTTACATACCTACATTAACAGTGTCTAGATATATATATAAATTTAGTTAATTTAGAAATAATCTGTAAATAACTTCTTAAAACAACAAATATATAAGAATTTAATAAAAGTTAATTTTATGTTTTACGCGTATAATAAAAAAGAAGAAAGACCAAAGGCTTTTTTGTTTGTTGTTTTTAATTGACGAAAATCTCTCTAATATTTACTCAATACTTATTTATGTAATTCTGAAAAATAAAGTAACAAATAAGTGTTGTCCTAGGTTCTTTCACAGATAAATGCCAGAAAAGTTGCTCTTCTCTCATCATATTAAAAAAAAATACATAGCTTCTCTTTGTAACATGTTACATGCAGAGGATGGAGCGCGTTAGTCCATAATTCGGATATCATTTTCAAAAAGCGCATTTGATATTAGCCGTGCCGTATATGCGCGATGAAAATCTAAGCTCATTTGCACCCTGTATGGAATGACTATAGGTTCCACCACCTCATTACGGTATTTCCAGGCAGTCATGTACCCTCATTCAGCAGTCATGAATTCCAACCAATCCAACGATAGAAATGAACATCTTGTGGATGTTGTAGAGGTAACTATAACTTGCCAAACCCAAACTTGTACTTGTGAACCCGGATAGAGAGCATCATTGTCTATATTGTTCGTCACTCCGTGTCAAATATCCCTTGCCTACAAAGTTGTCGTCTGCGTTTGGCACGCCGCAAAACTGGAACTCGAAGTGGCCTTTGAACTCATATAAGTTTTTTCTCATGATCTGATCACTAACTAACTATTGGTGATCCGAAGTGACATTGATTGCCTCCTGACGATAATTTATAGAAAACGGCCCTGTCTAGGAGAGGTGACACTATTTCTGCCACAATGACTTTCCGCAACATCACTAGATATCACGTTTTGATGGGTTTGTAGTTTGTTAGCAAAGCCACAATTGATAGCGCCAGCTTCCAACATGTGTACAGCACTAAACTCTCTTCCCTTGTTAACTGTCGATGTGACATTTCCAATAAACTTTTTTAAACATTTTTTAAAATGTATACATTTTGGATCCATTATTTCTTGGTGTTTTTTAGTTTGAATTTGATGGCACTGCTTGGAAATGCTTGCGTACAAAACATAAACCCATAGGTAACAGTGAAACCATAGCCCTCACTATACCATAGCTGCTATGGTGAGTGAATAAAATTCTCATCATTGTTCCAGAATATCAGAATGCAAATTTCTTTAAATTGCGGTATCTTTGGATGATCTTATGTGCTAAAAAAACTGAGCGGTAGAAAAAATCTACAATCCAAATAGAGAGAAGAGTAAAAATAATCCTTACGCACATTTTATTATTATCTTAAATTTAAACTACGTATTAAGTTATATTCTTACTAATATTAAGTATATTAGCAAGAAAAATAAATCACTTCTAGTCACGATCATTCCGTAAATCGGTGGTAGCGAAAACAAGACAAAGGAGGGTGGTTCAGCAAATGAATGAACTGTTACTGAAATGTCCATTTTGGGAGTTCCTATTGGAAATGTAGGACAATTGGGGAAGATAAACTGATAAAATAAAGGAAAAGATTTTTTTGGGGTGTTGGTTTATAAAATTTATGCCGCTATAAAAATAAAATAAGACCAGGGCTTTCTTTAATCCGCTATCTACTATATTTCAAGAGTTCAAAAATAATTTTTTAATTCCTGTCATTGATTCTGAAGAATTATTTCCATCTGTTCTTGTATTTTAATGGATTTGGAATCTAATGTACGAGGGATCTGGACCTTACTATTTTGGCTTTCTGCCACATGATTAGTTTTCTTCGTCTTCAATTCCTATTTGGTTAACAAGAAGGCTCTTTTCAAACAAGAAGGCTCTTTTGTTTTAATGATGATAGCTCTTCGTTTGGGAGAACGATTGTCTTTTATATGCAGATCAGAAATAATTTTTAACAGTTTTATTGGGAAATTTAAAAATAATCAAGTTATCAAATTTCCTCACAATCAGTCAGTGTTAAGGGTAAGGGGATGTGTTGCTTTAAAATCTAGAAGAATGTCATATTTCCCATGAAGAAAGCATACATATAGGCAAGTGCCTATATGTATGCTTTCATAGTGATTGGTCAAATAAATCGATCCCGGGTCATCATTTAAGTTACCATTTCAACATCGTTCTTTTTAAACATAGAAAAACGAATAATTCAGGAGATTTTCAATTAACCAACACACGAGAAGTCTGGTATGACTATCGTATAAAACAATAAATGAGAGTATATAGGAACATATACTCTATATATAACATATATGTAGGTATATATATAACATGTGTACATAGATGTACACACACACACACACATATATGTTTATACCTCTTTCCATTAGCGAAAACCGAATTAAAATCGGTCAACCCGTTCACGCGTGATGCCGTGACCAAGGGAAATGGGGATTCATTTTTATATAATAGAAGAAGATAACATGTGGGCTGGCGTTTTGAACTCCATCACTACTATTTTCTGCTCTTATTAGGCAGGACGTCTGTACTTACGGCAGATGGTTAGCTAGAATATAATAATGATACATACATAATGAATATTATACGATATTATTACTGTATTATGTACGATTATAAAAATTAGAAATGAGTGAAGAATTATTTATGTATTCCGTTTGAAATTGTGGTTACCTCTATAATGCATTTGCTATGATATATGTGTCAAACCCTAAAAGACTGTGTCAAATAACATTTTTCCCTGCAAGGCCGCAAGCAAGATATATGTAGTATGCAGTACAAGTAAATAAACGTAAGATACGTAGTTATGTCTCTAATAACTGAATTTCTTCCTTATATGAGACGTCTGAACAATCGGTTATGGCACAATATGTGAATGACAAATTGAACACGTTCGACTTTCTTAGATTATTATTTCCAACCAACGATGTAAATGTATATAATATACGTATGGACCTCACTCCATTGTTTATATTTTGCTTTTTATTGCATTATATTCGTAACACTAACAGCTATGGTGTGTTGCTTGTGTAAAGATATGTATTGTAGCAAATTGTATTGTGTTATGATCGTTAAGCTTGCGGTTATACTTGTGACACTGATGGCGAAGCATGTTTGTGACTTTTTGTGCTCTTCTCTGTTTTAGTTCTTGCTTCTTGTTACGTGTAGTAGAATAGATTTTTCATTTAAATTAATCAAATGTTCTCATTATACTTAAAAAGTTGCAAAATTGAATTGAAATTCCACATTAAAAGCTTTATGGAAGAGCTAAACGATTTTTATCATCTCAGTTTTGAATTCATCGAAGATGTTAGATGAATACTTACGAATAATCACTTCGCAATCAGCACTGAAGTTGTTTGTGTCAGTTATAATTTGTAGGTTGGTATTTTTTGTTTATTATACGAAATATTATAATTATCTCAATTAAAGAGATGAATTCGATATCGAATGCGAATGGAGAATTTCCCTATATTGTAGTTATATTAGGGAACCAAATTACTAAGAGCAATCAAAATTGGTCGACGACTCATAAGTTGCCAGTTACCCTGGCTTGCCGCCAATACAGTATTATAAAATAAAATCCAAGTTTTACAATACAGTTTTCCAATACTGTATTATAAAATAATTTCAAAACCGAAATAATGTTTAATGTGAGAAAATCTTTTGTTAGCGTTGTGTAAAATCTATTACATTTTTAATTAATTGGATACATTGACCCTCATTGGATTTTCTGTAAACCTTCTAACACATTTACATATTCTATCATATCTTTACTAATATAATAAAGGTGAAGAGTTTGTTTGTTTGTTTTATTGAACGCGAAAAATTTTGTCAGATTTAAAAAAATCTTTTTGCATTTGATAGCATTTGAGCCGAAATGGGCTTGGCTTTGTCATTTTAAATTAAGCGACACAGCAAGTATCTTAATATATATAATATTAGATAGCACGTAAATACCTATATATAAAATCAATTCTGGTTTTATTTTTATTTCTTTTGAAAAGTCTGTAGATGTAGTTTTTTTTTTAGCTTTTTATAAGTCATGTTTTCACATACATCTAATAATCAAAATATATTAAGAGAGAAAAGGCCAATTTTCAGTTGCCGCTTTAGCAGACTGAACAGACTTTTTACAGCAACCTTATTCTCAGTTCATTTATTTAATTATATACTTTGTTCCTTACTCATAAATACGCTACATCGTCGTTAAAGCCCTCCACTTTCTCTATATTTTATAGTTCTTGCCTTATGGGACCAATAAAATTTTGTAACACCAAATAGTTGTAAACACGGAGCAGGTGCTTTCAAAATTATTACAACTAATTGCGTAATTAACGTAAAAACTCACATTCAAACTGTAAAACGACGACCATTTTTAATGGTAATTAGAAAAATAAATAAATGCTTTAAGAAAGGGCTTTTTGAATGTAATTTTTTTAAAATATGTTTCGGAACGCAGATGTTGGTATAGTAATTAAGCGGAAATGACAAATAAAAATGAAAATATTCAGTCGTTTATTTAGAACCCTTGCTTTGTTGTTGTTTGCGATTTTAGCTACAAGTGAAACATTCGTTGCTACAAGTGCTACAAGTGAACATTCAAACATGCGTTCGAAATAGCAAAAAAAATCAGTTAGCTGAAGTGGGAATGGGCTGGACATATCAATCGTGCCGCGAATGGCATTTGTGTAAACGAGTCTTGGAGTGGAGAGCACAGTCTAAACGCGACATTAGCTGGACAAAGAGTTTCAATTTAAAGGGCCAACCAACAGATAATAATAATTTATATGATAATATAACAATAAAAATAGTGGCTTTGTTCAGCTTTTGCAGCGAAGTGTACTAGTACGAAAGACATAGAGAAATATTTTAATGCCTTCTTAATAATTTTATGAATGTTTAAAACTTATATAATAATTATTTTATATTTGTTTCGATGAATACAAAATGCAAAATATAATACAAAATACAAATGAAAATAGTAGATTTAACATGATAAGTAGGTACCTACTTGTAAAAGTAATGTCAACTGTGCAAACACTTTCATAATGTTTTTTAATACTTTTTAAATTTTTAACATAATAGGGTATTTTAGTCTATATGAAAAAAAATCTAAAAGTATATTATTGAGATAGCTTAGGCAAAAAGCAGTCGGAAAATGTTAGATTTAGTTCGTAAAATAACAAAATAAATTTTAAAATTAAATTCAAAGTTTTCAGAATTTTTAGTCTGTTCTTAAACACAATGAAATAGTAGCCGCCATGTTTACGTCATACGGTTGTGTAAACAAAAAAGTGTCAGTCAGTGTCATGTCAATTTCCGGCGCATTTGTTTACACAGCCAACTGACGTCATGACACAGAGCAAAATGGTTTCCAGCGTTTTCGTCAAATTACGCGCGAAATTTGAAAATGTAAATTTTAAATGCATTTTTATTAAACTTATCGATTGAATAAAAATTTGGTGTTTTTTTTAGTGGTTCATTAGCACTACAGAATCTAATTGAGACATTTTTTAAAAATGGGTGTAATACCCTACCAATACCTTCTTAAATTTATAGCTTCTGAGTGAAAAAATCTTTATATTGCTTCCGGTGAGAGTGACGAAGGATAATTACATTGTTTTATTGACGTGTTTAAGATACAATGATTTTTAATCGAAAAAAGGGCACAAAGCAACGTTTATAAATGCTGTGAATCCAACTTATCTATCCCTTGAAACTACTAAGACAAGTAGCAGACATCTCTCTTCTGAAATCTATTTACAAGGCCTGTGTGAATTGATTATAAGTTATTGCATCTCTGTCTGGGGTGGAAGTTGTAAAAACAACATGATTCAACTGGAACGAGCACAACGCTCTGTGTTAAAAGTTATGTTCCAAAAACCGTTCAGATATCCAACTAAACTACTGCACACAGAAAGTGAATTACTAAGTGTTCGAGGATTATAAATCCACAGAGCGGTGATGACTGCACACGAACATACTCTCCGCTCTACTCAATACAAGCAATATTTAAAGCAGCGGACATTTCAAATTCCACTACCACATATTAATACTTCTTTTGGTCGGCGTTCTGTTAACTTCTCACATATTTATATTTACAACAAAACAAACCGGCATTGTGATATAAAAGACAAAAATACCAAGAGCATCAAACCCATTGTTCGGAATTGGCTTCTCGGACTTCATTATGACGACATTGAACTTTTACTGAAAGGCATCCAATAAGTCACAACACTAACTTACTATCTGAAACAGGATTTTGCTGGCGCGCACACACACACACATACACACACGCACGCACGCACACACATACATACAGACACATAGACAGACACCCAAATCTCCTTTTCTTTTAATGACTATTTTTAATTCTAAAATTTTATATCTTATTAAATTCTGGCCTTTACAATACAAGCTATGCTTAGTGTAAAGGTCACCGAAAAACTATTCATATGTGTAAACTATCTGTAAATTTTAAAATAAATAAATAAATAAATAAATAAATAAATAGACACCTTTACGAAATTCTGAAGACGAGACATTATTTTAGTAACCTTGCAAATTCGAGTTAATGTAATAGATAAGTATTAGAAAGCGACCCCTGCCTGCCAAGTACGCTCACTGCCAAAATTATTATGCATATGCCGGCTTTTTGAATTTACGTGATGAGCATTTTATGTAGGCTTTATGTAGGCTAGAGACAAGAAAATGTCTCGCTTCTAGCGTCAGGGGGTTAGAGGAACAATATATGTCTTTCTATATTGTATTAACATCCACCGTCTCAACTCGTTGTGTTTACACAACATTTATGTTACGTTTAGAATATTTTTATTATAGAATACTAAAAATAACATTTATAATATGAGTTTTGTTTACTTTTTATACTTACTTATACAGGAGCGACAATAAATATTGTTTCTAGTTGTGATATTTTTAAGAGCCCTGGGAAATAATGTATAGTGTTTATATTTAAAACCAATTTAAATGCCCTTAAAGAGTTTTATTTTTTATTTTTTTAAATGTTTATTATTTAATAAAATTGATTAGTAGCATTTGTTTGAAATGGAAATTTGAAACATGTCAGACATCTCATGACTCGGAGGCAGTCCAATAAAATAGCATAACATTTAACCAACTTGACCACATAAACTTGTAAATTTATACGACCTCCAAAAGAACTTGAGTAGACCGAATCACTGGGAAAGAATACAATATTGCATGCTTTTCGGTTTCTATTATTTTAAAATAATAGAAACCTTATGAATATCTAAATTAATATTAATTTTCATTGTTACTTATGATGTTGTTTTGTATGAGTTAAAAATTGTTTTAAAATGTCCAACGAAATTAGCATTCAAATACAACATTGAAATGTGGTGCTAAATATATTGTTATTTTCTAGGCAGCTTCCGGGACTAACATTTGTCTTCACCGAATACTAAAAAATAAAGCTTGACGAAACCGTGACTGTTTAGAAAAACTTAAGGTGACAGTCAAAGTTGAAGACAGAAGCCCGAGGGGACGAAGCCTTAGAAGGTGATCAGACCAAGTATCTGAAATTGTCATGTTTCAGCGAACCAGTGGAAAAAGCAAAGCATTTCATCAATCCAATGGGAAGTAGCTTTAACGAAGGCCGGCTACAACTTGTTTATTTATTTATTTTATTTATTTACACACCAACAGCTTAACATAACTATAATTTCATAATTAAATTTAAAGTACTATTAGATTTATAATGTAAGCCAATATCAAATACTTAATTTTATTCTAATCGCCATATACATATTATAGTAATAACCACAACACAATGGTTTCCGAGTTTGTATAGTATGGTTAGACCTTCGTTTTTAGGCATTCGGCATTATCAAAATAGTTGCCTAGCACATCTGAAAAGGGTAGAAATATTAAGTCGATATGTTGTCGGCTATAAAGTGGTTTTATGAGGGACTATTACTGTTGACGATACGTAATAGACACGCCAGTAAAAACTGGTTTGAATGTGAAGCGAAGCCGCCTAGTGAAAGATACACATTTCATTAACTTTTTTCATCAACGACCACCTATCTGGAGCCGACCCGTTGCTTGATAATTTTATTAAATTTTTTTTTGTGTTTTTCTTACTAAGTAAGTATCTGTTTACATCTTTACAGATATGAGTTTGGTTTTTTGTGGTTTTTTTAATCTTAGAAACTGTTTTTAAAAAACATCCTAGCAATTGCATTTGGTATATTTTATTGTTTTACGTGGTATTTGGTTTCATTAATACAAATTTCACCAATTATATATATTTTTTTATTATTTTTGTGTAAAAGTCGTCAGACTGGCTGAGATTTTTTATTTAAACAAACAAATAAGTGAAAATGGAAGATCCAATGTTAATTTAATTATGTAATATTAATTTTTCTGTTTAATACAAGCAATATCCAATATATTTTGGAGTTTGAATATAACCCGCCATAGGTATGTACATATTTACATATTAATTCATTTTCTTAATTTAAACTAAATTTTATTTTCTAAATAAAATACCTATAGCTAAAACTGTTATGTATATTACATCTATTAGCTTTTACCTAAAAAAAATTGAGGTATTTTAAAGTTCTGGACAATTTTGGCTTGAAACAACGTCAGCTGGCTACTTTACGAGTAATAACTAAGAATAACAAACCAACAATTTTCCTGAAATAACTTCCGGAGCCGCGCTTTCCGGTAAGTTTTCTTTTTTAAATTTTTACTACATCTTGTGATTTTCTGTGCTGTGGGATTTGGCATGTGCCTTAAGATGTCATATGGTGTGGGTGATAAGTGGATGTAGCAATAAATCTGTGTATAATATATTTTGGTATGTATTAAACAACTTAAATAAAAAAATATTTAGACAAATCGTTCAATTATTAAGATAAGATCAATATAAAAATATTATCCAGAAATTGGTATTTCTTATAATACAATGTACAATGAATTGTTAGGGCTGGCTCGCATCGTGGAATTGCACGGCAAAGTATTTCAATTTATTCATAAAATTTTATATCTTAAAAGCTTTTAATAGATTTCAAATTTCATTGTATTACGCTATGGCGGAATACTGATTTTTACCGAAGCATAATATGAAATTTGAATTATATTGAAAGTTCTTAAGGTATAAAAACTTTGCTATGCCGTTCTTCAAAATGCGGCGGCAAAAAGCCAAAAATAGTCTTAAGCATTGTGTCTGGGTTTTGAAACCCAAAAAAAATATGGAGTCTCCCATTTTTTTTAAAATTAGGTTACGTACAAAACACAAAATGCTATTAATTGGTGGTAGGTATTGTCACGTTATCCAGTAGTGTCAGCTTTCATTTTATTATAAAGCTACTGAAAGATTAAAAGTAAATTGATAGATAGCCGTTGTCTGTACAACGCCGGTAAATATTGATCACTTTAGAGGCGACTGAGTGCTGAGGTCACAAAGATAAACTTGCCGGGAGGAGTGAATAAATCAAAAAATATTTCTTTCAAATTAGGTATCTTGTATCTGGCAGTACAGAGATAAAGGGTTTTTGGTAACTAGTGATGGAGTGTAATCCTATATCACTATTATGTCAAATCACAGGTTGCTCTTACATTATCTCGATCACTAAAACACCATAGTATTTTTTTAAATAAAAGAGTTTAGGAAGTTTTATCGAAAATCTATGAATTCATAATCTATGAATTGTTCATAATTACTATTTAAACTTTTAAGAAAAAATTACGTGCAAATGAAAATCGACCTTTACTTTCTTTTACTTAAGTTTCTTTGGATGATAAAGTTATTATAATTAGTTATAGTTATAGTTACTATAAATTCACCGAAAATATAGACAAATGTTTTTTAAAACCGGTGACAGTAATGTTTGAAATCCATCTTAACGTAAAATCCTATGGGATTTGGTTTAATAAACGAATTTCAATATTTTTGTTCAGTCATTTAAAACCAGCACTTTTTCCAACGTAGTTATATCGTCAGATTAAAAACAAAAGGTGATTTTCGGGTAGTCGACTCGGTGAGCTATTATCGTCGGACTTCAATTTGCAGGTCAATCCTCGAATCCAGCTCGGCAGCTTTCAGGAAACTCCGAGACATCTTCTCGTCCAAAATTCCGCAGTGCCATAAAACAAAAGTTTTCGACCAATGTGTGTTACAGTGATGACATATGGCGCTGAAACGTGCTCTCTAACTATGGGCTTCGTAAGAAAGCTCAACGTCGTTCAACGAGTTATGGAAAGGGAATAGTACGGAGAGCTGACGGTCTCTGGGGCCGGAAGGTCCTCAAGTGGAGGCCAACGACTGGCAAATTTTAGACTGGATGGATGGCGCTTATCGCTTATTTATTAGTTAATTTTTAACATAGCTGTTAGTTAAATTTAACATTTTTTTGTACTAAATTTTAGTTTTTCTTTGCTGGATATTTTTTTACAGTTATATAACGATATAAACCTATAAAATATTTTTTTAAAGTGGATTTTCCTTATTTTTTATTATGGGGGTTAAAAATAATTTTAATCCAGAACATGGTCGAATGTGTGCAAAGCGTCTAATAGCAACAAAAACACTTGATTTAGCAACAAAAATCCAAATATGTTTGAATACCTTGTTGCAACGATTTTTCAATAAAATCCAACTTTATTGCAAAATTTAAAAAAAAAAATTAAAATTGAGGCGAGTAACTCATTGAGTAATAAACTACCTCACTAGATCTTTTGAATGAAATACATCGCCACTAAATCAGTGGCTAGGAATACATGTGTGCTTATACAGAATATTTGATAGGTTAATATCAGGTGGCGATCGGCAATAAATCGTGCGGAGGCAACATTTGGTCGATCAATACCACTAATACCTAATCGTGATTGAACGAATCCTGTACATACTCGTTTCTTATGGGACTAGTTGTATGCAATGAAATGTTCACTAATATATCATTTTATCTGCGTCTACAACCGCGTAAAAATAACAAATTTTCTTTCCCAACCTGGCCTAAGCTTACTTCATAACGGAAGCATCCGCTAAGAAAGAATTTTGAGAATTTCAACTCCATACGAAGTTGCTACCCAACTATCACACAAGCAGTATAAGCAGACACTGTACCGCTTCACTGCTATATAACAGCTGTTTAAGAGAGATTGTATTTTCCTCAACCTGTATATAAAAGTTTGTAATATCTTTTTTAATTTTAGTAGCCGTTTAGTAGTAGTCGTTTAGTGTCTTGGAAAAAATATAAAGGTGTGCTATAAAATTCTTATGCAAGACTTGCAATTTTTTAAAATTTTAGAGGTATTTAATAGTGGCAGCCAACAAGTTTAAAAAAGCAATTGTTGTCAACGTCATTGTCATGAATGGTTAAAAAAATATAATGTTCAATAAATAAATGTATCAATAAATAAATAAATAGACTTTAAATGTCGTTTCTTTGTTTACAGGTAAATAATTTAATTACGTATATTCTTGTATGTATATCATGTAATTCGAGATTGTGTAAATATAAAAGAGGCGTTAGAGAGGCAAAAGCGCTTCAGTACTATGTAACTTACAGCTTTACAATAGATCTATTAAGACCTTTCATACCACTTTTACCATATTGAAGCCTACAGCTCAACATTAGCACCAAAAGCCGTATATAAGACATTCTTAGAATGTCTTATATACGGCTTTAGGTTGTAATAGTTACTAATCTCTTCTATATAGCCATTAATATAGTTAGTTTTCCTATAAAATTACAAATTAGTGTCGAAATTATAATTGAACTCCGAATGAGTCTTCGTATTAAATTTTTCTTAGCTATGTTGAATACACCGTCTATAAAGTATATACCCTGATGGGGCGTGGCGCAGACATTGCTATAAGGAGTAGTCGCCACCAGCCACACGAGTGTCATTATGAAAAAGCAAGCTTACTGCTTATCGCTGACTATCGCTGCATCGAACTTCACTGATTCGATACTCGATAATATCGTTTTATTTTTTATAGATTGAACTTTAAAGATAATCAAACTTACATCAACTTAATCTTAACATTTAATCTTATGAGTGAGGGTTAAGATGCTTGCCTTAATGGTTTCTGTCTTAGTGGCCACGGGTTCGATTCCCGTCAGGGCCAATTTTGAAAAGTTTATTTTCAAAGACTAGAGCCAAAAGTTTATTGGCTCCAGTTTGGATCGGGCAAATAGTGACTGAGCACACTGCGTTTCGCAGTCATTTGGGCCACCCTTCTAGCGGCAGTAACCACAGAATGTCACCGTGAAATAACAAAATGTGTTGTGTTTCGATGAGTAAGGGATGTCAGAACCATTTCCCTATCTCTTATCCTTAATCCTACTATGATCAGCAGTGCACTTGCAGCGCCTATGGTGTTGCTTGAGTAAGTAGCCATCTACCATCAAGTGTAGAAAGTATAAATAATTTATTTTCAATTATTAATTAACTTTTCATTAGATGAATAGGTGTCGATTAAATAATTTAATAAGAATAATAAAAAATTAACATAATTCTCTTGTTACTACAATCTAAAATTCCTTTAAGCGGAATCGAGTAAATTTATTTCAGCGAGGTAATAAAAATTTCATACAGAACCATATCCGTAGGTAATAAATATTTCAGCGGCGGCGATGATTCAACTCATCACCCACTAATTTGTTGACTGAGTTAATATATTGACATGAAGGAGTTTTAAGAAAGCAAATAAATAATTAAGGGTCAATGTAACTAAGTACACTTTTAATGAAATATTATTCCTTTTTTTTTATTAAAGATGGGTTTGCTCTTGACCAGCATCTATCCATGTAGGAAGGATGAGGCCGACGATGGAGCTAGCTCACCCAGAAGATGCCTATTCACTCGAACCTTGAAAAGATTTGGGTTATATGAGCTCGGAAATACAGACGCCGGCAGGGAGTTCCAATCCTTAGCAGTGCGCAACCACAAAAGATGTTTTAAAGCGCTTAGTCCGAATTAGAGGGATTTCGACAAGTTGAGGGTGGTAACCAGCCGTATGTATGCATGTCCGATAGAAGAAAGGGGAAGGCGGTATGATCTCATGCAGCTCTCGAGCACACTCTCCGAAGTACATCTTATAGAATACACACAGACAGGCAACTTTGCGTCTATGTGCCAGGCTCCGCACATAGACGCAAAAAGTAAAAGTAAAAGTTATTTAAAACTAAGAGATTTAAAGAAATTTAAAAGTAACAGGTTTATTGAAATTTATACAAAAACTGCTGGCAAAGCAGCTCGCTCTGGAGGATTTCCCAATGGGAAAGAAATAAGAAGGGACGAGGGTCAAACCGTGTGGTAGCCTTAGGACCTATTCTTATATAATTATGTACACCTTATTATAATTATATTACCAAACTTATGTTCTTTCGAAAACCAAAAACAGACATCCCCGCGGAAACAAAGATCGACGACCTCGAGGACAGAAAATTAAAGTAGGTACGAGGATAGAAAACCGAAGTACGAAGACCGAAAAGCTGGTACCAAAACAAAACCTGGTACGAGGATCCAAAGACGGAACATCCTCCGCGTCTGCGGGCGCGCATTTTTGGCTGTATTTTCCGATGTTATAAATTTAAACGACATTGCATCCGTAACTCGGATGTACGCAGATCCCGTTGGCCTGTCTGCCGATCTTAACATAAAAAAAAATTGTTGCCGACTTTATTAAGATGAAGGGTGAGGACAAAAGTACATAAATGCCTCTACTAATTACTTACTGTCATTTCATAAAATCAGTGGTCTTCTGTAAACAGGTGTTTATTGCAGCCAGGTGCGGTTTGAAACTAAATTATATATGTATGTAATCGATACTGCATAAAATTATATTTATAATCGACCGAATGTCTCAAAATCAATGTTTAAAATATTTACGATGACTTGCTTATTTGACCCAACATCGAATGATATTCAAATAAGCAAGAAATAAATTAGACATTGTTGAATGAATTATTCGGATAGAATTGTAACGTCGATGTATCAATTTTTTTTTTATCAATTACTATCTTTTGCAAGAGACTTCGTTCGCGCCACTCTATCAATCTTTATTGCTCATAATTATATTTTTTCAAGCTTTGAATTTGTTGTTTTTATTTTTAGATGATCCCTCGGGAACAGTAAATTTATGTGGATAAAATGTACTCCATTCCCTTTTTATACATGCAAAATTTCATGACGATCGGTTGAGTAGTTAGGCGTGGAAGCTAACAAACAAACAATCTTGATATCGCATTTATAAGTTAGGATTTATGTAGCTATATACTTAAACTAGTTTCCGCCCGCAACTTATCGTCCGCGTTTTTTTTGTCGCGGTGTGGTAACCCCCGATGACCCTCTACGACATAACCCAAACCCCACCCTCCAAGCCCTCGCGGTTTCCGAGAACTCGTCGCCGACTTTTTACCAGGTTACAATCGTCAAGTTTTGGGATTTTTCTGGTGGTCCTTTGCGAACCTCCTATACGACTAGCTACAATGGGGGAACCCCCGGTACTCCTTCTGTTAAATCGATGATAGTAAGTATGTATGAATAATATAGGTTTTTATTAAAAAATGCGGCTACCAGGACTTCGTCTAAGGAGAGATACAGCTAGCTGACTTGGCAAGAATTTATTGACAGCTACTTAAAGAAGTCCATGTTGTGGCAGAACACATTTCTAATCTCTGATCTTATTTACTGCACCGATTTATTAACCGATTTTAATATCCTGTTTATTTAATATTGAGGGTTCCTGATGTTAACATTTCAAATATTTATTAAAGACCACTGTGTGATTGTCGCCTTTGATTTAGAATTGTCAGAAAAAGGAAAAATTGTAGCTAATTCAATTACACTGCGGAACAATTTAATATAGGCCTTGTAAAATGGACGAAGCTCGGAGTTCTTTAACATGATTGAAAATCAATAATTGTGAAATATTAAAGAGATTCACATCACTCGTCAAAAGGGGACAAATTATTACAATAGCACTAAATTATAATAATTAATTATTAGTGTTCATAATATTAGCCTCATAATTAGCTATACAAAGAATCAAAAACGAGCTGACAACTTAAAAAAGTCAAGCGTAAAAGTCTCTAATCTGGACGACCAAAGGCAGGGATGATGAATTCCTATAATTATATGTATAGTACTAAATAATTACTAAAATAAGCAATAATAAATAGCGATATAATTTTCATTACTTAAAATTAGAGTAGGTATTTGTAGAATAAATAAAAATGCTAATGTTAGGTTATTTGTGTTAAAGAAAAAGAAAAAAGTCACACTGTAACCTCCGGCTTAAAGCGAAATTAAAATATTACCTATTGAGTTTAAAGAGACCAATATCTCTAGTTTTCATGCTATCTCCATTTCAAATTTCATTAAAATCAGCTAATCATTGAATCTGGCGTGAATATAAATATTTGCAATTAAAAATAATAATCTATACTTATATTTGGAAAGAGAAAGGAAGATATTATAAGTATTTTTTTATATTAAGGTCGGCAGACAGGCTGACAGTCCACTTGATGTTAGGTGGCTACCGTTGCTTATAACACAAGGAACGCCACAGGTGCTGCAAGTGCGCTGCCGACTACAGTAGGATTAAGGTTAAGGTATTAGGAAGGAACAGATCATTTGGGCTCTGGCATTCCTTACTCACTCACCGAAACACAACAGCACACGTGCTGTTATTTCACGGTGATCTTCTGTAAGGGGGTGGTTACTGCCGCCAGACGGGCTGCCCAAATGACTGCGAATCGCAGTATGCCCTGCCACTACTAAGTAAATGTTTTGAATTACTTGTTGTAGTTTGTAAAAAAAATATTGATTACCAATAATTCAATCTAAATTAAGAAATGGTGCTACGTAAATAAACCTCAATAATTTTACGAATTCACGAAAGATGACCAAAATAATTTCCTCACTTTTTTGCAACAAACTCATTTAACTTCCCTAACGGTGGCTGCGAGTCGAAATGTCCTTAAGATCCCTTGAGTGGAAAGTAAATAATGACACTCCCAAATGATAAAGAACTCATTTCTTTGTTCGAAGGTTCAACGACACTTGGCTATTTTCTATTTACAGTGTGACGTCATCATTAAATGCGGGATGCCCGCTTGTTCTCTGGCATTCGTTCACAGGAAAGGTGTAAATCTGTTAGCAGCAACATCGATCCATCGTTTCGATAAACATCGAGTCCAATTGCGATGATCGATGGCTGAATGGAATTGAATGTATTGCTATGCGATCATTTGTTTTAGTTCTATTATAGCTGTCTCTGCAGCCGCACTATATGACTGATGTAATACTGAACGATTGTCATCTGACTATCGAATGACTGAGCGTGTAAGTATTGTTAACAGGTTGATGTCGTACTTCAAGATATATTTTTTTTAAATATTGTCAAAAAAAATTTTAACAATCATAATCATTCGCAGATAGATGTTTTGTGCATACTGGTCCCATGTAAAACTGGGCACCAACCAGCCCATATTGGTTTCAACTCGCCATAAAAATTAATTTTCTTCTTAGTCAGTGGCTACCTTCGTCGCCTAATGACGCATTCTTAATCAATGCAGAAGTGTGATGCAGAACCTGAATGAATTTATTTACAGCTTTAAGGTATTAAAAAATTTTATATGCGTCTTTAGATGTAATAACGAAAATCTCGAAAATATAATATGTAATCTGAAAATAGGAAAACAATGTTCTTAAAATGCCCATATACATTTTGACGAGCCCGTTGAATGAGTGGTTAGGCCGTTTCCCTTAACGCTCTGTTCTAGGGTTCCCGGGTTCCATTCCAGGCAGGTACAACTTTGAAAATGAACTTTTCAAAGTTAGCTCTGGTCTGGATCTGGAAAGTAATGGCAGGGCACACTGCGTTTCGCAGTAACCACCCCTTTACAGAAGACCACCGTGAAATAACAGCACGTGTGCTAATGTGTTTCGGTGAGTGAGTAAGGGATGCCAGAGGCCATTTCCCTATCCCCTCCTAATCCCTTATCCTTAATCCTACTGTAGTCGGTAGCGTACTTACAGCACCTGTGGCGCTGTTTGTGGTATTGGCGACGGTAGCCTCCTACCATCAAGTGGACCCTCAGCCTGTCTGCCGATCTTAACATAAGAAAAAAAAAAACACATAATACTCTATATTACGTCCTACTGCTGGGTGTAGTCCACCATGATTGCACTCTACAAATTGGTAAAACGAAACATACTTCCAAATTTTATTGATTTTCAGACACGCAGATTTTCTCCAGATTTTTCCTTCATCGCGAAAGTACGCCATTAAATATGAAGACTATAGACCATGGGTCCACCAGCAAGGATTGTCGTGAGATTGGGCTCTTTCCTGCTTAAATTCCACGCAATCTAGAGCTTTCGAATCTGCCGCCTGTACGAGTAGATGCTCAACTGACTATTCATTGCGCAGAGATATGTGAGGATGCAGGCTTGAACGACGGATGATAGCCGTTATATGATCACGCTCAATAGAAGATTACCTCGTAATTAATTTTTCAAAATGTTATTTCAAATTATTGTCTAAGAAGTATGTGTTTATCGGCCATAGTACATTTTGCCGCGCAATTCCTAGGCAACTCAAAGAAGCGCAAAGGAAGTTCAAAGTTTCAAATAAAGTTAGTGCTACACTCAGTGACGTATAAACATCTTAGGCTACACTAATGTAATGTTGTACCTCTATTGTGTAGAATAGAAAAATAAAGCTCCTTCGGTAATTTATAACTATAGACGGAATTGGATTAGAAGCCTGCAGTAGGTCATAATTAATATTTAATTACCGTAAGTGTGACAAGTATTACAGACATTGAATTATAATAATTATCTTTCCAGACGAGCGAACGTAATAATTATATGGGTCGTAAAAGGAAGCTTTTAAATTCCAAAGTCATTGGTAACGCCCTTCAGAAAGAGGCTTACTTATTTAATTTAACGACGACAGCTGAAAGCAAAACGTTCTATGTGATTTCACTTACCTAAAGGCACTTATGACATTGCCAATTCAAGGACCAAGTATTAAATTGCTCTAAGGTTATTTACTTAATAACAGTAATAACATTAATCAAGTGGTGAAAATCACATTTTGGTGTCTCACGGAAAGAGATTTCGTTCCCAGTGTGTTTCATTATTTTCAAAAGGGCCAAGTTTTAGTAGAAGACGGTACACGAAGACATTTTGGTGAGTCTTTTGTTTTAATAGCAAAGTCTAGTATTCATATTTAATGGTTGATTTGGCCTAACAAATCTGGTAGCAGAGTTTTTGTTGTTTGTTTATTTTGCGTCTACGAATCGTAGACGCAAACGCCAATATTATTGGCGTATTTGTTAATGTAAATTCAAATAATATACGTATATGTATATTGTATATCATATGTAACATTGTAGTGGCAGGACACACTGCGTTTTCGCAGGCATTTGGGCATCCCGTCTGGCGACAGTAACCACCCCCTTACAGAAAACACCATCGTGAAATAACTTCACGTATGCTAATGTGTTTCGGTGAGTGAGTAAGGGATGCCAGAGCCCATTTCTCTATCCCCTCCCAATCCTACTGTAGTCGGCAGCGCATTTGCAGCAGCTTTGGCGTTGCTTGTGTTATAGGCGACGATAGCCACCTACCATCAAGTGGACCGTCAGCCTGTCTGCCGATTAACATAAAAAATAATAATATAATAAACCAACTGTAAATTCATACATAAAAAATATCAAGGGATCTATATTTTAAAAAATACATATTACCTACATACAAGGAGTAATAAAATATGTGAAGTTAGGAAAAAATTATAAAGTTTGACTGTATGTAAATTTGATGTTGATGTTATTCTAGCTCATTAAAATGTATCAACTCTGAGGCTATTTATGGGGTTCCCAGCGTTTCTATTACTTCATTTCATAATATTACTATATAAACACAGTCACATACATTCAAAATAGAACATGATTCGTTAATGACCAAAACGTGATTTCAAAACTAATACTAGTTCCGTTGTTAGAAAGGGTTATCCTCACTGGCCATAACTCATTGCTAATGAACCAGAAACGAAGTCTTGGGGAGTAATTATTATTTTAACAAACATAGCCAGCTTTTTTATATGAAATATAGTACCTAATCAAATTTTATAAGAAAAAAATCGTTGATACCTAAGGATTCTTACGAAAGATTCTAACAAACAAATTTGGTTGGCCTTAAATTACTTGCGGTATCAAAGAATAACTAAAAAAAGTACTTAAGTTTACTCTTAAGCGTACAATATTAAATGTATAAAATTTTTCTCGTGTGAGTAGGTAACTGGATCACTTATATTATTTAGTCACTTATATTATTATTTAATCACTTTATATTATTTATATTATATTATTATATTATTTAGTCACTTTATATTATTTAGTTACATTCTGCATATTCAGATGTCACGTGTTTCAACAAAAGTTATGGTAGTTACGTTCGGTATACAGAGGCTCTAGTATGAGTTTACGATACTACACCAATTCTACACTCGCTAGCGAGAACGTAAAACTTTTGTATGGGAAATCGTGAACTGTCAATGTCAAATTATCAATTTTCCATGTAAATGTTTTACGCTCTCGCTAGCGAGTGTAGTATCGTAAACTCATGCTAGAGCCACAGATGTCACTACGTTTTATAAGTTCAAATAGTTCATTTGACAGTTGTCGCTGCGCAGGCGCTATCGTTTCGTTCCTCAACGCGGACTACATTTTTCATACATGATTTCAACGTTTGCTTTTATAAGCCCTGAGAATAGAATTAGGGAACATAAATACATGCGTCAGCTGTCGCACAAATGTCAAAATGACAGATAACGTAACGCTCTCGAGTTAATGTTTGTATTAATTTTACTGCTCATAAAATTTCCAAACCGAGGACTTTATAAAATCGATCCTTAAGGAGTCAATTAATAAACTGCAAAAAAATCAAACTTCAATTAATAAATTATTTATTTGTTGCATTGATCTTTTGCAATATTTTAAGTTATTTTAATTCCTCTGTTATAAAAGTACTTCTTAATTTTATACATATTGTAATAAAATAAAATCGCTGTTCTTTCTGTTTCTGTTTCTTTCTGTTTTTGTTTTGTTGTATGAGTGGTTAGGGTTCTTGCCTTAACGCTCTGTTCTAGGGTTCCCGGGTTCGATTCCCGGCAGGGTCAACTTTGAATAATAAACTTTTCAAATTTGTCTCTGGTCTGGAAAATAGTGGCAGGGCACACTGCGCAGTCATTTGGGCAGCCAGTCTGGTGGCAGTAACCACGCCCTTACAGAAGACGGTGAGTGAAGTAACAGCACGGTGAGTGAAGTAAGGGATGCCAGAGCCCATTTTCATATCCCTTCCCAATCCCTTATCCTTAATCCTATTGTAGTCAGCAGCGCACTTGCGTAGGCGACCCTTGGCGTTGCTTGTGTCATAGGCGACGGTATCTTATCTTAGTGGCTATTTCTGTCTGCTAGAGTACCAGTATCACTTCGTCCATTGCTGAAATATTGTGATCGCCACGTGAACTAAAGCTCTCTACCTATACCTACCACGTTAAGGAACTGTAGTACTTTTTTGATAGAGGCATTCTTCACATCTTCACAAGCCATTGTAGGATGTGACTGCGCTTGTGCATCAGGGGGCCACACTCGCACAGGATATGCATTGGTGTTTCCTCTGCCTCATGGCAGAAGCGACACTCTCCCGTACTAGTGAGCCCCATTACTTTAAGGTGCCTATTGAGGCGGCAGTGCCCCGTTAGCGCCCTAGATAGCATACACAGATTGCTCCTGCTAAGCGACATAGCCTGATTTGTTACATTTCGACTATAGGCTTTAACGAGCGCTTTGGAATGGTTCAACCCTGGCAAGTCAGTCCAGCGTTTGTAAGATTTAATAAAGCACTGGTTCCATATGGTCCAGCGAGCTAGGCTATTTGGTAGTCCGCACATAGGTTCAGGACCTATTAGCCTACCTTTTGCGCCTACACGAGCCAGTTCGTCGGCAAGTTCATTGCCGTCGATCCCCATATGGCCAGGTACTCATCTTAGGACCACTTGCGCCCTTAGGTATTTAAGTAGTCTACACAGTTTCGCACCAGCTTTGAGACTGTAGAGTCTGAGTCCAGTGCCTGAAGTGCAGCCTGACTATCTGAGTGAATGTAAATTACACGGTTGACGTAGTTTCTTTGCAGGTTGATTTCCGCGTATTCTTTCTGTGCATACTGGTTCTCGCCTCCTTCTCTAAAAATAGATTTAGAGGCGGTAAGCCCAGGATAGCCTCCAGAGATGCTCCGGAGGAACTCGACATGGCTCCTGTTATCATCAGACATGCCAAACGCTGTAATAACATATACCAGTCAATAAGTTCCTTTAAGACTATAAGGTTTAGATAGATAGGCGACGGTAGCCACCTACCATCAAGTGGACCGTCAGCCTGTCTGCCGATCTTAACATAAAAAATATCCAACGGATTTTTATACGGTTTTCACTAATGAACAGAGCGTAATAGAGAAAGGTTTTTAAATATAATTTGGAGAAAAAAATTGCATCCGTGTGAAAACTATTATATTTATAGCGATTCGCACGGATATTCAAAAATTCTCACCTCTTAATTGTTGTTTGATACAATTTTCGTATACCTCTTCAAAGTTGTGTCCATTCAAGAAGTGTTTCCCTTAAGGACACGCTTTTTTAAAATTTCTTCCCTCCCTTGGAGAGAGATGAATTTGTGAATGACAGGATACACTGTTATAAACTAGACAGCCCGTCTGGAAAAAGTAACCAAGCGTACTCTCACAGAAAGCCATAGTGAAATAACATCGTGTCTTTTGTTAGTTTCCAAAGCGTAAATAATGCACAAAGTAAATAAGTACTTTGGATTTCAGACGAAAAAATGCTTTGTGATTTCGCGAAAGCCTGTATCTTTTATTTAAAGAAAGAAAGAAGAAAGAAAGAAAGACTTTTATTCACTGCACGAAAGACTGACATTATATACAAAACAGGACAGAGAATAATAAAATAAAAAAAAAACGTGTGTGTGTCCTCGCGGCAGTGAATCGGATACTGACTCAGCATTGTGCTGAGGTGCTAGACAAACACCTACAGCGCTGATTTTCAGCCAGCACCGTATGTGACTCATTGAGCACCATACAAACATACTTTATAAATTACTATATACATAATTATACATATACACACATACATAAAAACATACAAATATATGCATACATACATGTAGATACATCGAAAAATACATAGGCAAGAAATAATATAAAAAGTTATAACAAAATACATATACTATACACAATGCACTGCTTCAATGACAGAGAAAAGGCGCGGAAATAATAAGGAAATTCTAAAGGAATCAATAATAAATTTGGTAATTACAGTAAACGTTAAAAAACTTACATGTTATGTTGGTGTATTAATGCGGTGAAAAATGCTGGATGAATTATGAATTTTGGAGCGTCAACAAATAAATCCTTAGCTTTCGTCTAAAGGTATACTTGCTAGGCGCTCCTTGGATAGGAGGAGGGAGATCATTCCAGCACTTGGACGCCGCAAACCTGAAACTTCCTCGGAAGGCCGCGGTCCTGTGAACAGGCACGACAGCCGTGGACCTTAATCTGCGCACGCGTTTGGGCCATTGGAGCTTCCTGTATAGGTAGGACGGTATAGTATTTAGGTACAACTCCATTATATTTACTTCTATTTTCTATTAATAATTAAAAAACTTTGTGAGGCGTAAATACGTTGGGATTTAGGGGCACTTTCACACATATCTTGATAACAGAAGACGGTATCTAACACACCACCTTGTCCAAAAACTACTTTATTTTATTACTCGATTAGTAATAAAATAACTCTAAATAAGAGTCATTTTTGTTGTTTTACACAGGATCCAATCCAACTGTGTAGTTTGTCCTAGATGAGCGCTGTATCAAATTTTGTCAAGGGGGCCTTTTACGTGACTGTGGCGAAGCCTAAATGGATCGTAAAACTTTTTTTTTTTTTACAAAAGAAACAAAAAAGCTGGCAACTATTAAACTCTAAAGTTAAGAGGCATAAGTTTTTAGGCATAAAAATTTAAGTCAGATTGTAGATAATATTTTACGATTTTTTTTTTGCCTTGGAGCCTCTGTATCGGTGTAATATAATAATATATATATTGTATTGTATTTGTATATATTATAATATAATATAATACATGAAATTAATAAAAAAAATGGTGGTGTAGGATAGGCTAAGAAAACCAATAATGCAAAAAAATCGTGTAAGAACTCTTAAACGTTTATTCTTTGGGGCCATCGAATTGATACAATTGATACGACGACGGTAACTACGCCCCTGAACTCCGCCGTTTGCCGGTCCCAAGCCCGGATGAGAAAGGAGGAGGGTTGGCTCGAGAAGAGACAAAACCTCGCTGTAAAACTGTCAACGCCGAACCTCGGGCGGCGGCAAATAACCCGACACTGTAGCCGGCCTAACCAGCAGGCTCAAAGGAGGTGAGGAAATGCCCTCTTTTACTACACCGTAAGCCTGTGGTCATGTCTCACAGGAACGGGGGTCTTGGCTTAACCGCCCGGACCGCGAGGTAGAAAGCCTCTATAAAAATTTACCCCAACCCTACGGTATGACGCGCGCCAAGAGGGTGAATGGCTGAGGGGTTTCTCAGTCGCTAGCGGTCAATCTCCGATACCTGGGGACCTCGGAGTGTACATACCCTTAGTCGGTAACGGGAAGGCCGACTGGACGTTTTTATAACCCGTATCTACTCGTGGGAACAATATGGATGAATTTTTAACAACATCTTTGTTTTCCGGTTTGGATCTCGATGATCCATCAGAATCAGGCTCGCCTGGAGGACGCTCCGACGCCTCCAATACAGCCTCGATAAAAGAAGCTGGCATGGATGAGAGGCTAGACCTTGGGCAATCAGTGGACACAAATGCCGCTGGAATGCCTATGGCAACAGACTCGGTCCGTGACAGCACCAAAGACAGTAGGAAGCCGCTTAAAAAGCTTTCAGGCGCCGCAAGGAAACGCCTGAAGAGGCTTATCGCAGCCAACTACTCAGTAGCTGAGGCCAGGGCTATTGCTACAAAGCCCTGGAATCAGCTCGATATTGAAAGACCCCCTCCGAATCCGACGAAGGTGAGGGCGAGCAGCAAGGAGGGTGATAATAAAACTCCTTCAGTGCCACCCAAAGCAATTGCTTCGAAACGCCAACGCTCGGAAGAGGAGTCTCCGAATCAGCCAAAAAAGACGGCGAAAACGGAGGAAACGCGGGCTGGTCCGTCGAGGGCTAGGCCCACGTTTGGAGAGGTAGTGGGTGCTTCGCGAGTGGGTATTCGCAATAGCGAACCCATGAGCGAAGAACAAATGAGGCTAACGCATCGCAGCATCATCCTCGCTATTACCAGGGCTGAAAAAGGTACTGGTCCAAAGTTCTTGGGATTCTCCAAAAAGCCTGGCTGGATTCTCATCACGTGTGAGAACCATTATAGCCAGGAGTGGCTTGTGAGCAGAATACCGAGTCTTAAACCGTGGCCTGAGGCAAACCTCTCATATATACCAGAGAAGGAATTGCCTAAGCCTACGATTTGCACCACTTTTGTGCCCAGCAGTGAAGCGGAGAGCCTGGATGAAGCTCTGCTGCTGCTGAGGACGCAAAATGTAGGGCTCAACACAGAGCACTGGAAAACCATCAGCAGTAGGGCTGAGAAGGGCGGCACTATAACGACCTTCTTTATAGACGACCCTTCTGCCGAGGTTTTAAAAGCTGCGGAGTACAAGGCCGCGATTGGCTTTAAGAAGATAATTTTTAAAGTCAAGAGCGGCAATGACAACACAGCTGAGTCCACCGAGCCAACGAAGGGCTCCAGCCGGCGCGAGGGAGAGCAGCCTGTACAGCATTCTGTACAGGCAGGTGCCTCTCAGGTCGTTGGCAGGGGGATTGGTACGGTGGGGCGTGGGTCGCACCGAGGTGGGGGGGTCATCAGAGGGCAGGCTAAGACTATAGGTGGAACTCGACGTCCGCCAAAGACGAAAGCCGGCTCCAAGGGCCCCTCTACAAAAAAGGGCGTTTAGAAAAAAAAAAAAAAAAAAAAAAAAAACAAAGAGATGAGGGTGATTCAAATCAACCTTCATCATGCGATGGCTGC
This sequence comes from Bembecia ichneumoniformis, assembly GCA_910589475.2. NCBI lineage: Eukaryota > Metazoa > Arthropoda > Insecta > Lepidoptera > Sesiidae > Bembecia > Bembecia ichneumoniformis. The sequence goes on along the minus strand of OU342537.1, from coordinate 6,616,724 downwards.
CACAGCAGTGCTAGAGCGCCTTCTCCTGCGGGGTGAGGTTGATATCGCCCTCATACAAGAGCCCTGGACCCAAAATGGAGCGGTTCTGGGACTTCAGTCTGCAGGTAAAATACTTCATAATACCTGCGGCTCAAAGCCCAGGGCAAGCATAGTTTTCAATAAAAATATTGAATATTTGCCAGTGCCAGAGTTATGTACTGACGACATGGCGGCAGCTTTTGTCAACATCAAGGGCAGGGAGGGAACACGCATCATCGTCTGTTCTGCGTACCTACCTTATGACGGACATGACCCTACGGTGGAGCTTGCGCGTTTGGTGGCGTACGCGCATCATCATAAAGCCGAGCTACTTGTTGGAGCCGATGCCAATGCCCATCACGTAACGTGGGGCAGCACCGATACAAACAATAGAGGTGAGTTACTACATGACTTTCTCTTAATTAACTGTTTACAGGTACTCAACAGAGGGAGCAAGCCGACCTTCGTGACAACTGCAAGGCAGGAAGTTTTAGACATAACATTCGCCACTGACAACATGGCCAAGTTTATATCAAACTGGCATGTCAGTGGAGAAAGCTCTATGTCTGATCATAGACAAATCCGTTTTGATCTAGCAACATCTACGAAAGATCAAACTGTAACATACAGGGATCCAAAAGCTACAGCCTGGGACGTTTATAACAACAAACTAAGGCAAAATCTTGAGGACTTCCCCAAAAGTATATGTACACCGGAGGAACTAGAACATACAGTGGAGGCTATCACGAGGGCAATAAAGAGTGCCTTTGAGGAAAGCTGTCCGCTCAGAACAAAGCACTCCAAAAGAAATGTACCCTGGTGGAACTCAAGGCTCAAGAAGCTTCGGGAGAATACCAGACGACTATTCAACAAGGCAAGAAGAACCCTTGAATGGGAAAACTACAAGAAGGCCTTGACTGAATACAATAAGGAGATAAGGAAGTCCAAGCGTGCTGCATGGAGAAAGCTCTGCGAGGAATTAACACAAATGCCTCAAGGGGCCAGAATCCATAGACTGCTCGCGAAGGACAAGCCTAGTCAATTAGGGCTGCTTAAGAGACCTGATGGCTCCTTTACAAACACTGAAGAGGAAACTCTTCAGTTGCTGATAAAAACTCACTTTCCGGGGGCTCAGAGCTCTTCGGCCGGATCAGATGGAACGCCTTTACACCAAAGGCCTCGAAATGAGGACCGTAACAGAGCGGCTGATCTCATCCGACCCAAAGTTGTGAAATGGGCTATCAAGTCCTTTAAACCCCTGAAGTCCAGTGGTGAAGACGGACTGTTGCCCATTCTATTACAGAAAGGCATAGACGTACTCACGCCGTATCTGGTAAAGATCTACCGGGCAAGTTATGCCTGGGGATATATACCGGAACAATGGACCCGGGCTAAGGTATTATTTATACCTAAGGCAGGTCGGAGGGATTATGCTCTGCCTAAGTCTTTCAGACCAATTTGCCTAACGTCCTTTATGCTTAAAACTCTAGAAAAGATTATAGATAAATACATAAGGGACAAAGCCCTGGCCTTGAAACCCATTCATTCCACCCAGCACGCCTATCAGAAGGGAAGGTCCACAGAGACGGCCCTTATCCAACTAGCTGACAGGGCGGAAAGGGCTTTGGATGATAAACAGATAGCTCTGTGCGCATTTTTGGATATAGAAGGCGCATTTGATAATACTCCCACCAACACGTTAGTGAGGGGACTACAAAACAAAAATGTGGACCCGACTACAGTTAGGTGGGTAAAGGCCATGCTATCCAAACGTAAAGCGAAGGTCGAACTACACGATACCTCGCTCACTGTAGCAACTACAAGAGGATGCCCGCAGGGCGGTGTTCTATCACCACTGCTTTGGACTCTTGCAGTTGATCAGCTTCTGTACAGGCTGGCAGAACACAAGATCGATGCCCTAGGTTATGCTGATGACCTAGTGGTGATCATAAGAGGTTTCTGCCAAAGCACAATTTCGGCCCTGTTACAGAAAGCTTTAAACATCATTTGCGAATGGTGCACAGCAAATGAACTGTTAGTTAACGGTGATAAAACCGCTATAGTACCGTTTACCAAAAAGAGGCTACTGGACAAATTAAAGCCACCTCTAGTAAATGGTAAACGAGTTGAATTTTCCACAGAGGTCAAATATCTGGGAGTTACTTTCGACCAGAGACTAACGTGGAATGCACACATTGGAAATGTGATAAATAAGGCTAAGGCAGCCTTATTTATCAGTCGTCGAATGGTAGGGAAGAGTTGGGGCCCGTGTCCAAAGCTCACCCTCTGGCTGTACACTGCTATTGTGAGGCCGATGATCGCATACGCCTCTATAGTATGGTATAGAAAAGCCAACCAGAAAACGACCATCGACAAGCTTAATGGCGTACAGCGTTTGGCATGTCTGATGATAACAGGAGCCATGTCGAGTTCCCCCGGAGCATCTCTGGAGGCTATTCTGGGCTTACCGCCTCTAAATCTATTTTTAGAGAAGGAGGCGAGAACCAGTATGCACAGAATGATGAATCGGGGTAAACACAATTGGCTGTCCAAGGTACTCAGAGCTCTAGAAGACTCAGTACTAAGGGATCCCATCCTAGGCATGCCTACTGATACAATGGTACCACAGTACATAGAAGCAAAGTATTATACTGTGGAGCTACTCTCAAGAGAAAACTGGTCAAATAACAAGATCTCTTGGGAGGAAGGTAGCCTTTCTTGGTATACTGATGGGTCCAAATCAGGACCTGACGTAGGCTGTGGAGTGTATGGCGGTGACCAGGATTACAGGACCAGTGTAAACTTGGGACAGTACGCCAGCATCTTCCAAGCAGAGGTCTTCGCCATCCTAGAATGCGCGGAAATCAACCTGCAAAGAAACTACGTCAACCGTGTAATTTACATTCATTCAGATAGTCAGTCTGCACTTCAAGCACTAGACTCAGACTCTACAGTCTCAAAGCTTGTGCGAAACTGTGTAGACTACTTAAATACCTTAGGGCGCGAGAACAAAGTGGTCCTAAGATGGGTGCCTGGCCATATGGGGATCGAAGGCAATGAAATTGCCGACGAATTGGCGCGTGTAGGCGCAAAAGGTAGGCTAATAGGTCCTGAACCTATGTGCGGACTACCAAACAGCCTAGCTCGCTGGACCATATGGAACCAGTGCTTTATTAAATCTTACCAACGCTGGATTAACTTGCCAGGGTTGAACCATTCCAAAGCGCTTATTAAAGCCTATAGTCGAAACGTGACAAATCAGGCTAAGTCGCTTAGTAGGAGCAATTTGTGTATGCTATCTAGGGCACTAACGGGGCACTGTCGCCTCAATAGGCACCTAAAAGTAATGGGGCTCACTAGTACGGGAGAGTGTCGCTTCTGCCATGAGGCAGAAGAAACACCAATGCATATCCTGTGCGAATGTGGCCCCCTGATGCACAAGCGCAGTCACATCCTAGGAAGCCACACAATGGCTTGTGAAGATGTGAAGAATGCCTCTATCAAAAAAGTACTACAGTTCCTTAACGTGGTAGGCATAGGTAGAGAGCTTTAGTTCACGTGGCGATCACAATATTTCAGCAATGGACGAAGTGATACTGGTACTCTAGCAGACAGAAATAGCCACTAAGATAAGATAAGATAAGATAACTACGCCCCTGACAAAATCGTGTCTTCTGGATTGTTCAGTATATGAGCTTTAATGATAAAAAACGATTGACTTCTGAAGCAAGATTCGAGCTTGTTATGTATAATATGATTGCATTCTAACCAAATGTGATCATATTCAGAAAGTTTTCAAAGAGAGAACTACAAATGAGCAATAAAAAACCGGTACGAAGCCATTCTGAGAGTTTCCAGAGTTACGTTACACATACACATTCTATGCTAATGTTATACAAATAACTTTACAAATAACTAGTTAGTATTGTGCTGGTAGATTCAAATTTCTATTTTATTACTTTGTTCGTTATCTGCTAGGGAACATGTTTATATTAGTATGTATTTATGTAAATGCCGATTTTCCTTTAAAAATTACCTATCATTATTATTAGCACACAGCAGTTCCGTATCTTCGGATATCCTAGGGGCAAAGCGAATATCTGTAAATCGGCTATCTGCCAGTGAAAGTCCCGTCAAAATCGGTCCACCCGTTTGGGAAATTAGCGGAAATATACAGAGAGACTGACACTGACAAAAATTTGAAAAAAATAAATGTTTTTTGGTATAATCCGTATAAGCACCGTATATACTTTGATATATATTTATTAAAAAGCATTTATTTTGACATTACAAATAGACACTTCAATTTTATTTATATAATGATGATGATGAGTACTAGTAGGTACAATAATATTACTTATTATTCTACAAACAGCTGGTGCCCGCAGCTTCGCCCGCGTTGAAAAAAATAAAATAACGCATGACTAAATATATGAGCAATGTAACGCCTAACATCTTTATTGCAGTTATAGCTTTGCCAGGCGTTAGATGAACCCTCAGGAACAATACTTTTTTCCTGGATGAAATGTACCCTATGTCCTTTCCTGCATCCCTGACAACGTTTATGCAAAATTTCATGATGATCTGTTCAGCGGTTTTGGCGTGAAAAGATAACAGACAGACAGAGTTACTTTCACATTTATAAATATTAAGTATGGATTATTTCAGCATATATGCGGAGTGAAAAGAAACCGAGGACATATCATAATTGTTCGTTTAGAATTAATTTCATTGTATAAAAAACACATTCTGTATATAAGTGAGGAATTGTGCAAACAAATAAAAATTTCAAGACGATATCCTTTTGATAGTTTTTACATATAAAATGATTTACTAAAATTTCATGTTATTTTGTGTTTTTTCAATGAATGTCAACTTTATCATATTATTAGATGCAATTAATAAAAATAAAAGTAAGGTGTCGTGACATTTTATTGGAGACAAATTTGTGGACATACCTCTCAAAATTTAAATGAGACAACGGTTGCAACGGTTCGACCCAAAACCGACGGCATATGTTTATTATCATGTCATGTAAATAAATTGAGATCGTTGAAGATGCCCTTGGGTGCCCCTCTATTTACACTTTTCAAATTCATCCAATTTGAACCTCAATTTTATAAATATGTTTAAATTCCTACTTCTTTTAGATACGTGTATATTTTAAACACATCGGAAATTACATTCTGATGTTTCACATCTATACTAATATATAAAGCTGAAGAGTTTGTTTGTTTGTTTGAACGCGCTAATCTCAGGAACTACTGGTTCGAATTGAAAATATTATTTTTGTATTGAATAGTCCATTTATCGAGGAAGGATATAAGCTTATTATATATAAGCAGTGTCCATTACCGCGCGCCCCACGCGCACTCCACCGCCGTATGGGCCGCAGCGAAGCGTAGCCGAGTTCAGCTAGTCATTAATAAAAGACAGCAGAAGTTTATTCTCTCACTAGCTGAGCCCGCAACTTCGTACACGTGGTATTCGATATAGCGCGTAACTTTTTTGTTTGTAAACCGATTGGAATGAAACAAAGTCGATGTTGCGGGAGGCTTGCTACAATACACCAGTATTGTATGTATTCAAGAGTAAGGCTCTGTTATTCTGTTTCTTATCATTTATTAAAAAACAGAAGGTAGTGATTTTTACATAAAACACATACCACCAAGTGAACGGTTAGTTGATCCTATTTGTAAAATGCAGATGCAGTTGCAAGGGCCCTGCCGATCTTGATAAGATAAAAGTTTTGGGATATGGATGGAAAAGGTGAGCTCTAGTATTGCTTACTCACTCACCGAAATACAATAGCGTGCGTGTTGTTATTTCACCGTAGGCTTCGGTGATGTGGTAACGGGCTACCTAATTTGTGCGAATTACTAAGTACTATAAAATTCAATATGACTGACTAATATATATTGCTTACAGAACCTTAGTTAATTACGTAATAACTTATTCAACGGATGGTTTAACATCATGGGACTCAACCATGGTCTGACGTGATTTATGCCTACAATATCTGATGATGCAATGTAATATTTGTGTACAGCGTATTATTTTATTAATAATACCTTTGTAAAAATATATAAATTTTGTACACAAATATTACAATATTAGTCTGTACATTAAATGTTTTTTCAAAAAAACACGTTTTACATATTATGCTTAAATTAACATATTAATTTAAACAGTTTTTAAATTTTTTGTCTGCTTATCTGTTTGTCTGCACGCTAATCTCGCAGAGCGGAACTTTTAACGAGTCTGGGAGGATGTTTGGCCCGTCAGATTTGTCTGGCTCATTGGAAAATGTTTTAAAACATTATACTTAATAATATATATAAAATTCAACCTTCCTAAAATAACGTAAGTTCCCACATTTTTTTACGACTTTTAAAGTGTTTGTCAAAAGTTATGGCCCACAGGAAGTGTCTGGCAACTGTATATGTTGGTTTAGAACAATATCATATATAACATATGTAAAAACCAGCCTTCCTACTTTGATGTAAGTTATCATGTTTTTCTCCACCTTTGATACTTGCTACCTGTAAAACGGCCTCGCTTTCAGCTTAGCGAGTATCCATTCCTTTTTAAGTTTATGTTATACTACCGATCCTAAAACTCTCATCTTTCCTAAAATCACGTAAGTCTGGGGTGAATGGGATTTTGAACTAAATCCTGAGTAAGATAGTAAGTCAATGTTGTGACTATTGGATATCATTCATTATAAGTCATTATCTAAAGAATCCTTCGGCTGTAAATTGTATATCGCTATTAACGTAAAATAATGATACGAAATGTAACAAACATTTCCCGCTTTAATAATAAATGCTAATTATATTGAGTGTTTACATGTATTCTAAAAGCTGAGGAGAACGTATTTGTATTCTATTTTAACAGTTCTCGCTGACCTACATATACTTAAATGTTGAGGACAGTTTTATTTTTTGTGGGTAACATTTTAATAATCTCAGTATTATGAACTGAGTAACTTTTGTAACTTGTTACTATGTACATCATCATCATCAACGTAATTAGCGTATAAACTTCCTTATATAAACTTATCAGTTTGGTCTTAGTTAGCTCCCAGGAGACCCAGGCTGTCGTATAAAGCAAGAATAAAAAAATATAATAAAAAAAATTAAGTTATTTCATCAATGGCGAACTTAATAAATATGTCAGTAAAATAGTATAGGGAGAGAATAGCAAAAGGAAAAGATATGCTAGGAATCAAATGTAGATAGATATCAGTTTATTCTTATGTAAAGTGCACCTATCAGTTTACTTATGGCCACCGTCGCTTTTACATAAGGGCATCAACTTATTAGGACAAAGGATAAGGAGAAGTCAGGAGAATTGTTTGGGCATTCCGAAACACTGCAGCATATACATGATATTACATAGTAGTCTTTGGTAACGACTGCGGAGCGCAGAGTGTGCTCTGCCACTATTAAAAAAACGGGACAAGTGCGAATTGAACTCCCGTGAAGAGGGTTCCGTACGATGTTACCTATCCGCACAATATTGAGTGATTTACCAGGTTATTTTAATATCATTAATATCTTCTTATAAGTTTCCCTATAATCCTATAATCTATAAGTAGAAAACTAATTTCTGTATTTTTTTTCAAAATTTTAGGTCCAGTAGTTTCGGAGATAAGGGGGGGAATGGTCGGACAGACGGACACACGAGTGATACTATAAAGGTTTCGTTTTTTTTATTCGGACGTACGGAACCCTAAAAAATGCTCAACATATTTGCTTATTTTTAACACGCATGTCTTGAGCATTTGGGTGAGAAAAACGGGAGCTATATAAAACAGTAAAAGTTCCATCACTAATTCGAGTAGCATATTCAAAACCGATTAGATGTTCAAAGCCTGGATCCGCCGTCGACACGCGGCTCTTATCAAGTCGTCTGTCCATCTTGTGGGTGGACGTCCTATACGCTGCGCTTGCCGATCCGTGGCCTCCATTCGAGAACCTTCCGGCCCCAGCGGCCTTCGGTTCTCCATACTATCTGTCCTGCCCGTTGCCACTTCATCTTACTGGGTTATGTCCGCTGGGTTATGTCGGTAAATTTCGTTCGTTTACGGATCTCCTCATTCCTGATTCGATCTCGCAGTATAACGTTGAGCTTTCTTACGAGGCCATAGTTAGAAATCTCGTTTCAACGCCATATGTCACTGGCAACACACAGACACTGAGGAATTTTGGACGAGAAAATATTCTTGATGCAAATACTCTAACCAAAAATTCAATGAGTTTGACTGTCCAAGGGCAGTAACAGCCAGTGTAATAGAACAAATACTTATCTGCGTAGTTATAGACACGATCTGATTTGATCTTGATCTTTTGAGTTTTTCAATGTAATGTGTATGTCGCAGTCATCTGGTTGAATCTGCTATTTGATTGAATGACTAGCGCGTTCATTGAATGACGACATTTAATTGAATGACTAAAGGACAACTCGTCAAGTCGTTGAATGTAACGTTCAACGTCTTGACTGAACGTCATTTAGCGAAGTCGTTGAATGGGATATAGCCGACCGCCGAGTGCCCATGAGTTCGCAACTAAATTTACTTTAAATAAAAATAAATGAATTATAAAATGTTTCGTTAAATAGGATCTCAACGATTTTGTAATATTTAATTAGGGTGAATTTTGGGAGAATTAAAAATTACTGATTTATAAACTGCTAAGTTTAAAATAATAAAAGATTCTAGCATGATTTCCAAAGCTTTACTTAATCTCATATTTTTGCTTAGTATGAAAAAGTAAAAAACCTAGAAAAAATGATCATATTATTTCAAAAGTAATTTATTAAAATATGCGCTATCAACACAGTGCTATCTGTGCGAGCTGTTTGATGCCATATTTGTTTTGGTGACTACTAGCGCCGCAGTGGGAAAAAATGAACTAAATTTGAATCACCTGACTGATTTCATGTCCGCTCTGTTAAAAGGGCTATGTTACAATCCGCTAACTAGTTGGACGTTTAGTGACGCTTGTTCAATCAACGTTCGGCCTAGTCATTCAATTAAATGTCGTCATTCAATGAACGCGCTAGTCATTCAATCAAATAGCAGATTCAACCAGATGACTGCGACATGTAGATTGGGAAGAAAAATATCGCGGGGAACACTGAAAAGATTGACAGACTCGTAAACGTTTCTAAATAACATAATTATCTCGAGACAGAAATCGATATCAATAGATCTATATCACTGGCTTGACTCTTGTCTATGGCCACCACACAAGTTGACAATTGCCGCCATTGAGCTCCATAACAAGAACAATATCCGGGAATCTCTACGTCTCCACGATTTGCATTCACACTTTTGAAGTCCTATCAACCTATTACATATTTAAACATACATAAAAGTCGACCCGAAGAAAAAAAAAATATATGTCAGAACGAGGTACTACTTTTTTCGTCGATAATAAAAATTGATTTTATTACTAAGCGAAGTCACCCCTTGTAGCCAGTATAAACAAAGTTTCAAGTTCATTCGTAATCATTTTGATGGGCAATATCAATTAGAAAGCCATGACTTTTACGACGTATTAAACAGTGTAATGGGCGCGTTAATATAAATGTTTAATTGCCGGAGGGTATTGAGAGTTGACAACTAATTTCCGCCATGATCGATAACTTTGAAGGCTTAACAAAAAGAGGTCAGCCACCCTCGATTAGGATTACCAACGTTACTAAGTGACGGGAGGCTTCAAATATTCCGGCTTATTATATTCTGTGACCATTATAAGGTGATGTGTAACCATTATAACCTTGAGATACATTTCTATGTTATACTATAATAAAAGCTTTTTCTATTGTGGTTATTGGTTTGTGGGAAGCAATGAAAGATTTAATTTAAAGTCAATTACATTATTTAACTAGTCACTATTTAGTTTAGCAGGAAATTTGTGCTCGTATTGTCTACTAAGGGGCACAGTCAGAACAGAAACACAATATGAAATTGATAAGGCCCTTGTATAAAAGAGTTATTGTAATAAACTTAATGTTTGAGAGAGAAGTCGATCGAGAGGAAGACTCTCAATCTACTTGTTGAGGTGAGACAGATTTAATTTGTTATATTCCGACAGTGGCCTGCTGTATGTTAACTTAAACTGTGAAATTTATTTTGTCTACAACATTCCGTTATTAATTTCTCTTCCCTTATTTATTAGGGCCAATCACTGACTATGCTCGTATATTATCCTTTAACTGGTAAACAATAACAAGATATATCGTTTAAAGTTGAATGTACAAACGCACGTGTTTCAATATAAGCGCCACTCGAAGTTCGTATAAAATGTCACCGGCAACGAATCAATGGCAGGCATGACTTCATTCAACGATATAATTTATGAGCTCGATACGATTCATTGTCATAATAAACATAAAGGTTGCAATACACTTGAGTTCTATCAAAGGTTCTATGGAATAATAATATATTATCATATGTAGTACTAGCAAAGCCCGCAACTTCGTACGCGTGGTATTTAGTATAGCGCGTAACTTTATTGTTTGTGAACCGATTGAAATGAAACAAACACTAAATGTTACTGGAAGCTTGCTACAATACATCAGTGACAACCGCATTCAAATCGGTTAAGCCGTTTCTGAGATTAGCGTGCACAAACGTACAGACAAAAATTCTAAAAAAATTTTGAATATTTAAAGTTGATCTACTTTAAAATTTACTTGAAATTCACAATCAAATCAACATTGAGCATCTTTTAAAAGATTTTAACTCGAATTAATTATAAGCAGCTAAATTGATATTAATTATATCAGTTTAGAACAAAATTGTAAAATAAATAAATAATTAATTTAATTTATAATTGTAATAATTAAAGGCAATTAAATACTTTGGTAGAAATGTTGGCACTTTTGGTTCTTCCGGTGTTAGATCTGGTAGTAACTGAGAATCATAATTGACTCTCAGATCCCTTTGGACTCCATTCCATAGTGCTTTCCATAGCTTAACTCTTCTGCCGCTCAATAAAATATTATTACAATATATATTATTTAGGTTAATAACATGTTATATATTATTTAAGTTACCAGTATTGTTTCTTTTAAAATTTTATTCCATGTTTCCACAACTTACTGGCGCCATATCGATCCTCGTCTATGGAACACTTTCAGATAGAAATTATATCCCATAAACGAATTGTGAACAGATTCGCTGCGGAATACACAATAAGAAATTGTATGAACACCTCCAAGAACACGATTTTGTTCTTCGGTGTATTGATTGCAGACGAATGTAGCCACTTATAAAGTGGATTGTCTGCTTACCTGCCCATTTTTTTACTACAAAAAATACCAATAATCACAGCTGTATAAGGTACTCGTCCTAACCGTTGTAATAATGTTCGTATCTAAACTAAAGTGTTCTCTAACGTTTTATTTCACGAGTGCCCATGTTGTCTAGTTGACAACAGCCTTAAGGGCTAGCTTTCACCTCGAGTGAATAAACGAATCATAATATCATTCAATTGCTATCAGACTATAGTAATGTTATTTATGGCTCTTCACAGTCATGCTACTGGCAAAAATGTCGGATCATTGTGTAATCTCTCATTGAGATTGTTATGCCTTTAAAAGAGAAAAGTATTTATGTAAATAATGTTAGAGAGGCATTGGCGATCTTGTTTGCTTAAAGCTTAAAGGGATTATGATCTCTTGGTGTTAAACGGAGATTAAAGTAATGACTTTAGGCAATTCTATTTTAATTTTTACCAAACTTTATGAAAAAAAAAAATAGTAGCATATTTTTATTATATTTCAGTACTATTTTATATTTTTTATAATAGGTACGTCCATTAGCGAATAACAAAAACCTTCAATATTTACTTTATAGATCTGAGTTTAGAGTTCCACTGCGTACAATTAGACATTTCTTTTCCAGTTCTGATAAGACTGTCGCGCATACGGTTTAGGGATTAGGAAGGCTTCTTTTATTATTATTATTATTATTATTCACGTGTGAAGATCATCTGCGAACGCTTTTACAAACATGGTTGATGGAGTAGTCCCAACAAATATTCGGAATCCATAAAATTATTATACTGGACACGTAGAACAATTTACGAAGTACATTGGAACCACAGGCCAAATGAAAAGAAGGTTTGGTAGCATGCATTTAAAATAGCATTTTTGCTTGATTTCCATATTCAATAAACGCGTGGATTTTCATTTAAAACGAAATTTTGGAATTGAAATTAGACACTTCAATTTGTAATTACAGGCAAGTTCACCTTTAAGTGAATTTTCCGACAATAACTTAATTTCTATAGTCATACTAGCGGTTCGAGCATACATTGTCCCAACCAAACCCGATAACCTGATTTGCGGGCCAATTGCGAATCTTAACTAAACGGCCCCATTCACGGATCCACTCAAACATATATTCACCTACAAAAAAATTCATCCAAATCGGTCCAGCCGTTTAAGCTGGTGTTATATAGCCTATGTCCATCCTGAAATTCTATTCTATTGGTGAAAGGTTTTTTAAATAGGATAAGTAGTTTCATAGAATACCTCCTACAAACAAACAAACATACGAATTTTACCTCTTTATAATATTAGTATAGATTTTATAGAAGTTATAAAAAATTAAAATGAGATCGACTTTTGTACACTAATAATAAAGAAATATTTACCTTGTATTACGGCTCGCGAAGTGTGTAAACGTTTACCTTAAAACGACAAAGGTTTTATGAAACCTTCAGGAGATAGCATAGCTCTATTTCGTAGTGAAATGTATGAGGTCTACAAGCCTATAAGCCATATCACATTGCTCGCGCTGTTGAGAAGTAAATTTATATTCCATAATATCTATATGTTACACCAGGTTATACAGGCGTCTTCATCACTCCACAAAGACATACTATTAGAACTGCTTGTCGCTACCAGAGACTATATGAAGATTATTAAGTTTTTCTTTTAATAGAAAATATCGCTCCTTATTAATCCGAATCACACCTGAATTATTCTATTCAGGAGTCTAAGCGTACGATCAAAATCGCCCAAAACGACATAAATATTCTGAGTCAGGGACTCACGCACGACCACGACGCTTCCTACACACAGAAAAATGAAGAGTAATGTTGTCAAATTTATCTCATTTACTAGTTATGTCACTGTGGTAGGTTCGCACGATTTTTCAACAGTGTATCTGTACAGTGTATCTATTTTGTCTACCTATATGTATCTATGCATACATATTATAAAATAAAGTTATATCACTCATGTGTTTATAAAATTTACACCAAAAACTGCATCTGTACGAAACCCGCAGGCGTGTCGCTAGTTAGTTACAATGAAATGAATGAAAATCTTTTAGTAATTTTGGTTACTGAAGGAGTCCCACTTTTATGCAATAACTCACAATAACCTAATTAGCGTTTGTCTTGAAGCAGTTCTGATTCATTGTTTGCCATCATTAATCTCTCTCAGCGTTGAATTAAAACGTATGTGTGTTAATATTTATGCTCTAATATACGTATAAATCTTCATTTAAAGTGATGTAATCTCAGTCTCATCTCAGTGATGTAAGGGTTCAAGCAAGTTAGATTCTGCCATGGATTTTCTATTTGTTTTCTTTTTGGCAACCCTATTACAGTTTGCATGTAAATAAATGTTTTTTTTTAAAATGAAAACAGTTTTCCAAGGTTGTCACATATTGAATCGATAGTGTTACAAGCGAGTAACATTTCTTTTATTTTTATAAAAACCCGGACGGTGCCGCTTATATATTATTATATACTATAATAAAATATATTATAATAATATATAATATATATTATATTATTATTTTTCTAAAATAAAACGGTCCACTTGATGGTAGGTGGCTACCGTCGCCTATAACACAAGCAAAGCCACAACTGCGTAAGTGCGCTGCCGACTACAATTAAGGGATTGGATAGGAAAATGGGCACTGACATTCCGTACTCACTCACCGAAACACAACAGCACACGTGCAAGGCCAAATCCAGACCAGAGCCAAATTTGAAAAAATAATTTTTCAAAGTTGACCCTGCCGGGAATTGAACCCGGGAACTCTAGAACAGAGTGTTAAAGCAAGCACCCTAACCACTCATCCAACGGGCTCGTCAAGTTACTCCTTATAACGACTATTTGCCAATCAGTTCAGACGTTTTAGAGATTAGCCGGAACAAACAGAGAAAGAGACAGACAAGAATTCTAAAATTATTTTTTTTTTTTTTGTTTAATGTCGGCTTGTTTACGATTTTATTTTATTATATGTATTTATTTTATTTTTATTTTATTATCACTTTTTTCTTTAACTATGTTTTCATTGTGATATAAAAATTCTCCGTTTTTACTTTAGATAATTATGAATTTGTTATAATTACAACATCTACTAAATTATTAGGATTGGTAATAACTCGGTATACCACAGATTACCCACAACTTACAATGAGAAATTTATAGACTTGGACATTTTCCACCTGCTGAGAGCCTTCAAGCGCATATACATATATACAAATACACACACACACACACACATCCTAACTCTTTAACTAGATCCTTTTGCCCATTGATTAAAATAAATTTTTACTTTTCAACTTAATTTTCAACATAATTTGAGTACATAGTGGCAATATGATTGGTGATGCTGTCTCTCTTATATATTATTTTCTGCTGTATTGCTGTAGGGTTTCTGTTGAGAATAAAATAAAATAAAATAAGTAAATTGCTTTGAATTTGGCCTTACTTATTTTACTTATGAAGTTGAATATGACACAAATCTGTTTCTATTTTAGGAGAATTACTCTACGCTTGGTGGTACATTCTTGTTCACAAAGATAGGATGTTTTAATATAGCTAAGTGCCTCTACAACAAATTAGAGTGAATCAGAGTGAAATTTGAGTGAATTCTATTTCAATTCAGTTTGAGCTAAGAGTTTCCTATTTGCCTTCACATTGTTGCTTCATCAAGTATTTTTAACAGAATGTTTATTTAAAATTGGCTCTCTTTTGTTATACGTTATCTTTTGTTATCTTTTGTTTTTGTTTATTGTGCCTTGCGATTTAATAGTGAAATATTTTACAAGTGTGACATAGACATTTTTTTTTATAAAATTGAACCATTTAAAAGGGCGTATCGTAGTAATTATCATAACATTTTTTTTTGTCTGTGCTGTGTTTCCTATAATTTTCCTATAATAATGCTGTGCTTTCATGTGATTTAAATTCGTTCTTGTAATGTTTCTTTCTGTGTTGTTGTATATTATGTCTAAGTATGTATTTAGTTGGTAAGCCATTGAAGTTCTTGCTCGAATTGAAATAGAGCGAGCGACGCTCTCCATATAAAATTTAGTTAGATAATATTAGCGATAAAAGTATAGATAAAGTTGAATCTAAATTGGTGATCACAAATTTCTGAGTTTAAACCGTTTCATGTGCATTGGTCATTGTCATGCCATTTGGTTGAGTTAAGGTGCTTGCCTTGCCGCTCTGTTTCAAGGGTCCAGGGTTCGATTACCGGCAGGGTCAACTTTGGAAATGTATTTTTCAAAGTAGGCTCTGCTCTGAATAAGCTGAATCAACTGCGTTTTGCAGTTATTTGGGTAACTCGTCTGGCGACAGTAACCACCAAAATAGACTTTCATTTTGAATTTGTTTTATTTGTACTTGAGTAGAAAATTTGTGACGTCACGAAGACAGGTCAAATCACTATTATGTAATTCAATTGATTCAATATTAGTTTTTTCTTGCGGCTTTAGCCGTGTTAAGAGTCCGTATAAATAGAAATAGCTAATCCTAGATTTGAATTTTGTCTAATTATATAAAGTCGGAATAAGAAAATATTTATATATAGATTGATTCATTATATAAATGAAAGTGAAATGTCAACAGAAAATATTATACAATAAAATTTTCTCGATAGGACAAAATCACCAAGTTACCTCCCAATTTGATCGTTTTTTGTTTTATTTTCAAAATGACACATATTAAAAATCTTAAAAATTATCAGTAATTCACTTCACAGATTATCTAGGCTTTTGTTTATTAATTTTTGATGCGACATTGTATTTTACGAGTAATTAATATTTAATACTTTAGACACTTATAACATTTTTATTCCGCGAAATGCGCTATCTTCCGTCTCATGTCATGCATTCTTTAATGTGCATTATTTATTTCACATGATCGGTCACAATCGCTCCACTGCTGAGACTCGAAGACTACGTTTCTGTGCGCAAGAATATTTAGACGTAAGTAAATGTTTTAAATAAGACTTGTTTGTGAGTAGATTATTATGAGGATTTTGTATATAGACTGTTTATTAATTGTTAAATATTATTTTAACAAGATTGTATAAATAAATATGGCTAATAAAAGGAACTCTGTTGTGTTAGTATAATGTCCATTCAATTATGGGGCCACGCGGGTGAAATTAGAAATTTTATTTGCTTTGTACGCCGGCCGCCTTAAGTTTGCATTTGGACAAAGATGACTATTTTTTAAAATAGTCATTAAATTTAAATCGAATTTTTAAATAAATTCGAACTAGTTTCTATTATTACTCTTCTGTCCAACTTGAAAAAAGCATTTGTACAGAATAGATAAAAATCTCCAAAGATTTATCTGAAATTCAGCTTACAAAATACACTGGGAATAGGAAACAGAATAAAAGGCTTTGCACTTTTAAAGAAATAATAAGGTTGGAAAAATATTCACAGTGCAGAAGCGTCACTATACATAAATATACATATCTTATAATGTAGACTCTGGCGAGGTTTCAGTATTCCTAACAGTTTCCGAACTTTTTCCGAGAGAAGTCTAATATAGCACGAAGAATAAGGGAAAATGGAACAAATCCCAGATACATTTGGCGTAATAAATCGTCCAGAGCGTTATTTGTGTTAAGTAAGAGATATTTTTGTAGATAGATAACAAACACATCGACAGATTATTACAAAAACACAATTTAAATAAATTAAAAATGGTTTAATTTGATATCAAGCTGGGATATATATATATATTGCTTGTGTTGATAAGCGACAGTAGCCACTTCTATGACGACCTTCACATAAATAAAATACGGACCCCTAAAGAATTAGATGAATGAACGCGACAGTTAAGTACTTGACCTATTTGTAAATCCAATTGTGTGAACATAATCGTATGAAATTCCACAATGGTTACGTAGGCGATAGTAAATATTTTAAGTCCAAAGTGACATGAGCGAATTAAAAATTAGCATACAATCATATATCAGATCATATATCAGTACCAAATGGCTTTTAAGTTTCATAATTGTGATGTCAGCTGTTATGATAGGCGGTAAAGCGTGTTACGTTATTGAATTCATAAACATAATTTATTCAAATGTCTTTGAACTTTTTGCTATTTCGTATGATTGATTAATCAATTTGATTTTAAAGTAAATATTAAAATTGCAATTCCAATTATTAAGCACAAGCACGCCTTTACTCATTTTTTTAATTTAATTAATTAAAGTTTCAATGTTGGCACTGGTTGGATGAAAATTTCTATTGTTTACATTATTGTCAATACGTGTTCGTAAGCTGTTACGAAAATAAGTAAAAATAAATAAATATTGCGGTAGGTTGTATTAATAACTGTAAATTAATATTCGTGTTTAGCGAAGCAGTGCGCGCAGGGTGAGAAAGCGAGAAATGATTAATGCGCTGGATATTCGAGCGCAGGAATTTTATTATCAAGAAATTTTTAAGGGGGCATACAAAGCAAATAAAATTTCTAATTTCACCCGCATGGACACGATACCAACACAACAGATATCATTTTATTAATCATATTTATTTACACAATCTTGTTAAAATAATATGAAACAATTTATAAAAAGTCTATACACAATACATTTATAATAATCTACTCATAAACAAGTGTTATTAAAAAATTTAGTCTTATTTTTGCACACAGAAACATAGTCTTCCTGTCTCAGTGGAGCGATTGTGACTGATTATGTGAAACAACATTGAAGTATGCATGACATGGGACGGAAGAATGAGAGGTGAGAGGTACCGTGGTGATTTTGTTCTATCGAGAAAATTTTATTGTATAATGTTTTCTGTTGACATTTCACTTTCATTTATAATGAATCAATCTATATATTAATATTTTCTTATTCTGACTTTATATACTTAGACAAAATTCTAATCTAGGATTAGCTATTTCTATTTATACGCACTCTCAAAGAGGAATTTACATGTACATACTTAATTAACCTTGATTATGAAACTATTTTGTTGGATAAAGATTATTGTCATGATACAAAGATTTTCAACTGTATAGATCGGACAAGACGAAAAAAATGACGTGGTACAAAATCGCTCAATCCATTGTCAACTTTACAAGGCTATTTAGCAACGCCATGGCCATCCTGATTACGGCGATCAGGATCAATGTTTTTGTAGGAAAAAATTCTCAATGCCCTCTCTATATATTCTATATCTGTAATCTTTTTGTCATGATACATATGTCATCATCATTCGATTCCACCCGTCTTTTGATTGATTAATTTAAACAAAAAACTGTTATGTGACTTTAATATTTAGACATATAGCCACACGAACTATTTGTGGGTAATAATGAGTATACTTAAACATGTAATACATTATAATTTTATATGTCATCAATAGTTTTTATAGTTCACGTCAAATAATGACTTTTATAGGGAATTTTTTGATACCTTGGAAAAATACATTACTTATTATAGTTTTCGTAAAGATCTCTATTTTTTTTTTTAATAATAAAATATGTAATAACTCATGTTACTTCCCTGATAATGTAACTTTCTATATGTGAAAGATTTTTTAAATCAGTAGGTAGTTTTGAATTTATCGATTACAAAAAAAAATAGATAAATCAATTCTTTTCTTTTTGCAATATTAGTGTAGATATCACTATTAATTTAAAAGATTATTTTGATTTTATAATTTTGATTCATTGATATAAACAAACCGCATACAAATTGCACGAATTGTACTTACGTGTAATATATTACTCCAGTTCTTGGTATATCATACTTCTCGTTAAGAAATTAAAGTCCTTCGTGCAAACTCACTGCACAGCGAGTTTGCAGGACTTCGAAAGTTTATAGAGGTTCTCCTGATGTCTTTTACAACTATAAGCGAGTTATAAATTATTTCTAGTCAAAATTTCACAAAGGTTACACGTCAACTCTATTTTAAGCATTCCGTTTTTATTTTGAAATACATTATGTATACATAAGTATAAGTGATAGATATATTTAAGTACTGCGGTGTACTTCCCATTCATAAAAAAGTTAAATACAACCAACTTGTTAAACAGTACTTTTGTGATGAAATTCAATTCCCAAAAATCATATAATTACTACCGGAAGCATCACTTCTAAAAAACTTAACGGACTTAAATTTAATAATAATAAAAAGAACATCACAATACTTAATTCCCAATCTAATTAATAAACTGCCTATAGAAATAAAAAAGAAAATCACATCAAAAAATATTAAAAAGTTACTAAAAACGCATTTTGTAAATGATTAAAACTCAAAACAATAATAATAAATTAATAATAATTTTAAAAAAGAAAATTTAATTAATCTCATTTTTTTAAATTAAAAATTGGAGGAAGTTGTACGCAATTTATTAATTATTTATATTTATATAACTCATTATGTATGATAAGTCATTGTCTAGACAACCCTATCAAGGGTTTAAGACATTACCCGCCATCTGATTATAATGTAACCGTTTGTATATAAATAAATAAGTAGTTAGAGATTTTTTTAAAGTTTTTTCTATTTTAATTAGCTTAAAATATCGCTAATAAAAGATCGCTGTCCGATTCTGTATGTTTCTCTGTTAAGAGAAATAGCGATTAACGAGGAAAGTTTGTGTATAAATATTATTCATTCAGAAAAGGCAGCTTTTACTTATTCGTGTCTCGATACGAAGAAAATTCTCGATATCCATTCAGTAATTTATTACATCTGGAGGTATTTCGTAGAGGAATTTTCAATGTTACATTCGGGAGGCGATAAGCTTCGCCCTTGTCACGTGGGCTTAACTCGAGCCGTGCCGAGGAAGTATTTCCGCGACTGTTGACATTTAGGAGCACCTATCACGTAATAAGACTAACCAACTGAGTTTTGTATATCGTGGCATAAATAGGTTGTTACATTACAAGGACTTTTACAAGGATAACAAGACTGGAGACATTGTTGCTTTCTTTTACTATTTTCGAATATTCACAGACAAACATTTCTTTATAATATTTTATACGATACTGATATCTAGTAGTGAGTGTATATGGCAGTAATTTCTAACATGATCAATGTAAAAAAATTACCTATAAGTAGGTAACGGTCATAACTAAGTACATAAGTAGCCTGCATTTATAATTGATGAATTATATTATTTCAAAGTTTAAGTTAAAACACAGTCATTTTCTACAAATGCGTGCGGTATTTGTATGCGTCTTTTTTTATGTTAAGGTAGACGGACAGGCTGACGGTCCACTTGATGGTAGGTGCCTACCGTTACCTATAATACAAGCAATGCCACAGGTGCTGCAGGTGCGCTGCCAAATACATTCAGATTACAGATAAGGGATTGCGAGGGATTAGAGAAATGGGTTCTTTTATGAGAAACTTGACTCGGATGCTATTTTATATACACAAATCTTCCTCGTTTATGACTCTTTCCATAGTGAAAAAAGTATAAAAATCTGTTTTGTGGATTAGAAAATAGTTAGTCAATGGATAGTTAACGGAGAAATAGACAGAGGCGGAAAGCGATTTATTTATAGTATTTAGAGATGTGTCAGGCAGGCTGACGGTACACTTGACGGTAGGTGGTTACCGTTGCCTATTAACTCAGGCAAAACCAGTTAGACTCGAGAATACTGTCGACTTAATTGATACGAAGAATCGAAAGAGGATAGGGTATTTCCCCACTGACACAGTAGATAAATGTTGTTTTGACATATGGTCTACTCTAAGCTGTGAGTAAGTAATTACTGCCGTTAGATAGGCTGCCCTAGGAGTGAGAACCCTGCCACTACGATAGTGTGAGTGATTATGCACAAATTGCTAAAAATCTCAGTATAAGAGAGTACGATTTTCAACTAGTACCTATTAGCGGTTTTTTTGCGATTACCACCAGACTGTTCTAGATATAGATAGATGGTTGCTATATTTACGAAGGCAATTTAGTAACAGGTGAAAAAATCGTTAAAAAACAGAGTTGTGACAAACTAGTTACACACATAAAAATAATCTAATTCTATTTCTTTGCAAGTTGAAACCCCATGAGACATTTAATAAATAATAGATTGGATATTAGATAAAACTGTTCGAAACCTTTTTCTTCTTTGTTTGTCAATCGATTTCTTTAGTATCTATTTGACGAGCATTAGTGTTATCAATAAAAAAATGTTTGTTCGTCATTAATTCACTAATGGGCAAACACTTGCTTAAATAAAGCACCTTGTCCACATAACTTTCTTACTTGCTAGTGCTAGAACTACTCCAAGTCAAATAGTTCAGTTGAAATGTTATGTTGTTAACAAATGAACCCTTTCTAAATTTTCCGTCATTTAAGAGACATGATGCTTTGTTTATCTCCTCGAGAATTTATTAGAATAACCCAGTTGCAATATATCCGCCAATGAGAAACAGTATGCGAGTTATGGACAATATTTATAGCACAATCAAGCTGTTAGATTGAGGGAGTAATTTCTTAGTAATTGCTAACAACAACGGCGTGTTTGCAGCTGCCAAGTATATTGCTTTATTGCGGCAGATTGTCGGCCCGTTTACGCCGATGATGTGTTTATCTGGTCCTCACTGTTTGTACAAAACGCGAATCTCAATATTTAACGTAAACATTGTTACCCTAATCCACGTTAAGCGATACAAAAACAATGCTTTTGCTTACCTTAAAATGATTTTGAATAATCTTGTTGACTTGACTGAAGTAAATAGATTACCTAGTTTTATTTAATTACGGAACTCTTTGGGTTAAATATTATTATAAGTAGTGATGACAGGACACACTCCATTCTACAGTCATAAATTGCGCAGCCTTTCTTGACAGCAATGACCACCATTTACAGAAATTCACAATGTAATAACGGTGTTTCGATAAGTAGGTAAGGGATAACAAGGCTCATTCTTTCTATCCTCTCTTATCCCCTGTCCTTTAATTTGTTAAGGTAGGCAGCGAAATTGAGGTAGCTCTTATGAGAAGTTTCTTAAGTAGACACCTGCCATCAAGTGGACCATCAGTATAAAATTATAAAAAAATTTAGTGTTACCAAAAAACAATTGAAACTTGTTTTATTATACGTAATATAACTTACGTCCCATGTAATTTCTACATAAACCAATTAAGATTGTAGATTTATATTTTTTACACTGTTTAGTTTCTGTAATTGTGACCTATATTCGAGCAGTTAATAAATCATATCTTTTTATTATATCACTATAAATATTTTTGATTTAAGTGAAAAATGAAAATAATTAATTAGAAGTTGTAAACTAACCATTTCACCAAACAAACATACACATCAAACATTCGTTGGTGAAATAAATCATTGAGCACGGCAAGGGTAGGTATTTCGAATTGAACATACTTAGTGGAGTATGTACACATAAAGAAAAGATTGTTTATATTTCAAATGATGTCTAAAATTTGAGAAGAACGAATCAAAACATGTTACTTAGAAATCATTAAATAGTAAAACGTAACAATATATTTAACCAATCGAGAATTAAAGTTAAAAATTACAGTAAATACAAATTGTGCTTAAAAAATAATATTCTTTGCTGACTACACATACTTATAATGCCCTTTTTCTAATGCACGTGAAAGTTAATAATATTATATGACTAAAATGCAACTTTCACCCTTATCTCTCACATTCAAGTTATTTAAATTAAAATATTAATTTCGTCTTCCAGTTTCTCTGAGTAATTAATTTCCCTACAAGTAACGAAAAAAATTAGAAGGTCTGAATGCGGAAAATAATATGACGCAATTAATAACTTTTTAAACCTGTTTGAACGACGGTTTTACTATTTCAAAAATTGTCAATTATAAATTCTTCACCATAATAAGATTGATGATCTTCTTCCTACATCAAGAGGAGTAATTACTCTAACAGCAAAGTGTTCAGTCTATTTTCTAGAATAAATTCTCTTTAAGTGACATGGTAATAAGGAGCGGTGACTCAAAGTGACCGATTGATTAATCATTCGTTTTAAATTAAAAGGTCGTACCGATTCACAGTAACGAGCCGATAAACGTCTTTTAGTGACGTCGAGAAGCCTAAAATGTCGCTTTTTCGTTGGGCCGTTTTATGTACTGTACTTGTTGGCTTATTATGATTATATTATGGCATTCTTTTAATTTAATTATGCGAAGTTCAAAAATTATAATAGTTTGCTATAGCGGTGAAAGTGAAGAAACCTACTTGTCCTAGAAGACGAGCGTAATGGCCTATAGATACTTGCCTGCTCACATTGAAAACAATGCCAATAGAAGGAATAAATGGGTAATATTCGGACATAATAGACTGATAAGAGTACTCGTGGTTTTAAGACCTTCTAATGACTCGGAGAAATAGAACAATAACGACATAAGAGTGCGTATAGATAGAAGTAGCTTATCCTAGATTTGAATTTTGTCTAAGTATATAAAGTCCGAATAAGAAAATGTTTATATTATAGATTAATTCATTACAAATAAAAGTGAATTCTCACCAGAAAACATTATACAATGAAATTTTCTCCATAGAACAAAATCACCAAATTGCCTCTCATTTTTAACGTTTTTTGTTTTATTTTCAAAATAACACATATTACAAATTTTAAAAAATATCAGTATTCTCACTTCACAGATATCTAGGCCTTTGTTTATTAATTTGACATTGTAATTTATGAGTAACTAATTTTTAATACTTTTGGCATTTATACTTATCTTATCTTCTGTCTCATGTCATGCATACTTCAATGTGCATTGTTTCACGTGATCAGGCACAACCGCTCCACTGAGACGGGAAGACTATGTTTCTGTGCGCAAGAATATTTAGACGTAATTTTTTTTATAACACTTGTTTATTTATACATTATTATAAGTGTTTTGAGTATATAGACTGTTTATAAATTTTTTCATATTATTTTAACAAAATTGTGTAAATAAATATGGCTAATAAAAGGAACTCTGTTGTGTTGGTATCGTATCCTTTGAATTATGGGACCACGCTGGTGAAATTAGAATATTTTTTGCTTTGTACGCCCCCTTAATTTATGATCAAAACACGCTTGCAATCAAAGCAAGATAATATTATGATTTATCATTAATTTATCTTACAGTCTAGTATATTTTAAATAACTGCAGTTAGTAGCAGAATTTAAAAACACTGTGTTTATTGAGAAATAATACAATTGAACTATCTTAAATTTCGACAAATTTCAATAGGATTTTGTTTTCAGGTATCAATTTTTAAATAAAACAAATTAATCGTTTTAAATAACTCATTACAGTTTCCCAGCAAACTACATAAATTGTTTTGCAATTGCTGACTAGTTTTAGGAGTTTATTACTCTGTACTTATTAGGTTAGAAGATTTAAATATTCGTCCACGGAATTTTTTTTTATGACCTCAGGCCTCAGAGTCAAAGAAATCAAGCCATTAAATGTAATGCAAAGTTAATTTTCATTTCGTACGTTATTAAATAAGCGTCATTTTATCGCCTAAACTGTCAATTTTGTTTCACTATTCAATTACAACTAAAAATTGCGTTTATATGGTGCGCAGGCGGCTGTCGTTGGTTCAATGATGATGAAACGAACCGTCCAAACTACCTTACCTTTTAAGATTACAGCGACTCGAAGGGAAGTCGTTATAGATAGGCAAAATTCCCTATCTCAATGTTACCATTGAATTTTAATGCTATTAAGAGTATTCATAAGATTTTAAAAATGATTACACAGAATTAATTTATTAAGCGAATAGGTCTCTCAAACAATTTTAAAACGAAACACAACAGTATTTTTTTTAATGTTAAGATCGGCGGACAGGCTGACGGCCCACTTGATGGTAGGTGGCTACCATCGCCTATGGCATAAGCAACGTCAAAGCTGCTGCAAGTGCGCTACAGACTACAGTAGGATTAAGGATAAGGGATTAGGAGGGGATAGGGAAATGGGCTCTGGTATCCCTTACTCACTCACCGAAACACAACAGCACACGTGCTGTTATTTCACGGTGGTCTTCTGTATGGGAGTGGTTACTGCTGCCAGACGGGCTGCCCAAATGACGCAGTGTGCTCTGCCACTACTTTTCCAGATCCAGACCAGAGCCAAATTTGAAAAGTTCTTTTTTCAAAGTTGACCCTGCCGGGAATTGAACCCGGGAACCCTAGATCATGACATAAGACTTTAAAACAAGTTAACGCATCACAATTTGCTTGTTAACACAGCATGGCTAGTAGATTGGCTGCCATTCAAATTAAAAAATAAATGATGTAGGTATGTGAATGTTACAGACTAATACAACATCTTTGGTTAGCCATATTTACCAATGAGTTCTACCAAGGTTCTACCATACTCGTGTGCTGTGATGTCCAACAGTTTGAAACACTTTATTTTTAGTCTATCTATACAAATAATAAAATCGCAACGCCTGTACATGAAATATTTTTTCGATAAAACAATTTATACATATTGTACCTACTTATGTTACTGAAGTCAAAAAAATATATTTTAGATTTTTAAAAGTATTTAATATTTCGTTTAATTTAATAAGCGTATTCTTTTAATACAATATAAAAAATATAATGAAATGAAACTTTCATACATATCAATTTTATAAATGGATCTCTAATGCAAAACATAATTCGATAGGCCTCGTCCTTAAATTAATAGTAGGTAACAAAGAGATGAGCGGTTATTTGTAAGTTGGGTAATATTTGTATTTTTTTAACTCTAGAAGTGCTGTTGTCATACCCAAAGGCTTGTCTAAAAAAGTAATTCAATGTTACTCCAACTCGAGTCAACCGTGGACGTAGTCAATTTGCAATTTGCCGATATTCGATATCACCGGAACTAAAATTCTTCGCCTGTTACGTACAATATTGAAACGAAAGACATTGAAAAGTCGTGTATATGAAAATATTTCTGCCACGTCTCAACGAATGTAGTCCACAAGCCAAGTGCATAAAATATTTTACATTTAGCTAAGTTATTTCTTTACAACAATGTGATATACGATTTGAAAACATGAGGCAATGTACCATAAAGAGGTGACCACATGTTCTAATTTTAAATAACAGATTTAACTTACCTCTTTTCTAAGTTACAATCCAAATTTCGAAGGGCTCTTGCGTGTCGAAGCGTCTGAACCAAAGATAATTGTATTAGTGTATAGATGGAACAATAAAAATTGAAGATTCCTTCGATACTCGATACTCGTCTTTCTAATGGCTGCATGTCATATGTTAAAAAGAGATAACAATAGCCGAATATGACGTCTAAAAACGCTGCGCGCCATAAAAGAGGCAACGTCATATTTGTTTATATCATGCTGGTTAACAAGCGCGTTTAGCTTTATGTGATTTAAAATACTTAAAAATCTGAAAGTGTGATTTCATAAATCTGTTGCTTGCCAAGAATGGCTTGTACTGTTCCCGTTTGTCCAAGTAGAGTGGGTGTTTTGAAGGAGAATAATGGAAACATATCATTTCACCGGTAAGTCGCACAGCTCGCACTCATTAATTTTGGTGTTTTGTAAACAAATTCTTATAATTATTTACTAAAAATGAATCATTGTACATGCATACACAGCTCTAAGGTTGATTTATTTAAAGAAAAGCTGGTGTTTATAACTAAAATTTACAAAAACCAAAGTTAATCGGAATATTTGACATTTGTCTTGCTTTATAGTGCTGTAGTCTGATCTTGATAAGTTTATCGATATCGATAACTAATTTATTTTTAGTAGAGTGTTGACAATTTCTAGCATTCACTGCAGGTTGAAAGTAATTTTTATCAATTTATAACAGATTTCCCACCGACATCGACTTAAACAAAACGTGGACAAAAAATGTAAGATAAGGCGACGATTGGAGAGCTTCGCAATATACAAGAATATGCTCGATGCACCATGAAGATTCTTGCTTTCGCCAAGGATTTCAGCGTAAAATTCTACACTCGTATGCAGTACCGACAATATTCCCAAAATTAAAACCGTGTAAACCAGTAAACAATATCTATAAGTTATAAAGAAGTTATGCTTCAATCTATGAATATGAAATTATGAAAATCTTTTGAATCATTAATAACCAAAAACTATTTCTTTTCAGAAATTACCCAGAAAAAGAAAACTTACTAAAAAATACGTGGATACCCAAGCGTCAACATTAACTGCAAGTCTTTAAATTAAAATGTTACTTTTTGGTTCTAGTTTTCTTTACTATTTTCATTTAATTATCTATCTCAGTTTAGAAACGATATCACAGATTATCCATAATCTGTGATATCGTTTCTAAAAATAAAACTTTAAGATTATCGAGTTTTTTTTTCCTCGTAATAAAAACCTACTCCCGTTCTACCTCTTAAGGATGGAATCTAAATATTTCTACCCAAAAAATAACTATTCTTTTGAAATATTTTGGTGAAATAAATGCGAGAGGTTGCATACAATCTCATAAAACCGATTAGCAATGCGGCGAGTACCAGTACGCACCCACATTTTATTTATTTTGAATAACCAAACAGTACACCGAAACGCATTTAGCCATACTTTTTATCCGTCATATATTTAAAATCTATATCAACGATATCTAGTTATCGATAAAAATGCACAGCACTATTATACGCTATAACTTTAGCTTGCATTGTATAGTCAAAATGGAGACATTCACTCAACTTCGACCCGATAGATTATATATGTATGTCTCTTTCAATCTTATGACAATTTGAAGGTGTTAGAAAGAATAAAATATTGCTGCATTTTGTGATCCATCTATAGGTACAGACTAATACAACATCTTTGGTCTGAACAATTTCCGGCACAAATGCCATTCTTAGAAATACTTAAATTATTTCTTACAGGATAACTGAATGGACGTACAACATTGTTGACTTCGAGGGCTTTTAAAGCACTCTTCAGGTGGACAACACAAGAAATGTAAATCATAAATGGGTTGGTATTTCGTAAATGGGTACACATTACGTTACTTTGTGTCGAAAGAATTTATTTGATATAAATAAGGAAGTAATAATTTAATAATTTATTAATTTAATACTTAGGAACAGTTTTTAGTTTTTAGTTACAGTCACCTGAAGAACTTAATAGTTTTTTTCATACTTATAAGAACTTTTAGCACAAAAAAATATTTGTTTATGTAATATAACCCCAATATTGTCATATATAACCGTAACTATACTTACAATGTTGTTGATCTGAAAAGTCCCATTATTTCTATACTGTAACTTGAACAAAAACAGGTTTTCTTTATCTATACGAAAATGTCTACTAATATAATATAATAAGTCTTACGTTACTTCTACTTAAACTTATATTAAATTTAATTAAATTAAAACTTAAATTTAAACTTAATAATAAAATAAGTTACAATAACTTAATAAAATAAGTTAATTATAACACGATATTTCAAAGCAAAAAATCTTTAAAAAGCTCTCCTGTAAACTTAGCCAAAATGAGATAGACGTTGTTCATTTCTGGTGTCGAATTATTTTTCTATTTAAGTACACAAGTTTTGTACATCCTTGGCTTTTGTGTACAATGCTAATATTTTAATACAGTATTTTGTATTTGTTCATACAAACAACACTAAAGAAAGAAAGAAAGAAAGCAACTTTTATTCCTCTAATGTAAACAATATATGAACAAATAATAAAAATTACAAACAAAACAAACAAACAAATATACAAACAAGTAAAAAGAGGAAAAGGAACCCTGGCTCAGTATACACTACACTTCTAAATTACGGACCCAGGACAAAAACTTCGAAAACCCCGGACATTTGGGTGAAATAAAGATTTTCTCCGGACTCCCTCGAAAAAAAATACAATAAAATAATAACGAATACATTAATAACGAATACAAATAATAATAACGAAACGAATAAAATAATACATATACGAAAATGGGTGCTCATGTCAAAACACTATTATCCCATTGGTTGGTTTCTAGCGCGCAGCGTGACCACTTTTTCGTCAGATAATCTACCAAATACACTGCTAAAATCTACCAAAATCTAATTCAAAATTCTACTAATGATATTTAAGTCGTTCTAGATAAAATAGTTTATAAACAGCACACATGTTTTTATATTTTAATATCAATATTTATCATCCACTTTTTTTTACATTTTTATATAGTGTTGCATCATAACTTGTACCTAGCATCAATGATTCGGGTTTAAAATGAGTATAGTTTTTGCCTCTTACACACTCCTTGAGGTGTAAAATTGACCGCACGTTTCGATTATAAAATCTATTGCGATCGTCCCTTTTGATCCTGTTTATTGCCTAGAATATGCGTTCGCATTTTGCGTTCGACACTGGAAGACAAAGCATCTGCATCGCTTTTGCTTGCTTTTCACGATTTTAATAACGCACGCAATTGTCAAACAAACGACTAGACTTCTGTTAATGTAATAAAACAAACTTACCAACAACAGTCAACAACTTACATGAGTATACCTAAGTATAAAATGTTTTAAGTGCCACAACTAATTTGATAAAACAACCTTAGTTGTTAATCAATAAAGTGTATTTTCCAAAACCTTAATAGAAGTATGGGGATGCCCCTTCCATCAATGCTTCTAATCGTTCTGTTTTGGCCTGGATTCATACATTTTCCACCAAATTTTCTTAAATATCGATTTTCTACTAGAATCTACTATACAATTTTACACTACTAAATCTTTGCTTGTATATGACTACACTAGCTTGTCAAGCTAGAAGCCAGCTGAAGCTAGAAGCTGTTAAGATAGGTGAATTGTATACGATTTGAGAAAATTCCTTCTTTATTAGTACATGAGCACCAATGTACGTACGGCACCAGATCTATTTATCCTATTACCTATATTCACGAAAACTTATTTCATCAATTGGTGCCATTATTGATGCATTTGTTCAAAAAATCTGTTCAACAAAATACTTGTTTTCGAGGCCCGATAGCATACCAACACGATAAACTTGTTATAAAGTCCAATGTACACATACGCTATAAAGCGAATCGATAGTTTACATTCGATGTATCCTGATAACCTAGTGCAGTTTCGATCTACTTTTATTAAAATCGTTTCTGGAAACTTTTACAGTTCCTAACTTCCGGAGAACGCGAAGCCGCAAGTGCAATAGCTTTTAACTTTGTACAAACTTTAAAGTAGCAAACAAATCCTCTATTGAGACGAATTTTTCCGCATATTTTCTTCTTTTGATAAAACTTATCTCAACTTTTTCATTATTAAGTGCAATTAAGAGTTTATACTCTAAAACCAATGTGCTTACATTATTGTGGACTAGCAGTAAATCTCGCCTTTATACGTGAACAGTGCATGACTTTGACAAATTTTGTTTCACTTTTAAAATGCCAAAGATGATTAGTACACTAAATAATGATCCTAATAATATTATAAATCCGAAATCCGAAATCCGTAGTTTTGGATGTTTGTTACTCTTTAACATAAAAACTACTAAACGGATTTCGATGAAATTTGGCACACAGATAGTTTATTAACCTGGATTAACATATAGGATACTTTTTATCCTGGAGAAATGCTAGGTTTCCAAGGGATCGTCAAAAATATTAAAATAGCGGTGATTCTGCCACTGTCTCTGCAGTGGCGGCATCATCGTCATCACAGCGACGAAGATGTCAGGTATTTTCTCAGGTTAAATATTTTTCACTTTTCAACGCGAATGAAGTCGCGGGCATCAGCTATTTTTAAATAAAAATAAAGGTGTGCATTACAACACAGTATACTAAAGTCGTTAGATAAATTGCAGTATAAAGTTCTCAACCAAAAAAATAAAGAATGGAATATATATAATATTTAACTCTTGAAGGACTTCTAATTTGTCTTGCTGTTCTAATGTAATATTGAATCATAATGTAATAAAAACCTTCTGTCATAGTACACGTCTGCTCAATGATGACATGATGACCTATGGCATTACGAGGTGATGTTACTCGTACAACTTAATTTATCCATTTACTGGATTGATGCCGATAAATAAATAACTTTATCTTAAGGTTTTATATTGTACATATAAATTTCTAACAAGAAATACTTTGCTAACAATCTCCTACTATCAATGACATATTGTAAAAACCGCATCAAAATGCAAAGCTAAATTAGAAGAAATACATATATAGCCACTTTGTTTTACAAGTAAAAGACGTCATGGCATTAATGTTAGTGTCTGTACGATCATTGTTGGTCAAACTTGCAATTGTTTTCTTTGTTTTAAGTGTGCTTGCTCTGCTCCAAGCTGCTATAAAATTTAGTAACAAACTACGAATTGTCTTTTGTTTTTATAAAATATAGGTACCTAATAAACATTTTAGTGAGTATGACAGAGGAAGAAGGCAGAGCAGACGTCTGGAAAATAAATAAAAGAATTCTTTGATGAAGATAAATCTAAACTAATGTGCATATTTATCATAATGTAAGTATTATAGGTTATTCTATATCTAAAACCACTATACTTCACTACAAGTATACCACCAGTATATGTTCTGCGTTGAGTTTCGGCGCGTGAGTGAGGGATGTCAGAGCCTATTCTTAGGCGACGGTACCCAACTTCCATCAAGTGGGTTGTAGGCTTGTCTACCACCTTGTCAATAAGGCCCGGTCTCCACCAAAGTGGAGACGAGATAAGAGGAGCGGAGTTGTGTTATAAAATAATAGGATTTCGTTATTTACTCATCTCCGCTCCGCTTAGCTTTGATGGAGAGCGGACATAGATGAGCGGAGCGTAGAGATTTGTCCCATTTTTATGGTAAACTATGAGCGGAGATGTGTCTGGAGACGTCTGTACGAATCTTCGCTCTAGTCCGTAGGCACTCCGCTTTAGTGGAGTTACCTTAGCGGACATGTGTATTAACACATCCACATCTCCACTTCACACATCTCCGCTCATCTCCGCTTTGGTGGAGCTCGGGGCTTACGGCCAATAAATGAGTTATACCCTAGCAGTAACGGCTTTCTGGGGATGTTATGTAAAAGTACGATGGTGGTTGGGCGTGTGTGTTGTGCTGGCCTTCTCGCAGTTTCGGGCGAGAGAGGGCAGCAATTGTTCGCTTGTCGCCGCCCATTGCGGACGCGACCCCGCTCGCTTCGCTTATAAACAATAATTTACTTAAAAACATTTAATAAACCTAGCAAAGCACTATAATTTTAAAGGAGTGTTTTCATTGTGGACAACAATTTGTGTCTGGCGCCGAGCTGATGGCACACAGATTGTCATTAAAACCAAACTCTTCTCGAAAGGCTATTATAAGGTTACTGATTATTTAAGTGACAATGAAGCCTGGAATTAAAGCCTGGATTCGGAGCTCATACTATGCTTGGTATTGTATATTTACTTTAGGTATTAAGTGTATGATTAAAATTATTGTAATTTTTTTATATTGTAAAGATGACAAAAAGAATAGTATCCTGAGTTTCTTTCGGGGTTTCTTCTCAGGGTCGTCATCTTGGCTTTTTTCCGAAACCCTGGTAAATTTAAATTTAACTGGTAATTCTAAATGACGATCATAAGAGTTTCTTGGAGAAACCTAATTGATAAATAAATATTTTGATGTTGATTTTTGATTTTGATTGAGTTTATAGTACACCTAAACTGTGTACCACCAATTGTATTTTTTGTTCGTGTGTAAATAAAAAAAATATTGAAATATTTATGTATTTATGTAATTATTATTTTTTTCAATTGAATTTACTAACATACCTTTAAGTCATTTGTTACTAACCACTACGAATATTGGTAATCTACAATAAAAAATACTATTATTTTATCAATAATAAAAATCTCAACAGTTTACTAAAACGTTTCTCTCCCAAAGATTCGTTATGGACACTATTGAGAATTCAAGAAAACAATGTCTGTTGTAAGTACTTCCTAATAGTTTGAAGGGATTTTCTATGGACATTACCGCACCCCGGACACACGCGTTTCAAACTGGTAAACGTTATTATATACGGTCGTTCGACTTCTTGGGAGCCACTAAAATAACATTAAACAGAGATTAACAATGTCAAAATTATTCTTGACAATTAAATTCTTATTCATTAGTCCAAATTGTTACAGGAAGTTGTTGTCGAAACCTCTACTTCTTTTTAAAGTGCCTCTCCATTACTGGAGGTCGGTTGTAAGCTTTAAAAACTTGTACCTGTCCTGGATCAGACGGAACAGATGTTTTCCACTCGAACCTTTTCCAGGTTCGAATAGGCATCTTCTGGGTGAGCTCGCTCCATCTTCGGCCTCATCTTTCCTACACGGATAGAGCAAACCCATCTTTAATTTTAAAAAAAATCCCTGATGTTATACCATAGCCAGGATTCCTTCCGCCTTCCAGGGAGCGTCTCCCTTCTTTTTTGCCCATCATTATCAACTGAAGCTGTTCATTATCTTGGGTTGCGTAACTCATGCGCCAGATATTTAATTTTGCATTTTTTGACGGTCTGCAACAATTTCCGCGTCATACCGACAGATATAAACAATTCTAGACACTTGTCAACATATAAGTAAAGTAAGTAAAAACACACAAAAAATATATAAGATTTTCCAAATCAGAGAATTGTGTGTAGGCTGATCTAAATGAACGTCGGATTTTCCCGGATTTAAGACTCCGGACTTAGCTGTCAGGTACATTGTGGGTGTAAAAGCCTGGATGTAGCGTCTCAATGAGAAATTGGGTGTTGAAGAAACCCAGTTGTATTTTAAACAGGTAATATAATTGGTGAGGTCAACATGGGAAGTGTATTATAATTTGATGTGATTTAACGAAATACTATAGTAGTATTATTTAGATTACACTATTTCAAAGTATTTTCAATTAATAAAAATAACTCATAAATAAATTTTTAAGGAAATATATATTAAAAATAGAGATATGAAAGATTGGGGAGATTTTTTTTTAATTTTAAGGTGCTGCAAGTGCGCTGCCGCCCATGGTAGGATTAAGGGAACTGGGCTCTGGGATTGTTATGTTTTCATGTTCGCTAGGAAAATACAATAATTTCCTTCTCCTTTTTTACCAAACGTATAATTATTGCGCTGAACAAATACACGTGGAGGTATATTGTGCTAGTGTAAACATAGCTTAGGTACACATCCGAGAAACGAATATGGTTCAAATTACTAATTAACTTTATTTACAAGAGCATTGCATAGCCGCCTTATGGTGGCAAAAAAAAATATGCAATCGGCGGAGTAAGAAAGGAAAAAAAATATAATAAAATAAGGTGGGCACCAGCTAATTACCTAATAAATAAAATGCGGTAATTAAGCAATTTGAAAATATATATTAACATAAAGAAAAATTAAATTAAATCAGGGAGTGAGTTCTAAAATTGCCCTGTGCGTGAAATTAAATTTATATATACACAATCTTCATTTGAAATGACAATTTTCACTTTGTATATCTAATGTAAGTAACTTAACTGAAACGGGTATATTTGGACAAGCTCGGCAATAAAGTTAAAATCCTCTGGACTGGCTCGGCCCCTCTTCATACGGTGTAGTAGAAAAAATCCAATCTAAAAAAAAAACTTGGTAGGGTCTACGTTTCCCAGAAGTAACAGCTGCAAGCCGAGGTTCGAATAATTAACAGTTACGGAGAATCCTTATTACTCCTGAACATGATATTTCCGGACTTGATCCCTGAAAATGGTTTAGAAATATCTAAGCACATATTCATATGGAATGATGGATCCCTAACCGTTATTGATTTAGTCAATAAATGGTCAGGCAAAAACAAGAACAAATAATATAAGAAAATAAGTAATTGTAAAGATATAACGAACGGGCGTGCGCATGGGGCGCGCGGTACTGGACACTGCTTATATATAATACTATTTGTAGTAGTGTGATTTTATATAGCCTATAGCCGTAGCCTCGAACCAGTAGTTCCTGAGATTAGCGCGTTCAACAAACAAACAAACAATATAATTAATAATCTTAATTATTTACAAATAACGGTCTCAAGCACGCTGGCTGCATTACCTCGTTGTATTGAAAGGCTAATTTGCTGACCGAGGTAATAGCCAGCTCTGGAATCGCCAATGATGTTAGACGGAATAGAAATATAGACGGTACCAATATATCTATTTGTATATTTTGCGCAGCTCGGCGACGGCCACATCTGCAGCAGCAACGGCTGTGGCAACTGTTCCATGGAGATGGGACGGTGCCAAAATGTCGAAGTTTTTATGATAATATGTTGGGAGATAAGATATTGTCATGTTTTTAAAATTAAAGAAGCCAGTTTTAGCCATTAAATAGAATATTACGCAAACCAAATATCGATCGCAATGAAAACAAGAATTTTGCTATGTAGATATACATATATAAATTACTTAATATTTTCTCATAAAAAATAATCTGGAATCAATTCAACAGGTTAGTTTAGTAACTCACCGTGTAATAATATTTACGACCAATTTGTTTCTTGTGATGGATGACTATTGTAACGTCATTTGAAATAATATATTTTATTTCTAAAATCTGACAGAACACACTCCGCCGACTCTAGCAGACAGGTTTTTACTGCAAACAGCGGACATAATTCAACGTAATAGCACATTCTGTCCATTGAGTAAACGGTTACGTTCCACATTATTTATTAAGTGCAAGCGAGGTTGTCCTCAGTAAATCAAAACCACAATTTGTCCCATAAAAACTGTACCCACGAATAATATTATATTTAACGGTTTTGTCTGCATGAATAGTTGAGAATTAGCCTATGTTCTTCCCCCGAGTTGTTAGTTATCTATGCATGTACAAAATTTTAATGACATATTTGTCAAACGTTACCAAACAAACTGACAAGATTACTTTTAACTTTTTAGTCAATCAGTCCTTCAGTCAAACTTCTTGAACTTATTATTTATTTTCTGTATGGATAATTAAGCATAATTATGCAGTATGTTACTAAGAAGGCTCATCATCATTATATAGATACTATCGTAGTGACAGGAAAACTGCGTTAGTCTTCATGAGCCTGTCTAACCGTAGAGATTTTTTAGATTTCATGGCTTAAAGCAACTAGTTTGTATGAGAGGCGTACTGTTGTACCTACTAAAAAATTAGAGGGGTGAGTAATGATACTAGAGTCCATTTCCATTTGGATAAAGGTATCCGATTAGGGTCGGCAGCAGACTTCTATCAACTCTTAGTGCTTCATCCATGTCTTTATAGAAGACGGTAACCACCTACCATCAAAGTGGGTCGTCAGCCTGTCTCCCGCATATTTAAATAAAAAATGTTTACAAGGATAACAATAAGTTAATTTTGTGGTAAGATCATATATCATATACGTAAAAGAAAAAATTGAAATTGTACCTTAATGCCGCAAGACATTACTCAATATATAAATATATATTTTTTACTTTTTTCTAAATTTACATTTTGTTTAAAATATCCAATGGAAAATCTAAAATGATGTTTGAGTGTACCGTGGCGCAGCGTTCCGCGAAGGTGACCATAAATTTTGTGTAAAGGCAAATTGTTCCCGGCTAGTAGCCATAACTTCCCATCGTGGTGGGAAAGTAAGGGCGTGTTTATGGGACAACAAATCATTTTGGACCACATATGTGTGTATGAGTATGTTGTATCATAACACGTGCATACCTTAATAAGATCTTAGGCCGGTTATTACAGGGAAATTTATCGTTTTCAAATAAATTTCTTCATTGTTTAAACGGTTCATAAAATTCGTTTGAATTATTAGCTTTGTAAGTAAACACAAAAAATGAAATAACAATTAATTCCAAGGCTAGGTGCTTCTTTTATTTATGTAGTGATTTAATTCTTAAGCTCACTATTAACACCAAGTTTATTTTGATTTCAAATTTCTTAAAATAAAATTCAAAATTCCAAAAAAAAAAAAATGATATACATAATACATAATTTATTGTAAGTGAAAAATCTAAAATTTTTAATAAATTTGAAATTTAGGTATCATTTTAATAAGCTATATAATGATATCTGAAAACAAAGAAAAGCTGTATTATGTTAATTCTGAAACTCCTTACAACATTATGGTACCATGCCAAGAAATCTATCTTCTCTCTCTATATATAAAAATGAATCCCTATTTCCCTTGGTCACGGCATCACGCGTGAACGGGTAGACCGATTTTAATTCGGTTTTCGCTAATGGAAAGAGGGATAAACGGGGTATGTTCATATATTTAAAAATTGCACCCCGGGCGAAGCCGAGGGCGGGTCGCTAGTATATAAATAAATATAAAAATGAAGACAATATATTATATACAGGTAGAATATATATTTTTCTTTGGAATATATCTTCCAAGAATTAGTGACTTATTTATAGTCAATAATAAACCAACTTTTAAAGCATAAGTGATTAAAATAACCTAAAAAAATTATTTTTTGCTCATACTCATTCTTATCCATCGCTTAGTTGCCTACTTTGTTCT
This sequence comes from Bembecia ichneumoniformis, assembly GCA_910589475.2. NCBI lineage: Eukaryota > Metazoa > Arthropoda > Insecta > Lepidoptera > Sesiidae > Bembecia > Bembecia ichneumoniformis. Next base: position 6,578,989 of record OU342537.1, on the reverse strand, counting down.
AATATATGAGTTTTGGACTAGAATAAACTAAAAAAATACACGCATTTCAGAATGTTTCATACTCGCGTACGCACCACCGGCTTAGGTTTGATAGAGTCAGCATCATTAATCTTAACTACCGCTCGACCGGGTAGGGGACTACTTCTGAATTACCTATATAATAAATCCTTGAAAGCGAAGCAGGTGAAGTATACATTTCGGAGATATATTTATTTGTGATGAGCCTATTGGATTCTGGATCTGGAAAGTAGTGTCATGGCCGTATGGCGTATGTATGGCGTATGGCGCATCCTCTTACATAAGACTACCATGAAATACTGCATGAGTGCTGTTGTGTTTCTTTGGTTTAGTGAGTAAGGGTTGCGAGAGCCCATTTCCCTATCCCTCATCCTTAATGCTACTATGGTTGGCAGCGCGCTTGTAGCGCTTGGAGAGTTGCTTGTGTTATAGGCGACCGTAGCGACCTACCACCAGTCAGTAAAGCAAACTCATTTAGTAAACAATTCAACTAAATAAATACCCTCGTTTACCTATAGAAGTACTATGTGATTGTAATAAATGCATAAACTTTTTAATTTATAATTAAAAAAAATATTTTTTTTAATGTAAAAATGCTTGTGTGTGTCGTACAGGACTCTCTTCGAAAAGTATGGGATACTGTGCATCAGGCTAGGTTACTTTTCTTTAATCTTTTTAATATATAATGAAGACCATAGTCCAATGTAACAAATATGCGTGCTAGACGTCACTAATATTGTGGTGTCAACTATTTAATACTGGATACCACCGAGTTGCCGTAAAACAAACTTGAATGCAAGTTTTTGAAGTCCGCTTGTTCTTTATTTCTGTATAGTGGCTCACAAACATTTGATACGAGCACTTTTAGAAGCTTAAAACCAACAGCACATATGCTGTTATAACACGATGGGTTAGTTACTGTCGTTTTAAATAAATAACTGTACAAATAAATATTTATTGGAAATTATAATTACATATATTGTGTACTAGATGAGCCCGCAACTTCGTACGCGTGGTATTCGGTATAGCGCGTAACTTTTTTGTTTGTAAGCCGATTGGAATGAAACAAACACTAAATGATACGGGAAGCCTGCTACAATAAATCAATGGAACCCGCATTCGAATCGGTTAAACCGTTTCTGAGATTAGCGTGCAGAAACGTACAGACAATCAGACAAAAATTCTAAAAACTGTTTTTGACCTCGGTAAAGTGCAACGTGTACAAATTGTTTTTTTTTTTTTTTTAATATTTAATGTACAGACACAGCTCGCTTATGATTTTATTATATGCATAGATGAATAGTATCACTGTAAAGAAAAACAGAAGAGCTTTTAAGTTTTGTTTTGATGTTACTTAAAAGTAAGTAACATCTAAATTAGTTATGACTGCGGAACGCAATGTGCCTTTCAACTACGATATATTATGTATAAAAATATAGTTAGTATATACCTACATAATATATACCTTTTAAATATTCAATGAATTTTTCAAATACGTACAGTGGTTCTAGATATTATATAAATAATTTAACATAATTATAAATCTGTGCTCTATGTTTAAAATATTAAATTTTAAATGTAGGTACTGTTTTATTTCTAAACTCATGATCGCCTTGTACTGAAAGTAAGCGTTAGCTGGACTGTTTTAAATCAAAATGTGTGCCACAGTCAGTAGATTTAGGTGTGTTTTAACTGCGATAAACAAATGTCAGGTAAACATATACGTAACAGGAACATTACGAAATGTGCTTTCTACGATACAAAAGAGGAACACTTTATCCCGAATTTTACGACTCCGAAGATTTTATTGATATCTCTTCATTTAACTCGAAGAATTCGAGTTGGTAATGAAAACTGAAATAAGCAGGAATTCCTTTTTAAACAATATAAAACGAAACTCACGTAATACCTACAGGTAATAAAATAATTTATGATCTAATGTGGGGGAGTCTGTATCTCTTGCTAGAGTTTGGATTGGAATGAAATATTTTCTGTCAAAGGTAAAGGATAGTAAGTAGTGGCAGGGCACACTGCTTTCGCAGTAATTTGGGCAGCCCATCTAAAGGAAGTAACCACCCCCTTACAAAAGACCACCGTGAAATAACAGCACGTCTGCCGTTGTGTTTCGGTGAGAGAGTAAGGGATGCCGAAGCCCATTTCCCTATCTTCTCCCAATCCGTTATCCTTAATCCTACTCTAGTCGGCAGCGCACTTGCAGCAACTTTGGGGTTGCTTGTGTTATAGACAACGGTGGCCAGCTACCATCAAGTGGACTGTCAGCTTTTCTGCCGATCTTAACGAAAAAAAAAAGTAAGACCTAGGGAATTTGGACAAACAAAATATAAAAAAGAGTAACACATACGAGGGGCACACTGAAATGATCGGGAATAAGAAAAACCACATGCACGGTATAGCTAAATTGTATTTTATTGTTTTTCGAAGTATTCTCCATTCAACTTAATGCACTTTTCCATTCGTGCAAACCAATCATTAAAACAGTAATTCCAGTCTGAAGTTGATGTTGACAAAATGGCTGATTTGTACGCTTCCACAGCTGCTTCGGGGTCTTCAAACCGTTGACCGCGTAATAAATCTTTCATTCTAGGGAATGTAAAGAAATCGTTTGGGCTCAGGTCAGGACTGTACGGAGGATGGCTCATCAGCTCAACGTTTTCCTGCTTCAAAAAATCATTTGTCTTCCGAGCCGTATGGGAGCTCGCATTATCGTGATGTAAGATGATGCGACGTTTCGGGTTATTTTTTCGGAGTTCGGCTATCATTTCTGGCAAACAAACCGTGATATACCACTCGGCGGTAACCGTTCTGCGTTCCTGTAAAGGAATTGTACCAACATGCCCCTTTTTCGAGACAAATGTAGCGATCATTTTCTTTGACACGCTGCGGGAGCGAACCACTTTCGTTGGCTTGACCTCGTCTTCGAAGACCCAAACTGCTGACTGATGTATTCTTTCAGGTTCGTATGAATAAATCCATGATTCGTCACCTGAGACGATATTATAAACGGCATTTGACTTCCCTCCGTTGAAGCGTTGCAGAGTATTCCGGCACCAATCTACACAAGCCGCCTTTTGCTCTTCGGACAAATTGTGGGGAACCCAGCGGGAAACTAGCTTTCTTCCACACAGCTCATTATATAATATCAACTGAATTGCAGTCATTCCGATACTGATAACAGCCCGAATCTGCTCGTATGTCGCCTGACGGTCATTTAATATATTAGTTCGCACAGCTGCGATGTTTTCAGGCGTGACCGCTGTTCTTGGTCGACCTGCAGAAGAAACAGTGCTGAGCGACACACGACCGCGTCGGAACTCGGCATACCAGCGGTATATTGTCGTTAGACTCGGTGCTTCAACATCATAAATCGAAACAAGTTCGCTGAGACATTTATCTAATTGTGATAAATTATGGCACGAAAATGTTCATGCGTGAGCTCCATTTCTGTTAACGACGTGTCAACTTTAAACCAACATAGTTTTTGTTTTTAATAAAAAATAAAAAAATTGTTTGAATGTCATTAAGATTCTAGGTTTTATTGTAACTCAATCCGAAATATTCTATTCCCGATCATTTCAGTGTACCCCTTGTACTGCTATAAATTCTGTAAATTGATTGTTTATGCTATATAGACCAGTTTATAACTTCGTCCCTGCCAATACATGCACGTCATTCATCTACCTCAGCTCTTATAAGTATTAATAGCGATCCGGCTTCTGCTTCGCACGGATGAAAAATTAAAACTTATTGTTTTAAGGAGATGTCGCATGTGCATTGAAGCTGTTGGTGGACATTTTGAACATTTGTTATGAAAATATTAAATCGTTGTTATTATTCTGTTGTTTTATACATATTATTTTGCAACATTTAGAACAGTTAAATTTTTTGTATCAAGTTATAAACTGGTGAACTGCATTGCTAGCTTTGTCTTTGTCTTTGAATCGATAGAATAAGTCAAAACTACAATGGTAACGAGTTACACGAAACAACTTGCTTGGAATTTGAAAACAAAAGGCACGTGGTATTAAAGTGATATTTTCACTTTCCTAATTTGGGAAAGTAATTTCCCTACCTTAACACTGGTGTGAAGCATCAGTGTGATGGTGAGTCAGGCGCGATTTGTAAAGTAGATTTTGGTCAGAAGTCTTAAAGATATTCAAATGAAATTTGTGTGACGTATTGACAGAATATTAAAGAAGTTTTTAAGAAAGTTTTTAAAAGTTAAGTTGTTATACTCGCTTTTAGAAAATTTTTGAGAACAATATATTTTTATTCAGTGTAGTTCAATAGCATCAATTAAATTATGTTTTTATGTGATAGCTATAGTATCAGGCTATAAGAATAAAAATAAATTATAGCTTTAGTAATAACGGATTACTCACAATAAAAAAATTGTTTACGATTTCGGAGTTACATAAAAGCAGCACAAAAAGAATTTACAGAAGAAATTCCATCCGTTTATCGCTTATCGTTTATCCGTTTATACACAAACCTTCCTCATTTATCGCTCTTTCCAGTAGTGAAAACCGTATCGAAAGAGGAACACGGAGAACCGCACAGTGACGGAGAAACACAAAGGCAAACAGCGATTTTATCAATATCAGCAATACATACCTATAATAAAATCGTAAACGAGCCATGTCTGTACATTAAAGATTTTTTCAAAAAAACAATTTGTAAGTCAGGGTAAGAAAAGGTTCGTCACCTGAAAGTCAACATTTACTTGCACCAGGGTTCCTTATATAATGCTTTAGTTTCAAAAGGTACTAAGAGTCTACGACTCGATAAAGGAATTAATTTGAAAACTGACGAAGGTTTTCGTACCCCGCGCTTATATTACCAAAAAATAGTTTTTGAATTTCTGTCTGTTTGTCTGTACGTTTGTGCACGCTAATCTCTGAAACGGTTTAACCGATTTGAATGCGGCTTTCACTAATGTATTGTAACAATCTTCCCGTAACATTTAGTGTTTGTTTCATTCCAATCGGTTTGCAAACAAAAAAGATACGTACTATATCTAATACCACGCGTAAGAAGTTGCGGGCTCAGCTAGTTATCCCTGTGGGGAGAGTAGTTAATTATTCGTCAATTAGGATTAATAAACACTAATCAACTGTATGTAATTGCAAGTCTAAAACCTATAACATTTTCAATTATGTAATTATAAATCCTATATATTATGTCAATTTTATGTTTAAAAAAAGTTAGCTTAGCCTCAAAACAGTGAAACAGTACAGATCTATACAGGAAACATTTTATGATAATTTAGAAATTTAGTTTCAGTAGGAAATTCTTAAAAAAAAATCTTGAAATTTTTCTGATCTTAAAATTCTTTTTCTGATCTTAAAATTAATTCCGTCAATACCTATAGTTAAACTTTAATATCTATTTTCCTCATTCCTCTCCAATCCTTTATTCTTAATCCTATTATCTGCAGCGGAGTTACGGCATAGAATGCTGCAGATAGCAATAGAATAATATAGCATTTATTTACTATACTAAGGACACACTGTTCAATAATTCAGCCGTCGACACCACTCGCGTCTGAACTATGCACTGTTGGGCAGCCCGTCTGGCGGCAGTAACCACTCACAGAAATAACAGCATGTGTCCTGTTGTGTTTCGGTGAATGACTAAGGGATGCCAGATCCCACTGACCTATCCCTTTTTAATCCCTTAAATCGTATCGTTTTTTTATCCTTTTTAATCGTACTATGGTCGGCAACGTATCTTCAGCGCCTGTGGAGTTGTTTGTATTATAGGCTACAGTAGTCACCAACCATCAATTGAACCGTCAGCCTGTCAAACTTTAATATAAAAAGAATTAGTACTAAATACTTAGTTTTTTCTGATGTTTTAAAAATGTTTTACACAATTTGACTAAATTATGTAAAACAAGGCGGGAAAAACGCCACAACACATTCGCCAGGAATGTTTCTATTGTTAAAAGCAGGCACTTGGCGCCTACAAATCATTACTTTGTGGGGTAAACGGAGCCGTGTACAAGTTAATAAATAATTTAGTTATAATATTGCAAGGCCGATATTAATGGTTGAACGCTGGTTGAACGCACGGCAACTAGTCAATTGTGACACAGAGACGACCCGAGGCGAGGTATAGATAAATATGAGAAAAAAAAAACAAAATATATTGTCCTTACATTACGTGTTAGTAATCAGCGGACGACCTTCGCAGCTGTAATTAGACAACAATTTGTAGGTAAAAATGGCTGCTATTATATCTCAATAAAATAATGGATGTATAGGCCTCTTGTATTACTGGATAGTTACTTTAACCTTTAACGTACTAGTGACTCATTCGTAGGTAACTTTCTTTACCCGCGTTTTTACCCTTAAATCTTTCCTGCACTATTTTTCGTGATTAAGACAAGGAATAATGTTTGCGTCTACTACAGTCGGAATAAATGCAAATGATACGATTCGTAGAGTCCAAAAATAAACAAACACACAACTCTGCTACCAAATTTGTTAGGCCATATCAACCATTAAGTATGGATACTAGACTTTGCTACTAAAACAAAAGACTCGCCGAAATGTCTTCGCGTACCGTCTTCTGCTACATTTCTAACCTTGAGGACCCTGAAATCTGAAAAAAGTATTAAGCGCCACTGTTCGTTCGTCTCTCAGACGATTCAAAAGTCTTTAGTGCTAATATTGTCCCAAATCTCAAACGGCCGTCATTCGACGTCGATCCACACAAATTGAAACTAAAATCACTATTTCTTTTGTCTAGTGACACGGATACAAAACTCCATACAGTAAACCGTATATTATTCACTTCAACAATTAAAATTCTTCCCGATAAAGAAACATACGCTACGCGTTCAATTCAATTTCGCCATCCTGTTTTTTACAACTGGCCACAGACTACCGCAAGTCAACAACCACATTGACATCTAAGTGATAAGAAACGATCAACTAATGAGCACAACCTAATAACATAAGTATAATGAGTTAAGGGCAATATTGCAAAACGATTTTGTAGCTTCTCGGAGATAACCGAATAAATTAAAAATAGAAGGTTTTTCTTAAATATTGCGTTACATATGAAAAAAAAATTAAAAGTTATAATTTTATTCTGACAAGTCAAATTAGCCGACGAAAATAACGCTTTTCTACTAAGTCCTAGTCTTAAGGGCACAATGCGAGCCCTTGGTTCAGGACATCAAGACGTCATCCTTTCTAATGCACTGTCTATGCGTCACATGTTCATTTAATTTTTAATCTCTTCGTGGTTAAATTTCTTGGTCCGAGTAGTTTTTTAACTCGGTCAGCAAATTAGTCTTGCTATATAACGGTTATTCAGTCGGCTTGCTTGGATTCCTGTCCAAGAGACACGAAGCTAGATATGATAATACAATTTGTAAAAAAATTAGGACATCCATTAAATAAATATGTTTAGTTATATTTTAAAAAAATTAAAGACATTTTCTACAAACATGAAAAAATAAAATTACAATACCTTCTAATATTAATTAAAAGAAAGAAATAGTGAAAATCTAATTATTTTCGTATTAAATGGACTACATTTTTTTACAATATGCGTATTACAAGGAATGATAATGCGTCATATTTTTCAGTAGCCGCATTATTCACTCAAAGTCAGATCAACATTTACCGAAGCAGTATCTGCTGAATATACAAGAATAAACAATTTTATTGTCGCTTTATAACTGTGAAGGAGTTTTCTTTCATCTCTATTTAACAGATAATTACATTTTGATAATATTATTTGATAATATTTGGATAATTTGATAATATTTAACAGGTCTGATAATACTTCGACACCTAATACACGTACAATTAAAGTTAATTAAAAACACTCAAATCTAAAAATTGTCCCTACAGCTTGACTACAACGACGGGAGACTCAGCTGCGTCCTCCCACGGTACAAACTGTGTAATATGTTTTAAAAAGTAAAATGCGATAATTCACGAAATTGAACAGGTGTGGTGTTGTGGAGTGATTTAAATTTTTGTATTTTCTTTAGGCACCGACGCCGAAGTTAATAATATTATGGATCTTTTTACGAGCGCGCATTTTCATTTGCAATGTGAACGAGAAACAATGTTAAAAGGTATTTGTAGGACATTTAAAAATAAATATTCTGCGTGCTTTTTACTTACGGTAGGGTTGAAAACAATGGTGTTTCGTCAAATAAAAATAAGTAATGCTCCATTGTGCTTATATTATATTAGCATAGCTCAATTAGTAAAGAAAAGAATGCAGAAAATTGTTTTTTCCGTAAGAGAATTTTTTACACAATTTTTTAAAGAATTTTAAGCAATTAAAAGATGAAATACGAAGGTTTATCGATATAAGAAAAGGCAATTGAAATTGCGAAATTAAATAAATACTATTAAATACTATTGTAAAATTATGAGGAAGGCATTAACTATGTCCAGTGAAAGTCCTACGATTGAGATTATGATGAAGTATTATAGCACATTATAATAAAGAGTACTAGCGTACAGTATGGCCACTCCCTGCCTTCCGTTGAAAAGCCCCCACCCGCTCAGTTACCTCACAGTTACCGGCTAGCGCGGTGTGCAGAGCGGAGGCCACGTAAAATATTGAAATATATTTTATTTAGTATGTGGTATAAGAGGCTATTAGCAAAGATTCAGTTTTCCGTTGGCTATACATAATAATACTTTCTGTTATTAAAACTGATTCATTTTTCTCTCTTTCTAGCTACTATTATAATAAGAGAAAGTTAAAGTCAGACCACAGTTTTTTTAGCCACTTTATTAGTCTTTTCATTTTTTAAGCAATGGGAAAATGAGAAAGCCTATAATAAACGAATTCGTCTTTTTCTCACAAATCCTCACGTACTCACAAACTTTCGCGTTTATAATATTAGTATTATAATTAGGTGAATAATGCTACTTATTAAAAATAAAATAGTTTACTAAGCGCCCTTATATACTAATAAAATCTCAGAAAATAGAGATAAAAACTTTTTTGTTTATAATTAATTACAAGCACACAAAATTAATTCGAGGCAGCTATTACAAGGTCATCTCATATTGCCACACATTGCGTTCCCGATTCGCGAATGCACTACGAATAAATTAAGGCAACCCTAGCATGTCCTATCTCACTCACACAAGCATGGTACGCGTTCACCTACACGAGCTTAGACTGTGTGCGTACCAACGCGTTTGTTTCATACATTTTATTGCAAGTGTCCGAGGTGTGATTATAGCGTGCTCTGAGTTCCTCGCAGAAGAAGTTATTTACTCGGTGAACACAACAGCGCACGCACTCTTATTTCAAGGTGTCCTTTTTTGGTAGGGTGGTTACCGCCACCAGAAGGTACTGTTAAGATTTTGACTACAAAGAGCATTGCAGTCAAAACCTTGACAGCGCCTTCTGTAAAGTGACAGTGGCCATAGGCAAATTAACCTATAAATCTTATTGAGGAGCCCATAAATAAATCTTATGGTGTGATTGAGGTGCTCGACTCCCAGCAGGGTAAGACCCTTACCAAACTCAGACCAGACGGTTGGCTCTAGTCTGGATCTGGCAAGTAGTGGCAGGGACACTGCGTTTCGCAGCCCGTCTGGCTGCAATTAACACCCCCATACAACCACCGTAAAATAACAGCATTATGCTTTTCTATTTCGATGAGTGAGTGAGGGACACCAGAGACAACTTGCCTATCCCTTCCTAATCCCTTATCCTATCCCCTTTGCAGCGCTTGTGGCGTTGCTTGTGTCAATAGGCGACGGTATTCCATCTACCATCAAGAGGACCATCAATCAGAGACCATTAAAAAAAAATCGGAAAAAACACTTAACTGCCAATACGATGCACAACATACTCTGAATTTATTTAAATTTATTTTGAGTACGAAATACAAGCAATCGCTTAATAGCAAATTAAACATTTTATGAATGGCCCATCAAAACCAATATAACTACTCGAACGTTGAAAGTAATATTAAAATTCTATGGAATAATGATATCGGAATAATAATCTAATGTAGGCAAAGAAAATTTCTTTATTTTGCAGTCACGTTTTAAACGTCGTCGCGTCGTTTTAAACTACGTATTGTTTTCATTTACCTATTATTTTCATCCTTTTATGTTCCATTATCTACACTAATATTAAAAGATCTAAACTTTACCAGTTTGTTTGTTTATATGTAGGGGGTAATATTCGAAGCTACTCATCCGATTTAAAAAATCTTTCAGCAATAGTTAGAATAGAATTTCAAGATGGACGTAGATGACACGGGATAATAAATATATTATCCCGTAAAATGAAAAGGCTTTTTCGTGCTAATCGAATTTGCAAAGTAAGTCGACGAAAAAACGATCGAACGAAAATATTTCTTTTGAACGCTGCTTTAAACGGTGAGATATATATGAATGATTTCTATTGATAAGTTGTAAAGCTTGATAATGCTTACAAAAACACCAGCGACAGCCTATGTCTAAAAACTACTTTTAGTATTTAAAAAAATCGTTATGTGATGTTTATTGGCCATATTATCAATAATTAAGAATCATTATCAGTTTTTAAAAACTTATAAAGTGATTTCTGCTTATTACTGCATATGTTTTGGACGTATGGTTAAAGAGATAATACGATTTAACATGTAAAGCGCGACTGCGCCGTGAAGCCACAGATACGCTGTGACTACCGAGAAAAAATCTGGGGGCTAAACCGCGGGTACAGCTAGTTTTGAAACAAAATATTAATCCAGGATTTATAGCAAACTATTTATTTATTTGTACGAGTAATATATGTATTTATTTATAATCTTCTAGGAAAAAATAATGTCATGGTCATGATAAATAATGTCATACTAATATAATATATATAACAAAATCGTAAACGACCGTGTCTGTACATTAAATATTTTTTCAAAAAATAATTTATACACGTTGTACTTATATTATCGAGGTCAAAAAAAATAGTTTTTAGAATTTTTGTCTGTCTGTGCGTTTGATCGCGCTAATCTTAGAAACGACTTAACCAGTTTGAATGCGGTTTTCGGTTGTATTATAGCAAGCTTCCCGTAACATTTAAGTGTTCATTACAATCGGTTTACAAACAAAAAAGTTAATTACATGTTATTCCGAATACCATGCGTACGATGTTGCGGGCTCAGCTAGTACCTACCTAATAAATAAATCATAAATTTTCAGACATTTGTACATACGTAGTAAATTCGGAGTAAATTTATATCTTCAAGTAAAAAGAAAATTAGTAATAATAATGTTTTATATCATCAATCAGATCAACGAGTTTTAAAACGAAAATGCATATTTATACCAAAAACCACCACTTCGATCCTGTCCACTATAATCTTCAGGATTTCGTTGGAGCTCCCCCGCAACCTGCACATAATGGATGCACTTTTTTTGCATGATGGCATATAAATCGCCAATGACGCAATTTCTTTTGGACCAATAGGTAGTAAATAATAAGAAAATTTTGACGTTTTTTTTTTATGAATTTGAATTTATTTTTCTTGTTAGAGGTTCCTTAACATAATATAAAATTTTAATGATTAAAAAATTTAAAGGAACTTCAAGTTTAGGTACAAGGATTACATACCTAGATTATTACCATGTATTAGGTGGCACTGATGGATACACGCCTGTCTAACAAATATGACGATAAAATAGGGGCCACCACGCTAGTACAAGACGTATTGGCAGAACTCACGAATCTTCTTAGATTGTTTTTTCGGATGAGCAGGTTTCGTCGTCATATATTCCTTCGCCTTGGGGGCATCATTATTTCTAATCTACACACGGTATTGGCAAAGATATTGAAAGACCAGGATTCGAACTTGCGTCTGAGGTGTCTGCTGCCGATCTGCGTGTAAAACGAAGGATGTATCAATTAAATTTTAAATACAAGTTTCAGATAACTATGCACATTTTAATTTGCGACATTTTAACAACATTAACAACATTTATATACGATAATAACTAGATAATAAACTAGTTTTTTTATACTGAACTGCGATATCAAAACATTAAGGCAAAACATGACTCGAGGTCAATACATGTTCTTTATAAACATTAATTATAAGAACATTAATAAAATACCTACACAAATGTAAGAATGCATTTTAAAAACAATTACAACGCTATCTGAACCATGATAAAGTATTTTAATATTCTGTGGCATGACTTCAAATGAACATAATATTTTTTATTTACCTACTTCAAAAGATTGTACAACAGTTTGTGCTTGTTCGTGTTTGCATATTTAATGCGATTAAGATAGCTGTATAAAATTTAAATAGTTTTGCATAAAACGTTTTGTTTGTAAAGTAAAAGTGTAGAGGATTTATCCCACCTACCAGGGCCGGATTATCCATTAGGCGGCGTAGGCCTAGGGCTATTGCCTAGGGGCCTGCATCGTCTAGAGCCCCCCAAGCTCAGTGAAAAAATAATAATTGAAAATAAACATTCTGAATGAAAATTAAAATAGACGATTTGTAATAATATTATTGTCCTGTTTTTTTACACTACTTCGGCATAATTCAGTAAATATCGTAACAAATTTCAAGTTCTCAAAGAATAATATTATAAGTTTTTCAAACCTCCTCACCTTGAACACCACAAAAACTTATTTTATGTCCTTTTCTATTGACAAAAGAACACAGCCAGATAATGGTTTCGGAGTGAGGATTCACAGGTGTGGAAATCTCCAAAATACCAACTGTTCTTGCAGCTATATTGAGGGAGTTTCAAAAGTTAGATATTTGGGCGTTATAATTGATAATAGACTATCATGGCACTTCCACAATGAACAAATTATGTGCAGGGTTAGGAAACTGATATGGATTTTTAAAACACTTCGACATGTTGCAAACAAAGAACTTTAAAAAAAAAATTATACAGCCTTAGTTCAATCAGTTTTATGTTACTGTATACCAATATGGGGTGGAGCCACTAAAATAAAATTTCTGGAATTGGAGAGGGCCCAAAGATCATTGCTCAAAGTGATGTACTTTTTACCTCATAGATTCCCTACCACTCAACTTTATAACTATTGTGACGTCTTATCTGTAAGAAAATTATACATCCTAAATGCTACACTTAAACTACATAAATCCTTAATTTATGACTCTAATATAATTAATAAGAGACGAAATGATATAGTTGTGCATGCTAAAATTGTTAAAACCGCCTTTGCTCAAAGACAATATATTACCCAAACTTCTTACATATATAACAAAATAAAGGAGAAACTTAATATTTACCCCATGACCCACTATAATTGCAAAAAGACCCTGACAAACTGGCTGAAGACCCTAAATTATGATGAAACCGAATCTTTATTAAAGATTATTGCATAACATAACTCTATTAAATTATTATAATAATGACATCATTTCACACATTACACATACACACTCACACACGCGCACACACACACACACACACACACTCACGTATATTATTCTAAGTTTTTAAGGCGACGATGATGAAACGGGGACTCCTGATACAAGTATGCTTAAATACTTACTAGGAGTGCCCCAATAATGTGTATTTGTACCTAGAATAATATAAAGAAATAAAGTATTTTTTTTATTTTTAAGTACTTACAGCGACAATTTTAACAGACTAGAGATAAGACTCTTCAAAACTTTGTATTTAATAATATTTTAATAGGGTGATAGGATATCCTGGTAGTACAGTAAAAACAGCGTAATTATAAATGGAATTGCATAGTTGAGGAAGTTAGAAAACGGTTAAGGAACCCTGAGACGATTTCCTCACAGGCTTAATCCGGACCTGCCATCTAGAAGCTTTAAGAAAATTAAAAATCCATAGCGGGTGCACTCGTTACGTTATTCTAAAAGGATTTTAGGTTTTTGTTTAGCCTAAATAATATATATTACTAGGTTTTGCCCGTGACTTCGTTAGCGTCCCTAGGGAACAGTACTTTTTTCCAGATACCCTATGTACCTGTAACCCTGACAAAAGTATGCAAAACTTCATGATGATAGGTTGAGTAAGATAGGCATAAAAGTATAACAAACAAACAAACTCACTTTCGCGTTTATAGTAGCAATGCTCTGTAGCATTGCTCAACAAGTGCCTCATTTTAAAAAAAAAATGCCTTATATTATCTCAGGCTCATTAGTCATTTTTGATCTCGTTAACGAAATCTCAACAAAACCTCATGTCGTTTGTCTATGAAAACTGCTAATATTCATACATTTTATGATTTTTTATTATTTTATTCAATATATATTACCTCCAATATTGTATTTATTAAAATAAATTTCTATAGTGTTTACGAAATGACAGACCAGAAACTATTTTTTTATGATATCTTCGTACCTACTTTTGAGGTGTAGGTATACTTAAAGCGACACCGGATTGTAGGGCGAGGGTGAAGCCCTTAGGTATTTCCAAACGATCAAGTACTTCCAAACTAACATACCCGCACACTACTTAAGACTACTTCGCAAGAAATCCTGTATTTTCGTCGGAGTCAGTAACTTCCCAGACGAACCGCACGCTATATTCCGCACTTTATCTACACACACACACAAAACAATTTATAACATTATATTTATGTTACCGAGGTCAAAAAATATTGTTTTTAGAATTTTTGCCTGTTTGTCGGTTTGTCTGTTTGTCTGTGTGTTTGTGCACGCTAATCTCTAAAACAGCTTAACCGATTTGAATGCAGTTTTCACTGATGTATTTTAGCAAGCTTCCCGAGTGTTTGTTTCATTCCAATCGGTTTACAAACAAAAATGTTATGCGCTATACCGAATACCACCCGTACGAAGTTGCGGGCTCAGCTAGTATATAATATATTAATACGTGAGCAGTCATTTCGGTAAGTTTTTAACGGCTAGTTACATAACAGAGAGATACCTATAAAATTATTTCTCAAGTATGTGTTCATTTTGACTTGACCATGTTTTCACGCACACAAATATTTGATTATTTAACCAATTTTTTTTTCCATCAAAAGCCCGTCCAGCCAAGCATCACAGATTGCGTTTTGACGTTTTATTTGCATTGCTCGGTTGACTTCACGTCTGCCGTCTTCTGTGTACCGTCACGTCCCAATGACGAACGTATTCCGTCAAAATTATTATATTCCTATATTCTGATAACGGTAATTTTTTTAACTAGTGAATTATTTATTTATTCACATTCTGGAAGTGATCAAGTCATATCCTGGTGCCTTTTTGCGGTTAAGCGTTTTGATCGTTGCTATGACCTCACATTTTTTGATCATTTTAATTGGAAGATCAAGTTGAAAGGGCTGATCGAGACATTTAGCAATTTCCACATGTTTAAGCTTGTGTATGTTTTGAGTAGGGTTTGGAACAAATACAGTGTCTAGATGGGAGACAAAAGTTTCTGCTTTTTCTGAATCGCTTTTAGCCCAAGAACCGTCCTTTTTACGAATCGGGGGTCTAGATGTTAGGTCTTTTTAGCTTCCTAGTTGCTTTCCACAGCGAGTAGTCGCTAGAGGCTGTGGCATCGAGATTTTTCAGGTAATGTTGAACGCTCTCATTTCTCTTAGAGTGCAGTAGGCTTTTTAATTTTGCGGATAGGTAATTTAGTTTCGTTTTATCTTTATGGAATCTAGTTGTTTGCCATCGCTTGGGTGCTTGTCGCTTTTCTGCAACTAGGTCTCGCACAGATTTTGAGCATTCAGGCAGCTCATAATTTTTGCTGGCAGGAGTACTATTCCATGCTGCGTTCTGAATACATTGGTTGAAGTGTTCAACTGCATCCATAATATCCTCTTCTGTTTTAAGAGATAGATTAATATCTATGGTCGATTTCACTAGAGAGCGGAATATTTCCCAGTCTGTTTTACGAATGTGCAAACTGGGTGCTTGCTTTGTATTCAAGAGTTTCTGATGAACTTCTAGTAGCACGACGCTATGATCAGATGTAAGGTCTTGACAGTTCGTACATTTAAAATTTTTCAACGGAATTCCTTTTATCACTGTGAAGTCTACAATATCTGGAACTTTTTTTGGCGCCGTTGGCCAGTAAGTTGGTTCGCCACTGGATACCGTAACAAGATGTAGGTCGTTTATAGCTGCCAGCAGTTGCTTTCCCTTAGGGGTAGTTAAGCGTGACCCCCAATATTCGTTTTTAGAGTTATAATCGCCACCAGCAATAAATCTAGGGCCCAATTTTTCGAAGAAGTGGACATAATCATCTTTTTTAATAGCATGTTTAGGAGGAGAGTATAAGGCAGTGACAGTTAGATGTCCCCGCCAGTCCTCGACAACTACGCTAGTAGCCTGTATTTCCGCAGTTTTAAATGGTTCTGCCTCATGATGTCTTATGTTATTTTTAATAAGAATTGCAGATCCTCCATGGGCTGTACCATCTGGATGCATTGTTTGATAGAATTTATAATTCCGAATACTTAAGTAGTTTTTATTGGTAAAGTGAGTTTCAGATACCAATAGGATATCAATTTCATTTAGTTGTAGAAAAATCTCTACTTCGAGAGCATGGTGTGAGAGCCCATTAGCGTTCATTATAGTTAGTTGTTGCAATATTTGGGCCAATGAAGTCATTATTACCTTCATGTCGCTATTTATAGTTTGGTCTAGTTGTGGTTGGTTAGTTTGTTGGTTGATATGGGGTATGTTCATTGGTTTATTAGAAATTAGAGCTTCTTTATTTTTCTTTATTTTTTAGCGGTTTATTAGAATTTTGGGTTGTGTTGGCAATGTCGACAATTTTATCGTTGTGACGTTGGATGTTCAGCCTCGATTTATGTTGTTTTACTGGTTGTGAGGGGTATTTAATTTTTTGTAGTTCTTTGTAGACTGAGCATCCTTTATAGTTTGCAGGATGGTTTTCTTCACAAAGAACACATTTGACGGAGTCTGACCTTCCTTTACGTTCACAGTTGGTCGATGCATGTTCTCCAGCACATTTGATGCATTTTGGTTTCCTAAAGCAATATTTTTTAGTGTGGCCATATTGTTGGCAATTTCCGCATTGCGGAATTTCTCTTTTAGGTCTGGGTGGTTCTATTATAATTCTACAGTGCATAAGACTTTTAATGTCGTAAATCAGTTTATTGTTGGTATTAGTTCTATTTCCACAAAGAATATGGGCAAGGGCTTGTTATTCATTCTTTGTTTGACATTCCAAATGTTAGTGACTATATGCCCATGCGTTTTTAATTCTTCTTTTATTTTTTCTGAATTACTGGAGGGGTGAAGATTTTTAATCACTACTTTAAAGCAACGATCCTGCTTAAGTTTGTAAGTATGGAATTCTGTATTTTTTTCATGAAGAATTTTGACTATTGTTGTATAAATTTCTGTCATTTTTGGTTGTATCCTGACTTGTTCGTTGCGAAGAACTTTTACTTCGTAGTTTCCTTTAGCTACTTCGTCTAACATTTTAAGCAATGGTTGTATATTGCTGACCCTGTCTATGTAAAGTGGAGGAGGTCTAATGGGCTTCTCAGACTTTTCAGTAGTTTGCTGTTCTTCTGTATCCTTGTCTAGTTCGGAGAAAATGTTTGAAGTTGGCGTGGGTTGACTAAGCCAGTATGTATCAATTTTCTTTTGTTTTAGGGATTTTCTACTACCAGGGCTTTGGAGTGGTCTTTTTCTTGATATTACTTTAGTCCATTGATAGTTATCAGTTTCATGACATCCAGCTGGTACCATATTATCAATGTCACTAAGCAATTGAGTTCTTGGTCTGTCAGAGAATGTGTTTTGAAAGATTTGATGTGTCAATATTTTATTTGCAGATTGTTCAGTTTGAGAGAGGTTATTTGATTTTTCTATTTCCATGTTGTTCCCACGAGTAGGGTCGATAAAAAAGTCACACATAGGGTAACGCCCATTCCCATGTGAAGGCACTATACAACAATGTGAGCCGGGTCCATTGAGGTTGGCGCTAGTGGCTGATATCCCATCAGTCATTCATGCTATTGGCGCGTATCCCACCGTAGGATTGGGGTTCTTTTTATAGAGGACAACGACCTCTTGGTCCGGGCAGTTAAGCCAAGACCCCCATTCCCGCGAGACATGACCACAGGCTTACGGGTTGGTGATCATTTCCTATCACCTAGTTTTAGCTATTCGCTAGTCAGGTTAGTTAATTGACCGCCGCCTGAGACTCGCCGTTGTTACTTGTTTAGCACCACCCAGGGTACACGTGTAGGGTGACTTAAGGCATAGATGGTAAATCCTACGGACGCAAGTAACTTCATCCCCCAAAGTAGCCGTATTAATAAAATTGTTTAGCGCTGCGTCACCTTAAAAAGATTATACAAATACGGAAAAAACAAAAAAAAATTATAAAATGCGAAAGTGAGTTTGTTTGTTTATTACGCTTTCACGCCTTAACTAATCAACAGATCCCCATGTAATGTTGCATACGCGTTGTCAGGGATACTGAAAGGACATAGGGTACCTTTCATCCAAAAAAAGTACTGTTCCAGAGGGATTACCTAAAAATAAAAAAATAAAATAAAAAAATCAACGCCTGAAAATATATATGAGCAATAAAGATTGAATAACACCTAAGAAAATGGGGGCGCGCAAGAAGTCGTCGGCAAAAGCTGGTACAAATCTTCTGAAATATACATCTCTATATATAAAAATGACCAAGGGAATCCATATTTCCCTTGGTCACGGCATCACGCGTGAACGGGTAGACCCGTTCACGCGTATGTAGTTTATCATAATTAAACACAGCCTATATTTATGGCATATCGACAATACGCATGATGACTCCACGGTACTTTTTTGCGCATTTTCTTTACAAAAAATAGAGGATGTGAAGGAAAAAATTATGTTTTAAATAATACAATTTAAACTTTGCGCCGATACACTAGAATAGCAATGGGGTGTGTTGTGACGTCACGCTTTCTTAAGTCAGTTTGAGAGTTACTCATGGCAATATTTACAAAAGTATGACATCATTCACTTTGATCGGTGTTTCAGTTAACATGGCGGTTTGCAGTATTTTATACTTTTATTTTATTGAAAATCTTATTAATCTTAATGTTTATATTAAAACTGGGTCATTTTTTTTAGAAAATTTTCAACATTTCTATCTTTCCCTAATATCATTTATTTTTTAATACTGTCATCATGCCTATTAATACAATGTTTCAAACTTTAAAACTGACTTACCTATAGACCAAAAATATAGTGTGCTTATTGAAAATAAGTATTGCAATGATTTATCAAAGATTTCAACAGTCTCTGGGTGCGTAAAAGAGTGATGTAATGGACCTTCGAGATGCCTTCGACGTCTAAATTTTAACGAACGCACATTTATTTTGTCAATCTAACGAGTTCGGTACTTAACTATAGTGTGATGATGTAAGCTAATGCAATCTCGACGAAAACAATTGGTCGCTTCGAGAACAAAATTAATAATCGATTTAAATGTTTCGAGAACATTCATTACTCCGTAATACGGATTTGCCTATTACTTAACCCGCGTTTGAATGTAGACTATATTTATAAAAAAAAATCAGTGTTTCTTTATTGCATTAAACCAAATTACAGGCAATTACAATCGTCATATTTTATCATATATCAGCTGGTGCTCGCAGCTTCGCCCGCGTGGAATATTTAGCTTATGTCCATCCTGAAATTGTATTCTAACTGTTGGAAAAAGAATTTTTTAAATCGGATGAGTGTTTTCGAATATTACCTCACATATAAATAAACAAACAAACAAACTTACAAACTTTATTATCTCTTTATAATATTAGTTTAGATTTACAATGGTCTTGTTCTATCGCGGAATGCTGATATGATTGGAGACTCCGCATATTAACGATATTTTGAAAATATCAACGAGGCCAATGAATCCTAATTATGTACTATTATTATAATAATGTAGGTACTATTATTTATTCTGTGCTGATATGATTAATACGAAAGTGAGTTTACTTGTTTGTTACCATCGATGTTTGTTACGCATAAGTCGTGAGCCTTAACTACCAATGAATCATCTCAAACGTCGTCAGAGGTACAAATAAGAATATAGGGCATAAGAATAAATAAGAACAAGTAGAACGGAAACTCCCGCTCCGGACGCGCTCAAGGTCACGATATTAGCCTACACATTAAACGGGATACTCAGTCGGACTGTCACGGCCGGCGTCTCTGCAGATTGAGTATTAGCCATGATAAAGTTTATTTCATTTTATTCTACTAGCTTTTACCCGCGACTTCGTCCGCGGAAACTATTCCATTTTCTCTAGATATCCATTATGGATTTTAGCTCTCGGATTATACTGCGGTGGTGACCCCTTAGTCTCCCAAGGTCCTTACCGCTGTGCCGTACTCCAAGTCGATTATGGGGTTTTGCTCTCAAACTATACCATAGCTCACCCAACGCTGAATAAACTTACTTAATAGTTTTACGTGAGCCTGTATGTTTTTATTTTATATTTGTAGGTAAGCAATACTTACTTAAATGGCTTCATTTGGTATAGTACTGTCTTATAATAACTTATTATTTAAAGGTATATTTAATGTAGGTACGTAACATAATAATGTAGGTAAGTATTTATAAATCTCATATTTTATAAAACTAGAATAAAATAATGGTTTCAAAGTAATATTATCTTTATTCGTAACAGCCCTAGAGAGGGGCGTAACGACGTGAAGGGGGAAGTAGTTATAAAAATGGCGGCGTTTGGGACTCGGACAAAGAAGATTCCGTTCTACTTGTTATTATTTATTCTTATATATAGGGTATCGTTTATCCAGATGGAGCTTTGTTTACTAAACTTTGTAATTAAATGTATTTACCTATTTAAATATATTGAACTCGACGCAAAGGCAGCGGAACTTTAAGTGCATATTGGACCTTTTCGCTGGGTGATGTGTCTTCATGGTATTTTAGTAAAAGAATTCGACGTCAAGTACAACATATACGCATGTAGGTACGTAAGGTAGTCGAATTCGTTAAAAATAATACCTCAGCCACTTTGGAAGTTATTCGCTGAATTACATCAATATTCATCGGCTAGAACCGATGTTTGCTTTCCAGAGCGTGGAATACATTTTTCTTATTCGAACAGAAATTTTCCCTTTAGCAAAAAGTAAAATATGCCGAAAATACAGTTTCCCATGTTCCACAATATTTTTTGTGGTAACAAAAATAAACATTTACTTAATTAAACATAAATAAAATATAATACATTAGGCTAGATAAATCGGTAACTAAACGAGAAGTAAGTCAAGTATTTGAAATTTTATTAAACAAATATTTGTGGTAGTGGAAAGTGAATCGATTAAGAATTCCACTAAATGAAAAGTGAATCCATTAACATTATTAAAATACATATACGAAAAGTAGTAAAATTAATCAATTACCTATATGGGTTTCTTCAAGCGTGCCGTAAACAAATTCCTGCAAGTGTTGTTCCTTGTGTCCTCAGGCGAGGGTAGCCTGCTTGCCACCCTTTATTATAATATAAAAAACGTATCTGTAAAAAATAATGCTAATTTCACTTCAGAAAAGAGACATGGGAATAAAGAAAATAATATTCAAAGTGAATAAAAGAATTGAATTTGAATTTTCTCAACTTTTTGAGTCAGGAAGTGGTAAGGTGATAAATGCAGATAAATTCAAAATTAACTAATATTAAAATAAACTTAAGAAATTAGTAGTGCGAGGTCACAGAGTCTGGCGAAAGTAAATCACACTCTTACAAAAGATTTTTGTATTTCTGTGAATGGTAAGAGGATTTTAGAGCTTATTTCCTTGTTCTTTTCTTATCCGCTATCCTATTAGGTCTACAGCGCATTAGCAATCATTATAATGTTGCTTATGTGCCACTATAATGTTATTATAATGTTGCTTATCCAACAAGTGAACAGTCAGCCTGTCTGCCGATTTACAAGAAAAAGCTTTATACAAAAAATTATACTTAATTAAGAAAGCTTTTAAAACATCTACGGTTGAGGCCTTTTAAAAAGTAAACTAAACGTATTTTTAATTATCCTTGTCGATGCGTACAATGATTATTTTTAAATTAATTTATTGAAGTAACCGCTTCAACATGGCGATTACTGAGCAAGTTACCGATAACGCCCATTACTTTTCAATTAATAATTCAGTTGTGGGAATTTTGTTGATAAGTAATGAAAGGATGTTTTTGTATAATGGTTATTAGTTATGATCGATACATCACACTGTTATTGTCTGCATTATATAAGCCATTATTCTTTTAGTACAATCCAAAACTGGCGAAGAGTTATAGAGCATACTATTAGGTCCTTACATATCAAATTGGCGTTTGGTTAGGAATTCCAAATTCAAATTTATTTCAAAATATTGGTCGTGTTTTGAATTTAGTGATTCATTTGTTTTTGAGTCATTTAATTTGCTTTGATATAGATCTAATGGAAAAATTAAAATATCGCATTATTTATTAATACAAGTTCCACCGTGGTACCAGTGCTGCAAAAACAGCTCGAAGGATTATAAATCGCTTTTCGTTCTGGAAATTTTGACATTCGGAACAAGCCCCGCGGATGGCCGGAGACCCAAATTGATAACGAAGAATTAAAAGTGACCCTGGAGGCGGATCTATCGCAAATGACGTTAGAGTTAGTGGCAGGCTTCGATGTGAGTGATAAAACAGTTTTAATTTAATTGAAACAAATCGGAACAGGTACCGCATACCACATGCACGCGTCGAGTACTGTGTTACATTACTCAACCGACAAAATAATGAGGCGATTTGGAATCGTAATGCCGATGGTACAGATTTCGCGTTCCAGTATATCGCATATAATAGATGCAAATTTCCAAAATTTGTAAATTAAAATTTTCATTAAAAAAAAGTTTTTTTTTCTTGTCAATTTTAAGGGCATCTCAGTTGCAAGTTGCATATCAAAGCCCGATTTAACTGCAGATGAAATCCGAAGAAATTGATCTATTGCCGCCAGACTTCAGCAAGCAATTTCAACGATTTATCGCAGTTGACATTGGTACAGGTTGACTGATTCTCTTGTAAGGAAGAAGAAGCCAAGGCAGAAAAATGTATACTTCTAAGCGGCATGACCGTTTTCTGCAACTTAAAGTTCGTAACGGCTGTGCAAGCCCGAAATGAAAGAATTAAAGTCGTGTGAGGAGTGCGAGCGAGCGAGCGTTCGCAGAAGATTTGAAGAAGTGGGCATAGGTTCGTATGTACCTGCCAAAACTCCAAAACTTGAAAGACACCATTGTGTACATCGGTTAAATTTTGCACGTGAACATCGCCTTTGGGACATGATGAACGAAAGGGGACGAGTACTTTTCACTGATAAGTGTTTTTAAACCAGATCTATAGAAGACAGAGAATATCGAAACGCAAAGGAGAATGTTACATTGAATCTAATTTTGAAAATACGGTGGCATATGTGGGCGATCCAGTTATGGTGTGGGGAGGGATGTTATGTTTGGGTGCTCGTACGGAGTTAGTGGTGGTCGATGGAGGGAATATGACTGCAGATGGGTATGTCCCACTTTCCCCCTATAGTGATGACGGCTTTATACTGATGCAGGATAATGCTCGAGCTCACATTACTCGCTCAGTCCAAACATACCAAACCATGTGGGTATAACAATGATGCTGTGACCAGCAAGATCCCCGGATATATGCATCCTATAGAGTACAGAGCATGCATGGGACTTGTTAAAGAGCGTTAAAACCAGAATGCCGCCCCCTAACAACCTGGGAGAACTGCAAAAAGCATTACACTTATCCCAAGACACAATTGATAGCATAATTCTTAGTATGCCCAGATGGATGGAAACGTTAGTCAGAGCACGAGGGAAAAAAACTATTAGTCATCCATTTATTTAAAGTTTGTGTTTATATTTGTGTTATTACAAAATATCTTCTATATATAAAAATGAATACCCATTTCCCTTGGTCACGGCATCACGCGTGAACGGGTAAACCGATTTTAATTCGGTTTTCACTAATGGAAAGAGGGATAAACGGGGAATGTTCATATATATAAAAATTGCACGCCGGGCCAAGCCGGGGGCGGTTCGCTAGTATTATATTTCATTCTTTATTTTTAATAAAAGTTAATTAAAACCTGTTTAATTAAGTCGATCTTAAAAGATATCAATATGTATTTTATACTCAGCCTTTTTTTTCTGTTCCGCTAATTGTGCCGGTGTAAGTATGTAGTGTATGCTGTTAAAGGGTTTGGTATAAAGCGAGAGGAAGGGGAAAGAGAACAACTAGCATCCTGGACTCATGTCCCGCGATAAACACAGGAAGCTAAACACAGGAATTTTTTTGATTTAGCATTATTGGCATAAGTGAATATTATAAATGTTTGAGTTTATTTAAGTTTTTTTATTATTATTTATTTATTACACTTTCAAAATGCATGAATTTTCACATTTTGCATACACGTTGTCAGAGGTACTTGCAGAAAAGGACTAAAGTCGCGGGCAAAAGCTAGTATGTAACATGTAAGGTGACGCTTCACGGCTAAAACAGCATAAAAGCCACAAACTTATATATACTCTCACACAGTTACAAAGGAAAGATTCTTTCTTTTTGCCTGTGATTATTTTTATCGAAGCACATAATTGAAAATAATAATCGATCATTATTTCATGAAATCGATACCTCCTCCATCGTGAAGAGCCGTATTGAAATAATGGGAGGTTCGGCACCGACATTGCGCGATAAGCTCGTACGGCTTCCAACAACGTCAGAACCATGATTATATGTTCGTAACAACTGGTTCGATTGAAAAATTTGAAGATTGCTGCAAATTTATTATAAAGTGGCTTAATAACAGCGAACTTTCTTTGTAAATGTACCTCGCAGATTATCCGTAAATTGTCAGACCGATGTAATGTTATTAATCTATTTCTTATATATATAAAAATGAATCCCTATTTTCTTTGGTCACGGCATCACGCGGGAACGGGTAAACCGATTTTAATTCGGCTTTGACTAATGGAAAGAGGGATAAACGGGAAATGTGTATATATATATTAAATTGTATCCCGGGCGAATCCGGGGGCGGGTCGCTAGTAAAATATAAAATTGTAATAACGCCTGGCTTGGCATTTTGTTTTTTACAGTGAAACCTGTTCATGTTCAATGAGAAAGGGTGATAGGCAGTTCAGGTGACGATATAAGTTACTACTTAAAAACAGAACCAATATCGGGGTGATCCTTGCTGATTAGTTGCTGATTATGATAGGAACTTTATCGTAATGAGGACACAAGCACCGTAAAAAAAGCAATGCCAAAGGTGCTTTAAGTGCGCTACCTTGCAGCGACATATTAGGATTAAGAATAAGGGATTAAGAAAGGATAGGAAAATCGGCTCTGGCATACCTCACTCACTCAGCGAAACATGGTGCTGTTATTTCAGGGTGTTTTTCTGTAAGGAGGTATGGTTACTGTCGCCAAACGAGCTACCCCAATGACTGTTAAACGCGAAAGAAAAATATATGTAGGTATAAGGAAATGTGCCCTAATATTTCGTGATTACGCTGTCTTCAAGTTAACCGAACGGTGACGAAATTATTCTCTAATCAAATTATTTGGTTTAGAACCCTTTTTGTTGAAATGGTTTCGTACAAGTTACCTACAATTTCACTTAAGAACACGACCGTGACGATAAGCAGTTGTTGAGGAAGTTAATTGTAACAATATATGTCAAATTAATCTCAAAGGTGACCTTTGGAATTCGCCTAAGGTGGATTAGGATTAGGATAATTAGGATAAATCTATCACTTGAATTTCCTTTGAACATCCTCGTAACTTCATCCTCTCAAACACAATCGAGTTTACCATTATTGAATACTTCCTTGAATTTCTTCGAATCAGTTATTCAAAGTAGCAATTGAAACATTGTTAGTGAACTACATACTTAAAAATAAAAGCCTACAATTGTGGTTCGGAAAAAAATGTGCCCATTATTATTCCAAGTATCGATTAGGATAAGTATAACATAAACCTATAGGAATACCACCAATAAATACATTAAGTTTTTATATATTACTGTAAATATTTAATTAAGATTAATGCTCTAAAATAAAATAAAGTTTATACCACCAATTATATTATAAGTGTACAATCAAAAAGTGAATTTTATTCAATAATTATATACATATTTTCAGTTCTCCAAATATAAACTTTATTGTCATTATCAGCAAAGAAGCATCCGCTGTTGGACCTGCCTTTTTCAATTGAGAGCAGCCGTACCGAAGATGACCATCGGTTATCAATCTCTTAAGCAGGTCTAGAGTGGTCCACTCCTTGACTACTCTAGTCTTCACTACTAGACTCTTAAAGAAATGGCAGAGCACAATGCGTTTCGCAGTCATAAATTGGGCCACCCCCTTACAAAAGACCACTGTAAATTACAGCATGTATTCTGTTGTGTTTCGTTAAGTGAGTGATGCCAGAGTCCATTTCCTATACTTTCGTAATCCCTGATCCTTAATCATACTATGGTCGACAGCGCACTTGCAGCGCCTGTGACGTTGCTTGTGTTATAGGCGACGCGACGGTAGCCACCTACCATCAAGTGGACAGTCAGCCTGTCTGAAGATCAAAAATATTTGATTTTAAGAAAATGCCTTTATTGAATTATCATAAAAATTGATAGAAAACAAATAAAAAATATATTAATGGAGAAAGAAAAACATAATTTACAACATACTTTTATGATTGCATGTAATGATAGGCCTAATTATAAAAAAAGTACCAAAAAATTTCGATAATAATTATGTAATTACTGTTGACGATACTACATAGAAGGCCCGATATATAGACATTAATAAGGTTCTATGAATGTTATTATTCTATATTTTCGTTTTTTTTTTTCATCAGCCACAAAACAAAAAATGTCCTGAACGTAAATTCCACATCTGAGATATCAAAATTGTGTATTTAGACGATAACTTATTAACAGTTTCACACTTGCATTAGAATTTCACAACTACAATTTCACTTACTATAAATCACAATACCGTAGACATTATTAGTGGATGGAAACTGGTCCTTAATATGTGGTAGGTACAGTACAAGTATGTCCATCATCACCTGTCAAAATAATTATAATGACAGCATTTCACGGCCGCTGCCAGATGAAAGAGCTTGTTAACTCGCCGTACGCCGCTCATTATCACCATATTTCATCGCAACGACTCGACTGCGCTGCCAGAAAATCTAACGCATTACACCGACAGATTATGTTTAACAAGTAACCTTAATCTCTTTATGGCTCACAATATTTTTATCGACAGTTCATTTATTTTTTAAATAGAGTTTTAATACAGTAAACACAGCCTCCTGTGTTTTCAATAAAGAAACAATGTCCTCATTACAAACAAAATTAAACAAGTCCCACTCATTACAAAGTAGAATCCAATTTTCTCGCTTTTTCAAACGCTAGTATTTTCAGTAGTGTTCTAGAGTTTTTTTTTAAACATTGTAGTATTTCAAGAGACAATATTGAAAATAATTTAAGTAGTGGTAGGCACACTGCGTTTCGCAGTCATTTGGACAGCCCGTCTGGCGGCAGTAACCACCTACTTACAGAAACCACATTGAAATAACAGCATATGTGCTGTTCGGTGAGTAAGGAATGCCATAGTCCATTTTCCTTATCCATTCCTAATGCCTGGTCGTCAGCGCACTATTGGCGACTGTAGCCACCAACCGTCAAATGGACCGTCAGCCTGTCTGTCGCCCTTGAAATTATAGAAAATTAAAAACCGGCAATATCCAGAGCCCATTTCCTTATCCCCTCCTAATCCCTTATCCTTAATCCTACTGTAGTCGGCAGCGCACTTGCAGCACCTGTAGCGTTGCTTGTGTTATAGGCGACGGTAGCCACCTACCATCAAGTGGACCGTCAGCCTGTTTGTCGACATAACATAAAAATATATATATATATATTTTTTCAGGATAATCAAACTGGCTGTAATATTAGATCGTTTTAAAATATTTGCTATCATTTTAATTATTTTGAATTAGACAAATTATTGAGATTTTTAATTTTGTAAATTAAGCCATTTAATACGTACTTATGAGTGAGTATTTGTAAAGTATTATTAAAAATATTGATCTCATTCTATGAAAATGGTATTCTATTAATGAGAATGAAAGTACATGTACATACGGGTGTATGGTATTTTTTATATATTGCATTCAGAACGTTTTTTTTTTGCTGAACGCATAAACGTCCTGACATTTAATTGGGTGACAGAAAGCAAGTAAATATAAACACTAGTTAGGAACGTAAAATTAGGAACGCTAGCTAGATAACGTTTAGGAAGTCTACGGTGGAAAAACAAGTAATTAGTTAGGCTGTCGGAAAAGTACTACAGTACAGTCTAACTAAAGTAAAACAGCAGAATTCCAACTCACGGTCCTTGGAAGCTGTGGTTAATTTATCATTGAGTAATTTATACAGGTATATAAGTAAGTATGTTCAAATTAATCAAGTAAACAATATCCCTCGGGCGGATAATATCTTCGTGAATAAATTTGTGTCCAACCAATTTTCTACGATTATTTATCACGATTACAAAATAAAGTCCACCTATCTGCGGTTGCGTTCGTTGAAAAATCACCGACAATCACAAAACACAGATATGTTTGTCCGACTATAAAATGTTAATGTAACTCCATAGTTCACGTAACCGCCGCCGATTTGTGTGGGATGCACTTTCACTGTTCGATGAGTTTGACCCACTATACTAGTTATATTACTAAATCATATTACTGATATTATATTACTAATATATTACTGAACGCGTGCTGTTGTGTTTCGGTGAGTGAGTAAGGGATGCCAGAGCCCATTTCCCTATCTCCTTTCCCTTCCTACTGTAGTCGGCAGCGCACTCGCAGCAGCTTTGGCATTGCTTGTGTTATAGGCGACGGTAGCCACCTACCATTAAGTGGACCGTCAGCCTGTCTGCCGATCTTAACATAAAAAAAATTTTAGACCTACATTTACATTTTTTTTTTATTTTAAAATTCGTCTATTGAGTCAACGTCTGTTGAAAAAAGCAATGCCTCAGGTGCTGCAAGTGAGTGACCGACCTTAGTAAGGGTAAGAGATTAGGAAGCGATAGTGAAGTGGGCTCTGGATTGTCTTATATTTATGTGCGGATAGGAAGCAATAGCTGCGTCAGCTACAAAGGCATGACGACATGGCCATGCGCCCGAGACTGGTTGTTTCTCGTCGCCCGACCGTACCGTACACACGTGCACTCTGTAATAATACATTATACGATAAGTATATCCACGAACTATCTAAATTATTGCTCTCCCTCTGTTTTTTTTTTTGACATAAATATTTATTTCACATGACACCCTAGATATTGTTGTGCTTGCTGTTAAATTTGATAATGCTTCTTTTTAAATTAATTTTTGCGTGCCTTTGTAAAACGGCGAAATATGATGTTCTTTTTGTAACTCTTTTGCAACACCTTCACTGTCATGTTTTAGCAAATAAATGAATTATTATTATTACGTGGTGATCTGGAGTGGACCATTAATTAGTGTGAACACCTAAATACTAGTAATGTGGCAGGATAAATGACCTATATATAAAACTACACAGCCACACTTACATACTTCACTATGATCTTCTGCCCATTCTGCCCATAGTTACTGTCCCATTACATAAATTGTTTTTTTACACAAAGGTCGTCCAACAGGGTGACGGTTCACTTGATGATAGACTACAGTCGCCTATTAACACAAGCAAAGAGACAGGAATTTGAAAACGATAGGGAAATGGACTTTGGCAGTTCTTACTCACTCACTCGCCGCAACACGAACAGCACATATGCTGTTATTTCACTGACAAGCTACCTAATTTATGAAAGCAAACACTGTTTGTCCTTCCATTACTATAATTATTAACGGAGGATGAGGATATATTTAGGTAGACCCAAATTACTTGTGATTCCCAAACATTGCCATATATTGTACGCCGAGAACTATATTTTAAAACGCTAACATTTTGACGTACATGTATATTGAATTTAGTCCTCTCTCATTTCTTCAGGAGTTTAGAGGCATTTGTCCACGTCGGAACGAAACAAGACGATATAATTTAAATAAAATGTACCTACATTAGTAACTGGCGCCTTTTACATTGAGTACAAATTGGTACCTTTTTCTTTTTATTAAAAGAAGAAACTAGTTTTACTAATAGCTTACTGGTATGTACTGGTATTTTAGATTAGTAGTAGAATTACTCTAAAATAAGAATTGTTTTTGTTGGCTCAGTTTTGTTCAATATTCTGAGGTAAGCACTAAAAATTAACCAAACA
Organism: Bembecia ichneumoniformis; assembly: GCA_910589475.2. NCBI lineage: Eukaryota > Metazoa > Arthropoda > Insecta > Lepidoptera > Sesiidae > Bembecia > Bembecia ichneumoniformis. The sequence goes on along the minus strand of OU342537.1, from coordinate 6,548,636 downwards.
TCGAGAAAGAAATTTTTTTTCAGAAGCAACATAATATTAATTATACTTATTGACCCTATAAATGTTCAATTTAAAATATAAAATGTCGATATGTAAAAGTTTAGGCGTTTGGTCAAACAGTTTGAAGGCCATGTATGATGTATTTGACAAACGACCTACATGTTTCGTTTGAGAGAGATATCGATTAACGCCGACTTTGATGATGTTTACAAAATATGTTTTATACATAGTATTCGCTATTTTTGTACCGATTGGAATCCTTCAAAGCAAAATGTTATGTTTAACAAACGTGAAACGTAACATTGAAAGGTTAAAGTAAAATAAGCAGAATTTGTGGCGTTGTTTGTCTTTAAACTGTGTCATCATCGTCATCCATCAACAGCCTTATTATGTCAGCCTATGTACCCACTGCAGGGACAGAGGCCTGCTCTCACAACAAAAGGGCTATATGGTCCACCACGAAGGCCCAGTGCGGGTTAGAATTTCTTCTTTGGCGTATGCAAGTTTCCTCGCGATGTTTTCCTTCATCGTTTGAGAGTAGTCAGTAAGAGCACTTAAGTTTTTAGAAAAAAGTGGTACATAGCATAACCCGGGATCGAACTCGGACCTCTAGACATGATAGGCCGCGTCTTTCCAACTGCGCCAGTAGTGCAGTGTAATTTTTAAAATATAAGAAAAATAGAAAGAGTCGTTTATACGACTTTCAAATGAATACTTAGTTAACAAATCGTAGTTTGTATATATTTTAAATTTCCAGAAAAATGTAATTACAATGATTTAAAGAAAAAACAAGACATTTTTTTCTTTTACATGCCAATAATCTTAAAATTATTCAAAACACAATAAATAAAATTTAACCATTTTTTTTTAAATACCAGTTTAAATTGATACGTAGAAAATTCGGCAGAAATTATTTGGCAAACTTGTGCAAATAATCGCCCTGAATTTATTGCTCCAAGAAAAAGGAAAGGCACGACTAAAGCTTCGTGTGGACCTCAGATAAGCCAGCCTTTTCATTCATCTTTGCAATGCTGGTTTCTTATGTAATATCACATATTTATCATATTTTTACTAACGCCCCGCCCCTCGCTTCTCACGGTTTTTTTTCTTCAAATTACATACAAAACCTTCGCTCTTTCTGTTCCGTTCAGTAGTTTTTGAGATTAGCGTGAACATACATACATAAATACATACAGAGTGTCAGACGCGGCGGGGGACTTTGTTTTATAATATCCAAGGATGTAATAAACGACAGGCAAGCTGCCATTCCACATGACGTTATATGGCTATAACATCGCCAGGGGGATGCAAGTCCGCTGTCGACCCTGATAGGATAAAGGACGGGATAGGAATATGAGAATGGATACCTACTGTTATCACTTACTCGCCCATCGAAACATAACAGCACATATGCTATTATTATACGATGGTTTTTCTGTAAAGGAACGCCAGACGTCTGTCCAGTTAATGTATTCTAACCACTATTAAAATTCTAAGGAAACATCCTCAATTGAATTGAAATATGAAGCCTTTAAAGCTTTCACATTAGACTTCCTATTACCATCAAAGTTTATGATAACATTGTAGTGAAAACTTTTCGTGTACTTATATATAAAGTCTACTAAAGCTAAGATCATGATGTTTTTATAAAACACTAGCGGCCCGCCCCCGGCTTCGCCCGGCGTGCAATTTTTATATACCCTAAAACATTCCCCGTTTATCCCTCTTTCCATTAGCGAAAACCGAATTAAAACGGTCTACCCGTTCACGCGTGATGCCGTGACCAGGAGAAATAGGGATTCATTTTTATATATAAAGAAGATAATTTCAATTTGTTCTATAGTAGACCAATTACGAGTATATTTTACTTCTAATAACATAACGTAAAAAAAGTTTGTGCATGTTTGCTACTTTAGAATTTTATTAATTTAAAATTTTGTTATTATTTAGTAAGAAGTTATATTGCATGGTTCCCTAAGTCAATGGCCCCGAAGAAAACGCCAGAATATGTTAATGGTACTATGACAGCTATTGTATCGATTTCATAAATTCAATATGACTATCAGAGTTAGCGTTGAATTACGTAATAAAATTTATCACGTATTTGTTTATTTTTTAACATGGCCAGTTAGTTTTACTGCTAACATAAGCTTCTGTCTGTTTCACAGCTAAATTTTTCTACCACCTAACGATGCAAACAGCGATAAACGAGGAAGGTTTGTCTATATAATTTGCACATCCTTCTTGGTTATGCGGATGAAAAAAAATTGCACTGATATTAATAATGACACGCTAACTCAAACACCATTTCACCGATCACCGAAAAAGTTGGCTACGTAGTATATTCCTTCATCAAGGAAGGCTCCAATTAGATGGACGTAAGGCAACAACCTTCAAAATCTTCTCAATCAACCCAACCGCGCGATTAACGCGATCGGTCGGCGCGCTCTCACGTTCAAATATTCCGATGAAGATTCTTTATAAATAAAAAAAAATGATATAATTCCAACAAAGCTAATTTATCCATAACAACAGACCAACAGACAAACACCAACAAACGAAACGCGAGCTAAAAAAACTGCACAGGTTCTTAGCTTTGATTAATTATGTATTAGATGTAAAAATTTCGCGAAAAAAATTTATTTGCGTAAATTGTATCTTCGCATTTCTGAGATATTAGATTGATGCTATTTCTGAAAATAAATATGATTTTATTAAAAATTAAACATTAACATTTTTATGATCATATTGTTATCATCAGTACATTTGGCTGAATAATACTGATTGATATCTTATTTTTTTTCCCAGGACATTTGACAAGTATTATTTTTTGTTTCTCTACATTTTAAATATTAATTTTTCAAACGTTTTAAAATTCTTGATAAATTTATTTAAATTTGTTCAAGTAACATCATGTTCGTTAGTGTCTACATCGGATTTTAATGTAGGTATTAATTAGTAGGTTTATAGACGTGGCATTAAATATACGTTTATGTTGTCTAATTATATACCTAATTATTCACACATGTGTTTTAAAGCCATTTTTCATTATTATTATTTTAAGTTTATTGTTTGCACTATAACACTGGTAAAATCAAATTAAATCCTTGAAGATTATAATTACAAGTTTTTAAAAGTAGATTTGAAATTTTAATTGAAATAATTTGAATTGAAATAAAGCGATATAACGAGCAGAAGTAACTCAATTCCTAATTGGAATAATTCATCTAGAAACTTAGGAACCGAATACAGTCCTCGTTTTCCATGAATTTGAGAACCCTTTTTTTATCTAAAATAAATTGAGTTAATGACGTTTTTAACAAAGAATCGTAACAATACACACTGAAATACCGACTCAATAAGATAAGAAATAAAAGTGGACTGTAAGAATAACTCCGGTTGCCTCATTAATTCTACAAATGACTCCAATATTTTTAAAGGCCTCCCAAATCCCAGACGGACTTCCCTCGGTAGAGATTCTAAGATAAAGAAAGTATAATTCGTTCCGATCATTAGGGTTAAGTAAATAAATTAAATTCCTTGAAATTTTTCAATTAGATTTTATTACTTCAGCATAAAGTCAGATAACTCACTCATCTGACGAAAAATGACTATCGTTGCTTTGAAGATTTAAGCGCCATCAAAAATATAGAAACTGGGGAACTGTTTTCAGCTAATTAATAGTATGCACGTTACGCAGTTGAAATAAAGTTCATTATCTATACTAATATTATAAAGCTGAAGAGTTTGTTTGTTTGAACGCGCTAATCTCAGGGACTACTGGTTCGAATTGAAAAATTCTTTTTGTTTTGAATAGTCCATTTATCGAGGAAGGCTATAGGCTATATAACATCACGCTACGATAAATAGTATTATATATAAGCAGTGTCCAGTACCACGCGCCCCATGCGCACGCCGCCGCCATATGGGCCGCCAGCGAAGCGTGGCCGAGTTCAGCTAGTGTAATATAATTGAACCTACATATGTATTTTACATATAATTATATAATTATATACATATTTGCAATCAACATGTATTGTTATCAAACAAATAAAATACCTACACTAATATGAACCATCAATATAATATACATAGGGCACACTATATGTTACCAGAACATTGATAAACAAGATTTAAAAAGTATTAAAATATTTGAAAATGGAACTCTTTGGGCTTAGAATACAGTTTGTTTCATCTGACTGTCACTTGTTTTTAAATTGTGGCGTCATTTCAAAAATTGCGTATTTAACATCCCCATGGATTTAACTCGTGAAAATTTGCGTAGTATGATTTTCTACGATTTTAAGGTGATTTTAAGTGTAATTTGACAGCTGCAGAGCTTCGCTCAGCTTCAAACTGATTGTGGATTTTCAAACTATTTTTAGCTGGGTTTGCAGAATTCAAACGCGGTTATGTCAATCTCAGTGACGAATTTCGTGATGGTCGCCGGTCCACCGTTGTGAACAACAAAAATATTGATGCTGTATGCCATATGACAGACAGGCACGTGACCTACCACGAGAGTCGGGTTTGGGTGTGAAAAAGTTGTGCTCTCGGTGGATCCCACACAATTTCGAATTGCGTCTCTTGGTGCAGTACCATGTTTATCAGATTCAACGAAGGGGCATCAAATTTGGTGTGAGACATAATAACAGGTGATGAAACATGGATTTATTGCTACAATCCCAAAACAAAGCAGCAGCAATCGAGCGTAAGGGTCTTTCAAGATGAGCCGAAACCAACCAATGTAGCGCGCGTGCAAAGTACCTCTAAGCAGATGATTGCTTCTTTTTTTAATAAAGCTGCACATGTGGCTATTGTTACTTTAGAGAATCATCTTACCAAGAAAAGTGATTGGTACACTATACCTTTTATTTGCAGGAAGTTTTTGAAAATAACCGTAAACGCAGTATAATTGCACCACGATAATGCCCGTTCTTACACGGCCGTAAAAACGTAAAATTTACGAGTCATTCTGCATTTACGAGTCATCCGTTGGATGAGTGGTTAGGGTGCGTGCCTTAACGCTCTGTTCTAGGGTTCCCGGGTTCGATTCCCGGAAGGGTCAACTTTGAAAAATCAACTTTTCAAATTTGGCTCTGGTCTGGATTTGGAAAGTAGTGGGGCACACTGCGTTTCGCAATCATTTGGGCAGCCCGTCTGGCGGCAGTAACCACCCCCTTACAGAAGACCATCGTGAAATAACAGCACGTGTGCTGTTGTGTTTCGGTGAGTGAGTAAGGGATGCCAGGGCCCATTTCCCTATCCACTCCTAATCCCCTATCCTTAATCCTACTGCAGTTGGCAGCGCACTTGCAGCATTTAGGCGTTGCTTGTGTTATAGGCGACGGTAGCCACCTACCATCAAGTGGACCGTCAGCCTGTCTGCCGACCTGACATAAAAAAAAAATACAGATCCCGACCTGGCACCTTGCGACTTTTTTTTTTTTGTTCCCAAAAATTATGATTTTCGTCACAGGAAGAGGCTGTCGAAGAGTATGAAAAACATGTTTCCGAGATCAGGAGGAGTAGCATAAATGTTTTCAAATTATTTATTGGTTTATTCGCATGAAAAGTGCATTTACGCTAAGAATTTTTTTTTTCTAAATTCATTTCTGACCATTCATAGTAACTTTTTCTTAGTCATTCCGGAGGCCGATTAGTCCATTCTCTTCTATTTACTAAGTACTTAAATATGTATTTCAGATTTCCATTATTGTGACATCAAATATATTGACATAATTTTATTGATTTTTACTTACCATTAGAATGATTGAACTAATATTCAATTCAATATTGTGTGTTATCCATTTGATTTGAATATTGTGTTGTTTCATTGTAGGGGGTGAATCACTTAAACAGCCTTGAACCCATCCAAATATAATATAACTTTCGCTGCTCGAACCTAAATAAGTCAAGACTTTCTGGTTTCCAAGTGTTCCAAGCTGCGAAACGCACTAAAAGATTTGGCAATTGGTGTTTTCAAATGAAAATGTATTGTCGAAGTGATCAATTGATTTGTATTAACCGTATCATAATTGTAATTATTAAAATTATCACAATTTTAATAGGTGTCGTGAAAACTTCGGATTTCTTTCATATATATAATGGCTATTTACGTGTTTTATTTAGTGTTAAATTAAATGTTATCAATAAAATATTTTTTTTTGGAAAATGTTAGTTTTTTTTTTTCACCTTTAATTGGATTTCGAACAGTAGCTAGTACTATTATTTATTCTGTGACAGTGGGTGAAACACTAACAAAATTATTCCGTGAAATGAAAACAGTGATCCCTTTTTTTAGTAGCTTTTAAAGAGTTTTAGTGATGACATTTAAAAAAAAATGCTTTTTAAAAAAAAGGTAAAAGTTTTTTTTAAAAAAATAGCACTAGTGTTAATAAAAATTATGTACAATAATCGACAAGCTACTTAGTATTGGAATTAGGGGGTGTATTCGTCTAGTTAGGCGAAAAATTAAAATAAACTTATGAAATCAAATAATTTTAAAAGGTAAATTAATGCGATCTATTTTACAATCGACTAATAATTTTAAATATATTTTAACCAATAATATGGTTTCGATACAAAACTATATTTTTAAACAATAAACAAGGATTGATTTATTGAATGTACCTACTATGTTACAGAAGCCCCTAATCTAAAGCGCCTGAAAGTAATCGCCTATTCATTCAACTGTCTGTAATGTCTGTGTTCACACTTTAGCACCGTCTAGCGTGATCTAGGTAAATTATCTCGATGATCTACGCCGGTTGTCACCGCGCTTTGCTTTATTTTGATTGGTCCCTTTTCCCCCTTCCCTAAAATATTGTAATTTTATTTTATACACACAATATACGTTTTAACGAAGCCAGACAGGCCTTTTATTTTTCACTATTTTTAAATAACAAAATTTATATAATTTGCATACGCGTAAAAATCGCTAAGCCCAAGCGGCTACAGTCTGTAATGTCCATATTACAGACAAATGATGGAATTATATAATAAATTTTACATAAAACAGTAAATCTATAATTAAAATTTAATAATAGGTACTTAGGTACCATATTTGCCTCGTTACTCAAATGGATTCACTCAAAATCGATATTCGTCTATGACCCCGTCGAGGGGTCTATAATTATTTTACATGTTCCAAATTGAATGAATCAATCAATCTTATTAATAACCAGTCTTTTACATAGCCACAACTAGGGGTAACAATCGGAAGACAAAATTATAACAAAGTAGGTATATAACAACTTCAATATAACGAAATAGAATTTATCCATCTCATGAGTTACTTTCAGCACTCTAGTGATACACACACCAATACATCAAATACATCAAATCATACTATCAAAACGATACCTTTTTTTTTTCAAGATTGTTTATTTTTGGTTCCTGTGATACTCGCAGGATGCTTAATGTAGAGGCCAGTGAATAATTCATGGTATGTATTAAATTTATCTGTAATTTATAATAAATAAATACCGACCATCCGGACCGAGGATGCCGAAGTAACATAAAATTTTATTAACGAAATCATTCTAGACTTTCCTAAAATGATTATAAGTCGGTAGAGCCGAAGACTCTGAATCCAAAGATATAACTTTTTGGCCGAAATGACCCTTACACTAAGTGATAACTCCGATATCTATATCGAATCTATAATATAAAAATGAATCCCTATTTCCCTTGGTCACGGCATCACGCGTGAACGGGTAGACCGATTTTAATTTGGTTTTCACTAATGGAAAGAGGGATAAACGGGGAATTTCTTATATATATAAAAATTGCGTCCCGGGCGAAGCCGGGGGCGGAACGCTAGTCTTATATATAAAAATGAATCCCCATTTCTCTTGGTCACGGCATCACACGTGAGCGGGTATTAGACCGATTTTAATTCGGTTTCACTAATGGAAAGAGGGATAAATGTTCTTATATATAAACCCGCCGCCGGGCGACCTTCAATCTCCATGTCCAACACATCTGTAAAAAAGTTGCGAGTATTTAAAAACAAATTGCACGAACGGCAAAAGTGACATGTCTCCGGAAATCACAAGGACGATATACGTGGCAGTTGTGGAGCCCATCGTGTTGTATGCAGCCAGCATCTGGGCGCCGGCAGCTAAAAAGTGGTGCGTACAGAAAGAGTTGCACGCCGTGCTCTCTGCACGGTTTCGCCCAAAAAATCTACAAAATCTATCGCACCATCTCCCTGAATGCCGCTCTGCATTATCGGGCCTCCTGTCTGTGGAGATTCGTATTCCAGAAGCAGCGCAACTCTATGAGGCAAAGAGGGGCACAGCGCAGCGGTATTTGCAAGCGATAAAGAAAAATATTCGCATGGTGGCATCAGAGGGACGGACGGTACGTGCCCACGGCGACCAAACTTAAGATCGCCAAGAGCTACGATAGTTACCTACCCCTTATCCTACTAGGGACCGTCGCCCTGTGGGAAGAAATGTACCAAGAAGGCACCACTGCTGCGGGTACCAAATTAGTTTTACCGGATACTGTAGCTGCGTACAGCGTGATACGTAAACTACAGCTGCCACCAACTCTGGTTCAGGTGTTTACGGGTCATGGCGAGATTGCAGACTACTTTGTATCGCTTTAAAAAGGTTTCCAGCCCGAACTGCTCGTGCGGACATGGGGTAGCGGAAACTGTTCCGCATCTGTTAGTGGACTGCCCCAGGTTCGCGCGAGCAAGGCTCGTGCTGGAACATAACAAATATGTTAAATTAATTATAGATGTAATACCAGATATTCGCGAGAATAAATTAATAAGGAAAACATTCTTAGACTTCTGCCACAATGTGGCATCGATGCCGGTCAGACTGAACAACAGCTAGCTATAATTATAAATGCAAATTAATAATTATAAATGCAAATTACAAAAATTAGAAGAATGTAAAATATCAAACAAGGTCCCTTGTTAGTAAAGGCAATCTGTGAAAATCCCCACAAAACACAAAAACAAAAACACAAAAAGCTATAAAAATGTATTAGACAATAATTTATCAGATAAGTTAAACGGAAGTAAGAGAACATTATGAAATGGAAAATATACGGCCCATGGGGGTGGTGTAATCCCCCCAGGGGAAACAAAAATAAAAGTGGGCCGACAGCTTATCTGACGACCTTTTAATAAGAAATTTCTTGTTACTGTCCCATGGAAAAATATGTTCGAGATACTGATACTGATAGACATACAGATTTGTATCTAAATATGGCTTTATCCTCTCCAGTACAATATTTGATGGAATTTATAAGCAGGTAAAATGCTTAGATAGTTATTATACTTAAATCTATAATCTAAAAAATCCTTACAAAAACTGATTTTGTTTGTATTTTATGTTACCGACTGTACTAGTGTACAATACCATAATACTTTCAGTCCATGTTAATTAACGTCATTATTAAGTGTTCATTAGTATCTTTTAAAAAGTAAAATTGAATATTTTTAGATAAGTTATATGTTCTATGTTAATTGCAGCGGAAATAATAAAACTTAGTGATACACATCTAAGTGCAACTAAGTAGAAGATTTATATACACCTGATACTTGTTGAACAGGTAATTAGGCCGATTTTAACCGATATACTTACCTCGTTCAACAAAAATTGGCTTGAACTTTACTCCCTAGAGATTAAGCTTGAAATTATTTTGCTGTATAACTATTAGCTTATATCCTAATAGCTTTGATAGCTCACGTGGAAACTGTAAATATTATAGATATCCCTTTGGATCGGCAACGCACTTGCAGAACTTATGGTGTTGCTTGCATTAATAGGCAACATTTAAAAAAGGACAAGAATGATTTCTCGTGATGGTTTTCTTCACAGAACAAGTGATCGATAATCTTCTAATCCACACATTAAATTAAAAAAAAAAAACGGGACAAGTGCGAGTTGAACTCGCGTGAAGAGGGTTCCGTACGATGTTACCTATCTGCACAATATTGAGTGATTTACCATGTTATTTTAATATCAATTTAATATCATACCATGTTATTTTAATTCAGTAGTTTAGGAGATGGGGGGGAAGGAATGGTCGGACAGACGGACTCACGAGTGATCCTATAAGGGTTCCGTTTTTTTATTCGGACGTACGGAACCCTAAAAACTATTTTAGAGGTGTAGGCCCGGAATTCCACTGGACTGGACTGTGACCACATCCATCACATATAACTGAAAATACAGTTTAACATAAAATTTAAAAACGGACGGGAATTCCATCCGTTTTTAAAAAGTTGGGCCAATTAAGTTTTCACTGGTCAGAAAATTATCTCAAAAAGGCTTTAAAATCTAATGTTTTAAATATATGTATTATTAGGAAATGTAACTATTTGTATTTCTACTTCTTCTTTGAAATTATGAAAAAGCAGCTACGGGAACGTTACTTATTTGCTAAATATCATACAGTAGACGCACAATTGTGTTTTTTATTTAAATTTTGTACATAAAAAGTACCTACATAAAAAGTGTTTTAAGGTATCGAAGTGTTAAGAAAATAATTCAGAGTTATTTCAAGATTTAAATAACTATAGTTAACGAATGTACCTATGCGTCAAACCGGCGCGGCGCCCCACGCTGCAATTAGACCGGAAACTTAATCGCTTTCTGGGACCGCCCAGTTACTGCGACGTGCACTTAGAAAGAATGTCCTTTTTGAGTTAATATTTTAACTTCACAGAACAAGTATGCAATGGTAAATATTTTTCGCATTTGTTTCAACATTTCGCTTATACTTTATTTTAGGGCAGTTCGGGTTGTACCCTGTGATTTGGGGTTCAATTAGTGTAATGACACTGTAACTGATAGCCCCCGAGGTATTCGGAACAACGAATGGTGCTGCAGAGGCCCCGGCTTTATATGAATGGAGTTACTGTGGTCTCTGATTAGGCGCTGGCGACAATCGGCTCGGTTTTAGTGAATAAAAATCACACGTAAGTAACCCCGGTTTCCACAAACCAGGTACCAATGGAAAGTTTTCCCCCTCGTAAAAAAATTATCATGTGGGCTGGAAAGCATTTATTTTTAACCTCCAAAGTAAAATGTTTTTATTAATACTTATAATAAAAATAAGCAAGTGACATTTTTTTGATAGAAAACTAATTTAACTGTAGTGTTTTTTAGCTACTTACTCTTATGTATAACGAAGATCAAGTCAGCTGTATAATTTACACCTGCTGATATCGATATATGATGGTGCAATACCTTGATATATGCAGTCAGATCCCAGCTCATTACAAACATACAGCAGCTGCGTTTGGTTTGAGGGATTTAAATTTGTAGTTAGGCTCGATTAGAGATTTCAAACCGTTAAAACCTGGGCTGGTTTACCGAGTCTTACAAACCTTTAATAAACAAATGTTTTCTCTAAGTTACCCACCAAAAATTTATTACGTAGGTAATAGACGACAGATAGTGGTCTTTTCTACGGAGATCGGATTCGGTAGAAAATTAATTTCAGATAAATTTTTGAATCACAATAATTATAACTTTATCTCTTATAATATTCTTTGTTGTTGTATAATTTCTTTGCAGTTTTGTAGAATATTTAAAAAGATGTTATTATTAGCTATTATCAACTCTAACCTTGATGTTAAACCTATTGGTTTTCCACTGATTATTCTTTCATATAATTGTAATAACTATTATTCTAGACAATAATAGGTATATGGATATAAGTGTTAATATCTATATAATTATTACTAGCTGACCCAACAGACGTTGTCCTGCCCGAACCGGAAAATAATTTTCTAACCCGATTGTAGCGCCACCTATCGGGTCCAAAATCATAAAGTGTTAAATCATAAAGTGTTAAAGTGTAAAGTCATAAAGTGTCAAATCATAAAGTGTTAAAGTGTAAAGTGACGCGACACTTAAATTATTTGAATATTCTTCATACAAAAATATTAAAATCGCGATTAAAAAATGGAGGGTGGGGGTAGGAGGATGAAAAATACTTTACGACCTCTTCTCATACATAGGCAAATATACAAAAAAAAATCATAAAAATCGGTCCAGCCGTTTCGGAGGAGTTTTGTTACAAACACTGTGACACGAGAATCTTATATATATGATTATTTAAGTGGACTATGTGGCTTACCTTTTTTTCATATAATCTATGCTATACACTATGCGTAAACTAACTACGGTTAGGTAGGTATAAAGTCAAAAATTTTTTCATCTCCTCTTGACGTGGCCCTTCAAATAAAATAATTAATGAGTTCCATTAGAGCGCGTGCGTCCGTAACGCCGCTGCAATTAACTAGTGATTTATCTACATCAATACTGCAGCCCATTGGTAATTAATAATACTACGAATTGATTCTCGCCATTTGGACACAGAAGTGCTCAAGAATTTATATCGAAATTTTCAGGATTTATTTTGCAGAAAAAAATAATTTAGTTTCACCCCTCGTACGTCCGACACTACAGTCCATGTCCGACACAGATCTGTGCCAAGTGAAGTCGAGTTGAGAGAGGCTGAGTGAAGTTGTCGCAGGCGCAGATCTGTTTCGTCCAGTGCTGGACGAATGGCTCCAGAGGAGACATGGGGCTCTCACGTTCCGCCTGGTGCAGGTGCTCTCGGGGCATGGCTGCTTCGGGAGTTATCTTCACCGGGTGGCTCGTAGAGAGCCTACGCCGGAGTGTCACTCGTGTGCGTGCGCTGAAGACAGCGCACAGCACACTCTTGCGGAGTGCCCTAGATGGACGGCGCAGCGAACTGAGCTCGCTGCGATCATCGGATATGACTTCTCTCTGCCGGCCGTAGTGAAAGCTATGGTCGGCAGCAGAGATGACGATCTCGCAGAAGGAGGCGGCGGAGAGAGAGCGGGAAGACGACGTCTTATCTCAGCCTCTCCGCCGCAGACGGACTGGACGCAGGCGGCTGGCACACGCCCGCCACCTGGATCCCTGACGAGACGCAGGGCGGTAGATGGGGACTCTACCGTCCGCCCTTATCTCGAGAGGCGCGGCGCACTCTCAAGTATGCCGCCCCAAGAGTAGTGTCCGGCTGCGGACCTCCGCGGCGGAGTTGCGGATGAGTGTCCGTTCGATCACGCAACTCCGCCAATAGCGGATGAAGAGGACGCCAAGGGGTTTTAGTCGGTAAACTATCCCGCTACCATCCTTGGGATAGGAGTCCGACATAACCCACCGGTCGTCCCCAGGCCGGTGGGTATCCGTAACGGATTTCCCCTTGTAAAAAAAAAAGGCGCAGATCTGTGCTCAGAACGACTTGCTTCATATTTCATTCGATTTTAAATATCAATACACTCTAGATAAAGTTGAAATTTGTACAGAAATTACGCGGCACGTATCTTGGCCCGACCGACTTGCACTCGATTTTAAGCTTTAATACTCTCTAGATAAAGTTGACATTTGCACAACAATTTATCGAACGAATTGACCGAACTGTAGAAACACTTTGTTCCTTTTTTATTTCACTCATTTCACTCGTTATGACCTTCAAACAGACGAGGGGTTCATGTTGGATTTGTGGTTTTTCAAATGCGCGATTCGCCGCTAGCTTAAAGAAATAAAATAGTATGAGAAATCTACTAATTTTTCTATTAGTTTAAATAATAGAAAGATGCATGAATATGATAATATTAAGAAAGATTTAACAGCTCTAGAAATTTCGCAGATAAAATTAAATTTATTTTAATATGTAATATGTTTAATTTGTGATCAGGCCCTCCGTGGTTTAATCCACTATTGTACCTACTACAAATTAGAAATCTGTTTTCTCACTCAAATTTTTAAAAGCACTAAAAAAATCTTAGTCTTTAATATTCATATACCTAATAGCTGAGGACCTTAGGTAGCACGGAGTATTTTAAAAAACAATTTAACTCAACGCTCGAATGCAACCTCTGTCACTACGAATTAGCAGGATGTGACATGTCTTCAAGGATATCTAAGTCTTCGTGGACATGCAGGTTGCCTCACAATGAACTCAGGAACATTGGGATTCAAACCTGCATCTGCAGTTTCGTGGCCGGGCTTCTGAATCAATGGGCTATCACTATATTAAGTAGCCATATTTTATTAGTTAATTTCTTTATTTTTTGGTTCAAATGCTTCAGAGATTACATCTCGTATACATCCAAACAACAAATTACTTTGTAAAATTAGTGACTGTAGATTATAAAAGTTGAATGCCCCGATTTCTTTTTGTTCTTCAGATGTTCTATTTATCAGTAGAGCCGGCAAACCTATTTACATTCATCTCTAAATAATGATCTTCAATGGTGTAGCGGCAGTCTTGAGGTCGTGACAAATGTGAGGTCTTACAGATCCCAATCTCACGACCTATTGCATCCGGATTATCATGGCATCGTTTATTGGTAATGACGGACGCTATGAGTACATGCTATTATGAGCGTCGAATGCAGTGCTTACTTAAGACAAAAAAAAAAAAAACAAAGTGCCAAAAAATAAAAGACATGATAAGAAAGAACACTTCTGTTTATTAGACCTACGGTTTTGAATTTTAGGAATCATTCCGATGAATTGGTCCGAGCTGTTTAGTTTGTAATTTATTGTTTCCTATACAAATTCATAATATCTCCTAGTTAAGTATTAAGTAGGTACACATATAATAAAATAAGTATATCGTGTAATATAATTATAACATATTTAAAAAGTTTTATTTTTAACGCCGCCTACCACGATGTAGCTAAATCACGTAATAATTTACAAGATATTTGAACTACTGCACGATAGATGTCACTATTGAATAAGTAAGTTTTCATATAGGTAAGTATTACGACCAAATTACGACCATTAAAGTTTTTAAAAATCGATTTCAAATTCAAAAAGTTTTAACGAATCAGTGTAATAATGAAATACATATCCACTTCCATTATACATATTCGCTTTAATTTTTAAATTAAATAATTTTTAAATACATAATTAAAGGTACAATTTGACCTCAATTAAACTTACAATATTTTTAATTTTTACAACTCTAAATTTGAATGAAATTACAACCATATAAGATAAATAAACGAAACAAAAATAAAAATCTTTAATGTAGATATAATGTTTTATTTAGAACCGGAAGACTTTCGAATTTTTTTTAAGAATGGTTTCGAAGTGCTTCGAAGAATTATTGTCCTTAGTAGGTACCTAGTCCCTTTATAAAAAAAGGAAGACACTTTTATGCGTGAAATCATTACTCCAAAAGAACGTTTGGTTGTTGTAGGTAGGTACCTTGAGATTTTTAGCTACGAGTCAAAGTTATGAAGACTTGTTTACTTCCACAATTACTATCTAAAATTAGACATTTCGGAGGTGTACTGGTGCTGGGCCATTTATAAAGGTATATGTGTTGCTTATGCTTGTTGATTGCTAGAACGGACAACTCGACGCTCAACATATTGAAAGTTGGTGTTAATTAGCCTACTCGCGTCACAATTTGTCGAATCAACTCAAAATGAATCAATAGATTGGATATGAAATTGCATCGTGAGTACAACCGATATGCAACCGATATTTAATTAACTTATTTGAAGTCTCTTTTTAATTACGAAAATACGTTTGTCAAATTGTGTCTACTTTGACATAAATGACATCTCATGTCAATTCAAATCGAGAAGATCTAATCTAAGTTCTATCACTTTCCCACCGCACCGCTTTCGCTCGGATGGTGTACGCGGTACGCACACACAAATGCACGGAAAGTTCGAGATTCCACGGAGCGCGAAAAAAGTATATAACAGGTCCGCCTTGTAATGGGCCTACAATGGGCGAGCCTAGCAACGAGCTAAAGAGGTTTTTATGTAATGGGCATAGATAATGGAATTTATGGAATAAATGGGCTCGATTCTACTACACTGCCAGAAAACAGAAAATTTTCTGCTTGTCATCATGACTAATAGGTTTGTAAAGTCTGGATAGAAAAACCTTCGTCAGTTTTCAAAGTTTTCAAATGGTACCTCTTGAAACCAAAGCACTATGCAGACAAACAATTTTGACAGGACTGAGGCTCTAGTATGAGTTTACGATACTACACCAATTCTACACTCGCTAGCGAGAACGTAAAACTTTTGTATGTAAAATCGTGAACTGTCAATGTCAAATTGTTAATTTTCCATATAAATGTTTTACGCTCTCGCTTGCGAGTGTAGAATCGTAAACTCAAGCTAGAGCCACTGATGCAAGCAAATGTCGACTTTAAGGTGACGAACCTTTTCTTACCCTGTATCTATATGATAAATTCACGTTAGGTTTGCCCTCGTTTCTACGTACGTTACTAATGTAATCTGAATGTAATAGGTAATGAAAAAGCGCAGTAGATATTCGAAAAAAAAAGTCACGAAAATTAATTACACCACACGTGTTAATTTAATTTGAATTGACGTATTTTTTTAGTTTTTGTTGTCAATGTACGGTTAACATAATTATATATTTTAGTCGTAATGTATTCGACGCTTCAATCAAAGTAATCCCGAAGATTCGATTACGAAACGTCAAAGTCAATTCTCTCGGCGGCGAAATAATAAATATTTTTTTGTCTGTGGTTCAGTATTGCTTCTCCTGCCATCTGTTGATAACTATGAATATTCTCTTACGAATGACATTTGTTGGAATTGTTTTCGCTTAGAAGTATAGGAGAAGACGATTGGTTACAATAAATTAGTTTCTCTCGTTCACCAATGAAATTGTAAAGACGTTTTTAAATGGTTTTTAAGTACCAAGGGAAATATAGAGCAAGAAGAATACGAACATACTCAAATATGCTTAAATACATCAGAAATACGAGTGACGAGGACGACCGTATGATATGATCAAACCAAGTACCGAGTGCTATCTATTGTACAATTCTACAAAAACAAATTGTATTTTGAGTGTTGTGTCTAATAAAATGACAAAAATTGTGTATTCAAAAAGTGGTTAGTGTTATATTTGTGGAAAAAGCAACTGATATTATCGTGAAAAGCGATATGATACTCTCCTTGGCAGTGTTCTAAGATTGTGTTCATATCGTATATCGTGTAGTTTCAATTCATAATAGTGTCACTATTTGATATAATTCCGAGATGTCTCCAAAACCAGCAAGTCCGAAGCGACGGTAAGTTTTGTTATTTTGTACTTAAGTACTGAAAAATAATCTTAATTATTGACCTTATGTAGTTATATCAACTTTTCACTTAATGTGTAATTCTTAAATTACATTTTCCTGTTAGTGGACAATGTCCCTAACTTTCTCTCCAATTGGTTAACATGCCTGCTGATTGTGTTATTTGTATGTTTGAATAAAACAACAAATTAAGTATAAATTTAAAAACTAAAAATTACTTTAAGTATATAATAACATTTGTTTTTATAATAATTGTGCTCATTTATATAATATTATCGATAACATAATAAAATCGTCAAATGAGTAAAATGCTCAGAGCAAAATAGTTTCTTTCCATCCATAGAAAAATAAATACGTACAAGTTTTGATTTTCATTGAAGTCGCTGTCCGTGTCTGTTTTTCTTCTAACTTCTAAACCACCCAGCGGATTTCACTAACGGAAAGAGCGATCAGCGAGGAAAGTTTTTGTAAAAAAATTGCATCCACGTGGAAGCCAAGGGCTGACCAAGTGTTAGATATAATATACAGAACTTAATCTGACTGGTCACATGCTTACCTATGCTTCTATTTTTGATAATTTTGAATATAATTCAAAATTATCAAATTTTTATAATTTATAGTTTAATTAGGCTTAACATTTAAAATCTAAAAATTATATAGGTACTTCTTAATTATTAAATTATGACCATAATTATATTAAAAGTCATTAATATATCGGGTATAGTACTTATATCCTATTATGTGTTCATAGAAATGTGTTTGGATACAGAATTATGACCCCTATTAATTGAACTGTGTTACATAACCGCAAATCTGTAGAGCAAATGAATATTTCATTACAATATATCTTTTTTAAGTAATATTTTATTCATTAAATTCCAAGTTCTTTTTTATTATTGCAAGTAAGGTAGAAGAATCTGTCAAGGGAATATATAACTACTTGAGGAACTGACTGAGGAAGTATCTCTCTCTTAAACCTTTAATTAAACTATGTACTTACAATGCTACTAATTCACTTCCATACTCACTAACCTAATAAGTAAAGTCACACTTAGCATATTTCTTAGTTATTGTTTGCCAATATGTATGAAACATCATCATCATCTCCTCCCTAATTCTCCAAAAGGACCGATCAGAAGCAGCTTGGATCCAACGTCAACCCGCTGCCCTTATCAGGTTGTTGTCCACCTTGTGGGTGGCCTACACTGCAATTGCCGGTCCTTGCCTTCCATGCGATAATCTTCAGGCCCCAGCGCTCGTCGGCTCTCCATATTATGTGTCTTGCCCATTGCCACTTCAATTTACTAATCCTCCACGTTATGTTGGTAATTTTCGTTCGCCTATGAATCTCCTCATTCCTGATTCGATCTCATAGTGTAACTCCATAGCTCGTTGAGCGATTATGACATTTCTTACGAGGTCCATAGTTAGAGACCATAATTCAACGCTATATGTCATCACTGGCAATCACTGGCACTAGCACATTTTAAGACACTGAGGAATTTTGGACGAGAAGTTGTCTCGAAGCTTCCCAAAACCATAAGAATAAATAAGAACACAATTATTTCTTCTTATGCCGAAACATCATTCCATTTTAATTTTGAATAAGCATATAAAAATTTAAGACAAGTTCTAACCATACACCAAACACAAACACAATGCAACCTAATGACCTATTAAGGTGCAATATTGCACAACAAATTATTGTAGCTTCTTGGAGATAATACAGATTTAAATATTTGAAGGTTTTTATTAAATATTGTAAAATGTGAAAAAAGAAATAAAAATAGCCAATAAAAACTTAGTACAGAACTTAAGTTATAAATAAGCTTAAAAACAAATGTAGTTGTTGCTGAAAATTTTTATTACTATGAGGAGAAAGCTTTATTTTGGGCAGAAATTTACTTATTTTTTTCCTCAGAATTTTTTTGTCTGCCCAATTCAAACTTTTTTAAATATAGGCAGTCTATTATGCACTGTATTTTTATCTAGTTTTAATCACTTTCAGTATTTAATGCCGTTTTTCCTTTTGATGGAACCTACCTAATTTGTTGATGCCATTTTTATAAAAATAAAAAAGTGGTGAAAGAAAATGATAAAAATTGTTAAAAAATGGAAGGCACTTTTAAGGCCTTCCATCATTGTAATTCATCAATAAATCCGTAATCCATCAATATTTTTTTAAATCCTGGGATTTTTAAAATTAAACTATGAAAAGTTTTCAAGATTTCAAGAAAATATGGCAATCAGTAGGAGCCGAGTCTATTGATGCATATTAAAACTGCTGTGTGAGCTGTCTTGAAGTTGAACATTAATATTTGCATACATTGCCATCTCATCTAATTAATAATAAAACTAAACTTTACTTTAAATTTTTGATTACACAAATTATGTATCCTGTATAATTGAAAAGGGTGATGCGGCTGTCTAAGGTCTTAGCACTGTAACTATTTTTCATCATTTTCCCCCTGATGCCCGATGCAGAAGTACTGTTACTTAGATGGTATTTCCATGACATGGTAACTTTGACCTGATGCTGCAACATGCGGTATACCCAACTCTTCAACATCTTACAGCAGATGTAGCTTGTTTGGGCTCATTAGAATGGCCTCATACTCAATGGAATTTCGGGATTAGTTTTAATTTTTAACAGTATTGTTTGTTATAAAATGTGGTCCTACATTATGGTCACTTGTTAGATTGAATGATGATAACACTATTTACTCATGTTTTCAGTAACATCTATTGCCACACTTAGCATGTAGTATAATAAAAAACAGCAAAAGAGGTCAATTAACTTTGACATATTTATATTGTGGAATTCATATCCCTATCTTTATTGGCCTACATACGTTTATACATACATATAAATTATTGTTGTCTGCCAGGTACTTGCTTTTCCTTAATATATGGGGCTAAATGTGCACCTTCTGAATATTGGCAGGACTTTATATTTCTTCAAATTGCTAGTCTTCTAGGACACACAGATCTCATCACTATGTTGTCTTTCACTGCTAAAGCAAGAGATGATTTCTAATTACCTAGGTATATGAAGTTGAAAAACAATAAGATGTGCAAACTTAGTTGCCCATATGTTTAACTCATTGGACTGTGTCTTCTTCATATTATGATTTTCATAATGATTTGTACTAATTTGTAACAGAGTAAATGTTTTTGACTGTAATAAATTTTTTTTAAAATACTTAGTAGAAATTGACTGAGCTGTTTTGACGCTTGTTCTTACTACATTGTAAATACCTCAAGGCCAGAACCTGTGATATAAATAACCAATACTGTTATGTTAATAATCTTGTGCTGATTTGTCTAGATTTATTAAACATAACAGGCCATCTAAATAAAATAAAAATTTTTAAATGTAGAGAATGAAAATAAGTTAATTTAATTATGATAATAACACATCATCATAAATAAAGTCATAATATTATTAATGATGATACCATTCAATTGGTATCATCATCCAATTGAACACCAAATATGTTTACCGTTGTCCAACATAGTGAAGATTCCATTGTGAAGAGGTGTGAGACAGGGAGACGTACTCTCTCCGAAATTATTCACTGCCGCTTTGGAAGCTTCTGGAATGACAAAGACTTGGCATCAACATTAACAGCGAGTATATCACTCACCTTCGATTTGCCGACGATATTGTGGTAATGGCGAACTCGATAAGAGGCCTCAATCGACCCAAAGGGTGGGCCTTAAGTAGAAAGTTATCTCTAATTAATGTCCATGTTGTGCCCACGGCCCACCCCAGTAACAGTTAGAAATTCAACTCTCGAAGTTGTTGGCGAGTACATCTACTTGGGACAAACTGTCCAATTGGGTGGAGCCAACTTCGAGAAGGAGGTCAATCGGCGAATACAGCTCGGATCGGCAGCGTTCGGGAAGCTCCGAGACATCTTCTCGTGTCGCTTAAGACATGTGTCTTAATACAAAAGTTTTCGACCAATGTGTGTTGCCAGTGATGACATATGGTGCTGAAATGTGGTGTCTATCTATGAGTCTCGTAAGAAAGCTCAACTATGGAGAGGGCTATGCTCGGGGTTACACTGCGAGATCGAATCAGGAATGAGGAGATTCGTAGACGAACGAAAGTTACCGACATATCCCGGAGGATTAGTGAGTTGAAGTGGCAGTGGACAGGACACATAGCACAGAGAGCCGATGGCCGTTGGGCCCAGAAGGTTCTCGAGTGGAAGCCACGGACCGGCAGGCGCAGCGAGGAACGTCCGCCCACAAGGTGGACAACGACCTGTTAAGGACCGCGCGTCGACAGTCGATCCAGGCTGTTTCTGTCTGTCCTTTGTTCAGCAGTGGACGTCCTGCGGCTAAAATGATGATGATTATGTCCAACATAAATAATTTGAAATGTTAATTTTTAAGCAGATGTAATTATTATGAATGTATACTTAATTCCCATATTTTTTCAAATTATACATTTGTTATTTGAACCAATAATAATAATAGTATTAATATAGGTAAATAATGAGTGGCTAAATTTAATTGGATATGAACAAATATAATAATTTTTGCCATATGGTTAGATATTAACTATGCTCAGAATAATATTATTTATAACCTCTTTCCTTAAAAATTCTTTAAATATTCTCAGAATAAAGAGATAAGGAGCGAAATACCTATGAGTTGCAAAACCGTCCACTGGGATAAAGTAATTCCCTAACGTGATTTATTTAATAAATAAATTATTCATCTTTTTCCTCCTTGGTTTTGAATCTAACAGGTTTTTCTCAAAACGGCAACATTAATTAATGGTAGTTTATTTCTAGAAATTAATTTCTATAATAAATTTCTAAACAGTCGAATTAGATAGTCAACTTCGAGAAGGGGGTGTCCCTGAAGTTGCTCGGGTTTACATTGCGAGATCAAATCAGGAATGAGGAAATCCGTGAATTTACGAAAGTTACCGACATAAGCCAGCGGATCATTAAGTTAAATCTGCCTGTCCACTGCCAATTTAACCCCAGAGTCAACGGCCGGGACCGGAAGGTTCTCGAGCGGAGGCTACGGATTCGATAATCGCAGCGTAGGCGTCCACCCACAAGGTGGACAGTGGATCCAGGCTGCTTCTGACTGGTCCTATTGGAAAATTATCAGGGAAACCTATGTTAACATAGGCAATCGTAAGAATAACAAATCGAAAAGCCCAATAGTAAACATGTGTTCACCTATAATTAACAATAATTATTAATATACTGGTATTAATGAACAATTGCGTACTTCTCGGCTTAACAATTGTTAAGTCCTTTAACAATTGTTAAAACAAATAGAATTACTGAATATTAATATTAAAAGTCTTCATTTCTGGAATCTAAACTAATAATAATCATTTACAGTTAAGTATATTAATTGATCTTTATTAGTAAAAAAAAGAGCCCAGTAGAAGTCAAGCCTCTTATTGTGTGGAGGGTTATAGTTAACTACGCTAGGTCACTGCGGATTGGCAATTGTCTTCATAGATGCTAATCTTCTAATACTAGTAGGTTTTAACTAGGATTCTTTTCTTTTCCCCAGATTTTCTTCATAATCATCATAATAATTATAGTCATCAAACAGCAACATTTCCACTAAGTATATAAATAGAAAACATGCCTATGTAAAGTTTAGAATTTTATTGTGATTGTTATTTATTTGTGATTTAATTTAATTTTATGACAAAAAGCTTTTTTCAATTATCTAATATTTTTCTAAAAATACAATTTGAAAACAATAAATTATTTCTTGATAGGGTGAATATGATAATTTCATTTCATATTAAGCTATGTATTAAAAACGAACTGATTTTTTTTAAATCCATACTTTTGCATAAAAATGGTGCAGCAAGCATTCACTTAAATCCACAAACATAGTAAATAAATAAATTTTGCAACTTAATTTTCGAGGATTTTGGCGCAACCTTTCTGTTTATATCTTTATTTAAGCATTAGTTAGTATTGCAACAAGTAGAAATAAAAGTAGCCTGAGTTACTACTTATAACATCAGATATGTCAGTGAAAGTCCTGTTAAAATCGTTCTAGCCATTTCGGAGATTGGCCTTTACAAACAGACGGACAGACAGACTAAATTTTTAATAATTGTTTCTTGTTATAAGTACCATATATACTTTGGTACCTAGTAAAAAGCAGTTATTTTTTAAAGATACTTAAATTTTATTTATTAGTACAGATAATGTAAAAACTTAATTACCTACTTAAACAACTAAAAAAGAAAAGCAATACCTTTAAACGGCGATGATATGGTATCTTGCCTTGAGCTCTTTGTTTACCTCGATTAATTTATGTTTACCTGGTTGACATACATTATTTGACTTCCGTGTTTCTGGATTTTAGTAACGATACTAACAAAGTAATTGTGTGTTTAATTTATAGAAGAACTTCTATTTAGATTTATTTCTATTTCTGTTCTATTTTATTTTACTTTTGTAACATTTATGTTTTAATTTATACTGCATTCATACGAGTATAATAGCGTGCCTATGCGCATAACATTACATTCAATTGATTTTGAGTATATGAATAGCAATTTACATCAGAAATGGCTGGAAATTAGCAGCAACGCGTAATTCGTTTTTACTTTTCATTTCTATTCTTTGCTTACACGCAAACGCAATTGCGGCCTATGAGTTGCATTTTCCTGTATGTATCTGTTTGTACCTACCAAAATACATACGAGTACCTATCTATTTTTAGTGGTTCCTCTTTTTTCCTAAATATAGAATCGTAAAAATACTGTGATTTTTTAAAATGAATTATAATTATTGAAATTGAAACACCTACATTCGCGTATCCTCAATATCAAGATGAAGCTGATCAAGACTGTGATAATTTCAATATTTTCAATTTAGCTTTATTTACAGTTGTGATCCTATAATTACATAAGAACGCTTATTTAAAGGGAAGATTTTTTTCAAACTAACAAATATAACTAATTGCATAATTTTTTTGGTATTTCTCTTGGTATCGCAAAACTTTTCAGTACTAGAGGTACATTCGTTACACATGATTGGCTAAAAAATAAATAGATAAACTTTATACATTAGATCTGAACCTAGTAATACTACTTACTGGCTGGTCACATAATTAAGAACACTGAATATTTAATTTTTTTTATTCAAATTTAAGTAAAGAATGCTCCGTGGTTGTAGGTCACTATTCGTATAATTTTAACGCCATTTTCAAAATTTTCATATTAAAACAATGGTGGAAAATAAAAGTGATAAATCTACAAGGGAAGTAGGTAATAATAAAACTTCGCGAGAAGAATAATTGGTTAAAATAAATAAATAATAAAATAATTAAAGAATATCTGCACTGTTAAAAAACGATGATTTTCCACGCTGTGAAGCATTTTGCCACGTATCAAACTACTTCAAATGTTCCCAGTGTACCTAAACAGAGAAAGTCATCTCTTCGAGATGATCGAAATATCGTTCGTTTGGCGAAACAAAATCCTTTTAAAGGGTCCAATAGTCTAATGAGCTGAGAAAAGAATATTTTGGTGAAAACAACCCTTTAGCAATCTCGGCACGCAATATTCGAAGGCGTTTGGTAGAAGAAAAGTTGCACGGAGGGATAGTAAGGAAGGTGCCCATGTTGAAACGTTGCCATAGGTACCGGCTTGCATTTGCAAGAAAGTATGAGAACTGGACAGTTAGACAGTGGAACAAAAATAAACAGGGTATGTTCTGATGCAAAACGATATGTACGACGCCCTCTGAAAAAGTATTCGACCCTAAGTATACAAAAGTGACATTAAGACATGGTGTTGGACCTGTTAAGCTGATAGAAGGAAATATGGAGCAATTATAATACAAAAATATACACAATGTTACCCTATGCTGAAGACGTGCTTCCGATTATTTGCATATTGCATACTGCATGCACTGTTAAGGAATTTCTCACATCGCAATCAGTTTCTGTCTTAGATTGGCCAGCTAACAGCCCAGATCTAAACCCAATAGAGCATCTTTGGTGCGAGTGTGGCAATTTAAGACAGCTTTACGAAGTTTTCTTAGAAGAATGGAACTCTATCTCTCTTGCGCAATGTTAAAAATTGATAGTCAATGCCTCGCCGTTGCAAGCAGTAAGTTCTTAGGGTTTTATTATTCGTGATTTTGCAACCTTTTATTACAATTGCATGACAGTAACTTTATAATGTAACAGATTGTTACATTTTTTGCACTATTTCTCTATTTCCATTAATTTTAAACTAAAATACTTAATTTTGGTTATAACTACTATAATACTGCATAATTTATACGAGACAGATAAAATTGATTTCTATTTCTAGCAATTTTATTTTAGGAAAACAGAAAGTAGATATAGGTACCTACGCTTTTTGTTTTTGTTTGTACCTACTACTACTTTTTCCTATTGTGTAACTCATTAATGCAGTCAATAATACATACTGATACAATTGTTTGTTCTATCAACACCCAGCCAAAACTATTAGTAGTTTTGGTTTATCATACTTTGGTATAGAAAGCTGAAATTTGGAACATAGGTTTAGTTTATAACGTAAGCAAAGGAAATTCAAAGAAAGATGGGTCCGTTCGATTAGCTTTACTAATAGTAAAATATTCGCCTTAAATAAATTGTTGATACTATTTGTTTTATATGATTAGTTTGCCAAAATCGATATTTTGTCCACGACGATCTTTCTCAACTAAGTTATAATTTTGTGAGGTGCTCTGTGATATCTAACCGAGTTATTACAGCTGGCGTAAAATTTACTGTAATCCGTTTTACGGTTGCATTGTCGCTATATAAAAATGCAGTTAATATTATTAGAATAAACATTAGAAGTTATCATTGTAAAAATAAATATTCCTATCCAAATATAGTAGAAGTAAGTAAATTGATTTTTTTTTGTTTTTGTAATAGGTACTATGTATAATTATCAATTTTTCCTATCCGTCATTGATCTTTTGTTACTTAAAGAAGATAAATTTACGTTCTAATTTAATTGAACTATAGATCAAAGTTAATTGACTAATAAATTACTTGTTTTCCTTGGAAAAGATTGAAAGATAAACTGTTTACATTGGCGTCAATAAGAACTTTGTAATTAACTAGCTTTTGCCCGCGACTTACATTTTAAAACATTTATTCAATCTTTATTGCTTATATATTTTTGTCAGGCGTTGAGTTTTTTTTATTTTTTTAGATGAACCCTCAAAAACGGTACTTTTTTTCTGTATGAAAGGTTTTCTGTATTCCTGACAACGTGTATGTCAAAGTTTTATGATGATGGTTGACCACGACCAGTCAAAACGAGAAAGCGTGGCAGCAGTTGGACGGGAAAAATTTCTTGCGGCCGCCGCGCGACGCCCGCGAAGTAGCCGCGTAGGGTAGACCGGGGACAACTGTAACATTTCAACCTTAGATTTCAATTGCAAGTTAATTACGAATATTAGTGTAGTAAAGAAAATGTCGTGTTATCAAATATATATTTGGCTAGAAGTTTGCAGTACATTGATGTCCATAGAGCCATTAGAAAAATAAAAAATTGCCTTTTTAGCAAATTGGGTAAATTGGTACAAATGTCCCCTACTATGGGTTAATTGTACCATAATTTTGTAGCATTAAAACACACTGTTATAAGAATCAAAATTTATTTTGTTAAACTACAAATGGAAAAAGAAATAGTTTACTACTTAATCACATAATGAGATCGCGCAACTTGCACACCAAATCAACATAAAATTTAAAATAATAAAATAATGAGTTTCTCTACTCCGAAGATATAAATCTAAATTTAAGACAACAAAACAAGCTCTTTATGCTTCTTAGGTAACAATCTCTTAGGTATATTCAAATAATAATCAAAAACAAACGAAAATAAGGCTAATAACTTTTTGTATGCTGACGGGCGTGGAACAATTGTCCCTGTGGTAGAACTATACCCTGGTACAATTGACCCATGTCGGCGTTTTATGATTAATTTTCTTTTTAGGTAACTAATAAATTAGTTAAGTATCAGTCTCCATGTTATGAATAAACTACTAAGTAGTTATTTTCATAAATATCAGTCATGTAAACAGTCTTCAAGTTACATAGGGCGAGTCTAACACTCTATTGCAGAGTCGTCCATTAAAGTTAATGCTTCCTTAAATGTAATGCCATCCTTGTTTACGTCAAATAGACGGAAAGTGACAGTATGATATTTAAAGCAGCGTTAATTTTAATGGATGTTTCTGCAACTGGGCGTTAGGCCCGTATTACAAAAGATGTCTCAAGACTTGATCTACACTTACGTAGCTTTCGTCTTTGTCATTTTGACAGTGACTGAAAGAGACAATCAATCAGTAATTATAGATCAAGTCTTGAGACACCTTCTGTAATACGGGCCTAAAAGTTGGAAGGGATGACTTTAATCTGATCCACAATTGTGACAGATATAAAATTCTTCTTGTGGCGTACATTGCTCGTGTGCCCATTGACGACAGATAACGCATTGTACCCATTGTTCGTTGGGTTTACTAGTACTAAATGACTCTACACAGACAAGGCAGAAACACTCATCTTCTTCACTACTTGAGCTATTAAAATTTGAAATTTTTTTTTTGTATTGCGATTCTGTGGCTTTCTTATGATTTTTGTAGTTTTTTCTTTGCTACTAATGTTTGCAGATTTTTCCTTACTCTTGGGCTTCTTTCTCTGTATTTTAGGTTTTTCTGTTTCTTCTTCGCTGCTCGAACTTGTTTTTATGTAATTTTTTTCCTTAGTCTTGGGCTTCTTCTTCTTTATTTTGGGGTTTTCTGTTTCTTCTTCGCTGCTTGAACTTGTTTTTATGCAATTTTTTTCCTTAGTCTTGGGCTTCTTCCTCTTTATTTTGAGTTTTTCTGTTTCTTCTTCACTACTGGAGCTTGTATTTTTGCTATATTTCTTTTTCTTGATTTTTTTTTGCTTTTCTCTAAGTTCATTGGTTTCTTCTTCGCTACTAGAGCTAATCTCTTTGCAATATTTTGTTTTTTGTGTCTTTTTTTGTTTTTTTGTAGATTTCTGGATTTTTTCTTCGCTTGTTGAGCCACTGTCTGTAGTTTCTTCTCTTGTCCTGTTTTTTTTTGGTTTTTGAGAGTTTTGAATTTTGCTAGATAGTTCTTCTTTATTCATTTTCTTTTTCTTAATGTTGGATTTCTTACTCTTAATGGTGGACTTTGGCTTAGATTCATTCATTTGCTTCAAATTTTTTTTAATTGTTTTAGCGTTTCTTTTTCTTATAATTTCTTCTTGTTCTGTTCTAATGGATTCCTTTTCTGGTGTATCAGTCCATATAGCGGACTTTCTTTTTTTTCGGCCATTATCTGTTGTTTTTCTCGGGGGTGCTTTTGGAAGCGGTCTTACTTTTTCAGGACAAAAGCCTTTTTTTGTAGCTTTGCTCGTCGACGGGCCAGGAACTGTCCCCAATAAAGACTTGGAATGTGATGTTGCTGAGACCATTTCATTGTGACTCTCTGTTTCTTCTAAAGGATCCGACACTTTGTCTTCATCAGGAGTGTCAGGACCATAATCACAAATGAATTCATCTTCGAAGTTTCTAGCGTCAGTAGTTTGAGCAGTAACTAAAGTTGAATAATTATTATCCGGACAAAGTACAGTATTTAACAAAAAATGATAACACATGTGTTGCAGAGTCGGAGGTGTCACTGGAATAATTTTGTCAAGAAATTCTTTCTGTATTGTGGTATCTAATTCCTTCAGAGATTTTTGTTGTGACTCTACATTTCTCAAAGGATCTGAATCATAATTAGACTCTTCATCAATAGTACTGGTTGATTGAACGGTTTGAATGGGCAGAGGTCTATCTGTGACAAAGGAGGGGTCAAAATCCAGTTCGGTAAATATATCTCGATTGAAGGGGCATATTCCAGTGCATTTAAATCCAGCCTGTATATTATTAGGAGTCAACGCTAATGAATACGCTTTTGCCACAATTGACGGGATGTTATAAATTGTCATTGTGCTTCCAGGATGAGTTCTCATCCACGAATCGCACGCTGAGTTTATTGCTTTTTTTAAAGGTCCATTCACTGACCGGTCTACCGGTTGCACCTTATGTGAGCAGTGCGGTGGGATGGACAACATCACTATGCCATGTTCTTTACAATAATCAAGCGCAGAAATTGTTATGTGTGATGGATGATTGTCCAGAAGCAGTAATACTTTATTTTCTTTTGACGATCGTGTGTGGGTTTGAAAGTGTTGTAAAAATATTACAAACTCTTTTTCTTGCATCCATCCAGATGAGTTTCCTGCGCCAATACACCCTACCGGACCGTCTCGTACGAAATGTGGATTATACCTTAATCTAGGAAATATAAACATAGCAGGAATCGAATTTCCCAGTGCATTTACTGCAACGGTTACTGTAACTAACGTTCCCCGTTCCGCTGATGTTAGTGCGCCAACTTGACGCATTCCTTTTCGAGTTACAATCTTGTCTGGTTTTTGGACCGTAGTGACTCCTGTTTCGTCCATGTTGTATATGTCTTTTGGTGTGAAGTTATATCTATCCAGAACTTGTTCAAGGTTATCAAAAAAGGCAGTCACGTTCGTCACATTGAAACTGGTGGCTCTGGATAGACTGGTTGCCTGTGCGCATCTTATTGACAACTCAGGATTGCGCTTCATAAAACCTGAAAACCAATCCGGTCCTGCCATCCCGTTTTCGTCCCAGGTGGTCGGTCTATTTAAATTAAACGAAATCGCTAGTTCAAGTGCCAGTCTTCTTACGTCTTTGGGCGATAGACCAAAGTATATATCTGCCGATCTCTGAAGATATTTTCCGATTGTGGTTTCTTGATCTTCAGAGAAGACTTTGTTGGCAGACTTATATCCCATTGTCACTAAAACTCCATCTTCACAATTTTCTCTTTTCTTTTTATAACGGATAAGCGAGACATGGCATAAACCAAACATGTCAGCAGCTGACCGTATTGACTTCCCAGACAATATTTCTTCGTATGCCTGTTCATACAAAAATGTAGCTTTCGAAGTCCGGTCTGTTGTCTTCTTTCTGGATCGAGGCATCTACAAAAAAGTAGATAATTAGCAATCATTTAACAATAGGGAGGAATTAAGTTGCGGTTAAGTTAAACATCTGATGTCTTATCGACTAAGCCCCATGTTCACCAAAAATTTAACCGACGGTTAAACGTCGGTTAGAAGTTAATCGGACAAAACGTCAAAAAAATGTATGAAAATGACATTGTCAAAGCTCCGGTTAGCTGCTAATCGTCGGTTACATTTTTGGTGAACATGGACCTTAGGTACCTAATTAAAAATATAACTACGTGAAAATAAAAATGACATTATGAAATGTCAGATGTAGAAAAATGACAGAATTAAATTATGATAAGTATAAAAAGTCTGTTTTTTTATATTTTCTACTTAGTTTTAAATTCAAGGGGTCAATTGTACCATGGGGTTAGTTGTACCGGTACAACTATCCCCAAAAAAATACTACAACTGTCCCCCACAGAACATATTCTAGAAAAAGTTGAAATATTCGTTAATTTAACTTTATTTGCTACACAGACTATGACGATTATAGTACTAACATTAATACGGAACAACTCAACTGATTCTAAATACAAAATACGTCTTAGATTTTCTGTAATTATCAATAATAATATCAGGTAAAAACTTACTGTGAGCGCGCGAAAATTTTTCGTTCCAGTCGCAAGCGTCCGCGTCGCGCGGGGTTCGCGGGAGACTGGCGGTTACTCGGCGAGCATTTTATGCGGCCCCTCACTCAAGGTCGCTGGCGAGCGACGTGTTTGTAAAAAGATATTTGCAATGGTACTACCATACCCTGGTACAATTGTACCCGGTGTCCCCTACTTGTGTTCATTCGCAGCAAATTTAAACTCTAAATTTTAATGTTAAATTTAAAGCAAATTTAAATTTTGTCGTCTAGACGATAACAACAACCGCGCCAACGCGATCGGTCGGCACGCTCAAATATTTTCACGTTCAAATATTCAGATTCCTTATAAATCAATTATTTTAAATACTTCCAACAAAGCTTATTTTTCTATAACAACAGATTGCCGCGTGGTGACTGCGCGGCCGCCTGATGCGCGGACTAACAAACAATATACAAACTCACTTTCACATTTATAATACGTGTTAGTTAAGTAATGTGCCCATCTAACATTGTAGGTGACAGAGTTGGTTTTTAAAAATATTCAATTGTATTTTTGTTATACGAGTATGTACTAGATCTATTCAAGTTCAAGTTGTTTTCCGTTAATATTATAAATAATTTTTTAAATTACTTAAAATTAACTCAAGTAGATTGTATGTAGCTGCAAAGACTTGGGTTTTATAACTCCTTATATTCACTAATACTTAGGTGAACGCTATCCATATTTGATTATTGTAATGATTGGACTTTTTGCAAATGTTTTATTCATTTATCATTGATCAATATTAACTCAGAATTTCAGAATCAACCGATATTTTATACGTATATCAATATATGAGTATATGTACAATATAATGCTTATGTCATATATAAGCTAGAACTAAACTAAATAAATCTATATTATCTAGCCAAATTGTCTATCGAGTCAAAGTTGCCATGGTCGAAATTGATAACTACTTCATTATCTACAGTTTTTTGCTACCATGTCAGTTGTACAGTCGAGCAAGATAAGAAACATCTTGGTGCCTATCAGTCGTTCGCCGATTACGTACACCGATGGACTGCTTCGTTGTTCGTTGTTTGGATGGGAGGATCATCGCTCCACAATGCTGGTGAACGGATTCGAAGACGGCATACTTCAGTGCCCAGTCGTGGGCGCATACGAAGAGACAGGATGGATGGAGTGTCCTGTGAGTAACAAGTGGGCTAAGCCGAACGAGTGCAGTTTCAGTTACAACTATGTGTACCGGGAGCCACCAAAAGTGCAGTGTTATAGGAACTTTTACGTGGAAAGTGAGGTGCCGTACGCACACCGGAGCGATTCCGTCGCCTATAATCAATATGTTCCTCCGCAACCCATCGTGCCGAACTTGCCTTGCCAGCAGGGCCAGCAATGGAATTACAACAGTATGTGCTTCAACGTCGACGGCCAGCCCTGTCAATATACAAGTGTCGTAGACCTAGAAGATTTCATGTGAGTTTTATTACGTTTGCGACTATGATTTTTCTATGAGCTTTTGACTACGACTTTATAATTTTTTGTCAGACAATGAATATTTCATTTTGATTTTTAAATAGAAAAAATAATAATATAATTTTGTATATTTGTAGCGAAAACATGACATAAAATTACCAAAAAACTTAATCGCTACTAAACAGGATCACACTCTGGGCTAAATCTGAAGAATGCCTGAAAATTTCATAAAAAGCGGTTGAACGGTTTTGGAACATACACACTGTCTTCTGAGTTAGGGCTCACGTGGGGATATCGGGGAACGAGAAGGCCGACCCTCTTGACGAAGGAGGGGGCGTTAAAATAGAAAATTGTATCCACTTATGATAGATAACCCTTATCCTACGTAAAACGTCTGATCAGGAGTGGGCCCGTCACCGCATGGAGCGACATGTATAATAAAGGTGAGACGGCAGGGGGGGTGTAATATAATCAATATATTCTTATATAATATTAATTAGAAGTACATCAATATTGTAAAAAATAAATAAACGTCTAGTGATTATGGATTAACTGTTGGGGGAAAGAATAAAATAAACATAAGTACATACATACATCGGTTTTTAATGTAATAATATAGATAACGTTAAAACCTTTGTCTTCTAACAAAACAAAGGATTTTTAATTGACTAAAGGCTTCGTAAGGACGGGCGCATTTATATTAGTCATATAACCGCTTGAAAAGAATTTTTTGATTATTTGATTGAATACACACTTTGAACTTTCTCATTACAAGAGTGTGTTCAGCTCGCCATAAAAAGACTTGGGAATCGTTAATAAATTGTTTCAGTGTCGGCAGTGTACTATAGCATCTGATGATGCTTGTACATCATCATTAACGTTCAAGTTTTATTAAAAAGTAAAAATAATATATACATGTAAATTTATCTCATGACGTTTGGAGTTTTGTTGCACAATCGCGCATAAACAGCCGAACGGATTTGAATGAATCTTAGTGAACGTGTGAATTATGTTCGCGAACACTTTTCGGCCGCTAATAAGTTCTCGTGGGTTATTATTTAATACTTCAATTCAAATTAATTAGATGGCGGTTTGCATTTCCTTAGTTAGAATTTCCCTTGTATTCATGGC
Source organism: Bembecia ichneumoniformis (assembly GCA_910589475.2). Classification (NCBI taxonomy): domain Eukaryota; kingdom Metazoa; phylum Arthropoda; class Insecta; order Lepidoptera; family Sesiidae; genus Bembecia; species Bembecia ichneumoniformis. The sequence continues at coordinate 6,515,241 of OU342537.1, read as the reverse complement.
GCCATCTAGATGGCGCTTTTCGTGCATTTATCAAATTGATATAATATCATTGACTTCTTATTAGATTCCCAAGGGGGTAATATTTCACATATTGCGTTTAAACTGGTTATTATTCGCACGCTGGCGAATCTTCAAGAAAACAGTAGTTTTATAATAATATAATCATTTTCAAGAAAATTGTCTAAAGTGCCTACAAAGTAAATAAAGCGATTTTGTATGCCTATAAAAATATCAAAATCGAACGACGCTTTTGTGGCTGGTATACTCAAGCTAGAATGGCTGGTACGTAATGCGATAATTTTGTATTTTATTTTGTCTGTTAATAAGTTTAGTACAAACAAAATACATAACAATGTTTTTCTTCTTCAGTATCTTTTTATTAAATTTCCTGTTCTCCTTAAAAACCAAGGGATCTCCCTGTTTGACATCCCAATGGAGGTCAAAATAAACACATCAAAAAAGTCTAAGCAACACATACTATTTCAAATTATTAATCAATTATTATATCATTTCTTACTATAAGTATAAGTAGGTAATACGTAAACTTTTTTGATCTAGATGACATACTGGTTGGTTGTAAAAAAAATTCGAGTATCATTTGTTTTTTTTTTCACAAATTCAAAAGCGAACGCATTTGTCCGAATTTTATAGTGTTTTCTTTGCTTATTAAAATTTAGTAATCTGTATCAATTTTATGATTTAAACAATAATTTGAAAAAAGTTTTGAACAAATTTGGATTTTGAGACAATCTCAGGTATCTCGGTATTTTGGTGTCAACAGAAGCGTTATTTGCCGTCTTCATCAGCGTTACACTAACACGGGAGATCCTGCTGAGCAGCACCCAGGTCGAGAAAGGTGTACAACCACACGGCAAGATCGATACGTATAACTGAATGCAAGACGCCAGCCGATGTTAACCGCCCGAGAGATAGGTTTAAGGCTACAAAATTCAAGTGGTGTTGTTGTTAGCTGCCAAACTGTGCGAAATCGACTGCACGAGTATGGCCTACGAGCACGACGGCCAATTAGGTGCCCACCGATACGTCACGGGAATCGCGCTCGTCGAAATGAATGGTGTAGGTTACACATTACATACATGGACCCGGGAACAATGGGATAAAATTTTATTTTGCGATGAGTCTCGATTTGGGTTCAAGCCTGATACTAGAAGGGTAAGAGTGTACCGTTCTTCTGGAAATACTGAAAGACTGAGGTGCGTTCAGGAAGTGCATCCATACAACGGCTCAACAGTTATGGTATGGGCGGGTATTATGAAGAACATACGAACTGAGCTCGTTTTTGTAAATGGTAACATGAACGCTGTAAATTACGTTGAGGATGTTCTAAGGTCTTATGTTCGTCCATTCGCACAAACGCTTGGCTCCGATTTCACGTTGATGCATGACAATGCGCGTTCGCATACAGCTTTGCACACCCGGGAGTACTTGGCAAGGGAAAACATCCTGGTATTGCCTTGGCCTGCACAATCGGCAGACCTCAACCCCATCGAGCATGCATGGGACATGTTCCAGAGACGTTTTTTAAAGGACACTTGGATGGAGTGACAACAACCCAACATCTGATTGACTTACTAAAATTTCATTGGGAACAATTGCCGCAGGATAACATTAACAGTCTCATCGATTCTATGAGTAATCAGTGCCAGCAAGTTCTCAATAACAGAGGAGGCCACACTTTGTATTAATTTATGCAATTTTAGTTTAAGTTTAGTTGATTAGGCACCTTACTTTGTACTACGTACATACAATACTTACTCCTAATTATTGTTAAGTAATTAAGATTATTAAAAAAAAACAATTGGGGTTTATTTTTTTTTTTTTTTTCAGACAGGCTGACGGTCCACTTGATGGTAGGTGGCTACCGTCGCCTATAACACAAGCAACGCTACAGGTGCTGCAAGTGCGCTGCCGACTACAGTAGGATTAAGGATAAGGGATTAGGAGGGGATAAGGAGATGGGCTCTGGCATCCCTTACTCACTCACCGAAACACAACAGCACGTATATGCTGTTATTTCACGGTGGTCTTCTGTAAGGGGGTGGTCACTGCCGCCAGGCGGGCTGCCCAAATGACTGCGAAACGCAGTGTGCCCTACCACTACTTTTTTGATGTGCTTACTTCATTATACTAAAGGAACTTAGTATTGCCAACTTTTGGCCTGAAAAAATCCTTTGTTTTTTATTAAACTAAAATCACAAAAAATAATTTTATTTTACAGTTGCTAAATATAGAAAAATATTTTTTAAATATTTTGTGTAGAGATCTTGTGAGTACATAGTGTTGTGCTCAAGCCACCATGAATAAGCTTTAAAAAAAGAAAAAGTCAAGTCTTTGTTTATTGTCTATGTAAAAATAGAGTCCTAGAGTTTATGATTAGTCGTCTAAACAATACTAAAATAATTATTGCAATAATGGAATAATAAATATATTGTAATTCCCAAAATGTCACAAATTGGACATTTCTTGCGGAATATAATGGGAATATACATTTCAAACCATGTTCTCTCACATAATATTAATATTATGTTATCGCTAAAACATTAGTCAACCATTAGTTCACCATTGTTCTATGTTTCTAAATCCCACCAACCGAATATATAATTCTGAAACTCCATGACACGTCCATATTAGCCGCGGGCAAATTAGCATTTACATAAACCAAGCACATTTAACAGTTGGGAAATTCCAATCTGATTTACGACTAAGGAAAAAAATGGTCGGACATCGTAAAATTACGGCTAATTTACGGGCAACCTCGTTTCGGTCATTGGCTTTAAAAATGTGCCTAAAATTATTTAAAGCAATTTGGAAAAATTGTTTTTGTACCCACACAACTTTATTCACGCGGACGTAATTACGTACTCTTAATTAAGCCTTGAGTCTTAACTTTGTCATAATATGCTTTTCCTAACTAGTGGTTCATGCTATCTGTAAAATAAATTTCATCGAATTTGGTTTAAACCTTTTAGTCCATTATGTTATTTCAGAAATAAGTCGTTTTATATGATACTAACAACCCACCCCTGGCTTCGCATGGATGAAAAACCGTATTAAAATCCCTTGGGTGATTTGCTAGTTAGCAGAGAAACAGACAATAGAGGACAGGAACATGGACCTTTTTTAAGGATGGACTACGGTAGGATTAAGGATAAGGGATTGGTAAGAGTTAGGGAAATAGGCTCTGGCGTCACTTACACACTCACCGAAACACAACAGCACACGTGCTGTTATTTCACGGTGATCTTCTGAAGCGAGTGGTTACTGCCGCCAGACGGGCTGCCCAAATGACTGCGATACGCAATGTGCCCTACTATTACTTTCCAGACCAGAGACAACTTTAAAAACTTCATTTCCAAAGTTGACCTTGCCGGAATCGAACAGAGCGTATAGGCAAGCACCCCAACCACTCATCCAACGGGCTCCTCTAAACGGATTTATAATATTTATAACATATTAAATATGTACACCCATATTTAAACTTCGTTTTTTTTTTCACGCATAATTGCATACATTTTTTTTACATGTTATGTCCCGTGACAAAATTCTGGAAACATGCCAACAGTCTGAGTTTTAATCGGTTTGTTTCGTCCGTTCGTCCACATGACCACTTGTACCGCTCTGCTTTGTTTTCAGTGCGAAATGTGAGTCATTCACCAATACATTTAATATCTTTGTCTAAAACTATTGAAGGCTTTAAGAAGTTACATTATTGCGCTATTTGTTAAAACCATCGATGGCTAAAACTTACGTATTTAATTTTGTAAGAAACCCTTTACATTGTGTATAAAGGGCGCGAGTTCTAATCACTGTGTGAGTTTTCATTTTGATAAATGGTTAATCCCATATTCGATTTTTTACCACAAATATATTTTGCTAAGAGCCAATTTAATCCTAATATTCGCAAAAAAAGGAAAATAGGAAATAGCCTTAACTAAAGAACAGATGTTTTATGAACATAAAAGTTAGGTGCAATAAAGATTTTAAATCTAGTTTTCAGGTTATATAAGAAAGTCTTTTTTAGCAGCAGAAATATGTATATAATTTTTTTAATATCAATATTATAAAATAAATGAAGTAAAACTGCTAATTTTTCTTAACGCAAATACTTTATTTTCCTTGGCACAAGTTTAAGTGGTTATTTTCAAGACAAAAAGTAGCTAAAGTTAACTACCCACGGAGCTCCCCTACCAGATAGCATTTATATAATTAGCAACACCTGTCACAGTTCCTTGCAACGTTACATACTTTTGTCTTTCGTTGTATTTATTGCGACAATAAAACTATTTTATTGTATGGCCAGAAAAAGTAATAAACAATAAGGTGGGGTATACGAGTTAGGATAGGCTTCAAGATCATAATTTCGTGGACAGGTTCGATCTCAGAATCTTAGCTTCTTTCGTGAATATTTTAGATTTTGATACAACGGTTTATATTAACTGCATTAAACGATTATCTAACGATCAGTTAACGCAAGTAGTAAATAAATTCGCCCGCGATAACTTTTGACCTCAGTTCATAAATTTGTCGTAAGTGATAACATTATCGCTTAAATAAGCACATGTTATAGCGAAACCGTTTGTGTTTTCATAATAAACGATTACAATAATTTAAACATCATAGTATTGCTGTATAATAAAAATTTAGGGCATAATTATGATTCGTTTGTTTATTATTATCTACAACAGTTAGATGAACTTAATTGTAAAAATGGAAGACGTTTGTTAATAAATTCCCCCTTAATGGTTGGTTGGTAATATTTTCTTCATGTGAGATTTACTAATAATTTGGAATTTATTCGATAGATGGCGCAACTATTCGTCACTGTTGCTAAGTTTAGTTATAAATAGTTATAAAAAGAGTTACTATTATATAAATAAATAAAAAATATCTTGGCATACAATGATTAACATAAGAGTATATTAGATTATTAGCAGGTTATCAAAAAGTGTATGATTTTTTAAGGAAAACGTCAGCATAGTAAAAGTCCTCCTACGTTAATCGCGATAACATAAAATGATTTAATTACCCTATTATGATGAATTGATATATTAAATGATTTAGTTTCCCATGATTCGAATACAATCGACGTAAATAGGATGTAGCGTGGTAAGAATATCAAGTTTGGCTACTCTGCAATATTGACTTAGGATTATATTTATGTATGTGACCTTAAAGAGCCACAACCTATTAAGGAACCCATAAACCTGCCTATATCTATGTTATCTACAGTTAAATAGGTTAAAAATCATTATTTTAGTGAGTTTCGTTTCAATTTTTGACTGTGATTTTTAATTTCGCGTGCGATGTTTTCCCTAAAGCTTTTTGAGCGTTCAGTACTGGAACAATATAAAGTAATAAAATATTTAAAAGGGGCTTTTGCAACTAAGACTAATAGATAGCTTCGAGTCTTTAATTAGCGTCTAATAATATTTTTTATGATGTAGGTACTCACTCATCTAAATACAGCTGGACATGTGTTGTTATTTAATACAAATTTAGAGAGGTGCTATTCTTTCAAATTTATTTATAGTTCGCCAGAGTCAACATAATGCGTTCTTAATAGTTATTATTTATTAAATTAGTTCAAAATTTATCGTTTAAGGAATAATATTTAAACAATAAAACTTGAACTGTTTTAAATTCATATTTAATTGATATATAGTACCTATTTTCCTTGTTTTAGAAATACAGTAATTTATTAATTTTCAATGCAAGTTTGCACAGCAAGGCAATTAGAATTTGAAATATCAACGTGGACAAAACATTACTAATAATATCGCAATTTTTTTAGTACTGTCGGGAATTTTTAGTACACCTTACGAAAAACTGCCGTGATATAAAAGCACATGCGATGTAGTGTTTCGGTGAGTAAGGGCTTCCAGAGCCCATTCCACTATCGCTTCCTAATCCTCTACCTTTTATCCTATCAAAATTGGCAGTTCTAAAAGGAGACGGTAGTCAGTCACCTATCATCGAGTGTACCCTCGTCTGTTACCATCGTATGTTAGCGTTTACAGGAAGAATCTCCAAGATGTTCTCTTATCGTCAGGTTTATTATAAAGGTTTCCAAGTGTAAATTTTGATTTTTTATGGTAAGATCGGCAGACAGGCTGACGGTCCACTTGATGGACCGTCAGCCACAGATGGCCAGATGGCAGATGGCCAGATGGTCACTTGATGGCCACAGGCGCTGCTTGTGCGCTGCCGACTACAGTAGGATTAAGGATAAGGAATTGGATAGGAAAAATAGGCTCTCAATCGTTAAAATAAGTTAAAATCTCCCAATTAATTTGAAAATATTTTCTTTATAGAAATTTTCACCGTGCGATTTCTCTCCTATATGCTCTTACATCTTAGATCTTTGCCTTTTATTACAAGCTAATGTAAATTTTGAGAGATTATGATTTATCTTGTCATACATTAATTTCCGCAGGTCACTCAGTACATCACATACGAGTATAAAATGAGATTTATCGCTGCCGCGTCAAATGCCTTCAATTTCATTGAACGAGGACAAGACTATTTTTGCAATCACCGGCCGCCAATTGTCCCCCACTTGTGCAGTAACTGCCACAAAGTCAGTGTTCATTCGTCTGCCATTGGAATATTTTGTTTGAACCACTCTGTTGCACTCGTTGCGTGCAACGTACAATTGGACGCTTAGTTTAATCCAGTTGTGGTAACAATTATAAATTATCGAAGACTTCGGTTTAATTAGTATATAATTCTTCAAGATCACGCACGATCACTTCTTCTAATCTAGTCTAGTCTAGTACATATAAGCTTCATGTAAACCAGTTTCTTAATATATCAGTGTATCTTTGTAGATACATATAAATTTTAATTCCCTACTTAAATGTAATAATTTTAAATGTCCGCAATAATGTAATCGGCGCTAATGTAATTTGCACATATTTTTGGTAAACGTCTCTATAATACGAAACTGTACTGATTCTTATCTTGGCTCAATGAATTGATTTGTGTTGGTCAGCAAAACGATCTACGTCATTGCCAAGTAGTTATTGGCTACAGCTACAGTTCGATGGTGCGATTGACAGGTTTAAATAATCACTATAACATAAACATTTTTTAGACTTAGTTTAATGAAGAGCTAACATTTTCACCCTAGGTTGCACCCTATCAATTTGTTAATGTTTTGTTGTATTCTACATTATGACCGATATTATTATAATTTATTTATTTTTCCTCAATGCTTTTCACTCGGACACCATATCCGTCTTTATCGATTGTAACTCCTAAAACTTGTTTGTGTATGTGTGTGTATCTTTTGTCCCGCGTGTGTTTGCTCGCAACCTGTTTTCTCATTATTTTGGTGAAATCTGACCTACATATTTTGTCGATTCAACTTGTCTGATATTGACAAGAATTTCACGGAAATGTAACAAAGAAACTTTCCAGAATGTCTAAAAAGGAAGTGCAACGAAAGTAGCAAATACCTATTTTACTATTTTTAAGTTGTGTTCATAAATCCAACAGATAATTCTGTCCATATTGTTCCATTCGATTGAAAATTAATCGGTCGTTAAGCTGGACTTCCTTGTGCACTCTTTGTGATTTCCTCCATTGCGCACATTCCCGCGAGTTAGACCTTAATATTTTAGATGTTTTAATTAAAAAATACAAAGAGAATTGATATCTTCGCACTATCTAATTTTTGTTTAATTAGACGGGGCTGTATTAGGAATGTTATTAATTCTTATTGTAATATTTATTTTCCTTCGTTCGTTATCTAGTTTTTTTTTAATATTGGATCTAGTATCTATGACTTGACTGGTGGGTCATCAATATTCTCGAATTTCCCAAAAATGTGGAATATAGTGGTCAAAGGAGCTTCATTATATAATGTCAATCGGAGTCAATTATAAATAACTCATTACTTACTGAACTTATGACATTTTTATCCTAATTTGGAAACAAAATCTTCACATGGAAGTGATAATGTCCAAGACTTCTAATTCATTTTATTGTATTTAAAATTTATTTATCTTATAATATTATATTATTACTTTAAATCTTACTTTAAAACCTGCTGTCCGCGACTTCGTCCGCGATGAAAAATAAAAAATATATAACGCCTGACAAAATATATGAACGTTGATGTGAGATCTCTTGAATTTAATTTAATGAATGATGAAAAAAAATTTAATTAAAAAAACGGAACCCTTATAGGATCACTCGTGTGTCCGTCTGTCCGACCATTCCGAAACTACTGAACCTAAAATTTTGAAAAAAAATATGCAGAAATTAGTTTTCTACTTATAGATTATAGGAAAACCTATAAGAAGTCCATGATATTAAAATAACATGGTAAATCACTCAATATTGTGCGGATAGGTAACATCGTACGGAACCCTCTTCACGCGTGTTCAACTCGCACTTGTCCCGTTTTTTTTTTTAAGTTATAAAGATAAACCATAGGTATGCCACCCTGGACTTTTTTGTAGACCTATGAAAGAGAAACAATCCCACCATATATTGTTTTGTTATGTCTCAAACGGATTAGACAGCGTTTCGTTTCGATAAAAGCTCCCAGACATCTTCAACAATCATCGTCACATTTCAAAATAAAACTAACGAATTACACACCTAAATTTTTCTCAGGAAACAATCTGTTGATAGATGAAAACAGCATGAAAAATGAAAATCCGTTTAACAGTTTATGAGATCAACGTGATACAGACAGACAGACGCGGCATTGACAGACTTTGTTTTATAATAGGATAATCAACAAATTAATGCGGTGGGCTATAGATATAATCAAATGAAATCAATGCTTGAGATATCAAATTTGTTAAAAACACAGACCTAACCAACTCATTAGGCCGTCATTATTCTAGTGTTGATTTTTATTTTATTTTATTTATTCGCTTAAGTGTTCTAATGTCATAACTTGGACTGTTTTATTGATTTATTCTATCACTTTATCGGGAATACTCGTTTGGCGAGAATTGCCATTGGTAGGGCAGGAAGTATACAGAGAATTTACTCGAGAGTAGGTCGAGTGTGATGCATAAATTTAAGATAGATCTTCGTCATTGGAACACAAGCAGAGACCAATCATAAATAATAATTTACAGTGTGATATTTGCGCTATACTTTGCCTTCGGCTAATTTAACATTAAATAAGGGAATTAATAAATTATATAATTAAATTAAATAAGAATTAATTAAAGAACAGATAATGCATTACAAATTGTTTTTTTTTATTTTGTCCTCATCTTCCACGGCCTTCTATTTTTGCGAATCGCATTATTCTCGCTTTTTGTCATTTTCTCAACAAAAAATTAAAGAAAAAATATTGAATGACAGTGTTTATACATCGTTGCATTTATTTTCAAGTAGGTATTTTTAGACACAATTTAACCGTGTCGGAATTCTCTGCGATGTTCCAATTTTCTTTGTGTTGCTACAAACGCTAAAGTGGAAGGGCATTAGTGCCTGAATTGCCGCTAAAGTGGAAGGGCATAGCTGAAATTAAATACTTATGTTAATTTTATACTAAAATTTATGTTTTTATATTTGAGCACTGGTCAATAAATGGGTAGTTCACTGAGTTCACAATAAATAACATTTAGGTTTTTTTATTATTATTAAGGACGCTTTTGATTCAAACATATAACAAGCTTAAACTGGCTCTAACAGTAATTTAAACGTGACCAAAAAAGACCAAAAAACACCAAAAAACAGATGGTCAGTATTATTTTTTCTGTGACGTTCTTATTAGGTAATTTCTGACTATCGTAGCGACCAACCAATGCAGACGAATAAACTTCCTGGCCGCTGCAACAAAATACTTAAATAAAGGAGTAAATACATATATATTATTATTACTGAAAACCAGTCTAACCTTCTCATTTCCTTTATACCGGTTTACTTAAATTAGAAACCAAACTCAGTGTTAATATACATGGAATAAATAAAATTCCCAGTCTCGTAAATTATATAAATTATACTCTTATTTCTTTAGGTCTTAAAGTCATTTGGCTACCTATTTGAACATTTCCTTTGGCCTTAAAGATTGAGTGACATTTAGACTTCAGACATCTTATTGTATATCTAGGCAGTGGGTTTGAATCGCATTCATAAGAGCTATGCTGTGTTCTTAGATTATAAATATGAAAATACCAATTTTTATTATCAGGCAATAGCGTTATCGTATTCGTGGGATTTATCAGTGCAGTGATTACAATGGATTTTGTATTCATGAAAAATTCATGAATATTTTCATATTTTCTCTTCTGAAGACATTTTTTGGGTGGCGACCGTTGTAAATTATTTCGTTTTTTTTTTTTTTGGTGTAAAGTAAGAGATTTCAGAATCCTTATTGTTCTCATCTTGTGCTGTAACCTTTATCCTATGCTATTTTATTCCTATTAGGTTGAAAAAGCAGTTTCTTCTCCTTTCGTGTTGCTTGTGTTCCTAGGCAACAGTACCCCACCTGCAAGGTGCACCTTTAACATGCCTGCCGCATTTTTTCATAAAGTAACTATAAGCGATTTATGAGATTTTTTTAAATGTTGTTCTTTTAATTCTTCTCTCTTATTTTATCAATCAATGGAGTGGTGATTAGCTAATCCACAGATTTTACTAATGATCCTTATTAGTAAGATGGAAACTTAATCCATGACTTTATTATGCCATATGGAAATTCAGAAATTCTGTAGAAATATTTTGAATTGTTTTCTGATATTTTATAAAGTCACTATATTTTATGTCTGACTTATTTGACTTTTATAATCAATGCAGTTTTTTTTTGTAATTGATTGATGATTCCTTTTATAAATGTTCCTTTGTTCAAATAATCTAATTTAAAAAAATAGTTTTTAAGACTTTGAAGGTCTAGTAGGTATTTCGTTTCCAAGAAAAGATAAGAAATCCTAAAGTTATATTCAAGTTAAACTACTTATGAAATTGTATTTACAAATAAACGGTTAGCTAGAAATTGCGAGGTTTAGGTAATTTTAAAAGATGTTAACGTATACTTAGGTACTTAGTCCTTGCACTGATTACTCATTATCCTTGTTTAAAAATGATTGGGTAAACATTGTACGAGAGAATAGTGAAGAAGAGCAAATAAATCTAATTACGCACGCCTTTTTATTACAGCATTGTAATTTATACATGGTTAGATAAGTCTTAACTTTGCTCCGTTAAAGCATTAGGTGCTAAATTATTTGTTTGAAAGTCTTATCACGCACCAACGTACTGCGTCAATGGTTCACATTAAAATATAATGTTGCGGGACGAAGGCATGGTTTACCCATGTTTTTGTTGGTCATGTCACAATTGTTCTACGTGTGTTGTGTTCTTGAGTACATTTAGAGGTACGAATGTACTTTGTAAATAGAGTGCAAAGCCAGGGCCACTCTTCCACGTTTATAAGCTCGGTATCCAATCTGGTGACAGTAATCGTCTCTTGCATAAAGGCCACCCTGTTTTGTATTTATGAGTGGAATAAGGGATGCTTTAGCCGATTCCTCTGGTTAAGGTCGGCAGCGCAATTAATCAATCAAATAAATAGTAGTTAATCAAATAATTTATTATTCACCATAACACATTACAATTTCAACAATAAACCCCACACTAGGCAAGCCTGTATCTAGGGGTACCGTTTCCAATTTTGAAGCGATGGAAAAAGGATCTAAGTAACACTCCAACCACTATGGAGTTACTTGTGTTAATAGATGGCAATACTAATTATCGAGTGGACCGTCAACATCTAACTTTTCAAAATTCATTCAAAAAAAGTGAAAAACCAGGGAAGAACAAGACAATCGAATAGCTCAGTTTTGAGTAGTTGATACAAGAGGAAAATTATAATTGTACTAGCGACCCGCCCCCGGCTTCGCCCGTCGTACAATTTTTATATATATGAACATTCCCCGCTTATCCCTCTTTCTATTAGTGAAAACCGAATTAAATTCGGTCTACCTGTTCCCTTGCCGTGATCAAGGGAAATGGGGATTCATTTTTCTATATAATATATGTAGAGATTGATCGATCGTTTAGCAAACTTAAACCTTTGGCAATATTTATTAACCTATCCTAAAATTAAATAATAATTTTTAAAAATGTATACTCACCTGCCTATGCAGTTAAAGAACGAGATCAAAAATGTCATTCGAAATGCATTGTGACGCACTAAATACCCGTGCGATAAACGCACGTTACAAGCTGGCCCTTAATGACTTATTAATGGGATGTATTCCAAAAATTTTGAACTCATAATGTATATAGTTACGAATAAGACAAGAGTGTTCGTGTTACCTCAGAATCATTAAGGAATTAAATTACTTTAAAATGTGCAAACCAGATAATGTGAAGAACAAAAGGTGTAATCAATTTGAAAAAAATTGCAAGAGGTAATTCAGATTTTTTTGGTTCTCTGACTCAAATTTTTTTTTTCTAATCTTTCTCATTTAAGTTATCGCTATATATCATTCTTTTTAAAACAATGTCTATGACTTAGATCTATACTAATATTACAAAGATAGAGAGATGATTCTGTTATTTTCTTTATGTGGACGATTTTATCCGAAAAAAGTCTGTCACTGCACTCATTTGAAAAAAATCTTCCACCATTTGTAAAGTATGTTAACCAGGTGGACAAGGGCACATTGAACAAAGTGAATCTTCCAATTACTCCCGGGCGATGCCAGGCGGCCATTTATAATAACTAACCTAGTAATAACTAACCTAGTAGTAACTAACCTAAGTATATAAAATATTTATACTTAACTCTCTGTCTTTATGTTATGGTATTTTTTTTTAAAAATTGTTAAAGATAACAGTTACATTCTAAATTATTCTTAAATAGATAATTTTTTTATATTAGTCATTTATATAAAAAACCCAACATGAATGTCGCAAATACAGAACGAGAGTTTATTCATTCTCCTAGGATAAAATTATATTTCGTTAAGATTCCAACTCAATATTAAAATATTACATGCGGCCCGCCCCCGGCTTCGCACGGATGCCATTTTTTTCTGCAAATTATATACCTACACAACCTTCTTCGTTGAGAAAACCGTATCAAAAACTATTAAGTGTTTTAGAAGAAGTTACCGGAAAAACGGACAGACGCAAACAGCGACTTCAATTTATAATTTATGTAGACCTAGAGAGCTTAATATATATTTTTTATTGACAGGAATAATGAGAAACGGAAAGAAAAATCGCGCGTGGCGGCGCGATGTCGACGCACAAAGGAGATGCAAATCTTTGCAGAGCTAACAGCGTCTCTACCAGCTAAAAAGGAGGAAGTCGAACAGTTAGACAAGGCGTCAGTAATGCGGCTGGCAATATCATATCTGCGTGCACGCGATGTTGTCTCAATGCGTAAGTTCAAACAAAAGTTCCTTGCTTTAAGATACCCAACTCAAATATTGACGCTGATCGAAACCGCCAAACCAATTTTAATCTATTTTGTAAATGTGAATGGTTGGTTCCAGCTTCAAATATGACGTTATAATATTTTTAAAGAAACACGGACAAAGTCCCGAGCAAAATGTAGCAGTAGGTACACAGGCCTTTGTTCTTTGGAGCTATAGTCCACTATGCTGCTTCACAGCTTCACAAGACTTCGTATGTCGTATAGATAATTACTAATCTTCTCACACTTGTAATTTTATTCCCAACGACCATGGGATCATTATTTCTTAACCACTCATGAAATCTGAAACACTCAGATGAGCAGGCCAACTCGACGACACATTACACATGTCAAGTAATCTACTTTGTTATCAAATTATTTAAATTTAAATTTAGTTTGTCAACTCTAATAGTAGGTAATGCAGAAAAATAGGTATGAAACGTCTACTACTTGCCACTTTTCTCACTTAGCGAAAGAGAAACGATAGAGCCTTTAGTATCGACTGCAATTTTAGGATAAGAGTCCAAAGCAACAAATAATCGGCAGGAGCAGCGTAGGACGGGAATACGACCTGATAAGGGCCGCGATCAGACTATCTATCTATTGATCTAACCGGTCCTTTTGGAAAATTAGGGGGGAGGCCTTTGTCCAGCAGTGGACGTCCTACGGCTAAGCATCGTCTTATGATGATGATGACTTATTCCAACAACATCACTAGGTATTGAACCGTTCTCCTGAATTTCAGTTAATTCAATTGACCATTACAGTTTTTAAACTTCAGTTTAGTTAAAGTTACCTTTAACTAGTTAGTTTGTTAAAGCTATTTAAATTATTTGTAGAAAAAGATTGGATACCAAAATATGTGGTTTTTTATATTATTAATGATTGTAACGTGTTTCATTCCGATAAAATCGATAAGTGTTAATCTATCAAGCACATATATATGCATATCTTTGACCTCATCATGTCATTGATTGATAACACACCAAAATTTGAAGGTTAGACATTGACTTCACCTAAATTTTGGCGGTTAGAAAAAGGAATTATCTAGCGCATATTTCCTAAGAGAAATCTGTATTTAAAAATAGATATCTATCAGCTAAACTACTCGTAGTAGACCGATCCCTTAGGTAGATAGATTTTCTAGCGGCCTTATTATAGTATGATATGAATATCAGCCTTACAGCCTTTTTATAGTAATGAAATATTTTAATTAAATCATGTACTTGTTGCCATTAGTTTAATTTATAAAATACAGATGTTGAATTAAACAAATAAGTCAAATTAATTATAATTCATGTCGCATATTGTTGCAATAACCTATTCTTTACTCGAGTTAGTGGGCGCGTTTAACCGCAAATTTGCAATGTATGGATCCCTGTGTATTGCGATATTGAGCACGCGTCAATTCCCGACTTCCATAAAATAATAAAACCGCAATGCCGTCATTGCCTAGTGCTATGAATTCAAATTAGACGTACAGACAATTTGTTTTGACGTCAAGTATTAATTAAAGTTTATAAGATTTTATAATTTCCTTTCCACGAAAAACTAAATTATTTCATGAATGGGCTCTAACGATTTATCGAAATGATGTATGTACTTAGCGTGTGTTTTAAGTTATAAAATTTTTGACCCAAAAGTCTCGAGTTTCATCCATGGCGAGGTAAACTATTGAAAGAAAAGTACCTAAATGGATTTCAAAGTTATTCTGGAAAAGGGTGTATTCGGTTACCACCGGAGTAAGGTTTTAAAGTCAAGTGTCCATTCAAGTCGAATTATATTATGTATAATTTGAAGTCACACAATTGTTTGACGATTTAAAAAGAAAATATAATTCTAACACTTTTCTCATTCAAATTGTATCATATTAAAATTAAAAAATAGGATATTGATTCACTCTCTGATTATTTATTTATTGATACATCATCGATAAATAGCAATTGACGACAAGTGGATTGTTGTGATATTGAAGTGTTAAAACAATAAACGGTAAATATAACCGAACGCATACTAATTGAAAGATCAATGCAGGTTTGGACTGATTAGTTTATTCCGGTTATTGCGCCTTAAAAGTACGATCCTTTTAAGAGGCTAATCAAATTCGAACATAGACCACAATAAGCGCGAAGGAAGTAAAGCAATAGTGTGACTGTTTGTTAATGTCAAAAGAGCCAGAGTAAACCACGTAAGTGTTAGTCTCCAAAAAAGAAAGTTATTCATTACAAAACCTTTTCACATACTTCAAATTAAATTGGCTAATTTATCTATGCTGAGTAAAAAAATATCTATACTGTAAGATATCATAATGACCATCAAATATCGAGGACGATTAACTGGGGCATCTATGACAATTCAGTCGAGGAATGTTAAAATGTTGATTGGATAATCAAAAAATATTTTTTACAGCTAACGTAATGCAACACAAAAATACTGTCTATCATACATATTTATTACAAAATCGTTGTTTTGGTGTGCGTTTGGGTACGCTAATCTCACAAACGGCTTAACCGAATAGAATGCGGTCACTGATGTAGGAAGCTTCCTGTAACATTTGTGTTTGTTTCATTCCAATCGGTTTGCACACCTAGCAGTCAATGCAGAAAATAAATTGTTAATAATAAATAAATTGCCAAGACTAAACACACCAATTGTTTGGCCCCCAAACGAAGTACTGATATGTTATGAATAACCATTAAAGAGCAAATGAAACCCTACACAACTAGACGAGTCAACGTTGAAAGTTTATTTCTAAAGTTCGCCCTGCTGAGAAGTGAATCCGGGACCCATAAGTTAGAATGCTAAGGCAAGCTTAATCATACTATCAATGGGGTCGTTGAAGATGTCCGGGATTGCCAAGATGGGAATCAACCGAAAAGTCTTGGACCAAAAAATAATATTTTCAAATCTTGATCCAGTTCCATCTATTTATTCAGCCGATTCAGTCTGGTTTAATAGCTAAGACCCTTCTATGTAAATGTTACCAAAATTAATTATATGTTTCATATTTTAAGCACTAGTGCACAATAATTTGAAATGTATATTTACCACACATTTCAGTGCCTGAAGTCGACGCAAAGGATCCCGAACCCAAACCCCCGGAGGGCTTGGAGGAGATTTCTTCTGAATTATCTTACATGAAGGCGCTCGATGGTTTTGTTCTCGTTCTCTCGCAGCAGGGAGACATCGTATATTGCAGTGAAAATATCGCGGAACACCTTGGTGTTAATCAGGTAAAAATATTTAGTAATATATTGGTTGAATTGCAGACTGAACACAAATGTTAGTCACCGCCTGCATTATACGTAGTATTTAA
Source organism: Bembecia ichneumoniformis (assembly GCA_910589475.2). Classification (NCBI taxonomy): domain Eukaryota; kingdom Metazoa; phylum Arthropoda; class Insecta; order Lepidoptera; family Sesiidae; genus Bembecia; species Bembecia ichneumoniformis. The sequence goes on along the minus strand of OU342537.1, from coordinate 6,498,508 downwards.
TAGTTATTATAAAGAAATAGTAAGTATGAACGGGTAGACCGATTTTAATTCGGTTTTGACTAATGGAAAGAGGGATAAACGGGGAATGTTCATATACATATATAAAAATTGCACCACGGGCGAAGCCGGGGGCGCGGGCGGGCCGCTAGTACATAATATATGTATATGTACATTGCGTAAATTGAATTTGAAGTTTTTCTCCGTTTGACGGACGTATTCAAAAATATTTTAACATTAAAATAGGTACCTGACAGTCTTCAGTTTTTACTCTGTATGATACGTGATTGTATGTATGATAGCCCTAAACTGGTTGTATGGCTTTCATAGTTCAAGCCAAGTGGCGTTCTGTACAATCAATACACGAAAATACACAATGTTGTCATTTAAACCATCGATATCATTACTAGGTACATTCACAGTTGCTCAAAAAGTATATTAGATTATGTTAAAGAATATAGAGTAGTTATGACTAGCAGTATATCAGATTGAAGTTTAAAACCAACAAATTGCGGCCGTTGGAGATTTGGGACAAAGACGATATTTAACTGCTTTTTATTTACTACGCTGTAAATGTAGAATTATTATGGTATCCTGACGCTAATCCTTTTACCAGTCAGATTTGAAAAATTCTTTTTATATTTGATAGCTCAATTCTTGAGGAAGATTTAACAGACTATTTACCACGACCCTTATCATTTATCACATTTATCGCGACCCTTCGTTGCTGAGCAAAAAGAAAAAGAAAGTCAGAAAGAGCGCTAAGGAAGACAAAGTAATTGCGCGGGCGGGCTAGGTCGGTGAAAGAGTTTGGCCGCAAGCGATACCGACATTATCATAATCATACCGATATTGTCATAGAGAATACTGCGAGAGAATACAATTTCTTTTAAATTAAATAGCGGATAAAATATGCATATAGTTGTATTAATACGCATAAAGGAATAAGACTTCGTCAAATTAACATTATTATCATAGAATAACCTAATCTTATTTTGAGTAACCTCTCTGAGTCTTGTTAGATTCACGCTCTTTTATTATATCCAATAATAATCTTTATCGTAATTCCATTATATAAATTGGTAAGAGTGTAAGCATTGTTGATAAATTTAATAGATTATTCGACGTTGAGACTATTCTGTACAAATGTATTTTAGTTATTTTTTTCGACGTCATGCTGTATCAATATTGTAGGTACTTCTTTGATAAAATGAATTAAGTAATAAATTATTTTTCGTTGTAAAATATTTTGTTTGACTACCGAAATGCATTCACGTGATTAACTGATTAAATGAAAATTTTAATCTAATTTGAATGTCCCAGAGATTTATAGCAATAAAAACTTTATTGACCACTTCATTACAAAGCATCGTTTTTTTATGCTATTGAATTAATTTAATTTTTTTAATGTTAAGAATGGCAGACAGGCTGACAGGCTGATAGGGAAATGAGCTCTGGCATCTATTTACTTACTCACCGAAACACAACAGCACACTAATGTTATTTCACAGTGGTCTTCTGTAAGGAGTGGTTAATGCCGCCAGACGAGCTGCCCAAGTGACTGCGAAACGCAGTGTGTCCTGCCACTACATTCCAGCTCCAGACCAGAGCCATTTTTCAAAGTCGACCCTGCCGGGAATCGAACCCGGGGACCCTAGAACAGAGCGTTAAGGCAAGCACCCTAACCATTATCGCTGATTATAATTTATTGAACATATTATTTAACCTTCGGAAAGAAGTTCTCTTCAAGTTGCACCCACAGTAAAATCGATCCAAAATCCATTTGAGTAGTTTAGAAAAAGTTTGTGGTTACTTAACGGACATTTCTTCATGTGGTATTTAGAGATAACTGTAGAAGAATGTTGACTCGAAAGCGAAGTCTGGTAGATAAGAAAATATATTTGCTTTTTCTAGAATGTAACTTCTTATTCAATCTCCTCTGTATTTTAAGGTAATTATTACATTTGATTTAGAATGTCTCCGTTTTGATTGATGACTTACGTCATTTCAAACAAATCCTTTCGATCTTTGCATGACTTTGTACCGGTAGTACGAGTATCTGTAGCTATTATGTTGCATGCATCTCTTTTTGCGATTATTTTGACATTGTGTTCTGATTTTCTTCACTCGTAAATCTTATACCTAAACACTTCAGTCATGAGTCTTCAGTCATGAATGGAAATAGATATGCCCTTGGTATAGTCTGACGTTCAAATTAAAATTTAATTCTCGAAAACACACCAAATAAATAGTAACAAAGATAGATGAATATCTGGAAATACTTGCTTCTGTGTTGTAAATATTTTTTTAATACAGTTGCTCAAAAAGTGGCGTATTGCAGGGACGTATAGCGTTCGGAATGTGGGCTATTACACACTCGTGCTTTTTTTTTACCTTTCCCGAACTCGTGCGTTCTCTTTCCCAACTGTCAAAATAATGTCTATTAAAAAGAAAAACCAACCATGAAGTTTTTACTAAATTCATAGAAGTTTTTATGATTCATGCAAATACGTATATTTCTAAAAAGAAGCTACTAATTTGTTTCAATATCAGATTTAATGATTTGATTGAATGAGTTAGGTTAGGTTTCATTTCATTTCATCTCATTAAATTTCATTTTCATTTCATATCAATAAAAAAATTCTACTGAAGACTTGGCTGTATGGGCATATAGTTTCCTTTGCCTACCAGAATGGGTGAAGAAAAAAAATCTCTGCTTATATTCTACAGTTGGCGCCAGAAATTTTCTTTGCGAGTTTAGTTGTTTGTTTTATTAAACTGCATTTTTTCGCAACTGTATTAAAAATAGTCGTTCAGTACACGTGCGGAATCGTCATTGCAACTTGTTCCTACTGTCAAGCCTCGCCTTCGGCTACGCCTCGGCTCGGGTAGACATTTGTCGGAACTCTTTGCAATGACAGCCTTTCCGCACTTGTAATGAAATATACTATTTTAATAGTTGCTCAAAAAGTGGCGTATTGCAGGGACGTATAGCGTTCGGGATGTGGGCTATTACACACTCGTGCTTTTTTTTTACCTTTCCCGCACTCGTGCGTTCTCTTTCCCAACTGTCAAAATAATGTCTATTAAAAAGAAAAACCAACCATGAAGTTTTTACTAAAAAGTTTTTATGATTCATGCAAATGCGTATATTTCTAAAAAGAAGCTACCAATTTGTTTCAATATCAGATTTAATGATTTAACTGAATGAGTTAGGTTAGGTTTCATTTCATTTCATCTCATTAAATTTCATTTTCATTTCATATCAATAAAAAAATTTTACTAAAGACTTGGCTGTATGGGCATAGTTTCCTTTGCCTACCGGAATGGGTGAAGAAAAAAAAATCTCTGCTTATATTCTACGGTTGGCGCCATTTTCCAGAATTTTTTTTTGCGAGTTTGGTTGTTTGTTTTATTAAATTGCTTCATTTTTTCGCAACTGTATTAAAAATAGTCGTTCAGTACACGTGCGGAACCGTCATTGCAACTTGTTCCGACTGTCAACCCTCGCCTTCGGCTGCGCCTCGGCTCGGGTAGACATTTGTCAGAACTCTTTGCAATGACAGCCTTTCCGCACTTGTAATGAAATATACTATTTTTACCTTTATGTAAACACGGGAAAGTAAAAATTTTTAAGGTCTCCGACCCTTCAATAATGTCTAAAAAACGAGAAGCACTGATTTATTGATTGTTCAATTTAATATAATTAATACGAACAAAGAAAAAAATACAAATAAAAATATTTTTAAGAGAAATGTTTTACTCGTTATAAACAACTGCATTAGGTAATCTTAACTGGAAACATATTAAAGTAAGTATATATATCCAATAAGGAAAGAATAAAAAAAATCTTAGTTCGGTTTCAAGGACGATTACACACAAAAATTAATAAAAACCATAAACCTATACCTAGTCGGTTCATGAGTCTGTCATTCTGTCACATGTTTATTGTGAAATAATTGAGACATGTTTGTTTTTAATGTAAACATTTATATACAAAAAGGAACTTACTAAAACATAGATTATGCTAATTAAGCTTATTCGAAATGACCCTCCCGATTTTGAATACAAACCTTCAACCAGCGCAACCAGTTGTCTATAGCTGTCTATGAAGTTCATATCAACATCGGCAGCTGCTTTGATCAAAGATGCCTTGAGTGACTCCAAATCAGGACGAGGCTTTGAGCAGGCCTTTTCCTCCAAGTGTTGCCCCATATTTTATAATCAAACGGATTTAAGTCTGGACTGGAGAAGAGCCAGTATTTGTGCCGCATGAAGTCAATTTCACGCTCCGTCGGCCAGTTTTGCGTGCTTTTCGGTCTATGATCTGGTGCAGAATCTTGCTGGAATACCTGGTGTCTGTTAGTGAATACGGTATGAGAAAGAGGTTTCCCAACGTTTGTAAGGACTGTATTTTGATACACAACTGCATTCGTTTTTACGCCTCTCTCATAAAAATATTGTGATGTAATTAAGCCCGAATTTGAGACTCCCAGCCAAACCATGAGTGACGATGGAAAATGGGCTCGCTGGACACGTGGAATGCGGCTGCTTCTTTACTGTTGTGGACGTACACCTTATCATTTTCTTTATGGTAGTTCTCCTCCACAGTAAAACAAGCGATGTTCTGTTTTTCTTCGATAAGTTCGAAGCCTTTTAAGTCTTCATTCAACACCCTTTTCACCGTGGTTCTGCTTAACCACCAACAGTTTCTGAAGGGCCAACAGTTTCTGCTTACGCATAGTATTTCCACAGTCTAACCATACTTACGTCATACAGTCAGGCAACGAATGTACTTGCATAGAGCGACGTTCGGCGAACTTGCTTCAGTTTGCAGACTCGAACATTGAGCGTTGCCTGACTGTATGACGTAAGTATGGTTAGACTGTGGTATTTCTTTGGATTCATGCCTTAAGCATGAATCTGTACTTGCATCATTATAGGCTAGTAAGAAGTCGAGTAACTGTGATTTACTTATTTCATAATATATTTAGATTTTCATTTATTATGTAAACCCTATAAAACTTTGCGAATATATTGAAGTAAGTACCTACACTTGTACTTAAAATTGTGACTTAATATATATGTATTACAGAATGATTTCCTAACAGTTAATTAATATAAAAGTTAAATCTAAAATTATTTAATTAATATAAGCACCGCATAAAATACATTTTTTTGTACTTATAATATTGCAAAAAAAAAAAACTACATACAAAAGCACAAAATGTACAAAGTGAAAATTCACACCCAACTGTTCCATATCAAAGAATGAGAGACGCAGTAACATTGACGGTTTGATAACAACCTTGAAGTATTTCTGTTGTCAATAAGAGCCGTTTCCTGATGAAATCGATTTAAATGTCTCGATTTTAGAGTTCTTTATTCACTATACTCGAAACTGTAAAAATAGGAATGAGATTGTTAGTTTGAATGAAGTTAAAAAAATAATGGTGTTATTCAGTGAAAAAAATCAAACATACAATAGAGGTAGGTTTCTATATATTTTGTTTTCGCACTTTCACATATGTTATAGTATATGTAATATCGATTTGAACCTTGGGTAAATATCACTAAGACTACTTGTTTTTCCTAATTTTTCTACTATATGAGTTGGCTACATTGTCGCCGAGAATTTGTCAATGTGAGCCTTATTATGTAACTCTTAAGTGTTTGTGTTTTACGCAATCCATACAACTTTATCCAGTTTATATTTATCACCGCGCGACAGTCTAAAGTGCGAAGGGACTAATCAAATGTGGCCAACGCGAAGATTACGACACCAATAGGTAATTAATAAATATTCCGGTTTATAATGTGTTTGTACTTCGCAGTTTCTGTACCTACATAACATAATGTAGCTGCATCCCGCGATTTCAGCCGAACGTTTAATTTAAATTTACAAAGGCATGCACGTTTCGGCAATTCTCGGTTAATGCTCGTTTCTCGTAGGCGCAGGCGCCGCAATCGCCCGAGACTCAACGCGTCACATCTTTTCGCTACATTTTTTCCGACTTTAGTCTTTTTGCGCACCCTTCATTTCATCACGATAGAAATATGAGCACTAAATTGTGGAAATAGGGGTTAATACGCCATGTAAATTTTTAGATTGACACTTCGATAACTTCGACTCTGCGCCATATGCCTTGACCCTTAGGGTCATCTCGTGATGATAAATAGCTCCTCAAGAATTGACCTTCCTCAAGAATTGAACTATCAAATCCGACTGGTAGTTCCAGAGTTTAAAGTGTTCAAACAAACAAACTCTTTTTATTAGTATAGATGGAAAGAAGTAACTAAAGTACATAACATACATAAAGGAAAGCAATGGTACCTATAATAAAAATCTGTTTTATTTTTTGTCTTTTCTGAAATATTTTCTAAAGAATACACCACCGAGTTTGTAAATGTTTCTCTTTTTGTTAAAATGTTCTTTAAATGTAAAACGGCGTTCAACCGCGTGTTCGTGTTTACGCATTTGTGATTAACGAAGTCGCGTCGGCGCATGTAGGTCGACGCCACGACCACGCGTTGATTGTGACGTCAGACACCATGTTAGCGTCGACTATTAAAAACTATAAAATTACTGTGAAGTAAAATGGCTACTGGACAAATTACATTGTCAATGCATGACCGCACAGAGGGTAAAAATACTGAGGCAAGTTAGATGTTGTGTGTGTGTGTACTATTTGCGGACTGTACGCGGTTTGATTCTATTCTTCAACATTACATGAATATAAATAGTTTGCCTTATATAATTTAGATTTTTATGTGCGATATGAGCGGGCACTTGCGTTGTTAAATAATTTTATGATAAAATTAGTACACGGATATCGTGGCCGTGACCTATCTATTAAGATATTATTCAGAAATACAAAGAAGATATTCTGAATCTTCTTCGGAATTTCTGTGGCTTCTCACTAACGACTCAGAGTAGAGCTTCGGATCTTAGTTATTCTGATTTTTCCACATTTTTCACTTTAAGTATATAACAAATTAATGTTTTACACGGAAAACACATTTTATAAAATTAATATTTACATTATTTATACACATTGAAAGCACTGTCAATTAGCTAGGTCTACTTGATGCTAGGTGGCTACCGTCGCTTATAATACAAGCATCGCCACAGGAGCTGCAAGTGCGCTGCCAAGATAAGGGATTACGAAGGGATAGGAAAATGAGCTCTGGCATCCCTTACTCACTCACCGAAACATAACAGCAAACGTGCTGTTGTTTCACGGTGGTCTCTGTAAAGGGATGGTAACTACAGTCCAAATGTCCGCGAAACACAATGTGCCCAGCCACTAATGTCAACCTAACCATAACCTAAATTTAATCATTATTAGAAAGTGTTTATTGTAGGATTAATGAGATAGTCCTGTAAATAATAGTGAAAAACGCATCAATATTTAATTTTGTTGCGTAGTGCACACGTCAAACTTTAGGACCTGCCTGAAGCAACAAGCGCATAGTTTTGTCACATTTTAGACAATAACCTAATAGCGAGACATGTCACTTCTCTCACTCTTGGGTACTTCTCAACATGTGGGTGTATGGGCCTTAATTATATCTCTTTATATCTTTAAATACATATAAAAAATTGCATTTGTTATTCAGGTGGAGATAATGGGTCAAAGTGTGTTCGAGTTCAGTCACCCGTGCGACCATGACGAGATTCGTGAGAACCTGCGCCCCAATAATTCCGGTGGCCGTCGGGAGTTGCTGCTTCGTCTCAAATGCACGCTCACTAATAAAGGCAGAAATGTGCATTTGAAATCTGCTTCCTATAAGGTTAGCAGAACTAATGAAATCGCTTTAAAAAGGCTTTGCATATTTTTTTAAAATCTTTGTAGGAGTTAAAAAAACCGTCATACCAATCGACCGTTTAGTTAAGAATTGAGCGTACCTGTAAGAATTCACTTTAAAATGAAAATTACTATATACTCAACACAATTACGTTCTATACATGATATATAAATATATTTGGAAGAGGAAGCGATGAAGATTACGTCGCACATTAAGTAATAGACAGTAGGCTTACTGACAATCTACTTGATTGTAGATGACTACCATTGTCTATAATCCAAACACCAAGAAACACAGAATACTTCGATTTTAATTGTAATTTCTTAGAGCTGTTTCCAAGTTTAAATTAATTGTTCCGTCAGCAGGACCATTAACTTTACTTGTAAATGAACTGAGATTTTTTTACATTGTGATATGGGTTTGTGACTTTGCTCTTCGGACTTGTTACCTCATGATTTCTGAAGGAGAATTCAAATCACTGACGTATGTAGCTCTTAATTAGCAATAATAGAACCGACAGTCTTTTGAAGAAGAAAGGTTATAGAATGACGACCAAGGACCGGGGACACGGCCCTCCAATCATACCAAGACCACATTGATATGACGACATGATAAAAGTTGCGGGAAAACTAGTCGTGTACTTTGGGTATATATTGAAGACATATTTACGGCAGTGGGCGTCATTCGGCTTTTAATGATACATTTTTGATTCCCTATTCATTATCTGGATCCTGAAGAAAACGGTTTCGAATAATTTGTACATTCCAAGATCTTGTCATTATTTTGAACGTGCGGATTTTCTGTATTAAGAACCGACATCATTAACGAAACTTATTGTATCTATTCCCCATAATATAAAGTCATAAGCCCTAATTACATATGTTTTTATGTAAAGGTCGGCAGGCAGGTTCACTTGATGGCTTCACTGAATCACTGAATTTTTATTTTCATTAAGAATCTTTATTTACATTAAGATCTTTTTTTGAGATACAAAGTTAATAGTAAGGATGATTTACAGGTGATCCACGTCACTGGCCACATGCTAGCTCCAGACGCAAAGGAGAACAGCGACAAAGTTGATGAAAATGATAAGAGGGATGGGGATGAAAAGAAAATGATCAAGACAGGGTCTCTTATAGCAGTTGGCAGGCCTATTCCACATCCGTCTAATATTGAAATACCACTCGACACCAAAACGTTCCTCACTAAGCACAGCTTGGATATGAAATTTACTCACACAGATGATGCGTAAGTATTGCTTCATTAAAAAGTATTTATCAAAAATAAATTTTCACAATATTAACATGTTACGGCAAGATTAAAACAAGTTTTCTCCTAGTAGTTAATTTGATGCATCTTCCTATGACAGATAAAAATGTACATCAGCGTCGTCGTTCTGATGAAATAGCTTTTCTCTATCACTGTAAAATAATCCAAATTAAATATATCTTATTCCTCGTTGCATTGTTCATTCGCAAAGTTAATTATCTCTCATATTTATTCCTAAATGACCTGTAGTAGAAAGTAAATAATAACTATTACAACAAAAAAAAGATAAAGCATGATTAAGCTATCATGCCATTGGGAGGGTTTGCTATAATCACCACACTGGGCAGGCGGGTTGGTGATCGCAGTATAAAGGTTCACAGGAGACGCTGCTGTCCATCTTGTGCTAACCAGGTTTTGTCGATGGGAATATTCTTACACCAATCCGTCCAACACTTGCATGGCCAGCAGAAGAAACCAATCCAACTGTGAAGAGGAGTTCAACAAGGGGATGTGATATCCCCAAAACTGTTTACCAACGCGTTGGAAGATGTAGTCAAGACGCTGGACGTTTCCGAAAACGCAAGGAATTAATGTCAACAGCGAATATTTCTCTCATCTCCGTTTTGCTCACGATATGGTCATTTTGGAACAGTCGCAGGAAGAACTCAGAGGGATTTTGGATAGCCTCAATGTTGCCTCTCGGCATGTAGGACTTGGAATGAATTTAAACAATAAAGTCATGTTCAACGACCATATTCTCCCAGGACTTGTTACTGTAGAGGGTGTGACTCTTGAAGTTGTACAGGATTATGTCTATTTGGGACAAACAATCCAGTTAGGCAGGAACAACATGGACAAAAAGGTAGACAGAAGAATCCATTTGGGTTGGACTACATTCGGGAAGGAAGCTACGTCATCTGTTCTCGTCACCACTGCCGCAATGTCTGAAGACCAAGTTATATAATCACTGCTTCCTGCCAGTGATGACATATGGTGTAGAAACGCGGCCTCACTGCAGGACTAATCCAAAAGTCTGCTCCAAAAGTCAAGTTTCTCACTGAGCTATGCTCGGAGATTCGTTGGTGGATAGGATCCAAATTTCTGAAATTCACCGAAGACCAAGGTTGTCGACATAAGCCCAGAGAATTAGCAAGTTGAAGTGACAACATCTGATACAGAGTGGATAGCCGATGGTATAGAAGAGTTCTCAAATTAGAAAGCTCAGCGTAGGACGCCCTGCGACCACATCAATTTAGGCTCTCAAAATCTTAATACTAAAATTTTTCTCATCATATTTGGAACGATCATATTATTGCCATGAACCATTTATGGTTTTCAGTTGTATAAAGAAATCATAACTGTAATACATACTCATGTAAAAATACAGTCATAATGTTAAACGAAATACAGTATAAAAGTGGAATGTTCTTGACCTATTTTCGTATTATGAAAATCGAATAGATGTACTAGCTCCGCAGCAAGTAAAAATCAATTGACAAACATCATTAAGAGATGGCGCTACTTGTGGTATTTTCCGGCGTGATTACCTGACTAAATACAGTAACGATTTCTACTAAACGCGTTGACCTTTGCTCGACGTTCATTTTCAATGGTCAACTCAACGTGGCCGCGTAATATCAACAAAAATATCACCTTCAAATGTATTTTGTAGGTTAAACATAATGTGAATTCTCGGTTTTGTGATAGAGATACAAGTTGCGAGGCGAGTGTCGTTGTGTTATTGTGAATTGTGGTGTTTGATATTTGTGTGATTTTACCTTTAAACCAATTCAAATATTTCGTGTTACCATTAAATTGTCGGAAATGGCGGGATTTTTAAATGATTCATCTGTAAGTATTGAAGCTTATAGAACTATTAAAAATTGTGTTCCTTTGAGAGTATTTGATTCTGATGCATTAATTGGATTTCTGTTTGGATATTTCGTATGATGATATTTAAAAAGGCGTCGGCAAAATGATAGGTCATTCAAGGTTATCGATAGGTAAACATAACCTCACCTTAAGTGTCTTAGGTCACATTGAAAGGATGAAGGTACCTTTGTGTTGCTTTGTATCTTACGTTTAAATTTAAATGCTTATAAAATTAGCTTTGTTTTGGGTATTATGTTTCTTTCTAGAGTGTTCGATTTAAGTGTATTTTTTTTTTTAATTAAAAGAATAATTGTCGAACTGTCTAGACGACTTTTTAAATAGAAAATCTCCTATTTACTGGTGCAACATTAGTACATAGGGCAAATAGGATTAAGGGTAAAGGACAATAATACCATAGGAGACATTGAAACACAACTGCACACGTTCACTGTGTCATTTCATGTTTCATTGTGTTCTTCCTCGAGGGATCTACTGCTGGTAGAAGACGGGCTGGTCAATTTATGGACTGCAGAATTGAATGTGCCCTTTCTTTCTTTACTTTCACTATTTGAAAGTTTCATTTTTCGATATGGACATGAGCTACATAATATTTATTCTAAGTTCCAAATTCAACTCCAGGCGATGTCTAGGTAAATTGGTCCAATCTTAATATCAAATAAATCCAGCACTTTATTATATGCCAATAAGTGTCATTTTTAATTATTCGTTTAATAATCGATATGGAGGATTCTATAATTGTATTCAATTTAAAATCTTTAACCGAATTTATTTTGTTGTACAGTCTAATGAACATTCTCGGCTACGAACCAAACGAACTGGTCGGTTCATCCCTATACGAGTACCATCACGCATCAGACAGTTCAGCGTTGATACATCAGTTCAAGTCATGTAAGTATTTTATTACTTATCTCTTCGTTGGACAAAAACCTAATTAGCCTTCGACTCACTAAGCAGCATTAAGCACATTTTGTCTATTCTGAGTAATTCATATTGCATATGCGATCCTATAACTTCTCAGGATGAGATTTCATTGTTTGTTTGTTTTTATTAATAAAATTTCTTTGTAAGCTTGATAGTCTTCAAACCTGCTATCAGAAGTTGAAGCGGCTAATTTTCATATATTATTTAGAATTAACTTGAAATTTCTATCTTGCAGGCTATGTGAGGCTTGTATATGAAATGGAATAATGTTTATCCTTGAATATATTAATGAGCTCGTGACAGAAAATACGTAAATAATTATTTATCGTACTTTGATCGAAAATGAGCTAAAATATGTCTTAAAACGTACTGTTTTATATGTTTTTCCTTGTTTCTTTAAAATTAGATTTAAATTTAAGCTGCATCTATTTTGCTCTAAAAAAAGCGTCACATTTGTAACATAGGTAGTAATCTCAACACTAGCGCTCTCTGTCGTAAATTGACTTAACTAGTTGAAACATTCTTTTCCAAGCAACCCAATCCATCAAGCAGCGCCGTCTTTCATTTTCATTAAAAGATTTTTTTAGTTGCCTATAGATGGCAGTACTTATGAAATTTCAGGTTTATGTAAGCGAATTTTATATTGGATGCCTATTTTATGTTCTCATCTACTTAATCTTATCGGAGTGTGTATACTTGACTAAGGTAATTTTAAAATGTTTATTGAACGTTGTTATCTGCCGTCGAATCAGTAGTTAATAACGTTTTGGCAGGCGGCGAAGAAAAACAGATTAGCTATTTATGTAGGTATCTAAGTTATTATGCGATCTTATAAAAAAACGTTCAAAGTATGGCCAGAATAAGCGGAGTTTCTTAGGCATTTTATAGAAATAGAATTTAAATAATACAATCGTTCTGCGATCGAAAGCGAGTAGCAAAATTTTGTGTAATGATTTACAGAACGCCGTTCTCGGAGATGCGATATCCGTTTTAATTGTGACAAATACGGAGTCGGATGTGTAATATTCCTCGAGAAAGTGTTTACGACATTTTCTCATTAAATTTAATTTCATGGGGATTTTCTATTTATTTAAATCTACTGTGTTGGTTTGCATAAGGTTTCTTAATGATACAGTATGTGTACTGAATTAATTAATATTTTATTTTATAAAGAACTAACTAACTATCGGATGGCACATGCGGCCTTTGGAGATACACAAAAATATACATACAAGAAAACATTTCAATAATGATCAATTCTTTACTAAGTATATATTTAATTGCATAAATAATTAATATAATTTCAGACTCTCTGCTTCGGGCCTAATTTCATACTTTTGGTCAACATATAGAAAAATTGTATAGGTTTCATTTTGAAAGATTTTTTAGATATTATTTAAAGAGACGGTTTTGACCAGTCTTGATAGAGGATCAGAAAGAACGTTCAACAAAGCTATACTTTTAGGTTCCGTATTTTTTTTCTTGTATTGCCGATTTTTTTAAAAGTTACTTAAGTCTTAGAGCTAACTGTGTCTATGTAAAATTACATTTATTTTTATTTATTTTACAGTTTTCACAATGAAAACTATCTCACTTAATCTTATAACTTTGTAACGCCAATTTAACCAATGTTTTTAAAATGTATTATATTTATAGGCTACTTTATTTTTCAGTTATGCTAAATATCATGTCATCATGCTAATGCAAACACTGCACAACCGATATATTCACAAATAAATCGACTTACCACTATAAAAACTATTATTTCTAAAAAATGTTAATTGTTCAAAACACTATAATCTTTTTTACGTAGGTATCATGGGTTACCGGTGATGGATTTTAGAGGTGTATTGACATTAAATTCAAATAAACAACAAACATTAAGATCTATAAAGTTTACATTATTTTCTGTATTTAATCTTTAGATAAGTGTTTCTGGCGCTTTTGACCCCAACTAAATTAATTCTTTAATTAAATTTCTTTAAATTTTCGACGATTCCCATACCGCGCCCAGTGTCTCTTGAAAATTCCCTACGCTAATAAAATTATTTCCAGTTAATTATTTAAGGAACAGATCACGATGACTTGACGTAACACCAGTGCTTATTATTTATTTTTGAACTCTATTTTGGCTCACTTGGCGTACCGCCACACATTCATTGCCGAATCTCGCATAGCCGTGACATGGCCATTCTTCTTTATAATTTGTCGATAACTATTACTTTACAGTTTAAAATGTGCCTAAATTCGATGAAAATTTCTAGTTTATTTTTTTTTTTTAATATTACCACGCCAAGATAAAAGATGTGCCATTGAGATTGTCAAGCGCACACGCGAATCTAAGCCACTGAAATAAAACTTTCATTTGACACATATGTAAATACCGGGTGATTACCTAAACCTATGTAGACACTTTGGACATTTTTATAAGGATTATAAGTGGTTATCACTCAAAGTAAATATGTATGTGGAAAATTATTTACCAAACAAATATGTATTAACTTTTTTATTTTTGCCATAATGTCGAACATAAAACAAAACTTTATGACCTACATATTATTGTTTTATCTGTGAAAAAACAACTAGTTTAGAATTATGAGGAGTAAAATTAATACAAGTGTTAACTAAAAAGCGTAACATTATCTGTCACTGACATTTTGTGCGACAGTTGACGCATGTACGTTCCCTAATACTATTCTCTGGGCATATAAAAGCAAACGTCGAAATCTTGTAAAAAAAGTGTAGTGAACTAATGAACTATTTGCAAAAAAATTAACTATTTGAACTTATAAAACCTAGTGACATCTGTGTGTACCGAACGTATTTAAGATATCTTTTATTGCAACATGTGATATCTGAGTATGCAGAGTGTAACTAAATAATAATTAGGCACCCACTTATCTACTGACACGAGGAAAACTTTATACATTAAATTTTATACATTTAAAGGAGCAAACTCCGTCGTGCGTCGAAGCTGACACATTTTTTATGTTAAAGTCGACAGACAGGCCGACGGTCCACTCGATGGTAGGTGGTTACTGTCGTTTAAAACACAAGCAACGCCGCAAGTGCTGCAAGTGGGCTGCCACCTACAGTAGGATTAAGAATAAGGGATTGGGAAATGGGCACTGGCATTACTCACCGAAACACAACAAACAGTACACGTGCTGTTATTTCAAGGTTGTCTTCTGTAAGGGGGTGGTTACTGCTGCTACGGACTGCCCAAATGACTGCGAAACGCCCTGCCACTATTTTCGAAATACTGACCAGAGCCAATTTTAAAATTTTTATTTCCAAAGTTAACCCTGCCGGGAATCGAACCCGGGAACCCTAGAACAGAGCGTTAAGGCAAGCACCCTAACCACTTATCCAAAGGGTTCGTCAAAAATGTTAAAATGGAACTGCACTCACGATAGAATTGTCAAATTGGTCAACTTTATTCTTCATTCTTATGTTATCGAGGTCAAAAATCGAGGTCTTATATACTTATGTTATCGAGGTCAAAAAATAGGTTTTAGAATTTTTATCTATTTGTCCGTTTGTTCACGAGGTTTCCAAACAAAAGAGTTACGCGCTATACCGAATACCACGCGCACGAAGTTGCGGGCTTTGCTAGTTATCAATATAGCTTGTGACGGACATTTTTAAAATACTGCTTGGATAAACCAAATCGTTTACCTGGTACCTTAAGTAAATCGATACGGGTCTTCCACCTTTAGGGACAAATGTTAATTGCTACCCGATTTTTCGATTGAATTTAACGAGGTTCGACGATTTCAAACGATTCGTGGGGTAGGGAGGTTCATAAAATCGTTTTCAATCAACAAACCTTTGTAATAATAATTTTTAATGTCGCATCATTTTAAATGCAGATATACCAGTCTACAGTAGCGGTCTTTTGATCGTCTAACTCTAACGTAATGGTTGCAAAATATCCCGTCCGTCCAAAGAATTAGGCAATCATTTCATCTAGCATCACCTTCACTTCTACCCTTCTTCACTTTTGTTGGTAAATCTTCGAAAGGAAACATCCTTGTGTAGATTGCCTTTAGGTTTAAGGTTCGTAACAATATATCCAGGTTTCAACTCCTATAACGATGTCAAATACAGCATTTGACTCACCTCCGTCATATTTTTCAATCAAATCGCGTCATATTTTTCATAATCTAACTATGGAAATTTGCGTTGCGGCTGAGTTCCAACCACTAATGGGGGTTTTCTAAACTAAATAAGTGGTTTTTTTTGCACATTCTTTTGTCACGCCAACTTAGACCCCCGTCGAGTCTCCCGTGGAGCCCTGGGATCCTGGACCACTTTGGGAACTAAGGGTCTAGACAAATATTAATAAATTAGTTTTAAGAGGGTTTTAAAGGCGGCCCTATCTATTGAAGTATATTTTATCACTCCAAATAGGCACTTTATCTGAAAGTATGTTATCGTATTGTTTAGGTAATTTGATTACAAGTAAGTGTTTTTGTACAAATAAGAATATGTACCACTATTGTGTTTATTATGATCTTTAAATTTGTTTTCATTGTCGCTGGAGACTGCCTGGCCGGATAACCCATTCTTTTAAGAAGTCGCACCTAATACATCTCTAGTTGCTTATGTATTAGGGTTCAAACTTGTATTATAAAATTAATATACGAAAATTGTGCTCATAATCGAAAGCAATATTCAAATATTGCGAATATGAAATTAATTTATCTGCTTTGTAACAAAGATGGATAAATCATACAAGAGACTTTTATAATACCTTAAAAAAGCCCTTTTGATGTCTCTCCTGATCCAACAAGTAATGGATCCTCGCGTAGATTCAAATATAGTCATACATTACATTAACTGAAGGTCGAAAAATGATTCATTTGATTCATTTTTCCTTACTGAACTAGACGGTTGTATTTTTTTTTTTTAATTTAACTACTGTTTTTATTTTTACTAATACTGTTAAACAAAGTAATAAATATAGTAAGGCTCAATTATTATTTAAGAAGTTAACAGATTTTGTTCTATTAATGAAAATAGTACGTACATGTGTTAAAAGCTTTAATTTCTAAAATTTTCCCTCTTGATGATTACATAAGATGTCTTTACATTTAGATCATAGACAATGTAACACTATAACAATTTGAGTATTTGAATATTTCCAATAGCTAATCGTTATTACCATTATTGGAAATATTCGAATAGTTAAAATGGCTGAATATTCGAAGCCTTATTCAGATCCCTACCATATAGCATTGTGAAATTCCACATTTGGGCAAAATACGAACGAAATTAGACTTATGTATAATCCTAAAACAGTCACTGATTCAGTAACTATTAGTATACTGAACTCAGAATACTTAACAAACAGAAGGAGCATTGCATCACGACCACTTTGTCGAAAAATAAGATGTCTCCATATTTTACGATAACAATTTGTGAAATTGCTGACATATTACTTTACAAGTCTAGGAGTTTTTTACGCGTCATCGGAACCACACAAGGCGACGTAATTTAAATAAAATATATATTAAAATTTTAAAGTCACTACTGGCTAGCAAGTGAACTATTTCTGTTGTGATCGGGCCTTCTGGTTGGTTCAGTGTTGTGTTGTATTAGGTAACGTATAGCCATTTTTCCTGACAATGACCGACCTTGTTCGTACAGTTTGTATTTAGGCAATATAATCCAATTACGCAATGGCAGTATATACTCAAATTAATTGATTGCTATATGACTTCCTCAATTTATTGCGTACGAGTTATTTTTTTTTTCACAATATAGCAAAAAAATTTTTTCACAGTTAATTTTCTGTGTACTTATATTGCTATGGGTTTCTATGGTTTAAAAAATAAATGGTATACTTAGTGTTTAAAATCACATAAGAATTTGATCATCAAATCATTCAAAGTTTTATTCGTCTGTCAAGAATGTTAGACTATGTGTGGGGTCTAGCGAAGAGAGCATTGTAAAACAATTACAATTTATTTTTATACATATTTGCACACGGAGACTACATACGTGCGTCCTATCTATTATAGGATAGTCGCAAATACAAAGAAAGAAACTATGCGCTCTAATTAACTGTCCTACACTACAGCATTCTAAGGCCAACGCAACGGTGGAAAAAATGACATCGTAATTCGTACTTCATTGAATGCGGCGTAAAGACTATAAACATAATAATATATTATATTGAAGAATGACAAAAAAGTCGGATAGAACCGAAAAGGGGTAAGAAATGTGTCACACGCACTCACCTACCCGCATTCGTAGTAAATAAATAATAAAGTTAGTTTTCGTCTTTTGTCACAACCAGATATATGTTTTCATGACTAATTGTTATGTAACTACTGATAGAGTTTTAACGACTAAATGCGAATGAAATAGTCCATAGTTTTTTTTACCTCTTAGTTATTACGTATTTTGTGCTCTTAGTTAGTGATTACCAATTATTATATAAAACGAGCACACTTCAAGAGGATATACGTATATGCATACAATATGAAATTATCGTTATAATTCTTTTGATTTCTAAATCAATCCAAAATCATTTTGAAGTGACAATTTTTCTAGTTAAACTAATCACTACGCATCAAATCAGAATATTAGCACCCCCAACTTCGGGATACATTGATGAGAACTCCTTTACGTCATGTATAAACAAACACTTTAATTTCTAGACCAATATAAAACACATTACAACTCAATGAATAAGATACGCGGACATGTACTGTACAAGTGTACGTACACCCCAATTTGATATCTGGCTGTATCGTATCGTGTCACCGGAATATCGATATAAAGCGACATATTGGACATCGCTACCGCGAACCTTTTCACACCACCAGATGACGCTGTGTGTGTTGCCTGTGACACGCTAACAAGAAGAAAGATTAATCTGACCTGTTCAAGAGTCACGTTATTTACTGTTTCAGTTCGTTTTTAATTTTCTTTTTTTTTCTAATTTATTTTAAATGTATAATTTAAAAGTAACCGCAAAACGTATAGTTTATAATTAATAAGTTTCGTCTCAAATAACGTCTCAGATGTTTTAGGCTTCATACTCGTATGTGCTAAAAGTACATATTTTGTAAGAATTTATGTACTTATTAAATTAAAATTTTTGCTTTACTTAATATTTAATAAAAAAAACATGTATTTTATTCAATTTAAATAAATAAACTGATTTATTGAATAGACAAGTTAAATAAAAATAACTTTTCTTAAGTAAATACGAATAATACTTGAAATTAATCCTCAATACTTCAAAGGTTTATTAAGAGGTGTTCAGTAACGTTAAAAATTCAAAATCATTAATCAAATACGATTCACTATTGAGAAGTAATAAACCCAGACTGATTAAACTAAGAAAATACAAGTTTTATTCAGAGGTAATTTCTACTACTTGCAACTTCACGAGGCTGAATTTATTCACCTTTGTTAGAGTCGTCTGAAAATGTTAGTTGCCTTGGTAACGATCTCGCCATTTTACGTTATTAGGCCTCGTGGCCTATTTGTTCATATTCGTTCCGCGTGTAAGCAGCCCGTGGCTTGTTTACCGCTCGTAAGCGGTTAACACCTGTAATTAGAAAATATCTTTTATATTATAGTAGTCAATGGCACCTAAGAATATCTAATGTAATTCTTTTTTAAGTTAAGCAAGTGGTTTAGAGATGTAATGGCTTTGTACTTAACCATCAAATAGCGTTATTTTAGGCGTCTACATATAGGATCCATATAGGTTCACATATAGGACAAACAGGACACGCGCCCATATAAATCTTGTAGGGTTCATCATCATTCGCTTCTCATTCATTAAAAACCTTTTTGTTTCCTGTTCTAATGTGACCTTTTTTTATTTACTTATAATTACATGTACACTGGCCGGCGGATTTTGAACAGAATGGAACGAAAAAGGGAGCACGAAAAAAAGATTGAGAAATGAGGATTGACAGGTTTTTTTCTGACGGAGAAGAGGCATGCTGGAGAAATTTTGCAAAGGAGAAGGTTTACTGGTTACAACTGAGTTTCAGATATTCTTCAAAGAAATCGGAATAAACCAATCCGAAACTTATTTCGTTAAGACGACGAGTTCAGCATTAACCTCGTATTTTTGCCGAAGATCCGTTTCCAACGCTGTGCACAGCATCATCCTCATAAACTGTTAGCTCTGAAGACGTGCTCATCGGAGGACAATTATTTATAAATATTTATGAAGATTAATAAGGACTGCGGTGACTACCAGTGTACATATAGGGACCTTAGTGAAATTAAAGTGTGGTGTTTCCTCCAGTCTCTATCTTTCCTTCCATCCCGCCACCCCTTACAGTGATCTAGAGTTGTTTCACTACATTTTGGCGCCCAACAATTATTATTGATTCCACGCCCTGAGTCTTTTCAAAATTCTAAAAGATGGATTCTCATAATCCATAGTCTGTTTCGGTTTATTTGGCGTAATAAAATATTTTCGGGTCATCAACTACATATATTTAAATCCTCATTTGTGAACCTTCTATAATATTTCATTTTCTTTCAGCTATACGTCAAAGTACGTCAAGACAGATAAGTCTACAAATTGAAATTTTAATTTATTATTTTGGAGGAAATTATTAATAATTGATAATTCCCAGGAAAACGTAAGTTCGTTTATTACGTATTATAATGTCTAGTAGTTGATGTACTTTCTTTAGTATACTTATTGCGTAAAGGACAGAATTCTGTTTAGAAGTTACAAGATAACGGATTTCTTCGTAGCTTGATTCTTCTTGGTTAGATATTGTATACGGAAACTTTGTGTTCGGTACGATATTCGTACATTATATGAGACGGATATGTTGAGTTGTTTCATTGAGTGAGTAGAATTGCTGATTTAAAATAAATATTCGTGGTGTAAAACATGGTAATATAATTATTTGCACAGAAATATATTTTGCGCATGTCTTGAAGTGATGAGTGAGTCACTGATATAATTATTACTGAAATGAGTTTTGGTAATATAAACGTAATATACCTATATATAGTTATAAATAATTATTTAATTTAATATTATTTTGTGGTAAGAGGCACAAAAATAAAGGTGTTATAATATTTTTCTATTTGTGAGACGTGTGACATCTTATATTACGGTTGTTTTGTCGTTAAACAATTATTTATTTGTTTGAATTATTTGACAGATTTAGTGATAGTTGGTATAACTACCGCTTGATTGTGACTTTTCTTGTTATGTAAATAAATAAAAAACTTAACTTTAAATTATTTCAATTAGAATTTTATTTCTTTTTCTTCTTTGTCTTTGTTTATTATAATTATTAATTATAATTTAATTCTCTAATATTAATAAATAATATTTGACTTTTTCAAAATTCTAAAGCAACACTTACTCAAGTGAATTATTTAAACATTTTCTGGTTGCACTTTTTGGCATTATTGATATATTTTTTAAGTAGCTCCTTCTTAATAAGTTAGCAATTCTTTTCCGTTTATATTTCTACAGTGGAAGAATAGTGCGCCTTAGCTGAGATATCCTATTTATAGTATGTAAACTTGTTTTTATTTATATATATTCCTAATAGCCTGTCGAGCGGTGGTAACTCGTTAAATAAGCCTTTACCAGAAGCGGGTCGCGACTTCTTTAAATAAAAGCCTACGCAGTTCTTCTCTTACTCTTCCTATACAGGGGCGGGTGGTGACCCCTTTTAAACCCAAAGCCAAGGTAGTGCATAAGTAGAAAGCGTTTTTTTTGGTACACGTTGTGTGCTAATTATTTTTGCACATTTTTTTTAGTACATGTTGTGTGCTAATTATTTTGTACCTTTTTCGTGCATCATTTTGCGCGGCTTTGACGCCTGCTTATGTACTCACCCCCCACTCATAGCGGATTGCAACTATGTTTAAATAAGCCTATTGCTGCTCTCTTCCGTATATAAACACTGTGTATATTTATGTAATATATTATGATTACTTATATTTTATGGTATAATATTTAAGTGTATCAATCTATATATCTTCTTCCATATATATAATTATCATTATGTATATAGTTTATCTCTCAGCCAAGGACCGTTTTCTCTTGTCTTCCTCTCATGTTGCTATGTTGCTAGGGATATTCTCCAGCATTTTTAGTATTTGGTCGTGAACAAATACCGTGTGGTAGCTTGTACACAGAATGTCCTAACATAGACGAGTTTGTTTTTCTTCCACGTGACATTTACGCAAATAATGTTGGATTGCTTTCGAAATTATTCGATAAAGTGCAAATGGCACTGTACATGGCTCACGACAAAAACTCTAGTCATTATAATACTAGACGCGTTTTTAAAGAATTTAACGTCGGCGACGTTGTTTGGCGTAGAAATTACAATTTAAGTAATGCTGGTACATATTTTTCTGCTAAACTTGCCCCTAAATTCATGAAATCAAAAGTTTTGCAAAAATTATCACCATTAGTGTACATTTTGGAGGATAAAGATGGCGCCAAAGCGAAGTGGCACATTAAAGATATCAAAATGTAATTTAGGTGTATTATTAATTTGTTTGTGATGGAAATAACCGATTATAGCTGTAGAGGGTGGCTTATTTATGTGTTGTCTATAATATTGTAATTTTGTATATAATGTTTTGGTTAATTATTCCAAATTATTTAGCAATATTTATTATGTATGTTTCGGCTTTTATTCAAAATTATTTTTGTGTTTGTAAAAATAATTGTTTAATTTTGTTCTTAGTGTGTAATATTATTTTGTTTGTTGTTGTTTTGCATATACGCACCTTCATTCACCTCATTCATTAACAATTTCAGGATTCCTTTTGGCATATTCCACATAATCACCCGGGCGGTCGCTATACCCGGATTAAATAAGCCTTAATAGCATTCACTGTAAATATTTCTCATTATATGTTCGACTTTGTGTCGCGGGCTAGCTGCCAAGTCGCGATACAAGTCAATTTTCTCTTATATTTAGGATAGTTTAGTTATTAGGGTCGTTTAATGGTTAGGTTAGATTTAGATTCATTTTTTTTCTTTCATTCATTTTTTATGGGTTTATATAGTGCAGCTGACTGACACTTTAAACAAGCTTACCAGTCATTAGGGATGTTCCTTCGTTGAGTCAGTGCCATTGGTCTGAAAAGCAGCCGTGAGCCTGACTCATATCTTTGAATGGTTGTGTGCATGTAGGGGATTTGAAAGAAATGTTTGGTGATGAATGGAAGTGTGAAGCTTATGTCCCATACCTCAAAATTTTTTCTCTGCGTTCAAAAATTTTTCATGGGGAGGGGAGATAATGTAGGGTTCATCATCATTCGCTTCTCATTCATTAAAAACCTTTTTGTTTCCTGTTCTAATGTGACCTTTTTTTATTTACTTATAATTACATGTACACTGGCCGGCGGATTTTGAACAGAATGGAACGAAAAAGGGAGCACGAAAAAAAGATTGAGAAATGAGGATTGACAGGTTTTTTTCTGACGGAGAAGAGGCATGCTGGAGAAATTTTGCAAAGGAGAAGGTTTACTGGTTACAACTGAGTTTCAGATATTCTTCAAAGAAATCGGAATAAACCAATCCGAAACTTATTTCGTTAAGACGACGAGTTCAGCATTAACCTCGTATTTTTGCCGAAGATCCGTTTCCAACGCTGTGCACAGCATCATCCTCATAAACTGTTAGCTCTGAAGACGTGCTCATCGGAGGACAATTATTTATAAATATTTATGAAGATTAATAAGGACTGCGGTGACTACCAGTGTACATATAGGGACCTTAGTGAAATTAAAGTGTGGTGTTTCCTCCAGTCTCTATCTTTCCTTCCATCCCGCCACCCCTTACAGTGATCTAGAGTTGTTTCACTACAATCTATTGCATGTATGATATGTGTTCATCTGTGTCCCTACATAACATTCATTTCGACAGACAAATGTACCATACACCAAGCGAAAGTATGAAATTTCGATAGTTTCATTAGCAAAATTATAAAGATTATTAAAGTAATAATTTTCCTGAATAAATAAATGTATAGGGAATAGATCCTCACATTAAATGGTTCTATAGGAACTTAATTTATAAACGACAGCAATATCGTAAAACAATTTTTAAATTTATCTATATTTGTGGGCACGCCACCACTGCTGGGCCCACATACTCTTACAAACAACGTTGACTTTGATTGACGCGTTTGTTAAAAACGTCATCTACAATATACGTTCTTATTCTAATTTGAATTGTACTTTATATTCACATTTTGATATGAACATATTAGATTTTAGATGTTACAGCTATCGTGAGTTTAAAATATATATTTTTTATATGTTTGACATACCCCGAAAACTGATTATATAATTAATTGTGTACATTTGGTGTGGGATATCTATCCATTCGGACTTCGTAACAAAACTCAAAATATAATTAATGTATCAAAATTTATTTAATTCGCTTCAGAGTAAGCCCCGTTTGCTTGCAATACGATTGCGTCAGCGTTTCGCCTAGCCTTTTATAGTATTTTTCATAATAAATTCCACGCAGCAATTGCGTGAATGATACCTAAATAATAATCGTTATTCAAAGTTTGTCTTTTTCCAAGGAACTATGAGTTAATCACACCACGATAATCAGAGAAAACAATTAGCATAACCTTGATTTTTTTTTTAACAATTTAGTCTCAGTTTTTTAGACTTATGTTTGTTTTCGACGCGCCATTCTTATGCCGTACTTTTAATTCAAAGACTCGATGCCCGACATAAAAGAGTGGTGTTATGAGTTTGACCTGTGTGTCTGTGTATGGGTGTATCTGTGTGTCTGTCTGACATCGTAGCTCCCAAACGGATGGTCCGATTTTTTTTTTTTTGAAAACTGACTTGATCGAGATGATTCTTAGCTATAATCTTCAGGCTATATATCATCAGCTCATTTCCTATTTGACGAAGCGATCTCACTAACTTCCAAAGGTTCAATTGATGTGAAACTTGATATACTGTTACTTCGACGGTTTTTCCATGACATGGTAATCTTGACGTGATGTTGCAGAACCTAGTAGTCTGCGTGATACCAAACTCCTTAGCAACTTACAGCAGATTCTTATAGCGTGTTTGGGCTCAATGGAAAGTCGGCGATTACTTTATAATTTTTAATTATAGCTTATATCTTTATGCAATTTAAATAGGTCTCCACAACTATGAAATATACCTACTTACTTAGTTCTTTCGTCCTGTAGAAGTCCAATTTTTAATGAAGGGTAATAAAATTACACTGTCAATATTAATGTTATTTGTTTAAATTAGAAATCAGAAATTGAACAAGTCGTTTTCTTCAAAATAAAACAGCATTTTATGTCAACGAAATGTAACGAACGATGTTACAAAATTATATATTAGTTTTTAGCTAAATTTTCGCTATAAGTTTATAGAGCATATTCACCAATTGAGATGTTAGCTTTGTAGTTAATGTATAGTTTACGAGTTTCTACTAATAATCTGAATATATGAGGCTAGAGCACCACGAAGCTTTGGTTGACTCGTGTAGTTTATTTGAACAGAATAAGCACAGAATATATAATAAGTACAGAATACCCCATACTTATCAGAAAAGTCATTTTCTCGTTAGCAGTGCAGCACTATCTAGAGGCAAACTGAAGAGTCCATTCCGTTCTCAAACTCACCACATTTTTATTGTAGTCGAATGTGTTCTCGTGAACGTTGAAATCGTTGAATGTAAGCCTAAATTAATAATAGATAAGAGAAACTTTGATATTTCTTTTATCTTATTTCTCTTATAAATTTTATTTAATAATCGTGTAAACACTAACTGTTACATGTTCCTGTTGTACTAACTGTTGTAAGTGGTGGCTGTGACCATTTCGCGTGTAATTTTGACGAGTACGTTGGATGAATGGTTAGGATGCTTGCCTCTTAATGCTCTGTTCTAGGGTTCCCGGGTTCGATTCCCGGCTGAATCAACTTTGAAATGAACTTTTCACAGTTGGTTCTGGTTTGGATCTGGAAAATAGTGGCACACTGCGTTTCGTAGTCATTTGGGCAGCCCGTTTGGCGAACCCGAATGAATGTAAATGAGTTTTTTCGACTGAAGCGTGTTCTATCGATTACCTTATAATATAATCCTCTGTGAAACCTGACATCACAGAGCTGATTGATTTCTCACGTAAAAGCTGTGTCTCACGTGTTTGCCTTCTTATACACATAAGACAGTCATAGAGATTTTTACTTCAATAAACAAGCTTGTATGTACTGCTTTTATAGATCCAATACATATTAATTGTATTAACTAGCTTTTGTCCCCATCTTCGTCGGCGTGTCTCGAATAGTTTGTTGTTAGTAAAAATAGATTAGCAATAAACATTTATTTAATCTTTAGGCGTTGAATTTTGTTCTTAGATTTTCTTACTGTTTGGTTTAATTTAGTTACTCTTATCTGGATGGAAAGTACCCATGTCCTTTTCTGTACCCCTGACAACGCATGTAAGAAAATTTCATGATCATTTCGGTTAAGTAGTTACGGCGTGAAAGCATTACGAACGAACAAACTCACTTTCACATTTATAAAATTAGTTGATAATAATCTAATAAAATTTTTAACCTTATTTAAATAAACACCTAGCATTTATGAATTATTATGAAAGATGCAATGACCACTATTGGGTTATATTGAGAAACTTTAAATCTAATTCAAATTTTCTTTTAACGGAATCTTAATTGAAAAGACATTAAAAATGTATTAAAACAAATTAAATTAATAATAAGTTTATAAATGTTTTAGAAATCCACACAATTCTTATAATGTACATATAACATCCTTATATTTTGTAGAGTTTATGGGGTAGTACATTTAGACCTTCTCTGAAACAAAATGTGTGTAACTTGTTATCGAAAGCCCCTATCCCGTACAAGACAAATAAGTATGTTGGATTCGTTCAACAGCACCCATGTTGTTACAAAGATTTACTACGTAAATACAGATGTAATGTTACCTAAATATGATCTAATTAGAATTCTGCAACCGTGTTTTGATTTCAATTAGTAATATTTGTATGAAGAATAATGGAAGGGAGTTTTGTATTAAATTGAATTTCATTGCGTACATTATCATTTCCATTACTTAATGTTAGATTCGGAAGTTGTTAGTTATAAAAACAATGGCGTGGTTGAGCTTCACATCTAATTTTTGACGTGTTATCGGTCGTGAGGAAGCTTCCTTGTTGCTGTTAGGACTTACAATTTTCAATATGTTATGTATAGGTCGTAATACACTCTGGTTCACTTGATGATAGGTTGCTATCGTCGCCTATTACAAGAAACGCGACAGGTTCTGCAAGTGTGCTCCCGATCTAGGTAGGATTAAGCACAAGGGATTAGGTAGGGATAGGGAAATGAGCTCTGGAACCCCTTACTCACTCTTCGAAATAACGCGCTGTTATTTCACGTTATTCACGTTCTTCTGTAAGGGGATGACTGCGAAACGTACTCTACCCAGCAACTATACTGATCATAGTACAATAAGGTAATCATAGAATCCAAAATTTCATTGTTTAAAGTTTGTAAGAATAATACATTTTAATTAAATTTACAAAACGCATAGAAAATTTTGGTTTTTGTATTCGAGTCGTGGTTTACGTTTTTTTCAAAACTAATTACTTACCTTACCTTGGACAATTCAATGTAAACTTTGTTATATAACATTGAATTAGTAATTATAATAAAATTCATATAGACTACGCATAGATTATTTTTCCCTTTAAATACATGTCTAGCTTGACAATTCAGAATTTAACCTTGAATAATACGGGTTCCAACAAGTTATGCGCATGGGGATAACCGAGTTTCGATCTCATTTTAAGTTGGAAGCTTTTGGGGAAGGTTGATGTTAGTTTCGTAATAGGAAAGGAAAGCGAACACCGACTTAAGTCCAATAAAGAAGCAAAATTTATGACAGAAATAAATATTTTATTAACTCAAAATATTGTTTAAGACACTTATAAATCCATAGACTTTTAAACAATTATACGGAATATCTGCAAACGGGCTCATTTTAGTTTTTCTGCCTTAGCACGTAGTATTTAATAGATGCATCCTAAAATAAGTATATATTTAGTGATTGAATTAGCATTTATAGAGTTTTATTTTTCATATTTTGACTTACCTACCTAATGTGCCCTTTCAGGCAACACAGAAAAAATAGTCAATCCAATATGGACTGAGTTATTGTATAATCCATGTTATGGTTGACCTAAAAATATTCCCTCGAAATAATCGAGGGGTTCCCCGGAAAAATTGCTTGTTTGATACGAATTTCTCCCTAAACCTCTAAACTGCGGCCTTTTTCGCTCGGTTGGCGGCCACAATTCGAGAACCCAACAGACCGCTGAACCATACAAGTTTTAATGCTTCCGATGCAAATTATTTTATTCTCGTTAATGGTTTTTGTATTTTGTAGACCTGTTTAAGACGAGGAAATTGTTTAATCTCTTTTAGGATTGTTATTAAAAATATATGCATCACTCCGAGACTTTACGTTGATTCTGTTGCGGTGTATTGATTTTAACAAACAAGGCCGTTGGTTGAGTGTTTAAGGTATTAACTCTGATTCTGGATTTCGATACTAGGCAAGGCAAACTATTTATAGCTAGCCTTGGCCGTGGTGTTTTCGCCTCCTATCCGTTTTAGGGTTCCCAAAGTACAGGACTATTGTCAATTTGGGGCTAGTTCTTAGTTCTGAGTGTGATTGTCAGATAATTTATTATTATTAATGACTACTTTGAAAGTTTCAGTCCTAGTCCTAATGAAGATAAAACAAAAATTGATGTTTTCATAAAGTATTAGTCCAGGATACTGGGTCCATTTTTGCACTTGATTACTATCAAGCTAATTTTTCGTGAGTAGCTTCATTTTGATGAGACGCCCAACAATTTCCTGTACGAAAACTCTCTATTGTGGTAGCTAACAGAGGTAGCAAGGATAAAATATGTCGATTTGATGATTCTCAAAAATTTATTACTAACTGGTTTTTTTTTGTTAAATCTCAAAATAATTATCTAAATTATTTGAAAAAATATTTGTCCTACAAAATGTATGGTTTGGCCAAAGAGTCCCCTCGAATTTATTACATTGATCACAGGAAAGACTATTAAACTTAATTATGATCAATGTTACACTTATGAGGTGTATAGTGAAAATAAAATAAAAAGAGTCATTGACTATAACCTCTCTTGTTATCATGAAGAAGCTGATACCAAAATTGTATACCACATTTGTCAATTTAATACTAACTATCGTGTGCAGATATATTGTACAGATTCCGATATATCAATAAGAATGTTGTCAAATTTTAAGTATTGGCATTTTTTAAAGACGAAATTGCTCCGAAATCCTATAATAAATTATAAAGTTATATTTATTTTCAGTTGAGAATGACAAGCTATTTTTTTTAACAAATCTTGACTTACATCTAAATTATTTTCTTTGCAACCTTTCAGGTATGATTTTTAATGGAAAAAGAAAATGAGCTATTATTACATTTTTACGTTATTTTGTAAACGTAAAAACAGCAGGTTTGTCCGGCTTACATAACAAGAGTTTGAGAACGAGATAGGTTTTAACAGGTCAAGGCAGTTAAGCACAAACAATTTAATCTACTTTCATTACAGTGTTATTCATAAATAAACTTACGAACTTAGCTCTTAATTAACTACTTATATAGTAGTTAATTAAGAGCTATTTAAAACGTGTGGTAATCCCTAACCCGTAAATATATTCAAAAATCTCTAACTTTCGCTAAAACTGTATTCATAATTGAGTGATTAATTTTTGCTAACTAGAGTGCTTGTACCGTTGATAAGATTCACTTTCGAATGCGTATTTGGTAATAAGATAAAACACGTGTGGACTGTAAATTGATTTTATTTCAACTGAAATTGTTAGATTTGTAATATCTATTTAACCTCGCATACACACATTCATACGTCTCTTATATTCGTTCACGCACACATTGATACCTAACGAAACATACCGCCCACCAAGGACTCTCAGGGTCCTTAAATTTATACAAATAAAAGTTTTGGACTCTATACAAAGAAGTTGGGCTATGTTCATAACATACACGCAAAAGTTCATAACATGTTAATTAGTTACATTCTATTGGTAATAAACATAATTTTGAAAATGATCGCTGTGTCACATTGTCTCCACTTTTCACACTGTACACTCTAGTTACGCCGTCAGAACCAGGATGCTTCTGTACAATTCGGCCCAATAACCACTTTCCAGGAGGAAGGTTCTCATTTTTTATTAAGACAATTTGTCCGATCTCCAATTCTTCTACTTTCCTCTGCCATTTTGGACGTTGTTGCAGTCGGGATAAGTACTCGCTCTGCCATCGGCGCCAGAAATCACCCAACAACTTTTGCATGTGTTGCCATCGGGACAGGCGACTCATGGGAATGTCTTGAAGGTCTGGAGTGGGGACAGTAATAGGTGCTTCGCCAATTAAAAAATGTCCAGGTGTCAGCGGTAGTGTTTGATCGGCGTCAGTAGGATCTATGGGACTCAGCGGTCTAGAATTAAGGCATGCTTCTATTTGGCATAACAGAGTAGTCATTTCTTCGTAAGTAAGATTGCATGTCAATATCCTCTTCATGTGATATTTCATTGACTTTACTCCTGCTTCCCATAATCCACCCATGTGAGGGCTGTAGGCGGGTATAAAATGCCATTGTGTACCATCCAGAGCAAGAGATTGAGCAACTTGGTCATCAAACACCAGCTTAGCATTGGCCCAGGCAGCAACAAGTTCTTTATTAGCGCCAACGAAATTTCTTCCTTGGTCACTCCAAAGATGGGCACATTTTCCACGTCTGGACACAAATCTCTTGAAGGCTCCAATGAACGCTTCCGATGTTAAATCGCTGACCAATTCCAAGTGTATTGCTTTGGTGGACATACAGACGAAAATGGCTATGTAAGACTTAGTCAATTTAGCTCCTCTACCCTTTGTCATTAGAATTTGGTAAGGTCCAGCAAAGTCAACGCCGCTGTTCAGGAAAGGTCTAGCAGGGGTGACCCTTACTCGTGGTAAGTCTCCCATCAGCTGTGATTTTGCAGCAGCACTTTGCCTGGCACATATAAGACATTCTCTAATCTTCAACTTAACGACCTTTTTCGCTTTTAGAATCCAAAATGTTGATCTAAGATAGACTAACATCAGTTGACAGCCACCATGTAAGGTTTTTAAATGGGCATCGGCAACAACGAGTGCCGTGAAATCACTTTCAGTGTCTAAGATTATAGGATGTTTACTATCTTCATCAAGATCAGAGTGACGTAACCTGCCGCCCACCCTGAGTATACCGTCTTCATCCAGGTAAGGTAACAGAGCTTTTAAATTACTTCCTTCTTTAACTCTTTTATTAATCTTAAGATACTGCATGTCTTCCTTAAAACTTTCTTTCTGTGTTAACTTTATGCATGTTTTTAATGATTCCTCAATTTCTTTTGTAGTGATAGCTGTGATCGTTTTTTCTTTATTTTGTAGTGTTTTCCATTTCAAAAACCTTTTACAGTAGATTATTACTTTTAGTAGCTCTTGTAGTGTTTCAAAATTATTAAATTTCTTTGACAAACTTTCTTCTTTGTATTCTACATGTAGATTAACTTGTATGACTTCTTTCTTTTCCAGGTTTGTAGATATGTTCTTCGGTCTATTATATTTAATTTCTCCGGTTCGTAGCCATTCTGGGCCCTTCCACCATAACTTATCTTCTTTTAGGTCAATAAGATGTGTTCCTCGTGATGCTATATCGGCAGGGTTGTCCTGTGATAGAACATGATACCAATTATGGTTTCCAATTTGTTCTAGGATCTCCACAACTCTGTTTCTCACGTAAGTATTCCATCTAGTAGGATCACCAAAAAGCCAAGACAGTACAATTGTGGAGTCTGTCCAAGCAAATATCTGGCCAGCTGATATTTTCATTGCTTCCTTTATTTGCTTCAGAAGCCCAGTTAGTAAAACAGCGCCACACAGTTCTAGGCGTGGTAAAGATTTGGCTTTAATAGATGCTACTCGAGTCTTAGCTGCGATTATTGATGTTCGTACAGCGCCTTCCACCGTTCGCACTCTCAGGTAAGCAACTGCAGCGTACGCTCGCATAGATGCATCACAGAAGCCATGAACTGTAACATTTGACATTACCTCCTCAGTCGTATGCAACCATCTACTTATTTGAATTTGAGGTAGAGATTTAAAGCTGCTTCTTAAGTTAATCCAATGTATAGCGGTTGCTTGATCTACTTCTTCATCCCATGATAATCCCAGTAGCCATAGTTTTTGGATCAATAGTTTGGTAGGCAATATTGCAGGTGCCAACCAACCGAGTGGGTCAAATAAACGTTGGATATCTGCTAACACCTTTCTCTTCGTGATTGGTTTACATACAGCAGGCAAGTTGAACGTGTATTGGAAGCTGTCTTCTCCCATGTTCCAGTGTAAACCCAATGCCCGTATACTGCCGTCCAAAGTAATGTCTAGCTTTATATGGGAACTTATTTGTGATGGTTCAAAGTTCTTTAAGAATTCGGCGTCGTTTGAACACCACTTTTGTAATTTGAAACCTCCTTTTTGTAAAATTATGTCCACCTCTTTGGCAGTACTGACTGCATCCTGAAGCGTGTCTTTGCCTGACATCAAATCATCCATGTAAAAGTCTTGTTTGATAATTTTCACAGCATCGGGATGATTAGGTCCTTCATCTTCTGCAACTTGATGTAATGTTCTTACGGCTAGGTAGGGAGCAGAAGCGGTCCCGAATGTTACTCTCATTAGTCGGTAATCTTTTACAGGTTCATCTTTGTTTTCACGCCAAAGGATTCGTTGCAAATCGCTGTCTTCTTTGGTCACCATAATCTGGAGATACATTTTTTCAATGTCAGCCACAAAACACACCCTCTTCATACGCCATCTCATTATCAAGCTTCTCATATCATCTTGTAACTGTGGTCCTATAAGCAGTTCATCATTAAGAGAGATATTGTTGGTTCCTTTTTGCGAAGCGTTACATACTGTTCTTACTTTAGTGGTCTCTTTATCTTCTCTCACAACTGCGTGATGCGGTAAGTACACAGCTGGTTTATTTAAGTCTTCTATTGGTACGTGTTGCATATGATTCATTTTCCTATATTCTTGCATGACGGTTTGGTATGCTTTCTTAAGGGGTAAATTTGTTTCTAAATGTCTTTCTAACTGATATAATCTTCTCATTGCTATTTCTCTTGTGTTTCCTTGTGTTGATAAAAGTACTTCCGTTTTCTTGGGTAAGTTAACAATATATCGTCCGTCTTCTGTTCTAGTAGTTGTAAGTCGATAAATTTCTTCACATTTCTTCTCTTCGGGTGTTAATGTTCTTTTTTCATCCCGGTCCAATTCCCACATTTGTTTCAACATGTCATCTAAATCCAGATTTACATGCATAGTTATAATTTCATCTTGTTGATAGTTCTGTATGCTTCCGAATAGAATCCAACCCAGATAGGTATTTAGAGCACGTGGAGTACCTGGGGGACCCTTGATTACTTCACCCTTCAAAATCTCTGCAAATACATCGACACCCAGCAGCATATCCACTAATCCAGGGTGATTGAAACTTGGATCGGCTAGAGGAAGACCTTGAAGGTGTGGCCATGTAGTTGTTGGTATGGTTCGTGACGGTAATTGTTCGCAAATTTGAGTTGAAATAATATACACCTTGATCTTGAGCTTAAAACTTGAGTCGTGTCTTGATAGAAGTTCTATATCTGCGGCTTGGTTTACAGGAGTCTTCGTTAACCCAACACCAGTCATTAAACCTTTGACAGGACTTCGCTTGAGACGTAGCGCTTGAGCGGCTCTCTCGCTGATGAACGACGCTTGTGCACCAGGATCTATTAACGCCCGAAGCACAGTACTATTTCCTGCTTGGTCTCTCACACACAGGAGGGCCGTTGCCAATAATGATGTAGACTGCAAGGAAGTGAAGTGCGATGGTAGCTCGATGTGGGAATTCGCCGTGTTCGCTGAAATGATTTCAATCTGATTGTGGTGAGTTTGCATATTGTCTGGTTGATCGGGTGACGTCATTTTTGCTTGATGTAACATAGTGTGATGACGTTTGTGACACATGCGACAAGACATGCTAAGTTTACACTTCTTAGCGGCATGTCCTGGAGCCAGACAATTAAAACACAGATTTACTTTCTTTGCATATTCGCTTCGTTCCATTGGGTCCATTTTAGCAAATTCCTTGCAATGACACAAAGTGTGGTTATCGTGGCATCTTGGGCAACTTCTTGTTTTGACAGGCACTGTAGTAGCGACGTGTACCATATACTCCCGATTTCTCGTTGTTTTTTCCTTTGCGGCTGGAGCGATCATTTCTAAAGCGCGATATTTTGATGTTAAAAATTTACACAGGTCGTTCCACGTGGGCAAATTTTCTGGATTACCTTGGTAAATATGCTCTTCCCACGCGCGGTGCGTATCTGGATCTAAATTATGCACTGTCATATAGATTAGTATAGGATCCCACGAATCAGTCGGTATTTTTAAATTACTTATACTGTGTATGCATTCAGTGGTGGTATCTATTAAAGTTTTAATATGACTTGCCGTTTGCGCTGGTATCCTTTTTTGTGCGAATAATCGTTTCAAAAGGGAATCCAAAATGACACGTTTGTTTCCATATCGGTTTTTTAGCATACCCCAAGATTGCTCGTAATTTTCGTCCGTGATAGGTATATGCTTTAATAAAGATGCGGCTTCTCCAGTAACACTCAACTTAAGGTAATGAAGCTTTTGGACATTACTTAAAGACGAGTTGCAATGCACCAAAGATGTATAGAGGTCATGGAATGCAGGCCACTCGTCATATGCTCCCGAGAACGTAGGTAAATGTATTTGTGGCAATCTCACTGTCGCTTCATTCGACGTACCTGGGAAACTGACTTCCTGATCACCATGTGTAGCTGGCTTATGCTGTGCTAATAAATCCGTCAAATCTGCTTTCGTATTTAGGTACACTTCTTCATGCGTATAATATTCTTCTTTCTCAAAGTATGAACACTGCTTTCTTGTTTCCTTCGGCAGCAGTTTGATAAGATCTTGATGCGCGCACTTGAATGTCGCCCAGTAATCTTCTAAGCTTTGTATACGAGATTCAATGTAACCAGGTGTAAGCCGTGCTTTAGGACACTTTTTCAAATTTGTTTGCATTCTTTGCAGTAGATCGCCGGTATCTTCTAATATTGATAAAATTTGTTCCGCCGTACGACTCATATTGCATTAAAAATTGTTAAAAAATCTTGCAAATAATTTTCACAATTCACAATTAAATGTAGGTAATATTTTTACAATGCGACGGCTTGCTATTGTTCTCCGTGGCCGGCCGGCTCCCGCTAGTGCTTATTGAAGAACGTCTTAAGTATGCGGCTCGATGTTCGACCATATGTACCGTTGATAAGATTCACTTTCGAATGCGTATTTGGTAATAAGATAAAACACGTGTGGACTGTAAATTGATTTTATTTCAACTGAAATTGTTAGATTTGTAATATCTATTTAACCTCGCATACACACATTCATACGTCTCTTATATTCGTTCACGCACACATTGATACCTAACGAAACAGTGCTATTCGAACAGAAATTAATCTTTTCCACAGATAAATGTAAAAACTAGCGTTTCAAACCAGAGACTGCAAAATAAATTAACATATTTAATTAACAAATTTGTTGTTTACGTTGGTAATTTTGTACAAAAGTAATTGGGATGTCTTCCTGGAGCCGGCTATTATCAGTGGTCTTGACATGGTCGTTAGTTTTTTTAAATAGTATCTGCTATAAGGACGTATCTATACATATAATAAAATCTTAAACGAGCCGTGTCTGAATGTTAAATGTTAAAAACCATTTCTATCACGTTGTACTTTTGTCACCGAGGTCAAAAAAATAGTTTTTTGAATTTTTGTCTGTGCGTTTGTGCACGCTAATCTCAGAAATGACTTAAGCGATTTGTGGTTTCCATTGGTGTATTGTAGCAAGTTTCCCGTAACATTTAGTGTTTGTTTAATTCCAATCGGTTTACAAACAAAAAAGTCACGTTCTATAGCGAATACCACGCGTACGAAATTGAGGGCTCAGCTAGTCTTCAACTTCGTACGCGTAAAGATATAATGCTCGGATACCACATATGAAAAGAAAAAAGGGGGCTCTTTCTTCCCAGATTTTGTCAATTATATATTTAACTTAAATTGTATCTTGTTCCTAAGTTGGTCAGAGTTACCAGTATCTTAGCACACACTTATCATACCGCTTATCATATGGAGTATTAACGTTTGTGTAACTTTTTTTAAAATTTGTAATCCTCCTGTATGCTGATTTAGAGAGGACATATTTTTTTATTAAAAACATTTATTGTTAAACTATACATTTTATTTGTCTATTATGCAATGGAGAAAAATGTGTTCAAAATTTCAAGATTCAATTTCAAAACCAAAATTTCAATTTTAATATGAAGACAACACAACCGGAGGCTCCGATTTACCGAGGAATACCGAGACGGTAACATTTAGTTATATAAAATTCGCGTCTGTTTGTGAAAATACCCGTAATTTGTATAAAATATTTATGCGACAACCAAATGGAGTGGTATAAATGACGATTCCAAAAATATCAAACCGTATCAGATACTCAGACCTTCTTATATAAACGATTTCCGCTGTTGCGACAACATTGCGTGAATATGACAAATGAGCGTTTTAAGTGAACAGAACTTCGATCTTGTTCTTCTTTTGTTATAAATTTTATTTGTGAATAGATACGGGTTCTAAAAAAGGTCGGAAAAGTATCGGCTTGCGGCACGTTGTTGGTGTGTTCAACTCAAGTTTTCATCTTTGCACAAATAGATACGTGTAATTTATTCTTGAGTCGTATTAAAATTATGTTTTCATTAGTTTTGTGTGTTTTTTAATTAATGTAGATACCAAATCAAACAGCAAGGCAAAGGTTCTCGAGTGGAGAGACCACGGATCGGCAATCGCAACATAGGACGTCTCCCCACAAAGACTTAATAAGGGTAACGTGTCAACGCTGGAAATTATGCCTATGCCTAGAAGTGGACGTCTTTCGGCTGAATTGCTATGATGATGACTATAACAGAATTTTAGTCATTTTTTTACTAAATGAGAAACGCATATCAAATCCTGAAATGTGCCACGGTCCAGTGCCATGTACTTTTAACAACAGTACGTGGTAATATAAACTTCTAGAGCATAGGTTCCCAACGAGGCGGTACCGCCCCCTAGTGGGCGCTGGAGCTTTTCGTGGGGCCGGTAGCGGGTCCAAACGCAAATCAAGAGAGTGGTCGCGGCGTGTCTACCTAATTAGAAATTTAATATAATAAAATTCAACGAAATCAAACGAAATCTAGGAAGATGTGAATACAGCCACTTTCCGACATTATCAACAGTATAGGTAAAACAGGAAAAATTGTCTGACTTACCTTGGACGCTCTTCATGCTGATTTTACAGAGCGATTCTAGGATATTTTAAATATGAATACACCAAGTTGAGTTTTATTTAGACCCTTTTGCAAATGCAGATACAGCAGAATTAGAGCAGAATGGAGTAATTTGTGTTTATTAATAGATAATAGATAGTCATATAGAATTAGTATGATTAACTATGTAAAAGGGGCGGTAGTTCATAAAAGGTTGGGAACCTATATTCTAGAGGATTATGTGTTATTTATAACAAAATTATAAGATATCTCTGTGCCTCAAATTTATTTCCGGAATTATTTTCTAATAGAATAACGGAATTCTAATAGAATTTCATCGCATGTGTATATACCTATGCATTGAAATACTCTCACTATCAAGTGTTTCCAAACGTCGCGTGAGGGTTCTTCCTGTCAACGTGGAAATATAAATAGATTTTATAAGGGTTGTTTGATCACATCACGCGCCCATGAGTTGACACGAAGGAAAACCGAAATGATTTTATTAAATAAGCAATCTCCTAAATGTTTAATTTTGCGAACCGAGTAAAAACGTACAATTCTAACATCTTCATTCGTTTTGACCAAATACGTCAATTAGAGAGACCATTTGCCATTTGAACCCAACAAAGATCATATGATAACGATATGAGGTATTCGTATAAATAATAAATATAGAAATAATATTATGTATTATAGAGGCTAAATGTTACAAGTTACAATAAGTTATCTCTATTTTTCGATAGTAACTAAAAATATCCTTCGGCGTGTCCGTTCTTGTACAAAAGAACAATGACAGCGGACAAGGAATAATTTTCGGCACGTACGTGTTCCAAACAAGATTAAGTTTGTTCGAATTCTTTGAGGAAATGGGGGACAGAATTCCTTTGACAGTACCGGTTCTGCTCGGCGCTATCAAATTTAGCTTAGGTACACCTGTCAAATACTTATCATTCCCGCAGTCAATTCACCAATTTACCTGTCAAAGCGAACATTGCAGCTGTATAGATATTAAATTATTCTAATATTTTCAGTTTCAATTCACTCTGCCAAATTTTTTACATACAAAAGATGTCTGTACACTGATATGCGTCTGTATCATTTCAAGCGAGTCGTCAACAATAATTGTAAGGTCACGGTCGAAATCGTGGTCATCTACCAAAGTTAATTGCGGTAATTTTGTGTGATACACAATATCAATCGTTAGACAGATTTAAAAAAAAAATCTTGTGTATTCATTCAATTTTACAACGGTAGCATATTCATATATCGTGAAAATAATTATCCAATAGTATATAGATTACATTGTAGTGGCAGGGCATACTACGTTAGCATTCATAGGTTGGGCAGACCATCTGGCGACAGTAACCACCCCCTTACAGAAAGGAAATTACTATGAAATAACAGCATATAGGCTCGGTTGTGTTTGGGTGAGTGAGTGATGTCAGAGCCTATTTCCCAACCCCTTGGATTAACAGACTGCCTGCCGACCTTTATATGAAAAATATATCTTTCAGATTCCTGTTGCATTTACTTCACACATGTTATAGATACCTTGAACTTGAATTCTGATTCATCGGTCACACATTTTTATATTTTCGTTTTGGCGCCGCCGCCAACTGCCAGTTGTAATGCTTTATTACGTCGTATACGTTGATTACCAATGCTGAAAGCTACTTTAATTAGATTATACTAAACAATCATATAATAGTTACGCGTAAAATTTAATTGCCCGTCACTATTGTCATGATTTTCCAGAAGTTGATATTACTACTGGAGTTTAGTAGATTGATAACAGTATTTTTTATTATTATAAAACTTTTCTCTGGATTGTACTTATTTAATCGATTTACACGTGGAAAAAGGACGTCTATCTCAAATATCTCTGGAATGCAATGTGAATGATCATAGCTCGCTCGTAATAGATTCCGCTTCGGACACTGTCACATGACAACACACGTCTTAGATTTTGAATATTAAAAGAAATCTGGCTATTTTTGTCACACGATGTAAACGTTTAAATTATTATTTTGGGCTTCTCTTACATATAGAATATTTCTACTGGTAAAGTTAAAATCGATCAAATAATATGTAAATAACGCACGGCGTTATTGGATCAGACACCTCGTTTGGACCGTGAAACTGGAAGGGGAGTTGTTAAACTTTTATACTTTGCCAATATTGTGAACCTAATATTGTTTTCGGAGAAAATTTATTGTTATTTCATGAGAAACTCTACATTTCGGACAGGCTGAAGATGTATTTGTACAATTATTTGAATTCTTAGTGGATATTTTCTATTATCAACTTTATCTAGACAGTACTGGATAATTCTTTGTGTTCATTTTCTATTTATAGAATAATCTTATATACATAATTGTTCTTTAAAAAAGATTATTGTATAATAAAACAAGCGACCCGTCCCCGGCTTCGCCCGGGATGCAATTTTTATATATAAGAACATTTCCTGTTTATCCCTCTTTCCATTAGTGAAAACCGAATTAAAATCGGTCTACCCGTTCACGCGTGATGCCGTGACCAAGGGAAATAGGGATTCATTTTTATATATAGAGATAGAAACGTCCTCTATTTCTTCAGTTTTATTTTTGATGTGTCCGTTCTTAATAGCATACGTGCCCAAACTCTTGGATATCGCATTGTCCGCATTCATGTCCCAACGGGATTATTCAAATGAAGCATATCCCTCTAAGTAAATAGAACTCTAACATATTCTCCAAAGAGTCCATTCAAAATATATGATGTTTTATTTTTCCAGACAGGTAATATGAAGATACCCATATCTTGAACAATGAATCCATTGATTGCGTTCATTAATAAATTGAGTGTGATATAGCAAGTATCAAGTATATGTCAAGTATTTTTTTACTAATTAAGAGAAAATGTCTACTAAAATTTTACTCTTCTCATCAAATTGTCATTAATAAATAAAATCTTTTCTCTTTAAAATATTTGAATTCGTCCCTTCATCATCGGAAGCCTTTCAAGTTTTCGCTCCTTGCATATCAATTTGCCTTTGACAAATTTATTCTTAAACGCCTTGTGATGGAGATGTCTTTACGAAATGTAGGTCTATTACGAAATGTAGGTCTATCTGTAGTTTAATTTTTGCGTTTGTCAAGTACAATGTTTTGCTAATCTTTTACATGATATTATAGAATGGCAAAAATTTGAGAATATTGGCCGATAATACTGGAATTATGAATTTTAACAACATAAGTCATAATCTTCTCAGAGAAACTAATAGAAGTTCATGGGAAGTTAACAGTGTTCCGAAATTGTCGATTGCTATTTCGCTAGTGTGACACTTTACCAAAGAAAAGCAATCTAAGAAGTAGTTTTACGAGCATTGAAAATTATATGTCCACCCAAGACTGCGGGTTGTTGTATTTTTATACAGCTCAAATCATTTTCTTCGGGCAAATGCGAGCGTAATTTAACATTTGAATGATCTTTATTAAATGTTTGATTTGGACGGATATCGAACTGTCATTGCAAAATACTTTTCTATTACACCTTACTAGAGCTTGTCTCTAAATTACACTCGATATAGATGACAATAAAGCAGATCTTGTTTTCAGTTTTGTGTTGGAAATATCCGTAGACTAAGGAATATTGCCGCTTTTACGTCGCGCCGTCGATAAGTTTCAGGACGTCGTAAATTTTACTTGTTTATTCAACCAGATTGGGGGTAGGCACCGTTATTTTATGTCGCACTGCCGCACGGGCTCTAGATGGGTATTCTTCATTAACATTTACTTATGTCCGTAGCAAACTATAAAAGCTAGCCTTTTTGCTTTTGCTGTGTTAAAACAAACTTCTGTAATACGCTTCTGTTGTTAAAGAAAATATTTATAAGAGCTTTGAATAAAACTCAATATTAATTATATTATAAATACCTTATATTCTAGGTTACACACATTTATTACTCTATAATTGTAAATATTAACGCTTCATTACTAACATTTCTAATGAACCTATAATTTTACGCTTTTATCGCCTGCACACTCCGTTACTAAAAACCGTTTTTCATTAGCGACTCGACGACGCGGCGGTTTAGTCAAGACTGCTCGAAATCGCTAACGAGCCAATATTCTTACCTCTTCTTTTATCTACCCTCCGTCCACCCAGAAAAATATCGATCAATATTAACATAGTGCTTACGGTCCACCCAAGACTGCGGTCATTCTATGAATGCGTTTTTGACATTTCTTTATGTCCATTGCATAAAGTTCATTTCCGAATAAACGATGCAGAAAATGTATGGAATTGACACCTGTCAGAACAGCACTCTTATAATGGCCGAAGTATATATGTGTTTTATCGACAAAATCAACACATTTATAATTAGAACCTCTGTCTTTAAATTTGCCTAAAAAGAATTATTTTGGATAATTGACGCATTCGAATTCGAGTCGATTATCATTTATCAAAACGAAATTCGACTGTAATTTTACTTTACCTTTATTTGCTACAATGAACCGATTACTCTAATTTCTAATTTACAGCTAGATTTTTTACAGGTTTGAGGTTATTATTATGAATTATCAATTTTTACATTGAAAAATGTTTTTTTTCCATTATATCGAACGAATTTAAGTGAGACTTTAAAAATTAATGTTTACTACTTGAGTTGAGTAGGTGTTATTCGGGGCCTACTGCGGGTTTTCGAGTCTGTTTATATGATCGTCTGGATTCTCAGAGGCCATAAAGTTAACGTTATAACCACGCGCCTGTGGAAATATTTTTTGTGCTTATAAATCTCTAGATTTATTTAATATATTCTTTACTTACGGAGTAGTACCTACCTAGTCGAGTCACACGTTCCGCTCTGTCACATGTTTATTAGGAAATAATTGAGACATGTTTGTTTTTAATGTAACCATTTATATAACGAAAGGAACTTACTAAAACATAGATTCTTATGCTAACTAAGCTTATTCAAAATGACCCCCGCGATTTTGAATAAAAACCTTCAATCTGCGCGCCCAGTCGTCTATTGCAGCACGAATGAGGCCCATCTCTCTATATCCACGGCTGCTTTGATCAAGGATGCCTTGAGTAACTCTAAATCAGGATGAGGCCTTGAGCAGGCGTTTTCCTCCAAGTGTTACTATATTTTATAATCCAACGGAATTAATTTTGGTCTGGAGGAGGGCCATTCGTGCCGGATGAACCAAATTTCATCGTTTTGCGTGTCTTTCCCTCCATTGGTACACGAGCCAGGTGAAAATTTCGTTAATCATTTCCTCTCGGGCGGATAACTCGTAAAATGCTTCTGAGAGTTCTATCATGAAGCCTTGTGAACGTCAGCTGCGGCTCCGTGAGTGAGTTGAACTTTTCTTAGTTGGCTCTGGTCTGAATCCGTTTCTCACCACTCCCTTAACAGCATGTGTGCTGTTGTATTTCAGTGAGTAAGGGTTTCAAGAGCCCATTCCCATGTCTCTGAACATAAAAAAAGTCTTCAAAGTTTACTATTTCTTTAATATTATTTAAATTTCCGTTATACTTAACACATGAAATCATAAATCATTTATAGGTTGACTGTAATTCCAACCTGCTTCTGACTTTTCTGGTTTTTTCACCAATCAAACATTCGTCCCCCTGGGCTGTGGCTTTTCATATGTTATGAAAATTATATTTCTTTATCTGTACTCGATACGCACTTCGCTAGTGACACATAACGAATCACGATACTATGGATTGCGGTCTATTGATAAGGCATTTGTCACTAAGAGACGGATTGGTGAAGTGATATAATATGCGTGTTGGCACACGCATCTGTCATGCTGCGTGCAAATCATGACCTTTTCGTTTTAAGGCGAGGTTACGAAAACTCAGCTTTTCTTTGCTAAGTATCGCTGCTTGTGTAGTATTCCTCACTTACTAATTTATATAAAACGCACCTTGCTCCGTGACTTTGAAACCTTTACAATGAAAAAACTATCAGATGTGTTTAATTTAACCTTGATCTGTTAAACGGTGTCTAAAATTTTCAAAATTCATACATAGTATAATAGCATCTTTTTTTAATATGTTCTTATAAATAATATTATTCAAATCAAAGTTTCAATTGAATGGTAATTTAATTATAGCTCAAAATTTACAGCATAGTTGAGTATAAATTCAGAGAGCTACACAATTTAATAATATAAGCCTTAGTAATGGCATAATTTTATCTTCAACCAATTAATTTTAACTTTAAATGGGTGTACTTTATAACTTTTATGGTGTGCAAAACCTATAATCATACATTGTCTTGTTATCAAACTAATTTTCCATCTCTATTTTTATTTATAACAATCTATTAACTTAGCAGCGTCTAAATCTTCTTGCTTTTACCTACGAGTATTTACACAATTCATAATGTTATCCTATGATTCTATTTCCTTTTTCTACTATTTTCCTACTAGGTTCTCTATTTTTTTTAACAGTATACCTATATAGAGAAAAGGATCACTTCCACGAGTTCAGTTCAACAGTTCCATGATGGAAAAATGTAATCCTAAATCTTGGCTCGTAAATTACATCATAATTTTTTTTAATAAAAATGTATCTTTAGCTTCAGGTACCTACATTGAAGCTTCATGAAGCGTTTATTTTACTTCTAAATTATGTTTCCAGCATATTTTTCGTGGTTTTTGTATAGATTATTGTCAAACTGGCAGATCGCCACAGAAGTTTTGCGTTGTTCAAAGGGCTCTCCTCACATTTCCTGATTTTTTTTCACGGTGCTGCGCAATATTTTTATCGTCCTTAAATCACGTGTTATTATGTTTAAAATATGTCACTTTTTAAAACTGGGTGCCACGTTACCGCCCGAATTAACTCTCTGGATTAAGCTCCTTAAAACCTGTGTTAGGAAAAAATTATAAAATTATATTTATAAGCGGCTCATGTATAAGTTAACACCATGTCCGTTAATTAGCAAGGGAAACTTGAGAATGTACTGAAATGAAGTCTTGTCAAGAAGATTTATTATTAAGTAGCCTATATAATTTTCGTGAAGCTAAAATTGACATACCTAT
The DNA here is from genome assembly GCA_910589475.2 of Bembecia ichneumoniformis. Taxonomy (NCBI): domain Eukaryota; kingdom Metazoa; phylum Arthropoda; class Insecta; order Lepidoptera; family Sesiidae; genus Bembecia; species Bembecia ichneumoniformis. The sequence goes on along the minus strand of OU342537.1, from coordinate 6,454,056 downwards.
AGTGAAACAGTTACAATAAAGTGAATTAAACTAATCACTACCAATACTTGCGATGTAAAAAAGCTTTTTTTTAAAACACGTTTCAATTTAAACTTGCTGAGGATAAATGGCGAACTAAAATATTAAACCTTCACAGAAGGATGGGAGATAAACAGAAACGGATAGCTACGTTTGTACATCACCTGTAAATAGCTGAATTATGGTAATAGTCCCCGCCTGTTTATATAAAAATGCGAAGATCATTGTTAAGATAGGCTATGGAGGCCAAAATATCTGTACTCAAGTTATTTCTTAAAAATTTCGTAATGCGCCTATGGAACTCTTCACAGCAACACAAACAATAAAACAGAAATTAAATAATTGCGGTTATCGATCCACAAAAGTGTAGGTATTTTGTGTGCTCATAATAAATGTATCGCGATCGCTCTGGGGTTGTAGGGTGGCGATGGTGGACTGTTTCATAAGCGAACGTGAAACCTCATGGAAAATATTTCATGAACACTTCAAAGTAGTAAATGAAGCGCGCTAGAGATATATCAGGTTAAAGTTAGACACTCCAGGTCCGTCGCTAACAGTTCAGCCATCACAAAGCGCCCTCACTCAGGTCACTCACACTTGGACTGAATTCACTTTACACGGAGAAGTTTGATATTCCAGCATTTCAAGATTGAATTAACATAGTTTGAAATGTTACGAAAATATAAGTTTTGAACAAAACGCAGAGTGTTTTGTTCAAAACTTGTATGTTTTCTTAAGCTTTCGTGTGGTCATCTTCATATGCGAGCTTTAAGTTAATTGTTATTTACTGAGTGGATTATTTGTTTATTTATGGTGTATGAATTATTTTAACTTCATTCCGTACTTGTGAAGTTGTTCTCTCTTCAATAAAAAGTAGTCATTTTAAGAACGTAGACATTTTAGGAAAGGAATGTAGTCATTACTGGAAAATGGTCATTATAAAATTAAAAAAAAAATTAACCTAAAAACAAGGGGAAATGGTGTTGTTGAATTAAAAGCTTGAATTACAAACAGCTTTTTCTTTTGGGTACCTTAAATTGTTGAAACTTCGGTAGGTTCTATTTTCTTCGTCGCGAGTAAAGGTAATCTGTTATGTCCAAAATTACGAACTAAACGGGTTGACCTTTATCCAGTCTAAGGGTTTATTCTAAAAGTTATTAAATATATATTTTTTAAATAGCATTAGCTCCTGTAACCTCATTACCACCTACGAATTTGTCAGCACAAAAACCTAGTCCTTTCATGATAGTGATCGGTCAAATGGTTTTACTTAGGTTAAAATCAGCAGACAGGCTGACGGTCCACTTGATGGTAGGTGGCTACCGTCGTTTATAACACAAGCAACGGCACAGCTGCTGTAAATGCGCTACCGACTACAGTGGGATTAAGGATAAAGGATTGGATAGAAAAATGGGCTTTGGCAACCTTTACTCATCGAAACACAACAGCACACGTGCTGTTATTTCACGGTGGTCTTCCGTAAGGGGGTGGTTACTGCCGCCAAACGGGCTGCCGAAATGACTGCGAAACGCAGTGCACAAAAGAATAGGTAAAATAGTGTAAAAGCCGTATTACTTTGTGTACTAAACGTTTCGTTTAAACAATTACGTAAATAATGGTTGTCAACAAAGTAAACAGAAAATAAATGACAAAAAATTGTTTCGTTTAATATGTGTATAACTATTTCGGGAGGGCTTCAGACTTCTTTGCAGTCGCGTGACCACGTAGTGGTGATATCATCAGTAAGCTCGATATTGTGCCAATCAAATTAGGTTAAGTGGACGTTTTCCTTTTGCTCTAAGGTGGACTTCTTTATGTAACTACAATAAACATCAATTTTTAACAGTTAAAACTACATATAATATGAAAATGATTGAAATATGAAGAAGACTTCTTGTGAAGTCTTCTTGACCGTCAGATTCGCTAATGTTTTTCCTAACGCTAATTTATTGCATCAATGCGGGCAATAGAACGTTATATTTCGATGCGGGCAACTCATGCTGTTTTATTTTGTTTTCTGATAGAATAATCTACTAGATGCAGAGTATAATCAAATCGGTATGTATCCTTTGTCTTATGCCACGGACTCCTTTTTCCTAAAGCAACAGAATCATTGACGACGATTAAAAATAAGAGCAAGATTTTAAGTGTGGTTTGTGGTATACCTTTTAGATCATTATATGATTTAAGGCAGGTTCCCATTCTCTGGATGTAATGTGGATTAAATTGAATTTAGGCATTATTTAGTTTCATCTGGCTATCTCAGAATCATGCTCATCCGTTTGTTTGTGTGTTAGCAGGTATTTTCTGGCTTCTTAACCCCTCTACAAACGGGTATATTTATTCGTAAATTGTATTTAGTCTGGTGTATTTAGACGATCATGTTAGTATGAGCTGAGATGATAATGATGATGATTATGAGTCAGGTGTAAATTATATACTCGTAAATGTTTGTATTAGGAATCCGATTAAAGTCTTACATTCTTGTGGTACAAATAAATATATGTAGACATCTTAGAAAAAGTGGATTACCTTACTTCATGAATTGCTCATTTTTCCTTCAACTAAGGCCGACTCTTGTCACATGTCAACTACGAAATGTAAAAATTACGCGAATGATAGTGTTTTAAAGTGCCTACCTATTTCACAATTTAAGAAAATTTAACCTTCCCATAGGTTTTTACATATTATAATGATATACATTTTAATATAACTATAAATATTAGAGAAAAGTCGATTGTAATCATCGTGAAAAAACTATACTTTTTAGAGGGATTCCTGTTGTACACTTTCATTCATTTAAGTTCTTTACGGCAAATGGGATATAAAATATAAGCAAACATAGTTGACAACCCTTTCAAAATAACCTAGTTACTTTAAATTTTTGTTGACCTGCATAAATTGAATAACGGTTTCTACCAAGCGTATACATGTGTACATGTGTACATGTGTACATATGTATGTATACACATAATTATCTACATAGATTAAAAACATTGTTTATTAGACTCGTTATTATAATGTATTACAACACATTGTTTTGTATTAAGATGTTTGTTTGAAACGAAGCAGGAATTTGTTACACGAATCCCGAATTATTTGTTTGCTTGTTTTTTTTTTTCCACTATGTTGCTAGCTGTTTCACTGGCAACGGTCCAAACGTTTAAAATTTAATTGAATAAGAGTTCTTCTTCACACGCTATTGTCTATATGATATTAACTTTAGTTTTAATGTTAATTGTTCTTTATGCCCGGTTTTCAAATTAAACATTTTCTACTCTGTAGACTTTATCTGCTTCGTCTGGCCATAAGTTCTGTTACAAATGAAGTAAGGTAAACTTAATAAAACTTATCTATTTACAATGACCATCTTTAGCTTTAATACAGGCCTTTAATCTGTTTGGCCACGAATATATGAATTTACGCACTGTTTTCATGGCAAATTTAACCATTGCTTGCTCCAGAGATTTCTTAAGAGACTCAATATCGGCGTGTCGTTTTAGAGCAGGCCATGTTCTCTAAAACTGACAATAATTTGTAGTCTAAGGGGTTCAGATCTGGGTTAGACGAGGGCCAGTCTTCAGCTCTTATAAAGTCCGGAACCGAGCCAGGCTTGGGTAGTTCGTGCCACGGTACATTTAAAAATCCACGGTACTGGAAAGTCCACGGTACATTTAAAAAAAGTGTATTGCTGAGAGGTTTCACAACACGATCCAAGACGGTTTCTTGATACACTTTGGCTGAGGTTTTCATACTTAAAAAAAAAATGAAGCTTTGCGACTCCTTGATAAGACCCCCCACCAAACCATAACTGCCGCAGGATGATGACCACGTTGTACCTTTCCTACCACTAGGGCAACTTCTTTAGAACTGAGAGCGTACACTTCGTCATTATTCTTGTTGTAGTGTGTTCTTCAATTGTGAAATTTTTTTCATCAGTAAAGACGATATTTCTGTGTCTTTCTGCCTATCGTGACAGAAGGCGTTTTGATCGATCCATTCTCTTTATCTGTAGGGATTGATAGGATTGATCCAGGCATTTTGACAAGCCCGATGAATGAGTGGTTCTAGGTCTGGATCTGGAAAGTAGCGGCAGGCACACTACGTTTCGCAGCCCTTTTGGCGGCAGTAACAGCTCCCTTACAGAAGATCACAGTAAAATAATAGCATGTGTGCTGTTGTGTTTCGGTGAGTGACTAAGGGATGCCAGAGACCATTTCCCTATCCCTTCCCAATTCCTTATCCTAAACTCTACTGTAGGTGGCAGCGCACTTGCGTTGTTTGCATTTTGCACTTGCGCACTGTTGCGTTGCTTATGTTATAGGCGACGGGAGCCACCTACCATCAAGTGGACCGTCAGCCTGTCTGCCGATCTTATCATAAAAAAAAGAAAAGCACTGAGCTTCAGGTTTTGTTTTAATATAGCCGACAGAGTAGTTCTAGTGGGAATCTTAATTTCTTGTGATATGAATTTTTGTTTCCTTAAGGGGTTTCGGCGAATTCTGGCTTTCACAACACTAACAGCCTTTGTAGTTCTAACAGCACGCGGTAGCTCGATCTTTTGTGTAACAGAGGAAGTATTGGTATATCTGTCGATAGTACTATATACGAAAATACGGCTGATATGAAAGTGTCTTGAGTATGACCGACGCGACGGCTCCATACCCACTCTGTGGAAGGCAATCACTGCAATCCTATTTTCTTTAACACCCCATTCCATATTGTAATTTGATAATAAACACGGAAAAAATACTATGCGAAATGGCGAGAAATCATTAGAAGTTTTTGACATAATAGCTCTTTCCAAATTCAAAATGAATAAAAAGTTGAAAAAAGAAAAAGTTTTTATGCAACAATATTTATGGCCAGACTAGTTGGATATTTACTTCAATATTTTATTTTTGAAGAGTTTTTCTATACTTGTATCTGTTAATTCTTCGTTCTCAAAAATTAAGCAGGAAAAGACTCAAATGACTTACTCTTAGGGGACTGTAAGAAAAAAAAAATTCACTTATAGTATAAAAGAACTATTCGTGTCTAATCCACGAATGATGTATTTACTTGGTTGCTAGATTGCACCGTTATTTCTTGTAACTATAATAGACGGCCGGGCACGTACATAGTTTAGTAACAGGGAACCTTTGCTCTTTTATCTTCCAATTTCGCGTGACTCTTTTTGTTGGCTTTTAGGGTTACGTCGCGCACACACGCCACCTTAACTTCACGAAAATAATAACATGTACAATTAAACGGGCACGTTTCTTGTTATAAACTGCTTCAATAAGGTATAGGTAACTGTTTACGTTTCAATGTTATTTCAAAAGCTTTAATGGTCTTAAGCGTAATGCGACAGCTTAGTGAAAATTGTTAGTACGTAAAATGTAATTATTCAGTTAAACTCCAACAATTAGGATTCAGGACTAGCTGAGACCGCAACTTCGTACGCGTGGTATTCGATATAGCGCGTAACTTTTTTGTTTGTAAACCGAATGGAATGAAACACATTAATAAATGTTACGGGAAGTTTGCTACAATACATAAGTGAAAACTGCATTCTAATCGGTTAAACCGCACAGACAAACTTTTTTTACTTCGGTAACAAGTTATTTTTTTTTTCTTTTTTTTTGAAAAATCTTCAATGAACAGAGACACGGCTCGTTTACAGTTTTATTATATGTATAGAATAGATAATCAGCCGTTTTACAGTATTATTTTATTTAAGAATAATTAGTTTTGTATAGAGGTGATGTTTCGACTAATTTAAAAACATATTAGACGAAAGACGATATGCTAAGGCCTCTTAGAAGCCCTTAGCATATCTTTAGTTTACCTTACTGTTCCATATGTTTTAATTAAAATTCTATAAAATGGATATAATGTTGCACTATTATTTTCGAATTATTTATATAACAATAAATTGATCATACAAGTTAAGGCGGTTTATTACATCGATATGACAAGTTATATATATACACTAAAAGTAGTATAAGATTTACGATAAATGTTCATTCAATAAAAATGTAAATATCATTTAGCCAAGACGTCAATATCTACAACGAAAGTTATTATATTCTATACAATGCAGATATTAATTAAAATATAGTTGAAATAAAATTACATAAATACCAACTACATTAATTGTGATATAAGGTCGAAATTGTATGTTCAAAACAATTTACTAACCAATTTAGAACTGACATCCAAATTCTGAATTCTGTGCTTGTCACGAAATAAATAACGACTCTCCCTACCATTGTTGCTTTGTCAAGGGCTTTAAACTGCTTCGCATTAGTCATGTTTGCTGTTATAATTACTTCGTCTCTTTTTAAACATTTATATTCCTTTACTCTTGACTGACGCCAACGAACCGCGAAAGGCATCGCAAATCAACACCGTCTGCAAAATTACCTACACGATTTACTCCAAACGCAACAACCACGTAGGTAGCCTCATTTGTGTTCAGTTCAGATTTTTTTCCTTATTTTTTGTTATAAAGGGAGGCTGTCGGTGCACTTGATGGTACGTGACATCCGAGTCATATTCGCGTGAGGCTTTATTTAACTAAGCACTCTATTTTTCCGGTTACATATTTCATTTGTTGCGAATAATGCTTACTAATGGTGCTCATTATTACTAGTCGACGGTGGATCCAGGCTGCTTCTGACGGGACCTATTGGGAAATTCTGGGGGAGGACTATGTCCAGCAGTGGGCCCGTCCTGCGACTAATATTAAAAATTCGAAAGTGAGTTTGTTTCTTTGTTACGTTTTCAGGCCTTGACTACTCAACCATCAATCATTTCATTCATTCATGAAATTTTGAATACTGATATTCAGATAAAAGTACTGTTTCCGAGGGACCTGCACGAAGTCACGGACAAAAGCTTGATAAGATTGAATGCGAATCTTCATATTCCTATACCAACGTATGAATTGTTACATTAGATGCATTATTTTAATACATTAGAGTGTGCATCTGTTCTGTACGAATTAATCCAACCGGAACCGTTTCACTTGCGGAACCCTAGGCGTGGGCGAGGATTTCATCCCTTCGTGGTCGATGTTCCTCGATCACGCACGAAGCGTTTTAGTTCCACCTTTCTTGTTCGGACTGCCAAGGAGTGGCACTCATTGCCTGCGTCTGTGTTCCTACAGGACTACAACCTCGGGGTCTTCAAAAACAGGGTAAATGGTCATTTACTAGGTAAGCGTGGTCCACCTTCGGCCGCATCTGCACCTCACATCAGGTGAGATAGTGGTCAAGCGCTACCTTGAATTAATAAAAAAAATAAAAAATATACTTATTCCACTGACAAGACTCCGGTGTATATTTACGCTTATCACTCTAGCCTACTGCGGAACGTAGGTCAGGTTATTTCTTTCACTAATTCTGAGACGCAACAAAAACTAATAGGCAATAAAGACTGAATAAACTAATGACTGAATAAAGACTGAATAAACTACAAAAATAAATGAGCAATAAAGACTGAATAAAGAAAACTTTATTCAGTCTTTATTGCTCATTTATTTTTGTAAGGCATTTATTTTTTTATTTTTGTGGATGATCCCTCGAGAACAGTACCTACTTTTTTATCTGGATGAAAAGTTCCTTTTCTGTGCACTTGGTAATGTGTATGCAAAATTTCTTGGTGATCGGTTGAGTATTTAAGGCGTAAAAGTGTAAAAAACAAACTCAACTATAATATATTAGTATACTCCTAGATTAATTTAACGTTATTCGCAAAGATGTGATATAGGCAGTTGCGCAATAATTTCTATCAAATATAAATGTTTTTGGTAAACGTGTTTTAGGAATTCTAATACTAAAGTGCAATTTTTTGCGATCGCCGCTTTTCTTTTAACATAATCGAATCGCGAAAGATAAAACCTTTTACTTTTTTTCCCTAATCGAAGAGATTGTCTCTGAACTTCCAATAACCAAATAATAAAAGAAAGAATAGATAAGAAAACCTTTTCTTGCTGTATTTTTCCTGTTCCTTAGACTAAATTTTTGAGCAGTTTGTTCATACTGTTTGGATTTTACAAATCTTTTCATAGATTGTTAAATACTTACAAAATGAATAAAAGGTAAAATAACCAATTAATGCTTGTTGTAACAGTGACATAGCATAATAAAAAGTAGTCATAAATAAATTTGATGAATTTAAAGCAGTGATTCCGACATCATCCAGATATTTCTTGTTTACTCGTATCGCATGTTGCTTTATTAAATTTTCATGATTTGTAACAGTGATTTAGTGATAATTATAGGTATATAGAGTAATTATTAAAATAATCTTATCGAACCGATGCAATCAAAGACACTGAATTAACCGTCCTTACCGTCGATCCCCTGCTTCGCCCTGGTGCATTTGGGGAAGTTAGCAAACGTAGTAAATTCATAGTATTTTTCTTTGTTTTAAGCAGTTTATTATTTTGATAAAACCAAAACATACTATTTCGTTAATTGCTACTAGTCGAAGATATGTCCAAAACATTTCTTTACATATATATATATATATATATATATATATATATATATATATATATATATATATATATATATATATGTGTGTGTGTTGAAAATTTAGCTCCCTTGTTTAAGCGTCTGGTTCAGGATATATCTATGCTAAGGAAGGTTGGATTATGGGGTTGTCGTATCTAATGCATGCTTCATGTAGGCAGCATATCTGACGCCATTGTTGTTACATTCTCCTTTAGAAGAACAGTGTGAAATGACAGCACATAGCACTCTTCTATTTTAGTGCATGAGTAAGGAATGCCAGAAGCCTATTCAGAAGAATATACGCACCTTGTCCTGTGCCTTAGAGCCAGCCAGACTCGGAAGAGCAATAACATTACCCTGGTGGCGCTTGTGTTCCTAGCCGATGATAGCCACTTAGCCCATTAAATAGGCTGCCCCTTTGCTTCCGTTAATATTATTACGCCAGGTCGGTTAAAGAAAAATGTACATTCAATAATCTCTTATTATACATAATTACATACTTATAATTAATTGAATATTAATTAACACATCAAACTATTTATATACTTCACTTTCTTATCAACATTACGCGATAAATTCCCTAAAAGAATTTTATCTTGGTAAAATACCGACATGGGATTGCTTGGCGAGAAATGATTACTCCCGCGTGATTAGTTTCTTGGGTTATATATATGTATGTGTCAGGTCTAACTGCTTTTGTGTTAGACTGCAATTAATCTGTAACAAGGGATTTTAAAGCATAGTTTAGACATTGCTTTCAATTTAACAAGTTAAGGGAAGAAATACCCAATCCATCAGATAATAAATCCACTACATTTGGACAAATATTACATAGATTTATTAAAGAAAAAATAACGTACAATTCAGAAATTCATATGATAGTAACCTTTTTATTAGTAATTAGAAATATCGTTAGAAAAAAATATTTAAATTAATATAGTCTCAAAATTTCTAAAATGAATCATTCCATATAAATTTCGTTATACCTAATAGACAGAAAAGTTATACGATATTACTGAAGTCTTGTCAGACAAACGCCGGAAGAATCCTTACACTGATCCCGTTTTGCAAACCTGTGCGCCTCCTGATAAAGAATTCCTCGCTCTATTTCTTCAGCTATTTGAACTGTCGACTTTTGGGATTTGCCGGTAAATACAGGCCTAATTTATTTTACTCTCGGCAAGGTTTGCTCGCATTTTTATTTATTAAGGAAGTTTTTTCTAGGAGGAAGGATTGCGGAGGAGAAAGAATTATTTTACATTAATTAAAGTATTGAAATAATGTTTTCTTAGCCACATTTAATGAAGTTCTAAGTGTAACAATATAGTCATAGAGAAAAGTTGCAGCATATATGACTATGGTTCTTTTTTAGCTATTTCAAGAGCTCTTACTTTCATACTATTTTCGTTCAATCTTGTGACAATAATTGCAGAAATTATAGAAGGTCCACATATTATGCAATATTATGGTCAATCATACAGAGACATGCATAAGTAAACGTAAGGTTATATTGCCATAGGTCACATATAGAAATATCGTCGATGAGAAATGACAAGTTATTTCCATATAAAGAAATTCTGACATCGGTCATTCAAGGACCGGTTTTTGTCGAACGATCCTTTCATAAGATCGTAGAGCATCACTTATGGCATGAGACGGGTCGTTTGTGTCAGATTTCTAGTGATGTGTCTTATGAAATTCCATCCCTCCATTATACCTTAATAAGGTTTTTTTTGTGAGAATGTCAATTTGAAATTTCATAATAAAACCACAATTGAAACACAAAACAAATATTAAATTATGTATAGGTACAAATATTGCTTCTTATTTACTTGTTTTATATCAATAAATATTTATTAATTTGGATTTTATTTCAATAAATAATGGTTTACGAACCTTTTTTCTATTATTTCAAATTCAGAATTTTCTATGTTTATCTCTATGAAGCCTTTTATGACTTATATTAATACGATGTCGTTATCTTTAGTTCTTTTGGTATCGCCCACTTTCGCCTTTTTTAAAAAAAGCTACCTTTTAAAGGAATCGTTTCATTAATCTCTGGCACCGTTTTTATATAAATCGAAAATATTTGGACGCTCTTTCATAGTGTAAGTCATAGAAGTCGTTTCGAGATTGCAGCGTGTAACCAACGCGTTTTAATTTACAATTCATATTCCTAATGACTTGTGTGAGAAGTTATTTTGATTTGCGACGCGACTACATTTTCCCAAAGCCAACAGTCCCGTTTTAGTATGCCGCATTTTATTTGCACAGCTGTCGTTTTTCGCCTTCATTGTTCACTCTGTGTGAAATTGAGAAAATTCTGTAACGAGACTTCGGAACTTCCTCGTTGTAAACTCGGTTCCATACTGGTACGTCATGTTTATGATGGAAATGATCATTAAACAAACATATATATGTATAAATGTCTGCTTAATAATACGAGAATAACTCGTAGGTATCTTGTAATTTGAAGAATAGGTAATTTAAGTAGGTTAAACATATTTTTTTCTTTTTATTTAAAGGTTGATAGAGAGGCTCATGATCAACATAAGTGCTGCAAGTACGCTGCCGACTTTAGTAGAATAAAGGATAAGGGATTAGGAGGGGATAGGAAAATGGGTTCTGCCGTCCCTAACAACATATGCTGTTATTGGTCTTCCGTGAGGGTTTGGTTACTGCCGCTAGACTTGCTGCCCATTTTGTGAACGCAACGTGCCTTGCCAGTGCAAACAAATGACTCGGTTAAGACATTTTCTAATTGCCTCAGTTAACATCGACCTTGTGGCCTAAAGTTAATCGTTACAAATAGGCTTGTACTTAAATGTCACAAAGGCCACCTAGTGCGTTCATAGCAACTTGGGAACTTCACTGTCCTTGCTATAAATCATACTTGACCTGCCCGGAACCTTTAAAGCAAAGGATTAGTACCTTCGACCAACGGGCTCTTCAATTTGTCTGTGATCGTCACACTGGCAGTAGCTTTTTCTTGATTAGCAAACGTTTTAATTTCTTTAACTTTGTTACAGTGTTTTCCAAAGGACAATGCGAAACTGGTCAATATCGTTTCCTCGGAAAGACGGGCGGTTATGCTTGGGTACAAACCCAGGCCACTGTCATCACAGACAAGCAACAGAAACCTATCAGCGTGGTTTGCGTCAACTACGTAATCAGGTATGTGTTAGAATAAACAAACGAGGAAAGATAAACTTATTTTATGATGTAATGTTGCAAAGCATTTTTCTTACAGATGTATCGTGTCTTATATTTTTTTTAAAGGTTGTGTTCTTGTTAAACAATGTAATATTATATAATTGTAAACATATGAAGCAATAAGGTAAGTAACGGAATTCAGTTTTAATTTATTGAGTTCGTTTGGTTCAAATTTATTGGTCTACCGCTGTCGCTTAAAAAATGAAAATAAGCACATTTTTTATTTGTAAATTTCTACTACCGTCGTTTGATAAATACATCCAATTACCTCCAATTATGTGACCGTGCTTATGGAAAATGTGTAACAATTTAGGGAATCGTTATAAGAAAGACGCTAATTTGTAATTTTCATTAAGTTGATTCTGACAATTAAGGACTCAACAGCGTTCCGATGGTAATTTCTTATAACTCAATTGTCATTAGTATGTCTCTATTCAGTTAGTGTGCTCATGTGCTCAGTTAAGATCCTACTACGCTATTTAATATGCACATACAATTTGCGTCATAGAATCCATTACATATTAAGGTTATTATTTGTCAAAAGGGACGACATTATTCTGATTTATAACTTGACAAATTTAATTTCGTCTCACGTAACATTGTGTAAGATACACATTGTTAGCTACGAAAGTATTTTGAATTCGAAGTCGGTGTCGTTTAAAATATAAAAACGTTTTTAATTTTAATTTTTTTTTTTTTTGAAACATGCACCTGTAAAATTTGCTCATTAAGGAATTTCTGAGCGACGTTTTCCTCGAGAAACAATATCCTCAGACTGAAAGGAAATGCAAAATTGTAGACTCTATTAAGGGTCGAGAGCCGGATAACAAAAGGAACGAAATCCTTTGATCGAATTTTGTGGTTTCTTTGTTGTAACACTTTGATCTATGCTGGGCTTGACTGATATTTAAGACGGCTTATTAGTGATATCGCATTGTAATTAAAAATATTGGAGATCAAGACTTTTTTGTGATTGATCATCTTTATAGTATGTTATGTAGGTAATTCGCATTCAGTTCACGAAATAATAATGATACATAGATATAATGACATGCGAGTCTACATGCGTTATGATCTACCCACATTAATGAAATGTACTGATACATGTCATGGGCGGTACTTTAGCTTCTAACTAAATAGCTGCCGTACTGCGTAGCTTGGCATCTCCCTCCATTGAATGTTTGCAACGTACTTGTTCAATAAGAGTTCTATTTCGTGCTCACACGTCAATTTCTCCTAATGTTAATAAACAATTGCCTATTTTACAAGTTCTAACCATCACAATGTCATTTTAACCATGTTACGAACTAGTGGAGGACATTTCTCATTACGATCATATGTAACTAAAACTTGTCAATCTTTGATAGATTATTGTGAATGGTGCATTTTAAACCCCAGTCTAAAGCCATTGGAGAGAACGCAATGTACAAACTCGCCCCATACTGAGTTTTACAACATCAAGTGATTATATATCTCTGTACTTTTTCCTCGCACTTAAAAATGTCAGAAGCGGTCGGCGCTATCTGTTTCATGGTACTGGAAAGCTTTCTTGACTACGCTTGGTTTTTTATGATCCTTTTTATGAATGGTTGGATTGGATTACCCACTAGATAAAAAACGTAATAGTAGTAAAAATCATTTTTGTTTTATTGAAAAAAATGTTATAAACCCTTAAGAGGAAAGAATAGTACGTATTCGTCCATACAAAAAGAGAAAATGTTTTTCCACTTCTAAATATTTTCCAATCTCCATGATTTTTTAATATGTTATTGACACAATGAAAGGCTAGGTTTATAGGTTTTCCTTTTTTCAAAATTTGCAATAAATTCAAACTTATAGGCACCTCAAAAAACCTTATTTTTGTGATTAAAACTTTGTCGAATTAAGCCGTTTATTTTATAAAAACAGTGTAATTTTTTTAAAAAAACGAAACCTATAAACCTAGAATATATCGTGCTGAAACGATCGATATCAAAATCAAAGTGATTTGTTAAGATTTAGTCAGTGGAAACCGTTTTCTCCCGAAATGGAAATTTCATCAAAAAAAGTACCTATTATCAGTCGCGAGTTGCAACGCTCTCTATCGCACGATTGGGGGTCGGGGGGGGAAGCAAAGCATCACGTATTATAGGGATGTCAATGGAAAAGTCGATAGTAGAGATGGGATCCCCACCCGCGTTATCGATATCTATCTGTTTCAAAAATGTTGGGAGTAAGTTCGGCGGATTGATAAGTCTGGTAAAATTAAACAAGGAGTAAAATTAACTAAATTAGTATTATTTACAGCGATCACAGCGAAAATCAGTAAACCACTTATGAATCATTTTAATCGACAGAGCAGAATCCCCATAATATTTATCAAATTTTTTTTTGTTTCCGTAATAATTTTTTTGCGCAATAATGTTTAATCAAGACACGAAATTCACTTTTCTCCATCTTTGCAAAAATTTGTTCCATTATTTTTCTTTAATGGTTGTCACAAAAAAACTGACCGGTTCGATCGTATTAGGTGAAAATTTGAAATTGAAGTCGTTGGTGTAGTATTATTCGAAATATTGTATTGTTGATCTTCACTGTCTTGGAGTATCGAATTTGTTAAAGTTTGTCTTCTCGAAGACTGATGATTTACAAACTATAAATATAAACCGTGCGTGTCGTAATGCCAAAACATAACTAGTGGGTGCCGGACTACGTTCCATGTAGGTTCCACAGTTACCCTTCCCTTAGAAACTGATCCCGGTGCACAGGGACAAGAAATAAAATAAAATATTTTCTAAAATGATTTTCTTTTTATCTAATTTCCCACACGAAAAAAATACTTAATGAAAACATTATAAATGCCGGTATTGGCGATAAGCCGGCGTATAGTAGGTGTTCTAGTATTCGCGTATTCGTCTTGTTCGTGAAAATAGCCGAATATAGACGAATAATGCACGAATAGCGATGTGGGAGCTCTAAAAAAAAAAAAACAGTAACGTGTGTAACATGTCTAATTTACCTACCTACTCATTTTAACTGTCCATGAATAAGAATTGAAAAATATATATATTTAGGCTATACTCGTATAACTGTGAGTTAGATTGACTGTGAGAAGGTGTGTACAAACTACAAACCAATTCTTTGCCTTTCTGGCGAAGTGACATTTTTTTCCGGCGGACACATAAGCGTATTCGTTTCTTTTTGCCCCTTCTATAATATGCTTCCATTATCGTGTGACTATTATATCTACAGGAATTAAAAAATAATTTTATTTACATCTACCTACCAAGGTACCTAAAAATTGTTTAGTTACCTAGCTGAAACGTGGTTGAAACCTGAGCCGACCTAAAACCGACTTTTTGACTTTGATTTTGACAAAACCGAATATCTAACATTTCACGAAAACATTATAGTTATAATTATTATAGTAGCACATGCAGCAGTTTCGTACACAATAACAAAGTCAAAAATCTTTTGTTTCGTAAATATCATATAGATACATACTTAAAATACAAAATGTCAGTCATTTAGGCAAAAAGCCGATTTATCAAAAATCAAATTAGCTTACACTCGTTTTTTTTATGTTAAGATCGGCAGACAGGCTGACGGACCACTTGATGGTAGGTGGCTACCGTCGCCTATAACACAAGCAACACCAAAGCTGCTACAAGTGCGCTGCCGACTACAGTAGGATTAAGGATAAGGGTAAGGATTAAGGATAGGGTAAGGATTAGGATTAAGGATAAGGAGGGGGTAGGGGAATTGGCTAATTACATAAATAAATAAATAAATAATAAATAATAATAAATAATCGTTACTAATTACATAAATAAATAAAATACTTACTTACTTGAAATTATCACTATAATCTTCAATTTATTTATATCGGAGTTTCGGGCACGCCACAACAAATAACTAAATAAATAAAAGAGTTCGCCTTCCGCCGTAATTGCTCGTCAACTAACAGCGTCCGTCGATGTGTGCGTGGGGCTATTTGTATGTGTTGTGCGCGATTCCCGGGGACATGAGCGCACGAGCGATAGCATGTGTTTTCCTAAATACCTATTTCGTTAGAATCGCAAAGCTATTCTTTCCTCTTAAAACTTTATTTACGTTATTTGCGTTGTTCCCATGGTCTTACTTTTGTTCACGTTGAGCTTACTTTCCCATTATCACAAGATATTACCAGCTTTTAGGATAATGCACTATCATATATTATTAACATTGTTATTTTCTCTTATAATGAGGCCTAGTCTCTTACATAAGATATCGCACAAAGGGACTTTTGGAAATATAATGTTCGTTCTTTGTCCCATTTCCTTTATCCCCCCTCCTAATCCCTTATCCAATCATACTGTAGTCGGCAGCGTACTTGCAGCACCTGTAGCGTTGCTTGTGTTATAGGCGACGGTAGCCACCTACCATCAAGTGGACCGTCAGCCTGTCTGTCGACATAACATAAAAAAAAAAAAAAAAAGTTCTTTGATAATATGTATATTACTTTATAAGGCACAGTTTACTGTGACTCTTTTAAATTATTTTACGTACAAAATATAACGCCTATTCTAGAGAGCTTTTTGGAACTAGATAATCATTTCCTCCTATTTAGTATGGATAACGTGTTCTTGTATCCGCTCGCATTTCCTTATTCGGACCGTAAAATTTTCATTATAAAATTGACCTCTATTTGCTCTGCCAAGTAACATTAATTTTTGGGTTATATAGCTCTCTAAAATTTAGATCATGTAATAAACTAATGACATTGTTGGTAATGTTGGTAATGGTATTCTTTGGCGAGCTGCGACAACTTTTATTAAAGAGTACACTTTAATTAATGGGAAAATGAAAGTACTCATCACGAAATCACGTTGATAAATGTTTGAAGTTTTTTTTAATGCGTTTTTTAATTTATAGGTATTTTACCTTACAAAGGCATGTCCGCCTCATCATCTCCTGAGTTAACATATAATGCTTAAAAACTTCATTAAAGCGTAAATATATCGTACAAGTCATTTGCCGCATCGCACTGCGGTTCCGCTAGCAGAAGCTCTTTCCTTTTCGTACCTGGCGCAGCGTAGCCATATGCCAGGTACATTATATCCATCATCCATGGGCGAGTGATGGACATCTATGCTCCCGCAAACTTCGCAATTGGAAGAGTTAACTTTCCTCATTAAGTGTCCAAACTTCCTAGACGGATTGTGCCCGGATCGTAACTCTGTTAAGTTTTCCGCTTACAAACCATGGGATCGAAGAAGGTTGACTCTGGATTATCTTCTCAAATGCCCTTCTCTTTGCTTCTTTCAACGAAGTATACTTTAAATTTATTGTAAAGTTTCGTCGTACTCCATACAATAAAAGTCAGTAATATTTGAAAACCTGAATGTTTATCTTCGTTACTTCGTTCATCTTTCTTTAAAAGTAGATTTGAAAATAAAGCAAAGTATTTGAGAAACAAAAGGAGCTGAAGTCAATTATTTACCTAATATTGTATGTTTTTAAAGTATTTTTAATTTATATTAACGCATATTAATATAATTTTAAAATTTATGTGAATACCATTTATTTTCATGTGCCTTAAGCTTTGTGATCAGTTATGTATTGAAAATTCGCCTCTGCCCCGCTTATTGAATGTATACGTATTAAGAACTCAATATTAAAAGAGACTATAAATTTAAATCGAGCGGATTAAGATTGTGACTAGATGACGGCCAATCTCAGCTCTGATAACGAAGATCAATTGACATTTGTATGGACCGAGCTTTGTGACTCAGTGCTGAGTATTTTTAAATGGATCGTTCTTGATAATAAACTTAATAAATCTGCTTATAGTAAAAAAAAAATCGACGAAATTCCTAAATCATCTTTTGAAATATGCGACATTGTTCTCAGTGTTGTTAACGAGTATATTCAATTTTCGTAGTAATATCATTTGCTTTCGCACAGGATTTCTTCACATTTTTTCACTGCTTTGTTCGCCTTTTATTACGTATATTACGTAGACGGTATTTATTACGTATATTTCTGTCACAAACAGAGGATGTTTCGTACCCGGTAAATCAGCAATCCACTAAATAATTTGTGTAATGCTATCGTTTCCTTTATCACCCTACTCTTTTTTTATAATATCACAAAAAGAAAACTAACGATTAGTACGAAAGTGAAAAAACACAATACATATTCACAATACGGAGAATGACCGGTTCCAAATTCAAATGTAAATATTGCTTAAATGGTATTTATGGTTACATTAAGTATTGTTTGTTGAATACGTACTTCATCGGTTCTTAATTATGAAAACCAATTATCCTATATCCTACAATTTACATATTGACAATACTTTATTTAACAAGATTTGTGCGAAACTAAATTAAAGCCAATTTTGCTTTTCTGCTAAGTAATCTTGGTTTTCGATAAGTTCTCTTACTTGAGAATGAAGTGCGATCATCCGTGATTAAGGATTTTCCGATACCCACTCCACCGTTTGATGGCTATCTGACAAACAAGATTAAATCTCCAATGAAAATAAAAATTGGACATTTAATAATTATGATACAGCTACAAATGTATTTTAATTAAATAACGCAAAATTGAAATCGTTTCACTGGAATATCCCATAAAAATACTTTTACCATAAAAATACCCATTTTTTTTGTATGTTATTGAAAAGTAGTTATTTTAGTAATAAAGAGAATTTTCTTTTATTCAATTATTTTCGAGACCAGAATTGTTAATTTATAAATGTCACTTATGTGACTGTGTTACGCGAATATATTTTTTTGGCACGTCCTCTTATGGAATTTTAATAATATGATTAACTTAACTAATGTCATTAATGAAAGGAGTTATTATATTGTTGATAATATAATAAAAAATATCAAAATGATCACTTACTTGCTACGGATGTATTTAAAAAGTAACCACGTCCTCGATGCCGACAACGAAAGGCAGCGATATTTCATTAGAATTTTACGAAGCCATTTCATTGCGTTATAACTTTTGCTCTCGAATCGTTCAAATCGCAAGCTTTTATGGGATGGATATTGTTCATTTTTAATGGATTTCCTTTGTTGAAATAACAGCGAGTGTGCTGTTGTGTTTTGCTGTACCATTTCCCTATCTCTTCCTAATTCTTTATCTCTTTCTCATTCCTACTATATTTGATAGCGCCAGTGGCTTTGCTTGTGTTGTAGGTGACGATAGCCACCTACCATCAAGTGAACTGTCAACCTGTCTGACGACTTTAACATTCAAAAAATCTACCTGTAATAATAATAAATTACTTGTATATGCAGAAACACACCATCTATATGTGTGTGGCTTTGTAATACGGCATTAAAGTTATTTTAATGCTGTTGTTGCAAAAATGTCTACCTTTAGGTAACGTCATATATCTTTGAAATTTCTTCGTCCTCAATGTTATAAGTACAAGGAAGCCGCTCGTAAATTGTGCCGTAAAGACTGTAAAAGTCTCGCACCCTCCACTCAGGGGTTTAACAGCCAAAATTTCGAGGTCACAGCTAATCCCAATCCCATCCACACTTTTATTTCTACTAAGTTAATTAGTTTCTCTTTAATTAACACCCGAGTCATATATTTAATATTATGTAAATTATTTTTATTTAAATTTTTATCCTTTCCTTGAAGTGTATCCTTTTTATCCTTTTCTTACACTGTAAACAACAATAGAAATATTGTAGTTAATTCATTAAAATTAAATGAATTTCCCACGTAGGTAAATGAAATACAGATGATTGGTATAATATACAACTAAAAAACCACCCGGCTTCGTTTTTTTAAATTTTCCCTCTCAAAAAATCTTCCTTGGACTTCGAAAAAAATAATAAAATAAAATAAACCAAATCCCCTCCTGGTTTTGTACGGGGTTGTAATTTTCAAAAACCTCTCTCAGCAGATGCTTACGTTATAAAATACACCTGTTTTCCAAATTTCAGCTTTCTAAGACTTAATACTTTTGGCTGTGCGTTTATAGTCAGTCAGAAAAAACAATTTTATAAGTATAGATAACTGACTCAACCTTGCGTTAGAGAAGACATTTTTAACAAAGTTGAATATTACGCACAAAACTTGAAAATTCAATATAATCTCTTCAATAATTTGAAGTTCATGTTTGCTTCTAACATTTTGCCACGTTCGCACTCGAAGAGACAAATCAATACGCTTCAACGCCTCTATTATTTACTACGGATTTATACACCTTCAATAAAATCTGTGTGCTCGTCTCTATTAATTGTAATTTTCTTCGATTACCGAAGTAAGAATCGATAGAAGCCCAAACTGTTTTATGCCTAAATAAAAGACGAGCACTATTCTATATTATCAGGTCAAAGGATCGGAGGATCAAGGATCAAATTTACTCATATTAAGTATTAAATCTTCAAATATATCTGCTGTTTCGCGGAATATTTTATGATTTCGAACGTGTTTTATAAGTTATTTATACGTATTAAATTCTAAAACTACGTGAACTTTCTCCGTCAATGCGTACTCATAAATCTTGCCTTTATTGTTTCCTATTCCGCCCAAACAATTTCGACCCTTATACATGTTCCTGTAAGTTCAAGGTTGAGGTTATCATACGAATTTGTTTGGAACCTCTTGGTAGTATCAAAACATGTTGGGATCGAAAGTTTCAAATATCTAATTTCAACAGAATAGATATTGGCCTATATGTATGTATAAAGTATTTAAAAATATGTAGATATTTATTTGTTTTTTTACTTCTCGCTGAACTATGATGAGGTAAAGGACTGTTTGTTTCTGTTTATAATATATCAAACGAATTTCAGAATGTATACATATATATGGTTTTAATTGTACATATACTAGATTTTGCCTACCACCAGTTAAAATTTCATCAAAATTCGTTAAAGGCTTCACTGAGGCAAATGACATTTACTATAGAACTCGCTGGCGGCGGATCCAATTCAAAGGGCCTAGAAATGGTGTTTTTTTGTTTTTACCATTAGAACAATACACAAAATAATTTTTTTTATTAATACAATTTTTTAATCTGATATTAACTTATTAATAGGTACAGGATTCATATGCGTGCAATAAGCCGTTTTTGAGAGAATTTTCAATAAAGGTCAAATTCTTCTTGTTTTCTAACTTTTTTTGTGGAGTTTCTATTACTTTAACGAAAATTCTAATCAATACAATTGGTTCTTCACATGTTTAAGTATAATATATATTTTTTTCAAAGCAATTGTCTTGTCCATTTCTTGTAACATTTTCATTAAACAATGGATATTTTTAGTATTTAGGGTTTGTCTCCCCCTTAAATAGTTTTTGCATCTTAACAAACTTCGCGTTTCTCATCTTAACTTTTGTTTCGAATACAGTAAAGAGGCTTTAATAGCTTTGTAATTTAAATTTATATTCTTTAGAGGGTGTGGCACCTCTTTTTATTATCTTTTAATTTAACTGCTACTGGCTTCCGTTATTAACGCCTTCATCTGCAACAGTGCAAAATAACATGGTGGCTTGGCAGTTGGCTATATTACATGGAAAATTATTCTCTTGTACTTTATGTAGTATCTCTTATGATCTGATTAATGTTTCTACTTTAAAGTATTTTTCACATAGCATGGGTACAGTGACGTTTGGTATTTGAAGAGTCGCATTGACTATCGGTTAAAATGTTGGTTTTTTTTTATACAATAAAGCCACTATGTCGGTTCGACTACAGGAGCAAAGCACACAGTCAATTCCATTGCGAAGAGGTATGAGACAGGGGGATGTACTCTCTCCGAAATTATTCACTGCCGCTTTGGAAGATGCATTTAAAGACTTGGCACTCACCTTCGGTTTGCCGCCGATATTGTGGTCCTGGCGAAGTCGACAAGAGAACTAAACACGATGCTCGATGGCTCAACCGAGTTTCCCAAAGGGTAGGCCTTAAGATGCATGTGGACAGGACGAAAGTTACGGCTAATGTCCGTACTTGTGCCCACTCCAATAACAGTTGAAAATTCAACTCTCGAAGTTGTTGACGAGTACATCTACTTGGAACAAACAGTCCAATTAGGTAGAGCCAACTTCGAGAAGGAGGTAAATCTTCGAATCCAGCTCGGATGGGCAGCGTCCGGGAAGCTCCAAGACATCTTCATTCATCTCGTCCAAATTTCTCAGGGCCTCAAAACAAAAGTTTTCGACCAATGTGTTTTGCCAGTGATCACATATGGCGCTGAAACGCGGTCTCCAACGATAAGCCTCGTAAGGAAGCTAACGTCGCTCAACGAGCTATGGAAAGGGCTATGCTTGGGGTTACACTGCGAGACCAAATCAGGAATTGCAGATCCGTAGACGAAAGAAAGTTACCGACATAAGCCGAAGGATTAGTAAGTTGAAGTGGCAGTGAGCAGGATACATAGTACAGAGAGCCAACGGCCGCTGGGGCCACGGACCGGCAAGCGCAGCGTAGGACGTCCACTCACAAGGTGGACAGACAACTTGATAAGGGCCGCGGGATGAGTTGATGATAATGATGACTTGTGTCCTCGGGCATCTATCAAAAATAAAACATCAGTCTGCCATTGACGTCGCTCAGGTGGTCATATAGAAAAGATATACCTAAGGAAAAAAATTGTCTTTTTTTTATTGAATCTCGAAGATTCAAAAATTTTGTTATGCCGAAAATAACTCGACACTTATTGTCGTAACATGTGCGCCTTATTTTCTTTTGCCGAAATCGTTACGTTTCGCAAACTTAGCTTTTTCTTTCACGGGTGCTTGTATACACCCGTTTCGGGGACAACAAACAAATTCTCTTACGAACTTTGGCACATGCGTAATAGCTTTGTCGGCAATCTTCATTTGTGTGCTCTGTGAATTTCCCACTTTGCACGTCCCTTGTAAATATTTGATGTTGTTACTTATTTTTACAATAATATTCGTGATTTATACGTCTAATATTCCTTACCATGAGTGACTGAATTAAAAGTTTGTTAATTCTTTTAAATTTAATGTAAAAACTCTAAATGAGATTTAATCCCCGCCAATTTTTTATCTAAGCATCGAATAAACTCACATATTCAACGTTTTCAGTTTTTGTGCATATTGGTATCTGTAAATAGTACCTTACCTACAAAAGAGAATGAGAAAGTAACTAATTATTTTCTTTTTTTTTTTTCAGCAGACAGAAAGATAGATCGAAATTTCCTTTTGGTCAATTATTGTTGCCGTGTGAAGTCATAGAGATTTGCTAGACCTACTGATATTATCAATGCGAAAGTAAGACATAATAAACGTTTTGAGGAAATTTTCGGTTTTAAGAATTTTATTCTCATAAAAAGAACACATTGTTCACTTAAACTATGAGAACTTACGTAACTAATTCGGTACATTTTATCTCATCCATCGGAGATCAATTATGATTAAAACCTTTAAATTTTTGCTTAAAACTACTTATGGTATTATAGTTTTTTATACTTTCAGATACTCCAGTATACATCTGTGCTCCCTCATATATTTCTTTTTCCATACAGTGTTCTAACCGTAGCAAATTCAAGCTTATTTCAATCTCTATAATTGTACTTGTTACCTCAGACCGACAATAACTATAGACGAACTTACGAACAAACACGTTTTAGAAAATGAAGCCGATCGCTGAAGATGTGTGCGTAACTCTACGTGTCGTATAGTGGCCATGCGTTTGTGTGTGCAGTTAAAAATGTTGCCCACTAACATCTTTTACCCCAATTAATTATTATAATACTTATTAAACAAAAAATGTAGTTAGGTATATTAAACAATTTTTATTATTCGTTGTGAATAATATAATAATTTAATAATAATAATAACTTATTTATTTTGTGACCCCGGCTAATTGCTTTTGACGAAATTTAAATTTTATTGGCACTGTGTAGGGTTTGCTTTGATGGCATACAAAGTTATTATTATAAATAGTATAAAAAATATTTTAATTAGTAAAACAAAGTTTTTGATAAAATGCCTCTATTTTGTATTTTTAAAATACTGTCGTTTCGTAATACACCTTCTATGTAAAATTTCTTTTTTGACAATGTGATGGAATCTAATGTTGATATAATACATTTTTCCATGACAGATTTAATTAAATTTATTTGGTGCTTATTCAGAATTTGTAACAATATGTAATTGTGTTGGGTTTTTGAAGAAATGATTACTCTTTCCTTAACAATTTTTATTATAAACAGCTCACAAGTATAGCATATATTTGTATATATCTAAAGAAGGAAAACTTAAACCACGTTTGTTTCTTCATGTAACAAGTTTGTGAAAATTTATTTTAAAATAAATAATAAGCTACACCACCAGCTATATAACCTACTACGTATTTCCTAAAAATTACTATCTGGTACATCTAAATAGGTGGTCAAATTTCCAATGTCATGCTCAACAAATTGAAGGAAAATTTATAGACGCGTTTTCATTCTTTTTTCATTCAATTGCCACATTTGGTCTAGTAGGTACGTCACGTTCTTCAAAATGCAATTTTCAAATAACATTAAATTTTGAAAGCAGACAATTTTCGTCATCTCTCCCATTTAGTCCATTTTTGATTCCATGAAGAATCAGTTGGAAACTAAAATTTTTAAGAATATATAGCTTCACGTTTAATCACTATTATTGTAACTAAATGGTCAAAAAGTATCATGACTGTATTTAATTTAGGTAAAAGTAACAATAATATGGAATATTATCTCTTACAATAAATAAAATTCGGTTTACCCAATGTTTTGGGGTAAAAAATATTACGAAGCTTGCAACACTTAGCCACTAATAAGAAGTCATATTTCATGGAAACTTTATTACATATTTCTACACTATATTCAATTACTTACTTGTGAAATATTATTCCGGAAAGCTTGTTTTGAAAATAAGAATTATTTTGGCACCATTTTACGACACAGGTCGACATATTAATATTGTTTTTGTTAAAATAAACATGAGTACGCCCTGCGTTATCTACTCGCGCCAGACTGTCGAGCGGCATTCACCCTATTGCAGAATCGTCTTCCTATTGTTCGGTCTATAGTTTTTGTCGGTCTGAGCTTGTTACTTCTTTTTTTTTAATTCAACATACAAGTGGAATACTTATATAACTTTTTAAAATTAAAAAGTTTAGATTTATCGTAAATTACTTATGTAGATGTTAAGTAGCCGTAATTAAAAAGAAGCTTGATTATTTTATTTTGAGTTATTTCTAATACTTATTTAACTAATTTTAATTTTGCTGTAAAAATTTATAAAGAAAGACACACAAACTATTATTTATAGAGATACGCGGACGAAATCTCGGACAAAAGCTTGTATATAAAAATGCATATATATGTGGGTAGGCGACTTTACAAAGTACGATACAAAAAAATATGCTTCGAATATAATTCATGTGTCCGACTTGCCATAGTTTCTGAATATAGCCACACATACACGTATTTGTCAATCAAATTCGAGCAAACACGTACCAAAAATAATGTACCTACAGTAAACTTTAAACCTGAATACATATTTATAGTAACCTACTTACATACTATGGTTTTATAAAAAAAAGATTAAATATATAGAATATGTAGAGAGGGAATTGGGAAATTTTTCCTATAAAAACATTGATCCTGATCGCTGTAATCAGGATGGCCATGGCGTAGGTAAATAGCCTTGTAAAGTAGGCGATGGACTAAGCGATTTTGTACCACGTGGTTTTAAATGTCACATAACGGATTTTTTCGTCTTGCCCCATCTATCCAGTTAAAAATCTTTGGTTTTATATAATTATTAAATTAACTAGTCGAACGGAAAGCCAAACTTATCATTTGTTGACTGAGAGGCGATAACGTTTTCTGATACACTGAGCGCAGCGATTGTCACTAGATGTCATAAGGGTTATCTGGGGTGAAATTGCTGCCATGTCTCTCTTCCTGGCCATTATCTTTCTTAATAATTTGTTTTAAATTCATTTTTATGGATCCAATGAAAAACATGAGCGAGTGTTATTAATCAGTTTGTCTTGTATTATTCCTGACCTCCTGACCTCCTGACCTTTATTTTCCCGACAACTTTATTTTCAAAGTTATCAGGAATTCTAGTAGCTTTATGGTTCAAGCAATTTTTTGGTAATATAATGTTATATTAAAATTTTTTAATTAGCCTGTAAACTATAGCTGTATAGTATATGTAATAAGTATTCGATTTTTACAATTACAATTTCATAAAGTTCCTATTAAAAACAAAGCATAAAAAATGTAATTTTTCAATGGTGCTTTTAGAAAATTCGTCATAGTGAATTTGATTTCGTAAAAAATGGCCAGGAAAGATTCATATTCCATTTTTCGTATATGTTATGTTTCAAGGTGACAGTCATCAGTCACATGTTGTCGTCGTTGTTTGCTAAACCATATTGACGTATCAGATACCTACATAATGTCCACAAGACGTCTAATATTCTTTAAAAGTTACTAAAAAACAAAAAAAGTCATAAAGACTGGGCGCTCATTGGGACTTTTCGTCACGGTGACTTTTTTGTCACTGTCACCTACTGTCACCCATATTGCGCCCACTTGTCTGTCACTAAGTAACAAAACGCGCTCATTCTTGAAATGGATTTCGTACAGGTTGCCATAATTTGTGCTCTTGAAATACGTAGAAGAAAAATGAAACGAAGAAAACGCTACTGGGTGCATCCCATATACACTGAAAGATTATTTAAATATTCGAGTATTCCTTTAAATGTTTTTCGTATAACCATGGTCTCTTTTCTACCTCCTCTATTAGCAATTTGCTGTCAATGTTTTCCTCTTGTGGAGAAGCCGCCATCGTAAAACAATAGTACAACTCACAACTGCCCGCAACACACGTCTTTTCGGTGCAATTCCGCCGACCGAGTAATAAAAAGTTGCCCAGTTAGCGCACTTCCATAGTAATGTACAGATTGTACAGGTTGGGTGACAGTCACGCCTAGTGTCGCCGGGCTGTTGGAACTATTTGTCACCTTAATGTCACGTCACCACAGTCAGCGCACTCCCATATGCCTTCATAGCACTCAACTTGGTAACAAAAAGTCATCGTGACTAAAAGTCCCAATGAGCGCCCGGCCAAGTTACTGTGGCTTCAAAATTAATGTTATTCAGTATCAAATTTCATCTCAGTATTCAAACTATAGTGTTTGGGATATGCACTTGAAACAACCCCGAAACATCTAAATTTTTGTGATCGCGCCAAATTTGTTTCGAGAATCTTCGATTTAGAAAAGGGGACTGTATTTTTTATGATTAAAGGGGGCAAGGAAAGGAAGAAATCTGGATGCTGTTGCCACTTACCTCGTGAATCACCAGGTCCTTGGTCTTCCAAGCGATGATGACTGCGACGGGCCCGTCACACACGAATCCAGATGTAGTCAGCACACTGCACACTTCAATTGCTGCACACGCGGATTGGCGCGATCACTTTGTTGGATTACGTAAACACAATGCTTTTTGCGGGCGAATAAATGAAATCTCGCGTGGCGAGATTTGGCGGTTGAATAGGACGACATTTCGGTACGATGTCCTACGACTTGATTTTGCGGGCGAATAATTCAAATTTTATGTGGCAATATTGGCGGCGAGTCGCACAACGTTTCAGGACGACATTTTCTAACGAGTGGTTAACCGCTAGCGTTGCGGCTATCGGCGTGTTGACAACATATGTATAGGCAGGTAATGGTGGGGAGTGAGATAGCGCATACCATAGGGAAATATTATTAGTTAGTTGAATGGATCAATCTGGCGTTTTACACTTTGTTTTACTTTAAGCGGTTTCGATTTTTTTTGTTAATTCTAAAAAATTAAATTCTGTTAAATTCTGTTAAAATTCTGTTAAAAATTCTGTTTTAAAATTCATTTTCATAAATTTTGGTATGGTATTCAGACTTCATAAATATTATATTTGTAATATGTATAATATATTTATAAATTTCTATTTAGAAAAAAAAAAAGTTAATAAACAGATAATTGTGCAACAATACAGTGCTTCCTATACCTTAGTTCCCAATCTAACCTTGTGCCCATCTTTTGATATGATTTATGATAACGAATTTAATTAACAAACTTTTTTCCATCAAATTAGCTAATTTGACTGTAATCCACCTTAGAACCTTATCTCTACAAGGTTAAGAAAGTTAACGGAGTTGGGCAAACTGTATTTAATTTATAGCCTTTCGTTCATAATGGAATTACTGACTCTTTTTGCACCTCTGTTTGTTTAGGTCGAATGCTAATAAGTTTTACTTCCATTTCATTTGTATACTCTTCCTTGGTAATCAAAACACCTCAAGCAACCTACAAACAGACAATTTCCATGATTGAGGACACATATTTTTAATGTAAAGTTTTACCTGCATTTTATTTCCATCTTTTTTGTTGAAGTCAAAATCAAATGTCTGTTTAACATTTCAACATTAATTATTTAGCGCAAGTCATATTTAACACGTTCCCTGTTTTGCTTTAATAAATTAATTAAATAACATTACCCTAAATCTTTATTGTAGACATGTTCCAAATAGAAAAAAACTACATTTTCACAATGGCTGAGTTACGTTTTTTGAATATGAGATCTGATTAAGTATAATTACCCAGTTATACAAGTGTGTTCTTTGCTACATATATAAACAAGTTCATTGTCAGACAGAGGCTCTAAAGCAAATTCAGAATATTTTATCAGATATTAGACAGAACACTAATACTAAAATTAGAATTTTCACAGTATGAAAACCAGTAAAATCAAAAGGATAAAACCAAATAAGTCAATAGCCAATTGTTAATATAAATCTATATATATAAAAATGAATCCCTAATTCCCTTGATCACGGCATCACGCGTGAACGGGTACCCGATTTTAATTCGGTTTCCACTAATGGAAAGAGGGATAAACGGGGAATGTTCATATATATAAAAATTGCACGCCCGCCGGGCGAAACTGGAGGCGGGTCGCTAGTAAGTTAATAAATACCGTCAACGTTTTCACACTCTGTTCATCTTATTTCACACGATGTAATCAGCAAATTAAAACTTTTCAAAGATTGACTC
The DNA here is from genome assembly GCA_910589475.2 of Bembecia ichneumoniformis. NCBI lineage: Eukaryota > Metazoa > Arthropoda > Insecta > Lepidoptera > Sesiidae > Bembecia > Bembecia ichneumoniformis. The sequence goes on along the minus strand of OU342537.1, from coordinate 6,425,276 downwards.
TCAAAAAGACTATCTTCTCAAAGAAGACTTACCTACCTTGCGTGAATTCTGAGCAAAGACTTGATAAGAGTATACGTCCTTACAAGTAACCTCCAATTACAACACATTTGCTTCTATACTATTATTTTGTTTTATGAGTTTGTGTTACTTGCGGTTCCACTATTGCCATTTATAAAAAAAAAAAAAAACGAAAAACAAGTGCGAGCTGAACTCGCGTGAAGAGGGTTCCGTAATATCCGTAATATTGAGTGATTTACCATGTTATTTTAATATCATGGACTTCTTATAGGTTTTCCTATAATCTGTAAGTAGAAAACTAATTTCTGTATTTTTTTTTTCAAAATTTTAGGTTCAGTAGTTTCGGAGATAAGGGGGGTGGTCAATTTTCGTCTATTTTCTTGAATAACTTGGAAACTATTTATTTTAAAATCCCAAAAAATACGTTTGAGATCTTCACAACAAGACCTTCCATTTGATATGTCACACGATGCAGTTTTCAAAAAATATTTTTTTAATTTTTCACCTTCCGCCCAAAAATGACCTCCCATATACAGATTTCATCTATTCACGTCACACCTCTTCGTTTGGGTCACAGAAATTGATATGTGAGCGTGGACTGTGAGCGACGGGCAGACGGACACACGAGTGATTCTATAAGGGTTCCGTTTTTTAATTCGGACGTACGGAACCCTAAATATATATATAATGATTATAGATATTATTAATGATGATATCACTGCAATATATTTCCTTTTACCTACTTTAAGTGAAGGGAACCACTGAAAGCAAGTCATGAACGTATCTGTACACACATTTGTTATATTTGCGCAAGTAATACATGTAATAAATATAATGATAGTAAACTAATAATTTAATGATACTTCTCAGGTAGGTACAATTAACGTACATAAGTGTTATAATCCAATAAATTTTAATTGTACCTCCTAATATTTTTCTCTATGTGAAAAGTGTCACTAACAAGTTCTTATCGTCACGTTTATGTAACTTTCCGCTTTCCTCTGCAAGGAAAATTATTATTGGAATTATTAAAAATTATGGGATTGTAATAAAAGTATTTCAGATTGAACTACGTATATAGATATAATAAATAAAGATAATATTGGGAGATACTATTTTGAAGTGAAAGTATGTTAAACCATAGATAAAATACTACTTAACCAGTATAGATGGTCACTCACGTACATTGAATCCGTACCCTATCCAATTTCGCTTATTTCTAGATGCCGCCTGTGTAGTTTGTCGCTTATTTGTTGTCATTAAAAATCCGCTAGAGTCGCTGCAGTCGACCATTCAGTCAATTCTCATGTACAAGAGATGGCACTACTAAAATTTATTTAAAATATAAAAAAAGTGGGCACGAACAGCGATAAAAGGGCCGTATGAACGGTATAGGTTCTGTTCTAAAAAATAGGGCAATAATATCATACATAAAAGTCACAGATTAATGATAAAAGTACCTCTCAGCAACGTCGCCCTCTAGTTATTACCACGATAATAAGGAACTATAACTGCGCTATTGAATTTGTTGGTTATAATTTTTAACAAAATACACATTAATGTTAAATTCCAGATTCTTAGTGACATCTAGGGAGTGGAAATCCCTATATGAAATTGGCTTCAGATCGTTATATGGAAGTTGACCATCTATACTGGTTAAGTAGTATTTTATCTATGGTTAAACATAAGAAAAATTCAACAAATCCTGACAAAAATATAACTGAATTGTTGGAATCTATTCCAGTTTAGATAATTTATTAAAAGTACCTTTATTTTTTGTGTTTATTCTAAAGAGGTTGGGAAAATGTTGCATCTTTCTATTTCTATCTAATATTTATATTTTACAATCTGCGCAATATTACGATACAGTGCCTGTTTAAAATATATTGTTTTTCTTTTTTTGAAAGAAACAGATTGTAGAAAACTGGCACAATTGGAAGTTTTTGCATGAATTTAGTTAGAAATAATAATAAAAATACAATTATGGATTATATTCTATTCAGTACTACTAAAAATACCTTAATGAAAATCTTCCTCGGACATCAACGCAATAAAACTCAAGCCGTTCTCGAGTTTTGCGCTTAGCAACACATTTTGCGATCCGTTTTTATTTATACAGATTACTTATTTTCCGATATTGTTTATTCAGCATAAAAGTAATTGATAAATTTCTGTATCGACTGACCATACAAATTTATTATTTATCCTGAAATATTTTCCTTTTTGATCGTCCGCGTTCCTCGCATAATGAATTGCCGAATCCGTGAACTACAAGAAAAACTGAAAGAATTTAAACAAAGTTCGTTGTACTCTGGAATAAAAATTTTCCTTTTTTTCCGTAGCTTACTGTACGTCTGTTTCTATCTTTATTCTTAGTGTTGAAAAGTAACACGGGGTTTACAGCACTAAATCCGTTCTCCACAGCTTACAGGGTCTCGCAGCCGGAGACTGGTTTTGGGAGGTCAGGCTTAGAGCATTACCAGATCTCACGAACTCTACAGTTGTGACTGTCTTGTGTTACGTTTTATTTTATATCATATGTGGGTCAATGCAAGATCAAGTTAAGTATCCATTATAGGTGCCACGCCACGTTTCTGCTATAATTAGAATTAAATTGTGTCTTGGTCGATACTAATGCTCCAAAGAAAGAGCCGGCCACTTTACTTAAGCTAACGAAGAAGTAGCAGTCTTCGGAACGACGACGACGCGAAATTTCGACTATGAACGAATTGTTGTGTACTTTGTTATTCTAATAAAACTAATATCTTAGTATAATGTTATAGAGAATATATGGAACACTAGAATAAAATTGTTTCAAAGTTTAAACGAATTCAAATTTATTCATTGAAGTAATGGATACTGATTGCGTTCAAGCGAACAATGAACCCCATAAGACCACGGTCTCCGCTTCGGTATATTTATTTCACATTATCCAAGCAATCACTTGTAGATACATCTTTTATTGTATAAATCAGGTCAGGCTTTTGTTTCTTTTTTTATTGAAAAACACTTAAACTACTCTTCTCTTCAATTAAAGTTGTACGCTACGATAAGGGATCCCCCTATCCTCCTCCTAGTGGAGATGATTCCTTATTCTACCTACTAAGGTCGACAGCACACGTGCAGCACCAATGGCTTTGCTTGTGTTAATAGGCAACGGTGTCTACCTGTCATCAAGCTGACTGTCTGCCTGCCTGCGGACCCTTAAATAAGAAAAGCCCGAACGTTATCAAAGAATAAATGAAAAACATTTTCAAAATTTCAAACTTTAATTACGTTTTAGCCACATTGACTAGCAAGCTTTCGCTATCTTTTATGAAATTTTAGAATTTTAGAACAAAGGTTCTCTCTTATGAAATAATTACTGTTATAAAAGTTGTTTGACAGTGTCTTTCCTAACAAAATTGTTTCCATTCACATACAACATACACATTGTCTTATCACATTAACATCTGAAATATACCCACACATTTTTCTGTAAGCAATTTTTTTTTGTGATTATTTTTTATCTTTCTCAATATAAAAAAATATATCTAGACTTAAATGTTCATTCTTTTTAAATATTTTTTTATAAAAAGTTAAAACTCTCCTGTATACTTATAAAATACACGCCGAAATATTATTTTTATAATAAAGATTGACTAAATAATCCCGTTTTTATAATCCCGTCGGATGAGTGGTTAGGGTGCTTGCCTTAACGCTCTGTTCTAGGGTTCCCGGGTTCGATTCCCGACCGGGTCAACTTTGAAAAATGATCTTTTCAAATTTGTCTCTAGTGTGGATCTGGAAAGTAGTGACAGAGCACACTGTGTTTCGCAGTCATTTGGGTAGCTCGTCTGGCGGCAGTAACCACCCCCTTACAGAAGACCACCGTGATATAACAGCACGTGTGCTGTTGTGTTTCGGTGAGTGAGTAAGAGACGCCAGAGCTCATTTCCCTATCCCCTTCTAATCCCTAATCCTATTGTAGTCGGCAGCGCACTTGTAGCAGCTTTGGCGTTGCTTGTGTTATAGGCGACGGTAGCCACCTACCATCAATTAGTGGTCCGTCAGTCTGCCTGCCGATCTTAACATTAAAAAAAATGTTACCGCAAAGGTAAATCTTTTTTCTTATACATTACTTTAGTGACATAAACCACATGGACGCATCTCGATATTTTAATTAAATTTATAAAGTCTGTAATTTATAAATAAAGTCGTTTTTTTTTTTCGTATAAGTGCTGGGAAATTTTACCTCCGGCGTTTAATGATTGCTTTTACCAATCAAACCTTTGCGAAGCCGGGGTCAATCGCTAGTTAGCTTTAATGGTTTGTACATTTTGAGTGTCGCCGGGATGAAAATAATATTGTGGGAGTTATTTAACGATCTCCGCAAATTCACGTGCACTGTTTTCTCGTGAATGCTGAACGAAGCTCGGTCATTGGTCGGGTTATGCAACAGCGGCAGGCGAATGCACTGCCACCCCCCTCCCCGGGTTATTCAACCCTCCTTCCTCCTCTTTCCTAGCGACTACAGGATGCAGTTTTCGTTTCAGCTTTAATAGACCACGTGGGCGTACCGCGTCTGTGACGTTGACCCCTTGCCTTCATAGATAATTTATATTCCTTTACCAAAGTTTATTTCAACATTTATATTTTTGCTAACACCTAGTCCATGTGCGACATACACATATAAATACTTGCTCGCAAATTTTATCAGGATCTCCACATTGCTATACTACTTCAATTATATTTATCGTCACTTTTAATTGGCCTCCTTATAAAGGCACTCGGTGTCTGATTATTAGATGAGAAGATTGCGGCACGAATGGACCGGGAAGAGGGTCAATGGCTGTGACGTCAATGTACGGGATTGTTAGGGATCTCTCAATTGTGGCTATTGTAGATGGAGCTCGTGACTCCAACGGCCTTGGTCACTTGTTTAGTATATTTGGCTCTTTTTTATACACGAAATATTACAGCGACACAATTTTTCTTTGATTCATCTTCCTTAATACTGCCTAATGTTATAAAATTATATCTCATAATGTCATAATACAAGAATCTCTTTGATAAAACTTCTTTGTGTGTTTACATACTTCTTTGAAATGGAGCCCCTATTAGAAAGTTAAATTTACACAAGACCAGGATGTAAATTCGATTAACAATAACGTAATTCAGAATACATTTCTGAATGTTGTTTAACTTATTTATTTATTCTTTCTTTTATTATAATGTACAATAAGATAAAGACGCGCATAAAGGTAGATTTAACTGCTGAAGTGCTGACCTATTTTATCAAGATTCAAATTGCTGCAAACAATTTTGTTACTGGCTGGCTGAATTCAACGTCCTATGTGTACACAGAATTCGATTATAAAATATTTTTTATCATTGATTACAACTATTGTAATTGCGCAAAATTATTACACAAATCGCCATCGTATTGAGTGTGTCTTGATTAGCGATAATTTCATCAGCAGTTTTATGTTCCTATTGTCGGTGCTTCCGCAGACTCGTGTGATACTCATCGGTGTTTGAGGTCGATGACACGTCATATTGTTCGTGTTTTTGGTCGATACTTTTACTCGTACCTATGCAACAACTAGATCAGGTTTAGAATTCAGTTCACACTACTTTCTATTGCTACTACACACACACGCACACACAGGTCCAATTTCATAGTCGCAATTTTGTAAGCTTATCTTGTAACAACATTTTTTGGTTTAAAAATGATTTCATAGTGGCAGAGAGGACTGTAACTCCTTTGATTATTGTGAAATTCGTTAATGCGCATGCTCCAAAGTTTAAATTTAAAGCTTAGAACCACATTCGTTTTTCAACAGCCCGGTGCGGCTCACGGAAACTCAAGAATTCACTTTGGTTTTTCGAACGCACGTTCCTCGACACGTGATTCTCTATTTTGTCACAATTCAATTCCGGTATAAAAACGAGAGTTTTATATTCAAATTGATAAGACCTCGCTACATTTATAAAAAAAGATTCAGGCATTTCCTTATTTTTGCTCGTCTTCCATATAAATAACTAATAGTGTTTCCATTTCCTTATTTCAAACATTAATTTTTTAGTTGACTGTATTACCCCATATATATTTTAATTTATTCAAATTCTATTTGATGAGCCCATTCGTCGAGGCCCTGTCGCTCTGTCACCGGGGTCCCGGATTTGATTTCCAGAGCCAACTTTAGAAATGAACCAGTCAAGGTTGGCTCTGGTTGAGGTGCTTTAGTAGTGACAAGGCACGCTGCGGTTCGCAGTCACAAATTGGCTTTCTGCGCCATTCGGGTGATAGCAACCAACCCCTTGCACAGTATGTGTGCTGTTGTGTTTCGGTGAGTGAATAAGGGATGCCGGAACCCATTTACTCATCCCTTCCTAATCCATTATCCTTAATCCTACTAAGGTAGACAACGCAACTTGCAGCACCCATGGCGTTGCTAGTGTTAAAAAACGACGGTAACCATTTACCTACCATCAAGTGAACCGTCAGCTTGTCTTGCCTGTAAAGGTATTCCATTACATTTTAAAAAAGAAACCAAGTAGGTACTTATTTATTAAAAGCCCTAATTCTAAATCTGTTTCTTCAACAATATCATCAACTTTTCATATTGTTTGAGTTTTATTTCGATAGTAGAAATTTGCTTATCTTTGATCTTTTTATTCACGGATGAACATGTGCTTCTACTATTTTGTTCCTAAAATGTAAGAAAACAGTCTGTTAAATGGTTTACTTTACATACATGTAATAATCAACGTGTGAATAATAGAAATCACATGATGAAATTACATCAAATGTGTTTGTTGCATAGATGCTAGACCACTAGTTATAGCAAGTCATACAAATAAATAAGTCTCGCCGCGTACAATTTGGGAAAAATATTCGCATGACGCATACCGGTTCTCTGTGCAACGTTGACTCGATCACGTAGTCAAAACATGACACGGGATAGGAGGTGGGTCGGTGGTTCAACGACCACGATTTGTCTCTTTCACTCCAAAATTGCATAACTGTTGCAAGTCCGTTAACTGCTCCTTGCACAGTCTTCGTGACCTACAAATGGGTGGTTGAAAGATGTCGTTAATTTGTTGGCGATTCTTATTCAATATTTGATGTCTCTTTGCCAACAAAAGGGCAACAAAAATGTATCTTTGCCAATTTTATTAATTTTGTGTGAACCGAAAACATACGAACGCATGGCATTTTTCTATATTTGTCGCATTGCAAACATTTTTTTAAATCATAGTTAATGTAGGTAGATTCAGAAAATTTTGCACAGTTAAACAATTTATGTAAATAATTCGTTTTAAAGTTTATCCCGCTCAGTTGGAAATCAAGTGGTGCTCTTATTTTCCCACTAAACACAAACTTCGGTGGTCGTTTCAAAAAGTTGGAATTAAATCAATATTGAACAACTGTCGGCAATATTCCCCATGTCAGTGTCACGTATCCAACTACAATCCAAGAGATTCTTAGGTATTCGTTCGCCTTTTTTTCCCTAATATCACGTTAGTGAGTTCGTATACATTCAATGAAACTATTTTTGGTACATTCAGTGTTGATTCAATTTAAACTGAATTCATGTTTTCTATAAATGACTTATCATTGTTGTGGTTAATTTAAACCGGTTGGAAAAAATTGTCAAGATTGGAAAAATCGATTTCGATAAGAGTCTGTCTAAGTCCTGATTACTTGAAATGACATGACCTGCACTTATTTCGAGGTTTTAGACAATTTAACAAAACATTCCAGATTATTCCAATTTAAATAATTGTTTAAAATTGAATCATTTAAATGTCCTAAAAATGCAATTTTTGGATGGTCGAGAGATCCAACTTAATTCTTAAGTGCCTAGAATTTGTCAAAATAGTTTGCTGTAAAAATTTCAGAAAATATTTATTCATTTCAAAACAGAGAGTTTAGTGTGAACTTATTTAATTATAATATTTTTACTATGTATAAAATTTAAACCACGTTATGCGACTATTTTTAAAGTATTGTTATAAAACTTCCCGAAATAAATACTAGTGTCACTTCGTGATTCGTGGAATATTCTATCCACCTACGCTAATAGTAAATTTTGAACTAGTAAACACTTCGTAAGATAACATTTTCAAAAAATCCCTTATAATTAGGCTTTTTCCCGCGACTTATATCCCGTCTCTCGGGAGCTTTTTTCTGATGAAAGGTGCCTTTTGTCCTATCTGTATCCTTGACAACGTTTATGTAAAGTTTCACGATGATCGGTTTCACGAGCAGTTGAGGCTTGAAAGCGTCAAAGAAACTCAGTTTCGTATTTATGATAAAGGAAAATAAGATAGCAAACCGGTCTTCTGCCAAACCAATAGCGACTGCTTTACTGATATTTTTTTACAATGTTTTGACACGTGTTTAGAATCTAGAATCTAGTAATTCGAGTGCCATTAGCGCTCGGTTTTAATTAAGTGGCTAAATACTGGAACAACTCTGCTTCATCGGTCATACCATACATGTATCATGTATCCTGCATCGCGTTGGCAAATGGTGATGGATAGATTACTTGTTAAATAGGTATATTACCATAAATAACTTTTTTTTTACATTATAGTAAATGAACAAATAATGAGTTTTCATTGTGTATTCTATTGTTTAGTCATTTTTCGTTATTTTTGTGTTTGTCTACTTCTTTCTTATGTCATTATAAATTGAATTTTCTCTGTGCGTTTTATCATCAATTAGTGTATAAGACCTTTTACTAATTGTAATTTAATTTTTCTGTAGAATTTATTATCGGCCTTTTGTCTTTTTGTACAGGTTTGTAAGCGAAGCTTGATTATTATTGATCGGTACTGTTATTCGGTTATAGCCTATTTCAAGAAACGTCAGGTGTTCAAAAATTTAAACGTTTTACATTATTAGTGACATATTTTTATCAATTTCAATACATCTACTTACATATCTAGACGTTTTTCCTTTCGTTCAAACGACTGACGCATTTTTATGAACCAACTTTGTATTCGTCATCAAGGAAAAATTTCGCAATATGTTTTATGAAGTCGTCGTCGTATCAATTGAATACTTATTTTAGTTACAAGTGAACTGACTGCTAAAAATTGTTGTAAAATTGGTAAAATAAAATCTGTTTCAGTCATTGGTCGTTATATATAATGCTTATTTCTGGTTTTCTTTAAACTTCTAGATATATTGTCAACAAATGTTTTTCTTTCTGCTATTGTTATTATACTTCTTACAAAACTGAACAGTTTCTTCAGAAAAGCAGGGTTCATTGGCCTTTTCAGCGGCGACAGTCACCAAAATAACTCCTGTCCCGATCCTGCTATAATTTTAGGTAGGTACATTAGACAGTTCATCTCGTTTATTTTCCAAAGTTATTATTAATAATGTGTGCACTCGATTCGTTGAATGGATGTGCGTTTTCGATAAGCTGATTGTAAATTATTTAATAGTAGCAACTCTCCCCGGCTTACATCAAGTTTAACCAGTAGTAAAAAAAAAATATTTATAACAACTTGTCATCCTCACTTTTACGAAATCTCTCCAAGCGATTTTAAACATATTTTATAATGTGCACTGCTAAGGATTGGAACTCCCTGCCGGTGTTTGTATTTCCGAGCTCATACAACCCAAATCTTTCGAGTGGAATAGGCATCTTCTGGGTGAGTTTGCTGCATCGTCGAATGGAAGCATAAAGTCTGGTGAAATGTTGAAAAAACACTGGTGATATATTAGCGCAAATGCTGGTGGGTGTTCCGCTGCGTGAATAAGTTTAAATGCCTACTCCTCTTCATCTTATTCCTATACTGTTTCTCTCTTCAATCCTATAGATTCTATCTAATATAATCTAATCTGCCCGTAATGTACAGTAAACATGTAAACATTTATAAGTTACATGTAAAAAAGTGAAAACTATACTAAACTATACGGACCAAGTCGTACGCAGCGACTTGGTTTAATAATATTAAAGAAGAGGTTAAAACAAAATCGTGATCATTCTATAAACGAGTGACAATCACACTGTAATAAATTGTTATATTCCCGATGCTGATGTATCATGATAGACCCCGATGAATTTAGGGATTATTGAGATATCAGGTCGCGTGTTCGTAGAATGTTGACGGGCCGGCTTCAGAATTATCACTCGAGATAGTAGGAAACGCGTAGTGAAACGCGGCTGTGCGGAATATGGGCTTAGGTGGGTCTAGAGAGTGACGGACGATTGCGCCGACATCGCAGCGTCGTCGTCGCCATTCCCGCTTCGGACTCCGACGCGAGAGTACTTCGTTCGTACGGCGACGTCACCTCATCGCAGTACGCGCAGAGAACAGGCTGAAATCGCGATCAGCTGATACGTTGTACAACCGACTAACAATAATACGCCGAACGGCACCTCCTCAACCGTTGCTCCGAAAAACGTCTGCATAAAAAAATCCAGGCTCAGAGTTTATGGTGTAGTCATCATGGTAAGCAATACGAGAAGAATGTGGTGATCAGTGAAATTGTGTTCGTGTTGTTAAACAAGTGACAAAACGTTCGTCAATCACTTAATTTTAAGTAGGCACTTGCTACACTTTTATTGTGATCAAATAGAAAATTTCTCGGATGTAGTGTGTAATAAATAAACAGCGATATCAATGATAACAACAAACAAATACTTACATAGTTCAAACGCTTCTTACGTAACTATTTATTTTATTATTTGTACTCATTATATTATTTCAAGTTCACTGAAGCGCGCGTCAATTGTGTTTTTTCATTAGACCCGAAAGATTAGTTATTTTTTATTACTTTTTGTCGTAATCCACATTTTTAAATTTTACCATTATCGTGTTTGTTGAATATCCATAAACAAAATGTTTATTATGATAATGTAATTGTTGGATGTCAGTGATGCCACCATTGCACGCGTAAGTGAGAGGAGTTGCGTTTGCGTCTGATGCCTTGATGCGTCTTGTTTGTGACTCGCTAAAATTAGCATTAGTACCTCGCCCTCCCCCCGCGTCTCTTACATAACCGCGCCACCGCATCACCGGCGCGACGGCCTTGACTCCCGCGCCGTCCGCCGTATCAACTCTTCGCTATGGTATCAATACTAGACCAATATATTGATTCTAGTCTATTAAGCCTAATCAAAAATTGTTTTTGGTTTGCCAGTCGTGAAGTTTTAAAACATCGACAATTACTAACATTTATTACTACTTGTATAATACATTTATTACCTATTTAGTGAAAAATCTCCACGAATTGTATTACAGATGCATATTGTTTGATTAAGATAGCGTTCACGGAAATTTTTTAAAACATGCACATTCTAACAAAATACAGCTCTCAAGTGTGGGAATTTTTTTAATGCAAATCTAAAATTATTAAATAAATTAATAATATTGCCATTGTTGTCGCTGTCGCTGAATTGCAATTTTTGTCCTGACACCGTTGTCACAATTAATTAGGTATTATTTTAATATGAGGATAGTATTATTTTAATATTTAGGAAATTTTACATAAATTCCACATTCCAAGGAAATATTTCATTAATGCCTTCAACTTGCTTAATGCCCTATAGTATATTTTTAAACTGTAGGCTAATAAAAGTATTTAAAATTTATTAAAGGATTTATTTTTCATTAGATAACTTCTTTTTTTTATATGTATAAATCTTTATCGCAAATCTACATCGACCTTCAACTTGGATTCATTTTTCACATACATATTTATCAGCGATAACAGTCATGTCTGTTTCATAAATGATAGGTGTTCTAGACTGGAAGTTGTGCTTATCGGTTTCATAATTTCTATTATCTGAGAATTTATCTTCGTAATTTATTACTTGGTAATTGTGGGACCAACAAAGTGACTTCTTCAAGTTGTATTATTTTAATACAAAACGTGAAGTATTTCTGGCTGCATCAATGCATAAATGATAACGAGACAATTTTATCTGTAAAGTCAACAGTCCGCGTGACTATAGGTAATTCAATATCGGACGAGATATGTAACCCTTGGCTTCGTTAGACATAAATACTAAACTTTAGTTACATTTGTGACAGGGTGATAAATTGATGTGTATGTGACGTCACATAGTAGTCGTTCGTGACCGTGGCAGATGTAATTGTTGAATTGAGCTGCCCGCTGAACGGTATCACGGTCAAGGCCACCGCGGAGCGGAACAACTGCCCCGCTGATCTCGCACTCTCGCTTCTTTGCGAAATACGCCATTCCTAAAATATCCAGCAAACATTCCACGTGATTGATTGCGGCAAATTATATAAGCTCAGGCCGCCCCACGTTGTGCATTTTAACTTCCCAGCTGCTGTAAACAGTACGCACAGTTCGAAGCCCCAAATGAAGAACTCGTGCATTGTTACGTAATACAGTCGAACAAAAGTGGCATTTCAACGTGGGTCGGTCGAAATTAGATGGTATAAGGTTGGAATGTCTAAAACCGGCAATCGATACGTTGGCCATCCCGTGTTTGTGTTGCGCGCGCATCCACTTTCACTGCCTCTCCTGGTGAATGGCCGGTTTGTTGGTTACAAAGGGGGGCTCAATCGGAGGGGGTGAGATTGTTGCCAAGGTCGTTGGCAAGGCCGAAGTTACTACCAGCAACACATCTTCTTCCCGCAACACGGTTGCACGTACTGCTATCCTTTTCGGACATTTCTCTTTCGAAAATCGCGCGTAACTGCACCGACCAAATAAAACACACCCACTTACGATTTATGTCTAGTCTAGGATGAATCGGCGATTTCCAGCGTGGTAAGATTTTACGTCATACTAATCGAAGCAGGTTATAGATTGACACCAACACCGTGCTAAGTTCGTATTTTATAACTTGAATCAAATAACTTTTTCCTGATTTTTCATATACGCATTTTCAATATGTACGATGTAGGTACATTATTGCTTTCAAAATGAGATAAGATTACGTTAGGCGTTACAAACGTAATTTTCCATTAATACGGTCTCATCTGATATCTCGTAGCTCAATAAAAACTTATTCTTAGATTGATCGTCAACAACAAACTTTGATCGTCAACAACAAACTTTGTTATCATTTAGTATCAGTGAATTTCAGGGCAGTGACGCAAATTGTTCCCACGGGGCTAGGTCTCTCGGGCTATCTAACAATCGCTAAATAATCACTTATACATTTATTTCTAACTTCGTTAATTCTTATCTTTACGTGGTCAGATCGCTTTGGGTCAGTTTGTTATGTGAATTGTAACAATATCGACGTACGATACGAACATAATAATTTATATCTACTGTCAGTAATAACATTTTGTCTTAAGCTAATATCTCTAGTGTTCGAGCTTCTCTAATTTGCTTACTAATAATGTTAGTGTTTTTCTTCTTTTCCTTGAATTGATGCTTAAAATTGTATTAGTATATCGTCCTCCTTTTCCAACTTGGTTAATTCTACTCACTAGGCTGTTTGAGTCTAGTCTAATGTGACATCCACTTGCAAATGGTTTATCGTCACCGTATACATGTTTAAAGCAATCGCTCGTCAGTGCGCCGGTTGGCCTTATACCGTATACAAGTATTGTTGACTGATTACATATTACAATAGATGTCACACTAGGCATTTAAACAAGCATAGATATTCAAACATATATTTTCTACTCCCACTTCCATTTATGAATGTGTGAAAAAACAATTAACAGAGTTAGGTTCTGATTTATTTTTCTAATGACCGTATAGTTCAAATTATCGTTTGCGATATTTGTTATCACTATTCCACCGGCGGTAGACCTAATATAAATTCTCGAAGTGTAGGTTAATTTTTATCACCATATAAATATTTTGTCCACAGTGGTGTCGAGTGCAAAGATGAGGTGTTTGCTGCACATCAGGTGCGGCACACGGAGGTGAAACCAGTTGTAACCCCGCCCGTGGCACCACATCCGCTTGCCCCTGCGCCATCGCGGAAATCTGCACCAATTGGTCTACCAATACCAAACGGAACCATAGTTGGCCCTGTTATTCCTAAAGACGAACGGCCCATACCCGTTACAGAGCTTATATTCACGCAAATTGGAGACAAAGAAATGAACAAAGGATTTTACATGTATTCGAAGGACGAGGGTCTTACAAGTAAGATGAAGTTTTGCTTTTGAAAAATACGAAAAATGAAGTTTTGCTTTTTACAAATACAATTTGTCTAAATTATTTTTTCTTTACAGTGCTTAAAGAAGAGGCCGACGAGCTCGTTAATTTGGCCCCCAACGCTGGTGATGCATGTATTTCTCTCGACAATAGCAACTTTAATATGTTCGACGACTTCATCTTTAGTGACAGTTATAATGACAACTACTGCAGTTTATTGGGAGACGATCTAGCAAACGGATCGCCTGTGGATTCTTTAACAGATTCATTATTGTTGTCTTCTCCTGAACCTCAGGTATAAACATGGTGTCTATATGTATTTAAAAGTTATATATTTTTTTAAATAAATACATTTTAATAAATGTATTCGTTGTTTCAGGAAAGCGATTCATCGTGTGAATTAATAACAGAATTGTCGTTTGATGGAGTCAAGTCAGAAAATGAGGCTGACGATGGAAATTATATACCGGCAAGTGATGATTTACCGGTTTTAGAGTCTGCTGTAATGTGGGGTGCATTGCCAGACAGTGTCAGTCTTGCAAGGCCTCAACCCACAGAAACACAAAGTACATCGTCAGCTCCAGCACTACAACGCTTACTAATAGCGCCACCCACTGGTCCGCCACCACAGGATCTTATTACGAATATTTATTCGGATCCAGGTAATTCACAACGATGTAATTACTTGTATGAATTCATCTTTGGTTTTATATGTCAATTTTAAAGGTTTTAATTTGTTTTAGGTCTTATTTCAAATAGAACCGTTTCTTGGGATACAGGGGTCAAAAGACTAATGAAACAAGACGAGGAGCCGAATGCTAAACGTGCGAAGCGCAGCCCTTCGCCGGCTAAGACGACGCCAACAAGTTCGTCTTCGTCGAGCGTCCTCATGAATCTTCTGGTGAGCGGCTGCGATGTAGACGCTGGCTATATCTGTATGGTACAGTGTCGACCGCGTCAAAAAGCCAAAGCCTGAGGCAACCGCCTCTTATAGCGGAAACTGTGATAATGCGCGTCCAGTGTTCAGTCAATAGTTGCCTCTAGCGATTCGCCTGGTCCTTAATCTCAACCCTGATCGGAAGTAATACGAATTATTAAAAGTTTATACATATTTATTTTTAAAAGAAACATTATAGTGCCATCGAAACTTGTGATATTACACATAAATTGAAGGTCAACCTCATTACTTGTCGAGTCCTAAAAGACAATAAACGTTTGGCACGCAAAGTGTGCTCGGCCAAATTAAAATCTGCGGCGGCAGTTCGGGCGTAAGAAGGGCCAGGCAAATGGGATTGTCTTGAGTATTACAGTTGGTTTAGTGATTGTAGTCTAATCTTCCACAGACTTGTAACGTTGTGCTTCGCCCGAAATGCGTTAAAGACTCAATTTTAGGTGATATGTATATAATGGTGTTTCGAAGCAATTGATCGTTAGTCGTTCTAGTGTTTAAGTTTTAACGTGCGCATATCTTGGTGGTTTTGTGATGAACCGTTGAATTGTTCCTAGATTTATTTAGTTACCGGCACCGCCCACGCGTAGGGTTGGCGATATCGTGTCTCCTAGTGTTGTATGTACATTTGATTGCATGAGAGCTCCGCCGATCCATAGCTCCTTGCAAAACGTTGCCATCCTGTTGCGACCCATCTATATCGTAGAGGTATATGTGTATCGCTTAATAGGATTACGCGTAGCTCGCCGCGCACTCAGTCTTATGTTCGTATTTGTAGCTCGAATCGAGTCAATGTTAATAAAAGCTTTATATGAACCTAATTCTCAGAGGTTATCGCTATTTATTCGTTACTGTAATTTACGGTTAGTTGATAATTTTATGTTAGTATTTTTACAAAATAATCGATTGTATCGATACCTACGTATATGAACCTCTATAAGAAGTGTATTTTTTACTATATTTAAAAGCGTATAGATCGCACGATGATGATGCGGGCAGTTCTTGAACACGATTTTTTTGTGATTAGAAGTCTGTTCCCACTGCCAAACGGTACAAAAATAAAAAGTTGACTATTTTTTTGGGTTATACATAACTATATTTATTTACGTTCTTTTATGACTAATATATACATTTCGATAAATAAAGTTTAGATTATTATATGTATGTCTATAACGTTTTTAAAAATTTTGTCTCACATTTAAATATTTTATAGAGAACTAATTAAACACTTAGAAGTTTAGATGATACTCGATTTGTAGACGTTAAATGCTTTTCGATTCGTCTATGCAATATAAATATTTATTCAAAATATTAAAAAAAAAAAAAAAAAAAAAACTTAGAAGAGTCAAAATTATTACTTGTTGTTATTTTATTAAATTTTAGATCATAAGTGAACGATATATTTTTTGGGCGAAATAAAAATGACACTAAATTATTTGAGAAAAACACGTAAAATGTGAAAATAAATTTTAAAAATGTTAGTGCTAAAAAAGGTGCATTTGTACTTTTATTTGCCTTTTCCATCCCATCCTTTTTATCCTTCGTTACTGGTTTCGAACTTCTGCCTAATGTCACATAACTAGCATAGATCTTATAAAAAGAGACAGCCTGCTTGGAATTAACAATGAAAGCTAGATTAGTTTTTAAAGTGGCATAAAAGACCTCGTGCCTACTATATGAAAATATTATTTGACCATTTTTATTTGAATTATAAAATTGACAAAAAGTTTTTTTCCCAAGAGATATTTTCACTTGAGCCATTAAATTTATATAATTAACATGAGAATGAGGACATTATTAAAAAACTAAATTTTGAATTAAATTTAAAAACATTATTAAGAACACAAAAGTACTAATAGGTAATCAAAGGTTCGTCGAAAAATTGCCGAACAAGGTACACGTGGATTTTTTAACTTTATTAGACACGAGGCTTATTTTGACATAAAAACTTTTCAAATTATACAAGCAACTCTGAAACTAATCTTAGTTTAGGGGTTTTGATGGTTTCCCTGCCAATCGTATAAGAACATAATTACGTTCTTATACGATTGGGTTTTATGATCGCAAATGAAATTCTTTTGCTTAATTAACCCTCTAAAGAACTCGCGAGAAGCGTCTTGAGAAATTCCACACTTGAATATGCCACTATTTTCATCAAAAATAGCACGTATTGAATTGACATTATGATTAATCGATTTGTGAGGAAATAATTTTATTTCGTAAAATAATTATCATTATTAGATGCTGAGATTCATTAATGCCACTTGAATATTATTTTTTTATTTTATTTATATTAGGGACACAAACAGAAATTAAATTACATTACAGGAAGAAGAACAAAGTTAATACATATTCCAGAAACGTATCCACAGATAAGTATTACATAAAAGAGTCCGAGCAAATAAATTAAAAAAAATACTAAAAATTATACAAAAAAAAACCACTAAAAATATATAAAAAAGGGGCAAAAAATTCTAAAAATTAATACAAAAAATGCTAAAACTCTAAAAAGAAAACGACAAGAAATCTACGAAACAGTTAATCAAGCGGGTGTGCCTCCTCAAGCTCAAACATAAGCTTCGCAATTGTGCAGTTGAAAGGATCCAAATTTAAAAAATATTTATTGTGCTGCCTAACTTATAGAGATTGTATATTGTTTGTAAATGATAGTTTCATCTAAATCTGGTCTATTGATGTTAATAAAATGTTAAGTTACTTAGGCCTTAGAAGGTAATCTCTGGATCCACTCATCCGATTTCGAGAACTCTCAGGCCGCGCATAATCAGTTACTTGTATACTTCGCAGCAAATTTAAAGTCTACTGTCAAGCCAACAGTCAAATTCTTCGCAATCACCCAATTGCGCGGCCAGCTAACGAAATAATACGTGTCATATAAAGATAAGATGGACATAGGCTATATTTTTACTTCGAACAACCCACACCTTTCCAGAAGAATACTGTGGAATGACACCACGTAGGACGTTCATTGCTAGCCTCCCAAAAAATTTCCTATTGGAAAATTATGAAGGACTACATAGTTAGCTCATTACTACGACAAAAATTATATTGAATATACTAATGCCATTATCTTATTTATCTCCACTTGGTCATGTGTTCTGTAAGCTATAAGCGCAATTATGGTCCGCCCAGTGATATAACCACTTGCTGCACATGGTACATGTACATGACGTTAAATGTAACTATTCTATCTAGGTTGCTATAAACTTCAAACAGCGCACACAAAGATCCTTTTACGTTTTACACAAGATAATAATTCTTAAAATTCAGGCCCTGGATGCTATTTTAGTTTTATTAGGTATACATTATACATGTTTGACAAATTATTTAATTTCGGGATGCTCTTACATTTAACCAACAGATATAAAACTTAAGTACCTACTTTATGTTTTTAGATAAAACAGTTATTTTTATTGTAAAAAGGTTTCTTTTAAAAGTTTTGATAAAAAATAAAAATAATTAGATTACGTTATGAAGACACATAGAAACAAATGTTCTCTTATCGATTAAAACTTTTCTTATGAATTATTAATTAAGTGTGATAGCTACTTATTATTTATTCTTATTTCTTATCAATACATGATACTGATTGTTTAGCTTTGATGTATACATGAAATCATTGCAAGTATTTGGACGATTCAAATAATGTGAATTTAATAATTTTAATGTATGTTTATTAGCAGTTATAGTCCAGTAGGTTGTACGCTCGGCTAACGATAACTTTATGATCTCAGAATCTAAAAATAACGATATAACATAAAATCTATATAAAAGATACTGATGAAATTTGCCTGTCCCGGAGGAGAAGCAATATACGATGAAGACTTTGTAACCTAACTGTGTAGATCTCCTCATATTGAGGAAATGCCAATGGTAAAGAGTGGGACATATGTAATATTTATGAAAATATAGACGGATGCAGATACAGAATATATTGTTACGTGCGGGGTCAGTCAAACTGCCGTGTAAGGGCGAAAATGAACTATTTATTTCCACAAACTAAGATGACTTCCAAAAGGGCTAAACTTGTCCGATAAAACCGTTACACTTGCCAAAAGTCCTCAATGATTCCCTTAACGAGTCGCTGATTTACTGTCGCATATTTCAGTTCGAATTCGAAAGCTCCGAAAGTCGCTTTCGAATCGTAGATTATAGCTCAACTGTGTCTCTCCCGCCCGCCACTCCCCTATTTATATTTGGCGCCAAACGTCTGGATCTATTTCGAATTTACTAGAAATAAACAAGTATTGTAAACACGGAATTTTGTTTTTCTCTTCCGTGATTGTAAACAAGTCCATTGAAATTTCGTGAATACTCTTTCTGTTGAATGTGAACTCTATGTTGTGAACATAAGGTCCAATTTTGACACTAACAGGGAAGTGGCGTGACTACTATCGATAGTGGGGAATCTTCGAGATTTTCGACCGGCGCGAGTGCTTTTTCCAGAATGTTCCATGGTTAGTCGTAACAATATGTTTATATTGCTGCTTTGTTTTTTATTATAAAGGACGGCAGACAGGCTGACGACTGTTCACTAAATAGTCACCGTCTCCTAAAAACACAAAGTGCACTGCTGACCCTGATAGGATAAGAGTGAGTGAAAATGACGCACATTTGTAAATGAGGTTCGCATACCTTACTCTCGCTTAGAAACAGAACAGCATATGTGCTTTTTGTTGGTGGTCCTTTGTAGGAAAAGAAACATAGAAAATTGATTTCCGTAAATAAGCAGAAACAATAAGAACTACGTAAAGAAAATTCGCTGATGGTAGAGAAACATTTCGTTTAGGAAAAGTTTTTTCATAGCGATATCTTCGGTTAACAAGTTTCTCCAATATTGTTTCATTAACAGTGCTCTGAATGACTCTTAAGATTGTTTTTGTTGTGTTCCCACGATCTTAAATATTTTTCCTTTAAATAAATGGGTCATTACTTGGTTTTATCTAATACTAGCGGCCCGCTCACGGCTTCGCCGGGTTTTTTTTTTTGCAAATTATGTACAAAAACCTTTCTTTGTTAAAGCTCTTTCAATTAGTGAAGACTACGTGAATTATCGCGAACATAATATGTACATACATCCAAGACAGATCCACGCCGGCGGACTTTGTTTTATAATATGTGAGGATTTAAATTGTGTATGATGGAGATGTTTGTTGTCCAATCACGCGCAAACCATTAAACAAATAACAAATTTGGGATGAAACTCGGCGCCTTAACAGATTTGGTATCTACTTTTTATACGGTAACACGTTTCCGTAGAAATATCATAGTTCAATAATAACTGTAGTTCTGAACCTATTCAACAAATGGCTCCGATCATTTATCTATACCTACTTATTTGTACCTTTTTCGTATACGTATAAGAAGCAGTCTTTTCACTTAGGCTGATTTGGTACTAGCTGATGTGGTTCTACCTGCAACTTGATCAACACTTCACAGTCCATCTTCCATGAAAATTATTTGAAAGCAAATATTTAATGTCCATTGATTTTAAGCTTGCTGAGTCAGCAAGTTTTATATTGTTTTTCGATGGTCCAAAGATAGTCCTAAAGTCAACATAACATAGTAATTGTTGGAAAGATTGGTAGTCTGTATTGACCTCGTAATTTGTTCTAGATTTTATTGTAGATAAACCTACTTTTGTTAGCAGTAAAAAAAGTCACGCCAATTTATCTAACCTAATCGTTTTTAATAGCAATCGTGATTACGTTACATTGTACAGACTTAACAGTAAGTAGCAAGAATATTTCACGAAGACAGATTTTTATTTTTATTAATAGAAAAAAAAAGACCCTTGTGATTTCTATTACTTAATTTAGAAATTAATGAATTAAACTGGCCCAAATCAGGGAATTTCATAAATATTATAAAGTTCATATTTTTCGGTAGTTTTCTGGACTGTATGCATTTTCGTTATAGAGAACATAACTTTTTTATGTTAAAATCGGCAAACAGGCTGACGGTTCACTTGATGGTAGTTGGCTACCGTCGCCTATAACACAAGCAACGCCAAAGCTACTGCATGTGCGCTGCCGACTACAGTAGGATTAAGGATAAGGGATTAGGAAGGGTTAGGGAAATGGCTCATTCACCGAAACACAACGGCACACGTGCTGTTATTTCACGGCGGTCTTCTGTAAGGAGGTGGTTTGGGCAGCCCGTCTGTTGTGCATCCACAAAACGCCGTTTTGATATTTTTCAAAACAACAAAAAAAACAACCCAGCCCGGGTTGGTGAGAAAAGAAAAACCTAAAATGTTAAGTATCTCGAAAACGGTTAACTTTTGGATAAAGTATTATTCAAAAAAATTTTAGTTGTGCCTCAACGTATGTACGTCGACTTACAAGTAACACTATATGTGATTACACAGATTACACACACAGACTTCTCCGTCAATGCAGTGGGCGCTACGTAAAAATGTGTAGTGTCATATTATGTATTCTGTGGTAGTGTGGAAATAGTATAAAGGAGTACAAAATGAGGCTCTAGCTAGAGCATTTCATACTCAAGCACCGAAACAAAACAGTTGTCGGTCAGGGTAGTGTTCATAACTGGGCTGTTGAAGACTACAGAACGCAATGTGCCCTGGCAAATCCAGTTTTAGCAGTTTTTAACAGAGTTAAAAATAACTACTTTAAAAAAATTTGGAGCATTGACAGTTTATTGTTTCCCTAATATTCATCTAGCAAGATATGCGTTATACCGGATATATACATATATGTATTTATCATCTAGTCCTTAGATAATGTAAACCGATAGGTGCGTGAAAGCAAAATCTCTGATAAGAGTCTCTCTCGAAATCCTTTGTAAAGTAAGAAGGTCCCTCAAGAATAATACGAATAAGATCATACGTTAATGGTATAAGCAGTAGTGAAAGTGAAGCTACAATTTATATGATAAATATTTGTAAAATTGTTGAAAATAAATTAAAATAATATAGCTGAGATTGTGTATGTACGACAGTTTATTTTGAAGTAAGTATATTCAAATATGTTTTCATTATAAAACAATGTACTCCAAGGAGTTCACATAACAAAAATTCCTCGCAATAAAATATACTTTTTTATCCAGAAAGAGGTTTGTGCCCAGTATTAATGATATGTGTACAATTTAGTACTTCAAGAATAGCTAAAGGTAGATTTATACATAGTTCATAATTCTCAAGAAAATCTAAAATATATCTAATAGGAATGCTAAAACCAATGAAATATCTATTATAATAGTATAATAAGGCAAATTCGACAATAAATATGCTGAAAAAAACTTTTTAATACAGTTGCTCAAAAAGTGGCGTATTGCAGGGACGTATAGCGTTCGGAAAGTGGGCTATTACACACTCGTGCTTTTTTTTTACCTTTCCCGCACTCGTGCGTTCTCTTTCCCAACTGTCAAAATAATATCTATTAAAAAGAAAAACCAACCATGAAGTTTTTACTAAAAAGTTTTTATGATTCATGCAAATACGTATATTTCTAAAAAGAAGCTACGAATTTGTTTCAATATCAGATTTAATGATTTGATTTAATGAGTTAGGTTAGGTTTCATTTCATTTCATCTCATTAAATTTCATTTTCATTTCAAATCAACAAAAAAATTCTACTGAAGACTTGGCTGTATGGGCACATAGTTTCCTTTGCCTACCGGAATGCGTGAAGAAAAAAAATGTCTCTGCTTATATTGTACGGTTGGCGCCATTTTCCAGAAATTCTCTTTGCGAGTTTAGTTGTTTGTTTTATTAAATCGCTTCATTTTTTCGCAACTGTATTAAAAATAGTCGTTCAGTACACGTGCGGAACCGTCATTGCAACTTGTTCCGACTGTCAACCCTCGCCTTCGGCTCGGGTAGACATTTGTCGGAACTCTTTGCAATGACAGCCTTTCCGCACTTGTAATGAAATATACTATATACGCATTTGTAAAATAAAGAGACAATGAGAGAATTTTTTGGCCTGAATACTAAAAAGTCTTTACATCTAATTTACTGATTTGGTCCCCTCGTACAATTCCATTCTTTTTTATTTTTCTGCTATTGAATTTTTTTTTATATTTATTTTGTTACTTTCCCATAGCATAATTTATAGGTTTGTTTTTTACAAAATCTTGAATTATAGACAATGTTCTATTACATCTAAACTATAATTATTGCCCGTTATTACACTGTGTTATTACTTATACCGTCTTATTTACGTTTTAACTTTCTGCTTATTGTTTTTAACTTGTGTTAAAAAATGGGTTTGAAATATCGACAGCACTACACAATAATTAACAAATTAACAACACGCTTTCTATATGAGGTTTATTAAAACTTTGTTTTATTATAGATATATTATCATGAATCATAATTTAATTAAATCGTGTTGAATTAACCTCATTCAGTTGACCCAATAAGAACATTAGTTTCTCGAGCACTTAAACACCTTAGCTCCTAAATTCACCAGTGTACTTTCTTTTAAGGTAATATCCCTTGGCTTCCAGCTCTTTAGGACTTTCAGCAATGGCGGTATTAAAGTAAATAAGTAGGTAAATAATATTTGCGTGTGGCGAATATGTATTATGTTGAAAGCTCTCGCGACCCTACGCTTTTTATGGTGTTATATATTTTTTATGTTACAAAATCTTTCATTAAATTGTAAACTGTTCCTGCATTTACCTACCTGGTGTTGCCTTGCCATCGACTGGGAACAGGCCTCTTGTTACGTATGAAGAGACCAATATCTACCTACAAAGTTAATAATTATAATTGTACAAAAAAATATAATCTTACAATATGTTTATGGTATATTTTCTTCATTTATATTCTGATAGGATTGCCAAAATTTATTTGAAGCCAAAATGTTTTTTTACTTTGAAGCCAATCGAACATAACTCGCAAAATTCTTTTTGAACTGTCATTACTATGAAATAAGGATGATAGCTCATTGGGTTGAACGATATTTTATCGCGATGAAATTTCTATCTTTTATGCCCTCTTTACATTTCAGTAGCAAGTTAACTTGCCTCATCGGCGAGTTAAGTTCTTATTGTCGTTTGAACGTTTAGTGCTCGGTGTATGAACGGAAAAAGCGAGTATCGATTGTCGAACTTCACAACTTCTGACAAATATCGTCTAGGTGACATCCTGGGTGGAAAATAATCTTTTACATAGGTTTGCAATATCGATGAGCGGTTAGATATAGATTTATAACAGAGGTGGCTCACTCAACAATAACTCGTTTTTATTTCAATAATTTTAGCCCATTTATTTCAATAATTTTTACCCATCGTTGTACGGGAAATTTTCTGTTTACGCATGCCGTTTGGCCCGCATGTGGAAACAGTTTTCATTAGTCGATGGGGCCCGCATGCGGGAACAGTTTTATTAGTCGATGGGGCCCGCATGCGGGAACCGTTTTCATTAGTCGTCGGTTTTAGCAGTTGTTTCCCTACTAGCATTTCACGAGTTTAAGCATTGGTAAATAAGTAAAACGATCAGCTATTTTACTCCTGCGCAACGTCATTTCACGTGTAGGAACATCCGTGAACTGAGTTGGGTCAGTTCCCAACTCCCGCATGCTATAATTCGGACCGATGATTTTCATTAGTCGTTACGCCGCCCGCGCTGCTTGCAGGAAGTCAACCGAGTTATCAACCAATGAAAATGAACCCTTAGTATCCGTAACGTATTTTTGTCAGTGTCTCGCAGTAACATCATAAAGAATAACTCAAATATTAACGTATGATAATGTAACATTATGGTCGTAACGCTACATATGGTCATTTTACAGAATAATTTAGAATACAAAATTTTATTGGCATGCCGAAAAATGTTTCTTTTTGCGTTTGGGTTAATTTCATTTGTTCTCATGTAAATGTAATTGGTCAATACCCGATCTTTATTCCAAGTAATTTAACGTGAAGGTCGAAACCAGTAACTGTCCTCTGATTCACTTTTTCTCTTATGTACAATGCACCTTTTTGATTCCAAGGACTTTACAGATTTTTTTTAATTTTATTTTAATAATTATTTATTTAACACTAATACGAGATTTTATGCTTTTACAGGATATGCAGCAATCACCGCAACAAGTCCCACAGAAGCCAAAAATCCAACCCAATTACACAATGGTCATCAATGAAAAGAACATGCCGCCGAATCAGTTGAATAGAAATGCGCAAATTCCGATTATAAACGTACAGACTGTTCAAAATAAACAGCTCGCGAATAACGTGGCGGTTGTCAATCCGGTTGTTCGCAAAACAATGATAAGCAACCCCATGTCGCCCCTGACCCTAAACGTTAGCAGTCCGATATATTCGCTCCCATCCAGCCCTAATACATCAAACTATACAAGTCCAGCAATGAGTCCAGCACAAAGGGATCGCCTGTTAAGCCCGTATTCTACACCACAAATGCTATCGCCAGTTGGTAAATTTAGCCAGTATGGCCTCGGTAATAATATGTCTCCAACAGCGTTGATACAGGGTCGCGATCCTTATTTAAATAAGATGCAAGCCAGTCCAAATTTTTCCATCCAACCGGTGGATATCCTTTTAGACTCCAACATGTCCACAGACATGTGGAGTTCGGATATCCTACAGGAAGCTGGTGATATTCTCACAGCCCTCGACGACGTGAAACTGGTCTAGTGACAGAGTGTGTTGATTCCATTTCGTTTGGAATCGTTGTGGTAAGATTGAATAACAGCCTTGGTGAAGTGATCCAGGAAATCTACACTAAGTTGAATAACTAGATTAAGGGCCTGCAGAGTTTTTTTATGGTGACATACTACTTCTAAAGGTTCAAAATGTCGGTCATGTATTTGATAATTTTCAATGGTGTTTGTCCATAGATTTATAGTATGGAAGAAATCTCGCCAAGACATCTGTCGCATTTGTCGACTTTATAATGTGAGTTACGTTTGACGTACAATGCGGACCGCGTGCAAAGGCAAGTTGCATAATTATAACTAAATCTTATAAGCAATTATATTTCGTTTTAACGGTCTTTAAACCATTTAATGGCTTGGACAGGTGACATTATGTATTATTATATTAAACGTATCTTTTTCATATACATTTTATGCATGACCGCCATTCTGAGCATTGCAAGAGTACCGCAAATTTTGGTCGCCCTAAAAATCTTGGTCGTAATTCATTTCTTAACACGAACATTCCAAAAGAAAATATATCCCAAGACAAAAAAAAAAGATTTCAATTATTGAAATCTTTGGAATTAATACAGGGTTTTGAACAAATAATAATCACTAGAAGGATTTTCACCCGTTAATTGGGAAAATGAGCGCCACTTTCTTAGTATTTTTTTTAAAAATGTCAATTTTTTACCAAAAGCTGTTGACAGTAAAGCTATGATTGCATGTTTGCCGCTGAATATATGTGCGCCGTAAAGCGTTTCAATGTCAAAATATCTGCATTTTTTAATATTTAATGTATGTATACAATAGCTTAATCAGGCTCGAAGCGGCTGTTGGTGCTCTAAAAAGTGCAAATTCTTAAAAGTAGGTAGGTTTGTGTATATTAAAATTGTACATGTGCCTACTTCTTGTATTTCTAAATAAACGAGTGGAATCCTGTGGTAACGCAACAAAGTGACTTAGCGAGAAAACGGAATTAATTGCAATTGTAATAGAAGTAAGTGAATACATACATTTAAATATTTGTATCGGTGTGTTTGTGTTTAAGATTTATGGTGTAAAGAAAAAGATGTGAGCAAAATGGAGACATATTTTTTTTTGCAAGTAGGTGTGACATTTAAAATGTTACTGTTAAATCGTTTTAATTAATGCAATTATCTAGTTTAATATATAAATGTATTCGGTATTTTTTTTTCTTTATATTAATTTCACGGTTTAATAAATTTCATCGCTTTGGTGTAGTTTCACAAATTTAAATTGATTATGTAAAAATTATTATTATAATAAGGAATAATTGGTGTATATATATCCTATTATATATACGAATTCCTTATCGTTGCTTCTATTTGACAAACAATAACTATTTTACTATTCACAAATCAATCGAGACTGGGACTTCGTAACCCCGATCCTCAGTAATGAGGGACTGACCGGAGAGAGATAGAACACAGATGCGGTAAACAAGTACATTTTTTACACAGTCAATCCTTGTAACATAAATTTTGTTGTGCGCAAATGTGGCAAGCACCCTGTGTACCGGTTAGGATTAGCTAATAGGGTGGGTGCTTCACTAAAAGGTCTAGATAATACTTTAAAATCTCTGTACTGTATAATTTGCTTTTCTTTACATACCACTTTTGTGTTCTATGCCATCGTTATATTAGTTATAGATATGTATTATAACGTTAAATGTCCTAACAGTAGCAGAGTTGATTGCTCGTTAAATAGCAGCTGGCGGAAAGGAATTCATATATGGAATAGTGTATTAATTACATTTGTCTACACCATTTTAAATTTATTTGACATTTTATATGTTTAGCTTATAATTTGTATAAAATTTATAATATGCACAACTTCTTTTTACGAAATACGGTTAAGACGGTACCTACCTCGAAATTAAATCTTTGCATTAGTATGCTAAAACTTGATTCCGGACTTAAGTATTAAAGGTAACTTTAAAACATTTTCTTCAAAAAATGCTACGTCTACCAAAAAGCCTGTTAACGAGCCACGTCTATCGCATTAACAAACCACAACTCAGCGATATTTGTTCTTTCTTACTATAATATTTATGGAATTGTCTGCAATATCAAACACTGACGCATTATTATCTAACTGCGATTAATATCGAGTTGCGACTTACGATGTTGCGATATTAATGTAATACGCCGTTCGATCGCAGTACGCTTGGTGCGTTTGATATGATTTGTGTCCAATAGGCATAAAGTTCAGCCTATTGTAGAAACTCGATATTATCGCTCAGTAAGTGGCTGTTTGGAGATGGAGATATTATCGCTCATAAAGAGAGAGTACAATAATTTATAAACCACACGGAATATTTAAGAGGTATCGACTGAAACTTAATTTTGTAATGAATTGATCAAAAATCTTATACTCAATTAGGTGTTAAGAATAACAACATACGCGTTTGTTTTTCTGTAGCAAGCGGACGATTTGATTGAGTGTTGCGAAAACACATACCAACGATTTTTGTGTTAAACGAAATAGCACAATGATCAATTAAAGAAAAATAATTAGTCGTAATATAGGAATAGTTATATAGTTTAATGTTAAGAATATGTATGTTAAATAATGAAGAATATGATATGTATAATATTAACAATTTTAATGATTATTTTCGGCATATTCCTTTTCAAACTGATTATTTGCCTATAATTTGTATAAATAGGTGATTGGGTGCCTTCATTCGACGATTTAAGTGTTCTTTTTTAGGTATATGTTTCTTTCTTTATATTTTACAAATAGGAACACACCTACTCATATTTATTTTTAAAATAAAACTAGGCGTTAAAACCACAAATAAAAATATTAATATTTTCTTCCTTTGAAAGCAATTCCTATTTTGTGAAGGCCCTAAAACAAAAATAGATTCTATTAATATGTTAGGGAAAACGATTTCAGCACTTTAAAACCACAGAACTTTTAATATTGAAACTGTCCCATTAAATTGTGTTATGAAACTCAAAAAATGCATTCATTTAACTTAACGTTACTTTTAGTCATTTTAAGTTTACTTTTATTTATCGAGATTACTTACATTTATCAATATTTTACAAACGTTAGTCACGCAAAACGCGTGTTTCACCAGTCTTTCAATATTGTCTTTAAATTAATAAATATTATATGAATTTTGTGGTTCCGATCTCAAAATACCTTTTTTTTTATTATAGCACCACAGAGCAAAGGGCCGCCGCGCCGCCCCTTACTAGAGATGGTAGTAATAATAATATTCGTGCCGCGCAATTGCGCTGAGCCCATTTCAAGGTGCATTTGGTCGCCATTTTCTGTGTGTACGTTGTGGAGTAAACATTCAAAAAAGCGATAAAATGTCTCATTGCGCTGTGATTTGGTGTAATAATCAAAGTAAAAATGTGAATAAGCAAAATTGTAGTGTGTAATTACACAAGTGGGCAATTAAATGCAATTTTTACCTTAAAAAACGCAAGTCGAGATTGTCTTATAATACAAAACCTAAATAGTGTATAAGCCGTGCGTGGACTAATCCATAATATAAATGTGACAGTAACTCTGTCTGTCTGTTACCTTTTTACGCCTTAACTGCTCAATCGTTCATAACAACACGCTATCAGGGCAACAGGAAAGGACATGGGATATCTTTCATCCAGAATGAAAGTACTGTTTTACAGGGATCATCTAAAAATAATAAAAAAATGAAACGTCGTTACAGCAATAAAATGGTCAGGCGTTATATTTTTTCTTTTTCAATGCGGACAAAGTCGCAAGCACCAGCTAGTATTGAATAAACGGTAACGCTCTTTGACACGCTGTATTTGTATGGAAAGCGTTGACCGTGTATCTAGTAGGAGGCGGCGCGGCGTGGCGATTCTTTGCTCTGTGTAATAGCACCAAAGGGTTACAAATTTTAAGAAAAAGTTACATTTGTACCTATTTATCCAAAGAGCATAAATATGCCCAAAGGAAATACCCCCTTTCTGTTAAAAAACTATTTTGTTTCCTTAACATAATCACAGTCTAACCATACTTACGTCATACAGTCAGGCAACGAATGTACCTACTTGCGTAGAGCAACGTTGGGCGAACTCGCTTCAGTTTGCAGGCTCGAACATTGAGCGTTGCTCGACTGTATGACGTAAGTATGGTTAGACTGTGACATAATGTTAGAGATGTGGGTGTGATGGTTCGGACAAACGCTACCTACCCACCTGTGTACTTCTGCGAGAATATTCAGGGATTTAAAGATTAAGTTATCGTGCAAAATATATCTCTTTCAGAAAAATGATAATGATTGTATTAATCTAATTGCTTTTCTTTCAAAGAATGAAAAAAATGATTGATAACTGAACATCACTTACTGTATAGTTCAGTATAAAATCATATATAAATTGGACAATTTTTTTACTTTGAATTATAAAACGTAAAAAAAAGTTTAAACATAAGTTTTAACTAGGAACTTATAAATTCCAATTTTATGGTAAGGGAATTCGATAAATTTTATTTGTTACATAAATTGTTTTTTACTAAAATGCATTTAAAAAGGATAATTTATTTCTTGATTAACATTTTTTATTTCATTTTCGTTTCTAATTCATTATTGGTTAGTTTCGCATTTGTATGCACTAGAATATGATACACAGTAAGTACAATAGCATATAAAATCGTTCAGGTTGAATTGATTATGAATGTAACTTTAAAATGCATACTTGCATTTCATTTATTTTAATTTAATCTCGTTAGTATTAAGTCAGTAAGTAAATAAGCTAACCCGTTAAATTGTGCATTTTGCTTGATAATAACACACAAAACATTGGGAGAGAATTCAGTTATTATAATTAATATAACCGGAACACACACGAAACAGCTTTTAAAATCTTAAATGTAATGTCGGTTAGGTTATTTAAATTAAAAACAATGTACATAAGTACCTAATAAATAAAGTAGTAGGGTACCTATGTAACATTATATCATAAATTTGTTTATTTACATATTATCAAATGAAAATTAAGTAAGTATGTTTATATAATTTTTTTTCTGTTTTCATTTAATCCATATATATTATTAGTTAAGTAAAATGTTAAGGATAATAAAATTTATACAGATTGTATTATACGAGCAGTAATTTTATATAGTCCGCACCGTGCCATAACGAAGTAACATTTCTGACACTTGTGGATATTTCTACAGTAAAATATTTGTAATATATTTTAATTCCTTTGTGACGGGCTAAGATAAAAATATAATAAATTACTTATTACTTAATTACTAAAAAAAATTATCAAACTGTGTAAATATAATACAAAATTATCCATTGTTTTATTTTATAATTGTATATTTAGAGATTAAATGTCTTCATTATTAAAAGGAGCATTTCTTTTAAAGACCACTTCATATTTTTTTTATGTTCGATAAGGTCGGCAGACAGGCTGACAGTCCACTTGATGACAGGTGGTTACCGTCGCCTATAACACAAGCAAAGCCACAGGTGCTTGTAAATGCGCTACCGACTAAAATAGTATTAGGGATAAGGGATTGGTAAGGGTTAGGGAAATGGGCTCTTTCCCTTTCTTTCTTGATTGATTATTGAAGGTAGGTATTTTCTGTACAAAATTTCGTTGGACAAACAAGTAAGTACAACGTTATGTATGTTACGCACCAATATATGTACCTATTTTCTATATAAGCATTGATTGACGATTCCTTGATAGGATTTTTTATAATAAACATAAGCAACATCCTTGAAGACATCTCCATTTTCACTGAAGACGCATGTCTCTACTTCTCCGCCCGCCACCGAGGGTTCCTCACGCGTACCCTCCAATCTGCCGTCACCTCCCTAGGTTACTGTGGTTTCTCAAGTAAGGATTGAGGTTAATCCCAAGTAAAGAGCAGCAGTGTTCTTTTCCTGGGAACCGACCCGTCCCCTCCCTGACATCCCTTGGTCATCCCCTAACCACTGACCGATTCACTCTTGGTCAGATCTCTCTTCACGGTCAAGTCATCCCCCGGGTGAAAGAGACCAAATACCTCGGTGTCACCCTCGACACGAGACTCACCTTCCGACCCTACATCAAGCGCGTCCGCGATCGAGCAGCGTTTGTCCTCGGTCGCCTATCTCGGTAATAAGGTGACACAAGGTCTGCGTAAGGCCGATTATGACTTAGGCCAGTATTGTCTTCGCACCTGCTGCCCGCACCATTATTCGCTCCCTCCAACGGATACAACACCGTTTCATGCGGAATGCCGTAGCCTGTCCATGGTATGTCCGCAACGTAGACCTCCACTATCACCTGGATCTCCCATTGATCGTCGAGTTTATTAAGGACTTCGCCCTTAAATACTACGACAAAATTCCCTGTCACCCCAATCCACTAGTCGTGGACTCCCTAATTTACACCCCCGACCCCTATGTTAAAAACATCCAGTCCTGTAGGAGGCCCAGGCACGCCCTCCTCGACCCCGATGACCACATTACCGCTGCAAAGGCCGTTCTTTACGACTTAGACGATGCCGTACAACCGACACCTAATAGACGCCAACGAAGAGGTAGACCTCCCAGACGCCCCCGTGGCCTCCTGCATTAGTGCTTCTTAACGCTAACAGCACCCGCCCTCAAGGGGCGGTGACTCTGATGTCCCCTTCACGGCCATTGTGTCGCTCCACACCGCCTAGCTGATGTCGTTTAACCGACACCTAGGCGCTTACGGAGAACCAGACAGAGGTTAACCATATAGTATATAGCAACAGTTAAACTTTTCTATGACTGTTAGCTTCTCCCCATCTATTTCGCGATTTTCCCATCGCCGTGTTTGCAGTGATTGAGTGTTTTTAAACGCTCGCGGCAAGCCCGTTTACGCTTCAAAAGTCCTAGGATTAAAAGCTTAAGCAAATCGAGAGAGGTTTTAGTGTGGTAAGAATCCCACATAAAAAAGGGCAATTCAAGTGCCTTAAGGGACAAGGTAGAAGTAAGAAAAATAAGACTTATGTGCATACACTTTCGAGTTTCACGCCAGTTACTGTTGAGACGGGTAATTGGAACCCACCATAAACGGGTTGCCCAGTTTAGGGCCTCGTCACTACATCACTAAACTATGTATTAAACATAGGAGTATTACATGAACAGTCCTTTAAAATAGTAAGCGTAAAAATCTCGACTGAAGGCCACAGACCGGCAAGCTCACAAGGTGGAGAGACGATCTTGATAAGAGGCGCGGGTCGACGATGGGTCCAGGTTGCTTCTCACCGGTCTTATTAGAAAATTATGGAGGAGGCCTATGTCCAGCAGTAGATTTCCTACGACCGATATTTTTTTTAAATAAGTAATGAAAGTGCAATGCTATTTTCTTAAGTTTATCCAATATTAATTGTCAAGAATGACTTTCGTTTGAACATAAAATATTTAATGCAAAGCATATAACATTAATATTGTTTACTAGCGACCCGCCTCCGGCTTCGCCCGTGGTGCAATTTTTATATATATGAACATTCCCCCTTTATCCCTCTTTCCATTAGTCAAAACCGAATTAAAATCGGTCTACCCGCTCGAAAGTTACGGGCGTACATACATTTCGAAGATCCATTTTTTATTTATATAGATTTCTTTTTACATTATAGAAGTTTTTGCATGCTTACAAAATTTATGTACTACTAGCACCATCTATTTTAATTTCTTTAACTACACACAGTTACAATGGTTACATTGATTGGGCGTGGTGAAGTTAAAGTCACCAGATGGCTCCAGTCGATTTCCATATACATTTTTCCTAAAATTTATATTGTATTTTATAACCATAATATTTATCGAATTTTTATGTAACAAGAATATTTTAATGTGAAATAATAAGTATGTTTTAAATAATTTATTGTAATTTACAATATTATTTTAAATTAGACTTTGGACTTACCACTGCAATCAATGTCAAAGTCTTAGATGACAGTGACATTTCATAACTGACAAAGATATGTGACAAAAATACAAAATCACTAATGTTTGCTTTGCTACGGACGGAATTTATACTTCTTCATTTTATTTAGTTTTGTTGCACGGTATTGGATCTTTGAAACGAACGCGAACGTTATAACTTATAACTATTATTATCATTCATTGTAATGTTAGTTATTTTCTTGTTTACTTAACTACAGCTTATGTTAAATATGTATTAGATTTTGTTACTGTCATAATTGCACCAATTGCTTAATTCGGTATTAATCTTCAAACTATGGCTGCTTCTCCAAAACAAGTGAACGGTAATACAGTAAATAATAACAGTGCTTTGGGCAAACGAAAGAAATCCACCAATAAATGTTCGTATCTATCTAAATGGTTAGATAAAACAATGCATCACATACAAGAGGCCACACCGAGTATGGACACTTACGACTCCTTCGGTCCAAATTTGAATTGGCCGATGAGTAATGCTCATGCACCGCCTGCTTTCGACCCGTACAGGTTTGTGTATGCACAAGAACCAATGTCACTGCCTACGCTACCAACGTATTACAGCAATATACCATTCTACAGCCCTGAATGCAGATATGTTCAGAGCGTTAATAAAAGCGTGCAAGTTCAAAGGCCCAGATACAGGCGACGAAGTGAAAAAGCGGAGGAAATTACCCCAAATGGGACACTAAACAGCACATTAAGCAATACAAATTATTTGCAACCAAAGAATTTCACAGACAATCAAGATTTCGCCAGTTTACCGCCAATAGTGACGTCAGTTGGAGACACCACATCTAACAGTGACATGAATGCTATAGATAAAGATGGCGGTAGCGGCAGGAGGTATAGTGATCCCTGTGTTCAGGAATTGCCCGATATAGCAAGACCTGCTAATGGAGATGCAGATTCTGGGTCGGAGACCAGTTCAGACTTATCTGGCAGTCAAGTAGGCAGTCGACTCCTCTCTTATCTGCTTGATCAGATAACCTCACTAAAAATGACCAATGAGAGACTTAATAAGGAACTCCTAGAGACCAAAGGTTAGCCTGAACATTATCTGTAGTTGATAAGTGTTTGATATTTCAGTAGTTTGATTTCATGAACACTTACAAAGAATTGCAAATAAATTGGTTTTGTTACTTAAATTTACATGTTTATTTATAATTATTATAAAGTTAGACAAACAAATTAAAAGTGCAGAATATTTAAATTCCTAAGAGTTGGGTTTTGAATTCGCAAACAGGCTTTTGGGGTAATTGGACATGAGATTATGTAGGGGTGGACATTTCTTTTCTATAAATATGGTTTTTATGGCTTTGCATGAATGTAATTTTTTCTGCATCTTATGTAAACCTTGCTTGTCCCTCTTTCCATTAGTGAAAACCAAATTAAATTCCTTTTTGTGGTTTATATGTTATTGAAGAAACAGACGGAAGGCATTTAAATTGAATCATTTAATTGACTAAATGAAGCTATTGGAATACTATAAAGGAATATGTGAAAATGTGTTCATATGCATTTATTTGGCATTTATACAAAAAAAAATCCCAATAAAAAAATAATTCCCCTTTGTTGGCTAACTAAGTTATAAATGCTCAATTTGTTATACACCTACTTATTATATGTATTATTTTATTGAATAACCTAAAGTAAATGTTGGTGTAACTTTACCCAGTGTCCACACCCACATAAGAAGCATTAAGGACACATTCTAATACTAAGCAGTGTACTAGTTATAGGTAGATAACATATATATCACCCACACACACTGCACAAGTGAGTCAAGGAAACACACCCAAAACATATTATTTTAACTTGAAACGGTTTGAGGAGGTTAAACTAGATAAATGTATTAACTTAGAATAACTTATTTGTTTATTGTATGATGTTGTGGATTATGCATTTGTAGCCAAGCTCTACCTAGAATGTGTCTGGATGAGTGCCTTTAAGAAATAAAGAATTTGCCTAAATAAATACTTATATGTATTAAGCAATAAATTAATTAAGCCCCCCCCCCCCCCCCTAATAGATAAATATATAAATATGTTCAAAATATATAATGTTCATCTGGATTGATTTGTTTCAAATAGTAAAAGAATTTTTCAAATAGGTGCTGTGGTTCCGGAGCTTACCCTCTACATATAAACAAACATACAAAATCTGCCGGCTCTTTGTAATTTAGTATATTCATAATTTATTTTTAATATTTTAGCCAGAAATATTTAGAGATTAACTAACTGTACTTAAATGTTTCTGTTTAATTATTTCTACCTGTTTATCAATTTTAAATACAGTTTCATCTCTAATTTTATATCCAGTGGGCTTTAGTTTGGAACAAAATTTTCCAATTCTTGTTGTACTTTGTACCCAAAAGCCTGAATACCCATTTTACGGAAACACAGTAGAAAAACTACTGAAACATCAAAATAATACTATGAACTTTTATTATCGTTAAAAATAATTATGAAATTATTTTTAATGATAATAAAACATAATGTTGTACTTATCCAGGTAGTAAGTAACTGTTTTTTTTTCTCTCCAGCTGAATTGCAGAATGTTCGACACCAACATACTATTTGGCAAAAAAGTACTGCTACAAATATTGGGACACCAAACCATTCACCACTCAATAGCAATGGTATGTATTTTTTATTACTATATCTTCTTATAAAACATTCCCCTATTATCCCTAATAATATTCCCCTAATAGTATAATTTTAATAGGTATTCCCCTAAGTAGTTTCAAATAAATAAATAAATCTTTATTTGCACAAACACATGTCTACATTGTCGTTATAGGATCTTAATTTATATTCCTCATTGTCA
Source organism: Bembecia ichneumoniformis (assembly GCA_910589475.2). Taxonomy (NCBI): domain Eukaryota; kingdom Metazoa; phylum Arthropoda; class Insecta; order Lepidoptera; family Sesiidae; genus Bembecia; species Bembecia ichneumoniformis. Next base: position 6,388,791 of record OU342537.1, on the reverse strand, counting down.
AACCAAAATCTGCTATGTGCAAAAAGTGCACTTTTGAGATATTGAAAAAAAAAAAATGTTTCCTGAATTTTTTAAAATTTATTTATAAAAAAATTAAAAATTTAAGCAAATGTATATTTTTAAAAGTATGTATTAAAAAAGTATATAAAAATGTTTATTTTTAATTATTTAAAGTTTTATTTAAATTATTATTTAAAAGTATATTTTTTAATTAAAATATGTAAACTTATTGGTCTTTTAAACATGAAAATTTAATATAATAGTTTATTTACTATTTTAATAATAAATTTTGCACATTCTAGCTGCTGCACATAGAGTATTGAGTTCGTAGGTCGAAAAATAATGCTCATAAAAGCACTTCGATTTTTAATTTATAAAATTGTACACACTTAGCAGATTTTGGTTAGACTACGACGATATACAGCAATTAAAGTACAAAGTATATTATACCCGACAAGGGCATGCAAATATTTGTTATTTAATTGTTTTAATTCATTTTTAAAAAAAATTCCAAATTTATTAATGTTATTAACAACATAGAATTCTATAAAGTCATAATAGCAACAATCTAATAACCATTCTGTCAAAGTTCTTGTGAATTTAAGATCCAGCAATTTCTTTATATTATTGGTAGTTTGTTGTATGCTTCAGTTGCTATAACATAAAGATTTATCTATACTAATATATAAAGCTGAAGAGGTTTTTTCTTTGTTTGAACGCGCTAATCTTAGGAACTACTGGTTCGAATTGAAAAATTCTTTTTGTATTGAATAGTCCATTTATCCAGGAAGGCTATAGGCTACATAACATTACACTACGATCAATAGTATTATATATAAGCAGTGTCCAGTACCGCGCACTCCACCGCCCCGTATGGGCCGCAGCGAAGCGTGGCCGATTTCAGCTAGTATTATATAGTTCTAGTCTTCCAATAAATCTGCCTAGTTATTTTGGACCCTATTTCGTTATTTTTTACAAAATAATAACTTTTTAAATAGTGGTACACAACTCTCCAAATTCAAAAATGTTCCATAAAAACAATCTGCAGTGAAATAATCCATAGCGTAATATTAGCTAACATTATTTCCTATATAAGAAGATACTTAAAAGAGTAATATTACATGAAACATCACATCTTTTATGAGACAGTAATGATGCTTTATTGCTTGTAATTTATACAACATGATAATGCTTTCTCTTATACCGCAGACCATGGTTAGCCTTCTTTTCTTTAAAGTATTTTTTTTTTGTAAACTATGTGCAAAATTTAACATCGCATCTAATTTTATTCTGTACCAGTTAAAACTGCATTAATGTCGGTATATTATACCATGTTGAAAAGGTTTCCCTAAGTCAATGAAAGCGAGCTGTATTCGACAGGACAACAAAGGAGTGGCATAAAAAATGTTATTTTACTCTCAGGACTTTCCTTTTTGTCAAAAAAAAAATTGTTCTTTAAAAAAATGGCAATTCGGCTCATCTTGAAGATGGCCATTATCTGCCAATGTCATGTGTGAAAAAAAAAGCTCTTCTATTGGGCTCCGCCACGAGCTCCGTTTAACGGAGCCCGCTCGGAGCCCACGTCGTGTGGGCCTTCTTTGTCCCCAAAACCAATCCGATCGGTCAAGCAAATGCCGGTGAGGAAAAAAGCACCAACCCCTGCAACCGCCCGGATTGCCAAGGGTAATCCCCCCACCACGACAAGGTCATGGCCCACCTATGGGGGGAAAAAAATTGTTGGCACATTAAATTATGTAATATAGTTGATATATTTCTTCTATGAAATTGTCGTCTATTCAAATAAATGTCTAAAAGAAATTTTTGTCAATGTAAATTTTTTGACAAATGCTGTGTTTTATGATTGTTATAAGAAACATTATACTTCACGGTCGTGCATATCACACAATGCAATGAATATTATTTTCTATACAAAACTAGTTTTTTTGAGGCGTTGAATTATTTCTATTTTTAGATGGTCCCTCGGGAATTTTTTTTCCTGAATGAAAGGTACCTTATGTTCCTTTCTGTACTCTTGACGTTATGCAAAATGTCCTATAGACTTTCTTTAGCGTTTAAATTTTATTATTTAGTTTTAAAAATATTTATCGATAATTTACTGCAACTTCGTACGCGTGTATTATTAATAATAATAATTTATTTGCGATGACCATGGGTAACTGATACCAGAGATGACATTTAGTTTTCTTTTTCCTTCTTGAACAACCGGCGGCGCTCGGTGTGCAAATCTTGACATCTTGAAAGTCCAAAACTTTTTACCTATAGTTCAATCTCTTTCATCAAAATTGATTCAACGATTTAGCTTTAAAATGGGAAACGTATGTAATTAATTAATTAATTAAATAAACTGAATTTCGGTTTTCATAACGGATTTTATTCATAGTCTGATAAATTTTGGTGACGGAAAGGATGTGGGCTAAAAAACACAATCCCACGAAAAAGATGTAAGTAAACGAAATTGAAACAAGCAAGCGTATGGTCGTAAGCTACACAATGTTCCTATAATTTATTCTCTCGTTAGCTGTACTTCCACCGCCGAGATAGATATGTAACACAAATAAAGAATGCGTGCAAAACGTTTTACAGTTACTCTTTTATTATAATTTATGAGAAACTCATTACGAAATAGACAATAAGTGGATATGTGTAGTTTGTTGGCAAAAACTCGCGTGAGTCACGTGACATGTTGCGGCGAATAACCGATTTCCTCCTCATTATTGGATATTTGTGGAAATCTTATTCTTTTGATTGTGCGGTTTTTGTGTGTTGTTTACCTATCCTTCATTTGTAACTAGGTTACATTAGTGGACATAATGTGATATTGAAGAGTATGATAATATGACATAATATAATATTCGTTCCACACATTAGTGACCTTGTAACCCTTGTAGGTATGGACTAAGGTTCTGTCTCAACCAATATGTTTTAAAAGAACTGCTTATTTAGTATATAACTCAACTAAGATTACATACCTACTTAAACTTAGACACTAAAGTTGGTTTTACTGAAAATAGGCAATAAATTTCTCTAAAAATTTTTTACTTTTGAATAATAAAAGAAAAGTATCAGATATATACACATACATATATTCGATTAGTATAATTTGGCTGAAAATGGATTTTATTTTTGACGTGTCAAAGCAATAAACATGAACAATAACATGAAAACTATGAAGGACAATCAAAATGATTTGATTGTCCTTCATGGTGCTAGAGTTTTGACCAAGGAAGCTAAGATTAGAGCTGAGATTATTCTGTTCTGCGTTCCGTAGTCACAAACTGAGCAGCCTGTCCGACGACAGCAGTAACCACCCTCTCACAGAAGACCACCATGGAATAAACAACGCATGTGCTATGCAGTTCTCTTTCGACGCCTAAATAAAAAATGCCAGAGTCCATTACTCACCTCTAATTCCTTATCCTTTATCGTATTAAGATCGACAAAGAGGTTACACCGGTTGGCATTGTTTGTTATAAAAAAATCAGTAGATTAAAAAATCATAGAAGCTGTAAATAAATTGCACACAGCTAACTTCATCCCCATGGTGTAGTTGGCGTTTTTAAGCAACTGTGGATTCAAGTTAACTGTTGCCCTACCTACTGTCTCTAATCTATACTAATATTATAAAGCTGAAGAGTTTTTTCGTTTGTTTGAACGCGCTAATCTCAGGAACTACTGGTTCGAATTGAAAAATTCTTTTTGTTTTGAATAGTCCATTTATCGAGGAAGGCTATAGGCTATATAACATCACGCTACGATAATAAGCAGTGTCCAGTATCGCGCGCCCCATGCGCACGCCGCCGCTGTATGGGCCGCAGCGAAGCGTGGCCGAGTTCAGCTAGTTATATTTAAAACTAGCTATACCCTGTGCAGCTTCCTCCACGTTAAGTTTGATATCTAGTCTTGCGATTAGTTCAAGGAATCGCGCTTACCGTTACCTACTGTTGAGAGTAGCATCAAATCTCAAACATAGATAATCTCAGACAGGATATATCGAAGGCGCATTTTCTAACTTGATTTGCATACTGAATACATATTGAAATACATATATTCAACTAAAATAAGTACATATGTAGCTGTACATAATATGTTTGCTCGAGTGCCCATGGTCACGAATGACACTTTAGAAATCTAAATGTTCACTTTTTATTATTTCAGGTTTAATAAATGGACAGTATTCTCCTGGTGTCTTGACGGATTTAGTAAGAGAAATAAGGGACGCTGCACGCATTCGAGAAGAAGCAATGTACTCTAGAGTGCGTTCCATGATCATAGAGAGGAGTGATGTATGTATAACTTGTTATCTATTGCTTTGAGAATATGTCTTAGATCGAGCTTGACTTAGTATAGCTTGACTCGACTTAGTAGCTGCAGTATTCGGTGGCTAAAATTGTGCGCAGGATCCGACACACTGAATGTCGTATTTTTATGTAATATGGTATATTATTAATACTTAGTTCAGCGCCACCTAATCTCTATATATAAAAATGAATCCCCATTTCCCTTGGTCACGGCATCACGCGTGAACGGGTAGACCTATTTTAATTCGGTTTTCACTAATGGAAAGAGGGATAAACGGGGAATTTTCATTTTTCAAGACAATTTTTAAGATATGATGCAACTTAATTCTTAATGCCATTATAATCTTGATTTCTTACCAACCTGGGGTTATAATATATGTCTTTAAAAATGTTACATTATTAAAAAAGGTATTAAGGCGAGGACTTAGCAGAAAATCGTTATTTTCGTCGCCTAATTTGACTTGTTAAAGAGTTTAAAACCTAAATAAAAATACAGAGCATAATAGACTATATTTAAAAAAGTTTGAATCAGGCAGATTTATACTAAAAATATATTTTCTGAGAAAAACAAATAAATTACTGTCCAAACAAAGCTTTCTCCTCACAGTAATAAAAATTTTCAGTGACAATTACATTACTTTTTAAGCTATTAATTAAGTTCTGTACTAAAGTTTTAATCAGCTACTTTTTTCATATTTTACATAAAACTTAAGAAAAAACTCCAATTTTTAATCGATTAAGTTAATGTTCGATTAACTCTGAGAAGCTACAAAAATTTGTTGTCCAAAATTGCACCTTAATTCATATTAGGTTGCACTTATTTTGGTAAAAATTTCGGTGTGAGGTTTGTCCTTGTCTTAATGCCATTAGTAGGCAGTTTGTTAATGTTGATACGTCTTCACAAAATGTTAAATTATTAAAAGGTATTAATCGTAACACCCTTTTGGTTTTAGGTGTATTTGCTGAAAATCTTCATTTTATATTGATTTTTTTTTAATTTTTTTACAATTTTCAATACTAAGTCTTTAATATTTAACCTGTAATAGACATATTATGCTATATACAAAAATAGAAATGCAATATAAAATTTCACTTTATATTCCTGCCTGACACTATTGTTTGAATTGAATAAGCCGCGTTAGAAAGGTTTCCTGTTGAAAGTGTTGATCCGATTGGAAAGATTATCGTCGCTGGTATTAATAGTATGAAGTTGTAATTTGATACAGCTTTGTATACCTAAATAAATTACTTATCGAGTATCGAAAAAAAAAAAGGAATTTAAACGAATTAGTATAAAGAAAAAACGATTTAATTTTTTAATACAAAGGTAACGACTTAGTCCAAGCTTTTCTAGGATAATATTTAAAAAATATAAATATCTGTAAATAAAATGTTTTATTTTTATTTGTTCATATACTTTCGTAGTTAATCACGTTAACATTGTACATTATAACTTATTAAATAAGCATTAAAAACACTAACAAACAAATTTATACTAAGCAAATTTATATTCTAAAGAACAAATTAGATCAAAAATGAGAATGGTGAGCTGCTTAGTAGAAAGTTTATTTGATTTGAACTGAAAGATGAAGGTACGCTTTTCATTACTTCATACAATGATACAATGCCATTATTTTTCATGTTATGAGGTTTCCCAAAGTTTATTTACGTTTTTTTATCTAATCTCGTTGACCTTCTATAGTTATCTTTAAATTGATAAACAACATTGCTAGTCTATTTTAAGTATAATAATTATGATTTCTTTAATTAAAAAGCAAGAACAATTAAAGTATTATGGGTTTGATTTGATTTGATTCCCGGCAGGGCGAACTTTTGGCCCTGGCCTGGCAAAATTGGCTCTGGCCTGAGGTGTTTAAACCTGGCGACATTACCACCCCCTTAGAGAAGACCACTATAAAATAAACAGCATTTTTATGTTGTTGTTTTTCAGAAGTACGTAAATGATCCTAGAGCCCACATCCCTGTACCTTCCTAATCCCTTATCCTACTAAGATCAGCAGCACACTTGCAGCACCTGTGGGTTGCTGTGGTTTTTACGGTATGCTTACCGCATTTGCGTACGACAGAATTTATTTTACAACAGTAGACTGTGCACTTAACTCATTTTTTTTAAATGTACTTACTGCTGTAAGACATCGAAATTATGCTTATATGTGCTTATATTTTTGTGTCATCTATTAAGCAGTAGGTATAATGTTTATTTTATTATGAAACTAGCGAATCTACATATGTATATTTTTTCTGCAAATTATAATATATACACAAAACTTCCTTGTTTACAGCTCTTTCCATTTAGTGAAAACCGTAAATTTTGGGTGTTTCAGAAGAAGTTAGCGAAGAAACAGATAGACGTGAATAGTGACTAATCTATATAACCCGAGAGCTGGTCGCCACCTTGACTAAGGTACTCGCCACAAAGCTACAATTTTTTGTATAATCAATTTAATAATAGTTAAGTATCAAAACGTACTTCTGCCTGGGGTGGCACGGTTGCAAAAATACCCCCTTTATTTTTATAATTGTAAAATTATTTTCAAAAATAATATTATTTCACACGTCTGCCGTTTACATATGTTTTAATTTATATTATTTGGAATGCATGAAAAAATTGGCAGATGATTCTCGCGGTTGCAAGTACCTGTCAGGTGTGTTTAAAATTGTGACGAACGGTCGTATTTTATAATATACTTTAACAAGTCTGCCGTTTACGTATGTTTTAAGTTATACTATTTTAAGTGTGTAAAAAAATTGGCAGAAGATTTTCTCGGTTGTAAGTACCTGTAAAATTGATTTGAATAGGATGCATTCGTGTTCAAAACTCCACATACCTACATACACTATTCTCATATATTAAAGAAGTATAATAAAAGGGTATGTAATATAAATTTTTCAGCATTATTTTTTACAAACAATAGCAAAATCTATACATTCGTGTTAAAATTTGACTTCTTATTTTAGTCTAAAAAATTATTCATCGGTTCCCTCCTCATAGACGATGTCATCTGCTGAGTTGAGTGCATCTTCATTTATTGTGCCTTCACTCTCTGAAAAATGTAAATGTATAATTAAATTTTTATTATGTATGGATATTTATAGATGTTTATACAATATATCAAATTGATTTTGATTTTAAAAATATTTTACCTGAAATAGAAGCTTCTGATTGATTTGATTTTAGCAATACATCGTTAATAGATGATGGTACGATATTTCCTTCTTGCCATTTGAAGTTATATTTATTTTCATCCATTACCCATCCATAATCTTCTGGTGTCAGTGTTGTGGGACACTTTAGATTTGCATTTCGCCATATGCTTGCAATATACTGAGTCCGTAGAAGTTGTTGTTTCAGTTCTGATTCACAAGGTGGTAAATTTGATGCATCATAATCAACATATTTTTTGTCAAAAGGTTCATTTTCATTTTTAGCATTATATGTTGATATGAATTTGTAGTATCTGGCTTCTTTAACATTATCAGCTGTAATTCTATATACTTGGCAAATGAATTGTTCTAAACATTTGAATATTTCATTACTACGTCCAGTTATATGAGCAGTTGAAATGTCCGTTAACGCTTTTTGATAAGCTGGCGTTTTTTTTTAAATTTCAAAAAAGGCTTCTTCTTTGCTCGTCTGAAAAAAGAAGGATTACAATCGCAACCCGTTAGCGCATGGAACCCTGGTAGGCTTGATGATAGTGATGGTCCTAACTGAACATACAATTCCGATATGTTGATGTGTCTTTTCTTGTTCCCGATGCCGTATTCCATGAAAATGTTCAATGATGAGCTTGACAAATGGTCCATATTTCCCAGCATTATCATTAAAATATCTGTATCTGATGATTTAATTAAAATATTTATTGATTGATCATTTTCAATTTGACATATATGATGGACGATTTTGGTGTCAGCTTCTTCATGATCCAGGTTCGATAAATTTTCTTTAATTGTTGCTATGAGGGAATTATTTCGTACTACATAGTTATGGCAATGTAAGTAGCTTAAGTTAATTTCTGTAGTTCCGATGAAAGGTACTACTTCATTGGTGCTCCAATGCTGAATTAAAAAGTCTACAAGAGCTTCTTTGAAAGAAATATTTTTTAATTCCTTTTCAAAATATTTTAAAAATATTCCTTTCCTAAATATTTTTAAAATCAATTTGATATATTGTATAAACATCTATAAATATCCATACATAATAAAACTTTAATTATACATTTACATTTTTCAGAGAGTGAAGGCACAATAGATGAAGATGCACTCAATTCAGAAGATGACATCGTCTATGAGGAGGGAACCGATGAATAATTTTTTAGACTAAAATAAGAAGTCAAATTTTAACACGAATGTATAGATTTTGCTATTGTTTGTAAAAAATAATGCTGAAAAATTTATATTACATACCCTTTTATTATACTTCTTTAATATATGAGAATAGTGTATGTAGGTATGTGGAGTTTTGAACACGAATGCATCCTATTCAAATCAATTTTACAGGTACTTACAACCGAGAAAATCTTCTGCCAATTTTTTTACACACTTAAAATAGTATAACTTAAAACATACGTAAACGGCAGACTTGTTAAAGTATATTATAAAATACGACCGTTCGTCACAATTTTAAACACACCTGACAGGTACTTGCAACCGCGAGAATCATCTGCCAATTTTTTCATGCATTCCAAATAATATAAATTAAAACATATGTAAACGGCAGACGTGTGAAATAATATTATTTTTGAAAATAATTTTACAATTATAAAAATAAAGGGGGTATTTTTGCAACCGTGCCACCCCAGGCAGAAGTACGTTTTGATACTTAACTATTATTAAATTGATTATACAAAAAATTGTAGCTTTGTGGCGAGTACCTTAGTCAAGGTGGCGACCAGCTCTCAGACTAATACATATAATAATATCGTAAACATGCCGTGTCTGTACATTAAATATAAAAAAAATGCACACGTTCCTATCCTGCTTATATTACCAAAGTCAAAATAATAGTTTTTAGAATTTATGTCTGTTTGTCTGTACGTATGTGCACCCTAATCTCAGAAACGGGTTAACCGATTTGAATGCGGTTTTCACTGATGTGCGTATGTTTTCAAGCTTCCCGTAATTAGTGTTTGTTTTATTCCAGTTAGTTCACAAACAAAAAAGTTACGCGCTATACCGAATATTACGCGTAAGAAGTTGCGGGCTCAGCTAGTTTATAATATGTATAGATAATGCAGTCAATTCCGCTGAACACCGAATGGATAATGTGGTCCAGGGTAGGTACCTACATCAACTGTCTGTACAGAGATAAAATTGTACTGTTTGTATGCAAATATTTTGGCTTCCCGCCAACTATGCGGTTTTGGTCTCTTGTTTCGGAACGCAAAGGTCGTTGACTTGTCCAGTCTAGATGCTACGTAATACTATATAGTATTATTGATATACTCCAGGATCATTTCGTGTTTTGTTTCTTTGCTAAATGAAATTTCAATTATATTAAAAGCACTTAAGGGACAAAATACTATAAAAAATTTAAATACTTTGCCGTCCATCCTCCAATTTGCCCTAAGATACGTGTCGCTCTTGTCGCCAGTGTTAGGAACCGCTCAACGAAAAAAACTCGATACGTCTTGTCAATGTAGTTTGTTAACTAAAATGTACGTCATTCCAAGCGTACTAAGGGCTTCCAATGACGATATGTATGTATTTAAAACACGTATTATTAAAGGATATTTAAGAAGGCATCTTTTCTTTATTATATATGAAGAGTCACCAGCCTAAGCTGAACCCTGCTTAATATGACTGATCGTATAGATCTGAATCTGAGGTCAACTTAAATTGGAACATTCACAATCTATTTTCAACCTTATGTAAACTTTCAATCATTATCGTTTTACAGGTGATAATATATAGTTAACTAAAGTTTCAGCCAATTCAACTGAAGAGTTATATTATTGCATTTATATCGAAAAAATGTTGGACGTGATTCTTTAAATTTCATAACTTATTTGTTTGTAAACCGATTGGAATAAAACAAACACTAAACGTTACGGGAAGCATCAGTGAAAACCGTATTCAAATCGGTTAAGCCGTTTCTGAGATTAGCGCGAACACACGCACAGACAAACAGACAAAAATTCTAAAAACTATTTTTTTGACTTCGGTAACATAAGTACGTGTACAAATTGTTTTATTTTTTATTTTTATTTAACACAGCTCGTTTACGATTTTATTATACTTAATATGTATAGATATTGCAGGTAAATTGTAAATTATTTACTTATTTATGAAAGGTTATACCTTTTCATTTCTTCACAATTCTAGGGGTACTTTTAACGATATAGGACGGTATAATTAAAACAAAAGAAGACTAAATAAGAGAAGTCTCTCGTTCCCTAGGAACGTTCATTTAGAATTATTCTGAGTACTAACTCAAGAAGCTATTTGACAAAATAAATCAAATTCGTTACATAATTATTTAGATGCACACAAAAATGATACTGTTCATAAAAATCGTTTCAAAACTGTTTATTATGAGTGGTATTTTTTATTTGCAGAATGGCTTAGCACCGACTGAAACTAAATACACCGAGAAGGCTCTTGAAGAAATTAAGGTAAGGTGCACATAAACATAAGTCATGCTTTGTTAAATTATACAATTATGCTGTTGTGTTTCGGCATGGGATTATAATAAGCCAGAGCAATTATTTCATTCATTCATTCTTTACTAGACTTTCATTTGTTCATCTGGCATAAATAATAGCAACTTACTTCTTTATAAATTCAGTTTAGAATGATAAGTGGCGACATCTGTTGTTTATTTGTTACAATCTTTACTCAGCAGATGGCATTAGTTAACGCCTGATAATGTGCTCACTCGCTCATATATGAAAAAAGTGTTGTTTAAATAGTGTAGATGGCGCTTTATCAGCTTATTTATTAAAAAGAATAATTATAATTTGGAATATTTATTTTGTTAATGTGTTGTTACCAGTAGGTATCCTCCACCACGAATTATTCCGTTTTTCATGCAAGTTCTGCAAATCAATCGTGAAATCTAAACAGATTCTGACAGATTTCAGACAGATTCTGTCTGAAGTTTCCATTTCCCTATTTGTTTTCAGGGTCATAAGTATACTTTTGTAAAAACGAACCAGTCATTTTTATATAAAACTTTTAATTTTTAATATCGGTTTAACATTTTTACCATAAGTTATAGAGAAATGAAATTGGTAACTGATAGAATGACAGGTTGTATGTCTTTTGACCTTTGACTATTTATGTTATTTAAAAAACTGAGGCGGACGGAAAATCACACTTAAATACTCCCTTGATTTCGTTTCACGTTTGTATTATATTATACAAGCGACCCGTCCCTGGCTTCGTACGGAGTGGAAATTTTAAAAAATCCTTTCGTAGTATAAATAAAGCTATGTTCCAAATTTCAACTTTGTAGACTTAATAGTTTTGTCTATGTATTGATTCATTCGTTTGAGGACAAACGTTTTTATAAATACATATCGTTTTTTTTTAAATATTTCGTTGAATAAATTTCTGAAATGAATAAAAGTTAATAATGCTATTGTTATTTTAAGTATAAATTGATAATGTTTAGCCCAAAGGGCTAGTTTTTCGAAGCAATTTATGATTATGAGTGTTTTTTTGCTAACGTGCACCACAATGGTTGATATAAAACGGTATGTTGACTGTCTCTGGGTGGTCCATCGAGAGTCCTCAACACTCTGCGGCCACGCAACGCGCCGCCAACCTTATTCTGTTTACATTGTCGCGAAACACCCGCGCGTTCAATTTTTTTATTTAATAGAAAATACAACATAATATTTGTTTTAATATCCACAGTTAAATATTGCTAAAAATATACTTTTAAAAAATATTGTTCTATAATATAAAGCGATTTTTCACATTTTTATTGTGTGAATTCTTTCAAATATTTATAAAATTGTGGGTTTTAAATGTAATGTTAAAATTTATAAATGTAGCGTTTCAGCGTTGTTAAATCTGCCTATATAATAATATACATATGTATACCTAATAGAAAGTCGTGTTAGATATGTCGCAGTCGGATTGTAGAATCCGACGTATTACATTACGGCTAGCTGTTTTAAAAAACGGAGCCGTTTTGTAATACGGCGGATCAACGATACACCATTTATAACTCGAGAACAGCTGGACCGATTTTTATGATGTTTGATTTGTTAAATTTGTCTCCGCCCAGAATAGCAGAGTAACTATTAAAACATCTGAAATATTTACAAAAAAAAAAAAAAAAAAAAAATTGAATAAATTTCATTTTCTCATACATTTTGTATGGAACGGTTTTTTATTCTGAGGCGGTAGAAAGTTCGCCGGGTCAACTAGTTTATAATATAATTTAAAAGTGACCAAGTATCAGTAAATATGTGAGGGATTCTTTCAAACTTTTTATTCGAGCGACATCACGTTTGAATACTGAATGAAAAATATTAATTATGTTTCGTATCCTATTTTTTTTAAGCCCTTTATCGATCTATGCAATTGTACCATTGGAGACTATATTATTATGCACTTGAATTTTATGGAATTAGAACTTTACAAAAAATTAAAAAAATTTGACTTTTATATGATTGTTTTAATCGAAACAAATTATGTATATTAAAGCACAAACTTATTAGATACAAAGAACTGTTTTATAGAGTACAATACACGTATAATATATATGAATGTTTTTATTTTATTTTATCGTCACTAAAGAAAGCAGATTATAAAATCAACGGCAGTCAAATAAAAGTAGTAGGTACGCATCGATTTAAATAAACGCCAGGACATTTGCGTATTCGACCCGACGAAATGGCTGTCTCTTACACCGCAACGCTACAATTTTGATTGTGTAACGAAAAAACAACTGTTCTTCTTTATGCCTGTTACTTTTTCACGCCTAACTACTTAACCGATCATCATGAAATTTTAATACATATTGTCAGGGATACAAAAAATGACATTGGGCACCTTTCATCCGGAAAAAAGTACTGTTCGCGAAGGATCATCTAAAAAATAAAACTCCCAACGTATGGCAAAAGTATAACAGCAATAAAGATGTCAGACGTTATATTGTCTATTTTTTGTCAGGGGTTATATTTTATTCGCGGACATCAGCTAGTTTTCTAATATTCGTACGGTGTGAGTGTGATCCACATAACTTTGTACTTTGTAGTGTTTAGTGTCTCCCCACATGGAGCATTTGAAATATGAACGGGTGCGCGGGTAAGGGAAGGGCATTGGCGGGAGGGGGGCACTCTGTAAATATTGGCAGATGTAAGTGGTTGACGCTGCAGCCGTGAAGCGCCACCCTTCGCTACCCGTGACGTCATCGGACCACATAACGCACTGTTTTCACGCGTTATTCATATGAACACTGCACAACCTAATGACGACACCACACCCAATAAAACTTTGTGCCGTTTATAAGAGCCTCTGTCTTTGTGTTCCTACAAAATACAAACAAACATCATCCATCCGTCTTAGATCTCAGATGACTTTTGTTTACTCGTACATTGAAGTGATAAATTTCGTTAAATTAAATTATTATCCCTTTTTTTATTCATTTCTTTCTGTTTAGGTTCAATTACTATTTTAGTCTAATCTGTTCTGTTTAGTTCATAGATCCTCAGATCCTCTTGTCTGTAATATTAGTCCGTTGGCTCTTCGTACGATGTTCGCTGCCGACTGTCACTTTAATTGACTAATTCGCCAGGTTATGACAGTGACTTTCAGCTTATCTGTGGGTTTGAATGTTTTGCACATTTTTCTAGACGTCATTGCGAATCCAATGAGCTATCGCACTTATTTTCATTAGCAGTAGCAAGAATTAACACGTTTTTCAACTTGTGAACTATATAATAGTCCAGTCAACCATTTTCCCGTAATAATTTTGCACCGATTTGGTCAAAAACCGATTTGGTCAAAAATTTTGATTTAGGTTCTACTTACCTTCAACTTTAAAGATGATCCTGCGCCGGTGGTTGCTTAGTGGATGCCACCTCTTCTCGAGGGTGAAAAATGTCTCATTGAAAATAAGAAATGCATAGATTGACTAATTCTAAACAACTTTTGTTCTATAAAATTTTTACTGAAAGTCAATACTTTTCGATTTATTCGAAAGTGAAAGTAAGAATTATATCAAAAACAAAAAACAGCCGCGAGAAGAGGTTGTATTCACTACCATCGGTGTACATTTTGTGCAAATCGGTGCTCTGGCAAAATTATTTAGTATCGCCGTATTTTGCCTTCAATGACTGGGCTACTAAGACTATTTTGAAATCTATACATATAATAAAATCGTAAACGAGCCCCTTGTTACATTAAAAAATAATAAAAAAAAAAAACAATTTGTACACGTTGTACTTATGTTACAGAGGTAAAAAAATAGTTTTTGTCTCTTTGTCGGTTTGTCTGATTGTGCGTTTGTGCACGCTAATCTCGGAAACGCCCTAACCGACTTGAATGCGGTTTTCACTGGTGTACTGTAGCAAGCCTCCCGTAATATTTAGTGTTTGTTTCATTCCAATCGGTTAACAAACAGAAAAGTTATGCGCTTTATCAAAACCACGCGTACGAAGTTGCGGGCTCAGCTAGTATTGAATAAGATTGTGCCACGTGACGTCACACGGCAAAATGTTCATTTGTTTAGTTTATGTTTTATTCGCGAGTATCATTTTGGGTTTAATTTGTTTTCCATTGTTTAATAACTTGTAATATGTAAGAGATAATATATACATTGTTATTGTCGCAATATGAAATGTTTTAATAAACCAATCTAAACATTCGCACGAGTTCAAAGTAGTTTTTCTATTAAATATATTTTAAGTAATTAATGAGTTTGATAGATAAAAGTATAATTAAATATAATCACTCATATTTTCCTAATGTTCCTCATGTTAAAACAAACAACTAATTGTAACTAATTAGGTATACCGAACAGTAACAAAAAGAATAGTTTCATTATTTTTGATAAATTCATCAACATTAATTAAATAAAGTGATTATTTTGAAATTGCAATTTAAGATCTAATGTCCATTTTGAAGTTTTTTTTAAATAAAAATTGTTAAATAGTCTGACGATCCCCTCGATTTTTTTAATGTTAAGATCGGCAGACAGGCTGACGGTCCACCTTCGCCTATAACACAAGCAACGCCAAAAGCTGCTGCAAGTGCGCTGCCGACTACAGTAGGATTAAGGATAAGGGATTAGGAGAGGATAGGGAAATGGGCTCTGGCATCCCTTACTCACTCATGCACCGAAACACAAAAGCGCATATGCTGTTATTTCACGGTGGTCTTCTGTAAGGGGGTGGTTACTGCCAGACGGGCTGCCCAACTGCGAAACGCAGTGTGCCCTGCCACCACTTGAGGATGAGTGCCGTCGCCTATTGCCAGGATTAAGGATAAGAGATTAGGAAGAGATAGGTTAATGGGCTCTAGCATCCCTTACTGACTCACCGAAACACAACACCACGCAGTGTTGTTATTTCACGATTCAGCGGCTGCTATGACTGCGAAACGCAGTGTGCCTTGCCACTAAATTGAAAAAAAAAAAGTGAGTCACCTAAAGTAAAAAGTCTATTAATTCCAAACACATGCGAAGGCAGAAGCCGCCAGAAAAGTTTTAGTTCTTAAATAATCCGACTTGTATTATTTTAAGAAACGTGGGCGCATATGTATATGGATGGACAAGTAACTTTACACATATAATTAGCACCCATGCACTGCACTCGCCTCGTAATAAGTTAATTGAAGTGCAAAAACGCCTAACACGCTTAACACTTTGTGCTTAATGCGATTCGAAGCGCGCTAGAACGAGTTGCGCCGTCTCGCTGTTTTCGAAATAAACCAGTCTCCTATTTAGTTTCATTAAATGTAAGGTGAAAGGTGCATTATTTTATTAATTTGGTCGACTAGTGATTGTAGATAATTATTTGTCTCTCACTCCGAATAAGATATTTGCAGGAGTGAGATTGATGACGCAAAAGCGCCGAGTGTTCTGGATACTTACTATATTAAATTTTGAATACAAAAGCACTATGGATAATTATCACTAAATCATATTTAGTTACATTAATATATAAATTACTGAGTTCATTTATAAAATATTAGCTATTATTTACATCTACACTAATATTAAGAAGACAAAAGGTCTAATTTTTTTGTGTGTGTGTTTGTAATGGCTGTATTTTTTTTTTATTTTTTTTTTTCAAAAAAATTAAAAATTACAATAATGTAACCCAAAGCATTATAAGTCATTATTTAAAAAAACTATTTTTCGTTTATATATATTATATTTATCGTTACCCACAAAAAGTTAGCGAAACTATATGTCTAGTAGTTAAGTCACAAAAACAGTTTTTTATTTAAATTAGTCAATCAAAACATGAGTAGAATCGAAAGTTGATGACATTCGTATCAATATATTAATCCTTATCTAACTAAATGGTTTGATAATAAATCAAATCAAACCTTTCATTTAGAAGTTACGACGGGTACGAAAATCTAAAAGTGAAAAAAAAAGTCGCGGTATGAGAGAACAACCCTACGCGTAACTCAAGTTTCATTTTTCGTTTAGTTTATAATATTTTTTGTTTAGTAAATTACATATTCTTACGATTAAGTCCAAGTCGTGGGCATTGGCTAGTATTGTATATTTTGCTATAAGTAGTATTTTTTGACACACAGTCGTATTATTAAACCGATTACTTAAACTAGCTTATTGTCCGTCAAAAACTAGAAAAATTGGTGCAACTGATAAAATAAATAACTAGTATGTGCAACTAATGTGTATTCTAATAAGTCTATACTCGTGCCTCGTACAAGAATAGAAGCAATATAGTTAACTTTCCCCTATTATTTTCTTGGCATTCATAGGGCAATTCTTTCTCGATATGTTTGATTATATTTTATCATACACACCCTCGCAACACTGCGTTCCCCAGCCATAAATTGGGTAGCCATCTGGTGGTAGTAACCACCACATTACGGAAGACCACCATTCGGCGAATGATTGAGGGATGAGAAAGCACATTCCCATATCCCTTATCCTATTAAGGTATTGAGTTTCTTGATAGTAAGCGACCGGTAGCCTACCTACCATCAACTCGACTGTCACCATCGAGTAGAGACTTGCCAAACTCGAAAAATATTCTTAATTAACAAGACCTATGTCGATATCTTAACTAAGTATATATGACGATATCTTTTCAACCATCCCAATAGATTAGTGTAGTTATATACTTTAGCAAGTTTAGTCACAGGCTTCTATTTTTTGTTAATTATTCTTAATTGGAAATAAGAAAACGTTCCATGTTTTCTTGTAATATACAGTAATAATACAGATATTAGAAGAGTACATAAAAAGTAACAATAAGAAATAAGCGGAACAAACAATATTAGCCGGTTCGTCCAGTTGTATATTTGTTTGTTCTCGTCATATATACTTAGTTAAGTGTAATCTTACTTAACGCGCCAAACTGTTGGCCAAGTTATGGAGTTCGCCCATGTCAAAAAAATATGATAAATTATATTATTTCATAAAAAAATATATCTATCTATAAAAGTATATCTATCATAATGGGCGTTGCAGAGATATTTTACTATGAAAAACGTTTCTCAATTGAATAAGGAATCGTGAAAACAAAATTGAAAAATTAGTTTTACCAGAATCCGCTACAGTTTGTAAATCGTACTAAAATGGAATAGCTTCATCGTTCTCCTGTTTTTTTTATTAGAAATCGACCTTCCCTCTTACTTTCATTGGATACAAAATTCAAGTCAACACAGGCATTTTGTTACATCAAAGAGATTTCATACACACACCGGCACAATTAGCGGAACAGAAAAAAGTATTCATTATCATAATATTTCGTAAAATACTGGCCTGTTGATTTGTATCTTATTTGTACCGGTGCTCTCGTTGTTGGTAACTGTTAAAATAAATAAATAAATATGCGGTATGATGTTTTATTTAGTCTACAGTAAAACAGTATATTGTATATAGGTATTACATATATGGCTATATATTGTTTTACGATAGGACATGGTGACTGCTATGGCGTGTAGCAGATAGCAGCAATTTCGTCTTTAACGAGGCTCTCGCGTCCACAATGGGGATCCACACAGGGAACCTAAAATTCTGCATCGATGACAATACTTATGCCTAAATGAAAGGCATTTAAAAATTAATAAATATGAAATTACATTTAATCAACGATGTGTTGCCTAGAATATTTTGCCATCTTGCGGATTATTTTATAATTTCATAAAAGGTCCTGTAAATACAGGTAACCAGTTGGACAGTCTCTTCGTTAATAGATTTTGTCTCTTGAAATACTTTTGTAAAGGCTTGCTAAATATTATAATTATGTGAAAATCGGAAAGGGCCGTGCCTTGTTTATGTTGCACGACATAAACATATCTAAACTTTATTTTAATAGGTTTGATGACTTTGAAATTAAACCTATTATATGTGTGGTTTGGCATTGTTACGATGGAGTACGGACCTTTACGGTTCACCAGTTCTGTACGTTCTGATTACAGTTTAGTACAGATTTCCAGTAGAATTTCTTAAAATAAATAAATATTGTGTGTCCAACCGCTCTAGTATTCTAATTTAATACATATAATATTGTTAAGAGGTTTTATTAGTCACAGAATCAGAAACATTGTAAATGCTTTTTATTTTTATTTAAAGCAGGTGTACGCACCTATGTAAAGATTTTTGATTGATTGAAATGTATGGTGTGATCGTTTACGAGGCTTTTAGTAGAGTTTTTCCTCGTTATTTATTATTGTAAATACATGTTAAAAATAGGTCTATTAAAAATTATTGAAATCCTATATATTAATGGAAAGTATTATTAAAAAGAGATCCAAAGAATGAAAATAATTATTTGTATTATTTGTAGAAATAATAAAATAAATATGTATATCTTAAATTATATATATAATTTAAGAAAACTATTAAGAAGCTACAAATTTAAAACTTAAAATGTTGAAAAAAAAAAAAAAAGATGCTCACGTAAACAGCAGCATTTTAGCGCTGCGTCCGCGTCGCTCGGAGGCACGCGGTCAGCACACCGTGTCCACGAATACATTAGCCTCCCAATGTAATGGCTCTCAGCTGCACTCTTGTACGTAGACCGTAAAACGCCGCGCCCACTTCGTGTAATGGAAAACTAGGACGTAGACATCTATACATTCATTTCATTACCTATTTGTATATTGAATGTTTTTACTGGAATTCAATATATTTTATTATTTTCATATGGTTCAAGGTCTGAAGCAATTATTAGATTTATTATATTAGTTATAATATATGGCGTACTAATAATATACGCCATATTATTAGATTATTAATCAGTGCAATTCCAAAGAGCAGAATTAGGTCTGAAATCTGAGTCGGACTTACTGAGTTCTCTGAAATCTCGTGTGAATACTATTTGGTCCAAAGTTCTGATTGTTCTGATTCCACTGTTCTATTGCTTTTTTAATTATTTTTTAATTATTCTATAACTAGTTAAACATTTTTTTTGTTTATACATATTATTAGTCTATTTTAATACTGACGGTACTGACTCATTTATCCACGGTACTGACATGAAATAAATTTGGTAGACATTCTTCAGAAATCAAAATTTGAAATTAGATTCTCATTCTAGATAACGAAATCATTTTAAAATTGTAACGAAATCCTTTCAGACTTTCATTTTTACAATAAAATATACTAATAATATGTATAAAACAAAAAAAAATGTTTAATTATAGGATTAAAAAATTTATTAATCAAAAAAAGAATAAATAAATAAAGTATATTTATTTTGCTATAAGCGAGAAATGGCTGTCGTCGTGACATGGTAGATATGCAATATATCTATCTTAATAATAACTAGAATTTATTTATTTATGTAAAGGGTATCTCTGATAATAGTGAAAATTTGAAAATTCTCTTAGTACACAGTACTCGTACATATATTATTTTGATGAAAGTATGTTTCAGTTGAAAATTTCAATTTCGTTGAACATCAGGAACGCCGTTGTAACAAATTTCCGTATTTAAATGGAATTGAATTAACTAGAACCACATTTTTTTGAGATTATAAAGAAAAAAGTAAAAATGTAATTATTCTAATACATTTTACATAATGAAGATACTTCCATTACATGCAAAGTATTGAAAACTTATATTTCAGTTTTTTTTTACTTTCGTCCTACCAAAAATGTTACAGTACATACATTGACTTATATTTTATTATTACTGTGTACCTAGATAGTAAAATAAAATACGAAAATGTTAATAAGTTTGTAGCAGTTTTGTTTTAAATACATTCTCTTGTATTCTACAATGCAACACTGATTCTTCGAGTAGTTGAAAACTCGATCTTTGTTCTGTTTAGATTATTATTTCCTTTTAACTAACCAGCCGAGAACAAAAAAATGTGAACATGAACATAGGCAATTAGAACATAAATATTGTCCTAGTGGGAGTAAGTGGTAGCAAAGTTTGGATTAATAAAATAAATCCAAATTTAAGGTAGGCAAAGTCGCAGGCAGCAGATGGTAAAATTACCTAATATTTCACGACTAACTGCAAATCGGAAGATAATACTGAATTAATGAATAACGAAGATATATAGCATTATAGCAATTGTTGCAGAGTTCTCTACGTGCTTCCGAGGGAGACAGGCGTCATATGATGGATAGGATCATGAAGCTGGAAGATGAAATACGCTCTATTAGAATATCTAACAGGTAACACAAACATGCTTATTGCATAATTGCAAAAGTTCAAGCAATCTACTTTACGATTAGACTTTACACTAATAAGAAGTACTAAAATTGAAAAATGGTTAAATCTCTTTAGAGTTTTCTTGTTTCGATAATACAAGAATGCGTTTATGGATTATGATTAGCCCATAAATTTTTATCAGACTTGTATGATAAAAAAATCTCTTAAACATTATAAAACTTAGTCGTAAATCATCAACATCAAGATTCTAAAAGAGACCGCCAGTGGCAAGCACGTATACAGAGGGGGGGATAGTTGGGATTTATCCCCCCCCGAAATCTGACTGAAAAAAAAACGATAGATGTCATTCATTCAGAAAGGAATAAAAAAGTGAGTTACTCAAACCTATTGTCATTACATTGAGAGAACTATCCTGCACAAACAGAACTGTTGCCCGAACTGCGTCTATATTCATAGCTGCGATGGAAAAAAGTAGTTTCTTGATTTCTCTAAAAACCTGTGAAAGATTTTTCAGAAAAATTAAAGTAAAGTACAGTGATTACAGCGATTTTTACACAGTTCACATGGTTGTTTCAATGTTTGTCCCCCCCCGAACCAAAAGTCTGGATACGTGCCTGGCCAGTGGTGCGATTGTCTATATATTGTCTGTCTAATCGCATGACTAATCGGAGCTCGTATCCACTGTTTCGTGAATGCAATTTAGCCGAGTTCCTGACTATAAGCGGACTTTTTGTGTGTCCGTTTGTCGTGTCGAGTCCAACAGGAGCGGTCATTCATTTTTAAATCTGATATTCAGCCCTTGCACGTCGCCACGTCGCACTTATGGTAGCTGACGTTTGTCAAATCGGTCGGGCGCCTCTCCAGACGATTCCTGTATTTTTCTGCTATGAGGCTTATTTCCTTCTTGACAGTATTGCAATTCAGTGCCTCGTGGATCTCCACGTTGGTGACGAACCACAGCACATTGAAACCACAGTAGTAAGATAGGTTTCTTGAAAAAATAATATATAAAATTACATACGATACTTTTTAATCAAAGTAAATAGTATGGAGAAACGTTGATCTGTTATGTTTTGGTAGATCTCAATGTGTTTGAGCGTTTACTTTGGTTAAACCTTAATTAGGTAGTTAGATGAGCCAAATAATAGTAGAAATTAAAATTGCCTTTCCGCGTATTGCTCCCGCGCCTAGTCGATAAGGACTCCTAGCGTTTTCTTACTAATGTCATAACCGGAAAAACTTTGGCTTTAGGATGAAATATCAGGAGTTACTCATCCAATTAAAAAAACATAACTTGGCAGTTTTTTCCTACGAAAAGATCTAAAACCTTGTAATTTTTTATCTCATGCAGCTTAGAGACTAACGAAAATGAAGCGATCAATGGCAACGCTGAAGAGGCGGAAGCGGAGCGCGTGCGATTGCGCAAGGAGTTGTCTGACATGCGCAAAGCCAAACAAAACGCGGAGGAACATACACACAAGTATGTAACCGTTTTGCTATTCAATTTTGCTATAAGTCAATTAACTTCAGGATAAGTTAGTTCTCATATCACAATGATTAAAACCTTTATACGTATTTTTTAATTGACTTTTCTTTTTTATGTTCCGAACAAAATTCAAACAAACACAAATAGTGTCAACTATGTATGTTTGGGATATTTTGTTGATTTCTTTCCTCTGAAATGACACTTTATTTTCTAACTGCGCAATTATCGCCAATTTCAGAATAGAAGATCGAAAAGTTGAGTTGAGTTGTAAAATACATTTTCTAAAACGATAAATTGATCCAAATTCAAAAGCGAGACGAATATCCTGACAGAGGCGTTGTACGCTTAAAAAAGACCTTTAACTACCTACATCGATATCTAATAAAAACTTTTTTTAAATTATTCTTCTTCCTTTTTCGAAGGCCATCTTCCTTTCACTCGGTGGTGTGATGTGCAACATGGGGAATAATTTTGATTATCCCCCATGTTACCCCATAAATCTTCATTTAGTGAATGTAAACTTGTTATATGGTGTATTTCTTAAATATAAAAACATATGTGCCTATATCCATTCTTTCCTTTCTTTCAGAATGTCACTTAATAGTATCGCCACATTTTTTGAGTTTTTCAAATTAAAAATGTTTTTTTCTTTCAGATTGGAGCGTCTAGTGACGCAACTGCGTTCGAAATTCAACAGCCACCAATTGTCTACGAATGGGCCCGAATCGTTGCCGAGCGAAACCGAACATGAAAGCGTGCGCGCGCGTCGAACCAGCGTCAACTCCTCAAACAACTCCACGGTAGTATTCGGGCCCGTTACGGACTTGTAGCGAACAATTCTAATTTCACTCTGTGATTTCACCACAGATTTATTCTGGTCTATGTATTTAAAAAATAAAATAAAATAAAACATGGATCAAGTCAGTTTCGGAATCGTAAGTCGTCATATTCATAGTATATCATGCAGGTACTAATTCGTACGTTTGTAACATACTCAAATTAATATTAACTACTCTTATATTTTGGACATATAAATTTTCTCTATAAAATCAGTGCGTTGTTAGAAGACACTTCATATAATGCTCACATAGGACTTAAAATCAAATGTACAGAAAATTTAATGAATATCCTTGATGGTTAATAATGTTTAATAATTAAGTTAACGCCACTTTGTGTTCTTAGTTCACTGAAGTTCTTTTATATTGTCGCAGGATCTCATGTCGATTTTATTTATTGTACCAAATATTTAAAAATTATATTTATTTAAAATCTAATTTCCCTGTTAAATATACATTGTTTATGCCAAATTTGTTTCCGCCATTAGAGCATGGCTGATACTTAAGTCTTCTCCTTTCATTGAATAAATCGAAATTATTCCTCACAAAAATGTGACAGTTTTTTATATCTCTTTCGGATTTGCTCAGATTTAAAGTTGTTTCAGTCTTTTGCAATCTCGTTCACTCGTTCACCTTCCCACATATCAAGTGGTGTTGGCATTTTCAATTCACGACCAATTCGCTTTTGACACCTCGTCATCGCCTCTTTAATAGTTATTTGTCTTTTGATCGTTGACGGATTTCTAAATACCAGTTTTGAAGTGGACCCTCAATGTTATTTGAAATTTCTTATTAGAGCTTAATTTCAATTGCTTAATATGCTTTTTTTTTGTCGAAAGCTTACGTAAATACCTAAGATGGTATTTGATGTAAAATGTATCTAATAATATTGATATTAATGTAATATAAAATACTTATGCCAAATTGTATTCTAATTCTAATAACTATTATGCACTTAATTATTAAGCAGTAAGTAATAAGAATTATCACAATGTAACGTGTGTGTGTTTTGTAATCGAAATGGGAGCAGAAAATATTTGTAAAAATCTACATATTTGTTCGATTGTATTGTCTCTTATATTATTATAAGAAATATGTATGGTTAATTATTTACTTTTTTATCTAAATATATATATTTTTTAAATAAAATTTGAAAAATATTTTGAGCATGTACGACTACGACACGACGGTTATATATGTAATTAATTTACTCTACAATTCTGTTTTCTTAAATAGAATTTATTTTCTTAAATGATGGAAAAAATATAAAATTTAAAACATTCAAAATACATTTAAACAATAAAATAAGTACATTAAAATAAAATAAATACATTTAAATAACATTTTATTTCTAACTACAAACTAGGATTGAAAACTTTTAACTATCATAATTTAAATTTCTATAATAATATAATATTGCGTGTAGTTTGTTTTGAATTTTAAATTAAAGTGTCACTTAAAAGTCGCTTATCGATCGATCATTTAGAAAAATACTAATTTTAAAATTATTTTATGACCATATGATATAATATAAAAATAAAGACCCTAATAAGTGTAAGATTTCATGCGAGTACTCTTTAATGTAATATATGGCCCACGGTCATAAATAACGAATAACGAACAATATAAAACGTCGCACTTTGGACTTAAATCTAACGATATTATGAGAATATTGTTAAAATTTGTAAGTACTTAAGTGTTAGGCATTTATTTACCTTTCGATTTAAAATACATTATGTTTAGAACGTTGTCTTTTGAAGTTTAGACAATATACACCTATAATTTCCAATAACGTATAACTTAGGTGACAAGAATATTCTTTTTGTTTTGACTGTGTGCTCAAATTGTATTGTGATTGAATAATTAAGTACCGAATTATATTTTATTTATAAATTTGTGTGCTCTCTAAACGGTTGAAAAGAAAAATTTTAGTGTAATTTTTTTTTGTTTTTCATTTATAATTTATATAATTATTTTATTTGTAAAGGTTAAAAGAACCATTCAAATTTTTGTGAGTTACGAATTATTTCTACTGACTTAATAAAGTTTGACTTAATATAATTTTTAACTAACATAGTTTTTTAAATTCTAAGTAGTCGTTTTTATTTTTGATTGTGTGTTGATTTGATTTATTAAACTTAGGGTGTACTAATATATGAACAATTCATTAATAGTTAAAATAATAATACTCATTAAAGGTTCACTAAAGAGAGACTTTAGTGTTTTCAGTCAGAAAACGAACAGGATGCGGAAAGATATTTATTATATTTTTTTACAATAACGGGAAGCAGGTATAGGGTGACGGTTCATTTGTACCATATGGTATGTTCTAGTATTAAAGACCTCTCTCTTACATATTAGTGGTCCAATTTACATCACATGTTTTATGTTTATTATATTTTTTATTAAAAATATAAACATTGAAAACGATGTCACCGATATAAATGATTTGACGATAACTCAGTCGAGTCGACCTTATTGTTAAAATGATAGGATTTCATTTCTAACAACACTCTAACCACCGACATCACGCCTAGATTAAAGTAGACTGAACGACTAATTAACTTATTATATTTTAATGTTGAACACAAATAATGTATAAGTAGATAGTTTTAAAAGTAAATGCGGTGCCTTATTATACGTAAAATGTCCGCCCCTAGCTGTTTTTGTTTTGTATTTTAACAATATTGTCGTGTTGAGCTTTTGTCATTAAAGTAATATTTAGAGTTTAAGGTTTTGTATACGCAGCATTAGCGTAGCGATAGGCTTAAAATAAAGATGGGTTTACACGATGCGGGATCACTGTGTACTGTTATATTGTTCCTGAATGTCTTATAATAAAATGTCAGAGATAGTGAAATAAAAATTTATTCCCAGACTATCTTATAAGCAAAAAAAATATCTTGTTTTTATTTATTTATTTTTGATGAATTAATGCATATAGTATTCATATAATTTATAGTATATTATTAAAACACTATCAATACAACTACAGCGCATGGGAAGTGCTCGCATGGAATTCATGGAGATAATTTATATTTTCGAATAAATGCCTAACTTAAACTGATATCCGCGGTCATACTTCTAAATGGCTGCACGATTAAGTAATACCTGTGTAATTCGACCACACTGGAATGATCGCCAGTTTTGTTTGACCGAATTGTATAAGTTCATATTGCATGGCATGCATCGTGTAAACGCTGCTTTAGAGCTAATTATCTAGCGGTGTTCATTCTGAACTCGACCAGTCACAAATGTAAAAAAAATTACAAGTAATCACTAAGCTATAAAATTAAATACTCATATTTACTCATATAAAACTAAGTACAATTTTAATAGCGACCGTTTCCTCACGAATTTATATTTGATTAAATTGCATTATACATAAAATTATGATTGTGAATTGAAGAAAAATAAATTATTACAATAGATATTTTTAGAAGTTTTCTTTATACCATTGTGTACGCATTCGAATCCTTGTATGTGTTAATAATGATCGGTTCAATTACAATTTAACCCCTTTTGTAGAATCTAATTTATAGGAGGGTGAAACAACATCGCTTTGTTTCTATTATTTTTTGAGTATTTTCAATAATAACAAGCGCAAAGGGTGCGTTGGCGCACGCGGCGGTCACGTGTCGGCGGCATCTCACGCCATCTTGTGGGATGGGTGGGAACTTCCGCCGGAAAACGCGTCACCGAAGCTTTTGTGGGAAAACTTGTTAAGGTGTGATGCACCTAAATGTTGTTCAGCTACCTGGTAATTGTCTGCACTTAATACAAATGGTTTACTAGCATGACAATATTAAATTATGGGAATCAACAATGGTCGACAAAGTATTTAAAATTTTGAAACTACTGCAAAAAAAAAACTTTTTTATATAAAAAAATGATTAAGCTTTCGCGAAGTGTTTGTTATTTATATCGTCATTGTCACCTATTTAGCTTAACAAATCTTTTAATTTTAATCAAATAGACCGACAGCTTAGGAATAAATCGGCGTTTTTGTAAATAGATGACATAATTGCCAATAAAAATTTAATTCATCAATATAAATCTGTATATATTTTTTTGCCAACTGTATTATTGATGTAGCCCTGTCGGATTGTACTTTACCCTGTGAATTACTGATATAGAATTAACAATCTTATTATCTCTACCATAATCTTATGTGCAACGTGTAATAGGTACGCCTATCTTTTACTAGGCGTTTGATGAAACGAAGTTTAGTTAATTTCAGACCCCATTGATTTTACTTGGACACATACTTTGTGTGTCGATGTCATAATCATCACTAGCGCCGATTTAGGCAAAATTTATCAAGTACCTAAATCACACTACGTACTCAAGTCACGTATAAATATGTGTCTATTCCATGTACAAAAAACGGCTTTATACAAAACCGAAGCAAAGTGCAATTTTATATACATAAACCTTCCTTGTTTATCGCTCTTTCTATTAATGAAAATCATATCAAAAGAAATAGCGGAGAAACAGGCAGAGGCGGACAGCGACTCCATTTTATATTATTTATAGGTAGATAAGATTTAGAAAAAAATAAATTTACTTAGGTATGCCTCTTCAGTTTCTTGCAAATCGTGATTTAAATGTGATAAATATGCGTCATGATAAAAGTAAGTTTAGCATCATGATCGTCGCGGTCTTCGGGCGAATTTAATGCTACGTTGTCTATTTATGCCACGTTTTGAGAACAGCGCTTTACTAGTTAAGTATATTAAATCGAAAATAGTTTTATATTACTTGTTTAATTTGGTTTGATACTTAGAAAATGAAACTTATGACTATTTATTCCGTTCCGAAGTCTAATAAAACCCTCATTTATTCAAATGTTTTAGGAAAATTATGTGCAATTTCCTACAATTATTATTAAGCATTTTTACATTACAATCTGAACACGCAGACAGTGCAATGAAATATTCACGCAGACCGCAACGCGACAAAATTGGGCACAAATCAATCGACGGTCGCGAGCTA
This sequence comes from Bembecia ichneumoniformis, assembly GCA_910589475.2. Lineage (NCBI taxonomy): Eukaryota > Metazoa > Arthropoda > Insecta > Lepidoptera > Sesiidae > Bembecia > Bembecia ichneumoniformis. The sequence continues at coordinate 6,360,342 of OU342537.1, read as the reverse complement.
AAAAGCTCAACCTCATTATTGAACATGAATTAATCACTCTTGTCGATTGTCCTCTAGTGCTGGACGAACTTTATGTCGATAAAACAAGCGACGAGTTGACTAAACATTATACCGAGTTCACCAAGTTATGCTAAGTTAACAGAGATACTAAATCCCTGTTAAACAGTTTTATAAAATCTAGCTTTTGTCCGCGCTCATTTTTCTTAGCCGCTGAAACATTTATTCAATATGCTCATATCTTTTACTGAGGTGTTTTTTTATTTGAAAGGTGAAGTTCATAGTTTCATAGTTTTATTGAAACTATGAAAGGTAAATACTCTATGGCGTTTTTTTATCCCTGATAACGTGAAGGAATGTAAAATTTCATGGTCTTAGACTTTAGAATTATTTCAATAATATTGACTGCTTCGCACGGAGTTGAAAGTTTCAAAAATCCTTTCTTAGCGGGTGCTTACGTTATAAAATAAACATATGTTCCAAATTTCAAATTTGGCTGTACGTTGATAGTCAGTTAGGACAAACGATTTTATACTCGTAAGTATAGATAATGCCGATTTACTAGCAAAACACTTCTTAGAACTTTCTTTTATCTCTTTAGATAGATGGGAAGTGTTTAGATGTAGCCTCTTTTTGTATGTTCTTCTGGGTGTACCACTTAATGGCTACCTCGGTCTTTTACCACCATACAGCGAAGTTCGAGCGAACTTTTGCAGGTAGGTAAATAAATGATTATAATTTCAGCACCATCAATTTGGCGCCGGTAGCATGACCTTAGGCGATGCCGTGATGTACCAGTCACCAGTTTGCTTAATAAGTTAAGAAAAACTCTTCGGCTGATTGAGGTGAAATTTACTTCAAGCAGTGGCTATTGATTATTCTGACAAATCTTATGACATCTTAACTACCACCTTTTAGCATATCTTCTGCAGTTCAGTACCACAAAAGCAGGAGAAAAATGAATATTCAAGTGATTATCAAGATATACCCAGACAAGCACATCACTACGTAACGATTAATATTGTATGGTGCAATTTATATAATTTGATTATGCCCTACCAGACGGACAGCGGACAGGACGGGGTTGACACAATGAGTTTTTACTTTAGACGCAAATAGCTTTTTATTAATATCCTTTTATATTTAAAAAGCGTGTTTAAAAAAATCCCTCGACTTACCTTGTCTAGTTTCATAAACATTTTATGACCCTGATAGGATAAAGGATAACAGAGAAAAGAGGCCAAGGTTCAGACTCTGGCAACTCTGTCCACGCACTGAAACCAAAAGCGTGTCAATTCACGATGTTTTGTAAGGAGGCCATTCGGTTATCCTCTTTATTATAGATATGATTTAATGTATAATTAAATGCTTAGTAATGATGAAATCGTTTACATATTGTGAAATACAACCTAAAAATAATACCTACCTACAAATTGTAAGTAACTAGCTTTTGCCCGCAACTTCGTATCCCAACTCTTTTTTAGATGTTAAAACATTTATTCAACCTTTATTGCTCATATATATATATATATATATATATATATATATATATATATATATATATATATATATATATATCACTTACACTCACTTTCGCATTTATAATATTAGTTGGTTGTTATAATGTATTAATAATACTTTTTTATGTTAAGATCGGCAGACAGGCCGACGACGGTCTATTTGACGGTAGGTGGCTACCGTCGCCTATAACACAAGCAAAGCCACAGGTGTTACAAGTGCGCTGCCGACTACAGTAGGATTAAGGTTATCGGATTATTGAAGGGGTTAGGGAAATGGACTTTGGCATCCCTTACTAACTCACCGAAACACAACAACACACGTGCTGTTATTTCACAGTGGTCTTCTGTAAGGGGGTTGGTAGTTACTGCGAAACGCAGTGTGCCCTGCCACTACTTTCCAGATCCAAACCAGAGTCAAATTTGAAAAGTTCATTGTCAAAGTTAACCCTGCCGGGAATCGAACCCGGGAACCCTAGAACAGAGCGTTAAGGCAAACACCCTAACCACTCATCCAACGGGCTCGTCAATATTAATTACTACGTATATAAATGTTGTGTTAATTTTAACAAAGAGATCACAAGTATAAGTATCTAACACTAATATTGTCAGAAAAATATAAAAGTGAAGATAACTGTTAAAATAATATGATATGAATTATGGCGAATGTAATAATTTAGTTATCAGGCTGTTTTAGTAATAACAAGGGTAAGTATAGATTGATTGGTCTGTAATTTTACAAATGATGCAACATGAGTTTGCATTTCGTTGTTACGCGTGTGTGCATATTGCATTCACTGTATCACCTGTTCCCAACGGTCTATTCATTGATTTTTAAAATATAAATGAATTAAAGAATGCTTCAATTTTTAGTCGGTTCTTCTAGTTTCTTCTCAAGGTACATGGGTAATGCTTGTGCTCGAAGAATTACAACCATCATAACTTTTAAGAATGCACGAAAGAGGCAGAACTACTCTCAAATTCTTAAACCGTCTAGGTTAAATTGTCCCTAGTCGTAGATACGGGTGCCCAATTTAAATCCAGACAATAAGATGACACATTTTCCCATAAGTTATAGGTACTTCTATGTTTGTTGATATGGTTGTAAGATTGTGATCAAAGTAGATCGGTATCTGTGGTATATATTAAAGTAAAAAACTATTTTTTTATACAAAAAAATATAATTTTTTTTACAAAAAAAAAATTTTTTTTATAAAATTTTTTTTTAAATGTATTATTTGAGATACGAGAAAGGTTCATATGAAGAGAAAAATTGGAGAAATTTACCATCCATATGGAACCAGTAGCGATTCTCTAGTCACTAATTAAATTTAGGGACAGTAAAGGAAAATATTTAAAGTTAAACTTAATTCTTGCATCTTTCTTAACTGCAAGCTCTTCTAGTGTACGCAAAGCAGTTACTATAGTGTTTTGGCATATAAATAAGGTGAGTTACGTGTCATTTTATTGATTTTAATAAAATATTAATGTTATTTCTTACCTATAATTTTGTGATAATATTTATTTTGTGTACTTGTATATAAATGTCTATTTTGTAAAAAAAATACAAAAAAACACAAACTTCTATTACAAAAAAAAAATTTTTGTAATTGAATGTTGTGTTTAAATAAAAAATGTGTACTATAGCTGCCACAATTTACCGCGTTATACCGTTGCATCTCATCTCGTTATCATTTAAACGCATTTAACCACCACCTATCGGCATTGTACGCTTATTTAATCAATCAACCACCCCACGTGAAGCTTATCACAAGACCCATCCCAACAAATTACATATTAATACTTCCATACTAAAAAAGCTCACACTTTGCAACTGACTGTAAGGGTGTCCGAACACTAAGCGTGTAATCAGTCACTAAAGTAAAAATTAGGGACATACGAAAATACTTACTGGTATTATTACATTTTTTAAATATACAATATATACAAATATGTAAATACCCACAATATTTATTCTATAGAAATAAAATAAAACAAAGTCGCTGTCCGCTTCTGTCTGTTTCTCCGCTAACTTCTTCTGAACAAATTTTGATACGGTTTTCACTGATGGAAAGAGCGATTAATGAGGAAGGTTTGTGTATGCAATTTGCAGAAAATAAATTTCATCCGTGCGAAGCTGGGAGCGAAAGGCTAGTAGTCACTAGTAGTAAACTCACATTACGATAATACAAAACTTATATACTAATTATTACGTTACAACTCTCAAAAATGCTTACGAACTCTTGACAGCTTTAAAAATAAATATAAAATTATATAGATGTAAATTATGTAAATTCGAATGAAGGCAGTAAATAATACCACAGAATAAATAATAGTACCCACTAGCGTACAGAAGTTGCACTCCTTCCACATTCAATGTGAGCGACGGTAGGCAATTATATCACTGCACACACGGAGTGACAGAGGCCTAATAATACTTACTTATTGAGAAATCATAATCTTTTTTTTTTTTTTTTATTAGATCAGGGTAGCGCTTGACCACTATCTCACCTGATGTGAGGTGTAGATGTGGCCGAAGGTGGACCACGCTTACCCAGTAAATGCCCATTTACCCTGGTTTTGAAGACCCTGAGGTTGTAGTTCTGTGGGAACACAGACGCAGGCAATGAGTTCCACTCCTTAGCAGTCCGAACAAGGAAGGTGGAACTGAAACGCTTCGTGCGTGATCGAGGTACATCGACCACGAAGGGATGAAACCCCCGCCCACGCCTATTTCATATTCATATTCATCTCTGCTGCAGAACTTCAACTGCTGGACATAGGCCTCCCTCATTATTTTCCATTAGGACCGGGCAGAAGAAGCTCGTATCCACCGTGGATTGAGAAATACTCATTCAATTTAAAGATATTTTTCACAAAAAATTCAGAATAGACCTCGGGATGAACATACACATAAATTCTATTTATTTCTGGTTCGGTATGTCGCCCGTTTAGTTGTCTCTGAGTGTTCAGCGGCCTTATTTCGGCCCTCTCAATAAAAACGCTGATCACCAGGCGGAAGCTAACACGCGCATATGATTATAATTGTGTTTTTACAAGTATTATTTGAATGTGTTAGGGTTGCGTGGGAGCGAGGGGATGAGGGGTGACGCGTGGCCACAGGTACCGTATTGTTATGGACAGATAAGGGATGAACTTTAATATGCTTTTATTGCAAATGAGTTATACCTATCTCACATACACTATATTTTTACTCTTTTAACTTGTATTGAATTAAAAATACACAAAATACGTAGTTCAAAATTCGTTAATGTTAAATGATTTTTTTAGAGACATATACCTCCACAACCTATGGTCCTTTAAATCTTACTATTATACGGATTCCAGCCCTAATCACCAGGGGATACCTACTAGTATTTTTTAAACCCTTATCCTTAATCCTATTGTAGTCGGCAGCGCACTTGCAGTACCGTGAATAACACCGTGAAATAACAGCACGTGTGCTGTTGTGTTTCGGTGAGTGAGTAAGGGATGCCAGAGCCCATTTCCCTATCCACTTCTAATCCCTTATCCTTAATCCTACTGTAGTCGGCAGCACACTTGCAGCAGCTTTGGCGTTGCTTGTGTTATGGGCGACGGTGCCGGTGGCCTACCATCAAGTGGACCGTCAGCCTGTCTGTCGACTGTCAAATAAAAAAATATTGCATTTTGATCTTTGCATAAAAATATGAAATTATTTGATTTCCAATGCACAATAGATTTCTTAATATTTCTTATTGGTTTTTTAAACTTCGTATAGGAGTCATGAAACATCTTCAAGAACTAAGTTAAGGTAAGGTTTATATTACATTATATTTGTGTCACTAAATCGATTTCAATACAATTCAAATTTTCCGCGAACATTCAAGCGCGCATTCAAAATCGATTACTCATGCGTGTCCAGTGAAGAGGTCGCGTGGTGGCCACGCGTTCCATTTTTTTATCATTATTTTAATTTCATTAAACCACCCTGTTACGAATCAGTCTTTTTTAAGGGTTCAAAAAATGATTTTGTCAACACAAACAGTACAATGTCGTTTGAACTCTAGTTTTTTCTTATTTTTTGTGAAAGTAATGAGGAGATAAGGTAATGGGCTAAAACGTTTCTAACTCACACACCGAAACACAACAGCACACGTGCTGTTTTATTTTGTCGGTCTTCTCCAAAGTACATATTTATTATTGCCATAAGACTTTTTGTCCAGTTTATATCTGCGAAATTCTCAACACACTATGCCCTACTATTAAATTCTAATGTAATTTAATCTATATTGATATTCACAAAATTTTAAAATTATGTAGGCAACTTCGTATGCGTGGTATTCGGTATAGCGTGTAACTTTTTTGTTTTTAAACCTATTTGAATGAAACAAACACTAAATGTTACGGGAAGCCTGCAACAACACATCAGTGAAAATGGCATTCAAATTGGTTAAGTCGTTTCTGAAATTAGCGTGCACAAACGTACAGACAAACAGACAAGTATAATAAGTACAACGTATATAAGATTTTTTTTTGTTTTATTAATTAATGTAGGTGTACAGACACGGCTCGTTTACGATTTTGTTATATGTATAGATTAAGTAATAATTCTATGGGAATAAATATGCTTAGTATAAATGTTACGTATACTCACAAACTAACAAAAGATACTGTTGCGTTATCCATCATTAATAGCTTTTCCATGAGTGCTAAATCGTACCTACCTACGAATAACTGCAGTCCGTATTCAGTATTTTTCCGCCATGGGGGATGTCATCGTCGGACCTCTCTATGGGGCTTCTTCTCACCAATGGTAATTGCTTTACGAGTTAGATAACCTACCTACAGACACTTCATATTGCTAATCTGACTAAGATCAGAGACACTGCTCATTTCTTGTTGTTTCTTGTTGTTGCTTGTTGCTTGCTAGCTAATGCTTGTGAGGTAAATACGACAAGAAACCTTATGGATGATGTTCTCAACTGAGAAAATTTTTTATACAAGAATTAAATATTCAATAAACATTTGTAGGTAGGTATATTTATTAATAATAATAATAATAATCTTTATTTGCTTTGCTCATGAGTATGGTAATTACCAGGTGACATTTTTATATACATAGTTCCAAAATGATCAACCAAAAGTATTCGGCATGCAAATATAAATTCAGCGCGCACTTAATACCTACTATATTCACATAATTATTATTTAATTAGGTAAACTAAAATAAATGTATTTTACATTGTGAATAATTAACAATATTTAACAATAATAAAAATAATATCAATTTACTAAATATGTACACTTAAAAATATAATTCATCATTAGAACCATATAATTATAATACTATAAAAATTAGTGGGGAAATATAAAAAAGCGCTTTAAATTTATACATATAGACAAAAAAGGTAATACAATTAATTGAATTTTACCGCCCAAAATTCACTCATAGAATAAAAATTATAATTGAGCATTAGTTTGTACAGAGCTTTTTTAAATTTTTTGAGAGTAAACTCTTTGATTACATTTGGGAGATGATTAAATATTTTTACACACATAACAAAACAATTATTTTTAAATACTTTATATCTACATGGTGGATGTATTAATTTATTTGCATATCTACTACTTCTAAAACATTCAGAGGCGGAAACAAACATATTACAATTAATTTTGACAAATATTCCAATTAATTATTATTCCCAGGGCGACCATTAGTCTAATAATCATTACACGAGTACAAACTTTACTACAACATATTTCTTTCTTCGCTGTTTTAAATTTGTATAAAGAGTGGCTTCAATTTGGATTGGGACCTTATTGACATAATATATACCTAAGTAGGAAAAAATAATTTAGAGATTTTAGCAAGCTTCCTTTGTGTCTAATATTTATTATTGGGTCGTGTGCTAAAATTAATGATCGCAATTTACCAAATAAATGACGTTTTCGAAAATATATTAAGTATTCCTAAATAAATTATTTTGGTGATATATTCAAATGTTTATTTTTCAAGCAACATCCAATAGCTTAATTTATAAAAAAAGCTCGAATCTCTCTTCTGCTAATATGTCACCACATACGTTTGATTTTTTTTTTTTTTCAATTATGACCATACATAAAAATCACGTTTCTATTCGAAAATCGTCGAGTCACGTGATTTTTAACAAATCTATTTCACACTGTCCAGCATCGCGCAGCGCCCACCCACAGAGTGTTTACTCTGCTCCCGTTTAATTGTCTACGCAAACATTTATTAGGGAATCTTTTTTCTTAGTCCTTACGTTGTGTTTTGTTGGGGCAGGTCGTCGGAGCTCCGCGAAACACAACTCCGTTAAACTATTTACAATCGAACTAAGTTAAATGTATTTTTTTAAGTAAACATTATTAGTAAAAAATTTTTTTATTAAGGCTGAAGATTCACTCGATAGTAGGCGATTTATTTATTTATTAGCAAACCTAACAGCATACAAAAAATTACAAATACATTTTAAAAAGTATTAAATTTTCACAAAGCCTATTACTAGGTCTGACAAATTACAGTTCATAAGTGTACAAAAAAATAATAATAATATAACATTTTACACATATATTATAAACATATATAGGTACAATACATATAAGCACATATGGGTGATTGCATGTGTATGAGGGTGAATGAGTTAACTCTAACTTAAATTATTAAAATTAAATTTTAGAGTTATTAACTCTATAATTGAAGGATGCAAGTGCGCTTCCTACCCTGATATGACAAGGGATAAGACAACAGTAGGGAAAAATACTCTAGCATCCCTAAGTCACCCATCAAAACACACTGGATAAGAGAATTTATGTCACAGTAGCCTTCTGTGAGGATGGTCCTTATAGAATATAGTTTGCTCTGCCTCTGTTATTCATTAAAATAATTAAAATTATAATATTTCCGGTTTTTCGGCTGTTCACATTCCAAATTATTTCAATGTTCCTTCACCGCGAAAAAATTGCAAATTTGCAAATAAATTAAAAAATATGTAAAATGGTAAAAATTTATTAAATGATTAAATCGTTAAAATATGTGCTACTTCCGCAATTACGATGTTAATAACGATTATGTTAAGTAAACGAGCCGTGCATTAAACATTTAAAAAAAAAAAAAAAAAAATTTTTAACGTTTTACATAATATGTTACTGAGGTCAAAAAAATAGTTTTTTAGAATTATTGTCTGTTTGTCTGTATGTCTGTTTGTCTGTACGTTTGTGCACGCTAATCTTTGAAACTACTTAACCGATTTGAATGCTGTTTTCACTGATGTATTGTAGCTGCTTCCCATAACATTTAGTGTTTGCTTCATTCCAATCGGTTTACAAACAAAAAAGTTACGTGCTATATCGAATACTACGCGTACCAAGTTGCGGGTTCAGCTAGTTTTAAATAAAATTAAAAAAAAAGAAAAATGAGTATGTTTATAGAGCTTGAGAGTCGTTATTTTCTAAATGTTGTAATGTTGTACAGTGGCAAATACATAAATAATTAAAAAAAATAAAGCTGAAAAATTTGTATCAGGGTTAGATATTGTGAAAAAGAATAATATGATTTTGAAGATAACAAGCGATTACGAAATTAAAGTCGAAAAATCCGGGAAACAGAGTTAGTCGTAGCATTAACGTAACTTTGGAGAACTTGAATACGTACACGGGTGGTCTTGTACATCCGAACGACAGAATGGAACTTCAAATTAAATCGACGACTTATAGCACTAACATTGTGGCTTACAGGATCATAAAAATAATAATGAATAAATCTAGATTATTTTTGTTTTGCATAACAAAAATAACATAAACAAAAACATGAACAAAAATAACATGAACAATATTTGTATGTTTGTATATTACATTCGTAATTACAATATTTGTATATTACATTTATCTCTATAAGAAAATGTTTAGGAATTTTAAATTGTTGCCTAAAATAATATATCTAATATGAATAATCGTTTTAATTTAAAAATTTAATAACAAATATTTTAAAAGGATGTGTTTCGGATTGCTCTTAGCAGAAAGTTTTAATTCAGATACATGTAATGTTCGAGTACAGGAGCAGAGCACACAAATAATTCCATTGCGAAGAGGTGTGAGACAGGGAGATGTACTCTCTCTGAAATTATTCACTGCCGCTTTGGAAGATGCCTTTAAGCTCCTGGAATGGCAAGGATTTAGCATCAACATTAACGGTGAGTATATTACTCACCTTGGGTTTGCGAACGATATTGTTGTAATGGCGAAGTCGATAAGAGAACTCAAAACGATGCTCGATGGCCTCAACCGAGTTTCCCCAAGAATGGGACAAGACGAAAGTTATGTCTAATGTCCACGTTATGTCTACCCCAGTAACAGTTGGAAATTCAACTCTCGAAGTTATGGATGAGTACATCTACTTGGGACACACAGTCCAATTAGGTAGAGCCAACTTCGAGAGAAAATCGTCGAATTCAACTCGGAGTTCGCGTTCAAAATTCCTCAGTGTCTTAAAACAAAAGTTTTCGATCAATGTGGTCTTTAACTATGGGCCTCGTAAGAAAGCTCAACGTCGTTCAATGAAGGCTATGCTCGGGGTTACACTGCGAGTTTTAATCAGAAATGAAGAGATTCGTGGACGAACGAAAGTTACAGACATAACACGGAGGATTAGTAAGTTGAAGTGACAGTTGACGACCGGTGACGGTTCCATAGTTCTCTACGGACTAGAACTACACCCATCTCGAGGAGTGTTTTAATGCGGTAAAAGTCCCACATGATCCTATGCGCAATTGCATTGCATGTGGTATTTATTCATAGGGTATATTTTGAAGCTTTCTCCCCTCGTGAAAAAAGAAATAAAAAAAAAGACACATAGTACGGAGAGCCGATGGCTGCTGGGCCGGAAGGTTCTCGAGTGGGGGCCACGGACCGGCAAGCGCAGCGTGGGACGTCCAGAAAAGGTCCAGCGAAAGTAGACAGATGACCTGATAAGTGCGTCGACGGTGGATCCAGGCTGCTTCTGATTGGTCCTTTTGGAGAGGTGGAAGGCTATGATGATGTTGGACGCTATTTTGGATGACATGTAATATTGTCATCTCTAGAGACTGACATAAATTACAAGGTTTTGCTATTAATATAAACAGTAAGTTGTAATGGTCACTTAGGGGTAATTTTCTTTAAAATATGTCTTTGTTTTGTTTTTAAATAGTTCTCACTAAACCATAGACTTCAATGAAGTCTGTATTTTTCTATATATTTTTGTAAGGTAATGGTTCTAGTACGCTGCCAATCTGGATAGGAAAAATAATAAGAAATTAAGGATAAATATCTCAACTTAAACATACATTCGTCTACTTTTAAAGGGTTGATTTTAAGTAGCTAGTTCCACGATCCTGTGCAGATGTACCCGCTATACCGATACGTAAGTTTATGATGGTTTTACGGCTGGAGCCACTTAACACTCGACTCTGCTTGCTACTGTATGCAGTCCCCCCCTTCACTACCACCCTTTAATTAGATGCACTACCACCCCCGCATACTTAAATGTTTTTATTTCGGTGGCCATCCTAACAAGCGTCTTTAAAATATTCCAAGTGAAGCCAAGTACAAACAACCCATCCTGTGGTATTTTACGTGTGGGATAAGCTCGTTTAATGAAGAAAGTCAATTTTAAGATATTTTGTACTAAAAACTTTTAGAATTTTAAAAGAATTACTTCATAGAAGTTTAATAGTTTACACTATTTAGTATTTAATAGGCATTTTTAAGGCATGAATGGTTTTTCTTAAAACTTACTATTTCAATGACGGTTCAATTCTGCTCCTCCATCTGTTGATATGTAACTTTTTGTGTTAAGGTCGACAGACAGGCTGACGGTCCACTTGATGGTACTACCGTATTGATGATGTATTGATGAGAGATCACTGATCATAGTAGGATAAGGGATAATGAAGGGATAGGGTAATGGGCTCTGGCATCCCTTACTCGTTCACCGAAACAGAACAGCACACATGCTGTTACTTCACGTTGGATCTTCGTAAGGGGGTGGTTACTGCCGCCAGACGGTCTGCCCAAATGACTACGAGCCATCCAAACCAGAGCCAATTTAGAAAAGTTAATTTCCATAGTTGCCCCTCCGGGAATCGAACCCGGGATCCCTGAGAACCTCCATCCAATGGGCTCATCTACCTTTAAAAAAAAAGTTGTTAAAACAACACTAAAGTAGAGTGTATTAAACAATATTTTTCCATGAGAACCCATTATGGGATTAAAACTTATCCCATAAGTTAATTAAGTTTCATTCAAAACGCTTTACCAAGTGTTGAGCAACTAGCTGAACCTGGCCACGCATCGCCGCGGTACTGCACATTGCTTATATTTACAAATATAATATTACTAGCGGCCCGCCCCCGGCTTCGCCCGGCGTGAACATTCCCCGTTTATCCCTCTTTCCTTTAGTGAAAACCGAATTAAAATCGGTATACCCGTTCACGCGTGATGCCGTGACCAGAAGAAATAGGGATACATTTTTATATATTTTTTTATATTTAATTTTATTTTCTAAAATGAAAGTAGTCTAAGTTACTCACTAAATCCTAAGCTTTCTGCCAGTGAGTCCCGTCAGAAGTCCGTTCATTCGTCCGTCCGGAGATTAGCTGGACCGGAACAGACAGATAAAAAAAAATTAAAATTGATTTTTTGTTATAAGTATCGTATAAATATACTTTGATATACATTTAGTAAAAAAAAATTTTTTTTTTTTTTTTTAAATTACAAGCAGAATGTTCAATTTTATTTATTACCTATTAGTAAGTATACTTAGATTAAAATTAGAACTCTTACTATAAATATACTGAACAATACTAGTGCAGTTGTATATAATATCAGCTCTCATATACACTAGCCTTATCCCGCGATTGCAGCCGCCGTTTAATTTACAGAAATTAAATTCTTCGTCTTTTCTCTGTTTCGTCGGGCGGCTGAAATCAGTCCGAAATATAATATGTCTCGTAAATGCTCGCTACTCATACATAACACTTTTCTTCTTATTTTACAGCGGACGCGAGTACCCAATCACAGTAATGGACTGCTACCAACTAGAAGAAAGTGTACAGGGAGTGAAGAGAGAAGAAACAACAGGAGATCCTGAAAACGGCCCACCAGATGCCGGTCCAGGCATCCCTCCACCAGCACCCAGACATCCAGCTGAAAGATCTGAACCTCCATCTAACAATGACTCTGCGTCAACTGCACCAATAACCATGTCGGACGTCACACACCTCACCAGACTAAACCGTGACCTCTGCACACAAACGCAGAATGAACATCGTCAATGCCAGCGAAAGAAACGAAAGCATACTGTTTGTGAAGATGATGAGAGAGAAGAAGAAAGGCGGAAGTCATCGTCTAATCCTGGGGCTGCCATTTCTCCTGCAGACAGAGATATGAGCAAGACGAATCTGTCCTTACCAGAAGGTGCATCGGACGCCACATCAGTCAGGGACTTAGATAACGCTGAACCCACGTATTAACGCAATGCGCTATTACCTACTTCTTATTCGCTTACTTTCTAAATTTTTCATTTAACTGGGCTCGTAAGGATCGTGCTATGATGTCAAATAGCCTAACATATGCTTTCTTAACAATTGATCTATCAAATAGGTATAAAAATAAACAATCATGACTGCTATTTGCAGAGATTAGCGACTAATGTTACATACGAGTAAGTATGGATAGATAAGTATAATAAATATAGTAAGTTTAGGCACAGCAACTTTTATAAATTTCTGTATCGACCCATACTGAAATTTATAAAAGTTGTCATATATGATATTTGCAAACTTAAAAATATATTTCCTTGTATTTTTAAGTTTATTTAGATCTCTAAAACTTTATTTTAATTATGCACTTTAAAGCAATACACGCTAAATAAAAAACAGTATAAAGAATTTTATTAGGGATCACCCGAGATTACGGTGCCTCGAGGGTCGCCGCAAATTAATTTCGTATTACGAATGTTAAATATCTGAGTCTCCCACAGTACTAGATGCCCCTCAAGCCACCGATAGGCGGGCATTAGGCCTCGGAATAGAGTTCCCATGCATCCCCCGAGGCAACCACTTGCCAACGATTTATAAGGATTATCAAAGTAGGTACGCTATTTGTGATTTTATCGACTTTATTGTGTGGGGGAAGTACATGAGTTTACCATAAGACGTGGGAAGTTTTTTTGTTGTGTGTAGATATATTGTTTCCTCTAAAATAATCTTTTTGATTATATGAGATTTATTTCTATGGGTGATAGAATCAACTGCCAATATAAGAAATATAAGATGTAAGAGTTTCAATCTTTTGATTTCATGTGTGAATAATAAAATAAAAACTTAATTTGACTGTAAAAGAAAGCCTCGTGGGTTAGATTAATATATAAATATGTAGACTAATATAACAGAGATTTTTCCATTCAACAATTAATTAATTTCGGGTTTACCTAGGTACAGAACTGCTACATTGATGAATATTTGAGTTGTGGAACATACTTACTTCTGAGTTGAATCTGACAGCTTACTGACAACCCCCTTGGTGTCACTTGTGTAGAGACGAATTTAATTTCTACTATGAAATGGACCATCAGCAATTAGTAAAGAAGCGTACGTATTCAAACAAATTTGAAACACATATTTTAAAACAAATTGCCCTTAAAACAATGAGTTGTAAACAATAAAAATCGTTTATGTTTAAGGGTTATACAAGAGATTGTTTCTGTGTCAGCCAAAGGCTCCCCTTCGAATAATAATCTATAGACTCAACCCCATGCAGCCTCTCTAAAAACAATACATGCACATTGATAAGAGGACAGTTATTTGAAATTTGCAAGGCGTTACAAAAGAAAAAAAAAACTAAAATACATACATATATCCGGTACTGGTGTTTATAAAGTGTACAAGTTAACAACTGAAGTGTCAAAATAGAGTAACTTTTTCTGAACCGTTATTCTAGTTTATGTAAGACATTCGATTAAGTATGATAACTCAATTAATTGCATCAAATTTAATTCAATTCCATTCAATTGGTGTAAATTTCGTATCAACTTGTCTGTGCACGTGAGATTTATATACTTAACCAGTAAAAAAGCCTTATTTGTGAACTAAAGTATCCTATTCTGACACTTGGCTAGACACAAACCTTTATCCATCACGATTCACGCTTGTCCATTATGGCATTTCAGGAATTAATTTATCTTCCAAGACTAGACTAGTCAGTCTTCTTGGATACTTGTGAAACCTAAAGCACTCAGAGGTCCTACTGGTTGATGCTGATGAAAATTGTGCTCAAATGTGTAGGCAGCCGGTATTTTATTAAATTGAAAAAAAAAAAAAAAAAAATCGCTTGTTGTCGCTTAGTTTTATACTCACACGTTAACCGCCATGAAAGTTTCCTTACGATGTATGCCTTCATTGTTAGAGCGAATAATAAATATTTCTAATTAACCTAAGAAATTAAAGTAATCAGAGATCTTAGCTTCATTACCAAGAGGTTCGAAGACCTTAAGAAAAAAAGAAAAGAAAATGAGGTGTTTTATGGATCATATAGGAGGCTCACAGGCAGCGATACATTAATAAGAACTAAGCTGCAGAGCCTGGCACATAGACGCAATTAAAACCTCTTTTATAATGCGCACTGCTAAGGATTGGAACTCCCTGCCGGCGTCTGTATTTCCGAGCTAATACAACCCAAATTATTTCAAGGTTCTATTGAATAGGCATCTTCTGGGTGAGCTCGCTCCATCATCCATCGTCTGATCTTTTCTACACGGATAGATGCTCGCCAAGAGCAAACCCATCTTTAATAAAAAAAAAACGCAAACTCGTTAAAACACGTTAGGATATACAATTAATTAATAATAAAAATTGGAAATTTGTAAGTTAGGATAATAGTCATCGGCCTCTGTAATAGCAAAATCGGATAGCCGGGGAGCGTCTTTAAAAATAAAAAACTTAAAAACTAACTTAAAACTGCGAGCCAGATCCCCACCGACCATGGGCAAATAGGTGGGTTATGGGCGGCCCAAAGAGGGTTTCCACCTGACATTTCCACAGCAATCGCGACAACCCGAGAGACTGGCTGATGACTTTTTGATTTTTCTTCTAGAAAAATATCTGAAAATACTTTAGTAGTATGTCGTGTGTTATACGTTATAATAGGCAAATAAATGTGATATAACGACTTCGTTTATAACGACTAGTCGTTTTAAACGTGAACGCAATTTATATAAACACTTAGTATACCAAATCTTTATAAATGTACTAGTACTAGTAGATTTACAGGTAAATAATAAAATTGATTTACAGGTAATATAAAAAAAAAATTAAAATAATTATATATATATATATATATATATATATATATATATATATATATATATATATATATATATATATATATATATATATATATATATATATATATATATATATATAAATGAATCCCCATTTCCCTTGGTCACGGCATCACGCGTGAACGGGTAGACCGATTTCAATTCGGTTTTCAATAATGGAAAGAGGGATAAACGGGGAATGTTCTTAAATATAAAAATTGCACCCCGGGCGAAGCCGGGGGCGGGTCGCTAGTTTATTTATATATCTTCGCTCCCCTTTGAAGCGTAGGTATATACTAACTTTTATGAATACTTATTAAATTGTGTCACAGACTTTATAGACAATAGCAGACGAACAATAAGATTGGTATGCGCCTTCAAATCATCATTTGGTGAGTGGCGTCGACGACATGAACACAAAATTATGATGGGCAGGTTCGCGGGGCATAGCTCTACTACTATTTTATAAATCCGGACCTATTAAATATATTAAATTATATTAATGTTAATTTGGCATTATGCCAATTATTTCATTGTACTTAGTTTTTAAGTTTGTTTAATGTCGAAAAGTTTTTTCTTTATAATCTCGGCAAATTATCTCTTGAGCACGTTTATGAGTTATTTTCATTATTATCTGAAAAAATAAAGGATTGTAGCTGTTAAGGTGCGCGGGAAAGAATAGAACTATTTCGTAAACGTAATGTGAGGTACCTGTGCTCTGGCTCTGTGGCGCACAGCACCATACCTGACCTAGGAAAACAAACATGGCGTCTCGGTGTAACGTTCGACTTAAGGAGGACATGGCTCTTAACTAATTATTTTTACGTAAATAATTAACAAAGACGACTAGAATAAGCATCAGCAATTGGATTAGTTAGTAATCGAATGAAATTTTAATTCAACTACAGTTTTATTCAGTTTTTAATTTTTGTACTCAATTATTATCCACAGTATTGTGAATAATTTGATTTACTATTATTTGATCGTCTATTGACTATTCCTTGACCTTAGCAATATGTAACCAGGAATACTTATTTGCTATTGACTACAAACTAATTTTGTTGTATATTATATTTGCTTCTTCTTATCATATACACCTGTATCAGGTTTTAATCCAAATTTGGTGGAAGTTTTTGCGTTTTTTTTTATATTTTCATATGTAGGTAAGAAATAACAATTATTTGGTTTGACACTATTAAACATTTAGTGAGAATATCTGTATATCCGAGAAGGCTTCAATAATAATCTTCGTAGAATTGGTCTAACCAATCTGCAATGTGCTAGCATTGTTGATTATTGTCAATATCGCCTTATACGCAAGAGAACCCTGTGCCCAACAGTAAGTTATAAATATGTAAAATATATTTCTTACCTTGCTCAGATAAAAATCTGTAAGTGCATCACTCTATTAAATGTTTTTAAATTGTGGCATGTCCATGTTTTTATCATCGACGCATTATGAGTGTGATATTTTCATATTTTTTGATGGTGATTTTTTGTGTGACACGCTAAGTGGAGTGATGTGGGGACCACCCACAGTGCCTCAACTCGCCAACTACGTGAACAATCCACACCTCCAGTTTACTGACATTTATAAAAATTATTGTTTACACATCTAAATTAAAACACAACATCCAACTACAACTTTGTCTTATTATCAATTTTAACCTATGCCAGAATGCATATGCATAGGTATAAAAATTGATTAATCATTGCTTTCTACATATAATTTTTATTAAACACTATTAATACCAGGAGTGTTATTATAATTTTATTCATAGGATTTATAGGTACAGTACAATAGTAATGATTATAAAAACTTAAAAACTAACCTAATAAATAAAAAATATACAATAGAATGAAATTTATTATTTGTAAATTATTCATGCAAGTAAATTTTGGTCCAAGTGGCAAGGTACCCAACATGCTGGCTGCATTGCCTCTCTGGGTTGCTATACTGAATCTCTAAGATAGGGAATGCTCCAGCCCTGTCGTCGCCAGTTTTATCTATCAAGCGCTTGGATATGTCTTTAACAATTTAAATTTATTATAATTTATTTACCTACAGTTCCTTTGAAGTGTTCGTTGTTGCATAGCAATGGCGCAGATGATAAAACCTCAGCAGGGAGTGTATTTAAATGCCAAAGTTTATAGATTGCAGAGTTACCGGTTACGAGTCATTTTATTAAGGTGAAAACTCCAAAATAAGATTTTTGGTTATATTTAGTGCCTAGAAAGGTTCTGGGAAAGATTTTTTTTGGGAAGATACAAAAATTAAGCGAGGATAGTGTTTTTGTTACAATAAAAAGTTTAATTAATTAATTTATACTTAGAAATTTATCGAGATCTGCCTACTAATCGCATCCCCTAACAACCTCTTCATTCGGTGACCGTTTCTACTCCCGGTGCCGATTATACAAGCAATCTCTATTGAGAGTTCGTTTGGTTAAATTAGTATGTAAGTTAATATTTAACTTTCCGAATGTAAAGGTCGCCTTATGCTCGCTCTACAGTTCTTGGTCGTTTTCAAGGTCCTAGGACCAAAGACTACGCACATCGTTTCTATTAGGTTAACTTAGAGTCCCGAAATATTGAGCAGCCAGTTATAGCAGCCAATCATTGACTAGTTGTGACACTTTAGTCGAGAGATATGGATGTGGAAGATCTTGTAATTCGTTACCTATCTCGTAAAAAAACGCAAAGCAAAGAAAATACCTACATTGCAATGATTTTTCTATAGAACGACGCTCAAAAGGCTTATTTCATACCTATTTTAAGGATGTTCGTAAATATGCAAACCGATTTTTTAACTACACGAGAATGTCAGTGCAATCGTTTGATAACCTTTTGGAAAATATAAGGAATTCAATCACAAAAACGTCTGGTTGCTACAGGCGGAGACTAACTACAGCCACATACCTACATTCGCATAGGTACACTTGCTCTGGCTGCCGTGCAAGCAAGCGCGTCGCAATGGCTGCTGCAGCCAGGAATTCTTGGCTGCCTAGTGCGCGGGCTCCTATGAGCCGTCATGTAAGACTGACTGTCAATAGCCTGGCTGTCTAGTGCGAGAGGACTCTAAAGTGTTAAAAGTTCTGGCTTCGAAATTTTTCTGTGTCTCTCGCTCTCCCATCCCTTGTAGATAGCGACGGCAGTGCGTTCTGTGAGCCCGTTGGATGAGTGGTTAGGGTGACTCAGCTTTTCAAATTTGGCTCTGGTCTGGATTTGGAAAGTAGTGGCAGGGTACACTGCGTTTTCGCAGTCATTTGGGCAGCTCTTCTGGCGGCAGCAACCACCCCCTTACAGAAGACCACCGTGAAATAACAGCACGCGTGCTTTTGTGTTTCGGTGAGTGAGTAAGGGAGATGCCAGAGCCCATTTCCCTATTCACTCCTAATCCCTTATCCTACTGCAATCGCCAGCGCACTTGCAGCAGCTTAGGCGTTGCTTGTGTTATAGGCGACGGTAGCCACCTACCATCAAGTGGACCGTCAACCTGTCTGTCGACCTTACCATAAAAAAAAAGCACTACGATCTCATCCTTTTTCCATTTCCAATGTGTTTAAACGTGGTATATATAAATCTATTTACAGATTAACGATAAGGTAAGTACTACAATGTCTCGGACGCTATTAGATATTTATTGTTTTAATATACAGCGACAAATAATTATCAAATGATTCAAAGTTGGACAAACGTCCGGTAGCTGTGGCAGTTGGTACAGCAACGTTATGTTTACTCGATGCAAATAATATGTCTATACGCACTAGTGGCCCACTTGTGAACTTGTACATACTCTGCACAAGAGCTCTCCTCTTGATGAGAAATAATAATAAAAAATATCCATCTAAGTATTTGAGTATCTAAGTTAGTACATTTTATTTTTATTATTTTATTTTATTTTTAATTAATACAAAGTCACACCGCACTTAATATCGAAAAATAAAATAGGTACAAGTAAATACATATGATTTAAATCTTAATGCCAATAAAGGACTTCCTTTATGTGTAAAAAAAAAGATATGAACACGATAATTAAATAAAATATTAAGAAGAGACGTATTAAGTCACTTAGTTTATAAGTTAGCTCGAAGTGGTGGCTAACTTAAATTAAGTTAAAAATTAAGTTAAGTTTAAATCTAGGTCGGGTTTGAACTTTGAATATTTTCGTTAGAAATAATGACGGTCCATTTGATGTCATTGGAATGGGCTATTGCTTGCGTTACTCGATCACCGCGAAACATAACAAAACAAAAAGGGAGTGATTATTGCCACCAGACGGGCAACCCAGTTTATAACTACAGACTATCTAGTAGTGATCAACGATTGGTAATTATTTATAATAATATTTCGTGGTTTCATTTTCGATACAAATTAATAGGTAGTCCTTTGACCTACAAGGCAACACTCGCACGCTTTAAGAATTTTATATTTATTTGTTTATTTAGTATCGATTATTTTTAACTCGATTAAACTCCAGTATTCTACCTCCTCACTATAGGTACGTAGCCTTGACAGTTCATTCTTTTTCCGTGCGAGGCAACGAGCGCACGCGCTCCTACATTTAAGTAAAAATATTTTGGTTTTTTTTTAAAGTTCACGTTTAAGTAAAAATATTTTGTTTCTCAACGTTCACGATGCCAAAAAGATCGTTCGACGAGAAAATGAATTACTATTTACACAAAATGGAGAAATTGAGAAATAAACAACGACGTAAACGTCGACGTTTAAATTCGTTATCATCTTCAGATGAAGAAAAAATAGATAACAAGGTTCAAGGTAAGCGGTGTATCAAAAATCATATTTTCGCTAAAGGGTCGTACAAATACTATTCAATTTGAAAGTACCTTTTGTTACGATGATTTGCCATAGATTCTAATTAGAACCCGGCAAAATTATGCATCCTACCCGCCATAGATTCAAAAATGAACAAGGCGTAACTATTCAGAATGCGAAACTTCGAGGATGCACATAACCGAGCCTGACCGGGATGGAGCGGCGCCATCACTTGATTTGGACGAAGACATTATCGTCACTGCGTCACCAACAATGGATGAACGCTATACACAAAATGATTTACCACTGCCACCGCCACCAGCACCGGCACCGGCACAGGTTGCGGCGCCGTTAGAGACCGAGACTTGTCCACCTCTTGACCCGGAAATTCTATCCGCCCTCGGTGAGTCCACAGATTCGGAACCGACGTGGGGACAGGAGATACATAAAAATTTGACCCAGCTCTGGCTCCCACTGTTAAAAACAGGTATGGACAAGGAAGTTAGAGAAAAGGTATTAAAACAGTACCGCATTCCCAGCAATTGCACTTTATTGCAAGCCCCAAAACTCAACATTGAGATATCGGCGGCAGTTTTAGAAATGGTCAGATTACGGGACAAAAAAGTCGGAGCTATGCAACAACAACTGGGCGCAGGAATCACCGCTATCAGCCGGGCTATGTCGACATTGTTGACAAGCGACAATAAAATATATGCGATTAAAATGCTCAGTGACGGTTGTCGCATTCCATGCGATTTGCATCATCAAGAAACCCAGGCTAGGATCAAAATGATCTCACCAGGGCTAGCAAAACCCTTTTTGAACCTTATTCAAGAAAGTGGACGTGACGAAACGTTGTTCGGTGTCAGTCTGCCAGAGAAAATTAAAGCTTCTAAAACCATTGAGAAGCAGGGACTACAGATCAAAAAGACAGCGCTTTCGCTGAGGTCTAATCCCGTTGCTACCAGCACAAGTACGGCCCGTCAACCATTCCAGGGAAACTGGACCGGGCCTTCTCGATACCCGACAAACAGGGGGGGGCGAGGGGGGCACAAGAAGTTACCCACGTCGTCGAGACGACCAACAACAACGCCGTTGGCACAACCCAAGGCGTACCAGAGCAAGTCACGTGCCCCACCACGTCCTTAATACAGGTACATGCGGGGCGCGTTCAATTTTTCTATAATTGTTGGCTTAACATTACAGATAATGTTAATATCCTCAGCTGGATTCTGAAGGGAGTACCTATTCCGTTTATAACCAAGCCATATCAATCAAATGTGCCGCGCTTATCGTGGTCATCAAAAGAACAACATGAAATGTACATGGCTATCGTTAATTTACTTAAACTAGGTGCTATTTCACAAGTCGATCAATGTGAAGATCAGTTTATCTCAAGTACGTTTTTAGCCCCTAAGCCTAATAGTACTAAAAGGTTTATTTTGAATCTATAATTATTAAATCGTTTTATACCAAAGACTCATTTTAAAATGGAAGATTACCGGACTGCTTGCAAGTTATTACAAAGCAACTGGTTTATGGCAACTAGTGACTTAAAGGAATCATACTTACTTATACCTATCGATATAGAATCTCGAAAATACCTTCGATTCCAGTACATTGCACCAAATTCAGATGAAATTATAACGTACGAGTTTTGTGCTTTATGTTACGGCTTAGGGATAGCACCTAGATGTTTTACTAAAATAGTCACAGAAGTCGTAGCACACTTACGTCTGCTTTCTTGTAAGCAAATCGGTCTGCTTTCTTGACGACATTTGTTGCTTAGCTAAGAGCTATGATGAATGCCTTCGCAATGTTCAAGAGACGATAGTATTATTTGAGTGTTTAGGTTTCGTAATAAATTACGATAAAAGTCAACTAAAGCCACAACAAGTGTGCAAATTTTTGGGATTTATAATATGATACCACTCAAATGACTCTTTCGTTACCTTTAGATAAACGTAATAAGATAGCTTGCATGGTTCAGAGATTTGCTAAATTACCCATTGTCACCATCCGTGAGTTTTCTCAATTAATAGGCGTCCTTGTATCAGCTTGCCCAGCAGCACGCTAGGGTTGGCTGTATACAAAAATATTAGAACGACAAAAATACATATTTTTAAAACAATATGGTACATTTGAAGCTAAAGTAAAATTACCAAAAATTATTTTAAACGACCTTAACTGGTGGATTAATAATATTTACATAACAGACAGGCCTATAAAAAACGAAGCATATGCTATGGAAATTTACACTGACGCGTCGCGTACTGGCTGGGGTGCCAGTTGTAATGGTTCCAGGGTAAACGGCTCCTGGAAAGAGAGTGAACTTCAGTTCCATATTAATTATTTAGAGCTGTTGTCTATATTCTTGGCTCTTAAATGTTTCGTAAAAGATAAGTCTAATTGTACTATCTTACTCCGCGTAGACAACACTACAGCCATTAGTTACATAAACAGCATGGGCGGTATACAATTCCAGCATTTGAACACACTGTCTCGTGATATTTGGCAATGGTGCGAGTCGAGACAGCTGTGGCTATTTGCCTCGTATATAAATACGAAGGACAATATCGAAGCTGATGAAGAGTCACGCAGAGTGAATCCTGATGCCGAGTGGGAGTTGTCAGAAGCAGCTTTTAATTGCATCATTAAAAAGCTCGGTAAACCAGAGATTGACTTGTTTGCTTCTCGCACTAATACTAAGTGTCTCGAATACGTAGCTTGGAAACAGGATCCGGACGCTATTAGTGTGGACGCATTCACAATAAGCTGGAGTGAGAAATTCTTTTACGCCTTTCCCCCTTTTGCTTTGTTATTAAACTGCATACAAAAATTATTCAAGATAAAGCTACAGGTATATTAGTATTTCCGATGTGGCCTGCACAGGCTTGGTACCCTCAATTAATGGACTTATTAGTTACAGATATAATCATTTTAAACCCTCGGCCAAACTTAGTACTCTCACATTTCAGACAGCAACACCCACTCCACCGGACGCTTACCCTGGGTGCAGCGGTGCTCTCCGGTGCGCGTTCTCCCGCCGCGGCGTGCCGCCTACCGCCCTAAATTTAATGATCGGGTCACTGTCCGATGAAACCTTGCAACAATACGGGGTTTGTTACAAGCTGTGGTGGAAATTTTGCCACGATAACGATTACAACGTATTTGATACCTCGGTTGCCCATGTTGTATCTTTTTTATCAGAATTGTTTGAAGGTGGTGCGTCCTACGGCACGCTTAATAGTCACCGTTCAGCCCTGTCATTATTCCTTGGCAATAATCTAAGTTCGGAAGACTGCATTAAAAGGCTAATGAAAGGTATATTCAGAATGAGACCGTCCTTGCCGAAATACTCAAGCACTTGGGACCCACAAATAGTATTAGATTATATTTCAGACTGGGTTCCTAATAGTCAATTAAGCTTAGAAAAACTAACCAAAAAACTGGTTATTTTACTGGCCTTATGTACGGCACACAGAGCCCAAACGTTTTCTTTGATTAAGACAGATAACATTAAAATAAAAACTAATGGAGTTGAGATTGTAATATCAGATATGATTAAAACTTCAAGAATAGGACGAGACCAGCCAGTTTTGTTTTTGCCCTTTTTCCGCGAAAATGTTTCGATTTGTCCGGCCACAACGATTGTTGACTACTTGTCTATGACTCGAGGTTTAAGACCTTCAAATACTGATCATCTCTTAATTACTGTGAAGCGTCCCCACAGGGGCGCGACAGCACAGAGTATAAGCAGTTGGATCAAACAAACGTTGTGTGCGAGCGGTATCGACGACGTGGCGGTGTTCGGCGCGCACAGCGTCCGGCACGCCGCCACGTCGGCCGCGCGCGCGACCGGCCTCAGCGTCGACGTGATCCGTAAAACTGCTGGCTGGACTGCGTCGTCCCAAACTTTTGCCAAATTTTATCATAGGCACCTCATACAGGAGTCAAATTTTGCAAAATCAGTTTGTTTGCCGTCTAATAATAATGATTCAGAATAAACTTAATCTTCGTTTGATGAGATTGAAATAACTTAAATACTAAGTTTTGTAAGGGTAAGTACCATAAATATAAGTACCATAAATGATTAAATAAGTTGATTTTTCACTCTTACTTCGTATTTCATTTATCGTGTACAGATAAACCCACGATAAATACCTACTGACAAAACTCAATCTCTAAACATCTACCTATTAATTTGTATCGAAAATGAAACCACGAAATATTATATATGATCAAACGAACTTCTCAAGTGAAGTTCGATCAATATAATATGAGTGGTTTCATTTGAAGATACAAATCTCCCACCCACCCATATCCCAGTTTTGTAAAATACGGGAAGAGTGAAATTAAATCGTTACTTTAAAAGAATGAACTGTCAAGGCTACGTACCTATAGTGAGGAGGTAGAATACTGGAGTTTAATCGAGTTAAAAATAATCGATACTAAATAAACAAATAAATATAAAATTCTTTAAGCGTGCGAGTGTTGCCTTGTAGGTCAAAGGACTACCTATTAATTTGTATCTTCAAATGAAACCACTCATATTATATTGATCGAACTTCACTTGAGAAGTTCGTTTGATCATATATAATATTAACAATGTTTTTAATAAAAGATTGTGTGACACACGTCGTTGACTTTATTGACAAGCCTATTGGCCGAATGACTAAGGTCCCGGGTTCGATTTCCGGCAGGGCCAACTTTGGAAATGAACTTTTCAAAATTGACTCTGGTTTGAATCTGGTAAGTAGTGGCAGGGCACACGCGTTTCGCAGTCACTTGGGCAGCCTGTTTGGCGGCTGTAACCAACCTCTTACAGAAGACCACCGTTAAATAACAGCACGTGTACTTTTGTACTTTTGTGAGTAAAGGATGCCACAGCCCATTTCTCAATCCCTTATCCTTAACCATTTGATCGGCAGCGCACTTGCAGCACCTATGGCTTTGCTTTGTCTGTGCATCAAGTGGACTGTCAGCTTGTCTGACGAACTTAAAAAAAAGAATACATTCAGAATTCAAAAAACATTCAAAAAAACAATAAAAGAAACATTCATATTAGTAAATTAATAACTTTCCTTGCTGCTTCAAAAGTGCTTACTGAAATGTTATTTTTGAAATGACCATAAAAATTAATTTAAAAAGAAATGGACCCACGGTTTTGTGTGCAGTAGTTACCTCCGTAGCTCATCACCTCTTTACTAATAGGGTACAGTAGTGCTAAAAAGATGAATCGTGTTTAGACGGTGTTTGGAAATACCACATTCGAAACGAAGTACACAATCCTACGCGTGGAGTTTGTGAGGTCCAATACCTTATTTGAAAAAAAGCCAGGTAAAGATAAGTAATAACGACCACATAATTATCTCATGCATCTGAACACATTAAATAAATCAAATAGATTGAAACCTTTAATACTGTTTTCTGCTTTAAAACACAAAACTCACCTAAAATAAACATATTCAATAGAAATATAATGGAAGTTAACTTAAAAATATTTTTATGCCTTTAAATTTAATAAAATCGCAGTTGAATATTAGATTTGGTTTTTTAATTACTACATACATTTTAGGTAATAAATATAAATATAGGTAAATAAGTTATAACAGTGACAAAGTCTAAATTACGTGCTTAAATATAATATGTAGACATTCTGTTGACCACCCACTCATATCTCTTTACCAAATCGGCGAAATTACAAATCATATGTTCTGTAAATTCTCACGTCAATTGATGCTCAATCTTTATTCACAAAAAGCTCAGAGCTGACACTTATGGACGACTCGGATGATGTTCATGAATAAAAGAAAGGTTAAAATGCGTTTACGTGCTGTTATTGTGACTGTTTAGCTTAGTGTCTGTCCTTATATTGCCGCAGTGCGATCTCTTCACACAGTATATGGAACAAACGGTGTTGAACCATTTTCTATATCTATACATATAATAAAATCGTAAAGGAGCCGTGTCTGTATATTAAATATTTAAAAAAATAACAATTTGTACACGTTATATTTATGTTACCGAGGTAAAAAAAAAATTGTTTTTATATTTTTTGTATGCTTGTCTGTTTGTAACCTTTGTGCACACGGCTTAACCGATTGGAATGCGTTTTTGACTGATGTATTGTAGCAAGCTTCCCGTAAGATTTAGTGTTTGTTTTATTCCAATCGGTTTACAAACAAAAAAGTTGTGCGCATAACTGAAAACCACGCGTACGAAGTTGCGGCCTCAGCTAGTAAGCTAATAAATCTCCGGGGTATATTATCTCAAAGTATGTGAATTTTTTACTTAATAAGCTAATAATACTTCTCTCAATGTATTTATTTACAAGAGCAACTATAATTAAAATATGTACAATATAGTTAGCTATGCATATGCATAAAATTTATAATAAAATATAATTAATATTCTTAGTTATTTACAAATAGTGTATAATATTAAACTTCGGTCCCTTAGGCAGGGTCCCAAATATACTGACTGCATTGCCTCGTTGTATTGCAAGTCTAATTTGCTGACCGAGATAATATCCAGCTGTAGAATCGCCAGTTATGTCGACCAAATATTTTGATATAATATTAAAGAATTTAAGCGCGTTGGGACTCCACGGATCTAGAGATTCGACATCGAAGGGAATGAAAATGTAGCCGGTACCGCTCTGTATTTGTGTATTTTGTACTTCTCAGCCACGTCTGCAGCAGCACCGACTGTGGCAATTGTTCCATGAAAATGGGACGGTGCCAAAGTGTCGACGCAGGTGGCATCCCACACGACTCATGCTCCATGATACCATTTGGTATCACGACTCTTGCTATCATGACGTATGATACCATTTGGTTCAATCATCGTGGGTACATTGATGGTGGTAGCAAGAGATCAAGAGATCAATTTCATGTCTTGAAATACAAAATAATACTAATACTATTAAAGAAGATCATCCATTTTATTTAAGCTGTATGTATACGTTTACATGGTAATAAAAATAAATGACAATAACTTTTGGGGATTGAAAAACTTCCTTTAGCTATATTTTTCAAATCAATTTGGCCATATATTAAAAAGTCACAATTTATAAAGTTGCAAGAATTTAAACGTAGTTGTAAAGGCCGGCAATAGTATATTATTCAATTTATTTATTATTGGTTATCTACTCTACTGAATCTTCTTGTTACTGTTGGTATATTATTTCTTTGTTGTGATTTTACTACGGTTAAGGTTGTTATGATGTTGTTATCTTTACCTTTGCGAAAGGATTGTCATTTCTTATTGCAAAGTGTATTTTATTGCACAGAGAATATTATAATTTTCCTTGTTTCTTATATAAAAATATAATTTAAGATGATTTATCAATATTCTTAACAGACAATTTTTTATTGTAATTAGTTATTACAAGGAGCATGTGCCATTATAAAAAACGGTATGAAATATGATCACGTAGACACATAATGCACTGGTAATATCTAACAGGAGGTGTGCCTTTGCTTTGTCGAATTTGGTGTCTTAAAGATACCTAGGAGAACGTACATACTCTGGTGTCTCTTACCCAGACGCTAGAAGACAATAGTACATATGATGTTTTTTCGCATTAATCTTCTGTAAAAAAGTGTTAAAAAGTGATTTCATAAGAACTGCCTTCAGATGGTCTGGATCTGGCAGTGTGACCTGCTTTACTTGTAGGTACTGACGTAATAACCTGTCTCAGGAGAAGCTTTTTTATTAGCGACGTGTGTTATGAAATAACTCACAATATTGTTACTGACCTTACTGCAGGCTCGACTCTATTTTTGCTTTTTTAAAATTTCATCTTTAGATGGTTATTTATTTAAAAATTGGTTCGGAGCCTGCAGTGATGTCGGTATCTCACTGAAATGTGAAGATTGAACTTCACCATGATTAATAGCTGACAGACCTCCATTGATAAACATAGGCCTATCAATGGATTGGCTTACATTGTGTTTGGGTCTGTAATTGGCTTACATTATAAATCTAATAGTACTTTAAAGTTAATTATGAAATTATAGTTATGTTAAGCTGTTGGTGTGTAAATAAATAAATAAATATATAGGTCTAATCTACAGATAACCAAAGGAACGAATAACCGAAACAAACATCCTACGTTTTTCAAAAACTTTTACTATGTCTAATCAGCCATTCTAAATGGTCATAAATGGCCGCCACTAGAGAACCTTGCACCATTTAGAAACTATAATTTTTTAAAGATTACTTTTTAAGAAGAGTTTAAATATGATTAGTCTGTTAATTTAAATTTAAATTTAATTTATTATGAGTAGGATAGGGATATCACTTCGTTGTGCCCGCGTGGAATTCAGGTTGTTTCTCGGTATCGGGTACCTACCTCGCTGTCGTAGCGTACGCGTCTTGCACTGCCTCTGTGGCTTCACGACGCGGCCGCGCTTTGCATAATATGTCTTTACATATTATTATGTCGTATTATATCTTTAACCATACGTCCAAAACATATGCAATACAAAGCAAAAATCACGTGTATTAATTACTTGACACGATAAACTTGCTGATTTTGATAAGAATTTAAAATAATTGTTGATAATATATTGCCAATAAACATCACCTATCGATTCTAATGCAAAAACATAGTTGTTGTGACTTAAATATATAGACATATATTGTAG
Organism: Bembecia ichneumoniformis; assembly: GCA_910589475.2. NCBI lineage: Eukaryota > Metazoa > Arthropoda > Insecta > Lepidoptera > Sesiidae > Bembecia > Bembecia ichneumoniformis. The sequence continues at coordinate 6,331,042 of OU342537.1, read as the reverse complement.
CTGACTTTTTGTAGGCATCATCAAGCTTACAACTTTTCTGTAGAAATCTATACATGTAATAAAATCGTAAACGGGCCTGTCATTGAATATTATTAAAAAAAAAAAACAATTTGTACACGTTGTATTTATGTTATCGAGGTCAAAAAAATAGTTTTTAGAATTTTTGTCTGTTATTAAATTTGTACGTTTGTGCACGCTAAACTCTGAAACGGCCTAACCGATTTGAATGCGGTTTTCACTGATGTATTATAGCAATCTTCCCATAATATTTTGTGTTTGTTTCATTCCAATCAATTTTCAAACAAAAAAGTTACGCCCTATACCGAATACCACAGCGACGAAGTTGCGGGCTCAGCTAGTCAATCATATATGTATGTTAAAGCAGCGTTCGAAAGAAACCTATTCGTTCGATCGTTTTTTCGTCGACTCACTTTGCAAATTCGATTAGCACGAAAAAGCCTTCTCAATTTACAGGATAATTATATAGCCATTCTAAATTTCCATTCTAACTATTGCTGGAAGATTTTTTTTATCGGATGAGTACTACTCCCATACAAACGTACAAACTTTACCTCTTAATAATATTAATATAGACATGAGGTAAGTAGATGCGTCGTGAAACGATCTTTGCTCCACCTATTTTGTTAATATCCTGTTTGTTTATGATTGCGAGCTAATTAGTATTATTTGTACAGTTCCGAAGACATTTGGGCTGACTTCGTATTTATCTAATTAACTGTCTTGTAAACAACAGATAAACTAATTAGACGCAGTAAGCGATTGTTTAAGTTTTAATTTATATTTTTTAAAGTTAGTTCGATTTTATTCATTTGTTACTTATTTATTTATATCGTTTAATTTTAGTGGCAGCAGGATACACTGCGTTTCGCAACATAAATGAGACAGTAATCCCTCGTTTACATAAAAACACCGGAATGAATGGTGCGATGATATGTTTCAATTAGTAAGTAAGAGATGCCAGAACCATTAAGACGCCTATTAAGACAAGGACTAACCTCATACAGAACATAAGTTTTACCAAAATGAGCGCAACCTAATAACCTATGAATTAGGTGCAATATTGCAGGACAACTTTTATAACTTCTCGGAGATGACCGAACAGATTTAAAATTGAAAAGTTTTCCTTAAATTTTGTGTAAAATATGAAAAAAGAAATAAAAATAGCGGATTAAAACTTTAGTACAGAACTTAATTAATAAGCTTAAAAACAAATGTAGTTGCAGCTGAAAATTTTTATTACTATTACAAGAATGCTTTTTTTGGGCTCTGGGGAAATAGATTTTTGTGTAAATCTGCCCGATTCAAACTTTTTTATATATAGTCTCTTATGAACTGTATTTTTTCTAAGTTTTAATTTTTCTCTAAGTAGTGAAATTAGGCGACGAAAATAACTATTCTGCTAAGTCCTCGCTATTAGAAAATGCTCTCTGGCATCACTTTTTCATTGAAACACAAGAGCACATGCTGTTATTTTACAAGGGTTTTCTGTAAGAGGGTGATTAGTGCTACCAGACGGGGTGCCCCATTTATGGCCGAAAACGCACTACAAAAAACCCTAATAAACACACACAGTGACCGAAGATATTTTCGATTCTCAAATAAACAACAAACAATAAAAAAATTAAAAATGAATATAATAAATAAAAATATTATTATAGAAACATGTCTTTTAGTAGCATAGCTTTCGTAACACCATAGACCAAGTATCTTTTTATTTATGTGCCAAATGTAAAATGAACAAAAGCTTTTTCTTTTGTTCATGCATGCTCCAGCTTCACAAGTCTTCCTCGCTCATGCTGCTTCATATTTTTTATTTAACCGTAACAGCAAAAATTGAGCAGCATTATATAAAACTAATGTAAAAAACAGCAGATATGCTGTCGTGTTTCAGTGTTTCGGTGGTCAGTGGGCGAGTAGAAGTTGCCAGAGCCTATTCTTATATTCTTATAATTTAACTTCTCCCCTATCCCTTCATCATCGCAGCCGTAGGACGTCCAATACTGGACAAAGGCCAGTAACGTCGACCCGAGGCTCTTCGTCCTACGCTGCGTTTGCTGGGCCGTGGCCTCCACTCGAGAACTTTCCGGCCCCAGCGGCCGTCAGCTCTCCCTACTATGTGTCCTTAGAGAGTACGTTTCAGCGCCATATGTCATCACTGGCAACACACATTGGTCGAAAACTTTTGTTTTAAGACATTGAGGAATTTTGTTAACCCTTATCCCTTATGCTTTTAAGTGATGACATTGCTTAGGTTGCATTCCACAGGATTATCAGAATTATCTCTATTTTATCGGGATGGGACGATTCATTGCCACCGATTCTTCGCCAAGCCATTTCAGGGCGATTCGTTTCATCACCGTTCCTTTTTGTCTATTGTTTTTCATGCGCACTATTGTAGAAAGCATAAGAATTACTACCAAATGTTTATCGTCAGAAAAGGCGTAAATTTTCATAAAATGTGATGTATTTTAGTTTTACATTAATTTTAATAAATGTCATTTCCGAATAAACCAAGTACTTACTTGTTTTGGCAAAAAGACTATTAAAAAATGTGTTACAACAGTTATTGTAATGGAAACATTTGTGTAACATTTATTTTTTAAGTGATACTGATGCTGATATTTTAACTGAACGGCGATGAAATTGCGACGTCGATTCTATCGGATGAAACGGCCAACGATGAAAAGACGACGGCGAATCGGCGGCGGTGAAATGTCCTAGACCTTTCTTTTATTACTACTGATTATTGGCAATGTAAGTAATATACCTACAAACTTCAAAGTAAAAAGCATGCAAAGCGACAGTTCTATTATTTTCTATCATAACTCTCGAAGCGTGGGAGGTTCAGATGATCTACGTCTTCAAACCTTCTATCTGGAGCTAATACAAGTATATTATTTAGATGAAATATAGATACCACCATAGCAAGTGTAGATCAGTTACAAATATGACAACGCCATTGTAGGGCTCGCTGTAGTATAGCCCTACAATGGCGTTGTCTACGTTCGCACTTTAGGTAGGTACCTAATAAGACCTCTAGTAACTGCAGGAAAAAGCACTGAACTGTCGTGACCGTCACTCTCATATAAATATACCTATAGTTTGTGAAGCTAAGAAGTTTTCACTTCTGACGTGCAGTCCTACGTCTGACAGCTTTTTTATCATCGTAAAAAACTGCACTGTTTGCTGTAGATCCGCATTACTTGGATAAGATGCTGCTGGACGTATTCCGGATGTGTAGAAACTTTATCCTGCTAACGCGCGAACTTTAAGTATACCATTAAGTCACTAAGTGGATAAGATAGCCACCTACCATTAAGTGGTCCGTCAGCGTGCCTGCCGCTCCTAATAATATATAACTATGTCCGGAATTGGGTAAGATGCATCAGCTTTTTAAGTCAATTGAAAATCAATTGAACAGCTTGCATCAGAAATCTTGGCTAGCAGTTCGTGCACGAACTGCTTACCTCAATTTGATTATTCTTATCCCTGAGATATTGCGACCTCAAAAAAAATATCAATAATGTAGCTACCCCCTTATAATTACTTTATTGAGGCAAATACTGTGAATGCAGAACGTGACATGTGCAAAAAACACAGAAAAAATTAATAAACTACAAAAAATATTGCAGAAAAATGTTGTGCCTAATGTTTTTCAACAAGGATAAAATTCTTTTTTAAACTCAAAAAACATTTTTTTGAATTCCATAACAAACGAGTTAATTATGTTTAAATAACCATTCTGTAAATACGCCGCCTTTCCCATTCATTTAGCAGTCCGGCTGGCGGCAGTAACCAACCCCTTACAGACGATCTGTTGTTGTAGGAGATGCCAGAGCCCATTTCCATTTCCTTCCTTATCTCTTAACCCTACCCTAATAAGGCCGGCAGCGCACTAGCAGCACCTGTGGCAATGCTTGTGTTATAGGCGACGGTAGCTAACTACCATCAAGTGGAACGTCAGCCTGTCTGACAACATTCACATAACGAAATAAAAAAAAAACTTTAAGCTTTATGTTATTCGACCATAATAAATAATAATAAACGCTTTTTTTTTAATAAAAACATTTAAAATCGTAGTCAATCTTACCGATGATAAGTTTTAGCAGAAATCTTATATAAGTAAATAAAAGCACATATGAGTGAGTCATACATGAAAGGATGTACAATAAGGCACGTTCAAATTACGAACGACGAGTCGGGGGAGCGGTACACGCATCCACCATTAACTCTTATCCGGTGTCGGGTTGCTATGTACAGTTCATCCCACTTTTTTCCATGTATTTTCCATATTAAAACTAACTTTTTAAATGTCACATTATCATACTATATCACTTATATCACTGTGGCGCTTATATCTACGGAAACATTTTAAAAAACTATCTTTCGACTGTTAAAAGCTTTAATTAAAAATACCCGCCTCGTGTAATGTTACTTTTTCTTCATTCGAGTTTTTTTTGTCAAAGTTTTATAACTAACTAGCGGCCTGCCCTGTCTTCGCACGGTTTCAATTAGGTTTTATTATATATATAAACCTTCCGTGAAAAATTATTATCAAACTGATAGTGAAAATCGCATCAAAATCTATTGCGTGGTCTAGGAGTTAGCGGATATACAGACGCTGGCAGCGACTTCAATATGTCTAAGGAAGTAAGTTTGGATATAATGTTACTGTGTTGGTTTGAAGCTATTTTTTAAATTTATTTTCGTCGCATAATTTGACTTGTTAGAATAAAATTAAAACTCACATAAAAATACAGTGCATAATAGACTATATTTAAAAAAGTTTTGAATCGGGCAGATTTATACAAAAAAAAAATAGTAAATTACTGCCCAAAAAAAGTTTTCTGGTCACACTAATAAAAAATTGCAGCGAAAATTAGTTATTTTATTTTTTAAGCTTATTTATTGACTTAAGTTCTGTACTAAAGTTTCAATAAGCTACTTTTATTAATTTTTTCATATTCAACACAATATTAGCGTCGTCTATAACACAAGCAGTTTCATACTTGTTGAAAGTGCGCCGATCATTGCAGGATTTAGAATAATGTATTAGGAAAGGATATTAGGAAGGGCTCTGGAATCTGCTACTCACTGATACGCAACATATGTTGTTATTGCATGATGGTTTTCTGTAAAGGGCTGGTTACTGCTGCCAGATGACCAGATGCTAGATGGCCAAATGACTACGAAACGCAGTGTGCCCTGACCCACTACTAAACGACTAAACTGCCAAAGGTCGACGCAATCACGACCTCATTACTTATAATATTAGATATTTGTAATAATTAGATATTGTTTGAAAAAAAAAAACAAATAAATAAATATAACCTCCACTAAGCCCGTCATTCATTAGCCCATAAAAAATCTATGTTGCAAATCAAGATCTATTATTTATGTGCTTATAACAATAACATCTACCTTACTTAACTAATTAGTAACTAATATGTTTGACTTCAGATAAACTAATACACTGATGATGTACGCACAATTCATTTTTAAAAAGATATCCACTGTAGGTATCATCGTATAAAATTTTATTATTTTATTAAATAATTCTTTCGGTATAAATGTAATTTTAAGTTTTCGGTCTAACCAAAATTTGTTTACTTAGGTGAATATATTTTGTACTCGTAGTATATACATTTCTTAACTAGTGTTATTTTTGTGTTTGAATAATAATAAGACTTTTCGGGTCAATAATAATGTAAGTAATAAACAATATAAAAAAAGGATAGAATATTTTACAGAAATTTGGTTTATATCATAAATACTTAAACAATAAAATCAATAAATGTGACAGAATATAATGTGTTTATTTATTAGAAAGAGAATCGTGTAAGTAACAAAATAAAATTTAGGTAACTTTTATTTTTATTATGTAAGCAGTAGGTATCCGACCGCAACCTTTGGACCTAAGAAATGCAACTAACATCCAGGTAAATTTTTAATAGTCTGTACAAAGTCCAACCGTAGTCAATAACTAAATTTGTTTGTTTGAGATAACTAATAGGCAGGTATATATGATTAAGTATAAAGTTGTTTAAGAAATGGGTAAAATCGATTTTCAAAAATAATCACTTGAAAACATTATTATTTTAAATAAACAACCATTTATTTTGTTTGACATTTTAACGCTTCACATAATGTGTTAAAGTGTTATTATATTTTAATATTTAAGAATTTGCAAATTATTTGAGAATTTTTAAGCTAGTCAGTACAGCCCTCTCGGAGTAATGCCTTCGGAGTTCTGTTGGGATTGTCAAAGTATTGTAGTGCGTCGGGAATGACTGTTTCCGGTTGTAAAAATTGTCAAATTCTTCACGATTATCAGAAAACTGATGTGTGGCTTCCTCGCAACACGAAACCGAGACAGCGAGCGCCTGCAATCGTATATGGGTTGGATTCGCCAATGCTGGCTGTGATATTGGAAGAAAGTCTATACCTAAATTATACCTAATAACAACAATAATTGCCAAATATCTAATAAAAATAGCATTTTCCCGCCAAAACTACGGCCTAGGTATAGATACTTGTCTGAAATAAAAAAAATATTTAAATGTAAATATGTGTGTGATTAATTAAGTCTTTGCAGATTACTAGATTTCTCGTGACGCTCAAGCAGTTTATTAAAGCATACTAAAATATTAAATAGGTAGGTATTTCATTATGACCTAAGTTGGAGGAATATCAGAATAAAGACGGCGCAAATTTTTAATAGAAAAAAAAATTATAATAAATTTTAAACCTAGAAACAAAAATGATTTTAAATAAATTTAAAAGGGGTGTCAGTTGATAAACGCCCTATAATACAACGCCCATAAATAATTATGTCTAATCCACTTAGAAATTTAAAGCAATCAAAGATTCTCACTGGTCTTTCAGTGGTTAAGTAATCACTTAGGTATAGGTATGTATTATTTTTAAGGAAACAAATATTTAATTATCTAACCTAAATACTCCTGCGAACCTGATTTTATAAATCGTTTCATGTAATTATACCTAATAATATGCACATATTCAAATTTGGTTGAATGATTGATTGAATATACTTAATTGAATATGTAATCAATAATTTTATAAGATTCAAAAAAATGATCGAGTTTTAAATAGATGTAGGTATTAAAATATTTAGGCCTAAAAATAAAATTAAGAAATCCCGTCCCAACTGGTTCTCAATAGTTAAGTGGCTAATTTTATTATATATCTAGGTATGTCATGTTATCATATTATGAAGTGGTTATTAGATGTATTGGAGAAATATAAATAAAATATTAATATGGTTTTATACACAATTTTTAAAGTATGGGTAGGTACCTAATTGTTGTTTAACGAAAGGACAATAACACAAAAAATATTTTTATCTAATAAAATTAATCTGTAGCTAAATTAATAATATCAAAATTAATTTTAATCAAAAGTTATACTATGAGTTAAAGCTGTTGTCACCTTGTAATGAGGGCTCATATAAGTACCTACTTATTTAATTACTTACTATAATATGTATAAATAAAAATAAAATACTACTGAATAAAACTAATTCCAAGAAATCGACATTTTGTCTAATTTTCTTACATCTATTATGTAGAAAAATTAGACAAAATTTAGTTCGCTTTTAGATTACCTATATCTAGCTGTAATGAATAGCTATACCCTCAATGTAACGCGTCGCGTAGCGTGCCTATTGGTTTGATGAAAGGTTTTCAATAGATTAACTTTTCGTATCTATTTAATTCACTACTTGAATTACAACTTTCTACCACCATTCAATAATATATAACACGAAATCTTGTATGGTTACAGATGTAAAGTTGAATCGAATATCGCATGAAACTCTATTCTGCTTAATTGACACAGATCCACATTTACAGGCTAACGCACTTATGAGTATTTCATGTTTTTATCGTTGCGAGCTGCGGTATTATTACCAGCGGGCTTATGTCGCGACGCTGAGGATCTCTACGCTCGCGGTGAGGGGAGGGGCGAGCGGAGGGGGGCGAGGCGACCCCCATCCCGCGCGGGGGGAAGGGTGGAGGGGGTAATTGCGCGCGCAGCTCTCGAGGGGCGGAGACTCACCCCGGTCCGCCTCGACCGCCGCCAATTACCGACTAGGTGGAGGGGAGCCCAGGCCCCTGGCCTCTATTTACTCTTTCAATCAGTGCGAGTGTTTGCCCCTGGCCGGCGTGCACGCGCGGGTGATGCGCTAGCCATGATCTCGCAGAAGCTCTCGTACGGCGACGTGCCGACGTCCGGATCGCTATCCTCACTGTCGCCAAGTCTCGCGCCTCCATATGTCAACGGCATGGGTTGCATGCCGGCGCAGCCCTACCCGAATCTCTACACGAACAACATGGTGGCAGGCGGCTCGTGCATGGGCTCGCCTGGCGTCGGTTACTCGCCGCCCAGCACCATGGCGTCTTGCATGGGCGGCGCGGCCGGAATGCCCTACGGATCTCTGCCGCGCGAACAGGAAGCCGCTTCGCCGACGTCCGCCCTGCAACGGGCCCGCAACGACAAAACCTACAGAAGATCGTACACGCACGCGAAACCCCCATACTCGTACATATCTCTCATAACGATGGCCATTCAGAACAATCCCACGCGCATGCTGACACTCTCCGAGATCTACCAGTTTATAATGGACCTGTTCCCGTTCTACAGACAAAACCAACAGCGCTGGCAGAATTCAATCAGACATTCGCTGTCGTTCAACGATTGCTTCGTAAAGGTCCCGAGAACTCCAGACAAGCCTGGCAAAGGTTCCTTCTGGACGCTGCATCCGGACAGCGGAAACATGTTTGAGAATGGATGTTTTTTGAGACGACAGAAGAGGTTTAAGGATGAGAAGAAGGAGAATTTAAGGCAAGCGCAGAAGGCAGCTCACGGGCACGGTCACCACGGTTCGTCGCATGAGAAACGTGATCACGTCCACGAGAAATCGGCAGGCGGTGGCACGAGCGTCGGCGAAGATAAGGAGATGCGTGACGAGTTATTAGCGCAGCTGCACGCTGGTCCCGAGCTGTGCTTGCCCGAGCATACGCCGCTAGCGTTAGAGCATTACGCGCAGTTGAAACAGGAGCCTTCTGGGTACGCGCCTGCCCCGCATCCGTTCAGCATCACGCGGCTACTGCCCGGCGCCGACACGAAGACCGACCTCAAGATGTACGACGTGAATTACGGATATGGACACACGCCGGCGGAGAACTACTACCAGTCGTCTCTGTACCACCACCACGCACACGCCCACGCGCAGCCTCCCTTGTGACAATATCCCCTGGCGTAGGCGCCGAGGCGCGCGCCCGTCTGGAGCGTGCCCCACGGTGACACCGCCACGCCTTAGTAGCGCATACCCCACGTAAGTCCTAACTACTGAAGAGCCGCGAGGCCTTCTGGCGCACAAAGACTATATTTACGACAAATCAATCTGATAATTATCTGTTAAAATCTCATTAAATTATTGATATTCGGACTCCGAAGTGAGCGTGATTTGTGTTCTGGTGATATTCTCATCGGCGTCCCGCTGCCCGTCTCGAGTCACGGTGTAAATATGTATAACGAAAGCATTTTATTGTAGATTTTTAGTGCACGTTGTAATCAAGTGTTTGTGGCGGGCGGCGGCGACGCGCGTCTATAGGCCTAAAACGTATATTTGGAACTTTTGCGAAAGTGTCCTTTGCTGAACCTTCTAGTCAGCTTTCATTCGTATACCAACTTGATGGGTCTTTAAAATGTTATTGTTATCTACTTAATATTCCGCGCCTGCCTAAACTTCGACACTAATAGATACGATATTACGCTTAAAGTATAAGCAATCACAGAAAGATAACTACGCTTTGATTATTGACAAACGATGTTTATCTATCGATGTTTAGATAAATTCGCTTTGTTTATTTATTGAGCGCGCGTTGAAGTCTTTTGTTTAATTTTGAACAAACAAAATTCGACGCCTTCTTGTCGAAGCTTCCGTTCGAGGCTTTAAAAAAATCTAGTGATGATGATTTCGATTGACACAAATTAACTTCCAGCATAATATAAGCTGGACTTCTCCAATCCAAATGTACCTATTTAAAAAAACTTTATCCGTTTTATTGGTGATTATGGATTTTTAGTTATTCCATTGTTCTAAATTTTCGGTTCTGATCTCATGGCGTTGGTATACGAATGGTAGAATGTGCGAAGGAGTGACGACATGTCCATGAAAAACTGTGCAATGTTTATGTAACAAAAAGTGTATAAAATAATTATAAAATTAGATAGGTGAAATGGAATTATTAGTTCTTTCATCGACCATCGCATTTAGGAGTGTAGTTAAGTTTTTTGTATATATAAACGCTAAGGTAAATATAATATAATGACTTCTAAATAATGGTGTTTGGTGTAAGGTGGGTTCCTATCTATGCTTCAACACATTCCATTCAAATATATTATATTTATATGCGAGTATCAATTTAGCATTTACCTATTACTAGTTTGACAAGCGTATTGTAGGGTAAAGAACAATAACTTATTGATATATTTTGAAACAGATATAGTTAAACTATTTTCATTTTAGGAAATATATAAATTTTTATTCGTAACCTTATAGGTATAAATTTGAAAATAATGAGTCCAGGTTAATTATCAACGTAACGTTCTCATAGATCTTAAAAAGCTTCGATAACTAAGAAGATTATGGACTTTGATTTGGAAAAGCCATTAAAATTCTCGACTAAAGAAAAAAGGCAAAGTTGTGTTTAGAATAAACGATATGGGAATAAATATCTATTGAATAATATCTATATTAAACAGGCAGCATATAAATAAAGCCCCCAAAAAGGCTAGAAACCTATAACATTTTTTTTAAATAGTGGAATACCACAAAAATTTACTTACAAGTAAAGAGTTTGTAATGAAGTTTACCTTGAATTTATTGTGACTACACAACCTTGGGCAGTTTGACCTTTCATGTTCGTTATAAGATGTCAAACGAATCGACAAAATGACACCTCATATAAATCACATCGTCTTTTGATTTTCATTAAACATTTTTGATTTCTATCTTTATCAGTGGAAGTGTTAATATAAATCATATTAAATTTTACTAACTTAAGTAAAATAATGAGAAGAAATGTTAAGTAATATAATTTTATAAACCACAGACGATATTAATTATCTTTTGTTGCATTTATTTCCATCCTACATCTTATACCTACACAATTATTATAACAAAGACATAAGATAAAAGATTTAAAATAACTTAAGACATAAGATTTAAAACATATGAAATTGTTACGTACTTATATTCCTTTCATTAATTTTTTTTAATAAAAAATTAAAAGTCTAATAAAATTATTAGTAAACCGTTTTCTAACTATGGCATTGTTTTAATATTTTAACACAATACAAAATTTTAATGAAAAATCTTTTTAAACGCGCATGAGATCAAATTTTGATATCCTTTTTATTTATATACTTACTAGCTGAGCCCTCAATAGTGGATGTACACTTATATGATTAACAGGATTTTAAAGGAATAATCTTTATTGTATTGCATATTATATTGAATTAAAATCTTTATCTTCTTACAACTTAAAGTTGCTCCCCATTTTTTCAAAATTCAGATAGATTTTATGAAGTGGGCGTTATTATTTTTATTTATAAATATTTATACTAATAAACGTCTCATACAGTCATTAATTACTTGTGGTAATATTTTCTACTAATTTTCTAGGCCTCAATAAATTATCTCGAAAGTATTTTTCTTAGATTCGTTGTAGATATTCATACATAATAATGTAATTATTGAAATAATAAATAAGTAGGTACATTATATAATTATCCCTAATCCCTAATTGATATATGACTGTGCATATTAAATGTTAGTTTATCTTTGCTCAAATTGATTTCGTACAAATTAACAGCGATGCTAGTTTACAGTTGAAGATTAAGAATTTATCTAGGGCAACACTGGGCTTTTTTTCTTATTCGCACTAAGTAAAATTATAAAATTTTATAGATATGACTGTTTCCATATGAGGAAATATGTTTTAATAGTGTATATATTTATAAATATTTCTATTATTTTGAGACCACATTTCGAATGTATTTAAAACAGAACTGATGTTAGCTTATAAGAATTGGCTAAATAATTCTCCCATCCATTTGAAGTTAATTCTTCATAGCTATTACCTATCATACTATTCTTTCTCATAGCTATTCTCATAGCTATTCTCATAGCTATTTGAGTAGTTCTGCGCTTGTCAAACTATATATGAGTTTATTAAATGTAATTAAGGAAATTTATGTATCCATCATGTATCTATATGCTGAATTGATTCTTGCACTTATAAATAACATATACTCGAATATAGATAGGATACTTATATATCATCTGTTAGTTTCAGAGTTAATAAAATTAAGTATTTACAAAAAATATGTTTTGTTTCCTTTTCATATTTAAACCATATTTTTTTATGTTTTTTTCAACTTATTTGCGAATACAACTGCAATATTGTGTTCCATATGCAAAGACACTAATCGTACAGCCAATAATGAAGCACTAGATTTGATTTGTAGTACGGAATGAAAGCTTCAAGAATATACGACTTGGAAAAACTCATTTCCAAAGGCGAAAAAACAAACAACAAAAGATATTTAATACTTCTAGAAAAGCTGCTTAGAGATTCACTATTCGGTGAAACATAATAGTTAAAGGTATAAACTTAGTATTTTAAAAATAGAACACTGCGGAGCGGTTGAACAATCTGGACACCTTTTTAGACGGCTTTCCTAACGCGCCATTTTATAATCGTTACTTAAGTTTTAAATTTAGAATATATAGACTTTCTTTTCCAATCATTAATTAGCTCATGCTTTTATGTAGCTTGCGCTTCATCATAATCTTAATCTTTCAGTAATTTTTAAAGTATTGTCGCAATTCAATCTTGCATCAATCAGTGTAATCGTAATTCAATCTTATATCCAATATAAAGCAGTTATGTAATCTCATTAAATGGGTATACCTACATATACATATCTTTATGAGTATAAGTAGGTACCCATAGCTTTGCATAGGCCTATTGGATATAGAATATTGTTGCAGAAGATTTTTTAAATTAAATAATTTATTTATTATCGCATAAAACTCTGATTTTAAAATAGTTTTTTTTAATATTCATGAATTATTCATTACAGTCACTTACAGTCTGAAGTGAATGCAGATTTTATGCATCTGCATCTGCATTCTATAGTTTTCATCTAGAATTGGAGATAAAAGCACGAAATACGATTATATAATGAACAAATGTTTAGCCATAAATTTTATTATATACTAACTTTTGCTTGCGACTTCGTCAGAATTAGGTCCACGTGTTATTCTGATGTATAAACTATTGTAAAGTTTCATCAAAATCAGCTCAACAGTTTTGCGTTTAATTTTCTAATTTTCTTTCCACTAAATGCGTTTGTGGTTTTAATTAATACTATCTACTTTATTGATATAAAAGCGTCACACTGATGCAAATTCATTTTGCAAATTATATATTCTCAAACTAACAACTAAAATTAACAAATTATATAGGTATAGGTACTCAAACTCAACTGCAAAAATTATATATATATACTCAACTGAAACTCAACTAGGTATATACTGAAAATTATATTTATTGTAGTGGCAGGGCACATTGCGTTTCGCAGTCATGTGGGCAGCCCGTCTGGCGGCAGTAACCACCCCCTTACGGAAGACCACCGTGAAATTACAGCACGTGTGCTGTTGCGTTTTGGTAAGTGAGTAAGGGATGTCAGAGCCCATTTCCCTAACCCTTCCCAATCCTTTATCCTTAATCCTAATGTAGTCGACAGCGCACTTGCAGCACCTGTGGAGTTGCTTGTGTTATAGGCGACGGAAGCCACTTACCATCATATGGATCATCAGGATGTCTGCCGACCGTAACATAAAAAAACCTTCCGTTTATTGCTATTAGGTCCAATGGACTTTAATATGGTTTACCTACTAGTGAAAACCATATTAAAGTCCATTGGGTGTTTTAGAAAAATTTATACGAAGAAATAGAGTGAGGCAGAGATTTTAATTTATTATATATATCTCTAAATATACATACATTTTAATAGACGATATTCTAATTTTTTATTTGGAATTTAAACAATAGACAAAAAGAAATATTCGTTCATACAACGAATATTTCTTACTTATTCTATTACGTAGTTTTACATGCTTATAAAAAATGCACAATAAATGCGTTCCTGCAATAATGCGACAGTCTAAATTGTCTTTAACCCTTTAGCAGCGCCTTTGGGTGCGTTCGGCCGGCGCCTAGCAATTAGGTTGTATCTTAACAAAAACTACACAATGCATTTTCATCAATGAACAAATAATACGCTTTTAATAGCACCGAGCGTGATTTTCACTTTTGTCGGTGTTGCGTAATGCGGAAAGAGTTTTATTCCGGTGTTTTTTTGGTTTGGTCCGAAGGCGAGTCTCGCGTCGAGGTAGACTTACAAAAGCAGTCGTAAAGCAATAAATGTACACAAAGGGTTAACACGTGGCCGTCGGTCGGTGCTAATTTGTTCAAAGAAAACGGCAAAAATGTATTTAAAGATATTCGAAAGAGCTCTCCCACTGTTAAGCTTGGTCGTATCAACTTACCTTCTTATGAATACCTAGTTGGTACAAAATGCTGCGATCTGCTGGTTTTATTTCAAACTAGCGATTCGCCCCCGGATTCGTACAGTGCATTTTTTTCTGTAAATTAGTCACGTGTATATTCACAGACCTACTTTCTCGGCTTTATTACACATTTTTCTTTTTAGAAATGATTTAAAATTAGCTAATAGACAGTTTATTGTTGTAGATTTATTATAAATCATTATTTTTTTTAACCTTAATTAAAAATAACAAGATATTTTTTATTGTATAACTAGCGACCCGTTTTCGGGTTCGCATGTATGCATTTTTTTCTGTAAACCATCCTCGTTTATAAATACCATTAAGTAGTATAAAACACATCAAATTCCGTTGAGTGGTTTAGCAGAAGTTAGCAGTGACACAGACAGAAGCAGACTGCTACTTCATTTTATAACATGTATAAATATAATACAGATTTCATACCAATATTTAGCAGGTATACATATAAATCACACACAAAATAATTAAGAAATCCATAGGTACACGTAATCAAAAGTAATCTATATCTAACAATAATAAATTATAATATCTGGTATTTAACAATAACACTTAAAAAGTATTTAAAATTAATTATAAATTACTTATAGATCTACTCAGTTAAATATGTTCAATATAATTATGTGTATGAAAAAAAAAAACATTAGCATTATCAAGCTCTGGGGAACAGCATCTTCATATTGAAGTATCCATCTCAATATTGAAATTATACAGAGATTTCAGAACATGATGTTAAGATTAATAACCAATGGCCCTTGGTTTGTCATGTCATTAAATAGAGTGGGATTTGACACAGATCACATACCTAGCATGTCATTTTTAACCCCACGTACCTACTATTTATTGTCCCACTACGGCGACAGATTGTAGTAGGTACATATTAGAAAAAAAAATGACAAGTTTATGTCCCATAGCCCATAGGCATGGTTCCAAGCGTGTTGACTGCAATAATGTCGTTGCATAGCAAGAATAATTTGCTGACAGAGCTAATGGTCGGCTCTGGAGTTTAAAAAATTAATACTCAATTATAATATAATTCAATTGAGGGTTGACTGATTTGATTCAGACAGGAGCTATGTTTTTCAATACCTATAGATTACTTGTTCCTACTTAATATGAAAAACATCTGTTACATTCATTGAATATTGAAGAGTCATAGACAATGTTATTCTTAAAAATAAAACGAAGTAGTTAATGTTAAATGTTCAACAACATTCAACAATAAAGACTTCATTCAATTGGCAAAGATAAACTGTTCTCTAAATTCAAAAGACAACCTCTTTTTTTCAATCATAGAAATTCCTGAAAAAATATAAAGCTTTTTTTTATGTTAAGGTCGTCGGAAAGGCTGTGGTTACCGTCGTCTATAACACAAGCAACGTCACAGGTGCTGCAAGTGGAATGCCAAACATAGTGAAATTGAGGATAAGGGATTAGGATAGGGAAATGGGTTCTGATATCCCTTACTCACTAGTCGAAACTAGTGAGTAAGGGTGGTCTTCTATAAGATAGTGGTTAGAATAAGGTTAATAGAAAAATATGGCGTTGAATTTTGTGTTTGAGTTCGAATTTTTTTGAGTTTTACGCCATTTTGAACTTAAACAAGTTTTTTATACCTACCAACATAATTAAGTTTTTTTTTATTAAAAATAAGTTTTACTGGAACTTAGAAAATAGCATTTACTAGCCATTATTTTCATTCATAATATTTTAGGCTCATAAAACTCACTTTCCCGAAATGTGCACTTTTTCTAAAGGTACAATTATTGTTTAAGAAGGATCACTTTCTCGGAAGGTGCACTGTCTCAAAAAGTACACTCCCCAATTGGAACACTTTCTCAGATAGAGGATATTCTTAAATGGTACGTAAGATATTATCTCAGAAGGTGCACTTTCCCAAAAAATGCACTTTCTCAAATAATGGTAATTAGGTATATCTGGGTGACCGTTGTATCTATCAGGTATTGGCTTTACCGTCTACATTCCTTGCGAGAGAGGATTGTTCTTATTTATATACTAGCTGAGCCCCTCAATTTCGTATGCGTGGTATACGGTATAGCATGTAACTTTTTTGTTTGTAAACCGATTGAAATGAAACAAAGACTAAACGTTACGGGAAGCTTGCTACAATACATCAGTGAAAACCGCAATCAAATCGGTTAAGCCGTTTCTGAGATTAGCTTGCACAAACGCACAGACAAACAGACAAAAATTCTAAAAACTATTTTTTCATCTCGGTAACATAAGTGCAAGGTGTTATTGCAAGGTAACATAAGTGCAAGGTGCAACTGTTATTTGAAATAATTTGTCGTGCCCCTGTACCGCGCGGGCGAAGACTCATTGAAACGGTCTAACCATAGATTATCTTATAAAAGTTTACAAAAATGATGGAACTTTAACACGTATTAATATCAAATATTTCTTTTAACTCTTTAACGCCAAGCTGGGATATAAGCGGCAACACCGCGGGAGGTTTACAACAGCCATAAAATTATCACTGCAGCGTTGACCCAGAGAAGGGGCAAAGGATTCAATGGGGTTTGCTCCATTGTCTCTCTGACGTATACCAAGATACTGGCTTCCGAAGCGTTGTTGTTCTTTTTTTTTAAACTTTCGATTTCATTTGCTATGTGGTACTTCATGCATTTAGGTTTCCAGCTTTTCAAAGATTTATCAATTTTTAGGTTATATTAGTTTACAATCTTAATGAACACAATTAATGATTTTAGAAAAGATTATTTAGTGCTCTTTTCATTTTAAGATAGATTTAGTAATCATCAATTATATCTTGACATCAATACAATACAAAAATTTAGTTAAAATTTTAATATTTATAAATCAAAATATCAAATACTAGCGGCCCGTCTCGGCTTCGCACGGGTGGATATTTATTTTTTAAACATTTTTGAGTTTATTCGTGGAAAACGGCAATTTTGTATGAAGGGGGGTAAAGGGCAAAGATGGGGGAGGGTGAGTAGCCTATGTTACTCGCTGATAATGTAGCTTCCTATAGTTGAAAGAATTTTTAAAATCGGTCCAGTATTTGAGTTTATTCATTACAACCATATATTTGTATGGAGGGGGAGGGGGTAAAGAGGGAGATGGGGGGTGGGTGAGTAGCCTATGTTACTCGTTGATAATGTGGCTTTCTACATAGGAAAGAATTTTTAAAATAGGTCCAGTAGTTTTTGAGTTTATTCATTACAAACATACAACAATACATACATACATATACAAATCTTTCACTTTATAATATTAGTATAGATATCTCCAAAAAATAATGTATATCAAAAAAGTCACATTGAAATTGTATTACCCGTTATTGTAGATGTGTAGGTATATCTAAGAGGTTTAATTTTTGTTTATTATTTATACTAATATTATAAAGCTGAAGAGTTTGTTTGTTTGAACGCGCTAATCTTAGGAATTACTGGTTCTGATTGAAAAATTCTTTTTGTTTTGAATAGTCCATTTATCGAGGAAGGCTATAGCCTATATAACATCATGCTACGATAAATAGTATTATATAAGAAGTGTCCAGTACCGCGCGCCCCACGCACACGCCGCCGCCGTATGAGCCGCCGCCGTATGAGCCGCAGCGAAGCGTAGCCGAGTTCAGCTAGTATTTAATATATGCCTGTTTCCTTGTTCTGAAGGTTTCAATGATTTTTTTTTATCTTTTTAGTATTTTTCTGAGTATAAATAATGAAACGATGCAAAATTTTTATATTTTAACTTTATGTTTAAAAATAATGAAGTCGAACAAGAACGACGACCAATTTTTTAAAATGATAATAAAAAATTATTATAAGAATAAAATGATAAATTAGTCACAATACTTAAGATAAAACTAAATATCACAATTCTTTTATAATGAAAACCCTATAGTCAATGGACACATGCTCGCATGTGGGTGGTTTTTATTTTTTACATTTACAACCTACGTCACACCATTCAACTTGTCAAGCTACCGGGCTTCCCGGTTCCTCCAAAACACTGATGACCACCATTCAAAAACTTTACAAGTCATCAAAACTGATCACCAAATATGTTTTGCTACTAGCTTACTTGAGAAAATTAAAAAGTATCTTTAGCACGTCTCAATAAGGACTAGATTGGATCCAAAAGGATTCACATTAGCGGCACATACAAGTTGTTTCAATTGTAACGTTTATAGTGAATCACTTGAGGATTGAATATTTTTTTTGTGTAAGATGACGGTTTGTTTTTTTTTTTTTAGTTTTATTACAACATTTATGTTTGAATGCCAACGCGATATTATGTCAACAGGGCCTTGTGCTCGACCTTTTATGCGTTTTATACAGTGTTAATAAAAATTAAACACTTTCTTTGAAAGTAACGGTCGAAAGATTCTTGTGAATCGTATGCATGCCATATATGTCGTTGATACCGCCATATATTATGACAACTTGTGAAAATTATTCCAACTCTCATTGTTTATTCTTTACTTTAAAATAAAACAAATAAGAGTCTCTGCTTTTTAAGCTTGTTGTTGAATTTCTTTTAAAAATGGCTGCTTTATTTTTTCTTTGTTTTCTCCCACTTGCATGGAAATGAGTTCATAATTTAAAAAAAAGAATACGTCAGTCGACTCTTCTCAGTTTAACACCCACAGAAGTTAGTTCTCCTTATCTCTATTCTCACTGATCGTAACCAACTAGATTACCGAGACGCGACCAGTTGATCAGAAAAATACGACAGCCATTTTGAATTAACGAATATTTTCAACATTTTTACATTTATTATTATTATGAATTTTTTACGAGGGGAGAAATCTTCAAAAGATACCTTATGACCAAATGCCGTATGCGAAAAACTTAACCGGCTTGCCCTGGTGGGCCAATTGCAACAGCGACGGCGTCAGCCGCGGCCGGCACAAGTGGTCCCCGGGCCTGTGGAGATCCCTCGAAGGCGTTGTATCCTGGTCACGCCTCTGAGATGAGAAGCGACGTGGCGGTCTTCCTCTTCTTTCTCGGTGTCGGGGCAGCTGCGCGTCGTGGTCATCACCAGCAAGCGCCCCGTTTGCTGCTATGATGGGGTCATCCTGACCCAACAGGAAGTGTCGAGGTCTTAAACGAGAAAGAGTATTGTTCGCATCGGGAGTGTAAGTGAGAGAGCTAACCACTAGCGGGTTGGGGTGGCGAGGGAGTTTGTCGTAGTATTTCACAGTGAAGTCCTTGAAGCACTTGACGATTGAGTGGAGGTTTAGGTCGTGGTGGAGATCGACGTTGCGGATGTACCACGGGGCGCCCACGGCTCTCTGCAGGAATCGGTTTTGGAAAATTTGGAGAGATTAGTCATTTATTATTCTGTGTTTTATCAAGTTGCAAATAAATAATTCGATTGATTTATTGATTTGCAAGTTGTTGTTAAGGAAAAAGTGTTCAGCTACTGGACTTTTCAAAAATTGTAGATAATATAAAAACATAAATTTTGTTTATTGTATGTTTTTGCATATTACTTCCTCACAAGTTAGAGGAAAAGCCTTCGCAAGACTCTGCCGAAATAGCAATTGACATTTGTTTTAAAAGGCCCCATCTCTTTTAATTCGCTTGAAAAGTATTCGCGGCTTCGCTTAGTCCTTCCAATACTACTCGGCTGACAGTTACTTTATTCCTGATCGCCGTAATCAGGATGACCATGGCGACCATGGCGTAGCTAAATAGCCTTGTAAAGTTGGTGTTGTACTGAGCGATTTTATACCATGTGGTTCTGAATGTCACATTACGGATTCTTTCGTCTTGCCCGATCTATACAGGGTGACCCAGCATCGACGGATCAAACGGGGTGTGGTGGTAGAGGGGCCCAATACCTATCCAATGGACCCCCATGTATGTTCAGCGATTATTATTAGATTTCGAGTTATTCAGCTTTTTGTGCTGCTTTTGTGTAACTCCGAATTCGTAAACAATTTATTTTATTGTGAGTAATCCATTATTACTAAAGCTATAATTTATTTTTATTCTTATAGCCTGATACTATAGCTATCACATGAAAACATAATTTAATTGATGCTTTTGAACTACACTGAATAAAAAAATATTGTTCTCAAAAATTTTCTAAAATGCGAGTATAACAACTTAACTTTCTAAGGTTATAACTCAAAAAAATAACTGAATTTTTTTTTTGAAAACTATCTTAAAAACTTCTTTAACATTCTGTCAATACGTCACACAAATTTCATTTAAATATCTGCAAGATTTCTAACCAAAATCTACTTTACAAATTAGGAAAGTGAAAATATCACTTTAATACCCACGTGCCTTTTGTTTTCAAATTCCACGAAAGTTGTTTCGTGTAACTACTTACCATTGTAGTTTTGACTTATTCTATCAATTCAAAGACAAAGACAAAGCTAGCAATGCAGTTCACCAGTTTAATTATAACTTGATACAAAAAAATTAACTGTTCTAAATGTTTCAAAATAACATGTATAAAACAACAGAATAATAAGAACGATTTATTTTTTCATGACAAATGTTCGAAATGTCCACCAACAGCTTCAATGTACATGCGACATCTCCTTAAAAAAATACGTTTTAATTACATTAAACGTTATTGATTATTAATGTAACATTAAACAATACATGAATAATTAATTTTTACATACATGGGGGTCCATTGGATAGATATTGGGCCCCTCTACCACCACACCCCGTTTGATCCGCCGATGCTGGGTCACCCTGTATAGTTGAAAATCTTTGGTTAACACCTATAGCGTAGTGAACTACCTTGTTGAGAAAAGTGCATAAAAATGCAGGGCCAGATTAACCATGTCAGGGCCTACTTTTCTACTTCCCTCAACTGTGCAATTCTATTTATAATTACGCTATTTTTAATTAACTACCAACAATACCAACCAACCCCCCCTTACAGAAGACCACCGTGAAATAACAGCACGTGTGCTGTTGTGTTTCGGTGAGTGAGTATGGGATGCCAGAGCCCAATTTCTATCCACTCCTAATCCCTTATCCTTAATCCTACTGCAGTCGGCACAGCGCACTTACAGCAACTTTGGTGTTGCTTGTGTTATAGGCGACGGTAGCCACCTACCATCAAGTGGACCGTCAGCCTGTCTGCCGACCTTAACATAAAAAAAATTAATATCACCCTATTAAAAATGTTATTAAATGCAAAGTTTTCTTGGTAAATATGTGTGATATTCTAAAATATCTTTGACATACGTTCCGAAACGTACTGAATTATGACGAAATAATACAAAAAAACAGGGCAGTAATATATTGTTATTAAGAATTTGTTAAGTACTAATCTTCTAATTTAATTTTCATTCAAAATGTTTATGTTTTATTTTTTTTACACTAAGCTCGGGGGCCCCTAGCGGTTACGGACCCCTTAGGCAGTTGCCTACATCGCCTAATAGAAAATCCGGCCCTGAGAGCATGTTCCTTGCGTGTCAAGTTCAAACTTAATTTCTAAATATAGAGATACCTACTAGCGTGAGTTATAACTTAAAAACTTAATAGTAGATTAATTTACTTTTATCTTGTTTGACGATCTGTATATATAAAAAAGTTATATCTTTATACATATAATTCTTATAGGTACGTATAATTCAGGACATGTGCTACTGTTGGACCCATTTTGAAGATATTTTTTGTGTGGGTTTAAAGTGTTTTCGCCCGCCATTGTAACTGTGTTTCACACCCAGTTGGCTTCTGGACGGAAGACAACGACTAACCTCAGACCTCGACTAACACAATTTTTACTAAAATGAGCGCATTTTAATAATCTATAAAAAAAGGTAGGTTTTTGTAGCTTCTCAGAGATACCGAACAGATTTAAGGTCTTTCTTAAATATTGTGTAAAATATAAAAAAAGAAATAAAAGTAGCCGATTAAAGGTTTAGTACAGAACTTAAGTTGATTAATAAGCTTAAAAACAAATGTAGTTGTCGCTGAAAAATTTTATTACTGTAACGAGAATGCTTTTTGGGCAGAATTTTACTAATTTTTTTTCTTACAAAATAGATTTTTTTTGTATAAATCTGTCCGATTCAAACTTTTTAAAATACTTATAGTCTATTATGCACTATATTTTTATCTTAATTTAAATTTTACTCTAAGAAGTCAAATTAGGCGATGATAATAACGCTTTTCTTCAAGTTCTCGCCTTAAGGCTAGCATAAGGTGCTCATCCAGCGGGCTCGTCGATAGATTCTCTGCTAACAAAGCTAACATAATATAAATTCAAATAAGATTCAACTAGGTTCAATAAGATGATTGTCAAAGTAATTTTTTAAATGGTTTCATATTGCTTCGCTAATAGGTATATGTATTTTTCAACATTGGTTATATACCTACCTACTAATCTAATCCGTCTATGTCTCTTTCTATGAGTATACTTAGTATATACCTACACGTAATATAATCCTTTCTATACATATCCACACATTTTTTATATGTGTTTCTGAAATACTGGACCGTGACTGCCTTTGTGTTTTTTTAAGCTAACTTGTCATTTATGATATATAATATGATTAAAACACGTTCATGTTCCTAAATTATGACAACCCCATTCCTCTTCTCTGTAACATGCTACTTACTGGTTTTATCGCCGTTCGTTGTCTCATCGCGACATTAATTGGATGACGTCATTTATCTCATAAAAAATACTGCCTCTTTATTATGTTGTATAGTTTGAATCATATATACCTACTTACATTTTGATTAACGACTTTGTGAAAATCACTGTATATATATATATTCTAATTTAGGGAAGTTGGGTACCTTTTACAGTTGTAAAGTTATAAATTATGTAGGTACTTACCTATGTAATATTAATTAGGCTTGTTACTTACCTATATTTACCTACTTACCGATATTATACAAAGTGTATTTAGTAACTAAAACATTTATATAACTCCCTATCATAGACAATAAAGTATAGTAGGTAGTATACTACTTTATTACATAGCTTTGCAACATACTGTATTAGATAGTTACATATCGAGTCAAAGTTTTAGACCGAACTGAAGTAAGGAAGCTGCGCTAAAGTGTATTCGCCTCGAGTTCACGTCAGTTATTTCACATGGAGTAAAGAAATCTCACTTCTAGGAGTAGAATTACTCTGTGGCCGGAGGGTCTACTTACTTCATGTTTAGTACTTATTTACTTAACTTTATAAATTAAAGTAAGACGGTTGGCAAGGCTACTTTGTACGTGTCCTTACATACACATTATAAAACAAAGTCCTCCCGCCGCCGCCGTCTGTTTGTCTGTATGTTCGCTATAATCTCAAAAACTATTGAACAAATTTTCACGCGGTTTTTATCTATCAACGGAATGATTCCTGGGGGAAATTTAAGTGTATAATTCGTTAAATTTGCATAAATTGATTGAAATATGACGATGATTGTTGAAGATGTCGGAAAAGATCAAGCCGTTATCGTGAGTTTTTTTTTTATATATTTGGCTTGTACATTCTAAGCCCAAAATGGAGGTTCTCCTTTGTTATGGATAGTTGCTTATTGCAAGATTCTCATAAATCTTTAGTTTTTTTTTTAACTTTGTTTCAAAAGTATCAAACAATTTTCTTTATTGTGTATGTTGAAGTCTATATACCTACTTAATTGAGTTGTGATAGTTTAAACTCGTCACAGATTTAAACAGAAATTCTATGCGTAATGACATTAAATTCTTTTTTCTGTTATAATCTTGTATTTTATCTTTTTCCAAGATTTTACAAGTACATACAATCTTTTTGTCCAAATCTTTCTTCGGCAGCGGACTTGCAGCTCCCTGGTGTCTTTGTTTATAGACGACGAAAGTAAACCACAGTCAAGTGATGCGTCAGTGTGATTAAAAATGATTTATGCCTAAAAAAGTTTTACAATCGTTAAAGTGATAATTTATTTTTAAAATGACTTGGTACCTCCTTACCAAACGCTGCGATGAAAGAACGAACGTCTATCCACAGCAGTGTACCTATTATGTAGGCATGTGTGGTTTTCCCCATCATATTTTAAGATGTAAAACACGACACGAAATTGTGTGACGCGGAGTTTGCTGTAGGGAACCTTTTCTCGCAGCTTGTGTCGGCGTTTTCCAATGTTTACTCAATTCTGGGGAAAAAAACATAAATTCTACACCTACTTTTACGTAACTTTACTTTAATGTTTCAACTGAATTCAAATATATTTAAACCCTTTTGAACACATATTTTGTTGATGTTTGATTTCTCTAAACTACGAAAATTATGTAACGTAATAATTAACAAATTCAATATCCAAACAGGAAAGAGACAAAAAATTCCAAGGTTTTTTTATGTTATCGAATTTTATTCTATACTAGCTGAGCCCGCAACTTCGTACGCGTAATATTTAGTATAGCGCGTAACTTCTTTGTTTGTAAACCGATTGGAATGAAACAAACACTAAATGTTACGGGAAGCTTGCTACAATACATCAGTGAAAACCCCATTCAAATCGGTTAAGCTGTTTTTGAGATTAGTGCGAACAAACGCGCAGACAAACAGACAAAAATTCTAAACCTATATTTTTTACCTATATTTGTTAATAAGTAGGTGTACAAATTGTTTTTGTGAAAAAATATTTAATGTTACAGATAATTTTATTATGCGAATTATACATGGATTTTCCATTCGGCCTTGCACCAGCCACGAACAATATAGTTTCAAACTTATAACGACACTTGGATTCTATGTTTCATATATCTTGTTTTATGTTATAGACAATTGGCTAGATATTATATAATATATCATTTGCGACCCGCCCCCGGTTTTGCGTGGATGCCATGTTTTTCTGCAAATTATGTATAAACAAACGTTCCTGTTTATCGCTCTTTCCATTAGTGAAATCCACCGTTGGGTGGATTAAATTAGTGGAGAGTGAGATAGAGGCGGGCTGCGACTTTATTTTTAATGTGTAAAATTTAAACATACTATAAAATATATCTATATCTATGCATATTATTAAGTCGCTGATCTCCTCCTGTCTGTTTCTCCCCTAACTTCTAAACCACCAACGGATTTTGATACGGTTAATTTGACCCTACGATTTAATTTAACGGTTAATTTTGATACGATTAAAAAATGGGGAGTGGGGGTAGGAACCCCCACTCCCCCTTTTTTATTCGCGATTTTAGTATTTTTGTATGAAAAATATTCAAATAATTTAACCGTCGTCGTTCATTATTGACGTAAAGTGACGCGCCACTTTAACATATTTTTTAAAATAAAATTTCACCCGTTAGGTGGTGCCACAATCGGGTTACGGGAATATTTTCGGGTTCTGGCAGGACAACGTCTGCTGGATCAGCTAGTAGTCTAAATAGTCTTACCTCACACCCAAGATTCTTATTACCTAAGATAAAAAAGCGATTTAGTAAAAATACTTAGGTACCTACGAAAAAGTTTTATAAATTCACACAGAGTTATCAAGATTAAACTCCCAACATCAATTTGGTAAGTGAAATCTTTGGGCATGCGATAGCGGCGGGCGCAGGCGGTGACATAAAATTGAAAACTATTTGTACAGCAAACACCATCCATCATCGGGCGGCACTTAGCCGTATTGCCGAGTGGTACTGCCCAAGGCCCAATGCCACTATGCATTACACCCGAAAAAGGTTCATATATTGTTTCATACTGCGCGACATAATAAAAAAGGCTAAAAAATTCAGATGTACATTATAGCAGTATTTTTATTTTATTTTTTAGATAAAGACTGATTGTATCCGTGTGTTCCCAGCAGTTCCGCTGCAGTTGTTCCGTGACGAGACTTGTCAATTTGTCAATTGGTTCAATTTGTCTAAGCACACAGGAATAACTAGAGAGGTAAAATCACGCTGCCTGATGAAACTATTTGATAATAGAAATGTTTAAATGTGAGTGGGATAATAAAAGAATGGTCTCTGATTGTAATTTTATTTTTAATTAGCTGTTAGGCTTCGTATACATTAAAATTTGATAGAAAAAACCTTAAGGGCTAAAGTCATGGTGATCGGTTAAGCGATTGCCTACTTTACAAATACCATTTTTTTAATTATATTATATAGAAAAAAATATTATTTTTTATGTTAAGATCGGCATACAGGCTGACAGTCCACTTGATGGTAGGTGGCTACCGCCGCCTATAACACAAGCAACGTCTAAGCTGCTGCAAGTGCGCTGCCGACTATATGAAATTTATATATGACTACTATATGACTATATGCCGACTATATGACTATATGAACTATATGAAACCTAATACCACCTATATGAAATTTTTTACTCAACTTTTCATAGTTCAGAGTCATGTAAGGATAATATGTAGTTCATACTATTAAAAAAGCTTTTAAGATTAATGTTGCTTTTAATTTTTCTTAAAATAGCTGTGCTTCGCCCGTGTTGAAATATTGAAAAATAACGCCTGACTAAATAGGCTATGAGCAATGTACTTTTACATTTACAATATTAGGTATGGATAAGTTAAGTGTTTAAAATTATACGAGTAGGTATAATGGGGATATGATATGATATGAAGCAAATGTAAAGATTGATAACACCTTAAGATTGTGACGTGATAATATCCGGTCTTTTTCGCTCGAGATATTTTCAAGCGCATTATAAATTATCTAAGATTTACTTTAAAACGACAAGTCTATAGGTAATCCGTTTTCTTCTCCGTTATGAAGGCAGCGAATATTGCGTGTCGGTCCGATGATTTATGGCGCCCAGTGAACGCAAGATGAATTGGTTACAAAATGGACGAGTGGCTACTGGAATACCGAGGAATGGGTAAGAGGGAAAGTCCTTTCCACACAATAAATATTAGGACATTTTACAAGGTAACATTTGAATTGGAATACTTAAATATTTCTATTTGACTGAAAAATATTTCATTTAACAGGACCATACAAATAAGGTTTTCATTTAAAATATTGACTCCATTAAAACAAACGTTTTAATAGAAAACTATGTAGCTATAAAATGTTTATAGGAAGTGATTATTGAATTTAAAAAGATATTAGATATATGAACGAACATAGATTAATGGCACTCCAACCAGATACCGCCCGTGCACAAATATTATCCGGCAATTAATACTACGCCGGAGTGGGCATACTCGGCTCCAATAAACCATTTCATTTATTGATATTAATTTCCACATAATTTGGGTAAAAGTTATCTTTTTTTTTTACTCACACAATAAACAGCAGGACAAATGGTCAATGCACACACTACAGAAATTAGTTTCTGTAAATCTGGGAGTATTTTTTGTTAATTGGTATCTGGTTGGAGCAATCATTAATCTATGTATATATATGAATTTAAAAAAATATATAAAAAATATGACAGAAAAATGTTAATTTCAAAGGTTGTATATTATACTTATTTAAATCATTTGCAATTGCACAACGTGCAATTTAAACTGAAATACTTCTGTCAGTAGGCAAAGTAGGGCAAGGTAATAGATAAAGCTGGTAATGGAGGTTATTATTTATAAGTTAGGAGATATAGCAAAAAAAATGAAGCCATGTAATGAATATTTGAGTGCTAAATATTTAAAGGAGGCTAATTTTATAATAAATTCGAAAATTATTTTAATAATATTTTACAATTATTATTGACTGGAATAATATAAGTAGGTATTACAATGTTTTAATGAGAAAATTTAATTTTCACATTCAAAAGTTGTATAAAAGTACATAAATTGAATGATGACAAATTTACATGAATAAATTAGGATTGATGACGGGTTTATACATATTTTTTGATGACACCTTATAGCGTGACCGAGTTTAGAGTTACCTTGAAACATTATTCTCAATTAGTCCAGGATTTTTTTATCACAAATGAAAATTTGTGTCCCTCAGTCCCCCATTTTTGATATAAGCTTCTAGAAGATTTGTAATAAAGATAAGTTATAGAAATTTTTGATTTCACCCTTAAAAAGGGGTAGAAAAAATAAAAATAGAGGTTTATTTTTTCAAATCATACTAGAAAAAAACTTTCAAACAAATATTGCACAGAATTTAATCTATATGTAATAAAATCGTAAACGAGCCTTGTCTGTAAATTAAATATTTTTTTCAAAAAAATAAAATAAAAAAAATATGCATACGTAGTACTACTTATGTTACCGCGGCCAAATAAATAGATTTTAGGATTTTTGTCTGTTTGTCTGTGCGTTTGTGCACGCTAATCCCAGAAACGGTTTAACCGATTTGAATGCGGTTTTCACTGAGGTATTGTAGCAAGCTTCCCGTAACATTTAGTGTTTGTTTCATTCCAATCGGTTTACATAAAAAAGTTAGGCGCTATACCGCGAATACCACGCATACGAAGTTGCGGGTTTTACATAAAATTGTTCGCAATACTTTCTTGCTAAAATTAAAATAAACAGATTTCCAATGTGATGTTGACTTCTCTAACACTAACTTCTCTAAATCTGTTAATTTTAATTTGAACAAAAAAGTTTTGTGAACATTTTTATCCAAAATCAAACTCTACAATATTTGTCTGAAACTTTCTTTTAACTCTTGTTTGTATAATTTGGTAAAAACGCCTTTTTTCATACTTCTACAGGGTGGAATCGAAAATTTCTTTCATCCATCGATATTTAATATCTTCTAGAAACTTTTACCAAAAATGTCCCTGTGCGACTTAAATTTTGATTTGTTAGTAATTTTTCCTGGATAAATACTTGGATTGTAGTTTAAATATTACAAATATACAAAATTAATGTTAGTGTTAGTTAAAAAATGTAAGATATAGTAATAAAATATAATATAGACACCTAAATGCTAACAGAGATACGGTCCAGGTGGCAATGGCGAAGGCAGTCTTTTAGATTCCACGCCAATATCTCTAACTGTTGACATAATTGTATCGCTCAGTTTCAACACAACATTTGTCTGCAGTATGATTATACGTACGAATGGGTTCATTGATCTCGGCGGCCATTTTGTTCTCCAGTCTCTAATTATTGCATCATTGTGAGTGCTAATCAAAATGAGTCGTCTTAATAGAATCTTTATACATCATATATTTAAGTAGACAAAAAAACTGTCGGGTTGGCTTTATTTATTCTGTTATTGTTGGATAACAATAATAAATCTCCGAAGGTGTCTACTTGTGACGTCCATTCCTTAAGACTAATTTAGTGGTGGCAAAACACAATGAATTTTGTAGACATAACAGAGCAAGTTCGTCTAGTATTGTCCACGCCCTTGAAATAACACCACTGTGAAATAACAGAACGTGTGTAGTTTAATAAATAAACCTATTGTTATATTTCACTATACGAGTATTTTTTAGTTTAAAACTGTCCAGGAAACTATTGAGATTCACAATTTAGAACAAAACTCAGCTACTTCTTTCGTCCATTATAAAAAATCTATTATATATTATAAAGATAAAATAGCACGTAGTAAGTACTTACCTACTAGGTATATTTATTTTATATTCTGCTGATTTTTACGTTGTTATTTAATAACGAGCTCCTGTAGACTCTGGCTTGTGGACCTTATATTATACGTATCACCTATTGTACGTAGGTTGTAGTGTTAGCGTAACCGACACTGCGTTCCACAGTCATTTAGGAAGCCGGTACGGTCGTCTGTTCCTTGTATCCTTCCCACCGTATCCTTTATCCTTTATCTTGTTAAGGTTCGCAATCCACTTGCATCCCCAAAGGCGATGCTTACATTGTAGGCGACGGTAACATAATGTACCGGTACAGGTCTCAGCCTTTTTTATACCTTATAAAAAATGTAGAACTAAAATTTTGCAAATTTAACATTAAACGGCAGTGTAATGCTATTTAATTTAAAAATACCAAAATCTAATAGTAATATAATCTAGTAATCTAATAATAGGCAAAATAGAACAGTGTAAGTAAGTTAAGTAAGAAGACTAATGGAGTCACAAAAACACATCTTATTGTTTCTGTATTTGTTATAATTGTATTTATTTGTAATTGCCAATAAGTAAACCTGTGACATGGACATGTTACCTATTTAGAAAAAAAGTTACGATATGGTAAGATTAGATTATAGAATTTAAAGAGCTTTTTACTTTTAACGTAACCTCTTTAAAAGTTAAAAAGAAATCCACTAGCATTTGTTTCAATATTGATCTTTAAAATAAATATTTGCTGTAGTGATTTATATCTATTCACTATTGATTAAACATACTCAAAATGTAGCAAATCATCAAAACAGAGGCAGAAAGACAAGCATTAGTTACATGCATCGATAATGTACCTACCTATACAAACATCGATATGTAAGTGTTAGGTATTCATTCAATGCGCATATTTCCATATGATTTCCTATATCTATGCCAGCGACTCATTCAGGTGGAATGTTTCGCGCCTTTTCCAAGAAAACTGCAGTAAAATTTTGTATTATACAATATGAAATTTTGTCAATTGAACTTCTCATTCGAAAGGTTTAAAGTTCAAAATTTAGTAATGATAGTAAAAATTTGCTGCTTTACTATTTCTTTACTATCATTTGTTACGGGTAAATGATATATAGTAAAGAAGTAAAGTACACGAAAAGGACAAGCCCACTGGACAAGTAGTTAATAAGTTGCTTGCCTTAACTCTCTGTCTCAGGGGCACCAGGTTCCATTCTCGGCAGGGTCAACTTTTCATAGTTGGCTCTGGTTTGGATCATGAAAGTAGTGGCAGGATACACTGCGTTTTACAATATTTGGACAGCTCGTCCGGCGGCTGGAACCATTCGCTTACAGAAGACCACAGTGAAAAAGAAAACAGTGCAGTTGTATTTCGCCCATAAGTAAGGGATTCCATATCCCATTTCTCTTCCTAATCCCTTATCCTAATCCCACTAAGGTCGGCAGTGGACTTGCAGCACTCGTAGTATTGCATGTGTTATAGGCGACGGTATTAGCCATCTACCATCATGTGGACTGTCAGTCTGTCTGTCACCTTTAACATAAAATTATAAAAGAAGAAGCAGAAGAAGTAAATGAGAATTTCCAACACGACCTTTCCCTTCGCTGTAGACAAATTTGATTCCGCTCATGTCTTTTGATTAATATCTCTCAACGCTAAAGAACGCAAATTTTTTATATTTGTGCAACTATAAAAAGCTTGGCTGGTAAAAATCATTCTATCGGAATTATTAACTCCTTAACAAGAATGGAACATTCTTGTCTAAGCTTTTTTGTGAAAGGAGTATCCGAGTGTATTCCATTATACTTCGTCCAACAATTTATTTTTCCTTTGACAGCTCGAGTTAGTGAGGTCCTGATGCGATACCGAATCGATTTCTTATTACAATTATTCACTTCATTTATGGAGAAGTTTTAATCGATTCAACTCATTGATATTTTATATTGACTCACTATTTTGTATTGTTTATACTTTCTTAGATATTATATTTTTATTATTCAACATAACTATGTTTCATATACTATTAATAAATAATTAATGTTATTGGGGATTCAAATAATGCTTCCAGTCCATATAGGGAGAAGAATTCGACGATTCCTTATTTAATTAGTATTAAAATAATTATTAAGTATATTGTTTTATTTGCTACATATATATATATATATATTTTTCTATTATGTGATGTGATATCGATAACCTGTAGTCTGCGCGTTAAGATGATCTACAGAGCGTCCCTATTATGTCACCCGCAACAATGACAAATATTGGGAATTATTTTTCATGTGGATTTTACTGCCAAGAAATTCATAAATTGATAGGCGTGCATTTGCATTAAAAAAATCAAATGTTAAAAGTCAAATAAATGGGTGGGCACACAGCGTTTGGGCACTGCAGGTCACACTGCAGGGCACGCAGCGTTCGGGCACCGATCTCTCGCTACGGGCCGTCGCATCGTAAAGTGATTTTGCGTGGCGTGCGATGCTCGCATTTTGTGAGCACGTTATGTCGCGCAAGGAAGCGGTGGAGAGGCAGCGGGAAGAGGATCCCCTTTGTCAGCAAGTGGCTGGCCTATGTCCGCCACCTTCCCCTTTGACCGGAACCTGGGCGGTAGTCTAAGGGGAGACTACCGCCCGTCGTGAGTTCCCTCGAGATGGCCGGCGTACCTCCACTTTCGAGTACGCCGACGTTCCGACAGGGAGCAGGGTCTTCCCCGCTCTGATACCCCGCAACGTTTCTGCTACTGTACGTGTAACAACGTTTCTGCTACCCCGCCCAGCTACGGCCGCGCTAGAAAGTCGTCGATATAGCCGGTAGGAGATCGGCATAACCTCGCAGCGTCCCTTACGCTGCCGGATATCCATGAGGATTAGCCAACCTTAAAAACATTAGCCAAATCGATGTTGAACGGTGAAGTATCACGGAATGAGATATGTTCATGACGTTCTTGTATCCCAAATATAATAAACATCGATGATAAGCATGCTTTTAGGGTGAAATAGACCTGGGCATTTAAGGCAAATGAAGACAGAGGCAATCTCTCTGTTTCAGTATAATTCTATTGAAATTAGGTCAAGCTGAATAGATTATCCTGCATTAAGGTTGCGGACGTACCTTGAAATAGATGTCGAATTTCGAGGTCATTAGAATACGATTACTTTATAATATTACAATATCACTTTTATAAAACCCTTAAAATCGTTCTAGAATATTTTGTTTGTGATTAGAGCTCTCTTAAACCAATTGGAAATCCTGGATACTTAAGGATAATGCGTTCCTAGAGCTATGACGGTTAATTTCAATATACAATAAAAATTTCGTGTCACTGTATTTGTGGTCGCATTCCTCCGAATTTTATGATTTTCAGAAATCATAAAATTCGAAATTTTTATGATTTTTTTTCATAAAAAAAAATATCTTTTTTTCACCTTCACCAAGTATTTTTCACCTTCCTACCCCCACTGTAATTCTAGATTAAAATTTATTAAAACGTTTTCTGTCACTTCAAGTGAATATCTGTCACATCAAACGAATCATCATGGGTAGGTATATAATTATTAATGAAAAAGATGAATCAACTTTTTTTATTTACTTAACAAATGTTAGTGAGATAAGCAGCGTTAATAATTAGCTTTTTCCTATCATTTCGTAAGCGTATCTTCATAAATTATGGCCTATGTTTTATTCTGGTGTATAAAACTCTATTAGTGTAAAGTTTCATCAAAATTCGTTCAGTAGTTTTTGTGTGAAAGAGTAACAAATATCCATTCGTAAATTTAAATTTAAAATCGTAAATTTAAAATTTACACGATTCATAGAATTACTATAGGATTTCTTACTATCTGTAGATATTTTATGTGTCTTAACAGTTACCGTAGGATTGTGATATGGCGAGGTCACACTGCCAATCATGGTAAGAGTCATGATTGAGAGTGTGTCCACCTGGAAAGCGGTTGCCTCTTTCTGCGGAAATTTCATGTCACAGAAGTAGGCAGCGGAGAGAAAGCGAGAGGAAGAGGCCGGTCTCACTTCCCTCAGACGCAGGCGGTTGGGCAGGAGAAAGCGGGCATATCATAAGCCCGTCTTTCAATGTCCTAGGGGACCTGCGCACATGGCTGGCTAGTTGTGTGTACCTGCACAAGGTCCCCCCCCGTCTGGGGATTGCCCTGGTGCCTCCGGGCAATCCCCCATTGGAGTTAGTCTAGCCAGCAATGGCTAGGCTGCCCTGGGGTGGATCGGAGTTGTTGCCGTGGCAGCGCCCGGTCCTACCTCGGTCCATCCCTCTCAAAGGGCAAGAAGACACCGGGGAGTTTTAGGGAGCGGGCGGTGCCAGTGCCGCTATGACCTAGCATAGCATGGAGCACTGGTGATCCCCACACATGCCCCTACCGTGATATGGCAGGCTCCCTTTATTCGCAGGCCCTGGAAATTTGCCTAGAATACCCATGGTAAAAGCGGCCTGATTTCATAAAGCGAACACAATGTTTACCGCATTAGCTTAAAAAGGAAGTACAGATATTGCTGTACATCCCAGCCCTGTGTAAAAGTCGTGGCGCGTTTTTTTCTTATCTTAATATAGTATTTACTCATCGCTGCGGTATCAACGTTGGGTCAGTATCGATTCGCGCCGTTTGTTATCGAATAGTCGATATTTTTGTTTGCACGGCCTCATCGGCGAGAGAAGCTCGAGTGTATCTTGCCTATTTGATCAATAACTTGTTTGATAATGCTTTACACTGTGATTAGTCTACTCTTTACCTACAATTATATTCGCGATACTTGTTGTTTTATCTATTAGATCTCAATTACCTATGGTCAATTTCATTTCTATGTTTACCAATACAATTTCGTGTTTATTTTGCGTCAAAGTTTTTCGTTATAGGTAAAGGTAAAAGTTGTTTAAAGTGTAGGTACTCAGTGAAATGTTGCATTAAATTGTTAGGTATTTACTAGCTGTGTCCCGCGGGTTTGTCTCAGTTAATTTTATGTTCGGATCGGCAGACAGGCTGACGGTCCACTTGATGGTAGGTGGCCACCGTCGCCTGTAACACAAGCAATGGCGTTGCTGTAAGTGCACTGCCGACTGCAACACGATTAAGGAAAGGATTAGGGATTGGGAGGGGATAGGGAATTGGGAACACTCACCGAAACACAACAGCACACGTGCTTTACAACTTGGTCTTTTGAAAGAGGGTGGTTACTGCCGCCAGACGGGGTTCCCTTCTACTAATTTCCAGATCCAGACCAGAGCTAAATTTGAAAAGTTCATTGGACGACATAAACACGAAAGAACTAAAGATAACTTTAGCAATAGCAACCAACTTTTACTGCAATCGGTCAAAAAGTCTCGCAGCATTTGGTGATTTTGGTTTGAAAAAACCAAAATCCCTTTCTTTTTTTATGAGTGTGACGCAATGATAATAGGCCTTTAGACAGAATATCGTTTGCACCTACACCTGTGCAAACTCAGAGTTCTTCGTAGGCGCCGCCGTTCATCCAAAAAAGTGTATTTAAGAAATAAAATAAAATATAATGGATCTGATCAAGGTTATATTATAAAGGGTTAATTTTTCATCCAACAAATATAAACCATTCATGTTCTTCCTTGATTTTCAAATTACTACATAATATTAAATGCAATAATTGATTTCAAGTTTTCTCTATTGAAATGGAATCGGAAGGTTTATATTATAAATGTGAGTCTAGACTATTCAACATAATATATTATAAAACCTAGTTATATAAGTAGTATGTGTGGATGTATGGATGATATGTGTTATAAAACATAATGTTATTAAGTGTAGGTTCATAACAATTCACGATGCGATCGAAACAATTGGAGACATGTTAGAGAGACAGTGTTGTTTTATATTGCATTGTTATGTTAAATAATATGGATTTGTTATACAACAAAGTTATAAATAACACGTTATATCATTTTGATGCACCTTTAATTGCTTCTTACGGCACTTTGCGGGAAGACATCACCTCAAGTCTTCGAAACGCAACGACAAAGGTAAGTTTTGTTAGCGGCGTTCGCTGCCTGCATTTTAATTAGAAAGAAAGAAGCTGACGCAACTGAAAAAAGTGTGCGTGTCAGCTCCGACGTATGACTGGAGTTCACTTCTTAAGTGCGATTGTCTTTAGGCAATAGGAAGAGGGTAAATAAAATGCGCCATCATACTACATTATACTACATTGGAATTAGTTAAAGCGGCGACATCTATCGGATTTTTGTAGAACTGCTTAGAAGAACATAACGCTTTTTAGTTAACGCTTGTATTAATTTTACTTCTCATAAAATTTCCATATCGGGGACCTTATATGAAAATCGATTGTTAAGGAGTAAACTCTAATAAAATGTACCTATAGGCATACAGTTATTGATTTCTAAAAATACTGTTATCGATTTTGTTATAAATGATCTCAGCTTTATTTCAGTTTAATCAAATAATCTCTTAAAATTATAAGTTATGACTATAAAATTATAAGTTATGACCAGTCAACAAAATAAATGTAAGTTCAGTAGGATTAAGCTGACCATATAAGTACTTACTTAATTAACAATCTAACCCATGTCCACCCTTACTAAGACTTATGAATACACCTTAATCCCCACAAACCCGGATAGTCGACCACCTTATTACCAAAAATCTGAAACATTCCATCCCTTTTCCCACAGAATTGGAACCAAAGCACTTAAAACGGCGTTTGGGGCTCCCTATGTAATAAAATACTAACCTACGGCGATGTAATATAGAAGCGGTCCGCATTAGCTGGCAGGAGCCATTATTAAAAAGTATCAAATTACAGAACGCGGCTCGTCGCCGGTCATATAGCCAATCGCATTCGCCCTCGAACACATCAGCCAATCAAAACACGTTCTGTTTTTCTTATTGTGGAATCTCGTTTAGTGGGTTATCGTATCGTTTTTTTTTTGTCTTGGCAGGTTGAGTTTAAAAACAAGACAATGAACGCAACAGTTTCTATAGTTTTATTTCATTTGAATATATCTGGTTTAACGATGAACACGTAGTCTATTTTACCTTCGAATATTGCAAGCCAGTTTATAAAGTAGGTAGGTACATTGAGAGTACGATACAGCTTGTAACAAAGATGCTCTTCAAATGGAAGCGACTTTATTCTGTAACTACGTACCTGAAAGAAAACATTTTTGACGCATTAGTTACTCATTTCAATATTTAAGAAAAGAAGTTGAACTTTTTTATGTATGTACTAAAAAGCAATATCATCCTTTTTTTTTTTTTTTTTTTGTCGAGGAGAAATCCATTTACGGATTTCCTACCGCTGGCTAGGCGGTAGGGGTATGTGGGGGTCACCAGTGCGACACACTATGCTAAGTCATAGCGGCACTGGTACTACCCACTAAAACTCCCCGGTGTCTCCTTGCCCATCGGAGGGACGGACCGGGCTCTGCCGAAACAACAACTCCGATCCATCCCAGGGCAGCCTAGCCATTTCTGGCTAGCTAACTCCAATGGGGGATTGCCCGGAGACACCAGGGCAATCCCCAGACGGGGGGGACCTTGTGCAGGCACACCCGGCTAGCCAGCCGTGTGCGCAGGTCCCCTAGAACAGTTGAAGACGGGCTTGATATGCCCGTCTTCTTCTGCCCAGCCGCCTGCGTCTGAGGGAAGCGAGACCGGCCGCTTCCTCTCGCTCCCTCTCGGCTGCCTCCTTCTGTGACATGACATCACCGCAGAAGGAGGCAGCCGCTTTCCATTTGGTCACACTCTCAATCATGGCTCTTACCATGATTGAAAGTGTGACCTCTCCGACTCCCAGCGCCACCCTCAATATACGGCGCTGCGAACTCCAGGCCGGGCACACTTCAAGTGTGTGCTCGGCCGTGTCATCAAGGTCGCCGCAGTGATGACACTGCGGCGACTCCTCCCTTTTTATTTGGTGCAAATAATGACCGAAGCACCCGTGTCCGGTCATTATCTGCACCATATGGAAGGTGAGGCCACCTCGTCGGCGCCTCACCCATTCCTCCAAAACCGGACGAATTGCGCGGATCGTCCGGTGGCCGGCAGTAGGCTCTCGTAGTGCCTCACTCCAGTCCTGTAAGGCCCTCTCTTGCACCTCTATGCGGACCCGTCGCGCTTCCTCTGCGACGGGTCTACCTCCTTGGTCCCTGACGGCGACCCGATGCCGATGCATCTGGGCCAGAACCAGTGCATCGACATCCCACGGTAGCATGCCTGCCAGCACGCAGGCCGCCCCGTGGCTGACCGTTCGATAGGCACGCACGGCCCGGATCGCCAGGACCCTTTGAGGCCTCCGCAGCAGGGCCCGGGTGCAAGGAGTGAGGCACTCCGCCCAGACCGGGGCTCCGTAAAGTGCCATCGACCTTACCACCCCGTGGTAAAGTCGACGACAAGACGAATTCGGTCCTCCCTTATTCGGGAGGAGTCGTCCGAGTGCGGCTGCAACTGTTGTGAGCCGTGGAGCGAGGAGCTTGAAATGTTCCTCGAAACTCCAACGGGGGTCCAGCGTGAGGCCGAGGTATTTAAAGTGCCTCTCCACAGAAATCTGGACCCCCTCCACTCGGACGCGGAGCCCCGGAGGGATCCTGCGGCGTGGGGGATGAAAACCCATGGCCCTAGTTTTGTCTAGGGCCACCTCCAATCCGAGCAGACGGATGCGCCGGACGACCATTGAGGTGCCGACCGACGCTAGCCGTACTGCCTTATCCCACGTCTGCGCTCTTGCCGCGACCAATGTGTCGTCGGCAAAGCAGACAATCTCCATTTTGGGAAGGAGATTGCCTCGCAGGACCCAATTGTACCCCAGGTTCCATAGTAATGGGCCGAGAACGGCCCCCTGGGGCACACCTACCGCCACTGACCGACGAATAACTCTCCCGTCCGCGCCCTCGTACAGCACTACCCGTTCAGCGAGGTAGTCATTGACGAGGGCGCAGAGATAGGGCGGCACCCGATGGAATCTCAATGCCGCCCTGATACATTCGTGAGGGAGGCTGTTAAAGGCGTTGCGGATGTCGAGCGACACCGCAACAACAGCCTCCCCTCTACCGGTGGCCCCCTCAGTCCAGCGCTTGAGGAGGCCTACAGCATCCATAGTGGACCGACCGGTTCGGAAGCCGAACTGACGTTGGTGAAGGTTCGGCCCCTCTGTCTCCAGATGCTCGACGATCCGTCGGGCCATAATCTTTTCCAAGGCTTTGCCGGAATCGTCGAGCAGGACCACCGGTCGGTACCCCGCCGGCGAGTCGGGAGGGCGTCCCGGCTTGCGGAGAAGACAGAGCCGCCCCACCTTCCACCTCGCCGGAAATTTGCCCCGGGCGATACATGTATCAAGTACCGCCCGGAACCTCTCCTCCAGAGGCCCTAGCGCTATCGCCAGGGCCTTAGCCGGGACTCCATCTGGCCCCGGGGCCGTCCTCTTCCTTCCGATACGCTCCCTCACCACCTCGAACTCTACGTCAGAGACGGGAGGGCCCCAAAACTCGGCCTCCGGTTGTGGATCCGGAGGCTCCATGGGAGGGGGCTCGAATCGGCCCGGGGTCGGGAATAAAGACCCCATGACCTTGTCGAGCAACGCCGGTTCAAGGGTAGCTGTGGAGGGGGAGTTCGATGCAAATTTCCCCCTCACAGCCCTATACGGACGACCCCAGGGGTCGGCGTCCAGGAGGGCCAGGAAGCGCTCGTGGGCCTCTTCTTTGGCCTTGCGGATACCTGTCCGCAGGGCGTTATGAGCCTCCCTGTACGCCTGGCGAAGGAGGACCTCTTCGTCAGGCGTCCTCCTGGAACGTCTTCTCCGGCATCGGAGGAGAGCGCGTCTCGCCGCCAAACAGGCGGAACGCAGTGTGGCGATCTCCTGCGCCCACCAATACACCTTTTTCCAGGGTGGAGGAGGGCGCCACAGTGGCATGGAGGCATTGCAGACTTCCCGAAGGTCGTTCGCAAAGTGGTCGGCCATGCCGTCGGGATCCCCGGCGAGGTGAGGGG
The DNA here is from genome assembly GCA_910589475.2 of Bembecia ichneumoniformis. Taxonomy (NCBI): domain Eukaryota; kingdom Metazoa; phylum Arthropoda; class Insecta; order Lepidoptera; family Sesiidae; genus Bembecia; species Bembecia ichneumoniformis. The sequence goes on along the minus strand of OU342537.1, from coordinate 6,290,940 downwards.
GGAGAGACGACCATTCCCTCACCATCGCTGCCTCCTCCGCCACATCCGGGCGGAGCTTGGCAAGTGCCCACCTGGGAAAGGCGGCACTTGCCGTGGAATCCCGCCGCTGTGACGCCCTATGGGCCAGCGTGGAGACCTCAAATCGGACATAAAGGTGGTCCGATAGGGTCTCCACCTCTTCCTCCACCCGCCATCCCCGGATTTGGGCAGCAAGGGCAGCGGTGGCGAAGGATACGTCAACGATGGACGTACCTTGCCACCGTACGCACGTGGGAGAGGTACCACGATTGAGTACCTGGAGCCCCAGGCCCAACGCCCAAGACTCCAGAATACCCCCCCTCACGTCCGTACTAGGGGACCCCCACGCCGTGGATTTAGCGTTTAGGTCCCCCGCCACCAAAACTGGGAGTGGGGCCGCTCGCCTCACCACACCCTCCACCGCGGCCAGGAAGATCTCAAAGTCCGCCCGACCGCGGTTAGGGGAGAAGTAGGTCGACACGACCACCATTCTCCCCCAGTTTGCTGCCACAAATCCCGATCCTCTCTCTCTGAGGGAAAGGGGAGGAGCCGCACATCCAGGCCTCACTACAATGGCAGCGGATTCGTCCGTGTCCCCAATCCAGTTGGGATTTTGTGGGACAGTATATGGCTCCGCCACCACCGCCAGGTTAATCTCCCACTCCGCTATGGACTGGCACAGTAGATCTTGTGCCCCGGCGCAGTGGTTGATATTCGCCTGGAGGATCTTTGTAGAGGGCTTATTGGGCATTGAGTGTGTCCATTGGCTCCTCCCTTACGACGCCATTAGCCCCAGATTCGGCGACAGGTTTGGTCGCTATGGGACGGCCCCTAGTGGTAGGCGGGGAACAGTTCTGCCCTCCCATGCGGTGATTGGCTGGGAGGCCAGCGTCGGTGCAGATGTCGCATCTGTACGCCGCCTCGCATTCATTAGCAGAATGCCCGTCCGATCCACAGCGGTAGCAGAGACGGCTGCGATCCTTGTTGGACGGGCATCTGACCACGGGGTGGCCGAGCCCCATGCACCTATAACAGCGCATGGGACGCGGTTCAAGCAGCTGTACCGAGGCGGAGCTCCAGCCAACCGTAAGACGGCCACCGATCGCCAGTTTCCTGGCGGCTTCGACCGGGCAAGAGGCGAAGGCCGATCCGACACCTCTGACTCCAGGGTGCACCTTGCCCACTCTGATGTGTTCAGGGCGACAGCCCGTGCTCGAGGCCAGAGCCGCTTTCAGCTCTTCAGCCGACACCGAGTCGTCAAGACCATTGACCCGAATGTCGACCGATTTGACTGGGCGCGTGACCTTCGCCTCGTCACCCAGAGCCTCGCTAATTTTAACCGCCAGCTGGTCCGCTTGAGCAGGCGTGGTCGTTTTCGGAAGCTCGATAATTCGAGCTCCCGTGATACCCGTACGGAAATGGGCCGGACCAATTCCAAGGGCATCCAGCGAAACTGAGGCCTTAGTCTTCTCTAAGGCCTCTTTATACGTGGTGCCCTTTTTAATCGCCTCTGGATTAAGGGCTACCACTACGGCCAGCTTCTTGGGCTCCTTGGGAAGTTTTGTGGCACTCACTTTTGCAGCTGTCGGGGCTGGAGTGACAGGGGCGCGCTTTTTGCGCCGGACTACTTCGGTCCAGGTTTCGGATCTTCCTGGCTCATTCGATGGCCCCGCCTGTGGCTCAGGAGCCTTGGCGACAATGGGTTTGGCCACCTTGGTAACCCTCGCCTTTTTAGGCAGATTAGCCGGTGGGGTAAGGGTTGTCACCGAACCATGCTGTGGGGCCACAGCGCGGTCCACCTTGTTGCGGTCTGCCGCTAGTGGCGGTCGAATCTGCCGCGCCGGGAGTAGCCTCCCGTCTACCTCCAAACCGTCCAAGCGCGCATTCATCATGCTGTCAAAACGGTTCATTAGCTCCGACTGCAAAGAGGCAAAAGCTTCGAAAAATTCCGCCCGAGACAGTGTCTGGTTGTCAGTTGTTCTGGGCGTTTCCGACATTGGTTGCGAGTCAATCAGCGTCTCGCAACGGGATTTCTCTGAGAAGGAGCGCCTTAGCGCCGTCACCTCAGTTTGGAGGGCTTCCATCTGCCCACGAAGCCGTTTGTTGTCGGCTTTAAGATGGCGGACTTCTTTACTGGATTTACGGTCCGCCACCGCCTTCACAATATTAATAAGGGAGTTAGTTGCCTCCTTTATATCCCTCTGGCATGATCCTTTCAGGTTGCCCGACTTCCGTACAACCTCAAAGATCACCGAGGCCTTTTCTTCCGCCGTCCTGGTGAGCGACTCGATTGAGCCCGAAGGAGACGACGACTTCATTGAGTGAAACTCCTCTTCCGAGGAGTCGGACTCAATTTCTCCAAGCTCCCGGCGAGCCTGGGAGACACAAAAGTCATGACCGTGTTCTTTAGCACGGCCCTTGCTCCCTTTGGGAATCTTAGGAGGGACCACAGGTTCCTCTTGGGATTCCGATGCATCCGATCCGGACGACTTGGAGAAAAATTTACTCAAACTGCCCCTCTCAGACACTGAGGAGGGGCGAGAAGACTCCATATTGCTCTCCTCCCTATTGGCAATAGCTCGCTTTCGAGCCTGCGATCGTGTATTAATTGAAGAAGAGGGGAGATTCTGCCCTTTTTTACACCGCTGGCTAGGTCGATCGGCCTCCATAGGGTCCGACATGGCCAAATTGGGGCCCAGAGGGTCCCCGAAATAGGTAGTAACTCAACCACCAGATTATAGTATAACAATAACGACAACTAACAAAAATTCAAAAAGAAGTAACAAAAACACCAACAATAACAATAAACAACAACAAATTTAACAAAAGACAACAACAACAACTGTTCCAGAGTGGCCCTGAAAAGGGCCCTTTTAAACTGCAAGAAATTCCAGGAAGAAAAACGATTTTCCGAAGAAAAACATCAATCTCCCCGAAATCTCAAAAAACAGTTTAAAATCTATATCTCCGAAACTAAAGGTGAAAACCACGTCGTTTAGCCTATCAAAATGAAGCTCTCGGTGAGACGCAACTTTCCTCCATAGAGTCCGTAAGGATCCGAAGTTCGTCCCGAATTTACTTATGAAACCCTGGCGGACCTGTCAAGCAATATCATCCTAGTGATTGACCAACAATACTCCGCAAGAGTATTGTTGAACAGAGATAAATAGGGGGAAGAAGGCAAATAAAAACAGGTTTACCAAATATTTCGACATAGGTACCGGACCAGGAATAGGATGCAAATAGACCTGATAACCCGTACTTACTAAATATACAAAAAGACTAAACATTCAAAACGCGTTGAATAGTTTTGTTATTTAGGTTTTATATTGGGTTCCTTTAGGCATTAGGTATTGTTCAATACTACGTTTATATTTACACTAGCTGAACTCGGCCACGCTTCGCTGCGGCCCATACGTAGGCAGCGTGCGCATGGGGCGCGCGGTACTGGACACTGCTTATATATAATACTATTTATCGTAGCGTGATGTTATATAGCTTGTAGCCTTCCTCGATAAATGGACTATTCAAAACAAAAATAATTTTTCAATTCGAACCAGTAGTTCCTGAGATTAGCGCGATCAAACAAACAAACTCTTTAGCTTTATAATATTAGTAAGTATAGATTATGTGTGGAATTGTGAAAGTTAATTTGTGAGTAATATATGGCACTATCACTTCGAACTTTTTATAGAATTTTATTTTTAACCTGAATAATTTAATATTGCCCAATAGTATACCTACAGCATAGCTAGTACAAAGTAATTACATTATAATATCGCACGGTTTGTATGACTGTAAAGCCAGTGGTACTCACATCAGTAAAGCCATGAACTATATAGAGACACATCTAGTGTCTGTATATCATTCTGCGTCGTCTCTATGTGAGCATGCGCAATACGCTCAGTCAATACCACGCGACAGCGAGTGCGTGCTAGATGGACGCATCAGACGATTATAGAAACGTAGCACAGCTTGCATTACACGTGTATTAAGCCTGTTGCAATTTGCATGCGTAATGCATGCGGCTACCAATCGCAATATTTCTAGACCTAAAAACAATCTAAACAACTAGGTAATAATTATAGTGGGTACGACGTTTATTCGGTAATAATAAGAAATAGACAAGAGTAAGAAAGTAGATAGATAAATAACAAGGAAGCACAAATTTTAAATGGCCGTGTCAATAGTAAGAGACAACATAAGAGATAATAATCAGGGAAATTTTGGTTTACTACGGGTTTATGGGCGAACGTCAGGTGCTAAGAACAAAATCCTTTATAAAGAAACAAAAACGATGCTGACTTTGCAGCAACTCTTTTGATTAGGCGATCCACCAAGGGTAGAAAGAATTCCCGAATTTGGAGGTTGCTGGTAGAAGCGATCAGAAGATTCTGAAGAATGAACGGTATTCCTTATTCACGTACGAAAACACAACACTAACACTGTCTTCTAACACTACAATGGTCTTCTATAGGGAGGTGTTAAAACATGGAACTCGGACATAGTTTTCTTTTAAAGTACTTAGATATAACATTATAATTATTTATAAACTTAAAAGGATTTATTATTCAAAGAATTGTTAGAACTAATGTAATAGTTAGAGATATATTGTCATTTAATTTCACCTGTGAATTAGACATGATAAACGAGATCTAATGTTCTAATGGTAAATGAAAAATATTGAAGAAGCAATCTTCGAAAACATGTGAAGTTCTATCCTGTTGCCATCAACCTGCCTGCCGATTGGAACATAGATAATGGATTTTACAGGATAAGAGGACCAGTAAACAGAGGATAATTCCAAAAGGATTATCCTCTGTTAACCTCTGTTCCAAAAGGATTCTTCACTTGCAGGAAACTCTTAATTATTAACAATATATCAACATTTATTTATGAGTTACACAACTAGCGACCCTACAAATGAGTTTTGACCTTTCCTCGTCTGAACCACCGTACGCTGAAAGGGCTTAATAAGCTCTTGAAGGTTTGCTACCCTTCAATATGTAGGTTTCTCTCACCAAGTAGGTACTTAAAATAGAAAACGTAGAAAATAAATTAATCTAGGTACCAAACAATACCATTTATAGATATACAATAATAGATAAAAATAAATTCAATCAGAATAAGGAAAACCTTTTTCTCCTCACATAGTTTAGAAAATCTAAATAAAAAATTTTCCAAAATTGCTTGTTCAATTTATATTAATGTATTAAGCAATAAATTATAATTAAAATACACGATAGAGACATTTTCCAAAGCTATCCATCTGATACGTGATCGAAGTGCCCTCCAACGCTTCCCTCTAATACCAACAGCCGCTCTGTTTATTTACTGAACTAATATCCTAACGGTCACTACCCCGCTGTAATGGGTATTCGTGTCATAATAAATTTATATTAAACCAAATTAATTTACAGATGTCGTCTTTAAAAAACTGTCTAACCATACGCAACAGAGCTCAAGAAGTTGTTTGGCTCGTTTACGATTTTATAATATGTAGGTACATATAATTAGATTACAAATTAATTATTTTAATATTATTATTCATTGATATTGGCTTTACACCGTCATAATGTTAATTTCTTCTAATATAATATGTCTTAAGGAATGCCGCTAAAGAAGCCCTTTTCTGCAGTAAATATATTGTTTATATGTATATAGGGACAACTCCCCAAAGCAGAATGCCATAGAATTCTGTATATTGCCATATAAAATGCCCCGCAGAAGTTTACTGTTCAATGTGGTCCAGTGTAAAAGTAGGTACTTATACAAAAGAAGACGCTTCTTCCAGCACCCAAGGAATTCTTAAGTTCTTCAGTTAATATAAAATTGTTGGCTCATTATTCTACAAAACCATCGCAGTTAAACTCGGACTTAATATTAGCCGACTTTTTACTGGACTTCGCAAAGAAACGGCACAATTTTATTATTGACATTATGAGAGATACAATTAGGGACTTATTCCTTTTATTACTTTTCTCTCGGCATGTTTACTTATATTTTATGAGTTGAATTTTTCGACATTTATCGGTGGCATTTTAGGGGCCTTTGTGAAAATGTCTATTAATATTGTTCTTTTTTATACCTATCGTCTTTTTCTAGTGTTATAAAATAGATGATTCATTCGTTCTACATTTAATTTGTCTTAAACACAGACTTCACAGAATATTACGAATAGTAACCCATTGGAAAAATATTTGTTGACTGTCACGGCAGACTCAGCTTCGAATCGCGGTCGGGCCTGAATTTCTGTTTTTTTTTCGAATTCTTATATTTCTTTGAGTTAGTACATCTTTTAATCATTAATAAATAAATTTTCAATAATTCTGAATACATCATTGTGGGACAAAATAAGTAGGTAAGATAATTTTGACCTGCTTCTGGTCGATTGGTTTAGGTGCTTACCTTAGCACTCTAATTCAGAAGTTCAGCTCTGGTCTGGTTGTTTTAGTAGTGGCAATAGGCACACTGCGCCCGTCTGGCAGCAGCAACTAAGCTCTTACTGTACACCACCGTGAAATAAAAGCATGTGTGCTGTTGTGTTTCGATGAGTGAATAAGGGATGCCAGATTTTTAAACCTACTAAAGTTGATGGTAGGCGCTTGCAGCGCCTGTGGCGTTGCTTGTATTAATAGGCGACAATAGCCTCCTACAATCAAGTTGACCGTCAGCTTGTCTGGAAATCCTTTACATATAAAAGCGTGTTTAATTGTGTGTCGCGATTTTTCTGCTATGAAGATTACAGCTTTTATCATTGTTATAAATGCTTATCAGTGAAGACGTTGAAAGTCTGCGCTGCCTAGAAGATTTATCAACTACCTACTCTCGATAAAATCAAAGTCCTTCTCGATAAGTCCTTTCCAATTGTGGAAAAAAATTCTTTTCAGAAACACAATAATGTGCCAGCATTATAGATTTAGTAGAGCACACTAGCATTAGTAGGGCACACTGCGTTCGGAGTCATTTGGCCAGCCCGACTGACGGCAGTAACCACCTCCTTACAGAAGGTCATCTTGAAAAAACAGCACGTGTGCTGATGTGGTGCCAGCAAGGGATATTAAAGCCCATTTCCCTTACCCTTAATCTTACTATAGTTGGCAGCCAGGCCCCTTTTTTAAATTGGGCACACCGTGCAAGTGCCCAAGGTCTCGTTATCGACGGCACCCCCTAGCTCCCGCCTAATTGCACTGAGGAACGCTTCATTTTCAAAGCTTCCCCAAATTCAAAAGAATAAAAAATGAATTAAAAGTACATTGCTTCAAGAAAGATTGACCAGTTTGGCGCTGATGTCCATAGAAGGTGATGTACTCAAAGATTTTGAAGAAATGAAGTGATTGTGCTTCTTAAAGCTCGAAGGCCAATCAACATAGATCTTTAAGCACTAACCTGCATATACTGAATGCTGAAAGAGTTACTATTTTGAATGATGTTATAATTATACCTAATCATTTAATGTTTGTAAATATAAAGAAATAAAGATAACGGTTGAATAAATGTAAAATTTGATTTTATATTCATTTTGCCTATTTTAATTAAATAATCCTTTGTTAAAGTCATAGAGACCCCATTATTCTAAAGTGCCCAGGACCTCCAACAGGTTAAAGGCGGCCCTGTTGGCTGCGCACTTGCGCCACCTGTGACGTTCCTTGTTAAAGCGAAGGTAGCCACCTACCATCAAGTGGACCGTCAGTCTGTCTGACGACCTTAAATTTTGTAAATGAAAACAACCTAAATTACTAAAATTGCAATAATCATAACTTCTAATGATTTTTTTAAGTTCAATATTCAATGAAAATGACAAAAAGTATATCCACTGTAACCTTTCTTGTTGAATATATTTAATGCAATAACAAATGTTTCAAGTAATAAAATCAAACAGTCATTAATCTGACGAGCGGCGACACTTTCATAAGTTCAATTGATCGGAAAATTCTACCGGACTAATCACGACACTGTGGACGGCATTATCCCATAGTGAAAACGCATTTATCTTAAAAAATGTCCCGAAAAGAATGCAAAGAATTAAAGTGAATAATTTCTTTTGAAATGAATTTGATTATTACTACTAGTCGTTGTCCATGGCTCTGTTTTCGTTTGTTAGCCGTTAAAATAAAATTTGGGCTAAACTACGAGTATTATTGCACAATAGGGACACAAAAAGCTTCGACACGGTCTTTTTGAGGTTTAGTTTTATCCCAAAAATTCATTTTGTCCTTTCGAGTTATGCAGATATTCCTTACACAGACAGATGTGTTATATAATGATAAGAAAATTCATTTATTATATCTTGATAACACATCACATTTATTTTTGTGTTGGGCATTTCGTTTCTAAACAAGTATCTTTATTTTCTTCGTTTCAATGCAATCGCTACAATTAACAAACGATAAAAATGCACGAACTCCATACTTAATATTCTTGGCACCTTACTGTCGACAGCTGTTTACCTAACAATTAAGGTTGAATTTAAAAAAGTCCTCTTTATTTAAAAGAACTCCACCTACTTTAGAGATCAGAAAAAAATTTTTAAAGAAAATTTGTACTTCGATGTCCGTTTAATGGAGTGCCTTATGTTTATTCTGACTCCGTGATTCAATTGGATTGTTAGAAGTTGAAATTAAATTAGGTTTTAATTTTGTTTTCTTAATTACTTTGAGCTTCCTTGTCGTTGCCACTCGATCGTATCCTTTCTAATAAGAAAATGGTTTGGATAACCTAAATAACGTTTTGATCGTTTACCTAAATATCAGATATAATGAAATATGTAGAGATTTATGAAATTGATAATAATTAGTGCAATCTAATCTCACTTTATTCCACTGTGAATGAAATTAAAGCACTTGTGCCATCGCTGACGACGAACAAGAAGCGAGTAGAGTTAGAAACTAGAAACGAGTTGGCGAGCAGAGGGAAGTGAGTGTGTAGTTCCGACAGTTTTGTCGCTGGGTTATAAACTAGTGTGCGAGTGCGACGGGCGATTACTCGCGCAACTCGATAACAAATAACAATATACGTATACTTTTAAAGCCACACTGTAGAGAAATGACTGCTAGTTGATTTCTCAGCGTGAGTTCTGACCGCTAAGCGAGCATCGCCGGCAGTGTAAACAGTCAGCGATCAACTATTTATATCTATTATCTCTATTATTTACACGGAATGTATATCTATTGTACGTTTTTTGAGCGAGAAAATAGCCGATAGTTAGTCGCTTCCTCGCCGGCGCGGCGGTGTGACAACTGCCGAAATACAGTAGCAGCTGGTACTGCGATACAATACGAGGGTAACACTAAAAATTTAGAAACTCGAAAAGTAAATAATGTAGGAAGCTGTTTGTATTCTTTTTCCAGTCTTCTTTAGGAGTCTCTTTCAAGGCATTTTTGAACACTTTCACTGCATTTTCAGGGCTCATAAGGCGAATTTCTACAAGTTTATCTTTTTTTTTGGGAATAAATAGAAATCACATCACAAGTCGGAACTACAAAGAAGGTGACTCACTAATTCCACACTTTCCATAACCAAATCAGAATGGGCCTGTCAGAGTGGGTCGTGGTGAAGGAGGATCCTACTTCTTGGGCGCCTCTATTGAACATTTGCCAAGACAACTGGCAAACAGTTACTAATATAATAGTTTGCAGTAAAGGTCCTTTGATCGTCCAACTAACGCAATGTTTGCAAAATTTCCCGTCCGTCCAAAGAATGAGGCAATCATCTTTTTCCCTTCACTTCTTCCCGTCTTCATTTTTGTCTGTAAATCCTCGACAGGAAACAACCATTGTGCAGATTGTCTTTTGGTTTCGGGTTCGTAACAATATATCCAGGTTTCATCTCCTGTGACAATGTCAAATACAGCATTTGACTCACTTCCGTTACATTTTTCAATCATTTCACGGCACCATTCTAAGCGATGGCGTTTTTGATTTTGATGTTGATGTAAGTGTTTATGCTCTTGACTCATTGTTCGATAGCTCACTTTATACTGATCTCGATTGATCTAAGGAGATACTATTATAGGCAAATGAATTACTTATTACGTATCTTGATCTATGTATTTGGACTAAAAGCCTTGACAGAACAAGACCTGAACTGAACAATGAACTTGACACAAAACCTTCGACAAAGACACCTTTTAATTTCAATAAAGACCCCAATTCATATATTTCATTGCCGCCTATACACAGAAACGCAGACCAACCTCCATACCACGAACATTCCTTGCAATAGCGACATCTAGGCGTGGATATGTCGCGAACACTCATGCTAAATACCTAAATTTGACCGAATTTTTTGGTATGTCACTCTTTTACAAAGATTTTCAAAAATATTCTACATATTTAACCTTTTTGCTATTTTATCTGTTTATCGCCGTAGATGGACATCCTTTACGAAAATCATCAGTGAGATTGCTACGACCACGTTTAAACTCACTGACCCAGTCATAGACAGTGGCACGGGATGGGGCTTCTTCATGAAATGCCAATAGAAGTATATCATAACTTTGTTGTTGATTAAGACTGCAACGAAGGTCATAATAAATCATAGAACGAAAATTTTCTCTCGTCAAATTCATTTTTTCGCACTTTTTAAATGAACACAAATTTGTAAAAACAAATGTCAATTTAATGAAATTACATCGACAGCTTCTCAAAGAGTTCTTAATTCGAAATTTATATTTATTTTTCATTTCTGTCTCTACTTTATGGTTAGTTCTAAAAAATTTCGGTGCGGCCTATGTACAAGCAGCCCGTCTAACAACTGCATTTACAGAATCACTCGTATGCTCTCGTGTTTACACTTAAAAGATGAATGGTTACTTAACTCAAATATTATAATTTAAAATAAAGAATATGGAAACTCATTAACCTTATGGCTATCTTTTATTCTATCTTCTCTGTGTACAAACAGGTTAACAGGTGACTTCCTAATTAATGCACTTTTTGCCCGTATCTTACGCTTTCAGATGCAAGACGTATGCACCCTCTTACAGAAGACCACCTTAAAATAACAGCATGTGTGCTGTTGTTTCGGTGAGTGAGTAGGTAAGGAATCCCAGAATCCATTATCCTATCCCTTCCCAGTTAACTATTATTACATTATGAGAACAACTCAAAGGAACTGCGAGCAAAACTAACTATGTCCTGTAATTATAGTCAAATTTCAAAAGTATTTCTTATAGCGAAAGTGTTAAAATCTAGCCAGCAATACGATTAAAATCTTGGACAATTGTGTCCAGAGTAAATCCTCCAGGAAGCTGTCATATCGTAATATACATTATGACATTGTAGCGGGATAATGTTGAGTCAAATCCTTGAAATTCTAATGGAATAAAAAATTACAATGAAAAAATCTGGATTTGTATGAACGAGTCTGTATATTGTTACGTGCGTGGTGAGTCAAGCTGCCGTGTAAGGGCGAAAATGAACTATTTATTTCCACAAACCAAGATTCAAATTCAAATTCAAATTCAAATTCTTTATTGAGATAAAAACGGAGAGGTCCACTAACATTTATCTCACAATACATATCTTCGTAGTTAATATGATAAAAAAATAATAATAATAATAATAATAATAACAATCAATAATAAGAAAAATATATCCTACATTACAATATTAGTCAATTAAACTAACGGCTTACATGCCTTTGTCCCATTGGTCTATTAAATTTTCACAATATGTCCGAAAAGTTTTAATTACAGTAGACCAATTGTCACAAAAAATATCAATGTCAGGGTTGGTGGTAAGGAGTGCATTGAAATGGCGGCGGATACGGATCAGTGGAGACATGGAGCGCGCCACGGTGCAGCTGACAGCCACGTTAAACAATTTGGGCAATTCCCCGCGCCTATTGCCCAAAACTCCGGGTCCGTCTGGCACGAACAAGGTGCACAATAAATCATGCAGGTGCAAGGAATCGACCGATCCTCTGAGCACCTTGTAGCAAGTAGTGAGCTGATCCATCAATCTTCTCACTTCCAGCGAGTTATAGCCGAGCTGTCCAAGCAAGAATTTGGTCGGATACATGCACGGGTAATAGCCGTAGAGTTTCTTGTACAGCGACCTAAGGAACACTTTTTGAACCTTTTCCAGCATCCGCGTGTAGGTAAAGTGATGCGGATTCCACACACACGCACTAGATTCTAGTTTGCTTCTAACTAACGAGTCATATAAAGTTCTAACAACTAACGGATTTTCAAAATCCCTGGCGTTTCGCAAGACGAAGCCCAGCCGACGATAGGACTCTTTGGCTAGATCCGATATATGATCGTGAAAAGACAGGGTACGGTCGAATTTTACACCTAGGTCCTTAATATAATTTACTCGATTTATACATAAATTGTTAAGATAATAGTTATAATCAATTGAATTTCTTTTACGGTCAAATGTCATTACATTACACTTAGTTACATTAAAAAACTTGTCTTCCAAAAGGGCTAAACTTGTCCGATAAAACCGTTAGACTTGCCAAAAGTCGTCAATGATTTCCTTAATGAGTCGCCGGTTCACTGTCGCAGGTAGCTTCACAAAAGATCCGAAGAGTCGCTTTCGAATCGCTGTTACACACACAACTGTTCCTCTCTTCGCCCCGGCTCTCTTATTTATATTTGGCGCCAAACGTCTCGATCTATTTCGAATTTACTAGAAATATATATAAACAAAATTGTATACACGGTTTTTTTTTCTATTCCGTGATTGTAAACAAGTCCATTGAAAGTTCGGAATGCTATTTCTGTTGAATGTGAACTCTATGTTGTAAACACAAGGACCAATTTCCTTTGACACTAACCGGGAAGTGGCGTGACTACTATCGATAGGGTGGGAACTTCAGCCGAGAATTTCAGCCGGTGCGAACGCTTTTTCCAGAACGTTCCTTGGTTAGTTGTAACAATATACATATATAGGAGACTACAAAGTAAAAAAAAAGCTTTTGAAAAAGAACTAAAAAAAAATTGTCGTTAGCTTAGGAATACATAAAATGTGATGACAAATATCACATGATCACATCGTGACATATAGGAGGCTCGTTGTCCTGTCTCGCTCCTTGTTATCAGTTCTCATTAGATAAGGACGGCGACATCCCGGAACCGTACTGTAAACATGGTTATCTTGAAGAACCGATGCGCTTGCACACGAGAAAAACAGGGTCACAGCGTTGTTGAGTCGCAAGGGCGACTTCATTTAATAATTTTTACAAGTAGATTAACAACTTGCTTTTGAAATATCATTTAACTCACAAAATATCTTTTTAGATTTAAAGAAATTAAATTTGCGTATAGTAACATTATGAAATGAATTTCGAAGCATTTTATGGATCTTACATTGGACTGCCAACGTGGTTGTTGCAGATTTGAATCCCAATCAGATCACTGTGTTTATCAGAATAAACAATCACAGATGAACACTAGAAATAGACGAAAAATTAACCGTATTAGAGTCCTGTTAATTGGCAGTGGTTAGGCGTAGTGTACTATTGTAGCCCATATCTACTAAAAGGTGATAAGTGTCGAAAATCTGAATCCCTATTATCTCTTCTTAATCCCTTATCTATTAATCCTGTTAAGGTCGGCGACCCACTTGCAGTACCTGTGGCGTTTCAAACAATGCTACAATCACCTAACTTTAAGTGGACCCTTGGCCTGTCCGACGACCTTTATACAAAATCAAACCTATTTTTACAAGTAAGGCCAGAAGAGGCTTTTGAAAGTCATCTAGACTAGATTTTATCTAGGAAATAAATAAGTCGTATCGATATTACATACCTATCAGTCGTAGATCGTACAGGCCGTCTGTCGATAGTAACTACCTACATAAAGAATACAATTTACCATCAAGTGGAACGCCAGCTTGTCTGACGACCTTTTTTAAAGCAATAAAAACATGATATAAGTTTTATTTATTTCATTTGGAAGGCAAGATATCGTAGAATACTCAACGCAAGACAAGTTCCATGGGTCACCGAAAAGCGTTCCGCGCCATTGCGCGACAAGACTTAGGCAAATGACATTTACAATAGAACTCGCTGGCGGCGGAGACAATTCAACGGGCCTAAAAATGGTGTTTTTTTGTTTTTACCATTAGAACAATACGCAAAAAATAATAATTTATTAATACAATTTTTTAAAATGACATTAACTTATTAATAGGTACAGGATTCATATGCGGGCAATAAGCCGTTTTCGAGAGAATTTTCAATAAAGGTCAAATTCTTCTTGTCTTCTAACTTTTTTGTGGAGTTTCTATTACTTTAACGAAAATTCTAATTAATACAATTGGTTCTTCACATGTTTAAGTATATGTAATATATATTATTTTCAAAGCAATTGTCTTGTCTATTTCTTGTAACATCTTCATTAAACAATGGATATTTTTAGTATTTAGCGTTTGTCTCCACCTTAATATTTTTCCTTGCTCGATACCGCTAGTATGTACAACTTTTCAATTCTTTTTTTTTTTAAATAAAATATTTGCTGCGTTTAATGTACAAGACATTATTATTATTAATTTTCCGAATTATAGATTAGGTATAACGCATTAATATTTATTTATACGTATGTTAAGTCGTTAAGTGTACATGTAAGGGCGCTGCTGAACATATTAGAATTAAGGATAGGGGATTAGGAAAGGATAGAGACTTGGGCTTGGCCCCTCTTGCTCTCTCATCTAAACACACCAGCACACTTGCTGTTATTTTACGGTGCTCTTCTGTAACTGCGAAACGTAATGTGCCCTGCCACTAGTCAGTATACTTAATATCCTTTTGTCTTGACGTGTTTTATGCCTTATGAATAATAATGTCTGACCATCTCTTCCGTCTTCTACTTCCAGGTGTTCTTGGTTGTGGTACCCGCGAAATCATACTTACCTACATTTAAAAAAAATACTTTAAATCAGATAAAACTTCGTACGAATGCAATTTTTTTCTGCATATTTATATAAATAAATCTTTCTCGCTTATCACTCTTTCCATTAGTAAAAACCGTATCAAAATCGGTTGAGTAGTACCTGTAGAAAGAATTAGGGGAGAAACAGCGGACAGGGACTTTATTTTGTAATATAAAGTTATAGATATTGATTTCAATGTTTTCAATTTTTGCCCCCTTATTCAATACTGTCAGTTTGTCTACAGCTCTCTTTTATAAAAAACTAATCATGGGAAAATTCGTTTCCTTCGTTTGGAAAAACAATGTCAATAATAAGTATGTCAAAACTTATAGTAATGAAAACACTAACATAATGGAGTTGTTAAGAGAATTTACCTTAATTATTTTTTTTTATGTTAAAATCGGCAGACAGGCTGACGGACCACTTGATGGTAGGTGGCTACCGTCGCCTATAACACAAGCTACGCCAAAGCTGCTACAAGTGCGCTGCCGACTACAATAGAATTAAGGATAAGGGAAGAGGAGGGGATAGGGAAATGGGCTCTGGCATCCCTTACGTGCTGTTATTTCACGGTGGTTTTCTGTAAGGGGGTGGTTACTGCCGCCAGACAGGCTGCCCAAATGACTGCGAAACGCAGTGTGCCCTGCCACTACTTTCCAGATCCAGACCAAAGCCAAATTTGAAAAGTTTATTTTTCTAAGTTGACCCTGCCGGGAATCGAACCCGGGAACCTTAGAAGAGAGCGTTAAGACAAGAGCCCTTACCACTCATCCAATGGGCTCGTCCAAAGTTAAAACGGTTATAATTATTATTATTGAAAAATATAATATCTAACTAAATTGAATTATTTTCTGGAAAAACGATTTTCTTGTAGACTATATTTTAATTTATAATATTTTCGAAATGGTCCGCAGGCCGGTTGTGGGTTTTTTTTTGTGTCACCGTTCACCATGTCAGCTGATCAAACAATGACAAGTGTACGCTTTAAGGAAAACACCGATTCAGAAAATGGCGCTTTTCTGTACGCAAGTACACTGTGCCTGTGCCCACATAACTTTGTCATTTATTAAATTTCGTGTTTGCGTTAGCCGCTTGCGACATGGGACCAAATACTCGGAACACTGCAAAGTCGACGTGGTCACAGTCTTGTCGGAGATTCGATGGATTTCGTAATACGCGAAACCAAGGTAAACCTGATGGTTTTCAATTGTGAAATTAGACCTTTTTCGAGTGCATGATATGTTACTTGTATCGTCAAGTCAAGTGTACATCAATGAAAAATGCCTATTTCGTTAGATATTAATAAATTATATTTAAGATCTTTTTGAATAAGTTTAAGTTATACAATTGCGAGAATTTAAGTTTAATTTATTTGCTTAATCTTGGCAATAGGAATAATGACAATATTTTATTATTTTTAGGAATAAAATCTGATATGTATTAAGACCTAGTTTAATCGGCTAAAACTAGGTCCAGCCTTTTCCATATCAGCTACAACTTGGTCTTCTTATTTCTAATGCGTAAATCTAATTACGTAAATCTAATCTAAGTTGTTCTAATCGCATATTATTTTGTTTATACTAAAAAACTACATATTTTTTGCACAATTTTGAATATATGTAGTTACCTACTGAAATTAATGTCAGAATTTTTGTATTAAAAAGTATCTACTACTACAAATCCCTCGTCATCACAATACGCCAGTGGTTAGCTCTCTCATATACCTATACGACCGTATAGGTAGACACTCTTGTTTCAGAAGAAGACACATCCTGGCGGACTAGGACGACCCCATCACAGGACCAAACGCGGCGCTTGTTGGCGACGACCACGACGCACAGCTGCCCCGCCACCTAGTAAGAAGAGGAAGGCTGTCGCGCCAATTTTCACATTCGAGACGTGACCAGGATATAGCACCTGCGAGGGACCTTCCTACCCGTGGACCACTTGTACCTTCCGTAGCTCACGCTGCCCTTGTTGCAAGCAACTATTAGTTGTTTCCTCATAATTAAGTAATTTTAATTTTTTTTTTTTTTTTTGTAAGGGTCAGGCGCGTATGACGGTGACGGTTTCAAAGTCCCCTAAAACTAGAACCATGCCCATAGAAATGGATGGGTTTTTAGTATGTAAAAATCCCACATAACCCCTATGCGGCATTTGTATTGCAAGCGGAACTTTTTCATAGTTATTATTGTTCCTACTGTTTTTAATTGAAAGTGGTATTCACTTACATCCACTAATATTACAAATTAATTACTAAATTATAAATTAAACTTAATAATATTACGAAGGTAATTATTATTAGTTACTGCTTTCTTAATATTAACTTATTTAAAATTGAAAGCGGTGTTCAATATTATAAATTCGAAAGTTTGTGTAGATGTATGGAGGTTTGTTACTCTTTCACGTAAAAACTACTGAACAAATTTGGTTGAAATTTTACACATGGATAGTTTTTTACCTGATCTAATATATAGGATACTTTTTATACTGGTAAAATATTAAGTTCCCGAGGGATCGTTTAATAAATTGTGCGACACTGTCCTCGCGCGGGCACCAGCTTGTAACTAATAATGTTAGTATGTTTATATGCTCTTACATAAGTAGAGATACTTAGCAGATTATTTTCAATTAAAGAAAATTATTATATTAAGCTTATGCTCCGCCTATGCCTATTAAGTGAGCTGCAGTAACTAGCTTCTTACAAGAAGACCGCCGCCTGTCACGAGCTATGTACTAAAATTAAAAATAATACTTAATAAAAGAAAAATATTACGATTATGTATTATTTTTCTTTGGTTTATTACTCAGAAAAGTCATTATGAAATAATTTTATAACAAGCTTGGGATTATCTGAAGTGATATCTGAAGTAATAGGCTGTTCAATTACTCGTATAAAAGATAATTTTGAAGAGATCGTTACATTGCTAGCTAACGCCTTGATAGTAAACTTGCCGATAGTGCCGGTTCGATGTCCGATACTGCTGTCTGTAAGAGATATAGAATGACACTGAAAGATCTAGTATTAATTTTCCACAAAATCTAGGTACACGTATATCTATTTTTAATAAATAATAGGTTTTAATAGCTCGCATCGAATCGTCCTGACTGTAATTAAAATAACATTGTTATAAAATAACAAAACAATAATGAAAACCGATTCAAAATTAATTAGGGGATTAGAATTGAAAAAAAAAAAAAGAATTGAATCCCTTTCCATAACTTAATCTCTGTGATGTATACGATGTATCTTGGATCTATTTTTTCTCTGTTTTCTTTTTATGTACTATTTACTATTTGGTCCAATATAGTTATTTGCAAGTTGAAAGTCGAAGATGACATTAGCTTTATATTTATCATAATTATTTAGTTTTTTTTTAAATACTAGCTGAACCCGCAACTTCGTAAACGTGGTGTTCGGTATATCGCGTAACTTTTTTGTTGGTATGCTAACAATGCATACAATACATAACGCATTCAAATCGGTTAAGAAATTTCAGAGATTAGCGTGCACAAACGCACAAACCAACATTCTAAAAACTATTTTTTTGACCTCGGTAACTACAACGTGTACAAATAGTTTTTTTTTTATGAAAAATCTTTAATGTACGGCTCGTTTACGATTTTATTATTAATATGTAGGTAATAGGTATAGACTAGCGTTGCAGCGACAGCTTACCCAACCTAGATAACAAAAGATGTTGAAATTTTGTGTCAATAAACTAACTTACACCGCCATCTATTAGAAACTTATCAAACTTACAACCCTTGGTCCTTTAAAACACATTTAATTTGCAATTTTAAAAAAATCGAGGTCAATCGAGATAAAAACTATTCAGTCTCTCAAGTTACACACATTGTGCAAATTTCATTACATCGGATAAGTAGGTTCGGAGTTTGCCGCGGACCAACATCCTGAGACGGGATTTATATTTAAAATCGTGACATGTTAAGCAATAACTTACCGTAATTGTCGAAGTTTAAAAAAATAAAGGGAAAAAAGAATCAGTACCAGTAGTTCTTTTTAAATGTTAAGGTCGTCAGACAGGCTGACGGTCCACTTGATGGTAGGTTACTACTGTGGCCTCTAACATAAGCAAAGCCAGAGGCGCCGCAAGTGCGCTGCCGACTACAGTAGGATTAAGGATGAGGGATTAGGAAACGATCGGGCTATGGGCTGTGACATCACTTACTCACTCACTGATACACAAAAGAACACATACTGTTATTTCCCGGTGGTCTTCTGTATGGGGGTGGTTACTGCCCAAGTGACTGTGAAACGCAGCCACTACTTTCCAAATCCATTCCAGAGCCAACATTTAAAGTTCATTTCCAAAGTTAACCTTGCCAGGAATCGAACCCGGGACCCCTGAGACAGAGAATTAAGGAAAGCACCTTAATCATTTGTCCAATGGATTCGTCGATTGGTCGTAATGAATTTTTAAAAACGTGTATTTTCAAAGACCTAATGAGGGCAGCATGTTCTTTGAACCTAATAGTTTTTTATTAAGAAACCTATTTGCAAGTAAGAAAGCTATTTTATATTATATGTTTGATGTACTTACCCAATATACATACGGGTTTTATTCTGTCTCTACTAAAGTTAAGGTTCATTGTTGTATCTTAAAACTAATTTGATTTAAATTACTTCGCTATGAAATGTATTTTTTTATTTATTTTCTCAATACAACCATTCACATTTAAGACCATTTAGTGGTCGATAGAAATAATTTAGTATGTTCTAACATGACATGATACAGCTTTCCATGTTATTTTAATTTGAGTTAAGTGGGGCGGCTGCAGTGGCTTATTTAGCCGAGGGCCGGGGGCGGAGGCAGATCAAAGACGCCGCCCGCCTCGTTCGCTGACCATGTCTCGTGTGAGACTATTCTCAACTAATATAATAACATTAAAAACAAACAACAATATACTAATACAAATATTCATAAAATTAAATATTATGAAATGTTATGTGAGGCCTAATCTTAATATAAGTAAATAGGCTAGCTAACGGATGCAATTTTCCGGGATTTAAAAAAAAATCTCTTCATATAAAGATGTGACAATTACTCGTATGTAAGTATAACTTTTCAGTTACGGTCACAAAATTTTATTTGTGACTAGCGAATCGCCCCTGGCTGTCCACTTGATGGTAAGAGGCTACCGTTGCCTATAACACAAGCAACGCCACAGCTGCTGCAAGTGCGTTGCGACTACTATAGGATTAAGGATAAGGGATTGGATAGGAAAATGGGTTTAAACATCCCTTACTCTCTTACGGAAACACATGTGCTGTTATGCACACGCGTGCTGTTATTTCACTGTGATCTTCCTTAAGGGGGTGGTCACTGCGTCAGACGGTCAGCCAAAATGACTGCGAAAAGAAATGTGTCCTGCCACTACTTTCCAGATCCAGACCAGAGCCAAATTTGAAAAGTTCATTATTCAAAGTTGACCCTGCCGGGAATCGAACACGGGAACCCTAGAACAGAGCGTTAAGGCAAGTACCCTAATTCTCCAAATTTTCTCCTCATAAGAGCCGTTTCGGTCCAACCGTTCTCGAATTTAGCACTTAGCAACGCATTTAGCGGTTCGTTTTAATATTTATTCAGGTATGTAGGTTATTTTTTATTTAGGAAACTGACGGTCTGTTCTCAAACTACTATAATAAATTTAAAATATCCCTGGACGCTGTTAATGTGTGTACATGTATTGTTTTAATTTCAAAGTTGAAAATAATATATTTTTAGGGTGTTTATTGAGTTTTTTTAACTTAATTAAAATTGTGCTCTGCGTGTATAAATTTAAAACATCTACCAGCTGCATTGTACAGACGGGGTACGAAAACCTTCGTCAGTTTTCAAATTAATTCCTTTATCAAGTCGTAGACTCTTAGTACCTTTTGAAACTAAAGCACTTAAGCAGACAACTGAAAGACGTTTGAAATGAAATATTGGCATGACTGATAATTGTCTTGGTGCAGCAAATGTCGAGTTTCAGGTGACGAACCTTTTCTTACCCTGACTTTATTCTTATTCTTAGACTTTATTTCTTTATTTCTTCTTTATTTATTTTTTAGATTTTATTCTAGACTTTACTTCTTAGGTGCCTTATATCGTATAGTTATTAAAGGAAACTTTAATTCTAAAGTAATAATCGTGCAAGACATCATGATCGATAATTAGACACATATTTTGAGGTTTGACGTTTTGAAAAAAAAAAAAAAAACGGGACAAGTGCGAGTTGAACTCACGTGAAGAGGGTTCCGTACGATGTTACCCATCCGCACAATATTGAGTGATTTACTATGTTATTTTATTATCATGGACTTCTTATAGGTTTTCCTATAATCTATAAGTAGAAAACTAATTTTTGGTTTTTTTTTTTTTTTTTTCAAAATTTTTAAGGGGGGGGGGGGGAATGGTCGGACAGACGGACACACGAGTGTTCCTATAAGGGTTCCGTTTTTTTATTCGGACGTACGGAACCCTAAAAATCATCATTATTGTCGTCAGTCCGTGTCTTCCCACTGCTGCTGCATGTAGACCTCTCCTAAGGCTCGCCACTACGCACGTCCTCTGCGTTTCGCATCCAGCGAAGCCTTACATGTCGTCTGAAATTAACCAACTGATAACTAGTAATACAAAAAGGATCCTTAAAGTACATAAACTGAATATAACGCATAAGAACCGTGCGATAAAGTTTCAAGCAACAGTCGGCCTTAAGTCATCTTTTTCGTTTGCTTCAAGAATACACCCAGTTGAATGCGAGCGTTCCGAGACACAGAGAATATTAGATGGCTCAATTCTCTATAATCTGGCGGGCGGCCGTGTACGGTTTGTGAGGAGGAATTAGCTGCTAGTGCGCTTACAACCACTATTCAAATAAACTCACAAAGCACCTTCCTCAATATGTAGTCATCAAAGAAACCATTTTGTATTTCTAAAAGATGATTATTTTTAGAAGATATTTTTAAACTTAGCCTATTTTTCTTACTCTCTGAAGTGCTTATTCATCTATATATACATAGGTAAAGATAAAAGAGTTCAGTAGTAGTAGTGACGGGCACATTGCTTTTCGCAGTCATAAATTGGGCAGCCAGTCTGATGGTAGTAACCTTATCCATAATCCTACTAAGGTCTGTAGCGTTCTTGTGTTAATAGGCAACTTTAGCCATCTACCATCAAGTGGACCGTCATTTTTTTTTTTTTTATTTTTTTTTTATTTTTTTTTTTTTATTTAGGAATAGGTTACAATGTAGTAACGAGCCATATATAATATTTTTAATTTATATATATTTTAAATTATATTGTAAAATATTATAAATTAAATTAAAATTAATTTAATTTAAAATTTCTCAGATATTTATCTATTTATATTTTTATAATTATATTTACTAGCGCATCCAGCTGACGTTATTTTGTTCGATCGCAGCATTACCTACCATATACAATGTCCTCTCTCTCAAACAGGAACTTCCATCAAAATTAATCCAGCCGTTTAGGAGGATATCAGCGACAAACTTAAGTCACACAAAAGAATTATATATTTTTACATATTTATAAGTGGTACAGTTACAATTTTGGGAATAGGTTAGATGGTAGGTAATAATTTGCGAAATATGTACCGTTTGTTTGAATTAAACATGAAAAATAAATAAAAAGTAGAAATTGAAAACATAGCAAGCGCGACCACGAGCTTCAAGTGTGCCGAGCTTGATTTCCATAATGGCGATTCCAGTAACACCGTTCGCGTACAGGTATGAGTAAAATCGTTTCGTTGTTACATCGCGACCGCTTCGCACATAGCCGCTAACGATGTCACACTTCTGAGAAGCTTACGTGACGTTATGATGTACAAACATTTAGAAGAACATGCATCCATCGCATTATATAGGTACATGTCCTATATACCTGCAGACACTTACCTATGTGTAGGTATAAGAATATATTATGCCTGTGTTGAACTCTTTATTTGTCACATGCGGAAACTACATTCTATTATATTTACAAGCCCCTAGCAACAAAACATTAGGGATCGTTTCTAGTAATTCAAGCGCCATGACATGTAGGTATTTTCTAGTACATCTGATTCAGGTCACATCTAGTCTATAAATGGTTCATTTATTGTTTATAAAATTTCAAACATTTAATCGAAGTATTTAATCTAACTAATCTAAGTATGGCAGGGCATACTGCGCTTCGCAGTCATTTGGATAGCTCGTTGTATTTGTGTGAGTGGGTAAGGGATGCCAGAGATCATTTCCCCATACCTTCCTGATCCTTTGTCCTCAATACAACCATGGTTGGCACCGCACTTGCGGCACCTGTAGTGTTGCTTGTGTTCACACTGGAGGACTGCCCTGCATGGACGTCCGAGCACCGAGTCCTGGTCGAGAAAATCGGAAGAGATCTGTCCCCTCCAGCATTAGTAGCGGCAATGTTGGCGAGTGAGGAACGCTAGAAGGAGACCGCAACCTTCTGGCTGCGGTCTCCTTCTGTGAGGAAGTAATGCTGCAGCAGGAGGCCGCAGAGCGGGATCGAGAGCGGAGGGGGGCCCTGGTGCGCTAATGCGATCCCAGGACCCTCCCTCGACCGGTGAGGAAGACCGCCGCGGGTTTTTTTTAGTGGGTATACCTCTCTCATCAAGAGGGAAGGGAGTCTCACATAACCGCACCGTCTCCCCGGACGGTGTGTGGATGCGTAACGTGTTTCCCCGCTTCAAAAAAAGGTATAGGCGGCCGTAGCCACCTACCGTAAAGTGGACTGTCAGCCTGTCTGACGACTTTTATATAAAAATATATATTTTCAGACGCACAATAGGGCCTAAGTAAGTAATTTTGTAAATATGAGTGTCGTTTCAGTAAATCAACGCATAAATAGGCAATTTACTGGTTTCTGGAAACCATAGTTTAATGAATCCACAATAAAAGGTGATTTTAAATATTCGATTAAAGCTCCAATACGTCATCTTTAATAAGTAGAAATATTGGATGTAGCACTGGCTTAAGCCATACTTATACTTATGGTATAAGACACACGGAATTCCGTTTGACGTTATCGTAGATTTGGCCATTTTTTTTTAACTAGATAACTTCAAAATTTTCATTTTAGTCAGATTAATGGTAGTTAATATAACTTAACTTACTATTTTTTGTAGTGGGAAGGCACACTGCGGTTCGCAGTCATTCATACATTGGGTTAAATACTTAGAGATTCCCTATTCCCTTCTAATCCTTTATTCTACTTAGGTTGGCAGTGCACCGTTCCTATACTTATTTTATAACATATTTTCAAAATATATCATAACTAGCAACGCGTCCCTGGCTTCGCAAGGATTTGTTTTGTAAATTATTTACACCTATTATACATTTTCTTCTCGTTTGTCGCTCTTTCCGTTGGTGAAAACCGTATCAAAAACCGTTAGGTTGTTTAGAAGTTAGCGGAGAAATAGACAGATTATAATTTATGTATAGACTAGCGACCCGCACCCCGGGCGCAATTTTTATATATATGAACATTCCTCGTTTATCTCTCTTTTCATTAGTGAAAATCGAATCAAAATCGGTCTACCCGTTCACGCGTGATGCCGTGAACAAGGGAAATTAGTGATTCATTTTTATATATAGAGATATAGAAGTAAAAGTATTATTACACTAGTTATGACTGAGTGATATGCTTATAAATATCGTTATGTATCTAAACAAAGTACGGGGAAGGTTCTTTTTATTTTGGTAAAAAGCAAATAAAAACATCTAATTTTACCTTAATTAGATAGCTCTCTTCACTTATATTACGCCCATTTGAAGATAAAAATTAAGGGCGATGTGTATTTGTATAATTGAAGGAAAAAATGTGTATAGGTAAATACCTATACACATTTATATTGCAATTTATATTGCTTTATTTATATTTATAATGCTTCGCCCGTGGTGCAATTTTTATATATATGAACATTCCCCGTTTATCCCTCTTTCCATTAGTCAAAACCGTATTAAAATCGGTCTACCCGTTCACGCGTGATGCCGTGGCCAATTGAAATAGGGATTCATTTTTATGTACTAAAGATTATCCAACTAACATCGATATTTAAGAAATTATGCAAATGCATAATTTCTTAAATATCGATGTTAGTTGGATGTTTAGTTCACAACTGTGTCAACAGATAGCGTTAGTGTAAAAAGTTAAATCACCCTAACTTTAATAATTATTCCTTATTTAATAATAAAAAACCTTCTACATGTGAAATTTGTGTTCAAATCAATTTCCTTACTTCCCTTGGGCTGCATCATGTATCCCTTGGGCGTACGAGTGCGTGGAGTATTCGATAAATTAAATATTCAGTTTCTTCAAAAAATATTGTTTTATCTAAGTATCGATGTATTAAGATTTATAAGGTTATTCGTTTTTTAAATTAAACTAGCGGCCCGCCCCCGGCTTCGCCCGGCGTGCAATTTTTATATACCCTAAAACATTCCCCGCGCATCCCCTCTTTTCATTGGCGAAAACCGAATTAAAATCGGTCTACCCGTTCACGCGTGATCACCAGGAGAAATGGGGATTCATTTTTTATATATAAGATTTACCGTTTTTACAAAATAAATCTTACATTTTGTCTCGATTTTCTTATTTTTCAGATGTATAAACTCGCCTTAATAAGAAGATTTATGTCCATAGTGGAAACGACGCGTTAGTTGTGGGCTCGCCTGTACCCGCCAATAACTGGCCAGTGTCAATATTTATGGAAGCGAGACAACGGCGTGGTTTTTGAGAATTTGGAATGAAGGTCCGAGCCGTGTTTGTTTGTTTGTCCGCTCGGACGTAGCTCGTGTAATCTCTCTGTTTGTATGGGCGGCGATACGCGACCTGTGACTTACCTTACAACACTATTGGGCTGTACTATTGTCCAATGTCGCATATTGCCTTCATTTTGCCACAAATACGCCTATTGGTAGGTATGAAAACTAAATATACTGGTATTTTCATCCCGCTACAACGTGGCGATTTTAAGAGAACAATGTAAGACTTTAGAAGTGCCAAGCAAATTGGCAGTACTGGTGGGTCAGCTGTCCTAATCAGATTTTTCCAAGACATTGCATTGGTAGATACGATGCTTGACGACGTAGTAAGAGTCATGGAAAACAGTGGACATGGGCTGCCGGTAATCGTGCGTTTTGGCAGTCTATGGATGGCGTCTGTCGGTTGTTAATGATGATGATGGTCTTGAAAAACGTTGGTTAATACGACATGCTAACTGCCCTTTTTGTGATTGATTATCACATGTTGACATTTTTGGAGTTTAAGAAGTATGGAAATTTTATGACGAGTACAATTAATACAAGCGTTACTTTATCTGTCACTTTGACATTTGTGCGACGACTGACGCATGTATTTATGTTCCCCTTTTTTTTACGAGGAGAGAAATCTTCAAAAGATACCTTATGCTCAAATGCCGCATGCGATGCAAATGCCCATAGAGGTTATGTGGGACTCTTACCGCAATAAAACTCGCCTCGAAATGGGTGTGGTTCTAGTCCGTAGGGGACTTTGGAACCGTCACCGGGCGTCGATTTATGTTCCCTACTTCTATTCTCTGGGCTTATAAAATCAAAACGTCGAAATCTTGTATGAAAAGTGTAGTCCGCCTTGAGGAACGTATATATAAGTTATAACGCCTGACTTTATCGCTGTGACGACGGTGGCGCCGCCACTGTTTTTTTTTTTATTTGGACAATCCGTCAGGAACCTAACGTTTTTCCGGGATATATATGTTAATCCATGTATTAAATTATCTATGTGCCAAATGTGCGTTGAGTTGAGCCATTTGTGCGTTATTGAAGAACAAACATCCAAACATACAAACTTTTGCATTTATATACCACTAGCGGCCCGCCCCCGGCTTCGCCCGTGGTACAATTTTTATATATATATGAACATTCCCCGTTTATCCCTCTTTCCATTAGTCAAAACCGTATTAAAATCGGTCTACCCGTTCACGCGTGATGCCGTGGCCAATGGAAATAGGGATTCATTTTTATGTATTAAAGATTATATTAGAATAAAAATCGATGTTATGGTCCCTAAGGATTCCAACACCGCTTAACCGATTCTGATGAAATTTTCAGGTAATCTTCAGATTAGCCCAGCGGGTGATCCTGTGAAGTTTAATGTCGGATAAAAAAATTGGAAGTTTAGTATCAATATTTATCGGTTCCGATATTCTTTTTCGATAACCCCATAAGCGTATTGCGAAACGACGGGCGGTCCGTAAAGCAAGAAGAAAACGTGGAAAGTTGTAAAGTAGCTAATTACTTGACATCCTGTTCACATAAGCTGGGTTGATGTCGCTTCTCGAGAACACTTAGCTCGCGTTTATGACCCGCTCACGTTCAATAAGTGAGTGCAACAAGGTGCTAACACACCGCCGCACCATATCAAATGAGAAGATGCTAATCACGAACAAAGCAAGTGGCCGAGTGTACCACTCGCCTTATTAAGACTCTTCTGTTTGGATATCGATTCTCAAACGAGGTTGTATGCTAAGCGACGCTCGGATCAAGTGAATAATCTCCAATTTCACTTTGAAACATTACGGCACTATTGTGAAAGAGTTTTGGCCTCGATTCGTAGAGGAAATTATAAGTTTTATTTTAAAATTCATGCAAGTTTTCAAAACTAACTAATATTATGGAAAATTATTGTCTTGAGACATATTAAAAACTAGCTGAGCCTGCAACTTCGTAAGCGTGGTAATCGGTATAGCGCGTAACTTTTTTGTTTGTAAAACGATTGGAATAAAAAAGCTTTATGCCAATAGCTTTGGAGAGGCTTTGCTATAATACATCAGTGAAAACCGCATTCAAATCGGTTAAGTCGTTTCTGAGATTAGCGCGAACAAACGCACAGACAAACAGACGTGTTCCGCGACGACAACACGAGGTGGAACCCGTCTCTTGGGCTGCCGGGATTGCTGTGGAAATGTTAAGATGGAAACCCCCTTTGGGTCGCCAACCCTTAATGCCGTAGAGATGAGCGGCTACATGAGCGGGGGTTATCCGAGAGTTTCAGGTGGATGCGGCCTCCGACTCTGCGGTAGGTTGTGCCGCAGAGAAGAGGTTATGGGGTGCTTCAGAGAAGAAGCCCCTCGCTGACTGCCCGCTGCGAGAGGTATGGGGTAGCTTGTGCCGCTTCACCCGTGGGCGACGGACATGGGGTCGTCCGCCGTTATCACAACACCGGGCAATGAGGGGAGATGTGCTGTTCCGGCACGTCTCTCCACGGTGCAGGGGTCAAACTCCACGCCTAATCGAGGTGGAGTCCGCAAGTGTGCGGGACTCGTCTGGCGGGGGCAGGCAGATGTATGTTTCCACGTTCCAGGAAAGACCGTGGATTTTAGTGGATAGAAGTCCCACATACCCCACCGATCTCTCCATGGTCGATGGGGCTCTGGCTCGCAGATTTTCCCACGCAAAAAAAGCTGTGTGTGCTGTTGTGTTTCGATGAGTGAGTAAGGGATGCCAGAACCCATTTCCCTATCCCCAATCCTTTATCCTCAATTACACTACGGCAGAGCACTTGCAGCAACTGTGGCGTTGTTGGTGTTATAGGCGACGGTATTAGCCATCTACCATCAAGTGGTCCGTCACTCTGTCTGTACCAGTTGAATTGTGGGTTTCCGGGATGATGGCCCAGGTCTGTTGGAAATTCTTCCAAACGTTTCGTCAACAACTGCGGTTGACATCCTCAGTGGTGTAGTCCGTGTTAGAAGAAAAAGTACATCACATCACTGCACTTCACTTCTGCACTTTTTCTCGAGCGAGACTGATTTGTCTGATTTGTCAACCGCAGTTGTTGACGAAACGTTTGGAAGAATTTCCAACAGACCTGGGCCATCATCCCGGAAACCCACAACTCATATGGATACCGGTCGAGAAAACCTACATTCTACTATCTGTCTGTACCATTAAAAAACCTCAAATATTACTTACATTTTGACTATAATTTAAGTATATTGGTTGCTGTATCGTAAAGTAACGCTGTGTCAGTGCAGGCGGCTTGTGATCAAAGAGCGTCTCTTGTCTACCGTCATGTTTGTAAAGCCTCTCCACCGCCTCGCCTCTACAAGTTACTACGCTGTTTACATTTGCAAAGGATATTGATTACTTCATGTTCGCAGGTAGATGCAACTTTATTGTGTAACTTCTCAAAATCCAGCGAAAAGTGCTTCGATACCCTTTCGTGAGTAAAAGTCGTTTGGGCGTCTTCTTTGTCTTCATTTGCTGTTGTTTAACTAAAAACTGAAAAGATAGTGTTTCTGTGGTTTGATAAACTCTAGTTTTTTAAATGTGAATCGTTAAAAACAATGTCTATACATAAATATAATCAACGAGCCGTGTCTGTACATTAAAGATTAAAAAAAAAAAGCAATTCATACAAGTTGTACTTATGTTAGCGAAGTCAAAAAAGATGTTTTTAGAATTTATGTCTGTTTGTGCACGCTAATCTCGGAAGCGACTTAACCGATTTGAGTTGAGTTCTCACTGATGTATTACAGCAAGCTTCCCGTAACATTACAATCGGCTTACAAACAAAATAGTTACGCGCTATACCGAATACCACGCGTACGAAGTTGCGGGCTCAGCTAGTTTTATAATATATCTGGATTTAATTCCGGATTTATCTTGAAATAAATTTTGTTCTGTTGTAATGAACCTTGATTGTTATTCCTCGATAGTTCGAATATGCATCTAATACCTATTATAATTTCAACAGCCTTTTGAAGACATTTTTTGGCGATACCTTCAAAATTTCAAGACAAAATTGTATGTTTTTCTCAAGTGAATGACTAAGTTAGTTGTAAATTTGAATTTAAATTTTTTAAGGAAGATATTATAATTTATACAAACTTTTATGTACTTAAGTATGTTGTATGTATTTTAGTTGCAGGTATTTATTTGTGGCCACCTTTTTCTAGTCAGTTCTCTTTGTTATCCCTAGATGTATCTTGTTATTAATTGTGAATGTTGTTGATGACAATAATCTTTATATATAAAAATGAATCCCTATTTCTCCTGGTCACGGCATCACGCGTGAACGGGTAGACCGATTTTAATTCGGTTTTCGCTAATGGAAGAGGGATGAGCGGGGAATGTTTTAGGGTATATAAAAATTGCACGCCGGGCGAAGCCGGGGGCGGGCCGCTAGTATTAATAAAATTTTATTTCCAATATAGAAGTTATAATAATTAGTTGATATACTAGATGTTATAGTTTATCAAAGATTTAGGAATTAATTAACATGCTATTGGCGTCTATGAAACAAATATAATTAGTCAATAATATGATCATTGTGTTGAACATTAGGCTGCAATATGAAGCGGTTTTCAATTTCATTGGTGTACAAAAGTGTACCTACATGTCATAAATGTACAAATTAAAACCAAAATTAAAAAAAAGATTAGATATTCAGAATATTCTTTAAAAGCTTTATAGGCAAATAGTGTATGGCGAGATTTGTCTCGAATCGCAATAAGCGCAAATGTCTAGGTACCTACAGGCAGCTCTCGAGGTGATTTGGACGTTTATTAAAAAGCACACAATACGCGAGCCACTACACACAGATCGCTCTCCTATTTTATTTTTAATATTAAACCCCCGGGCGGTCGCTTGCAAGCATAGAGTAGTTTATAGAGTTTTTGGTACAATCTGGAAAGAATAAAGAAATAGTTTTTGAATGCTCATTTATTTTTTTATGTTAAGGTGGACAGACGGGCTGACGGTCCACTTTATGGCTACCGTCGTCTATGACACAAACAACGCCACAGGTGCTGCAAGTACGCTGCCGACCATAGTAGAATTAAGGATAAGGGATTACGAAGGGATGGGGAAATGGTATCTGGCATCCCTTACTCATTCTCAGAACAGCACAGACTAAGAAACTGCACAAATGAATACTTAAATTCATCATTCAAATCTTCATTATAATTATGCAGCCCTGATCGTAATTGTACATTAAGTCTAGCAATGCATATCAATTGACCATTTGAGTTATATTATCAATAGATTGATTGGGATCAATATCCTTGTATCGCTTTTATCGCATATACGTCTCTGGGTATTCTGACGTTACAATGACTTTCCGGAAAGCATGATAGCCAAGTCAGTAATAAAATGTACATAATCCTCTGTAATGGGACACTGCTCTATGCCGTGCGTTTTCCGCCGAGCTTGTTGGAGGGTGCTTCATAGCTATTATTGAGATTCAGACAACGAGCGCCTCTTCATCATATCTCCTTCATGACTACCATCCGAAACAGAAACTTATATAAAAGGTAAGTATTTTTACATATCTCTGGTCAACAGTTTTAGACCATCAACGTATTTACAATCGCTTAGATAATTTCTTCGGAAGATTCATGTTACACTATAGTGTATAGACATAATCAAGTTGGCTTTTAAGGTGGATAGAGAAATTGTTCAGAAAAATATCAAACGTTATTTAAATACACTCAGAAGCACAATTTAATCGCTCACTTAAATTTTCCGACGTAACTTCTAAAATTTATTTTGGAAAGATTTCTTTTCTTGGCCATATTACAGATTGGATAATTTCAGATGAAAAATAGAAATAAAAAATTGATTTGCTTTTGCTTTACTTAATTATTTAATAATGGAAAAGTTTGAAATAAAAAAAAAAGTTTGAATAAGTTGAATGTTTTAAATTAATTAATAAACAAAAACAAAAAAAAAAACAACAAATTTTTTTTAAAGAGTTAAAAATGTAAAAAAAAATATACACAAAATTGTCATTCAAACAAACCATGTTTTGTGTCGTTGTGACGCCGCCCGTTAATTACACGATGAAGACAGCATTGCCCTAGTAAGGCGGGCAAACAGTAATGTACAATCATCCATTTTGTACAGCCTTTCCATGTGTTGCGATGCTTATCTGCAGTACCGACAGTTTTGTCGATCGCGTGCAACTTGTGTGAGATGATGTCCAAGTCACAAGCGACAGCGTTTTGTGCTATATAAAAACGCCTTTTAATTATATCTAACAAGTTAGTTCACCACACGTATCTCTACCGTTAAAAGTATTAAGGGATTTTTATCGTTCAAAATTTATCGTCAGCGGCGCTAGGAAACACCCTGGGTTTTTAGTGGGTATAAGTCCCATGGTCGGTGGGATTCTGGTTCACAGAATTTCCCACCCAAAAAAGGCACACTGCAAATTGCAGTCATAAATTGGGCCGTCCGTCCGTCTGGCGGCAGTAAAAAGTTCCTTACAGAAAACCACCGTGAATTTCCCTATCTCTTCTTAATACCTTACCCTTAAGATAATTTTCAGCACCTGTGGCGTTCCTTGTGTTAAGGCGACAATAGCCACCTACCATTAACTGGACCGTCAGCCTATCTGACAACCCTGTCTGTCTAATATTTTAATTGTGCAAATACGTACATGTATAGAGGTTTGTAACTCTTTTATGCAAAAACTATTGAAATAATTTTGATAAAACTTAAGAATATTGTTGATCAGAATAACACACAGGCTGTAATTTACAACGATATGTGGAAGAAGTCACGAGCAAAAACTAGTCTCACTAAGATCATAAATGCGAAAATTTATGAGAATGAATCTTTTTTTTAATATTAAGTTCGGCAGACAGGCTAACGGTCCACTTGATGGTAGGTGGCTACCGTCGCCTATAACACAAGCAATTTATAAATGTATGTTACTCTTTCACGCAAAAATTACTAAACGGATTTTAATTAAACTGTATATTTATTATCTATACTGTAATTAAATATAAATAAACATAGAAAAAAAATGTCTTAAGTTTTCATATAAAATGCGAAGAAACTTCTTGCCCAACCTATTATACATATCAAAATAAGACGTAGGCTATAACTTATGAAGATACACGAAGGAAGTCGACGTATAAACGCACTTTACAAATAATGATAAAGTCCATTTTAAATGCTAAATGCTGTTTTACACCAATAGGTTATAACTTGTTCCAGCTTTAAACACTATCTAATGGACAGTGGATAACAAAGGCAATTATAGAGGTTGTGTAAAGTTTAATACGGGGTAATGTTAGGCTTACCTACCATTAAAACTATGGAGAATTTGTACTTAACTAACATATTTTTTATTAATTTTTAGGTAATTTTAAACCGCTAGTGTGAAAAATATTTATGTCGATTAAGGGAAAGTTAGCCTATAAGTGGAGTATACGATATTATAAATGAATTTTTAAATGTGTTTATGTATAAGGATGATTGTATACTGCGTTGGCTTCCTATTAAATAAATAAATAAATAAATAAATATTAGGTATGGTTGAACGCTTTATTCAGAAGAAGCTACCAAGTCTTGTGCTATTGCATAATCTGTTCATGTAGATATCATTAAGTACCTACATTAAAACCCAGGGGCAGTATTTTAATAAGATAATAAGATCAATATCTCTCTCTTGAGGTATTCTGTCTTCAATCAAGGAAAGTTACGGAATTTGGATCAAGTTCCTGTTGAGATGCTCTTGGCATTTGTTTGAATCCACCTTGATTATAAAATTATTATTACAAAACGTGAAAAAGGTTTGCTTAGTTACTACGAAGCATCCCATGTTGTGTAGTTCTATGAATTGAAAATCCCCTCTGAAGGAAGCTTGTCCTAATGATGAATACAAAAAAGCGTGTATTGTGAAAGAGTAGCCCATGAAAAATTTAAGAAAACTTTGTCAATTTAATTCTTCAATCATCATTCATTTTGTTAAAACTGTTAGTAACGAACAAATTGTGACATTCTATTCAACATGCGGATATTTCTGCGCAATACCAATACCATTGACGTATATATTACTAACGTAAGGACCAGGCCAACAACGGCGCGGCGAAATGGCACCAGCGCATTGGCCCTAAAATCTCAGTTTAGGGCCTGCTAACGGCAGTCGTCGCCCCTCGTCCGCGCAAGATTGTGGTTGAGAGAAGTTTTGTGTAAAATTGTTATAAAAATGCCTAGAAGGCTGCAAAAACTATGATACGGAGGTTAAAAAGGAACAGGGAATATCGTATCATCGGTAAGTAATCTTGTTACATGTTAAATAATTAATTTTAACACATATCATTCTAAAGTCAAAGATCATAATGGCGGCCATGTGCCGCAGGCGAATTAAAATAAACGTAACCTTTTATTTGTTTTTTTTTTTCTTAGAAATTTGGCGTAAGTATAAGTATATTTAGTGTAGTGTAAGTTTATAAGAAGTTTACTTGTGTAAAATGTTCCGTTGGGCGTATCTTTACTTTTAAAATCTTTACCAATATAAAATTAGGTTGCACATTAACAAGTTAGGTTTTTACAAGTTTGCTACAATGCTTACAATTTTAAAGCTATGATTAAGTATAAATACTTATTTCCAATTTATATTTTATAGTAGGTACTTAATATTATGTTTTTGTATTGCATCATAAACAAATATTTGTAAAACACACAATTTGTAAAAGTAGTGGCAAGGACCACTGCGTTTCGCAGTCATTTGGGCTACCTGTCTGGCAGCAGTAACCACCCCCTTACAGAAGACCACCGTGAAATAACAGCACGTGTGCTGTTGTGTTTCGGTGAGTGAGTAAGGGATGTCAGAGCCCATTTTTCTATCCAATCCCTTATCCTTAATCCTACTGTAGTCGGCAGCGCACTTGCGGCAGCTGTGGCGTTGCTTGCGTTAGTGGCGACGGTGCCACCTACGATCAAGTGGACCATCACCCTGTCTGCCCATCTTAACATAAAAAAAACACTCTTGTAAAAATCTAACGATTAAAATACTAATAGATAAATAAATAAATAAATTGCCTGTCTGTGTGTATTCTATAACATGTACTTCAAAGAGTGTGCTCGAGAGCTGCATGAGATCATACCGCCTTCCCCGTTCTTCTATCGGACATGCGACTTACGGCTGGTTACCATCCTGACTTTGTCGAAATCCCTCTAATTCGGACCAAGCGCTTTAAAACATCTTTTATAATGCGCACTGCTAAGGATTGGAACTCCCTGCCGGCGTCTGTATTTCCGAGCTCATACAACCCAAATCTTTTCAAGGTGACGAGTGAATAGGCATCTTCTGGGTGAGCTCGCTCCATCGTCGGCCTCATCCTTCCTACATGAATAGATGAAAACAAGAGAAAACCCATCTTTAATAAAAAAGAGAAAACCCATCTTTAATAAAAAAAAATGGGATATCACTCGAGATACACTCGAGAACAAAAAATCGACTCAACCGCCATACCTGCATTCAAGTACAAATATTTTAATTGTAATGGATTAATTTAAAAAATGATAAATTGTCTTCCAAATGATATAATATTTTTTTATTAAAATTGACCTACATTTTTATCGAAAGTAAAATAAAAAAATACAATAAATACATGAAAGTTAATAACGATAAAAACTCAAAACAGGACTAAAATGCAATTGTTACAAACTAAATATTTTGTATACCGCTGCGGTTATTCATGCTTCTTATTAATTTACTAACTCCTTATTGAGGGATTACTTAGGTACCTACTTCTCAATCAGTGCAGCAGAAATCCAGAGTTCTAGGTATAGGATTCCTTGCTCGTACTAAGTTTAACACAGGTATGCTCTTTGCATGATACCTGCAAAAAAAAAACTGCTAATTTAAAGTAGACATTTCGTTTTAAATCGAAAATATATATGGGATTAGTCTAACAATTTAATTTGTTTCACTAATACGTATATATATACAAAAAAATTGCCGGGACCACTATTGGTCCAAAAAAATTCAAGGTTACGTTTTCGTACGGTCACAATCGAAACAAAACAAGGCATGTGTCTCCCCGCAACACAAGCAGTAAACACTAAACATCGACAGGTGGGGGGAAGTGTACGGCTAATAGTTCAAAATTCAAAGTTGTACGCAAACAGGTCGAGTAAACACTACGCCATCTGGCGAGGTTTGCCCAATAGTTGCACCCTGGACTTACACCCCCGTGTATAAGTCTACTAATTCAATTCAATCAACTAGAGGCAATTAATTCGTTTGATTCAAGGAATGTTTCAACAATAATAAAAAATATACTTATTTACGTTTTATTGACAATTAAAATGTCAATAAAATATATATTTTTTGTTATTGAAGTGTTATTGACATATTTCATTGTATTTATAATTGCTATATGTTTGTTAGAAATTGATAACTAAAACACATTTCCCGAAGATAATTGAATTTTATATCCCATCATGATATAAAATTTAATTATTATAAATAGATTAGTTTTAAAATTTTTAGATTATTCTAAATAAGAATTGATCTAAATCTTTCGATAGACATATCTATATCTATACTAATATTATAAAGAGAAAAGAAAAATGTATATATTTTTGTATGTTTGTAATGAATAAACTCAAAAACTACTGGACCGATTTTAAAAATTCTTTCACCTATTGGAAGATACATTATCAGCGAGTAACATAGGCTGCTCCTCCTCCCTCATCTCGGTCCTTTACCTCCCCTCCATACAAAATTGCCGTTTTCCAGGAATAAACTTAAAAATGTTTAAAAAATAAATGTCCACCCGTGCGAAGCCGGATGGGCCGGTGGTATCATATATATTAGAAATAGAATTATGTGTGAAGATACCATTGGGCCATGCTATCTTAAGTTCAACATAATCTTTCTAAATCAACAGTTAGAATATTAAAAATAACATTTTAAAAGTACCTTTCGAAACATCTAGTGTATCGCAGAAGAGAAATAAATGGCTTACAAAATTGTCTAATAATGATAAAGATAAATTATTAATTTATCTTAATTTATTTATTAATATAACATAACTTATGATAAAGATTAAGGATTGAAACTGAATTGCTAAAGATTGAAAATTAGAGTTCTTAAAAAGTATTAATGTAATACAAAACAATGTATGATAAACTCTCATCCCTAATGAGGTAACTTTCATTGTTAGGTGTCTATTTAATTTAACAATTCTTTGTTTATTTATTAATTAATAAATTCTTTCAACGTTTCAGCTGAAGGACGTCCACTGCTGAACTGGACCGAAACAGCCTGGAACCATCGTCGACCCGCGACCCTCCATTTTAGAAGTGTATTTTCCTTTGATGCACTTACTTATTTATCGGGTTATTTTAGTGACTTTAGTTTGTCTACAATTTTCCTCATTCCCGATTCAACCTCGCAAAGTAACCCCGAGCATAGCTCTCTCCATAGTTAGCTAAGCGAGATTGAGTTTTCCTTTAAGGCCTACAATTTGAGACTACGGTTAAGCGCCATGTCAACACTGGAATAAATTCCTTATCTTACCGTCGCCTATAACACAAGCAACGCCAAAACTGCTACAAGTGCGCTGCCGACTACAGTAGGATTAAGTAATAAGGGATTAGGAGGGGATAGGGAAATGGGCTGTGGCATCCCTTACTCACTCACCGAAACACAATAGCACACGTGCTGTTATTTCACGGTGGTCTTCTGTAAGGGGGTGGTTACTGCCGCCAGATAAAATTATGTTATATTTAAATTTATGTCATATTATAAATAATGCAGTATTTGTGAACTCATTCAGAGCACAATTAAAAAATCTACTTTTAGGGCTACCAAGTAAGAATCCTGAGAACGCACGTGAGTGCTGCGTTGTGATTCGTGGTTTGTAAAATAGCTGTTCAAAGTTAAGTAGTCGCGTTATAATAGGAGCGCTTGGCGTGTCTTGCGAGGGAGGTATAATTGACAAGCTCAAGGAGCGACTGGTGCAAAAACATGGCGAATTTTTCATAGCTGTCAAACCGCTTGTGCTCGCCTCGAATTGATAAAACAGAGGCGGTAGACGCCCTTCAAAATTATGTTGAATATAGTTGAATTAAAGTTAAATAACTTTAATTTTCTAAACTTTGCTTGTTTTAACACTTTGTTTGACTTTAAAATACTAATTAATAATTTGTTAGAACTGAATTTCATATAGATCTATACCAGGTCGATATGGACTTAAAAAAACGGGACAAGTGCAAGTTGAACTCGCGTGAAGAGGGTTCCGTACGATGTTACCTATCCGCACAATATTGAGTGATTTACCATGTTATTTTAATATCATGGACTTCTTATAGGTTTTAAAATAATTTCTGTATTTTTTTAATACAGAAATTATTTTGGTCGGACAGACGGACACACGAGTGATTCTTATAAGGGTTCCGTTTTTTTTATTCGGACGTACGGAATCCTAAAAGTGAGTAAAATTCAATTTTAGTAATTCGGTTGTGCGGAAAAATTCCTTCGGACGGGTTGACTAACAACTCGAGTGCATAAATAATAAAAACATTGCAGTATTTTATTAGGTAAAGTGCAAAATTATTCCGGGATTACAAATAACAACCGCGAAAATAATTACAGCTTATGTAAATAGCGTTCCCCGTCTTATCTAGCAGGTCGGCAGGCCTCAAGTGGTCCCGGCGGGGTCGCGTGGACCCCGTGGCGTGACGGCCGGAGTATTTTGTACCCCAGAGAATATGCCCTGTTTATTGCTGGGGTTAGAAACGCTCCCGCGAGCGCTCGCTTTGTCTTCGCCCTCAAATTGAATATTTTATTAATTTAAACGTTACCGAAAAAGGTTTGTTAATTTTGACTCGGAACAACTCCAAAAACTTGTTTGTCTACGTTCAATTTTCAAGAACCAACAACAAAATGAAGTCGATTGGAACTCTCTCAACATTTCTTTTATATATGTATATAAGACTTATCATAAGTTGTAAATAAATATGACATGTATTGCTCTGAAAACAACATCATAACTTTAAAAGAAAACAATTATATAATAAATCTGAAAACAAAGAAATGACATTTAAAGCCTATTTATTAAATATTATTATTTATTAAATCATTATTATTATTATTATGATAAATAAAAAATATAATTTTAACAATAAAATTCTTAATAATGAATTTTGTCAACTTTTAAACAATTTTTCTCAACATAAATTACACTTGCAAAACTCGTTGGCTGCCAAAGATTTTCAAGTGTATGGATCGGGCAAGACGAAAGAATCCATAATGTGACATTTAGAACCACGTGGTACAAAATCGTTCAGTCCATCGCCAACTTCACAAGACTATTTGGCTACGCCATGGCCATCCTGATTGTGGCGATCAGGATTAATATTTTTTAGGAAAAATTTCCCAAGGCCCTCTCTCTATTATATTTACCTAATCTTTTTGTTGGCTGCTATTATTGTATACTTCTATGGAGTACTACTCCATAAAGTGTTTACTGATTAAAGAAATAAACCTAGTTTCTTTACATGCATTTATACTTATATAGAAGAATTTTAATATAAATGGCTATAGAATTATGTATTCGGCTATTAAATATCTCTGAGGTGACAGTTTAATACCTATACTATTTTGGACCTATACTATTATAGGTAACTATAATTATAGTCAGATACCTATACTAAATTGAATAGTACTGATTTTACGGCTTACTGTATAATCAGTAAAATTGTGTCACTTATTAATGAACAGAAACAGAAGAAAAAGGGAAACAAAAATTTGTACGTTTTTAATCAATTTTTTTTTTAATTAAGTACACAACTTTATCTAAATAATAATGGCAAACACACGTTAGTGTTTATCGAAATAAATTAATTTTAATTTGTGAAACTTAGCAGCTAGGTAGTAGAGTCCACACAAAACGGGTTTCGTAAAGACAATAAATACCTTGTAAACTGTTTTAGTTCGCAATATATGAAAGGGTGCCCGGCATATGGCTGACATTATGGCTGCATTTATTAACTGTGGCTGTCACTCAATTTGGAGTATTAGCAGTGTAGGCGCAGCATGGCTGCGGGGCTAGCTTACTAACATACAGGAGGGTTATAAATATACGCATTAAAGTATATATTAAAATAAAGTATTGAAGACAATTATTTAATTCAATATTTGTCATATAACAACATATCTTTCTTCATCAAGTTTATGATTTGTTATGGTCCATGTGTTACTTGATTTAAAATCATACAAAATAGCAGTTGTGCCGTAATATTTCATTGAACTCTAACGTTAATTTCGTTTAATTTCCTGTTTCGACAGCTTGTTTGAAGCCATACATTTATAATTATGTTATTTGATCATTATATGTTACTTGTTCATAATTGTCTGTCTTTCATAAGGTATTGTGTATATCTGCCTATCAATATATATATTTTTTAAATTGGTTAAAATCCAATCAATTACAGGTCGTCACGGTTGGCATCTCGTTATTGTAAGCGAGCGATTAATACTGCAAATAAAGTTAATGTAATTTAATTAATATAGAAGAATAAATAGATAAATACTTTATTAATATTATAAAAAGCTAAAGTTTGTATATTTTTTTGTTTGTATGTAATTTTCGAAACTACTAATCCGATTTAAAAAATTCTTCCACCAATAGTTGGAATAAAATTTCAGGACGGACATAGGCTAAATATTCCAATAGGACATCAGCTGTATAAAAAAAAAGATTCAACGCTTGGCAAAAGTATATGTCAGACGTTGTAACTTTTGTTCTTTAAGGCTGATTTTCATTGATCCAGTAGCTGGATCCAGCATCACTGGATTCCAGCGTTGGATTGCCACTGGCACTGGATCGCGCCGTTTACATAATCCAGTAGACATTCTTACTTTGTTGAGGTGACAAAAAGTTTGTAGCACAAATGAGTAGTTCGCGACAGGCGGCTACTGGTGCCAGCGGGTTTACACGAATCCAGTGCCGCTGCCACGGGGTGCGCGGCGTGCGGGGGACGGACACTGGATTGAAAAATAAGAACGTGGTCTATTCCGATCCAGTGCTGGATACTGGACGCTGTATTGGATTGAAATATGTTTACACTAATCCAGTGGCAATCCAGCGCTGGAATCCAGTGACGCTGGATCCAGCTACTGGATCAATGAAAATCAGCCTTCAACGTGGACGTAGTCGCGGACACCAGCTGTAGATTAATAAAGAAGTGAATAAAGCTTTATGTACACTACAATTACAGTGTTGTTGAATCATAATAATCTAATAACAGAATAACAGCACAGAAAAAATTAATACGATATAAAATGGAAAATGGTAGACATAGAATTTTAATTTATAACTATCGTTTAATTGCCTCTTTGCTAAGGAGGAGTCGTTTAAGATGCTTACCTTAGCGCTCAGTCTTAGGGGTCCGGAGTTCGATTCCCGGCTGGGCCAACTTTGAAATTGAACTTTTCAAAGTTGGCTCTACTCTGTTTCTGGAAAGTGGTGGCAGTACACCCTGCGTTTCAGTCACTTGGGCAGTATAACCATCACCTCACAGAAGACGACTGTGAAATAACAGCATGGGTACTGTTGTTTCGGTGAGTGAGTAAGGGATTCCAGTGCCCATTGTCCTATCCTTCTTTCCTAACCTCTTTATCTTTAATCCTACTATGATCGGCAAGGCACTTACAGCACTTGTGGCGTTGCTTGTGTTAAGCGGCGATGGTGGCCACGCCACCTACCATCAAGTGGACCAGCAGTCTGTCTGTCGACCTTAACATTAAAAAATATATGCCTAGAATAG
Source organism: Bembecia ichneumoniformis (assembly GCA_910589475.2). Classification (NCBI taxonomy): domain Eukaryota; kingdom Metazoa; phylum Arthropoda; class Insecta; order Lepidoptera; family Sesiidae; genus Bembecia; species Bembecia ichneumoniformis. Next base: position 6,249,450 of record OU342537.1, on the reverse strand, counting down.
ATCTAGTTCTTAATTAGTACAAACCATTGTCTTGAATCGTATAACCTCTAACAACTACAATAGCCAAATGTACTAATATGTAGTATATCCTGGTTCTGCGTACAAAAGTAGATAAAGCAAAAGCGAACCGATGAATTAGAAGTTTGGTTGACCTGCTAGGAATAAAGAAACTCACAAATACTGCTATGAAAAAATGCACCCCCTGTATTTATAGTAATAAGTTGTGATACCGCAGGCGTTTAGCTGACATCTATTGTGCCGAGCCCCAAAAGCGTCCGTATGCGCGGGAGTTGATTCCACGATAGAAAACAACTATATAATTGATTTACTTGCGCGTAAAATTCAGCGGTTATAAATTTTGATCCTTTCGCTTCGATTGTTTTAAATACAGTTCATTCTGTTTTGGTATAAATATCAGTAAATATTTTAGTAAAGCAATAGCCCAGTTGGGTGAATGCTCGGCTGACGACATGGCAGATGCAGGTTGCTAACCCGGTCGGGGCTCTCTGATTTAGGGAATTACATTTCAAAATAAGATTAAAATCACTTCCTCTAAAAACATCGCGACGAAGACTGCTAGATAAAGACTAGCAGTATTTGAAGACTTCTAACACGCAGCGGAATATGCGGTTTTCGCCATTAGTGCACTTTAAACGAAAACAAAAAAACCTTTTTTTAATATTATATTACTTATGATCTGGAACTTGGCACCATATAGCGATTGTCACCCGTAGTTCAGGCTCGCTCACATTTTTCGGGCACGTATCTAGACGCAATGAACCGTCAATTCAGCGCCTAGCTGTGCAGGGTAGACCGCTTGGGAGGTCACTTATGAGGTGGACCGACCAAATTAAGACAGTCATCGACTGTTCCATGCACGTTCCTATACATATATTATTTACACAGTGCACATCCCGTGCAGTGCATTGAGTTTATTTGTGGTTAAGTATTTAAAGTTTATGTTTAATGATAATAACAAACTGAAATCACCTACTTTACCTTAATTTATTAACATTATTTATTATTAAACTTAATAATTTTATTTCTGTATGTAATGCTAATTGTATTTTATATAATATCGTATTATGTAATTATTAATGAGTAACTCAGACAAGGTGTCCTGTCCGTATTGCCCCGGCTGCTCACGTTTATTTGATACTTCCCGTGGCCTCCGAGTTCACATTGGACATAAACACAAAGAAGAGATTGCCGCGGGTCTATTGTTGCCATCGCAATCACAGTCCTCACAGTCTCACGATGACGCGCCATTACCGCGTCGCCTAGACAGCCTCTCACAGCTTAAAAAGACGGTTAGAGTTCTTCGACATATACCGAAAGGAGCTAGAAACCTGGCTGCTAGCAGATTGTGTTCTATTATTGATAAATGTCTCTTCTCTAATAGTGCCAAAGACTGGTTCTCACTTTTATCTTTTGCTTTCACTGCCCTTCGTGTACCGGAGAAAGATGGTTCGGTTACTCTCACAGCTAAAGTTAAGAGAAATATTGAGTCATCTACTTGCTCAGATTTCTCAGAAAATACGACAAAATTTAGGTCAACTTCAGTATTGGGGTCCATTGAATCCAAGGTCCATGAGGGCGATCTTAGAGGTGCAGTTCGCCTGCTGATGTCGGACGATTCGTTCGCAGGTTCAGATCCCGAGACCTTGGCCGCTTTGCGGTCTAAGCATTCGACACCCTCTCGCCCGCTTGACTTTCCTGCGGCGCCTGACCGGTCAATACCGACTCTTACCGTCAACAAGGAGGACATCGCGTCAGCACTGAGTACATTTTACAGTGGGTCATCCTCCGGGTTGGACGGCCTTCGCCCCGAGCACCTAAAGGAGCTCACATCGAAATCGGCCGGAGACCATGGACCACGACTTCTTAGTTGCCTCACTAAACTCTGCAACTTCCTGTTCAGTGGCGAGCTGAATCCAGAAGTATGCCCTTTTATGTACGGGGCCACACTGTGTGCCCTGTCAAAGAAAGATGGAGGTATTCGGCCCATCGCTATCGGTAACACCTTCCGCCGTCTGACAGCCAAACTTGGCTGTCGAGCGGTGAGGAATACCATGGCTGATCATTTACACCCTCACCAACTGGGTTTCGGGACGCGACTAGGTTGCGAGGCAGCTGTCCACGCGACTCGCACCTTTGCGACCGAACCGGAGAATTCAGGATGTGTCATAATAAAGTTAGATATTAAAAATGCTTTCAACTGTCTAGAAAGGGATGTTCTATTATTGGAGGTTCGTAACAAGATACCATCACTATACGCTTTTCTGTACCAGGTTTATCACTCGCCTAGTAACTTATTCTTTGGTGATGACTTGATCCTTTCACAGGTGGGTGTTCAGCAAGGGGATCCCTTGGGTCCACTAATTTTTAGCTTGGCTATTCACGATATCATATCGGAGCTTAAATCCCCGCTTAATATCTGGTATCTCGATGATGGAACGATAGCTGGGAGACCGGAAGTAGTGGAGCAGGACATCCTCACTATTATTCCTAGAATGAAGGAGATTGGCCTAGAGGTGAATACTGCGAAATGCGAGTTCTTTCCATGTAGCTCCAAGTCGCGTTCGTGTTTTTCTCTCTTTGAGAATCATATTCCGGGTCTGGTAGAACTTAATGAAAACTCATTCAACCTTTTAGGGTCCCCCATCTTCCCTTCCGGAATACCTGAGGCGATAAAATTGAGAGGGGCATTGCTTACGAGGGCACATGAGCGCTTACAATATATTTCTCCACACGTAGCCATTGTTTTGCTTCGATCGTGCTTTTCAGCGCCCAAGGTGACATATCTGTTGCGGACAACTCCGACTTGGTTACACCCACAAGAAGTGGCCTCATTTGACAATACCCTTAAGAATTCACTCCAGCGCATTGCTAACGTCGAACTCACTGATGTGCAGTGGATGCAGGCCGGGTTACCAATCAGGCATGGCGGATTAGGGGTCCGTCGTATTGGGGACATCGGACTGCCTGCTTTCTTGGCTTCCGCTCACGGATCTGCGGGCCTTATCGCTAATATTCTTTCTATAGATGGCGACGAGACTCGCATTCCTTTCGTGGCGGAGGCCTTGAAGGAGTGGCATGCCGCTAACCTGAATACTCCGGACGCTCCCGACCGGCAACGCTCATGGGATGAGGTTGCTTCGAGGAGATCAATCGAACGTCTGATCAGCGACGCCGCCGGCGTGGATGTGGCGCGTCTAAAGGCGGTCTCTCGACCTGAATCTGGGGCTTGGCTGCATGCGATTCCGTCACCTCACTTGGGCACCCTCCTAGACAGCGACTCGTTCCGTGTTGCTGTTGCTCTCCGCTTGGGCTGCAATGTATGCGAACCGCACATATGCATTTGTGGTACCAGGGTGGAGGCCAACGGCCATCACGCCTTGAGCTGTAGTAGATGCTCGGGTAGATTCCCGCGACACAATGCACTTAACGACCTCTTGCGCAGAGCCCTGGTCTCGGCTAATATACCATGTGTGCTCGAACCACCTGGCCTCAGTAGAAGCGATGGTAAAAGGCCTGACGGACTCACCTTGATACCGTGGCAGAGGGGGAGGTGCTTAATCTGGGATGCAACGTGTGTCAGCACGTTCGCACCTTCCCATCTAGCGCACACCTTGAGAGTCGCAGGATCAGCTGCTGAATCAGCTGCTTCCATCAAAAGAATTAAATACGCAATGCTGGAGCAAAAATATGAATTCATCCCATTCGCAGTTGAGACAGCGGGGCCATGGTGTTCTGAAGCCAAGGTTTTCGTTAAGGACATTGGTCACATTCTACGTGTTAGGGGTGATGATCCCCGCTCAGCATCCTTCCTGGTGCAAAGGATATCCATAGCTATACAGCGCGGCAATGCCGCGAGCGTCATGGGCACCTTCGCACCAGGGACGATGGCGGGCGGGATATTTTAATATTACTTTTAGATTTTAAGTTTGTTAATGTCAAAGTACTCTATTTTTTTTTTATTATATTGCTATAATTAATTATGTTATATTGTTAATTATTTTGATTGTGATGTAATGTATTAATTAAGATTTAGGAGTACACAATAAAAGTAAATTAGTACATTTTTAACAAATAGGTACTTTTTTAAATTCAAGAATGAAATGCAGCGCAGACTTGCAGAATGAATGTAATGTGTATGAACTGTATGATGTCAATTTCATGAAAGAATGGGTATGAAATCATAATACTAAACAAAACAGAATATGCAATTCCCGTATAAAACTAAGACAATATGACAATACTCTAGTTTGAAGTAGTTTACTTATTAAACTTTTCTATCTATATATACATGGGAAATAAAATATTTATCCGACCAAAAATTTTTAAAAAATTTCCTTAAATGTAAACATTGCATTCTTTCGCATGTGCAGATCTCCCTTCACCCCTAGTATAAATTAACACAATAGCTACAATATAACAGCTATAATTTATTCAGTCCGTCAAAATAATCCGGCCCGAAGCGCGCGTGATCTGAACGCGATCAAATGTGAAATTCGAACAATAAAAATCACTGCACTCCGCCCTCCGGAGGGACAGCTAAGGCCGTGAACACACACGTGACTGAGGTAGTGAGTGAAATATATTTTGCAGCTGGTAATTCAGAGGTACTACAAAAGAATTTCACACCTTATCAATTAATTCAATATTTAATTTTCTGCTAAATCATTTAGAAAATAAAATATCACTTCTGATACTAACTAAAGAAGGTTTTGATTTTATTTGTAACTTTAATTTTGCATTTAATTTCATTAAAATCAACTGTAAAGGCTTAGACATAAAAACGGGACAAGTGCGAGCTGAACTCGCGTGAAGAGGGTTCCGTACGATGTTACCTATCCGCACAATATTGAGTGATTTACCATGTTATTTTAATATTATGGACTTCTTATAGGTTTTCCTATAATCTATAAGTAGAAAACTAATTTCTGTATTTTTTTTTAAATTTTAGGTTCAGTAGTTTAAGACATGGTCAATTTTCGTCTATTTTCTTGAATAACTTGGAAACTATTTATTTTAAAATTACAAAAAAAAATACATTTAAGATCTTCACAACAAGACCTTCCATTTGATATGTCACACGATGCAAAAAAAAAATTTTTTAATTTTCACGTCACACCTCTGCGTTTGGGTCACAGAAATTGATATGTGTACCAAATTTCAACTTAATCGGTCTAGTAGATTCCGAGATAATTGACTGTGAGCGACGACGGACAGATGGACACACGAGTGATTAGGAAGGGTTCCGTTTTTTTATTCGGACGTACGGAACCCTAAAGATGGAATAAAAAATCGTTGCCAAGTTTATTAGAACAGGGACAAAGAGACAGGAATGAATTGTAACTTTGTTTTATGTTAATCCTGTCTAATATAAATTATGAATTCGAAAGTAAGTTTGTCCGTTATGAAATTTTGCTTACATGTTGCTGTTTTCAAGGGACGCGAACGAAGTCGGCGGCAAGTTAGTATTTCTAATAAATTTAAATACAATAACCATAAATAATTTATTTTAGTACTTGCAAAAATGAATGCCAATTATCATTTTAAAAAAACACACACACAATAAATACCCAAATATCTTAATATTTCTACAATTGAATTTAACGAGAATTACGACAAATGTGAGACGCCCTTTAATAGCGGGGTTTCGCGACAGCAGGGGTGCCAACCGAAAACAACACGATTTGTATTTATATCGAAACCGTTGCTTTGTCCTGCGATTAGTTGCGTATTGTGCTATAAACGACGCGGCGAAAGGGGCACAAGTGTACACCCTGAATCGCACTTAGTGGGCTTAGCGGCGTTAAAAGATTGCACAACTGATCGCAGCGTTCATTTAGTTAGACAAAGCTTTTAAAGTAGAGCTCATTAATTTAATGATTCATTTGTAATTAATTGTGATAAATAACTACTGTTTACGTCAAGGTCGACAGATTGACAGTCCACTTGATTGTATCTAGGTGGCTACCGTCGTCTATAACACAAAAACAAAAGCACACCACAGATGCTGTAAGTGTGCTGCCGATTGGGATTGGGAAGGGATAGGAAAATGAGTTCTGGCTTCCCAATATTTCATGTAATAATAATAGTAATAATAATAATTTTATTTCCTAAGCCAGTATATGTACATTAGAACATTAGGTACAACTATTTAGGCTTTAAAATACGTACATAGTTGATTGTCCCCTGCTGACCTCCAAGCTAGGATTGCAGTCAAGGTACGAAAATCTTTGTCAGTTTTCAAATTCATTCCTTTATCAGGTTGTAATCCCTTAATACCTTTTGAAACCAAAGCACTAAGCTCTGAACAGACAACTGACAGAGACCTTTGAAATGTTGGCATGACTGATTGCCCTGGTGCAAGCAAATATCGACATTAACGTGACGAACCTTTTCTTATCCCGACTGTACCTATTCATCGCACTAAATATTGAATAACAGTGTAAGTTACCGTCTTACTCACTCATACAATACTAATTTTAAAAACATGTAAATTGTTGCGTAAGAGGAAGAAAAAGTTAATATCGCAAACGGCCCTTTATAGACGCATTGCTATTACCCCACTATATGGACATATGTATAAGTTATCAGCACTAATTCATTGCTTGGTATTCAAGAAAACACACAAACACACAAACACGCAAACACATTTTTTCTAAAATTAACCGATTTTTGTAGTAAACCGACACCGACTTTTTTCTTTGCAAATTATATACATAAATTTTCCTCGTATATCACACTTTTCATTAGTGAAAACCGTATCAAAATGCGTTGTGTAGCTTAGAAGAGTTAACGGAGAAACAGACAGCGACTTTATTTGATAATAATATGTACAGATATAGATTTTTTTTAATACATATATGTAGGTATGTATGTTTACTTGTTATAAGTTACAAATAATATAAACAAAATGATGATACTAATAATGAAGCTGCTTTTGAATTAGGCCTTTTAACCATTTTCCCAACCCTCGTAACCGCAGCTGTGTAAGAAAAAAACATTTTTCGCAGCTCAGTGGATGGCAGGCTAGTTGACGGTCCATTTGATAGTCGCCTATAAGAACAAACAACACCAAGACTCTGAGAGTAGATTCAATATATATACAATTAAAAATTGGAGCAAATTGTATGTAATCAATTAATTATTTATATTTATTATATGACTTATTGTCTATAATTTATGTTTATATAAGTTAGTTCGTATGTATGATAACACATTGTCTAGACAACCCTATCAGTATATAAAATAAATAAAGTACAAAATAAATAAATAAAAAAAGTATGCCGCCGACCCTTGCAGGATAAGATAAAAAGCAATAATAAACCAGTTTAAGGATTAGGCTTTGGCATAACTTAGAAACTGATTAAAACAATAGCAGAAGTGCTGCGTTATTCTATGGTGGTTTTCTACAAGGATTATTGGTCACTGCCGGCGGCCAGTCTGTAAGTGACTGCGGAACGCAGTGTGTTCCTCCCAATACCACCCAATTACGATTCGTTTAGTTTAGAATTGTTAAAGTTTTATAGTTAGTTATAAACTTATAACTGATATGTGACAATTAATTATAGTTATAACATAGTATAACTTAGGTAAATAATTATAATTAATAGTTTTTATGTTATCATAAAATTACTTTACATTAAATTTAATTTCTTTTAATAGTAATGAAAATTATAGTACTTGTTACTTAAAATATCAAGTACTTTGAGATGTTTTTTTATTATTATTTTTTCACATTTTTTTAAAATATTCTTTACCATTTATTTAGATTATGATTGGCTATGTATCTATGTATCTTCTATTTTTACATAATCGACTAAACGCTATATTTTTTTCATTTGTGTGTACGTAATATTATATATGTATATCTTACATAAAACTTCCTGGAAAAAAATTGACGTTACTTAAAAAAATGTAAACTTCCTCGTTTTGACAAAACTGATCTATATTCTCCAAATTTTCTTTTGAATTTAAGGAGATTTCATACAACCTACAGTCTCAGTATCTTCACAAAGCTTACGTTCCCTTGATCGGCATACTTTCATCAAAACATCAAAACGTTGACGGAACTAGATTAGTCAAGGCTCAGCTTATCTGAAATAAAGAAATTGAGGCGATTAAATTAATTTTAAATAATAAATAATTAATTTTGAATTTTAAGTAATTTTAAATAAGGCGTTTAAATAAAATTTAAAATTCTATTTTACTCTATTTCTAATTGTTTATACATAATAATATATGCGTATGATTATGAAGATATTTGGATGTTGTGACTCAATGACTCGAAAAGACTATGTCCAAAATGAACACACGTAATAGGTACCCCCAATATTACATTCGAAAATGAAGTATTCTCTCTTTTAATTCCATTATTTCATTAATATATTTTATTTATTTATTAAATAATTAAGGAAACATACAGCTATAATATTATATGCGATAGATTATTTGTGTCCTAATGTTTTATTTAGATTTTAAAATCTCCAGATCTCCAGATCCAACCTCATTAAACAATCCAATAGATTTATAATGTAGGATTCATAATCATTCGCTTTTCTCATTCATTATAAACCTTTTTGTTTCCTATGTATAATGTGACCTTTTTTATGTATAATTAATTCCGTACACCTTCTCTTTTAGGCTCTCTCTCCACAATCCTCTTCTCGTGAAAAAACCTGTCAATCTCCTTTTTTTCTTTTCTTCGATTCTGTAGTTCCTTTTCATTTGAATTCCCGCCGGCCAGTGTATATGTGATATAAGTAAATAAAAAGGTCACATTATAAACAGGAAACAAAAAAGGTTTAAATTGAATGAGAAAAGCGAATGATGATATAGAAAAGTTCTATAAAATTTTATACTTGAGGACTTTTATTGCCCTTTATCTTCTATATCTATACATATAATAAAATCGCAAACATGTCTGTACATTAACATTTTTTCAAAAAAAAAAAAAAAAAAAAATTGTACACATTGCACTTATGTTACCAAGGTAAAAAAAAATTGTTTTCAGAATTTTCCCTGTTTGTCTGTGCGTTTGTGCGCGCTAATCTCAGAAACGGATTAACCGATTTGAAAACGGTTTTCACTGATGTATTGTAGCAAGCCTCCCGTTACATTTAGTGTTTGTTTCATTCCATATTCCGATCCGATCGGTTTACAAACAAAAAAGTTACACGCTAAACTGAATACCATGTGTACGGGTTTAGCTAGTTGGTAATAAAAGTTGAAAAAGTGGCAAGTCTTCAAATTTTACCGCGCCTACAATAAAACCATTTCTAGTAAATCATTCCTCTATGTTTGCCACCCTTGCTGAAAGTGAGGTACAGTCACGCTCGAACGCCCCTCACTCCGCCGACTGCTAATGAGAGATAATCCCTCTGAGTCCGAATGTACCCTGATTTCTATTTTGCTATCTTGTGATTTTGTTGCGTCAACACAATGCAGTAATGGTTAGGGGTGTTTATTTCATTACTATTTTTATGAGCGTTCAAACAATTATTACTCCAATTCTATATTAACTTAATTTGAAAAAATGCTAACATTGATTCATCATCAATAGTTTACAAATATTGAGATGGCAAAATGAAATTATAGGTATATCAGCTGTATCCGCGATTTCGTATGCGCTGTAGTTCGTTTTTTGAAATCCCACAGGAATTTAACACTTTTCCAAGATAAAAAGTATCCTATATGTTAATACAGGTAAAAACTATGTGTGTGCCAAATTTCATCTAAATCCATTTAGCCGTTTGTGCGTGATTTAACGCTATGACGACGTTGGCGCCGAGTTGTTTTTTATATCTTTAGACAACCGACCCCTCGGGAACCTAAATTTTTTTTAGGACAAAGAGTATCCTATATGTTGATCCAGTTAATAAACTATCTGTTTTCAACCGTTTTTACGTTATTGAGAATCAAACATACAAATAGCTGCACTTCCATATTAAAAGAGATCGAAACACTTCATGTAGCTACAATTACATTTTTAATTTTTTATAGGATTACATGTTAAAAAAAGAAAACAAGCCATGTGAGACATCTAAATATAAAAAGGTTAAGAATCGTTTTAATATAAATTTATTTAAAATTTTAGAAAACAAATAAAATATTAAATACGATTTCTATTTATATATTTATTTAAATTTTGAAAAAAAAAAAACTAAATATTTTGAAAACAAAAATATTTTTAATGAATGTTTCCATCTTTGTTGATTTTCACCGCCTTCCTGTGTTTCTCGTGTCAGTTTCTTAATTCGTCAACAGAAATATTTGTTACTAGGAATAATTTAAGTGCTCTCATATTGAAACAAAAATATTTTCAATTAATATCTACTAGTTTTGGTGGCTAACTTTTTTATTAATATATATAACTTTTTATACTTTGAAATGAAATGATATATTAGTGAAATAATATATCATTTCATTTCAAATAAGTTTGTAAACATTCAAAAATTTTGAACAAACGAATATTTCCGTTATTATTGGTATCTTTTTGACCCATGGCCCAACCCACAATTTAAAATTAGTAGAAGTTGTTACTAACACTCTTTGGCACTGAAATAGAAATATCTATAACTGTGTCGTTCTAGTGTCTCCAGAGTGCAAAACTATTATATTAAATTGCTGTAAATTTTTGTGTTTATAATGACGGCGTCAAATTAGCTGTATTCTTTAATTAATAAAATCTTTTAATTGAATATTAACCTCTTGTTACCAATGAAGCCACATGATAAGCTAACGCTAATCATAACCTTTGACTACATTAAATAAAATAAAATTCTATAGGTAATACCTGCTATTTCAAAATACCAATTAACTTAGTTGGATCACTCCTTAAAATTCAAACTATCACTTATGTAAAATTAGTTCTCTTCGACCATGTTGGTACAGGTGTGTCTTTGCCCTAAATACCAGAAGGTTCATTTAGATATTTAATTGTTTCGCTAAGACTAAGAGTAACAGCAAATGGCAGATAGGAGAATAAAATTTCGAAATTGTAGTACACCTTTAGTATGACAGAATTGACAGAAATTAAAGTAAGTAGTATTTTAAACATTAAAACCCGAAACCGATTTGCAGTTATTTAAATTACAATTAATTTTTAATTAATTTTTTTTTATATTCTAAAACTTAATTTAAATAGAATCTATAAGTAGCCACCATTCTGAAATTAAGATTCTATAGGAACACACCTGTTACATCTGATATTTTTTACCAAAAAACACAACTTAATTTCTTGTGAATTTTTAATTTCAGAGGAGAAATCCATTTACAGATTTCCTATCGCTGACTAGGCGGTAGGGGTATGTGGGGATCACCAGTGTCACGCTATGCTAGGTCATAGCGACACTGGCACTACCCACTAAAACTCCCCGGTGTCTCCTTGCCCTTCGAGAGGGATGGACTGGGCTCTGCCGGGGCAACAACTCCGATCCACCCCAGGGCAGCCTAGCCTTTGCTGGCTAGACTAACTCCAATGGGGGATTTTCCGGAGGCATCAGGACAATCCCCAGACGGGGGGGACCTTGTGAAGGCACACACAGCTAGCCAGCCTGCGCACATGCGCAGGTCCCCTAGGACATTAAAAGACGAGCTTGATATGCCCGCTTTCTCCTGCCCAACCGCCTGCATCTGAGGGAAGCGAGACCGGCCTCTTCCTCTCGCTCCCTTTCGGCTGCCTCCTTCTGTGACATGACATCTCCGCAGAAGGAGGCAACCGCTTTCCAGGTGGTCACACTCTCAATCATGGCTCTTACCATGATTGGAAGTGTGACCTCTCCACCTCCCAGTGCCGCCCTCAACTCCCGGCGCTGGGAACTCCAGACCGAGCACGCTTGGAGTGTGTGCTCGGCCGTGTCGTCAAGGTCGCCGCAGTGGTGGCACCGCGGCGACTCTTCTCGTTTGATTCGGTGCAAATAATGACCGAAGCACCCGTGTCCGGTCATCATTTGCACCATATGGAAGGTGAAGCCGCCTCGTCGGCACCTCACCCATTCCTCCAACACCGGACGAACCGCGAGGATCGTCCGGTGGCCGGCGGTGGGCTCTCGTAGTGCCTCACACCAGTCCTGTAAGGCCCTCTCCTGCGCCTCTATACGGACCCGTCGCACTTCCTCTGCGACAGGTCTACCTCCTTGGTCCCTGGCGGCGACCCGATACCGATGCATCTGGGACAGAACCAGTGCATCGACATCCCACGGGAGCATACCCGCCAGCACGCAAGCCGCCCCGTGGCTGACCGTGCGATAGGCACGCACAGCCCGGATCGCCAAGACCCTTTGAGGCCTCCGCAGGAGGGCCCGGGTGCGAGGAGTGAGACACTCCGCCCAGATCGGGGCTCCGTAAAGTGCCATCGACCTTACCGCCCCGTGGTAAAGTCGACGACAAGCCGAATTCGGTCCTCCCTTATTCGGGAGGAGTCGTCCGAGTGCGGCTGCGATTGTAGTCAGCCGTGGAGCGAGGAGCTCCTCGAAACTCCAACGGGGGTCCAATGTTAGGCCGAGGTACTTGAAGTGCCTCCCCACCGGAATCCGGACCCCCTCCACTCGGACGCAAATAAACTGCTATGAAGGATAAAAATATATTATTTTAACCCATAATCTAGATATATATTATATATACCTTCATATACTCTACATATACCTAGATTTCGACTTAATTTTATAATATACATATCTATATCTATACTAATATTTTAAAGAAAAAAGATTTGTATGTATGTATTTTTGTACTTTTGTAATGAATAAACTCAAAAACTACTGGACCGATTTTAAAAATTCTTTCACCTATAGAAAGTTACATTATCAGCGAGTAACATAGGTTACTCACCATACCTCCATCTCCCCTCCTATACTTCCCCTCCATACAAATGTACGTTTGTAAAGAATAAACTCAAAGACTACTGGACCGATTTTAAAAATTCTTTCACCTATAGAAAGTTACATTATCAGCGAGTAACATAGGTTACTCACCATACCTCCATCTCCCCTCCTATACTTCCCCTCCATACAAATGTACGTTTGTAAAGAATAAACTCAAAGACTACTGGACCGATTTTAAAAATTCTTTCACCTATAGAAAGTTACATTATCAGCGAGTAACATAGGTTACTCACCATACCCCCATCTCCCCTCCTATACTTCCCCTCCATACAAATGTACGTTTGTAAAGAATAAACTCAAAGACTACTGGACCGATTTTAAAAATTCTTTCACCTATAGAAAGTTACATTATCAGCGAGTAACATAGGTTACTCACCATACCCCCATTTCTCCTCCTATACTTCCCCTCCATACAAATGTACGTTTGTAAAGAATAAACTCAAAGACTACTGGACCGATTTTAAAAATTCTTTCACCTATAGAAAGTTACATTATCAGCGAGTAACATAGGTTACTCACCATACCCCCATCTCCCCTCCTATACTTCCCCTCCATACAAATGTACGTTTGTAAAGAATAAACTCAAAGACTACTGGACCGATTTTAAAAATTCTTTCACCTATAGAAAGCTACATTAACATAGGCTACTCACCCTCCCCATCTCCGTCCTTTTCTCCCGTCCATACAACATTGCCGTTTTCCACGAATGAACTCAAAGTTTTAAAAAATAAATGTCCACCCGTGCGAAGTCGGGACGGCCCGCTAGTTTATTATAAAATAAAGTCGATGTCGGCCTTCATCTGTTTTTTCGCTAATTACTTCCAAACCGCCCAATGGATTTTGATACAGTTTTTACTAATGGAAAGAGCGATAAAAGAGTAAAGTTTGTGTATATAAATTGCAATAAAATTGCAACCATACAAATATGGGGGCGGGTCGCTTTGCTAAATAAACTGACAAGTTCATGTTATAACTGTTTCTAAATATGTTATCAAATAAAGATTTGTGTGCCACCCAGGACTTAGATACTTCACAATTTGGTTCTATTGAAGTGAGATTATCATAGTTTACGCGCGACATCAGCAGCTAGTGACGCGCGACCGTGTTTGCTCGCGATTGTCGCGTGTTCTTACTTATTGGCGCTCAGCAAATATGATCTCATTTTACTAATCGTAACTGCATAACATTACACTCAATTCTAGTGCAATGGCGTTTGCTCGTGGATGTGTTGAATCAACATAATTACAATATTTAAATAATTATGTAAGCTTCCGTTATCATTTTATTCTGCGATTATTCTGCATACAAAACCAAGTTATATCTAAATCACTCTCTATTTGAATATTGACCAGGAAAGAAACTCAGGAAAAGAATAGAATCCTGAGTTTCTTTCGGGGTTTCTTCTCAGGATCGTCATCTTGGCTTTTTTTCCGAAACCCTGGTAAATTTAAATTTAAGTGGTAATTCTAAATGACGATCATAAGAGTTTCTTGGGGAAACCTAATTGATAAATTTATTTAATTGATAATTTTTTTTTATTTATTTAATTAAAAAAAAAAATAACAAAGATTAATTTATTTCTTAGGAAAACTAGCAGCTTATGCGTCTACCTGCAATTGAGTTCCTAAGCATCTTTCTGACTCGTTTTTGAACTGGTTCAAAGTCTCTTCACTCCTCTTCCCAGACATGTCTATATGCATGATATGTTAGAGAGAAAGTGGTAAAATGGGTTTGAATAAGCCTTCTTCTTTTAAAGAGCTAAGTATCTGCATAATTAATGGTAATCAGCAGGAATATAATACTATATGTTCTTCAACGGTTTTCCGGTTTTCAAAAGAGTTTACTCAAGTAGATTATGTTGATTTCCTTGAAACAGTTTGGAAAGGGCATATTTTAAATTCAAAATCAAATAGAATAGAGTCAATAAATAAATAGATGTTAACTAACAATATTTAGGACTATTTAGGTACAAAATATAATAACGAGAACAAAAAATATAACTACATATAAAATAAATATTCCCCACTGATGTTGGGGAGAAATGTGCAAAAACTAAGCATTTCATGTTTACTACCGCATCTCATCAAGATATCCCCTCGGGCCTGGCGAATCTTTGTAACATAAAGAAACAAATAACCCCATCGTCTTCACTGAAGCATTCAATTGTTCCCTTCGTTTGAAATAAATTAAGTGAACTTAAATTGAGACGGATACAGAAGTTATACTCATTTACAAAGTCCTTTTAAGAAAGAAGAGTTAGGAGAAATGAAATTATCTTTTGCTTATTGCCGACCAAAATCTTATTGGTTTGGAAACATGGATTTAAAGAAATGTCTCATTGTTTTAAGATAAAATCTAAATAGTCGTTTAGAATTTATTTAGAAAATATTCTTCAATCTATTTTTTTAAAAATTTCATTATTCGGTTTTATATCATTCCTAATTCTATGTCACTGAATGGCCAACATAGATGTCAAAGCGTTTGTTTTGTCTTTCGCCAAATGAAAAAAAAAAAAAAAACAGGACGGCGAAATTGAATTGAATGCTTTTTAAGTTTTTGGTTGTATTTGTAGTTTATACAAATTAAAACAATAAAATATTTTCAATTCCCACAAGACAGTATCGATGGTTTAGAGGATAGATGAGGTAAGTTACATTAAAAAAATGTAATAAGTGCAGTCTACCGTTGTAACAAATTTTGTTGCGAGCAAATGTGCTAAGCATACCGATTGCTATTCAAGATAACTTCACTTACTTAATGTATCTATGTACTGCATTTACATTTTAGCACTTACCACATCTGTGCTCTAAGCCATCAGTATAATATACAAGTAGGTATGTATGTATATGTACCTTGTCCAGTCACCACAAATTTCAGGATAATTGTGAACAACTGCAAGACATATTTTTTTATGTTAAGGTCGGCAGATAGGCTGACGGTTCACTTGATGGTAGGTGGCTACAGTTGCCTTAACACAAGCAACGCCATAGATGCTGCAAGTGCGCTGCTGATTATAGAAGGAATAAAGATAAGGGATTGGGAAGGGTTAGGGAAATGGGCTCTGTCATCCCTTACTCACTCACCGAAACACAACAGCACACGTGCTGTTATTTCACGGTGGTCTTCTGTAAGGGGATGGTTACTGCCGCCAGACGGGCTGCTCGAAATGACTGCGAAACGCAGTGTGCTCTTCCACTACTTTTTAGACCAGAGCCAACTTTGAAAAATTCATTTCCAAAGTAGACTCTGTCGGGAATCGCCAACAGGAACCCTAGAACAGGGCGTTAGGACAATCAGCCTAACCACTCATCCAACGGGCTCGTCGAATTATTTTGAAACATAGATGAACATAGTGAATGACTTGCTAAATGCACAACTATAACTTCATACCCCATAAACGCGACCTACGACCGATTCTGAGCAAATCTGTTCAAATCCAACGCAGCGAATCCATCTAATAGAAAGTATTCACAAATAATACCCCTTAATAAAGATTAAAATCATCGAGGACACCCCCACAAATAATTATGACTCCATTCCGAAAGGTCGTAACGGTATTTGATCTCGTACTAAACGATGTCGTTTTTATTCGGGAGGGTTCGCTGATGCTCTGGTGTAAATTTAACAGTTTGACATGGGTGATTGTAATAATTCGTGGGTGGACAAATGGGGTAAGCATGTGTTGCGTTCATCTGACAAGCTCATTTTAAATTATTGATGTGCTAGGGTGCAATTAACACCTACGTTAACTAATCGTTAGGAGCATTGAAAATTTTATAGGCGATTATTGTCTATCAATCATTCAATATTGCCCGTGCTGAAATACCTTGGTCACATCAGTCACCAGCTGTTTTCATCCTCTCCCATGCTCAGCTTTTCTCATAGCTAACTATGCAATAGTCGTAACTGTGAGGTCTGTGAGGCCCTGGTCTACTAGGAGACCGGCCACGAAACCTCTTGCCACCCACCATTCTAACCACCACCAGCTGGTCCAGGTTATCTGGTACCCTGCGGGCTATCTGCCCAAAGTAATTAAGATATCTTTCATAGCAGGTGGCGAATTCAATAGTCTTGTCCGAATCCCCAGTGTTTGAGAATAGAGATATTTATCCTATTGGCCGTCCATGTATTTAGCACGACATCTTAAAGGCACAGATCGAATCGTCCATTACTCAGCGCAATACAAAAATATCAAAATAAAAGTAATATATATTTTTAATAAATTAAAATATATACAATGGAAGAGGAAAACAAACTTGATTGTAGTTAAAGTACTTAAAATGAGAAGGAACAATATGAAATAGACAACTTCTCTCAATTATTTTTTATTTTAAAGGTTGCCAGACAATCTGACGATCCCAGGGCTAAAATGACTTTGGTAGAGGCCGCATTGTGTCACGCAGTCGTATAATAATAACCCTTTTACAGAAAAAATTGAAATTGAACATTTGTTGTGTTTTTGTGTATCTTCGCCTCATCTTGTTAGGGTCATCAGCGCGCTATTATCCCATCTAGTGTTGTTCCTGTTTACATAGCCAATAACTGGCAAACAACCTACCTATACCTACCGAACATTATCATAAAAGAAAGATGTGGTATGCAAAGTGCAGTATAACTAGACTCGAATATAGACTGTTCACGTGCTCATATAGTTCAAAATCCATTAAGTGATATTGAGAAGCAATAACTATAATTAGCGATCGAGGGTGGGCTTTTCCTTCCGTTCGGATCTAATTAATTACATCGCTGTGTGTCTCGTATAACTATATCACGTATATCTGTATCAGAGAAACATAAGGACCGATTGTTTACACAAAAATACGCTCATGGACATATTTAGCGGAACGCAAAGTAATATGAAAACACATTTTATTTGAACAATAGAAGCTTTTAAAATTTGTTATGTAAATAGAATCAATTAATTAAAATAACATTTTTGAACATAAAAAAATTACATTTAACGAAAAAAAAATAAAACAAATTAAAAGCAAGGCAAAGACTTTTGCCCTTTTTCAACGATGTGTAGCTCCGTATGTGCTCCTAAGCAAATACTACCCCATACCATTACTGACCCTCCACCATAAGGCTCTCTTCCAACAATGTTACACTGAGCGTATCTTTCCTCGATTCATATCAATACTTTGGCCCTTCCATCACCTGACTGACTGAATCTGAATTCATTAGTAAAAAGTAGGTACTTTTCTCCAAGCGTCATCATCCCAATTTAGGTGCAAACGAGCAAAGCTGGACCGAGCTACTCTAAGCAAAAGGCCTTTGGCGGACAAGTACGCCTCTATACCGTCTTCTTTTAATCGTTTTGGTGCTGTCATTTGCCGAACTTCCTGTAGCTTGCCAAAGTGGGGTTTCTGAAAACACTGCTTACAATAAATTTGTCTTCCTTCTCTGGTGTTACTCTTTTGTGTCCTTGTCCCTCTCTGGTATTAACTGGGGAGTCTGGTAAACTCCCCAGTTTGCCGGTATCGTTTAACATTACGAAAAATCACAGACTAGGACATTCGGAATGTTTGAGTCGCTTCATTGTGAGTGTAACCATTTTCAATTAAAGTTACAGCTTTATACACCTGAGCAACGGTGAGATCCGGCATTATTAACCAAACTTATCAAATGAAGTTCTCTCCACTCTCAATGACAATTTTTTGTCAACAAAGCAAAAATAATGTTATATTTATTAAAAACCCCAAAAACCCGCAAAATTTCATACACTACGTACCTATGCAAGAAATCAACCAAAACAAAAAAAAAATGAAAGTCGTAACTAAAATTAAATTTCAAATCCTTTCTTTTTTCAAATAATATAATACTGGTATGGATGGCCAGTACAAAATTAGAAAATATTTTATGTTATTCTACCTTTTTTTTGGGTTCCTCTAAATAAGTACCTAAGTAAGTTTTTATCCTGGAAAATGTTAGGTTTCTGTGTAATTTTCAAAAAAAGAACTACGCGTGTACGAAGTCGCGTGCACAGCTAGTACGCAAATAAGCGAAACAGTTATTACCTAGTAAGGATCAGGCAAGTAAGGAGAGCGTACTCCTATCCCACCTTCTCTATTATCTTTAATTCTGTTAGGGCGGCAGCCCATTTGCATCCTACCGTATTATTTGTCTTTATAGGCTATAGATCTACCTTTTTAATTAAATTAATACAAATCGTTAATTATAAAACAATCTTATAGGAAGTGAGAACTAATTTCACCGATTAGACATATTATAATACAAATATTTAATATTGCAATATCGTCTTTAATAAAAATGGACGATAGAACGCAGTAAACATGTCTTAAACAATATATTATTATTACGGTAAAGAAATTTACTAGAGTTAGAAAGTCATAAGTCGTGAGAACGCGGCAAGCTAGGGCGGCAAACTCCGCCCGCCTAATTATTAATGTATCGCCCCCAGCTCACTAAAAACGGGTTAATTTCTGTAATAAAACAAGGCCCCAATGAAATTAAAAGCTATCAGGCAGCCGTGGCTGTCTAGGTCGGCATGAAATTAAAGGCGTACCAGCTAAATGATAAATTAAATTATATTTATTATTAGCCCGCAACTTCGTACGCGTGGCATTCGGTATAGCGCGTAACTTTTTTGTTTGTAAACCGATTGAAATGAAATATATCAGTGAAAACAGCATACAAATCGGTTAAGCCGTTCCAGAGATTAGTGTGCACAAACGCACAGACAAACAGACAAAAATTCTAAAAACTATTTTTTTAACTTCGGTAACATATGTATAACTTTTTTTGTTTTGAAAAAATCTTTAATGTTGAATCTTTAATGTTGTTAAAGATAATTATTTTTTTATTTTTTTTAAATAAAAGTAGTCTAACTTAGGTACTCATTATAACATCAGCTATCTGCTAGTAAAAGTCCCGTCAAAATCGTTCCAGCCGGAGATTAGTCGGAACAGACAGACAAAAATTTTAAAAATTGGTTCTTAGTTGTGAGTATCGTATATAGTTTGATATACATTTAATAAAAAGCAGTTATTACAATACAAACGTTCGATAATTTGATTAAAGTTAATAAACGGTATTTCATATAACGTTATTTAAGTCAGTTTTGTTTTCATGTTTTTCGGGAAGGGAGGTTGACTGATATCCCACTTGAGGTTAGTGGGTTCCATCGCCAATAAATAAGTGCGAAAGCAAGTGCGCTGCAAGGTAAGGATATGAAAATGGGCTCATCTCTTTCTCACCATCAAACACAAGAGCATCCATGTTATTATTTCATGGGGGTTAGGATATATATATTCTATATATTTAATCTTTTTGGAAAAAAATATTTTCAAAGTTTGTTCCTAGGACTCCAAAAAACCTGTTAATAAATAATTAAGAATAAATATTTTGCAAAAATCTATGTAATCGTTCCATTGTGTAAATATTATATTTTGCAATATTTACACAATGTTAATAAATGAAAAAAATATTGAGAAATTTTATTTCGAATAAGGTTATTTGAACCTTGTATAGCTACGAAACTATTCTATTGGAACTTTTGTAAATGTCAGCTCAAATCTTATTATTACTATTATTATATTGGTTATGGCTCCATTAGATCTTCTCTGATGATTTTGCCAGTGTCACTTGTAAAAATAACAATATAAAAAATCTCAAAATTCAAATTAAAATCAAAAGTAGCAGATCCGGAAACTAGTCAGTGAAGTCAAGTACAATTTTTTTCTTTAAATTTTCCAAAACAGGTCCGTCAAGTCCCCTAAAAATATTAAAGAATTTAATTTGACATCTGTCTGCCGAATAGCCTGCACCACGGAGTATTAAAATTGCCAAAAAATAATCGGACTGTCAAAGAGGTTATGTACACGGATGAATAAAATATATAAAGTCGCTGATGTGGTTATTTAAGTAATACATACAAATAAGTATAAGTAGACCCATCTATTAATTTAATGTAGGCCTAAGAGTAAAATTAGACGATATAAAATGCGCGCCCGTAATTGCCAGTCGTCAGTAAATATCTACTTGGATGTAAATTGTTTATTTTTTACATTTATTAAATTTTACATTTTCACTATTTGTTTATCATTGAATTAATTACGAGTTTTTATTATTATTAAATACAGTCTCTTCTTATTTTCCAATGAATTCGGACTTCGGATTATATGCAATAAGAAAGTGCCAAAATATGCATGCAAATATGCTCTAAAAAGGCACTAAAATGATAATGAATTTTTGAACTTAAATACTGGCTGCAACTAAATAGGTTTGATTTTCAAAAAATATCGAATTAGAAAAGAATAAGTTGTTTTTGATTTGACGTAAAAATAAATATAAGAATGAATTGTGAGACCGTAAAAGAAAGTTATGTTTGATAAGTTTTATTTTAATATAGAAAATGTATTGTTATTTATATTAGTTATTATGGTTTGTTATTGAAGAGAACATATATGTGCACATGTATCATGGAAAGATTACCTACAGTATTTTATTTATAAAGAATAAACAGATCCTAGACTTGAAGAAACAGAAGTAGATATGTAAAAATTTTACCCAACAACATAAAAATTGTTTTATTTTGATATATTTTAATTAAAGACGGTACAAAAATAGCGAAATATTCTTAAAATTATGAATAGATAGTTTTTGTAGCACAAAGTGACGTTTGTCACCCAGTATCAATTGGTACGCCGAAAAAGAGCTCTCTACATCAACTGCCGTCATTGGACAAAATTTAAAATGTGGCGTCATTTCTGAAGATACCTGTTTAGGCAGGCAGACCTGTGCCGTTGATGTAGGCATTAATGTTCTTTATGTCTTCAAGTCTCGGGTTTTTACGCAAAATAGAGTCCAACTTTGTGCGTTTTTTTTTTAAATATTGAATTAGGAAGGGCGTTGCCGAGTTTGATAATTATTTCCAGTATTCTATTGATTTAAATAGAGGAAGGTTTTTGTGTCCAATTTTTCCATGGCACCTGGTAACTTGTGGAAATGTGTTGAGATGAGGGCTAATGGTTGCGTCTTCAAATGCCAGCTTGCTTGACTTAATTGCAATGGCCTCCGAACTGTCAACTCGCACGCACTGGCTAGTCAGTCAGTTCAATCAATCAGGGCTAGGTCACCTAGGTCCCTATATTCCCGCTACTAAACGAAATATGCACGATTGAGAAAAAAGCTAAAATATGCATTAACGCTGTAATTAGAGAGTTATTTGCATTTGCATATGCAAATATGGTTAAAATCCGATGTCTACTTATGATATTCGTTTTAGTTTGTAACAGTTCCTGAAGAAATACAAATTAAATAAAATCATTTTGATTTTCCATGATGAATTATTAATTTTATTGAGTTTAAATGTATATTATACATTACATTATATAGTTGTTCCTTAAACTCCCCTAAAGTAAATGGCAAGGAACCCCACTGGCTGCGACGAAGCGATAGGACGACCGTGCCTTCCCCTTGCGCTCGCGGATTAAGAACCCTGCCTGAGGAATCCTAAACTTACCCAAGAATCCTTAGAAACTTGTCGTTTCTGACACGCCTGTTACACCATGAATCTTATTTAAATTGTAGATTTTTGCCTGAAATCAAAATATGAATACCTAACAATATTACCCGTTACACGTTCTAACAAATTGTGTGGATGAAAGTTGTATTTTTATGTCAATATAAACCTTAAATTGGAATTTTTATTCCTAAAAGAAAATTAAAAAACAATGAAACCATGTAGAATTAGTAAAAAACGTCGATTAATAGTTAAAATAGTTTAGGTTTCGTATCAAAAATCGTATCAAAAAAATGTTTTATTGGCAATTTCTTCAATAAATTTGTTTCACTCCTTCGTTTACGTATCAATTAAAATTTACAAATGTATCTGTATGAAAACCTTATAAAATTATTCGTTATAAGGTGCATAGAAAAATGTCTACAATTTTATTTCTAATTTATTTATTCATGTACAAAGGGTTACATTATAATAAGATGGTGGGTAATGTCTTAAACCCTTGATAGGGTTGTCTAGAGTCTAGACAATGGGTTATAATACATACTCAGTTATATAAACATAAATTCATAAATTGTAAACAATAAATCACATATAAATATAAATAATTAATAGATTGCATACAATTTGCTCCAATTTTTAATCTTATATTCAAATTTTAATGCGTTTGTATGAGTAAGTATTATGATAAGATATTTATGAAGACATCGCAATTCTTGTCCATCGAAAAGAATGACAGGAGCCAACGATAACATTCTTAACACCACCCATACTTTTACTGTTTCCAAACGAAACCACTGTAGGACTGTGGTACTTGTACTTTTATTTGTTCTATGACTGTGGTAGAGACAGGCAGGTTTTGTTTGAGTGTTCAGATCTTGGCATCTGTGCAGCCTCTTATTACAGGCATTTTTATCGCTTACCCAGTATCAATGACGTTAAGTGTTTCAATCTAGCACTGTGGACAATGTGTCACGTTTGTTCGTAGCCTGGGGCAGCAGGCCACGCGTCGCACCCAGCTTTAACATATTCCTTCTAATATTGGTTCGCAGTGCGTTTGCACGCGCTCTGTGTTTGCGCCGCGCGCCATACACGTGCCACTTGGAGAGCTGCACACCTACAAATACTAATTTCATAGGGATTTCCAAACTATAATGAGGGTGATTGTCAATGTATTGTTCGTTCGGAAATTGTTTGCTCATTTCGTTTCGGTTTTATTTTAACTATTTAATTAAGTCCGTGGTAAATTTGTAATTCGTGTAAACTTAAACTTACACTTACAATTCGTATTACTTAGCTGATGATGACGAATATTTACTAGAAATTTAGTTTACGTGATGAATTTTTTATAAAATTTATGAATATAAATTTTGACAAATAATATTATTTATCTTACGAAATTTACATCTTTACCTTTCTTAAATGTTTACATAAAAATTTAAGTGTGTATGCTCCCATACATAACATATAACATATATGAAAATATATAACATTTTCAGGCATCGAACTAAGTTTTCAGTTTCGTAGTTAAAATATAATAAAGTAAGATGAAATTTCTATTATAAATAATTAGTTACTTATGATCATAATACAACCTTTTTTTAGTACTCTGTATCGCTTTAACAAAGTGGTTCAACTCTGATTCAATTTTATGTTTCAAGCGTGCTTTTTTTAATAAAAAAGAAACACAATATTTCACTCACCGAGTACCTAATTTAGTGTAATTTTAATATTTTAACTGCCGAGTTAGTTTTTTTTTCGTGATTTTTACAAGACAATATATCCTCTAATATTAACAGAACATATAAACAAACATCCCCAAATTCTCACAACGGAAAACTAGCGCGAGTCCGTCACTGATTGATGCGGGACACAACAATGCGTGTTTACTTTCAATTACACACCCTGGCCCCCCACAACTCTACCTACAGATATATACACTGTAGTGAATAAGCTAGATACAAACACAAGAAAGTGAACGAAATTTTTATTTCCTAAATAAACAAAATATTCCAAATTTAAATTCTATGCGATTTCAGAATAAATGGACAGGCTTAGGCATAAATTTCCAAAATTCAAACGAACCAATATTACATAATTTATAATCTAAATCTATACATATAATAACATCGTAAAGTGCCGTGTCTTTACATCATATATATTAAAAAAAGAAAGAAAAAACAATTTTTACACGTTGTACCTACTTATGTTACCGTGATAAAAAAAATAGTTTTTAGAAATTATTGTCTGTCTGTACGTTTGTGCACGCTAATCTCTAAAACAGCTTAACCGATTTAAATGCAGTTTTCACTGGTGTATTGTAGCAAGCTTCCCTTAATATTTAGTGATAGTTTCATTCCACAAACAAATAAGTTAAGTTACTTCGTACGCGTGGTATTCGGTATAGCGCGTAATGTTTTGTTTGTAAACCATTGGAATGAAACAAACACTAACTGGTAGCCTCGAGATCCGCTCACAGAGAGAGGGCATGGTCTGTAGATTGGACCAGACACTGAAAAATATCTCCGACTGGGGTGACGCTAATTTGGTCAGTTTCAATGAAGCGAAGACTCAAGCGTGTCTTTTTTCAGCGAAACGAAATCCAATTGACCTGAACCCGTCATTCCGGGGAGTGACTGTTCCAGTCTCGGATCATCTCCAACTCCTTGGTGTGGACCTTACAGCCGATCTGAACTTCGGTAGGCACATCGAGTCCATTGCCAAAACAGCTGCCAAAAAGCTGGGCATCCTTTCCAAGGTTAAGCGGTATTTCACTGCGAGGCAGCTCCTGGACTTATACAAAGCACAGGTCCGGTCTTGCATGGAGTACTGCTGTCACCTCTGGGATGGGTCTGCCCGTTACCAACTGGCCGCACTGGACTCGATTGAAAGGCGAGCAAGGAACCTTATTGGCAACGACACCCTTGTGGATTCCCAACTTCAAAGCCTGCAGCATCGCCGAAAAGTAGCGTGCCTATCGATTTTCTATCGTCTACACTATGGAGAGTGTGCTCTATGTTGTACGATTTAATCCAACCGGAACCGTTCCACTTGCGGACCACTAGACGTGGGCAGGGGTTTCATCCCTTCGTGGTCGATGTACCTCGATCACGAACAAAGCGTTTCAGTTCTACCTTCCTTGTTCGAACTGCTAAGGAGTGGAACTCATTGCCTGCGTCTGTGTTCCCACAGAACTACAACCTCGGGGTCTTCAAAACTAGGGTAAATGGGCATTTACTAGGTAAGCGTGGTCCACCTTCGGCCACATCTGCACCTCACATCAGGTGAGATCACTGGTCAAGCGCTACCTCGATTTCATAAAAAAAAAAAAAAAAAAAAAAAAAAAAATGTTACGGGAAGCTTGCTTTAATACATAAGTGAAAACCGCATTCAAATCGATTTAGACAAACCGATGAACAGACAAAAATTCTAAAAACTATTTTTTTGACCTCGGTAATATAACGTGTACAAATTGTTTTTTGAAAAAAATCTTTAATGTACAGACACGGCTCGTTTACGATTTTATTATAAGTATGTATAGATTTTACTCCAAAATATGTTTCAAGGGTTCTGCTTTAAGAACATATCAAAAATTTTATAACATGTTTATTTGTTTTTGTGAGTGTGGAGTTAAAACAGTAAATAAATTAGTTCAGTAGTGGCAGGGCACACTGTGCTACGCAATCATTTGGGCTTCCCGTTTGGCGGCTCTAACCACCTCTTTAGTAAGTAAAGAATTCCAGAGCCCATTTCCTAGTCCATCCTAATCCCTTATCCTTAATCCTACTATGGTTGGCAGAAAATTTGCAGCACCTGTGACGTTGCTTGTCTTATAGGCGACGGTAGCCATCGAACATCAAGTGGACCGAATTTCTGACATTCTTTCTGACATGAAAGAATATATCAAATTAGATAATTTACGAGATAAATTAGATAATTTAGATACAGCCTTAAATTGTATTTCGTTCACTTAATTAGACGACAATCATCGTCAATACATTTTTTTTTTCAAATAAATGCCAGTTCAAAATAAAATTTACTAAAGTAGGTATGTCAGTTCTCCGTTTAATTAAAAAAAAATAGTTCTCAAAAAGGTTACCATAGAATTCTATTAAAACGAGTGGCTGGTGGTAATGAAATATAAAAATAGTCAGTGGACTGCTTCGCCCAGGCTCCCCACTGTTACAATATATCCAACATTATCGGATAATTTATTAAAATTGCCAACTACAGAATAAAATTGTCCTTACACGTTTCAGGCATTCACGTTTTTATTACTTTGAAATAAAGGTTATTTGTACAAAAGTAGTCACATTAATAATATTGTATTCAAAATTTTGCTATCATCGGCTGAGCTCATTATTTTTTTGACGAGCCCGTTGGATGAGTGGTTAGGGTGCTTGCCTTAACGCTCTGTTCTAGGATTCCCGGGTTCGATTCCCGGCAGGGTCAACTTTGAAAAATCAACTTTTCAAATTTGGCTCTGGTCTGGATTTGGAAAGTAGTGGCAGGGCACACATTTTCGCAGTCATTTGGTCAACCCGTCTGGCGGCAGTAACCCTTACAGAAGACCACCGTGAAATAACAGCACGTGTGCTGTTGTGTTTCGGTGAGTGAGTGAGTTTGTAATGGGCTCTCCATTTCCCTATCCACT
Source organism: Bembecia ichneumoniformis (assembly GCA_910589475.2). Classification (NCBI taxonomy): domain Eukaryota; kingdom Metazoa; phylum Arthropoda; class Insecta; order Lepidoptera; family Sesiidae; genus Bembecia; species Bembecia ichneumoniformis. The sequence continues at coordinate 6,222,416 of OU342537.1, read as the reverse complement.
TCTAATCCCTTATCCTTAATCCTACTGCAGTCGACAGCGCACTTGCAGCAGCTTGGCCGATGTTGTGTTATAGGCGACGGTAGCCACCTACCATCAAGTGGACCGTCTGCCTGTCTTAACATAAAAATTAAAAAAAATTATATCTACTTGAAGAAAATATCAACTTTCAGCGTTTAAGACTATTTAAACAATGGATAATAAATGAAATTTTCAAAATTTATTCCACATTAATAGCGTGAATACCTATATTTCTTTAATTTTTATTTAAAAAGGAATTAATTTAATTTTATCAATAGTTTAAATTAGTGATCTTCATAAGCATATCCATGTAATTGATTTTGTATATATAATTTTAGATTTTTCTAAAGATTTTAAGAAATTTGAAATTTATGGTGTAGTTGTTAATCTATATACGTATAGATTAGGTAACTTTTTATGTAAACTAAGAATCGGTGTCAGAGTTGGGTAATGTGTAGGTGCAAAGAACGGGTAAGGGTAGCCGGTTCGAGTCCGCGCCAGTAACCCCATCGTATCGCAAGCGCTCCTTATTTGAAACACAAATATTTGCAATGAAACTTTTCCACCGTCTCCGGGCCTTTATTAATATTTTATTATTTTGTCTTGTAACGTTTCGGAAATTGCCAACTTTCCTTGTTAGCAACTCCACGCTCTAAAGCGATTATATTTTAAATTATTTTAATTAAAACACTGTTTAAATTAAACGTCTATGCACACACCGGCTGGAATATTAGAATTGTTTTATTAACATCGAAGCGATAAATAACAATTCATTTGCCAATAAGCAGATTCATATTTTCATTCCCACTAACTTATTCATAAAAATAAGACCATAAAAAATATAAATATATTTAGTGAAGAGTTTTAAAATGTTTCCCTTTTTCAGTAATTTTTATTATTTTATTAAAATAAATCATATTATTATCAAAGAATCGACTACCTTATGCCAATACCTACCTTGTGACATAATAACGTCCTTTGCAGCTTTTGAACTAGATTTTTATTATGAAAAAAAGAAAAAACAATTGTTTGATATGGTATAAATGTGAAATATCAATTTTAAAGGAAACTAGCTTCGCTTATGCGTCCTTCACTTTCAAAGGAATATATTCGATAACTAAAAGAGACAGTTATAGTTATACTTTCGCATACAAATTAAAGAACAATTTTTTTATGAAAGAAAGAAGCTATTAGGCGCTTCTAAATGCTATAGTATGGCCATTTTATAAACGATATAGAAATTGTATGGAGATTGATACCTGTAAAAACCTGTAAAATTTAAAGTGTCTACTATTTTGAATTATGTTTCCTCTAAACATGATTTTTTCAACAAATTATATACGATAAGACTATTTTCAAATACAAAGATAAGCCCATCTTAATAGTTCGTTTAATATTTTTAAGGTAATTTCTTTAGAATAAAATTAATTTTAATATGCATTGTTTCCATTCGGCTCAAAGAGTTAGCTTCTCATCGAAAAAGGAAGAAAATATCATTTCACACGAGCGAATCCTCTGTATCTAAAAATATGTTTAACTGAATTGAACAGTTTGTTGTCTAGCAAGTTCCTCGGCAACATCTTTCCGTTTTGTTTACTGGCAAGTTTCTTGTAAGTGTAACCGAGACGGTTTGCGTTGTCGATTAAAAACAATGTTTACGCCGAGTTACCGCGAAACGGGCTCTGTGTTGCCACACTGAAAATATTCCAAATATTGACCTGGTGTTTTTTGTATCTTTTTATATTCTCCTACAAAAAGGCTTGTTGAAATAAATAATTTGAATTGTAAACAAAAGAATACTTCACGAATTATTTAATTTGTATAGGACGTTAGATTAATTTAAAAGGTAAGAAAAATAAAAAAAGTAGTGTATGTTTCAATAGTTTAGGCAAGTGGAGCCAGTGGTGACCACTCCCTTACAGAAGACAACTGTAAAATAACAGCATATGTGCTATAACAGCATATGTGTATTTCAGTAAATGAGTAAGGGATGCCAGAGCCTATTCCTCTATCTCTTCCTAAACCTACAATGGTCGGCAGCGCACTTGCAGTACATGTGGTAAACTTGTGCTAAGACGACGTTTAGCCACATACCGTCAACTGGACCGTCATTCAGTTTATCTGACGATATTTACATTTTTTTTAAATGTCTGACTGGTTTAAGTTAATGTATAAACATAAATAATTCAATCATACTTTTGTGGGGTACAGTGACGTAAAAATGAAACCCAAACATTATATTGGTTAATGATTTTATTTACAATAATATTGCATTAATTAAAAACAGATACATACATCAGTGGCGTAGGTAGGTAACTAAGGGCCCTGGGGCAAATTAAAAAATGGGGCCCCACTGCTATGTAAACTGATTAGGTTTTATCAAATAAAAATATGAAATATACAAATACTTTAAAAATGCTAAGCTACTTAAGCTCTTTTTTGTGCACTGCAGGGCAGGTAATAAAAATATTAAACAGTAACAACATAAATTACAATTAATACTTGATGTAGGTTTGGCTAATAAAATGAAATAGCGAAATAGAGAAGATTCAAGGGTTTATTATATAAAGGTCAGGCCTACCAACTGACTAAATAACAATTATATTTACAATTTTTTCCTAGCTTTAGTTTTCGCAAAAGTATCAATTGCGGTTTTGTTTTCAATTGCTATTAGCGATAAATGTCGGAGTCGAGTTTGGCCCATATTATTTCTTAAATATTTATTTATTATTTTTAATTTGTTAAATGACCTTTCAGCTGCTGCAGAAGTGACAGGAATTGCAGAAAAAAGTTTATTGACATTAGCTTACTTACTCCTGATACAGTATTAATTTTTTAACCGTTCTCGAAAAAAAATCTTAACTCGAATTCACAATAAAACCACATATCACTATCCGTCAAATTGACAACACTGCCAACCTACAGAAAGAATTTATGGGAATTCCCTAGGCATAACTTTTGAATTTCTCTCAACTGAGTTGTCATGATTAAAGTGGGGTTGCAACCTGTCATATTTATTTTGAAAATGGGAGAAATTTCCAAAAGTTCAGTTCGATCGAGATTTCTGGTAAGGATTCGAGGGCCCCTTGAGCTTGAGGGCCCCGGGGCACTGCCCCGCCTAGCCCCTAGGTAGCTACGCCACTGACATACATTCATAAACATTAATATAATGTTAATATAAGGTGATATAACCACATTACACTACTTACTACATTACTTTCATTTACTTTTTATTTCACACCGATGTAATTTTATTTCTCCAAATTATAAATAATCTTCCTTATTTATCGCCCTTTCCATTAGTGAAAAACGTATGAAAATCCGAAGTTAGCCGAGAAAGAATCAAAGGCAGACAAGGTATACTAATTTACGTTTTCAAAATTTGCAGTCCATGAATTCCTTAATGTCACAGAAGTTATGAACAGTTAGCCACGTGTATATATTTTTCTTGAACTAAACCAAAGGTAAAGATTTAAAATTAAGAGGGATTTTATTAAATATTTTGATGCCCACATGTAAGCAACTATTTTTATATTTAGCCAACTCGATTGTTTTCTTTACTATTAGTCCGGATATCTTTTGCTATGTGAATCTGTATTATTGACATTTGTAAATAAACTAGCTGACCCAGCAGACGTTGTCCTGCCCGAATACCCGAAAATAATTCTCTAACCCGATTGTGGCGCCACCTATCGGGTCCAATTTTATTTTCAAACCATGACTAAAATGACGCGACACTTCACGTCAATGAACGACGGTAAATTTTTTGGATATTGTTCATACAAAAATACTAAAATCACAATTAAAAAAGGGGGGAGGTGGGGGTAGGAGGGTGAAAAATACTTTACGACCTATTCTCATACCTACCAAATATACAAAAAAAAATCATAAAAATCGGCCAAGCCGTTTCGGAGGAGTTTTGTTACAAACACTGTGACACGAGAATTTTATATATTAGATATTTGTATCTCTTCACGAATATATACATTTCGTAAATATACAATGCAGGCAAGGTCAACAATCTGAGCTCCTTGAATAAAGGTTTACATGAATCCCGTGGTGTTTTAAAAGTCATAGCTCTCCAACATTTCTTTTGTGCAACAAAAGGAGACCTAGGTGACCACTGTTTCCCCAAATGATCAAACCATAGCTAAGTACAGTAACTATGTAAACATGGTAAGTAGTAATAGCCGTTTCTAGGTTTGCAATAGATACTACAATATGTATAATATAGGTACTACTGTATAAGACTTTTAGTTTATAATGATGAATATAAAAAAATACGATTTATATCAATTGTAAACGAAATAACTTTCGACTAATCGAACTAGCGATCAGCCATTTCTTTACGAGACAGTAGTTGACTGAAGTGTAAATTTACAAGACTGTGTTACGAGTAGTGACTATTTATAAATTAATTTGAGTCCTCTACACATATAAACATTACAGAAGAAATTCTCTAAGTATAAGTTACTTAGAAGTTACTTATTACTTATAAGTTACTCGGAGCATAAGTTGTTTCTTTTTTTTGTTTGATCGCACTAATCTCTGGAAATATCCGTCTGATTTGCAAAATTCATTTTCCATTTAATAATCCAATTTCCCTAAAAGGTCACAGGCTACAACCTATGACCTTTTCGGCTACAACGCTTTTAACATTACGCTACAACCCTTGGGGGCTGAGTAAAAAAAAACAAGGCTAAATTCCTATTATGCCGGATCGGCAGATTTACCGAAAATCAGCGCCCGGACGTTGTTGTTCATATTAAATCAGATCCCGCATCATCCAAGTTTGGTTTTCAATATTAAACATACTTGACGCCAGCAGGCGAGCAGGGAACAAGGATACTGGTGCGAGCTCGTTCACATTACTCCGGTCCGGAGCTCTGCAGTGACAAAATGTTCCGGTAAAAATGCCGAACTTGGCGTTCTTGCCGATCCGGCATAGTGTGAACAGATTCATATGAATTGTCAGCCACTAAGCTTTTTGGCCGTTTTATCGGTTCTGTAAATCATCCAGTCCGGCTTAGTGAAAACCTATAGCCACCGAAGTTACAGTACGGGTGTCGATGGGATGCGATCGGTCTGTAATTGAGTGCGGCCGGCAGACGAAAATTGAGCTTTACCGAAAATAACCCAAAATTTCATGCCAATGTAAAGAGATAAATAAGAGTAAAGGTAAGGGTTTACCCAATTCAATTTCCTTACACTATTCGGAAAGCTTCTATAAAGCTTAAAGTTTTTGTAAATTTTATATCGAGTTTGAAGATTAACAGAAGTTTGCATGAGCCGGAGTTTCCAAGATCGTTCATTAATTTTGAAATTGTTTAAACATAAAGTTTAACTGAATTAAATTGATTTATTGCGATAATTTTATATTAAAAAACGTTCCTTGTAATAAATTTATGAATATTGTGAAATACGTAACCTATTAGGCAAAGTAGGTCTACGATGTCTACGATCTTTTCTATTGATCAAACCTAGTCGTTTTAATATTTTAGTAAAAATATAATAAGTGATATTATATAACTCAAAACAAGTGAAATAAAAGTCATAAGGTCTTCATCATGTCAGCCGTAGGATATCATGGGATAATTTTTCTCCCTAATTTTCGAATAGGACCAGTTAGAAGCACCGTCGAATTTGGATCCACCGTCGATCCGCAGCCCTTTTTGCGGCCCTTCTGCCCACCTTGTGGGTGGACGTGTTCTATGCTGCGCTTGCCGGTCCGTGGCCTCCACTCGACGGCGAATATGTGTCCTCCTCCTACTACTTCATCTTACTGATTCGCCAGCTTGTGTCGGTAACTATCGTTCGTCAGTCATAAGATATTTAATGTATTTTCTTAAGATAGAAATTAATTTCTTAAGGACGTACACCAAATATACATCAAATAGTATTTAATATCTTAAAAATTGCTAAGAATGGTGCATAAACCTGAATTTACACTAGTAATACTACTGTGTCCATGAATTTTTTTACGAAAAATTCAATCACTATCTTTTCCATTTTTTCTTTTTCCAAAATTCAAAATGGTGATGAGAGGACAACATTGCAATGTTGGAGGGTGTGGAAGCAATAAAACTAGAAATGATGAAGAAACTAAAAAACCCAACTTCCGAGGACTTTCAGGGGTGCTTTGAACAGTGGAAAAGAATGGGACTAATGGAGCGACGGATGGAGAGTATTTTGAAGGAGATAAAATTAATTTACATGTTTTTTTTTTAATAAAGTTTTTATGACCCTAATTCGCATATTGGACACACTATGTATGATAAAGGTGAAGAGTTTGTTCTTTTTTGTTTCTTTTTATGAACGCAATAACCTTTGGAACTAGTAGTCTGATTAGAAAATATTTTCTGCATTGCTTAGCCCAATCTTTGAGGAAGATTATTTAACATCATGCTACAACCTTTAAAAGCTGAGTAAAAAAATAATTCAGAAGAAAAGATAGTAGCAATATAGGAAGTAATAGCACTTTGGCTGGCGTTACATATGCGGTGGTGGGTCGGTGATTGAACGACGATCGACGAAAACCGATAATTAATAATAAAATTAATATTTTCTTATGTGCGGCAGGGAACTGGTTTTAAAGTAATGTCTTCAATATTCGTGCAAGTAGTTATGTTTTTTGACAACAAATAAATTTCAATAGATATATTTTATTTTATTTGTTAACGAGTACATGCATGGTGTGTGGCCGTGTGGGTGGTGTTAAACTAAGGGTTCCTACGGAAGATCAGTGCTGGCTTATGCCAGCAATATGCTGAGTAGGGACCTTTTTGTAACTTTCTTTCTTGCCGTTACTGTTATTTTTTTCTCTGTGTCTGTTAAATGTTATGTTTTTATAAGTTACAAATAAATTGATTGATTGATTGATCATTACCGAAAAAGGGAAGAGAGAAAGAGTCCGATTTACTTTAAATTAAACGACAGAGAAACCGCTGGGCACACTTATCGTCTATAAAATAACGGCTAAACTTTATCTTAAGTTAAATATGTCGATTAATTAAAGCTTAGAAAATATTTTCTAATATTTTTCCAATAAATACCGAATCAGAACACTTGTGTGGATTCTATTTTATTGATACACCCAGTTTCAATCAAAGAGCGACAACCTATCTGGTTATAATCTACCTACATCACTTACCCTGATGCTTGACTGCAAAGGTCCTGGCATAATAACGGTCCTATATATTTAGACGATATTCGAAAGATAGATAAATTCGACCAAAATGGTCTTGCAATAAAATACTGACCACATTCTACGCGATTCATCGGACCAAATAAATTGCAGTTTAATTGGTTTAACTTACACAACAGTTTAATTATAAATAAAAAACTTAATAGTCAAAACTCAAGACACTTTTTTTATCAAGTCATACCTTAAATGTCTTTTTATATCAATGCTGTATTTTTTTTTAATTCACTTCATTCCGGAGTATAAGAATCTTAAATTTAAAAGCACAAGTGAAATGAAAAATTAAATAACCTCTGTTTTAATAGTTTAAAAGGTGTTTGCCTAACATTTATTTAAATCTGTAGATACTAATGCGTCTGCAAATAATTTTTCTCATTTTATTTGGAATTTGTTTATTAAGAGTCCATTAAAATCCTATTAATAGTTTTATTTTTCAAATAAAAAACGAGACTGTCCATATTTACATTCAATGACAGTTTGTTTTACATCCGAAATACACGTTGAATAAACGAGTAACATATTTCTTCCAGCATTCATTCCTTTCATGCTTTGGACATAATGTCTTACATTATACTGGGGCCATAGTTCCGCGGGATTCTTTGTCATCACAAAGAAAGGTGAATAGATCTGAATAATAATAACACATGTTCGGTTTAGAATTGAAAAAAAAATAATAAGAAAAATGTTTATAGATATGACAACACCGTCACTGCCACGCCACGTGGTGGCGGAACAAAACATTTTCAATTTATAATCTGTTCCAGTGTGTTTTGTTTTTTATTTTTTAATGTTGCAGGTTTTTTACTCAATCATGCGTAAATCCCTGAATGGATTTACATGGTCCACATGTGGTTGACACACAGATGGACCATGTTCTAGACTAAAACCTAAAGTGCTTAAATTCTGGTAATAATCCTAAATCTACTTCAGAGTAAATCCTAACTAACTTGTTGTTTCTTAGTCTACATTAACTACTCAATTGATCACCATGAAATTTATCATACACTTTGTCAGTGGTACACTTTGGACATAGGGTAACTTTCATGAAGGGTAAATGTACGGTACTGTTTCTGAGGGAAGCGGACGAAATCGCAAAGGTAAGTATTTTATATTTTATATTCAGAATTAGATAGAGTCTACTTAAGGTTTTTTTTTAATATTAAAATCGGCAGACAGTCTGACGGTCCACTTGTTGGAAGGTGGTTACCGTCGCCTATAACACAAGCATCGCCCAAGGTGCTGCAAGTGCGCTACCGACTATAGTATGATTAGGAGGGGATAGGGAAATGGGCTCTGGCATCCCTTATTCGCTCGCCGAAACATAACAGCACACGTGCACTTATTTCACGGTGATTTTCCATAATGGGATGGTTGCTACTGCCAGACAGGCTGCACGAATGACTGCGAAACGCAGTGGGCCCTACCACTACTTTCCAGATCCAGGGCCAACTTTGAAAAATTCATTTTCAACGTTAACCCTGCCGGGAATCGACTCTGGGAACCCTAGAACAGAGAGTTAAGGCAAGCATCCTAACCACTCATCCACTCGTGCTATTGTTGCACTAAATGCTAATAACGTACTTAAGATTTAAGGATATTTATCATTTTGATTATTCAGTAATAAGTTCAATTATACCTACTAGAGTTTTAATGATAGATTAATATTAAAGTTATTTTTTTCAGATAATTTGCTTAACAAAAACATGCCCCATGTATGTAATTTTCACATTATCAGAAGCAATATATTAAGGGGTCGTGGCTCTGTTTTTTCAAGCACATTTCAGCGAGTAATAATTTACGTGTGTAGGTAGGTATGTTTCGCGGGCTCATAAATTTGCGACAATGTGATTTATATGAGGATTAGAGCGCGTATTACTACGGTACAATGCCCTACGAAGGCTGAGCCGCGCATAAATATTAATAAATATGTTCTCATCTCTAAAATATGTCTTTTTGCATATCTAAGTATTGTTAATTTTCGTTATTAAACACCATATTGCAGTTTTTAAGAAGCTATTCAGCTGAATTTATTTTTAAGGAAGATGCTGGCTGTGGTAATTAAACTTTTAACTACGATACAATACACGACGTATCTACATACGTCGTGTATTGTATCAAATATTCGTGTGTGTATAAAATATTTAACTACTATTAAACTAAACAAAAAATAAAAAGTGTAGAACTATTATTAGTCTACACTTCGCTAGTCTGACTGTTAGGACTGTTCGCTCGCCGCGGCATTTTTTTTTAATTCCTAAAGTTACGCGGCATCGTAACTTTTAAACGAATTTACGTGTACATAATCAACTATGATTCTGAAACTGGGTTTGCCCCTCTATATAGCTGGTTTCCTGATAGCTCCAAATCCTGCCAGCCCCAGATTTTTCATTATTTGTTATTAGTAGTACGACTCGGTCTTGACTGAATAAAGGATTGATACAGTCGGACTCATTTTATTGTATACGATTTGCAATTTGCAAATTTATAAAGCAACAACTAGGTATTGCCCGCAACTTCGTACGCATTTAAAGTATTTTTTTTTGGGCACGGATTTTTTTCAATGATAATTTTAAAGTGTCATTTTCGCAGTGCACACTAAACTAACACTAACACTTTTATTGGCAAAGTACTTTTACATGATTGTAATTTTCGTAGGGATTTCTAATTTTTTCAAAATGAAATAAACGTACGCTAATAACGTATATTTCTATATGTGAAATTTTTTTTAAATCAATTAAGTAGTTTTTGATTTTATTCGTTACAAACAAATATACGTTTCAAAAATGAAAAGAATCTAATCTTTTCTCTTTATAATAACGTGCAGCAAAAACTAAAATTCGATATCCTCAACGACAACAAAAACACAAATTATAATAATAATGACACAAAAGCTTGCGTATAAAATCTGGCAGAATAATTGAATGTCTTTGCCACGTCATGTGTTGCCAACATCAAGGGCTCTTGTAAATGACACTTAAGTTGACAGTCCGCGAGCAAACCACACATAACCAAAATAAATAAAATACAATTTTTTTGCTTACGGATACAATTAAATATTTCATTTTAACACAAACTGTCTTTTCTGTGAAAAGTTGTAGTTCTTTTTGTTTTTGGTAACATTTATTTAGAATGCCATCATAGCGGTAAGTATATCTATGTAACAAGATCAGACCACCGGCGATATGGACTGTGTCTTAATCGGTAGGGCTGGTAAGAAGGTATATGGTGACAAATGAATATAGGATTCGCTTACCTCGTTTGCTAAGTACTGCAATCATTCGCGGCGTCCACGCACCACTACACCTTTTTACTACCCGATGTATGATTTTCCAAACGAAAGGTCCTATTCGAATAATTTAAAGAGAAATTTACATATTTACATACAATATCAACCTTGTTTATGACACAAAAAAATTATTGTGATAGATACATTATAATAGTTAACTTTTTATGGGTAATGATGAGTATCTAAGTATAATATCTAAGTATCTAAGTAGGATTATTTTATATTGCATCAATAGTTTTCGAAGCGCACTCATAAATAATGTTTGTGGGCAAATTTTTGATACCTTGGGTTACATTATTATTGTAATTTTCGTAGGGATCTCTAATTTGTCGAAAATAAAATACAGCCTATTTACTCGTTGAGAATGTAGCTTTCTATGGGTGAAAGAGTTTTTAAAAACACTTTTTAGAGTTGAGAGTTTATCCAATAATAATTATCCTTATCAACTTGCGTCTCTCCACTGCTGGATGTATGCCTCACCCAAGGCTCCCCACTACGCACGGTTCTCTGTTCTTCGTATCCAGCCGCTTCCCGCGAAGGTCATCTGTCCACCTGACCGTAGAGCGCCCCACGCTGCGGTTTCAAATTCGTGGCTCCCATTCAGAAACCTTTCTACCCCATCGGTTATCCGCTCTGTGACAGATGTGACCGGCCCATTGCCACTTCAATTTGTTAATTATCTATGTCGACAACCTGGTTCTTTGGTGAATTTAAAAAAATCTGATCCTATTCATCAAAGAAACTGCGAGCATAGCTGAGCGACCATGAACTTGTGGATCAGTCCTGAGAGGCCACTTTTGGTACCATACGTCATGACTGGCAGGATATGGGCAGGATGCTCTGATTATATAACTTGGTCTTCAAACATTGTGGCAGTGGTGACGAGAACAGATGACGTAGATTTATGAATTAGACGGATGCTTCTGTCCACCTCTTTGTGAAAGTTGTTCTTGCCTAACTGGATCCTTTGTCCCAAACCCTAATCCTGCACAACTTCAAGTGTCACACCCTTTACAGTAACTGCAGGTCCTGGGAGAATATTTGAACATGATGGTCTCGTCAAAATTCAATTTTTGTAATTTCCAAAATGTCCCAAATTGGACATTTCTTGTGAGAGATTTTGGGAACAGACCCATCCCAAGTCCTATGCGCCTATAAACAAACATAGAAAAAATAAAATCTTTCCTCTTTATAATATTAGCGTAGATAATATGTGTAGAATAGACAGGTATACCTAGGTAGATATGGTTTAAATTCTATTTCTATAAACGTTTAGTGACTATTTAAATGTTAAATAGAACTTCGTATAATTATGAATGAAACTACTGTGTATTCAAAACATACTTTGTCCCTTTATGCACGGTAACACAACTAATGACACAGTTCTTTGTGCAACCGAATTTTACAATACAACACAATATATTAAAATGAACCTTACGGTCTAAGTAATAAAGATTAGATAACATTTTCAATACAAACTCATTCATGTTGTAATATTTCTAAAGATATTTTTCAAGTTTTGGTTACGCAATGAAATATTGCACGTGATCTGAAACGGAGATTGTTTTCTATGAGTTTTTTTTTATATTTATAATTATTGTTATAAATAGTATTAAAAGCAGTTAATACCATTTATGTCATTTCTAATGGAAGACATAGGTATTTAATTCGCAATTATTACGTCGAATAGGTCGAGTTAAACTAATTTTATTTAAACTAATTTTAGTGCAATTTTTTTTGCAAATTATATACGCAAACATCCTTCCTTTATTGATGTTTCCATTAGCGAAAACCGTATCAAAATTTGTTGAATGTCTTAGAAGAAATTAACGGAGAAACAGAGGCGGACAGCGACTTTATTTATTTATTTTCGGATTATAGATCACGTAAATACTTCCCTTACTAATAGGTACGAGTTGTAGCTATCTTCGAAAAATCACAATATCCCTAACAAAAACTGTGTATTGAGTATCATGAATCAATTGCACTCATAATAACCGTAACTTCAGTACAAGTGCACCATCCATGCGATACTAGACATTTTTATTACTGACATTTTAAACAATCCTTCAACAAAAGGTTTTATATTTGTACCTGTTAACAGAACGTTCGCACTAAAACTTCCTGTGCCGACAAAGAGGTAGTTGCGAATTCGACACGCCCAAATCAAAATATATTATCGATGTATTTTATTCGCAAAAACTGACAACATCGAATCTGACTGAAAAAAAAATCGCATCGGGCTCACACAATCAATCAAGCGATAAGCCAATAAACCTCAACGATGCGCTTTTGAATTTAGAATTCGATTTTTGAAAGCTATTGTAGTCTATGGCCAGCGGCCTCGCGCGAATCTGCCTTGTCAAATTGCATAATAAAAGGGCAACCGGAAGTGAATATTTTGATGTCTCCCATATGAAACAGAAACCGATGCGTTCAGGAACTGTGTACAGTCTGCAAAACAATGAGAATTAGTTTAGTTACTTCAAAGACAGAGAAAATTTTATATTTTTAAAAATAATCAAGCGTTTTTGCCTTTATTATGCCTGAGCAATTTATTGGCAACATTAATAAACGATTCTAATTTAAAACTATTACATATTTTCTTATGGTAGCATAAATGCATAAAAAAAATTAAAATTTTTAATTTAAATTTAAACTAATGCTTTTAAATACTGACTACAATAATTAAGTATCTACTTTTTTAAACTTTTGGTTATTCATTATTTTTTATTAATATTTAATAATTCTTTATTAGATTATTTTTCTGACCTTACTCATAGAAACAAAACTGTAAACTATCGAATAGTTCCTACGAAAAAAAAAGAGATTTAACAATACACCGCCCCCTATTGTAAAACTGGCATTGTAACGTTGCACTGTTGCGGTGCCTTATTGAAAAAATAACGTCCGGAGTTGCCATCGCTATAAAATTAAACATCCAATAAAAGGTGGAAAGTAATAATGAAATATGTTTAACATGGGTATAATGTTGTTAGGCCCCCGTTTAAGAATGAATGGCCTTTTTGATAGTGAGTTTGACTTGTTCGCTTTGTGGGGAATTGTCCGTGAAATCGTTCGAGATGTGATAGATTTATTGTGCATTAGTAAGGTGACTGGTAAACGGTTGATGGTTTTACTAATTACAGGGGTTGGGGTTGGGAAACTCATTTATTATAAAATCGGGTATGCAACTTTTAACAATGTGCTAGGTATTGAATGTAGTTGCAGTGTTAAACAATCAAGTGATATGTTTCAAAGCGTTATTTTCGTCGCCTAATTTGACTTGTTAGAGTAAAATTAAAATTTAGATAAAAATATAGAACATAATAGACTACATTTTGAAAAGTTTGAATCGGGCAGATTTTTAAAAAACGGAGAAAAAAATTAGTAAATTACTGCCCAAAAAAAAAGCTTTCCTGTCACAGTAAAATTTTCAGGGACAACTACATTATTTTTTAAGCTTATTAATTAACTTAAGTTATGTATTAAAGTTTTAATCGGCTTCAGAAAAACCTTCCAATTTTTAATCTGTTCGGTTAAGGGCTTCACTTGGGCAAATGACATTAACATAGAACTCGCTGGCGGCGGAGACGATGAGACGATTCAACAGGCCTAGAAATTGCGTTTTTTTGTTTTTACCATTAGAACAATACACAAAAAAAAATATTTATACAATTTTTTAAACTGACATTAACTTATTAATAGGTATAGGATTCATATACGCGCAATAAGCCGTTTACGAGAGAATTTTCAATAAAAGTCAAATTCTTCTTGTGTTCTAACTTTTTTTGTGGAGTTATTATTACTTTAACGAAAATACTAATTAATACAATTGGTTCTTCACATGTTTAAGTATGATATATATTTTTTTCAAAGCAATTGTGTTGTTTATTTCTTGTAACATCTTCATTAAACAATGGATGTTTTTAGTATTTAGCGTTTGTGTTTTTATTTAGTTATTTAGCGTTGATGTTTTTAGCTCCACCTTAACTCTGAAAAGTTACAATGTTTTACAATATTGCACCTTAGTTCAAAGACCATTAGCTTGCGCTCACTTTGGTAAAAATTGTGTTCGGTCTGATGTTAGGCCTTGTCTTAACATTTGACGGATACTATTACCACCTATCTTATTAAAAAAGCAACAGTACTTTTACAATAGTAGGTAAGTATGTGAATGATTTCTAAACGACGACGCTATAAAATTTATTAAATGTGAATCCACAAAAACTCAAAGAAAGCTCATCGTGTGTGACGGTGTACTTTCTCCGTCACACGCGATCACACAAGTCAAATTTAAATAGGTACTCTCTATTTATAAATTCAAAACAAAAGAAACTTTATCTTTTGAGCAATACGGTGTCTCTTTGTAAATATCTAACCGTTTATTTCCCAAATATAGTTCTGTATTGAAGTCGGCAACTTTCAATGCAACTCCAAAGTAAAGCCGGTTTGTACTAATTAGTGTTAACCAAATAACGTCCTCTTTGTCTTTTCAACTAGTTTCTGCACTTTAATGAGATATCTATTCGTTTCTTAGAGGGTATATTTTAATCTTCATAAAAAATATTATACATTTACTAAAAGAGCTCTTTAGACGCGCCACGGATTGCCAGAAGAAAATTTTATTTCGATTCTATTTAGAAGTGTAATAAGATTTTTATTCGCCTTTTTCGAAGAATACTCAAGGGTTTGTTCTATTGAATTTTTTTAGCTATTTGTTGCTATAAGAATGAAATGATCGAGAATATGCAGTAAAAGAAATTAAAGTCCTTTTTCACAAGTTGGTACGTGTTGTAAAATAAAAGATATATTTAAAGCCTGCCAAAATGCGTATAGGAATACAACGCCTAACATCATTGACGCCTGACATTTTTCTTATATTGAGGTCAACAGACATGTGCACTTGATGGTGGATGACTACCGTCACCTATAACGCAAGCAACGCCACAGGTACTGCGAGGGCAGACCATAGTACAATTAAGGAAAAGGGATAAGGAAGGGATAGGGTAATTACCTATTACCCTACCTTACGCTATCCCTATATAGGATATATATTGGATAGGGTAATGGCTCACTCACCGAAACGCAACCGTACACATCGTCGTTGTCAAACCAAAATCTGCTATGTGCAAAAAGTGTGCTTTTGAGATATTGACAAAAAAACGTTTTTGTTGAAAAATTTTACACGATTTTTTTTTAAGTAGTTTATTTGAAACTTAGGGTGTGTTATACTTAAACTTATCGTATTTTAAACATGAAAATTTAATAGTTTATTTATTATTTTGAAAATAGAGTAAATTTTGCACATAACAGATTGTGGCTGTTGCACATAGCATGAGGTCGAAGTTCAACAAATAATGCTTAGCATAAGACATTGAACTATTCACTAAGGTCTAAATGTTGGAATCTCAAAAAAGTGCACTTAGCAAATTTTGGTTTGACAATGACTACATGCTGTTATACTTTTGCAAGAGTTGGATCTTCATTTTTAGTTAGCTGGTGCCCGCCGATTGGCTTCGCCCGAGCGAGTAGAATATTGAGGATATGCCCATCCTGAAATTCTATTCGAACTATTTAATTTTTTAAATCGTATAAGTAGTTTCTAAGATTATACCTACTACATACATTATACAAACTTATAATATTAGTATGGACTAGTATAGATAATATTGAAAGTCTACATACTTAGGGACTGACGCTGACGGATACACGGCAGCGTAGTCACGCTGACTTATTGTACTGGAAACGTGTGTAACATTTATTTTTTTAATCGGCGGGTCTAGGACAATTCACCTCCTCCGATACATCGCTGTATACCTTTTTTCATGGGAACTGTATCTTTTTGTGTTGTGGATTGGTTCTATGTTGAACTGCTGCCTTAATAAGCGCGCGTGATGTCTCGTCTCGGTGTGAGCTGACCCTAACGAGCCAAAAGGAATCATATCTTCAATTAATTAAAAAAATATATAATTAATAATAATTAATATTTTTATAAGGAATATGAATATAATAAAGAAAATAAATTATCTCACATACGTGCGGGGTGAGTGAAAATGCCGTGTAGCGAAAGAAACGATTTATTTTCACAAACTAAAATGACTGCTAAAATTACCAAACTTGTCCGACGAAACCGTCAAACTTGCCAAAGATGTCAATGATTCCCTTAATGTATCGCCGCTTCACTGTCGCCAAAGCTCGGAAGAGTCGCTTTCGTATCGCTTGTTGTCGTACAACTAAAACCCTTGACCGGGCGCACTCTTATTTATACTTGGCGCCAAACGCCTCGATGTATTTCGAATCTAACAGAAAATGTAAGCAAGCCATTGAAAGTTCGGGGATGCTATTTCTGTTGAAATGTTGTAAACATATTCTATGTCGTATATACATAAGGACCAATTTCCTTTGACACTAATCGAAAAGGAGCGTGGCTACCATCGATAGGATGGAACGTTCGAGGTTTTTTCCAGAATGTCCCATAGTTAGTCGTAACAATACCAAAAATACATTCTGATCTTCTTACGCCAAAACAATTTGCCAACCTAAATGTAACTTTAAAAGTCCCGTGATTGCATATACAGCAGCTAACCTTGGTGGTCTGTGAAGTAAGTCTATGTTCAGCTATAATCCTTATCGATTATAATTAAAATAATAACATGATGTTAGTTTTCTTCAAAAACGTAATGTTTGCTACAATATTGTCTCTGTTTCTTGTTTCGACGCATTTATCTATAAAATCGCACAAAGTTTATAAAATCATGAAGCATGAAGTCAGAAAGTCCTAAACCTGGTAATATTACGATTGGCAACCGAAGGTGAGAACCTGCTTCTTTAAAAGTACCATTTCCCATTACTTGTGGAATACTTCCACACCTTCTTCTATCTTTTTTTAATGGTAAATATTTGTTTTTCATTCTGACGAAATTTCTTGTAATTGATTAAAATAACTCTTATCATCCTCATCTCCGACAAACAAATCAAAATAAGGATGCAGTATTGTCTTGTACAAACAAGTTAAATCTAGACGTTGACAAATTTATTTACAGTACTGAAAACATAATACCTTCAAGTGACGTTAGTTAGCCCCGTTATAAAGAATAATGACACAAACAATTAAATTAATATATCTTATCACGACTTCATGAGAAATATTTCTGTCACTCACTTTTTAAAAACTTTTTTATGAAGCTAACGCGCAGAGGGGCTACTTTATAGTAGGTCATTATTGTATGCTTCTCTTTCTCCACTTAACTCCACTTACCGAAAGAGCCATAAACGAATAAGGTTTATGTATTAAAATCTGCAGAAAATAATTGCATCTGTGCGAAGCGAAAGCTATGGACGGCAGTAGAGTCGCTTGGCAAGCCACAAGGAGGCGGCGGAGAGAGAGCGGGAGGACGACGTCCTGTCCCATCCCCTCCGTCGCCGACGAACAGGACGCAGGCGCGTCGCAACTTGGCATTTCGGGTGCACCGTCCAAATGAGCCGTGTTCGTCCGTCCTCGCAACTTCACCAATAGCGGATGAGGAGGACGCCAAGAGGTTTAGTCGGTAGGTCTACCCCACTACCGTCTCGGGGCAGGAGTCCGACATAACCACCGGTCTGTCCCCAGGCCGGTGGGTATCCATGATGGATTCCTCTTGTAAAAACAAAGGGACGGGTCGCTTGTCATCATCATCAGCCTGTGGATGCTGGATGTAGGCCTCTCCCAAGGCTCGCTACCACGCACGGTCTTCTGGCCATCACATCCAGCCGCTTCCTGCGAAACTTTTCAGTTCCTCTGTTCACCTGGCCTCAGGGCATCCCACACTGCGTGTGCTTCCATTCGAGAACCCGATCGGCTATCCGCCCTGCGACAGATGTGACCGGCCATGTTGACAAACTTGGTTCTTCTCGACGAATTTCATAATTACTGATCCTATCCACCAAAGAAACTCCGAGTATAGATCGCTCTACAGCCCGTTGAACAACCCTAAACTTATGGATCAGTCCTGCCGGGAAAGACCACGTTTCGGCACCATACGACGCGGCAGTGGTGACGAGAACAGATGCGATAGATGAGAACAGAATCCGGCTAGCCGGATTCTTCTATCAACTTCTTTGTCAAAATGTTAAAGCGTTGTTCCTGCCTAACTGGATTTTGTCCCAAATAGACGTAATTCTGCACAACTTCAAGAGTCACACACTCTACGGTAATAGGTCCTGGGAGAATATGCTCGTTGAAAATAACTTTCGTCTTGTCCACATTCATTCCGAGTCTTACGTACGTGCCGAGAGTACATATTATAAAATTAAGTCTCGGGCTGCCTCTGTCTTCTCACCCAGCAACTTATTCTAAACCATCCATTCGATTTTGATACGGTTTTCACTAATGGAAATAGCGATAAACGAGTAAGGTTCTTGCGTATTATTTGAGGAAAAAAATTGCTTCCATGCGAAGCCGAGAGGATAATAATATTCAATAACATTTTTGAAGTTTACAAATTATTATGAAAAAGGTTTACTTACATCTGAATTCTACGATTTAATAAAAAAATCTTTTATATTTTTAATATTTTATTACATTAGGAAAATACTCGAAATATAGTTAAATATAGTTTTATACACCTACCTCCCTTATATTTCACGCAAACAATTTACAGCAAAGTAAATAATGAAAAAATAACAATAACTATATATGATGCATGAAAAATGTATTGTTACCAGGTCGCCACAGTTTTTAGTCATTTCATTAGTCTAAATTAAATTATTAGACCAAAAGAAAAAAGACTTTTAAAAACATAGAAGCTATAAACTTAGAGCCCATTTCCTTATCCCCTCCCAATCCCTTATCCTTAATCCTACTGTAGTCGGCAGCGCACTTGCAGCAAATTGCCGTTGCTTGTGTTATAGGCGACGGTAGACACCTACCATCAAGTGGACCGTCAGCCTGTCTGCCGTGATATATATATAATATATATCTCGGCAGACAGGCTAACGGTATATATGTGTGTGTGTGTGTGTGTGTGTGTGTGCTATAATCGATATTATTGTGCTCCTGAAAAGTAAAATGCTACGAAAGGTGAACTGTATAATTACAAGGATCAGGACTTATCTATACTAATATTATAAAGCTGAAGAGTTTATTTGTTTGAACGTGCTAATCTCAGGAACTACTGGTTCGAATTGAAAAATTCTATTTGTTTTGAATAGTCCATTTATCGAGGAAGGCTATATAACATCATGCTACGATAAATAGTATTATATATGTATAAGCAGTGCCCAGTACCGCGCGCCCCATGCGCACGCCGTCGCGCCGCGCCGTCGCCGCCGCCGTATGGGTCGCAACGAAGCGTGGCCGAATTCAGCTAGTTATATATACCTATATCGTTACTTTTCCCAATCATCTGCAGCGCACTTACAGCACCTGTGACGTTGCTTCTGTTAGTAGGCAAAGGTAGCCGCCTACCATCAAGTTGACCGTCATCAACCTTGTTTACGACATGTACACAAAAATAAATATAATGTAAATAATTCCACATTACATATCCGCTTTAAATTGCTTTCCTTATTTTTTAAAAATTGATTATTGCTATTTTCCATACAGCAGTGAGTATCACGTCTAGGAGTAAAAAGACATTAAAAGACAAATTTCACTTTACGAAAATGTCGCTTTTCATTTAAACACAATATTGACATTACAATCATTGGAACTGTTAACATGATACAATTACTAAGTTACATTTATCTGAACCAAATATTAAATATTTACTTCAATAAACGTGTAACAGTCAATGTTTGCCGGTACAATATTTCTAAGACTGGGCAAATTCATTAAGATTCTTGGTAGAATTTGAAAAATTGATAGTAATATATTTACGATGCCAGTGTTTATTCAATTGTTGAGTTTCGTTTTTGAGGGAAATTTTGCTGATACATTTTCGATTTTTAACAAGAAAATAATTGTTGCAGGGCACACTGCGTCCGTCCGTGGAAGCTTCGAGACATCTTCTCTTTAGTGTCTTAAGGCTGCGTACAAAACAAAAAATATTTCTAATTTCACCCGCGTGGCCCCATAAGCGATTGTGACTGATCATGTGAAACATGCGCATTGAAGTGTGCATAACATGAGACGGAAATATCTTTATGGAAATATGGAAATGTTTATGGAATAAAAATGTTATAAGTGCCAAAAGTATTAAATATTTATTACTCGTAAACTACAATGTCAAATGAAAAATTAATTCTCAAAGCCCTAAATAATCTGGGAAGTGAGATTACTGATAATTTTTTAGGTATGTAATATGTGTGATTTTGAAAATAAAACAAAAAACGATAATGAGAGGTAATTTGGTGATTTTTTTCTATAGAGAAAATTTCATCGTATAAAATTTTCTTTTCCACATTTCACTTTTATTTATAATGTATTAATCTATATATAAATATTTTCTTATGTGGACTTTACAAACTTAGATAAAATTCAATTCTAGGATTAGCTATTTCTCTTTATACGCGCTCTTAAAACAAAGTTTTCGACCGATGTGTGTCGACATAATATGGCCCTGAAACGTGGTCTCTAACTTGTGCTTCGTAAGAAAGCTCAACGTTGCTCATGGAGAGGGCTATGCTCGGGTTTACATTGCGAGATCGAATCAGGAATGAGGTACTCACTATAAGAAGCGTCATGAACCGTGTTCTCATTTGCTTGTCGATAAAAATCTCTTTTGAATAGATTGACCACAGGGCCTACCCCTATAGACCAAGAGACAGTGACCAATTTTAGGTGGTCACTGTCTCCCACAGTATCCTTGACAATGACCAAGAGAATATCTGCGTCAAAGATACAGAAAAATCTTTCAAAAGTGATGTCTCAACAAGATTAAGAAAAATTTATTGCATTATGTATCATTTTAAATCTACGTCTAATGAAGTTCACAGATGCCCAATAAGCGCTCTCACTCTAACCCGCAGGTTTCCATATTACTGTCTTACTTGCACTCGCACGGACACGTTTTTCGCTCTGGCAGACTGTTGGTGATGGAATTTCGTTCTGGCATTGTATATTATTAATTGTTTATTTATTTTATTTATTTTGTTAAAATTTGAAGACTGATGAAATGACAAAAATGATTTTTTTTTTATAAATATTCACAGCGTTTTGTCAACAATTAGGAGAGATGTAAATGCTCTGGCAAAAATTCCATGAAGACAAAATACTGTCGAAAGTAATTTCCTAAAATTTTATGACTGATACTTTAACTAAAGTAAATCTTATTTCTTACCCTCCTTAAAATTTTAGGGTAGTCTACCCCGGCCACACGGCTGCCAGAAGTGGGTTTTCATTTTCAGTAGGTATAGAAGATTTACTGTAGAAAGATTCGTGACTTTTGAAATGATCACCTGAAATTGGTCACTGGCTCTTCCCCTACTACTTATGACAAAAACGTGCGGTCATGATCAAAGTACAGAAAAGCTCTTATTTTTTATGTATAGGCAGACTGACGATCAACTTGATAGTACATAGATAGATAACGTTCGCCTACGAACACACAAGAAACACTGAAATAAATGCCTATATAATCTATTTTAGTAGTTCAGTGTGATTTTGAATAAAATAATATTATATATACTTCGATTTAAGAACGACGTATTTATTTTTATTGCTTTAAAGTAGGATCATGCTCGGTCTGCACTGGTTATAGGTACACGTTGATATAGTGGACAGTTAGCCTGCCTGTGGCTCTAGCGTGAGTTTACGATACTACACTCGCTAGCGAGAGCGTAAAACATTTATATGGAAAATTGATAATTTGACATTGACAGTTCAAGATTTCCCATACAAAAGTTTTACGTTCTCGCTAGCGAGTATAGTATTGGTGTAGTATCGTAAACTCATACTAGAGCCTCTGGGCCCTGATTCTATTTCGAAACTATGATTCCACGCTATTGTTTTACCTTTTCAAAACACGTCAATGTATTGACCTTATATAGACATATAATCATTTAAAAATTTCTTAACAAAAAGAAATCTAGATTGAGGCTAAACTACTTCTTATTCCAAGCTATTGAAAGTCGTAGGATCTCTTAAATTTCTCTTTGAATTAAAATTAAAATTAATTAAAATTGAATTCTAAATTTAAAAAATACTGCAATTTATCATTTAGATACGTATTATAATTATTGATAAAACAGCAACTGAGTGTTAAGAATCTTAGAAATAAAATTCAAACTATCTAAGTAGGTAGTTTTATTGCGTGAATATTTTTTCCTAACTAGCCCGCGGACACAACAAGATGGCGGCTGGCAAACGCTAACAATTTCAGCAAACATAATTATCGAAAGTCGCACGTCCACTCCACTGTTTGATCTTGCTTATATACCAACTGTTAAGATTGCAGTTTCAATGTTATTAAACATATTTGTTGTATTACTTAACATATCTATCCGTACATATCCAATGTTATAGTGTTGAGCTATTACGACGACTTTTATTAAATACTATACTCTTCTTCTTCTTCTTCTCTTTATAAAAAATACTATAAGCTGATAGCTTATAGCTGATACTTATAGCTGAGCCCGCAACTTCGTACGCGTTGTGTTCGGTATAGCGCATAACGTTTTTGTTTGTAAACCGATTGAAATGAAACATACACTAAATGTTACGGGAAGTTTGTTACAATATCTGTGAAAACCGCATTCAAATCGGTTAAGCCGTTTTTGAGATTAGCGTGCACAAACTCAGACAAACAGACATAAATTCTAAAAAAAATGACGTCGTCGGTAACATAAGTTGGATGAGTGGTTCCCTGGTGCTTGTCTTAACGCTCTGTTCTAGGGTTCCCGGGTTCGATTCCCGGCAGGGTCAACTTTGAAAAATCTTCTTTTCAAATTTGGTTTGTATTTAGTTATTTGGACAGCCCGTCTAGCGGCAGTAATCACCCCTTTACAGAAGACCACCGTGAAATAACAGCACGTGTGCTGTTGTGTTTGGGTGAGTGAGTAAGGGATGCCATAGCCTATTTCCTATCCACTCCTAATCCCTTATCCTTAATCCTACTGCAGTCGGCAGCGCACTTGCAGCAGCTTAAGCGTTGCTTGTGTTTTTTATATTAAGGTAGGCAGACAGGCTGATGGTCCACTTGATGGTAGGTGGCTACCGTCGCCTATAACACTAGCAACGCCACGGCTGCCGACTACTGTAGAATTAAGGATAAGGGATTGGTAAGGATTAGGGAAATGGGCTCTGGCATCCCTTTCTCACTCACTGAAACACGACAGCGCACGTACTGTTATTTCACGGTGGTCTTCTGTAAGGTGGTGGTTACTGCCGCCAGACGGGCTGCCCAAATTCCTGCGATATGCAGTGTGCAGGCTACTTTCCGGATCCAGATCAGAGACAACTATGAAAAGTTTATTTTTCAAAGTTGACCCTATCGGAAATGGAACCCGGAAAGCAAGTACCAACGGGATCGTCAATTTTTTTTTTAATATACACACGTTTTCAGTATTCATAGAGATTGTAAATTTATTTGGTGTATTTTTTTTTACGTTAGGTATTTTTTATGATAAAGGATGCCAAGCAGGATGAGGATGACCTTTATAGTAGATGGCTACAGTCTCCTAGGATAATAAGCAATAAGTACGCTCTCCACACGAATAGGATACAGGATAAGAAACAGAGATGGAAATGCTTTCTTGCAACATCACGTGTGCTTCTTTATTTCAGCGTATGACATACAAAGAAGCACACGTGACGTGATGTTATTTCACTATGATTTTATTAGTTGTTCGCCAGTTACGCCTACCAAGGCCAAGTTAATGTTTCGTCAAACATTAATTTAACTTAACTATGTAGGTCTAGAGCTTATCTTCAGTAGAGAGTGGCAGGGCACACTGATTTCCGCAGCCATAAACTGGGCAGCACGTTTGGTGACAGTAACCAACTTCCATAAAATAAAAGCACGTGTGCTTTTGTGTTTTGGTAAATGAGTATGAGACGCCAGAGCCCATTAAACCTATTTATTTGCTATGACAATGGGTACCTATGGTTTTGTACCTTCTGTTTTGGTTCCATCATGATCAACCGAATAATCTTAAAATTTATTGATTAATCGAATAATACAACTTAGTTTTACTTGTACTATTGTTGTATTCTATGGTTTAGTCACAATTTATGTTTTAGGTATATCTACCTAATTATCCCCTGTTCTTCATCCTCCACTTGCAATCCATGTAACGTTGCTTCTAATAGATGACGAAAGTCTGTATCCTACTTCACAGAAAGAACAAGAGTCAAAGTTAACTGAAGACAATTTTCGCTTTTAACCGGTTACTTTATTAGCCTCTATAAGTCGATTTTTAATAGCAAATCAAGTTTAGAATGTCAACTTATTTGTTCAGTAAGGAATATTGATCGCATATTGAAAAAATACATTTTGAATATTTTGAATTTTGAATACAATTCCGTCGGGTAAAATCTTAACCCGCTTAATTGCGGCTATAATGTGTTTTTTCACTGATTTCTAAGACTCCTCAAGTTTTCCTTCATCGTTAGCGAAATAACCGGGATTAAAACCTGCGTGCGCCATTTCAGCGGTCTACTGTTCGACCCACTGGGCTATTACTGCTGACGAAAAGTTTTGTAAGAAATGAAACATATTGTGATTTTGAAGCAAAAATCGCAGACCCTTGGCGATTTTGTCTCACAATGAAAACACGGTAAGAAAAGTTGATGTTTTTCTGTTGAATTATTTTAATAAACAATTCAAGACAAAAGGTGCATATTATATTTATTGGCGAATACAAAGAATAAAAACAACGCTAAATCGGTTTATATTACAAACATGGAATTCAACATTAACACAGTTACGGTGATTTTCGAACGACATTCGGACCCATACGCAATTATATGTATATCGCTAAACAAATACGCGTTAGCTCCAACGTGTTATCGAATCTGATGGTCATGAATTGAAAAGACAAACAGTTATCTTGTGCTTTTCGGAGAAGCTGCGTTTAGACCTACTAAACAAATTTTGACGTTGCAATAAATATTACAAATATCGGTATACAAATTATTAACTAAACACTGTTTTAAATAAAGGCTTTTGTGCTTGCGTTGAAAAATATTAAACGTTTTCTATCTTACAATGTTTTTGAATTTCTTTACAAAATATATGAAATTAATTATCATATTTTTTTATAATTGCGATTGAAAGGTACAATCTGTCACAGCATATTCAGCAACTGTATACTGATCTAGATGACAAGATTCAGGGACATTGTTAAAAATATCCTGAGGTAGCAATTTCTTTAATCTTATAGTTCAAAAATGATTGCGTCATAAGATTTTTAGCTTCACTACTGGGATGGTTAAGGATCCTATCCTTGCATATTTTGGTCATCTCTATTACTTCTTTCTTAACCGTTCAAGTCATTATGAAGTATATAATTGATGACAAACCAATGAGCGTCCGTTATGAATAGTAATATTTTAGATTGAAGTCTTTGTACAATTTCAATTCAAGGTTCGAGTTTGACGCAGTTCACCTCAAAGTCCAGATAGGCTTGATGGCGATTTTATATAGAAGTATTTTATTGTCAATTCTCATTTGTGACTAGTTCCGAGCATCCAATAAAACTTACGAAATTCTATTCCTAACTGTTTTCTTTTAGAGAATATATGTTCTTGGCAGGTAAGATATAAAATTATTACCTATTGTTATTATAAAATAGCAATAATAATTTTATGTGTATATTAAATAATCGAGATAGATATAATTTCTCTGTGAACAATATTATGATTAAATTTCCATTTTAATGTAAGAGTTAGTACTTATAAAAATTAGAAGTTATTTCTTAACAAAATCAAAATGTCCGAAATTTGTTAATCTTTGTATGAGTAGCAACGAGTGCTGTCATTTGATGAGTGTAGTTACTTGTACGAGTCGCTAAGCAGTTGTAAACAAAGCATAACATGTAAAAGGGCAGTAGAGGGTCACATTACAATACAGCTGATAATTTGTGCAGTCTCGCTGCTCGTTCGCCTTGTTAACACGTTACCAGGTATTTTGGAAGCCCGTGAAAGCAATCCCAATTCCGTAAAACTCTATGGCATTTCTCAGGAATATATAAAAACTAATATTAAAGAAGAATCGAGACTGTAAAACTTCGTGGGGCTCTTCACAATGTTGTTATAATTGTCCTTCAATCAATGCACAAATCTATGGAACTTTAAAAGTTTAAAATATTTCTTCTTTTCGGTAGTACATATCAGTGCTGTGAGACGTGTCCCTTAAAATCAGCACTTTAAGGGATATTATACTCAACCTAAGTAGGTATAAAGAGTAAGAGAGTACATAAGAGTAATATTAGTACATAATTTAGTTCAAGTTTCTCGATATCACAAAGATATTATAAGATTGAAAAGGACAAAAACCTTTTGAATTAGTGTAATGACAAATTATTTACAAAATTAGTAACACTTATAAGAATAGGTACAATAACAAAGTGTCTTCCCCAAAGAGAAAAAAATAAGAATGGTGGTTATGTATATTAGTAATTATTAGTAAATTTTAACGCTCTGTCTCACGGGTCCAGAGTTCGAGTCCCTGCGGGTTCAACTATGGAAATGAACTTCGACAGTGAATGAATGAACTTGAACAGCAACGACCCCCTTAAAGAAGACCACCGCGATATAACACCATATGTTCTGTTGTGTTTCGGTGAGTGAGTAAGGGATATCCCTTCTTTATCCCTTATTTTTAATCCTACCATGGTCTGCAGCGCACTCGCAGCACCTGTGGCGTTGCTTGTGTTATAGGTGACGGTAGCCACCTCCTATCAAGTGGACCTTCAGCCTGTCTGTCGAACTTAATAAAACAAAAATCTACGTTAAATTACAATTGATCATTACCCGTAGATTGTAATCCTGACAGGATGTACTTCCCCAGGTAACAAAAACAAAAAACCCAAAATAAAAAAAATATCTAGGTTAAAATCTCTTATGAATCTTTTACTTTTACTGATTTTTATACTTCTCTTGTAAACCTACGCCTACGTTTCCACATTGATACATATTTATGTTCATACTACTTCATGTATGAGCAAAGACAAATACAGATTTAAAACGTCATTCGCGTACACACAAAGAGATTATCAGTTTCAGCGGCAAATTACACAAGTGTAAACCGCTGTACTGAACCGAAAGCGGCCCAAATATAAATATTATGTTTATATATTGATAGAGTAGAGCGCTCGTCAAACAGTACGGTGTGCGGTGCCAATATTAACTCTAGTTATCAGTCTGGCGAACCTGAAGTGGTCATGTCACGGCCAAGGTCATTGCTGCTCTTCAATGTCACTTTTTACTTTAGATTTTTGGTGACATCGGATGCCGAGGATATAGACCAGTAGACTTTAGCGTCCCGCACTGGACACACGTTCTTGGATTCTGGTGTAGTCTTTAGTATTTCATCCACGACGAAACCAAAACACATGTCTTAATGTGTGCTTCTGGAAGGACTGAAAACTTATATGAAGCCAATTAAAAATCATAGTCTATCAATAAAAACAGTAATATTACTCCCATTATGGAGACATTTTAATAAAGTTGCAGGTATATCTACTGAGAACTTAGTAATAAGTTTTAACTATATATAAAGCTCTAACTATGGGCCTTGTCAGAAAGCTTAACGTCGCTCAACAGTCGCTCAAGAATCTATGAAGAACGATAATGCTGTTACTCTGTTACATCAAATCAGAAATGAGGAGACCCGTAGACAAACGTTATAGTCTTCAATATAACCAGGCGGATTAGTAAGTTGAAGTAGTAATGGATAGAATAGGTACATACTAAGGAGGCCGCTTAAAAGCCTAACTAAGATGAACAGATGCTCTAATAAGGGCTGCAGGTTGTCGCTGGATCCAGGCTGCTTCCCACCGATCCTATCCCTAAGTTATAGAGGAGGCCTATGTCTTCCCAATGTAACGGTGAAGATGACGAGTGGCTCATATCTCTCCTTAATGTGGGGAGGTACATATTCATTATAGTCCATTCCAGAGCAAACGATCATAGCATCTAATCCGTTAAAGATAACGAAACCAAAACATTCAGATATTCAACCAACGTTTGAACTTCTGGATACCCCTTCGTATAATGGAATCAATATAATCTATATAGACCTATTATATCTATGCACATTATAAAATAAAGTCGCTGTCCAGCTCTCTTCTAAGCAACACAACCGATTTTGATACGGTTTTTACTAATGCAAAGATCGTTTAAAATTTTTAATTAAGCTAGATACTACTAAAGTTAAGACCTTTTTGTTACAAAAAAAATATGTAACTAAACATGTTTGAGAAACGATAAATTAGATGAACGACCGAGCTGCTTCTTTTTTTAAAATGCATGACAGATATGCATACTGCCCACTACATGTCTTATAATAGTACTACATAATATTTATACTAAAGCCTAGGTCTCATACTTGTATCAATGATACGAGTATGTATAATGTATAACGACTTTCACGCTATAAATATAGACCCACAAGAACAACAATTTAATACTAGTATTTATAATTTTTATAGTCTAACTAAATGTGATAAAGACATGCTGACAGATCATTAGATGAGATGTTACCTATAAACCGATAAAGTCGTTGTAACATAGATTACTGTTTGATAGACTGGTTGCACTGACCAGTCTATCAAACACGAGAAAAAGGAGTAACTGGACGAACCGAAACAAAAAGCTCAAGTGCTGTCCTTTCGTTTATGCCAGTTGTTGTTGTTGTTTTAAATTGTATAAAACCTTACATTATGAATAATATTTTTACATTATCGATTACTTACATTTGTAACGTAAATTTTTGGCACATTAAGAGAAATTAACATTTATTGGTAATAAATTTATAATAGATTGTGATTATAACCGCCATCTACCGCATGACGGTGTAACCACCTTGAAACGTTGTGTACTGGCGCACGATTGCCCGACACACCATTATGAGGCGACATCTGTCGATGTCGGCTCAACGGGGAAGGATTAGACCGATGCACGAACGAAGAAGCTATGGGATTGGTTAATTTTTATGTCGGCCATAGGAAGTGGCACGACTTCCGGCCGAGCTATGGAGGGACAGTGGCAGCGGCCACGCACTCTCTTGGCACCCGGCGTTTGGAAGAAGAGGAGCTCGAGGGACTTTACGATTTCTCTAAGACTTAACGAACCGTCTAGTGTTTCCACTTACCACGCGGTCGTGTATAAATATATTTATGGCTTTTTAGCCGTGAGGTCGCGGATACATATAAGTATTGAAAGTCGACAGTAAAAGTATTTGGCATACGTCAAATAAACATACAAGAGAGAATCGGTCCATCCGCACACGTGCGTGCGATTCGTCCTGCGGCTCCTGGGTCGATCTCGCCTTCCTGCAGTCCAAGCCACCCCTGGTTTGGACTATAGCTGCGTCGCAGTAGGAGGCGACGACATCCACGTGTCGAGAGGTGTCTCGACATCTCCCTTCGCCGCGCCACCAGGCCACGTGGCATCACTTCGGCGTGGTCTGTGAGCTACTTGGTGTCTTTCAAGTGAGTGTATAAGAGCATCCCCGCCTTCAGCGAGGAAGATCAGGACAGATTACTTTCAAAATTGTTTCTCCTTTGTATATATATATTCTATGTGTGCATTTTTCATTTGTTAATGGTGTAAGTTTTTTTTGCAAATATAGTGTTGTGTGGTTGAAGTCTTGGCTTTCCTTTGTCTAAGTTCACCCCAAGTAGTTGGCGCCCTCGAGAATAACACAGGTCTCGTGTAGTGTCTCCCCCTGAGTTTCAGTCGGTGAGTAACGGTTGGAACGCCTGCGGAGCCCTAACGCCCCGCAGAGGTTTCGCGGTTACAAAGTGGCGCACCAACTCGGGACTCGATCACGAGTGACGACGCATAGCAAGTGAGGCAGAGCGTCTGTCGTTACGAGTGTCTATAGGACTGGCAGCCGGACTAGACACTACAAATAAATTTACTACTTGGGAGGCTTAGACGAGGAATTTATGCCACAGCACGCCGCTGGTATTAATTAAATTCCGTGGTAGAACTTAACTTTTTTTCCAGGACAACGTTCGCCTGATGAAATACCACTCCCTAGTCTAAGTTGAGTAGACTAGGGACATCAGTGTCCATATCCCATCCTTATTCCCATGTGTTCCCATTAAGCTCATACCCAAATACCCTACCTATAAATTTCCTACCCCCCAATTAATACCAGCTCTCAACATTTTTCAATCACACACACTACCGTCTTTTCAAAATTTATTAATCTTTTAAGCGAGTTATACAAACACAATCACAGATGTCGCTAGTGTGATTGTGCTACTGCGCACGTGTCCGATATGACGTTTCATCATATTATTTTGTGAAAAGCACTAGCGCTTGTGTGTATTTAAACTATACAAATAAATAAAACTATGAAGTGAATTGAGGGATTGTTGGTAGTGGCCGTTTATTGCTAAGCTTCAATTATTTGAGTGTTGTAATTGCGTTTGTTGTGAAACAATTTGTATATTGTTTTTTTTTGTAGCTAGCAATTTGTTAGAGGTTAGAGAAGCAGTTTTTCAACACACTTTACAAGGTGAGTGGTCTTTATTTGAGTTTGGTTTGTTGTTTGTTGTTGCCTATAAAGCACAAAGTTTATTTATTGTTGTGTATGACCTCTCCACAGTATATAGTTGTAAGTGTGTTGCTGCTTAATACTTGTTTACAACATAGTATTTTATCTGTCACTACCCAACCTCACTTAGGATTTGTTTATTGTGAAATATATAAAAAGCCTATTGACAGGCAAAGGATATATCTTAATGCTGTGCTAGTGATAAGAATTTGAACTTGAATCAGTGTGATTTTTGTGATATATAGTTTAAGTCTAAATAGTTATTGTTTTGGTGCAACACACACCAAATAGTTATTGAATCACTAGTTTTATATATGATTTTCTTTTAGTAGATAGATAGCCTATCATTCATATATTGGTAAATTATAGTTAATTAAATTCAGTTGTGTAAAAACATATTTTATTAAAATTTTAATACATAGTGGTGTAATAAATTATAACTTGTAACACTATGCCTCTCTTAAAGTATATTAACTTCCTGAACAAGGAGGAACTGGCTAGTGAGCTCATGAACTACAACCTAATTTCAGATGAGGAGACTACCGTCGAAGTGATGCGACGGAACCTAAAACACGCTTTAGTGGCGGCGAGGCGAGGGAGTTTTCCTGTTTCCAAGGAAGTCGTGGTGAATGTCGACAATGAGATGTCCACTGCGACCAGTGCAATTGAGAGAATGGAGGCAAAATCGACCGCAGGTACCCCCGCTTCCCTCCGACGTATATCCGCTAGGGCTAGTTACTGGTTAGACCGTCTTAGTCGAATTAAAGATGAAAGTACACGGTTAACGCAATTGCGCGCGCGTTTAATAGGGCTGCTGAGCATCTCCGAACACGACAGTGATGAGAGTGACGAATGCGAGAAATCACAAAAGGTCCCAGTTGCTGATACGGCAACTGTACCTATGTTAGTTACCAAAAGGCAAGTTAACATCAACTCTTTAAATTTAAAATTTGATGGATCTACATGTGTTAGAGCTTTTCTGGAGCGTTTAGAAGAGCTAAAAGTATCGAGATCAATTTCAGATCAACAATTACTAAATTCATTGCCGGAGATATTAAATAAATCTCCTTTGTTGTGGTTTAGGTCGAACAAACGCAACTTTGCTAGATTCGATCAATTTAGATATGCCTTTCTACTTGTATTTGAATGTAAAAGATATCCTGAAGTACGATGACTGAGTAATGTGTAGTAAGTTTGTGTTCTGCATCTGCAGATCATTCCAGTCATGTTATATTGGGATATAGAGTATAGTTTGAGTTAATAAGTATAAACTTAGTTTTTTTCCTTTGGTAGGGAAACACATCAGACAGACTATATTTTTTTGTAATCTTGTGGCATAGTAGTTAGAAAGTAAGGAACATAGTTTCCTTACAGTCCTTTGAAACATTTTTTTGCGTGGTACATGCTTCAAAGTTTATTTTCGTTTTTTGAATTTGCTGCAAGATTTTCTAAGTTAAAGGGAGTATCTATCCTTATTTGAGAGTTATTATAGTCTGATGTGTTTTGTTAGAAGCATTTAAATATATTTAGTTTTTTTACAAATATATATACTTGTACTTTAAATATTTATTAATTAAAATTTAGGATTAATTAACTTATCTACTTACAGATTTAATTTTTTTGTCAAAATTTATTTACACCCTTTCGGACCATTTGAGCAGTTAGAACGGTCGGTGGACCCTGTCGAAGGCAATGTCCTGTTGTCTCACCACGGAGACTGGACTGAGCTTTGGTGTCCAGTTGAAGTCATAGCGGCTGGCACACGTCCATGGCGACTTGTTCCAGTGACTAGTTCCTAGTCCATAGCGCATGATATTTGGCTGGACACATTCCAAGATGCCGTCACGTGTGA
This sequence comes from Bembecia ichneumoniformis, assembly GCA_910589475.2. Lineage (NCBI taxonomy): Eukaryota > Metazoa > Arthropoda > Insecta > Lepidoptera > Sesiidae > Bembecia > Bembecia ichneumoniformis. Next base: position 6,189,408 of record OU342537.1, on the reverse strand, counting down.
CAACGGAGACAGGACTTAGCTTCAGGCATTGGGGAGATTTCGCGAGGGAAGTCGTATCAACTGTGGATGCGATCTTCTGGGTCGTTTCGACTCCTAGCACGCGCAGGTCAACCCTGTGCATTTTCCGAACGCTTCTCGACAGGATCACGATGGCTGTGTCTCTCTGCTCATACAAAATTAAAAGCTTTAGGATATGCAGACTGAAAGGACGGATGCAAGGTTTGCATGACGAAGAGTGTGTTGCGACGGGTTTTAGGAGAACAACGATGATGTTCGGTTTGACGACTTCAGTAAAGGCTTAGTTTCCTTAGACGTTGTTCTGTAGGTTGTTCTACAACTTTAATAAGTGTAGAAACGTTTGATATGGCCACGCAACCATGTCAAGTTATTGAACTCGATTTATGCTTAGGCAATCGGTTCGGCCCATAATGCATACACCCTCGATGGGTCTTACAAATTTTGAAAGATGCATACGTTGAGTCACGGCATACTAATCTTCAGCTCAAAATTTATATAATTAAAATTAGATAGTTTAATGTACTAAGGGTTTGTTTTTTTGTTTATTTATTTTGACTTTTTGAGTAATCATTTTCTACATTTCTTTTTAAAGATACGCAAGGAGAAATAAAGGCGAAGGATGTCTGAGCGTGAAAGAGTTGAGTTGGAGATGTGCTCAGAAATCTTCTTACGGGAAAATTAGTACTGTGGTATCCTTCGGGGATACACTAGGACCCTTCAGGTCAACGTGTTTCGGATTTTCTTATATCCCTTATTAGGACCCTTCAGGTCATTCTTTCGTGCGTGCATCGGTCCTTCCTTCTTCTACGGGTGAGCTTGGATACTCAGGTGTCCGAGCATAAGAAAAAAATTTTCTTCGAAAATTTTTTTTATATAACTTGGGTGTGTGTAACGTAAATTTTTGGCACATTAAGAGAAATTAACATTTATTGGTAATAAATTTATAATAGATTGTGATTATAACCGCCATCTACCGCATGACGGTGTAACCACCTTGAAACGTTGTGTACTGGCGCACGATTGCCCGACACACCATTATGAGGCGACATCTGTCGATGTCGGCTCAACGGGGAAGGATTAGACCGATGCACGAACGAAGAAGCTATGGGATTGGTTAATTTTTATGTCGGCCATAGGAAGTGGCACGACTTCCGGCCGAGCTATGGAGGGACAGTGGCAGCGGCCACGCACTCTCTTGGCACCCGGCGTTTGGAAGAAGAGGAGCTCGAGGGACTTTACGATTTCTCTAAGACTTAACGAACCGTCTAGTGTTTCCACTTACCACGCGGTCGTGTATAAATATATTTATGGCTTTTTAGCCGTGAGGTCGCGGATACATATAAGTATTGAAAGTCGACAGTAAAAGTATTTGGCATACGTCAAATAAACATACAAGAGAGAATCGGTCCATCCGCACACGTGCGTGCGATTCGTCCTGCGGCTCCTGGGTCGATCTCGCCTTCCTGCAGTCCAAGCCACCCCTGGTTTGGACTATAGCTGCGTCGCAGTAGGAGGCGACGACATCCACGTGTCGAGAGGTGTCTCGACATCTCCCTTCGCCGCGCCACCAGGCCACGTGGCATCACTTCGGCGTGGTCTGTGAGCTACTTGGTGTCTTTCAAGTGAGTGTATAAGAGCATCCCCGCCTTCAGCGAGGAAGATCAGGACAGATTACTTTCAAAATTGTTTCTCCTTTGTATATATATATTCTATGTGTGCATTTTTCATTTGTTAATGGTGTAAGTTTTTTTTGCAAATATAGTGTTGTGTGGTTGAAGTCTTGGCTTTCCTTTGTCTAAGTTCACCCCAAGTAGTTGGCGCCCTCGAGAATAACACAGGTCTCGTGTAGTGTCTCCCCCTGAGTTTCAGTCGGTGAGTAACGGTTGGAACGCCTGCGGAGCCCTAACGCCCCGCAGAGGTTTCGCGGTTACACATTATGTTTTTATAATATCAAATACGGGCCAAAATTTTCAAAATATAAATGTTTTGAAGACATAAACTTGGTTTATTACTGCGATTTTAAGTTATCCAGGACATAAACTGTCCGTGTACTAAATTTCATGCCAACTCGTTGAGTAATTTATTTTTTAGTAACATTCAAACATATCCACAAACTTTCGAACTTATGGTATTAGTGAGATTACGGGCAAAGGCAAACCACCCCGTACACAAACTGATCGACACATCTGTCTGTGTGTGTAATTTATCAAGGCAAACTCCTTAGATTACTTACATTGGCGGTGTTACCAAATATTTTCCGTGCAAGCGCGTTGTGTGTGCCCTGTGTACATATTATATTGTATGTTGTTTGTGTGTAAACCACATATTTAGCTGGGCTCAATATACGGCCTCTTGGCCTAGTGTTCAAATTGTTTAGTTAGTGCGGTGAACTTTAGTTTTATTTATTTATTTAGTATCGTCGAAAGGAAAAGTGCATTGTTGTCGACCGACAGACGGCATTTCACTTTTAATTAAAATTAGTGTACATATATATCGAGTATTTATTTTAAAAGTGAATTATGAGGGTTGACTTTAAATTTCAATATTAAACTTGTATTCATATCTATTATTAATAAAAATCAAAATATTTATTTATCAATTAGGTTTCCCCAAGAAACTCTTATGATTGTCGTTTAAATTTACAAGGGTTTCGGAGAAAAGGCCAACTTCGAAAGAAACTCAGGATACTATTCTTTTTGTCATCTTTAAAATATAAAATTACAACAATTAGATACACTTAAGTAATACTTAAATCAAAGTACATATACAATACTAAACATATTTGTATCTATATGTAATTATTATACTATATGTATTGTTATATGTATTATGTATGTATTGTATCTATATTCCTTTATTCAAGGTTGGTTGTCAAGTCCATTTCACTTATTTTCTATTATCCGTCTATTCATTAAAATATAGCCCTCAATTATTCCTCTTTACCCACGCATCCAAATAATGCATTGGTCACCGCCGCGAACATAGAAGTAGATCACGCGCACGCTTCAAGTGTGATTCGCTCGAAGTAAAGAAAAAGTAAACTGTACACAAAAGTATCCGCGCCTTAACGCTTAAAAAACATAAATACTTACAAGTGAACAGTGTCTGCCAATTGGACGTTTTGGAGAATCCTAGAGGAGATCGCTTACAGCCGCAACCACATATACAGTCCATTAATTCGCTATAAGGATTCATGGTTTTTAAAACTATTTTAAAAATTTCTTTAATATTCTGTCAATACGTCACACAAATTTCATTTAAATATCTCTAAGACTTCTGACCAAAATCTACGTTACAAATTAGGAAAGTGAAAATATCACTTCAATACCACGTGCCTTTTATTTTCAAATTCCAAGAAAGTTGTTTCGTGTAACTCGTTACCATTGTAGTTTTGACTTATTCTATCAATTCAAAGACAAAGACAAGGCTAGCAATGCAGTTCACCAGTTTAATTATAACTTGATACAAAAAATTTAACTGTTCTAAATGTTTCAAAATAATATGTATAAAACAACAGAATAATAACAACGATTTAATATTTTCATGACAAATGTTCGAAATGTCCACCAACAGCTTCAATGTTTTTTTTTAATTTTTTTTTAATTTTGACTAATGTTAAAGTAGATGTAGGAATAACAAAGTGATAGACTTATACTGACGCTACTTCGTCCGCTTGTCTTTACAAATAGGGGATCGGACAAATTTTCAGAAAGTGTTTTAAATTAATCTTCATGGATATTTATTCCCATAAAAAATACTATTTAATATATTTATAGCCTTTTAGGTACTCAAAATCATGTTTTAATATTGTTTGTTTGAAAATGCCGCCAAAACGCCACGATAGTTCATCTGAGAGCGCGTAACGTCATTTGTGGTCATATCATAACAAAACAGCTGCATTGGCATAAGACAATGATTGCCCACAAATGACGTCACGCACTGTGATTGGTGTTTCAGTATAGATTAAAAATATTGTAAATAATAAAATTTTATTTCTTCATTTAAAAATATTTAAATTAATTATATAAAATTATTATTCGATAAATAATCGTAAAAAATTATATATTTTCTTTCTAAGTACATTTTAGATTTTAATCTGATTACTATCCGATCCCCTATTATAAGCTAAATAAAGATTAATTAAAATTCATTCAAAAAATTCTACGTTACATTATAAGAGTAGCATTAATTTATATTATTATTATTAGGATATTTGAAAATATTACATCCCAGTATATTAATAAACATTATAATGCAAATACAAAAAAAAATCTCATTAGCATTTTTAAAAGTAGGTACGTTATCGGAGAGACCTATAAAACTCGTCTTCAGAAAGCCGCTTGCGCAGTGTTGTAGGTACAGAGCAAACAATGGCGACGATAAGGCGGCCATCTTGGATTTAGGATCGAGGTTACACGGCAAAGATATTGTAAATTCAAATTATGACTTTATTGCTTTTTGCTTTAATAAAATCCTATACATAATTGAGATAAGTGTTTTCTTTTTATATTCTTGTTAAAAAACACAGACAGAGTGATTGGCTATTGTTGGTCCACTTGATGGTAGATTTCTACCGCCAAACTATGCTAATATAATAAAGCTGAAAAGTTTATTTGTTTGTCTGTCTGGTTGAACGCGTTAAACTCGGAAACCACCAGTCACCAGTCGTATTTAAAGAAAAATCTTTTTACATTTGATATAAGTATCCTAATTCTTGAGGCTATTTATCATTACGCTAAGAAGACCTTTAGAAGCTGAGCAAAAAAAGTCAGAAAAACGCTAAGCGAAAACGAAGTACTTAATATTTGTAAAACTGTGGTAATATAGCGAGTGCAGGCGATAAGATTTGATGCGTTGGGTCAGGTCCTTTGTGAATTAAACGGAAGGTGAAACTGCCAGACACAGTTAGTATAAGCATAAGAAATAGTAGCATATGTGCTGACAAGACCGATAAGATAAAGCAAATATGCTAAGAGATTGAGTAAGAGGTTCTGGCATTTCTTTTGTCACGCACTCAAAAATAGAGCTATACGTGGTATTTTTTGTAAGTTGGTGGTTACTTACTAGTTATATGATGAAGAAATAATTTTTTCATCACGGCCCTGGCTGAATTCATGCACCTATTTACAACTCGAAATTATAATCCGTCAATTATATTCAAATTCAAATAATTTATTTACAAGTAACATGGGTTACTGTGAACCAGTTCTTATTGATTTAAATATGCATACACATGTACTGCCACGTCTGGCGTGTAAAATAATAACATAAAATATCCACTATTCATTTAAAATTAATAAAACAATAGAAACAAAAAAAAGAAATAATGTCAATCAATTGTAAAATATAATTAAATGTCAAAGTATTCTTTAATATCATAAAAGCGGTCTAATACCCACATGGTCAGTTTTTTTTTAAATAAATTTGGCGGTAATTTTTGAGTGCACTGGGTAACTTGTTGTAGGTATATTTTAATAGAAGAGTAGTAAGAATTGGTCCGGCATACAACGATCTGTGTGTCCAATAATACCAGACTGTTGGGGTTATCAAGGTATACTGACGAGCTTTTCACAATTATGAGAAAACGCTCTGCTACGCCCTCGTAAGATGCCTCCAGAAGGTGTGAAGCCTATAGGTGGGATTCGCCACCTAAAATATAATAACAATAGACGAAAAATTAAATTATAATATTAATATTTTATACCAGTTTTCTATGGACAATTTCTGAAATGAAATAAAACAATTTTAAGTTGAATTACAATATCGTTTTATGTGATTTTGGAAATTTACATTTGTAACTCATGACACATCCTTTCGGAATTTCTCAAGATACTTACCTACTTTTATTGACTCAATCTTTTCCGCCATGATATATAATGAATCACATTTTTCCTAGTCAAGACAATGATAAAATTTTGAAATCCAAGCATGTCTAATTAACATTTAACATGATAAAACTGTTATCTGTGTAAAAACAGGCTAATCCTGTGCCGAGTGAGACGGAGAACAAATTTGCTGTATCAACAATCAGCCGGCACCTAACATTGGCACGTATACCTAAGGCAGAGGTTGCACTTTCGGTAACAACTCACTTTAAAACAGATTTTTTTTTAATTTACAAAAATAGGAACCATAATAACATAACTTTTAAATTCTATTTAGATTGCCTTCAAAATATAAGTATTTGGTAGATTTTAAATTTATTTAAGTAAACTACATATATTATTAATGCGAAAGTTTATGAAGATGTTTGGATGTTTGTAACCCAATAATGCATAAACTGCCGATTGATGGCAAAAAATGGACTATTTATTTTTATGTTAAAGTTTAGCAGACAAGCTCTCGATTCAGTTCGCCACATATAGATAAGGTAGATGAAATATAGGCAATAAAATGGCTACCACCGTCATATATTACTTAAATGCAATAATACAAACAATACAAAGATAATTCGAGTAACCTGATAGAATCCCTTAATCACGAATGGAAAAACGACATAAGTATTGTTGTTTGACGGTGGTCTTCTGTGAGCAGAAGGTTAGTCACGCCAATCGGATTCCCTTCTGACTGGAAAGCAAAGTGCCCTGCTTTTATAAAACAAAAAGTGTTTTCAAACCGTAAATAAGTTCCAAAGGGACTTCCACTATGTAGATAGTGCACTCAGTGGCGTAGCTACATTTTCAGCGCCTGGAGCAAAATTTTTCAAACGCCCTCTCTCATTTTTTGAACGATTGACTGTAACATTGTAACTTTGCGAACTTGTAACTAAAAATTGCATGCATATAGCTAATAAAAGTATTATTATCAAGAAAAATATGCTGAAAGATTACAGATTCATTATCATTATTTATTAAAACTGAAAAAAAAAAAACATACACAAACCTCCAGATGATTCATTTCGAGGTTTGTGTATAATTCCTCACGTGCCCATATGAGAGAGGCATTTGAAAAATTTTGCTCCAGGGCGCTAAAAGTAAAGCTTAAAATATGTTCTGAAAAAGTGAATTATGAATATTTATAATTAGGTGGGCATTTTCGAATGGCTATTGACAAAAATTTAAGAAAAAAAATTGCGCCCCCTATGCCCCGGCGCCCTGGAGCAACTGCTCCCACCCGCTCCCCGACGCTACGCCCCTGAGTGCACTGCTATTTAAGATAGAACTCAGATATATGTTTTTTTTATAGTTTCTCTTTATTTCCGCAATCTGTCCATGTGACATTTGGCTGGATATTTGTTTACAGATGTATTTGGAGCAAAATGCAGTGATTTGCCCAAATATAATATAGAATTTACATTTCCATTAGGTCTTGTGGCGCACTCCTCTTTAGTCTCTTACAAGTTGTACCCGGTAGTGTCAGATATATGTAATCATCAATCAATGCATATTATTAAAAACAAAGTCTATATCTGCTTCTGTCTGTTTATCCGCTTACCTCTTCTAAACAATTCAACGAATTGTAAACGATTTTCACTAACTATGAATAAAAAGTAAGTAGAAATAATAAGTAGAAGAAAGTGTATGTGTGAACGTAGCAGTTTCACTATGCATAATAATCAACGTTATGCATAGGGCTTTATAGAGAGTCACTGCTTACAGTGCAAATATTTCAACAAAGATACAGGGGCGCTCACCGCTAACTTTAACTATCCTGGTGTACATTAGGATTTGCTACAGAAACTGAGTAATGCATAAACATTGTGCTATTTTCATTGCGATTAAACTTTTATTACACTATAACATGTAGGTGCTCTGTCTTCAATATTTATTACTAAACGTAATAACTATTGAAATACAATTTAACTAGAAGGTAACCTGAAAGGCTGAGGCTCTGCTGTGTGGTACATAGATATAAGAGACGAGAGATGAGGCCTCTGGCCAACACCTTATGAGGCTTTAACCAGAGGCCTCTCGGCCAATATAAAACACAGTACCAGAAGACGGAATTTTTGCAACAGAATTGTCAAGAGGTATTCACTCTGCAGCCCTAAGTAATAAGTTTTAATTAATATTAATCTTTTGATATTCCTTATTTTAAATTAAAATAATTAGTTTATAAGCTAACCTTTGTTACATAGGTCCGAACTTCATATTATTTTGCCAATTATTTCCAGTTCGGATTTTATTTTATGTCATGATCATCATCTCAGCCGTAAAGCGTCCACTACTGGACAAAGGCCTCCTCTAATTTTCCAAAAAGATCGAGCCGCGGCCCTCTGTCCATCAGGTCGTCTGTCCATCTTGTAGTGGATGTCCTACGCTGCGCTTGCCAGTCCGTGGCCTCCACTCGAGAACCTTCCGGCCCCTGCGGCATCTCTGCTCTCCGTACTGTGTGTCCTGCCCACTGCCACTCCAACTTACTAATCGTTCGTCTGCAATCTCCTCATTCCTGATTCGATCTTGCCGTGTAATCCCGAACATAGCCCTCTCCATAGAATTCTTATATGAATAAGTAGAATTTGGTAGTATAAAAAGAAACAAAATATATGCACTTTTCACTTTGTGATATAATAAGTAAATCTTCAACCATCCAATAAATTCGAAAAGTTTTGTTAGACAAATAAAATCATTACATGAGTAAAATTTTCTGTCACATAAGTTTTTTACACAAAAAATATCATTATACAATTTAATTTAAATGTGTCATAGTAAATTCGTCTTTGCAAAGCTTTGTCAAGCCTCGAGAATATATTACAAAAAATATGTGTGTGTGTATTATTCATTCCACATTTTATATTCAAGCAGCCGAAATAAAATGTATAACAAATACGTTAATAAATCATGTTATCTGCTTGCGACAATGGCGTGAAATTATCCACAGTCTTGTGTGCACAAGTGTTCTCTGAGAGACGAATGAATTACAACATAAACATTTATTGGAAATGCATAACTAATGAAATGTACATACATACCTATTTTTTTATAGATAAGGTAGTGGAGAATCGAAAAGTTGGTCGAATCCAACTATACAACAGTCCATACAGTAATGAACTGAGCAATACACGCATGAAATTGACCACTCTCTAGAAAGAGAGAAAGAGATCGTGGCGCCAAAACAGGCCTGTATTTTATTTCTTTTTGTAGGTCTGTAGTAACTTCGAGGACCAATCAAAAAACATCTTTTGGCCCCAAGATCACTTAGCTCTCCCAAACTTTTCTACCCACAAACTTCTATGTCTACGGTCGAAACACAATGAAGAGATAGTCCTTTAATTCAATCAATAATTGTTATTCTCCGTTCCACTAAAGAATAGATTAGAAAATATTGATCATGAGGTGAGATAACTTCACATGGGGAAAACGGCATCGACTGACAATATGATCATTTATTTGCTCGTTGATTTTATATCTCTAACAGATTCTATTTTCTATTACACAAAAAATAATAGTATTAAGCATTTAAGGCTTTACAGCCCCCTTACAGGAGACCATAAATTAACAGTATTTGTTTTGTACAAGCATCCCTATTCTCATTTTGCCCCTTACCATCTTACGCCTATGAGGATCATTAGTGCAATTACACCACTCTGCAGTTGCTCTGCATTTATCAATATACGTCGGACAATGATGCGAGCCATCAAAAGGCGCAAGATTGAATATGATTGCCACGTGCTTAGACAAAACAAATATATGCTGCTTCGATTAATCTTGATGGGTAAGGTGGAAGGGAAAAGATGTGTTCCTGCGAAATTAACGGGGGTGGACTGGAATTGTCTCAGTCGAGCAACTGTTCCAATTGGTTCTTGACAGAGACAAGTTTAAGGAGTTGACGGTCAACCTTCAAGACTGAAGAGGCACTAGGAGAAACAGAGAGAAATGAGTTGTTTGTGTAAACACGCAACGGTCGCTATATACTTACCATTAAATGAAACATCAACCTGTGAACCGCCATGTATAAAAAAACGAAGGATTGCGGCCTGCATGGTTAGAACCTGGGCTCGCTCCCTCGACGACCGTTGACGGTTCCACACCCATCTCGAGGGGTGTTTTAGTGTGGTGCTGGTGCGGGCTTAGAACACTGAAGGGACCCAAACTAGGTGTTATGCAATCTTGACTAATGTTACAAATGCGAAAGTGAGTTTATTTGTTTGTTACGCCTTAACTACTCAACTGATCATCATGAAATTTTACATACCCGTTTTCAGAACAGAAATACCTTTCATACAGATAAAAGTACTGTTCTAGAGGGATTATGCGCATTGCAAGTAATCCACAAGTCTATAAAGATCGCTGGTCCTCTCGTAAGCCTGTCATATAAATTACTACAAGTCATTCGACAAATATATGTGCATACTACGTCACCACTACGATCGCACTGTAATCGAGTGGAGCGCGGTTTTCAAATATTAGTGTTTGGCAAAGAAATCAAGTCGCGGTGCCGGAGCGGGGTGTTTGTCCTTCTATTTGTCCCACGCGACCCCAATCAACATCGTGTTAACACCGACAACTATATTAAAGCCTTTATCACCTTCACTATCCATTTGCAAATACATATATAAACTTTAAATACCATTCCATTTTTCAATATTTGAATTTTTTTACCACGATCTTGATTTTAGACCCTTTGGACCCACAGTCCATCTGAATGTTTTATTTTCCTATTAACCCAGTTTAATAAGTTCTATTACCTCGAGAAGGTAATGATGATTTTGAGAAAAATAGGAGGGAGATAGCGCCATGGAAGGCGGAAGAAATCTTGATTACGGAACATTAAGAAACATTTCGACATCTCCAGTGCAGAACGTCTTTTCCGTCTGGCCCAAGGCATGTTTTCAGTAATGGAAAAGAAACTGAATACTGATAGCAAAACGTTCTAAATTTAAAGTTGTAATAAAATAAAATAATGGTTGAATCATCTACATCATCTCAGCTGTAGGACCTCCACTGCTGGATAAAGACCTCCTCCCTAATTTTCCGAAAGAACCGATCAGAAGCAGCCTGGGTCCACTGTCGACCCACGGCCCTTATCAGGTCATCTGTTCACCTTGTGGATGGACTTTCTACGCTGCGCTAGCCGGTCCGTGGCCTCCACTCGAGAACCTTCCGGCCCCGATGGCCGTCGGATCTCCGTACTATGTGTCCTGTCCACTGCTACTTCAACTTACTAATCCTCCCGGTTATGTCGGTAACTTTCGTTCATCTACGAATCTCCTCATTGCTTATTCGATCTCGTAGTGTAACTCCGAGAGTCTCTCCATAGCTTGTCGAGCGACGTTGAGCTTTCTTACGATAGCCCATAGTTAGAGACCACGTTTCGGCGCCATATCTCATCATTGGCAACACACATTGGTCGAAAGCTTTTTTTTTAAGACACTGAAGAATTTTAGACGAGAAGATGTCTCGGAGATTGACCTTCTCGAAGTTGGCTCTACCTAATCGGACTGTTTGTCCCAAGTAGATGTAGTCGTCAACAACTTCGACAATTTTATTTCCAGCTGTTATTGGAGTAGGCATAACATGGACATTAGACATAACTTTCGTCTTGTCCATATTCATCTTAAGGCCCGCCCTTTGGGAAACTCTGTCCAGGCCATCGAGCATCGTCTTGAGTTCTTTTATCGACTTCGCCAGGACAACAATATCGTCGACAAACTGAAATTAAGTGATATACTCGCACTTAATGTTGATGCCACGCCCTTGCTATTCCTGGAGCTTAAAGTACGCATCTTCCAAAGCGGCAGTGACTGAATATTCTTATTTAAATAATTGGATAGTGACTACAAATTCACTCTTTATGATTATAATAATGTGCATAACGGCCACGATCCAAGTTTATTTAGAGTTCGTTGTTTTTGTAAAGTATGCAAAATCCAAATATTTTTTACTTACTTTACTTTTATCAAATTATCTATCTATATATCTAGACCAAGCAGTATATATAAAAAACTAGAGACCCCGCTTTGCACGGATTCTGCAAATCATATTATTAAAGGTTTATTTTTCATGCCACAGAAGATATGAATGCATCACAGCTCAGAACAAATTATTCGTCAAAGTAAGTAGCATAACTAAATAGAACTAAGTCAAGGGATCCACAATAATGAACGGTAAGATTAATGCCATAAAAGAACAGTAGTTTTATATTCGGATATTAGCTGGTTCGATTTCCGGGTGTGACGAGTGTATTTTCAAAAATCTTTGAAGCAGTTTTGCTTCTTTTAAAAAATAAACTAATGTTTCGTTTGAATGAAATTTGCTATTTCCAGTATTTAGAGTAGTTTCTAGGTAATGAAATTATTGTCGAAACGATAAGGTATATTTCAAATTGAGTAAATGAATAATGTATAGTTTTTTAACCATGTGTTTGTGGACACATAATAAGTGCTACCATGTTACTGGTAATTTGTTTTCTCTTCCCATGAATGTAATGTTGGCTTGTTTAATTTTGTGATTTGTGTGTAATTTTAATATGTAAACAAACGTACCGGTATTACTTCTTGCATATTAATCCGAACGCAAATATGATAATTTCAACAACTACTTAGTAGACGACATTTCAAATTCCATTAACGTCATTTCAGAGAAACATATTTATTGTAATAAAAGCTCTAGATGACCACTTGTTCTCCTCTATTTGCTTTCAGAAACTTTCAAACTATATTGTGTCGTCTATATTTATATCTAAGTATATCTATCTATATCTATATATCTATATCTATATCTATATCTATATATCTATATCTATATCTATATCTATATCTATATCTATATCTATATCTATATCTATATCTATATCTATATCTATATCTATATCTATATCTATATCTATATCTATATCTATATCTATATCTATATCTGTATCTGTATCTGTATGTACCTATTATCAAATAAAGTCGCAGTCCATCTCTATCTGTTTTTCCGCTATTTTTTTCTAAACTACTAAACGGTTTTTGATACGGTTTTCACTAATAGAAGGAGCAATAAACGAGAAGTATTGTGTAGGAAGCCGGGAGGGGTTATATAGGTTATACTACATATAATTAATCTGATTTTATTTATGGCTAATGCACGCTGAAATCTAATCCAATATATTAGAGTCTCTAAAAGATTCTTAATATTGCCAATTTAAAAATATCGATGAATGCAATAAATAAATAACAAATAACGTGGTACAAAGTAAGTTCTGTGATGGGCCCAATCTACAAGATTTTCAACATTAACTTTCAACAGAGTTATGAGCACTTTAACACTGCCAGGAGTAGATGCAGTTGGTGCGATATTGTCTGGAGAGAGGTACTTTAATTATCCTCAACAACGAGGATAACAATGCGAGGAGGATAGCGAGGATTTAGGTGCTGAATTTTTTAAATTAAATTTTTACCTAATAGCTATGTTTCTATAGACTGTGTGGGCATTGCAAATCCTTCTTATTCTTGCTTACTTTTGAAAAAAAGTTATGTGAAAGAAAAAGCGAGTCGATAGGCCGCAGCCGCATCGGTTGGCCAGACAAGCCTGTGTCAACATCGTAGGAATTAGTCCAAATTATGTGCTCCTCACACCCCCTGCCCCGCTCACCTCACCGCCTTGCACATCCTTGCCGAATCAATATTTGTTGTCCGCACTCTTCTGCCTTAATACAACACGCACAATGCTCACATTCACACAAGCCAAAAGCCAATACAAATCTTAATTGCACGCCCTTTTAAGTTGGAAATTAATCGAAATTTTACTTATACTTACGCCGTTCTGTTTCTAAGCAATGGAAACTCACCCCCACTATTGCTATCTCTTTAAACTCAATGTCGTCTCTATCTAACACTGTTTTCCGCGGGATACATGGAGTGTTGAACTGTAGATATTTATGTCTCCCATTTGAATAATTTCAAGCTTTCATTTCGAAAAGTGGCAGACTTTAACAAGTAACATGAAATATAGGTAAGTAATAGGTTTTAATACGACTTTGCTCGCTTTGAATTTAATTTTAGAGAGTAAAATCATTAATGAATTTAATAGTGATAAACCACAGTCATGAACTGAGTAGCCCGCTGCCCGTTTACAGGCACTATAGACAGACCTATTCGATGTTGATCAGAAACAATTAAGTAGACCCTGTTTTACGCTTTTTAGCCTATCAGAGATGCCAAGGTAATTGCATCCCTACCTGGTGTTGTTTGCGTTAATGCGACAGTAGACCATAAGCCTTATTTCTCCTCTTTTTCTCATAATAAAATAAGTCAATAGTAATTTAATACCCTTTTTACCATCATTAGGATCTAATCTCTAACTTTGAGATATCCTTTTGCTTTTATGGATAAAAAGTTGGTAACACTAATGCAATAAGAACGTTTTAATTTACTAGTCGTTTTCGAAGGCTTTAACTAAAAATGCTTTTCAGTAATATGATGAAATATGTACTGACAAGTTTCAATATGAATTGCATGTCAATTAATAATAAAAAATCTTCAATTTCGACTCATGTTGAATATTCATAAAGAGCTGTTAATTGCACAAGTCGGCAAATACATCGCGTAGAGAGAGCGACTCTACCGTTCCTAGCGGGTTCCCTGGGAAACGAACATACGGACGAACATTTCACATATTAACGCAACATTCTAAAATGATTTGTTTATTGTCGTATCGTACCGATACTGAAAAATAGAAGATGTATGGATATTCATAGGAGAATAAGACACTAAAAATACATGTAAAAATAGTGTATCTGCTGTTACGGTAAGTGTGAATAATTGAAAATGATTAATAATTACCAATCATTATTAATAATTACCAAGATTGAAGGTAAATTACCAAGATGATGAATTATTTACTTTTATCGGTTATTATTAATAATTACACCTTACTTTTGGTAAACGTAATAAATTTTCACATATAACGTATGCTAAGCATCTGTTTCGAGCAATAGAGGCATAAATTCAACATTCTAATGTGGATTTCAAATAGTATTTTTTTAATGCTGTCGTTTCTATTTCATTTTAGTAATACCTAATAATTAGTTAGCACATTATTGTCTTTTAGTCACCAATAAATACTGTGGTATTTTTTTAATCGTAAAATTACTAATAAATACTGACGAAAAACAATCGTTTCTTGTTCATTTTATTACTTTTACCGAAGACAGTAGTGAATTATTAATAAGAACCAGTAAGAGTGATAAATTTCACAGTTTTCATTACATTTACCAAATCATGAGGTAAATCATGAGTTCCAAATACCGGTTATTATTAATACTAACCAAACTAGTTACATTTACCGTAACATATCCACCATAAAGTCGTGAGTCACTACGCTTTGAGCGTTGTTGTCATCTTGCAGAAATCAAAATTTTCATTTTAAACCTTGTCATATCTTAATTAAATTGTATAAATAGTTTTTCTTCACATGTTTTGATTATGCAAAAAAGATAGGTAAAATTGAAATCTAATAAAATCCAATAATGACAAGACACACCGTATTCCGAAGTAAAAACTGGGTATCTCGTCTAGCGGTAGAATCCACCTCCTTTAGGTAGATCACTAAATAATAAGGTGTGGTGTAAATAATAAGGGGTGGCCCTTTTCTCACCTTGTCCCCTTACCCTTTATACTTTCAGAGGCTTACCCTTGGCGTTGCCCACTTGATGGTTGGTAAAAAGAAACGCTAGTCATCAGTTAGACGTTAGCCTACCACATTTCTATAACAAAAGATATCTTGAACGACTCTCGTGCGTTTGCATTAGAAAAATACTTCGTATGTTTTCATGATGGCGCTGTACCGCACCTAGCAGCCCCCTCTCTCGTAGCAAAAGGCCAACCCTGATCGCACACAGCCATAACCACGCATACACACGTCCACAGCGCGCACAACCAGGAAAACTACGGCCTTTACGTACGTATTGTGTATAAGAACGCGAATAAAGTATATAGAGATATTTTACATAATTTAAATTTATTACAAAATGTTTAAAATATGAAACATTTTAATTTAACAAGGTATTAATATTTGATATATTGTAGTTTTTTTTTAACATTGTAATATTTATGAAACATATTTCAATGGCCGGATTATAATATAAAATGAAACGACGCGATCGCTATGCAATATAGTAAGTAACTAAAAAACAGTCGATCTATTCCAGTGAACTCGCAAGGGTTAAGTTGTCTCCTATTTAAGTAGATAATTGATCAAATTTTGTTACAATATCGCTTCAGATCTACCTGTGCGGATATTTTCAATATATATAAATTAATTAACTTACCAATTTAGTTGGTAATTTTTAATCATTCTACAGTTTGATCTTAAATTAAAACATTAATTATTATATTTATTTATTTATTCATTATTAATTCACTAAAGGTCACCGAATAATTATATCTGTAAATTTACACTAAGCATAGCTTGAATCGCAAAAAGCCAAAACTTAACAATAGACAGAGATGCAATTTAAATTTAAATAGTTAATTAAAGGGAAAAAGAGATTTTTTGTATCGTGTGTGTGTCTCTCTCTCTCTCTCTCTCTCTCTCTCTGTGTGTGTGTGTGTGTGTTTGTGTGTACGCGCAAGCGTGTGTGGGCGCGCCAGCAAAATCCAGCTTCAGATACTAAGTTAAGATTATAGTATTGTAACTTATTGTATGCCTTTCAATAAAAGTTCAATATCGTCATACTGAAGTACAAGTAATTTCGAATTATACGTTTAATGCTCTTGCTATTTTTGTCTTTTATGTTTTTATTAATATAAAATTAAACGCTGGTGACATCGGCACCAGCGTTTAATGTAAAGATGGAGGTATATGTGAATTGTTAGCATATACTGCGCAGAAACGCGTGTTCGTTGTGTGCGCATCTATTTACGGGCCGAGTAAATATGTACCCGCGTCGTTTGTGGAGGCTGCATTAATAATTCAATTGGCCGCGCCGCCCAGGTAGCGTTTAAACGATTTTTAACTTGCCGTCAAATGGATTAATTGGATCCAAAGGTGGGAATCTGAAGGGAGTTCTTGTGAGCACGATTTAAGATTGCAAATTTATCAACAGTAAATCAAATGTATCGAAAATCACACAATACACTAATCTACAAATATATTATAAAAGGTTTATTAGCAGAAGGGCAAGTTCGCATTAAGGCAACTTCGTATAAGGACAAATTCTCCAAAGGCAAATTCTCATAAAAGCAATTCTGATGCAGTTGGCTACGTCATGTTCAATAGGCAATTTCTAAATTACAGGATGCCATTACATAAAACCTCGTTGATGGAGTAATAAGCAGAGTACTTGTAAGATCTTATATGAATACATCAACTTTGTTCCTCTAGCATATATTTTCCTTCCAAACAAATCGGAAATCATTTCCCTAACCTTTCAACAATCACTATCCTTAATCCTACTGTAATCGGCAGCGCACTTATAGCACCTGTGGCGCTGCTTGTTTTATAGGCGACGGTAACCACCTACCATCAAATGGACCGTCTGTCGATCTCAACATTAAAAAAAAAATTTTTTTTTTTGTTCATGTTGTTCACAATAACCACAACGAACGGCGATGTTCGTCCGGGGCTGAAATAGCTTGGCGAAGAATCGGCGGCGATGAATCGTCCCATCTCGAGATTATACATACAGTATTGTGTTTCGATGAGTGAGAAAGAGATGTCAGAGTCCATATTCCCTATTCCGTCTTATCCTTAGTCCTATCAAGGACAGCAACGCACTTACAATACCTATGGCTTTGATTATATTATTAATATCGACGGTAACCATCTACCATGGAGTGAACCGTGTGCCTGACTACCATTATGAAACGCAATTCCTGGCTTCAAATACTAATAGGTACCTTATTTCAGTCAAAGTATGGAACAGGTATGTCCGTTAACAACACTAATATCCAACACGCCGCTTATCTCACTAAACAAACTTTGGTCGGACGTATATCTTAAAATATTTCCATATAAGCATTGTAAGGTAAAAAATTCCAAGAAAATCGTATTAAGTTGACGTTCGTCGGTAAATAAAACGTGTTTCGAAACGTGCATATGGACAAAAATATATCAACGCTAAAATGATAAAATGATACGAAGATTTAGTATCTGTAGGTACTTTGCGGGGACATAGATTTTGGTGAAATAAGAGGTTCATTTTTAACGGTACCTAACAGCTGGCTTTAATCATAAAAATGTTGAGCTATGAGGTTAATTAGGACGATTTTGAGTTAATATGTACTCGTTTAACTATACGACTAAATCAGTTTAATATAGATAGTAACAATAATTAAAAAAAACTGCAAGCATTTATATAAAAAAGTTACATGTGAAGCGAATGCATAAAAATCAGCTCGCCCGGGGGCCCGTCCCTACTACCAGTCAACCAACCCCTTTTGGGAAGGGATCATCCGCGATCTTACCCGATATTAGCACCGCGGGCAATGCAGGCTCATAAATAAAAAATACTTATTACATGCCCCTAAACAGATATAAATGTTATAACAACTTTTGAATACATACAATAACACATTTGAACGGAGTTTTTGGAAATACTTAACAACCGTTGCGAAGCCAATTTGATAGCATTTTTAATGTAAAGGCTGTCAGACCGGCTAATTGGGCACTTGATGGTAAGTGGCAAGCGTTCCTGTTTACACAATAAGGTCACCTTAGTAGATTTAAAGATAGTATATTTAAGATTTGGAAAGAATAGCGGAATGGGCTCTGGCATCGCTTACTCGGTCTAGAAACACAACAGCATACATGCTGTTATTTCACGGTTGGTCTTCTGTATTATTTGGGCGGTTGCCACCACCAGACTTGTTGCCCAGTTTGCGACTAAGAAACGCAGCGCGCCTTACCATTGACAAAAAAATATAATAAACATTATTGACAACAATATTATGGCATAACAGTTTAAATCTGCCATCGACCTAATGCCAATAAATATTTCGATATGCAGTCTGATGCATTTGTTACTGAGTGGCTACCGTCACTCAGTAACAAATGCAACGCCCATAGGGATTAATTCTTTTTCTTCTGCGGTGCCTCTCCAACTAGTGAAAGTTGACGAACAGCCTGGAACTGTCCTCCTTGTCTTTTGTTCGCCGGAACAGTTCTACTGCGTTAGCTATCCCGGTCCACTCCCTGATGTTCTTCAGCCATGACTTCTTCTTTCGCCCAACTCTCCTCTTTCCAGCAACTTTGCCCATCATCACTAGCTGAAGCAGGTTGTATCGCTCATGTCTAAGAATATGACCCAAGTAGGAAACGCAATGCCAATTTCCATGGGGTAACAGATGTGGAGGGACGTTCCCTTATGGACTCTGGAATCGCTTACACGAGTTGTTATTTCATAGTGAACTCTCCTGTAAGATGCTTCCAGAAAGTTCATTAGGTCACATAGGGAGAAAATGAAACGAAAATTCAGCAAGACTTATTGTTACTTGCAATATCTAACACCTATATAAAATTCTCGTGACACAGTGTTTGTAACAAAACTCCTCCGAAACGGCTTGACCGATTTTTATAAATTTCTTTTGTATATTTGATAGGTATGAGAATAGGTCGAAAAGTATTTTTCACCCTCCTACCCCACCCCCCAATTTTTAATGGCAATTTTAGTGTTTTTGTGTGAACAATATCCAAATAATTTAATCGTCGTTGATTGACATGAAGTTTGATAATGGGTTAATAATAGATGGCGCCACAATCGGGTTAAAACTGTATGAGTTGTGGGTTTCCGGGATGATGGCCCAGGTCTGTTGGAAATTCTTCCAAACGTTTCGTCAACAACTGCGGTTGACATCCTCAGTGGTGTAGTCCAAGTTAGAAGAAAAAGTACATCACATCACTGCACTTCACTTCTGCACTTTTCGACTTCTCGAGCGAGATCCCGGAAACCCACAACTCATATGGATACCGGCCGAGAAAACCTACATTCTACTATTACGGGTTAAAACTATTAATTATGTAAAATTACTAGCTGTAATTATGTAGAAAGAGCCCACGGACATAGATAGGGCAATGCGTTGTTCTTACTTGCTCCGCCAAGGACAGAGACAGTTGACTCAAGAAAAGAATACTAGTTCATTATTTGTAATCACAACCATCATGAATGAAAAAAGCAATGCGATGTTTATAGACTGTTTTAAAAAAGAATTCAAAAGTAGTTTCTAGAACCCGCGGCGTGGGGGCAGACAGGAAATCGCGAATATCCGAGCTTGTTTGATAGTGCGCGTCCGAATAATGTAAATAAAGCGGAGTGCATACAAATACCCAACCCATATCCGACATTGTCAAGTGAGTGAGGATTTGAAAAAAAACTTCGGCAACAACACACGATTGTATAGACCTGAATTTGACAACTTAAAGGAAAAAAATATATTTTAGCGGTTTATTCGTGTTTTAATAAATTAATAATCGACGGGCATTCTGCTTTTTGACCTGTATAAAGTTTGAAAAGCACTCGTGCTGTTGTGTGTCAGCAAATAAAAAGTAATTCAATAACGTAATAATTCTCCAAACTTCACTTATTGAATATTTTCTCTTCACCATCATTCTAGCACTTTTTATTTATAGATTGATAAGTGTATACAATAAATAATATAGGTACCAAATTATAGTCTTATTTAAAAACAAAAATATCAGTTCACAAAGAATTAATCAAATTGCAAATGTATTATTGCTATAATAAACAATTTAAGATGTTTTCTTAAAACCTGTCAATTTTATAAATGACTTATTCCAGTTTTGTAGCTTGAAAATGAAAATATTTATTTCCTTAAACATTTTTTAATTCAGAAATATTTAAATCAAAAATTTTAAAAAAAGGAACGAAATAGAATAACGTAATACCAGGACAATTACATGTGGGTAGCCAAGTAATCAGTGAACAGTTGACTTTTCATCACAAAAGAAAATAACAGGATAAATTTTATTTTATTTCATGAAGTACGCTGGTATAATATAGATTTATACCTGATTCGTACCTAAATTACAACCATTAGTCACTGTTCCGCGAGCGATCAAAGATGGCGGCGCGCCACGTGACACGATGCGTTTTTAATTGCAATCATTCCGTGTTTTATGTTGTTTGCGTACTTTGCGCTTGTTTGTATAAGCTCGGCCTTTATTTATGGCCGATGGGAACGTTCGGTTTCGGAATTAGTTGGCCGGTTGGTGTTATGGCGACGCGAGCCGTTTCAGACAGAATGCAGTAACTGACAAAATTTTGGTATTATTTTGTTTTATATTATTTATGTTAAAGTTGACAGATATGCTGAGGGTCCACTTGGTGGTAGGTAGCTACCGTCGCCTATATAACACAAGCAACGCCATAGATGCTGCGCACTGCAGGTGTCCATAGTAGGATTAAGAATACGAAAGGGATAGGATAATGAGCCTTGTCATCCTTTACTCACTCACCGAAATACAACAGCACATATGATGTTATTTCACAGTGGTTATCTGTAATAGGGTGGTTACTGCCGCCAGACGGGCTGCCAAAATGACTGCAAGACACGGTGTTCCCTGCCACTAATAAATGAAAAAGGATATGTAATTAATGAAAAGAGTTGTCTCATTGCTAAGACTTTTACCTTACAAAGGCATTATATGAGCTAACATATAATGACTAAAAGCCTCATAGAAGCGTAAACATAAGTATCTTAAAAGTTATTTACCGTTGGATGAGTGGTTAGGGTGCTTGCCTTAACGCTCTGTTCTAGGGTTCCCGGGTTCGATTCCCGGCAGGGTCAACTTTGAAAAAATGAACTTTTCAAATTTGTCTCTGGTTTGGATCTGGAAAGTAGTGGCAGGGCACACTGCGTTTCGCAGTCATTTAGGCAGCTCGTCTGACGGCAGTAACCACCCCCCTTACAGAAGACCACCGTGAAATAAGAGTTGTGATGTGTTTCGATGAGTGAAGTAAGGGATGCCAAAGCCCATTTCCCTACCCCTTTCCAATCCCTTATCCTTAATCCTATTGTAGTCGCAATAGGATTAACTTGCAGCAGCTTTGGCGTTGCTTGTGTTATGGGCGACGGTAGCCGCCTACCATCAAGTGGACCGTCAGCCTGTCTGCCGATCTTAACATTAAAAAAAAACACAATGCGGTTCCGCTAGCAGAACACTAAGAGCTTCTATGTTTTGTCTATGTATGTTATATTTATGCATCAATGAAGCTTTTTCCCTTTTGTCCTGGCGCAATCCATGCTCCCGCAAACTTCGCAATCGGGAGAGTTAACTTTCATAATTAAAGATCTAAAGTTTTTATTTTATTTTATTTTTTTATCTTCTTAGTGGCTATTTCTGTATAGAGTACCAGTGTCACTTCGTCCATTGCTGAAATATTGTGATCGCCACGTGAACTAAAGCTCCACTTAACGTGGTACCTATACCTACCACGTTAAGAAACTGTAGTACTTTTTTGATAGAGGCATTCTTCACATCTTCACAAGCCATTGTAGGATGTGACTGCGCTTGTGCATCAGGGGGCCACACTCGCACAGGATATGCATTGGTGTTTCTTCTGCCTCATGGCAGAAGCGACACTCTCCCGTATTAGTGAGCCCCATTACTTTAAGGTGCCAAGATCTAAAGTTAAGATAGATTACATTTTCTTACCATAAATTTAATTACACCTACTCTTTATTTTACAATCGAAAAATTATATTGACCCGATTATTTCACTTCCCTTATAAGTATAATTGCTTTTTTACGTTGTATTGGTTTGTTTATCATAATCTCAGCCTTAGGACGTCCACTGCTGGACAAAGACTGCCCTCCTAATTTTTTAAAAGGACCGGTCAGAAGCAGCCTGGATACACCGTCGAATCGCGGCCCTTATTCATCTAGACTTGCGAAAAAATAGAATGAAATTTTAATAATAATAATAAAACTTTATTTCATACACTTCTCCATATTAGAGTCTTGAACTGTATATATTATTTATTAAAATATAAACAATTGCTATACGTACTGAGCTGGCGCCACTTTATAACTCTCTATCAAGCATTATTACATTTATTATTACTTTTTTATTATTTTTTAAACTATTTTTATTATTACTTTTATGTTTAATAAATAGAACAATTCTATTTGTTAACACATTAGTTGTTTTGTTTGCCAAATTTACGAATTGAAAGCAGTGAATGTTTTTCACATAGTAACATTTTTTATTATTATTATTAAAAATGGATTTTCTCTTGACCAGCATCTATCCATGTAGGAAGGATGAGGCCGACGATGGAGCAAGCTCACCCAGAAGATGCCTATTCACTCGTACCTTGAAAAGATTTGGGTTGTATGAGCTCGGAAATATAGACGCCGGCAGGGAGTTCCAATCCCTTTAGCAGTGCGCATTATAAAAGATGTTTTAAAACGCTTGGTCCGAATTAGAGAGATTTCGCAAAGGTGAGGGTGGTAATCAGCCGTACGTCTGCATGTCCGATAGAAGAAAGGGGAAGGCGGTATAATCTCGTGCAGCTCTCGAGCACACTCTCTGAAGTACATCTTAATACAGACAGGCAATTTTGCGTCTATGTGCCAGGCTCTGCAGCTTAGATCTTATTAGTGCTTCATCGCCAATGAGCCTCCTAGTTCTGTGATCCACCGAATCGAGTGCGGCAAATTGGTATTTTGCTGATCCATCCCAAAAAAGGTGACAGCAATACTCCTTTTGGATTGAACGAATGAAACAGCAATTTGGATTGAACAATGTTTCTGATCTATTCTTTTTTCTAAACCCATTCATCTATTGCACATCCTGCGGTGGATGAATGGGCTGTTTCATTCCTTACTTATGCAGTGAATCACAACCACACACGTGCTATTATTTCACAGTATATACTTACCAGTTATCATAAAAAAATTGTAAAAATATTCACTTTGTTACTAACAGCATTCTATTTGTAACGGATCCATTATGGGGGATTAACGGTTTTCCCTTACCGTTCCCGTACCCAACCTTATAATTCAACTATAAACTCATGTTTTAGGTTTATATTGAGAAAGTTTGGGGAGTAATATCCCCAAAATATGCTTAACAATAATTTTATTAGGCACCTACCTACACAGTGGACAAGGGACGATAAGCCGTGATAAGCTGTGTTAAATAAACCGCAACACAGCTTTTGTTTAGATATTCCGGAGACGAATGAATTAAGAATTAAGTTTAGATGAATGAAATAAAAAACAATAAACTATAAGTAGGCATTATTCTTACTTTATATTGCCAAACAATTAATTTACTGGTGACGCCCGTTTAGCATTAGTAACCACACTTTTACAGAGGATCACCGTTAAACAGCACGTGTATATACTGGTCAGAGGCGACTCTAGCTCATGTAGCGCCTGTGTGCAATCATTACCCTGGCGCCCTCTCCATCAGTATCTTGAAACACATTTAATATGTCTTATTTTTGGTTTTATAAAATTTTAAATGCTTTAATTAAACTTTTGGGGTCTCGTGGAGCGCCTCGCTTTGCTACCACGCCCGGCGTTGGTTATAACATGGGGACAGAGTCTTTGAGAGCGTCGTTACCGCGAGCGACACAAGCTCTTTGGAGGTGTTGCGAGCGGCGCTTGTTCGGCGTCTCCTAAGACCCTGCGCTCTATTAAGTAAAGACGGCCCTGGTTTTGGTGAGTGAGTAAAGACTTCTTTTTTTAGGACATGTCACACAGCGCCATCCATCCCCAAACAAAGAAGCTTGTTTCTAGACTAGGTAGCTTGTTGTTATATATATATACACTTTATATTCGTAAATATATATACATAGGACATATAGAAAATATATACTTACATAGAATATATACAAACTATCACGGTTTATCTACTACGGCTACTCGGCAACGAACTTCCAACTTTTGCGCTGCTTGTACTCATAGGCGAAGATAGCCATCAAGTGAGCCGTTACCCTGGGTGCCGCTGCCGATGTATAACATTTAAAAAAATATCAGAATTGTTTACCCTACCTAACAGTGATCACCTGTATTTGGCTGTAAGCATTAAGGCGACTACTTCTTATTACTATAATTTCATTATTATAATTTTCTTTTTATCCTACTACTAATCTACTACCAAAATATGTAACTATTATATAAGCCTTAATTTTCTTCTTCTTAGCCTTAATCTCCAATTAAGTGCAGCCAACTTCAAGAAGGAGGCAATCGTCGAATCCAGCTCGGATGGGCAGCGTTCGGGAAGCTCGTAGACATTTTCTCGTAGAAAATTCCTCAGTGTCTTAAAACAAAAGTTTTCGACCAATACGTGTTGACAGTGATGACATATGGCGCTGAAACGTGGTCTCTAACTATGGGTCTCGTAAGAAAACACAAAGTCGCTCAACGCGCTGTGGAGAGGACTATGCTCGAGATTACACTGGGAGACAGAATCTGGAATGAGGAGTTCCGTAAAAGGGCACTGGGGTAGAACACATAATACGGAGAGCCGACGGCCGTTAGGGCCGGAAGGTTTTCGAGTGGAGGCCACGGACTGGCAAGCGCAGTGTAGGACGTCCATCGACAAGGTGGACAGACGACTTGATAAGGGCCGCGACTCTTTTGGTCGGTCCTTTTGGAAAATTAGAGGGGAGGCCTTTGTCCAGCAGTGGACGTCTACAGCTGAGATGATGGCGATGATGATGATTTTAGCCTTAATTTTAGATGAGCGTCCAAAAAAAGAAACATATTCTTAATCTTTCCTCAATAAATTTTGGATTCTTTGTCATAAAAATTAATACTATCTAATATCATGAATGTAAAAGTGACTCTGTCTGTCTGTTTGTTACATTTCACATCTAAGCTACTGAAATACTTAATGATGATGAAATCCAGTAGCTGGATCCACAGGGCAGTCCTACGCTATTTTTTATTTTAATTTCAACCCCCTAAAAGAGCATTGAAAGAATGTTTCTCTTTTGTTTGTGAAGACAGAAAAATTAAGAGTTATGTTAAATGTAAAATTGTTAAAAAAAAGATCTTATAAAAGTATTAAAAATAAATCTAAAATAATCTCAAATATTAGTAGTAAATTTTGTCAATTACACGCGAAACCAAGACGGTGCGCCAGGCATGCTGACGGTATACACTTTGATGGTAGGTGGCTACCGTCGCCTTGTTTACAGAGGTATGTTGTTTATGCAGGTTCAGTTTAATTCTAAGTGGCCAGTGCGATAAAACAACAATGTGATTAAAAAATTAATTTTAAGATAACCTTTATCATCGTAACTCAGTTTGGCATTAAGTTTGAAAATCTCAAAACCAATTTTTTAAACTAAACAATAGGTACATAAGTAAAAGCCTTAAGTAACTCGGTACCTACATACTTAATCTACTTAGCGCTCTGTGAGCAGTTACGAACAGTTACGAAGTATTACGAACTAGTCGTGTTTGCACATCGGCTCGCTCATTTTACATAAATTGTAGATTCGGTCCGCTTAACGTCCCGACAAGTTACTTTAACTTAGTTCAAGTTTCGTAAATTAATGAAATTACTCTGTAGATCATGTACTTAGGCATAAATAGAGCTTACCTTCTAAAGCTTTAAAAAAAACGCAAAAGCATTTAATCCTTTCTTGTATTCAAAATCGCGAAACCAATATCAACCTATTGTAGAATGTATCAGTAGATACAAACATTCTACATTGTAAAGATTCAACACGAAAGAATTCATTGTAGCTTTTTAACACAATACAAGCTTGATCCGTATACTTTTACAACATTTCCTTTCGCTATGATAGCCTGCTAGACCGTCCTCGGTAGCTATTACCTTTGCAATAAATGTGTTAACTCATTAGTATGAAAATAAAATTATATATTTCAAACTATAACATACTAGCTGTTGCACGCACCTTCGTCCGCGTATGTTTATAAAAAACTATTTAATAATTTAGCTTACTATATCTAGGTGAAAGAATTTTTAAAAATGGTCCAGTAGTCTTTGAGATTTATTCATTATTAACATACATTTGTATAGAGGGGTAAAGGGGGAGATGGAGGGAGGGTGAGTAGAGTAGCCTATGTTACTCGCTGATAATGTAGCTTACTATAGGTGAAAGAATTTTTAAAATCGGTCCAGTAGTCTTTGAGTTTATTCATTATACACATATATTTGTATAGAGGGGTAAAGGGGGAGATGGAGGGAGGGTGAGTAGAATAGCATATGTTACTTGCTGATAATGTAGCTTTCTATAGGTGAAAGAATTTTTAAAATCGGTACAGTAGTTTTTGAGTTTATTCATTACAAACATACATACAAATCTTTTCTCTTTATAGATTAAACATATAAAAAATTATTACCTACTAGCGACTCTCTCCCACGGATGCCAATTTCCGAGCAAATTTTCCAATTTTTTTATTCATAAAAAAATTCCTTGGACTTCAACTAATATTTGAAAAAAAAACCGAATTGGTCCAGCCGTTCTCGATTTTTGCGCATTGCAACCCAGCGATTCAATTTTACTTTATTTATTTATATACAAACGGTTACATTATAATAAGATGGTGGGTAATGTCTTAAACCCTTGATAGGGTTGTCTAGAGACAATAGGTTATTATACATACTAAGTTATATAAACATAAATTGTAGACAATAAGTCACAATTTAACACAATTTGTAGACAATAAGTTTTGTTTGAACATGATAATCTCCGCAAATGCACATCGGATTTAGAAAATTCTTTTTGCAACTCATAGCCCAAATCTTGCGGAAGGTATCACGCTACGATGCTTAGGTCTATTTGACATCACGCTACGATGCTTAGGAGCCGAGTAAAAAAATATTCAAAAACAAAGTTAGTCGAAAACAAAGTATTACCTGTGGTATTACTGTAGGAGGGCGCTTTGAGCGGTGGGCGATGGTGGAGCCCAACAACAACCTAACGTTACCAAGGAACAGAGAATTAGATATCTTAAATTAAACGGCAGTTGAAACCCGGGCACATAGCTAGCGTATGAAGTGTCTTCGTACGTACTTACAGCAGTTTTCACACTCTATAAGGTATTTAGATAATTTATAAATTGGAACGGTGCTGATGTGATGATAATAGTTTGCTTAGTCAAAGTAAAAACATGATCTATGCTTACGAGTGTCCGCCTACTTGATTCTTCTTAGAGGATTATTCTTTTAAGTGCATTGAATCCATCTTCATTGCCGGTCTCCGGTAGATCACCGCGTCTTTTCACTCGTTACTTAGTTTCTCGTCAAAATCCATGTGAATTTGGACCTTTTGTTTGTATATTTTCTTTACTTTACACGAACCACTCAAAACATCTACTTACTCCAACACAGTAGGTATGGAGAGATTTCTTTATGATGCTATCAAAACAAGGCCTAAATGAAGTTTTAATGCTACATAGAAATTTTATCGACTAAATACGTACACAAAATTCAATTATTCAGTCATGCCAACAGTCCCCTTGAAGTCGACATGCATCACGGCGATAAAAGGAACGCATCCTAAACAAATAACGGAACCAACGCATCTGCCTCTATCGTGAATACAAACCTCTCTTTGAGTACGCGTAGCACGTACCTTCTATACATATAGGCATCTCAAATAGTGCTGGAACCTATATTTAAAATATCATATCTAACCACTTGCGCCAGTGTAGGGATTTTGTTTGATTATGTGTCGATTATTATTGTCGATCTATTTGTACATTTCATGTAGTTCGTTTAAACAGACAAATATACTTTATTACGACAATAACAACCGTATGACGACACAAATACAGAACATGTGTGTGTAAGTATATGAATTGCTACCAGGGCCGGATTATCCATTAGACGGAGTAGGCAACTGCCTAGGGGCCCCCGAGCTCAGTTTAAAAGAAATAGAACAAAGATTTTGAATGAAAATTAAATTAGAAGGTACTATTAAATAAATTATTATTAACAACATTATTTTCCTGTTTTTTTATACTACTTCGTCATAATTCAGTACATTTAGGAACGTATAAAGTCATTGAAGAATAATATTATTATACATAGGTATTTACCGCGACGATTTTAAAAGACTAGAGACTTAAGACTCTTCAAATCTTTGCTTATAATAACATTTTTAATAGGGTGATAATTAATTTTAATAGGTTGATTAATTTTTAATAGGGTGATATTCTGGTAGTGTAGTAAAAACAGCGTAATTACAAATAAAATTGCATATAGTTGAAGAATTTTTAAAAAAGTTGAGGAACCTAGGGCCCTGACATGGTTAATCCGGCCCTGATTGCTACAATTTGCTTGCTCTTTGCTTAATTAATATATTCTATGACGTCAGCATAATTTATTCTAAATTTAAAATCTGATTAAACTTTTCCGTAATTTGAACCCTCTGGGATATTATTTTTTTCGTTTTTCTTTCGTTGTGTGAAAACTTAATCACTAGTAGTCTTGAAATAATATCATTTATAGTTTTCAGATAATAGCTCCTAAGTACGAGTACCTACCTAAGTATTTATGTTATGGCTACTTAATTTTTTTACCAAAATAAGTTAATCTTCAAATATAGGTAAGTGAGAATTTGAATCTGAACAACGTTTTGTACATACTCTATTACTATTACTTAGGTATATTAGTAGAACGTTGCATCAGACCCGAGTTTGAAATTAGATACTCATTCTCCCTAATATCTCCCCACCAACAGCCGAGCAACGTTTGGCCAATCCACGGATTATCTTTCTTGCGTGAAACGTCGCCCTAACGCAATAGCGGGAAATCCGAGACAAGATGGCCGCCTGCCGCGTTCTTAAATTATTATTATTATTAGCGTGCTTCTATTGTAAATTTTTTTATTACCACTAAAGGATTTTATGGAAACAATTTTTTTGGAACTTGAAACAAACTTTGTATTTAGTTGATATCTGCTGTTTATTTAATAAAATACTGTTTCAATTACATCGACAAGTATGTATACCTATAGATTCATCGTAGCAAAACAAGCTATCTACCTATAAATAGGTATATTTACCTATCTATCTATTGTGTGCTTAAAGTACCTACACGTTTTTTAAGAGAGACAAAGTAGATTATAATGCAGTCAATGCAGACTTAATTGTAAATATAGGTATATGTATATTGAATAATAAGGGAGCCTAGTCTAGTAAGATGCAATCTTAGTATCATTAAGCCAAACGAAGCATCCAGTCATTGTACCTAACTCTTGTTAAAAATTGTTATAAAGAAATCTGCATATCCAATAAGGCTTTTTTTTATGTTAAAGTCGGCAGACAGGCTGACGGTCCACTTGATGGTAGGTGGCTACCATCGCCTATAACACAAGCAACGCCAAAGCTGCTGCAAGTGCGCTGCCGACTGCAGTAGGATTAAGGATAAGGGATTAGGAGTGGATAGGGAAATGGGCTCTGGCATCCCTTAGGTACTCACTCACCGAAACACAACAGCATACGTGCTGTTATTTCACGATGGCCTTCTGTAAGGGGGTGGTTACTGCCGCCAGACGGGCTGCCCAAATGACTGAAAACGCAATGTGCCCTGCCATTACTTTCCAAATCCAGACCAGAGCCAAATTTGAAAGGTTGATTTTTCAAAGTTGACCCTGCCGGGAATCGAACTCGGGAACCCTAGAACAGAGCGTTAAGGCAAGCCCCCAAACCACTCATAGGTATAACGGGCTTGAAGACATTACGAAGTCCTGAAACAACTAACAACTGGACGATATGTAAAGTCAGGGTAAGAAAAGGTTCGTCACCTGAAAGTCGACATTTGCTTGCACCAGGACAATTATCAGTCATGCCAAAATATCATTTCAAATGTCTGTCAGTTGTCTGCTTAGTGCTTTAGTTTCAAAAGGTACTAAGACTCTACGAGTTAATAAAGCAATTAATTTGAAAACACATAAAATGGTTGCAAGACTAATTGTGGAAATTGTTTTCGGAAAAGAATGAATAGGTGTACCTAGGTATACTTACGACTGCCATCTAGCGAAATTTTATATGCACTAAAACCTTATAACCATCCCTCGTTCTGATAGATAAATATTTTACAAAGATAATATTGACACATTAAACGAAAATGATGTTACATCGCCTTTGCATTGTTGAATATGTCATTAAAACGACAAAGCTCATGGAAGAGCAGCGGTTCGAAAAAAGTTGCGCACACATTGACGCGGTCTCTTGTCCAGAATGATACTCGTATTTGCGGAAGCAATTTCGCGAAATGCCACAATTTATTTAAAAATTACGCCCTTGTTTGTGTGTGTAAATATTGACGTGTTTGGTTTATGATAATGGCAACACCGAGCGACAGGTATCCCCAGTTTACCGGCTAGCGACAGTAGATATTATTTACCCGCACACATACTTATTATAATATTTACCGTGGCAGCGCTAAGTCGAAGTTTACAATATAATATTTGTTATGTATGCTCTTCTTTTCAAAGTTTGTGTTTACACCATACAATATGGTTTTTAATCAAAAGTAAATTTGTGGATTAAACACAAATACGCGAAGATTGAACAGCACATTTAATCTACATTTAACTGTTTAAATGTTTATTTGACACATTATTCGAACCGTTTCGTGATATGTCCTTTTAAATGAGTTATTTATGCGAAAGAAAATCTAATTGCTGCCTGCCTTTAAGTAAACATTTTTTTTATATTCCTTAAAATTTTTGATAAATAATTTATAAAATTATTAGATTAATGACTTTTAAGGCTGAATGGAACAGTACGTATATTTCCTTTTTGTTTTAACTTCTTCGCACCAGCAACAACTTCATCGCTTTGCAAAATGTTTCTAGCCATTTCTAATAGTGTCAATTCTAGTTCACGTTTAAACCGCGGGACTTGTTTGGTAGCGTGGACTATTAAAATCTGTTAACCACTTATCTATTCTATACATATAATAAAATCTTAAATGAATCGTGTCTGTAGGTTAAATATTTAAAAAAAAAATGTACACGTTGTAGTTATGATACAGTCAAAAAATTGTTTTTAGAATTTTTGTCTGTTTGTCTGTGCGTTTGTGCACGCTAATCTCTGAAACGGCTTAACTAATTTCAATGTGGTTTTCATTGATGTATTTTAGCAAGCTTTCCGTAGTGTTTGTTTCATTCCACATTACGAAGTACGCTACGATATTGCTTATTAACTCAAATATTTTTTTTGTATCGTCTAAGATATAGTTAAATATGCATATTGATTGAGAATAATCCTATTGAATGAATTTAGTATTAGCATTATTAAAGTTAAGCCTTAACGAGAAGCCAACAGTGTTGACAGTGCTAATAAATTAATAAATGTTGACACGATACGAGTCACGGTGCCGAACAAACTCCTCTATCGAACGTAAAGTCAAATTGTAAACAGTATCATCATAGTATTTGTACTGAAACAACAAATTTGTAGCCAGCTTTAAATGCAAGCCTAACAGGCCGGCACACACTCCATGTGTGTACAGAGACAATAATGTTGGAGACTACGGTCTTAAGCAACGCGAGAAAATGAATCTCCGCTCGCGAACTGATACGGCCCAATTCAAACATAGTCAGCGCCATTTTGTTTTGACAAGCGGCTATTCGTTCCACGTTAAAGCACGCAAAACAAGACCCAATGTCAACAAGTTTAGAGCTAAATTGGGACAAGCGAGCGGCGGCGTGGAAACATCGGAAATTAAGGGAGGACTAGACACGATTCTGTTTGCCGTCGAGCGTGGTCCCAGGACGAAGTTACAAATATTTGACGTGTCAATTTTGTGAATGTTGACCGAGAATTGCGGTTAATATTCCCGACCCGGACAACCTGACTGCGTGCTCGGCCAACCTGTAATTAAATGAATGAAATAGTCCAATTGTTAAATTATTGTTTAGTAATACAATACCTACTGTTTCACTTTAACTGCAGAAATTATATCGTAGTAAAATACGATCTCACATTATACAAGTCACAAGAACTAGTACAAGAAACAAGTCTGGAAGTAGGCATTACTCTTCTTACAGAATGCTTAGAGCACATACCTATCTTGAACTGCTGAACGTTGTAGGCTAAAGACTATATACTTATAATGGTTCAGTGCTTTAGTAAGTTATACTATATATTTATGTTTTACTAGCTGAGCCCGCAACTTCGTACGCGTGGTATTCGGTATAGCGCACAACTTTTTTGTTTGTAAACCGATTGGAATGAAACAAACGCTAAATGTTACGGGAAGCTTGCTACAATACATCAGTGAAAATCGCATTCAAAGTTAAGCCGTTTCTGAGATTGGCGTAAACAAACGCACAGACAAACAGACAAAAAATTTAAAAACTATTTTTTGACCTCGGTAACATAAGTACAACGTGTACAAATTGTTTTTTTTTTTAAATATTTAATGTACATACAAACACGGCTCGTTTACGATTTTATTATATATATACATTAGAATAGCCTAAATATGTATTAAACATATAAAAATATAGCAAAAGGTAGAGATAATAATAACATTTATATTGAAATTATAGCATTTGGGTGTTCGGTGTGAGTTGTTCTAGTGTGTTTCGATGTGTGTAAAGGTTACCAATTTTATCCGCTTTTATTTTATCTTTTTAGGGCTGGCAGCGCACCTCTTCTAGTGTGGCTTGTGTTCGAGTGAATAGGCATCTTCTGCATGAGGTCGCTCCATCGTCGGCCTCATCTTTCCTACACGGATAGATGGTGGCCAAGAGCAACCCAATTTTTGTAACCAGCAAAAGTTGTTTGACTTGTGTTATTTGACTGATGCAGCTTCTAGAAATTTATGACTGATGGTTTAATTATTGAATTTTAGTCCTTATAGTTGAATATAGTATATACGTGGCTTATTTTCGGATGCCTCGTCATAAAACCACCGATAGTTAATATTTAAAATTGTTTAAGATTTGTTCCTAAGGATAAGGAATTTTTTCATGAATATATTTTCTTATAGTGATTAGCACAGTCTATATTAGTGGCAGACGTGTTCAATTAACAAACGGTTTAAATCAACGCATATCTCGTGACTATTACTCCGATGAGGTTTGTATAAGAAAAGAGCTAATGCCGCCCCTTAAGGCCCAAGTAAACAACAGTTAACTAAGCGATACTTTTTCGTTGGACGGCGGACGAAATTCAGCAATTATTCGTACTCCGAAGATGAAACAACAAACAACGTGAATCGATTGTAAAGGGAAACATTGTTATAGCTTGTTAGGGCATATTGCTCGTTACCGAGCAGCTATTTATTTTCGAGTGGCAACATCCAAGAGTCCATAAACAAAAAAACACTCCGGCGACTGTTTTCATAGACAACAATGCGCCATAGCACTTTACGTATAGTGTTAAGAGCGAGTCGTTGAGTGGGCACTTATTTTTCGCGACATAGGTATCCGAGTAGAGACCCTCGATCCAGTATTTTCATTGTGTGCTTTTAATTTTGAGTGCGCGAACTAGCTCGCTCTCCCGGGACGAATGTTTGCGAGGGTAATATTTGCTTCCGCTGTATAATTCAGCCGGCCGCCATATTTGCCAAAGAGCAATCATTTTAATAACGTCAGCCATCACATTAGAGCCGTGCGGGGATATTTTGTTGGATGGATTCATTTTTCAATTTCACTAAACAATTTAATTAAGTACCTAAATTTTTTACTTTTATATTTAAACGCAACATCTTAACCAGTACCTACCTACTTAGTCGAATTGGTACTTTGCATTAATCGAAATGAATAGTTGCCTCCTAAATTAAAAAACCTAAATTAATTTTGGGTGTACAATTACACTCGAGGCTTTTTTTAAAATACAAAAAAAATACACAGAGGTCTACGACATTTTAGACCTAATTTCATACAGTCAATAAAGCTTAGAAATTAAAATATTGGAAATTAATTGTAATTATTAGAAATTGAAATATGTTATGAAAAAAAAAAGGACTTAAAAGAATATTTTAAGAAAAAAAATGTAGGTGTTTAATGTTTGTAATTATAATTATGTGGTATTCTTGTGAGTAAAATATCCTTATGGTCACTTTAAAAGATTATATTAGGTATATGGAACGAACTTACTACCAAGCTGAGGCCGCAACTTCGTACGCGTGGTGTTCGATAGTATAGCGGGTAACTTTTTTGTTTGTAAACCGATTAGAATGAAACAAACACTAAATGTTACGGGAAGCTTGCTACAATATTATATCAGTGAAAATCGCATTCAAATCGGCTAAGCCGTTTCTGAGATTAGCGTGCATAAACGTACAGATAAATCGACAAAAATTCTAAAAACTATTTTTTTTGACCTCGGTAACGTAAGTACAACGTGTACAAATTGTTTTTTGAAAGAAAAAAAACATTTACTGTACAGACACTTGTTTACGTTTTTATTATATGTATAGAAGAATAAGATATAGCCGGAAAGCAACACGTCATTGTTGCGAAGACAAAAATATAAGAAATACCACACATTAGTGTTACAAGTTTGTTGGTTGTACTGAACCGTAAGTACGAAAAGAAACCATCATTGAACGGAATGTAAAGCTTATGCTACAATTGTTTGTACTTAGTTCCATAATTGGTAAAACAAAAACAACAAAAGGATTGTTTTCCTTATTTATCAGATAATAGGGATACTTTAGTATGGAAATAATTAATAAACAAAATAGGTACCTTATGTTTTAATATCTTTAGGTAGAATTTGAATTTGGTTACTGTCGCAAAACTAAAGCACCTACCTACTAATCGCAGTGTTCTTTTTTAATTTTTTATTAAAGATGGGATTTGCTCTTGGCCAGCATCTATCCATGTAGGAAGGATGAGGCCGACGATGGAGCGAGCTCACCCAGAAGATGCCTATTCACTAGAACCTTGAAAAGATTTGGGTCGTACGAGCTCGGAAATACAGACGCCGCCGCCGGCAGGGAGTTGCAACCTTAGCAGTGCGCATTATAAAAGATGTTTTAAAACGCTTGGTCCGAATTAGAGGGATTTCGACAAGATGAGGATGGTAACCAGCCGTAGAGGTACGTCTGCATGTCCGATAGAAGAAAGGGGAAGGCGGTACGATCTCATGCAGCTCCCGAGCACACTCTCCGAAGTACCTACATCTTAAAGAATACACACAGCAGACAGGCAATTTTGCGTTTGTGTGCCAGGCTCTGCAGCTTAGTTCTATTTATAATAGTCTATTATATAGTTCTATAAGTATATTAGTTCTATGTATAATAGTGTAACATAATGTCAATTTATAAATTTAAGAACAGTTATCTAAGTAGAGATAATAATACCTTTAGGTACTAAATGGTCCAATGAATGTTTTTTTTTTATGGTTTCCCTGGAGCTTACGCAATCTCCGCGGAGAGTATATTATCATTTTTTTTCACAGTTTTTGTTCCCTTAAAATATATCTATCACAGTAGTACCTACTTATTGCTAGCGATTTAAAGGCTAGAGGATTTTTGCGATTGCAATCAATAACAATGAATATTATAAGCTTATGGAATCTTATAAGATTCATTATTACATCCATGAGCAAGTGTACCTAGTTGTCTGGTGCTGTTATCTGATCTGTTAGTGGTTAAGCATTATTGGCTATATATATAGATATTGCTAATTTTATTATTTTTAACCTTAATAATAAAAAAGTTAAGACAATTGATATGAATGCATAGGTAGGTACCTAAGTATACTTACCTACTCATGTTAATTTTCGAATAAGTAACTGTTTTTCTCTTGAATAACGAGTTTTCATTAAAATTATATAGTTTTTAACATTTAATAAACTTAATAAGTAGCCAATCATATACTTAGAATTAAAATTAAAATTGTGTTTTCGTGTGCATACCCAAATTACAAACATAATGATTTTCTTACAGACTTATCGCCAGCGGCATCTACATTATACATAGTGAACAATAAAGTAGAAACAATACTGACGCCATCTGTTAGGCGAGAGTAGAAATTCATAATCCCGAAAAAGTTAGATCAAACAGCGATAGATGGCGATAAACAAAATAACTAAAGAAAATTTATTTATAAAATGAAAGTCCGGCCAAGAATCGTAAATTCTATTTTGAATAAAAAAAATAACGATTGCGGTTTTATAATTCGGGTGAAATAGGTATACTAAATATTTTCTAGTATTTTGATTGTTCCCAAAAGTAATCAATGGTTAGAATTAACTGTCAACTTAATTTATTTACCTTTCTCGTTATGAGAAGAACTCAACAAATCCACAGCTAACCACTGCGGTTTCCCCAATTTGAACTCTGTATTAGTATGTACCAACTTATGATGTACCAACTTCGCAACAATGTACTTATATGTAACCAACTCTCATTCATGTAGAATAATACAAAATTAAAAATCATTCATTCATTCATATATTAACCACTTGTATGCCGGAAGCCAAATTACCCTTGTCTGCCAGCGCTTAAATTTATCAATTCAAGTGCCATTTGCCATGATATACCTATACAGGTTGTTCAAATTTCAACTGTTTTTACCGATTTAACTACTGACTCTGACTGATCTAATTGTTCTCCCAGAAGGAGTCATGGGGGTTCCACCGTGATTTATTAATAACGTGGATCCACGTTCCGGCATACAAAGGGTTAACAAAACCTATGATTAAACGTGGCTGTGTATAGCCTAAATAGTCTTTGCCTCTCTTTCATGTAGAAAAATACAAAATTAAAAATCATTCATTCATTCAAAAATTCCCAGTATTGCTTGCGTATTCGCATTTTTCAGTATTCTGGGTATGAATTACGTTTTATCCATACTACTCCATTTCCACACTAACATTAAAATGTAAAAGTAATTCTGTCTGTCTGTTACGTTTTCACGCCTTAACTACTCAAACCGATCATCATGAAATATTGCATACACATTTTCAAGGACACAGAAAAGGACATACATAACCTTTCATTCAGAAAAAAGTACTCTTCTCGAGGGATCATCTAAAAATAAAAATCCAACGTGCGGCAAAAGTTTAACAGCAATAACACTCGCCAAGTTTAACAACCTCCAACCTCTTGTCATGATGAAAACATTGATCGTGTCTTGTACTGATCGTCGATGAACTAAACTTGGGTAAATTAACAGCACACAATTTTAACTGAACATTTGGTTTCAAAAAAACTCTGTGCCAAAATCGTGCTCAAATTACTGACGCCCGAATCAAAAGTTGAAAAGGGTTAAGTGTGTTGCTGGCTGGAAATGCTGATGAAAACGATGACGGATTCTTAAGAAGGGTGCCCCGAACAAAAAAGGAGATCGAAACCGAAGGTCACGCTGTTTTTTAGGGTTCCGTACGTCCGAATAAAAAAACGAAACCCTTATAGGATCAGTATCGTGTGTCCGTCTGTCCGACCATTCCCCCCCCCCCTCATCTCCGAAACTACTGAACCTAAAATTTTGAAAAAAATAAAGAAATTAGTTTTCTACTTATAGATTATAGGAAAACCTATAAGAAGTCCATGATATTAAAATAACATGGCAAATCACTCAATATTGTGCGGATAGGTAACATCGTACGGAACCCTCTTCACGCGAGTTCAACTCGCACTTGTCCCGTTTTTTTTTATGTGCAAGGTATTTTTCACCATGAATTCGTTCCTCAAGGGCAAACAATAAATGCTGCCTTCCACATCACGGTTCTCAAGCGCTTGAAAGATAGCGTGCGTCGTGTGTGACCAAATTTGGCTCAAGGCAATGAGTGGATTCTCTCTTATGACAACGCACCTGCCCATTCAGCGTTTGTTGTCCGTGAATTTTTGACGAAATATCAATCACCATCCTTGAACACCCCCCTTATTTGCCAGATCTTACCCCATCTGTCTTTACCTTTTTCTAAAATGCAAAACTGTGATGAGGGGGACACCACTGGGAGGATGTGGAAGCAATAAAACAAGAAAGGACGAAGAAACTAAAAAGCCTAACTGGCGAGGACTTTCAGGAGTACATTGAACAGTGAAAAAGAAGATGGGATAAGTGCCTAGCGACGGTAGAGTATTTTGTAGGCGACAAATTAATGTAGACGAAATTTTGTAAAATAAAGTTTTTCTAGCTCGCGTATTTATTGGACACACTACGAGTATGTATATAAATATTATTATTATTATTATAGAATTTGCTATGACGTATTCTATGTGTATATTTATAACTCCAGACCCCATACCATCTAGAAAACACCCAGTCGAAGATATATTTGTCTGAGCAGAGATCGAACCCCCCCAAGACTACTACTAGCGGTAGTCTTGGCTACTACCGCTAAGCCATGAACCAATCGGTTCTCAATTTATTTCTGGTTCATGTATTTTTTGCTTTGCCAATTTCTCAGATTTACGATTAAACGCGGTATACGCAATATTACCATTATAATATTGGGGAGAATATAATATTTATTAAATAAATAAAAAAAAATACTCCTTTAAGTAGAAAATTAAAAATCAGACTCCCTTAAAATATTTATTGCATTAAAATCTTTAGATCACAATCAAATTATCAATTAGTTAAGCAAAATAATTCTCCATAATTATAAATAAATTAAAATGTTACTTACGACTAAACATAGTAATAGAATATTAATTTAAAACATCACTTAACGTATGTATTTAATTTTATAGTTAATAAAAGAATTGCTTAATGTTAAATTAAAACGTTAAGATAATTATTTGGGTACAGTATACCAAAATACTTCTTAAGTAGTTAAGAAGTAGATAAAAGTGAAATTATGAAAACTGAAAAAAATTGTTATTAAAAGGGCTTCACTTGGGCAAATGACATTTACATCAGAACTCGCTGGCGGCGGCGGAGACAATTCAACAGGCCTAGAAATTGTTTTTTTTTTTTTTTTTTTTTAATTAGAATACACAAAAACAAAAAAAATAATTATACAATTTTTTAAACTGACATTAACTTATTAATAGGTACCGGATTCATATGCGCGCAAACCGTTTTCGAAAGAATTTGCAATAAAAGTCAAATTCTTCTTGTGTTCTAACTTTTTTGTGGAGTTTCTATTACTTTAACGAAAATTCTATCTTCACATGTTTAAGTATAATATATATTTTTTTCCAAGCAATTGTTTTTCTATTTCTTGTAACATCTTCATTAAACAATGGATATTTTTAGTATTTAGCGTTTGTCTCCACCTTAAGATATTCTCTCCTAACAGAATAAACGAGAACTTCTATATGCTCTCTGCATAATTTGCAATAAGCTTACTTTACTATCTCATTATTCATAAAACGTTAACTTATTTTAACTAAAATGAACTATATTCTCAATAAATAAGGTTTAATATATGTTTTTAGTAATAAAGGGATTAGACTTTGTAAATAGAAAATAATAAGAGCAATGCGTTTGACATATTTAAACCGAAAAATTGTCTTTGTGTTATTCCGTTAATGTTGTAGATGTTATATTTTATAGTCAATGCTCAATAGATGTGCATAAAAGTTCATCTCGGACCTTTGTGGCGTTACTTACGCCAAAGATTTTTAAGGCGATTTAGCAGAGACGCGTTATTTTCTTCGCCCAATTTGACTTGAAATCTATCCGGTATCTCCGAGAAATTACAAAAAATTGTCGGGCAATATTGCACCTTAATTCGTAGATTATTAGGTTGCTCTCTCATTTTGGTAAAAATTGTGTTCAGATTGAGGTAAAATCTTAAAGACTAGGACAAATCCTTGTCTTAAGATGTCACCACTATATTTGTATAGAGAATTCGTTTAAAACCGACGACCAGTCGCTGATTTTGCACGGCTACCGCAAGCGTTACCACCAAGGTTATATCTTTGGTCACATAAGAGACTTTACTCTTTTTAGTTATTTAACATGTAAGCATCACTAGATTATGGATGTATATCGTAATGCCAGTATTTAACTAATCCTAGGCGATTCTTATAGAATTTCTTTTTTTATTTGTGAAAATTAGAAAATATCGTGTTCTTGAGTTGTAATTCACTAGTTGACATCAATTATATTATACTGAATTATCCTTGACATAATGTGATATCTGAAGCCAAATGAGGACCGATCGCCCGGTGCTTTTTTGGTGAGATCGCCGATCTCACCTAAAGCACTATGTGCGATGTAAATTTCGGAGTTTGTAATTTTCATTCTTTTATTTAAAAAAAAAATTTTTTATTTAAAACATATTGTTATAGAAACAGCAACACATAAGAAACATAAGAAATTAAGATATTATTTGTACAAAAATTTACAACTTAATTCTTAACAAGTTTAAGTTCAACTTATACTTTTAAGCAAAGTGATTTAAGCAAGCAGCGTAACGACAAAAAATTTGGTCAATATTTTCTGTGGGTTAACCGCCTCCTACTAAGAAAAACATATGCACGTCTAATTAGCAACATTCTGTATAACGAGCGATAGACATCGCATACAATTTGCATAAAGTTGTAGAGGTGACTAAATTGAACTTTTATGCACGTTTAAGTATTTCTACAAAGCATA
This sequence comes from Bembecia ichneumoniformis, assembly GCA_910589475.2. Lineage (NCBI taxonomy): Eukaryota > Metazoa > Arthropoda > Insecta > Lepidoptera > Sesiidae > Bembecia > Bembecia ichneumoniformis. The sequence continues at coordinate 6,148,052 of OU342537.1, read as the reverse complement.
GAAGTAACTTTAAAAGTATTGTCATGATTTTTTATTTCAATAAAACAAAACTTAATCTTATTAAAGTGAGTATTCATTAGAGAAAAAAAAACATGTACTAGTTGGTCTCAAGTCAACTAATATAAAGAGCTAAAGGCACCTGACAATATTTTTTGTGAAGAGTATACGTCATCATTGATCTTCACACAAACATCGTTGCGACTTATTCTCAAACAAATATGGTCACTGGGTTAGCCATACAAAAAAATAAAATAGGTGGTAGTTTATAATAAAATTTAAATTGAATAAAAATTGAAACTATCTATGTGTTTAATATGAAATATATGATATTTTTAATTTATTTTCAATTTTAAACGCCTCAGTTGATTTTTGCGACAAATTCTATTTAAGTAACAATCTTACATGAAACACTTGCATGATATTTTTGACAATGTTATTCAAAAATTATAACAGTTAATGGCTTTTTTAGATATATTCATAAGTTACCGTTAAGACAGATATTCAAAACCAAAAGTTAAAAACTTGCTTTGAAAATAACTTGAAATGTAAATGTATTTTGTTCATATATGTTTCCAAAATAAATACAAAAACATATATTTATAAAGTAATGTCTTTTTAAACACAGAAAAAAAAGTATATTTCCGCATGATGTCATTTAAAAAATAGTGATGAGATTTTTACGCTTCTAACTAAACTAAGTGAAGCAGTTAAGACAATTAAAATTATATAATATATATGTTTATAACTTAAGTATTACATATTACAATTGTTTATTTTAATTAAAATATGGGCCAAACTATATATTGCTAAATTTTAATGCACTAGATGCATAGAATATGTATTTGTACTTTACAAACAAAATGGCCACAATTTTATAATGGCAACAAAGATAAACTTAGCTCATGATTCAAATATTAAAGTTTAAAATAAATAGTAATGTTATCATCAATTGTTACTTATATTGTGCTATCTTAATAAATTCGATATACTTACTTATTATTGTTTATTAAAAAAAAAATTAACCTGCAGGTATTTTGTATCATGTGGGTGGTCATTAAAAATATTAAAAAAAGATAATATTTTTCTACCAACTAAAATAAAAAATTGTTCCTTTATAATAACTTAAGCATATGTGAATCCAAGCCCTGCTTGCAATTAAAAAAAATCATTCAACATTTAATGGAAATTCGTCGACATCCTTACACATAGAGTTGAACTCGGCTGCCCATGCTTCAGCTGCCGGATCCTGAAATAGAAGAAATAAATACTTTTTGTCACGTTTGAATAATCCAAACATAATACATAAAAATTTTAATGTGTTCATTATAAAAAAAAATACTGGTTACTGGAATTTATTCTTCGTTGTCAGTTCATAATAAAATACTACTGTTTAAACAAGTTCTTATGCCGACATGGACATATGGGATACAGCTATGGAGCCGTACGAAACGTAGCAACATATTAATGATCCAAATATTTCAGAATAAAATACCAGGAGGCATTGTGAATGCACCTTGATATATTCACAACAATGTCCTTCATAGGGACACAGTTATTAAAAAATAAGCAGACACTCATACAGACAATGTTGAAACTATTCTGGTTCTCCATACTACAAATTATATAATTAGACGATTCAAAAGGACAAAACCTTTGAATTAGTGTAGTTAGTATAAATTAGTGATGCATAGTGAAGTTAATGGTACTTATAAACAACACAAAAACAAAGTGTCCTCCCTTTAATACAGACAATTAAAATTACTCATTAGTCTTATGACAAGATTGTAATCCTAAAAGGATGTACTTTAACAGGTACACCCTTAAAAAAGTAGTACGTACTTTTTGGCCACAAAGTAAATACTGTTACTACAATGGGCATGCATTTTAAAATTTTAAGTTTAATTTTAAAATATATGAATTAATATGCATCAAACAATTTTAAAAACACAACATTTTTTTTTAAGAAATACAGCAGACTTGCAGAAAGATATACATATATGTGATGTGTATACTTGCATAATCATAATGCCATTAGAGAATGTGTTTATTCTTTGATAAATAAGAGCTCTCAGATAACACTAGAAGCTATATTAGTAAGAATATAAAGAGATCTTTATTAAAGGAGAGTTCTAAAATTATTCAAAAAATAGCAAGGAGTATGCATTTTTAAATTATAATTTGTAGAGCATTATCATTAACAGCTGATAGTCACATTGGCCACATATGAGAAGGGTGCAAAGTTTTCCCAAAAGGGTCGTTCAAAGCATGGACTTTTTGAGCTTTTGGAAACTTTTGGAACTCTCATTGTATGACGGAATAAAGTCTGTTAATTTTGTACATCTTTCATACATATTTATATTTCTACAACTTTTATAATGTTAAAATCTGTCGCAATTAGAAATTTTAATACAGTTTGAAATCAAGATAAATTTACCTAACTGACAATAAAGAAGGAAATATGAAATGAAAGCATTTTACCTCCTTCTTAGTCCTTTTAGTTTTCCTTCTAGTTCTTTTTGGCCTATTAGCAGGTGGTACATAAGTCAAGTCTGCTGCCAACGGTCCGAAGTCATCCTCATCACTCTCGTCAGCATCTTCCGGCGGAATGGCCTGATCATCACTGTTTGATGATAACTCATCTCTGAATGCCACTCTTTTAGCTTTACCATAACTTTTCCTTGATGGCTGAAAAAGCAATAATAAAAATTAAAAACTTCAATTGATATGGTATAATTTAATATCTTAAATGAGGTATCAAACATTGGAACTGAGTCAAAAATTATCAGTTTTCAATATTCAAATAAGAGTTTATTCTAAAAACACTGACATTACCACATAATGAGGCTTGTGCAAACATGATAAATTTAAAAATAGTATGCCTAGGACTCTACATGTTATTCCTCATACCAAAGCTTTATAACATATCAAATTTAACGCGTGATAGAGGGATGACCCTTGGGTTTCACAATAGTATGATATAGTTTACACAGAACTATGCAAATCACACCTAAGTATAACCAATTAAAAAGCACTCAAATGGACAGACAAGGGAACAATCAGATTTTATTATAAATTAGTCGACAGACAGCCATTGCCCTGTCAATTTCATGTACAGCAAGATCAGTCAATTTAAATTAATTACAAACTTGGGAGATTACCTTTAAATGATGTGTAACTTCTAGATCTTCAAACAAATGTATTGAATGTGAATCTTCCTCTTGCATTGGTAGATTAGTAACATTTGTGTTTTGCATTTGTTTATCCTCTCCATCAGGAGGGAAATCTGGTGCTACAGCTCCAAAATTAATCTCTTCAAAAAGCTTGTCCACAAGCTCCGAACTCGGTGTAAATTTGGGTTTGCTTACCATAACTGCTCTTGTCGGACCCTCCTTAGTATTTAAATCTCTTAAGATGAGTCTAGCTTGAGACCTTGTAACCTTCTTTTTTGGTTTAGATTTAACTGGAGAAATGTTTTCTCGATTTTCTTCTGTATCATCAAAGCCAAAAAACATATTGTTCTCTTTATCGCTAGTACTTTTTGCTGGCGATTTTTCATTATTTATAGGTACCATACTTGTGTAAACATGTCTTTTCGTACTATCATCCAAGTCTATATAAGAACTTTCAAGTGCTGGTGTCATATCAGGTTTAACATATGTATTGACTGGCCATTTTATGGGCAATTTCTTGAATTCTGTTCTCCAAGGACTAGCCTCGGGGTTTCTATTAGAAATCATACTGCTATTGGCTACTGGCTGTTCATTAAAGAAGCTACCTTCACCTAGAAGATTTAAAGGATCTCTATGATTATTTATTGAAACATTTTGTCCATTATGTGGTGTTGATGGTTGCAATGGAGAATGTACTGGTGAATAATCTACTTCATCCAAATTATCATCATTGCATTCTGTGAAAGGTTCAAAATCTGCTACAATATCCTCCACACAAACTGAATTATATTCTCCCACTGTTTTTGTGCTATTGCTGCTTGTCTCTTTATCCTCAGATACATTCTTTGTTACAATATTAGTATTAGTTTGATTACATATGTTTACAATTTTTGGGTTATTACTGCATATGTCTCTGTACCCAGATACATTATTTGTTACAATATTAGGTTTAGATTGATTACATATGGGTACAGTTATTGGGTTATTACTGCTTATGTCTTTGTAGCCAGATACATTATTTGTTACAATATTAGGTTTAGATTGATTACATAATATGGTTGCAGTTTTCGGTTTATTGGAAATTAAATCTTTAGCTTGGTGATTAGAGTTTGATTCAGTTTCCTTGTTTACAGGAATTTTTTGTTTCATATTAACACTCTGCTGTTTCTCTGGCACTTTTACTGTCTCCGTTATTGTGCTCAATGGCTTCTTTTTTGAAACTATTTTCTTCAAACTGGACAGAGCTTTGGAAATATTTTTCTCATAATTGTTCAAGACAAAAAAAGGTTTTGGTGTATTCGGTTTCTTCCTTACCACTCTCCTTTTCTTTTTCTTATTTTGTGGCGGGGGTTCTTCCTCATCAGGATCAAAAACCAAATCATAAATATCTTCAGTTCTCTTCACGTTTTTATCTTCAAATAAATTCTTAGAGGCCTCTGCATAAACGGGTTTCTTTGCAGAAATTATTGGGCTTACAATTTCTTTATTTGTTTTTTTATCTTTAATATTTTGAATTTCTGTTACAGATTTCTTCACTGTAGTTTGACATTTGGTGACTTTATTAGAACCAGACGTGAGATTAGTTTTACATACTTGCCCAGATCTTGTTGCAACACCAACACTTTTATCTTTAGGACTAGATAACAGTGATTTTTCTACTTGAATTTCTTCAGTTCTTGCCGATTTTCTTATTTTGAGTAAATTGTCCTTAGATTTTGCATTTGTAGGTTTCTTTTTCGTAGTTGTTGAGTTTACAGTTGATTTTAACGTACTTGTTTTTGTTTTCTGATTTAATTTGTTTGTTACATTTATCGTTTCCATTGAAGGTTGACATTTGGTTACAGTGCTATCAGCATATTTGCTATTAACTTTGACTACTCGACCTGATTTTGTTGTAAGAACATCACGTTTAGCTTTTGGACTGGATCGAAGTGAATTTTTCATTGTTACTATTCAACTAAACAAATATTAACATATAATTACTATTGGCGGTAAAGTATACCAAAACTTCGAGTATCCACAATTCACTTAGGCATATCTTCAAGATTATTACATAGTTGTGTATGGCAATAGTAACAAGAAAGCACTTATGCAAGTATATAGTAATGATAATAAACAGTCAGAAGATAGTCGATATGATGCAAGTAAATGCCACGAATTTTTCTTAAGAATTTTAAAGTATGAATAAGTAAAAAACAAAACCACTTGATAAAAGGCGCGCGCGCTGTCAATGTCATAATACATCCATCAATCATCATAATTCCATATTTCACAGAGGCATCATGTATCATGGAATATTACTACTCTGTAAGAAGATTTTTAACTAATAATTACATTCGGCAACTTACCTCTGTAAAAAAATTAATTGCGAATAAATACGGATGCGGCTCAAACCAAACGAACGATTATTTATATTGCCCTATATTGAATAACTTTGAAGAAATATTATTGCCGTATATTTTCTTAAATTATATGTAACACAATACAGTTTGTGCTTAAACGTAAAATTAACGTAAATTATTTATTCTTACCACATATTATATTCATATCACGTTCTCTTTGATTCTTTAAATATTTTACTCAGAGCAAAATTTATTTTTCTCCCCAATCTGTAGGTCAATAGTTCGCGCCGCCAAATAAGTAGTGTGGCTTAAACATGAAATAGAATTAACTAGAAAACGACATTTTACAATGCGATGACAGCGTATTGACTGCGGGCTTTTATATGCTGGCGGGGAATCTATTTTATTTCATTAATTTTTGTAACTTATTGCCCCTTGTAGAAAGCTCCCTGCAACACAGACTAAAAACATTTAAATTTTAATTGTCTTGTTCTGTGAATTTAAGGTCAATTAAAATTTATAACTTACATATGTCAATTCAATTCAAATTCAATTCAACGGACAGATTTACAATATTGTTTGTGGTTCATGTTGGAATCAGTTGTTTCGTTTAAAATTATTTCAAAGTGTCCATTTTACTGATCCATTTTACTACTAAGTTATGGAACCTGCGGTATGTTATTATTTTAAGTAGTTCTAACTATTTTAACAATACTTTTCTGTACTAACATATAAACCTCTTTTCAGGTTTAAAAATTTGAACAAATGACTGGTCTTCACAAGAGAATTCAAATGCCATTTGAAAGAATGAGAAAAAATTGATCGTTCTATGGTTATCTAAAATAGGGTAATGAAATCTTTCTATTAACGATATAGAGGATTTTGCAATATTTTTATTTCGTTTATTTTGAAAAACATTCAAAATGGTGGAAAGTGAAAAGAATACTATAGACACAGTACAAGTGGCTCTTCGTATAAGACCTCTCATGCAACTGGAGATAGAGAGAGGGTGTGAGGAATGTATTGATATTATTCCAGACTGTCCTCAGGTTCAGATTAGAGATCTCGCGTTTACATATAACTATGTGTTTCCTCAACATATAACTCAGCAAGAATTTTACGACACAGCTGTCAAAGGTCTTATTGAAAAACTCTTTCAAGGTAATTATGTTTTTAGTTAAAGTGAAAACAACTTTTGTATTAAATTCTTGGTAAATGTGCCACTTTAATTAACATGAACAATTAATATATTTGTTACTCTAACAAACAAAAGGATCCAAAGGCATTCTCAATATTTTTAGAAGATTAATTTACACATACTTATATTTTTTTTTATGGTCTACAGATAGGCTGAAGTTTCACTTGATGAAAAGTGGCTAACACAAGCAATGCCACAGGTGCTGCATGTGCACTGCCGACTGTAGTAGGATTGAGAATAAGGAATTGGGTAGGGATAGGGAAATATCCTATCCCTGGCATCCTCTGGTATGTAGTGTACTGCATGCTCTGCAGTGTACCCTGCCACTTCTCTCCAGACACAAACCAGAGTCAACTTTAAAACTTTCATTTGCCAGGAATCAAACCCTGGACCTCTGAGACAGAGTGTTTCAATGCAAGCACCACTCATTCAATGAATTTGTCAAAATTTTGCAGTGGCCTGTACTTATAACATATTGAAATTAAATTGCCTGCTTGCCATCTTCTTTCAATCCACTTTATTACTATTTTCAGGATACAATGTAACTATTTTAGCATATGGACAAACTGGTTCTGGTAAGACTTTTACAATGGGAACAAATTACTCTGGATCTCATGGTGATTCTACTAAATTAGGTAAGGGGTGTATTATCTATTTAATAGGACATTTCATTTTTCTACGTAGATTATGTTAGTTGTATAGTACATTTGTGAACTCAGTATTCATACATCCTGTAATCCTTTGGTCCACGTAATTGCTATAGCTGATACGGCGGTATCTACGCCCCTGATATAAAATCCAAATTGGATGTTAAATTAGACGATGAAAATAATGCTTTTCTGCTAAGTCCTCACCAATTTCCATCCATTTTCCAAATTTCACTCAAAATGTATGTAATTTATTGAAAATTTACTGAACGTGTAATTGGCAGTGTCAGTTTGTTTCATTGAGCTTCATAAATATGTGAGAGAATATTAAGCTCACTATTAATTGTGGCATTAATTTGTTGATTTTTTTTTCTCAGGTGTTATACCACAAGCTGTGGCAGATATATTTGATTACATTGAAGATCACGAAGACAAGTTTATATTCAAGGTGACAGTTTCGTTCATGGAGCTTTACCAGGAGCAATGCTATGATTTGTTGTCAGGAAAGGAGAGGGGTCACAGTATTATTGAGATTAGAGAAGATGTAAATAAAGGAGTGGTTTTACCAGGTAATACTGATTATTTTTGCTATACACTATGAATAATTAAGATTACAAATATAAGAAAGTTGTTATCATTTGATTAGAATTAGTTATTCCACTTTTAAAGCATTTTTACTGCTTTTGAAAGTGAGCAGCTGAATATAAATTTAAATTGAATTCAAATAAAATATATTTATATATCTTCAATACTAAGGTAAGGTTAAATTCAAGAAGTTTATCCTGTAGTTGAATGTTCTACAATTAATTGGCCAAATAACAACCTTTTTTTTATGTTAAAGTCGACAGACAGGCTGACGGTCCACTTGATGGTAGGTGGCTACCGTCGCCTATAACACAACCAACGCCAAAGCTGCTGCAAGTGCGCTGCCGACTGGCTCGTCAACTGAATTAATTTACATACAATCAATTTATGTTCATTTGAGAAGTGTGTGTTGTGCAAAAAAATTAATTTGATGAGAGAAAATTTTTGCTCTATGATTTATTATGACTTAATTAGTGAGTCATCCCCTTATATAGTCCCGATTTGGCGCGATGTGATTTCTATTTATTCCCAAAGATAAAAGATAAACTTAGAGGAATTCGCTTTATGAGCTCTGAAGATGCAGTGGAAGCATTCGAAAACGCCATGGAAGAGACTCCTAAAGGAGATTGGGCCCACTGCTTCAGTCAGTGGTTCCATCGCATGTTACGGTGCTTGCAAATACTGAATGGAGACTACTTTGAAAAACAATAAGAAATACAAATAGCTGCCTGCATTATTTAGTTTTAAAATTTAGACTTAGAAAGCACTACAGTACTAAAGTAATGAGTCTTAGAAGGGCACAATAAATCAGCTCTGTACCCAGCTTGTACTGGGCACCGTAAAAATCTACCAAGACGCCAACAGAATATTCTTTGCAAGATGGCGACTTAATTCATTTCTGATTCGGGTATTCCATAGCTTATACTTTTTTAAGCTTTCCCTTGTTCTCATATATCATAATTTCCTACAATGTTACTATCAAGATTGTCCGATTGTCCACAATGTATTTTTTTTTTTCTCTTTATTTTTTTGCCTTGTATGAAATGTGTTTATTTTTAAGATTTTTGTACTAGATATATCCATGTTTTATCTTTGCACTAAACTATGTCCTTAAATCTCAACTTTGATTCAAATTTGTGTCTGCTGAGTGTTCCTCCCACCACTGAGCTTTCATTGCTATTATAAACATGTATTTTCATGGATTCATGGTTGCTTAGCATGGTCATCATGGTTGCAGGCATTTCGGAGTTACCTGTGTCGTCCACCATGGAAACCATGAGGGTATTAGAGCAAGGCTCGTCTGGTCGCGTGACTGGTTCCACCGCGATGAATCAAGCCTCCAGTCGAAGCCACGCCGTCTTTACCATCGTCATATACAAGGAAAGCCGGACTGATAAGTAAATACACATTTTGGTATGCAATAATACGCAAGAAAAAAATAGTATTGTGGCGTTGTTAGAAAATCGATTAATAAAATATAACCAATATAACATATAATAAATATCATCCACTCGGATGAAACGCAGTGTGCCCTGCTATTACTAAATTAAAATGTATTTGTACATAATGTATTTATTTCCAATAATGCAACTATACAGGAATATGGCGACCACATCAAAGTTTCACTTGGTGGATCTGGCTGGTTCGGAGAGGATAAAGAAGACGAAAGCGAGTGGAGAACGGCTCAGAGAGGGTGTCAAGATTAACCAGGGGCTGCTCGCTCTGGGAAATGTCATTTCTGCACTCGGAGATGGAACTAATAGGAGCTTTATCAGTTATAGGGACAGCAAATTGACGAGATTATTGCAAGGTACCACAACACCTATACCACAACCTCTATAAATGCATACGTTTTTAATATATCTCGTGAATAAAGGACACGAGAAAATCTTATTAAACCCTCCTATCAACCAGGGTAATAAAAGCCTAATTAAAACATAGAATAGAAATATTAAATAGAGTTAAGTGTTTGTATTTGTTACTGCTTTAATAATAAAGTAATACAATCTTAGACCATTGAATTATTTATCGACTTGAATGTGAGTGGGGTATTAAATCACGCCTCTATTCTGAGCACAAGATAAATGGTCTTTGTGCATCTTTGGCAGACAGTTTGGGCGGCAACTCACTGACGCTGATGGTGGCGTGCGTGAGTCCAGCCGATTACAACTTGGACGAGACGGTGTCGACGCTTCGCTATGCGGATCGCGCGCGCCGCATCCGCAACAAGCCCATCATCAACCAAGATGCCAAGGCTGCCGAAATCCTCAGGTATACAGTCTCCATTAATCGGGATGCAGGCCGAAAACTAAGCTATCTTAGTTTAGCTTAGCTCGCATAGCTGACACAGTTTTTCATGCTTATGTACACAAGTTTGCATAGTTTGCGGTCTGCACACAAGTATGAAAAATTTCGTCAGCTATGTGAGCTAAGCTGAACAAAGCTTACCTTTGGGTCTGCATCCAGCCTTTTAGCTTACTGTTAGTCACACATAATGTTTCATGCTATTTTTTGAAGATTTATCTATAAATTTATCTATTCTATAAATTATTATCCTTTTAAAATCGCAACATATTACATCTAAGATGTATGTACAGGCTATTCTCTAAAGGGGCTCTTGACTCGTGGAGGAAAAGGACAATAAATATTTTATTAGTGTGTGTAATAAATACGCGTACTAGGGTCATAAAAACTTTATTTTACAAAATTTCATCTACATTAATTTGTCTCCTTCAAAATACGCTCCATTCGTCGCTAGGCACATGTCTTTTCTAATTCTAATTTTAAGTTTTTTATTAAATTTATTGTATTGTAAAAAAATTAGAATTAAGAGTGAAGATAAATAATTATAAAATAAATAATAATTTGTTCGTGTGTTTGTTTCTTTGTTATTAAATTTACAACATAAATTGTCGAATATACAGAATATTTATACTTTATGAAAAAAAGGGTGTGTGTGTGTGTTTTTGGTGTCAGCGGTTGTCTTTGACTATGCAGTAGGTAAAGAGGGTAAATAAAGGCCCCATCTATTATGCTACAATAGAATAGGGAATATGAGTCTAATTAAAAAAAGAGATAATTTTTTTTATGAACATTATTGCTTTAGAATTGTGTTTATTTATGTAAATATTTTTAATATTATTTCTTTTTCCTTAAGGAAATAATTATTAAAAATTGCAAAAAAATAGTAAGAAATTCAAAATACTTGAAACGATCAGATTGTGACGTCAAAGTCTATAATGACAATGTCGATAAGCGCATAGTTAATTGTTTGATTTGGGATTTTTTAACATTTGATTGTATTGTAGACCGTGACGTCACGACAAGCGCGCCAAAAGGGCGGGTGTTTGAAGTGTCTGTAGCTGTTAGTTAATTTTTAATATTTTTTTTTTTGTTACTAAATTTTAGTTTTTAGCCGCTGAATATATTTTTTACATTTATTAACGATATAGACTATCGTGTAAAAATATTTTTAAAAAAAATGTGCATATTCCCTATTAGGTGAAGCGGCGACATTTGGGTAGAACTGCTGAAAAGAACATAACGCTTTTTAGTTAACGCTTGTATTAATTTTACTCATAAAATTTCTATACCGGAGGCCTTATATGAAAGTCGACAAAATGTAGACATTCTCTGCTCTGAAAATGTAAATTTTACGCTTGTAATATTTGCAATATGTGAGTGTTCTTTTAACAGTTGTTTGTTTTCGCTTGTTAGATTGCGCAACGTAATTAACGAACTGAGAATGCAGTTGCTCGGTAAACTACCTCCGCCGAGCGAACAGAATAACGAAGACCTAGAAGAGCAACTCGAAAAGGAACGCTCGAAATATGCCGAATTATTGAAGAAGTACAAACAAGTGACCGAGCACCTTGGCAATATGCTCATTGAGAACACGAATCTATGCGAAAAGGCGCTATTGGCCGAAGCTGCCAAAGACAAGATCGAGCGGAAATTGAACGAGTTGACGGAGCAATGCAATCAGACCATAGACACGTTGAACGCGAGCAATAATGTCGACGATGACTCGAGAAAGACGAACGTAGTCGACTATTTGAAGGAGATAAAGACTCGTTTGGAGGATTTGCAGACGGTGAATTTGAAGACCAACGAGGAATTGATTGATCATGAGATCAAGCTGTCGTTTGTTAAGGAGGGTAGTGACAATGATAAGATGGATGATGATGTTTCGCTGAATGAAGATCAAGTTGTTTTGGAGGAAGAGAAAAGAGCTATTGGACAGGTATGTTTATTTTATCTTATTTACATTGTAATAGCTGAGCTCTCTTTCTAATTAAATAGCTTGATGTTAAAGCTTCTTTCGAAACCTCTTTCTGCCCTTCCCCTGCAATTCATAGAAATTGCCCGAATGGACGACGATATCAGTGATGGATTTCAGTTTAGTTTGGGCAAGTGCGGAGACCTAATATTTCCTAATTTATAAACATTTTTTCAATTTCTGTTCATAATATGAAAATATTATTATTAAATAAAGGTTTTAAATTGATTATGGTAGGTATATTTGATGTAACTTTATTTAAATGTGGACTTTATTTCATTGAAAAGGTCGTTAGACAGGCTGACGGTCCACTTGATCGCCTATAACACAAGCAATGCAACAGGTGCTGAAAGTGCGCTGCTAACCATAGTAGGATTATAGGAAGTGATAGGGAAATGGGCTCTTGCATTTCACTCACCGAAACACGACACCACACATGCTGTTATTTCACAGTAGTCTTCAGTGGTTACTACCGCCAGACGGGCTGCCAGTCTGGCGGTACGCCAGTGTGCCGCCTTGCCACTATTTAAATTAAAACGTTTAAATTTGAATTAATCTCAAAAGTGAGTTAAGGGCTTCACTTGGGCAAATGACATTTACAGAACTCGCTGGCGGCGGGCGGAGACAATTCAACAGGCCTAGAAATTGTGTTTTTTTTTGTTTTTTGTTTTTACCATTAGAACAATACACAAAACGAAATTATTTATACAATTTTTTAAACTGACATTAACTTATTAATAGGTACAGACTGTCAAGTTTTATTAACGACAAACCTTTTTTTTTTCGTTAAATTTTATTTAACATATTCGCCTATTAAGTATTGATTTGTGTTATATTAGGTATAACACAATAGGTATTGATATATAACATAATATAACTTAAACACAATAGGTATTTTGTTTTGCCCTTTAGCTGCATGAGTGAAGTTTCTTATTAGTTAGAAAATAAGATTTTTTCGATTTTTTAAGTTTACTAATATCACTAAGTTTGTGAGCAGAATTTACATCTTGTATTTGAATTTAAATACGAGAACATGAAGAATTAGGGAAAATTTAGTAAATATATATTTTGTCTATAATTAGGTGGCTCTCAACCAAGAACTGCAGGAGTTGAATCGCGCGATGGCCATCAAGGCGTCGGTGGTGCAAGCGATTCTTGCCAACAACAAGGACATGCTGGACAGTCACAATAACCTCAAGGAGAATGAGGCGAAGATCTCAGACTTGGAGAAGGAAAGGGATGAACTGCTGCAGCAGCTGAAGCAGACAAAGGTAATTGAGAAGTGTTTATTCATAACTTCTAATTACTAAGTGTGAAAATGACGAATGTAATTAAATTAAGTTGGCGTGGTTAACATCCTTCTCGTCAGAGATTCCTAATTAATTTTATAAATGCTTAAGTAAGTTTGTTTGTTACGCTTTCACGCCTTAACTGCTCAACCGATCATCATGAAATTTTGCATACATGTTGTCAAGGATACAGAAAAGGACATAGGGTACCTTTCATCCAGAAAAAATTAATGTTCCCGAGGGATCATATAAAATATAGGTGTGGGCGAAAAAAGAAAAAGGGTCCGACGAAGTCGCGAGCAAAAGCTAGTAATGAAATTTATAAAAAAGAGTGTATGCTTATGACCACACCACACGATAGAAGCGAAAACAAAACGTGGCTGATGACGACAGCAGCCGAGTAAGCCCGATTCAGCGTCACCGGCCCGAGCTTGACGGTTCACTTACGTTCACTTCTCAGAAAAATTTCAATTAAAAAAAATCTCTGTTATAGCAATTGGTAATGAAATACAAAGTAGATAAAATAAAATTCAATGCTATCATCGCACCAAAGTCGCAACAAGAAAATTGATGATATATTTAATGTCATAAAAAAATAAATGGAACAAAATCTCTGTATATAAAAATGAATCCCCATTTCCCTTGGTCACGGCATCACGCGTGAACGGGTAGACCGATTTTAATTTGGTTTTCACTAATGGAAATAAACGGGGAATGTTCTTATATATAAAAATTGCACCTCGGGCGAAGCCGGGGGCGGGTCGTTAGTAATAAATAAATTACAAGATTAGTTCAAACCACGATCATAATAACAATAGATATTTTTAATGGAAATGGGCAATATCTAATGGTAATAGGAAATATTAATGGAATTCAATAGGTAAAGGACCCGTCGCACGAAGAGAGACGTACGAAGGTGTCGGCACTCGAACAAGAGATATCCAACCTCAAGAAGAAATGTCAACAGCAAGCCAACATTATCAAGACCAAGGAAAAGAACGAGGCCAAGATTGCGATGCTCAACGCCGAACTTCAGGCCATGAAAGCCAACAAGGTAACAAACAGCTTCCGGAAAGATCAATTCAATGTATGGTTTGGAAGCCTTGAGATTATTTTCCGTTTTGGGAAACGTATTTCTATTTAACCCAATAGGGATGTCTTAACATAAGCATGCGATTACCAAGTGGTAAGATGACTTGTGGGACAGTGCCACAATTAAACAGATTATATAAAAACAATTTACAGTAAAATGTACAATGATTATGAAGGCTTTGATTAAATATACTTGCTTGTAGATGCACTGTTAAGGTCCGTTTTTTATATCTTCAGACAACGATCGTGTCAGATGTAATATTATTTCATTTAATATGTAAGAACTTATTTATTTCTAGCGTAACTTATTCCCTCAGACGGCGTTAGGCACTGCCCGCGCACGGACAGCATTCGCAGAGAGAATATTTTGTTTGAGCCGAAACGTACTTGTCTGAGCGCTGTGTCCCAATGTAAATAGATCATTGGAACCGTGCAGTCTTTTGTTTTCTTCGCGTCAAACTGATACGAATTCATACGAAAATATCTTCAATAATCGCGTCAATATTCTCCTTCCAAATTTTTTTTTTTTAGCATAGGATGTACAGCCATAACTTGCTCTTTTTTTTAGTTTTGTCTTCCTCTCCCAGTAACAATGCATTTATAGAATTGAGAAGTGTTTTCAACATTTTCAGCAATTAATTATGAAACGTGTTTTTTTTCTACTAAAGCTGTTCAGTAATTGCCGGCAGAGAGCGGCGGATGCCGACTTGTCTGTTTCTGACATGGCACGTTTATGGTACGCTAGATCTAAATAAATGGTGCCTGACGGTGTCTGAGACGGTAAATGTCGGACACAATCGTTGTCTGAAGATATAAATAGACCTTTATTGCGCAAAAAGTGGCATCATAAAAATAAGGCATATAACTTACACAGATTTATAATGACCTAACTATTTCATCTCGCACTTTAAACTGAATAAACATCTGGTATTTTAATGTACCTTTGATTAAAGTGTGAATAATATAATATTCTTTTTACAATTGTGTTTTAACATACAATTTATTAAAAAGGTTTGTGTGGTTTTAAATTCAGAAACCAAATATATATTTTATCCATGTGCATTTAGTTTTAGCATTTTAGAGCTTGCACAATGCGACTTTTTTTCGGATGTATAATGATCAATAAAAAGAGGATATTCATATTGCAATGGTCATTAAATGACCTGGTCTTTTAAATAATTGGTCATTATTAATTGTTGTAATCCGTCATACAGTTGCATATTAGTGAACCCTAGTATATATCTGTCTTCTCCTCAAAGTGAAGAGATCTTCTCAATAGCACCTACATCTTTCATGTCTGTGTTTAAATTTGTGTGTAATGTGTGTCGTCGGCGGTCAGGTGCGCATAATAAAGCAGATGCGCGAGGAGAGCGAGAAGTTCCGCAAGTGGAAAGCGGACAACGAGCGCGCATTGGTGCGCCTGCGCAACGCTGACCGCAAGCGAGCCGGCGCCATGGCCAAGATGGAATCTCTGCACGCCAAGCAACAGTCCGTGCTCAAGCGTAAGATGGAGGCGGCCGTCGCCGTCAACAAGCGCCTTAAGGTACACAGACTGCATTCATAGAATAGAATAAATTTTATTTGCGATAAAGGACAATTTGAGTATACTATAAATTTGACAACACAAGAAAAAACAGAAATACACAGAGATAAATGTCCCCTGTCACAAACCGGAGCCAAATCAGCATAATACAGATTGTAAAAAATCTGCACTGATCTTCAATTAGAGCCTATTGAGGTCACATACTTATAACAAATAAAGTGTTTTATTTTTATTATGGTCAACAAACAAGCTGACGGACCACTTGGTGGTAGGTGGCTACCGTCGCCTATAACACAAGAAACGCCACAGATGC
Source organism: Bembecia ichneumoniformis (assembly GCA_910589475.2). Lineage (NCBI taxonomy): Eukaryota > Metazoa > Arthropoda > Insecta > Lepidoptera > Sesiidae > Bembecia > Bembecia ichneumoniformis. The sequence continues at coordinate 6,131,594 of OU342537.1, read as the reverse complement.
TGCAAGTGCGCTGCCGACTATAGTAGGATTATGGATAAGGGATCATAGGAAGGGCTATATAGGGCAATGACTCGTTTACTAACTCACCGAAATACAACAGCACACATAACACTGCGCATAACACAGTGTGCACTGCCACTACTTTCCAGATTCAGACCAGAGTCAACTTTGAAAAGTTCGTTTCCAAAGGTGACGCTGTTGGGAATCGAACCCGGGAATCCTGAGGTTTTTTATGTCCACTTTCCTAAATGTGTCCATTTCGGTCATGTAATGTGGATTACAGAGACACACAGAAATTAAGGGGAATTGAGTATTGAATGACTTGAGTTAGAATAAAACCTTTTCTGTTAAATGTGTATTATGTAATAGCCTCTTACAATCACGTTGGCATTTTCACAATAAAAAAAATAGAGTTGTAAGTGAACCTGCGACACCTGAAAGCGATGTGATATACGAGCAGATCCGGGCAGACTAATGCAACCTTAGGCATTAGAATGACTGCAATCCAAACAATTTTGCATTGTTAGTTGGGTGTCAGAAAATCAGTTTCCCGATAGGTACCCCATAATTTGTCAGAATAGCAAAAGGCGGCTCGTGTTGGTTGGTGCCGATCTACTCTGACCATGATTAGAACTTCCATTCAGTCAACAAGTCAAAAAGCCATTGCTGCTTAAGACTACATTTACTAGTACAGTAACATGTGCAAAAAGTCTAATCTTAATGCTTTTAATGACTTTCAGGACGCTCTAGATAAACAAAAACAATCGCAGATGAAACGAAACGCCAAAGGAAGTGTGAAGGCCGACGCCATTAACCAGTACATCGAACAAGAGCTCGAAGTACATCTCAGCATTGTCGAAGCTGAGAAGTCACTGGAGGAGCTAATGGAATACAGGTGGGTACAGTGGACGAATTTATATAAAGTTAACATCACACATTGAGTAGACCACGTTTGTTGATTGGTTATGTTACAACAGAGTCGAAGGTTCCGGATTTAATTCCAGCTTAGGTTACCTATGAGAACGATATTTTTATCAACCTGGACCTGGAATAATATTAAAAGTCCAAAAGATTGAAAAACCGAGCTTGAAGTTCCAACTTAACTAAAAACTTAAAACTATTGAATATTGTGCACGACATAGTAAAAAACCTTAAAAGTCAAAATAATTAAATGTTTCTTTACTAAACATATCCACACGTGCGAATATGGACAGCAAAAGCGTCTATGAGCGAGAGGCAAACAGAAGAGCCGCCAATTTCAATCCCTTTTTAATTGACTGGCTTATACTATTTTTAAATCTATGCTAATTATTGTAAACTTGCCGCTTTTTTGTATATTTTTAATTTATTGTACTTATATTAACATTTGGTTTAATATAAATGAAGGTGGATCCCAATAAGTATTTAATAATTTTCAGAGCGTTTATAACTGAGCAAATCGAACATTTACGGAACTCCACGGACTGTGAAGCGAACCGCAACAAAATAGCTGAGCTTGAGGACGATCTAGCGATGAGGAAAGCGCAGATGTCCGACTTGCAGCAGAAAATAATGATTGCTGATCAAGGTATACCTTAATATATTCTCCCTCATACCTTAAGACCTTATTAATGGTGCCCTTTCTCGCTATTTTCATTATCCTGTGAAATATATTTTTTTTTTTTCTAAATTGCCTTATATTTACTTATTTGCGCTTATTCTCTTGAAATAACCATGCCAATTATGAACTTTTGTCAAATTATTTCATTGCTTCGACAAGTAGCAATAGCTTGACAATGTATTTGAAGCGTTAAAACAATAGACGTAGTGTTTTTTACAATTAAAAATTACTAATTCTAAAAAATAAAACATAAGAACCACAAAAAAATACACAAGTTAGTAATAAAACCGATCCCGTATTCCCCAGGGTACGGAAAACCGATTTCCAGCGGCCAGGGGCCCATATTCTTCCCAAGGGTAGTAATGACTGAGACGTAGAACGTTTAGATTATTTTTAGTGTAATGCTATAAGCTAAATAGATAAGGGTGCAAGTTATACTTGTGCTTTCAGCGTCATGTTAAATTAGAATACTACAGTCAGTGTTTGCAAATAAAATGTTCACTGCCAAAGAAGGTGACTCACTATAAATAAAGTCGCAACACGATATTGATCTCGTTTGCCGGTGCCGCCCCATTGTATTGTAACGTCGACAAACAAAATTTAAGTTTTAGTCAGAAAAACTTTCTCTTATTGAAATGCTTTGTGCGTTTAATTGGGTGGTAAATATTCTCCAGATGTTGCCACTGGTTTAAAAAGACATTCTACCTAATCGGTAATTGTCTGTCCTCACTTCTTTATTTTAATTCTTTTCCTTGAACATTCTCTGCAAGGAGTCTTGGACTTTTAAAGTCTATCAGTGCCGGCACGTAACCAACATTATAAAAAAACCAATTGCACTTCACAGAGAACAAGGCGCGTACGCAATGGGACATTGTTCAATCGATGTTGGAGGCCAAATTCGCGTTAAAGCATCTCTTCGAACTGCTCGTAGACTCTAAGCGTGAGCTTCAGACACAGGGTGAGAAGGGCTATCAGGCCAAGTATGAAGAGATCAAAGAAGCACATGAAAGACTTGTTTTGGAATATGAAAATAGCAAAGCAGAATATGAAAGACTACTTGCCAATAATAAGCTCCAGTACGAACAGGATGTGAGTATATCTGTTTTTCTTTTAATATCATTAAAAAAACTATGCAATTTCGTTTTCAGGATTAGAACTTCTCTATGGATACTAGTAAAAATGCCTATATTATCAACTTTCCTGTCATGTTTTCACAATTAAAACACTATCGTTTTTGATATAATTGAATATAATTGAATAATATATAGGCTTGAAATTTCACGCGAACGGGCAAAAGCTAATTTATTTACATACAGATGAATAATATTTGTAGTGAAAGTACCACAAAATTGTTGGGAGTATAACACGAAGTATTGGAGTGTAAAAAAAATAGTGTATTTATCTAAATTGCATTTATACAGTTTATTTTGAATTTTATTTTTCAACTACATGCATCATTTTCTTCCTCCTTTTCTTGTTGCTTCTTCAATTGTTGGATATTAGCCATCAGTTTCTAATATTAATTTCTGATTGAAACATGAATGAAACACTTAAAATTTCAACCTAGGTCAAATTAGAGTCTTATTGGACTCTCACCTGTCGTTTTAAGACGTTAAATTTTGCGCGCCTTAACATATTTTGTACTAGATACGAAACCTTTTGTCTTCATGATGAACAAGTGTTGATGTTTCTGGCCCCAGAGTCTCTGTGTCTCATTGGTCTCTGTGTGCCCAATATCAAACCAATGTTTGCCATTAACTTTTTGTTAAGTGTACATAGATCGGGTATCTCAATCCAAAACTAGAATTCCAGGGACGATAGATCAGCTACTACGATTGCCACCCACGACGTTTGATTTGGTACCGTAGTTTGTGTCTGTACAAACGTACATAAAATACTGTTTATGTAGTATACTCATCCACGTATATACAAAGATGGTCATTATTCACTTTGTTTGTTACATTAATTTCACAAAGTAAATTTTCTATTGATTTGCATCCTATTTTTGTAAACAAAAATACATTGCTATAAATTACATTGGCTGAGACTATATAGAAAAAAATAGCTACTCCTTTTTAAAACCCGCTTTCTGGATGTTGCTCTTTATTGGATTGTTATTATATTAGTTTAATATTCATCCAATATCACTGGATTCTCCATCGCTGAATTGTACTAGTGAAGCAATGTAAAGCAACCTCGCCTACGAATCGCTTTTGGCAGATTAGATCATATTGTAAAATGATCACTCTTTGAAATGAAAATTTAATAAGTGAATTTATAACAATATACGGGATTTAATAAAATAATTTATAATATCTTTATTATATTTCATACTTTTTAACAATTGAATGTAATTGTGGTTTGTAGTTGACGGCGATTGTGGCGCTACAGAGAGGCGCGGTTGAAGGCTCCGGTCGAGGGTCTGCTTGTCAGCACTTGCAGAATGTCATTCAGGAACAGCAGAACAGATTGCTCATCTGTGAAGCGGATAATGTACGTATACGATCTCATGACGCGCTTCTGTCGACTAGGACAGATGAAAAGGGAATCTAAATACTGTGGGGCATGAAGACTGTAACATACCCTTTGTTATGTCACAGTTACATTTCTAAACTAAGTGAATTCTAAAAATTTGCAGCCGTGCAAATTTGCAACAATCTAGCGACAGTAACCAAACTAAAGATCACCGTGAAATAAAAGCATGTGTGCTGTTGTTGTGTTTTGGTGAATGAGTAAGGGATGCCAGAGCTCATTGCCCTATCCCTTCTTAATCCCTTATTCTTGGAGCGCGCGAGCACTTGTGGTGTTGTCACCCGCGTTAGTCTGTCTGTTGACCTTATCATAAAAAAGGTGTGTGCCTATGAATTAAAAGACAGTGATAAGAAAACGCATAAAGTAATTTTCTTTTTACAGAAAAAGTTAGCCGAAGAGTTGGAGCAGTTGCGCAACGCGAGTAAAAGGCAACCAAAACGTCCCACTGACAAGAGTGTTGTGACGATGTTCAAAGATTTGGAGGATGTTGAGCCAATAGACGAGGACGATGTCGAGAATGACCCAGATTGGAGGGCCACTCCTTTCTCCAAGAGGATACAGGTTGGCAAATTTTTTGCTTTTGGAAACTATTTGATTTTTTTTTGTATTCAGAATTTTTATAATTTAGTTTAAAATTAAAATTAAAGAATTGCATATATAACTTTTTCTTTTCGGGATTCGAATCTGGGTTGCAAACGTTCTTCCCTCACGGCTAAGGAAGTACCTAAACTTATTCACTTCGATTTTGGTTAAAATTATTCATTTCCGCCTCAATCAGCCGCGCATAGCCTTTATCGTGTGATATCTTCGCGGAATCGCTTCTGTCAGTCGCGTTACAGAGCTGAATGATTGAGAATCAATGCAAATCGTAACTTATCGACGAAGAGTTGAGTACAGCGCTGAACGCAGCGGAACAGAGTTATTTACTGTTGTTAGCATGCGAATGATAAAACACACCTGTCAAAGGTGAAGTGACGCATACGCATAAATGTAGTTTTCCCTTAGTTAGCCCTGATTTTTACGTCCGAAAATGAAGTTTTTAATTTTCGCTCCAAAAAATATATGTACTATCGTCAATAATAATTTTCAAACCGTAACTAATGCACATTAATCTTTATCAATGAAATTATCCCTCTTGCCTTTTTATCGTTTTTATTGCTTGTTGTATTGCATCGTGGTGTTTGTGTTGTGGTGTTACAGGCGCATCGCTCGCGGCTCACCATGAACTTCACGACGAGCGAGGATTCGAACGGTAGTAACGCGCGGGCTGTGAAGCGAGGCAACGACGGCGCGCCGCACTGCAGCTGCCGGGGCAGTTGCTCCTCCAAGATTTGCGGCTGCGTGAAGGCCGGCCTCGGGTGCGGCGGCACTTGTCGCTGCCAGCGGGACCTCTGCCGCAACCGTCGACGCACGGCCGCCTCATCCGACAGCGATGACACCGAGAATCACGTCAGTATCACCTCATATGTTAGGTTGGGGAAGGGAATTTCCTGTCTATCACATAAATGCACGAAGAATAGAGGTAAGGAGGACAAATTCTATACATGAGAAAGAGTCGGTCGGCTACAATTAAATAGGAGGCGCTGTAGTAGCATTTTAACGGTGATTTCCATTAATTACGCAACGTCATACTTTCATACCAAATCGCAATGCTACACAAGCGCCATTGTGGTCATGTTATGAACATTATTTAATGATTGTATCTTGACAATTTTTCAGTTTAACACCCATATAAATTTAGTCCCAAATACTTCTATTCTCTATGCATAAGTGGTAATGATCGGGAATTCGGGACATAATATAGAATAAATAATAATAGTCCCGATTCATCACTTGAGGTTGAACGTTTAGACTCTGATTTTGATTATTATGCGTTACTTATTAATAGGCGTAGTCATGGTAATGAATGTAGCCACCATCAGATGAGTTGGATACGTCAGGTTGACCTTTACATAAATTAATTTAAATAAACATACTGATTTTTCTTTAATAATTAGTTCTTCTTAGTAATACAGAATTAAAAATAAAATATTACTACATTATAAAATTCTAAGAGAGCGTCGGTGGCGAAGTGGGAAAGATGTGGCCTGTCATGTCGAGAGGTCCAAGTTCGATTTGTGGTCATGCCATGTACAAATGGTTTTCTTTTTTCCTAAAAACTTAAGTGCATTTACTGACTGCTCTCAAACGTTGAAGGAAAAAATAGTGAGATTTCACGGACATCTAATATGCATTCGGCTATTACATTTAACGTAAACGTATAATTGACGAAACAATTAATTTGTGAACCCTTTTTCTGCCTTTTCCAGCCCTTAAATTCGCAACTACTGAGCGATAGTTCTCCGACAACTTCGTACTTCGACGGCAAGTAAGTGTCGCATTTTAGAAACTCATTTGCCTTACGGGACTCTTTATTTTAAATAGGAATAATAGCATGTGATTGTATAGATTCGTATCGCCTTCAAAAATCGAATGGCCACAAACGACACTGTGCGATGTGACGTCACGAAGAAGTGCAACAGTAGCGCCATCTAGAGTGTCCGTGTCCAAGGGGAACGTTGGTTGTGAAGGTCGTACGCCGAAGTGGATGGTCGCGTTGCTTTTGTATAACACGTGTGTGGCGCCGATGGCCACTTACTGCGCCGACACTATAGTGCAGTGCGGTTCCGATGTCGCCAAATACAACCTCGTGTCGTTCATCTTCAAATATATCTTTCGAGAGGTGAACTAATTAAAAATAAAGAAGAAAGAATTAGTGATCAAATGGGAGCAAAAAATTAAAACTCACAAATTTACTACAGAAATAATAAAGAATGCGACATCAAAGACGAAATATTACATTACAATAAGTATATGTATATTGTAAGAAATTTACTTTCAAACATACTATTTCTTTAATTTTGAGATTATAATATAATTTGTAAATGTATCTTCGGCGAGTAGCAATAGCTTGAAAATTGTTAAATTTATGTGTTTTTAGTCTGTGCAACAGTTTTTTTTTTGTTTAATTTAGTCAACGTCAACGTGATAAAGTTGAAGTAACAACATTTAGTTTTTCGATCCTAAAAGTGTTGGTGTGGTTTTACATGCTTTCCAAAGTCAAAATTTAAACAAGAAATTTCACTGTTCGGAACTTTCTATCAATTAATTAAATATTAATCCTACTTATAAATGCGATAGTTTATGAGGGTGGATGGATGTTTGTTACTCTTTCAAGTAACAATTACTTAAAGGATTCGGATGAAATTTGGCACACAGATAGTTTATTACCTGGATTAACATAATATAGGGGCTACTTTTTATCCTGGAAAAATGTTAGGTTCTCGACTAATCGCACCCAAGTAGCGAGCATCACCTAGTCAACTCATAAAAAATGTTTGTGTTTGACATTAGTATTCACCGTTACAATTTTTTTCGAGCTCAATTCCTAAATTCTGCGTCATTTTTGGTTACTTTACTATTTTAACACGTTGAAAACATAATCCGTTATTAGCCAATTGCTACTTGTTAAAGTTGTATCCATGATTTTTTTCTTTAACAATTTGAAAGTAACGCTATAATTTTGTTTAGCGCCATCTATAGCCGACTAGAAGAACGCCACTCTACTGCGTGAAGTAATTTTAATACTGAACGGTTTCGTATAAAGTTATATTATTACTCCGAGTTTGCTCTCATTTGGACAAAACATCGTTTTGTGGGATTAATGCTCTTACTGAATTTTTGATGAAAGCAACTAGTTTGTGTCGGCTGCGTATTACCTCAACGTCAATACGGATTTGAACTCCACTTTTTTATAATTTTTTAGTAATATATTTTCTACGCGAGCTTTACAGTAAGTTTTATAAAAAATGCTAAAATGCGCATGGCAATTTAAAAAAAAGATTTGACGTTGTAATCGTTATGGTGTAAAATCAGTAAGTGCATAGTTCTGCAAAACGCTTTGTGTAGACTAGTTTAGTCTATTGGCACGGATTGTATATAATCATTTTCAACACAATCATTAGAATTTTGTCACTTGGCGCTCATTTGATTGGTCGATTTTAAGTTGTTGTTTTGTAGTTTATATAACAGCATGACGAGAGATACTGTGCAGAACTATGTATGGGCTGAATTTATATAAAACAAAGAAATCATAGATTGACATCGTAACATGTGAATTTTTACAGACAATGATACGTGTATGTTAATTGAATGTACCGTGAAAGATTAAAGAGCAAATAAGATAAATGGGACTATAGACTTCTCAAGTGCTATTGTTTGACAATATTGTTTTTTTTTTTACATTGAAATTCTGTATAAAAAGCAACATATAAAGAAAATTGTAAAGATTACATATTTTTTGCATTGGGAGCTGACAATTTGCAAATTTTCTTTAGTCACACAAAATAGTGCATGATTGCAGAACCTTGAAGGTTTTAGAGGGGAATGCCATGTTTACGCTGTCGATCTATACATAATTAGTCTGTTAGAAATTATATAGATTGGAATAGTCGCTATTCAATAGTGTTAATGTATTAAATTAGCTCGTATCTTAAAGAAATGTATTCTAAGAATAACTAATCAGTCACACCGTGTCACGTATTCATAATCCAAATGGTCCACAACCCCAATTTAAATGGTAACTAGTTTTCGCCCCGTCCGCGTCCCTTTTTTTAGTCGCGATGTGATAATTTTTTGGTTCAGTGGACCATTTGTGGTGTGGTCTGTGTGCCTCGGTCTCGTATAAAGGTGCAAAAAAGTTTTGATTTGACAATATTTGATCTGTTTGGTTCAATTACAATTCGAAAAACTTTTTAATTGCAAATTTTTTCGCAACAAATTTATACTAACAATTTTTTTCTATGCTTACAGAGATCACTGTAATACTACGTTTGTAAAAAAGAAGAAGAGTTACTTTTTCCCAGAGGATCAAGTGAACAGCACAGAATATTAAAATTTAAAGGTATAATTGATATCAATTTATTTTTATTAGTTTTTTTTACGCTCTAAGAAAAGTAAAATTATTTAAGGGTCAATTCTATAATATAGTTTAAGGTCGTGAAGAATGAAAGGTAAAAGTTAAAACTAATTCATACATAAAACAATTTTTTAATATGTAAAATATTTTTTATGTGTTGTGTGGGAGTGAAGCGATAAGTGAAAGCCATCCTAGCAGGACACTTATCGCTTTGTTGTAACGGTACAGTGAGCAATCAAAATCATTAGTTCCTCACAAAGTCCTCACGAATATTTAAAAGTCAAATAAATCTTTATTATTACATAATGTGTATGTACATAATACCAATAATATTATAAATGCAAAAGCTTGATTAATATCAGTTAGCAAAAGCTATTCATTTTATTTTCATACAAATCTATCCAACCATTGTATTATAATTGTGTCACTAGTTTTCAATATAGTCAGTTATAGTCTCAATTTTGATAATTGGGTTTGATATCGAAATTGATCCAGTACTAACTGTCTGTGAAATGAAAAGCAGTCAGGGGAAATATAAGAGAGAATAACTCATATATTAGCCGAATTAAAAGAATCTTGTTCTAAATTTAAATTTCCTTGCAAAGATATTAAGACAACTTTAATATCAACATTATACGTTCATTTATTAAAAACTTGGATTTTGAATAACGTTAGGATGAATAGCGAAAAGTTTTCGATACAGTTTTTCAGGTAAAAAAAGTCATATTGTAAGAAACAGTAATCAGGAATGGCCAATCATTTACCTTACATAATTTACGACCTATTAATTATGCTATAAATAGTAAGTTTTTGTAAAAAACACACATGCGCATGTATTTGGCGATGTTTGAGGGAGCGATAGCCAAGAAGAATTGAGTATCACACGATCTATACTCAACTGTCACAGGTGAAACTTCAAAGTAAATCTATTTTTTAATTAATTACACGATTATCTTTTGACAGGAAGGAGAAGACTGGATCTATTATGGATAGGACTTTTGCACGATTTTTCACCATCACACGCACGACAGTTTCGGATGTTTTTGTAGTCAAAACTTTTTGATTGCAGTACAATAGCGATTCTCGTAACAAAACGCGAAAATGTTTGAATGTTAAAAGTGGGAGTTAATTTTTTGGAGAGTTTCTCTGTTTGGCCGGAACACAGAAATAGTAACACAAATAAGATAAGTTTATTTATTTTGCGTTGCGATTTTTTTAATTTTTTATATTCCCCTTTCCCCACATCATACGTTATCCTTTATAGGTGACGGTAGTCTTCAGGTCGACCGTCAACCTGCTTGCGAACCTTTATATTAAAAAGGCTTTCAAGCATTTTTATATTTTGATATTATATTGATGTGTGTATTGCGACCCAGTTAGTTATGAATTTGTTTTCAAATCTTATGTAAATAACGTGAATTAACTGCATATATTCAAAATTTGTTTTAAAACGCCATCGGAAGAGAAAGAATTAATACCTACACTAATAATTAAATATAATGAAATTTTTTTTTTCAACCTCTATCAAATTTAATTTACTTGCTTCTCATATGGTATGCAATTTTGTAATATGCAAGTTTTAAAGTTTTCGAGCTCATTGCTGGATAAATTGGGCAGTCACATGTATTAAAAACGTATTTGTTACATGTTGCAAATGTGTGTAGATGATTAAGTGCCTTATCGTCATTGACATAAAGCAGTATACAACTTGTCATCCTTTATGTATACATATTGATACATGTGATTGTAATGTCGAGTTGTAGATGTTTCCTAATATATGACTTGTTTGTAAATGTGATATTATTAATATAATTATGACGGGAAATTGTATAAGTTTTTTAAATAAGCTTACATCAATAAAATATTAATGCTTTTTTATTCAATCGTTTTATTAGAGTAAACATTTTAAGAGCCCACTTAAATTCTTGGGCAAAGGTAAGTATATTAGTGTTAAGATTAAATAGAAAGATTTCTAGAAATTGAAATTACAGAATACTGTATGTAGCTTCCAAATTGAAGATTTCTATTATTTTACACAAGTCGGATTGATTCCATCCAATTGGCAAGGGTTGTTTTTGAAAAATCAGCGAATGGCTTAGTTTGAGTCCGTACTGAATTATACAAACATATTCGAATGTTTAAATTAGCAATGGACAGAAAATTATTTTCAATATTGCAAAATAAACAAGGCAAAAGTTATTAAAAATTCCTAATTTAAGGCGCCTTTTTTTATTAGATGAGCTTAGTTTTTCATACTTTCATTTACCTGCGAGATACAGGATAAAGGGGTATAGGTAATGAAGTCTAAATTTCAGGTTCCATTCACTTCCGAAAATATGAGGGTCTAAATTACTCCAAAGTACTTGTTTATATAAAAAATCGTTAAACCTAATTGCAAGAAATAAGTGTATGTACACTGTTCAAAAGCATAATCTAACCAATCGCAACATAAGGAAGAGACTACTCTGACTGTTTACCAACAAAAGCGCAGTGTTTGGTTTAAAATAATAAAAAGTGGTCATATAAGCGTCAAAAATCCATCAATGGATCTTTTAAATGGGTTAAAGTGGACATACGTAGGGATAACCCAGTGGGTCCAACTTTTAGCTGGCTCCACGGCAGATGCACGTTCGAATCCCGCTTGGAATGGCGCCACGAGTTCTTTAATTCACGACTGATGTTTGCCTTAGAAAGTTATAAATTATGTATAATTACTTGGTATAACACGTGTTTATGAAGAGCAATCGATGCCTTCCCATTACGGTGGGACTATTATACATACACATAAAGAAGATTTACATTTAGGATTTACAATTTTGACAAATAACAGATCATGTACTTATTGGAAGTTCAAAAACAATAAAGCAATTAAAACAAGATTAACTCGAACAGCGATTATTATTTCCAAGAATTTAGGAAATAACAAATTGTTTGGCAACATTGAAATTTTAGAAATTAGGTAATTAACTTTTTTTATGTTAAGGTCGGCGGACAGGCTCTCGGTCCACTTGATGGTAGGTGGCTACTTTCGCCTGTAACACAACAACGCTACAGGTGCTGCAAGTGCGACTACATCAGTAGGATTAAGGATGAGGGATTAGGAAGGGTTAGAGAAATGTTCACTGGCATCCCTTACTCATTTACCGAAACATCAACAAAAGCGCTGTAAGAGGGGTGGTTCCTGTCGCTAGATGGGCTGCCTAAATGATTGCGAAACGCAGTGTGCCCTGCCACTACTTTCCAGATCCAGACCAGGGCCAACTTTAAAGAGTTCATTCCCAAAGATGACTCAGCCGGGAATCGAACGCGGGAACCCTAGAACAGAGCGTTAAGGCAAGCACCCTAACCACTCGCCCAATGGTTCCAACTTTTGAGAGTGTGGTTAAGCTACTTCTACTATACATTGTTATAATTACATATATTTATCTTATTTTACAATCTCTTTATGTTTCTAAATAAAAATAAGATTGACACAAAAATGTAATGATCAATAACAAATATTAAATACAAATTTCTTTGCTAACAATTTGTATATGATGAAAGAATACATTGTAAATACGTAATTCTTATATTTTAAAAATAATCGTAACATTCAATACCCAACTCGCCAACGTCCATACTACGTTGAATACACCGGTTCTCGTCCGATCACCGAAGTTAAGCAACGTCGGGCGCGGTCAGTACTTGGATGGGTGACCGCCTGGGAACACCGCGTGATGTTGGCTCTTTTGCATTTACCGACTCTTTTCCCAACAGACACACGAATGGATTTTACTTTATTGATTGTTTGTAAGCAGGCTACATATCAGTGGAATGCTGTGGAACGGAAATTTCCGTCGATTGTGTTCTAAGAGAATCGCAATTGTACAACCATCAATTTCATAACATATTCATTGTTCATTTGCTTTGTTTCATTTTTATTCATCAGTGATTACAGTTGGTTGTAGTTAAATTTTTTATTTGTATTTAGAATCGCAAAGATAAACACAACATGGAACTTTAATATTACATTTCTTTTTAAATAACTTTCTTTGCACGGCTTTTCATGGGTTTAAATGAGAAGACGTCAAACGACACAGCTAAAGTAGGTGGGTACGACTTTATTATAAATAAAAGGTAATACTAGCCATAATATTAACTAATTTATTGTAAAATACAACTCAAAATTCATTCGCTTCAAAGATTTAACTGAAAAAAAAAAACAGACTAACGCGTATAGCATACCCCGTCTGTAGGTAATAACATAGATAAAATACTACTTAACCAGTAAGTAGTATTTTATCTATGGTAATAATCATCTTTAAACCTTTAAACAGAAGATCACAGCAAAATAATAGCACGTCTGTTGTGTCTCAGTGAGTGAGTAAGAGATATAATGTCAGAATCATTCCTGTATGCTTAAATACTTCATTTTATGAAACTAACAATACAGTGAATTGTCAATGTCAGATTGCCTGCCGATCTTTACTCAAAAATACTTGGGATCTAAGAGGCTTTTAGAAGTCCAACCAGTATTTTGATGCACTAGCTTTACTGCGCGACTTCGTCCGCTCCTCTTTTGCCGAGCATTTATTTAATTTAATTTTTAGATGATCCCTCGGAACCGTTTTTTTTTATTCTGAATGAAAGGTACCCTATGTCCTTTTTTGACAACGCGTAGGTATGCAAAATTTCATGATGATCTTTTAAGTTTAACGGCGAAAAGCATAACAAATAAACAAACTGACTAACGCTAAGTTAAGATAACGTTATTTTTGAACTAATAAAACGTGAAAAAATAAATATTTATACATAGTAGACCGCCTCCTTAGTAATTTCTATGTAAGTTCGTGTAATAAAGTACACATACAACAATGTAATATACTAATATATAAAGCTGAAGAGTTTGTTTGTTTGTTTGAACGCGCTAATCTCAGGATCTACTAATTCGAATTGAAAAATTCTTTTTGTATTGAATAGTCCATTTATCGAGGAAGGCTATATAACATTACGCTACGATCAATAGTATTATAAGTATATAAGCAGTGTCCAGTACCGCGCGCCCCACGCGCACTTCACCGCCGTATGGGCCGCGACCCGCCCCCGGCTTCGCCCGGCGTGCAATTTTTATATATATGAACATTCCCCGTTTATCCCTCTTTCCATTAGTGAAAACCGAATTAAAATCGGTTTACCCGTTCACGCGTGATGCCGTGCGTGACCAAGGGAAATGGGGATTCATTTTTATATATAGAGATAGATAAAGTTACATAAGTATAATGTTGTATATTACCCCTGGGTTTTCTTTTGAGCTAGATATTATTGTGATATTTCATTGGTAATTTTTACATCGTCATCTATATTTTATTTCTGCCACCTTGACCGCCTTCCTCAACATCCTTAGTGCATCGAAATACGTCATCGGACGTTTATGAGTCAAATGAAAGCCTCTATCGCTTTTCGGCACCTACTATCATTTTTCGATTTAAAAATGCTCTAAACATTATTAATAACATCCTATACTTATCACTTTTTTACTTTTTGAAATTTTTACCTTTATATATTTTTATCTTTTTTTCTAAACAAAATGACTGCATGCAAAATTCTGTGTATGTATGTGTGTGTGTGTGTGTGTGTGTGTGTGTGTGCGTGTGTGTGTCACCTCCGACGCACGACTGGAGTTTACTTCTTTAAATGTATAAAATTTTCCTCGTGTCTGTAGATAACTGGACACCTGATTACTTTATATTAGGTATTTAGTTACGTTCGGTATACACAGATGTCACCACGTTTTATAGTTTCAAATAGTTTCTTTTTTCGACGACAGATGTAGCTGGGACGGCAGTTTATAACGCGCTATCGTTTTGTTCCTCAACGCAGACTACACTTTTCTTACAAGATTTAAACGTTTGCTTTTATAAGCCCAGATAATAGAATTAGGGAACATAAATATATGCGTCAGCTGTCACACAAATGTCAAAGCGACAGATAACGTAACGCTTAGTTAACGCTTGTATTAATTTTACCCGTCGTAAAATTTCCATATCAGGTGCCTTATATGAAAATCGAGGAGTAGGTATACCTACTCTAAATATTTACGTATATAAGATTTATAATTTTTTTTATAGCTAGGAGTGACGTTTAGTAAGGAATTGTATGATCAGATTAGAATTCTTTCAATTATTAAATATTGTATTTATTTATATTAATAAAATGAAGCTAAACAGTTTGTTTTTTTTACCAGTCGTATTCATTTTGAATTTGACATCCGAATTCTTGAAGAAGGTTAAGTTTACTTGACATCACTATTTATTCAAAAGGAATTCACTAAAACGCTGTAATCAATATGTATCTAAATATGTTGCGTAAGTTAGAAGAACTAAAATTAAACGCCATTAATAGTGACTTAAAATATATTAGGTACATTATTTCAAGTATTGATGTATTTATTTTTAATTCTATTCTCAAAATTCCATCGTTTTGCAGCTTGATATCCTACCTTTTCTGTAATATATCTTTTACATACATTTACACATATTTTAAAATAAAGTCACTGTCCGCCTCTGTTCAAAATTCTACTTTAATTTCTTCAAAACCATCAAAAGATTTCGTTACTGTTTTCACTAATGGAAGGAGCGGTAAAGGTTTGTTTATATTTAAGTAGCGACCCGCCCCCGGCTTCGCCCGGCGTGCAATTTTTATATATAAGAACATTCCCCGTTTATCCCACTTTCCATTAGTAAAAAATCAAAATCGGTCTACCCGTTCACGCGTGATGCCGTGACCAAGGGAAATAGGGATTCATTTTTATATATATAGAAGACTAGCGACCCCCCCCGGCCCGGGGTGCAATTTTTATATATAAGAACATTCCCCGTTTATCCCACTTTCCATTAGTGAAAAATCAAAATCGGTCTACCCGTTCACGCGTGATGCCGTGACCAAGGGAAATAGGGATTCATTTTTATATATATAGAAGACTAGCGACCCCCCCCCGGCCCGGGGTGCAATTTTTATATATAAGAACATTCCCCGTTTATCCCACTTTCCATTAGTGAAAAATCAAAATCGGTCTACCCGTTCACGCGTGATGCCGTGACCAAGGGAAATAGGGATTCATTTTTATATATATAGAAGACTAGCGACCCCCCCGGCCCGGGGTGCAATTTTTATATATAAGAACATTCCCCGTTTATCCCTCTTTCCATTAGTCAAAACCGAATTAAAATCGGTCTACCCAGTCACGCGTGATGCCGTGGCCAAGGGAAATGGGGATTCATTTATATATATAGATTTGCAGTTAAAAATTTGTAGCCGTACAAAGCCGCGGGCGGGTGGTTAGATCAAAAATAAATATCATTTGATTCATATAAAGCTTAAATTTGACAGAAATGGAGGGACAGAAATTCCTATAGGTAAGTAATAATTTACATTCTTTAGTTTACATGTCAGGCGTCGTTTTGGAAGTGAAATGAGGACTAACCGTCGAGATGCGATAGTAATGCATCTTTCACACCTGCGTTTCGCCACGAGTCGAAGGCTCGCTTTCGTTATTTACGGGGAGAAATCTCGGACCGGTCGCGAGACGCAACCAGACGGACTCAGTCCCGTAGTCCGCGCCGGCGCGCCGCCACGTACGTCTCGCGCCTACAGTTATTCCACCTATTATACCGTGCAACGGCCCAAACATATTTCGCAGAACTTCTACCGAAATTCACAACGAGTTGACAGATTGTTTTTGCGCGTGTGTGTTGTGTATCATAACTATTGTGTGATTAAGTGTTCGCGAAAGTTCAATTTTTTTTTTTCATTAGAAAGTGGCCCGTCTACCTGGAGTGTTTTTCTACCGGTATGTTTCTGTTTAGTTGTAATGCGTGCGTAATAGCGGTATTTAGGGACGCGTTTCATCCATTCAATCGGCTCAGAGAAGCGAAGCCTCTCACTTGGCATCATTGGCATCTCTCAACATTGCACCTACATTTAGATGTGGCCGTATATTTGACCATAAACCTGTGTGTTATGTTCGGGTCGTGAACTTTTTTGAAAGAATTCATAGACGCATCTTTTTTTCTTTACCAATTTTAAGTTAGACGAGTGAGATTTTTCTACTGCTTATTTGGATTGATACTTAATGTATTTTTTAAGTTAAGCTAGCAGTCCATTTTGGGTTAGGTAGGTATTACGTTGATTGATAAAATAATAATCAAGGCTAAGGGGATGCAAGTTTATGCATCCCGATGTTTGAGTTACAGAAATGGGCTCCGACCTGGCTCCGACTCTTAAAACACTTTACTTCCACATTGTAATACAAAAGCATAAGTGCTGTTACTTCCGCGGAACGCAATGCGCTCACCTATTACCAAAATATGAACTTAACTATCGACTCGCTCCCAGTTTCGCATGGAGGAAATTTTTCCTATAAATTGTATTCCTCGAATATCGCTCTAACTGTTTAAAAAAATAGTTTTTAGAATTTTTGTCTGTTTGTCTGTGAATTTGTGCACGCTAATCTCTGAAACGGCTAAATCGATTTGAATGCGGTTTTCACTGATGTATTCCAGCAAGCTTCCCGTAAGATTTAGTGTTTGTTTGTTTCATTCCAATCGGTTTACAAACAAAAAGTTACGCGCTATACTGAATACTACGCCTATGAAGTTGCGTGAAGTTGCGGACTCAGCTAATAATGACATCTGTATCTGTACATACATACAGATCCCCATAAATAAATAATGTACATACTAAAAAATAAGAGGAAAAATAATGAATTAAGTATACCATTTTTAATATTTTTTCGATATGCGTGTTAAAATGTATTCTACTTTTAACACTTGGGCATTTACTTACTCGTACTTGGTATGTTAATCGTTCTGGACCCAAAGGTCGAAAATTAAAAACAAACGCTCATACAAAAGAGTTCAACGTGCAGCATTAAAAAAAAACTAAGTCATAACTAAACAAGGATGAATTAGAGCCTGCTGCTATTAATTCCAAAAGGATTACCAACGAAATACAATTTACAAATTAATCTTTCAATTGATAGTTAAAAAAAACCTATTAATTTTTTTAATATTAAATAATCCTAAGTGTTTAATCATTGAATTATGCTAGTTATTACATTATCTTATATTAAAAAAAAACACTTTTTATTAAGTTGCCTTTATGAGTATCAAACAGACATGGCCTTCACTAGTCAAACGTTTAATCATCGATGTTTTTTAATATAGTTTTACTTCTAAATCTTTAGTTTGTGATATTTTGAGGCAAGTTTAAAGGTCGGTTTTGCCTTAAACGTACTGTGTGCAGTCATGAGAATTTATATTGATGCCAAACTTTATATGGCTTTAGGTGCTATTGCAAGCCAAACCAAAAAAGTCAAGTGTAGGCGACTAAACAACGGTAAATTTTACAAAATAAGCTTATTCGGTTCGTTGTTTTGTTTAAATAAAGCGAATGATCTTTAATATTACAAATTGTTACGACTACATAATTAATTCAAAAGCTTTTTTTAAGTGCTTTGGCTATAATATTGTAGGTACCTACCTCATTGAGAACATTTTATCTTTACCTATAATAAAATCGTAGCCGTGTTTGTAAATTAAATATTTTTTCAAAAAAAAAAAAAAAAAAACTATTTATAGACGTTGTACCAATGGTACCGAGGTCAAAAAAATAATTTTTAGAATTTTTGTCTGTGTGTTTGTGCACGCTAATCTCAAAAACGGGTTAACCGATTTGAATACGTTTGTCAATGATGTATTATATCAAACCTCCCGTAACATTTTAGTGTTTTTATCATTGAAATCGGTTTACAAACAAAAAAGTTTGTAGATTTAAAGAATCACGACCAACATTTTTTCGATAAAAATGCAATAAAATGATTCTTCAGTTGAATTGGCTGAAACTTAATTAACTATATGTCATCATCTGTAAAACGATGATGACTGAAAGTTAAAAATGAACAGTTTAGGAGATTTTGAATTTTTCAATGTAAGTTGACCTCAGATCTACGAGTATATGATCAATCATATTAAGTAGGGTTCAGCTTATGCTGGTAGCCTTTAATTTATACATAATTATGATAAAATCGTAAACGAGCCGTGTCTATACCTACATTGAATATTTTTTCAAAAAAACCATTTCAACACGTTATGCCTATGTTACCGAGGTCAAAAAATAGTTGTAAGAATTTTTGTCTGTTTGTGCATTTATGCACGCTAATCTGAGAAACAACTATCTATTTGAATGCTGTTTTCACTGATGTAAACAGCATTCAAATTAATTTGTTAAGCTGTAATAAGCTTCCCGTAGCATTAAGTGTTTGTTTCATTCCAATAGGGGATTGGACAAATTTTCAGAAAGTGTTTTAAATTAATCTTCATGGATATTTATTCCCATAAAAAATACTATTTTATTTATTTATAGCCTTTTAGGTACTCAAAATCATGTTTTAATATTGTTTGTTTGAAAATGCCGCCAAAACGCCACGATACTTCATCTGAGAGCGCGTAACGTCATTTGTGGTCATATCATAATTTGTTATGATTGCCCACAAATGACGTCACGCAGTGTGATTGGTGTTTCAGTATAGGTTAAAAATATTGTAAATAATAAAATTTTATTTCTTCATTTAAAAATATTTAAATGAATTATATTAAATTATTATTCGATAAATAATCGTAAAAAATTATATATTTTCTTTCTAAGTACATTTTAGATTTTAATCTGATTACTGTCCGATCCCCTATTGGTTTACAAACAAAAAAGTTATGCGCTACACCGAACACGCGTACAAAGTTGCGGGCTCAGCTAGTAATAAATATATCAATTCCAATGTTATGTTAGCGTTTATCCTTTAAAATGGGTAACTATAGTTTATATATTTAATTAGCAAATGGTAGTTACTGATGTCGATAGACAAGATACGTTTAATAAACCAGGCTCGTTCAGCCGGTGTGCACGCCACGAATTTGCATTTAAATGTCATGGTGGGCGATACAAAAGCATGCAGGACGTCATGTGAGCTGTACAATAATTGGACACCATTTATATAACATAGCTGGTGCCTGTGACTTCGCCCGCAAAGAAATAACGCCTTACAAAATATATGACAAACTAGCTGAGCTGGCAACTTCGTACGCGTGGTATAACGCGTAACTTTTTTGTTTGTAAACCAATTGGAATGAAATAAACACTGAATGTTACGGGAATCTTGCTAAAAATCTAAGTGAAAACCGCATTGAAATCGGTTAAGCCGTTTCTGAGATTAGCGTGCACTAACGCACAAACAGACAAAAATTCTAAAAACCATTCATTTGACCTCGGTAACATAAGTACAACGTGTACAAATTGTTTTTTGAAAAAATATTTAATGTACAGACACGGCTCGTTTACGATTTTATTATATTTATAAATAATTAATTCGGTCTTTTCAATAGGGGTTAGACTTTCTTCCCTCAGAAACAGTATTTTTTTCTGGATAAATTTCGTAGCAGATTTTCGTAGCAATTCAGAAGAAGCTATAACTGACAGTTGTTAATAAACAGTGACTATTATTAAAAATCATTATTGAAAAATCATTACTGAAAACTGAAGTTATTTTTTATTGAGAAGAGAACACACACTGTGTTCTCTTGTCAATAAAAAAATACCTTTTTCGCACTAATCGTGAATTACGCCATCTAGTTAAATAATGAAAAACTAAGATCTAAGCAAAGCGCTGTCTAGTTAGAAAATTAAAGTGAGAAACATTCAACCTCCACCAATAATCCGAGATTTATTCGGCGTATTATAGTGCGATAATATCAAACAGCTATTCTGCGACTTACCTCCTTTATTCATTTTATATGTTTCATTTGTTTCTTGCGATTATCCATAAACGCGACAATATCGAACCAATAAACAGTTATTGCGATATTACAGTACCAGTGCCATGTTTCAAATCTCTTATTTCCAAGTGAATATCTTCGATATTATCGCTCTGCAAATTTAAGCTGCTTGGAAATTCTTTTCGGTAATATCGAGCTATATTTTCCATCAATAACATTCGAAACGCTTCAAGGGGTCTTTGAAAACGCCGTCAAAACACTTGCAATCCTCCTTTGTCCATGTTAAATGCGATGGCTTATAAATTCTAGATACGATTGCAACTGTTATTGCCTCGCAAAATAAGCACGCAAGTTTAAAACATCTGAACACACAAAATAAAATTGTCTGACCGCATTCATATCGCTCTAGTTACGAAGTTTTCACGAAATAACCTAACCGTATACGACCACCTGCTTTGCGACTCGTCGTCTCGACAACTTATACGTAGTAATAAATTTATATCTCACCTATTAACCTAAAATTAAACAATTATATTAACCTACTAGCGGCCCGCCCTCGGCTTCGCCCGTGGTGCAATTTTTATATACAAAAACATTCCCCGTTTATCCCTCTTTCCATTAGTTAAAACCGAATTACAATCGATCTACCCGTTCGAAAGTTATGGGTGTACATACATTTCGAAGATCCATTTTTATTTATATAGAAGATTAAATTACTCGTATTCTTTTAACATTATTATTAAAACTTGTTTCCGCCCGCGACTTCCGCGGAGTGTCGCGGTGTGGTAACCCCCGGTGACCCTCTATGACATTCCGCAAATCGGGTCCCTTTCGGGTTCATAGTTTCCAAGATCCCGTCGCCGACTTTTTACCAGGTCGAGGTAGCGAGGTCTTTGAATTAATTTCTCGACAACTTTATTCGTACTCCACGACCGGCTAGAGAGGCAAACCCCCCACGGCTCCTTCCCGGTTAGAAATGTCACTAGATCAGTGAGTCAGTGAGAGGTATTTCGGCTGTATAGTTTGTTAAATTAATTAAATTAATTGAATGATAAAAAAGCATCCGTGCGAAGCCGGGGCGGGTCGTTAGTTTTTAATAATAAGGAATATTAAAAAAAAATCTCTTTGATTTTTTTGGATTAACTCAGTAAAATTTGAATTGATTTTAATACGATTTTTTGGCAGATTCATGCTGAAAGTAGCGCGGTGAATTTTAAACGAAATCTTATATGTGTTGAAAAATAAGTTGATTCATATTAAAAAAAAACTAGGTAATTTAATTTTTACAATACCTTTCCTATTACGGAATCTTTTTTATAAGTTTGTCTATACTCGTTTTTTGTTGGACCTACGACGCTTTGGATCTTGACGCTTTGACCCCACATTGACCTCTTGGTTGGTTTTGATCCAAGGCCATGTTGCGTTGGCGCATGGGAACTCAAGCTTAATAGTGTTAGCAAACCAAACACTTCACTAATTTTAGATGTTCACTTAGATTTCACACACCTAATGTGATAACCAAAATTATTGAGCTTTATCTCTTTATGGTTACGTATATTTAGTTTGACGAGCCCGTTTGTGAGGGCTTAACGCTGTTTTCTAGGGTTTCCAGGTTCGATTCCCGGCAGGGTCATCTTTGAAAAGGACTTTTTAAAGTTGGCTAAGGTCTGGATTTGGAAAGTAGTGGCAGAGTACACTGCGTTTCGCAGTCATTTGGGCAGCCTGTCTGGCGTCAGTAACCACTCTCTTACAGAAGACACAGTGAAATAACAGCACGTGTATCTACTGTAGTGTTTCGGTGAGTGAATAAGAAATGTCAAAGCTTATTTCACTATCCCCTCCCAAACCCTTATCCTTATAATCCAACTGTAATCGGCAGCGCACTTGCAGCAGCTGTGGCATTGCTTGTGTTATAGGCGACGGTAGCTACCATCAAGTGGACCGTCTGCCTATCTGTCAATCTTAACATAAAAAAAGAATGTCCATTTACTACTTTTTATAGGAGTTTTTGAAAAACAATTGTATCGTGCCGATTGGACAGACTTGATGGTGTAAGGCTGGCATTAGATCCTGTGTTGTACCAAGGAGTATGCAGTTTTGCTGTCAATCAGTCAGAGTTGACAGATTTCATCTTTATTTTCATAGAGAGATAGAGATGAACTCTGTCATGGTTTTCTGTTCTTACAGAACATAGGTACACTGTGAGAACGCAATGTGCCCCGCCCTTAGTAACCTCACAATTACATACTTTTAGCAGGTATTCAGGATTTAATCGGTCAATAATGGACGGTTTCGAACCCGGATCAATAATGGCTAAAATGCTAAATCTTAAAATACAATTAAATCCAATTAGATTTCTACGCATGCATAGATTTGACGTTAGGAATCTCAAGTAGCTGTACAACTGATAGTGGAACAATGCTCCTTTATACATGCTTCACAATAAGTTACGAAACGGCCACTCTACCATTAAACATGAAAAACTGCGACTAAAAATACTTATATGTACACTGATTGTTTACGTGAGAACTAAAACTGTGTGAATAGCATTGAGGTTTAATTTATCTTTGGCTAATTTAGATTCGTAAGAAAGAAAGAAAACACAAATATATTAAATACTTACTAGCTTTTGCTCGCGACTTCGTCCGCGTATCTTTAGAAATAATAATTATTACTCGCTGATAAGAGCTTTCTAGGGTGAAAGAATATTTAAAATCGGTCCAGTAGTTTTTGAGTTTATTCATTACAAACATACATACATACATGCAAATCTTTTTTCTTTATAATATTATAGGTATAGATTTGTGTAAAATGTGAGTACAACTAAGTTCTTACTGCAATGTAGCTGAGTAGTGGACACAATTCAATAAGTTTGTTTGTAATTTGAATTATTTGTGGCTTTTGTCCAGCAGTGGACGTCCCTTTGGTGCCGTAGTTGAAATGGTGATGCAAAGGTAATCTTTCTATAAATGTAAATTTTTGATCTTCATTAATTTTTAATTTACTGATCAAGACTGTAATTTTATTTAATTTACTATAGAGATTTTATTTTGGAATTACACGTTGAATAAAATTGTTTAACGTTTTTTTAATGTTAAGGTCGACAGACAGGCTACCGTCGCCTATAACAGGTGCTGAGTTGCAGACCATAGGGGATAAGGAAGGGATTAAGAAGCTCATTCACCGAAACACAACAGCACATATGCTGTTATTTCACGATGGTCTTCTGTTAGGGGGTGATTACTGCCGCCAGACGGGCCATCACTGTTAGCTTCTGTCTGTTTGTCCGAAAACTTTTGCTAAAACACTCAAAGGATTTTGGTACGGTTTTCAGTAATAGATAAACGAGGAAGGTTTGTGTATATAATTTGCAGAAAAAAAATGCAACCTAAAACAAAATATCTCTCGCAACATGACCATAATTCCAGAATTCGTCTTTCAAAATTTTCTAATATGACATTATATGGTTTCGTACAATAGGAACATCCTGAAATTTATAATTAAACTTTTTACATGTTTTAAAATGTTCAAACGTGAATGTCTTAATAATGTTGTTGAGACACTTTTAGTAGAGTCTAGTAATCTCAGTGAAACTATACTCCGATAACCCCTTCTCTTTTTCCATTTATGACATCGACACAAAATAAGGCAGGACAAGATTCTTGTTTTCCAACTAAATGCTACATAATCAACTTCAGAACACTGAGTTTTAATTCTCGAGAATTGATTAGAAAACTGATTGAACCTAGGTTTCAATTCTATAACTCGGCAACTTCACAAAGAATCAGTAGTCAAGTCTGTCTTCTTTTGAATAATAGATACACAATTGATGCTTTGACTGCTTTATTGTATGTATAAATTTACTGTAGTAGTAGTAGGTAGATATAAATTGACTGGCTTGGTTCAGACTCGAATGGCACCGCGTCGGGGTTCGCACAGCGAACGCACAGATAACTATCCCTGACAAAGTCAAGACTTTTCATTTGTTTCAGTAATCATATATATATATATAAAATATTGTATATTATGCTCAGTAATATGCTCCCTGTTTAAAAATATGTATCGTTTTAAAGCCATTTGTAACAAGTTATCAAGATACAATAACGTAGGTCTGTCTGCGCTCTTTCTCACAAAAAAAAATTTGGGTCCCAGTGTCTGTATAACATATTCTCAATGCTATAAATTTTCTGTGTACATTGTCTGTATAAATATAAACCACTATTCATGCGTGTCATTTTTTTAGTGCCAACTTGCATAGAAACCGCAATGCGGTTTAAAATTCAAATTGGGTAACTGGGTAATAAATTTTTGTAGGTAGTTGATTAAAATATTTAGAACCCGGACTTGGTCTCAAGTAGTCTGACTATTGCAGCGTGCTCCACACACAAATACTTTCTTATTATATGTGTTAAATTAGCAGACAATGGAATAACGTCGTAATGTCGTGTGTGTTAACCACTATGGGAAGATGATATGCCCCAGTTTCCTTGCAAGCTGTCGTAGATTTCACATTTCATAATAAGTGCGCAAACAATTTCGTTTGACAATGCAAAATGGTAGCTTTTAAACACGCGATAATAAAAATTATTTATATCAAACTGCTTACTTTTCTTAATTTGTTATCCTTTATTTTACTAAAGATTTTATACAAAAATATCCTGTTGTACACAAATAGCCTACAAAATAGAACATAGTCACAGTATATTAATTTTCATAACATAGTTGTGCACAAAGGAGCAAATTGTTGATAATTAAGGTTATATCATTATACTACCTGACCCAGTGAACATCGTACCTCAAATCCGTTTTAATAGTTGCTATTCGGTGCGGTGCGGAGACAAATTAAACAAATCAAAGATAATAAAAATCGGCCCAGCCGTTCTCAAGTTTTAAATTAACTAATAAAATTAATTCATAATCCTTATTTTAGCAAATAAGGTAATATGAACATTTTTATCTAAAATTAAATTCTCTACAATATTTGTCTGATACATTTTTCTGATAACTCTTAACATTCTTCTACTATTAAAAAAAACCCACCTACTTTTATTTTTTTCTACCCCTTCTACAGGGTGACATCAAAAATTTCTTACACCCATCGATATTACATATCTTCTAGAAGCTTATATCAAAAATGGTCTCAAATATTGATTTGTTATTAAATTTTCCTGGACTATAAGTAGGTATTCCTTTTATTATTATTTTCAGGTCTGAGTAGATATATAAAACAAAAAAAAATAGTTTTTGTTGACTCTTTTTAATTTTCATAAAAAATGTTTAACAAATAATTCAATTCATTGTCTTTTTTTTTTCACGCCGACCTGGCGCGAAAGTGACATTTCATTATAATATAATGCTTGCTTAACCTCATTCGCCATGTGGACATTGAATACGCATCGGTTGTTATAGTTTCATTATTATGTAAAAAGGTCACAGAATAAAAACTGACAATACTGTTCACAATTATCACTTGCTTGTAGTTCCAATGCATAGATAACCCCCTAGTGCATGCCGCGTAAGGGCATACTTTCCCTCACGCTGCTTGTGATTACAGGATACGGTAGCTACCTACCAACTATTTTATCGCTCGCTACATTTTATCATAAAAACAAATGAGATTTGTTAAAACATACAAGCTTCTCACTATAGTTAGTCTGCGTCATGTTTATATTTATTTATTCTCATTAAGAGGGCGCACAAAGCAAAAATTTTCTAATTTCACCCATGTGGTCCCATAATTGAATGGATACCAACACAACAGAGTTCCTTTTATTAGCCATATTTTTACACAATTTCGTTAAAATAATATGAAAAAATTTATAAACTGTCAATACACAACACACTTATAATACTACTCACAGCAAGTCTTATTAAAAAATTTACGTCTAAATATTCTTGCACACAGAAACACTGTCTTCACGTCTCAGTGGAGCGATTGTGACTGATCATGTGAAACAATGCACATTGAAGTATGCATGACATGAGACGGAAGATGGCGCATTTCACGGAATAAAAATGTTATAAGTGCCAAAAGTATTAAATATTAATTACGCGTCGAGAGGGTAGGCCTGTGCACCTGCAATGGGAGCATATAATAGGCTGTTAACGATGATGATGATTCTCATTAAAGCCTGCTAAAAGCTACTTATATGAGAACTCAAAATTTAAAATATACTTACACGTAATTGACTTATCAGACATTGAAAAGAACACGTCAAAATTCGAGGCGCTAACATTAAATTCGAATCAATAATTAAAAATATTAAATCACCACCTTGACTGATTGTAAATGAATTATTTAAAAAATTGTGCCCCATTAAGAGTAAACAATTTTTTGTCATATGGAGTTCGCACTTTTGACAAAACTAAGATGTCTTGCTCGTTTAGTTGCGTAATCAAAGTAAATTAAAATAATGAATATCTACTATTCATTAACTAAATTTAATTTCAAATTTTAATTTAAAAAGGGATTCTTTTTCTACAATAGTACAGTGTTATTGGCTTTTGAGATTGAAAACCACACAAAAGATCAAGGCCAACTTAGAAAAGTGTGTTGCATCCGGTGACCTCGCCAGAAACCAAATAGCCTACGAGTTATAATTTGAAGTCATCTCTAAATCTTATGTACGTAATATATAACTATATAAATAAAAATGTTTTCTAACAATAATTTTTTACTGCAACCACATAGTATTTAGGTCATCGTTTCTCAAACCTTTTTATCTTCTCAACCCCCCAAACGGTTAACATAAATAAAATTAATATTTAGCGCCTACTAAATACAGTAATCATCTTTTATTATTTTAACGAGCCCGTTGGATGAGTGGTCAGGGTGCTTGCATCAACGCTCTGCTCTAGGGTTCGCGGGTTCGATTCCCTTGAAAACTGACACAACTTTGAAAAATGAACTTTTCAAATTTGGCATTGGTCTGGATCTAAAAAGTAGTGGCAGGGCACACTGCGGACCGGGTGCACACTTGTGAAATAACAGCACGTGTGCTGTTGTGTTTCGGTGAGTGAGTAAGGCATGCCAGAGCCAATTTCCCTATCCCCTCCCAATCCATTATCCGTAATCCTACTGTAGTCGGCAGCACACTTGCCGCAGCTTTGACGTTGCTCTGTTATAGGCGACGGTTATAGCCACCTACTACCAAATGGACTACAATTCGCGACCCTTTTGACAGTTGACCCAGTTTGGAAAACGATTCCTCAGGTAGGATTTATCCCGCCGGAATAAAGTTAAAAAAATGTAATTAAAACATATGTTCTGTCACAAATAAATAAAGATCGAGTGTTTTTCTTAGAATTGCACAATATCCTACCTACTTGACTTACGACCGCATTCTCATAACGAACCGCATTGTCGCGCTCCCATCTCGCAATACGATATTGGATTCGTGTTACTTACTTAACAATGAAATTATATTGTTATAAGCTAATGTGAATAATTGCATGCAGCTTACGCGGCTGTATTAAACAATGAATTACCTGCTATTTAAAAGTACAAATAATCAAAATAAGCAAATTTTGCGTAAAAGTATACATTTATTGAATTTCAAGCTTTCGACAGAATAGTGACTTCAGTTATATGTACCTTCTTTAATGTGGAAATAATTGTTCAAATTTTTTTTAAACATAATATTTTTTTATGTTAAGGCCGATAGAGAGGCTGACGGTCCACTTGATGGTAGTGACTATACTGTAGCATATAACACAAGCGGCGCCACAGGTTCTGCGAGTGCACTGCAGACCATATTATAAGGAAGTCACAATGTAATTGTCATAATAGTAATGATCAAGTTAAAAATAACAAAATCCTGCAAATATATATATACCTAGCTATGTTAGAGAACTAACATAAAACGATATAGAAGATCGATCAGTTTTGTATGGAGATCGGGCCATCAGTGTATGGTATTTTCGTTTTAACGGTTGAAACTTGTGTCATTAGGTAAGAACAAGAAATTATAGATTTTACTGAGAAAATATCTTAATAATTTGGTACATAATGTGATTTCATTCATAGATATTAAAATTGGAAAGTATTAAAAATTCCAATTGTTCCATAATTAAGTAATAAGATTTTTAATTTTCGAATGATATCCCCATTTACAAATTCTAAAATAATAGTTTTGAACGATGTCCTTATGTTTGTTTGGCTTAAATGTGAAAGGAAATCGATGAAACTATTAAACAAATTCATAAAATTCTTTCACTAATAGTTAGTTAACGAAAGCCACTGTAAATAAATTATAAATATTTTTTTATTTTCACAACAATATCTTTGAATGGTAAAATTATTTAATTACTCGTAATTTCTTTGACGTTTAAATAATACCTATTAGATTTTGTATGCTGTGCGTACTATTTGCACTGCCAATATTTATAGGTTTGATGTCTTTCACATAAATTGAATCCACTGAAAACCAGCATATTCCACTAAAAATGAAATCCATGTTTAATGGAATGTGATGAATGGGGTATACGAGATGTGATAGATAAGTCGTTTGCTTTATGTAGTGTTAATATGGGATAATAAACTGAATAAGAACTATTTCTTTGTCTAATGTCCCTTAAGAATGAAATTATTATTTTTTGTCCATAGCTCTTAAAATATTCTTATTAAATAATATTTTTTTATTTAAAAATTAAATTTCTTATTAATTTATTACTACACTTTTTTATTAATTATGTATTTATAATAGGTATAATAGGTAATTTATACTCAATTAATTTATATGAAATAAAATAATTTATCCTATGTAAATAAATAACGAAAGCAGCGGTTCGCGTGTCTTTGAATTATTCTCAGATAGTTCGTTCGGGTTTCGTTTGATAGGTCCTTCGTAGCCACGTTTTTCTATACCGTTAGAAGAAGTATATATATTTTTTATTTCCCCTGGGGGTTACACCACCCTCGTGGGCCGTTTATTACGTATCATTCTTACAAAATTGTTATTTAAAATATTTGAAATATGAAACGTTTACAAATGTGTAGCAACGTCAATAAAATTAGTAATTTAATCTCGACCAATACCGGTAGGGTGGAGAGAGGGGGTGGTCCGATACCCCTAACTAAATCAGGATCTTTATTTATCAATTTATTTTCGTAATATATTGTTTTATTTTGCTTTATTCCTATTTTTATTTTGTAATATATTTAATAAAAAAAAATCTGGTATTCTTATCCATCATAAATTTTACTTATAATATTTCTGTCTAATTTGATGTCAATGTCAAACTTCAACCCCAAACGTGCTAGCGGGGGCCTCACCGTCTCCCGTACCCCAGGCTAACACAGGCAGTCCGGAGATGGTTTCCTTTTATATTTATAGAGATAATCTGAGAACCCACCGTGACCCGTTAGCGCCTGCACCAGGATTTGCGACATGCGGATCTTGAACTACATTGTACGCCGCCTCCGCGTCAGGAAAAAACAATTTTGTAACTCCAGCCGTCTCGCCATCGGCCATACATTTGCTTCCATTTAGCGACAGTCTCACCTCTTATCAGGCGCTTTATATATGAGATGGGGCATTTATCATAGCTTCTTCTTAATATTTGGACATTCTTAATATTTGGACTGTTTGCCGTTCACGCCTAACTCCAACATCGACAACTAGATGGTGCGAAAAAAATACTTAGCGAGCACTTACCCAGTGTATTTAGTACTTTCAATTTATTGTTTCAGTAATAAGATTGTTTACTAACAAAACAAGACAATGAAATTGTATATTATAAGTCTCTACGCAAGTATGTTGCAAAATACAATGAGCTTTAGTCATTACGATTGCAATCCCGCTTTGATTCTCATGGCCAACTTAGCGCACTTGTGACATAATTACCTACTATTATTTTAAATAAAGCATATA
The DNA here is from genome assembly GCA_910589475.2 of Bembecia ichneumoniformis. NCBI lineage: Eukaryota > Metazoa > Arthropoda > Insecta > Lepidoptera > Sesiidae > Bembecia > Bembecia ichneumoniformis. The sequence goes on along the minus strand of OU342537.1, from coordinate 6,100,829 downwards.
CAAACTCATATAAGAAAATAAAATAAAAAAAGCAGTTTCATACTCACTGTCATCAAAACCCGCAGACAGTCAAAGCATGTCGGTTTTGGGATTTGAACCGACATGAATATAATTAATGAATATAATTTACTAGCTTCTAAGGGTCCTAACTTGATGATACTCTAATAAACATCCTCAATAATGAAGCTGTGAAATGCATTTTTTTTTTAAATCCGACTGGTAGTTCTTTAACGCGTTCAACCTACCAAACAAACAAACTCTTCAGATTTATTTTATATTATTACATACTAGCGACCCGCCCCCGACTTCGTCCGGGGTGCAATTTTTATATATTTAAACATTCCCCGTTAATCGCTCTTTCCAGTAGTGAAAACCGAATTAAAATCTGTCTACCCGTTCACGCGTGATGCCGTGACCAAGATTCACATTAGATACGCAAACTCTCGAACTCCGGCAATTACTATATTTTTGTAGTAAGAACACTATTATCAAGATTAACTTCTTTTAATCTTGATAATAGTCGAATTTTGCTTAAATATTTTCGATGAAAATATTTTCGAAAATTAAATAAATTTTGTTGTAAAACTAATGAAATATATTTTTTTTAATGTAAAAAGTTCGGAAGACTGGAGTGACCGACCATTTGATGATAGGCTATAAACACCTTCGACCCTTCTAGAGAAAATTAGAAAACAGGAGAATAAGCTCAGGCGTCCCTTATATCGAATCACAACCGTAGGTACTCATGCTGTTATTCAAAGTGCGCTTCTGTAAGCGGATATTTACGGTCGTAAGGCAACTGCCTACTTTAGACCGCGGAATTTTAATTTGAAGGCACTGCCCTAGATTTCAATCAGTTATCTAAAATAAAAGTTGATTTACTAATCAGTCTTATAAGTGTTTAATTAATCGTATACTCGACGACGACAGTTTAATTTCTATAAGGTAAATGTGACACAATTCTAGCAACCGTTTTGAGTTTGTAAAACATACGAGATATCTCGATAAAATAAGATAGGAACTTGTTATTGCATGACGCGATACATTATTAAGTTACACAGCGCCTTCACACTACAAAGTAAACGGCTTGAAAATTTATATATACCCTACCAGATATTTCAGGAAAATATAGAAAAGTTAAACTAATAATCAATTAATTAAAACATTAAAATATATTTTTAAATATCGTTTATCTTTTTAATCGATATAAATATAAATGAATGGCTAAATGTTGTTTGGCGCAAAACTTGAGAACATAGCTTACCAATTACTTGTATTTTTTTTTTTTCAAATATTAGTTAATGTCCGAGGAAAGTACTTATGAATAGAGAATGAATGAATACTTATGATAATTAAGTAAATTATGAATACTAACTATGATCGGCAGCGCAGTTGCTGCACCTGTGGCATTACTTGTGTTATATTAACACTTATCTATATTTTTATTATACTTATTTATTTATTATTATTATTACAGAATCAACAGCTCTCAATTACTTATAATTATAATAGAAAATTATTCTTTCCTTAAAGCCAATAACAGATTCATAATTCATATTTCAAAATTTTGTATACAAGTATCGCTTAAAACGGAAACAGATAATTTTAGAATAAGAAACATTTAGAGAAAAAAAAAAAAATTAAAGAAAAAAAATTATTACAATTTAAAAAAATAATTAATAATTAGTAAGTCAACAAGATCATTAAAAAAAAAATATGAGAAACAAAAAGGAATTCAGAAAAATGTTGATAATAATGATTCAGAACCGATAACAAGCATGCATTCGAAAACATGTAAATTTTTTATGTGTGTGAATGTAAGTTTTTATGTGTGTGAATGTAAGTTTATATGTGTGTGTTTATGAATGGGTAGTGCTAGTGTGTGTAGCATTATTTATGTGTTCCACCTTTAAGAGCTAAAGTTACTTGTTTTTTAAAAGAAGCTTTACTATGGCTAAAAACATCAATAGACATAAAATTCTTATTGTAACACTTGAGTGTACGACACACCACTGAGTTTGATGCATAGTTTGAGTGACTAAACACGACATTAAAAAATGGAGTGTGCCTAGTACGTTTGGTTGGTACATTAAGACGTAAAAATTGGGCTGTCAACTCAGGACTGTCAATATTATTATTACAAACGTCATACAAAAAAAGCATCTGTAGAAGTGTGCGTCGATCCTGTAGATTTAGCAAATTATGATATTCACAAGACTCCTCATAGCCACGTTTCTTACTATAAGTACGATAATTTAAAAACTTTATAAATTTAGACTGAATACGCTCAATGTCATGAATATACGTCACATAATTTGGATTCCAAATATTACAGCAATACTCCAAGACGCTTCGCACGTACGAGAAATACAAGGCCTTGATACATATCGGGTCCGAGAATGGACGACTCACTCTCAATACGAAACCCAAATTTTTGTAAGCCTTATTGACTACTGTTGAGATGTGATCCGTCATCAGCATCTTAGAGTCAAAAATTACTCCTAAGTCTCGAGTTTTATTTGTGCGTTGCAAAGGTATATGATTTAATTTAAATTGGTAATCTATTGGATGCCTTTTACGAGTAAAAGTAATTTGAAAACATTTAGAGACGTTAATGTCAATATGATTATGACTGCAATAATTGCAGAATCTATTTAAATCATCCTGTAGTCTATGTGCATCCGTGGTAGTCCTTGGAGAAATTAAAACAGCTATACCCACGTCACACAGCGAAGAACAATGGGCCAAGTATCGAGGCTTGAGGGACTCCAGAAGGGACATCTATAAAGTCCGAGCGATGTCCAGCCACTACTACTGCTTGAGAACGATTACGTAAATATGACTCAGTCCATCGCAGAAGATTTCCGTGAATACCTAGCTCTTGTAGCTTTCGCAGAAGTATCACGTGATCAACGCGATCAAAAGCCTTCTCGAAGTCAGTATATATTACATCCATTTGGTAACCATCATGCATACCACGAAGAACATCATTCGAAAAGATTGATAAGTTAGTGTTAGTTGAGCGATTCCGGACAAAACCATATTCGATATTTTATTTTATATTATTTAAAAAATAAACACTTAGTTATTTATAATACCTAAATATGATAAGTGAAACTGCTAGCATATCAAATAACTGCAAACTCATTAAATAAAATGATCTGTCCACTGCTGTCTAAAAGACTCCCAATAACGTGATCACTCAAGTACGGCGAAACGAGAAGTATTTCGTTATTTACTTTCGAAAGTATTACATGATAATTAAAAATAAATATTTTTAAGTGTTCGCTCCGCATAGAAAGTAGATATGTCAGAGAAACAATTTTTCCATTCACTTATTTATAATTTTAATGACATTTGGTCAGTTATTAATATGATTTTAAAGTCTTTCAATAAAGAATTGTAATTAATTATCAAGCTGTAATTAATAATAATAATTAATAATAATCAAGAAACTGTAAATAAGTACAAAATACAATTAAGTACAAATAAAAATATATTTGGTTAATATAAAAAATGGGTATAAAAATGTAATGGAACTACAGCTCAGCACAAGTCTCTAGTTTATTTTGAAATGTTCATAGAAAATTAATATTAACACCACAAACAAACAATAAAGAGACAAAAAATTTAAAAACTATTTTTTGATCTCGGTAAATTATTGTGTACAAATTACGCCCCTACGATGTGTACAAATTGTTTTTTTTTTTTTAATCTTTAATGCACAGACACGCGGCTCATTTACGATTTTATTAAATTTAATAAAAGTATAAATGAAATAAAAGTGGCCGATTTTTGGTACAGGATATAAGTGAATTAGTAAGCTTAAAAAAATAGCTGAAATTTTTTAGTACTGTGACGAGAAAGCTTTTTTGGGCAGTAATTTACTATTTTTTTCTCAAAAAATATAATTTCTTGTATGAATAAATCTGCCCGATTCAAACTATTTTAAATATATGTATTATGCTCTGTATTTTTATCTAAGTTTCAGTTTTACTTTAACAAGTCAAACTAGGCGACCAAAATAATGCTTTTTTGCTAAGTCCTGGCCTTAATAAAATATTGCGTTTTAGATGGCGTGTCGGTGATGAGCATGGGCGCATATGCCCTAGCGGTCTGGTGCACCGTGCTGTGCGCGGTTGTCTCACGGACCGCCACTTACACCGTCGACTGCAACCACGAATACACCGACTGTGATACTGAACTTAGTAAGTGACTGCTTCTTAAAAAACTTAATTAGTTCTTAATAATAATAACATTCAAAACAATGCCTTGTCCTACTTTTTCACCAACGAGCTTCTAAGATTGATTGATATTTAAGGAAATATCTTTCCACTATTCTTTGTCTTACTAAATAAATTAAAACATCTATTATGGGTAGAGAGCCCACGATGCTAAATGTTGAGTTACTCGAACGTCGTTGGGATCTATTGGATTTTGAAGATTAGATGGTAGAAAAAAAAGGTTATGTGATGTATACCTTTTCATCGGTGGGCGGAGCGTGTACAGCATAGGTCTTCAAACTCTTCAACCCGCGGCCCGCGGGCCGCTTGGTGCCCTCGGTGGTATCCTTGGCGGCCTTGCATTAGCTTGATTTAATTAAATTTAACTATGTAGAAATTAAAACCAAATAGGCAATTAATATTAAAACTAGCGCGTAAAATTAGAATAATACTTTTCTTTTCCTAAAATCAGAGATCATGCACTGAAAATGACATCTCTGTTTGGCAGTACATATCTATGCCAACAGTTATTTTCTCGAATGAAAACTGTAAAGAACAGTTTGTGAATTGCAACGACCACTATAAGGGCAGATATTAATAAATTAGTTAAAAGAAAATGTAACAAGTAGTAATATCAGACATCTCATTGAATTTTATTAAAATAATTCCTTATTTGTAAAATTTTATAATAAATAACTTCAGTGATTTTTTATTTGATTACTTAATAAGTTTATAATATGTGCAGGGTCGAACCAAAACAAAGTATTCTCGGCCCTTGACTTCAAAAAGGTTGAAGACCCCTGGTCTACAGGCTTTCATAAATATATTAAAAAAAGACAGTCACATGAATTTACTCAAGCGCATCAGATATTGGTGTGGATCTGCAATTTTTTTTTTTGTTTTTGTAATTTTGTGAGCTTCTCACTCCCTTACGTTACGCTCAAGTCGTCAGATTATTAAAATGCACACTTTTCAGAATGTAATTAATCCACCATAGTTAGTTAGAAGAAAATCATGTTGTTTGTTTGTAATGAATAAACTTTAAAACTAAGTACTTATTTTTTGAAATTTTTTCACCTATAGAAAGCTACATTATCAGCTAGTAAGATAGGATTTTATTTTCAAAAAAATTAAAAGATCTCTAGGAAAATTACAATAATGTAACCCAAGTACTCAATAATGTATCAAAATTTAATTCATACGAACCTTAGAAACACATCATAATTAACATAGCAGAAAATGAATCTTCGCATAACAGCGATAATAATTGTTGTTTACAATATTTGTTGACTTTCATTACTATAGTCGTCGGATAGACGACCTATGAGGGCTATAGGATCTATGGATCCAGGCTGCTTTCGACAGCGTTTATTGGAAAATTACGAGGGAAGCCTAGACGTTCTACGACTGACATAATGATGACAATGATGAGATGTAAGGACCTAAAAAATAATATCTTATTTTAATTCGTATTTTAAATATACCTGGTTTTTTAGATCAACTCTCGCATTATTAATTTTGGCAACTTAAAATTTGATCTAACTAGGAACGTCTTCTAAGCAAATGTTCATACGTATTTAAAACGAAAGATTGTACCGGATTACGGCACAATCCACGGTCAACGAACCGTGGAACGGCAGAAAGTATTCCGTAAACATTTTTATGTTAACTAGTATCGACAGTTAGAATTCTTTTTTGCCGCTTTAATGTGCCTTGAAAAAAACCTCTACTTCCCAAGTAGGTGTGTGCATTTCTAGAAATATTCATTTTGTTTCTCTCATCTAAATGAGAAAAACATAAAAAAATTGACTATTTTTTTATGATATCTTCCCAAGGATTTAGTACATCTCTATTTATAAAAATGAATCCCTATTTCCCTTGGTCACGGCATCACGCGTGAACGGGTAGACCGATTTTAATTCGGTTTTGACTAATGGAAAGAGGGATAAACGGGGAATGTTCTTATATATAAAAATTGCACCACGGGCGAAGCCGGGGCGGGCCGCTAATGCATTTATAAATTTTAGTATGGTCACAGAATAAATAACAGTACTAACCTAACTGTCAGCTAACTTCAGATAACAGGACTGTCTGGCAAGCAAGCTGATGATCCACTTTATGGTAGGTGGCTACCATAAAGTGCGTACCATAAAGTGGTACCATAAAGGCTACCATAAATGCGTGAAATATAAACACGTGTTTGAGTGAATCAGGTAAGTATTATACCATTTTTCCCATCAAGGTCTGTAGCGTACTTTCCTTGTTTCTGTTTATAGGCGATGGTTGCCATCTACCATCAAGTAAACCGGCATCCTGCCTGTCGACCTTTACATAAAAAGGAATTTAAAAATTGTTAACTGTTAAGTACTAATTACAAAAATTTATTTAAACTATTTCAAGTCCAATATCTTTAAATTGCGAGATAGCTTAAATAATAAATGAAGTCGAATGGAGTTCTTTCTTATTTTTTAGAGCTACTTTTTTGTGAGCGCGCCATTTCGGTCGTGATTTTAATATTTGCTATGGAGCGTGGTTAATTTGTGGTTTAGAAAATGTTCGTTTTGTCATAAACAGGATAAGATACAATTTATTTGTTAAAAAATATTTTTTTGATTAAAAATCTTATTATGTAACAACCCTATGACAAATGAAACATTGTAAAGTAACAAAATTTGTAATGTAATTGTATTCTTTAAATATATATTTGTTTATATTTACACAAGAATTAAAAAAAAGAAATTTGTTAGTAATATGTTTTTATGTTGCTAATTTATGATAACATATTGTACTAACACTCGGCTTTCCAAACGGTAAATGCAGATTCGAATCCTGGTCGGGTCTTTAGGATTCAAAGACTAACATCTTAATGAAACCTTCATAGTCTATCAGTCTTTACGTAGAGTATATGCCTGCAGTACATAGGAGTGGAAATAATGATGTAAACTAAAAAATTCGAAAAAAATATATATCAAAATATATCTGATATTTTTTTCACAGCCCTCGTATTATTAATTTCGGTCTTAAAACTTATCTATCGCTAACTTCAGATAACAGGAGTGGATTATCACATTCCACTCCCGTGAAATTGGAATTACAAATACGTCTACCACAAGTATAGTTATCGTTTACACAAAGCTTACTTACTTTAGCAAAAATAAACAATTTTTTTACCTAAGCATGTCCATATTTTATAACGGTCTTAAAGTCTGAGAAGCTGCGAATGATTCACTAACAATAATAACTCTTAGTCGTTGGTTAAATCATTAGCTTTTCCGGAAATTCTACGAGTGTCGAGTGTGGTTTATTCTGTCGAGTGCGGTGTTTTTTATATAGACTGACTAGCTTTTGCCCGTAACTTAGTCCGCGCCGCTTTTTCTTAGACGTTGAAACATTTATTTAATCTTTATTGCTCATATATTCTTTATCAGACGTAGAAACTTTTATTTTTAGAAGATCTCTCGGGAATAGTGTTTTTTTTTTTTGGATGAATGGTAACCTCTGTCATTTTTTGTATCCTTGACAACGTATATACAAATTTTTACGGTAATCCCATTAATCCCCGGTGAATACGGTAATCCCCGGTGAAAATTCTGAAAAACCGTGTTTTTGGAAACAAATCGTAACCTATAATTGCCTCATAGATTGACCATAACAGAATTAGAGAATATGAGCAGTTGATGTCTCTAACATCTAATCCCAATAAAACTATAAATGCGAAAGTTTGTGAGGATGTATGTTGTAACTCCTTTTAAACCATCCAACTTTTTTTTATGTTAAGATCGGCAGACAGGCTGACGGTCCACTTGATGGTAGGTGACTACCGTCGCCTATAAGACAAGCAACGCCAAAGCTGCTGCACTACTGGAAAGAGCGATACTTACGGCGAATTGTAATTTGAATTTGGCATTGAATTGGAAATTTTGGTGGTAGGGATTTAGATTTTTCTCAGCAATGGTGAAAGTGATGTTTGGTAATCTGTTTTTTACATGTTACTGACTTTATTTTGTCAGTTGGATTACAAGGTTGGTAAACTTTGATAACAGAGAAAAAAAGTTCAATGAATCCTCCTTTAAAATACAGATTTACACTTAACAGCCAAACGAGACCAATTTATACCTCCAAATTTCCTATGTACTTTAGTATAAACATTCACTCCAATTTTACAGTTGGATTTCTTAAAATACATTATAGTTTTTTTAATTAAAAATCGTTTTGTCGTTTTGACGAGCCCGTTGGATGAGTGGTTAGGCGCTCTGTTTTAGGGTTCCCGGGTTCGATTCCCGGCAGGGTCAACTTTGAAAAATGAACTTTTCAAATTTGGCTCCGGTCTGGATCTGAAAAGTAGTGGCAGGGCACACTGCATTTTGCAGTCATTTGGGCAGCCCGTCTGGCGGCAGTAACCACCCCCTTACCACGTGTGTTGTTGTGTTTCGGTGAGTGAATAAGGGATGCCAGAGCCCATTTCCCAACCCTTATCCTTAATCCTACTGTAGATGGCAGCGCACTTGTAGCAGCTTTGGCGTTGCTTGTGTTATAGGCGACGGTAGCCACCTACCATCAAGTGAACCGTCAGCCTGTCTGCCGATTTTAACATAAAAAAAAATATGACCTTACGACATAAGGAAGCGCGCTCTCGTTTTCGTATGCAATCACAGCCGTATTAATTGTTTATCGCTGAGTCACCTTAAGCGAGGAAGGTTTATGTATATAATTTGTAAAAAGAAATGCATCCGTGCGAAGCGGTGGCGAGTCTCAAGTAAACAAATAAATTGTGAAAATATCTAAGCAAGTGAAGTGCTGGACGTAAATCGTTCGAATCATTGTCTAACGACCTTGTGCCGATTTGATGGGCGCGATTGTTAAGAATCAGTGAAAGTGGACGACCATGACTATATGATTGATGACACCTCAGCTCAGGACATTGTCACCGTTTTCCAACTACATAACTACCGAGTATTATAGCGAATCATTGTATTCGCTTAGAGTCTTATGACGATAGCACGTGTATCAAAATCGATCATAGATAAGAAATTTGCTTAGTTTTATTTTGATTGATAGGAGAGCTTGATAAGATCTATTCCAATATCATAAGTGACGATTTTGCATTTGCAATCAAAAGACCGTTTTTAGGGTTCCGTACGTCCGAATAAAAAAACGGAGCCCTTATAGGATCACTCGTGTGTCCGTCTGTCCGACCATTCCCCCCCCCCCCTTATTTCCGAAATTACTGAACCTAAAATTGTGAAAAAATACAGAAATTAGTTTTGTACTTATAGATTATAGGAAAACCTATAAGAAGTCTATGATATTAAAATAACATGCTAAAACACTCAATATCGTACGAAAACCTCTTCACGCGAGTTCAATTCGCACTTGTCCCGTTTTTTTATGCCGTCTGGCGACAGTAATCACCCCCTTACAGAAGACCACCGTGAAATAACAGCATGTGTGCTGTTGTATTTCTCCTAATCCCTTATCCTTAATCCTACTGCAGTCGGCAGCACACTTGCAGCATCTTTGACGTTGCTTGTGTTATACGGCGACGGTAGCCACCTACCATCAAGTGGACCGTCTGCCTGTCTGCCGACCTTAACATAAAAAAATAAAAAATATAAAAATATACATAAATAATATAAATGATTATCAGCTCTGAGTTTAACATATTTAATGCTACGATACGCTGATCAATTTAAACACTTAGGTATCAATGTCCGCCTTCAAAGCTCATGTGGTTCGTGAATCGTGATCTGTTGATGCACTACGCGTGCTAGTCACACTGACAAGGGTACATTACCAATAAATGGATACATTGTATCCACACATGTGAATACAAGTTCTTGCTTTATATTTATTTGTCCAAAGGCTCTTAAGTAAATGGGACGCACGTGCGTGCTCTGCGAATAAGCATAATAATGACACAATATTTATTAATGTGAATCCTACTAACTCTTAGATATTGTAATTAGAAACGAAGTCACTATTTATTTTGTTCTGTTTTTTTTTCTTTTAAAAGATGTTAAAGTTAAGTTACTTTCAGTTTACAAAAAATTCTTCATTTTCTTCCGAAAGAAAACTATTCTAACTAACCGAAGAAATAATTCCGAAGAATTATATTAGCTAATAAAAATTCAATGTTTTAGTGCTGTTGGACATTATACCAAAGATTGCATATAGTAATTCAAATTAATTATAATTCCAATTAAAATCATCAAAACGGAGTTATTTTGTGTAGGGATTTTATCTAAAAACAAGGACTAAATAAATTAATTTGAAATCAAATTTAAGAAACAGAAAATATTTAAATGCTACGTTAAAAATTGAATTAAATGTAATTAAAAATTAAAGGGAATTTGGTAACTTAGTATACATACTTACGTTAATCGTGATACTTGTCATAATGATTTATATAACAAAAAAATCATTGAACTCACGTCGTTCCCACGTCGATTAAAGCCATCTTGAACACGTTGTATCTCGGAAGCTTAGAAAGTAATATTGAAACCTAAGATGCGCGCGGATATCCTTATTGTAAAGGATGTTTTAAATATTCCTTGAACACTTAATCGCGCGTGAACTGTGAATAAATAAGCAGATGTTGCGGTTTCAATATATTATCAACTAATATTACATATTGTTACATTTTACATACGCGTTTTTTCTGTCTGATTGGTTCAGTATTTACGGATTTAGAGCTCATCATAAATTTGTCTATGAAGTCTTTGAATATTGCTAGTCTACAAATACATTCTCTTGATGTTAAGCAACCAAATAATTATATTTAAACTATAAGACCGTTTGTAAGAGTAAGAATACGACAGCTGAAATGGACATGGACGGGCTATATCTGTAGGCTCGAAAAAACGAGATGGATCAAAAGGCGAGATGGAGATGTATCTAAATACAGAATGGGTCTCACAAGACGGTAACATAAGCCAAGGAAGGCAAAACCTTTGTTCAATTTTAAATATATTTTATTTTGTTTTTTCAACAATTTTCACCCTTGCCCATTTTCACCAATTTCAAAACGAAATTATATTTATCTTCGTATGCGTGGTATTCGGTATAGCGATTAACTTTTTTGTTTGTAAACCGATTGGAATAAAACATACACTGAATGGTTACGGAGAGCTTGCTACAATGCATCTGTGAAAACCGCATTTAAATAGGTTAAGTCGTTTCTGACATTAGCGTTCACAAACGCACATACAAATAGATAAATAGATAAAAATCTATTAACATAAATACAACGTGTACAAAGAGTTTTTAAAAAAATATTTAATGTACATATAATTTTACTATAATGTATAGATAATAATACAATTAATTTTACAATTTTTCTTCAGTCAATAACATATTAAGTAAAGTATTATTGCGTCATAAGAATTATTGTAATGAGTACATTAATTTTTTTTCCCCAAAATGGACTACATAAGTTATGACTAAACAATTTATTTCTTGTAAAATATCTATTTAAATGCAATCATATCCATATAATCCATATATGCCATATATCCGGATATACGATTAACTTATGCAACTTTTTGGAGGACTTGTATAGCGCTCGGTTAGTCATCGTCTATTCGTCACCTTAGGGGTTTTGACACTTTCGTAAGTGAAGAACCAAGTAGAATGCATAATTAGTTTGCACGTTGGTTTAAAATTACATTGAATATCAATTAGCTGGTGATATACAATCCACTTTAATTCCGAAAATACCGCTTGCGCTAAAAGACACAATTTTTTGTTCACTGTTTAATTATGGATAATTTATTATTTGGTAAAGGTACTGTAGAAAGTGTCTTCCATCTATATTCATCATCATCAGCCTGTGTCTTTCCACACTGGATGTAGGTCATGTAGGCCTCTGCCAAGGCTCGCCACCACCCACCGTCTTCTGTATTTCGCATCCAGCCGCTTCTCGCGAAGCCTTTCAGGTCGCTGGGCGCCCCACGCTGCGCTTTCCAATTCGTGGCCTCCATTCGAGAACTCTTCCTACCCCATCGGTTATCCGCTGTGTGTGAGATGTGACCGGCCCATTACCACTTCAACTTGCTATTTCTCTTGGCTATGTCGACAACCTTGGTTCTTCGGCGAATATCAGAATTTTCTATCCACCAAAGAAACCCTGAATACTTATAGCTCGCTGAGCGACTTAAATAAACTATAGAAATTATTCACAGAGTACTAGACAATTTTTAATAACTAATTGGAAAGAAAGAAACCTCTATTATAACACAAGCCAAGTAAATGCATCTAAACTCACATTTCACAAAATTTATATACCTATGCGCAAAATAGCATTAAGCGTGGGTAAATCATTAGGCATCAGCAAGACCAAAAGGCAAGATTTGCCAAAAGGGTACTTGTGTATTATTAAAAATTAAAAAATTAAATTAATTAAATTAAATTATTATTAAAAAAAAAACTTAAGCGATAAAATCTCTACAATAATTTTATTGTGAAACATAGTTTAATCGGAGCTACTCTTATACTAGCTGAGCCCGCAACTTCGTACGCGTGGTATTTGATATAACGTGTAACTTTTTTGTTTGTAAACCAATTGGAATGAAAGAAACACTAAATGTTATGGGAAGCCTGCTACAATATATCAGTGAAAACCGCATTCAAATCGGTTGATTATGAGATTAGCGTGCACAAACGCACAGACAAAAAGACAAAAATTCTAATTTTTTTTTGACCTCGGTAACATAAGTAAATACAACGTGTTGTAATTTAATGTACAGACACGATTTTATTATATGTATAGATTACTAGCTGACCCAGCAGACGTTGTCCTGCCCGAACCCGGAAATAATTCTGTAACCCGATTGTAGCGCCACCTATCGGGTCCAATTTTATTATCAAACCATGTCAAAATGACGCGACACTTCACGTCAATCAACGACAGTTAAATTATTTATATATTGTTCATACTAGGTACAGACTAATTCAACATCTTTGGTTCATACAAAAACATTAAAATTACAATTAAAAAATGGGGGGTGGGGTAGGAGGGAGAAAAATACCTTACGATCTATTCTCATACTTACCAAATATACAAAAAAAAAACATAAAAATCGGTCCAGCCGTTTCGGAGGAGTTCTGTTATAAACACTGTGACAGGAGAATTTTATATATTAGATATTCTTAAAATCAGAGGTAAGAACAATATTTCCCTATCATTTTGATGCGAGAATTTTGTATGTTAGTATTAAGAGATAATGACCCTACACATGGCGCAGATATGTAGGTTAGTTAAAGGACGTTTAACGCCGAACCCAAACCGACCGGTTTTACATACGTTTACGATGGTAAACAGTGATGGTATTGATGATTCCGATAAAGGTATCCTATTCGGTACACCCTAAAGTTTATTTTGCGTCTGCAGTTTTAGGTATTCATCAATGAATCTATGTTGAAACAACGCAACAAAATACTTACACACAGTGGTAAATTAAATAAATAAAAGCACTTGACTAGTAAATGAACACGTAAATGAAAGGTTGTTTAAATTACTTTGCAATTGTTTTTAATTATTTTGTTTATTTGTGTGCACTGCTGTCTACATTAAAAGAAATTAATTAGTAACCAATGTAAATTGATTAAGGTTTATTTGAATACTTACATTTTAAGATGATTTTTTATTTATTGAAGGTTAAGTACATTATTATAGCTTAAATTTAAAAGCTTATTCATAAAAGTTTTGGTTATGAAAGTTACTTATTTTTTTTACCTTTTTTTACAAATATTAAATTATGTGAAATGAACACATACTTTTATGAAAATATTTATTCTCTCAGAGATACTCTGAGATATTTATTTTCCTTTTAAGATATATACATAATATCTTATAATGAAGCCTGTTCTGGTATAGACGTTGTGGTGTTTTGTTTTAATCACTTTTATTGCACAATTAAAAATTAAAAATATATTTCATAGTGTTCTAATGTGGGCAACTGTAGGTACCTAATAAATTTGCACAAAAATTATCAGTCCTGCCAGACTCGCGATGGTTCTTTATATTGTTACGACGAACTATGGGACGTTCTGGAAAAAGCGTTCGCGCCGGCTGAAAATCTCGAACGTTTCACCCTATCGATGGTAGCCACGCCCCTTCTCAACTAGTTTCAAAGGAAATTGGTCCTTATGTTTACAACATAGAGTTTACATTTCAACAGAAATAGCAGTCCCGAACTTTCAGCCGTCTCCTTTCTATTTTGCCCATGATTATCAATTGAAGCAGTTCATATCTGTCGCTGCGTAACGATATGCCTCATATATACAGTTTTGATCTTTTGACGGTCTGCAACAATCTCTGGGTCAAAACGGGACGCTGGAGCACTTCTTTCTTAGTGATTTTCTGAGCTTACAAGGAGCATACGTCGGTAACACTACATTTCAAACCCCTACAGGCGCCATCTGATGTCTTCTTTTTTAGTCTACAACTCGTTGCTTAATGTACAAGTCGTCAGAAAAGCTGAAGGTCTACTTGATGGTAGGTAGCTACCGTCACCTAGTAACATAAGAAACGCTAAAGGTGCTGTAAGTGCGCTGCCGACCATAGTAGGATTAAGGTAAGGCCCGGCTCCCGAAAATTATGGCCTTAAGTTTGTAACTAAACCAAATGTCTCATCAATGTAAAACTTAAGTAATATGTTTTTTAAAACCTTTTTCTAGTAATTTTAAAGACAGAATCACAATTGATGGAAATTGACTCGATACTTTTATATTTTTAAAATGATACCTTTTTCATGATTTTCTCGTTTTTCTTGGAAAAAAACTTTAGTTACATATGTAAAATGAATACTCATAGAAAGAAAATATGATTTATTAGTTACATAAAACATAAAAATTGCCTAGACCAATTATTATTCTCATAATAAACCAAATATGATTTGAGACGTCCTCTACTTCTGTGCAAGAATACGGTCAAACGGATCATTTGATATTCAACCTTATTTTAACGTATTTTAGGTTGAATATCGAATGATCAGTAGCGCACTAACGCGGTCTTCGTCGGACCTAGACAGAGCCAAAGGTAACATTCGATATTCAACCTTATTTAGAATTGTATAAGGTTGAATATCGGATGATCAGTACAGCGTTGTGCGCGAACAGTGACGGACCTATCGCGGTTTTGAACGACCTTGACAGCGCGGTCTTAAGGGATTGGAAAATGGGTTCTGGCATCACTTACTCACTTATCCAAACAAACACACCTGCTCTTATTCACGATGATCTGTAAGGGGGTAACCAGACGAAACCCAGACTAGAGCCAATTTTGAAAAGTTCATTTCCAAAGTTGGCCCTGCCGGGAATCGAAACAGGGACCCCTGAGACAGAGCGTTAAGCAAACACCTTAACCACTCGACCTTAACCACTCGACCTTAACCACTCGACTTGCTTTTAAGAAGAATGGAGAGTTTAATAATAGAGATTAGCTTAACTGGTACTATTGGTACCTATGCTTAAGAACAATATCAGAGAGAAATATCATGTATCATGTAACAAAAGCTAGTAACAAAAGCTAATACTAGCTTAGTCTTAAATTAGGCAACGCGTCCTGGCGGCAGTAACCAAACCGTAATAGACTGTTGCTACCGTGCGTGAAATAACGGTAAATGTGCTGGTATGTTTCCAGGTGTGAATACATTGTGCCAGAGGACATTCTCCTATCTTCAATCTCATCTTGTCTCTTAGCATTGCTCCTTTTCTTACTAATCCTAATATCAGGCTGTCTGTATATCTATCTATGATCGCAACTAACGATTAGGTTTCATAATCGATGTCACGGCAAAGTCGTGCATTAAGTATGACTACTCTCTGATTAGTAAGTACATACGACCTATTTCAATTAAAGGCCAAGGCGAACAGAACTAAATTATATCACAGAATACAATAACAGTACAAGTATTATATTGATATATTTTTGTAAATTTCAACAAAGGGATACTTAATCATATTCGAGCTTTGCCATTATATAAGTTAGCTTTTGTCTGCGACTTCGTCCGCGCATTTTTTAGGCGTTGGAATCTTATTCAATATTTATTTCTTATTATAATTATTATTTCTTTTGAAATAAAATATATGTATTTTTCTAAAGCGTTGATTATACATTTGACGATTTCATATTTTCGACATTTTACTAGTAGGCAAGTTGTTTTGCGATCGTTTGGATTGTCGGTGACTTACTGACTAACTAGCGTTTACTGTAGGATGATTGTATCACAAATTATGGGGGGGGGGGGGGGGGGGTTTAACATGTTCTACTTATAGTCGTCTAGCGAACCGACCCCGGCTTCGAACGAAGTTGAAATTTTCAAAAATCCTTTCTTAACATGCAATAATTAACCCAATTAAAAAACCCATCAAAATTATAATTAGGAAATGCACAGCACCATCTCGCCGACAGGTTAACTATTTAACCTGTCGGCTGAGCTTGAGTCATTGATGTTGAACAGTGCCATCTACCGCATGGTGGGTCAACTAATTCGACAATTGCCGGATCGCCAAAAGAAGCACAGCTGCGGTCCCTCAGTACTAGAATAACGACATCTAGCGATGTCATCACTGCGGTCCTCCGCAGCGATGACAGCGCGATACAGGGGATATCCGCGATACAGCGATATACAGATCATAGGGTCCATCTTGATCGTCGATAAAACAGCTCTAAATTATTGTGCAGCGCAAACTGTTTAGTTTATAAACCTATGTTCCAAATTTTTACTTTCTAGATTCAGTACCTAGTTTTGACTGTGCGTTGATAGTTAGTCAGGGCAAACGATTTTATAAGTGGGTTAGATATTCCGATCCGATGATAGGTAGGTAATTGAAATTACCGTCGGATTGCGTCGTTACGTTGCGTCGATACGTTACATCGGTAGATGCAATAAATATTTTTGAATTTACAAATTTTCTTTCATTTGTGTTTGATGAGATTTTATTTTGGCGTTTCTTATAAATCTTTGCCTTATAAATAGTGTAGCTATCTGTTAATAAAATAAATTAAATTAAATTAATAACATTCCCCTACATTTTCTCCAAACACTAGAAACCAACAAAACAGTCTCACGTTTTTTAATAAAGTAAATTAAAAAAAAAACTCTTATATAGAATTTGCATCAGTGGCACAACGACTTTTGTAAAAAACATAAAAGTAGATATCAATATAAACTTTGTTCTACATTTTCAATAAGATACACATCGTATACTTTTGTGGAGCGCCTAAAACCAATCGATTGCGCCTTGATGACAGTTACTTCGATTCCGCTAACGGAATGCACAATTTCCGTTTCAGATTTTATTGCCATTCACGTTTATGGGACAATCAACCTTAACTAATTCATCTTAAGAGTGATCATCGATTGCAAAGCAAATTTATTTAGAATTTTCGTGATGATGTTTATTACCAGCTTAATAACCTAGTTCTAGATAACAATGTCTTTAGTTTATAGGTATTCCTCTAATTCGGACCAAGCGCTTTAAAACATCTTTTATAATGCGCACTGCTAAGGATTGGAACTCCCTTCCGGCGTCTGTATTTCCGAGCTCATACAACCCAAATCTTTTCAAGGTTCGAGTGAATAGGCATATTCTGGGTGAGCTCGCACCATCGTCGGCCTCATTCTTCCTACATGGATAGATGCTGGTCAAGAGAAAACCCATCTTTAATAAATAAAAAATATACATAATATAATTTTCACATTCATATCTCATCATATAGTCTATAGGTATATATAAAAATCAAGTCTCATTAGTCTCGCAGAAACTAAATAATGGCTGGATTTATTTGAACTTTTATTTTTATTTTGTTCGAATCAATATTGGGGTAATTTAGAAATATTAAATTAAAAAAACAACAAATTAGGAAAAAACAGCCTATATATCGAAAAAATCACAATTGATACTTTTTTATGGGAATTTTCACTTCGAATTACTTTTAGTAGATGGCACTCTTGGACCTGCGGTTGGACAGCTGCGGCATGCACATGCACAACTCTTATCCATTCCGTGCGGCCGTGTGAAATTGCCATTAAATCGAGACTCCAGAACTTCATTTGAGAATTTCAACATTTCAAAGTAAATGCGAAAGATCTAAATGACTGTCAAATGAATTCTGTGTCGTTTTGCCAGCACTGTTCTTTACATTTTTTTTAATGTTGAGATCAGCAAACAGGCTGATGGTCCACTTGATGGTAGGTGGCCACCGTCGCCTATAACACAAGCAACGCCACAGTTGCTGCAAGTGGCTGCCGAATACAGTAGGATTAAGGATAAGGGATTAGGAGGGGATAGAGAAATGGGCTCTGGCATCCCTTACTCACTCACTGAAACACAACAGCACACGTACTGATATTTCACGGTGGTCTTCTATATGCGTATCCTCTGTGTGTCTTCTTAGTCTGCGCACCGGGATTCATTGTTATTTTATGTGTAAGTTATAATTATGACAAAAAATTAATTTAAACTTTAAATATTTTACAGGTAAACTAGCAAACGACGAAGAAGAAGGAATACAAACTTCACCGATAGTAGAACCTGTAACTGATGCATCAGTACCACAATCGTCTACTAATGTACCTCCAACGAGATCAACTACAACAGTAAAATCAGATATCAACGAAACAGAAGTGGATTCAACTAGAAATACAGTTGATGAAACTTTTACAACACCAACAGACCCAACATTGAAACCAAAACCTAGATTATTAAATTTAAATGTCGAAGAACTGCAAAACTTCGCCAATGCATTGCATAATCAAACTAATAGCGGAGAGAGTAAAAAAACAATACCAGATCTAAGCGACATTAATTTAGATGGCGACGATGACGATGAAACGTTAAAACATTTTCAACACGAACACAAACTTGATAAAGAAATACCTGAAAAGTTTTATTCAAATCTTCAAGCTCCATTTCACCCTTTAATGGCCATGGATAGATCAGAAGAAATTGAAATTACATGTAAACAAAACGGAGTAGAGTATAAAGTAAGCAATCTTAGTTAAAAAAAATAGATAAAATATTCTTATAGTAATAATTTTATATATTTTTTCAGATTGGTGAAAAAGTTGATCGAGGATGTGAAGAAACTTGTGAATGTTCTCCTAGGGGTATATTTGATTGTTCAGAAAGATGTAAACATCCATTCATTCGTCACGGCCGACGACTCACAGATCCGTTGTGTTTCGAATCACCAGTAGACGAATGTTGTTCTATCATAGCTTGTGCCACGGGTAACGGAGGTAAATAGGTTTATTTTCTGTTTACTTTTTGTTTTATTATTATTAACATATAAACAGAATTTGGCAACTTCGGTAGCATTAATAAACTAAAAAAAAATATTATTAAGGTTACTCGCTGTAAAAATCTACCATGAATACACCATGAAATCGTATATTATTACAGATAAAACTATCAAAGTTGAGGTCTGTAGATTTGGCAATGACACATATCCTGTAGGAGTAAAATGGAATATTGGGTGTGAACAAAGTTGCATATGTGAGAAGAATTCCATTGTGACTTGTAAACCAAGGTAAGGTTTGAAATATCCATTTTAATTTTGTTTATTGTGTAAATGTAATTGGGAGCGTCATAATGCGAAAGTTTGCATTCTCAGGACGGAATCAGGATGTCTGCGTTTCTCTTCCTGTCACAGACCTTCAGACTGCAGGGACTGTCATTAAAAAATTTGTGATCGTTTCAGGTGCAATAAACCCCCAGCCTCAGATAAATGTATCAACGTACAAGATCCGGCTGACGCTTGTTGTGAGATCCAAGTATGTGACGTATCTCAAGATGTTCACGAGGAACCGGCTGAAAACGGCACATCAGTTGCCTCAACAGAGGTAAGTAATTTGTTTTTAAAAATGTTTCGATTGCTAATGTCTTTGTTACATTAAAGCAGAGGAGTGGTAAGCTTGAGAAGACTAGTTGAGTTAAATATTTTATATTTTTTGCTAATTCATCATATTTCAACAATATTTAATAATAATAATAATATTTTTTACTAATAAGTATCAAGTTTTATTAATATAATGTCGTCAGACAGTTTGAAGGCCCACTTGATGGTAGGGGCTACCGTCGCCTATTAATACAAGCACAATATTAAGGATAAGGGATTAGGAAGAGGTTTGAGGAATGGGTTCTGGCATCCTTACTCACTCACCGAAACACAACAGTACATAAACTAACAGTTACCAGGGTGAATCAAATTTTTTTAGAATTTGTGTAAAAAAAATAAAAGAAGATCGGTTAATTTTTTTTGTTTTTCAACATAAAAAAAAACTTTTACTAAAGTGTAACGTTTTAAATATTTTTTTATTCCTTCTTAAAATAACCTTTTTTTTTTTGGTATCGAAAAACTCCTCTAGGGCAGCCATGACTGCGTTATCGTCCAATGAGTTGCGTTATGTCCGAAGAGTAATGGGGATGGCTAAAAATCTCAAAACCAGCTAGCGGATTAGCCGTGAGGGTCAATTGTGATCGATGAGCAGGAGCGTCTCGTGGTGGAAGAGAACACTCAATGACAATTTTCTTCGGCGTTTTTTTTCTTTAGTTGCTTGACGCACTTTTGGGATCAATTAGATGTAATAGGCACCCGTAATCGTTTTGCCTTTGGGTAAATGGATAGTCGATAAAAAGTATTCCTTTCATATCCCAAAAAACAGAGCAAAAACATAGCTGTAAGACATACTTTGTTTTTTCGTTTCCGGATCAAAATGACCCACGTTTTGTGCATTGTTACAAAACATCGATAAAATTCATCTGAATTACCCCGAATGTTTTCGAGATTCCGTTTAAAACTTCCAAACGCCAGTCTTTTTTTGCGTCTGTTAACTTTCGAGGCACCCATCTTCCCGACACTTTTTTTAAACCCTAAAATGTCTACTAAAATTGATCGCAAACTGCTGAAAGAAATACGTAGGGTCTCTGCTAAATATTTAATTGTAATTCTACTATCTTCTGATACTATTTTTTCCACATTTTCATCTACGATGGAGGTAGAAGATCGGCCAGAGCGAGATTCATCTTTACAGGTCGATCTGCTTCTCTTAAATTCAGCTACCAAATAAGCATCTGTGAAATAAGGACTAAAGTCTGCTGGATATCACAAAAAATTCATTAGTAGACATTTTTTCTAGCATAGGTACTTGATTACTGCACGTATCTAATTTTTGTCCATAATGAAATGTTATTCATCGTTTAACACAAGAATTAATAACGTCGAAACGAAAAGTTTAAAACAATTGAAATTACACCGAATTGTCAGTTTAATAAAAAAAAAATTAAAAAAAAAATTAACAAAAAAGGTTATAACACTATGCAGTTCTAAAAACTTTATGATTCACCCTCATACATATAAGACCATCATGGTCTTCTGTAAAGGGGTGGTTACTGCCGCCAGACGGGCTGTCTAACATATATATATCTTACGGAACGCATTTTACCTTGCAAATACTAAAATTATATAAGTATAATTTAAATTAATTATTATATCTAATTCAGTACATACCGTCTTCGTGCGCTCAATATTAATCTTCGAACTTTAAAATATGAAAAACATTAGTGTAATGTAGAATAGATAAAATAAATAACAAATGCCTGTTTGAACTAAAATTTTAAAAAAGCACTGTTTTTTACTACCGAGTATTACATGCTATAATTATTTATTTATCACGATGGTTGTTTTATTCCAGCGTATTGTGCCTGAATCGGAAAATACGGGATCCATGGAATCACCAATGAGACCATTAGTTTTAACCGAACCAATAGGCTCAGTAACAGTTCTTCAAAATAATACTGTACAAGTGAATCTAATGCATCCGAATAACAGTGAAGACCCAATACATTTGTTGCTTAGCAGTGACGCGGGAAGGACTTACAATGACGTTGAGTTGAAATATTCTAATTTAATTCTAAACCTGGAAGGTGGAAGAGATTACATTTTAAAAACCAAAGAAACTGGAACTAAGTTTAATTTTACAATGACAGTCGCCGATTCTGGGAACGACACGAATGAAATCATGAATGACTCTAAAAAAATTGGATGCTATGAAGAGGGGAAGTTCTACGCTATTGGTAAGTGTATTGAAATAAAAATTAAAGTTAGGGATTCAGTTAATAATAAAACTTGCGTAGGTACTTATTGAATATACATACTTCGTGCACAGTATTTTAAATATATTTAAATAAAAATGAATCCCTAAATTTTTGAAATATTCGTTTTAGTTCGAAAAAATTTCTTATGAAGATAAAAATGAGAAAAATTGTCCGGGAAAACGTAAAAACCCCATTTTTGTTTTTCTTATCCAAATAGTCATTTTTGCATAAAAAAAGTTTGTGTTATAAACTCGTTCCGGGGCGAAAACCTTGGAAAAGGTCCGTAAGGATATTAGAAAGCTTTTTGATCAAACCCCAATATAACATTTTAAAAACTATTATTTTGTGTCACAAGGAGGTTTTATTCGGTTTTTGAAAATGCGAAAAATTTATTTTATCAGGTTGCAATGTACAGTAAGTTGTAAGTAGATCAAATTGTATTCAAGCAGCAGTAATATATAATAATTTGGTTGAAGTCTTTATCATAATTTTATTTACAGGAGAAGAGTTCCGAATCGGATGCACAGAACTCTGCGAGTGTACTGGTCCACACAGCAGGGAATGTGCGAAGCTGGAGTGCCCCTCTCATGTGGGTTTGGAGTTAGTTTCTAAAGGATGTGTGCGATGGGCACCAAACCCTCCTCCGGTACCTCCGGACTGCTGTCCACGAACAGCTCGTTGCCTTAGTGATGGGACCTGTCATTTTAAAGGACATGCGTAAGGACTTGTTTTGCTTTAGTTTATGATCCTAACACATCATTTCATTTAGTCGTCGATACAAGTAAATGTACCCCTTACCCCACCTCATTAGTATAGTAGTACATATTTGAGCGTTGTTAGCTCAGAAATATACTCAAAACCATTTCTTGTGCAATCGTAAAAATAATCTAAGAACTGACACACCGATCCCATAGTTCACAAACTCACTAATTATGGGAAAAAGGTGGTGTAATTGCAATCAAAAAGTTACAATTTCTTTGACAATATGATTGTAAACCAGGGTATCGAATTGTAGAAGTCGGTAGGGGTGGCAATTTTGTGAATCCGCCACTCTCACACAATATGATTTTTTGTTCTCTCAACAGTTTTTTGTAGGCATACGAAAAGGCTTATAGTTTTGTCGTAGTGGCAGGGCACATTGCGTTTCGCAGTCATTTTGGGCAGCCCGTCTGGCAGCAGTAACCACCAACCTTACAGAAGACCACCGTGAAATAACAGCACGTGTGCTGTTTTGTTTGGGTGAGTAAGTAAGAGATGCCAAAGCCCATTTCCCTATCCCCTGCTAATCCCTTATCCTTAACCCTACTGTAGTCGGCAGCACATTTACAGCAGCTTTGGGGTTGTTTGTGTTATAGGCTACGGTAGCCACCTACCATCAAGTGGACCGTCAGCCTGTCTGCCGATCTTAACTAAAAAAACATCAATTCTGTATTCAAAATTATTTTATAATATCTTGACTATTCCAGGGTACCGAATTGGAGTGAAGTACCTGTATCTTTGACTGGATGTGAACAACGTTGTTTCTGTGAGAATGGGGATCTAGATTGCCAAGAAGTTTGCTCTCCCTTGTCACCAATTCCTCCTCAAACACTCCGATGTCCTCCCATGCACCATCCGGCGGCTGTCAACATATCCGACGATGATTGTTGTAAAAAATGGGGATGTGTGTCCAATAATGGTATGTAATTTTAATTTGATCCTTTAGCATGTTGCAAAATAATCATCATGTAAAGTGTTGGATTTATGGTTCCATAAATAATAACAACTATCGCCAACAACAGAATGATAATAGAACTGAAATCATCTTTCATTACAGATCGCAATTCACAAAGTCTGATGGTATTTAATTATTTATGTTACTTCAAACATCAGACCTTGTAATGTGCAATCATGAAACATCATTTGCATGATAGCAAGTAATTGAACATTTGCTTACAGCTGAAGATCTGAAAGTATCACCGTATTGGACTGATGACTATTTGACTCACAGCAAAAAAGTTGAAACGAATTTTGTTACACCTATTGCACCTGTCCTTCCCATTTTCAAATCAGAATTCCAAGGTCCATCCAAATCTAGTGATACGACAGATTTTGATAAGCATATGACTATAGTTAAGAACTATCCTAAGTATATGAAACCTATCATTACCCCGTCACCCGGAATTGTAATCAACCATGCATCTCAAACACCTAACACCCATAAAAATATAACCGTATATACATTAAATGATGTTGAATCGCCCTTTAAAACACTACTGCCTGAACCTCCTTTGGTTAGTGCTAAAGATTTCCCACCATATAAACATGACGGTAGTGACTCAATGCTATTAGATACCTTTAGAAACTCTCCTTTAGTAAATGAGAACATCAAAAAGGTCCAAAATGAAATTAAGTCTACAAATAAGATTTACGACTCAGACAATTTTACTAAAATTTTTATTCAGGAACCAAAGATAGGTCTTAATAAAAATATTTTCCATTCAACTGTTCCAAAACCTTATAGTTCAATAACGCCCCCAAAATTTACAACAACACTTATATCTGCTACAACAGATAAAATTAACAGAGTTTCCACGAGTAATTTTGATAACTATAACTATTTCTTGCCTGTTTTTAACATTCCTAAGAAACCACTTAATATATTCAACGAACCAAAAACGGAGCCACTAAAGTCGACTCAATCTTATTTCGTGCCTTTATTAGAAGATACATTACCAAATTACGCGACGACTGGAATCCCTACTCCGTTATTATCCAGGAAGCATCCAACAGAACGTTTACCTCATTTATCCCATGCTAAACCTTTCACTAATTCACAAACGAATAACATAAAGACTGCAAAAACAAATGACAAAACAAAAATGGACAACATCTGGAGTCAAGATGTCAAAACGCATATTCTGACGAAAGCACCCAATCCGTATGAAACAGTATTACACAGAGTGCCGAATTACAAAGTTAGACCACACTATGATGGAAATGAGAGAGTTCAAAAGTTACAAAGCAAGCCATATTCCACCTTAGACCTAGAGAGTGTGCTTAAGCAGATGGAAATCGAATCAGAAGTAAATAGAAATCTTGGACGTTCCGCAGTAAAAAATCGTTCTGCGGCAGGTCAGTGACCTTGCCCCGGTGCTAACAAATCCCTTTCTGATTACCCTAACGTTTACCACAATTGACTGACAGTAACTTTAAAGACTATCTATCATTTCGCATAACACCATCATTTGCGTTCAAACTTTTGCTTTAAAACTATACTAATCACTTACTTCTTCTACTTTGTTTCATACTAACAACGTTCATTTGGTATGTTCATAAATGGCGTCCCTTATTAGTCATTAGTCGCTTCTTAGAAAAATCATTAGTTAGAGTTTGGCTAATTCTGCTGTTAATGGACGTTGTCTAGAGGTTCTTACTTCGCAAATTTCCACATTGCCTAGATGACTTCATTTGGACCTGCATATACATATGTAATATGATTCGAGTACATATTACATATTACATATGTAATTCTGTTCTAAGGTTCCCGGGTTCGATTCTCGGCGGGGTCAACTTTGAAAAATGAACTTTTCAAATTTGGCTCTGGTCTGGAGCTGGAAAGTAGTGGCAGGGCACACTGCGTTTCGCAGTCATTTTGGGCAGCCCGTCTGGCGGCAGTAACCACCCCCTTACAGAAGACCACCGAAAATAACAGCACATGTGCTGTTGTGTTTCGGTGAGTGAGTAAGAGATACCCTGAGCCCATTTCCCTATCCCCTCCTAATCCCTTATCCTTAATCCTACTGTAGTCGGCAGCGCACTTGCAGCGGCTGTAGCGTTGCTTGTGTTATAGGCGACGGTAGCCACCTACCATAAAGTGGACCGTCTACTGATCTTAACATCAGCCTGTCTACCGATCTTAACATAAAAAAAAATTCAAGGCTAAATTAAAGCAAACTCCAGACCCCTGACACATTTGTGATCATCATCTATTTATAAAGACTTTACTTTTAAAGAAAGATTTCATTTCAATGACAACGTGGGTTATGTTTTAACTTTTCAATTGAGTTTTCTGATGTACTTTGCAGTGTTAACTTGTATAATTTGTAAACTTAGTCAAATCCAATATGATGTCAACATTCTAAAACATTTTTCAGGTCCAGCGAGCCAACCAGACTATCCTTTCAAGCCGACCCCCCCGCAAGAACCATCATTCCTGCCGACCCTTCCTCCCGAAACTCCGCAAAGATTTCCTCAAGAAGAGATACCGGATTACGAACAGAACAATATACATCGTCCCATCAACCCTATTGAGTCGGGTTTACCAGCATTGCCACCAGGGTTATCCATTCCTCCCAATTATGGAGAGGAAAATAAGAAGTTGACTGTAATATCTCTACAAGCGGACTCACCAACTAGCATCAAGATGTTGTTCGGCTTACCACCAGTACTGGTCGGACTACGAGGAAACGTCGACTTGAGATACACTGATAAAACGTAAGGTTCAATATAAATTGAACACAAAATTTTATATAAATTTATATGAAAAGTCAATTATAACCACTTTCCCTGTGATAATTATAACAGAGAATGACCTATCTGCTACAATTTCAATTCTCTTTTTTGATCAATTAGGTATATTATCCTTGTTTAAGGCGTTTTTTCGTAATTTTTTTTAAACAATGCACAGTTACAATTATTATTATCTTTACCAACAATTTTTTTAGTCGAATGAAAGCTTATTAATTAATATTTATCAACAAGTCTAACATTATCAGGTATACAGAAATAAAATTAACCTCGTAAAATATATATAGATCCCGTAGCGATAATAGAAATGGTATTACTATTTTTGTTACAAATATTAAAATTAAATATAGTTCTCTTAACTTTTTTCAGCGATGAAGATGTGACTCACTGGTATTCTCAAGTTTTCGCGCCTGCAGACGAAGTGCTGACCACATCTCGACTGGAATTCCGTTTGACTGGTCTCAAGCCATCGACTGTTTACAAAGTTAGAGGCAAACTGTACTTACACAACTTGCCAGTTGAACCTGAAAGCGAAGTTTTCACAGTTCGCACTCAAGACATGCCCACTGTAAGTTTGTCTATATCAAAAGGACATATAGAGAGCTATAAATAACCTGAGACCGTAGAAGCCTACCCAGGCATCTGCTGGGGTGAGGCTTCTTACGTTAAGTTCGCAAATCTACTTGTTTCTTTATGGATTTTGTTTCAGCTGCCACCAATTGAAGAGAAGCGTCGTGAGATCGATAGTAAACTGACGGTCGTCGACGTCAATGATACCACAGCGCGAGTCACGTGGAGATACTTTACAGAAGATGAACTGCAGTTTATTGATGGAATACAAGTCAGGTAATATAGAGATACTAAACAATAAACAAAGATACAAAGAGAGATTGTTACATTGGTCGGTTGTTTAACGTAAGATTCGATTGTATGTAATTATGTAAAAATAATTAAACCTCTTCCGTTGTCTCGTCAGATGCTCTGGAAAAGATCTTTAGCCCTGGCAGAATATCAATGTTGGGGTCTGTACCGCAACTTCAAACTGAGTCAGTATTTGTTAACAAATGTTTGTAAATATATGTTATGTATTATTTGTTGCTTATATTTATGTCTGTTTTTTTATATGTTAAGATCGACAGACAGGGTAACGGTCCACTTGATAGTAGATGGCTACGGTCGCCTATAACACGAGCAAAGCCACAGCTGCTGCAAATGCGCTTCCGACTACAGTAGGATTAAGGATAAAGGATTGGATAGGAAAATGGGCTCTGGCATCCCTTACTCTTTCACCGAAACGCAACAGCACACAAATGTTGTTATTTGACGGTGGTCTTCTGTAAGGGAGTTTTTATTGCCGTTAGACGGGCTGCCCAAATGACCGCTAAACGCAGTGTGCCCTGCCACTTCATTGCAGATCCGAACCAGAGCCAATATTCGAAAAATTCATTTTTCGAAGTTGACCTTAGCGGGAATCGAACCCGGGAACCCTAGAACAGAGCGTTAAGGCAGGCACCCTAACCACTCATCCAACGGGCTCGTCATACATTCAACGGGTTTTTGTAATGTTTTGTATTTGGAATATTATGTGAGGGAAAATGTTTCCTCCTTCCTTTCTTTCAATGTATAAATTCGCTGTATATGAATTACAATAATTCAATTTTAATAGCCTAAATATTAAGTTTGGTACATTCGTATTTCAAATACAAATTTAATACTTTTTTTTGATAATTACTTCCACTAATTGATAATCATGTATATATCTTCACACATTCAGAGAAATACAATTTAATGTGCGGTTATTTCATTGAGGTCTTCTGTAAGACGATGATTCTATGGCCAGATGGATTGCGAAAAGCAATTCGCCTCTGCCACTCAGTGATGTTGCTTGCTCTAGCTGGGCTCTGTATATAATTTTATCGAGGGCCACAGACTAAAATAAAAAAATAAAAGTTTTAGGCGTGCGAGCTTAAACGCTAAATTTAAATTTTAAAACGCTAAATTCTAAAATTTTAAGTGCAATTATATGGGGCCACTTTAGTACGGGGCCCCATATAAATGATACGACTGATACGGCGGCAGGTACGCCCCTGCTGGCGCTACTAAAATATTTCAAAGAATTCAATTTAAAATAATTTCAGGTATCGTCCAGTGGGCACTCCTATATATAGTATGACGGAGCTCCTCCACCACAGCCGGTCGACTGCAGAACTTCACGAGCTACGTCCAGGAAGCAGTTACGAAGCGTCTTTGGTTCTCATACCACCCCCGCGAGCCATGACAGAACTCTACGATCCTGGCCGAGTGGAATTCACAACGTCACCGTATGTTGGTGCGTGTTATCTTAATTTTGTTTTGGCAGGATATATTTTCGTATCTTTATAGCACCATATATAACATATATTTAAAGTTTTTGTTTTACAGCTTAGAATAATTCTATTTAAAAAACAAACTTCGCCAAATTATGAAAGACTACCAATGCTGTTGGTAAAATATTATTTCAGGGAAAAGTCTTTTCGCATATAGTATGTATAAACTTGTATTAAAATCTCTTTGGCTGTACTATTTGTATCTGGTTGGTTTTGATGACATTAAAAAGGTTACATTTCAATGAAAGAAACAAATTAGTAAAATGTTGTTTCCAGCTATTTTTCATTTGTTTTTCTTTCTGTCAAAATGAGGGAATCTAATGAAGAAACTCGATACATTTTCAAATTTTATTACAAAAAAGGAAAAATGCAAAGCAAGCGAAAAAAATTGTGACATTTATGGACCTAATGCAATGTCAGTCAAGTTGGTTTAAGCGTTTTCAATCCGGGAATTACAGTAAGCTAAGTACAACCAAAGAGATTTTATTACAAGTTTATACATATTATATAGGAAAAGACTTTTTCCCCGACCTAATATTATTCGTATATTTGTATATGTCGCAGGGTTATTGTAAAAGTCGTGACATTATAATTTAACTAGTGATATTACAATTGCACGGATTTTTGGCAATCGTCTCCATTTTATACAATATCACAGGACAATCTTAGTTATGTTATAGTATCCATGGGTACAAAATGTGACATTGAAATTACGCTAGTTAAATGAATGTGGTGGTAAGCATAGGTCTTATTAGATTAGTCGATTCACTGGAGACCGTGTCTTGCGCCTATTGCAAAACAGAAAATGTAAACATTGGCATTGAAAACGGTCCAATTGATGGCCTCGCACATCTAGTGAAATTGTCAAAATATTACTATGATACGTACAAATCGTACAATAGTGAAATTATAATAACACTGAAAAGAGTCCTTGAAGTCGTGTGAATTGGTGCGATTGATAAAAGTCCGCGTAATTATAATTTCACTATTGAGTACATGATATCACGGCTTTTACAATAACCCTGCGACAGACAAATTATTTATGAAATCGTTTATCCTGACTGATTATCAACGCACAGCCAAAATTAGTTAGTTTCGAAAGCTGAAATTCGGAATAAAGGTTTATTTTATAATGTACGCATCCGCTAAGGAAGAATTTTTGAAAATTTCAATTACACGTGGGGCGGGTCGCTAGTAGTTCATATAAGCCGTCCTCTGACAATTTGTTCTTTATTACTGAATACATAGTAGAAAGCATACTGGATGACAACTTTTACGAGATTAATTACTGACATTAAATGAACTTACATTTATCAACATTATAAGCGTGAAGTGAAAAATCTAACTCTGTCTATCTTTAGATCCTTACAACTGGTCGGTGGTAATTGAGGCTCGAGCGATAGGCGCCCACGCGGCAGAGGTCCGCTGGCGTGGCCCGCCGGCGCCTCCTGAGCGTTGGGTGCGAGTGTACCGCGCCGCGCATGCGTGCAGTGGCAAGAGCGAGCATGATGCTTTCCGTCTCGCTGCTAGAGATATGCCTTCCACTATCACCCTCTCCGGACTGGAACCTGACACTAGGTACGGCTGTCTTTACAAAGCCTTTGTTTTTATAAGGGAATCCCATCACCGGAGAAGAGTCGAGGTGGCGGCGTCGCGTCGGAAGAGAGCAAGAGGTGCTCCACTTCTATCTATATTTTCTATTTAATTATATGGGCGTCCGCTCACTACAAGAGGCAAGAGTCGAGGTGCACGCACGGCGGAGTCGAGACGGTCGCCATTTTATCAATAGTGACGCACTGAGTGCTTCTCTTCCACGTATTGTGAAAAATAATAGAAAATTTCATAATTATTATTGACTACTTCTCCGCGCCTCCGTCTCGACTCTTGCATTGAGCTGAATCCCTTACATTGGTAAGTATATTAGTTTATTCCAATAATATGCGCAAGCATATTGCGATGTGAGGAACTGCCACGCCTTACATTATTATTAGTAAAACTAAGCAATAAATTGTACTTTTCAGATGTCGAATATGGCTGGAGCTGTTTTTGACGAATGGTAAAATTAAAACAAGCAACGTACTGGAGATCAACACCAAACCGGAGAATTCTAACGAGCCGATAGACAGTAAGTACAAATAGCCATATACCTGTCTTTTTAGATAAAAAAGAGCAAATAATAAATCATCATCGTAATCAGTCTTCAGAAGCATATATCTGGACATATATCTTCTCATAGACCGCCAACGGAAATCTTTTCTAATGTAATTCTGACTCCCTAAACAGAATGTTTCATTTAAAACGCTCTAAGTACTCGTAGAATTTTGATGTTGTTAACATAAATATTTCCTTTTATTTTTTATTTTTCTCCTTTTAACAGAAACTGAAGATGAAACCTAAATACGCCCGGTCAAGTTGACCTTACCACTCCTTCGATGAGCTTGTCAAAATTTTTTTTTTTTTTTTCAATAATAACACGTTTCATATGACATTGCGAACTAGCGCGTAGTGTTTTTGGCCTATGCTGTGACGTAACAGTTTATCTACGGACTATAATCCGTTGTTTTCGTATCCCCACTCTCCCCAAGCACAATAGCAGTCCACTTTTATCGATTTTTGTTTCAGAAATTATTATTCTGTATTACTTTATTTACAAGAGCAACGATTATTAAAATTTAAATGTGTACCTGTAAATATGTATAATTTTTTTTATTAAAAGAAAATATAATTAATAATCTTAAATAGTTTATAAAATTAAGCTTCGGTGCCTTAGGTCCCAAGCATGCTGGCTACTTACCTCGTATTGCAATGCTAATTTGTTAAACAAGGTAAAAGCCAGCTCCGACTTGTATTGTTACTGTGAAAATCGCGGACAGTCGTAGTATGTCTCGAGCGGTTTCGCGATCGTAGCGTTTAATCGCTCGCTGGAAAAAACCGTAGGGCGGCCTAAGCCTTATTGTTTATTTTTTGAAGACTGGTTTATACCCTTTTATACTTTCACTACGCAATTCGGCATTTTCACTAGTAAATATTTTAATATTTATTATTACGTAAAACTCCACGCGATAATGTTTCTCACTAAAAGCGAGGCGTGGTTTCGTTGCATTTGTGTGCGTTTACCGAGGATGTAAATGGCGAGGCGTAGTTTTATTTACCCCTGTTTAGTTTCACCCTGCCATCAACAGGGGTTTATCTTTAGTTTTTATTTTATCCGAGCCCCAATCCAATATGATTTCTTAAATAATCCATATTTATTTAATAACAAATTTTAAATTTTATTTAGATGAAGTCGCCTCAGCATCCATAGGATCTGGTGGACGTGGCTCCCCTCGTGGTGATTATTATGGAGCCTTGGTGGCTGTCGGAGTTGTTGCAGCATTGGGTGCTCTTACTTCTCTGTTATTGCTGTTGATTGTTGTACGAAGACATAGGCCACGCTCCGTGTCTATCACTCGTAAGTATCCTACTTCTATAATCAACGATTGATTGAGTGATCATCGATTACAAAGCAAATTTAATCAGAATTTTCCTGATGATTCAAATAAAGAAATAAGTACGAGCCATGACGCTGATTGTGGCGCCTTCACTTCTGGCTTATACTAAAACTAGACGTCCTTTTGAATAGAACGTATATTAAAATGAGATATCATTGAATACCTAATTACCAAAAATGAGAGCAGCTTTCATAATATATTGTTTTTTTTTTTATTATTTTTCATTCAATGGTAGAGGATTTGTTAGGTAGGTAGCATGAAGAACACGCGATAGTTGGACAAACAATAAGTACCAACACACAGTAAAATTATTTTTATATTAGGTCGGGGAAAAAGTCTTTTCGCATTTACTATATACAGGGTGGTAATTTGAGATGGGTCAGTAAGGGCAGCTACCTAAACCTTTGTAGCTAGAACAAAACACTCTTAGGAGACTATCCATAATTTTAATAGTTATTCCCATCGGCATTCAAAGATTTTGAAAAAACGGTACAGTCAGCGGGAAAAAGGTCAATTTTCACGTTTTGTTTTTATAGCGCTAATCGATTCTGTTACTTATAAGGATCAATTGACCCTACGGGACCACCTGAGCTTAGAGTACTAGAAACGTCAAAAATCTCAAAAAACTACTGCCATACATTTCTTACGGAATGAGATTGAAAAATAAGTTCAAATATTGTTTTTAATTAAAAAAGGCGGCAATCACTACAATTGCCAATCTTTAAAAACAAGTAAAGATCGTAAGTAATAAATCTACGATAGTAGTTGCTCTAATTGTTTGCCGTTTTGACGGTTTCCGCAATGAGCGTGTAACCGCTGATATTTTGTTTGCGTTAATTCCATACACCGTTGTAGTGACAATTCTTGAACTGTAATGTACCTAATTTTTCTTGTAAATTCCATTTTTGAGATATCCCAAAAAAATATCAAGAGGTCTCAACGACCACAACGACAGCATTTGTATTTGTACTTTTTCCATATCTTTAAAACTTGGTTATGGGAAATGAGTACTTCGGCAGCGACTTCAAAGCTTCTATCGACTTCTACGAGTGTTAAAATTGCAACCGCTATTTTTTATCAAGATCATTGTTGTCGTAAGGATTTCTCTTAAAGGAGCTAAGAATATTTAGGAGATTTTTTTATAACTTTTGATATAGGGCATAGGGTATTAATAAGCTTCTAATAAATCTATGCGATCTAAATTTGAAACCATTTTTACTTCAATATTTTCATAATTTAGCTGACATGCAAGAATAATAATAAATAACATTTGTTTCTAAAACAATGTTTTCCTTCCAAATTAAAATTAATTTAAAATAAACATTGCCTAGCCAGTTTCCATTGTAGTGATTGCCGCCTTTTTTAATCAAAAACAATGTTTGAACTTATTTTTCAATCTCATTCTGTAAGAAATGTATGGAAGTAGTTTTTTGAGTTTTTTGACGTTTCTAGTACTCTAACCTCAGGTGGTCCCATAGGGTCAATTGATCCTTATAAGTAACAGAATCGATTGGCATTATAAAAACAAAACGTGAAAATTGACCTTTTTCTCGCTGACTGTACCATTTTTCCAAAATCTTTGAATGCCGATGGAAATAACTATTAAAATAATGGATAGTCTCCTAAGAGTGTTTTGTTCTAGCTAGAATGGTTTAGGTAGCTGCCCTTACTGACCCATCTCAAATTACCACCCTGTATAAACTTGTAATAAAATCTCTTTCGCTGTACTATCTGGCTGAGTATGATAACATTAAAAAGGTTACATTTCAAAAAAGAAACAAATTATAAAAATGTTGTTTCCAGCTTATTTTCATTTGTTTTTCTTTGTGTCTTTCATCACGACAACGCTAGACCATACATTTCTTTAGCCACCCAGAAAAAATTAAGAGTTTGGCTGGGAGGTGTTAATCAGCCATATAGCCCTGAACTTGCATCTTCAGATTTCCACCTGTTTCGGTCTCTTCAGAATTCTTTAGGCAGTGTCAGGTTAACATCAAGAGAGGACCTTCAAAAGGTTTTAGAGGTTGTAACCGCGAAACCTCTGCGGGGCTTTAGGGCTCCGCAGGCGTTCCAACCGTTACTCACCGACTGAAACTCAGGGGTAGACACTACACGAGACCTGTGTTATCTCTCAAGGGCGCCAACTACTTGAGGGTGGACTTAGACAAAGGAAAGCCAAGTTCAATCACACAACACTTTAATAAAAAACTATCAAATTTATACACAAATAACTAATTTAAATTTAGGTACACAAGTAAAAATATATATATTACCAAAAACTAAAAGAAAAACAATTTTGCGGTTCGTGGATCTAATCTTCCTCGCTGAAGGCGGGGGATGCTCTTAAACACTCACGTGTAGACACAAAGCACACAGACCACGCTGAAGTGATGCCACGTGGCCTGGTGGCTCGGCGAAGGGGTACCTGTCGACACGTAGATGTCGTCGCCTCCGGCTGCGTCGCAGCTATAGTCCAAACCAGTGGTGGCTTGGACTGCAGGAAGGCGAGACCGACCCAGGAGCCGCAGGACAAATCGCACGCACGTGTGCGGATGGACCGATTCCCTCTTAAATATTTCTCTGACGCTTGCCAGGCCCAGATACTTTTACTGTCGACGGTTGATACCAATATGTATCCGCGACCTAACGACTAAAAAGCCATAAATATATTTATATACGACCGCGTGGTAAGTGAAAACACTAGACGGTTCGTTAGATCTTAGAGAAATCGTAAAGTCCCTCGAGCTCCTCTTCTTCCAAACGCCGGGTGCCAAGAGAGCGCGTGGCCGCTGCCACCGTCCCTCGATAGCTCGGCTGGAAGTCGTGCCACTTCCTATGGCCGACATAAAAATTGACCAATCCCATAGCTTCTTCGTTCGTGCATCGGTCTAAACCTTCTCCGTCGAGCCGACATCGACAGATGTCGCTTCATAATGGTGTGTCGGGCAATCGTGCGCCAGTCAACAACGTTTTAAGATACCGTCATGCAGTAGATGGCGGTTATAATCACAATCTATTTTAAATTTGTTACTAATTAATGTTAATTTCTCTTAATGTGACAAAAATTTACGTTACAAGGTTTTGCTCCTTTTGTTCAGAAGTCCCAAAATTTTTACAGCAACGGAATCATGTCACTACCTACAAGATGGCAAAAAGTCATCGAACAAAATGGCACATATACTGTTATTAAATGTAAATAAATTGAAAAAATATATATCTTGAGTTTTCATATAAAATGCGAAGAAACTGCAATTAAATAATTGCAATTGCAATTTTGTGTCTTATCACAATTTCAAATAATAATAAAAAAATGCATAACTTGTCACCTACATTGTAGATGGATCTGGCAACAGCAGATTTCACCAATGATATATTTTTTAATATTGCAGTATTTAACTTATTGAAATTATTTTGTACAGAGGTGCCATCGGCTCCGAGAGAGTCATCGCTGCCTCCATATGACAATCCTGCTTATAAACTAGAGTTGCAACAGGAAACTATGGGTAAGTAATTACAAAACACTCATAACCTTTGTTGCGGACGGCGGTTTAAAGTAGTATAAGTTTAGATATAAGGTGTTAGGTATGTAAGTGTATGTAAATATGAGATAATAATATTGGTTAGTTAGGTATGTTAATTAATTTTGTATAAGAAGCAATGTTCCCACAGTATAGGGCCACAAACGAAAATAACCGGCTGGTTCGTTTTATCGGGCAGCCTTTTCGAAGCGCCTTACATTCTTCTGGAAAGCTTTCTTCTTGACTTTTCTTTATCCATAATGACGTCGCGCGTCCCAAGTGAGTCACGTTTAATTGAACCCTTTGTTTACTACGCAATCTCTCTACGAATATTAATACGTAGGCCGTGGTTCTTATTAGACGTCTATAAGAAGAAAACCTTGATATGTCCGGTGAAACGGTGCCATCCGTGTTAGCGGTAGTAGTTTCGTACACCGCTTCGGACATCGTGTGGTAGTTAATTTTACGGTTCTTCTGTGGCCGTTCGTATTCGAGTTGTCCTACTCTATCGAATTTATTTGAGCTCGTTATATGTAGGACGACCTCTGCAGTGCTTTGCTTTATCAGCCATTGTGGCGCTGAGCCATGTAACACCCAGCCTAGCTGCGTCCTTGATGCCGCGGGTTCGTTACGTCTCCCCGCTCGCAGCTCTCTTGCCACAATGACGTGCCAGTTATCCGCTCCAATAAGAATGAGCGGCGTAGCTAATTCGTGTGCCGTCACATCAATGCCTTTTAAATGGCGGTATCGATTAATATTCGGTATTGCTTGAGGTCTAAGTTTCAAATCTTCCATCGTGTGTGCGACTATTTGTAGCTCTTCTTTGCCTTGACCTCTGACCCGACATGTAATTTTCTCGCTGTCAATATGGGCGCGCTCTGCATTAACACTTCTTATATTCAGCGGCTGGGGTTCACCTTGACAGCCTATTTTGTCAGCCAGCGTCTTGTCCACGAGGGTAACAGTGCTCCCCTCGTCTAGCAAGGCAAAGGTTTGCACCTCGCCCCTAGGCCCCTTTATCGTAACCGGACATACTTTTAATAATACGGCACTTTCTTTCTCGCTAAAGGTTGACATTACTGTTTCGTTATAGGCGTCGTCCTCGGGTTGCGGGGTACTCCCCCCTGGGGGCGTGGCCATTTGATCTTGTCTGTCCGAATGGTGCAGTAAAGAGTGGTGCGGACGATTGCAATTATCGACATCGCACCTTATCGCCGTACATCTAGCTCTTGAGTGCCTTCCATTCAAACATTTAAAACAAATTTGATTTTGTTTTGCCCACTCCCAACGTTCATCGACTCCCATTTCAATAATTTTATTGCATTTAGGTACTCTATGGTCCGCCCCGCAACATAAACAGGTCATTGTTTTCATAATTTTTTCTTCGGCTGCTTTGTGGGCGGTTTTATTGTTGGTCCCGATATTACACGACGGTATAATACAAGTAAAAGGCCGTATCGCAGCCGCGAGCATACCGCTGACTGCTAAGACACCTGTAATTTTGGATGGTAAGCACCCTTTTACAAGGTTATTAGTCGCACATGAACATACGCGAGCAGGTCATGCAAACAATGAGCGCGTAATTAATGACCTGCGACAGCGGTATTGGATATTGCGGCTGCGACCTACAGTACGAGCGATTGCAAATGACTGCCAATGGTGCCGCATTAGGAAAGCGACACCGCGCGTGCCAGCACCCGGCGACCTACCACTCGCGAGGGTCACCGACGGTCAACGACCGTTCACACATTGCGGAGTGGATTATTTCGGCCCCATGATGGTAACGGTGGGACGACGTCACGAGAAGCGATGGGGCGCTCTCTCCACCTGCATGGCTACACGTGCCGTGCACATAGAGATAGTCGCGGGGTTGACTTTAGACTCCGCGATTATGGCATTACGACGTATGGCCGCACGCCGGGGGTGGCCGAGTTACATATACTCGGACAATGGCACCAACTTCAGAGGCGCCGACGCCGAACTACGGGCAGCTTTCAAGGAATGGGCACCGAGTTTGAGCGAGTACACCGTAGAACAGGGTGTACAGTGGCGATTCATACCGCCTGGTGCACCGCACATGGGTGGAGCCTGGGAGCGTCTTGTAAGGAGCATCAAGACGGCGTTACACGCGACGCTACGAGAACGAGCACCAAAAGAAGAGGTGCTTCTAACGCTCCTAATAGAAGCCGAACATTGTGTTAATGCGCGACCATTAACACACGTTCCAGTCGACCCTGCTGACGATGAAGCACTGACGCCAAACCACTTCCTGATGGGATCGTCTTCAGGACTACCTATACTTGGTCCCTGTATAGAAGCGGATCGAGCGACCTGGAGGCGCGCTCAAGCGCTCGCCGACCATTTTTGGCGACGCTGGGTGACTGAATATCTCCCTACACTTATTCCTCGAGGTAAGGCAAACAACGACGTACCTGCGCTGAAAGAGGGAGATTTGGTTGTCATCGTCGACTCGCAATTGCCGCGCAACGTATGGATTCGTGGCATCGTTACGAAGGTGCTGCCGGGTCGAGACGGAAAGGTGCGGATGGCAACGGTAAAAACCAATCATGGCAAGTTCCTGAGACCGACGTCTAAACTCGCCGTCCTACGAGTTAAAGGAGGCTTCGACTAGTCTGCGCCGGGGGGAGAATGTTGCGGACGGCGGTTTAAAGTAGTATAAGTTTAGATATAAGGTGTTAGGTATGTAAGTGTATGTAAATATGAGATAATAATATTGGTTAGTTAGGTATGTTAATTAATTTTGTATAAGAAGCAATGTTCCCACAGTATAGGGCCACAAACAACGTGTTCCATTGTTTGACAAAATAGAATATTTTGCGAATGCGCTTTGTTTGTGCGATAATAAAATCCGTACCCAAAATAAGAACGGGACGGATGTAGGACAATGGAATAGGAATTTATATTGGTTTGCTCTCCTATTTTTTGTTGTGAACTATTTTAAAGGTTATTGTAAAAGTTTATTACGGTTCCTTCTAAATACTTGCCGACTGCACTCCACGTGGACAGAACCGTGAGAACGATCCGGTGAGGGCAGGAAGGCCCCCCCCGGCACGGTTAGAGAATATAAAAGAAGTGTTCACTGGAGATCATTACCCATTACGATTACCACTACCGCTAGCACTCGGAGCCTAAAGAACCATCGTTTATCTCTGTACCTTCTGATAAGATTTGCTATACTTAACTATAGTTACAATTGCTGTAGATAATTAAATAAGAAGTAAACGACACTTGCAAATATTCGCTGTCTCCTTCAATCTTCCGTCCGGCTACAACTTAAAATATACAGTCCACAACTCATATGGTCATCGACGGCGGCAAGTCAACCGGAGCAACACCATAGACCTGCCCACCCAAGTACCGTCGCCAATAACCTTTTTATTACATAAAATTATCTAATTTTTAGATATTTCAAATGCATTGATTTAAAGACTTTTTAAATATTTTTAGCATATATTGTATATGTTATGCCTTTTTTAGCACATATTAGTTGACATTTTAGTTCCAGATAGAGAAAATTACTAAGATAATTAAAATCAATAGGACAACTTAAGAGAGCCCTTTAGTCGAGTGGGTAGGGTTCTTGATTTAATGCTCTGTCTCAGAGGTCCCTGGTTCGATTTCCATTTTGGGAATAGAACCAGAACATTTGGGCATGAACTATCCCCTTACATAAGACCACCATGAAAAACAGCATGTGCGCTGTTGTGTTTCGGTAAGTGAGTAAGGGATACCAGAGCCCACTTTACTATCCTTTCCTAATTCGCTATGGTTGGCGCCGTACTTGCAGCACTTGTGGCGTTGCTTGTATAGGTGACGGTAGTCACCTACCGTCAAGTGGGCCGTCAGTCTCTCTGTCGATTTTAACATAAAAAAGAAACTATTTTTGTTCTAGATCTCTGACAGTTAAGCTCCCGTGGGCATAACGGGCTCAACGGGATATCTGAACGAAGCGTCGACATTCCCAATGGTCGGCCATACAACGAAATGGGAGTTTGATCTGTGAAGTCAAGACAAGCGCTATCCTTGAAAATTTTTAAGCACTTCAATTATTTCAGAAATTCATTTGAAAGACAACAAATCTTTAGATTTTGTTACTAATTCCTTCAAGGTATGGTTGTTTTTTTTTTTTTTTTCAAGGTTGTTTTTATGGGAGCGCTGTTGAATATTTTCTTGTGCATTACGTATGACGCCTAATGGGAATGTTGTGTGGAACAACGTGTATGTATATAAATACAAAAGACTGTATATTTATCTGTCGAGTTTTATTTAATGTGAAAACAACATCGCAACGGATAAGCTCTGCGATTTCTTTTTTAATTTTTAATATAGTTTGAGGAAATAAACATTAATTTATTATATAAAAAAAAACATTCCTAATTGTGGCATATTTTTGAAAATAGATACTCAGTGGGTTATACTAAAATTACTTTATTCGTAAATTTTAAGCTCTTTATTTTGAATTGAAAATGTGAGGAAGATATATATTTTTTAACCTTTGTCAATTTCAAAGTATATTAAGTGACACCTTTCTTGTATTTCTCGAATGTGAAATTGGGAAAAGAGTTTATAAAATAATCTTATTTCTTTTGACGAATATAAATTGCATTAATTATTGAGAAAATTAAGTATTTTCCATGACCCAATTATATTTACTAGACATGGTATTCCGGTACCTAATCTAATAGTTCAGGAAAAACTAACAAATCAAATTTAAGAACCGATCTAGAAGATATCAAATATCGATGGGTAAAAGAAATTTTTGATTCCTGTAGAAGTACGAAAAAAATTAACAGAGTTAGGGAGGTTAGACGATATAAGGTGTCAACCCTTAACTTCTAACCTTCTTTCTACAGGGATTCATTTTTTTCTACCCCATCTACAGGGTACATCAAAAATTTCTATCACCCAAGATTTTCATGTCTTCTAGAAGCTTATATATCAAATGCCTTTTAGGGACTCAAATATTTGATTTGTTATTAAATGTTCTGGGACTACTAATGCACCTTTGGATAGAACAATATTATTGTTAAAAATATATATATCACCCATTTTCTACCCTTTTTTACAATCTTCATATTTCTCGTAGTTATGTCGTTTTAAATAATTTTATTAAGTATTTTTGTTATGATTACTATATCTAAATGTGCCGTCAAGTCTGTAATGATTTCTCATTTGCCTTATGCGAGAAATTGCAATTACTTAGCAAAGTGGTCGCTATTTCCATTGAATTAATGTTGATTTTCTATTCATAATTAAATGTATATAAATGTAATTGTAAAATAGTTGAACGGGCTAAAAATGTTTTTTATTAAATAATATTCTTTGTATAGAGCTTCCTGTGAAGGTACTCTTAAGTAATGTTAGACGGTCGCATTAGCTGTTTTTGTAAATATATGATTTAAATATACTGTTCTGTATTTTATTTTGTTAGTATTAACATTTTTAAGATGACGGTAAAATTATTTCTTCAACAATTCAAGTGGATAAAGTAATATTTTAATTTCTTTCCAAATTACATAAGTCCTAAAGCTGGCGTACGCGTCCACACCAGCCGCACGCACGGGCTCGCCTCACGAGCTAAATGCTCGATTAGTGTGTACGTACGTTTCTGACTCAGTCTGCCTCGCGAGGCCCGCCTCGGGGTAGACAATCACTATTTATTAGGAAAATGAAACACAAGCACCATTTGCAAAGAGTGTTGGGACATTGTAATCTGACGTATGAAGAACTTAACACCACGTTAAGGCGACTCCAGCCGCAAAACTCGTCTTGTACCGAATTGACGGAACTGCTGAGGGGGTCGCTACTTGCAAATCTCGGAAATATCTTTAAAAATTAAATAAAGTATAATTCAAATTTTTCTTTTGATGAGCCTTCAGATAGTGGATCTTAAAATTTATCTTAAGAATTAGCTATTTAAAATATTGATTATTAAGCAAATCGCACGGTTACAATATCGATATT
This sequence comes from Bembecia ichneumoniformis, assembly GCA_910589475.2. Taxonomy (NCBI): domain Eukaryota; kingdom Metazoa; phylum Arthropoda; class Insecta; order Lepidoptera; family Sesiidae; genus Bembecia; species Bembecia ichneumoniformis. The sequence goes on along the minus strand of OU342537.1, from coordinate 6,058,635 downwards.
AGACCGCAAATTAGTAATTTTTTTAATATAATTAAATATAATTTTAAGAAATAATTATGATGATCCACTTTCATACATCCTGCAGATGATTTGAGTTTTTTTTAAATTATAATTATTATCATAATTTAAAAGGAAAACGCTTACAAATAAGTGGATTTTTTTATCATTAGGGGCTGGCGTCGCCTTAACACAAATCGAAACGATGTTAAATTTCCGACCATTGACGCCGCTCTCCGTAGGATTCCACGTATGATGTTATACATCATGATAAGGAGATGAATGTTATTGTGCTTTTGTGAAGCTAACAAAGAACACAGAAAAATCTGTGTCTATTTTTTTAAACAATTTAATTAAAAAACTAGATACTAGCTTTTGTCCTCTACTTCGTCCGCGTTCCTGTTTCTAATGCCTTAAAACATTTATTCAATCAAACTTTATTGTTCATAATTATATTTTTGTCAGGCGTTGAATTTTAATTTTAATTTTTGGCAATCCCACGGAAACTGTACCTTTTCTGGATGAATTACTTTGTAATCGGTTGAGCAGTTAAGGTGTGATAGCGTAAAGAAACTCACTTTTGCCTTGATTTTTTTTTTCATCCGCCACACAGACTGTTGTTCAGTTGTTGGCAGGTGGCTACCGTCGCCAGAACACCTGCGAAACCCTAAGTAGAGGCAAATGAACTGCTAATTTAGATAGGAAGAACTCTGCTAAAAGAATAACTTTTGACATTTATTATTCTTCGAAGCACTAAATCCCACGTAATTGCTATTTTCGCAGATCCCTATCCAGTTTTTAAATGGACAAACACAGGTGTCTGCCACATTTACACAACGCGTAAACACAATATAACTAAACATCAGGTAGTAGGGAAATGGAAAGGAGCAATTATAAAAACATCCTTTAATTCAAATACAACATCAAATCACATTATATTCTTTAATAAGTACAATAATATATTATTATATATATATTAATATTCTTCATTATCCTACCATTTATGCCTATTACCATTATAGATACAATAATAACTGGATATAATGGAATTGAAAAACGTTTAATTTAATCTATTTATATATATATAAATTTTACTCTACGAAAATAGTCATATTTTTTTTGAGTCTGATGAAAAATTACGTTTGCTTGGACCAAAATAATAATTCCATTCACAATTGTGTACATTTATTTTATCTTAATGTAACGATAAATTGTCTAATACACTTTTTTTTCGAACGTAAATGTATATAATTTCATAGTACATACCTATCATGAAGTTTGTACAATGAAAATATTCGTGTCAAATGAGCTTCATTTAGCTGGGATAAATGTAGACCATTTGATTACATTTAAAACACATTTTTTTTAAATGAACAAATAATTTGGTAATGAAAGTTCAAAAATTATTAATTTTAATTCTTTATTTAATTTTTTAACTCACCGCTATTTTTAAATAAGCTTCTTAATTACTGCGCGTCTGCTCAGAGTTTGCCGTTACCTACCGTCACTTTTCGTATTTAATTAAATTATAATTTATAATAAGCAGTTAATTATAATGGGCTAGTAAATATTTTGTTTATAATAAAGTAAATGATTGATTGCATATATAATTACTATTAAAGGGATTATCCAATCTACTATTAATGGGAAATTTTATAGAATTATAATATGAGTGAAATTATTATTTAATCTTAAAAAATACACGAAAGCGATAATTAATTGATTTAACTTTCAATAAATATTTTACTCGGGTTTCTTCAACTCCGCTAATTAATAAGGAAGCTTCGTAATAGGCATGATGACAGATTTTGAAATTCCATAATGTTGATGCACGTCTACCATATCCGAAAAAAACAATATTTCAGCAAAAAACCAAACTTCAAGGCGAATTATTGAATGTTTTTTAAATCTATTTTGAATTACGCGCGAAAACGCTCTTAGGTGTCATGGCGTCGCGTGTGATGAACCGTGACGTCACTGACATCTCATCAGATTTTTCATTCTGTCAAAGCAAAGTCAAGCAACACGATGGCACTTACCTGGGCGTGACGTCATTCGCTCTGGTTGGTGTTTCAGTTACAAGTAACATGACCGATTGCAGTTATTTATACTTCTATTTTATTCAACATATATTTTTCCTTTCAACATATATTTTTCTCCAAAACCATTTATTCTTTGATTCTTTAATACCGTCATCATGCCTATTATAAGTAATCTATACCCATACTTGACCAATATGTTGCGGGACAGTATACACAAATCTTCCTTATTTATCGCTCCTTCCATTAGTGAAAACCGTATCAAAATCTGTTAGGTAGTTTAGAAGAAGTTAACGGATAAATTTTGTTTTTTTAATAAAACTTTTTTTTTAAATGAAATATAAAAAAAAAACTTTTTCGACAGCGGCAATCTCGAAACCGACTGGTATTAAATATAAAAAAAATTAAAGAATATATATGATTTCTTATCAACGATTTTCTAATACATACATACTTTTTAATAAAAAAATTGTTCAACCCCTCGCTCGATTGCAAAATAATGGTTATATCTTTGGTATTGTGTATTTCTATTCGCGGTAAATCTCATATAACTGATATGTTCTTTGGCTGTATATATCGATATCTTATCTTAATCAGAAGGGAAGATGAACAATATTTGAACTGAGACTAGATAATTAATGTAATTTTTAACAATAAAATTAACAGGCTTAAAAATGAAAGATGTAAAAATCTCTTAAAAACAGAACACTTCATCTATTAAATGTATACATATTTTTATTTGGATACTATTATTACAAATAATAATGTGTTTCTATTTCAATATTAAAACATGTAATTTATATTAAAACTAAAATATTTGTCAAAATTTGACACAATAAATGTAGTAAGTATATATCTGTATATATTATGAGAAAATATATACACCTTTTGAAAAAACAACAGAAAACAGTGTCAGATTTTTTTATTTAAAATTATAACATTACCTACAAGAAATTAATCATCCCAATCATTTTCTTACACAATTTTGATATTGTAATTAGTAACAAATTGATTAAAAAGTTCATTTTTCCAAGTTTAATATGTAGAAAAAATACAGGTTTCTTTCCGTTTATAATTTATATGTAGGTTGGTTACGTAGAAGCTTTGAAAAAGCTAGATATTGCATCAAAATTAGAATAGAATTGAGATCTTACACAGCCTTACACTCATTTGTGGTGTGTTCGGCTGTTTACAAAATAAATATTTCTTTATGATATGCTTTATGATAGCAACATAAATTTTGAGGCATTATCTCGTTTTTACAAAACGTTACTACTATCATTCACTATCCTCGGTATCTGTCACCGAATTTATTAAAATTCATCGCCTATAGAGTATTGTAGAATATTCTATGGCGATTTAACATGATATAAATCATGTTTAAATTCATGAAAATTCCAACGTGTATGTAAATCTAAGACAATACAATTGAATATTTTTGCTCATTTGTTTGTCTTTTGATTTGTTTAGTAAGCTTGACGAGCTTTAGGCAAATATTTGGGTATTATTCCTATATGGAAAATGATTACAGTTGAATTTCGACTAGTGAATGAACACTAGTTAGTAATAAACACATGTAAATCTCAAGATAGGCCCATGCTGTCTCTGAAAGTAACTTATAAATTTTGGTATTAAAGAATTAATGAATAAATTCGGTGCGAGATATCTGGTCCGACGCTTTACTTGTTGATTGCGTTGTCTTCGTGCGCCTTCTTGACGACGGCCAGCTTGGAGTGCGGGTCCCTAGGCTGCAGCTGGGCGTACGGAGGAGCCCGCGTGCCGTGCAGCACCAGCGACCAACCGCGCACCCATCCGCTCGCCGGACTCGGCCCCGAGCCTCCGTTGAAGCGGGCCTCCAGTGTCCACGCTCCTTGAGGGTACTCGCCCCAAGTGTGCGTCGTCATGAACGGCCACTTAGTGAAACCGTCTCTTGCATCATCATCGTTTGCACGACGACTCAGAATCATAGATCTGAAAAGTTTAATAACACAATACAGCAGGGACAACTCCGCTGAAATTTCATGTGCCTATATCCTAATCCCTATGCTTAATCCAATTATGTTCGGCAGCCCGCTTGCAGCAGCTTTGGCGTTGCTTGTGTTATAGGCGACGGTAGCCACCTACCATCAAGTGGACCGTCAGTCTGTTTGTCGAAAAAGAAAGTAAAAATGTTAGTGTCAACTTTAACCACTAAAGTTGACCGAACCTAACTTGTCCGTTTCCAAAGTTGTCTACTTCCTGACTTGTTCATTTCCTAAATCGTCCTTTTCTTATTTCGTCCATTTAATCCTTATACCTATCATCCATTATCAGCTTCTTCTTATTTCGTAAAACAAAGTTTTTTTTTATTTCCTATTGTTTTTAAATTTATTTTTAAATTTTAAACTATATTTTATTAAAAAGAAATAATGCCATTACTTAGTTCGATCAATACGCAGTTGATCGTCATATTGAACTGCGGTTTGGGTGAAACGTGTATTGGACGAATAGCCCAAATTAGAAATTGGACTCTTTAAGAAATGGACGAATTGAAATAGACCCTTTAGGAACTGGACTATAATAACGATATCAGTGGTGACAATTTAGAGAAAGAGACATTGTAATAGCGAACGAATTAGAAAGTGGACAACTTTGGAAACGGAAGAGTTAGAGAGCGGTCACGTTTTGCAGATATGATGTCCAGTTCGTATAGAATGTCAAAGCGATCATTAAAGAGGATAGGGCGATGGGCTTTGCCTTGCCATACTAATACACCAAAAAACAACAGGAAACATACCATAAAAATCTACTCGTAAATAAAAAATGTGCCTGCTACTCCAAATAGAATATATGTCTGATAAGCTTTCACTGTTTGTGCATATACACTTTTCATCATTCATAACATATTCGTGATATATCTATGCAATGTGTAGGTTTCCGGGATGATGGCCCAGGTCTGTTGGAAATTCTTCCAAACGTTTCGTCAACCACTGCGGTTGACATCCTCAGTGGTGTAGTCCGTATTAGAAGAGAAAGTACATCTCATCACTGCACCGCAATGCATCAAACTGTGATACACTGCACTGCACTTCACTTCTGCACTTTTCGACTTCTCGAGAGAGACTCGAGCGAACCTACAACTCATATGGATACCGGCCGAGAAAACCTACATTCTTCTATGCAATGTGTTATAGTCAGATCACACCGAAACGCGAGGCGACGATGATGGAAATTTTGCGAACATCTACATACATGCTTGCTTGCTTTCTGTCCTTAATTTTGTCCGATAAGATTAGAGCATCGAGAACCAGCCATTATTTTCAAGAACCGGGTTTTCGGTTCCAAACGCTATCAAGAACCGGGTACCCGGTTCTTTCTAAATTTTGTTATGAAAATGGGTAAAAATGAAAGAACGTAGTAAAACTAGTAAGATGAGTGTGAAGGGATCATAAAATCATACATTTAGTTCAAAATCAATTGTTATACTTAAAAATCTTAAGTACATCTTATATCTTATCATAAGATGTAAGAATTTAAACCCGGGGGAAGCGAAGTTCAGTAGCATAGTTCATCTTCCACTATCCAGGGCAGAAATCCTTACTTAAACACAGGATAAGGCATAATTGAATAAGTATTGATAATGAAGATGTGTTTACCTGGTGCCCATGGGGCTAGTAAGGAAAAATTCAAGATCTCCACGTCTAGAAGCGTTTGCGCTGACCACAGCTTGTACGTGTTCTAAGTATCTCACTTCGCTCGGTGACCCCATGCACGCTGTCGTATCTATCTTCAGAGTGACACTACCTTCTGACGGGATTTCACTGGAAATTTAAATTACTTAAAATCAATTTTAAAATTTTATGTCATGTTAAGCTAGAGTCTCTTTATGATACATCTTTCAAGAGTAGTATCGGGCACTTGTTGTCACAGTCCCTTGAGGCCCTTGCGATATATGTTGTCCCTTGGGAATCAAACTACTTACCGTCAACTACCCGACCTACCGATTTCAGCTCTATTTATTTTGAAGTTTATTAAATTCTTACGTGTGTGTAAGCACAGAACCAGCTTCACAGTGATATCTCGGAGGGACTGATCTCCAGTTAGCAGCGAGGGCTGTCATCGCGCCAGCATCGAGGACACCGAAACCGAACAGATGGTTGAACTCCAATCCCACGCCGTTCATGGTCCAGTGGAAGCGACCCTGGTAATAGTGTCATAGAAATAGGATATGAGTTTAGCAGTTACGAACGAAGTACTAATATTGTTGGCTGCACCTCAAATTTTTGTAGTTGGTGTGGAGCGAGCCTACACATTCGTTCAATAAATTTAATGAAAAAATAGTAAAAATGGTACCATAAGAATAAATAAGAACACGTTGAACGGAAACTCCCGCTCCGGACGCGCTCAAGGTCACGATATTAGCCTACACGTTATTACACGATACGATACTCAGTCGGGCTGTCACGGCTGACGTCTCCGCACGAATAAACTTACTTAATAGTTTTACATGAGCCTATATGTTTTTATTTTATATTTGTAGGTAAGTAATACTTACTTAAACGACTTCATTTGGTATGGTACTGTCTTATAATAACTTATTATTTATAAGTATATTTAATGTAGGTATTTGACATAATAATGTCGGTAAGTATTTATAAATCTCATATTTTATATAACTAGAATAAAATAATGGTTCCAAAGTAAAGAAAAACTTATATTTTATAGATATCATCTTTATTTGTAAGCAATATTTAACAGTAAGCAATATTTAGCAGTAAGCAGCGACAAGCCTGGGCGACAGAGGGGCGTAACGACGTGAAGGGGGAAGTAGTTATATAAATGGCGGCGTTTGGGAATCGGACAAAGAAGATTCCGTTCTACTTGTTATTATTTATTCTTATACCTTGATTATACATAGTTTTATTCGGATTTCGAAAATCTTTCATTGCGTTTGATTTACATATACATTTTGATAATGAGTTTAAATTCACTAAATAATAAGTTAAATAGTTCAAGAGAATAATTAAATCTTCGAATATTAATATTATTTTTTTTAATATGCCTATCTTACAAATTCTTTACAATATAAATTAATTGAATACAAATTCCTTGACGAACAAAAAAAGGAAGGAATATTTTTCATTTAAAAGACCAGCATCTATTTTTTTATGTTTCATAAGCCTATTATTTTCTCAGATCTCATTATATTAATTCTCAATTAAATATTAAGGCATTAAGAAAGTTTAAAGAAATAAATATAAATAATAAAACTTCGACAGGTGGGACTACCGTAACATTAAAAAAATTTACAAACCTTTGCATCATATAATGAATTCCTCTTTGATGTCAGAACAGTTAAGTGTTGAATGTCCCTCCATGTTAAGTTGGGACTGAAATTAACAAAAATATGTTCATTTTAAACAATTTAATAAGGCGCAGTATGGCTTCCGTCAACATTTTCTTCCCTTAAAAATGTGGAGTATAGTGTTCGCTTGTACTTTTAACGTATGCGTATCTGCTAAGTTGGGTAGACGGCCAATTTAGAGCTGTCAGGTAAGAAAGGTGAATAAAAATAGGACTAATTTCACTTATTTTCTAAAGGCTGATTTTTATAAATGTTTTATAGAGCATAAGGTACTCCCAGCCAATGGGCTCACGACACGCTGCGTCTGGCAGAAGTTGTGAACAACAGAAAGTATCAGGCGTGCTGAATATTATTTTATAATAATATTCTACAAAACATATATAAAAATCAGACTTAAGAAAATAAGTGAATTTAGTCCTATTTTTACATACCTTTCAAATCTGATAGCTCTAAAGTGGCCATCTACCCAACTTAGCAAATACGCATAGATTCAAAGTAAATAGGAACACTATCACTCGATACCCCATATTAGGTCCTTTAGAAAATAAGTTACGTCTGGCATGCCTGGGACCTTACTCTATAAGTTAATTCCACGAATTTTTCATGTAAGGTATATACGTATGGATCGCGTTACACAATGTAATTATATTGTAAGATAAGATTCAATATACAATATCTTACAATATCTTACAATATTCAATATTGTAAGATAAGATAAGATGAATTAAATTCATACAAGAGCCGCAACGTAATGCATGCTTCAGGCGAGTTTCATCACCTGCCATTAAGTGGCACGTCAGCCCTTTTTATTAATTATTTATATAAATAAAAATGCTACTAATAGCAAAACTCTAAAATGGCTGGACCATTTCGATAATTTTGTTCTTTAAATATTCGTTGCGATGCGTTTTCTTATGAAGAGAAAAATTAGAAAAATTAGACACCCGTGCGAAGCCGAGTCCTATTGCTAGTATTTAATAAATTCTCTGACTTACTTCGCATGCAGCGCCAATGCAAAAACTCCAGCTGCTTCTGGTGCAGCTGCCGAAGTGCCTGAATGGGTCGCAGTGCACTTTCCATACAAATCTGTAGTCGCTACGCCGGTACTAGGATCGCGAGCGCCGTTACTAAAAGTGCTCGCCAATGTTGATGAACAAGACTCGTCGTAGTGTGCATTTTGGCCGTCATTAATAGCACTGGAATTATGGATAGTAATAATAATAAAAGAAGACTAAATCGCATGGCCCCCAAAGTAAACATATGGCTTTTGTTATGGACAAACATACAACGGATTAGGGCTGAAACCCAGCTCATGCAGACCAGAGACAACATCTTAAAACATAAGAAAGAATAAAAAAAGAAAGAATAACAAGCAATAGTACAAAATACACTGAAGTTATCTATTGTGTAACATAATAAATTATGTTGGTTTCGCATTTTATTCGTATTAAAGCCAACCAAGGGCCTTTTAGGCTTTACAAAATTTCAAATAAAAAACATAGGAAAATTAACTTTAAAAATTGAGGAGTTTAAACAATTAATTAGGTAATACGCAATTATTATGCAATCAAATTTTAAATTAAATTAAAGGGATCTTTGTTCGTTTGTTCAAAACTGTCAATCTTCGAAATTATTACATCGATCACCACGAAATTTTGCATATACAAAAAGGATTCCCGAGGAATCATCTAAAAATTTAAAAAAAAAATCAACGTCCGACACAAATATATGCCGAATAAAGTTTAAATAAACCTCTCAATGCCTAAGAATGAGAAGCGCAGACAAAGTCGCGGGAAAAAACTAGTATAGTATAACTCGGTCTTACGTCTAAAGCCACTTTCACAGCCCGTTGGATGAGTGGTTAAGGTGCTTGCCTTAACACTCTGTTCTAGGGTTCCCGGGTTCGATTCCCGGCTGGGTCAACTTTGAAAAATCAACTTTTCAAATTTGGCTCTGGTCTGGATTTGGAAAGTAGTGGCAGGGCACACTGCGTTTTCGCAGCCATTTGGGCAGCCCGTCTGGCGGCAGTAACCACTCCCTTACAGAAGACCACCGTGAAATAACAGCACGTGTGCTGTTGTGTTTCGTGAGTGAGTAAGGGATGCCAGAGCGCATTTCCCTATTCACTCTTCATCCCTTACCCTTAATCCTACTGCAGTCTGCAGCGCACTTGCAGCAGCTTTGGCGTTGCTTATGTTGACGGTAGCCACCTACCATCAAGTGTACCGTCTGCCTGTCTGCCGACCTTAACATTTAAAAAAATGCGATAAACATTTTGGTACAATTTTAGTTATAATTAATACTGTAACATTCTACTGACCTATTAATCGAAACAGTCCACATTGAAGCAGCATATCCGTCGCAGTTGCAGTCATCGTCTTCGCCGCCATCACCGCTAGCCCACACGTAGATGTTGCCGAGGCCATTGCGACCCTGAAAACGAATTTAACACACTGATTAGGCAAAAGTTACTCGTATAGTGACAGATATAATTCTAGCTAATTCTATTCTGTTACTTTTTGATTAACTTTGGAATTGGAATTTTCTAATAGAAATTGAAAATTTTATGAGGAGTAAAATTAATACAAGCGTTAACTTATATAAAGCGTTATTTTACCCAAATCCGCTGCCGCTTCACCTAATGTCTCCGCTTCACCCAATTCTATGACACCATTAATTGTATTCTATTTTTGGAGTTCACCAAGCAGTTCTACCCAAATCCGATAGATGTCGCCGCTTCACCTAATTCTATTTTAGTATAACAGATGGCCCGTTTTTTTTTGCCCTCTTTACCTATTGTCATAGACAATCGTACTTAAGGAGTGAACTTCAGTCGTGCGTCGGAGCTAACAACATACTTTTTTTATAATATTCTATTATTCCATAAGTCTATTTTACTGTAAAAATAAAAGTCTGAAAGGTTTTCACTACATCTTAAAATATCGAGAATGAAAGTGTTGTAGTAATACAAGCCAACACTATGGGAATGTAAATAAAATAACTATAATTATGACAGACTCGATGTTCTTCGGTTTACTACCTATCGAACCCTCCACATGATTATTTTGAAAAATGCCATCTATATTTCCATATCCCAAATTATGTATCTACACCTACTCATACATATTACAAAAAAGGCGCTGTTCACTTTTGTCTCCACTAACTTCTACACCACTGGACTTCGACGCACGACTGGAGTTTATTTTACGCACGACTATAAAATTTTCCTCATGTCAATAGATAACTGGATATCTAATAAATTTACATAGTTACGTTCGGTATACACAGATGTCACTACGTTTTATAAGTTCAAGTAATTCATTTTTCGACGACAGATGTCGCTGCGTCGGCAGGTTAAAACGTGCTATCGTTTTAACGCGGACTACACTTTTAATACAAGATTTCGATGTTTGTTTTTATAGGCCCAGATAAATCCTCTGGTGTTGTTGTTAGGCAGTGTTAAATAGAATGTTTTTTAGAAATGGTGGATTTATTGGAAAATACTGTGTGTTAAAACTAATAAATAGCGACCGCTCCCAGCTTCGCACAGATGCAATTATTTTGCAAAATATATTTATGCACAAACATTCTGCGTTTATCGCTCTTTCGATTAGTGAAAATTGTATTAAAATCCGTTGGGTGGTTTAGAAGAAGTTAGCGGAGAAGCAGATAAAGGTGGACAGCGAATTTATTTTATAACTAGCTGAGCCCGCAACTTCGTACGCGTGGTATTCGGTATAGCACTTTTTTGTTTCTAAAGCAATTGAAATGAAACAAACACTAAAGGTTACAGGAAGATTGCTACAATACATAAGTGAAAGCCGCATTCAAATCGGTTAAGCCGTTTCTGAGATTACCGTGCACAAAAGCACCGACAAACAGACAAAAATTTTAAAAAGTATTTTTTGAGCTCTGTAACATAAGTACAACGTGTACATTTTTTTTTTTTTTTTTTTGAAAATAATCTTTAATGTAAATACACAGCTCGTTTACGATTTTATTATCTGTATTGCTGATTATACTTGAAGAAATGCTCGGTAGAATATATATGTAAACTTTAAAAAACTGTTTGCAATTTTTTATTCGGAAACGTTTCATTTACACGACGCGATTACATCCGATGTTAAGTCGCTTCTTTTGCAACGCTTTCACATTCAGAGAGAGAAATTTCAAATGAAATTCCAGTGTAGTCGGAAAAGGTCGGCGTTCAATGAGAAAGCAAACCTATTTTATACCAATAAAGATGGTTTCTTATTGAACGTAAACCTAGTCTCATCAAGGAGTCACAAAGATTAATTTTTGTGAAAAAATCGTAAAGACTTCAGCCAAGGTGTATCAAGAGACTATCTTGGATCGTGTTGTGAAACCTCTTAGCAATACACTTTTTAAAAATATACGGTGGAATCTGCACCTGGTCACAAGGGACGAACTACCCAAGCCTGGCTCTAAACCAACATTCCGGACTTTATAAGAGCTGAAGACTGGCCCTCGTCTAGCCCAGATCTGAACCCCTTAGACTACAAATTATGGTCAGTTTTAGAGGACATGGCCTGCTCTAAACGACACACAGACTTGAATCTCCTAAGAAATGTCTGAAGCAAGCAGTGGCTAAATTTCCCATGGAAACAGTGTGTAAATCTACAGATTCGTGGCCAAACAGATTAAATGCCTGTATCAAAGCTAAAGATGGCCATTTTGAATAGAATTATTATTATTATTTTTTGCTGAGATTTCAATAAATATGTATATAAGTTTTAGTAAGATTACCATACTTCATAAAAAAATTAATGCATTTTCATTTGTAACAGAACTTATGGCTGGAATAGGTATATCTTTGATGCATGTTTTCCACGACCCCTTACCCCCCGCCCATAGAGCGCGTGAGGAAGCACCGTGGATTTTTAGTGGGTAGAAGTCCCACATACCTCACATATTAATATACATATATATACATACATATATATATATATATATATATATATATATATATATATATATATATATATATATATATATATATATATATATATATATATATATATATATATATATATATATTGACAACGACCCATCTATTGTTTTAATGTCCGTGTCTGTTCATTTTTCAAATAAGTATGTAGGTTTCTTATATTTTTTTCGTTCTAATTTAATAGTATTAATAACCTTAATAACCAAAACATTTTCCATACTGACAACAAATACAGATACACCAGTTATAAACACATAATGTAAACGTTGTTAGAAAAACAATTACGTAGTTTGTGTTTAAAAATGTTTGCTCGTCGGGCTCTTGGTAGTTCAATTTCCTCAAACAAACGATTTTTCTTTTCTGCAAGCTTCGGAACTTTTCCTTTGAAAACAAGATAAGAAAATTATCTCAATAAAGATAATCCGGCTTCAGAGAGCTTTGCAGCTTTTTTACATTATTTGTTATAGGTAGGTAACGATTCATTTTACGTAATGTATGTTTGATAATCATTAATTACTTTGCTTTGTGACAAAATGAAAACAATTCAAACTACCATGACGTCATCTATATCTATATATCAATCTATATACCTACACGTAGAGCCCGTTTGATGAGTGGTTAGGGTGCTTGCCTTAACGTTCTGTTCTAGGGTTCCCTGGTTCGATTCCCGGCAGGGTCAACTTTGAAAAATGAACTTTTCAAATTTGGCTCTGGTCTGGAGCTGGAAAGTAGTGGCAGGGCACACTGCGTTTCGCAGTCATTTGGGCAGCCCGTCTGGCGGCAGTAACCAACCCCTTACAGAAGACCACCGTGAAATAACAGCACGTGTGCTGTTGTATTTCGGTGAGTGAGTAAGGAATGCCAGAGCCCATTTCCCTATTCCCTCCTAATCCTTTATCCTTAATCCTACTGTAGGCGGCAGCGCGCTTGCAGCAGCTCTGGCGTTGCTCGTGTTATAGGCGACGGTAGCCACCTACCATCAAGTGGACGTCAGCCTGTCTGCCGATCTTAACATAAAAAATATATATAATAAAATTGTAAACGGGCCGTGTCTGTACATGAAATATTAAAAAAAAAAATTGTACACGTTGTAATTATGTAACCGAGGTAAAAGAAAATTGTTTTTAGTAATTTTGTCTGTTTGTGCGTTTGTGCACGCTAATCTCAGAAACCTGCTCAACTGATTTGATTGCGATTTTCAGTAATGTATTGTAGCAAGCTTTCCATAACATTTAGTTTTGTTTTATTCCAATCAGTTAAAAAACAAAAAAGTTACGAGTTATTAAAAGTAGCCGATTATTAAAACTTTAGTACAGAATCTAAGTTAATTAATAAGCTTAAAAACAAATGTAAGCAGTTGTCCCTAAAAATTTTTGTCAGTGAGAGTCACGAGAAGGTCAGTGAGAATGGCAGTGAGAAATTTTTCTCAGAAATAGAATTTTTTTGTAAAAATTGCCCCGATTCAAACTTTTTTAAATATCGTCTATTATGCCCTGTATCTAAGTTTAATTTTATTCTAAGAAGTCAAATTAGGCGACGAAAATAACGCTTTTCTGCTAAGTCCTCGTCTTAAAATTCAAATACCATTAAAGGGCCAGTATTTCTTTCTAAAAAGATTTAGGCGCCTCGCTAACTTGTAACTTTTTACACTTCAAATGTTATGGTAAATAAAATATTCCATTAACATTCCTCTGTTCGGCGACATGTTTCATGAATATCTTAAAGCACCATTACCCAAACAGCTCCTATATTTGAGGCGTGTTGTTAACGGCAAACAAAGACGCTACTACACGCGAACAAATTATTATTTGTGTATCTGAACACATATAATAATTGATAATAATGTGTAGACAGGAAATTTCCTCTTAAAATAATTACAAGAGAGCAAATTGTTGTTAATTTCTAATCTGACGTAAGCGTTAGAGTAATTAAAACGTAGTAAAATTTCTATTGTAACCTCGGCAACCTCCAACCATGTATAATATCCATATCACTTCTGGTAGAAAGTCTTCAAATACCTTCCTTATCTATACATATAATAAAATTGTAAAAGAGCCGTTTCAAAAAAATATTCCTACACGTTGTACTTATGTTCCGAGGTCAAAAAATAGTTTTTAGAATTTTTGTCTGTTTGTCTGTGCGTTCGTGCACACTAATCTCAGAAAAAGCTTAACCGATTTGAGTGCAGTTTTCATTGATGTATTGTAACAAGCTTCCCGTAGCATTTAGTGTTTCTTTCATTGCAATCGGTTTACAAACAAAAAAGTTACGCCTTATATCGAATACCACGCGTACGAAGTTGCGGGCTCAGCTAATATACATAGTATAAATTGAATTCGCTGCTCTTAAACCATGCAAGGGATTGATGCGGTTTTAACTAATGGAAACAGCGTTAAACGCTGTTTCCATTAGTATATAATTTGCAGAAAAAAATTGTATACGTGCGAATCTGACAGCGAGACACTGTCTATTACAATAAGTTTAATTATAAGGCACATAACATATCAAAATTGTGTTGTATTCTGTGATATTGCCTCACGTTTTCGTATCAATAATTTAACTGTCTAAACCAGAGGCATCGAAATATAATATAACCTTCACCAGAGGTTCCCAGAATTTTTCTCATAGACCACTTTCAAAATTTAGCTGGTTCCGGTGGACCCCCTGCAGGCTACATTTCTACCCAAAACTCGACAAAAAACATGAAGATTAGATCTAACTATGGAAATTTGCGTAGCGGCTGAGTTCCAACCAGGAATGGGTAATTTTCTAAATGAAATGAGAATTGATTGGTTAATTAATTAATTGATTGTGCTGTCAGTGGATGTCAAAAAAGTAAAGTTGGCCAATCAAAAAAGTGATTCCCAACGTAGACCCGCGTCGAGTCTTCTGTGGACCCCTGGGAGTCCACCTGGACCACTTTGGGAACAAAGGGTCTAAACAAATGAATTAATAAAATTATTTACATAAATTAGAATTTATTACAGGCCAAGTTTTGTATTGGTTTGTTTGTTATTTGCTGTGTTGTTGTTGAAAGCATAAAGTTTTGTAGAGGTTTATTAACTTTAGTAAGTTTGACGAGCCCAGAGCCCATTGGTCGAGTGGTGAAGGTGTTTGCCTTAGCTTTAGATGTCCCGGATTTGATCACCGGCAGGGCTGACTTTGGTAATGAATTTTTCAAAGTTGGTTCTGGCATGGATCTTGAAAGTAGTGGCAGAACACACTGCTGCGTTTTCCAGTCATTTGGGCAATTCATCTGGCAGCAATTACCACCCCATTACAGAAGACCATCGTGAAATGACAGCGTGTGTGATTTTGTGAGTGAGTAGGGGACGATTGAGCCCATTGTTGCCTTATCTCTTCCTAATCACTTATCCTTAATCCTACTATGGTCGGCGGTGGCTTTGCTTGTATTATAAGCGACGGTAGCCATCAAGTGGAACGTTTACCTGTCTGTCGAACTTAACATTTTAAAAAATCATCAAAAGAGTTGTGGTGTCTCTTTTTCTGTTCTACCGGTTGTAAAATGGTTTGTTTATCAATGCGAAATGCGCATTCTTATTGTATGGACAGAGAGTGCTAATCCACTCAGCGAGGGTGGGTGGGGTGGTGCTGTTAAGCTAACTAATCATAAATTTTGAAAGAAATTACCTTGCTGAGGCGTTTCCATTTCGACTCTGTTAAAACGTGAGACTTTTCAAAGAAATCTTTAAAAAGTCTTAACTTATTTCTGCTTTTGCCCATGGTAATCACCTACCATAAAATAGACCTACTTATATGATAATTTTATTATAAACTAGCAGAGCCCGCAACTTCGTAAGCGTGGTATTCAGTATAGCGCGAACGTTACGGGATGCTTGCTACAATCCATTAGTGAAAACCGCATTCAAATCGGTTAAGCCGTTTCTGAGATTAGCGTTCACAAACGCACAGACAAACAAACGAAAATTCTAAAAACAATTTTTTTCACTTCAAAAACATAAGTACAACATGTATACCAATTGTTTTCAGAGTCATTTTAAAAATAGACATTACACAAAGCCTACTCATATTATTTTATAAATAAAGTTAAAAAGAAAACTTCCCATCTTTTGAAGGTCCATTACGAATCATTGAAATACATTACTCCCACTTCTTTTCTTATCTCATAAATGGAAACCACAATTACTGTTATGATAAATTATACAGTTGAAATAAACAATTACATACTTATATTAACTGTATACCTACTGAATTAATACTGAATTACCACTGCGCTTTGTTTCACCAAGGAGGAATTAATTCTTAATATAAGAAGTAGGGAGAATATAATGCACAGTGAAGGTGGGAACAAATTTTAACCCAAACTGCTAAGGAAACGCTTTGCTGAGGTGTTTCTTCTCTCATCCTGCTAAAATGTCAGTTTCAAACGGAATTCTTTAAATATCTCAATTAATTATCAAATTTTCATGATAAAGGGGACAGTAAAAAAAAACGAATGACTCAAAGTGTTGCTAAGGGCAAAACTCGAGAACGATTAGCCCAATCTGGCTATATTTTTTTTAATATTAATCGAAGAAGGTTCTTGTGAAGAGTTAAATTTTAAAGAAATATGAAAAATTGGAGCTCCGTGCGAAGACGGGGACGGATTACTAGTCTATACATATAATAAAATCGTAAACCAGCCGTGTCTGTACATTAAATATTTTTTCAACTTATGTTTCTGAAGTGAAAAAAAATTGTTTTTAGAATTTTTGTCTGTCTGTGCGTTTGTGCACGCTAATCTCAGAAACTGCTTAACCGATTTGAATGCGGTTTTCACTGATGTATGGTATTCCCGTAACATTTAGGGTTTATTTCATTCCAATCGGATTACAAACAAAAAAGTTATTGGCGACGGTACTTGGGTGGGCAGGTCTATGGTGTTGCTCCGGTTGACTTGCCGCCGTCGATGACCATATGAGTTGTGGACTGCATATTTTTTAGTTGTAGCCGGACAGAAGATTGAAGAAAACAGCAAATAGTTACGCTTGTCGTTTACTTATCAATTAATTACCTACAGCAATTCTAACTATAGTTAAGTATAACAAATCTTATTAGAAGGTACAGAGATAAACGATGGTTCTTTAGGCTCCGAGTGCTAGTGGTAGTGGTAATCGTAATGGTAATGATCCCCAGTGAACACTTCTTTTATATTCTCTAACCGTGCCGGGAGGGGGCCTTCCTGCCCTCACCGGATCGTTCTCACGGTTCTGTCCACGTGGAGTGCAGTCGGCAAATATTTACAAGAAACCGTAATAAACTTTTACAATATCCTTAAAAATAGTTCACATCAAAATAGACGAGCAAACCAATATAAATTCCTATTCCATTGTCATACATCCGCTCTGTTTCTTATTTTGGGTGCGGATTTTATTACGCACAAACAAGGCGCATTTGCAAAATATCCTATTTTGTCAAACAATGGAACACGTTGTTTGTGGCCCTGTACTGTGGGAACATTGCTTCTTATACCTATTACAAAATTAACATATTTCGTACCTAACACCTTATATTTAAGCTTATGCTACTTTACACCGCCGTCCGCAACAAAAGTTATTCGCTATACCGTATACCACGCGTACGATTTTGCGGGCTCAGCTAGTTAAAAATAAGTTTCATAATTCCCGTGAAATAAAAAACAATACTAAATCGTAGATATAAATATGTTGTACGAGTAAGAGATAGGAAACATGTCAGATCAAGTTATGGGGAAACATGATCTATCCACGGTCAATATATTATTATGAATAATCGAAATTGCCTTGACCTTTAAAAGCTCCCAATGGAAGTCTAATAAGTAATCATAATTTGATTTCTAATATAAGTAATAAATAGATTTCCACACACTTACCTCGTTTACTCCCCTAACGATGGCCCTCATGGTTGCGTTTCTAGGACCATCTACCGTTCTCCCATCGTCTGTGGGACCCCACGACGCACTATAGATGTGAATCTTGTGTGGCTCGTGTCCCATCGAATTGGCTTCAATTAAATCCGTCATGTAAGGCTGATCCAACATCCGAATACCTAAAAGAAAATAGTTACTCTAAATAATGTTTTACCTACGCCTTTTTCCGGACGAATTTCAAGCTTATTTTATCTGGGAATAGAACCTTTTGGGATTTCCAATGTATTATAGAAAATTGGTTTACTTCCCACGCAATAGATAAACGCATTATGAGTAGAAACACAAACAGCTGTTCTGGGCTTCGATTAGGATTAAGTCTTTAGACACACCACATAGAAATAGTCCCTTTACAACTGGCGCTTTATTGGTGAGACTAATATATAATATACGTATATACACAAACTTCAAAGGATTTTAAAATAGACTATTCAATGGATAACTTCAAACTATTCAATTGAAAAGAAAATCTCAAGATTATTAATTACTAATTGATGCCCGCGACTTTGTCCGCGTTGATAAATGAAAAATATAACATCGAAGAAAACATATGAGTAATATAATGCCTGACATCTCTATCTTTATCTTCTATAGCGATGGTGCCGTTTTTTTTATTGTTTTAGACGATCCATCGGAAACATTTTTCCAGAATAAAGAGTATCCTATATGTTATTACTTCCTGGTAATAAACTAAATGTGTGCCAAATTTCATCCAAATCCGTTTGGCCTATTTCCCTATCCCTTCCCAATCCCTTATCCTTAATCCTATTGTAGTCGGCAGCGCACTTGCAGCAGCTTTGGCGTTGCTTGTGTTATAGACGACGGCAGCCACCTACCATCAAGTGGACCGTCAGCCTGTCTGCCGATCTTAACATAAAAAAGTCGTTTTGGCTGATTGAGTAACAACATCCAAACATACAAATTTTCGCGTTCTTAATTCTACTAATATTATTAGTAGAATTAAGAAAATCTTATTACTTATTAATAAAAAAAATCAAATAAAAATTATTAATAATTTTTAATAAGATTTAAAAAAATAGTTTTAATTCAATTAAAATCTGTTTTAAATGCGAAAGGTTGTATGTTTTTAACTCAATCACGCAAAAACGACTGAACAGATTTGGGTGACTTTGGCACACAGATAGTCCTGGATTAACATATAGTTTTTATCCTGGCTGTTTATGCTATGTTACCGCTAGGTTACCGAGTGATTTATTCCTACAAATATAAAAAATTGAGCGCCATCTCGTCTGCCATAACGCCATAATCTGTAACATAACGCCTGCCATAAAGATGACAGGCGTTATGTTACTCATATATTTTCTTAAGTGTTATATTTTTCATTTTTCAACGCGGACGAAATCGCGGGCGTCAGCTTGTTGATGGTAGGTGGCTACCGTTAACTACAACACAGGCACAGGTGCTGCAATTGCGCTGCCGACCATAGTAGGATTAAGGATAAGTGTAATCTTTAATCTTACTATGGTCAAATGAAAGGATAGGGAAATGTGGAATGGAAATGGCACACGTAGTTAAGGTCGGCAGACAGGCTGGCGGTCCACTTGATGGTAGGTGCCTACCGTCGCCTATAACACAAGCAACGCCAAAGCTGCTGCAAGTGCGTTGCCGACTACAGTAGGATTAAGGATATGGGATTAGGAGTGGATAGGGAAATGGGCTCTGGCATCCCTTACTCACTCACCGAAACATAAGAACACAAATGCTGTTATTTCACGGTGATTTTCTGTAAGGGGGTGGCTACTGCCGCCAGTCGGGCTGCCCAAATGACTGCAAAATGCAATATGCCCTGCCATTACTTTCCAGATACAAGAGACAACTTTGAAAAGTTCATTCCCTAAGTTGTTCCCACTGGGAATAGAACCTGGGAACCCTAGAACAGAGCGTTAAGGCAAGCACCCTAATCACTCATCCAACGGGCTCGTCAAAGAGAGTGCTTACTGCCCCCAGTTTAATTAAAGTTGCTCACTATTTGTTGAATATTTTTTGTACACAATTTTCATAAAGAAATCAAAAAAACGAATTTATTCCATCTAAAATATCCGTCAACAATGAATGATTGAATCGAGCAATAAATCCGTTATCGCACTTAGCCATGCGTATCTATCTCAATTGAACTCCAACAAAAAATACAATATATTTCTCCTTTTAGCAATTTTATCAGTAAGTGCAACTGTACCATGTAAAACACGACATTAATGCTCACTACATAAAGATGAAAATCTATTGATTTATGACTACATGTTACGTAACGTTTTTAATTAACTTTCTGGGTTTTGGAAGGGATCGTAGAGTTTAGGTAGATCTCTTGTTGGCGGTCTGTCTGACTTCAAGATTTAGATATTAATTTACACAAGTAAGCCTGGGTGTATTTTCGTTGCGTGGATTATTGCGCGTGCTTTAATTACAGTGTAATTATTGCTGTAATTATATTACGTGTGTTAAATACTTTATTATTGGCCAAAGATTTTCAACTGTATAGATCGGGCAAGACGAAAGAATCCGTAGTGTGACATTTAGAACCACGTTGCTCAGTCCATCGCCTACTTTACAAGGCTATTTAGCTACGCCATGGCCATCCTGATTACGGCGATGAGGATCAATATTTTTGTAGGAAAATTTACCCGATGCCCTTCCTATATATTCTATGTATTTAATCTTTTGCCTTCTATTTTATTAAATACAACATTGCATTTTTTTTTCTTATCAAATTCCCTATTTTCATTAATGAACCAAAGAGATTTTTAAGATATCTAGATTATTAAATTGAAATTAGATTATGAAGTAAATTAGAATTAGCAAAATTCTTCAAATTCAATTTAAGTCTAATCCCAAACATATAACACAACAGACTGAAAATTGTTACTCATCTTCTTCTTATATATAAAAATGAATCCCTATTTCTCCTGGTCACGGCATTACGCGTGAACGGGTAGACCGATTTTAATTCGGTTTTCGCTAATGGAAAGAGGGATAAACGGGGAATGTTTTAAGGTATATAAAAATTGCACGCCGGGCGAAGCCGGGGGCGGGCCGCTAGTTTTAAATAGTTATCGTAGTATTCTCTAAGTTTTTATTGTGCTAAATACAGCTTCTTAGTAATTTTACTTTTACCTATAGACCATTATACCCAACGTTAATTATGTTTCATAACATAATACATAAAAGTAAGTCAATGTACTTAAATTAACTTAAATTGTTTAAAAAAAAAAAACAGTGATATTCATAATTGTAAAATACTACTAGAAATAAACATGATCTTGCTTTGATCTACACAAGGCTAAAAATGGAATTTTTGCTTTAGTTAGAATTATGTCTATTTTATAATATTATTTCTTTTTCATTAAGAAAATAATTATTAAAAAGTGCAAAAAAATTAGGAGAAATTCAAAATACTTGAAACGGTCAGTTCGAATGTGACGTCAAAGTCTATGAAATGTCTATGAAAAGTCAAATGTCTATGAAATGTTTGTGATTTTTAACATTTGATTGTTATTGTAGACAAGACAAGCGGGTGTTTAAAATGCCCGTAGCTGTTAGTTAATTTTAACATATTTCTTTTACTAAATTTCTGTTTTTTTTTGCGATTAATATATTTTTACGGCTATATAACGATACGTATATATATAATCTATCGTATGAAAATATTTTAAAAAAATGTGCATATTCCCTATTAAAGATTATTTTGCAGATATAAATATTAAATATATAAAACCCATGGGATTAAAAAGAACGGCTGCTGGAGAGTTTCTTTCGCCGTTTCTTCTGTTCCAAAACGCCATTTTGTTTCCGAAAAGTATTTTCACTTCAAAAAGCGATCTTGTTGTCCTAGTTTTGAGAATGAACGATTTAATTTGATTTGATTTAAAAAAGTAACATTTTGATACTTAATAATAAAAAAAAAGCTCTATCGAAATAAAAGCTTTTGTAATATTTAGAAAATATTTAAACTTATCTTAAATGCCTTTCTTAGCCGCGCTCGTTGCTAAGACAAGAATTTTCAAATTACCTTTGAGAACAATAAGTACGCTTTCAATTTACAGGCTTATTCACAAATAATATCACGAACAAAAGGAAAAGTACTAACAAAAAAGTTAATAACTATTTACACTGTTTTTTTTTAAATGTTAATATCGGTAGACAGGCTGACGGTCCACTTGATGGTAGGTGGCTACCGTCGCCTATAACACAAGCAACGCCAAAGCTGCTGCAAGTGCACTGCCGACTGAAGTAGGATTAAGGATAAGGGATTAAAGGTGGATAGGGAAATGGGTTCTGGCATCCCTTACTCACTCATCGAAACACAACAGCACACGTGCTGTTATTTCACGGTAGTCTTCTATAAGGGGGTGGTTACTGCCGTCAGACTACTTATAAATTAAGTTTTCGTTTAAAAATGCATTAATCCCATTTGTAAATTAATTTTTAACGAATATGAAAGTAGCTACATTAACATTTTGTTTATTATTATTCCAAAAGAGTAAGACATATTTTTTTGGAAGGAAAATATGATAAAAAAATATCAGCATATAGGTAACTAAATCAGAAAGATTGCAAGGAGAACTCTTTTATGTTTCAATAAACGTCACCGCGAGCTGTGAACCGTGACAAACGAGTTCGTTTCATTTTCTACATTTGTATATTATAGCTCAGTAACATAAGATATTTCTGCATAGCTACCGATTTCCTAGGGAAATACTTTTTTTTAATGTTAAGGTCGGCAGACAGGCTGACGGTCCACTTGATGGTAGGTGGCTACCGTCGCCTGTAACACAAGCAACGCCAAAGCTGCTGCAAGTGCACTGCCGACTGAAGTAGGATTAAGGATAAGGGATTAAAGGTGGATAGGGAAATGGGTTCTGGCATCCCTTACTCACTCATCGAAACACAACAGCACACGTGCTGTTATTTCACGGTAGTCTTCTATAAGGGGGTGGTTACTGCCGTCAGACTACTTATAAATTAAGTTTTCGTTTAAAAATGCATTAATCCCATTTGTAAATTAATTTTTAACGAATGTGAAAGTAGCTACATTAACATTTTGTTTATTATTATTCCAAAAGAGTAAGACATATTTTTTTGGAAGGAAAATATGATAAAAAAATATCAGCATATAGGTAACTAAATCAGAAAGATTGCAAGGAGAACTCTTTTATGTTTCAATAAACGTCACCGCGAGCTGTGAACCGTGACAAACGAGTTCGTTTCATTTTCTACATTTGTATATTATAGCTCAGTAACATAAGATATTTCTGCATAGCTACCGATTTCCTAGGGAAATACTTTTTTTTAATGTTAAGGTCGGCAGACAGGCTGACGGTCCACTTGATGGTAGGTGGCTACCGTCGCCTGTAACACAAGCAACGCCAAAGCTGCTGCAAGTGCACTGCCGACTGAAGTAGGATTAAGGATAAGGGATTAAAGGTGGATAGGGAAATGGGTTCTGGCATCCCTTACTCACGCATCGAAACACAACAGCACACGTGCTGTTATTTCACGGTGGTCTTCTGTAAGGGGGTGGTTACTGCCGCCAGACGGGCTGCCCAAATGACTGCGAAAACGCAGTGTGCCCTGCCACTCAAATATCATCGAATCGGACTTAATTTCTTATACTGTTGGCTTACCTACTTAGTTCTTTCACATAGCTAGAATGTGCCGAATCCATTACGATCAGTGAGATTGATCATTGTAATGTTACGACTAACTATGGGACGTTCTGGAAAAAGTGTTCACGCCGGCCGAAAGTCTCGAACGTTCCACCCTATCGATAGTAGGCCCCTCCCCGACTAGTGTCAAAGGAAATTAGTCCTTATGTTTACAACAGAGAGTTTACATTTCAACAGAAATAGCATTCCCCAACTTTCAATGGTTTGTTTAAAATCTTGTTTACATTTACTGGTAAATTCGAAATAAATCGAGGCGTTTGGCGACAAGTATAAATAAGAGTGCGGCCCGCCAAGAGTAGTTAGTGGTGTGACAACCAGCGATACGAAAGCGACTCTTCGGAACCGCGATAGTGAACCGGCGACACATTAAGGGTATCATTGGCGACAAGTTTGGTAATTTTGGGATAAAATTTTGGCAATCATCTTGGTTTGTGAAAATAAAACGTTCCTTTGCATGGCATTTTAACTCACCCCGCACGTAACAGTAAGCATCTCCCATCGTTTAATATCATTATCTAATTGACGGCTAAATTTAAGATATTTGTTCATATCAAAGTAATTGATGATATTCGAATAGATTTACTGGCTTGTAAGTAAATCTACTCGAGTAAAATTCCTAAAAAATATTTTATTTTACTTATCGTGTTTTAAATCAAAAATTAATATTTTTTTATAAGAAGAAAGATTTTCTTGAGTAAAGACCAGAGATCGACAAGCGCAGCATAGAACCTCTTACCCACTAGATGGACTGAGGATCTAATAAGAGCTAATACGAAATTGAATCTAATATGAATGGTTATGGGGGATTACCATGTCCTGTAATGGACGTTCTACAGCCGAGATGAATCAGAAAGATTTACTATTCAGCCTAAAATATGTTTACGGACTTAGGTTTGTGCATCTTTTCCTGACTCCTGGGAGGAAAAAGAAAAATTTCCTCGCTATTTTATAAAATAATCACTTCCTTTACTCGAAGTTATTAGTAAAAATGGAAAACTTGGGTTAATTAAAATTAATTTATCTATATATTTGTATCCTATAAGTGAGAACATTTTAATTTTTATTGCATTCCTTTAATGAAAAAATTATTACCATTATAATTTTTTTTAATTTTCCCCCTTCCCCCCAAAAATACCTTCCTCCCATATACAGACTTCACAGAAATTGATATGTGTACCAAATTTCAACTTAATCGGTCTAGTAGATTCCGAGATAATTGACTGTGGGCGACGGACAGACGAACACACGGGTGATCCTATAAGGGTTCCGTTTTTTTATTCGGACCTACGGAACCCTAAAAAATGTATAATGTTCCACTGCTGGGCCCAGGCCTCTCCTCTGTATGAGAAAATATGCGCTATATTCTACCCATATCTTCATACATAGAACATAGGCTTTTAACAGGTACAGTATACAACAGGAGGTGTATACAAAAATGTGTCAATCATGCGGTCCACTGGAGCGAGAAGAAATTTATCCCTACGTCACGAGCGTCTAGTAGAACTCCATACGTATAGTAACATAACACTCGACAACAACTCTTATTAGAAACTTCATAAGACTGAAACCTATTACTTCGAAAATTCTGCCTTGACCAAGATGTTGGATTTGCTCAAGTAATAATATAATTGATCCGAGGTCGTCTCTGACGTACCTACGAAATAATCAAATAGAGGGTGTTATAAATATAATAAGGGCCCAATTCACAAATTTAGAAAAGTAAGAAAACTGTCATTATGTACTCTTATAATAGTTATTTAACTGATGAAAATGCTTGGGACTTATGGCTGATTTCCCTTGGTCACGGCATCACGCGTGAACGGGTAGACCGATTTTAATTCGATTTTCACTAATGGAAAGAGGGATAAACGGGGAATGTTCATATATATAAAAATTGCACCCCAGGCGAAGCCGGGGGCGGGTCGCTAGTTAGTTATAAAAAGTAATAATGGAAACAGGCAAGATAGGGTATCTTGCCATCCGTGCCGGGCATTCATAAAACTAAAAATATATTTTCACAAAACTACATAAACATACAGTGACAAAATAACGCTAATACCAATTTTCCAAATTAAAGGGTTTTCTAAAAAAAAAAAAAAAGATGTAGTCGATCAAACGTAGGTACTAATATAAAAGATAGAATCGACACAATCTTGTAACTTCTAGATTGCTTTATTATCTATTTGCGTCAAAACTCTCTAGCTTGCGTCAATAATAATCTCAACACAAAAGCTGCCATGACACAGATTTACAAAGTGCAGTTTTCTAACAATCTCTACATTTTATTCTGCGACCATTGTGATCCTTCTGTTGCTGCACAGCCTAAGGTAACCTCGAAGAACAGGTAACATCCTACTAAGGGGCAGATTAACATTTAGATTTGTGTTTCGGTGAGTGAGTAAGAGATCCCAGAGCCTATTTCCTTGTCCCCTCCGAATCCCTTATCCAATTCTACTGTAGTCGGCAGCTCACTTGCGGCAGCTGTGGCGTTGTTTGTGTTATACCTACCATCAAGTGGACCGTCAGCTTGTCTGTCGACCTTAACATAAAAAAAAATTAGAAAAAAAAATCATAGTTATAATTTCATTCAGTGATTTTTTACTAGCATTAGAAGGTTAATATGTAAAAGGACTACATCTCATAAGGACAATAGATTTAACTAAATATGAACTCCCTAATAGATGCGATGTTGACGCCGTGATTTATTCAAGGAAATTTGTGATTAATTTTTAATTTCAGATCATACCATTTGTAAATAGGACATATTTGCTAATAGCTTTATTAGGTCAATTTGATTTTGTGCTATTTTGATAGTACGCCAATTTGCTTCCCTTAAATGTCGATCCGAAACGGTTTAGATATGTTTAAAAACCTCGGGCAAAAAATAACTAGCAGACCGAGCACACGTTGTGCTACCCGGAGCCGAAAAACAATCAGTAACTAGATTGTAGTGCCACCTAATGTGTCCAATTGCAAATCTAATCCATCTTGGGACCCACTTAAACACACATTAAAAATTTATCAAAATCGATCCAGCCATTTAAGAGGAGTATAGTGGAAAACCCGTACAGAAGAAAATCATGTATACATATAGTTATAGATAATGAAAACCACAACCACTTCCACAGTTACCTACCAACTCCGATCTCAATAGAATTAAGTTTTCATCTAAATCTAATCCGTTTTGTAAAATTTAAATCAAGTCCGCACCGAAGGAAGTAGCTGAAATGCTTTATCCTGGTAAGACTAATGGCGATAAAACGTAAGCCTTAAACAAAAGGTAACCCGTAAGGATAATACCCAAGCCTCTTTCGGAAGATGAAGTGAGAGTTTCAATGAATAAATCAGTTTAATGTTAGTACGAATTATGGGTAAGATTAATTGTTGAGGTACTTACGAGTTTCCCAGGGTGAATTTAAATTGCGTGTAATGCCTAAAATGATAGATCGATCAGAGAGTAGAGACTACCTGTTGTGACCGAAGGTACATAGCCGTACTCATAATCTTATTTTGCACCCAAATAATCTATAGAGAGTTAAAGTGCGTTATGCGCTCGGGCCGTAAATATTTAGTACATCTGGTAAGCGCTAATAATAATAACATGGAGGGCTGAGTATTAAATGAATTTCCACAAACAATCCCAAATTTCGAAAAAAAAATTTTTTTTGGAGTTTATGAGGAATAAAATTAATATAAACGTTAACTAAAAGCGTTACGTTATCTGTCACTTTAACATTTGTGTGATAGCTGGCGCATGTATTTATGTTCCTTAATTCTATTATAGTATAACAAGCAACACCAGAGGATTCTCTGGGCTTGTAAAAGCAAATGTCGAAATCTTGTATGAAAAATGTAGTCCGCATTGAGGAACCTAACGATAGCGCGTTATAACCTGACGGCGCAGCGACATCTGTCGTAAAAAAATGAACTATTTGAACTTATTGACATCTTTATGCAGAATGTTACTAAATAATATAAAGTAATTAGATATCCAGTTTTGTACGCCAGAGCCCAATTCCTTCCCTATTCCTTCCTATTCCTTCCCAATCCCTTATCCTTAATCCTATTGTAGTCGACAGCGCACTTGCAGCAGCATTGTCGATGCTTGTGTTATAGGCGACGGTAGCCACCTACCATCAAGTGGACCGTCAGCCTGTCTGCCGATCTTAATATAAAAAAAAATAACCTGAATATGCAACAGATTTTTTTTACCAGAAGTAGTATTCTAGATGCGTTCATATATACATTCGAGGATCTCTCCTTTGTTTTCAATAAATCATCTCCAAATAATAATGTATGCTATTTGGCATAAGTAGTATTCCGGGTGTCCTCGCTTTGCTCGCATTTTCACATAATAATTTAGATACTAATAGTAAGAGATATTTAAGGTGGTGATGTGAATAAGAGATGCAGTTAATTTTCTTTTATATACAAAGGCACAGAACCGATTAAAGATCTTTAACTAGAAATTTCGTACGTCTGAGTAACGTAGGCTATATTTTAATTCAATGAAAGTATATTTTTAGTAGGAAATTACAAAAAAAAAATTTTTTTTTTTACAAAAACATTAGTCCTTAGTAGATCTATAAGTTAGGTACATACTAATACAGCGTGAGCAGCTCTTATTTTTAAACTACTGTTTACTTATAGATGTATATTCTATGTTAATATTATATTATTATTATTATTAGTTATTACCATAAAGCATCAATTTGTCATCTGGTGAAATACATGAAGAAAAACATTACTCATTATTTGCCTAGGTTAAATGTAGGTCTAGTTATAGCTCAGAGGTTTGGTGAAAAACTATATAAAAAAATAATCAAATTATGTAGCCCGTCTCGCATCAATAAACTCTTAAACGCCACAATTTCAAAAGATCACTGTAAAATAACAGCAATTGCCTGGTAGGTTATAATCAAGAATATTTTAATGACCTTGTATTGGCCCTCATCTTTATCAAAATCGTTTCATCTATATCTATACTATAAAATTGAAGTGTCTGTTTTGTAATGTCAAAATATCTGCTTTTTACTAAATGTATATCAAAATAATATGGTATAACAAAAAAAAGAAAAAAAATTAAAGTTTTGTCCATCTGTCTTTTTGTTCCGGCTAATCCATGAAACGGCTGGACCTATTTTGACGGGACTTTCATTGGCAGATAGCTAATATTATAAGAAGTAACTTAGGCTGCTTTTGTTTTAGAAAATAATATCCTATAATTATTAAGCAGCGTTCAGCAGTACCGCACGCGCCCCACAAGCACACCACATCGAAGCGTGGCCGGCCTAGTTTTAAATAAAATATATTTACAATTGTCGAGTCTAGCGTAACCGCTAGGTCTAATTCAACACACCTCGAGTTGGTCAGGTCTATAAACGATATCCCTCTCACAGGTCTATCTGCCCATCAGCCATTCATATACCTAAACAAATTTAAGTTATTTTTACCAGCGACTTTGGAGTGATACGCTACGCCGACACCGCAGACACCGTTGTCACGAGCAGCCGCCACTTCGCCAGCACACCTCGTCCCATGACTGAAACATAAGTTTCAGTAAACAAATATGTACCTTAACATAGCCTACATAACTTACATTATTGAATATAAACTTGTCTTATCAGAGAGTGTCTCCACCATTCACACAACACCTATCCCTATCAGATTATTTGTCCTTTGTTACGGTGTCAATTCTAACACTCTATCATTCTATTTAGATATCCATACAACACACTTCTATAATGTGCTTTTTTCACACTATTCATACCCCAGGCGATAAAGGAATCTATTTTAGTATAGGTAAGGGTTATTTTTAACGTATTATACATATTGAATTTTTCCTTTGAAATTTCTGCTCTAAATGTAAAAGCTCTCCAAAAAAAGCAACTTTAATATGGATATAACATGCTTCGTGTATCTGAAACGTTTCCGAATACAAATGGAAAATATATATTTTTTAAATTATCCTCTAGCTAATGTTTACTCGTATTATATTCTAGGGAGTATCTTATACTTTATGTTTAAACCAAAGATAAAACAATAATATGTATTATACTATAGATCGCTCTCTCCGGCCCCGAATGTACCTGTTTTCGTTATAATTACCCATGAAATTGTGATGGCAAGCCATACACGCCAGTAAGGGCTTAGCAACGCTGCCGAATGTCCGTGTAGTAATGACAGATTTTAGGAAAATATCTCCAATTGTTCATTATACCATAATACACTTGCAATTTGATTCATTCTTTGCGAATTGCTTTATTTTCTATGAAAATTACAATCAAAGTTTAAATGATAAATATTATGATATCAATACGTCACTTGCTTGCAAACAAACATTTACTTAGCTGTCAAATCGTAGTACGCTCATGTAAACAAAGCAAATGCAACTCTATATATATGCCACCAATCGCGTGCGTTTTTAATCACGTGGTCAAACATGAAAATTTAATTATTTTAATAATGATTTAGTCCCCCTAGTTAGTATTAGCACAGTATGTGGTTACGAATTTTGATACGGTTTTGACTAATTGAAGTTTGTATATAGTATAACTTGCTGGCGGGCGAGTGCTTTTAATAAGAGATCGCCATATATTATTAAAACTACGCTTTGGTATAAAAACACACATTAATAAATGTGTCAGTAAAAACATCCCCCAAGGTACCAGACTCGAACAGATTTTTTATTTATTTTAGCATGTATTTTTATGTTTAGCTTTACCTATATAGTGTTATTTAGTTTATAAGTTTCGTTTTAAGCTGTGTTAATATTTGTTTAAGTTTGTGTTTTAAATAAAGATGTATAAGTCACTGTAGATTTATTGAATATTTATTATGTAATGTGATACATTATTCAAAAAAGTAGATTAATAGAAGTGCTTGACAGTATTTGTATTGACGAGCCCAATAGCAGAAAGCTATTGGGCTTAATAGCCATCTGTCGGCAGTAACCACCCCCTTACAGAAGACCACCATGAAATAACAGCACGTGTGCTGTTGTGTTTCGGTGAGTGAGTAAGAGATGCCAGAGTCCATTTCCCTAACCTTTCAAAAATCAATCCCTAATCCTTAATCTTACTGTAGTCGGCAGCACACTTGTAGTATGTGGCGTTGCTTGTGTTGTAGGCGACGGTAGCCACCTACCATAAAATGGACATCGGCTAGTCTGCCGATCTTAACACACAAAAAATACACTAATCATTCTTATACTTATATCATATTTTTAATTAATATTATTAAAGAAAATATTGAAGGATAAAAATTAAATAATTCATATAAAAAGATTGTGTAACAAACACAATGTACAATAAACAGTAATTAACAATAAAATTTACTATTATTGTTCAATTGTGTTTTTATGTAGCACTCAAGTTTAAGTTAATATTTTCAAGTTAATAGGTAAAGTTTATGTGCGCGCTGAAGTTCCAACCGCTTCATTACCGAGTGGGAGTACTTGGTAACAATGTTTAAATTTTACTTAAGCAATGATAAAACTAATTTAACGTTTTAATTAATGGAACTAAGCTTAAATGGACAATTTTTGTTTAATAAAATAGAAGAACCAAAGACTTGTTTTGAAATTGATATAAACTTAAGAGCGCGTCCGTAATGTTTTTGTTTGTAATAAATATATCTGTATTTAAACAAACTGCTAAATGCTTTTAACACTCTCATTGCAATGGAACCCGCCGGCGGAGCTCAAATATTTTATTACAGGAGGCCAGTTTCATTTTTGAGAAATTTTAATAGAACGCCATGGGAGCCGCTGCGCTGGCCGTATCCAAACAGATTTTGTTGGTACGCCGGCGCTAAAAAATAGTTCCATCTACACGCCAGTTATACTAATTTATCAGTCGGCATTCTCACTTGATTTTAGTCCTGGTTTGAAAAATGTTCTCACCGCATGTAAGAAAGAACTAAATTAAAAGTGAAGGAACTTAAAGGCTTACACTAAAATACTAAAAAAGTAGTATTCTAGTGAAAGTATTTTCTTCTTTTGAATTAAGAAAATTTACGATTATAATATTTAATATTTTTTTATTTAATTTTATACAGTCTCATAGAATTAAAAATATATGTTTTGATATAAGACGAATGAGGCAATGAATTATTCAACACTATAGTATTTTCACTGTATGATGATATGCGTGACAGTTCTCACTTTTTCATGTCACGCATACTGTTTTCAACTAAAAAAAACTGGCACAAAAAAAAATAATAATTAAACAAACACATGTATGAAAAAAAAATATCTATTCGAAAAACACAAAAGGAATTATCACTTTTATTATTAATTTATTATTTTAATAGGTAAATGTAATAAAAAACATATTTTAAAAGTGTCAAACGCGTGGAACGGAACTTGTGTCAATAGGGATTGACACTAGAGATATTCACTTATATTCGATATATCGAAAGTACTCTATGTGTGTCATAGTATATTCGGAGATTTAACAAATATTTTTTTTATTCTATATATTTTTAAAAACATCGTATTTTGATAATAAAACTAAAGCTGACTTAAATAATAATAAAACAAAAGTAAATTTTGTTCTGAGTCTGATACGAGTTTCGAGTTCTGACAGTGTTGAATAAATAAATAAATATTTTAAACAGACTGCATTGTATCCTATAATTTCTTTAACATAACCTGTTTTTTAAATTTAAGAATTTGTTTCTAAATCTGAAAATCTGAAATCGGTAGTTCGATTCCATTTGTTTTGGCAACTGATTCGATATTTTCAAACAATCGATTAAATGTCGTTAGGTTGCATCACTAAAATTGTCGGTTACGAACTGTCACGCATATCATCATACAGTGAAAATACAATAGGTACTTAATCTTAGTTCAACACTTTATATTCCCTTCATATATTTTTTTACACAGAACAAATGAATACAGAGTAGTTAGGATAACATTGACAGATCATGTTTGCATGAACACAGATATTCTCAACAATTTGTTCGATTGACTTCGTTCTTTTTTTAATTTGTAACTAAGGCCTAAACTCCTAAACTAACTAAACTAGAATTAAAGTATCCTGTTCTAATTTTGCTGTGTTCGTATTATTTTTACGTGAATTGCGACCATGTTCAAAAATTCGTGTAAAACGACGAACGCAGCGACAATTTATTAAAAGAATTTTTATTCACTACGTCCTTATCTAATTATAAAACAATAATAAACATAAATATACATCGATAGCTTAAGCATCTATCACCTGTTTACAATTTAATACAATTTTATTATACCATTACATGTTATAATAAAATTGTGAATTCACACAGAGGGCACGAAAACAAATCTATTGTTTCCGCGACTTCGTTTAAGATATTTATGGCTCCCGTTAAATGTGCCCTATTTATTAGGTTAGAACAACCGTGCGGAGAGATTGTCTATTATTTAAAATTATTTCACAATTAATCCTGTGAAATTAATAAAGTAAAAATTAATATTTTGAAGCGATTGCTTCTTATGAATCCAAATATAAATTTAGGTATATCGCAAATGTAAAAATGACACTTCGGAATTTAGTTACTGCTCAAATAACAGTTTACCTGCCAAGTTTGACTGTCCTTTACACTTTCACGTATTAAAAAAACATATAAATGCTTACCTA
Organism: Bembecia ichneumoniformis; assembly: GCA_910589475.2. NCBI lineage: Eukaryota > Metazoa > Arthropoda > Insecta > Lepidoptera > Sesiidae > Bembecia > Bembecia ichneumoniformis. Next base: position 6,025,053 of record OU342537.1, on the reverse strand, counting down.
TTGAACCAGTCGTCAGTGTATCTGGGGTAAGGGAACGGATCGTTGCTGCTGAAGTCGTAAGAAGCTTCTGCGTTCTGCAACAAACAATTGCGTTACAAAGGTTTCACTTTTATGTTAAAGTTTGAATTTTCTTGACGAGCCCGTTGGATGAGTGCCTTATAACGCTCTGTTCTAGGGTTCCCAGGTTCGATTCCCGGCAAGTCAACTTTGAAAAATGAACTTTTTAAATTTGGCTCTGGTCTTGAGCTGGAAAGTAATAGCAGTGCACACGGCGTTTCGCAGTCATTTGGGGAGCCCGTCTGGCGGCAGTAACCCCCTTATAGAAGACCACTGTGAAATAACAGCACGTGTGCTGTTGTGTTTCGATGAGTGAATAAGGGATGCCAGAGCCCGTTTCCCTAACCCTTTCTAATCCCATATCCTTAATCCTACTGAAGTCGAAAGCGTATTTGCAGCAGCTGTGGTGTTGCTTGTGTTATAGACGACGGTAGCCACCTACCATCAAGTGGACTGTCAGCCTGTCTGCCGATCTTAACATAAAAGAAAAACTTTTTAATCTTCTATATTTACTTATAAAATCGTTTGTCCTGACTGACTATCAACGTACAGCCAAAATTACTAAGTCTTGAAAGCTGAAATTTGAAAATAAAGTTTCCAACGTGAAAGTATTTTTGAAATTTTCAGATCAATTCCAAGTCAGGGACGGATCGCTAGTTTTTAATAAAACCGTCGTGCATGTCTTTGATTTCTAAATAAAAGCATTTTCTTAAACTGACATTGACGTGTGCAAGCTTCCAAAATTCGAATGTGAATTTTTAAATTTTTCTTATGAAACGAAATTGTCGGCCAAATAAGTTTGTTTGTTTGTGTGAAACGGTTATCTCCTAAACGGCTGAATCAAACCGTAGCTTGAATTAATCCTTGTTAGTGCATTATTCGATAGAGGAGCCATCCTCTATCGAATAATGCACTAACAAAAAAAGCATTAGTGAAATCATTAGTGAAATGTCAAGAATTTTGCAGAACAATAAAGCTTTTTGGTAAAGAAGGGTATATATGTAAGCCCTGTTTACAGACCAAACCTGAATCGGCAGCATTTATTATTCATGCTTTGAAAGGTACCTACTAAAACTGTTTGAAAAGTCGAATGAATTTTAGACATCGGGCGTAAGCATTTACGAGATTTTTAAACGAGTTACAATCTAAAAAGACAATTTCAGATATTCAATTCGATTCATTTGAATTCTTAATTCAAATGAACCATAAAATGTATTAGATTGGCTTAATTCAATTCAAAGCCTCCTAAAAACAAATAAATCCAAATAAAAACAAATAATATTATAAACGTGAAAGTAACTGTGTCTGTCTGTTACATTGTCACGTGTAAACCGCTGAAGCGATCGTCATGAAATTTTGCATACACGTTGTCAGTGATGCAGGAAAGGACATAGGCGTTATTTTTTTTATTTTTCAACGCGGGTGAAGCCGCAGGCACCAGCTAGTAATGATAATAATAAAATTAATTATCAATACCCATTATCAAGTTTTCCGAGTCTGTTCACAGTGAAAAAACTGCAGCATAGATTTCCAGATATACATTCCGAGAAAAAAGTTTAGACATAATTACCACCTAAATTGTAATTCAAATAGGAACATTAGTCAAGTCGGCCGAGAAATTAGAACCGAATTGACGATTAGCAAGGCCTATGTCAATTTTACCTAACTTTTTTCTTTAACTTCCAGGTCTAAATAGTATAAAATAAAGTCCTTGTCCACCTCCCGTCTGTCTCAGTTTCTTCTACACTAAAGTATATAAAATTGTATTCGTGCAAAACCGAGACGGGGCTTTTAATGCTTTTATCTTATTTTATAAATCGCTTGTAAAGCTAAATATTGTAGTAAGTAAACCTACATAAAAGTTAAAATCGAAAACTATTTATCGCGAAAGAGCTCTCCATTCAGCCGTCATGTCCATCATATTGTAAATTTTTATTAAAATTATTTATAACTGCCTTTTATAATTTAATATGTACCTAATTTTTACTGTTATATTATTGTCTTATTTTATATAAGTCAACAAAAATATCATTATATAAACAAATTAGAATTAACATACTTAGGTAGTAAAAATCACGGAAATACGGAATGGAACGATTCATCGCCGCCGATTCTTCGCCAAGCCATTTCAGCGCCGACCGATTCATCGCCGGCCATTTCATCGCCCATCGTTTTGGTCTATTGTTTATCATGAGCAGTATTGATGTTTATCGTCAAAAAAGACGTAAGTTTTCATAAAATATGATGTATTTTATTTTTATTTTATCAAATTACATGATTAATTTGAAGTCACATTAATTTTAATAAATGTGATTTCCGAATAAACGTAAAACTGATTTTGGCAAAAAGACTGTCTATCACAAAATGTGTTACAAGACTTATTTGTACTGAATACAAAGTTAGGCTAGGCTTTGGAATCTTTATGAAATTAAATGTGAGTGGAGCGACTACACCCGAAATACTGGTTTTGGCAAATAGACTATTACAAAATGTGTTACAAGACTTACTGTACTGGAAATGTGTGTAACATTTTTTTAAAGTGATGTTGCTATTGATGTTTTTAACTAAACGGCGTTGAAATGGCCGTCGTCGAATTGGCCGGCGATGAAACGGCCAGCGATGAAAGGGCGGCGATGAATCGGCGGCGGTGAATTGTCCTAGATCCATGGGGAATATAGTGAATGCAGGCTCCTATTAGAAATGCTATTGTCATCTATGGGGAAGTCTAGATCCGGCAGAGGACGATTGGTCACAATGATTATAATCATACATATATGATCGTTTGTTCATAATGTTCAATGTTCGAAATATCTTCACCAATTGCAATAGTTAAACAACGTTTCATGCGATAAATAATAATCAATAGATGACGCAAGCGAAGCCAGCTAAGTCAATAAGTTTACACAATTGTGAATTTTCTCTTCTTTCCATTAAAGAATCTTCGTTGTTACGTAACGGATAGCATTGCTCTTGTAATAACAACCGGCACTTTAATTACATTTGTGGCAAACAACCCGAGGCTTGGACGTGCTCTATATAATAATTAAAAAATAACAGATATAGGCACTTGGCCTCAATCAACTGCACTCTGTGTCAACCTCTGACCTATAACAGCGACATTAGGTGACCCTAATTCATTTAATGAAACTACCCTAGGACAAGCTTGCACTAAGTACCTACTGAATTATATTCTGTCCACACATACCAGATAAAATGACATAGCAGCATTTGTGCTGTTTAAAAACGGTAAATGATAAAGACATAGCAAAGGCCTAAACTTCTTTGTCTTTTTTATCTTATGAAATAAGTTAATAAATCGCCAATACTGAACACCCCAATAGTATGCCCCTCAAAGTAAACACTATTAAGGCTTATGTTACCAAATAACTATACAACGGACAAAGGGCGATACGCTGAGCCTTCATCGCAAGTTAATTTCCAAAGTTGCCCCTGCCGGGAATTAAACACGTGACCTCTAAGTCAGACCACTAAGGCAAGCACCTTAACCATTCGGTCAGAATTTACTTGTGATAAAGAACAAAATATTATTATTAAAATTTTCAATAGGTATAATGTTTGTGTTTAGGTTATAATTATGTATATTTAATTTTCTAAGACACGAGTTGTCTCACTCTCACCTATTCTTATTAAAGCATGTGATTTTTTTTTCTAATTTTCACATTAAAACGAAAAATACATTACAGATGCAGACTCGACCGGTATTCGAACCTTCAACTGCAGTCTCAGTATCTGCGGTCCATCCACTCGGCTATTCATGCTTACTAACGATTAGAGTTTATAGAACCTAACTAGTTACTAAATATAGACGAATATACAATGTATAAACAAGGTTTGATTTGTGCAAAAAATTATTTACAGAGTTATTCGTCATTATCTTTTGCCCACAAGTCCGTTCGCTTATCTTTACAAATTTGTCATTCCGATGTATAAAATTATGTAGGTATATGACTGTTCATATAAATCTGAATCTGAAGCTTCATCTAAATCCGTTGAAATTCATTATTGAGTGAAAGAATAACAAACATATTCAAAAATATTGATATATATAAATATATAATGCCAGCTGGAGCTCGCAACATCGTCCACATCATAGACAGATTGAGAATAAACACTTATTCAATGTTTATTGCTCATGTGTTTTTTTAACGCTTAAATGAACCCTCGAGAACAATGCTTTTTTTGGATGAAGGGCATAGAGCCTATTAAATTGTATTAAAGAGACAACTTAATACGCTCTATGATGAAAGGTATCTAAGTCCTTTCATAGTGATCGATGGAGTAGTTAGGGCGTGAGCGTAACAAACAAAAATTGCTCACTTTCGGATTTTAATATTAGTAACAAAATTAAATTATATAATAGGATTTTGACAGATTTTAGGAAAATATCTCAAATTGTTAATTATACAATAATACACTTTATTAATCAAAGTTTAAATTATAAATAAGACCGCCAAAACGCTAAGTCACGTGATATCAATACTCGTACGTCACTTGCTTGCAAACAAATATTTAGCTGTCAAATCGTAGTACGCTCATGTACTGTAAAGCTAATACAACATCTTTGCTGTAAAGCATCGTCTGTAAACAAAGCAAATGACGCAACTCTATATGCCACCAATCGCGTACGTTCTTAATCACGTGGTCAAACATGAAAATTTAATTATTTTAATAATGATTTATTATGAAAATCGTTAATATTTTTAAATACTGTGTTAGTTAATTTGGTTTAAAAAAATATTTACAGCTGGTCTAGTAACAATTTGTTTCATATTTTCGTTATAGTCAAATACCGTGTTCTACGATTAGTAGGCTCAGATCAAATAGCAACTAAAGACAGAATTTTGCACACAACATAGTGAAGCCGGTTTTATAAACATATGTGCCTAGGCCGGCTATGACCTCAATTTTTATTGAAAATATTGCTTCCCAAGTTTACTTACGTGTGAAATGATACCATCCTGTTTGGCTTTTTAAATTTTTTTCTAAAGACTAGTTATTACATCCTTTTGGGTGACTGATTACTCAACTAATAAGGCGAGTATTTTAGTAATAATAGTTTCGTTGTATTTGTGTGCGTTTATGTACACGGCGAGGCGTAGTTGACAACGTTGTTGACGAAAAACAATTGTCAAATCAAATTAATTAATAGTAGTTCGCTGCGATATGTGCTGTTTCACTCTCACTAAATACCTGTCACTACCTCAAGCCGCGCGACCGGCTGTTTTATGAAACCGCAGGCAGTCTAACAAAAACATCGCAACAATAACACGCTTAGACTCATCCGCCCATGTCGACCCGCGTGATTTGAATTTATTTCATCCACTAATCTTATCAGGCAATGTGCTTGTAGTTTATCTATTTGGTTACGCTTCCCGCTCCACGAGTGTAATCATTGAAGTGGTGAAGTGCTTGAGCTTCTGGACTATTGTGTGTGACGAGCCCGTTGCAGTCTTCGCCGTTGGAGGACCAAAGACTTGGTGATTCACGTGGTAGGTGACATATTTTCCTTCATTTCCTCGTCCTTGATTACATGTACCACCAACGAAAAATACAGTCCACTTTTATAATTGCTTATCAATGTGTGTGTGTTAATGTGTTTACACGGCGAGGCGTAGTATCACCGGCTTCACTTTCAAGAGTCTATCTTTAGTTCTAATTTTATCTGAGTTAGTAAGATATATAAACCAGACGCACCTTTACAATTATTCCATTATTAACTACATTCTTTTGCATTAAGCTACTCCTAATATGATTAATATTAATCATATTTGTATATCTAATTTAGGTACCATTTACACGTGTTTTGTTCTTATATATATATATTCCCTGTGCTGTGCAATTGTGGTACAATATAGTATATTGTACCACAAGCGCATTTTTATTTTATTGTATATTGAATATACAATAAAATAAAAATGCGCTTTCAGCTTTTCAAAAGACATTATGAGCTCTATATACAGTCGCTGAGAACTGATAATAAGAGAACTTAACGGTTACTACCCTCTCAGATAGGTAATAAAATAACTGTTATAGTGCCTTCTTGCCGTAAGAATTTTATCACTAAAACAAAAGAGATGTTTGCACGTAGTTACTTGTTAGCTTAGAGGTCGAAAAATTCTAATATAAGTATTATAAGTTACAAAGCGTGTAATCGTAATATACTTCTATAATTTAACTCATTTTTGTTAATCTTTTACGCAAAAATTACTTAATAGATTTTGATGAAACTTTACAGCAATATAGTTTACTAGCTGGTGCCCGCGACTTTGTCTGCTATGAAAAAATAAATTGTATTCGCCTATATTAAGTCGCATATATATTATGTCTTTTTGTACAGTTTTTTGTACAACGTTGTGGTCAAGCCGTACTGAAATATTTCTTGAACGGGAGGCGGGAAATCGTTGCACGTGAGTTGAATCATAATAACTCTTATAAACGTAGCTCAAAAACGTATCATTTCAATTTTGAGCTACGTTGTGATGAAACTATCCAAACCTCCGGAACTAAACCACGCCGAATTGAAGAGATTTACTTTTGTTGTTTTTTATACACATCAATTCCTTCATTTCCAAGCGATTTATTGTTTTAAAGCTGTTTTTTTTTGTTCGTTTTTTGTTTTTAAGCTGTTTTATCCAGAAATATGACTAAGGTGTTAGTCACATTTTTGGATAATAGGTGGATAATTGATAATGGATAACAGCACTCGTCAAAAACAGGGATACGTTATTATCACTTATCCTTATTCAATCCAATTAGGTAAATATAGTACCTAAAATAATTAGGTAATTATTTGTAATATTTTAAATTTCTACGAGAAGTTGTTCACATACATTGAGCTGGGTCAAGCCTCGCCTAAACAAAATTCCTGGATCTCAGAATTGGTTGTCAGAGAAATCAATAATACCACTAACAAAACTTCTAAAGAAATAGAAACTACTTTTTACTACTTTATAGAAGGGCAACTATAAAGTAAGTCAGTAAATAAATGACTACGCAATAAAAAGCAAATAAATGAATAGTCTAATGTCACTTTGAAGTAGGTGGGTAGGTGTTTTTACGTAGAGGAACGTTTTCAATCCATTTTATTGTCTGAAAACATAAAAAGAGAACTACTGTTACGAAAGCCATTCATTCGTTCAATGTTCTATTATGTTTTTATCTTCGTTTGTTTTCATTCCGATGTTGTATTGTATATAATTGATTTTTTTCTGCTCACAGACTTCAAATATCATTACTGATGAATAAACAATTGAAGCTGATGTACATTATACTTTCAGACTGTCAATTAAAAACTTTGGATAGGAACTTTGGTAGAGTAAACTCTACCTACTTGAGAAATTAATTGAAGTCTTTTCTTATAGTGTGTTAGTAAAACAGTGGATAAATGTGAGAAATACTTAACATAAACGGTAAATTAATGTTTACCGTATGTACCAAATAATACGATAAGTATCTACCTGTAAGAACAAAAGAAATCAATAGGTAAAAATACAATATTAAGAAATTGTCAAGTACAACATAACCAATCAAACTGTCCATTCTTTCGGCCCTTGTACACGTTGCAAATAACTGGAGTAAGTGTTTACTTACTGAAGTAAGTCTTTGTTCTTTTGAGCAAGCAACTAAAGTTACTCGCTTAAGCTATATGCACGAATTACTTATTCATTGCTCATTGAATTGCGCTTGTACTCGTACATGTTTATACTTAGTCTCAGACAGACTGTTACCGGATGGCTCACATCGTGGGAGTTTACTCCTTTAAGCCCATAAAATTAAATGTATAAAAATTTCCTCGTGTCAATAGATAACTGGATACCTAATTACTTTATACTATTTAGTTACATTTTACATACTCATATGTCACGTGTTCCAACAAAAGTTATGTTAGTTACATTCGGTATACAAAGATGTCACTACGTTTTATAAGATCAAATAATTCATTTTTCGACGAGAGATGTCGCTCCGCCGGCAGTTTATAACGTAGGTACTATCGTTTCGTTCCTCAACGTAGACTACACTTTTCATAGAAGATTTCGACGTTTGCTTTTATAAGCATAGATAATAGAATTAGGGAACATAAATGCATGCGTTAACTGTCCCACAAATGTTAAAGTGACAGATAATGTAACGCTTTTACTTAACGCTTGTATTAATTTTACTCCTCATATTTCCACACTTGAATACATTATTGGAGTAAACTCCAATAATGTATTCAAGATTGGACTATTCAATAGCCCTTTTATTGATGTTTGTAATTAATAAAACTTAAACCCTAAACGACATAGATTATTTACGCCTGCATATTCACGTGCCAAAGCTAACACATAATATCAAAGCTAAATAAAAAGCGAATTGAAAGATTTGCTTAGCGATCCATCAAAGTTGAGTCATAAGAATAAATAAGTACACTTCTTATGGGTGAGTTAAAAGGTTTTCTCAAATCTTCGTACAACATAAAATTTTAACATCAAGTTTCTTTTCTCATTTTGCCAATTTGACATTGATATATTAATTGATTGATGGAGCTGTCAATGTACCACAAGTAACAAAATAACAAAGAAAAGAAACTAAGTTTTATAAGTAAAATACGAACAATACGAACAAATCAACAGATTTTCTTTGTTATAAATACTGTGGCTATAACCATAGATAAAATACTACTTACTGGTTAAGTAGTATTTTATCTATGCTATAACTTAGTCCGCATTTTATTAGATTCGTTAAAAAATCTATACATTTCTAGCTTCTAAATAGATACATTATTACATAATGTAAGAGTATTATTATAAAATTAAGTCACTGTATGCTTCTATCTCTTTCTCCGCTATTTTCTTTTAAACCACTCAATTCATTTCTTCTAACTCAAAATTGATACAGTTTTCACTAATGAAAAGAGTCGTAAACGAGGAAGGTTTGTGTATGTAATTTCTAGAAAAAAAAAGCACACGTGCTAATCCGGGGGCGAGTCGCTTGTGATATGAATAAAATGAAAACTAAGGGTTATCTTATGTTTTTAAAATGGTTATTTAATAAAAGTTTAGATAAACAACAATTGTTATAGTTTTCTCAAAAATTACTAATTGCTTATCAGAATATGCACGTAGAAAAAAAATACTCATCATATATTTAATACGAAATCACTTATCCAAGGTGTTTTTTTTTAATGGTAAGTACTTCCGCGTGGAGTTTTTCCAGCGTCTTTTTCTAAGAGGAAAATAATGTTCTGGGATTCATAAAACATCCCAAGGGTAGTAAAAGGATACCATTACTGCGTGAAATGGTAGGTATTTGGTGAAATTGGTATATTTTATGCAAACTACAGATGAAACGTAATGACAACACACAGCACTTCGTTTCGGCAACGAATCCGAACAAAAAATATTAAATTTTATAATGTGCACTTGGAACTATTTCATGGAGACAATAACTAATTCATGGTAAATGGTGTTTTATTTTAGTTTGCAATTAAATATTCCCTATTTAAAATTATTTCTTTGTAATTCTTAACAATCTATATCTACTAGGGTAACACTGAAAGTTTTTAGAAACTCGAAAACTAAATAACGAAGGAAGATGTTTGTATTCTTATTGTTTTTCGAAGCAGTGGTCCCACTCTTTTTTTGGGGTCTCTTTCATCACGTTTTCGAACGCTTTCACTATATCTTCTGGGCTTACAAATCGGATTACTGAAAGTTTATCTTTTATTTTTGAGAATAAATAGAGATCACAAGTCGGGATATGACAACTATAAGGAGAATGACTCACTAATTCCACATCTTCCATAGTCAAATATAAAATTGTTCGTCTGGTGGTGTGGGCTGGAGCAGTGTCGCGGTGAAGGAGGATCCTACTTCTTGCGCGCTTCTCTCGAATTGTTTACAAGACAACTGGCAAACAATTACTAATATGCCAGTCTGCAGTAACCTCTATCGCAATAGTTGCAAAATGTCCCGTCCGTTCAAAGAATGAGGCAATCATCTTTTCCCTTCACTTCTTCCCTTCTTCACTTTTGTTGGTAAATCCTCGAAAGGAAACACTCATTGTGTAGATTGTCTTTTGGTTTAGGGTTCGTAACAATATATGAAGGTTTCTTCTTCTGTGACGATGTCAAATACAGCATTTGACTCACCTCCGTTATATTTTTCAATCATTTCGCGGGACCAATCTAAGCGATGTCGTCTTTGATTTTCTCTCAGATTATGGGGTATGTATCTAGCGCAAAGCTTCTCTAGATGTTCGTGTAAAAGTTTAAGCAAATCACTCATGCCAATGCCTAAGCTTGACAGAATCTATTGGTATGTCACTCTTCTTTTTATCTGTTTCAATCATGAGCCACACAGCACTCAAGTTATTTTCATTTGTCGCCGTAGATGTAAGGTAGTAAGGTTGCTAAGACCACGTTTAAACTCACTGAACCAGTTATAAACAATGGCATGGGATGAGGCTTCATCATGAAATGCCAATCGAAGTTTACCATAACTTTATTGTTGATTAAGACCGTAACGAAAGTCATAATAAATCATAGATCGAAAATTTTCTCTGGTCAAATTCATTTATTCGCACCACACACACTTTTTAAAAGAACACAAATTTGAAAAACAAATGTCAACTGAATGAAATTACATGGACAGCTTCCTAAAGAGTTCTTTTTTCTCTCTCTCTCTTTCTCTCTCTCTCTCTCTCTTTTATATATATCATAAATTAGCGAAATGTTAAGGGTAACAATCGTTTGTAGGTTTGTTTTTTTCTGCTTTGGATTGGAACATCCATTAATTTCCTATCTCTCAATTCCAAATCTGTTCTTCAGATTAGGAACACTATGAAGTATAAGGCACTCCCATCTTATACTCCCTGAACTGACCCTTCAAGTTTTGCCAGATGATTGATATGTTTATAATGTTGCCGGTTTTGATATTGTTCTTAATTCGAAATTTATATTTACTTTTCATTTCCGTCTTTACTTTCTGGCCAGTTCTAAAAACTTTCAGTGCGGCCTATGTATATTCTCACTTAAAAAATAAAAGACTGTTCGCTTCTCTCTGTTTATTCACTAATTAACTAATCAGTTTTTAACTTATTCTAAACCATTTTATTATTGAAAATCGATAAGATTTTCAATAATGAAAAGAGCGATAAATGAGGAAGGTTTGCGTGTATAATTTGTAGAAAAAATTGTATCCGCGCGAAACCGGGTCAAATCGCTAATGCTTTAATATGAGTTTCATATCTGAAAATTTTAACAATATATTTCACGTTGAAAACATAGTACGTGCGTTGTCTTCACTAAAATACCCTGCAAATTATATTATGTATACATTTTCTGAACACAAACTATTATCAATGTTAATCCAAGCATTTAATTCGTGTCTAAATAATGTACAAAGTTCTCTCATAAATGTTTGCTTGTTGAACAACGTGTTTTCAGCCATTGACTATTGAATGTTGAAATTTCATGAGACATACTCCATTACAACTAGACAATTACTTGTCGAAGACTCAAAGTTAGTCTACTACTTTGTCTCTAATTTTCGCAAGTTGTATTTAGTGGTGTGATGAAATATCGGGTTGTTTTACCTTTTATTCTTGAACCCAATTTTCTTCACGTTCACGAATTTTTATTTTAATCTTGCAATTGTCCATTTTTTTCTATAATTTTTATTTATATTATACTCATTTGACAATGAGTAATGACGATTGACAAGTCTCGATAAACACATTCCATTCTTTCAACCGATCACTGTTCTATGTGTACAATGTACTCATTATACACGTAAGTTTTGGTTCCAAAACATACTTATGGCGGTGTATTTAGAGCAATAATTAAATTATAATCACACACGTCGCTGTTTTATTTATATATAGATAATTTTAAAATATTTTCTGCGTAGAATATTCTATTAGCACATAACAAATTTGCATAGAAAGGAACGTTTCGGATTGAACCAAATGAAGTTGAACGAACGTTTTGTAATGTTGCTATTTTATTGTTACTATTTGCTATTTTATAATTTTAAAATAGCAACATTTGATTGCCTAGTGATGTTTTGGTAAGTCAAAGGACAAACACTATTTTGTAATAGCGAAGGTTAAACATTATTTGAGGCAGGGTTTAAACTGTGAAATTGTATACAAATGTCATTAGACGCTGTTTGACAAAACACGTGTTGAGACATAGTTTAGTATTTTTTTTTGTAATAACACTGTTTATGTTTACATCCATTAGACATGTGTGTACTATATATGTCTATTATATCTATCTGTATATTATGCACTATACGTACAGAGTATCTTGATTAGTTTCCATAGAAACTGTGTCATTAATTCAAATATTAAATTAAATAACAATCCAAAGATTGTTATCTTTGGAGGATGCTCGAAAGAGCTATGATATTCTTTGTCTTCATAAAATATTGCATTCATCTTGGGATAGTCCGAATCTTCTCTCCGCGATTGAGATTAAAATAAAATACAGATCACCTTCTCCTCACTCGGGTCCCTTTTCCATCTAAGTATATAAGAATAACACATCTTACTACAATCCTTTGATCAGGATGTGTCGAGCCTATAATGACCTGGTTGTCGGACATAAGGCCCAAATAGATATATTATTAGTAGGTTTTCCATATTCAAACGTAGATTAGGTTCACTGATTGGGTGTGTTTAGGTAATGTTTAGTAAAATTGTATTGCAGTAGTATATATATTTTGTATTTAGTACCTATTTAGTTTTACTGTCATATTATTATTACCTTGCTATGTACACTAGTCAGGAATGCAATTTGGCAATTAATTTTTACACATGCACTTTTTAGTTTTTGTTAATTGCATTCTGTTTGTGTACTTCATTAAATAAATAAATATCGATTAGAAACAACATCTACATAGATACAGAGTAGATAGATAAGAACGCATTTAGTTCATCAGTGGCTCTAGTTGAGTTTACGATACTACACTCGCTAGCGAGAACGTAAAACTTTTATATGGAAAATCGTGAACTGTCAATGTCAAATTGTCAATTTTCCATATAAATGTTTTACGCTCTCGCTAGCGAGTGTAGAATCGTAAACTCATGCTAGAGCCACTGACCTAAAGACACAAACAAACCCCACGTGCACGTGAGTTGTCGATCTTTATACATTAAAATACCAGACATTTGAGATCAGGATCTGGTATTCATTACTCACATTCCCATTGAGTACGAGGGTCGATCCAGAAATGAGGTTCCCATCAATAAACACATAACATTGTTTATTCTCATAGATCGTTGAAAAGAAGAAAGATCGTTTGCTCTATTTCTCTACATAATCGCCATCTTTTTCTACGCATTTTTGTACACGGTGCTTCAATTTCTATCGCAATACTTCTTCTTTGACGTCATCGTCGCTCCGGAAGCATAGGCCACCCAAGTGTTCCTTTATCTTGGGGAACAAGTAATAATCACACTTCTCGCCATACACCTCTGTCAATTGACGATGAATATCCACGGGTGGAGTACCTTTGGCGTTCAAAAAGCGAATTACGGAAGGAATCTCGCTCTTGGCAGGATCAACAAAAGGAACGTCCATCTCCGTCAGCTGCTGAGCCAAGAATGAGTGGCCCAGCGAAGCCCAGCGGCCAGGGGATCGCTAGTGCGGGAGGACCGGATTCGGCGTGTCGTCGACTTTACCACGGGGTGGTAAGGTCGATGGCACTCTATGGAGCCCCGGTGTGGGCCGAGTGCCTCACTCCTCGCACCCGGAGGCCGCAAAGAGTCATGGCGATCCGGGCAGTGCGGGCTTATCGCACTGTCAGCGACTCGCGGTTCGTCCGGTACTGGAAGAATGGGTGAGGCGCCGACGAGGTGTCCTCACCTTCCATATGGTGCAAGTAATGACCGGACACGGGTGCTTCGGTCATTATCTGTACCATATAAAAAGGGAGCAGTCGCCGCAGTGATGACACTGCGGCGACTCCTCCCTTTTTATATTCCCCTGACGATACGGCCGAGCATACGCTCCAGATATGCTCGGCCTGGAGATCCCAGCGCCGGGAGTTGAGGGCGGCGCTGGGTGGTGGAGAGATCACACTGTCAAGCATGGTTGAAGCCATGCTTGATAGTGTGACAAACTGGAAAGCAGTTGCTTCCTTCTGCGAACACGTGATGTTGCAGAAGGAGGCAGCTGAGAGGGAGCGAGAGAAAGAGGCCGGTCTCGCTTCTCTCCGACGTAGGCGGTTAGGCAGGAGAAGGCGGGCATACGAAGCCCGTTTTCAAATGCCTCAGGGGATCTGCGCACATGGTTGGCTAACTATGTGTGCTTGCACAAGGTCGCCCCCCCCCCCGTCTGGGGATTGCCTCGGTGCCTCCGGGCAATCCCCCATTGAAGTTAGCCTAGTCAGCAATGGCTAAGCTGCCCTAGGGTGGAGTTGTTGCCTCGGCAGAGCCCGGTCCACCCCGCTCAAAGGGCAAGGAGATACCGGGGAGTTTTAGTGGGTATTCCCAGTGCCGCTATGATCAGGCGCGCTGGGCGACCCCCACATACTCCTGCCGTCTAGCCAGCGGCAGGAGATCTGTAAGCGGATTACTCCTCGTCAAAAAAAAAAAAAGGGGATCGCTAGTGCCAAAACAGCCGCGCATACGAAGTCGCGGGCACAGCTAGATAACTAATTTCAAATAAAAAGAAAAGTGTGTGTGTGTGTGTCAGATCTTATCTACTCCTTATTGTGATACGAGTACGATTGTCTTTGACCTATGTAATAGGAAAAGAGTGTAAATAAATGCGCCATCTATTATATTATACTGAAAGCATGTTGTATTTTTATTCTATGCTGAAGCGGCGGCGGATTTTGATAGAACTGCTTAGAAGAACATAACGCCTTTTAGTTAACGCCTGTATTAATTTTACACCTCATAAAATTAGAGAATATATGAAAATAGATTCTTAAATAGTAAACTCCAAAAATATATTTTATTGCTATTTATACTATCTAATTATACTCACATAATTGTACTTCAAGTCTGGGTGCATGTAATCCACGCCTGTAACAAAAAGGTTTGTTTAAATACTAAAGAAAATTAAAAATTGTTAATGTAAACCGTTAGTTCCCAAAGTGGTCCAGGTGGACCCCCACGGGTCCACGGGAGACTCGACGGGGGTCTACGTTGGCGTGGACAAAAAAACGGGGGTGACAAAGAAAAACCAATCAATTCTCACCAATTTCATTTAGACAACTCCCCATTCGTGATTGGAACTCAGCCGCAACGCAAAATTCCATAGTTAGATCTAATTTTCACATTTTTTGTCGAGTTTTGGGAATATGGTAGAAATGTAGCTCCAGGGGGTCCACCGGAACCAGCAAAATTTTGAAATAAAGTTTTCGTAGATATTACATAAACATTGTTTATCTTTTTGCTTAGTTTAAGAAACAGTAGGTACCAATGATAATAATAAATATTATATATATATACATAATATAATGGTGACAATATTAGGTACATAATGAGATCACAACATATTTTCGGATAGCCAAATACAAAAAAGTATTACTTCAATAATTAAGTAATTCCATTAAGGGTCGGTGTATACGACTTTATAATAAACTTCCTGAGATAATAGGAGCCTTACCTATAAATAAATTTAAAAGCTCTGTTCAAAAGGTTGTTATAAAATCGCTGATTTATTTAAGCGATAATGAAGCCTGGATGTAAACGCTTCTGAGCTCATACTATTTTTAGTATTGTATATACTGTAATTTGTGTATTATAATAATTGTAATTGTTAGGTATGTATATTATTTTAAAGATGACAAAAAGAATGGTAGATTTTCTTTCGGAGTTTCTTCTCAGGATCGTCATCACCGTGGCTATTTTTTTCCGAAACCCTAGTAAAATATATAATCGACGTCAAAAAAGTGATCTTGTTATCCTATTTTTGAGAAATAAACGATTTGATTTGATTAGATAAGATTTAATAATAAAGTTCTGTTAATGTTAATCGCACAAAAGGAACAGAATCAGGTACCTTTCTTTTATTACGAGAGAGTTACATGAGAGAGAACGAGAGAGACCAATGAGTACGTAATTGGTCTACATAACGATAACGGGCTGATAAAATTGTCACTTGAGGTACGAATACTATAAATAATATTTTGATGGATTAGTTACGTTTTATATTAATCTATTACAAATATAATAAAGAGAAAGGGCAGAAAGGGAGAAACATACAAAATGTTTGTTTAATGTGGAGAGTAATCTCCGGAACCAAAACACCTATTTGAAAAATTCTTTCACTGTTTGAAAGGTACATTGTTCCAAATGGACGTAGACTATATATGACGTATACTAATCCCCCCCTTCCATTTGCTCTCGAAGAAGCCGAAACGCGTCAGTCTAGTTACCTTTTTCACCTTTGTTGAATTTTTTTTATTGTTTTTGAAGCTCAAAAAAGCTAAGAACTCTAAAATAGTATCCTACAACATTCGCAATGATATCATGGCAGGGGCCCTAGCCAAGATTCAAACTATTGCAAACGCTTCCTTTGCGTACTTACGAAACGAAAGAAATAAAGCCCGGTGATTGGTTGTTGTAATAGTTGTAACTTCAACAACCAATCACCGGGCTTCATTTCTTTCGTTTTGTAAGTACGCAAAGGAAGCGTTTGCAACAGTTTGCATCTTGGCTCCCCCCAGATATGATATAGATTTCACGACTTATTCTAGAGACAAGATTCTAGTGATGCCAGAGAACCTTGTTTTCTTAATTTATCTCTTTGAATCCTATAAATGAAATGTCGACTCTTCAGTTGTATTTAAAAGGGGACAGTAACCACATTCTGTTCTAGGGTTCCCGGGTTCGATTCCCGGCAGGGTCAACTTTGTAAAATAACTGTCCAGGTCGGTTTTGGTCTGGATCTGTAAAGTAGTTGCAGGGCACACTACAATTCGCAGTTATTTGGACAGCCCGTCTGGCGATAGTAACCACACTTAGAGAAGACCACCATGAAGTAACAGGACATGTTCTGTTGGGTTACGGTGAGTGAGTAAGGGATGTCAGAGCCCATTTCCTATCCCCTCCCCATCCTTTATCCTCAATAAAGGATGGGAGTCTACTGTAGTCATCAGCGCACTTGCAGCACCTGTATACAGGTGCTGCAAGTGCGCTGATGACTACAACGCTATAGCGTTGCTTATGTTATAGACGACGGAAGCCACCCACCATCGAGTGGACCGTCAGCCTGTCTGTCGATCTTAAAATAAAAAAAGTAAATAAAACTATAAATCAATAATTACAAATAAAAAGTACAGATAAGGAGGAGAAACAAAGCATGACTTTAGATTCAAACAATTATTATTTAATTTGCTAGTTTGATAAATCCGAAAGTTTGTAAAGGTTGGATTTGCGATGTTTTTTTACTTTTTCATACAAACTTTTACTTTGTACTTATGTCACCGAGGTTAAAAAAATAGTTTTTAGAATTTTTGTCTGTTTATCTGTTTGTCTGTGCGTTTGTGAACGCTAATATCAGAACCGATTTGAATGCGGTTTTCACAGAGGTATTGTAGCAAGCTTCCGGTAACATTTAGTTTGTTTTACTCCAATCGGTTTACAAACAAAAAAGTTACGCGCAAATATCACGCGTACGACGTTGCCGGCTCAGCTAGTATATAATAAGATTCAGTCTATTGATAAATGCATTACTCACCATCATCCATAATAGCCGTAGTCACATTGACCCCAGTGTACCCTTGAGCCCAGGCAGCCTCCACGTTTAAATCTAACTTGGGCTTGCCTCCATTCTGTCCTGTATTCTTCAGATACCATTGTAAAGGGAAATACGGGTCGCGTGGCTCTGCAGCTGGAGCGGTTTCAGGTAAACGGAGAGGACGGAATCCCCGCTTTACCCTTTTAAATCCTGTCTGTTGAACAGCGGTGTGAATCTGTACAAAGAAATAAAATTCTCTTTAGAATACTAATATAAATAGAATATAATATAATTTAGAAGTAATATAAATAGAATCTTTCGCGTTCTATTATTAAAAGTTACGTAATTACATTACGTGGGTGATTCTCAAAGTTGTTGTTAGTAATTTCAGTAAGTTTAACCAGCGTTTGCTATATTTCAGCTACGTTAATATATAAGAAAACCTTTTGTATTTTTGTAATTTATTGAACGAGTATATAACTTCGATCGTATACTGCCTATACCGTATACTCGTACCATTTGTGCTGACTGTCTATCAACGCACAGCAAAAACTACTAAGCCTAGAAAGCTGAAATTTGACATATATTTTTATTTTATAAGTAAGCTTCCGTTAAGAAAGGATTTTTGAAAATGTCAACTACGTGCGATACAGGGGGCGCGTCGCTACTGTAGTATACAAAGATAATTGTATTAGTGTATAGATGGAACAATAAAAATTGAAGATTCCTTCGATACTCGATACCCGTTTTTCTAATGGCTGCATGTCGTATGTTAAAAAGAGATAACAATAGCCGAATATGACGTCTTAAAACGCTGCGCGCCATAAAAGAGGCAACGTCATATTTGTTTATATCATGCTGGTTAACAAGCGCGTTTAGCTTTATGTGATTTAAAATACTTAAAAATCTGAAAGTGTGATTTCATAAATCTGTTGCTTGCCAAGAATGGCTTGTACTGTTCCCGTTTGTCCAAGTAGATTGGGTGTTTTGAAGGAGAATAATGGAAACATATCATTTCACCGGTAAGTCGCACAGCTCGCACTCATTAATTTTGGTGTTTTGTAAACAAATTTTTATAATTATTTACTAAAAATGAATCATTATACATGCATACACAGCTCTAAGGTTGATTTATTTAAAGAAAAGCTGGTGTTTATAACTAAAATTTACAAAAATCAAAGTTAATCGGAATATTTGACATTTGTTTTGCTTTATAGTGCTGTAGTCTGATCTTGATAAGTTTATCGATATCGATAACTAATTTATTTTTAGTAGAGTGTTGACAATTTCTAGCATTCACTGCAGGTTGAAAGTAATTTTTATCAATTTATAACAGATTTCCCACCGACATCGATTTAAAAAAAAATGTGGACAAAAAATGTAGGAAAAGCCGACAATTGTAGAGCTTCGCAATATACCTACAAGAATATGCTCGATGAACTTTGAAGATTCTTGCTTTCGCCAAGGATATCAGCGTAAAATTCTACACTCGTATGCAGTGCCGACAATATTCCCAAAATTACCACCATCGTGTAAACCAGTAAGTAATATCTATAAGTTATAAAGAAGTTATGCTTCAATCTATGAAAATTATGAAAATCTTTTGAATCATTAATAACCAAAAACTATTTCTTTTCAGAAATTACCCAGAAAAAGAAAACTTACTAATAAATACGTTGATACCCAAGCGTCAACATTAACTGCAAGTCTTTAAATTAAAATGTTGACGAATCACAGATGAATGATATCACAGATTAAAATGAAACGATATCACAGATTATCCAATCTGTGATATCGTTTCTAAAAATAAACTTTAAGATTATCGAGTTTTTTTTCTCTCGTAATAAAAACCTACTCCCGTTCTACCCCTTAAGGATGGATTCTAAATATTTCTACTCAAAAAATAACTATTCTTTTGAAATATTTTGGTGAAATAAATGCGAGAGGTTGCATACAATCTCATACAACCGATTAGCAATGCGGCGAGTACCAGTACGCACCCACATTTTATTTATATTGAATAACCAAACAGTACACTGAAACGCATTTAGCCATACTTTTTATCCGTCATATATTTAAAATCTATATCAACGATATCTAGTTATCAATAAAAATGCACAGCACTATTATACGCTATAACTTTAGCTTGCATTGTATAGTCAAAATGGAGACATTCACTCAACTTCGACCCGACAGATTATATATGTATGTCTCTTTCAATCTTATGACAATTTGAAGGTGTTAGAAAGAATAAAATATTGCTGCATTTTGTGATCCATCTATAGGTACAGACTAATTCAACATCTTTGGTAGTATACGATCAACATTACTATAGAGTAAGATCCCAGGCATGCCAGACATAACTTATTTTCTAAAGACAAAATGTGAGAAATTGTTCTTAAGTACTTTGAACGTATGCGTATCTGCTAAATTGTCCGTCTATCCAACTAGGCAGACGACCAATTTGCGCACCCGATCACAAAACGCGCAATTTGTATGAAACCAATGACGGCCTGCAGAATCGCTGCAGAATCTTAAAGTGTTTGGCAGAATTCATGGCCCACTGGAAGTGTCTGGCGTAATATATGTTATTTTGTAATAATATTACAAAATAAAAGTTTAGAAAATAAGTTAAGTTACGGCGCGTTCCCACTATTTCGTAACGATTAATTTATCGTCGGACGACTGTCGTTTCTAGCTGTTCCCATATAACCGACTGTTTGTCGTCATTGGGTCGTCGAAATTTCTTATCGCTGAACGACTGTCGTATCTAGTTGTTCTCATTGAACTGGACGACATTTTATCGGTTCACGACAATCGCCTTGTTGTTTGCAAATCAGTCACCTCTACGTTCTTTTGGAGATCTGTTATTACACACCGGTCTTCTGTAAAATGGTGCTTACTGCGGCCAATTTTAGTCTTCGAAACGCTGTCTATGCTTAAAAAATAATAAGTAGACTAATAGCCCCAATAAACTGCTATTATCCGCCAAAGTAAAATAGCAACAAATTAATCTTTTGCAAATTTAATTAAAAATAAGTTAGCAGTATTTTAAAGTTCACGATGGATTCTAATATCGAGCTTGTGGTGGGAAAGATTATTCCAAAGTTTCGAAGTACGATAACGATAGATGCCTTTGAAGGAAGATCATACTGCAGGAATTTCCGAAAGATTTACAGGCATTTTACCTCAATTTATCAATAGCATTAAGACGAGGTCTTAGCGGAAAAGCGTTATTTTCGTCGCCTAATTTGACTTCTTAGAATAAAATTAAAACTTAGGGAGCATAATAAACTATATTTAAAAAAGGTTTAATTTGGCAGTTTTCTACAAAAAATCATGTTATCTGAGAACAGAAACAGTAAATTACTGTGATACAGTAATGTACTGTGATTAAATTTTTATTACTGTGACGAGAAAGCTTTTCTTTGAACAGAAACAGTAAATTACTGTTAAAAGAAAAGCTTTCTTGTCACAGTAATAAAAAGTTTCATCGACAACTACATTATTTTTTAAGCGTATTAATTAACTTAAGTTCTGTACTACAGTTTTAATCGGCTACTTTTATTTCTTTTTTCATATTTTACACAATATTTAAGAAAAAAAGAAGAAAATTTTAAATCTGTTCGGTAATCTTAGAGAAGCGACAAAAATTTGTTGTACAATAATGCACCTTAATTCATAAATTATTAGGTCGCGCTCATTTTGGTAAAAATTATATTCGTTGTGGCGGTAGTCTGTCTTAAAGTCGATATTTAGCTACTTTTACGCTAAATAATAAAGTAAAAGTCGGATCGCTAAAAGGATACCGTTCATCTCCCATAGGTACATCGCGGGGCCCAGAATTTAATGACCCGTTACAAGTCCGAAATTATTATCAATTGGTATATAAAAATATCAGATTTAGATACCTTAGTTTCAATTTGATTGTCAGTTGCTTGTTTTGAAAGATCTCTATACCAATATATATTTTTATATTCATATATTATAATAACAGTTATTTAATATAAAAAAACAACTTTAAGGCTCGAGCACAGAACACTATATACTCACAAGATCTCTACACAAAACACAACATTAAAAAAATATTTTTCTGTATTTAACAACTGTAAAATAAAATATTTTTTTGTGATTTTAGTTTAATTTTTTTTAATGTTAAGATCGGCAGACAGACTGACGGTCCACTTGATGGTAGGTGGCTGCCGTCGTCTATAACACAAACAACGCCAAAGCTGCTGCAAGTGCGCTGCCGACTACAATAGGATTAAGGATAAGGGATTAAGAAGAGATAGGGAAATGGACTCTGGCATCCCTTACTTCACTCACCGAAACACAACAGCACACGTGCTGTTATTTCACGGTGGATTATTAAAGATGGGTTTGCTCTTGACCAGCATCTATCCATGTAGGAAGGATGAGGCCGACGATGGAGCGAGCTCACCCAGAAGATGCCTATTCACTCGAACCTTGAAGAGATTTGGGTTATATGAGCTCGGAAAAGATTTGGGTCTTCCGTAAGGGGGTGGTTACTGCCGCCAGATTGGCTGCCCAAGTGACTGCGAAACGTGTGCCCTGCCACTACTTAGTTTAATAAAAAATAAAAGATTTCTTCCGCCATTTAACTTTCTCTGAAACAGGTTGGGCCCAAAAGTTGGCAATCCCCAATATGTAACATAACAATTTCACAACAGCATTTCACTCGCGATTTAGCCTGATTGATGTGGTTTTGGCTGATGGATTTATAACCACGCGCCTAACAATCCTCAACCACATTGGATTATCCAAAGAGATTGATCATTTTCATTTGGCTATGAATTTTATTAGCAAAATTACTAATTATCTTTATAGTTAATATATGTCACGTGTAGTCTAGCAGAACTAAGATTTATACAGAAGATTCTTTTTTAATGTATTTTAGTGGTTATTTTATATTGTTTAAGTAAATAATTTGAGACTGAATAATGTTTCTTAATACTTAATAAACAAATACTAATAGTATCATTTTTATTTCTCTACTTATATAATGTGGCAAAAATGTAAATATTATAATAAATTTTAACTGTACCTAAATTAGACAGAAAAAATGACGCCTGCAACGCATGATCCTGACTTGTTTTTTTTTTTTTTTTTTTTCTAAAATAAAATAATAAATCCACTTTCTAAAAAAAAACCATTTGTTTTTTAGAAACTGGATTTATTATTTGCATAACTTTTAGGCATAAGCACTTCAATATTACACAGAATTGAAAGGGATAAATAATAAGTTTCGTTCAAATTTTATAAGAGAGTGTCCGAATCCAAGATTTGTTTGTTAAAAATACTACTACAATTTCATATAACAAGTACATAAAATTCTATCCACTGAAGCAACACCTCATTATCCCCCATTAATGTTGAAAGAATAAGTCAATTCCTTACACTTACGAGTATTTTCACGGAATTACCTACTATTACACTCAATTTACTATGCTAAAGTATATAGTCCTATTACAATTAAGTTTCGTCAAACAATATTTTAATTAGACGTTTCATGCCGAAATTACCACTTACACGCATTTAATTAACAGCTTTTGTACGAAAATAGAGAGAAATTTGCTTTGATAAAGACGGTGTGGGAGGACAGCTCACTATGTTAACATTCTAAGTTCTACCTTGCAACTATTTCATAAAATAACTTGGGAACTGACCCGCTTCAGAATGCGAGATAAAGGAAGATCAGGTGTGTTCACGTTTATTTATTTAGTAACTAACGACCCGCCTTCACGTGAATGCAATTTTTTTGTGTAAACCTTTCTCGTTTATAGCTCTTTCCATTAGTGGAAATCGTATGAACATCCATTGGGTGGTTTGGAAGAAGTTAGCGGAGAAATTGTTGCTGCGGAGGTTATTTTAATAATTTTTTTTTTTTTTTTTTAAATAAATTATACAAAAATCAAAAATATTGCAAGAAAAATGGTAATTTTTCATAAAAAAAAAATAAAAAAAAAAGATCAGTTTGCTAGTACGCTGCGGGCAAAGCAGCTCGAGTAAGTTTCTAATATACATTTTAATGTCCACACAGTACCTACTGATAACTGGTTATTGATTAATTAATTTTTTTAATGAAATTATTAGAGTTAAAGTAGACATTTTAGCTTAAATAATTCGCATACAGCTGAAAGGCGATACCTTACAAATTACAAGCAATGACTTAACATTTTCCAGAGACCAAAAATGAACAATTTTACTTTGTTGGAATGATCTGCTTTAATTTTACACCTATTATGGGGAAACTATTTTATAAAATGCGCCAAGTAGACTACCTCACAAGTGGTACGATATCTTATGAATGGTGATTCTTGGGGAAATTGTTATTAGAACAATTTTTGTAGATCTACATAATCTACAGTCTGACATATTTTTATTTGCTAGAAAAATGCAAAATTCAATACCTTTAACCTTTGTCTTTTTTAATTGAAGCAATGCAGTGTAGCTAAGGCCTGTACCAAATTTCAGGTGTACACGAATTATTGGATCGGACCAAATTTACTTACCAGAGGATGCTGTTTTAGCAATCTCATGTGCGCGATGGAGCGTCGAGCGCGCGCATGTGGAAGTCCTCGGTGTGCCAAGTGATATTCTGTTTCAGATCCCAAGACCTAGAAATAAGCAAAGTTTCATCTGTATCAGACTGTACACATTAATATTTTAATTCCCACTGCTGGACACAGTTATCTTCTTAAATTAGCACCTACTTACACAGAGGTGTCCATGTTATAGTTATATGTGTAACGGTAAATGTACTGAATGTGGTAAAATTATTCATAACCGGTCAGTATTCATAGATACATTATGGTGATGAAAATGGTGGAATTTATCAGTTTTACCATTCGTTATTAATAATTGCCTACTGTTTTTGCTAAAAATAACAAAACAAACAACAAAGAGAATTCTTTGCTCAGTGTTTACTGGTATCTAAAAGATGATTGTATCAAATAAAATCATTATTAGTAGAATGTAGGTTTTCTCGGCCGGTATCCATATGAGTTGTAGTTGTAGGTTCCGGGGTACTCACCCCTTAATCGGGAAGCCATTGAAATTTTCAAGCATCCAAATAATTTCAACAGGAAGGAGGAAAATCTAAGGCTACACAGCACAGGGTGGGGTATAAATATAGAAACATTCCAGTCGACGAATCAGTCTCGCTCGAGAAGTCGATACAAAATCATTATTGCTTAAATTAATCAGGAACTGACAAAATTAAAATTAAATTGGGTTAGGTTCTCGAAAGTACCCCCCTAGGTGTGCTAGAACCTCGTCATCGGCCTTCGCTGGGCCGATCGGATTGTCGTTGGGGAACTAAGAAAGCACACCCGTGAGTGGTCCGAACGGGGTCCGAACATCAGAGTTTGTGGCGAAACAAACGTTGGGAGGCTCCAACAGGTTGGGCACTTGCCAAAAATATAAACAAGCCATTGAAAATTTAGGAATGCTGTTTCTGTTAAAATGTAAACTCTACGTTGTAAACATAAGGACCAATTTCCTTTGACACTAGTCGGGAAGGGGCGTGGCTACCATCGATAGAGTGGGACGTTCGTGACTTTCGGCCGGCGCGAACGCTTTTTCCAGAACGTTCCATAGTTAGTCGTAACAATATTTTTATAATTGCAGCACTCTAAGGGCCTCCGATCACAGGAGAAGAGTCGAAGCTGCATCGGCGCGTTTCTTCTATATTTTCAATCAATCAATCAATTTATTTGTAACTTATAAAACATATATTTAACAGACACAAAGAAAAAAGAAATAACAGTAACAGCAAGAAAGAAAGTTACAAAAAGGTCCCTACTCAGCATATTGCTAGCATAGGCCAGCACTGATCTTCCGTAGGAACCCTACACAAACACGGTCACACACCATGCATGAATAAAAAATAAAACTAACAAATGAAATAAAAAATATTTATTTAAATTTATTTTTTGTCAAAAAACACTACTGCTTGCACGAATATTGAAAACATTACTCCAGTTCCCTGCCGCACATAAGTAAATATTAATTTTATTATTAGATGATATTTAAAATGCTCAAAAAATAAATAAATAAATAATAACAACAATAATAATACCTAACAATAACAATAATGAAATCATTTTAATTTTTTGGCTGAGTGCGAGGAGGTTGGTCCTGGAATTCATAAAAAACTATTCTCTATTCTTAAATTCTCCTCTTTTTTATGACTGTTAATTAATTTTTTTTTAAATTTGCTCTAAATCCGTGAACAGTGCACTGATTACGTATTGGCGTGGGATATTGTTCCAACATTTGGTTGCTGCATATCGGAAATTGCCTCGAAAAGCGGCTGATTGGTGGACTTGTAATCATGTAATCATTTGGGCGTCCGCTCACCGCAAGAGTTAAGGCGGAAGCTTGTCGCCAGGGCAACTCGCCTATATTTTCTATATAATCATATGGGCGTCCGCTCACTGCAAGAGTTGCCGACCCGCTCCTCTTATCAGGTCACATGGTGGGTCGACGTCCTACGCTGGGCTTGCCGATCCGTGACCTCCATTCGAGAACCTTTCGGCCCCGATGGCCTTCGGCTTTGTGTACTATGTGTCCTGCCCATTGCCACTTCAACATACTAATCCGCCGGGTTATGTCGGTAACTTTCGTTCGTCTACGGATCTCCTCATTCCTGATTCGATCTCTCAATGTAACCCCGAGCATAGCCTTCTACATAGCTCGTTTTTTTTTATGCTAAGGTCGGCAGACAGGCTGACGGTCCACTTGCTGGTAGGTGGCTACCGTCGCCTATAACACAAGCAACGCCAAAGCTGCTGCAAGTGCGCTGCCGACTGCAGTAGGATTAAGGACAATAAGGGATTAGGAGGGGGATAGGAAAACACTCACCGAAACACAACAGCACACGTGCTGTTATTTCACAGTGGTCTTCTGTAAGGGGGTGGTTACTGCCGCCAGACAGGCTGCCCAAATGACTGCGAAAATGCAGTGTGCCCTGCCACTACTTTCCAAATCCAGACCAGAGCCAAATTTGAAAAGTTGATTTTTCAAAGTTGACCCTGCCGGGAATCGAACCCGGGAACCCTAGAATAGAGTTAAGGCAAGTACCTCAACCACTCATCCAACGGGCTCAACGGGTCGTTGAGCGACGTTGAGCTTTCTTACGAGGCACATAATTAGAGACCATGTTTGAGCACCATATTTCATTGCTGTCGTCACTGGCAAGATATTATTACATAATTCACTAAATTTCATAACAATTAGGTAACACAAAACACGCTTACGTAATTTTCAGAATAAGCAACACTACATAATGATGTATGAAAATCAACAAATCAGTTCGTAATCTTGTTACGAGCCATTACAGCCGAGGTCGAGGGAGTAATTGTGATGAGTCCATAAAAAGCTTAATACGCCTACGCACATTAAAATTAATAAAACACCCGCGTACTGAAATAAAAAAGGTATATTTTAATCAAAGCTAGCGACCCCGTCCCGGCTTCGTACGGATACAATTTTTCTGAATGATATGTATATCTATACTAATATTATAAAGCTGAAGAGTTTGTTTGTTTGAACGCGCTAATCTCAGAAACTACTGGTTCGAATTGAAAAATTCTTTTTGTTTTGAATAGTCCATTTATCGAGGAAGGCTATAGGCTATATAACATCACGCTACGATAAATAGTATTATATATAAGCAGTGTCCAGTACCGCGCGCCCCATGCGCAAGCCGCCACCGTATGGGCCGCAGAAAAGCGTGGCCGAGTTCAGCTAGTTAATAATAATAATTATTATTATCTTATTTCAAAATCTGAAAGATTAGAAAGTATTTTAGTAATTTAAAGTTGTGGATAAAGTTTACTTTTTAATATGAAAAATATATTTTTTTACTTCAATAAATTATCAAGACATTTGAATCCTCTTTGGATGTAGGTCTACTCCAATTTTTCCACGATTCCCTGTCTTTTGCCCTGTCCTTCCCAGCTATTATTATGATGTCTTCATCTCACGATGCGTTCGGTCTACCAACATTCCTTTTACCTAGCGGTATTTTCGGCTATGTACTAACTATAACTATGTATAGATATAGAAAATAGATATACTTATAATTCGATACAATTCATTATACATCTACAACATGTGAATGGGAATTGAAGTGGCACAATTGACTAAGTTAACTATAAAAATTAACTAAGGTGAATACGAAAATAATTGAACTTGAATTATTCAAACATGAAGAAAAACTAAATTGACAAAGAATTCGCCACGAAAAATTTATAATCGTTCCATGCTACCAAAAAGAGTGTGTTGTTGAGCACAAAAATTCGTAACAAAATTGAAGTTTGTTACGGAAAAAATCGTAACAAACTTCAACTTCAAACAAATCTTTTGAATGTCAAAACAGATTATTATATACATTAAAGACATTCATTTGTTTTACAATATTTCACTTTTAACTTATATTTTAACTGCATATTCTTACAAGACTACCGTGATAAAACAGCACATTGTGTGCTTTTTATTTCGATAAGTGTGTATGGAATACCAGAGCCTATTTCCTTATTACTTCCTAATTCGGTTGGAAGCGTACTTTCAGTTCCTGTACCTTTGTTTGTGTTAATTGGCGACGGTAGCCACCTACAATCAAGTGGACCGTCAGACTGTCTGACTATCTTTACATTAAAAAGTAAATATAAAAGATGCAATAGCACACAAAGTTCTTTCCCTCATTTTACGAGCACAGTACTACGAGTATCAGGAAAGATTGTCCAACGCACATTAAAATAAGGCGTAACGCAATTTGTGCACAATAGAATGAAGTATCGATAAGTAATTACTTCCTACACGTCACAAAACACGTTCGCGGGTAACGTCTAATATAAACATCAAATATTCCCCACGTAAAAGAGTTTTTCGTAACATTTATCGTGGAAATACGACCGTAGAACGTAAATCCTCACGTTACTTAACCCGACTTTACGGTATTGCCCTAATAAAGTTAACTGTTCTCGGAATCGACAGTAAACTTTATGGTGTACGTTGGAATATCTTTACATGCTGTAAGTATTAGCTGCTAATATTCTTTAGCAAGACAAAACAAATGATATAGACAAATTATCTGATTTAAAGATATTTTTCTCGAAATATTATATTATTATTTACATATACTAGTCAAAACAAAATAGGGGCCACTAAGTATTTTAGGTGTAGCATAAAAACAATACAATTAATAACAATTTTTATTTAGGTAACAGTAAAACAATGTTCTATTGCTTACAGTTAAGGCTAATGATTATTTAAAAATACTCATTTAAGGAAATATTGAAATTAAGACAAAAAATATAATTTTCTATGAAAAGATAAACAATGGAAAGTGACAGTAAAATTTTTAAAAATCTACACTTATCATAACTCTTAGTAATGAGTTTGCCCTCCTCTTTGAGCTATGCACCCTCGAAGCCTGTATTCCATGCTCTCGATGAAATACCTCACGTTATCAGCTGGAATCACTTCCCAGACAGTTTTATTCCATTAATCAGTTGCTGCTGGTTAGTCTAGTTTGCGGAATATTGAATTAATTTCACGCTCATATATGTTCGGTTCTATTAGCTTTGCTAATGTCGCCCTCTCTAATTTTACAAAATGGAAATTATATCTAACATTTGCGTTAAGTGTTTATGTAAATTTCAAAGATAATTTCTATGTGACACATGGATCCTAACCAAATATAATTTCGTCCCTACACAGAAATTGTGTTTGGTTATAATTACTCTTCGCCAGTTTTAATATTTAATTACTGAGTAGAAGTATTGATTTTTTTTCTCTTTCTTTGTGTAATTTACGACTAAAGCATTGTCATTTTATATAATTAGTTACAAATCACAAAACTCTACTTACATCACATTCGCCTTTTAAATATTTTACTTTAAAAACCCTTTTTTATCTAAGAATGACTATGAAAAGTGAAATGTCACATGGTCAAGTGTTTATGGAAAGGTTGTTTAAGGAAAGCTTTAAGGATTATTTAATCTCGTAAATCGATATGCTAAACTTAAAGATATATATTCTTAATTAATATTTAAATGAATATTAATAATAAGATATTTTTTATTCACATTCGCCCAATGGAATAAAATTCGACGTTCTCTATATAAACTTTAAGTGTATTTATCAAATTTAAACAATAAGTAGGTATTATATAACTTTCTCCAGTTCTTCTCTATATAATCTTCTCTATAAAAGTGTAGGTACCAAATTTCTCACTTCACCGTCTTGAAAAGAGTCTCTTTTCAAGACTTGAAAAGACTTTCTTTCTCTCTTTGAAGAAATCTCTTTTCAAGCAATTTTCTTGAAAAGAGATCCAAAGTTATCCAAAAATATCACGTATTATATTTACTATTATAATCTAAGAAATTAGTAACAGAATTTAAAAACATAACTAAAATATAAGAATAAAGAATAAAACTATAATTATAATAAACTAATATAAACTATAATCGAAAGTCCTAATTTTAATATAAAAACTAAAATATATTATTAAAAGGAGTCCCTTTAGGCAAGGTTCCGAAGATACTGGCAGCGTTCCCCCTTTGGATAGCTAGACTAATTCTTTGTCCGAGGTAGCTGCCAGCTCTTCGGTCTCCTGTGATCTCGACTAACCTTTTTACTATTTCCTTAAAAAGCCTTATAGCGCTAGGACCCCACGGACCAAGGGTCTCGACACCGAATGGGACAAAATCATATCCGGAGCCATATACCGTATTTAATATATGTACAGATAAAGTCGTCAGACCTTTATCATGTGCAAGTGCGCTGCCGATCATAGTAGAATTGAGGATAAGGAATTTAGAAGAGGGATGAGGAAATGGGACGCTACATAAAATTGAGTCAACCATGCATTTTCACAATACTGCTTGTGATTATAGGATGACGGTAACACCGGTAACAATATGAAACAATCAGGCTGCGGTCAATATTTCTTTTTAAAATGTATCATAGGTTTAAATTAACTGTAGAAACAGGTAGTTGAATTGTAATAATCAAAACGCTTAACAAACGATTTTAAAGTGTTAAAAAACTCAAAATAAGTTATTTATTCAAAAATGTGAATAACTCAAAATTATATGTGCCGACGATATTACATGTCGGATTCTAAATTCGTAAAATTTCCGAACAGTTTCCAATTAGTTCTTTATTATTAAGAATCAAACTGATATATACTGTTAGCAATTCCCTAGTAGATTTTGTAATACGAACGAAAGTTTTTTCCGGCAAAGGTCACATTATCATACGGCACCTACATACTCGTATATTTAGTATCCAAGTTGAAAGGGAAAACAACTTCCAAAACATTTGCATACCAAATAACTGCGAAGAGGATCAAACAGATTTCCATAGTTTTATAAGGCTCACGTTTTTAGCTGAAAAGGAGGACTTTTTGAATAATTTCTTTTAACAATTCCCTCTTCTATTTTATGACTAGCGACACGCCCGGCTTCGAACGGATGCAGTTTTCCGGAAATATTTTCCAGTTTTTCTCTTCATAAGAACTTTCCTAGGTCTGCCATGATCCAGTCGAAATGATCCAGACCTACTGGAGTTCCGCTCTTAGCAACACATTTATGAACCATGAGAATTAGATCCAAGTAAAGATTTTGCCAGAATTCAGAATAGCTTTGACACATCAAATCGCTTAAAGGATGCAGAACTTAGTATCGCAATTATGTTATCAATAACTACTTGTTGATGTTATTGTTTATTGATATATATAATATACACTTATATATCAATAATTTTTGTATAATAATAGAAATTTGACAATAATTAAAAATTATATTTTAAAATTATGATTTATTGATATGATTTTCAATCAATTTTTTATTCGTACATACAGCTTTTTTTTTAATTAATAAATTTCGACGTGCAACTAACAGGATTTAAACAGCTCCCAGCAATATCAATGCGTTTTCGTAATTAAAAACTTTGATTTAAAGGATAAACCTCAAAGAAGAACAGCCACTAACGTAAATAAAAATTGAAGCGAAAGCGAACTGAAAGCGATGGTGGATGGCGATACTACCAAGGAATTAACTGCATGGTTTTATATTGCTTGCCTACAAAATTAACTATGCTAGAGTCTACAATAAA
Source organism: Bembecia ichneumoniformis (assembly GCA_910589475.2). Lineage (NCBI taxonomy): Eukaryota > Metazoa > Arthropoda > Insecta > Lepidoptera > Sesiidae > Bembecia > Bembecia ichneumoniformis. Next base: position 5,993,150 of record OU342537.1, on the reverse strand, counting down.
AAACCGCATGGAATTTTTGCCACGTATACGATTTTAATATAAGTTATTAGTAAAGTCGTCTTCTGTGTTAAAAAAAATGTTTTTTTCTGCAAAATAATAATTGCTCTCAACAGCGTTTTCACTGGGGTTTTATACGGAGTTTTATACGGAGATCAGGCCATCAATTTATTTTCATGCCATTAGGTAGGTAAGAAGTTATAGATTTCACTGCGAAAATATCGTTTAATTTGATAATGGAGTTTCATATATATTTAAGTTTGAAAGTACTAATAAATCTGTTTGAACTGCTCACTGACTCGAACAACGTATCGAGTACGTGCTTCGCACTCAATGTGTTAATTTTAGAATGTTATCCTCATTTACAATATCTGAAATATTCACAGGAAATTACTGAAATTAAGAAAGACTTTTATTACCAAAATCTCTAACGTGTAAGTTAAAAAAATATGACTTGGTTTTAAACGATATCATTTATTGTTTCTTATTATATGCAACTTATATTATAAATGAGGATGTCTGTTACTAGTTTACGCAAAAACATAAATAGACTTTTATTTATAAAGATAAGCCAAGGAACGAATTTAGGCAAAAGCTAAATTTAAATAAATCTGCCTCCATTTGTTCGTACGAAATCATAAATGGAAACATATGGAACAACTGTATCATAACAGTTTACGAAATCACTGGATAAATATTTTTATACCGTGAGTAGCAATTGCTTGTAGCTTCATGGCCTCTTTTAAATGCCTATTGTATAACGTTTTATGTTTACAATGCGATTTACCTATCGCATTACCCAACTCATATAAAAGTACCAACACACGCAGCATATAACGTATTGAAAACCTTTTTTTATCAAGGGCTTAACGGCTTCGTATGAAGTAAGTTTTTTAATTATTCACACAGTTAATATTCATGAAAGTTTTAATAGTTGCTGAATATTATTAGAGAACCTCGTTTATTTTTATAGTGTACTTATAGTTGTGCCGTTCAGGACTCGCCATGAAAACCTGCCAATCCTCAGGTTAACGATTTAGACAAATAGGTTTGTGTGGGACATTTTTATCTATGGTCTATTTGTATACAGATAAAGTAGATGCATCAATTGAATCGGTCATTTCAAAAACCTCGTAAGTCACATTTTTTTCCAACATGCTTTTTTTGCTGAAAATGGTTTCGTAAAGAGAGACGCGTATCAAGATAGCATTCTGGAAGAGCATAACATTTTTAGATGACAAACTGAAAATGTTGAAGATAAACAAAGAGTGAATGATGGAGTAATATGACTATGTACCCATAAAGATATTAAAACATGACAAACTAATACATGTAAAATAATAATAAGATTATATTTTTAAGTGTAATTCTCAATTATAAGCAATAAAAAATGTGATTTTTATTGCTTATAATTGAGCACTAACCTTATTTCTCGCTAAAACAACATAAGTCAAGAACTGTTTTTCTGGTTTTTTTCATTATTTCTATTAATAAGCTGTAAAGGTTATTCGCTATTTAAATTTTTTACCACTCAAATACTAAATTGAACATAAAAAAGTCCTTTAAAACTCATTTGTATGTGTATGAAACAGTTTTTATTGATTTCTGAAAAATTCTAATTAAGTGACATATGAGGTTTTTGAAATGACCGATTCAATTTTAAAGTGCATAAAAATATATGATACACGATTTTACTAATCTAAGGTTCTTAGTAATCTAAAGTTACTTTTACTCTTTAATTAGTAAATATTAAATTATTTAGTTATTATTAATTAATATATAAATAAATCTTTAATAAGTAATAAAATAAAAAACATTAAATATTAATCAGAACACAGAACAGTTATGTTAAAAGTATAATTTAAAAATATACTTAGCTGAGCCCGCAACTTCGTACGCGTGGTATTAGCATTTAACCTTTTTGTTTGTATACTGATTGGAATGAAACAAACACTAACGATGTCCTTTAATATTATCTAAATTATCATATAATTTACATCGTTTGCACTATATAGTCTCATCATTTAGAAATTCATTAAGGGAATATAAGCAGTCCAGGAAAATTTAATAACACATCAAAATTTTAGTCCCTTAGGATTGTTGATATAATCTTCTAGAAGATATGTAATGTCGATGGATGACAAAAATTTCGATTCCATCCTGTAGAATATTCGTCTCTGCAATATTTGTCTGAAACTTTTTTTTCTAACTCTTTTTTCTAGTTTTATATAATTTGGAAAGAACACCTATTTGTTTCATTCTTCTTCAGGGTGGAATCGAAAATTGCTTCCACTCATCGATATTTCATATCTTCTAGAAACTTATATAAAAAAGGCCCCTGTGGGACTCAAATTTTTGTTGTATAATATAAGCGGTGTGTTCCAATAATGTTATTTTTTATATATTTAAGGGGTGCCAGCCAATTTAGACTGAAGGTCCACTTGATGGTATGTGACTAATGGTTAACAAAAGTAAAACATAAATGGTTACAAGTGCGCTGCCAATCCTGAAAGGATAAAGATAGTAGGTAGAAGAAGATAGGTTAGATAGTAACCTAAATACAACAGCACAAATGCTGTTATTTCAATATCCCAGTTGAATATTGCCCAGTTTATAATTGCAACGATATAGTATAATAACGCAATTTATTAAGTACTAACGACCCGGCTCCTGGCTTCGCACGGGTGCAATTTTTTTTTTCATATTATATATAAAAACCTTCCCCATTTTACACTATTTCTATTAGTGAAAACCGCATAAAAATTCGTTGCATAGTTTAGGAGGAGTTAGAGAAAATACAGTTAGACAGACGCAGGCAACGACTTCATCATTTTATACCATGTATACGGAAGTATATATATACGGAAGGATGTTTGTTTACTGAATCTAGCGATTTTATTATAAAAAGTGGATTTTTCAACTTTTATTATTATATGTATAATACTTAAAAAAATGTTGTTATCCATAACTTACGCAGCACATGAATTTCTATGTAATTTTAAGAAAATACCAAATCAAATGGTGAATTTTCTGGTCAGTGTTTATATTTACATCTCTTTCACTTTTTAATGAGTCGCTAACCGAGATATGTCGATTTCTATTTAATAGAAGGTAGAAAGAAATGACTGCGGTCTCGCTTTGCAACTCTACCGTAGCAAACAGCGAATTTTCACACGTCTTTTGTTTATAAATTGCAATTTGTATTTTTTTTATTAATTTATTAGAAAATTTTAAGCAACTGCGCTAAAAAAATTCAATAGAAAAAATATTTATTTGCAGTGGTAAAATTCATAAAATTACCACTTTTTAAAACACTTTAAATAAGAAATCCAAAGCAAAAAAGTAACCAATTTAGATTATTGTAAACGATATGAGAATAAATGTAAATTAAAGATTTTTTGCTATAATTTTTACGTAGCATGTGCTTGAAAAAGACCATCAACGCGTTTAACCTAAATATAGGCAAATGTAACGCCCTAATAGAACTATTAAAATGTGTTTCATTATTCCTTATCCATTATCCATTATCAATATATTTCATTTATTCCTTTGTTAATAACTATAAAAAATATTTATTTTCTGTAAATTATGCAAGAACACGGCCTTAGGAAAATATTATTTGCAATGCTACGAATTTTCGTAGCCATCTACGGCAAAGCATAGTCCGGATTGGTAGAAACTGTGTTAGGACGCGTGAACTTCGTAGCAATATCCCTTCTGAAGTGTTTACTAGAATATGGGCTTCTTCAAGCGAGTATAAACAAATTCCTGCAGGATCAGCAGTGTACCTGCACTCAACCTGATGTTGCTTGCGTCCTTAGGCGACAGGAACCACATACCATCAAGTAAACCGTCGGCCTGCATGCCACCATTTATAATATTAAAAAAAACATAAAGACATTAACTATAATTAAGGAAATTAAAATGTACTTTACTATCTGTCGATATCGTGTCATACTCAGAAATAGTGTGAGTGAAGCCCCCGATACCAGCGTTAGAATCTATATATCTATACATATAATAAAATCGTAAACGAGCTGTTACATTAAATATTTTTTCAAAAAAATAATTTGTACACGTTGTACTTATGTTACAGAGGTCAAAAAAATAGTTTTTAGAATTTTTGTCTGTTTGTGCATTTATGCACGCTAATCTCAGAAACCGATTTGAATGCGGCTTTCACTGATGTATTGTAGCAAACTTCCCGTAACATTTAGTGTTTGTTTCATTCTAATCCGTTTACAGATTTAAAAAGTTACGCGCTATACCGAATACCCGCGTACGAAGTTGCGGGCTCAGCTAGTAGATAAATATGAAAGGTTACCTTATAAAATAGTTACCTTTATATATCCATATAAACTTATAATTGTAACTTTGGTTAGACGTAACCTGAACTTGAAGTAATGGAGGCTTTATATCACACGTCAACTCTCAAGCTAAGTTGTTCGCAACGTAGATGTATCTACATAATATACTAAATGTGACAAGTTGTTTACTTATTTACGTAAGTATGTCTGGTTATGTTATATATGGGACATATTTGTCTATGGTCTATTTGTAAACAGACAAAGTATATGTAGCAATTTTAAAATGCATAAGAATCGCATTTGCGGGAATATAACATAGCTATACCTGCATTTGCTTGAATATTGCTGCAGAGACACGCTCTAGCTTTAGAACTTCAATCAGAAGCCTGTCCACGAACTGAATTCGAAATTTCTTGAATAATTAATATAACTTTGATTCACTTAACTTTAAGTATCTATCATGTTTTATACTTGGTAAACATATAATGAAAATATGCAATAATAATACAAGCCTGTGAGAACTATAATATTTTCAATAATGATAAATCACTTTACTAATCTTTTATCCACGTTAAGATTAATAGGAAAACAATAAGGCTGAATGATAACAGTTTCGGCATTTTTTCATTAATATCTGATCTATATATAAAAATAGACAAAAAAAAAACAACAAAGTTTGTTCTCATTTGTTTGTGAACCGATTATCTCTTTTTATTAATCGCTATTGACAACCTCTATTAAAAAATTGGGAACAGCTTTTCTACATTCTGTCCTTATATGGTCTAATTTCGATCAGTAGTCGAAAACTAGTAAAGTTCAGAGATGGAGTTTTCGAATTGAGCCCACGAATTGGAAAACGCAGCGTGGCACGCCATGCGGCTAAGTTTTTTTTTTTTTTTTTTATAATGATAGATCAAGCATTTGACCGCAGTCTCACCTGATGGTAAGTGATGACGCGATCTAAGATGGAGCATGCTTGTCTATTAAGAACCGATTCACTCGCGACTTGAAGAGTCCAGGGTTGTAGTGTTGTGGAAACAAGGGTGCTGGAAGTTGGTTCCACACGCTAGCAGTTCGAATCAAAAAAGTTGACCCGAACCGCAACGTGCGGATTTTAGGTAAGTGGACAGAGAAACTGTCCACCTGGCCATCCAAGCGGTTGGATGCAAACGCGGCTTATGCAGAGGACCGTACGTGGTGGCGAGCCTTGAAAGAGGCCTATATCCAACAGTGACGAGACAAAGGCTGATGATCTGACAAGTTCTGTAACTTAAGATAACTTAAGTTATTAACCAACTGTAACCATTCAATGAGTTGGAGCTTATTCTAAATTATGGTCAATATGTTTTTCTTTTTTAATTTCGTAGCTAAGATATAGATGAATTTTATATTTGATTTATTGATTTATATTATACTGAATCAATATGTTGTAGATATGGGCTTCAAGTTTATATTAAACAAACTAAACGATAGTTAAGATATATTAAAACAAAATATTTTACAATAGATTACAGGTTGTTATTAATATATACTTGGATTTATTATTTATGCCTCGTTCGTTCCGACATTTAGTTCCATATTTCAAAAAATTCCTGTTGTTATGTTGTGAATGTTACTTTATAAAATACTAGCGTCCCGCCCACGGCTTCATCCGGGATGCAATTTTTATATATATATACATTCCCCGTTTATCCCTCTTTCCATTAGTGAAAACCGAATTAAAATCGGTCTACCCGTTCACGCGTGATGCCGTGACCAAGGGAAATAGGCATTCATTTTTATATATAGAGATGTTTACCTACAAGTGTTGTCGGTGTCAGCGATCCTACAAACATTGCTAATATTTTCACAAAACACTTTAGAATAAATCCACAATTTAGAGCTACTGTGGTGCTTGATATTGAACCAGTTCCTGTTGATAAACGATTTAATGAGGTTAAATTTATTTTTAAATCTTAATTTTTATTATAATTTACTACGTATGGACTAATTTACTATATAATTTAATTTTTAGATTAATTTCTTTTTTAGTTCCATTGATTAATTTAATTAATTTGTTATGTATATGTACTTGGGTTCCTCTGCCCCATTCCTGCTTCAAGCAGGAGGCGCCCGATGAGATTACTATCTTACCAGATCTCGTGTAGCAACTTTCGCTGAGTTTCGTGTAGCAACTTTCGCTGATTTAATACTAGCGGCCCGCCCCCGGCTTCGCCCGGCGTGCAATTTTTATATACCCTAAAACATTCCCCGTTTATCCCTCTTTCCATTAGCGAAAACCGAATTAAAATCGGTCTACCCGTTCACGCGTGATGCCGTGACCAGGAGAAATAGGGATTCATTTTTATATATAAGATTAGCCAAGTAAATATTAATATTAAGTTTACATTTTTAGCAATAAAGATTAAAAAAAATATATTTTGTTGTAAAAATATATATTCGCCATTGCGGTCAAATTTAAAGTGAACGCATGTCCTAAAATTTATATAAATAAGTACCAGGGTATTATCAGTACTATCATAGATAAAATACTACTTAAGTAGTATTTTATCTATGGTACTATATATATACAAGGCAACTTTTGTAGGAGTTATTTACCTTTGACAGTTATTTAACCCTATAGAATAGGTAATGTTTAAATAGGATGAACATAACAAATGAGAAACGCAAATGAAGATTCAGCGGGTGAAATGTTCCAAATAATAAATGAGAGAAGAAATATGCGAAGCGGGCGTTCTTGTTGCCCGAACCGCTCCAGGGCATTATTTTAAAGTAGGTTGTGACTTGGCTTCCAATATTAAAACCGTAACAATATTCATTTATTGTATATTTTTTAAATAAAATGTTTTGCTATTTGTTTTAAACATACTTAAATGCATATTCCCATTAATAATTATCAAATTAATGTAATCAAACCCTGTTTCTTAGCAAATGCTGCGTCAAAACGATACGAGATATAATTTTATAAACAATCTATATAATTAAATCGTATAATAAAATACATATATAACAAAATCGTAAACGAGCCGTGTCTGTACATTAAATATTTTACCAAAAAAAAAAAACGATTTCTACACGTTGTACTTATGTTACCGAGGTCAAAAAAATAGTTTTTAGAATTTTGTCCGGTTTTGTGCGCATTTATGCACGCTAATCTCAGAAACGGCTTAACCAATTTGAATGCGGTTTTCACTGATGTATTGTAGCAAGCGTCCCGTAACATTTACTTTTGTTTTTTTTTTTTTTTTTTCAATCAGTTTACAAACAAAAAGTTACGCGCTATACCAAATACCACGCGTACGAAGTTGCGGGCTCAGCTAGTTAAAAAATATAAACTAACCCCCAACATTCTATTGAAACCTTCCAATGAGCCCAATATCTGCCGTAATTTGCGGAGGAGTTTGGTATCCCGACTATTAGACTATTTAATGCCGCAGCATCAGGTCAAGGTTACCATATATGTCATGGAAATACCACCGAAGTAACAGTACCCCAATTTATACTAATATTATAAAGCTGAAGAGTTTGTTTGTTTGAACGCGCTAATTTCAGGAACTACTGGTTCGCATTGAAAAATTCTTTTTGTTTTGAATAGTCCATTTATCGAGGAAGGCTATAGGTTTTATAACATCACGCTACGATAAATAGTATTATATATGTATAAGCCAGTGTCCAGTACCGTGCGCCCCATGCGCATGCCGCTGTCCGCCGGCGTCGTATGGGCCGCAGCGAAGCGTGGCCGAGTTCAGCTAGTTTTCAAATAAATGGAACCTGTGGAATTTAGTGAGATCCCTTGGTTAACTAGGAAATGACATGATGGTCTTCTAACGCCTAAACTCATCTTCATAGATTATAGCTTAGTACCATTTTGGTAATGTCAGCTCAACTCAAACAAAAAACAAAGGATCGAAATCGGTTTGTCTGTTTGGGAGCTATGATGCTAGAAGGTTATATTATAATTCGATGGCCACAGCAGACAGAAAGACACACAGGTCAACATTCCTCTTTTGCGTCGGGCGTCGTGGGTTAATAAAATATGTACATGAAACTCGAATGGAATACGCCCCCTGGTTCGATTGCTTTGTGTGGCAAGCTATAATCAAAAATCTATGAATGTACTTTTGCTTCCATTAAAAATTAAAATAATGTTTCCCTTGGATAAATTTGCTATGTCCAGTATTTAGAGAACTTTCCCTCCAGATGTTAAGAAACTCCAATTCCACTCTGCATAAGATATATAAGACATATATAGATATATATAGACCAAATAATATAAGATAAGATAAGACTGTATAAGATGTATTATATTTGCAATATATACCAAATATTTGCAGAAAAACTATACAAAGAGATGACGCAACATAATATGTATTTATACGAGAATACTTCAGTGTATTTGTGATGAGAGTTGGGATTTCTCATGTGTATTTAAGGGCGCGCTTGATCGAGTTGATGAATTGACACGAGACAGGAGCTTTCTTTGCTGCAACTTAGTCTTAACTTAGTCAAGTAGCCTTTAAGTAATTTTTGACGTTAAATCATACTAGGTTTCGTAACCAGTTTACGTACTTTAAAAAAAATAGATTTTAGGTTCTAAAATTGGGTTTAATATCACCATATTAAACCTTAATATTCACTGATATGTGCAGAAAACAGCAAAAAAAAAACAAAGAAAAGCTTGCAGAAGAAAAGGAAAAAGCAAAAATAATAAACTGAAATGCATGCAATTAGCATAAATATTTAATATAACAAAAGTGGCTTTTTTTTCATTTTGGTCATAGAATTTTTTCACAAATAAAAAGCTACCAAATTGGCACACTTGCGTTCGGAGCCGATTGAGAATTTTTTAAAATAAATTAAAAACTAATTCTCTTAAATTTCTTTGTAAACATACGAAATTTCTCTAATATTAAACGATCATTTTATTAATTGTTTATTTCATTTATTTTCAATACGTAACCCCGTTAAGCCGTATTATCCCTCGCTTCGGTACTGTTGTTATTTGCAAAGTTAAAATCGATATTAATCCCGTTTGTATCTACATTGATCACGTTCCACAAATATAGACTCACATCGTTTGCGAAGTTTGCGTTTAAATTATAAATGCTATTTAAACTGTTATATAAGCACATGAAAAATTTGGTTTAATAACATCACACACAGCATTTGTCAATGCTTGTTATAAGAGAAACTGCATTATTACATATTTGTGAAAGTAAATTGTTTACGTTCACTGGTCTTATCTATCGACCGAACTACGTAACAGAACAGTTGGGAATATTTGAGATTGAAGCAGGGTATTATGCATAGTCTTATAAATCACAATACTAATGGTAAAAAAAAAATCCATTAGTTCTGCCGACAGAACTACTCAACAGAACAGGTGGGAATAGAGGAAAATTTCTTCTTAAGGTGCCACTTCTCTGCGAAGGTTGCACGAAAGAGGGCTCATTCCGAACCATTCACTTAAATTCTTCAACCAGTATGACTTATTCGTGCCTTACTACATATACCCTTGCATCATCATCATCATCAATAACAGCCTATTATATGTCCCCACTGCAGAGACAAAGACCGATCCTCTCAACAAGGCGTATGGGCTATATGGTTCACCACGCTGACCCAGCGCAGGTTGGTGGACTTCAAATGCACCTTAAAATTTCTTCTTTGGCGTTCTCACGATGTTTTCCTTCACAGTTTGAGAGCAGTTACTAAATGCACTTAAGTTTTTAGAAAAGCCCATTGGTACATGGTATTACTGGGGATCGAACTCGGGCATCTCGACATGATAGGCCACGTCTTTCCCACTGCACCACCGACGCACATTTCCTTGCATCACTATAGTTGAAGAATACGGCATCATTCGCCCCTCATTACGTATCTAATATATAATTTAGTTTCCTCTCCCTTGTTGCTCTTAGCACGTCCATTTTCTTTCTTATTTGACCCTAAACTTTTATATTGGTTATCCTTTTCCGGTTTCGAGCACAATACTGAAGTTGGCGTCCAACTCTGACAATCTCTAACCGGGATTATCGGATCGCGTCCACTAGCACCTTCTACCGGTTTTATACATCAAACTAATAGTTTGAACGCGGATGAGATTTATGAGTGATTGGTAACCAAAATTCGATCAATGTCAAAAACTTTATTATCCTACTAATATTATAAATCTGAAAGTTTGTGAGGATGGATGTATGTATGTGTGTTACTCTTTGACGTAAAAACTGCTGGACGGATTTGGATGAAATTTGGTACACAGATAGTTTATTACCTGGATTAACATATAGGATACTTTTTATCCTGGTGAATTTTAGGTTCATGAGGGATCGTTTAAAAATATAAAATAATTAGCGCCACTGTCGCCGTAGCGGCGCCACCAGTCACAGCGATAAAGATGACTGATATTTTCTCAGTTGTTACTAATTTTCATTTTTCAACACGGACGAAGTCGCAGGTAATGTAAAATATCATCGGTTGATAAACTTTTAAAATGTTGTATTGTTCTTTCAAACCATCTTCAAAGTAATTTTTTGAGCAGATTACACTTAATACAGGTAGTAACCAGCCCCTTACAGAAGACCACCGTGAAATAACAGCACGTGTGCTGTTGTGTTTCGGTGAGTGAAGTAAGGGATGCCAGAGTCCATTTCCCTATCCCTTCCCAATCTGTTATCCTTAATCCTATTGTAGTCGGCAGCGCACTTGCAGCAGCTTTGGCGTTGCTTGTGTTATAGGCGACGGTAGCCACCTACCATCAAGTGGCCCGTCGGTCTGTCTGCCGATATTAACATTAAAAAAAAATGGTATCGATGTCAAAAATCCATATGTTTGTTATTCCAATTTTTGTTTTAACTTAAGAATATCTAGAACAAAAATTTAAATCCCCCATTTTTAGTTCTCTATCACTGAAGTTTTCGTAAAAAATGTACGCAATTTATCTACTTTATTCTCTTCAGAAAATAAAATACAAGTATTATAATTAGGGGAAAATCTTTCAAAAAAAATCCCTATCCTTCTACGCAGGTTAAATGTAGACAGGAAAATAAGTTGTATATTATGTTCATGGGACAATTTCCGGCATATCTCACAAATATCGTATACTCATGGTCAAAATGTAGGCGTAAGTTATAAAAATACGTCACGAAAAACGCGCCCACTTTGTTTTCACTTGCTCAACAATAAAAACCTTTTATCCCACTTTAAGGTATGTCTGTCTCGTCCCTTTACATTTATCATTCTTATGGACGTAAATCTGACAAGGGTTCTATTCAATTCATCATGTTAGAGATCTTGGAGACTATTCCTTTTATATTTGATCATTCGTGCCCTTGACTTTGTAAGGATAAATTCGCTTGTTTGATTTTCGCAATTTAAATAGGATCTCTACATTGTTATGAATTACATTACTGTGAATATTATTAACGCTATAAGCTTAACCACTAGAAAAGTGGGTTCTGTTTCTGGTTTCTGTTATTAGTTTAGAATTAAACATTCTCTTCTTCTTCAGGTAACTAATGAAGAATTCAGACATCAGTGGTCGGCCCGGTCTTTCGCTAGTGAGAACAATTCGGCGACACGCATCAAAAGAGCAGTTGTGTGTGGAGATGCGTACGGATCAAAAAGCGATTTATATAATAGAAAGGCGAATGGAGCTGAAAAAATGTAGTTTAGTCCCTTACACCTACTTAAAACTGAGTTCATTCAGAATAATATATTTTTAAGTCATTCTGTCAGTATCGACAGAATGACAGGATGAATGGTTTACACAGAGCACTATATAATATACTCACAAGGAGATGGTTAGTCGATTGTGTTTCTTTTATTGATATTTATTTCCAGACATAATTTGAAAAACCTTAGAAAATTTAGTTATTACTCTTTATCATTCAAAGACGCCTCAAAATTCTTTGAACAAAAGTTTCGCTATTATTCTTTCTGCTTTGACTCGCACGGGTTACTTGCTCATTTTTTTTAATGTTAAGGTCGACAGACAGGCTGACGGTCCACTTGATGGTAGGTGGCTACCGTCGCCTATAACACAAGCAACGTCACAGCTGCTGCAAGCGCGCTGCCGACTACAGTAGGATTGGATAAGGGATTAGGAGGGGATAAGGAAATGCGCTCTGGCATCCCTTACTCACTCACCGAAACACAACAGCACGTATATGCTATTATTTCACGGTGGTATTCTGTAAGGTGGTGGTTACAGCCGCCAGGCAGGCTGCCTAAATGACTGCGAAACGCAGTGTGCCCTACCACTACTTTTCAAATCCATACTAGAGTCAATTTTGAAAATTACATTAAAATTTCCAAACTTGACCACGCCGGGAATCGAACCCGGGGCCCCTGAAACGTTAGGCAAGCACTCTTGCCACTCATCCAACGGGCCGTCATTGCTTATTGAATTGTGCAGCTTGCACAAGTAGCACCCACAAGCAACTTGCGCACCATAAAAAAAAAACAAACAAGCGATTTAAATCGCCCATACTGCTAGTGCTCGCGTAAGTTGCTTGCTCCTTTACTTGCATCGTGTACAAGCACCATAAAGCTTCAAAAAAGTAAATCGGTTCACAAACAAATGAGAAAAATATAATGAACTGATTTATCTTTCCCATCTATATTTTAAACAGTGTTCACCCACGTTGGTAGAGATTCGACTATAATCATTTAGAAGATGGAAAAAAAAGCAATCAAAAAAGGTTCTCAACTGTATTGTCTTTGAATATATAAAACTTGTGTTCGCCCACTAGTCGAAATACGAATATAGTCATTTAGAAGATAAGCAAGATAGTCAAACAGTCCCTATTTTTTAATAATAACAGTAAAGCTCGTCTAATAGCTATATACTAAACAAAAGAATAAACCTTTCACAAACAAACAAGAAAAATACACTGAACAATTGTTGTTTTATCTATTTATTTAGAGATCATTGTCAATATCACATTTATAGGACAATCACCCTATATTGTTCTATTTTATTCTATTTAGGGATCTCGAATCTTGAACAAAAGAGAAAAGTGATTATCATGACGCATAAATTTAAAGCACTACAATCTACTCTTATTTGGATTTGCCACTCGGTGGACAAAGTGTGCGTTTCAAAAAGTGTATTTTATTTCAATTACCAGCGACCTGCCCCCGGTTTTGCACGTATGGAATTTATTCCACAAATTATATAAACAAGCCTCCTCATTTGTCGCTCTTTTCATTAGTGAAAATCGTATCAAAATCCGTTGGATGATTTAGTTGAAGTTGCGGTGAAACAAACAGAATAGCGATTAGGGACTTTATTTCTTAAACACAAGACGGTATAAAAGTCGCGCCCTCATAATATTTTCATTGAAATGGAAACAATATTAATAACAGTTTACCACAGAACACTTTCCAACTGTCATCGTGTCTGTCAAGTGGTGGTAATTTGAAATTTTCCGATTCGCTTTCACGAAAATGTCTAGGTATTGTAATAACATTTTTTGACAACAAAACAACGCTATTTGGAAAAAACGAATACTTCATGTATTTTCTATTTATAAAGCCATGCCGTATTCCCTGTGAGCCGGCCAGCTCGTGGATGAGTTTCGTTGTCCTAAAAGTGACGTTTGAGTGACACCTTCCCGACCCGGGAGCCTACAAGGTCGCATTGACATTAAACAATTTTATTTATAACAACGACATACGAGTACCTACCTAATAAAAAAAGAAAGGACTCTTTAAAAGATTTTTACATATATGAATTGCGTTTTCTATACCTACATATATTTTTAGTTAATGTCGTCAGAGAGACTAGCGGTCCACTGTATGATACCGTCACCTGTAACACCGTCAGGTGCTGCAAGTCCGTTGACCATAGTAAAATTAAGAATGAGGAATAATTAGGAAGGGATTTAACGAGTCCGTTGGATGAGTGTTAAAGTGTTTGCCTTAACGCTCTGTTTTAGAGTCTCTGTTCAACTTTGAAAAATGAACTTTTCAAATTTGGCTCTGGTCAGGATCTGGAAAGTAGTGGCAGGGCACACTGCGTTTCGGCAGTCATTTGGACGGCCCGTCTGGCGGCAGTAACCACCCCCTTAAAGACCACCGTGAAATAATAGCACCGTGAACGACAACAGGAGGTGGAGCCCGTCTTTCGGGCTGCCGCGATTGCTGTGGAAACCCCTTTTGGACCGCCCACTCTTAATGCCGTAGAGATGAACGGGGGTTATCCGAGAGTTTCAGGTAGCGTTCAAACTATAAGCGGTCTCCGACTCTGCGGTAGGTTGTGCCGCAGAGAAGAGGTTATGGGGTGCTTCAGGATGAAGCCCCTCGCTGACTGCCCTTTGAGAGAGGTGAGTATAGGCGGCTCTTGCTGCTTCGCCTGGGGGCGGCAGGCATGTGGTCGTCCGCCGTTATCACAGCACCGGGCAACGAGAGGAGACGTGCTGTGTGTTTCCGGATGTGTTGCATGTGTGCGGGCCTCGTCTGGCGAGAGGAGGCAGATGTATGTTTTCGCGATACCTTACCCCCCGCCCATGGACGGCGCGAGGAAACACCGTGGGTTTTGGTAGGTAGAAGTCCCACATACCCCACCGATCTCCCCATGGGGTGGGGATCTCTATTAACATAATAAATATAAAATTTTAAAAAGATTAAAAGAATTGCACCCATGAACCGCTGAAAAGATGTAAATTAAAAATTTGTCTGTATCTATGCCCCACACAGAGACCAATTTTTTATACATTTATCAAACCAACGAGGAGACTGAATGTCAATTGTAACCTTCATCAAATTTTATCCCTCGTCCGTAAATACTAGTTAAATACATTAATTTATGCACATATTCATGAGTATTTAACACGCGCGCATAACATGAGGTTATAAATAAATAATTTATTGAAAGTATGTGGGCAGTTCGCAGGTATTTTGATGTCGTAACGTCATGATGACGTCATTGTGCTACGAGTATGTCTAGCCTAGCAGTTAAGACATGTTGTTTACGTAAAAATTCGTTCAGTGATCTTTAACGCCTACTAGAAAACGTAAGCACTGACAAAAATGGAGAGGCCATTATATTGTGATAATCTTCGTTGAAAATGGGGTTCATTTGAAAAACACTATTCGATCGTTTATAAGGGTCTATTCATACCAAGTTGGAACGACCCTGTATAATTTTGAGCCGTTCAGAATTTTTGTGCATTTTTTTGTTGTAATCGCAGTTGCACAAATTAAGAAGTATAATATTAGATACTTAGAGATATTTTCTACAATTGATGTAACATTATACAACATGAATTCTACAATTCTACAAAAAATCAATACAATAATTGAAAATAATAATTTTAAGTAAACAAGTCCTTATCTTTAATGCAGTCCTTAAGGTCGACAGCGCATGGTACTAACATATACCGGATTTGGGTAGAACTGCTTGGTGATACCCCTGTGCATAGTACTTATGCTCCAATTTGCAAACTCTCAGGAACTTAAGGATAAACTACACTCAAAAATCGTTTAATGCCCTGCGCGTCCAATACATCAGCGCATTCAGTGTTTCTTGGGCTACCGCGCTACTGTAGTGCATCAAGGATGTTTGCAAATGCCAGCGTTGCAGATTTTTACGCTATATTATGAATGAGAATAGCATCCCTGATGCCGGGACAGCCGCGACACTGGTAAGATGGACTGCCCAGTAATAAAACATTGGGTGATGTCACATATCACCCTCAATAGAAACTGATACCTAGGTGACGTCAGTTTATATTTATTAATTTAATTTTCTTTGTAATGTTTGTGTAATATGTAAATATATGTATATACTAAGTATTTGTACTTATAATTTTTAAAAAATTATAGACACGTGTCTGAAATAAAGTTATTATATCATTATATAACACCTTAACGAATTATACACCTATAGATTCCACAGGAATCACACTGTTGATAGATGAAAACCGCATGAAAATTATATATGTATATGTATAGAAATTACATACAGACAGACGCTACGGGGGACTTTGTAAGGATAAAGTACTTTACAGGGATAATGGTGACATTTATCTAAAAATATTCATACCTAATCGTATATACTTATTAATAAGTGTTTAAAAACCTTATAAGTTCAAGTTTTACACATTATATACCTATATTACCTACATCGTTGAAAATACGAGCCGCTCGAAAACATTTTTGTTCTAATATTAAATTGGTCTTAAATCTTCGCTTAAAAATAAATCAAGTTTTCCGATTACGGGTAATTTGTATTTTTAAAGAACGTTACATAAATTCCAGTCACGTCTTTATTCATCACAAGATCTCATCAACATTAATAAAGGGAGCCGCAAATATTTCTAATTTAGGTATAATTTATCTTTCGTATACTGATTATTGATCGAAACGAAACCGCTGTGATTTTTGTCGTGGAAATTTATATTCATTAAAAAAGACTAGTCTGAAAAAATGTTCAAAGAAACGAAGTTTACACTTAGAGGAGCTTGTTGTAACAAAGTTATCAAGTTATCATTCATTATTTCTAAATAACGACTCTCGAAGTTTTCCTTTGAAGAACCAAAAATAAAAAGTTTCGAGCAAAAATGTAAACAATTTATATTGGAGAGAACAAGAGCCAGCGCCAACAGCATCTTAAAAACAGTTGCTGAGAGATATTTACTCTTTAATTTTTAAAACATTTTATGAATGTTCTGATATGATAAGTTTATCGGCATTGTACATGAAAAATGAAATTTTCAAATTTGGCTCTGGTCTGGATCTGAAAAGCAGTGGCAGGGCACACTGCGTTTCGCAGTCATTTGGGCAGCCCGTCTGGCGACAGAAGACATCCGTTAAATAACAGCACGTGTGCTGTTGTGTTTCGGTGAGTGAGTGAAATCTCAGCTAAAATCAACGATCCAGTATAGTCTCCATATTACATAATTATCGTTGCGATGGAGGAAAGATCGCCGGCCGAGCCGAGTACCTACTCTCGTATACAAGTTTAATCAAAGTGTTGACTAGGGTTGCCAGATTTTTTTTTATACTGTAAGGGACAAATGCTCAATTTGGCAAAAAAAACGGGATTTTAATTTTTTCCCCGGGACAAATGAAAAACATTATTTTACGTTCTTATTTTTATGTGTTTTTATTGCTAGTTAATATTTATATTTTAAAGAAAATCGTGTAATTTTTAACATTATCTTTGTTTGATTTCACATATTTGTAAAATTCAATGCAGGTATATTCATAGTCATCATTATAATTCCGTCATTAATTCACTCTAAAAAATTCGGGGTACAATTGTTGAGCACATCAGTCTATTTTAACGCTATCTGCGAAAAAATCCTCTATAAAGCAGTTGGAGCTAGGGATACTAAAGATAAACGATATAATTAGAAAAATGTTAGGAATTCAGCATCTTGAAAAGTATATTGCTTTCTGAGAGATCGCATCGTGGTGTCAAATATTCTATGAAATTTATGTAGCATTATGATTCTTTGACATAAGTAGATAATCCGATAGTTAATTTATCTTGCTTGACTTCCAAAAAAGTTGTCTTTTAATCTTTGCTCCATCTTTTCGCGAATCCCGTGCATTTCAACTACTGATAGAGAATCTGATTCAATCTTTTTCGTTGTTGTTTCTATCGAAAACATTACATTATGCGTATTATTAATCGAATAATGTTGAAATACGGGACAGAGTCTGTCCCGGTGGGACGTTTAAAATCATGCCTGAAATACGGGACGTCCCGGGAAATACGGGACGTCTGGCAACGCTAGTGTTGACCATAATTTTTCAAAGTGTGGCCAAACTTGGCGTCGCCACGTCAACAGCCAGTCTCACCTAAGTCTCACCCGCCGCAAAAGATATTTGACATTAAAATCGCAACCTAAAAACAGTTTCCGATAGTTAGATTGAAATTACTGAATAGAGTTTTTCTAAATTAATTTTAAAAATACATAAAAATATAAATTATTGAGAAAAATCATTTTTAGTATTTTTAATCTTGAGAATTTCGCAGTTATTTGTGCAGCCCGTCTGATGGTAGTAAGCAGAACCACCCCCATAAAAAAGACTACAGTTAAATAACAGCATATTATGTGCTGTAGTTGTGTAGTAAGGGATGGCAGAGCCCATTTCTCTATCCTTTCCTAATCCCTTATCCTTAATCCTACTATGGTCCGCACCTGTGGCGTCGATTGTGTTATAGGCGATGGTAGCATCCAGTGAACCATCAGACTGTCTACTAAAAAATATGTATGTAGCTACCAACAACAGATAGTATAATATATATTTCTCATACGAACGTTACCGGGCATCTAAAAATATGAGCCTTTCTTATTTCTTTTTCTCTGCAAACCTCCCACTCAAACAAAATAATAATCAAAGTCTTTCCACAAACCTATATAACACTTTATGTCGAAATTATTTTATCTACATACGTAAAACTTAACTACTTAGTTCTTATACATAAGAAGACTGATAATAACTTGGTATAAACTTAACACATTAAAACTTGATATCAACTTTAAGATGTTATGCATGAACTCTTCAGAAAGTAGGATGGTAACGCCTATTGATGTAGTATAACATTAGGGGTGTTTACGACAAAACAGTTTTGAATTACCTGCCTTAAAGTTAAGATTCAAAAAAAAAATGTTTAAACTTTTAACTTAAGCTTAACGCTTTAGCTAAAGTCAAAGTCAAATATTATTTACTACCTTTCGCCCGTTACTTCGTCTGCGCCCATTTTTCTTAGGTATTAAAACATTCATTCAATCTTTATCTATACATCTAATAAAATCGTAAACGAGCCATGTCTGTACATTAAATATTTTTTCAAAAAACAATTTGTACACATTGTACTTATATTTTATTTTTGTCAAGTGTTGAATTTTGAATTTTTATTTTTAGATGATCCCAAGGGTCCTTTTTTTGGATGAAAGGTACCCTATGAACTTTTCTCTATCCCTGACAACGTGTATGTAAAATTTAATGACGATGTTGAGTAGCTACGGCGTGAAAACGTAATAATAAACTGATCTGATCAAGTCGACGCACGCTCCAGGTTGTTTCTGACCGATCTAACTAGATTTTTTTTATGTTACGATCGGCGGACAGGCTGGCAGTCCACTTGATAATAGGTGACTATAACACAAGCAACGCCAAAGCTGCTGCAAGTGCGCTGCCGACTACAGTAGGAAGGGAAAGGAGATAGGGAAATGGGCTCTGGCATCCCTTACTCACTCACCGAAACACAACAACACACGTGCTGTTATTTCACGGTGGTCTTCTGTAAGGGGGTGGTTACTCCCGCCAGACGGGCTGCCCAAATGACTGTGAAAACGCAGTGTGCCCTGCCACTACTTTCCAAATCCAGACCAGAGCCAAATTTGTAAAGTTCATCTTTCAAAGTTGACCCTGCCGGGAATCGATCCCGGGAACCCTAGGACAGAGCGTTAAGGCAAGCACCCTAACCACTCATCCAACGGGCTCGTCGTCAGTCGTCGGCTGCTGGATATGGAAGCCCATATCCCACCAGTGATGAATTCTAAAATTAAACGAATGATCAACGACAAAGTCGCGGCAATGCAGCTGTTGCGGGCCGTGTCCAGTTGTACCCTGTTAAAGATGATGATTAGCGAAAGAGATTGTCTAAGTCCTTAAAGTTTGAAGTAGGTACAATGATGAACAGTTTTGAAGCAACAAATCCTAATCCTACTAAAATATTATAAATGCGAAAGTTTGTATGTTTGTTACTCAATTACGCCAAAACGGCTAAACGGATTTGGATAAAATTTGGCACACATGTAGTTCATTTACAGGAATAACATATAGGATATTGTTAATTCTGGAAAAATTTTACATTCCCGAGGGATCGTCTAAACGATACAGTTGTCGGACATTATATTGCTCATATGATTTCTCATGTGTTATATTTTCCACTAGCTGAACTCGGCCACGTTTCGCTACAGCCCATATGGCGGCGGCGGGCGTGCGCATGGGGCGCGCAGTACTGGACACCGCTTATATGTATATGGTATTTGTCGTAGCATGATGTTATATAGCCTATAGGCTTCCTCGATAAGTGGAGTATTCAAAACAAAAAAAAATCAATTCGAACCAGTAGTTAATTTTATTGATTAAATAAAATTCATGAACAATTCGAACCTCAATTTCTTATCGACGTCTATAATAAAATTATAAACTTTCCATTTCGATTAACTCTCTTCATTTGTCGTATAAAACGACTTTGCAAAATGGCAAATGATTAAGATTTATTTTTACATTTGCTACATAAGGAGTGAAACGTTTTCCTGATTTAGGTTATCAGGTCAATTGTAAATATGAAAGCGGTCACCGTATACCTACGTGTTTCATAAGTAAGTACTTACATATAGTTCGGTAGATAAACTTTTATTTCGCTCTAATCACCGATTCTTGAACTAAAAGGTTTTCCGTGTACATACTATCAGTTTCATTTTTATATTTGGAAGGAGAAAATATACTGTTAAAATTTAATGAAAGAAAAATGCCATATATATTTCCTTGAGAACTTGAACTGCATTGCTTCTATTCTTGTAGGTAACTAACAAAAAAATATTCTTAGCTAGTTCTTAGCTAAATATTTTTTTTAAATCCCACAGAAACCTAACATTTTTCTAAGATAAAAAATATCCCATATTTTAATCCAGCTAATAAACTATGTGTGTGCCAAATTTCATCTAAATCAGTTAATTAGTTTTCATTCTTTATCAGAAACTTATAATATTAGTAAGATTTAATAGTAATTCATAACTAAAGATAACTAGCGACCTGACCGCGCCCCTAGGCTTCCCATGGATGCAAGCTTTTGTGCAAATTACATGTATACCTACACAAACCTTTCTCGTTTATCGCTCTTTTCATTAGTGAAAACCAAAGATTTTCAACTGTATAGATCGGGCAAGATGAAAGAATCCGTAATGTCATATTTAGAACCACGTGGTACAAAATCGCTTAGTCCATCGCCAACTTTACAAGGCTATTTAGCTACGCCTGATTACGGTGATTAGGATCAATATTTTTGTAGGAAAAATCTCCCAATGCCCTCTCTCTATATATTTAATCTTTTTAGTGGAAATTTTATCATAATACGTTTTATAGTTTAAAAGAAGAAACAGACAAGAGGACGTGACTTTATTTTATAATTACGTATAGATACAGATAACAGAAAACGCGAGAACAAAAGACAGAACCACCAAGAATAAACTTTCGAACGAAGAATAAAATCGAAATTGTTTTAAGGATTCATATGAATTCGAGGAGACTGGGAGTATAAACTTTGTTGATAAACTAATAATTACGTTTTCGTAACAAAATTTAGTTTCGCAACTTTGTTAATACATTAATGTCAAGAAAAGATAAATTTTATATCATTTTGGGTAGGTACCTAATTTATTGCTCTTACCATTTGTGAATTACCTACTTGTTTCTTGTTGCTACTCAGTTCCAAAGTACCCTCAGGGCTAGAACCAGGGCCCATCCCGAGATGGTTATTATTGAGTAGGAATCCCACATAACCCTATGCGCATTTGCATCGCATGTGGCATATGTTCACAGGGTACCTTTCTGAAGCTTCTGAACACTTCTAAAAAACCTTTTGAAAAAACCCTTCGTAAAAAAAAAATACTACAAACTGGGGAGTCGCCTAATTTTTTTTTAATGTTAATGTCGGTAGACAAGCTGACGGTCCACTTGATGGTAGGTGGCTACCGTCGTCTATAACACAAACAACGCCACAGGTGCTGCAAGTGCGCTGCCGACTACATAGGATTAAGGATAAGAGATCGGGAAGGTTTAGGGAAATAAGCTCTGGCATCCTTCACTCACTCACCAAAACACAACAGCACACGTGCTGTTATTTCACGGTGGTCTTCTGTAAGAGGGTGATAACTGCCGCCAGACGGGCTGCTGAAATGAACGCAGTGTGCCTTGCCACTACTAAAAATCGTCAAAAATATATATAAATTGCACATTTGATTTTTTTTCTGGACGAAAGGTACCCTATACTAATTTTAATCACAGGAGTTCCACACATAACCTAAAAAACTTGTGGATGTAGTAAATGTATACACCAAATTTCATCAAGATCTGACTTACAGTTTTCGCATAATAATGGGAAATGGGCTCTGGCATCCCTTACTTCACTCACCGAAACACAACAGCACACGTGCTGTTATTTCTCGGTGGTCTTCTGTAAGGGGGTGGTTACTGCCGCCAGACGAGCTGCCCAAATGACTGCGAAACGGAGTATGCCCTGCCACTACTTTCCAGATCCAGACCAGAGCTAAATTTGAAAAGTTCATTTTCAAATTGACCCAGCCGGGAATCGAACCCGGTGAACCCTAGAACAGAGCGTTAAGGCAAGCACCCTAACCACTCATCCAACGGGCTCGTCAAAATGTTAAATGGTGGCACTTTTACGAAATTTTTAATAACTAGCGGCCCGCCCCCGGCTTCGCCCGGCGTGCAATTTTTATATATATAAACATTCCCCGTTTAACCCTCTTTCCATTAGTGAAAACCGAATTAAAATTGGTCTACCCGTTCACGCGGTCTACCGTGACCAAGGGAAATGGGGATTCATTTTTATATTAGAGATATGTTAACAAGTATTTTTTTCTCTATGTCTGAATCCATGTTATAACAAGTAATTTGTCAAATGAAATAAGTAAGTCTTATTTCATTTGACGTCATAATATCATGCTATAGACTACATTTTTATCCTAAGTCTTTGTTTTTTATAATACAAATCAAATTTTCAATGAATAATTGAATGCATAAAAATAAACGTCCTCAATTCGTCTTAAAATGTTAAGTAATTCTAACAAAAAATCGTGACAGAAATCGAGACGCCAAGTTAAGAATTAATTTTTATAAGTTATTCTAAGTGAGAATTTTTATCACTTGCTTAGGCTTAACCGTGACGTCAGTGCGTGGGTTTCGCTCGAGCTGAAATGAGATACAAGCTAGTTTGGCTACGTCGCATTTCGTAATATGTTTTCAATTACATTACTTTATTCGTCAAATCTTACTCAAATATAAATATTATGTATAAAATTGAAACAAGAAACTACTTTCTGGAGCATATTTTTTTATTAGCAAAGTTACTCTAGTGGATTTTATTTCATTTACTAGCAACCTGCTTTACCTTACTCGTTCACCACTTCCCTTTAGTGAAAACTTCAATTAATATTATGTAATAATATAACAGACGTGATTCGTTTCGTTATGAAAAAATGCCCAAGTGCGAAGAAATATGTTAGGATTACATTTCATGAATAAGGAGTTCCATTCACATCTCTCAAATTATTCACAAAATTATTTTTGTGATTGATTTCTTAAATGTCCATCTTGTTTGGAGCTCAGTGCACGATTTAGATCGAACGCTCTTGCTGGTTTGATTTTTTTTTTTAATTTTAAGAGATACATCTAAAAATTTATATACGCTGGTCAATCAAATAATTAACTGGAATTTTTGAATATTAAACAAAAAAATTAATTCATTCGCTAATATTTATACCGTACCCTTCAAATCAATCATCATTGGATAAAATACGCCTCGAAGCTTGTAAAAGGATTGTCAACAATCGCCCCTGTCAACAAAACATGTATAAACAGTTTGTTCTATCAATGAACAATTACGCGTCGAAAATGGCTGAAAATTGACATATTAAACACGTATACAAACCTAAGAGAGATAAAAAATTTAATTATTTTGGACATATTTGATCCAGTCTTGTAGGCTAATATATATAGCGAAGTAATGAATAACTGGCTTTTGCCTATGACTTCCTTCGCACATGTTTTATGATGTATAATTTTTCTATTAGTATAATTTTCAGTAGTTTTTGCGTTAAAGGGTATATCTAACATATGTATACATTTATACATAGGTATTAGTCTATACCAATATTATAAAAAGGAAACTTTTTTATTTTTTGTATATTATTTTGATACTACTTCATTAATCTTAAAAATTCTTTCACCCATAGAAAGTTACATTATCAGCGAGTAACATAGGCTGTATATTATTTTCAAAAAAAAAATTTAAAGAATCTCTAGGAAATAGAATCTCTACGAAAAATTTGTTTATAAAAGTCATTATTTGGCGTGCGCTACGATAACTAATTTACTACATGTTTATAGTATCTACTCTTCATTACCCACAAAAAAGTTCACGAGGTTAAATATGTATAAATGTCTAAGTTAAGTCACAATAACTGTTTTTCATTCAAATTAGTCAATCAAAACATGGGTAGACCGAAATCTTTACTATATTTAATTCCTCTTTAATATATTGCTATCGGACGTTTTATTCAGTAGTTAGGTACAATGGAGATAAAAATGGTAAAAGTAAAAAAAATGTCGCTGTGTGAGCGAACAGCCCTTAGTCGGTTAGTTACCTACACATTTTATTTTTTACTAGCTGAACTCGGCCACGCTTCGCTGCGGCTCATACGGCGCGGTGGCGTGCGCATGGGGCGCGTGGTACTGGAAACGGCTTATACATAATACTATTTATCGTAGCGTGATGTTATATATCCTATAGCCTTCCTCGATAAATGGACTATTCAAAACAAAAAGAATTTTGTTTTGAATCTCAGGAACTAGAGTTCCTGAGATTAGCGCGTTCAAACAAACAAACAAACAAACTCTTCTGCTTTATAATATTAATATAGATTTATGATCTTAAGATGAAGTCGATGCCAATGAAGTCGCGGACATCGGCTAGTGTAATATATTATATGTACAATCTAAGTAATATTGGTATCAAAGTATCAGTGATTATACTCGTATATAATAATAATTTTAGCAGCCGCAACGCTCCTCTTAAAATTAGACCCTCACAAATATCAACATACCTACTTCTGAAGGTTGAACAGAAAATCAAATTCCTACTAAGGCTTAGGTCGCACTATAGCGCTAAACCGTTAGAAACAAGAAAAGTAATACAAGCGGTCACACTTGCTGTTTTTTACCACAACAAATTTTAAAACTATGAAATATATTACAAAATATATACGCGGCAAAGGAGAAACCTCGTTTCCCATACAAGCGTACAGGACTGGAAATTTACGACATTGAAAGAAATTTCATGAGCCCAATCTTCACAATTATCAGAAATGGCTAAGTTTGTAAATAAATCGTACAATATGCACATTTGAGGTTATGTCGCGGATGCGTATTACGTTTTCTGATACGATGGGATTCATAATTGCAATGATATAAGTTGTAAATGTCATATAATTACATTATATGCCACTTATCATACAAAAATAGCCGTAGTCGTAGCTTGGCACATACATAGAATACGCATCCTGGGACCAAAACTCAATGCAGACACAGAATATAAAAAAGTACTTTTAGCTAACACAAAAATAACTTGGTAAGGTAAATATCTTCATAACTATTATGATTATGGCATTTTATTTACGTCCCGCTTATTGATGTACTACTGTTTATGCCAATTGACAAGTATAAAGGGACGTGATTAGGGTCCTCCGTGTCATTGGTCTCCATCTCCACATTATTTGATCAAGACTTATAGGCGCGAATAGTGGGGCGCGGAGAATATAACTCAACATTAGGTCATGCGTTGTAATTCTAAACCAAACGCTATAATCGGCACAAAATAGTCCTAGATCGCATTGTCCACTGGCCAATCACACCAAATCAGATAACACTCCACCAAACACGTAGCACCATACACTTGATGTAAGCCGATTGCCTTCTCTTCAGGTACCACTCAGCCGTCATGCCTCTGCGCTAGCGCTCGGTGTTGTGTCAGAGTCTACGACAATGACATTTAGATCCCGCCAAAGACTACAATATGTATCAGCGGTGATCCCGCTGTCCAGTTGACAACTGACAGTTATCATTGCTGTTTACTCTCGTTAATCAAAAGCGCCGTCAAGTATTTTTTATAGAAACAACATTAAGTAAATTATTTTGAATCCGATATTTGTAAAATTTTATCGAAGTTGGGTACTTACTGACATCCGATAATAATTGAAACATTGCTAAGAATGATCTTTTAAAATTAGATATTTCTTGAGAAACAAACCTAAATAAATTTACAGCCAGTGAGTGGATGGACCCAATATTTGCGAAATTTGCGTTGACGTCTTCTTTTTATTTCTATTTTATTTTCTATTTTAGAGGAACAATACATACAAATCAAGAAAAACCGCGGGCAATTTCGTGATTTTTAATCGTAGTGTGTGCGTCTCGAGCGGTTTCGTGGTCAAAGCGGTTAATTGCTCGCTGGAAAAAACCATAGTGCGGCCTAAGCCTAACTAGCCATCGCGTCACGTTGGTCAAACGGAAAGTCTCGTCGTCCCAAGTAATTGAATTAATGGCCAATTTAGATAACAAGATTCATTTAAAAGATAGGTTTCCCGGCGTTTTCGCTTGTTATTTCTGTACGCTATCCTGCTAGATACGTACTTACGAGTATATCGAAATTTCGTATAGATAAAAATTTATGGTCAACAATAAAAGACCTAAAATGGAATGTTTCCGTTGTTTTATTGATTCGAAGACTAAGTTTAAACTGGATTCTTTTGCAAAAACCTTGAAAATAAACCTTATTGAAAATTTTTATGTACCTATCATTATTGAAAATAATATTTTTTTTTTAAATGAACTATTCTTGTAAGTAAAAGAAGAGGTGACAAACTAGATGGGTCCCTGTATAAAATTTTGTCGAAGAGCCTTTCCACTTGACTGTGGCGAAACACAAATGGAGAGTAAAAAATTTTTTACAAAAGAAACCAAAAAGCTCGTAACTTTTTAGGCGCAATGCATTTACACTCTAAACTTTTAAACGCTAAATTTTAGTGTTTAGTTTACGGCCTAAAATCGCAATTTATGGGCCCCTGTAGCCCGGTGGCTCCATATAATTGATATGGCTGTAGCTACGCTCCAGCGCTCAAGTAAAGGAAGCCACCTCTTCTGATATACTACCAGGCGGTGAGGATGTCCATGAACAGGGGCCTTAGGAGACAGTGGTGCGGTCAAAACTGACACGATCCTCAGTAATGAGGCACCGAAAGAAGTACCACTCACTAGTAGAAAGCTACTGGCGCCTATTAATACAAGCAGGCCACTGAGTTGCTAATGCTCTGCCGAGAATTATAAGACAAAAGATAAGGAGATAAGAAGGGAATAGGAGAATGGTCTCTGACATCCCTTACGCACTCAGTGAAACTAAAAATGGAAAAATGGAGTATTTATTTTAATTTTACAACTTTCACCATTATAAGTTTTGTATTTAAATATTGCTTTCAAAGTAATTTAACAATTACGCGCCATATTTGCGTAATTAAGCCACCATTTTTGCTTCACGAAGGATGTAATTTGATAAGTACTTTCTTTTAATTAAAAATACAAGGTCGCCTGCAGTTAACACTGTTAAATTAATGGTTATTTTTTTAGAAATTTAAGTTGATATAACTATATTAAACAAAGAAAGTTTTACCCAAGCCAAGCCACACAGATCAAGTAAGGTTAATATTAAAAGATATTTCAAATTCATTTGCCAAAATATTAGAAATAGATAAATAATCGAAATGTATGAGCTTTCGAAATGAGGTACTTTTTTCACAAATTCGTTTTTTATTGTAGTTTACTCCTTAAGAATAGATTTTCATATAAAAACCCGGAATGGAAATTTTAAGAGGATTAAAATTATTACAAACGTTAACTAAAATGCGTTATGTTCTTCTAAGCGGTTCTACCCAAATCCGCCGCCGCTTCACCTAATTCTATTGTAGTATAATAGATGGCGCGTTTATTAACCCTATTTTCCTATTGCATAGTCAAAGACAATCGTAATTAAGAGGGCACTTTCCAACTCGAACAGCTTACTTATTCCTTACTACGTAATTACTCATTAATTAAAAAAAACATGACATTTCCGGGACATAATATGAAGGTTTGCATCGCAACAAAAAACTGAAATTAATTTTATATTCAGTATAATTAATTTCTAAAATGTGCAGAATTTGTGACATTTTCGCGGGTTGAATTCTCACTAAAATCCAAAAATGTTTTTCGATGGAATCATCCAACTTATAACGTACATTTCAAATTGGGATGTCAATAGCTACCATCCATAAAGGTTTATCTAAAATAGTGGAATTGCTGGCGTATGTTTTATTATTTAATTGCTGGCGAGTTGAATAAGTGGCGCGATTATGTTGCGTCGCATTCTGTTTTCGGTTATTCGCATTATAATAGGTTGAGACAACAAATTCTCCCAAATACCTATTACTGGGTTCCCACGCTCGTACAGCGCCACCTTAAGGAGTAAACTCCAGTCGTAACGTCGGAGCTGACACACACACTTTTTTTTCGTCTGTCTCATTGTTTACATCTAAATCGGTTAAACCAATTCTAATACGGTTGACTTTGATTAAGGGATTACTAAACAACCTACCACAGAAACCCAACCGCACACATGCTGTTATTTCACGATGGTCTTCTGTAAGGGAATGGTTGCTGTCGCCAGACGGTGTCGGCCCAATTTATGATTGCGAAACGCATTTTGAGTCATTACTATTTAAATAAAATTAACCCACATTTAATTCTGGAAATGTGTAAGATTCGTGGTTTGTTTAATAACAAAAATACCGTGAAACGCCATCGTGAATACGAGGCGTCATTCCTTAGGAAAAGAAAAATAACTTCACGCTTAAGTCATTGTATTCGTTTACTACTATTTCATTGAAGTTACATACCTACGTTTCATTTAATTTGTTAGTTATTTTCTCAAAAACTAGTTGAGCTAGAATGATAAAATTTGATTACATGGCAAGATTTTGTAATGTAGGAGTAGGAGACATTTTGGAAAAGAAATGGGATGTGGAAAGAAATGGGGGGTGTATGATTATGTTATGAAGCGAAATACAGTTGTGTAAAAATAAATAAAAGTGCAATTCGGATCAGCGACCGCTACCTTGTGTGTGACTGCGACCACAGTCGCCTGCAGCTTATAAATCTGTGCGACCAAAGTACTCAATCGTTGAATAATATCTACAATTTTAAACCTTTTTTTTTTGAGGAGAAAAAAAGACGACCCATTGGAGTAGTTAGGGTGCTTGCCTTCACGCTCTGTTCTAGGGTACCCGGGTTCGATTCCCGGCGGTCAACTTTGAAAAATTAACTTTTCAAATTTGGTCTGGATCTGGTAAGTAGTGGCAGGGCACACTGCGTTTCGCAGTCATTTGGGCAACCCTTCTGACGACAGTAACGACCCCTACAGAAGACCACCGTGAAAGAGCAGCATATGTGCTGTTGTATTTCGGTGAGTGCCAGAGCCCATTTCTCTGTCCCTTCCCAAATTCCTTATTCTAAACCCTACTATAGTCGGCAGCACACTTGCAGCAGCTGTGGCGTTGCTTGTGTTATAGGCGACGGTAGCCACCTTATTTTCTTCAAAATCTCTCGGATCTCTTTCACGTACATGTTGTTTTCAGGGTTATTTGTACGTTGAACTACCCGCATAAAAATAGTTATCAGTCATCAAACGTTATCGACCTATCAGTGTCAGTGGGTACCTATCTGTGTGCTAGAAAATATGAATACTCAAGTTCAATTGTCAATAGATCAATCAAATCAGGATGTATAAAATCGAGATATAAACGCGTTGTATCTAAATGCTTTGATGTCATTATTGGATAAACGGACAAGATTGGCACGGGTCATTGGCGTATTTTACTCACAAACGAAACAAAAAATCATCACACGTGCAGTTATTTTCACATTTAAAAATTTATATATCAATAAAAATAGCAAAAAAAGAATTGTATTCTCTCATATGAGAGAAATGATAAAAAAATATTTGCGATATGTCAAAGAATTTAAATACAGCGGAAAGTTTATACAAAAATTGTAAAAATAACAGAGAATAGAAACTGGAACCATTAAGATAAAGAAAAGTTTTTTGTTTTTTTTTTAAGTTAAATTTTAAGCAATTATGATTTATTTGCTGTGGTATGGAATCCATGATAATGTTACTATATAATACAATACATTATATTCTAGACTAACTGAACCCGGCCCCACTTCTCTGGGGCGTGCGTGTGGGACGCTTGCGGTACTGGACACTGCTTATATATATTATTATTGTATTTTTCTAAAACAAAAGTAGCTTAAGTTACTCTTTATAACACCAGCTATATGCCAGTGAAAGTACCGTCAAAATCAGGTGCAGCTCGGAGATTAGCCGGAACAAACAGAAGTATAAAAATTCAAATGTGCAATTTATGTCAATATACACAATTTTTTTTAAATACTCAATTAATGACAGGAGTTCCATACTTACATAACATAAAAAATTTGTGGATATAGTAAATGTTTACATCAAATTTCATCAAGATCTGACTTACAGTTTTAGCATAATAATTTTGCAATCTAAGCTTGGGTAAAAAAATCAAATTTTCAAATTGAAGCTAACGCTAGTCTTATTATTTAAAAATTGAGTGCCTAAATTTTCATATTCATTTTAAAAAATCAGAATCCGTTAATTAGGGAAGCCTTTTAAAAAAATATTAAAAATTTTTTTCGAAATGTCTTAAAAAATGTACCACCTAGTTTTTTTACAAAATTACATATACCTTAGCGATTAATAAAGACTAATTGAATTTATATTATCTCGTTAACGTTAAAAAATTTGCTAAAATAATAATTTAGAAAATTTAGTTTTAGAAAATTAATTTAGCTAAAATTTAGAAAAATATATTGAAAGAACTTGGATTAACCTTTAATTTGAGTGTAAAAACATCTCGATTAGATTATTAGAACCGGCTCTACAATAGCTTAAAGTTAAACTCAATTAGTAACTAGTAACAATAATTAGTAACGAAAGGTTAAGGGTATGAGGCTGCTTTTTCACAAGTAACTTTGTTAACGCAGACTCCCCTAATCAGCGAATTCTGATTTATTAAAGTGAATATGAAAATTTAGGCACTATTTTATTTCGCTACCTTTTTTAATAATTAGATTGCAAATATCAGAATGGTATGGTATGGACTCAGCAATAATTTTAAAAATTTAGAGTTTTTTTACACAAGGTTAGATTGCAAAATTATTTTGCGAAAACTATAAGTCCGATCTTCATGAAATTGGTATATACATAGATTGATCATATATACCCAATGTTTATATTCTAAGTATGAAAGCCTTATGATTATTATAAGTATTTAAAAAACCCAAAAATGTGCATATTTTTGAAATTTTTTATCATTTTTGCAAATTTTCTATTTTGCAATTATTGTATCTCATGTACAATTAAATTATAAAACTTTTTAGTTCTTTAATTTTTTTCTCTACAATCAATATTTACTGAGATATGTGTGAAAATAGAAAGAAAAACGTGGTACATTTTTCACATTTTGTTTAATAAAAAAATAATAATAAAAAATAAAAAATTTAAAAATAATAGTAATTAAATTAAAATTTTAATAATAAAATAATAAATAATTTTAATATTAAAATTATTTATTTTTTAATAATAAAAAAGTTTTCATGAGAGCGCATGCCATAGGGAAATTCATTCCTTTTGCCTTTTCAACAAAAAACTATCATACCTACTACCCAATTTGCCCAACCCAAAACAGATACCGCCTGGGCTAAAAACGCAGTTAATGACATTACAAACAGACATTCAATTTTATTTATTAGTATAGATAATTTGGTTAATAAACAAAGTTGCTCGAGCATAGGTTTCCCACTCATTCTATGTGTATTTTCTTTCTGCGGCGGCGGCGGTAGAAACCTCTTGGGGCCAATCTGCTGGACATTCTTTTCTTGCATCTAAATCATAACCTTAGTAAGTGCCTGCCTTATTTACTGTGTCAAATTATGCTCAAAAAGAATGAAGTCTAAAATTATTTACCTAAATAAATGCTTATATAATAATAACAAAATAATGCTTACTATAGAGTTTTAAGGGAATACAATTAAACAATCATTTTTGCTTTTCATATGAAAAAAAAAACTAATGTTTGTTTAAGACAATGTTAAAATATTTTAAAATATTAATTAAAAACATGTTATGTTGTCCGATTTCTATAAGAAGTCATATAAATACTCTAATTAGACTCTTGTATACACTATAAAATGTTTCCCGCACATATCTCGATTTGTATGTTTACATAGATCACGTGGCTGCTACTTACCGGTCCGAGATTTTCAAAGCCATGTCGAAATGCGAGCTCGTGGACCTCTTCATCCGCTACGGACCGCTTGAAGCGAACCAGAAAAGAATTGGTGAAGACCTCATTACTAGCGACGGCAGCAATCAGCAAGGTAGTAGCTAAGCATTGCAGCCACATGTTCGCGCTGTGGCCTGCGGCGGCTAACTGTAGCCTGACTCCTAATGACGTCACCGAGTATCGATCGCAGCATCGCGCAAGCGCTACCAGGCCACTTCATTCAAAACACCAAGACTCCACATCTCGGCCCTTTCAGATTATGAAAGCTCGTCCAACGCTATTGTCTCGAATGAAAACAGTTCTCAACAGTCCTACCATGTCGTTTGACCTTGTTCTTGGCAACAGTCTTTAAGTAACCCTTATTCTAAGTATATAGGTACTAACATTACTAGTCGCGTAGCGCGTGATAATGGTTTAAGTGCACACTAAAAGCTTTCTACTATCGGAGAAAAGAAATTGCATTAAGGAAACAACTCAAATAGCTTTTTTAATACAGTTGCTCAAAAAGTGGCGTATTGCAGGGACGTATTGCGTTCGGGAAGTGGGCTATTACACACTCGTGCTTTTTTTTTACCTTTCCCGCACTCGTGCGTTCTCTTTCCCAACTGTCAAAATAATGTCTATTAAAAAGAAAAACCAACCATGAAGTTTTTACTAAAAAGTTTTTATGATTCATGCAAATACGTATATTTCTAAAAAGAAGCTACGAATTTGTTTCAATATCAGATTTAATGATTTGATTTAATGAGTTAGGTTAGGTTTCATTTCATTTCATCTCATTAAATTTCATTTTCATTTCAAATCAATAAAAAAATTCTACTGAAGACTTGGCTGTATGGGCACATAGTTTCCTTTGCCTACCGGAATGCGTGAAGAAAAAAAATGTCTCTGCTTATATTGTACGGTTGGCGCCATTTTCCAGAAATTCTCTTTGCGAGTTTAGTTGTTTGTTTTATTAAATCGCTTCATTTTTTCGCAACTGTATTAAAAATAGTCGTTCAGTACACGTGCGGAACCGTCATTGCAACTTGTTCCGACTGTCAACCCTCGCCTTCGGCTCGGGTAGACATTTGTCGGAACTCTTTGCAATGACAGCCTTTCCGCACTTGTAATGAAATATACTATTTAAACATGGAAATATTGCAATCAATTATAATTTATTAACATACTTACGT
The DNA here is from genome assembly GCA_910589475.2 of Bembecia ichneumoniformis. Classification (NCBI taxonomy): domain Eukaryota; kingdom Metazoa; phylum Arthropoda; class Insecta; order Lepidoptera; family Sesiidae; genus Bembecia; species Bembecia ichneumoniformis. Next base: position 5,959,439 of record OU342537.1, on the reverse strand, counting down.
CACAATTTCGCTTCGAAGATAGATTGCCCCAGCGGCATTAGCTCTGCCTACTGTTTCAGAGATCACGGGTTCGATTCCCGCTCAAGACAAGCATTTGCATATTTGAAAATGTTTGTTAATATTGGTGTTTTCTATGTATATTTTTACAAAAATAAGGATATGAGCATATTTATTAGTTGTCTATCATCTACAGCACAAGCTCTACTTAATATGTGACCGTATAAGGCGCTTGGAGTTGTCTGGGCGAAGTGTAGCCCGCTATACTCGCGCCGCTTACCAGAATTAGTATATCTGCATGTTTTGAATGAAAATGTTGATCGATTTACATATTATTATGCTATGTTAAATGTTTAAAGTAAGTATAACACATTCTTTAAGAGCAGTAGGGAATGCAACGCAAAAAACACTGTTTGGTTAACATTTTTTTTTAATATAGAAATTTTGGTGATGTGCTACATATTGCCTGAACTTTGATAATTCATATATATTATTTTCAAGCTTTTTGGTCTGGCCATAACGAGGAGTAGGCTTAAGAAAGTACTTCTTTGACGGCACTAAGCGCCATATATAACTATGTGGAACAGTTCCCAACATATTTATATGTTTCTATATAATGTTATGTTATGTTTACTTATCTATACATGTTATGTATATTAATATTATAAAAAGGTGAAGTTTGTATTTTGCTTTATTTGTATGTAGACAAATCTTCGAAACTTCTCATCCGATTTAAAAAAAAGTCTTCCACCAATAGTTAGAACAGAGTTTTAGGCTATATAATAAAGGCTATCCCGAAAAATAAAAAGGCTTTTTCGTGGTAATCGAATTTGCAAAGTAAGTCGACGAAAAAACGGTCGAACCAAAGCGTTTACTTTCGAACGCCACTGTAACCGTGAGGTGAGAGATATACTATGATTGATTTCTATGAAAAAGTTGTAGAGTTTGATAATACCTACAAAAAAGTCAACGACAGCATATGTCTAACTTTTTATATTTAAGACACATAACCTACTTTTTGTTTAAAAAAAATTATTAAAATCGTTAGGTGATATTTATTGGTCATATTATAAACAAAATTATGAATATTTATCACGTTTATCGTCCCAAGTATTTAATACACTTGATTTTTGCTTTGTAATGCATATGTTTTGGACGTATGGATAAAGAGATACGATATACCTACTTATATGTAAAGCGCAACCGCGCCGTGAAACCACAGAGATGACACATACGCTTCGACTGCGAGGTAAGTAATTGATTTTTACTGATACTGAGAAACAATCAAAATTCAAGGCGGGTGAAGCAGCGGACACAGCTAGTATAAAATAAGTTGCTGTGTGTCACTGTTTTTCCCCTAACTTCTAAACAACTCTCAACGGATTTTAATACGGGTTTCACTAATGGAAAGTGCGATAAACGAAGAGTGTATATAATTTACAGAAAAAAATTGTATACAAAGCCGGAAGCGAGTGGCAAGTTTATATATTTTGGTCATATACGTCGATGGAATATAATACATATATAAACTTTAGAGCGTGCTTATCTCGTTGCAAAACGAACTCGTTGGGATGATCTAAACTCGCTCATGTTATGAAGCGTCTGTTAGTTGAATAAATCTGATGTATTCCCTATGTCCTACTGTAAAAATACAATATCGAAAAGTTCTCTCAAACCTAAAGGTTTAAGTATTTTTACTTAAAGGTTTGAGAGAACGTCCTGACAGTCGTCTTATGACAATCAATTTGAAACTTTTCGGTTTTTGAAATAAAGTGAAGAATTAAACAAAGCTCTCTTACTACTCTTCATCATCATCATCAGCAGCAGCAGCCGCCTATTATATGTCCTCACTGCAGGGGCACAGGCCTACCCTCTCAACAAAGGCATATGGGCTATATGGTCCACCACTTGGCCCAGTGCGGGTTGGAGGACTTCACACGCGCTTTAGAATTTCTTCTTTGGCGTACGCAGGTTTTTTTGAAAGAAATATTTAATGTAGGTACCTACAGACACGGCTCGTTTACGATTTTACTATATTTATAGATTTTTGGGAAATGACGCAGAATGAATATGTATTTGAAAATCTTGATATTTAAAAATAAGACTGAAAAACATACCTACATCACTTAATCTATGGAAGATGAGCAGGTTAGACATCAAACAGTCTTGCTTGGAGCGAGTGAAACTTCGAAACAAGTGGACAATGAATGTTAAAAAGAGCAACGGTTTACTGTGTAATATGTAGATAGTATTATTACGACTCCAAGTTGGGTGTATGAAATAAAAAGGTGACTCAACACAAAGGATGAAACAAACGACTGAGGGCGTTCGCCAACGGCCAACGCCTAAACTCTGCCTAAATAATCTAAACGGCCAAAGCCTCCCTACAGCTGAAACGCCTAAACTATATGAAACAGTGGAGGCTGTCTGTTTCTCCGTTAACTTCTAAAAATCTAAACCTATGGCTGAGATGATAATATATACGTATTTTACTAACAATTACTACCAATCAACTTTGTCAGTTTATTAGTGTTTTAAGCCCTGTTTTTTTTTTTTTTTTTTTTTCATTATAAATATTTAGTCAATACACTTAGTATCAAGTACCTTAAGCTTTGCAAATGGACCAATGCATTAATTAATGATATACCTTTTTAAATTTAAACTTAAAGAAACAATTCTTTTGTAATTTAAGCCTAAACATTTAAGAGCCTAAACATGGCATTTTGATATAAATTTCATTTAAGCGTAGGTACATTAATTAAGCATGATATACAAATCATCCCAGCAAACAATGCATTTTTAGAATATCTCAAAAATGATTCATGTATAAATCTAAAATTATCATTTACAATTACATGATAATTTATCTAATCTAATACAGGATCTCCATGATAAAAATAATATGCAGAACTCATTAAGAAATTCAATTTGGCCACACAGCCCACAAAAAAATCAAAAAAATTAAAGTATTTATAATTAAATAATTATAAATACTTTAATTCATTTAAATTAATTATTTTATTAATTTAATATTAATTATTTTATTAATATTAAATTCAAATGTATTGGGAGTGTATCATCACTGATGAATGTAAAGAGTAATTATAATAGCATTTTCATTTCCTAATCTACACTAAGGGTTCTCTGGGAGCATTCTGTATTATAACATTACAAATTTGATCATTATATCAGCGATGGAGAACCAAGCTGTACAGTGTACAACTTGTATCGTTTTGAAATAATTCATGACACCAGTATCCTGTTTTTTCTTTTTACACTTTTTTTAAGCTAATTAAGCTCTACCCGTCGGAACAAGTATGATGATTAGCAAAATTAGCCTTGGCTGAAGGAGTCCTAGAACATGGCGTAGGCTGTGCCTCCTTTAATTGCGGCGGCATCTACTATGTTATTTTTTTTGTCCCTTGCTGTGTGTTTTTGTTCAGTGCCTGCCTCGTTGGAGGCCATGTAATAATAAATAAATGACAATATCAAATTAATCACAGCACAACAATCACTTCCTCTCACATTGTGGAATCAACTAAACTGAATGCTCAAAATCAAATCTTAAGTGTCACATTACAGGCAAATGCTCCTGGTGAAGGAACACCTTAATGTTATAAAGAGGTAAATTTGTATGTTTGTTCGTTTGCATGTACATAGGAGGTAATCTTTGAATCTCATTCGAAACATATCTGATTTAAAAAATTCTTTCACCAATAGTTAGAATAGAATTTCAGGGTAGACATGGGCTATATATCCCTTGCAGCCAAAGCTGCAGATACAAGCTAATCAAAAATAAAGATTTAACACCTGGTAAATGTATAACAGCAATAAATTGTCAGGTATTATATTGCTGTCAAAACTTCATCAAGCAGCTAGTAATGTACATTCAGACAGGTTTTTACAGAAAAGTTTTTATTAATAAAGTAGTAATACATATTTTTTTTAACTGAATGTACTAGTCTTATATTAAAAAAAAATCACCATTTTAATATTGGAACATTCTCATTTCCCTTTAATAGCATAATGTAATTCAACCATTCTCGGTAAAAATCACACATTGCCCATTTGTATTAATTACGTAGTGGCATTTGACGGAGCACATTCTTTCTCTAATGCATGCGATGGAGGATGTTCCAAAATTGTATCAATTATGCCAAACGTTTTCGCCTCCATTGGTGACATAAAGCAATCTCTCTCCATAGACTGCTGCACTTTCTCAATTTGTAAGCCCGTGTGTCTTACATATAAGGAATTTATTTGCGCCTTCAGCTTCAATATTTCTTCAGCTTGAATTTGTATATCGGTAGCCTGTCCTCTGACACCACCCGATGGCTGATGGATCATTATACGAGAGTTAGGAAGAGCGTGTCTCATTCCAGGGGCACCTGCTGCCAATAACAAAGACGCCATACTGCAAGCTTGACCGACACACCATGTCGCAACTGGTGGGGTTATGTACTGCATAGTGTCATAAATACCTAAACCAGAAGTGACATTACCACCAGGAGAGTTGATGTAGAGATGCACAGGTTTCTTGCTAGATTCTGATTGAAGGAATAATAGTTGAGCAACTACTAGAGAACTTATGTCATCATTTATTGGTCCCATAAGGCAAATGATTCGTTCACGGAGAAGCCTCGAATATATATCATAGGCTCTTTCGCCTCTCCCTGTTTGCTCTACGACTATAGGCACCATCCCAAGTCTGGTCGGTTCACTTGTGCAAAACTTTCTACTTAAATAATTAGATCGGTTAATTGCAATTTGGCGTACCGTTTTGATAAATTTTCGAGAGCAATTGATTGCCATTTTGAAGTTTTAAAACAGTTTTATAGCGGTTTTTTTGCACAGAAATTACCAATTATGTCGATTAAGTCTTTGCGGTAGCTAATTTATAACAAAATGGCAATCGATTTATATTGGATTCTGTTTTAGTTAATTCTTTTTGATAATATATTCGTTATTTCCACTTACTAGAATAGTAATTTAAAAAAAAAGTAAACACATTAACTTAAATTTCTTTCTTTTTTCTAAAGACTATAAACTTTTCTATGACTTCTATTACTTTGCTGACATTGACTGTGACAATGACAAAACAAACATTGAAGTCATTATTTGTCACTGTCATTACTTCGACAGAACACAAAGATTTTGTAGGTAAACTGGATTACTAACACATTCCGTCATAACTCTTTCTATCTACAAAATACGTTTGATTATTTTTAAAAACACTATTTGTTTTATAATACGCGGTCGGGCGTACGCTACGCCCGCGACCGTCGCTTCATACCTCAATCTGCCCCTCTCGTACGAGAATTGCCCACGATGTAGAAGCACAATTTAGATACCGTATACTATTATTTATCAATTTTCATTATTCTTTGGAAGCGTTAATTAATTACTTTTCAAGTTAGGTACCTCTGAGATTTCAATTTACAATCTATAAATTAGGTCATATTATAACAAGATTAGTATGGTTGTGATGAACATTTTATTCTATTTGAGGAATACGAATACTACTGCCAAAGTATTGTCTTAACGGATAATGTTATTGAGTCATTCATTATTGAAACATGTGAAATAGGGATGATTATTTCAGTACCTACTTACTGATTCTTTTGATTGTTACAGTAATTAATAGAACTTATCTTTCAATATCTGATCATTACCTATATTAAATATTATACAGTGCTATTAAAAATTTAACCATACACGTAAATCATCTATATTAACCTAACTGCTTGGTCAGACAGAAAGCGCATCTATCTCACTCAGTTAGAAATAACATACAATCTAAAATTTGTTTATAATTAAATATTTACAGTAATATATAAAAACTTAATGTATTTACATTATACAGATTACAAAAGGAAGACCCCGTCTAACAGGTCCGCCTGCGGCATCGACCCTATTATTATGCTGGCAGCATTACCTCTTTGTACCGCTAGGGCGATGCGTTGACAGAAGTATGTGCCAGCCTTGTGGTCCCCTGTAGAGTCGACCAGCCGTGCCGACAGTGCCCTTACAAAAGCCTTCATGTCTGTTGACCAGGGGCCCAGTGTCTCTACTGCGAGCACCGCAAGCTCGTAGTCCTTGAGTAAGGATGAGTATTTGCGGCGCTTGAGAATCTGGGCCTGGTCAGCAGCAGCGCCAGCCTGTTTGCTAGTCGCTCTGATGTGGTGTGGGACTGAGCGAAGGTGTCTACGCATGTTGTATCCCACACCAGAGATTTTCCTAACCTTCACGGCACTAATGTGGCCCCGTCTTGACGTTTGCCGTCATCTCTCGCCATTCCCGTGGGTTCTAGGATCGCAGGCACAGAGATGGTGGCAAGCGAGTGACGGACCAAATCATTAATAGAGCCGTGGCGGTATAGGCGGCCAGCGCTTCTCGCACAAGAAAGGCCATGTCGTCCCAGCTGGTCCACGTTTTTACCACAGGCGCAAGCGTGAGGGACACACATTTTGGACCCGAGCCTTAAACATTTTGCTATTCTCAAGCTACCCGGGTCCAAAACTGTGCCCAACTGTCTAGACGGGAGTGCTCGCAGCCAATGACCCGATTCGGGCGCTGATACAGCAAGAATGCGGGCACGTTCAAAATCATCCTGACTATCAGCGAGTAGGGAAGTATGAGCTGCTTTTAGGCGAGGGGAGTCCCAAGCACGCTGAGTATGTCGACAGACTGGGATGTCCTCACCCGGACACGACTCGAACCAGGCCACTCTGGCCTCCTTCAGGTTCGCTATCTCATCGTCGAGTACCTGAGGATTGTTTAAAAAAATACTGACGAGAGATAATGAGCCATATACGGAGGCCAGGAAAGCAGGTAGAGCCGAACTTTCCGAAGTGCGACAATCTAAAATTAATTTTTAAAATAGGTACCTACGAACATTAAAACGTTGAATCCACCCACACAAAATATTAGCTACAAAACATAGCTAAGTATTTTAATAAATGTTCAAAATGTCCTCCTTTATTATCAATACACACGCGCGTCCTTTTAACAAATAGTTATTTCAACATATATACTTTTTACTATGTCAACCTATTTTAAGTTAATGTATTCTCGATACCAAAAAGAAATATAATATGTCTAATTGCTAATCCGTTATTATCAATATATTTACTCCCATAAAATTAAATAATTGGATCCCGCTGATTTGATTTTTTAAAACAGTTAAAACGGCATATGTACAATATTTATTTATTTATCGATTAAAAGCGTTACGTTACGCTATCTGTCACTTTAACATTTATGCGACAGCTGACGCATGTATTTATGTTGCCTAATTCTATTCTCTAGACTTATAAAAACACACATCAAAATCTTGTGAGCAGGCAGTCCGCGACCCGCGTTGAGGATGAGGAACGAAATGATAGCACGTTATAACCTACCGTGGCGCAGCATCTATCGTCGAAAAAAATGAACTATTTGAAATTATATGAGGAAAATCCAGTCCTGCGTCGGAGCTGACACTTTTTATTAATTTGACAAATTGTTTTTTCTTTGCCCGGCGGGTGTTTAAATGAATTTTGTAAGTTTAAACCCAAAAAATATCCGTTTGGAATGTTGCCTTTATTTGTCGTATCCTTTCAAAATCTATTATCCGAGTGTCTGCCTATTTCTATTTTTATGGGAAACTGAACCTATTGACAAGAATCAGATCTGTGGGTGTTAAAAAAGGCAGCGTTTTTTTTTCCGATAATACCCCATTTGAATTTGAACAATTTCAATTTCAATGCAATTAGAAGGTAATAAATTAAATCCTGATAAACTTAGATAGGGGTTACATGTTTGTGCCATTCGGGGTAGAGACCATGGGTCCGTGGGGGCCAGCTGCTCATGAATTTTACAGGGAGTTGGCTAAACGTTTGGTAGAGGCGTCGTCGGGTGACCAGAATGCTGGCTGTTACTTTGCCCAGAAGATAAGCATATGCATTCAACGGGGCAATGTCGCCAGCATTCTGGCCACTTTTCCGTCTGCCAAAGGTTTAATAGGTTTAAATTATTTATAAGTATTTATATTAGTTTATAGAATATATAGATTTATATATAGTTTAGATTATTAAACTTGTAAATATATTTAATTAGGTTAGATTTATACATACTAAATTATGTTTTATGTTATATGATTTATGTAAATTAGTAATATGTACTTATATAATAAAAAATCCTGATCTAAATAACGAGAGCAATAATTTTTCTGCTTCGGTTGTAATTCTCTGAAACTACTTTTAAAAAAATTTAAATATCAGGACCGGAGATTAAAATACCGGGACTGGGAATGGATTATTATTTCTTAATCCCTGCTTTTTTACACCCAATACATTTTCATCATAAATATTTTAAAAAAGCCTGTACACTTTTATAAAGTAGGTGAATTAATTAAATTGTAAACTTAATAGCTCGTATAAGCTTTAGCTGGAATTAATAGCTCAAAATAAATCTTCAGGAACTTAATGTCCTTTTGCATTAATTTCAATTATAATAATTTCATTTTTAATGAATACAGACGCATTATTTTAAAACAATACCACTTTTAATCGATAGGTGATAAAAAATATTCTATAATTATTTCCACCACAATAAATTTTAATTTAAAAAACTACATGTAAATAATTAAATATAAGATAATTACATGACATATGAATATCACATCACTTATACTGATATTAAAATATCTTGGCAAAACAACTAATTTATTCTCGAAAATATATCACACCTCAATGTTATAACATTCTATGGGGTTGTCGGCTCCTTAGTTTCATTAAGGCTTCCTGCCTTTTCTTTTCTATTAATAACTTTTGATCTAAGGAATTAACATTAGTGCTTGAATCAACCTTTCTTTGGGTATCATTATTCGCTGGTAAACTATTAGTTGCCTTAAAGGAACTAGGAACCTTAGGCTCAAATTTTGCCTTCTTAGTTGCAACACCATGACTTATTTTTGTTGCATTAATGTTTTGTGAACCTTGTGAGGTAAATGGCAATTGTCTTTTGGCAAGAAGTTTCTCTCTAGCTTGCTGATGTTTAATCTTGATTTCCTCTGGTGTGCATTTTATGGGAGAATCACCTGGGAACAAATAATTAAAATCAATAAGGCAGCAAAATAAATTACTAATATTTCTTAAGGCATTGTTCTTATCAAAACTTATAATTCAATTTTTTTTAAATTTTAACTTTTTCATTCTTAAAAAAAAAGAATTATAAAACACAAAAGAAATAGCCTTGAAAAATATATCTGTTTTGCTAGCTCATTCCTTTTTTAGAGAAGGCAATCTTCACAATCAGTTTTATGCTTGTGTTTTACCTAGATGGTAAATAGTGGTAGTGGGTCAGTATGCCTTCACAAGTTTTCAATAATTACTGGTCTTCTCGCATGAATTTTAATTCATGTTCCCTTACAATTTTTTTAAATGTTAAGATCGTCACACAGGCTTACGGTCCACTGGATGGTAGGTGGCTCCCGTAGCCACCTAACAAGCACAAGCAACGCCACAGATGCTACAAGCGCGATATTGACCATAGTAGGATTAATGATAAAGGGATAGAAAAGGGATAAGGAAATGGCTTACTCCCTTACCAAAACACAACAGCACACATGTTGTTATTTCAGTGGTCTTCTGTAAGAAGGTGGTTACTGCTGCCAGTCAGGCTACCCAAATAACTGCGAAACACAGTGTGCGCTGCCACTACTTACTATGTTTTTCTTTACCATTAGAGCAAATGATAATTATTTCTAATGCACACATAAAATCGAAGACTAAAATGCTGAGCCAACTAGGATTTTTAACCTCTATCGAGATATGTGTATTCCATTGGGATATCCCTATTTCTGCTGTAGTAACATACTATACTTAAAAAAAGGTAAAGTCAAGAAGAGTATTAAAATGACTAACCACTACAATGTGTTTGGAAGATGGATGCAAATTTTTATGGGGAGAAAGTTTATTTTTTTATATGTAAATATTATAACAGTTCAGGGTATTAATACAGTAAATTGTTATTGACTTTGTTATTTCCCTTTTGAGTGGAGTTAGTTAAAAATAGGCTGTCAGTGTGAAAAATTAAATCATAATTATTGATAAGTAACATAGATTATTGTTTAAGAGATTAGCATAAATCCACAAAAAAGCAATAGTCCAGAAATCAGTCAAGTAGCAACTCAAGTGCTTATTATCAAATTTTAGTGACCATAGTATGGTTTCGGCAAATTAGGACCATATAGAGGGACTAGACCTAAATTTTTGCATAACTTGCAGTATGACCATTATGCAACTTTCTACAGGTAATGACCAATTGAAAGTATTTAAAAAAAAAGATATATAGTTGTCATAATCATCATCTTCACTAACAGCTACAGACATCCAGTGCTAGACAAGGACTTCTCCATAGACACAAGACTAGAAATATTCTGTATCCTCTGCATTTTTTTCTCTAATACTTTTATCATGTCACCAAACTACCTAATAGAGGGCCATTCTCTGTGAAATCTATTGTTATATCTTTGCCACTTTGAAAACCTTTGTTGGTTCTAACTCATTCTCGAATATGAGAATAAAGTATGTCTAGTTATAATAAGTTCATAAAAAAACTTACTTGCGCTTTTCTCTTTATTATTGTGCGGCATAGTTTTGTATCTACCAAACCCCGTGCCACTCATTGTTGGCGTGTCGATTTTCATCAATGGTGACTCAGGCATTGAACTGTGTCTAATGAGTGTTTTGGAGGAAGAACTGCCATCATGCACTACTACTTCTGCAACAGTCCAATCTGTCTCCTTAATAGAAACTTTGCCAAATTCTTTTACAGATTCTTCATTCTTAGATGGCATTTGAGTTAGTCTATCTATTACGCTATCATTCAAATTTCCAAACAAATTATCAAAGGAATCATTGTAAAGGGAAGGAGAATCACAATTTTTCGCTTTTCTTACCAGCGGTGAATCTAGCTTAATACTATTGATAATGGCATCCATTGAATCATTATTCATTTCAACATTCATCAAAGATGCATTTTTTGTTTTGTTAATCAATGTCTTAGAATCTGAATCACTTTTAGCAATAGATGTGAATTTATTTTTCTTTAAGCACTCTTCAACAGCTTGACTCGCCTTCAAAAGACACTCATTAATTGAGTCATCAGATTCTAAAATCGCTTCAGGCTCAACATTATTAAAATTTGAATTTAATAAATTTTTCCTAAGAGAATTACAGTTCATCCGTGGTCCGCTTTTAGGAGAATATTCCTGTGATTCATCGAATATATCTTCATCACAAATAGGTAGTTTACCTTGATCCGCACTAAGTACACAATTTTTTGCCTTATTTTCTATTAAACTGTACAAATTTTGATTTAACTCATGCAGCTCTTGCATATAATCCGGTTTTTCCTGCGAAACCTTTTTGGTTCTGCGTTTCGGTGCTGACTCTTGTATCCTTTTCGGTATTATACTCTTCTTCTTTTTTGTGGTAAGCGGTGTAGAGTTTTTTACGCGTGATTTGGTTACATGTTTTGATGTTGGTGTATAATAATTCCAAATAACATCGGTAACGCCTTCCGCGCCGTCTTGTGTGCACAAGAAAGGGACAGGACTGTCCCCTTCAGAATCACTATCCCTTAATGGTGAGCGACTGCGATATTCAGGTGTTGAACAGGTAATACCTGCAATTTTAATATAAAATAAAATTATCGTGTAAACACATTTCTTCGTGTAATTTAATCGTAATGAAAATGAATATTACCTTTACTTTTCTTCATCATTTTATAAATATATCGTTAAAAAAACCAATTATTTGAAACGTATAGCCTTATCTGTGCGTGACGAATGCATTTATTAAAGTATACAATGCGTTTGAATAAAATGCACACACGGAGAATAGTATTTAGTGATTTAGTGACACAAAAAAATGTTATTTATTTTTATTTATTTACTTACTAGTTTTATTTAATGTACTGTGTATGTGTACCTGTCACAGAACATATATACTCTCTAACCCCTGTATCCTGCCTGTCACTTCCTACAAAAAAATGTCACAGAATAGAAAACTAAGTCCAGGTAAATATCATCTGTTTGTGCGCAGAACATATATCCTCTTTAGCGAGAGATTTAGTGCAATTTAGTGACACTATGATGATACCGCTAGTCGCTACCGTTATTTATTTCATATAAAAACAAAACTTTAAACCAAAACTTTCCACGCCCTTTTTTGTGCAAATGAAAGGAATGCAGTTCTACTTCCCTGAGTTAGTAGCATAGAGAATAGAGGTAAGGAGGACCAAATCTATATATTATGAGAAAGTGTTGGACTATATAAATTACACTTTAGAGGGACTGTAATATCATTGCGGTGTGGCCTACGAGTAAATAATGGTGTGGCGCTGTAGTTACATTTGGTACTTTAACCAACAACTTTCATGAACTACGCAACTTCATACTTTCATAATACCTACCAAACACAAACACTTTAATCTTGTTTAAAGATTTGTTAAAACAATAATAAGAATAAAGAACTTTACTAGAAACAAGGCAGTTTTTTTCCTAAATATGACAGCAAACCCAAAATATAACCAAAGGAAAACCTTTTCACCGTGAAGGGTAAAGTGTGCTGAATGGAAATATATTTCTTTAATGTTAAGATCGGCAGACAGGCTGACGATTCACTTGATGGTAGGATAAGGGGTTGGGAGGGGATAGGAAAATGGGCTCTGGCATCCCTTACTCACTCACCGAAACATGACAGCAGACGTGCTGTTATTTCAAGGTGGTCTTCTGTAAGGGTGTGGTTACTGCCTCCAGACGGACTGCCCAGATGACTGCGAAACGCAGTGTGCCCTGCCACTACTTTCTAGATCCAGACCAGAGCCAAATTTGAAAAGTTCATTTTTCAAAGTTGACCCTGCCGGGAATCGAACCGGGGAACCCTAGAACAGAGCGTTAAGCACCCTAACCACTCATCCAGCGGGCTCATCAAATATTTTTATATTTTTTTAAATGCCTATATATTATTATTTATATATACATATTTTACAGTGAAAATTTAATAGAATATTCTGAAAACAGTGCCTTTGCCGGGCGGATACTTTTTTATCCTCCTTAATTACCTTCCTAATTAGTAACCAGGCGCGTTTTTTTTTTAATTATCACGTTTCCCACTATGACGGGTGGCCGACACGACAGACTTTTTCATAATAGAGTCTCATGGAAGTACTATATACTATACGTATATAATATTTCCATGTAGAGTCTACACTCCATACCGCTCCATACATTCCACATAGCCACATAGTAACATTTTGCTACAGAGTATATAATTTTTTGGTATAGACCATGTTAATTTGCTCTGTCGACAATGAGTTTAGTTTAGTTAGGTACAGACTAATACAACATCTTTGTTGAGTTCTGTGGTTGAGTGATTGAGTCGTGTTCGTTTCGTTCGTAATTCGTATTGAATTGAAACTTTTTATGACTTCTTTTTATATCTTTCCGTCGTTCTAGCTTTTCATTTCGATTTTCGATATTTTTTGCAAAAGATACCAACTTTGTTTAAAAATTAAGTTAATGTTTTATTGTGCGTGTTTAGGTACATGTGTGTTACCTGCTAATATAAATTATGAAATCATTTTAAACAAAAAGAAATATGTACTCACAATTTCGATAAGTCGAAGTTAAAAGTAGGTATGTGTAGAATTTGATACATGAATACATAATATTTAATTAGTGAGCTTTTTTATCTTTGTACAAATATTTGTGGATCTGAATTTTACGGCTGTAATACATTCAAAACTTATCCTTAACCTCTTTTTTTTTTTAAAGCATTCATTTCATTCGAACTTGTAATAATAAATTATGTATCACGATAGTAATAAATGTAATAAAAAAACTTTCTTTCAACCTTAATTTTTGAGTTTACATATTTTAGTTCATATTCATAAGCAATTCGGATTTATCTGCGATTACCCAAGGTGTATGACTAATTAATTATAACTAACAGTTTTTTCAACAGAGACTGGAAAAGCTTTCGTAACAGCAAATCAGTTCACTTTCTATAGCTATTAGATTCAGTGAGGCGTGAAATAGAAATCTCGTAACTTTTATTTTATTTGTTACACAGGTATAAATAGTCACTATTACCAAGTGTATAAACACTAGCTACAATGCCTTCAGAAGCAAAGAAGAGGGCTCAACAGAAAAAGAAAGAGCAGGCCAATAATAGAAACAAAAAGGTTGTAAATAAAGTATCAAGCAACATAGAGGAAAATGTATTAGATATTGACGGTTCAACAAAATGTGAACGTGAAATAACTGCTGAAGGTACAGTAAGATTTTGTTAATAAGACTTTTATGTTAAGATTAACAGTTAGGCTGACGGTCCATTTGATGGTAGGTGCTCACTGTCACCTATAACACGGTAGTGTTAAGTGCTGCTGCTTTATTGTTGATAATGAGCCACACATTTCTCATGGTATATCTATTTGGTAGGTGTACTTTCTTCTGCTAAAGCTTTTTCACTATTATCAATTAATATTTTTCTTTGTTTTTTTGAGAACATATGGTCTTTCTGTAGTGTTCGAAGTTCATTTTCTTCTGTCTGGTTGGCATTCAAATCTTGTAGGATTACTCTCTGAATTCATGCAAACTTGTGAAACTGAACCCATTACATGATATTGAATATAATTTTCCATATCATTTGATAACCGAAACAAGAATAAAGTGGTACTCATATACACAGACAGTGATGTAACAATAAACAAAAATGAAACCTATTTTTTATGAGGGGAGAAATCTTCAAAAGATATCCTATGAATAGGGTTGCCAGGCCTCAAAATCGAAAATCCAGACACAGACTCATATTTAGCTGGACATTTTGCCACAAAAGCCTGACACACGGGTTTTTAAAAGAAATAGTTCTTTTTATTTGTGCATATATTACTTTAAGACTTGCTCTACTCCTTATTATGAATCACATATTGTTTTTTTAAAGTAATTTGTAAGATCGTGAGTCATGTATGTCCGTGTGATTAGGCCGCTGCGGGGTTGACCAAATCCTAACAAAAGCCTGACGGGCTGGACTTGTATATATTTGGCCGGACACGACTGTAAAAAGCCTGACATACCTATGAACAAATGCCATATCCTAAGAACATGCCTGCTGCTTACCATTAAATTTCAAACATTCCTTTGAGCTGTACAAAAATAAATTTAGGTCGGTGCATACTTAAATAAAATAAAGGTTATTAACAATGTGTCTTGTTATTTATTACATCATATTATGGTTTCTTCTGTACTCTAACAGTAAGAATAAAGTAAAATAAATGAGACATTACCATTTCATTGCCGGGTTATCCCTTGGGTCCATAGTACCTTGGTGTTACGCTTGACTGAAGATTTACCTTCAGTCCCCACATAAAGCGTGTCAGGGACAGGGCAGTATTCATCCTGAGTCCCCTGATGTGCTTCATAGGCAGGCTGAGTACAATGACCCTTAGAGATAAGGTGACATTGAACAAAATCTGTGACAAACCAATTATGACATATGCTAGTGTAGTCTGTGTGCACGATCCTCACATCCATATCCAATCCCTTCAGAATGTCGAAAACCGATTCCTGCAGAAAGCAGGACAACCATGTTACATCCGCAAACAATCTCCACCATCACCTAAACCTCCCCACAATCGTCAAAAATAGACTTAGGGTCTAAGTCTATTTTTGATTGACAATATTATTAACAATGTATTTTTAAACTGGAAATTGTTTTCTAAACACGGCAAATGTTATAAAAGTAGTAAAGATGGTTGTCAAACGTGGACCTTAACTAAAAAACAAGAAGAGAAACTTAAAATCTGTCAGAGACAAATGGAAAGAAGTTTGTTAGGAGTATAGCTTCGGGATAGACTGAGAAAGGAAGAACTAAGATGTAAAACTAAAATCAATGACATAGGATTCTCAAATAGAAATGGGTTGGACACCAAGCCAGACTTACAGATAACAGATGGACAAAAGTGGTGGGAGAATGGGTACCCAGAGATAAGAAAAGGTCAAAAGGTACACCACGGAAATCATGGGATGATGTATTTAGGAAAAAGATAGGAGTGACATGGAGAAGGGTAGCAAAAAACAGACATGAGTAGTTAAAGATGGGGAAATAAAGGCTTTTTTATTTTTATTTATTATAAATATGGTAAATATTTCAAAATGATCAACTTGTTTGGAGTTTTTATCGACATTGAGGAACCGAATATCATTGATACTCCTTAGAATTCATGACTATTATACAAAATAATTAAAGGAATCTATGACAATAAAAATATAAAACTGTCAAGTTGTTCCTGGTTTAAGAAATGTGACGTCATATACAGTCTCCATTGCTATTCTAGCATTTTGGTGCAAAGGCATTTTGGTGGTATAATTTAAAAAATAATTTTTTTCTTTGAAATAAAAACCTCTATATTTTTAAAAAATTAAATTTATTTTGTGTAAAGAAAATGCGTAGATACATCATGGTATTTCAAAATCAGTCATCATGTGTATTGTACAAACTTATCTCGATACTTAGTTTGGGCATCTCATATAATGTACATAGTTACAATCAGATGCACGTGATATGCATGGTCACTGCTTACTAGCCAATCGAATTCTAGCTTCGCCAGATACAAAGACGTACACAAGCCAGGGTAGTAAAATCAGTGGTGGGGGTGCTCAAGAAATAGAACCCTTCCCTATTAAACTATCCTGGCTTGAGATGCTAGCTTACTAGTTTTCTTACTAGCTTACTAGTCCAGAAAATACCCTAGTTTTTGTAATACATCTTCTAGTAATTTTTCTAATGCAAATTGGCATAGTTTCCGAAGTAACTGTTTCAGTCGAATTGCATGCACTTCATTTTTTTTTTTTTTTAATGAATGCACTTCATTTTACTTCACAGACGTGTTGTTTGTTACCTTAGTCACTGCAATAGTGGCTTAAAATTATCTAGCATCAGGTAATCAGCTTTAGCATGTTCTGAGTCAGGACTGTACAGCACAGTATCTATGTAGCTTGTTATCCTAGATAAAAAACCAGCCTCGTGCATCAAGGGGCAGTTTGACCATGGCAATTTAATATGTCAATGCCGACCCTTAAATTAATTGCAATTCCTTACTATGGAATAAAGAAATAAGTTTTTTATTAAACATGTTCTAGTATTTAAGTTACATTGTGATGTAATACAGTTTATTTTGTTGTGATAAACTGACTTTCTCCTTAAGGCTCGGCGCAAACGGGCCACCAACCACAGCCACTGGTAGCCAGCAACAGCTATATGCATGTATTTTGTATAGACGCACCGCACACGTGTAGCCTGTGGTGGCCATTCGCTACAGCAGCGCAATATATGAAAAAATGGTGTTAAGTCGCTGTCGCTCGCCACCAGTGGCTGTGGTCGGTGGCCCGTTTGCGCCGGGCCTAACTTGTTAACTAACTATATCATATAAATTATTTTGATTGCTTTTATTACAGAGGAATTATGCATTAAATTAGAAGCAGAAGCAAAGTTGAATTCAGAGGCGAGATCCTGTACTGGTTCTCTAGCTGTACATCCACGCTCGCGTGATATAAAAATTGCCAATTTTTCTGTGACTTTCTATGGCAGCGAACTTTTGCAAGACACACTTTTGGAGCTTAACTGTGGACGGCGATATGGCCTTGTTGGTTTAAATGGTTGCGGTAAGTGGTTTTTTTTTTAATGTTAAGGTCGGCAGACAGACTGACGGTCCACTTGATGGTAGGTGGCTACCGTCGCCTATAACACATGCAACGCCACAGCTGCTGCAAGTGCGCTCCAGCACATCCAGCGACTCGCTCCCGGCTTCGCATGGGTGCATTTTTTTCTGCAAATTATTATTTATTTTTATTTATTTATTATATAAATACCTTCCTCATTTGACGTTCTTTATATTAGTGAAAATGGAAAGTTCTGTTGCATGGTTTAGGAGGAATTAACGGATATACAGACAGACATGGGAGTGACTGTTAATTCAATTTCTTTTTTAAAGTTAAGGTTGGCAGACATCCCTTACTCACCATAACACACCAGCACAAATGCTGTTATTTCACGATGATCTTCTGTAAGGGACTGCACAAATGACTGCAAAACACAGTGTGTCCTGTCAGTACTTTGCAAATCCAGACCAAAACCAACTTAGAAAAATATCATTTCCAAAGTTGACCATGCCAAGAATCGAACCCGGGAATACTCATCCAATGCGCTCGTCATTAACTTTTTTTAAAAGTAGTTTCTGAAAAAAAAAAGGTAGAAATAGGACCGTAAACAGCAATTCAAATTTAATATACTTACATACTTTCTGTAGGCAAATCGTCTCTGTTATCTGTTTTGGGACGACGCGAAGTTCCCATACCGGATCATATAGACATATTCCATTTAACCCGAGAAATGCCAGCATCAGACAAGACGGCACTCGAATGTGTGATGGAAGTGGACAAGGAACGCGTGCAATTGGAACAGCTCGCCGAAGAGCTGGTGCAGTGTGAAGATGACGAATCGCAGGAGCAATTGATGGATGTGTACGAGCGGTTAGATGAGCTGGCTTCGGACACGGCCGAGCCTCGAGCTGCGAATATTCTCCACGGATTAGGATTCACACGTGATATGCAACGGAAACCAACGAAGGACTTCTCTGGCGGATGGAGAATGCGTATTGCTCTGGCACGTGCCCTCTATGTTAAGCCTCATCTGCTTCTGCTGGATGAGCCTACGAATCATCTCGATCTTGATGCATGTGTCTGGCTCGAGGAGGAGCTCAAAAAGTGAGTATCAACAGACATAGTAAAGAATCCCTTACAAAAGCCCATTGTGAAGTTGCTCTCGTGTTTCAGTGTGTTAGCAATGTGTGCTAGCCCACATTTCCCTAATTGCCTTGTATTTTATCCTTTAAAGCTAGAGAAGCTGCGCAATTGGCAGATGTTCCTTTTAGGCAATGCTAGAGTGTCGTGTGTAGTTTTTGTCATGAATTAATAATATATCTGCCGTACATTGTAATATATTATGTTGCCTTGTGTTTTTAGGGTTCCATACGTACGAATAAAAAACGGAACCCTTATAGGATCACCGTGTGTCCGTTGAAAAAACTACAGAAATTACTTAGGATTAACCTATAAGAAGTCCATGATATTAAAATAACATGGTAAATCACTCAATATTGCGTGGATAAATAACGTGACAAGTAACGTGATATAAAACGGGACAAGTGCGAGTTCAAATTTTGAATTGCAGATGCGAGTTTGAATTGCAGATGTTGTGTAATTGTTAAAAATGTCTAGAAATATTTGAATAAATAATATATAGTATTGTAATAATAAACATATGTATGGATGTTGTTGATAATACATTTCACATTATGCAATGAATATATTTTATTATGGCACTAGCTGTGACTCGCGGTTTCAGCTAAAAATAAATAGGTTATTTAAAATGATAAATAACCTATAGTCTATTCTTCAAATACAAAAAGAATTTTTAAAATCTGACTGGCAGTTCCAAAAACATACCTACTTTGCTATAGTTAATCCAATTATATTTAGAAATGTGAAATTTTAAGATAGTTTTAATTTAAGATTTGTGAATTGTGAGCAGAAAACGTATAATATTAAAAAAAGACAAAAACATACATTTCCAAATTCATAACATTACATTAGCCTTACTTATTTCTGAACAAAAAAATTATAATAATAATAGTCACTAACGGGCAGCAATTATTAACAAATCTATAAACATGTGCATTGTAAGTCCCATTTTAAATATCTAATTAGGTTGAGTACTAGCGTCTAAACTAGGTTGAGCCTGTATCTTAGACGCTAGTTTCTTCCAGTGAAAATTTTCATTTATGACAACAATCCATTCTATTTTACACACATTTTTAAGTAAACATTTTTGATTTTACAAATATGAGGGTAATTTAAAAGATTTAATAAATAAAAATAACTTACTCTACATATACATTAGGTATTAAATTATGGAAGAAAGAAATACCCTCTGAAGTTCTGAACAATAAGTTATACTACTAAAATTGTAAACTTAAGACAAAAAGAACACAAAATAAGTTAAAATATAAATAAAAGAAAAAGTTAAAGTAATTTAACTTTGTTTTTTCTACATAATATATTATAAATTTCTTCTTTCTTTCTTCTCTACTTCTTTTCCTGAATTTTCAACTTGTGTTTACTGCATTTTACTTAATGTGTTAGGAATAAAAAGAAATTGCAAAAAATATTTCACACTATGCCTCACTTAGGAGAAGGAGTGATGTATTTGTATGTATCACTTATGTATTTTTAGGTCCAGTAATCAGTTTTAATCACTAATCGGTCACTTTCTCTGGGTGAACAATACACCTTCTATTTTCTCATAACTTTACTTACATTATTAGACACAATTAAAATTGTTAACTATGCTCCATGATGAGTACAGGAATTGATGTTGGATTTCAGCTACAAACGCATTCTGGTATTGATCTCACACTCTCAGGACTTCCTAAACGGAGTGTGCACAAACATAGTGCACATGTCTCATCGAAGGCTCAAGTACTACACCGGTAACTATGAGGCGTTTGTACGCACCCGAAGTGAATTGCTCGACCATCAGATGAAGCAATACAACTGGGAACAGGATCAGATTGCTCACATGAAGGTAGGCAATTTTTTTTTGTAATAATCTAGAATGCAAACTGATATAAAATGTATCTAAATCTTCAGCTATTTCTGCGATAAATAGTGTCAAGAATTCTTTTATTTGAAGGTCGTCAGACAGGCTGTCAGTTCACTTTATGGTAGGTGGCTACGGTAGTCTATAACACAAGTAACGCCACAGGTGCTGAAAGTGCGCTGCCATAGTAGGATTAAGGTTAAGGGATTATAGGAAGAGATAGGGAAATAGACTCTATCATCTCTTACTCACACATCAAAATTTCACAGTGGTCTTTTGTGAGGATGTAGTTACTGCTACCTGACAGGCTGCCTAAATGACTGCGAAAAGCAGTGCGCCCTGCCATAATCAAATCCAGACTTTAAAAAATGTCAGAAGTTTCTAAAGTTTCCCAAACTTTTTAAAAAAATTCCAACTTTAAAAAATTAAATTCCAAAGTTGGCCCTGCCGGAAATCGAACCCGGGCCCCCTGAAACAGTGCGCTAAGGCAACCACTCGACCAACATTAATTTTTTAATGTGGTCTTTTTGTGATTAAGTGAGTGCAGACTTTTTCATAAAAAAAAACTACAATTTAATTGTCGGTGTCTATCATCATCTATAAATACAAATAAGGCCAGGGGTGTTGCAAATGCCCTGCCAACTTGTTAGGATAAGGGATAGAGGAATGGATTCTGGCATCCCTTATTCACGAAGTCGCGGGCAAAAGCTAGTAGAAGTCTAAAATAGATATTCTATTCATAATAGGCAATCTATATATATCACCCGATATATCAGTCACACGGTAACTATTTGATACTTATACTGTGTCTCAGATGCCTATTAAAAAAAGCTCTTATAGATCAAGGTGTCCAATCGTATTAATAAAATAAATGCGAAAGATTCTCGCAGTAATTACTTTTCAGTAATATATTTTATAGATCAGAATAACATGTAGGAAGAAGTCACTGGCAAAAGCTAGTGTCAACTGTTAAAAATATAGGAGTTAAATTGAAATGTAATGTGATTTGAAGCTCTTTTTATTTTTTCTAAAGAATTACATTGCAAGATTTGGTCACGGGTCCGCGAAATTGGCGCGTCAAGCCCAATCCAAGGAGAAGACTCTCGCCAAGATGGTGGCACAGGGGCTCACGGAGAAAGTGGTCGACGACAAGACTTTGAACTTCTACTTCCCGTCGTGTGGCAAAGTGCCCCCTCCAGTTATCATGGTGCAGGTCAGTGCCACTCAAACTTTCAACTGTGACATTCCACGGAACTTATAAATAAAGATGGAAAGGCCATTAGTCATATTTTTTGCTAGCTGAACCCGACCACGATTCATTGTGGCATGCACGTGGGGTGGGCACTGTACTAAACACTGCTTATATATATTATTTTTATTCTCCTTATAACATCGGCTATATGCCAATGAAAGTCCCATATAATCGGTCCAGCTGTAACAGTTCTTTTTTTTTGTTCTGTAAAAGTACTGTATGTACTGTGATTTACATTTATCTAGTAAGAAGAAATTATTTTGATATAACAAAAAGACGCTTCAATTTTATTTATATGTATGGATTAGAACAATTGTCGCTTGACAATACCCACCTCTCACACATACATAAAACCCGAGCTATTATTTCGTTCCGAAACCTACCATGCGAATCTATAGTGAGAGATATCAATGTTACGGCTACTGACAATACTTTACAAGCCGGCATACACGGTTGCACATGGCAAGGAATATGCGCGTTTTTATCAAGAAATTCATATAATGAATTTTTATTATATTTTTGACTTGGCTTTGAAAAGATATACTTCCTCATTTAATGTTCTTTTAAACTTTTTGCGCTGTAAGTTATAATAGCACAATTGGGCATTAAGAGTGATTTTAGCGGAATTCCGTTCTACAACGCACAGTGGACAGTCGACTGAAATATGACTGAGTATGACCATCTGGTCATAGTTGTGGCACACGCAACCCGTCTACATTACCATTTCCACAAAGTTCACTGTGGAATAAAGTTGATGATTTTTTTTAATGTTATTTTTATTACGTATTAATCTATAAATACCCTAAATAATATACTTATTTTGAATATACACAAATTCTTTAATGTCGTGTTCTATGTGTCAATAATTTTAGCGTTCATGTTTTCTTCTCTCGCTCAAAATGGTTCAATAACCAAATTAATCCGATTTTTTAAAATTACGAATAGTACAACTAGCTTAGTTTGGGGTCATATGATTAGATGTTTTTGTAAATTATTTTTATTGTTGAGTTTGTGTGTATTTCAGAACGTGTCATTCCGATATACGGAAACTGGGCCATGGATCTATAAGAATCTGGAGTTTGGTATCGACCTCGACACGCGAATAGCACTGGTTGGTCCCAATGGCGCTGGCAAGTCAACGTTACTCAAACTTCTCTATGGAGATGTGAGTACGCATCAACAATTCAAAAAATTAATTCCAAATAGCATTTATAACATTGTCATCGTATCACTAATTAATTCCCGGAGATCTTCTAAAAAGAAAATTAAAAATTTAAGGCCTAACGAAAAATATATATGAGCAAATTGATTTTGTATCAATCTTTCAATGCCTAGAAAAAAGGGAAGAAAAGCTAATCTTAATATATAAAAATGAATCCCCATTTCCCTTGGTCACGGCATCACGCGTGAACGGGTAGACCGATTTTAATTCGGTTTTCACTAATGGAAAGAGGGATAAACGGGGAATGTTCATATATATAAAAATTGCACGCCGGGCGAAGCCGGGGGCGGGTCGCTAGTAAATTATATAATTAGCCATTTAAAACAATATTCAGATTAGTTTTTTGTATTTATCTACATTTTTGAAAAACGAACAATGACATATATATAGCCAATAAGATTTAATTTCACGTGACAGCTGGTGCCCACTGCTGGAATGATCCGCAAGAACTCGCACCTACGCATCGGCCGCTACCACCAGCACTTGCACGAGTTGCTTGACTTGGAACTGTCTCCATTGGAGTATATGATGAGGGAGTTCCCGAATGTGGCCGAAAGGGAAGCCATGCGGGCCATTATAGGCCGATACGGGTTGACGGGACGCCAGCAGGTGGGTTAAGGCAAATTTATTTTGGAAATACATATTGTGACAAATAGATGTATATAAAAGTTTATTCACATTTGACTCTCGTTGGTACGTCTTTAACCGCCTATTGTGAAACGCATATGCACGTCTAATTAGCGAGAGTTTGAATTGAATTTTGAATTTTACACCATTGAGTCTTGTAACATCCAAGGATCACTGTGAAGATGTCGTCATGCAAAAAAATTTATAGGAGAGATACATTGGCTGGTTAGTTTGACTGACGTTGTTGATCAACTTACAGAGTATTTATACCCTGTCAATAAATCCAATTGGTAGTCCATTGAGAGGATCTAACATGAACTTGGAATCTTTTCGATTTCGTGGGTAAATTGGAAGTAGTTATTTTTACTGTAATAGTGAAGGGATCTTCATTGAATTCAATTCAACTCATATAGAGTTTCTGCTAATGGAAATATTTTGTGGAAAACTGCATATCTTCAAAGTTACTGAGGCTAATTTTGCCTTTGACCCAGGTTTGCCCGATGCGACAGCTATCAGACGGTCAACGATGTAGAGCGGTGTTCGCTTGGCTGGCGACACATGCCCCTCACTTACTGCTGCTGGACGAGCCCACTAATCATCTCGACATGGAGACCATAGACGCTCTGGCGGAAGCCATCAATCATTTCGATGGTGGCATGGTGCTTGTGAGTCACGATTTTAGACTCATTAATCAGGTATGTTACTATTTGTTCGTTCGTAACTATTATTGTTACTATCGTGTTCAGTTGGCAGGCCTCCGTGTGTTAATTGGCTTGTTTCTTATATAATTAGATGTAGATTACGTATGTGAGAAGGCTTGCGTAGAAACTGAAGTGATTTAGAAAATATTAATTACTAGCTGAGCCCGCAACTTCGTACACGTGGTGTTCGGTATAGCGCGTAGCTTTTTTGTTTGTAAACCGATTGGAATGAAACAAACACTAAATGTTACGGGAAGCTTGCTGCACAGTGAAAACCGCTTTCAAATCGGTTAAGCCATTTCAGAGATTAGCATTCGTAAGCGCACAGACAAACATTCTAGAAACTATCTTTTTGACCTCGGTAACAAGTGTACAAATTCTTTTTTTGAAAAAATATTTAATGTACAGAAACGGCTCATGAATAAATATAAATCAAGGCTAATTATTGTTTTAATTTTTCCAAATCGTCACTTACATAACAATAATTGTGGCCCTTGGCTGCGCCTACTTTAAATTTGCATTCCTGCCGTGTGTTCAACTCACCAAGTAATTTGATGGCACTTGACATACCTGTTGTAATAAAATAGCAACATATCCTAGTGCTTGTTTGCTCCTAACACGGATTTCAGACTGAGAACATATTTTTTTACTTGGTCATAATAATTAACAATAATAAAATTGTTTTCAGGTCGCTGAAGAAATCTGGATTTGTGAAGGTGGCACCGTGACCAAGTGGGAAGGCGGCATCCTCAAATATAAGGATCATCTCAAGAAAAAGATCCTTAAAGAAAATGCTGCTAATGCAGTTAATATACGCAAATAAATAAATATGTAGTCACGTTACTATATAGTTGAAAACATGTTTATGTTGCTATGTGATGCTGTATTTATTATTATAACTGTTGCCTTGTAAAGTAATTAAATAGTGAAATTAAAAACGTTAGTTTGTAATTATTTCCTTTCCAAATGAGCTGCCAAAGTGCCCTGCTAATTCTACGTAATAATGGGGTATCTTTATTATAAATATTTTTATAAGATGCACCACAATACTATCTTCAATCATATTATAAAAACAATAAACTGTAGCTATTTTATACCGTGTAACTTAAATCTCTGTAAAATAATAAAACTCTGTTTCAAATGTTTTTATTATTGTGAAATTTTGCCGCCCCCTAGAAAGTGCCACCCCCACTACGCTACGCCATTGTCTTGCACCGTAAGAATGCTTTACAATAAATAAACTTTTTAATTTTTCCTGTTAATATCTACAACAGTAACATCTTAATTATAATGGGAGATATCTTATAAGTATATGGGACGCTATACGTAGTATATAATACTTCCATGAATGGGACTTCATCGATTATTATACTACCATGTTAAAAATTTGTTCAGAGGAGGTTTGAGGTATTTGCGTCCACACACCACTTCTCGTTCTCGATTAAATATTAACGAGTGTACAAACAGTGTTGCCAACTTAGGTTTTGTAGAGCTAAATCTAGCTACAAATTGTTGGTAGATTAGCTAAATCTACCGACAATCATAATATCCACATTGGTATCACTATGTTCAATAAAAGATAATTCTCCAAAATAGTATGAGCACCTCGACCTATGATGGTAAAATAGTAGTTGTAAAATGGTTTTGCGTTATTAATTTATTTATGAAGTCCTTCAGATTCCTGAATAGTGCGAAAGTTCAGACCAATGTTGTAATCTGTGATTTGTCTAGTTCAGTATTGTCTTTGTTCTACTAATGTCTGCAATGTCTGCCCGTGTGATTAAAATAATAAACGAAGTTAAAGAAAATATACGACTTTAATTCAAGAAACTCGAACCCCAACACGCCAACAGAAGAACCAAATGTCTGAAAGTTCCTTTTCAGATTGTTTGGTTATAAGAGAATATGATCAGTGAAAACATGTTACAAAATAAAGCTTACACACAAATTTTTCGCAGTAAATTGTTCTATGAACATTTCTTAGGTTAGCTTAACGTAGTTAAAAATCAAATATCGAAATTCGAAAGTGACTCAAATGACACAAAGAATTCAGATATTTTTTCTAAATAATAGTTGGCAACACTGTGTACAATAATTTGCTTGCACTGCGCCACTGTCTGTCAAGTGTTTAGTTAGCACAGAACATATTATATACTCTCTAGCGAGAGTTAGTTAGTGTTCTGGTACAGACTAATACAACATCTTTGGTGTTCTGTTAGGTCAATTGTCAAAAATGTCAAGATTGTCAAGTCAATTTTGGCCTGCGTCTTGTTTGGACGTGTACTTCGTGACCTGCGATGCTGCGGGCAGTGATCAGTGTAAAGTGTTAAAATAAAAACCTTTGTCAAGATGTTGGCGGACGGTGAAATAGTTGGTGATGGTTCCTGGAACCTCACAATTTTCGTGACGGATTTGAATGAAAAGAGAACTATGGTTGTGAAGGGGGACATGCACATTGGCGGTGTGATGCTGAAACTCACCGAGAGTTTTGGTAAGTTGTTCATATTTTTTTAAATTTAGTATTATAATTATATTCTATACCACAAATCCATTATTCTGTTAATTTTTATTTTTTTAATTATCAGCCATAGTGAACGAGGACTTGAACCGTATAAATAAACCTTTACCTTTAATTGTAATAAAAGTAAAGCCATTTATAAATTTAAATACATATATAATTTATGATAATAATAATCTGAATTGTGTACTTAAAGATCAGTTATTTTTGTTTTTCTGACAACATCATTGTCATTGTTACAATCTGTCCCTAACTCTGGTGAGTCATTACTTTTCTGGGTTGAGTTGGATTATCCTATTATATTATGTTTTTGGCATTATTGTGAGATTTCTAATAATAAAACATATTCCTAAACAGTAGACACTTTCAAAACAATTACTCTTGGGGCACTCGCATTTTATTGTATTTAGTAATAATTATTATTAATAATACATATTATAGTTATATTAGTTACTACTGAGATTACAATTATAGTGATAATAGATAGATAAAAAGATAGTGAATATTGTACTATACATGGTTATTTTAATATATAAGGTTTGCTGGTTCCATAATAATTGCATATTTTTTTATATAAAGAAAACAACTAGATTAGCCATTTTCCCCGTGATTTAGCCCTGTGGCGTTGCTTGTGATGTAGTCAAAGTCAACATAGTCACCTACCATCAAGTGGACCGTCTGCCTGTCTGTCACCCTCAACATAAAAAGAAACTAAAAAAATGGAACCTCTTCATGATAAAATTATAAGCAACATAGAAGTGTTTTGATTGTTAATGTTATTGTACTGATATGTATGATTTAAAGTAAATATAATTTGATAAATGACAATAAAATTGCATAATTTATATTTAAGAAGCAACTTTCAATCAGCAGATTTTAACTGGTCTTAATGTCACTAAGAATAGACACTTTTTAAAACAGCAATAATGAAACATAAACAGTTTGTGCAAGGGAGATAAAAATAAAGAATGTTAGGCATGCATCCAACTTGTTTTGGTTGTTTTTTTGGGATGGGCTGTAGATACCTAAAGAATAGCCATTTGCATATTCATATGCAGTATTGATATTAGACACTAACTTTATTATAAATGACAAATTTTGTTAAAGCCTTAATTTTAATGATTACTTTTGTTACAGGCGTAATTTTAAATGATTACTTTTGTCAAACGCTTCACTTTAAGCGATAAATTTTGTTAAAGGCTTAATTTTAAATGATTAATTTTGTTAAAGGCTTAATTTTAAATGATTTCTTTTGTTAGAGGCTTAATTTTAAATGATAATTTAAATTAGCTTTTAATTTTGTTAAAGGCTTGTTGGTAGATGGCTATCATTGCCTATAACACGAGCAACGCCAAAGTTGCTGTAAGTGCACTGCTGACTACTATAGGATTAAGAATAAGGGATTAGGAGGCGATGGTTAAATGGGCTCTCACTCACTCACCGAAACACAACTGCCACATGCTGTTATTTCACAGTGATCTTCTGTAAGGGGGTGGTTACTGCCGCCTGCCCAAATGACTGCGAAGTGCAGTGTGCCCTGCCACTGTTTCCAGATCCAGACCAGAGCCAAATTTGAAAAGTTCATTTTTCAAAGTTGATCCTACCGGAAATCGAAACAGAGCGTTAAGGCTTAAGGCTAGCACCCTAACCACTCATCTAACGGGTTAGTCAAAATACCATGTTTTAAGAAATACTAATACATAGTTACAATTTTTTTTTCTGTTAAGAAGAAGTCTACATAATACACAAGGTGAGTATTGTTCTACAAATTTTATTGCAAAATTCTCAGTGACCATTTTGAGCCTTCAAAGTTGTAAACATTAAAATTCATAAAAATATATATTAATACATTATTTTGCAACATTTAATGTGTATTTTCACTGAATCTGTTTTTTTTACACCTACATACGCATACGAAAATAGCGAATAGATAAAATAAATACAAAATGGCCGCTGATATATTCGCCCATTTATCTATGAATTATTTATTTTACTACTTGTTATTGACTGACTACACAAATTTCCATTTAAAGTTTCCATGTTCCTTAATACAATTATATAAAAAAAGAAAGTGGTTTAAAGAAAATAATCAAGATGATTTACTTAAGGGCTTCACTTGGGTGTGACTTGGGTAAATGACATTTACATTGGAACTCGCTGTCGGCGGAGACAATTCAACAGCCTAGAAATTGTGTTTTTTTTTTGTTTTTGCCATTAGAACAATACACAAAAAAAAAATTATACAATTTTATAAACTGACATTAACTTATTAATAGATACCAGGATTCATATGCGCGCAATAAGCCGTTTTCGAGAGTATTTTCAATAAAAGTCAAATTCTTCTTGTGTTCTGACTTTTTTGTGGAGTTTCTATTACTTTAACGAAAATTCTAATTAATACAATTGGTTCGTCACATGTTTATGTATAATATATATTTTTTTCAAAGCAATTGTGTTGTCTATTTCTTGTAACATCTTCATTAAATAATGGATATTTTTAGTATTTAGCGTTTGTCTCCACCTTAACAATTCAATTTAAGAGTAAATAGGTTTTTTAAGCCATTATTTATATAATAAAATTATCATAAAATTTTAAATTGTTAATTTAATTTTTATAGAAAGTTCTAATGTATTCTTATAAGGCAGATAATAGAAGAGATAATTGAAAAGTAAAAATTTAATTTAAGACGATAGAGAAAAGGATCTAGGTAAAGATTTAGTGGGTGTGTGTGTATGTGGGTGCGTGCGTGCGTGTGTGTATGTATGACAATTTGTCCTATTCACGCACGACACTGCGCTTGATGGACGCCTTAATGTAATATGCCTTTTATATGCCTTAATGAAATAAATTTTGAAAATTACTAGTGTCACAGGCTTATTTATTTTAATTATAACTATTAAGGTATATTTTATTTTGGGATAACTATTTAAGCATTTCAAAAATAGTTTTACCGAACTTAACTTTTATTTCTCATATACCCACACTTCATTCAGGATTCAGCTCCGCACTTTTAAATTTTTTTGTAGGTATATGCGATCTTACGTCGGAGAAAAAAAAGTAATGAAGTCAAGAAATTCCAAGTAAAGATAAATTTTTAAGTAGGTACCTAATATTTGCTGTGATCGTTTGTTGACTGCCTTAGCATTTTATATCATAAAAAAAGAAAACAGAAAAAGTATGTTTATGCGCTGCATTCGTAGATATTATTCTCTCTAATACATTAATCTAGCTTCATGTTGTATTGTAAAAAGTTCTTACAACCCACTACAAGTTCTCTTCAGAAGAGTAAATTGAATAATTTCTGAGGCTAAGTGGCAGAACTCGTTTGACAATATCGCAAGAGACATTGCGATGTGAAATTATATTTATGATGGCCAATAATTTTTTCCTCTCTTTATATAAATTGACTATTTGTGGTCCATAATATTATTTACTGTAGGATAAAAATTTTAATACAATGAACTTTAATTGTATTTTGATTATAATTTTACTTTTAGTTTCATATGCCGATTCTAAGAAGAAGAATCCAAAAAGAATAATTTGTTTTTTTTTTTTGTTAATTTTTATTATTTTATTGTGTTCTATGAGACTGTACTGTCATTGTATATTAAAACTTAATAAAACCTATCTGTGTAAGGATAACCAATATTAACCAAATTAATCCTAATGAGGGCTGTAAAGTCTACACATTGGGCCAAGGTGCTGGGCCAGCATGTTGGGCGAATGTGACGGATCCCGTATACATGTCGCAGGCAATTTGTATGATTCCGCCGTTTACATAAGGCTTCGTCAGTTTAAAAACGCTTGCGGTTATGTAATATGCCGAAGGCAAAATGATAACTCGTTTAATTGTTGTAATTTCGATGTTGATTATAGTTTCAGGGTGACCATGATAAAACACAGTTTGGACAAATCAGACTTTATTTCAGCAATCAGGTACTAATAAAGATTTCAAGTATGACTAAAGTATGTGCTTTGATTTAGTTCTCCTCGGGAAGTCACCGCATGTGATAATGTGTGTTTTGGTTAAACTTTAAAACATTAAAACGTTTTCTGACTGATATTAGGTCCAAAATAGTTTTTCAAAATTGTAAGAAAGCTGCCTTGGGCAGGTATAAAACTAGCTTTCGGGAGTTAAAATATCTCATTATCTCATATTTTTTTTACCAATAATACTCTGCATGGGTCCTCCGAGAACCAAATTCTATGGATACCATAGCATTTTTTAAATGCCGGATAACCTCAAAAACCTTGTTTTTATTCCACGGCTTTTTTATTTCTCCCGTTTGAGAATCGTAAAACTGTTTTAATTCACTATAATAAATGTCTTTCAAATCACAATTTTTTTTTGAAAAAACTTTCTGTGTCACAAAATCACTACTTGACGCCATTTTTCTTGTTTTGATCAACAGCAGCGACACGCGTGGTAAAAACCAGAACTAAATACTTTTGCCGCGGCATTATGTAGGCGGCGTTTGAATTGTGAATGAAATATTGTGGCATACTATATAATGACATGGCAATATACATTTTGCCTTTAGCATATTACATAACTGAGAGCGTTTTTAAACTGACGAAGCCGTATGGAAACGGCGGAATCATACAAATTGCCTGCGACATACACATTGACGTACTGATCATTCTGCATTGGCTCTTCGATAAAGATGACTGTGGAAAGTCTTGCAGCCGCGGCAATTTGTTTATACGGTACGGTTAATTATTACCTAATTAAACGTTTTTATTTTGCGTATGCTTTGGATTCCATATTACTGGTTAATTACGATACATTTCAATAAATTGTAAAACCTCATTGCTTGTCATCGTCATCGTAACTGGGGAACGTAAATTTCACTCACGCGCAACACTAGTGTCATTGCTGATAAATATCGTACTGATTAATATGCGAACCTGTGAACACTGTTTGCGGAACGCGCCAAGATCCTTTGATGTGTGCACCAAAAACTGACTCTTTTCCGTTGGCCGGCCAGCGTTGGCGCAAATTATCAACATACCGCCAAGTATGTTTACCAACATACCAAGATCTCTACACGTTGCTCCAGCACCTTGGCCCAATGTGTACAGCCCCCCATAACAAATGGTTGTTCCCCGTAGACAGGGACATAGTGAGAAGTTACAAAATATGTAGCATAAGAAACTTCGCCATGAATAAAATAATTAGACAGCCAACTTCCGTCATATTTTATCATCTCACATATTTTTATGTGAGTTATATATAGATAAATTTTTATTTATACCTATATATATAGATAAATTATATCCCTAAATAAGAATAATGCTACACTTATTAATTACAAGCATTTATTTTCATTAGTCATAATTATAACCTTTATTTTTCGTGGTAATTAATAATATGTTTGACTTAGTTATTGTTTAAGAAGCATTTATAGGTGTTCAAAAGGCTTATTGTAAATTCGCCACAAAAAACATGACTGTGTAAAAAAGGCTACATTTACCGATTTTAATAAACCCTTGAACATTTTAGGCTGTAAAAAAGCGTTCTTGAATTTTATTATTCTTGAAGCGTTTTTTAGTGACTCGGAGGCAAATAATAGGTAAAATGCGACATTTCTTAACTGTTTTTGTTACTCATAATTTACAAATAGATTTTTAATTTTTTCTGCAAATGATAAAAAAACTTATATGTTTGTGTTGATCGACGACTTGTCCTTGACTTGTCCTTTGATAATGTTGCAGTTTCGTTTTTATCCGCATCCTAGCGTGTTTCTTCTCGACTTATCCCGATTTAGTCAACACATGTTTTTTGTATGAGATAAGCTCCATCCAAGCTTCAGATTGATTTAAATCTACCTACAACATAATACGTTCGATTTTGTTGTACGTACGATTCGTCATTTGCTAATAAGCTTGTTGCTGTTTTTCTTTTTTCTCTTTTACAGTTTTGGTACTCAAATTACATTCTTATGCAACTAATAGCTTAATTAGGAAACCATATATTCGTACGTCTGCTCCTTTTTGAAGTACAAGAAATCGCATAGCCGTCATAGTAATACATTTTTTTAGTCATCCCTTTTTTTAATCGGACTTTTTACAACTTTAATAAAAGTTTTATATTTTTACTTTAAAAGTAAAAAGTTTTATAACAGCTCAAGGAAAACAGAGAGACTTCGGATGTCTGGCGGCAAAGATAAGCCTTAATTAATGTGCAGCAAGAGCAATGACAAAATATAAGTGACTTATTATTAAAATATAACGAGTGATATGCAGACAGATGATTGTTTGTTATCGAGATAATTTGTAATATACCTACTTACATTTTTTTTAAATGTTCCCGTGGGTACAGTACTTTTTTATTGATGAAAGGTACCCTATGTACTTTTCTATACCCGCGACGGACGTGTATGCAAAATCTCATGATGACCGGTTGAGTAGATAGGCGTGAAAGCGTAACAAACGAACTTTTCAGCTTTATTATATTAGTATAGCTATATATATAGAATTAGGAAGGAGGGGACGTCTTATGACTGTGATGATAGGTGGCTACCGCCGCCTATAACACAAGCAAACGCCACAGCTACCGCAAGTGCACTGCCGACTGCTGTAGGATTAAGGATAAGGGATTAGGAAGGGATAGGGAAATGGGCTCTGGCATCCCTTACTCACTCACCGAAACCCAACAGCACACGTGCTGTTAGTATAGAAGAAACACGTAACATATTTTATGATACCTACATCGAAGTGCGCCCTGTTGAGCTTTTTCGAGACAAAATTTAACAGGTAAAAGTTACTTCGAATAAATAAATTTATATCTGAAATTTTATTCATAAAAATACAACTTGACCAAACAAGTGCAACTTATATTTTTTGGTATGAAATGCATTGAAAAATACCTACGTTGAGAATTTATTAACCATTTATTTGGCCAATTTAGTACCAGTATTGGAGTAAAATAATCCAAAACGGATCTGCATAAGGAAGTATAAATCATATCGGAGTTCTTATAAACCTGGATTCGGAGCTCATACTATATGTTTAGTATTGTATATGTACTTTGATTTAAGTATTACTTAAGTGTATCTAATTGTTGTAATTTTATATTTTAAAGATGACAAAAAGAATAGTATCCTGAGTTTCTTTCGGGGTTTCTTCTCAGGATCGTCATCTTGGCTTTTTTTCCGAAACCCTGGTAAATTTAAAAGTTTCTTGGGGAAACCTAATTGATAAATAAATAATTTGATTTGATATCCCTACATTGTATTTATAAACGTCTGGTAGCTCTTTGCTGTAAGAGGGTTCTGCAATCAACCAGTTCCAAGTCAAATTATAAACTGCCTCGTTTCTGTTTCGTATTAAGAACTTTAATAAACAAACACCTTTGCTTTGGTAAATTGTAAGTTCTATCCAACCTTTAATTCAGGATTATGTTATTTTATAATTGAAGGTTATTTTATGATTAGTACATATTGTAGGTTTGGAACAAATTTAAATTAAAAATAATATTTCTAAGGAATCAACCAAAAAGTTGTGTCATTGAGAAAAGGAAATGGTTGATCTGTAATGGAATGACATATTATTTAAAATACATTTCAACTTAAACCATGCATATCTTGGAGTTATTGGAGTTATACACCAATATTACCCTATGTTAGTTTACCAAATACCATTTGATATACCATACTATACTACTGTTACCGATGTTTGAAAACGTCTTGTTTGTAAACCACATACTGTTTATAACATTGACGATAAAAAAGTTGATAATGAAATTGCTTCCGTTGATTCCTTTTATCAGTTGTCGTGAACTGTCCGACTGTTTAGTTAGACCATTTTGCTCGATAAATATTTATTATTTACTGTGCGAGTAATATTAAGTAGGAAGTAATTCTGACCACACTTAAAATATTAGATGTGAAGATATATGTATATGTGAAATAGAAAACTGTTTACTGTCGTGACTCAATAGCAAGATAGAGTCTCAAATAGAAATGTTCGAAAGATATAAAAAAATACAAATAAGGTTCATTTTTAAGATAAAATGATCACGTTTCCAATCTTAACAGCACAATCCAACTAATATTATAAATGCAAAAGTTTGTAAGGGCCACCCCTTAACAGAAGACTGCCGCTAGTGTGCCCAAAAAATTTAGATACATTTATTTGTGCATTGGTCCGTCCAATCAAACAAATTCTTTCGAGACACAAGAGCTGCGATAAAATTTAAACTGTTTAAACATATTTTAAGAAACAGAGGTAGGTACTTATGGTAAAATGATAAAAAGTATTAAACGATCTGAATACTCATTATCACTTAATAAGACTTGTCACTTATCTTCGAAAGACAAGGTTTATTATTGTCTGCATCTCGAATACGGCCTTACAATAACTCTTTATGTCATGACTTTAAAAGATAGTCAATGCCAACCGTCTCGGCTCCGCACGTCGTGATCGTTTAGTGTAACCGGTGGAATACGAATATATTATGTTACTAGCTGTGCGCGCGACTTCGTACGCGTTGGAAAAAAAATCAGTTATAACGCCTGCAGGACTTTATCGCTGTGACGACGGTGGCGCCGAATTTTTTATATTTTAGGACGATCCCTCGGAAACTTAACATTTTTCCGGGATAAAAAGGATCCTATATGTTAATCCAGGTAATAAACTATCTGTATGTCAAATTTCATTTAAATCCGTTAGTTGTTTTTGCGTTATTGAGGAACAAACATCCGAACATACAAACTTTTGCATTTATAATATTATTAGGATTTGTAATATTGTTGTTTATTATTTATTTATTTATACAGTTACTTATTAAAATAAATTATTTGTAGTAGATTGTTGTACAAGGCAAGTAACATTGAAATTATACGCGGATGTGAATGAATAAAAAGTGTTGGATTACTTTTCATTACTAATGCGAGGAAATAAAGAAAAAATATAATTTATAATTGCAGAGATTTTAACAAGAATTTTTTAATCTAAATAAATATCATGTATGCACATCAAGTCATATTTTCCATAATATTTTTCTATCACAGTAAGATATTGCATTATTACTAATTTTATGGGGCGCTTGTTTGCACGTTGCTTTTGTATTATGTGTATCATCGATGTTTATGTAAAAATCTTTTCCTTCGTATCGTATGTCGATACAAGAGTCTCCGTCGGAGGAGACGACGTAGTTGCGTTCCGAGAAACCGCCATGTCGGCTCGAGTGTTTCCGGCGCCTCCCGCGACCGCGTCGCGCGCGCAGATAAGGCGTTATCATCCGCTCATTGTTCCTCTATGCTGATGAGGTACTTGGCCAATCGCTGCAGGGCAATGACTTAGCCACCTATATTTAGCAACCAGTGTTAAGTTCAAATTTA
This sequence comes from Bembecia ichneumoniformis, assembly GCA_910589475.2. Classification (NCBI taxonomy): domain Eukaryota; kingdom Metazoa; phylum Arthropoda; class Insecta; order Lepidoptera; family Sesiidae; genus Bembecia; species Bembecia ichneumoniformis. The sequence continues at coordinate 5,923,072 of OU342537.1, read as the reverse complement.
AATTATTATAGGAAAATTTAAACTCGCTCTGTTATTAGGAAATGTTCGTCTTGATAGGCATTTTTTGGTAGTTTTGAAAGAATGCAAAAGTTTATTTAAATGTTTTTATTGGCGTTTATGTCAAAAGGCAATTTATTGATAATCTTGAAAGAATGAAAAAGTTTTATTCAAATGTATTGGTATTTATGTCTTAATAGGCAATTTTTCCATAGTCTTGACACGTTTTCGCGGCTCATTACGGATAGTTCTTGTGAGAAATGTTCATAAAAATAAACACTTGCACAACCAACCCCAAAGGACCAATTGTTTAGGATCCTAGTCAGATTGACGTCAATCTGACTGACGGCTCTGTTGTTTTTATAATGCAATGACAGACATGCGTAGGCTGCCGATTCAAGCATAGAGCAGTATAAATTAACGATGAATTAAACAAAAACAATAGGTGGTTATAGAGCTAATTAATAATGATACAATGACAAGTAAGTATTCAGTACAATTTAGAATAAAAAAATGTCATTCAACCTTATTGTCAACAGTTCCGAATAAGTTTACCAAGATAATAACGCATAGTGCGTTTTTTTATGCTAGTGTTATTTTATGAACGTTCTTGGTTGACAAATATACATATTGTTAGTATTGAAAATAATTTTCTGTTAAAATATTTTTTTTACTAGCTGTGTCCAGCGGTTCTTGCTATTAATGCTTGTTTCTCGCGCCAAACCAACGCGTCGCATCTGATCGCCCGCACACGCTATTGTTATTATTATTTTTATTATTATGCCTTTAAGTTCGGTTTCTATAGATCCAGAGCTAAAGCGTTCGAACAAACTCTTCAGCTTTATTATATTATTAATTATTATAGATTGGAGAGTATACCTATATATATTGGGTGTCAAATATAGTGGATTATAATTGATTAAACCTTATAAATGCTTATAAATTAACATTTTTCTGTGTAATTTAATCCATTATCATCTCTGACAACATTACAAAAGTATTAAGAGGAAAGAATAGTACGTATTCGTCCATACAAAAAGAGAAAATATTTTTCCACTTCTAAATATTTTCCAATCTCCATGATTTTTTAATATGTTATTGACACAATGAAAGGCTAGGTTTATAGGTTTTCCTTTTTTCAAAATTTGCAATAAATTCAAACTAATAGGCACCTCAAATAACTTAATTTTTGTGATTAAAACTTTGTCGAATTAAGCCGTTTATTTTATAAAAACAGTGTAATTTTTTTAAAAAAACGAAACCTATAAACCTAGAATATATCGTGCTGAAACGATCGATATCAAAATCAAAGTGATTTGTTAAGATTTAGTCAGTGGAAACCGTTTTCTCCCGAAATGGAAATTTCATCAAAAAAAGTACCTATTATCAGTCGCGAGTTGCAACGCTCTCTATCGCACGATTGGGGGTCGGGGGGGGAAGCAAAGCATCACGTATTATAGGGATGTCAATGGAAAAGTCGATAGTAGAGATGGGATCCCCACCCGCGTTATCGATATCTATCTGTTTCAAAAATGTTGGGAGTAAGTTCGGCGGATTGATAAGTCTGGTAAAATTAAACAAGGAGTAAAATTAACTAAATTAGTATTATTTATCTTTCAACGTATAGTCCAAGCGCCAGAGGGTTTTTTTTGAAATGTACGGGACCGGCTATTTTTTTTTTTTCGAATATGTTCAGGGGTGTCCCCTGATTGCAAATCCAAGTTGGCGTCATGGGGGGGGGGGGGGGGGGGTGAGCGTCAGCCGCCATCTTGAAAAACACATTTTATTGAATATCTCACGAATCGCGCATCGTACGATAAAAATAGTGGAGATAATTTTTGTAGATAATAATATTTGCCATCTTTTTTATTTAAAACTTTTTTCTATAAAATGCATAGTTTTTTATTTGTAGCGCTTCAAACTTTTTACAATATGGTTTTTGCTAAATATATAGTTAACGGTTCATGATAAATGAAAAATGGTAATAACTGAATTTGTAGAGCATAAAATTTCCTATAAATTTCATTCGAAACTTTTTCCTGTAGAATTTATATTTTAGGAGCTAAAACGCTGTAAATGTCAAGTGAACGCAAAATATTCACAAAATATACACTATGTTCTCAAGGAATATTAAAGGCAAAAGCGGCAAAGATTTCGCTCAATGTTTGCGGCAAGACGTTTCGTTTTACACAGTCACATGCGTCACAGTTCTTTGTAATGGACACTTTGTTTTCAAAATGAATGGTGCGACGACGTATTGAATGGCGAGTCGTATGTGCGCTAGTATGAATGAAATGGAACGTTTATTAACCACTCAAGATGTCACAGGTGTCAGTGAGTGACGTTTCGCTAGAGTGGTCAGTATGGCGACGGCGATTTGTCTGTCAGCACCATTAGAATTTAAGAAAATACTTGACAATCCGAATTTTGCGGATATATGTTGTCGACTCGAAATCTTTATTTTTTTATGTTTTATTATTCAGGTAAGGTTTCATTCGAGTCTACCGTACCCCTTGACGAAATTATTAATATAGATATATTCAATCATGCGCCTATGAGTTGTAGTATATATTTTGGGTCGTTCGGACTTTCCCCCCTCAACATTCCTACAATATTCAGGTATAAATCGAAGAAGACTCAGCCTTCGATTCGTCTCCTTCGGATATGGCGGAGGCAGAAGAAATAGATTCAGAAGGAGATGAGTGTCTTCCGTCGACATCGAAAAGAATTAGACTCGCCCTGTAAAATAATACGCCACGTTTTTACATAATAACTTTTATGATGATACTGTATTAAGCAACAATAAAGATCGATAAATTATTCGTTGTTCTCCACACTATTTATAATTTTAATTCATTCGTTACACAGCTGCATTGACATTTTTTGGAACACTTTATGCCATTTTATGCGTTATGAAATGGTTTTCGTATACAAACGAGCAACATTGTCACTGATAATGTACGAGGTGCAAGTTTTACCTAGCTGCAGCTCCTAAACTATAAATGCTACGGGAATGAAATTTATAGGAAATTTCATGCTCTACAAATTCAGTTATTACAATTTTTCATTTATTATGAAACATTAACTATATATTTAGCAAAAACCATATTGTAAAAAGTTTGAAGCGCTACAAATAAAAAACTATGCATTTTACAGAAAAAATTTGAAATAAAAAAGATGGCAAATATTATTATCTACAAAAATGATCTCCACTATTTTTGTCGTACGATGCGCGGTTCGCGAGATATTCAATAAAACGTGTTTTTCAAGATGGCGGCTGACGCTCACCCCCCCCCCCCCCCCCCATGACGCCAACTTGGATTTACAAGTATTCGTATTCGTTTCTTTTTGCCCCTTCTATAATATGCTTCCATTATCGTGTGACTATTATATCTACAGGAATTAAAAAATAATTTTACTCGTATTTACATCTACCTACCAAGGTACCTAAAAATTGTTTAGTTACCTAGCTGAAACGTGGTTGAAACCTGAGCCGACCTAAAACCGACTTTTTGACTTTGATTTTGACAAAACCGAATATCTAGCATTTCACGAAAACATTATAGTTATAATTATTATAGTAGCACATGCAGCAGTTTCGTACACAATAACAAAGTCAAAAATCTTTTGTTTCGTAAATATCATATAGATACATACTTAAAATACAAAATGTCAGTCATTTAGGCAAAAAGCCGATTTATCAAAAATCAAATTAGCTTACACTCGTTTTTTTTATGTTAAGATCGGCAGACAGGCTGACGGACCACTTGGTGGATCCGTCGCCTATAACACAAGCAACACCAAAGCTGCTACAAGTGCGCTGCCGACTACAGTAGGATTAAGGATAAGGGTAAGGATTAAGGATAGGGTAAGGATTAGGATTAAGGATAAGGAGGGGATAGGGAAATTGGCTAATTACATAAATAAATAAATAAATAATAAATAATAATAAATAATCGTTACTAATTACATAAATAAATAAAATACTTACTTACTTGAAATTATCACTATAATCTTCAATTTCTTTATATCGGAGTTTCGGGCACGCCACAACAAATAACTAAATAAATAAAAGAGTTCGCCTTCCGCCGTAATTGCTCGTCAACTAACAGCGTCCGTCGATGTGTGCGTGAGGCTATTTGTATGTGTTGTGCGCGATTTCCGGGGACATGAGCGCACGAGCGATAGCATGTGTTTTCCTAAATACCTATTTCGTTAGAATCGCAAAGCTATTCTTTCCTCTTAATACTATTTTTATTACGTCGCGAGGGCTCCTACGTCCCGAATCTCCGCACGACACCCGCCATGTCACCCACAAACTGGCTGGTTTATTTGCCAACAATGGATAAAATCTAGGAGGATATTTCTTAGGAGAGTGCTTTGGGTAAATCCAACGCATATTAGGGTATATTTACATTTTAAGCAAATCATTTATCTATACAACGGTTTCCCGGAAGAGTTAAAGCTCACTAAAAAGGAAGGTCCATTCTATTGTGTCGGGCTTTTAGTTGGCTAATTGCATTAAATTATGCCTATCTATGAACACCCAATTTCCTAAAACCATTTGTAGGGGGAATTTCACGTTCAATAATTGTTGAACGCATTTAGCGTTATCAGGAATGTCAGTCCACCATGTATAGAGAGGGGAGACACGTGAGCTATCTGCGGAGAGATAATAAACGACACTTAACAACAGCTCCTCTGTTGTAAAAGTATACGTAAACCGATAGTGTAGCAGCCCCCAATGGAATGAATAAAGGATTTGAGGACTAAGTACTATTGTGTAACTATTTTGCAATTAGCCTTAAAGGGAGATACTTAAGATTTGTATCATTCAAATGAGTCGTGAATATTCGATGCGAAATCAATAGCCGTTTGGCTATCAACAAATCATGGCCGATCAGAATTCCGCCGGCGTTCCTTTGGATCAAGATGCTGTCTTGAAGGAGTGTCACCAACTATGGCGCTTGCAACAGCCGGACACTAACGGTCGCGCGCATTCCTCGCCCGCTCCTCACAGCACCCTTCATTTACCAATGCCACAATATATACACTTGAACAGTAGTCCATTTTTGATGTAACGATGAATAAATTTGAAAAAAAAAAAATCCCTTTGAATAATTAATTTTTGTAAATAATTTCAGCCCGGAGCGACAAAATCCTATTAATGAAATTGATACTTGAGTTTTTTTAAGTAATTACAGCTCAATAAGGGTACATTTTTAAGAAAGATTGATTTCAAGCAGCGCTTCTTAAAAAAACGTATCCCAAGATACATAAAGAAGTTTCCAATCGAATATTTCGTCATGTGAGATAGTATGAAAAAACCTGGGCATTAGCTTAAATCTCTAAAAGGCCCTATTCACGCCAGGTACAGGTACGCAGTCTACCTCAGATACTACGCGACTTGATCTCTTTACTTAGAGAAAAAACACGCTGCGCACGCTCTATTCTGATGTGTTTCCAGCCAGCTACAACGTGCAAGAAGCTCTAAATAAACGATAGAGTCTACTGATGTGGCTTCTATATTTGTGACGGTAGCCACCTATTACATGATAAAATTGATCACAGGTCTGTCTGCCGCCCTTTTTCATGTCTTTCACCATTCATATCTGTGTTTATATTATACTGTGCCATAAGCCTTCAGTTAATTGGTCAGTTCTTACGCGCGAATGTCTCTCACTGTCTCTATGTTAATTGCCCGCTTTCCGTGGGCTTTCTCTTTAAAACTTTGTGTACAGCAGCGACTCAATTCTGCCAGTAACAAGTGAAATGTGTTGCTTATTATATTGTCTTTTTTCAAAGTGGTTTCCCTCGGAAGATTCTTTTTTTAATTTTTCTTAATAGTATTTTTTTTATATTTTATATTAAAAAATAAGCTTGAAAACGACAGTTTTGTCAACGGATTTAAAAAGAAATTGTTACATACTAGCTTTTGACCACGCCTTCGCCCGCGCCCCTTTTTCTTATGTGTAAATTTTCATATATTTTTGTTAGACGTTGAAATTTTAATTCTTAAATTATCTTTCGGGAACAGTGCTTTTTATCTGGATTAAAGGCACCCTATGTCCTTTTCTGTATCCCTGACAGTTAGAATTATAAATTTACTTTCAATTCTATTCGTTTTAAATATGGTTAGATTATTAAATAATACCAAAATGCACATTTCAAAGGTTAAAATTAATTTAAACCTCATTAGCTTCCATATACAATTTACTACGAACTTCCAGATAAACGTAACTCCATATTAGGTTCGCCCTAAATGTTTTCGCTATAATCATCTACTGTATACATGATTTTGTCACGTTCAGACCATTCGCCCTTTAATCTTGCATCATGCCTTGTGTCACATAGCCAGAGGTTGGTTTCCACTTGCAATGTAGCATAATATACACTTTATGCTCATGTACGAGTATTCATTATCCATTTATGAGGCGAATGCGTCATCGCATTACTTATATATTTATATAAATATTCATCAAGATAATATATGAATTATTATTTAATAAAACTTCAATATTTGTTTTCAAATTGTTATTATTTTTATTTCACAAGCTTCAAACAGCCGGAATGTCTCTGAATTAATATTCTTAATTTATAATCTGAACGTTCAGAAACCCTGGCCTCACACGTGTCTTAAAAAATTCAGATTGATTAGTAAGTAGGCTGGTAGTTTTCGACTCAGACGAACGTACTGTAAATATGGAAGAGAAATTGATGCTCTTAGCATTACTGCGTCTGTTGCCCGTGGTCCACCCGCCTTGTTCACCTGGGTATACTACGGGGAATTATTTTTCCAGTGGTTCACCTGGGTGTATAAATCGCGTTGCGTAAAAAGAACGCTGGCGGTCAAGATGCGCATTAGGCATGCATGCGGTCTATTTGGTGGCTAAAACCGTTGTTGTACAACTTAATAAAAAATACAAAGAGCAATTTAAGAAGTTTAGTATGGATGCCATATTAAACGAAGCAGGCCATTTTGTACTTCATTTACCCCCATATCACCCGTTCAAAAATAAAACAATAGGCCTAGTATTTTCGTGCGCGAGTGTACCCATGCGCGAACACACCCCCTCCACTTTCTTCCAGTGTTCTTTTTACGTGACGCGCCCTAAGTATACCACGGGGAATTATTTTTGTGTTATTTATTTATCATAAAAAAAGAAACGAAAATACTGGTTCATTATAAAATATGGTTCTTGTTTTAATAAATTTAGCTATGCTAATTTTTTCCCTATCGTGATATCCATCAGAATGATTATCCCCAAATTATCCCATATACGGGGATAATTTGCTACACATAAAATTAAATTTTCTGTGTCGGAAATTATAAAATTACAAAACGTCAGTTTATTCAAAACAAAATACATACATCCAACCGTTACCAATTTTCAGTGCAAATGAGATGATTCATAATATTATTCCGGGGTGTCTGCATTCACTCTATGGAATTGCATAGAAAAACATCCGTTCTAAATTATTCATAATCTTAATTTTTCATACACGGAATTCATAGCGTTCGTCAGAAACATTCCGAAAGATCAATCTGAAAATATAATATTCTGAAAAATCGAAATGTATGTGGAGAATGGTCAAATTATATGCAGTTTCTGTGCTTTCTAAATCTGTATACATATATAATAAAATCGTAAACGAGCCGTGTCTGTAGGTACATTAAATATTTTTTCAAAAAACAATTTCTACATATTGTACTGATGTTGCCGAGGTCAAAAAAATAGTTTTTAGAGTTTTTGTCTGTTTGTCTGTGCGTTTGTGCAAGCTAATCTCAGAAACGGCTTAACCTATTTGAATGCGGTTTTCACTTGTTGTAGTAAGTTTCCCGTAACATTTAGTGTTTGTTTCATTCCAATCGGTTTACAAACAAAAATGTTACGGACCATATCGAATACCACGCGTACGAAATTACGGGCTCGGCTAGTTAATAATATGAATTCAAAGAGACATTCCGGCTGTTTGTGGCCGTCCCTAAGTGGCGACAAAGTTTATCAAATTTATGAACCAGATTCAAAGAAATCACTCACTGAATGATAACAGGGACACGTGTCACTGAACTCGGTCTCACTTCTAAGATAAAGATCAGTCAAAATAATACATCATTGTTAAACTTAACAGATTGCTATGATAAAGTATTAGAGAGAAATATAAAAGTAGTTACTGCTAATAGTGTTTCATTGAAGGGCTTGATAAACTTTAAAAATTAGTTTTTGAATAGTCAGAAAAATCCTGGAATATTAATAAAGCTATTTGGTAAGGTAAGAAATTACGACCGGTAAATACAGATTGCACGTCCAACGTAACGTGTCAATTAATAACACTCGACTAAAACGAAATAGTCTTTACGTCATCATTGCTAGATAATTTCCACTGGTTTCTTGCGATATAATCTTATCGCAATATCTGGTGGTGAATTAATTTAGTGGATTCGAATTTCTTACTCGGTGTTTGGTTACGACCTCCTTGATCCGATGCTCTGCTTTTATTGGACAACGCAAAATGGATAATCAGTTTTTTTTAGTTTTCATAAAAATGATTTGTGATTTTGGGCGGTAGGCGTATTTTGGGGCGTAGGTTCATTTGTACCATTGACCCGCACCATTAATGGTGCAAATGAAACTGATATGTATCGTTTCCACCATTAAAAAAAAATACAAAAAGTTCCCCCTATTCCACTTGTGTTGTGCCTGAAATATTATTTACTATTTTAAGTAAAATTTTTACTTAAATACCTTTCTAAAAAATGCTTTCAATAAAATAAAGATAGGAAAATATATTCGTTTATATGACGGGTTTTTTTCAACCTTTAATAAAATACAAATTGATATGCTACAAAATTATATTTAATGCTACATTAGTGAAGGATATTTTAAAAATTGTTATAGGAACTATTTTAGATAGCTGGCAACATGATAATGCTAAACTTTGTCATTTGTATTACGTCAAAAATACGTCATTTGCATGAAAATTATTGAAGTATTCATATTCCTGTACTATTATTTATTTTCCGTAATTACTAACAAAATGAGTAATCATCGCTCAATTTTGTGGCACAGAGTCGAGGAAGACTTTTACTGCACGAAGGATATCAGAATAATTTTCACACGAGATACAAGAATTGTAATAGTATTTGGAGGTGTCGATATTTTAGAAAAACGAAGTGTACGGAAACAATTACCATCACAAAGGTACATAACATACATTAATGTTGCGGGTCAATGGTGCAAATTGATGAGGTTAATACTCTTTTTAATTTTAATTATTGTCGCTGGTTTGTAACCTTGGTAATGTTTTATTTGTTGATAGTCAAGAAATTGTATATATAAGTAAAAAGAAATAAAGTTTGTGTTGTACGGACATGTAAAATATTATTTTCAATGTTAAATAATATAATATGGAGACTTCCACACGCAAATAGAGTTTAATACAAATGAACCTACGGCTATTTTGGTTCGCTCGAAGGTAGCATACAAATGTAAGAAACCCCAGAATTAGGTACTGAAAGCAATTGATCCTAATCCTAAATCCCTTATCCTCAATCCTACTGTAGTCGGCAGCGCACTAGCAGCAACTTAGGCGTTGCTTGTGTTATAGGCGACGGTAGCCACCTACCATCAAGTGGACCGTCTGCCTGTCTGCCGATCTTAACTTTAAAAAAAATTGAGTTGTCACTATGATCGAATATAGAGTTTTGCCTTCAGTATTTAGATTTTTCTAATAAAATAGCGACATAGTATATAGCAATTTGTTCTTAGGAAAATAAAATATTATTCACTTTGTTTTTTATTCAATTAACAATAAGTAAGTATACTTAGGAGAGCCAAAAACATTTCAATCTTTCAATTTTCAAGCGGACCAATCACTCTAGCATCGTGTTGATTGCTTGTCACGTTAGATAAATATGTTTAAACATGTCTTAAATGTTTAATTTCTGTCAATTCTTTCGTAGTAACCTTTTTGTATACAAACCATTGATGTTTATAAACAGTTTCGTATTTTATCACAGAAATAATTTGTCTGCTATTTTGAATGATCGTCTTCCGCGAATTCGATAAACTTTTCTACCAAACACACACGGCTTAGTTATAATTTGAATGTCATACGCGGCAGCAGTTTCCGTTCGCACTCACAATATGCGCAAACGCAGGCCTCATTGTCTTCTATTGTTATGCAAAACACAAGGCGTATCACGTGTGTGTTCACAATCAAATCCAATATGTGTTATCAAATCGAAGTATGTATGTACTTCCAAATACGTAAAAAAAGACAACATGCACTGCGATAAGTGCTTTAAAATCTTCTTTATCCAAGGAGGAAATATTTTATAAATTCAATTTAATTATGATCAAAAAGTAAAGCACGTAAATATTGTTGCACTAAAACTGCTATATATTGGTTCAAAGGAAAAGACATAAGGTGAATAAAACATTTTTTTTAAACGTGCTGAAATGTGACACACGATTGATGACAATATACAAAACAAAGACTAGCACAACAAAGATCATCTAAAAGCTAAAATTGCACGATATCCCAATTCAAAATACTAAAGTTATAAGCATAATGAAGCGTAATGAATGCCAGTATTGTGTATACGACAACGGCTAAAGCAAATTTGAGGAGGTATCTACATACATAGTATGGTAAATACATTAGTTATCGTAGTATCAATGCAATGTAAATTAGCTTTACCAAACGAAACTCTTCGTTATTCACCTCTATTTGCATTTTCTCAGTAAGTTATATCTTGTTATTTAAATGCATAAATAACTATAGCGGTTATCGTAGTCTGTCTAGACAGTCTGAAACTTAGCCAATAATCGTCACTTGTCAGTATCGATTGCAAGTAGTGACAGGGCAAACTGCGTTTCGCAGTAATAAATTGGGCGGGCCGTCTGGCGGCAGTAATCACCCATTTACAGAAGACCACAGTGAAATAACAGCACGTGTGCTTTTTGTGTTTCGGTGTGTGATCTCACTAGATCACACACCGAAACACAATGCCAGAGCCCATTTACCTTTTTAATCCTTATCCTTAATCATAATTCGGTCAGCAGTGCAGTTGGCAGCAACTGTTAGCCTACGGTAACCGCCTACCACTAAGCGGACCGGGCAGTCTGTCTGAAGACTTTACATGAAAAAAAAAATCAATGTTGCTGATAGAATTTCATATTCACTAAGGCTTGGCAACTTTTCGTACAAGAAATAAAGTAACAGTCAGAGAAAGAAAATACATTATTTTATTTTTTTAAAGTTTTGATATACTCATTTTTATGAATTTTCGCATAATTTAGCATGCACTGTCGTTTTTAAAGGTTTCGTAAGCCTCTACACATTTCAATAGTAAATCAGAATAAAAATAAAAGAGCAATTCATTTTTGATTAAATAATATCTGAAATAACAGTTTCTATCTATCTGAAATAAAGATCGCCCGCCATAATTCCTTGATTATGTAAATCGTAACGGTCCATGCATCTTGAAATTTTTTTTTTAAACAATTTTTTGTCTGTGCTGTGTATACCAGTGGCGATGAAAACAATATTTTGGATATTTCTACTGAACAGTATTACTGAACGAAATAAGTATAATATCTACTGTTTTCTACAAAATATTGTTGACAACCCTATTAGGTATGCATCTATAAACTAGTATCGCTGTTTTTACAATACTGTATTGAAATTATTGTTTTCCTAGAATCACTGCGTGATATAGGTATCTAGTGTGAAAATGTTTCAGTACTTTCTACACTCCTACTAATTATTTTCATTATATTTTTGTATCATGAGTTGTATTTTATGACAATGTCACATTTTAAGAGTGCTGATGACTCCATAGCGGTCACGCACGAACGAGGACCAGTTTAAAAGTGACGTCACCGTGTGAAACCAAGATACCAAGTAATACTTATAAGGCAATATATATTTATACAACTCGCTAAAATCCGGCGTCGCTTGCGAGCAAAACGCAAATATAATGCGGACTCGAGAATAAACACTCAAATATTGCTGATTAAAGTCTATTATTGAATATTTGTGAACTCTACTACGTTACCGGCTACTTTAAACTTGTATCTGTTTACTTAAATATTTTAAAGTCATTGAAATTAAATTTGAATTAGAGTTCCAGATCTTAAGGTTAAATTTACTGGCCTTTTTTTGCTGAACTTTTTTTTTTTTTAATGAATTCGAAATTTTTAATAATTGCAAGTACCTACCTAATTTGTCCCCATTTTAGTGAATCCATTTAATATTGTATTTTTCATTATGGCTTTTGTCCTCGCCTTCGTTTAAGTTGAAAGTTTAAAATTTGTGCAAATGTTCTTTTATCCGAATTGATTCAGACTGATGAATCAGTCGTGAAAATGTAAAGGACAAAGTTATTCGTTTCGTTCTCGTATTCGTTTTCGTCCTCGTCCCTCAGGAACAGTACTTTTTTCTGGATGAAAGATGTCGATATGTCTTTTTCTGTACCCCAGACAATGTGCATTATTTCAGGTTGCTCGGTTGAGCAGTTAAGGTATGAAAGCGTTACATACAAACAAACTTACTTTTTCATCGTTTTTTTATCGTGTTACATTAAATATTAAATTAATCTGAACGACTTAACTGAGTCGAACGCTGTTTTCATTGATGTATTGTACTAAGCTTCCCGTAACATTTAAGTGTTTGGTTCATGTTCATTCCAATCGGTTTACAAACACGTTACGCGCTTACCGAATAGGCATCACGCGTACGAAGTTGCGGGCTCAGCTAATGTGTAATATTTGTAAGGATGTATTAATTATTAAAATGTCGAATCGTACAAGTATTGAATTACATGTAGCTAAAACCTAAATTAAAATCGTTTTGAAATCAAACGCATCGTGTTTGAAACGACGACGTCATACGCCTGAATTTACCATCGGCCCATTGCTCCCTTTTGTATTTTTATTTAGAGATTGTGTATATAACCGCAATAAATCTTGAATTGCTCCGTGAAAATTCTCCAATGGGTACTAGTTTCAATTCAAGTTTCTATTTATAATCGTCTGACTTCACTCGGCCGGCGTTAGGAACAACACGCACCAGTTTTAACGGTTTTACGCATCGACAACTTTTGAAATTGTGCCAAATGACCCAACTTAAATATGCTTTACGGCCGATGTAAAGGTTTATTATTGTAACTGTAACATTATGATGTCGTATTTGTTTTTAAACTGAATGCCGTTCGTCTCTGTGATGAACGGACGTCCTTTAACTAAATAAATGATCAGTAGTAGTGCCATGGTGGCACACTGCGCTTTGTAGTCATAAATTAGGCATCGTTGGCGGCAGTAACCATCCACTTCCAAAGTGCCGCCCCAAAATAAGAACATGTTGGCTGTTGTGCGAAAGAGTGTATGCTAGACCTCATTTTCCTATTCCCTTCTAATACCTTATATAGTAGCTGGTGCCCGCAACTTCGTCCGCGTTGAAAAGAGAAAAATATAAAGCCTGTGAAAATATATGAGCAATATAATGCCTGACATCTTTATTGCTGTTGTATTATTGCCAGGCGTAGGATTTTTATTTTTAAAATGATCCCTAGGGAACAGTACTTTTTTTCTGGATGAAAGGTGCCCTATGTCCTTTTCTGTATCTCTGAAAATGTGTATGCAAAATTTCACGATGATCGGTTGAGTAGTAAAGGCGTGAAAAGGTAACAGACAGACAGAGTTACTTTCACGTTTTTATAATATTAGTATGTATTCTACTAAGGTCGGTACCGCACTGGTAATACCTATGGCGTTGCTTGTGATATTAGATGACGATAGACACTCACTATCACTTCGGCGTTATTGCCGACATAATTACAAGTGCAAGGAACATATTTTACGTATGAGAATCCAAATAACTGTCTTTATATCTGCACACACTCTTTGATACATAGTTCCAGCTAGGCCCCCTTTTTCCATTGGGCACTCTGGGTAAGTGCTCAGGGCCCCGCCATCGATGTGGCCCCCTAGTTCCTGTCGGGTCATAATTTGATAACCAATATTACCGATAACTGTTTTGAAAATGATAAGTGGAGCAGTAATGGAGATGGGTAAAATTAATTTTGCCTATTTTAATAAAATAATCTTCTATCATAGTCATAGGGGCCCCACTATTCTAAAGTGCCCAGGGCCACCAATAGGCTAAAGGCGGCCCTGGTTCCAGCCACAATAACTCCAATTGTGTATTTATTACAAGTAACGATCTCCAGCCACAATATCAGTAATTATAGTCATTGATAAACTCATAGGAATAAGTTGTTGTTGTAGTTATTGTGTTATATTATTACTTCCATTTATTATGGCATATGAAGTAAGCGTCGTCCACTATTAGGTCAGGGTCTTGTAGAGTAGTCTTGTTTTGTTTGTTAATCCATTATCGCTACATTACGGCTAATTGCCAACTGAAAATCCCTAAAGATCAGCGCTGACTGACGGAGTTGCACAGCAAAGGGTTTTTTCCTAAACATATTATTTTCAACCTTATTGCAATTATTTTAACACTCAAACTCCTTTATTTCTAAGAGGCCCTTCCGCGGCAATGCTCCGGAATAAGGTTGAAAATATGTTTAGGATCCATGATCCATGTTTAGGATCCTTTCCAAGCTCATAGGCATCTTCTGGGTGAGCTCGCTCCATCATCGGCCTCATCTTTCTTACATGGATTGACTATGAGCAAACCCATATTTAATTAAAAAAAAGGAAAAGGGAAAAAATGTTGGATTGCTTGTGAACATTTTAGGTTTTTGTCCTTAAAAAAGATATGATGTCAGCATTCAATGTCACTTACGATCGCCAGCCGTTGCCTTTCACAATTAAAGTATCCTCCTTTTTTTACAAACAGGTCAAGGTTTCTTCCGAAGCGTCATCGCGTCTTATATTTACCCATCCATTAACCGCAATTGTTTTCGTTCTTTCAATTTGTGTATTTTGCTTTCAAAATGTTTGAGTCGATGTTCTCATTTTATTTTCGCTCCGTCTGCCCGTCAGCATAAATTTTATTTGCGTATAAAATGCTGACAAAATTTTTAAAAAATATTGTAGATTATAAGTATATAAAAGTAGTTCTCAATGTTTATTTGTTATATGATGACAGCAGTTGTAAATATTAGCTGATGATTAATAGTGTCAAATGGCGTTGGTTGCATTAAGTAAAATAACATTAAATATATGTATTAGATTAGCTCGTTACATTCGAAATTCGAACCAAGGATCTAAATAAATTCGGCTTGTACTTGCAAGTGTCCCTAGATGAAAGTAGACCACATAGGTACTACCATCAAGTATTATTTAAAAGAAACTGTATTTATTTAAAAGAAAAGTATTTTTTGTATTCTTTAGTATAATGTATTGCAATAATTCAAAAATATAATCTGTTGTATTTTTTTACAAATAATAAATGCTTGTTTTAAAAAATTAAAATCAGTTGTTATCATTTGATTCACAGTCTAATTTTGTGGTTTTTTCACAGACAAATCTTTTGAAGTCAGTTAACTTAAATCATCTTCCTAACTTCCTATTTTATGCCAATTTTTTTTTGTGTGATATTAACCTTACAACGTTTCTCTTGATTTTTGTTATATATTCTTTTATTTACTATAGTGTTTTAGATGTCGGGTTGACGACTAGCTGGATGTAACGTTTAAAAATAAAACCGCTCATAATACTGTTTAAACTTATTTATTGTTTCCTAATAAAATCTCACAATTTTGTACATTGGTGAAAGAGTCCTAACAAACCTACTTTTTCTACTTTCCTACTTCTTCCTCTCCAACGTGACTTGATTTCTACTAAATTAAGTCAATATTTTATGTTTTTGTCTATACTAATAATAATATTATAAAGAGAAAATATATGTATGTATATATTTTTGTATGTTTGTAATGAATAAACTCAAAAACTACTAGAGAGATTTAAAAAATTCTTTCACCTATAGAAAGCTACATCAGCGAGTAAGATAGGCTACTCCCCATCTCCGCCCCTTACCCTCTCCATACAAAATTGCCGTTTTTTCAGGAATAAACATAAAAATGTTTTTATATCCACCCGTGCGAAGCCGGAAATGGCCACTAGTACATTTTATATATATAAAAATGAACCCCCATTTCCCTTGGTCACGGCATCATGCGTGAACGGGTAGACCGATTTTAATTCGGTTTTCACTAATGGAAAGAGGGATAAACGGGGAATGTTCATATATATATAAAAATTGCACCCCGGGCGAAGCCGGGGGCGGGTCGCTCTAGTATTATATAATTTTGTCTAAAAACAAATGTTACCAAAGAATGTTATTAAAGCGAATCTCATTTGAAATATGATTCGTGAATCAACTTCAAACTTCAAGTACAAGTCGACTGACATATCCTTTTGGAAAATGAACGAATCATTTATGAGAGTAATGGATCTTTTGTCCAAGTCAATTTCCTCTTTAGTGTTGGTGTCTTCGTTTCCGTCTTTTGTAACGGTACATTGAATACAAGCGTAATTAAGTTTAAATGTTTTTAGTGTTCAGATTATTTATTACTCTTGCCGGCGGCTTCGTACGCGCAAACTTTTCTTTCGCTACTAAACTTCACAGGCTAATCTGAAGATTGCCTGAAAATTTCTTCAAAATAGGTTGAGCGGTTTTGGAGTTCATAGCGTCGATTTTTATTAATGCCTAGTAATTGCCTAGTAATAGTAATGAAACGCCTAGTAAATCATTGAAATATATGAAAAATTACGTTGATTGTTTGCTGTTTTTTTCCTCGTGTTTCAGACAATTGAAGGAAAACCGCACAATTATTTCATAAAGTTAGGGATTTCGTTTAAATGTTTGTTTCAACTAGTACCTACCTAATATTGTTTAGCCAACATAACTACGGAAATATTATGTTTTTTTTTTCGTGATAAAAAAAAATTAATTAAAAGACTATCAATCTGTTCATACATTTATTTTCATTCCCTCAACATTTTCCTCCTAACGAATTTCCTGTCGTAAACCTGTATTTTATAGGAGAGCATTTAAAACTGAGCGAATTATAGCCCACGAACTAAAGTTGCGTTATGTTTATGTTGTGCAACGTTTAAACCGATGCAGACTATCCCTAATTTCGTTGCCAAATAGAAATTAATGATAAAAAATATTAAATTCATTTCACTAGAGCACAGGTTTCCTTCCAACCTTTTATGAATTACCGCCCATTTTCCAAGAAAAAAAATCCAACGCCCCCTTTTACATAGGTAATAGTTAATATACCAATTTTATATGTCTATTATTTATTAATAATCACAAATTAAAATTAACTCTCTCTCTCTCTCTCTCTCTCTCTCTCCAGAATTGGAGCCAGAACTTTTGGTATCAATTTCTGAATTTTACTTTTAATTCTTCATTAGTTGTGATTTCTACAAGATCTTCTTCTAAATTTGATAATTCTTCTGCATTTGCGAAACGGTCTAAAACCCACCTTGGTATATTCAATTATTCATATTTAAAATATCCTGGAATCGCTCTGTAAAATCAGCATGAAGAGCGTCCAGGTAAGTTAGTCAGTCTTCCTGTTTTACCGATAATGCTGATAATGTCCGAAAGTGGCTGTATTCACCTCTTCCTAGATTTCGTTTGAATGATAAAATGTTTTTTCATGGAAATAGAGGTATTTTCTAATTAGGTAGGTACGCCGCGACCACCCCCTCGACTGTCATAACGCCCCCTATTTTCCTTTGGACCCGCTACCGCCCCCACGAAAAGTTTCAGTGCCCACTAGGGGGTGGTACCACCCCCGTTGGGAACCTATGCACTAGAGGCTTCGTTGAAGTTTATGGTAAACTAGCTGTGCTTGCGCGTACGCGCTGTACTTAGTTTGTTTTTTGAACAGGTACCTAACATTTTTTCAGGATAAAAAGTATCCTATATGTTATTTAAATCCGTTCAGCCGTGATTGAATAACAAACATACATACTTTCGCATTTACAATATTATTAGGATTTAAAAATAATACTTATGTAAGAGAATAAAATGTTATCAAAAAGATTCCGCACTAAAAACGCAACAGACATTCATAATTATGTATACTTCCAATCCAACTAGATATTAGTAGTGTGGATTTTAAGCAGATAATACGTACAAGGCGTGTTATCTATATTATAGGTAATTTTGTTTTCATGGAATTGCAATTGATATTATTGGAAGAATTACGTTGTTTTTCGAAGTGTAGTCTTATACGGCTTCAATTTGTCTATCTATATCATTACTTTAGGTTTATGTTTGTTTATCATTATAGCAGCTGATGTACAATAGAGTGTCTTCTTCTTCTCTTGGTGCCATCTCCTACCGCCGCGCCGGTTGTTGGATACAATACTATGTTACCTATACTAAGTTCCGGCAAATTCAATTCAGCGGTTCGCCGTGATATCTTAATTGACTGAGATATGTCGCATTTACGATATTCCACTGTATATAATCTATAGATACCCAATAAAAATATTCCTCATACTCTTACAATAACTAATTTTACTAAATTGCTATTATTCTATTTTTGTTAAATGATTTCCAACTAACATTGTAGTTGATTTAGTGTTTTGAGATCTCTAGTTTTCGTTTTCATTACATTTCCTGTAAAATATTTTACAAACCATCACGTATACGCAGCCAAGAGTTATAATATTAAGTGTAAACTGTTCTAAAATTTACCGAAGGGAAACTGTTATGGAAACCATAACATACGAGTTTTATATATTGTTGTGTTATTGAAAATGCAGTGCATTATCGATATGTAAAGGGTGGCAGACAGGCTGACGGTCCACCTGAAGGTAGGTGGTTACGATCGTCTAAGGACTCAAGCAGGGTCATCTAAGGACTCAAGTTAATAAGTTTTGCACGCCTTTTGTACTCTATGCCAGTGCGCAGTACTTATATGAAGGCGGAGTATTCTGGTTTGCTGTCAGAAAGTCAAATTCTCAATCTTCCAAACTAAATGAAATGCCGAATAATAAATTACCCTATATTTAAACAAGTCAAAGGACTTTATTATTAAAAATTTTAAAATATCGAAAAAATTCTATATAATATAGTAGGTATACGATGTTATATATTCCTTATGTTTATACTGATATAGATTTTAAGTATGGATAGGTATTTCATACATACTTGGGTATTTTATTTAGTTCAAGAGGTGTTTTTAGAAGCGGGTATTATGTTAATAATGTTTTTTAAATTTAATATATATTTATTAATTTCTCGACCAAGTAGATGCGTTATATGCTACATACAACATATATGTCTTGAAAACTTATGAACATACCGTACATAAGCATAATTGTATCCAGACCGACTCTATACAAAAGCTTGTTGAATGTAACTTCCTTTATTGTTACTTAACAAGTAAAAGTGAAGAAATGCAAAGTCACTATAGTAGTGATTACACCGGAGAGGGTTCTTAATAGAATGTCCAAATTGAATCAAGATTAACCCTATTATGAGACCACCCGCATGTGTCCGATTAAAATGACGCGATTGTTGCTTGTGAAATTAAAGTAACATTGTGTGTTTGAATTTTAATATTTGAGTTTAATATTCTATCCTAGAAACTGAAAGTGCTGTATGCTAAATTCTACTTCTGGGTTTTCTATTTGATGGATCAGTGTTTTTCATTAACACTGCCATGTCTTCCGCTTATGACAGATTTGAAAACCAAACAATTGTCTTCGTTGTCAAGAGATACGTGTGTAGATACTTACGTATGATGTCTGGCGTGAGTTTCGGATTCCCACGCGAAAAGTGGTCGTGTTGGTGGCAAGTGAATAGATAAATATTTGTAAACTACTCTAAGCGTGTGAGTCCCTGACCTTGCTGTTAAAATAAGCCATGTATTTGTCAAGAGGCATTATAGAAAAAAAATAAAAGGTCACATTCATTTTTATGGGTTCATCTTCGTGGGTTGATAGCTACAGGATGTAGTCAATGGACTTTTTATCGTCGTTATCTTTAAAATATTGACAAATAAATAAATTAACGTACAAGTGTATCAATTTTGATCTTTTTAATTTTATTTCTATATATTTTATTTATTTATTATGTAATTTTACAAATATACATACATAGGACTTACAATCTATGTGTAGCCAATTACTCCATTGCAACATATAAAATACAAATAGTGATTTCATAGAGGGTGTGTCATTTATGTGTACGAGGTCAGTTCATTATAGTCCAATGTCAAAATGTCCTGTTCCTTATAGTTCGATGCTTGTTCCAATACAACGCAAGCTCTTGGCTGAAACCCAAACAACTCAGGTTCAACTTGTCTCTTTCACTGAAGATTGACTGAAATTTTGTTTTTTCCTTTTTTTATATTTATCGTGATTTTAATAAACTTAATAATAGAAGATATGAAACTACCCTGAATTAGATGTAGGATAAACATTTTATAGTTGAATAGGTCATAGACTTCGTAAAAGATAGCAGACGTCATAAAGGCCTGTCGGTTAGATCGTGGTAATAATTTTTTATGCATACAGACAACCTTGTCCGTGGAAGTCTCATGTCTGTGATGCGCTATCACCATTTGTGACTTGGGCCATTTGTAATTTTATTAAGTTTTTTTTTGTTGTATGTTCTAATAACGATAAATTCTTTTACGCTGCCTACTCTCATAAGTTAAAAGGTAAGGGACATGATGACGGATATGCAAGTAGGCTCTGGTAAAGGATGATTTATATTACACCGGGCCGTGCCCCGTCCGTGCCCCGGCCGGAGCCCGGTGAAGATATTGTTAGTATGCTTTTGTTTGGATCAATTCATATTACACCGGGCCGTGTCCGTGCCCCGGCCGGAGCACGGCCGGAGCACGGCCGGGGCACGGCCGGAGCGCTCCAATCTCGAAATTTCATAAAATGTTTGTTTTCACAGTGCGCTCGGAGACAGCTTCGCGAGGCCCGCTCGGAGTATAGTACCTATTAGTTTTTTTAGTGGTATCATTTAATGTATATTTAGTTTCTTTTTTAAATTGTTAAAATTATAAATAAATTAATTAATTAATTAACCCGAGGCTGACTGCCTCGAAATATAATATTATTTAAATAATATATGTTAATATATTTCTGGTAGGTATAATATATTTCTGCTTAAATATTTTTTCAAAAAAAAGAATTTCAAAAATATCTCGGGAGCGGTGCGTCGCAGACTCTCCGTGTTGGTACGCATTTAAGAGGTCTCGGGGAGAGGAATTTTTCGGTGAAGACGAAATTTCGAAATTCGCATTTTTGGACTTTTTCAAAATTATCTCGGGAGCGGTGCGTCGCAGACCCCCCGTGTTGGTACTCATTTAAGAGGTCTCGGGGAGAGGAATTTTTCGGTGAAGACGAAATTTCGAAATTCGCATTTTATAGGACTTTTTCAAAATTATCTCGGGAGCGGTGCGTCGCAGACCCCCCGTGTTGGTACTCATTTAAGAGGTCTCGGGGAGAGGAATTTTTCGGTGAAGACGAAATTTCGAAATTCGCATTTTTGGACTTTTTCAAAATTATCTCGGGAGCGGTGCGTCGCAGACCCCCCGTGTTGGTACTCATTTAAGAGGTCTCAGGGAGACGAATTTTTCGTTCACGACGAAATTTCTAAATTCACATTTTCGTTGAAAAACAAAAAAAAATCTGTTTAAAAACAAAAAAGTTACACGTTTTTCCGAATACCACGCATACGAAGTCGCGGGCATAGCTAGTATAGTAATATTAATACAAAATAGTATAATAGTACTTGGAAATGACAAGGCACGGGCAACGCCCGGTGGCGGCCCGTCGGCGGCACGGTGACAAATAGCAAACCCGGCCGGGGCACGTTGAGAAAAACCCGGTGAGCGCCCGGCCCGGTGTAATATAAATCATCCTTAACTCTGCGCATTTAAATACAACACGTGTACTTTTATTTGAAAGAAAGAAATGATACTTTTAAACATAGATACAGATCATTTTAGCAGATTCAACAGTGAGAAGCGGAGACGTTTTTTTAAAACATACCAAAGATACTAGATCGGATGGAAGATTATTCCATCATTTCGAGGCACTATAACGAAAACAGATTCTGAAGGAAGCAGAGGAAAACTTAGAAATTGAATTAGAATTAGATACTTAGAACTTTCTGTAAGCTGGAAATTACTGCCGCCAGATGGTCCGCCCAGTAACCATTAAAAGCCCAGCAAGTCGCTGAGGTTAACGTTGATACATATGTCTTATTCAAAATGAAGACAGTTTACCACGCTGTATATTTTGTTATAATGTGTTGACAAAATATATATATATCCCATTTTGCTTCACCGCTATTCCCTGTATAAGATATCACTGAATCTTAACAGATCTTTTCGGCAGTATGTGAAGTATTTAAAAAATTTAATCAAGTGCATCCCAGACGTCGTCGCGAACGGCACATGGCCGGCGCCCCGTTGCTGGTTCCCGGCCAAAAATAGATGAACGGCTATTTATACCGGCGCGTATCCGGCGGCCGGCGGCGCGCGCTCACATGATCCAACATTGGGGTCGACCACGTAAACACGCAAGCGGATCATGCCCACTGCACTGAAAACCGTTTTGAGGATCAGCAATGGTATCTCTATAAACCTTCGTAATCCCTTTAAATTTAGGGAGGCTTTGGGATTACGGACCCTGTCATGTCTATATGAGTGTCGTACAAACCTTTAACTTTACATATAAAAGTAGTGAAAATATATTCTTTTTTAACTGAAGACAATCTGTAAAAGCAAACTTACTGTAACCAAGTTATCTTGGAATTTGGTTTTTGGAAAATTGTACCAAAACCCAAGAGTCAATAGGATTTTTTTGAAAATTGTGCAAGTTTAATTCATTGCAAAGTTTGTTTGTGGTCTGAAAATGTTTTCTTAGTTACCAAATAAATCAATGCCATTATTACTAAATTATTAATAATTCCCATTCGCTAGATGGCTGGATCAAGGGACAGGCACTCACTAACCACCATCCAGTAGCTTAGGCCTTGCCATGCTAACAGCAGCACACTTTTTTAAATTGTTTTTATACTTTTCTATTGTAAAAAAATAATAATAATTAAATTTCTTTCTCTCAGTGCCTCCTCATTCCTGAACGTTGGCCGTCAACTCTTAGAACCTGTCTCTGTCGAGAGCCAATTGTTATAGTCGCTCAACTGTGGTAATTCCTGTCCACTTACTCATATGTCGTAACCACGACTTCCTCCTTAGCTCAACGCGACTCTTCCTTTCCACCTTGCCCATAATAATAATAAGTATCTACCTACAGATAATAATGTAATATTAGTAATAAACTATAAATAGTACCAATCATCTTCACAAATGGTTTTTTGTCAAATTGCCTTTTTATGACTGCGGTGAAAGAAGAGATTGTAAACAGTTCCTGGTAGTTACTTATTAAGACCTCTAAATCCTCAGAACTTGTTAATTTTTGTAACATATCGCTTATTGGCTTTATTGTTTGTGGTACAGCTCTAATATCTAGGACAGACGTTCAATGTGTCCAAACAGGGGTTCGAACATCAATCATAATTGAACCAGAACTTTATACTAATTCATCGACCCCACCTCTTCCTACTCCACGTGATTGCAAAAGAGTTACGTAAAAGCCGTATTGCCCGACTAACACCCACCTGTACTAAAATAATATTTTTGCATCGTTTTTTTTATGTGTTTTTATGAGAAGGTAGATATAGGTATATCAAATCATTCATACAAGAGTAGTCTTTAATTTCAATCTCACTAAAATGTATTTTTTTTTACCTACTTACTGATATCATTTAAGAAATGTTGATTGATGCATCATATTTGTTAAATGTATACTCGTTTAATAACTACATAAATCGAAAATGTTCTACATAATTGCTAGAAATTTAGGCTTAGGCCTTTTACTTTTTGTTAAGGTCGTCAGGCTGGCTGACGGTCCACTTGATGGTAGGTGGCTACAGTCGCTTATCACAAATAACGTTACAGGTGCTGCGAGTGCGCTGCCGACTATAATAGGATTAAGCATTAGCTGAGCCCGCAACTTCGTGCGCGTAGTATTTGGTATAGCGTATATAACTTTTTTGTTTGTAAACCGATTGTAATGAAACAAACACCAAACGTTACCGGAAGCTTGCTATAATACATCAGTGAAAACCGCATTCAAATCGTTTAAGCCGTTTCTGAGATTAGCTTGCACAATCGCACAGACAAACTTTTTTTATATTTAATGTGCAGACACGGCTCGTTTACGATTTTATTATATGTATATGTAGATTGGGGATTAGGAAGGTATAGAGAAATGGGCTCTGGCATCCCTTACGCACTCAACAAACACAATAGCGCACATCCTATTATTATTTCACTGTAGTCTTCTGTAAGGGGATGGTTACTGCCTAAACGACAGCGACTGCCATTTCTAAAATAAATTAAAAATAATTGTGTGATAATTTGGATGATGTCCAAATACGACACTTTAAAGTATTGCTTACTAAGACACTGTCTGCAATATTATTGTAATAGCAAACGTTCAAGGCATTGTGCATAAATATGTATAAGTTGATATGTTTCCGACTCCTATGGTCAAAACAAACAAACAAGACTCGCCCAGGCGCAATGATGTAACTACAGATGACGCTATTTTGTTGTTACTATTTATAAAAAAGATTTAAAGCTCGCCATTTACATTTACGTTGACATTGACTCTAATGGATCGTTAACAGTGTTTTTGCATATGCTGATGTAACACGCACTATCTACGTTTACATAAATCCGTATTAAAAAAAACATGATAAAGATACGGATAATGTAAACACAGTATTGTGCATTGACGTTTTTGCCGTGGAAAGAAGTCAAGGTGAAATATTAAAAAAAAGAGATAATAGTTTTCTGTTTGATCTCTCCAGTAAACGTTAACAAGAATAATTTTATTGAACGCAATTATAATATTATTGAAATTTTTACGAGCAAATAAAAACAACAGGGAAAAGTGCGACAATTATATAAATTGATTAAATGACGAGCTAATTTATTTTTCTGGAATTCAGGTTTCTTTTTTTTTACAATTCACGACAGAAGTAAATGATAAATTTTATCTTGAACTAGCTGACCCCGACAGTCGTAGGCCCTGTTAATTTCATATAAAACTTCACCATTCAAATTTTCGACTTTTCCCATGGATTTTACAAAAAACTTCTTTCACAATAACTTTGTCCTGACAATTGCGAACTAAACAGAGTCGTGCTGTTCTCGAGTGGTGCTCCGTCATTTATGTGGCAATTGTTTTATATTTATGTATACTTAAAATTTACATACTGAATTCTTTAAAAAATTCGGGCACCTCATACTTATTTTTGTTCCCTTGTGGCGCACCATCAAACTGGAAAATAAAGTAATTAATAAACTGGTGACCATCCGACAGTTTTAATATATCAAAGAATTTATTCAAGAACACCATGGTGCAAAGTAACAAAGACGAAAGTTACATTGCACTTTGCAAAGCGGCCAGAGCGTCCCGCATTGTGGTTTGCTCAACTCGAAGGTCAACTTTTGCTGTCCGATGTGATATCGGACACAACAAACACAACAAAATTTTATTTTGCATGTGGAAACTTAGATTATCAATATTAATATGTCGGCAATCGAGGTTGCCGGCATAATAGAAAATCCACCGGAAAACGATAAATACGCAACCCTGAAAACAGAATTAGTCCGAAGGTTGACGGCACCACGCGAGGAGTCAATAAAACAGATTTTGACCAGTGAAGAAATGGGAAGTAGAAAACCGTCCCAACTCCTCAGGAACCTGCAACATCTTGCCGGACCAAGCATCCCTCCAACATATTATAGCCTCCCATGGCGACATGGCGATAGGCAAACTCGCGGAGCTAGCCGACAAAATCATGGCTATAGCTGCCCCATGACCACGGGTAGCAGAAATGACGCCGAGGCCTTCGATTCGACGTCAACAACGGATCCAAATTGGGCGGTTATAGAAACCATGGCGAAGCAGATAGCCGCACTTCAGTCACTTCAGTTGAAAATAAAACATCGAACGTGACGCTCGTATGTGTGGGCTTCATAAATACCAATTTCAACTTCCGAGTGTTTAATTGGTTATTCATTAAATTGTAAATTTCAGTTAAGTGTCTTTTCTATTTAAAACAAAATAGAAAAGGCGCTTAATACATAGAAGACCTTCATACATATAAGATACTCTTTATAAATGGATATTGTTTTTATTTTATAACTAAGACACGTTTCAATACTTTTCCCAAATCGAGGAAAGAATAAACTGTTTTAATTACATATTGTGCTTATTACGATTACTTTATCTGACATCGTATAGACACGTGAGTGAGCGTAGATATGTTTGCATTAATTTTCGTATGAGCTCGTGATGACCAACGTCCACAAATAAACCATCATCTGGGTCAGGGTCTTTCGTCAACCTCGTCTCGTTTCGGCAACCGTATAACCAACCTCACTGTGTGCTTTCGTTTAGTTTACTCTTTAATTTTCAATTCGTTTGAATCTGTTTTTTTAACATTTAAGGAATAAAAGTTAGACGTTTTCAAAGCAAGACACTTTGCGGAATCGTTCATCGGTATCTGTTTCTAGTTGAATGATTAGGTAGAAATAAGAAAGAAAGAAAATATGTACATTCATTTAAGGGGGAGACAAACGCTAAATACTAAAAATATCCATTGTTTAATGAAAATGTTACAAGAAACAATTGCTTTGAAAAAAATATATACTTAAACATGTGAAGAACCAATTGTATTAATTAGAATTTTCGTTAAAGTAATAGAAACTCCACAAAAAAATTCTATTTCAAACTTTTATTGAAAATTCTCTCGAAAACGGCTTATTGCACGCATATGATTTCTGTACCTATTAATAAGTTGATATCAGATTAAAAAATTGTGTTGATAAAAAAAATATTTTGTGTAATGTTCTAATGGTAAAAACAAAAAAACACCATTTCTAGGCCCGTTGAATTGTCTCCGCCGCCAGCGAGTTCTATAGTAAATGTCATTTGCCTCAGTGAATCCCTTAAGAAATACACAAATATTATGTTAAATTTACTTAGATTCAAATTTCAAGTACAGGGACTACTGTTTTAATTTCTTAATCTATACTAATATTATAAAGAGAAAATATTTGAATGTATGTTTGTAATGAATA
Organism: Bembecia ichneumoniformis; assembly: GCA_910589475.2. Lineage (NCBI taxonomy): Eukaryota > Metazoa > Arthropoda > Insecta > Lepidoptera > Sesiidae > Bembecia > Bembecia ichneumoniformis. Next base: position 5,895,888 of record OU342537.1, on the reverse strand, counting down.
AACTGAAAAACTACTGGACCTATTTTAAAAATTCTTTCACCTAAAGAAAGCTAAATTATCAGCGAGTAAGGGGTCTACCCTTCCATACAAATGTATGTTTGTAATGAATAGATTCAAAGACTAGTGGACCGATTATAAAAATTCTTTCACCTATAGAAAGCTACATTATCAGCGAGTAACATAGGCTACTCAACCCCCCCCCCCCCCATCTCATCCCTTTATCAACTCCATACAGAATTGCCGTTTTTCACGAATCATATTTTATAAAGAGACGCGGACGAAGTCAAGTGCAACAGCTAATATAATTTAATTTTGTAAGTGAATAGTTGTGTCTAGCAGTCTAACAAATTAATATCCTCTCTATAACTTGATATTTTCTAAGACTGCATACTTCGAGCGTAGGTTGCAGATACGCCTAACACTAAAATGAGTACTACAAGCAACCCGGCCCCGGCTTCCTCTTTTATCGCTCTTTTCTTTGATGAAAACCATATCAAAATCCGTTGAGTTGTTCAGAAAAGTTGTGGAGAAACAGCAGCATACAGCGATTTTATTTTACAACAATGTGTATATTTAAAAAAGTAGATATATAAACTAACATATTCTCTTGTATTATAATACAATTAAACTGGTTTATTTTTAATATATTATTTGCTAGTACAAAACGTCAAACATTATATTTAGTTTCTATAACATATACCAAAGAAATCGTCACTGTGTCTTTGTAACAGCAGACGCTGATGTAGGTCAATTCACTCGTTAGAATTATAGTACTTCAAAAGCAATTCATTTGACTCCTACATGAGCCTTCACTCATTACAATAAATCTGTTTCAAACTGTTCATTCACCATGACCAATCTCGACACCATTGTCTTCGTTGGTCGTCGTGTCCCCATTTTTAACAAACTGTAAGCCCTACCTATCATAAACTTTAGTTTTAACATGTCTTTCTCTCAAAGGAAAAAAATTTTAAATTCTTATTCATGGGATTTACAGGTAATAATAATATTTTGTCTAACGAATTAGAAGTGAAACTCGTTTTAAAACGGAAGGAGTATCGGAATCAATAAATTATACTTAACTAAATAATTGAATGTCCCACATTATGTAGGTCTATAATTTAATTTCATTATTATCAGGAAATGATACAGGATTTCTATACAGCTTACGGTAAAGGCCTAGAATCGAGTATATCGGCCGAATCGATAAATCGATTAGATACACTGTACAGTGAATGACAGTTCAATTTGTTACGCTCGTGCTCTACTTACTGGATCGTTTCTACTACCTATACTTGCATTGACAATGACTATTGACATTATAATAATTGTCATCCCACTAATATTATAGATGCAAACTTTGTAAGGATGAATGGATCTATGGATGTATGTTTGTTACTCTTTCACCTTAAAACTACTGAACAGATTTGAGTGAAATTTGGCACATCTATAGTTTATTAATTGGATTAACATATAGGATACTTTTTATCTTGAAAAAATCTTAGGATCGTCTAAAATATAAAAAATCGACGCCACCATCGTCACAACGATAAAGATGTCGGGCGTTATATAGGTATTATATTGTTCAATACGGGCGAATTCGCGGGCACCAGTCTAGTTTACTACCAAAATACTAATTGCATATAAAAAATAAATCAGACTATTATATTATTGTGTGTTCCAAAAAGTGTAGAAAAGTGCAGAAAAGTGCTTTTCTAAACGGAAAGTACTTACGCATGGAGTTTTTCGAACTTTCTCCCTCACGAATTGCCGGTGCTGATGCCGCAGCCAATAGAAAATTATAGACAAGACGCTGTCTTCCCACAGAGTTTAAAAGGAGAGAAGTCGTGTTAGGTTTTCCTGTCGTAATTTACCGGTTTCTAGTCATACGTCGTAAACTGCTTGTTTTTTTCCAACATTGTGATTTCTGTCTTCACTCAATTACGGAGTGAAATGCAATGTACGTCTTGTGTCGGTGAATTTTTAATACAAGTTTCTTATCTTAATAATCTTTAATAATCATTTTACTTGAAAGTCGTTTAGTTTGTTCGTGCTAGGTTCAGCGAATGATTTGATATCGTCTTCAAAGCTGTTCAGCTTCTGTAGTTTTTGATTATACAAACTATACAAATACTTCAATTTAATTTTTAATTCTTGTTTTAAAATCTAGTACTACCTCGGCTTCGCACATATACAATTGAGTAAATGGTAGATTTTTATTTATATGTTGACCTAAGAATTAGATAAAGAGGTAATAGGAGGATGAGCTCTGGCATCCTTCACCGAAACAAACAGAACACGTACTGCTATTTCTCTGTGATTTCTTTGGGCGCTGCTCAGTTTATGCCTAGAACGCAGTTTAGCCCATTTTGTTATTGCGATTCCAGATGAACTTTTCTTAGATTATAATTAAGCTGCTTTAAAAGTATTTAAAGTTTTCTGCAGTCTAGACATAATAAACGGTCAAACAGATATAGAAACTTGTTTTTTATGTCTACCGAGACTTGTTTTTAATACGATGTAAATAGTCATTACCTATGTGATAGTAGGGTATATGAATAAATTAATTAAAGATTTATGGTCCTATGTTTCTGCTTACATACGATAATTGCACGTCAAGCGAGAGACACCAAATCATTTACGTGAAGCATTAAAAGGCAAGAAGGAGACATTGATGAACGTCTTAATTGCTGCAATTTATTGCTACTTGCGATAACTCGCATCGCGAACAACGCTTCGATGCTGCCTCGCTCATATTTAACAGGAAGTTGGAATCGTCGGTTTATATCTGTAAACATGGACGTTAGACGTTAACTCTGGAATTCCCTCGCGAGATAATTAAATGATTTAATTAACACTAATGTACTCTAGAGAATTTCTATCGTTTGAATTCAGGCGTGTTATTAGACAAAAAAAGGAAAATTTATGCGATCTTATCTTCTCCAGTGTTTAGAACGTATTGCTAATGTCTTCTGAATTCACTTTTAATCTCAATTCATATGTTTTTCACTTAAATTTTTGAAAAGTATGTGTACAAAACTGCTATAACTGCCATTTGTTAACATAAACAAGTAATGTACAAATATCGCAGAGCACACTGCGTTTCGCAGTTATTTGGGCAGCCCCTCTGGCGGCAATAACCACCCCCTTGCAAAAGACCACCGTGAAATAACAGCATGTGTGCTGTTGTGCTTCGGTGAGTGAGTAAGGGAAGCCAGAACCCATTTCCCTATCCGCTCCCTTAAGCTCTTTAGAATTTTCTCAGAGACTACTGAGATGCATAAACTTTTGGTAATAGTGATTAAATGTTAAATTCAAAAGTTACCTGCGACAGTGCGACAAAAATCGCACGAGTCTAGCTTTGGATTGAATTACAAATATCAACACGTACGCGCAAATTGGCGTTCAGGTAACCGACCATTCGTAAACTGCTTATAAAAGGAAACCAATATTCAATGCATGATTAAACGCTTAAAAGATTAAGTTTATTTCTTTGGCGCCTGCATTGCACGCATAATTAATTTGCGCAAGCAAAGGGAATCACATTAGCAGCTGCACACCCGGTTTAAACATTCAATGTAATACACTCTTTGACGTCAACGCACTCAGTTTTTTTTATAACAAAAGACAATAACATCCCATATGGTGCATGCAGTCTTTATACGTCGTAAAAACTAAATGTAAAAGGTATAAAAATATGTGGTTAACGACCGATACAAGTAACGTTTTGGTAAAAATAAGTTGAGTAATTTTAGTCTTCGTTCCACTGTCATCAATTGGGAAGCCCGTCTGGTAGCAGTAACCACTCCTTTACAGGAAGATCACCGTGAAATAATAGCTCGTCATGTGTGGTTTTGTTTCGGCGCGAGTAAGGGATGCCAATTCCCATTCCTATCCCTTCATTATTCCTTACTTCTTATCCTATCAAGTCGTCAGCTCCTAGTGTGATCCCCTGTCGTTGCTCGTGTTTATAAGCAGCAGTAGCCACCTACCATCAAGTGGACCGTCATCTTGCTTACCAACTTTTACGATAATTTCCGAGCTCATATAACCCAAACTTTTCAAGGTTCGAGTGAATAGGCATCTTCTGGGTGCGCTCGCTCCATCGTCGGTCTCATCTTTCCTGGGACAATTATTCAGTTTCTGAAACGATGCGTGAAAACTTGCTTGTTCACATGGGATAGATAGAAAAATAAGAATACTGCAAAAAGTAGACAAATACCTACGTTTAGAGATCTACCAGTAAGTGTAGTTAGAGAACAAGTCCCCAGTCATAGGTTAACGATATGATTGGCCAAGTTGCCGAGTTGAGAACGTGCAAATTGAATGATGGTGGTTCAGTAAATTCACTAGGTAGGTGCTCCATTCAAGTTAATGCTAAATAAAATAATATCAATTTACTATAATAAAGCGTAAAGGAATTTATTACAAACGTGAGAAGATGATTATTGTTTAGTTGTATGTAACACGATGAAAAGATAAGATATCACTATCAATTATGAAGTTATTGTGATGCGCTACTTTCTACCCGTGTTATACTCGCACAATATGTTGAAACTGACAGTCTTATCGTCTGTTAAACATTTGCTTAGCCGAGATTTCTAGAAATTTATTATTCGGCAAATTAACTGGCTATATTAAAATGTATTCGCTAACAAATTTAAATTTAAACAATAAATTTAAATATGTTTGTATATTACTTACTGCAATACGCATTATGATTGATTTTATTTCTAAAAAATAGAGATTTTGAAGGAAAAAGTTGATGTTTTAAACTTTGCGCCAAAACACTAGAATAGCAATGGCGTCTGTTGTGACCTCACGCTTTCTTAACTTAGGAACAGTTTGATAGTTTACACAAAAACGACACACTGATATTTACGAAAGCGTGATGTCATTCGTTCTAATCGGTGTTTCAGTTAACATGGCGGATTGCATGCAGTATTTTATAGAAAATCTTATTAACCTTAATGTTTATATCAAAACTGGGTCTTTTTTTTTTGAAAATTTTCAACATATACATATATTTATATTTCTCTAATAAAATTTATTCTTTAATAACGTCATCGTGCCTATTGAATGGACCCTTGGACAACTAACCGCTCCATTGAGTCGTGATTTCGGACTACATGGCCGAAATATTTGAGAATTCGCATTTGCACAGTCGACGATAATCTTTCCTTGATATTAATTCCTTGATCTTTCCCGTTGCATATAACACATATTAAATTGCTTACCTACTATTTGTTTAAAGTGTTTCGTTAAATTGTATAATCTTTGTAACTCAAACAAAACTATTCTATTCTAGTGTCTAGTGAAAACATATATGTATATCTCCAAAAAGATAGTCGTGATTTCTCAGTGGCATGATTGATGTGGTTTTAAATAAGCAATTTAAGGAAATTAAATTTTTTTGTGATCAGCTATAATGAATACTCGCTATTTGTAAATTTTGTACGCACTTGTCTTACGATGCAATACGTCCGATTTTTTTAGCCTAAAGCTGTTAATGGTTCGGTCAGAATATAACGCCTAAGTAATTGTTCGAGCATTGTTAATTGCATTGCTCCGACGGTATCTATCTAATTATGCCACGGCCCGACCTGCCCAGACGCGTTAATGGGAAAATTTATTACACGGAACCCGGTTACCCGCAGCAGCTACTGTTACATCGGCGCAATGGGTGCTTCTGTGTTGAATGGATAACATCACACGTGGCGAATGTATCTAATGACACATTTTTAACTTTTAAATCCAAGTAACTTAACTTTTTTTTAACTTTGTATCTATCGAATTTGTGACTTTCTACGTCGTAATTTGGGTCTGTCTTTATCTGTATACCAGTAGGCACTACTTATTGAGTACCTAAGGTAAAGATCAGATTGAATTATTGTTAGTTTTATGCAAGTTGACCGCTTCAAAAGTTTTATAAATGAGAAAAGATTAAAAAGGATCCATTAATGGAATAGTCGTTTACGAGTAATATCAAGGTTATTTCTATTTATCGAATATAATGCCATAATTAATGTACGCTGACTATTTGAAAGTTTGTCTGTTCTTTTGCTACACCACCGGTTATTTCAATTATTTCACATACAGATGGTTAACTTGTAATTGTATCTGTAAAATCCATTTATTTTAGCTTTATCGATCTATGTAGTGTCGACTGCTTTTGTAAACCTCGTCATTTTCCTTACGAAACGTACGTACTTTGCCCCGTACTCGTTAGCTACTCGATTTACGCAAGTATTTTGTAACTAAGTGCTGCTTGACTAAGGTGACAGCACTATCATGCTACTATCTTAGAACACAATAGCTGGTGTTAACACCCTGCCACTTTCACGAGCCGCCTACTAAGCAAAGTGGGCGACAGAGAAAGCAAATATGCTAATTTTTTCGTATGAACAAGCATCATTCAACAGATGTCGATGATCGAAATCGATTTTTGACTCATACCTTTTCTATGTCTCCATTACGTAACGTGTTTTTTTCTTCTCTTTAAAAAAAATATATCTTTTTGATTTATTTATTACTTTAGCAGTAAAACATTAGTTTTGCAACTGTTTAACGCTGCTGTCTGAAGTTAATTCTGAATAGATTATCTATATATATATAATAAAATCGTAAACGAGCCGTGTCTGTACATTAAATATATTTTCAAAGAAACATTGCACATGGTACTTATGTTACTGAGGTCAAAAGATGGTTTTTAGAATGTTTGTATGTTTATTTGTTTGTCAGTGCCTTTGTGCACGCTAATCTCAGAAACGACTTAACCAATTTGAATGCGGTTTTCACTGATGTATTGTAGCAAGCTTCCCGTAACATTTAGTGTTTCATTCCAATCGGTTTACAAACAAGAGAGTTACGCGCTGTACCGAATACCAGATGCGGGCTCAGCTAGTATAATTAATATATCTATTATATTTACCATGAAGTTAAATATTTCCTTCAATAAATTTTCATATGTATACATAAATAAAAATCCTATTTCTTTTTTCAGGTAAAGGTGAGCTTCTTGGTTGTACGAGTAGTAATCTTCGCGAGTTCAGGTTGGTGACTTGGGATGGTGTGCTGTTATAATATAGAAGAATAGCTGACAGTTTATAATTAAAAAAAAATGGTAAAAGTATCGTTTAAGCGATATCCCAATAACTTCGATTGAGTTTTTTTAAACCAATTAGATGGAATGTCGATAACAGATCTGTAAAAACTCAGAGTGTGTGCTGATGGAAAACGATCCTTTTAGGGGAATGAGCTGCTTTAGCATTTCCTTGAACTTGCACTGAAACCCAACCATACATTTTCTGTTATTTCGCAGTGTTCTTCTTGTAAGAGGCTGGCTTCCGTGTCCAATCGAGCTGCTCTTTTTACAATTGGAGAATGCCGTACGCCTCGCCATTCAAACGTTTATCAATTGATACTCCCACGTACACTGCATTACAACAAAGCACACAGAGAAATGACTCCGCGTGTGGTATTTGTGTTAATTAACCTTTTGATTAAACCAACAATTTAGACGATAAGACATTTAATGGTTTATCTACTAATTGTAGCTGTTTATTTATTAATTTCAGACTTAAAAGTGTTTCGGTAGTTTTAGTTCTAATTTAATAATAATTTTGTTATTTTTCGCATAGGAATGCTATAATAATTCAGACACATTATTTTCATGGATTTATGATGTGATATGATTATTGTACGAAAATCATAACTTTATCATTTCTTTCTCAGTGTCTGGCTATTCTATATCGTATCACATTTCTGCGAAGTGATAACGAACAATTTATAATATTACAACAAATACAACTCCAGTAACATAATCCTGTTCAGGCAGAGCGTATCCATGTGTAAAAACCTTAATCAGACACTCGCTGATGTTGCTCGCAGTGTAAGATTTCACGTGATAATAAGAAGTTAAACAAAAAAAAATCATAATAAAACATATTGTAATAAGTAAGATCTAGAAAGTTTGAACGCTGGTAAATTTATTATAAAAATTGAAAATTTAAATAATTACAACATAGATTATTTAGAATTGCCAGATATACATATTTTGTAATATGATGTATTGAATCGAAAAGTCATGCCTGACGTAAAGTTTCACTAAAAGTACTGTATGACACAAGTCCATTAAAAAAACGCAATTGTGCGTGATGGTTAGGTACTTTGCAAGGAGGTCATCCATGTAAATTACATTTTAGGATCCTTTAACTTGGGCACAAAGTATTTCGGTATAAAATGATCCTTATACCGAAATACTTTGATATTTCGGTACTAGCGACACCACCCCGGCTTCGCACCGAGTTGAAATTTCCAAAAAAATCCTTTCTTAACGGAAATAAACATATGTCCAAATTTCAGCTTTCTAGACTTAGTAGTCTTGGCTGTGCGTTGATAGTCAGCCAGGAAAAACGATTTTATAAATATATACATATAAAAAGATCATATTCGTAATTTTCAATATTATGAATTTGTACAAGGTGAACTGTAATTTAGTGTTATCTAATCTACGCGTTGCCATGCCTGTCCGTGTCCGACTGTTGTAGTAGGTGTGCGCCTACTACATGCATCTGTGATTTGTCAATGAATTTATTCACGCTAAGAATGAGCTTTGTTACGATCGCTGCCCTTGGGTTGTACCTGGCAGTTTAAACTGACATAATTTAAGTTAAATTCTGTCAGTCATCGAATAAATGAGAGCTTTTATCATCTTTACTAATACCACTAGCACTTTTCCAGATTAATACTCTGTGAGTTTTGACATGGTTAATTTGTACTTGTAATCCAGACATGTTGGTGTACCATGACAAATGACAAGACTAATTTCCACTTGACACGCCAACATCCAAAAACTCCCTCTTGTATAAAAATTTGAGGGTTGCCACATTAGAATCGTTACATCGAAAACAAAATTCCACACGCAAAGCTTTCATAATGACATTCATCCTGTTATTCCAGATGAGCTTCCTGCCATTAGTGACGTGTGACTGTGTGACTGAAATAATTATTGTTTTGCGTTTCAACACCGCCACGTGTCCCATTGTTCTACGACTTTTGTTTGTGTTTGCTAATATTTTTGATTGCATTTATCGCTTTCAACACGTCATTATCATTATATAACAATTACATTTGTTTATATTTTGAAATTATTATTCCTAGCAAATGAATAAGTTCAGAGGTAAAGTCAGGTTAAAATTATGTTACGCTAGCTTGTGCCCGCGACTTCGTCGGCGTTGAAAAATAATAAGTGTAACTGACATAATATATGACATTATTCAGATGTTACGCTTTTTCTGGGCGTTAGATTTCTATTATTAGATGATTCCTTGGGAACATTAGTTTTTCTGCATGAAATGTATCCTATGACCTTTCTGTATCCCTGTATCCTTGCATCCCTGCAAAATTTCATGATGATAGGTTGAGAAGTTTAATCGTCAAAAGGTAACCGACAGACAGAGTTACTTTCACATTTATTATATTAGTATGGATGGATGCGTATACTCAGGATAATAGTATTACATGATTTAATCCAGGGTATGGTCTATCTGAGATGTGTCAAGTTTTATACAAATACGTCCAACGATTTACGAGCGATAATCTACTTTGCGGCAATCTTTCACGTTTGGAATTTTATTGGAGAAGAAGATATTATTTTTGTTCATTTCTCCAATAGAATTCATAATTGTATTGAAGAAATTGAATAAAATTGATTTATCACGCGCATTTCTTTAAATTCTCCCTTCAATTGGACATGTGTAAGTAATTGGTTCGGTCGTGGGCTGAACCGGATCGCGTAACCTGCAGTCAAAATAGGCCAACTCAATACCGATTAAATGAATACGAACGATTCTGAACTTATACGGCTCCGTATAAAGTTGTAGCGGTTCCGCAGACCGGTATCTACGCTGCGCAACCTTCGTTGAAAACATAATGTGTGGCATCGGACACTCGCTCTTGCAACCGATGCCATAAAACTCCAAATTTATAACCGCTAACTCAGGTAAGTAGTGCGATTGTATCAGAACAGCACGTGTTCACAAATTTGAAGCCAATACCCACGTGATAAGATCTCTTATACCTTTGACCGCCCTCGATGTGTTTTCTAGATAACTTTAAATTTATTTATACCGCGATTGCCGTTCGATTGTACTACGTTTTATTGCTGTCACTTTTCGATTTGTCGTTTAATGCTTACTGGCATCAAGATCTCGGCGTACAACTCGCAGTGTGCGACAAGGCGTCTGGAATTTTGCTGTAAGCTTAGAGCCTGTTATTATTTCGCCGTGGCGATTGTTTATTTCAACAAATTATTTAATACACACCCACATGCTAAATTCCAAACCCACTTGTCGAATAACCGGAAATTGTCTAATATCTACACTCATTTTACGAACCCACTGCATGCAAGTTTTAATACAAAATTACTTATTGGCAAGCACTTCTGCGAAAACGTTTATAAATGCAGCTTGTCAATGCGCCCTGAATTCCGAGTGTCTTTGATCTTATGTGCTTACAGATCGCGAACTGTCCATGTTGGAATTCGAATAGTTCGTTTGACGATAATTATATTTTCTTTTATTAATAATGTAGCAGTTTTATGTAATAAAACAACATTTTCATTCGACATTATTGGTATGAGGAAAACGATTGATGCTACCATAAATAGCGAAGTGCGAACAATATTTCTTTTTTTTTTCTCAAAGGCAGGTTGACGTAATGGTTCGCAGTGAAGCTGACTAAGGTCCGTTTTATCTGAGAATAAAGTTGAGTAATGCCAATGTGTAATGAACTCGCCAAGCATTGCCGTTAATGAGTGACGTGCAGTCAAACGTAGCCATGCACTTAGTGGATGCTTTAGCGACCATAAAAATAGCAACACGCATAATCGCAACATTTAGAGAAATTAAACTATTTATGATGAATGGACATAATTAATTGAAGGATGTGCAGTATCAAAACAAGCAAAATGATTTTTCATCATTTCATTATATTTTCATAAAAGTATACTCCAAGGAAGCTCCACTTACTTGGTAAGAAACTAGCTAAATCCAACAGGTATAAAGATTAAACTCCCTTAAAAGAAAGGACTTTCTCAATGTTCATAACTGTTTGTTTCATTTTAAGTGTTTTTTCTCACAATGTCCATAACAACTTCTAAACATCTATATCTATGTATACGTACAATAAAATCATAAACGAGCCATGTCTGTATGTACATTAAATATTTTTTCCAAAAAAACAATTTGTATACCTACGTTGTATTTATGATCGGGAGGACAAAAAAAATAGTTTTTAAATTTTTTATCTGTTTGTCTGTTAGTCTCTGCTTTTGTGCACGCTAATCTAAGAAACGATTTAACCGATTTGAATGTGGTTTTCACTGATGTATTGTAGCAAGCTTCCCGTAATATTGTGTTTGTTTCATTCGAATCGGTTTACAAAAAAGTTATGCACTATACCGAATACCACGCGTAGGTACTCAGCTAGTTAGTTGAAAAAATCACAAGTTCATTAACATTTTGTTAAATCATCTTATTGCATTTAGTACTAAAGTGTGATTTTCTTTTATTGTACACATTTCGGAATATCTTAATGAGAAATTTTTTTTAAATATATTTATACCTAAGCAAAATGATTCATTAGTTTTGCATTATGTTGGTTATGAATTGGCATTAATGGTATTTGTAAGGAGCAACTGTGTCTACAATAAAGATTTATAATAGGTACATCTTTGTTATGGATTCACGAACGAAGGTACCCACGTATACGGATTTATTATATTTTATTAGAGTTGAGTCATAGAACGGCCTACGTTTTACAACTGTTTCTAATCTCCCACTGCTGTATGTTTATAGTGACTATTAAGCACAGGAATAATTGTTATTCTTTTTGTATAATGAAATCGAAGCGAGAGTCAAAGGATATTGTGTAACAGCTATAAGAGTTAAACTTGGTTGCAATTGGCTCACATTGATCAGGTGCTGTAAAGCCGCCCCCGCGACGGAAGCAGTGGGTGGCGACCGGCATGCGCCCACGCAGGCCCGCTTGTGTCACCTATAAAGCTACTCATCATATACGGACAGCTGTGCAAAATTATACGGTTGTACCTTGATATTAACGATTCAAAACAAATATGTATCTTAAAAATTTACATTTTCATCATGAAATGTGTTAAACAATACATTTAAAAAAGTCTTATTCTTTGTAATACTGATTGGAATTTTGTATTATGTCGCAGGTTTTTTCCAAAATAACTACCATTTTTAACGTTATTTTGTTTCTTGATTTTTAACTATTTTAATGCCAGCCATAGGGCAAATCATATAGACTCTTATTTATGCTAATATACAATACCTATGCTTAATTTATTCTACTTTTAGGGTGTTAAACTTAATTTAATTTGAAACTATACAGCACTACAGCCTGAAAATGATTATAAATAAATGGACTTACATTGTACTTGGTTTCTTCTAAACTAGGAAGGAGAGCTACCGTTTGGCCTCTTTTCTTCTGAATGTGTTATAGATATCATATCACAATTTATAACAGCCAAATAACAGCACATTCCTCCAGAAAATGTTAAAAATCATCAGAATCATCATTAACACATTTTTCACAATTCACAATAGGCAACTTCTTAATGTCCAAATGGAAGTCTTAATGTCAGTTTAGAGTCGTCGATTAAAGAAATGTGAGAAGCTCATCTTGAAATGTTTGATACATTTTGTTCAGTCAGCAAATATGTACTTTTCATTTTCGACAGCATCTCGTTGTGTCTGGTTGTGTCGATCAGGGTTATCATGATGTTATTTTCGTTACGCTTACGTGCTATAAGTTTTTTTTATAAATAACGCTCCAGATATAAACTCGATTCGAAAACAGTTTCACTGTATGTATAATATAAATAATTATATTTTATTTTCTCCAGAATATTTTTAAAAGACTAGACATATTTTTATTTATTTCTAAAGCAATAACTGTCAAACATAATCTTAAATTACAACACCTGCTGACATGCCACACGAAGCATATGTTTACTCGCGAGACCAAACGGAGTCGCTATAAATATGCATCGTACAAGTAGACATGCGTTTCATCCATTAACAAACAGTAGCGGTTTTCAGTAAACAACTAAACAATGTGTAACTTTAGATTTTTATAAAGCTTTTGATTGTATGCATCATGAGCATTTTGGGAAACAAGTAACTGTATCAACTTTGCCTTACATAAATGGGCATTAAGTCGTGAGAAGAGAACAGTAGCTGCAACAATCTGAAAGCTAATCTAAGATTGTGGGCGGACAAGTGTTCAAAGATGTAAAGGAGTAACGCGAGCCCTTGAGCCACTGGTGTTTTTTATGAACGACCAATTTTAACATTATTCATAGTATCACACCTTAGAATGCGACAAGCATTCCTGTTGTAATTTTTTCAACATTATAAGTGACAATATTTCCGTCACATCCTACTTAATAACACAAATATATACTTTTCTATAAAAAAACCTTATGCTTGCTCGTGTTTTATTTAAGAGATTTGTTTTCTATCGGTAAAGATAACGGTCGGTTTAATTACTTTGTCTGTTTTATGTTTACTTTGTATACCGTTTCTGTAAGCAAAGCTTCTCGCGCTAAGCGGTAGATAAACTTCTGTTCTCAAAACTATAGACATTTGCATACTATTAAAATTCACATTCATTTACCTGAGGTGGCTTAAACGAACATTCAGAATATATTTTCCTTTACGTCAGTACTATACAATTTTCCTTTTAGTATTAGGTTGTAAATTTTATACATATATGTCCACATATTCTACCGACAAGCGGTATGCAAATCAAGACAAATTTATCTAATAAAAAAGAAAAATCTAAAAGATATGATTTAAAGACATAATTTGCATCGTAGTTGGTTAACTACGAGTATGTACGAAGTAAGTCGCGTGATGTGTTGACGTAAAAATGGATGCAATTACTTAAATTTGCTTTTGACGTAGGGCAACGCACAAATTGTTGTCCTCGTGAAATCGTGACGGTCTTTGCTATTACATGTACATGAATGAACAGAGTTTAATAAAACGATTTGGGGATTGTTTTTATAGCCTTTTACGTTAATTACGTTTACGTAAATTGATATTCAACAAGGTCATCATAAGTTTGCCTTTAACAATATTATCTAATCTTTGTGTTTGGTTGGCATGCGCTAGAAGTTAGCATGTCCACTTGTCAACACACAATGTCACACGCCGTTTTTTTTTCGGATCGGGACTCGCGATCTGCGGTACAACGTAGTACAAGTCTAGCACAAGTCAGCGCTGCACGTAACTTTTAACTTTTTCGTTTTGAAAAAGAATTCGGTGACTGTCTGAAAATAATAATAATAATTCGTTTTTTGTCAATAGCGGTTCTGTTTTTTGAGATAATCGAAAACTGTTTGGGGCACATTGCAGCACAAGCCTAGCACATTCTGACACATTCCGCACATTTTCGAAAAAACAAAATGACCATACTGGTCAAAAAACCGTTTTTTCTCATTGCCGCTCCGTTTTTTGAGATAGGGACTCGCGGTCTGCAGCACAATGTAGTACAATGTCGAGTTTTTCAGAAAACCAAAGTGGACACGCTAACTTCTCGGACATTTAGTTGGCAAGCAGTGACCATCCCCGGTTAACCAGAAGAGTTCAGAAATAGAATTATTATTATTAAATTTACGCTAGAGCCCAAATCATCAGAGCGGTGGAAAGAATGAAGGTAGAACTAAGCCACGATTCTTAATGTGCATCACATTAGACCTATTTCTTTATAAAGTAATCGACACAAGTTTAATCTTTAAAGTTAAGTTGCAAAGGCAGTCACAATTGAACATAATAACGGTTATTATTCCTGATCACGACCCGTTCGACGTATTCGATTGAAGGTCATGCTCATTTGACCAGGCCTCTTTATGGAACCTAAACTTCTACTTAGAGCTGGTAAATTCAACAAAAGTCTGAAGCGCAATCTGGCGTAAAAGTAAGGTTTTTCTAGCTGACCTTTTAAATCCGTGACATAATCCGGTATTTATATACAAATCTTGACGTTTGTTTAAATTAATGTTATGAAATTCAAATACATATTCCAAAGACGAACTTATACTAGGTTCGAAAATTTCATTGAATAAGTATAACCTTTATTAAATCACTTTAAATTGAATGTTACACTTTTGCTATAAAAAGACTATTTGCTATAAATTTTTTGAAAAAAATATTTGGTAATTTTTTAAGGGAATATTTTCCAACGGTACTTATTTAAATTTAATTTAAAATTAATTCTTTCTTTGTTTATAATGTTGAATTGTGATTATGTGTTGAATTATAACCTGTTCTGCTTTGTCACCTTCAGCCCTGTTTCTGCTAACGTTTTTCATGGCTATAAATAAAATAGGCGCAAACTTTTGTTTTTATTTTTATGTTTTATGAGATTTTTTGTAATAAGAACATTATTTAATTTTTTGTATGTAGGAATATGTAGAAAATTTACTAGTATAGTTTTATTAAATAAAATAAAAAACATTTGCCTGTAACGACCATTATAGATTTATTTTTAATTTTCGCGTTATCTACAAATGAGAATAGCGATCGCAAAACAGTCGTATCTCTCAAAACAAACGTTTAAACAAAAAAATATTCTTCTTCTTCTTCTTTTTAAAAAAAAATGGCAATTCGGCTCATCTTGAAGATGGCCATTATCTGCCAATGTCAAGTGTGAAAAGGCTCTCCTATTGGGCTCCGCCACGAGCTCCGTTTAACGGAGCCCGCTCGGAGCCCACGTTGCGTGGGCCTTCTTTGTCCCCAAAACCAATCCGATCTGTCGAGCAAAGGCCGGTGAGGAAAAAAGCACCGACCCCTGCAACCGCCCGGATTGCCAAGGGTAAGCCACCACGACAAGGTCATGGCCCAGCTAGGGGGGGAAAAATATATATATAAATTATTCTCTCAATTAAAACTCCTTTCGATGCTGTCAACGTCAATCTGATGTCACGACGCAATCACAGAACAACCACATGATTGATACAGAATCTCCATATGCTTTCAAAGGATATTTTTATTTATATTAAAATAGATTTTTAAATAAAGGAAAATATAAATCTAATTCAGATTAATTTAATTAACTAGTTTTTAAATATTACATGTAAAAATAGGGCAACGTTCACCACCTAAGGAAGATATTTGAATTTGCAACAGAGTTGTGCAACAACATCTGCAAGATGCTCTACATTCGTAATTTATTATTTAGTTAAGCGATCGTTCCAGATTCCTGGCCATAACAAATCTATTTATTAAATGTGTTCACTGTTCGTTTATTACTGAATCTGACCTATTATTTTATTTAATTTATCGCAAACATGACTTACTTACAAAACATTCCACAGCTTCATTCCTTGCCTACATGATAGTATCTAAGAAACCTGGTACACTGACCGATTCCCTTTGCCGTTTCTGTATTATAAACTGGTAACTCAACTAAACCTGGTTGATCCAAGATTAAAACATTATGATAATTTTAAAAACATGTTTAGTTTGCCTTATCTTCTGACGTTAATGTACCATTTACGCCTCTTAAATGTATCACATCTTTGGAAGAGACCGACATTATATATGTAGGTATATCTAGTTTAATGTGTTGTAAGTAGAGTTGCCACGAATAGTGATTTAGCCGAATACCGAATACCGAATGTTCGGCAACGCTATCGGCCGAAGCGCCGAATATTCGGCCGCCGAACATTCGGCACCATGTACATGCTTGTCGAACGCAAAATCGTGTCGCGACCTGTCTCACTCGAGCGCGGGCGGGCGTGCGGCGTGCGGGAGTTCTTCTCCCGGGAGTTCTTCTCCCGGGAGTAGCGTGTATAGTGAGAGGTTGTTTTCTGAAGCTGGTATCATTTACGTTGAAAAGCGTAATCGTTTGCTACCATCAAATGCTGAAAAGCTTGTTTTTATCCATCACAACTTAACGCTGATTAATTTTACTTATTAAAATATTGTAATTTGGTAATAAATACAAATCTTGAGTAATATGATGCGTCTTTTTTGTCCACAATTTGGCCACTTTTTAGGTATTCGGTATTCGGCCGAATAGTACTTATTATTCGGCCGAATACCGAATACCAAAAAAAGTGGCCGAATAGGCCGAATACCGAATAGTAGCCGAATATTCGTGGCACCTCTAGTTGTAAGTAACTAAACTTAGACCTTTTAAACACACCCTTTTGCGTTAGTACGTACGAAGTGAAAAACCTGGATATTTTTTTTTATAATTATTAATACATAAATTTTTTGTCAAATTGTGATTAATTGACGTTTTATTATTTATTTTATTAGTAAAACATGTTTTATTGCAAACTAGCTAGTGCCCGCGGCATCGCTCGCGTTGAAAAATAAATAACTCTTGACTAAATATATGAGCCATGTAACATCTTTATTGCAGTTATAGCTTTGCCAGACGTTAGATGATCCCTCGGGAACAGTACTTTTTTTTCTGGTTGAAAGGTACTCTGTCCTTTCCTTTCATGATCGTTTCAGCGGTTTAGGCGTGAAAAAGTAACACAGACAGAGTTACTTTCACATTTATAATATTTATTAGTATTGATAATGAATTTTTAATATTTATTTAGAGTGAAAGTAGTGAACCAATTTCACTCTGAACCAATCTTAAAAATTAGTGTAGGGAGAATCTATCTATGAAGGAAACGGCTATTGTGTTGACGTTGAAGATGACAAGAATACATCGACTTCTAATGATTTTTTTTATTAAAATGGAATAATACATTACGAATTCCTATTAGCGAGTTGTATGGTCAATGCCTTATTACGTAGAAGTTTTACGCGGTTTGTGTGAAGCAATCTGCAAAGAAGAGCAGAATTGTGGAAAACCAATTCGTTCCAGTTGCACCACGGTAATGCAACCTTTTATGCCTTCCCAACTTATTCGCGACTATTTTAATGATGGCTCAGCCACCTTACCTATCGAACTTGGACTCGTGTGACTTTACTATTCTCAAAAATGAAGAAACGGAAAATTAAAAAGGTAAACTAAAAAACATAAACGAGATTGAGACCGAATCGCTGAAGGAATCAAAGTCCATTCTAAATCTTCATTCTCGGTAACATAAGTACAAAGTGTACAATTTTTTTTTTTTTTTTTTTTGAAAAAATATTTAATGTAGGTACAGGACACGGCTTTTTTTACGATTTTATGACTTATGTCTTTTGTAATAAATAAGTAATAATTACAAATGTTGTTTTTTTGCCTAATAGGTAGATATTACTAGGGTTGTCAACACATTAGTATACTGCGTTGAGGTGTTCGCTTAAGACTGGCTCCGCCAAAAATAAACATGTCCCAGATAACCGTCGATAAAACCAGGAATAACGGTCTTAATTAGTCTGTTAGGAAAGTTACGACATCGCGCTTCCAATGGAAATATTTTTCTTGTGAACATGTGAATAAATTTAAATTATTGCAACACATTTTCAACTCTCGAGTTGTTTACACAAGTGCTTAACAATCTAATTTCTTTGATCTCTACGAAAAACTGAATGTATCGAGATATCCTGTCGCCAGCAAAAAGTGTTTTGATAAGCATTAAGCCCTTGTTAAGATGCCAACTATCCGTCTATCTTCGGTTCTTCCGTGAACTAATGGAAATTGAACGCAAATAACCGAGAACCATTCGAAGTGTGCATATAGAAAATAGATGGACACGCTCTGCACAGCGATCGAGATTAGATTGCGATTATGTTCGCTTTACATTGAACGATTCCGTTTAACGTGCAAAAAGAATATATGCGAACGCAGAGCAATATCCGACGAAGTTAGATTCGATACGTTCGCCGTTCGCATCTTTGAAACGTTTAAGAGTGACTCCAGTTGATCTAGTACAGTTCCTTACCATAAACGTATTGCATAGGTGCCTCGACATTGGCCACGTAGACCATATAAAGCGAAACACGAGTAACAGCTGGAATAACTAATTAGATTACTAGAAGGAAAACGATTGCACGTACGTGTAATAAAATAATAATTTATAATATATAGTTTATCGATCTCTTTAAAGAGGGGCAGTATTTATGGGAATCTCTACTTAGTTATTGCCGTCGATAAAAAGTTAAGAACCACTGCTTTTGTACGTTAACTGCTTTTTAAAGACGATAAAAATTTTAAATTCAATGTCAGATAGTAGGAGACATGTTACGACGTAATGTACTGGCCATTGACATTTAAATAAACATAAATCGATGTCGTACGATCCTCGAGCATTAGTTAGAGAGGTATAGATATTTATGAATGTACGTTTAGTACAGTTTTACAGTTTCTGATAAACAATTTTAAACACAAGCAAAATTGCGTCAAACTGTTCCCAGTAAAACACTGATGGTATCCAACATTACCATTAGTGCCATGTCTAACAAGCGATCACTGTAACTGTCCTCATTACAATATACTTTTTATGTGAATGCCCGCCCTGTGTGGAAAAACATTACTCCAATCGAAGTTACATGTTAAACACATGTTTCCAACTGAGGTATTTTCAGAATGCCAAAGTTGAAATAAGCGAAGGCAAGAAATCTGTGTAGATACGTGATCCGGGTGGCTAAAGAGTGAGCGCGGTGGATACCGAACGCGTCTACATATCTTGAGACGAATATGGCACGAGTGGGTGCGCGGGAGTCGAATTGACTATCTATGTATGTTCATTGTTACCGGTAGACCGACAACGCAGCCGATAATGGCGACAAATAAAAATAATAGGTGGTTCTTAGCTGTTCACTTTATCTCGACGAAAATGCAAAGAATGCGGCCATAATATTGTATTTTAATTGACTTGTAACAGCGTATGCAATCAACTCTAATTAAACGACCGTGCGCTACTATTTAATGTCTTGATAAACAATCGCTTGTCATTTAGTTATTTTACTTAATGTTAACAACACATTTGAAATTTTTGTTGCCGATTTTGTTCCCTACTCCTTTTTGACTCGGATGTTATCACTAAGACTCCATATTTTTACTTTTTTTTTTCATTCATTTATGCTACATACTAGGTATTACAATGCCTACTGTTCTACTTATTCACACTATCTTCGCCATTGAACTCGATGCAGAACAATAATACACAACCGCAGATTGGCCTTTGAAATAAAATTATTTTAACAGATGTGTTTCGTAATTCTGATTAATACATCGCGTGGCTGTAGAAGGTCGTTCGGAGTTATGATATCATCTTTCACTTTGCATAATTTTTTTTTTTATTTAAATGTAATTACTATTTCTTGCTTGATTGTTATCAAGCAAGAAATAGTAATGACATTACTGTCATCACTAATCAGATTTGAAATATCACCAGACGAGCCACCCTAGCTCCTACTTTAAAAACGGGACAAGTGCGAGTTGAACTCGCGTGAAGAGGGTTTAGGTACCATGTTATTTTAATATCAAAGACTTCTTATAGGTTTTCCTATAATCTATAAGTAGAAAACTAATTTCTGTATTATTATTTTTTCAAAATTTTAGGTTCAGTAGTTTCGGAGCTGGGAGGGGGGGGGGGGGAATGGTCGGACACACAAGTGATCCTATAAGGGTTTTTTTATTCGGACGTACGGAACCCTAAAAATGACTAAATGTTACTATATATATTACCGGAAATGTGTGAAACCTAGGTAGGTTTGTATACAACCGAGCTTAATTAGGAAATATGTAAAATAATGTTTCTAAGATTCTTTAATACACACATTTCCTGTGAAAGGTATATATTTTCTAGGAATTGTATGCAATTCTGAGATGATCTTAGGAAATGTATATAAACTAATGTTTTCTGTGAATAAAATAAATAAAACATGTTAATAAAATAAGCGTAATAAGTCTTTTGTAATAGACCATATTTTTTTCCAAAACCAGTATTCCTTTTTGCGCTCCGATCGCATTTAATTTCATAAAGATTCCAGAAGCTAACCTAACTTTGTTTTTAGTACAAAAAAGTCTTGTAACACATTTTGTAAATGACGATGAAATTGCTTGGCGATGAATCGTCCCATACCGCCCGCTGTACACAATGACAGCATTAGGAAGATCTTTTCACAGATTTCCCAGGAAAAGTGGATATTACAAAATATACATTCCCTATCTATTTTAGGAATTGTACACATTTTCTAGGAATTGTATACAATGACGAATTACATACTTTTCCGTTAACTTATATATAATATTGCCTCATTATTATACTACATTTTTTCACTTTGTCTTTGAAAAGCTCAACTAATTTGAAGATTTCATCGCTATTTAATTGGATATTTTAATATAAATACACTTCATAAATTTTGGACAATTTTTTTAAAATTATTTTAAGACTTATTATCGCGAAACTTTGAAGCTAAAACAAGGAATATCATATAAACTTGAAATTAAGTTTAGAGGAAATTTTACTAAATAATAGTTTTTTTTTTGCGAAACCAGGGACAGTGTAACCGCGAAACCTCTGCGGGGCGTTAGGGCTCCGCAGGCGTTCCAACCGTTACTCACCGACTGAAACTCAGGGGCAGACACTACACGAGACCTGTGTTATTCTCGAGGGCGCCAACTACTTGGGGTGAACTTAGACAAAGGAAAGCCAAGACTTCAACCACACAACACTATATTTACTAAAAGAACTTACAATTAATATATGAAGATACACACGAAAAATATATATATACAAAGGAGAAACAATTTTGAAAGTAATCTGTCCTGATCTTCCTCGCTGAAGGCGGGGATGCTCTTATACACTCACTTGAAAGACACCAAGTAGCTCACAGACCACGCCGAAGTGATGCCACGTGGCCTGGTGGCGCGGCGAAGGGAGATGTCGAGACACCTCTCGACACGTGGATGTCGTCGCCTCCGACTGCGACGCAGCTATAGTCCAAACCAGGGGTGGCTTGGACTGCAGGAAGGCGAGATCGACCCAGGAGCCGCAGGACGAATCGCACGCACGTGTGCGGATGGACCGATTCCCTCTTATATATTTATTTGACGCTTGCCAGATACTTTTACTGTCGACGGTCAATACTTATATGTATCCGCGACCTAACGGCTAAAAAGCCATAAATATATTTATATACGACCGCGTGGTAAGTGGAAACACTAGACGGTTCGTTAAGTCTTAGAGAAATCGTAAAGTCCCTCGAGCTCCTCTTCTTCCAAACGCCGGGTGCCAAGAGACCGCGTGGCCGCTGCCACTGTCCCTACATAGCTCGGCCGGAAGTCGTGCCACTTCCTATGGCCGACATAAAAATTAACCAATCCCATAGCTTCTTCGTTCGTGCATCGGTCTAATCCTTCCCCGTTGAGCCGACATCGACAGATGTCGCCTCATAATGGTGTGTCGGGCAATCGTGCGCCAGTACACAACGTTTCAAGGTGGTTACACCGTCATGCGGTAGATGGCGGTTATAAACACAATCTATTATAAATTCATTAGCAATTAATGTTAATTTCTCTCAATGTGCCAAAAATTTACGTTACAACAGAACTTAGATGTTAGTCTAATTATTTTACGAAAATTGACTAAGTTTAGTCGATTATTCATTCAAAATCACATAAGACTACTTCCTCTAAACGTAACATGGTATGATATTCCTTGCCTAACTATACACATAGCATTTCTACAATGTCTAAATATCAAAGGGTCTGTATAAATTATTGGCTAATTTTGTAGTCAACGCTTATAGTTTTGCGGGATATTTTTCATTTTTCGGGATGTACGCTTTTTTATATCCAATAATGTTTAGACTGTGACCTGCCAGACACAGTTTTAAATATTCCTAATATATCGGCAAAAAAACGTTGATTATAATACGGTTGAGATTTATGTTAATCGTTCTAATCGAAAAGGAACAATACATTGACGTCATTGTAACTGCTGTTCTCACACGACATTGGTTCATTGCGACAATTGGCGATAAATTGACTATCCACAAGAATACCACGCGTACGAATTTGCGGACACATCAATCACATGACTTAACTTTTTATGACTGACATTAAAATGCACTGCAGCTTTTCATAGTTTCCCTTTGGCTAGTTTGTATCAATGTTGGTGGGCACTTTTTGTGGAGTAAGTGATGTGGCTAATGTTTACATTAGATACTTATCGCTTGTCAAAGTTAGCTGTGTCAACATAGAATGTGTACGTTTGGTGGGATTTTATGTGCGTGCGCCATTTAACGCCATTCTTTGCCCATTTAACGGGTTGCAAAAAGTTCCGTGTTAATAAAATTATTTTGAGGGCTCACTTTGCGTCAATAATGTGGACAATTTAGCGATTCATCTTCCAATTTAATTACTCTCGCTGTCGGTATATGGCATGTCTTGGAATCGTAATAAAAAAACGCATGATTATACAGGCGAAGCGATAGTTTTAAAGCTGCGCTCGCGACTTCGTACGCGTGATACTTTTTTTGTTTGTAAACCGATTGGAATGACACTAAATTTAACGATTGTAAACAAACACTAAATAACCCACCAACACAGCAGATACATTTTTAATGGCTATCTTACAAACGGTCCGGTAGTTTTAAATTTTTGATATGTTGTCTAGGATAGATAGTGTTTAACATGCAAAATTTGAATGGGTTATTTGAAATTGAACATATCTCTTCTCACCAGTAGGTATTCAAGTCAAATAGTACCTGCCTCATGAGCCTCACGCTGTAATATGTAAGAAACTTAAGTAGGATTAGTATAAGCCCCAAATTCAAGTTAAAACTGGAAAATAATTAGTGAATTTTTTACAACCTGGAGTCACTATAGCAAAAAAAGCAATATTCCGTTGTTTTAACTTTTACCCGACCGTTTGTAAGGTAGCCCCCCTTTTTTAGTCTCTATTTATTGGACTATGTGTGTCAAGTTTGCGCCTGATTGTGTACTAACATCAAAATTTTCATAATATTAGAGATCTTAAGCACATAATTTTTGGTGTTAAGTGTATTCTCTGTTAGTGCTTAATGTTGTAGAAGTTTCTGTAAAATCAAGAAAATATTCAACAAGCGGGGTTGGAAATAATGTGTGTAATGTTATAAGTACAGTACGAGTGCAAAGAATGAATCAGTCGCCAACGTAAGCACGTAGCAGTATTCATAGGGTTTTTTTGTGGTTAGAGGGAAAAATATGACTCATCTCTCTGTAATTAGATGTAATAGTTCAGTCTGGCAGTGAGTAGTATCCTTTAAAACCAGCTTCAGCGTGACTCATGCACTAAAGAAGCAAAACGAACGCTCACGACTTGACATAAACCAGCGCAACTGGGTCTTCCTCTCTCCTCTGATCGCTCAAATTCAAACCTCAACAAGGGGAACACGAGGAGTCTTCAAAGATCACCCGAAGTGCGAAATCATACCGACGGTTATGACGTCAGCCGGGGGGGTTAGTGATCTCGCTTTCTAATCTTTTTCCTTGTGTCAATGATTCTTGAAGCGGATGGAGTCTTGATTTTTATTACATTTTAATAAATTGTTTCGTTTGAGAACCGAATGGTTTTATCACTTTTCTGTGGAAATCGTAGTAATGTGTATTATTTATTAATTTCTTTTGTTACTAACCTTTGTCACCTGCGAAAAAGGATCTTTCTTTAGTGTTTAAATAATCTATCCTCGTACCAAATGATCATTTGGTAACCAATTTATACTGATACTATTAACTATTATGAATGAGAACACAGTATTATTTTATTCTTGGAGTTTACTCCTAAGAATCGATCTCCATATGAGGCCTCCGTTATGGGAATTTTTTTATAAGGTAATACAAGCGTTATCAAAAAAGCATTACGTTCTTCTAAGCAGTTCTACCCAAATTCGATAGATATCGCCGCTTCACTTAATTCTATTGTAGCATAGATGTCTGTATGTCGCGTTGATTTACCCTCTTTTCCTATTTCCTAGTCAAAGAGAATGTACTTTAAACTTCAGTCGTGCGTCGGAGCTGACACACACACACACACAGTATTTTTTTCTTAATTATGCTCAATATTTACTAATTAACATAAATATTATTAAAATGTTTCCGCATCTATATGGGAACCAACATTAACAATTAAAATTAAATTAAACGTCTGAGGGAGGCAACAGGTGACCCTCGCGCTGGCGGCTTTCTCGCGCAAAGAATTGCAATTGCAATTCAGCGCGGGAATGCTGCCTGCGTGATGGAGACCCTCCCAAGGGGCCCCCGATTAGATTTTAATTTATAGTAGGAATAAAATTGTTATTTATATTTATATTAATTAGTGAATAAATGTTTTTTAGAACAAAAAAAAAATAAAAAATAAAATAAAGGAGGTAATGTCTAAAATCACTTTAACCGCTTTTAGCTATGGACATTGCTTTCAATTTCTAAGGTCTCGAATAAAAGTTAGTAATTAAACAACGCCTTCTCTATAATGTTATAAGTATTTAGGAGTCTGCCACTAGTGTTGTAATCCATTTAAAATTATCCATTTCAGAATTCAAAAAAGATTGGTCAGACCACGCGCTGTGGTGGCCAAACCGAAACAAATGGCTGTCCAGACCGAAGCACACACTCGACCAATATGGAGTTCACGCGGACGCTGTTCTACACTTCACGCCGATGCACAAACCTCTCAGAATCCAGCTGCCAGACCTCAGATATATTGACTGCAAAATTGACTTCTCTATTGACACATTCAGCGCTGTTGTGCAACTGTGTAAAGGACTCGGTAAGTAAATTATTTGGTTCACCTGTATTAAAATACAAAATAAAATCACTACCGAGCACAATTTTTATCAAAATGACCGCAACCTAATATGTACAACAAAGTTTTCCGAACAGATTTAAAATTGGAAAGTTTTTCTTAAAATGTTCAAAAGAAAATGTTTTTCTTAAAATGTTTAATAAAAGTTGTTGATTAAAACTTTAGTACAGAACTTAAGTTAATTAATAAGCTTAAAAAATAATGTAGTTGTCGCTGAAAACTTTAATTACTCTGACACGAAAGCTTTTTTCTGCAGTAATTTACTACTTTTTTTTCTCAGAAAAAATATATTTTTTTTGTATAAATCTGCCTGATTCAAACTTTTTTTAAATATAGTCAATTACGCTCTGTATTTTTAATGTATTAACTAACAAGTCAAATTAGGCGACGAAAATAACGCTTTTCTTATAAGTCCTCGCCTTAAGACGCTCTGTTAACAAAACAGCTAAGAAATTATCACAGTCGGATCTTTTAAGGTTTTAGGTATTTTTTATTTTATTTTATTAGGTAGACTAGCTGTGTCCAACGGTTTCACCTGTGTTTTAATTTAAAAGAAATCTTATTCATTCTCTATCTCTCTTTCTCATACTATTTCGGTAAGGCTCGGTTCTTGACGGGCGACCTTAATACTTCGTTTTTGTTTAGACCAAATGCTTTCTGACTTGTCATTAGGTCTTACAATGGAGTAGAGAAAGAGCTAACAAGTTAGCTAGTTTGATGATTACCTAAGATCAGTAGTTTGATGTTCACAAAGTCTGTCTTGTTATGTGCAAGAAATAAAACTTTATAAATTCGTTACAAAATACACACTTAGTCAAATCCATATTATTCATCAATCCTGTTTCTCAACGGATTTTGTTTTTATAACTTTTTTTACGGCGCCATTTTGGATCGTTATTTTAATTGGAATTTTTTGGAAAACATGGTTAACTTGGAGAGAAACCAGCTTCAACACCACACCTTTGTTTCATCTCAAAAGATAGTATAAGCTTAATTT
This sequence comes from Bembecia ichneumoniformis, assembly GCA_910589475.2. Taxonomy (NCBI): domain Eukaryota; kingdom Metazoa; phylum Arthropoda; class Insecta; order Lepidoptera; family Sesiidae; genus Bembecia; species Bembecia ichneumoniformis. The sequence continues at coordinate 5,869,114 of OU342537.1, read as the reverse complement.
ATACTTCGAGCAAATATGTATTTTCTCAACTTATGAATTTCAGGTATAAGGCATCCGGAAGAACTATCGCTGTGTTACCCATTAGAGCCGTCTCACCTCAAACAAAACTATCAGAATTTAAAAGAAGCAAAGAGAATACGATCCACACAACCGCCGGACACGAATACGTTTATAGCCGCGACTAGAGGGTCCTCGAACAGTTTGGACAAATCAAACGGATGTCCGGCCACTCCACCGCCTCCGAGGTCACAGTCTGCTACGCCGGTGGCTTCTCAACAGGTAACGGTTGATTGTTTCAGTTATATGAATAGTATCTGAGCGACAGAGCTGCGCTCGATTACTATTACATATTCGTATTTATATAGCGCCACCTTACAATACTTTGGCGACAATACAAGCACTACAAAAAAATTACGAGATGGCGCTTTTTAATAAAAAAAAGGTATTTTTTTTGTGTAAAGTCGCGTTTTTACAAGAAATACAACTATATGTGTAATTGAATAAAAAAAAACCTTATCTGAATACAAAATTTCATCCAAATCGTTTCCAAGATATCATGTATATGTATGTATATATGAGTATATTAAAAACTATCCACGATCAGTAAAAAAATCACACAGAAGAAACTGTCGATACAAATAAATTTAAAGCAAAATTTAGGAGACCAAAACGGTTTGAAATGAAATAAATAAAATAAATTGATCATCAAATGACCAATCCCTTCCGTGGTTCACGTAAATAAAATACTTGTTTAAAATTAAGTCTGAAAAATTACGAAATAATTTCTGTGTTAATTTTTTATACGTTTGTATTCAGTAACTATTTAAACTTCTTTCTGACTTTTTTTTCTGTAATTATATTATATATTAATCCAATATGTTAAATCTAGTATAATTTAGTCTTCTAGCCCCTTGAATATTTTTGTCTTCATCATTCGTTCTTAAATGAAAAGGGCAGCTCTTCATGATACGTAAGCGTGTATTAATAGTGAAAATACACTAAATCTTTAACAAATTTTGTTTCAATCTCCATTACAGAATGGCACATTGCGACGCTACGGTGGCCACATTTACAGCACCCAAAGCGACGGGTCCAGCGACGGTGGATACTGCAGTACACCACCCAGGGCTGCGTCACTGGACGCCTTGGACTCATTGGGCGATATGTCTTTGGCCGACTCCCCAATAGCACCAGACTCACAATCCAGAGAGTCGCTGCTCACTCCCAAGTCTCTAATGGAACGCGCTCGAATGAATGTCGGGTATGTTTTAACACGCTATGTTAAGGGGTAACTATGTCTACCACTTTGTCAGGCATTAACCCTGCAATATGCCTTGAATTTTTGTTAATTTAAAACATTACAAGTTACAGTTCAATTTACCTTTTATTGTACTTATCACCAATAGGTGACTCCTTCCTTATTTGCTTCTTTTTTGAAATGTAACCTTTTTAATGTCATCAAAACCAGCCACATACAAATAGTACAGTCAAAGAGTATACATACCATATGCGAAAAGACTTTTCCCCGACCTAACAAAACAATGCGCTTCGCGTGTCTCTTCTGCACTGCGGCTATCGCCATACATTTATGAGTTCGTTTTCACGAAATCGCCGTCGCATCGCACTCGCCTTATCAGTGCGGCCGTGGCCTTGATTTAAAAAGACTAGAAATGCTTTAAAGAAGTCGAGTTTAATGTAAAAAAATATGAATTATGAATAGATGGTTGGACTCGTCGCTGTCGATAATGGAGCAGTACATCCGCGAGTGGGACACGCTGCAGCTGCGATTCAAGTTCTACTCGTTCTTCGACCTGAGTGCGCGCGCGCAGGACGCGCCCCGCCTCAACCAGCTCTACCAGCAGGCGCGATGGCAGATCCTCAACCAGGAGTTGCACTGCACCGAGGAGGAGATGCTGCTATTCGCCGCTTTACAGGTTCTGACATTACTTTTTATAGAGTAGTGTTTTGGGTAGTTGTTGATCCGCCTTTTTGTGGGATTAGTACAGCAGTCGTCACACTTTTCTGATCAAGGGTCACGTAGGACAAGATTGCCCAATACATTTTGTATGTTGTTACACCAGACGTGCCGTCATTTATAATTATTAAATCAATCATAATTATTATTCGTCAATATTACCAACGTAGGTAGCATCACATGGGAATGGGCGTGAATACATAATGTACCTATAATAAAAAAGGATAGTAAGTATATCAATATTTTTGTTTTAACATAATTATAATATACATGTTAATATTATTATTATTTTTATGTTAAGATCGGCAGACAAGCTGACGGTCCACTTGATGGCAGGTGGCTACCGTCATCTATAACACAAGCAACGCCAAAGCTGCTGCAAGTGCGCTGCCGACTACAGTAGGATTAAGAATAAGGGATTAGGAGAGGATAGGGAAATGGGTTCTGACATCCCTTACTCACTCACCGAAAAACAACAGCACACATGCCACTACTAAAATTACATATAATATCGTATCAGATAATCGAAATGCGCCTCCGCACATCACTATACCACTCCATAAGACCTGTAATTGCGAGCGAGATACACTGATAAAAATGATTTATTACCTGACGACTCGGTTGATAATGCGTCTACTATAATAACTATAAAAGTTAATAACTATAACGAGACTACAAAATTTGTTGACACTACAAAACAGCTTTGACGTTTCTTGTGTTATAGGCGATGGTAGCCACCTACCATCAAGTGTACTGTCAGCCTGTCTACCAATCTTAACATTAAAAGAAAATTCGCTATGTGAAAAAAGTTTGTAAGATGTTAGGCTAATTTGTTTTTTATAATTGCAAAAACAAATGGTCCACCTACAAGGTGCACAGATTATGTAATAAGGCCGGCAGGCCAACGGTGGATCCAAGGCTGCTTCTACCGGCCCTATTAGAAAATTATGGGAGAGGCCTATGTTCAGCAGTGAAATTTCTACGGCTGAGATGATCATGACGTTACAGTGGATCGCGATACAATAAAACCGCTGTAATCCATTTACCTTCAGTACGAGTTTGATTTATCGTTCATAAAAGTTAATAGCTTTAATTTTTTACTAATTTAAAAAAGTGAATGTGAAACCATGGTATTGATGTGCGTTATGACTTGATTTTGCAGCTGCAAATCGAGCTACAGACGTTAGCCGGGGGCGGTGCTGAAGTGGAGACGGAGGGTTCGGGAAGCGGTGGGGGTGGGCCCGAAGATGAGATCGACGCCGCTCTCAGCGAGTTGCAGGCCGCACTAGAGGGCGGACCTCCTCCGCACTCTGATATCACACACGTGCCAGAGCTCGCCGGATACCTCAAGTACCTCAGGTATACCTCCGGCGCCCTGTCACCGACTCAATAGGCCATCGTGCATTGCATTCTGGTTTTGAAGGTCTAACAGTAACTACATTTATTAGCTCAACTCAGATTTTGTCCATAGACTTCGGACGCGTACCCATCTCCATATAAAACCGCTATTTTCCATGGGTTTTTCCACCCATGAAGTAAGGGTGTTTTCCATACAAACTCCCTTTCTTCGAAATACTGTTTCAATTGAGTTTTAGTGCGGCTATAATCGGAGCGTGCGGGGTTAAAAAATGCAACAGTTTTAGAATGGCTGACATGACAGCCAGTAGGGAGTCTTGAAAAAGGCCTTGAATATTGCGTAATATCAAAATATTAGGAGTGTGTTCCAGCACTCCTTCTGCCAAGGCTAATTTTGCTAATAATCATACTTGTTCCGGCGGGTAGAGCTTAATTAGCTCTGACAGGTCGCCCGGAAGGGGTGTGATCAAATCTTTTCCATATCAAATTATGCTCGAATGGAGTGCTGGAGCGGCGTATATCCGCGATTAGAGCAAAATTAGCCTTGGCCGAAGGAGCGCTGGAACATACCCCAGCATCTCTAAAACAGTTGCATTTTCGTAAGTCGGTCACATGTGATTGTCTTTGATGCTTTTATTACTCGGGTTGTGTCTTGGTCATATTTATCGATGATACTATACTATACATATATAATTCGCTATAAGTAATATTTAACAGTTTTCTTCATTTCAAAATTCATCTATCTATTCATTTTCTATGTTTTAGTTAAATATACTGTATTTAGTTAAAAATATGAATTTAATGTGTATAATTTTTCTTCCACCATGACGTACGGTGCGCGACGTGTTCACAACAAAGCAAGTGTAACAACGATTTCTGTTCTGTGGCGTAAGAATATCATTCATTTGGTTACCCAATTATCCAAAAAAACTTGTTAAAATTGAAGTAATAATTCATAATATTGGTCGGCAGGAGAGGCTAGAGTAATTTGTGATCATATCACAAATACCAAGATTAAGTCGAGATATAATATAATGTTTAGCCGCAATATATTATATCTTCATTTAATATTAGTCATCATGAGCTGGACCTGTTTATAAAGTAGAACGGGTATTTATATGAATGGATAATTATTGTTCATTTAAATTAATATAGCCGCGTCACGCAATAAGCTTTCGAACTAATCTGATTTAGCTGATTATTTATTCTTTTCATTTCACCTTTTATTTGTTTAATGACTACACAATTTTAGAAACAACATAAAATTATTGTAAAAGCATTTCAATACCCGTTCTAGTATTTTAATGCCAATTATTACTTCAATGTTTTTATGCCCAAGTAACCGTTCACTCACAAAGCACGCACTGTACAGAATTAATGTAATATTTAAATTATACGTTTAACATAAAATTTATTAATTGGCATTTTAGTTTAATATTTGTATCTAACATTAATGTTTATTAATATTTTTTTGTTATATAAGTACAAAAGGTACTTTTACAGTTCTTTTTTTAATATTACCCCAAATAATATTTAATTGACTAAATTTTATTCGTATTAAACTATGTATTTATATGTACATATCATGTAGCTTTATTAGAAATTATTTTTAATACTTTGTATTTTCGAAAAAGTGCTTTTTCTTAAGAAATGCTACCTTGAAAACTAAAGTTATTTATAAGTTAGAATGTCTATTATGTCTGTTAGTTAAATTCAGGAGTTTATGTTATACCAATCACTGGAGTATGTGATTAAACATTTAAAAAAATAATACTTATTTTCTGTTTAAAAACTTAGCCTATATGTCCAAATGATAAAGCGCGTTTACATGGCTCATGGCGTACATAATTATGTAAACGCGTATTGTAATTAATGTTCGCACTGTCACCCGACTGAAGTGAGCGCTCAATTTGAATACCGTAAATAAAATTCTTTTGACAAATTATGTAAATAGAATATATGAATGCATGTGCGCGCAGGCCGAAGCGGTTTACATTGAAACGCGGCTACACGCGAGGGTGGGTGTCGTGTCGCGACGGCGTGCTGCGTGTGCACGCGTCGCCCGAAGCCGCGGCGCGTGGAGACGCTCCGACGCACGCCGTCGAACTGCGAGGCGCCGAGGTTACGCCCGACGCCCATCCCGCGTCCAACCGTTACTGCATCAAGCTAGAGGTGCCCGCCGAAGACGCAATGCACGAGATGTGGCTCAAGTGCGAGACGGAGGACTCGTATGCGGAGTGGGTGGCTGCGTGTCGGCTTGGTGCGCGCGGACGCTCGCTCGCCGACGCCGCCTTTGCGAGCGAGGCCGCCGCAGTCCGCTCTTTGCTCGCGCTGCAGCGGCCTCAGCCCGGCGCCGCCAACCACCGGCTGCCGCATCTCGACCACCTCCAAGCTGACAACTACCTAGCGCCCCGCTTTCTCAGAAAACTCAAGGGCAAGGTACAATTCGATTTCGACTCTAACATCTCACTGTTATAATTCAATTTTATGTAATCGAGGAGTTCTGAAGAAAGCCAAAATTAACGTGTGTACCTTTTATCTACACCTTATTTTATACAGATAAAGGCAATGTCGTAAAATCATAATACAGTTTGTGGAAACTCGTCAAGGGTGTAAAAATTAAACATATGAAACGGAGACATCCAACTAAAACTAAACTTTTGATACATGTGACTTGTCTTTGTTCACACCATCAACTCAACTTCAACCTAACGCCTAAATCCGAGGGCCTTTAGGTTATAAAGCTGTCATTTTAAACGTTCAGATCCTGGTTGGATTGCTTTTTTGGATTTTCGTGTGTATTATGAATAATTATCAGTTAATGTCACACAAGCACCACAAGGATAGTTAAAACTAGAAATATTTAACCGAAAAATTCTTTCAGTAAACTATAAATTCCATATATTTTAGTGTATCTTGTGAATGCTAGTTGTATTGTAATTACTCTTTCATGCTATAAGTGGAAATTTTTTATTTGGTGTATGCTTCTATTAGTTATTATTAATAGAAGCATTATTACTATGTAATATTAGTACCTATAAATTTCCCTAAAATAAAATAAATAAATAAATAAAGGAAACATTTATTGATTGAAATGAATAAAGAATGTGTGTATGGAACAGTTCACACAACGTCTGTTGGAGAGTCACGCGAACGTGAAGGACCTGCCTCTGCTGGAGGCGAAGTTGCAGTACATCAAGTCGTGGCAGAACTTGGCCGAGCACGGCCAGTCGCTGTTCGTGGTCCGATTCATGGGCCATCGCAAGGACGAGATCATCAGCATCGCCAACAACCGGATCATGCGGCTTGACCCCAGCACCGGGGACCACATTAAGACGTGGAGGTTCAGCACAATGAAGGTGAAACATCTATTTATTATTAAATAATTTACTGTTTTGGATTTGTTGTCTTCGATATGTCAGGAAACGTAGAAATAGCTCTGTTTTAATTAGTTAGCAATATGTAATTAGTTGCTGAGAGTAAAGATATATAATTTATAAAACATTTCTTAAAACTGATTAAGATAATTTATTAGTAGTGAGGATCAAAAACAATGTTATTACATGCGTTGGTTGCGTAAAAATGTACGGTTGACTATTAAAAAGTAGCAAATTTTTTGATAGTAATTTAAAATTGCCACAGACATATACCAATAGTGGTGACAAGGCATACTGTATTACCCAGTCATTTGGGCAGCTCGTCTGACGGCAGTAATCACCGCCCTTACAAGAAGACCTTCTTCTTAATGTTTTATCCTACTATGATAGGCAGCGCACTTGCAGCAATCGCTGTTACAGGCGACGATAGCCGTGTTTTGTGGACCGTCAGCTTGTCTGTCGACCTTAAAAACGCACGGTTGACTATCGAAAAGTAGCAAATCTTTTGGAAATAAATTTACAATTGCCACAGATACAGACAAGCGAAAAGGATACCAAGGAAGTAAACGAATAAGCTCTTTGCATTTATTGCTATTTATTTATTGCAGGCGTGGAACGTCAATTGGGAGATAAAACACATGATGGTGCAATTCGAAGAGGGAAACATAATATTCTCGGTGCAGTCTGCGGACTGCAAGGTGGTTCACGAGTTTATCGGTGGTTACATTTTCCTATCGATGAGGTCCAAGGACGCGAATCAGACGCTCGACGTCGAATTGTTCCACAAATTGACGGGCGGCTGGACGTAATTTAAAAAATAGAACCTCCGGCTTAGTTACGTGGCCTTTTAGGCACGTCATTTAAGCTTCGATGTTGCCAGTAAAACTCGTAACGAGCCTTGCTGATGTGCCTTGTAAAATTCTGCTAAGTAATTTCCTCTTTTTACAGTACTATGCAATATAAGCCATTTCAGATTGTCTTTAATGTTGAATGAATTGTATTTTTTTAATAATTACCTAAAATCTTGTTTATGTGGAGAACGAAATAAATTATTTTTATATTGTGTTCACACGACGCGACACGGTCCGTAGATGCTCGAGTGCTTTTTGATAAAATTGTTTCAAGTTTATTCTTTCTACAATATTGTGCTAATCTAATGGACTTCGATTTAAATAGAACGTAAGTAAAAAACGACATGACGTCGTTACAGAGTAGAGTTATGTTATCAATTTTTCATAAATGTAAACCTTCTTTGAGTTCATTCTCAAGAAATATATATATATAATGTCACTCCCTATAACATCAGCTATTTGCCAATGAAAGTCCCGTCAAAATCGGTCAGACAAAAATGTTATAAATACTTTGATATACATTTAGTATAAAATAGTCTTTTTTTTTAAATTATAAACAGACATTTAATTTTTTATATTTGTATAGATATAAAATAAAGCAGATATTAGAGAAGAGAAATGCAACAATGAATGCGCCAACGTGTTAAAAATAAAATTTTCGCAATACAACGTTTGTGTTTACGGGCATCATATTGGACCGTCGTCGTCGTCGCCTTGTCAACGTACAAGTAAAATATTTTCAAGTGCTTCCAAATAATAATTCCTTTTGTACATGTATACATGCCAAATATGATTTCAAAACAGTCGTTTTTTTATTTATAATCAACACATTTTTATAGTCCTTTGTTAATATTAAAATGAATTAAATAAAAAATTTGTATACTCTTTAGATCCGCGAGTGTTGTAATTCTTGTGAACCGCTTCTTCATTTACCTACCAAATAGTATTTATTTTTTTAGTAATTTTGAAAAAAAAATCTTATATTCGCGATAACTTCCTTGTGAAACTTAGCAAGTAATAAGTATATTTTAAAATATAATATATGACGTGCCATTGCGTAAAGTGATGGATAAATGAATTGATACGCAGTTGCAGTAAAAAAAATATTTTACACTAAAACGTATGTTTCTAGGTGCTTGTTACTATATAAATATATTATATAATGTAAAAAATAAATGGTATAGAGTGGCCTTAACTCTAACATTTTTTTAATAGATTTTCTTTGGTGTAAATAACATTTCTATGACGCCAGCCAGTGTCAATTTGGTTATACGATGATAAAATATGATATCGCCTTAATAGTGAGAGCAATTTTTCTTATTTAATATTTACGTTAGACAGAAATATTTTTAAGCGTTTATTTAAGATAGTTTTATTGTCATCTCAAAACCAAAAGGTCGTGGGTGTGTTTACGAATCAATGACGTCACGGGTGCTCGGGATTCCCCGTGTTATGACGATATATTTTTCTGCTATAATGATAAAGTTATGCCAAACTAGCTTTTATTGGTGACTCGGCCAGGGGCATCAAATCAAATCGTTTATTTCTAAAAAAAAAAATAACAAGGTCACTTTTTGAAGTCGATTATATATTTGGAAAAAAAAATAGCCAAGATGATGATGATGCTGAGAGGAAATCCCTAAAAAAGGAACTCATCTATATGATAAGTTCAGAATTAAAGTGTTGACATAATCGGGATAAAAAGTATGCTATGTGTTAATGCAGGACATGTTAAAGTCTAAACACATTCAGTTAAATGGTATACCCAAGATTGAGTAAGAAACATCAAAATGTCAATATTTTTTTTACATAAATTAATGGAAGATAAATTGCCCTCACTCTAATGTAATATGTTGATGACAGTACTAGTCTGTTCGATATCGCATGTAATGCCGTTACTCAGTTTTAAGTATTAGGCTAATACGGTTTACACAAATTATTAACATTTATTAAAACTGTAGATTTATTTATACATACTGTATTTTATGTACACCATTTTGTAAATGTCAAAATTAAATGTAAATAAATAACAAATTAATTTTCGTTTTATTCTATAGCATTGTGCAACTGCAAGTTCTGCTTAAAAATGCAAATCACGTTATTACCGTATGCACGTGACAGTTTTATAATTATAGTGTCGTGAAGTTTAGATTTAAACTGATTCCTCAATATAAATAACAAAGCATTAATGCTAATAGATACTAACGAATCTAATTTATCGATAAAAAAATATTAAATTCCGCTAGGCAACTTTCGTTGTTTGGTGAAATGTAACTTTGGTTTCGTCGAACCAAAGTTCTTACAACTTACAACTTCAAACAGCTTACAAGCTGTTGAAGCTGTGTAAGCTTAGATAGGTTTAGCACGTAGTACTGGTACGTTGTTTACTTTTGAATATATAAATTAGTGATGTCAGCTGAAATAAAAGTTATTTGGAATATTTTTATATCTATTAATTTTCTTCAATTTTTAGCATGATCCTTTTACTTTCTATTGTATGTATGTAATAAGTATGACTTTCTGGTCTTATGCTTTGGGAGAGAGAAACCTCTAAGTATGCCTACCCCTGCCCGTGTTGCTCTATGATTTACTCTTTGCTCTATACATAATAATAATACATACATATATTACATGGGGTGTTTTTTTTTAATAGGCATTAAAATCAAACTAATATTAAATCACAATTTGTCTTTATTATAATCCATAATATTCCACATAGCTTTCTAATTTCACAAGCAAAACATATCAGGTAATGTAGGTATTTAACAGAAAAACATTCCAATTTTAAAAATACAGAAGCATTTTAGAACGGGAAACAAGGGCCGCCATTTTACAAGGAGACTGGAACAACTTAGATTTTACATTCAATTAAACTGTTTTTTATTATTAATGCTTATAATATAAGCTTATAAATCTTATCAAAGTTAAGCAAATATAGCAGTATACTTAAGTTTATAACAGTTCTTGCCTAAGTACTATAGAAAAATATATTCTATAATTTAGTAACTATCTTTAAATGCTTAGCCTTCAGTCTAACATTTACCTTTATTACATATTTTGTTGTCTATGCATTGCAACAAATAACTTTTTCACTTCTCATGCTCTGAAAGTGCTTATTTGTGTAGGATATAGGCTGCACAAAATCGAATTTTGTGCACAAGTGCATTAACGTATCTGCTCATATGTATAAAGGCAAAGAAAATGAGCCATACCTACAGCCAAACACAATAAGAAGTTCATAGATAGAATTTGTTATTTTATAATATTTACTTAAATTTATTTGCCTTGTTTTTTAAGACATAAAAGATATTAAAATTTAAATTCAAGTATTTATTTAATTTAAGAAAATTATTATTACAAAATTAATTTAATAGTAGACTGTATAGATCTGCAGCCCAAGCCAATGTCATGTTATAAGATTTAAAAAAAAATAAAGCGGCGGGAAACAGCTCTTGTTTTTTCGTGCGTTTAAGAAATGTTATGTTATACTACTGTTTTATTTCCTCGCAATCGAAGTGAAAAGCAGAGTTTATAACTCGTTCACAAAACCATTTTTATAAAAAATGGTTCGTTTTGTGCACTTGTTGTAAAATCTACTATTACCAATGTGTGTTGCCTGTTATGACATAACAATATGGCACTGAGTAAAAAAACGGCATAACTGTTCATAGGTAAGCACTAATTTCAATATTATAATTTCAAGAATATTTAGAGCTCATCTTTCACAGGTTAGTATCTGTATAAAAAGCATCTCGCGTTGAAGTCTCATCAATGAATCCCTTTCAAATATACTAACTACTGTTACCAACACTCAACTTATGAACGACAAAACTAGTTGATACAAGGCATTTCTTACAAAATCTTCAGTCGCACTACACTTGTTCAACAGCGCGCACTTGTTGTGTGCGGACACATCTAGCGCCTCACAGTATGTGTGAAATCGAAAGACCGCATGCGCGTTGTCACAGTGAGTCGAACAATTGTTTTTGCATTTCTGTTATAATTTATGTCGTGTGTTATATGTAATATAGGTAATTATGACAATTTTTATCTAAGCAGTATCACATTTCGTTACTATCATGACCGTAAACATCTGTTTTCAAATTCTACGTTATTTGACAAGTTAAAAAAACGATTGAGGATGGCGGCCATTTTGTCCTCAAAAATTTATTAAAAACTATGTTACTGTTGATTTCTTACTTGCGGATGCTACCTATAAATTAATTTGGCAAGGGTTTCTTGAACTGTTAATTGGAATAACTGATAAGAACAGAAAATTTCATCCTATTCTATTCGGCTAACAGTTTAACGGATAGTATTTTTCCATTTTCTCATATGCATTTGAATATACGTCGCTGCGAAAAGTCAAAATGCTTTTATTGAAGTTTAAGGGGAAGAAACAATAGTAATAATGTGCTGGGCGCACGCTAAAATTGGATCAAGCGAATAAGAAAAGTTTACGAAAAGTGTTCAAAAGATTTTTTGGTGTAATGGCAACATCAAAAAGCATTTGAAGCATATTTTGAAAAAGAATGGTTCACGAAAATCCCTAATTGGTATTTGGATGCAGCACCCGTCTCATCACCTGCGACTCGAATCAATGCACTCGAATCGTTTAATAAGATCACTATACAAAGATGAAAATACCCTCCGCGAACGTATACCGTTGTCCCATTTTTTGGTAGTTTTAGAGGATATGGTTACAAGCTGGTCAGAACAGGCAACGGAGGAAAAACTTGCGACGACACCGGTGTTGAAATTAGCTGATTGGACCAATACCAAAATTAGAAAAAAATCGATTGAATTAAATCGACACCAACAATGACCTCGTCCCAGGTGACAAATTTTGATGAGTACAAAAAAGCGTTTTTTCCACTTTACTTTGATGATCTAAAGTTGAAGTAGATTTTGATGATCTAAATATAGATTTTGTTGATGTAGAGCTTAAACTTACAAATATAAAAATACGAGCACAATTGGAGTATAACAGGGTACGTCCTGCGTGTATTAAAAGCAAAAATATTTAATAATTGTGGAATTTTATATTTTATTTATATAATGATGACAAAAGAGACGGAAAGTATTTGGTCATGAGAATATTACAAAAATAAATATTACTTGACGTACCCTAACATAAACCATGATTAAATGTTTTTCTAATATACAAGATATAACAACATAATTCAGAAAGACTGTCCAAAAATTAATATTAAAGCCTACATCAAAATGATACTTTCTGTGGTCATGAACTACAATTTCCTAAATTGCATTCAGCATAGTTCAGCATTTTCTAAACTGTTAATAAATTGGAAGATATGTGGCAACACTGTTGCTACCTATATAAATCGTGTTTCTTTTAAGTTAATATCATAGAAATATAACTAAAGCATAGAACCCAGACTAAAATAAAAACCAATATTTATAGTGTGTCGCTTCCTACACCTTTACATTAAAGCCATAAGTTAACGAGACTTACATTAAAGCCATACTTTCACTAGATGTTCGTCTGGCTGTTCCGTACCAGGGTGACCTATACAAATTATCTCTATATACAAATGTAGATAAGACGATATCGTCGGCACAACACTAACATAACCTAACCTGCTTTTATCTTTTTCCTAAAATATTACGTAAATTCAAGAAACATATTTTATTAGTGGTCCTTATTATACAAACAAGCTCTCAGTATATTTACTGCATGACTTTGATAATGCAAACAAACAAAATCACTTACCGATGGTAACTTATAAACATATCCTCATTTCGTTTTCTGGACGCATTAGATTTACATCCTGGCACTGAACAAGACATTGTTATAATCAAAGAATTAAGGAGCAACACTATAAATATTGATTTTTATTTTAGTCAGGGTTCTATGCTTTAGTTATATTTCTATGGTTAATATATTATCTGTGACTCACAACACTACTTGATCTGTTATATAAAGGGCGCTGTGAGGACCTTGCGAGAAATATATACAGCTTTTTTAAAAATAGCTCGAAGAAACAGGCCGAATACACAGAATTTCAAATTTTTACAAATAGTAAGATACACAAAATTCTCCATCCCTCTCAAACACGATGGTTGTCATTATTAGCAGTTGTTAACAGAATACTTGAGCAATGGGGCAGTTTACAATTATTTTTTTCGAAAAAAATGGCTCGACGAACGTATCTTTGCCACAGAAACAATTTACCATGACCTAAATGATCCATTTGTCAAATTGAATTTTTTATTCTTGCAATGGGTATTGCCAAAGTTCGCAAAATTTTATGAATATTTCCAGAGTAGTGAACCTAAATTAATAGAATTGGATGAAAGGATGAGAATGACATTCAAAGAATTGTTATATTGCTTTCTTTCACGAGACTATGTCAATCGAACAGATTTTGCAGAAATTAATCCGGATAACTGCGATAATCATATCCCTACTTTATATCTTGGTGTGAAAATTTTAAATAAACTTAAAAAACCGGATATTATAAATCAACCAGATCATTTGAAAGAATTCCAAATCAGAGTAAAGAAATTTTTAATTACTGGTTGTAAAGAGATCCAAAAAGATACGCTTTTTCCGATCCCTTATTACCTTTATTAAAATATCTAATGCCAGAAGAATCAATTAGTGAGAAAACCCGGGAAATATTTCCCACATTAATGCCTATAGTCGAAAAACTGCTTATAATTACAAGAGATGAAGATCTTCATCAGAAAATCGATGACGAATGGCGAATGCTCCCGTCTGTAATAAAGTATTCCAAATTAGAAGTATCGCAAATGAAGACAGATAACTTTTGGTCAAAAGTTTTAACGCAACCTGAACTCGGTTGCGAAAATTTAGCCGGTTTTGTCCTTAGCGTATTATCCCTTCCACACGCAAATGCAGACTGTGAAAGAATTTTCAGTGAGGTCAATTTGATAAAAACAAAAACAAGAAATAAAATTATTACTTCTACAATAAATGGAACTTGACTAGCTAAGCACTTTATCCGATCCCAAGGAAATTGTGTAAATTTCAAACCGACAAAACAAATGATAGACAATATGAAGGAAACAAATAAATATAAATTGAACAAAAATGAAGAAGAAATTTTGGATTCGATAAGAAATTTGTATGATGACTGTGAAGAATAATGTTTTCTTATTTCATATTTAATCTCATGTTGTGTTAATTTCGAATAAATAAAAATGTACACGGCAATTTTGTAGTTTTTTATTCCAAAACACGGCAATCCAGATCTCAAAACACGGCAACTTAAAATTTCGAAATGGCAACCCTGCTCCTATTAGTAATAATATTAAGTCCAAGGCCAAGGTGATGTAGTTGACAATAATACATAAGTTCTTGCAACAATTTCCGCCTATCATTAAACCCCGGTGATACCGAAGTAGCCGCTGAACACGCAACCTACCTGAGTAACGCACGCCACATTGGTAAACATTCCCAACAATGGATAATCCTTCTAGATATATCAATAAATCTATTTTTGTATAGTTATTGCAAAAACATTAACAAATTATTGAATGGTGCTCGAACTGATTGTGATGTGAATGATAAGCTGCAAGCAATGTCTGTAAATTATTATATGCATCATTTTATGCTACATGCATTGATGTATATTGTTACTATATTTATCTCGATGGCTACATGGGTGAATAGGAGTGCAGGGGTGACTAGGGATAAAACTGGTAATAACGTTGGATACACAATTTATTGGACTTTAATTTCTACCACTTGGGAGTTATTTTTTTTATTGATAGTAGAATATTGATTTTATGAAATGGCAAAACTAAATCAGCGTGAAGGTAGTTGCAAGTTCATCAAATCACAGAGTATCTTTTTAGCATCAAATATCTCTATGTAAACGACTCGTCAGTATCGTTCATTTTACGCTCTTTAAAACTTTGCTTGTAAAACGGATTTTTCGTGCAAAACTACCCAAAAAGTGTTATTGTCAGGTCAAATAACGATTAAAGAAGCCGCTAAACTGTAAAAAGTAAGTGAACCTTCCTTATAATTGGTATTTTTCGTAATTTTCTCAACATAGTCAAATTTTGTGTGTTTTCGGGGTGAAAAGGGATGGGATAAATGTAAATAGGAACGAAGGTAAGGGTGAATAGATACGATTATATGGTAACAAGACACGATAAAGCCCGAACATAAATATTTTGTTTCACTATTTAATTCACTGATTAAAGTTTACAATGAAATAACAATGACTTTTTTTCATCTTGATTCTTATCATATCGTGTATATTGGCGGTTGGTCTAGGTATTTTGATCGATTTTTGTACCTATATACATTTTTAACAAGACTATCGTATTTCTTATGTTCTTAAATAGGTACCAATATCCACGTTTTCATTTCAGAAATGCCTCGCACATATAAACCCAGTAACGGTTCCAAGTCATATAAAAAATATGACGAAGATTTTATGACAGCAGCGCTAAGAGAGTATGAAAGCACGAGTACTTCTTTTGCTGAAATTGGGAAACGATACGGTATACCAAAGTCAGTACTACACCGACATTACACAAGAGTTTTAAGAAAACCTGGAGGACAAACAGTACTGAACAACGCCGAAGAAATATATATTATTGAGTATCTCAATGTTTGCTCTGAGTGGGGATATCCGCTTGATACATATGACTTACGACTTCTGGTAAAAGGATACTTGGACAGAATCGGGATGAATGTAAAAAGGTTCAAAGATAATTTATCGGGACCTGATTTTGTGAACAGTTTTTTAAGACGACATAAAAATAAAATCTCACAAAGAATCAGCCAAAACATAAAAAGATCCAGAGCATCTGTATCGCCTGAGATTATAAAAGAATATTTTGTAGAATTAGAAAAATCTCTTGAGGGCGTATCATTGTGCAATATAATCAACTACGATGAAACCAACCTTTCGGATGATCCCGGAAAAAGAAAAGTTATTACCAAAAGGGGCGTAAAATACCCGGAACGTGTGATGAATCACAGCAAGACATCTACTTCTTTGATGACGGCAGCAGCCGCAGATGGAACCCTATTACCATGTTTACCATGTTTTGGCTCCTTTCATTTTTTTAATGGTATAAGGTGGCAGCAGGCTGACGGTCCACGTGATGGTAGGTGGTTACCGTCGCTTAAGGACACGAGCAACACCAGGGGAATTGCAGCCTACCCTGCAAGAATTTGTTTACAGCATGCTTGAAGAAATTCATATTGTAGCTAGGTGGAAACACCTCAAAAAATGATTATATTGACTAACTATTAAAGTTTAGTCTAAAATGTTTTGAAATAATTGAGACTATTGGTCCATTAGACCATTAGCCATTAGGTCCATTAGCATTCTAATTCACATCATAATTTCATTTTATAATTGAGAATGTGCTATGCATGAGCTACAATATCCATATTTTTTTTTTTAATTCATATAAACAGCACAAATATGGGGCATTTCACGTGAAGCGGACAACAAAAAAAAGATGAGGTCGTGAATTTTGTTTATATTCTGGTCAGTTATACTTCTAGTAGACATGGATGTGTACACACAATTTTTTTTTCGTGCGATTGTTTATTGCTGAGTTATGAGCTTTTAAAAATTGACTAAGAATAAAGTAATGAATTTTTGAATGCTTATTACCTGTATCAATTAATTTGTAAAATAAACTAAAATGAATTGGTTCTTATAGTTAAAAAGTTGAAGTTTTTAATGTTTTTGACGAATTCTAAATTTGATTTTTTTTACGTGTAGTAAACCGGAAGTGAACATTTCAAATCGATATTTGAGTAACTTCGACACTTTTGTTTTTTTAACCTTTAATTAAAGCTTCAAATGTAGGTACTTATTATTCACCAAAAAAATTAAAACGTGATCTTCAATAGTTATAGACTTAGAGCATAGAGTACATACACATCGGTATGAGCACTTTCTAAGCATTCGGGGTTATGCGCTAACTTGGTAAAATATTACGCTATTAATATTTTATTCCTTCATTCAAAAATATAAATTTAAAGGATTTCTTCAATTAATCGCAAAAAAAATAAAAACATGGAAGCATCGTCATTATTTCGGACGATTTAAAGCACGATACTGCCACATTTCTACTCTTTTCAAAAAATTCTTCACCAGCACCTTGATGAGCACAAAATTGCTGTTTCTGTCATGAAATACATCACAGACGGGGCTCAAAAAAAAGATTTACTACAAAAAAGATTTTACGAAATATATATATACATATATATATTGTTTTACAATTATGAAAAATTAATTTTATGTTGACAATAAAATATCGCAACCAAATCTTTCTTACTTTAATCTAATCTCCTTACAGCCGGTGCCAATATTTGATCGAAGAATGAAAATCAAGATAAGTGACGTCACCAGCTTGTCAATAGACCAATCAGACAGGTCACTGCTACCTGATTGGTCTATTGACAAGCTGGTGACGTCACTTATCTCGATCTTCAATGCAGTTTTTCCTTTATTTTATTAGAAAATAATGTTGCCAGCAGCGCCAAAAATTCAACAAGACTCAATTTTTGACAGACTAGAGCCTTAAGTGTTCTCGTTAACATTCCAAGTTGGATAATTGTTAAACAAAATCTCCTAAAATTGGAGGTCAACCTTATGACAACTATACTAAATGAAATCATCAACTTGTGGTAACTTTAATTGTTATAATCTACTAATTAAGACCTACTAAAACATGAAAAAAATCAAGAAATTTTGATTTCATTCTTAAAACTTCAGAACTAAGTTTTCGTATAAAATTACATAAATACAATTCAGATTTCCATTTGCGTTCTAAATTTGTTTCATTCCCGGTGTGCTATGTATAAAGCATTCAAATTTTTTTATCTTAAATGTATGATATTCATGTTGAAAATTGTTAAACAAAAACAAGTGTTTGCTTGTTTACGTGATAGCAATACTGAATACAGTCATTGGAAGGAATAATATAGAAGTATTCATGATACCGACCGAGTAAGGCAATACATCGCTTTACCTAAGAAAAAGTTTTGCTATATCCACCCCACTCTGAAAAGCCGTTCCCGCAGAATAGTTTATGCAGTGGAAATTCAATATTGTTGAAATTTAACACCATGCCGTAAGGAATTAAATTAATTAATCCGAAAATTAAATTGATTTATGTATTTACTATGTATTTACTTGTTACATTCCAGGTGCAGTTAATTTTGTTTCGACAGCAGTTTCTGTCCTTAAGGAACACAATTACTCAGTCATCGTGCCAGATAGGAGAACACCTAGAAAACAACCGTTGCTACACAATCAAAGAAGATCAGTGTACAACTACACACTAATAAAATCACTGCAGACCAAAATTAAATAACTGCGGACGGAAATATCACGCTTGCGCAAAAAGAAACGACAATCATTCAAATCCCGATTGGCTAAAGCTGAAATGTTGTCCATGAATTCTACTTTTAATCAAGTTGTTAAAAATATGTCGAAACCAGCCCAATTGTTTGTACACATGCAACTACAGGCGTCAAAAAAAATAAAGGGCGTCGATTCACAATGGAAGAAAAAGTTCTTTCTTTGTCTCTTTATAAAAGAAGTCCAAAGGGCTATTGCATTATTAAATAAATATTTCACTTTGCCTTCTATAAAGGCAATGAAACGTTTATTAAGCGAAATTAAATTAGGCCCTGGAATTAATTCAATTATTTTTGAAAAAATTAAAAAAACGGTGTTGGAAAAGGAACCATGTGATCGACTTTGTAGCATCATATTTGATGAAATGTCTTTGACACACCAAGTATTTTACAATACTTAAAAAGACGTTTTTGACGGATTCACTAGTAATGGAGAGAAGTTTGCTGACCACGATCTGGTGTTTATGATTAAAGGTCTTAAACATAATTTTAAACAACCCATTGCTTATTATTTTACGAATGCCATAAACAAATTAGAATTGAAAAATATTATCAGAGTAGTAATTAAACATGCTCAAAACGCAGGTCTCATCATTATAAATACAGTGTGTGACCAAAGCACGGTCAATGTAAGCGCTATTACCGAGTTAGTAAATGATACGAAACAAAATTATTTAAGAAATGAAAAGGTGTGGCGCCACGACTTCTTTTATCTCAATGGACAAAATATAATTCCTATTTATGATGTTCCTCATTTAATTAAGGGAATTCGAAATAATTTATTAACGAAAGATATGCGATACACCATCAATTCTGAAGAAAAAATTGTTAAGTGGGAATATTTTGATATGGTGTATCGTGCAGATAAGTCTTATGGGGAGTTGCGACTTCTGGATAAAATAACGGAGGAACATATAAATCCGGAAAAAGTTAATAAGATGAGAGTCAAATTGGCAACACAACTTTTCGCTGTCGCTGTTGTAACCGAACATTTGACGGCGAGGGGAGATTTGCCACAAGAATGTCGTCAGCTAATTGATTTTACCTTGTTAATAGAAAATTTGTTCGATAGCCTCAATGTAAGTACATTTCACATTCCAAATGGGAAAAAATTTAAAGGTGCTATTAGAAGAAACTCCCCTCACCATGCAAAGGCATTTTTAAAAACAATAAAATTTATTGAAAAAAAAAAAAAAAAAAAGATTTGAGACAAAATTCGGTTAATTGAGAAGACCATTCCATCAGTAATGAATTTTATTAAAACAATTGAAGGTATGGAAGCAATTTGGAAGATTTTGTCACAAAAATATGGTTACGATGCAATGTTAACAAGAAATATGAACCAGGACCCAGCTGAAAACTTTTTTGGAAACATCAGAAGTTAGCACCTGGGGGCAAGAAATATAGCACCCAACTCTGTTGCGTTTGAAGGAGCTTTTAAAGCTTTATTATTAAATAATTATAGTTCGCCCCATTCTAGCAGAGCAAATTGTGAAGAGGATAGAAATGAGTGCCTAGTAACATTTTTTTTTTATTTCTGAAAAACATAAAGCTTCTGATGTTTCTAATAAGGAAAAGATTGAGTTCAGCAGTGGTGTTTTAAATATTGAGAATTATGAAACTGCTGATGCTGGTCAAAAAAACTATGTGTGTGGTTGGGTCCTTACCAAATGTCTGAAACAAATTGTAAAATCTTGTAAGTATTGCAGACAACAATTACTAGATTCGGATGGCAGTAACACGGAAAATACCTTTATAAAGGCAAAAGAATATATAAGAAAAAGTGGTTGTGTTATCCGAGTTTAGAATTACAAAATTGCTTCCAGGAACTTCAAAATATCACAACTGCCATTATTAAAAAAAAACACACCTAAAAAAGACATTAAAAGAACATTAATTTCAATGGCTGATTTAATGGTCGACTACCCTTTTAAATATCCAGTCCATAAAGAAGAATTGAAGAAGTATTTTCAAAATAGAACTATCAATGTTTTGTTACATAGTTGGTGTCGGTCAGTTAACCGAATTTTATCTGGAAAATTAACATATGATGGTGACGATGAAATAAAAGTTGCTGCACAAAAATATTATAATAAACACAAACATTGTTTAGTTTTCAACTAAACTATAAATTATTTCCTGTCTCGCTCCAAAACCACCCTTCTCTCTCACAACTTCACAGTCTCACAGTGTACACACGCTCTCACTAATTTATTTAAAATAGTTAATTTATAGTAATAAAGGTGCCTCCAACAGAAATCCTTTGTTTAACTCGAAATCCAGCCTATGGGAATAAAGAAAATCAAACATAAAAGTGGTCCTTCGACTCGAGAAAACAATCAAAGGAAAAATTGAATCTTGGAGGACGCCATATTTCAAGCGCAAAAACCGTGTTGCGCGAAGTGAGGCGCTAGCGCTCGTCCGACGTTGCCACCAGCGCGTCGCTTCAACGCCGTCCTACTCACACTCGTTAGTGGCCGCTTTGGCGCGGGCGGGAGGAAAGAGTTGCGTACGGGCAACTACGGACGGACTGTCAACAACTTCACATCACAACGCCTAGCTGAGCCGCAAATTTATTTACGTGAAAAAGGAATAAAATATAATTCTACATTCTACATTGTTACAAAATCATACTACGATTTATCACGCGATATTCACACGCTGAAATATAAAACATAGAAGAAATACGAAGAAGAAACATTACTGTGATACAATGACTACAAGGGACGAACCAGTATCTATGATTGAAATGCAAAAACTGAAAGTGCAACGTGCCACGCTTAAAGGCAAAATAACGAGAATCTTAAACTTCGTTCAAAACTTCGAGCCGGAAAATCAACCTATTTCTGAAATAACAGTACGAGCGCGGGAATTGGATGACATTTTAAGAAAATTTGAAGAGGCGCAAGATAGGATTGAGGAATTAGTGACAACACCCGAAGAAAAATCACTTCAAGACACAGAGCGTTCTGCCATGGAGGAAAGGTATTACACAATAAAAAGTGAAATAAACACATTGCTACACGGGCCAGAACCACCGTCCCCGTTACATCACTCGAGTATTCACGACACTACCCCCAATCAAGCTACAAAACCCCGAGTGAAGCTGCCCCCACTGGAGATACCGAAGTTTTCTGGAAACATACGCGATTGGCCTGCCTTCAAAAATGTGTTCACAAGTGTCGTAGACGTAGTGTCCGTACCAAAAATACAAAGGTTGCAGTACCTACAAACCTCACTCACAGGCGAAGCGAAAGGACTCATCAGCTCGTTACTTCTCACGGATGATAACTACCATAAAGCGATGGACATTTTGTCCAAAAGGTATGAAAACAATACTATAATCATCAATCACCATTTAAAATCCATAATTAATGTCCATACAATAAATAAATTTAACCTAAAGCAATATTTGGTAGCATTACAACAAAGTCTAGATTCCCTGTATGCTATCCAATTACCTGTCAAAAGCTGGGATGTCATTTTAGTGTTTTTAATTACTCAAAAGTTGGATAACTCCTTGCGCTCTGCTTGGGAAATAAATAGAAAAGATAACACAGTGTCATCATTGTCAGAACTTTTGGAATTTCTACAATTAAGAGTGACAGCTTTTGAACTTTTAAACGATTACAGTAACAGCAATAATTATAATAAGTTTAACAATAAGGTTTCCTACACAATTGCATCAAGCAACCTAACTTGTGTTATGTGTCGAGGTGATCATTCTCTCTATAAATGTCCTAACTACATACAAATGGATGTGCCCAAAAGAATTGAATTTGTTAAATGTAAGGCACTATGCTTCAACTGTTTACAGCCTTATAAAGCACAACATAAATGCTCCAAGTCGCGATGCTTCAAATGCAATGGACGGCACCACACCTCCATTCACGATTATACGTATCCTCGAAAGGAAACCGCACCAGATGCACTGCATGGAATATCTGATGGCAATAATTCTGCATACAATGCTTCCTTCGCTTCCTACAATCATTACCAACCACATTCACACAAAAAACTGGCACACCAGACTATCTATCACACACAACATACAAATACCGCTACTACTGCACAAAATATCGCTCCTATTAATCAACAGTCATACTTTACTACACAACCAAACATACAAAATAACCACTGCATTCCACATTCATTACCAAGCACACATCACAGCGCACACAGTGAACACGCTCAAACCATAAATTCTACTACACTAAAACCACACAATACAGATACAAAACAAGCTTTGACTCTTGTCAATCCTTCTGCTGTTCTTCTTACTAACTTAAAACCAAATACCCATAAAGTTCTACTATCCACAGCAGTTGTCAAAATACAAGACTCACAAGGAAAATGGATCCCTGGTAGGGCTCTGCTCGACAGCGGCAGTGAAGTTTCTATTATCTCTCAGAGACTCGCTACACAACTTCGTCACAAATATAACTACAATTCATGTAACATTCAAGGCATTTCTTCTACTTCACACACAACTCAGTCGTTTATAAACATTAAGATAAAATCTCGCTTTAATCAATTTAATGCTCATTTATCACCTGTGGTCATGGAAAATATCACCATACCTCTTCCTCACAATTATATTAACACGGACACATGGCATATTCCATTTAATATTACTAACTATTTAGCGGACCCAACGTTTAACATTCCAAGCCAAATAGATTTACTCATAGGTGCTGAATTATTTTATTCAATTTTACTTCAGGGACATATACACTTAGGCCCAGGTTTACCACACCTCGTAGAAACACAGTTTGGTTGGATCATTTCAGGCAACTTTCATACAGATACACAAACAGACTACCCACACATTAGTTTATTTATTTCTACAAGCCCTTCTATTGATACACTACTGACTCGATTTTGGGATCAAGAACACAACATACAGACAGACAACAAAAAATTATTATCCCCAGAAGATAAATATTGTGAAGAACTTTTTCAGAAAACCACTAAGCAGGATGACAATGGAAATTATATTGTAGATTTACCCATACAAAACTCAAAACTACCTGAATTAGGAAACTCATTTAACCGTGCATATAAATGTCTTTTACATCTTGAATCTAGATTTGACAAAGATTTAGAACTTTACAAACAATACAAAAAATTTATTTATGAATTTTTGGAACTTGGCCATGCTCAATTTATTACAAATTTTGGTCCACATGATTTACATGCTTACTACTTACCACATCACCCTATAATAAAACCTGAAAGTCGCTCCACAAAATTAAGAACAGTTTTTAATGCCAGCGCTAAAACTACCACAGGCTATTCCTTAAATGACACATTACTGGAAGGCCCTAATATATACAATGACGTTCTCGATATCATTCTCAGATTTCGACTTTATAAATATGCCTTTTCATGTGATATTGTTAAAATGTTTCGCTCGATTTTTATAAACAGTCAACAGCATTCTTTACAAAGAGTTTTGTGGAGGGATTCAAAAAGAGATCCACTCAAGTGTTTAGAACTTAAAACTGTTACCTACGGTACCAAAAGTGCCCCATTTTTAGCATGTAGAACAATGCTAGATATAGCTGCCAAACATAAACTTACACACCCTTTAGCCTCAGAGTGTATAGAGTCTAGTAGCCTAATGGACGATTACCTAAGTGGCGATCAGTCCCTAGAACAATGTCAAAGGCAAGTTTCTCAACTTGTAGACTTGCTGAGTAAATACGGTTTTAAATTACACAAATGGACTTGTAACAATCCTAACATTCTCTCACACATTCAAGCGGACATTCCTACACAAGATTCCCCTTATAGTTTTACTCCACAAGAAACGGTCAAAACTTTAGGTTTAAAATGGTTGCCTACACACGATACACTCCAAATTTGTATCCCGGACTTTAAAGAAGAATCCCCAACTAAAAGAAACATTCTCTCTCAGATTTCACAAATTTATGATCCAATAGGTATATTAGCACCCACTACTTTGCAAGCGAAACTTTTAATGCAAGAGATCTGGAAAGAAAATATAGATTGGGATTCCACAATTTCTGCAAGATTGCATCAAATTTGGCTTAGATTTTCTCAAAATTTACATTATTTAAAGACCATCCAAATACCTCGAAATTACTTTGTAGATGTTCCTACCAAAGTTATTTTGATTGGATTTTGTGATGCGTCCATCAAATCATTCGTGGCTTGTTTGTATATAAAAGCCTTATATGCAAATAAAGAACCTACTTGTAATCTTATTTTAGCAAAAACTATTAAAAAAAAAAAGACAAAAAAATAAAAAAAATAAAAAGACAACAGTCGATTCCCCGACTAGAATTATGTGGTGCTCACTTATTAGCAAAGGCCATAGATAGATTCATTTCAACAGTAAACAAGAAACTTCAATTTCATAGTACTTACCTATTTACAGACTCCTCTATTGTATTGAATTGGATAAATTCCCCCTACAAAAGGTTGGATACATATATAACTCATCGTTTAATGGATATACTGGAACTCACAAACAGCCAAACATGGTACTATATAAATACAAAACACAACCCAGCAGATATGTTATCACGCGGTGTAAACCCACAGGACTTACCACACAGCACTGTCTGGTGGCACGGACCCTCTTGGCTACTTCAAGAAGAACACACTTGGCCTATTTCAACCTCAGAAATTAACAAGGACTTTATCTCAGATTCTCATTCAGACTCCACAACCTCCAATAAACATCAAATACTTACAGCAGTCCAGACTTCTTCTAACTCATACTTACTAGACACCTACAATTACTTTTACAATTGGTTCTGTAGACAATCTGACTATAGACGCTTACTTAGATCTGTAGCGTATATGTTCAGGTATTTACATAATCTTAAAAATAAATCACAAAAATTAGTTCATCAATATTTCTCAGTAGATGAGTATAATAAGGCTCATAATTTCATAATTCGTGTAATACAATATATTTCATATTATAAAGAAATTATCGAACTACAATCAATCAAAAATTACAATATTATATCTCAAAACAAAACCCTAGATTCATCTAATTCTTCCCACTTAGCCTCAGGCACACAAACAAATAACACACACATTCGCTCAAACCCACATACCTCAAAATCATGTTTATTCAAATATAGTTCACTCAAAAAACTTAATCCATTTTTAGATAATAATAATTTGCTACGAATAGGAGGTCGGATAGGACACTCTGATAATATTCCATACTCACAAGCACACCCTCTTATACTACCTCATAAAAACCATGTAACCACACTGATATTTAAATACTACCACATAAAACTTCTTCACTCTGGCATTCAAAACACTCTTGCAAACATTCGTTTAAAATACTGGCCTATAAAAGGCAGAAATGAGATTAAAAGAGTAATACATGCCTGTACACACTGTATACGCTTTAGAGCACAAGTTTGTGAGCAGCTGATGGCAGATCTTCCACCACCCCGAGTATCACTCACCCGAGCCTTCACACATGTAGGTATAGATTACAGTGGAGCTATTGCTATCAGAGGTTCAATGACCCGCAACTGTAGGTACTCAAAAGGCTACATCTGCCTATTTGTGTGCCTAGCTACTAGATCAGTTCACTTGGAGTTGGTTACCGATCTTAGTACTCAAGGTTTTATTTGTGCTTTAAAAAGATTTATTTCAAGACGAGGTTTATGTACTAATATCTATTCTGATAATGCTACTAATTTCAGAGGTTCAAAAACGGAATTACATGACTTGTATCAAATGTTCAGGAATGAAAAGTCATATAGTGAAATTGTTGACTTTTGTACTATGAATTCTATACAGTTTAATTTTCAAATTCCTCTAGCTAGTCACATGGGAGGGTTGTATGAGTCTGGTATAAAATCTGTGAAGACTCTGTTAAAAAGACATCTTTTAAATACTAAACTTACATATGAACTTTTATATACCGTTCTGGTACAGATAGAAGGAATCTTAAATTCAAGACCATTATGCCCATTGACAGATGTTCCGAACGACCTAACTTGCTTGACTCCAGGTCATTTTATTATTGGATCACCTATTACTGATATACCAGAACCTAGTTTGTTGAGTTTGAATGTGAACAGATTGAGTGTTTATCAAAGGTTGGTACTTTTAAAACAAAGATTTTG
Source organism: Bembecia ichneumoniformis (assembly GCA_910589475.2). NCBI lineage: Eukaryota > Metazoa > Arthropoda > Insecta > Lepidoptera > Sesiidae > Bembecia > Bembecia ichneumoniformis. The sequence goes on along the minus strand of OU342537.1, from coordinate 5,842,037 downwards.
GAAACAATTTTATTTTAATTATCTATCAGAATTGCAACCAAGAAACAAATGGCTGCAAGCTCACTCTAATTTAAACATAAATGATTTAGTAATAATTAAGGAAGATGTCACTCCGCCCACCTGTTGGCCCCTTGGTAGAATAGTTTCTGTAAATAAAAACAAAACTGATAACTTAGTAAGATCAGTAACTGTCCGTACTAATAAAGGCGAATATTCCAGACCTATACATAAATTAATTTTGTTACCTAAAAATATATAAATGTACTAAGTTAAGTGTTACAAATACAACTTCTATATGTTAATAATAAGTTTAAGTTCTATAATAAGTTTAAAACTGTATAGCAAACAACTTTTAATTTTAAGAAAATGTAATCTACAATACAAATACTGTTATAGACATAGTATATTAAAAAAAAAAAAAATAAGTATAAGTAGATACCTAAGTTAGTATTTAAATATTAGTTTTATGTGCACATTAGCATTAAGTTACAAATAATATTTATACTAAGATGTAATTTCATATATAGTTATCTTAGCTTGTGGCTGGCGAGAATGTTTAGTTTTCAACTAAACTATAAATTATTTCCTGTCTCGCTCCAAAACCACCCTTCTCTCTCACAACTTCACAGTCTCACAGTGTACACACGCTCTCACTAATTTATTTAAAATAGTTAATTTATAGTAATAAAGGTGCCTCCAACAGAAATCCTTTGTTTAACTCGAAATCCAGCCTATGGGAATAAAGAAAATCAAACAAACATTATAAAAATAAAAAAAGATAATATAAATCTTTTTGTTTTCTTTATTCCTGTTCCTTATTTTTATTATTATTTGTAACCGTTTTGTTCCAGTCTATTTTTATTTAATTCTTTAAATAAAGGTTGACAGTTTTTCATAAAACATGCAACACAAATTACACGTTTACGTTTCTTCTGTAATTTAAGAGCTTTGTTATTGCGCATGACATGCCCCATAACAAAATTCCATAAGATAGGATGGAGGATAGGATACATAGCCGTGGTAAGCATTAAGGGCAGCCCTTTTGGATACTATCAATCGCAGTTGTAATAGCATTTATACGAAACAGTAATTTACTGCAAACTGATTCAATTATGTGGTTTCCAGTAACAGTTTTCATCCACTAGAATGCCGAGCTATTTCAAAGTTCTGAATGTCAACATGATCATTGGCGAATTTAACGTCCAGATATTTTTGCTCCCATTGTTTTAAAATGAATAATTTTTATTTTGTTAATATTAATTAATACATTGTTAACTTTTAATCAGTTATCAACATCAGCTAAGGTTTTGTTTAGTTCATTTTCTAGTAATCCTCCATTTTTACTCTTAACGATTTTTAACGACATATTATAAGCAAATAGAATTGAATGATAATGACACACATTTGTAGGATCATTGATGTATATTAAAAATTCTCCCAAAATACTTCCTTGTAGGACGCCACGTGGTTGTATTTATATTGTATTTATATTTATAATTGGATCTATAGCTAATCGTGTTACCTTTGATTGTTATCGACACTTCAGTATATTGTTGACGATCATTTAAATACAGTATAGCCCCGAAACTAGCCCAGTAAAATAGTCCGCGAAATTCAAAGTTTCATCTGTTTTTGCTAATTAATTCGATATTACGTTGTTTGTTGATCAACAACAACGATATGTGTGTTGTGATCACAATATATAAACTTAGAAACTTGCACAAAGCCGCCGAGCATCATTTCAGTTGTGACAGTTTGGTAGAACGCTAGGAGCGATCTGACTAGTGTTGAGTAGGACATACAAGAGGCGGTACATTCGTCCCGTACATTACGTCAAAATGTAAGAGCGGCTCAACATTTCAAAGTGTACTACTTCAAATTTTATGTCGCGGCAGTCGCGTAAGTCGCGTTACTCACTCTCCGGTAAATAAACTATGCTACTATAATAAGGTGAGAGAGAAAGAGAAAGGGAACGAGGCACACACATGCTACAAACAAATTAAGAAAGGTATACGTGATTATTATTGCATTGTAATTTTTTTCAATAGCTTTTTTATTATTCTTTATTTTTTGTTTGTTTACCTATTTACAAACAATATTTACTGTGTTTTTAATTTCATATTACTTTGCGATACTGGATTAATAATATGTCATCAACCAGGACAATCAGAATTCATATGCACTGCATAACATCAAATGTCATATTTGTAGCCGTAACTTCAAACGTATCACTTTCATCAGTACGCCTCGCCTCATTTGAAGTAGGACATTGTACTGGCTCAGTACAAAAAAGAGGCTACTCTTACAAACTCTTTTTGAAGTCGTGTCCTACCCAACACTAGATCTGACCTTGCAAGCCCGTGCAGCACGCCGGCATACCCGGGCGGCCATGCCGGCGGCTCCTTTGTGCGGCAAAGCCGGCGGCCTCATAAGCCGCCGGGCGCACAGCGGCTTGCCCGACAGCAGTAGGAGCCTTAACACATTATGAAAAACAACACTGAATAGGGGAATTACCGTAACTTAAAAATTACGGCACAGCGCTTTGATTTTAATTGAACCGCGCGTAGTGCAGTGTACACTCACTCGCGTTTCTGAGGTCACAATTCACAAACGTTTTACAGTGTTAATACAGCGTCATTAATTAATAATTATGTCTAAACGTAAAAACGAGCAAAGGTATCGGAGTGAATGGGAACAAAACAGTGAGTTCTCGTCGTGGCATTCCAAAGATAAATATTCAGAAAATGCCCTTTGTAAGGCGTGTGGTACAACATTGATTAGTAAAGTTGCTACTATTAAAGCTCATGCAGATTCAGATAAACATCGCAAAAGAATGACACATTAGTATACTACAATACATATATTATCCATACTATACTATGTTATACTATGTAATATTATAAATGTGAAAGTAACTTTGTTTGTCTGACTGTTACTTTTTCACGCCTTAACTACTCAACTGAACGTCATGAAATTTCGTATGTACAGAGATTAATTAAAAATAAAACTCCAACGCCTGGCAAAAAGTATAGCACCAATAAAGATGTCAGGCGTTATATTTTTTATATTTTAATGCGGATGAAATCGCGGGCACCAGGACTTGTATATTTAATATATAGAAAGTTCATTTCTAAAGTTGATCCTGTCGGGATTTGAACGCGAGGCAAATGAGACGGAGCGTTAAAACAAGCACTTCAACTAGGGGAAATACGTACAAAATGACATACGGACAAAATGACACAGGCATCATATTTCTAATTCTGCCGCTTCTAGCCCGCCATAGATAACTACATCACGTGACTCTATCCAGTAGTACCAACCTGTCAAAACGAGAACTCGCGCCAGTCTTTCGTTTGGATGTCATGGCCGACGACAAACTTTGGTAAGTTACGATTTTTTTTAACTGCAGTTAGTTTTGTGTATGTTATGTTTTTCAGGATATTACGTTGTGTTTACGTTTATTACATCCCTTAAGTATTTATTTTTGCCTTTAAATAGTTTTTTCCGTAAATAATAAACATTTTGCATTTATTATTGAATTTAGATTTTTTATAACGCTATATGGACAAAATGACATACATGTGACATACATGTAACGGACAAAATAACATAGGTATGTCGTTTTGTCCATAAGAACGCAATAAGCTAATTGAAGGTTTCTAATACCTATTTTTCGTTAATCAACTGTTGATTTCTTTGCAGATATACCAAAATGCCGCGTAATTATAAGCGTAAAACTGATCGTCAATCCTGGAGTGAGGAATCAATGCGTAAAGCTATTGAAGCAGTTCGCAGTAATAAAATGGGCTGGCTTTTGGCGTCGAAGACATTTGGAGTGCCACAAGCAACACTAAGAAGACATGCATCAAATAGTAACAGACCCTTTGTGGAGTCCTCCGCAAAGGGTCTAGGATGTTGGAAAGCTACTTTTACACCTGATGTGGAAAGGAAATTAGTTGAGCATTTGAAATTATTTGAATCTCGTCTGTTTGGACTGACGCGAACATCTGTTCAAGAATTAGCTTTTGAGATGGCCGAAAAAAACGGTTTTGCTCACAAATTTAACCGGCAAAAACAAAAAGCTGGACAAGAATGGTTAGAAGGGTTTTTGAGGCGAAATAAAGATATTTCTTTACGCAAACCAGAAGCAAATCAGCTGCTCGTGCTCAGGCTTTTAACCGACCTCAGGTCAAAAAGTTTTTTGAGATCTACGGACATCTGCTGGAATCTGAGAACATTGGGCCACACAGAATTTATAATACTGACGAATCAAGCCTGTCTACTGTACCCCAAAAGATATTGGCTACTACTGGTAGGAAGGAAGTTGGCGTAATAACTAGCGCAGAACAGGGAACCAACACCACTGTTGTTTGTTGTGTTAATGCAATTGGTACGTTTGTTCCACCAATGATGATATTTTCCAAGAAAAATATGAAAAATGAATTGGTCGATGAAGCACTTCCTGGTACTTCAGGTGTAGCTCAACCATCGGGATGGATGACAACAGATTTATTTGTGAAATGACTCAAACACTTCCAAAGTTTTGTTAAATCATCTATTGACGATAAAGTTATATTGATTGTTGACGGGCATGTAAGCCACAAAGGGATTGAATCTTTAGAATATGCGAAATAAAATGGCATTATTCATTTTGGATTGAGTTAAAATAAAACCTTTTTTAGAATTTGAATACTGGCCTCTTAGAATCTTAATGACATTCAAACAATTAAAATTTTTTATTAAAAACAAAAACTATGTTGGTTTAAAGTTGACACGTCGTTAACAGAAATGGAGCTCACGCGTGAACATTTCCGTGCCATAATTTATCACAATTTTCGTCGCGGCTTATCTCAAGATAAACGTCTCAGCGAACTTGTTTCGATTTATGATGTTGAAGCACCGAGTCAAACGACAATATACCGCTGGTATGCCGAGTTCCGACGCGGTCGTGTATCGCTCAGCACTGTTTCTTCTGCAGGTCGACCAAGAACAGCGGTCACGCCTGAAAACATCACAGCTGTGCGAACTATTAGATGACCGTCATGTGACATACGAGCAGATTCGGGCTGTTATCAGTATCAGAATGACTGCAATTCAGTCGATATTACATAATGAGCTGTGTAAGAAAGCTAGTTTCCCGTTGGGTTCCGAAGAGCAAAAGGCGGCTCGTGTAGATTGGTGCCGGAATACTCTGCAACGCTTCAACGGATGGAAGTCAAATGCCGTTTATAATATCATATCAGGTGGTTAATCATGGATTTATTCATACGAACCTGAAAGAAAACATCAGTCAGCAGTTTGGGTCTTCGAAGACGAGGTCAAGCCAACGAAAGTGGTTCGCTCCCGCAGCGTGTCAAAGAAAATGGTCGCTACGTTTGTCTCGAAAAAGGAGCATGTTGCTACAATTCCTTTACAGGAACGCAGAACGGTTACCGCCGAGTGGTATATCACGGTTTGTTTGCCAGAAATGATAGCCGAACTCCGAAAAAATAACCCGAAACGTCGCATCATCTTACATCACGATAATGCGAGCTCCCATACGGCTCGGAAGACAAATGATTTTTTGAAGCAGGAAAACGTTGAGCTGATTTTTTTAACCTCCCATTAGACTATGCTAAATGGATCTGTCAATTATTTTGTTGTCAACTCTTTATCATGAAAAAATGTTCTATACCTTTTCCTCTCAAATATATATATTTTATAATAAATAATAAAATATAAAAGGCAATCTTCGAAACTACTCATCTGATTTAAAAAATTCTTTCACCAACAGTTAGGCGCATGCTTAACATTGAGCTGTTAATGATGCTTAAATGTAAAGCGCGGAAAATCTGATATTCAGGCAGACGAAGCCCAATATGTAGTATAGTATTTGTTTATTAAAAAAAACTTCTTGTTTTGTAAATTGTTTTAAACCTTGGTTCTTATTTATTTATGTTTTATAAAATTCTCAACCTGTTTTAATTAAAAAAGGAATTCCTTTTGTTTATTATCAATTATATTTTTCTTTATCTAGCTATAGCTCTAGCTTTTTTTTTTAGCTAGAACCTCTCACCATTTTTTTTCCAAATCAAAAAAACCGTGTAATCGGAATATCCTAAACCCTTCATAAAGTAACTTTATAAAGTTTATATTAGCTTGAATCAGATTTTCGCGGATGGGCGATATTTTTGACGCCGAGTGTATTAGTAGGTAGATTAAAAATAATGCAATTTATTGTTTTAGATTGTTGCAGCTGAAAAGAGAGTTTTTGTTCTTAGTAGCATAAAGTTAGTTGAACCATCTACATCGGAACCACATGAGGAAAACAGAAAATGCAAGAATGCAAGAAAAATCAATTCAAACTGAAAATCTAAGTACAAATAGTCCTCGAAAAAAAAATTAAAAAGGGATGTACATTTTTTATCACAACGCTTAAAAAGGCGTAATACTGTAATAAAAAATTTCAAATCATTTCTTTATTTGATAAAAATGAAATACGATAGTTACTCAGAGGTAAGCGAAATAGTTGAACGTAACTTTCAAAACGTCCACCAGAAAATGCGTTAGCGTTATTCTGCGTTTGTGTTTGGTACGATTAAGTCTGGTACGCCCAAGTATTTATTCGACAAACTTACCTGGGAACAGACTAACATTCGCTATAAAGCTTGTAAATGTATTCACCCTTTGTCCATTCCCAGGTTCCGTTCCGCTTTCTTCAGAGGCTGTTTTCGTTACCGTGCCTTGAAATGTTGGAATAATCTTCCGCCCCCGCTACGCGATCTTAAATCTCTAGGATTCGCTTATCATTAATGGATCTGCAGAGAAACGCTTAGACGAGACAGTTTATGGGGGCGGCCGGTCCATTTCTTGTAAAGTCTCGTGTGCTATTGCATATTTACAGTGAATTTACCATATAGATAACTAGCTGGTGAAATCCTTCAGTAGTTTTTAAGAAAATTGCGATAATTTCAGCCTTTGATCAGCCTTGAAGTGTTTAAATGTTTTTTTTTTTCTTTTTTATATTCTGGTCCCTGGCAGAATATCAGTGTTGTGGTCTGTACCACAACTGTATACTCAGCCAGGATTCCTTTTCCTCTCATTACTTGTTTATATATTTGTTTGCTTGTAGTAATTATTATTTTGTTGTTTGTTGTATATTGTTTGTATTGTTCACATATTGCATTAGAGGAATAAAAGATGGTTGCTTTCTTTCTTTCTTTCAAAAATAAATTTAACAAAATCTAGCCGAGGTGTTAGGTACAAGCGATGACTTGAAGTCGTTTACTTTGATTTTGCACTATTATTCAGGAAAAGCCTACCTTTTTTTAAGAAATCATATCAGTCTTCCGCATCCTGCAACATTGCGAAAAAAATTATCTACACATAAATGTAATGTAGAAATGTAGGATTTATGTCTGAAGTCTTTAATTTCCTTAAAATAAAAGGTAACTAGTCTGGGGATATAGCTAATATGGCCCTTATATTTGATTCCATATCAATAAAATCAGGTAAAAGATATGACGAGAAAAATGACATTCAGGCACAATTAATATCTACTGCATTAAGAATGTTAGCAGATATTAATATAATTGTTCGATGTTTGACTTCGGATGGTGCTGTTACTAATATGAAAACATATCGAATACTGGGTTGTAACTTCGTCTATCCGAATATCAGATCTTTTTTTAAGCATCCGAGCAAAGATGTTAATTCTTTGAGTTCCGAAAAGGGGGAAATAAAATTCGTTTACATAAAGAAATTACAAAAACTGCAAGATGAGGAAGGTCTAAAATTCGCAAACAAAATTTCTAGGGCTCAAATTACCTTTTTTTTGGTAAGAAGATGAATGTTAGATTAGCAGTTCAAGTCCTCAGTGGTTCGGTGGCCGATATCACACTGAGGACTTGAACTGCTAATCGGTTCGGCACTCGATTTTTTAAGAAGTTCTGGACAACCAGATTTTGCTGGTAAGTTGTGCAGGACTAGACCACAGAAAAGGAAGCTAGATACCATAAAAACTGAAGAGCGAATATATAAAAGAAATCGGAAGGAGAAGGAGGTGAATTCTGTTAGTGACGAGACTGTAGCAGAAAATACCCATTACGTTTTCAATATGAATGATGAGGCCACGATTGAATGTGTAATGGGAGGAATCAAATTAAGTCTGTTAATAGATTCAGATTGCAAACTTAACCTTATCACGGATAAGACTTGGGAAGTGTTGAAAAAGAAAAAAAATTATGTGTCCCATCAAATTAAAGGAACAGATAAAACCTTGTACCCCTATGGTTGTAAACCCCTTGGATGTTAAGGGAACTTTTCAAACTACCATTGAAACGAATGGATAATCCGTGCATACTACTGTTTATATAATCAATGGGGGATCTAGAGATCTGTTGGGAAAAGAAATTGCTATCAGATTGGGCGTTTTAAAATTAGGTATTGAAGTGAACAAAGTCGCACAAACACTACAGGGACAGGTTTTAAATCTCCGTTACGCTCATATAACAAACAAATATGGTTGAATGTCTTTCAAGAAACCAGAGATTATTTGTCAAAATTAACAATAAATGGCCAAAATATCTTAATACATACATAACAAACTCCTGCTCTTGGTCTGATAATTGATACGTATAGTTTTATAAATCTAGCAACAGATCTTTTTGCAGAAAATGCTTTGAAATATCGTCTAACACATAAAGCTTCTCAAGATCACTTGGAGTTATTTTTCTCATGTGTTAGGCTTGCGGACGTGCGAATGATAACCCAGATGCCCTTCAGTTCATATATTCTATGCGCAAATTACTTTTTCACAACAGCGTACAACTGCACTGGTGATAATATGAATCTTCACCTATACTCGAGTTTAGGAGCGCAAAAAGAACCCAGCCAACTTTGCAAGTTTCGTGTGCTGAACAAAATGAAGATAGTATTGATTCTTTGGTGCATTTGATAGAGAGAACAAACCTTTCAGATTTTAAGAATAATATTTTGTATTATATAGCAGGTTATATTGTAGGAAAGATTACAGCCAAAATATTATGTGAGTATTGTAAAGCAGCCTTGCTAACAAAAAGAAATCATAATGACCATAATTACGACATTCTTGACATTTGTAATTTTTCATCGTTTACTACATTCATCGATAGAGGTGGCTTCCAGAATTGTGTTTGATATTGTAAAATTCACTGAAAAATTGTTTATTACCTTATCCCACCTACGTGAACAAAATTTTACGAAAAAATATATAATGAACGTCGTCATACATCAATTTTATCCTCGCTTAAAAGATATTCCTCATCCAGTACAATCTCTGACCACTGAATCAAGGCATGAATTAGAACTAATTAAATAATCGCGAACAGGTATTTAAGCTTAAGAATGAAAATGTACGTGAAAGAGGAAAAAGGTTCTGTTGAACGATTCGGGCGGGAAGGGATAAAATACAAATTGTTTTAGTTCATTGATGAATGAGAAAAAAAAAGCTAAGTGCAACAATTGTGGTGAAGTTTATAGCTTCAAAACTTCAACCGCAAATTTAAAAACGCATTTGAAGAGGAAACGTCCCCAGGCTTATGTAAGTGTTTCTTCAGCGCAATCAATTACAAGAACTCAAGAACCAAGTCGTCGACAGGAACCCTCAGATGATGTCCAACATGAGCCCTCTTCGTCCAGCTCAGATGTTAAGTTAGCCACAACGGCTACTACTCATCAATTACCAGGTTTAGCAGGGAACGTAGGTGGCATATTCTTATACCACACGCAACAACATATCGATAGGTACGCAACTGGCAAAAAAAATTCACAATATCAAAAAAGACAAATTGATAGTGACCTTGTAGATTTATTTATATACGTACAGCTATCACCCGTTTTCTTTAGTAGAACGTGCGTTTAAAAAAAATGCCAGACACATACCTGATTATGAGTTACCATCTAGAAAAACTGTCTCCAATATCTTAATTTCCACATTATACGACAAAACCGTTTAACAAAAAAAAGAAGAAGTAAACGATATTGAATACATTTCACTGACAACAGATTTATGGACGTCCTAGGGTCAACGATGCTTACATTGCTGTTACAGCAATGTAGCATATCACCAAAGATTTAGAATTAAAATCATTTTTTGTTAAGATATGCATAGTGCAAATATCTGTTTGTGCAAAAGCTGCATTGTTCGAACAAGTGGCAAGTTACAAGTAAAATAAATTTCATTATAAGTGGCAATGCAGCAAATGTAAAGAAAGCCATAGATGACATAGGATGGAAGCATTACGGATGCTTTGGCCATACCCTAAATCTTATAGTTCAAGATGCCCTTCAACTAGTCGACGTTTCCTTAGACAAGGTGAAAATTACTGTCCGTCATTTCGAGACAAGTAGGTACTGTAGCTAGAAAAATTACTAAATAGTGAGCGTAGTCTTTATAATTCTCTACGGAGAATCCTACTAGAATAGCAGGTATATCTCCGTAGAGAATTATAAAGACTACGCCTTTGGGAAAAAAGTTTATGTTGGTCTATTATGTTCAATATTTATACTCGGATAGAAATTTTCTTTAAAAATTACCGTTAAATTGACGGTAATCGTGAGATTATTTTTAGTTATTAAATAATGTTCAGAATTAAGTTTCACGTGATTGCAACGTAATCTCCACTCTGAATCTTTATTAGAAAACATTTTAAAAAAATTGGACAAGTGCGAGTTGAACTCGCGTGCAGAGGGTTCCGTGTTCCGTACGTTCATGTTTTTTTTTTTTTTTTTTTTTTTTTTCATTAAATATTCATCCACATCATTCATTCTCAATATTGAGTGATATACCATGTTATTTTAATATCATGGACTTCTCATAGGTTTTCCTATAATATATTTATAGGAATTAAGTAGAAAACTAATTTCTGTATTTTTTTCAACATTTTAGGTTCAGTAGTTTCGGAGATAAGGGGGGGGGGGGATGGTCAATTTTTGTCTATTTTATTGAATAACTCGGAAACTATTTATTTTAAAATTACAAAAAATACATATGAGATCTTCACATCAAAACCTTTCATTTGATACGTCACACGATGCAGTTTAAAAAAATAATCCACCTTCCCCCCCCCCCCCATATACAGATTTCATCTATTCATGTCACACCTCTGCGTTTGGGTCACAGGAATTGATATCTGTACAAAATTTCAACTCAATCGGTCGAGTAGATTCGGAGATAATTGACTGTGAACGACGGACAGACGGACACACGAGTGATATCCTATAAGTGTTCCGTTGTTTTTTTCGGACGTACGGAACCATAAAAATGTGTGATTGTTATCATTCATTCTTATCGTAACAGGGGTATCGTTGCAGGAACAAAACATATAGCTGTTTGCAGCAATTGGATAGCTACCGCCGCGATTCATTCTTCATTCAGAATACTGAACGCGTCTCATGAATAGTTATCACATAGACAATTACAATACATAGACTATTGTAATTGTTTATCACGAAAATAGAATTGATTGTCAAGAAACCGTTAAGAAAGGTTTAAATGTTTAAAAACAAATTCAGCGTAGCGACAAATAAATTGTCAAGAATAGTATTCTCGAGTGAAGCTTCAGTTGTGGACAATAAAGGACAAAGAGGCAGATGAAGAGTCTAGAAGAAATAATCCTGATACAAAATTCAAGCTGTTCAATTACGCTTTCCAGATGGCCGTCAAACAGTTCGGGAAACCAGACATAGACCTTTTCGCCTCTCGCACAAACACTAAATGCAAAAGATACGTTTTGTGGAAACAAGATCCTGACGCGATTACCTCTAATGTTTTCACCATGAAGTGGAGTTCTTACTATTTTTACGCGTTCCCACCATTTCCTTTAGTGTTCAAATGTTTACAAAACCAACCCTACTTCGGAATCTAAAGTATTACTGATCTTAGATGGTAATTTTTCTCACACTCGTAACATCGACGTGATAGAGCTTGCTAGAGAAAATAATGTAGACATTGTGTCCTTACCTCCTCACACAACCCAGACAAAACGCTCCAGCCCCTAGACAAAACGTTTATGGGACCACTCAAAACTTATTACAGTGAAGAAATACAAATGTAGATCAGAGACAATAATAGACCACTAAGCACTTATGATGTTGTTGAGCTATTTGATAGGCGAGATTGCAGCAAATGGATTTCGTGTAACAGGACTATGGCCGTTGAATAAAAATATATTTACCGCGGTCGACTGTCTTGCTGCGCAACAAGACGCAGTTAAAGATGGTAGCACAGTCAATGTTACACCAATGACATCATGTCCCAACCTTTAAGACAATTGATGGCCAATTTTGGAACACCTGATGACTTAACTTTGCCTTTAACTGAAGATTCCACAACCAGAGAAGATACAAATATTGAACCTGTACCCTCAACATCCGGACTTTCTCGCAGTAGTTTATGATTAGTGTCTCCATATGACATCAGTCCAGTACCAAACAAGAAAAGGAAACCTTCTAATAGAGGAAGAAAAGCGTCTGTTGCAGCAGTCATCACATCTTCACCTTACAAGAATGAGCTCATAGGAAAAAGCAAGAAGAAGAACAAGAAAAATTGGCAAAGAACAAGAATCAAAAACGGAACGAGAAGAAATCAAAAGGAAAAAAGCCAAAAGAAAAGATTAAGCCTATGTCAGATTCAGATGATGAGGAGATGATGCTGTTTGATGTCTTGATAGGAAATACAGCTCCAGACTCTGAAGATTCGGAGTGTATTCTCATGTGTGGTCTCTGGGCACATAATGATTGCGCAGGACCAAGGTCTGACACCTGGATTTATGATTTTTGCAAATAATTTGTGTTCCTTTCTATGTTATACCAAAGTTTCCAAAGATTCTCATGTAAGTTAAAGTTAATTTTTGATGGTGTTTATAGTATTCCATATTTGGGGTACCTATTCCACATTTAGGTACCTTCATCATTATTTAGTTTTTTTTTTAATTCTTACTTAAAATGTAACCAAAACTTGTTAGAAAATAAAGCGCAAATATATTATTGTTAATAAATTAGTACAAAAAGTTTTTTATTTATAACGTTTGTGCAAATTATGCGTAAAAACAAAATGGTATTCCACATTTGTTCACTCCTCTACTAACAATACTTTTTATTTGAGATTTATTTTTAAAAATTTTTGGTTCTTTTAATTAAGTCTACAAGCTTTATTCATTGGCGCACGCACGGTCTTTCATCCAATAAAAGTTAAAGTAAAAGTGTTGACATCTCCCACCCCATGCCAGCCAAGCCATAAAAAAACCAATGCAAATAGCCGACCGACCCTGACCTCTCGCTTCATAGAAAACAAATGCATTTTTGTTGACAATTTGTGAGTGAATGAGTTTTCAGCTTGATTCAGAATTCATTTTAAAATTTGCTGTGCTGTGTTAGTATTTAAATTGAAAACTGCATCCATTGTTTCAAACTGAACTATACGTTGGAGTGTTAATATTTTTGGTTTGTTTAAACACTTTTGCGTGCCTACACTCTATTTCTTTTTGTTGTGGGATCCAGTCTTCTTTCTTTAAATTAAACTCATTTATTTTATTATATACATGCACATATATTAATCCATTTCTTATATACCTTAAAATAAATAACACTATAAAATTCTATCCTTTACATATCGTTTCTAAACTTCAACACATTCTCACTAATTTTTCTCACAATGACATCTTACATATATTTTTAAAACATTCTTATTTTAAACTCAAACCTATATAAATATATATTTCCAGTATTTATGTTCAAATACATCAACATCCCCTCTGAATCTTAAATACTGGCTCACTATACTACACCAAAATAATCTGACTGACTGTACTATCTATTCACCTATAATATCTATCCATCACATACATTACTCAATACCTATCTTCAAACACAACACAAATTCCTACAACAAACTAACCCCCTAAATATAAAAACATCACCTTCAAATATAAAACACTAACTCATCATATAAAACACTTATATTCTCCTCGAACTTCATCTTTATCTTATATGAAGATCATCATCAAGAACATCTCCACCTTCAATTACTTCACTATATAAAACTCCTCATCTTCATCGTATAAAACATCTTCACCTTCAATTACTTCACTATATAAAACTCCTCTATCTTTAAACTTCAAGCCATCTCTTATTTTAACATTTTCTCCCTCGAATCTATAATCCTTTCTATATTTCTCTCTTCTCACCAACTCTCGATATTGCTTTCTAATAGTCTCCTTCATTACAGCCATCAGTCATCAAACTAAATTTCCTGAATCCTTTCGTAAATAATTTTTATCTCCATCAAATCTTTCAAAATATATATTCCATTTTCCTACATATTAAAATTTCTACTTAATCATTTATTCTTTTCAAAATCAATTTTGTAAAATTTTTCACAAAAATGTCATCAATTGTCAAATCAATAAATTTTCAATTTTCGTAGCCATCTTTTAATCTCCTTTTCATCATATATAATTTTCAATACTTTCTTCATTTAAAAACATTTTCTCTCCATAACATTTTCTCTATAATTTTAATTTTCTTCTCTATAATTTACTTTACGCAGTGGAAGCGTTCCTGGGTCCATGACCTGTTAATGTTTTGTTGGTTTGTTTAAACACTTTTGCGTGCCTACACTCTATTTCTTTTTGTTGTGGGATCCAGTCTTCTTTCTTTAAATTAAACTCATTTATTTTATTATATACATGCACATATATTAATCCATTTCTTATATACCTTAAAATAAATAACACTATAAAATTCTATCCTTTACATATCGTTTCTAAACTTCAACACATTCTCACTAATTTTTCTCACAATGACATCTTACATATATTTTTAAAACATTCTTATTTTAAACTCAAACCTATATAAATATATATTTCCAGTATTTATGTTCAAATACATCAACATGGAGAAGTAAACAAAGGTAAGTGCGTCATATTTAGATAGGTATCTTATTAGTGTAACAAATTCCGAGTCCCAGGTTTACGTAGAATCATTATTGTAGAAATTGATTATGAATGCCGAAACGAACACTTCAACTGCATTTCATGTTTTATTCCTCTATAAGAACTTAAAACATTACGTCGCGTCGCGTAAGTCTTTTAGGTTATAAATGTAAAATTATTTTCAATTTGATTTAAATATTTAAGTAATTATTGCAAGTACCTACTTCATTATTTGCCTTAATAAAGGCGCTGTCCCACCGCCGCGCACGCTGCACACGAGCACGCGGCGCATTTTAGCTGCGTGGACTCATTTGATTGACTGCGTGGGTCTACGTTTCCACTGCAGTACAGGCTATACACGAATATAAAAACACGACTACGTACAGCTGTATCGCACGGAGAGGCTACGCACGCTCGTGTCGCGCATGAACTGACGTCACGTGGCTTGCTTGAAGTAGCCAGCAGCTCAACGCTATGCACGCTGTGCCCTACACGCGCTACCAAGCGTGTGTAGGGAGGTGGGAAGGGCGGGGAAGCGACGCCTGGGCCATTTTGACAATTGCTTGGCTCTGTGGCGCACGCGTGCATTTGATGACCACTGCAGGTGGCTTTTATGTTTATTTAATCAAGGATTTTCGGTTTAATTATGGAGTTCTTTATTGAAAAAGTCAAACTACACCCATGTTTATGGAAAATGGACGATATATCGTACAGAAATGTCGGTAAAAAGGATTTGGCTTGGGAAAGGATTGCGAGGGAATGTGAAATGGCAAATGGTAAGTAAAATTTATTTTTTGTTCGTTATGTATATCCAACTGTCAATAAAATTTTAATATTACTTTTTATACAATTTTTGATCATATACATATTATGGCGCATGATAGCTAATATATATAAGCTTGTATTTTATAAATTACACATTAAATTGTGACATGGGCATTTTGCCAGCTCAAAACATGCGTACGATTAAAATAATGACAAAATTCTTCCCTGATAAAAAAACTGTCATTAGAACTTCTGAATCCCGAATGTGATATGTCTAAAAGTTGGTTCTCAACTGGAGTTGCTGCTATATCTTCATTTGTCACAGAATCGTAGGTAAAACTATGTCCCATTAAATAATTATGTAGCACACAAGTTGCCTTAACTACTTTTATGACGGTATCTACTTTGCACTGAAAAGGTCGTTTGTAAAATCTCCAACGCACACTCAGAATCCCAAATGCATTTTCGACCACTCGTCTTGCTCGACAAAGACGATAATTAAAAATTATTTTATTTGGTGTTATATTGTTTTCTCTGGGAAATGGTCTCATCAAATTACATAATAAAGGGAATGCTTCATCCCCGATAAAGACATATGGAACCTCGATGCCACCTTCTACGAGTGCTTCATCTGGTGGAAGATTAAGATTTTTAGCATATAATTTCTGACCAAAGTTGCTTTCTCGTAATATTCCTCCATCACTAAATTTTCCTTTTGATCCAATATCTATCATTATAATTTTTTTTACTGTCCGTAACCGCTAAAAGCACTATTGAGTGATCCTTAAGATAGTTGAAATAATCTGATCCACAGTTTGGAGGTGCTTGTATTGTAACATGCTTGCCGTCAATAGCTCCAACGCAATGAGGGAAGTCACATGAAGTTTTAAAATTTTCAGCAATATTTTTCCACTAAGTTCATCTTTGATTTCTTCTAAAAATAAAGGCGCTAAACAATGCCATATAGCATCGGTAACTTCGTCGATTATCCTTCCTACAGAGGTTTTGCCTACTCTGTAACTGTAAGCTATGGTTTGGTATGAATCTCCTGTTGCCATATATCTGTAACAAGCAATTAAGTATTATGATTTTTTTTTTTGCTGTAGGTAAAGAAGCGAAATCTCATTGGAAGAAATTAAGAGATAGTCACAGAGAAGGTCTGCGAAGACGTAAAAGTACTACAGGACAGGCAGCACAAAATTTGAAACCGTGGAAATACGAGATTTTAATGGAATTTTTACTGCCACAAAGAGATAATAGCGAGACTTCTTCAAATTATTCGAATCCCATACAAGGAACTACTAATGACACTGAAAATATTTCGGATACAGTTACGGATAACCATGTTATTGAATCACCTCCCCCGCCGACTCTCAACTCTCAACAACATCTACAATTCAGTCGGGAAGAAGAACAGCAAACAACTGGAAATGATTGATATTCTTCAGCGCCTAGAGAATAATCGAGAGCAAAGACGAGCCGAAAGAGATGAAGTAAGAAACAATATTATTGATTCTAATCGACCACGAGATGCATTATCTGATTTATTTGCTAGTCTCTGTAAAAAGACACGTGATTTACCAAAGTATTTACAACTGCGAGTCCAAAGAGAAACTTTTTAAACAATTACTCGTGCTGAAGAAGAAGCATTGTCTTATGACTCAATAAATACTTACTACTGCTCCACGCCTTCCACTTCGTCTTCTTATGGCTATACAAGTAATTATCAAACTACCAATTTGCCTGACGCCAGCCCCATGCTTGACGCCAGCCCCAGGCCAGATGCGAGCCCCATGCCCGATGCGAGCCACGTGCCTGATATTAGCCCCCTTGCCGATGAGAGCCCCATGCTCGATGCCAACTCCTCGCCTCAACCTCAAGATACTGTTCCAGCTGTTTAAATCTATAACTTTTCGAAAATAATACATTTAAAAAATTATACATACCTCAGTGCGATGGCGAGTCTTTCATCTGAACATAATTATAGATTCCCGATAATTTGTATCTCTTTTTTCTATGTTATTTTTAATCATTTCATGAATAATCTGGAAGTTTTGTCGTGATAGTCGATAGTAATTTTCAAATTTTTCATCACTCAATATCATAAATAACGTTTTGTATTCTCCATGAATATTTCTGAATTTAATATGATTTTCTATCCAAAACCGGTGTTTTCTTTTCTTTTGCAATTCACCCAAGATTAGATCATCAATCTCACTTTCGAATTCATCGTCAGAAGAACTGTCTAGCAAAGCCAGTGCCAATGCCATTTTATAAGTAGGTACCTAGTTACAATTTTATATATACGAAAACATGAAACGCGTCCGTTCCACAAGGCGTATGACTGAAAACTGCGTTGCTATACAGCTGTGAGCGTAGTCGCGGGTTAATATTTGTGTATAGTGTGTACTGTAGTGGAAACGTAGACCCACGTAGTCAATGAAATGAGTCCACGCAGCTAAAATGCGCCTCGTGCGCAGCGATGTGTACGCTTTGTGGAACAAGCTGTGTTCCGCATGCACCGCGTGCATGGCGTTGACAGCGTTGAGCTATGTAAGCGCCTATTAGAGCAAGCCACGCATGTATCAATGACGTCACTTGATGGTTAGCGTGTCTGTGGGTTGCAGTGGACACAATCACATACATTTTCTTGCAAAGCAAAGCTTAACACACGTGCGTAGCCTCTTCGTGCGCAGCGGTGGGACAGCGCCTTAATACTAGTTACTTACATTCATATTAGTTACGCTAATCGATAAATTTTAAATTAGAAAAGCTTCAGTTAGGTACTAGTGATTTCAAGTTATCGATGGCGCCTAAGAAGAAAAATTTAGTCTGGAAGTTTTACGACAAAATTGATGACAATAAATACAACAAACTTAATAGGCCATATTCGTAATGTCCGTTAAGCTGCTTATATCGAAATTTTTCCATTTCAAAAGAATAATCGGAGAAAGAAAAGGAGACCTCATATTAGTATTGTTGATGAAGCCGTCATTCCTTCTACAAGTGATTCTTAAAGTACTTCAAAAGACTTAGATAATGATTTAGATTCTGAACTTTTAATATCTAAAATTAGAACTAGAACTTTTAATATTATTACTCACTTACCTGGACCAAAAAACACGGCTCGCGAGACTTAAAATGCAATAGACATTTTTCACTTCTTTTTTGACGATGCTATTCTTTGAATTATAACCACTTGTACAAACACCTTCATAGATAAAACGAAACACAATTTTTCTCGTGAAAGAGATGTAAAATGTACGGATATTGTTGAGATGAAGCTTTTATTGGATTGCTCCTCCTAATAGGCTCGCTGCGGTCTTCTAGAAAGAATCTTGGATATTTATGCGATAATTCAACAGGAAATTGCCTGGAATCATGTTATTTATCAATGAGTGAAAAACGATTTAGATTTTTGCTGCGATGTATTAGGTTCGATTATGTAAATTACAGAATTCAGAGGAGAGAGATTGACAAATTAGCCCCAATCAAGGAAGTAATGACCCTGCCATCTTGTTTTTTTGTCAGTTAATGGAACTTCGTTGAAGTCAGAGTGTGTCATTATAAATTGTTGTGTTTTGTTAAAAATTTAAAGTGTTCGATGACTTTTTTTTCGATTTTACAGTTAAAAATCCTTTAGCTTATTTAATCTATTCTGCAAAATCAATTGTGTGTAGGGTTACCAGATGAAAAAATCAAAAGTCCGGAGAAAAGGCCTGATTTCCATGGAAAAGTCCTGAGATTTTCTACAGCTTGAGAATTTTCTCTCAAAAACGTATTATTATCTTGCGCACGCGTTTTACGCGACGCGTTGCAAGCTTGTATGTACATCGCACTCAAAACAGCGGGGTGAAGGGAGGAGGGAGGCGCCCGTCGCCCCGCAGCGCCGTTGCCGCTCGCTCGCTCGCTCACTCAGTCAGTTCGTCTTGCGCCATTGCGAAGGTTGGACTACGCTTCATTGAGTGTCACCACGGGACGGGCGAGCGAGCGAGAATCGGAGCTGTTGGATGGATACGAGTTAAAATGTCTTCAAGTACCAAACGACCACGATACGTGTGTACATTCACAGATACTTTAAAACAAAGATTTCCGATTATGCAAGATGGTAGAGAACCTACCGAAGTGTTTTGTTCAATATGTAACAATCATTTTTCAATTAAGTTCAAGGGAGGTGCTGATATTGAAAAACATATCCTAACGGAAAAACATTAAAAAAATAGTTTGACTGTTTCAAGTAACACCAAAATCGACTCTTTATTTCAACCACAAAGTTCTGGACTGACAGACAAAATATCCGCCGCTGAAGCCACTTTAGCTTTTCACACAGTGAAACATCACCAGTCATTTAAATCTATGGATTGCACCAGCCAACTGGTTAAGGCTATATTTGCCGATTCCAACACTGCGAAGAGTATTTCTTGTGCACGAACGAAGACTGAGGCCATTGTAACGGGCGTGATATCTCCGTGGGTAATTGAACAGGTACAAGTCTCATTACAAAATGTCAACTACTTGGGCGTTTCCACAGATGCAAGTAATCACGGTGCTGAAAAAATATTTCTTATTATGATACAATTCTTCGACTGGCAAGAAGGCATTAAAACAAAACTGCTGGATGTGCTGAGCACACCCAATGAAACTGTTGACACTATAACAGAGATAATTAAAACAAGCTTGCAAAAGTACGACTTGTTGATGAAATGTGTATCATTTACAGCAGACAACGCTAATGTTAATTTTGGCGGAGTTAATCGGCAACCGGGACAAAATGTTTGGACTAATTTAAAAAACTTTCTGGACAAAGATATCGTAGGAGTTGGGTGCCCAGCGCACATACTACACAATTGTATTCAACATGGCACTGATAATCTGCATATTGATATAGAATCTGTAAATGAAGCTATTTAATTATTTTTCCGTATACCGGAGGCGTTGAAGGATATCAGCGAATATATAGACGTCAATTATCAGAAACTTTTGTTTCATAGCAAGACCCGATGGCTTAGTCTGTTTCCAGGGATCGAAAGAATATTGAAGATGTATGAGCCATTGAAGCAGTACTTTTTATCTACTCCTGGTGTACCAATTACTTTGAAGAACTTTTTTGAAAATGAACTCAGCGAAGTTTATTTATTTATTGCTCACTCATTAATGTCAATATTTCAGACGAAAATTGAAGACATCGAAAAAGAAAAGAATTCTGTTTTAGATATAAAAAGAATCCTCGAATCCACACATGAAATTTTAGTTGCACGAGCGAACGCAAACTTCATGCCACTTAAAGTGCGAGAGTTGCTGGCTAAGTGCACTGCGGAAAACCAAGAAGTTTTCAAGCACGACCTTAAAAATATGTATAAGATTTGCGTAGAATATCTGATCAAGTGGATGACGCCTTTAGATGATTTCAAAGTCTTTAATTGGTTGATGCTGAAAAAGGGCCAAATGATCGACTTTGATCAGATTGCTTTATCAATTAATTATCTAAATGGAAAAGGAATACACATCGATGATGTGAAGTTATTCGATGAAATTGCATCCCTGAATAGTTTTTTGACAAAACAGGAAGAAGCATTTTTTGACGTAATGCTTCATGAGTTGTGGGCAAACATTTTCAAGACAATAGGTATTTCACGATTGCCAGAGATACTGCGTATTTGTCAATATATATTTGCAATAACAGCTCAGAATGCAAACGTAGAAAGAGTTTTTTCTATCATGGGAGCTCAATGGTCGAAAGAAAGAAACCGACTAAACGTGTCTTCAGTTCGAGCTCTACTTTTAGTTCAATATAACTTGAAGAGTTTAACTTGTGAGGCATTTTATAAATCAATAATCAAAGAAAAGAACTTACTTAAAAAAGTTTCTTCAAATATTAAATACGACAAAACTAATTAATAAGTATTGATTTTACCTGCAATTGTTACCAGAAGATGATTATTTTTAGATTGTTTTACTTTGATAAATAAGGATTGATTTTAACTGCAATTTTTACCAAAAGAAGATTATTTTAAGTTTGTTTTAAATTAATACATAAGTATTGATTTTATTAACTGCAATTATTACCAAAAGAAGAATGTTTTTAGTTTGTTTTACTTTGATAAATAAGTATTGATTTGAACTGTTCAATCGTTACCAAAAGAAAATTATTTTTAGTAGTTTAATAAGACAGATCTTTAAAATGTAACCTGTGTTTTATTGAAAATCCTGAGCTATCACTAGATTTGCTAAATCCGGCCGGAATCCTGAGAAGAGTCGAAAAATCCTGAAATCTCAGGACAAATCCTGAGATATGGTAACCCTAATTGTGTGTATTTGTTTGACCCTTTAGTTTACGAAATAAAACATATTTGACGTAAGGTCGTGAAAATTTTTCTTCCTGTGTGCGACAATCGATACACAATTGTGCGACATGTCACAAAGGAAATTCATAAAGGTAAGTGCACATCATATTTCTTGTAGAAATATAAATTACGCACTATTGTATTCTCATACTGCACATGTATATTTTTCTGGTTACCTATTAGTGTAGAATAGGTATATAAACCCCAAAAAATATTTTCTTTTAAAGTTACTTTTTCTTTTACATGTTACTTTTTAAAGTTACATTTTATAATCGTAGTTAGTTAAAGTTTTTTTCCTTATTTATTTTCAGATGCCAATGACTTCAGCAGAGAGGTGTCGAAAATATCGCGAAAAGTTGAAAGAGACGAATCCGCAAAAATACCAAGAAATGAAAAGGAAGAACGCTGAAAGAACAAAGGCAACAATAAGAAAAATAGAAGATTTGAATGAAAATGAAAAAGAAGAAGTGAGAAAACAATGGCGTAATGCTAAACGAAGGAAAAAACAAATAGAAGAACAAGAACCAGTTGCATTAGAAGAAAAAACACGCCGTCGCTATCGCAGTCAAGTAACCAGAGAAAACCTATATCTGAAGGACCAAGTTAAAAGGTTGACGCAAAAAAATATAAAATTTAAGAAAAGCAGTGATACGATATAAAAAGAAAATTAACATATTGACTGAGCAGATGAAGGAGCTACAGACAGAAAAAACACCCACGGAAGTAACTCTAATAGACAAAAAATCAAATGAACTAACACCTCTGTCAAAATCAAACATTTTTATCCAAGAAGAACTTTCCCATATTATTTCAGATGAAGATAAACAGAAGGTAAAACTCAAAATTTTACAGCAGCATGTTTTAGAAGAATCGCTAAAGAAAACTTATCAAGAAAGTAAAGCATTTAAAGAAAGAAATATATTGAAAAAACTTGTAGATAATGAAACAGTGAAGAAATACAACATGGAGGGACATATAACCAAATGTTTAGGATTAAGAAGTACTATACGACACCATTTAACTGTTAAACAAAAGCGGATGAAGACAGCTAAAAAAATAAAAGATTTTTTCGAAAGAGACGATATTAGTCGTATGACAGCAGGCAAAAAGGAGTGTCTGACTTTAAATAAATCCAAGAAACAAAAAAGATATTTACTAAACACGTTGCCGAAATTATACCAAGTGTACAAAAATGAAGGTGGCTCTTTGTCATTCACCACATTCAAACGTTATCGCCCGTTTAATATTGTGTCTCCTAAAATAACTGACCGCAACACATGCGTTTGCATTAGGCATGCAAACTTGGCTTTTAAAGCTGAAAGTTTAAAAAAGTTAGGTCTACTACTAACATCTGATTTAAAGATTAGTTATTGATGGTAGATTAGTTATTGATGGTTTTTTCATAAGTTAGTTAGTTTTTAAAACTGTCAACATAAGTGACGAAAAACATAAGACATTATATGAGTGTTTTACGAGTTCCAAAAAGGGAAAAAGGGATGGAGTAACAGATCGAATATGCTAAAGATAGTTTTCAAAGTTTCATTTGATTTTTTTTTTTGAAAGATAATCCCCGAACCGATCGAAATACAAGAAAAACAACCAAATTCTTTCAATAAATGGGAATTTCCATCTTGGTATTCATCAGACTAATGGTTTCGATCAGATTAAAAGGCTTGGTTTCATGCTCAATAATAATTTTTTTCCTGGGTTAAAAGACTACATATCTTTACACCTAATAAGTTCTCTCGTCTGATCACTGTAACTAGTTATTTTTGTTTTCTAGATGATTGAAAATAAAGAAAATACATTAGAAACTTGTTATTATTTTTATTATTAATTATTTAACAATCATATGCACCAACCTTTACAAATTCCTTTGTGTCACATTTTTTCTATTGTGACACTTTCCATTGTGATTTCCATTGTAAAACAATGCAAAAAATTTGGTCCTGACCCATAAATAGGTCCGTTCTCTAATAAATCATTATTATATTGTTCGTTCGGTAAAAGGAGCATCAACTTCAAGAACTAGCTGCAATCAATTAAGTATGTAAGTATCTACTCAATATATATATATATATATATATATAATTAGCAGTATTCTTAGTAGTAAAGCCGCGGTACCGGGCGAGACTATATAAGGAGCACGTTCACAGGCAGAGACACATTTGCTGGACGGCGCTCGAACGGAAAGGGTCTCGGTCGTTACACGTGAGCCATTTTTGATTACTTACTTATCATTTGTAATGTTGTGTAAAATACACGTTGTCTGATTTGTAATTGATGTTTAACTCATATTTTATTGTTTGTCAATTGTTTTCTAAATAAGTAAATGTTAGTAAGGACTTCTGATATTTGTTTTTTTTTTAATAAATTGTCTATAATCACGCTAATATCAGAAGTGGGATACAAAAATTCCAGCCCACATACCTACTTTTGTCAGTATAAAAGCAAAAAAAAAGTATATAAGCAAACAACAAGTAATTTTCCGTGTTTTCGCTTTGCATCTGCTTGAAACTTTGTAAAATGCCGCAACACAAGTCTCGCGATTGTTCTCGTCAAGATGGCTCACGTGGTCACGATTTCTCGCATTCCCGTGACAGAGATATGCATAACGAATCTCATAAAAGGTCTCGGTCCTATTCGCGAAGTTCAAGTTGTAGTAGTGACCGCGTAAGGCGTTATCACCGAAGTCGTCATCATTCGCGACGGAATGCGGCACGTCGTCGTCGCTGCAGGTACTCTAGTACCGACAGCTCGTTAGAACGATTCTCACGCTCGCGATCTCGTAGCGGCTCTCGTCGGCGTCGCAGTCGTAATAACCATAAGGAGAAACATCGAACGTCGACTCCGCCACTAGAGGCACCAGAACCATCAATCATTGTACGAAATCGTGATGCTTTCATGCCTTCCGTTCGTGGATTAGAACAAGACGTTATCTATCGTAGCGATATAGACAAATCAAACGATGTGAATAAAGAACACGCTACTGAGTCAATTGCGCGGTGCTCTGAGGCGTCTACTTTCGCCAAAGCCTTCATTGACGCAGTAAAAACGATCAAGCCCTCGCATTCAAATCATTATTTTGTGTCCAATTTTGACCCCGTTATAAACAACGTCGAAGTTTGGTGTCAGAAGTGGGATCGGGCTAAAGATTTAAACGGTTGGTCTGACCACGAATGCCTGTCACGCATGGCGAACTGCCTGAAGAGCGACGCAAAAGTATGGCTAAGTGAGTGGGTCACAAATGATAGAACTTGGTCGAATTTTAAACCACTTTGCCCCAATAACCTAGACTATGCGAACATTCTTTTCGACGCAATGAACGTGACCTCTGATAAATACGCCACTTATGCGGAATACGCGCGTCGAACATTGTTGCGGTTGAGGGTAGTTGAAGGTTTGTGTGAAGAGTTGCGTACCCTTATTGTGATTAGAGGTATCGACAGCCCTCAAATACGAGCAGCTGCCGCTAACGCCAATTTATCTCCTAACAACCTTGTATCCTTTCTGTCAATTTATACTAAGGCGAACCGTAATAGACAAGAACACCGCAGTACTTCGTCAAAAGCGCCAATGCGTTCAGCAAAGCCAAGCAACCGCGTGGATATCAAATGTTACCTTTGTGGTCAACGGGGCCACATACACCGCGATTGCGCTAAAAAGCAAAAGCTTTCAGCCGGAGGAGGTAGTAATAACAAAGCATTCACTCCATCTCGTAACGACAATTCTAATAACCCCTGTTCCTTCTGCAAAAGAATGGGGCACAGGGAGGAAGATTGTTTCGCTAAAAATCGTTCGGAGTCACGTAACAAGCGAAATATCAACTTATGCTCGACCGTTCACGATATTCCCATGATAGTGACATTACCACAGCCGTAGTTTGTGGCATTCCAATGGACGTACTAATTGACAGCGGTGCTTTTAACGTCTCACTCGTCTCGTCTGATTTATTAAAATACCTTCCTTGTCAACCTAAGTACTCTCGGTGTGTACTTAAGGGCATCGGAGAGAAAGAAGTGGTTGCCACATCTTTCATTACAGTCAACATAGAATTTGATAATATCTCAATTGAAGCCGACTTGGTTGTAGTGCCAGCATCAAGTATGATCGCTCCAATTACAATCGGAACAGACGTACTCAACCGTGACGGCGTTACCTACGTACGTACCAGAGACCAACAATACCTTACTCATTCCGAACAAACCAAAAACGTCAACGCCGTTTTAAAATCTAAAGAAATCGATATAAATTCACCTCTTCAAGGCCAGGAACGGGACGCGCTTCTGGGTATAGTTAGTAAATTCTTAGATTTTTTAATAACTTGTACCGCTACAACGACTGTCAAGACTGGCGAGATGGAAATTAAACTTAGAAGTGCAACTCCTGTTGTATATAGGCCCTACAAACTTTCCTATCAAGAAAAACGCAAAGTTAGGGAGATCACCACGGACCTCTTGGAAAAGGGAATCATAAGGCATTCTAACTCGGCGTATGCGAGCCCAATTATACTTGTTAAAAAGCGCGACGGTTCCGATAGGCTTTGTGTCGATTTTAGGGCTCTAAACCGCATAACAATAAAAGATAGGTACCCCCTTCCCTTGATTGATGACCAGATAGATAATTGTAAAATTGTAAAATTCCTAATAAATATATAATAGTAAAATCTACTTAAAATTTACTTTAAATAGTTAGTACAACGTGTAAATATCAGGTGTGAGTGTTTTCTAGAATTTATATGAATTACTAGATGAAAACCCGGCTTCGCTCGGGTGTAATATTTCTGTAGTTATCGGTTCTCAAGGAATATTAAAGGCAAAAGCGGCATAGATTTCGCTCAATGTTTGCGGCAAGACGTTTCGTTTTACACAGTCACATGAGTCACAGTTCTTTGTAATAGACACTTTGTTTTTAAAACGAATGGTGCGACGACGTATTTCGTGGCGAGGCGTATGTGCGTTAGTATGAATGAAACGGAACGTTTACTGAAGATGTCACAGGTGTCAGTGAGTGACGTTTCGCTAGAGAGTGGTCAGTATGGCGACTGCGATTTGTCCGTCAGCACCATTAGAATTTAACAAAATACTTGATAATCCGAATTTTGCGGATACATGTTGTCGACTCGAAATCTTTATTTTTTTATGTTTTATTATTCAGGTAAGGTTTCAATCGAGTCTACCGTACCCCTTGACGAAATTATTAATATAGATAAATAGACAAAAACAAACAATAAAAATGTATTGAATATATTACGACAATGTGAAAAACGGATAAGAATAATGAAGTAAAAGATATCATCATAATTGAAATTGGAAATGCAAGTAAGTGACTAATATTCATTCATACATCTACTACTTCGTATTAGTCCTAATACAAATACTTGAAAGGATAAACAAACCTAATATTGACAATCTTGAATCATTGAGGGTAATTTTTAAAAATCATCTATAATACAAGTTTATAAGAATATTGACAAAACAGAAGCTGTGATACAACATAAACAAGCTATAAGCATTGATTATTTCGGTAAATATTCGTGAAATACAAGTTTGAAATGGGAAAATAATTGTCTGGTCTAATTTGTGGAGTGTCACAGACTATCAGTTTAAATACATGACCACGAAATTGATATGCACACAGTGCAAATATAGACTAAAAATTTATATAGACCACGGAACTTGTATTCTCACAGGAATGAGCATATGATACCACAGTAAAACCGAAATTGTGTCTGAATAAAAATGGCGCTAAATTGTATGAAATGCAAGACTGTAATCACTAACAGATTACATTTGAAATGTACCCTTTGCAAAAATGCTTATCATGTTGACTGCACTTGGATAAGTGAAAAATTATTTAACATAATGACACAGGATAGAAAACAAACTTGGAAATGTAACATATGTAAATTGAAATTAGAAACAAAAGAAGACAATGTATCTCCTTCTACATCATCTAATTGCCATTCTAGTCAAGATAATTTGTTTAATAAACTTAATCTGGAGAAGGAGACCTACTACATACCTACGACCAATAACGAGGGCTCCCCTGTTAATAGAAACATAACATTTAGGAGGAAATATAACATCCCCACTCATAACTCATTTCAATCGCTCTCTGATGAAGACGAAACCCCATTTTCATCTACCTTGTTAAATAGTAGCTGTCCAAATTTGTATACAGATGCAAATGAAGAATTAAAATATGTTAAATCAAAACTAGCCCAGGTACAAGAACAGTTGGTCATAGCTGAAAATGAAATTTATATTCAGCTAGCAGAAAATTTTTCATTAAAGGAGCAAATCGAAAGCTTAATGCGAAAGAACTTAAACCTTACTCGTATTTGTGGATCACCTTCACCAATATTACAATCAAGTGCAAAAAAGCAAAAGCAAAGTTTAAATAAAACTAAAATCGGCTATGAATCGATTAATGAAGATTCGCAAAATATTATGTCATTAAAAGATAAGATAAAGGAATTGAAGAAAGAAAAAAACAATTGGAATCGGAATTACAAAAGGTTCGCGCAGAATTGGAGTTCCTAAGGAGGAGTTTAAGTTTAGACTCAGAAGGTCAAAAACAAAAACCATCTTCGGAAATATGTAAGGACTCTCCACGAAAGACTTCTAATACAATTCGTAGCCGACCACTCACTCCGACCCCGCATCAATCAGGATTGCAGTTAAATCATGATAGAAAGTTGTGTATCTTAAGTACAGAGAAACGTAATAACATATTAGATATACTTGAAAATAAATTTGGAGAGTTTAGCTTCTGTCACTATATAAAACCGGGCGGTGGAATAAAGCAACTACTTGAAAATATAGAAGTAAAGCTGGAAAAATTTACTTCAAAAGACTTTTGCGTTATATTTTTAGGAGAAGATGATTTTAGGATGTCTAATAATTATCGTGACTTAATAACCTATATTCGAAATGTTTATCGTGACTTAATAACCTATATTCGAAATGTATTATTGAAATTGACATTTACTAATGTTTTAATTTGCGTACCGACATTTAAATTAAATTGTGCAAATCTCTGTAATTGGCGTATAGAATATTTTAATAACTTACTTTATAAGGACAACATTGTACATGAATATGCTTATATTGTTGACTCTAATGTGAATCTCCAGTACAACTGGTCTATGTTTGACAAATACACAGGCAAGATTAATGGCCGTGGTATTGCCACAGTATTTGAGTCTATACTAGAAAATGTCCAAACCTTAATAGCGTGGCAGGACGACCTACTAAATGAATTTCAAATAGAGAAACAAACATTAATACCCCATAATTCAAAAATACTGACTAAAACACCCCGAATAAGTAGCGACTCTATTATTGTGACAGATCAAGTGATGCCAAGGTTAATTTTAGATGACAATGAACCAAAAAAAGGGACTATCCCGTTTTACTTTAGTTCCAAAAAAAACACAGAGTTTTTTCGATCCTAAATCTCAAAGTGGAGTAAAAAAATACCTAAGAATTCTCCATCAGAACATAGCTAGTGTGCTATCTAAGAGAGAAATATTGGAATTAACATTGTTGGAGCTTGAGGAGAATCATGCTGGACCTGAAATCGTTTGTTTATCTGAAACATTTCTCAGGGAGGACTGCAAATCTTTTTTGAAATTAAATAACTATCAGTTAGCTTCCGCCTATTGTAGAAATAAAAAAAGAGGGGGTACTTGTATACTTACCAAAAATAACATAATTTATCAAAAAATCACAGTATTGGAAAAACACATAACACCAAAAAACTTTGAATGCTGTGGAGTAGAAATTAAAGGAAATAACTTAATTGTCTTATGTTTATATAGAACCCCTATGAGTGATGCAAATAATTTTCTGAATAAATTGGATGAAGTATTAAATGAGTTACACAATAAATATGGCAGTAAAAAGAGAATTGTTTTGGTAGGTGACTTTAATATAAACACACTGGTAAAAAATAAACTTTCAAATTATTTAAAAGAGCTTGCAAACAATTATAATTTAACCCTACATATAAACGAACCCACGAGGAAGTCCACCTGCATAGATCACATATTGAGCAATATAAAAATGCAACCTCTAGAGTGATTCCGCTATATCTATCTGATCATGAAACTGCTCAAATGCTGGAGATTCCCGTCAAATCCGTAAAATCAAAACCTAAAACTCTATATATTTACAAAAGAGATTACAGAATGGAAAATCTAGAAAAATTTAAAACATACCTTGGCAATTTGACCTTTATGGAAATATTTGAACTATCCGACGTAAATACTGCATTCGAAACATTTCATGATATTTTCTGTCTATTGTTTAAATTATGTTTTCCAAAGATAAAAGTTAAAATAAATAATGTCTCTAAAAAGTCAAGATGGGTTAGTAAAGGTTTAAAACGCAGTTGTAGAATGAAACGATTTCTTAGATATAAATATTACAATACAAAAACAGAAGAAAACAAAATAACATATATGAAATATTCAAAATTACTAAGAAGATGTATACTTGCATCAAAAAAATCCACTAATATTGACATGATAAACAACAGTAAAAACAAGTGTAAAACTACTTGGAACATTATAAATGACGAAATATCTAATAATAATAGAGACACAGACATAAGTAATATAAAATTTAATGGGAAAAATTTAACATCGCCCATTGAAATTGCTAATGAATTTAATACCTTCTTTATAAATATGACTCAAATAACATCTACTGAAAACACTGTAAATAAACAACAGACCACACTTACATCATCAGCACGAGATTCAATGTACCTAAAGCCAATGTCAGAAAAGGAAGTCAAAATTACAGTAAAATCATTAAAAAACACTAACGCGTGTGGATATGACAAGTTACAACTAAAGTGGTGAAACATTGTATTGATGAAATTGCCAGTATTCTAACACATTTAATAAATTTGTCGTTTTTGAATGGAACTTTTCCGAATGCTTTGAAAATATCTGCGGTAAAACCGATTTTCAAAAGTGGCAGTAAAGAGGATATGAGCAATTATCGTCCCATTACGCTTTTGTCAATATTCTCAAAAGTATTTGAAAAATGTATGTACAAGCGATTAATGGAATACTGTTGTAAAATTAAGGCGATAACACTAGAGCAATTTGGATTTCAAAAAGATAAATCAACAACGCTGGCTATATTCAATCTTATGAAATTAATAATGGATGGCATTAATAAAAGAGATCTTACTACCGTGCTTTTCTTCGATCTTAGTAAAGCATTCGACTTAGTAGATCACAACACTCTCATAAAAAAGGTAAAAGCAATGGGTATTCGAGGGATACCACTAGACTGGATAAAATCATATTTACAGCATCGACGTCAACGTGTTGAAGTGACAAAACTTAATCAAAAGAATGAACGTATACCACAGTGTTCTAGACTTATGGAAATTAAATATGGCGTACCCCAAGGGAGTATACTTGGACCATTACTGTTCCTACTCTATATTAATGACATCCCTAGTGTAATTAACTATAAAACAATATTATTTGCTGACGATATATCAATTGTGGTACGCACAAACACTAAAAATAACTCAATATTTGATCACGAAAATAATATAAATAAAACTATAGAATCTGTCATCGAATGGCTTAATAGTAATAACTTAAAAATAAATTTATCCAAAACTAATTATATTAAATTTGACAATATTCAGACTAGAAAAATTAATATTAAATATGGTGATATAAATATAAAAGAAACAAATGTAACTAAATTTCTTGGTCTATTAATAGACAAAGAATTAAACTGGAAAATGCATGTGAACAATTTATGTGAAAGAATTAATAAATTTGTCTATGCATTAAAAAGTCTACGAAAAGTTACCAATTTAAATACAGCATTATCTGCCTATCATGCTTATGTAGTATCGATACTCCGCTATGGACTGATATTTTGGGGTAGAGCTTTTGTTTTGCAAAAAAGATGTTTGAGAGCCATAACTTTTGGACGTCCGCGCGAGTCATGTAAACCAATTTTTAAGGAGTTGGGACTGTTGACTTTGCCATCAATGTATATTCTTGAAATGTGTGTATTTGTCAAGCGATATATGTATTTGTTTAAGAAATTGACTGATATAAACCCACGTAGTCAAAGGAATCCTAATAACATAGCATTTGATGATGTACCTAGGTTGACAAAATGTACCAAGGGTTGCATTTATATGAGTGTTAAAATATATAATAAGGTACCAAATGACATTAAACTATTGTCCTTAAATGAATTTAAAAAAAAGCTTGTGATGTGGCTGAAAGATAAAAAAATTTATAGCGTTGATGAATATCTTAAATTCAAATGAATCGGTTCTGTTTTATTTTTATTTTTCTTTTGACATAAATAATTATTTGACATGACATCCTACTCTCTTAAATTGTGTTATAATTGCTGTTAAATTTGATAATGTTACTTCTGTTAATTAATTTTTGCATGCCTTGTAAAACGGCGAAACATTTTGTTCCTTTTGTAACTCTTTTGCATCTTCTATACAATGTTTTAAGCAAATAAAATGAATTATTATTATTATTATTATAGACAGATTAGGGAGCCATAAGTATTTTACAAGTCTTGATATGGCCTCTGGTTTTCACCAAATACGAATAAAACAAGAAAGCGTACATCTAACCGGTTTTGTAACACCAGAAGATCACTGTGAATTTCTGAAAATGCCCTTCGGCTTAGCAAATTCTCCTATAGTGTATCAAAGAATTATGAACAATACCTTGCGCAAACATATTAACGACGGTAACACGCTGGTCTACGTTGATGACGTACTTTTATTAAGTAATACTGTAAATGAAGGAACAATATATATAATTCTATTCGATATGTTGATTTATTGACTAGCGGCTCACCCCAGCGTTACTTTTGCAAAGTCCATGAAATTTTCGAACAGATTTTTTTTATTATTTCAACATAAATACGCTTTTGTGTACTAAAAGTTGCTCGTATTGGTTAGCACTTAGCAGAATTATCTCCTTTAATTTGCCACTTTTTTTAACATATTTTTAGAATTACTAATAATTTGAAAAATTGTCAACAGGTCCTTCAATAATCCCTTCGAGTCAGACAGCGATGTGCTGTCTACTTCACTAAAAAAAAATAGTTAAACCAACAGCGGCTGCGAAGAAATCAAAATCAAGAAAAATCAGAAACCAGGATTTGTTTGGAGCAGAACCGGAACCGAGCCGGTTCCACCTCACCTTCCAAGAGGAAGGTGAGGTGCCCATAAAGGCAGAAAAGTTAAAAAGTTACTTTTCGCGTAAAGTAGGGTCTGGATACACCCTGCAAAGCGACCCCACAAAGCGCGGTGAATATTACGTGGAAGTTCGCGTATCGAATACTCAAGAGCACTCTCTAATCAGTTTCAAGACAATTGTGGACGAGAACTCCGCAACCTGGCGGGAGGTCTCGCGGCTAGTGGCTGCTGTCAAGGAAGATTACCGCGGCATTCGTCCAATTTTGTATAGGCAAAATAATTTTTAATTGGGTGGTTCGTTTCTTTACCTTTATACATAATCATATATTTACTTTTTTTGCTTCGGGTTTTTATTATTTTACTAACGTATTGTGTTTTATTCCCTATAGGGTCTACTTAGTAGACTAAAATCTAAAATTGAGCTAAAATTAAGCTAATCTAAAAAACTCGAAATACAAAATACTGATAGCGATAAATTAAACCACGTGAAATCGATACGTTACGGAATCGAGCACGAACAAATAGCTTTCACTCAACTAGAAGCACATTTGCAAAATATTAATCCAGAAACATTCAGTCCCATAATAAAATGTGGATTATTTATTGATCCGACGTTACCTTAGGTACAAAATTATTGAAATAAAATGTCCCTATTCTGCCTGTTAACACCAATAAGGCTTCCAATTTTTTTTAATTAAAAATTCGCCATGTTGTCATACGAGCCATTTCCGCTACCTATCCTTGTCCTGCACAACCTCATCGCAAGTACGCGCGAAGGAGACAGCTGGAGGAAGCGCGGATGACTTGTATGTTAGCAACTATGTAAAAAAGTTTGCAAAAGACCGCGCCGCGTGATCACAATCGCTCTGTTAAAAATATTAAGAAATATAGTGGAATTGCTGGAAACCGAACAATTTTTGACTTTATGGGACAGCCCGCTTTGTGTAAATTGGACAATCCAGTGACTGTGACAAGGACGGTGATAAGGATTCACGTTGTCGCCGCGCCGAAGCCACAGCATATCAACTGGGAACGAGGTATTGTGCTTTCCCCGCTTTCCTATTACTCCTACTCGTAAGACAATCTCTCGGCTCAAGTCAAAAGGACGATTATTATCCCAAATCCGCAGTGATAATTTAAACTGCTATACAGTCCACTTTCAAACAGCAAATGGCAACACCACTGCCGATGGAATGAGTGTCGATGAAGGAATAAAAATAAAAATACATTTTGGAAACAAAGTGAAAGGGAGTTGATAGTAAACAAACGTCACGACTGGTACTATCAGGCGCAGGGACAACTGCATGTCACTTGACGAAATGTCTAAATTTTCATGGTTTGGACCGATGTTGATATGAAAATTGAGTACATACAAAAAGACGAAAATTTGCAGCGCCGCCGACTACAGTAGGATCAAGGATAAGGGATTGGATCGGAAAATGGCATCCCTTACTCACTCAACGAAACAGAACAGCACACGTTCTGTAATTTCACGGTGGTCTTCTGTAAGGGGGTGGGTACTGTCGCCAGACAGGCTGCCCAAATGACTGCGAAACGCAGTGTGCTCTGCCACTATTTTCCGGATACAGACCAGAGCTAAATTTGAAAAGTTCATTTTTCAAAGTTGACCCTGAGGGGAATCGAACCCGGGGAACCCTAGAACAGAGCGTTAAGGCATTTACTGGGTAAACGTGGTCCACCTTCGGCCGCATCTGCACCTCACATCAGGTGAGATAGTGGTCAAGCGCTACCTTGATTTAATAAAAAAAAAATTCATCCAACGGGCTCGTCCAAGGGTTTCTGCCACTGATGTCATAGTAATTTTGTTAAATTATACATTTAATATGAATGATCATAGACGCCATTGTTATATTACACAATACTAAAAGAAAAATTGACTAAAACAAATTTTAGTTTGGAAGATTCATCTTATGAGTACATAGATAAGTATAGCCATAAGTTGGCGCCATCGATGGGCCCAACAGCACCATATGGTCAGCATAGCTAGGATTGCCAACCGTCCCGGATTTTCCGGGACGTCCCGCTTCAGGGTCAATTTTGGTCCGTCCCGCCGTGACCCCTTGCGGGACGCCTTTTGTCCCGGAAATCAATGATTAAATGATATTAGTATATATCTACATTAAAAATACTTAATACCTACGCATTACGTATTTCGCGTGAGGAGCGATCGGTGTTCGTTCACTGCGCGAGCGGGTGGGTGTATGGCGCGGGGGTGGGTTCGCCCGAGTCGCTCGAGTCCGCCCGCACCTCTGTTTAGTCTATCTCTGTGGCTCTAGCATGAGTTTACGATACTACACTCGCTAGCGAGAGCGTAAAACATTTATATGGAAAATTGATAATTTGACATTGACAGTTCACGATTTTCCATACTAAATTTTTACGTTCTCGCTAGCGAGTGTAGAATTAGTGTAGTATCGTAAACTCATACTAGAGCCTCTGTTCGTGCGATAAATACTACGCAGTTAAGTATTGTAGGTATTTGGTGTTTTTTTGGTTGAGCTTCTTTGCTTTGCTTGGACTGTGGTTTGGGTTTTGCTAATGATGTGCGACAGCAACAGTGATGGTGAAGAAGTTAGACGAAAGAAACAAAAACGGCTTTGCGTTTACCGCGACCAATGGGAGAATACGTACGATTTTTTATCGAAAGATTCTGCAAATCCTTTTAAAACTTTTTGTAAAATATGTCGCAAAGGATTTTCTATTTCACATGGCGGTTTAAATGATATTAAAAGGCATACAGCAGGACCAGATCATCAGAGGCTAGAAAAAAATAGTAAGAAAAATCAAACTTTGACTATGTTTTTGAAGCGAGACATTTTGACTACAGATGACGAGAAAATTATAGCGGCGGAATTAGTGCAGGTTTATCATGGCGCTAAACACAGTATTCCGTATACGACTACTGACTGTCACGGAAAATTATGCAGCGTCATATTTCCCGACTCGAAGATCGCTAACAAAATTTCACTCGGTAGAACTAAGGCAAGTTCCATTGCATTTAATGTGCTTGCA
This sequence comes from Bembecia ichneumoniformis, assembly GCA_910589475.2. NCBI lineage: Eukaryota > Metazoa > Arthropoda > Insecta > Lepidoptera > Sesiidae > Bembecia > Bembecia ichneumoniformis. Next base: position 5,805,724 of record OU342537.1, on the reverse strand, counting down.
CCAGCTTCCCTAGAAGATATTGCGAACAAGTTAAAAGGTGACATTTATTTCAGTATATCAACTGACGCATCCAACCATGGCAACATGAAATTGTTTCCCATAATTGTACGATTTTATAGTCCCGATGCCGGACTTCGTGTTGCTTTATTAGATTTTTATGAAGATCCTAACGAAAAGGCCGTAAACATCTTTACAAATTTGAAAACCAGATTAGAAGCGTTCGATTTAAAAATGACTAATATTTCAAGTTATTCTGCAGATAACTGCAATGTTAATTTTGGAATCCATCACTCCGTATATCAACTTCTTTTGAAAGAAAACGCAAATATTTTTCCTGCAGGATGCCCAGCTCATCTATGCTGCATAGCTGATAATATGTATTTATGCATTGCTGAACTCAACAATCAGATAATTTGCATAGAAGTTGAAGTGCAGGGGCAAGCTCAACCTCTCCCCCATTACATACGTATTTACATTTGTATTAAGATGGCCCTTATTTCCCACTAAGTCAAAGTAACTAGTCCGAACATTTAACAGTGAACCATAAAATTTTCAACAAACCAATTTGACTAAATTGAGATGAAAAGTTCTCACTTACTGTACTTATTAACAGTTGTTAACCGCTTCTGTATACAACCTCAAATAAGTGTTAGGGTATTTGGATACTTCTGGGTACAATGGTGGTATTTTCTTCACGACTAAACATGACCCGGCGACGTCATTTATTTTTAAGAAACTCTTATCCGTTTCCCACAGGACATTGATGTTACCGGTTTCGTTGTCCACATATTCCTGTACTCCCAATTCGCAAATGAAATCGCAAACGCTCATTGTATAAAATAACAGACGATTACCTGGAAAATAAAAGAATTTTTTAGGGAGTCAATAGCCAGTAGAACGGACACGGACAGACTAATTACATTTATTCAGCTCCATTCGCGCTTCTCTGGACGACTTTATATAGCCGTTTCTATCAGCCGCGTAAGGCCGTCATAGCGAGCTATGTCCACTGAACCGCTTATATGGGCCGCATACAGCGCGACCGAGATCATCTATTTCATATATTCACTACTAGCTTTTGCCTGTGGCTCCGTCCGCGCCCCTTTTACTTAGGTGTTAAAAGGCTTTACTCAATCTTTATTGCTTGGAAAGGTATATTTTTGTCAGTCAATGAATTTTTTGTTTTTATTGGAGTTTCATATAAGGCCTATAATATATATGGAAATTTTATGAGGAGTAAAATTAACTAAAAAGCGTTATATTCTAAGCAGTTCTAACCAAATCTGCCACCATCAATAGGGTTATATTTTTGGAGTTCACAAAGCAGTTTTACCCAAATCAGATAGATGTCGCCGCTTCACCTAATTCTAATGTAGTATAATAAATGCCTCGTTTATTTACCCTCTTTTCCTATTGCATAGAATCGTACTTAAGGAGTCTCCAGTTATGCATAGGATTTTTGTTTCAAGATGAGAGTTACCCTATGTCCTTTCTGTATCCTTGACAATGTGTTTGCGAAATTTCATGATGTAGTTAAGGCGAGAAAGCATAACAAAGAAATTCACTTTCGCACTTAGGATAGCTCAAGAACTAGTTATGCTAACTAAATTTTTATAGCTGGCAAACTTACAAATTACTTACCAAAATTCAAAACTGCTGCTGGTGGATTCGAACAATTAGCTATATATTGCATTCCGACGTCATGATCTGGATTAAACCGATATAGAGATCCATATATAAATTCTGTGCAGTAGATGTATTCCTTAAAGGACACTATATCAACTACATTGGTACATGGATAATCATATATATCAACAAACACTTCCTTCCACCCGTCTCTCTCGCCAATTTCTTCGTATTTGAAAAAATTTGCTCTTCCGGCAGCATATATTGAACCTTTATGGGAGCAAACCGCTGGGCTTTGAATTGCCTCTGGTAAACTAGCAATGTTTCTGTAGGATCTATGAACTAAATCATACACTAGCACAGAATGTGATGTTATCCTGGAAATAAATTGTGGAAATTGTCAAATAAAATAAATAAGTACTAGTTGAAAATAAATGAGAACCTAGGCGTTGAAAGCTTTCACATTCTCTTCTGCACCAGGGCTGTCCCGGATATTCGCATCCGCTTTTGCAATTGCGGAAATGGAACTAGTCCTAAATCTTGCAGATTTATGAACTATGAAATTGTTTCAGTTTTTTAATTCAATTTTCTACTAAAAGTTTGATTACTTAAGATAAGGACTAACATCAGACCGACCACAATTTTTACCAAAGTGAGCGGAACCTAATAACCTATAAAAGTGCAATATTGCACTTTTATAGGTTTTGTAACTTCTTAGAAATAACCGAACAGATTTAAAATTAGAAAGTTTTTCTTAAATATTAAGTAAAATATTTAAAAATAAATAAAAGTAGTCATTAAAACTTTAGTACAGAACTTAAGTTAATTAATAAAAATATTAAAAAATAATGTGGTTGTCCCTAAAAATTTCATTACTGTGACGAGAAAGATTTTCTTGAGCAGTAAATAACTATTTTTTTTCTCAGAAAATATAATTTATTGTATAAATTTGATCGATTCAAACTGTTTTAAATATAATATAGTCTATTATGCTCTGTATTTTTATCAAGTTCTAATTTTACTCAATTAGGTCAAGTCAAATTAGGTGAAAAAAATAACGCTTTTCTGATGATCAATTTCGCCTTAACTAAAATGATCAATTCGCCTTAACTAAAATGATCAATTTTGAATCATTTATTTCTGGTTCTTGAAATCAATTTAATTCATTTCTATACTTAAAATATAAATCTATTAAAAAATTTTAAATCCCCAACTGTAACTACAGATGTTGAAAATTCTGCATCAACAAAAACCCTGTCCTGAAACATTTTTTTTTCTTATTCAGCAGATATTAGAATATAACCGTCATATTAAATAATTTACTGCACATTATACTCACGAATTTCAATCAAATCAACAAATTATTTAATATTAATTGTTCAAATCGATTATATGAACCAACCAAAAAAGTACTAACCTGAACCCACCTACACCACCAATTAAATACAATGAGTCTCCCATAATGGCAACACCACAATGTCTTCTCTTTGGCAGCTCAACACCATGTTGTGTCCAAGTTTCACGTACAGTGTCATACACTTTTACATCTCTATTAAAAATTCCAGTTCCTTTGCCTCTTTCACCTCCCACAAAAACTATTCTTGTTAATCCCCATGAAACAATGTTAAACCCCCATAAATAAGATTCAGAATCCGTCAATTGTAGCCATTTTTTGAAAGGGAATTTGCTCTTTTCAATTCTTTTCTCTTTGAATAAATACAAGGATGTCACTTTTTGGTTTTGAAGAGACCACATAGGCATCGCTGGCACAATCTGTGGCCCAATTCGAGCTTTGTTCTCCTGTACTAAGTTTGCGACTTCATTGTAAACACCCTGTGAGAAAACTATAAAAATATCTTCTTTTTGTTTCTTTATCACAGAGGACTCCAGTTCTAAACCTTTTGTGGACAAATAACACAAACAATCAACAATCTTTGAAGAAAGACTGTTTTCATTGACAAGCATTGATTCTTTCATTCTTTTCAATTCATCGGTTGTCATCTTCTTTAAATCTAAACAGCCCAACACTACTAGAGAAGCATCTGGGCCCAAATCATTCAGCGTAATCCATTGTAGGCCAAATTTGAAAATATCAAACTCACTTTTTGCATACAAATGTGGATGTGAAAGGTACCAGTGCAACATTTTAATGGAATGTATATATTCAGGTTTCATTTCTTCAAATGAAAAGAGACCAAATATTGCGGATATTTTCTCTAATTTTGTGAAATGAAACTCTTGTGCTATCTGTAATATGATTGCCCAATTCGACAACTTTATACTAATGTCTAATGTGTATTCGATTTGTTTAATTAGTTCTGTAACCTGAAGGTAACTGGCAGCAGCAGCCAGATCTCTTATAACTGATAAATCATGTTCACAGAGATCAATCAATCCAATTCTCATGTACTGCATGACCATGTCCATGCTATGACTGTCTACAACCTGTAACAGAAAATAATAATAATGCCAATTTTAACCTATTTTTTTAATTGAAATTTTAATTTGAAATTTCAAAAAAAAAAAAACAGCAATTTTTTTCATTGTTCTTTATTTAGTGACCAAAGTAATAAATAAAAAAAGAATTACTTTAAAAGTAATGGAGCAGGTAATTTCTGCAGGTAACTAATGAACTAATTCCGAAAAGCCTTTCACCTAAAAATAATGCTTATCCATATGTAATATAGGCAAAATTCTCAGGTCTAAATTTCATAAATTGGGAAGAAAAAGTGTGCAGGAGATAAAGCATATGCACCTGGATTTGTTGCTAATTTTTAACAAGCAGCTAGTAAGCTCCATCAAATATCGGTTGTGAACTACGAAAACTAGGTATACATGATTATATACTAATTATTTTAAATTACACTATATACATTAACATTTTTTTTTATTTTAAGATCGGCAGACAGGCTCACATTCCACTTGATGGTAGGTGGCTACTGTCGCCTTTAACACAAGCAACTCCAAGCTGCTGCAAGTGCACTACCAATTACAGTAGGTAGGATTAAGGAAGAGGGATTGGGAAGGGTTAAAGAAATGGGCTCTGGCATCACTTACTCACAGAAACACAACAGCACACATGCTGTTATTTCATGACACAACAGCACACATGCTGTTACTTCATGGTGGTCTTCAATATGGGGATGGTCACTGCCACCAGACGGGTTGTCCAAATTACTGCGAAACGCAGTGTGCCCTGCCACTACTTAAATAACATTATAGCTTTTTTGTGCTTTACATTTAGGGCTGATCTTTGAATACTGACTAAATTCTAAAAATTGTTTCACTACCTAATACATAAACTATAAAGTACTGCTAGTCAATTAGGATGTAAATTCATCTGTCTTTAAGGCAGCTGAAGTTTGAAAACCATCCAAGTTTCTTTCAATTTCATGTGTTAGGAATTGTTATTGAAACAAATATTTTTAGGTTTTTGTTAGTTTTACCACTTAAGGATATAGGGTGGTAAAAATTAAAGAAAGAAAAATTTTAACACATTTTCAAGTGGACAAATTAACGCAAGATAGAAATAAAAATCTGCAGGGAAATAGTTAGTTACAAGTGTTGTCCCCTGGTAAGATTTATTTTATCTGAATTACACATAATATGTTTTGTATTACTTACATAGATGTAGAATCTTAATTCTTAGACATGTTATTTGTCTATCTGAAAAGTAGTACCTCATCTAAGGTACTACTTTTCAGAGAATTCCGAACTACAAGGGGTCTGTGGCAGTATTCTGTTATATATTAACAAATATATGTTACATATTATATGTACATTTTTTATACTTACATTGTATTCTTCCATTACATATACTTGTTTATTGTATTTTTTTAGAAAAAACTTATTGCTGTATGAGAAAATATATTTTTTATTAGCTTATTATAAAACACTAATAAAACACTAAACAAACACTAAATGTTACGGGAAGTTTGCTACATTACATCAGTGAAAACCGCATTAAAAATTGGTTAAGCCGTTTCTGTGATTAGAGTACACAGACGCACAGAAATAAATTCTAAAAACTAATTTTTTGACCTCTGTAACATTAGTACAACGTGTACAAATTGTTTTTTGAAAAATATATTTAAGTAGAGACTATTATGTATACTCACATCAATAGCGATTTCTTTCTTTTCGGTTTCCATATAATTGCCACTAAACATTGCGCGAAAATAATCACTGTATTCGCAAAGAAGATCTTTGCTTGCTGTAAACTTTTGACCGTCTACTAATAAAGTAACTTCTCCCATGATTGTATTAGTTCTAAATTCCTGTTTGGATTATTTGTAGGTATTTATATGATAGGTATTTCTGTTGCAATATTCTCTATAATAATGTTCACAATAACAAACATATAAAAACTTATTTATTAACGAGCCGAGGAACTTATAAAAATCTGTTGAGAGCAATGCAACCGCATTCCGCAACAACCGGTGCTGATAGATAACTAAGAAGCAAAGAATATAGTACTCTCTAAACGAGATAAGAAAATAAATTATAAAATTATAGTATGCACTATGCATTGCGGTGTGCTGCCCATAGACATTAAAGGCTCGCGCACATTAGGACGGGCCGCACCACATCGCATAACAAAAATCCTCCTATATCACTTTCGTACAGTTTATATGAACTATCGCACACTACAGGCAGGCCATGACTCCATGAGGCCACACCGGGCCACATCGCAACGCACTGGCGGCGGATCGCTTGCTAGGCGTATTTTTGCGGCGATGTTATGCGTTGCGATGCGGCCCGCCTCAGTTTCTTTAGTAGAACAGTACACAGAATTGTATGACCTTCAACACCCTAAATATAATGATGTCCAAAGAAGAAGTAATATTTGGGAGGAAATAGGAGGAGTTATAAAACAATCAGTTTGGAAAAATCATTTATTAATACATATTATTATGTATTTGTAATATAGATGTTCTATTAAGTATATTAAAATCTTATATTACCTATGTAGTTAATAAAAGTAGTTCAAAGTGCACTAAATATTATAGAGAATTTCTTTGCATTCCTCTTGTAATATTTGCAAGAGGCCACTGCCATTCAACCGAGCCGGTCCGTGTTACAAAATACTTTTTAAAGTTGTCTCGGACATGAACTGCTTCTTGTGCTGCATGAAAACCGATGTTTGGCAAATGTTAATAACTTCTGTTGTTGTTGTGTTTTCTTCCATATCTTCTTCATTCCAATGGCACATATCAGTTATTAAAAAATTGTGTAAACAACAAGTAGCTAAGATTACCAAAACATACTTAGGTAACATTGCCATGCGCCTCTCAAAAATTCTGAATCTTCGAACTAATATTTCAAATGCATTTTCAGTAACACGCCTTGCGAGTCTGTAATTAAATACTTTTTTTTTTCGTTGTCACTATTTAACTGATTTCCTGGATAAGGTCTCATCAAGTGTTTATTCAAAGGAAAAGCTTCATCTCCAACTATCACGAAAGGCATTTTCAAGTTTGTTCCTGGAATAAAATCGTCAGCAGGCAAATCTAATCATCCGTTACAAGCCGTTACAGCCGTTAACGCTTTACTGAAATTGGAATTTTTGAATATATTTTTATCAGAGTATTTGTATTTGTCCCAAGACCACCAACGTCCACAATTATAAAGCGATAATCTGCATACCGTCGAAAAAGCTTTTGTAACAATAAAAGAGGGATTCGCTGTTAGGTGGAGCTTCAATTAGCACATGTTTTCCGTCCAGCGCCCCTATACAGTATGGAAAGTTCCATTTTAATCTAAATTGTAATTCTATTTCTTTCCACTTTGACTCTTTAGGGGGTGGCATGACAATTGGTGATAGCTTTTCAAATATGGCTGTGCAAGTTTCATAAACAATAATCATTATGGTTGATTCTCTCAAGCGAAAGTTAAAAGCTAATGACTTGAAAGAATTCCTAGTAGCCAAGAATCTGAATATACATATATATATATATATATATATTTACAGCTCAAGATTGTAAATTGGCGTGCTAAAAAATTGAAGAAAACCAAAAGTGGACAAGGCGCTAAAAATATTAAAGATCCAAAGTACACCAAGATTAATATCATTTCTTGTTAAAGTATGATTGAACTTAAATACTGGCCGATTTAAAAAGTATTTATAATTTAAAATATAGAAAAACAAGATGTGGCTTTTGACATAATATGTAAAAAGATTTGAAGATTGTGTGTTTTAGCTTTTTGAGTTGAAAAAGATGAGTTGGTTTTTGTAATAAGTTATTTTAAATATGTTATGAAATTTTAATGGAATAAAAGATGTGTGCACCATCGAAAATGTGAAATTATTTTAATTTAGATCACGAAACAAAGTGAACATCTCGCAGTGGAGGTATTTATAAAAGAAATCCAATAAGATTTCTAAACCCATATATAGACAGTGAGACTGAAACGGCTTCAAATATGCCAGACTTGGGTTCAGCTATTGATACCAATACAGATGACGATAGTTGTTCTGGTACACCGACTCAATCCGAACAGGCTGAAAACAAGAAAGAAAGTCCATACAAAATACATAAAAAACAAGACCTAGAGAAAACGTTATCGAGAAAACACCTACACATTCTATGTTTCAAGAATATATTAATAAGAAATATAGCTTACAAAATGAAGTTGACCCAGTTGTTAGTTTTTTCCAAAATTTAGGACAGACATTAAAATGATTTCCAGAACACATTCAAATACGTGTCAAGCGAGAAGTTTTCAAAATTGTAAGCGAGGCTGAAGAAGACCCAGGATTGAAGATCCAAATACAGATATTCAAAACTCAATCAATGAGCCTATCTTAATTTTAGTAAATAAAATTATGTCTATTTGTAAATAGTTTTTTATTTCTATTTCTAAATAAATCTATTTCTAATTCAAATATGTCTATTTCTAAATGAAGTTTTTCTTCTGTTTCGTAGTATAGTACGGTAGTTTACTTGCTATAGCAGTAGTACTGAAAATTATGTTTGACTCACCTTAAGCAAACTGCTAAGTGCTTTTCTGTACTAATTGGTTCACGAAATGCGGTTGTTTTTTATATAAAGCTAGGCGTAATATTTCAAGAAGCTCATAATACTTTTCGTATGTCATTCTAAAATATTGAAAAAACTTTTTCGTCTTCTAATAATTCTTTAAAAAGAGAGTGAAATTATGCGTTGCGGCGCTCCCCGACGCAACTCCTATGTGCTTTGGCGCAATTTTGCAATACGCGGCATTGCAAGTCGCGGCTGTAGTGTGCCCGAGCCTTAATATACTACTAACGGCTAACCACAGAACATTATACTCTCTTGAGCGAGCTACTCGCGTAGAGGGAGAATCCTCTACGAATCATACCAATGCTACACAAGCGCCATTCTGGCCAATTTATGAACCATTATTTAATGGTGTCGTATTTGTGGTGTTTATTGGTTATTTGTTGTTATTAATAGTATTGTTGTCACTACATGTGTTATTTTTATTAGTACCTACAGTGTTAATTTAAACGTTTTCATTAATACTACATAATATGCCTAGATGAAATAAAGTCTTACTTAGATAGACCAGATTTTTTTTGTCAAAATTTGAGTCTACTTTCTTGTTGTTAGTACCTTACGGAATTCATTTCATACCCATTTGCTACTCTAGCGCCATTCTGGAGGCGCTAGAGTGTAGTTCCATTTGGAACTATTATTCACTGCTTACAGCTGGACACTTTTTCAACTGTTCCCTCATATGAGAGTGTCCACCTTACTCCTACTCTCCATAGGTTTTAGCTTAGTTTGCCAGTTTTTCAGTTTACACTTCAAAATAATAATTAGTATTAGGAACTTGTTAATTAATATTAGAAACTCTGAGGTTTACATATGAGATCATCCTAACCTCTATTCTCCAGTGGCTCTAGCATGAGTTTACGATACTACACTCGCTAGCGAGAGCGTAAAACATTTATATGGAAAATTGATAATTTGACATTGGCAGTTCACGATTTTCCATACAAAAGTTTTACGTTCTCGCTAGCGAGTGAGTGTAGTATTGGTGTAGTATCATAAACTCATATACTAGAGCCTCTGAACAAACGAATTGTATTTACGCGCCAAAAATTACATGACAATGACATTGACATGTATAAAAATAAAATATAAAATAAGTAATAAATAACACGCGCGAAGTTTGTCTTCTGCTGTCAAATAAACAATTCGTACCCCACAGCACAGATTATAAAAACATAAAATTGCTTTAATTACTGTTTTGTTTATTACTTGCTAAATAGTCGAATATATTGCAACAAAGTCTGTAAATACAACGATCAAATCGTAATAAATATAGCTATTAAGTTTCTGTTGAGCCAAGTCTAATGGATATTGCCGCTAGCACAGCATCGGCTGCAACAGCAGCGAATTCTGTTACTGATTATGAAGAAAATAACTTGGCTGAACCCCATCTTGTTAGTAAACTGCAGGTAACTAATTTAAAACGCTTTTTTGTCCTAGTTTTTTGTACTAAAAGTGGTTAAAGGTAGCGGGATGAACGAATGCAAGGATATTTTTAAAATTAAACAAAACTTTAAACTTAAAAATGTAACCTTTTCATAGAAGTATGTATAGTATCTCCAGAACAAGTTTGTGGAGAATGTTTACGAAATATCAAATACAATGTTTTGCAACCTTTAAATTGTTATAGCAAATATGGCAATTGATGTGAAACAAATCACTTTATTCAATTTCATTGGCACTATTTTTAGATAGTATTCAGTAGAGAGTTTGGAGTTTCTAATCTCTAATATCTATGTTCTCTAAAATCTATCTTCTAACATTGCAATTATATCCATTGTAAGGATGAAGAAAATTGATTACACTGGTCGTTATTAGATTCTAGTACAGGGATCTTTTGTTAAGTGCATAAATTAAGATTAATAAATTGCAAATTACAAGTTATTTATTTTTAATAATGGAGATAATTTGTGAAGTAATACAATATTAACAAATTTTATCAAAAAGTTTCTAATTTATTTTATGTAAGTAATGTGAGCCTTTGATTTGATTGAAACATTAGCAGTGCTCGAGGCTATGCAGCGATGTCGCATTGACCATTAGTATAACAAAGTATTGAAATGTTTGTACAATAAAGCCACCATGTCGGTTCGAGTACAGGAAACGTGAGAAGAGGTGTGAGACAGGAAGACGTACTTTCTCTGAAATTATTCACTGCCACTATGGAAGAAGCTTTTAAGTTATTGGAATGGCCAGGACTTGGCATCAACATCAACGCCAAGTAAATCACTCACCTTCAGTTTGCCAACGGTATTGTGATCAGGGCAAAGTCGATAAGAGAACTCAACACGATGCTCGATGGCTGCAACCGAGTTTCCCAAAGGGTGGGCCTTGAACTGAATATGGACAAGACAAAAGTTATGTCTAATGTCCATGTGTGCCCACACCAGTAACTGTTGGGAATACAACTCGAAATTGTTGATGAGTACATCTACTTGGGAAAATAGTCCAATTAGGTAGAGCTAACTTCGAGATGAATGTAAATCGTTGAATCCTGTAATTTATGTTGCAGGGGGGTGATATAACAAGTGCAGATATAAAAAGACTAGAAGAGGCAGGATACCATACTGTGGAATCTGTAGCTTATGCTCCAAAGAAATGGTTAAAAGAAATAAAGGGAATATCTGAAGCGAAAGCGGACAAACTATTAGCAGAGGCTTTTAAATTAGTGCCAATGGGTTTTACTACAGCTACACTATGTCATCAGAAAAGGTACCATAATAATAATTATTATTATTAAGCCTAAGTACTAAAAAAAAAATGCCCATTTTCACCTCCATTAGTTCCAGAGTAATGATCAAGACCATGTTCAAAAAACCTGCTTGAATATTTTAAGGCACTCTCTGTAATTCATACGATATATAAACGAGTGAAATCAGATTTGAAAATAAAAAGTATCTTTGCATATTTCTGTTTTATAATGGATCAACTATTTTGTTAATGTTTTGTAATACTTTTGACTATTGTCATTTGCAATATGGCTGTAACAGGTGAAAGGATAAGCAGATATAAAATAATTTTTCCCTTAAAGACCACACATTCTATGTAAAGTACCACCATTGTCCTGCCGGGAATCGAACCCGGGAGTCCTAGAACAAAGCGTTAAGGCAAGCACCCTAAGCACTCATCCAACGGGCTCATCAATCTGGATCTGGAGCTAGAATTTTCTTATAATTTGTTTTTTGTAATAAGAGTGATACAGTAGAGCCTCGCTAATCCGGACCCCCACTAATTCGGTGATCGCGGTAATCCGGACGCAAGCAGCGGGTCTATTTGCGGGGGAAGCGGGAGGCATTTGACAACGCGCCGTGGCGCCCGCACCTGCGCTTTACTACTATGTAGTAGTAATTAATATTTTTACTACATATACATATATTTACATATACATATACATACATATCTTTCGATAATAAAAAATAATAACTAAACACATAAATTAGTCTTTCATTTAATTATTGATTACACATATGTATTTATACATACATATAAACTTCAACCAAATTTTGCAGTGACAATCCGGACACCTCGGTAATCCGCCAAGGGGCGATTTTTTGCCTGTCCGGATTAGTGAGGCTCTACTGTAGTTGCTATTTTCGAAGTCTTGCATACTCTACCGTTGACATTTAAATCATGTGCGCATTTAGATAGGGAAATTATAATTTTATTATAAAATTTGTTATTAAAAAAGCCATAGAGGAATAAGATAAACAGTAGAAAATAGTAATTTTGAGATCAAAAAGTTGATCATAATTAATCAATTACATAATGAATTGTTTAATGAAACATTAAAGCAAAGCAGAATTTCTTAGGGTGTTACCAAAAAAAAAGTGTAACTTTAGTTGATCATGGGATATTGAATGACAATGGTTAATTAGTGATTAATTGACCATAATAATATAATCTCTTTCAATATCCTAAAATGTATTAGAAGATCGACTGTTGATCATTGATTAATCAATATAAAGTTGAGATAGATCAATATAATTGATGTCAATAGATTGGTAAATAATATTTATCCACCAATACACTGGAAAAAATATCTCTGTTACATACTTTGTAATATAGAAATCATTCAACATTGAAATAATTGTTGCAGATCGGAAATTATTCAACTGACCACAGGTTCAAAAGAATTGGACAGGTTGCTTGGCGGTGGAGTGGAGACTGGTTCTATTACAGAAATATTTGGAGAGTTTCGAACGGGGAAAACGCAGTGGTGTCACACTTTGGCTGTAACTTGTCAAGTAACTATTTTATATGAATACATGCCTCTACTTATCTTAGTAGAGTGTCTTCATTATTTATTCTGAGGATCAGATTTCACAGTAGTCTTGTGTAAAATTTACAGCTCCAGAACAAAATAAGTCCTCTGGCGGTATGAGAATATAGGAATTGATTTTAGAAATACTTGTGTATAGGGGAAGTGTCTGAGGTATTACTTGATAAATGAAAAGGTCTCAAAGACAGCCATATTGAATTGCAAAATAAGCGTTAAAATATTCAAACTTTAAGTAGCTACTTATTGGCCACGTTTCCCTGTGGTCATGCGCGTGGAGCACGCGCTATACTGGACACAAATTAATTATTAAATTAATTTATTGAATGTAGCCTAAGTTACTTCTTATTATAACATTAGTTATCTCCCAGTGAAAATCCCGTCAAAATCGGTCCAGCCATCTATAGTTATTTTTCTTTTAAGGTTTTTGGTTTTAAGACAGCTGCCATTAAAACCAAAAATGTATTAGAGGAAAACTCATGGAGTACACAGTGTTGTATGCCTAAGTGTGTGACTCCATAGCTATAACAAGGCTGCGGTTATGAAATCATGGGCGGGCGACAGCGATTATACAAATGTTAGATCGGTCCGCTCCGCCGTGTTCAAAACCACCAACTTAAGTTCCATACATTTGTATGATCGGTGACGTGTCCCCACAGTAAAATACCGTAAGACGTAACACTATGTCGACTTGGATCCTTATGAAATTGGGTAAATTATTTTCCAGCTGCCTGTGGACCAGTGTGGAGGTGAAGGCAAATGCCTGTACATCGACACAGAAGGAGGGTTCCGGCCAGAGCGGTTGCTAGGCGTAGCTCAGCGATACGGCCTCGATCCCAACATGGTCCTCGAGAACATTTCTTATGCTCGTGCGTACAATACAGAACATCAGACGCGGCTGCTAATTCAAGCTTGCGCTATGATGACTGAATCTAGGTATTTTTTTTTTGCTTTTATTTTTTTTATTTCAAATGTTTAATCTGTAATTAATCTAATAACTTTAAATGAGCAATTCTTGTATGTATATCGCGTATCTCGGAAACGGCTCTTAACGATTTGAATAAAATTTTGTATGTAGATTAGGTTTTGCTTTTTAAGTCTACCTATATAGTTTCACATACAATTTTGTATAATTGCCATCTTGTAAAGTGGTACTTGTATTGTTGCCTCAGAGTTTTGTTAGATGTTGCTACATGCAATAGTAACAATGCAATTATTGTGTTAACTGTTGTTGGTTAATATACAATTATTATGACCATCTTAAGCCATGATCGGCCCAGGTATTAGTTATTAAGGATTGTTGAGTTATTAAGGGAACTTAATAATTTCTGTCATATGTCTGTGGCTGTACTTTTGTCATGAGATGGATAAGCAGTGTTAGCTTTGAGAATGATAGAGTTTCATCAACCACTTACAAGTGAAACACTAGTTACATAATATAATTATATTAAACTAGCCCCCCGCTCCTGGCTTAGTTTAATGCTCTTTCCATTAGTGAAAACCACATCAAAGTCCTTTCAGTAGTTTTTGAGATCATCGCGATACAAGCCGACAGACGCGGCGGGGGACTTTGTTTTATAAAGTATAGTGTTATAATTATAAATTGAAACAATAATAACTTAAAACAAGTTATAATTCTTGCAATTGCACTCTAAATGCAATAATTGTTTTAAAAAATGTTTTTTTTTTCTGTTTCGGGCTAAGTATGTTATATTTTCGGGGAAACACATATTCTAACAATAAAGTTATAAAATTTACAGTAATAAAATTTATACACAAGAATAACACATACGCTATAATTTATAAACGTACGAGTCGCAGGTAACAAGCTAATAATATTAAACATAAATGCAATGCAATTCTTCCTATCCGTTTATTTGTTACGTTTTCATGTCTAAATTGATTTTAGGTAATCTTCGGTAATTTTAGGTACTAATTTCTAATTTTCTTTTACCAACATTTAGAAGGACTATAGGGTACTTTTTCACCATTCGTGCGGTCGAAGCCGCAGGCAAAACTACATATAATGTAAAGACCTTGTGTGAGGAGATATGGATTATGTTCATGACGCAAACTCGCAAACTATAACGTTGCTTGTCTTGGTAAGCGACGGTAGCCACGTACCGACTTACCGACCATCAAGTGTACGTCAGTCTGCCTGATGAACTTTACATAAAAAAACATGCACATTTCGTGTCTGCTCACTATTTCTAATTTATACATGAATTCTAAAACAAGAGGTGCTATGTGTTCTGTGTCTGCAGTGACGCTTGCTGAGAGTTCTTTTCATTGCGCTATCTTCAACTTTAAACTGAATACAATGCACATTTCAGATACGCCCTCTTAATTGTGGACAGTGCCACATCTCTGTATAGGACTGATTATTCTGGACGCGGAGAGTTAAATGTGAGACAAATGCATCTCGCTCACTTCATGAGAATGCTCATGAGACTAGCCGACGAGGTGAGTAGCCGTTTGTGGATTTTTTTATCTCTCAGTTCTTCGATCTGGTTCGGCTTTTGTTTTTTTTTTTTAGACTCTCATCTCAACTTGGTTGCACTGTAATCAGTTGTAGTTCTTATTAGGAATGGCTAAGTAATTGAGATACATGTAAAAATGGTCTAGTAAGCATTTTAGTAACAGGTAATGAAGGATTTTACTCCACAAATATAAACCAGGCAGCCAGTATGGTGGCTGAAATCTTACTATTACCTCAGACCACATTAAATCTTTTTCATGTCATCTATATTTCTCTTGTCCTTTAAACTTTTCCAACAGCGTATTTGCATCGCTCCTGGACATTATATTGCTGAGCAACAGAAACCATTTACCATCAATTGGACCATCAGCCTGTCTTTCTCACATAGAGCGACCTGTATTAATTTCTAATTAGGTTCTATAAAATAATAATTAAATTATAGTTAAGAGTAAAAGGTACAAATCACAAAAATGAGCAGTCCAATTAATGACTTCGAAACAGTTTGGTAGTTTTTGCTATATATCTTTTAATCATTAGTATCACTACTGTTGCTTTGGATGTTCTTTGGGCATGAAATACTGAATCCACCACCACACCACTGCAGATTTAGATAAAGTATAAGTATATGTTTCAGGGTCTAAAGCAAAATGGTTGATATTTTTAAGACCATTTTGTTTTGTAGCAACTCTCTAATTTAATGCCGAGTGGTACCAAATAAACAAATGTCTATTTACATCCGAGATGTATCGCCTCGCTGTTTTGCGAGGCGATGTTGGATTATAGTTTTCTTTGAAGGGATCTATCTTAGCTGAGCTCAGACTAGAACTATTTTCAACTTTCGAACTGACTCGCTTTGTAACAGCGGGTTGACTGTATTTATATTCATGAAAGATTACAATAAAAAGTTTCGTCAATGACCACAAATTCGCCCTGGCTTTAATATTGACTAACGGCTCGTCCTCGGCTTCGCACATATGGAATTAGGTTTCATTATGCATATGTGTAAACTTTCCTCGTTTATTGCTCTTTCCTTTATTGAAAACCGCATCAAAATCCGTGGCGTGGTTTAGGAGAAGTTAGCGGATATACAGACAGACTCGACAGCTACTTAAATTTATTTGCAAGAAAGTGACAACTTCTTTAGGGGCGTTTATTGCTAAAGAGTGAAGTGTGAACATAAGTGAACCGTTACACTCGGATTAGTGACACACTGAATCTTGTGTGAATTATAATGATATTTATAATTTAAAAATTGGAAGTTTTCATTTCTATCGTGTGGTTATAAACATACACCCATTTTTATTTTTTGTTTTTCTAGTTTGGAGTAGCGGTACTTATAACAAATCAAGTGGTCGCCAATGTTGACAACGCGGGGATGTTCAATGCGGAAACCAAGAAGCCCATAGGCGGGCACGTTGTGGCCCACTCGTCCACCACGCGACTCTACCTCAGGAAGGGCAGGGGCGAGAATAGGATTTGCAAAATATACGACAGTCCTTGTTTGCCGGAGTCCGAAGCGGCGTTCGCGATTACCGCAGAAGGCATCAACGATGCCAAAGACTAGGATTTCCTTGCATAACGTCACTCCGTTGGACTTAATTTAATATCATATACGTTACTTCACACGCATGAAGAATAGAGGTAAGGAGGACAAACTCTATACACGAAAATGTGTCCGTTGGCCACCACAATAGGGGGCGCTGTAGTAGCATTTTTGTTTACGGTGATTTCATGAATTACGCAACTTATGAAATTATGAACCGCCATTTAATGGTTATAACTTAACAGATTTTCAGTTTAACACCCATATAAGTTAGTCCTCCTTATCTCTATTCTCCAAGTTCACACTATTGTTTGAACTTGTTCAGCGCCATCTGTGGTAGATTAACACAACAAAAGCTAAAAACCAGCCTTAAGTTGATGCATTGTAATAAAATTGGCTGTCGATAGATTGTATGACGCTTTTTTAAATGATAGTGTAAAGCAATGCATATTATTCGAAATCGGATCCGAGAAAGTTTGTTTAGAAATGGTGATTGCTCTTCATATATTAAAATGGTCAACTTGTAAGTTTAACTAATAAAATATAATGCGCTTGCGCTGTTACTGGATATAGTTACCATATTTCGTTTTCTAATTTTTTATATTGATTTTAATTGCAACTTTTTTGGAGTTTGTATGGAAATTTTATGAGTAAAATTAATGTAAGCGTTACGTTCTTCTAAGCAGTTCTACCCAAATCTGCCGCCGCTTCACCCAATTCTATTGTAGTATAATAGATGGCGCCACCAATAGTTTTATATTTTTGGAGTTCACCAAGCAGTTCTACCCAAATCCGATAGATGTCGCCTAATTCTATTGTACATAATGTAATAGGTGTTATATTTTTGGGAGTTCACAAACTAGTTCTACCCACATCCGATAGATGTCGGCGCATTGTGTAATAGACGGCGTGTTTACCCTCTTCCTATTGCATAGGACTCTATTGACACACACACACTTTTTTTATCGGATTATATTTCAATAAGGGCTGGTGTCGAGTGTTATGTCCGAGTTGCAGTGTCAAATTGATAATATTTTAATCGTTTTTAATTTTATCTGTGTATAGGCCTATATATTTTTTTTAAATCTGCTTTTTAGTCCCAATTATAGGTTCCCGAGGCCAAATGATTTTTGTGATACGTGTACAATACAGAAAGTTTTAGAGTTAAATGTAAAATAGAATAGCAACTTTTTTTATTATTTTGCAAATAGTTCTAAGTGATGAAGCAAAATCAACTGGCTCCCTCTTTCTAAGGGATCTTATACTTTGGATCTTAAATTTTATATCGCATAATAAGAAGTGTTTGATGTAACTGGGATAACATAGTCAAATTTCCAATTATAGTTTTTTCTCCTAATATTAAGGTTGACAGACAGGTCGAAGGTCCACTTGATGGTAGATGGCTACCGTCGCCTAAAACACAAGCAAAGCCACAAGTGCTGCAAGAGCCCTGTCGATCATAGTAGGATAAGTATAAGGAAAGGAGAAATTGGCTCTGGCATCCTTTACTCACTCACTGAAACACAACAGTATGCATGCTGTTATTTCACGGTGGTCTCCTCTAAGGGGGTGGTTACTGCCGCCAGATGGCCTGCGCGAAACCCAGTGGGCTCTGCGACTAGTTTCCAGAGCCAGTTTTTTTGTACTACTCGGCTTTACATTTCTGAACAAATCAATTTGATCCAATAGTCAAGAAACTCCTAATTCTAGTTCGTAACTTTATAAATGATATATATTTCTTTATATTATTATTCATTTATATTACTCGTTTATTATTTGACAATCTGTATTCATCATCATCATCACCATCAGCCCGTGTCTCTCCATTGCTGGATGTAGATTGTAGGCCTCTCCCAAGGTTCGCCACCACGCACGGTCTTCTGTTCTTCGCATCCAGCCGCTTCCCACGAAGCCTTTCAGGTCGTCTGTCCACCTGGCCGCAGGCGTCCCACGCTACGCTTTCCAACTCGTGGTCTTCATTCGAAAACTCTTCTTCCCCATCGATTATCGGCTCTGCGACAGATGTGACCGGCTCATTGCCACTTCAACTTGCTAATTTAGGCTATGTCAACAACCTTGATTCTTCGGCGAATTTCTTATCCTATCCAATAATGAAATTCTGAGAATAGCCTGCCCCATAGTCCGTTGAACGACCCTAAACTTGTGTCCTGCGTTAGAGACCACGTCCCACACCATACGTCATGGTGTGTCATTGGTCTTCAAACATTGCGGCAGTGGTGACGAGAACAGACGACGTAGCTTCCCAAATGCAACTCGACCCAGCCTAATTCTTCTGTCAACCTCTGTATTCATCCTTTCAAAAAGGATTGACACTCGAATTGTTGTTACAGCTTTGTATTTACTGGTTATAAATTATCTTTGTTGCTCCGATAAAAAATCTCAGTTATAATCTAAACGTTCTTAAAACTTAAAGATGTTGCATTTGAAATGTATCTAGTTACTAAAGACTGTGTACGCGGCCTTATAATTTAATTGTAAGAAATTGATGATTCTATGTTATTTATATTGTAATAAAAGATAGGTAGTATTTGATTATAAAAGGGCTTTTATTTATCTCTTGCTTTGGTTTATTGGTTCGAAGGCATATATAAGACTAAGTGTCTTAAGTAAATGATAAATATATAATTCACTACTATTATTATTATTAGTCAATAGATGACATGTGTAGTAGTATATACAGTTTTATATACTTGGTTAATTTATAGTATATCAATACAATATATTAATACATTTTTGTTATGGTGATGAAAGCTAAATTATCCTTTCAGAGTTCTCAAGCTTGGAGTAAAGTTTACTATAAGCTCTAGAGAGCGAGGTATTAGCGATTAATATTCCAGTCAAACATGGATTAGGGGAAATCCATGTTTTTGCTGTTGCACAAGTTGCTGTGCACGCGCCGTCTACGTTCCGAATTTACCCACATAAAATAAAACAATCTCATGAATGAATATTTTTTTATTTTATTTTATAATTCATAATCGTATAACAGCGGCTTGTGATTTTAGTCTATTGCTTATTTTGTATAGCAATTCATTTCTGTGAACAATCTAGTCATTGCAGTATTAACAATAATTAGGTACCTGCAGATACATTTTAAGTAATCAAAAAAATACACACTATTATTGAAAAATCTTTAAAAAAACTTTACACACTGGCTTAATTTATACTTAGATTTATACCCAAAACACCACGGTTTTCTAATATTTCATTTTGTTAACAATCTCGTATTTCTTCTCATTAAAATTTATAATTATTGTGTTAAAACGATTGTTAACAAAATAAGACATGTTTAGTATATAATGGACAGTCCATCTCATGAAGAAACTCGTACGGTCAACGCCGCAAGCACGAGAATATTTAATCCGACAAAAAATTTATTTTTGTATCGAACTAAAACTATTAGGGCTTATTTCACCATTTACTGATAAGGTTTTTGATATATAAAATATATGCCAGATAAATCTTTCTGATTTTTTTTTCTGTTTCACCACTCATGTCTTTGATAAAATATACGCCACAACCAAAGATAATTGTATTAGTGTATAGATGGAACAATAAAAATTGAAGATTCCTTCGATACTCGATACCCGTCTTTCTAATGGCTGCATGTCGTATGTTAAAAAGAGATAACAATAGCCGAATATGACGTCTTAAAACGCTGCGCGCCATAAAAGGGGCAACGTCATATTTGTTTATATCATGCTGGTTAACAAGCGCGTTTAGCTTTATGTGATTTAAAATACTTAAAAATGTGAAAGTGTGATTTCATAAATCTGTTGCTTGCCAAGAATGGCTTGTACTGTTCCCGTTTGTCCAAGTAGAGTGGGTGTTTTGAAGGAGAATAATGGAAACATATCATTTCACCGGTAAGTCACACAGCTCACACTCATTAATTTTGGTGTTTTGTAAACAAATTTTTATAATTATTTACTAAAAATGAATCATTGTACATGCATACACAGCTCTAAGGTTGATTTATGTAAAGAAAAGCTGATGTTTATAACTAAAATTTACAAAAACCAAAGTTAATCGGAATTTTTGACATTTGTCTTGCTTTATAGTGCTGTAGTCTGATCTTGATAAGTTTATCGATAATTTATTTTTAGTAGAGTGTTGACAATTTCTAGCATTCACTGCAGGTTGAAAGTAATTTTTATCAATTTATAACAGATTTCCCACCGACATCGATTTAAACAAAACATGGACAAAAAATGTAAGAAAAGGCGACGATTGGAGAGCTTCGCAATATACAAGAATATGCTCGATGCACACTAGATTCTTGCTTTCGCCAAGGATTTCAGCGTAAAATTCTACACTCGTATGCAGTGCCGACAATATTCCCAAAATTACCACCATCGTGTAAACCAGTAAGTTATATCTATAAGTTATAAAGAAGTTATGCTTCAATCTATGAAAATTATGAAAATCTTTTGAATCATTAATAACCAAAAACTATTTCTTTTCAGAAATTACCCAGAAAAAGAAAACTTACTAATAAATACGTGGATACCCAAGCGTCAACATTAACTGCAAGTCTTTAAATTAAAATGTTGACGAATCACAGATGAACGATATCACAGATTAAAATGAAACGATATCACAGATTATCCAATCTGTGATATCGTTTCTAAAAATAAAACTTTAAGATTATCGAGTTTTTTTTCTCTCGTAATAAAAACCTACTCCCGTTCTACCCCTTAAGGATGGATTCTAAATATTTCTACTCAAAAAATAACTATTCTTTTGAAATATTTTGGTGAAATAAATGTGAGAGGTTGCATACAATCTCATACAACCGATTAGCAATGCGGCGAGTACCATTACGCACCCACATTTTATTTATATTGAATAACCAAACAGTACACCGAAACGCATTTAGCCATACTTTTTATCCGTCATATATTTAAAATCTACATCAACGATATCTAGTTATCAATAAAAATGCACAGCACTATTATACGCTATAACTTTAGCTTGCATTGTATAGTCAAAATGGAGACATTCACTCAACTTCGACCCGACAGATTATATATGTATGTCTCTTTCAATCTTATGACAATTTGAAGGTGTTAGAAAGAATAAAATATTGCTGCATTTTGTGATCCATCTATAGGTACAGACTAATACAACATCTTTGGCCACAACTATCAGAAAGTAAATTGAAGGACGAAGTGGCAACATTGCATGGATGATTGCAACGTTTCTATATTTATGCAGTTTCGGAATAAACCTCACATCTGAAATTAATTCAAATCTTAATGGTAAATAAATGAATGGAATATTTTTTCTTGAAAAAAAAAAAAAAAAAGTTTTTCCAATTTGATAATTTGGAATTAATATTAACATAGACAAATAAAATAACATAAAACAAATCGCTGAGTCGCCATGACACTTGAGTTGTTTATCTGTCACTGTCTCGTCAACTCTCGTAATTGTAAATTTTTCAATAGTGAAAATAATGGTGAAAGAAGAAAGGTAAAAAAGAGAGCGCAACATAAACTTTTCCCGCGAAAAAACTAGTTTCTCTCGTGGAACAATAGAAAATTAAAAATGTGGCAGGAAAAGGAGAACGCCTGGAACGCGATAAAGATTAAATACAACCAACCAGCCGGGGTTTCGACCAACTGGGTAAGTGCCTATTATATGTATATTATCATATTCTATTACTTTATTTCTACATACTATGTGTTTATTTTTGTTCAGAAACAGCTTCAGGTGAGCAATCATCTGTAATTGAATGTGAGGAATCAATTGCAGAAATCAATAGTGCCAACATAACAATGGTAGACATTCACACATCTGACATATTGAAATAAATATTTTTCTTTTACACAAATATCATATAAAAGTTCTTTAAATGTGTTGTTCACTTTTAGTGCCAATAATATTTGAGGTTTCTGAAAACACAACACAAAAAAAACCTACGAGGAACTGACTATTGATCCTGTGCCCACCACTTTGCAACCAATCAATGAAATGAGACCTCCAAAAAAGAAATGGGCCCATTGGAAACCAGCTAATCTCAAAACTAGGAAACATCTTGCCTTATGTAAGTTTAATTTTTATATCATATTGATGTTATTAAAACCTAATAAAAAATAGCCAATGTGTTCAGAGACTAATGTGTTTTATAAGTGTATGAAGTTCCAGGCCTTTGTCTTTATTAATATATTTATTCTTTGTTTGCATATATGTAAAAGTCCAATAAAGTGTGTAATCTTATAGACTATAACTATATAGGCACTCTTGTTTAGTTTATTGTTTAACGAGCTGTTGCAACAGAACTAAATTTCATAGTAGTAATGATTGTGCAATGAGTGTTAGTAGTGATGGAATGATTTAGATGACACTAAATATTATGTATTCATATATAAAAAGATATATATGTAAGAACTAAAAAATACACTATACAGGTATTAACTCTAAAGGGATTTACTATGATACGAGAAATAGTGAGAAATGTTTGGTATCTATAGATTATAATAAAAATGTAGTATAGAATGAAATTATAGAAATGGTATATAACCATACCAAGATGCATCATTTAATTAATTAATTACTAATAAAAAATAGATAACATTAAATAATTAGGATACAGATTCGGGAAACGTCGAAATAAAAGCATAAGGAATCTGTGCCACATTAATTTAAATTTTTATCACTAATATTTATGATTAATATTAGTGATTGATTTACAAAATTATTGGTTTTTGAATACGAGAAACCATGTTTTTTAAATATTATAGCACAAAAAATTACAAAACACAGATGAGTCCATCAACATAGAATACTCGAAAGAAAATGATCTTTTAAGAATTCATATCCAGTCTCGACTTATAAGTTATCATATTTTCGTCAGTTATGAACTCAATCAGAATAATTACAGAGGTATCACAGGCCACTACTGCACATGCCTCAATGGAAATCGCTCTCACATTGCTACAGGGATTTATTATTTGTCTAATGCCAGATACATATCAAGAATTATTAAACCTGAAATTCTCACAAATGTATTTGATTATAACATAGATATTTCTACTGTTATTAACGGAAATAATTAGACGATTTATTATTTTTAAGTTATATGTACTTATACATAATTATGTCTATTAACAGTAAGTTTTTTTATGTTACTCTTTAAAACTCACCAGATGAAAAATAAAAAGATCCTAGATAAAATATAGGGTGGAATTTGGTACATCATGTTATCTCTATGTGAAGTATCATTTGGTCATAGTTTCGAACCCTAGGCTTTGGGGGCACTTTTCCCAAGGCTATCCTGCGCTATACCTTTTACAATATGAACAACTATACATATTTAAATAAGTGGTTCTTAATTATTTTGTCATTCTTGACTTAGTTCCATACAAAATGTTATTGAATAGGATTGTTGCCATAATTTAATGGATGTACATATTACTAATGTCCATTATATTTCTATACAAATTATGTTTTGAAGAAAGGTATTGTATTAATATTGTATGAAACTACTTTAAATGCACTCCTATGCCGTCCCTTTTTTTATTCTAGAATTCTAGATCGAAGGAATTTCGCATCGTTTTGAAAAAAAAAAAAAAGGGTGGCTTCGGCAAAACTTATTAATAAATAAATAATATATTGTACCAACTAAATTATAAATAAATGTATGTTACTTACAAATTAGTAGTAGTTTTTATGTCATATTCTATAAAAGGTAGAAAAAATAGAAGATCCTGAAAATTATCCACTTGAGTTCTTATTACACGACGTTTCCGTGGACGCAATATACGTTCAGCAAAATCATCAAACTCGTCTTCTAAAATCTCAAAAAGATCCATAATATTTCACTCACAGAAATCTGTTATTTTAAAGAGTTCACAAAATTCACAAACACAAAATAGTAACCTTTCTTTTAGCAGGTAAAGACATTGTTATCCGACAAATAAAAAAATAACAGCCACTCGATCTAGCTGTTAAATTATCACAGAGTTTATCTGCCACACAGACTAAACAGACACCTGTGAAACAGAAATTTGAATGCTATCTGCCAGAAGAGTTTGGGTAAGCGGTCAGACACTTTTATCAGTAAGTGGTGAAACAAGCCCTTAAAAATAATGAAAGAAAATGGAATAAAGACCATAAAATACGGGTTAGAATAGATTATTATTATTATGTCATAACATGCCTTTTCAGATTTTCACTTATTGAAAAACACTGTAGGTAAGATAAGAAATTGTTGGCAATATTACTTGCATCGTTTGTCATGTACCATTAATTTAAATGTGTGTGTTTTGACGCATAATTGAAATTGTTAATTGAAAAAGAAAAAAATAAACGACAATAATGAAATCAATTCCAAAAACTTTCGTAGAAATTACAACTTATACCGGATTTAATGGCCCAAATCAGGCGACCAAAAACATTAAAGTAAAACTATCAGAAATATCAATAAGAAAGCTTGCTTCTCGAGTTGACATACGGTTCAGTTTAGTGCTGAACCAGGGCACCGACAGCACTTTCGTAAATAACTTCCCACAATTTATTAATTTTCATTACTTTAAAAACCTATATTTTTCCCTAAATAATATGTTAGGAGAAATGTGCTCAATTTTAGGGCCGAATAAGACCTGCTAATATAAAATGCTGTCCCTATACCTAATATAAAAAAATAAATAAATAAAATGCATTGACATTAATTCGCTACACCGTTAACGGAGGGCGTATAAAGTATCGCCATTGAAAATCCACCTTTACTAACTACTGCTAATTTAAATAACATAAACAATAAAAATATTTCCACAGATATTTCATACACAGAAGTAGCATTGATGAACATGCATTTTTCTTAAATTTGATATTTCAACAGGTATATCCCCCCCTTGACTTTATGTGGCCTCGGTATCCCAGGAACATTAAGAGGGCACTTTCCAACTCGAACAGCTTACTTAATCCATACTACCTAATTCCATGATTACTCATTAATTATGATATTTTCGCTGGTTGAAATCTTTTAATTACTTACTAAAATCCAAAAAAAAATTTCCGTGGAAACATCCTACCTATAATGTACATTTGAAATTGGGATGTCCTAGCTACCATCTATAAAGGTTTTTCTAAAATATTGGAATTGCTGGCGTATGTTTTATTATTTTCGCGAGTTGAATAAGTGGCGCGAATGTGTTGCGTCGCATTCTGTCTTCGGTTATTCGCATTATAGTAAGTTGAGACAACAAATTCACCCAAATACCCATTACTGAATTCCCACATTCGTACAGCGCCACCCATTTATGTTATCCCAAAATATCAAAGGGAGAGTGTCCACATTTGCCCTTTTAGCTGAATTCAAGGTAGAATTAAAAGCTATTAATTGCCATTATTAGGTGTGTATTATATTATAACATAAAACTAATATTAAATTAATTATTAATTCCATTGCAAGGCCTTTTTCAAATATCTATATTTTATGACCAATTGATTTTTTCAAAGTACTCATTGACTATAACTTATAAATTCTTTATAAGTTCATCTATTATATTATCTACTCTATTAAATTATATACACCTAGCGAAATATACAATTGTAAGTACCACATGATTTTCACTCGTTTCGTCATATAAGATGTAAATAAAAAAATTAAAATAAAATGTAACTAAATAATTACAAGAATGAGTTCTTTTTCAAATGATGTCATTCTTATGTAATTAATATAAAATTGGTTGAAAAAAAAAGTATAATAGGTTATTTTGATGTTATGTTCATTAAGCTCTCAAGCAATGATTATTTTTTAATAATGTATTTTTCGAAAAAATAAAAATAAATTAACCGTTTGAACTAGTCACAAAAATACAATCATTAGCAATATTGTGGTTGCAGTGGCATAAGACATCTTTTGTAAAATTACTATAGCACGTAAAGGTGTGACGTCATTATAGATTAAGCAAATCCAGAACCTGACTGTTTTCGATAAACATTTGTTATTATTTCTTTTAGAAACAATAATTCACGCTACGCTGATATCAATTAGAACTACACTATTTTACTTGTGATTAATAATTGTCATTAATAGCTTATTATTAATTTTTTTAAATAACTTTTCCTGTTGAAATTATATTTCTTACGGCCAAATACTTACAAAGACACTTTCAAAAATGGAGCTCCTCGGACCAAAAACTAGGTTTACCAGTTTGAGAGGCATCCATTTTCTCATATATGCATGTGAGTATTTTTTAAGTACAAACAAATAAAAGCTTATATCTGTTATAGCTTTATCTATGAGGTACTGTTTCAAGCCACACCCCAAGGGCAAGTTCCTTTCTTTGCGATTAATATTTCACAGTACTTTCCTTAAATGTGTTTGGTGATTTTCGTTTCATAGTGTCTTTTCAGATGTGTTTGGTGCGTGAGGATTTGAGAGCTTCCCTTCTCGATCGAGGCGCGCATGCTCGCGTACTACCAGCGCACGGAGTTCATCCTGTTTATAAACAAACCAACAATTTAGTCAATAGGAATCTTTAGGAACGTTGAAGTAAATATCTAGTTCAGTTATTCATGTTATCTTTATCGAATAATACAGAAGGTATTTTTTTTTGGAGTTTACTCCCTAAGAATCGATTTTCACATAAGATCCCCGATATGGAAATTTTATGAGGACTAAAATTAATACAAGCGTTACGTTATCTGTCACTTTGACATCTGTGCGACAGCTGACACATGTATTTGTAGTAATAACAAGCAAGCAAACGTCGAAATCTTGTATGAAAATTGTAGTCCGAGTTGAGGAACGAAACGATAGCGCGTTATAACTTGCTGGCGCGGTTTTATCTGTCGTCGAAAAAATGACTTATTTGAACTTATAAAACGTAGTGACATATGTGTATACAGAATGTAACATAACTTTTGTTGGAACACGTGACATCTTAGTATGCAGAATGTAACTAAATAATATGAAGTAATTAGGTATCTAGTTATCTATTGCCAAGAGGAAAATTTTATACATTTAATTAAAATATTAAATAAAATTTAAAAAGGTTATTTTACCCCCCATCCAAGCCTATCTGCTAGGTCCTGACAACCGTCGTCGCAGTCCCCCAAGCGTGCCACGTCCCTCACCCCTTCGTCTAACTGCAACCCTCCCCCGAAGCCCACCAATCGCATGAGGGGCGACCGCATTCCGGCTCGCTCGCGGTTCAACAGCAGGCGAGGGCACCAGTCTGGTACCCTGGATGGAGTCACAACGAGCACAACATGAACACTTCTCATTGACCCATATTGAAAAGTCTGTGTACACATTTGAAATTTTCATCAGGCAAATGAATATATATATATGGTTTGAGCTGTTTCTGCGATTCGCGCGGCATGCCGATCTATCTTCGTTCAAGAATGATAACCGAATGACCACCATCATTGAGGACTAACATTCACATTCTCGTCAAATTCATTTAATAGCAAGTCTATTCACATTGCGTGTATATCCATATTTACCTATCTATCTATCTGTCATCTATACAATCCGCTTCATCAAGAGCCTATTATATGTCCCCACTGCAGGGGCACAGGCGCCCCTGCACACTGCATTATTATTATTATTATTCTTTTGGCGTATGCAGGTTTCCTCACGACGTTTTCCTTCACCGTTTGAGAGCAGTCAGTAAATGCACTAAAAACCATTGGTACATGGCATGACCGGCGATCGAACTCGGACCTCTCACATGATAGGACGCGTCTTTCTCACTGCGCCACCGACACTCTCTACAATCTGCTTATTTGAACTATATTTAACCCAACATTCACTGAATACTGAATTGTTTGCGTGTCACGTGTGATTGTGATTCATCGAGTGACATGTAGAACCAAAACCTGGATTCCACGAAGAAACTCTAAGGAGTCTAGATAAATAACCACCCCAGTGAGTTTTTTGCAAACAAGGCGTCACAAGCCCCGCCTCAAACCAAATATTGTTTTTGGTCGGCGCCTACGCACATGTATTTTTTATGGTCATTGAACAACTTACACAAACTTACATATCAATGAGTGAAGCGAAAGGTTGTACTTCAAGAGACGATCCCATTACGATGAGCATGTCGCAATGCTGAAAGTCCTCCTGGAGACAGCTCTGGAACCTTTCCGGTAAACTCTCCCCAAAGAACACAATGTCCGGCTTCACTACACCCGGACACTCGGTACAAATTGGTATTTGATCAGTAAACACAAATTCTGAAAGGATTTATAATCACATTAGTTTGTGAACATAAAATTTATTATGGGTCACTGTTTATTGCAATCTGTTACAGAAAACCATCATTAAGTATACAGCATTTGTGCTGTTGTGTTTTAGTATGTAAAGGACACATAAGTACGGAGAGCCGACAGCCGCTAATCTCAAAAACGATTTAACTGATTTGAATGCGGTTATAAACTGATGTATTGTAGGAAGCTTCCCGTAAAATTCAGTGTTTGTTTCGTTCCAATCGGTTTACAAACAAAAAAGTTACACACTATACCGTATACCACGTGTACGACGTGTAATTTTGTTGATAACCTAAGGAATTTAATTTTTTAATACAAAAAATATCTTGTTTTTGTGCTTACGTAGACATAGGCATTATCAAGCTCTACAACTTTTTATAGAAATCTCTCACCGTTAAAGCAGCGTGCGAAAGAAACGTTTTCGTTCGACCGTTTCTCGTCGCCTTACTTTGAAAATTCAATGACCACAATAAAACCTTATCATTTTACGGGATAATATTATAACCTATGTCCATCCGGAAATTCTATTGGTCAAAGATTTTTTTTTAAATCGGATGAGTAGTTTGGAAGTAACTTTGTTCTTTAATTCGTTAATATTCTTATGAATGTCCATTAAGGTTCCACAACTATTTAGGTGATCACACATATTTAGGGCATTAGTCCTTAGTCTTTTCTTATAAAAAAAACCACATTGGTGGCTGTTGACACCAGTAGACACAAGTACTAACTTAAACAGATAATGCACCTTTAATTTTTTAGAATGCACATGTGGATTAGAAATGATTTACTGAAGAAAAAAAAGATCTTATTGAAGAGTAGAAAGCTCTTACTAAAGAAAACATCAAAAGATAAAACTACTGTTGAGAGAATAGTCAATACAATGCATAGTTGGCTAATATCCTTGAAGCCGATGACATCTTACACAGAAGGGAGGCATTTAAAATTTTATATACCTTTAATAAATTCCAGAGAGTACTGTTTCTTGCACTCAAGACAGTGTGAGGTAAAGAAAGTACCGTGAGCCTCTACAAGTTTTTCCTCTGGAATACCGGCACCCCGTTCTAGAGTATCTATATTTTGTGTATAATGACGCAGCAATAAACCTGAAAATGATGTGTTAACTGTATTAACAATTGTAAATTAGATTACACTTAGGCGCTGCGCAAACTTAGCCATCAGCCAATTGTAAAACTGGCTTTATGGAAAAAATGTACGTACAAAAAAGGATAGCATTAGCACAGTCTAATCATAGGTACTTACGTCATACAGTCAGACAACGAATGTACTTGCGTAGAGCAACATTCGGCGAACTCCCTTTAGTTTGCAGGCTCGAACATTGGGCGTTGATGTATGACGTAAGTATGGTTAGACTGTGACAGTACGATTACATAATTAGTTTTTCAAAATTTCCTAGTCGAATTATATCGAATTTGTCCACTATGGCCGGTTTTCGTACCACTTATCGATAGCAATCTGCATGCTGTTGCACATTCCTATCGCCATTGACGTTTATTGCTCGACGATTAAGTTGATAATACATCTACTATAATAATTAATTACAAAAGTTATGTCATCCATATTTTTACTTTAAAAAAATAAACAAATAAATGCTGTAATGAATCAGGCCTGAAAATGAATAATTTTGACTATTATGCATGTATTGATATATGATTAATTTATCAATGATTAATTTTTTACAGATTTTTTAGAAGTCTTAAAGTGCTTTTTTTTTATTTTCATTTTTATGATGTAACTTCTTTTAAATTTGTTTGGTGTTAATATTCTTGTTTATACATATAGTTATCTCTATCATTGGACAAATGCATCATCATCTCTCTGTATGTAAAAACAAATAAATTTATTTACCTTTATCATGCAGTAACTTTATGAAGTAATGTGATATAGTTGGCTTAAAGCTTCCCGGGAATAATTCCTTGGCTAGAGTGAAGAAGGGCTTGGGGTTTTGTCTGAAGAAATTAATTTCAAATATAGCCTGTGGTTCGGGAAGATTGTACTTTTGCAAATTGTGGTATAGCCCTGTTTCTGGACTGCGAAAGTCTGGAATGCCAGCAGCTGAAAAGAGAGTTTGAAATTGTTTTTTAGATAGATAACATTACTATGTTTGTGTAATTTATTGTAAGTCGACGACAAGACCCTTAAAGCGTTAAAGCAATTGCTTTAACACTCTGTCTCAGGGGTCCCAGGTTTGATTCGCAGTAGGGCCAACTTTAGAATTCAATGTTTTATAGTTGGCTGTGTTTTTTTCATGTAAAGGTTGGCAGACAGACTGACAGAACACTTGATGGTAGGTTGGCTACCGTCGCTTATAACACAAGCAACGCCACAGTAGGATTAAGGATAAGGCATTGGGAAGGGTTAGAGAAATGGGCTCTGGCATCTCTTACTCACTCAACAAAACACAACTATACATATGCTATTATTTTACGGTGGTCTTCTGTAAGGAGGTGATTAATGTCGCTAGATGGTCCCCCCAAATAACTGCGAAATGCAGTGGTGCCCTGCCACTACTTTCCAGATCCAACTTTGCTCGTATTATAGGCAGCAGTATCCACCTACCATCAAGTGGACCGTCAGCTTGACTGACATCCTTAACATAAAAAAATTAATGATAAGGCTGCACGTGGCTAAAAGTAACTATTTTTTTTAATGGTAAGATCGGAAACATGGGATTTTTTTTTTAATTATTTTAAGATCGGCAGACAGGCTGACGGTCCACTTGATGGTAGGTGGCTACTGTCTGCTATAACATAAGCAACGCCAAGTGCACTGCCGACTACAGTAGGATTAAGGATAAGGGATTAGAAGGGGATAGGGAAATGGGCTCTTATGATGATAACTATGATATTTATAGCTGGTTATTGATATTTTCAGAGTTAAAAGGCTTGTAAAAATAACATTGGCAATCGCTCGTAGAGGCAAATCTATGAAGGAAAAAAGTTCAATGCATCAGGCATTGAAGTTCATATAACACTAGTTTTTGTTTGCGATTTAGTCGATGTGAGACGCCACAGAAACAGTTATTTATTCATTAAACAGGTTTCAAAGGAACACTTTTAAACATTAACTTTACCAGGTTTTTGGAAAGTTAAAGGCGGGCCTGTGCATTCGCGGTTAGAGCAAAATTAACCTTGGCCGAGGGAGTGCTGGAACATAGCCCTGTATGGAAAATTTCACAGTAGTCAGTTGAGCGGTTTTGGAGTCCATAGGGAGCATACATACAAAAATTGATTTTTATTTATAAAGATTCATAATAATTTATTTAAATACTTGCATGTTGATATACCAGCTCCGGATAGGGTTATTATATTTTTGCATCTATCACTCTTAATCCACTTGACAATACCGTCTAAGTTAACTTCGTCTAAAACCTTTTCTACGGATTCAGGTGTTTCTGAAGCGAAGCCGAGTGTGGCTGCAAAGTATCGTCTTATTGAGTCCACATCTAAATCCCTTATCCTAGCGCCGAGACTTTCGAGAGGATTTGGCGGGATAGCCCCTTCCACTGGATTGTCATCTGAAATTATTGATAAAAAATTTAATGTTTGTATTTTTTAATTAACTGTGTTATTAATTGGTAAATTAATAAAAACATACCATTGCTCTTTCCTGGCGGCGAATTACCAGACATTATTGGTAAATAATAGAAATTGCGACTCCAAATCTTTGTCCAATTCTGCCACGGTTTTTTTGACAAACACAGCAGACTACACAGAGTACGCATTCTCGGAAATAGTTATAATTTTGTGTGATAACAACAATGGCGTACAGAGTCAAAGTACAACTTAAATGTTAAGTAAAGTATTACGTAACAGACAACTACGTATGTGTAATTATTAATCGTCTGAATTATTAATTAAACAAATTGATATTTAATGTAACGCAATTATAAAAAATAAAATAGTTAATATGTGTTTGTTGAATTACAAAGAATACGTTAACTGTCTTTGTAAATGCAAATTACTATACTCCGGCTCAAAGATGTTGTATTAGTCTGACTAATACAATTATCTTTGCTCCGGCTATATGATAGTTTTGATCCGTTTTGACAAGAGTGAATCTATAGGTACATTTTCTATAATCACGGTTTAATCGCATAGAATCAAAGATAATTGTTAGGTACAGACTAATACAACATCTTTGTATAGAATAATAACTGGACATAAAGAAATGTCAAAAACGCTTTCATAATAATATTGACTGTATTATACGTCACTTCTTTGGGAGCGTCATGGAAGTAATAAGTATGTACTATATGGGAGCGTTCATAATTCAACCTTGCATGCTTGCGAGTGAGTACATTCTTAATTAGGTACCCAATACCCATTTAAAATATCTTTTTAAAAAACTTCATTATCATTGTTTTTTTGTCTTACTTTATAGTAATTAAAAATATAGACAGAAAATCATGTCGAAATATTTTATTACGTCAATTTGGGGCAAACAATTGGGGTGAATAAATACTTAAAGAAAATTTTAATAAGTGGCTAAAAGCGTAACGTTTTGTACTTAGGCTCGCCTTACATGAGGTATATTGTAAGTAAGTAGGTATTGTTATATACTTACTTGGTGTAAAGCGTCTTAATAAAGATTAATACTTTAAGAAAACGTTATGGCTGTTTCAGACTAAATAAAAAGTAAGAAAACTACTCCAAAAAAGAGTAGTTTCTATTGCTTCAATTTTATACCCGATCACTCTTCTATAGTGTCAGTGTTCTGAGTGGATATTCTTGTGGGAAACGGTGGTCTCTTATAATAAACATGAGTGATGATTAAATATTGTAATATAAGTATATAGGCATTGTTAATATTATGTTGACGAAATTATTTAATTTATAAATTTTCTGAATTTAATGGGATTTTTATACCATCGATATTCTTTAAAATTCCAATAGCATTTTATAGCAAAACGAACTAATATAAAATAGACAAATTCTACAACACTAATAATCGAAAATCCTATTAGTACTCCTGCATAACCTCCAACGTTACCTGAAAAAATATAATATAAATTTGTAGATACTGATATCGATAGAAATCAATGATAGTCAACCTATTGGCAGGCCTCTGTCACTCCGTGTGTGCCGTGGCTCGTGATATAATTGCCTGTCGCTCACATTGAATGTGAAAGGAGTGCAACTTCTGTACAGTACGCTAGTGTGCTAGTACTATTATTTATTCTGTGCTATTGGTTGAGTGGTTATGGTGCTCGCCTTAGCGCTATGACTTGGGGTCCTGGGTTCGAAATCCGGCAGGGCCAACTTTGGAAATTGACTTTTTAAAGTTGGCTCCGGTCTGGGTGTTATAGCAGTGGCTAGGCACACTGCCTTTCGCATTGGGCCCCTTATAGAAATACAGTGAAATAACATGTCTTGTGTGCTGTTGTGTTTCGGTGAGTGAATAAGGGATGCCAAAGCTCCCTATCTCTTATCCCTTCCTAATGTCTTATTCTTAATCCTACTAAGGTTCCCAAGGCCTGCAACACACATGCAGCAACTATGACGTTGTTTGTGTTAGGTAATAGGCGATGGCAGTTGTATGGTTGGACCATAGTATAATAATATTACTTCGCCAAGTTTGGCACTCGGCTCTAGAGACAGCTCGACACAAGCTCGACTCGACTTTACTCGAGTCCCATTTATTACATGTATAATTAAGATAAAACCGTAAGGGTTTTACTATGTGATTACTTTAATCAATGTGTAAAATGACATATTTTATTTGTTAACAAAAAGCATCCCATAAATATCATCTTTTGTGTGAGTGATGGCAAATATTAATGCTTCATTTTTTGTTTAATACAATAAAATGGCAATTCGACAGTGACGTAAGCTTGTGCCACAAGCGAAGTGCCAGACCATCTTTTCTTTGATCATGGGTAAAGCCATTAAGGAACCATCATTGTGCCAATGTGAATGAAATGTTATTAAAGAGACTGTTATTACATATTACTTATCTTATTTTATAATTTTGAAAGTATTTCCTAACTTTTAAAATTATAAGGCTTAAGAAAAATGTTTAAATAAAATTCTTACTCAATATTTCGAACCAATAAGCAACAACGTCGAGTATATTCAAAATTCCATCTTCAGTTGATTGATAGACACTAATAACACATTTATTAGTCAAGTTTAAATCGTGGCTGTTAAGAAAAAAAAAGACTAAAATAAGTTATTCAGTAGATATGACACGTCGAAAAGGTTTACATAAGGTGTACTTACTACCTTTAGGTACCTTTATGTAGTCCACCTTTATGTAAACCATGGAAGTATTATATACTTACTGCTGATGTAAACTAAACAAATGCCACAAAATACAACCATAGTATAAGCAAACGCTAAATTATTGTGTGAAGCAAAAGCTTTGTTTTGATTCCAATTAAAAGTTTTTTAAAACATACATGAAAGAACT
The DNA here is from genome assembly GCA_910589475.2 of Bembecia ichneumoniformis. NCBI lineage: Eukaryota > Metazoa > Arthropoda > Insecta > Lepidoptera > Sesiidae > Bembecia > Bembecia ichneumoniformis. The sequence continues at coordinate 5,770,088 of OU342537.1, read as the reverse complement.
CCTAAACATCTTTTTTTGGTGAGGCTGTGGTAAATTTGAGGGAATTTTTGATACTTTTGTGTAATGTTGGGTAAATTCGCAATTCGGTAAACATTCCGGGCAGTGCAGTGAATCTTGGAGCTCCAATTCAAGACCCCTCAAGTCGCCAGCATTAATTGGATAAATAAACATTAATTTTTCTGAAAATAAAAAATGAGTGTTATGTGTAAAGAAATATGTAGTTTAATTTACCTATTAAATTAATTGACATGAAGATATATTTTTCTTTCACTTTTTCTAATTTTTATAGTAAGAAAGAAAGAAACATAGCGTAAAGTTGAAAGAAGGAGGTTTGGAAGCGGTTTTCGTTACATAATGGAAAGAGCTTTAAACGAAGATAGAGTTAAAGTTCTATCCTTCCTTGGAATTGTAGGTCATCCTGTAACTTCCTTCGCAACTTGCCTAGGGTAGGCAATTCTTTTTCGGTGACGTGGAAATTATGGGTGATTATTTTTATAATACCCTGGTCAAAGCTCTCAATGTCTGTTATTATTGGTTTTTGTTTGATTCTTTTATTTTTGTCGGGAGTTCGGAAGACGGTAAGAAATTCCGAATCTTTTGAACCCTTGACAATTCGTCTCACTGTAGACCCGAACATTTTGTTGCCTCTGCGGTCCGCTTCATGCATTGTTTTAAATTATCAATTGCATTATTATTAGCCTCTCTCTTCATAAAACAATATACGTCATAATTTTTTTTTTCACTTTTATGTGTAAAATCCTTTCGTAATTAAAAACTTTTGTACGCGATGGTATTTTGAGAACGCAACGTGAACACACCGCGGAAAGCAAAAGTCGACTGACGAACCAATAGCCCACCGGCAAGCATGCAGTATCGCTGCATGCTTGTCGGTGCGCTATTGGTTATGAGATAGGTACTTATAATTATGAGTACTTATAATGAGCTCATTATGAGATACTTATAATGAGCATCTCGACCGCCAGCGTTCTTTTCACGTGACGGGATTTATGATTAATATAGTGGAAAACGACTAATGACAAAAGTGAATAGGTTTTTTGATTTATATAATGCTTAACATATATAATTGTTGTCAGATTTAGACCATAGATAGATCTTCATTGTTATACTTATTTAAAGGAGAGTTTTAAGTGTTTTTAAAAGTTCATTATTTTTAAAATTTTACAAATTATACCTACCAGTCGTTAACTATACATATCTTATGTTAGCGATATTAATTCACCTCTGTATTTGTTGAGACACCGCAAATGTTCTAGCGTACACTGAGGTCCACTGTAGGAGCTTGGAAAAAAATATGGTATACAATTGCATAGCGATAAAACAGCCCTAATTCCGCAATTCAAAATGCAACCGCTGTAAGAATACATATTTCCGAAGGCTTTGCTTTCGTCCTGGAAAAGGCATTGTCTCTGAAAATAAATAAATATTTATAATTTTTATTTTGCGGTCAATTGGTCATAAATGGTAACATAGTTTACCGTCGCAGGTGAATATTTGCGGACTTCATAAGCAGCTTTTTGCTGGATCGACGTGAGTTCATAAGAAACAGCCTTATTCGGCTCCACCAAACGGTAACCAACGCGGCCTCCAAACGGATCGGCGTATTGTTTTGGGTCAAATATGAACACCTTAAAACATGATTGTTACATTATTATGAATTATAGATTCATGTAGCAAAATTAGGTGTAGCAAAACTTTTTTGTGGCGGGTCTCCCATGAACTGTAATGGTATAACTTTAAAATAACGACATAAAAAAATTGTAGCAAAAAATTATAAAAAGAAATGTTACTACTAAAATTGTAATAAAATAGTAAATTTAATTTATACTAGATATAAATCTAGTATAAGGTCCGCAAACGGACCCGAGTAAGGTGTTCGTTTGCGCTCGCTCACACATAGTTCGATCAGGGATACGTACAGTTGACTCCCCCAACCCAATCTCAACCCACAGGGCCTGATTTACCCACAGTGTATATAGGCTTGAGCCTAGGGCGCTAGTTCCGAGGAGGCGCCTCCGAGGTTTCGCAAGCATCACAAAATAAAATTTGGTTAAGTATGCTTAACCAAATTTCACTCAAGCACTTTAATAGTAGGTACCAAAAAGACGATTTTTTGGAATAAAATTTTTACCTCAAATCCATTCACTGGAATTATGGGGAATGCGTAGTCATCAAGGAGCGGATCCACAATCACGTTCAGGCCATACTGTTTGCCATGGTACCTCTGTCGTTTCACTATAGAGATCGTATGTGTTGGTCTGACAAAATTAATTCTTTTTAATTATGGCTTGGGAAAAGTTCTTCCCAAAGTGGCATAAAAACAACAAACAAACAAATAATCAATAATCTTCTTTTTATAACAAAACCGGTGATGTCTGTAATTGTGATCTAGAGATTTTCAATTGAAAATATGATGAAAAGAAATTTTTGTTAATAAAAATATTTAAAAAATGCATTAGGTAGCAAGCCCACTAGGTGCGCTAGGGCCTTGTCGTGGTGATGTGGACGGGGGTCTTAACCCTCGGCAATCCGGGTGGTTGTAGGAGGCGGTGAGGTCACCAGCCTTCGCTTTGCTGATCGAATTGTCGCTAGGGAACAAACAAAGCACACGCGTTTGTACTCCGAGCGGGAGCCGATCATCGGAGCCCGTGGTGGAGCATTATTTTGGAGGTTCAACTGTCGGTTGGAGCTTCATCGGTCACCGCTCGCTGGGTTGAGATTCCGTACTTGGCTCACGCTGGCGTTGGCCGGTGAGAGACGGTACCCTCAATCCTTGTGCGTCGGACCGAGGTATAGGTATCGGTTCTACCCACGAAGACTGGCGCAGATCGCAGCGAATAAAATTAATTTATTTTGAAAGTATTTTATGCATAGATAATATTTTTTACATGCCGTACATTTTCGTTGGTCCAAAGGTTTGTAGGGGAAAAAAAACTCAAGGAAAAATCCATATAACGAAATGTAAGGTGAAATTCATGACGATATTTTTTTTTACGGCATTTAGATAGTTTATTTGTACTTAATGCAATAATTTATAAAAGTTAATGCCGTACAAATCTGAAAGTTCATATTGATAAAAAAGTAATAAAAATATTAAATAAATATAATTTACATATATATCGCTTACGGAGCGACGTTCTGTTACGCTTACGGACCTGCTTTTTTTTTTTTTTCACGAGGAGAGAAATCTTCAAAAGATACCTTATGCTCAAATGCCGCATGCAATGCAAATGCCCATAGAGGTTATGTGGGACTCTTACCGCACTAAAACTCACCTCGAAATGGGTGTGGTTCTAGTCCATAGCTTTGGAACCGTAACCAATTTACACCTGCGTATACTGTACTGTGTGCTAAGTAGTCGTGGGTCGTGGGTCATAACGTATTTTATTCGGATGTACTCGGCTTGGACCCGAGTAAGGTGTTCGTTTGCGCTCGCTCACACATAGTTCGATTAGTATGTGTGTACTGTTCTTTCTATAGTTGTGAGATATTATGGTCTACATTAAAATGTACGGCATCATTTTTTCCTAATTAATTTATCTTAATACTATTTAAAACAAAGGAAAAATGTAGAAAATTGCTATATTTTATTAATCTATGAATATTTAAACTTTTGCAATAATTTCAGTTTTTGTATTTCTCTATAAATTTTTTTAGAACAGTTTCTTTTGAACGGCAATACCACAGTAAATACCCAGTAAAATATCTTCATACAAACGTGCCGCTCTCGGTTTGAATGTGTGCGTGCGCGCTGCGCGCCGTGTCGGCACGCGATTTCACGCACACGCTAGCATAATATATGGGGGAATAAGGTGGCGGCAGTACGGGCTGTGCCGCGCGACTGTGAGCACGCGCGTACGTCACATGACCGCTCGCGATCGTCAACTCTCGCCGGCCACTTACCATAATATTAATTATTACGAGTATCATGACTTCAAAAAGGGGAAAAAAATATTGTAGTGTTTTCGGGTGCCTCAATAACGATTTTGCAAACCCGGACTTATCATTTTACCATGAGCTACCGGAAAAAAATGCATTTTTTTATGTTTGTGGCGCTTTGTTAAAAAAATGTGTTGATTACCATAAGAACTGCGAATTATTAAATAATTACGTCGACGTTAATCAACGAGCTTGTAATTTAAGTATAGAATCTAGAAACACCCATTACAGGAATTACGGCAAAGATCGAAATTTACTCATGATCCCACCTGATGATTTTGTCGTTAACGTAGAAATGATGGAGCAGGTGTTTCGCAAAGCGTTCGAAAAGGACCACATCAACATTAAAATTGGCCGGTCAATTTATGATCAACTGAATGATATAGAATTTAAGATGCCCTGTCCATGCTTTCCTAAAAGCTTTTTACAAAAATTGTACATAAGAATGAGAATTTACTTTACATTAACAAATAATAATAAAGCGTTCCGGACGTGCAGAAACTGGAGAAAAATTTTCTCGGTATCAAATTTGTAACTTAATATAATAAATGTTATGTGAATAAAGGCTTTTTATTTTTACTAAATTTATAAATTGGTAAAATATTCAATCATAATATGCTTTTTATTACATAAATTTAGATCAAGTGCTGCTTGTTCGAAAATAAAAGTAAAAGCGACAACCCTGGGGATCAACGCAAGAGTAGGCTAATAACTCGGTGGGCGGCCTTAGATAACCTACTGTTCTGTATTTACTGTGGCAATACTATGTAACAATTGTATTTTACAATATCATGTTAAAAAAAGTTGCCCTACAGAGTCAAATGATTTTACAGCTTTATAAATCAAGTATACCATGAAATTAAGATAATTATTAATATACATTCAAATGAACAATAATTTTTTGACGGCATTATTTTTAATAGTACTTTTGAGTGCTAGATAATGTTTTGGAACCGAAGCCGTACTTTTTCAAATCACCCCCCGGACCACGGAAAGAGAGGGGGTTGCAACCCTCGATTTTTTCCCCTTGTCGCATGATTTTTGTACGGCGTTGCGGAATAATGGATTAGAAGCTGTATTGAAACAGTATGAAACTGATGCCGTACAGAATGAAATGACCAAATTTACCCTGGAAATTGTCAGAAAATAAAAAAAATTACCCACTTTGTGGCGCACCATTTTTTTACGGCACTGCGCGCTTTCTTATTATTTTTCATGGATCTATCGATGGTAAAAATGCCGTACAAAAATATATGACCAAAATATACTCACTCTACCTGCACTTTTGAATTCTCACCAGCACTCATTTGGACACTTTGGACAGCTTACAAGTGACGGCATAGTGCTGAATCTTATTATTTTATGCTCTTATATCGTCCTATATACGTCACCTGGTGGTTCATATGACCTGGACATATGAACCACCAGGTGACCAGTAAAGAATGTGAACAATCTCCGAATGTATTCATAAATATTTCTAAGAAATATAATAGGGAAATAGAAATTAAATATGTAATATCGTTTTTAAGGGGTTAACTTTTTGGATTATGAAATCATCTTAAAATAATAAAAATTCACGATGTTTACATTTTTTGGAAATTTCAAAAACATGATCGCCTTAATTAGACACTAATCCATATAAACTTTTTTAAATATTATTAAGGGTGGCGGACAGACTAACAGTCCACATAGTTTAGATGACAACCGTCGCCTAAGGACACAAAGCAACACTATAGCTGCACCAGGGTCGGCAGGCACGTGCGCTGCCGCCCCTGCAGGAATTTATTCAGGAATATTCAGGCTATTACCTTCCACCTGCGTTATACTCAAGTACATAATTGAATACACAACAATGACCCCGTATTGTACGACGCACTGTGAATAAGCTCATACAGTCCACTGTTTCGGCTGCCCATGTGCATCTCACCAACATGTCTTCACACTTCGGAGAGAGCTGCAAAAACAATATTACTGGAAGAAATCACTTTCAGGCATAAGAAAAAATTACGTGATGGGCCATCATTATTAATTACAATGATTTGAAGGCAAAAATGTATTAAATACATTTTTAGTAAGGCGTAGTATTAATTAAACTAATCAATAATTAATATATTGAACAGAATAAAAGAAATTAACAGAAACTGAAATCAAACTATACACATCAAGATGTTACTCGTAGATGGAGAAGTTGTCGGATTTCTCTAAGGAGATATACGGTGTGTATATGTATGTGTTTGTGATAGCACTGTGTTTTTCAAAACATAAATAATACATTAGGGGAATCCCTGAAAACATACCAATGGAATTTTGCAAATGATGAGTATGCAGTTGTCGGAACAACTGAGAGCTATGGACTGGGTTGTTATGGTTTAAATTTAAATAAAAAGGAATGGTATTCCTCTCACATTTCGTTTTCTACAGCCTGTATAAGCCTTAACAAGCCTGTATTGTACAGTAAAAATATTGTGAAAATAATATCAAAAAAATTTACACAGAGAGAAGAAAATGACTAATTCCATTTTCCTTCTTACATCAAAACCATTTTATACATAATTTACGTAAGTTCTGAGCATTTTTATTTTTTTAGCAATAATGAACATAAAAATAATATTTTATTTTATTATTAATAAAATAATAATTTAACCAACAAAAATTGCAAAAATACGTGAGTTAGGTAGGTATATATTTTTATACACACCCTATTCATGACATTATATGTCTGAAAGGTTTCTCCATCAATATAGTCCATGAGTCGATGGCCGCTCAAATACTCGCTGTATTCAAAATTAAGAAGCCGTCCATTTTGTTGAACAAACCATTCCACTTCTTCTAATGTCACTTTATAAGCAGTCAGGTTAGGATAGCTATTGGAAAATTTGTAAAATTAATATGTGGAAAGTAGGTAATTTTTGACTTAAAGAGGTAGAAAAATTACCCCTTTTGCATAAATTCAAACTTTTGACATCAGCCAGAATTACCATTTCGAACCAGTAATTTCAAATTATATGATTTACTAGCTGAGCCAGCAACTACGTACGCGTGGTTTTTTTTGTGAACCGATTGGAATAAAACAAACTAATGTTATGGAAAGCTTGCTACAATACAACAGTGAAAACCGCATTCAAATAGGTTAAGCCGTTTCTGAGATTAGCGTGCACAAACGCATAGACAGTTATAACATAAGATTTTTTTAATTTTTTTTTTTAAACAATTTTGATGTACAGATATGGCTCGTTTACGATTTCATAATATTTTATTAGGTCGGGGAAAAGTCTTATCGCATATAGTATGTGTAAACTTGTAATAAAATCTCTTTGGTTGTATACTATTTGTATGTGGCCGGTTTTGATGACATTAAAAAGGTTACATTTAAAAAAAAAGAGACAAATTAGTAAAATGTTGTTTCCAGTTCTTTTTCTTTTGTTTTTCTTTCTGAGTGAATTACATTTTAAAATTTTATTACAAAAAAAGAAAAAATGCAACGCCAGACGCGAAAAAAACTTGTGACGTTTATGGACCTAATGCAGTGTCAGTAAGAGTAGCACAAAGTTGGTTTAGGCGTTTTCAATCCGGGAATTTTGATGTCAAAGATGCAAAATGGACGCCATTTTTGAATAAGTGAAGCAAGATCGGCATATCGGTAATCACGACATAGCTGAAGAACTGGGAATTGACCACGAAACAGTTTTGACCCATTTGAAAAAATCTGGGTATCCAAAAAAGCTTGGGTTTGGGTTTCCAAAAAAGCGATATTTGGGTGCCACACGAGCTCACTGATAGGTGATAATAGAAAGCGATAGGTGGAGTTAGTTTATGTTTATTTTATTTTTTTCTCTTTATTCTTTGTCTAATATGTAAGTGTCTATCTTCTGGGTGAGCTCGCTCCATCGTCGGCCTTATTCTTCTTACATGTTCAAGAGAAAACCCATCTTTAATAAAAAATAAAAAATAAATATAATATGTATAAGTATATAATTTAAAAAAACTGTGGACACATTTCTGAAAATTATTATTACAATAAAGGGCAGCTGGTAGGCTGATTATCGTCACCTATCTAGGGGATTCAATTGGGTTGCCGATCCTGGCGGGAAACGTAAAAGAGGATTTAAATTTTTTTCTTATTAGGCGACATTAAGTAACTTACATTTCTTTAGCGTAAGCTTTAGCTGCTCTCTTGCTGATTCTATTACTGTTGCAGAGAGCGATGGCAGGAAAGTCTATGTTAGAGATGTGATAGGTCGATGATTGCATTGTCACGATGAGCGGTTTAGCGAGCGTGCCGAACCAGAGGTAGACAAGGAAGTAACAAGATAAACCAACCATCGTACAGAAGATTAAAAGCCAGAATATTCTGAAAGCACAAAAAACTTTGATAAACTTTTACTCTCAGAAGTGGATACACTCGTAAACCGTTTAATTAATCGATACTTAAATTAGTCTGATCTAATTATTTTGGATTTGTCATGCGATCAGTCTTCCAGACCATGAGCATTGTTGGTTACACTTGGTTTGAAAAGCCAGTTCTCCAAGAAAGCGCTTGTGGCCCATGCTGTGACAACAATTAGGCCACGTTGTTAAAATCACGTTGTTATTTTGCGCCTTTTTAGGCCGTTCATAGTGTCGGCTGGGTAATGTCAACTGTACGGCTAGTTTATTTGGGTGGTATGACAAATGGGAATATTTTTTTTAATGTTAAGATCGGCAGACAGGCTGACGGTCCACTTAATGGTAGGTGGCTACCGTCGCCTATAACACAAGCAACACCAAAGCTGCTGCAAGTGCGTTGCCGACTACAATAGGATTAAGGATAAGGGGTTAGGAGGGAATAGGGAAATGGGCTCTGGCATCCCTTACTTCACTCACTGAAACACAACAGCACACGTGCTTTTATTTCACGGTGGTCGCTGCCGCCAGACGGGCTGCCCAAATGACTGCGAAACGCCGTGTATCCTGCCACTACTTTCCAGATCCAGACCAGAGACAACTTTGAAAAGTTCAATTTTTCAAAGTTGATCCTGCCGGGAATCGAACTCGGGAACCCTAAAACAGAGCGTTAAGGCAAACACCCTAACCACTCATCCAATGGGCTCGTCAAATTTAACCGGAGGCCTGCTAAAACACAAATAAAGCCCCAAGTTTCTAATGAATCAGGGTGAGTTGGAAATCAGAAGGGGTCTTATGCTATAAAATGTTTGTGCTGTAAGAAAAACTACGGGGGAAAAAAAGAAAAAAGTTTCAGTGCAGAATAAAATTTGGATATGTTTCTCAAGAAAATTTCTTATGAAAAGAAAAAAAAGTTCATCTCCATTATTATTTTGATCTATCTATCTGCCCATCTTAGATGGACAGATGACCTGGACAAGACAACAAACGGAGCTTGGCAAAAAACGGCAAGAGACCGAAATAAGTGGAAAGCTTTGGAAGAGGCCTATGTCGCAAGACAAGTTGGAGTTGTTGGTGATAAATAATATATTATGCTTTCTTTTCTTGTTAATTAACTTCAGCAATAAAGGCTATTTTTATTTTTATTTTATTTTTATCTGCCCATCTATCTTGAGATAAGCAAATAAATAACTTTATTATTTATGCCTTCAAGCTCTGAATTAAAATTGTGTAAGGGTTAGTGAGCTTACCTACGAAAAATGCTTATAGTAGGGTCCATTACTTGTTTAACACCAGCTAAAGAACAATTCCTCACATATTCCTTAATGGCTTCCTTGAAACTGATTTTACAAATCGATGCGAAACTTAACTTTTCGATTTTAAACAGTTTTATATTTCCTTTTTCAACAAAAATACGATTCATTTTGACTACCATTGCTTTTTGTTTGGAAAATTAAAATGAATTAATTGCATATACAGAAGTAGAAATAGCGTGTTTGAATCTAATTAAGTCGCATTAACAATAAACATGAAAGCAATGGATTAAAATGAATTTTATCGGTGCTTGAAATACACCCGATAAATTTAATTTGCCAATGTGAAACGGAGACATAATTGATTTCGTGATTTTGTATACGTATTATTCGAATTATAGAACACGATAGAATGTTACTAAGAGAAAATTAAGAATAGTTACAGGTGAAAGTAATTACTTTAAACTTCAGGTGAAAGTAAGGTGTCAATAATTATTGTCATAATAATTGACACCTTACTCGAGTAGAGAAATTTTATCCTGAATAATAATCCTATCGATTAGTATAATAAAATAGTAAGTGTTTGTTTTTTTTATTTTTATTTTAGTTGGTTCGAGTCCCGGGCGAGGCAAGCGAGTTTTAGAAAATCTTAGAATGCAGTTTTGTTTCTTTTTAAAAATAAAGGAATGTCTCCTTTATGTAAAATGAGCCAACTTAAGGATTTAAGGTAGTTTCCTTCCAGGGCTCGACTTATTTTTCCACACTGTATAAGTACTAGCGTTACTATAATAGTTGTAGGGAATGTAATTGTTTTTTATTTATTTTAAACATAACAAAAAAATAAATAAAAAAATATGGTAGCAATATACACGTTTCTGTGCTTTGCGTTTTCATAATGAAATATTTCACAAGTGTGACATTGACATTTTGCTGATAAAATTGGACCATTTAAAAGGGCTATTTATACAGTGTGCCATTATAATTATCATAATATATTTTTTCTATTAGTCACATTTTTTCATTATCTTGTTCAAATTTTGTTATTATTTTGATTGAACCAATTGTATTATGATAATGCGTATATTTTTCTTATTTATAATTTTTGAATTCCATTATTGAATTATTTATTTCTTATTCCGACTTCTAGGATGGAAATGGTTTTGGATATTTATATTTTTGAACTCATTGTGACATTTGTTGATTCATTCATTTAACTAATTTCTAATAATGCTATGCTTTCCTAATAATTTAAATTCATACTTGTAATGTTTCTTTCTGTGAAGAATATTATGTTTAAGTATGTCTTTAGTTGGTAAGCTTTTTCAAATAAATAAATTAAAAAATATGGTATCCTTAGTCCCTTTCGGGGTTTCTTCTCAGGATCGTCATCATCTTGCCTTCTTTCTGAAAACACTAGTAAAAGAGTCTGCTAATCACCAGACGTTGGTGATCAGAAAACTATAAGTAAGTGTTTCTTTGAAACTTATTTAATTAATAAATTACTATTTCGCTTGTTCAATATTTTAGAACAAAACGAAACATGAGAGCAACATGAGGTGGGACAAACATGGAGCTCATAGAACTGGCTTGTTTAAGAATATTTTTAAAAGTCGGTTTTGTAAAGCGCAATCTTCCAAGCATTATGTCTATTCTTTCTTGTTTGTACAATAGATTTGTACCGTTTAAATTGCTCAAGAAATGGTCGTCTCAATTGAAAATTTCGTAATTCGAATGCTACTTGTGGTCACTTCGAAACCACGCATACCTACTTAATGCTAGAGGGCATGTCACTTAAGGCATACTTAAAAGGTGTAATTTTTATAATTTTGTCAAAGTACGCTTTGAAAAATATACAATTGTCTTGGCAATAGGGGCGAACAGTTCATTTATATAAATTATCGATAAGAGCTCAGTTAAGTTTGTTGTCAGGAAAGTTTAAAACTGGACAGCAATTAAGTTTTATTTAATTTAAAGTAGCTGATATTGTATGAATGAAAAAAAAAAAACAATACAAATATTTAAAGTAACGCGATCCACAATCACAAATTAGAATTAAGGAACCATCTTCCTACTGAAGACCGACCATAGTGAAATAACAAGAAATGTGATGTGAATTTTTTTGCGTAAGGGGTGTCCTTCTATCCTACCTTACCCCATATCACTACACCATTAGGTTGAGCTGCCTTACTAAGGGTTTATTTATGTGTTATTGGCGATCTATCTTCCTGTACACGATTTTGTCGGATTTACGATTTTCTTTTAATTTCTTTTAATTTCTTGAGATACCTCTTCTACTTTCCTCTAAGAAAGTTACTGAAAACCTCTAGTTTAAGATACTTTTTTAAGGATAAGGTTTAAGGTTTAAGGTTCGTCTCCTATCATTTCAAATAATGAGAGACACGGACTAATAAAGGTTATAGAGATTTCAGTGTTTGCTGTTCTGTTTATATAAGACTAAAGGTAAGGCTTACTAAACGGTAGGCTAAAAGGTTAGGGTGCCTGCCTTGACGCTCTGTTCTAGGTTTCCCGGCTTCGATTCAAGGCAGGGTCAACTTTGAAAATGAACTTTTCAAATTTGTCTCTGGTCTGGATCTGGAAAGTAATGGCAGGGTACACTGCGTTTCATTTGAGCAGCCTCTTTGGCAGCAGCAACTCCCTTAGAGAATACCACCGTGAAATAACAGCACGTGTAATGTTGTGAGTAAGAGATTTCAGAGCCTACTTTCCTATCCAATCCCTTATCCTTAAACCTACTGTAGTCGGCAGCGCACTTGCAGCAGCTGTGGCGTAGTTTGTGTAATTGGCGACAGTAGCCACCCTACCATCAACTGGACCGTTAGCCTGTCTGCCGATCTTAATATACAAAAAATAATAATATCTATTGTTATAAGTTGTAACATTTTAAAAGTAAACAAAACACTTAACCCTACTTCTAATATAACAATGCAAGTCAAGGAAGATTGTAAACAACAATGATTTTTGAGTTTAATAGTTTGTGCTACTCTTACTGACACCGCATTAGGTCCATAAACGTCACAATTTTTAATTGTGTATTTGGTATATTTAGTTTTTTTTTTATCGATACTTACCATTGAGTCGGAGCAGCACTAGTCATGACAAATATGGAGTCCACTATTGTGTTTCAGATAACAATACATACTCCCGTTCCTTTTTATTAACGGACAACTTTGATCACACAAAACGAACTTTTTAAATGCAAATACAATTGCGTCAGAAAACTATTATTTACAGTAATTACAGTTATATAGCTCTGTTTCTTCATATTGCAAGAAAACATCGAATCGCTTTTTTCACGAAGTCATTCCGGCTTAGGTACCGAAGACGGCGTATTTGAAGTTACGTTTAAATTGAGGCATCTTTGATTTTCGCATGCGACTTTGGCTACCCAAGTTAAAGCCCGCACCAATAGCCGCAGGCAATCACAGCACTGATTATACCGAAATTGGAAGGGAATAGGAATTGCTTACGAAATAATTAAAGCAAAAATGGACAAAATGTTCGGTAAAGCCATTATTATTTGAGTAATGAAAAATGAGAAAAAAAAGCGGCAAAAAATATGTATAGAGGTATATCTTAACACTGATAGTCTTAAGAATTGTGGTCGTCAGATAGGCTGACGGTCCACTTGATGGTGGCTACTACAGGTGCTGCAAGTGTCGATCATAGTAGGATACTTATCCTACTCCTAGAGAGAAATCATAGAGAGAAATGGGCTCTGGCATCCTTTACTCATTTACCGAAACACAACAGCACACATGGTTATTTCACGGTGGTCTTCTGTAAGGGGGTGGTTACTGCCGCCAGACGGGCTGATGCCGCCAGATTCAGACCAGAGCAAACTATGGAAATTTCATTTCCAAAGTTAGTAATGCCGGGAATAGAAGCCGGAATCCATAAGACAAAGCACCTCAACCACTCGACCAAGGGTGTCGTCCATTGAACTATATGTTAACACATATAGTTCAATATGTTAATGTTAACTCATATAGTTCAAGTACATAGAGATCGTTGTTTGAATGCGGTTTTCACTGATGTAATGTAGCAAACTTGTACATAGAACTGTACATACATACATAGAACTTGTACATACATAGCAAACTTGTACAAATGTACATAGAGATCGTTGGTGTCGTCAAATAAATTTAATTATTTCAAACTAGCTGATCCCACAACTTCGTAAGCGTGGTATTCGGTATAGCGCGTAACTTTTTTGTATGTAAATCGATTGGAATGAAACAAACATTGGAATGAACAATGTTACGGGAAGTTTGCTACATTACATCAGTGAAAACCGCATTCAAATTGGTTAAGCCGTTTCTGTGATTAGAGTACAGACGCACAGAAATAAATTCTAAAAACAGACAAACATTCTAGAAACATTTTTTTTGACTTTGGTAACATAAGTAGGTACAGTCAAGGGCAAAAATATCTGTACGTTTCCAAAGCGGCAAAAATATCTGTACAGTTGAGAGGCCAGAAATATCTGTTCGATAATTCGGTTAAAAATATGTGAGCATTTAAAGGGTCAAAAAGATCTAGACGTTCACGTGGCCATAAATAAATGTACAATGTCAGTCAAATATATGCAGGCAAATAGGAGGGCATAAATATCTATACATGAACTATCATATATATGCGAACAAAACGCTTGCCAAAAATATCTATACACGTAATTATATATATGAGAACAAAACGCGTACCAAAATTATCTATACTAAATGTAACACTCAAAATTCGAAGTAACATTCGCTTTAATACTTTCTTTAAGTTCTATTTCTTATACGTCGACAATATCGGTAGTTTTTAAGAAGAATAATTTACAGGCTTTCAGACTATACAAAACATCGCATCATAATTATTATGTTGGAAGACGGAATTCCGGTAGCATAAATTGTTGAGGAAATGGGTGTAATGGTGAGTGATCCGAATCATACCAGATTTAAAAATGTATTTTAATATCCCTTTTGTTGCCTACGGGTATTCAGTCTTATCTTTTAATCGTTTTAGAGGAGCATCGTATATCTAAGGGTGAAATACAGGAGAAGAAAATGTAAGGACGACCTCGAAAGATGACGCAACATCAAGATTGTCAGTTAGTTGAAGATGTCAAAAACCAACGTTTCATTCGCACTGCGGACTTAGCAGTGCTTTTAGCAGTATCCACCCACACAGTGCGACGATTTTTTTTTACGAGGAGAGAAATCTTCAAAAGATACCTTATGAACAAATTCCGCATGCAATGCAAATGTCCATAGAGGTTATGTTGGACTCTTACTGTACTAAAACTCGTCTCGAAATGGGTGTGGTTCTAGTCCGTAGGGGACTTAGGAACCGTCACCGGGAGTCCAGTGCGACGAAGATTACTTGAAGCTGGCTTTAATATGAGGGTATACGAAATTTTAGGTTATAAGTAAGAGATAAAAGTTTTGAGTAGATAGATAGGTAAGAGTTTTGTGTAAGTCGAGGTTATAGGTAAATGATGAAAGTAAATAGTTTAAGTTTTTCAAACAATAAAATTCAGTTTTAGTGATCTTTTTAATTTCCCCCCTCCTAAGCTTATACACGTCCGCCTGCTGGGCACAGGCCTCCTCTCAAGCACGAGAGGGATTGGTATATAGTCTCCACGCTAGCCCTATGCGGGTTGGAGACTTCACATACACCATAGAATTTTTTCGCGGATGTATGCAGGTTTCTTCACGATGTTTTTCTTCACCGAAGAGTGACTGGTAAGTATACTTTACATGACAAATTCACACTATTGTTTAGACACTTTTTTTTTGCGTGGGAAAATCTGCGAGCCAGATCCCCATTGACCATGGGGAGATAGGTGGGGTATGTGGGACTTCTACCCACTAAAAACCCACGGTGCTTCCTCGCGCCGTCTATGGGCGGGGGGGTAAGGGATCGTGGAAAACATGCATCTGCCTCCCCCGCTAGACGAGGCCCGCGCACTTGCGGGCTCCACCTCGATTAGGCGCAGAGTTTGATCTCCGCGCCGTGGAGAGACGTGCCGGAAACACACAGCACGTCTTCCCTCGTTGCCCGGTGTTGTGATGACGGCGGACGACCCCATGTCCGCCGCCCCCGGGTGAAACGGTACGAGCCGCCCATACTCACCTCTCGCAGCGGGCAGTCAGCGAGGGGCTTCACCTCTGAAGCATCCCATAACCTCTTCTCTGCGGCACAACCTACCACAGAGTCGGAGGCCGCTTCCACCTGAAACACTCGGATAACCCCTGCTCATGTGGCCGCTCATCTCTACGGCATTAAGGGTGGGCAGCCCAAAGGGGGTTTCCACCTGAAATTTCGTGTTGTCGTCGCGGAAGAGTTACTAGGCCGTGTATTCGCTCTTCCGGACGACTGCGGAGGGCGGTTACTAGGCCGGCGGCCCTAACCGGGTCTTCACCACCCCCGACAAGGCCACGATTGCGGTACTCTGCCAGACGGTCCTTCCCTGCCGTAGAGCTCCGTCTTCGCGTGCGTTGCCCGACTACCACTGAGCGACAGAACCATCCGAGAGAATCCGCCCGCTGCTACCCGCGCCGGTACTCATGCGCAAAACCGAGACCCATACCTTGGTCCGACGAACAAGGACCGGGGGTGCGGCCTCTCATCGACCCACACCCACATGAGCCGAATACGGATCCTCGGCCCAGCGAGCGGTAACCGGCGAAGCTCCAACTGACAGTTGAAGCCAACTTATGTTTGCTCCGCCACGAGCTCCGATGTTCGGAGCCCGCTCGGAGCACCCCCGTGTGTGCTTTCTTCATTCCCCAGCGACAATCCGGTCAGCCAAGCGAAGGCCGGTGACCCCACCGACCCCTGCAACCGCCCTGATTGTTGAGGGTTAAGCCCCCCCCACCACGACAAGGTCCTAGCACACCTAGGGGGGGTTGTTTAGACGCCCTAGGACATTTAGTAACTGGAAACGCCTTGTCTGTCATTTTCTGCACAAAAGCTCCGCTCTCTACGTAACGTACGTAGAGGGGTAAGCTCTTAAAGGCAACTCCAGTTATTAAATGCTCTAAGTTAGACACACACCACAAATAGGAATAGAAACGAGAAAATAGAGTAAAAACCCAAGTGTTCTTTTTAACGGCAAAATCACATTCGTCAAATCACTTACATTAGTGTAAGTAATCGAAAGATTTTCGTACTAATATTGTATAATTACTTATATTACGAACAAATATCTTCCGTTTCATAGCTACGTCTAGTATCAATATGTTACTGACATACATTTAGCAATGAAAAAACCCTAATATAATATTCACGAAAAAAGCCACATGAAAATCGTATATCGTATAGCTGTGAACGCTTTGAAGCAAAATCTAAAATAATAGGATTACAGATGAAACAAATGTTACGTTAATATCGCCAAGATCAAAATGAAAGAGACAAACCAATCATATGACAGAATGGTACTCTTTTCGATGATTGTCATAATTCAAAATTAGAAAACTTGTTCGTTTGTACAGATATTTATAAACGATAAGTTGCATAAATTTGTATCTATATATTTGGCACGTGTTTTGTTCTCATGTATATGATAGTTTCATGTATAGATATTTATGCCCTCCTATTTGTCTGCATATATTTGACTGACATTGTACATTTATTTATGGCCACGTGAACGTCTAGATCTTTTTGACCCTTTAAATGCTCACATATTTTTAACCGAATTATCGAACAGATATTTCTGGCCTCTCAACTGTACAGATAATTTTGGCGCTTTGGAAACGTACAGATATTTTTGCCCTTGACTGTACAACGTATACAAATGGTTTTTTGAAAAAAAAAAAAAAAATAATGTACAGACACCTCGTTTACGATTTATACATACAGATTAAGGCTGGGTGCCATTCAAATTGCAATTCAAATACCTTTCCCCTTAAATTTATATTCTTGTATCAATCTTCTTGTTCGTAATTTGATAGTCCATCAAAGTATCAACTCTGAGCTCCTTGTAAGAAGGGGATAAGTCAATAAAGTGGCCTCGCATATCACGACGTTGTTGGTGCGAAGGCACTTCTGCCTGTCAATCACACACTAACTCAGGGAAAGCAGCAATTGAACCTCAGAGCACAGACCAGTCAAACTGGTCTTCAAAATATTCAATAAGTAGGTATAGAAGTGTTTAAAGAGGCTCTAATTTTTAAAAAAGGTTAAAATGTGTGAAAATGAAATTTAAAAACGCAGAACGAACATTCTTTTGAAGACGACGCGTTTTGTTCGTTTTGTGTCATAAGTAAATACTTAATTGACACCGAACAAAGACGGTATAATTATAACGTAAAGGCCTGAGTCAAGTGAAGGGTATTAGAGCCCAATTACTTTGACGGGCAAAGTGTTCGTGCGTGATTGTAGTAACTCGACGAATCCGGGTATGCGCGTCCGAAAAGTATTCCCGATATTTCGGTGCTAAAACGACAAATGCTAAGTGTCTTTTCAAAATCAAATTGTACATTAAAACAAAATAAAATTAAATATATTGAAATCTTAAATTAAAATAAATTATTAAATGTATGCAAGAAGTGGGTCATAGCAAGAATTAGCTATTAAAAGTGCTGCAACGCTTGTATTGAAAAGTTCTATTGGTACGAATACAAGTTAATTTGAAACTAAAGTTACATAAATGCCTAATAAATTTATAACCGGGCAGTGAAAAACATATATCAATCAAAACTAACTATGAAAGAAAATTTAATTTGTTCCAATTATGTTTTAATTAATTTTTTATTAAGTCTATATACCAAAAGTACTTGTGCAAACCAAAAATAATTTGAGTCCATCATTTTTAATGCATTTCCTAAACGATTTTTTGAGCCTATAGCGAAGTTGGACTTTAATGTATGTTATGTACTTTATTTTATGTTATTTTAATGTACGCAATCGCGCCTATAAAAATACGATATAACGTGTATATATTTTTGCAATAAACTAATAGTTATAAATGCACAAATAACATTTATCTACTGTCAAATTAGGTATATGAATATTGTTTTGCTTTCTGTTTTTATTTGATGTAAGAACTGATTTAATTATAATAATAATAAAAAAATACACAAACTAGATGTAGTTGTATTTACATTGTGAAACGATCCTAATAATTCTTAAGAACTTTAAAAGTTAGTCATAAGATTGATTACCGATAAAAGATATCGTTATTTATATCGACTGGTTAGAGTGCTTGCCTTAACGCTCTGTTCAAGCGAACTTTTCAAATTTGGCTCTAGCCTGGATCTGGAAAGTAGTGGTAGGGCACACTGCGTTTCGCAGTCGTTTGGGCAGCCCGTCTGGCGGCAGTAACCACCCCCTTACAGAAGACCACCGTGAAATAACAGTATCGGTTGTGTTTCGGTGAGTGAGTAAGGGATGTCAGAGCCCATTTCCCTATCCCCTCCCAACAACTTATCCTTAATCTTACTGTAGTCGTCAGCGCACTTGCACCAGCTTTGACATTGCTTGTGTTATAGGCGACGGTAGCCACCTACCAGCAAGTGGACCGTCAGCCTGTCTACCGATTTTAACATAAAAAAATCACGACCCCATCTGTGACAGGTAGGTCGGATGTGAAAATCAGAATAAATAGGTAATATAGGACCTAATACACTAACTTTTGCGAATCCAGGTGCTATAGATATATTAAAGATTTATTTATTTATATTTATACAATTATAAATAAAATAATCATTTCAAATTGAGTATACACGTGTTTGTAGTAGCAAGCTGATAAAAAGGAAAAAAAAATAGAAAGGACGCTAACTGAAAACCAAGCAACAGCGCGGGTAATGGCGTGCTTTGAAGACTGTGCCCGGTTACTTAAAGCCGAGCATTACCAATAACAAATGTGCATACATACGTTGATTTTAAATTAAACGGCGAGTGAAACTACGGAGTATAACTAATTTCGCATATATGAAAATGGAAGTTGGTACAAATGAAATCGCTAAACAACTAAACCATCTACCATTTGAAGTCAAGTGAATCTACTTATAGAACACATAGTACCAACGAAGTCATGTGTAAGTAATGTCTTCAACTGTCGAACTGCTAATTTGTTATCTGTACTGTATTGTTTTTGTTCAAAAAATTTAAAATGGGATTGTTTCAAATGGAATATACTGTGGATGGAATTTTACATTCACCATGAGTTTTGTAAACAATTTAAGTTCTGATAACCTTTTATTTTTTTCGAGAGCAGAAAACTTATTGTAGGAATATAAGCAAGAAATCTACTATCTAACTATATCTAAATAATATATACATTTATAAAATGTATGACTTCTACCGTCAAATGGACCGTCAGCGTATTTGCCACCTTTAATTTAAAAAACGAAAATTACGAAAATAAAATCTTATAGAGATTTTATAACGATTTTATAGTTTACTAGCTGTTGCACGCGGCTTCGTCCGTCTCTTTATAAAATATTATTTGTGGAAAACGGCAATTTTGTATGGAAGGGGGGATATGGGGGGAGGGTGAGTAAACTATATTACTTGCTCATAATGTAGCCTTCTATAGGTGAAAGAATTTTTAAAATCGGTCCAGTAGTCTTTGAGTTTATGCATTACAAACATACAAAAATACTTACATAGATACATACATACAAATCTTTTCTCTTTATGATATTAGTATATAAACAATTTACTTTAAAAACAAATGAACGTAATTATTTTTGACAGCAAAATCAGACTTCGGAAAAGTCCTAACGTGTTGTCACCTTGTCTTACTGGCAAGCATTTTTTTCCGATTCCCTTTGAGAACGCTTGGTTTGTCACCGTTTTCCTATTTACAGAAATTGTTTTATAATCGGGTATCCGGTAAAAACAATCGGCCCTTTTGACATATGTATGGGAGCGAAAGTGTCGATAGTTTTTTTATAGATACAACGATTGTTTCCAATGATAATCTCGACTGGAATACGGGAGACGTCATAACGAGATTTACGATTTATCTGTTCTGTGATGTTTTGTTACTGTTTAAATCTGACGTGGTAATGTAGCGAATTTGACAAATTGAAATGTACATTTCTTGTTAAGATTATTTTGTTGTGTGTTTTAGTTTTATTTTTTATAATACAAACATCAACAAACATGCCGATTTAGAGTTCCTCTGATGAAATTATATTTCATTATTATTTTCGAATTAAATTAACGATATATTTTTATAACAAGTAGATATGTAGCACTAATAAATAATAATTACATCATTTTTAATAAATCATTTCTAAATTGACAGTCGCCATAAAAATAAGTTATTTTTTAAACGATTCTAGCTATGGTGTATGCAAAATAATAAATTAGTCATTTACATTATATTTGAATTTCGAAAGATATTCCCTTTAGGGTTACCAAAATAAAATATACTTAATAAGAATTTATTGAAGGCACTGTTGGCAAAATACGGCTTATTCTAACTTAATTCCTCCTGATATCTTCATTATCTTTCGTCCATCCATTTGCGTGGAAGACCTTTTTATGTACTTTAATTCCGATGGTATATTAACTTTTGAAAATTATCAGCCATGCTAAGGTTTGAGATATTTTAGAAAAGAAAAGACCTTTAAGTTCATGCAATTTCCTTTTCGGTAGTTTGATGACTTGGGTAGTTGAGATGACCTACAAATACTGATTGTAATTAATGGTGAACAATATACCTACCTGAAAGAAAAGTCCAACCATTTGTTGTGCCCAGCGGATTTGCCTGTCTTAAAAAGCTGATAGTATTGAAAAGTAACATTTTTTTAAGAGTACCTAATCTTTAAAACTTTGGCCCATTTCATAGGCTATTTCTTAGTACGTTTATTTTGGAGCTAGGTTAAAATTTCTATATAAAATTTTAGTATTAACTAGCAGACAATTATTGCCTTTAGGTTTAGGTTTTTTGACGGATTTCAAGTTGTGTTATTTTTTAAAGATAAGATTAGCTTTTTAAAATTATTAGGATTTTAATTAATTTTACTACAGGAATAAATAGCGTCCCGCCACCGGTTTCGCTCTGGTGCATTTTTATTTATATAGTTACATATAACTTCCTCGCTTATCGCTCTTTTCATTAGTGAAAATCGTATCAAAATACGTTAGGTTATTTAGAAGAAACAAAATTAAATATTAAGCGCTTATTATTAATTAAGCGGAGGAAGAGACAGCAGCGGACAGTCATAACAAAAATAAATATAATCAACTCTTGGCTGGTGCCGTCTACAACCAAATATTATAATAACAATAACATGGGGTAGGTATACTATAAAATACCATCAATAAATTCGTCTGGGAAAACGTTATAATGCCAAAGTATTGGCATAGACAATTCAAATTAATCATGAATAATCAAGTTAATAAAACAACTTATTTCAATTTTAGTAGATGAATTTAATTAAAGGTTATAAACCAATCCCCGACATTCTATTGAAACCATTCTAATGAGCCCAAACACGCTATATCTATATTTAAGTTTCTGAGACTCGATGGCTATCTACCATGTCAAGGTTATTTACCATGTCATGGAAATACCACCGAAGTAACAGTACACCAAATTTCAAATCTATCGAACCTGTGAAAGTTAGTGAGATCCTGTGGAAGTAGTGATTTTTAAATATCTGAACAGATTATAGCTAAGAACCATCTCGATCACGTCAGCTTTCAAAAAAAAAAATCGGATCAAAATCGGTCCATCCATTTGGAAGCTATGATCCACAGATAGATACAACCTTCCATTCATTAGACATATCTCAAATAAAAAATTTTGAGTGTACGCCGCTTAAAATTGTCTTATTGAAATTGATTTATAAATTGATAAAATAAAATTGGTAAAATTGTTTTCGGAGTTGTGGCAACCCTGTTGGTTTGGACTTCGCATTAAAAGGTGTCAGATGCGCATACGGGGACAATATTACAGCTCACCAAAGAGCTCATAAAAGTTGAATAAAACCTTCTTCGCTCAAGCGATGTTTTTAAATTTAAAATTCATGTCAGTCGCGATAACAACAGATAATATTTTAAAAAGTAAAAATAAGTAAAAATTGAACTTCTTTAATTCAGGCTATTGAAGTTTCATGTAGACTGAATTCCTAATGAAATCAAGATTTTGTTTGAACGATTTATACAATGGGATTTTTTAATATTCTTTGTTAATTTTATAAACATAATATAATATGTTAAGGATCTGAGTGATAGCAGCGGCGTAAAACGCAAAATATATTGTTGTATGTAAATACATAAATAGTTACATAATATATTACCTCTTTAAGCCAATAGATTTAAGCCAATCTACTTTGGTTGCTACTTATGTATTGAGCCTTGTCAACACTAAGCCACAGAACATATACTAGTACTAGACGTATACTAGAATATATACTAGACTAAGCGCATTAGATGCCATCTCACATTAATAGGTATTGAAAATCTCA
Source organism: Bembecia ichneumoniformis (assembly GCA_910589475.2). Classification (NCBI taxonomy): domain Eukaryota; kingdom Metazoa; phylum Arthropoda; class Insecta; order Lepidoptera; family Sesiidae; genus Bembecia; species Bembecia ichneumoniformis. The sequence continues at coordinate 5,747,062 of OU342537.1, read as the reverse complement.
ATTATAACTTTTATTATTTGTACGCGATTTGTGTTGTTTTCAGAGACTAAAAGAAAATCTTAGCAAGAAAATGGAATTATCTCGTAAAAATGTTTTAAGACTTTTGTCGTGGAATATCAAGACAAGATTACATCGATTAACTTAACTAGACTTTTGGCAATGAAGCTCCATCCTATGCCTCTGTAAAACGCTGGTACAACGAGTTTGAACGTGGTCGGCGTTCCCTCCAGGATGTGCCCATAGAAGGTCGTCCAAAATCAGTTGTTGTGCCAGAAAACATCGATGCTGTGCGTCAATTTATAATGTAAGACCCTCTTGTGGATTTTCTTTAGATTTATTTCTTCTAAACTTTACTTCTATTTTCTTAATTCTTTTATGGGATCTTTGTAAAATAACATATTTGACGGTGCACACACCTTGTTTATTTACTTCAACACATTAAAATATTCACAATCTAATATATAAAATTCTCGTGTCACAGTGTTTGTAACAAAACTCCTCCGAAACGGCTGGACCGATTCCTATGAAATTTTGTGTGTATATTCAGTAGGTCTGAGAATAGGTCGTAAAGTATTTTCCCAAACATTTCAATCTGATATACAAAAAAACTCTTTTCTTTTCACGTCAAAATCATATTTACTTTTTCTTTTTTTCATGTTTGAATATCAAACCTTTTTAAGTCACCAGTATTTAAGTTCAAAATACATTAACAAGACCAACATGTGACATACCGCGAAATGAATGACTATCATCAATAAGATATTGCATGAATATTTGTCCTTATAAATATTTGTTCACGTTGAATTCCGCATAATTTAAAGTAAGCTTGCATCGATTGGTGCAATGAAAAAATACAATCGAGGTGCATTAAAAGCTGTATATAACATCTACACAGGTGACGAAATGCTTACGAGCTTGAAACAAAACAGCCATCGGCCGTATGAATCTTCCAAGACGAGCAAAAATAAACAAAGTTGTTCGCGGAAAAAGCACATGGAAGTAAAAATGATTTCAATACGCTTCGTATTAAAGAGGCGGAGATCGCGTATCTGCTTCTTGATCGTTTTATTAAGAGTCGTTTGGAAAGTTAGATCGATATCTATAGTCGCGTCATTCAGTAACTGTTCTCACCTTTTCCTCATGGGATCCAGAGTTTCATCAGAATGTTTGGATTCTGTACCTTTGTGCCGTCTTTTAATAAATTTAGAGCCCACTTGTCGGAGAGTGTTCACAGTATTGTAATGTAATTTAAGATAACATACTGTTTTTTATGTGTACTGTGTTCATATAGCCCTTTTTTAATCAAACTGCAAGAGACTGTGTTTTATTTTATTCTTTATGCTTAAAATTATAATTATGCTGAAATGAAACGTAATTTGTTTGACAACCGAATCAAGTCATGCCCTGTGTGCGAATTGCGAGTTTGCCTCGATCAAACGCATCGAACGCGTAAACGTGACTTTGTATGGGATTGAAGCAGCGCCATCTAGTTGGCCACTACATAACACTGCTTCATTCCATACAAATTCACGTTTACGCGTTCGATGCGTTTGATCGAGGCAAACTCGCACTTAATACTAAGGTGTCAACAAACAAAATAAATACGAGTAAAGGAACAATATAAGTGTATATATAAAGTGTATATATAAATACATATATATTATATACATTATTTTAAAAATTTGGTGTTTAATGAATGTTAATACTTACTTTATATTGTTAACGACTTTGTTAGTTTTAAAAGTATTGGTTACGCCAAGGAATTATAAAAATGGACTATATTTTTTCGTTGGTGGTACCGATTGATTGATTGATTATATAGGTAATATCGATATCGATCAACACATGCGTATTACAGACAAACCCGATGCAACGTTGTAGTTTAATTCCTTATAAAATACGCACGAACCTATATTTAAAAGGTATTTAAACTTTTATAAAATACTAGCTGATGGCATCAATCTTCACACAAATTAAATCTATCCATATTAACGTGTCTGTCTGTCTGTTAACTCAACTGTTCACCATGAAATTTTGCATACACATTGTCAGGCATACAGAAAAGGACATAGGTTAGCTTCCATCTATAAAAAGCACTGTTCCCGAGGGTTCATCTAAAAATACAAATCTAACGTCTGACAAACTGATCACAAGCTATATAAACATACAAGTATTTAAAATTTGAAATATGGCTTTTCAAATACAGCCACATTTATTATTTTTAAATTGTTTATACCTGTTGACGTCGATTGTCAACTTAAATTGGTTTAGTAGTTCGCTGCGGTATGGCTATCTCACTCCCAGCATATACCTATCAATATGTCTGTCACTACCGCAAGCCGGGCGACTGGCCATTTTTATGAAACCGCAGTCAGTCTAAAAAACATCGCAACAATAACACGCGTAGACTCATCCGTCGATCTCGACCTGCGAGATTTGAATTTATTTCATCCGCTAATGATATCAGGCAATTGTGCCTATTATTATAATATCGGTTATATATATCGATATTATAATAGATATTATAATCAAGCCTATTTGCAATCATGTACAGGATGCCGTTGGGGCTGACACCAGGGACGGACTACCCTTACGCATTATTGCATAAAAATAACACTTACTTTGACGGTAAGTACACTGTGTATTATCATAGATAAAATACTACTTAACCAGTAGTATTATGCTAACTTTGCTTTGGGTATGATAGGGTAGTGAAAAAAAAACATTTCAAACGACAAAATCGTTTATTTGACGAGAAACATTATAACATCATTTTCCATAGCCCTCGTACAAGTAGACAAGTTTCAATTAAGAGTTAATTCATTGATATTTAAAAAATATATAAGTACCTATTGTACATCGCTAGGACTTTTTAAAGAAAAAGAAATAGACTTTCTTAAGTATTAAAAAGTTAATTTAAGTATTAATTTCATAGTTTTACTCATTTTGGTAACTTTGAATTTGAATCAATTAAATTAGGTGTTGGTAAGATTACATTTATATCAAAAACTGTTTTAAAAATAATACAACAAAGTCTGTTTAGATTGAATAATCTCTTTTATTGTATTTACACCTTTTTTGTAATTTTTTATAGGTACGTCAAGGAAGCTGCATATTTCCAATTGCGAAAAAGGTCATTCATATATTCATAGTCAAAGTTACTAAAATAAGTTGATGAATAAGGGCCGGCGCAAATTGGAGGACGGCACGGCGAAGTATTTAAATATTTTCATAGTAATTTGTACCTTAAATTCTTTTAATATAATTCAAATTTCATTGAATTTTACTAGGGCAACAATCGGCGTGCTCCAGCATTCCGCCGTAGCATAATACAATGAAGTTTGAATTATATGAAAAGCACTTAAGGTACGAAATTCTAAAAAAAAAATTTAAATACATTTAAATTACGCCGTCCTTTAATGTGCGTTTGCCCTAAAACGCTATTCTCGTGTTTAAAGTGTTCTTGTTTTAACCTACTGTTTACCATTTAAGAACACAAATTAATGGATAGGCTAATAAGATCAACACTTAATAATTTAAGTAAATAGAAATATCCATAGAATAAAATAATAGGTAGGTAAACAATTTTACAAAGGAAATACAGCTTTCTAGGAAAAGTTGTAAGTTCTAACGGATAGATGTCGCCTCAAGTCTCATATTGCCCCGAGTCGTTTTAAACAATCGTGTCACTTAAATCTAACCTTAAATTAATTGTATTAACTAAACTGTGATGGACTTTGTTGTTACCTTATCAAATAATGTATAATAGAAAAAATTGTATATTATCGTTTTCAAATATTCAAAGAAGTTTTATTTGAAAAGCACCTGAAGTTATGGACGACATTTTACAGTTGATAAAGCAATAGGTATATTTCTATGGACTTTGGCTTATTTTGAAATTTGTATTTATCTATGCAACCACTTAAGTGTTACAATGAACATCACAAATACAATTATTAAGAAATACACATACGATTTTCTTTAAAAATCTTAAATGTCAAGTTTTGATATCTATGAACGACAAACTAAGGCTGAGACTACACTTGCAACTTTGACATTTTTGACGAAAACATTGTGTATTTTAAATCACAGGTGTTAAAAAGCATTTTTGATACATCAAAGTTTGCTAATGCAATCCAGCCTAAATATAGTACTTACTTAATAGTCATCATAGGTATAACGATATCTTTTATCGGTAAACAATGTTATGACTAATTTTTAAAGATCTTAAGAATTATTAGGATTGTTTCACAATGTACAACTACAGCTAGTGTTTTTTTTATTATTAAAATTAAATCAGTTCTTACATCAAATAATAACAGAAAAAAAAAAACAATATTCATATACCTAATTTGACAGTAGATAAATGTTATTTGCGCATTTATAACTATTAGTTTATTGCAAAAATATATACACGTTGCCTCTATCGTATTTTTATAGGCGAGATTGCGTACAACATTAAATTAAAACTTTAATTCTTAATTATATACAATAATATACGGGTTTCATGTTCGCTATAGGCTCAAAAATCGTACGCTTAATTAAGTAGCATTAGGAAATACATTAAAAATCCGAGAAATAATTTTGACGGACTCAATGATGGACTCAGATTACTTTTGGTTTGTACAATTGCATTAGGTAAATATACTTAATAAAAAATAAATTCGTATTCGTAAACCGTATTGTAACAAATGGCGAATGTAAAATATAACTGGAACAAATTACATTTTCTTTCATACATTTTGTTGTTAAAATATGACGTAGAATCATAAAATTCTATTCTATCGATCTAGATATAGACGGATACTAACGGGTGGAATACATCACTGGACAATGTTCAAGTAATTTGTTTTTACACTCTTAAACTACGACTGGCCACAAAGTCAAAATAAAAGAAACACATAATGTTCAGAATAACGACATTATGTTCTATAGTTAAAACGTCAATTTATGTGTGATGAAAACCTCATTTAAATCAAATCTCATGTAGTTTTAACATTTTATTTACATACGTAAATTTATATGTACAAACAAAGATTTTCAACTGTATAGATCGGGCAAGACGAAATAATCCGTAATGTGACATTTAGAACCACGTGGTACCAAATCACTAAGTCCATTGTCAACTTTACAAGGCTATTTAGCTACGCCATGGCCACCCTGATTACGGCGATCAGGATCAATATTTTTGTAGGAAAATCTTCCCAATGGCCTCTCTATATATTTTATATATTTAATCTTTTTGTGTACAAATAAGTTCAAGTTACAAATATATATTCAATAAGTAGTTGGAAGTGATTGTTGGATTGTGTGGTTGGCAGATTCGATCCAATTCAAATTTGTCATTGGAAAAGCGATAGGCTCTCAACTATGAATTGGTAAAATATTTTTCGAGAACGCTAATACCTATCTTAAATTGAATTCAGATACAAACTGGGACTCTTAGATTGTAGGTTTTTTTACTCTAATGCTACTTAGATTTATCCCTGACGCCGAAATTAATAGGTATGTATAATTCCCACCCCCCACTTTTTTGTTTAGTTTTAAGAACAATATATTCGAATTTAATCAGTAGATACAAAAAATATCGATCAGAAAAATATTACAATTCTAAATTTTACACAATAAACTTTCTGTAAATATAGATTGGATTAAAAATGAGATGCATTATTTTCAGGATCGTTGTTACACAAATTCATATTAATTACGTTGTGTATGTATTTTAAGGTTACATAACAAAAGAATGTGAAAGAATGCTTGCAGGTTTCTCTCATACGAGCATTTACTTTAAATACGAAATGTGATAAATTACTCTTATAAAGAACAAGCCAAGAAGGCCCGATCACTGTCCTTAAAAACCCAGATAGATCCGTCATTTACGACGATAATATCTGATGGGTAAAAAATAAATTCGTAAATAGAGTTGTTGATAAACATTTCATTTCATAAGTAAAAAATATTCCCCATCCTATCACTTAACAAGTCTAGGACATTTTTACGCGTAGGAATGACAAGCGACAGCAGCATTAAATAATTGTCATGCATGTAGCGCGCGAATTGTCCACAGAGTAACTTTTTACTAACAAGTAAATTCTGAAAGCACTCCGTCGCAAGCATTTATTTTAATTTTGACAGCTCGAGTTAGTGACGTCTTAAGTAAAGCGGTATCGAATTGATTTCTTAAAAAAATCGACTTAACTCATGAAGAAGTTTTAATCGATTTGACATATTAACTCACCATTTTGTGATGTTAATTTTAAGTTGTTTTATTTGGTACATATAATTTATTTCTATATCTATTCTATTTCCAATACAACGATGTGGTGTCAATAAGTTATAGTCTGTGCGCTAGGTGATTTACATAACGTCAATATTACGGCGCCCTCAACAATGAAGTATGACAATTGTGACATTTTTCATTTACTGTCAAGTAATACGTAACTTGCTGTGCAAGTGTGCATATGTCAAAAGTATAATAAATGATTGGACGGAGAATACCTATGATCTTAGAAGTAAATTACTCTAAGGAAGAGTAGTCTGTAACCTCAGTTTCATGCACTATGCTCAACGATTTAATGTAATCTATACTGAAAACAAAATGCATCTGATTTGGAAAATATGTACTGTATCGACTCATTTAAAATACATAACCTAATTAAAATTTGTTACGATTTTAACGTTACTTTAATTCTAATCAGAATTAAATGAGATCTAAATAAATTTTGATATTCATTTATATCACAATAATTTGACGGAGTCATTTTTTTAATAAATGGCGTTTGAAGATAACTATATAATTTAAAATTGTTTGAATCTGAATTATTAAAATCGAATTAGACACAGTGTCATAATTTCTGCTTTGTAGACTCGGCTTGACTCGGCTTGATAAATATAAAATGCGTGGTCGTCCTGCGGTTTGCCGTTCTATTGTTTTGGCTTTGTTTTTTACAACTCTTTTTAGTGATCGTGTATCAAAAGCGTTCTTGGAATGATAATAGGTAGCTATCTATCGTAAATTTATTCGCCTTGGACTAAGATTTTCTTCTACTTCTGTACTCATACAGAGACTAAATTAATCGATAAGAAAACAAGACTGAGTACTCTCTATACATCTGTATTTTTATTCAATTTCAGTACATACTAAACTTATTCATTTAGCGCCACCTAAAGTTGATTTTCAGTAAAATGGTTTTTGCATCCAATTTCAATCCTAAGTCGTAAAGTTGCTGGATTGTATGGTTCGGATGTTCAAATTAACTCGCTACATAGTCCTGCCCACCCAACATTGGCTGCTTGGCGTAAATGCATCCTTCAGGCTTCAACTTAGAGGTTACATTTTTGTCACCATGATGCAAGAAAATCGATGGCGCTATACGAATTATAAGTTTAGTGTTTATAACGAAGACAATTAAATGGTAAAACACAGTATGAATAAACTCATAATGTTTTAGGTGATATTGCTAAATCAATATTGAAATATAGTACCGATTCGTTGCCAATTTTAATTTTATAAACCACAAATTAATAGAAGACGCATTAGGTGCGTTATTGTCAGTGTTTCTTTCAGACAATTTGATTCGGGGGAGCATTTAAGAGGTGGTGGGGGGGGGGGGGAAGGAAAAAAGGGACTTCGTTATAAATTCACGTTAATCTCTATATATAAAAATGAATCCCCATTTTCCTTGGTCACGCATCACGCGTGAACGGGTAGACCGATTTTAATTCGGTTTTCACTAATGGAAAGAGGGATAAACGGGGAATGTTTAAATATATAAAAATTGCACCACGGGCGAAGTCCGTGGTGCAATTGCCGGGGGCGGGGTCGCTAGTTATTAATTAATAATAATAATACCAATATCACATCGTTCGACGGCAGCCAGGCTGCCCATTGTTATTCATTTGTTCAATTACAATATTCATTTTTTAAAATTAAAAGATTACTTAAACGATCTGACTGAAATTAGTTAGGAACTTCATGAAACGGCGCCATCAAAAATCTGCCTAAGCACATCACGAACTGCATGTATAATTATACAATCAGTCGCCGACATAGAATTAGCGAAGTCCACCACTCCACGCCATAAAATTCTATGACATACTCAGGCGCGGGCTCCGGGGGGGCGCTACAGCTACTCCGGAGGGGCGACGCCCCCCCGAACAAGTACCTGAAAGAAACACTGGTTATTGTCTCCCTAAAAAATGACGTTCCTTTCGCGTCACTGCAATAAAGTTCTCACTGCAATAAGTTCTCTGAGAAATGAAGCTGAGAGCATTCCTTTGTTTAAAATTGCTTGGCATCCTTAAAGGTTTAGTAGTAATATTGCAATTATTAAATTTTCCATTTTTTTAATATTATAACTTGGTAAATACGAATGTAATTTTAACTTTAAAAAAATTGGTTGGTTCCTGAAATATTGATAATGTGGTAGGTATGTCGCTCTATGGTAATGCAGCCGTGGCTATTCAAAATTGATGATATAATTGATGACAATTGATGATAACAGGCTTTGGGAAAAATTTACATCAAATGCCGCCTTTAGTGCGGCATATTTAATAGTAATCGTAAAATCGCAATATCGAAGATCTCAACTAGACCTACTGATTTTTAGTTTAATATGAAGATAGTGGGATAAATCGCTGTTCGACATTATCTAGTCCTCAATAAAAACCACTGAAATTTCTGAAAGTTTTGCTAAAAAAATTTCTCTCTTTCTAGTTATAAATTAGCTCTTTAATTAGGTAGATTAAAAAATAGGGTCGCGTCCTATAAAAGGGGTCGTACTAGGGCGGGCGGGGCTTTAAAACGACCGCCTCTCACAACCCCACACTAAGTAGGTATATCTCATAGAGTAATTCAAAATTGGGAATTGCCATGATAAGGCGATTAGGTGATATAAAAGTACTTCACTTACTCATCACTATTTCTTGTGTAATAAAATAAAGTTGATGCTTTTAATAACATATTGCGAACTTATTTAAAAAAGTAAGAGTACTTAACATTTTCAACAACATATGTATTTTCTTCGTAAAACTATTATTTCTATACGGCCTCACGTATGATATACGAGTACACCAGAGAAAGTGAAACTTAAAATTTAAAAGTGAATTTAAAAATCGAAAATTTTTATACTACAAAAACACGTTTTTAAATGACAAATCAGAACTTTCTATACTTACACACAATTTCAAAAACTATTTTTTTCATTCACTATTCTTTATTTTTATTAAGTTTGTCAAAATTTAATTTTACTTTATATGTAGTGCTTTTTACTAAGCAGTAGTTATATTGGTAAGCGTAATAATCAATAGGATGGCTTTATATAATATCTGGCTACAGATACCTATTAAAATTCCCATAAAATTCCTCTTAATTAACGTAGCGTTTACAAATTATAAAATCGAAAATAAATAATAAATATTTCAAATGTAGTTGATTTACAAAAAAATGTTTTAAGTTCACATCAGATACTGTAATGAATTTAATATACGACGAATTCATTAGTGAAATTCAATAACTTTTAATGGCAATGGTAACTTTTAATGTACACTCATAAATACATAATTATATCATTAATAAATTACATAATTAATTGGAACGCATCATAACAAATTTGTTAGAAATAAAATGAATGGAACACGTATGTTTGTTATTTTGCAAAAGATACGAAGTTGCAAATATGAGGCGGGGGAATACCCGGTCAAAAAATATAACGACAAAATACCTAACAGTTAGGTGCTGCTCATTGCTGTTGTTTAACTGTGAAAAATGGTGTTTTTTTTAGGAATACATAAAGAATAATAAAGGAAATAAAATAACAGGATATATACAGTTTTAGGCCACAATTAAGACTTTAAAGTATCTTGTTTGATAAGGTTATCTTGGAGTTTTGATATTGGGATAGATAAAATTAATTTATGAATTAGAGAAGTATGCATTCAACAGTCAACCTCAATAAGATAATCACATTGATTGTATTCTATGATAATGAAAAGAGTCTATGATTTTTTTGTTTTCGTAGCGTTGAAGCTTTTTACTATCCGTTTGACGTTGTTACATAATGAGTCGCGATTGAAAAAAAAAACATTAGGTAGGTACTTTCCCGTGTCGTGTAATGCACATAATTATATATCACTACGTATGTAGTTCGGAATTATCACTGTATCAGGTCTCCCACTAAGTTGTGAGCCATATTTATGGGCCGGCTGCGTTCTCCCTCGCTGCATGCGCCCGCGCAGAAGCCGACGTAGAGGGAGGATCGGTGGGATCATGCGCCGCCTGAAAGAAATAAAACACTGATTTTAATATTTCCGAACAGTACAACATCTAAATGTGACTTTAGATCTATATCTATAAGATACAGATGGTCAGGGCTCAGTCTTAGGACACACTGAATTGATGCCACAGAGCCTTCAATAAAATTATACCTAGTAGTGCCCTACGCTGCGTTTCACAGTCATTTAGGTAGCCCGTCTGGCGGCAGTAACCTCACCCTCACAGACCACCGTGAAATAACACCATGTATTCTGATGTGTTTCGGAGAGTGAGCAAGAGACGTCTGAGCCCTAATCCTTTACCCTCAATCTTACTTCGGTCGGCCGCGCACTCAGCACGTTACTTATCCACCTACCATAAAGTAGACCGTCAGTCTGTCTGACGACCTATTTATAAAAAACATGTTCACTGATAACAACCTGTGCAAATAGACAAATAGAAATAACTTAAATTTAAAACAATTTTGACGACCCGTTGGATGAGTGGAAAGGGTGCTTGCCTAACGTCTCAGGGGCCCCAGGTTCGATTCTTGGTGGGGTCAACTTTGGAAATTTTAGTGTAATTTTCAAAATTGACTCTGGTCTGGATTTGAAAAGTAGTGGTAGGGCACAATGCATTTCGCAGTCATTTGGGCAGCCCACATGGCGGCAGTAACCACCGCCTTACAGAATACCACCGTGAAATAGTAGCATATGCGTGCTGTTGTGTTTCGATGAGTGAGTAAATTTCCTTATTTCCCTCCTAATCCCTTATCCAATCCTACTGTAGTCGGCAGCGCACTTGCAGCAGCTGTGGCGTTGCTTGTGTTATAGGCGACGGTAGCCACCTACCATCAAGTGGACCGTCAGATTGTCTGAAGACCTTAACATTTAAAAAAAATGCATGCCGTTCGCATTATCCTTATATGTAAAGTTATGTACAAGTTACAGAAGTTACTGAAGACATAGTGAAAGGGTGCCAGAACTTATTTCCTTACGATCATATTGTCCCTTACCCTTACTATTTTCTTTGTACTCCTCTTTAATTGCTATGTAATTTTAATGACGCTCTTCTGCGCAATGTAATGGACACATGTATTTGTAAGTATTGTAACTACGTCACTTATTAATCTCTATATTTAAAAATGAATCCCTATTTCCCTTGGTCACGACATCACGCGTGAACGGATAGACCGATTTTAATTCCGTTTTCACTAATGGAAAGAGGTATAAACGGGATATCTTCATATATTTAAAAATGGCACCTCGGGCGAGTTAAAAATAAAACTGTACCTATTCATTTATGGTTCACAAATTGGAAAAAAATAACTCAGTTTGAATAGTAATAATAATAATAATTTATTGGTTCAAGTTATATAGACTCATTTTTTTAAACTATGAAATTAATTTATTAATAATGTAATTTAACTAATAATTTATTAATAGTACCTACACTTAAGATTCTTACTAGTACCTAAAAGTCGTCTCTATAATACAAAAATACCTATTGGCAATAGTGGCAGAGCATACTCAGTTTCGTAGTAGCAGACTGGATGACTCAGTTTGATATCGACTCCTTTTCAGAAGACCACTATAAGAATAACAGCACATATTCTCTGGCATTTCGGTACGTACAAGTATGAAATTCGTGAACCCATTTCCCTATCCTGTCGTAATCGTTATCTTCAATCATATGGTCTGCAGCGCACCTGCGTCACCTGTGGCGTTGCTTGTGTTGTAGGCGACGGTAGCCACCTACCATCAAGTGGACCGTCAGATTGTCTGAAGACCTTAATATAAAAATATACTTGCATTCCCTGGTGTTTGTGTTGTGACCGTTGCCACCTAACATCAAATAAGGCTCTTCATAAAAATGCAATAATGATCGTGTTTAAGTGTTTATACAATTATATTTTTTTTTTCAATTGCATAGATTTCTTTTTAAAAAATTTCAAAATGGGCTCACATCAAATTGAATTGCCAATACTCGTAGTGTATGAATACATGAATGAATCTTTTCTTGTTCACGTTATTCATTGAACAGGTTTAAAGATTTATCATGGTTATAATGGTATACCTTATTACCCTAACAGCCTGTTATCTGCAACACGCCCGCCTATTGGAGGCGCAACGTCATAATCTTTAGCTTCCGATGTAATGAACAAAATTGCTCCTTTACCAGCTTTAAAAAGAGGTTTTATTTTAACTATTTGTGTAACACAACACAGAACCAGTATTCCCTTCGAATTTAGAACAGTTTAACTTTTTTTTTTAAAGTTAATAAGTGTTGGGTTAGCGAAAAAGTTTGTGCGATATTAAAGGGCGAAAGAAAAGTATTTAAAAATGCAATGCTATATTGATTTACCAGTTTTGCCGTCTTTTCGGTAATTTTAGTTTTTTCCGAATTAAGGCTAAATAAGGCAGACTTTTATATTTTATTATTAATATTATCAATGTTTACAAATACTATATTATCATTTTTTCCTTTTTCAACTAATTTTGGTAATTTAAGATGCTTGCATTTTAGTTGGTAAGTACTTTCTAAAATTGTATAAAAAAAGTGTAATTATTATTTGCCATATTTAAGATCATTGTATGTTTCATTATAATTAATGGTAATATGTAATTTTCGCATAAATAAATTAAATAAATAAATAAAAACAAAATAAACGTATCATAAAATTCAATAACTCATAAAAATGGTGGGCGACAGCTATGGAGCGTCTCCACCAACGGGAGCGTAAAAAAGTGATGATTGTGTATTGGTGTCTGGAATAATTAATATACAACAGGACACCATTGGAAACTGCAGCGAGTTAAACTGAGCTCGCTGCGACCATTGGATTTGACTTCTCTCTGCCGGCCGGTTAAGGTCGGCAGCAGAGCCGCTTGGGGAGCGGCGACTCAATTCTTCTGCGAAGATGTCCACACCCTCTCCGTCGCCGACGAACAGGATGCAGGCGGCTGCCGCACGCTCGCCACCTGGACCCCTGACAGGACTATGGGATGGGGACTCTACCACCCGCTTCATCCTGAGAGGCACGGCGCACCTTGGCAGTTCGGGTGCGCCGTCCAAATGAGCCGTGTCTGGTTGCGGACCCCCGCGGTGGAGTTGCGGAAGAGTGTTCGTCCGACCTCGCAACTTCAACAATAGCGGATGAGGAGGACGCCAAGAGGTTTAGTGGGTAGGTCTACCCTACTACCAACTTGGGGCAGGTGTCCGACATAACCCGCCGGTCTGTCCCCAAGCCGGTGGGTATCCATGATGGATTCCTCTTGTAAAAAAAAAGGATGAAACGCGAGTACAAACACTGATGCCCTTCCTGCATTGGAGTAATTTTTAAGTATATCGTCTTTCTCTTTCACTAATAAGAATCAAATTGACTTAGCAAACTAGAAAACATATGGAGCAAACATATAACATCGTGCGTGTATGTATTTGTGTCTACAACTTACAAAAACACTCAATGAAAGTGATTCATTCATTGAGTAATCTCGTAAAATCTGGTAGCTTCAACATTGTTGTTACCAAGCAAGTTACGTATCGGTAACAAACACCTGTAGCAGTAATTTATGAAAGTCATTCGTTAAGAAATAAGTCAGTAGCAATATGAAAACGACTGTTTTCATATGCAGAAGGTATATTCAATAAGAATCGTAGAGTAAAAGATAGATGGGGTCGAGATGTCGCAGTTTAAGACATAATAATATGTATTTACACCCTTAGAGTAAAAGGAGAGAGAGAGCAAGAGAGAAAGCAAGAGAGAGAGAGAGAGAGTATTGTAAGTTTGCATATAGCAACGTATGCGTTAGCAGGAACGTACTATGCACTAGACCGACGCATCCCGGCTTCGCCCGGATAGAATTGGGGGATTTGGAACAATGTACCTTTCAAATAGTGAAAGAAATTTTTCAAATAAGTAACCGAAAAATTATCCTTCACTTATAAAAAACTTATAAAATCCGCTCTCTCTTCCTTTATAATGTTTATTTATTAAGTATAGATTAAGCAGGTACTTGGAAAAAGAGTTCTATTATCCTTTTTGTTAATCGGAGATATTGCTTTTTGTTCATTAATTGTTATTAAAATTGTTATTCAGATTTTTGTTCATTAAGACAACTTTTACTTGACTAAAATCTAAAAATCTGACTAAAATCTGCACTACCTTTATACATGGGCGTAGCTATAGCTTTCTTATTGGAGGGGTCCAAAAATGTACAAACATAAATTATTTTTTGTCCAGACTTCACGCAGAAAAAAGCAGAATTCTAAACGCCAACCTCAGTCAATTAGAAATTACATAAACATTAAAGTACATGCAAGTGAGGCTGCGAGCAAACGATAATTACTCTAAGTACCTTTAAATAAAATACGTATGTACCTAAGTAATGTCGGTAAGTGGACGAATCGTTGCTGTGAAAACTGAGCGTTGAGTTTTGGTGATAATATGCATATATACTTTGTGGCACAAATAATCCATGACGAACACAAAAGAATTTTTTTTTTGGGTGTGTCCGGACCCCCAACCCCCCACCATTATGTATACGCCCATGTATCAAAAAAGTTTTTCACATTCAACTTTTGACGATCACGTTAGATGAGCGGTTAGCCTAGTGTTCCCCGGTTCGATTCCCGGCAATGTCAACTTTGAAAAATGAACTTTTCAAATTTGGCTCTGGTCTGGATGCAAGGCACACTGCGTTTCGCAGTCATTTGGACGGCCCGTCTGGCGGCAGTAACCATCCCCTTACAGAAGCCCACCATGAAATAACAGCACGTGTGCTGTTGCAAGGCAAGTCCACAACAAAAAAAATAAAGACTTCCATATATTCTATTAACAGAATGACTAATGTGAGAAATGAGTGGCGGAATGTAATACCGCATACTTTCAATATCGAATATCCAGGAACAGGCATAAAACCAGAACGAGGGACGCAATTCAACTAACCATAAGGTAAATCCCACGTCTGACAAACAATCACATAAAAATGTTTAAAT
Organism: Bembecia ichneumoniformis; assembly: GCA_910589475.2. NCBI lineage: Eukaryota > Metazoa > Arthropoda > Insecta > Lepidoptera > Sesiidae > Bembecia > Bembecia ichneumoniformis. The sequence goes on along the minus strand of OU342537.1, from coordinate 5,731,812 downwards.
ATGTATTCAATATAAATCTCAGATATCAGTCATTTCTTAAGCACTAAACTGTGGATGGTAGGCCTTCTTTAATTAACTCTTTTCTGTGTATAAGAACTCTTTTCTGTGTTCTTGAAATCCACTTTTATTCTAGCAGATTTACGCTCTCCTACAAAGAAGAAGCCTAATGTGTACGTAGGTACATATTATATTTAGCATCTATCTACAAAATTTATTGGACTGATTGTAATTTACATTTATATGCCGCAGTGAAGTTATGCGACCTCCCTTCTAATTTTAAATGAATTTTCCATCGGATCAGTTTGCGTCAGAAGCTTCGTACTCCTGATGTAAGTTTGCCAGCTTTTGCCAGCAAATATGATCCGATGGAATTCGTAAAATTAATTTGAAGATATAAACACAGTCTAACCATACTTACAGTACAACGAATGTACTTGCGTAGAGTAACGTTCGGCGAACTCGCTTCAGTTTACAGGCTCGAACATTGAGCGTTGCCCGACTGTATGACGTAAGTGTGGTTAGACTGTGATATAAAATATATATTTACTGTTTTTTTGAATCATCATATTTACAAAATGAGACGCACAGTATGTAAGTTTTCACAGTTACAAACTTTTTTTTAAACAACTTTTCGGCAAACAAGCTAACGGTCCACTTGATGATAGGTGGTTACCGTCGCCTGTAACACAAACAACGCCAAAGCTGCTGCAAGTGCGCCGCCGACTACAGTAAGATTAAGGATAAGGGATTAGGAGGGGATAGGGAAATGCGCTCTGGCATCCCTTACTCTCTCACCGAAACACAACATCACGTGATGTTATTTCACGGTGGTCTTCTGTAAGGGGGTGGTTACTGCCGCCAGACGGGCTGCCCAAATGACTGCGAACGAAACGCAGTGTGCCGCAATAGAAACTTTCGGGAAACCAATAGAAAGGTCACACGTCATTAGAGATTGATGCATTTCTTTTATGTACATTAAATTTGGTAAACAGGCCAAACTCCCTAAAAAAACCAATACCTACTGATTTCTCAGATTTTTCCAGTAGGCTCAAAATCAAAGATTTAGGTAAGTATTTGCAGGAAAGGAATGACGAATAATACCTAAAATTGTTATTCAGATTTCTTATCAACATAGAGATGATGAATTTTAACGAATTTGTTATAGAAAGTGTTCGTTTCTATATTAACTCCAAAGTGCATCCAAGCGAACTACAAATAGCGGAAAATGTGAGAGAACTAACTTAAAGACGGTAGGCAATGTAGGCATCCCCACTCCTATTTCAAAGTTGAGTACCAACTACTACTTTTTTCTACCTTTTCGGTCTGTCAATCGTGATAATACGTATCTTGTCTGAAGATAATTATACTTAATAATAGTTGCATAGCCTATTTTGTAATTGTGAGGTAAATAAGTAGTGTAAGAAAAAATTCAGATTTCTATGAGAAAGTGTTTTGTCCATTGTACGTACATGTACATTACAAAACTAACTTGAAAACAGAATTTTCTTTTTAAAATGAGATTTTTTAGTGCTTTGCTGTTGACAGCTACAGTCAAGTTAAAAATAGCTGCTATAAGATTCAGGTTTATTTATGTTCTTTGTAATGAAGAAAACATGTTATGATTTCATGGTTTTTACAAAAATCATACGTAGGAATCATATATTACTTAATAAAAATTATGAAAAAAAAAACCCATTAAATCTGGAAGTGGAACCCATTATTTAGAATGAATCATGAAATCTATTAACCCTTCACCTGTATTAAACATTTACAAAAATATTTACATATCTTGCTTATTTTTATTAAATTAAATTTATTATAATTAAACTGTTTAATTATAATTATATTAATTTATTATATTATATAAAATTGAAGTGTCCATTTGTTCTTTTCATGTAATATTTTTTTGATTTTTATTTTTTATTACGATTATTTAATTTATAGGTTATACATACTTATCTCAAAAACTAACCTCGCTTTTTTAATAATCTATGTTTAATTGATGTGTTTGATTTGCTTTGGAGAATCATCGGAATGGCTGGACCGATTCTGATGTGGCTTTCATTTTTAAACAGAATAATAAGTTACTTTATAATAAGGTATTGGAACAAGATATACCATAGCTATCCAAGTTAAATAATCCAATTTATTTTGTTGCGTCTTAAAACTTTTGAATAATGTTAGACAATATGATAGCTGATATCGTCGCATATAAACACAATCAACAGCATCTGTGCTGTTGTGGTTCGGTGAGTGAGTAAGGGATGCCACAGAATATTTGACTTCCTAATCCCTTATCCTTAATCCTACTACGGTCGGTGCAGCACCTGTGGCTTTGCTTGTTTTATAGGCGATGGTAGTTGACCGTCAGCCTGTCTGACGACTTCAACAAAAGAAAAAAAGGGAAAAAACAGGTCTCGCACAGAAACACATGTACAGTTTCACAGTATATAGTCTTTTGAAATGGGGCGTTTACTGTCGCCAAGTCGCCAAACGAACCGATCCGTTTATTATCATGGATTGCAGTATATTTATTCTGCCACTACTAAGATACTGTTCAACAAACATAATTGAACTTAAATTATTTGGTTCGATTTGGCTTGGAAAAATAGCTTGGACCTTGGAAAGGGCTACATTTAACTTTTTCACGAAACGAAACGACGCACTGTGAGATAAATGGCCTTAAATAAAAATAATGATTTACTTGAGTCCGGTAAAGTGTGGCTTGAGTGAACAGTATTCTGGTAGTTTTTAAATACACGCGATCCGGCTTATTTTTTACATACAATTCCTTAGTTGCATTGAAGCGACTTCAATGTACTACTCCCGTTAAGAACTGGTACATTTAAGATGAATTAATAAGTAAAATTACAGACAGTTTAAAAAGACAAGATAATTCTTAATAAGCGTGTATTTAAGACTGACCAAATAAAAAACAATAATAAAATATTCCAAACCGCAAATCTCCGAATATATGTACATTTTCGATCACCATAAAATTTTCCATAAACGCTGTCAGGGGTATAAAAAAGGACATAGATTACCTCTGTTACAGAAAAAATATTGCACCCGAGTGATTATATCCAAGAATAAAAAAAAAATAAAAAAAAATTCAACGCCTGACAAAAAATAACATGAGAATAAAGATTAATTAAATATTTTAACGCCTAAGAAATTGGGCTGCAAACAAGGCAAAAGCCAAACAATTTCTTGTATAAAAAGTATAATAAGTAGTGTCCCTTAATATTTGATTTTGGGTTTCTGTAATAATTTTGATAACCGCTTTTCCAGTGCATCTCAATAAAGTCATCTCATCTCAGTAAATTACTGTCTTTTTAGGAATAATCTAATTTTTTTTAAGAATAATCAACTATTTTGAAATTAACGGTGTGGTATTAAAAGCTCTGTATCAAATTTTGGCGAAGGAGAACTTATGTATCAAGTGAGAACAAATGCGGTCCTCGAATGTTAGCATGCAAATATCAAAGATCAAAAACATGCGATTTCTTTTGGACACTTCTAGAAATAAAGAATGACAGACATAAAGAAAATGATAGATGGCATAGCGTTTAATTATTTTATATTCAAGCATACATTTATAGCAAATACTTAAGCAATAACATTTAAAAGCAAATAATTTAAGTAAATAGACTTACACGACTATTAATAACTATGCTATTTTAATTATAAGGATCTATTTATTTTAATTATAAGCAATTTTTAACCAATATTTAGTAAAAGAAATTATGAAACAAACCATCCTATATCATCTATGCGCACTATTCAAGATGAACCTTTGGCCGAAAGAACAAAGACATTTTCTAAAAAAAAATACATTCTCTTCACGATTTGTCTATTTGACTCTGACGCCGATACTCTATACACGTATCACAGGACCGGATCGTGCAGTTGGTGGGTCGGGAATAAAAATAAAAAAACAAAATTACGTGTGCAGCGCAACAATGTTGCAAACGAGTTTTGGCGCGGGCCGCACTTGACTGATACTAATATGGGCCAATTTTAATTGGACGCCAAGTTTTCTTGAAACGTCTTCGTCTACGTGGCATTAACATTGAATTAGCGATAAAAAAAAGTATATATGTGTTCACAAAGATAATATATTAATAGATAGGTGGTTTTCACATCGGCGCAGCGAACTGAGCTCACTGCGACCATTGGATTTGCCTGCCGGCCGTAGTGAAAGCTATGGTCGGCAGAAGAGCCGCTTGGGGAGCGACTCAATCCTTCTGCGAAGATGTCATTTCGCGGAAGGAGGCGGCGGAGAGGGAGCGGGAGGACGACGTCCTGTCCCATCCCCTCCGTCGCCGACGAACAGGACGCAGGCGGCTGGCGCAAGCCCTGACAGGACTAGAGCGGTAGATGGGGACTCTACCGCCCGCTTCATCCTGAGAGGCACGGCGCACCTTGGCAGTTCAGCGGCGCCATCCAAATTAGCCGTGTCCGGTTGCGGACTCCCGTGGTGGAGCTGCGGAAGAGTGTTCGTCCGACCTCGCAATCACCAATAGCGGACGAGGAGGATGCCAAGAGGTTTAGTCGGTAGGTCGCCCCACGGGGCAGGAGTTCGACATAACCCACCGGTCTGTCCAAAGGCCGGTGGGTATACATGATGGATTCCTCTTGTAAAAAAAAGGTGGTTTAGCAATACGCAATAGATAGCGTCTTTGGTACGCCACTGGAGCGGACCAAGCCACAGCCGAATCCTGTGCGTCATCTTAAGTAGATTTTAATACAATTTTTTTTGAGTTTACTCCTTAAAATCGGTTTTCATATACAGGGGGTATGGAAATTTTGTGAGTAAAATTAACACAAGCATTAACTAATCATATCACATTCGAATCTGTGTGACAGCTGATGCATGTTAATATGGAAAGTGTAGCCCGCGTTGAGGAACGAAACGATAGTGCGTTATAACCTGCCGGCGCAGCGATATCTGTTGTCGGAAAAATGAACTATTTGAACTTATAAAACGTAATTACACCGTGTATACCATGCAGTTCTACCCAAATCCGATAGATATCGCCACTTCACCATAGAATAGAATAGAAAATTCAGTATTATAATAGATGGCGCTTTTATTTACCCTCTTTTCCTATTGCATAGTCAAAGACAAAACCCAGTCGTGCGTCGGAGCAGACAGGCACACTTTTTTTGTTACTGAAGATGGATTTGCTCTTGGTCAGCATCTAACCGTGTAGGAAATATGACGCCGACGATGGACCGAGCTCACCCATTAGATGTCTATTCACCAAAACTTTAAAAATATTTGGGTTGTATGAGCTCGGAAATACAAACGCCGGCAGGAAGTTTTGTATTGTAAAATATGATTTAAATCGCATAATGATCCGTAAAAATAAAAGGGATTTCGACAAGGTGAGGATGGTATGTATGAGAACAGCTGTTGCAGCCTTCCCATCAATAGGCTTTTATAGTATACCTAATTTAAGTTTTAAAAATCCATTAGACTGACATTATAAAGACTGCAGTTGCTCCATTAAAAGTTTAGTACCTACCTAGGCGATCGAGCTGCGGTCGGTATTTTTTTTTACGCCAACGTATACTTAAGATCACAATAATTGCATTGTTAGATGTAAGATGAACATATTCTTACTCATATAGCGCCATCTCACAAAATTTTGAACAGTCGATCATCATCCGTGAGCAGCAATAAAAGTACTACACTATTAACGTTTTTACAAGAAATACAATTATATAGGTAGACTTAAAGACCTTATTTTATACAAAATTTCAAGCTGTTCAAAGCTATTTCCAAGATACGTGAAATATAGGCCGAGGAAAGAGTTTCTTCGCATTTTATATGAAAACTCAAGATTTTTTTTCAAATTTCATTTAAATTTAATTACATGTGCCATTTTGTTCGATGACTTTTTGCCATCTTGGAAGCAGTGACATGATCCCGTTGCTGTAAAAATTTTGGTACTTCTGATCAAAAACACGCCTCAAGTAGTTTTGGCAGTCCTCTCTTGATGTTAACCTGACACTACCCAAAGAACTCCGAAGAGACCGAAACAGGTGGAAATCTGAAGTTGCAAGGTCAGGGCTATATGGCGGATGCATTAACACCTCCCAACCAAACTCTCTTAATTTTTGCTGAGTGGCTAAAGATGTGTGTGGTCTAGCGTTGTCGTGATGAAAGACCACAACCACAATTCCGCGGTCGCTTTCTCTCAACTTCTTGCTTTAATCTCATCAGTTGTTGGCAGTAGAGATCCGAATCGATGGTTCTGCTAGGCGGTAAAAGCTCATAATGAACAATGCCCTTTCAATACCACTATACACACAGCATCACCTTATTGCGACTTAACCAGGTGTCTGTGAAACCTGTCCTATCTTTGACTACGACCTTTTTCGCACGTTCTTGTCGTACGTGATCCACTTTTCATCACCAGTTATCAATCTCTTCAAAAACCGGTTTCATTACGTTTCAATAAAGAAACCCAAATGAGTACACGATTCATAAGGTTTCTTTCGTGTGGCACCCAAATATCGAGATTTTTTGTATACCCAGCTTTATTAAAATGGGTCAAAACTGTCTTGTGGTCAACTTTCAGTTCTTCAGCAATGTCGTAACTACTGATATATCTCGTAACTACTGACATATCTTTTAATAAGTGTTTTATCTTTATAAGCTTAAAGTGTATAGCTTTTAAAATACTTAAAGTAGCTATATATAAGGTTACAAAATTAAGATACAATTGAAATTAATGTGTATAATTGTCTCCGAAAGTTTTTTGTGATTTAATTTTTTTGTGAAATGGTGAATAAATTATAATTGTTAAAAAAATATTATTAATTATATATGTGTACAATAATTTGCTAGTTTAAAGTTATTAGAAGAGTTATTTATTTCATTCGTCCTTCATTTGGGTTCAAAATTTAGTTGAAAAACTTGTAAATACTTTCTATAATATTATTTAAATTTATGAAGATATAAATTTTTTATAATCAATAAACCCTTGACACTTTACACACAGTAGATTACACCGAAAGGCTGCTCAGATAAATCAGTGCGTTTCAAATAAATCGTGTGGGAGATTAATTTTTTTTATGTAAAGGTCTTCTCAGACAGGATGATGGTCCACTTGATTAAGTGGCTACCGTCGTCCGCAAATAACACAAACGACGCCACAGGTGCTGTTAGTGCGCTGCGAACCATAGCAGGATTAGGAAGGAATAGGGGAAATGAACTCTGACATCTCTTACTCACTCACCGAAACACAACAGGACACATGCTGTTATTTCAAAGTGGCCTTCTGTAAGGGGTAGTTAGTGCCGCCAGACGGGCTGCCAAAATGCCTGTAAAACGCTCGCCCTACCATTATTTATATGATTTGTGTAGCAGCAACGAAGAAATTTACAATGAAGTTGCAGGAAAAAAACAGTGGCACTGTATTTAGGTGCTGTATTATGACATAGAGATAACCGAAGGAGACATATGTGGTTACATTCCAGATCGAGCCTGCGGTTAGACTTTATGAGCTCAATCACCTGTGAGTCGATACAAAAATATTTTACTTGTCTATCAATCAAAGCGAGACATTCCTAGATAGGAATTCCATAGATATGGGAATATTTATTAATGACACGTGTTTTATTGCCGGCAAAAATACCAAATGTACCTATGCAAAATTATCTATGCATGTTTTCAGGGGATCTTTCATACAGAAAAAGTACTATTCCGGAGAAATTATATAAAAATATAAGTAAAAAAAAATAAGCCGTCACGGGACGCCTGGTAGATGTGAAAATCGAGTGAAATGAAATGATACCAACAATCACAACAACAACAACAATCACCACGGCACGCGTCGCCACACCGTACACACTACTACGCATAGACTGCATATGTATATACCATCGTATAGCGTGGTGACGCGTCGCCACGGACTGCGTCGCCACGCTATCAATCAGTTTCACCCGCGCCTATAGATGTTTCACATCAAAAATCAACGCCTGACAAAAATATATATATGGGCAATAAAGATTAAATCAGTTTCGGTGAACGAAATTGCGAGCTAGTGGCTAAGCTTTTTGCATAATTATATAAAAAATACAGTATTACGGTCTTCATTAAGAATATTTCTTTTTAACCATTTTATTGTGTTTTTATTAACAATGCATTGAGTAGGTACATACATGTTTAAAAGTTTAAAAATCACATGTTTCAGTCAGTAAAAGCAGATTTACTCGGAAAAATGGAAATACACCGACCAGCACGCAACGAATTCGCGAATATGACTCAATTTACTGTTACGAGGAATAATCCGGACAATTCAAATCTAACAGTGAGAGCCCCATAAAGCGTTTAACAGATAATAACCATCAACGTCTGCCGTTCGCATTGGATATGTACGAGTATATCACAATGTGTTTTGTATAACTACTTATTATACTTTTATTCCTTCCGCACTAGTGCACTAGCCTGATTGCAGCCTGATTAGAGTCATCTGAAGTGCCACAATGCATTGTTTAAATTTAAATGTTGAGATATTGGCTAAGATCAAGTTTAAGAGAAAAGCTTCAACGAACCCTGCGAGATTTATCTTCGTTCGTTCGTTCGTTTCAGCCGATGGACGTCCACTGCTGGACATAGGCCTCCTGCAATGACCGCCAAACATCACGATTTTGTGCCGCCTGAAGCCAGCGACTCCCCGCGACTCTTTTAATATCGTCTATCCATCTAGGGGGGGGTCTGCCGACACTGCGTTTCCCGGTGCGTGGCCGCCATTCCAGCACCTTAAGTCCCCAACGTCCATCGGTCCTACGAGCTATGTGCCCCGCCCATTGCCACTTCAGTTTTGCGATACGTTGAGCTATGTCGGTCACTTTGGTTCTTTTGCGGATCTCCTCATTTCTGATTCGATCGCGCAAAGATACTCCGAGCATAGCTCTCTCCATCGCCCGCTGAGTGACTCTGAGCCTTCTTATGAGGCCCATAGTAAGCGACCATGTTTCAGAACCGTATGTCGTCACTGGCAACACGCACTGTTCGAAGACTTTAGTCTTCAGGCACTGAGGGATATTGGACGAGAAGACATCGCGTAGTTTCCCGAACGCTGCCCAACCGAGTTGGATTCGGCGGTTCACCTCTTTCTCGAAATTGGACCTACCTAATTGTATTGTATGTCCGAGGTATATGTACTCGTCAACAATTTCGAGCATAGAGTTTTCAACAATCACTGGGTGGAGCGGAACTTGGGTATTCGACATAATCTTCGTCTTACTCATGTTCATTTTAAGTCCAACCTGTTGAGAAACCCTGCTGAGGTTATTGAGCATTGTGTTGAGATCCCCCAGAGTCTCTGCTATAACAACTATATCGTCGGCAAATCGCAGGTGGGTGATGTACTCGCCGTTGATTTTGATGCCATATCCGTTCCAATCCAATAACTTAAAGACGTCCTCCAACGCCGCGGTAAACAGCTTAGGGGAGATAACATCTCCCTGTCGCACTCCTCGCTGCAGTTGGATTGGTCTCGTAACTTGGTCTTGAATACGGACTGACATGGTGGCGTTTTCATACAAACACTTTAACACCTGGATGTACCGGTAGTCGATTCGGCACCTCTGCAGCGACCTCAACACAGCCCACGTTTCCAGGCCTTCTCATATCGAAGGCCTTCTCATAGTCCACAAACGCTAAGCAAAGTGGCTGGTTATACTCTTCAGTCTTCTGTATAACCTGCCGCAGCGTATGGATATGGTCTATGGTACTAAAGCCTTTTCGGAATCCGGCTTGTTCAGGAGGCTGGAAGTCATCTAACCTATTTGCGAGACGATTCGTAATGACCCTCGAGAACAGTTTATAGACGTGGCTCAACAGCGAGATGGGTCTGTAATTCTTCAGTAGAGTGTTATCACCTTTTTTGAAAAACAGAATCACCACGCTCCCATGCCACGCCTTGGGCGTTACACCTTCGTGGATAACGGAATTGAACAACCGCTGTAAGACTTTCAAAATCGGTTTTCCACCTGCTTTCAGCAGTTCAGCAGTAATTCCGTCATCACCCGGCGCCTTGTTATTTTTCAACTGTTTGAGAGCAATTTTAATCTCGTATAGGCTGACGTCTGGAATATCTTCGGTATAGTGCCGGGTAAGTTTTGCTCTAGGGTCTCCGGCCAAATCCTGGACAGGCTTTCGGACTGAGGTGTATAACTGTCCGTAGAACGTTTCGACCTCTCTCAAGATCTCAGGCTTCGAGGAAATGAGACTACCGTTATCGGTCTTTAGGCGCGTCAGCTGACTCTTTCCGATAGACAGATCCCTGGAGAACACTTTTGAGCCCCTATTTTGCTCTATAGTATCTTTAATGCGCTCGGTGTTATAGCTGCGTAGGTCGCGCGTTTGCAATTTTGAGATCTGCCTATTAATCCGCTGATAATCGGATACGTCTATAGAAGACTGAAGTCTCATCTCGTTCCTCTCGTTCATGAGCCTGAGGGTCTGGTCTGAAAACTTTTTGGGTCTCTTTTGGCAATAGGTCTTATAAAACTTAGCCCCAACAGTTCGGACAGTTTCCACCAGCCTATCGTTTAAATCGTCCATCGATGCGCAGTCCTCAAGGCAATCAAAGCGATTTTGTAGTTTGAGTTGGAAAAGCTCGGGGTTTTGTATATGTATAGCAGTTGGACGGAGCGTTGACCTCACCAGGCGAGCCCTTTCCAGCTTTACGTTGATATTCAATGTGCCTCTTACCATTCGGTGATCACTTCCGGTTTTAACCCTATTTATCACAGAAACATCATTGAATATGTGTCGCTTAGTCGACATGATGAAGTCAATCTCACTCCTCGTGGAACCATCTGGACTCAGCCACGTCCACTTCCTTTGTGGCGACTTCCTGAAGAAGGAGTTCATCATAAAGAGGTCCTCCCTCTCCATGAAGCCCGCCAACAATTGCCCCCGATGGTTCCGCTGCCCATATCCAAATTTACCCACTCTCACCTCATCGACGCCTCTCTTGCCTAGCCTTGCGTTAAAATTTATCTTTGCGTTAAAGATTTATCTTAAATATATGTAATTGTAACTACATAAGGCTCACCAAGGTTCTATCATATTTATGGAATGCTGGAGAAGTTATTCTCATTTATACATTCAAATCCGATTGCGATGTTGGATGTAGAATGGTGCCGAAACTGTTCCAACCTTGAAGACTGAAAGACGCGTATCTATCTTTTGCGTACTGTTATGTTAAAAAAACACCTATCTATCTTTGTGAACTCAAATACTCTTTTTCTACATACTACAAACTAGAAATTATAAGTTTATTTTTGTAAAATGCATGTAAGTAAAATGCATAATATTGTTACGAGTAACTATGGGACGTTCTGGAAAAAGCGTTCACGGCGGCCGAAAGCCTCGAACGTTCCACTCTATCGATGGTAGCCACGCCCCTTTCCGACTAGTATCAAAGAAAATTGGCCCTTATATTTACAACATAGAGTTTACATTTCAACAGAAATAGCATTCCCGAATTTTCAATGGCTTGTTTGCAAATCTTGTTTACATTTTCTGGTAGATTCGGAATACATCGAGACGTTTTGCGCCAAGTATAAATAAGAGTACTGCCGATCAAGTTAGTTACTTTCTCCACCCGACACCGAGGCTTCTTAACTCGCATGCTTCAAACCGCCGTGACCGCTCTCGGCGATTGGTTTCAGAAATGGAGAATTGAGGTGAATCCCGAGAAAAGCGCAGCAATGTTCTTTTCACGCGGGAATCTACTTCAAACTCCTCGCGTTCAGAATGCCCTACATATTGACCGAGCTTCACTCGGTCAAATCTCACTCCAGGGCCGCGTCATCCCTTGGGTCCATCAGACCAAATACCTCGGTGTTACACTCGACCGGAGACTTACCTTCGGTCCCCACATCAAGCGTGTCAGGGACAGGGCAGCGTTCGTCCTGGGTCGCCTGACGTGCCTCATAGGCAGGCGGACACATCCTGTTGGACCAGGATGACCCCATCACTGCAGCAAACGCGGCGTTTGCTGGTGATGACCAGGACATGCAGCTACCCCGACACCGAGAAAGGAGAGGAAGACCGCCGCGTCGCTTCTCACCTCCGAGGCGCGACCAGGACACGGCGCCTGCGAGGGACCTCCCGGCCCGGGGAACACTTGTACCGGCCACGGCCAACGCCGTGGTCGTCGCAAGTGGCCCTCCAGGGCTAGCCGGTCCCTCATAGCTTAAGCATTAGTTAAGTTTATATTTGTAAGGGCCGGGCGCTTCTCGCCCCCCCGACGCCCGGTGACGGTTCCAAAGTCCCTTATGGACTAGAACCACACCCATTTCGAGGTGAGTTTTAGTGCGGTAAGAGTCCCACATAACCTCTATGGGCATTTGCATTGCATGCGGCATTTGAGCATAAGGTATTTTTTGAAGATTTCTCTCCTCGTGAAAAAAAAAAAAAAAAGTTAGTTACTTGTACGACAACAAGCGATACAAAAGCGACTTTCGGAGCTTTGCGAATCATTGACGACTTTTGGCAAGTTTGACGGTTTTATCCGACAAGTTTGATGATTTTGGCAGTCATCTTGATTTGTGAAAAAATCGTTTCTTTCCCTCATACACGGCATTTACACTCACCTCGCGCACGTAACAATATGTAAAATGCATATTCTCAATTACTTAATAAATAATATATCCTGACTACAACCGTTGTAGTGAGGATGTTGTAACTTTTAAGTTTATACTTTTGAGTTATTTTTTAGTATGAGATATGTATTTAAATAAATAAAAAAAGGAATAGTTCATACGTTTTGAAAGTTTAAATAATGCTCAATGCTCAAACTAAAGAAAACATTATGAATCTACTTCAGAAGTTCATATTTGTACAAAATTTTAATACTAATTACATTTTTACTATTAAAATTATTAATTTAATGTTGGCTAACACGAAAAGAGTGATTCTATAAACTTTGGATATATTTACATTTAATACACGAGGCAAATACATTTCAGAGATATATCTACACGCAAATTGTAAATAACTCAACAAGCGATTTTCATTTATTGTAGTCATAATATAACGAAAAACACGTGTGTAGCGGTAGCCATTTTGAATTCTTTCCATTTGTATTTATGATTGGTGGTGAGATTTAGTTGGCAACATTTAGTTTCGATTTAGTCTTTTGTTATTCTGAAACAATAATATTATCAATAGTAACTTAATTTACAATATTTTAAGTTCTTTAACCTGATAGTAAAATTTCTGAGCTGAAAAAGCAAAAATGAGATAGCAATATTATTTCTAAAGATAGCTAAATGAAGACAAACTGTAGCTGTAAACTGATAAACTGAGTTTACTACTCAGTCAAGTTGATTCGGCACTTCGTTGGAATGCGAACCCCCTTCCCACAACCCCGCTCACTTCTCCGCGCTCGTCCTTATGGGTTGTGCTATTGGAGCGTGTCAAAATGACGTCATCGGTTCTAGGTACCTTGTATGTGTTGCCATTGTGTGTGAACTCTCCTTTTTTTTTGTTTTATTGGGACCCATTTGTAAAAAAATCGTACAAAAATATGTAGAGTAAGAAATGTACGTTATATTTACGATACAATAGCTAAAATAAAATATACAAAAAAGCGATATAATCAAATTTAAGTAAAAAGTGACTCCGAAGGATTCAACAACAGTTTTTTTAAGCCCAATTTATCTGTAGCTCCAAATCGGGCCCTGTCCGCTTTTTCGATGGCATACTTTTGTTTTATCGCGAGGACGACAGTGCTTGATCGTTTTCCATGCAAATACTTAATAAAGTTAACACGATTATTTATTAAGAGTAGGTAATTGCAAAAAGGAAGATTTTTAAACAGCACATTACTTAATTTTATGTAATAAAATTATTGTATTATGTATAATACATAACTATTATAAATCTAAAGAAAGGTCCACTTGATAGGAATAGGCTATAAGTACAGCCAGTATCTGATAAGTGCGGGATCGACGCTCATAAAACATAGGTTAATTAGCGATAAGCGAATTTTTATTCCAGTTACCTTTAAGTTCACCTTCCTTGTTCGGACTGCTAAGGAGTGGAACTCATTGTCTGCGTCTGTGTTCCCACAGAACTACAACCCCGGGGTCTTCAAAACCAGGGTAAATGGCCTTCGGCCGCATCTGCACCTCACATCAGATGGTGCAGATGCGGCACCTGCAATAGTGGTCAAGGGCTACCTTGATTTAATAAAAAAAAAGTATTCTTTAACTGTAAGAAATATTTATTGGAGTTTACTTCTTGAAAATCGAATAAGGCCCCCGGTATGGAAATTTTATGAGGAGTAAAATTGATACACGCGTTAACTAAAAACCGTTATGTTCTTTTAAGTAATTTTACGCAAATTCGATAGATGTCGCCGCTTCACCTAATTCTATTGTAGTATAGTAGATGGCGCGTTTATTTACCCTCTTTTCTTAGTAAACTGTAGTCGTGCGTCGGAGCTGATATACACACATTTTTTATTACATATTAAATATTAAAAAAAGTATTTACTAAAGATATTATCGTTGCATGATAAATTGAGTTGTTACTGTTCAGTTTATACGCAATGAAATCCAACACCTGGTAACTTTGTTATAAATCGTTATTGAGTCTTTCTTGTTGGTTTTGGCGCCAAAAAAGGCATGTACAATGAACGATCGCTCGCCTTGGTATTGGGAATTTCGTGCGTGTAGTACAGTCGATTACATAATGTTAATGCTATTTTATAAATATCAATATTGATTATATGGTAAAAGTAGTAATTAGATTACGTAGGAATCAGTAGTGAATCGGGACGCCCAAATATATTAGTTATGATTAATTGTCAATAAACCTTTAAGTCATTCAATAATAAGGAACATTATTCATCCATTAATTAGATAAACGTTTTTGATTTCTAACAATTATATTTTTTTGTAAAACGTTGATATACATTCGCCGAAACAAATGGGATATGGGTTTTTTTTAGTCGATATGCACTTCTTAATTATGACATTAACTCAATTCAAATGAATTGGCTTACGTATCTTACATACATTTAAAAAGAAATAAATTTTACCAAAGCATAATTTGGCATATACATAATGTTCAGTATGAAACCCACAGCGACATCTGTGGCCCGAACCGAAGCAATACTTAGAACGTCACCACTAATGTAATTTATTTATCTACCCATTTTACAATAACTTGTATCTGAGATGTCGTTCGTTAAAAGCTTAAAGCGTTAAAAGCTATATCGTTTTTATTTCAAAATTAATCACCGAAGAAGTCTCTTCTCCAAAACGCAAAATCAACGCCTAGCTCAAACACATAATTAAAGAATTAAGTTAGATACTAAATTATTCCTTGAATAATTTATTTATTATTTCTATATTCTCTTAATTTTTAAATAAGTATGTATTCCTCACTAAATTAACATAATTTTAAACTGTAAATGCATAATTAATTTAAAATAACTAGCTACGTAAATATTTATTATTTAGAATTTGGATCTTTCAACGTAGTTGTGATGTAACTATATGTAGATGTGAAATAAATGTGTTTTTGAAGGAAAATTAAATATCACTTTGGATATTTTATAATAAATTATTTAGTTTAGTTTATACTTACTACTTGCTGTTTATTTTTTACATGATGCTGACTGTACAACCCATATTAGGATGACACGAATTTTTCTCCGTAGCATTTAATCAGTGAACTGGAATACGTTATATTATATTATTTCGATGAATTATGTGCAGAATGATCGACGTTCAAAACCGTTTATTTAAGGCGTGCAAATAATTGTATCAATATAAATAATAATAAAATAGTCAAATACACTCAAAGAAGTAAAGTATACTAATAAGTACATGGATTGAACTGGTTGGTTACCCAAGATCAGAGATTTTTTACGATATTCGAAACAATATGAATTTCGCTATCCGCACGAAATTACATAGATACATGTATTTTGGTCTAAACTAAATCCTTACATATCTATACATAAAATAAATGGTAAACAAGAGGTGTCTGTACATTAAGGCGACGCCAGCCCCTAATGATAAAAAAATCCACTTATTTGTAACCGTTTTCCTATTAAATTATCATATTAAATTATCAGCAGGATATATATGAAAGGGGATCATCATAATTATTTTTTAAATTATATTTAATTATATATATAAAAAAAATACTAATTTGCAGTCTAATATCGATGTTGTAACCGTGCGATTTGCTTAATAATCAATATTTTAAATAGCTAATTCTTAAGATAAATTTTAAGATCCACTATCTGAAGTCTGATCAAAAGAAAAATTTGAATTATACTTTATTTAATTTTTAAATAGATATTTCCGAGATTTGCAAGTCCCGTAACATTTAGTGTTTGTTTCATTCCAAACGGTTTACAACCAAAAAAGTTACTCGCTATACCGTTCATCACGCGTACGATGTTGCGGTAATTATTTATATAATAATAAAATAATTGCATTCGTGCGAAGCCGGACGCGGGCCGATAGATAAAACTTCTAATGTAGGTAAAATCACAATACAGAATTGCTTTCAATCACACTTCCACGCTATGCACTGGGGTCAAATATATAATCGACTTCAAAAAAAGTGATCTTGTTATCCTATTTCTGAGAAATAAACGATTTGATTTGATTTGCGGCGATAATATAAGTAGGTAGAGGTTGTTTAAAATAATTATGACAGTTAATAAAATTTTCGTAAATAGAGAAAAATAAATAGACATGAATAAATAAACAATTAAACTTAATGTTAAGATCGGCAGACAGGCTGACGGTCCACTTGATGGTAGGTGATGGCTACCGTCGCCTATAACACAAATAACGCCAAAGCTGCTGCAAGTGCGCTGCCGATTACAATAGGATTAAGGAATTAGGAGGTGATAGGGAAACGGGCTCTGGCATCCCTTACTCACTCACCAAAACTCACGGCTGTTATTTCACGGTGGTCTTGTGTAAGGGGGTGGTTACTGCCGCCAGTGCCACTACTTTCCAGATCCAAACCAGAGTCAAATTTGAAAAGTTCATTTTTCAAAGTTGACCAGATCGAGGCAGTCATTTTGAATGATAAATAAGAATAATTATATTCCAAAGCGTCACTTCAATGCTTTCTTTCTTTGCTTGCCTCTATTGGTTAGTAAATAAGGTCTATTTTGTGTTAGCAAATTAATCACTTAACAATGTTACCGGCGAATTACAACGAACCAATTAGCAATGTTATTTGATTAATTACTTGTCCGTTTTAGGGCGCAAACAATGCGATATCGAGTCTTTAATGTTGCAAGCAGAGAGATATCGACATTTCTTATGGCGAGGTGGCGTAGGAATGGACATTACTATTTACGATTCGTCTCCGAACCGGAAACTTTTTAATGTAGTGCGATTTACGATCGACCTCAACTCGAATAGAGCAAATTTTAACTGTTATCCCGTTTTACAACTCGAAGAACTAAAGACATTTCGAGTTATGCTGGAAAACGAATTTGAATTATGTATGGGTTAATATTGCATTACTTATATTAGGTAAAGTATCCTTATGCAGACTGACACAATCGAATCTACGCTCAGTGGCATATTTACGTATGGGCCAATTGGGTCATTGCCCAGGGCGGCTAAATTGCAGGGGCGGCCCCGGCCGGCGTCAATCATTTCGTTCGATAAAAAAAAAAGTGTGTGTGTCAGCTCCGACGCACAACTGGAGTTTAAACGTATAAAATTAAATATATAAGATATAACGCGTTCCAACAAAAGTTATGAACTAAGTTTTATAAGTTAAAATTGTTCATTTTTTCGACGACAGATGTCGCTGCGTTTTGGCAGATTATAACGCGCTATCGTTTCGTTCCTCAACGCGGACTACACTTTTCATACAAGATTTCGACGTTCGCTTTTATAAGCCCAGAGAATAGAATTAGGGAACATATACGTAAATACATGCGTCAGCTGTCGCACAAATATCAAAATGACAGATAACGTAACGCTTTTTAGTTAACGCTTGTTTGTGTTAATTTTACTCTTCATAAAATTTCCATACCGGAGGGCTTATATGGAAATCGATTCTTAAGGAGTAAACTTTTTTTTTATTAAAAACTGGGTTTGAGCCTTACCTTCGCAGTACCTACAATGGCTCAAACCCGACTGAATTCTTCAGCTGTGCTTCTTTATCTGTGACTACCGGTGAAAGAAAAGAAAGAAAGAAAGAAAGAAAGACTTTTATTCACTGCACGAGACACGGACATTATATACAAAACAGGACAGAGAATAATAAAATAAAAAAAAAACGTGTGTGTGTGTCCTCGCGGCAGCGAATCGGATACTGACTCAGCATTGTGCTGAGGTGCTAGACAAGCACCTACAGCGCTGATTTTCAGCCAGCACCGTATGTGACTCATTGAGCACCATACAAACATACTTTATAAATTACTATATACATAATTATACATATACATACACACACATACACACATATATAAAAACATACAAATATATGCATACATACATGTAGACATGTAAATACATCGAAAAATACATAGGCAAGAAATAATATAAAAAGTTATAACAAAATACATATACAATCTATACACAATGCACTGCTTCAATGACAGAGAAAAGGCGCGGAAATAATAAGGAAAAGTCCCCTAAAGACTAGACCAATGCCCATCTCGAGGGGTGTTTTAGTGCGGTAAGCAGCCTGACCAAAGGTATTGATTATTCAGATTTAATTGACTCCTTCGCGGTACAGCAGTCCCGAAGAAAGGCTTTAAAATTTTTTTTTAACAAATTTATCATTCATAAATTTTTTTCCTAATTTTATTTTCTTTATGGCAAGTACTAGGTGTCGCCTATGACTTCGTTCGCGTAAACTTACCACTATTACCGGGATAAAAAGTAGCCTATATCTTATTCTAGGTCTTCGTACTATCTTTGTGCCAAATTTCACTCGAATCCGTTATGCCGTTTTCGCATGATTGAATAAAAAACAAATTTTTACATTTGTATTAGACTAACTGGTGCCCGCGAATTCGTCCGCGTTGATAAATAAAAAAACATAACACTATTGATGGCGCCATCGCCATCTATTATACTACAATAGAATTAGGTGAAGCGGCGACATCTATCGGATTTGGGTAGAACTGCTTGGTGATATACCTGTGCAATGTGCATAGTATGCTCCAATTTGCAAACTCTCGGGAACCTAAGGATAAAACGTCAACGGTTAACGAATTAGACACATATAAATTCCTCAGAAACCACTCTGTTGATAGATGAAAACCGCATGAAAATCCGTTTAGTAGTTTTTGATATTATCGCGAACATACATACAGACAGACGCGGTTGGGGGACATTGTTTTATAATATGTAAGGATAAGTGGCCCGGGGCAAGACTGAACCTAAATACGCCCCTGTCCACACTGTTAAAGTTTAAAGTAAAACTTTGGTGTTTTACTGTCTCTTTTGTTTTTACATATTTTTTATGATAAAGAGCGACAGACATTATGTAACCAACCCGATCGACAGGTTTTGCATGAGTTTCTACGATTTTAAGTGTAATTTGACAACTCAGCAGAGCTTCGCTCGGCTTCAAACTGTTTTTGGCGATAAAGGACCATCTAAGATGACTGTTTATAGCTGTTTACAGAATTTAAACGCGGTATTATCAATTTCAGTGACTAATTTCGTGATGGTCGCCGTCCACCGAGTGAACAACAAAAACATCGATTCTGTGCACCGTATGATCGAAGCAGACAGGCACATGACCTACCATGAGATTCGGGCATTCTTAGGCATAGGCATGAGTCAAATAGAATCAATCCTGCACAAACATTTGGGTGTGAAAATGCTGTGCTCTCGGTGGATTTCACACAATTTGACTAAGGCTTAAAAATTGGACCGTGTCACTTGGTGCAATGTCATGCTTACCAGATTCAACGCAGGGGCGTCAAATTACTGTGTCGTGTGGGACTTTCAATGTGAGCCGAAATCAACCAAAGTAGCGCGCGTTCAAAGTGCCTCTAAGCAGATGATTGCTTCTTTTTTAATCATTGGACATGTGGATACTGTTGCTTTGGAGAATCGTCGTACCGTGAATAGTGATTGGTACACGCCCATTTGTTTGCTGGAAGTTATTGACGAACTCCGTAGAAATAACGGTAACGTCACGTAAACCACGATAATGCCAGTTCTGACACAGCCAGACAGACAAACGAATTTAAGGTGAAAAACGTAGAACTTATGAGCTTGCACACAGTTCCAACCTGATAATAACCAGTTACGCGATCAACGATTTTCATCACAAGAAGAGGCTGTCGAAGAGTATGAAAACATGTTTCCGAGGTCACCGCGGAGAAGCGGCATAAATGTTTTCAAAATTGGTTTATTCGTATGAAAAAGTGCATTTACGCTAAAGGAGAATATATTTAGAAAAATAAATTTATTGTTGTCTATTCATAGTAACTTTTTCTTATTCATTCCGGAAACTTTTAGTGCGCCCCACGTGTGATCCCTCGGGAAGGTTTTTTTTTCTGGAGGAAAGGTTTTCGGGAAGGTTTTCTGGTACCTTCTATATCTGTATCCCTGACAGTGTATATTGCAAAATTTGATAATGATCGGTTGAGTAGTTAAGGCGTGTTAAGACAACAGACAGACAGAGTTACTTTCATTTTTATAATACTAGTAGGTATGGATGGTATGGATAAAGTGATAAGAATCAATGATGGCCTCGTACATTGAAAACGGTAGCCACTGTGCGGCAATTTTACAATAACCTGTTCTAATAATAACAAGTTAATTATGACGTCAGTGTTTCCACAATCCGCGCGATTGTCCTATTAGTAATATTAGACGTTGTTTTTCAAATAACTGACAAGTTATGTTTAATAATATCGCTTAAGTGGCATTCATATATACATGAAACGGGAAAATGTTTTAGAGTTAAGATAAACATATGCGAGAATCTCGATCCGTGTTTATAATTTGATATATTAGCCAAATGTGACTTCGATCGAGTATATGAGAAAGCGCACTCGGAATAATATTTCGAATGGTTAACTAAAATCTAAAATCTCGGAGCCCTCCGAGTGACAACGACAACTTCCGAAAACGACAACGTCCTAAAACGACAACTTTTAGAATGTAAACATCCTGAAAAGACAACTTTTAGAATGTCAACATCCTAAAACGACAACTTTTTAGAATGTCAACGTCTTAAGACACCTTTTTAAAGTTAAATTGAGGCAAGGAGGCGCCTGTGGCTAAAGCGACTACATCAGATAAGATCATAATGAGCAGACATTGTTTTAATTTTTGGAAATTGTCAGTCTTCAAACAGGCTGAAGGTTCACAATATGGTAGGTGGCTAACGGTGCCTTTAAAACAAGGAACGCCACAGTTGTTGCAAGTGCGCTGTCGACCAAAGCAGGATTAAGGATAAGGGACTAGTAAGAGATAGGGGAATGGGCTATGACATCCCTTTTTTATGTTAAGATTGGTAGACAGGCTGACGGTCCACTTGATGGTAGGTAGGTGGCTACCGTCGCCTATAATACAAGCAACGTCAAAGCTGCTGCAAGTGCGCTGCCGACTACAGTAGAATTAAGGATATGGGATTGGAAAGGGTTAGGGAAATGGGCTCTGGCATCCCTCACCGAAACACAACAGGTTTTCTGTAAGAGGGTGGTTATTGCCACCAGACGGGCTGCCAAATGACTGCAAAACGCAGTGTGCCCCTGCCACTACTTTCCAGATCCAGACCAGGGCCAAATTTGAAAAGTTTATTTCTCAAAGTTGACCCTGCCGGGAATCGAACCTGGGAACCCTAGAACAGAGCGTTAAAGCAAGCACCCTAACCACTCATCCAACGGGCTCGTTAAAACACTCACCGAAACACAGCAGCAAACACGCTGTCATTTAACAGTGGTCTTCTGTAAGGTGGTGGTTGCTGCCGCCGATGTGCCCTTCTACTGCTTTAACACACAGACCAGAGCTAACTTTGAAAAGTTTAAATTTTTAAATTCACATGTAAAGAAACTTTGTAGGTTTCTATAATTTATATTGAGTATAAATACTTCATAGAGGTATTTAATGGTGGCAGCCAACAAGTTCGAAAAAGCAATAGGGGATCGGACAGTAATCAGATTAAAATCTAAAATGTACTTAGAAAGAAAATATATAATTTTTTACGATTATTTATCGAATAATAATTTAATATAATTCATTTAAATATTTATAAACGAACAAATAAAATTTTATTATTTACAATATTTTTAATCTATACTGCAACACCAATCACAGCGCGTGACGTCATTTGTGGGCAATCATTGTCTTGTCTGCAGTGCACGGCTATCACTTGTTACATCTGTAATTTCACTTTTTAGAATCAATACCAACGAAATTTTTTTCGTTCCATAATAACAAATAAAGAATCTACTCAACGAAACAAAACTTCTTGCGAACTTATGCCAGTGCAGCTGTTTTGTTATGATATGACCACAAATGACGTTACGCGCTCTCAGATGAACTATCGTGGCGTTTTGGCGGCATTTTAAACAAACAATATTAAAACATGATTTTGAGTACCTAAAAGGCTGTAAATAAATAAAATAGTATTTTTTATGGGAATAAATATCCATGAAGATTAATTTAAAACACTTTCTGAAAATTTGTCCGATGCCCTATTGTTGTCATCGACATTGTCATGAATGTTGTTAGATTTTACTACTTCGGATTACTTCATTTTCTTAAATTTTATTGGATGTAATATGTAATTAAAATTACTTATTAGGATGGGTGCACACATCTTGTTTATTTCTTAATTACTTCAAAACATCTAAAAAAAACTTATATATAAAATATTTCACAACCATCTAACCAGACGTATAAAAACACACGTCAAAAAACATAAAATAAAAAAATATAATGTTCAATAAATAAATGTATTTTGTTTACACAGCAACACAAGTCTGTTTATTTAAAACTTTTAAATAGTCCTATACATATAATAAACACATACCTACTGTGTTTGATGTAAAAACTCTAAAAATATAAAAGTTTGCTCTAAAAGGTGGTATATAGAACTTGTAAAGGAGCGTTTGTACGTTATTATGAAAACAAGGTTGTTTTTTAGTAACCGCCTTTTTAACAAGGTCAATGACAAAGTTAAAAAAAGAGCAGTAAACTTGATTAGGAAACACAGACATTTGTTGGGTCCTGACTGAGACTGAGGTTAACAGACAGCAAAAAAAAATAAATAACAAGAACAAGAAAATATTCTTTTTTCTATATATATGTATATATATTTTATTTAACGTTTTTTTATAGAATTTCTTAATTTAGCGTCTAGTTCGATCATAGGAGTTGCCATATGAGTTCTTAACAGTGGTACAATTTGTACACAATTCAAATCGGCATAACTGATTTGAATGCAGTTTTCATTGATGTATTTTAGCAAGCTTCCACTAACATTTAGTGCTTGTTTCATTCCAGTCGGTAGTTACGCTTTATTTTGAAAATTACGCGTACAAAGTTGCGGGTTCATTTAGTATTTTCATATAATCTCCTGCGTGTTTCTCAAGCCTCTTATTGCAAATTGATAAATAAATACAATAATTTATTTAAATATTACAATTTAATAATATCTACAATTTTATAACTTATGGTAGATTGTCGTATCTCTCATAATATTATTTGGGATATGCGATTTTTTTTTTCAAATATAAAGGTTAACAGGTTGGCTGACGGTTCGTTTGCTGATAGATGGCTAACGTATCTATACATATAAGAACGCTATACCTAGGTGCTGCAAGTGCGCTGCCTCATTAGGATACAGGATAAGGGATTAGATTTACACAGAAAAATCAGAAGTTTTATGCACTAAAATATTATGAAGTGAAAAAAGTAATGTAACGTTTTGCACTCAAAGGTAACATTCTCAGAAATGTATTGTTGTTGCAAAATTGTCATTTACGGTTATATCTTTTACGATTCCTAATAACCTAAATTATGAGTGAACAGTTTTACGATTCGCTCAAATGCATTATTAATTTTAGAGATTTGGTCTTCTTCCACGTACCTCGAGTCGTAATTTTATGTTAACTGATGTTTAAATAAGTTTTTTATGACGACTTTATTATAGAAGTTTGGCTGCTATGAAATTGGAGTATTATTTATATGCATCGTGACAGTCTACCTGCTTTTAGCAGAAGATGCCTTTTAGATTAAAGTGTTATTAGTGTAAGAATTTTTATCTGTAGGTTATTTCATTGTGAAACTGATACTCTAGCAAGCAAGAGCGATTCACGTATTCTGCCTATTTTATATCTTTTATACACACATCGGCACAAATAGAACAATTGTAATATTTCATAAAATACTGTTATATCTTGAAGTCTCATTTAAAAATGGAACATTAGGCGACAGTCACTTAATTATTCATCGATTTATTTTGATTTTTGTTTGTGCTACGACGAGTTAAGTCTGTGGTGAATTTAAAAATTGTGTGAATTGTAATATTCATTAGAAAAAGTTATTAAAAAAAACTAGTAGTTCCCATCGCCTTCGGGAAGTAATGGGGACGGGTACTCTTCGCTGATTAGTGCAGGGTGCTTTTAAACCAGATCGATGGAAGACAGCGAATATGGAGATACAAAGGAGTACGTTACATTCAGTCTAATTTTGAAAATACGGTGGCATTTGGGGGCGGTTCACTTATGGTGTGGGGAGGACTATGTTTGGGAAATGGTGGTCGATGGAGGGTGACCATCGACAGAGTTATGACTGCTGATGTACCCATCAGCAGTCATAACTCTGTCGATGGTCACTAATATATCAGGGATATATTAGTTGTCCCATTTGCCCGCTATAATGATGATGGCTTTATCACAATGCTCGCTCAGTCCAAGCATATCTAAACCAAAGGTATAACAGCGATGGAGTGGTCAGCAAGATATGAATCCTATAGAGCATGTATGGGACTAGTTAAAAAGAAACGTTAAAACCAGAATGCCGCCCCCAAACAACCTGGGAGAACTGCAAAATGCATTACTCCAAGAGTGGCAGAGCGTGTCCCAAGACACAATTGATAACATATTTCTCAGTATACCTAGACGTATGGAAAACGTTAGACAAAGCACGAGGGAGAAACACTCATTATTAGTCATTCATTTATTTAAAGTTAAAATCTCACTATTCCTGAATTTTCAACAGTGTATAACAAAATATAGAAAAAGTGCACTTCGTTTTAAAATTTAATTACGACTTTACAAAGTCGATTTTAAAATATGTCAATTGGTTTGTTAATTCATGTTTGAATTTATATACACTTTACTATTTTATACTCGGCCTTTTTTTCGGTTTCGCTAATTGTGCCGATGTGTGTTTCCAATCTTACTACATGTTGCTTAAATTAAGCAAATTATGCAGATTTTAATTCAATTATATGCATTAATTTTTATGATAAAAGGTCGCAGACAAAGATTTTCAACTGTATGGATCGGACAAGACGAAAGAATCCACCAGAACCACGTGTACAAAATCGCCAACTTTACAAGGCTATTTACCTACGCCATGGCCATCCCGATTACGGCGATCAGGATCAATATTTTTGTAAGAAAAATTTCCCAACGGCCTCTCTTTATATTCTACATATTTAATCTTTTTGGTCGCAGGCATGTTTACAGCCCACTTAAAGGTACCGTCTTCTGTCGTTAGTAAAATACAAGTAATAACGCCAAGGCGGATGCGAATGCGCTGTCAACTTTGATAGCATTAAAGTTAAAAAAAAACATAATAGGAAAATTTAAATGTGCCTTCAAACTTATATAGTCATGCACCGAAACAGAATTTTCTGTAAGTTAAGAGTAAGGGAAGAAAGATACCTTTGTGATTTGTTCTCCCTAAACATTCCTGCCTGACGGTCCTCGTGTACAGGTCAAAAAACTAAGACTGGTCTGTCTTTCTGTCCGTGAAAAATTATACATGTATAAAAAAACCTAAAAAAGCTATTTCTCTATTAATATATTTGTTACACATACATTACAAATATATTGTATTAAAAAAACCTACAGAATTATAAACAGGATTTAGTTTAATGTTGCGTATAAATAATGTATTTGCATAATATCTAAGTTCCTTTGAAATTTAATTTAGACTTTATATTAGCCCGTATAGCATAGTTTAATCATGAAAACGTTCGGATAGTATGCGAGTTATACGAACTCGCATAAAACTTGGCTATAAACGCTGCATCCACTTACTTTTATTGCTAACAACTACCTACCAGAGGAGCGTTTCGACGAACAACGCCCTTATTATAACTATAAGCTAACTAAGAACAAAATGCTATTAGAATTCGCGAAATTGTAGCCGCGGTGACGAATGAGAACAAACATGACAGTTATTTAGGTCCCACATGCAAAATTGTGCTCGTACTTGTCGGCTGCAGTAATTTTATTTTTCACAAAGAAACATGCAGATTTATCTAATAATGCAGGGACAAAAATCAGTATAATATATGAAATATTATTATATACAATATTAAAGAATTTAAAATTTTATAAATTAAATTCTTCTATATAAATAAAAATGAATCGTTAAATATCTTGCGTTATGAAGGTTCTTATGAAGAGAAAATTGAAAAAAATGCCGGGAAAAATGAAAGAACCCCATTTTTCTTTTTCCCCTCCAAAGATTCTAGCTGACAATTCAATATTCCAATCAAATACTGAGGTTAAACATCATCACATCAACGCTATGTTTCGACGGCTAAGAAAAAGGTGGTGCGGACGAAGTCGCGGGTAAGAGCTAGTAACTAATAATAACTTTAAAAATATTTTTCTATTTAATTATTTAATTTTTTATTTAATAATAATATTAATCGGTAAATGCTTATTACCCAAACGAATATCGTCTGCTATACTCGTATGTAAACATTACGATATTATAATATCGTTTCGTTCCTTATAACGATTTCTTAAGGACATTGGAGCTGGAGTCACTCCTATTTGTGATACAAGAATAAGGTGCCAATTTTTTATGAATGTTAAAAACTGATATATGTTATTATATACACACACACACACACACACACACACCTGTATATATATATACAGGTTGGAATTTTGTAATGCCACCTGAAGAGAAAGTACTCTTAATACTGTAGATAGAAAATTTTACACAAAGAAAACATTCATTTATTTTTGAAATGAAAGAAAACTACATTCAAAGATTTTCGAAAATTCGCTTGCCACACCCGGGAATTGAACCGACTAAAATCTGTAAAAATTACACCCTGTACTATTATTGCATCGATCGTTAGTATCAATTATAAGGATGAAATCTCTCTAACAAACTTAATAAATTAAATGAAAGGAAAACAAGAAATATTTTGAGAAATTAATATAATATGACCCTGGAAAAAGCACAAAACTGAATATCTGGGCACGTGTTACGCAACAACAGGCAAGTATAAAATATTATGAACAAAATAAAAGGGAGACGGCGGTGAAAGAAATCCTGGTCAAGTAACGTTCCTTATCAAATCAAATCAAATAGTTTATTTCTCAAATTAAGATAACAAGATCACTTTTTTGAAATGGAATAACTACTACCGCTTCGGAAACAAAATGGCGATTAAAAGAGAAGAAACGGCGAAAGAAACTGTCCAGCATATGATATTAAAATTGTACCTACGTAACTTAAAAAATTTAACAATGACTTAATCTGTCGCACTTTTAATAGCCACTATATATTCTAGCAGGGTTTGGAAAAAAAAATAGTCAAGATGATGACGATCCTGACAGGAAACCCCGAAAGAATTCCGAATGTTAGGATACCATTCTTTTCGTTATCGTCAATCCCAACTGAACATGGTATGAGCTCAAGTGATCGGGATCTCAAGTGTAGAACATCTGTTCCGTCTAGCCCAGGACAGGACAAGTTTGGCCAACCTCCAGTTATAGAGAGGCGCTTTAAGAAGAAGAGTATCTCTGTAAGTTAAGTGGTTATACAAGATCTAAATCTATAAAATTAACAAAAGGCAGTTCTCTGTGTGTTTTAAGACATAGAAAAGAGACTGCAGCAATTTTTGAATTATTTTTTGCATTCATGTATTAAATATACATAATATTCACTGTTTAGTAAATATAATGTAAAAGTAGTACGTTGTAAGGAATGATCGTGAGGAAACATGTCCTAGAAAGTCCTAATGTCCTAGGTAGAAAGTCCTAGGTGGTTTATTGTGATGGTCCTTAGGCTAAACAAAAGTGAGAATAATTTATGTTATTAAAAAACTAATTTTTGCCGCGCTCTTTTTGATTTAGGTTCCATTCGCCCGCAAGATTCATCCGAACTTTTTCTTTTCTCAACTTTTTCTTATGTATTAAAACATTTGTTCAATCTTTATTGCTCATACGTTTTTGGTAAGCGTTGTATTTTTAATTTTAATTTTTAGATATTATCTCTTGGGAACAGTATATACTTTTTTCTGGATGGTACCCTTTTTTATATCCCTGACAACGTGTATGCAAGATTTCATGATGATCGGTTGAGTAGTATTGCGTGAAAGCGTCAAACAAACAAACAGATTCACTTTGGCATTTATAATATCATAGGATAATAATTTTAAACGGTATTAGCCTTTTTATAAAGATAATACTAAATAAGATATTAGGTAAGTCAAATACAAAATTTCAGTAAACATTTTTATCCAATCATAAATTACAAATGTAATTTATGCAGAAAGGAAACAATAATTAATATCAAATTACAGGCGGTTCATTAGAGCGAGTATTGTTAATTAAATCAAAAATTATAAGGCAAGTTAACATTCTTGCGTTTAAATTATTGGTTCCTTTGTGAATTTCTTATGCAGTTACTCAATTGTAATGTTGCACATATAGAGTGTTATTACAAAAAAGATAAACATACATTGAACATGTGTCTAAAAATTTTTTTATTACAAAAGCGTGTTTAAGCAGTTAGAGTTAGGCACGGTTTAAATAATACTTTTCATATTTAAATACATGTCAATACTTGTCGAAGACTCAAAGTTAGTCTACTGCTTTGTCTCTAATTTTCGCAAGTTGTATTTAGTGGTGTGATGAAATATCGGGTTGTTTTACCTTTTATTCTTGAACCCAATTTTCTTCACGTTCACGAATTTTTATTTTAATATTGCAATTGTCCATATTTTTCCATAATTTTTATTTATATTATATTCATTTGACAATGAGTAATGACGATTGACAAGTCTCGATAAACACATTCCATTCTTTCAACCGATCACTGTTCTATGTGTACAATGTACTCATTATACACGTAAGTTTTGGTTCCAAAACATACTTATGGCGTTGTATTTAGAGCAATAATTAATTTATAATCACACACGGCACTGTTTTATTTATATATAGATAATTTTAAAATATTTTCTGCGTAGGATATTCTATTAGCACATAACAAATTTGCATAGAAAGGAACGTTTCGGATTGAACCAAATGAAGTTGAACGAACGTTTTGTAATGTTTCTATTTTATTGTTACTATTTGCTATTTTATAATTTTAAAATAGCAACATTTGGTTGCCTATAGGTTGCCTAGCGATGTTTTGGTAAGTCAAAGGACAAACACTATTTTGTAATAGCGAAGGTTAAACATTATTTGAGGCAGGGTTTAAACTGTGAAATTGCAAACAAATGTCATTAGACGCTGTTTGACAAAACACGTGTTGAGACATAGTTTAGTATTTTTTTTTGTAATAACACTGTAGAGTTTTATATTAAAGAGAATAATCATTTATTTTAGACAAATAAACATCTATTCGAGTAATTAAAGTAGATTAGACCTGCACATATGTAAGTACGTATAAGTATGTATATGACCTCTCCTTTAATGCTAGGAGCCATAAAGGAGAGGAAGCTGCAATATTTCTGGCAGTAATGAGGGGCGAAAAGTACCGTATCTTCTTCAATCATCGACGTAATATCCGACTAGACTTCTAGTACAGGGCGAACGCATTCAGAGAACACATTAGAGAATTCCACGCCCGGTAATGTTCGACCAATAGAAGTTACTATGGGCAGTAACGACCAATAGAATTTCGTCGTGACCTTGATCGGACCAATTGGCGTTCAGTACCCCGCGCCCGCGCACCTCAGTTAGTTGCCAGAACAATTTGCATTGTTAATAAATAGGCATTTATTAGCCGTCTACTTGGATATTACGTCGATGTCTTCAATATTCTGCAAATAGTGATAAAACGAAAAATACAAGGCAATTTAGAAGTTGAAGAATTTAAAAGAATTATATTTATATTTAATATCAAAATACAATTACCAGCTCCCAAGGTTGTCCACATTCGTAGGGACTACTCGGAAACTCGACGATTGTTTTAAATCGCTTCTCAATTTGTACTCAATTTTATTAAATTTTTTACTAATTCATTGCGTTGTCATAAATTGTACCCTATAATATTGATGGAAGTAACCCCTTACAAAAAAACAGTTTTTGCGAATTTGTGTTTCTGTGAGTGAGTGAGGGGTGTCACTCAGAGCCCATTTTACGGTCACTTGATTCTGCCGTCTATGCAGAGGTTAGCCGGCTACTCAAACAGCTGAAGTGAAGTGCTGTAAAAATTAAAAATACTGATGTCAAATATTATTATGGCAATTGTTAGTAAGGCGTGGTGCACATAAACGGGACGCGATCTTTGTTTACGCTAAAATCACGCGCGCGTGACCGCACCAAAGACTTTTTGAAAAACAATCATGCGCTCTCGAGTCGACATGGCGGCTATAATGGCAGGGACACACGAGGGATTGGTAAGATTTTATTAAAAAAAAAAAAAAGCTTTATTTTTATCAACAGTATTTTTGTAAGATAATTAATTTCGCAAAACTGATTATTAAGCTATAAATTTTTCTTTTTTTACTGTTCATATTAAAAAATCTTTTAAAAAATAGTACTACGAAAGTGTATTTATTTAATACCAGCTATCCGCCTCCGGCTTCATAGACTCTCTTTTTGAAAGGGCACCATAGTACCTACCATAGTTTCATCCCCAGTGACAATGTCACTCCAAGAAATCGTTCCTGTTTGTGCGAAATGCCTCCAAAGGTTCTTTAGAGCACGATACTCGCTATTACTTCGCTGCACACTCGAAAGAAGCTTTGGCACCTACATTGCCCAGACGTTTTTTTTTATTTTATTTTTTAATGTTAAGATCGGTAGACAAGCTGACGGTCCACTTGATGGTAGGTGGCTACCGTCACCTATAACACAAGCAACACCACAGCCGCTGCAAATGTATTGCCGACTACAGTAGGATGCAGGATAAGGGATTAGGAGAGGATAAGAAAATGGGCTCTGGCATCCCTTACTCATTCACCGAAACACAACAAGGGGGGTGGTTACTGCCGCCAGACAGGCTGCCCAAATGACTGCGAAACGCAGTGTGCCCTGCCACTACTTTCCAGCTCCAGACCAGAGCCAAATTTGAAAAGTTCATTTTTCAAAGTCCAGCCGGGAATCGAACCCGGGAACTCTAGAACAGAGCGTTAAGGCAAGCACCTTAACCACTCATCCCACGGGTCCGTCAAACCTTATTTATATGAAGATATTCATGAAGACTCTAGTTTTTAAAATAAATGTCCTTGCCGCTATTTAGACGTCGTCGGTCCTCCAGTACCGTTCCTGTTTGTTTTTTTTATTTGTTTATTTTTTTATCTTATTTTTGTTTTTAATTGGTAATTTCAAACTTTTTTCATTATTAAATAATTAAAACAATAGCAAATTTATTTTTTATTATTGTTTTTTCATCTGTAATTATCCAATCTACAATAAAGCCAAGAAAAAAATAAACCAAAATAAATTTTTGAAGTTACTTCGGAAACTTTAATTGTTCTTGTGTTCTCGAAAAGTTCGTATGATTTTTTTAATAAGTAAGTTTTGATATTAAACTTATTGTGGTAGGATACACTGTGTTTCGCAGTCATAAATTGAACATCCCGTCTGGCGGCTGCCTGTCAATTTTGACACAAAAATACGTATTAGAGTGTGTGATTGATTTGAATGTATTTGACTATACATTTCTAGAAGCGTAATGTCAAAAGTGACAGGCATCAATAAGGCCGATGCACACTCTATAGAATGCAATGTATAACACACGTTCATAAATGGTACGTGAATGGCAACGCACCCTTACTTTCCGCATAAGTCGTTTTGAGTTTGATTTAAAGTCGTGTTTGTTGGCCGACATCCGGAGCGACCGAATGCGATCTAGCGGTTGGTTTATGATGCTTTCATTGTAACCGTACCTTTATAAACACTCCACTAGTTCGTGACACCTAAGCTAAAGAGCTAACAATGTCTAAAATAGCTCAAACGTATCTTCCATCTGACAAGGAATGACTGAACCTTCTCGATAAAGAGAAGTGTGAGTTTTTTCGAAAGACAGTCCGCATATTTACTGACATCGCTACTTAGCATGGTTCTCAAAGTGGTCTGCATGAATCCCTCGGGGTCTATTTTAACTTGTGGAGAGATAAAAAATAGGGATACATGAGAGTGAGGCATTTATGGGAAACTTGACTGGTCTTTATTTTATTTTTATATAAAGGTCGTCAGACATGCATACGGTTTTCTTGAAGGAAGGTCTATAAACAAAAGTAACGTCACATGTGCTATAATTCCTTAATCCTACTGTAGTCGGCAGCGCAATTGCAGCACCTGTGGCGTTGCTTATGATACAGGTGACAACCACCTACCATCTAGTGGACCGTCAGCCTGTCTGCCGATCTTAACATAAAATAGCGCGCTGCCGATCTTAGTAAGACATTAATTAGGAATTGTGAAATGAGCTTCATGGGTTGATTCTTCCAAAGAAATTAGATTTAAATTTGAATTAAAGTTATACTTAAATTATTTTTAAATTTATGTGTGTGTTATGTTTTTTTTTAATGTTAAGATCGGCAGTCAGGCTGACGGCCCATTGAAGGTGGCTACCGTCGCCTATAACAAAAGCATCGCCAAAATTGCTGCAACTTCGCTGACAGCTACAGTAGGATTAAGGATAAGGGATTAGGAGAGGAGAGGTAAATGGGCTCTGCCCAAGCAACAAAATTATCCTATAGTGCACGCTTTATAGTCCTGCAGCACTAATAATGGTCTCTTAGTGGTTCTAGAATTTGCTACCACGCTTACAGTAGCATGCACGGAGACTGATTGGCCTTGTAGTATATCTGTTCTTATATGTTAACTTATTATCGTCTATAGAATTAAATTAATAGCTCACTATAAGCTGAGATGTCCTATAAAAGTATTGCACAGGTGTAAACACGCTTGGGAATACGTGCTCTGGTAAGCTATACTTAAAATTGCCTACAAGAATCACTATAAATCCATTATAAGTAAAGTACCTATGCTTATAAGAGTATCAAATAAAACCAAACGAACTAGAAACCATTTGCACTTGTTACTTGAAATTATAAGGGTTTATAAGTTCACAATGTGGATCACTAATAAGTCAATTAGTTCTATAACGGCTTATTCCAAGAGTAAGTGTACTTGGTTTTATTGTGGATTTGTCGAACGCTGTTATAATCTTTACACAAAATGTTAATATTGATGTTTTCACTTATACCTAAATAGTATGTAAGACAATGTTAATTGTTATCTACTTCCTTAAAAATTCGACAGCGTGAATGGTAGTCAAGTTATTAGAATAATTGTGGAACCCTAATTCCTAACAATATGGCGATGCTGTGGTTCCGATGCAAACCATTTTGGAACCAAGTACTTCCGTAACGGTTCTGTAATGAACTTGGGAAAGCTAGCTATAAAAAATGGCGACTTTTCATTGTATGCCTTATTAATACCAATATTATTTTCAAATGCAACTTATTAAATACGCTAATTTCAAGAGGCGAGTAAAAATTTTGTTTTAAAACATAATATACTTCACCAAAAATATACGTTTGCCATGCGAACGCATCTTATTATTATACCTATGTAACACTGTAGATAATACATTTTTAAAGAAAATTAATTAAGATGACTTAAGTTTTTATCAAATATTTTATATTTTTTATAAATATCAGCAGCAACGCCATTAACAAATTCACAGCTGTTTTTGAAAAAGCTTGTAACAGAAACACGGAGTACGTTAGAGTCGTGTATGGTTCTGTTAGGCGATTATTAGTTGGCTTCGCGGGGAGCAGTTAATTCTTTGTAGTCCAACTATAAGGATACTATTGGTACAAGTGGTAGTCACCGAGTCTACTATAGGTGTCTTAGAAGAAACAGTATGCCTATAAATTGGGCCCTTTTCCGTTGTTATAAGAGCTTACTATCCCGTTATAGTCCTGATAAAATGGTGGTTCCAGGATAATTATAAAACCACTTTTTGCTGCTTGGGTGGTATTCCTTACTTACTCACCAACACAACAGCACACGTGCTGTTATTTCACGGTGGTCTTCTGTAAGGGGGAGGTTACAAACGCCAGACGGACAAATGACTGCGAAACGCAGTGTGCCCTGCCATTACTTTCCAGATCCAGACCAGAGCCAAATTTGAAAAGTTCATTTTTTAAAGTTGACCCTGCCGGGAATACATTAATTCCTAATTTCTTATTCTTCTCCCCATGGGAGAAGTTATGGAGGGGCTAAAGCCCCTCTAGTCAACATATCCCGAAAGGGGTTGCCACAAAATTTTGCTTAGTGTCAGTCCACTTTTCACTAGTTTTAGCTTGTACATGACTGGAGGTGAGCCCATCGCTTCCTAAGTATGCTGGATGTTCTTGTTTGTACATTCTTGATTCATACATCAATATTTTTTCTTTTTATAAAACCAAAGAGAATAACTATTTACATTAAAAAATCTACACTAGATTCATACTTTACATGTCTTTCGAAGATTGTTAGTCTTCTTGGACACGCAGGTTTCCCCTCACGATTAAAGCGTTACCGTTAAAGCAAGCGATTATTATTTCTAATCCACACATGAAAATCGAAAATCGACTCAGAATTAAATACCTAGTACGATTTTTTGAAATGTTTATAATACAAAATTATAATTAATATAACAATGTAAGAATAATTATATCGCTATGAAAAAGGCTCTATGAAACTTCAAATAAGTAAATAATATAACATATAAGATATAAATACTTAATATTGCATAATATAACGCAAACAGGTGTGACACAACCATTTAAAGGTGAACCCACTTTAAAACATTACGGGAATACATTTTTATAAAAAACATTAAAAAAACTGACACGTGTAATAGCAATAACAAGGAAAAACTGAAAAAAAAAGCTAATTAGGATATAACAAAAAGATTAAAAAATAAAAAATTGCCAACAATTTTTCGAAGTTTGGTAAAAGGATCAGCAAATATGTTGATAAGATCACTATTGTTGTTTATCATTTATATCTGCATATCTGAGTGTTCATCTGGCGAATTTAAAATTATATACAAACACATAATACTTAGGTACAATTATGTATAAAACTGTTTGGATTCAAAACAAAAGTGTCTGACGCGACCCAAAAAAATTCGTCGGTTTTCGTCTCAATTTAAAAGCAAAGTGAAGGCACAAATAAACATGTAATGTTAATTAGCCGACAGACCCGACACAAAGTAGTCTCTGTGGGTCCGAGAAACAGTCGGCTTCAATGAATTCGCATAATTTCTTACGTATTTCTCACCGTATGTGGTCTTAATTGGTCTCACAGTAAAGGGTGTAAAGGCGTAGTTTGGATGCGCGCGAAGCGATGAAAGCGTCGTCTTGACAAGCGGCCGGACGAGAACTAGAATGCAATTTCCTACAAATTCCGTTCAAGTTTGTTTATTAAATTAAATTTTTAAATTTTTATAACTGCCTAACATACAAGTCTTTTCTTAGAGAAATTAATTAAGACAATAAAATAACATAAGCTCCATTTTCCATAACATATTTTCCATATTTTGCTACGCAAGCTTATTAGAATTAATGTATTCTTTTTTTTTAAGATATATAAAATATATATTTTATCTTGAATTGTGAACGAAAATCGCATTTGCACAAACGGCGCCTTTCTTCTGATTCGGTAATAAAGATGGTCGTAATTTTTTTACGATCCGACTACCAAAACGCCGACTAAACATAAAACTGAACAAATTTTATACATTTTAAACAGAAATAATCGAAACGTCATTTGTAATGGCCAAAGCAATATCTATGAAATAATTTAAATTTTTTAGTAGGTACAATACTCTTGCAAATTCGATGTCTACCTATAATATTTAAATCGTCTTTTACGCAAAAACATTCCAATAATTTAATTCTGATTCTTAGGGGCATTTTAATTAGCCGTGACGTCAATTTCACGCATTTATAAATTTTATTGAATTTATCGTAAGTACCCTACCCTAATATTTTTCAAACATAATTTTTAAATTTTTACAATAGAAACAAAACGTTGTCATAATTTTCAAATTTTTTAAAATTATCTCAATTCAAATTAAATTTTTTATTTGAGAGCAACTGTATTACACATCAATTAATCCAGTAATTGTTCTTAAAAATGATTTTATCTTCCATTAGTTACTTATTGCATTATGTACTGGGATCGCTCCATAAACATGGACAAGACTATTGTCGCCAATAAGCCTGAAATTGTGGTTATAGACCGATGCCAGCCAGGGGCGGATCCAGGATTTCATTTTGGGGGGGGGGGGGGGGGGGGGGGGCATTCTGACAAAGTTGGGAGTTAGGGTTAATATCACAAGTTATTTTTTTGTGTATTTTTTTTACTAGTTGAGATGCATTATGGTTGTATTGCAAATACTTTTAACCCGCGTAATCGCGTATTTGAACTGTCTCAAATGTCTGACATGAATTATGAAACTTTCGATAACTGATTGATATGGATTATATTATTCTATATTCAGTTCATATATGAATTGAATTGTACTTGAATTGAATTGAAAAGTTAAGTCAAAAATATGGAATTCCTGGGTCTTTGGGGGGGGGGGGGGGGGGCATTGTCCCATGCCCCCCCCCCCCCCGTATCCGCCAATGATGCCAGCGCCGGACGATGCTTGTTAACATCGCTGTTCCGCATGATGAAAACCTCGTTAAAGCCGAAAGACAAACGCTTACCCAAGTACATTGACTTGGCTCACGAGGTAACCGCCACGTGGGACGTCGATTCGACAATTATCGTCCCTACAGTCATCTCGGCGAACGGTCTTATAGCGAAGAGCCTCGACCAAGAGAGGCTCTCGCTAGATGGCTGGATCAAGGAGCAGATACAGAAGGCGGTACTTCTTGATACGGCACGTATTATTGTCAGGAGGTTCCTCACTCTGCAGCCCTAACCACCGGTAGCTTGTACAGTCACCACACGCCATTGTTGAGCCACTTGTCACTGTTCTTAATTTAGCCGTGATATGCAAATCTGGCGTACGTTGTGTATATAATACGGCTAAATTAAGAACAGTGACAAGTGGCTCAACAATCGCGTGTGGTGACTGTACCTTGTCCCGCTACCTGCGGCAAACTAGTTTTAAGTTTTCTGTAATATATATTTTTTGATATCTATCAATATCAATAGTTTTTTACAATATGTATCTACATATTGTAAAAAACTAAAATGAATAAATGTAAAATTATAATAATAAAAAATAAGCGTTATTAAAATCAAATTGAACTGGAAAAACTCATTACGTTTAATACATTTTTTTTGTTCAAAATAACGGCTCAGTTAGATCCTAATTAAAATTATATAAGCGAAAGTTTGTACGCTTTCGCGCCTTAATTATTCAACCGACTTAGGGCTTAGAAATGAAATTTTATCATTAAACTAGCGACCCGCCCCCGGCTTCGCCCGGGGTGCAGTTTTTATATATATAAACATTCCCCGTTCATCCCTCTTTCCATTAGTGAAAACCGAATTAAAATCGGTCTACCCGTTCACGCGTGATGGCGTGACCAAGGGAAATAGGGATTCATTTTTATATATAGAGAATTTACTTTTTATCCAGAAAAGTACTGTTCTCGATGGACGCGGGCGGGAAATGCCAAAAAAACTAATGTCTTTCTCATTCGTTCGAAAAATGAATTAATTATAACCCCGTCAAATAGGTGTTAGTCTCATAACTGTAGAATGAATGACCTTACTATACAAGTTTAATTAAAGCAGGTATGTGTCACCACCCAGGTGACACGTGAGACTTCTAAACTTACGTTTTTTATTGCTCCCAACACATTTTACGGCCGGATACTTGAAGAACAGGGACATGCCTATTCACCAACTCTCCTTGAATCGTAAATCATAAATTAACCGTACAGAAACACTTAAGTTAATCATTAAACATTTTTGTCATTTTTAATTTAACCTAGGGTTGCCACTCTCGAGTTTCTAATGTTGCAAGCGTGATTTTGTTGTAAAAAATCTTATAGAATTATAGATATAGAATGGAATATAATTATAACCTGTCTTATTATTACATCTATGTTTATCCTTTTTAAATTCACGTACTTTTTAATTTTTTTTATGTTAAAGTCATCAGTGGGGTTGATAGCACACTTGACGATAACTGGCTACAGTCGCCTTATCGCCTGTACAAGCAATTTAAAGAAATCTACAATCGTAGCATAAGAATCAATTTTTTTTTTTAAAGTTAAAGTCGACAGACAGGCTACTTGATGGTCTACCGGCTGTAACCACCCCCTTACAATGGACCACCGTGAAATAACAACACGTGTGCTGTTGTGTTTCGTGAGGGAGTAAGGAATGTCAGAGCCCATTTCCACCTACGCCTTCCCAATCCTTAATCCTACTATGCTCGCCAGCGCACTTGCAGCACCTGTTGCTTGTATTATAGGCGACGGTAGCCACCTACCTACCATCAAGTGGACCGTCAGCCTGTCTGTAGGTCTTAACTTAAAAAAAAATCAATTTTGATCACGACTGTATATTTAAAAAAAAATGTCAACCCTATCTTTAACCTATCCCTTTGTATGTCAACAGTTTACGAGTACTGTTTGTGTATGCGTCATTTACCTTTGTGTATGACATTTGGTACGGTGGTTAAGTAGTTTATGATGGAGGGGTCTCTGATTGAAGTGTTGATCCCTTTTTGCCCACATCAGTTCCATCTATATTATATTGCATACAATATGGTGTGACCAAGTAATTTTTGTACATACATCCTATCAGTTGTTTGTGTTAAGAGACTTAGCTATCATCGAATCAAAATTATAGCCTTACCATAAAAAATACAAATATTTAAAGAAAGAAAGAAACATATTTTTATTGAAACGGTCACATTATGCACACAATACAAGTTTAACCTAAGTTGAATATGTATAAATATAATAATTTAAAATACAGGTACCTACATCTGCTAAACACTAATTATAAAATATTGATAAATCTGAAATTATAAGGTATTAACTATAATATATAAAATTTAAATAATTGATATTTCGCTCATTAAGTTTTGCTGCTCTTTTTGGCGTTCTTTTAAATATTCTTTTAGTTTCACTTTGAACCTGTACAAACTGCGAACACCGCGAATAGATGGCGGAATATTGTTCCAAATCCGAATTTACATTGAATATGTTGCGATTGAAGTAAAAAGAAACCTGGTATAACGAGTATATTCACTTTAATGAACAATAATATGATGACAACAACGGTTAAACTAGAACGCAATAATATATTTAATGTACTTTGTGCGCAATATATTGACAGAGCACACCCAAAAGCAACCTAAATACAACAGTGACGGCATAGACTACAACATTTATATATTTTATTGTATATCACTATAGAATATATACTTTAAAAGTATTTACAATAATCAGTAGATACAGCTGCACATTCCCGTCTCTTAAGTACCAAAATAAACTTCGGCCATACACTATTCAGTTATAAAGAAAACAAAGAAGTCCCAGTTTGTCACACGGCCGTCAATCTCCAAGTGTCAAAGGTACACTGTAAGTTTTATGACGTCTCGCCTTAATCTCAAGTTGTAAAGTTGAAGAACTACCCAATTCCGAACGTTATATTTTTAATGTACGCCGTTTTAGAAGCTTAGAGACACGCTAGTTAGCTTCTCATTAAAATCTGCGATGAATGCGTACAATGTGCTCTTTGAATGGTTATTTTAAAAAAATGCCGTGAAAGAAATCAGTTTTATGTAGAAATTAGTTTGTGAGGTTTTATGACGTGACGCGTCCGTAACCGCTTGATTTTATAATTAAAATTTTGTAGCCGGTGTTAAAATGTATTTTCTTAGTATATTCTTATTAGTAATGTGTATTTTTATGCTAATGCGTAGCATAAATAACACATAGTAACAATTGTATACTATGTCCATAAACACAAACTTTATCAAAATTAAGCAAGGAATTTCTTATCTAAATATTTTGTGTGCTTTATTTTACAATGATTTTCTATGAGCGGGTATGACGGAATACAGAAACTATATACTATTACTAGCTGAACTTGGCCACGCTTCGCAGCGGCTCATACGGCGGGCGGCGTGCGCATGGGGCTCGCGGTACTTATATACTATTTCTCGTAGCGTGATGTTATATAGCCTATAGCCTTCCTCGATAAATGGACTATTCAAAACAAAAGGAATTTTTCAATTCGAACCAGTAGTTCCTGAGATTAGCGCTTTCAAACAAACAAACTCTTCAGCTTTATAAATTAGTAAGTATAGATAACACAATTCCTTAATAGATAAGCAATCGAAGTTGTAATCTTTAGGTTAGTATCGTCGACCAACAGAGGCTCTAGTATGAGTTTACGATTCTCACTCGCTAGCGTAAAACTTTTGTATGGGAAATCGTGAACTGTCAATGTCAAATTATCAATTTTCCATATAAATGTTTTACGCTCTCGCTAGCGAGTGTAGTATCGTAAACTCATGCTAGAGCCACAGGACGGACTGACGACCTAATAGGATCGTGCGTCGACGCTGGACCTAGGCTGCTTGTGACCGGTCCTACTAGAAAAATATGAAGGAAGGATATATATCCAGATGGGTCGCTTTGAGTCATTTTAAAGATTTGCAACTAAACCAAAATATTTCCCTTTATCACTCTTTCCATTAGTGAAAATCGTGTCAAAATTCGTTCGATGATTCAGAAGAAGTTATCGGAGAAACAGACAGACGCGAACAGCGACTTTATGTACCTATAGTTTTATTTTATACTAGCTGAACTCGCAACTTCGTACGCGGCGTATTCGGTATAGCGCTTAACTTTTTTGTTTTTAAACCGATTGGAATGAAACAAACACTAATGTTACGGGAAGTTTGTTACAATACATCAGTGAAAACCGCATTCAAATCGATTAAACCGTTTCTGAAATTAGCGTGCACAAATGCACAGACAAACAGATCAAAATACTAAAAAACTATTTTTTTGACCTCTGTAACATAAGCACAAATTGTTTTTTTTGAAAAAAAAAAAAATTTATAGAGACATGGCTCGTTTACGATTTTATTATATGTATAGATATAGACTAGTTGTGCTCGCAGCTTCTTCATGTTAACTGAAACACCAATCAGAGCGAATGACGTCACGCCCAGGTAAGTGCCATCATGTTGCTTGACTTTGCTTTGACAGGATGAAAAATCTGATGAGATGTCGGTGACGTCACCGTTCATCAGACGCGACGCCATGACACCTAAGAGCGTTTTCGCGCGTAATTCAAAATAGATTTAAAAACATTCAATAATTCGCGTTGAAATTTAGTTTTTTGCTGAAATATTGTTTTTTTCGGATATGGTAGACGTGTATCTACATTATGGAAGGGAATTTCAAAATCTGTCATCATGCCTATTCAGCGTACGCGTCTTGACTTTGTACTGCTTCTGTAGTTTCACTGCGCGGTCGCGCTTTACATATATATCGTATTATCTCTTTAACCAACCAAAACATATGCAGTATAAATCAAAATCACATAATAATGAAATTAATTGCATTAATTTATGATAAATATATTTTTACTACAATGTATAAAAATTAATAAAAAATCAGTTATTAAATATTTCACAAAATTAAACCAATAATCACATTTTCTTGTAGTCCCTTGCATGTTTGACCAAAACTTGGATTTGGCCAAAACAATCATGATGAATGAATAAAAGAAAAGAATGAATCAAATGTTTATTCCAAATTTTTTTTTTTTTAAGATCGGCAGACAGGCTGACGGCCCACTTGATGGTAGGTGGCTACCGTCGCCTATGACACAAGCAGCGCCAAAGCTGCTGCAACTAGAGAATACAGAGAAAATCTTTCACTGTAATTTAAATTGATTACGACGTTGGTGGAAAACGTATGGATGAAATCAATTAATATTTAATTGATTGAAACTTTGACACTTGAACCTAAGACCCTTGTAGGCACAATTACTAGTAATATAATGTTAATTTTATGTGCGATTATATTACCCGATATAAATAACACAAAATAACTAGTCACAAGCTTACAATTAATATTTTACAATGATCAAGTAGTACCTCTACTCAGGTCATGTAATAAGTACCTCAATTAAAATATTTAATTAAGGGCGTCAGTAGCGCAATGAGATAAACGCGGCCTATCATCTCGAGTGGTCCGAATTCGATCCCCGGTTATGCCATGTGGTTTTGCCAACTATCCCAAAACTTTCCTAGTAAAAATACAATTTAACTGAACTATCCGCTTGGAATTAATTTTATAATGTGACCGATTTCCATACAAATAATTTGCAAAACATTATTTCATACTATAACGAAGCTATAGCGGAGTTTAAATATGAGAAAAGTGCAATAAAGCATAATTATTGTTAAAATGTTAAAAAATGCAATAGTTAGAATACTAATATTCCAAATATCGGGTTGACTACAACGTTAATATTAAATACTAGCGGCACGCCACGGGCTTTGCAACGATTTTTTTCTGCAAATTATATACAAAAACTTTCCTGGATTAACGCTCTTTCCACTAATGAAAACCGCATGAAAATCCGATCAGTAGTTTTTGAGATTATACCGAACATACCTACGAGTACATACAGACAGACATTCGCAGCGGGGGACTTTGTTTTATAATATACTAGCTGACCCAGCAGACGTTGTCCTGCCAGAACCCGAAAATAATTCCGTAACCTGATTGTGGCGCCACCTATCAGGTCCAATTTTATTTTCAAACCATATGTTAAAGTGACGCATCACTTCACGTCAATGAACGACGGTTAAATTATTTGAATATTCTTCATACAAAAATACTAAATGGGGGGTGGGAGTAGGAGGGTGAAAAATACTTTATGACCTCATACCTACCAAATATACAAAAAAAATATCATACAATTTGGTCCAGCCGTTTCGGAGGAGTTTTGTTACAAACACTGTGACACGAGAATTTTATATATTAGATAAGGATAAATAAATACTATTATTTTATTTAAGTAAACAAGTACCACAATTATTATATACCATGTATACAATGGTTTTCTATTACATTTTGAAGTCTTTCTAGTAATTTTACAGAAGACCACCGTGAAATAACAGCACGTGTGCTGTTGTGTTTCGGTGAGTGAGTAAGGGATGCCAGAACCCATTTCCATATCCCCTCCTAATCCCTTATCCTTAATCCTACTTTAGTCGGCAGCGCACTTGCAGCAGCTTTGGCGTTGATTGTGTTATAGGCGACGGTAGCCACCTACCATCAAGTGGACCGTCAGCCTGTCTGCCGATCTTAACATTAAAAAAAAATTGGAATAGGTATGATTTTAATAAAAGTATAGATAGATGTTATTATATAAAATACAAAGATCTAAGTGTTGCTCGACAAACTTGTGTGCATTCACATAGACATTCTACACACTCACAAGTACTTGTATGGCATGAACACCATACCGATCGCATATTTTTCTGCAAGTCTGCGCTGCTATTTTAACTCTCTCCGCACAAAAAAAAAGAAAACAACTACAAACATTTCAATTTGAAATCCAAATTCGAACATACTGTACTAAAGTATGTTCTAATTTGGATTTCATTTGAAATGTTTTGCACAAACTTAAAATACACCCTGCATATTCCTAAAATGGACGCTAATTTTTAAAAGAACCACGGAAAAAGAAAAGAAAGAAAGACTTTTATTCACTGCACGAAAGACACATTATATACAAGAACAGAACAGAAATTAATAAAAAACGTGTGTATGTCCTCGCGGCAGCGAATCGGATACTGGCTCATGATCAAATTGTGCCAGTAGTAAAAGCCGCACGATGCTTTAGGTTTACCTATTAATTTAACTCATTACCCATTTATTTATGGCAACGAGTATTTGTATTATTTAATAAATAAACAAATAAGTAAATTACCTATGGGAATTAATTGACTGAATTAGAAATCATTTCATACTTGTCAAGTCTCTTTCAAATACAATTAGTGATTTAAGCATGATTCAGAAAACATCTTCGCAAATTTTCGCATTTATACGTATAATATCGAAGAAGATTAAAGCAAAGTAATATATTTTCATAAACTTAATCTGCACTCAATTCATAAACTTTAATTTTACGATTACATTTAGTTTAGAGACATAATATCAACCGTTGGAATGTAAAAGACGCAAATCGCTTCATAAATATTTAATCTCCCAGTGATTCATTTCTGACATGTATGTCTAAGAAATTATTCCAATTACA
Source organism: Bembecia ichneumoniformis (assembly GCA_910589475.2). NCBI lineage: Eukaryota > Metazoa > Arthropoda > Insecta > Lepidoptera > Sesiidae > Bembecia > Bembecia ichneumoniformis. The sequence continues at coordinate 5,687,095 of OU342537.1, read as the reverse complement.
AAGCGATAAATGTTAGCCGTATCAATAGGCCTATTCAATTAATTATAATGGAATAATGTTTATAACAAATGTAGGTATATATATAAAAATATATACACCTGCATTTTTTTTATGTTAAGATCGGTAGACAAGCTGACGGTCCACTTGATGGTAGGTGGCTCCGTCGCCTATAACACAAGCAATGCCACAGCCGCTGCAAGTGCGCTGCCGACTACAGTAGGATTAAGAATAAGGGATTAGGAGGGTATAGGGAAATGGGCTCTGGCATCCCTTACTCACTCACCGAAACACAACCGAACACGTGCTGTTATTTCACGGTGGTCTTCTGTAAGGGGGTGGTTACTGCCGCCAGACGGGCTGCCCAAATGACTGCGAAACGCAGTGTGTCCTGCCACTGCTAAACATACATACATTCAAAGGTGTATATCTCAAAATTAATTTTGGTTCAATGCCTTTGCTCAAAAATCGTTATATGTTAAGTTTTATCTCTGCATATAATTTTTTTTCAATCTCCATACTAATGAATAATTGATTAGTTCCTTAAACAAACTTTCAACCCCGCGAAAAATAGTAGCCTGTATTTTCCAAGGCATCATCAAACTAAAATTCATAAAAATTGGTTCAGCGATTTAATAACATTCAATCATACAGAGTTGCTTCCGCATTAATAAAGTGTCGTATTTGAAATTATGACAAGATTTGCTTCTTATACATAGTATAGAGAAAACCACGAAGGTTTGTTGGAGGATGTAATCATAGATTATGTTACAGATCGTCTAATTACTGCAATTAGATTATTAATTATGATATAGGAATATCGTATGTTAATTAGTTGTACAATGGACTATACAAATGTTTACAATACTTTTTAATAATACCTATACCAATTATAGATCACAACTATTAAAATGGCATATTTTTTGTTAAATTATAAACAATGATCAATTGAAACTTAAGCAAGTTATAGAAAAATAAAGTTAATTAAAAAGAAATGTAATTACATTGGTCAGTTTACAAAACAGAGGCAGGAAGAAATAATATTCGCATCAGAGTTACAGCACTTATTAACTAGGTCGATCTGCCCCATCCGGGTGCAATCGGGGTAATTAGGGTGAAAAAATTCAAATAGGTGCCATTGGTTCCTGAATTATTTTACAAAAACAAACTTACAAAAACTCGTCATTTTTGTCTATATAACAATAAAAATAAATAAAATAAAAATAACACAATACTTAGTATAGTAGGCCATTTAGATTCTTTCTTCGTTGATTTATAATAGAGCATAATTATTGTTTTGTATAGTTCAAGTTTATAATTAACGAACAGCATAAACCTGCACATCTTTGTCTATGTCTATATACAAATCTATTCTAATATTATGAAGAGAAAAGATGTATGTTTGTAATGAATAAACTCAAAAACGACTGGACCGATTTTAAAAATTCTTTCACCTATAGAAACTATATCATCAGCGAGTAACATAGGCTACTCACCATCCCCCTTTACACCCCCCCCCCTTACATTTTTCTATACTATAATAATATTATAGTATAGAATAATATCTATACTATAATATTATAAAGCTGAAGAGTTTGTTTGTTTGTTTGAAGGCGCTAATTTCAGGAACTACTGGTTCGAATTGAAAAATTATTTTTGTTTTGTCCATTTATCGAGGAAGGCTATAGGCTATATAACATCACGCTACGATAAATAGTATTATAATATGTATAAGCAGTGTCCAGTACCGCGCGCCCCATGCGCACGCCGCCGCCCTATGGGGCGCAGCGAAGCGTGGCCGAGTCACAGAGGAATAATAATACAGAGGAACAGCTTCAAGGATCGCGCGGCGGCGGGTACTTCACTACATGCGCAGCTATGTGTGCGTGACCTCTCACCGACGGGTTCACGAACGTTAGCCGAGAGGATCTTCGGGCGGCTTCGGCAAACCCGAGCGGACAAGTGGCAGGGATGTATGTAATGCGCGCGAGCGACGCAGAAGCAATAGTTTTGTGTTTTATTTATAACGTACAAGAAAAGAAAATGGTTAATTGCTGTACTGGGTTGTATGAACAATACTAAGAGAAATATATACGTAAATGTGTCGATCTTCACATACCCGAAAGATCGTGAGAGGTAAGTACCCGAGTACAGTTTTATGGAAATGACACGTCGTTATCATTATTACGTTGACCTGTAATTATGTAGTAAGTAGGTATTTATAACAAAACTAACTAGATAGGTACCTAATAAAAGAAATAGGGAACGGAATTTCACCTAATTCAAAGAGTTTTTTTTAAATTTTAGTACAGAAGCAAATAATAAAATAGTACCTAGAAGCAAATTTACAAGAAGTAGGTACCAATTGGGCGGTCTTGTCGCTAATAAGTGATCTCTTCTACTTAGAAAACCTCAGTTAGTACCTATATGGCGCAATAATTTATTTGAATTACTAACTCGGAATTCCACATTCTTTTTTAGGTCTTTTTTTTTTTTTTTTTTTTTGTCCTACCGGCTAGGGTTCCCCTGACACAGGTCAGAGATCTTATTTATAGCAGGCAGAGTAAACAACGTAGTGTTTTCTTATTCTGTAATTTGAGGTACATCTATACATTTTGGTACAGAGTACTGATCGGCCATTTTTTTTTTCTTTCTTTCCCTTTCTTTCTTTCTTTTTTTTTTTACCTGAAGTGATAGAAACAGTTTTAACCAAGAAGAGGAAACAACAAACTTTAGCATTTCTGTAAAGAAGTGCCAAACAACGATACGAATAACGACAGTGACAACGACAAAAGACCCAACAATTTGATTTAAATGCGCAATTTATGTCAACTTTTTTATTGAATTTTTTTTTTTTTTTTTTTTTTTTTTTTTTGCAATTACCTTTGCGCCATGTTTTTTTTTTTCTTTCTTTTTTTTTATTTTTTTTTTATTTTTATTTTTTTTTTTTTTTTTTTTTTTTTTTTTATGTTTCAGAATGTTAATTCAACATGTTTAGGGGCCACAATCCAGGAGAAGCAACCATATTCGATGCCCTTTTTTTTATATATATAACATTAATAACACGTTGTTAATTAACAACAAGCAACAATATTAGTATTACTGCTATTATTATTATTGTGTTAGTGTTAATATAAGTATTATTTTGGATGTTTTCTGTCGACTAATGCTGCAATATTTCTAAATATATGTCACGACTCATTCCAAACGGTTGGGGTCAGTAAATAAATGAACTGTTAGCAAGACGAGGATGGAAACAGGAGGACAAATTAAATTAGTCGAATTTCAGTCATGCACCTGTAATATAATGTATTATATTAAGTTGAATGATTCCTCGAACCATTTGCTCTCGCTGCCAACCCCGCAATCCTTTCACAATAGCTTACAAATTTATCCCTGGCCGTTTCGTCAAACAGTAACTCCTGGAGACAACTTTTGTCGAGTATTCTATCCACGTCCATCTCCAGAGTGAAACGTAATGGTGCGAACCTGGGGCAGTCGAGGAGCAAATGTTGTACCGTCTCTTCCACCCCAGGCTCACACCGGCAGTCTGGTGTATCTCTCTTCTTAAAACGATGCAGGTAGTGGCCGAAGCCTCCATGGCCGGTCAGGATCTGCACCAATGAGGGCGTTAATTTTATTTTTGAAATCAGTTTATGTGCCGCTCCAGCATCCGGGAAGAATAATTTTGTTACTCCGGCAGTATCGCCCTCAATATATCTACTACTCCAAGTTTTCACTGTCTCGTTTCTGTTTAGCCTTTTGATAAAAGATATGGGACAGGCACTATAGTCAGGAGCTTTTTTAAGCTTTAGTGCTGCTTCTTTAGCTAAGAAATCAGCCCTCTCGTTCCCCCCGATACCTACGTGGGCCTTCACCCAAAAGAATTTAAATTTCTTTTCTTGTCCTTTACTCGCAGTTGTGATAAGGTTGATCTTAATTTTACTGGTTAAATAAAGAATAAAGAATAAAAAGGTGTTTTTATTCTTTCTGAAAAAAAAATTTCAGACAAATATTGTAATTTACATAAAAAATATTCATATACAAAATTATAAGAGTTAGGAGGTTAGAAGATAAGGTTGATAGTTAAATTTTAAAAATATCAAAGTGTAAAAACCCTTATCTTCTCTATATTTCATATCTTCTAGAAATTGATATAAAAAATGGCCCTGAGGGACTAAAATTTTGATTTATTAGTCAATTTTCCTGGACTATAACTTAACTGTGGGTTTAGGTAATACGATTTCAAGGCAATGTTTATCGATCTCATACTGGTAGTCGTTTTGGATTCCAACGTGAGAGAGGAAATAAGAAAATTCATTCCTAGATACGTTTTACGGTTTAAACTTGGATTGAATGCGCCTGCATTGCAAAGTTTGAATCTTTGACTTTTCTTATAAGATAGATCAAGCTTAGGAGTGTTACTTTAAGATTGGGTTTCAAAGCTTCAAGTTCAAGTTTTTCTTTACTTATCTTTTTTAAGAAGAAACAAAGTGCAATTAATAATATTATTGACCACTTCTTTGTTGTTTTTTGTAACTAACTATGCTCCGTACGGAGAAGGTATTAGAGCATACTTATATTTACAAAAAATATATATACATATTATTACTCTATAACATATTTTTACTATATTTTTCTTTTTTTGAAAAAATATTTAAAGTAAGTACAGACACGGCTCATTTACTATTTTATTATAATGAATAGTATGTATAGAAGATATAAATACAGAGATATATGAAATAAGTTTCTTTTTATGAATTCCTAGTTATTAGTTATAAGGGTTACACTTTAAGGGTTAACTTGGTTTTTTTTTTCTATCGAGCGTAAACCTAAAAATAATTTACTGAACGACGAACATTACCAGATATATCTTATTATATTTAAAAAAACATTGATTTTAAGTTTTCTCAATTAAAATTGAACGCAAAAACTTGTTTCGTCGCTGCTTATTTATGTCAAGGTCGTCAGTAAGGCTGACGGTCCACTTGATAGTAGGTGGCTACCGTCGCATATAATACAAGCAGCACCACAAGTGCTGCAACGCTGCCGACCATGCCGATTAAGGATAACGGATTGGGAGGGGATAGGGAGAAAAGGACTCTTTCTTTTCTTCTTTTTTAATCTCTATATATAAAAATGAATCCTCATTTCCCTTGGTCACGGCATCACGCGTGAACGGGTAGACCGCTTTTAATTCGGTTTTCACTAATGGAAAGAGGGATAAATGGGGAATGTTCATATATATAAAAATTGCACGCCGGGCAAAGCCCGGGGCGGGTCGCTAGTTTAAAATAAATTAGGTAAGTGTTTGTATTGAATTAGCACTAGGTAGATAGTAGATAAAAGTCGTATCCGTCTATGAATTATTGGCGAGGATAGAGGATAGGTCTTTGGGTTTAATGAATCGTAAATAAACTGAAGACGTTTGTATGTTCGCGTGCGGTGTAGGGCGTGTCAAGTGTCTACAGTGCGCAGGAACATCTACTGGAAAAATGTTGCAAATTGCTTTCAAGTCCGTGGGACAAAGGGTGAATTGTCTCCAGAAACGTGTCTTACACGGCGAACGGGTTTCTTATGAGGCTTTTAAATTATCAGCTGTCAAAATATCAACGGGTAGACTTCACTTGAACAGATAATAATATGGAAAAACGCACATATGAGCGCGCCATCCGGTCTAGATAGAGATAAAAAGGACACGCTTTAACTGTACCCAAACGTCAGACTCATTATTCATAGGTATCGTTTTGTTTGTTTGATAACGGACGCTTTGTTTGTTGATCTGTATTTCGTAGCTATACGTAATATACATACGAAAAGCACAAAATATACTCTCTCTCTCTCCGGTCGGTCCCTCATTACTGAGGATCGTAGTCCCAGTTTCGACCGCACCATCCACCTCGATCGGCCCTTGTCCATGGTCGCACCGCCTACCTGCCAGAGTGTATCAGAAAAGGTGGATTCGTTTATTTGATATAATCATGTCGTTGGCCTTCGATGTTGCTAACAGAGACCAGCTTTTCCAGATTGTCGTCACTTCTTCTTACTAATAAAAACATATAATGTGAGAATACGTAGCAGACATACAGTAGTCAGCCGCGTTTAAATTTTTAATGAGAAAGAATATACGCATTTGTGCGTTTGGCCGTGCGATAAAAAAATAGAAAATATCCATGCTCTCATGGCCCAACTCTCAGGCATGCCAGACATAGCTTATTTTCTAAAGGTCAAAATGTGGGGAATCGAGTAGTGTGTTCCTATGTACTTTGGAACTCGAGGAAAAAATATGATTACATTCTGTTCAACTCAATCAACAACTTACTTTTGCCGTTCAAACGACAATAACATCTTAACTCGCCGATGACGCAAGCTAACTCGCTACTGTACTTATAGAAATGTAATTCGGGCGTAAGGGTGAAAAGAGTCATTGTGATGACCTGTGAGAGTGATGATGAGACTAGCAATCTTCAAAGAGATGAGGAATCATGCAAATCCGCGGTGAACTATCATCATTGTGGAATATAATTCTATAAGTTCTCACACTAGAGATTAGCATAATTTTTTATTAATTAATGTGTAGCCAACATTGGCAACTTAAAACTGTTCCGTGAATTACGCCAACTTTGCATCCAAGGGTATCTTTGCCCAAAGAACAATTTCTAAGCAAATCAGTTGATGAAAAAAAATATACTAGTATTATGGCAACACTCGCTACAACAGTGCAAAGTAGACTTTATATGTGACATCATTAAACATTTCCTTTGTTGCTATGTTCACTCAGTAACTTGTTGGAACCTGTAGAGTGTGGAGTGTATTTTTGCGGGCAAATTTTTCTAACAAATTGAAAGTAAATTGTGCTTCATGGCGAAACCACAGGTGAGATTATTTTATTGTGCGTTATGGAAAACAAATTCTAGATTGTTTTAAAGACGGATTCAGTACTGTATTTAATGTTAATCAAAAATAATGGTGGTGGGCAATGTTACCCGGTAATGTTCTAACCTACGAATGTCAACATTGCCCACGATCTAAAAAGGCTTAGGGTTGTCACCACGATAATTTTTGTATAGCTTTTCATTTTTGTGTTTGATCAGCAATTCCGAATAATTTTTTTACTAAGCTTCCTTAAGTTTCTGCAAGTTAAACGTACGAATTTTATAGATAAGTTGAATTTTTTCCATATATTTTGGGTTATTATCTATTACCAAAACCAGGAAAAATTTCATTTATTGATGTATTGTTTATATTTTTATATTCCAGAAAAAGAAAAATAAGTCTAGAATTCGACAACGAAAACTAAGACGTGTTCTTGGATCTAGGATGTATAAAAATTACTCCGAACATATGTTGAAAATTGCATGCGATGCTGTTAAATCACAACAAATTTCTTCAAGAGATGCGGAACGACAATTCGGGATTCCAAGGCGCACAATAATAAATAGAATAAAGAACATACATCCAAAACCTGTTGGTCATCCTACCGCTTTAACGTCCGCAGAAGAATAAAACATGTTTTTTTACGTACAATGATTGTACGTAATAATAATCAAAATAATATATGATTGGTATTACTTTTAAGAGCCTTAGATTTTAAAAAAAGAATTATTTCTTTAGATAAAAGACATTACTCTATAGGTGCATTTAATATTAAGAAAAAAGAATTGGTTTTTTTTTGTTATTTTTGTTAAGAAGAAAACATTTTTTTAATTATATTTTGAGCAGTGTCAGGTTAGACACGGTCTCTTTCTTCAATCAGTGAATGTTTAAGACACAAAATAAAAAATATTAAAATTAAAATTAAAAATAACGCAAAACATTAAAAATGTTTATTCGATTGTTGTACAATTGTATTTAACAATTTAATTTTTTGCCCTTTATTAATTAAACAAATTTTTTTTTGTTTAGGTTCTATCTGTGTTTTTGTTTATGTAATTTATCTTTGCGGAAGCTGATTGCTCTTTGAGATCAACGGTTACCTGGATCTTAAATAGGTACACGGATAGAACCTTGCTCATGTCTCTTAAAAATATACAACATTATAATAGAAACATGTTTTATTTACCCTTTTTACCGATGAATTGTTGCTTTTTTTTTCAACAAAAAAAAATTTTGTTTGTTGCAAAAAAAGAAACAACTTACAGATTTTATTCAGATGTGACAGCCCTAGGCATTTTGAAATCGCTTCAGGTGCCTTGTATAGGAAAGAGAAAAAATACTAGGGTAAAATTGCCCACCCATTTTAGTACAAGAGTTGTGACGTCGTTGGTTTGATTTCTGAATAAAACGCCATCATTACCCAAAACCTATTAGTAAACCCCATTATAATAAACATAAATGTTATATTTGCGTCAAAAATTAACTTGGGTAATGTTGTCCAAAAGTTCAGATAACTTTGCCCGCCACCAAAATAATTCGAAAATAGCATTAAACGTTAATTTATGATAAACTTTGCTTAATTAATACGTACACGTGGTCTTAAAACTGCAGTAGAGGATAAAATACATTAAGGCGCCTATAGAAAAAACTGCAAATATTTACAATTTTTCTAAGAAAACGGGCAAAGTTGGCATATTTCACGGTTATAATACTTTAATGGCTAAACTAGGTATAACAATAAAAAATAATTTTAACATAAATCATAAATTAAAAATAACTGATTGTTCGGTTTGTTCGCATATGGACAGATTCACAAAAAGATTCATCTACTAATTTTATATAAATATACCAGGAAACTACAAAATTGGAGTTTGGGTGCGGTTTTGGTTCAGTGAATACTGCCAATTGACTGTAACTGCGCTGGCAGTCGGTGTGCATATGCCAATTGCGTGCTATAGTTGTTATGGTTATGGTGCAGATCAAATGCAGTTCTATAGTTACTGGTCCATGCAAACGTTACTTCCACTATCAGTGAACTGCATAAAATTTCGGCAGTTTCAATGAAGTTTATTAACCGCGTCCAAACTGCAATTTTACTGCTAGCTTCCAATGTTTATCTGAAAAGACACTTAGTGTGTATACTATATATACTAACTGTTAGAGGGGTCCACGTCCTTTTTAAATTTGATATCTCGTCGTGTGTAGCCCGCATGCGATCAATACTTAAAAAAAGATTAAGATTTTTTGAACTTAAAAAATCTTTCTTAGCCTGTCTCTACATGAAAACGCTTAAAAACGAAAACTCATGATTACAGCTGCGACATGTTTTAACATTAATCAGTTAGTCAATTATCCAATCACATCCATATAATATCAAGTCTTATTTAGTTTCAGCAAAGATATTAAATATACATATATTTCAAATGTTTGTAATAATTTATACGTTTAACTATCTGCTTAATCTCTGATTGAGTAAATCAGTCAACCATTTTCTAACAAATTACTTAGCCAAACGTCTCATACGCTCGTAAAGAAGTCAATTCGGTGAAATGAAACAAGTTATCAGCAGAAGAAGCAAGTTTTGTTTATACTACAATTTTATTGACGAATAAGAGAAATAATAAAATTAGATAAATACTGGCAGACTGTCTCTGTAGTTCATTGCACTGTGTGTAAGTAAACACAAGAAAAGAAGGCTAATTTATTTGCTCGGGCAATAAGCAAAGTCCAAGGCCGAATATTTTTTCATGTTATCACAAACAAGCTTTTCACTTTCGCAGTTCAAATACGAATGTCCGACGTCTATTGTAGTTAATTTGTCGTGGACCTGCTTAAAAATACTACCAAAATATTTGTTTACCCCAAACATAAATTATTAGGAATTTTTATTTCTGTCATCGTCTTACTAGAATCTTTAGTCTTATTAAAACAAGCCTCTAGTGGTTACTGGGTAGACTCATAAGAATAAATAAGAACACGTAGAACGGAAAATCCCGCCACTCCCGCTCTGGACGCCCTCAAGGTCACGATATTAGCCTACACGTTAAACGGGATACTCAATCGGGCTGTCACGGCCGGTGCCTCCGCACGAATAAACTTACTTAATAGTTTTACGTGAGCCTGTATGTTTTTATTTTATATTTGTAGGTAAGTAATACTTACTTAAATGGCTTCATTTGGTATGGTACTGTCCTATAATAACTTATTATTTATAAGTATATTTAATGTAAGTACTTAACATAATAATGTAGGTAAATATTTATAAATCTATGGTTTTTATAAATATTGGTTTCAAAATAAAGAAAAACTTATATTTTAGCGATATTATCTTTATTCGTAAGCAATATTTAACAGTAAGCAACCCTGGCGACAAGCCTGGGCGACAGAGGGGCGTGACGACGTGAAGGGGGAAGTAGTTATATGAATGGCGGCGTTTGGGACTCGGACAAAGAAGATTCCGTTCTACGTGTTCTTATTTATTCTTATAGTAGACTGTTAATAGACAATGAGCTGCTAATATAAAACATATAAAACTACCCCCGTATTTGGATTTCTAATCCCATATTTCTGCATTTGTTTCCAACATCTAATAACTTTAAACGAGCAATTATTGTATACATTTATTTATTCATAAAATTCGCGTATCTCGGAAACGATTCCAACGATTTGGATGGAATTTTGTATTAGAATTAGATTAGGCTTTGCTTTTGTAGCCTGGCTATATATATTCATGTAAAATAGCAATTTTATACAAAATGTTTTTTAATTAAAGCGCTATCTCGTAAATTTTGGAGTACTTGTACGATGGATAATCAAATGCTACATTAAAATTTTGTTAGATGGCGCTATATGTATACGAATTAATTTCGGCTTACATCCAACAGTATCAATGCAATTATTATTGTGGCGATCTTATTTACGTTGGCGTAAAAAGAAAATACCGAGCGCAGCTCGGTTGCTTAGGTACTTACTATAAATAATACAGAGAGCGGAAGACGCTCTTCTGAAACAAATAACAAATGCTCCTTGGTTATAAAAAAATGGGACAAGTGCGAGTTGAACTCGCGTGAAGAGGGTTCCGTACGATGTTGAGTATCCGCACAATATTGAGTGATTTACCATGTAATTTTTATATCATGGACTTCTTATAGATTTTCCTATAATCTATAAGTAGAAAACTAATTTCTGCATTTTTTTTTCAAAATTTTAAGGTTCAGTAGTTTCGGAGGTGGGGGGGGGGGGGATGGTCGGACAGACCACATGAGTGATCCTATAAGGGTTTCGTTTTTTTATTCAGACGTACGGAACGACGTAGAATCGGACGACGCGACGTCTAAAGAGACTTGACGGGTTTGATCCTGATTTTAACCTATAGGAAAATGTAGCAGGACCCGGCGGGGCACTGACTCGGCACCACAAGCATGCACAAATGCACAAATCGACTGATTGAACGATAAGCCAACATAAAATCACTTTAAGCTCGGTTCGTTTGAAAGTAAGTGGATACTGTAGGCCACAAATGAAAGTAACTTCAGGAGGATGCGAAAGTACACTTTTGACCTTGATAGGATAAAGGACAAGGTGGGACTAAGACTAAAACACGTGCTGTTATTTCATGGATCTGTTAATCTTCCGTTACAAAATTATTACTTCCACCAGAGAGTGCATTTGCATTCTGAGATTACCTTACGGTTGCTACCTATCATGAAGTATTCATTCTGTCAGCCTATCTGCAGATTACTAGATAAAAAAAAAAACAAATAAAAATTATAAAGTTACTACAACTATTTTATTACAGAAAGAAATAATTTAATCGAATGGTTTTGTTTGTATCTTTCTGTTAGAGATTACGCGTATATGAAATGAAAAATGACCAGCATTGACAGTAATTGGTCAAACACAACGAAAGATTAACTATAAACCTAACGGAACATAAAATCAACACTACTTTAAATCATATGCTTCATACAAAGCATCATTCACATCAAAGGGTGTCACTGGTGTATATTAAAGACATGTTAAAAGACAATAATTAAACTGTATTCGTTGTATAATTTCGTCAAGGTGTTCTTCGGGATGTTACTCATAAAACATAACAAGGCTGTCGTTATTCATATTAAAATAATACACTTTTATTATGTGTAATAACAAGCCCTTAGATTCAACGAAAACATTTTATGTGTTATTATTATGGTTATTTAAAGGTCCTAGTAACACGGCAAAGCCGTGGTTACTGTATGTGCGCTGCCAACTGATTAATATAAAGGATAAGGGATTAGGAGGGGATAGGATAGAATCTCTTTCTCAGTCATCGAAACACAAACATTACAAATGCTGTTATTTCACGGTGGACTTCTGTAAGGATGTGGTTGCTAACGCCATAAGGGATGCCTAATTTATATGACTGTAAAACGCTGTGTGCCCTGCCACTAGTTGCCGGACCCAAACCTGAATCAATTTTGTAAAGTTCTTTTCCAAAGTTGTCCCTGCGTAGTGTTCCATGTTCCATATTGAACCTTGGACCCCTGAGAAGGAGCGAACTCTGGCAATAGGCTTTTAGCGAAGCTCCCATTATCACGCAATATTAAGGCGAGGACTTAGCCTAATTTGACTTGTTAGAGTAAAATTTAAAATTAGATAAAAATACAGAGCATAATAAACTATATTTAAAAAAGTTTGAATCCGACGGATTCCGAAGCTTTCTCCTCACAGTACTAAAAATTTTCAGCGACAAGTAGTTGCTGATAATTGCTGACAAGTAGTTAATAATTTTTTAAGTATATTAATTAACTAAAGGTCTGTACTGAAGTTTTAATCGGCTACTTTCATTTTATTTTTCATATTTTACACAATATTTAAGAAAAGCCTTCCAATTTTAAATCTGTTCGGTTATCTCTGAGAAGTTACAAAAATCCGTTGTGCAATATTGCACCTTAATTCGCAGATCATTAGGTTGCAATCATTTTAGTAAAAAATGTGTTCAGTCTGCTGGTAGTCCTTATCTTAATAAATCAAGTTAATACTAATTTAAATTAGGTAAGGTTTCTCTTTAGTGATAAAATGTGAGACAAAATGGCACAGTCTTAAATAGAAAAAGTTTCGCTCGTGATGGACAATAGACAATTGACTCGTATCTACGAAATTATCCGACGGTATAGAGAAATAATGGAAACTCTTTTACCCCTTAAATATTTTCCTTAACAGTAGATCATTTGAGACAATATAAAAGTGGAAATCAAAAAGTCGAATAGCATGAGTATCTCAAGCCACAGATGTTGCAAGAACTCATTAACAATGTGCAGTTCGGTTTCACGCATTTATTACAGCATTATTATTATAGTGCAGGTTGCTATTTATCGCCGTCATAGTACTGCAGATAAATTTAAATACTCAGACAATATTTTATGGCTTATTTTAGGTAGGTTTTACGACTGGAGACGGGGACGGGTGGATGTCTGGGATTTTATGGTGGTACGCGACTAGACCGGAATGCTTTAGACTTGGATTGGGATCGAAAACGCTTTGTCTCTTTACAGTCGGTGGTTATAAAGAAAAGAACTTAAGTTTTGGGTAAGTACGAAAAAGATACCGCCATATTCTCTGATGGTATATAGTAAGATAAAACCTTATTGGATACAGAGATTTAATTTTGTCAGTAAAGTTAATTAAAAAAAAAATAATAAAAGAAAAATAAGCTTTAATTTACTTTCATTGAAATTGTTACGATTATACCTACATAAATATAGTGTTGCCAGTAGTATTCCACGAGTATGGAACCCTCAAATAGCATCTATACCGGCAGATCAAATTGTACAGAAAGTTCTTGAGATTCTTACATTAATGAAAGGTGTTTCGTTGGATGAGTGGTTAAGGTGCTTGCCTTAACGCTCTGTTTTAGGGTTCCCGGATGCGATTCCCGGCAGGGTCAACTTTGAAAAATAAACTTTTAAAATTTGGCTCTGGTCTGGATCTGGAAAATAGCGGCAGGGCACACTGCGTTTCGCAGTCATTTGGACAGCCCGTCTGGCGGCAGTAACCACCCCCTTACAGAAGACCACAGCACATGTGCTTTGTGTTTCGGTGAGTGAGTAAGGGATGCCAGAGCCCATTTCCCTATCACCTTCCTAATCCCTTATCCTTAATCCTACTGTAGTCGGAAGCGCACTTACACCAGCTTTGGCGTTGCTTGTGTTTTAGGCGATGTAGCCACCTACCATCAAGTGAACCGTCAGCCTGTCTGCCGTACTTAACATGAAAAAAAATATTCCAAGAATTATTATCTAACTAAATCACGGTTTAGTGGTTCTCGCTCTGCATCATGGATTAATATTGTTGCTTAAAAACTTAAATCAAAATTTTATATTTTTTAACTGTCAATATTGGTTTCAAGTGTTTTTTGTTGTTTTTAAATAGATTCAGTATGCGGAAACATGTTAATGGTGTCAAAATTAAGGATTAATAAATAAAAAAAATCACTCTGTGAATTTGAAATAATATAAAATTAACTAAATAATTATTAACTCTTAGAATACAGAAAAAAAAAACACAGATGGGGCGTCCAAAAAATATTTGCGGTGCACCGATGTTCAAAATCATAATGTATGCGTTGATTGTGACGCAAAGAATACCCTAACCTGTTTCTCCGCAAGACTGGAGACATTTTTACACGCCTGAACGACACGAGACGGTATAATTTAAATAAAATGTATTTCACGTAACGCACACGATGTACGCAAAGTGACTTTTTGCAGCTCTTGCAAGAAAACTCCTCTAAATAAGAGTATTTTCGTCTTTATGTGTGACTTATGAGGTATCATAAGTGTGACTTATTTTCATCTTTATGTGGTATCATTTTTAACGAAAAGATTGTCATACAAGCTGACGATCCACTTGATGGAAGGTGAGGCGACTACCGTTGTCTATTAATATAAGCAAAGCCATAGAGGTGCTGGAAATGGAGCAAGTGCGCTGCCGACGTTACTAGGGCTCAAAATGAGGGATTAGGAAGGGTTGAAGAAATGGGCTCTGGAATCCCTTACTCACTCACTGAAACACAACAACAAACGTGATTTTTTTAAATGTTAAGAGCGGCTGTCAGGCTGACGGCCCACTTGATGGTAGGTGGCTATACAGTCGCATATAATACAAGCAAAGCCACAGTTGCAGCAAGTGCGCTGCCGAAAACAGTGGGATTAAGGATTAGGAGGTGGATAAGGAAATGGGTTCTGGCATCCCTTACTCACCGATACACAACAGCATACGTGCTGTTTTTTCACGGTGGTTTTCTGTAAGGGGGTGGTTACTGCCGCCAGACGGATTGCCCAAATGAATGCGAAATGCAGTTTGACCTGCCACTAATTTCTAGGTCCAGACCAGAGCCAAATCTGAAAAGTTTTTCAAAGTTGAACCTGCTGGGAATCGAACCCGGGAACCCTAGAACAGAGCGTTAAGGCAAGCAACTTAACCATGTCATCCAACGGGCTGCGATTTCTGTTTTTGTTCTTATCTATACATATTATAAATCGTAAACGAGCCGTGTCTGAACAATTTTTATACATGTTGTACTTGTGTTACCGAGGTCAAAAAAATAGTTTTTAGAATTTTTTCTGCTTGTCTATGCGTTTGTGCACGCTAATCTCAGAAACGACTTAACCGATTTGAATATGTTTTCACTGATATATTGTTGTGAGCTTCCCGTAACATTTTAGTGTTTGTTTCATACAAATCGGTTTACAAACAAAAAAGTTACGTGTTATATCGGATACCTACCACGCGTACGAAGTTGCGGGCTCAGCTAGTATTAAATATGTACTAAAATACATAGAGACAACATAAATTTCATTGGTATCTCGGGAAATTATTTACGGAAAAAAGCTATTTTCTATTTATTAATTGACTTATTGTCGCCACGTTGATACACATAAAGATGTGTGTACCTCATGTACCTAAATTCTATAATTATATGTATACCTAAGGGGCGTAAGTAGGTATATTAAAAATCTTTAATTAATCGTGAATTCTGACTGCGCAGATAAAGTCTTAATCGAAAGTTGGTTACACATGAGTTTTAATAGTATCAAAATATTTACAGCGAAAGCCAAGGAATTTACGCGAAGGTCAACAACCCGGGTCCACAAACACCGATATGTACTAAATTTTTAAGCGTAAGTCAAGTAAGCTGTAAATCAATATTGTTATTAGACGGTAACTCGCAAAGAGCCGCTGTATAGCGCTGCAGCTGCTTGCCAATGTCAATGGTGACGTTTACGCGCGAAAAGTTTTATGATTCGCAGACGACGAGACGCGTCAAACATTTAGTGATGTGACACACCCAGATATTGACATCTTATCGACATTTTAAATGATTGATGTCGTTTGTTCGAATTGTTTAAACGTAACAGCCTTGTATTATTGGTTTATTACCGGATAAATCAAACGAGCATTTAAGTTTCTACAACGTAAAAAACTAATTGCTATTAATTTAAAAAAAAAATGTTGTATTTATGTTTAATGATTTAACTTTAGTAATAATCAGCTGAAGTATAAAATACTTTAATAACACGTAGTTACAGGAAAAGCGTTTCTGTGCACACCTTCACGTTAGCGAAATGTTGTGTCAAGGATTTGTTTATAATTATCCTCCCATATTTTTATAACGTAATTTTATAATTATATAATTTTTTAAAAAATAACAATTAAAATTAACAAAATTTTATGTTACCTACAAGATTGTTTCATGTGCTTTTTTGTGTTGAATGTAATGAAATGATAACAATATAAATCCTCGGTTGTCGATTCAGAAGTCTTAGGTTTGAATTCCGACCTAGTTTATACCTATGTATTAGTTTTTCAAATTAATATATGGAACAGAAATGATTTTCACTTGGTTAATAATGAAGGAAATCTTCTTCAGAAAACTGTATGTGTGAGAAGACTAGCAATCAAGAAGACGTTTGAGTCTGTTTATACTGAATTGACTTGGTGGACCATAGCCAGTAATTTCTCACAAAGAGGAGAGGTTTGTGTCCAAAATTGGAATTTAATTAAAGTATGCATTAAGTGTTGATGTCATGTTAAAGAAATAAATAAATGTTAAGGCTAACATAATATCTACGTTCTAACATAATAACAACCAACACAATACAATTAAAGTTTATAACGTTATATAGAATCCATTAACTTGAAATTTACAGGATTATATTAGAGGCATTAGTATTAAATATAATCTCAATAAATCCCATATCTTTACGATATAAATTTTATCGATAAAATAAATTATGTCGATAAAATGCAATGCACGTCACTATGAGCTTGATTTTTACGACCACCTCGTCCCGGTATTCCATTTTTAAATGGGTCTCCGTTTGTGGTAGGTCGCTGGACAAAATATTATACCTCTACAGAAATTCTTTTGATAATAACAAATAAATATTGCATTTTTAAGCAGTGAGCTGTTATGTATACTAATGTATAGCTCACTGTTTTTAAGCTTAGTTAAAAGCGGAGTTACAGTAATCCGATTATTTGTATTATAATATAATTTAATGTGTAATAAACGAATAAACATTGGCACTCTTCCACGGGTTTAAATACGCAAGCGTAGATACTCGATTAAGTAACCATTGTCTTCGTAATTTTACGGTTAAAATGACATAACTAATTTTACGAGATGACACTATGCAGATAAATATAAATGTAACAACTGCTTTAGTAAATTATGCGGGAATACAAAACACACTAGAGTATAAAACAATTTTCTTAACAACTCTTTTTTTTTGTAGGGGCACAAGGCATACTGCGTCCCGCAGTCATGAAATTAATGGCGGGTGCGACCATCTCCTTAATAGAAGATCACCATGAAAAAACAACACATGTGCGAGTAACTTATGCCAGATTTCAGGCCACCATTCTTTACTTTATGTACACAGCGGTTATGTACACAACGTGCCAATAATATGTACGGGGAATGGACTACCGCTTATATTGTGCCGCGCCTTATCAATAGCCTACCTTCAGATCTGCATAAACACTAAAAATATTAAAGTCAAATTAAAGGAATATTTTTTAAATTGTATTTGATTATATCAACATTGTAATTAATTGTACATAGTTAGATGTTAAATCTCTTAATATTTTAATAATAATTTAAAGCATTATGATAGCAAACGGTTAAACCTAGGTGGTTTTTAATGCTATCATTATATTAATGTATATTTAGTTTTCTTTTTAAATTGTTAAAATTATAAATAAATAAATAAACTTACTCCAGGTCAAAATTAACCCCTTGATATGTTTCTTGTGAATAATGCCACAGTTTTGTAATGCTACAGAGAACAAGGCGCTCAGTATACGGACGAAGCTTCCGCGGCTACTACAAGTACCGTCAGCCTGCCTGCTTACAAAAAAGAGCTACTGCTTTTATAAAAAATGAATAAGCCATATAACGCGTTGCTTGAAGTTAAGAGTATGCATGCAGCCTTCAATAGTGCCGACATGCAAAATGCCTCTAAAGGACTGAAAAATAAATACTCGTACGCATTAACTGAAAAGCGTTATGTTCTTCCAAGCAGTGTCACATCCGACGTGCGACCAGGATACAGCGCTGCGAGGGAACTCCCGGTCCGGGGACCACTTGTGCCGGCCACGGTTATCGCCGTTGCAGTTGCAAGTAATCCCCTAGGGCTAGCCGGTCCTTCATAGTTAAGCATTAGTTAAGTTTATCCTTGTAAAGGCGCTTCTCGGACACCCATCTCGAGGGGTGTTTTAGTGCGAAAAAAAAGTGATTTGGTCGTGTAAAGTGATAAAAGTTAAAATCGAACTACCTAACCTAGAACCAAAGCTCAATATTGGCGGAGTGTGCAACTGGATGGCCAAAAGAACAGTCATGTAAGAGTACATGGTTCCTTTCATTGTATTTCCGAATATGCTAATAGATATGAGATTTCATAACATGGTTTGCTTGTTTAAAAATAATTTGTCATTATTTTATACCGCCATGTACGCCATTCGCCCTATTTATTGGCGTTGAATGACACTCATAAATGGTATATAATTCACTGTAATAGTCCAACCTGTTGGACCTTTATTGTAGATTTCAAAAATATAGGAAATCGTACGATAAACAAAATATACGTAAACGAAATTGAACAAAGACGAAACTATTAATTTACGAGGCGAGCGTTAATAAAAGTTTTCTTTGCGAAAAACGACGGGCGTAGTAAAAAAGTCCTCCGTCTCGCTCTTTCTCAAGTTTACGAGCGTAAAAACTTGAAACAGCGGTATACTGCAGCGTTGGTTTTATTACCGGGACATGCAAGGAACCGGTAGCGTATACCATTTCATGGTATGCCAAACAATACCGGCTCATGGCTGTATAGACGCGAACGATGATGGACTTAAATTTATATATATTAATTTAATAAATATGAAAATAAGTGTGTCTCTGAATATGTATTAACAGATAAACTAGAGAAAAAATGAATAAGTATCTCTCTGAATATGTTCATGAAATAGTGTAGAGATTCTAATACTAAAATTTAAATTATCAATATTAGATTCTATGTTATCGTTATTAACTGTATTCGCTTAAGAGGATATGTAAGAAAAAAGTGTTTCTTTGATTGCAATTATCTCAGGATTTGCTTAGCACAGAATTAAAATTTTCTGATATAGGTTATTTGACTACATAATTCAACATTTGTTTAGAGCCAAAACACGATAGCTTAAAATTTTCTCGACAGAAAAAAATTCTAAAGTAACCCCTTTAATTTTAATTTATCACAAATTGTATTTAAACAGTGCCATATTAGACTGATAAAAGTTAGTAAACACAAAGTAAATACAATTCTTTATCATTTGTTTAGACTAAAATATGTTTGTGTGATTTACTTTTTTTTATAATTGATATTTTAACAACGGGCGCTTACGTTATTTGTTTCGAGACGCAAGAGCGCTCTATCTGTTTCTTTTTCGCACGTGGAGAAGCAATAGCGCTTGTAACTGCTTCGTGTTACGCCCAGTTGCTCGTGGCCATAGCCGACGACGGACCTGTGCTTGGCGCTCTTTGCTCCCGATAATAAAGATAAATATTGAAATATATGTGAATAAACTTTATAATATTATTATTAAACTTTATAATTCGTCTTAGGGATAATTTAGTGACTAAAAACATTGAAAGATGGGAAACAAACAAGAATTCCAAAATTATAAGAAAAGAAAGTCGAATTTGAAACGTTTAAAAAAAAATACAAGTAATTTGAGACAAAAGAAAAGGTAAGAACGTTCATTTTTAACAATTTATTACGCTCTATGATTTTTAGTAACAAAATTTGTATCTTTGTTTTGTATGTATTAGAATCACATTTCCCAATATGTGCACCAGATAGCAGCATGAAAGTACTTGGATTTTTATATATGATTTTTTTATTGGTTTTATCACCGAGATTAGAAATCGAATTGCTAACAACATATAATATAAACAAATAAATAAAATTTAACTATCTCTTTGTAATGTCAATATAATAGCTTTTTTTTTTAATGCACATACTTATAACAATAATATATTTTTATTTGTTTATCTTTAGATAAGTAAGCGCTTACACATGATAATTTATTCTTTTTTGTAACATTTTTTTACCCATTGCAGATTACTACGCGAAAATAAAATATGTAATATCAATGCCACGAGCGCAAGGTTCAAGCGAACAAAATCAAGTGGAGTCGCCATTACCTGAGAAACTTCATTCTTTTTCGCCAACATTAGAAAATAATAAAAGGTAAACCGAATTTTATAACGATGAATTCAAACATGTAAACCGTGATAATAATGCAAGGGAATAGACAAACTGTATTACAATTCGAAATATTTTTTCTTCTTTGAATCAATCAGCTAATACTTTTTTAGTATTAATTAATTAATTAATTAATTAATATACCATAAAACCGAATTACCACTACTTATCATTGACATTTTTGTTCTGATATGAAGGAGTCACCTGGAGATTCCCCTCTGTAGCGGATCGGAGAGGGGATTCCCCAAAACCACCCAGGAAAATCCGAGATGTTGAGGATGTTGACCTGGTAAAAAGTCGGCGACGGGATCTCGGAAACTATCAACCCGAGAAGGACCCGGTTTTGCGGAATGTCATAGAGGGTCATCGGGGGTGACCACATCGCGACCCCCCCCCTCTCCCCCCATACGTTTTTTTTACGCTCCATACAACCGTCCGGATTTTCGAATCCCCGCAGCTCCGAAACGGTGAGAGTTATGGCGGCGGTTACTTTGGCGGATGACCAACGCCCGTGGAAGTCCGTCGTCCGGGACTGTCGCCCTCCCCCCACCTCCTCCCCTTCGGACCCCCTCCGTACAAAATCGCACTCTGTTAGGGATCTTTCGCCGCTGGAGGAGGGCGGCAAAGGTCATCGGAGGGTTGCGAAAGTACGAAGCCTTTCAATTAGTTACCGTCACCCCGCCCTCCGGATCCTCCCCCGCCCCCTCAGGCCCCCCCGATCGGGACTCGGAGGCGGTTCGACTGAAACATCCCGTGTTTGGGCTTTTTCGAATGGGCACGGCGAATGGATTCCGATGGCTCCGACGGGATTTGGATTTAGCTCACTGGACCTCCCCTCCACTTCCCCCTCCATACGAAACCAAACTTCAAAGAGGTTCTTTTATAGAAAAGAGACGGCGGTCGATCCGCCGCAGCGGCGGCGAGGGGTATGTCGGAGCGACGAAAAGTGAAAATTTTGACACCCCCCTCGAACCCCCTCTGCCGTAACTCGGAAACGGCGCGACGCAGCCGGGTCGCGTTTGGGGTCTTCGGAGACGTCTCGGGGAGACGAACTTTTTGGTCGCTACAAAATTTCGAAATTTGCATTTTTGGACTTTTTCGTAAATATCTCTGGAGCGGTGCGTCGCAGACCGCCCGTGTCGGTGCTCATTTGAGAGGTCTCGGGGAGATGGATTTTTTGCAATAGACCAAATGTCACAATTTGACAGTCACTGTCTATTCGGTAGACCGTCGGTGACCGTAGCGGGCAGACACCCCGTGTTGGGTATCATTTGAATGGTCTCAACGAGGACGATCCATTGACACCATTGCTCTCCCCCCTCTCCCCCCTTCGGACCTCCTCTATGCAAAAAACACACATCAAAGAGATTCTTTCGCCGACGAAGGGACGGCGGTCGATCCGTCGCGGAGTGGTCCGGAGCGGCGGCACGGGGTCTGCCCGAACAAAGTAAAAGTGAAAATTTTGAACCCCCCTCGAACCCCCCCGGTCGTAACTCGGAAACGGCGCAATGCATCAGGGGTGTGTTTGGGGTCGTCGAAGAAGTCTCGGGGAGACGAATTTTTTAGTGGAGACGAAATTTCGAAATTTACATTTTTAACTTTTTTTGAAAATATCTCAGGAGCGGTGCGTCGCAACCTCCCGTGTTGGTACTCATTTAAGAGGTCGCGGTGAGACGGATTTTTTTAGCATAGGCATTTTGTTTCGTTACTTGTGTTATAAAGTAACTATTGC
Organism: Bembecia ichneumoniformis; assembly: GCA_910589475.2. Taxonomy (NCBI): domain Eukaryota; kingdom Metazoa; phylum Arthropoda; class Insecta; order Lepidoptera; family Sesiidae; genus Bembecia; species Bembecia ichneumoniformis. The sequence continues at coordinate 5,664,700 of OU342537.1, read as the reverse complement.
TACCTACCATCAAGATCAATACCATCAAGAATTATAAAAAAATAATGTCAATCTGAAGTTAGTAAGGAATAAAAAATTGTAAAGTAAAAGATAAAAATGAAATTGGAATGTTTAAATTATGCTCACTACTTTCTAATCATTTAAATCTGTTTAAAGAATATTAGATTTAAAAGAATTATTTTGTTACAGTTTTAGTAAGTATCATGTAAATGCATAAAATAAAAGTATCAATTTATAGTTAAAAATAAAACATTCCAACAACATAGGTATTAGTTTATTATTCTTGCTGTAATAATTAATGAAATAGAAATTTTAATATCAAATTTTTCTACTAAATAAAAATACGAAATATAATATGTGAATAAGAATATATACATATAATAAGCATATATAACATTTTGTATTTTTTTTAATTCTTTCATACTTATTAGACCCTTAGTAGACCCACCATGTTGGTACTTATGTAAGAAGAGGTCTCGGGGAGAGGAATTTTTTGGTCACGACGAAATTTCAAATTTCACATTTTTGGACTTTCTCGGAAATAGTAGCAGGTAGACCCACCGTGTTGGTACTCATATAAGAGGTCTCCGGGAGACGGATTTTTTGCAATAGACCAAATATCACAATTTGACATTTGCGGTCTACTCGGTAGACCGTCGGTAACTGTTGCGAGTAGACCCCCCGTGTTGGGGGGTCTATCGTTTGAAAGGTCTCAACGAGGACAATCCATTGACACCCTCTCCCCCCTCTTCCCCTCCCCACCCCCGAAAGGGCTATCCTCCCGCGGGCTGCGCAGCCCGCGGCAACGAGCGGAAGCTAGTTTGTATATGAAGCCGGTTTCATTTTTTCTATTTTTATAGACTAGTAGGGGCCGAATTCTGATGTATTAATTCTTATTTGTACTTCCATCGATTTACGCTAACTTTTTTTTTTTTTCAGTAATCCGTGTTCGAGTACTCGAACCATTGAATCACCTATTCATCAGGAATCGGACAAAGTATTGACAGAATTACAAAATGCTGCAGATATATTTCATAAGAGTAATTCCATGTAAGCACTTGTGTAAACTCATTTCAGTAACAATCGGCTAAAATTTAGCAGTGAAAGTTGAAACTACATTTATATGGTCTATTGCTCAAAGAATTCTCAAATTCAATACTACAAAGTAATAGCATAGTACACCCAGAATAGTAGTTCATCTCAGGCATGTCGGCGAGTTATTAGCCTACTTATTACTTGTCACTTTATTTTTTAGTTAAATATTATTTGTGTATTATGAGTAGCACTGAATTTTTATATATACCTATATTTTTTATATTATTATAATGAAATGTTTTACTAATTCATAAATGAGGTATAAATAAAAGTCCTTTTAATATTTATGTATATGGCATTTATTAAAAACTTACAAATATGAAATAGAAAAAAATTAAAAAAATATCAAATGGAGAACACAAACACATCCAAATATTACTATAAAAATTCAATAAATCAATAAATCGGGCCAGGATTTCCAAAGTTATAGCGTTGTAAAATTTCACCGCTTTTTAAAATTTGCGTTCATTCGCGCACCACCGCGATGACGTCATACACCTACAGTCCTTGTCCGATTGCAAGTAATGCTGAGTGTTTATTTTCATAAAATTTGATTGTTGTGGTTTGTAGTTATTATTTTAAGTGTTTGTGTTAGCAATTACTTTAAATATTATTGTTATTAAATAAACATAGTGATGGAAGAGGGTTTTGTAAAAGGACAGTCGGACCTACCAAAAGTCGACATTTTTATGGTTGCGCGATATTTGTCTGAGAATGGTGATTATGTAGCCGCTGAAATGCGAGGAATAAAACTGAATAAGTAAGTAAATGTGTAACTTCTCATGTACTTATGTTAGTATTTCAATCAAGTTTTATTAAAAGGCAACTGTTTGTTTTTGTCGAGTGTCAAATGGCAGGGGGACAAACATTTTCTTAATTTCATTTTTAAATATTGCCTTTTTTATTAGGTACAAAACAAAAAGTTCATTTCATCCTTTATAGCAAATAAACTGAGTGATGTTATTTAGTTTGGGTGTGATCAATGTAAAGGATGTATTAAGCATTTAAAGTATTGTGTATCTTTTATGTAAATTTTTTTTTTATAAAATTTATAATAAAATTTATTACATTAGTTTCTTTTTTAAAACAAAAAGTCATCTCCAAGACCAACTCAACCCTAGGTGCGTGTCGAGGCGCGCGCGCCACTCGCGAGGACATTGGCCTGCACCCTGCACATTCAACTACAGTTTTAGGTTAGGTGTCTATTTCTTAAAAGAAACACTTTTGGATGTACGTCGAAATGATCTTCATAACAATGCACGTAACTAGAGGCTTTAAGAGGATCTGCTCTTTTCACAACTTTTAACCACTTTTTCCGAATATTACCGCCTGGTACATAAAAAAAAACAATTTTCGGGGTGATTTTACACTGGAGTTGGTACACATAGGCACAATACAATATTTTTTAACCTTTTTAGTGATCCAATATAAATTTTTTTTATTAAATTTATAGCGAGACTGCGAGCGCAACGAGCTAAAGTATGAAGGTATGTTATGTAGAGTCAGGGAGTGACGTCATACGTTAGCGCGGTCGCTTGTCGGATTTTGCCGCGGAAGCCGTTCTTTAAGGTTTAATATCTCAGTCATTTTTGAAGATAGGAAAAAAATAAAAACAGATTATTTTTTCTCGAGTTACAGGTAACTGTTATTTTATTACTGTTTTATGATAAATATAATTGTCAGCTATTATTTTGATGATGAGCTTATACCATCAGTTAACTTGTGTATATACCATATTTACGCTAGGCAAGCATAGATTTAATTACTTTTGTTGTAATATTATTTTTAAAGAAAGCTTTCGTTGAAAACAATCATTCCGAGAACGTTTTTGTAAAGTTTGTATAAAATTCAACAATAACTTTAATATTTCTTTTTTACACTTTACAATAAAGGAAGTATGTAGTTAATATTATGAAATTAAAACATTTTAATAAAGTTGCAAATAAAAGCGTTTTGAAGCAAAATACCGCAACAAACGAAGCTATGTAACTATCTCTATGTATTCAATTATGTAAATATGAAAATATGGCAGACCTGCGTATAAATAAATTAGCTGAAGTTATAAAAAGTTTCTCTTTTTTAAATATTCCCATGGAGTTTGTTTAAATACTAAAAATTTGATGTATTTTCTGTGATTTTAGTGATGTTCCCGGAAATGATGAGTTGTTCACGAAATGATGCGTGTGTTGCCTGAATGAGGATGTGAATGCATTTTAGGGTTTATTATAATAAAATCAAATGTTTACAAGTTATTGTTATTTAGTTATTTGGCATAAGGTTTATTCTAAACATAAATGTAACTTTACTTAGCTTAAATCACTTCTTTACAGTCTTTTGATGATGTACCCTGCCAAGTACAATTCTTTATAATCACATTAAACTTTATGTTGATGGTGATAATGAAACCATTAATAACATGTAATAGTTCTAGTAAAATTGTAAGTAACATTTTAAACAAAAACAAGTTTTCTTAATTACATTAATAGAACACAAGAATATGTGAAAAGATAAACATTAAAATTTTTCGAAAACTTCAATATCAGTATCGAAGTAATAATACTCTCGATTTCTTTCTCTTTTCAGTAATGGCGTAGGAATGATATTAATTATTTGCTCGAATGCAATATATGATACATAGTTTGACACTAACTTAAATTTTTTGGCACTGTTACGCGCTGAACTCAAGAAAGTTACTAGGATTTATCCATCATCTTCATCGACACCTGTCTGACAGATGGCAACATAATATCTGTAATTGATATTTTTCTTTTGAGTAGGTACTTTAATTAATAAAAATGTTCCAGTGGATATTAAATTAGGATGTAGGTTTTCCTTGCCTTGACTGTAAGATGTACCAGCTTCTAAAACAATCTCACGAACTTTAGCATCAGACTTTAGAATCGACGTATTAGTCGTCCTCTCTTTTGGCAAAAACTTTTTGGTCATATAAAGCAACTTGTACTCCTTACTATATCTCCACTAACACATTTTTGGAAGGCTTCCCTGTCTTTGGAATTTTTTTTCAAACTATCAGCTTTTTCTTGTAATTGTGTAATAAGAACTTCGTTAAATAATAGATTCTTGCGTACTTCAGAAGGTACGTCGATGTTTTTAATCAGTGCGTTAACTTTGCTGTTAGGAGTAATAGGTATTCGAGCTTTCTCCTGTACTTTTTTTCTTTTCATTTTAGTCTTTTAATTAAAGTTTTATATTTACGTTTAATTTTAGCGATTGTTTTTTCCTGTTGTTTTATTTTACGGTATGCTTTAGCTCTATCTTTCCGCACAATTTTTCTTCCTACTGTTTTCCTCACTGAAGGTGTTGCAGATATATCATCATCGGAATGTGGCGGTGTATTTATTATTATATTTGATAATTCCTTCTTCTTTTCTGTGTATTTTTTTTACGCTTCTTTCCATTTTTTTCTCTGCTTTCGCTTTTCTCTCTCGGTCTTCTAAGCAATGTTCTTAACTTTCTTTTCAGCTTTTTTTCTGATAATATGCTCTATCTTTAGCCCTTTTAACCTCTCTGTTCATCTGTCATCTTATCTAAATATTTTCTTTTTCTGGCATTAGTTTTTTCTCTTTCGCGCAAATAGGATGAACTATTTTTGTTAAGTTGCTTTTTCGGACGTTTTGTTCTTTTTCCAGCTTCTTGAGACTCCATATTGCTAAAAAATTAAACATTTAATTAAAAACTGTATTTAACACAACATACACTAAATTTAATAATGAATAGTAATAGCAGATTGCAATTTAGTAACTAAACAGTCATTTCGGAAACGTCATCATCACTTCGATAACGCTCCGTCATGTCCGGTAACGTTCTCAAAATGACGTTCCCGAAATGACTTTTTCAAATTAAAGCGGCTATTTTTACAGCAGCCATCTTTGACATCATGTCTGGCTTGGTTAATGTAAAATATTTGAGGTTATAATTTCTTTTAAACACTATAAAACGTAGTGTTTTTCAATATTCCAAGGTAATAAATACATTCCCGGTATGACGACTTATTGATGTACGCACTGTAAATAATGAATCGAAAGATACTTACTACTTATTTTTAATTTTATCGGCGAATAGTTCTCATAACAGCCACTTTGTTTACATCTTCCCCTACAACTGTGCCATAGACACCTAGAGGCTGCGTTCAATAATACATTTTTTTTCGTCGATTAAAACTGCGTTCACTGAAATGATGCTTACATTGTCGGACATAATATTTCGACTTTTTTTTCTTCAATTTCTTTTTATTTTTTATTAATGTTTACCATAACGTGATATCAGATAAAATTGAGGGCCAATAAGTAATGAAAACCGTTAAATTTATTTTATTTTATGTTGATTCCCAGAGTTTGTTTCTAAGAAATGTTACTTAGGACGCGTTCTCGAAATGACTTTTTGTACTTATTTCTTTAAATAATTTTGAATATGTTTAACTTTTGAAGTATGTTGTGTGATATATAGTCAATGTGAACACATTTAAATATTTACAAACATTAATTTATTAAAAAAATATATGAATTTAATCATTTATTTACTGGCGAAGGTGATTTGCCATCTTGGTGATTTTGACCCACCTATTTTGTAGATATCCTGAAAAAAAAAAACATTGGTGTTCTCCATTGCACTAAAAAATAAAGCGGCGGCGGCGGGCGCGAATGTGCCGGGAGCGAGCGGATGCGCAATTACTTGTACGCGCGTGACAAGAAAATTTAAAACATTAAATGTTATAATTATAATACATATATGTGTAAACATTACAAACTTATATTGTCAACGCCAACAAAGAAGTGTGATAAATAAAAATGTGGGTAGATTGATAATTAGTACTGGCAATAAAAGCTGGTGTTCAATCACGGACGGGGCAACATTCTAAAGTTACATTAGCCACTCTATATACCTACTATTTTAGATATTTTGGATAAAATAATGTATTGTGTTGTGTGTTATTTCTAATATCTGCCAATTATATTGTTCTAATTTGTTGTTTAAATTACTGTAATCATTATATTCAAAATATATTCAGATTTATAAATGGATTTTGATTAGAAATACAAAAATGGTTAAAATTACAGACTAAGAATGAGATTGCTAGTGATTAAAATTGATAATAATTAAGTCTAATAATAGTGTTAATAATTAAAATTAATATTAATAAGATTTTAGTCAAAAAATTCAAAAACAAACATTCTCAAATTTTTTTCACTTAATTTAAAAAAAAAAGATTTTTTCACTTAATTTTTTTGCCACTTGGATTATTATTTATTATTATTAGAGTTACATATTGTATAATAATAGCAAAACATGTACACTACTAAGGCGTAGCAAATTTAGCTGTACCTAATAAAAAGTACTACAAATAAATAAATATTAAAGCGCGATGCGACTCAATGAATTCTTTGTTTTACTTTTACACACAGAATGCCGTCTTGTGTTGAGGGGAGCGGGGCGCATCGATCTGGACTCCGCCCCGGCGGGCGGAGACATTTTTTTCATTTTTATTTTGTGTATCACCTTAAATACGTATATGAAGTCACATGGATTAAAAAAAATCAGAAAAACCAATCTGACAAAAGAATACTTTTCATTATCATTATTATCTTATCTAAAAATCACGGACAAAGGCAAGTTGAAAATTTTCTATTTTGAGAATTTTCTATTTTCAAAAGCAAGTTGAGAAATTTGTTTATATGTCGAGGGTAATCTCTGGAAACACTCCACCATATATTATGGCGCTCCAACCAGATACGGGCAGTCAATCAGACTATCAGTCCTGGGCCTTGATTCTGTATGGCAAATATGATTTCACGCTTTTGTCTTACCTTATCAAAACAAGTAATGTCTTGTCATGGCATTTATATAATATGTAAGAGAATGACTTTTTAGCAGATATCGTAACAATTTGTGAGGATATGACGTGGTTTCGAAGTAAGGAATCGCGTGGAATCGCTAAGTGGCGTTAATGAATTAGGGCCCTGATGATTACTTGTGTGAGTAAAAAAACGTTGAAGCGTGTTAACTTTTACCCATATTATTTGTAAATTAATATCAATAAATGAAATTGTATATTTTATTTACATGGACAAAGTGTAACTTTTTATGTCCCCACCGAGACTGGAACCGGGTACTCCGACTCCAGGGCAGTATTAATTGCCGCATAATATTTGTGCATGGGCGGTATCTGGTTGGAACGCCAGCGTAGACTAATCATTAATCTATGCACTCCACCTATTTAAAAATTCGTTCACTATTTCGGACAATGAATTTAATATTTTATGTTAAATATATTAAGTCTAGTACTTTATAAATTGCTGAAACGAAAAGGAGTTGTGTTTAGATAAATTTAAGGACACGTCGACATGAGGGTACTTATTAATAACATTTATAATAGGATAGCAGGATAACATGAGGCTTAAAGTAACTAATAGAGCCAGTACATTAAATTTTATAAATAAAATTAACATCATTAAATACATGGTGTGAACTTCTAGACACTATAAAATTTTATTTCACGTTTTATCGCTTTGTGTTACAAGAAGTGACATTATATTGAGAAATAACTTTACGGAGAATATGCTGTATATAACATGTTGGAGAAAATCATTTTACGATTTTCAAATCTTTGAAGCGGATCAATGATTATTTTGAGGTATCTTTGACGAGCCCGTTGGATGAGTGGTTAGGGTGCTTGCCTTAACGCTTTGTTCTAGGGTTCCCGGGTTCGATTCCCGGCAGGGTGATCTTTGAAAAATGAACTTTTCAAATTTGGCTCTGGTCTGGATTTGGAAAGTAGTGGCAGAGCACACTGCGTTTTCGCAGTCATTTGGGCATCCCGTCCGGCGGCAGTAACCACCTTCTTACAGCAGACCACCGTGAAATAACCGTGAGTATTTTTGGGTATTTTTGTCCTTTGGTATTTTAATCTTATCGTCTTTTGAACTAAAATTTTTAAAGAAAAATGTGTTATTTCTACCTGGACACCTGACACCTCATTTTTGTTTATGGATCTACATACCTAAGTTGTTCCTTCTTCAATTTTACTCTGAAAAGACTAAGGCAGGCAGGACTAAGGCTAATACCTTACTGGTGTTTTTTTACATTTCGCAAGCCTCTAATTACTGAGCCTAAGTTAATATGGGCAATGAAATCTGCAATAAAATTAGCATTTTGTATATGTAATTTAATTAGAATAATTTGTTGGGACCTAGGCTCATGGCTACACATGATAAAATGATCATAATGTACTCGAACGTAATTTACTACAAGTAATGGCTAATTAGATAAGAGTTTTTTTTCTAGTGTCGGTTTGCTATGTTGTAGAGTGTAAGCTTTAGGTGATAATTGCTGTTTGCTAACTGAAGCAGTTTTTTTTACTCTCTTTATTCCCGCAACCTTTCCATGTGAAAATTGCCTGGATATTAAGTATTTTGGACGTATTTGGAGCAAAATCCAGCGATTTGTTCCAATATAATATAAAATCTACGTTTCCATTGGGTCTTGTGGCGCACGCCTCCTTAAGAATCTTGAAAGTTGCAACCGGTTTCTTTTCCATTAGGTTTCTTGACAGTGGACTTGGTTGGTTTACAATTCGCTTGTGGTAGGATTACAATGACAGCCACTACGTTCTTTACAGTTTTATCTTCAGTTCCCGATGCACTAATTCGCCCGTAGGGATTCATGGCGTGAACTGTCGAAATCCCGCCGCAACGAAATTTAGATTTCGTTTAACACTTCAGCGTATTCTCCGCGTGTTCAACGGTAGTAACTCGGTAACCTACCAACAAGTGCTTCGTTAGACTACCTGCGTCTCTTTATTATTTAAATTGAAATTATTTTTACATTAAATTACTTCAACCGTGCATAGATGACACTAGCTAGACCTATCATTCACGATTACATCTTCAAATGGGCTGTAATCCTGCTTTCAATGAAAAAATTAAGATAATAGAATTACAAAATAATAAAATTTATGCATCATCATCATCTCGGTCCAAAGGGACCGGAAAAAATTTAAACGAAAAAATAAGGAAGTTCTATAAACGGATTTTTTTTCCAAAAGTTATGCTAAATTCAAAATCTGACTATTGTTCCCGTTGCTCAAATTTTGTTTTTAAATATCTCGAAAACTATTATAGCTACAAGAAAAAATCTTGGATTCGTTTTAAAGAAGATACTCGGGGCTACAAAACATTTATATCAATTTTTTTTTTGAAAAAACAAAAAAATTGCAAAATTTTGAATTTTGATTTATTCAAAATTGAATAAATCAAAACTAATATTTATATTTGGCTCAATTTTTTTTATAATAATACCTCGAAGTGTTATTAAAAGATCCCTAAATTTTCAAGGTGTTTTTTGATTTACAAATTTTTTTGATTGAAATAAAAATTATCATTAGTTAGTGAAGCAGTTTAACTCACCCGCACGTAACAATTCATTGCCGCACATTTATACAAGAAAGATGTTTTGCTATGTTAATACAATTTTATTTTTGTATGTAAAAAAATAATTTGAATGTAGGCATTGATCATATGGTATCTTAAATTAGTAACGTATCCACTCACGCAGAAGAACATTAAATTGTAGTGTGTACAGGCACAGACTATACTAAAATAAAAAATAAAGCCAATAGACAACGCAAACGATGTATACAAACCCGATCTCTACTTGTACCGTGAAGATACAATAAGATACAATAGTGGTTCATAAATTGGCCAGAATGGCGCTTGTGTAGCTTTGGTGTTAGATATGATTGGTTTGTTGAAAGCACCGTAAATAAAATGCTTCTACAGCGCCTCTTATTTAATGGTGGCCGACGGAGACTTTCTCGTGTATAGAGGCTCTATTCTCCACGGGTACGACTAAAGAGAAGGCTTACCTGCCGGGGCGCCGACTGGCATCGCTACAAGTGCGCAGGTGGCGGTGAAGCGCGCTGCGTGGTGAGCGGAAGTGGGAGCAAATGCGGATACTCTGGCGCGATCACGTACCGCGGCGAACAACAGTACGACCCCTTCCTTGCCTGCAGCTCTAGCAGCGAACACAGGGACCGCTCGTACAACCGCCACTGATGCACCACCCAGTGGGCTGTAAATTACCACCGCTTACAATATTCTATATATGAATTAAAAATAACAATTATTCATAGAATTCTCTAGATATATAATTTCACAAGCAATTAATTTAATTGAAGACTGTTCGCAGTCGCATATTTATTCAATTAGGTAAGTATGTAGATAAAGAAAACACAGAGTGGGTAAATTCTAATCTATTTCAAAGAAAAAATAATTCAGTTTAGTGGCATTATTAAAATTCTGAAATTACTTCATTATGCAATAGTTTATTTAATCAGGCGATCTACGTCATTTTCTTAGAAGGCCACTTTTTGACTACGCCATTTAGAACTAGGTCACGCTTTTGTACAGTCGAAATTATTTTGATTATATCCACATCACATAAACTTAAATAATTTGGCTTTTAATATGGTGATTCTATATTTATTCTATTTTTGTTTTTGTATTTGTTGACGCCAATTGTCAATTTAAATTGATTTAATAATAGTTCGCTGTGATATGTGCTGTCTCGCTCCTATTCATAGTCCGACACTACCGCACCGTAAGCCGTGCGACCAGCCCTCTTCCGTGGCCCTCTTTATAAAATAGCGTAGAAAAAACATCGCAACAAACACGCGCCACGCCGCCGATTTCGGTCCGCGAGATTTGAATTTTTATTTCATTCGCTAATATTATCAGCCAATTGTAGTTGTAATCTATCTACTTGGTCACGCTTCCCGCTCCGCAAGTGTAATCACTGAAGAGGTGAAGTGCTAGAGCTTCTGGACTCTGTGTGTGACAGGCCCGTTGCAGTCTTCGCCTTGGAGGACCACGGAAGGAGTTAGGTGGCTGACTTCCTTTTTCCCTCGTCCTTTGATTGCATGTCCCACCAGCGAAAAAATACAGTCCACTTTTATAATTGCTTGGCGTATGTAGAAAAAAGACGTTATTGTTTGTTGACGACCTATTATGTAAATTAATTAGTACTGGCCACTTTTACTATTCCACCTCTCCTAATGAAAATACAAAAAATTAAATGTATTTCTTTCAATATTCGTTTTTCTACGAAATTTTATAATGCACGATATATTAAATCAGTAACGTAAATAATATGTTGAAGTAGTGACGAGATTGAGAAAACCACACAATGTTGCTCAGATAACAAGCAAGCGTTATAAATGTCTATAACGGCCTTTTTCAATTACCGTTACGTACATATGCAAACAGTATAGGTGTCCATTGGAATGTACTAAACACTGCAAATACTAGTGTAATCAACTCTGGTCATTATCATTCTTGTCTTCATATGCAAGAACATAAAATGTAAAAGTTTGGCATAGTAGCTAGGAGTATATTTAATGGTTATGCAAAAAAGGTAATTAAATTACAATTCTTCACAACTGAACTGTTATGATGATGAACTTAATTATCTGAAACCGAGAACTTAGCAGAAAAGTGTTATTTTCGTCGCCTAATTTGACTTCTTAGAAAAAATTAAAACTTAGATCAAAATACAAAGCATAATATACAAGCATAAATACAAGACTATATTTAAAAAGTCTGAATCGGACAGATTTATACAAATAATTTTATTTTATGAGAAAAAAATACATAATGATACATTACTGTCCAAAAAAAAAAACAGAATAAAATTTTCAGCGACAACTAATTACTAATTAAGTTCTGTACTGTTTTGTTCTGTTCTGTTCTGTTTTAATCGGCTACTTTTATTTCTTGTTTCATATTTTATACAATATTTAAGAAAAACCTTCCAATTTTAAATCTGTTCGGTTATCTTAGAGAAGCTTAAAAAATTTGTTGTGCAATATTGCACCTTAACTCAAAGATTATTAGTTTGCGCTCATTTTGGTATTGTATTCGGCCTTATGTTAGTCCTTGTCTTAAAACAAAACGTTACAAATCGATTCTATTGTTACGTGTGGGGTGAGTCAATCTGCCGTGTAAGGGCGAAAATCAACTATTTATTTCCACAAACCAAGAGGACTTCCAAGAGGGCTAAACGAAAGGTCCGATAAAACCGTTAAATTTGCCAAGAGTCGTCAATGGTTCCCTTATGAGTAGCTGGTTTACTGTCGCAGGTAAGTTCCGAAGTTTCGCTTTCGAATCGCAGAATCGAACTGTGTCGCTAGTTCGCCACTTCGCCTATTTATATCCGCTGCCAATCGTCTAGCTCTTTCTTGAATTTAGTACAAACAAACAACAAACAAATGCAAGTAGGTAAACAAGTAAGTAAACAAGTAACACGTATTGTAAACAAGGTAATTGAAAGTTCGAGTACGCTATTTCTGTTGAATATGAGCTCTATGTTGTGTGCATAAGGACCAATTTCCCTTGTCAATAATCGGAGAGTGGGGCGACTTCTATTCTAAGGTGGAACTGTCCAGATTTGTTGATATGCGAAGACGCTTTTCTAGAACGTTCCATGGTGAGTCATAACACTATAATCAATTTGTTTAACCCTTGTGTTTAATATAAAGGTCGGCAGCCAGGCTGACGGTCCACTCGATGGTGGCCTATTAACATGTTACGCAATAAAAATGAAGATAGAAGATATATTATAAGGATCCGAGCAAAATATAAGGAATAGGGTCTATCTCATTTTATTAGTCAAATAAGCCAATTTATGAAGTAAGAAGGAGTAAGTATTATTTACAAATTAACAAATGTAAAGCTTTTACATATATAGGATGATCAATCCAAATGGGTCAATGAGAACAAATCTCAAACCATAATAAGAGATACGAAAATTTTTTCTTAGAAACTAAGGCTTAGATTTTGAAAAAAATGTTGCATTTAAACTTTTTCAAATGACGCTCATACGCGACCAGGTGAAATTCCTGTAAAAAAAAATTCGACTTGCTCACACCGAGCGAATATTCATGTCATTCGCCACCTTACGGTGTTCACTATTGAAGTACGAATCCTGGCTCGCGGAATACTTCTATCGTGTTCACAGAATTTAAACATCATAGCGACGATGATAAACAACTAAATGTTAAAACATTCAAAATGAGAGGTGTCAAATCGGAGTGTAAGTTTAAAAGAAAAAAATAAATAAAGACGAATTATTAAAACATTTATTCTAATAGGTGTCACCATGTTGGACGATATATAACATGACAACATAATACAACGGTACCCATCATTGTTGCTTCTTTAATTTGTCTCAAACAATTTGGCAGTGAAGACAAAAATTGTTGGATTGATTTCATGATGCATGTCAACTGAAATTGATATCAACAAAATATACCTACGTTGCTTTATATTTTTAAAATCAATGCAACTACTTCGTGGTTTATTTGAAATATTATTGTGAGATTGAGACAACTAGTCGCTTTCGATTTACATTTTATGTTTATGAAACTGTAAAATTTTATGAAACCAAATTTTTATACGAATCATATTCGTATTTATTGAGAATGAAGATCGGACAGTAATCAGATTAAAATCTAAAATGTACTTAGAAAGAAAATATATAATTTTTTACGATTATTTATCGAATAATAATTTAATATAATTCATTTAGATATTTTTAAATTAAGAAATAAAATTTTATTATTTACAATATTTTTAATCTATACTGAAACACCAATCACAGTGCGTGACGTCATTTGTGGGCAATCATTGTCTTATGCCAATGCAGCTGTTTTGTTATAATATGACCACAAATGACGTTACGCGTATTTGGCGGCATTTTCAAACAAACAATATTAAAACATGATTTTGAGTACCTAAAAGGCTATAAATAAATAAAATAGTATTTTTTATGGGAATAAATATCCATCAAGATGTCGTTATGTATATGTCGGATTGTAGAATTCGTCATATTACATTACGGCTAGCTGTTTTAAAAAACGGGGCCGTTTTGTATTACGGCGGATCAACGATAAGCTAGATGCCATAAAAAAAAAATCTTTAAAACTCTTACCAACGATCGGTAAAGAAGATTAAGAATATAATACATTTCATTAAAACAATAATATTTCTTGAAAATTCATCTGTTTTTGTTCTAGAAGACAACTCAGGTGTACGTTAAAAACTTAATTGGTTTATAGTACACCTAAACTGTGCACCACCAATTGTATTTTTTGTTCGTGTGTAAATAAATAAAAATGTTGAAATATTAAAGTAGGTATAATTAGTATAATATTATTAGAATTACCGTTTATCGTTTAACTTTTTTAAAATAAGCTTAACTTTCTTAATTTAAAAAAATGTCTAGTTACTTAAAATTTAATACGTTTTTCCTTATTTCAATTACACTGTTTCATTTCGTTAGTATGGTCACCACGATCATGAAAAATTGAGTACATTGCGGCTAAACATTGGCCGCCGCGTGGCGAATTTTACAATTCGACTGCCACATAAATACATAATCACATTAAAAATATATATAAATTGCCAATTAACAACCCGTCCTCGGCTTCGCGCGGATTCAATTTTTCCTGCAAATTTCAAACACAAACCTTCCTCGTTCATCGCTCTAATCTATCCTTTAGTGAAAACCGTATTAAAATCGTATTTATTTTAAGTTCGCGGAGAAACAGACAGAAGCAGACAGCGACTTTATCTTCTATCTATACCTACATATAATAAAATCTTAAACGAACCGTGTCCTGTACATTAAATATTTTTTCAAAAATACAATTTGTACATGTTGTACTTATGTTTGTTACCGAGGTTAAAAAAAATGTTTTTAGAATTTTGTCTGTTTGTGCACACTAATTTCAGAAACAGTTTAACCGATTTGAATGATGTTTTCACTGATGCATTGTAGTAAGCTTCCCGTAACATTTAGTGTTTGTTTCATTCCAATTGGTTTCTAAAGAAAAAAGTTACGAGCTATACCGTATACCACGAGTACGAGATTGCGGGCTCAGCTCGTTTTATAATATGTATAGATAAGATATAGAAAACATAGTTATACATTGCAAATTAGCGCCCCTTCATGGCTTCAAGAAGAGGAATATATGCGCTGTTAACCCTTGCTCACTCATGAAACACAAAAGCAGGTGTGCTATTATTATTTTACGGTCGTCTTTTATAATAGGGTGCTTAGGGTTACCTGCATTTTGCACTAATATTAAGAAAATGTTTTATTTCCAAATTTAATATGAGCTTTCCTATGAACGGATTTTCTTTCATCATCAACACCGTAACCATCATCAGCCATATCCACAGTTGAATATAGGCTCACCTAAGGCTCATCACCCTATGGGTTTCTCAAGCCGCTTCCAGCGAAGCCTTTCAAGTCGTCTGGTCGCAGAGCGTCCAACGCTGCTCTTTCCAATTCGTGGCCTCCATTCGAGAACTCTTCTTCCCCATCGGTTATCGGTTATTTTCTTTACTGTTAATAAATTTAACTAGAATCTTTTATAAAATGCTTATAAAAGATCTGAAGCAGACAAAATTATTCAGAGAGCTGGTTTATTGTATATCTTATGAACTTTTAGCTATACGCCGTTTCGCCCGAACTTGTTTGTACAAAAAATTCTATCTGGCAACTTTAAGAGTAAACATGCAATTTTTCAATTTATTCTTCTCGAATAATTATAAATATCGAAAAGGTCATGTTCTCACGGTACTTCTCTTAATTTTCCATTAATTAGGGTAGTTTGACTCATTAGCGAATAGTCACTCTGCGTTTCACACTTGCGCGCGATTCTCGAAGTAAATTTTATTTAATTAAGTAATTAAATTGGTGTCATAATGTGGTTTGGCCTGAAAAAATGGGCCTGGTATCAGTGGTCCGGTTACTAGTCCGGTTGACCGAACTAATGAGACTCTTCAGTCTCAGTAGTACGGTTATACATGTCACCCGGATTATTGAGCCGCCTCTTGTATCAGTAGTTCGGTGTTTAAGAAAAGCTTTTGTTTACCAATGTACTGTATGTACACACAAGTCTGTTCTAATATCAAGGAGGTTGTAATAACTATTATCCAATCCTTTAGTTAATTAGCCACTTGTGTATTTTTTTAACTGTCGTCAATCATTTGTTTCCGGTTGAGTCATTTTGTATTTTCAATTGAATAAATTAAATCACAATTTGCGCACAAAATTGATAGTAAAAATGCTATTAAATTTGTAAAAAAATGATGAAATTTTATTTATTGTATTACCTAGTTGATTTACATTTTTTTTGATATCACTAATTATTTATTATCGTAAATAACGCAGCCATCCTGTTCTTGTGAGTAGTTGTTTTAAGAAATAAGAGTTAAAAAATTCTTGCCTTTTCTATTGAGCCAAGTGGACGACAAGAGAGAAAAAAAAATTAGGTTATGTGTTTGAGTCTAATCTATCAGAAAATTTACTTGCATTAGCGTCAATATTTAAAGTGTTTATACCTACAATATTAAAAACAATGGCACAAATTAATAAATTAAAAACATTGGACAAGTAGTACGGAGACACGAATTACTAAAATTCACAAAAAACAACGGTTAAATGTTGCGTTAGATGTGTTTTACGTCTCAAAATGAGCCATTTTTACACTATTTTGGAAAACTTGCACTGAAAAGAAGATATTACGCGATAAAATCTTAAGAGGTCTTATTAAAATGGCTCAATGAAAGTGAACCTAAGCATCGAAACAAACCAAATATGACATAAGAGAAGTTTATGAGTATTTACGAAACTCGTTTGGAAGTTGTACATTATAACTTCATTTAAGAGTGGCTATCTAGAAATATCGATAGTTAGAAGAGATGATGAAATACTTCTTATTAAACAGCCTCGTTTGCTCAATTGATGTAAACAAATACTACTGCATGCAGCTCAACCAAATAAGCAAACAATCAAATGAAAAAATACAGGAATTACAATTAAGAACTTCTCCCACAACCATATTATTCTCCAGAAACGGCTCCTACAGGTTACCATTTTTCCTACAGGCAAACTATTTAATTCAATTTGTTTTTATCCAGACTTTCAATTTAATTTTTTTATAATGGCCCATTCACACATATCAATGAAGTGCGTCCACACCTGCGAGTGTCAGAGACGACACAGTGCTGTCAGTGTCATTGCCGACGCCGGCAATCACGTGCGTAAACGACGGCGACGATATTTTTATCGGATTACTGACGCCGCTGCATCAAAAACAAAACGGAGGATGAGAGATTGATCGAATTAGTTTCTGAAAATATTGTTTTGTATGATTTGTCTCATGCTTTCTGACATTCTAAATCTTCAAAAGATGTTTGTATAGTTTCATGAAATTTCCTTCTGTTTCTCATAATTACCATGCTTGATGCACCCCGTCTAACTAAAGCAATGGCTGTCATTGCTAGTTTCGTATTGTTTAACAGAGCCTTAGAAATATCATAATTATCTCAGTAAGTCGTATACGCTTTGCCTATATAAAGATACGTAGAGAACAGAGTGAGTACTGACATATGAAGCATTGAAGCATTGCCGCATCACTGTAGCCTGTAGCACTGATAACGGACCCGTGCGGACGCTTTGCCGGAACTGTGACTTCACTAATATGCGTGAATGGGCTTTAAAGGTGGCATTTATATATTATCAACCATCAAAGCGTAAAATATATAGCTTCTGAAGATGCATACTATAATTAAAATATTTTATTTTTATACTAGCAAGTCGCCCATGGCGTTACACATAATTTTTCTGCAATTTATGTACACAAATGGTGTCAAAACCCGTTGGATGGTTTAGAAGAAGTAGCGGAGAAACATACAGAAGCAGAGAGCGACTTTATTTTATAATTTTACAACATACTGTACATTAAGTATTAAAAAAAAAAACAATTTGTACACGTTCTATTTATGTTACCGAGGTCAAAAAACTTTTTAGATTTTTTTCTGTTTATTTGCTTTTTTTTTAATGTTAATATCGGCAGAGAGGCTGACGGTCCACTTGATGATTAAGTATAAGGGTTTAGGACTGTGCGTTTGTGCAAGCTAATCTCAGATACGGCTTAACCGATTTGAGTGCGGTTTTCAGTGATGTATTGTAGTAACATGTAGTGTTTGTTTCATTCCAATTGGTTTACAAACAAAAAAATTACGCGTCATACCGAATACTACGCGTATGTAGTTGCGGGCTCAGTTAGCATTTAAATATAGATTACAGGCTAATATTCAATAACAATTCATTAGACAATCAAATAATACCTAATGAGTTGAATAATATATGAGTAAAGGTATCTATATCATTGAATAAACAATTCAATGTTAGATTGCAATATCATTCGCCGACCGTTTTACGATCAAGTGTATACAGAAAATAAATTATGTATATTATTGGCAAAATAAGGAAGTGGAGGAACATAAAATCCTCAGCAGTGCAACGACAATTTGCGCTACAATGTTGCACCTCACTGCATATTTAGCTCTACTACGTGGCTAATGTTGGTATCAAACTGTCTATTTTTATTACCTAACGCACACATGTAAACAAAGAGAACTGGCACAAATTGCAATTTTACGCAAACGTAATACGATCTAATTTTGATTGAACGAAATCGAACACTTCCGATGTTTTAATTCGCTGATTAATTGTAACAAGACCGAGTGTCAAAGGCATTGCCAAGTGATACGCAGCAGTTAGTACATATAGCGCGTGGCTATCGTACTGCTGAATATATAAAAAATCAAGGTTGACAACTGGTGCATTTTAAAAAGCATTTGTGTTTATTTAGTTAATCTACTCTTAGTTGGAAGTTGGAAGTCACTTTTCTAATAATTTTAATTTTAATAATTTAATAATTTTAATTTTAATAATTTATTTTAATTATTTCACACCCGTTGGACGAGCCCGTATTCTCGGCAGGGTCAACTTTGTAAAGCTAACCTTTCAAAGGCTCTGGTCTGGATTTGGAAAGTAGTCGCAGGGCACACTGCGTTCCGCAGTCATTAGGAGCCTGTCACGCGACAGTAACCAACCCCCTCCCCCCCCCCCCAACCGAAGACGACCGTGAAATAACAGCACGAGTGCTGTTGTGTTTCGGTGGCGAGTAAGGGATACCAGAGCCCATTTCTTGTTGATGGGCTAATCCCTTATCCTTAATCCTACTATGGTCGGCAGCGCACTTGCAGCAGCTGTGGCGTTGCTTGTGTTGTAGGCGACGGTAACCACCTACCATCGAGTGTACCGTCAGTCTGTCTGCCGATCTTAACATACATAAAAAACACAGGTTGTAGGTGTATCCCGACACTTATAAATAAGCGATAAGATGGAGATAGAAAAATGGGCTCTGGCACCACTCAGCAAAGCATAAAATTACATGTGCTTTTTCTGTACAAGAGTGGTTACTGCCGCCAGACGCCTGCTGCCCAGTTTATGAACGCGGAACGCAGCGTGACCTTGCCACTACCAGCTACGCCTATTTGAAAGTTAATGCAAAACCAGCTCTATCAACAAGCGGATACCGTTACACTAATGATAAATTTTCTAACGTGTAAATGATTTAATGTAATATTTACAGAAAATCCTTTCACCAGAGTGATTTATTAACCGTTTTAAGGTTTTTAGAGTGGTAATAAACGATGCAGCTATGAGATTTATTAAGTACATTAGTATTAAATTAATTACAACATATCTACTTTATTTGCACCACAAGCATAGGTAAAGCACATAGTTCAAAACCAGGCAATATTTTTTCAATTTACACTTGGCTATTTTCGTAATAAAAGTCTTTCTTAATTTCAGTAATTTCTTGTTTTTTTTTTTTGAATATTTCAGATTTTGTAAATGGGGATAAAATTTGAAAATTAAAAAGACATCACTCTATCCATTGTGGCTCGCTCGATCCATTGAGTCGCAATTCAAACAGATTTTTAATACTTTCAAACTTAAATATCTATGAAACCCCATTACCAAATTACAGTAAAATCTGTAATTTGTTCTTACCTAATAGTACAAGTTTCAATCGTTAAAACGAAAATAAAAACAAACTGATGGCCTGATCTCCTTAAAAAACTGATTGATCTCCTTTACTAAATCACTGCATCGAAATATTTTTCTTTAAGTGTATGTAACCTATAAAATTATGAATGAAAGTAATTCTGCTGAACTTCCGAACGACTATTTGCATCAGAGTAACTTTCCCGAATGAAACTCTGAGAAGAGACCGTAAGTATTTTATTAGACATTGTCTTTTTTTGATAAGAATTTTTGTCTTGAATAGAAGAATTTTTTGTGTTACGAATTCTAATGGTAATTTAAGGGTTTTAAATTTTAGAATTACTACATTACTATTTAAGTAATGGCAGGGCACACTGCATACTGCAGTCATAAACTAGGCAACCCGCCTCGCGCCTAGCAAAAGAGCCTTGGGAAAAAACAGCATCATATGTGAGTAAAGGATACCAAATCCCATTCAACTATCCGATCCTTATCAGTTATCCTATCAAAATTGGCAGCGCACTGCAAATATAATCAAATGGAGCCGTCACCTATCTTACATACATGTATTATGTACAAGAGTTAACACTAAAAGTTTTTAGAGTGTTCGTCCGACTTCGCAACTACACCAATAGCGGATGAGGAGGACGCCAAAAGATTTAGTCGGTAGGTCTACCCCACTACCAACTCGGGGCAGAAGTCCGACATAACCCACCGGCCTGGTATCCATGATGGATTCCTCTTGTAAAAAAGGGGTCTCTTTCACGGCGTTTTCGAACGCTTTTACTGTTCCGTAACTCATAAAGCGAATTTCTCTAAGTTTTGTGTCAGTGCCAGATCGAGACCATAAGAAAAATGGCTCATTAATTACACACCTTCCATAGTCATTCGATTGTTCGTCTGGCGGAATGGGCTGGAGCACTGTCGTGATGAAGGAAGATCCTACTTTCTTGAGCACTTCTGTCGAACATTTTCCAAGACAACTGGCAAACAATGACTAATATTACCAGTCTGCAGTAACGGTCCTTCGATCTTCTAAAGCAATGGTTGCAAAATGTCCCGTCCGTCCAAAGAATGAGGCAATCATCTTTTTACTTTCACTTATTCCCTTCTTCACTTTTGTTCGTTTCGGTACGTACGAACGATTTGGTTTCGGGTACGTAACAATATATCCAGGTTTCATCTCCTGTCATGATCATCATCAGCCTGTGTCTCTTCAAAGCGAGATGTAGGCCTTTCTCAAGGCTCGCCACCACGCAGGGTCCTCTGCTCCTCGCATCTAGCCGCCTCCCGCGAAGCCTTTCAGGTCGTCTATCTGCTTGGCCGTAGGACGTCCTACACTACGCTTTCCAATTCGTGGAATTCAAGAACTCGCTTCGTTTCGAAGCCGATAACGGCCTTATGTATGTCATTATGTAGCCTGCATGCCTTCAAATGCGGTTGTCATAGAGGGTCGTCGGGGGTAACCACACCGCGATCTAAGAAAAAGGAACGCGGACGAAGTCGCGAACAAAAAGATAGTTATATAATATGTATTATTTACGCTACCAATACTTCTTGCTTTGAAAGTAGGTCATATTTAACTATGGTGATGAAATTTGAAAACCGAACTAGGTTTCTTTATATTATGTAATCCTAATTTTATAAATACGAAATTGAGTTCCTTTCACGCCTTAACTACTCAACCGATCATCATGATGTTTTGTATACACGTTTTCACGGATACAGAAAAGTACATAGTGTACCTTTCATCCCGAAAAAAATACTGTTCCCGAGGAAACATCTAAAAATAACAAAAATCAACGCCTCACAAAAAACATATGAGTTCAATTAAAAATTAAATAAACTTCCTTACTAATTTCCAAGAACTATCAGATTAAATTCATATCAAGCAATATACAAAACATAATCACATGATAGCACAGATCATTGTCCCTTATTGACATTCTTATCGGCGGTAACACTTAAAATAATGTGAGTAACTTAATACAGAGCCCGTCTTATACAAGTTATCAAATTATCAGAATGTGTATTAGCCTTTGTAAAGAAAACAAATGTCTCCTTGTGGTGGGGTTCAAAGATATGATTAACAAGTACAATGTCAATTCTGTGGACTCTTTTAATGTGAAAGGACAAGAAAGAAGAAATACACATTATTTGGTTAAATTAATATGTCTTTCCAAGATGTTCAAAGGAGATTTCTAGACATAGTTTGAATTCGATTATAGTTCGATTTCTAAGGAACGAAATAAGGACTGCATAAGAGCCTTTAGAACGCACCTACATATAATATTGTTTAGTATTCTGTGCTGAACTATGTTACTTGTCAAACGATGCTGATTGGTCTATGTTAGTGTTTTTCGATATTCCGTACACTTTTTCCATACACTTGTTTTTCATTTAAATATTTTTAATTATTCTCATATTTACGTTAACATATAATAAATCGTAAACAGGCCGTATCCGTACTTTATATATTTTACAAAAAAAAAACCATTATGTTGCCGAGGTAAAAAAAAAATAGATTTTAGAATTTTTGTCTGTTTGTCTGTACGTTTGTGCACGCCAATCTCAGAAACGGCTAAACCGATTTGAATGCGCACTAATGTATTGTAGCAAGCTTCCCGTAACATTTAGTGTTTGTTCCATTCCATTCGGTTTAAAAACAAAAAAGTTATGCGTTCTGCCGAATACCACGCGTATACGAAGTTTCGGGGGTTCAGCTAGTGTAAAATAAGGATTCGTCGTAAACGACACGGGAGGCGGAGGAGGCTGTAAGGCCAACTCCAAGCGCCCCCGTGATCAGCGACTAACAATGAAGGCGCCCGACTGTGGGCTAACGCTGGCGGGACAGCAGGACGAAATGCTCGCACAGACACCTTTCACCCGTCCCATGTGTGCGTATGCAAGGAACACCGTGGGGTTTTAGTTGGTAGAAATCCCGCATATCCTGCCAGCGCCCCATTGCTGGCGGTCGAATCAGGTTCGCTGATTTCCCCACGTAAAAAAAGTGTAGAATAAGGAAATATTAAGTATATTAATAGTATATTAATTTAGCTCAATTCAGCATATATCAAAACACCAATTTTGTATGGAGATACGTATCTACATTTCCGTTCAGCTTTCCGCGAAAAACAGTAAAAAATTTGGACAAGTCTGAATTAGCGACTTCAATAGGTTGATAGATTTTACACGTAAAAATATTATTTTTATAGGATTTAAAAAAAATGACGAAGAGAATCAATTAGCTATTGTGAAAACTATAGTCCAAAGAATCAGTCAGTAGAAGTGGGATATTCCACTTGTTGGTTTCCACTCTAAGAATTGGAATCCACGTTCACACCTAAAAAGAATGGCTGGCAGTGAAATTCAATTGAAAAGGTCTTTCATGCAGTGGATGATTGTTGGTATGATAAATAAGTAGAGGAAGAGAAATTGATATTGCCAGTACAAAATTTGCTTCGTCTTCTGAGTAGTTTAACGCTGAAACCGGAACCTGAAAGCACTTCTGGCGTTGGAAAGGAGATTGTACACTAGTAAAAAGAGTGGAACCAAAATCGTCCAGCGAATAAATGTAGTTAGAATTTATAAAAAAAGTACATTACAACCCCATGTCTCAATTTTTTTAGTTAAATTAATGGTATTTTTAGTTAGAATTAACTACTAGTATTGTCATAAGAATAAATAGTAACAAAGTAGAACTGCATCTTCTTTATCCGAGTCCCAAACGCCGCCATTTATATAACTACTTCCCCCTTCACGTCGTTACGCCCCTCTGTCGCCCAGGCTTGTTGCTAGGGTTGCTTACTGTTAAATATTGCTTACGAATAAAGATAATATCGCTAAAATATAAGTTTTTCTTTACCTTGAAACTATTATTTTATTCTAGTTTTATAAAATATGAGATTTATAAATATATAATAAGTTATTATAAGACAGTACCATACCAAATGAAGCCATATTAAATAAGTGTTATTTACCTACAAATATAAAATAAAAAACATAGAGGCTCACGTAAAACTATTAAGTAAGTTTTTTCAGCGTTGGGTGAGCTATGGTATAGTCTGAGAGCTAAACTCCATGATGGTCTTGGAGTACGGCACAGCGGTCAGGGTATTGGGAGACTAAGGGTTCACCACCGCAATATAGTCCGAGAGCTAAAAACCATAATGGATATCTAGAGAAAATTAAATAGTTTCCGCGGACGAAGTGGCGGGTAAAAGCTAGTAGAATAAAATGAAATAAACATTTCATGGCTAATACTTATTGTCAGAAAAAGATGTTGACTGGTCACAAAAGTATGGCAGGAGCATTGGGAGAATGAGGAGAAGGGACGAGAGCTTTACTGTTACTTTCCGAACGTGGCGGATCGACTCCGGGCAACCTGGGTCGAACCGAACTATGAAGTCTCGCAGATCCCCACCGGTCATGGATGCTTTAGGAGACGACTGTATGACATGAAACTTTGCGAGGAGAGTATGTGTGAATGCGGTATGGAGGATGAGGACTTGCACCACGTTTTGCGGTCCTGTCCTCTGTACGACGATCTGAGGAACGAGATGATGGATGGGATCTACCAAGATAGCGGGGGACCCGCGTATTACCGGGACCTCGTATCCACGGCGGCGAACTACGCAAGGCTTGAAAGATTCGCGCGCAAATGGCACAGGAGGAGGAGCACCCACAGTTGAGGGAGAGTGGGCGAAGCCCGAGGCCCCGCATCAGTTAACTGTGTAGTGATATCGGCCCCAGAAAGGGGAGATTCGACAAAGGGACAGGGACGAGAAAACAATTTGTATACGATTCGGCCCGTATGACTAGACTGTCGAAAGGGCCATGGGTTGGTGGTGGGTCTGGTCACAAAAGTAAACGTTTAATTTTTTTTTATGTTAAGGTCGGCAGACAGGCTGACGGTTCACTTGATGGTAGGTGGCTACCGTCGCCTATAACACAAGCAACGCCAAAGCTGCTGCAAGTGCGCTGCCGACTACAGTAGGATTAAGGATAAGGGATTAGGAGTGGATAGGGAAATGGGCTCTGGCATCCCTTACTCACTCGCCGAAACACAACAGCACACGTGCTGTTATTTCACGGTGGTCTTCTGTAAAGGGGTGGTTACTGCCCCAGACGGGCTGCCCAAATGACTGCGAAAACGCAATGTGCCCTGCCACTACTTTCCAAATCCAGACCAGACCCAAATTTGAAAAGTAGATTTTTCAAAGTTGACCCTGCCGGGAATCGAACCCCGAGAACCCTAGAACAGAGCGTTAAGGCCTAACCACTCATCCAACGGCTCGTCAAATTACTTACTAAAAAGTCTTATCTATAACTTAAAACTCAAAATTGAAGGGGGCTCTCAGACTACATTTGCTAATAAAACAATTTCATTGAAATATTATGCCGTGTCCGGTAAATACCCTAAGGCCTGCTCTAGTGTACCTACATGGGTATAGGTACTTAGGTAGTGTATGTACTTGGAGGCTATTGTTCTTCAATAGCCTTGACTTGCCTTCACAATTAAAAAAAAATCTGTAGGTACCTTAAAATTTCTGTACTTAAAATTTTTACTTTAACTAAATTTTACCTTCGGGTGAAACAATTGTCTACACAAAAAGAACTGTTCATGTTCTTTTGATTAAGTAGGTACGAAAACAAAATAATATTTAGAAAATATTACTCACCTCTCATCATCTTTGGGCAAACTGAAAAAACTTAATTGTGGCATTGTTTTTAAATTGTTTGTACAACCAAACACACCACAATAATTTGATGCCATAGTAATTTGTTTCCAAGATCGTACATTATGTACAAACAGCCAAACGCGCCTGCGGACTGCGGAGACGTCGCGCGTCGGCCGTAACAGCCCGACTGAGTATTCCGTTTAACATGTAGGCTAAAATCGTGACCTTGAGCGCGTCCGGAGCGGGAGTTTCCATTCTACTTGGTTAGTATTTATTCTTATGGTATTGTTTAGGAAAGATAATTGAAAGGGCAAGTTGCCAAAGTCTTGACCGAGGAAAGCTCAATTACAGTTAATAATTGATTGATATAAAAGAAATATACAGCAAAGCAATGTTCAATTACAATATAGAGCAAGCTTTTGGCCGCACGCCAACAAGAATGATTACAAACTAGCAACAATTCAAATGAAAAGGTCTTCCAATAGGAATAATCGTCTTAGTGTATTCACTGACCACTTACACAATAAAACTATTGCTAAGTTGATGAAATAAGTGGCTATTGCGACGACCCGTGTACTTTTCCAATCATTTATTGCCATTGATCAATCATGGATTGAACAGGTAGACTAACATTTTTTTTAATTAATATTTTTAAAATGATTTGTAAAATAAACAACTGTACATTACAAAGCTATTACTGCCGCCAGACTGGCTGCCCACTAAAATAATGTTTAATCTTATTTAGAAATTGCATTTTATACACACGATAAGTACATATATTCTTAATTTAATATGAATTGCCTCATTAATTAATTAATTGGTTTGTTTTACAGAATTATTTTATTTAGAATAAAAACGCATTTCATATACTTGTGATTAGATTTAATAAAAAGCTAATAAAAACTTTATTTGTTTAATTTTTATATGTAGGTTTATTTTCTAATATATTATATTTATTAATCTATGTTATTAATTTGTGTTATTATATTCAATTTACGTACTAGTATTCTGTTATTAGAATGTAAGTTTGTAGTGACCTTACCGTGACTTTTACCACCCACATTGTTTTATTTTTCATATTTAATTTTCCTTACCCTGAGATTGCCTGGAAGAAATCGCTTTAAACCGATAAGGCCGCCCCTTGTACTATTGCTTATCGTTTCTTTCTTTTTTATGTTTATAGTACAAATAAAGAGTTTTAATAATAATAAAAATTATTGTAACATACGTTATATGTCGAAGCAAAAAATATAAATTAAAAAATATGAGATGTGAGTTGCAATAAAGTTGTGTGCACCTTGCTAATCATTATGATCCTAATTTCGTAGCGATATTGATCTTTAAGCGTGTGGTTGTTTTTGTAACATAAATAAAATAGCAGTCCGTTCAAGTCACTCAAGTATCTTTAGATGCGAATGTAATGATACTATTTCATGGATATAATTCACCCTGCTACAAGTATTTCCATTAAATAGGAGGGTATGAGGACATCTAATTAAATAAATTGGTATAAATACCAAAAATAAGATTTTCTGTGTATTTATTTAAAAAAAAAGATATATTTTGTTTCGATTTGTCTAAATGGCTATATAAATTTTTAGGTAATTTTTTTAATGTAAAATGGGACAAGTAGCTCGTTTAAACTTCAAACTCTCCATGTGTCAATTTATACTTACAGTATGTAAGGTGAATTGAATAGGTAGGCCCTTATTATGCAAAGCTTAGAGATAAGACAAAGATATATAGTCGACCTAATAAAGATTTAATAAGAAAATAAATGTATTCTACCGAGCTAAACTAGTGGGAAAAAACTGTACACACTCTATGGACATCATATCTATACTAATATTATAAAGAGAAAAAAAAAAGATTTATATGTAAGTATTTTTGTATGTTTGTAATGAATGAATAAACTCAAAAACTATTGGGCCGATTTTAAAAATTCTTTCACCTATAGAAAGCTACATTATCAGCAAGTAACATAGGTTACTCACCACACCACCCCCTCAATACAAATGTATGTTTGTAATGAATAAACTCAAAGACTACTGGACCGATTTTAAAAATTCTTGCACCCACAGAGAGCTACATTACCAGCGAGTAATAATTTCTACACCTTTTCCCGTGACTTCGCCTGCATGCCTTTTTTCCAAGGCGTGGAGTATTTTATTTATTTATTTATTTTAGATGATTTCTCGGGACATTATTTTTTAAAATATACCCTATTCCCTTTTTTGTATAATCCGCGCCAAACTTCTAGTCCGCTCTGAACACAGCGCGAACCGCGTCGCAGTAGCAAAAAATAGGTATCAGCGGGGAGCGGCAGGAGGCGGCGGCGGCAGGGCCCACTCCACTTCCCCGCCCCCACACCCATCTCACCTGTGCGTGCGTGTTTGTGTGCGTTCAGAATTCTTCCGAATAGCACACACGCTTGTTTTTCGTAGCGAAGTACAGTCACTCACAATTCTGCTTTGTTTTTGTTAAGTTTTCGTTGTCTATTGTTTTCGTTATTCCGTTATTTGTTTAGTTTTTTTATTGTTCTTTTAATAACATAAGTTTAAACATGCCTAACCGGAATACGGTTTTACGTCGTCAAGCAAGAAAAATTGTGTACAATGTTTTGAAATTTATGCAAAAAGAAGCGGACGAAGGCATAAAAATAAACATTAAGCACGTGCAGAAAAGAGTGTGTGTTTGTGTTTCAAAGAGACACGAAGAGTTTTGTGTTCAGAAGAGTTTTGTGTTTCAAAACAATATAATTTATTTGTGCGTGACTGTACCTCTGCGCGAAGCAACTTCAAAGGGGACTAGAAGTTTGGCGCGGATTATATCACTGCAACGTGTAAGGTATGTATGTACATTTTAATGGTTATCCGTTGAGCAGTTAAGCGAGAAAGCGGAACAAATAAACTCAGTTTCACTAGTCGAATTAAATAGAAAGTGGAAGGAAAAAAAAAGAACGCAACAACATGAATCATGGTCACCGTAACCGACAAAAGCGTGTAAACTGTAGCAATTATGAGACCTTGAACGGCACACTGACATAACAGTAGAAGGAGCGCAACGAATGAAAGGCAGTATATCGTCTGCAGGCCAGTTAAGGTAAAGGTCGTAACTACATTGTTGCAGTTTGTTGATCCATTAGCGGAATAATTAACAAACGCGGCCGGTGCAATTGCGCTCTGTTTTTTCTTTGTTTTATTATAACTGCGTGACAAGTGGTCTTGCTCTATAATTTTTTTTTAATTTATTCCCTAGACGCTCACTCGACCATGTGACAACCTGACACTAGCAATTTATTTAATATCGATCAATTAAATATTCGTCGAATTTTTAGATTTAGTGCCCTTAATACTTATTTCCTAATAAGAGACCCTTTTTTTTACGTTGGGAAATCCATCATGGATACCAGGCAGCGGAGAAAACCCAACGCCTTTCTAGCGCGGCCATAGATCACAGGAACGTTGTTGCACAACTTCGGCAATCAGCCACGACTGTCCAGTACGGGGAGAACTACGCTCCCTGTCGGAACCTCGGCGTACCCGAAAACGGAGGCACGCCGGCCATCTCGGGGACTTCACAACGGGCGGTAGTTTCCCCCTAGACTACCGCCCAGGTCCTGGTCAAGGGGGAAGGTGACGGATATAGGCCAGCCGCCTGCGCCCGAGCCTCCTCCGGCGGATCGGTTAGAAGAGGGGATCCTCTTCCCCTTGCCTTTCCGCCGTCCTAATAAAGACCTCCCTTTGCGTGTATGCATTTTTTCTGGAAATTATATACGCAAACTTTCCTCATTTAACTCTCTTTCGATTAGTGAAAACCGTATTAAAACAGACAAAGACGGACGGCGACTTTAATTCTTTATTATTAGCGATCCTCTGGTAGGAGATGGCACTATAGGAAGAAGAAGAGGCAGGAGCGGGTCGTTGGTAAACTATAAATTACTTAAATTCAGTTTTAATTGTAATTTTTAAAGTACCATCTTTGTTGAAACTATTTATATCAATAAATATTTTTTGACAGTATATATAATATTTCTTTATTTAAAGAAAACAATCAAAATAATTATTAGTGTGACCAATTTTATGTTGCTAATTTTCAGTGAAGAGGTAGCAGACTAAATTTAAGGATGTAAAATTTTCGTCAGGTTGTCATTGTTTTGATAAGTTGATAAGCAGCAATGATCATGGTTTGATTATTTGGTGCTTAGTAATTACTAAAATTTAAATCGATGAACATTTCTCCAGTCATTAGATGAAAAAAAATGATGAGCCCGTTGGATGATTGGTTAGGGTGCTTGGGTTCTAGGGTTCCCGGGTTGGTTCGATTCCCGGCAGGGTCAGCTTTGAAAAATGAACTTTTCAAATTTGGCTCTGGTCTAGATGTGGAAAGTAGTGGGAGGGCACACTGTGTTTCACAGTCTGGCGGCAGTAACCACGCCCTTACAGAAGAGCCCCTGTTGTGTTTCGGTGAGTGACCTAATCTCTTATCCTTAATCCTACTGTAGTGGGCAGCGCACTTGCAGTAGCTTTGGAGTTGCTTGTGTTATAGGTGACGATAGCCACCTACCATCAAGTGGACCGTCAGTCTGCCTGCTGATCTTAATGTAACAAAAAAAAAAAAATTAAATCTATTATAAGATGCGACTGAAGATCCGCAGTGCGCTTCTAATTTTGATATTAGAATTCGATCGCTATGCGATCTAGTGTAGCGATTGAGATAAATTTAGCTCTAATACACGTATGAACAACCCTATTATACTACTACTGGCGGACACGACAGACCTGTCTGAATGCTGGATTGTGGCTATTAGTGATTTCAGCAAATGTTTTTTATAAACAGATCGCAGCGTCAGCATCTTAAGCGAACATTAAAATTTTTATCAAAATCTTTCAGGAATTGAGTGACATAACTATAGAAAATTGTATTTATAAAGAAAATTGTATAAAAGATATAGTTAGAGTTTTTTGATATTTGACATAGTTGTATAAGGGGATTTGACATTGTTATTAATAATTCTGATTTTTTTTATTTTATGTTTTTATTATTGTTCGACTTTGATTATATTTATTGTATATTGGCCATAGAAATTGTGTATCGTGGCCTGATACTATTTGTAATTATTTTTGTTCTTTCTCTATTTTTCGGAATTGTTAAAAATGTTTAAATTGATAAATAAGTTTGTATACCAAATTTGAATCGATGTGTTCAGCTTTAGTTGGTTTGCACATTGGACCATTAATGTAGAGTGTTAATGTTAATAAACTTTAAGTTTGCTAAGCTGTTGCTTAAATAAATAAATAAATAATCTTTGGAACAACTGCGCCCATATAAAAATTCTTTCACTATTTGGGCACACTAGACCAGACTATACTTATTATATACGAAGTTTCCTAGGTAAGTACAACCGGTTGCGTCCATCAATATACTAAACGGAAGCTAATGTGTGTTACATGTCATATATTTTTCTATATTTTTATACATTTATTAACCGCACCTGGAGGGTTTTCCTCAATTTTTCTCAAAGGAAACATTCTTTTATTTTTTAAGAGAGACAAAAATGCATTCAAAATGCGTCATTTTTGAAAATACGCTTGTCACACCCGAGTCTCGAACTGGCTAAAATCCGAAAAAGTAAAGCTTCAATCGGTTCAAACAAAAGCATCAAATCTGTCTAACAAACATTGTAAATTAAATCTAATGAAAATTAAATGTAAGGATAAGATAAATAATCACTTTTACTTAAATGTCCATTGGAATTATCTTTGACGTGTAATTTATTTATTAAAATTATTTCAGATGCAGTTAAAAAATTCCAACATGTTCAATTCAATACATTATTCCAAATGAATCCTACATGTGTTAGATATAACGGCTACGTGTTTTAACTAACAATTTCAAAATTTTTTAATATTAGAAGTACCTATACTTACTTACTATTAGAAATACCTACGGAGTGTGGACAGAGTGACATTCTTATACAAAGGTTAGACACGATTTGCTATCAGATAAAATTAGTAACAATAAAGACGTTGCGTTCGAAAGACTTCATGCTGAAGGAACAAACGAACCGGTTTTTATTCGCGTTATGACAGATTCGCTTTATGACAGAAGTATATTCAGTTAAAAAAGCAATTAACATGAAAAATTACAGAAATCAAAAAATAAAATTAAACTTTAATAAATAAGTTTCAAGACAAGTGTCATTCATTGCATCGGTAATTTTGTCTAAATGTCAGTCACCATTAGGTACAAAGCTATAATGACAGTCACACACGTAACGATATAAATAATTGCGCATGTCTAGACTTGAGCAATTATTTACAAAAACGTCATTCCCAAGTGATCACGGACGGCTCAAGTATAAAATCTCTCGAACTCCATGTCTTTTCGGTCCATCATTAGACATTTTCTTGTGAAACTGACCCCAGGACGTGCGTACAAAATAGCTGCTTGCATATCACTAAAAATTTGAACGTGTTACTGTCACACACTTGAGTGGAAAGTGTTTTTGCGCAAGTTTCGAAATCGAAAATCGAAACTTCTTTTAAATTTGCGCAAGTCTAGAAATTTGTCAATATATCTTCCAGCACACGTTACTGTATACTTGTGCAAGTCTAGACTTGCGCAATTATATCGTTATTCGTTATGTGTGTGGCTACCATGACTCCACGACTTTTCTGTGTAGAAATGTCCGGCTTTAAAGTTCAATATAAAATCAATATAAAAAGAATTTATATTTATTTATTTACCATTAGATATAAGTATTTGCTTCAATTAAAAAAATAAATTATACAGTTTTCTTTAAGAAAATATATATAACACTGTTATTAGACTACTCGCGGGCCAGTATAATGTACAGTCAGTGTACTTTTTTTACATAAAGGTATTTTTGTCAAAAATATGTATAAGATTGTCGTCTATTCCCATTATGTTTCACAAGAAATGTCCAATTTGGGACATTTTGGGGAATTACAAAAATTAAATATTTTTGTGTAATATATCTTTTGTGATGCGCACTGCTAAGGATTGGAACTCCCTGCCGGCGTCTGTATTTCCGAGCTCATATAACCCAAATCTTTTCAAGGTTCGAGTGAATAGGCATCTTCTGGGTGAGCTCGCTCCATCTTCGGCCTCATCCTTCCTACATGGATAGATGCTGGTCAAGAGCAAACCCATCTATAATAAAAAAAATAAAAAATAAAAATCTAATCTAAGATCCGAAGAGAGATCGTCCTTCGCCTATCTGTTTACCAAACGAAAGGTATGTTTCATTAATTATTATTCATGAGAAAATAAATGGCGATTATGTTGTCTATTAAAATATTCTCGTGATTAATCGTTTTTAATTAAACGGTTAAGGTCTTCCGCAGCTGTTATGCTGCGTCTGTCTTTATTATACACTGCACAGTAGCTTCGAACATTTTTACTTGCACCGATTTTCCAAATTTCAAAGCCTTGCAATCGCGATTGTGTTGCCTATTAAAATCCATGAGCATATTTTAATAGGTAATACTATCGCGATTAATTTTCTCATAGATAACAATTGATAAAATATACTTTTCGTTTGGTACAGATGGGTGAAGGGACGACCTTTCTTCGTATCCTGATACTATAAGAATTATGTACCTACTTTGATAAACCAATATACATTTTATTTCTTAATAAATTAATGACAACGATAAAGGTGTTTTCTAGACGTATTTTGTAGATAAGAAAATGTAATATCAAAGCGATATGATCACACAAAAGTGAAAAAATAAATTATAAGAATTTAAAACACTTATGGAAATACTTTTGAGATGTTATAGTGTTTTTATTCTAATCTAGTAATCGAATGTACGAGTAGCAATAATTTTTATACATAGTTATCCTATCATATAAATTTGTTATCATTTATGATATGATGATGACATCCTGATGGTACACATACGTCCTATGATACATTTTGTTTATCACATACACCCTATCATATAACCGTCGCAACGACATGGCGTTGTTGAGTGCATCTGTATGTGGTCTGTCTAGGCTGATCGATATAATATTATGTGAAAAATATGCTCTCAGCCATGGCCTTTTATATAATGTCAAAAAAGTGAATGCATGGTCTTTCGGGTCGGACGGAAGTATCCTGATACTGTACCACCTATAGATTATATTGTATACCCCTTAAATAGTATGGACCAATTTAAATATCTGCGACATGTGTTGACCTCTGACCTAAAGGACAATGAAGACTGAGAGAGAGCGAAGGGCGCTCGCTGTCTGTAAGAGTGAATAAGTCAGATTAAAATTTCTTTATTCAAAGCTTTTTGTACATCGTTCTATACGAGCAGCCTTTGGGGCAGATTATTCGCGGAAATAGTAAATCTCTACAAAGTAGAAAATTTTACCTGCATAAATATTTAATACTATCTGGAGCCAGCAACTTCGTTCAATTTTTTATGTTTTTCACTTCTTTCACGCAAAAACGGCTGAACAGATTTGGATGAAACTGGGCGCCATTTTTAATATTTTGAGACGATCCCTTGGGAACCTAACTTTTTTCCAGGATAAAAAAATTAAAAATTATCCTATATAATAATATAGATAATAAACTATCCGTGCGCCAGTTTTTGCGTTATTGAGGATCAAACATGCATTTATACATAATATTAGTAGATTAGTCTCTATAACATATCAAATAATAAGTATTAATAAAGAATAATAAACAATTAATTCGTAGCAACCAGATTGAACTGGCGTATCCGATAGTACATTAATTAATGTGAGAAGACTCGTTGTATGCAAATTGTAAACAAGTTTCCATCTACATTGATCGCCTGTTACATCATTCCTCACTAGGCCAAGAGACGGCAACAATGTGGGGCGTCCTTGACACTGAATCAGACCAACAATGTAAGACACGCGACTTTAATTTGAAGAATCCCGTCACGATAACAGCAAACATGTTTGAGCGCATTTATTAATCACGGTAACGCGTCCGCGACGAATACGACATGTTGACGACACGTTTGCGAGACGTCACTTATTATGAGCGTTGTGTTGAGGTCTTAGTAAAATTCATTATGGGATTCATTATAAGGATAAGGATTCATTATAAGGATTCATTATGGGAAATATATGTAATAATATATACAGTTACGCAAATTTTGAATGATAAATAATAGTAAATATAAAACAAATACAAAACGTTTTACATATATTTAAA
The DNA here is from genome assembly GCA_910589475.2 of Bembecia ichneumoniformis. Taxonomy (NCBI): domain Eukaryota; kingdom Metazoa; phylum Arthropoda; class Insecta; order Lepidoptera; family Sesiidae; genus Bembecia; species Bembecia ichneumoniformis. The sequence goes on along the minus strand of OU342537.1, from coordinate 5,629,771 downwards.
AAGTAATTAAAAATTGCCACGCATGCCTGTACAGTGGATTGGTAATACTTCATGTTACTTATCTAAAATTTCTAACTTTTCTATGACACAGAGATTACAGTACCGGCTCAAAATATGTAAGCCACATTGATCTTTTGATGTATATTCTTTTTTAAATGTTTCTCAAACTTTGTACAAATTATTCTTTTTGAAATTTGAAATGAAGTAATACAAATATTTAGTTCTTTATATTATTTAGTTACATTCTGCATATTCAGATATCACGAGTTCCAAAAAAGCTATATTAGTTACGTTTGGTATACACAGATGTGTATACCGGTGAAGATATTGTTAGTATGCTTATTAACCCGAGGCAGCCTCGCGGTTTTGGCTCGCGAGCCATTGCTCGCGCGGCAGCCTCGGGTAAATATTAAAATCCCGAGCGGACCTCGCGAAGTTGTCTCAGAGCGCACGGTGAAAACAAAAATGTTACGAAATGTCGCCATTGGAATGCCCCGGCCGGGGCACGGACACGGCCCGGTGAAGTATGAATTGATTGAACAAACTATGAATATTTTGACTATAATATAATCTTGTAATATAAATCCACCTTTAGTCGTCCCGCGATGAGTAAAGAAACTATTTGAATCCGCCGACTTCAGGGCCAATGGACTTCAACAATGTAACGCGAAACGAATGACATTTTGTTTTGTTTTTGTTTGATCGTGAATACTACTTAAACAAATGTGATAGTGACACGTTTATGCAGAAAGATTTAAAGGTGTTTTTCTCATTCTTTAAAAAAATATAGTCATGAAAATATAAAAAAGTGGGAACCCATTAGCTAATAATGTTTGACTGTCAGACAAAACGAACTGAGTAAGCCAAACGAACTGAGTAAGCCCATCGCGCCGAACGCCTGTTGTGTATTTTACCGATAATCCCCCTGCCAATTAATATTTGTAAATTGTCAATAGTAAATTCAGTTAAATTGATATCCTCTCTTTTATTCAAGATAATTAATATCTTCACGTTGCGTACTAATTCAGTCAATTTGTCAATGCGTACTAATTTCAGTCAATAGACCGCTGAAAATTGCCAATTTTCAACTCGCATTTGAGACCAAACAATTGGTCTGAAAAAAAAACTGAATAGTGATGTTTATAGAGAATTTTAAGTACTTTAATTTCTGTAAACAAACCATACTAAAATTTAGTAGTTTTCGAGTTTTAGGCAAAAAAAACCAGTTTTTTTTTAGTTTTTTTTTTATTTTTTTTTTTTGCGATTTTTTCAATGTTGCGTCACGAAATTTTGTCCGCAAACTTCATATTCGGATTCAGCAGCCCAAAATACATATAGAATGAAAGAAATCAGAACTACCCCAAAACTTTCCTAGTAAAAAAAAAAAAACAATTTAACTGAACTATATCTGGAGTCGTCTAGTCTCATTACAAAACAACCTTAATAATGGACAGAAAATGTATTTTAACTTTTCATAAATGGAAATTATATTTATAATTAGATTTTTCTGCATTTCTATACATATAATAAAATCGTAAACGAGTTATGTCTTTACATGGGATATTAAAAAAAAATTGTACACGTTGTACATAATATGTTACCGAAGTAAAAAAAATAGTTTTTAGATGTGCGTTTGTGCACGCTAAACTCAGAAACGGCTTAACCGATTTGAATGCGGTTTTCAATGTATTGTAGCAAGTTTCCCGTAACATTAAATTAGTGTTTGTTTCATTCCAATCGGTTTACAAATAAAAAATTTACGCGCTATACCGTACACCAGCCGTACAAAGTTTCTGTTATTAAATAAATTACTGTTCCGACGCAAACCGACTTCGCGTTTGTACAATTGTAAAAGTGTCTATTATATGTCTATCTGGAATAATTTACCTTTTAAACAGTCAAACGTTTTTTTCCTTTTTTAGGGTTCCGTACGTCCGAATAAAAAAACGGAACTCTTATAGGATCACTCGTGTGTCCGTCTGTCGGCCATTCCCTCTCCCCCTTATCTCCGAAATTACTGAACCTAAAATTTTGAAAAAAATACGGAAACATGGTAAATCATTCAATATTGTGCGGATAGGTAACATCGTACGGAACCCTCTTCACGCGAGTTCAACTCGCCCTTGTCCCTTTTTTTTGAAATAGTTGCAGTGATTACAGAGATTATTCACCGCATGTACCTATACAAACTTGCGAAATCGGCTCTCTCATTATAATATTATTATAGATGCTCGTAGATCATGTTCGTAAAAGGATCGTTATTTTGCTATATACGACGTACCCTATTAACTATTATGCAAACTGAATAATTACTCCACTGAGTCATTATTCATTTACAAAGCCAATCTGAGTAAACTATGAAACATCTCTTTTTCTATAAAAAAAAAACGGGACAAGTGCGAGTTGAACTCGTGTGAAGAGGGTTCCGTACGATGTTACCTAACCGCACAATATTGAGTGATTCACCATGTTATTTTAATATCATTGACTTCTTATAGGTTCTCCTGTAATCTATAAGTAGAAAACTAATTTCTGTATTTTTTTCAAAATTTTAGGTTCAGTAGTTTCGGAGATAAGGGGGGGGGGGGGATGGTCGGACAGACGGACACACGAGTGATCCTATAAGGGTTCCGTTTTTTTATTCGGACGAACGGACCCCTAAAAATCAGCAGGCATGCTGACAATCCACTTTACAGTAGGATATTACCATTGACTAAAAACATATCAGGAGAATTGTTAGTAGTTTTGAAATCTTGATAGTTAAAGAAAGGATAATTTAAGGTTATTAGATTAGAGTGGTTTGTGTCATTGCTTATTCACGCATCGAAATTCGGAACACAACAGCATAGGTGCTGTTAGGTCGCCTTGACGTTTTGTAAAATAGTTGGTCACTGCTACCAGAATGGTCAGTTTGTGACTGCAGATCGTAGTGTGCACGATAAAAAAAAACTAAACAAAAATACTGTGTGGCTTCTCACAGAAAAAAAAATCAGTTCAGTAGCAGTTTAAGTTAGCAAATACGTCATTATTGCAGAGACATAAAGCACTGTTTTGAGTGTCATGCATCGCAACGAGCATTAAAGCGATCGGGTATTTTATAGGGTTCATCTTGATTGTGACTTTGTGATGGGTTTATGCTAAATAGGTAATGTTGCCCACACTTTTCAAGAAATGCAATACCATGTAATATGCAACAGCTCGAGTTGTATTGATTATTTAAAAGATTATTGTCGACCGTTTCGTAGTAAGTAGGGATATACTAAAATATCTATGTTATGACGATAATTTTTTAATTAAAATCGATTAAAAGGCGTAAAATTTACACACGTATTTCAATTGCTAAACGTAAATAACTCCTCAGGTGTATTTCTCGGATTTTTTTGAGTGAAAAAAAATGGTTGTTATTTCTTAAAACCTTATTGTTAGAAACATAAAACTTTATATTATGGCTACATTATGTCAAATCCATAATTTTTTCATCATGACGATGAATAAAAGATGCGTTTGAAATATTTGTTTTAAAATTCTGTACGTAAATTTAATAAAGATAAGGTAATATGGAACATTACTTGTATTTGAAACAAATTTAATAAGCTTGACATGTAATGAAGCCTTTAAGTATTGTTATATATAGGTAATTCATTTGTTAAGTTAGCTTAAGGGATAATGGGGCTGATATGCCTTTGTAAGTCCCAAAAATTAAAATAATAATAAAATAAAAAAGTTTTATACAACATTTTAGTAAATTTAAGCTAAAAAAGCAGTATTAGCTTTTATTTCAAAAGTATGTTAAAAGTGATTGACTTCTAGGAATGACATTATACTAGTAGAACCTTCAAGAGTTTATCTATAATATCTTTTACCCATACAACATGGGGTTTTGGGCGAAAGTAGTCACTTTAGGACGGCTTATGCTACCGGCTCCGTTGCTACGTGCCGAGCCGAGAGAACATCTAGTCATTAAATACACATAAAGCCTTTCTCTATATACAAAGATGAAAATAAGAATTTATTATTTTCACTACATTTAAATTAATAGAGACGTGCCTTAGAATAAAAAACCTCTTATTTTGTCGTCAATGTGCTGACATTTCAAAAAGGCCAGACAATCGCAATGGATCTATAGAGGTGGTACCAGAATGGACCATATCACTGAGGGTTAGAGACAAAATGCTTTATTTATCGCTTTTTCTTTCATTCATTCAAGAAAAATTCACCCCTTTCATAAACGTTTGCCTTTTTAATTTGTCGTGCGTACAGGCATTCCTATTGTTAAAAACAAAGTGAATAAAAGTTGAATGAAGTTGAATATCGAAATCAGATTCGACCGTTTAGTTTAGAGAGTAATTATTGAACATTAAATCTATATCTATAATAAAATCGTAAACGACCCGTGTCTGTATTTTAAATATTAAAAAAAAAACAATTTGTAAAGGTTGTACATGTTATCGAGGTGAAAAAAAATAGATTTTAGGATTTTTGTCTGTTTGTCTGTGCGTTTGTGCAGCTAATCTCAGAAACAGCTTAACCGGTTTGAATGCGGTTTTCACTGATGTATTGTATCAAGCTTCCCGTAACATTTAGTGTTTGTTTCATTCCAATCGGTTTACAAACAAAAAAGTTACGCGCTATACCGTACACCACGCGTATAAAGATGCGGGTGTAATGGAAGCTAATGGAATATAATTTATATAAAAACTGTGCAAATCTCTTTGTATAAAAATGAATCCCCATTTCCATTGGTCACGGCATCACGCGTGAACGGGTAGACCGATTTTAATTCGATTTTGACTAATGGAAAGAGGGATAAACGGGGAATGTTCATATATATAAAAATTGCACCCCGGGCGAAGCCGCGGGCGAGTCGCTAGTTATATATAAAAACCTTCCTCGTTCATCGCTCTTTTCTTTAGTAAAAAGCATTTTTCTCTAACGAAGTCTTACTATGAAACATCATTATACGAAACTTATTTTAGTGGCAATACGAATATTGCCAGTAAATCTTATCATCTATCTATACTAATATTATAAAGAAGTAAAGTTTGCATGTCGACGAAAAAACGGTCAAACGAAAGTGTTTCTTTCGAAGGCTGCTTTAACGATGAGAGATATGAATGATTTCTAGAAAAGTTCTAGAACTTGATGACGCCTACAAAAAATCAGCGACAGCATATGTCTAACTTTTATATTTAAGCCATAAAAACTACTTTTTGTATTAAAAAAAATATTAAAATGGTTTAGTGATTTTTATTGGCCGTATTCTCAACAATTATGAATCTTTATCAAAATCAGCAAGTTTATCGTCACAAGTAATTAATACACGTGATTTTTTATTCTTACTGCATGTTCTGGACGTACGGTTAAAGAGATAATACGATATATGTAAAGCATGTAAAGTGTGACCGCACCGTGAACGACGACTGCGAGGTATATGTACCAAAAAACAATCTGAATTTCACGCGGGCGAAGCTGCGGGCACAGTTAGTTATCTATAACTTTAAACGAGTAATTCTTGTATATAAAATTAATTTTGCTTATCTCGGAAACGGCTCTAACGATTTGGATGATTTTTTGTATGTATTTTGTATGTAGAAAAGGTTCTACTTTTAAGCCTACTTGTATAGTTTTCTTGTAAAAACGCAAAAAAGTTTTTTTTTAAATATTTAATGTCTTCCCATAAATTTTGTATCACGTGTACGTGTATTACCTAAATACTTTGTAAAATCAAGTGGTACCTATATAAAGTAATTATATTACATAAAATATCATAATTTATCACATTGTATCATTGCAGTTATGATTACCAGCATATTTTACAAAATGCATAACGCATTCATCACAAATTGGGCTCAGTCAATCACTTTCAATGTTCTGATTGATGGCCAATTTCCAGACTTGTACAGTCATGACCCCGGCTTGATAAAAAAATTGATAAAAAACGGGACAAGTGCGAGTTGAACTCGCGTGAAGAGGGTTCCGTGCGATGTTGCCTATCCGCACAATATTGAGTGATTTACCATGTTATTTTAATATCAATGACTTCTTATAGGTTTTCCTATAATCTATAAGTAGAAAACTAATTTCCGTATTTTTTTTTTCAATATTTTAGGTTCAGTAGTTTCGGAGATAAGGGGGTGGGGGATTGCTCGGACAGACGGACACACGAGTGATCTTATAAGGGTTCCGTTTTTTTATTCGGACGTACGGAACCCTAAAAACCTATCGTGAGTAAAGGTTACTCCTGTGAAATAAAAAAAAATTAAACGTTTAATTTATCAGTGAGTGAGTACGTATTTCTATGACTCTCACTGCCTGAGCTATACTCTGGCTGGCTGGAATGAGCTCATTGTGTCGCTTAAGTTGCATCCACACTTCAGTTACTTTTTGTGGAGCAACGTTTCCGAGTAGAGTAAGATCCCTGGCATAATAGGTATAACTTATTTTCTAAAGCACAAAATGTGGGGAATCGAGTGGTGTTCCTATGTACTTTTAACGTATGCGTATCTGTTTAGTTGGGTAGACGGCCAATTTAGAGCATTCAGTTGAGAGACGTAAGTAAAAATAGGACTAATTTCACTTATTTTTTAAAAGCTGCCTACATTTTGTCCTTTCGAAAATAAGTTACGTCTAGCATGCCAAGGATCTGGATACCTATGATAATTACTTTATATTATTTAGTTATATTCTGCATACTCATATGTCACGTATTCCAACAAAAGTTATGTTAATTACGTTCGGTATACACACAGATTACTCTGTTTTATAAGTTCAAATAATTTATATTTTTGAAGACAAGTGTCGCTGCGCTGGCAGGTTATAATGCGCTGTCGTTTCGATCCTCAACGCGGACTACACTTTTCATACAAGATTTCGATGTTTGCTTTTATAAGCCCAGCGAATGGAATTAGGGAACATAAATAGCTGCGTCAGCTGGCGCACAAATGTCAAAGTGACAGATAACGTAGCGCTTTTTACTTAACGCTTGTATTAATTCTACACCTCATAAAATTTCCATAACGAGGCCTTATATGAAAATCGATTTTTAAGGAGTAAACTCCAAAAAATATTTATTTTTATTATATTTTGCTCTGTCAGTATTTATGTTAACTTTTGAAAACATGTGGTAATAATGTTTGTTAATATACGTATAACATATGTATATTTGTTATATTTTGTTAATTTATGTTATTGGCGGTATATTTATGTTGTAATTTATGTTATTAGTTATTATATATATTTACACTATGTTATCGTGTTGCTCCACAAAATTAGCTGCGGTGTGGATGCACCATTATTAAATAATCTTTATAAACAGTTGCTCCAGGTGACAATTCCAGGTTGGTTGCACCAAAGTATCTTCGCAACTGTTCAATTCAAAGCGAATTGCACAGATATCAAGCTGGTTTATTGTTTTCAATTAGTACTATCAAAAAAGATGTCAGACGACATTTATTTCGTATTAAAACAAACACCTTTCCCATTAGGAGACAGTTTAACAAACCAAAGCGATCGTAATATTTATCTCAATGCAATATTTTGTAGTATAAGTCACTCTGTTAGGTTATCTTGCAAGGTTATCTCTGCAAGGAAATTTAATAGAATGCGATTGTAAAAAATGGAAAAAATCCATTAATCAATTGTAAAAATATATAAAGACTAGCTGAGCCCGCAACTTATACGTGTGGTATTCGGTAAGCGATTGGAATGAAACAAACACTAAATGTTACGGAAAGTTTGCTACAATATATCAGTGAAAACCGCATTCAAATTGGTTAAGTCGTTTCAGAGATTAGCGTGCACAAACGCACAGACAAACAGACAAAAATTCTAAAAACTGTTTTTTTTTTCAACTCGGTAACATAAGTACAACGTGTACAAGTTTTTTGAAAAATCTTTAATGTACATACAGACACGGCTCGTTTACGATTTTAATTTTTACGTAGGTATAATTTTTTTTCGTCAGATGTTTTAATAGTTATTCTGCTATTCGGAGCAGAAACAAATTCAACAAACCAAAGATCATAAAAACCTCTCCTACTGTTCTAGAGTTATAAATGATGTAACTAACATGACTTTCTTTTATATACATACTAGCGACCCGCCCCCGGTTTCGCCCGGGGTGCAATTTTTATATATATGAACCCGTTATCCCTCTTTCTATTAGTGAAAACCGAATTAAAATCGGTCTACCCGTTCAAATCGACCAAGGGAAATGGGGATTCATTTTTATATATAGAGATTATAGATGTACCTAATGATGAAAAAATAGGCACAGCCTCAGTTTTTTTATTTTTGAAGATTTTTATTTAATAGTTCTTATGTACATTTGTGTACGTATTAAATAAAGAAAATACCAAATCTGTCAGCCCTCTCTTATCTCGGTTATCCTGGTATTGAGGTCCCGTGGGATAACAGTTAAAATTTCAATTTCGATAAACTTCGGCTCTTCAAATTGTAACTGGAAATCGCCTTTTTGTGGCACTTAAAATAGCGAATGGTATACCTGTTCAGGTATCAGGGCCATGTCGCGACAAATAATGTATTATTTATAAATTGCAAATACATTATGCATAAGAAACTTGCATTTCAATGTTGAGCCGATATGATTATTGGTGTTAATTGATCAGTCTCTGCACTCGAGCCGTTACTGACTGGCGGTTCCTGGTAATAAATAATGATGACACGATTTTGCAACACCTCACTTCAAATAGCTAAAGCCTAAAAGAAAAGTCGAACTAACAAATCACTTTGGTGCCAATTTTTTTCTTTTAAATAGAGAATTGGATATACATTTTACGTTAAAAAGCATGCAATTTATACAATTTATGTAAGTGCGCAAAGATCCAAATAAGAAACAGTAGATAAGGTTACGTTTGAGCTCTAACAAAATCTTTATTCATGCTCTTCTTTAACCACTGTAACTCTTCTGTAACCACCCTGGTTACTGCCGCCAGACTACTTCCCAAGTTTATGACATAAGTTTATAATAACACCTTTCCATTCTCGAGATATCATTAGGAGTAGTAGGGCATGTAAGCTTTCGTACACATGTATTTGCGTTATCGATTGGAGTTACTGCGAACTCCTGGGATTTCTGTAGTCTATTTCCCTGACCAAAACGTAATGACATAAAAATAAAATATTATAGAGTATCACCAGAAAAGCCTTAATATTGAAACTTGGTAGGTAGTGGCAGGGTACGCTGCATTTCGCAATCATTTGGGCTGCCCGTCTGGCGGCAGTAACCATCCCCTTACAGAAGATCCCACTTTTAAATGATTTCGGTGAGTGAGTAAGGGATACCAGAGCCTATCCTATCCCTTCCTAGTGCCTATCCTTAATCCTACTATGGTCGGCAGTGCCCTTATAGCATTTGTGGCATACACAATACTAATCGTAAAAAACATAGTGACAAAAAGTTTTTTTTATTTCAAAAATGTGATATTATTAATAGAAAATCTATTTTTTTATGTATAAATATAACTAAAGCCTGGGTTTCAAAATTTATAACTTTTCAAGCGAAAGAAACTATACCAGTAGATTTATAAAATAGTTATCAACTGGCAGGATAGGGCACGCAAAAAATTGCGGGCTTAAAAAAAATAAGTACCTACATAGTACCGTACATCAAAATTCTGCTTAAGTTATAATGTAAACAATGAAAGTCGACGAAAAAAACGCGGAAATAATTGATAATTAACACAGGAGTGAAAAAAATTGAAAAACAAACATCTGAGGAATGTATAATTTCTTCTCAGATCTCATACCAAGTTTCAAGGGGTCTGACGATAATTATATAGTATTCGCAAGATCTGGATTTATGACAATCTAGTCTTAAGGTGATTTTATCATAAAACTTCTAACCCTTAAACCCTCTAGTAAGTAGAATTGGCAGTAGACGCCCACTGGGGCCGGAAGATTCTTAAGTGAAGAACCGACAAGCGCAGCGTGCGACGTCCACCCACAAGGTAGACTGACGATTAAATAAGGGCCACAGGTCAACGCTGGATCCAGGCTATGATTGTGGAGAGATCATATCAGCAGTCCTAAGGCTGATCATGATATTTTGAAAATAGAATTTTTATTTGACATGTTAAAATATTAAAATTTGCAATTTAAAATGCGAACTACTTTTTATTCCGATAACAGATTTTTTTTCATTCCGATAATAAACCAATATAATTTGAGTAGCTCAACTTTGAAAAATGAACTTTTCAAATTTGTCTCTGGTCTGGATCTAGAAAGTAGTGGCAGGGCACACTGTGTTCGTCTGGCGGCAGTAACCACCCCTTTACAGAAGACCACCATGAAATAACAGCACGTGTGCTGTTGTGTTTCGGTGAATGAGTAAGAGATGCCAGAGCCAATTTCCCTATCCCTTCCCAATCCCTTATCCTTAATTCTATTGTAGTCGGCAGCGTACTTGCAGCAGCTTTGACGTGTTATAGGCGACGGTAGGCACCTACCATCAAGTGGACCGTCAGCCTGTCTACCGATCTTAGCATAAAAATAATAATAAAAAAATCAAGAAAAAATTGTAGATTCAATGAATTATTTCCACACGTAATTTGTCCCTTCTGATGTTTTCATTATTTATTAAATCGTAAACGCTATAGATCACAATTACTTGGCATAGTAAGAAAGGAAACACGTCAATAACATTGACTAATAGCGAATTACCCCAGCCATTAACATGACAAATGTGTGTGTTTTTTTAAAGTAGTGTTTAATGAAAAGTATTGCTCAATTAAATATCAATTTCTTTGATATTTCATTTTACGTTTCAGAAAATTTATTGTCGCTGTACAGTAACAATGTACCATTGCGATTGGTAGCATAATTCTTTTTAAAATTAAAACCAGAAAACTGTTTTCATACAAAAATTGTTGGATTTAATCTCAAGAAATATGCATTATCTTAAAACACATAATCCAGACGCTACAAGTACAATTGAATATTATTGGAAGATGTAACCTTCGGATGTCAAAGGAAGACTCTATAATTGGTTATGCCGACATTTTCTAATAAAAGTCTTTAAATATAGATAATATATCCTCGAAGTGTAGCGTTTAGGGAGAATTTAACACATTTTTTTACGAGATGAAGTATGCATATGTATGATAGAGTGTACTAAGCATAAACATTTTAGGAGAGCAACTCGAATAGTTTGTTTTTGTAATAAAATAACTTGATTGCAATTTTCTCGTGAAGACTCGAATCGAATGGTGAAAGTCTGTTTACATGACTGTTCATGCTATTTGCAACACAAAATAACTTCACCAGTTATTAGATAAGCCCAGCGTGGAATCAAACCAAGCTAATTTATAATTAAATAGCTGGTGCCTGACAAAATATTTGAGCAAATGAAAAAATGACAAACGCTTGACATCTCTATTGCTGCTTATAGTATTTCCAGGCGTTGGATTTTTATTTTCAGTCAATTCATCGGACCAGTACTTTTTTTTACGTGTGACAATGTGTATGCAAAATTTCAAGATGATCGGTTGAATGGTTAAAGCGTGAAAAGATAACAAACAGACAAACAGAGTTACTTTGACATTTATAATATTAATATGGCTAAAGTGACGCTTTTGATAAGGCCTGTTCGAAATGCAACTTTGTTGAGCTTTTAACAAACTACTCAGAGTTAAGCACAAAGTAATCGATTGTGAGTATCGATTTCGAGGGAAATAACTACGTCGATCGAGACATTTTACGACACAACTACTGAAATGGTCCCGTAAATTGAGTTAAAGCTTCCAACCTTTTTATTGTACATATACACAAGATTATTTTTTAAACCTGACGGTGTGATTAAAAAAAAATAGGCAAATAAAACATACTTAAGGTATCAATTTCTTTTCGAAAACAATCCCGAAAATTAATATTCTATCATGATTACCATCAAAAATTTTTGAGTCTATAGATTTTTTTATTTTTATCAAAGATATTTGCTCTTGGTCAGCCGTGTAGGAAAGATGAGGCCGACGATAGAGCGAGCTCACTCAGAAGATGCCTAATTCACTGCGAACCTTGAAAAGTTTGGGTTGTATGAGCTCGGAAATACAGACGCCGCGCCGCCTGCACCGCCGCGCCGGTATGACGCATTATAACAGATGTTTTAAAGCGTTTGGTCCAAATTGGAGGGATTTCGACAAGGTGAGGATGGTAACCAGTCATACGTCTGCATGTCCGATAGAAGAAAGGAGAAGGCGGTATGATCTCATGCAGCCCCGAGCACACTCTCTAAAGTACATCTTATACATCACACTGGGCCTAACATCAGCACCAGCCAGTATGGATTCCGTCGTGGTAGGTCCACGTTAGACGCGATAGCAAGCGTGCGAGACCTGTCGCACGATGCAGTTGCCCACGGCGAGGTTGTGATGGCGGTATCGTTGGACATTGCCAACGCCTTCAACAGCCTGCCTTGGCGCTGCATCATGACCGGACTAGAGTACCACAAAGTACCAACATACCTGCGCCGGATAGTCGCTGCGTACCTCACTGCGCGCTCAGTGAGCTACCAGACGCAGACGGGATTGAGGCACCGCCAGATTACGTGCGGAGTTCCACAGGGGTCGGTCCCCGGGCCGCTCCTGTGGAACATTGGCTATGACTCGGTGCTCAGAGGCGCTAATCTACCGGGCGTCGGCGTCGGCGTGACGTGTTACGCCGACGACACCCTGGTGACCGCCCGAGCACCGGATTACAGATGGGCTGCCATACTGGCTACGTCTGGCGTAGCCCACGTGGTCGGACGAATCCGGCGGTTGGGGCTCACCGTAGCCTTAAACAAGACCGAGGCCATGTGTTTTCATGGGCCTCGGAAAGCACCACCGCCGGGTTCAAATATTGTTATTGAGGGTGTCTCCGTGGGCGTGAAGCCCATGATGAAATACCTCGGCCTCGTCCTGGATAGCCGCTGGAGTTTTAAAGGACACTTTCGGCTCCTGGAGCCGAAGTTGGTGGGGGCCGCTGCTGCCCTGGGCAGGTTGCTCCCAAACCTGGGTGGGCCAAACGCCGCCAGTCGTCGCTTGTATGCGGGGGCAGTGCGGTCGATGGTACTATACGGAGCCCCAATCTGGGCGGACGACCTGAACGAGAAATGCAGGGCGCACCTGCGGCGCGCGCAACGCGTCTTAGCGCTCAGGATCGTCCGGGGTTATCGGACAGTGTCCTTCGAGGCTGCATGCGTACTGGCGGGCACGCCACCATGGGACCTTGAGGCCAAAGTGCAGGCGACCGTATATCTGGGCGTAACAGATATACGGTCTCGGGGAGCTCAGCCTCCGCAAGAGGTAGTTACGCGAATCCGATTGCGGGCGCGCGGTAACCTCCTCCGCAAATGGAGCGAGAGGTTGGTCGAGCCTAGTGCCGGCCACCGCACCATAGAGGCCATTCGTCCAGTGTTGGACGAATGGCTCCAGAGGAGACACGGGGCTCTCACGTTCCGTCTGGTGCAGGTGCTTTCGGGGCATGGCTGCTTCGGGAGTTATCTGCACCGGGTGGCTCGTAGGGAGCCAACCCCAAAGTGTCACTCGTGTGCGTTCGCTGAGGACAGCGCACAGCACACTCTTGCGGAGTGCCCTAGATGGCTGGCGCAGCGAACTGAGCTCGCTGCGACCATTGGATTTGACCTCTCTCTGCCGGCCGTAGTGAAAGCTATGGTCGGCAGCAAAGCCGCTTGGCAAGCGACTCAATCCTTCTGCGAAGATGTCATCTCGCAGAACGAGGCGGCGGAAAGAGAGCGGGAGGACGACGTCCTGTCCCATCCCCTCCGTCGCCGACGAACAGGACGCAGGCGGCTGGCGCACGCCCGCCACCTGGACCCCTGACAGGACTAGGGCGGTAGATGGGGACTCTACCGCCCGCTTCATCCTGAGAGGCACGTCGCACCTTGGCAGTTCGGGTGCGCCGTCCAAATGAGCCGTGTCCGGATGCGGACCCCCGCGGTGGAGTTGCGGAAGAGTGCTCGTCCGACCTCGCAACTTCACCAATAGCGGATGAGAAGGACGCCAAGAGGTTTAGTCGGTAGGTCTACCCCACTACCATCTCGGGGCAGGAGTCCGACATAACCCACCGGTCTGTCCCCAGACGGGTGGGTATCCATGATGGATTCCTCTTGTAAAAAAAAAAAAAAAAAAGGCTCCATCATATCATAGTCCGCAGCGCGGTTATAACTGCTATAGACTAGCTTGTGTTGTTAATGCGGAAAGGTGGCCGTAGTAGTTTTTTTAAAATATATGTGAAAGTCGTCGGACAGGCTGTCGGGCCACTTATTAGTACATATGTATATGGCTACTGTCGCCTATAAGACAAGTAATGCCACAGTATATGCAAGTAAATAGTAGGAATAGGAAGGTATAGCAGGAAATGAGCTCTGGCATCCCTTACTCACTCACCGTAAGACATCCACTGCTCATGAGCCAACTTTGAAAAGTTCATTTCCAAAGTTGATCCTGCCGCGAATCGAACCCGGGACTTCAGAAACAACATGTTTACCACTCGACCAATGGGAGAATCAAACATAATTTTACAGTATCTAGACGAGGTCTGTAGGCAATATTATAATAGTTGAAAAGTTAATTGAATTAATAGGTTAAAACAATATAAAAACTGGAAACTAGGAGATAACCTACTTTATAGTTCTGTCATTCAAACAGCAAAACTGACTAAATGCCACAAAGACTGATGAAATTTAAATCTATGAATGAAAGAAGAAAGGTAATAAAGTATGAACACACTAGTCTGTATGAGGGTAGAGATAAAGAGTGACGAAAACTGTACAAGTGGCCGATAAGACAGTCTAACATATCATATGTTACTGATTTAGATAAAGATGGAAAAGAGATGAGAGATTTTCCATTTGAAAATAACTCTAGAATAACTAATAACCATTGAGTTGCTCCACCCAGTTAGACAGGCAGAATAGATAGACCGAACTGACTTATATGCGAGCAATAGAAGAACCTTTACGGCAATTTACCACTTTTACTGACAGTCAGAAGTCAGAAATTTATTTACTTCATTAGAAACCAATTCAACGCTTGAACTGTTTAAAGTTGTTTAAGAAAACCGGATAAGGTCTCGGAGTCATTTAGAATAGAGTGTGCATCTATTCTGTACGAATTAATCCAACCGGAACCGTTCCACTTGCGGACCACTAGGCGTGGGCAGGGGTTTCATCCCTTCGTGGTCGATGTACCTCGATCACGCACGAAGCGTTTCAGTTCCACCTTCCTTGTTCGGACTGCTAAGGAGTGGAACTCATTGCCTGCGTCTGTGTTCCCACAGCACTACAACCTCGGGGTCTTCAAAACCAGGGTAAATGGGCATTTACTGGGTAAGCGTGGTCCACCTTCGGCCACATCTACACCTCACATCAGGTGAGATAGTGGTCAAGCGCTACCCTGATCTAAATAAAAAAAAAAGTACATGTGTATGTTGTATTTACTCAATACGCTGTTGGGATTGAGTTATAAAATGAGCACTCAATTGAAACGAAAATGAGTCACAACAGTGGAAGCCTTAATAAAGTTCGCAGAGGAGTTTTACGGATTTCGCGAACTAATCAAAGCAACTCATTCTCTAAAAAGTCACGTGCGTGCGCCGAACAAACATAGGAAGGAACACATAAAAGTCGAAGCCCGTTTTACAGCCATCGAATTTCGCTCCAAGTGTGGCTAGAATCATTTTTAAAGGAAAACTTCTTTTTATTGCCGAGTGCAGTTCCGTACTTAAAGTGTGGATTTTACGAGCGAGAGTGGTGCGGTAATTAATAACTTTTTAATTATGCTATCCAGCTACGCTTCGTAGACAACAAGTCTGTTGTGCATTTTTTTTAAATATAACATATTCATTGGTTACTTTTTTATATATTAAAATTTGATGCTTCTTCCTGTTTTAGCAATTTTAATTTTGTGTCAGGACTTTGTGTATTACAGGGTTGCCTAGATATTGCTGGTGTTGATAACTTTATCCAAATTACTTAATTTACCTATAATTAGGGTATCAAATTTTATTATAATATCTTTATATATAAAAAAATGAATCCCCATTTCACTTGGTCACGAATTCACGCGTGAACGGGTAGACCGATTTTGATTCGGTTTTCACCAATGGAAAGTGGAATAAACGGGGAATGTTCTTATATTTAAAAATTGCATCCCGGGCGAAGCCGGGGGCGGGCCGCTAGTACCAGATAAAATACATATCTACTTTCGTGAGTATCGGTCTAAAAACTTTATTTATAGAGCGCAATGCAGGGTTTAGTATGGCTAGGAAACCCTGATCTAGATTTACATATATAGGAAATACATCTAGATTACATAATATAGTAAATACATAGATAATCTACAGAAAAATTTGATGTTTTGGATATTTTGAATAACTACTAAACGGGACAACGTGCTGAAATAAAATGAATTTTCTTTAAAAAGGTCATGATAACTTCCTAAATAGTGCCAGGATGATTCATGATGTATTCATGTACTGTATTCATTAATAAAATGAACTTTTTTAATTCATGCTTTTTAAACACTTAACTACTTTTTTATGGTAAACGTATTTTTAACTTACAACATTACAAAGAAACTTACAAAATTACATCTTTATCATGTATTTTTAATATAGTACTAGCTGAGCCCACAACTTCGTACGCGTGGTATAGCGCATACCTTTTTTGTTTTTAAACCGATTGAAATGAAAAAAAAACACTAAATGTTACGGAAGCTTGCTACAATACATAAGTGAAAACTGCATTCAAATCTGTTAAGCCGTTTCATAGATTAGCGTGCACAAACGCACAGACAAACATTTTTTGAACTTGATAACGTACTTACGTTATCAAGTTCAAAAAATTTCTCATGAAATTCTCATGAAATTCCAAAATTTTAGATGTTATTTAAATTTCTTTTTTTTTGATAAACTTTGATATTTTGCAGAAATCAAATAAGTTGCTTTCGGAGATCTATTTAGAAGTATTGGTCTTCCATATTTTTGTATATTTTCGACAAAAATGAGGTTTTAAAAAATAATCAAATGAGGGAATGATTAACAAAGTGAGGGAATGATTTATTATTATATTATAATAAACAGCATCTACAAATAAAGGAGATTATGTAATTTTAATTATATCAAACAATGAAATATCATATTCTAAAGAAAATGAACTCAACTTATGTACTTATAGTTAACATAAATATATATAAACTCGAAAAATTAAAAAAATACACTATTATAGAGGTAACAAATGTTTTTATCTTTATATTTATTATTATTTATTTTTAAACTTTGTACTTGTGGGAAAATCCCCAACTTAAAACGCCTTCATATTTGTTTATTAAGCATTAATTATAATTATTACTATTAATCTGTATTATTCTTTTCTTGTATTAGTTTTTTGGTCTTTGAGATCAATTAATTATTCAGTCTTAATTTTAACATCATTTGTAGACTTATCTAACTCTGAAATAACATAATTCCTCCTGTTAACTAACTTTGGCGTCTTTATTTTCTGTATCACAGCTTCCCAGCTATATAATTGCTCATCTTTAATATTAGGCCATCTCCAAAACTTCACACCTTTCTTCATACACCTAACCATTAAACCATCTTCAAAAATTGATAAATCTTCTCCGGGATACTTTGCCGTGCCCCATTTTATCAGGACATAATCTCCAGTGGTAGCAATCTTATCATTGTCTGAGACAACAGTAAATCCATCATTTTCTAAATCAATTGTATAATTTTCTTTGAACATTCCAGTAAGATCTTGAATGCGCGAAGACGACGCTAAAAACAGTTGGTGATTATCCTTTATTATATCCAATTCCATTGACTTTTGAGAAGCTTTGTGCCTCTTAGCTTCTCCAAAAACTATTTTTTTCTTCACACTCTCAGGAACGTTTACATCCTTTAGGAGTGCATTTACTTTAGTTGCAGGCGATTCTGGGTCAGTTTTTTCTTTTTTCAGTCTCAAACACCTCTTCTTGTATTTTTCACTTAACCTCACTGCATTCAACAGTCTTTTTTCTAAATTTACAATCTTTGCATACAAAATAGCTCGTCGCCTTCGCATCTGTCGTCTATTTCGAGCAGCAACATCTTCTCTAATTTGCTGAAGATTTGCTGATAATGGACTTGGTGGGGGTGTATCATCAATTATTCTTTGTAAATTTTGGTGTGCTATAGCTTTTTTATTCCTATACACCAATCTTTCCATTGTTTAGATGGAAAAATTCTACTAAATTCTACCATTTTCTTTTGTCTGAGTTCTCTAGCATTCATTTTAATAACTGATTTTACCTGACCCTTCTCTTTTTTTATTAAATATTTTAATCTTTCTTTTTCCCGTAGTTTTTCCAAAGATTCAGTATTATTTTTCATTTTTTCTAGCCTTCTTCTATCATATTCTTTCTTTTTTAATTTTTTTTTCTGCTTCACTCAATTCTTTGGTAGTGCCATTTTTCTTCCGCATAAATGATGTACCTCTTTTAAATTAAATTAACATGAAATACAAGTTGCAAGAAATCAATAAAAAATCTATAAGAACTGTAGAATACTGTATAAATCATTCCCTCATACAGCCGTCATTCCCTCACTTCTAAATGTAATGAGGGAATGACTGTGAGGGAATGACGAATTTTAACTAAAGCTACAAAAACACCGGCACATAACCTCAACTTGATTGCAACATTTTGAATATGGATTTTACTCCCAAAAACGCATAAAAATAACAAATTATGTACATATATACTAAAATGCTTAATACATACATGTTACGTGATTGCCATAAATGTAACTCTTAACAATTTCGTACATATTATGTTTTTGCACAAACTCACCTACAGTTGAGAAGAAATCGCCATTTTGAATCATTTGAGAGTGTTGCCAGGTACTATAAACTTAAGGTTGCGTTCCTAAATATCGTTGCATACGTTCAGAAATCGAATATTCGTAATAGGGTGAGGGAATGATTTTTTTTGTCGGGACATATTTAAAATCGAATTATCGTTTTTATAAATTCGTCGTTGTAAGATAGAAGCTTTTATAGACAATAACAAACATCTTTCTAATGTATTAGCATACTTTTATTATTAAAAATATTGACATATTTGAAATGAGTAGGAATTTTAGTATTGTTTTTGAACTAAGGGACAAGGTGAGGGAATGACTTTCACAGTAACAAAGTAGCCATATCTTTTTTTTCTTTAGAGGTAATATGTTTTCATTTTAAAGAATAGTGGTATAGACAGCGAGCATTGAAATAAAAAAAAGACTTATGTAGTTAAATGCATAATTATGACTCGACACTAGTGACTCGGGAATCAAATTTCGAAATTTGATGAGAAATACCCAAGTACGCAACGTGTCATTTTTTTTTTGAAAAATATTTAATAAATACAGACACGGCTTGTTTTTATTTTATTTTTTTATGTTAAGATGGCTACCGTCGCCTATAACACATACAACGCCAAAGCTGCTGCAAGTGCGCTGCCGACTACAATAGGATTAATGATAAGGGATTAGGAGACGCAGTGTGCCCTGTCACTACTTTCCAGATCCAGACCAGAGCCAAATTTGAAAAGTTCATTTTTCAAAGTTCACACAGCCGGGAATCGAGCCCGGAAACCCTAGAACAGAGCGTTAAGGCAAGCACCCTAACCACTCATCCAACGGGCTCGTCAGGCTCGTCTATAGAATAGATAAATATAAATTATAAATGTCAGGATAAATATAAATATTAAATGTACCTAATGCCAGCCATAGTTACACAATCGGCAATCGTCCAATCAGCATGATACGATTGGAGGGATAGGCTTGATAGTGTATGGCTGGCATTTTATTCAGATGAAAATATATATTTTATTTAATCTAATCTATAATTTAATCTAGATACACCTATATGACTGGAAAATTGAAAATCAAATGCTTCTAATTTGAAATGTAAGCAAGATGAAAGTTAAACAGTTTCCACACAAAGGAGACACTGAAGAACTTAATAAGCTGTCGTTTTACGACACACTCCTTCAGTCATAACCTGCCGAAACACCATTACCCGTAAGTTATGCGCTTCAAATCCTCGCTACCAGAACAGCTTACGTGAAATACCTTATTTCCTTAGCGTACTAGCCAATTAAATTTATATGGCTCTCGCGACTAAGAAGATATCGTCTTAAGTTCAAAGCTTACGTTTGGTAAGCACTTGGGTAGTTTTGTTGAGTTTTTCAACGCTTGGTCCTGTTCATTGACGATTAATGTTTTTGCATCAAAAAGCCAATTTATTTTTTAATTAATAAAGGAAGGTATCGAGATTGATGATAATCGCAGATACTTTCAAACCACGATTTGTGCGGAGGTAGGAAAGTCAAATGAAGAGTTTTATCTGTCTCAATTTGGAAATGAGGAAAAAAAAGTAAAATTTTTGGATAGTGGATCCATTATCCATATTGGCTGTAACGTGGAGAGTTCAGATCTAACCATATTTTGATAACAGTGGTCCTTAACTAATATTACCTGGTTTGACATTCCCTTAAAATTCTCATTTTATTTTCAAATTAGCGACCCGCATTCGCCTTCTCACGGATGTAATTTTTTCTTGCAAATCCATACTAATATTATAAAGCTGAAGAGTTTGTTTGTTTGTTTGTTTGTTTGTTTGTTTGAACGCGCTAATCTCAGGAACTACTGGTTCGAATTGAAAAATTCCTTTTGTTTTGAATAGTCCATTTATCGAGGAAGGCTATAGGCTATATAACATCACGCTACGATAAATACTATTATATATAAGCAGTGTCCAGTACTGCGCGCCCCATGCGCACGTCGCCGCCATATGGGCTGCAGCGAAGCGTGGCCGAGTTCAGCTGGTGATATATATTAAACCTTCCTTGCTAATCTCTCTTTTCATTAGTGAAAACCCTGTCAAAATACGTTAGGTTATTTAGAAGAAGTTAACGTAGAAACAGACAAAAGCGGATAGAGACTTTAATCTGTATCTATTCATATAACAAAATCGTAAACGAGCCGTCTACATTAAAAAAAAAGCAATATTTACACGTTGTACTTATGATACCGAGGTCGAAAAATAGTTTTTAGAATTTTTTTCTGTTTGTGTGTGCGTTTGTTGTACACGCTAATTTCAGAAACTTATTGCTTGTTTTTTTTTTTTAATTGGTCCACAAACAAAAAAATTACGCGCTGTACCTACCGTATACCACGCGTACGAAGTTGCGGGCTCAGCTAGTGAACAATAAATATTAAATAAATACTTACTTAAGAAAAAGTTGCAAGTTAAAGTCGGGGGAAAAGGCTAGTTTATAATAGTTATTTATAGATTAGTTGTAACCTATATTGGTTCCTCCTTCGATATGATTAGATATTCAATCGCCTTCAATATGATTAGATTTTCGAGCGAAGTTACGAACCTCACTGAAGAAACCTACCTACACTTCAGTATTCAATTTAAACACTTTTATCAGTTTCAATTTGTAAAGTAGAATGATATATTGATAAAATGATGACAATGGATGTGTAAAATGCGCGTGCATGTACTGTTAAAATAATCTTATGCATACATACAACTAGTAGTGGCAGGGCAAACTGCGTTTCGCAGTCATTTGGGCAGCCCGTCTGGCGGCAGAAACCACCCCCTTGCAGAAGATCACCGTGAAATAACAGCAAGTGTGCTGTTGTGTTTCGGTGAGTGAGTAAGGGATGCCAGCGCCCATTTCTCTATCCCCTCCCAATCCTACTGCAGTCGGCAGCGCAATTGCAGCAGCTTTGGCATTGCCTGCGACGGTAGCCACCTACCATAAGTGGACCGTCAGCCTGTCTACAGATCTTAACTTAAAAAAATATATATTGCTTTTATCATTTTTATGATTAGATATTGAGTCACAGGTGCTAGCTCTTATTTTAGAAGCAATATTGAAGACGTCTATGAAAACTATGCACGAAGAGGGCAATAGAGAAGTTTTGCAGTTTGTATCTCCTCAACCAATAACGTTTATGGAGCTGCAAACTATTAAAGCTATTGCATGCTGTTGCAGTGTAATTGTTCCACAGACGCTAAGTTGGTCCTAAATGTGCGAATTTACGGCAAAACGTACAGTTTATTGTACGCTGTCTGTGACACTCGTAAACTTTCTATTTACGGTCCTTTCTCTTCGATGTGTTGTTCCGACTTAATTGAACTTAATATTTTCGATAGACGTCAACAAAACAACTTTTGCGATAGATGTAAGAATTAAGATATCTAGTAGGGGCATGTAGTGTTATGTTTCGGAGAGTGAGTAAGAGACGCCCGAGCCCGTTTCTCTATCTCCTCCTAATCTCTTATCCTTTGTCCTAGTAAGATCAGTTTTTTGGAGTTTACTTACTCCTTAAGAATCGTTTTTCATATAAAGCCCCCCCGATATGGAAATTTTATGAGAAGTAAAGTTAATACAAGCTTCAACTAAAAAGCGTCACGTTATCTGTCACTTTGACATTTGTGTGACAGCTGACGCATGTATTTATGTTCCCTAATTCTATTCTCTGGGCTCATAAAAGAAAACGTCGAAATCTTGTATGAAGAGTGTAATCCGCGTTGGGAACGCGCGTTATAACTTGCTGGCGCAGTTTTATCTGTCGTCGAACTTATAAAACGTAGTGACATCTGTGTATACAGAACGTAACATAACTTTTGTTGGAACACGTGACAACATGAGTATGCAGAATATAACGAAATAATATAAAGTAAAAGTATCCAGTTATCTATGGATACGAGGAAAATTTTATAAATTTACTTTTATACCTTTAAAATAAAGGAGTCGTGCGTCGGAGCTGAGACACACACTTTTTTATGAAAACTAATTTACGACATTATGACGATGAAACGATGATGACGAGCTGTGCGGAATGACAATATATATAATTGTATGATGATATAATATATTTACAGAATGTTACCCTATGGACCTATTCAACGCTGCTAGAAAGTCACAAAGAATTTTAAACCTTTGGTAAAAAACTAATTGAAAAAGATAAAGGTAAAAGAAGAAGACATTCTTTGTCAAACTTCAAAGAAGAAATAGTCCAATGGACAGATTTCTGGTATGATAATTAGACAGAAGAATAATTACAAACAAATCTCTTTGTATTTTCTTTAAGGGATTTGCTTTGATTACTAGCTCTCATAGTTTAGAGTCTAAGAAGTTATATAAGATTGCTGTCGCCTAGTGCGTTGTCCGCCGCACGACAATGTTGCAAACATAACGTGGTTTGCGTATTTTATTTTGTACGCCCCGTTGCTCGTTTCGTACGGCAAGGTTGCCAGATTTACATTATCTTAACGCAACATTAGATGCAGTTATACGTTCATAATTTGAAGCAATTTATAAAGTACTAGCGACCCGACCCCGGCTTCGCCCGGGGTGCAATTTTTATATATATGAACATTCCCCGTCTATCCCTCTTTCCATTAGTGAAAACCGAATTAAAATCGGTCTATCCGTTCACGCGTGATACCGTGACCAAGGGAAATGGCGATTCATTTTTATATATAGATAGATAAGCATATTTTTATAAAAGTAAGTATATAAATATAAATATTGTTACGTGCGGGATGAGTTAAACTGCCGTGTAAGGGTGAAACGAACTATTTATTTTCACAAACCAAGATGACTTCCAAAATCACTAAACTTGTCCGATGAAATTGTTAAACTTGCCAAAATGCGTCAATGATTCCTTTAATGTGTCGGCGGTTCACTGTTACCAAAGATTCGCTTTCGAATCGCTGTATCGCACAAAACTGACTCATCTCACCCGCTTGCTCTTTTATTTATATTTGGCGCCAAACGCCTCGATCGATTTCGAATTTAATAGAAACATCGTAAACAAGCCATTGAAATTCGGGAATACTATTTCTGTGTAAATGTAAACTCTATGTTGTAAACATAAAGACCAATTTCCTTTGACACTAATAGGAAAGTGGGGTGATTACTATCGATAGTGTGGGACGTTCGAGACTTTCGGCCGGCGCGAACGCTTTTTCCAGAGCGTTCCGACTAGTGTCAAAGGAAATTTGTCCTTATATTTATAACATAGAGTTTACATTTCAACAGTAATAGCATTCCCGAACTTTCAATGGCTTGTTTACTATCTCGTTTAGATTTTCTGGAAAATTCGAAATATATCGAGGCGTTGGCGCCAAGTAAAAATAAGAGAGCAGGCGGGCTAGATCAGTTAGTGGTGCGGCAACCAGCGATACGAAAGCGACTCTTCGGAGTTTTTGTGAAGTTATCTGCGACAGTGAACCGGCGAAACATTAAGGGAATCATTGACGACTTTTGGCATGTTTAACGGTTTCATCGTACAAGTTTAGTGATTTTGGAAGTCATCTCGGTTTGTGAAAATAAATCGTTCGTTTCGCCCTTATGCGGTATTTTTGCTCACCCCGCACGTAACAGTATTCTCCATTCTAACGCTAAAATATTATATATGATTATAAAATAAAGTCGACGTCCGTCTGTGCCTGTTACTTAGTTAACTTATGGAAGTGATAAACGATGAAGGTTGCAGAAAAAATAAATCAGCGCAAAACCTCAAGCGAGTCGTTAGTAAGACCTTAATGAGAATAATAACGATTTTCAGAACAAATATACACATAGGTGTAAAATTAACAACGCGTTTAAAAAGTTTTATTAAATTTCCTCTTAAAGTCTAAACATCACAACCCTAAGGGCAAAGTCGGTCCCATTATAGTATACCTAAATAGATAATTGAACATATCGTATAGTCAGTCACCGGAGATACTGTCTTGTTTCCAGTGTTCATTCATATCACTATGATAAATGGTTGACATACTTCTTGGGCTTCGGCAGGAATAGCAAAAATTAATGCAAGCAACATTGAGTCTTATGTTCTGAGGACAAAATAATAATTCACATTCTCATTACAATTTTGTTCTTACAATTCTATTTTACAAAATTATTTATATATTTATTTTAAAGATTGTTATTTGGAAAAAATGTCTTAATTTTTTTTAAAGATAATACGACAGCTCCGCAATTATATATATTGCTTTACCAAAAGTCTGAAATGTCAGACACCGTAAATAAAAAACCGCATAAACCTTTGCAATGTAAAAACAATCTTAAAATATTATTTTAGAGATTATTTTTGATAATCAATTATTGGATTTAAATATAATCACACAGTATCAATATCATTATCTCTAAGATAAAATTTCTTGATGATTATATAATAAATAAAAGTTAAGAATTCCTAAGGGTTTCACACACATAAAACAAATAACAAAAAAAACTTTAAGGTGCATTTTTAACCAATTTTTTTTATTCTCTATTTTTACTTAATTATTAAAACTTATGAAATGTTATTAAATTCCTATTTTATGTAAATTGATGTTTTGTAGGTAAGAAAACAGGCGAAATTCGATATCGAAACTTCAGTTAGAGCAATACTGCAAAGTCCAAATTTTTTACTCTATATTATTATACTCGGTTTTCGGAAACAGCTTTAAGATGATGTTTCCAAGTTTATCTAGATATGCGACGACATCGTAAGAAAATTCGTTTTATATCAGGGTACCCTCCCAGGGTAGAGTCTAGCCAAGACAAAGCACTCATCACCATCATCATCTCAGCCGTATGACGTCCCCCCTAATTTTCCAAATAGACCGGTCAGAAGCAGCTTGGATCTACTGTCGACCCACGACCCTTATCAGATCGTTTATCCACCTTGTGGGTGGCGTCGTACGCTGTGCCTACCGGTCCTTGTGCTCCAATCGAGAACCTTCTCCGTACTATGTGCCTTGGCCACTGCCATTTCAACTTACTAATCCGCCGAATTATGTCGGTAACTTTCGTTCATCTATGAATTTCCTCATTCCTGATTCAATCTCGCAATGTAACCCCGAGCATTGCCCTCTCCATAGCTCGTTGATCGACGTTAAGCTTTCTTGCGAGGCCAATTAGAGACCACGTTTCATCGCCATATGTTATCACTCTTTTTTAAGACACAGGACTTTGGACGAGAAGCGAAACAAAGCAGTAGCAATCTCGAATAGTTCGATAAAGAGTGATGATTTTTATTAAGCTGTTGGTTGGCAGAACAAAAATCTTCTAAGCACAACAAAAATCGAAGGCTACGTGTAGAGAAATCCCAATTCTGAAATAAATTAAAGGTGCTACGAAGCCTACCAGAATGTAATTTAAAGAAGAATTGTGCTAATTAGTTGGAAACATTTTTATGTGATTTTTTTATGCATTAAGTCTTTATCGCCAGCCAGACCGATATAGACTTAATGCAACCTCAGGGGTGTGTCCGGGGCGCAGACTATACTATCCTGTATAGATGAAGTAAAAGAAAAGGATAAAAAGCAATACTATCTGCAACAATCTGTTGTATGCAAATAAAAAAATTTTTTTTTTAAATAGTACTACTCCTATTGACTTAAGGTATTTGTGTAACGTAGGTGTTAAAACAAATACGCGCATCTGTGCAAGGCAAGCGAAAGAGCAGTTCGCAGCCGACTCTAAACGGACATAAGCACACATTTTCCATAAACTAGTTGGTCGTAAAATTTCACATATGTTTACTGGGGCTAGGTGCAGCACCTTAAAAGCATTGGTCATATAACAAAACGCCCGAACCGAAATGACCCATAAAAGTCCGACAGCGTTTTCTAACTAAAGCCATGAAACTGAAACGCTGGCGGAATTTACAATGGCGGCATTCTACGTCTACAGTTAATGTTCGTGACGTTCAGCTCAGTTTAATTAAAGTGGCTGAAAGCGAGCCAGTGCGAGCGCTTTTCAGCAATTTTTGGGGATCACGGAAATCTTATCTCTTCAATTGCTTTTACGGAATCTTGTGTTTTTATTGCTATAAAGCAGCTTAGTTGGTGACTATGGCTATGGCTACAGTTTCGCAGAGTGCTATATGAAAAAGCAAGTCGAATGAAACTGCGTTGCCGACTCAAATACAAATTTTTTATGTTTAGAAAAAGTAGCAGGCAGGCTCACGGTTTACTTGGTATAGGTGGCTACCTATCACCAAAGAAACAGTTAGACACAATCATTAATGAAGGAGATTTTTACGCTTGAAGAAGCCCAAATTCTAGCTGGGCGTAAACACCTCAGAAGGGAGTTTTTTGTTTTTGCGGTATAAAGTTTCTACCAATCCTAATAGTGCGGAGCAGCAGCGCTTTATCCAAGTATGTTTGTAAGAATTTGGGGCGAACATTTTTTTCCTTTGGACATTTAATTAATTAATTGGAACAATTCATGAATTATTTATACATCTAGTAGACAACACAAAGAGAGGCTACATTTATTTTTATACCAAGGCGTTCACTATCTTAACAGTATCTTAAGGCGACGCCAGCCGCAAAACTCGTCCCGCACTGAATTGACGTGACTGCTGAGGGGGAGTCGCTACTTGCAAATCTCGGAAATATCTATTTAAAAATTAAATAAAGTATATTTCAAATTTTTCTTTTGATGAGCCTTCAGATAGTGGATCTTAAAATTTATCTTAAGAATTAGCTATTTAAAATATTGATTACTAAGCAAATCGCACGGTTACAACATCGATATTAGACGCCAACTTAGTAATTTTTTTATATATATAATGAAATATAATTTAAAAAATAATTATGATGATCCTGCAGATGATTTGAATATTTTTTAAGTTATATTATTATGATAATTTAAAAGGAAAACGGTTAGAAATAAGTGGATTTTTTTATCATTAGGGGCTGGCGTCGCCTTAACAATATCGTTGCAGTATCTTAACAAGTCTTGGTATGATCTTAACAGTATCATACCAAGGCGTTCTCTAATTGCAGTATCTTAACAAGTCATATTATATAAACGAGAAAGTGAGTTTATTTGTATGTTACGCTTACACGATTAACTACTCAACCGATGACTCATATGAATGAATATGAATATACACATACGAATCAAATTTCGTATACACGTTGCCAGGGATACAGAAAAGGATATACGTTTCATTCACCCAGAAAAAAAAATGTTCTTGAGGGAAAGTTCTGTTCGAAAAATAATAATTCAACGCCTGACAAAAAATGTATGAACTAGCTGAGCCTGCAATTTCGTACGTGTGGTATTCGAAATAACTCATAACTTTTTTGTTTGTAAACAGATTGAAACGCAATACTCACTACATATTACCGGAAGCTTGCTACAATACATCAGTGGAAACCACATGAAAATCGGTTAAGCCGTTTCTGAGCTTAGCGTGCACAAAGGCATAAGTAGGCAAACAACGATTTCATATTATATGAAGGGCCACCAGCCTATAAGCTCAACCCTACTTAATATGTCTGGTCATATAGATTTGAGGTCAACTTAAATTGGAACCTCAATATCACGTAAGCTGACTATTTTTAACTTTATATAATCTTTCAATCATCATAATTTTACAGATGATAAATACATAGTTAACTAAAATTTCAGCCAATTCAATCGAAGATTTATTTTATTGCATTTTTATGGAAAAAATGTTGGACGTGTTTCTTTAAATTTACACAACTTTTTTATTGTAAACCGATTGGAATGAAATAAACACTAAATGTTACCGGAAGCTTGCTAGAAAACACCAATGAAAAATGGATTCAAATCTGTTATGCCGTTTCTGAGATTAGCGTGCACAAACGG
Organism: Bembecia ichneumoniformis; assembly: GCA_910589475.2. Taxonomy (NCBI): domain Eukaryota; kingdom Metazoa; phylum Arthropoda; class Insecta; order Lepidoptera; family Sesiidae; genus Bembecia; species Bembecia ichneumoniformis. The sequence continues at coordinate 5,601,086 of OU342537.1, read as the reverse complement.
ACAGACAAACAGACAAAAATTCTAAAACTATTTTTTTGACCTCGGTAATGTACAACGTGTACAAATTGTTTTTTTTTTTAAACATATTTAGCGTAGAGACACAGCTCGTTTACGATTTTATTATATTTAAAGATAACGCGAACACAATCTAAAGTATAAGTGCAATGGCATACAGCTGTTATTTCAAAGTTAATAAAATTAACAGAAGATAATGTTTGTAATTTATCTATTGATTTTATTTTATAACCAAAGGAATACCAGCGGCCTTAAGAACACAATGAAGTTGACAAATAGAAACCTGTGAAGGCCAATTACAAGTTTACTCTGTATAGTACATAGCAAACACATTACATATGAAGTAAACAAACATTAAAACACAAAAAAGACAAAGAATAAAGATAGGTACATACGGATGATTCTTAAGGCTTTCAAAAATCCTCATACAAGATCATGAATATTGAGGATATCACTTGTAAAAAGACAGTATCGATACACGATTTTTAATACTTCACTCGATATAATTATTTAATCCTAAAGTAACCTTTAACACGGTATTTCAAACTTTTGTTTTTATTTTTTGTATGAAACTTTACAAAAAAATTTACTAAAATATCTTTAATGAATGAAAAAATATTTCGACAGCTTTAGAATTTAGGTACTGTAATATATAATTATATTACTTGAATATATAATTATGTTAATAGATCACAAATTATAAAATTGTCACAATTGGACGACTGAGTTGGCAAACGCAAAATGTGACAGAGATAGCTGAGCGACATTGCTAGACGAACCTGTGCAGCTAGTGGGGATGTGAGGCCCAATTCTGTGTCTGGAGGACCGGCCTTAATGCAGGTTTTAATGCCTTAAAGCTTAAGGCCACTACTTAAAGGCCTTAATGTCTTTAAGTAGGGGCAGGGCATACCGCGTTTCGCAATCATTTGTGCAACCCGTCTGGCGGCAGTTACCACCCTAGGGAAACATATAAGAAGTCCATGATATTAAAATAACATGGTAAATCACACGTACGGAACCCTCTTCACGCGAGTTCAACTCGCACTTGTCCCTTTTTTTATATATATATATATATATAAAATTATATATAGTCCACGCGAATGAAGTCGCGGGCATTGGTAATAAAGCATAAAAATAAAATCTATTTTGTATAGAGTAAGTAATCTAATATTTAATAATAATCTTTCTTCTCTGGAAAATTCAGAGACGAAATTATTATACTTTAAATTTATACTTGTATGTATAAGTTTTAAAGTATTTCAAAGGTGTGAGTACCACCAGGTGCTATTAAGGACGACAAAATGTGCAATAAGATTAATATGTACAATACAAGACAGTTATCATCTCAAATTGCCAATTAGTTCCAGCTCGATTTGCAAGAAATATAATTCAAGAAATAAATTACACACACTTAAATTACGACTATCCTTTTGATAATAACTACGTAACTATTGTTAATTTTATGTAATTACAATAGGATATTATTTGGTTCAAATTTACAACCCATTTAAAAAAAAAACTCCCAGAAAATGTATTTATTCTAGCAAGAACAGTAATTTCTAAAACAAAACTCTAACTTATTTCCGAGTTTTTTGTGCTATTAATTAATATATATATATTTGAATTAATTTGAAATGAATCAGGCTCGCTCCATCGCCTAAATAACTTTATACAGAGGTACTTTAAACCTTCGCCTATTAATACAAACAAAGCTATACATAGACGAGCCCGTTGGATAAGTGGTTAGGGTGTTCTAGTAGTTGGATAATTTCAAATTTGTCTCTGGTCTGGATCTGGAAAGTAGTGGCAGGGCACACTGCATTTCGCAGTCATTTGGGCAGCCCGTGTGGAGGCATAGACCAACCCCTTACAGAAGACCACCGTGAAATAACAGCACGTGAGCTGTTGTGTTTCGGGGAGTGAGAAAGGGATGCCAGAGCCTATTTCCCTATCCCCTCCTAATCACTTATCCTTAATCTTACTGTAGTCGGTGGCGCACTTATTCAACAGACAGGTTACGGCACACTAGCACCTACTATCAAGTGGACCGTAACCTGTCTGTCGATCTTAACATTAAAAAAAAAAACGGGTTGCAAGTGCGATGATTCAGCTTGAAAGGATGAAAATGAAAAAGGATAAAGGATAAGGATTCCCATAGGCTCTGGCAACTCTCACGAACGCGTTTTTGGGCGACCCTTAAAGGTTATAATTTTTTTGTAAAAACTACAAATTCACCCAAATTTATTTTCTAAAGTCTCTACTTAAATTTCACTCTTTTACATGAACTTCAAATTGATATAAAAAGCCAGAAAATCTATACCTACATATTATATACTAGAATCGTAAACGAGCCGTGTCTGTACATTAAATATTGTTTAAAAAAAAACAATTTGTACACGTTGTACTTATTACCGAGGTAAAAAAAAAATCGTTTTTACAATTTTAATCTGTTTTTCAGTGCATTTGTGCACGTTTATCTCAGAAACGGCTTAACTAATTTGAATGCGGTTTTCATTATGTATTGTAATAAGCTTCCCGTAACATTTACAGTGTTATTACAAAAAAAAATACTAAACTATGTCTCAACACGTGTTTTGTCAAACAGCGTCTAATGACATTTGTATACAATTTCACAGTTTAAACCCTGCCTCAAATAATGTTTAACCTTCGCTATTACAAAATAGTGTTTGTCCTTTGACTTACCAAAACATCGCTAGGCAACCTATAGGCAACCAAATGTTGCTATTTTAAAATTATAAAATAGCAAATAGTAACAATAAAATAGCAACATTACAAAACGTTCGTTCAACTTCATTTGGTTCAATCCGAAACGTTCCTTTCTATGCAAATTTGTTATGTGCTAATAGAATATCCTACGCAGAAAATATTTTAAAATTATCTATATATAAATAAAACAGTGACGTGTGTGATTATAAATTAATTATTGCTCTAAATACACCGCCATAAGTATATTTTGGAACCAAAACTTACGTATATAATGAGTACATTGTACACATAGAACAGTGATCGGTTGAAAGAATGGAATGTGTTTATCGAGACTTGTCAATCGTCATTACTCATTGTCAAATGAGTATAATATAAATAAAAATTATGGAAAAAAATGGACAATTGCAATAATAAAATAAAAATTCGTGAACGTGAAGAAAATTGGGCTCAAGAATAAATGGTAAAACAACCCGATATTTCATCATAATCATAACCACACCACTAAATACAACTTGCGAAAATTAGAGACAAAGCAGTAGACTAACTTTGAGTCTTCGACAAGTATTGACATGTATTTAAATATGAAAAGTATTATTTAAACCGTGCCTAACTCTAACTGCTTAAACACGCTTTTGTAATAAACATTTTTTTAGACACATGTTCAATGTATGTTTATCTTTTTTGTAATAACACTCGTTTGTTTCATCCCAATAAACCAATTGGTTTAAAAAAAGAAAGTTACTCGCTAAACCGTCCGTACACCACGCTGGCAAAGTTGCGTGCTGAACTATTATTTTTAATAAATTTCTACTATGTATAAGCTGAGAAAGAGCGTTTTTATTTCATAATATTTATTAATATAATAAGAATTTATTTGCGATGACCATGGGTAACTGATACCAGAGATGACATTTAGTTTTCTTGTTCCTTCATGACCAACCGATATTCGGTGTGCAAATCTTGACATCTTGATGCTGTAAATCTCGATTATTGTGTTATTACTGATAATACCATACAATACCATTCCTTATTGACATATCGAATTTAGGTACATTATTGTTATTATCCTTACATAGTATAAATTGAAGTCGCTGCCCGCGTCTGTCTGTCTGTATGTTCCCTAACTCCTCCTAAACCACGCAACGGAATTTGATGCGGTTTTTACTAATAGAAAGAGCGTTAAACGAGGAATGTTTCTATGTATAATTTGCAGAAAAAAAAAATTACAACGGGAGCCGGGAGCGGATCGCTAGTTATATAGATAGGACATTACTTCTGTTAATTCAAAATGGATTAAATATAATTACATTTTTTTAAATCTCACCCATAAATGACTGTAGAAATATCGCGTATAAAATATATGTCTACAGTTATCTACGTCAGGTAGAAATTCAATAAAACTATCGTGTAATATCGTCATTATGTGTAAAATGAACAAAAGTAACTTTTACTTTATTTCAATAAGCAATAAAGAGCAATTTACGACGAAACGTCAACACGAAGTTAAAACAATTCGTTCTAAAACCTCGCCGAGACACTTTGCGTTAGATTTATTACCACAGTCTATTACACGGTAACTTGACACCAATTGACACGCATAGCTACCGTTGATGTCTTACGATCTGAAGTTTCAATTTGTACAGGGTATTACATAGTTAATTCATTTATCAGCTTTAAACTGATTTAACTGAACGAAGTCTTTTCTATTAAAAATTACTCAACCATAAATAAAGAAAACGTGTGCAATTAAGAAACATAATTTTATCCTCTTGTATTAGAGATATCCAACAGATATATCTCTACCTGTTGGCCTATTCAGCGTTTTTTCACATAGGTATATATGTTAAGATCGGCAGACAGGTTGACGGTGGCTACCGTTGCCTATAACACAAGCAATACCACAGGTGCTGCAAGTGCGCTACCGACTACAGTAGGATTAAGGATAAAGGATTAGAAGGGGGTAGGGCATTAGGCTCTGGCATCTCTTACTCACTCACCGAAACACAACAGCATACGTGCAGTCATTTCACATACTCCAGTCATTGTATCCGAAAAAAATGCAAAGAAAATCTTGAAAAAGGGGTAAATTTCTATTTTTTTGCGATAACTCGGCTCTCCGTCATGATACGAAAATTTTGATATTATATTTTTTTTTGTATTACCTATGGTCACAAAATAAATGAATTGAATTGAATTGTTGCTTTTTTTATGCTCTACAATTTAGGTCATAAGCATTGTTATGATCCTTTATTGTTGATCGTTGTTGAGATATTGGACGAGAAAGTTTAAAATTGATATGTTGAAACTTGTTTTTTGCTGTTCTCTCTTTTCTCGTAAAACATATCGAAAATATGTCTCACCCCGCACGTAACAATACAATTAATTCTATAATTAAAAATTTTACTCAAATTAAGAAATTAATTAAATTAATAAATTTAATTAAGGATCTATTACCTGATAACCGCACATTATCTATACAAACATAAGTAAAATACTTAAAATAAAGTCTGTCCCTTTCTCCGCTAACTTCTTCTAAACCTCCCAAAAAAAATTTATACGGTTTTCACCAATGGCATAGCGATAAGCGAAGAAGGTTTGTGTATTTATAATTAATTGTAGCCATGCGAAGTCGGACTGTATAAATAAAAATAAGACATTTAAATAAAATTAATCAACATGTTTTGAAAGTGTAAGTGAATTCATTAGAAAAAAATTAACCGAAACCGAATAAATGTGTAAAGGACTTTTGAACTATGAGATTCTAAATGATTCTTAGCACATCGATGGCGCCGAGATGGGAATCAACCCATAAACAGTAACATGACATAATTTCACACGAGGAAGTAAATAAAAATGTGTCCCAAGTTTGTTTATATTCATACTATATTCCGCACAAGTACCTTACTACTTGCAGACCTTGCACTGCTTATAACTCGTAATGCATAATTTTATGTCTATATAAAATTGTCTATGCAAATTATGACTATTTCTATTACGTTTAATAAATAGTATTGTAAATAGATATTGTAGCTACAGGTATGTGCTTCTAGGATTCTAATTAAAACAAAACAGTTCAGTACCTTTTTCTCATTTGTTTGTTTGCTCTTTAGGGTTCCGTACATCCGAATAAAAAAACGGAACCCTTCTAGGATCACTCGTGTGTCCGTCTGTCCGACCCCCCCCCCCATCTCCGAAACTACTGAACCTAAAATTGTGAAAATAAAAAAACTGCAGAAATTAGTTTTCTACTTATAGATTATATAAGAAGTCCATGATATTAAAATAACATGGTAAATCACTCAATATTGTGCTGATAGGTAACATCGTACGGAACTCTTTTCACGCGAGTTCAACTCGCACTTGTCCCGTTTTTTTGTTCAGCAATTGATAAGTTTAAGCAATAAAAAAAAAACAGTAATTTTCAAAATGATTAGAACTGACTTTCGACCAATGATCGAATGTAATTTCTAACCCTAACTTAAACTTAACTTTTAAATAATGGCAAGTTATACTGCGTTTCGCAGTCATTTGGGACTACCCTTCTTGATTCCCTTATCCTGCACTGGCAACACCTGTGGTGTAGTTTGTGTTACTTGACGACGGTAGCCACCTACCGTCAAATGGACCGTCAGCATGTCTGACGAACTATTCGCAATAAAAAAAAAATTGGAAACATTTTCATCAATACTAAAGAAACACGTTCTAAACCCGTTTAATTTTTGATATACTTACAGAAAAACTGCGTTCAAAAATTACAGCGTTACTTTAAATTTATAAAGAAAATTTATATAATAAGAAAATAATAACAGACTGAGACTCGAATCGCGAATCTTTAATGGAAGTATTTTTGTGTGTACGATAGTAATATTTTACGACCCACTCTGGGCTTCGCGGGGTTTTTTTTTTTCCAATTATATAAACAAAATTTCCTCGTTTATCTCTCTCCTTTTATTAGTGAAAACCGCATTAAAATCTTTCTGGTCTGCATTAAAATCTGACATCGACTATTTCATAATATGTACGCCTAGATATAGATTATGACTTGATCTAACAGTAAAGCAAAAGATCTAAGAAAACTTTTTTGTAAGAAGACAATGTCCTTTTATTCATTGAAACTGTAAAGATACATTAAACGCTTTTTAGTTGTTTTATTTTTTGTTTCTTTCTTTCAAACCGCAAATAAGGTTCGAAAGAAAAGACAAAACACCTTTCAACTAAAATATGTTTATTTGACACATTAATGGGGTCTTCGAAGTCGTCTGGAGCCTCACTAAAACGCACAAATGTCACTAAGGACAATAACTATTGCGGAATATGCCATTTGAATAACCCTCGTTATAAGAATAACGAGGCCCTTTCGTAAGCATATATTTGCTCTGAACTGTGTACTTATTTTAACACTGGTCTTATTTTAGAGAGAACACTTGTCCCTTCAAAACCAAGGAAAAATAAATTATCACAGTAACTTGAAATCCAATCCACACTGACATAATACTAGTACGTAAGATTTCATTGTCTTTGTTTTAAGTCTTAAATTTTTCTTAAGTTTTACGACTAAACCAATGAACCTATTTTGATGAAATTTTTAGTGTGGAGATAACTAACCCGTTGAATGAGTAGGGGGCTGGCCTTAACGCTCTGTCTAAGGTTCGATTCTCGGCAATGTCAACTTTGGAAATGTACTTTTCAAAGTTGGCTCTGGTCTGGATTCGCAGTCATTTGGGTTGCCCGCTTACAGAAGTAATTTTATGTTGTTTTATTAATTTTTTTTTGTTTGGCTTTGGTTGAAAATGAGTGAATAAATAAAGTTATCTGCGTCTATAAAAGACGAAAACCATTAAAAAAAATTGTCAAATATGCTTTGCTTATCTCCTTTTATATTGTTTATTTATTTTTTTAATTTTTTTTAAATATTATTTTGTATTATTAAGGTATAAATCGACGTGTGTATGTATGTTCCCTATGGACTCGAAAACCTCGCAACCGATTTTGATTCGGTTTTAACTTATGGAACGACCAGTAAACGAGGAAGGTTGAAGTCGAGCGAAGTCGTGCGAGTCCGAGAGAGCGGGTCGCTATTTTTTTTTCTTTTCTAATAATTGAAACCACTGCAGACTGCCACTGTATGTGTAATAGATATGTATAAGATAAAATATAGATGTCGAAAAGTAGTTTGAATAGAAGAGATAATGTAATAAGAATTTAAAATGGGTAGCCCATATAATATATAATAGAATAAAGCAGTGGGCCAATCTAAAGTAAAGCGATTCAAGCATGAAGCCTGCGTGGAGTTATGAGGTTGGGTGTAAAAACGTTACAACCGAATACGTCTCACTTTTATGACCCTGAATATATTTACGAGAATTCGCTTCCAGATATTGCACGTAAATTTTGCTGCCTCTGCATTTTTCATTACCTTTACACTCTGGCTATTTCATATATTGTTTACCCCGAAAATAATTTCGTTTAACATATAACTTTATCTCTTATTTACTTCTTTCTGTACTATAGTACATATTAGTTCCTGAATAATATTTATGTAGGTTGAAAAAATTTAGGTTCGAGTCGACTGATAATATAAGTTGGAATGTTAATTTATAAATTAATTTGTTATTTATTATTATTTTATTATTTATTATTATTTATTTTATTATTAATTAATTTAATTAGGTACTGTTTAGATATAATTATATTAATAACTAATGTATAGAAATGTAAAATATGGGTCTAGTTACCTGAAAATAAATGAATTTGAATTTTGAAAATTATTTTTATAGAAATGATAATATCTTAACGAAATAATAAAAAACAAATCTTTTACTTCCATGTACCTACATAAAAATCTATGTTTCCCTATGGACTCTAAAACAGCTCAAACGTTCATTGTGAAATTTTGCAAACAGTTTGTCCGGGTTTCAGAAAAGGACATAATAATAATAATAATAATTTATTTGCTGAATATAGGTACAATGGGTTCACAATACATAGGGTATCTTACATTTCGCGTAGTCAAAAGTTAGTACCTATATACGCATTTAATTAACAATATACTGTTTTGATAACCTGGAAGGACGCAGATATTGGAGTTAATCTTCGAACGAAGAGACTTCAGAAGCTAGCTTTCAATCCACGAGACGCAATAAAAATATGCGACGCTCCACAAGGCACATAAAACTTGCTACGACAATGAATTCCTGAAAAAGATAATGCTGCCTGCGCTAGCGTCATCTCTTTATAACCGAGTTAGTGCGAGCGGGACAAAAGATTCGCGACAATAAAAGCTTTGATAGGATCCGGCGGATTCCAAGATATCGGACATAGCCGGTTTTACTATCAGACTGGGGCCCGCGTAACTTCTTATTTTATGAAGACATTTTTAAAAATTTGAGAGTTTTCTTATTATACCATTAGTAAATCCATATAAAAATCAGGGCATCATCGTCTTCTTGTTTTTTATAAAATAAATTTAAAAGAATCTTAAAATGATTGATTTCAAATTGGTTTTCAAAAATATAGTATTTTTAAAGTCATTCACATATTAAGTGCTGCAAGTACGCTGCCAACAGATAGGAAAATAGGCTTTGGTATCCCTAATGGGATTAGGAAAGGATAGAAAAATGGAAATTTTATTATGTTCCTTTGAAATACTATTTAATATTATTTTATATGTCTATATACAGTGTGATTAAAACTTAAACTTCGTCGGACGAAGCTAGTAATTTCTATTGTTGTTCTCGAAGCTGAGAACAATAAAAAAATCTATACTAATATTATAAAGCTGAAGAGTTTGTTTGTTTGTTTGAACGCGCTAATCGCAGGAACTGCTGGTTCGAATTGAAAAATTCTTTTTGTTTTGAATAGTCCATTTATCGAGGAAGGCTATAGGCTATATAACTTCACGCTACGATAAATCGTATTTTATATATAAGCAGTGTCCAGTACCGCGCGCCTCATGCGCACGCCGCCGCCGTATGGGCCGCAGCGAAGCGTGGCCGAGTTCAGCTAGTAATTAACAAAATTTAAATGTCAGCACGTTGTACCTAATTCGCCTAAATATTTAATTAAACAGTTATACGAAAGCTGTACGAAGCTATAAATTTAAATACTATACGGAGATAGAAACATAAGAAATTTTAAAAGGGCCAGATTCGCAACATCAAATTGTTTTCAGTAATGTGGTCAATTTTCGGTCCGAACTTCGGTTACTATTTTGTCTCGTACTAGTCACACTGACACGTGTTTTGCAGTTAACAAACGGCATGTAAACGAATTCAAACCTTACCGTTTTGATAACATAGCGCCTACACCCACGCAGTCCCCAAGCCCGAAAATTGTATCCGAACGCCGCCGCCGAATGAACCACAACAGAGGAAACTTTGTTTGCAAACAACTGTTGCACAAAGTTTTGTTTCCTAAACAGACGCAATGGCAGGTTGTACCATTTTACACTTGTAAACAAAAGCTTCTTTCCGTTGCAAATGCGGTATTTATACGAGAGTAGAACAAAATTAATTCATTTCGAAGTACGATTTGCGTATTTAATTTCAAAAATATGATACACGATACTTGTTTTAGCTACTCCTGGTGGGAAAAGTCGCTGAAGAGAAAAGATGGGCGAAGATAGAAGTCGTTGCTGAAGAAAATAAGAGAGTGAAACAGAGAAGATTGTTTCAGAATGATCGCCAACCTTCACTGGTTGGAGATTGCACAGCAAGAATAATACATAAATAAACGTGAGCATTGCGTACGTACAAGTCCCACAAAATTATTAAATTCTTTTCCGAAATTAAATTAGGTTTAGGTATACACGCTTTTTAAAATTCAACATTAAACAGTAATTGATAGAAAATTCTTAAGAAAAACCTCAGAGAAGAGTCGTTACAATAAAATATTGAGTCATTAGAAAGTGTACTTACCTTGCCTGCATTGGGAGTTGGGAGTGATCAATTTTAATTATTATAAGCTTCATTATTTATCTGTCTGAACTACCATGTCAAGAAATAAGGGACATTTTAATCCACAAAAAAAAATTCTTTTACATTTTAAGGAGGAGTGGAAATATTTTTAATTTGATTTATTTTATTAAACTTTTATATAGTAAATAAATAATATTTAAAAGAACAAGTATCGACGTATCAACTGTTTACAAAAGAATGCTAACCAGTCTTAATAGCATAACGCTATAAAACTGATTCAACTATGTATTAGATAGATGGTAATAAATGTTTTCATTAAAATTCGCTAAATAAAAAAGAAACATTCAAGATCGTTTAGGTTTTATAGCCGGGTATAAATAACAATTAGTCTTCATTAGACCATGCTTGAAAGGCACAGAGCTAATAACTCTTATAATTTTAGTGAATTTCCAAAACCTTTCATTTGTGTTGAAGATGATAAACACATTGTGTTTTGCGATTATATAGTGATTAGCAAAATATAATACTGAATGTAGCATTCGCCCTGGTGTAGCTTTTGACCTTAGGCCAGAAACGTGTGAAATACTAATTTTATTGTAACGATTTTTACGATTACGATTTTGTTATATATGTGTAGGTATAGATACAGATTTTATGACGTTACTATACTCTTGCCACAGAGTTTTCATTTTAGAAAGAAAAAAAAATGTTACTGCAAGTTTGTTGCTAAATTTGACAAGTAAAAGGGAAAGGGACAAGTTGAAAATAAGAAAAGTGGTTATAATTTAACTGACTTATAAACGAAACGGAAACTGCAAATGTTATCTTTCTAAGAGTGGTTACTGCCGCCAGACTGGATATCCAGCAGATCACTGCAAATATTTTAATTATGTATCGAAGTTCTAAAACCGGATTCAATATTTAAGTTTTGCGTATCTTCAAAGAGGCACGAACCGCTTCCTAGATTTGTAGGTGAAAGTTCAATATTAAATCACGATAATGCTCGCTCATATATGGCAATGTCGGGACAAAATGTAGTTCGAGTTATGGACTGGTCCCGACCTCAATCCAATTTATAAAACAAAGGGTTAGTCAGGAAGATCCAGAGCCAGAAAATCCAAAGGAGCCAAAAACACTTCAGTATGGACATCTATAGATAAAATATTATTAACAAAAATTGGTGTCCGCTTCACTCAGTTTCTCCGCTGACTTCTTTTAAACTAACCAATTTTGATATGGTTTTCACTAGTGAAAGGAGCAATAAACGAGATAGGTTTGTGTATTTAATTTTTTGATATGAACAATAAATTTGGTTTCAATTAATTAATCCCTTATGACCCCAGTCATTATAGGAACTGGGGTCCTTGGGCAGCAATGTATTGTTCAAGTAATAGTAATTTAGTAAATAATTGCCTTAAATAAGAGTGATGAAGTTAGTTATGAACCAGAAATAATACAAAAAAATACACTCAAAATAATGTGAAGTAGAAATAAACCGCTAAAAAAAATTGACTACTCCCTCTGCGGACCTCACTTGGGTCATCTATTGATGAGTTAAAGAACATTATGGTTGACCTACTGTTATTAGGTTTCAAAAAATTCAAAAACCCCTATGTGCCAATCCAGGTCTTGGTATCTTTATGACATATACCTATCATACAAATTCGTTTTATACGTGATAACAAATATTCACAAATAAAACTGTTTTTGAGTAATAAAACTGTTCATCAATCTGGAAGGACGCAGATACATTAAAAATTTTAACAGCCAAGCAAAGATCTCCGTGTATTTGATTATATTATGTATAGAATATACTCATAGTAAATTAAACAATGTAGTAATAGTAGTAATAAATAGTAACAGTTGCTTATACATAAGCATAAGAATATTTAACAAAGTTCCTTTTAATTTCAAGTCTAAACCTTTGGTGAAATTCAATTATAGATTACAATATTATTGTTTTATAATTAAAACTCTTTATTTGTACTATAAACATAAAAAAGAATTAAAAAAAAAGAAAGAAACAACAAGCAATAGTACAAAAGGCGGCCTTATCGCTTTATAGCGATGTTTTTTATATTAGCAATGTTTTTTATATTAGCGATTTTTATGCTACATAGTTCATAGATTACAAACATTAAAAATGTAACTTGAATAATAATAAATGAATGAAATTGTTGTTATAATAATAATAGTGAAGATTAATGTGGTAGGAATTAATTAGTATTTTTATGTATGTTATTTTATATGTATTCGTAAAATATTCGCAAACCTCCAAACGCTACAATGTAGCGAACATAGCGGCTACGATATAGAAGTGTCAGAGCACAATGAGTTTCGCTGTCTTACATTGGGCAGCAAATATGTGTGCTCCTTTTAGCGGCAGTAAATACTCCTTTATCATCAAAAGAACTGTGATTAGACCTTTACATAATACAATAGCATTTTTATATTCTATATTGTTGATTTTATTTGAATTTTGTTTTAAAATTATTTTTTAAAAGACAAAATGTAACAAAGTATTAAGAAATAAAATTTAAAAAAATACGGTCGATTCCCATCTTACATTAACATACAAAAAATAATTTTAACAAATGTCGGTAGACATATGTAGGCACTTCCAGCTGAGCCTGCAACTTCATAAGCGTGGTATTCGGTATAGCGCATAACGTTTTTTTTTTTTTATAAACCGATTGGAATGAAACAAACACTAAATGTTACGGGAACCGTGCTTTAATAAATCAGTGAAAACCGCATTCAAATCGGTTAACCCTTTTCTGAGATTAGCGTGCACAAACAAACAAAATTCTAAAACTTTTTTTGACCTCGGTAACATAAGTAGGTACAACGTGTACAATTTTTTTTTTTAAAAATATTCAATGTCACGGCACGTTTACGATTTTATAATAATAATATGTATAGATTATAGCCACAGGTGATATTAAAGTAAGGCACGGCACTGCATCCAATTAAACTGTAATGAAGTATAACAAAGTGGACTAACCGCTACTTAGCGAAATCCAAAGCAGGTTTTTAGCAATTTAAATCGAATTTTCTCGTCGCTTACCGTCCACCCTTTTGTATGCTAAACACATAGAATACTGTGCGTCTGGAAGAGACATTACACGCCACTAACAATTGTTACCGAGCTCACGAATCGAATACGATTTATTGACATCATGTTAAATAACCTTGTTTCGTGTGAAATTTAACTCGAAATTATGGCACCGTTTGGAGACAATACTTGACTTATAGGTAAACAAACTAGCCGTGCCATGTATCTGCACTCGTCTTAAAATAGTTCAGGGAAAACCCTGTTGATTATGGAATTTAACAAAATGAGTTATTACAAAATAAAAAATGGTTAGACAAGTAACCATTTTTTGGTAGATGCCTATTGCAGTGTTGGTACCGACCTCAGTTTAAGCTTTTTAATAGTTTTATTAAAGATGGGTTTGCTCTTGGCCAGCATCTAGCCGTGTAGGAAAGATGAGGCTGATGATGGAGCGAGCTCACCCAGAAGATGCCTTTGACTTTGAACCTTGGTAATAAATGTTACCCGTGGTTTCGCTCGAGCAATCTATTAAACAAGTTCAGAACTAAAGTTTATTTTATACTGTATCAATAATAATTCATAGTCAATATCAATGAATATTGTTGAGAATTTGAATACAATTAAAATTGAAATAAATTCATTGATTACTTACGTGATAAGTAATTAAGATGACTCTTTTCTTGTAACAAGATACACACAACAGCAAAATCTTTCTTTTGTTTTTAAACATAGTCTTTTAGGAAAATTGCTCGCAAGGAGGGTTGTTACATTCGGCATTCGGTTTAAAGTAAAAGCATATTATATTATACATAAATTTTAGAAAGCTAACATTTATGTATAATAATATTATAAAGAGGTGATGTTTGTTTGTTTGTATATTTATATGTAGGGGGTAGGTAATCTTCGAAACTACTCATCCGATTTCCATCCATCCATTTTTCCATGGAAACATCCTACCTATAATGTACATTTGAAATTGAGATGTCCTAGCTACCATCTATAAAGGTTTTTCTAAAATTTTGGAATTGCTGGCGTATGATTTATTATTTTTGGCGAGTTGAATAAGTGGCGCGAATGTGTTGCTTCTGTCTGTCTTCGGTTATTCGCATTATAGTAAGTTAGGCAACAAATTCTCCCAATAGCGCGACCGCGCCGTGAATCCACAGAGGCAGTGCAAAGTCAAAACACGTACGCTACAACTGCGAGGTAAGTAGATAATTGTTTTTTAATGATACCGAGAAACAATCTGAATTCCCCGCGAGTGAAGCCGCGGGCACAACTAGTATTAATATTCGTGACAAAATAAAATAAAAACTAATTCACATAAACATTCATTCTTAAAACAATTTATTTCTGCTTTTTACTTCATTCCACTTAACTTCCGCGTTTAAATGTGGATAATAACTAGGAGAATGTGTTAAAGACACTTCATCCATATGTATGTTGATGATTTATGTATAACTAAAATAGGTAAAATTACAAAAAAATTCATCAATAACTTGAAAAACGTACGACATTACATTCATAAACTCAAAATTCGAATCAATATTTTAAGAAACTTTTATGTGTGTTGCGGGATTTAATTAAACCATAAAATCGAGATATTTAAATAACTGAATTACACTTTACTCTTAATTCATTTATAAAAGTCTAAATGAGAAAAAATTGTTTTCAAATTAAAGCATATGGCAACATCCATTATCTTTGTACCGGTGTTAAATGCGTTTGACATTTTATTAACGAAGCGGACGATTCACAAATGAGCCGGACGACCGCGATTAATTGCACACATTTTAATTGTTTAGTCTCGAATGGTGATTACATTTGGCAGATCCACATCTCTGTTTCAGCAAAAGCTTCGACTATCTGAATTTTGAAACCGAAGGAAATTAACTTTTATTATTATTATTAATTTTTTTTAGTAAATCAAGGTAGCGCTTGACCACTATCTCATCTGATGTGAGGTGCAGATGCGGCCGAAGGTGGACCACGATTACCCAGTAAATGCCCATTTACCCTGGTTTTGAATACCCCGAGATTGTAGTTCTGTGGGAACACAGACGCAGGCAATGAGTTCCACTCCTTAGCAGTCCGAACAAGGAAGGTGGAACTGAAACGCTTCGTGCGTGATCGAGGTACATCGACCACGAAGGGATGAAACCCCTGCCCACGCCTAGTGGTCCGCAAGTGTAACGGTTCCGGTTGGATTAATTCGTACAGAATAGATGCACACCATGCACACTCTCAATACACCAATATTTTCTCTTTCTTTTTCTCTTCTAATTGCTCTACAATCATTTGAAGTTGACTGTATCTTCCCGAATTTTATTTGAAAATCTGATTTTAAGTTATTAATAAGTTTAAACGAACCTATCCCTTGCTAATGCTATATTCTTAATCCTACTGAGGTCGGCTGTGTATTTGCAACACCTATGGCGTTGCTTGAGTATAGCCACCACCTACCATCAAGTGGACCGTCAGCCTGTCTGACGACCTTACTTACTTAAACAAATCTAAAAAAATTAAAAAATAGTGTCATACAAAATTTCTTGACACAAAATATAAAAGCAAATAGGCTTTTAAACTTTTTTGTATTGAAATCACGAGTTGCTAAGTGCTAAACATATTTTGTACGAGATCACACGATTCGAGAAGGTTTTATAGTTTTATTTAACATATATTAAGTCGATCGTCTTGTTCTATAAGAGAAGTTATCTGTGATGAAGCAAACAGATTTCTGCAAAGAATAGACCGAAGCTAGGCATAGCAGCTAGGCAAGTTAGCTTTGTTATTTAAATAAATACATAAATTTATACAATCTTTAAAGGGAACCCGTATTTCCAAAGTTAAACAGAATGCAAATAATTTAGGAAGTTTATATACAAGATGGTTTAAAAGAAGCGTTTTTGTTGGATTACACATTTATATACATACATATACATACATACACACACACAAATGTGTGTACGTATGTGTGTGTACAACACACACACACATATATATATACGTGGCTCCACAATTATCGAAAAGTTGTGTGTAAATTAATAGAATCAAAAGGAATTGTTATTTACATTCGAACAGACTTTGCAGTTAATGTACCAATTCTTATTATTCAAAATCTCTAAATCACGTGATACCATCCCATACATTTTATTATCGTTATCGTTTTTAAAATGTTACTTTGTCAAAGGCCCTGATCGCTAATGTTGAATTTGTCGTAATTATCACCGATTTTCAATTCTTCTAGCTTTTAAAAGTTGAATTTGATAACTATGCATACATATTATATTAAAAAATAACACAAAATAAAGTCGCTGTCCGTCTCTCTCTGTTTCTCCTTCTAAACCTTCTTCCAAAGGTTTCTTGTTTGATACGTTTTCACTAATGGAAAGAGCAATAAACGGGAAAGGTTTGTGTTTATAGTTTGCAGAAAAAAAGCATCCTTGCGAAGCCGGGGGCGGGTCGTTAGTTCTTGATGTGGGACGTTTGTCATTTACACATTGCGATAACTCATTTTAACATTCATTACCTTTTAATTCACTAACGAGTACGGTTATATGTTGAATTTTACTGAGAGGTTTGTTCTAATTTACATACTTTTTATAGTGTGTACACGAGACGAAAAAAAAAAACGCACTGTTTTTCACGTCAGTGTGATCCAGCCCTAAGTACTAACCCGTGCTTCCATGCTGCTATTCTAAGAAATATCACAGCTTGAAACTAGCCTACCATCTTTGAACTACAGAGAATATTGATTTACATGTTACTACGCGTTAAGGTGAATGTCTATGCGAAGTGTCTAAACCGAAAACAGTAGACTTTTTTACAATATGAAAGAAGGAAATGTAGGTATGAAACTAATTCTTCTATTAAAATTAAGTCGCTGTCTACTTCTGTCCGTTTCTTCGCTAGATTTTTCTAAAACACACAATGGATTTTGATACGGTTTTCACCAATGGAATTAGTGATAAATGAGAAAGATTTGTTTATGTAATTTGCACAAAAAAATTGCACGTTGCTGGTGGTATATAAAAATCACGTGATACAAGTTGCGCTCCCGCTAATCTCCGAAACCGCCCTACCGATTTCATTGAAAACTTTGTGAATTTTTAAGGTTGGTTTCAACTTGAAAGGTATAATTTACAAATTACGCAAATGAAATCACGAACCAAAGGTAGTTTAAATATAAAATTTAACTACGTTCATAATGTAGTAAGATTTAGTTTATCACTGTTAAACTGGATGACGCTTTGGGACATATTTGTGTAAAAAAAATAGCTCATTACAAACAATACTATTCCATCCATTACTAAGTATACCAAAGCAAATAGGTACTATTGCAGAATGTCTACTTATAGATGGATCTTGCCATCGGATGGTCTATTCCCATTATGCCCCACAAGAAATGTCCAATTTGGGACATTTTGGGAATTACAAAAATAAATATTTCTATCGTTCCCAAAATGTCCACTTTCTTCCCAAAATGTCTATCTTGATAGATAGACAGATAATTGGTCCTAATTTTAGACAATAAATAAAAGCTTATTCTTAACACAAGTTATCCCTTAAACGATGACAACTTCGCTTTTTGTTTCTGATAATATCCAAGTAATACGGGTACGTTTACACACTCTTATTCCGGTATTATTGACTCGGTTACCATACAATGTTGCATGCAATTCGTATCCCTCTCGCTCCCACACCCACAAACACTGTCACGAAAGGGACAGTGATAGGTTTTTATGAACGTGAATAGCTCGAAGGGCTTAAATGTTTCTCAGTGGTTATTTTGTTATTTTGTTCCAAACTCCGTTACCAATTTTATTCCAACAAGAAGCGGCTTTGACGTTCTATGAAATGCAATATAATATTATTCTATACGATATATAATTATTAACGTTATGATAATGGATACATTTTCATAATAATGTGTGTGTGTGTGTCCACACACACACACACACACACACACATATATATATATATATACATATATGATAAAATCGTAAACGAGCCCTGTCTGTACATAAACATTAAAAAAAGAAAACAAATTGCACACGTTGTACTTATGTTACCGAGACCAAAAAATAGTTTTTAGAATTTTTGTCGGTTTGTCTCCTTGTCTGTGCGTTTGTGCACGCTAATCTCATAAACGGCTTAATCAACTTGAATGCAGTTTTCACTGATGTATTGTAGTAAGCTTCCTGTAACATTAGTGTTTGTTTCATTCCAATCGGTTTACAAACAAAAAAGTTACGCGCTATATCGAATACCACGTTGTTGGTATAAATGTTGGTGTATTGGTTTAAAAAAAAAACTTTATTTATTCTTCCCAATGAAAAAAATTTGAGTCTCAATCAGAGAAATCACCTTAACCACTTGAACAACTAAAATAATAATTTTCATGAAAATATTGAATTTTAAATATGAAGTTATTTTCTTCGGATGAGTGAACTTTGGAAGTTATTTTATTAGCAAAAAGAGATACTAGATAATTTTCTTTAATTTTTTGACACAATTTTAACAATCCTCATTAATCATGACAATTATTGAACAAATTTAATTTTGATATCCCAGATTATCCACGAAATTTTGGATGTATTCCCTCAAGGAATAAAAAGTACCGAATCTAAATTAATTGTAACATAGGTAATTAAGTACCAGCACGGACAAATCCAATATCAAGTTAGGAGCGAAAACCGCGCACCGAAGCTTACTAATAACACTGCAGGCGTATTAAACCCATGGTATATACAATTGAACTTGCACAAATCCATGCAAAGTGTTGTAGGAAGAATTGGTTGTTGAGCTTGTTTTCTGGTTCCGGGTGTTTTCTACAAAGTACCTCTCGATACTGGATGTCGCAATTTTTCACACTAACAATATATTGGAGCGAATTTCTTTTAACAGGAACAATACTGGACAATTCTAAAACATCTACATATATACATATTTATATTATATATATATTATACATATGTATCTATACTTACTAATATTATAAAGCTGAAGAGTTTGTTTGTTTGTTTGAACGCGCTAATCTCAGGAACTACTGGTTCGAATTGAATTTTTGTTTTTGTTTTGAATAGTCCATTTATCGAGGAAGGCTATAGGCTATATAATATCACGCTGCGATAAATAGTATTATATATAGCAATGTCCAGTACCGCGCGCCCCATGCGCACGCCGCCGCCGTATGGGCCGCAGCGAGGCGTGGCCGAGTTCAGCTAGTTATAAAATAAAATCGCTGTCCGCCATTGTTTGTTTCGGCACTTCTTGGCAATGCTCGGTTCACGTCAAGCTACCGGATATTTCTGACTTTTTTGCTCCGCTCTTAAGGGTCGGAGCATGATTTTTATATCTCTTAAAGGTCGGATCCGACTACTAGTTCTAGAGTTTTCAAAGAAAAAAAGAAACAAAATAACGTAATGACATAGGTATGGTGGCAAAACGTGGCCTCACACTGCAGGACTAGTCCACAAGCTCAAAGTCGCTCATCGAGTTATCGAGCAGGCTATGTTCGCAGTTTTTTGGTGTATAGGATAAACGAAGAACCAAAGTTGTCAACCTAGTCGAGAGAATTAGCAAGCTTATATGGGCCGGTCACATCTGTCGCAAAGCGGAGAGCTCGCATTGGAAAACGCAGCGCAGCGCAGCGCAGCGTACGGCCACATTGGACAGACGCCTGAAAGGTAAGAAGTCCTTTCTATACTCACAGGCGTAACAAGACTTACCAATTGCATTTTATTGATATTCAAAGTTATCTCAAAAGAACCTCGACACGGGCACAGTCTAACCTGTGGTCTAACCATACTTACGTCATACAGTCAGGTAACGAATGTACTTGCGTAGAGCAACGTTCGGCGAACTCGCTTCAGTTTGCATACTCGAACACTGAGCGTTGCCGGACTGTATGGTTCGTTAGACTGTGCTTAGACGAAGCTGTAATTATAATTACATCCTTGAAATAACATGAAAGAATCTGGACAATCACGAATATAATACCAATATATGTTATAAGAAATATAGAAAAAAATCACGGAAAACTATATGATGTTTAGAAAATCTAACCGAATATATATAGCATGTTTGTGGACACATAGACTTCCATTTCCATGCACTAAAAATGACGTACTGTTACTCCACGGTGGTCTTCTGTGAGGTTGGCAACTGCCGCCAGTTAATAGTTTCCGGAACGGGATTGTCTTTCAACATCCATATGCGGGTAATTTCTTTTGCGGTAAACAAAATATGTTTACACCAAAACAAAATGTACCTATCTACACGAAATTTACTTCGAAACAATTTATTTAGTATTATTTTCATTGCATATTAGCGATTCGCCACTGGCTTCTCACGGATGCATTTTTTTATTACAAGTTATGTACCCAAACCTTCCTCGTTTACTCGTCTTTCCATTAGTGAAAGATGTATCCAAATTCATTGGGAGGTTTAGAAGCAGTTAGCTTAGAAACACACAGAGGTTACGACTTTATTTTATAAATTTACGAGCACTGTATGAGCAAAACTAGCTGTACCCGGCCTCGCTTCGCTGCGGCATGCGCGCTATGCGCGCGCAATACTGGACACTGCTTATAATTGTATACATTACATATTTTTTTTTCAAATAGAAGTAGTGTCCAAGTTACTCCTTACAACATCAGTTATCTGCCAGAGAAAGTCCTGTCAAAATCGATCCAGCCGTTTCTGAGATTAGCCGGAACAAACAGACTGACAAAAATTTAAAAAATATAATTTTGTTAAAAAAGCAACTATTTTGACATTACAAAAGAAATACACGATCCGTTTTTTAATACATGTTTGGTTGTGTGATCATATAGTCACAACCATAATGATTAATTAAGGTAAATAAAGATAGTTTGAACTTGTTTCAACTAAAGCCTTAAAACTATCATTTTTGTAATTGCAACGAGCACAATTTGTTGAATTACAAATTGCCGCGTATCAAACCGTAGTAAAAATAGTTATGGCTGTACATTTTATCAGATAAGTCGTATAAATATGGATTACTGCCACTGTTTATAATATTTTATTTCGGCCCGCGATGAGTTTTAGTATTTTACACGTTTATATTCGCAATTATGGATTGTAAAAATGTTAAATGGAATGCCGTAATAGGGGGGCCGTAAAACGTAGCAACTCAGTAATGAGAATCGAGCGAGCGATCCGTTTGGAGCGATTCAAAGAAAATACAATCATATTATTTGTGTAAGTAATTCAATCAGTATCTTTTAAAGGGAACCTCGTCATGTTTTTGTGTATCTTATAACGTGTTTCTTTTTAATTAACCTGTTCGAAATATAAGAGTGTCTTTATATTTCTGTCAATAAAATTCTGTAGTTTGAAGAACACAATGTTGTGACAATGTATCCAAGTATAGATCTACTATACTGCAATCGGTATACAATATAACATGTATATATACAATTGTATACATTACTATTGTATATACCACTATTGGATTATAATCTATACTAATATTATAAAGCTGAAGAGTTTGTTTGTTTGTTTGAACGCGCTAATCTCAGGAACTACTGGTTAGAATTGAAAAATTCTTTTTGTTTTGAATAGTCCATTTATCGAGGAAGGCTATAGGCTATATAACATCACGCTACGACAAATAGCATATATAAACAGTGTCTAGTACCGCGCGCCCCATGCACACGCCGCCGTGTACAATATATTAACATATAAAACGTGATGCCACATACCTACAATAATTAAATAAGTCTGTTCCCAGTAATTACACTGCAGTTACATTGATGTATAATATTTTGTTCCCATTAGTTCAATTATTCAGAAAATTCTGTTTATTTTTTATTTTTGTGCTGACGGTCCACTTGTTGGTAGGTGGTTACCGTCGCCTATAACACAATTAACCTACCTGCTTACAGCTGCTGTAAGCGCGCTGTCGATTACAGTAGAATTAAGGGTCCTTGATTGGATAGCGGGCTATGGCATGCCTTACTCACTCACCGAAACACAACAAGCACACGTGCTGTTATTTCACGGTGGTCTTCTGTAAGGGGGTGGTTACTGCCGCCAGACGGGCTGCCCAAATGACTGCGAACCGCGATGTGCTCTGCCACTATTAACTATTATTGTTTATTTTTTTCGTCCATTAACATTGGATATAATAATTTTAGTCTGTTCCCAGTAGTTTCTCTGACTTTACAACTTCAGTAACAGATGAGCTTCAGAAATAGTTCTAACCTCATTAAGGAACTTTATTAATTCATCTTACAATAATCTATTGTATAAGGGGGTGATTATTTGCATTGCGAAAATTGCCAAGTTTTTTTTGCGCCATTACGTTTTTTATAAATCTGCCTACATTTTGATATACCTATGGTTGGTTAAGGAACAGAGAAATAGTCAAAAACTACTTCAACTTACCTGTTTACACCTGGTTGACAGGTAACCAACCAGCTCACGAAAAAGTTCAATCTTTTACTTTCGATTAGTACTACACTTTTAAAGAAAAATAATTTTTGTACTACGAAAAACAATTTAATTATTATTTTTTTAATTAAAAATAGCCTGATCAGGTTAAGGGCTGCCAACTGCCGTGGATAGTGTTTATTTATACATTTTAATATTAAAAATATATTAATTTGCCTTAGAATAATTAAAAAGTCGAATGCGTCGCTCATTTGTTCATATTGGTTTGAAGTATAATCGAGAACACAAATGTTTTCTATCAAATTCCCTTTAACTTCACTTACTCCTTATATTTAATCTTCATTGTATCCTCACAAGTAGCGGTGAATACCAAGATAACTTCGGCTTCAATTTAAGTACTAAGTCAACTATAAAAATAATTACGTGTATAATGTCGTTTGTAAAAGGTTTTACGTGTTAAGATATTTATATTTCTGTAATTCACATTTGTTTTTTACTATAAATCGTCGGTACCTGTTTGCGACCAAGCCCATTTACGACTTCGCCGTCTAAACGTAATTATAATTATTCATACTAAGTACAGATTGTTCAACTTCAAAAGTTATTGCAGCGACATAAACATTGTACATGTTGCATTATAATCGTAAAATTTTAACGAGTCAAGTATAGTAAAAGTACTGACTGGATAGAGGCAATATGTCGCATATTTATATTATATTAATTAAAATTCAGTACACACTCTACTCGACATAGAGCTGACATAGTTATATGAGCGTCTGTATAATAGGCATCTTCTGGGTGAGCTCGCTCCATCGTCGGCCTCATAAGCACATATTCGAAATGATATCTCGCTTGAGAGAAATCTTATATATTATTTATTTATTTAATGAAGTACACAAACAGAATGCAATTAATAAAACCCAAAAAGTGCATGTGTAAAAATTAATTGCTAAATTGGACTCCTAACTGTATTTTTGTATTTTGTAAATATTTTGTATTTTGTATTACAATAATAATACAAAATACTAGAGATACAGAATATAGGTAGTAAATAGGTACTACTGCAATACGATTTTAAGAAACCACCTAAACCCACCCAATCAATGAGCCTAATTAACGTTTGAATATGGAAAACCTACTATCAAATATATCTATTTCGGCCTTATGTCCGCCAACCAGGTCATTATAGGCTCGACACATCCTGATCTAAGGATTGTAGTAAGATGTGATATTCTTATGTTCCAGAGTCAGACGTTTGCT
This sequence comes from Bembecia ichneumoniformis, assembly GCA_910589475.2. Taxonomy (NCBI): domain Eukaryota; kingdom Metazoa; phylum Arthropoda; class Insecta; order Lepidoptera; family Sesiidae; genus Bembecia; species Bembecia ichneumoniformis. Next base: position 5,576,693 of record OU342537.1, on the reverse strand, counting down.
CTAAATCAACTTATTTAGAACAGCAAAACTATAAAAAAAATATTCCTTGCGTATCAAATAATATGTACAATTTATCTAATATATAAAATTCTCGTGTCACAGTGTTTGTAACAAAACTCCTCCGAAACGGCTGGACCAATTTTTTGTATATTTGGTAGGTATGAGAATAGGTCGTAAAGTATTTTTCACCCTCCTACCCCCACCCCCATTTAAAAATCGCAATTTTAGTATTTTTCTATTGAACAATATTCAAATAAAACCTTCGTTGAATGACGTGAAGTGTCGTGTCACTTTGACATATGGTTTGAAAATTCAATTAGTGTTATAGAGTTATTTTCGGGTTTGGGCAGGACAACGTCTGCTGGGTCAGCTAGTATTAATATAAAGCTAAGCTTGTAAAAGCTGAAGCTGAATAGTCTGTTTGCTTGTTTGTTTATTCGAACATGTTAAACTCTGCAATTACTTAATAGGATTTAAAAAATATTTTTCGCATTTGATTTACAAATTCTTGAGGAAAGTTATAAGCTAAAATTAAACTGCGGGTGAAGCCGCGAAATGCAGTCAAATAATTATATAAATGAATATTTAAGTTTAAGCATTCTTGATCACTGTGATTTTTTAAAATAAAAACGTAATATATTTTATTTTTTGTAAGATTGAAAGAAAATATAGTGGTGGAGGCATTTAGAGAATAGATTAAGGTTGCTGTCATCACACTATATGATACCATTCTAATACCGATCGAAGGAGACATCTGTATCTTAGGCTGATAATATATGAAAAAATCGTAAAATTTTAAATTTTATATTCCTCATTTTTATTCTCTAAATCTAAATCGATTTTAAATTTTTTTTCAAAAACTATATGACAAGAAAATATCCTTCATCTTTTCTCTTTTGAAAGCGCTTAAAAAACTAATCAGTTTTAAATTATACCTATCTGTATCGTATTAAAAATATTAAATGGACTAGTGCTAAAACCCACGGACGAAATAAATGGAGTGTATTTCTTTTTTAACATTTGTTCCTTTGCTTTTTTTATCCCAAAATATGAGTCTTCTTCCGTTTTAATTTTTCCCATTTCATTTTTTTATTATAATGTATTGTTCACTTTTCAATTTCTCTTTAATTTACTTAAAATAAAACAAAACAGTGCTTTTCCATTCTTTTAATTTAGAGAGATTTGATGGATTCTATCGATTGATGCCATAAAAGGATAGGTGTTATTTTTTCGGATTCTAACCGGTTCGATGCCTGGGTGTGGCAAGTGTACATATCAAAACTCTTTAAATGCAGTTTTGTTCTTTTTAACAAATAAGGAATGTTTCCTTAGAGTAAAATTTAGAGCATTTTCCCTCCGGGTGCGGTTAAAAAATTCCACCTGTATAATTAATATCCACTGTATCATTCCCTAATTACGCTGAGTCGAGTCGACGACCTCGGGACTTAAGGACGAGTTAACATTACTGTATATTTTTATTTTTCAATAAGTATGAAAAATGATTTTACAGGTTGTAAAAAATATAAGGTTACAAAACCTCAGAATGCAGAGCAAACCAAAAACTAAAGAAAGAGAAACTAGCCATGTTTAGAGAATTTATTAAATTTTCCAGCGAGTAATTATCCGTTGACATTGCTAATGTTTTATTATGAAGTATTTTATATTTTATACTAGCGATCCGCCCCCAGCTTCGCCCGGGGTGTATTTTTTATATATAAACATTCCCCGTTTATCCCTCTTTCCATTAGTGAAAACCGAATTGAAATCGGTCTACCCGTTCACGCGTGATGCCGTGACCAAGGGAAATAGGGATTCATTTTTATATATAAGAAAGACAATTGTAAATAAAGATTCTGTCATGTTTATGGACACAGTGCTTTGCACGTAATTGTGATTGAAAGCGGCATCTGGTATGTTCTGCATTCTGGGATGATTATCAATTATATGTTATTATGTATATAATATATATGTTACTTACCTTCATAGACATATCTTAATCTTAACTTACCCAAGACATATCTTAATTTTGTAAAAGACATAGAAATGAAAATCTATAATCTATAACTTACCAATAATCTGACAGCGTATAAAGAAGACAGTCCATCGATGTTCGCGACACACGGCATAGCACAGCTCGCGTCCACACAACACAAGGCACTTGTAAAAGAAAGTATCATTCGCAAAACAACTTCATGGATGAAGATAGTACACCACTTATATTATTAATTTCGCTCAGCATCCTCCTACAAAAGAAAATAACACTAAATAAAAATAAATATCGACTAACACACACTATATCACATCACTATAGGCTCGAGGAGGGAGTGTCACACATTTTTTAAAACTTTAAATTTCGAATTTCTCCACCTTTGTCCGGTCACTGTAAATTTGAAATCATGACTCGTTAGATAGAACTTTGTTTTGTATTGATTTTTGATTTCTTCACTTGATATTTATTATTGTAGCATATATTTTTATTATTATTATTATTATGGATCGTGTGTGTACGTGTGCAACTTTGTGTGAATGATGATAAAAAGACCATTTTGCCTGACTAAAAATACACATCGAAATTTTGATTCTGATATAATGTTATAATTGCTATTTATTATAAATATTTTAATAAAATAGTGTGGTTAAATAGCAACGAATTCCATAAATATTTTATGAGTTGGAGAAACGAGGAAAAATCTGATTTACAAAGAAAAAAATAACAAAATCGTCAATTTATTAATAAAGTTATTATTATTACTTTTAATAATTATTAGTTTTAATAATAAACATATATTTTGACAATCATGTTACTACATTAAATAGTTGTGTTTTAAATTTTTACATAATTTTTTCAAGATAATTACTTTAAGTGCACTTTCGTTTACGACTGTTAAAAAAATTTTTTTTTCCAAAGCGAGATATTTTTCCAAAGCGATTTATTTAAAAGTCCGGCGTTGTATATTTTTCTTATATTCAGTGATTAATAGCATAACGGTTGGTTGGACAAGGATTTACTATTGATAAATGACTGATAATAAAGAATAATAGTATGTAAACTTATTATTAATTTGAAAATATAGCTAATTTCATACGAAATTAAATAACGTATTGAAAAAATTGTAAGTACTTTACAGCATTCAAAATGGCCTTTTATATTTTGGGCGTAGTTTTAGTATTTTCTGAGATCAATTAGTGAACAAAACTGAATTAGCATGTGGCTTTTACGTTAATTAAAAAATGATATACCAGAGCACAAGATGCGTTCCGGTCACAGTGTAAACATGTACACAAATAAACATGGACATGTAAACACGTCGCTTATTTGGTACGTGTAAATTAGATAAAAAATCCGTTTAAGAACAGAAAAAAGTGAAACAACTAAAAATCGTGTAGTTATTAGCAAATAAGTATTGGACGTTAAACAATGAAACCTCTTAATCGGCAATTCTTTCATTTTTATCTTGGAACAAATGGAAACAAATGTCAGGTGACAACAAGGTAAGCTCACGTTCCGTTCTACGAAATAAATCTCTGAAAGAATGTAAATTGTAACTCATATTGGAAAAATGGATGAAATGAAATTAGATTCAAAACCTAAAAAAATACGGAAAGCTAAATCCTTTGATAGCTGAAAATAAAAAGCTAAATATATCCATAGCTTTTAAATTGAGAAATCCAGCACATTCTAATGGCGAAAGTTACGATAATTATGTATACGGCAATGAAGTGGCGAAAGATCTGCGTAAACGGAGATGCACTGGGAACGGGTTTTAGTTTCGAGTATTTAAACGAAAGACTATGTTTTCTATTAAATACGAGGGATATTAGTGACTACCTTTGACTAAAAACCCAAGCCAAGATACACTTATTGTGGCATAACCGAACAAAGCGTTATCAAAATCTTCTATCTAGTATTTCTTTACATACATATTTAGTATTTTCATCGATATTATTATTTATAATAATCAATAATTCTGCTAATTCAGTTAAACTTTTTGTTGGTGTAAATGCATTTGTAAACTTATTATGTATGTATGTATTTATGTTTGAGCTTAAAATAAATGAATAAGTTAGTGTGCTATAAAATGATTACGAATTTAATTGAATGCAAATATATGTCAAGTGTTGCTTAAATAAATACAACATTTGACATTTAGTAGAGTTTTCTTCTTTGTGTACTTTAATTAGAAGTGTCTGTACGTAAAAGTTTTCACTAAATTTCCATTTGTTAAAATAACTAATACTGTGTTTAAAGGATTCTAATCCCAAGTATACTTTTGTAATATTAAAATAATGCAGTTGTAAAAAATGTTGCACGCACCTGAATAGTTTTAAACGACGTCGTCGTCTTGACTTGACGTGTATTTGCAGACAATTTTTGAACGATACCCCTAATTAGAAAATAAAAAAAACATTAGACATAAAAACACCACCATAACTACAATTACCATGCACTGTTTTATGCCTTCGTATTTGATAAATTTTATTAAATTTTTTTTTTTGAAAACAAGATTTACTAATTTAATAATATTTAATTTGGAGGTTTTTTTGTGTGTGTATGTGAGTGTATATGGAAATAATTTTCGTCTCTGTGTGTTTTTAGTGTGTTTTGGAACAACTAATATTACTGTATTTTAAAGTCCGTACGGGCGTGTCGAGTTCCGCAGCTCGAGACCGTCGAAGATGTTCAAATTGTGTCTCTTCGCGTACTCGTTGATCAACATTTTTCCTGTGAACAAAGACAATCGCGCATTTTCAACATTCGCATGGCTTGCAGCCAGAGGAAGGTTTAAGGCTGTCATGAGATTAATAGTTCATGAAAATAAATAATATTTTGCATTTTTATTGAAAATAATTAATATTGATAACATTTATGAAAATATAAATTAATTAAAAATTCACACGATTAAACACACGACAACCCTACGAGCTTTTTTAAAAAATGTTTTTTTTAATAAAATTTTCTGGCGAGTTCGTTTCATTTTATATGAATTTTGATGATTTTTATGTTAATTTACGTATTTTAATTTAAAAATTAAAATAAGGAAAACGTTTAAAATTATTTTATTAACGTTATTTTTATATTTTGAATTGTTAAATAAAAAATATTATTGCACCCTTTATCTCAGAATGCATATCTGCAAGATAAATAATAAAAAATTGACAAAACGTTTAACAGAATGGGCGCCAAGAGACAGGAAAATAAAAAAAGGGAGACCAATTAAAATGTGGAGACACATTTTCAACCAGAGATATGGACCCTTATGGATGCCAGAGACGCGGGAAAGAAATGTATGGAAAGGTTTAGGAGAGGCCTATGCCGCAGGGGCGACTACTACTAATATAAATTAACTTATATAGGTATACCTACATACATATAATCATATATGTAACCATAAAAATACATAATACCTAAACTATTATAACCTACATTATTTTTATGTCAAGTTTCAACTGCAGTAGAAAATAAAGGCTATTTTTATTTTATTTATTTATTTATTATCTCAGAATGCGTCAATATTTCGATTTTTAATAACTAAAAAGTATTTATTGGCTATTAAAAATGTTAGGGATATGGGAACCAATGAAATATTTAATTTGTAGTAAATTATATCAATTAATTAGTCACTATTTGGTTTAGCATAAAGATGTATTCGTACTCTCCTTGACATAACTATGTCTAAATCAAAAAGTCAAATGTATAAGGCTCTTGTATGAAATTTTAATGTTGATATGTGTGAAGGAGAAAGACTTTCGATCCGCTTGTTGAAGTGAGACATTAAATTGATATATTCCAACAAAGAACAACCCAGTAAAAATATTGGATAAAATTTTAAAACACAAAATATCGAAGCTTCAAATCAAAGCTTGCATTCGGCGGAAATAGATGGGATTTATTATTCCCCGAAAGAGGGCAGGATTATCCATAAGGCACTATAGGCAACGCCTAGTGGCCCGCTTCGGTTATCGGACCCCGAGTCAAGACAAAAATAATATGCAAGAAAATACGCATATTTTTGTTTCACTTGTTGCAATTTTTTTAATTGAATAGAATTATTTCATCCCTTCGTAATGTAGTTAAAAGAGCGTGTATATAAAATTTTAATAAATTTTAAATAAAATAAAGTCAAAACCAATACCACCAATACTCGATCTATCAGTTATTCTTTTACATTTAAATGAACCAAATTTAAATTTTAAATAAAGTTAAAAAAAATTAATTAAATTTAAATTAATTTAAGTTTCAAATGTACCAAAAGTATTCCTAAGTGAATATCTGTATACGTCCTAATTTCAAATTCAAGAGTCATTTTACATACAAGAGAATCAGTAATCAGCATGAAATCTTGGCAGTGTCCTTTATAGAACTACTATACATGCCGCCAGCTCTGGGACATTCGGATGCGCTCGATTCCCGAAAACAATAAGTCTTTCCGTGTCAATTAATATTTGGTCTTATATTAATTATTTCACAAGGGTACATTAAACTGTAATGAGTTTTTTTTAACTCAATATCAGCAATATTGTGTAATATTGCGAATGACGTAATCAAATTTTGAAATTTAAAATATGAATTATAGTGCTAGATTGAAAATATTAGATTGTGAATGGCAGTCGTAATTATTTAACATGTCTTAGTTTCGTTAAGTTTAATCATCAATAATTCTGGTTCATAATGAGCAGTTTAATAAGTTTATTATATTAAAAAATTGATTTTGGTGTATTATCTACCGAAAACGCTATTAAGGGGGAGACAAAAGCTAAATACTAAAAATATCCATTGTTTAATATTTATTTATTTATTTATTTAATTTAGGTTACATACAGCCATTATATAAAACTAAATTATGTATTATAATAAAGTACAAATAGGCCTAAAGAACCATAATTTGATTAAAGAGATAACTAAACTAAGATAAGAAAAGGAAATTAGAATGGTATGTAGTGATAAATATTGAAAGAAAAAAAAAAAAAAGAAAAAAAAAAAAAAAAAAATTACTATTTTTTAAAAAGTAATTCGCCAACTTTCTTTTTGAATGATGTTAAATTAATTGAGAATATGTCGATATCATTTAGAACCTTATTATAGTGATATTTGGAACGATGTAGGAAGGAATTCTTAGCATAATTAGTTCGACAGTAGGGAATGTAAAATGTGTCTCTCGATCTTGTCCCGAGTTTTGGAACTTTGAAGTAAATAGATTCTAAGAGTGAGGAAGATGTTTAATGAAGATGTTACAAGAAATAGACAAGACAATTGCTTTGAAAAAATATATATTATACTTAAACATGTGAAGAACCAATTGTATTAATTAGAATTTTCGTTAAAGTAATAGAAACTCCACAAAAAAAGTTAGAACACAAGAAGAATTTGACTTTTATTGAAAATTCTCTCGAAAACGGCTTAATGCACGCATATGAATCCTGTACCTATTAATAAGTTAATATCAGATTAAAAAATTGTATTAATAAAATTTTTTTTGTGTAATGTTCTAATGGTAAAAACAAAAAAAACACCATTTCAAGGCCTGTTGAATTGGATCCGCCGCCAGCGAGTTCTATAGTAAATGTTATTTGCCTCAGTGAATCCCTTAATTGGTTGATGATGTACATAAAAAATTAGTCTCTGTCCGCTTTTGTCTAACTTCTGAACTACCCAAAGGTTTTCACCAATGGATAAACGAGGGAGGTTATGTATATAATTTGCAAAAAAAAATGCATATGTGCAAAACTACGAAGCCTTTTGCTAATTTTTAAAAAGAATGTGGCAGTAGTCTTAACGAAAAAGAATTATGTCTCCTTATGTAAAAAATATTTACATAAACATTTTTTTAAATCGAGAACTACAAATGTGAGTTATATGTATATATTTTTACTCAATTTTTTTTAAATTAATTTACAGCTGTATGTTATTAGACCTATATGGAAGTTGTAACCGCTATATGAAATAAGATGCAAGAACGCAGTATTTTATAAATGCCAAATTAAAAAAATACATAATATAACAACATAAAAATCATCCAATTCATATCAATATTCGCCAATATCAAACGCTTCGCAAAATTTTTATGCAAGTCCAACATACCTTCGTCAATTTTTTTTGAAGCCTCTTCCAGGTCGCTGCCCGCGTAGTTTAGTATGACCAGCACTAAAGGCATCATCTCCCAGGAGTAGTGGAACTTCTCCAGGAGCTTGTGACAATTTTCTACCAGCGTATCGAGGTTTACGGCTGAAAAGACGAAATGAAATACATGAATTATCTGAAAGTACAAATGGTAAAGCCTTCCTTTAAAGAGAAAGGCCACTGGGATTTTTTGATTTTGACATAATTCTGTTCTATTAAAAAAACGTTAAGCCTAGAAAGTCTTATGCTTCTGAAAGCATCTGTCTGAAGATCTGTCTATTATAGATTAGTAGATTCGTCTGCGTTGAAAAATCAAAGATATAACGCTGATAATATATGTAAAGAAATATAACGCCTGACATGCCTACATCAAGCGTTGGATCTTTATTTTTAGATAGCTGGGGACCCCGGCTTCGCCCGCGTGATGTCCTAAATTTCTATCCTGAAGTATTATTCATGCACAACAATATTTGTCCAGATAACGGCTCAAGCCGTAACTCAGTGGCCTTGGGCTGGCCTGCCTCATCCTCGGATTTAAATCCGATTGAACATGCGTGGGACATGCTCCAGCGGAAATCATTATTGTTCTGGGGCCAAAAGATAAACTTTTTGAGCACCTCCGCCGTAACTGGAAGACCTCGACACGCGTTGATTTTGAGCATGCATAACCTCTGCCAATGTGTGTGTGTGTATTGAAATTACTCTTAAAACCACTTTAAAATATACTACCTATTTTTTAATAAACTAACATAAAAAAACATAAATAAATGTTTATGTACCTACTTTTTTAATAATTGCAATTTATAAGCAAAAGACGCGTGAAAATTCACTCGGTTCTGTTTGTTACGGTAGAGTCGCAAAGCGAGACTGTAGTCTTAGTTTGAAAGATTAGAATATCCTAGAGAATGGACTGGATTTGTGTTCCATTATATCTTATTCGTGTTTTTTATTGCACCGAATTATTGCGGAAGTGTCTTCTTTGCAACGTATCTCTTAAGTGGTGATATTTTCTCTGAAATACTTAGTAATTATACAAGGGACACACGAAGCAGCACGAACACACATTAAATAGGTACATATAACAATAAAATAAAGCATTGCGAAATATAAATAAAACACAGCATTATTAATTAGGTAGGGTACAATTACCGAATAGAAGGAAACTAACTCAAAATTAAATTAAATTTTTTGCTGAAGTCAATTTCCGTATTATTTATTTTTAAAATAAGTCGTTCAAAACAGTTCGTGGAACCTGTGAAAGAACAAAGCGTGGCGTGTATTGTAGTTTGTTTTAAGAAGCAATTACAAGCCCTTATCAAATTTCGAGTAAATATTTAGGTTGCATATCAAATAACTGTTTATATTGTTTGTAATAAATAGATACTTATATAATAGCTGTTAGTGTTTAAAGCCGGGACAAAAAAATATGACTCAATACCCCCAGTATCACTGAACGATGTCCCGCTTGTTAGGGTGAGCCAGTTTAAATACTTGGGCCACTGGGTTACAGAGGACTTGTCGGATGACATCGACATAGCGAGGGAACGTAGGGCATTGGCGGTGAGATGTAATATGATGGCCCGCAGGTTTGCACGTTGTGCTGATGATGTGAAAATAACATTATTTAAGACATATTGCCAGTCCTTTTATACATGTAACCTGTGGGTTAACTACACTCAAAAATCGTTTAATGCCCTGCGCGTCCAATACAACAACGCCTTCAGAGTGTTTCTGGGGCTACTGTAGTGCATCGGGGATGTTTGCAAATGCAAGAGTTGCAGATTTTTACGCTATAATGCGAATGAGAATAGCATCCCTGATGACTAGAGTACGGGGCAGCCCCGACACGCTGTTGAAGATAATTGCTGGGAAGATGGACTGCCCAATAATAAAACATTGGGTGATGTCACACATCACCCTCAACAGAAAATGATAGGTTCTATCATTTTTACTATATGCACATGCATCACCACATTATGTATATTGTTAGTTTATATTTTTATTTTAATTTTCTACAATGTATAGTAATATAATTTAAAAAAAAGCTATGGACACAATGAAGTCTGAAATAAAGTTATTATTATTACAATAATTACAGGCGATAACGTGTCACTTCCTGGAAAGGATTATTTGTATAAACAGTATTATAAATAAATGCGAATAGTAATTTTCTTATAAGATATAAATGAGTATAGTTAATATATACAATACTTATTTTTTGAATTGGGGGAGGTAGTTAGTATACATAATTATATTTCAATAATGTATACTTCAAAAAGTTAAAGATTTTTTTAAATAGATGCAGTGGTTGCGAAGATCACTTACCACATATAAACAAACCCATAGGCCAGAAAAGAAAAGAAATTTGAATAGAAAAAAAAAATATCTAACAATCTTTATATTGTTATATCTAACAATCTTTATATTCTCTTTATCTTTATATTTTTTATCTTTATATTTTTTGGAATTATGCATATTATTATTTTATACTTGGGGGATATAATAAGGTAATTGATAATGTTATTTTTAAAAAACATTCACTTATTTCACAAGTTTCATTATCACACTGATTAGGTTTTTACAGCCTTTTATTCATGAATGTGTTAATTGAACCAAAAACTTTTTTCAATTAAAATGAAAGATATTTTTTTTGAAAAATTGGTAGAACAATTGAAATTACATTTCAAATGTAAAGAACATTTGAAATAAAATGTAGAGACATATAATACTTAATAATTTAATACTGTGTTCGTCTCAACAGCTTTTTCAAATACCAAATTAGGTATATGTGATAATTTTTTTGGAAGTTAGAATGGGTATAGTAAGCTATCTTTAAAAGATAGACATATAGCATAGTGGATTTTTTTGTAGACATATAAAAGAGAAACAATCCCACCATAAATTATTTTGTTTTATCTCAAAAGGATTAGACAGCCATTTATACAAATTTTTCAACCAATTTATACAAAATCTTTAAGAATTATACACCTACTGGCTGGTGCCCGCGACTTCGGCCGCGTTGAACAATATAACGCCTGACATCTTTATGGCTGCGACGACGATGACGTCGATTTCTTTTATATTTTTAGACGATCCCCCGGGAACCTAACATTTTTCCAGGATAAAAATTATCCCATATGTTAATCCTAGTAATAAACTATCTGTGTGCAAAATTTCTTTCAAATCCGTTCAGCTGTTTTGGCGTGATTGAGTAACAAACATCCAAACACAAGCACGTATACAGAGTGGGATTTATCCCCCCCCCCCCCCCCCCCCCCGAGATCTGACTGAAAAAAAAACGATAGATGTCATTCATTCAGAAAGTACAAAAAAAAGACTGGTCGGCATGTGTGACACTAGATTTATAGAACGTCACGACTCTATAAATGTATTTGGTGAGTTACTCGAACCTATTGTCATTACATTGAGAGAACTATCCTGCACAAACAGAACTGTTGCCCAAACTGCGTCTACATTCATAGCTGCGACGGACAAGAGTAGTTTCTTGATTTCTCTAAAAACCTGTGAAAGATTTTTCAGAAAAATTAGAGTAAAGTACAGTGATTACAGCGATTTTTACACAGTTCACATGGTTGTTTCAATGTTTGTCCCCCCCCGAACCAAAAATCTGGATACGTGCCTGTCCAAACATACAAACTTTCGCATTTATAATATTAGTAGGATACCTTCCTCAGGAATCACTGTTGATAGATGAAAATCCGTTCAGTAGTATTTGAGATCATGGCGAACATATATACATATAGACGAACAGACGCGGCAGGGGACTATGAGGTGATTACCTGAGGCTATTTGTTTCACACTTATTACAAAAATAAATTGTAAAACAATACTGTTAAGTATTCGGTAATTATTCGATAAATTAACCGAATATTGAATATGAAAAAAATGTGCCGTATGCCGAATACGAATATTAGGCCGAACATTCGGCGCATCTCTACTTAATAATATTCAAAGTGAATATTTTTACAATGCTTTTGATTATTTTTGTGTAAACTATTACCTATACACATTGTAGGTATAAATTTTTAAAGTTTCGACTAAGTTTTTTTTTTTCATTTATGACCATTTATGACAGTTTCGGTAATGACAGTGTGCACTGCCATCCATAAACAAACAAGAGAGCCGTTCTGACGGATGTAGGTAACCACCAGTTTACAGAAGACCACCCTGAAATAAAATAACAACACTTGTGGTGTTGCATGTGTTTCAGTCCTAAGGGGTGTTTATTCGTGGAAGCACACTTCTTACCCCGTATATTGCAGGAGCAATGTGTATCATTGGACGGTAATTACTTCCCACTTACCGTTATCTATGTTTATACTAATAAATAATAATTGAAGTGTCTGTTTGTAATAACTACTTTCTCATCATCATCATCTCAGCCTTGCTGGACAAAGGCCTCCCTCTTAATTCTCCAGAACCGATCAGAAGCAGCCTGCATCCACCGTCGACCCGCTACGCTACACTGTCCTCCACTGGAGAACCTTCTAGCCCCAGCGGCAAGAAGGTGTCCCGCTCACTGTCACTGGCATAGCCGTAGTTGAAGACTTTCGTTGAGCTTTCTTACGAGGCCCATAGTTAAAGACTTTCAGCGCTATAAGTCTTCATTGGCAACACATATTCTTCGTAAACTGAGGAAGACACTGAGGAATTTTGGACGAGAAGAAAAACTACTTTTTACTAAGTGTACCTATATCAAAGTAAATACGGTATAAACAGCAAAAAACATTTTATTTTTATTTTTCGTTGTCTGTCTGTTTGTTCCTGCTAATCTCCGAAACGGCTGAATCGAATTTGACGGGACTTTCACTGTATGATAGCTGATATTACAAGGAGTAATTTAGGCTACTATTATTTTAGAAAAAAAAAATACAATAAATATTTATTCAGTGTCCAGTACTGCGCGCTAGTTTCTCAGTTTCTCACATAATTGCAAATCGATGAATCAAATAAGAAAAAAAAACGCTGACTGACCAGCAAAAAATTAGACAATCGATAGCCATGAAAACACAATCGCGATCATAACCATAAACAAGGATTAACGAACATAATCGACGCCCGGGGCACATCACTAGTGCGCCATAAACTCCAGTCAGAAGGTCGCGGGCACTTAACGCCCTTTATGACTTCCCTTTGTGCGCGGACAGTGCCGGCGACACTAAAAATCCCATTCAACGATTCAAAAGACACTTCGTCACACTCTTAACCCTGTATTTGCTGTACCGAGGAATCATGACCGGCGGCCATTCTGGCCTCTTCCACTCGACCATCTGTGACCATTTGATTTTAACAAATGAACAGTTTCGTTTTTATCGCCCAATAAATAAATGTAGTCGATTTTGTTTTGACTAAGTTCCTCGTGTAAAATATAAAGTACAAAATTAGGGACCTGCGCTCACGGCTGCGCACAAATGCATTTCCTTGTTTATCGACCTTTCATTGGTAAAAACTGTATCAAAATCCGTTAGATGATTTAAAAGAAGTCAGCCAACACAGAGAGGCGGACGGCGATTTTTTTTCATAACTAGGTGAGCCCGCAACTTCTTACGCGTGGTATTCGGTATAGCGCGCAACTTTTTTGTTTTTAAACCGATTGGAATGAAACAAACATTAAATATTACCGGAAGCTTGCTACAATACATTAGTGAAAACCGCTTTCAAATCAGTTAAGCTTTTTCTGAGATTAGTGTGCACAAACGCACAGACATACAGACAAAAATTCTAAAAAAACTATTTTTTTGACCTCGGTAACATAAGTAAAACATGTACAAATTTTTTTTGCGTAGATATATATGTAATAGATATATGTAGAGATAGGTGTTCCGTAAGTCTTCAAAATATAACACGCTATTATATTGTGTGGAATTTCGACTATTGAGTGACAATACGAGAGTCGAGTGTAGAATAAATGAATAATCAGTAAATGAATTTTTGTGTATCTCGATAGTTACTTGAATTAAGGTATTAACAATTTAACAATTATATAATTTTTAACTATTATTTAATTTAAATAAAATAATTCAATATAACAGCTATTTATTTATTTATTTAACAGAGCATGCTTGGAACCCTGTCTAAGGTATATTACCCATCGATGTATATTACCTAAACTATAACCAGGTACTTTTAACAGGATATTATTATAATTTTGCGGGAATTTTCGAATTTTTATTCTGTGTTTAATTATTATTTGAAAAATACTTGTATTTACATATATTACCTCTTAGCGTTAGATAGTTAAAAAGACCTAACACATTTTTTTAACAAAATGACCGCAACCTATGAATTAAATATTGTGTAAAATGTGAAAAAAGAAATGAAAGTAGCCGATTAAAACTTTAATACAGAACTTAACTTAATTAATAAGCTTAAAAACAAATTTAGAAAGATTTTTTGGACAGTTAAGTTTTAATTTTATTCTAAGAAATCAAATTAGGCTAAGACCTCGCCTTACTCCGTGTGAATGCATTTGTTGTGCACATCGGTTCTTATCTTCTATGATAAACTCAATTTATTAATATTAAAATAATTGAAATATAAAATTGTAATTGAATTTTTTTTAATACAATAAGTAAATGGCAAGCAGGTTGTATCTTGTATAGTTACAGTTATAGGTACTATTTTTACATATAAACACAGGAAACGCAGCTATGGACGCAAGTGCACTGACGACCCTAATAGAACCAAGATAATTAACTCCCTCATGTATTGTATGAATAAGGGATGTCCCTTATTTCAATGTGGTCTTTGTAATTGACTGGTTCCTACCCCCTAAACTTCCGCTTCGTTATGATAACATTGAAAGGAAAAATAATTTTTTGCTAAGTTTCGTTTTACTTGGTTTACTAGTAAAGAAGAAGAATTCATAAAAGACAATTTTATTAGAATTGCATGCTAATTATCTCAGTTATCGTGATAAATGCATTTCATTTATGTCTGTAAAGATTCGTGTCTTATCGAAGACCACTTTGGTGATTTCTTATGTATATGTGAGCTTTATTTAGAAGAACAATTCAGAACAGTCAATCGATTACGTAATGTCCAGTTATATTGCAGTTTCACCTTTTTTTTGACGAGGAGTAATCCGCTTACAGATTTCCTGCCGCTGGCTAGACGGCAGGGATATGTAAGGGTCGCCCAGCGCCTGATCATAGCGGCACTGGGAATACCCACTAAAACTCCCCGGTGTCTCCTTGCTCTTTGAGTGGGGTGGGTCGGGCTCTGGCGAGGCAACAACTCCGATCCACCCCAGTCATTGCTGACTAGGCTAACTCCAATGGGGGATTGATCGGAAACACCGAGGCAATCCCCAGATATTGGCAGTTTCACCTAAGAATTCAACATGAAATTAGCGTCATAACCACTTTCTTCAACCCTCAATCCCATCACTTCACGAGAATCACGTACGTATTGTATGAATCATCAGTAAATTCTTGCTGTGATGTGGGATTGTCCGTTTTTACCCTATAAAAACTTGGTGCAAGCACCGACGCGGCTTGCATCTGTACGGGCATCATAAAATTTGACATATAAAACAAGTTGGCCACTCGGCACTTGTGCGAAATAGCACTAACAATGCTAAAAGAACGTCGCACTGCGCCAACTCACACCAGAGCACGTTTTACAACATTGGTTTTATGACTAGATGGGTTTCCACTGTACCTTTTACGATTTCAATGATGGCGGCATTACTTCATTAAACGCTAAGTTAGTTGCGGAATGTCTTGTAGCTATATTCAAATGGTAATATAATTTGCTACGGCAACATTGTCGCGGAACGCCAATGGAAAATCGATTTAAAAACTCACGTTCGAAATTTAATTTAAAAAAGAGCAATAAAAATTCCAGTATCTAACCAACTGACACACGGAGATAATTTACGACCGCACTTGAAACTTGCAGCAGTGTTGGCGTTCAAACGCTTAATTGTTATTGTAAATTATTTTAGGTATGCAATAAAAAAATGTTTTATGTTTTTAGAAAAAAATCAGTCACAAGGATTTTTATTTGAAATTGAATAAATTGTAAAACATCTCTTTAGAGTCACACAATAAATCACAAGAAATAAAATCTTGATTTGTAAAAATCTTTGATTCTGTAAAATCTGTAAAATGGTTTAGCGATCATTCTTAAATTTTGTACCCCAATGCGGAGACAAGAATCTGGTTAGTTTTAACGCCACCAAAACGCAAGCGTGTTTGTTCAATGCAAAAAGAAGCCCTTTCGACTTGGCTCCAACTTTCCGAGATGCATCCGTTCCTGTGGCCAATGATCTGGAGCTTCTTGGCATGAGATTGTGCTCAAATCTCAACATCGGTACGTCTATCGAATCCAAAACCCAAACAGCGGCCAAAAAGCTGGCCAAACGATGCTTCACACCTGGACAGTTGCTCTCTTTGTACAAGGCATAAGTCCAATCTTACGGGAGTATTGCTGTCACCTTTGGGATGGCTCAGCAAAATACCAACTTGCCGCACTCGACTTGTTTGATCGCAGAGCTAGGAGGCTCATTGGTGACGATACACTAATAAGAACTAAGCTGCAGAGCCTGGCACAAAGATGCAAAATTGCCTGTCTGTGTGTATTCTATAAGATGTAACTTCGGAGAGTATGCTCAGAAACTGCAAGAGATCATAACGCCTTCCCTTTTCTTCTATCCGACATGCAGACTTACGGCTGGCTAGTGGCTGGTTACCATCCTCACCTTGTCGAAATCCCTCTAATTCGGACCAAGCGCTTTAAAAATCTTTTATAATGCGTAATGCTTAAGGATTGGAACTCCCTGCCGGCGGCGTCTGTATTTCGGAGCTTATACAACCCAAATCTTTTCAAGATCTTCTGGGTGAGCTCGCTCCATCGTCATCCTCATCCTTCTTACATGGATAAATGCTGGTCGGAGCAAACCCATCCTTAATAAAAAAAGAAGAAAAAAAAATCTGTTTCGCATTTAGAGATTTGATTTTAGAGATCTAAACCTCAATTTAAACTTAAATCTTCTAACTAACTTAGATTTGTGTGATAGTGTTATTTTGGTTAAGAAAGTACTAGTTTTTATGGAAGAGTGAAGGCTCCTGGCCCAGGCTCCCGCTTAAAAGACTTTTCAATCACAGGTTTATTATGTAAGCCAGATTTATTTCAATTTAGTCAAGCAGTCCTTCTGCATTTTTTTTTGTTATGCATTACTAATTTTGAAATGTAACCTTTTTAATGTCATCAAAACCAGCCAGATGCAATTACAAAGACATTTTATTACAAGTTTATACATACTATGAGAAAATACTTTTTTCCCGACCTAGTATATTGTACTATTATGAAATATCTTTGCCGATACTTTTCGATATTTTAAGCTTTTTAGACGTGCAATTTAAGAGAAAATACCTCACGTCTCTCACGCTCAGGTTCAAAGGCAGGAGCCCCGACAATACGAGAGCGGCATTTGGAGAAACGATTCGTTATGACTTAAAAATTTTCTGGGTGAAGCCCTGCACTGCATATAATTGTTTTTTGATATTCTATTTATTGACGGCGGTGACCCAGACGCTGGCGGACCTTGAGGCATACAGAACTGTTTGTTCGATGACAGAGATGTAGGTACATCTTCCCGATGATCTCCGGATTCAGTTCCCATGTCACTTTGGTGGCTCGTGTCTAGAGGATTCGATCCCGGGATCCCGGTCATATTTTAGTCCCGAAATCTTCGGGATTAAATTTAATGAATCCCGGGATTTTCGGGATTTATATTTTTTTATATAAGTCAATAAAAATGTGCGTGAAACGGAACACACCTACTTACATTTGACCTTTTACGGCCATCTTGTTTACAGGGCCGATTTCATTTGTTTTCGCTAACGACCGGTACCGGATTATGTGTAAAAGTGTGTAAAAAAACAGATTATTTCGTTAATTGAAAAGATGGAAATCTATGATAATGAAGAAAATGACATGAAAAAGCTTCAGAACGAAATAGAAAACAGCATGAAAACTATAAATCCAGAAGCATATAAAGAAACTGATCTTTCTAAATCATTAAACAAGAAATGAATCTTTATGAGGCTAGTTCCACACGAGGTTATAATTTGGAGAAGACTTATAAAAATTTATTGACGATTCCTCCAACTTCCATCGAGCCTGAACGCGCTTTTTCCGCCTCTTCATATTTGTGCAACAAATTGCGAAGTAAGCTTTCGGATGAGACGTTGCATGCGTTGTTAATCCTTAGATTTTATTTTCGTGGCTTAAATAAGTAATTTATAAAGTTTCTAGTCTTTTTAATTTAAAATATGAGTACTTATAATTGTACATTGATCTCTTTAACATGTAGTCTTTTTTATAATATATAAAAAAGACTTTTTTTCTTTTAAATTTATTTTATCAGAAGAAAGTATAGTTCTGTTTTGTTTTTTGAAGATTTAACTAAAGATTTAAAATAAAAAGTTGATTTTTATATGTTTTACTGTTATTTTGTTACCACTTTCTATTACCAATACAATCCCGGGACTATCCCGGGATCCCGGGATTAGAAAAATCGACCGGGATCGAATCCTTTACTCGTTACCTTTTTGACATCGAGACCAAATGTTAATTTATTATCTATTATTAATCTTAGAATTTTAAGATGTGAGACCACCTCTATCGGGGTACCACCCATGTGCATGAGTGGTTCATCATATTTTAATTTTTACTTATAATTACTGCACTTGTTTTGTGCGGCGCAAATTTTAGTTTCTTCTTGAATCCCCACTCATGCACACGGGCGAGTACTTCGTTGGCCTTGGCGAAGTGGTCACATTTCAGATCCAGAGAATACCAGGACAATGTCATCCGCGAAGGCCTGGTTGTGGGTAGCTAGGGAAGGAAATTATTTGTATTTTTTGACCATATACAGGGTGGTGTAACCCCTGGGCACATAAAAAAAAGAAAATAATCACTTCAAAACGGTAACTTTCGCTTTTACTAACAATACAATATTTTATCAATAATTATCACTAAATGTGTTGCGTGAAACTCGAAAAAGGCTGGACCAATTTTTTTTTTCATATATTCCTTGATGTCCGAGAAAGGTTCTTATAAAAAGAAAAATTGGAAAAATTGCCTGATTTTTTATTTTATTGAAATAAAACATCAACTACCGTAGTCCAACAGCTTTTGACCGAACGACAGCTTATTTTTTATGAATTAAATGGGCTAGTAGCCTGATGCGGTCTACCCACTTGATGTTAGGTAATCTGTACCATCAAACTCAAGCAACGCCAAGATGAAAATAGGCAACCGATTAAGGATAAAGCCTAGGTACAAAATGAGAGCAAAAAGGTATGATCTCTCGTATTCCGTAAAGCACAATAGCACGGGTGCTGTTATTTCACGGTGATTAATTCCGCTTTTAAAGTAGAACATAATATATCGTAGCATTCTCTATGTTAAAATAGAATAGATATAGTATTATACATAATAGATTTCATCATTTCTGAGACGTGACTTGTACGAAGCAGCCTCCACGTTTCATGGTGCTTAGCAATTTTTCATTGTTACATCGCTAAACAAAGTGAGCAAATAGGTTTAAAGTTTTATTGCCTCCATTTGGTGTTTTCCTTGAGAACGGCTCCAAACAATGGGTTACGGCCAGTTTTATGGTTAGGACACCATGACTTATAAGAAACGTGTAAATACATAGTTACCTACCTCTTTACTTGCGTAAATAAGTAAAAATTACTGCATTCAATGTGGACAATGTCACTTAATGCAACTTAATATTTGTTTTGTGAACTTAACATCATTTTGTTGTTTATTCAAGTTGTATACTTTGGTCTCAGAATACTAAACTAAGTATAGAATGCGCGATTTTGTTTAAACTCATCCATTTATATTTGCTAGCGTGTAATCACTTCTGTGAGCAATGTATGCGTGAAGTACCTATATTTTTTAAATTATGAAGTCTTTTGGCAACTAAACTGTGAAAAGCTGTATACAGATCCGTATACAATACAGCTTTTTGATTGTTCGACGATACCACCCAAATCTTAATATTGCATGAGATGACTATTGACGATATCTCATTTAATTGTCTATGACAGATCCCAATAAAAAAAATTATAGTGGTGAAGATTTCACAGCATACACATAAGTAGATAATCCATTACACTTATAGTTGTAGATGTTGACAGTGAGTTCAAGAAGGTAGGTATCCTAGTAATTAACTTCGTAATGTATTATGAGGCATAAAACTAAGAGTCAGAAGGTCAAAAATATAATTAGGTGCGTTTACAATATGAAATTGAAGTAAAGTGAATTTTATATCCACTACAAAACTGGTATTTATTAGGGTCAAATTTTATGAGTCGCGTAAATCTAATATGGAAACTTCAGGTTGAAGTTATTCAAATAAGTTAACAATTTTATAATTATAGATTCAATAATTATAACAATCCAAATTATAACTATAGATTACTAACATATTTTCTTTTAAACCTTAAATTTATGGAAATACTTATTAGCTTTTGCCGGCGACTTCCTCTGGACAACTTTTCCTACAGAAAACATTTGTTCACGTGTTTTTTTTATTCCTCGTGCATTTTTGTCAGAATTTTTTATTTTTGATTTTTGATCCCTCGGGAACAGTATTTTTTTTATGGATAAAAGATATACCTACCTAGTTTTAGTTACAAATTTCAGTTACGTTGACAAGTAAGTACAGTATTACCTATCTATTCTGTTGTTACTTCTAAGTTAAATCGTTTAAGTTAAACTTCAAATCAAACTTGTTTGTATGATTGATTGAGAAAAAGCCCAACGTTACAGTAGTTTGGATGGGATGAGGAAATATGGTGGCGAAAAGGCAAATAAAGGTGAGACTTAGCTCTTAAACTATTAGGTACCTTGGACATTTCAATGTTAAATTAAAATTGCGTTTAAGTCAATAAAAGTCAAATGTTTCACTAGTATTCAAATAAAAGTGTGAGAAGCTTTTTAAAAAAATCACTTTTCTCCTCTCCTATAGCGGAAAAT
Organism: Bembecia ichneumoniformis; assembly: GCA_910589475.2. NCBI lineage: Eukaryota > Metazoa > Arthropoda > Insecta > Lepidoptera > Sesiidae > Bembecia > Bembecia ichneumoniformis. The sequence goes on along the minus strand of OU342537.1, from coordinate 5,555,551 downwards.
TGTAAAATTACAATTAACAACATACAATCTTAATATTTATAAAACTGGTTCCCCGCGTTGTTACGGTTTTAATGAACGCAATTAGTGCAACAAACAGACATAAAACTAATTCTAATTGTTATATTACAACATTAAACCTCATTACGGAAACTTTGGGTCGCCTCGGTACTTCAGACTCAGCAATAATCGTTTGTTTCAATCGCTAATTCCCTACGTTAGCTGCAAAGCGGGCGACCAATCGCGTACCATCGGCACGCCTCCCTCGCTTGCGATTGGTCAATCGTTATAGAACCGTTTTTTTTTCCTCTAACGCCTACGTCAGCTTAAGCTCAACTCGATTTTCCTTTCCCACTACGGCGCAGCGATAATGGCGTGCATGAAAATCTATGACGTCACGAGTGAAATCCGACAACGGTTTGCCTTAACTTTACTGCAAAGGTTTTCGCGTTGTTACAAATTTATTTGGAGAAAAAATTGTGAATCCATTTTGAATACCTCTAGGTAAAATCCCAAAATTAATCATAGGCTTATATATGTCACATACAAATGTACGAGTATATATATGTTGCTTAATGAAACCACAGTGTTTTTTTTTAACTGAAAGTAAAATAGGTAGATATTATACGACACATCAGCCGAAACTATTTTTGACGAATGACGAATCTACCTACTCTTACCTGGCCATTAATACGACTATCTGTAACAACTCCTAGTATAAAAAAGAAAAGACCCATTGGGTCAATGAAAATTACAATCTGGGACAATTACTTAAAACAGTCCCATTGCTTGTATCGGTGCATTTATTGGTGCTGCTGTAAAGGTACTGTGGTAGGTATTAAATAAATTAAGGGTTTAAACCCGTTTTTGTACAGTTGCTGTTTTTTTTTAATCGGTAGACGAGAAAATTGGGAACTACAAAAACAAGAATTTAAGGATTTTATAGGTTGCAGTTATACCTTTCGCTTAGTATTGAGAGAGTAAGCGTTAAGTCGCAAGAGTACCTATACGAGACCTATTATCGAAAAGCTTCGATAGGTAAGCCTATGTCCTTTTAAAATTCCCGGAAAAACTCAAAACGGCCGCGACTTATCGCTCTAATTATCGAATTGCACACTACGTTTTGCAGTCGAAATTGGGGAGTCCGTCTGGCGACAGTTAACGAATAACGATCCTCTCACAAAAGACCATCGTGAAATAACACAATGTGTGTGATTGTCTTTCGGTGAATGACTAAGAGATGTTAGAGTCCATTTCTCTATTCCCTCCTAATATATTCAATCTCACTAAGATCGGCACCACACTTGCAGAACCTGTGGTGATGTTGGTTTAATAGGCGCGACGATAGCCGCCAACCATCCAGTGGACTGTTAATGAAGTAAGTATTTTGCGAACTTATCAATATTTATATAGCCACTTTGAATCAGTGCGACAGTGCTGTTTTGTCGAAAATAACGAAATAGGAACCAAAATAACTAGACAAGGTAATTTATTGCAAAGACCAAAATGTAGATTAGAACTATTTAATAGATATGTTTATGTTATGGCAATTAAAACATACAATAAACTACCTAATAATATAAAAGAATTGCCGGATCCTAAATTTACAAGAACATTAACAAAATGGTTATTAGATTGTTGTTATTATGATGTTAAAGAATTTTATAATAAGAAACATTAATTCCTTTATTAATATTAATATAGTGTACAAACAATTAAACACAAATATTTGGATGCCCTTGGCGGGTAGAACATACTTTGTACTGTAACTGCTGTAGGTATACAAATTAAAATCCTGTAAACATGTGTTCGCGCAAATAAAGATTTATTTTTATTTATTTATTTATTTTTTTAATATTATTTTTTTCGGATATGGTAGACGTGTAGGTATCTACCTACATTATGGAAGGGAATTTCAAAATCTGTCATCACGCCTATTAGATAGAGCCAACTTCGAAATGGAAGCTGGATTCGACGATCCGAGCTGGATCGTCGAATCCAGCTCGGATGGGCAGCGTTCGGGAAGCTCCGAGACATTCTCGTCTAAAATTCTTCAGTATCTTAAAACAAAACTTTTCGACCAATGTGCGTTGCCACAGTGATGACATATGGGGCTGAAACGTGGTCTCTAACTATGAACCTCATAAGAAAGCAAAACGTCGTTCAACGAGCTATGGAAAAGGATATGGAGTTACACTGCAAGATCGAATCAGGAATGAGGAAATCGGTAGACGAACGAAAGTTACCGACATAACCCGGCGGATTAATAAGTTGAAGTGGCAGTGGGCAGGACACGGAGGTTCTCGAGTGGAAGCCACAAATCGGCATGCGCAGCGTTAAGCGTAGGACGTCCACTAACTAAATTACTATCCTACACTACACTACACTAACTAATAACTAAGGTGGACAGACTACCTGATAAAGGCCGCTGGTCGACAGTGGATCCAGGCTGCTTCTGATCGGTCCTTTTGGAAAATTAGGGGAGAGGCCTTTGTTCAGCAGTGAATATCTTACGGTTGAGATAATGATGAAATATTGCAATGATAAAAATAACTGTCACTTAAATACTTATTTAACTGCAATAACATTAATAAGTTCTTACTAATATTATAAATTATAAAGTTTCGGTCGCCTAGGCAGAGTCCCGAGCATGCTGGCTGCATTACCTCGTTGTATGGCAATGCTAATCTGTTGCCCGAGGTAATGGCCAGCTCTATAATCCCCGGTTATGTCGACCAAACGTTTTGACAAATTGTTAAAAAATTTAAGCGCGTTGGGGCCCCACGGACCCAGAGATTCGACACCGAAACTTTATAATTTATAATATTATTATGTTAATGTTTACTTAGATTGATATTTAGATTTTATAAGTTCTTACTTACTTTCTTATATCTACAAGTAGATATCAAATTCAATTTGTTCAAAGTACGAAGTCGTATATTTCTTCCACTTATACCAATAGAATCTACCAATAGAATATATATACTTATACCTATACCTACCTATAGGTATCTATGGAATATAGAAACCAGAGGGATCAGGTGTTGTGCAACTTATATTACCATGTTTAATAGTTTAGGTGTCAATAATTATGATAATAAACATAGTTATGCATATAGCATTAACATAAGCATAAGTAGCAGTAAATTACCGATAAATTTTGAAATATTTGAACTTAAACAGAAAAATTAATGAAATTTTCAAGCAAATAAAATAGAAATAAGTTAATACATATATACTACATACATTGAATGGTAGGATGAAGGGTCCGTTTATCATCGTGGGTGGCTACTGTCGTCAGGATGCAAGCATATACAAGTATTACAAAGTACGATACTTAAGTTGAGAGAATTGTAAGAAGAATTGACGAAAATGCGCGCTCGAAGTCCGGGTTTAAACAGGTTTTATATATGACCAAAAATATCGAAGAGGCAAATTACGACAAAAGGGGTCCCGGGTCCGATTCCCGGCGAGGCCAAAAATTTGAGATGAACTTTCAAAGTTGGCTCTGAAAACTAGTAGCAAAGCACACTGCGTTCGCAGTCATTTGCGCAGTTCGTCTTGCAGCAGTAACCACCCTCTCACAGTAAACCACCGTGCAATGTGTGCTGTTGTGTTTCGGTGAGCTAGAAAGGAATGCCAAAGCCCATTTTCCTATCGCCCATCCTTTTATCCTTAATCATACTATAGTCGACAGCGCATTTGCAGCAACTGTGGCGTTGCTTGTATTATAGGCGATGGTAGCCACGTATCTACCATCAAATGGACCGTCAGCCTGTGCTTATGCTATAGCCACCTACTACCACCAGCAAGTGCTACGTCAGCCTGTCCATCAAACTTAACATTTAAAAAAATATTTTGATGTATTTTTAATTAAAAATTCTACTTATTAAAAATTAGTAATTGAATTAAACACCCGAAATATTCAAGAGTACACTGCCCACTTTGATAGGATAGGGATAAGATAGGAATAGCAGAATGGGCTCTACCATCTTTGCCATGTCTCGCTCATCAAAACCGCACATGTGTTTCGTTCTTTTTATGTATATTTCGGTGTCTTCTGCAACCATAATGGTCTGAGTGGAACGAACGCAGTGTGTCTTGCCACTACTAAGCTTTTAGTAATACTTACCTGGTTGTTCTTCCCCCTGCCGACGCGATCTTCCTTCTCGTTTTGGGACCGTCGCAGCGCCTGATTTTTCCATGAGAGCCCTAGGCTAACTATAGAAAATCCCCACCCCCCTCTTTCAGACGTCTGCAAGTCTATTTTGCCTATTTTGTCTATTTTGTAGTTCAGCAGACGTAAAAAAGAAACAGATAAAGTTTTCGCATTTATAATAATAGCATTGTCTTAACAATCATAACAGCTTGTTTTATTTATGGCAACTAGATACGAATATATATTGGAGTAGAAAAATACATTAGTTAGACATCCATGACCTAAGTATAAATAGGCAGAAGGAAAATGTTTGATGAGCTCCATGCACTAAGCTCTATACCATTTACCTAGAGGTTGAGAAGAGAGCTAAGTAATTTAAAACTTCGAATATATTAGGCCCTGATTACTCGGATTAGTTGTTCTGAGGGCCTCACGCTACCAAAAAAAACGAACACGCTTTTAAGGTTCTATTAGAATCAAAAATATTAGCCTACATATAGCTCTCACGAATCAGCAGCCCGAATCGAATAATGCGAAGAAAATAAAAAAGCAAGAAAAGGAATCTCTTTCTAGCCTCTCTCCGGTGAAGTTACAAGATATTTTTAAGACATCAACTGTTCTACTAGACCCATTTCGTTATAAATTTTATTACAACTTCTTCAGCTTGGGGTGATCGCCGGATATCTACATCCGTAACAATAAGAAATTTTCCTGCAAGAGATAGTCCTTATCATAAATGACGCTAGTGGACAATGGACAACGATAGGATAATATGACTACAACCACGTAAGTCATGGGTTCGTAGAATGACTGAGTGCGATCTTCCGAAATAAATTCTAGCTACATTGCGGCAGGACATTTTGTTCGCCACATTAATAAGTCGCTGCTCGCGTCTGTCTGCTTGCCTTAGAGTTGCCAGATGATCGAGATTCGTCTGGATTGTCCCGACATTTAATTTGATGTCCAGACTCCCGAAAAAATACAAAATGTCCAGACAAACAGCTTCTAGTAAGGTTTTTAACAAAACAGAAATTTAAAATTACCACGCGTTTTCAAAATAGCTTCTTGTAAGCAATGCTTACTACAAAAGGGTGTTTAACTTGTGCACCATGGAGAGAAATCGTATGATCATAAGTTTAATACGCTGAGTTTTGATGTAAACTATTTGAATTTTAAGTCTTTTCTAATTGCCAAGTTCATGTGACAAAGTAAAAAATAAATGTAATAAGCCAAAAAAATTAAATAGATTTTTTCATTATTTTAATTTTAATAAAATGTAACATTTTGATTTCTAATATTTATTTGCCCCGACAGTAATACAAAAATCCCGAAATTTTGCCCAGATATTTCAGTCTTCTCATCTGGCAAGCCTAGCTTGCCTGTATGTTGTCTTACTGATTTTGATGTTGTTTTCACTAATGAAAAGAGCATTAAACGAGTAAGGCTAATTTGTAATATAATTAGTATGCACATAATTTCGGTAGTTAATATTTTTAAACAGAGAAAACTATTGGCATGGAGAACAATAGAACAAGACGAAAAATGAGAATGAGCTAGCCAATTTAAGTAAATTTACCTAGGTTTTTACAGAGAATGAGTTTTAGTTTTAGCAACATAATAATATTAGACACACCTATTTAACTTGTTGAATTGAAGTAGTTTACATGAGGTGGTAAGTACAATTTTTAAAATTCCAACCGAAAAACATAATTATATTTCTTACAAATGTTTTCATTGTCTTCCTTTCACTTGAAGTATTGAAATATTCACTCTTGTTGCTTTTTTGCGATTATTCATAATATCAGTGGGTTTACCTACTTATTCTACTGATATGATTAAATTGTCGAATAGGATATGCATTAAAAAGTTTCTATATTTTAATAATTTATTTCCATTTGTCATTTGTTATAAGCTTCTTGTTATTTATTTGCTAATATGTTCTTGTTATTTGTTATTAGCTTATGTGCTGTATAATTATCATTCCACCACATCTAAAATCTCAAAAACAAAGAACAATGGCGAACCCCCATACAAATTTTTGTCGACTTAAACTTTTCGCGTCTACAAATGAAAAATATGTGAAAGTATAGACTTTTTGTTACTAAACTAAGTGGTCTTAGATTTATTACTAAGCAAAGTATGGAATTAAAGATATTTTAGTATTAATATTTTGAGGTTATGTAAAATAACACCTACTATTTGGATTAAAATATATACTTAGCGTATTTTTAGATTACAATATACTGTAAGTACTTAAAACTGAGTTCAGAATAAAATATTTTAGGTAAATTGTGATTAATGTCTTGCTACGCTACGAGTAGGAATATATATAGTGTTCTGTGGTATTATAATTTTTGTACATAGAATAATAACTGAAACATTATTATTCTATATTTTTCTACCTTATTTGTCACATTAAATTGTCATTTACTCAATTAAAGGAAGATGTCACAGAACACTATATATTAGGTACTTCACAAGTAGATGTTAAGTCAATTGTGTTTCTTTTAAAATTGATATTTATATCCGGACTTAGTATAATTTGTAGTATATTTAAAAAAGTATAATTTAAAAAACCTTGGTAAATTTAGTTATTTCTCTTTATATTGATTACATTCAAAGACGCTTCAAAATTCTTTGAACAAAAATTTCACCGTTGTTCTTTGATTTTTTTCAATCCGATAAGAAAATTGAAAATTTATTCGATAACTAAGCCACTGTTTTTCCGTAAATTTTTCTAAACCAGCCAACGGTTTTTGATTCAGTTTTCACTAATAGAAAGAGCTTTACCTAAACGAAGAAGATCAGAAGCAAGAAATGCATCCGTGCGAAACCGGGGGCAGGTCCCTAGTGAATATATTTTCGCATAAAACATTTTAAATATCACCACAATTTTAGGTGCAAACTACATGTGCAATGAACATAATAGTCTAAATAAAAATTGATCAATTTGACATTCATTTTAAAAAAAAAACGGGACAAGTGCCAGTTGAACTCGTGTTCAATATTGAGTTATTTTAATATCATGAACTTCTTATAGGTTTTCCTATAATCTATAAGTAGAAAACTAATTTCTGAAATTTTAGGTTCAGTATGTTCAGAGATAAGGGGGGGGAGGGGGATGGTCGGACAGACGCACCACGAGTGATCCTATAAGGGTTCCTTTTTTTATTCAGACGTACGGAAACCTAAAAAGTATTTACATGAAGCTATTATAATATAATTAGATATGAATAATATAGTCAATTTAACTGAATTTTGAATTTCGTATAAAAAAAATGTGTCTCTTTCCATAGGTATATATTCCAAGACTACTATTGTCTGCGGAGATCGGTACAGCCTCGGTATCATTGCCAACCTACTTGTGTGTTTATGTCACACCAGTTACCACATATCATATTTTCTCATTGTACCCACCTCATTATTCCACTGTTAGCAATGTCGAGAAACATAAACAATTAACTGGCACTATGCTCGTTCCATTTGTCGTTCTAATCTTATCGTGCACTATATACTTCCGGCGCTGTACTGGCCCGGAGTCACGTAGCTCGGTCATAACGAACAATGTAACTGTAATGCTTCTTTGCGCCAATTGTTTCGCTTGAAAGGACCTTTGTAGATAACGCGATGGTAAGTACAGTGCGAACACATCGACTGTTTTACACTAATTGCTTGTCGTCGCCTCTTCAGGACTGATTCGCGATAAAGCTTGGGTGGTCAACGGTATCGTCCTTACGTGTCTCATATCAATCAATTTCTAGGTTTCAATTAATTTCAATTAAGTTTCAACTTAATCTTTGCTCGCTGTTTATGCTTATATGCTCTGAGGCATTCTCATTACATTTGAAGTAATTTTAAATGTAAGTAAATAGGTATCCATATTTCTACTAGGTAGGGTTATAAATCAAGATATCAGTAAAAATCTTCAATTTAAAAAAAAAATTAAGTAGGGAACAGTCTGTAAAAATTAAACTTAATAATTTCATAAATAAAGTACCTAAGTTATTTAAGCGAGTATCTATGAGAAATTATAAGAAATTAAATTATTTTAATGAAATAAAACAAAAAATCAAACAGCAAATCTCTGGACAGGAAAATGTACGATTTAGGTCCCATTCGCCCGCAAGATTCACCCGAAATGTTTTTTTCCCAACTGGTCCGAAAAGCTATGTCCCATTCACCCGAATATTAAATTGTTAATTATTTTTCCCTACTCACCCAAATTTCCCTATCACCCTTCCCAATCCCTTACCTTATATCCTACTAAGGTTTGCAGCACCAGTGCCTGTGTTAAAAGCGACGGTAACCACCTACCACCAAGACGTGGACCTATCAGCCAGCCTTCTTTTACATGAGAGAAACATAACGCAAAATGTGGATATAAGTTGACAATTGCTCCTTGTTATTCGTTCGCACGTTTCATTTCATTTTTTTTTAAATTCTGGTACATTTCATTACATAAATTGTGTATTCAGAAAATATAGTGTTTGTACGTCTAATCTAAATAAACTATTTCAAAAATCTTTTAAAAATCATTTAAGTATGTAATGCAACATGTTCAAAGTACTATTAGGTTATGGTGCTTGCTTGACAGTAAGGAACTGACTTACTGGGTCGGTTCCCGGCAGAACTAACTTTGGAAATGAGCTCTTCAAAGATGTCTTTGATCTGGATATGCAAGTTTCGTCCTCTGTCCGTTAATATGGTTATCCCATAGCAAAACCTTATTTAAGTGTTTACTTTACGAGCCATGTAATAATAAATTTGCGTTATAGTTTGGCTGAAGTTGCTATACCAAGTTGCTATTAGGAATGCGGGGTGAGGGAGGAAGGGAGGCAAGTGCACGAGTTCGCATGAGAGCGATATTATCGGATAGATCTTACGATATCGATTTACAATGTTTCAAAACGATCCAGATAGAGCTTTCTCTGTATTTATTTGTAAATAAATGAATTTTACTTATCAAAGTAGTTTATTTAAAATATTAATTTATTTAAGGCTTTTTTTCATTTTTTTTATGTTAAGATCGGCAGACAGGCTGACGGATGGTAGGTGGCTACCATCGCCTATAACACAAGCAACGCCAAAGCTGCTGCAAGTGCGCTGCTGACTACAGTAGGATTAAGGATAAGGGATTAGAAGGGAGGATAGGGAAATGGGCTCTGGCATCCCTTTACTCACTCACCGAAACACAACAGCACACGTGCTGTTATTTCACGGTGGTCTTCTGTAAGGAGATGGTTACTGCCGCCAGACGGGCTGCCCAAATGACTGCGAAAAGTGAGTGAGCCCTGCCACTATACTTTCCAGGTCCAGACCAGAGCCAAATTTGAAAAGTTAATTTTTCCAAAATTGGTTCAGCAGTTTTTTTTATAAAAGCATAAAAAACAGACAAGACAGACAGACTTGCATTTTTATTGTCAAACCAAACTCTGCTATGTGCTTTTTGAAATTCCAACATTTCGATCTTAATAGTGCTTTATCTATAATATTCACTGCTTTATATATCGTATAAAAAACTTATGGACACTATTTGCCGAACTACGAACTCTTAATACAATACCTTATGTGCAGCAGCTACAAATTCTTTATGTGCAAAATTTTTCTATTATCAAAATAGTCAATAAACTATTAAATTTTTATGTTTAAAAGATCAAAAAGTTTACGTATAACAAACCTAAGTTTCAAATAAAATACCTACTGTTTTTTAAATAAACCTTCATGTAAGTAAAAATTTTCAGAAATAGTATATTTCATTACAAGTGCGGAAAGGCTGTCATTGCAAAGAGTTCCGACAAATGTTTACCCGAGCCGAGGCGCAGCCGAAGGCGAGGGTTGACAGTCGGAACAAGTTGCAATGACGGTTCCGCACGTGTACTGAACGACTATTTTTAATACAGTTGCGAAAAAATGAAGCAATTTAATAAAACAAACAACTAAACTCGCAAAGAAAATTTCTGGAAAATGGCGCCAACCGTAGAATATAAGCAGAGATTTTTTTTCTTCAACCATTCTGGTAGGCAAAGGAAACTATGCCCATACAGCCAAGTCTTCAGTAGAATTTTTTTATTGATTTGAAATGAAAATGAAATTTAATGAGATGAAATGAAATGAAACCTAACCTAACTCATTAAATCAAATCATTAAATCTGATATTGAAACAAATTCGTAGCTTCTTTTTAGAAATATACGTATTTGCATGAATCATAAAAACTTTTTAGTAAAAACTTCATGGTTGGTTTTTCTTTTTAATAGACATTATTTTGACAGTTGGGAAAGAGAACGCACGAGTGCGGGAAAGGTAAAAAAAAAGCACGAGTGTGTAATAGCCCACTTCCCGAACGCTATACGTCCCTGCAATACGCCACTTTTTGAGCAACTGTATTAAAATAGTATATTTCATTACAAGTGCGGAAAGGCTGTCATTGCAAAGAGTTCCGACAAATGTCTACCCGAGCCGAGGCGTAGCCGAAGGCGAGGCTTGACAGTCGGAACAAGTTGCAATGACGGTTCCGCACGTGTACTGAACGACTATTTTTAATAAAGTTGCGAAAAAATGAAACAATTTAATAAAACAAACAACTAAACTCGCAAAGAAAATTTCTGGAAAATGGCGCCAACCGTATTAGAATATAAGCAGAGATTTTTTTTCTTCACCCATTCTGGTAGGCAAAGGAAACTATATGCCCATACAGCCAAGTCTTCAGTAGAATTTTTTTATTGATATGAAATGAAAATGAAATTTAATGAGATGAAATGAAATGAAACCTAACCTAACTCATTCAATCAAATCATTAAATCTGATATTGAAACAAATTAGTAGCTTCTTTTTAGAAATAGGTATACGTATTTGCATGAATCATAAAAACTTCTATGAATTTAGTAAAAACTTCATGGTTGGTTTTTCTTTTTAATAGACATTATTTTGACAGTTGGGAAAGAGAACGCACGAGTTCGGGAAAGGTAAAAAAAAAGCACGAGTAGCCCACATCCTGCAATACGCCACTTTTTGAGCAACTGTATTAAAAAACATTTTTTGTGAATATCTCAAAAGTATACTTTTTGCACTTAGCAGATTTCAGTTTGAAAACGGCGATTTATAATATTAATATGAACCTCATAGTCATAATATTGACAGGAGTATGTACTGGCAAGCAAAATACATTACAAAAACACTGTGGATCATTAATATCTGTCAGTTAGCTCCACCCATTTGCGCAGTTACATTACGCCGTTAACTTAAATCAGTGTGGAACAATGGAAAATGAGTCTTATTTCAAGGCAGCACGATCCACAAGGTGTCCGCAGTTAACAATGCCCCTACCAAGAGCAGTCCCCTGCTGTTAAAGGCACGCCTTATAAATAAAAGATAACACATTATGTACAGGAAAATCATTAAATGCTCTTGTAGAAGTAACGAGATTAGGCAGGCCAAGAGAGACTTTTCATTAGTCAAGGTTAGGTATACATAACTTATTATTACCATTTGAATTGTTATAAATTCTTCATTGTCTACTTTAAAATATACAACAAAATAAGTGGCCTTTAATCAAAATCTAAACATGTAATAAAATCGTAAATGAGCCATACATTAAATAGGTATTTTTCAAAAAACAGTTTGTATATGTACCTAAAAGTTGTACTTATGTTACCGAGGTCAAAAAAATAGTTTGTAGAATTTTTGTCTGTGTATTTGTCTTTGCGTTTGTGCACGCTAATCTCATAAACGGCTTAACCAATTCGAATGCGGTTTTCACTGATGTATTGTTGCAAGCTTTCCGTAAGTCCAATTTTACGAACAAAAAAGTTACGAGCAATACCGAATACCACGCGTATGAAGTGTTTAATAACCAGTAATTTAACTTAGGGTGCAGGGCCAGTGATGACTATGGCGCTGAAACGTGGTCTCTAATAATGGGCCTTGTAAGAAAGCTCAACGTAGCTCAATCAACTGTGGAGAGGGCTATGTCAAACTGGTAACCTGTCTGGCCGATGGCCTTATAGAAAACCACCATAAATTAACACCACTTGTGCTGTCTTATTCGAGTCGGTAGCGTACTTGCATTAATTACTTCCGGTGCTGCATGTGTTTAGCAATTTATCTATATCATCAAGCGGACTGTTAGCTTAGGTGTCACTATTTATCATAAAAAAAATTAAAAAATAGGTTCTACAAAATGTAGTTGTAATCGGAAAGTACTCGAAGAGCAGCCTTGAATGATTGGTACACGAATCTGCTGTCACTGTAATGATTATTTTAAGTATTATGATTTGGGCACATAGAAAAAATACACCTCTCTTAGGCAGCCTTTCCACCTGCAAGAAAACTTCCGCGAGAAATGTCGGACAGTCTGTCCGACAGCAACTTGCAAGTGTAAACTCCGTAGCAAGAGTTGTCGCGACAGCTCTTAAAACACTTGCAATAGCAAGCTGCTGTCTGAGAGACTGTCGGACATTTCTCGTGGAAGTTTTCTTGCAGGTGGAAAGGCGGCCTTAGAGATATTTACGTTTGTAATTATATATACTTGTATAAAAATCTAAACTAATATTATAAACGCGAATCTAACTAAAATTATTTACGCCTTCATGCCTTAACTACTCAATCGATCATCATGAAATTTTGCATTGTCAGGGGCCAGGGGCACGGTCCTGGCCCCTGACAAAGATATATAGGGTATACCATTAGTAGAAAAAAGTAGTACCTACTGTTCCTGAGGGGCGTATATCATGAAATGATCAAGAAGTTGAGCTCATAAGATAATGCAATAGATATTTGAACACTGTGTTCAACAATTATTTGGTAACTATTGACAGTAATAAAAAAACTTGTGGATTTTTTATTTTTTTAATTAAAGATGGGTTTGCTCTTGACCAGCATCTATCCATGTAGAAAGGATGAGGTCGACGATGGAGCGAGCTCACCCAGAAGATGCCTATTCACTCGAACCTTGAAAACATTTGGGTTGTAGGTATGAGCTCGGAAATACAGAATCCGACAGGGAGTTCCAATTCTTAGCAGTGCGCATTATAGAAGATGTTTTAAAGAGCTTGGTCCGAATTAGAGGGATTTCGATATGCTGAGGATGGTTGCTTTTGATTTTGTGTCTGATGCGGTATCGGGAAATATGGAGTCAATTTTACTATACTTACCCCATTCTGTATCTAAGATTTATAATTCTCCTTTTTAATAGCATCTAGTAGCAATCTACGAACTCTATGTAATTCAAGTAAAACAGCAAATAATGATGTACATTTCTACACATTTTATTTTATTTTTGTACATTATTTTATTTTCATCCTTTATTTTCCCTTGATCCCCCTGGAGTTTCATCGCAGGTCAGTAGGCAGTCAATAGCTTGTCCATTAAATGTAAAAAATGGTGATATTGAAAATAGCTATTGAAAGTTTTACAAACTTTAAGTAGACGTCTACTTTTAATACCTACACGTAATATGATTCTGGCAAAACGAAAGGCGTCGTAACAAAGGCATTGTGGGTAATATCACATTAAAATGTACCATAACTTGAACCGGATAGTTACGGGGCTGCTCGTAAAACTAAGATAAACTCAAACTGAAGCGACGCCGCTACGGTTGACGGGGGCCAATGAAAACTTTTTTACTGTATCTCTGAAAGTGGCTGGGTTGCTTTTAGAGAACCACTATGGACTATCTGCTTAAATATTGCCCACTTATAAGTGTACTATTTTATAATATCGCACGCGAATTTAGTTCTCTGACGTTATCTACTTTTTAAATGCTAGTTTAAAATTAGTATATTTTAAATTAAAAATAATTTTTGTAATTAGTTTTTAGTGTATGTAAATAATTTAGAAGCACCTTGATGGCTGATACGCTGGCGTTCCACCTGACGGTTGATGGCTACCGTCGCCTATAACACAAGCAACGCTACAGGTGCTGCAAGTGTGCTGCCGACGCTATGAAAATTTAGTATCGGGAGACGACATTACAAATGGAAAAATTATGTCAAAAAAACGGGACTAGTGCGAGTTGAACTCGCGTGGGTTCCATATGATGTTACCTATCCACAGAATATTGAGTGATTTACCATGTTATTTTAATATCAAGGACTTCTTATAGGTTTTCCTATAATCTATAAGTAGAAAACTAATTTCTGTATTTTTTTCAAAATTTTAGGTTCAGTAGTTTCGGAGATAAGAAGGGGGGAGGATGGTCGGACAGACGGACACACGAGTGATCCTATAAGGGTTCCGTTTTTTTATTCGGACGTACGGAACCCTAAAAATAAGCCAATATTTTAAATCTTTCCTTTGGTTACATTTAATCCGATTTAATTGATTCACTGGGATTCAGAAAAGCGTCGGCAAGAGAGTAGGTATATCATGAATGTTTACAGACGAAAACAAAGATCTGAGCTTGGAAAACACAATTTTAAACATCATCGATCGGATTATTTTCGATGATTCGCTATAGTATTGCCACCGTGGATAAAACGTTGGTTTATGATTGAGATCCGTAACTAAGAGAAACAACATGATATGGCAAGCGCAGCGTTGGACGTCCAACCACAAAGTGGACAGACGACCTGATAAGAGCCGCGAGTCGACGGTGGATCCAGGCTACTGAAAGTTAAGGGGAAGACTTTTGTCCAGCACTGAACATTCTACGGCTGAGATGATGATGAGGAATGTCCTATATGACTGTGAAACTGAAACCCATTGTGCCCTACCACTACTAAATATATGTAATTAATGTAGGCAAGATTATCAAGCTTCGACGCCTTAATGCTTTATAACACCTACTAACGGAACTCGTGAAACTTTCAATTGAAATACTAACAATGTAACGTAGTAATTCGTTACTGTTTGTATAAATATGCATGTTTTGTTATGTTAATTACTTTTTAGGGTTCCGTACGTACGAATAAAAAAACGGAACCCTTATAGGATCACTCGTGTGTCCGTCTGTCCGACCATTCCCACCCCTTATCTCCGAAACTACTGAACTTAAAATTTTGAAAAAAAAAAAAAAACAGAGATTAGTTTCCTACTTATAGATTGTAGGAAAACCTATAAGAAGTCCATGATATTGAAATAACATGGTAAATCACTCAATATGGAACCCTCTCCACGCGACTTTTACTCGCACTTGTCCCGTTTTTTTATTTTTTAATATAACTTAATATTGGTAATTTATAAAAAACCTTAAGCTCCGTTTGAATATGCATTCTTTCGTAAAGAGGTAATTATTTTTAAATTAGTTATTTTAAAATTTAAATTGGAACGTGTAAAACTTCTAGCTTGTTCGTTTCTTACATTTTCTTCTTCACCAATTGCCGATCAGTCCTCATGGGATTCACAAGATAGTACTTATTTTTAGTATTGTTCCCCTTTCTGCTAACTTTGGGGAGCTTTGTTACGTCTGATTTTTTGACAATGACTCACAGCTATGACTCGGAATATTTTATGAAGACAACTTGTAACTAATTTATTGTCGCACCGCTTGCTTACTGCTAAGCTGCGACTAATTTCAACGTACCATCGACGGCGCCTTCCTGCTGGCCTGCCATGGTCTTAGCAGAAACTGCTCTTCGTGTATCTCCAAGTTCTTCAATTAATGAACATTGGACTGCGGCCAGGGTGTCTTTTCCCTAAGATAAGTTGTAGAAATTCTAAGTGATAGTTAAATTTTAAAAATAGTTAAATTATATTCCTCACAAACAATGGCATAGAGCCTCGCCTTGACAGAGAGTATCTTTATTTTTTCTTTTGCTCTACCGTTTCTTTATAATATTTTAGTGTATTAAAGTTGTTATTTTTTAATTTTTAATTTTCATTTTTTATTAATTAAAACACTGGTGCCCAAATTGCTTATTTTGTATTAATTGACTTCTTCTTATTATTAGCAAGCAAGCAATTCTTATTATTGAAGAATAATAAGAATTGCTTGCTTGCTAATAATAAGAAGAAGTTATTATATATTTATTCTTAATTATTAGCATATATTAGCAAAGGGATTCGTCACAACAGATTGCCTCATAAAACGTGTAAATTCGCTGTAAATATTTTCAACAATAAGTTCTTTCAAACGATAAACGGAAACGTTTAGAATAATGAGCAATAAAGTCACTTGTTCCAACATTTATTTACTGTTAATGTTACCTAAGAAACCGTTTTCATTGCTGTAAACTGTAACGTTATATCAAAATAACAAAGCATAGTAATGTCAATGTGTCACATACTTCAAAAATGAGTTGTACGTTTACTGGTGTAAACAATATAAAAAAAAAACAATAGTTTTCTGATGCAATACTCATTGTAATAGGATTTCTTATTTAATAACAATGACGCAAATATTACCTAAACCTATTGTTAGTCGGATAAGTCAAAGAGCTTCATTGAATAAAACCATTTTGGTATTAATTGTTTGTTGTTCTTTTATTTTTTCGTTAGACGTTAGAATCTCAGTCGGCTTTGTATCTCAGAGTCATAGTGTTTTAATATCAGTCAATCGAACACTAAAGGGAACTATAGTAATTTTAAAAGACTTGAGCTAGGCTCAGTGGCTCAATTCTTCTGTCTGAATGTGGAACCAAACTAATGACAACTAATTATAGGTTGTACTAAAATCATTAGCAGTCTACAAATGCCCACTGCTATAAATAGACCTCCCACATAGAACGCCAAACTGCATTAGGTACTATAAAGGCTAAACTGCATTAGGCCTATGCAATTAGGTTAAACTACATTATATATGTAGTAGCCACAGAACTCTGCCTGATTTTAAGGCGAGAACTTAGGAGAAAAGCTTTATTTTCGTCGCCTAATTTGACTTGTTAAGAGTAAAATAAAAACTTAGATAAAAATACACAGCATAATAATAGGACCATATTTAAAAAAGTTCTAATCGGTCAGATTTATACAATATATTATATTTTTTGAAAAAAAAAACTAATAGTAAATTACTGCACATAAAAAAACTTTCTCGTCACAGTAATAAAAAATTTTCACCTACAACTAAGTATATTATTTTTTAAGCTAATTAATTAATTCAAGTTTTGTACTAAAGTTTTTTAATGGGCTACTTTTTTTTTCTTCATATTTTACACAATATTTAAGAAAAACCTTCCAATTTTAAATCTGTTCGGTTGTCTCCGAGAAGCTACAAAAATTTGTAGGTTACGCTCATTTTGGTAAAATTAGTGTTCAGTCTCATGTTAGTCCTTGGCTTAAACTATGCCGTCAGAACACGAAAATCTCTTAAAAGTAGTAGTAGACCAGTGGCGTATAGCTTGCTCTAGATGGGCCCTGTATTAAATTTTGTCAAGGGCGGATTAACCATGTCAAGGCCCCTAGGCAATGGTCCTTAACCGTTTTCTAATTTCTTCAACTAGGTATACGCTATCACTCTAGTAAAATATTATTCCACAATAACTTGAAATACCTACGTTAAGAAATGTACTCATTTATGACGAAACAGTATAAAAAAAATAGGGCAATAATAGTGTGGTTGAGAAATTGTTACGTAAAAATCTTCCTAATTTAATTTTCATTCAAAATGTTTATGTTCTACTCTTTTTCACTGAGCTCGGTGGCCTCTAGCTGGCCCTGGCCCTACTACCTGACTGTGCGAAGCCCAAAGGGTAGCATGTTTTAGAAGCAATGAATTTAGACACTGAGCTATTAAACTTTAAATTCATAGGCTGTACGATAAACTCTAAACTTTGCAGTTTAGCGTACTGCCTAAAAATATAAATGAGGACTGTGATAAAATTTTACGAATTTTTGTTTACACATGTCGGGGCCTCTGTAGCACGGGGGCCCATACCATTGATATGGCTGATACGGCGGTAGCTACGCTCCTAGTAGACCTACATTTCACATTAGTCGAAGAAAATGTTACAAAGAGGTTTACATGCCAGAATTTGGAAGCAATAACGAGAACAACAGTATCTTACAAGTGAGTACAAGGTACTGTTCGGTTTTTATTGTAAGCGTTCAAATGTTTTCACACCAGTAAAGGCAGACATTTCAACTGAACAATGTACATAATTTCATTGGAGAAAATTCAATTACACAAAACCGTTTCCTCTATCGCGTTGCGGTGAAAATATATGATTAAATGTAATAATTTTTAATTACTTGCATGCGGGTGTCCTGGTTTATAATGCGGAGGCTTTAGTACCAGTTGTAAACGAAGCGTGCAATCAATGTTTTTATGGTGTTGCTAACAAGGCGGCCAACGCAAACTCCACTTCCTAGATGGTGTCATTTCTGTATAATATTAGACCAAGGGGGTCATTTAAGCACTAAGTTTAATGGTGCCACTTCGAATAAAAATTTGCTCCAATTTTGTGTACATACTGATATATCATTTTGTATGATAGGTATCTTTCTTTCCTAAATCTGCAAATTATCTTATAACAGGATTGCCTTTGTTTGATCTGTTTGTCAAAGCATTACTATAATTATTACTTCAATTTCCTTAAGAAATTGTTAAAGAACCCTTATGTTTTCCAAATAAAATAAAATAAATATATTATTAGACCAGGAAATAACTTCAGATAAAAGTCTTTAGGGGTCCGCACCATCGAGGATCTCATTAAAAATAATGATCAGTTGCTCTATCGGTGAATGGAAACGCGTGAGGAAACCTTTATAGTGGGACAACAAACAACTCTACAATGTGTCTTAACTTAAGTAAAAAGTAAAATATACATATACATACCTATATAAATAGTAAATTGTCCGTTATCCACAAATTAATATTTACAGAGAAAAATTAACACAACTTAATTAAAGGTCCAGATTTATGAAACAATTAATAATAAAATAAGAAATATTAAAAAATATATATTAAAAAAGTAGGTATCAATCAATACGAATGTGAAACAATGAGGCCAAGACATGTTTTTTGTATGAAACATGTGAGAAAATTATTAATCCCCAAGACATAACTGTGATGTTCTATACTACGGTAGTGAGTCAGCGTGCTGGACTGCAACCCATAGAGGAGAGGCCTGAATCAAACAGAGGAAGCAGAAGAACACATTTGAAACCATGTAGGTATACTTAAATAGGTTTCATATAACTTTTACGTAGTGAGTACTGGCATGTTGTACTTTTAAAATAGGATTAAGTTTAGTTTAGTAATTGTGTTTTATATATGTTGCAATCTCTGTAATGTTTATTTCTACCTAATTTTATTCAATTGTAAGATCCTTTGTTAGTAAGATATTTTCCAACATGGTAGCAGGGCGTGATTATTGGTTAATTTAAACATACTATTGGGTTAGTTTGGTGAAAAAAGTGGAAACCGATTTAATATTTAAACAAATCAGTCATCTTTTTTTCAAATTTCGAATGCATTAGAAGCATTTGCAAAGAGGTAATTCACCTACCGCAGTGTCGCAATCCAAATTCACATCACATCAAATCGACAGGACACTTCATATTCTGCGACGGTGACTGATTAAAGCAAATGTGTATGCGCGCCTGCAATCTATTAGGATGCTAAATGATTCGTAGAAAATTTAACACCTGCACGTTCAGTATGGTTTCACGAAGCAATATATTAAGACAAAGAAATTTTTTAAACGTATTCGGTTATCGAATAAATTATGTCCTATCATATCCGTTGCTCTTGTCTGGGGACACTCATTTACGTATGAAGACTTAATCATGTTGTGAGTGCATGTTTCAAATGTTAAAGTCGTCAGACTGGCGAAATCCACTTAAGGCTAAGGATTGGAACTCCCTGCCAGCGTCTGTATTCCGAGCTCATACAACTCAAATCTTTTCAAGGTTCGAGTGAATAGGCATCTTCTGGGTGAGCTCGCTCCATCGTCGGCCTCATCCTTCCTACATAGATAGATGCTGTTCAAGAGCAAACCCATCAAAGTAACCCGAAAAGTAGCGTGCCTATCGATTTTCTATCGTCTACACTATGGAGAGTGTGCATCTATGTTGTACGATTTAATCCAACCGGAACCGTTCCACTTGCGGACCACTAGACGTGGGCAGGGGTTTCATCCCTTCGTGGTCGATGTACCTCGATCACGAACAAAGCGTTTCAGTTCCACCTTCCTTGTTCGAACTGCTAAGGAGTGGAACTCATTGCCTGCGTCTGTGTTCCCACAGAACTACAACCTCGGTGTCTTCAAAACTAGGGTAAATGGGCATTTACTAGGTAAGCGTGGTCCACCTTCGGCCACATCTGCACCTCACATCAGGTGAGATAGTGGTCAAGCGCTACCTCGATTTCATAAAAAAAAAAAAAAAAAAAAATCATTAAAAAAAAGGCGACGAATGGGACATTTTGGTGACAGGAATTTAGATTTTTCTCAGCAATGACAAAACATATGAAAGTGATGTTTGGTAATCTGTTTCTTCGTGTTACTGACTTCATTTTGTCAGTTGGATTACACGATTGGTAAACTTTTATAACAGAGAAAAAAAATCAAAGAAACCTCTTTTAAAACACAGATTTACGTTTTACAGGCAAACGGAACCAATTTATACCTCCAAATTTTCTATGTACATTAGTATATATAAACATACACTTAAATTTTACAGTTATATTTCTTAACATACATTATAGTTTTTTTAATAAAAATCGTATGGTCGCATACGACCTTACGACATAAGCAAGCGCGCTTTCGTTTTCGTATGCAATCACAGCCGTAACAATTGTTTATTGCTTAATGGTAGGTGACTCAGTCGCCTATAACACAAGCAACGTCAAAAGTGCTGCAAGTGCGCTGCAGACCATAGCAGTATTAAGGATAAGGGATAAAGAAGGGATAGGGAAATGGGCTCTGACATGAAACACAACAGCACACATGCTGTTATTTCACAGTGGTCTTCTGTGAGAGGGTGGGCGTTGCGACGATAGTACATACCTAACCCACCACCAAGTGGACCGTCAGCCTTCCTACCGACATATAGAAAATAAAATATTAAAAATTAGTCGCCAAAAGGTCAGTTTCCAAAATCAGTTTCCGAATAGTTTCGCTATTACTACTATTATTATTTATTACTGTTTAGTCACGCGCGCCTCGCATTTATAATCTAACGCGCAACGGAAGTTTCTAGTTTTTAGAGAAGTGAGTACATATTAAAAAAATATATAAATATTTTGTAAGTAAGTTTAATTTTTTAGTTACAAAAGTAAATGAAAAATCATCTTTTTTCTATTATTTCTGCATTTCCGGAAGTAGATTCATTCATTTTCAATCCATGTAAGTCAAGCATTGATGAAGTCAAGTAGTAAGCCAATACCGAGCTGCCAAGAGAACAATGAAAGATTATAGAAAGCAGAAGAGAAAAAAGACGAAGTTATGTTGGATTTTTAATAAAACTATAATATATTCCAATTCGGATCAGAATACACCTACTTAGCTGCCAAAATAACAATGAAAAAAAAAAAAACGGGCCAAGTGCGATTTGAACTCGCGTGAAGAGGGTTCCGTACGATGTTGAGTGATTTACCATGTTATTTTAATATCATGGACTTCTTATAGGTTTTTCTATAATAAAACTAAACTAACTACTAAAACTAATAAAACTAATTTCTGTATTTTTTTTTTTCAAAATATTAGGTTCAGTTGTTTCGAAGATAAGGGTCAATTTTCGTCTATTTTCTTGAATAACTTGGAACCTATTTATTTTAAAATTAAGAAAAATTCATTTAAAAGATCATCACAACAAGACCTTCCATTTGATACGTCACACGATGTAGTTTTCAATTATTTTTATTTTTCATCTTCCCCCCAAAAATGACATCCCATATACAGATTTCATCTATTCACGTCACACCTCTGCGTTTGGGTCACAGAAATTGATATGTGTACCAAATATCAAACTTAATCGGTGTAGTTGATTCCGAGATAATTGACTGTGACCGACGGACAGACGGACACACGAGTGATCCTATAAGGGTTTTTTTTATTCGGACGTACGGAACCCTAAAAATTACAGAAAACAGAAGAAATAAAGAAGAAGTTATGTTGGATTTTGAATAAAACCATAATATAATTATTATATTCTCATACGAAAATAACAGCCGAGAGTATAATTATGTAAATTGTGTGTTGATGTCTCTTTAGGCAGTCACATCACACTGCAATCCGCATTAATAATCGGCCTGTTTAGCTGACAGCCCCTGAAAGAAGATCATCATGACTTAACAGCACTTGTACAGTTGTGTTTCGGTGAGAGTTCATTCCTCCATCCTCTCTTTATCTATTATTCTTCACACTATCAAAGTCGGCATCGTATTTGCAACTGTATGGCGTTGCTACAATCAAATGGACAAAAAACCTGACTGCTAAAAATACTGAAATACTCTCCATCACGTGTTTACTAGCACTCCTGGGAACAAAAGAACGATTTATTTTATTTTATTACCAATTAATCAATATAGTTATAATATTTGTTTCGAGTTACACCGAAATACATAACTGTTTCCTCGAAGGACTGAACGAATTCGATCCACGACGTAAATTATTCTTTTGTTAAACAATATGTCGATAATATTGTAAATTTATTTAGTAGTGAGTCATTTTAGACGCATTTACTTTGCTTAAAGAGGTCTAAACATCCGTTCTTTCATACCGGATAACATACTAGCATATTTAATAAAATGAATTATAAATTAAAATTAGAAGCATGAGGTTTTTCTTCTTTTTTATATAAAGTTCGGCAGATATGCTTACGGTCCACTTCATGGTAGGAGTCTTTTACTATGATATAAACTACAAAATTCGCTCACATAAGAATCTTATATTTATAAATAACTTATTATTATTATTCGTGTATATAATAAGTAAAATCTTATTAAGTAATTAATTAGTATCTTGTACTTAATCTGTAATTAATTAATCTGTACTTAACTATATTAGGTATTTTATCTTAATATATAAAAATGAATCCCTATTTCCCTTGGTCATGGCATCACGTGTGAACGGGTAGACCGATTTTAATTCGGTTTTCAATAATAGAAAGAGCGATAAACGGGGAACGTTTATATATATGAAAATTACACCCCGAGCGAAGCTAGGGGCGGGTCACTAGTAAAATATAATAATAAAGAATAACGAATAGTCACATATATACGTAGACCGCTAGGAAGGTTTTGAGACTTGTTCTACCGAACTGCACCATACTCAACAAGAAACATCTCGTGCGTTTCCTATATTTGTTTTAAATATCTTAGTTTACTCCAAGATGTCGAAGTTGATGCTTCGCGACTTACGTGTGATAATCATGTACAATTTTAAGCCCGATTTAAACTGCTGATGAATGTATTAATGAGATGCAGTATGTATTCCATGAAACAGCACCAAGCCGTAGCAGTGTGTATGGGTGGTAAAAACAATTCGAACGTAAGGACTTTAACCGAGATGGTTACCGCTGTAAAGAAACTAATCATAGAAGATAGACATATAACCTACAGGCAGATGGAGGAAATCTTGCACCTTAAGGCACCAGCTATCCGCGATATTCTTCATGACCACCTCAAAGTAACGAAGCGGTGCATGCTTTGGGTACCCCATGATTTGACTGACGCCCAAAGAGAGTGTCGCATCAAATGGTGCAAAAATATGCTTAAAATGTTTGAACACGGAAGGTCACAGTATGTAAATAGTATAGTAACATGTAACGAGTCTCTGTAATACTGCGACATAAAAAGTAACGCTCTTATTCATAAAAAGTTATAAGAGGCTTATAAGCTTCCCAACAAGCAAAATGCTCTTGAATACCGCAGGTTATAATGCTTTTGATCTTAAATATATCGTATAATGACTTTGGTAAATTCCTACTTACTTGTAAGCGCACTTTCAAATGCCTTATCAATATTAAGAGCAAAGATCTAATAAAATGGTCATAAAAAAGTTTACATGACTAATTTATATGACCTTTACGAGATCACTAAACGAACCTTCCTATATCCGAACTCGATATGACTTATACTCTAGCCTAAATACTCAAGCATTAATAACGCTGTAACTAAGACTAGCGCGGCTCTATTAAAGTGTGTTTATACGATTCTTACAAGAATATTAGTTTTGAAAATGCTAAGATTAATGCAAACTTTTTTGTAAATCCTATAGGCTAAGAACGGTTGACTGTAATAGGAGCATTAGCATTGATTATGTTAACATTTTGTCATTTATTTAGTTAAAACTCCTAAATTCATCTTATTTTAGTTTTTACACGACAAAATTATCATTTTTAAACATTTTAAGGTTATCTAAAGAAATTGGGTACTTGACGTAATTTTTCTTTAAAAATAGACATGGACTAAAAAAATTGAACTTAAAAAGAAAAGTTCTTTCAAAATATAAAGAATTATAGTTTATCTCTCAAGACTCAAAAAAGGAGCAATTTTAATAATGAAGCTAGGGTTCTGTACATTTGTTTACTGAAAAAAGAAGTTGCCGAGAAATTGGGTAAGAGCAACCCACCGAACCTACAAATCAGAGCAGCAATTTTGAATTTAGTGGTTCCGTAGATATATCTCTTTTGAAGATAATTCTGTTTCAGATGATGTCTCAAACTACTCGTACTGGAGAAATTAAAGATGAATTTCGAGACAATATCAGAACTTGGGCTCCAAAGTGCAATACTCCTCATGCAGACATGCGTGGTGTTAATTATTATGGTCAATTTTGTGCAATATTTTTGAGTTGCCAGATATTTCTTCTGTGGTTATAGGAACGTAGGACAAGAAAAACGGCTTTTTTTTACGAGGAGGGAAATCTTCAAAAGATACCTTATGCTCAAATGCCGCATGCAATGCAAATGCCCATAGAGGTTATAAAATGAATGAAACAGAATACGCATTTGTCGGGTGGGAAATGGTCATAGATTACATAAATGGAACAATTCTGGCACAAAAAAAAGTTCAACAATAGCTTAATCTGGAACTATTGAGCAGTGAAATGTTGCGGCTTCTTGGTAGAAATGACCAAATATCCACATCCATAACAATTTTAAATTAGTATTTCAATTACGTTTCTTGCCGAGTTCTTCCCATTCCGAACTGGTGGTAGTTTATTATAATTATATAAAATCTATACTAATATTATAAAGCTAAAGAGTTTGTTTG
This sequence comes from Bembecia ichneumoniformis, assembly GCA_910589475.2. Lineage (NCBI taxonomy): Eukaryota > Metazoa > Arthropoda > Insecta > Lepidoptera > Sesiidae > Bembecia > Bembecia ichneumoniformis. The sequence goes on along the minus strand of OU342537.1, from coordinate 5,530,303 downwards.
TTTGTTTGAACGCGCTAATCTCAGGAACTACTGGTTCGAATTTAAAAAAATCTTATTGTGTTGAATATTCCATGTATCGAGGAAGGCTTTAGGCTATATAACATCAAGCTACGATCAATAGTATTATATTATATAAGCGGTGTCCAATACCACGCGCCTCACGCGCACGCCGCCGCCGTATAGGCCGCAGCGAAGCGTGGCCGACTTCAGCTAGTTAGAAATATTTGACGAAGATAAATGTTTTGTAAAAAACTAAAATTGAATTATTATTGGTTTGAAATGACTGCCAAAACTGAAAATATTTACGAGGTACCTGTTATCACTGCATCAAAATCCGTACCAACATGAATGGATTTTTCATAAGTATAGTATACCTACTTGCATGGTTTTGTTTTTCATTTGAGGAACCCCAATTAACACAATGGCGTCAATAAGTATTGACTCAAATAAACATCACACATTCTTATTTCAGTGCAAAGTTTCTATAAAAGCAAATGTACAGTACATAAATCTTGTAATAGTTTCAGATAAGTCAGTGACTAAATTTAATTTATTCCAAAAATAATTAAAAGACCATAATATTGCGGGGCATTGAAAATTTACGGAAAACCCACATAACTATTGACAGAAAAATTACCTTCGTATTAATATTTCACTTACAACCCAAATTGATACACGTAATTAATTTGGTATCGTGTCCCGCTCATTATATGTTACTAAAATAATGTCTAACGGCTAATCTTTTCGGATTCGCAAAGTAACTGACTTTTGGTACTATTTTTATCTCATATTGGCAGAATGTATGATTTGAAGCACAAAGTAGTGCGCTTACAAGATAAAATTAAGACTAATTTAGCACATTACAATGCTTTTACGGGATTAAAGCAAAACTAATAGTCATGAAATTTGTGCCCAAATCGGGACTTGTTAGACACTACAAAACCGTTACAAGACTAACGCACCAATACTATTGGTCTTGGCAAAAGCGCATTTGTGTCTTTTATAATACCACTTTTTGCTAGTTGGGTTGTCATAAGAAATTTACCAAAAAACATTATTCATAAACGTTCAATAGCAGTAAAACGCTCCAATAACGGCTTCATAAGTTATAGAAGCATGAACCCTACTATAAACCTCTAATAACAGTTCAAGATGGCCGACTTAAGACAACAGCTGATTTCTGATTGACGTTTGATGTATAGAGAACGGAGTAAGTCATATCTAAGGTATTTATTTATACAAATAACAGTTTAAATTAAGTAAGAAAAAGTTTCGTCATGCAAGCTTTACACGAGCTATAGCCGCCATTGAACCTGTAGAAGTATACCAAGAGAGATATGATCCATTTTCTTTGCCCGAAGTGGAGTTCAAAAGGAGATATCGTTTTAGTAAACGTAAGGCTGCCTTTATAAAATATTATGAACAAAACAAAATAGTTTCTTCTTATTATTATTTTGGTTATGGCTCCATAAGATCTTCTCCGACGATTTTGCTAGTGTCAGTTGTAAAAACACCAAAATAAAAAACTCTAAATTAAAATTAAAATCAAAGGTAGCAGATCCCGGAACTAGTCAGTCAAGTCAAGTACAAATTTTTTCTTTAAATTTTTCAAAATTTAAAGAAAAAAATTGTATTGTATTTAATTTTGTATGTCCGTCAAGTCCAGCAGTCAAGTCAAATCAAAAATAGTTTGAAACAAACGTTTTGTTTTGCCAATAAATGTCAAAATGTCACATCATGACAATCACTTTACTATTATTTAGGGCGTGGATAGTGAGCTTTTAGCTTTTTTGTCTATGAATTCATCAGAAAGGCAACATAACAATCCTAAATTAACCTATAGCGAATATTTAGTTATGACACCCTTATTGAACGTTTATGAATAGGATTTTTATAATAAGCTTATTAAGACCTTATGAGCGTTTTAACTAATGAACGTTATAAACCTATTATAAGGGATTTTTATGAATAAGAGCGTAAATCTAAAAACAAAGTATGGGTGTTTGAAACTACTGTAAAATAGTCATGTGAAGAAGAAAATGGTTGTGGTATTTTTTAATAAAAGAGGTGTTATTAAAAATATTACCCTGGATGAACAGAAGACAATCACCGCTCAGTGGTACATAACAGTTTGTCTGTATGTTACATTTTAGTGAAGTCTAATATTAAGTTAAGTTAAGACCACTTAAAAAATAAGTGTATATTAGTTATAAGTAACTTATATCATGTATCAACTCTTAATGTGGCAAAAAAATTAAGTTTTTTTGTCATTATTTAATAAAAAGTCATTATTTAATAATTTTGAAATACAATATTTTTTGTCCCGACGATAATCCCCTGTCTTTCCATCTGGCAAGCCTAGTTACAACGTTCAGGGACCTCCCTAGAGTCCCTACGTACGGATGCGGTACAAAGTCGTTGGGTTTTAGCCGGTAAGTCCCGGCATATTAAACCCCTACACTGTCAGGTATCCATGAGGATTTCCCAACATAATAAAAGAGTTTGCTTCAGCAAATTCTTTTACATTATCATGAAAGCAGTGTGTATCGTACAGTTTCTCTTGGATTAAGGCACTCGAACTAATTAGATAGTTTACGAGTTGCATCTTGGTGGAGGTGCCTGTACTGAGTTGTCCAGCGATGTGGGTAATATGTTTAGATCGCCGACGGTTTTACAACCCCATCGTAGAAATTGATAAACGCGAACCATTTTTTAAATGAAAATAAGTTAAAATTTAAACAATGAACGGGGCTTTTTCAACGGCTGTTAGGCTTTCGTAATTTGCAACTTCCTAATACGTAGGACCGAGGGTTTTGTTAAGAGATTTAACGCTTATGGCTTTAACAAACCGACGAGATCTTCAGCTTTTGAAGGGCATTGGAAACTTTAGTGTTGTGGAGTTGGAGTTTTTTAGTGATTACATTAAAAATTCAAGAATTTATATTTTTCAAAAAATATATACAAATTTACAGCAAAATGTGTAAATTTTAAATCAGTTAAATTTATGTGTAATATAATTTAAAAAAATAACTTTAAAAATTAAAACTTAAATTCAATTTTAGTTTCCCTTTTAATGTGTTTGTCTCAATATTTTTTTGTTGTTGCAATAACATAAATAAAACGGACATTTTTAATGCTACTCGACCAAGTTACGAGTTACAAAGGAAAAATCAGGACAACGTAAGTTAAAATTCCATACAATTAGTAAGCGGTTCGGAATCTTAATAAAATTAATGCTTTAATAAATTTAAAAATAGATCTCCATCTTGTTGGATCCACATAACTAGATCCCTTTAAATTCAGTTGCAGATAATCCCTAATTTTATTAACGCTTCACAAGGACGAAGCCGCACGAATTAAATAGTAATGATACATATACATTTTCATTTGATTTACTGTAAACGTATCAAAGATATCAAAAAGAATTTAGATGAATTAAGATCGCCTTTATTACCCCTTAATTCATCTTGATAAATAACAACAAAACAAACCACAAATTGTTAACAATAACTACAATTATCTGTTTCTTATACACTCACCAATAAAATCACTCTTCCGTCTGATAGCACTTAATTTATACAGTTTATGATACTTAATAAAATTATTTACGAGTGCACAAGAGGAAGCAATGGCAGTGACATAAATATGACAAATACGACATCGTCACACTAAGTGACAATTATTGAATAACTTTATAATATGGACATCACATTCACTTTTACGCGAATGAATGAGGAGAGAATATTTCGTCGTGTAATTTCATAGGTTTTCGTTCTATTGCTTTAAATAAATTTGAAGATTTTGCACACAAACAAATATGCTTTTGCAATATGATTTCAAGTATTGGAAAGTAGTGGCAGGGCACACTGCGTTTCGCAGTCATTTGTGCAGCCCGTCTGGCGGCAGTAATCACCCCCTTACAGAAGACCACCGCCCGTGAAATAACAGCACGTGTTTCGGTGAGTGAGTAAGGGATGCCAGAGCCCATTTCTCTATCCCCTCACAACACCTTATCCTTAATCTTACTGTACTTGCACCAGCTTTGGCGTTGCTTGTGTTATAGGCGACGGTAGCCATCTACAATCAAGTGGACCGTCAGCCTGTCTGGATCTTAACATAATTTTTTTTTTTTAAATTAAGATTTGAACCTATCAATATAAATAAATAAATTATGCTTATTACTATAGATAGAATTTATATCAATATCAATATCTATACATCAACATATAAAATCGCTGTCCGTTTCTGTCTGTTTCTCCGTTAATTTTTTCTAAACCACGCAACGCATTTTGATATGGTTTTCACTTTTTTTTCGCACTGATGCAATCTTTTTTTGCAAATTATATACAGAAATCGTCCTCGTTTATCGCTCTTTCCATTAGTGCGGACAGCGACTCCTTTTTATAATATGTACAATCAATGATTTTAAAAGTAAGGATACGTCCAACGGAACATTTTACACAAACTTACTTCTTATAGATTCACATTACACTATATATACTTACACCTATACCAAATTTCTAAGAAAAAAAAAAAGAATGACGTCAGTACAAGGTTACGTTTATTTTAATTCGCGTGCGGCACATGGCCGCCATTATGAACTTTGACTTTAGAATGAAATGTGTTAAATTATTTAACATGTAACAAGATTACTTACTGATGATACGATATTCCCTGTTTCTTTTTAACCATCGTATAATAGTTTTTGCAGCCTTTTACTACGCAACTAGGCATTTTTATAACAATTTAGCACAAAACCTCTCTCAACCAAAATCTTGCGCGGAGTTAACTGGCCCTAAACTGAGATTTTAGGACCAACGTGTTGGTGCCATTTCGCCGCGCCGTTGTTGGCCCGGTCCTTACGCTAGTAATATGTGTATGTATACGTCAATGTGTATAATATATATACAGGAATTAATAATCCAAACGGATCAGTGAGGGCAAATCTCAAACCATAAGAGATACGAAAATGTGTTCTTAGGAACTAAGGCTTCGATTTATGAAAAAATAAAAACTGCATTAAAGCTTTTTTTTAATTACGCTCATACGCGACCAGGGATCGAACCTTGTCAAATTTCTATAAAAAAATTGCAAAATTTGTTACTGTAGTTGATAGTGTGGGTCGTAAGGAACAAGTTTCGGTATGGAACAAGTTTCGGTATGGAACTAACTGCGTGTAAATAATAAACAGAAATGTCTACAATTTTTGTAATTGGCAAAATGTTAATATCGTTTGAGATTTCCTCTCACTGACCCATTTGGATTGATCATCCGGTTAAAAGAAAGACGTGTTAGTTACACCATTTATAACTCGAGAACTCGAGAACGGACCGTTTATGAACAATCAACAGAATGCAGGTATATAAAAATTTTTTTAATCGGGTTTTTAATCTGAAACGATAAGAAGTTTCCGTGTCAGTTAGTATAGAAATAGATATAGAATAGATAGATATTGAAGATTCGAGAATACCCGTGAACTCAATAACCCTATGAACATTAAATCCAATAATTCTATAGGTTATACAATAATCCTATACTCGAGAATTCGCTAACAAGTAGGTATGTAATACAAATACCTGAAAATAATAATAATAATAATAATGATTTATTAGCATGATAAACTAGTTTACAATTGGTAACTTGAATTTTGACCCCTACACTAAGCTCACCTTGTGATGTAGAAGATCAATCAGCAAAAACGAAAAACCAGCGAACATATACACAAATTTAAAGCTAAAGTTTGAATATATAGGGTATGTAGAAAGTGCGGAGTGTGTCTGATAGTGCGTCATGTGTGCATGTGTATCCTTATGTGTGAGCGTGCTCGCTCGTGTGCGTGTTCCAAAGCCCGTTTCTAAGCAATAACTCCGTCCTAGCATAATCTAATCCCTGCAACCATTTTAGGACTATTATCTTAGTATCCCTTGTGGTTCTATTCCTAATGTCGCACCTTCTACTAACCACGTTGTACAGAAAGTGCATGCAAAAAGTCATTTGAACGCCGTCCGAAGTACATTCAAAAATGCAAACAATTTTATTTTTATTTTCCAATAAAATTTTTGTATTTACGTTATATATATTATTATAATATATTTAATATAAATTATGTATTAATTCTTAATGTAATAATTGATAAAAATAATCTCTCTATAATACAAACTTGTTACTAGAAGCCTTCCTGTTCAGATATGAATCTTAGGTTTTATAAACATAAAAAAAAAAACAACAATGTTTATCTTCAATTAACGAGCCGGAGTTAATTAAACTTAAAACCCTTATCGACTTCTCATCTACCGCAAGAACAGATTTATTAGCGAAAATTTTCGTTGCATACGAATTTCGCCAAATAATTTTAGACTTTAATGTGGACAACGTAGAGAATAAAATTCGATGTTACATTTATTGCAAATTCCAGTAAGCATTTTATCCCCTTTGAATCGGTTTTAGTGCCTTTTTTGCGTCTAAATGACACCAAAGCACCCTTAAAAATAATGACACTCGAATCACCCCAAATCATAGTTTCAACTAGTGTGGGGCGGCGTTTTAACGACATTATCGACAATGTTTAATGAGCCAACGTCTTTTTGCTCGAACAATTTTTATTTCACGCGAATTTTACGACCTCAAACAATATTTTACGACGTACGACTGTATCGCAATGAGTTGCATCGGTTTTATAATACTTTAATTTCACCGCCAGAAAGCTATAAAAAATATGCAAATGCGACATAAAACCTGTCGGTGGGGCGACACTAAAGTGCGTTAATCCGAACAGATAAGCAAAGTCAGGGTAAACAAGTCGTTGTTTAGCATAGCGAAAAAAAAAACATCTCTTTTTATGGAATAGTTTAAAGACATAAAACATCCCCTGCACAGTATCCTCCATCATTTATTTATTTATTTCTTTTAAGATTTACAGATAGTTTACACATATATTATCTGGTGACCTTTACACTAAGCATAGCTTGAATTGTGAAGGCCAGAATTTAACAAGATATAAAATTTAAAAATTAAACAATTTGTGTGTGTGTGTGTGTGTGTGAAATGGTGTGTGAGCGCGCCAGCAAAATCCTGTTTCAGATAGTAAGTTAGTTCTATGCCTTTCAGTAAAAGTTCAATATCGTCATATTATATTAAATATAATTTAGATTTGAATATTTAAATACCCATATAGATAGATGTAAACTTTTGGTTTGTTTTTATATTTCATTCATCATTAACATCAACAGCCTATTATATATCCCCACTGCAGGCCTAATACCCTCTCAACAAGGGCGTATGGACTATATGGTCCACCATACTGAACCAGTGCGGGTTGGTAGACTTCACATGCGCCTTAGAATTTCTTCTTTGACGTATGCAGGATTAAGTTTTGTAAGAAAAAAACCATTGGTAGATAGCATGACCGGGGATCGAACTTGGACCTCTCGACATGACAGGCCGCGTCTTTCCCATTGCGCCACCGACGCTCACATAAATATTATACATATATATATATATCATGACTATAATATTTAATTAATTGTGATGATGATAAATGTATATTAATCGTCTGCTCTTTTCTCTCTCCTCAATGTGAGAAGCCAATCTATTAATATTCTCACATTGAGGATTGGCAGGTCAACCATTTTAGCAAACTGAGGATTATTTTTCCTTAAATTCCAAATATGTAGTATAAAATCACTCAATTCTAAAACATATAACATTTCGCGGACATATTTTGTCAACAAAGTGAAGACGCATCGTGTTTCAAAGGCGTACCTACTCATTCGATTACAGAACCTGGGAATGATATCACAAAATACCTCAGATCCCCAAAGTATGGAGATCTGAATGCATTTAATGAAGACGCTTTAAGTAATTAAATTGATAACTGGATTATTAAGATAATGTGTGTCTTACCACAGAATACAAAAATAATACAAGTACAGAAGGTTCACTCCTCGCAGTCATTCAAATAAATAGCGACTCTTGCTACGATACAATACAGTGCAATAGGGATCGGACAAATTTTCAGAAAGTGTTTTAAATTAATCTTCGTGGATATTTATTCCCATAAAAAATACTATTTTATTTATTTATAGCCTTTTAGGTTCTCAAAATCATGTTTTAATATTGTTTGTTTGAAAATGCCGCCAAAACGCCACGATAGTTCATCTGAGAGCGCGTAACGTCATTTGTGGTCATATCATAACAAAACAGCTGCATTGGCATAAGACAATGATTGCCCACAAATGACGTCACGCACTGTGATCGGTGTTTCAGTATAGATTAAAAATATTGTAAATAATAAAATTTTATTTCTTCATTTAAAAATATTTAAATGAATTATATTAAATTATTATTCGATAAATAATCGTAAAAAAATATATTTTCTTTTTAAGTACATTTTAGATTTTAATCTGATTACTGTCCGATCCCCTATTCAGGTCGCGCTAATTACCTACAGTAATATATTCACCTAGAAGTTGCCTCTCTTTCTATCGCGAACTCTTATCTCTTCTGACAACGTCAGGGTTGTCTCTTTTAAAGAATAATTAATCTGAACATTTAATTATCAGTTATACGATTATAATAAACCTAAACCATATTAGTGATGCAAAAATATTTGCATTCGCATTCGTATTCGCAAGAAACGATGCGAATATTTGGCGAAAGTATTTGAGAAACAAAAAGGAAATTACTTACGGAAGGACATGGAATTATAATACAACTGATAATTTATATGTATAAACATTTTATTTACTTATATTTGAATTAAAAAAATTTATTATGGAACAGTCTTGAGGTAGGCAATTAAATACTTTCTCTTTTGTTCTTGTTACACTAATTAAAATTTGTATCAACAAAATCATAACAAACCCCAAAAAAATAATGAAATGTCCTTCGTTAAATTAAAACAACAAAGCAATTATTTGAAACAATTGAAATTAAACTTCTAATATCAAAAACTTTTGGCTTCATTCCACAATATTGTTACGATTAACCATGGAACATTCTGGTAAAAGCACTCGCGCTGGCCGGAAATCTCGATACTAGTATCGATACTAGTAACGCCACTTCCCGGTTAGTGTCAAAGGAAATTGATCCTTATGTTCACAACATAGAGTTCACATTCAACAGAAAGAGCATTCCCGAACTTTCAATGGACTTGTTTACAATCACGGAATAGAAAAACAATTCCGTGTTTACAATACTTGTTTATTTCTAGTAAATTCGAAATAGATGGAAACGTTTGGCGCCAAATATAAATGGGAGAGTGGCGGGTGGCAGTAACAGTTATGCGATAGCAGCGATTCGAAAGCGACTTTTCGGAGCTTTGTGAAGTTACCTTCGACAGTAAACCAGCGACTCATTAAGGGAATCATTGACGACTTTTGGCAAGTTTAACGGTTTTATAGGACAAGCTTACCCCTTTTGGAAGTCATCTTGGTTTGTGGAAATAAATAGTTCATTTTCGCCCTTACACGGCAGTTTGACTCACCCCGCACGTAACAATATTATTTTAAGAATTAAAGATTAAGAAGAATAAACTCAAAAACTAAAAATGAATGCTTAACTTTTTGTAAATAAAGTTATATTTTTTTTTACAGAAAACAAAACAATATTTAATATTCAAATGTAAAAAAAAATGTATACGTTTATGTTTATTAAAATTTAATCAGCACGTGGCAGCCCACTGAATTGGGCCCGATTAAATGAGCCTGCCGCGTAGGTACTTGTAGCTTCATACCTAACCGGAGTGCGCCAGGGCTGGTCTTACTGATATTCGAGCCATCTAATTGTGTCGCAGCACTAGTGGCAGTGGTGCGGTCGTTGCAGAGAGAATCAAAGAGTTATACATAAGAGGAAGGGATAAGAGCAGAACAATCTTATCCTGAGGGATAAGGGAGCTCTGGTTGACCTTACTCACGTAAGTATCAAAATATTTCAGGGTGGTTATCTGATGGTTACTGATGCCGCAGTTAAGAAATGAACCCTTGTTTTACCACTATTTTTAATAGTTAATTAATTCCAAAGTCTTAACATTAAAACAAAAAATTCATAAGCGAACTGCAAGGAAGGAATTTCATGAAAATAAGAAATTTCTAAATTAATTAACGTCATAAAAAACCATAGATCAATGAGCTTTTATGTTTCTCATTAGCGAGTTCAATGTGACCGACCGCCTTTGTGCGCTTTTCTCTCTTTTAAAAAGCGGTAACGTTATAAAATAATATGAAAGTTAAAGGCGTTTGTCCAAATTTATTGATCGTTAAACTACGTTTAGAGTCCTCGCGGACCAAAACTGATAAGACATTTACGGTTCGTAAATAAGACCTACCGCAGATGCGCGAAATTGTGTTTACGGTCTTTATAATGTGAAGTTTCGAATAATTTTTCTAAAAGGTAACAAGCCTGATTGTAAGTTACGATTACACCTGCTTTACGTAGTTTACGATAGTTGAGTACCTTGTTAATTTGTGGTAGCCCCTTTGTTCGTATGTTTGTTCATTTTTACTTCGTTTACTTTAAACAAATATTAGACAATGACTGCGTTTAAATATTACAGGACGTTCTTGATGTTTATTACAATGCTACAGTAATAAAATCTACACTAATAAATAAGATTATAGTATAAATTTTTATTATTATTATAAAGAGTAGGTAAAGATTTAATGTTTTGATTTTTTGTATATACTTGTTTATAATGGATAAACCCAAAAACTACTTTTTATGTTAAGATCCGCAGACAGGCTGACGGTCCACTTGATGGTAGGTGGCTACCGTCGCCTATAACACAAGCAACGCCAAAGCTGCTGCAAGTGCGTTGCCGACTACAGTAGGATTAAGGATAACTCACGGAAACAACAACAACAGCACACGTGCTGTTATTTCACAGTAGTCTTCTTTAAGGGGGTGGTTACTGCCGCCAGACGGGCTGCCCAAATGACTGCGAAACGCAGTGTGCCCTGCCACTACTTTCCAGATCCAGACCAGAGCCAAATTTGAAAAGTTTATTTTTCAAAGTTGACCTTGCCGGGAATCGAACCCGGCAACCCTGGGTGTTAATGCAAGCATCCTAACCACTCATCCAACAGGTTTGTCATACAGTTACTTATTATACAAGCAAACTCTATGTCAAGCAGTCTTCAGCAAGTCAGCAAGTCTTCAACAAGCAGAAGACGTGATAGGACAAAGAATAAGCGACATGAACTCTGTATTCCTTTACACACAGAGACAAAATGACACGAGCTGTTATTTTACTGTGGTCACAGCCGCCAGACGAGCTGCGACTTAGGAGCAGACGAGCTTATATGCCTTGCCGCTACTAAGGAAAAATAATACTAAAATTAATTTATCTCAGGCCAGTTCCTTTAATTTTTTCCACGATTTTATAATATAATTACCGACATAGGTAGCTACTAAGACCACTCTAATGTTCACGAGTTTGTGGGCGGATATCCGACATAAATACTAAAAAAAAATTTAAACAATTTTATGTCCTGAAATTGGAAAAAAGTGCACAAAAGTAAGAAATGTGCAACATTGTATCGCGCGGCTGTTTTGATGTTGGAAGGATTTTACAAGAAGCGACAAGGACCGCTCGATGAAGCACATGTTCCCTCTGAGGCGTGAAATTTCATACGACATCTTGCGGTGTCGTGTAGCTCTCATTGTCACCTCGGAACGGTCTAAATGCCATGTTTCAAATTCATTATTATATCAATTTGCTTTTCAGTGAAATGGCTTAATGAAAACAAACAAGGGACAGAGTCTGAGAAGTGATTGTTTATTTTGTCTTAATATTGCGGATATCCTGTACCTGTAAACAAGACTTGACACTCTGTCGTTTGGGGTTAGAACAATTTCTGTCCACCTAAGCGAAATTATATTGTATTACGACATCCCGTAAGAAAATTTCAATTTATTTATTACGCCTTTATTTCAGACTAGCTGAACTCGGCCACGCTTCGCTGCGGCCCATACGGCGGCGGCGCGGCGTGCGCATGGGGCGCGCGGTACTGAACACTGCTTATATATAATACTATATATCGTAGCGTGATGTTATATAGCCTATAGCCTTCCTCGATAAATGGACTATTCAAAACAAAAAGAATTTTTCAATTCGAACCAGTAGTTCCTGAGTTTAGTGCTTTCAAACAAACAAACAAACTCTTCAGCTTTATAATAATTAGTATAGATAAGAGTTAGGTACATTACACTGATTTAATTACATTTCTTTTCTGTTTACTGGTACTGTTTTTTGAAACAATAGTACATTTTAAACAAATTTATTATTGTTTTAATTTTTTTTTTTTTTAATTTTAATTCTCCTCCAAACTCTCCATTCTTTCCTGTTTCTAGTTTTTCCCGTCATCATTTTTCCTGCTATTTTTTCAAATCATTTGCCCATCTCAAATGTTACCCTCCCCTGTTCCTTTGGGTTTCTCTAGGGTACCAGTCAGTTATTAGTTTGCTCCATAACATAATTTCAATACAGGTATTCAAATTTATAATTTTTAGTAAAAATGCAGGGAATCTGCTCATGATGACGACGAAAAAAAAGAGTAATTATCTACATTTCCATTTAGCATGAGTATTTATTTTTAGTAGCTTTAAAGTTCGGTAATTGACTTTTTAAAGTTATTAGTAAATATATTTAAATCAAACGTGCTTCAAAGCATTGCTACTGCAATATTTATTGGCTAATTATTTTTTATTTTATTTTTTAATGTTAAGATCGGCAGACAGGCTGATGGTCCACTTGATGGTAGGTGGCTTCCGTCGCCTATAACACAAGCAACGCACAGGTAGCAAGTACTCTGCAAGTACGCTGCCGACTACGGTAGTATTAAGGATAAGGGATTGGGAGGGGATAGGAAAATGGACTCTGGCATCCCTTACTCACTCACCGAAACACAACAATACACGTGCTGTTATTTCACGGTGGTCTTCTGTAAGGCGATGGTTACTGCCGCCAGACGGGCTAACCAAATGACTACGAAACGCAGTGTCGATTTATGATTTATTAATTTACCATTTATGATTTATTAATTATGATTTAGTCACTAACGACTCGCCCCCGGTTTTGCACGGATTTTTTTTTTGCTGCAAATTATAACACAAACCTTCCCCGTTAATCGCTCTCTCCATTAGTGAAACCCGTATCAAAATGAGTTGGATAGTTTAGAAGTTAGTCGGGAAACAGACAGGAAATAATGTCGACTTTAAATCATTTGTACGTTAGAGATGAGTAATAGTGACGAATAGCGACTGTCGCAAAAAGCGAAGTAGACGAATGGCGTCAAATCCAGAAATAGAGGTAGATAATTAATACACACACACACTAGAATATCCTAACAAATAACTGATTCTGTTTTATGGAACACAGGGATCTTTCGTGATACCCAAGCCAGAATACACTCAAAGGCTTGAATAAGTAAACATTATTTGATAAAAATCTTGGAATGTTTTAAATGAAATTTATACTCTACTTATCTTTTATATGTAGGTATGAAATTCTTTTTAGTTCCGCAAATACTCTTCCTGTTTCTGTGTCCAAAGCGGAAACATATCTATACATATAATAACGTATAATCATAAACGTGTCTGTACATTAAATATTAAAAAAAAAAAATTCTAAAAAAAATAGAAAGGAACGTTTCAGATTGAACCAAATGAAGTTGAACGAACGTTTTGTAATGTTGCTATTTTATTGTTACTATTTGCTATTTTATAATTTTAAAATAGCAACATTTGGTTGCCTATAGGTTGCCTAGCGATGTTTTGGTTAGTCAAAGGAAAAACACTATTTTGTAATAGCGAAGGTTAAACATTATTTGAGGCAGGGTTTAAACTGTGAAATTGTACACAAATGTCACGCTGTTTGACAAAACACGTGTTGAGACATAGTTTAGTATTTTTTTTTGTAATAACACTGTGAGTGTTTAAAAGATACAACCGTGTGTTTTAGTTTGAGGTGAAAATACCTACATTAGAAATATTACATTTTACTTGTCAATTTAAAATAATAAATCTTTTTTTTCCATAGTTCGGTTTTTTTAGATAAAACGAAAAAAACCAAACCGACGAAAAACGATTGAGCGATTGTATGAGTTTCTTTGCTAACGCTGCCTCAATCGTATATTAAAAAAATATTAGCTGATTCAGCAGACGTTGTCCTGCCCGAACCCGAAAATAATTCTGTGACCCGTTTGTGATACCAGCGCCACCTAGCGGGTCCAATTTTATTTTCAAACCATATGTCAAAGTGACGCGACACTTCACGTCAATTATGACTATTTTATTTGGATATTGTTTATACAAAAATACTAAACTTGCGATTAAAAAATGGAGGGTGGACGTAGAAGGGTGAAAAATACTTTACGACCTATTCTCATACCTACGAAATAAACAAAAAAAAGTCATAAAAATCGGTCCACCCGTTTCGGAGGAGTTTTGTTACAAACACTCTGACATGAGAATTTCATATATTAGATAAAATATATCACCTATGGTTACATGAAGAATTACAGAAAAAAAAAACTTTTGATTTCTCTGTATTTGAATATTAGCTTAGTTAGATGACCGAATCATCTGCAGTGGGATTTGCGTGAGTATCCCACTACAATTATTGACCTCGACAGTGACCCATTTCCCTATTTGGAGGGAAATTGAGTTTGTCCAATTCCATCAAAACACGGCATCAACTCTTGCATTGTAAAGTAGGTAAGATACAGTCAATCGCATTAAACTTGGATTTACCTATAGTTAGGTAACTTTTGTTGCGTGTATTTATAAGGCATTACAATTCTACTAGTATAAATGTGAAAGTTTGTATGTTTCGATGTTTTCGTGTTTGGGTGTTTGTTACTCAAATACGCCAAAACGGCTCAACGGATTTGGATAAAATTTGGCACACAGATAGTTCATTACCAGGATTAACATATAGGATACCCTTTATCATGCAAAAATATTAGATTCCCGAGGGATCGTCTAAAAACAAAAAGATCGGCGACACCGTTCGTCACAGTGATAAATGATATAAAACTTGTAAATGCTTGACATCGATTTTATTCAAAATCAATATAGTCTATAGTCTATGCAATGACGACTCTCCATAATATAATAGTTATGCGTTTTTTATATTACAAAATGTCTCAAGTCTATAAACTTGTCATTGTAAGTTGTGGATAATCTCTGGTAGGTATATTGAGTATAGTGAGTATTATTAACATTATAATTATTACTTATATCATAGTAACTGATGTTAATTTGGAAAATTTTACTTCATATTTAATTTCAGTAACTGTTACTCCTACATACCTCTTGCCAAAATACACCAGCTGCATATTGCGAACTACTTGTAAGACATTCCAATTGGGTTTATCCAGTTTAAACGATGCGCGAGCCTGATTTAACGCTCCACTCGATGGTATGTGACTAACATTAACACAAGCAACGCGAGATGAAATGAGGATTAAGGGATTAGGAAATGGGCTCTGGCAGCCCTTACTCACTTGTCGAAGTAAAACGACACATATTAAATTATTTCATGGTAACCTTACATGCTGTCATTTTGTCTTCTGTTATTGTTTTATAATTAACATGTAACCAATCATTTTTTTTATGTTAAGATCGGCAGACAGGCTGACGGTCCACTTGATGGTAGGCGGCTACCGTCGCCTATAATACAGGCAACGCCACAGCTGCTGCAAGTGCGCTGTCGAGTGTCGACTTCAGTAGGATTAAGGAAATGGACTCTGGCATCCCTTACTCATTCATCGAAACACAACAGCACACGTAGTGTTATTTCACGGTGGTCTTCTGTAAGGGGGTTGTTACTGCCGCCAGACGAGCTGCTCAAATGACTGCGAAACGCAGTGTCACCTGCCACTACTTCCCAGATCCACACCAGAGCCAAATTTGAAAAGTTCATTTTTCAAAGTTGACCCCGCCGGAAATCGTACCCGGGAACCCTAACAGAGCGTTAAGGCAAGCACCCTAACCACTCATCCAACGGGCTCGTCAAATCATAGCTTTTGTTCTTTATTTATTTTGTTGTCAACAATCCTAAGGTTTTTTTCAACACGAAATATTCTTATTTATCACAAATTGTCACGTTTTCATTGTTTCTTTATTATTAATGCACCCGTATCACGCATTCTCTGTCTATCTTGAGCCACGTGGCCACCTTCAAGACTTCGAGATAATGACGAAGCTAATTTCGATGAACACGAAAGAGGTAATTTTCACGTTAACTGTACAGGTTATTGGTGTTTCGTGGTGGAATGCACGAAATAATTGCGGAGACGACACATGGGTACACGGCGTGACCTCACAAATTTAACAGTCGTCTTTTACTTTACTTCAGGGACATTAAACTTAATACAAAGTGGGATACGCCGTTTAGCTTTTAAGGCGAGTTACTACCCTACAAATATTTAAAAAAATATTATAACAAAAGAGTAAAATGTAAGCTCTGAACGGGAAATGAAACTATCAATAAATTATTTAAGACAAGGATTAACATCAGACCCAACATAATTTTTAACAAAATGAGCGCAACCTAATACCACAGCCTAACCATACTTACGTCATACAGTCAGACAACGAATGTACTTGCGTAGAGCAACGTTCGGCGAACTCGCTTCAGTTTGCAGGCTCGAACATTGAGCGTTGCCCGACTGTATGACGTGAGTATGGTTGTGGTTAGACTGTGCATTTACCTTATGTTTTAAGGTGGAATATTGCACAACGAATTTTTGTAACGTCTCCGAAATAACTGAACAGATTTAAAATTGAAAGGTTTTTCTTATATTGTGTAAAATATGAAAAATGAAATAAAAGTAGCCGATTAAAACTTTAATACAGATCTTTAGTTAATTAATAAGCTTAAAAATAATGTAGTTGTCGCTGAAATTTTTTAGTACTGTGAGCTTTTGAGCTTTTGAGAATTTACTTCGCTTTAAGTAGATTTATATTTTTGCAAGACTCGGTAAAGCGTCAATCATATATTAGCGTTTGTTATTATACTGTATATGTATCGAAGAAAAAATCATGGTCACCGTGAAAGGATCGGATTTTTGATCTTGACTCAAAAATCCGAAAGAATGATTTGTGTTGAGCACTAGAATAGTTGTCCCATTAGACTAAGTTAATATCACTTACCTCGGGTGAATTATGGAGCCAAAAGAAAAAAGCTGGTACCTACATACTCTTAAATAATTCACTTAAATAGAATAAAGTTACTCACCGTTAGGTGTCCCGTTTGCCTCTTTGATACCTTTTATAGACAAATAAATAATAAATTAGTAATTAAAAAAATAAACTCACGATTAGCTTTAATTTAAGTTGTTAATAACTTTCAAGAAGCATGTGAAAGCAATAGTAATGTCCATGTTGAGTGTCGTTTCGACCGACGTCATCTTGCAGTTCACCAAATTACAACGATTCTCTTTGTTATTGGGCGTTTTATTTGCGACAAACGCGCATCGTCTGCGCTCATTGAAAACGTCATGTGCACAGGCCCTTAGTGTTTTGTGTTATATTAGGTGAAATATTTTCTAATAAACTGTCGTACTGTCCGACACACACTCTCATAAAACATGAATTCCAACAAAAGTCTTAGGACTTGCTATTTTTTTTGTTTTATAATATTTTACAATATACCTATATTAAAGTATATCAATTCGCCGTGGACGTAAAATCATTGTTTTAAACCTTTGTTGTCTTACCTATATTAGTATCATAAATTCCATATATTTTCAATATGAATAACTATGTTTTATGCTTTTGTCTGAACGATTTTTATATTATTGAGTTTCTCAGAAATGACTTTTACGATTCGGATGAAATTTTTGTATTCAATTAATTAATTAAACAAAATTCTACCTATGAGTCTAAACACACGGCGTATTAAACGCGTAGACGATGTATATAAACTATTTTTTAGATTTCAGAAGATATACATTATAGTTTTACATAATTATGAGTTATTTGCATATAACACATTATTTGTATAAAACGTAAATTGTTGCTGAATACTGTAAGAGATAAGATTGGAATACAACGTGTAGGTCAAGAAATAACGCAAATTAAATTGTTTGCATGATTGTTTAATGATAAGATTTCTTTGACGTGTGATAAGATATGTGAAAGGCTTAATATAATACTAAGATTTACAATAGAAGGGTTCATTGATTTAATACATTTTCTTCGGCCATTTTTAATATTGTTTTAATTTTCTATAAATTTGTTATTTAAGTAGAACGCAGTACATTCTGCTACCAACCAATGCCTTAAAGAATTGCCTTAAGTGAAATAAAAGCACTTGTGCGGTGAGTAAGTAAGGGATCAATCCAAATGGGTCAGCGAGGGGAAATCTCCAACCATAAAAGATACGAAAATGTGTAAGAACCATGGCTTCGATTTTTGAAAAAATAAAAATTGCATTCAAACTCTTATACGCAACTAAGATCGAACCTGGTAAAATCGCTCTAAAATATTGTAATTATTTTTATTATCGTCATAAGGAATAAATGTTGGTATGGAACTTTGTACACAAACAATAAACAAAAATGTCTACAATTTCATTAATCAGTTCATCATAATTAATCAATTAATTGAAAAGGTCACTTATGTCTCAGTATGCCATACTAAAAACTATTCTCAAGGCATCCTGGTTTATAACCAACGCTGAAGTTCATTATTTCTCGAATCTACCTACTATAAGAGAGGAGATCGCCAAAACTTGCAAGAATTATAAAAATCGTCTGAGGGCTCACCCGAATGAGCTAGCCCAAAAGCAATCCAGCAATCCACTGAAAAGATTAAAAAGGTCACACATTCTGGAGCTGGACAAAAAGTTCTCTTCCAGCTAAGTCAACCGGAGGAGTAATAATTTGCTCATTCTTTTTTTTATTAAGACTGGTATTCTTGAAGGAGGAAACTCTCACAATTTAAAAATATAATCCGATTAAGTATAGTTCAAACTGATTGCGGATAAAATGTCTATAACAAAGAAATGTCAGAGAAAAATATAACAAAGAAAAATGTCTAAGTGGCGATGAATTTTTATCATTTTTAAAATAATCTTGCCATAAATCTGTTTATCTTTGTCTAGATATACACACTGTACAGTACAAAACACAATTATAATGAGTATATATTTAAAGTGATTAATATTTTAAGTGTAACGGACAACAATGTCAACATTTTTAAAATACAACAAATCTATTCAGGCAGTCTAGAGAAACAATAAGTTTATATTCCATTTTTAAACTATGAATGAACTGGTACGCTTGCTTGACATATTTTTTTAAGTAAACTTCGTCAGACTGAGTGACAGCTCACTTGATGGTAGATGGTTACCGTAGCCTATAACACAAGCAACGCCACAGGTACTGCAAGTGCTCTGCCAACTACAGTAGGATTAAGGATAAGGGATTAGGAAGAGATAAGGAATGGGCTCTGACATTTCTTGCGACAAGGCAGTGTACCCTGCCCATCGCAATCTTGCCAGATCCAGACTAGAGCCAACTAGGAAAAGTTTCTTTTTAAAGTTGACCCTGCCGGGAATCGAACCCGGTTCCCCTGAAACAAAGCATTAAAGCAAACATTTGAACCACTCGACCAAGGGTTCTAAATAATAATAATAATAATAAGTGTTTTAAATAATCACAGTAAATCCTTCAATGTAAGACGTGCACATGAGTGACCTTTTCAAATAATTTATTCAAATAACTTATTGAAACATTTTGCCAATTATTAAAATTATAGATATTTCTGTTTATTATTTACACAAGGTTCCATAGCAAAACTTATTCCTTGTGATACAATTTGAAAAAAATTGAATGCAGTTTTTATTTTTTCAAAAATCGAACCATTAGTGATAGAAATTTTCGTATCTCTTATGGTTTGAGATTTGCCCTCACTGACCCATTTAAATTCACCCTGTATATTCTATTGAAAATCAATCGTGTTAGCAGGCGACGGTAGCTACCTGGTGTCAAGTGGACTGTCAGCCTGATTGGCGAACTTTAGGTTTTGATTCACAAATATACACAGACAATAAAAAATTGTGTAATGTGCTCTTCAATCATGTATAGTCCTGAGTCAATTGTAATTGCTGTGCCGATGCCAATAAAAAACATGATCGTAACTGCATTTAAAGTCGGTTCGAAGAAAATTTCTGTAGAATACCTTTAATTAATTAAATATTTACCGTGAAATAACGGTGTGGATAATTTGCTATAGACTAAAGGAAAATAAATCCCTTATTATTATTTTACGTAACATTATCAAGATTTATTCTTGTAAACCACTACAGGTAAACTTTTCTCTATTCGTTAAAAACGGTATCTGTCTGAATACTGCAGAAGTCTTATTCTGCGTTTTCTATTATGATTTTTTATAACGACCGTTGAATTTAACAAGAAACGGGAAATAATTTTAAAGCAACATACTAAATTATATACTTCGATTTCATTTACATAAGAGGCGACGCAATCTTATGCAAACTTGCTTGAAATTTTTCTCAAAAAATATCTTTTTTATGTAGATCAGTAGACAGGCTGAAAATCCACTTAGTAAGACAAGCCATAAAGGTGCTGCAAGTTGGTTGCCTTGCAATTCTTATTTAACGGGTTGTTAATTCTGCCATTTTAATTTAAAAGTCATTTAACAAGTCCACAAGAAGTTCATAATCAATTAAACTGTTCACATTAGTAAAAAAAAAATTAAAAGCGCACGTTTGCTTTTTTAAATGCAATATTAGTTAAACAATTTGAAAACTAGCTAAGCCTGCAACTTCGCACGCGTGGTATACGGTATAGCGCGTAAATTTTTTGTTTGTAAACCGATTGGAATGAAATAAACACTAAATGTTACATGATGCTTGCTACAATATATCAATGAAAACCGCATTCAAATCGGTTAAGCCTTTTCTGAGATTGACGTGCACAAACGCACAGACAAACAGATAAACAGACAGAATTAATGTACAGACACGGCTCGTTTACTATTTTATTATATGTATAGATTGGATTTCGATTTTATTTATGTGAATAATTTCTGTTCCTTGCTTGCACCTTTTACTTAATTTCTTTAATAGTAAAGGAATGATAGTTGCAATAAGCTATTACCAAGTGGCCATAAAGAGCGCGAACGCTAAATAAAAATGTCCATTAATGTCATACAATCCTTACACAAATTAAAAGAGCAAACAAAAGATGCTACGAGAGACATGAAACACAATATCGAAGGCTTTCAAAGGCTTTTGCGAAGTGTTGGTATTGGCTGCGCGGGCGCAGCACGGAGCGAGACGCGTCGATTCCGCGAACGTCGGGTTATAGCCCTACAAAACGTCAGGCGAATCGTCAATGCTTAAATCGTAATATATTGAAGAATTTCGCAATTATCATATTTCATACTTATTTACGACCTCTAGGCTTCCAGCAGACATCTATCCGATGCGATCTTGGGAGGTCATAAAAACGTGTAAACCCCAGTCGTAATAAACGAGTGCTTTATTTCTTGTATAATTATATAAGCTATTTGTTTTCGGTTTTTTTTTCGGCACTGTACGCACGAGAGGGCGGCGTTTACGACCGTCTGGGGTCTATACCAAGCGTGCACTGGTATGTGTTACGCGAACGAATGGACTGGATTTAGTACGGAGGCTTAACGTTAACGCAACTTTACTGCTCGTAAGCCCCCTGCAGACTCGCGAGTAAATCGTGACGTTTACAGCCCTAGCGGGTTGTAGGCTATGAATTCAATGAGCGGAAACCAAGAAAAACTGTGTAAATTTATACGAAAATCGAACAAGCGCTTGCGTCACTAAATTGTATAAAACAAAGCCGATATCGGTGCTATTGAGCTATATTAGGGAAATAAAGAAAAAGTTATTAAATTTAATTATTTTTTTATGTTAAGATCGACAGACAGGCTGACGGTCCACTTGATGGTAGACGGCTACCGTCGCCTATAACACAAGCAACGCCAAAGCTGCTGCAAGTGCGCTGGCGACTACAGTAGGATTAAGGATTAGGAGGGGGATAGGAAAATGGGCTTTGGCATCCCTTACTCACTCACCGAAACACAAAAGCACACGTGCTGTTATTTCACGGTGGTCCTTTGTAAGGGGGTGGTTACTGCCACCAGACGGGCTGCCCAAATTACTGCGAAACGCAGTGTGTCCTGCCACTACTTCAAGATCCAGACCAGACCCAAATTAGAAAAGTTCATTTTTCAAAATGACCCCGCCGGGAATCACTCATCCAACGGGCTTGTCGAAATCGAACAAGAATTAGGTCATTAACATTTTTTAAAAAAAAGGCAATATCGATGCCATTGCTTTGTCAGGGAAATGAGGAAAAATAGGACATAATTGCATAAAAACATTAGTTACAACTTTAAATATATTTTTTTCTAAATGATTTATGCAAATAAATAAAATGTATAAAATAGTGAAGAAAACCAATGTTTCTTCTAAATAAAATGGTCCAAAAACATTAAAATTTAACCTTCAGTAATTATTGTAAATAAAAATTAGCTGGGGCCGGTCACTAATTGCAAATATTTTAAACAAACGAGCGGAAATTCTTCACATCCTCATTTAATAAATCAGTATAAAAATTAAATTTAATTGAACAGCTAACTAAAGATTGGTTTAATGGCATATTATACCACTAGTTTCGTATCGTAAAACGCTAAAAAAATATATAAAATAATACAACTTTTACAACTTCATGTGATCAGATAAATGGGCGATTGCAATTACTGTAGAAGAAAGTAAGTAATTACTAAGCAGTTAATAACACACTAATTAATTGGTGATGTGTACTTATCTACCTATGTGAAAAGATAAAAAAAACATGTAAGTGAATATAGAAATAGAACAGATTGAAACTTTCGCCTTTATTCTGAACACAATACGATGCAAAATCAGATAAAAAATAAAATCCTCATTAAATTTCCCAGATATACATATACACGCTCTTACCAGGATGTCTTGCCAAAGTGTCTTACACAGTACTGAACTATTCAAGTATATTTTGAAGAACAAATACATACTTGGAATAAAAATAATATTCAGGTTAATTTTTTCTTAAAAAAATTACTCCAAAATTAAAAGCATTTTGTGAAACCGCTACGGGGATTTTTCAGACAAGAATCAAAATCTATTTTTTTCAAGACAATTTTTACGTTTGATAACTTTTTAATTTAACATTGAATATTATTATATAACAAGTAAGTATATTTATATTCATCAAAGATTTTATAAAATAAAGTGTAGAAATTATATCTGTATATAAAAAAAATTACCTACCTGCATGATGTAATTAGATGGTTAGTCAAAACTCAAAGTCAACTCTTACCGGTCAAACTTCAAAGAACTTGAAAATTCTTTGCCTGTAAATGTTAGGCAAAAACACTTGCAGTATTTTTGTAGACATAACTATTTTTTAGTACTTTTATTAAGTAAAAAATGCTTTTAACTCTTCGACTATATCAAGAATGTCTTTAAACTAATTAGATGTCGCTAAACTACTTATAATAATCTCACTTGTAACTCTGATTTATAAGTTATATGTATAAGTATTTTTTCCGGATTCAATTATAATGAAAACGAAAGGCTTAGAATTTTTCTCATTACAACTTAAAAAAATTTTCCTTGAAAGGACATCTTCGATTTGTCTCATCTTTTAACCAGCCTTTTGTAGTTGTATGAACGGTTTTCAAAGAAAAAAACAGAAATTTTTCTTCAAACATATTTTTATAAACCTTAAGATTTTCTGTCAAAAGGAAGAAATTTTATTATGAAGGTATTATAGGTAGAATACCTGTTTTCAATTTTTCACTTCAAACCTTCTTCAGATTTCAACGTAAATTTGAAACTTAATCGAATTGGTCCAGTCGTACTCGAGTTTTGCTTATAGCGATTCATTTAAAATTTATATAAATTGACAAATATATATCATTGCAGACAAACAATTTTTCGATAAAATTGAATCTACTGAATACGTTCAGTATTTTAAACTATTCTTACTAGAATGAAGTCTATGTTGGAACCTTGGAAATTAGTGACTTCTGCAGACTGTTGTTTAAGCAAGCAACAAAAAGAAACCTGCGAATTACCCTAGGCCCTAGGTGGTCGTTTCTGTTCGCATTTTTAATTAGCAGATGAAGGTAAGGAGTTGGCGGACTAAGATATACGTACAGAGCTTAGTTAGAACGCCCCGAACCCTTTTAGCCGGATGGATATTATCCTGACAGTCGTAAAGCCCGTTTATGGCCTATAAAACCAAGTGGAGATATGTACACGTCCGTGCCCAGTGTTCGTATACTTGTTGCACTTTTATTAACCAATATATTTCGGTTTGATTTGCAACTTCTGGACGCAAAATGGAAAATTACTTTTTACTCTGTTTGGTTTTTAAACGAGTGTAAAATATTTTGAAGTTTTATTAGACGTAACCATTGAAAGTGTGGCTTTGTGAGCTGTAAAAGTTATTTAATGTATCGCATTCTTCGGTGATTCACGTAATAAATGGACCAGTGAAGAAACATATTTTAATTCATGAGTAATTTAGTGGTGAGCTGAAAAAGTCTAGGCGTGAGTCGTATAAACGAGAGGCAATTAAAAATCTGCACGTTCTTGTCTTTGCAAGTAAAATTTAGCTGATGATTACATTTTTTAATTAGGTATAGAATAAGATGTCACTGTTTATCATTTACTGAAAATCGAAATTAAAACGTCGATGTATGGAAAAAATAAGAAAAAAAAATACTATATTTACCAATAATTTATCAATAACACACAAGAAAAGCCGAGGGGGAGCAGGGCCAACTTTACCTATAGTGCAGGGTGTGCCGAGCAAACGCCGATCCCGCTCGCAACAACTCCAAAGAGCTTGTGTCTTTCGCGGTAACGACGGTTTCAAAGACTCTGCCCCATGTTATGACTAACGCCGAGCGTGGTAGCAAGGCGCGTCATGAGCGGCAAACAGTTTAAAAATAAGATATTAAATGAGTTTCAACATACTGACGGAGAGGGCGCCAGGTTATTGATTGCACACGGCGCTATATGAGCTAGCGTCGCCTCTGAGGGGGAGTGTGCTGATCCTGAAAGGATGAAGGAAAGGTAAAGAAAAAAGGTAAGGGAATCTGTTCTTTTATCCCTTATTCACACAACGGGAGAGCACAGGTGTAGAAATTCCACGGTGGTCCTTAGTAAGGGATGGTTGTCTTCGCCTGATAGGTTGCCGAGTTTTTGGCCTAATAATAATATGAAGAAAAATTAAAGACGTCTGTATGTGTCCTTATACACAACATAGACTTCGCTTTTTGACAAATTCATATATTTTTGATTGCGTTCACTTAGAAACTGTGTAGCACCGCAAACATAGATTTAATAAGTACTAAACACTAATCTGAATTTTCCCTTTATTTCTTTTTTTTATGTTAAAATCGGCAGACAGGCTGACGGTCCACTTGATGGTAGGTGGCTACCGTCGCCTATAACAGAAGCAACGCCAAAGCTGCTGCAAGTGCGCTGCTGACTACAGTAGGATTAAGGATAAGGGATTAGGAGGGGATAGAGAAATGAGCTCTGGCAACCTTTATTCACTCACCGAAACACAACAGCATAAGTGCTGTTATTTCACGGTGGTCTTCTGT
The DNA here is from genome assembly GCA_910589475.2 of Bembecia ichneumoniformis. Classification (NCBI taxonomy): domain Eukaryota; kingdom Metazoa; phylum Arthropoda; class Insecta; order Lepidoptera; family Sesiidae; genus Bembecia; species Bembecia ichneumoniformis. The sequence goes on along the minus strand of OU342537.1, from coordinate 5,504,635 downwards.
AAGGGGGTGGCTACTGCCGCCAGACGGGCTGCCCAAATTACTGCGAAACGCAGTGTGCCCTGCCACTACTTTCCACATCCAGACCAGAGCCAAATTTGAAAAGTTCATTTTTCAAAGTTGACCCTGCCGGGAATTGATCAGATCAGATCAGATAGATCAGAGCGTTAAGGCAAGCACCCTAACCACTCATCCAACGGGCTTTTTCTGGGAAAAAGTGGCCTTATCGAAAACCGTTCCTTTTTTATGCTTTTGAGACAAAGGAACCTTAGAAATAAAAGATATTTTAGTATATTGCTTTATTTGTATGTATAATTCAACTTTGAGAAACCCAATCAAAAAATCGTAAAATCGCTTATTTAAATTAAAGCCATAAAATGTAAGCTTTCAGCTTGGCTTCGGCAATCTTTGTTTAAACATTTGATTTACGATCAGGAACGAGTTTCGACGAATAACGACCTCGAAAAGCGAAACATTTTGCGCAGATTACTGCTGCAGCGTAATTTTTCATTTAATTTCATAATTAGTCCGATTCAATTACGTCGTGGAGTTATTCGTTCTGCTTCAGAAGAGAAGCAATGTTACTGCTTGCCTTGTGTACTTAATGTAATACAGCAATTAATCAATCATCGAGTCTTGCTCAGGGAATGGAACTAATTCAGCTTTAAATTTGTAGCCAGCTTGTAGACACGATGCGATAAACATTGGTCCAAATTGTCTTTAAATTTCTCTTGGGGTGTATTACGTCAGTTTTTAGACAAAATAGATACGCTTGGCAGACACATATACCTAAGCAGAAAATATTTGAGTACAAAATGTTTTTGTACCTGAATAACTTACCTTTAACCCTTGATAAATTCTATATCTACTACGCCTTCCACCAAAAAGGTCTATACCCATAAAGGTCGACCGATCTTACCCTTTGCCACTTATCCGGGCAATTTTTCTCCTCAAGAACCTTCCTCGGGTTTCAACGAATATGAAGAAGAAAAAAGTGTGTGTCAGCTCCGACGGACGACTAGAGTTTACTCCTTTAAACGTATGAAATGAAATGTATAAAATTTTCCTCGTGTTAATAGGTAACTGGATATCTATCTAATTACTTTACATTATTTAGTTACATTCTGCATATGTAGATGTCACTACGTTTTAAAAGTTCAAATAGTTCATTCGACAACAGATGTCGTTGCGTCGGCATATTATATCTAACGCTTTATCGTTTCGTTCCTCAACATGGATTACATTAATTTTCATAAAAGATTTCAATGTTTGCTTTTATAAGCCCAGAGAATAGAATTGGGGAACAAAATACATGCGTCAGCTGTCGCACCAATGTCAAAGTGATAGGTAACGTAAAGCTTTTTGTTGATGCTTGTATTAATATTAATTTTCATAAAATTTCCATACCGAGGGCCTTATAATAACATAAAATCGATTCTCGTTCGTCGTTTTCGAGTTTTGCATTTAGCATAACATTTAGTGATTCATTTTTATTTATAGTAGGTATCACCGCTAGTGTACTTGTGTTTAGAGATATTCTTTTTTGCTATTTATAAATTTCAATGGATTATCTATATTAATATAGATATGTTAAAAGGTACAACGTTATTTTGTTTCTTTCATGTGTATTCACTGAAAATATTGACTGATTCTAAAAATTATTTCACCATAAATAACAGTGCGCCGATCTGTGAATAAAAGAAGCTATACCTAGTAGCTATATTATTTCGATAAAGTATGTTTTCCATAAATATCAATGACTCATTATTAATTTTATGAATTATTAATAATTATGAATATTCGTAATTAAGTAAAAAAACGTTATTGTGACTTTTTTTTAAAGATACTTGATGAACCTCAAGAAACCATCGCTAAGTAATTCTAGTCTCGCCAAATCTTGTTGTGTGGGCTTGACAGAAATACAAATTTTATGACGGTCCAAGACGCTAGAATTAACTTTTATTATTGTATAAACCTTCCGGAAGGTATTTTCTTAATGATTATGCAAACACAAATAAATTAAAAAATATACCATAACAAAAAATCAAAACTTCTATAGACACTGTTTCATTCAAAATAATAATAGTTATAAATATAGATTACCCTAAATTACAATATCCATATTGATTTTTAACGTTTTTGCTTCATTTTAAAAATATTTAAATGAGAATACAAGCCGACAGACGTTCTCAATTATATAAATAACATGATTCCGTGCTGTAAAGTACAAATTTAAATGTTTCCAAAGTGCATAATATCCTTTCCGGTAAGAAAAACTGTCAGCTCTGGCGATATGCCAATGTGTCGTTTTATAGCAAATCTGTTTTCGCAAATAAAATCACTGAAAAGTTTTATATTTTCGTTGATTGAATTCTTTCACTCAAGAGTTTATGTGTTGTTTTGCGTTGAGACAACAGATTTATATGCAACAATAATCATTACTTAGAGCTATTAATTAGGTGAATCCATTTTGGAGTCAACCTCTTTATAAAGTCCAAAAATAACAAACTTTGCGGTGTGAGATTTTTATATTTATATCCCAGTTATAACTGAGGATCGCAGTGTACCCACACTGCGTTCATCACAGTGCAGTCATCAGTTGAGCAGCTAGTCTGACCGTGGTAACCACTGTCTTACAAGCGACCACTTTGAAATAACAGCACAAGTAAGCTTAATGTTTGATTTCGGTGTATGAGTGAGTGAATAAAAATCGTTGAAGTTCGCCTTTTAATATTCGTTGAAGCCTGAGGAAGATTCTTATGAAGAGAAAAGTTACTGTATCCGTGCGAAACCGGGGCAGGTTGCTAGTAGGTAAATTTATTACATATAAATAAAAAAATTAGGAAAATCGGAAGCAAAAAAAGCGTAGTGGCATAAAATATTACGTCATTTGCCTTTTTTCTAAAATTCAATATGATATTTTGCGATATATATATAATTTTAATGATAAACCCGTGGCTGGCAGGTCGACGCCACGGTCCACTTGATTGTAGGTAACCACCGTAGCTTTTATAAACGGTGGTACGCAAAAGGGTTGTGGATCTTGTATAAAGAATGAAAAAAGGTGGTGATTTTTACTGAAACAACACAAGTGCTGTTATTTCAAGGTGGACTTCTGTAAGGAAATAGTTACTACCATCAGACCTGCCTCTCATCTTAGCTTCAAGGAATTTCAAGCTTTCAATTCAACCGAAACTAAATTTACATAAAAACGTTGTTTCCTGGAAAATTATAGGAAGGTAAAAGAAAATATTCCGATTTCGAAACCTAATTGAACCAAATGAATCCTAGTGAGCTTTTGAGAACCATTCTTCCGAGCGCGCCGTTTTGTGATCCCGGATATATTGTGGGGCCATTTAAAGTGCGTGTGGAAGCTATGTAGATATTTTGATTTATGTACTGAAATCATATGTAGAATAAATAGATATAAATATACAGCAGACATGTCTAGTTAGAACTTGAATTAGTCAAAAATTTAATAAGAAAAGTTCATAAAAGTTAAGTAAGAAAAAGGCTTAGTAATAGGCATAATGTTAATATCGTTTTCATTTTGGAAACGTAGTTCACAATATTTTGAACCTTATCAAACTTTAAATAACGACTAGCTTAGCCTACCGCGAGGAATCGAATTAAACAGAATACAATATACACTAATATTATAAAGAGAAAATATTTGTATGTATGTATTTTTTTTATGTTTGTAATGAATGAACTCAAAAACTACTGGACCGATTTTAAAAATTCTGTCACCTATAGAAAGCTAAATTATCAGCGAGTAACATTGGCTACTACCATTCCCTCATCTCCCCCCACCCTACATACAAAATTGCCGTTTTCCAAAAATAACGTTTTATAAAGAAACGCGGCCGAAGTCGCGAGCAACAACTAGTTTGATCATAAAAATAATCTTTTGTATCTTCGGCCTAGTAAAAGTGCCATTTTTATTTTAATTAAAATAAAAATAAATGGTCTAAATAGCACGAAATAAAGTACCTAAAGGTAAATTACATGAGTATAGCAAGTTCTTTACAAATAAGTCCTGTCCCATATAGACAAATAGTGAATATTTACGATGCAACTCAAAGGTATTCCATAAAACCAGTGTACCTCGTTTTGCTATTCCGAAGACGTATTTCTGGACACAATAGTAGAGCAAGCTAGATATAGGTATGTATAAAGCGCTTGAACCTCAGATCAGACAAACAAGCTTGAACCATAAAACAACCGAACGCTTCAATGAAGAAAGTATTAATTCGAAGATATTAGCATTTTACATAATAAAGTTATACGTTTTGGTATAATGACATCTACAGAAACACAGTATGAAATGTTTTAATTTTGCTCCATAGTTTCATTCATTAAGTATTAAGTTAAATTAATAAAAATTAAATACTCATAATGTAAATACTATGGTCCCTGTGCATGTGCGAAATTGAATTAAGGTATTCGCGAGAGATTTTATTATCCTTTCTCTAATATCAATTAATACAATATCAATAGAGGTAAAATATTTTATAAATTTACGGTCCGAGTCATTTGTTTAATTTTATGACTTCATTTTATTGCTCTTCTTGCGATTATATTACACTTGCAAGTTTAGCGAGCACCCAAGTATGTCCCACGTTTTATTGGCTTTCAATTAATATTTACGTTTTATAGTTAAAAACATTTCTCTTCCATTAATGCAGAATGTAATATGCAAAGTGCCTTATTTGATAAGTGTATTTTTTAGAGGATTGCTAACGAATAAATCTTTCGCCTTTTACTAAAGATTTCCGTGGAGGGGAACACTCAAATGAGGGGTGGTCTCTCTCGTCACACTTCGACTCATTAGAATGTCATTAATTACATTGCATATAACTTCAGAAATTATAGTCCAACTTAACTCGAAACTTGTTAATGCTGCCTTAAAATTTAAAGGTTTAAAATTAAAATTGGATTGAATAATACATTTGAAAAAATATTTATTAGTAATGAAGCAAAAACGACGAGTCCGTTGGATGAGGGTTAGGGTGCTTGCCTTGACGCTCGATTCCCGGTAAGGTGAATTTTGAAAAAAAAAAAAAAAAAAAAAAAATTTACAAATTTGGCTCTGGTCTGGATCTGGAGAGTGGCAGGGCACACTGCGTTTCGCAGTCATGTGGGCAGCCCCTCTGGCGGCAGTAACCACCCCCTTACAGAAGACCACCGTGAAATAACAGCACATGTGCTGTTGTGTTTCGGCGAGTGAGTAAAGGATGCCAGAGCCCATATCCCTATCCACTCCCAATCCCTTATCCTTAATCCTACTGTAGACGGCAGTGCACTTACCTACAGCAGCTTTGGCGTTGCATGTGTTTATAGGCAACGGAAGCCACCTACCATTAAGTGGATCGTCTGCCTGTCTGCTGATTTTAACATAAAAAAAGAAATAAAGGGAAAATTCAGATTAGTGTTTAGTACTTATTAAATCTATGTTTGCGGTGCTACACAGTTTCTAAACATAAAACGAACTTAATCTTAACATAAAACGAAAAGTATGGGTCGTATAAAGTTTTAGGTGTGAATATCACAACATGTTTTAGTTTTAAAATTGAACAAAGTGATTGTTAAGATATTTAGAAAATGAAAATACCTTAGAAGCCCTTATTATTTTATTTATTTATTTTTTTATTATTAATTAAGGACTTAATTACATTTTTGATGTTTTTTTTTCTATTTGTTCAATCTTAACACTTAATAATAAGATGTCCACTCCTCTTTAAAAATAATAGGATTGTGTCACACTATACTCATTACTGTAAAGTTTCATCAGAACCCATTCAGTAGTTTTCGCGTGAAAGAATAACAAACATCCAAAGATTCATCTTCACAAGCTTCCGCATTGATAACTATAATTAAAATGATGGAGATGTAATGATATCAGAACAGTATTATACTGTTTTAAAAATGACCTTTAGTCTTGTAGCGGTACTCGTTACGACAAACATTGGAAACGAGCGGACATAATAACAGTCCAATGGAAACGATCTAAACAGGTATGCGCGAGTGAAGAAAAAAAATCAAGGAAGACTCACGGAGGCAAGAAAAATTATAAGAACAAACATTTTTCTTTGACGATCGGATGTTGTAAACACGAGTTCAAATAAATAGTGTTGTGAAACGTATACACTATATTTAATCTTTGTGCAGTGTTACATTGTATTGCGTATTAGTGCAGTGTTGTAAATAAACTGTACATAAAAAATTGGTTGGTAATCACACACATCCTACTAAATTCTTATCATAGTACATGATATTATAACCTAAGAAAGAGATATACGTCTTATATTACGCAAAAAATGAAGCGAGTTATCAGCATAAGATAAATGTGAAAATGGGACATAAAAATTAGGAGAACAGAAAAAAAGTCAAAAACTACCGACCTGAATGTAAATATTTTATTTATTTATTTGTTTATTTAAATATTTCATTAAAATATAATAATAATCGCTGTTTTATGGCCACACGGTAAGTATCAGTAACAAATAAACAGATAAACGAATACTCGGCGATGAACCGGAGGAGACATCTATTTGATTGCGAATTATTTTAGCACAAATATTGTAGACAATAGCGATACGAACTATTAATTATTATTTGATTAATTGCCTCCAAAGCATAAATAAAGTAAATAAAGTAGTCAAGCGTTAGATTACAAAAGATAACCTAAAATAATGTAATGTATAGGCATAATTGAACAACATTTCAAATAGGTAAACATTTTGTACTTTGATAATTGAACCACTCTAACATAATTAGAACAAGAACTATTTACCTACTTACAAATATCGATCATATACAAGTTATCAAAGTTGCTAAATAGATATTTTATAGAATATATAGAGAGGGCATTGGGGATTTTTTCCTACAAAAATATTGATCCTAATCGACGTAATCAGGATGGCCATGGCGTAGCTAAATAGCCTTGTACAGTTGGCGATGGACTGAGCGATTTTGTACCACGTGGTTCTAAATGTCACATTACGGATTCTTTCGTCTAGCCCGATCTATACAATTGAAAATATTTAAGCAGTGTCAGAGCATTTCGCAGTTATTTGGGCAGCCCGTCTGGCGGCAGTAACCACCCCTTACAGAAGACTACCGTGAAATAACAGCACGTGTGCTGTTCTGTTTCTGTGTATCCCATTTTCTTATCCATTTCTTTATCTTTAATCCTACTGTAGTCGGCAGCGCACTTGCAGCGGCTGTGGCATTGCTCATGTTATAGGCGACGGGAGCCACTTACCTCAAGTAGACCGTCAGCCTGTCTGCCGATCTTAATATAAAAAAAGAGGAATTCATTCATTTTTAAGGCAGGTCGGCGGTCAGATTAACCGTTGGCAGTTGCTATTACCATCGCCTAAATAACACAATCAATGCCATCTGGGCTTTCGCATTCTTTACTTACTCACCGAAACTACTATTATTATTTAATATATTATCTTAATTTATATTTGTAGTTGTCTACAAGCAATAAGTTCACGTTTTTTTTGAGATACGCAGAATTTGTGGTAACGTTAACATTGGTCCATTTGATCAGTACGAACATACTTCGAGTAAAAGAAAGATATCTACCGGAAGTAGTAAGAGAATGAAGTATGCAATTCATATGCATCCTAAACGTTCGTCTGCAACGTGAAGCCAGTTCAGTGATCGCCGTAGCGACCTTGCCCGCTCGAACTACTGCCCGAAATGCTGGCTGATCGTAAAATGTAACCCTTAACCTATAGGGTTGTCACAATAACAAAAATTACAAATTAATTATTAACATTAACAAGGATTTCAAATTTCTTTGTAGTGTTAAATGTGTAATAATTAAATTTAAATTAACTAAACGCAGTCGCTGTGCCCAGTAGAGTTTAATATCCAGTGGCTATTTATTCTGTTACTTTATCATATTGTCAACAACTGCAAAAGCAATAAATTATGAGATAATTAACTTAATGCATTACGACAAATTATCAAATTACATATTAAATATCTATGCGCCATTATTTTTATTATTTTTTAGTAAGAAATATACCTAGTCATTTTTAGTTTTATTAGAAATATAGTTTTTGAAAATTAAAAACACAATGACATGTGTCAGGGCACACTGCGTTTCGTAGTTATTTGGGCAGCCCGTCTGGCGGCAGTAACCACCCCTTACAGAAGACTACCGTGAAATATCAGCACGTGTGCTGTTGTGTTTCTGTGAGTGGGTAAGGGATGCCAGAGCCCATTTTCTTATCCAATTCTTTATCCTTAATCCTACTGTAGTCGGCAGGGCACTTGCTTGTGTTATAGGCAACGGTAGCCACCTACCATCAAGCGGACCGTCAGCCTGTCTGCCGATCTTAACATAAAAAAATAAAATAAAAAAACAGTGACATAAGTTAATTCTAATTAACTTGGAAAAGAGATGCAAAAATAGCACAGTCAATATAGAGAGCGTAATAAATGGCTATAGTTGAGTAAAAGTGACAACCCTACCGCAGACATTCGTCCAAAACAGGGAAGGTTTAATGACGAGTGGTGGAAGTCGTAAAATGTGAAACGTTTGGACGTCAGGGCTGAACTAAGAAACTTTTAAGTGCCTATGTCGGTTTATTGGTTTCGCTAGACACGTAGCTTATCTGCACACGAATTCGCTACGCTCAAATTTATTCTGCAATGCCTCTAGAAGACCGGCTCTAGACTATATTACTTTGTTGTAGATATATCTCTATTCTATGTAGAGATAGATCTCTATTCTCTAAACATTTTTCTAAATGTAGTTAACCTTGGATACTTGTTTTCATTTTCTTTTTAGACTTTTTTACTCATTAAGTATTAAAAATACTAGCAAAAATTTACAGTAACACGAGGAGACACATACTATATATACTGTGTAATGGGATATGTACTGTTCAGTTCATGGCATTGATATACCTCTTAGATTTTCCTCGATATTAATATTAAATAGCGACCAATGTAGCACCAATGACCAATTATATGCACAAACCTTCCATTGTACCATCATGCCGTCAAGCCTGTCATAGAAACAGTCATACCTATCACAGAAAAAAAACATAGTAGCGTACCCTACAGTTTATAAATTTCGAGAAAACACCAAATCATATAGGCCTATGTTGTAATCTCATTTAACTTTTTAGGATAAAATTACACGTATTTTTGTTATTAAAATTCACTCTTTTCTCATATTTTGTTAAGTAAATATCACTTGTGTGATTTTCTCAAAATCATCAAGTTATCCGTAAGTGGTGATTCACACCCGAATAAGAATAGTATTGCTTTATTTCAAGACAATGCATAAATATGCATGCATAAGTTTGTTAACAAATAAATACTTGCCGAAGCAAAATTGACTTTTGCTATTGCGAATCTTTTGCAAAAAAGCAAAACCTAATGAGAAAAAAAATAAAAAGCAATTAAATAAAAATTATACAATCGTAATTAAGTGCGAAATCAAAAAAATGAAAACGCGATTTAACATGTAGTAAGTTTATTTCATTTATTTAACAATTAAAAAAAAAACCTAAATGTATATTAATGTAATAATAGCACTAAAAATCACCAAGGTTTAACTTTGTGCTATCATGTTATGCTTTAAACTATTATTAAAATATTAAAATCTAAGTATATACAACAACCTACTAAATATGTTGGTATATTTAAATACAATTTAAAAAATATTGCTTTAATTTAACTTTAATATTTTTAATTGTTTACTGTTACACAGATCTGAAGGTAGGCTATTGATAAAGCGCGGGACAATATAAGCGGTAGTCCATTCGCCGTACACATTATTTGGGGCGCTGTGTACCTAATATGTAACCACTTCTTTTAAATTGCCCTAGTGCATGCAGAGTTTTTCAGTAATGAAAAAGCGGAGGGGATGGGACAGGACGTCGTCCTCCCGCTCGCTCTCTGCCGCCTCCTTCTGCGAGATGGCATATTCGCAGAAGGATTTAGTCGCTTGCCAAGCGGCTCTGCTAGCTTTCACTACGGCCGGCAGAGAGAAGTGCAATCCAATGGTCGTAGCGAGCTCAGTTCGCTGCGCCTCAAACAGACATCCTAGCTCCAATCTGAGAGAAAACTCCTAGTCACAAGTCTGTCTGAGACAGATGATTTTGCTATACGCCTAGATAGCTATCCTAGCCAAAGACTGGCAGAATATAATTATGTTCACAATAGAGGCAGGACACATCAGCAGTAATCTCTCCCTTACAAAGGACCACGGTGAATTAGCAGCACTTGTGCTGTTGTGTTTCAGTGAGTCAGTAAGGCATGCCAGAGCAATTTTGTCTATTATAGTATAAAGCACATTTGAAAAACCTATAACATTGATTAATAACTACCGTCGACAATTTTTTACATAAAAGACTGAAGCCAAACATCATAGCTAAACTACACTCGGACAAATTTCCCAATTTAAGTTGACACAAACGACTTAGTTTTAAGCTCAGGGTGATGTAAGTAAGATTGTAAAGAATCTTTCTACAACATGCTTTGACTGAGGATTTAGAAAAAAGCTACAGACACGTAAATATAGCTAGATCAGAGAGAAGTTGTTTGACAAGCGTTGAGCTATAAATAAGCTCAATTTTAAAGCGACAAGTGGGCTAATTTTTATGCGGCTAATATTTATTTAGGACTAGCTGGTGCCAGCGACTTTGTCCGCTTTGAAAAATAAAAAATATAGCACTATTGAAGGCGCCATCTATAATAGAATTAGGTGAAGCGGTAACATCTATCCGATCTGGGTAGAAATGCTTGTTGATACACCTGTGCACAGTATGCTCCAATTTGTAAACCCTCGGGAACCTAAGGATAATACCTTAATGAATTATACACCAATAGATTCCTCAGGAATCACTCTGTTGATAGATGAAAACCGCATGAAAATCCGTTCAGTAGTTTTTGAGATTACGGCGAACATACATGCAGACAGACGCGGCGGGGACTATGTTTTATAGTAATGTAAGGATAAGGCTTAGAACTAATTTATAGATATGCTTTAGATCTCAACTTTCATTACACAATTTTACGTTTTTTTTAACCTAAGAGCTTCTTTTCTCTGCGAAGACAGCCCTAATATCAGAGTCCGTTGGTTGCAAAACAATCCGGGTTAAATTTCAGCTTAATACCAGGATGTAACCTTGTTTTCCGTCGAGCTCCTTTCGAATTCTAAACTTAGCTACATAATACATTGCTTATTACAAACATTGGTTCTATCGATTTTAACAAAATATTCTGCGGTAGTCTTCGTGAATAGAGTTCATTATGGCCGATTAAATAAGTTGTGTTGGAAATTATATTTACATCACGTATTATACAGTAATAGGCATGATGACGGTATTAAAGAATCAAAGAAAAATATATGTTGAAAGAAATTACTCATTTTTTGTATTAAAATTGAGATTAATAAGATTTTCAATAAAATAGAAGTATAAGCCACCTACCATCAAGTGGACCGTCAGCCTGTCTGCCGTTCTTAACATTAAAAAAAATCACGCGTACGAAGTTGCAGGCTCAGCTAGTATAAAATAAAATCCCTGTCCGTCTCCGTTTGTTTCTCCGCTAACTTCTTTCAAACCGCTCAATGGAAAGAGCGATAAATGAGAGGTTTGTGTATAAAATTTGCTACATTGGTCGCTATTTAATATTAACTAAGTCGAGGAATACGTCATACAGTCAGGCAACAAATGTAATTGCGTAGAGCGACGTTCGGCAAACTCGCTTCAGTTTAAAGGCTCGAACATTGAGCGTTGCCCGACTGTATGACGTTATGGTTAGACTGTGGGTACCTATATCAATGTTACAAAATGATGTCACAGCTTTTAATAGTGCGAAAAGAAAGATCTTTAACTGCGAATATACTATATGTTATGTATATTTTCTTAAAACTACATTTTCTTTGTAATTGAACAAAATATTTAATTCCTTTGAGAATTAGAGTTTTATCTTTTTTAATTCCCTACATTTTTTCACGTCCATATGCTATTAACCGCTTAACTGAACGCTATAAATCACACTGTTAAAAAACTTTTAATACTCGATAAAGAGAGATAGGAACACAGCGAAGACCCCGGATGCGCCCACTTACATAACGAAACGTGCGCCTCGGAATAGGCCGGACTTTTATTATACCCCTACCCCTATACATTTGTTGGCCTATAGCGTAGCTTCAACCCTCGGGATACGGGAAGTAAACGTGTGCGAGCGAGACAGAATGGTAACTTCGTAAGGAGATAGAAAATGGGCGTTACCAAAGAGATTACATTAATTCACAGTCAATATGACACCATCTTTGAGCCGTTAAATTTAGGGTTTCTTTGGCGATGTTTGAAAAAAGAATAGTTTAATTTCGGTACCGGCTCTTCGTTAAAGGTAGACTTAAGACTAACTTTATGGTTGGTCTATCACTGTGGAAATAGTAGATACGTACCTATATCATAAGAAAAAATTCATTGAAAGATCAAACCCCGCTTTTATTTTCCATTTAGTATCTAAATTTTCAAAAACCCAGTACCCAGTTTGAATGGCTTGTTTGCAGCAGCTCCAAGAGTAAAATTGAATATCTCAACTTCGGCACTTCAAATCCAAAGCCCAAACAGTGGCCAAGAAGCTGGGCATCCTAAATAGAGTGAAGCAACGCTTCACACCTGGACAGCTCGTCTCTTTGTCAAGGCACAAGTCCGATCTTGCATGGAGTATTGCTGTCACCTTTAGGGATGACTCAGAAAAATACTAACTTGCCGAGCTAGGAGTCTCATTGGCGACGCTCTAATAAGAACTAAGCTGCAGAGTCTGGCACATAGACGCAAAATTGCCTGTGTGTATTCTATAAGATGTACTTCGGAGAGTGTGCTCGAGAGCTGCATGAGATCATACCGCCTTCCCCTTTCTTCTATCGGACATGCAGATGTACGTCTGGTTACCATCCTCATCCTCACCTTGTAAAAATCCCTCTAATTCGGACCAAGCGATTTAAATCATCTTTTACAATGCGCACTGCTAAGGATTGGAACTCCCTGCCGGCGTCCGTATTTCCGAGCTCATACAACCCAAATTTATTTTTTTGAGCTCTTGGCAATCAATGTATTATTTTTTTAGTTTTGGAGACCAATAGATTTGGAGCGGGATGGAAAGCATAATGCAGGGGGGCAATTATCTACGTTAGTTATTAGGTACGTTATTCTGGCGTTAGTACTTTCAGTATTAGGTATAATCAGTAAGTTTTAGTGAATACCAATACATTTCATTCATTCATGCAAATAGAAAAATAAAATAAAATAAGTTTTGTTTTTAGTTCTGCTTTTGTATTTTAAAGAACATAAAATAGGTAGTCTATGTAAGGGACCCAATGAATAATCATGACGATGATGACGTCAATAATCAATTATTCAATTACGTAAACAAAAGAAACATTATGTGTAAACTTATACAATAGGACAATTCGCTATTTTAACTTATATTAGTCACTTCACAGCCTTTAGCTCTCAAAAGTAGAAAACAGAAAGACAAAGAAACAAATACGAGTAGATATCTAATCTATTGTTTCTATATTAAAATATGATAAGATAAAAAATTTAAGTAAGCGATGACTTGTAGTAAAGCTTCATTCAATATAATTTCTTTCTTAATTAACATTTCACATTTGATTCTGAATTACAAATATTAATAGTGTCCCACTAAACCACTGATAACGATAGCAATGATGTTGTTGATAAGATAGATATAGGAAAAGAAACTAGTGATAAGATAGATTTTACTTCAAATGGCTTTATTATTTCTTTCAAAATAACTTTACCACAGTTTCGCACGAGGGTGACAGTTTAGGAACAATCCTAAGTAATTTTATAAATATGTATATATATATACGTAGCTGGTGCCCAAGGCTCAAAATAATAATAGTCGTAAAATAATAATAATAATAATAAGATGTAACGTCGATTCGACAATTATCGTCCCGATAGTCGTCTCGGCGAACGGTCTTATAGCGAAGAGCCTCGACCAACATCTTAAGAGGCTCTCGCTAGATGGCTGGATCAAGGGACAGATACAGAAGGCGGTACTTCTTGACACGGCACGCATTGTCAGGAGGTTCCTCACTCTGCAGCCCTAACCACCGGTAGCTTGGGCCTTGCCCCGCTACTAGTGGACACCTAATTTTAAGTTTTTTATAATATTTATTGTTTTTATATACACATATATATTGTAAAAAATTTAAAATTAAGAAAAGAAATAAATAAATGAATAATAATAACATCTTTATTGCAACAGCTTTGCCAGGTTGTTAGATAATAATTCGGGAACAGTACTTTTTTTCTGGATGAAAAGTATCCTATGTCTTTTCCTGCATCCCTGACAACGTGTATGCAAAATTTCATGATGATCGGTTCAGCGGTTTTCGCGTGAAAAGGTAACAGACAGACAGACAGAGTTACATTCACATTTATAATATTAGTAAGTAAGGATTTGCATAAAATTACATCCGTGCGAAACCGGGCGTCGCACTAAAAGAATTGTTTTTATTCCTTAAATAAATGAACTTAATCAATGAAGGTCGGGATTACTGTTGCATTATACGTTTGCAAAATCATATTTATAAATTGCATTGACATACGCATATCACTTAATGAGACGATATGAAAGAGCAATTAAAATAAGCAAATGAGAGGTTACAGATAAACTAAAAATGTTATTGTAGGTACAATATTTTTATTCAAAGTTAAAACAGTGTTCGTAATTCAATCTTAATTGAATATTCGTTATTGATAAATAGTTGAAGATAATTAAGTGCCTTTTAATGCCATTTACTTAATCCCGCTAAGGGCGGCAGCACACTTGTTTCTAAGTGTAAGCGTCGGCCGCCGCCTACCATCAAATGGACCGTTAGCCTGTCTGTCGACTTTTACATTTAAAAAAAAAACGCTGCTTGAGATTCAACAGACAGGCAAGTCCCTCCTAAAGGTGTGGTTTATTAGTCATGTGTAAATTTAAGTAACACTAACAGGATGCAACGAATTGGTGACCATAATATGACACAGGATAAGAAAATCTTTTAATCGAGCATCGAAATACAACTATCGCAGGGCACATTGCGTTTCGCAGTTAATTTGCTCTGGCGGCAGTAATCGGGGATGGTTACTAATATATTGTGTGCTGTTGTGTTTCATTGAGTGAGTAAGAGAAGCCAGAGCCCATTTGTATCCTTTCCTAATCCCTTATCCTTGTTATTTTATTTTACAAACAGGCTGACGGTCCACTTGGTGGTAGCACAAGCAACGCCAAAGCTGCTGCAAATGCGCTGCCGATTACAGTAGGATTAAGGCTAAGGGATTAGGAAGGTATAGGGAAATGGGTTCTGGCAGCCCTTACTCACTCACCGTTAACACAACAGCACACGTGCTGTTATTTCACGGTGGTCTTCTGTAAGAGCGAGATTCCCACCGACCATGGGGAGATTTATCTACCCACTAAAAGCCCACGGTGCTTCCTCGCGCCGTTTATGGGCGGAAGGTAAGTGGAAAACATGCATCTACCTCCCCCGCCAGATAGTTTATAACCTAGGTTAACATATAACATACTTTTTAACCTGGAAACATTATAGGCAAATCCGCGTTTTAGACATTGTGCGTTTTAGGCAAAAATCCAGTAGTGACTGAGCTTAGAACCGGGAAAATTTTAGGTTCCTGTGGGAGTTTTAAAAAACGAACTACGAAGTCGCTGGCATAGCTGGTTATTAAATAAATTTTGGTATAAATACGTCGATACGTCCTTGTATCATTCTACGTTTGTGTTGTATTGTAACTTTTGCATATCGAAACAAAAAAATAATAATAGTATATTTTTAGCTTACAATGTTAACATATAAAGAAAATGTAAGCAGTGTTTCTTACAAATGCTAGACGTACGCGCAGTGGATGTTGAACGCGCCTCGGGCTGTATTGCGTTCGTACAGTTCGGCCGTTGTAGTTTCGCAAAAGTATTTTGTTTAAATTGCACATAATTGCGTCTTTACACATTATTACTTTATTGAAAATATGTACTTGTGAAGTTTCATTAGTCTGTATGTGCTAAATAAAGGCACGGTTGCATTTAATAATAAATTTTTAGCTTATAAAATAATTTTTATCCATTTTGGCTCTTTTTCTATTCATGTGCTTTTTTTTCATTGTTTTCACAACGACAGTTCAAACAGTTTATTATAAATATATTCATACTAGCGTTCCGCCCCCGGCTTCGCCCGGGATGCAATTTTTATATATAAGAACATTCCCCGTTTATCCCTCTTTCCATTATTGAAAACCGAATTAAAATCGGTCTACCCGTTCACGCGTGATGCCGTGACCAAGGGAAATGGGGATTCATTTTTATTACATTGTGACGTTAAAAAAGCTATCAATGACTTAGAACGAATTAGAATGACTTAGGATGGGTGAAAATGGGAGAAAAATGGCAAATCAAACGGGAAGTAATATTTTCGTGGCATACCAATTAGTGTCAAAGGGGAATAAATTATTCGTGGCAAGGGAGCACAAGCTGGATGTAGCTATGGCGTATCTTTTTGTAAGACCATAAACTATTGGCAAATATGTCAATATCTTGCGACGACGGAGGATAGAATTCCTAGTATGATTTATTCGACAGCAGGAAATGTGAAATGTGTCACTTGATCTTGTCCTGAGTTTTGGTACATTGAAGGAAATATATTTGTGATTATCTATTATTTTGTACTAGATGAACCCGGCCTGCTTCGCCGAGGCGTGCGCGCGATATTGGACACTACTTATATAGGTATATTATAATACATTTTTTATTTTTCTAAAGTAGCCTAAATTACTCCTTATAACATCATCTATCTATCGGTCCAACCGTTTCGGAGATTTACTAAACGTATATCACGTTTTGACATTACAAACAGATACATACTTCAATCTTATTTATATGTATGGATAGGAAGATGGCGTCAAGATAAACCCGCCTATCCTTTAAGGAATGCAGTTTATGTCTTCAAGCGCTTGTTTTGTAATCAGTGAATTCATTTCCTGTTCTATGATCCATTGAATTTACGATGTTTTTATTTTTTATTTTTTGATGAGTACACCTATGTTTAAGAATTTTAAAAATGTAGCCACAAAAGACTCAATTTCAAAAGTGAAAACTCATTTTCAAAAATGAAAATGTTATTCTTCATGAGGCCTTAGTATTTGATATTAATTGCACAATATAACATAAGATTTAAGAAAAAAAATCAAATTTTTAGTACGGTTATTAAGTACGAGTAGTTTGAGATGATGTTAAAAAAAAATTAAACGACACTTTAAAAACCCCACAGTTTTTAAGCACTTAAGTATTTATCTTTGACTTACTTTTTTCGTATTTGTTCAAACTTACCCACTTAATAATAATAAGGTTGGCAACCGGCCGTCAATCATTTTCCTCATAAGCCTTATTTTGTAACTAATTTAACCAGTATGAATTTAAAAATAAAAAAAACATCGTTTGTAATCTATGTACCTACAGCAGAGTAAACGAAGCAAAGAAAAATAGACTCTCTTAAACAAAATAGATTTCAAAGGACGACGATCATTTTGATCTCTTCAAAAATATGTCACGGTTTTAAAACTTTTATTTTATTAAATTATATAATAATATAAATATATGTTTATATTATATAATATAAACACGCAAATGTTATCTCTATCACCTCTATTGACACACGGCTTATCAATGCAATATTGATTATGAGTACACACACAGTTGTACCTACGAGTAGACTTGTCTCTTGATTGATATGACATGAAGAGGCTGTGTTGCTAACCGGTTTAACTGCAACGTAAAAGCAATGAGTAAACATCGAACCTTATGTTCTTTATCGAATTGTTAGTTTCAAATTTTAAAAAAATAATACTCTTTTCTGCAATTTCTAGAATTTAATTTTCAAAGTCTATCAAATCAATCAATTAGCAAAAGGAACTGAAGGCAGTTTGTATGTTATTGTATGTTCTATCCTAATAATATTAGTTACTTAGTCCAAGATTCACGTACACAGTTCAAAGTACATAGGCCAATATTTTCCAAGATTCATATTGTTTGTGATTGCTCTAGTATACGAAAATGACTGCTTTTAGTAGTTATTTGTCAAACTGTCCTTGCTGTTAAACATTCTTTAATATTAGACGGCCCGTTGGATGAGGAGCAAGAGTGCTTGCCTAACGTCTCAGGGGCTCCGGGTTCGATTCCTGGCGGGGTCAACTTTGGTAATTTTAATGTAATTTTCAAAATTGACTCTGCTACTTAGCCGAACTGCAAAACACAGATGGCTCCATCAACCTAAAATATTTGAAAGATATTTTCCTTAGTTATGAACTCAGTCAGAATAATTACAGAGGTATCAAAGGCGACTACTGCACATGCCCCAATGGAAATCGCTCTCACATTGCTACACTGATTTATTATTTATTATTTATCTAATTCTAATGCCAGATACATATCAAGAATTATAAAACCTGCGGAAATTCTCACAAATATATTTGATTATAACATAGATATTTCTAGGGTTATTAACGAAAATAATTAGAGGATTTATTATTTTCAAGTTATATGTACACATATTATACGTCTATTAACAGTAAGTTATAGTTATGTTACTTTTTAAAACTCACCAGATGAAAAATAAACAAGATCCTAGATATAATATGTTCTAAGTTAAAATTTATTTATAACTTAGAACCTTATAATCCTTAAGTTTGGTCTGTCTTTGCTAGACAGACCAAACTTAAGGATTATGTAGGTTGGGACACATTTGTAAAAAAAGCGGTGTTTGTACCACCAAAGGAAATAATTATACAGGATGTTACAAAAAAAATTAATTTTTTTTCCAATATGGGGAGTACTTGGAGAGCTCTGGTTTTTTTGTTTTATTACTTTAAGTCATAACAATATTTGTGCAAAATTTGATTTCCGTCAGTTACATAGGTTTAGAGAAAAAAAATAAAACAGTTTTCGATTTACCTGGGTGTCGTAGCGTCCTCGAGGGGTAGTGGAATTTTGTACATCATGTTATCTCTATATAAGGTATCATTTGGTCATAGTTTTGAACCCTAAGCTTTGGGGGCACTTTTCCCAAGGCTATCCTGCTATACCCTTTTATCTAGAATCCAGGCAAATTTTGTTTCAGTAACGTTGGTTTTTATACACATATAATTCAGAATTTAAATAAAAATGCTATACTAACTACTAAAAATGCAGTATCATTCTATAAAATGCAACTTAATTAATAATTTTCTGACTCGAATGCTCATATATGAATTGTAATACGTGAACAATTATATACGGTAAGAAGCGATGTAATGTACCTAACCATTAATCATTGGTTAATGATGTCCACATTACCTGTTAATTTTCAGTTAATTTTCTGTACAACGTAAGTACTGGGTATTTAGAATTTTAAAGTTAAATAATAAGTTACTTCCACACGAGGGAAAAGGGTTACTATTACAAAGGCAAAGTTCACGGTAACTAACGGAACCACGGAAAGAAACTATTTGAATTTAAAATTCATGTTCTAATATAATGCCGCTATTGTGACTTAGTAGTTCTTTGTGTAAGTCTGTATTTATAAGTACCTGTATTAAACATTATGGTTAGTCATTATTGTAACTTATATCAATGTTCAAAACTATATGACTATTTTTAAGCACATAATTAGGTAATTCTTTAAAATACAATTATAAAAATAAATTACATGTAAACCTCAAATTAATTTAAAAATAACAATAAGTTGGAATATATACATTGAAAAAAAAAATGAAAAACTCTATACGAAAGCAACTCTTTCAGTTACTTTTTCACGGCAAAACCACTGAACCAATTTTAATGACACTTGGTACGGATATAGCTTGAACACTGGGGATGCTACTAGCTTGGTTTAGCTAACGGACATAGGCTCCTTCTTTTTTATTACAACCTTCTAAAAGAGTGCCTAGTATTGTAAGTTAGTATAAGAATTTCTTAAAAGTCATAAAATTTACTGAAACAAATAGGAACACTTATTATATTTTTGCAATGGAGTTAAAATTTGGAATGAAAAGCATGAAGTTTCGTTTTTTTTTTTCACAGGTGAAACTTATCCCTATTTTTGAAAGCAGACCTAAACAAGGCATGAAATTAGCACAGTATACCATACTAATTTCGCCAAGTAGCACCATACAATTCTCGTGAAATTAGTATGGTTTTCAAAATGTTTCTCATTGAAATATGTCAATTCTGTAATTAGGGTAAAGAAAGAGCAGCAGCTGTGTTTGTTTTAGTATTATTGGTATATTATTTCATAAATGAGTTTTTTTCTAAGAGAGAAATCTGAAAATAAAACTTTTGAGTGTGTAGGTAAGCATAAATAATAATACAAGTTATTTCGATATATTTTTTAAATTATACCTCAACGGAGATAAAATAATCGATGAAAGTAGTTTTAAATTTAATATCTTCTGTAGAAATAATAAAGAAGATTTCATAAAGCCAGATATCAGTAGTGTAATATACCTAGTATTTAGGTAGAGGTGACACTTTAATAAAATTGTATTTCAAGGTTTTTTTTACGGTGCATGTTGAATTAAATATGTTATGATATTTTATGGGTATTAATAAAAAAAAATCTATTTTACCCATCAAATTACATCATTATGCACATTTTATAGTAGGCATGTCATAAATTGATGGAACATTGACTGAGTGACGGCCGCGGGTCGACACGGGATCCAGATTGCTTCTGACCGGTCCTACTGGAAAGTTATGGTGGAGGCTTATGTTCAGCAGTGGACGTTCTATGGCTGAGATAATGATAAGATGTAGGACGTCATAAACAATCTATTAAACTAATTCGGGCCTGTGACTTGACAATTAGTATTTCTGACATTGAGTTTTATAGAGAAAAAAGACAACCAATAGTGCGAACGTTTATATAAAGCTTATTATATGTTACCTATATAAAAAATATGTAACATAAAATAGGTTGGGGAAAAGTTTCTTCGCATTTTATATGAAAACTCAAGACTTTTTTTTTTCAAAGTTCATTTACATTTAATTATAGCATATATGTGCCATTTTGTTCGATGACTTTTTGCCATCTTGAAGGCAGTGACATAATCCCGTTGCTGTAGAAATTTTGGGACTTGTGATAAAAAAAACGGGACAAGTAGTTTCGGCAGTCCTCTCTTGATGTTAATATGACACTGCCTAAAGAATTTTGAAGAGACCGAAACTGGTGTAAATCTGAAAGTGCAAGGTCAAGGCTATATGGCGATGCATTAACACCTCCCAGCCGAACTCTCTTAATTTTTGCTGAGTGGCTAAAGATGTGTGTGGTCTAGTGTTGTTGTAATAAAAGACCACGCCCTTTCTATTGATCAATTCCGGCTTAGTCTCAACTTCTTGCTTTAGTCTCATCAGTTGTTGACAGTAGAGATCCGAATCGATGGTTCTGTCCGGCGGTAAAAGCTCATAATGAACAATGCGCTTTCAATCCCACCATACACACAGCATCACCTTATTGTGAGTTAACCCGTGTTTTGGCACAGTCTGTGAAGCCTAACCGACCTTTGACCACCACCTTTTTCACACGTTCTTGTCGTATGTGATCCACTTTTCATCACCAGTTATCAATCTCTTCAAAAAGGGTTGTCAAAACAGAATCGCAAATGAGTACACAATTCTTAAGGTTTCTTTCAGTGAGCTCGTGCGGTACTCAAATATCGAGCTTTTTTGTGTATCCAGCTTTTTTTAAATGGGTCAAAACTATTTCGTGGTTAATCCCCAGTTCTTCAGCTACGTTGTAACTACTAATATGGTGATCTTGCTCCACTTTTTCAAAAATGGCGTTCATTTTATTCGTAACAGGGCGACCAGAGCGAGGTGCACATTTGACATCAAAATTTCCAGATTGAAAACGCTTAAACCAATTTTGTGCTACTCTTACTAACACTGCATTAGGTCCATAAACGTCACAAATTTTTTCGCCGCTTGCATTGAATTTTTTCCTTTTTTGAAATAAAATTTTAAAATGTATCGAGTTTCTTCATTAAATTCACTCATTTTGACAGAAAAAGAAATGACAAATGGCTGGAAACATTTTACTAATTCGTTTCTTTCTTTGAAATGTAACCTTTTAATGTCATCAAAACCAGCCAGATACAAATAGTACAGCCAAAAAGATTTTGTTACAAGTTTATACATACTAAATGCGAAAAGACTTTTTCCCCGACCTAATAATAGCAGTGTATGTGAGAAATATCTTAAAAAACTTAATTAAATTGCTGAAACTCACTCGTCAGTCGACTATTAAAAAATTATAATTACTTTCTGTATTTGTAAATTGTGTATGTAAATTTAAACGTGGTTTCTGTCCAAGCGTAAATATTGTGTTACTTTTATTTGTTTTGTAATTAAATAATTGAATTTAATATAAACTATGAATATTGATATCTATTTTGAATCTCGATATTTTAATCTATATTTTCTCCACTGTAAATGCTGTCCACGCCTTACATTATAAACCTAATACTACTTTAAAGTTATAATTATGAAATTATAGTTATGTTAAGCTGTTGGTGTGTAAATAAATAAATAACTGACAAAAGCGATTACTTAGTCAATAACAGATATTATTAAAGGAAGAGGGCCGACTAACTTTATCTTAATAGTGTCTCTTAACTCTGAGAAGTCTTAATCTGGAGAGTTCAACAAAGCATTGTAGTTATAGGTATTTCCTAAAGCATTCCATTCTGTCAAGTAGTCGGCACTTAGCACTTGAGATCTTTAATGCGAAAGAATGAGTGAGAACTGACCTTTCCATTTCGAGTGATTGTTCGGGAGTTCAACTGTTTGTACCTATTATCTACGTTTATCTGTTATTTAATATTTATACTAAGCTAAAGACATTGAAAATCACCTAGAGAACTAGATGGACGGTGTATCGCTATTGACGGCTTGAAGATCTCTACGATACGCGCTTGTTGATCGTGTTTAAGGTGGAGACAAACGCTAAATACTAAAAATATCCATTGTTTAATGAATATGTTACAAGAAATAGACGAAACAATTGCTTTGAAAAAAATATATATTATACTTAAACATGTGAAGAATCAATTGTATTAATTAGAATTAATTAGAATTAGTTAAAGTAATAGAAACTCCACAAAAAAAGTTAGAACACAAGAAGAATTTGACTATTATATTATATTATATTATATTCTTGTGAATTTGACACAAGAAGAATTGAAAATGTTCTCGAAAACGGCTTATTGCGCGCATATGAATCCTGTACCTATTCATAAGTTAATGTCAGTTTAAAAAATTGTATTAATCAAAAAAATTTTTTGCGTATTGTTCTAATGATAAAAACAAAAAAAACACCATTTCTAGGCCCGTTGAATTGTCTCCGCCGCCAGCAAGTTCTATTGTAAATGTCATTTGCCTCAGTGAAGCCCTTAATGCATTTTGTCAGAAGACTTATAGCAAACCACGAAGTGGTTGGTAAACAATCACGCATCTTTCTTTTCCAACCAAAGTAGCTGCCGCAAATGTATGAAAGAGAGATGTATGGCTATAAGTCGTCTATGAAAATATAGAGGAATAGAAACATAGCTAACTAAAACCACAAATACTTGTCTGTATTTCCGCACTTTTCTTTAGACTGTTCCGATGTGAAAAAAATACGGTGCCGCAGGAGACTATCGACAGTGTCGTGGAGAGAATTCGCTACTAAACTTCCGATTTAGTTACTAACCGAGTTTACTATTCCGGGAACTTTGTATTAAGCAATGAATGTCTTTAATGACCGGCTTGAATATTAAACACCCGGTCATACAGGGCAGAGTGGAGGATAGACCGCGTGGAAAGGTCTTTAAAGTGGACCGATCAAGTCAGGACCGTTGCAGAGAGTTCGGTACGTTTAGCACAAGGAAGACACCAGGAAGAGTTTATGACCACTCTTGGCCAAAAGTGAATCGACAAGCTAGATGAATTACGGAAATGATTGTGTACAATATAAATAGAGTAAGGATTTCAATAAAAAAAAAGGAAAAAATAACGAAATCCTTTAGAAATAAGTTGCCACAGTTGATATCTTTCTTTCAGGCAATTGGTTAATAAAATCAAAATTATATAATACCAAAAGTTGATCTTGTGAAAATAAAATGTTTATGAAAAATATTCTAAATGCAAAATTATTTCCTATTACTAATTTAAACACTAATGGTGTTATGGGTTTCTGAGTAAACTTTTCCTTAAAATAGTAATTAGGTATGGTAACCAAAAGGAAATCAAAAGATAATCTACAAGCAAGGAACAGAAATTTCAAGAAATTATTTTTTGGCAACTATAGGTATATTAAAGCATCACATAGGTAATTGGAATGATTTCTGAATTAACATAAAAAATATAAAAAAGGATTTAGAAGAAAATTTTCTTTACACGATAGTGAAAACTTGAAAATTCCCAATAAATAATTATCTTTCTTTGAAGTTATTAACTTGTTATTAAGTATGTAAATTCTTAGTTAATTGATGCAATTAAGTTGACAATTTAAATAGCAATTGAATTTAAAAAAATAATTACATGGATAAAAAATAATTTCCGTCAAGTCAGTAATGGATATCGCAACACGTGTCGTTTTACGTTCATTAATATGGAATGCACTACTTATATATACGTTAATATACCTACCTATAGTGCATTCCATAAAATAGTCTTAAACTTTTCGATTTAATTTTTCGGAGTCTTAAATTTTAGGTCTCGTATGGAAATAGGTATAAGACTAGTTTTACGTCAATGAACAATATAACAATTGAATATAGATCACTATCAGCAGTGCATCGGGCACCTTTCGACGCATATCGTTTGTATAAATAGATAAGATGCGCTTTGCACACCTAGCGCATATCTTTAAAGGTATCCACTAACATTAAAGACACTAACCGGGCTGTTGAAGCGGCAGCAACGGCACGTTAGCCGGTGGGGGCGGAGCCGGCGGCTGCGGTGGAGCATATGGAGACACTCCTGGCGAACCTGGTACGGAATCGCAACTGGCCGATCCGAGAGAACGCGGGGGAGGTGGTGGAACTACTGGACTCCTCGGAGCTTTCACAACTGGTGGTTCGGGCCTGTCCAGTTCCAGCCCGGGCGGTTGTATGCCCGACTCCAAAGCTCTCGCCCTGGCTTCGTCCTGCGCTTGGGCACGTCGCAGCGCCGTCTGCAACGCCATGACCCGCTGTCGGTCAGCTGTCAAGCGACATTTCTCACAGTTGCAGTAGCGATACTTGCAGTATCGTTTGTGACCCTTCAGCTCGATCTTGAGCCTGTGGTTCCTACACCTGGCGCAGTTAGGCGGGGCGCGTGGCACAGCCGAACTGGAGGCGCCGGGTTCGGAGCGCTCCTCGCAGTCGTCGGGCGTACGACGCCTCCACACGCCCACGGAGACCATTTCTGGACTCTCGTTTTCGATCGTGTTGGCGGTAAATGAGGACACGCGAACCGAACACACTCCCGACGTGACACGCGGTCACGATGCAACTGAGTTGGACACCGCCTGCCCCTCAGCCCGTCGTCGCACCGTCCCGCCCCTCAACCCGCGACGACAATGCACTTTATTACTGTGCAGCAATGCACTCTAGTATTCTAATGTGAATCAAAAGAGGCTGTGAAAAGTGATTGGTCCGCATGAAATTAGAGTCAAGCATCCATCCGATTCCAAATTTATAGATTTTATGTGACAAGAAATAATATTGAGGTCATTATTTGTTCTTTCTTCTGGCATTAAAAGAAGATATTAAAAACGATTAAAAGAAGACGTCCCCATTTTATAAGTATTATATTTCATATTAAAATCTTTAATGAACTTTCTTTTAAATTAAAAAAAAAGTCACACGGCACTTAATATTCAACAATAAAATACATGTAAATAGATATGCAGATATGCTTTAAATCTTAATGCCAATAAGGGACTTCCTTTTTGTGTGAATACGATAATGAAAAACATTAAATAAAATATTAAGAAGAGACGTATGTGTAGTGTGTACTTATATTGTGCGTTTTAGAATGCATGTGTGTGTGTGTAGGCGAGGAATACTTTATTATGGTATATAGAATGATTATACTTTGACCTCCGGATTTTCATTGCTGATAAATTCAAAAGTTTCGTGAAATTTTACTTTGTGTTAATTCTTAAATATCTTAATTTGAAGTTGACATATTGTTTCTAAATTCATCTGGTACATTTAAAGTATCTGCAGATGTGCGATTCATATAACCCCACCTTATCCCTAAATTCCCTAATCTTAAAGGATAAGTACTCTTAAGATTCACAGTGAGCATTCATTTCAACTTCGCGCTGCCTGTATTTAAAATCCATAACATTACTTTAGTCTAATAAATTAAACATATCAGTATTCACGAGTATTTTTTTATGTCAAGGTCGGCAGACAGGCAGACGGTCCACTTGAAGGTAGGTGGCTACTGTCGCCTATAACACAAGCAACGCCAAAGCTGCTGCAAGTGCGCTGCCGACTGCAGTAGGATCAAGGATAAGGGATTAGGAGTGGATAGGGAAATGGGCTCTGGCATCCCTTACTCACCGAAACACAACAGCACACGTGCTGTTATTTCACGGTGGTCTTCTGTAAGGGAGTGGTTACCGCCGCCAGACGGGCTGCCCAAATGGCTGCGAAAACGCAGTGTGCACTGCCACTACTTTCTAAATCCAGACCAGAGCCAAATTTGAAAAGTTGATTTTTCAAAATTGACCCAGCCGGGAATTGAACTCGGGAACCCTAGAACAGAGCGTTAAGGCAAGCACCCTAACCACTCATCCAACGGGCTCGTCAATTTTAATATGTGCAACTCTTCTAAAAAAATAACTGTAATAAACTTTAATATTCTTTACTAAAAAAATATCGAAACCACGACCATTACAAATTCATGAAATTTTCTTGAAATCTTCGATATACCTTTAGAATAATTGATTACCTAACTACTACTGACTTTCTTGGAAATATACGCAAAAAGTAGGCAAGTGCAAATATGATGCGCACAGCAATAAAGGCCCCGTCTGCGTGTGGCTGCACTTCAATACTATCGCGTGCAACTACGTAGCATAACACACGTGTAAGTATATTGTAATCGGGATACAAATTGATGTGTGCATGTCTTTAACTGTGTGTGTGCCCGCGCAAAAACTTCTTGCCACTCGTATAGTATAGTGCATGAGATAGTGCTACGATTTTGTCACCACTATGTCACAAGTCAAGTTCACTACTAATTAGATAATTTATGTGACTTTATATGTTACAATTTTTTCCAAGATGTCTTAAGATCTGACTGTAATTTGTCTAAAGTATAGGTACATTTATTTAGTTTTAAAAGCATTATTTTCAGATCAGCATATAACTTCGATATATAGATCCGAAAATATATTGTTGCGCAGTAGAAATTGAATTAAGGATTCAAGGAAATCCATTGAGGAGGAGAGGTCTAGTTTCAGATCACAATTAAAAATATTTAATAATAATAATGATAAGATTATTAATTAATAATAAACGACCAACCCTCCAGAGGCTCTTACTAGATGACTGGATCAAGGGGCAGATACAGAAGGCGGTACTTACTTCTTGACACGGCACGAATTGTTAGGAGGTTCCTCACTCTGCAGCCCTAACCACCGGTAGCTTGGGTCTTGTAATTGTACCCGGTGTGAAAATCTTGACATCTGTAGGTAATCTCTTGAAACATATATTTTTATCTGACTTTAAATTTATTTATGAGGTATTCATTTATGACGCATTCATTCATTTCATAATATGAAAAATAATTTTTAATTTAGCTTAAATTGGTTTAACTCATCTTCGAGGCGCGACCAGGCAGCGCCTGCGAGGGTCCGGGGACCACTAGTGCCGGCCGCGGCTAACGCAGTCGCTGTTGCAAGTGCCCCTCCAGGGCTAATGCGTTTTTCATCTATCAACAGAGTGATTCCTAAGGAACGTTTAGTTGTAAGTATAATTCGTTAATGTTTTTTGTAAATTGGTTGTAATATGACGATGATTATTCAAGCGGTCTGGGAGCTTTCATCGAAAACGGTGCCCAAATCCATTTGAGATAAAACAAAACAATGTATGGCTTCATCGTTTCTCTTTTATATGTCTACAATAAAGTCCGCGATGGCAAATGTACTACCCTTAAACATTTAATATAAGCTTTAATATACACACTCTTAACTTCTAAAAAAGTGATCACCTATAATGTGGTATTTCAAAAGCTATTCAGACGGATACAGTATTAAGTATTATCAAGTAAATTACATTAATTATTGAAAGTATATCAGAGTAAGTATAGGTATGCATTACTTATAACAAAAAATATATAAAATGTCTGTCTGTCTGTTCTGGCTAATATCCGAAACGTCCGAAAAAGCTGGATATCTACGTATTCTATCTATTTTCTATAATAAAATCGTGAACGAGCCGTGTCTTTACATTTAATATTTTCTTTAAAAAAAACTATTTGTACGGGTTGTACTTATGTTAGCGAGATCAAAAAAAATAGTTTTTAGAATTTTTGTCTGTTTGTCTGTGCGTTTGTGCACGTTAATCTCAGAAACCGATTTGAATGCGGTTTTCGCTGACGTATTGTAGAAAGCTCCCCGTAACATAGTGTTTGTTTTATTCCAATCGGTTTAAAAACAAAAAAGTTACGCGCTATACCTATTCGGTACGCGTACGAAGTTGCGAGTCCAACTAGTCAATAATAAATGTATAATTTATTATTATGTCGGTATGTATAGCCATACATACACTTAAAATACACAAAATGCGACATAAGTATATCTTAAAAAGTACTATTTTATAGAAGCTGAAAAGAAAATCAAAGGAGTTTTGTGATCACAAGAAAAGAACTGTATTTTTGTTAAGATAGGCCCACCTCGATATAGTAATGCGAGCCTCGTCTGGCGGCACTCACAAAAGACCTTGAAATCACACACTTGTGTTGATGAGATGTCAGAGCCGCCCAGGACCTACTATGACATACTATCAACATACGATTTACCTTAAGCGAAATATTAGAAAAAGTAATGTTTGTTAGGTATCTTTATTATAGGTTTCACAGAGGCAATGTGCCTAAAAAATTACCTATTTCATACATTTGCAAACGCTTGCAAAAAAGAATCATTTATTCTGGTATTAAGTATTCGGAAGAAAAATACTTTCACATACACTTAAGAGGTCGAGATTTATCGAAACCAATTTCGTAAGATAAAGTATTATTCTTATTTTGAAATTTTCGAACCATGGTTTCCGAATGTGGCCGAAGCGGTTGAGATTAATAAAAGCAATAAATCCTACAAGTCTCACTTACTCAGGTAATGGCTCAACCACTCACGCCCATAGCAAACAACCAACAATTTCTTATGCTCTTGTATACAAAGAGTCGAACTAAGTCACGCTTTTAGGTGCCAAAAGAGGATTCAAGGTTGTTTTTTTATTTTTTTAATAAAGCTCATCGGACTGACTGACGATCCACTTGATAGATTGACGCCTATTAATACAAGCACTGGCACAGTGTTACAGGTGAGCTGTAGGAGCTTATTTTAATCCATGGTAGGATTAAGATTAACATTTTCAAGCTTCGCCCGGCGTGCAATTTTTATATATATGAACATTCCCTGTTTATCCCTCGTTCCATTAGTGAAAACCGAATTAAAATCGGTCTACCTGTTCACACGTGATGCCTTGACCAAGGGAAATAGGGATTCATTTTTATATATAGAGAGAATACTTAAATGAATAATAGACTTTAAATGTCATTTCTTTGTTTACAGGTAAATAATTTAATTATATTTTTGTATATATATATCATGTAAATATTCGATTTTATGTAAATATTAAAATATAAATCTTTGTTTACAGAGCAACGCAAGTCTATTTATTTAAAACAAATACTAATTTGGGGTCTAATATCGATGTTGTAACCGTGCGATTTGCTTAATAATCAATACTTTAAATAGCTAATTTCATTATCTGAAGGCTCATCAAAAGAAAAATTTGAATTATAGGTACTTTAATTTTTAAATAGATATTTCCGAGATTTGCAAGTAGCGACTCCCCCTCACCTCAATCCCGTCAATTCAGTAAAGGACGAGTTTTGCGGCTGGATAAAGAAATGGGCTCTGGCATCACTTAACCACTCACTACTCGCCGAAATTCAACAGCATACATGCTGTGATTTCACGGTGGTCTTCTGTAAGAGAATTGTTACTGCCGCCTGTCGCCTGTCCAAAATGCAATGTGGACTTTTAATGCTACTAGCCCATTTTAATAAAATTTATGCTAGTTACAATTATTGGTGCACTACGGTAAAACTGACGTCAAACTGTTTTAAAAGTTGCTATTCTTTACTAAAAACTTTGGGCCTCGTGCAATGAAATCTTTTAAATAATAAAAACATAATCGAAAAAAAAAATTTAAACCTGTAGAAGTTGAACCTACCTAAATACAGTTAACCCGCGATAATCCGACAAACGATTACAACAAATATCGAAGTGTTACCATGTTACATTTTACATTTTACTTACAAAATATTCATAATTTTTTGAATTGTTAGTGTTAACACTGACTGAAGCAGTGGGCTCACTCTTTTTTAGGGGTCTCTTTCACGGCGTTTTCGAACGCTTTCACTGCATCTTAGGGCTCATAAAGCGAATTTCTCTAAGTTTATCTTTTATTTTTAGGAATAAATAGAAATCATATGGTGCCAAGTCGGAAAAAACTCATTTCACACCTTCTATAGTCAACTATTCGATTGTTCGTCTAGCGGAGTGAGCTGGAACACCGTCGTGGTGAAGAAGAGTCCTTACTTCTTGGGCGCTTCTACTGAACATTTTCCGAGACAACTAGCAAACAATTACTAATATACCAGTCTGCAGTAACGGTCCTTTGATCCTCTAACTCTATTGCAATGGTTGCAAAATGTACCGTCCCTCCAAAGAATGAGGCAATCATCTTTTTCCTTTCACTTTTGTTCACTTTCAGCTCGCCCTTCTTCACTTTTGTTGGTAAATCCTCGTTAGGAAACACCTAGTGTGCAGATTGCCTTTTGGTTTCGGGTTCGTAACAATATATCCAGGTTCTTTTCACACTGTGTCAAATACGGCATTTGTCTCACCTACGTCATTTACGTCATTTCGCGGCGCCAATTTAAGCGATGGCTTTTATATTTTTGTTAAGTTATGGAGGGGCTAATGCAAAGCTTTCTCACGCCTTGATGTTCGTGTAAGAGATTACATATACACTTGACTCACGCCAATGCCTAAACTTGACCGAATCTGTTGGTATGTCACTCTTTTATCTATTTCAGTCACACAGATCTCAATTAATTTTCATTTGTCGCCGCAGGTGGACTTCCTTTATGAAAATTATCAGTGAGGTTACAACGACCACGTTTAAACTCACTGAGCCAGTGATAAAACAGTGGTACGGAATGGGGCTTCGTCATGAAATGCCAATAGAAGTCTATCATAACTATGTTAAGATTAAGACCGCAACGAAAGTCATAATAATTCATAGAGCGAAAAACTTCTCTCCTGAAATTCATCTTTTCGCACGACACATACCTACTTTTTAAATAAACACAAATCTGTAAAACAAATGTCAACTGAATGAAATTACATTGACAGCTTCCTAAAGAGTTCTAATTCGAAATTAATATTAGGTCGGGGAAAAAGTATTTTCGCATATAGTATATATAAACTTGTAATAAAATATCCTTGGCTGTACTATTTGTATCTGGCTGGTTTTGATGACATTAAAAAGGTTACCTACATTTCAAAAAAAAAGAAATAAACTAGTAAAATGTTGTTCTATTATTTTTCATTTGTCTTTCTTTCTGTCAAAATGAGTGAATCTAATGAAGAAATTCGATAAATTTTAAAATTTCATTACAAAAAAGGGAAAAATGCAATGCAAGCCGCGAAATTTTTTTTGTGACGTTTATGGACCTAATGCAGTGTCAGCAGTAAGTTGGTTTAAACCTTTTCAATCCGGGAATTTTGATGTCAAAGATACACCTTGCTCTGGTCGCCCTGTTATGGATATAATGGACGCCATTGTTGAAAAGGTGGAGCAAGATCGGCATATCAGTAGTTACGACATAGCTGAAGAACTGGGAATTGACCACAATATAGTATTGACCCATTTGAAAAAGCGGGGTACACAAAAAAGCTCGATATTTGGGTGCCACACGAGCTCACTGAAAGAAACCTTATGAATCGTGTAGTCATAAACCGAACCGTTTATGAAGAGATTGGTAACTGGCGATGAAAAGTAGATCACGTACGACAAGAACGTGCAAAAAAGGTCGTGGTCAAAGGTCAGTCAAGCTTCACATACTGTGCCAAAACTTCACAGACTGGCATTATTCATTATGAGCTTTTACCGCCGGGCAGAACCATCGATTCGGATCTCTAGTGCCAAAGCAAGAAGTTGAGAGAAAGCGGCTGAAATTGATCAATAGAAAGGGAATCTTTCATCACGACAACGCTAGATCACATACAACTTTAGCCACTCAGCAAAAATTAAGAGAGTTTGGCTGGGAGGTGTTAATGCATCCTCCATATAGCCCTGATCTTGCACTTTCAAATTTCCACCTGTTTCGGTTTCTTCAAAGAGAGGACTGTCAAAACTACTTGTCGCGTTTCAATATTTTCAAAAGAATTCAATATTTTGGCGAGTCAACTCAAAAGTGAAAGCAGAACATCATAGGGCCTAATCAGGATCTCAAAAAAAAATTAAACGCTTGGCGTGAAGTACCGCTACATCGCTTAATCATCTTCAGTTGTTCTGGGCTGTGTTCCAGCAGTCCTTCGGCCAAGGCTAATTTTGCTCTAACGGCGGATGCATGCCGTTCCAGCACTCCATTAGAGCATAATTTGAACCGAACATGATATGATCATACCAGCGACCGTTTCGACCGTTCCAGGCGACCTGTCAGAGCTCTACCTGGCCATAATTTTTCTACCTTTTGAATAGGAAAATCTTGGCCAGCTGCACTGAGAAAAATGTTCACAGAAAAATACGGTGAATTCAGTTAAAAAATATATGAATTCACGTTATGTACGGAGCATACTGAAATCATCTAGAAGTACGACGATAATATCCTTACTACTGATAATATTAAAACATGATGACCTGTCGCCGTGTTTTAGTAGGAAGGATATACTAATTTTGCGTTAATTCCTATTATATCTTCTTAGAGTAAATGTATGCTTCCTCATATATCCGGTGATTCCTCTTATTGTTTCCTATTATTATCTATGCTTTCCTCGTATTTCCGATGATTCCTCTTATAGCTTCCTACTAATTCTGTATGCTTTCCTCATATTTCCGATGATTCCTCTTATTGCTTCCTACTAATTCTGTATGCTTTCCTCATATTTCCGATGATTGCTCTTATTGCTTCCTACTAATTCTGTATGCTTTCCTCATATTTCCGATGATTCCTCTTATTGCTTCCTACTAATTCTGTATGCTTTCCTCATATTTCCGATGATTCCTCTTATTGCTTCCTACTATATCTCTATGCTTTCCTCATACTTCCAGTGATTCCTCATAATTCATCCTACTGTTTTCTATGCTTTCCTCGTATTTCCTACTATTATTCAGTTGTTTTACTGTGTAGCCTCGCCTGTTCCCTTGGTTTTATAGCGGAACAATATTTTAACCTCTATACCGTTGGCCTTGAAATGTTACGTAGTGTAAATAATATTTTATTTATATTTAAAATAGCAAATTATATATCTAAGAATTTTGATTATAACGCTAATATATGTAATTAAGGAAAGTCCGGGTTTCACGGCCAAGGGTACAGCAGTTAAGAATATTTTTCAGCTATAACACCAAGAGAACAGGCAAGGCTACACAGTAAAACAACCGAATAATAACAGGAAATAACTGGAAAGCATAGAAAACAGTAGGATGTATTATGAGGAATCACTGCAAATGTAAGGAAAGTGGAAGCATGAGGAAAGGCTGAACATTTCTAAGGGTTCTCTTAGTT
This sequence comes from Bembecia ichneumoniformis, assembly GCA_910589475.2. Lineage (NCBI taxonomy): Eukaryota > Metazoa > Arthropoda > Insecta > Lepidoptera > Sesiidae > Bembecia > Bembecia ichneumoniformis. The sequence goes on along the minus strand of OU342537.1, from coordinate 5,470,528 downwards.
CTGTTCTCATATATATTTACTGAAATATTGCAATATATTTGTGATGAAACAGAACAAATAGATGTTTTAAAGGAAACAGCTCAAACAATACCTAAAAAAAGAGCGAGTTTGGTAAGGTAGATTGTAAAAAATATAGAATACATAATATTATTTGTTTATTCAACAAAAAAAAGTTTACATTTATTAAGTTAAGTTACATTAAGTTTATTAAGTTTTTTAAGTTTACATTTATTTATCCTTATTTAAGTTTACATTTATTTATCCTTATTTAAGTTTACATTTATTTATCCTTAAAAATAAGTTTACATTTATTTATCCTTAAAAATAAGTTTACATTTATTTATCCTTGTTTAAGTTTACATTTATTTATCCTTGTTTAAGTTTACATTTATTTATCCTTATTTAAGTTTACATTTATTTATCCTTAAAAATAAGTTTACATTTATTTATCCTTAAAAATAAGTTTACATTTATTTATCCTTATTTAAGTTTACATTTATTTATCCTTAAAAATAAGTTTTTAAGGATAAATAACATTACATTTATTGTAGTATGTGGAATAATAAGGGAAAATAATATTTCCATGTTAAATGAAAAAACAATATTATCTCCACTTATAACGTGCAAAGCTGTTATCATATCAGTGATCAGTTGTATTCAACTGATTAAAAGAACATCCCGAATTTTCAATTATTTTAATCTAGGTACCATCTACTTGTAATATAACACGTGTTACCTCTCATTAGAGTGAGTGTGTTTGGACATGGAGCAACGGCATTTTTGTATGGAAAACTTTGATAATCATTTGTACGTTTTACTTCATAAGCATTGTAATGATCATTAAAATCAATTGTTTCTAACATACAACAACGAAAATAAACATCATCAGTTTCAGTCACTAAAATAGTTTCAATTTTGCCAAAAATGGGTAAGTACAAATCATCATCTATATCTACAGTAACAATAGAGTTAATGTTCCATAAAACACCTGCTATTGTGGCTGAAGTAACCGAATATTTTAGCGCGACATTAGTTTCAAGACAAAATTGTTTCAAGTCAACAGAGTTCAAAAGAGTTTTTTTACCAAATGACTTTGTATTAGGAATGACCTTTTTTAAAAACATGTTATTAAGCATGAGCTGACTTTTTATTGCTAGAGTCTTGCAAACATTGACGCGATTAAAAGAAGCTCTAGCAAGCAACTTAGAGACTCTGTGTTTCGCTTCAAATCGCATGGTCCACATATAACGCGCTGGGCCGAACTTCATTAACATAGTTGGGTAATGCGTCAAAAAATGAAATTTTGGCTGTAGGGGTGATTTTGTGAGCTTCATGTACAAATCATTAAAATCTGCGATTAATAACTTTAGTTGAATATTAGTGTCACTGAAAACCCTGAAACTTAATAATCTTTCAGTAATCTGACGTAAAAGAATATATAATTTCCATACTTCATCTTCTAATGGAACATAATAACCGGCTATTAAACTAAAGTATCGAATAAGTGTAAGCATTTCCGATGCTGACGTCTTCAAGTTTAATTTAGCACCTTGAAAATTTAAACAATTACTTGGTTTCGACCCGCTATCTGGTCCATAATCAAATGACGTCAGTTTTTGTTGCAATATTTTTTCATTTAAAATACCTTGAGTCAAATAGTGTTTTATGACAAAAGGCATTACATACCGAGCCACGCCTTCCAATACATCATGCATCGGATCTAATGCAACATTTTCGAATAAATCGAATCCAGTTAATTTTAGCCAACAACAGGTCTCTTTAATACCGGTATTAGTAACATTATTTTCTTGTAACTGAGCTTTGTAAGATATCATATTCCTAAGTAAGTTACTGTCTTCAAATAAAGCAGTTTGTAAACCTTTTTTATTTATGTTACAGATTCTGCAACACTTATTAGCCGAAAAACTTTCAGTAAAACCTAGAATGGAATTCAGCCCTAAATTATCTCCCGTTAAGGCAACTACCTTAAATTTCACAGTGCCTTTAAAAAAATCCTCATCAATAATTATTCCAGTATTATGCAAATAATTCAACTCCTTAATAACAGGCTCAAAAATAGCTTTGTTTCCAAATTTAATCTTGTCAGCAGAATGACAAATAGCAAATAGTAATATGTTATTCAACAAAGAGAATAGATGTGGTGGGAGTGCTGGCAAAGAGACATAAATAGCTCCGAGCTTATGTATCCCTGCATGGCTTCCCAATGGATTTCCTATTTCGAAATCATCATAGTAAACTATTAAAGGCAATGTAATATCACCTGTTTGCGAAGAACAAATTTGTTGCCATACAGACCCTTGTATTACATTTTCTAGGCGCATTGGCCTTGTTGAATCTTTTTCACAGGCTTGTAAGCTACCATTTAAACATTTTAAATAATCCATTACATCTATCCAAATCTTTTTTATAGAAAAAAAATTCTTTAGAACTAAACGGAGCTTAATAATTTGCATAGTACATTTCCTGGTATTTAATGACAAAATGTTGTTACTTCGTGAAGTGTCAGAACAGTAACCGACAGTTACTTCGTATGGTGGTATGAAAGAACCCATTAAAGAAAACTCTCGTAATCGCAAATATTCTGAACGAAACGGAGAAAACGCGCCTCGCAAAGCTGTATTCAATTTAAGCAGTTGCTCTTTAATTTCACATCTAGAACTACTTTCCCTGTCAGTTAAGTCAGAGTCAAATACGGTCATCAGAGGTGGTGTGATATTGTCAAGTAAGATTTGAATATTACTAACTATAATTTGTACTGCTGACCGAGATATAGAAGAATTGCTGTAAAGGGTTGAAATAAATTTAGAAACTTCTCTATGAATAATACTATCAACATTTCCAAGGACTTCAGGTTCAGTATCAATATGCATGCAGTCTGATTCAACTCGACAAATTGTTGTATTCTTATGATTGAACTCTAATTTAGCATTATCAGTTTTATGTTTGGAAAGGCTATGGCCACTTGAAGTGGAAGGCAATTCAAGAATATTCTCCTTTTTTAAATGTTTTGATCTGTAATGTTCTCTAAAGGATCTGACGTTTGTGAAATATCGATAGCACTCATTTTCACCACATTTAAAAATATCAGAAATGTCTATTTTTTCACATTCCTTCCTCATATGGTTTATGAGGGCCGAAAATGTGGGGTAAGTCCGTTTGCAATTATAACACTTCATGTCACTTTATTTACTGGTTTCACTAGAGTAACTTTTAAATTGCAACACCAAGAGTAACTAACGTTTCCTTTAAAGACTGTGATAATCGATCGTAAGAGGTATTTATTTTATAAAACGCAAGTTGGATAATCAGCCAGATATTATAACTTTCTGTTGGGTATTTAGCTGCAGTGGCATGAAAAATTTTGAATGTAACATCAACTGCTTCGGGGAGGGATTTTAATTTGTAAAATGTATTATCACAGACTACAAAAGCAACGCCAGACTCTCGGATCCAAATTATAATCGGTTGTAAGGTAATACCAATTCGTAGTAGCTTTTGGCGACGTTCTTCAATCGTTACTTCTACATCAGCTTCGGCATCTACAATTGTCACAAATCCGTCTAATACTTCCGCTCGTGAAGCTTGCCAGTCTTTTTTAGATCGACGGGCGGGGGGTATATTAAACAAACAGCCTATTAACAAAATTGCAGCTGTTATCTTCTTTTGGGGTTTTTCATCTGTAAAATTGAATAATATGTATTTGAAATGACTTAATGTAGAATTTAGTTACAGAAGAAAACAAAAATAGAGCCAAGTCAACATACCATCAGCTAAGGATAACAATTCTGTTATTTTTTTTCGTAAAAATTTGTCCCTGGTATTAATTAATTTGTTTTGAGCTGATTGAAAAATCATGCTCATTGTAGCTTCTATAGCGTTAATTCCATTAGGTTTGTCGGGGAACAATTCTCCAAAATCTTGAACCAGCAGCTGCCATCCATTAGGCGACTGGAGTATAGGGTACTTTTTAAAATAGTCATTTAGAGTTCCTTCCTCGTAGTAGAGGTGCCAAAGGCGTGCACGTACTGTTTCGCTCCAGAGGGCGCAGATTTCTTGCCACGGACCTGGCGAGTGACTTTTTAATAGCTCCAACGCCGAAGCCACCTCAGCCGCATCCCCTAAGTAATACAAAATAATTTTAGAAATAACTGTGAACCTCAGATTAGCAAGGATGTAAAGTGTTGCCTAGGTGGGTTCATACCTTCTTTAAGTCCTTCTATGTCAATCCCAATTGCTGTGTTTGAACAGCCAGAGTTTGTAGAACAGTTAGAGAGGGAACGAGACTTGGGCTTTTCTAGCAGGCCCAGGGCAATTAAATAAGTACGTCGGGCTCTTCTGGCATTGACCAACCAGCCTGATGTATTACGCTTAGCTTGGAAGGCATCAGCAGGCAAATATGGGGCGTAATATAGTGGTGGGGACTCTTTAGGGAACAACCTCCCTATATCATGAGATAGAGTGAGGAGCTGGGAATCACTAAGAATAACAGGATTCTCGGCTGTTATCATGTGTTGCATTAGGAATTTGCATAGTCGTCCACGCACGGTAGACGGTAAAGAGCCCGCTTGCTTTCCAATAGTATAAATTTGCCTTCCCTCAGCTGAAGCCTGTAATATGTCGTACACCTGAAATACAAAATTAGTAATTTAGTAACTATAAGCTCTGAAAAATAAATGAATTATTATGTGTGCAAGTCATCTGAGGAATGGCAACAAGAAGTTATAACTTTTAACTAGCAAGAGGGCTAGTACAGTAAAATAAAATCTTACTTTATTTGTGCTTGGGATTTCTTCAACCTCCTCAAGTACTATTGTTTCTTCTTGAAGTTCAGGTAAATCTGGTATGAGATGCACCTAAAAATACATACTTATTTATCCGATCAAATATTACATTTTAACTATCACTAGTTTGGTCAAGTAATAAAACATCTTATGAAAGAACTAGTCAGTCTAAAATGATCATGTGGTCAAATATAAATAGCTACAGAAAAATTCCATAAAGTATGTACAAATCGAATAGAACATAATTTAGTTAATAATACATATATAACTAGCTAGCTGACTGCTCACAGCTTCACTCGATAAATAATTTATAGCCTATGTTAGTTATAGTATACTATTCTACTAGTGAAAGATTTTTAAAAAGGGTCCAGTAGTTTTTGAGTTTATGCATTACAAACAAAAATACAAAATAAATCAAATTGAATCAAAGCAAATTTCAAGCACTTACAATAGTTTTACATGTTTTAAATACAGGTAATATAATTTAATTAAATATTTTCTCTTTATAATATTATTATAGATATAATATATATCTATCTATGTTACTATTATTGTATACTATAACTGTATTAATACAATACCATATGTTCTTCAAGGTCTTGTGGCCTTTTTTCCACACTTGATTTTTCCCCAATTTGCTCTCCTTCAGAGTTACTTGCAGTAATACAGTCTGTAAAGACTGCTTCCAAGATTGTAGTATTTATGGAGTTCAGGCTGCTGTTATACTACAGAAAACACAATATAACAAATTAAGTACACAAAATTCTGGTCATAAATTAATATGTATGTACCTATGACTTGCGAACATTTGTTTAATAAAAAGAAAGTAATATATTTCTAGTGTAACTTATACAATGAAAAATATTTTGTGTATTATAAAAATAAGCATAATAAAGTTCATAATATAATTCCATAATGAAGAGTTTGATAGTCTATTACTTATATAAATAGTAATAATAAGCAATGTGTTTTCTAACCAAGTTGCCTTCTCTTTGGTCATCTTTGTACAAGGCCAGGGACGCTTGAAACCGGACTCTGTCTCCAATTTTTGGGAACATGGTTATTATTTCTGGTTTTTCAAGAAGCAACATTGTTGCAATGTCTATTCCTTCAGCTAAAACAATGATGTTGATATAATTAAAACTTGTGAAATGTGCAACAAATATATCTTCTACGTTTTCAGATATCTGGACAGGATATATATGTTGCTGTTTCAATTATAACTAAGTACCTATTAATAAAATTCATTTATCTACAACTAAGTAAGCTGTCTAGTTAGGTATTACGTCACCCGCAAGACGTTTTACATAAATATAACTCATTTTCTTTAGAAAATTCAATACTGGTTTTAATCAGAATTTAAACAGTAAAAATGATTTTAGTAATAATTTATATCTATAAGTCTATCAAAAGAAATTATTTTATGAACTCGGCACGCACACTTTTAATGGCGTCTATGTAAAACAGAATCGTAAAATGAGCACTAAAATAAAAATATTAATATATGTAACACTAAAATATATTTTTTCAAAATAGTATCTATGTACCTAGTTACCTATTTTAGTACTTAAATGAATCTCGTTTACTACAAATACTTAAAAATGTCTTTTATTACTACTGAGTTACTTACCGGCAAATTTGTCTACGTAATGGGCTAGATTCCATTTCGTCAGCAAATCGCATGTAGCTTGGTCCATTGTGGTGTTCACAATCAAAATAAAAGTATAATATTAACTTATTAGATATTATCAATAATTTAACAAGTGCGTGCACCAAAAAACAAGCAAGCTAGGGCGTACGTGACTGCGTAATAAATGGCTGAACAAAATGAGTGTTGCCATATAGTATTATAGTCGTATTTTTGGATGACGGTAATCGTATTTCGTGGTTCGTAATCAAGTTTTTGTATGATTCTCATTATATTAATAAGACATACATATTATTTATCAATGCTTACCACAAAAGTAATGTGATAGAGCACATTATTTCATTATTATTTCTATCTTACTACAATATGGTGACAGCAACTTATTTCAGTTGATGTTAATTCAAATTTAATAGGAATTCTTAACATTATACAGTAACGTTTCACTATGTTTTATAAAACTAATCTTATTTCGGAGTAGCATCAAAATTCACATTACGTAATAATATTACATGATGAAGTTATGTTAAAATATTGAAATGATAATTTAAATTTGTACGACGAATTCGTAATTTGATTACACTCCAACAAATAGATTATTGCATCTTATGTTTTTATTCCGGCATGTTATTTTAAGTTTATCATTATATTTTAAGACAACGCACCTTTTTCTAGTCTGATGTAATCATCATTTACGATTAAGCAAAAGTGACATTTTTCTCAGTGTGTCAAATGTGACAGATTTTATGTCAAATGATGCGTCTATCATCCATCAACTCGGCAAAATCAAGTAGTTGAAATAAAGATTATAGTATAATGTTGGTAACTTCGACCAAAACAGCTGTCCGAAAATAAATTAATTTTACATCCTAAAAACACTGCTGTCAAATACAAGTTTTCACAGTAGCTATAAATAGGTTGTTCTAGCACCACCGAACAAATCAAGCTTGTGCAATATTTGTCCAAAGGACTGCTGTAGAACACACCCCGACACACAAATCTTTTTATAACCAGAGTATTATTATGGTAAGTATTCTGTGCCAGAGTTGCCTCGGTTTCCAAAATGCCCTTCGGTATTTTAACGGGAGTGCCCTGAAATTCAGGTGTCGCTAAGAATGGGTAGATACCTACAGAAGTTATTTTTGGATTAATAAAAGCACAGACTTGTACGAGTATATATCCACTGTAGCAAGCTACAGTACGGTCTTTTGGTTAGTGTTACAAAATGCTCGTGAATATAATATGGGCTATTATAATGTACTCAGCAATTGTGTAAGTAGCTTGAAATCATGATGTAGGAGCACGATGTTGCTGCATAACAATTTTATTCCAACCTAACGCTGCCTGTAGCTGCATAGAAAATTTTCCCCTAATTCTCTTAAAACAGGAAACAGCTCCAAACCGATTGTTAACGTTGATTTGGCTATCTAACACGATTCGATATCTATCGTCAATAGGGGATCGGACAAATTTTCAGAAAGTGTTTTAAATTAATCTTCATGGATATTTATTCCCATAAAAAATACTATTTTATTTATTTATAGCCTTTTAGGTACCTACTCAAAATCATGTTTTAATATTGTTTGTTTGAAAAAGCCGCCAAAACACCACGATAGTTCTGTTAAAATTTTTGGTTTGTTTAAACACTTTTGCGTGCCTACACTCTATTTCTTTTTGTTGTGGGATCCAGTCTTCTTTCTTTAAATTAAACTCATTTATTTTATTATATACATGCACATATATTAATCCATTTCTTATATACCTTAAAATAAATAACACTATAAAATTCTATCCATTACATATCGTTTCTAAACTTCAACACATTCTAACTAATTTTTCTCACAATGACATCTTACATATATTTTTAAAACATTCTTATTTTAAACTCAAACCTATATAAATATATATTGCCAGTATTTATGTTCAAATACATCAACATCCCCTCTGAATCTTAAATACTGGCTCACTATACTACACCAACTTTAAATACTAAATCTACTTCATAACTCATGACACTTCATTATAAGACAACATCTTCATTACAATAAAATACTTATCTAACATCCCCTCTGAATTTGACTATATTAAACTTTTCTAAAAAACCCCAACTGACTGTACTACACCAAAATAATCTGACTGACTGTACTATCTATTCACCTATAATATCTATCCATCACATACATTACTCAATACCTATCTTCAAATACATTAACACAAACACAACACTAATTCCTACAACAAACTAACCCCCTAAATATAAAAACATCACCTTCAAATATAAAACACTAACTCATCATATAAAACACTTATATTCTCTTTGAACTTCATCTTCATCTTATACGAAGATCATCATCAACAACATCTCCACCTTCAATTACTTCTCTATATAAAACTCCTCTATCTTTAAACTTCAAACCATCTCTTATTTCAACATTTCACCCCACAAATCTATAATCCGTTCTATATTTCTTTCTTGTCACCAACTCTCGATATTGCTTTCTATTAGTCTCCTTCAATACAGCCATCAGTCATCAAACTAAATTTCCTAAATCCTTTCGTAAATAATTTTTATCTCCATAAAATCTTTCAAAATATATATTCCCTTTTCCTTTATATTAAAATTTCTACTTAATCATTTTATTCTTTTCAAAATCAATTTTGTAAAATTTTTCACTGAAATGTCATCAATTGTCAAATCAATAAAATTTTTCAATTTTCGTAGCCATCTTTAATCTTCCTTTCTATATATAATTTTCAATACTTTCTTCATTAAAACATTTTCTCTCCATAACATTTTCATCTATAATTCTTCTCTATAATTTACGCAGTGGAAGCGTTCCTGGGTCCATGACCTGTTAAAATTTTTTCTGGTGTCTAAAACACTTTTGCGTGCCTACACTCTATTTCTTTTTGTTGTGGGATCCAGTCTTCTTTCTTTAAATTAAACTCATTTATTTTATTATATACATGCACATATATTAATCCATTTCTTATATACCTTAAAATAAATAACACTATAAAATTCTATCCATTACATATCGTTTCTAAACTTCAACACATTCTCTCTAATTTTTCTCACAATTAAACTCAAACCTATATAAATATATATTGCCAGTATTTATGTTCAAATACATCAACAAGTTCATCTGAGAGTGCGTGACGTCATTTGTGGTCATATAACAAAACAGCTGCATTGGCATAAGTTCGCAAGAAGTTTTGTTTCGTTGAGTAGATTCTTTATTTATTACGGAACGAAAAAAATAAATAGTAATAAGTGACATCTATAATTCGGTATACAATACTACAAAATTAATGTCAAAACAGAACCGTTATAGAGGTTATCAAAATATCTTAATAGATGGAGTAACTCCATATAGTCCTTTTTGGTAGTAATCAAAGATGTTGAATTGGTAGTAATAATTTACCACTAAACTTATAATTGCTATCGTATTATATCTTTTTTTTTTGTTAATTTGATACTAATTTAAATTTGTCAATCCACAATATCTACCTGAAATATTCTCTATTAGTGTCACTGTCAACTGTCAAATTTGTAAAGTCAATGTCTTAAAACTCGTAAACAAATTATCAAACCAACAAAAGAGTACTATATTGTCTATTCTAATTTCTATATTCTTTGAAACCAAATAAACAGTTCGTGAATTATAGAAATATTTTTAAAAAAGTTTTCGAAGAGTTTTAATATATTTTGTGATTAAAATCTTATGATTTCAACAACAAAATCTTAGGATCCTAACAAGATACATGTAATATATGATACATACATACAACAAGCGTATTTTAATTGGATATAGAAGTCATAAGCATGTCGAAAAATATTGCCCAAGAAATTGCTTATTACGAAGCTTTTGTTAATGATGTGCTTAAAGAAGATCTCAGAAAAATAGAGAGTAGATTACAACAGACCAATTTAGAAATTTCAGACTTGATACAGCAGATGCACACTTTAAAAGTAAGTGGATTTAAAACTATTTTGCGTTTAAATTATTCATGTTTTTATATTTCTCTCTCGTTGCCTCTCGTCTTCATAAGTATTGAACACTACATTTTCCTTGGCATATTACAATCAGAGTTTACTTGCTGGTGAGTAATAATTGTGGACATGTGTATTTCATGAAGTATATTTTATTTAAATAATGTCTTATATGGTTTCAATGTAAAAAAGGCACTGAATTTAATTCAATGTAAGTATAAGTAGAAAAGTAAGTGTAGAACTGATACATTTTTTTTCAAATCATATTACACAAACCTTCTCATTTATGGCTCTTCTTTTTATTAGTGAAAACTGAATCAAAATCAATCTGGTGGTTCAGAAGAAGTTAGCATAGAAACAGGTGAAGGTGGACAGCGATTTTATTTTATAACTAGGAGATTGTGCTCCGGTCAAACTGGGTGATCAGGAACTTCCTCACAAAGTTCTGTACTTCCTCAATAGGTTCTGTAAAGTGTTTGTGAATGCACCTTAACCGTAGGTTGGTTTGGAGAAATCACATCCAGGCCAAAAGAGACGAGAGATGCTTACGATAGAAAATCAACCTTTGTTCTAAATTTCAGCTTTCTATACTCAGTAGTTTTGGCTGCTATACTTAGCAAATGCATCCAAATTTTTCTTTTCTTTTGTTCCCTAAACAAAATAAAAGATTTCTTAAAACTTTTTAACCAATTTTTAACTGACATTTTTTCCATTATTTACAGGTGGTTACAGACAAAGACATGCACCCCTCTGGTTTCAAAACACAAGTGAATTTAGGTTGCGATTTTTTCATGGAAGGCTCAGTAACAGATACATCAACTCTATTAATGAATATTGGTCTCAATCATTTTTTAGAATTTTCTTTAGACGAAGCAAAAAAATATTTAGATGCTAGAATAAAAGCGTTTGAGAAAAAGGCTGAAGAATTAAGAAATCAAAGTTTATCTACTAAGGCCCATATAAAATTGATATTAATTCGTCTTGGTGAGTTACAAAATGTAAATTTATCAGTTGATGGGAAATAAAATAAATGTTTATTATGTGGAAATAAAATATAGCGACCCGCCCCCGGCTTCCCCGTTTATCCCTCTTTCCATTAGTGAAAGTCTAAAAAATCGGTCTACCTGTTCACGCGTGATGCCGTGACCAAAGGAAAGGAAGATGTTTTGGAAGATGTACTTTTGTTGAAAGAGTAAATTTTAATTTAAGGTAACCAGCGCCATCTATTACCAAATGGTGGAACTAAGTCGTTCTTGCATTTAGTAATAACATCGTTGTAGGTAATGTGTTGAGTATTGTATGCAGTAGTTCTATTAAAACAGTACAGATGGCGCTATTCGCAGTTATGTAAAATCGTAAAAACAAAATCGTTACATAGGTGTTTACATATTTCTAAAAGCTATTACACGTAAAACTATTTTCTACCTATATTAATGTATATTACGCTCCACTGCTTGTAATAGCTAGGCCTCTGCTGAATATTAGGAGTATATAATAATATGTATATCACCTATTGACCCTGTCTCAATGTAGATTGGCATGATTTTAGATGCAGGTAGGTACCTACTTGAAGTAATCTAATCCATAAATGAAATGGAAATTTAAACCTTATTTACTTCAAAATTAAACTGCCTTTTCTACACGTTTTAAGCAAACATGGGAGTTAAAGAGATCAATTTTATCTGTGAGTGAAACACTTCGCTTTTTATCGCTTATGTTAGGAAATAAAAACAATTACATGGTTTTTCATTATAATAGCTTGTGGGAATGTAATCGTGATAGCTTTTGCTTAAAAATAAAAAGAAATCAAGCTTAATTTGTTTTTTATAATTAGGTAGAGTAAGTAGGTGATTGATTTTATCTTTGCCATTTAGGTGGATATAAGTACCTATATCTAAACTTATATCTGACTAAAAAGAAGGCTTCACTTTCAAAGGTCATTGGGCAGAATCTGACCCGGTTTATGATGGTTTGCGTACAGAAACTAAATTATTTTTAAATTTACATTTTATATTTACTTTTCATTGAAAATCCATGGGATTATATATAGTTATAGATAGGTTAATGAAGGTTGAATTTTTCTCTACCTAAAACAGTTTTTAAATCACAAGAAAAAGATAATATGTACGTGTATCTATGACACACCAAACAAGAGAGGGGAACAAATCATTTAAAAATTGCGCGATCATACTGTTGTCGCTAGTAGGTACTTATTATTCTGTGTCGTAGTAGTATTTATTCTGTGCTGTCGTGAGCATATACGACCGGAATGGTTTGTACATCTTGGGATTATATCGCCAACAAGAATTAATTGATAACAAAATATTAATCAGAGGTAAAATTCAATCAAGACATGTCAGTCAGGATTAGAAAATATATCTATATATTGGTGAATCCTAGAATACAGAGACATTGATGAAGCCGAATAAAACTTAAAAAAATAATAACTGTTTTATTTTTCCATTTCTTTTTTACTAATATGCCTTTTAATTGCGTAAAAACCCGTAAATAAGAGATTATTGTATGTCTACATACCTACTACTATATTGTATGTCTACGCCGTGGGTATAGTTATCACACTAGATCATACAAGACCTTTACTTAAATCTCTAGGGTTGTAAATCGAATTATGTTCCTCATTTTCAGTTAAACATGACCTAGGTACCTACCAAATTTCGGAACTTGAGTGATGATATGAAATTGAAATATTTCTTCTTTTGTTGTTCAATGTGCAACTTATGAATTTGTTCTACCCAACTTAGAGTGAGCAGTCATTGTTATTAATAGCTGGCAGGCGTCCACATTGCTTGCCCAAGGCAGCTTGCTTATTCTATGAGCTATATCGCTGATTTTAGTTCTACGTATTCTGTGTCTCGGGGAAACCCCGAGCATAGCTCTTTCCTTAGCACGCTTGACAACCGTGGTACATTAGTATGTACATACTATTATTTATTCTGTGGCGGTATCGCGTATATATGCGGATTGCGAAGCGTAGGATCGGACGGTTGTATTTAGTGCACGCGGGAAAGCGCCTGCGTATGGTGATGTGCTTGTCATACTTATTTGTATTAATACTTATTATTGAAAAAATAAGTATCAATTTTCTTAGAATCACACAGATAATAATCAGTTCAAATACAGACTTAATATAAGCTATGCAAATTTTTTCTCGATACGAGGGGACAAATCTTCAAAAGATACCCCGCATGAAATTCAATTTTGCATTGCATGTGGGACTTCTCGTATCATCCAATCGGTTAGATAGATTTCTACAATAATTAAGATATCGACAGAGTCGTCTTGGAAACTTTATTTTTTACCATAATATATTGTACAAAATAGCTTTTATCAGTGAAAAAAATATGAAAATTAAAAAGTATATCGATTCGGACACCTAGTCCTCTTGGGTGCACTATCCACCAGTTAAAATCAAACGCCGCTTTTTGACGAGCGTAATCCACCGTTCGTGTGCGCGACGGTTCGCATTCCGGACAGATTTAATCATGTCGAGTATTTGTTTCGTACAGGATTCCGCGTCCGCGATACGCCGTCACTCAGGACACATATGTATTAGCGTAGATACATGCGCACTTAGCAGCCAGGTCGCCGCGGCCAAGCCTCATTGGCCTCTCATCTTTACTGGCCCCTGCGACCTAGCAGTGCGCATGTTAAGGGCAACGTTGTTATGCCGCTACTATAATCATACTGATTCAAAATTTTGTTAGGTATAGCCATCGAGGCACACTGATTAGGTAATAAGCTATAGATTTTAAAAACAAAAGGAGCTCCCTTTGTTTAACTTTCGCTGTGCAATTCAAATTCACACTTAAACGCTAATTAACAATTCAATAACTCCTCAAGACCTGTAATCAGCTCAAAACCTGCTGCTACAAGCAAATTAGGGTTAATTTAAATATTTGACGCAGTTAAGATGTAGGGGTACATTATTGCCAAGTTAGCTGGAAGCAGTAGGTACTCTAAAAAGAATTAGCATCGTACGTGCACTATGTGGGGTATCGGAATCGGAATAACACAATCGAGTACTTAATTTGTTGGATTAGATGTTTTTATAGCCCAGTGGGTCGAACGCTAGTAAAGTGGCAACGGGAACAGAGGCTCTAGTATGAGTTTACGAAACTACACCAATACTACACTCGCTAGCGAGAACGTAAAACTTTTGTATGGAAAATTGTGAACTGTCAATGTCAAATTATCAATTTTCCATATAAATGTTTTACGCTCTCGCTAGCGAGTGTAGTATCGTAAACTCATGCTAGAGCCACTGGTCCGTTTTTTGTAACGGGCCGTCGTCCGTCGGGCCGTGTTCTTTAGGAGAATACAAGCCGGAAAAAAAGGCCATTCACGAGATAAAATGTACCTAATACCTAGTCTACAAAATAATATAAAAGTTGTTTTTTTTTTTAAATTTGATAAAAGATGAGTTTTCTCTTGACCAGCATCTATCCATGTAGGAAGGATGAGGCCGACGATGGAGCGAGCTCACCCAGAAGATGCCTATTCACTCGAACCTTGAAAAGATTTGGGTTGTATGAGCTCGGAAATACAGACAGCTTCTCTGAATAGCACGTTTCTCACCAATGAAAGTCTAGTCAAAGTCGGTTCAGCTGTTTCGTAGACTTAAACGTACCTAAACGTGGTGTTATTTTACGGCGGTCTTCTGCAATTTATGACTGCGGGGGTGTGTTCCAGCACTCCTTCGGCCTAGACTAATTTTGCTGTACTGTCATTTGGTCATACCCATTCCGACAGACAGAGCATAATTAGCTCTGACAGGTTGCCCGGAACGGGTATGATCAAATCTTGTCCAGATCGAAATATGCTCGAATGCATGGAGTGCTGCGTGTATCCGCAGTTAGAGCAAAATTAGTCTTGGTCGAAGGAGTGCTTGGAGTGCCGGAACATACCACGTTATGTATTATGCCCTGCCACTACCAAATTCGCGACAAATATGCGTTGTGTTGCATGAGGTATACTTTTCATTTCAGTAGGTCGAATTGTGAAATTTTAAAGCTTAAACTGTATTTACCCGAATATGAATGTGTTACTCCAGATTTTAGATTTCCTTAAATCTAGATTCTTGACGGTAGGCGGCTACCGTACATCTATTAATACATACAACGCTGCATGGGTTGCAAGTTTGCTGTCAAAATTGACAGGATAAGAGGAATAGGCTCTGGCATCCCTTTAATTCCTTGCTCAACAGCATAAATATCACTAGTTTTCTGTAAGGGGTTGGTTAGGTACTCCCGCCAGATGATTTCCAAGTTTTTGACTGCTAAATACAAAGTGACCTGCCGCTACAACGACAGCAATGACGACTTGTCTTCTTACGATTTTTCTTACAATAAATTTACTTTAAGAAAAATTTTTCGTAATGTATAAGAAAATTTACAAAAGCTACAAACCAACTGAATGGATTTGAATTAAAATTTTCCCTTCCAGGAGTGTATACGAACACAAAAAAATAGAATGCAAAACTGCGGGTAGTTGAAATAAAAGACACGAATCAAATAAAAGCTTAGCTTTATTACTCGTTATGTTCACGAAGAAACATCCCTCTCTCTGTCATCAACAAGTGTCCATGCTGACATGCTAGAAGAGATACTACATTAGTTCCACCGTTTTACAATATTCAATTTCAATTATTTTAATTTTGACAATTTTTTCAACAGATTTTTAATACCGCCAATTTTATATATACCAATGTACGAACGTAGCAGTCCACCAGTTGACACACTGGTGAATTACATTTTGTTTTTTCTTCTTTTTTTTCCACTTTAATCTCACTTTTATAAGTCTAATACACCAAAACAGTTGTTATTTCCTAAAACACCCAAGGACAAAGACACACGCTCGTAAAATTATAAGCATTATGACAATGTGATATTATATTTAATATATAAGTACTGTAGTATTAAGAATCGTATTAATTAATGTGTAGTTAGGTTAGGTTTTCGTAACAGTAGGTATTAATGATTTGTCTGAGGCCCACAGACTACAATAGTGACCCGCTCTCAGCCATTCAAAGACAAATACCGAGAAATCTTTTATTTTTTTAACTTTCCGCCTTAAACAGATTTTTCTTTTTAATTTATATTCTTACACCCAGAACCATATAAACATCTTTATGTTATTTATATATTTTTTTATCTATAAACTGACAGAGCGCGCCACCGCACTGTCCAAGCGAAATTCAACTTTATTTACACACGGTTTATGCATCTAAATGTTTTTAATATCCGACACTATTCTTAAAATTAAATACAAAAACGCATGACACTCTAAAATTACCTAACATTCCGTTTTTGTCACCGCTATAATTTATGAAATTTTGATCTTTACACCAACTTTAGAAATATTCAATACAAAAATACTCTTTTTTTGAATAAAATTTTATACATGCTTTTGCGTTCGCGTGCCGAGGGCGGTGGCGCGGCTGCTTCCAAAGAAAAAGCTTTGAGCCTCATAACCTTAATATCATGAAATTTGTACTAAATATATCAGAACGGGCGAACGCGGGGCCCACTTATCACTTAGCCGAAATGCGAGGATGCCGAACGAATGCCTAAACTCTAGTCAATGTTAAATTTCAGTCAGACCGAAAGCTTTGCACCGGCGTTCACTGAACACGGTGGGTCCAACGAGCGAAACGCGGACAAAACCTCCAATCTCACTTTACTAAAATAATTTCGATTCTTTTTTTAAAAAATTTTGTAACTAATTTTATCACTGGCACCCGCGTCCGCTCCCCGTAATTTTTACAAATATATTATTCAAAACGGGGCGCCACAATTACACACTGTAGTCCACCATAGAACACAAAAACCGAAAACTTAACACGTATAAACATACATTGTTACAAAAAAAAAATGAACGTGTATCGCTGTTACGAATGAAGACCACAAGGATATTGAAAAATATTCATTATTCATTCATTTATTCACTAAATACTGGTTAAGTTTCGAATACAAAATTACGAACACTTTGCTTAATTGTATTTTTTTTTGTTAATCATGACATGTGTTTTTCTCCTATATTTGCATCGGCAGTTATTAGGTATGTTTAAACCTTTCTAGTAGTGTATCCGTGCTCAATTTAGACAATTTTTAACCAGTTATTGTAAACAAATATATATATATGTAGGTGTAATATAATATACATATATATATAAGGACTACCTAATTTTTGCGATTCAATTATTGATTTTTTTCGCGTATAGAAAAGTTGATACAGCTATTTGGTACAATCTAAACGTTTTCTTCTAACTCCCAAAAAAGAAATTCTACATTAAATAGAGTTTTTTTTTTACAATTTCGAAAATTTAGGAACCATAATACCCAAACATTGAAACCAAACAGTTATTAATTTATTGATTATTATTTTATTATTATTATTTATAATTAATTTTGAAAATAAATACATAATTTATTTCTTTTGATAAATCCAAACGCTTCGTAGACGGATTCGAAAACACTAAAACGTGAAGCAAATTATTAATACAATTAAATTACACAGTTGTATGGAACAGAAGTTATCACACATTTTTTCTTCATCTAAGTAGGTACATACAATACATACATACGAAACATGAAAACGATAAGAACTGGCATTGCCGAATGGGGCATTCTTTAATAAACCTACACGATTATAGATACATTTTGAGCTTTAAAGTCAACACCGAATTTTGTACTTTATCTGCGGGAATAACCCCAACATCACTGTGGACTAAATTATTCGATGTTTTTAATTTTGATCCTTTACACTAATTTAGAAAAAAAAAGTTTTAAACCGATAACTTAAAAAAATTCGAACATCGAATAAATTTTTATTTAGCTTTTATAGCATATCCATTGTGGTCTTGTAAAAGTGGTTGTTGCACAGTGAGTCACTGAAGTAAAAAATCCGGACATAACTAATAGTTAATAACAATGTTTAATCTTAACTAATAGTTAAATAATCATACATTTTTACCTTGCCTGAAAATATAGTCTAAAACATTTAACGGCTCCAAGTTATCTGCAAATTACGGCATGTCGGTTGAATACTGTTGATTGGAAATCAATACAATTCTATTGTAATATGTGTTTGAGTAGCCTGCGTTAACAATTCTATTAGTTATGAAAATTCTATTGAAAGATTGGAGTAACGGATTACTTACTATAAGGAATTAATATTTGACAGTGTTTATCTATCAGTTCAGAGTTCAAATTGGAATTACTGTGATTTTATTCATTGTCGGATTCTATTTAGAGTAATAATATTGTTTTATCAAAACATTTATGTGCCAGGTAGATTTTGTACAAACCAAGGCAAAAAGATATTTTATCAGCCTTAATATAATGGCTATTTTTTACTAGTTGATTTATGCAGTATACTCATGAATTTATGAAACCTTAATTTCTCGAATAAATAAATATTTTGTCCTCTTGTTCCAGTCGTAAACGTTTTTAAATACATATAATGTTTCAAAATAATTATATTTATAAACAAACATTCAGTTTTTATTTATTTTATTAAGAATTAAATAAAGATTGATCAAGATTTGATCTATTATTTGTAATAATGATTTAGTTAGATAATCCATGAATAATTGATTATTGATTAAAATTTAATCCAATTTATTAATTATAGTTAGTTGTAAATTATATACATTTATTTCAAGTAAAAAATTAACATTTGTGAATCGTTTGTACCTGAGGTACAACGATTCACAAATGAGTATAGCGACTCTCACAGGGGAGCATTTAATTAGATAATCAAGAATTTGAATCAAAATTAAGTAATGATTAGTTTCCATTGATATTTCAGCTCTGAACTGACTGATATACGGTTAGAACAAAACAAACAACACGTAACATAACATGATAACGTAACATGGAACGATTCTCGATCTCGAATAAGCCCTGCGGCGACTGCGTACACCCTATACGAATACGAACCGACGCTAGTTAATTGTGGTATATGGGAAAATTAATCTGGGCTATTATTGTTAAGAGTTGGGTGGATAATACTGGCCGCTAGACGACCGGGAATTTTAGAACTAAAAACCGGCTATCCAAATTGGGGTAAAGAGGCTGCGTGTATTGTTGGGTCGATGTCACTGAAAAACCCGTATCTCTCTGGACACACCTGAACCCTGGACTTCTATTCTAAGCACACCAGTCGACGCCTGGTCCATCCTAAACTGAGGTATTCTTATATTATCGTAATAGTTCAAATGGTTACAAATGAAACGATAACAAACGTGTATTTAATTATCAAATGAAAGATGCTTACATCTGCTTAACTACGGCCGACCGTCGACCCGGCGCGGTTACACTGACTCCAAACTGAGGATGGTGTAAATGTTTTTTTCATATCCCGCAAATCAACTCGCAAAATTCCATTTCACTATTGTGTCTTAATTAAATATTGTTTAGCGTTAAGATAGATTATTCGATATCATATGGATCTGTAAATTAAACTATCGTATTTATGTACAAAGGTGTCTATTAAATCTCTGTCTATTAAATCTATCTTATCGTTTTAAGTCTACTCTGAAAAGCGAAATAATACATTAATTTCTATCATATTTAACTTAGATTCGAAATAAAGGTGTGTTTCCTATTGCGGGGACGACGGTCGGTTCCTACGTATTATAACAAATACATCGATAGGAACGGTCACACTCGAGATTGTTGTCGAATATTTTTCAGATTTCTTAAAGGCTCGGTTGTTGAATCGTCTCTCTGAACCTCACTCAGCCGCTGAGTAATTGGGAGGGAATCTCGAGTGCACCGTACTACGTATAACTACGAATCAAACTAATTAATCTGCTATAGTATAGTAGTAAGTGTGTGTATGTATATTGACTGTTCGTTATGGCGAACAATTATGCGTGCGCGCACAGCGGTGGTCATCGCGAGCGTCGCGCAGTGCCTTCGGTGGGGCGTTAGGTACTATTGAGGGCCCTTTTGTAATTTTTTTTTTCTCGTATAAAATCAACATATCTTTTGAAGGCACTTCTGATCGGACGAGGCGGCCCAGTGCGTTTCTGTTAATGGTCTGAATATACCGAGGGGTTTTTACAATTTTAAAAATACATACATTTCTCAAGTAACAGCGTGTTACCGAAAGGAAATATATCGAGCCTAACTTAATAAAGACTATAAGATATAAGTTTGGTTTGACTCAATTTAAAAATATTTTGCAAATTGAGTAATTTATCAAGTTTATTTAAATTTTTTTGCTTCATTATGAAAAAAAAAAAAATAGCAAATCTATGGAAAATACAGACTCTATGGGTACTGTTTGATATATCCATTCTGTAACACGTTGTGAATAAATTAACGGATTTTTTTGGTTTATTGATGAGTGTTCTGCCTTCAACTATTGCTTCTGTTTGGATGTAAGTCAAATGTCTATGTGCTAATGAGAGACGCTGCGGGACGCTCGCCTGCGAAGCTCAACATACCACCACCAAAGGAGATTACAATATCAGTATATATTTTATTTTGAATTATGACAACTGTTAAATACTATTTGTCAAAGTGAGCTTGCCAGTTTTTTGAGTATAATAGAATTATGTATATGCCTGTTAAATGAAATAAGATTAAAGTGGTATGTAGCTCCGCATACAACGCAAGATGTCGTCAGTTGAATGAGGCGTTTAACACGCATAATTTCGGAAAAAGTATTTTATTTAACAAATAAACTTAATCCTATGTCCGGAGCGATATATTTCGCAGATATTCCGGACTAACTGAACATGTGACCCGAACATTGCCGAAACTTGTCTTAATTGAAATGAGGATGTCACAACAACTTCAAAAAAGGATGTTTAATTTTCAATTAGAATTTTGTGTCTGTATCGTTATTCTATTGATAATTGTTCTGCATGAACTCAAAACCGGCTATCAGTATAAAAAATATGTAAAATCTGTTTGTTTGTGGATCGAAAAATAACCCTGCTCTATTGTACTAATTACTATGGTTAATGTTCAATTACACCTAAAATCATTAAGACGAGGTAAATGTTGACATTTTTCGGCCAACGAACTTAATTGTTTATTTTTTAAAAGAACAAAAACTAAATTCATGCTTAAAAGGATTAAGTGGATAAGGATGAAAGGTAAGGTGAAACAAAAATAAAAACAGAAAATTCAAACTTAAGCAGTTATATATTAATCGATTCTTTTCCTTAAAAATAAATCAATGAAATGATTTTAAAATATACACAACTATAAAAACCATTTAAATTTAAGATAATACTTAATAATAATATAATTATATATAGCGAAATATATTATGTGCAGAAATAAAATTCTAGGTGACTTAAATTTTCTCTTACATGTTATAACCTAAGGAATTTTCTAGGAGAGCGCAGTTGACAGCGTGGCAGACAGCCGTTGCCTCTCGACGCCCAACGTACAACTTCAAAAACTTTTTAATAATTTAATTAACTTTTTTTATCAATAATTTTGAATCTGAAGGCCTAAATGCGAGTGTCGTAAAATTTTGGTGTGCGAAACAATCGTCCAATGAGTTTCAATTTTCAACTCTATTATATAAGTAAATTTAGTAGGTAATGCCGAAACAATGACGTCGAGTGTTTGCCGCTCACTCCAACTGTTCGAGGAAGTTCGGCGATTTGAAGTACTCCGGCACGGGATCGTCGAGCCGGGAGATCACCTTGTAGATGGATTTCTTCCAGCTTTGCTCCGCGTCTTTTCCGCCTTGGATCGCTCGGAAGAATTCCCGAAGCGTCTGCTCAACCACGTATCTGAAGTTCGGTGGGACCTGGAAACGATGATAGTATATTTACATAAGACAGTGATTTAAGTAGTGGCAGTAATACTGCGCTTGGGCAGCCCTTCTGGGGGCAGTAACTACCCCCTTACAGAAAACCATCGTGAAATGACAGCATGTGTGCTGTTGTACTTCGATGAGTGAATAAGGGATGCCAGAGCCCATTGTCCTATCGCTCCTAAATTCTTTATCCTTAATTCTACTATGGTCGGCAGCGCACTTTCAGCACAGGTGGCGTTGCTTGTGTTATAGGCGACGGTAGCCACCTACCATCAAGTATACTGTTAGCCTGTCTGACAACCTCAATGTTAAAAGTTCTTTTTTAACTGACACTGATTGTGTAGCTGACCCGCTGACAGAACGTTATATGGGATTTCATCCCAGAGTATCAGAGGTAGTAGAGACGCTGTCTGCTTTTGTGGGTGAGTGGTGAGAGGCGGAAAGCAGAACTCTGGGATCCTTAATTAACGCACCGTAACGTGAAAGCACATGTGCTGTTATTTCACTGTTATTCATTTAACACTTTTTCTGTATCTCTTTATATGATAATTAGGGTTTGGAATTTAGGGTGTATCTCCTATAACACAAGCAACCGCAGTGAGGATACAAGTGCGCTGTAGATTTTGATAGGGTAAGAAATAAAGTCAAGATGGGAGAGGAGAATAGGCTCAATGTAGCTCATGTGTTTTATTTTTTGATCTTCTCCTGTTCCTTATCAAGTAAGGGCTTGATTACTTCTCCTACTACCACGTTGTCAATGACATAAAAAACCCTCTTATAGAATACCAATCTTGTGTTGTGTTCCGTTAGGCCGTCAGGGATACCAAAATTCGTTCCAAAATCTTAATTTTAACCACTACCCATAACCGTTTTGGGTTGCCAGGGCAATTATATTCCCTCTAACGTTTCTTGTATTCACGACGATGGCAACATATCGTCGGATAGATCGTCAGAGAGACAAGCTGAGTATTTTAATTTATAGCTCTTACCTCAATGTGGTTATTTCTGTTGTAGTGAAGATTGAGAACTCTGTACAGTTCTGAGTCTCCTGACACATGCAGATCGTCAGCAGCTTTCAAGCCTTCACTGATGGACTGCCGTGCGTACTTCTCCATTTGGATATAGTAGAACTCCCTGTAATACATTTAAAAAAAATATAATTATTTTCGAACAATTATTTTCTATTTCCAAATATTTAAAATTAGTAGACCTTCCGCATTGTTACACCTATTACGCATTGTTACGGTTGATTATTAGATTTTTGTGGATTTTTCATATAAAATTCTTATTTAATTTTAATCCCTGTTACAAGCAGTTTTTTTTTAAGAATTCCAATAAGATAATTTGTCAATTAGTAGGTACTGATAAAAAAAATCTTTAAAATCACACGACCGCTGAATTTTAATTTTAAATTTCAGTTCAGTACCATATTTTGCCATAACTATTTCCAGTTATTGCAAACTTTATGCGAGAAAATATTGTTTATGATTTTCATAAAATTATTTATTAAGAAATGTCTTAATATATTAAAATGAATCCCTATTTCCCTTGGTCACGGCATCAAGCGTGAATGAGTAGACCGATTTTAATTAGGTTTTAACTAATGGAAAGAGGGATAAAAGGGGAATATTCATATATATAAAAATTACACCACGGGCGAAGCCGGGAGCGGGCCACTAGTTAATTATTAATATTTAACTCTGATATACAGTATGTTATGTTTTAGACAATCTTATGTAACCGAGCTATTCATTATATTCGCAAATTCAGCAAAACAATATTTTTGGGACGTTTTTGTTACTGCAACAAACTTGTATTTGGAATGCTTATTGGGCAGGATTTTAACATTAGCTATGTATACGAGCTGGTCTAACTACATTGTGTCCATAAGAGCTGTAAATAAAATAGGATGTAAATTGTAATAGTAATGAGTAAGTTGAGAAGGGCAATGTGTCTACATAGATATAGTTAGTAGGTATTATATTTACCACCTGCACAGTGTGACACTTCACGGCACAATGCAAATAAAAAGCACTCGAATAACGTCGAGAGCAGGAAAGGATTTGATTAGCCAGTTTCGCTCACTCCGCTTGTGTTGCATCGCTCCGCTATCTTCGCTTCGCTTCGCTTACAAGTGCGAGTCGAGCGAATCGAGTGTCTCGCGAGGCTAATTACTTACGAGTTCTCATTCAGACAGGCTAATTCAGATTTATACGTTTCTGCAAGTGACGCGTTCCGGTTTGTGGGGTAATTGATGCACTTTTCAAATTGATAGACGTCTAGTTAAATATAATAGAGCCTGTTTTATGAAAGCCATTTTAATCTTTATATTAAGTTGAAAGGAAGGCGGACAACCGCATAAATGGAATGCCGCCGAGACTGTGAAACACCAGTAGGATTACAGTGTGATAATTGAGAAGGATTTTTTTATTTAATCTATATCTATTCTATACATACGAGTATAATATAAAATCGTAAACGAGCCGTTTCTGTATACATTAAAGGTTTTTAAAAAAAAAAAAAAAATTGTACACGTTGTATTTATGTTTAGAATTTTTGTTCAAAAAAAATAGTTTTTAGAATTTTTGTTTGTTTGTCTGAGCGTTTGTGCACGCTAATCTTAGAAACGGCTTAACCGATTTGAATGCGATTTTCACTTAGGTATGTATTGTAGCAAGCTTCCCGTAACATTTAGTTTTGTTTCATTCCAATCGGTTTACCAATAAAAAAGTTATGCACTATACCAAATACCACTCATAAGAAGTTGCGGGCTAAGCTAATTTATATATTTAAATTGTATCAGGGTTTCTCTATTCGCACATCAGAAAACTTGCTGAGATTCCACTGTGGCTGACCAAAAGTGTGTCCACTTTTAACTGCAGAATACGTATAGTGTGCTCTACCGTTCTAAAAATATTATCCTTAATGTGTGCTGTGCTTGATACATTAATTTGTATCCTAAGAAATAAGCTAGGTACCCACATTTTGTTAAAGCACTCGTGTGAAAGAGAGCCACTCGAACCCAGGCGCGGATACATATGGGGGGCGCAGGGGGCGCGCGCCCCCCCCTTGACGCAGGCGGTCCAGCGCCAAGCGTGGTTCACGGCAAGCGGAGAGCGTTCCTCGCCGCCTGCGCCTCCCGCGTCAGTCGAATAATTGTACTTGCATAGGAAGCAAGTATTTGCAAAATATTTGCTTGTCTACCTACTTATATCTATTGCTTCAGTAGAGAGAAGTTTTTCAACATGCATTACGGCGTACAAAGACATGGCTGAGGTCGACAATGAAAGAGGATCGACTTAATGGTTTAGCTCTGTCGAATACTCACCTTGATATCGATTGTCCTGTCGACGATGTAATTAACTAATTTGCCAGGAAGAATAGATGCATGGAATTTGTCGTATAAAGAAATGGGAGCAAATTGTTACTTTGTATTGTAATTTTATGTGTATTTTTTATTTGGTTGATTGTAATTATTGTCTGTATGGTTGACTGTAATAAAAGTTTTCTGAAGCTTTGCATGATTTGTTAGTAGGTACATCCATATATTAACTCAAGATATCTTTTAGCGCCCCCCCCCTTAAAAAATTTCTGTATCCGCGCCTGCTCGAACCTCTCGCTTGCACGCTGAAGCTTCTATTATTTTTTAATTGCCACTTGTGCTTGGAGCCTTGCTAATTCAGTTAACAAATTAAGTGTCTAAAAATCTTTTTTGTCTTTTCTGTTGCTCTGGTCGCGGTGAATCCCTTTGGGTACTCTTTTAAAATAATTAGTGACTCGCCCCGACTTTGCTCGGATGCAATTGACTTACTTACCTAATAGCATTTTTAATCTATATTAAACTTCTAAAGTTATTAACGTTCATGCAGATTTTTTATATTAATTAATTGCAAATTATCGAATTATGTATTGTGACTGTTATGTAAATAAATTAATAATACTATGGTTTCGCGCGCAATCGACCAAAGGTTAGGTTTAAGGTAGGTACTGTTTTCAAATATTTTCATAACTGATCATACAGATAGTGGAGGTAATTCTGAAAATGATAATGGAAATTGCGTTAAAATCAAAAGATACAAAGCCTTCAAACAAGCCTTATAAGTAGGCAGCTAAGCGTTTCCCCGGCTTTGGTATTGCGTTCACAAAAAATTAACCGAAGTGAAGATGTTTTCTTTACCTACTTAAAAATATAAACGTAGGAAACAATTTTATACATAAGTACATTTTTTTCAAAGTTTATTTACATTTAATTAAAGTATACTAATGTGCCACTTTGTTCGATGATGTTTTGCCACCTTGTAGCAACTTGATCCCGTTGCTATAGAAATTTTGAGACTTCTGATCGCGACAAGTAGTTTTGGCAGTCCTCTTTTGATGTTAACCTGACAGGTGGAAATCTGAAGTTGCAAACTCAGGGCTATGTGGCGGATGCATAACACCTCCCAGCCAAACTCTCTTAATTTTTGCTGAGTGGCTAAAGATGTGTGTGGTCTATCGTTGTCGTGATGAAAGACCACATCCTTTCTATTGATCAATATAATTTTTGTGAAGCGAACCTGGGGGCGGGTTGTTAGTAGGTATACTCCAAATTCTTGTTACAAATAGTATGTTATCATGATCGTCTTTACTTATACAACGTCAATTTAATTACAACATTCTAATAAACATTAATAATTACGGGCTAAATTAATTGACTTTTTAAGTATAGTTTTAAGTTATAAGTGGGTGCTTATGACACAAATTAAAGCATCTGGTTTACTTTAAACATCTGTGACAATTTATCGATCGAATTACAGTTACGACTTCGTTTGTGTGGACATTTTATATTACCGGAACAGATAAAAAAAAAACACAAGTTATTTTGACTGAGTCAATATAGCTCTGTTCTCTTATAAATTTTGTAGGCTTGAACATTATTAAATACAGTTTTTGTCGTTTAAAACATTTAAAGAAATCAACATGGCCGAAAACAATGTATCGAAGACATCTTCTACTTGATATTTGTAGATGCCTACAATTAATGTAAATATACATTTAACATTATGTATACAATTAATGTATACATTAATTATTATACAATCAATGTAGAGTTTAATTCTTATTGCACCGAAATAATTATTGTAATGACAGTGTGTCGCTAAGCCTTAATATTGCTAGGCAAATCGTTAAACAGGTAACCCATATATTCTATCCGTTTAAATGTCTAATTCCAAAAACCATATCTCTGTACTGATAACCGTATTGTTGGTAAGAATATCTTAAAAAATAACCTTTATACACATAAAATTATAACTTGAGCCTAATCAAACTTCTAAACTGTTAAATTTAAATACAACTGAACGAATGTCCACAATTTAAATGTCATTTTACAAATTGGCGAACAATTTTATTGTAGTTTAAATTTGAATAATTCTATTTTGAAATTCGAACTCGGAAAACTGACATAGTTGTCAGCTAAATAAATTCGGAAACCGAAGAGGCGCGATATGTGTCTTTATTTGAAACCTGTATTCGACTTTTCAGATAAGAATCGTGTGATTGTGCGTTGTTAGTAGTCCGCTAACGTTTTCTGCGTCTGCCCATATGTTCGCATGATGCGGGTGCTTACGCGATTTTTAGAGAAAATACTGAACAACTTTCGAGAATTACAACAGTAACCGTGTATCGACAGAAATTTCTCAATATAATTTGATTAATCCTTAATTTAATATCAAATAGCATAATTTTATAGCTGCCGCTATTTTTAAACATTAGCAGGACATACTGCGTCTCGCAGTCATTAGCGCAGTCTGTCTGGCGGCAGTAAGCACCCCTTTACAGTATAAAGAAGACAACCGTTTAATAACACCATTTCTCTATCCCATTCTAATCCCTTATCCTTAATCCTACTAAGATCGGCAGCGTACTTGCAGCACCTATGGCGTTGCTTGTGTTAAAAGGCGACTTTAGCTACCATCAAGTGGATCGTCAGCCTGTCCGATTATTTTAACATAAGAAAAGAAGCGAATTTAGTGATTTTAGCAGTGGCAGGACACATTACGCTCCGCAGTCAAAAAATAGGCAGCAAACCTGGCGACAGACATTACAGAAGATCAACATGCCACTTGTTCTATTGCGATTCGGTGCCTAGAGCTTATTTGCTTATTTCCATGCAGTTCTTTAACTCTTATCCTATCAGGGTTCGTAACTTGTATCCTCCAGTAACTATTTAGGCATTATGTCACATAGGAAAAAAAAATACTATAACTAACATTCAATTCCTAAAGTTATATGACTTTTTTTGCATAGTCCTTTAGCACTACGCTAAGTAATTTTTTTTCTTTTCTTTTTGCCATCAAAAACCGTTAACAGTGCGAATCAGCTGTTGCCTCTCCATTGTCCCAATCTTGGTTTTTGTTGAATTAACTAAATGGAATTTGAACTTTAACGTTGTAGCATTAGGTTCTAAAATTCAAAAGCTTCACTAAAATGATATACAGAACAGCCAACAGGTGACTGTAAGTGTTAAAAGAATTTAAGCTTTATGTGTATCGGGTTGTGTTGAGTTTTCTTTAATATACGAGATTCTTTGTTAAGTTTTCTTAAGATTTCGAATTTTGTTACCTGGGAATCGTACGTTTTATAGTGGTAAAGGAACATCGTTATAGAAGACTTGATTTAAGTTTTAAATTATTGTGAAATTCTATAAGAAAAATGTTTTTTCTTGTAGCTGGAAAGAGATAGGTATATTGGAGAAGATCTATTATGTGACTTAAATCTGGGTATTCAAAATACACCTTATATCAATTGATATAAAGAAGTTTATATTAACTTGGTCTATATAAGTTTCTTCGGTGCCTTCTAAGAACAATTTCTATTTTTTTATTATGATTCAGATATGAAAAAAAAGTAAGATATACATATATATATATATATTTAAATTAAAAGGAATCTTTTTTTTAATCTGAGGGTATTTATACATACTAACTTTACGCAACGCAATAGCAAAATCGTCTCCATCCGATTCGGTCCCCTTCAAGATATTATTCGATTCCCGTGTGAAAGCAGCTAACCGATCTCATAGAACTAAATAACTCATAGAAATGATAAGATATTTTTACAAACTGTTTGGTCTTAGATAATGGATTGATTCTGGAATTTTATCTTAATAAATAAAATTTAATTATTTACATTCATGTAAATAAATAATTTTTTAGTTGTTTTTTTTTAATTGCTTTAGATTTTAATAATCTAATCCATTCTAATTTTGTTTCTAATTCACATAGTGATTTGCAAAAGATGATTTTTTCAATGAAAATACTGAAACTCTTTTAATATTTAAATTTCTTTTTGGCAACAATAAATAAAAGTTATTTAATGGTAACATTTTGTTATAGTATAGCTAAAATACTATATTATTTAATGGTAACATTTTGTTCCAGTGCAAAAAGATTAAATATATAGAATATATAGAGAGGGCATTGGGAAATTCTTCCTACAAAAATATTGATCCGGATCGCCGTAATCAGGATGGCCATGGCGTAGGTAAATAGCCTCGTAAAGTTGGCGATTTTGTACCACGTGGTTCTAAATATCACACTACGGATTTTTTCGTCTTGGCCGATCTATACAGTTGAAAATCTTTGTTCCATTGCCAGTTCTAACAATATGTTGCTGGTGTGTCTATGGCCAAGTCACAGCGAAGACGTTTCTTAAGGGGTCATGGCTTATTGTTGATTTTTTTTTCATTTCTTCCCTTTTGTTAACTTACAAGTTAGTTTTAAAACTCGATTTTGGGACGACCGTTACTCCGTTTGTTAAATTCGCATTCGTTTGGAAGAACAGATTTCGAATTCATTGATGAATTTTAGAATGGAATGCTTTTCGAAATATAGGATTTGGTTCTACTTATTGATATATAAAAGCAGAGTAGACAAAATACCTAAAGTAACTCCTATTTATTTTAAAGTTCATCTAAAAGTAAATATGTTTTGGAAATTATGCATGGCGGAAGGTTCTTCTCTTGTATTTCTGAACCCAAAGATACCTATAAAAAGGTAGGTATATATACCTATAAAAAGGTCCCAATGCCTTATCATTTGAATAAGGCTTTGAACTAATATATACGAGTACATATAATAAAATCGTAATCGAGTCGGGTGTGTACATTAAACATAAAAAAAATTGTAGGTACATGTTTTACTTATGCTACTGAGGTCAAAAAATATTTTTTAAAATTTTTATCTGTTTGTCTGTGTGTTCGTGCACGCTAATCTCAGAAACAAGTTAACCGATTTGAATGTGGTTTTCACTGATCTATTGTAGCAAGCTTTCCGTAACATTAATTTTTGTTTCATTCCAATCGGTTTACAAACAAAAAAGTTACGCTCTATATACTGAATACCACGCGTACGAAGTTGCATAATATATACATATTATTATTCGTTCAAATTAATGTACCTTAACTTCTTAAATCCATTGGATTCAATTACTCGTGTGTTCTAAAATCTAAAATGCGTGTTTTTGTGTCAGTTTCGTAAAGAATTCGCTCAAACGGTGCTTGTCGTATGCGGGCGCATACCGCTATTCGAGAAGTAGGTATTCAGATAAGAATCCTGGCTTTTCTTTTTTTGATACGTAACACGCTTATTAGAACAGTTGCATTTTAAATATCCAATAAAAAACAAATTCGAAAATCAAAATAGATATTCCTGTAACTATGTCAAAGATTTATTAAAAAAACATTCTTATTAAATGTGTTTATGGCAATAATACGCTTAGTAACAATGATGTAGGCAATTAAATACCTAATTGTTTCATATTTAGTCCTAGCAGTTTCTATCCTATATCGTAATTAGATGGTAAAAACCAAGTTTTGTAACAATAGCGTTTTCCCTATTAAATCCGTTCATTGAGGTTAATATTTCTTTATATATACTTTTCTTTACATGCGGAAAATTCGATTGTTTTAATAGACTTTGATTATGAAATAATGAAGCTAAGCGTTACATAGAAAAATTAATATAAAATCTGTAATTTTATGTAAAATAATAATTTGTATATTTACGAAATTAATTGATTTAGTAAATTATTGTTATTAATAGATAAAATAATTGGCCGAATGGTTAAAGGTACGTATATCCGGTCACTCATTAACTGAATTAAGGGCCAGGATTCGATTCCCGGCAAGATCAATTACCTGATCCAGAACATGGATACTATAGATACACTATTGGTTAGTTTTTGGGATATAAAACTTTTATTGAGATGATGTTCTATATACTCGTAATATTTTTTGAGTTTCAAATATAATAATACCAAAAAGTTTTAAAACAAAGACAACGTCAATTTTGAAATTAAATGTTAGATATAAATCGTTTCCCGTCGACACAAAGCACAGTTGCGCAAAATGAAATGAGAGGCCAGTGCGTTTTACTTTTAAATAACTATCAACGAAGGGCAAAAACGGTTGAAAAACTCATAAACGGAAACTGTCCGCGGCACTCACACGAGAAAATAGTTTCCAGACATTTCCCAGTTTTCCAAACACTCATTTCGATCGTTGCCAAATACAATGGTTATTAAAACATGATGCAGCCCTGAGTCGCTCAAATGATACGGTCGGTATTATGCTTTATATACATACATAACTATACGCATTACCTATGTAACGTGTAGGCACTAGGTACAGTGTGCATGTGTGTACGAGAGTGGACGGCGTCCAGCTTTCGAGAAGTACGGGAGACTGAGCCGACTGCATTGCATAGAGTACTGAACGCTCGCAGAGGCGACATTTGGTCATTGTAAAAATAGAACAAAATTTATAATCTTCTTACGATATCGATTTGAATTTAAAAAAGGAATCTCACAATCGATCTAGCTAAATTCAAATTAAGAATAAGCGCGCGATTACGGAACTTTTCGAACATCGAATGCGAATATTGAAAGTTTTTTTTTTTTTCGGTACATCCCAAGTGGAAAGTTTCGAGGATAGTTGGGCCCTCTGTATTTTTAGTGGTCTATGCAAAAAGTTGCACGGCGCTCTGCACACATGCACACAACTCACACATAGGCGTAAGTAAAAGCGAGTAAACTAATACCGGGCCGGATTAATGCTTCAGTTAGTGAAAAAACTTTTTTCAGACTGCGCCGTCCGGTACAGGGTCGCACTCAGACCAAAGTAGTCTAATGATATATTACATTCATTTGATTGACAATATAATATAGATAAGTAAATTTTACTATAATATGCCCATTTTTAAAGTCATTTAAAGATTATTATGCTATATATTATATTTTTATTAAACTATACTAAAGAAATTACTATAAAATGTTATACTACTATTACATACATTATTTTTTGGGTTTAAACACATAATTTTACAATTTATATTTTTAAAATAAAGGAGAATCATGACAAATTTCAGTTTATAATAATAATAATATCTCTTTATTTCAGACTTTCGTCCATAATTATTGTATGTACATAAAAAAAAATTACAATAAAAGGAAAATCAATTTCAACGCGATGGAGTATAAAGAGGAACTTTAAATTTTGTAATTTTTTTTATGTTAAGATCGGCAGACATGGTGACAGTCCACTTGATGGTAGGTGGCTACCGTCGCCTATAAATAACACAAGCAACGCCAGAGCTGCTGCAAGTGCGCTGCCGACTACAGTAGGATTAAAGATTTTATTTATTGGTATTATTAAAAAGAATGGTAAAACGTACTTTGTTGTTTCATAGTTTCTTAACATTTTTAAAATCGACATAAACTAAATATAAGTAATGACGAATGTAACTTTGTTTTTTCTTAGTTTTCTTAGTTTTTTTCTTAAAAAAGGGATATGTCAACTATTTTAAAAATATATCTAAATAAAACTTTTATATTTTATGGCGAATCGCAATTTGTCGTTTCTTAGTTTAATATTAATTCCTGTTTAATTAAAATAAATCTTATAATATTAAATCATGTTTAATTGGCTATTTTAAGAAATAACAGCTAAAGAGTTCACGACGCGACGTCACTTGGCCTTTTCAAATTGTGGAAAAGTATTGTAAGTAAATTCCTAACGCATGCGGGTATTAGCAGACAATTTATATATAGTGTATACTCGCTTTCTCGCAAATACTAATACTTAGCTTTTTCAGAGGTTTACATACTGCAAAGAATAAATCGATATCTAGTCCAAGTGCGGACCTGGCTAATGACTCCCCCTCCTCCTCGCTGACCTGCCTCTGTCTTGTACCCCACGCTTCAAAAGTTCAGCTCATTTGAGTGCTTGCCGAGATTTTATTAGCCCCAACTACTCGGTTCGGTATTAAAAATTTGCAAAAAAAAGGGTTTAACAGATGCGTGGACGCTTAAGGGCTCGTACTCAAAGCTGACCATTTACGGTTAGCCGGTTCCTGAATTAGTTAACTGCTGCTGGGAGACAGTTTTATATTTTTATTCGGTTTTTGCTACTTCTAACACTAGAAGTGTACCAAATTGAGTTTGATTTTCAATATAAGGGACTCGTATATAGTATTAAGAACATAGTTATTATTTATTTTAATTAACTTTAAGTATGTTATATCAATAACATAGAATTTATATTTGTACACCGAGTTTTTTTCAGTTGATCATGCTTGGAGCAAGAAGAAAATGTCATCTGGTCTTTACTATACCCATGGTCATAAGAAATAAATATTATTATTATTGTTCCCGCTTTCATTTATAGACGAATTTTAACTGAATGTCGAAATATTGTATTAGCATTTTCAAATCTATACTTATAATTTTTTTTGTCCTGACCGACTACCAAGTCTAGAAAGCTGTAGTTTGAAACATAGATTTATTTTAGAACGTAAGCATCCGCTAGAAAAGGATTTTTGAAAATTTCAATTCAGGGTCGGGTCGCTAGAATATAATAAAGTCGTTTCAGCCTGTTTGTTTGTTTGCCTGCTAACTTTATCTAAACCACCTAATGGATTTTGATACGGTTTTCACTAATCGAAAGAGCAATAAACGAGGAAAGTTTGTATGCTTCAAATAAGATATCAATATAATTTGAAGTGGTCTTTTAATATTAGGCAATTAATAATATTAAAGAATATTTTTATGTATCACTATATATACACGAAGGGAAAACCTTGGGACCTTTTTTATATATTTTTTTTAAAACATCGATTACATTTTTATTTACGAGCTTTAGAGCGTTATCAATAATAAAAAAAATGGATTTTTTTTTTCTGTACCATGGCCAAATTCAACCAGTGCGAACACTAGTGCCTAATTACTTATTGTTATTTATGCTCATACTTGTCACATGATTTATTTTATCGAACTTTACCATACCTTCACGCTTACTTTTTACCCTAAAACTTTTTTAAACAGTGTCAACCAGTTCCATTTTATGACGTCATTTCAAGACATATATAACTGATTTTAATTCTTGATTTTTATGTAATCTGTATTAGACGGACTTCGAGGCCTAATACAGAGTGAGGCTGCCCATCATACAAAAAAGTTTTATGGGAAAATATGATGAAAGATAAAACAAAAGATGAGTATAAGTTAGGTACTTAAAAACTAGTATTTTTGATTAAGCATTTTTCTTTTTTTAAAAAGCACACGTGCTTTTTATTCTCGATGGTCTTCTGTAAGGTTGCTACTACTACCCGTTTGACTGCTTAACGAAATATAACGAAAAAAACGAAATAACGAAGGTAACTTCAACAAAGTATAAATTGAAATCTCTACCCGCGTCTGTCTGTCTGTTTGTATATCCGCTAACACCTTCTAAACCACGCAACGGTTTTCACTATCAGTTATAGATAATATTTTTTCACGGAAGGTTTGTATTACGTAATAAAACCTAATTACATCCGTGCGAAACCGGATGCGAGCCGCTTGTGTAATATAAAATGTAATAAAAATTAAAATCACCGATCTAGTAAATATATACATGATATTATTGTAGACTAGCTGAGCCCGCAATTTGATACGCCTGAAATTCTTATAGCACGTAACTTTTTTGTTTGTAAACCGATTGGAATGAAACAAACACTAAATGTTACGGGAAGCTTGCTACAATAAACCAGTTAAAACCGCATTTAAATTGGTTAAGCCGTTTCTGAGATTAGCGTGCACAAACGCACAGGCAAACAGACAAAAATTCTAAAAACTATTTTTATTTGACCTACGTAACATAAGTACGACCTGTACAAATAGTTTTTTGAAAAAATAACGGCTCGTTTACGATTTTACTATATGTATAGATATAAAATATATTTATTATGTAATATATGTTTAATATGATCGTGTTAGGGGTGTTGATCTCGTGTCTAACAATAATTACTTTAGTGATACCTAGGTGTTATTATAGCAACCGTCTGCCAGCACATTTTCAGTTTACTTAAGTTATTTCCCATGGGGATGCCATCATTGCCATTTATTAAGATTCTAGACGTTACGTGTTTTTTATAACGCAACTTATTTTTGTAACCTACACATAGACTCCGGAATTATTTTATTAATAACTCAGAAGTCTTATGTTTTACAGGAAAAGGGTACAATTATTAAAATAATGTAAATCTCAAGCCACCTCGAGTTTCAACTACCTAAAACATTAAAAAGTGACATAACACCCAAAAACATCACATATAATCTAAAACAATACTATTTACAGATAAATATAATTTTAACAACAATACAAAAATAGTTATAAACAAGTAATATTAATTATTATTGTAAGATATTTCAATTCAGAATATGACACAAAATAAGATATTATCTTAAAGTAATTGAAGAGTCTGAAGTGTACGTGGGCGTTATTTAAATTTTCTGTAATCGGCACATGGTGTACGGTAAAAATCTAATGAGTTTTTGTTTACACCAAATGAAACATTATTGTATTAATAAATAAATAAAATAATAAATAATCTAGTTCAAAAAAAATAAAATTGTATAATATTTGAAAGTGTCTAACCGGTTTTAAAATTATTTTAACAGTAAATAACTATACTAACCTCGATTACCATAAATTATGTTTCGATAACATTAAGTTTTCATTTCGAAACATATACCTATAAATAAAACAATATAGTATGAAAAAAAAGTTACATTATTAACACGTTAAATGCATCTATAGGAACTTATAAATCAATGAATTCAAAGGCAATCTTATCTTATGCTCGTATATATGAAAGACATGACAGTCCCATTTAGTATTAGTTTACAAAAAGTCTAACTAGTTGAAGTAAGGTTTCTTTTTGTGAAATGCGCGCATAGGTACGAGTGTGAGACATTAATTAATTACGTCTTAAGGCGGGTCGACAACAGCCACTTGGATAATTTCCCCAGTGTAAACACAGCCTATGGTATTGTTCACGCCTGTTTTTGCTTGTCACCCGTGAATTATTCCTTGCAAAATTAGTGAACGCATTTTTAAATAAAATAGAAAAATGGAATTGCTCATCGAAGTGTATCCGGCCACACAATGTAATGTGTCAAAGTTGAATAATGCAAAATATTGGTATTCCGTTGATTAAAATTATCATTTGACACATTTGCGGGCGGTATTATGTTTTAAATTTGGAATGCGAACTTTTTTGACATTTATATTTTTTTCTTGAAAACCTAACCTAGGATTTTAAAATTAAAACATCGCAACTTTTAAAGTAAAGTAGATATCTACGATTTAGATTCTTCTAAATCGATTTAGTCCTAATCAATGAGAAACAAATAGTCGGACAAATAGATATACAGTCCCATTTATAATTAATATTATAAGTCAATGTAATATAATATTACAATTAATATTGGGTATAGTAGAACAATCTATACATATAATAAAATCGTAAGCGAGCCGTGTCTGTACATTAAATATAAAAAAAATATATACCCGTTGTAGGTTATGTTACCGAAGTCAAAAAAGTAGTTTTTAGATTTTTTGTCTGTGCGTTTGTTCGCGCTAATCTCAGAAACGGTTTAACAGATTTGAATGCGCTTTTCACTGATGTCATAGCAAGCTTCTCGTAACATTTAGTGTTTTTTATTCCAATCGGTTTACAAACAAGAAAGTTATGTAAATTTAAAAAATCACGTCCAACGAAGTCGCGGGCACAGCTAATTCATAATATATTCTTCGTAAATGTAAAGAGCGAATAAATTAACTATATAGCCAATGTTAATGTTATAAAATTAACAATTATTGTCCTATCATAACACGAACTAATTAAATAAAATAACTTTAATATTGCATTGTTAATAAATAATATGTTTAGACGTCTTTATAGCAAACAAGGACTAATATAAGTTGGGCTTCGGATAGCTAAGTGAACATAGAAAAGACAGTGTGTTAGTCAACAATAAGGTGTCCTTGTGGACTGGCCGTGGTGCAACTTCAGTCGGTTGAGATAAGGGTGGTGCGCGAGCGCTTGTCCGCTTCCGTTCAACCGATAATGGTTGTAAGGACAGAACAAGGATAAAATATTATTGTTCTAAGAAACAATACCTAAATGAATTGTTAGCTTCAATATATAAAAATACATTTCTAGTTAGAATATTAAAGCAAAGAGCTTCTTGCATATATTTGATGGTCCGTTTAGTTGAATTACTTAACGAATTTTGATGCAGTTTTCACTATCAATTAGAGCAAATTACAATTAGAACTTTCGGAAGAAACCCAAAGTTTTATGTGTCATTGCAATAAAATTAAATTGTACTTAAATAGGAAAGAAAATTCTGTTTTGTAATTAAGTTCTGAAATCCTTGTATTTTTGTAAGTCTAGGGATGAACCTCGGGAAACAGACAGACAGACGTACGGGGAACCTTGGAGAGGACCTAATATGCTCCTTTTTAATATATCATGATAGTGTAAATAAAACTGAAATCAATATTCTATACTTTAAAATGCTACTACAGACAGATTACTAATAGAAATGCAAATTACTGTCATTGCCTTTGGTGCACTAACTAAAAAAAAAATTATACAAATTCGAATAAAATCATAAAATCATACATCTATACATATAATAAAATCATAAACGAGCATTGTTTGTACATTAAATATTTTTACAAAATTGAAAAAAAAAACGTACTTATGTTACGGAGGTCAAAAATATAGTTTTAAGAATTTTTGTCTGTTTGTGCGTTTGTGCACGCTAACCTCAGGAACGGTTTAACCGATTTGAATGCCGTTTTCACTGATGTATTGCAGCAAACTTCCATTAACATAATGTTTGTTTCATTCCAATCGGTTTACAAACAAAAAAAGGTTACGCGCTTTTCCAATTACCACGCGTACGAATTTGCGGGCTCAGCTAGTTAAAAATATTTACTCTTTTTCATAAATATTTTAAAAGGCGGAATACCACGTTGTCTTTGCCTAGCAATCGAAGAAAAAAGTAATCGCGTGACGCACCCGCCCAAAAGCGTGTGTCATTAAGTTTTTTAAGGTTGTGTACTAATGAAAGAACACCGCGCCCGCTCCTTCGAGAATAACCACACAACGCAAGGAGTGCCGACCTCGTAACGTCAAGGGTACATGCCGTTGACATATGTTTATATCTTTATTACTTCTAGTTGGTCACGACAGATACTTTATACAAAATGGCGGACCGTGGTCCTATAAGAAATAAGTTTTCATCAATTAATACTGTTTTAAGGTTGCATTTCGTCGTTTTGAAACCAAAATCTGCTATGCGTTAAAAATATACTTTTTGAAAGTTTTTCTGAAAAAAAAATTAAAAAAAAATTGTATTTTAATGTTGTTAACTTAAACTGATTGGTACTTTTAACATGAAAGTTTAATAGAGTATATTTATTTATAGAGTATATTTTGAACATAATATCAGATTATAGCTGTCTCACGTAGCATGCTTTCTTAAGAGGACGTAATTCGACAAAAAGTGCTAATAAGAACTTAGCAGTTGTTTTATACGATATAACTATTATTATTAACTATTATTATATTACTATTAACTATTATTATTAACTATTAAGGTCAAAATATTGAAATCTCAAAGAAGTGCACATAGCAGATTTTAATTTGACACGACGATTTGCAATATTCTTTCAATAATTTTTTTTATATTACAAATATTTTCAAAATTGTTATTTGAGATTACTCAGTTTGTTTGATCCCTTTTTACTTTATTAAATAGACTAAACACGATTAGTTTCTTTAATAAATTTACTTTTATTGAAGCTAAATTTTATTACCTAAGTATACTCTAAAATGCATAACAGATATACTCTAAGTGCACTCTAAAGTGAAGTTGCTTTTATTTTTATACTAGCTGTTGCAAGCGATATGATTCGTGGAAATCGGCAATTTTGTAGGGATAAGGGCAGAGATGCAGGAAGGTGAGTAGCCTATATATGTTACTCACTGATAATGTAGCTTTCTATAGGTGAAAGAATTTTTAAAATCGGTCCAGTAGTCTTTGAGTTTATTCATTACAAACATACAAAAATACATACATACATACGGTTTTTTTCTCTTTATAATATTAGTATAGATTTACACTCTTGAATATTCGTTTAAAATTAAATTTTTTCCTAAAAAAAAACAGAGACATGTGAGTTATTGATAATAATAATAATAATATGATACAGTACCTACATACTGTATCTTAAGTCATCATTCTCTCGTGTCCGTAGGAAGTCCACGGCTCATCGAAATCACACATCACGACAAATCATTTTTACAATATACCATAAACATGGTCTATCCACGACATAAAAGTGCTATATCATTTTAATAATATCGATCGCATTTCATCGCAGCGTGATGGTAGTAATTAAAAAATTTATACCCCATCGAAGACAAGATAAGGCCGACGGAAGAAACTCCCACTTTCCCTAATTACTCTTTCATTAGCTGATGGCTGATGAACGTTAACGTATGCGTTAATGTTTTCATTTCGCGGCAACAAATATGTATAAAATATGCCATATCTAAGGACTTCCCGTTAATAGGATAAGGTTGACGTATATTACGCTGGTATACCCATTTCATAAGCCGGACTTAAGAAGTATATGGGAATTTGTTGCTAATTTGTTGCTATTTTGTACCGCAAGAATTGATTTTGTTGCTCCATTAGTTTACGAGAAATGACCGAGATACTGACGTAATATTACGCTGGAATACCCATATACCATATCTTGACAAAGAAAGCACATATCGAACCGAATCAAACGGCATATTTTGTTGCTATTTTGTTGCTCTAAGATAGGCTAGTTAGATATACAAAAATACCAACCCTTCATGGGGGATGAACTACCCCGATACGTTAAATAGAGTATTCGGGAACCAATGCAGCTAGCGGGCTCATTCCAACGGCTTATTTTGTTGCTATTTTGTTGCTCTAAGATAGGCTAGTTAGATATACAAAAATGTCAACCCTTCGTGGGGGATGGACTACCCCGATACATTAAAATAATGAATTTTTGTATCTCGCGAACCAACACAGCTAGCGGGCTCATTCTAACGGCTTATTTTGTTGCTATTTTGTACCGCAAGAATTGATTTTGTTGCTCCATTAGTTTACGAGAAATGACCGAGATACTGACGTAATATTACGCTGGAATACCCATATACCATATCTTGACAAAGAAAGCACATATCGAACCGAATCAAACGGCATATTTTGTTGCTATTTTGTTGCTCTAAGATAGGCTAGTTAGATATACAAAAATACCAACCCTTCATGGGGGATGAACTACCCCGATACGTTAAATAGAGTATTCGGGAACCAATGCAGCTAGCGGGCTCATTCCAACGGCTTATTTTGTTGCTATTTTGTTGCTCTAAGATAGGCTAGTTAGATATACAAAAATGTCAACCCTTCGTGGGGGATGGACTACCCCGATACATTAAAATAATGAATTTTTGTATCTCGCGAACCAACACAGCTAGCGGGCTCATTCTAACGGCTTATTTTGTTGCTATTTTGTACCGCAAGAATTGATTTTGTTGCTCCATTAGTTTACGAGAAATGACCGAGATACTGACGTAATATTACGCTGGAATACCCATATACCATATCTTGACAAAGAAAGCACATATCGAACCGAATCAAACGGCATATTTTGTTGCTATTTTGTTGCTCTAAGATAGGCTAGTTAGATATACAAAAATACCAACCCTTCATGGGGGATGAACTACCCCGATACGTTAAATAGAGTATTCGGGAACCAATGCAGCTAGCGGGCTCATTCCAACGGCTTATTTTGTTGCTATTTTGTTGCTCTAAGATAGGCTAGTTAGATATACAAAAATGTCAACCCTTCGTGGGGGATGGACTACCCCGATACATTAAAATAATGAATTTTTGTATCTCGCGAACCAACACAGCTAGCGGGCTCATTCTAACGGCTTATTTTGTTGCTATTTTGTACCGCAAGAATTGATTTTGTTGCTCCATTAGTTTACGAGAAATGACCGAGATACTGACGTAATATTACGCTGGAATACCCATATACCATATCTTGACAAAAAAAGCACATATCGAACCGAATCAAACGGCATATTTTGTTGCTATTTTGTTGCTCTAAGATAGGCTAGTTAGATATACAAAAATACCAACCCTTCATGGGGGATGAACTACCCCGATACGTTAAATAGAGTATTCGGGAACCAATGCAGCTAGCGGGCCCATTAGAACGGCTTATTTTGTTGCTATTTTGTTGCTCTAAGATAGGCTAGTTAGATATACAAAAATACCAACCCTTCATGGGGGATGAACTACCCCGATACGTTAAATAGAGTATTCGGGAACCAATGCAGCTAGCGGGCCCATTAGAACGACTTATTTTGTTGCTATTTTGTTGCTCAAAGATAGGCTAGTTAGATATACAAAAATGTCAACCCTTCGTTGGGGATGGACCACCCCGATACATTAAAATAATGAATTTTTATATCTCGCGAACCAATGCAGCTATGGGGCCCATTCAAACGGCTTATTTTGTTGCTATTTTGTTGCTCAAAGATAGGCTAGTTAGATATACAAAAATGTCAACCCTTCGTTGGGGATGGACCACCCCGATACATTAAAATAATGAATTTTTATATCTCGCGAACCAATGCAGCTATGGGGCCCATTCAAACGGCTTATTTTGTTGCTATTTTGTTGCTCAAAGATAGGCTAGTTAGATATACAAAAATGTCAACCCTTCGTTGGGGATGGACCACCCCGATACATTAAAATAATGAATTTTTATATCTCGCGAACCAATGCAGCTATGGGGCCCATTCAAACGGCTTATTTTGTTGCTATTTTGTTGCTCAAAGATAGGCTA
This sequence comes from Bembecia ichneumoniformis, assembly GCA_910589475.2. Lineage (NCBI taxonomy): Eukaryota > Metazoa > Arthropoda > Insecta > Lepidoptera > Sesiidae > Bembecia > Bembecia ichneumoniformis. Next base: position 5,428,007 of record OU342537.1, on the reverse strand, counting down.
GTTAGATATACAAAAATGTCAACCCTTCGTTGGGGATGGACCACCCCGATACATTAAAATAATGAATTTTTATATCTCGTGAACGAATGCAGCTAACAGGCCCATTCAAACGGCTTATTTTGTTGCTCAAAGATAGGCTAGTTAGATATACAAAAATGTCAACCCTTCGTTGGGGATGGACCACCCCGATATTTTAAAATAATGAATTTTTATATCTCGTGAACGAATGCAGCTAACGGGCCCATTCAAACGGCTTATTTTGTTGCTCTAAGATAGGCTAGTTAGATATACAAAAATGTCAACCCTTCGTGGGGGATGGACTACCCCGATACATTAAAATAATGAATTTTTGTATCTCGCGAACCAATACAGCTAGCGGGCTCATTCTAACGGCTTATTTTGTTGCTATTTTGTTGCTCTAAGATAGGCTAGTTAGATATACAAAAATACCAACCCTTCATGGGGGATGAACTACCCCGATACGTTAAATAGAGTATTCGGGAACCAATGCAGCTAGCGGGCCCATTCGAACGGCTTATTTTGTTGCTATTTTGTTGCTCAAAGATAGGCTAGTTAGATATACAAAAATGTCAACCCTTCGTTGGGGATGGACCACCCCGATACATTAAAATAATGAACTTTTATATCTCGTGAACGAATGCAGCTAACGGGCCCATTCAAACGGCTTATTTTGTTGCTCCAAGATAGGCTATTTAGATATACAAAAATGTCAACCCTTCGTGGGGGATGGACACCCCGATACATTAAAATATTTTTTTTTCTGGCGAACCAATACAGGTAGCGGACTTATTCTAACCGCTTATTTTGTTACTATTTTGTTGCTCTATGATAGGCTAGTTAGATATACAAAAATACTAACCCTTCATGGGGGATGGATTACCCCGATACATTAAAATAATGAATTTTTCTATCTCGCGAAACAATGTAGCTAACGGGCCCATTCAAACGGCATATTTTGTTGCTATTTTGTTGCTCAAAGGCTAGTTAGACAAAATAAGCCGTTTGAATGGGCCCGTTAGCTGCATTGGTTCGCGAGATAGAAAAATTCATTATTTTAATGTATCGGCGTGGTCCATCTCCAACGAAGGGTTGACATTTTTGTATATCTAACTAGCCTATCTTTGAGCAACAAAATAGCAACAAAATAAGCCGTTTGAATGGGCCCCATAGCTGCATTGGTTCGTGAGATATAAAAATTCATTATTTTAATGTATCGGGGTGGTCCATCCCCAACGAAGGGTTGACATTTTTGTATATCTAACTAGTCTATCTTTGAGCAAAAAATAAGCCGTTTGAATGGGCCCCATAGCTGCATTGGTTCGCGAGATATAAAAATTCATTATTTTAATGTATCGGGGTGGTCCATCCCTAACGAAGGGTTGACATTTTTGTATATCTAATTAGCCTATCTTTGAGCAACAAAATAGCAACAAAATAAGCCGTTAGAATGAGCCCGCTAGCTGTGTTGGTTCGCGAGATACAAAAATTCATTATTTTAATGTATCGGGGTAGTCCATCCCCCACGAAGGGTTGACATTTTTGTATATCTAACTAGCCTATCTTAGAGCAACAAAATAGCAACAAAATAAGCCGTTGGAATGAGCCCGCTAGCTGCATTGGTTCCCGAATACTCTATTTAACGTATCGGGGTAGTTCATCCCCCATGAAGGGTTGGTATTTTTGTATATCTAATTAGCCTATCTTAGAGCAACAAAATAGCAACAAAATATGCCGTTTGATTCGGTTCGATATGTGCTTTCTTTGTCAAGATATGGTATATGGGTATTCCAGCGTAATATTACGTCAGTATCTCGGTCATTTCTCGTAAACTAATGGAGCAACAAAATCAATTCTTGCGGTACAAAATAGCAACAAATTAGCAACAAATTCCCATATACTTCTCAAGTCCGGCTTATGAAATGGGTATACCAGCGTAATATACGTATAAGGTTGTGTGTTATATTAAAGTTTTATTTATATACTTCTAGAGCATAATGGTAATTATAGTTACACGGTACTCACTGATTTTTATTAAATAAAAAAATTTTGATATTTTTTTTCTTTTAATTTTTATTAATAGGCATTCTTTTGAAAGAATGTCCTTTAATTTGAAAGTATTTACAATTAATCTCTAATCTACGCAATCGTTGGATTTAGGGGCGATTTAGACAATTATCGTCATATATCAATATTATATAACTGGATCGACGCGTCCCTGGTTCGCCCGGGTGCATTTAGGGGAGTTAGTATGTACATTTATATATGGCCTATGACCACATGGTATCCATATTACTAATATTATGAATGTGAAAGTAACTCTCACTGTTACCTTTTCACGCCTAAACCGCTGAACCGATCATCATGAAATTTTGCATACACGTTGTCAGGGATGCAGGAATGGACATAGAGTACCTTTTATCCAGAAAAAAAGTACTGTTCCCGAGGGATCATCTAACGCCTGGCAGAGCTATAACTGCAATAAAGATGTTGGCGTTTCATTGCTTATATATTTAGTCAGACGTTTTTTTTAATTTTTCAACGCTGGCGAATCCGCGGGCACTAATTAGTTATATTTTGCAGAAATAATCTGTTTCTTTTTTAAAACCATTTTGTGTAATTTCAGGTGATAAATATGCCGCTTAATTATTAAACATGTTAAATTAATCTGTTGCATCAGAGAAGATAAGTCGATGAGACTATTAAAAAAAAAAAGACTGTGACGTCTGTTATTAATTGATTTAAAGATATTGTAGTTCCAAATACGAAAAATTCCAATTTCGTGCAGTTTTAAAATAAGAATTAGGGCAGAGACAAGCTGTCGAGTCGAGGCCTCACGAAGTCCCCACACGTCGCACGCCTCCTTGATTATGAACGATAAGTAGGACCGCGCCTTCGCGTGTTTTAATTATATTATTAACGACGATGGCCGGCGAAAGGCTAATATTTTATAATGGCCAGCGTATCGCAATGATATGTAAATATTCCGCCGCGCCCCGTACACCACCTATTACTTGGTCGCGTGCGTGTGAACTTTAATTCGGAGCTAAAGATACGTTACAGGGAATTTAGTACCGACGCGTGAGCCGTCACCTCCCAATTTTTCTAAACTAAACGAATTCTTATGCTAAACGTACAGTCAGCCTCGCATATTCATGGGTGTTAGTACTTCGTTTATATCTAAATTGAAATTAATTATACATTTTAGACAATTTAGATAGAGGATATACCTACAAAGGAAACTCCACGCGAAGACCAATCATTAATCATCAATCGAGATTTTTATAAGTTTGGTGTATATCTGCGGAGCCAGCTAGTGCACCAATTTCAATAATTTTTTTTTCATTTGAAAACTACATTATTCCAAATGGACGTAGGTTATACATGAACTGAAGGTACTAACTTCCCCAATTGCAGACGAGTGAAGCCGGGGCGCGTCGCTCTATACAGCTCATTCGTATCGTCTGGGTGCAATTAGGGCAATTAATATGTTTTATATACCCTAAGGCCATCAAGAATAATCAATTTTTGTTTTAAATTGTAGTTTAAGAATTTTTCAAAAAGGTGTTGGGCCTTTTTCTATTATATTAATATCGTACAAATTGGTTTTAGCATTTCTATGTGAACATAGTCAATAATAATATTTTTTACAATAACAAAAAAAGAGCCTCCCAATGACAAAATTTTATATATAATATTGTAATTAATAATTTAATGAATATTTCGTAAAGTATTTATATTAATACTATATTTTAATATTATTTAAGAAACGTAATGTAAAGACCAAAAGATACAATTTGAACAATATACTGTGTCATACTCACAAAATGGTTTTATAGTTATTTCAAAGTATTAAAATCTGTTTTCTACCAACATCTGTGAATCTTGGGATAGAATGACCATATTATGAAAAATTGCCTTATAGTAAATATGAAAGACTTTTTTTTTCATTTTTACACAGATTTGAATAAAACTTGCATAGATTAATACATAGGATACCATTTTATTGCTTTAAATTTCACAAGCACTTAAGTACACAAAGACCTAATTTAAACTGCGCATTTGTTTGAAAAGAAATTACAATTCGACATCAGTTTTGGACATGAAAACGCACAGTTGTTTGTGCTTAAAAATACGTTATATTCTAAGAACACATTTTAGATTAAAAAACAAGACTAACCCGTGATCCCGCGCACTCGTGATATGCAAGAACTATACGGCGATGTGAAAACAAGACGCGAACTCACGTGACTTGTAATTAGCAGGTTTACAGAAGTAAAACTACTCATAAGCTTCCTCGAAAGGGTTTTATTAATTACTGGTGGTGTTCACAGTGGCGTAGAGAGGTGTAAACGGCTGGCCACTTCGCGCCCTAGCCTAGCCGGGCCTTATTAAAAATGTTCACACCTAAATTAGACTCGGCATGTATGCGATGTATTAACCAACCAATTAAATTAAAGAGGCTATGTTTACAATGGAAATGCAAGTTGACTTCGCGCGTCGAGGGATGTCGAGATGTTGCGGTGACGCGACTTATCCCTATTCAGAATTTAGCCGCTCATATATACCCATATTAGGTATACATACCTACAGCTATGCAACCCTTTTTAACACTTTAATAACATTACGAGTGTTTCATAACCGTATTCACCGCCGATAATGCGACACAGGTTTTTAATTAAAAAATTAAATATAATATTTAAAAAAATATATATAAAAAGTTTGAACTTAACACGGTAAGTTAAAAATGCATGTGGAAATTGCGATGCTAAGGTTGGCAACATTTCCGTTTGCGACTGTAAGAGTCCTTTCAGATGAGAGATTTTTCTACCTATTCTCAGTTGGTTTCACGGCGGATCTGTAACGGTTTTAGCGTGCTTCAAATAAAAATAAAACTCGTATTAAACTTCGTTTTAATTTAATTTAGGAATTACTTGAAACCTTAGTTCGTTTTTCAATTCGTTATTTAAAAATAAAATGTGTTTTTCCAATTTCGGATATTAATTATACTTAAGCATAGATTTATCTACTTTGGTTAAACGCGATTAGAGCGTTATATTTACTTTGTTGTTCATTAATTATTATGAAGTTATTATGTCATAAATCCGCCTTATTATTTCTATGATTTCTTTGATATTTTTCAAAAATCTTTAAATTCGAAAAATAGTTTCTTCTTTAAAAGAAAGCGTTCTAATGATGTCCACAAAAAAGAAATTTCATTACACTTATTCGAAAATAAACTCAAAATTTACAAGGACATAAGAAATTGGGTATGCACTTTTCTGAAGTTATATTTTTTAAATTATTTTTTACAAATCCTTTTAACATATGAAGGTCATTGATGAAGAAAAAACTATTAACCAGAATTTATATTTTGGAATATATCGATGGCCCCAACGAATAAACGTGCAAGAGTTCTTACACGATTTTTTTTTGCATTATTAGTTTCCTACACTTACACCCTCTTTTATTAATTTTTCACTCAAACTACGCCTACAATAGCAGTTAAACGGAAATACTATATTTTTATACCTATTATATGAATAAAAGTGTATGCTATTATTGCATATTTTTAAAGCCCCCAAGCTCACAAGAAAGAAAATTTTAAAACAGATAGACTATTCTATTTAGTTCTTTAGTTTGGGTTATGTCTTCTTACATGTTTATTCGTGTAAAAATAATTAATCCAGTAATTTACTTACTTATTATTCCATATATAATCAATTAAATGTATTACGTTAATGAGAACTTGAGACCCGATTATATTAACAGATAATATAAAATGTATTCTATCTTTGAATCATCAAATAAAAGAATAATTAATGTACTGTGAACAAGCAGCTAGGTAAATGGTTACAGCTGATTTAAAAAATAAAACTTCATTTACGTAGAACAATAGGGTAACATTAAACTATACCTATTCAAGTTGTACATTATTACACGAATAAACGTGTAATGATCACGACTGTTACATGGTCTCAAGAATTTCACAAAAGTAAAAAAAAAAAATTATTTTTCATGAATTTCTTGAGAGTCGGTTATAATTTTTTAAAAGTTAATTTACTAGTCTAAAGATACTTTTAACTTTGGTTTCATAATACATTGTGTATACCTATCTACTATTAAAATAAGCGTTATTGAGGTTTATAAGTTTTTTTTTCTGAGTTGTCATTTTACTCTCGAGCTAAAATAGTTCGATATAAACTATTTGGAGAACATTCTAATTTGCATTTATTTTGAACACATTAAAATCTAGGAAGAATTTCTTTGCTAATACAAGTATACTCTTGCACGGTGATTAGAACACTTGTTTTTGTTCATAATTTAAAAAATGTGCTATTATTGAATAGTTTTATAACGCGAACGTCGGGGACCGCGTTCGTTCGCGTGCAAACGCACTAGCTACTCAAGCCCAGGTAGGTCTAAGTGCACACCCTCGTGGTAGATGTGTAAAAAGATTAATTGGAGTGTGCCCGGGTTCCAACAATTTACGTCGCCTTCAGCGGGCCGGCCGCAGACCACTTGCGCGACTTAATTAAGTGAAATAACTTAAAAGACCTACCGTTGCTAATTAGTGCTATCGTCGCGGCAACTAATTCGACGAGTGACTCTTTGTTTGCGAGCCCGTGCACTTCTTTGAGTTGGCGCGCAAAAGAATTTGTCTTTGCCTCGACTTCGAGCAAACGATGTTTGTTTTGCGTCGAGAGTTTTATAAAGACTGCGTCAACATTAGACTAACGCTGAAAGGAGGGCTGAAAGACATCGCCGGTTTGGAAATTAGAGGCCACACATACGAGACTAAGCACCGAAGCGTCATGAAGTAAGACAAGAAGCAAGGGCTCTTGGTTTTAGCACTCTCGAACGCTCCTACACAAATCTCGGGCTCCAGCCGCCAACAGGTGGTTGGTCATATGAGGAGAAGTCTTAGCTATGTGTAGGTATAAGCGTATTTTAGACACATGTTGGCTCTCAAACACATACTAGTCTGACACAATACTAATATTTTACATGTACTATTTTTGTCTGTAAACGCCTTAACTACCTAACCGATCATCATTAAATTTTGAATACACGTTTGCATAGGGTACTTTTCATCCAGATAAAAAGTGAGTACTGTTTCTGACGGATCAGATAAAAATAAAAATCCAACGCCTGGCGTAACTATAGCAGCAATAAAGATTGAATAAATTATTGCCCATATATTTTGTCAGGAGTAAATTTTTTTATTTTTTTCACGGCAGACGAAGTCGCCGGCATCATTTCAGTTTGGTTTAAACTCAATAAAAAATAATTGTTTTTAAATATATCTCTACTTTTTTTAATGTTCCTCATTAACCAGAAAAAAAGACATTAGGCAGCTTTGTAAATAGAATTGAAATTCATAAATATTTTTATTGACACATTTTCAAAGTAATGAGCAGATATCGAATAATTAAATGGTATTTATCGCTTGACTATCGATAGTTTTATCGATGTTGTAAAGGCTATCGCCAAGTTTGACTTTTATAATCGTGTATTTCGTTATTGGAAATAAAATATAATGAAATTTATTTTTTTCAATCAAAATGGACTTTTAAGAGGTAATTAAACGTTAATCGTAATGTGATCAGGGGAAGCATAAATTTTTTTAATCATGAATTTAAAAAATTCTAGCAAATCGTTAAAGGTTGCGTAAAATTCTGATGGGGTATTTCTGTGACACATTTCTGTGTTACAATTGTTGTAAACAAATTTGGAGGTATGGATTTTTAAGGCACTGTCTGTTCTTGCATGTATAGTTATCAAAATAGTTAAAAAAATCAAATTATACATTTTAATTAATATACATATAATTTTAATTTAAATAATTCCAATATGTAATTTAAGTCAAATAAGGAAGTATTTTTGTATGTATAGTAAGTAAGGAATGCCTCACTTACTTGCAATTATTGTAAGTTGTATTTTAAGTTACATTATCTGTATGACATCTGAATATAATTATTAAAAAAAAAACCATAAGGTTAAGAAAAATACTACCTGGATAATAATTTTCTTGCAACAAGTCTTATAAATTTTCGATTTTTTTAATTGTTTATTTTAACACTACACATATCGAAATAGCTTATATGTTTTAGCCTATATGAGCCTATATATATTAATGTTTTTGCCAATGACACTGTTGCACCGTCACTTTGATATTATGACTATATAGACAAATATCCTGTATTTGTGCTTCCATAGTTGTTCCAGGCTGGTGTCTCATGGTACATGTATTGCTATGGAGAATTTAAATCCATATACCTTGATAGGATAAAGGATAAGGGTCCAAGGTAGGAATAGGTTATGGCATGCCTTATTCAAGCACCGAAACACCAAGACACGTGCAATGTTATTTCACGGTGGTCTTCTGTAATGGGGTTGTTATTGCCCCCATACAGGTTGCTCAGTTTATGACAGATGGTTTATTTAAACAAGTATGTTTCTAAAACGTACAAAAATAGAGTAGTTTTTGAAGTGTATATGCAGGTAATCGGAATGAGTTTATAAAATATTTTTTATCGCAACCCCCCCAAATATGATTGCGAGTCTAACGGCGAGCTTTTCTTGTAATTGCTTTCCGTACGATTGTGTACCCTTTCCCTCATTTCGGTGTCCTTTTAGAGATGTTTATCGCGAAGGAAATGGCCGTTTTCCGTTTGTCCACCACACGCCCATTAAGGGAACAATGCTAATGGGCTAAGTTGTGTTTTCAAGAAAACCTTAGTTGAGTTGGATTTTACCATTTAAAAATAAAATAGATGTTTACCAATATTTTTTGAGTGGAAAAATTAGGAAAATTATAAATGTAATTTACTTTTAAGCAAATTTAAATGTTGCTATACTTACAATAGAGCAAAAAACTATCTTATTCAAATTCGTTTTAATAATTCCAGTTGATAATCCTACTAATATCCTACTACTAATGCTTGGATGTTTGTGTGTTTTGATGTTTGTTACACAATCACGCCAAAATAGCTGAACAGATTTGGATGAAATTTGGCACACAGATAGTTTATTACCAGGATTAACCAGGTTTTAGAATACCAACAAAAAAGAATTTTTTTTTGGTATTCTAAAACAGTATAGAGTTTGTGATTAGAATTTTCATTAAAAAATATAATAAAAAATGTCTAAGAATTTATTGAATTTCGTTTGTAACAAAGAAAAAAAAACAGATGTTACCAAGTCAAGAAAAGCCGCGCAATGCCTGGACTCTATATCTACTAAATAAAATCTACATAAATAAAAATGAATCACTAAATATGTTGTTGAGCTCAAATCTCGAAAACAAATGGACCAATTCGGCTATTTTTTTAAATATTAATTGAAGTTCAAGAAAGGACTTCAATTAATAATATAATAAATTCAATTAATAATAAAAATAGACATGGTGCGAAGCCGGAGGCGGGTCGCTAGTTATTTAATAAAATTACTTTTCCCTTGTTATAAAAATACAATGTTTGGTGATATTATACTACACTCACATATCGCGTGCCACACATAGATACGGCCTATTTGGTTAGATAGCGAACAAACTTATCGAAGCTTTTACAAAGTTTTCGTTTATCTTACTTATATAATGATAATACTGGCTTGAAGCAACATATTGAAAGGGTAATATGAATCGATAGAACGATTTCAAGTGTTACATATAAAACGCGTGCGCGGGTCTATTCAGTAAGCATTCTCAAAATATTACATATATCTAATAAAGTGTATTTTTTATGTTAAGATCGGCAGACAGGCTCACGGTCCACTTGATGGTAGGTGGCTGCCGTCGCCTATAACACAAGCAACGCCAAAGCCGCCGCAAGTGCGCTACCGACTACAGTAAGATTGAGGATAAGGGATTAGGAGGGGATAGAGAAATGAGCCTTGGCATCCCTTACTCACTCACCGAAATACAACAGTACACGTGCTGTTATTTCACGGTGGTCTTCTGTAAGGTCTTCTGCCGCAAGACGGGCTGCTCAAATGACTGCGAAACGCAGCGTGCCCTGCCACTACTAAGTGTATAAATGTTAAATGACCTATTTGATAAATTCCTTGAATATTTCCTATTGTAAATACTACTTTAAATTATTGTTGATTAATGATGTGAACGTATAGACTTTTGACTTGTCTTTTGTTATGTTTTAAAGCTTTGCTAGAATACGAATGCATGATGTTCTATCTATAGGAAATGATTAAAAATTATAATTAAATTAAAGATGCTAGAAATTCACAGAATTTCTTTTTATTAGGTTGAGCAGCAGAGAATCAACAATGAATTAATATACTAAATAAAACATATACATGCGGAGTGATTATCGAATTTATAAGGCGCTCGCGCTTATTTGGCTCACGACGTGATATATTTGTGACAGGGGTTCCAGAATAGGACTACATTGGTTTGATAAGTGAAGGATAAGCATGTTTATCACGGAGGCACTCGGATTACGACAGGTGACTGTTATCTTGGTGCTTAGATAACGCGAATTATTCAAGTAGAAATCAATACTCCTGGGGATTTTTCCGTTGCTTCAGTGTTTATGGAAAAAAAATATCTATGTGTATATTTGTGGAAACACTTGTGAAACTTCATAACTTGGGGTAACCATTTTTCTATTTTTCTGTGATTATACTATGTAAGATTTCGCTCCTAAAACACTTACAATTTATGCAATTATGTTTAAACATTTATTGCGTCTTGTCTAGCTAAGCTTTCTAGTTTCTAGCACAATAAATTACAGAGAGATAGTAATAACAGCTTTTATATTACCCCTCACAGGTTTCTTCTGCAATGTTAAGTCTCATGTATTCCGATAGATCTTTTTATAATCACATATCTTTTGCATATTTTATGAAATTGAACTTGTACGTTCTTTACCTACATTGTCTTTGTTTCAATATAGAAAGTCTGGAAATTCTTTGTCTATATCTATCCCTATTGTGTAAATGTAACAATCAGAATGAAAACTCTTATTTTTAATCTCATACGTTATGGCATCGATAGAACACTCTTTTTTTATTTTATACCGTAATCTCTATCTTATATATAAAAATGAATCCCCATTTCCCTTGGTCACGGCATCACGCGTGAACGGGTAGACCGATTTTAATTCGGTTTTGACTAATTGAAAGAGGGATAAACGGGGAATGTTCATATATATTTATAAATATAGTAATTTATGGCGGGTCGCTAGTAATTTATGAAAATATCTCCACGTCATCGATAAGAAAAAAATCATTATTTTGTTCTCAGATTCAGCTTGTTCAAACATAAAGCTTTATAACAAAAAATATATAATGTGATACATAATTTCTTGGTCTATATTTTTGACGAGGCATTTTTGTTTTAAGTATTATGATTTACGAGAAAATAAATAAAATTTTAATGTATTGATTTGTTACAAAAATCGATTCAACTTAGTTGTTTCAAGAAGTAATGCAATGTATATAATCAAATGACAAAGTTTCATTTACACTATAAATGACAGTTTTTCATTTAATTCAATAGTTTCAGAAAAACAAAGGTTTTTTTATATTTTTCAGTAGCGGATGCCTCTAGCGAGGGCCGGTTGTAGGGAGCCCAGTTGCCCATTCGCGTAATAGAGGACGAATTCATTCGAACACTGATCGATAACGTACAATATTATGATCTATAAAATTGTTTATGTGAATTCGATTAAAAGACTGTCAAGCAAATCACAGTTACTGTATTTAATGTATTAATTCTCAATTCTGACATCCGGTTCGAATAACCGTGTTTACTTTAGGGCTTCCCCCTAAAGTGAATCGACAATTAGGAAATAGTGAATTCACAGCCCTTTTACTTTTGTTTATTAGATTAACAGACGCTCGGGAAGAAACAGTGATTGCTTTTAGTCAATTGTAACTCTTTAATATAACTAGATTAAATGGCTAACAATTTTACAATGATTTAGCCGTTGTCTTAAAGAATAGTAAAAATGCTAATATAATTTAGGTACCTATATTAGCTGCAAACATTATTAATAAATCACGCTTCTAATAGTTCCGCAAGTTTTTAAATTTTTAAATTAACGACGTTAATAGACATTATAAGCTAATTTTTTATTTTATTTTAGTACATTTTTTATGTTTAGATCGGCAGACAGGCTGATGGTCCACATGATGGTAGGAGGCTACCGTCGCCTATAACACAAGCAACGCCAAAGCTGCTGCAAGTTAGCTGCCGACTAAATACAGTAGGATTAAGGATAAGGGATTAGCAGGGGATAGGGAAATGGGCTCTGGCATCCCTTACTCACTCACCGAAACACAACAGCACACGTGCTGTTATTTCACGATGGTCTTCTGTAGGGTAGTTACTACCGCCAGACGAGCTGCCTAAATAACTGCGAAACGCAGTGTGCCCTGCCATTACTTATGTTACTTATGTTGAAATAAATAAACGAAATCCTTTACATATGTCAATAAAAGACAAGAATAACTATAATTACCTATTGGACGTATTTATCTTTTTAAGAATTATATAGCGTTTAAGGAAAATATAAATTAATTGCTATGTTGTTAATGACACAATGCGGAAGGCCATCGTTATTTTAGAATTTAAATTGAATAAAGAAATATTAAATTAGAGAAAAGACTTACCGGAAGTTTGAGAACCACTTGACAAGTTGCGCGGTGTTGTTCTTGTTAAATTTGATGTCAGGGAAGTACATTTTGAGCACCGCAGAACTTGGATACCGCACCCAAAAGAACATCAGCTTCGCTTTACGAAGATGCATTGGCGTCAGCGTTGAAGAGTGCACTGAAGTTAAGGACCTTATTGGTTTTATCTTTATTTAAAAAAATAAAAATAAAATCTAAAAGGGGTGGGGACATCTAATATTCTTTGTCTTGTTAAAAGAATGACAATAATTTTTTAGAGGTGGTTTTAAAATTTACAAAATTGAATTTCAGAGTTAAAATTATAATTTTATATTAGATAAGAGATATAATTCTTATAAAAGTATAAGAAATAAAAATGAGAAAGTGTTCACATTTTTTACTGAAATATCTAATTTATTTTAAAATATATTATTATAGTTAATTATAACAAAATAAACCCGAGATAACCCAAGGATAAAAACAGTTAAGTAATTTTATTGAAACGCGATAAAAATAACGAATCATTTATCGTTTTGGGAAATAGCTTTTTAACGTGCCGTTTTCGATAAGACATCGAGGATCGATGTCGACATTCCAGAATATGTGTAGGTATACCTATCACAGTTTTCTCGAATAAATCTGATTATAATTTAGTACGACGCACGCACGAAGTCCTACAAAGACTTAATCCGTTCCATCTAATCTTATAAAAATGCCTTAGCCGATATTTGCGTAAGTATTGTGGATCTATTTTCTGTCACTGCATTTGATGTTGTATGTTACTTAGGTTTGCCATGGAAACCGCAGCGTTTGTAAGGTTTCGAGAGTCGTAATACTAAGCAGCTAAGTAGGAAGTAGGCGGCGCGGCATTCGTTAGGTTAAGTACTAGAGAAACAAGATATCTACGGGTTAGGATTTATGCCCTTAGGTTGGCTCGGATTTCGTTGCTACATTAACCTTTTATGCGTGTAATTACCTTGAAGAAAGTTTAGTTGCATTCTATTTGAAAAGGATATAGTAGGCTGCACTCCGTCGTAAGGCAGGTCAGTCGAGTTGCAGTCGGAATGAGGGTCCGGCGTCTCCATGTGCTGGGGATGATGTGGCCCGCCGGCGTGTAGGTGCGTATGGTGATGGCGCAGGTAGTCCGGTGATGGGTGGTGCGCTAAGAGCGCAGGGTGAAGTAGAGCGGGCGCATGGGGCAATGGAGGTGAATCGCGTTCAGGCGCTGGCGGGGACCGAGCCAATCCACCTCCGGCACCAAAGAAGGGTGAGTAAGGCGAAAACACTTGACTCTCGTGTAGCGACGGATTGGGTATCGCCACGGATGTGGGCAGACTCATCCCACTCGGGTAAGGTCGTGGCGATGGAGACTCGGGGAATTTACTTTCCGGCGAATGCCCAACTCCTTCTCCTAAGATGCGGCTAACCGTTCGTGGCGTGATCCGCGTGTCGGTCACCTTGTGCCGCTTCTTCTTAGGCGTTACCACTAAACTGAGTGCCTCGTTTTGCTCCGGATTCTGTTCGCGCTCGAAGTGTCCGTTCATCGGCCCGTAGAGTGGTGCGAGCGGCTTTGTCGGCGTCTGGAACATGCCTGTCGGAGGCCGCACGTGAGTGCCATGCACGGGCCCGCCCGCCTCGGAGTGCAGTGGAAACACCGCCCCACCTGGCGCACGGGGTCCGTTCATCTGGCTTATCAGCATCGAATTGTGTGTAAGAAACGGGACGCCGTTTGGCACTCCCGAGTGATGGACGGTTGTGTTACCTGACAACTGACCCGAGGGTCTCTCCGGTGCTTTGGGTATAGGTGATTTCCTGTCCAGCAACCGCGTCGCTCTCATCAGGTCCTTGTTGAGTTGTTCGGCGGCTGCCGCTGCAGCCTCCGACTGCTTCCCTAAAATCCGCCGTTGATGAACGAATCGAGTGACAATAGAATCGATGAGGCTGGCAAGAGATGCCATTATTTCAGTTTTTAATAACTCGGCGAGTCCTTCGAGATCGGCACCCGAGACCGGGCCTACCGAACCTGAATTGCTTCTAAGCGCATCTAATCTCTCCGCTAATTCCGAAGAAAGGGGTGGCTTTGGCGTTTGTCCAATCGGTCTCTGTTGTGGAGAATGTTGATTTGACTGTGGCCTTAGTTGTTGACTATTTTCTTGCTGTTGTTGGCGTTGTTGTTGTTGCTCTGCGGCTTCTTTCATTCGTGCTTCTTGTTCGAGAAACAGTTTTTGGCTAACATTGAGGTACATGGCTGCGGCGTTGTTGAGGTGCTGGTGCGGATGCGGGTGCGGTGGGTGCATGTGGTCACCGGGTGGCAGGTGCGGAATCAACGGGAGCGACCCATTGAACCCAGGTGGGAGATGAGGATGTGCAGCCGCATGTGCATGCATTTTTGCCGACATCATTTTGGTCATCACTTGTGACAGCATGTTTGGAGGAGCACTGTTTGGCATCTGTGGTGGCACTTCCTTAACCGGTGATGGCGGCTCAGACTTAGGCACCGGATCCTCATTTTGTTCTACATCACTAGAAGCACCGTCATTATCAATTGTTTCAGACTCTTGTCCCATTCTATTGCACAATTGCATATATTTTTCCTGCATTTCCGCAAGTTGCTCCTGCATAGTTCTAAGTTGTGATTTTAATGCATTCTTTTCTACTAGTTTTTGTTGAATAGGAGGTCGCTCACCGTCGTCTTCGGAGTCGTCCGAGACCGTTTGTGCACTACTGCCGTGACTTATGCCGTATCTCTCTGCTGCACCGTCATGTTGCTGAGGATGATAAAGTTTCCGTTTCTTGCAACCGTTCACTTGTGGCTGTTGCGGAGCGGGACTGGCACGCATAGTAGACACAATATTTTCAACACGAGCACGTTTCACATCGAGAGGTCTCGGCGAAGACCGTTGAGCGTCACTGTCGCGATCTTCAGGTTCCGATTTCGGAGCTAAGAGATGTTCAGATTGCTGAGCTGCAGGAGGCGGCGAAGATCGCGAATCGCCAGTGTTGTCGAGCCCTAGTAGAGCTTCGTCGAGATCTGGCCGCGAGTCGCGAGAAATTGGCCGTTCTGGGGAGCGTTTCTCCTTAGGCTCGTCATTGTTATTATTTGCTAACACATTATTATTGTCCGGAGAATGTCGCATAAGTTCCTTGCGACTTTGTAATATGTCTCTCAGCACACGGTGTGCAATGTCGCCGCCGTTCGGTTCCTCACTAGTATCTTCCTGTTTAGGCGTACGCGAGAGTAATTCATTTAACATTTCGGCTGACGCGTAACTTGCGCCAAAGAGGCCGAAGTGTTGGCGGCCCTCGAAGATGGCGCCGTACAATCCACCACTCATGTGTGCGGCGCGCGCGGGCGCTAGTCCGTTCGTCGCGAGAGTAGAATAAGAATTGCGCGGCTCACCGGCGTCCACGCGCTGTCTGGCGCGTTTCTGTTTCTTTAGCAGCTTATCTGAGTAGGGCGCGTGTGAGTCGGCCTCCTCCTCCGATGACATCATAAGCTAACCGTGCCCCGATTGGTCGGTCGGGCGGCGGGCAGGGCCCCACCGCGCTACTCGAGCCGCATCGCCCGCTCTGAAACAAGGAGGGGAGCACGATCAGCACACCTGCCTGCTTCCGTAGCCGGCTGCACTACGACGTGCAATGCACGCTTGGCGCGTGCTTTAACGCGTCTCTTAATACTAAAGATTGAGATTGAGAATACGAAAAATAATTTCTTAATTAAAACTTTAAAATTTTTCTTATGATTAATTTTTCATTCAAATATAACAAAAACAGACATTTTATTTTGATATTATATTTACACAATAACATTATATCAGCCTTTTATAATGATGATCTTATATAATGAACACGTCAAGAAACCTCATTGATGTTGTCTTAAATTATAGGTAGAATAGGTAGGTACTACTTGTACTTATAATATAGTTAAAGATACTTATAGCACAGAATAAAGTACCTTTATATGTAGTTAGATCTGAGAAGACTTGACAAGATTGGCAAGAAAAGTAATCAATGCTTTTCCCCAATTTTGTTTGCATTTTATTTGAGTAGCGCCTTATAAAAATTCAATATTCCTTTTATGAATTTTCTCGTTTAATTTACGAATAAGAAACATTACATTCATTTAAATCAATCAGTTTTCAATTGTAAAACAAAAATTTACCCATTAATACTGATTAAAATCCTTATCAAAGTAAAAATATCTTATGAAATTCGATACGCAAGTAGGTACATAAAATATATCTGTATTCCCACGTGGATAATAGAAAAAACGTTGCCTTTCCACTCAAATATTTACCTACTTATCTGTATGGAGCCATAGATCTTATCGAGAAAATCGATCACCTATTAAGCATTTTTGTTTGACATCGATACAAATACGTTTATATGTAGGTATACGAAAAGTAATTTTTATAAATGACTCGTAATACGAAACAAAAGCTATCGGTGGCATGAAATCACTAAGCCAAGAAAAACATAGGTGCGATCGAAGATAGATAAGATCCAATTGGTCCCACCAATAGGATGTGTTTTGTGTTTGTGAGTGTGTATCTGTCGATGTGTGTGAGTGTAATGAGACAATGTGTGGCATCGTGTAGATAAGTACATGTAGATAAATATGTAAAATGAGGCTGCGAACATTACAAAAGGCTGAGCGAATGTATCAGCGGCATTTATTCCTTTTGGAGCGTGACTCCGTATTCACAGCGGACAATGAAGCTAAAAATGTCAGAAATAATTCTGTGAGACACGCGGTGTTATGCTCGTTTCCATTGTTGACACGACAACGACTATTGGAGAAAATTACATAACATTACATGAATGCGTATTGAATTATGAAAAATCGTCAAGAGAAAATATTTAATTTGTTAATATCTATTTAGAAGCAAGATTCTTATTGGAAATCGTATGATACCTTTTTTTTTATCTTCTTAATGGCTATTTCTGTTTGCTAGAGTTACCAGTATCACTTCGTCCATTGCTGAAATATTGTGATCGCCACGTGAACTAAAGCTCTCTACCTATACCTTATACGTTAAGAAACTGTAGTACTTTTTTGATAGAGGCATTCTTCACATATTCACAAGCCATTGTGTGGCTTCCTAGGATGTGACTGCGCTTGTGCATCAGGGAGCCTCATGGCATGCAGAAGCGAAACTCTCCCGTACTAGTGAGCTCCATTACTGATACCTATACCCAGACTTTCAATTTATAAATTGCAACAGATGTGGTTTTATTAAAGCATTCTGTAACACGTGACTATAAAAAATAATTTAAGACGTTTTATGTTGTAGGTACTTTTTATATTTGTAAACTAGCGATCCGCAATTTTTTACGCAACAAATACCTACATGCACAAACCTTACTCGTTTATGGGTAGGTATTTAACTTTAAATATTACTGAAATAATTAAATTAAAAGATAAGAAAAGATAACTAAAAAATCGTATGGTGGCAGTATATTTTAAATTAAAGAGTTGTTATTTGTAAGTATGTTAGTTACAATTTTTTTATATAAACTCAAGTATCTAGTGTCACCAATGGAGCTGAATTCATCTCGCGTCTGCGGCAACATCCGGTAGCAATTTGCGGGACAATGAGATAGTATCAATGGGATATGACTTCCGATGGCATGGCCAACCACTTGCGACCGACACGGCTTGTGGCTTGTGTCGCGTGTAAACAGGTGTTTTATTATTTATTATATTATTCAATAAGGAGGGGCGAGCTATATGCAAAGTAATAGGTACGTGAGAAAGAGACGCCAGTCCTTTAATGACCTTGTTTGTTGTTTGTTTGTTTGAACGCGCTAATCTCAGGAACTACTGGTTCGAATTGAAAAATTCTTTTTGTATTGAATAGTCCATCATTACGCTACGATAAATAGTATTATATATAAGCAGTGTCCAGTACCGCGCGCCCCATGCGTACGCCGCCGCCGTATGGGCCGCAGCGAAGCGTGGCCGTGGCCGAGTTCAGCTAGTAGTATAAATAAAAAAGTCAACATTCTTGTTACTTTTCTAGTTTTCAATACCAATTATACCAATAGATATTGGAAACCAGTGGAGTAACAAGAGAGAGTTGATTTTACTAGTTTTCATGCAAAAAAGATTAACTGTTCCCATAACAGCTTAATACTTTTTTGATAATGGACAATTAGCCATCTTGTCATTGCAGGAACAATAGGGGATCGGACAAATTTTCAGAAAGTGTTTTAAATTAATCTTCATGGATATTTATTCCCATAAAAAATACTTACTATTTTATTTATTTATAGCCTTTTAGGTTCTCAAAATAATGTTTTAATATTGTTTGTTTGACGCCAAAACGCCACGATAGTTCATCTGAGAGCGCGTAACGTCATTTGTGGTCATATCATAACAAAACAGCTGCATTGGCATAAGACAATGATTGCCCACAAATGACGTCACGCACTGTGATTGGTGTTTCAGTATAGATTAAAAATATTGTAAATAATAAAATTTTATTTCTTCATTTAAAAATATTTAAATGAATTATATTAAATTATTATTCGATAAATAATCGTAAAAAATTATATATTTTCTTTCTAAGTACATTTTAGATTTTAATCTGATTACTGTCCGATCCCCTATTTATTGTAACACAGTAGGTTTTGTACATTTTAAATCTGTACATTCAAAGCCAAATAACTCCTCCTTGTATTTTATGCACGACTTTCATGGAATATTTTATCAGTATGTACAAAAATGAATTTTTAGGAATATGAAATTTTTAGGTCAAATAGGTGTCTTGTGTATTTCGTTTTTGCACTTTATCATGTAAATCCACTGCTCTATCATGTAAACTTCAAATTGAAAAAATTCCAAAATACGCGTCTGAAGAATGACCATATGACAAAAAGGTTTATTTAAATGTTGAATCATTAAATATATATATATATATTAATACTCAACCGATTTCGTGCAAAGTCAGGGCAGATGCTAAATGATATTAATTAGGAACATCTGTTGGTAAGAAAAATGTGTGCGAGAATCCCAAAAATTCCAGTGACATTTTCCTGTAAGACAATCCGTAATTAAGGAAAAACCCGCACGATAAAAAATAATTAATTTCATCACATGTGCTGGCGTAACTGTGATTAAAATACTGGTTATATTTAGAGAAGTCATAATTTCAATCGTTACTGCGACATTGGTCATCTCAACACACACAATTACTGTGTACCACTTTTATAGACGTATAAACACACATACACATTTTAGACACATTCACATACATAATATATTTTAGTGTCAGACAATATTGCTTTACGGAATTACTAAATTGGGCATCCCCTCTGACGGCAGTAAGAGTGGGCTTCTTATTGAAGACCACTGTAAAATAATATGTAAAATGAATGAGTAAGGGATGTCAAATCCATTCCACTATACCATTCTTATCTCAGAATTAGGTAAGCAACCCACATCGTTCCTTATATTGCCACTTACCATCAAGAGACCATCAACCTACTTATGCGGGGTTGACGTGTGAAACAAGTTCTACAATTTTACACAGGAACTCGAAATGTTTATGGGTTAAAAGTGGCATAGATTCATCTATCATTTACCTACCTACCAAATAAAATTTTATCAAAATAGGTTCAACCTTTTCCGAGAAATAAAAGAAATAAAACACGCGCTTGCATTTTGAATCTAAAAACAACAATTTTACCTACATATTTGCTGCGCACTTAATTTCTGTGTGTTTAGAGTAATTTACTAATTCTCACTCATTCTGAACTGTAATGTGTTGGTAAGTATATTGTAATCAAGATTGAAGCTACCGATTTTAAGCCATCTCTGAAACAAATAGGGTTTAAATTTATTTGTAGTTTTACGATTGTCCAGTGCAATTGTTTGTTGGCAATACGATTGCGACAGTCTGTTGCGAGATGGTCAAAAATTCGCTCGACCGTCTCGAAATTATTCGGGCGTTTCCGGGGCTTTATGTGAAATACCCACATATTGTTCATTTATTGAGCAATCTATTATCATACTAGGTTTTCCTATTAACGCTCTTTTTTCTTACAGGCAACTCAATCGTTTCGACACACATTTCACACTCGAGATACATATGTTTTAATTTCAATTTTACATATGAAAATTTGTGTATATCTTCTATATATAAAAATGAATCCCCATTTCCCTTGGTCACGGCATCACGTGTGAACGCGTAGACCGATTTTAATTCGGTTTTCAATAATGGAAAGAGGCATAAACGGGGAATGTTCATATATATAAAAATTGTACGCCGGGCGAAGCCGGGGGCGGGTCGTTAGTATTTTATAAGGATCGAAGTGGTAGGATACACTGCATTTCGCAGTCATTTGGTCAGCTCATCTAGAAGCTATAACCACCCCCTACAAAGACCACCGCGAAATAACAGCACGTGTGCTGTTGTGTTTCGGTGAGTGAGTAGAGAATGCCAGACTCCATTTGCCTATCCCTTCTTAATCTCGTATCTTAATCCTACTATGGTCGTAAGGCACTTGCAGTACCTACCGTGGCATTTTTTGTATTATAGGCCACCTTAACTTACCATCAAGTGGACACTCTGTCTGATGATTTTTACATAAAAAAGTGGTTAATCTTAATTTTATTATGAATTACTCCCAAGAGGGTGGTTATTAATGAGAAAGTTACTTAGAATATAACCCAAAAACTACTTAACAGACTTTGATGAAACTTTGAGGTTATAAATGAGAGATACGCCGACGAAGTCGCGGGGTTAAGCTAGTGCATATACAAAGACATTATAAACTTTATAACCGTTAGTAAGTTTTAATGAATTTTAAGTGGAATAACAAAAGTCGATTATAAACGTGCCATATGGTCCCAGGAACGGTCAAACTTTACCACCCTCAAAGGGGAAGTGTTCCGGAATGCGTGGGAACATGTTACACCCTTGCAATTACACCATGAATTTTATCTACATGTCTTTACCTGTGACTTATGGTCACTCACCATATGGTATACTTACTAGACACGCAATGTCAGTCAAATTAAAAAGTTAAAACTAATAATTCTACACAAGTAACAAAATTCCTCTCAATTTAAATAAAGAAGTTTTGATGTTCATTATTTACTTTTTTTGACGAGCCCGTCCGATAAGTGGTTAGAATGCTTGCCTTAACGCTCTGTTCTAGGGTTCCATTGTTTGATTCCCGGCAGGGTCAACTTTGATAATTATGTTTTCAAAGTTGACGCTGGTCTGGATATGGAAAGTAGTGGCAGGTCACACTGCCTTTCGCAGTAATTTAGGCAGCCGCTCTGGCGGCAGTAACCGTCCCCCTAGATCATCGTCAAATAACAGCACGTGTGCTTTTGTGTTTCGGTGAGTGAGTAAGGGATACCAGAGCCCATTTCTCTAAGCCTTCCCAATCCCTCATTCTTAATCCTACTGATATAGTCGGCATCGCACTAGCAGCATCTGTGGCATTGTGTTATTAGGCACGATAGCCATCAAGTGGAACGTCAGGTTGTATATTTATTTATTTTATTTGTTTATTTAATGAAGTACATAAACACAATCACTGTATGCCGATCTTAACATAAAAAAGAACCGATTATTTTGTTGATTGGCTATATTGATGGAAATTAAAACTTTTTTTGTCCACCGTGGTCAAATTTCAACCAGTGCGTTCGCCACTGCTATCAGTAATATTATTAAATTTTATTATTTATTGAATAAGGATTTGTGTCTCGGAGATCCATCGTAATACCATAGTGACTTTCATATCTGTTGCAGGGAATGCATGGTGTTAGGCTAGACGAATATTGTAGTGGACACAACGGTCGAAAAATCATCACCTGCTCGGTGGCCCGATTATCTAAAGACAAGGAAGGCATTGGAAGGATGCAGAGGAACCAAGCGTGGTACCGTTTAATTAAAGGGGCATATGTGTATATTAAAAATCATATATATAGTGGATGCATATATATGGGCTGATGATGAATGATAACATATTATGTAGACCGGCTTTCCAATTAATGACTGCAGAACTTAATGAACTCTGACATTATCAAGAGAATTAGTTCTTTCTCGCAACAGTTTGAATAACTATTGCATTTTATATCATTGAATTTTCCAAATTGCTCTTAGCACACGTATATTGGTATTGTCTTAAGGAAACTCTAATAACCGTATCTAAATTCGTTGGGTGCTTTAGAAGATATTAGCGGAGAAACATATAGAGGCTATTTTATATCTATATAACAATATATATAAATAGGGATGTGTGAATAATACGGATTGAAGTTAATTGACTTCGCGACAGGTTTTTTTATGAAGAATATTTGCTCTGAACTTTTTTTTTAACTCTTAACTAAATAATGCTTCAAAACGGTATTAGCGGAATTATGTAGCATTAATCCATTTAAAAGCAATGGTAGAGGAATGGAGATTTGATGATATCTTGATAATGTAAAGCTTTACGAAAAAGTTTAATATGAAAGTGAATCGACTGCAAGCAAAGTGAAAGATAGGTACGTTAGTTTTTTTAAGGCTGAAATTGAACAGACGAAGGTACATTTGAATAGAAAGCCACAGAAAACGCGTTGAGCTCACAGCTTCAAAGAAGAAGGTCGGCAGTGGTTTGATGTACGAGTTTCAATTCTCGTAACTTTAAAATAACTTGCTAAGTTGTTAGAACTTTATGTTAAGAGTAAAACTTCATTGATTCTTTTTATTTATCAAGCACATAAACTTATTAACTCCTTGCAGATTATATCCATAAGTTGTCCTCAGAACTTATGAATATTACTTATCAATTATAACTTACGCTGACAGTCAACTTGATGGTAGGTGGTTCCCGTCGCTATGTTAACACAAGCAACACCACAGGTGCTACAAGTTCGCTGCCGACCTTATTCGGATTAAGGATAAGGAATTAGGAAGGCTTTGGTAAATATTTACTCACCAAAACGTATCAGCATATATGCTGTTATATTTTTAGTGGTTTTCTGCAATAGGATGGTTACTACCGCCAGACGTGCTGCTCAATTTATGACTACGAAACGCATTGTGTCCTGTCCCTACTAAAACACCCAGACCAGAGCCAATTTTGAAAAGGTCATTTCCAAAGTTGACCCTCCCTGGAATCTAACCCGGTATCCCTGAGTTAGAAGCTAAAAGGCAAGCACTTTAACCACTCTACCAATGGGCTCGTCAAACAATATACATATACCTACTTATTATTGCCTAATTTAACAATCTCATTTTCTCTTTTTTAGGAATCGAATCTCTTTATAACTCAGACAAATTTATATATTCCGTATATATCTATACATATTATAAAACAATGTTTCTGGCATCCTTTGTCTGCTTCTTCGCTAACTTCTCCCAACTGACTAACTTTTAATTCCAATGGATTTTGATAAGTTTTGTCTGTCACTGATGAAAAGAGCAATACGAATAAGCTTATTGTGCATATAACTTGTATAAAAAATTGCTTAGGTCGTTAGTTGATAATAAAAATACATAAACACCAACGAATTCGTAGCATAGAAACTTAAAATATCATTGAATGTTTAATCGGAAAAAATTTGATTTAAAGCATGAATTCAACTGACGCCCACTTTTCGTTTGTAAAATGCGACACGAAAACAAATTTCAGAGATAATTGTCGTCAGTCATGCGAGCAGATAAGAGAAACACTACACCACATTGCCTTGCCAAGGATTCAACGTTCACAAAGTAAATTGAATATGAATTATTTATTTCAATTATTCCTATGTTACCGCATACAATTCACCAAAACGCAAGCGTGTTTGTTTTGCGTATTAGTATATAGTGTGTATTATATAAGATGTACTTCGGAGATTGTGCCCGTGACTATCGGACATGCAGACGTACGGCCGGTTACCATCCTCACCTTGTCGAAATCCCTCTAATTCGGACCAAGTACTTTAAAACATCCTTTATAATACGCACTGCTAAGGATTGGAACTCCCTGCCGGCGTCTGTATTTCCGAGCTCATAAAACCCAAATCTTTTCAAGGTTCGAGTGAAGTTCTTCTGGGTGAGCTCGCTCCATCGTCGGCCTCATCTTTTCTAAATGGATAGATGCTGGCCAAGAGCAAACCCAATTGGACCGATCAGAAGCAGGCTGTATTGATTCGCAGTCCTTATTAAGGTCGTCCATCCGCGGTCCTTATTTAGGTCGCCAGTCCTAAATAAAGACTTTGATTCAAGAATTACTAACATAGATGTCAGTTTTGTATATTGATTGATCTTTTGCAATCTCAAGAATATCTACCACGGTTCAATATCAATACACAGCCTTAAAATGGACAACTAGAAAAATGTAGTCTAAGTTATTTTCTAGCGAATGTAGACCGTACTAGCAGGGCCTCTGTCACTCCGTGTGTGCCATGATATAATTGCCTACCGTCGCTCACATTGAATGTGAAAGCAGTGCAACTTCTGTATGCCACTACTATTATTTATTCTGTGGTATTAGTCTTAAAAAGACTAATAAATTTAATATTCCCACTATATGTGTACATATATACAAATGAAATCCATGAATTTCATTAATTCCATAAAAGCATAGCTCAAAGAAATAACCCATGAGTTCTGAAGATTTCGTGACATGTCGCTTTTGGTCTGTACACCAGTACAGATATTTAAAGACAATAAACAATAAAGTGTTCAGACTAATACGTACGTAAAGCAATCATCATGCATAAGTAATGAGCAGTGGGTAGCGTGCTTTCTGGGCCATTACCGTGCTTCTATGAAAAAGGACATTTCCAGCCTTATCGTCGGATATCGCTAGAATAAAAACTGCTGATAACATCTCCGTTAAGTGTTGGCTGTAAAAAGTCTGCATGTCGATATCGATGGTGGATGCGTCGATGTCGATATTTCCTATTTCAAAAATAATAATAAGTTTATATAAACTTAATATATTTTTATAATAAAAAAAATTATTAATAATAAAAATTATTAATATAATTTTTTATTTGTATAGACTCGTTAAGAAAATTATGTAGTTCTTTCTCATTAAAAATAAATATGTTACCAAAAATTAGTAGGCTTCTAGGACTATGCAACAACAGGGTTTTTGATCATAAAAAAAGGTATGTAGTGTATATGTACATAATATGAAATTTTTAATATGTGAGATTGCCAGGGAGACATTTGGTTCATTTTATTGTAGGTGTCTATGGCTAAACTTGCCCAACAACATCAGGAGGATATCAGTGCGCTGCCAATTCATGTCCGATCAGATCATAATGTCAAATTAGGATGAGGGTGATTTCTCTAGGAACCTTCGTTTAAATTGTAATTTCAGGGTCGTCTTCTTCAAGGGGATGGATACAGCCACCCGATGGATGAACGCAGTTCCTAATCGAGTTTTTAATTCCTACTAAACATTGAATTGCATTACAGGAATATAAGTTGGTAACTATGAAAAAATAATCAAATAAGTAAAGTTTTGGTATAATTTTTTTAGAATATCGATATTTAGTGTCACGTGCCTAGCGCCCTGTGTTGGAAGACAGGCACTTATTAGTCATTATCTACATCGCGGTATCGCCTGTGACATATGGCCAATATTGGACACGACCGTCATATCTGCGATGGCGCGGCATGCGACAACTTTGGTCAAACCACGCGATGTGCACACGATTATCGACTTTAATTACAAACTTTTTCTATACAACAATTTGTTATTCACCTATGTTTTATGCATATCTAAATTACTATGACCTATTTTTTTTTGTTTTAAATTGCGAGTATAGTGTATATAACGTGGAAAAGGTATCGCAAGAATTACACATAAAAAAAAATTGAGAATCTATATTACTAAAAATATTAAGCTCTGTTTGTATGTCTGATGTTTTCGTGGAATAAAACCTTAACCGATTTTAATAACATTTTGTTTGATTTAGTTTAAACAATGAAGACACTAATTCCCAGCGCATTATGCTGACCCAGGAATTTTTCAGAATCAGTACTCTACATTATTATGTAATTTTCTTTCTTTCTAATAGGTAAATATTCCCGCGGACAAAAGCTAGTTGATATTAGATACTAAATAATGCATTTAACCGGTGAACAGAATTGCATTAAACTCGTAAAAATGAGTCAATTCTTGGAATAACGCGATGCCCCCAAAACGGTGTAGAAAAACAAACCTTATTATGATTATACTTTTACTTGATACATATAATTGAAGATATTTCGAATGCATAGGTTAGTAAAAATTATTAACCTTAAAAAATATATTTTATTTTACAAATTTCATTTTTTTATGTTAAATCGGCAGACAGGCTGACGGTCCACTTGATGGTAGGTGGCTACCGTTGCCTATAACACAAGCAACACCAAAACTGCTGCAAGTGCGCTGCCGACTACAGTAAGATTAGGGATAAGGGATCATCCCGTCATCCCTTACTCACTCACCGAAACACAACAGCACACGTACTATTATTTTGCAGTGGTTACTGCCGCTAGACGGGCTGCCCAAATGAGTGCGAAACGCAATGTGCCCTGCCACTACTTTCCAGATCCAGACCAGTGACAAATTTGAAAAGTTCATTTTTCAATTTACCCTGCCGGGAATCGAACCCGGGAACCCTAGAACAGAGCGTTAAGGTAAGCACCTTAACTGCTCATCCAACGAGCTCGTCAAAATTTTATGTGCAATTTCGCTCTCCAGACGACCTTGTGTTTCTAGTAATTTATTTTTTACACTTTTAATACAATTTTGAAAAGAGTAGTTTTGAATTTTGAATCGGACTAGGTTTGTGAATTAAATATGAAGTGTGCGAATTCAAAGCGAATTAAACTTTTATCCCGGCAATTTATATCCTGAATTATTTTTTTACAAGTTTACTCTGAACTCGTAAATGTGCGGGCAGACCCGCGGGCAACTGTTTGTTAAATTACGCCATCACGAACAGAAGGGGGCGTACGCGATTACAATAAATACGTAGAAAGACAATCTACAATGACTCTTGTTTTTGTTTTGAAACGTAAAACATACAATGACGAGGATTTTTTACACATGTAAAATACGCAATACCTAATAATTTCCGAAATTATAGAAACACTTGCGTTGAAAAAAAAAAATACAGTTCCTACTGAATATATGAGCAATGTAACGGCTAACATCTTTATTGCAGTTATAGCCTTGCTAGGCATTAAATGATCCCTCGGAAACAGTACTTTTTCTGGATAAAAGATACCCTATGCCCTTTCTTGAATCCCTGACAACGTGTATGCAAAATTTCATGATGATCGGTTCAGCGGTTTAGTCGTGAAAATGTAACAGACAGACAGACACTTTCACATTTATAATATTAGTACGGATTTGCAAACGTGCGAAACGCTAGTATTTTAATAAAAAATATTTGCATGTATGTATTTTTGTATGTTAGTAATGAATAAACTCAAAAACTACTTGACCGATTTTAAAAATTCTTTCACCTATAGAAAGCTACATTATCAGCGAGTAACATAGGCTACTCATCCGCCCCCATTCCCCCCTTTAAACCCCTCCATACAAATGTATGTAATGAATTAACTCAAGGACTACTGGACCGATTTTAAAAATTCTTTCATCTATAGAAAGCTACATTTATCAGCGAGTAACGTATGTTACTCACTTTCCCCCTCTCCCCCCTCCATACATAATTGCCGTTTTCCACGAATAATATTTTATAAAGAGATGCGGACGAAGTTGCCTGCAACAGTTAGTATTTGAATAAATGTATGTTTTAGTTCATAAAAAATTAATGCTTGTTTTATCAATGTTGTTGAAAAGTATAATAATTGTTTCATAAAAAAAATATTATCTTTTGAATTTTCAAGCTCCATGACATCAGTTCTTTGTAATTCGGAATTCCAAATAAGTTTTTTGAAGAAACTTTGTTACAACTTTGCAACAGCAATAATCAATTGTACAGACGTTTTATAGTTAAATTGAATTAAGCTTTTAATATGTTGCGAAATATGTTTTTTCTTTATACTCTTATCGGCCATGTCCGTCTGTTCTGGACAGAAAACCGATAAAATAATATCTGGTTACAAAATTATTAAGCCCAAGTGACAGATTTGAGCGGGAATCTAAAAGTTATTGCTGTTTATAAAAGTCTAACCAGCCTGTGACCTTATTGGTGCCTTTATTTGTTTCCAGAACAAATTGTTTACTCCGATCTAATACCTAATGGAGGACATTTTAACTGTCGAATGTCTTGTGATCACGTCTCATCATCAAATTTTACATATACCTACCATATCAGAGATACTTTTCATTAAAAAAAAGTACTCTTCCAGCGGGACGCGGACTAAGTCGGGTGCAAAAGTTAGTTGTAAATAATTGGCAGTTGGGTACTTGTGACATGTTTATTTTGTATGAGAAAAAATTTAAAATTTTAAAGATCTTTTGACAACCGGCAGTAAAAAAAATTGTATCAATGCGATAAAGTACCTATTTTGGAATATAATTTTTGGAATATATTTTTGGAACATAATATTGTTGTCTATTAAAAGAATACACGAAAAAAAAAAACAAATTTACTGAGTCTTTGAACGAGTTTGATTATTTATGTCAATGTTATCCGATTTCATCGATACACAACTATTGATATTTAATCCATATACTTTGTAGCTAAACAATATACCATATTCAGAGTTAAAGTATAGATAAAAGAATGGTTGACTCATAAATACGCCGATGTCGTAAAATTACTTCAGACTTAAAACCATATATATGTTGATGGCTTCAATCCATCTTGAATTAATGTTTTATTTTTTAAATATTGTGTTTTTAATGGTTAGTTAGTAAATATTGTTATTTGCATCTTCCTGAATTAAATTTTATTATTCAATATAAAAAGCACCCGATACAGGCTTTGTATGTCTGGGTTTGTGTGTGTATTCATAGCTATAAAACTTGATTTTGAGTGTTCTGTTAAATTAATATATTTTTATTAATTTAATATATTTTTATTATTATTATTATTTTATGCTAAGATCGGCAGACAGGCTGATGGTCCACTTGATGGTAGGTGGCTACCGTTGCCTATAACACAAGCAACGCCAAAGCTGCTGAAAGTGCGCTGCCGACTACAATAGGATTAAGGATAAGGGATTGGGAAGGGATACATACGGAAATGGGCTCTGGCATCCCATACTTCACTCACCGAAACACAATAGCACACATGCTGTTATTTCACAGTGGTCTTCTGTAAGGGGGTGGTTACTGCCGCCAGACGGGCTGCCCAAATGACTGCGAAACCCAGTGTGCCCTGCCACTACTTTCCAGATCCAGACCAGAGACAAATTTGAAAAGTTCATTTTTCAAAGTTGATCCTGCCGGGAATCGAACCCGGGAACCCTAGAAAGGAGCGTTAAGGCAAGCACCCTAATCACTCATCCAATGGGCTCGTCGATTATATTATCGATTATATATTTAATATATATAATTATTTATTATATTTTTATTAATTTCACGCATGTCTTTTACGGGTATGCCATACCCATTGCAACGTTTAGAGCCGTTAGACGAGCTACCTAGTTCACGATTGCAGAATACAAAACTGCTGAGTGAGTTTATACAGACATAATATCCTCTCACGAAGATGTCTACAGTATTTACGCGTAAGCTAAACTAATAACAATTATTTTGAATCTAATCTAAATCTCTTGTAGAAAATTAAGCTAAGATCTCTTGGGAATACATAATGTCCAACATGTTTATGTCAAAACTGTCAATCGCTTGTCATTTGTGTATTTTACCACACACGCGAACACATCTGGCCGTATTCTTATTAACAATATTGTACTATTGTTTACAAACGAAAACATTGCATTCGTTATCTTAACTTATTATTCACGTTTCCGCCCTTAAGTTTGTAGAAACCGTTTGGGAGTTAACAGCTAATTTTACGGCATGAAATAATAACAGTTTTTTTTTCGGTAATGTTTTCCTGTAGATAAGACTCGTTTTAGTTTTTGTATTGTTACGAGAAATTTAATTGTCGGTGTCAAATAATATTTTAATGGTTTTGTTGGTACATAAAAAAAAGGATAGCTCCAAGTCTGTACTCGCCAGGGAATTATTTTTTCATTACGAGTTACGTTATAATATTATGAGATCATTAACTTGACAAGGTTTTTTTGATTTATGTCAAAAGGATGATGTATAAGTCGTTTGATTTTATTTTAGGTACCTATAGTTCTTGCGAGTGAAAATGTTGATGGGTTTATTTATTTAGTTAGATTAACCCATTGCCCAGAAATGGGATGTCGGGATAAAATGTAGGTATACAGGATTTTGTTATATAGATAAGATCTATAGAACATAACAAATAGAAAAATATTGTCATTACAAACAAATTTATTCATTAAACAATTAAACTTAGATTTTCTAAATTTTTTTAAAGTGAAACTTCTTTGCTCGCGATGAGAGTAAAATTTCAAGGTTCGCTTCAGCGTAACGATCAGGTGACGTTTCTTGTAACGTTTTGTATGACATCTACCGCTTACCTACTTATTTGATCGCCAAAGAAATTTCGTTTCTGGCACTCTCTGTACATGCCTATGTTTTTTTTCTACTCATTTTCTACTACTCATTCAGAATATTATTGAAAACATTGCGTATTACGAAATTTTATATGTATTTTTGAAATATTATTGTCGTCTGAGTAATTTTGAATGTATTAATTTTTATTCATTTTAATTTAATTCATTTGTATTTTTGTCTCTCTAGGTATACCTACAAATAAAAAATAAATCGCTAATGTCTTGCTGAGCGCAAAACCCCCAATAGCTGGACCAATTCGTCAATATTTCTTTCAAATATTAATTTAAGTGCGAGGAAGGTCCTTATGAAGAGAAAAATTGGAAAAATTGCCTGAAAAATCGAGTCCGCGCGAAGCCGGGGACGAGTCGCTAGTATAAAATAAAAAATAAATTTAGAAAATTATTAATGAATAACAATTTTAATTTCTCTATATTTGAGTCGAAAATGCTACCTACTTTAGAGTCAGAGGTTAAGTATCCAAAAAATTGCTAAGTTGACAGAAATGACATCAATCAAAACCAGGTGTCTTTTTTTAACTTACATTTTGGAGAATTTGGTGATAAAAGTCTTTCTTAAGTTCCTGTGAATATTTCAGATTTTTTAAATACTTATGACGATAACATTTGAAAATTAACACTCTGAGCGTCGTTCGTGTCAGATTTTTTAATACAGATTTTTTAATACTTCCAAACTTAAATATCTATGAATATTTACCTAATGGTACAATTTTCTTACCTAATGGTAAAAGTTTCCACCGTTAAAACGAGAATAAAAATAAACTGATGGCCTGATATCCTCACAAAATATCAGGCCATCAGATATGGCTTGATCAAGCCATATCAAACGTTAAAATAGAGTTAATACTATAGTGGTTAAAATTTAAATAGTTATCATATTATCTATATCACGGTTGCCAATAACGAAAGTTCAAAACTGTTTCAAAACCTATAAATAATGTGCAAAAATTCACTTTACTTCCACTGAAAACGCGTATCAACAATAAAGCATATTTGTTCATCCAATTGTCATAATAGAAACATCCTAGAGCAACTGTCACAGAGATGTCCAGTCAAAACATCCCGACAAATGCTTCGTTGCCACTTATACTTAGTACAAACACTACTTCCACATCTAAACTGCTGATCAAATTGACTCTTCCTTTCATACAACAATATTAAGCACCGTACACATTGGAGCATTTATTTTTCAATGAAAAGTTTTTGTTTAATTACGCTGTTAACGTAGCAAGATATCACTTGCTAGCTATCCTTGTTAGTCTTCGCTTGGAATTCATATACGTTAATCTTCAGTACTGTTCGGAATTCGGAAATTTGACAAATTTTAAAAATATGTAAATTCTAGATCATACTATAATAAGATTGACCCATTAGGGTTAGGATGAGTGGTTAGGGTGCTTGCCTTAACGCTCCAACTTATGGGTCCCGGGTTCGATTTCCGGCAGTGTCAATTTTGGAAATGAACTTTCCAAAGTTGGCTTTGGTCTGGATTTGGAAAGGAGTGGCAGGGCACACTTTGTTTCCCAGTCATTAGAGTAGTCCGTCTGACGGTAGTAACCATCCTCTCACAGAAGACCACCGTGAAATAACAGTATATGTGTTGTTGTGTTTCGGTGATTAAATAAGGGATGCTAGAGCCCATTTCCCGATCCCTCATGCTAGTATGGTCTTCAGCAGCACCTGTGACGTTGCTTATTACCATCAAGTGGACCGTCAGCCTGCGTATCG
Organism: Bembecia ichneumoniformis; assembly: GCA_910589475.2. Classification (NCBI taxonomy): domain Eukaryota; kingdom Metazoa; phylum Arthropoda; class Insecta; order Lepidoptera; family Sesiidae; genus Bembecia; species Bembecia ichneumoniformis. The sequence continues at coordinate 5,395,053 of OU342537.1, read as the reverse complement.
ACTTTAACATAAAAAAATAATAAAGTGGTAAAAGTACATACTAAATGTCAGCCAGGTACTAAATGGATGCCGAGAGCGGGGAACGAGTGTGATGTGGCTTAATTTAAAAGTTTTAATTCCAACAGTGGACGCTTGTGAGTTTATGATGGTGCTGATATTCTAAATAAATAACATATCATATCACGGACGTATACAATTTTAAACCTATTATTTTTACATATAAATTTAGTTGCACTTATTTCCTATTGTGTTCTGTAAATGGTGAAAACAATACTTAAGATATTTTTTTATATATGCATGTGTGGCACAGAGAAAAGAATCGCCGCGCCGCCTCCTACTAGAGACGGTAGTAATAATAATATTCGTGTCGCGCAATTGCGTTGAGCGTTTCTATTTGCACGTTGTGGAGTAAACTTTATCCAAAAGGCGATAGAATTGTCTCATTGTGTTGTGATTTGGTGAATAATCCAAGTAAAAACGTGAATAAGCAACATTTTGATGTATTATATCAGAAGTTTTCGACTTCTGTGTGTTGCCAGTGAAAATAAGACCTTTGTCCAGCAGTAGACGTCTTACGGCTGAAATGATGATGATGATGATATCACCACTGGGTAATTAAATGCAAATTTTTAGCTTTTAAAAATTCAAGTCGAGATTTTCTTGGAACACAAAACCTAAAGAGTGTGTAAGCCGTGCGTGAAGTATTGAATATGCGGTAACGCCCTCTGACACGCTGGACTTGTAGGGAAAGCGTTGACCATGCCGTCTCTATTCGGCGGCACGGCGCGGCGATTCTTTTTACTCTGTGTGCGACGCACACCTTGAAGACCTGTATTTGGGTCTGTAGCATCCGCTGCTCACCGATATGCACACGTGCTGTAATTTCACAGTTATTTTCTATAAAGGGGTGGTTAATACAGTTAGAAGAGCTGCCTAATTAATAACTGTATAACTGCGGAATGCAGTGAGTCCTGCCACTACTTATAAGAACGGTTTACGTCTTTGGGGTAAGACTTTCTGGCTAGGAGTGCGTAAGAGGCTCAAAGAGTTCGAATTGGACAAATTTAACGAAAACAAAAACTAATATGTCGTCAGCCTAATGGGTGCCGAGATTGACTAGAGTTCCGTCGGCAAGCGGTGCGCGTGCAAGATTGTTTCCTCGTTAGCCCGACCAATTGAGCAGGCGGTTCCGTTCCTTGCTGCGGAACACCAGCCCTAATAGCTAAATTGCTCACTCAAACTGCCCCCACAATGTCGATACACTTCCACCACTGATCCTGATGCGTACAATAATTTTATTAAGAAGGAATGAGGTATGTATAAATCGGTTTCAACAAAAAATCAAACAAGTCAGATCTTATATAAAACTAGCTGAACTCGGCCACGCTTCACTGCGGCGTGCACATGGGGCGCGCGGTAGTGGACACTGGTTATATATAATACTATTTATCGTAACGTGATGTTATATAGTCTATAGCCTTCCTCGATAAATGGAATATTCAAAACAAAAATAATTTTTCAATTCGAACTAGTAGTTCCTGAGATTAGCGCGTTCAAACAAACAAACTCTTCAGCTTTATAATATTAGTATAGATTTAAATTATATTATTTATTTTCATAGGAAACATTAAGATTTATACACAATATGGTTGAATATGGTTGATAAGCGCTTTAAAACATCTTTTATAATGCGCACTGCTAAGGACTGAACTCCCCTGCCGGCGTCTGTATTTCCGAGCTCATACAACCCAAATCTTTTCAAGGTTCGAGTGAATAGGTATCTTCTGGGTGAGCTCGCTCCATCGCATCTTTCTTACACGGATAGATGCTGGCCAAGAGCAAACCTAGCATTAATAAAAAAAAATGAAACATAATGTAGAAAACACGATTAAAACATTTTAATTTTATTCATGACATATTCTGTCTACTTGATTATTATTTTATATGTTACTAGCGTTCCGCCCCCGGCTTTGCCCGGGATGCAATTTTTATATATATGAACATTCCCCGTTTATCCCTCTTTCCATTAGTGAAAACCGAATTAAAATCGGTCTACCCGTTCACGCGTGATGCCGTGACCAAGGGAAATAGGGATTCATTTTTATATATTAAGATTTTACTAGAAAATGTTAGGTACCTAAGAAACTTTATCTAGTTATGCAACGGGTAAAAGCTAGTACTTAGCTTAAATAAAAGCATCATATCAACAGATACAAATAGGATACATAATAAAGTTAATAGTCGAAGTTTGATAATATCATAAAAACGATTACACATGGCTCACTTAACATAATACATTCGTGTATTACTAAAGTTGTGGTAAACGACATCTTGAGGCCAAAAAGATTTCTGGCCAGCGTCCAAAGTATAAGGAAGTTTGCCTACGAGCATAGATATTTTCGTAACACACTACCGCTACCTTTGGCGAACTGTATACATATATTGCATGAAACGAATAAACTCGATATATCAATTTTTATTTTTTAACAGAGCAGTTTTCAGTTACAAAAGGCATACGATATACTTTAATTATTTCTGGAATTTAGTACAACTACTCTCTGAAGAGCCTTCTAAAACCTAATAAAAGTCTTTAACTTACTATTTTAGGCAGGATTATGCTAGCGCGCGCGCGCACTTGCAAACACACAAACACACACACACCCACACAGTACACATAAATATCTTTTTTCTTAAAATAATTCTAGGTACTGTTTAAATTTAAATTGCATCTCCGTCTACTGTTAAATTTTGGCTTTTGTGATTCAAGCTATGCTTTTGTGTAAAGGTCACCGAATAATTTATATCTGTAAAATTTAATGAATAATGAATGAATAAATAAATAAAGGCTTAGATAAATAAATAAATTTATTAAGTTAAAATAATTTTATTAAGTTTAGTGTTTTATTTGGAAGTCTTAAAGATTTACTTCAGCTCTAGATATTGATGAATTATGATATTTATTCACTGTAAAGTAATAAAATATTTAATTTAATTAAAAATATAAAACTTTTAAAATCTGGAACGTGGAAGTGTTCCATTAAATCAACTCGTTCTTGTTCTCCGTATTTACTGCTGAATCTATTTTGATGAAATTTTGATATGAAGATTACTTGAAATCATAAGAAGAGCATACTTAAAAATATATATATCATATCATCAGCAACGAGTGATTGTTCTTCACGCCTGTATGTTAGACTACGAGGTTACGAATGTCCCTGGTTCAACTCGGCTTGCTACTGCATGCATATGTAACGGGATAAGTTTCCTTGCAGTTTTAATAGTGGTTGTTAGTAAGTGTAATATCCACAACAGACACATTTTGTTAGGAGACCAAGAGGTTATTATGCAAGGTATCGTTAATGGCGCAAGATGCAATAGAGGCCTTATTATACTCTACACTATAGAAAGGATTATTGTTTGTACTTATTAGAAAGAAGAAAGAAAGAAAGAAAGAAAGAAAGAAAGAAAGAAAGAAAAAAGACTTTTATTCACTGCACAAAAGACATATTATATACAAGAACAGGACAAAAATTAATAAAAAACGTGTTTCCTCGCGACAGCGAATCGGATACTGGCTCAGCATTGTGCCGAGGTGCTAGACAAACACCTACAGCGCTAAACACCATACAAACTTACTTTATAATTTATATATACACACACACACATGCATATACATACATACACATACATACATATATATGTACGCAGTCATGTAGATACATCGAATAAATAAATACATAGGTAATATTACATAGTATTTACTTACCCATTCGGAAATGAAATAAGATATTTATGTTATATAAGAATTATGAGACTAGCTAAGAAATTGAAGTTTCTTGACAGGCCCATGTCTCTTTGGCCAGTAGGTACTAAATATGTGCCATACCAAATTTCAACAAAATTTAAGACAGTCTACGACTTAAAATTTTTCAAGAATCAATTTTATCTCGATCACCTTGACGATTATCACGAAAAAATGTACTTAAAAAAACTGAAAAGTTATATATGTTTAAAAACCAGGACAGTATAAATTTCTCCAGTCTCAAAACCGGGAAAAATATTATTACATAAAACAGCTAAACGAAGACGATAATTGCAAAAGAAACAAATTGTTTTAAATGAGTTAAATGAACACAATTACACCTAATTTGTTGAATTGTTTCTTGTTGGTAGCGAAAAATGTTCGTACATGCGATAAATTAGCGAACCGCGGCGCACCTACTCCACCAAGATTATATTTATAACCCGACGGATGTTTGCTAATCTAGCGACTAATTGGGCAACCAGTCGGGCCGTCGGTCGGCAATATATAGGTGAAATAGTTACAAGGTGAATTTTATTAATGTCGCGTTAACATGTCGGATGAATATCACTTATTACCTATATTGCTTTCAGAATATATTCTATTTATGTCGAAAACCTTTCACAATTGTTAAGTCACTTCGTTGTAAATAAAATTGTTATTATGTCGTTGAATTAACGTTATTAAATTTATACTAAAATTATAAAGCTGAAAAGTTTGTTTGTTTGTTTGGTTGAACGCGCTAATCTCAGGGACCTCTTTTGACTCATTATAACCTTTTTTATGGTAATCAAATTTGTTCTAAAATAATGTATTATTTGCGAAGGTGTTTTTATTAACATGATATTTATCCTTATCCAATAAATGCGTTATTGGATTCACAAGTATTTAATTTTGAACAAAATTGCCCTTAACATAATTTTATTTCAATCAATATTTTAGGAGATATCATAGTTTTAAAATAACTCCACAACAAAATAACAACGTGAGGGGAAGGGCGCTGGTCGGCCGCCGCCAGTAGCTCGGCGAGGTACCAATATTTTGGTTTAGTTAATTATCTTAAGCATTTCATACAAATTATAATAGCATACAATTTAAATGAATATCTTAGGAGTTATCGTAAATTAAAAAGTACGCGCGAGAAAATAAATTCAAGCGGTCTAGTACCAACGCGACGCGAACGACGGGACTCGCTTGATGCAGACGCAAACGTTATGTTACACATATGTTTTTTATTTTTTAACGCGAACGCAGTCGCAGGCACCAACTATTTGATAAAACTTGAATGAACTGGCAGTTTTTTGTTGTCAGTTTTGACAGCAAATTGGTGTTGGTTGTGTCATTAGAAGACGATATTTACCACCTACTGTCAAATTTGCAAGTCTGTTGCTGTTTTACCTGTAATTGGACGGAAATGTTTCAAAGGCGCAAAAGTGACTCAGGAAATACGACTAGGTGTCAAATATGCAAATGACTCAGGAATTACGATCGAAAGACAAAAAATGCACCAATTTTGCTTTTCTCCGATTATTAACTTATTATTTTAAAGTACATGAAAAATGAAATTCTTCTTAAAAACCTTAAATTTTTAACTTTTTTATTTAAGACTTAGTTAGACTAGACTAGACTAGACTTATTAGTTTTCTAAAGAATGTAGGTATTCTCTTTAGAGAAGAATTTCTCTAAAAATGTGTAATGCCTACAAATTACCGACAAAATGAAGGGAATTAAAGATACCGATACAATTTCTTATTCTTTTAGGAGTTAGCTTAATTGTTTTTTTTATGTAAAGATAATTAAAAATAATAATGTAAGTAATTTAATTAAATTTAATATTTTATTTATTAAGTATCCGTTTTTTTTAACCTAGTTGGTACTGACATTTGTATAACAAAAATTATATGTCCACAATATAATTTATATTAGTTATGCGAATAAAATTGCTTCTATATTTATCTATACTATTCCTATTTTTAAATGACACGATGTCAGTTTAAAATACTCGTCGTCACCTAAGACTTTTAATAATCACTCATTAAGGATATATCCTTTTTATAAATTAATACGCTCACTCAATTCGCCGCGAGTTAGTTTTGCGTGAGTGAATGTACACACATAGGAACGTAACAAATTTTGTGATTAAAGTAGTTTTTTTTGCATTCTTTACAAAATAATGTTTGAATGTGATATATATACAAAAAATTTTCATGGCAAACTTAATCTAAAAAATATTGTCTTTTAAAGCCTAAAAAAGAAATATTTTTCATGCTTGGTTCTTTCGGAAATCGAACCGTAGAATCGTGCGTGAGTCAGTTCTCTATTACCAGTAGGTTAATCAGGCAAATTTAATGTTTTATTAGGATTTAAAAAAGTAACAACCAGGAAGACAGTAAATAATAACTAAAATTTTATTTTTAAGATTCAATAATTAAATTCAAATTGAATATGCATGAAATATTCAATTTGAATTGAATCCACAATAGCTATTCTTTTAAAATTTACAAGCTTTTACCCGCGTCTTCGTCCGTGTACCTCGGGATCAGTACTATTTTCTGGGCGAAAGATTCCTATAGCCTTTTCTGTTGCCCCTGACAAAGTGTATACGAAATTTCATGATGATCAGAAATAGTTAGGCATGAAAGTGTACCTAACAAACAATTATCGTATTAGTTAAGATGTTATGTTACCAATGTTTATAAGTAGTTCTTTTAACATCAATATTTAAATTAACGGTAGGATTATCGCAACAAAGTCTAATTTTTTTATTATTTTTTAAATGTTAAAACAATATTGACAAACTGATTATACTTTTTTATTTTAAGGTCGGCAGACAGGCTGACGTTCCACTTGATGGTTGGTGACACGTTACATAGGTGCGTGTAATTGCGCTGTTGACTACAGTAGGATTAAGGATAAGCGATTGGGAAGGATTAGGGAAATGGGCTTTAGCATCCCTTACTCACTCACCGAAACACAAAAGTACACGTGCTGCTATTTCATGCGTGGTATACTGTAAGGGGCTGGTTACTGCCGCCACACGGCCACAATGACTGCGAAACGCCGTGTGCCATGCCACTACTTTCCAGAACCAGACCCGAACCAACTTTTTTCAAAGTTGATCTTTCCGGGAATCGAACCCGGGAACCTTAGAACAGAGCGTTAAGGCAAGAACCCTAACTATTCATCCAACGGGCTCGTCAAAAAACGGTCTACAATCGGCCATAAACACAAACATCAGCAGAAGAATGAAAGTGCGTTGCTGCCAATCTCAGTGCGACAAACATTAGGAACAAGGTGGAAGAGAAATGAGCCCTGATATTCTTTACTCTCGCATCAAATCACAACAGCACACGTGCTGTTGATTTTTGCAAGAGAGTTTGTTACTACTCAGTTCCCACTGCTTGCAAAGAGTGGCAGCTCATTATCATCATCATTATTAACATTATCATTACCTATCTCAACTACACAACGTCCACTTCTAGACATAGGCCTATGTTCAGCAGTGGACGTCGCACCTATAGTCTTCCATAATAGGACCGGTTAAAAGCAGCCTATAGATCAACCCGCAGCAATTTTTTTTTCTCTGTTATAACAAAATCAATCCAGCTGACAAAATGAAGTCAGTAACACGAAGAAACAGATTACCAAACACCACTCTCATGTGTTTTGTCATTGCTGAGAAAAATCTAAATCCCTGCCACCAAAATTTCCAATGCGTCGCCTTAAATAAATAGCGAGTGTGTTAGATCATGTGCGTACACGCACCAACAATTAACGCTTAAATTTTTAAACAGGAAGCGTGCGAGGATGTTACGATATAGATTTAACCTTTGTCACATCCTATGTCTTAGTTTGGACGCAACATCATTGCGAGCAAACGACAAAAGATGATTCACACTGCACAACTGTTAATTGATGCGTGACCTAATTAGAAAGTTCTTATTTTATAATTGCTCGGTTTGTATTCATTATCATTGAAACTGTAACATTTGTTTAGAAGAGAATTGTGTGAACGAATAATATGGACATTAATTTATTTATATATTGTTACGTGTGGGGTGAGTCAATCTGCCGTGTAAGGGCGAAAATCAACTATTTATTGCCACAAACCAAGATGACTTCCAATAGGGCTAAACTTCTTCTTTAAATCCGTTAAACTTGCCAAAAGTCGTCCGTAATTCCGTAATGAGTCGCAGGTAAGTTCCGAAGTATTATCGCTTTCGAATCGCAGAGTCGAACTGTCGCTAGCTTGCCACTTCGCCTATTTATACCCGCTGCCAATCGTCTAGATCTTTCTCGAATTTAGTACAAACAAACAACAAACAATTAGAAGTAAACAACTTTTGTAAACACGTATTGTAAACAAGATCATTGAAAATTCGGGAACACTATTTCTGTTGAATGTGAACTCTATGTTGTGTGCATAAGGATCAATTTCCCTTGACAATAACTTTCCAGATTTGTAGATAGGCGAAGTCGTTTTTCTAGAACGTTCCATAGTGAGTCATAACTAGAATGTTCCCTGGTGAGTCATAACAATATATATATATTTTTGTTATGAATTTATTAATGCCAATCATATTGATAGTTATGAATAAATAAATTTATTAATACTTATAAATTAATTAATTTCTATAAACATTGTTTCTATTTCAAAAGTAAGGTAGACTAATATTATAAAGCGGTAAAGGTTGTATGTTTGTTTGAAAGCAGGAGGTGATCTTCGAAATTACTCATCCGACTTAAAAATTCTTTCACTAATAGTTAGTAAGTAGTGTAAGAAAATATGTAGGTAAATTTAGGGTAAATTGCTCGTATTTGTACTATAGCCACAGAAAACCTAATAGTACAAGTACTATAGCAACGTACTAATGATATTTTTAATTTTGATGATTTCACCTTCTTTTCTTTAAAGAATTTTTTTATATGTGAGGAATTAAGTATCTTACTTCATTCGTCACATTGACCCTTACGTTTATCTTTTCAGGATGGACAGGGAACCTGCACCCCCCTGGTATACCAGAGGAATGTAAGCGCTTCACGCTCCCCCGTCTATGGTGCCACTTTTAAGGTCCTCGGACCAAAAAAAGCATTAGGTTTAAAAAAAAAGAAGAAAATTATCGAGACCCGATTTACTTGTCATGGTCCAGCAAAAACACATTTTTGCTACAATTTTTTTTACTATTATTTAATTAATATAATTTTTATATTGATATTACCTTGTACCTTGCCACCTGGACCCAATTCTATTGCATTTATGAGTAAAATAAACCTAACTTAATTTTAATTATTTTATAATTAAATAAATAAAAATAAATTAAATAAAAAGTTTATTTCGCTTTAAATTAGTTTTAAGTTTTTCTAGTAGTTTTGTGTTTTAATTAATCTTGTATTTTTTTCAATAAAAAATACTTTAAGCTCACGTATGTATTATCTAACTATACATATAATGTGACAATATTCGTCTTTCATACATTAATGTAAAATATTAAATATATTATGCTTACTTGAAATAATCATATATTAAGTTACAGTCCGAGGGACACAATCAAAGTTTCATATCATAATTACACCAAGAAATCCCCCTGCAACTTTAACAACACTAAAACACTAGTGAAACTTTAACTTAGTTTAAGACAATGATCTCTCGTCTTTATCTCGGTTTAACTTGAAAACTGAGAACAACTTAGTACAGGTGCTTACTTACAATATAATCCACAAACGTATGTAGCATAGAAGTTAAGTTGCTATATGTATTATCATTAAAATTTCATTATTCATATAAAAAGTAGTATTGTTTGAAATACATATTGACGCTCATTTTATTTTAAATCTAAGTCTTCAATAAAAAAAACCTTTTTACTTAAAATTTATGCTTAAATTCAAATTTCAACCATCTTCACGTATATTTATATGAGCAAAAATGCAAAATTACGACTAGTTTTTAATTTAAACGAAAGCCAAGAGGCTTCGCTAATAAGGTGTCTATTTTGCCGGAGATTTTCTAAAAGGCACCACTGGACTTGCAAAACATCATCGCATCTCCAAACCCTCGAAATGCCTTACCGTAATGTGAATAAGCCTTTACATTAGTTCGTGTGCACTTATTAACTAGTCTAATAAGTTCGTATTCCATTAACAAGCTATAGCTAAGCTATTTTTCGTGTCGCTATTGCGAGAAATACTTTTTTAATAATGATATCCATTCGGAGGTTTATTTTAAGACACTATTTAAGGATGTCTTAAAAAAGTCTTAAAAAATTAGTATCAAAATTGACATTCTGTATTTATTTATTTTTTTAACTATTTTTAGGATTCCGTGCATCCGAATAAAAAAAAACGAAAATTTCAAAAAATTTTGAAAAAAATACAGAAATGAGTTTTCTACTTATAGATTATAGGAAAACCTATAAGAAGTCCCTGATATTAAAATAACATGGTAATTCAATCAATATTGTGCGGATAGGTAACATCGTACGGAACCCTCTTCACGCGAGTTCAGCTCGCACTAGTCCAGTTTTTTGGAATGTAGCAACATTTCAAATGTCACCTATAATATTTCAAAGCAATAACATAAAATACACCATGGGGACCTAATAAATATATTAAACACGAAAGTAAATTTCTTTGTCCTTTTTACGGTTAAATGACTGACCCCAATTTAAAGTAATTTGTTGTAAAAATAATTAGAAACCTAGGGAGCGATTTTAGGTCATTCTAAAACTTTCACGTATGAATCTACGGGAATTAAATAGTACTAACTATCATAAATTGGAGAGTCAAAGTGTATAGCAGATAAAACTAACAGGTGTTCAGACAGTCATACAGTTCGTTAAAAGAGAGTTAAAAACGTCAAATTTTAAATCCGACGATAAAAAGTATCGTCGGATATAACACAATCCTTATGGTGACTTACACAAATGGCAGCGCGACTCAAACATGCTTTACCGTGTATGTTACAGAGATTCTTTGTATCTTGTAAACCCGTTGAGTCGCTCGTTCGCCGTTCGTTACCTTCGCTTATTGTGTATACGCCCTAACTCGAAAGGGTGTTACATATGACGCTCGACGTCGCAACGTTTGTAATAAGCAACCGTAAAATCAACAAATTAGGAAATATTTTTCTTAATTGCTGCACTGATTTCACATTAATTAAGTGAATCTGTGAAACTAATTAAAAATAACTGAAATTATAATTATTTTTTATTTATAAATGTTAATTTGCGTATATTGACTAACCGACAGTTTATGACTTTTACATTTCTGCTCTCGATATGAAGACCACATCCTTTCTTTTAGGCAGTATAAAGACAATGTCCCTATATTACAGAGTTTAACGCATGGACTCGTTCCATTGACCACCAAATTACACCAGGCAAGAAAATCTGGTCAATAGGGGTTAATTAGTCCGATGTTTATCAATTACAAAGAATTGATTTTTCTAACATTATCCATCCATACATACAGACTATTAAATATTTTTTCAAATAAAAAACAATTTGTACACTTTGTACTTATCTTACCGAGATCAAAAAAATAGTTTTTAGAATTTTTGTCTGTTTGTCTGTGCGTTTGTGCACGCTAATCTCGGAAACGTCTTAAGACGACGCAGTGGAAATTTTGGTGGAAGGGATTTAGATTTTTCTCAGCAATGACAAAACATATGAAAGTGATGTTTGGTAATCTGTTTCTTCATGTTACTGACTTCATTTTCTCAGTTGGATTACACGATGGTAAACTTTTATAACAGAGAAAATTTTTTTAAAGAAACCTCTTTTAAAACATAGATTTCCATTTTACATGCAAACGGAACCAATTTATACCTCCAAATTTTCTATGTACATTAGTATAAACATACACTTTAATTTTACAGTTGGATTTCTTAAAATACATTATAGTTTTTTTAATAAAAATTGTTTTGTCGCATACGACTTTAAGACATAAGCAAGCGCGCTCTCGTTTTTGTATGCAATCAGAGCCGTAATAATTGTTTATCGCTGCGTCGCCTTAACGGATTTGAATGCGGTTTTCACTGATGTATTATAGGGAGCTTTCCGTAACAATTAGTTTTGTTCTATTTCAATCGGTTTACAAACAAAAAAGTTACGCGCTATACGGAATACCACGCGTACCAAGTTGCGGGCTCAGCTAGTCTATACATATAATAAAATCGTAAACGAGCTGTATCTGTAGATCAAATATTAAAAATATATATATACCTATACACGTCGTACTTATGTTATCGAAGTAGAAAAAATAGTTTTGTCTATTTATCTGTTTGTCTGTGCGTTTTTTCGCGCTAACCGAAGGCTTAACCGATTTGAATGCGGTGTTCACTGATATATTGCAAGCTTCCCGTAACATTAAGTGTTTGTTTTACTCCAATCGGTTTACAAACAAAAAGTTATGTAAATTTAAATAATCACGTCCAACATTTTTTCCATAAAAATGCAATAAAGTAACTCTTCGGTTGAATTGGCTGAAACTTTGGTTAACTATGTATTAACTAAGTTATTATCATCAGAGGTTTTCATTGATATATTCCCGTAACATTTAGTGTTTATTTCATTGCAATCGGTTTACAAACAAAAAAGTTACGCGCTATACCGAATACAACGCGTACGAAGTTGCGGGCTCAAATTTTTTACAAATTAGAGCAACAAGTTAAGTTTTGATGATACCTACTAAAATCCTAAAAGGATATTTTCCTTACAGCTACAATAAACGCGCGTTTTTTTAACACGCGTCTGTTATCTTCGTGAAACGCACTTAGTTTGAATTCACTTTGTAAAACTTCATTTATCAATGATCAAAACGACCCCAAACACTTTCCAACAAGTAACATAAGATAATGATCCTGTAAGTTACAGCATGAATGTAAACGGTAATTGCAAAGCTTAGAAACTAAACTGTTTAGCAGGCGGTTGAGTAAGCGCCCTGCCCCCGTTTTCGTACTGATTTTTTTTTCGTTTTTTATTTCTCGGATTTCAATGAATATTAAAAAAAAATGCCGAATTGTTCAGCCGTTTTCTAGTTTTGCATTTAGCTACACAACTAACGATTCATTCTTTTTATTTAGATTAAATTTATTTACATTATACAAGCTTATTTGATGAGTCCATACAGCTCATGGAATCTGGAAAATGCTGTACAGCTTTTTAAATTAATATTTTTCATATAAGTACGTGATTCCATCATCATCATAATCACCATTATTGGATATAGGCGTTAGTGCATATGTATATTGGCGTAGTTATAGGGCGTTAGTTAGATTACGGTTTAGTCGTCTCGCATCATTCGTATACGTGATTAATTATGTATGCGTTAATACGTTTTAATATGTACGTGATTTATTTATTTATTTATTTGGCAAGGCTTACCAACTAAATACATACTTAGACATAACATACAAAAACACAGAAAGAAACATTACAAGTATGAATATAAATTACAAGAAAGCAACAGCATTATTATAGCAAAATTATAGGAAGCACAGCACAGACTCAAAAACGGGACAAGTGCGACTTGAATTCGCGTGAAAAGGGTTCCGTACGATGTTACCTATCCGTACAATATTGAGTGATTTACCATGTTATTTTAATATCATGGACTTATTAAAGGTTTTCCTATAATCTATAAGTAGAAAACTATAATTTCTGTATTTTTTTTTTTACAAAATTTTAGGTTCAGTAGTTTCGGAGATAGAGGGGGGGAATGGTCGGATAGACGGACACACGAGTTATCCTATAAGGGTTCCGTTTTTTTTATTCGGACGTACGGAATCCTAAAAATTAAATAAAAACAAAAAGAAAGTTGTGACAATTATTGCGATATACTGTATATCTTTTAAATGATCCAATTTTGTCAGAAAAAAATTCAACACGTGAAATATTTCATTATGAAATCGCAAAGCACAAGAGACAGGTGTATTGCTAACTACCATATTTATTTTTACTAAATCTTATATAAAACGGTCTAAAGTTATGTGCTCGAGCAAACATTCTGGGAGTGTTCAACTTAATCATTGATGTGAGGGTCGGACAATCAACAAAGAAAAACCAGAACCAGAAACTTTTTCCGCCAGTGTAGTGACTTCATGCTAAAGTAATTTAATCTATCATCATAGCTATGGACTGAATAATGAATTCCCGAAAGAAAAGAGAGTCTCTTTAGACACTTTTTTTGCACTCGCTCAATACGCTGCATATTATTTAGTTAAGATATATATTCTATATCTTTAATTAAGTAGCTCTTTTTTATAGTGCGATTTAATATCTAAAAAATCCTTTATCAATTGAACAATTCTGTTTTGGTATTTCAGTATTCGTCAAACATTTGTGTGAAAAATGTTGGCGCAATGTTGAACAAACATTTGTTGACTCATAAAGATGCACAAGTGGAGAGAAGTGAAGATGGGACGATGCCGGGACAAACAGGCAAAGAGTTGACTATGAGGTGGACCTGTACTCGAAAGAGGTGGGATTCAGTTCATTACCGTCTTACAAGCTTCTTAGTTTGCAAATAGTGATGTGACACACATTATCAAAACTTGTCGATGGTTTCAAGTTTGTTAGCAAAAATATCTAATTTCGTATTATATTGTGGTAACTTTTGGATAAATTCAGTTCGTATAAGTTAACTTTCTTTTATTAATTAATACTTTTATTTAATTAATTTAATAAAAGTTTAATTAATAAGAAGTATAAACTTTAAATTAATGAAAAAGGACATTTGAAAGGAAATACAGACTCTTGGTGGACAAGATTTCAAGACCTGTAACAGCGACAATACCGCAATGAGTAGCGTTTGGTCTACTTATTGTTTAACTAGCGTCCCGCCCCCGGCTTCGCCCGGCGTGTAATTTTTATATACCCTAAAACATTCCCCGTTTATCCCTCTTTCCATTAGCGAAAACCGAATTAAAATCGGTCTACCCGTTCACGCGTGATGCCGTGACCAGGAGAAATGGGGATTCATTTTTATATATAAGATTATGATGTATTAGTGAACAAATTAAGTTGATTTACTTTATGTACGACAGTTATTATTCGACGGTACTATGTTAGCAAACTTATTAAGTTGTGAAATTAAATGAATATTTTTTAAATTTTTAAATATTATTTATTATATTAAAAATCGTATAAAAATAATGCCGATATTTTTGCATAAAAAAATCTTCTTTGATTAAAAATTTCTAAACGAAAGGCATTTGGCATAATTACTATAGATAAGTAGTTTAAATTGAGAGTTTTTAACGTTTCTGAAAAGCCGAAAGTCACTCGAACTATATCATCGTGGTAGCGAGCGGCACAAACTACGGCCAAGTGTGTCGATTTCGCCGTCGTCGAGTGGTCTAGAAAAAAAATATTCTCGAGTCGCAAGTTCAGTGGGGGCAGTGGGAGGGTGGGTGATTCTACCCTTCCTGCGGACCTCCTTAACTGTTGGCAACGGACAAAAAGAATGAATGGATCCGCCCCTTAACGAATACACCGAGCGGCATAATTCATACTTAGGAAAGTGCAAGGAGTTGACGTAGACACATTTTATTTTTACTTTATTTTTTCTCTCGAAAAGTTCAATACATGTTTCATTCGTGCAAATACCTAAATAATAATAAGAAAATGTCATGTTACAAGTATATATTATATTAAAAGTGAAATATAATAACTAAATGTTACTAAATGATCGCAGTCGAATATAAAAAAAATGTAACATCAAGTCTACTCATTAGATCTGTTTTCTTAGTGTTTATTGTCTTAGTAAGGACAGTAAGCGCATCCCAGCTTAGTAATAAATTGACTGGAGCGTGCGGTCTGATTACAAGATATATTTTTTGAAATTGTTTTGGTTTTAAAATACCAATCACAAAGTATATTTTTCAGTTTTTTCTTTATGAACATTTGAAATTTTGATATTTATTTTACACTAGCTGAACTCGGCCACGCTTCGCTGCTGCCCATACGGGGCGGCGACGTGCACATGGGGCGCGCGGTACTGGACACTGCTTATATATAATACTATTCATCGTAGTGTGATGTTATATAGCCTTCCTCGATAAATGGACTATTCAAAACAAAAAGAATTTTTCAATTGGATCCAGTAGTTCCTGAGATAAGCGCGTTCAAACAAACAAACAAACTCTTCAGCTTTATAATATTAGTATAGTATAGATATTTACTATTATAAGGGCGCGTTTATATAACACGAATTATTTTGTCAGCCAGCCGCGCGGCCGCGTGGACGCCATGCGGCGATCTGTTGTTATAGAAAAATAAACTTTGTTGTAACTGTTTAAAGTTGATTGTTTAAAGAATCTTTATCGGAATATTCAATAGCAACTTTCAATAGAATATGGCAAACTAAAAAGCAGTCCACAGGCAGGATAACTGTCCCCTTGTTCGCTCTACCCAATTTGATTCAATAAAAGAAAAAGAGATAAGAGGAATGTGCTCTGGCATACCAACTCGAAGTAAACTCACTCACCGAATCACAAGACACGAGCCTATTAATTAGTTGACAACTATCGTCAGAATGATTGGCGGAATTAAATGTGTCATGACATTTAGACTTTTTTGTGCTGTTGTGTTTCAGTGAGTGAGTAAGGGATGCCAGAGTAAATTTTCCTATCCAATCCCCTATCCTTAATCCTACTGTAGTCGGCAGCGCACTTGCAGCACATGTGGCGTTGCTTGTATTATAGGCGACGGTAGCCACCTACCATCAAGTAGACCGTCAGCCTGTCTGCCGATCTTAACATTTAAAAAAACTTTTTCATTAATTTTTTTAATATAAACTAATATTTTACTATAGTTTTATGTAAAATAAAATTGTTTAAATCACTCGTAACATGTTCCCTCCTCCTCCATAAAGTTTTACAATTTAAAACCATACTTATTTGAACTTTAAAATATCTATATTTTAAAGTTAAAGTTAAAGAAATAAAGTTTCAAATATTGCTCTGAGTGATAAATGTAAAACAGTCTTGAGTACTTTTTCATTTATTTTCTTTTAAATTTTCGAAGTTGCGGTCAGCCCTTGTAGCTGTTGGCAGATTGAAACAAAGCCTACTAATAGCCGTGCAAATGTTGTTCAAGCGAACTCTCCCGCGTGAACGCACCGCGGAAGGCAGCCTCGGAAGTTAAGATGCGTCGGTTGCCACGTATAATTTTTTCCACTCTCTTTCAATTCACTCCCCCACCTATCCAACCCCCTGCTCAACCCTTCCGTCTGTCAATCTTAACTACAAGGCGGGCTCCGTATTACAGAGTTCAGTAGTGGGCCTACATTTTTTATTTTGCAGTGAGTTTTAATAGGACTTGAGTCGAGGAATCCGAGATCGATGATTTGCGAGCGGAAAGAGGTGGATGGATTCTGAAGTGGTTTTCATGAGTATCGTTTTAGCGGTCCGTCGAGTAAACAATTATGAATGACATACTTTATTGCGACCCAAATATAATATCTAACCCGGCATAAATTAAAATCTAAATGTTTGTGCGAAATCTTAATTATCCTATAAATCTCTAAGGAATTTGTTATGAAGTTTTGACAAAATGTTGTATTCGATATGTTATATATAACAATTTTATATAGATCAATTATGTGGAAACTTGTGGAAAATCAATAACTGTAAAAACAAAATTAGATTTTAATTTTAAAATTAATTTCTTTACTTATTTCGTCTTCTTAGAAGTCAAGTGTTTTATGAGATGATCTTAGATCAGGAAAGGAGATGATCGAATTAGATGAAAAAATTAAGTTTAACTTAAACTTGGACTCTTAAACTTTAACTTAAACTTGGACTTCCTAAGTAACTTGGTTACTTGGACTTACTTTAACTTTTTTTCTACAATTCAAGACTTTTAAAAATATGAGTATACTTTTCAGTGTCTTGGCCTCCTTAGGAATATTAACATTCATACCTATAGCTATGTAACTTACATATATATAATTTTACAATCATACTACAAGATACTAACTTCACCAATTTGAGCACATCACATTGAAAGAATGTTTTATTATATTATTATGAAACATATTTCAATAATTAACGAACCAAAAGCCATTAAAAATCTTACTGTACACAATATTATTAATATATCACAACTCTACATTTAAAAAAAAATTCTTTGTCCTAAAATTTATTTTTCTATTCACTACGCTTTAAAATAAAGAAGCAATACCTATATTCCTTAAAAAGTTTGCTTTTGTGGTAGTTATGATAATAAATCCTTTTTCTTGAGTTAATATAACTATGAAAGTGTAAAATTTTTACTATAAGATTTGAACTATAAAGAGTTTAAGAGGCAGTTCATTGGAGATTTTAAGATGATAGGATTCTTAATGGGACACTGGGTGGATATACAAAATATCCGTATTATCTCTGTTTGTGGGATAGTAAAGCAGATGCTCAACACTATATTCAACGGTCATGGCCACTATTAAGAACTGAATTTTGTATTAGGAAACAAAACGTTAAATGTAAACCTATTGCTGAAACTGAAAATGTATTAATGTTACCTTTACACATCAAGTTAGGCCTCATGAAACAATTAGTAAAAAAGCTAGATGAAAAATCTGAAGCTTTTACATTTTAAAAAACTTTTTTCCAAGGTTGTTAGAAGCAAAGGTTAAAGCTGGAATTTTTGTTGGTCCACAAATAAAAAAAATTCCCAGTGAAGAATTTCCAAATTTAATTACCAAAAAGGTTGGAACAGTTTTAAAGGAGTAGTTTTTGGATTTTTACGGAACAACAAAGTTGAAGATTACCGAGAGCTAGTTGATAACATGTTAGAAGATTTTAAGGGCTGCAGAATGTCTTTAAAAGTACATATGCTGCATGCTCATTTAGATAAATTTAAATACAACATGGGGGCGTATTCAGAAGAACAAGGAGAACGTTTTCATCAAGACATCATGGACTTCGAACACCGTTATCAATATCAAGGCCAATACAACGAAAATATGATGGGGCGAACTGCATTTGGTGTTTAGTGAGACAAAGTACCTATGAACATGAAAGAAAACGTTTCTACTACATATTTTGTAATTTGATGTGATATAAAAAAATAAAAATTTATACATAAATTCATTTGTTTAAATTTTTTTATAAACAAAAATTTATACTATGAATTTTCTAAAATATTATTCAACCATTGTCCTGGATACAAAAGCAAACTTTTTCAGACCATATATATTTTTTTGTCTAACTTATCGATCAATCTATCGATTTTTCATATTGTCTAATCAAAGTCAAAATTCATGTTGACCTGTGAATCAACGTTTGGGATTATATTAACATTTTAATCCCAATATTGATAAATTTATATAATAATGAAATGGTTCTATTTAAATATAAATGAAATATTCAATATAAGTGTAGAGTTTGTATGTGTGGGATGTGAATGGCTATTTTTCTCATCTCGCCGTACTAATCAACGTATTGTGAGATTGTTTGAAGTTGCAGTGAAAATGAAGACCAGACAGGCCAGGGGGAAGACGGAATAAAAAAATATACCCTCAACTTGCATACACGCATAAGTAGGCGGATGTTACAGGCACAGCAGGAAAATGGGCGATTTGGATATTTTCATTGTTTTGTCAGAAAATTATCATTTTAAGAAGTTCAGATACACATATGACATTCTTTATCAGGGCAATCAGGCAGTTTAGTCGATCATGCAAAAAGGAGTTTATACTAAAAGGAGGATAAGATCTGTCTTTGAAACTAGAGTATAATTCCTAATGTAATTTAAAAAATAAGCTATTTTTATAGTATAATAATTATTTTAAGCAGGCGTGTTTTTATTTTGCATGAACGTTATTTGCATACTGGAGATAAACGGGTACCTACCTAGTATTATTTTGTGACATTAAAAAAAAAAACATTTGTACATGTTGTACTTATGTTACTGAGGTAAAAAAAATAGTTTTTTTAATGTTTGTCTCTTTGTCTGTGCGTTTGTGCACGCTAATCTCAGAAACGGCTTAACCGATTTGAATGCGGTTTTCACTGATGTATTGTAGAAAGCTTCCCGTAATATTTAGTATTTATTTCATTCCAATCTTTTTACAAACAAAATAGTTACGCGTTATACCGAATACCACGCCTATGAAGTTGTGGGCTCAGCTAGTTTATAGTATAAACAGCCATCTACTGTATTACTAGAGGATTCGATCCCGGTCGATTTTTCTAATCTCGGGATTTCGGGATTATCTACAGTTAATCCCGGGATCCCGGGATAGTTCCTGGATTGTATTGGTAATAGAAAGTGGTAACAAAAAAACAGTAAAACATATCAAAATCAACTTTTTATTTTAAATCTTTAGTTAAATCTTCAAAAAACAAAACAAAATTATACTTTCTTCCGATAAAATAAACAAACTAGGCATTTCTGTACATAATTTATGAAACTATTTCATGAATTATTTACAGAATTGCCTCGTTTGTTTATTTTATTTTACAATAAACTTAAAAAAAAGTCTTTTTTATATACTATAAAAAAGACTACATGTTAAAGAGATCAATGTTTATAGGTACTCATATTTTAAATTAAATAGACAAGAAACTTTATAAATTACTTATTTAAGCTACGAAAATAAAATCTAAGGATTAACAACGTAACCAACGTCTCATCCGAAAGCTTACTTCGCAATTTGTTGCACAAATATGAAGAGGCGAAAAAAGCGCGTTCAGGCTCGATGGAAGTTGGAGGAAGTCTATGCACAACATAAACATAACATCTTAGAGCTACAAAAATAACACTCGTTCCTTTTCATCTATATTTACTCAGACATGTTAATGCATTTTTGTTTTTTAATAAATTCATTGATTAACAAAAAAAAATATCAATACTTACAGACGTGAAGCGGAATTATTACACACTTTTACACATAATCCGGTACCGGTCGTTAGCGAAAACAAATGAAATCAGCCGTGTAAACAAGATGGCCGTCAAAACGTCAAATGAAAGTAAGTGCGTTTCATTTCACGCACATTTATATTGACTTATATTAAAAAAATATCAATTCCGAAAATCCCGGGATTCAATAAATTTAATCCCGAAAATTTCGGGGCTAAAATATGACTGAGATCCCGGGATCGAATTCTCTATGTATTACACACAAATCTACTGTATTTGTAAATACCTTTTAAGTTTGTTTTCTTAACAATTAACTTAAATAAACAAATTAAGACAAGTCTATTACTAGAAATTTTTTGAAACGCCCAATCCTTTCTTTTGACTTGAAACGCGACATGGGAGTCAAGATACATCACCGAAGGGGTCCTCTACGATCCACTACGCTGTACAAACTTGCTGCAGATAAAGAGGCTCAAGTACCCCCCAAAAGGGGTAAGACAAGCCCCCCAAGTCTAGTTGTAGACATAGTGGAAGAAAAAAAATAAAAGAAAAGGACGGCTATATAGCCGCAAACTAACGGATTGTCTGCGAAATGCGTGCGTTTTTTTATTATTGAATCTGCTCTCTTGAGAATGCATCTCGTCATTTTACTTGAGTTGATTCTTTAACGACGGGCAGTATTGCACTTATCAACTTTGTTCGAGTTATTAATATAAACAATGCGTTGTTTTGACCCTTTTATTATTCAAGCATATAAAAAATATAATATACTAGCGACCTGCTCCCTACTTCGCATGTGTCAATTTATATAAAGAAACTTTCCTCGTTTAACGCTCTTTCTACTAGTGAAAACCGCATCAAAAATCGTTCAATAGTTTTTGAGATCATCGCGAAAATACATACAGACATACAGAGAGACAGATGCGGCGGTGGACTTTGTTTTAAAAAGTAGTATGACTTATCGCAAATTGGAAATGATTAAAGAAATTTATATATTTTTTAAAGGGATTTCAAAAGTTAAGTAATTTTATCATCGCTATTATTACAGTAGGTATGTCAAAGAAATCAATGTAGGTACGTCAAATTGAAGAAACTTAGATAAATAGTGATGGCAATAGCTTGGGATGTGACGTGTTCTGTTTAACTGCTTACTGTATCTGTAGAAAAGCTTGTTTTATTTTATAATGTAATGCAATGCAATGCAATGCAATGCAATGCAATATTGCAGGTTTCATCGGTTGTCGTTTAGTACTTTTGAATACGTCATAATAAAATTCTTAGTTGGATTGCAAAATGTTCAGTGATATTATGTACTTACTAGTTGAACCCGGCCACGCTTCGCTGCGGCGGCGGCGTGCGCATGGGGCGCGCGGTACTGGACACTGCTTATACATTTATAATACTATTTATCGTAGCGTGATGTTATATAGCCTATAGCCTTCCTCGATAAATGGAATATTCAAAACAAAAAGAATTTTTCAATTCGAACTAGTAGTTCTTGAGATTAGTGCGTTCAAACAAACAAACTCTTCAGCTTTATAACATTTTATTATGACACTTATGTACCAGTGCAAAACGTTTCTTATGAAGATACAATAAGTGTTACTTTTTGAAAAATATATTTGTTATCTGTTCGTTATTTAGTATTCCAATTTTATTTATAAATTTTGAAAGTTATTAGTAAATTGAAAGAACTATGATTCTGCGAAATCCTAACTAATATTATGCGAAAATGAGTTTGTTGTTGCCTTCACTATTTAAGCGTACACATCGTCAAGTATACAGAATAGGACATAGGGCATCTTTCAACCAGAAAAAGGAATCATCTAAAAATAAAAATAAAAAAATTCAACGCTTGACAAAAATCTAGTAGATCAATGGACTAGTATTACATCGTGTATTTGAATTTAAAAAGCTTGATTTGTACGAGAAATTTTCATATTAAAACTTTGATGTTTCCGTAAATCCACGTAGTGAGTTGTCATAAAAGACGCGTCTCCATTGGCATCGTCATTGTACCGAGCGCTTGAGACCTTAGAAAGAGGCAAGTGAAGAAAGCAAGTCGCTCTGAACAAAAGCGGGCGAGGTGCGTGAAAAGGGCAGACAATGTCATGTATCAAGTTCACTCGGTGGAGGTTAACCAACCGTTCTTTACACCACTATACCCCTATGTATACTTGGCCGTAATAACTTCTTACATTATTTAGCGCTTCATTATATCGTTTTATGAATTTGTATTGACTTTTAGACAACAGAGGGCACTTTCTAACTCGAACAGCTTACTTTCAAATTCAAATTCAAATTCAAATAATTTATTTACAAGTAACATGGGTTACTGTGAACCAGTTCTTGTTGGTTTAAATATGCATCCACATGTACTGCCACGTCTGGCGTGTAAAATAACATGAATCGTCAATTAAAATTTATAAAACAATAGAAACAAAAAAAAAGAAAAAAAATGTCATAATAAATTGTAAATATAATTAAATGTCAAAGTATTCTTTAATGTCATAAAAGCATTGGTCTAAAAGCCACATGGTCAGTTTTTTTTTAAATAAATTTCCCGGTAATTCTCTGAGTGCACTGGGTAACTTGTTGTATATTTTAATAGAAGAGTAGTAAGAATTCCGCCTGCAAATTTCTAAGCGCATCCTTGGAACATCCAAAAAATTTTTTCTTCTTGCTCTTAGCGGTAGCACATCAGTACTGTGTATGAAATTAGACTCATGCTTCTTCACAAACACGCATATATCTCTTATATACAAGGAAGGGAGAGGAAGAATTTTTAATTGTTTAAATAATGGACGACAGCTGTCCATATACCGTGCACCACAAACTGCACGTACACATTTCTTCTGTAATTTGAAGGCCTTGTCAATTGCATACTATTACATACTACGTAATTCCACGATTACTCAATAATTATATTATAGGTCATAGCAATACATAAAAAAACATGACATTTCTGGAATAAAATATGAAGGTTTGTATCGCAACAAAAAACTGAAATTAATTTTATATCTAGTATAATTAATTTCTAAATTGTGACATTTTCGCGGGTTGAATTCTTGTAATTACTGACTAAAATAAAATAAAAATGTTTTTCGATGGAAATTTGAAATTTTCGATGGGATGTCAATAGCTACCACCTATAAAGGTTTTTCTAAAATATTGGAATCGCTGGCATATGTTTTATTATTTTCGCGAGTTGAATAAGTGGCGCGAATGTGTTGCGTTGCATTCTGTCTTCGGTTATTCGCATTATAGTAAGTTGAGACAACAAATTCTTCCAAATACCTATTACTGAGTTCCCACGCTCGTGAAGCGCCACCTTAATAGTGGCAGGGCATTTGGCGACAGTAAACACACCCTTACAGAAGACTAACTGTGAAATAACTGCATTTGTGCTGTTGTGTTTCGGTGAGTAAGGGATGTCAGAGCCTAATTTCCCTATCCCTTCCTAATCCTTATTCCTTAGGTTAGCAGCATACTTGCAGCACTTGTGGCCTTCTGGCGTTGCTTGAGTTAATAGACGACGCTAGCCACCTAAATTTCCATTAAAATTTTCAACCTTTTCCCATGGATTTTACAAAAAATTTCTTTCATACAAACGTTTCCCTGACAAAAAAAAAGTAAAATCTGTCGTGCCATTCCCAAGTGATGCTCCGTCATAGACGTGGCAATTGATTTCTATTTATATTACCTAGATTTTTTGCGGGCAGACTGTACGGTAAACGAAAACAATTCCTTATTCTAAAGATTTAGAAATGCGTCACAATATACATGAGCACAATGCGCGAACGTATACGAAGTAACACGATCTCAAACGAGTGTGAGAAATAATCAGAGCGTCGTTTGTCTCCCAATTTGACACTCTCTGTTGAAACAATGAGTTTCTTCTTTCGTTTGAGTTGCAGGTAAGGAAAAATATCCCTTTATCCCTCCCTGTATCTGTATTGTATGAATCGTTATATGTGTGCCATACGTATGTTATATATAGCATAATATATGCCACTGTTTGGCATAGGCTTCTTGTGTATGCATCTTTAACGCTACAGCTGTGTTATATGAAATAATGTAGATTTTTTTATGTTGAAAATGTAATTGCTTTGATAAAAATGTTAGTGGTACAAAAATAGAAAAGTGGTCTGTTGTTCACTTTTTACTATAAAAACTAAAAAAAAACTTATTTAATTGCACCCAGTGTTCCATATACAGAAGCTGGTTTAGAAAATATCTGGTCTGAAATCACATAAACCCCATTTTAAGAGGACACACTGTTGATCTTTCTGTTTTATCAAAATTTATCAAAAACCGTGAAAGTGGTTCATTAAATTTGTAATCCGCTAACATGTACTTGTCTTTAATTAACGACTTTTTAAAAAAGCTCCCTGCCCTATTTCATAACTTATAAAATATGCAGCAAAAATAATTATTATAATATAAAATCATATAAATAAAATGAAAACTAATTATTACCTACTAAATAATTTTAAGTGCAAATAGCATAGAAATATAGTTCTTTTTTTAATATTCTGTCTATTTTAACTGTAGGAATCCATTTTTTAAATGTTATGCATTTGACTAACATTGAAATAGTTTTAATATTTTCTTATTCACTGTCAACAAATTAAAATACCTTCTTTCTGCTTGATTATTCATCATTGACAAACACTTCAATTCGAAGATATTCGGAGAAACTTTAAGAAAATGTAATAAACTAAACTAAACTAACTTTCTTCGTAAAAAAATAAGATTTGCTTACAGGTTGACCTGGTAGGGAATATTGAATCCTGCAGCCATGAACATCGTAGTTCGGTTTCGGATAAAAGATATCGGACCTCCTTACCCAATTTTCAGGTTTTTTCAGCGTATTAACGGTACGGTACGAACGGTAGCTACATACTTTTAAGTGAGCCGCCAGCCCACCAGCCTCCCTTTATCATAAAATAAATCACAGTCTAAAAATATAAAATGGGAGTATGTTCATCGACCTCATGGATATGGTTCATCAGCTTCCACGCAGACGCATGCCCTAGTTTCCACTCGAGACAAAATGCTTTACAACGATTGCAATACCTACATAAAATTTATTCACCATTTACAGTAGAACCGCACCAATTGATGGACATTAATAGCTCCATAACCGCATCTCGGATACACCAGCGTCAATTGGTCAGCTCATTTCTACTTCAACTTGTTAATTCTATTAGTTATATAGATGATCTTAGTTTCCTATGGATTTGCTAATTACGGATTCGTTTCGCTAAGAAACTCCGAGTATAGCTTTTTTTCATAGCACGCTTAGCAACTTTGAGCCTTATCATAAGGCATCATTAGCTACAATGGCTCGTATTCCGAAGAACAAACTCTAATATGTTTTAGTTATTTATCTATGGAATTCTGATATACTATGAAACGCTATAAAAACATGTAGATTTATAAAAAAATATTTACATGAGTAATTTTTTATGTTAAGGTCGTCAGACAGGCTGACGGTCCACTTGATTGTAGGTGGCTACAGTTTCCTGTAACACAAGCAACTTGTGCTGGAATTGGCTCTGAAATTCCTATTCGTTCGCCGAAACACAACAGCACACATGCTGTTAATTCACAGTAGTTATCTGTAAAGGGGTGACTACTGGCTGCTAGACGGGTTGCCCAAATGATTGAAAATCACAGTGTACACTTCTACTACTTGCTAGATCCAGAATAGAGCTAACTATAAAAGGTTCATTTCCAAAGTTGGGTCTGCCGGGAATCGAACCCGGGAACCCTGAGACAGAGCATTAAAGCAAGCACCTTAACCACTCGACTAAGGGTTTTTTCTTAATTTTTTTTATGTTAAGCTTTTTATCGATAATAGTTACCGTCGCTCATAATATAAGCAATGCCACAGGTGCTACAAGTGCAGGTGCTTCGACCATAGTAGGATAAAGGGTAGGGATTAGGAAGGGGGATAGGGACCTAAACACAACAGCACACATGCTATTATTTCACGGTTGCCTTCTGTAAAGGGGTGGTTACTGCTACCAGATGGGCTACCCAAATGACTATGCAGCGTGTTCTGCCACTACTAAATCAAGATTCAAATAAAAAATCAAGTCTAAATTCAAAAACAAAGATTAAAGATTCTTGTAACAAATTTGTCTGTCTCTTATATTATCGGTTATTTGTACACTCATAAATAACCATCCACTAAGTAAATCTTTCATTTAAAGATTTGATTGCAGATATAAAATGATTTAGAATAATCATTTTAGAAGCAATGCTTGACCAATAAAAATATTTTTTTTTATGTTGAGTTCGGCAGACAGGCTGCCGGTCCACTTGATGGTAAGTGGCTACTGTCGCCTATAACACAAGCAACGCCAAAGCTGCTGTAAGTGCGTTGCCGACTGCAGTAGGATTAAGGATAAGGGATCTGGAGTGGATGGGGAAATGAGCTCTGGCATCCCTTACACACTCACCGAAACACAACAACACACGTGCTATTATTTCACGGTGGTCTTCTGTAAGGGGGTGGTTACTGCCGCCAGACGGGCTGCCTAAATGACTGCGAAAACGCAGTGTGCCCTGCCACTACTTTCCAAATCCAGACCAGAGCCAAGTTTGAAAAATTGAATTTGAAAAACCTAACATTTTTCAAAATTGACCCTGCCGGGATCCGAACGCGGGAACCCTAGAACAGAGCATTAAAGCACACTAACCACTCATCCAAAAGGCTCGTCAAATATTAATGTAATATTTGAAAAATTTATTTATTCATATTTATCACTAAAATACGAGTAAGGTATTTTTTTATCGCAAGCATTTATTATAATATTTTAAGATATTAACAGATATTACTGTGAAATTATTTATATTAATAATGACTGTTGTTTCTGATTGAGCCTATTTGGAAGTCCATTCCTCATTTGTTCGATATCCAATTGAGTCAATGTGCTAAGTCTAATCCAATCCAATCCGATTTTGTGCCAGTACTCTAATAAGTACAGAGTTCTCGAATTTCTTCATCTAAAAATATCCACCAGCTACACCAGCTGAATTTTTATATTAAGTAATAAAAAGAAAAAAATTGTAAGAGCCGAGATTACTTCGCAATATGGCAGCGAATCGATCGTTGTAAAACGCGAAACAAACAGAACATTTTGTTTTGTTTTGTTATAACCAAGAAAAAACAAAAAGGCGAGTGATTAACCGACGCAATTAAAAAATAAGCCGGCGCGGAACAACAGTGGCGCACTCGGGTGTTTAACTAGCGTTTCTCAAGTCGACGCGGCAAATGAGGGGTGTACTTGCTAATGAATAATTAATGCTCACACTATATTCCTCGCCAATTATAATTACGTAAGGAAAGCAATTACGGCACGCGTGGACGTGTTGCTGGCTGCTGATTTGAATATCATTAATTCTGCATTAATGCATTAAAATTTTAAAATTAAATTTAAAATTAAATTTTAATTAATTTTAATTTAAAATTAAAAAATTTACAGCAATTCTGCATTAAAATGCAAAAGATTAATATATTGTGAATCTATCTGAACCCTAAACTTGATCAAAATATGTTAAGTAACATGAAAATTGAAGACACGGATGAATGGAATTATAGTCGCATTTATAATATTTAACAAGAAGCCTTCGAATTAGTAAGGATGCATTTTTAATTTAAAAATGAAATTTATTAATTACTAGCTGAGCCCGAAAGCGCGTAATTTTTTTGTTTGTAAACCGATTGGAATGAAAAAAACCACTAAATGTTACGGGAAGCTCGCTACAATACATCAGTGAAAACAGCATTCAAATCGGTTAGGCCGTTTCTGAGATTCGCGTGCACAAACGCACAGACAAACAGACAATAATTCTAAAAACTTCTTTTTGACCACGGTAACATAAGTAGGTACAACTTACAAAAAATTTTTTTTTAAACATCTTTAGTTTGCAGACACGGCTCGTTTACAATTTTATTACCTATATGTTTAGATTTTCCGGAAGAATACATTTTAAACAAAATAAATACTACCTACTCGCATCGTCTTGAATTAAATGTTTTGGTCCCTCTATGACTTGAATTAACTATTTTAAGTAAGTAAGTAATGACACAGTGCATTTTAGCCTAGTTTAAGTACACAGAGTAAGTGTATGTATTTTAAGTAGAGTAGCAAGTGGAT
This sequence comes from Bembecia ichneumoniformis, assembly GCA_910589475.2. Classification (NCBI taxonomy): domain Eukaryota; kingdom Metazoa; phylum Arthropoda; class Insecta; order Lepidoptera; family Sesiidae; genus Bembecia; species Bembecia ichneumoniformis. The sequence continues at coordinate 5,366,221 of OU342537.1, read as the reverse complement.
TAGTGACGTATCTCATTGAAAAATGTTTTCCGGGCGCTCATTGAAAACTGATTACATTCGATTGCAGTCGTGCGAAGCCGCGGCGATTGGCTAGTTTATGATAAATTTCTTTTAGAAGAAATAGTCCTTTTGTTGAGAAATTAATATATTTAGATGCACTCCCGTGGTCCACTGAAAAAGGATCTCGGTGGGGGTTTGTAGAAGTGGTGGGTTGCGTTTCAAATATATCTTGGTGTGGTGTTTATAAATGTGCGCTTGGAAGGCTACTGATTCACTTCTGAGTAAAGTGTCAATGGAAACGCTAACTTATGTGAGTAATTTCAAATATTTTCTTAACCTAATAAAATTAAGATTTGTGTTAACTTGTAAGTTTTGAAAGTTACTTTTTATTTATTACTAATCGAAAAATCGAAACCCTAGATTTGAATATTAATTGAAATTTCCGAAGCTAAATATAATCCAAACTAGCTGAGCCCGCAGCTTCGTACGCGCGATATAGGGTGTAACTTTTTTGTTTGTAAACCGATTGGAGTGAAACAAACATTAAATGTTACGGGAAGCTTGCTACAATACATCAGTGAAGACCGCATTCAAATCGGTTAAACAGTTTCAGACAAACAGCGTGCACAAACCGATATACAAAAATTTAAAAAAATATTTTTTTGACCTCGCTAACATAAGTACAACGTGTACAAATTCTTTTTTTTTTAATTTTTTAATGTACAGACACGGCTCGTTTACAATTTTATTATAGTATAGATTAACGCGTAATGCTAGTAACGTTAGCACAGTAATAACAGTAGGTATTTACAATGTATCACTTTTTATGAAAGTGATACATTGTACTAATATTAAGTCCACTGCTAGGTTCAGATCTCTTCTCTGTATGAGAAAGCATGATGTCATACATGACGGCATTTGTCTTCAAAATTCATGACTTTTATGGGACGTACAAGTTTCCCAAAAAATGTTCCCTAACCTGACATAAAACCAGACATAACATAAAACCTCACATAACATGTACACAGGTTAGATAGTTAAGGTAAACAGTCAGTGACATAAAACCAAAAAGTATAGGGGTCACTTTGAACACACTTGAATAAACGAGTAGTCAATGAATTTTACAAAAAAAATTGTGAAAAATGTGAAAATACCTTCTACGGCGAAAAATACTAATCGGAAGTGTTGAATGAAAGCCAATGCGCGCCTAATGACAATGTGTCGCGTCGTCGCGTGCGCAGGTCGTCACGCCTCGCGCACCGGAAGCCGGCTCCGCCGCCGGACGTCGAGATTGTACGAGCCCCTGATTCCTTCCGGTGACTCCCAATGGACTCGCTGTGTGAAATTGACGGGTGTGAGACGTAAGAGGTGAGCGATTTATATACGTAAGTAACGCTCCAAAAATTTTAAATTAAATCATTGAGATTTTGTTTGATTTTGTTGGCCTCAAAAAAAAAAAAGAAAATGAATGTTCTTAGATAGTAATATAGTTTACATGGCAGAATAATACGCCATATAATTTTTGATTCGCGGACAAAAGTTAGTATTTATTGTACTAATAGCTTTGTTCTTAAATTGCCATAATCCACTAACAGTATGCAAAAGTCTTTATCAATTTTATTAAATGAGAAGTATTTTTTACTTTGTGGTTATGCGTGATTGTTTATTTTTATAAAAGTGACTGCGTAGTTTTACGTAACTTAAGGCCTAGTTCTAATGTCTTATATCAACCTTTTTTTTTAATTGTTTTTCTTCATTATGTCAAGAAGAATGAAGAAATGAATATTTATTATCAAAATGCTACTGAATTTCTTCTTTTTTTAAAGTCTCCGCTTACCGCTAGTGACTCGGAACGATTGGCGGTGATCTTTTTTTATTAAGCTTGTCATATCACTTGAATTCATGATTCACAGATTTACTGGCCAAATTATTCACTCAGTACACCAGAAATATTATTTGCGGAAATTTGGAAAGTTTAATTTTCTTTTTTTATTTATTTTTAGTATTTTTAATAATATTAGTTAGTAATTTAGAAAAAACACCAAAAATATTTAAAATTAAAATGCAATAAATAAGAGACAAAATAACAATGAAATGTACACTTTTCAAAATACTATTGTGAACCCAATCTTTAGTGGAAACTTGAAAGCTATAATGTAACCCTTAAAAAACATGAAGGAGTTTAAGTAAAGTCAAGAGTATATAAGTATGTTTTTAAAGATTTTTAAAAGCAAAATAATTTCCTTTCTATTTCCTCTCATGTGCTTATAGCGAGCACATGTTCCTTTAAATGGCACAAATTTATATTAATCTCTGTAGGTTTTATTTTGCTACGATCCATTTGTGTTGAATGTATAAAAAGATGAACACTTGTATTTAAGCTTAAGATATTATATTCTTAAGATATTAAAATGGCGAATTTAAGAAACGAACTTAAATATCGCTTGTGTCGGATAAAGAATACATGGACGCGAAATTCAAGTATAATTAAGTTTAATTTTTTTACCACTTCAATTATGTGAAGTAATTTTCGTAAATTTTGCAGTAGCAGGGTATATGCTACAGCTCGATGGCTGGCAGTAAAAAACGCCCTTACAGAATAACACAGTGAAATAATAGCACACGTGCTATTTTTTCACTGCAGGAGTAAAGTATGCTAAACACTAATTTCTGCTGTTTGTTGAAAATGCCTTCATAATTTATTATTTATTATTTCTGTTTCGCGGAGCCTTTGGGAATCAATGTATGCTTTCCTTTAGTTTTGGAGATCAATTAGATTTGGAGCGGGTGGGAACAAGCCTTATAAGCAATATTACATATCCATTGTAATACTATTATATTAAAATAACTATAGCGCTTTGAATAATCAAGCAATTCTAGATTATAAGCTAAATTGTACATTTTGACATCCATAGAGTTAACTTAGGCATTTGACGTGTTTCTAAGATAAATCCAGAAGTGTGTAATAGTTGCTTCGTGCGATTTTGTCTAGTATAAGATTTATTAGAAGGGTAAAGTATATAGTTTCAGTAGTGAAGATTAATTAAATACATTTAAAATGTAAAACAATACATTTTCTTAATTATTAGAGTAATAAAAGTGTAAACGCCTTTGTCACCTGTAGTGTCGGTATACTGATTCTCACGGCGTAGACTTGCTTCTCACGCGCTCAACTTACATTTCCTTCCTGTCCGCCCTGTGCGGTGCGTCTGAGCACGGTGCGTTCGGATATTTCATACGAAAACTACATTATAATCGTTCAAATGTAATGTTATTCTTTCATGATAAAATTGTTCATGTAGGAAAACATACCATTAAATTACGGATAACTTTCAATTTTAGATACAATTATAATTTAAGATTAAAATCCATATAAATTTGGATGGCTTTTTTAAATAAACTCTTTGTACTGTACTTTTATGGGCTTAAAATTATTATATTACTAGCTGAACTCGGCCACGCTTCGCTGCGGCCCATACGGCGGCGGCGTGCGCATGGGGCGCGCGGTACAGGACACTGCTTATATATAATACTATTTATCGTAGCATGATGTTATATATCCTATAGCTTTCCTCGATAAATGGACTATTCAAAACAAAAAGAATTTTTCAATTCGAACCAGTATTTGAGATTAGCGCGTTCAAACAAACAAACAAACTCTTCAGCTTTATAATATTAGTATAGATTCGCTCTCAAAAGTATACATTTACATATTTTAGACTTCACAATAACTATTAATGTTAAAATGACTTCATTTTGATTTATACGTGCGCCGATAATATCCGAACGTGTTGTCCTCAAGGGTCACCTAGTGGTTGTAAGCGATATACTTAGGGGCGATAATCGTTTGCCACCCGCCGGCCTGGGAACGATATCTTCCGGGAGCTTGCCCCCTTGATTCTAAGTGACAAATCTTTTTTTGATTGTGAGAATGTAGGAAGGAAGACCATTTACGGGTTAAGTGGTCATCCTATATTGTTCCCACATTTTCCGTAGGAATAGGATGTTCCATTTAATTTTTGAACAACATTTTGTTAAAGTGTCTATATTTTATAGCAGGGGTTTCTATTGTGAATATGTATACATCTATTAAACAGCCTTTTGTTAATACTTAATTTTATAAATATGCAGTTATTTTAATATAATTTTATAATTTTTCTTATTGTTCCACCATTGTTATATATGTATGTTTATAAGATTGAAAGTTAATGTTAAAAATGATTGAATTTCTTGATAATACTTATTTATTTCGAAATATTTTACAATTAGTCTTTTTTATATAATATTAATTTTTTATATTTATATTTACTTACTATATTTTTTAATTTTTATATTTATGGAAGTAGAAAGAAAAATTACAAAATCTTCAAGACAAGAAAGATTTTTCTCTAAATTTTACACCGGTTTAAAATGCATCCCTCGATATCAGCAAAGAAAATGTGGCCCGTTCTTAAACTTAACGTTTGCGTTTTTTTATTGTTGCGGTTAAGGATCCATTGTTTCATCCCGGGCCAGTCCCACGGGTTCTTGTCTTGAGTGCAAACAGGTCACAGTACCGAGCTTTGTTATAATGTTTCATTGTTTAACTAGGCTAACATTCCCACGGGAGCGGGGAGTTGCGGGTGATAGCTCCTTTTGTCTTAAATATTTCTTACACTTTTATCTTGTATTTTCTATACGCTAATTAATATGTATTGAACCCTTAACGTCCGAATTAAAATCGAGAGATTTAATACTTTGTCTAAGATTAGCTCATAAAAATCCTGGTTTTAAAAGTTATATCCTCTAAAATATACCTTTCCAGGTAAGACGCGTCAACTCAAAAATTTGTCCGCTCAATACTTGAGAATGTATCACACAAAGATATAGATAATGTCATTTTATAATAAATATAGTTCGCGTGTCAGTATGATTGTTAGACAACAGAGCGTCATATTGAGGTGCGTTACGTATCGCTCAGGCTCAAGCGACTTTAGTTTTGTTTGTGTAGAGTTCTTAAAATATAGACAGGGTTAGAGGGAAAAAAATACCTAAGTTCCATGACAAATAGAACTTAAGTAAAATTAGTTTTTTTTAAGGGACAACGGGAGCAGTCGCATGTAATGTAACTTTTCAGATTCTATTTTGAGTAGGTATTACGTTTAGTTGATTCCACAATGTCAGAAGACGCGGTCGTTGTGCTGAGTGCAGCAATATTAATTCGACATTATTTACTTTAAAATAAAACATCAAGTGCGAGTCGAACTCGCGTGAAGAGGGTTCCGTACGATGTTACCTATCCGCACAATATTGAGTGATTTACCATGTTATTTTAATATTATGGACTTCTTATAGGTTTTCCTATAATAATCTATAAGTAGAAAACTAATTTCTGTATTTTTTTTTTCAAAATTTTAGGTTCAGTAGTTTCGGAGATAAGGTCAATTTTCGTCTATTTTCTTGAATAACTTGGAAACTATTTATTTTAAAATTACAAAAATTACAAAAATTACATTTAAGATCTTCACAACAAGACCTTCCATTTGATATGTCACACTATGCAGTTTTCAATTTTTTTATTTTCCACCTTCCCCCAAAAATGCCCTCCTATATACAGATTTCATCTATTCACGTCACACCTCTTCGTTTGGGTCACAGAAATTTATATGTGTACCAAATTTCAACTTAATCGGTCTAGTAGATTCCGAGATAATTGACGTACAGCACCCTAAAAAAGAGAAGAAACGATATTGGTGTCATTATTTCAAAACGATATAGGATGCGCACTGTATCCTATATCGTTTTCTCCTCCGTCACTGATGTAATGCTCGATTCTGGAACGTTACATTACAGGCGAATGCTCCCAGTGAGGAAGCACCTTAATATTATTTCCATTATAATATATTATACATAATTGTTATAATATAAAGTCGCTGTCCACTTTTGTCTGTTTCTTCGTTAACTTCTTCTAACTTCTTTGATACGGATTACATACAAATTTTATAGCAAATTAAAACAAATTTAAAGAACAATATATGTAAATAATAAATAAATAAATATTATGACGGCCCTTTAGATGGAATGTTGGGACAAAAATGTGTTGAAAATGGTCTTCTATAAGTGAATGGTTACAGTTGCCAGACTGGTTGCCAAATGTATGACTGCAAAATGCAATAATATGCTTCTCGTGACTCGATTATTCACTGTATTGGTTCTACTACTTTTCTTTTAAGGTTCATTTTGCAAAATTCATTATATTTATAATGTAGGCATTTTTATATCTCTTAAATAGTATATGCTTAAACTTGTATGATGAATAATTAATTTCACCATTTCTAATCGTTTTTAAGTCTATAGTGAATTCACCTTTAGTTTTAGTGCCAGTAATATGAACATCATAACGGAAGGCCGATCTGTTGTGGTGTACTGTTCGCGAAACATCTGTTCTTGTCGTGTATGCGCCCCCATCATCAGTGTGAAACGACCTTTATTATAATCTCACATTATAATGATATTAAATATCACTTTCTCGTATTTAATTTAAAAAAATGATAGATTTATTTTTATTTTTATGTTAAGGTCGACAGACAGGCTGACGGTCCACTTGATGGTAGATGGCTACCGTCGCCCATAACAGAAGCAACGCCACAGCTGCTGCAAGTGCGCTGCCGACTACAATAGGATTAAGGGTAAGGGATTAGGAGGGAACAGGGAAATGGGCTCTGGCATCCCTTACTCACTCACCGAAACACAACAGCACGTATATATGCTGTTATTTCACGGTGGTATTATATCACTATTAAATAATTAATATTGTAAACATTAAGGATATTATTTAATATAACTTAAACTAAAGCTTAACTAAAACTAAATAACTAAATTTTTATTCAATTTTAACTTTATCATCTGTTTAATATTAATCAAAAATAGATGACACAAATCACAAATAAAATAAAAAAAATGTTTTATTAAGTCTATAGTAATATTAAAGAGACAAAGCGGATTTTTAAAGTTTGTATGTTCTCCAAGAACTAATGCATTAATTTCTTAAAAGATTACATCAAACTCATTGATAAAAAATAAATGTAAGTAACCTAAGTTATGTGTCTATCTTAAAATATGTAACTTAAATTGCATTACGTATAATGTTTTTAACAAATTAGTTAGCAAATTTACATTAATTTCTTATAGACATAGTGGAGACTGTACACTACTTTTTTCTCTCTTAAGAACCAAATAATTTAGGAAACCATACTCGGCCATACATAGATCTCATTAAAGTATCCAATTATTCGACCGTCATGTTGGCCCAAAAAGGAGCCGTGAAGCGAGTTTCAATTTCGATGTCTTGGGCTGATTGGATGATTTTATAAAGTTTCGTTTCACTTTGGTCTGGCAGTATTCGAACTTTAAAATGGTAATAGTTATTGGGTTATGGAAAGATTAATTTGTTGTAAATTATATTATTTTATTAGCCACTATTTGGTTTAGCAGAAAAGTGTGTTCGTACAGCGCAGTCGGAACAGAATTCACAAAGTAGGTATAATAAGCTCTTGTATGAAACAAAGAGCTATTGTAATAAAGTTAATGTCTATATGTGTGAAGAAGACAGACTTTCAGTCTACTTGTTAAAGTGAGATAGATTTATTTTATTATATTCCAACAGTAGTGACACGCAATAAAATCTGATTTCAATTATAACAACAGCTGTTTTTTGTATGTTAAGATCGGCAGTCAGGCTGACGGTCCACTTGATGGTAGGTGGCTACCACAAGCAACGCTACAGGTGCTGCAGTAGGATTAAATATAAGGGATTGGGAAGGGATAAGTAAATGAGCTCTCGCATCCCTTACTCACTCACCGAAACACAACAGCACAAATGCTGTTATTTCATGGTGCTCTCCCGTATGGGGGTGGTTACTGCCGCCAGACGGGCTGCCCAAATGACTGCGAAACGCAGTCTTGCCCTGCCACAACTTTCCAAATCCAGACTAGAGCCAAATTTGAAAGTTCTTTTTTCAAAGTTGACCCAGCCGGGAATCGACCCTAGAACAGAGCGTTAAGGCAAGCACCCTAACCACTCATCCAACGAGCTCGTCAAAATGTATTTCATAATAAAAAAAATTACAAACTTCCAGACGTTCTCTTTTTTAGGTATTTTCATTGAGTTATTCAGGCTATACTATAGGAAATAATTTAAAATTATTTTCAAAGACCGCAAAGTGAGAAAGAACAAAGTGGAATAAAGTTTTTCGTAGCGCGCTTCCTGCTTGTCGTGTTCCGAATTCCTTATGATTGTGACGTGGATGCGCACGAATAGTTTTTTTTTTTTTTGGAAATTGATATTACATCTCTTAGGTGGCTATTAGAGCGTCTGTCTTCCGGTTGTCAAAGACTAGTGGCGCGTGCACGCGTGCACACTTAATTGCTTCATTTGAAGAAAGGACACGTCATTTGTATATTGAGGTGTTCTGCTCTGTCGAGGACGAAACAAATTGTATATTTTTAGGGAACTCATTTCTAATGTTACACACATCAATCAAGCGTAACTCGAACAAATATGGATCGCAACGGAATTGTATCGCAATCACGACGACGACGAAAAGAAAATTGGACAAAATTCATCATTTTACACGTAAACGAATTATCGGCTAGCGAATTTTATGCCGCGTCGGTACGTTCGGTGCGTCCGCTTATTCAAACAAAATACCAACCAATCACGATTTTGTGAATTCGAAATTTGTTAAAGCCCAGCGGTACTACAGAAAACCAATACCGTGTACACACCGTCTACATACACGTATGCACACTAAAACTACGCGTGGGCTAAGCAAACTTGTGTATGTGTGTCTCCATTCACGCACACACGCGCGACGCTGACTTATAGGTACATTTACGCACACAATGCGATATTGCAAAATGGGCTAGTCGAATGTATTCGTTCGCCCGGCGGCCGTCGTCGGGAGGAGTGTCGAGGGGGGCCAGCGAGATGCGTTTTTGTGCACGACTGTACGCTTTAGCAATGTTTGTGAGCAGATATAAGTGCGTAACCGATAACGCTTTTGATACACGCATACGTTCTCCGCTAACGATTTTAGTGAGCCCATTAAAGCCGTCTGCGAGGGAGACGCGACCAAAAAGCGGTAGGCTTTATAAAAATAAAACAGGTTTAGGTATTTTAGGTGATACACTAAGTGGCTTCGAACGGGTAAGTCTGTCGTCCTCGGAGATTTAACTACACCTGACTGGCCATGCTCACGGGCCGGTTCACACTTCTTTCAGCGCTTTGAAGCGGCCGAATGGAAAGCTACATGAAAGGGCCCGCTTACTTCGTTACTGAGGAAAAAGAAAAAGAAGCGAAAAATGTGCAAGCGAGCGCGAATTCGGGACTTTGCAATCAGTCACTCAAAACTCATCTCTCGATGATTCCAGATAGAAAAGGAACGAGATAAGTCTATAGTTGTCAGGGTGTTCAATAACAAAGTTACAATAGGGTTGTCAATTTTTTTATATACATATTTTTAAACGTTATAATTATACGGTATATACCAAGTTAATAGACGAACTCTATAAGCGATGACGCACTAACAATGATTATAATATGTTCTATTACTAACTTTGGTGAGCGGCGCTGCTCGTATGTGCCATAATACGTTTTATCTTTTATAAATATGTTGTTACCGTTGTATGTTGCGTTACATACATATATTCTAAACTAGCTGAGCCCGCAACATCGTACGCGTGGTAAACTTTTTTTTTGTAAACCGACTGGAATGAAACAGACACTAAATGTCACGGGAAGCTTGCTACAATACATAAGTGAAAACCGCATTGAAATCGGTTGAGCCGTTTCTGAGATTAGCATGCACAAACGCACAGACAAACAGACAAAAATTCTAAAACCTGTTTTTTGACCTCGCTAATATAAGTACAATGTGTACAAATTTATTTTTAAATATTTAATGTACAGATACGGCTTTATTATATGAATAGAGATTTTACTGTAAATTTTTATAGCTACTAACATGAATGTAATAGCTGAATTAAATGATCATTATTTTTTTATTATTACAAAGATAGGAACGTAACGCTTCTGTGTTTTAATGTGTTTTTTTTTTTGATAAAAAAACTTACAATCAAATAGAGTAAAATAAATTCTATTTTACTCGGCCACGTGCTTGTTAGAGAGATGATTATGAAAATGATATTCAGGTATTTTTTAATGTTAAGATCGGTAGACAGGCTAACGGTTCACTTGATGGTAAGTGTCTACCGTTGCCTATAACACAATCAAAGTCAAAGCTGCTGCAAGTGCGCTGCCGACTACAACAGGATTAAGGATAAGGGATTAGGATTAGGACCACCGTGCAATAGTGCTGTTATTTCACGGTGGTCATCTGTAAGGGGGTGGTTACTGCCGCCAGACGGGCTGCCCAAATGATTGCGAAAACGCAGTGTGCCTTGCCACTACTTTCCAAATCCAGACCAGAGCCAAATTTGAAAAGTTGATTTTTCCAAGTTGACCCTGCCGGGAATCGAACCCGGGAACCCTAGAACAGAACGTTAAGGCAAGCACCCTAACCACTCATCCAACGGTTATTTGTATGTAGATTATGAACAAAAATGACTATGTATACTAAGAAAGAAGAAAGTAAATTATTAATATTTATTATATAATGTGACAAGTTTTTTCTAATCTTCAAAATACACCCACTCACTAAACGTAGAGAATGCTCAAAATTACGTCAAACTGACCACACGTCAATGGAACGCGTTGTTTCTAAATATCTATTTATTTAACCTAATCCGTTACACCAGTCTCCCTTGTAGGCACTATTTCCGTAGGTACAAGCACTAACACAAAGCAAAACTGGTCATGTCCACTCCTCTCGGACGTATACGAATTTTCGCACACAGCGCCATCTCAGTTTTACCGCACACGAGCATCTGTATAAAATTTATGGCGCACACTTTTGCAACGGCCCAACTATGCTAGACTATGTATACTCGTAGAAGGGGGGTTGGGACTGGTCAGCCATTTCATGTCGAGATTTATAACCTCTCTGTGCGTTAGCCTCACTAAGATTCTGCATTTGCAGCTGACGGATGAACCGTGCTTCGAGTCGCGGTGTTGACCACTGAAACACTTTATTGCGCGTCAGTACACAAACGGTTGCACGTTTAAAATTAATTGAACGGTTAAGTTGTCAGTTCGAATTTCAAATATCTAAATGACTCACTACGAACTGTTCTGCGCGAAGCGTCTTCCAATTTCAAAATTTGGACGCGTGTCTCTCGGCAACGTAACCGTCGGGCCATTATTTCAAAATGTACGTTAGGGGAGGGGGTAGTCGTATGGGTGGTAGGGGGTTGTAGGTGCGGGGTCAGCGTGGCTGTTTGTCTATCGCCGCGTTTTCCCATTCACCGGGTGAATTTTCCGAAGCCCATTGCGCTTCCGACTCCCACCGGGTGCCCCCTTTGAGCCGTCCTATCTGTATTTTTATTAACGGAATTATAGAGTCTGAATGAGTAGGCACTGGCTACTTATATTGATTAGTTTGAGGATGGGCAATTTAGCTTGCGGCTATTATAACGTAAGCGTATGTGTGTTCCTACAGTGTTGAAAATTTCTATAATTAAACTCTCTACATGCGTTTCTAATGGCGGAATATGACAAGAACAACCGACAACTAAAAAAATAGCAAGGATCCGAAAGCCTCAATCCTCAACTTGAACCTTAGAACAATAGGCAAATTTGTTAGATAAATAATAAAATTAGGATGTATCATCAATTTTGGAAGACAACTGAAAGTCTATAAAATTTAGAAGATTTTTTTTATAACAAGGGTAGAAGTTAATTTTCAATTTATTGAAGTGAACAATCATGCTTTTTGGTATACTTGTTTATTATAATTCTTTTTTCAAAACTAATCTGTAACAATATGAACAAACGAACCTATGGTGTAGGCGATGGTATAGTCAGCACCATGAAGCAGGTCACTGGCCTGCCGAGTGGACTTTATTGTAAAAAATAAACAGTAATCTACCTTCAGATCTATTGTCGTTTGTATTCATGTATCTACCATTTCTGTTCTGTTAAAAGTGTACATATGATATAAAATGTAAGTCTATCTACAGAATTTTATAATAAAAAATGCACATCGAGCTTTCATACAAAATGTTACCTATGTCTTAATCTTTTAGCATTTAAACAATATTGCTTGCTAAGTAAAATAAGCCATTCTGCATTTTTAATTTCGTACATAAGTCTGAATTAACTTCTAGGAATGGGGTATATTCGTGAATCAATGTGGGCGTTTCGGTGTGATTAAGAAATACATTACAGCTACGCTACGTAAAGTCTTATCAGCGAAATGTGGGAGACATGCCGTATATACAATTGTACATAGTTAATTGTCCGAATTTCAAATTGAAAAAGCAATATGTTCACAATTATATTAGATATTATAGATATTAATTAGAAAAATATATGATAATTATTATTTATTGGAGTTTAATCCTTAAGAATCGATTTCGATTTTCATATAAAAGTAAAATTAATACAAGCGTTAACTAAAAAGCGTTACTTTATCTGTCACTTTGACATTTGTGCGACAGCTGACGCGTGTATTTATTATTTCTATTTTCTGGGATTATAAATGCAAACGTCAAAATCTTGTATGAAAAGTATAGTTCGCCATGAGGAACGAAATGATAGCACGTTATAACCTACTGAACTATTTGTACTTATACCTACGAGGAAAATTTTATACATTTAATTTTATACGTTACTCCTTGTAAACTCCAGTCGTGCGTCGGAGCTGACATTCATACTTTTTTATTTTTCACGTGGACACGTAATCGACAAGCAGACAGTCTATTTCACAGCCGTAAACCCACAAGGGTTGCTTTGATCATCATACAAAAAGATTAAGGAACAAAAATACGACAGCAGAAATAGTATTGTTTCAAGTTAGTCTTCTGTAATTGGTGATCATTTTTATCACACGGGGTTTGGGGAAACCTCGGACGAACTACCCTTACTATAGTGTATCTTATCTTCCAGGAAGGACTCTGTTAGTATGAAAATGTGAGCAAATTATTAATACCAAGCGAGGCATTAAAACGATAAGCTTGAAAAAAAAAATTACCTAATGTTTGCCAAATAGATTAGAAGTCGGATTTTCATGCGAGTTATATTTGTGTATCGTTGGACGATATCATCGCATTCGGTAATCGACATTCGAAACTGCTTTGTTCTTGATTAATGTTCCGCTTTATCGGTTTATGTTCCAACCGTTACTAGTACAAAATCCGATTTACGATTTTAGTATCGACTTCGGGAATGTCTTTTAATTTAAAAGTATTTTAAAATTTCGCTGCAATGGACTTCTGCACTTTTGTGGTAGTGTATTTATATGTGACATACGTTATTACTTTATCCGACAGTATAAACTTCTTTTCGTTGTGGAGAGGCATACACTGGTATAAGGTCACGTCGCAAGCCCTCTGCAAGGTGTCTCTTTCTGTTTTATAATAAAAGCTCGGCTGACACCACGGAGAACGCAGGTTCGAATCAATCGGTTTACAAACGAAAAAGTTACGCGCTTTTCCGTATACCACGCGTACGAAATTGCGTGCTCAGCTAGTTATACAATATTTTTTAAAATGAATATCTGATCTATTAATTTTTTTAAATATATCAAAATTTACAGCGATGTGAAAAAGGACTGCAATTAGTAAAAAGTATTAAAGTTGTTTGTCATAAGTAATTTATTTTTTTCCCAAATAAAAACCTTTATATGAATTTATGCACTATACATATATGCACTTTACACAAATGACTATAGACACACCATATTATCACATTCGAATATTAAATTCATACTTCGGTCCCCAGTCTGATAGAATAAAGGCTGCAACGGGAAGTGTCGGTGCATACACGTCAGATTATTTGAAAATTCATGCACCGCCCGCCCTGTCAGTACTGCGGACGATATACATATCCAACAATAAGTCAAGCAGTATAAAACGCTATTATAGCTCTTAATACGAACGCGTAAAGACGAACGTGTGTGCGTATTCGTGCCTTCGCTTGATCTGTTAGGACTGGTTTTGTTCGGTCGCCAACTGGCGAAAATCCTGAAGCCACGGAATGGGAGCTGCTGCTTATTCGTGTGTTCGAAAATTAAATATCGAATTCAACCGTTTTTTGTAGTCCATTGAAGCTAAAAGCAGCGACAGGCTTAGGGTGCAATGTTAGGCTGCTATACAGTGGACCATCCGTTTGAACGTGAATCTCTGAGTTTAAAATAATATAAATAAAAATTGATCTTCGAAATGTATGTACGCCCATAACTTTCGAACGGGTAGACCGATTTTAATTCGGTTTTGACTAATGGAAAGAGGGATAAACGGGGAATGTTTATGTATATAAAAATTGCACCACGGGCGAAGCCGGGGGCGGGCCGCTAGTTTCAAATAGATTTCAAATTTAGATTAAATTTTAAGAACACTTGTCCTAACAAATGTTCTTAATTTTTTTTAAAACAAATGTTTAAAGATATGTATACGTGCATTGAAGCCTGGTTTTTCGTTAAGTGTTTTATCTGCAAACTGTTTTAAAATTTTCACCTATTGATTTTTTATATTAATGGAAATATTTTCTATAATTTTACAACATAATTGACAGTTTAATTAATTTAACAATTTTTTTAATAAGAATTTTATTTTATAAAAAAATGGAAAGTTCTTTTTGCGAATACTGAAATTTTAAAAATAAGGGATACATTTAGTTGTAATATTTACCATTAATATGATTTTAAACACTTATTCAATGTGAAACACGCCGGCGGCTGGATCTGGAACAATAAGAAACATTATTATATAAAAAAACATTTCTTACATGTGCATACCAAATTGAAGTAATTTGGAAAATAAAAGTAAATAATAGAATTTATCAATATATTCATCTATTAAATACATTGATTAAAAGGTAAATTTCGTCTTCTTTTCTGAATGAAGTTCTTCTTTATTCTAGGTTATTTCGTGTTATTTAAGCCAAACTAAAATAAAACTATCAGTTTATAAAAATGCGTATAAATGCGGGTAGCATTTGCGAGGGCTTAGGGCTTTGCCAAACAAACTTAATTATGTTTTTTTTATATATATATAGTTTTCTTATATTGTAAACAACCAATTAATTATTTTCTAAGTTAACTGGGTACATTGCCTTTCAGCGTACTTGGTGGCTACTTGTAAATGTCCTTAATAATCACCGTCTCAACGAAGAGTATCATTAAATAACATCTCGTGTGCTATTGTGTTTAGGTTGTGTTTGTGTTTGTGTTTAGGAGTGAAACAGGCAGAAACTTTATTATATATAATGTGTCAATATACCTACCTAGATATAGTTGATTAAATAAATATGTGTATAATTGCGATAGCTCGTAAGGATGTTTGTTAAAAAAAAAACTTCACCACCTATTTGTAAAAGAATTTTTGGATGGAGTGACGAAATATGAATTAAACTTGTAAAGGGTTCATTTTCAACTTGTAACATGCGGAACCCAATGCAGGCAAAACATTACCCACAGTACGACAAATTCATAAACTCCTTTGTGTTACGAAAACAATCACTAGACACGTAACCACCTATCTCCTTATCGATAAGAATGACACAACTAACTTATCGATATCGATCAATACGGGTACTACCACGTGCACGAGACAAGACCACCCGGCGCGAGCGCGTGCCCTAACACGTTTTATTGTCTTCCCTTTTTTTTTAATAAAAACATATTTACAACTATTGCATCCATGAACAACTAGTGACCTGCCCTGGGTTTCCGTCAGTGTAATTTGATGACAGAAATCTTATTCTACATTAATTACCCAAGGCAATTATAATTATAGAGAAACTCCGTATTGCTCCCGAAAGCTTGAAACTTTAACTTATTCACGAATTCTGATAATACGTGCAGTGATCTAAATATTCAGCTAAAATTTTAAAATATTAAAAGACTATTGTTTATTCCAATCAAATTGCTAATCAGATTAAAACATAATATTATTTTTACATATTTTTGTTTGGATAATTATGTAGTCGAAAAAAAAATCTCTTTGTTACTTGTATTAATGAAAGTAAAAATTATCTTTTTTCTGTTACTTGTCATTTAATCAATTTTTATTTTATTTAATCACTACATCCTATTCTATAAAGAAACATTTATTTTATTATAAAATGTATTATTTTATAATTTGGGTGGTAATTATATTCTATGGCCAAAAAAATAATAATAAATATTTTTTCTTTATTATTAACTAACGGCCCGCCCCCTGCTTCGCCCGGCGTGCAATTTTTATATACCCTAAAACATTCCCCGTTTATCCCTCTTTCCAATAGCGAAAACCGAATTAAAATCGGTCTACCCGTTCACGCGTGATGCCGTGACCAGGAGAAATAGGGATTCATTTTTATATATATATAAGATTTGTCTAACAATCACTGTTATGGATCACAAACAGTTTACCTAAATAATTATATAATCCTAGATTAGTACTAGTTAGTAGATTTTTAATTTTTTTATGATTAGTGCTTATTTAAATTAATAGTTGGTATGTATTGATTTTCTCATACATTTCTTTTGGTTTTGATTATTAAATATTCTGTAGAATACAAAACTACACCTTACGAATCCAATCTATATAAATAAAAATGGATCTTCGAAATGTATGTACGCCCATAACTTTCGAACGGGTAGACCGATTTTAATTCGGTTTTGACTAATGGAAAGAGGGATAAACGGGGAATGTTTATGTATATAAAAATTGCACCACGGGCGAAGCCGGGGGGCGGGCCGCTAGTAAGAAATAAGTTTGATTGTGTTGTTTCCCCGAAAATGTATGCTTTCTACTTTTCTCTTCTATATTACTCAATCACTTTGATAAGGTTTCCAAATAATATCTAAATAACAGAATTGTAACTTTGAACATTTTTTTTTTCAACAACACCTTTATATGTGTATTATTGAAAAAAAAAAAAAAAAAATAACAAATGAAGTTGCAACAACCTTTGAATTTGCCCACATTTCGACTAATAAATCATACTGTTAAGTTCACAAGATGTTCTCGGCCAGGTGCCACGGGCGTGCGCCGGCGCAGCAAAAACCTTTTTATTGCCCATTTAGTGCTCAATGCTGGCACTCGAAACGCCTAATTGTCGAGCAAAGGAGCCCTTCAACACCGGAAGCAATTTGTTAATGTATTTGATTCATACCTTTGATTTTTTTTTAATGTATAGGTCGTCTGACAAACTGATGGTCCACTTAATGGTAGGTGGCTACCGTCGTATACAAGCAACTCCACAGGTCGACCAAAGTAGGATTAAGGATAAGGGACAGAGAAATAAGAACTGGGATAGGTTAATTCATACATTAATTCAACCTATTGAATTACTTTCATACAATAGGTTTTCTTGTTGCGTATTATTTGATGAATTGATTTATGTTCATTATATAAAACTTTGTTTAGAAGCAATGTGATTCGAAATATTGTTTTAATTCTGTATTAGGTATTGTTCTTTTTTATTGCAGTAGGGTTTCTATCCAAATAAAAATCTTTATATCGTCAATACGTATTATAAAATAAAATCGATGTCCGCTTCTGTCTGTATCTCCGCCAACTTTTTCTAATCCACCCATTTTGATACGGCTTTCACGGAAAGAGCGAAAAACGAGGCAGGCTTCTGTATATAATTTGCAGAAAAATTTGCATCCTTGCGAGCCGGGGCGGGTCCCTAGTAAATAAATAAAAGATAACCCATTGAAGGTTTTTAGAAGTCGTTGTGTCCATTTCGGACATAAGCGCTGATAATAAACGGATAGACAGGAGCTATAGTATAATTTAAATCGCTATATACCTAATAGAAAAACACTCTTTTAACAAGGATACTTTTGAATTTTATAAAATAAATAATCGCATAAGAGAAAAAAGCAGGATACAGGCATATATACTTTTACTTATAGAACATTTCTGTAACACAGATTAGCAAAAAGATCGTAAGGTTGGTGACATCTGCGATTAGACTGTGAATTAAAAAACTTGACAATTGATACGAGTACTACCATAGAAGAAAAAAATATATAAAACGCCATGAAGATTTAGAAGTCAAATTTATATGAAAGTGAAATGATTTGTGTAAAAAAATCTTTTGTTGCTAAATGGTGCAATATATTGGTATTGATCCCTATTATTGATTCGAAGGCACGTTTGGTGTGATACAATGAAGAACTACTTATAAGCAATCTTTGCTAAACTACCATTTTTGCTACATCTTGTTGCTAAAAAACTTTATGCAGCCCTATATGTACCTATTAAAGTCCTAAACACAAGTAAAGGTCACACAGATCATAAATTGTAGAGAAACTATGCTTCAGTTTAAATAATATTACTTAGTTACAGTAGTACCTAGTATTTAATCTTCAACATTGTTTGTTTATTTTTAACTAGCTGAGACCGCTATTCGCTTATCAAATACGCGTAGCGCGTAACGTTTTTGTTTGTAAACTGTTTGGAATGATTATTATATTACGGGAAGCTTGCTAAAATACATCAGTGAAAACCCCATTCTAATTGGGAGATTAGAGTGCACAAACGCACAGACAGACAGACAAAAATTCTAAAAACAATTTTTTTGACCTCGGTAACATAGTACAAAGTGTACACATTGTTAAATTGATTTTTTGAAAAAATATTAAATGTACAGACATGGTTCGTTTACGATTTTATTGTATAGATTAAAGTTATGTCGCTTCAATAATTAAAATATTGTTTTTAAATAAAAAAATATATCTAAATCTCTTTTAACATTATTTTTTTCAATTTAAAAAAAAATGTGAAATGTCCGTTATATAATTTTTTTTTTCTATCTTCACAAATCATGATGACTGCCAAAATCACCAAACATGTCTCATGAAACCGTCAAACTTGCCAAAAGTCGTCAATGATTCCCTTAATGTGTCGTCGGCTCACTGTCGCAGATAATTTCGCAAAAGCTCCGAAGAGTCGTTTTCGTATCGTTTGTTGTCGCATAACTCACTCATCTCGGCCGGCCGCACTCTTATTTATACTTGGCGCCGAACACCTCGATGTATTTCGAATTTTCCAGAAAATGTAAACAAGATTGTAAACAAGTCATTGAAAGTTCATGAATGCTATTTCTGTTGAAATGTAAACTCTATGTTGTAAACATAAGGACCAATTTTCTTTGACACTAATCAGGAAAGGTCGTGGTTATCATCGCTAGGGTATGTATAAACATCGAGACTTTCGGCCGACGCGAACGCTTTTTTCAGAACGTTCCCTAGTTAGTCGTGACAATAATTTATCAGTTTATTTTCTTAACGGCTGTACCGATTTCATCCGATTGTAACATAATTTAGACTGATTAGATTAATTTTATATTTAATTTAAAACTGGTTTTTTTTTCGGTATATTTGTTATTAATGAACAAAAGGAACAACTTCGTTAATAAATGAGTCATAGTATAAATATTATATAGGCACCTATAAGTTCGTGACTCCTTTTAAAATTCTCTTGTGCAATATAGGAATACCGGAAGAGCGGTTTGCAAAGAAAAAATCTATTTTAATAGTTAATTTGTATCGTTCACAGCGGGGGTTGTAGGATGCGGGACGTAGACTGTTAATTTGGTGCAAGTAGGCCAATTTTGTGGTCTATTGTCGTACGAGGGGCTCCAAGAATTGTTCCTTAGTCAACGCCCGCATCTCTATGCCAAATATACATTAATGTTTGTCGAAGTGTCTTTGTGATTTCCGGTTTTTTATTTGTAGAGTTCAATTGAGATACCGAGGTTTCGGAGATCTTTAAACGGGTCGTGAATGAGATATTTTGCTTGCAAATTTTTAATATTTGATGTCTTTTTGCGTGTTAGGTATTTTTTAGGAAGATGTTTTTTTAGGAAGTGTTTTTTAGGTTTTAAATAACTTTTTTATGCTACTAATATTGTATTCACATTTAAAATTAATATTATTAAGACTAGCTGTTGCAGGCGGCTTAGTCCGCGTCTCTTTATAAAATACTAGCTGACCCAGCAGACGTTGTCCTGCCAGAACCCGAAAATAATACCGTAACCCGATTGTGGCGCCACCAAACGGGTCCAATTTATTTTCAAACCATATGTTAAAGTGACGCGTCACTTCACGTCCATGAACGACGTACGGTTAAATTATTTGAATATTCTTCATACAAAAATACTAAAGTCGCAATTAAAAAATGGGGGGTGGGGGCAGGAGGGTGAAAAATACTTTACAACCTTTTTCATACCTACCAAAAATACAAAAAATATATATAAAAATACTCGTAGTTCCAGCCGTTTCGGAGGAGTTTTGTTACAAAACACTGTGACACGAGAAATTTATATATTACATTATCCGTGGAAAACGATAAGTTTGTATGGAGGGGGGATAAGATGGGGAAGGGTGAATAGCTTATGTTACTCGCTGATAATGTAGCTTTCTACAGGTGAAAGAATTTTTAAAATTGGTACTATAGTTTTTCAGTTTATTCATTACAAACATACATACGTACAAATCTTTTCTCTTTATAATATTAGTATAGATATAATAATAATATGTTGTAAGGTTTGCTTTCTTCTCATTATTCGTACTCTCCCGGCGTATAGTGGTCGTGGTGATGGATCGTCTAATAAGTGGGTCGCGGTCTCTGCGAGACTTCTCCATTTCTCTCTATAAGCACTGCGTGTACACTCGGTAAGTTTTGTTTTTATTGACGCCAAAGATGTATAACTTATCATAGGCGTATATAATTGCGCCTATTTTATTATAACAGTTTTTATTTGTAATAAATGATGTCCTGATATCACGGATGGCAGATATCGACGGTGGATCCAGGCTGCTACTGATTTGTCCTTTTGGAGAATTAGGGGGGAGGCCTTTGTCCAGCAGTGAACGTCCTAGATGATGATGATGATGATGATATCATAGTCAATAAGGATATAGTAACAATAAGAACCCTTATAGGATCACTCGCTTCTTGTTTTATATTTTTGCTGATGAGTTTTAAGGTGATGCAGCGCTAAACAATTAATACGGCTGCGATTGTATATGAAAACGAGAGCGCGCTTACTTATGTCGTAGCGCTTACTTATGTCTTAAAATACATCACAGTTTTTTTAATAAAACTATTTTTATTAAAAAAAAAACTGTGATGTATTTTAAGAAATCCAACTGAAAAATTGAAGTGTGTGTTTATACTAATGTACATAGAAATTTTGCAGGTATAAATTAGTCCCGTTTTCCTGTAAAATGTAAATCTGTGTTTTAAAAGAGGTTTCTTTGAATTTTTTTTTCTCTGTTATAAAAGTTTACCAATCGTGAAATCCACTGAAAAAATGAAGTCAGTAACATGAAGAAAGAGATTACTAAACATCACTTTCATATGTTTTGTCATTGCTGAGAAAAATCTAAATCCCTGCCACCAAAATTCCAATTCGTCGCCTTTAATTTCAAATAGTACGTTCTTATATATCTAACTATTTAAAATCATTAATATTTAAATTGAAATAAAAGGCTTATAGTAGTAATTAAATATTAATAAGTTAACATCCGATTTAAGATTAATAATTTTAAACAATTATCAACTTCAATATAAAGACTATCATAACTAAAAGGCAATTTTATGCTAACGCGGTGAAAAAATTATATGTTACCGAAACGTCTTTTTATTGATATAACCCTTTAGTTATCTCGTCATCAGACACCGCAGTGTATCCGAACGCGCTGTCAAAACACAATCATTTAGGGTACGTTCACACCGCCCACTTGCAAGACGTGACGTCAAAGGAAGTGACGTAGGACCATCGCGCCTTGAATGGAGCACGAACACATACTTGTGTCGTAAATACGGTGGCGTCTTAAGCGTGTGTGCGCATGAATGGCGTACGGTTGTTTGCAGGACGATTGTGGCTCCCAATTGAGATTGACAGGCCTACACACATTATTTGCCTACGCTAAATGTAGCTTTGACTATCACCTAACATCTACGTATACTTAATATTATCAAGAGAAAACATTTGTATGTATTTTTATAACTTTTTATGAATAAACTCAAAAACTGCTGGACCGATTTTAGAAATTCTTTTACTTATAGAAAGCTAAATTTTCAGCGAGTAACATAGGCTACTCACCCTCCCCCCATATCCCCCCTTTACCCTCTCTTCATACGAAAGTATGTTTGTAATGAATAAACTCAAAGACTACTGGACCGATTTTAAAAATTCTTTCACCTATAGAAAGCTACATTATCAGCGAGGCTACTCACTCATCCTCTCACCCTCCCCCATCTCCTCCATTTATTCCCCTCCATAAAAAAATTGCCGTTTTGATATATTTTATAAAGAAACGCGGACGTTTAAAATTATTATAAATTATAAATTAAAGCCGCTATGCGCTTCTGCCTGTGTCCTCGCTAATATCTTCTAAACCACCCAAGGGATTTTGATACGGTTTTCACTAATGGAAAGATCGATAAGCGAAGTATTTGGATTTTAACTATTAGTATTACTTGAGTATATACGCGTTGTCGATTTGATCGAATCATTTATCTAGTCTCTGTGCGTTGTACGAGTGTATGAGTCTTCAATTTTCTCAAAATAAATAAATAAATGTAACAAGAAACAATACTTTGACCATTCATCTCAAACCATTAATTAGGAGTCCCCAATTGCCCTGTAATCAAGCATAAAATTAAAACTTGGCACACGCCAAGCACCCAACAAAGGTAAGGGTGTGTCCACCCTGCGTACCTTATGGTATGGCAATTTGTTCAAGACATCTGGCCTCACACCTGCCTAACGCTCCCCTTAGGATCGCGTTCTCTTCATACCAACACTACGTTCGATTTACAAAGTTACCTCTGCCGTCAAAACTGTCAATTTTAGTTTAAAACTTGGCTGCGGTGTTTATTTTCGTGAACGCATTAGTGAGCGTGTCCGTGTAATATGGTTTTGGCACGGGGTCCAATGCCCCCGTCATTCAACGTAATGCGTTCATTAAAATTCGGAAATGACGGACAGTTTTTCGAGTTGAATTGTCCTAAGCGCGGTCAAGTGAGACTACTATGTGACGGGTGGTTCTGCGCATTTTGAATACTCGACTCTTTTAATTAGTATCGTTTTCCGTATAGCAAAAGTGAGAAATTTCGTTAAAAATAATACTATTCCCAGCTGAAAGCGTGCCGGTAAGCCGAAATGGCTATTTAGTTTGTTCGAGCTAGTAAGTGCTTATCACAATATATGCCTTCTTTTAATCTATTTGTTATTGAAGCACGCCTACAATGTCATCCATTTATTGCAAATTGCTATTTAGCAAAGAAATAACTACAAACTTTTTTATAAACTCAAAAATATTGCTAAGCTAATTATTCAGCGTGTCAATGAAAACAGGTCTCGCGCGTAATTGAAAAACTATATCATCGATAAGAAATACATATCATTAAATATTTTTTTTATAAACAATTTGTACACGTTATACTTATGTTGCCGAGGTCAAAAAAATAGTTTTAATAATTTTTGTCTATTTGTTCGTGCGTTTGTGCACGCTAATCTAAGTAACAGCTTAATCGATTTAAATTCGGTTTTCACTAATGTATTGTAGCAAAAAGTTATGCGCATAACGAATACCACGTAGGTATACGAAGTTGCGGCCTCAGCTTCATCGTCAAATTTATCATCATCGTCATCATCATCTCAACCGTAGGACGTCAACTGCCGAAAAAAGTCAGGTCGTCTGTCCACCTTGTGGGTGGACGTCCTGCGCTGCGTTTGCCGGTCCGTGGGTCCGTGGCCTGCACTCTAGAATCTTCCGGCCCCAGGGCCATCGGTTCTTCGTACTATGTGTCTTGCCCACTGCCACTTCAACTAACTAATCCTCGGGTTGTGTCGGTAACTTTCGTTCGTCAACGGATCTCTTCTTTCCTGATTCGATCTCGCAGTGTAACCCCTCGTTGAACTTTTTTTCGTTAATGCGGATAATCGTTAATACACAAATCTTCAGCCATCAATTGCAAGTAGCTCAATCAGTCAAATAATCATTATAGTCAACTCTCAATAATTTTTGTTTTATCGCTTTTCAAGCTTATATGATGGTAAGGTTTGAATATTTGGCTTGGTAACTTGTGGTTACTTTGTGTAATCCATCGCTTTTTCTGTAGACTATTCTCTATAAAAAATAATATTGAACATAGTAAACAAACGCGAATTAAAAAAATGGTTAAAAGTGTAAAAAAATAGATACATAATATGAGTAATAACGATAATTTTTATAAACGTACCTTTTTACATACTTAAATATCAACGACCAGTCACAATTAAATGTAAAAAAATATATATTAAGAAACCTCAATTCTCCATTTATTTAAAATAATATATGAAACGCAGGAACAGTCAAAATCAGTTTGTGTAAATAGATTTAAAATAAAAACATATTGAGTGGAAGCAACTGGTGACCGTACCGTATGTCGAGTCCGACTACTGACGTATATTGAATGAAAGAACAATATTGTTTATTGGTCGATAAACAATTAATAATGCAACAGATATCATAAAGTTTACCAAAAAAAAAAGTTTTTTTTTACCAAAAAGGTACATTTCATCAACACCCCACTGCAGGGGCACAGGCCTTTATTTTTTAAGTGGGAAAATCTGCGAACCAGATCCCCACCAACTATGGGGAGATCAGTGGGGTAGGTGGGACTTCTACCCACTAAAAACCCACGTTGCTTCCTCGCGCCGTCTATGGGCGGGGGTAAGGGATCGTGGAAAACATGCATATACCTCCCCTGCCAGACGAGGTCCGCGCACTTGCGGGCTCCACCTCAATTAGGCGCGAAGTTTGCCTCCGCGCCGTGGAGAGACGTGCCGGAAACACACAGCACGTCTGCCTTCGTTGCCCGGTGTTGTTATAACGGCGGACGACCCCATATCTACCGTCCCCGGGCGAAGCGGCACGAGCGGCCCATACTCACCTCTCGCAGCGGGCAGTCAGCGAGGGGCTTCACCTCTGAAGTACCCCATAACCTCTTCTCTGTGGCACAACCTACCACAGAGTCGAAGGCCGCTTCCAGATAACCCCTGCTCATGAGTCGCTTATATCTACGGCATTAAGGGTGGGCGGCCCAAAGGGGGTTTCCACCTGACATTTCCACAGCAATCGCGGCAGCCCGAGAGCTCCATCTCGTGTTGTCGTCGCGGAAGGTTACTAAGCCGGATCGCGAAGCCGGGTGTGCATTCTTCCGGACGACTTCCGGAGAGTGGTTACTAGGCCGGTCAGGGGCACAGGCCAACAAGGGCGTATGGGCTATGTAAGTCCACCACGCTGGCCCAGTGAGGGTTGGTGGACTTCACATGCGCCTTAGAATTTCTTCTTTTCCTCACAATGTTTTCCTTCACCGTTTGAGAGCCTTAAGTATTTAATTAAAAAAAAACCATTGGTACATACCATGACCGGGAATAGAACTCGAACCTCTCTACATGATAGGCCGCCTTTTTCCCACTGCGCCACCGACATATTATTTTTTATGTAAAGCTCGTCAGACAGGCTGACGATCCATTTGATAGTAGGTGGCTACCGTTGTTTACCACTAGCAACCCCACAGGTACTGCAAGGTGCTACCGACCATATTAGGATTAAGGTTATGTGATTAGGGAAGGATAGGAAAATGGGAAATTAAATAAGAAATTTATCTGATTTAACTGAATTAGTGCTCGACTGTTGGTTTAAATTAAACTAAATTAATTTTGAAGGTGGGGAAAAAAATTACTATTTTTATATAAGTTCTTCCATTTTGAATTTTGAATAGGAACTAGACTCTTTTAATTATTGTCGTTTTCCGTATAGCAAAAGTAAGATAATTTAGTTAAAAATAATACTATTCCCAGCTAAAAGTATGACGGGAAACCGAAATGACTTTTTATTTTAAATGAAACTTGTCCTCAATAAAACTTTGCATTCGATTGCCATAACAAAGTTTGCACGAGCTAGCTTTTTTGTTGTAGCTATTTTATATACCTAATTGAATAGCTCATCAAAAAAAATACAAGTACAATAAAATGGATTTTATTTTTAAAAATACTTCAAATAATATTTTTTGTAGCTTTTCAAAAGCTTAGATTTATCGCAAACTCTGAGTCCGCAACTTCGTGCGCGTGGTTTTCGGTATAGGGTGTAACTTTTTTGTTTGTAAACCGATCGGAATGAAATACACACTAAATGTTACGGGAAGCTTGCTACATCAGCGAAAATCATATTCAAATTTGGTTAAGTAGTTTCTGAGATTAGCATGCGCAAACACACACACAAACAGATTAACAGACAAAAATCCCATTTTTTTATTATTTTTTTTTTAAATATTTAATGTACGGACGCGACTCGTTTATAGAAGCTTGTAACAGATATGTTACAAATATTTGTAATGGATTTATTATAAAGTAACGACTAGCAACGCTTCGCAAGGATATCCATTTCTTTTTTCAATTTTAATCTTCAACCTTTTCGAACTTCAATTATTATTAAAAGAAGTAGATATTGACGCAGCAATCCGATGAATCAACAAACCAAAATGGCCGCTGTAAAAGAGAAACTGCAAATAACAACTAATCCTTCGTACCATTTTTTTTATTATTGTCTTTGGTAGCGCACGTTCTGTCCACTCCAGGGGTAATCAAAGGTGGATGACAAAGCCTATCTCTGGCTTTTTGAGCGTACGCCTTTGCCTGTGCCACCACTGTTTTATATCTCAGTAATTGGTATTCGATTTACGTTGAGACGACAACGTTTTTCTAGTCTGTTTTTATATATTTTTTTTGCTTTTTCAATCCATTTCTATAAAGCTGTACAAGTAATAGCGATCGATTGCAATGCAATATTCGGATTTTTTTTACTTTATTCTACATTAATTACAGAGATAATTTTTTCCTATATAAATTTAATATATTTACCGTTACATTGTCGTATATTGGCATTACACTGCTGGGCTCCAGGTGACCCATAGAAATAAAAAATGTGTTCACTTTTACTAGTGTCTAGTAAGATTGTGAAGGATTTTTTGATTCGTCAGTTTATGTAACGTCATAGATAAATTAAAATTTCTTTGGATGGAGTTGATTGGTATGATTCTTAGTCTATACTTACTAATGTTGGTTGTTGAAGGCAATCTATGACACTTACCCTTGGCACATATCTTTACTATTATAAAACATAGTCTCCCACCGCGGATGCATGATTTTCTGTCTGTCTGAATGCATGATTTTCATGCAGTTTTCACGAATGGAAACAGCGTTAATCGTGGAAAGATCTTGTATATAAATTGCAGAATATTTTATTGTTTTATTAGGGCTGCTAGTTTTATTGTTTGTTATTTTTCTTTTTTTACTACCTATTTTCTTACTACATACAACAATTATAGGTATACTAATGTATTAAAATATATTTAATGTAACAAATTAGAAAAACGAATATCCTTAAAAATGTATAAAAAATGAATTAATATTTGTGACTTCGTAATTGGCGTGTGTTATTTTATTTTTAAAAACTGGTACTTGTTACTGGCTGTCATTCGAAGACGGAGCATTTAAAAATTTGAATCCAACCGCCAAATTGCGACAAGCGCGTCACTTCGCCCCACACAAACTCGAGCGCAAACGCGAAAGGTGTGCGCGTTCAGCACAATATATGGGGCTACCACCCCTATTATCTTCTACATTTAAAGTCTGTTTGCAAGATAAAGGCAAGGGGAGTACGGGGGGTTGATTTTTCTTTATTCTTCACCCGGATTTATTATTATTTTTTAGATATTATTACTGTGATTGTCGGTCCGGCGCGTGCGCACATGTCCCTAAGAGGGCGCACCCCAAGCCCACTAATGTAATGCTCTTGCTTGTTTTTGTATTTTCTGTACTTATTGTTCGAGGATTATTGAAGGTTGCACTGTACATATTAGTGGTTGCAACTTAATATTACTTATTATTATTTTAGTGGATTTTTTTAAGTAGGTGAAAATTGTTTCTATTAAGTGATAAATTTTTTGAAAAATATTTGTCTTTCTCTAACTCCATATTTAATTATAATTGTAGCATTTTTTTAAATTTAATAACGCTTGATCTTAAAATTACAAAATTTGGACAATTTCAATCAAAAAATATCCTGTCTAAATAAATCATAGAATTTGATTCAAAAACTAATAATATATATTTCAATATCATATTGGTAATATCCCAACTAATATTATAAATTCGAAAGTGTGTTTGTTTGTTTTGCTTTGCATAACGTTGTCAGGCTTACAGAAAAGGACATAGTGTAAGATACCTTTCATCCAGAAAAAAAGTAGGTACTTACTGTTCATGAGGGATCATCTAAAATTATAAATAAATCAAATATATATTAAAAAATATGAAAAAAAGAAGATAGAATAAATTGTTGCTCATTATCTTTTTGACAAGCATTGATTTTTAATTTTTGAAGGGCCAGGTCAAGAGTTTAAATAAACTTCTCTTGAAATACCAATGTATGACAAAATTTATTTTCTCTTTTTTGTTTTGACCCTAATATTATTTTTATGAATAAATGTTTCTGCTTCATTTCGTACTGGAAGAAAGTATCCAACAAATTTACAATAAACTAAAAGAGTAAGTAAAACATAAATAAAAAAAATAGTAAGTAAAAGTAATTATTATAGTATGGATTTCTTATAAATTATGCACTAAAGTTGTGAGTTGTGATACTAAGTTATAACTAAGTTGTGATATTATACGATCCATTGAGCTGTACTTTTTCAACATGACACTAATTTATATGCTAGTAAAATTTGATTTTCCATATTATATATTACTTATATACGGGCAAACAAGATTAAAATCTGCTTTACCTAAACTTAATTTACCGAAGATTTTTTGAATTTGGAAACTAAAGAAATCTACTGTCAAAAGGGAAAAGTGAAATTGTTATTTAATATAACGGAGTAAGGTTTATTTTTAAACGGGATCCAAGAGGCACGTGTAAGATAGAATCAATGCACATGCTGTTTGATCCGGCACTTTTGTCAGCGTATCAAATTTCTTTATGGTTTTCGAGTAATGCGGCGCCAAAGACAATTAAATCGTCCAGATGTTAATCGGTTGACGGTTTAAAAAGTGAGAACTTTATTTCCGTGTATTGTGGGTACAGTTCACCACATACCTACTTTAAATTAATTTAATTTAAGATTAAATTAATTTAATTAATTTAATGAAACATTAATTTAATTTAGAAAATTATCAAAAGCTGTTAGTCATTTTTCATACTCGAAACTTTGTGTAGAATCTTGTACGTATTTCGGTTTTTAAAATCTCATAAATAAAAATTGAAAAATAATCTCTTTAATTTATTATCTACTAGCTCAACCAGCAATTTCGTGCGCGTGGTGTTCAAACGAATTGAAACGCGGCAAGCATCTTGTTTTTGGACACACACAGTCATAAGAATAAATAAGAACACAACAACAGAAGGCAAGTAATACTTAATTGGTATGATACTGTCTTACAATAACTTATTATTTATAAGTATATTTAATGTAGGTAGGTAACATAATAATGTAGGTAAGTATTTATAAATCTCATATTTTATAAAATTAGAATAAAATAATGGTTACAAAGTAAAGAAAAACTTATATTTTAGCGATATTATTTTTATTCGTAAGCAATATTTAACAGTAAGCAACACTGGCGACAAGCTTGGGCGACAGAGGGGCGTAACGACGTGAAGGGGGAAGTAGTTATATAAATGGCGGCGTTTGGGACTCGGACAAAGATGATTCCTTTCTACTTGTTATTATTTATTCTTATGACACAGTGTATTTATTGCATGCAAATTTTGTGATTGCTAATTCTGGTTCATCCTATACCTTTTGCTTTTGTTTACAACTTCGTCTGTGTGTCTTTACGAATTGTAGCTAATGTGTTATAATAATTTATGAAATATATTACTGTTAAATTCCATTAAAATCGTTTCAGTAATAATTATGGTAAACTATTTTTATTATTATAAACATCCATCTACTCTCACTTAATTTCGCATTTAAATTATTTGAAGAAAGCCGACAATTAAGTAATCAAAATAATTATGATTCGTTTCATTGGGTTATTTGTACAATTATAAAAGATATAACGAACTTGCGACAGATCATAGATCTATTTAAGACTATGTCGAGCTAAGAGTTAAGATTACAACTACACCTAAACTAGAATAAGAGGAATTCAAAATAGGAAAAGTTAAATGAACAAGAATAAGATAATCATTGTTTGATGGAATACAGCTTCAATCACAGTTTTATAAATAAGCTGAACCTAAAAACTGATACTAAAATATATGACCAGAAATTGAATCGATCGATTCACGTTGGGGAGTCGAGTCATGGCGTCGTAATCCTGAGCGCCCACTACAAAGAACAAAGCTTAAACTTACCCCTCACCACCTTTGACCCTGCGCTTAGGGCAGCTGCGCGCGCGCAAAGATAGCGGTAGGGGAGTGCACAGCGATCGATACTGTTTCTACTAAACTTACACTGTGCATTAAACTTAGTAAAATCCATCACTTGTGCGTAATCTCTATTTATATTTTTAAAGTTTTTTCTTTAGTTTTCGAAATCGTAATATATAACTCCAATTGCAATATAATCTCCTAAATAAAAAATTAATAGCGATAAGTTTTATATGGAAATGAAATTTAAAAAAAAATTAACAGAACACCCACAAATCAAACCTTTTGTCTATAAATAAACAAACTAAGCATGCAACTTGTATCGTGTGTTTCATATATTTAATTTGCATCAAATATTAAAGAAAAAATATTTAATGCATGAAAATGGATAAAAATATTTTTTATGGTAAAAAGTAGGTACATACCAAAAACATATTCAGAAAGTAAAACACGGATAGATTGAGTCTGTCAAAATACAGGACCTACATCAGACCTACAAAAATAGGTCTGATGTAAAAAAATCGACATTAAGTCGTATTAAGACCAAACATGAGACAATAAATTAGATTGTTGTTACAAATGCAATTTGATAACGTTTTCTCTACTACTTATTTCTAAGCTCATTTAGAATATATAGTAAAATCATAGTGTAAATCTTTTGGAAAAAAATATAAGTTCTGTTAGAATCATTTCCAAAGCTGTTTCTTATACCTAGTTGCATTTTTTTTTTGAAGGTGCAACTTCAAATTATATAAAATATATTTAATATTCATGTTTGTAAGCCAGTGCTCGCGAATTCATCCGGGCTGAAAAATTAAAAATATAATACCTGAGAAAACATATGAGTAAGCTGAGCCCGCAACTTCGTACGCGTGGTACTCGGTATAGCGCGTAACTTACAGGAAACTTGCTACAATGCATCAACGAAAACCGCATCCAAATCGGTTAAGTCGTTTCTGAGATCAGCGCGCACAAACGCACAGACAAACAGACAAAAATTCTAAAAACAATTTTTTTGACCTCGGTAACAAAAGTACAACATGTACAAAGTGTTTTTTTGAAAAAATATTTAACATACACGGCTCTTTTCCGATTTTATTATATACAGATATGACTGTTGACCTCCTTATCGCTGTAACGACAGTGGCGCCAATTTTTTTTTATTTTTAGACGATCCGGGGGATCGTCTAAAAATAAAAAAAAATTGGCAACAATTGGCAAAAAAACCTAACATTTTTCCAGGATAAAAAGTATCCTAAATGTTAATCCAGCTAATAAACTATCTGTGTTTCAAATTTCATCCGACTCTGTTCAACCGTTTTTGCATAACAAACATCGAAACGTGCAAACTTTCGCATTAAAATTTAAGGATATGAAAGATTTTTTTAAAATTATTCTTTCTTTGTCCTTTTAATTATACTTAGATGTAAATTATGTGTGTTGGTAGATATAATATAATATCAAGATAATGAGAACGACTCTGTCACTGCAACAGATGTGAAATCAATCGGCAATTTTGCATAAATTATTGGCTATTCAACGTAATGACATGCAATAGGGATGAGCATAAAAATAGCAAAGATACTTTATACAGATCGCGAGGCGAAAGGCTGGCGTATCGCATCTGCGGCGCGTGCGATATTTTTTTGCCTAAAATATGTTTTGCGGATGATGAATTATCTGTTCTATACTTTTTTTTCAAAAACTATATCATATTCCTATTTCATTTGTTTTTATTGTTTCAAAAAGGTTTTTTTAAAGTCAATTAATTTGAAAACTAACTAATTGTACGGTCCTGGTCTTCCACGTCGTCGATTAGAGATGAAGACATTTGTTGTGAACTTATGTAGCCCTGTACTTTGTATTTATTGTGACGTGATTGTGGCATTAACCGGCTTAACCGATTTGAATGCAGTTTATTTAATTCCTACCGTATACAAATTAAGTTAAACGCGCTATACCTACCAAATACCACGCGTACGAAGTTGCGGGCTCAGTTAGGACTTACTATATTTATTCTTTAGTTACAAGACCAAAAACAATGACACCTAAAGTTGTTTTTGGTTCTTAAGTTTCGTCCCTAGTTTGTTGTGTGGAGTTATTACTCCAAAGGCGTGTGGGTGTTTATTATCTATTATTATAAATTACTTATTTATTTTAACATATTATAGGAAAAATTAAACCAAACCAACAAGACGAACTTGAATTTAAATGATTTCAAAACTTATATAAAATATCACAAATAATCTCTCCATAGGGAATTCACTCAGTGTACAATTGAACAAGTCTATTTCTTGCGACAATTCTATGAAATATATCGTCTTTATCAAACCGAAGTCTGCAATGTGCTAAAAGTATACTTTTTAGATATCGACAAAAGAATTTTCCTGAAAAAAATTACGTGAAGGTTTATTAGTATTTATTAGAACTTAGTATTTTATTAGAAACTTAGGGTTATTATACGTAAACTTATTGGTCTTTTAAACATGAAAGATTAATAGTTTTTTTATTATTTTAATAATAAAGTAAATTCTGTGCATAACTTAATAGGGGATCGGACAGTAATCAGATTAAAATCTAAAATGTACTTAGAAAGAAAATATATTTTTTTTACGATTATTTATCGAATAATAATTTAATATAATTCATTTAAATATTTTTAAATGAAGAAATAAAATTTTATTATTTACAATATTTTTAATCTATACTGAAACACCGATCACAGTGCGTGACGTCATTTGTGGGCAATCATTGTCTTATGCCAATGCAGCTGTTTTGTTATGATATGACCACAAATGACGTTACGCGCTCTCAGATGAACTATCGTGGCGTTTTGGCGGCATTTTCAAACAAACAATATTAAAACATGATTTTGAGTATCTAAAAGGCTATAAATAAATAAAATAGTATTTTTTATGGGAATAAATATCCATGAAGATTAATTTAAAACACTTTCTGAAAATTTGTCCGATCCCCTATTCTAGCTGTTTCACATTGCATATTTTATTAAGAGGTCGTATTTTGACAAATATAATGCTCATAAGCACTTAGCAGTTGTTTTATGCGATGAATGAAGCATTGAACTATTCACTAAGGTCAAAATGTTGAAATCTCAAAAAAGATTTTAATTTGACAACGACGATGTGTTAAAAAATCCCAATCTTAAATTCAGAGTACAATATGCCACTGATAGAACTTAAAAATCATAACAAGGTGTGTATCGAATATCAGTATTATTTACCAACGAAATAAATAACCGTATAACACTTTGTACCATATGCACCGGGCACGCGACATTTTGTCCCGGAATAGACTCAAAGGTGCAGCCGACCCCTTTCTCCTTTCCTCTATTATTACACGTCACAATCGATGAATCGACCCCAGAAAAGTATTTAACGTATAGGGTCTTCACAATCGATCGATTCCACGGACAATAGATTCCCATCCCCAGCTCTAATCTCATCTTGGCTTCAAAACTCTGAATGTAGAATTTTAAATTTATATTTGCATTGTAGATGAAATGAATAAGACCTCTAGGCACTATTCTAGATTTAAATTTTAAAAACTGCTTAAATTTTAAAAAAGGCGTTTCTCAAACACATAATAAAGCCTTAATCCCTTAGGTATATGTTTCAGAAGCACCTGAAAAGTAGAGAATAAGTTGATAAATGAAAATAATATAATAAAAGTTGATTAAACAGAAGATAAGATAGAAATATAAGATAATTTTTAACTTATTAAAATTATCTTATATTTCTAAAAGATGTAAAGCCAACCGCGTCCGTTTATTCCTTTTATACTACTCCACGGATTTTAAAAGGTTTTTTTTTTAAAAAGGTTACGTTAGGATAATTATAAAAAACATGGATTAATTTAAAGGAATGTAAGATTTTATTAAAAAAAAAATATAATTATATGCATATTTGTATAGTACCTAGATCCGTCTTTCAGACCAGAATCAATGAAAGAGACTGCCAATTAAGAAATAATTGAACCTTTGCGCCAATCAGATCAGAAACATTGTTATGTTTATTCATAGCGCTATCGGATATTGTGTCTGACACTTGACCTGGCTTGGATTCCTTCTGATTGTCGTCTCGTTCAATACTGCTTCATCTGACTGTTTAATTTAGTTAAAAAAACTACCGCAGGTAGTGTGTGTAGGGTCTGTAATAAAATTCACACCTTAAAATTATTTATGTACGTCAAGAGTAACTATTTACATAAAATACTCTTGACTTTTAAGAGAATCTTAGGATCATTTCTGGAAGACTTCATCGAAAATAAGTATGTTAAAATAAGTGCAAGAGTTGTATTTGGACAAAATGTAAAAAAAAACTATGTAAATAGTTATTTACTAGGTTCACTAAATTTTAAGAAAATTAGTTTTAATTTTTTTCAAAAATTTATGGTGGTAATACGTTTAAATTTAAAACTTTTATTATTTTCTTAAGTTGTAAACTTTTATTAAATTTAAAACTTTTCATGATTTTTATTTTTATTATTATTTTTCATAATAAAGTCTGGCAAAAGGCTGACGTTTCGTTTCCTTATAACTTATATAATTATTAACTTATATTTATATTATATATTTTATGTAATATATGTAAATTACATTTATATTATATACAATATATTTATGTTATATAATTATTATATAATTATAAAAACCCTGGTAAAATAAAGGTAATGTCAGAAGTAGACCCCTTGCTTTTATTCTGACCTAATGGGCTGTGACTGCACCAATCTTTGGACATCGTTTGCTATAGCCATTTCCCAGAACCTTTTTACCTTATCTATTACTCTATTGGGGTTGGCAGCACACTTGCTAATATCTACCTTAATGGTTCTCTGGCTCTTAGTCGAGTGGACCGTCAATCTGCTCTCCAAACTATATCTTTAAAAAAAAACGCATACAAAGGAGCTACATTCAATCAGATGCTCTAAATACTTAATCGAAAATGGCGAAAGCAAAAAATATCAGTTGATATTAAATGTGAGACATGCGGGTCCGCCATATGCGAAGACAAGGTGCGGTATCACAATAGGGAACTCTTTCGGCGAAAGGTGCAAATTCTGAAGTAGGTCAAATAAAAAGTTTTTTTCTAGTAGTTTCTTCAAGACGTTGCTTGCTCTCATTGAGAAATGTCTATTTTTGTTTTAAGAGCTCACTTGGCAATGGTAGGCGCTTTCTACTAAATTCCACGATTATTCTTTAATTTTTGTTCTTATTAATACTTAAACATGACACTTCTGATATATCATAATAAAAAGTTTAAAAATTTCATATCTAGTACAATTAATTTCCAAAATGTGCAATATTTGTGACATTTTCGGGGGTTAAATTCTTGTAATTACTGAGTGTAAACCAATAGAGTTTTTATATGAAAACAACCTAGCTATAACGTAAAGTTAATATTAGATTGTCGATAGCAATCATCTATAAAGAATTTTCTAAATTAATAGAATTCCTAGGGTATGTTTTATTATTTTCGTGAACACGATAACCTCTGCGAATGTCTAGCGTCGCATTTTGTCTTCTGTTATTGAATACAAGTAAGTTGAGACAACAAATTCTCTCAAATACTTATTGCTGGCGGCCACGCACCGGGAAACGCAGTGTCGGCAGACCCCCCCTAGATGGATAGACGATATTAAAAGAGTCGCGGGGAGTCGCTGACTTTAGGCGGCACAAAATCGTGGTGTTTGGCGGTCATTGCAGGAGGCCTATGTCCAGCAGTGGACGTCCATCGGCTGAAACGAACGAACGAACGAACGAACTTATTGCTGAATTCACTCGCCCGTACAGGGTGCCCTTATCAATACTCATAATATAAATGCTCTTCCTCCTTTTGGGTGGAACTAGGATCGTGCTGAGCTTATAACTTCTTTAATGTACCTAAAAGTTGGTAGGGAGATCCACTTTTTGACAGAGGCTACTCTCGCCTATAAACAATGCTATGTCGATCCTAAAAGAATACAGCATTAGAGTTAAGGATCCTTTATTCCTTATCCAGGAAGAATCGGCTCTGATATCCCTTATACTCAATCAGCGAAACACAACAGTATACACGAGCTGTTATTTCATGGTGGTCTTCTGTAAGAAATTGGATTCCGGCAACAGACGGACTGCTTAGTTACCTGTCTAGAACGCATTTTTTTTTTCAAGAGACTATAAGTCTGTTATGACTGCATTTTGTATATTAATTTTAAGTTTTAAGTAAGAAATCTGAGTATTTTGTATTATATTTGGATTTTAAGTAACTATATAGGTAAATCAGTAAGAATTCAATTTTTTAGTTATTTTTTGTGTTTTTATCAATTTTATCATTTATTTTCATCACAAACGCTATTATAAAATGTAATTTATATAATTAATTAAATAAGACTATTTATACAATTTAATAACGATTACATTTTAAACTGTGTCAAGGTTATTGTCAATTATGTGTGTCTCGCATAGCAATCAATAAGAATTGCACGCAGCCCCGACCACCGTGTACTCGAATTATGGTTCAATAATAGTACGAAAATGCAGTCACTCAATTATGAACCGTATTCGATACTGCATTAAAATGTTATTCATTTATACGTGAATAAATTTGAAAATTATCTATACAATTTTCCTTTAAAAACTTAAATTAGCACTTATAATGTGCCTGTTAAGGTTGTAAATAATTCGAAGTGTATAATTTTGTCCCTTGTTTCCCACCGTCAACCATCTGTTTGTCTTGAGAGTTTGAGGGTTGTAGTAGATGACATTTGGTACTAGTAATGATAACACGTAAAAGTAGGTACTCTTAGAACATTATTTTATTATTATGTGCATATAAATAATTTGTTTTAGTTTTATTTAAAATTTAAATAATGGTATATTTATGTTATTTTCAAACATAAGTTAAAAAAGAACTATCTTAACTAAAAAAACTATAAAAAGAATCTCATTAATTAAAATTCAAAACTTTTGAATTGGTAACAATTTTATTTTATAATTTGACGAGCCCGTTGGATGAGTGGTTAGGGTATTTACCTTAACGCTCTATTCTAGGGTTCCCGGGTTCGATTCCCGGCAGGGTCAACTTTGAAAAATTAACTTTTCAAATTTATAGTAGTGAAAGGGCACACTGCGTTTCGCAGTCATTTGGGCAGCCCGTCTGGCGGCAGTAACCAACCCCTTACAGAAGACCACCATGAAATAACTGTATGTGTGCCGTTGTGTTTTGGTGACTGAGTAAGGGATGCCAAAGCTCATTTCCCTATCCCCTCCCAAACCCTTATCTTTAATCCTAGGTACTTTAGTCGGCCGCGCACTGGCAGCAGCTTTGGCGTTGCTTGTGTTATAGGTAAGTGACGGGTAACCACCTACCATCAAGTGGACCATCAGCCTGACTGCCGATCTTAAATAAAATAAACATAATAATTCAAAACTAACGAAATACATATTTAGTATTAGCATTCAGTAAAGATTTATTGATTAGATTCAATTTCACACTAATTAACTATGAAAGTCTGACATACCTGTTTGCGAATAAAACAGATTTTTTTTATATTAGTAAGTCACTTGTCAATAAAAACATATACAAGTCTAAATCACTGCACCCCTTTTCAATTAAATTGTGTAACATTCAATAACCGACAGCGTAAAGAATAAACTGAAAGCGATTTTATTTTGTGTTGGGAATAAATTTTTCGTAACACATTTAATTTTATATAGAATGAGACCGAAGTTCATTCAAATAAAATTTATATGCTGTATAAAAATTATCGTATACTTATTATTATTCCAATCAAAAATTTTTACTTTTTTATTGGAATAATGATGTTTTCTTTTTGCTTTATACTGATCGACGTATATTAAAGGGCACAGGGAAGTAAATAAATTAAACACACATATTTTATGTTAATTCTTACAATATTTTTATGTAAGTACAATAATATTTTATACATAAAAATCTATTAAATCAACATACATAAAGACACATTACAATTAAAGAAGTAAGTTTGTACATTTATTGACAGTTCGAGACACACTATTTTTTTCATCATTAAATTGAAACCTACGAGGTGTCGATTAAGTTCAAAGATTAAATAGATTAAAGAAACAATAAAGTTAATTAATTGACGCAGAAAACAGAGTAATATAGAACTACTATTCGTTTATAACTTGGACCACACACCAAGCTCGCACAAGACAGGAAGCGGTGAGCACACAAGCTCTCCACAAAAGATGAGCGGAAAACATATAATTACGCTATCGTATAACGGAACCACGGAACCGCCTAGATGTGTACGATACAAGAAAATGGAGGCAAGTGGCACACTTGTCGTTTCCTTTGAGCGTTCAATGAAAGCCTGTTTTTAGATAGGACAAGTGGGCAGGAATGATATTTATTATTGCTTGTTAGTTATCTGTCTTTGTAATTTAAATATATTCAATTCATACATTGAGAGGTAGTGTCGGATATTATTTGGGTCAGTTGGTTTGAGGCTTTTCTCTATAGGTCAATTAATTTATTAATTGCACTTTTTAAAATTTGTTTTTCTAAGTTTGTTGTAAGTATTCTCAAAACTTATGGTTCCGGGCGAGCAGAATCCGTAATTTGGGGTTTAAATAATCGTGATGATCAAGTTTAGTACAGTTACAACTTACCCTGAGAGAAATTTCAAGTTATATTTTTTCCTCGAATATATTTTGCTATTTTAATGGAATTTGTGATGAAAGCATTTATGAAATATAAGCTGGTGCCCGCGGCTTGGTCGGCGTTGAAAAATTAAAAAATAACGTCTTAGTAGGTATTGAGCAATGTAACGCCTATCTTTATTGCAGTCATAGCTTTGGCAGGCGTTAGATGATCCCTCGGGAACAGTACCTTTTTTCTGGATGAAAGGTACTTTATGTCCTTTCCTACATTGCTGACAATATGTCTGCAAAATTTCATTATGATCGGCTTAGTGGTTTAGGCGTGAAAAGGTAACAGACAGACAGACACTTTCACATTTATAATATTAGTATAGATTTCTTTTCTTCGTAGCTCAACTACTCAATCGTGGTCTTCTCAATCTTAGAAAAATAATCAAAATTCTTTTGCTTTAATTAAAAGTTAATATTTTTTTGAAGAGCCTAAGCGTATAATGCTAAATTTACGTATATATGTAGGTATATCAAGTAAGCAGATATAAACAGACAAAAAAAATTTTCCTCCAAAAATTCTCTCAGAATTTTGATGTAGCATGGCGCGTTCTTCTGAAGAAGAAAGAATACTTTTTCTTCTTTATCGGAAGAATGCGATTTGCCTATTTTTCTCTTTATCTTTCTTGTGAGCATCATTTGGCTTAGAATAATTAAAATCAAGTCACGTAATATTTCAAAATATGAAAAATGCTTCTTTTCTCGACATATTAAATAATTTTTTGTTATCTAAGAAAGTTGGTTCCCTGTTCGTTCTTCAAAAAGTGAATTGTATTTTTGTGATTTTTAAAAATTATTTGAATTTTTAACGAATGTCATTATAACGATGCTATTAAACTGTTTGATATGACCAAATGCTTGTACTGCATATGCGTTCTCACAGTTTGAATGCACCCTCGTAATTATGTAATGAAGTTACTGCACCTGATTGTACAGGCAGAAAAAAAATACAACAGTAAAACAGTACATTGGAGAAAAAAAATACAAATATTATTTAAAGTTATGTTTTATTACATTTATGGCTGATTAATAAATTGGAACTCAGAAAAAAAGGTTTCCCATTTAACATTCTGACTAACACACGGTAATACAAATATGTATCACGGAGAAAATTAATTCCCGGTTTTGATCATATGAATGGAAAATTATTCTGTATATTATGTAGGCATTCTTGTACTAAAAAGAAGCCACGAAGTTTGTAATTGTTGGCTCATGCATTTCTTTTTCGGCCTAGGCCAAGAATGTTGTATGAAAATTCATTCCTGGCCGCTGCTCAGACCGATGAAACCTGAAGTTTCACGAGTCTTCACGAACGCGGCGGCCGCGCCGCTGTCAGAGGCGTAGTAGGTGGGGGCGTGTTTCATTATTTCCTCACATTTATTGAGAAAAGCACTATACCAGCCTCGACCGGAATGAGGATTGCCGGACTCAGATCTTTATCAAGGCCTCGCTAAAGCTCGGCCTTGAAACCACTTTGTCCGGCAATCCTTCACTTCCTGGACTCTGCAGTAATGTACTATTGTTTTTATGGTGTACTAATGCAATAAATTTAACAACGTATTAGTTGAGGTTATATCGCAAAAGTTTTCATGACAAATATATATTAGCAATGTGTCGCCGGTTCATTGTCGTAGACAAGTTCGCAAAAGCTCCAAAGAGTCGTTTTCGTATCGCTTGTCACTCATCTCGGCCGGCCGCATTCTTATTTATACATGGCACCAAACGCCTCTATGTATTTCGAATT
Source organism: Bembecia ichneumoniformis (assembly GCA_910589475.2). Classification (NCBI taxonomy): domain Eukaryota; kingdom Metazoa; phylum Arthropoda; class Insecta; order Lepidoptera; family Sesiidae; genus Bembecia; species Bembecia ichneumoniformis. Next base: position 5,325,258 of record OU342537.1, on the reverse strand, counting down.
TTCCAGAATGTAAACAAGCCATTTTAAATTCTGGAATGCTACGCCACAGCTAAACTCTGCTAAGAATTTTTTTGTACTAGCTAACACAAAAACATCAGTAATTTAAATAATACCTAACTCTAACCGCGTTCATAAATGAATGGTTTTCTTGTCGGTCAGTACCTATAACTCTTCGGTGCGTGACTCGAAGTCACCGGAAGTGTTGGCACTGCGCGGTGCGCTACTGGTTTCCGGTGAGTTTCCGCTCGCGCCTGGCACTTGCGATATCGCGATCTTGTTAACGCTTTTGTTAACACCTTGTCGTTTCGTTACAACTTTATTAAGCAACCGTCGATTAAATGTTTTTATAAGAAAATTCTACAGACAAGTTGATGACCCATCACATCAGATCGGAGGCATGTGGTACTAGAAGGATAATATTGGCGCTGTAGGCATGGTTAGGGAAAAGGATGGTAAGGGGACAAGATAATGGTATGACTCTTTTTCAATTCACTGTGATTATTGCTTTCAAATATGCAAATTTCAATATGGAACGAAGTTTGCCTGCCCTGTTAATTAATTATTAAAAATTTTAAAAGGAATACTCTGTTACATATCTAAGTTATTACTATACAATATAAGTTGCCAATTTTACCAAGCATATTTGTATTCTAGCTGAGCCCGCATCTTCGTACGCGTGGTAAACACTATAATGATGTTACGGGAAGCTTGCTACAATACATCAGTGAAAACCGCATTCAAATCGGTTAAGCTGTTTCAGAGATTAGCATGCACAAACGCACAGGCAGACAAAAATTTTAAAAACTTTTTTTGACTTCAGTAACTTTTTTGTTGTTTTTTTGTTTTTTTTTTTTTTATTGAAAAAAAATTAATGTAAGTACAAACACGGCTCGTTTATTTTATTATATGCATAGATTAATAAGAGATCTAAATGTCAACTTTATAGTACAACTACAACTCTGTATTCAGAAAAACGAAATAAATACACCCGGAAGTCCCAAATTGTTGACCCTGATGCTACATAGAGTAAGGGACAAAAGCAAAATAGAAACAACCAAACAGTGCTGTTATTTTACAGTAATTTTTGCAAGAGAGAGTTACATATAATTGCAGAACGCATTTTTCAAATCTTTCAAAGCGCTTTCCTTCAAAATTATGCAATTTGTTTGACCCAAGTTACGTCCTTGTCCCTTGTAGCAGTAAATATCACTTTTTTTAATTGTAGCTTAATTCGCTATGCAAGGTACTGTAAAATCTGTTAATACCTGCTCACAACACAAAGAAGGTACTCAGACAAAACAAAACATGTCGCCGTGTATCGCGAGAGCATTGTGCATTTTAAAAACAAAAACCATCACCGAAATCCAAAGGGTCGCGATCTAAGCTCGATTCAATGCTAATTAGTAATCAAATCGCTATTCAATTCTTTCGACGTTCCAAAAAATCGAATAAGCTTTTTTTTAGCATCGATATTCCCATCGCGTTTTTTGAAACTCAATTAGAGTCAGCTTTGTAATAACTTTGCAATATGGAGAGTAAAAATAAAACTTTTTATTTTGTATAAAATAAATAGCAATACCTACATATTTGGGTATTTCTATGTTAAACAGTGTAATTATTTACAACTATGATTTCCTAGGACACGGAGAGGCGACGGCCGCTGGGGGCCGGAAGGTCCTCGAGTGGAGGCTACGCAAGCGCAGCGTAAGACTTCCACCCACAAGGTGGACCGACGGTGGATCCAGGATGCTCCTGATCGGTCCTTTTGGAAAATTAGGTGGGAGGCCTTTGTCCAAAATCATTTAAATAAATGTCTGTAAAAATCCTAAGAGTGCTGCGATGTATAATTTATGTAAATTTATTTGCGCCTAACTAGAATAACATTGAGATACAGGCATCAAATCTAAGTTCAAGAACTCAGAGACTATCAATTTTTTTCTTTAACTTGTTGCTTGTTGTAACTATTAAATCTAATATATAAAATTTTCGTGTCACAAAAGTCCTCCGAAACAGCTACCCCGATTTTTATGATTTTTTTTTGTATATTTGGTATTTATAGGTCGTAAAGTATTTTTCACCCTCCTAACCCCCACCCCAATTTTTTTAATCGCAATTTTAGTATTTTTGTATGAACATAATCCAAATAATTTAACCGTCGTTGATTGACGTGAAGTGTCGCGTCACTTTGACATATGGTTTGAAAGTAAAATTGGACTCGATAGGTGGCGCCACAATCGGGTCAGAGAATTCGGGCAGGACAACGTCTGCTGGGTCAGCTAGTCTTTATATATAATTTTATAATTGTGTAAATCTTTATATAAATGTACGTGAAGACAAAACAATTCAGTGCGTTTTTTCTCATTTGTTTGTGAACAGAATTTCTTTTTTTTAGGGTTCCGTACGTCTGAATAAAAAACGGAACCCTTATAGGATCACTCGTGTGTCCGCCTGTCCGAACATTCCCCCCCCCCATCTCCGAAACTACTGAACCTAAAATTTTGAAAAAAATAATAATACAGAAAACGGGATTTTTAATGTGGTTAAAAATTTCAAATCTTACCGGTTTAATCTTCTTTTTCGCTTAAATTTCCCATTTTTCTTTAAAAAAAGTTATAATCTTGCGTAGGCGGCGCAAGTCATTAGTATAAATTATACGTCCTTAAAAATGCTCAGTTACTAAAATTTAGATCTTATATGGCTGTAATAAGGTATTAATTGTAAAGCTCAGACCGACAAAAACTATAGACGTAACAATACACACTCTTAAGTGAGGCAGGTAATAGGAAGACGATTCTGCAATAGGGTGACAGCCGCTCTATAGTCTGACGCGAATAGTTGATATACCTGACTATATTTTTTGTTTAATAAGTATTATAATAATTAATTAGGGTAAAAGTTGTTAGTGGATAACATTTTAACTGCATACACAAACGCATGGCCACTATACGACAAGTAGGGTTACGCACACATCTTCAGCGAACCGGCTTCATTTTTTAAAACGTTTTTGTTCGTAAGGGCTCTGTCTATAGTTTTTGTCGGTCTGAGTTGTAAAGTTAATACTCTACAGTGAACTGTATAGACTGTCAAATCAATATGTATGAAGCTTTATGAATTTAAATGTAAGATTAAAAAAATATTTACCCTTCGTGTGTGACCAGCTTTAGTATACGTCTCATTATAATAAAAGCATATAATCTAAATCAAAATAGGTTAAACAAAGCCGCGCGTAGATCTGCAGAGCGAACGCACGCTCAAACGGTCCGTGTAGCTCGAAGGTAGCTTAGCGTAGCTCAAATGTAGCTCGGTGAGCTCAAAGGTAGTTCATCCATAACTCGGGCGGGCTCAAACGACCCAACTGGCTAATACAGCCGCATCTGCGACGTAATGAGCTACTCAAGTACGCCCTAACTTGTTTACACTGTTTCTTTATTGTGATTTTTTGCAGGCTTTTTCTTTTCTCTTTACCGGAAAATGATTTTTTAAAGCTCTCTCCTTTGTCTTTTAAGCGATTTATTTTTAATTAGGGCTCCCGATGAGGATATGTCTTCCTGTTCGTTAAATGGGTTAGATTTTTTTTTTTTTGTTGGAAGTCACCAGGCAGACCTTTCCATAAAATATATTATTTCCATAAAATAAAATAAACATGTAAATAAACAGGAGGTGCAAGAGCTCTGCCGACTTTAGGTGGCATTATAAAGGATAAGCGAATAGGGAGCGATAGGGAGATGAGCCTTGGTATTCCTTATTCATTCACCGAAACACAAATGCACAAATGCTACGAGTATTATTTCACTGCCGTCTTCTCTGATTTAAGGATACGAGGATTTTGGTTACTTTAATATTAACTTAAGAAATTAATAATAACTTGAAAAATTAAGTTGAGAAAGAAACTTATTAAGTAATTAACTTTATTGTTAACTTAAGATTAAAAATTAAGCAAATTAAGCATTTTATATTTTACCTTAAGAATTGTTTAAATTTCGTTAAACAAAAACAAAAAATCAATTTTTAAAAGAATATCTTATGAAAAATTTATAACGCCTACCATTTTAGTAAGAATTTTAGCAAGTGTAATTTTAAAGCCCTGTTAGAACATATCGTCGCCTTGGTGGTGAAAAGAGCTAACCCACACTTTTGACTAAATTGAGTTATGAACATCATCATACTCAGCGTTAAACGGAGATTCTAGTGGTGAAGATATCTAAGAGATAGCTCAAATAGAAGTTGTTTTTTTCCTTCAGACGTGAAAGGAGTTAAATGAAACTAAGAACAAAAAATAAATAAAAAAAGGGCACTTAAATCGAACTTCCTTAATTTCAACACATTAATTATTACCTTCTCACAAAAAATTGTGAGAATCTGGATACAAATAGAGAAGATAAAATAAAAAACATTTTTTGTGGGTGCTTATTTATTTCAATTGTCATTATCGTGGAACCAATTTATTGTGGAATAGCTCACTTCACCACTAAGGCACGATATACATACACGGTTTTTTTTTAAAACATATAATTGACTATTTACACTGCAATCGAGATCAATCAGTTTTTATCGAGATCAGGCCATCAGTTTATTTTCGTTTGAAAATTGTACCATTAGTTAAGGAGAAATTAGAGATTTTACTGAGAAAATATCTTGTAATTTGGTAATGTGGTTTCAATTATATTTAAGTTTGAAAGTATTAAAAAATCTGTTTGAACTGCGCACTGACTCGAACAACATATCGAATACGCGCTTCGCGCTCAAAGTGTTAATTTTCGAATTTTATCCCCATTTACAATATCTGAAATATTCACAAGAAATTAGTGAATTACCAAATCGTCCAAAGTGTATATTAAAAAAAAAACACTATGACCTGGTTTTGATTGGTGTCCTTTAAATGAATTGACTAACGAAATAATAATAGTAATAATCATTTAATTGAGATATTAAAATCCATATTAGCAGCTACAAAAAAACTGCAATATACGAGTATACAACTAAATTTAACTAAACTAAACTAAAAAGTACAAATAGTTTAATTATATTGTAATTTCTTTTCATTGTCGTATTCAGCCCCATCCAAAATATTAGTATGGGACAATCTACTCACCCATAATTGTTTTCAGAATGCTATTGTTACTGCCATGCATCCTGTGCCATAATTATGCCACCCTCTTCGTTCTTATGGCATAAAAATCAACAGTTATTTGGGCAGCCCGTCTGGCGGCAGTAACCACCCCCTTACAGAAGACCACCGTGAAATAACAGCACGTGTGCTGTTGTGTTTCGGTGAGTGAGTAAGGGATGCCAGAGCCCATTTCCCTATCCCCTCCTAATCCCTTATCTCTAATTCTACTGTATCGGCAGCGCAGTTGCAGCAGCTTTGGCGCTGCTTGTGTCATAGGCGACGGTAGCCACCTACCATCTAGTGGGCCGTCAGCCTGTCTGCCGATCTTAATATTAAAAAAAAAGTATGATTTTGGGCAAACATTTCTGATGCACTACAATAGCGTGGCAGTCTCAACATTATTATACTGGAAATTGGTAAAATATGAAATATGGCATTATATGAAATAATTACTAAAAAACAAAAAAGCTCACTCGCGAACTCACGCGAGATTGCCCGCGAGTAGTCTAATAACTCGATTAATTTTTACATTTCATGGCCATAAAATAGGGAGTCGAAAGTAATGTCGCTATTAGGCATCATTAAAATTTTAGTACGTAAGCAACAGAGTCTATTTGTTGAAATTAAAAAAAAAGTTCTATCAAAATTGTATGAAGTGCTCAAAAACGAGTCACATACGTTCAGTGGTACAGTCCACGCGAAAGTTTCCCCGACGTACAGTTGCCAACAAAAGTGCTGCGCGGTACAATCGGCAACAAAGCGGCTAATCATTCCAGTATGTGCGTGGCCCCGTTTCGCACAATGTCTGTTCTCTGATTAAGAGGATTGTCTCCATTCGCTCCTCGGATATTAAAAACTTGTCTTCGCAACGGTTCTAGGAAATGTGCAAACAATTGCACAAATGTGCTAGATAATGCGAGCAAAATGGCCGCATGTGAAAGTTTTTTTCAACGGTTTTGTTTCTATTATGATTGTGCCTTTTTGTTGCCGCGAAAGCCTTTTTGTCATTACATCTTCTGATGTACTCCGGCTGTAGATATATTTATACGATGACATTTGATACAAACATGTTGTGTTGTTCTAGGTAAGTATAGTTGTTTAAAGATGGCCGTCTACATTTTATTTTGCATCTAATTAATAGTTCAGATCTTCATAAGAATAACTATTCTTTTCCAATAAATATGGATCGCATTTTAAAAAGTATTTCTACGCTCTTAGCCATGAAGGTCCCCGATCCTATTAGTGGCGAAGTCAAATTTTTAAAGTTTGAATTTTAAAAAAGTAAAAATGAAATAGAAAGCGAGGGTCGTTCTTCAGACGAGGGAGAGGTTAGAAAGTCGAAAATGTAATTAGATTAGAATCGATGAACCACTTTCTCCGGAAGTTAAAATTGATTAATCACTTTGAAAATTTTATTGATCTACCAATTTTAAAATAATTTATACTTTTTTTAAATATTGTGCTAATATTGTTAATTATCTGACAAGAACTCAATTGGAACATTATTTACAGATTCTATTATTATAAAGTTTGCCAAAATATCATTGCCACATAGAAAAACTAAAAGAAATCTTAAATCCACATATTACCTATTATCTAAAAATTCATGCTGATGCATACACAATGTTTGACATTTTAATAAAATTTAAGAATTTTAATAAAATTTAACTCATATTTGTTTATGTTTGACGGACTCTTTTTTATTAAAGTCACGTATCACATACACTTATATTTTCTGAATATAACTATCAGTTATTTTTATTACGGCATTAGCACCATATGCTTAAATACGAGTATCAATTCCTTTGAAAGTCTGCGTTGCATTTTATATCTTTCTTCAAATATGTAACATTTTAATTCAATTAAACTTCAAATCTTTAATAAACAGTTACATTTAATCTAAAAAATCCATTTATTTCTAAATTAAGCGCTGTAAAAATGTATTAATTTTAATAAGGACTATACAACATTAAAAAAATATAATATAAAACTCATTCTTTAACCATATCGAACAACGGAACAATACAATCCATGCAAAGGCTATTTATTATCAAAGATGTGTACTTAAACGTAAATTTCGTAACCATTTCAAGGAATCTGAGCACTAGATGACATTAAACTAGTTAATGCGGTACTTATGAGCTACCTAAGTAAACGAATTTCTAGTAGGTAAATTAAAAAAATATGGATGTTACTTCCAGAAACAGATATAACCAGGGAATATGTAATATAATCTAAAATTGGCGAGAAACATTTTCATTAATGACGGACTTTATATATAATTAAAATAAAATAATTACAATATTGGATAAGTAATAAAAAAATATTCATAAAAAGTTACTGTAATCTCTTATTCTTCTGAAACTACAAAAAAATCTTCTAATATCTAATAAACCATAATATTATGTACCTTACGCAAGGATTGATATGCTACAATAAATTTAGCTGTTTATTGCACACTGAATAAATTGACTAATGTGCGACTAAATGTTACAATTTCTTACATAAATATAGCTCATATATATTTTTTAAATTATAAAACTACTACGTCGTATTAGGTACTCTTGAAATTATGTGTTGAATAAAATAATGACATTAAAAAAAAACTGCTAATTCTGCTTAAAAAATGTAATCAATGAATAAAAAACAATAATCTTTTAGAACATTAAATAGATAGGCGGTCATCGACTCACAAAAAATGATTAAGTTCAACGGCCCCTCAAGTGCTTTCTGTCGAAAGCAATGTGTTCCTGTTTGCCGTATCAACAAAACTGTTAACAAACAAAACGACCTATCTGCGGTACATGGACGAAAAACGGTTTTTATAGTGGGATGCCAGGTATGTTCTGTTTTTAAAAACAATTCTTGCTTTCGAATTTTCGTTTTCGAGAATTCTTATTGCAAAAGTTGCAATTCGAATATACTTTTTTTTTTAAGAATAAGGTTCAATATCTATAATTATATTAATAGAAGTCGAATCATGAAATGTTTATTTAAGAGGCTCCACGCCATCGATAAGAAAAAATCACTGCTTTGTTCTCGGATTCAGCTCGTTCAAACATAAAGCCAATGTAACAAAAAATATATATGTGATACATAACTTCTTTGTCTACATTTTTGACGTCGACATTTTTGTTTTAAGTATTATGGTTTACGAGAAATTAAATAAAATTTTAATGTATTGCTTTATTACAAAAATCGATTCATTTTTCAAGAATATAATCAAATGATAGAGTTTCATTTACACTATAAATGACACGAACAGTTTTTCATTTAATTCAATAGTTTCAGGAAAACAAAGGTTTTTTGATATTTTTGAGTAGCGAGGGCCGGTTGTAGAGAGCCCAGTTGCCCAAGGTCATTCGCGTAGTAGAGGACGTTAACTACGGTTACAAATTTTTATGGCCAGTTTGGGTTTTTTATGTTAAGATGGGTAGACAGGCTGACGGTCCACTTGATGGTATATAGATGGCTACCGTAGCTAACACAAGCAACGCCAAAACTTCTGCAAGTGTGCTGCCGACTACAGTAGGATTAAGGATAAGGGATTAGGAGGAGATAGGGCAATGGGCCCTGGCATCCCTTACTCATTCACCGAGCCTTTGAGGTACCTTTGGGTAGTATTCGATGTCATTTAAGTTCGCACTGAATCACAACGTCTTACGAATCCAATAAAACAACGGTTTTAAGATGCTCATGGGGTTGCCTCGTTTTTGTAGTGCCTCTCAAAGGTTTGCCGAAGCAAGAACTGACGGGTTTCATGCAATTATCAGAAAGAAAAAGGTGTCGAAAACACGAGCTTAGCCCAAACAGCATCTTAAAAACTGTTGCTGAACTCTTCAATTCTAATATAATAATATAAGCTAATATAAGCTTTTCGGCATTGTACATATGTATGTAAATTAAATAATAACTAACAAAATAGATCATGTTATCTGAATAATAAAAATGAAAATAAATTATGTTTGAATATTTAGCCACTTTTATTTAGTCATTATTTAAAAGTCGAAATCTATATCATAATCATGTTACTTTTGTCCTCTGCTAGACGCCCAGACACAGCATTCCCCTTAGTTTTTCAGTGGGGCCGACAATTTAAGGATTATTTTGAGAATGATTTAACTATTTTAATAAGGATTAATAAGGAATTAATTTAATAATTAATAAGGACCTCATTAGATTCTCAATTTACTCGAGATGCTTATATCCAGGGGTAGACGTCCTTTGGCTGAGACTATGACTGAAATTTTAATTTTATTGTTATTTAATATTTGCTCATTTATATAAATAACTTAAAATATTTGTTACGGCAAATTTTTGAAATTAATAAATAATAGAAAAGCTCGGAAGCTCCTACATGAATAGATGATTTGCAAATGTCCCAAAAGGTGTTTGCGAAACGCACGCGCTACCAACACATGTTGCATCCAACGTATCCCAAATTTAAAATCAATATTTGAAAGAACTGCAAAAAAATTGGATCGGAACCAAGGTGCGTTATCTATTTTGTTATGCATCAGCCAAACAGCTTTTTGGCAGTTTTTTTTTAATTTGATGACTCCAACTGTTTACTAGAAACTTTTTAAACCCTTTTGTAAAATTACCCGCTCCCGGGTACAAATGGTGAAGGGAAAATTGATTTTTTTATTTAGTACTAGCGACTCGCTCCAGGCTTCGCACGAATGCAATTTTTTCTTCAAATTAGGTATTGGTCTTATCATAAGTAAAAGCCGAATCAAAATCGGTTAAGCAGTTTTGGAGCCCGCAGGGTACATACATACACACAGTGATTTTAGTTATAAAGATTCGCAGTGTTTATTTCGTTCTGGAATAATAAAATCTTTTATTTTAATGTTTGAAAGGTACTTTGCGGACTTTTTGACCGACCAATACAAACTATACGAAGGATTTTAAGCCAATACCATAAGAATAACAATACAACAGCTCAATCGAATGAAATCAATATTAAATTACCTAATTTTGACGTGTCTTAAATTTTACGGCAGAATTCTTTTTGAAAAATGTGAAGATGAAAGGAAAGAAATTAGCCAAGATTTAAATAACCATAACGAATTAACCCTCCCACGTCGCGTACGATTTAAGTCTAAGAAAACACATGTCGCGCTCCCTCGAGCAGATAACAACCACTTAAGTGTTGATGTACGTTGCCGTTGTAAGCGGACATGAGACATTACACTTATTTTTAATTGTTCTAATAGTTCTTAATAGTAAAAAAACTTGTTATATTATTTTGCTAAGCTCAACAAAATTAATGTATGATCATTTTGTAAGCCCTTTAACATAAGTCTTAAATCCCTTTAAAATACGAACAGTCTATTAGATAGTATTTCTTTTTTGAATCTATGTAATTCGCTCATGGAAAAAGTTGAATGGCGAAATTATGGCACTGATATTCCGAAGTATTGATTTCACTGTGGTTAAGGAGTTGGTTGCTTCAGTTAGTTAAGTCTCCAGGACTATCCTATCTGGTGCTCAGCCACTGTTGAAGAGTTCATTATGACATATGCCAACTGTTACCGATAATTGTTATAGTTATGTCATTTTTAACATATTTAAGATCTTTTGTTGTAACTTGTAACTTAAGTGAAATACTTCAGTATTTATAAGTTTCTTTTAACATCTCTCCAGAGCCGAATTATCCAGTAGGGGGTGTAAGCAACTGCCTAGGGGCCCGCATCGGCAAGGGGCCCGAACTCAGTGAAAAAAAAAGAACATAAATATTTTGAATGAAAATTAAATTAAAAGATTTGTACGTAACAAATTCTTAATAACAATATTAGTCCTGTTTTTATAGTAGTATAAAAAACAGGACAGTAGTCCCGTTTTTTATACTATTTCGTCATAACTACGTACATTTAGGAAAGTATATCAAGTTATTGAAGAATGATATAATACATACTTACCGCGACGATTTTAATATACTAGAGACTTAAGACTCTTCAAAATTTTGTACTTAATAACATTTTTAACAGGATGATAGCAAATCTTGGTAGTGCAGTAAAACAGCGTAATTGAGTATATTTGAGTAAGTTAGAAAACGGTTTAGGAGCCTAATTTGGCCCTGCATCTCTCTCAGGCGTCGTATACCAGTTGGTAGCATATAAATTTCATATTACATATTGTTATTAAAAACACAAATTTTAACTCTCCATGGTTTCTCTCGCAATTCTCTCGCAAATTACACCCATTTTTAAAAAGTGTCTCAATTAGATTCTGTAGTGCTAATGAACCACTAAAAAAAACACCAAATTTTTATTCAATCAATAAGTTTAATAAAAATGCATTTAAAATTTACATTTTCAAATTTCGCGCGTAATTTGACGAAAACGCTGGAAACCATTTTGCTCTGAGGTCATGACGTCAGTTGGCTGTGTAAACATATGCGCCGGTAACTGACATGAAACTGACTGACACTTTTTTGTTTACACAGCCGTATGACGTAAACATGGCGGCTACTATTTCATGTAATCAATGAATAAGACAGACTAAAAATTTTGAAATCTTTGAATTTAATTTACATTTTCCGACTGCTTTTTGCCTAAGCTATCTCAATAATATACTTTTAGATTTTTTTCATATAGACTAAAATACCCTTGTGTTATTTTGTCTTAACTTTGTTGTGAATTCTCAAAGAAAATATATTAAAATTGAAAATGTAAACGGAATAAAGAAAAAAAATATTTTAGATATTTTCATTAGCTCATTTTAGAATATATTTTACTAAAACATACATATTTCTTTGTTGCAAAGTTCTATGAAAAATTTAATGCTTACACACTTATCTGAATGCATAGTTTTTGTAAAGGAATTGTTACTTTAATCACGCTTTGGCCTTTTGTGCCAAGAAATACTTTTATCTTTTGGCCTGTTCTCCTATTATAAGGCATGCTTTTCTTCATTTGTTCTATTTGTTTCGAGAAATATTTGCATGAAAAAGTTTCATTAAGACCCCTCTATAGCTGTGTTCAAGTACATATTTCTGTGCAATTATGAACAGAATTTTTGAATGTTGTAATGAAATTTATAGAGATCTGTTTCACTCATATGACGAAAAAGTCTAAAAACGAGCCCATTTCCCTGTCTCCTCCTAGTCCCTTATCCTTAATCTTACTGTAGTCGGCGGCGCACTTGCAGCAGCTTTGGCGTTGCTTGTAGGCGACGGTAGCCACCTACCATTAAGTGAACTATCAGCCTGTCTGCCGATCCTAACATAAAAAAAAGAAAAGTAATTACATTAGCTTCTCGAATGTTTATGTAAATATAAATTAGTAGATATTGATACTTTTTAGCTAATATTTAAATGCGAAAGTGAGTTTGTTTATTTGTTTGTTCAAACGCCCTCGGAAATAGTACCTCCCTCGGAAAAAGGTACTATTTCTGAGGGAGACGGACGAAATCGCAGGCAAAAGCTAATATTAAATATTTGTGTGTATATGTAAATTAACTGTTGAATTACATATTCAGTTGCCTTTTTTCAATTACTAAAAAAAATTATAGCGTTTAAAACATTATACGCTATCACATTGTTATAGGAAATAATGATTATTTTTTTTAAATATATAATTTTTATATTTAATAGTTTATAAAATAATCCTTGTGATTTTCCGCTAACACTGCTACCTCGACATGTTATTCGAACGGGTGTTTACGGGTGTCTTGAGAAAAGAGGGTTAAGACGCCGAGGGGCGGTAGGGCTGTCACGCGATCGTTTTGTGGTTTTACAAAACCATTTGTTTGTACAAAATGTAACACGCGATTCGACACGAAATGCTACATTTAAGCTGTTACCACGTGACGTGATTTGAATTTTTTTTTTTATTTTAGAAAATTTATTTTTAAAGCACATTTTTTATAGAAAAATGTATTCAAAATGTACATAATTTAAAAAAAAATTAAAATTTGTTTTGTAACTACGAATAAACCTTTCATAAAAGTTTTGGATTTGTATGAGTGTGAATTTTTATTGCTAAACGTGCATGTTTCCGATTTGTTAAGAAAAATTTGCAAGAGTAAAAAAATATGTTTTTATTTAAAATAAAAATATAATTTTAGTGCCAACCCTAATGACATTTATGCTAATGTTCCTTAAGATATCCTTCCTCGAGGGGACCGAGGACCTTCAAGTGTCTCGAGAGATTTCTCACTCAATAAATTGTTAAAATTGCTCTTTTTTTAGTCACCACTCACTCACAGTGATATAAAAGGAATCAACGTGGAAATCGTGAATTAAACATTAATTTATGAGTGAAAAGGAATGCAACTCAAAGGACATTTATGACTAAAATTTAGGTATTAATGACAACAAAGTTTCCATCAGTATAGTTTATCTAAGACATTTCTCTATAACGTGAATTTCGGTGCCCTTATATCATCAACGAGGAGAAATACATACACACCGAAAGGACCTTATAGCACAGATGTTTTTACATCTAGCCGAATATTCCAATATTTTTGTTTTAAAATATTTTTGAATATTTTTTCTATGCCAAGGATTTTAATTTGGTTTATATTATTAAAGGTGGTAGACAGGCAGACGGTCAACTTGATGTTAGGTGGCTACCGTCGCCTCAGGACACAAGCAACACCAGGTTGGTATATGTGCAGGAATTTGTTTACCTACTGCTCGCTTGAAGAAGCCTATATTGTAGCTAGATGGAAACATCTTAGAAGGGAGACTGTTAAAAAAAGACTCTTAGTCTTATTTGAAGTCGGAAACGGGTCACAAGTAATTCATTCATAATTTAGGCATATATTATTATTGTAGTAAATGGATCTTCGAAATGTATGTACGCCCGTAACTTTCGAACGGGTAGACCGATTTTAATTCGGTTTTGACTAATGGAAAGAGGGATAAACGGGGAATGTTCATACATATAAAAATTGCACCACGGGCGAAGCCGAGGGCGGGCCGCTAGTAAAAAATATTTGAACTGAGTTGCTTTTCTCATGCCTTTTAAAACAATCAGCGATTTTCACGATTTTCAGATTTTCATGCACTTAAAATGTTTTTGGTTATTTTGTTTGTAATATTAACTTGTTTTCGTCACTTTCGTAAATTCATGCTTTTACAAGTTTTTAATTGTAAGCTATTTTAAAAGTATTTCAATATTAGGTAAATAATTCAATAAATAAATATTCCGTTATTATGATAGTCGATCAATAATGCTATAGTTTTAAATGTAACGAAGATACAATGAAACAGACGTACAAACAAGACCATTAATATGTATTATTCTACACCGGGACCATCTGGCATACTCTGTGTTCGAACGAGAGCATATTGTGTAATGTAATTTAATTTAGTTACGGTTTCGTTTACATTAACAACCGTTAAATATTTTCTTTAACTTTATTGAAAATTTAATAAGTGCATGTTGACTTTGCCAACCAACAGTAGGTAAGTAAAGTCAGGGTAAGAAAATGTTCGTCACCTGAAAGTCGACATTTGCTTGCACCAGGACAATTATTATGAGTCATGCCAAAATTTCATTTCAAACTCCTGTCAGTTGTCTGCTTAGTGCTTTAGTTTCAAAAGGTACTAAGAGTCTACGACTTGATAAAGGAATTAATTTGAAAACTGACGAAGGTTTTCGTACCCCGACTGTACACAAACATAGAAGGTAGCTGTAATGACATTCTCTTGTGTATGTTGTGATTTTGTAACTCATTTCAATCAACATTAATAAAAAATAATAAACATTAATAAAAACACTTCACCATTTAATTAATAAGTAAAAGTAATAATTGACGAGCCCGTTGCATGAGTGGTTAGGGTGCTCGCTCTGTTTTAGGGTTCCGAGGTTCGATTCCCGGCAGGGTCAACTTTGAAAAATGAACTTTTTAAATTTGGCTCTGGTCTGGAGCTGGAAAGTAATGCACACTGCGTCTCGCAGTCATTTGGGCAGCCCGTCTGGCGGCAGTAACCACCCCCTAACTACCGTTTTTCGGTGAGTGAGTAAGGGATGTCAGAGCCCATTTCTCTATCCCCTCCTAATCCCTTATCCTTAATCCTACTGTAGTCGACAGCGCACTTGCAGCAGCTTTGGCTTTACTTGTGTTATAGGCGACGGTAGCCACCTACAGTCGCCTATAACACACAACACACAGACAGGTTGACGATCCTTCAAGTAGATCGTCAGCCTCTGTCTGCCGATTTTAACATTAAAAAAAATTAATATAATTTTAAGTATTTAAATTTCGCTACGCTATGCATAAATAATTGTTTAACAGTTCACTTGCACCAGTTCGACTTAATAATAATTCATTAAACCAATTGAATGTAGGGTAACAATGCGTCTTGTAAAACGGGGAATGTCGCGGAAGGGTGACTACTTGACCAGGTGTTGCATGGAGACAGATGGCGGTGACTTATCGGGGCGCGTGCGCTGATGATTATGTAAAGTTTACGGTTTGTGGGGTTGACGCGTCTCTATAGTTTTTCTTGTTAGTATAAATTAACCAGTCTCTAGTATAAAGCAATAAATTGAACTATATTTTCATTCAAATTCGTATTTTGAATAATAAAATTAATTGTCACTGAACTTGAAGCATTAATACTGAAAGGAATCTTTTTTGTGAAGTTGAGCAGGCAGTTTGAGTTTCACTTGATAAAAAATGGCTACTGTCACCTATTGGCACCACTCGGCACCAGCAACGGCATAGGTGTTGCCATAGGGACCGCTGTAGGATAAAGGATAGGAAAATAAGCTATGGCATCCACTGCTTGCTTGCTCACCGCAATCCATTTCACAGTGGTATTCTGTAAGGGAATGATCACAGCCGCCAAACGGGCTATCTAATTATTGACTGCGATACGTAGTGTGTTCTGCTACTACTATAAAATTTGAATTTGATCAAATTTTATTGAAACTAAACCTTAAAAATTAAATTTTGTAGTAAATTTCTGTATAATGAAATATTTTATTGGTTTTATTGGGAAATTAATTTTGTAATGTTACTCTTGGTTAATTTATTTTTCAACTATCTTTTGTTCGCGAATTCGAACGGGACCCCCTTTTTCAATTTCAAAATATTTATTCAAACTATCACAAATCACAAATTTTTGTGAGGCGTTGATTTTTTAATTTTATTTTCAGATGATCCTTGGAAACAGTATTTTTTCCTGCATGAAAGGTACCCTACGTCCTTATCGATATCCCTGACAACGTGTATGCAAAATTTCATGATGATCAATTGAGTAGTTAAGGCGTGAAAGCGTAACAAACAAACTCACATTCGCCTTTATAATATTAGTTACGATATAGCATCGCTATCTTAAGTAATGTTAGAACAAAATCGGATCATGCACACTTAAAAAAAAATACAATCGGCAGAAGCGACAGAGAGAGAGGGGCGCCCGCTTATGGTGTACGCGTGTCCCGCCAGGTGTGCAATCATGGTCCCCCTACTCACTGTCATCTCCACAATATAATAATACTTATTATTACAACTCCTTATTATTTCTTGTTTTAATTGTGCCCCGACTTGCCTTTTACTCCTTTTGTTCGCGGTTAATGGCGTTTATTGTTTTGTTTTCTCTTTTTTTTAATGCGTGCGCGTGCCGGCTGCGTCTGCAAGATCGTTTTCAAAGGCAATTTTTATTTTAAATAAGAGTAATATTAAAAAATGTAGTGTATTCACGGAGTTTGTACTCGGAAAATCTATCTTTCATTCTTTTAGATTTCGTAGCAGCGAAGCAGAGCGACCGTTCGGTTTTGTTTCTCAATTGAAAGGGAATCAACGAGCGAATTTGGAGCAAAAATGATTTTTATTTGTTACCCGAAAAGTCCCAATTTTCCATACTTACTTTTTTTATTTAAGATCGGCAGACAGGCTGACGGTCCACTTGATGGTAGCTAGGTGGCTACTGCCGCCTATAACACAAGCAACGCCAAAGCTGCTGCAATTGCGCTGCCGACTACATTAGGATTAAGGGATTAGGAAGGGAAAGTGAAATGGGCTCTGGCACCCCTTATTCACTCACCGAAACACAACAGCACACGCGCTGTTATTTAACGGGTTACTGCCGCCAGACGGGCTGCGCAAATGACTGCGAAACGCACTCTGCCCTGCCAATACTTTCCAGCTCAGACCAGAGCTAAAGAAAAGTTCATTTTTCAAAGTTGACCATGGCGTCAGTGGACCTACTGAATTAAGACGAGATAATTGCTCTTTGGACGAAATGTTATTAAAACGTAAACTGTATAGCGTTCTGATTAATGTAAGGGATTTTTTTTTATGTTAAGATCGGCAGACAGGCTGACGGTCCACTTGATGGTAGGTGGCTACCGTCGTCTATAACACAAGCAACGCCAAAGCTGTTTCAAGTGCGCTGCCAACTATATACAGTAGGATTAAGGATAAGGATTAAGGATTAACATTACTTTGATTAGATGAACGGCAAATTAGAAAAAAAAAGCTATGAAAGTTAGAAAATTTTTCAGAAATACAAAAATAGATATACCCAAAGTGCTACAAATTTATGATTGGAAGACTGTTTTAGGATAAGAGTAACGTTTGTCACATTTCAAATGGTTACGCATTAATATTGATTAAATAATTGGACTTCCTTTTTGGTGTGTTCCTATCCTAAAGCTTTACCATTTAATTGTATTCACCTTGAAGGAAGAAACTAAAAACTATGTACCTCCCCACGAAATCGGGTACATTGAAATCCTGTGCCCCAAGCGAATGTGCTAACACGTACCAAGATACACCCAAGTTTAATTGGAGAATTCCTGGATCACCACACAAGCGATTACAAAACTTGTTTCGGACGCATCGACAAGACTCGAATATTTCGCACCGAACTTGTTAATTGATTTTGTTCACTAACTTAAATAATTAAAGATTTTGACCTACAAATACATTAATCTCATACTATACATATGTTTACTCGTGTTTTATTTATTTTACACTCTTTTCTCATTGCAGCATTAATAACAGGGACCCCAAGTAAACAATTTTTAATAAAGAATATGTCATTACTTATCTTGGCCTTTTAATTATCAGGATCGTCATCATGGCTTTTTTCCGAAATTCTGGTAAATTTAACTGGTAAATTTAAATGACGATCATAAGAGTTTCTTGGAGAAACCTAGTTTCATTAACTAACTAAGCCCGCAACTTAGCACGCGTGGTATTTGGTATAGCCCGTAACTTTTTTGTTTGTAAACTGATCGGAATAAAACAAACTGGATTTTTGAAGTTTTAACATGTCAAGATTCGCACACCGAATAGGTACCGGTTAGTCATGAATGAACAAGAAAACTACATGTCATCTCTGGTATCAGTTACCCATGGTCATCGCAAATAAATTATTATTATTATTATTAAACACTAAATGTTACGGGAAACTTGCTACAATACATCAGTGAAAACCGCATTCAACCTGGTAGCATCTGACCTCGGTAGCATAGGTATAGCATAGCATAGGTAGCATTGAAATCTATTTTAATAGGTATAATGACTTTTGATATAAAGTCATAATTTTTAATATTTAAAAGAAGCGACATAAACAATAAACTTGATTTGGTTAATTTTGAAAATGGAAGTAATAAGGTTTAATACGTTGTATTTTGACATGAGTAAGAAGGTCTAAAAAAGATTAAAACTTTTTGGATGGTCCATGTCAATACGCTTTAAACAGATCATAGCCTATTGAAATCGTCCACTCCTCTCACATGAGATAGGTATAAGAATAATGTAATAGTAACACCTATAGTCCTAACACCTATACACCTGTGACCAACTCGGATATCATTCTTTAGGCTAAGACACAGTGTCCATTTTTTATTTAAAAAATGTTACACTGTCAAATATAATTAAAGTGTAAGTATTTTTTTAAAAAAAGCATCTTTGTTTATTAAGCCCTCTCTGTGTTTCCTCTTTATGAAAGTGATGAAAATTATTTTACTTATTCTCTTCAAACTCCTTCTAATTAGCAAAATCACAGAGGGCAAGACGCGAGTGCCTAATTACGGAATAAAACTTAACTCTTTCTGTGCAAGTTTTCTTTGTTACAATGCAATTAGCAACTTGAATGAATTAAAAGGATCCGAAATTTCACTTGAGAATGGAAAATTTTGTGACCAAGTTTTCGTGCACTTGGAGCTATAACAGTGACGATAGTTGTTTTTACATATTAAAAAAAAATTAGACAAACACGTCATGACTTCGCCTGTTTGCAATTGAGGGACTTTGTAATTTTAAGTATACTTAAAATAGGTCTATTTGAAATATTTTACCTTTAAAATAAAATCAGATAAATAATTATTCCTGTTGGATGAGCGGTTAGGGTGGGTCTTAACCCTTTGTATGCCGGAACGTGGATCCACGTTATTAATAAATCATGGTAGAACGTTCTGGGAACCCCATGACTCGTTCTGGGAAAACAATTAGGTCAGTCAGAGTCAGTATAGTTAAATCGGTAAAAACGGTTGAAATTTGAACAACCTGTTATATACCATGGCGAATGGCACTTGAAATGATAAATTTAAGCGCTGGCAGACAAGGGTAATTCGGCTTCCGGCATACAAGTGGTTAATGCTCCATTCTGGGTTTCCCAGGTTCATTTTCCGGCAGGGTCAACTTTGGAAATGATGTTTTCAAAGTTGGCTTTGGTCTCGATTTGGAAAATAGTGGCAAGGCACACTTTCGCAGTCATTGTGGCAGCCCGTCCGGCGATAACAACCACCCCCTTACAGTAGACCACCATGATATAACAGCACTTGAGCTGTTAGTGAGTAAGGGATGCCAGAGCCCATTTCCCTAACCCTTCTCAATCACTTATCCTTAATCCTACTGTAGTCGGCAGCATACTATTCACCTATGGCCTTGTTTGTGTTATAAGCCATGGTAGCCACCTACCATCAAATGGACCGTCAGCCTGTATTCCGACCTTAACATAAGAAAAAATATGTGTATCCCGAGATTACCCCCCACATATAAACAACCGTATAAAATCCGCTCTCTGACTTTTAAATATTAGTATTTTTTTTATGTTAAGATAGACAGATTATGCTGACAGTACACTTAATGATAGGTGGCTACCGTCGCCTATAAGACTAGCAACGCCACTGGTGCTGCAAGTGCGTTGTCAACCATAGTAGGGATAAGGATAGGGATTTCACGCTATAAGAAGTTCTTCTATAGGAGGTTGGTTACTGCCGCCAGACGGCCACTACTAAATACTACAAGTATATAATAGAGTCAGATATGTATCAGAATTAATTACTTGCATACTTTATAAGAGCACCGGTGACGCAGTAGGAAAGACGCAAGAGGTTCGAGTTCCATCTGCGGTTTCTTTCAAGAGGATTTTTCTAAACAATTAAGTGCATTTACTGACTGCTCTCAAACGGTGAAGGAAAATATCGTGAGGAAACCTGCATACACCTAAGAAGAAATACTAAGTCCACCAACCAGCACTGGGTCAGCGTGGTAGACCATACAGCCCAGCATACGACCTTGTTGAGAGGGTAGGTCTGTGCCCCCGCGGTGGGGACATATAATAAGCTGCTCATGATTGTGATGTTATAAAGTACTAACGGTTGCAATAAATTATAATTATAATTACCGATAAATAACTTTAAATGTTAGTAACACAGCAGCTTGAAAGTTACAAGTTACCCTTGAAATTCAAAGGCGTTTTACCTATGTTGTTCAACGCCATCTTTGTTCACATGCGAGGTAACTAAATAATGCGTTATATTGTAGGTAATTAACTCTTTTATGTGTTGCTATTTCACTACTTGTCGTAACCCTATTACATTGTTGTTTACAATTGGAATTTCCTTATGTACAGGTGTAGCTTTGTGAAGCAATTGCCGTGACTTACGGAAACGGAAGTGGGGCCAGCCAATGGCACCGCGTCACGGACCGCGTATCGGCACACAACAGCGTTTACATCGCGGGCTCAAGATCCGAATCCGGTCCTAACCGGACATCATTAAGAGGAACAATACAGTTAATTATTTTCGTTTAAATCATTCAAATATTGAATTCAGATTTTTAGGTGAGTTTTATTCTGTACCAATTTTATTTGTCACACCTTTTTAAATGAGAAACAATGTGTCAACTTGAAAAAAAATCTAATTTCATTAAACGATTACTAATCTATAGGTTTTACTACTTATGTTACCGAGGTCAAAAAAATATTTTTTAGAATTTTTGTTTGTGCGTTTGTGCCATTTTTGAGATCGATTAAGCCATCTCAAAAATGGCTTAATCGATTTGAATGTGGTTTTCACTGTTGGATTGTAGCAAGCTTCCCGTAAAATTTAATGTCATATTTCATTCCAATCTGCTAATAAACAAAAAAAGTTAGGCGCTATTAACGAATACCACGCAAGTCGCAGGCACAGATAGTTAATAAATATTTAATACTACCCTAACATTTGCATAACAGCCCGAAGATTGACTAGTTTCGCTCAAAAAAAAATTAATAAATTGTTGTAAGTTTTAAAAAAAGTTAATTTTAAATTAAATTAAAATATAATTTGAAAAAATTATTTCACAACAAATAATTTATAAATATCCACTATAAACTCGTAGTAAGAAAAAGTTAATTATGGGATTAACAAACTACAACAATCTGTAATTTCAGTTCGTTTTTAATCAGACCTAATAGGCTTGTAGAAAATTTAAAGTCAAATTGTCAGATTTGAAACCGTTAGAAAATCAACAAAGATAGAGATTAATACTAATTTTAAAGTACTCAATAATTACTTCGCATTGGGTAGTTGTTACCGGCCTAATGTATTCACGCAGGCATGTGCGACACAAAAGGCGAAAATTCTCTCGCTTGACGCGAATCAGTTTAATTTGAAACTTTGTTAATAAAACACAAGAAAACTAATTTGTTAATGCTCGCCTCGCCCGCGCTCAACTATTCAAGAATTTCTAAACCTCACACTAAACGTACTCGTGACTTGCGTTTTTCCACAAAAGAAAAGCGAAGTACACAATGAAGCAAGTTGCGGCAAGTCGCAAAATGCTCGCGAGGTGTCGTAAATTCAATACGCGAACGAGGTGTGACTTTGAAGACATACGGGATTATATCACATGCGCGCGCCCGAGGTTCTAGTGTCTTTAGATACAGTAATGCTTATTTGTTTTTTTTTTCTTTATTTGGTTTGCAAAACAGTACACAATTTAACATAAAAAATAATATCAATAATTTAGAAGAAAACTCTACAATAATTGTGCCTTTCACGATGCAAACACAACTTAACAAAATAAAAGAAAAAGCAATATTACAAAATAAGTACCTAAATAAATAAAATAAAATAAAAACTTAAAAATTAAATATTTGTAAATAATATTAAGCAGTGTCCTTTACTAGTTCAACCTTCAAATTTTTAATAGATTCAATCTTTCAATCGTTTTTTTTTCGGGTAGACCGATTTTAATTCAGTTTTCACTAATGGAAAGAGGGATAAACGGGGAATGTTCATATATATAAAAATTGCATCACGGGCGAAGCCGGGGGCGGGTCGCTAGTAGGTAATAAAATGGTTATGAAATTTTAGAAATTCGAAGAATTAGTTATGTACATATGTATTTAGTTGGTTTTATTTATGTAAAAGTGTGTATTTGGATATCTATGCCCATTCAGACAGACGTAATAAAAAAATATCTTATAATGGTTTAATTAGTTCGTTTTGATGTGCATAAAATTATTTTTTACGTTTATTTCACAAAATATAAATAAAATCTGAATAACACAATTTACTCGCACAGCGTTATCGAGGTATTAAAATGAAAAGTTTATTAAAATAAAAAGGGCTTGAAACGAAGAAAAGAAACGTCGCAGTCGCGTGCACAATATATATCCGTATGTTTTATCACCGGTTTGAAGTGTTGCCACACACTTGCACGTCAACTTGGGCACTAACACTTCACGCGTCGTCACTTGCAAATATAAAGGGTGTTCACGTAGTTTTAAAGTTTTCACATTAGCCTCACAATAGCCCTGAAAAGCTAATTAGGAAGTGGTCTTGGTGTTTAGTAAACTTTCCTCAATTTCCTAAATAGAATATTAAAATTAAACATTCATTGCTTTTATAATGGTCTTAAGGTTCTTTCATGTCTGGCCTCGTGTAGTCTTTGAATGTATTTATGTTTAATGTTGCGTAACATAGCTGCAGAGCTCGTCATTAAAAATATCTGAGATGCAAAGGAGGTACACTTAAACATCTTGTATTTATTTATGAAGTAGACGTCAAACTTGAGTGTAGGGGTTTATAGAGAGCAGGGACATTGCGCAACCAAAATAATTAGAGGTAGGTAGTAGTAATTTATCGGAAAATTTTCGCAAAGATTGAAACAAAAGTGTTTTGCAGTAAGTTTTTAAAAAAACAATCTCAAATTTAAATGACATGCTCTCTGTTTTTTTTTTATTTTACCAAATAGGTATAAGGATAGTTTAGATATAGTTGTGTCGAAAATAAACCCCGAAACAAAAAAGTAAGTGCTCCATTTACGCATTTTTTGAAATTACATACTTACTCAGTAGAAATGACCTTTATTGATAGTTATTTTAATGACTTCATAGTATTGTATTGGTATAGTTTTGAGTCTCGCAAATCGTATAAATTCAAAGAGATTATCTATTTTTTGTGTATTTTATATAAAAAAATAATGTTTTATTAAATTGGTATCCAACCTCAGAATATTGGACATACCAGAAGTAGCAGATGACAGAAAATTGAAGCACCAGAAACTGTCTTTATTTGGATTAGGTTTCTTATAATAGCAAATAGTCACTCTGTGGACAATATGTTATTTAAATTACACAGTATTTTACCGTTCCGTAGGACTGATATATATGAAAAAGCTTAGGACTCCTAGACATACGAATAATTATAAATATAGGTACTAATAAGCACTTTAAAGTATATTTTGTACTAGCTGAGCCCGCATCTTCGTGCGCGTGGTATACAGTATAGCTCGTAACTTTTTTGTTTGTAAACCGATTGGAATGAAACAAACACTAAATGTTACAGGAAGATTGCTACAATACATGAGTGAAAACCGCATTCAAATCGGTTGATCCGTTTCATTTATTAGCGTCCACAAACGCACAGACAAAGAGACAAAAATTCTAAAAACTATTTTTTTGACCTTGGTAACATAAGTACAAGGTGTACAAATTGTTTTTTTGAAAAAAAAAAAAAAAATAATGTACACACACAGCTCCTTTATGTGTAAGTAGGTATAGATTATAAAAATTCTTAAATTAATTTTCTTCTTAAGTAATTCACTTTGTATTGATCTTATACGGCATGCAATTTTGATTGAACGCACTTTTAGTCAATTTTGTTTGATTTCGATTTTTTCAAATTTGGTTGACTTAAATCTAGAAAGTTATATTACGTATATTTCGATGCTTAAATGTTTCTTCGGTCTGTATGTGAGTAGTAAAAATTCCCTTCTGCCATCGATGAGAATTTTAGGTACTCGAAATTCTTCAATAAGCTTATACATCAGAGAATTTTCTAGAGAATTTTTCCACTGCAAATTGCTCACTTAATTTTTTCTTCTTTTAAAATTACGCAGTAGTTAATTGCCGAGTTACTTAAACCACAAAGTGAGTTCTAACATAATTTTCCATCTTGAAAACTAAGACCGGAAGCGACGCATCACACTCGAGCCGAAGTACGAGCCTTAAGCTGCGGTTAATGGAGAGATGGATGTGAGCACAGAGAACTAAAAGCCCACACAAGGAATGGTGTACTTTTAATACACTCCTAAACATGGACAGCTCCATTTTTGATTAATTTATATAAATACTAGCTTTTCCGCGACTTCTTAAGCATCTCCTTTTCTTAAGAGTTTAAAAATAAAAATAAAATCTGACAAAACATATGAGCAATAGTGTTGCGGTATTTACTCAATTAAACGATATTTTTTTATTGTTGCACTGGTGTTTGTATTCATTAATTATATTTTGATTTTCTTATTTTCTACACATAATAAAATAACCTTCTCAATTCTCAATCTTCAACAACATAACAGCCATTGACGGACGTCAAAGACATTTTTTTTACCATAGACATAATATTTTTTTGTATCAATTTGAAACCTAACAAATAGTGTATTCAATCTTTATTCCTCATATATATCTGGCAGTCACGGATGTATTTTTACTGCAAATTATATACCTACAAAAACCTTCCTTGTTATCCTTTACTGAAAACCGTATCAAAATGTGTTAGTTGGAAAAAGTTAGCGAAAAAAGAGAGGCGACTTTATTTTAAAATATGTAGAGATTCTGTCACAGCAAATGATTAAAGGCTCATCCAGGTATTTTAGTTATGTCTACGTAATAAATCTCTGGACGAAAGCCTACAGTCTTCACGTTTGTGGGCCCTCCTTTTAAATTGTCCTTTCACAATTTTCCGTTTTATTCCGTAATAATGACTGCAAAACGAAGATTTTAGCTTGAATATGGCATGAATGAGATCTCCGAATTAGAATATTGTTTATGCACATGCTGATTTAAAAAAAAATGGAAGGTCCTTTCAAAATTAATCTATTAAGTTTTGATATTAGAAAATAATACGTAATCAATCAAAAAAATTAATTTTTAAATTGAAACTTAAAGAGCTTAAAAACATAATTACTGTAATTGTCTATAAATATTAGTAAATTTATTTTTGTGTATATATCTAGTAAGTAGGTAATATTATAAAGAGAAAAGATTTTCTATGTATGTTTGTATTTTTATATGTTTGTAATGAATAAACTCAAAGACTACTGGACCAATTTTAAAAATTCTTTCACCTACAGAAAGCTACATTATCGGCGAGTAACGCCGCGGACATTCTACGCGGACGGACTCGTGAGCAAAAGCTAGTATATTTTAAAATAAACTCGTTGTCCGCCTGTCTGTTTCTCCGCTAACTTCTAAACCACCCAACCGATTTTGATACGATTTTCACTAATAGAAAGAACGATAAGCGAGGTAGAATTGTGTAGGTGTAATTGTTAAAAACCGGAGTAGTGTCGCTAGTATTATATACATATGACGAATATCTTTCACGTTAACCACAGACCTTAAATGTCAATTAAAATATCATTACGCAGTTTCAACAGACAAAATTAAAAGTCTACAACGTTCCAGCGACCCGCCTACTGTGTGTAGTGTCATTACTTAAACTGCATCTTTTTAAACGTTACCTAGAAGGCTGAATAGATGCGACTCTTGAATCGTCCTAGAAAAAAAAAGAATAAAGAAAACGCACGCATCACGTTCCATTGTACGCAGACACGGCGAAGGCAGATCTCATTAAGGGAGAGTTCAGAATTAAGAACTGGGAGCGATGGAGCGGGAATCTTAGCAATCATTACGCGAAACGGAACGCGGCGGCCTTTATATTGAAGAGTAATACTAAAACATTTCACACTTTTTCCCTCGATTCTAGCGTGTAATGAAACTGAATGTATGTCAACGAGTTATATATATTTAAATAGTGCTTATATTAAACATAATATTAAACATAAGACCATTGGATGAGTGGCAAGGGTGCTTGCCTAACGTCTCAGGGGCCCCGGATTCGATTTCCGGCGGGGTCAACTTTGGAAATTTTAATGTAATTTTCAAAATTGTTTCTGGTCTGGATTTAAAAAGTAGAGGTAGGGCACACTGCGTTTCGCAGTCATTTGGGCAGCCCGCCTGGCGGCAGTAACCACCACCTTACAGAATACCACCGTGAAATAACAGCATATACTCGTACATGTTGTTGTGTTTCGTTGAGTGAGTAAGGGAAGCCAGAGCCCACTTCCTTATCCCCTCCTAATCCCTTATCCAATCCTACTGTAGTAGGCAGCGCACTTGCAGCAGCTGTGGCGTTGATTGTATTTTAGGCGACTGTAGCCACCTACCATCAAGTGGACCGTCAGCCTGTCTGTCGACCTTAATACAATGTAACATTAGTCTCATCAGTTAAACATTAATATAAGCATGGCGACTTTTATTGGTTACAATAGGTTTTTATGCGGATCGCAGAGCTAGGAGGCTCATTGGCAACGCTACGCTAATAAGAACTAAGCTGCAAAGCCTGATGGTACATAGACGCAAAATTGCCTGTCCGTGTGTATTCTATAAGATATACTTCGGAGAGTGTGCTCGGGAGCTGCATGAGATCATATACCGCCTTCCCCTTTCTTCTATCGGACATGCAAACGTATACGGCTGGTTACCATCCTCACCTTGTCGAAATCCCTCTTACTCGGACCAAGCGCTTTAAAACATCTTTTCATCTTTTGTGATGCGCACTGCTAAGGATTGGTACTCCCTGCCGGCGCCTGTATTTTCGAGCTCATAAAATCCAAATCTTTTCAAGGTTCGAGTGAACAGGCATCTTTTGGGTGAGCTCTCTCTATCACCGGTCTTATCTTTCCTACATACCCATCTTTAATAAAAAAAAAGTGAAAACCGCATTCAAATCGGTTAAGCCGTTTCAGAGATTAGCGTGCACAAACGCACAAACAGACAACAGACAAAAAAATCTAAAAACTATTTTATTGACCTCGTTTTTTGAAAAAATCTTTAATGTACAATTGTACAAACACGGCACGTTTACGATTTTATATTCATACTGTAATAATTTTATACTTTGTCGTCATTTTTATTTATTTATTTAACATGAATTAAGTGAATTTTTTATTTAGTGCTTATTTATTTCGGAAAATGCAACAATAACAAGAAAACCTTAGAAAGTGCAGACCAGAGTCAACTTTGAAAAGTTTATTTTCGAAACTAAAACAAAGCTAAAACTAGCTAAAACAAAGCTCTAAGGCAAGAACCACTCACCCAACGGACTCCTCAATGATAATCAACCTCAATTTGACCCAGTCAGTCTGCAAGTTAACCAAAAACTTAACTAATCTAATGTAGCCACCATTTCGAAAATGTACACAAGTTGCTAAATACACTGTGAAGAATCACGTCTCTCAAGTACACGAGGTCATACTATCAGGGGAAGTGCCTTATCGCCGGACGCCTGACTCGCAAGATACCGTACAATATACCTAATGACCATCGCCTACACTTATAATATTATGTTATGTCTAATTATCTTATTTTTCTATTAGCCTACTCTCACTTAAAGAGGTGGAAATAAAATTTAAAAAAAAAAAACCAATCGTTCCGACACATAAATGTTATTTTTTTTTTAACTTAAAAATCAAAAAGTAAGTTGAATAGGTGTTGAAATTGAATCTTGACCAAAGTAAGTTTTGAGTTATTTACATTTAAAATTTTTGTAAAAACTGTTTCGTGTCCTGTAACTCTGAATTTGATTGATACAATATTAGAATAGTTTAGTTGAATGCGTTGAAATGTTCTCTATTGTATTAAAAATGTATAAAATGTTTTTGCAATGGTTTTAAGGCTTCTATAGACAAGATAACCTCACATTGAACTCACTTTTTTTTAAATACAAGATAATGTCTCTACTATAGTATATAATTAGTATATAATATAGTATAATAGCTATAGTAAAATATATGTATAATTTTATTCAAAACAACTAATGAAACCACAACGAAACAAAAGTAAATCACACAAACAGATATTAAAAGATCCTATTTGATAAATATATTGGTACCCACAGGATAGTATTTTTTAGATGTCATAATATACAAATGGAATTTTACAATATTTCTGTGTAATATTGAGATATTACACAGAATTATTGAGATATTACACAGAATATTGATTATAAGATGTCTCCTTATGACTTAAGATGTCAAAGTCTTGAACTGTTGGTAAAATTATGCTGTGAGATACCTATTTAGGTTGCATTTTAAAGATAACCGATTTAAAAACCAGATAGAATAGCTAAAAATTTACATTATTCAAAACTTACCTCAATATCAATCTTTTTAATATCCTGCTATTACCTAAATAGGGCTGAGCGATATACGTATATAACAACAAATAAAATAATTACTTACCTGATTAAGGATGTGAGTTGTAGATGACTTGCGGATGAAGATTGATCAATCGATGTGAGTGACGATAATCTGTAATTTGAAACAAATATAAGTTAATAAACGATATAGGTCGTAGAGGCCGTAGGAATATCTTAACTCGTAGCTACAATCTCGTAGCACTTAGCGTGTAAGATTCGTAGCAAACTTAAGCCACGCCTCCGCCTACGTCTTGAGCGTGTCTTTTCCGTGCGCATCTCCTTGCGCAGACACGCCCACTTTCTTACGTTACTACATTTCGATACACACCTTAAAATGCAAGACGGAAAACATTGTGTTATGCCTTTTGTCATGCTTTTTGCGTTGCATGATTTTAGTAAGATGTTATCTTAAGAAAAAGAGGTCCCTTTACCTCTTTTGCGATGTAGTTGCGATAATAAGAATAATAGGAGTAATTGTTGATTAGATTACACACTGTGTTTTGCATTCATGAATTGGGCGGTCCGTTTGATGGCACTGTAACCACCCCCAATATAGAACAAGAAGACAATGTTGAAATAACAGCATATGAGGTATGTACCTATTGTTGTATTGTGGGATGTCAGAACTTGGTTCCTTATACCCACCCTCCTAAGGTTCCTTATCTTTTATCAACTAAGGTTGGCAGCTCAATAATTGCAGCACCTATGCCGTCGCTTCGAAAAGTAATGACGGGAGTTATATGTTAATAAAATGTTAATTTAAAAAACAGATGAAAGCAACCTTAAATTTTTGAGACTAGTTTAAACAATTTTTTACCGTAAAGTTATACTTATATAAACCGAAAATTATATCACCTATATAGCGATAATAGTTATTGTTTTAACACACTAAACCCACTTCCACATAAATCCTTATTTTTAATCCCAACAGGATTTAAAAATAAGGAACATTTATTGAGCATGACAAAAAGAGTTAAACAATGTTGTCTAATCGAAATTTGGTTGAATAAAACAATTTTTATCCTATATGAAATGTTAGTTAATTTTAGTTGCTGTATCATACCTATCTTTTAAATTACTAGTTAACTTGATTTTAGAAAGAGTTTTACGTGAGCAATAGAAAAGTTAAAATATCGGGTTGAATGTTCTGCATAATATAAACTTAAAATATCGGGTTTTGTACAAAAATAACCTATCCTATTATGTGCTTTAACTTCAAATACAAGTAGGAGTCACCAACAAAAGCGACGCCTACGTCTTCCCACGCCTCCTTTCTTAGAAGTTTAGGCGATTCGCTCCACCCACTAAGTTGCGTCTTACGCACGCCCCCCCCTTCTATAGACCAACCAGTAACAATAAACTGATTGTAAATTGACTAGAAAGGATTTAATAATAAAAGATCGAATTGAACAATAAAATAATAAATTTAACTATCGATTTAATTCAGCGATATTAAAAAAAAATGTAGGACAACTTTTAAAACTTTGCTTCCACAAAATATATTGAGACCACAAAATATATTCTATTTGAAATTTGTCAATACGCATTAATTGATAGGAATAGTAGTTTCATATTTAATTCTATTATTGCAAGGCCGATTTCGGGTAATTTAGCGGCTTGTTTCCTGCTGAGCAAGATCTGCTTAGGCACGTATATGCCAAATTTTTATAATTTATATTCCCAACGCAATCAAATCAAACTTCAGCCAGTAGGTATAAGCATGAGAGTTAAGAATACATCGACTTGCCACCTATAAACATCTTACACAAAAAAAAAAAAACGGAAAAATATTACTAGATATAAATTATATTTAAAACTGCCTCAAAATTAGTTTCCAAATTAACCATTCGGGGATAGTGGGTTGTCTAAAAGATATTATTTGAAATCAAAAACCTTACATTGTCTTAAATTCCATAAAAGTTAGATAAACAATTTGACTAGTAGCGACATCTACCATAAAACGCCAGTACTTAATATTTCATGCGCTTGCGTCGCTATGGCGTGGCGCCACCTATCAAAGATAAGTTAAATTAAAAGCCGAATGCGGATCAATAGTTGTGGCTCAGGAAGCATAGATGGCGCTATTTACATTAGGTGATAAGCTTTGAACATTATGCGTTGATTTATCATTTGTTAATAAAACACGTCAAGGACCGTGTCTGTACATCTGAAATAATGTACAAACACGGATATAATCTTCCTCAAGAAAAAATTCATATCATAAAATGTTTATTGAATTTCACGAATAGATACCATCCACAAAGATTTACGTTTAGCCTTACTTCAAAGTAAACGTTTTATTAATTATTTTCATTTGTTTATTTTTTGTATTATTGTTTTTATAAAAAATATTTTTTTATTTTATATCTATTATACATAAATGGTTGCAATCCATATCAAAATAGAGTATACAGGCTTCCAATTATGCTCGTTCTGAGTTATTTATCCCATTACCTATTTTGTTAAAACTCTTAAAATATTTTTATTAAATTTGACGTAATTTTATGTGGATCAGTCTGGTTTCCTCTCAAAAAATGCTAAACTGGATTATTTAGGAAAAAAGAATTTAATCCGATTTTGTATGTCTGCAGCTTCCTTTCGATTTTTAATTAAATCTCATTTATTTTTTTGTAGTTTTAGTTCTTTAACCAAGTTCTTGAAGATTCTTAGCGATATGTCTGTCTAGATATCTATTAGGATAGACATTATAAGTCAAATATTATTTAAAAAGTCATTAGCTGGTAGGTTCAGCTATACTTTACCTCTTTAATGTTACTTAGAAAAACTGTATCTGATGACATTGCATGACTGTTTTTTTTTTTTAATTAAAAGTATTACCTATTTTAAAAAACAATAAATGTGCCTTTTTTTCATCTAGCACCATTGAATGCAATTGGGAATAAAAAACGGCATTATAATTGGGAATATTAGGATAATAATTATCGTTAAAAAATCACAATCAAAACAATAGAGACTTAGATACTCGTAACAGGAGTTAAAAGGGACGTCTTCCCGAATTAAGCAATAAGTAGCTAATTAATTTCCTCGTGATTACCTACATTGATACAATTGATAAAAAAGATAGCTTAATGGCTGTATATTTTCTTAACATATCCACAAATATCCGGTTATGTATAACATAGTATTTAAAAATATATTTAGAATTTGAGAAACTTATAACAGGAAAAATGTTAGGGGTAATTTAAAAACGAAGGGACAAAAACTTGTTTTTCAAGATTTATTTGTATTATAAATTATGAATGCTTAACTTGGGGTATGGCTTTTATATTCCTAGTGTCTTCGTTCGCGTAACCTTATAAATTAAATATTATAAGTTTAAACTTATTATGACTGTAAAGTTTTATCAAAATGCGTTCAGTAGTCTTTAGGTGAAAGAGTAACAAAACGTTATGGATCCACAAAAACTTTCGATATCACACCGATTTCCGGTTCACAATTAAAAAAAAAATCCTGAGATTCTAGTATTAATCTAACCAATTTTGTTTTTCATAATACAAGGATTGTTTCAAAAGAATTACTACGAAAAAATAAAGTTGGCGTACCTAAATAAAACAAACCGTAATAAAATCGTTTATTCTAAAATTACGTCAAAAGAATTAAATTTCAGATTGACGAGGACCGGCGGCATTTTTTTTAAATAACAGCTTAGTTTATTATATACATCTATAATTATAAGATTATAAGATAAAGTAACTGTGCACTTCTCTCTGTTTCTCCGCTCGCTTCTTCTAAACCACTCAACGAATTTTGATACGAATTTTGAATTTTTTCACTAATGGAAAAAACGATAAACGAGGAAGGTTCGCTTATATCATTTGCAGAAAAAATTGCCTCTGTGTGAAATGCAGGAGCCGCTCATTGAATTATACTTGAAATTCAAAATTACTCTTTTTTTGTTAGTAGTAGATATATATTTTTTTAAATGTTTAAACAAATTTGGATAAAATAACAAAGTTAGTTAATTTATACATAAAAAACATAGCAATAGGTGTTTAGAGATCGTGTGAGCTTAGAGTCCTATGCGTCATCGTTACTTTACATGACCGTTATCGGGGTTATAAACCAATATCTAACTTAATTTTTTACCTTACGCACCGTTTGTAGAAAATTTTAATATTTCGCTATTAATAAATTAAATTATCAAATTCCGTCCAAATAACTATGAAAACTTAAAAACAAAAGAAACTTCAAAATAAAACAATTTCTTTTAAAAAATAAAACAAAAAGCAGAAAACCATAAAACATTGTTTATTATAAAAATACAAAGTATAATTTTTCAGTTGCTAAACAATAAAAAAAATACAAAACAAAACAAAACACCAGTACAATTACAATACAAAAATAATCAAGAGAAAATAAAATTGCAAGTAAATTATACAAAAAATAAAAGAATAAAATGCATCTCTTATTTTCTTAAAAATTAATAGACTAAATGGATTAAATAAATATAATTTTAACGCAATATGTATTATTTATTTAAAGTTTACTAAAAAAAATCTAAAATACATTTTAAAAAATTACCAAGCAAAAACAACAAAAAAGATCTAATCGAGCTTAAAAGACAAAAACTTTTTGAAACACAACCTTAGTCCAAATTTCTTGTGATATCGCACAAAGTTTAGTTCAATTGTTCTTAATATGCACAGTTATTGTTTATAAAATAATTATAGTCATTTATTACACTAAAACACACTAGACAAGTACATTTGTGGCAGTCAAATTGTTCGTGTTTTTCTTTCACAATTAAGTCCTTAGTATTAATGTAACGCTTACTTAATATTATAGTTAGTAGCTAGACGATATTATTTTTATCATTCGCTCGCTCGAGTAGGTACTCGCTCGTTAGGAGAAATAAATTTGAAATGAAAATATTTTCAATAACGGCCGAACGTTTTAATTCTCTTTACAAATTTAACCGACGTAAATATTAAAAAATTTTTTTGCAAAAAACTTTTCACCACTGCCAACAGTTAAGGTCAAAAAATCGAGGGTCGGGGGGGAGTTTTTAGCCTAAAAATACTTTCGATTTTACGCGTTAGATTTTTTTTTTAATTTTGTATTTTATTTAAAATTTAAATCACAAGAGCACGAGGAACGTGTATTGCGCCGCGCGGCCCGGCTGGGCGCCGCGACTCCAGACGGACGACTGAGACTTGTCCGCGGCCCGCCGCTCCGACACCCCACCGCGGGGTAGAGTTGTCCCCTCCCCCTCGCGGGGTCTACCCCGCACCCGATACGTTCACCCCCGTCCGCCCAGAACCCGACTTCGTTACGAGCCACTTGTAATCGCCGCGCGATTTTTCCGCCTAAGACAAATTAGGCGGGCCGCCTGCCCGCCCCCCTACTTCCATCAATCTGGGCGGTTTCTTAGCTCTAAGACGTTCCGTGGTTCCGTTGTCGCCTAACACAACACTGCCGAGAAACCCTCTTACAAAAAGATTTTTTATATTGTTAAAAAAAAGTATGTTTGTTCAACGAAATATTTCGTTTACCGCATTCATTTATATGGCGGACAACGCAAAACCGATGTTATTATGGCGGCGTACTGTTTTATTTTTAACTGATGTTTAATCGTCACTTTCGCTTTCAGCGGTGCCGAGGCTGGGTTAATTGTAAATAAAATTCAATCATTCGCAAAAAATCCCCGTAATCGAGACTCGACATCAATGAGAGAGTTGTGTTGTACATTTGTATGCATTATGACCGGGCGTTGATGACGTCACGCGATCCCACAGATAATGCCCGCGTTTTTAATGTTTGTTTGTAGTTCTTTTTTTTTATTTATGTAATGTTTACTTAAAAATATACTTTAATAATATATCAAGGGTCTTTCTGTAATTCGTCACAGGACAAAGTTACCCCAAATTGGTGTCGAGTTAGTTTTTGGGAGAAGAGAGTAATTTTTATATCATTTAATAAAATCATTAATGAAGTTAATTTTTTTAAAGTTTATATGACTGTTTTTAGCGAAAACTGAATTTGAAGTCTTATAATTTTAACATATAAACTCTTCAATATTAAAGTCAAAATTTATAACTTTACAATTTTTTAATAAGCATTTCTAATTTAGACAATTTGAAAGGATTATTTAGAAATTAAAAAACGCTTATAAATAATTATTTAAAGCGCCAAGTTTTACGGAGATAGGTATAACATACCGTTTCGATCTTGAGCAAAATAACTGAGTCGTTGCGAATACAAAATTTTAAAGTAAAAGAAAATATATTGTTTCTACAATTTTAATTTAAAAATAATTTAATTCAAATATATTTTCACATAAATAATTTACATGGATAATTACTAATTGTATTTCAGTAACAAATCGATGGGGTGATATCAGGTTTTTTGAACAGTTAAATTCAGTTAACAGTCATCATTCCTTTATTGTGGAACGGTCCAGCTGCTGACTCAAGCGGTCGACGAACTCGGCAATTAAATGAGACACTATGATTTTTATTTTGTAATGAATTATTGTTCTGTAGAAATTATGATTTTTTTTTGGAACTTTTTAAATCTAATAACTTAATCGATTTCTATTTTTATTGTGATTTTTATTGTTACATTTTTATATTACACTGGCAATAAGCGTTTTCAATTTTTTTATTTTTAAATATTGTCAAAATAACAAATGAATTTTTAAGCCAAAAACAGTTTAATCAGAATCGATTATCAAAATTTATCATTATGGAAATCGCGTTATTTTTAATATTGAAGAGAAAATATTTTTTATGGTTTTGAAAGAAATTTTTTTTTATCCTTTTTTTATGTTTCTCTGATCTACTTAAGAAACTTGGTCGGAATGTGTGGGAATGCCAAATGAAGGATCATTTGGCATTCCCACACATTCCGACCAAGTTTCTTACGAATATCATCATATTTTTATGTCGTATAACTAGGTAGGTATATGGTTTTAGAATAAAATTCAAATTAATTTTAAAACATTAGCCGTTATTGAATAGTTTATTTAAATTTAAAAACAAATGGAAGAAAAAACACACAAATTTTCCACAGAATGCCTTCATAGGTACCTTTTAGAGATAAATTCCAATTTTTACTGAGTTTCCAGCTTCACCACTCGAGGTCACAAAACAATTTAGTCGTTAAAAACTTTTTTTTATTTTTTTAAAAATTACTTATTTAGGTAACAAGTTCTTCGGAGTCCGTAAAAATGCAAGTCGCAAGTTGCACCCGGTGTTCAAATATTAATAAAATCGCTGGGAAACGTCCACAGATACTTTGGGATTGTTGAGAACAAATTGAACGCGACGAAGGAACTTAATACCACTTATGGACTATGCGGCAAAAGAGCCGAATATTTACATTGAAGAAAAAAAAATGAGGTCATGCGGAGGTTACGGGCGACGCAGCCGGTCGGCGCGGGCCGCGACGGGATCTGCTGACCCTCCCTGGCGCGTTCCCTGGCGCGCCACAACGGCACTACCGGGGAACCACGTGCGCGCCCTCTAAACAGAGACGCACGAACGAGAAACCAACGCGAGCGAAAAGGACACCAATACACTTTTTTTAATTTACTATATTTGCCCATTTTTTTAGTTATTTTCTCCCATTTCGATATTTTATTTTTTTAGTTGATGCGTTTCACAACTCACCTGTTGTGCTTGACCCGTTTCGATCTGACGTGCCGATCACATGATCCAAGTTTATCTTTCATTTTGTTGAACATTGAAAATGCTATCGTGCAAACGACTTCAATCAATCTCAAGAAATATAAAAGTTCTGACACACACATCCAAAAAAATCATCAATATTTGCTGCCTCCAATTAAGGCGGAAAAATATATTTAAACCGTGTTATAATCGCTTTGACATGTCATTATATGACGTGAAACAAAATAAAGAAAATTTTAGGAATCTTACAGTATTCTAAATTTGAATTCTAGGAATTGTTGTTAAGAAAAATCAGTTACCACAACATTAAAAAAATGTATTGGTAAGTAAATAAAAATTGCTTTAAGTGAATTTATATAAATATTCGTTTTAGTCACGATAAAAATATTAACTTTTGAAGAACACGTAACATTTAAATTTAAATAATTACCGAATAAAACAAAAAACTTTTTCAACGTATAAGTGCTGCCAAATAATGACAGCGTCGGGTAGCGGAACTAAAAAGACAGCGCCTCTAGGTGTCGAAGCGGTATTTTTACGAACTATTACACTGGGTTCGTTCCGATGGCATCCTTTATTTTTTCCTTTTAATTTTAATCGTGAAAGTGCAACGTTCACTTCGCCAAGCATTCATCGGCCATTTTCGTTTGAAATTTCCTTTTTGTTTTTTACATACGTTTTGATCGCGTCGTCAAATTATATTGGTGTTGATTTCGCATAGTCTTGCGAACATACATGAGTGACACTGTCGAAGTACCAACAACAGCACTGTTTGTGTAATTTGAATATAATATTTTGACATTTCATTATACAAATGTTATTGAAATTAAACAGCAAGATTTGAGCCTAATTATTATCTGTTTACACACTAATTACACCAGATGTCGCCACAAGGTTCATTTACAAATCAACTACAGGAACATTTATTATTAAAAAAATAAATCTTCTTCAATTTTTAACTTTTTTAAAGTAAAAAATTTTTGTATAATACAAAGTTATATCTACGAGAAGGTATGGGATTATAAAATAA
This sequence comes from Bembecia ichneumoniformis, assembly GCA_910589475.2. NCBI lineage: Eukaryota > Metazoa > Arthropoda > Insecta > Lepidoptera > Sesiidae > Bembecia > Bembecia ichneumoniformis. The sequence goes on along the minus strand of OU342537.1, from coordinate 5,287,527 downwards.
TCCAACACATTAAGTTCACAGGCAAGACTTCTTTGCGACGATTTTCTTCAGCGTTGTAGCAAACCTATATTTAATATTATAAAGAGAAAAGATTTGTATGTATGTGTGTATTTTTATATGTTTGTAATGAATAAACTCAAAAACTACTGTACCGGTTTTAAAAATTCTTTCACCTATAGAAAGCTACATTATTAGGGAGTAATAATTACTAAATATACGCGGACAAAGTTGCGAGCAAAAGCCAGTAATTAATATTTTTTGTCCGCAGATGAAGTCGTATAAATTCAGAATAGCATAAATCTGCGTACGCAGTGATAGCAAGCGAGCGATTGTTCCATTTCAGCGCTTTAACCACAGTTAAAGCGCTGTAATAGCTTACGGTATGGAGGACCGCATATTTAAACACGTGTGAATCCTGCTTATACTTATTAGTATTAGTACTAGCTGTTGCACGCGAATTCGTCCGCGTCTCTTTATAAAATATATTATTCGTGGAAAACAGCAATTTTGTATGGAGGGGAGGTAAAGGGGGGAAATGAGGGGAGGGTGAGTAGCCTATGTTACTAGCTGATAATGTACCTAGCTTTCTACAGGTGAAATAATTTTTAAAATCGTTCCAGTAGTCTTTAAGTTTATTCATTACAAAAGTACAATTGTATGGATGGGGGGGTTAAAGGGGGGAGTCGAGGGAGTGTGAGTAGCCTATGTTACTCGCTGTTAATGTAGCCTATACGTGAAAGAATTTTTATAATCGGTCCAGTAGTTTTCGAGTTTATTCATTACAAACATACAAAATACATACATACATACATATGACGAGCCCGTTGGATGAGTGGTTAGGGTGCTTGCCTTAACGCTCTGTTCTAGGGTTCCCGGGTTCGATTCCCGGCAGGGTCAAGTTTGAAAAATCAACTTTTCAATTTTGGTTCTGGTCTGGATTTGGAAAGTAGTGGCAGGGCACACTGCGTTTTCGCAGTCATTTGGGCAACTCTGGCGGCGGTAACCACCCCCTTAAAGAAGACCACCGTGAAATAACAGCACGTGTGCTGTTTTGTTTCGGTGAGTGAGTAAGGGATGCCAGAGCCCATTTGCCTATCCCCCTCCTAACCACTTATCCTTAATTCTACTGCAGTCGGCAGCGCACTTACAGCAGCTTTGGCGTTGCTTGTGTTATAGGCGACGGTAACCACCTACCATCAAGTGGACCGTCAGCCTGTCTGCCGACCTTAACATTAAAAAAAATCTTTTCTCTTTATAATATTAATATAGATTACGTCCGCGTATATTACGCGAAATCTACTAAACCGGTTTTATTGAAACTTGTCAATATTATAGTCTACTAGCTTTTGCACAGGACTTCCTTTTTCTTATACGATCGCTACTAAACTTCGGAGGATCACCCGCTGGGCTAATCTGATGAATGTCTGAAAATGTCATCAAAATTGGTTACATAGGGAACCTAAGTCCATTGCGAACATAATACACAAATCCATTTTTATATATAAACAAAATATTACATTCTTTGAATGACACACTTGTCAGAGTGGTCGTGTGTATGACAATGTACACAAAGGATGATCGTGTTCGGTATCCCCCTGCCTGCGGTGCACTCTGCCGCTCCTGCAATGTTTATCCTCTTTTCAGGGGCGGATCCAGGATTTCATGGGGGGGGGGGGGGGGGGGGGGTTTGATTCTGACAAAGTTTTTTTACTAATTGAGATGCATTATGGTTGTATTGCAAATACTTTTAATCCGCGTAATCGCGTATTTGAACTGTCTCAAATGTCTGACATGAATTATGAAACTTTCGATAACTTTGATTGATATGGATTATATTATTCAGTTCATATATGAATTGAATTGTACTTGAATTGAATTGAAAAGTTAAGTCAAAAATATGGAATTCCTGGGTCTTTTGGGGGGTATCCGCCAATGCCTCTTTTGACAGTAGGTACCTACCTATTGATGGACGATCTACCTATTGATGGAAGGCCATCTGACCCTGAATCACAAGCTGTTGCATTGAATTCTTATTCCTAATAATCATAGGCTATAATTTATAATAAGCGTTGAAGTCGTGGGCAAAAGCTTGTGTTAAATGAGAGGTTCCCAGACTTTTTTTCTCATAGACCAGGGGTTCCAGTGGACCTCCTGCAGCTACATTTCTACCATATTCGCAAAACTCGACAAAAAATGTGAAGATTAGATACTTTGGAAATTTGCCGTTGCGGCTGAGTTCCAACCACGAATGGGGAGTATTCTAAATGAAATAAGTTAGAATTGATTTTTTTTTCACTCCCATTTTTTTGTCACGCCAACGTAGACCCTGTCGAGTCTCCCGTGGACTTGGAGTCCACGGGAGTCTCCCGTCGAGTCTCCCGTCTCCCCTTGGACCACTTTGGGAACTAAGGTGTTAAATGAATGTAAAAGTGGTATCGTGTAAAGTGGTAATGGTAAAAAAGTGGTAATACAATGAATATGTTGATTATTCGAATAGATTCTACATAACACCACTGTTTGTTAAGATTAAACTTACCCTATCGGAAGCAGAAAATCGATATAAAAAGTGTGATCGTCAAAATGAAACTCAATACGGAAACAACAACATTGAAGGTGCTTTAAAAAAGGTATCTTACCCCTGATATGAGACGGGCACTAAAGCAGGGCTCGTAAACCGCGGGCACAATTACTTATTTTAAATAAACCACGTTAACATGCGATTCTTCTCAAAGCAACTATAGCGTTACTCACTGTAATGTTGACGTATTAGATGCTTTAATAATACTTTACTACATGATATTTTTACTGCTCTGCAAATAATTATTCGAGCATATTTACTTGAACGGGTAAATTATAACATTTACTTTAACAGACTGATCAAGTAAAGATTTTTTTTGAGTAATTTTTAAAAGAAATAAACATAAGGCGAAGCACCTTTTTCATATAAAGGTTTTCATACCTTTTTCATATTCATAGCTTTTTCATTAGGACAAATTGTCCTAATGCGCAGTAACCGAGTGTATTGCGACTCAGGGGGGGGGGGGGGGTGTCGGAAGCCATTGAATGAGCGAGACTCAATGATAACATTTGTACAAGAGAGATCGTAATTGCGCTATTGCATATTGCTTATTCGGACTTTGTAATTTTACATGAGCAAACTAAAGACAAATGCTCAAGATCAGAGCCCAAGAAGATTCGCGAGTATTATAACAGGTTTGAAATAATTAGAATCTTCTTAAAAGATATTTTTCATAACTGAGATTTACTTAGAACACAGGTTGTAATTACCTAACCATCTTTGATTTGAAAGTAATAAGTTTATTTTCATATCAAAGATGCATAAAGTCTTTAGTATTTTAATCATATTGATCATTGAATTAATTTAACTTATCGCATATTTTCACTGTTTCTATAAATTTATTTTGCTTGTTTTTCGGTTGGTTCCAATTTGAAAACATTACAGAGAGTGTCCGGTAAGAACGATACACGGTGTGCTCGTAAAGTTGCTACACCCCTGTAATTTTAACCGCGAATCACGTCGTAAAACTGTTGTCAATACCTTCCTTAACTCGCGCCAGATTGCTTAGCGCACGTCAAGTGGCTACCTCTAAACATTACGATTATTGTTTTCCAAATAAAGTGTGAAAATGGCGAGTGACAGGAAGACTTCCAAGAAAATCAACTTTGTTATTCGTTTAACAAACGTTGGAATTTAATTAATTTTTAGATTCCAATTTTAAGAAAGTAAAAACAGACGTCCGTAAAGACATTTTTTTTATCCAGTGTTTGGTTACAGATTACTAGATTTTCCGCATGTCTCGGGAACATTATTTTTTCTGGTTAAGGGCTTTACTTGGGCAAATGACATTTACATTAGAACTCGCTGGCGGCGGAGACAATTCAACAGGCCTAGAAATTGTGTTTTTTTTTTGTTTTTACCATTAGAACAATACACAAAAAATATATTTATACAATTTTTTTAAACTGACATTAACTTATTAATAGGTACAGGATTAATATGCGCGCAATAAACCATTTTCGAGAGAATTTTCAATAAAAATTAAATTCTTCTGGTGTTCTTTTTTTGTGGAGTTTTTGGTATTTAGCGTTTGTCTCCACCTTAAAAGGTACTCTATGTCCTTTTCTGTCCTGACAACCTGTCGGATGTGTAGTTAAGGCTTGAAAGCATATCTTGAAAGCGTAACATGAAATTCTGCCTATTGTAGTATAGCATCGCACAGAGTTTTTAAATGCATAAATGACGTATGTATGTAACGGGATGGGACAATTCATTGCCGCCGATTCGTCGCCGCCGATTCATCGCCGTTCGTTTTGGTCAATTGTTTATCATGCTCAAGAAAACAAAGTTAGGTTAGGTTCTAGAATCTTTATGAAATTAAATGTGAGCGGAGCGAGTACACCTGGAATACTGGTTTTGGCAAATAGACTGTCTATTACAAAATGTGTTACAAGACTGCAAACGTGTGTAACATTTATTTTTTTAAGTGACACTGATGCTGATATTTTAAGGCGAGAGCTTAGCAGAAAGCTTTATTTTCGTCGCCAAATTTGACTTTTTAGAGTAAAATACAAACTTAGATAAAAAAATACAGAGCATAATAGACTATATTAAAAAAAGTTTAAATCTGTCAGATTTATACAATAAATTATATTTTCTGAGAAAAAAAATTGTAAATTACTGCCCATAAAAAAACTTTCTCGATACTACTGTGAAAATTTTCAAATTGAAAATAAAAATTTTCAGCGAGAGCTATATTTTTTTTAAGCTTATTATTTAATTTAAGTTCGGTACTAAAGTTTTAATCGGCTACTTTTATTTCTTTTTTCAAATTTAAACAATATTTAAGAAACCTTCCAATTTTAAATCTGTTCGGTTGTCTCCGAGAAGCTATATAAAAATTTGTTGTGCAATATTGCACCTTAATTCATAGGTTATTAGGTTGCGCTTATTTTGGTAAAAATTGTGTTCGGTCTGATGTTAGTCCTTGTCTTATCTAAATGGCTATGAAATGGCCAGCGTCGAATCGGCTGGCGCTAAAACAGCCAGCGATGAAATGGCGGCAGTGAGCGGGCGGCGATGAATTGTTTTAGACCCCTTCTGTAGAAATTGTTTTTTTTCTTCTTTTTTGTAATAAATTTAATATCACCATCAAAGAAAACAAATTATACTTTATTTTTTCACCCTCATCCAGTTTGAATAGCTTAATATTTTTTTATTTGCTACAACCCTAAACTCTATTATGAGTGCAATAAAACACATCACCTTTTCACCGTTCACGCTTTTATAATGGTGACAATCGTAAGAAGCTAACTTCTTTTTTATTGGCACCTTTCGCGTTCGCATTTCGAACAAGTTCGAATTTGAAAAAGCTTTTATTGCGTCACGTGTCAAATGTTAACGGACTTTGTTTAGATAACAACTTAAATTACAAGTTCAACGTAAACGCGTTTATAAGAATACATATTAAGTACTACTCGGATACTCGGTAAACTTAAGAGGGCACTTTCCAACTCGAACAGCTTACTTATTCCATTCTACGTAATTCCATGATTACTCATTAATTATAGGTCATAGCAATACATAAAAAACATGACATTTCTGGGGCATAATATCTGCAACTCCGTTCCCTTCTTCGCGCTCGTCTTGTGGTTTCTGCGATTGGAGCCCATCGAAATGATGGCAGAAGCGCCAAGTGCCAAGTTAATTGTAACTCGTCTTGGGATTTTTAACTATAGTATAATGATAGCGCATTGGGTCAGACAGAAACAGGTTCGAATTCCGGTCAAAGAAATATATTTTATTAGGTACTTTAACATTGAGAGGAAATGACACTGTGTAAAAAGATTAATTGCTTTCAGAAACACATTAAATCAGCTACAGCAAATAGATGAAGTACTAATATTGTATTGAAAAATGATTCAACGCCTATGAAAAAGCTTGTATATTATACACGTAATTCGACTTTTTATTATTAAATAAATACTTATTTCGTCCGCATTGAAAAAATAAAATATCACTATTGGTGCTGCGATCTATTTTACTGCAATAGAATTAGGTGAAGCGGCGACATCTATCGGATTTAAACAGAACTGTTTGGTCATGTGCATAGTATCTGTGCATAGTACGCTTCAATTTGTAAACCCTCGGGAACCTAAGGATAAAGGCTTAACGAGTGCTACACCTATAGATTCTTCAAGAATCACTCTATTGACAGAGCAAAATCACATGAATATCCATTTAGTAGTTTACAGACATACAGACAGACGTGGTGGGGGACTTTCATTTATAATATGTAAGGACTAAGGACCAGTTAGGTAAGGACAACTTTGACAAAGAATTCGGCTGGGTTGGGCTAAATACATTCGGGAAGCCACGTCACCTATTCTCGTCACCACTGGCAATGTCTGAAGACCAAGTTATATAATCAGTACATCCTACCAGTGATGGCGTATGGTGCTGAAACGTGGCTTCTCAGGGCAGGATTGATACACAAGTTAAGATCGTTCAGTGAGCTATGCTCGGAGTTTCTTTGGTGGATAGGATCAGAAATTCTGAAATTTGCGGATGAACCAAGAATGTCGACATAGCCAGGAGAATTAGCAAGTTGAAGTGGCAATGGGCCAGTCACATCTCTCGCAAAGCGGTTAACCGATCGTAGAAGAGTTTTCGAATGGAGGCCACGAATTGGAAAGCCCAGCGTGGGACAGATAACATGAAAGGCTTCGCAGGACGCGGCTGGTGCGAAGGACAGAAGACCATGCGTGGTGGCGAGCCTTGGGAGGTGTCTACATCCAGCAGTGGACAGAGACAAGCTGATGACAAGCAGAGCACACTGCGTTCCCCAGTTATAAATTGGACAGAATGTCTGGCGGCAAAGACCAGAGAGTAACTGAATGTGCTCATGTGTTTCGATGATTGAGTATGGGATTTCAAAGCTCATTTTCTTATCCTTAAGTGGTTAGGATGCTTGCCTTAACACTCTGTTCTAGGGTTCCCGGATTCAACTCCCGGCAGGATCAACTTTGAAAAATGAACTGGAATGTAGTGGCACGGCACACCGCGATTCGCAGTCATTTGGGTAGCCCGTGTGACGGCGGTAACCACCCCCTTATAGAAAACCAACGTGAAATAACAGTACGTGTGCTGTTGTGTTTCGGTGAGTGAGTAAGGGATGACGGAGCCCATTTCCCTATCCCCTCCCAATCCCTAATCCTACTGTAGTCTGCATCGCACTTGCAGCAGCTTTGGCGTTGCTTGTGTTATAGGCGACGGTAACCACCTACCATCAAGTGGACCGTCTGCCTGTCTTCCGATGTTAACATAAATATATATATTATAAAGGTCAGCAATGTTAGATTGTATGTATACTTATATCTGGTTGATACATCTGTACACACACTTTAACACCTTCTGAAATAATCATTCGTTTTAACGTTTGGCTTGTGAAAATTGTCCTCAGTAAAGGTTAAGCCTTAAACCCCATTTACAACTTCGCTATGAACGAGGCCTTTCGCGCGAACGAATCGAAGTTTTTATTCCTTGTTTTATTTCGTGTATACCGTAAAACGGTTTTACAAGATGTAACAATGTGTAAAAAATATAATAACGTTTGGTTTTTAAGTTAACGATTGTTTTTCAACAAGTTGTTATCGAGGAAAGCTCCAGGGCTGTCCAAAATTCAAAATCGTAGAAGCTGTTTATTATAAACTCTATTTTTGGTTTATTCAATTTAATGACAATAATAATTATCGGAAATTTTATGTATCCTATTTTAATTTAAATAAGTCCTATCTTACTAATACTATAAATGCGAAAGTTTTGTGGTTGTATGGATGTTTGTTACTCTTTCACGTAAAAACTACAAAACTGATTTTGATGAAATTTGGCAAACATATAGTTTATTATCTGAAATAAAATATAGGATACTTTTTGTCCAGGAAAATTTTTGGGTTCCCGAGGGATCTGTTGTAAGGATATTACGAAATCCTTACAACAGATCACAGTGATAAAGATGTCAGGAGTTATATTACTGTGTTCTACCAGCTAGTATAATATATTTGAATAATTAAATTAAATAATATATATAATTATTTTGAGGTTGATTTTAGTTGAGTACAACTAAAAAATTTAATTTTTTTTATTAATTAATTAATTGAACATCTTAATATATCGTTTAAAAGCCATAGTAATTTAAAAGCTATTGTTCTGGAATGAGCACCAAACAATTATTTGTTCAAAATATGTAGGTATATGAATAAATTATTTTTTATAAACAATGAAGTTAGATTAGTTCAGAGAGGATGTTTTTAAATTTAAATAAAAAAGTGCAAATTCCAACGAAACAAAATTTTAAAAAATTTTATGAACAAAACCGAGTATTACGTCAGTTTTTTTAATTTGCCTACTTGTATAAAATCAATAGACTCACAATTTTGTAATAGATCGAATCAGTATGATTGATTGGAAAACTTAGGACGCTGTAACTTGTTGACTGTTGAATGAAATAAAATTATAATTCCGGCTCGAAGGACCATGCACAAATTACGCCCAAAAATACCACCCCAATGGACGTACCCTTGGTTTATCAAAAATGAAACACCGGGAATCCCAAGGGTAGGTAGAATTGAAGGCAAAATTTGAAGGTAGGTAAAATTGAAGGTAAGACAGAATTGAGGCATTGAACGTAGAATTGATTAAGAATTTCTTGTATTTACAAGACTCGATGAATGGAATGTTTACGCGAAAGTTTACGCGTTAACGCCGCCGTCTAGTTAACAGTCATTGAGCCTTGTTCATTATTAAATATGCCTACTTAACAATAATTATTATAATAGTATAATTATTAACTGGGCATAAAATTAGAATCAATGTCAATTTTATTTCACAACTAACCCAACCACCAATCAAATGCAGATAATATCACCATAACAGGTAACCAGAACAGTATTGAAACCGATTGGACAAATTGGTGTTACTAAGATTCTAATGAGTATGAGTAATCATAATTTTTGGAGTTTACTCTTTAAGAATCGATTTTCATTTGTGAGGAGTAAAATTAATACAAGCGTTAACTAAAAAGCGTTACTTTATCTGTCACTTTGACATGTGTGCGACAGCTGAAGCACGTATTTATGTCCCCTAATTCTATTCTCTGGGCTTATAAAAGCAAACGTCGAAATCTTGTATGAAAAGTGTATTCCGCATTGAGAAACGAAACGATAGCGCGTTATAGTTATAACCTGCCGGCGCAGCGACATCTGTCATCGAAAAATGAACTATTTGAACTTATAAAATGTAGCGACATCTGTGTATACCGAACGTATAACATTTTGTTGGAACACGTGACATCTGAGTATGCAGAATGTAACTAAATAATATAAAGTCATTAGGTATCCAGTTATCTATTGACACAGAGAAAATTTTATACGTTTAAAGGAGTAAACTCTGGTCGTGCGAGGAGCTGACACACACACTTTTTTTAAATATAGATTTTCATAAATATAATTTGAATTTTCATTATTTGTATCTTAGATAGTCGATAAAAAGCTTCCGCATAGACAAAAAGAAAGGGTTGTAATCCGTAAAATATTAACAAGTGGGCACCCTCTTCTACGAAACGAACGTTTTACTGAAGAACTTTGCAAAATGTTGCGGTTTTATTACTTTAGAGCCTACTTTTCCTTCTTTTGTAAATAACAATCATTATTGAAAGGAAGTTTTAATGAACGACTTAGTCCAAGTTGGGGAAGAAACCGCGTTTATTTCGCTTTTATAGAAATAATTAAATATTAAAATAAACAAATGTATTTTCTTGTTCTTTTTTTTTAATGTTGAGATCGGCAAACAGGCTGACATCCCACTTGATGGTAGGTGGCTGCCGACTACAGTAGGATTAAGGATAAGGGATTGGGAAGGGTTAGGGAAATGGGTTCTGGCATCCCTTACTCACTCACCGAAACACCATAGCAAAGGTGCAGTTACTTCACGATAGCATCTGTAAGGGGCTGGTTACTGCTGCCAAATGTCTATATATAATATATCTATATTTTGATTGTAATATGTGAATTATCAAAGACTAGTCGAATAACAGAACTAGCAACCAGCTCTGTTTTGCACGGACGCCATTTCTTTTTTTTTGCAAATTTTCTACACCAACCTTCCTCTATTATTTTGCTTTCCATTATAATGTATATCTAAAATAACTCTATATGAAAACTAGAAATTAATATTATATCTGTATTAATATAAAAACTAAAAAGCTAATCTAATAAATAATAAAAAATATATACAATAAATGAGACTTACTATTTATAAATTGCTAATGCAATTAAAATTGGGTCTTGGTGGCAAGTTACTCAACTTGCTGTTTGCATTACCTCTCTGGATTGTACTTAATTTCTGAGAGAGGTAATGCTCATTGAGCCGTCACCGCCAGTTTTTTCGATCACTTGATGGTAAGTGGCTACCGTCGCCTATAACACAAACAACGCCACAGCTGCTGCAAGTGTGCTGCACTACAGTAGGATTAAGGATAAGGGAGTGGAACGTTCGAGGCTTTCAGCTGGCGCGAACGCTTTTTCCAGAACGTAACAATAAATTAAATAGTTAATAATAAATAGTTAGTCGTAACAATAAACTTACCTATAATATAAAAAATCTTGATTTTGTAAATAATACATTTTCACAATCCAACAATAAAAGTCCAGCTTTTTCTATAGGTACATATATTCCTCAATTTCGGTTAAATTAAATCTTAATAAAAATTAAATTAAACAAATTTAAAAGTCAATAGGTAAATTAAATATTTAGTGAAGTGAGTTGATATCACCTTAGTAAATACAGTGACAGAGCGATCCGTCAGACCGTGTTATGGCTTTTCGCTGGACAGTGTCTAATTTATAGTGAACTTTCAATTTGGCAAACACACCCTCGGTCGTAAATCTCGGCGACAATTAACGGCTCCTTGCGGTCCTTTCAGACCGGACACTTAGATTGTTTGCATGTAATACTCGCACAATCGCTGTAATTGGGAATCGGTTTGTGTCTATGTTTTTCTCTTCAAATTGATTACATTTAAGAATAATCTATATTCGGGGTTTCACTAAGGAAATTTTAATGCCAACTCGGAAATGTTTGAATTGTCTGCTAGGAGTTTTCGATTTTTGACAGACATTTTTTCAATCCTTCTCTTCATAAGAACCTTGGACTTCAACGAATAATGCAAAAAAAAAAGTTCGATTTGGTCCAGCCCATCTCGAGTTTTGCGTTTAGTAATGTATCATTCTGTCAAGAGCATAGTTATTTTTCGGCTTTTAGGCTTTGTTTTTGCCCACTGGTCAAATCTACTACAATCATTTCAAAAGTGAAAAAAAAAACCATTTTTTTTTATAACACTGAGGGCACTAAGGCTCGCACATAGCTACTAAACATTGCGTTTCATAGTCATTTGGGCAGCACGTCTGGCGGTAGTAACCCAATGAGCTTTGTAGTAACCACCCCCTTATAGAATACCACCGTGAAATAACAGCATGTGTGCTGGTGTGTTTCGGTGAGTGAGTAAGGGATGCCAGAGTCCATTTCCCTAACCCTTTCCAATCCCATATCCTTAATCCTACTGAAGTTCACAGCGCACTTGCAGCAGCTTTGACGTTGCTTGTGTTATAGGCGACGGTAGCCACCTACTATCAAGTAGACTATCAGCCTATCTGCCGATCTTAACATTAAAAAAATACTTTACAAGTTAGTTCTGACTAAGTTTAATGAGTTATCTGATAAATAATTAAATATATTGTGAGTGGATCGAACCAATAAAATTTGTTTTTTTCCTTTTTTCTTTTTCTTATTTATGCATGTTACCTATATCTTAGTTACAAAGGAGCCTATTTCTTTCGCTCACTTTTTTATTCTTTTTACAGATACCGCCGATTCAGAACGAAATGGTAATTGGTGACATCTACAAGCAACTCATTCATTCTATCCTTCTCAGCTTTCCTCATAGCAGTCGTAACTGGAGAGCAGCAACCTGATCTTGTCCAATGGATAAGAGACCGGCCACAAGATCTCTTGCCTGCCACTCTTCCTGTCACCACTAGCTTCTCCAGGCTATCCGGTTCACTGCGGTGTATGTGCCAAAATTAATTGAGAATTCGCTCTGATAGCAGGTGGCGGAAACCCAAGCTGTTTGAGAACAGAGATGCTTATCCTCCTGTTCGTCCTTGGATGCACAACACCCGTCTTCAGCACCACATCTCAAAGGCATCTTGCTACGTTCCAGAGTTAGCATCGTCCCAGACTCAGCGCCATATAGAGATTTCGAAAAGACCAATGAAATTAAATATTAGCTAATATAATAAAAATGGAATTACAATCGGGTGTAAACAAACAACGCCCTTGACATTGCATTCAGTTCAGATTCATATTACCACGTCACTCCGACGGACATTAACCCCGGAGTTCGAATCAATAACTCATTACTTTTTTATTTCGTTTTAACTTTTTAAAAATATCGTGCTTTTTTGCGTTTCGCGCGCTGACCGCCCCAATTATTGGGTGAAGGTTGGAGAGTCTGGCGGACGCCAATTATGACGTCACGCGGCCCGATTGTAACCGTAATATGAGTATTATTTTATAGCATTATGTTTAGTGTTTTTTCATTGATAGCAAATACGGTCAGTCTCGTTTAAAAATGTCGGTTGCAACGGAATGCGTACGGGACGCGTCCGAGCAGAAACAACTTCAATGAACCACGAAGCTTCGATCAGCTGTTTGATCATTATGTAAAAAAAATTAACTGTACAAGAGGAAATATGCACATTTTTTTTATATTTTCATACGACAGGTTATATCGTTATATAACCGTAAAAAAATATTCAGCGCCAAAAAAAAGGTAATTTGGTAACAAAAAAAAAATTAACTAACAGCTACGGGCACTTTAAACACCCGCCCTTTTGGCGCGCTTGTCGTGACGTCAAAGTCTACAATACAATCAAATGTTTAAAATCACAAACATCTACACGCTTGTTGACATTTCATAGACGTTGACGTCACATTCGATCTGACCGTTTCAAGTATTTTGAATTTCCCACATTTTTATGCACTTTTTAATAATTATTTTCTTAACGAAAAAGAAATAATATAAAAAAATATTTACATAGACATAATTCTAAAGCAAAAATGTTGATAAAAAAATATATTTAAGCCTTTTTTGAATTAGACGCATATTCCCTATTACTACACATAGGTATATACTCGTACATACATATTACAATGCAAGAGGTCGTATGTCAGTTAGGTACCACTTCTGAACTGTTAATTTTTTGATACCAAAACAATAACGTCTGTCGTTGGTCATTTTGATTGATTTTGTTTTGATTCTAACGCTCGTTTTTGATTAGTTGGTACACGCAGGAGTTCTTGCACACGTGACGGAAGTATTATATATTTCGGATATATGTTGGGTTGCCCCGTATTACTTCATGTTCCGTATTTGTCCCGTACTTCGGATGTGAGAGGTGTGTGGACGGTACGGTGGATTTTAATAGCCACTACGGTTGAAATCAGAGGGTATTTATTAGAAAAACTAAATATTTATTAAAAGTTGCAAAATGTCCACAATGATAATTAAAGTGGACATTTTGGACATTAAAGTGATAATAAAAAGATTTATTTTTGTAATTCCCAAAATGTCCCAAACTGGACATTTCTTGTGGGACATATTGGGAATAGAACGAAAAACCGCGTGTCGGCGTTGAATGTGTTATGAATTTTGGGCATCGGAAGAGAAAACATCCCCTATTGGTTCCTAGAAGTTATGGCAACCCTAGATATAGGTGAAAATTTGACCTTTTGCATGTACCACGACGATATACATACCTCCTTTCTATGTCAGTCCATTCCAAATCTTCATCGGTCTTCTCACAGTCCGAAAAGCTGTGTTTTCTCACAAACAAGTGATCATTATTATTAATCCACAGATGAAATCGAAAGCTAAAAGCCCAAATGAGTTTTGAACTTACTTTTGCTGTTTCGGTAGCGGAGAGTTTATTCTTTTATATAGCTTTTACATAGCTTATCGTGGCAATAGATTCTACCACAGGAAATCAATCGGCAGTCATTTGTCTTCCCAATCTTCTACGTTTAAATATACCCATGCAAATTGTGCCTCTGTCATTACAGCTCACGTTCTTTTCACGCTATTGCTTAGCGAAACTCTGTCTGCAGTGTCAACTAAACGAGGCCACTGGGATTATTTTAAAAAATACATATATCCATTGGCCTCGTGCTGTGGCCAACGGTAATACAACATACCTACTAACGGTCCCAGCTGGCATTTTCACCCCGGAACTCGATAACCCGATTGCAGCGCAACCTATCGGCACCAATAGTGAATCTAAACCATTCACAGGCCCACTGAAACACAATTTTATTTATCAAAATCGGTCCAGCCGTTTAGGAGGGGTTCAGGCACATACACACGGACAAAAGAAATATACACACACGACAGTGAAAGATTAAACAAAATAGTTTTTTTTTTGCAGTAAGTAATCTAATCATAACGAAGGAAGTATCTCTAAAGATTTTGTTAATTAATTAATTAGACTAATTTAAGAGATATTTAAACAAGCAATAATTTTATGTGTTTCGCTTTTGCTAGAGGCATTGTTCGAGTTAGCATTTATGTCCATCCTGAAAATTCATTCTTAATTTTGGTCAGAGAATTCTTTAAATCTATTCAAAAGTGTCTACTGGAGATTACCTTATACATTTAAATTTATGGATATAATAAAAAAGTATCTTCATATTAATAATAAAAATAAATTAAAATATACATACCAATAATAAAATCCAAATCTGTAATGACGAAATCACGAATTAATGAATAATAATATCACTTAATTTACACTTAAAGCACCTATTTCAGACTATATGTTGCACAATAACACAATATATTGCACTTTATTAAAAAAATAAAATTAAAAAAAAACTTTAACCACTCTAAATTTAGAACTAATGGACAGTGAGTTTTAAAATTTGGCGGGCATTTGCAAGGGGTGAATAGTATTCGACCCGCTTGTGCGACGGTCGACAAGGAACTCATCGAGACGTCTTGAGGGTAAAAGACGTTACGCGGGACCCCACGATCCCCTTGTTAGTTCGACGGTGATAATGTATTGTTGCTCTTAAGTGGCTTTCTGAATTTTTTAAATCCCTTTTGTAAACCTGTTTTGTTTTTAGTTTGTTACACTAAAAAACCTATTGAAAGGATTTTGACAAAACTATATTAATATTATAGAATAATACGTAGGCTATAATTTCTAAAAATACGTGGACAAAGTCTCTGACATAAGCTAGTCTTATATACTTATTAAAATAAATGCGCCTCTTTTTCAACTACGTTGTAAGTATTTGAAACACATAGTTTTTTTAAATATTCTAGTAATTTTTCAATTATAGATGGAGAACGGAGTATAAGTTTTATCAGTAAAAACTCCCACAGGTAACTCAATTTAATATTCATAATTAAAATAATTATTATATATTCATAAATATTGTCGTAAATAAATACAAAATGAGTAGGACTTTTATTAACATGTAGACACGTGTTAAACTTATTTTTTACAGTAAAGGCGACGGTCCTAATTTACACACGTGGTACTCAAGCATTCTTTGCCGAGGCATAGAATGAAACGTTTCGTTTTAGCTAATGCAAAATAGTCTCTACAGCTTGAGTATTAAAGTTCGGCGAGTAAATTTAGTGCCAGGTACGAATAAAAAGGTTTATTTGGAGGGTGAGCTTTCTTCGCGATCACTACTGTTGTTCCTAATCATTGTGCACACATAAAAGACTACAATACGCACAGAGTCGTATTAGAATTTGAGAAAAATTCAAATAATACTATTATTTGAATTCTATTATTGAATCAAATAATACTATTATTGAAGTCGGGGAAAAAGTCTTTTCGCATACAGTATGTATAAACTTGGCTGTATCTGCTCTTTGGCTGTACTATTTGTATCTGGCTGGTTTTGATGACATTAAAAAGGTTAAATTTCAAAAAAGAAACATTAGTAAAATGATGTTTCCAGCTATTTTTCATTTACTTTTCTTTTTGTCAAAATGAGTGGATCTAATGAGGAAATTCCATAAATTTTAAAATTTTACTACAAAAAAGGAAAAAATGCAACGCAAGCCGCGAAAAAATTTGTGATGTTTGTAGACCTAATGCAGTGTCAGTAAGAGTAGCACAAAGTTGGTTTAAGCGTCTTCAATCCGGGAATTTAGATGTCATAGATTCACCTCGCTTTAGTCATCCTATTACGGTTAAAATGGATGCAATTTTTGAAAAAGTGGAGCAAGATCGGCATATCAGTAGTTACGACATAACTGAAGAACTGGGAATTGACCACAAAACAGTTTGGACCACAAAAAAGTTCCATATTGGGTGCCACATGAGCTCACCTAAAGAAACCTTATGAATCGTGTACTCATTTGCTATTCTTTATTGAGACGTAATAACTTGTGATGAAAAGTGGATCAAGTACGACAAGAACTTGTGAAAAAGGTCGTGGTCAAAGGTCGGTCAGGCTTCTTAGACTGTACCAAAACCCGGGTTAACTCGCAATAAGGTGATACTGTGTGTATGGTGGGATTGGAAGAGTATTGTTCATTATGAGCTTTTACCGCCGGGCAGAACTATCGATTCGGATCTCTGCTGCTAACAACTGATAAAATTAAAGCAAGTAGTTGAGAGAAAGCGGCCGGAATTGATCAATAGAAAAAGTGTGGTCTTTCATCACGACAACGCTAGAGCACACACATCTTTAGCCACTCATCAAAAATTAAGAGAGTTTGGCTAGGAGGTATTAATGCACCCGCCACATAGCCCTGACCTTGCCCCTTCAGATTTCCGCCTGTTTCGGTCCCTTCAGAATACTTTAGGCAGTGTCAGGATCAAGAGAGGACTTCCAAAACTATCTGTCGACTTTTTTTTTATTAAAAGTCCCAAAATTTCTACAGCAACAGGATCATATGATTACCTACAAGATGACAAAAAGTTATCGAACAAAAAGGCACGTGTATACTGTAATTAAACGTAAATAAACTTTGAAAAAAAGTCTAGAATTTTCATACAAAATGCGAAGAACTTTTTCCCCAACCTATTTTATAAATGCCAAGGTTTGTATGTTTGAATGTTTGTTACTCAATCGCACAAAAAGGCTGAACAGATTTGGATATGGGCACACATCCTGGATTGTCCATTGCCTGGATTAACCTATAGGATACTTTTTAAAGCGAGATATTATTGCAGATTTTCTTATCACAGTAAGTTTGCTCAATATTCATATACTTTTTCAGTGTTTTTTTTAATCATCGCTATGCTATACAAAACATAGATAAACATAGATAAAGTACGAGTCGCAAAATTTGCTTTTCAGAAATGTTTCGTGGATTCCAAAAGACATTGGCAGAATTGAATTTATTATATCTGACAGTGATACTATATTGATTTGAATTGAATATTGAAGAATATTTATTATTTCTTACAAATACACATTGTTAATTTTTTGATTAACCGGCCAAGCTACAAAATTAAATGAACGTTTTCAGAGTCCGTCCCTGCGATAGGAAGTATTGCACGGTGACTTATTTTAACGGTCATACTGCCACGCGCCTTCACCAGCGCTACCAAACTAAAGGGCCGGAGATATTTTGTAACGATTATCCTATGTCTTAGTAATGTGTATGCAATTTTATGTTATTACCTACTTATGAGAATGAAAAGCGTTCTTAATACTTTGTTTATCTTTCTATTATAAAACATGTAAATTAATTTTAAGGTCGGTTTCGAAAATAATTTTTATTAAAACAGTCTGATTTTTTTTTTAATTATTATGTATAATACAATTATCATATATTTTTATGCATTTCTAACCGTTTCGTCAATCAAATAAGCAATAAGTGATTTTTACGTATGTGCGTTCAAAGCTTATAATAAATTAAGAATAGTATTTTTTAAATAGATTTTAATGTTCTTTTAGATAAAAAAAAAATGGTTTTGGGTCCTGAAAATAATTTTAAATGCTGCAAGCCCGGCAGTTGAACACTTCTGAATAGTGTGTGCTGCTACAACACACTGGTTAAGTTTGTACGTTATGGGACGTTATGGCGTCTTAAAATTTTAAAAGTGATCGCTCTACCGAGACGAAAATAACGTACTTTTACGTTTTTAATATCTTATAATAAATATTTTTTTTAAAAACGCGACCTAGGTATTATATGTACAATGAATACAAATTATATCTACGTTAAACGTTAATAAAACTCCTTTATTTTAATTATTAAATCGTTTTCGACCGGTAGTAGTACTGGGGCACACTTCATTGACATAACTGCGTAGCCCGTCTAACGGCTGTTACCCCCTTTCTGCAGACCGCTGTGAAATTACAGCACATATGCTTTTGTGTCTCGGTGAGTGAGTAAGGTATGTCAGAGCCCACTTCTTCAAATTTTCTTTGTACCGTATCCCTTTAAGGTCGGCAGTGCATTTGCAATCCCCATGACATTAATGTTAATAGGCCAAGGTAATCAAGTTGGACCAAATTGTATGCAATCTATTAATTAACTTATCGTATATAAATTTATATTTATATAACTTAGCATACCATAAGTCATTGTCTAGACAACCCCATCAAGGGTTTAAGACATTACCCACCATATTATTGTAATTTAACCGTTTCTATATAGACTAAATTAAAAAAAAAATTGGAACGTCAGTCTGCTGTCCACAGAAAATAATTACAAAGATCACATTTTTTATAAAGTAGTATTTGGCAGGCTTGCTGACTACTCATTTGATAGTAGGTGTCTACTATTTACGGCGGAGAGGCAACGGGAAGAGGATCCCTCTCCCAGCCTATCCGCCGGAGGAGGCTCGGGCGCGGGCGGCTGGCCTATATCCGTCACTTTACCCTTTGACCAGGACCTAGGCGGTAGTCTTAAAGGGAGACTACCGCCCGTTGTGATGTCCCCAAGATGGCCGGCGTACCTCCGACTTCGTGTACGCCGAGGTTCCGACAGGTGTCCGATTTCGTGGACAGCCGTGGCGGGTTACCGAAGTTGTGTAACAACGTTCCCGCGACAGGATTCCTAGTAGATTCGCTGCCGGGTATCCATGACGGATTTTCCAACGATGGTGAAACAATCTTCATGATCGACATGATGATTAATTACTGGGATAATGTTTAATACTCTTCGCTCAACATCAGTCCAATAGGCAAGTATAATTTCTACACAGCGTTTGAATAATTCAAACCTAACGTACGCACCTGGTCAAAACTGGAATAATGCACATCGAAGACGCGTGTTTGGCACACGAGCGGAAGTCTCTCATTTCCATAAATACGGTAATGGTAAAGTCCTTAATCGAATCTTTAATGTAAAACGATCTTTATTTTTTTATAAATAAAGTAAATTTTGCTTCGATAAACCCGACGAACATGTGTATGGCACGCGCGTCCGTCTTACACCGTTGAATACAAGACAGGATATGTTTTAACGCAAGGGTGACAACCCCGTTCCTTTAAGACGTTAAGAATTGTAATTACTCTACCCATATGGTTAGGTTTGATCAAGATTCTACCCATTTATGATAATATTTTATTTATAGCTCATACTTATATTTAAAAAAAAAGATATATTCACAAATCTCTCATATTAAATATCTATATATACATACATACCTATTATTTATTTTTACACAGATAGTTTACACATATTCGGTGACCTTTACACTAAGCATAGCTTGAATTGTGAAGGCCAGAATTTAACAAGATATAAAATTTAAAAATTAATTAAGGAGATTTGGGTGTCTGTCTCTCTCTCTCTCTCTCTGTCTCTCTCTCTCTCTCTCTCTCTCTCTGTGTGTGTGTGTGTATGTGTGTGTGTGTGTGTGTGTGTGTGTGTGTATGAGAGTGTGTGTGGGCGCGCCAGCAAAATCCTGTTTCAGATAGTAAGTAGGTATTATAAATTAAACTTTCTGTTTCTCCGCGAACTTCTTCTAAATCACCCAATGGATTTTGATATAGTGTTTACTAATGGAAAGAGAGATAAACTAGGAGGGTTTAATGTATGTAACTTGTAGAAAAAAATTGCATCCATACGACGTCGAGGTTTATATAAATAATAAAACATTTAAAAAAAAAATCTTTTGCTACAAACTCTGTTCGGTAGTAAAGCTACTGTATTTTTTTTAAATTTTAAGTTAATTAAAAAATACATCGTGTGTTTACTTTTGTATAAAATAATTTGAAGTTATTATTAACTTCTAATCATTATGTTTCAGAGTCTTGGTTTTAAAAAAATCTAAGTAAGAAGTACAGATCTGCATGCGGTTGATGTCCAACCTTCAACACCAAAAAAAGAGGTGCGGATGTGGCAACTATCATTACGAGATTTACGGAAAGACGTACCAGGAAAGGAATCATACCAATTTATGTGAAAGACCCGTTTCAGCTTCTCAGCTAATAGACATGTCATGGTGGTTCAAGATCCTTTGTTGCTCTGAACTTAGCTTTCTAAGTTATTGTCATTATGTATTAAGCATACAGATATTTTAATTAATATTAGACCATATTAATAGCGTTACATACCTATTTCGTACCTTTGGCAATTTTGTTAAGCATTTTTAAAGTCTTTTTGTAAGCATATTTCAAACATAAAAGTTATGATAATTACCTACTAATTTAATATTTTCATTAAATTAAGTTTGTCTCAATATTCTGTGATACAAACATTTGTATTCTATATTATCGAAATAAGACACAACAACGAAATAAGCATTAATTTTCTGTAACTGCTATATATTTTTAAGATTCCTGTAATTCGTGGGACGAAATTTCCCTATCTCTTCCGAATCCCTTATCCTTAATCCTACTATGGTTGGCAACGCACCTATCATCAAGTGGACTGTTATCCTGTCTTACGACAATCACATGAAAAAAACGTCCACTCCTGGACATAGGTCTCCCCGTAATTTTTCCAATAAGACCGGATAGAAGCAGCCTGATTCCAGCATTGACTCGCGGCCCTTATCATTAGTCCATCTTGTGGGTGGACGTTCTATGCTGCGCTTGTCGGTCCGTGGTCTCCAATCTAGAACCGGCTCCAGCGGCAGCCGTCTCTCCAGCTCTCCAGCCTCAGCCAGCTCGTCGAGCGACGTTGATCTTTCTTACGAAGCCCATAGAGACGCACGTTTCAGCGCTATATGTCATCACTGACAACACACATTTATTGAATTTTACTACGGTCATTATATGATTGCCGTTTTGACAGGTGTCAACAGAAATGTCAAAAACGCATTCATAGAATGACGCTAGGTATATTAATAGATCAATATATTATATACTTAATTATATTTTGTATAATAATTATACAAAAAATTCCCATTTGTCTAATTAGTCGACAGCGCACTTGCAGCAGCTGTGGCATTGGTTGTGGACAGTCAGCCTGTCTGCCAATCTTAACATTAAAAAAATATTATTCAAAGTATACAAAGTTTAAAGTAGCGTCATTGCGTTTGTACTAAAACTCTAAAGACTAATTGTTCATTAAATTGACAACAATCTGCCAGAGAAACTGTTTAAGTTAGTTAGTCGAAGCTTCGACGGCTCAATTAGCAAGTACTACTTCTGGGCTATCTTGATGGACGCAAATTCTCACGAATCGAATAATTTGCCCAATAGTTAAACTGCGAAGTGGTTATAGAGACAGTGCCGAGTTTATGGAACTTTAACGAGTAGTTAGATTATTTGTCAACGATTTAGGGATTGTACATAGCTATAAATATCTTGATTTATATTAGATATAAATCGATATAATAGATATTATATAATATATTATAGATATATTATTATAGATATATATATTATAGATATAATAGATAATAGATATTAGATATAGTCACGAGTATATCTCGTGATTGTGTGATTTTATTTTAAAAATATACTGTTCACATAACTTTTTTACGCATGAAAAAAAATCTAAAAGCAGAGGAGTTACCGATGAGCCATGTTTTAAATAAACAATCATCCTTCGATTTTTCTATTTTTGAAGTAAACAGATAAATCTCCGTAAAGTCTGTGAGATTATTGTTAGGTACCTAGTTCTAGGAAAGATTTTTCTTATAACGGTAGTACAACGTATAACATCTAGACACAAAGCTCTAATAAAAGTACCTACTGTTGGAAACTTTTGATAGGTCAATCGCACAATCCAACAATCTTCATTATATAATATTTACACTCTAGAATTTTTGATCTGATATGTGGAAACCGAAGTCTTTGAAAAGCATATGTAGGTATATAGATACATCATATATGTTGCAGTCTTATATAAACACTGCGCCGTTCTGCAGTCTGAAATGGAGAGTGTGCATCTATGTTGTACGATTTAATCCAACCGGAACCGTTCCACTTGCGGACCACTAGACGTTGGCAGGGGTTTCATCCCTTCGTGGTCGATGTACCTCGATCACGAACAAAGCGTTTCAGTTCCACCTTCCTTGTTCGAACTGCTAAGGAGTGGAACTCATTGCCTGCGTCTGTGTTCCCACAGAACTACAACCTCGGGGTCTTCAAAACTAGGGTAAATGGGCATTTACTAGGTAAGCGTGGTCCACCTTCGGCCACATCTGCACCTCACATCAGGTGAGATAGTGGTCAAGCGCTACCTCGATTTCATAAAAAAAAAAAAAAAAAATGAGCAGCCCGTCTATTGACAGTAGCCAACTGTCAACAGCCATACTGAAGACTACCTCGAAAGTACGTTTACTTATATTTTTCGGCTCTATTAAGAAATGCAAGTACTCGTTCCCCTATCACAATCTTGTTCTATACTTTTAATGCTACGCTCACTCTCAGCCTGTATGCCACCTTTTATCATAAATAATAAAAAGTTATTAACGTAGAAGTATTGCATATTAGATAATAAGTTTTACAAATTCAACCTTACGTATAACCGTTTCGACAGCCGAGCGTTCGAGCCACTGAGCTATCACTGCTAAAATAGTAAAAAAAATGGCTAAATAAACTATATTTTATATGATTATTCTTGAAAGTTTTTGCACGATAATGTTATTGTAGATAAGTGTATATACGCACCGATAGGTGTTAAACGAGTACAGGTCGATCAAACCTTTTCGACCTGCTAACGCACCAGGAAGGAGTCATACTCCGGGTCTTAAAAGCCCTCTAACGCATCAGTTGAAAGTCATCGATATCAACTGAAGCAATGAGCGTGTTAATTTATAAATTACTCTTACATATTAGTTAGTTATATGAATCAATTATGAGTTTGTGAGTCATAAATTGGTAAAGAGGTAATAGGTTTTTTTTTAATTTAGCCTTTTCGAACAACAGATTGCTAATTGTCTCAAAATTGAAACACAAAAACTAACAACCTGCAACTTCAATTTTTAAATGCGACTTCTAATTCTATCGCATAAGGACCACATTTGTTTTCTTCAAATTTAGAGTGTCAGATGTTTTACAAGTAACAATATTTTACAAGTTTGGAATAAGACTTATTAAAAGTGAATAAGGTACATTTTCCGCTATTTGAAGGGCACATGTTGTAGAGGGAATGTAATAGGTGATTAGTTCCAAGAGCTTTGGCAGTTGATAATCACGTTATGAGGTTTCGATGACGGTTAATCGATTGGTAACGATTTTGTTTGTTGATGGCCTGTACCACGATATCGCTTTTAAAGTAACATTACTACGGTGCCCCTTCGATCTCTCAAATGAGTATGAACCCTTCTTGACAATGTAAAAAGTTTTTTTTTTATCATAAAGACCGCCACCCTTGCTAAGAACACAAGCAAAACAGAGAACGTAAGATAATGTCATTGAAGCCTCAATAACGGAATTAATTGAAGTTAAATAAATGCTTAGTATTAATTTTTGTATTGCATAAATAAAAGATCTTTTACAAAGAAATAAAAGGCAAAAAATTACTTACAAATCTAGTTAGAAGTCCTACAGCGAATTGCCACCGCGGTGTCTTGGTACAGGGGTGTAGACATATGTTGGATTAAGCTGTCTTCATTAGATACGAGTGGTTCAGGTGAAACTGTTACTAATTTGAGGACAGTAAACGTATTTCTTCTTTTTGTTGACAAACATAATAATTATCTATTTTAATTTTATGACGAGAAATTATTATTCCTACATATTTCATTTATTTTTCTCAGTTTTAAATTTTTTACAATATAATTATAAAAACAATAAATATTATAAAAAACCTAAAACCGGTAGCTTGGGCGAGGCCCAAGCTACCGGTAGTTACAGCTGCAGAGTGAGGAACCTCCTGATAATTCGTGCCGTGTCAAGAAGTACCGCCGTCTGTATCTGTCCCTTAATCCAGCCATCTAGTGAGAGCCTCTTGAGATGTTGGTCGAGGCTCTTCGCTATGAGACCTTTCGCCGAAACGATTATCGGGACGATAATTGTCGCTTCGGGAGCCAAGTCAATGTACTTGTTAAGCCTTTCTTTTTGGCTTTCACGAGGTTTTCTTCATGCGGGACAGCGATGTAAACAAGTATCGTCCGGCGGTGCTGGGTCGGTCAATAACCACGATGTCAGGCTTATTGGCGACAATAGTCTCGACGAGAAATTATTTTGATTAATTTAATTAATTATTCAAATTAATATATTAATAATAATATATTAATATTAATATTATATTAATTAGTCAAATTAATATACGATTATTATTCAAATTTTTACAAAGGCAATTAAGCATTTGTGATAACACAGAATTGACATAAATTTTGAAAGATATTTGGAATCAGATCTGAAATTACAAAATAATTTGTAATTGTTTGTCTTTCTAACGGTGAGTATTTGTTTAGGAATTAATAAGAAGACAGGATCATTTATCACCAAATAATCTTAAAATATGGCCTCGATTCAAGGTTACTTTGGAATGCATGTGTAACGTGATGATTTCTGTCACCGGACGGGCTGCATAGCTTTATGCTAGTGGAAAGTATTGTGATCTCATTATGCTTTACCGACTTTAATAGGATAAGGAGGGGATAGGAGAGTGAGCTCGCTTACTCGCCATGCTGTTTTCTCCTGGTGGTTACTGTTGCCTATTTTATGACTGCGATATGTAGTCTGCAGTCTTTATCTCAAATTATCAAAAGACTAGTCACCCGCCCTTGGCTCTTTCCATTTGTGAAAACCGTCCGAAGCGGACAGCGAATTTATTTTATAATGTGTACTATGTGCCTACCTATATTTTTAAATTATTCAAATCCCGTCTAGTAGCTGCTGCCTTCTATCTGTCCACCTGTCCATTAATCATTATTTTAAAATATGTATATAGTAATGTGGTAACGTAAAAGTTTAATGGCTAAAATACTCTTGGTAAATCCATTGAAATATGGCAAACAGTTCTATTCTTACCTCGTGGTTTACTCAAGTCTGTAATAAATCTCGGTATTCAATTAAGCGAGGAGACAGTCAACACCCTAACCCGTGTTTACGAGCGAAGAACACCATTACCGATGTATGCGGACCTCTCCAAACAATTGTATTAATACTTAACCATCAGGTTAATATTTACGTGGAAAACATAGGCGAAGGAAAAATAAGGAATTTTGATGCTGAACCTGTTAATAAGAACTTTATTAACAGACTTGTAAGATTTTTTTAATAAGCTTTATTTAGTATCGCTTAGTATCCCTTATAATTTTTCCGAAGCAGTCTGTCCATTTTGTGGATAGATGTCTTACAAAGGCACACTACGACAGCCTTGTGCTCCGCTGTCACCCCCCTCTCGACATTATTTGGTTCCAACTCTCCTGTGTCACGAATGAGCAAGCTTCTCAATCTCCACTATGATGACCTGGATATCAATTCCTGCTCAATTGGTCGTTTTCGTTCGTCTGTAAACGATTTGTTCCAATGATTTTACCGGCGTCTTTTTCCCATCTTTTTGCTGCCTAACTTTTTTTTTTCTCCAATTCTTTTCTGTGCCTCGTACAATGCAATGTAGTATATATTTATATGTATATTGTGTATATGTATATATGTATATTATGTATATGTTAGTATTTAAATTTTTAGTTTAATTTCGCAAGTGGTGTTCACTTATAAATGTTGTACACATTTTATCATAAACTATTTTAGATTATTAAGTACTTACTGTAATTATAATAATGTAGTCAACGTAAGTGAGCCAAATAAATAAATAAATAAATAAATAAAGATTATCTACTTTCGCCGATATTGCTAAAGTTTGGGAAGCTTCAAATTGGAAAACTTTGGAGAACAGACTCAGCAAAGAATATGAATAGTATACAAAACCGTTACACTCAACAAAAGATAGTTAAAAAAACTGTTAACACCCCCACGAAATATGTTCTTACCCAGTTGATACGGAAAAAAAATTGCGATTCATAATTCAAAGACATAATTTATCAATAAACTTATACCTGTTGACGCATTGTTTCTTTTTGACCGGTTATTTTCACTAACCTATTATTTCTATCCAAAGAAATACTACACGGTACACAATTTGGAGATACCGCAACATTTTTTTTTATATAAATCCTCTGTTATATTTATCTATAACGCTCTTCAGATTGGTAAAAGCGCTTATATTGATATGTGCTTAAGCTTTAATGGTTAAATCTTGTTGTGCTCCACTCTGTTTGTTATTGTTGTTTTAATACTACGAAACACATCAGTTGCATAATTGAACAAACTGCCTATCTCTAAAAACAAAGTATATCTCCTTCAACTTACGCACCAAAATTGTAGAACTGGTTTATGGAAACAGATGGCTCCAGAGAAATCATGACTGCGAAATGCAGTGTGCCTTTTTTTAACGTTGGGTAATCCTCATGGATACCCAGCAGCGAAAGGAGGACGCTGTGGGTTATGCCGGACTCCTACCGACTAAAACCTAACGACTTTTTGGCGCGGCCGTAGGTAGACAGGCAGGGTCGCGGGAGCGTTATGTTACGACATCCGCGCCCCGCCACGCGGCTAATCGTTAACTACTACTAATCGCGCTACTTTTGAGTTAATTAGGAAAATTTGTTGAATTGTAAACAAGTAGATAGAACATTTAGAGACAAATAGAGGATGAATTTGATTTTTTTAAAATAGTAAGTGAATGAAGATGACTTCAAATTTTTGAGACCAAATTTTTCAAAAACTTAAAATTTGTTTTAGAAATTCATGTAGCAAATAAAAATCGGGTAACTTAATAATGTTTGTATTGATGTCTTCTGGTCCAGTTTACTGAAAGTATGCCTCTAATATATGTATAAGAATTTCGGTCTAATTTAGGTACTACCTGTGGCTATTTAATGAGTAAATTATAAGTAAAGATGAAGTAATCGTGAAAGCTCTAACTGAAAGCTCTAGTCTATGTCTCTAAGAAATCTTCAATTGCTGAAAAAGTGTCTGAAAAGACTGCGTGCACGCCTTAGATTCGGGGTTCATCCTCATTACTTGATAATTTGTCGCTTCGCAAAGACCATACAATTGTAACTTTAATCGAACTTTGGAATAAAGACCTTCTGAGGTGTTTCCACCTAGAAAGTGAGCTTCTTCAAGCGATTAAGATAAAATTCATACAGGGTCGGTAGCTCACCTCCATTTCTCTTAATGTTGCTTTTGACCTTAGGCGATGGTAACCAACTACCATCAACTAGTAGCCTGCTACGTCAGCCTACCTGCTATCCTTTATAATATAAAAAAATGCCGATTCGCAGTAGATATACTAGTCTGGTTGACTGTATAATGAACGAATTTAAAAAAATAAAAAACAATTGATTCGTGATACCCATTATAACTAACCCACACGATTTTTTTCAAACTCCGACACTAAACAAAAAAGAGTTATTTGCCTTAATGACGACTCCTGTAGTGAGTGAGTAGAAATGAAAAGTTATTGGATTATTTGGGAAACAGTTGGCAAAATCGTTGATGTGGTGTCTCAATAATGAAACTATAACTTCTTTTTACCTACACAGTCGAAAACACAAAGAATTCTAAGTTTTTCATTTGTATATTGTCTTTTTTTGTTTTATATAAAGGTCAGCAGATATGAAGCCGGTCTACTTTATGAAAGAAAGGGAATAGGGGAATGGTTTCTGGCATCCCCTTACACACTCACCGAAACTTGAGATCACACATCGAACTGTTATTTTACCTGTGAGTGTAACGCGTGTGCCGTCCTACTGTTCATTTTAAAATAAGTTTAAAATCATACCTAATTAATATGAATCGGCTATACTTTATTAACATTCATCAGAGAGGCTGACGGTCCACTTGATGGTAGATGGCTACCGTCGCCTATAACACAACACGAGTGCTACAAAGTGCGCTGCCGACCAGGTAGAATAAGAGTAACGGATGGTGAAGGATAGGGAAATCTGCTCTCACTCACTCACCGAAACACAACAGCACCGATTCTATTATTTCACGGTGGCCTTCTGTAAGGGGATGGTTACTGTCGCCAGACGGGCTGTCCAAATTACCGCGAAACTTAGCTGCTATTATTTGCCAGATATGAAAAGTTCATTTACAAAGTTGCCCCAGTGCCCGTAGACAAGTGGCAAACGCTTCCTTTGCGTACTTACGAAACGAAAGAAATAAAGCCCGGTGATTGGTTGTTGTAACAGTTGTAACTTCAACAACCAATCACCGGGCTTTATTTCTTTCGTTTCGTAAGTACGCAAAGGAAACGTTTGCCACTTGGCTAGGGCCACTGACGGGAATCGAACCCCTGGACACCATGACCAAATGACCATCGAACCAAATGACTGCGAAACGCAGTGTGTCCTGCCACTACATTCCTGATCCAGACCAGAGCCAAATTTTAAAAAGTTAATTTTTCAAAGCAGACCCGGCCGGGAATCGAACCCGGGAACCCTAGGACAGAGCGTTAAGGCAAGCACCCTAACCAGTCATCCAACGGGCTCGTCAAATTGGCATGTAAATAAAGTAACGTAATTTAATATTATAAATGTAAGGACCTATAGGTATAATATTATATCTATTTTTATACAAATACTATCACTAAGACCTTGATGGCATTTTTGAGTCTGTACTGTAACCATGACCCTTTGCCCTTAATAAACAAAATATGGTCCCCGTTGTTACCTACAAGTCGAACCACAGCTGGCATAGGATTCATAAACAACACAGCTGTTTCTTATCTTCAAATGTCCATCCATTATATGTAGAGCTCTGTTTGTATTAGAATTTTATGCAATTGGGATCTCATATTTTATTGGATATTTACAAATTATATCAACTGTATTATGATCTCTATGGATGATAGTTTTATAATAAAATTATTTGTAAATGCTTAGGTCAACTTTAATTGGACATTTCCTTGAGGCAACGGTTTTTTATATCATTTTTCAATCTTTTAGTTCAAAAACTGTTTGAGATTCAATATTATTACTAAAATATTAAAGATTTTGTTATTTATTTTTAGGTAGAATAGATATTCCATGAAAGTGCTTTTGAAACACTTATTACTTAGTTGGTAGTAAGTAGCTACGATATGGTCACATTAATTAAGAAAACAATGTGACCCCCATCTTCTTAACCCTTCTATCAATAGCTTTAAGATTTCTTACGGCACTGATCGGACAAAAGATAGTTTTGTCTTCGTCTTAACAAAGGGACACGTTCCCTTAATATCACATATTCGGGTTATTCTAACAAGATTTCCATTTCTAGTATTAAGATTTAAATTATATGAGGTTATGAAACATTTAAATTCCTCATAAAAATTGTAAATGTTAAAATTTTATATACTAAATACTTTTTTTTTTCGATACATTATTGAAAATATTTACTTCACAGTGACCGTCCCTTAAACGCAATACTTACGGTGTGTTTACTCCACGTTGCAGAGTGAAGACATTTCAGCAAGAAATTCGTTCCTGGTTTTAACGTGAGCAGCGGTACCCAATTTAAATTCCGAGAGAGGAAGAAGCCTAAAGACGCGCCCTATAATGTCGACAGACCCGAGTTCGAGCCCCGGTTAAGATATGTACCAATGGTTTTTTTTTTTAAAAACTTAAGTGCATTTACTGACTGCTCTCAAATGGTGAAGAAAAACATCGCGAGGACACCTGCATGCGTCAAAGAAGAAATTCTAAGGCGCATGTGAAGACCACCAATCCGCATTGGGCCAGCGTGGTAGACCATGACAGCCCATACTCCCTTGTTGAGAGGTTAGTCCAGTCCAGTCCTGCATTGGGGACATGTAATAGGCTTTTGATAGTAATGCTAATAATGTGATAAATCGCGCCTCATCGAAACAATCTCTGTTGAATTGAAGCTGGTCACAAAAACATTAGGTCTCTAAAAACATGGTTTTTCTAATAGGCAGGCTCAGAGATGATAGCACTCTTCAAAATATGGAGTTTAGTACAAAAGTATTATTGTACTGCTTATTATTAAACGTTTTAGCGCTGTTCCTAAAACATGTATTTTAAAAGTTAGCGTAATAAGTAGTGGCAGGGCACACTGCGTTTCGCAGTCATTTGGGCAGCCCGTCTGGCGGCAGTAACCATCCCCTTACAGAAGACCACCGTGAAATAACAGCACGTGTCCTTATCCTTAATCCTACTGCAGTCGCAGCGCATTTGCAACAACTTAGGCGTTGCTTGTGTTATATGCGACGGTAGCCACCTACCATCAAGTGGACCGTCAGCCTGTCTGCCGACCTCAACATAAAAAAATATTAAAATAAAGGGTGTCAGGCAAGCTGACGATACACTTAATGGAAGCTGTTTACTGACGCATAAGACAAGAAACACTAAGAAGGCTAGAAGTGAGAGGCAGACCCTGAAGGAATTTGTTTACAGCTCGCTTCAAGAAGCCCATATTTTTGCTAAGCGGAAACTCTTCAGAAGGGAGTTTGTTCCAATTATTGTGCGGAATAAAGATTCTAATCATCCTGAAGTTATTACAGTGGTAATAACTGCAGATAGGAATTAATTGGAACAAACCAACAGATCACTCACCATTGTTCAACTGGTAAAACAAACAAAGAGAGACTACCTACGTGTCTTGTTACAGAACAGCCTGCCAGACTATAAAATAAAAGACTGGGAAAAGAAATTAACAAATTTATTAAGAAAAAGGAAGGGTGGAGTTGGTGAACGGGGGTGTAGGTGTAGGTGGTGTGGAGAGTTAGGGACTACAGTGGATGAAATAAGTAAATTAAGCTATGCTACCCCAAGAGGGTCTCCTGCTGGATGCTCTATTCAGTAGCGGCCCCGTAGGATAGCAGCCGGAACGGAGGTAGACCGGCAGGAACAGCAGCCAGGAACGGTGGTAGGCCGGCAGGAACAGCAGCCTGGAACAGTGGTAGGCCGGCAGCGGCCCGGTAGGAACAGTAGCCGAAGAGGAAGTAGGCCGGCAGCGGCCTGTAGAAACGGTAGCCGGAGCGGTGATAGGCCGGCAGCGGCCCCGGAGGAACAGTGACTGCACCTGTGATAGGCCGGCAGCGGCCCTGAAGGAACAGTGACTGCAGCTGTGGTAGGCCGGCAGCGGCCCTGGAGGAACTGTGACTGCAGCTGTGGTAGGCCGGCAGCGGCCCTGGAGGAACTGTGACTGCAGCTGTGGTAGGCCGGCAGCGGCCCTGGAGGAACTGCAGCCGGAGCGGTGGTAGGCCGGCAGCGGTCCTAGTAGGGACAGCAGCCGGTACGGTGGTCGGCCGGCAGCAGCCCAGAAGCAACAGCAGCACCCGATGAATGAGAGTACAGAGGTACTCAAGGTCAGACACCGTAGGAGAGGAGCAGACACCGTAATAAATATATATATGCTTTCAGCTTAGGGGCTGATTCTCCAATCACCTAACCATCGCCGATATCTATTAAGAAACCTCTGTAGAATGAATCCGTTCTTTTAAAATAAAATTTGGAATTTTGAATTTTTATATTCAAGCGGCCAGGTATTAGACCTCTTCTAAGGAGTTTATACCCGAAAATCTGACGTCATGGTCTGAAAACGGGTGCAAAGTTACTACGGCAACGATGTAAATAAACATAAAAGAAATGTCACAAAAATACATTTTTGTGAATATTTAACAATGTGCTTGGAAATATAACTAAATATAATTAGTAATTTATAGAAAATGAAAAAGGGCATGTACTCACGTGGTACCCCTATGTCTAATACGTATATTTACAATAGAAAATGTAATTGAAGGTGAGCCATACAAACGAAAAACTCAAAGAAAAACCAGAAAATAATAAGTACTAATCCTGTAACTAATACAATAACTTCTTATAGGAATAAGCTTTCCTACGAAAGCATAGAAGAGTCAATTTTCAAAGAATTATGACATAATGAAGGTCAGAGAAAATGTTAATGAAAAACTCAAAGATCAATAACAACGGAAAGAGAAGAAGAAGGTGGATTATCAACCTATTATACTGTTAGTACCAATATTATAAGTGAACACAAAGTAGATATATAAATATTGATACGAATATTATAGTTAATATACATATTCCACTACTGATAGAAATATTAATACTACAGTCTTCTTATACTAAGGTAAGGCGCTCATTTTATTCATTGGGATCTACGTAGATTCACAAAAACTACGTAGAATTAATGAGTTAGGAAGAATAGTTTTTCTCAGGTAATATTTATTGCAGAATATTCCAAGTGGATTACATTTGCGAATGAATTTCTTAGGGTGTTAATAGAATTTCAACAGACCTTAGTGATTAAGTTTAATGATACAGTCTTGAAGGTCTAGTTACATATTAAACATTTTAATTATTTTTCTCAAAGTAATGAATTATGTCAGTATTTTTCCAATAATAATAGTGTTCGAGAATCAGCTTATACCTTTTGTACAGTGTTACGTACATTATATTAACAAAGGAAAGACGTGGAAAAGAGCATGTTTAGAAAATTTGCTTATTATATAGAAATTAAAACAATTATTATAAGAATTGAGCAATGCAAATAGAGTTATTTTGATCTACTAAACAGTTTTAGTCACATATTCCCTTATGAAGCACGTATATGAACGGGATGAACCGTCAGGATGGGACGATTCATCCCGTTCAGCCCGTTGCATAGTATTGTAGAAAGCATAAGAATTTTTATGTTAAGACTAATTTTTACATTTAATCTTAAAACTAGGGGCAACACAACTAGTTCGTAGTTCGCGTGCTTTTAATAGGTCGACGCGACATCTAGTTAGAGTTCCCTACTTTAATTAAGCATTTACTAGTAGCGCCATCTATCTTAAATTTTACTAGATAAAAAAGGACAAAAAAATTACGACCAGTTAAAGTTTGTAGGAAAGACCACCAACTTTTTTCTATGTAAAAAATTGTAATTTTGCTAGAAAATTGGCACAGTACTCAGAATGGTACCTTATTAAATTCAGATACAGCTTTGTGCGAAAGGACTAAGCAACTTTTTTTAAACAATATATCTTAACAGATTTGTCAATGGCTTATGTATTATTAGACAAGTATAATAATAAAGCGATTAGGTTTATTGTTTATGATAGACTCTTCCGTTGCAATTATAATGATATATGTATTTAGAAAAAAAATAGGGCGAATAAATACGCAAGGCGTTGTCACCGACAGGCCACTAGAGTAAAACGTTTGACCGTAAGTTTTAAAAAGGCGAGTGAGCATGTTGGCTCATACCTCCAACGCCCCTTTTTTTGTTGGGAAATCCATCATGGATACCCAGCAGCGAAGGGGAACGCTGTGGGTTATGCCGGATTCCTACCGGCTAAAACCCAACGACTTTCTAGCGCGGCCGTAGATGGGTTCGGTCGCAGGAACATTGTTACACAATTTCGGCGACCCGCCACGGCTGTTCAGCGCGGGAAGGACTACGCTCCCTGTCGGAACCTCAACGTGCCCGAAAGCTGAGGTACGCCGGCCATCTCGGGGACCTCACAACGGGCGGTAGTCTCCCCTACCGCCCGGGTCCTGGTCAAGGGGAAGGTGGCGGATATAGGCCAGCCGCCTGCGCCCGAGCCTTCTCCGGCGACCGCCAACGCTCTGTGCGTTCTCTCTTTCTATGTCCTTATCGTCTTGGTTGTCTTCAGTCACAACCAGACCTAAATATTTAAATTCATCAACTTGTTTTAACGGAATCCCATAGAGAATTACAGGAGTAGGGTTGCCAGGCCTCAAAATCGAAAATCCGGACACAAACTCATATTAAGCCGTACATTTTGCCACAAAAGCCTGAAACACGAGTTTTTAAAAGAAATAGTTCTTTTTATTTGTGCATTTATTACTTAAAGACTTTTTCTACTCTTTATGTATCACATATTATTTTCTTAAAGTAATTTGTAAGATCGCGAATCATGCATGTCCATGGGATTCTGGCCGCTGCGGGGTTAACCGAATCATAACAAAAGCCGGACGGGCCGGTCTTGTATATATTTGGCCGGACACGACTGTAAAAAGCCGGACATGTCCGGCTAAAGCCGGACACCTGGCAACCATATACAGGATGCACATGAAACGACAGAAATTTGCCTGATTTAAATTAATCTTAGCAGCATTATATTTTAGCCCACGTATGAATAATATTAGTATGGGTAAATTAGGTTAGGTATCCAGTTATCTATTGATTTTGTACATTTAATTTTATACGTTTAAAGGAGTTAACTCTAGTCGTGCGTCGGAGCTGACACACACGCACACACACACACTTTTTAAAGGATAAAAGTATTATATATGTTAATCCAGGTAATCAACTATATGTGTGCTAAATTTCATTCAAATCCGTTCAGCCGTTTTTGCCTTATTGAGTAACAATTATCCAAACCTACAAATTTTTCCATTAATAAAACATTAGGATTATTATTATTATTTCTTTATGTTAAGGTCGGCAGACAGGCTGACGGTCCACTTGATGTTAGGTGGTTATATACCTTCGCCTATAACACAAGCAACGCCAAAGCTGCTGCAAGTGCGCTGCCGAATGCAGTAGGGTCTTCTGTAAGGGGGTGGTTACTGCCGCCAGTCGGGCTGCCCAAATGACAGCGAAACACTGTGTGCCCTGCCACTACTTTCCAAATTCAGACCAGAGCCAAGTTGATTTTTCAAAGTTGGCCCTGCTGGGAATCGAACCCGGGAACCCTAGAACAGTGGCTCTAGTATGAGTTTACGATACTACACTAATTCTACACTCGCTAGCGAGAACGTAAAAATTTAGTATGGAAAATCGTGAACTGTCAATGTCAAATTATCAATTTTCCATATAAATGTTTTACGCTCTCGCTAGCGAGTGTAGTATCGTAAACTCATACTAGAGCCACTGAGCGTTAAGGCAAGCATCCTAACCACTCATCCAACGGGCTCGTCAAATATGAGCGGCTCGTCAATTTACAATATCAAAATATGAGCGGGAAAACATAGGACAACTCCTTTGAATTTTACGACATTGCCAAACTTAACTGAATGGGTTGTGTATACACAATAATAGTAGGCTATATGGCTCCGGCATCTTACTCGCGCACCTAACACAAGCAAAAGTGCTTTTATTTTACCCTTAACGGTTATTTTTTGTAATGTGGTGGTTACTGACTTTGTACCTTGGCACTACCGTTACGAAAAAAATATTTTTTCTCATTTTTAGAATGTACCTTCATTGATTAAAAATCTTTCAATATAATGTGATTACAACATAAAATAATTTTGTTTTTAAAAATCCTAAGAACAAGAAAATTTAATGGGTAAAACCTATCACTTATATCAGATATGAATACATACAACAATCTGTTTTGTCAACTATATGTATTTCATTATATAACAGTTTTCATTGTTACAATAGAGGCTTTAATGAAACCATTGTTAGAGACCATATTTTTTATTTACTTTTAAATAAAATATGACGTGCTCATTGGTAACAACATAGTAGGCGACAATATAATTCAATAATATAATTCAATGAGGGAGGGCTATAAAAGATAAATAATTAATGAAATACAAAAAAAGTCCGTATGTTTGTTCTTTTTTAGGGTTCCGTACATCCGGATAAAAAAACGGAACCCTTATAGGATCACTAGTGTGTCCATCTGTACGACTATCCTCCCCCCCTTTATCTCCGAAACTACTGAACCTAAAATTTTGAAAAAAAAATATACAGAAATTAGTTTTCTACTTATAGATTATAGGAAAACCTATAAGAATTAAAATAACATGATAAATCACTCAATATTGTGCGGATAGGTGACATTGTACGGAACCCTCTTCTCGCGAGTTCAACTCGCACTTGTCCCGAAGGTGGCAGGCAGGCTGACGGTCCACTTGATGGTAGGTGGCTACGTTGCACCACAAGCAACACCAAAGGGGGCACATGTGCTTTGCAGATCCTGCAGAAATTTGTTTACTGCTCGCTTGAAAAAGTCCATATTGAAGCTAGATGGAAACACCTTAGAAGAGAGATTATTTCAAAGTTCGCGGGTCCGTTGGATAAAGTTTCTACTCATCCGAACTGTGCGCAGCGGTACCTTATATCCAAGTAATGAGGATGAACTTCGCATCTATGGCACCGGTGGTAAAAGTTTGAGGTAGGCATTAATTGGAGCAACTCATCCGAGCACTCACCATTGTAGAGCCGGTGGAGAGGCTGCATCTCTTCTTAAACCAAGTGGTTCTAATCGTTGCTGTATGAGCATTGGACCGTCAACAATTCGAACAATTTGACGCTGCAAGGTGTCAAATGGATCTAGCTGCTACTTAGGCGTGCCAGCCCAGAGGCGAGAGCAGTACTCCATGTGGGGACCTAATTTGAGCCTTATAAAGAAAAAGGCGTTGCTCCGATGGGAACGCTATAAAGAAAAAGAATACTATTCGTCCTAAATTTGAAACTTCTGAACGGATTTTCATCCACTTCTCACAGACACTTCAGTTACTCGCTGATGATTTAGCTTTCTATAAGTGGAAGATTTTTAAAATCGGTCCAGTAGTCATTTTGAAAAGTACATTTTTCAAAGTTGACCCTGCCGGGAATCGAACCCGGGAACCCTAGAACGGAGCGTTAAGGCAAGCACCTTAACCACTCTTCCAATGGGCTCGACAAATTACATAATCTTGGTAAAATTCTTGAGGGTAATATAATTCTAATGGATTTCTGCTACTGGTGTGCCCGTATAAACTTTGAACGGTGTGAAGTTTTTCGCTAATTGTTGAGTTGAATCTTTCTACGGGCGAGTTTGAATTTGAGTTATAGGGTATAGTAAAATGTGTTATAATGCACATATTTCTTTAATTAGTTCTTTGTCGAATTTATAGTCGGAATCGATAGTTATTTGTTTAGATAATCCTAACGTAGAAATACTTGTAACAAAGCATCTGCAATGTGTATGGCTTGAGGTACTCGAGTAGCGCGTAGAGGTATGGCTTGAGCGTATTTCGAAAAATTGTCAATAAATTGTTAGAAAGGTTACATTCTAGCCAGTAGGACAAAAAATAGTGAACTGTCCCTTGTGTGCTAGAGTTAATTCTTCCATTAAAATTTAGTGTTCTAAGATCCTTTTGTTTTTTTTTAATCCTTTTCAGGAAGTCTTCGTTTTCGTCTTCGGTTCCTCGTTTTTTTTTTGTTCTCGAGGTCCTCGGTTTTTGTTTCTGTTTTTGTTTTGGATATGAGTACCAACATCCCCACAATTGTTATAATAGGATATAATAGGGCCCAAAGCTACCTCATGATTTGAACCCTCGTTTTCTTTTCTTTTCATATTTTGATCACGGCATATTTGTTTAGAGCGAACTGCTTCCCCATCAGTTCTGTATTATTATTATTATTAATTAATGGGGATATATCTCTAGATTGAGACAATAACCACTGTAAAAAGGACAAAGATTTTTTGTTCCTTATTATTAAATTTTTTTACAAAAATTCTCTTTCTTTCATTACAAATATTTATAACAAAACAAAATAAGTATACGA
This sequence comes from Bembecia ichneumoniformis, assembly GCA_910589475.2. NCBI lineage: Eukaryota > Metazoa > Arthropoda > Insecta > Lepidoptera > Sesiidae > Bembecia > Bembecia ichneumoniformis. The sequence goes on along the minus strand of OU342537.1, from coordinate 5,249,513 downwards.
AAAAGTTAACAACGCAATAAGCATTTAACATAGGATAATACAAAAAGGTTAAGTAAGTATATAACAAGTCGCTAAATCATAAAATATATTAAAAAATTTAAAACTCCTAATATAAAATATGCAAAACAGTGTTTCAGGCCCTTAATCTTTTCATGTAATAAAATCTTAAACGAGACCTGTGTGAACATTAATACATATGTTGGGGAAAAAGTCTTTTCGCATATATGTATATAGTACGTATAAACTTGTAATAAAATCTCTTTGGCTGTAATGTTTGTATCTGGCTGGTTTTGATGACATTAAAAAGGATATATTTCACATGCTATACCGAATACCATGCGTACGAAATTGCGGGCTCAGCTACTTACTAAATAATTCTGTTATGAAGATTTTTTTAAATAAAGGTCATCAGGCAGGCTGACATTCGGGTCGCTACCATCGTCCACTGTAAGTAAGAGAAGCAACGGCCAAAGGAACGCCAACCTCCATAATGGTGGGCAAGTTGTTATAAATTATAATGTACACCAAGACAATATGGACTCTGTTGAGCGCAGCAAATTTCCCAACTCACAAAAATAAATTCTAATTAGAAAGAGGGCTAATAAATGTACATATACTTAATCTAAGCGGGATTTAGATAAAATGAAATATAACAAAACTAACAGTTCACAAAAGTAGGGCACACTGCGTTTCGCAGTCATTTGGGCAGCCCGCCTGGCGGCAGTGACCACCCCATTACAGAAGACCACCGTGAAATAACAGCATATACGTGCTGTTGTGTTTCGGTGAGTGAGTAAGGGATGCCAGAGCCCATTTTCCTTATCCCCTCCTAATCCCTTATCCTTAATCCTACTGTAGTCGGCAGCGCACTTGCAGCACCTGTAGCGTTGCTTGTGTTATAGGCGACGGTAGCCACCTACCATCAAGTGGACCGTCAGCCTGTCTGTCGATATAACATTAAAAAAAAGTAGTTTTATAAAAGGAAAAGGTCTAATTATAATATTAAATCTTAGTGGAATTTAGTCAAATATCTATAAGAATATAGTTATAACTATATTATAACTATGTAATAATATAATATGTAATAATATAGTTATACATATTGGTCCTAATGCGTCAAGAGGCATCTCCAAGTATCTAGAAAGTGTGAAATTTAGAAAGTACAAGTGCTCTGCTATTTTTCTAGGATAAGAATAATGGACGAAGTAAGGACACTGTTGCATCGAAACACTGCAGTATAAAAATGCTATTGCCAGTTGGACTGAGAACAATAAATATCACAGCATATTAATTTTCATACAGTAGGCCGACGCCTTTGAAGTTGGGCGGTGCCGCCACCTGTGTAGGTATTCACAGGGTTGTCACAAATTGAATGACAATGACTTTTTTTTTAATATTAAAGCACTTACATCCTTTAATAGGCGTAAGAAGTATCAAAATATAAGGTTTATCTGTATTTATCAAAAAATGCATGGCCGCCATCTTGGATTTCAAAATGGGTGTCATTTTCATAATCTTCACCCTAAGAAACCTTAAAAATGACATCCATATCTATATTTATCAAAAAATGCATGGCCACCATGTTGGATTTGAAGATGAATGTCATTTTCATAATCGGCACCGCAAGAAACCCCGATCACACCCATATCTATTTATCAATAAATGGCTTATGAACACTATATTTTAATTCTTTCAAGCTTTTTAAACTTTAAAGTATTAAGCTAAAGATTAACGGCGAATATTATGCCAATTTATTGAACCAATTTAACACAATTTTACGTGGCTGGCTTATTTTAGGTAGCTGGCCAATTTTAATTTGGCTAAAAAGAAAATCCTCTTCCACCAAGACAACGCAAGAGTGCAAATCTGCGTGATTGCCATGGCAAAACTTCATGAGTTGCTCTATGAGATGCTTTCTCACTCACAGTATTCGCCAGATTTAGCACCTTTTGACTATTTTCTGTTTCCGAATTTAAGAAACGATTGGGTGGGAAAAGATTTGGCTCCAACGAACTGGTCATGCACGAAACCAATGCCTATTTTGAAGGGTTGACTAAGTCGTATTTTATGGAAGGGATCGAAAAGCTAGAGAAACGCTGGGTGAAGTGCATTGAGCTACACGAAGACTACGTTGAAAAATAAATAATAATAATTTTATTAATTTTATTCCTTGTTTAATTTTTACCAGACTTATCACTCCGCCCTCGTAATATAAATAATAACAGTTAATAACATGTTTCACGAGAAATAGTCTCTTCAATTTTTTTTTCATCATTTTTAAATTATAAAAAGAGGAAGGTAGGTTTATGATCCACTTGATGGTATGAACACAGTGCGATGACGATCCTGCAGGATTTTGTTTACATTTAAGGCAAGAACTTAGCAGAAAAGCGTTATTTTCGTCGCCTAATTTGACTTGTTAAGAGTAAAATAAAATTAAAACTTAGATAAAAATACAGATCCATAGACTTATTTAAAAAAACTTTGAATTAGGCAAATTTATACAAAAAAAAATCTGAGAAAAAAAATCTGAAAATTATTACTCAAAAATTTTTAAAATTTAAGGTTATTAATTAACTTATTTTTTCTAATTTTACACAATATTTTTAAGCTGTTTGTTTCTGATAAATAGAATATAAATACAAAACACCTCAAAACATTCTCCTAAATTATCAAATACACGCGTATGTATTTTCATAACCGCCATTTTGTTCTTCGTTTTTGTTTTTTTTTTTCTCAGTTCTTTATTTATGCGAGATAAAGATTTGCACGCACTCACAGAAAATGCCGTACATACCATATTAATTTAAGAAATTTAAATTTTAAATTAGAAAACTTAGAAAACTTGTACCGAGCTACTAAGAACGACGAAGTATGCAGCTCGGTCACGTCCCACTCGCGTCTCACCCCTCACGCCCCTCATGATTGCTCTGTGTAGACGTCTCCGTCGGCCTACTCTATGAAAAATTAATATACTGTGACAATACTGTGACAATCGGTTCTAGATCGGGAAAGTCAGCGTAGCAGTAAAGGTCCACAGATATCTCATTTTGAGTGGGATTACAAACATTAAGTACAAATAAAAATATCTGAATAGTAATCATTAGGCGGCGTAACTATAGCGCACTTGATAATAATATTAAGGCAAATCTCGTTAACCTATTGCAGTGATAATATGTAACACCTAGATTGGGTCCCTTTTTTAGGGGCTTCTTTCCTTTCTATCCCTCTTTCTTTCCCAGCATACTGGCTGCTTATTCTGTTGCAGCCTGCTGCTCTTAGTTGTATAGAAAGGCTTTAGCTCACCGAGTATTTAATAGCCTAATAGCTCTGGGCTCTTGCCAGTTTAAGCGCATTTTGACTCCACGAACTTTAATAAAAATAATGCCGCTATCGATGTTACTGTAGATTTTGCATTTAAGTGTTGGACATTATGGTTGCAATTCGGCTACAGTTATACTTATTATAATACCAACAAACGAATTGACGTAGCCGAATTGCTCGTTTTCAGCAGAACGAAGTAAACATGTTTTGCCCGATCGACCACAACTGCAGAAATACAATAACTTCATCAAGCTCTAATTAAGATTGCATTGTTCTAAACCATAAGGTGACATCTACTTTGTTTCACATAATAACATTGTAATTTCTTTAATTTTGTCAATATTTGATCAAGTTTCAAGATATTTGGTGCGCATACAATATCTACGTCAGTATTTTGCACATTTTTGGGTATATAAGGGCGTAAAAAGTTCTATGCAACATCAGTTCGGTCCCAACTCTCAAAATATGAGAGTCCCAACCTTCGTGATCTTGTGCTGTGCATTGCAGGTGAGTACTACAACAATTTTATAACAACATGTATTAATAATTTTATATCACCCTAATATAACTTACTTTTTGTCTATCTGTACTTACACAATTGTTTTCTACTTCATTAATATTAAATGTTAATTCTGACTTTCATTTTATTCTTAGGTCATTCGAGTAAACGTCTACATATTTTTCTATGTAGGAAAAATATTCTATACCTAGTAAGAATGTCCTATTGTTAAATGAGTTAAAATGTACGAGTAAACTTAAAATTTCCTATGAAATTCCTTCAAGGGTTTCAAAATAAGTTAGGCATATTTTTAAAGACATTTATTTGTTTAGCCCCGTGTATTAAAATCCATGTTTATTTTGTAAATTCATCATCCTTATCGTCTCAGAAGTAGGCCTCCCAGTAAATTCCCAGCGGAAGTAGGCTGGACCTTAGCGCATTGAAAATTTAGAAACCTGTTTTATGAAATAATTATGTTTTATGAAATTAAATCTTAATAAACATTTTTTCAAATTAATTACTTCGGTAGTAAGTAATTAATAGTAAAAAAGTGTAGATTTTTATGAAAAAATCTGCATATACGGACCTTTTTCTGATAAAGGTCGGCAGACAGGCTGACGATCCACTTGATGTTAAATATTTTTTTAAATTAATTACTTCGGTAGTAAATAATTAATACATATTAAGAAAGTAGATTCTGTAAGAAAAAAATCTGCATATACGGTCCTTTTTTATATGTTAAGATCGGCAGACAGGCTGACGGTCCACTTGATGGAAGATGGCTACCGTCGCCTATAACACAAGCAACCCCAAAGCTGCTGCAATTGCGCTGCCGACTATAATAGGATTAAGGATAAGGGATTGGGAAGAGGCTATGGCATTCCTTACACACTCCCCTAAACACAAGAAAACGCATTCTGCTATTTCCTATAAGGGGGTTGTTACCGCCACCAGATGGGCTTTCCAATCACTGCGAAGCGCAAAGTATATTTCCAATTTTAACGTGTCGGAAATCGAATTCAGGACGTATGAGTCAGAATGCTAAAACAAGCACCTTAAGTACGCAAACAATTGGATCGTCTAAATCAAAATTAATAGAGCATATTTTATCAGTTTTTTTTAATGTTAAGATCGGCAGACAGTAGGTCCACTTGACCGTAGGTGGCCACCGTCGTACATAACACAAGCAACGCCAAAGCTGCTGCAAGTGCGCTGCGGACTACAGTAGGATTAAGGATAAGGGATTTTTTAAAATGAAATATTATTATTCACTGAAAACTCGTTTAAAAATTAAACTGTTATTGAAGACACCATTTAAGCGGAAGCCAGGAGGATTAGGAGGGGATAAGGAAATGGGCTCTGGCATCCCTTACTCACTCACTCAATTTATGGTCAAAATTAGAAATGAAAACATTCTTTTGTCATAATAATGACATTCAGTAAAAACATTACTTTCAATAAAAATATAAATAAACATATATAGCGTAATGGCGAAACAGTAGCCAAAGAAAGATATCCAAAATTGTAATTAAAAAAATTGGAATATACTGCAAATAAAGCAACTTATATATTTGGTGTTATAAAATTCCAAGTTAAGTAAAATTAAATGGCACAAATAAAAAAATATGAAACAAAGGATTCAACTGGTTTTCAGTTCAGTAGTAATAAAGAGTAAACTTTTCTTTTCAGTACATCAATGCAGAAGTTGTGGAGGATAATTATTTGAAAAATTTTCTCGCTTTTGAAAATGAATTCAAAGAGACAGACTTAAGCACAACTGATGAATATAAGGTTGATCAAAATGGAACCGTTTTCGAAGAATCGATTACACGCAAAAAATTTGAAAGAGATGGTGGTACTCCAGGCAACGCTTCTGGAGAAGATAAAGTTGTCAGAAAGTTTGTAATTGAAACAGATGCCTTAGGACATGAAACTATTTATGAAGAAGATGTTGTAATAAAAAAAGTTCCTAGTGGTTCAAGTGCAAGTTCAAGTTCTGCGGCCGCTGGAAGCGCGTCTAGCACTACGGCCTCAGGACAACGAACAGGAGGCTCGATAGTTGGTAGTGGAGTTGGTGCTGGCGCAGGAGCCGGTGCTGGAGCAGCTATTGGCGCTGGTGCAGGTGGTTATATTGGCCCAAGTGCACCATACGGACCGGTTGTCATAATCGATAAAGAGACTTCATCTTCTGCGACCGCTACAAGCGCGTCTAGCTCTTCGGCCTCGGGACCAGGACTAGGAGGCTTGATAATTGGTATTGGAGCTGGTGTTGGCGCAGGAGCCGGTGCTGGAGCAGGAGCTGGTGCTGGCGCTGGAGCAGGATCCGGCGTTGGAGTTGGTGCTGGTTTAGGAGCCGGTGTTGGCGCAGGAGTCGGTGCTGGTGCAGGATCCGGCATTGGACTTGGTGCTGGTTTAGGATCCGGTGCTGGCGCAGGAGCCGGTGCAGGCGCAGGTACTGGCGCCGGTGCAGGAGTTGGTGCTGGCGCAGGAGTCGGTGCTGGAGCAGGAGCTAGTGCTGGCGCAGGAGTAGGTGCTGGTTTAGGAGCCGGTGCTGGCGCAGGAGCCGGTGCTGGCGCGGGAACTGGCATTGGTGTAGGATCCGGCATTGGACTTGGTGCTGGTTTAGGAGCCGGTGCTGGCGCAGGAGCCGGTGCAGGCGCAGGTACTGGCGCCGGTGCAGGAGCTGGTGCTGGCGCAGGAGTCGGTGCTGGAGCAGGAATTGGCGCTGGTTTAGGAGCCGGTGCTGGCGCAGGAGTCGGTGCAGGAGCAGGTACTGGTGCTGGAGCAGGATCCGGCGTTGGAGTTGGTGCTGGTTTAGGAGCCGGTGTTGGCGCAGGAGCCGGTGTTGGAGCAGGAGCCGGCGCAGGCGCAGGTACTGGCGCCGGTGCAGGAGCTGGTGCTGGCGCACGAGTCGGTGCAGGAGCAGGAGCTGGTGCTGGTGCAGGAGTCGGTGTTGGCGCAGGAGTTGGTGTTGGCCGAGGACTAGGTGCAATAACCGCTACAAGCTCGTATAGCTCGTCGGCCTCAGGACCAGGAATAGGAGGCTTGATAGTCGGTAGAGGAGCTGGTTCTGGCGCAGGAGCCGGTGCTGGCGCAGCAGCTGGTGTTGGCCAAGGATCCGGTATTGGCTCGAGTGCACCATACGGACCGATTGTCATTATCGATAAAGAGACTTCATCTTCTGCGACCTCCACAAGCGCGTCTAGCTCTTCGGCCTCGGGAACGGGACTAGGAGGCTTGATAGTTGGTAGAGGAGCTGGTGCTGGCGCAGGAGCTGGTTCTGGCGTAGGAGTCGGTGCTGGAGCAGGATCCGGCATTGGACTTGGTGCTGGTTTAGGAGCCGGTGCTGGCGCAGGAGCCGGCGCTGGCGCGGGAACTGGCGTTGGTGCAGGTTCCGGCATTGGACTTGGTGCTGGTTTAGGATCCGGTGCTGGCGCAGGAGCCGGCGCAGGCGCAGGTACTGGCGCCGGTGCAGGAGCTGGTGCTGGCGCAGGAGTCGGTGCAGGAGCAGGAGCTGGTGCTGGTGCAGGAGTCGGTGTTGGCGCAGGAGCCGGAGCTGGAGCAGGTACTGGCGCTGGTGCAGGATCCGGCGTTGGAGTTGGTGCTGGTTTAGGAGCCGGTATTGGCGTAGGATCCGGTGCTGGAGCAGGAGCCGGCGCAGGCGCAGGTACTGGCGCCGGTGCAGGAGCTGGAGCTGGTGTAGGAGTCGGTGCTGGAGCAGGATCAGGCATTGGACTTGGTGCTGGATTAGGAGCCGGTGTTGGCGCAGGAGCCGGAGCTGGAGCAGGTACTGGCGTTGGTGCAGGAGCAGGTACTGGTGCTGGTGCAGGATCCGGCGCTGGAGTTGGTGCTGGTGTAGGAGCCGGTGTTGGCGCAGGAGGTGGTGTTGGCCGAGGACCCGGTGCAATAACCGCTACAAGCTCGTATAGCTCGTCGGCCTCAGGACCAGGAATAGGAGGCTTGATAGTCGGTAGAGGAGCAGGTTCTGGCGCAGGAGCCGGTGCTGGCGCAGGAGCTGGTGTTAGCCAAGGATCCGGTATTGGCTCGAGTGCACCATACGGACCGATTGTCATTATCGATAAAGAGACTTCATCTTCTGCGACCTCCACAAGCGCGTCTAGCTCTTCGGCCTCGGGAACGGGACTAGGAGGCTTGATAGTTGGTAGAGGAGCTGGTGCTGGCGCAGGAGTTGGTGCTGGCGTAGGAGTCAGTGCTGGAGCAGGATCCGGCATTGGACTTGGTGCTGGTTTAGGAGCCGGTGCTGGCGCAGGAGCCGGTGCTGGCGCGGGAACTGGCATTGGTGCAGGATCCGGCATTGGACTTGGTGCTGGTTTAGGAGCCGGTGCTGGCGCAGGAGCTGGTGCAGGCGCAGGTACTGGCGCCGGTGCAGGAGCTGGAGCTGGTGTAGGAGTCGGTGCTGGAGCAGGATCAGGCATTGGACTTGGTGCTGGATTAGGAGCCGGTGTTGGCGCAGGAGCCGGAGCTGGAGCAGGTACTGGCGCTGGTGCAGGATACGGCATTGGACTTGGTGCTGGATTAGGAGCCGGTGTTGGCGCAGGAGCCGGCGCTGGAGCAGGTACTGGCGCTGGTGCAGGATCCGGTATTGGACTTGGTGCTGGTTTAGGAGCCGGTGCTGGCGCAGGAGCTGGTGCTGGAGCAGGAATTGGTGTTGGCCGAGGATCCGGTCCAATAACCGCTACAAGCTCGTATAGCTCTTCCGCCTCAGGACCAGGACTAGGAGGCTTGATAGTTGGTAGAGGAGCAGGTGTTGGCGCAGGAGCCGGTGCTGGAGCAGGAGCTGGTGCTGGCGCAGGAGTTGGTGCTGGCGCAGGAGTCGGTGCTGGCGCGGGAACTGGCGTTGGTGCAGGTTCCGGCATTGGACTTGGTGCTGGTTTAGGATCCGGTGCTGGCGCAGGAGCCGGCGCAGGCGCAGGTACTGGCGCCGGTGCAGGAGCTGGTGCTGGCGCAGGAGTCGGTGCAGGAGCAGGAGCTGGTGCTGGTGCAGGAGTCGGTGTTGGCGCAGGAGCCGGAGCTGGAGCAGGTACTGGCGCTGGTGCAGGATCCGGCGTTGGAGTTGTTGCTGGTTTAGGAGCCGGTATTGGCGTAGGATCCGGTGCTGGAGCAGGAGCCGGCGCAGGCGCAGGTACTGGCGCCGGTTCAGGAGCTGGTGCTGGCGCAGGAGTTGGTGCAGGAGCAGGAGCTGGTGCTGGTGCAGGAGTCGGTGTTGGCGCAGGAGCCGGAGCTGGAGCAGGAGCCGGAGTTATAGCAGGTACTGGCGTTGGTGCAGGAGCAGGTACTGGTGCTGGTGCAGGATCCAGCGCTGGAGTTGGTGCTGGTGTAGGAGCCGGTGTTGGCGCAGGAGGTGTTGTTGGCCGAGGACCCGGTGCAATAACCGCTACAAGCTCGTATAGCTCGTCGGCCTCAGGACCAGGAATAGGAGGCTTGATAGTCGGTAGAGGAGCAGGTTCTGGCGCAGGAGCCGGTGCTGGCGCAGGAGCTGGTGTTAGCCAAGGATCCGGTATTGGCTCGAGTGCACCATACGGACCGATTGTCATTATCGATAAAGAGACTTCATCTTCTGCGACCTCCACAAGCGCGTCTAGCTCTTCGGCCTCGGGAACGGGACTAGGAGGCTTGATAGTTGGTAGAGGAGCTGGTGCTGGCGCAGGAGTTGGTGCTGGCGTAGGAGTCGGTGCTGGAGCAGGATCCGGCATTGGACTTGGTGCTGGTTTAGGAGCCGGTGCTGGCGCAGGAGCCGGTGCTGGCGCGGGAACTGGCATTGGTGCAGGATCCGGCATTGGACTTGGTGCTGGTTTAGGAGCCGGTGCTGGCGCAGGAGCTGGTGCAGGCGCAGGTACTGGCGCCGGTGCAGGAGCTGGTGCTGGTGTAGGAGTCGGTGCTGGAGCAGGATCAGGCATTGGACTTGGTGCTGGATTAGGAGCCGGTGTTGGCGCAGGAGCCGGAGCTGGAGCAGGTACTGGCGCTGGTGCAGGATACGGCATTGGACTTGGTGCTGGATTAGGAGCCGGTGTTGGCGCAGGAGCCGGCGCTGGAGCAGGTACTGGCGCTGGTGCAGGATCCGGTATTGGACTTGGTGCTGGTTTAGGAGCCGGTGCTGGCGCAGGAGCCGGTGCAGGCGCAGGTACTGGTGCCGGTGCAGGATCCGGTATTGGACTTGGTGTTGGATTAGGAGCCGGTGTTGGCGCAGGAGCCGGAGCTGGAGCAGGAGTCGGTGTTGGCGCAGGAGCAGGAGCTGGAGCAGGTACTGGAGCTGGTGCAGGAGCAGGTACTGGTGCTGGTGCAGGAGCAGGTACTGGCGCTGGTGCAGGATCCGGTGCAGGAGCTGGAGCTGGTGTAGGAGTCGGTGCTGGAGCAGGATCAGGCATTGGACTTGGTGCTGGATTAGGAGCCGGTGTTGGCGCAGGAGCCGGAGCTGGAGCAGGTACTGGCGTTGGTGCAGGAGCAGGTACTGGTGCTGGTGCAGGATCCGGCGCTGGAGTTGGTGCTGGTGTAGGAGCCGGTGTTGGCGCAGGAGGTGGTGTTGGCCGAGGACCGGGTGCAATAACCGCTACAAGCTCGTATAGCTCGTCGGCCTCAGGACCAGGAATAGGAGGCTTGATAGTCGGTAGAGGACCAGCTTCTGGCGCAGGAGCCGGTGCTGGTGCAGGAGCTGGTGTTGGCCAAGGATCGAGTATTGGCTCGAGTGCACCATACGGACCGATTGTCATTATCGATAAAGAGACTTCATCTTCTGCGACCTCCACAAGCGCGTCTAGCTCTTCGGCCTCGGGAACGGGACTAGGAGGCTTGATAGTTGGTAGAGGAGCTGGTGCTGGCGCAGGAGTTGGTGCTGGCGTAGGAGTCGGTGCTGGAGCAGGATCCGGCATTGGACTTGGTGCTGGTTTAGGAGCCGGTGCTGGCGCAGGAGCCGGTGCAGGCGCAGGTACTGGCGCCGGTGCAGGAGTTGGTGCTGGCGCAGGAGTCGGTGCAGGAGCAGGTACTGGCGCTGGAGCAGGATCCGGCATTGGAGTTGGTGCTGGTTTAGGAGCTGGTGTTGGCGCAGGAGCCGGAGCTGGAGCAGGTGCTGGCGTTGGTGCAGGAGCAGGTACTGGTGCTGGTGCAGGATCCGGCGCTGGAGTTGGTGCTGGTGTAGGAGCCGGTGTTGGCGCAGGAGGTGGTGTTGGCCGAGGACCGGGTGCAATAACCGCTACAAGCTCGTATAGCTCGTCGGCCTCAGGACCAGGGATAGGAGGCTTGATAGTCGGTAGAGGAGCAGGTTCTGGCGCAGGAGCTGGTGCTGGCGTAGGAGTCGGTGCTGGAGCAGGATCCGGCATTGGACTTGGTGCTGGTGCTGGCACCGGAGTCGGTGCAGGAGCTGGTGCTGGTGCAGGATCCGGCGCTGGAGTTGGTGTTGGTTTAGCAGCTGGAGCTGGAGCTGGATCAGGTGCTGGTTTAGGAACCGGTGCAATAACCGCTACAAGCTCGTATAGCTCTTCCGCCTCAGGACCAGGACTAGGAGGCTTGATAGTTGGTAGAGGAGCAGGTGTTGGCGCAGGAGCCGGTGCTGGAGCAGGAGCTGGTGCTGGCGCAGGAGTTGGTGCTGGCGCAGGAGTCGGTGCTGGCGCGGGAACTGGCGTTGGTGCAGGTTCCGGCATTGGACTTGGTGCTGGTTTAGGAGCCGGTGTTGGCGTAGGAGCCGGAGCTGGAGCAGGTACTGGCGCTGGTGCAGGATCTGGCATTGGACTTGGTGCTGGATTAGGAGCTGGATCTGGATCAGGTGCTGGTTTAGGAGCCGGTGTTGGCGCAGGAGCCGGAGCTGGAGCAGGTACTGGCGCTGGTGCAGGATCCGGCATTGGACTTGGTGCTGGATTAGGAGCCGGTGTTGGCGCAGGAGCCGGAGCTGGAGCAGGTACTGGCGCTGGTGCAGGATCCGGCGTTGGAGTTGGTGCTGGTTTAGGAGCCGGTATTGGCGTAGGAGCTGGTGTTGGCTCGAGTGCACCATACGGACCGATTGTCATTATCGATAAAGAGACTTCATCTTCTGCGACCTCCACAAGCGCGTCTAGCTCTTCGGCCTCGGGAACGGGACTAGGAGGCTCGATAGTTGGTAGAGGAGCTGGTGCTGGCGCAGGAATTGGCGTTGGTGCAGGATCCGGCATTGGACTTGGTGCTGGTTTAGGAGCCGGTGCTGGCGCAGGAGCCGGCGCAGGCGCAGGTACTGGCGCCGGTGCAGGAGCTGGTGCTGGCGCTGGAGTCGGTGCAGGAGCAGGAGCTGGTGCTGGTGCAGGAGTCGGTGTTGGCGCAGGAGCCGGAGCTGGAGCAGGTACTGGCGCTGGTGCAGGATCCGGCGTTGGAGTTGGTGCTGGTTTAGGAGCCGGTATTGGCGTAGGATCCGGTGCTGGAGCAGGAGCCGGCGCAGGCGCAGGTACTGGCGCCGGTGCAGGAGCTGGTGCTGGCGCAGGAGTTGGTGCAGGAGCAGGAGCTGGTGCTGGTGCAGGAGTCGGTGTTGGCGCAGGAGCCGGAGCTGGAGCAGGAGCCGGAGCTGGAGCAGGTACTGGCGTTGGTGCAGGAGCAGGTACTGGTGCTGGTGCAGGATCCGGCGCTGGAGTTGGTGCTGGTGTAGGAGCCGGTGTTGGCGCAGGAGGTGGTGTTGGCCGAGGACCCGGTGCAATAACCGCTACAAGCTCGTATAGCTCGTCGGCCTCAGGACCAGGAATAGGAGGCTTGATAGTCGGTAGAGGAGCAGGTTCAGGCGCAGGAGTCGGTGCTGGCGCAGGAGCTGGTGTTAGCCAAGGATCCGGTATTGGCTCGAGTGCACCATACGGACCGATTGTCATTATCGATAAAGAGACTTCATCTTCTGCGACCTCCACAAGCGCGTCTAGCTCTTCGGCCTCGGGAACGGGACTAGGAGGCTTGATAGTTGGTAGAGGAGCTGGTGCTGGCGCAGGAGTTGGTGCTGGCGTAGGAGTCGGTGCTGGAGCAGGATCCGGCATTGGACTTGGTGCTGGTTTAGGAGCCGGTGCTGGCGCAGGAGCCGGTGCTGGCGCGGGAACTGGCATTGGTGCAGGATCCGGCATTGGACTTGGTGCTGGTTTAGGAGCCGGTGCTGGCGCAGGAGCTGGTGCAGGCGCAGGTACTGGCGCCGGTGCAGGAGCTGGTGCTGGTGTAGGAGTCGGTGCTGGAGCAGGATCAGGCATTGGACTTGGTGCTGGATTAGGAGCCGGTGTTGGCGCAGGAGCCGGAGCAGGAGCAGGTACTGGCGCTGGTGCAGGATACGGCATTGGACTTGGTGCTGGTTTAGGAGCCGGTGCTGGCGCAGGAGCTCGTGCTGGAGCAGGTACTGGCGCTGGTGCAGGATCCGGCGTTGGAGTTGGTGCAGGTTTAGGAGCCGGTATTGGCGTAGGAGCTGGTGTTGGCTCGAGTGCACCATACGGACCGATTGTCATTATCGATAAAGAGACTTCATCTTCTGCGACCTCCACAAGCGCGTCTAGCTCTTCGGCCTCGGGAACGGGACTAGGAGGCTTGATAGTTGGTAGAGGAGCTGGTGCTGGCGCAGGAACTGGCGTTGGTGCAGGATCCGGTATTGGACTTGGTGCTGGTTTAGGATCTGGTGCTGGTGCAGGAGCCGGTACAGGCGTAGGTACTGGCGCCGGTGCAGGAGCTGGTGCAGGAGCTGGTGCTGGCGCAGGAGTCGGTGCTGGTTTAGGAGCCGGTGTTGGCGCAGGAGCCGGAGCTGGAGCAGGTACTGGCGCTGGTGCAGGATCCGGCATTGGACTTGGTGCTGGATTAGGAGCCGGTGTTGGCGCAGGAGCCGGAGCTGGAGCAGGTACTGGCGCTGGTGCAGGATCCGGCGTTGGAGTTGGTGCTGGTTTAGGAGCCGGGATTGGCGTAGGAGCTGGTGTTGGCTCGAGTGCACCATACGGACCGATTGTCATTATCGATAAAGAGACTTCATCTTCTGCGACCTCCACAAGCGCGTCTAGCTCTTCGGCCTCGGGAACGGGACTAGGAGGCTTGATAGTTGGTAGAGGAGCTGGTGCTGGCGCAGGAACTGGCATTGGTGCAGGATCCGGCATTGGACTTGGTGCTGGATTAGGAGCCGGTGTTGGCGCAGGAGCCGGAGCTGGAGCAGGTACTGGCGTTGGTGCAGGATCCGGCATTGGACTTGGTGCTGGTGCAGGAGCCGGTACAGGCGTAGGTACTGGCGCCGGTGCAGGAGCTGGTGCAGGAGCTGGTGCTGGCGCAGGAGTCGGTGCTGGTTTAGGAGCCGGTGTTGGCGCAGGAGCCGGAGCTGGAACAGGTATTGGCGCTGGTGCAGGATCCGGCATTGGACTTGGTGCTGGATTAGGAGCCGGTGTTGGCGCAGGAGCCGGAGCTGGTGCAGGTACTGGCGCTGGTGCAGGTTCCGGCATTGGACTTGGTGCTGGTTTAGGAGCCGGTGTTGGCACAGGAGCCGGAGCTGGAGCAGGTACTGGCGCTGGTGCAGGATCTGGCATTGGACTTGGTGCTGGATTAGGAGCTGGAGCTGGATTAGGTGCTGGTTTAGGAGCCGGTGTTGGCGCAGGAGCCGGAGCTGGAGCAGGTACTGGCGCTGGTGCAGGATCCGGCATTGGACTTGGTGCTGGATTAGGAGCCGGTGTTGGCGCAGGAGCCGGAGCTGGAGCAGGTACTGGCGCTGGTGCAGGATCCGGCGTTGGAGTTGGTGCTGGTTTAGGAGCCGGGATTGGCGTAGGAGCTGGTGTTGGCTCGAGTGCACCATACGGACCGATTGTCATTATCGATAAAGAGACTTCATCTTCTGCGACCTCCACAAGCGCGTCTAGCTCTTCGGCCTCGGGAACGGGACTAGGAGGCTTGATAGTTGGTAGAGGAGCTGGTGCTGGCGCAGGAACTGGCATTGGTGCAGGATCCGGCATTGGACTTGGTGCTGGATTAGGAGCCGGTGTTGGCGCAGGAGCCGGAGCTGGAGCAGGTACTGGCGTTGGTGCAGGATCCGGCATTGGACTTGGTGCTGGTGCAGGAGCCGGTACAGGCGTAGGTACTGGCGCCGGTGCAGGAGCTGGTGCAGGAGCTGGTGCTGGCGCAGGAGTCGGTGCTGGTTTAGGAGCCGGTGTTGGCGCAGGAGCCGGAGCTGGAACAGGTATTGGCGCTGGTGCAGGATCCGGCATTGGACTTGGTGCTGGATTAGGAGCCGGTGTTGGCGCAGGAGCCGGAGCTGGTGCAGGTACTGGCGCTGGTGCAGGTTCCGGCATTGGACTTGGTGCTGGTTTAGGAGCCGGTGTTGGCACAGGAGCCGGAGCTGGAGCAGGTACTGGCGCTGGTGCAGGATCTGGCATTGGACTTGGTGCTGGATTAGGAGCTGGAGCTGGATTAGGTGCTGGATTAGGAGCCGGTGTTGGCGCAGGAGCCGGAGCTGGAGCAGGTACTGGCGCTGGTGCAGGATCCGGCATTGGACTTGGTGCTGGATTAGGAGCCGGTGTTGGCGCAGGAGCCGGAGCTGGAGCAGGTACTGGCGCTGGTGCAGGATCCGGCGTTGGAGTTGGTGCTGGTTTAGGAGCCGGTGTTGGCGTAGGAGCTGGTGTTGGCTCGAGTGCACCATACGGACCGATTGTCATTATCGATAAAGAGACTTCATCTTCTGCGACCTCCACAAGCGCGTCTAGCTCTTCGGCTTCGGGAACGGGACTAGGAGGCTTGATAGTTGGTAGAGGAGTTGGTGCTGGCGCAGGGGCTGGTTCTGGTGCAGGAGTCGGTGCTGGAGCAGGTGCTGGTTTAGGAGCCGGTGCGGGCGCAGGAGCTGGTGCAGGTGCAGGAGTCGGTACTGGAGCAGGTGCGGGCGCAGGAGGAGGTGCTGGCTCAGGAGCTGGTGCTGGCGCAGGAGTCGGTGCTGGAGCAGGATCCGGCATTGGACTTGGTGCTGGTTCAGGATCCGGTGCTGGCGCAGGAGCCGGTGCAGGCGCAGGTACTGGCGCTGGCGCAGGATCCGGCATTGGACTTGGTGCTGGATTAGGGGCCGGTGTTGGCGCAGGAGCCGGAGCTGGAGCAGGTACTGGCGCTGGTGCAGGATCCGGCATTGGACTTGGTGCTGGTGCAGGAGCCGGTACAGGCGTAGGTACTGGCGCCGGTGCAGGAGCTGGTGCAGGAGCTGGTGCTGGCGCAGGAGTCGGTGCTGGTTTAGGAGCCGGTGTTGGCGCAGGAGCCGGAGCTGGAACAGGTATTGGCGCTGGTGCAGGATCCGGCATTGGACTTGGTGCTGGATTAGGAGCCGGTGTTGGCGCAGGAGCCGGAGCTGGTGCAGGTACTGGCGCTGGTGCAGGATCTGGCATTGGACTTGGTGCTGGATTAGGAGCTGGATCTGGATCAGGTGCTGGTTTAGGAGCCGGTGTTGGCGCAGGAGCCGGAGCTGGAGCAGGTACTGGCGCTGGTGCAGGATCCGGCATTGGACTTGGTGCTGGATTAGGAGCCGGTGTTGGCGCAGGAGCCGGAGCTGGAGCAGGTACTGGCGCTGGTGCACGATCCGGCGTTGGAGTTGGTGCTGGTTTAGGAGCCGGTATTGGCGTAGGAGCTGGTGTTAGCTCGAGTGCACCATACGGACCGATTGTCATTATCGATAAAGAGACTTCATCTTCTGCGACCTCCACAAGCGCGTCTAGCTCTTCGGCCTCAGGAACGGGACTAGGAGGCTTGATAGTTGGTAGAGGAGCTGGTGCTGGCGCAGGAACTGGCGTTGGTGCAGGATCCGGTATTGGACTTGGTGCTGGTTTAGGATCTGGTGCTGGTGCAGGAGCCGGTACAGGCGTAGGTACTGGCGCCGGTGCAGGAGCTGGTGCAGGAGCTGGTGCTGGCGCAGGAGTCGGTGCTGGTTTAGGAGCCGGTGTTGGCGCAGGAGCCGGAGCTGGAGCAGGTACTGGCGCTGGTGCAGGATCCGGCATTGGACTTGGTGCTGGATTAGGAGCCGGTGTTGGCGCAGGAGCCGGAGCTGGAGCAGGTACTGGCTCTGGTGCAGGATCCGGCGTTGGAGTTGGTGCTGGTTTAGGAGCCGGGATTGGCGTAGGAGCTGGTGTTGGCTCGAGTGCACCATACGGACCGATTGTCATTATCGATAAAGAGACTTCATCTTCTGCGACCTCCACAAGCGCGTCTAGCTCTTCGGCCTCGGGAACGGGACTAGGAGGCTTGATAGTTGGTAGAGGAGCTGGTGCTGGCGCAGGAACTGGCTTTGGTGCAGGATCCGGCATTGGACTTGGTGCTGGATTAGGAGCCGGTGTTGGCGCAGGAGCCGGAGCTGGAGCAGGTACTGGCGTTGGTGCAGGATCCGGCATTGGACTTGGTGCTGGTGCAGGAGCCGGTACAGGCGTAGGTACTGGCGCCGGTGCAGGAGCTGGTGCAGGAGCTGGTGCTGGCGCAGGAGTCGGTGCTGGTTTAGGAGCCGGTGTTGGCGCAGGAGCCGGAGCTGGAACAGGTATTGGCGCTGGTGCAGGATCCGGCATTGGACTTGGTGCTGGATTAGGAGCCGGTGTTGGCGCAGGAGCCGGAGCTGGTGCAGGTACTGGCGCTGGTGCAGGTTCCGGCATTGGACTTGGTGCTGGTTTAGGAGCCGGTGTTGGCACAGGAGCCGGAGCTGGAGCAGGTACTGGCGCTGGTGCAGGATCTGGCATTGGACTTGGTGCTGGATTAGGAGCTGGAGCTGGATTAGGTGCTGGTTTAGGAGCCGGTGTTGGCGCAGGAGCCGGAGCTGGAGCAGGTACTGGCGCTGGTGCAGGATCCGGCATTGGACTTGGTGCTGGATTAGGAGCCGGTGTTGGCGCAGGAGCCGGAGCTGGAGCAGGTACTGGCGCTGGTGCAGGATCCGGCGTTGGAGTTGGTGCTGGTTTAGGAGCCGGTGTTGGCGTAGGAGCTGGTGTTGGCTCGAGTGCACCATACGGACCGATTGTCAT
Organism: Bembecia ichneumoniformis; assembly: GCA_910589475.2. Lineage (NCBI taxonomy): Eukaryota > Metazoa > Arthropoda > Insecta > Lepidoptera > Sesiidae > Bembecia > Bembecia ichneumoniformis. Next base: position 5,231,747 of record OU342537.1, on the reverse strand, counting down.
TATCGATAAAGAGACTTCATCTTCTGCGACCTCCACAAGCGCGTCTAGCTCTTCGGCTTCGGGAACGGGACTAGGAGGCTTGATAGTTGGTAGAGGAGTTGGTGCTGGCGCAGGGGCTGGTTCTGGTGCAGGAGTCGGTGCTGGAGCAGGTGCTGGTTTAGGAGCCGGTGCGGGCGCAGGAGCTGGTGCAGGTGCAGGAGTCGGTACTGGAGCAGGTGCGGGCGCAGGAGGAGGTGCTGGCTCAGGAGCTGGTGCTGGCGCAGGAGTCGGTGCTGGAGCAGGATCCGGCATTGGACTTGGTGCTGGTTCAGGATCCGGTGCTGGCGCAGGAGCCGGTGCAGGCGCAGGTACTGGCGCTGGCGCAGGATCCGGCATTGGACTTGGTGCTGGATTAGGGGCCGGTGTTGGCGCAGGAGCCGGAGCTGGAGCAGGTACTGGCGCTGGTGCAGGATCCGGCATTGGACTTGGTGCTGGTGCAGGAGCCGGTACAGGCGTAGGTACTGGCGCCGGTGCAGGAGCTGGTGCAGGAGCTGGTGCTGGCGCAGGAGTCGGTGCTGGTTTAGGAGCCGGTGTTGGCGCAGGAGCCGGAGCTGGAACAGGTATTGGCGCTGGTGCAGGATCCGGCATTGGACTTGGTGCTGGATTAGGAGCCGGTGTTGGCGCAGGAGCCGGAGCTGGAGCAGGTACTGGCGCTGGTGCAGGATCCGGCGTTGGAGTTGGTGCTGGTTTAGGAGCCGGGATTGGCGTAGGAGCTGGTGTTGGCTCGAGTGCACCATACGGACCGATTGTCATTATCGATAAAGAGACTTCATCTTCTGCGACCTCCACAAGCGCGTCTAGCTCTTCGGCCTCGGGAACGGGACTAGGAGGCTTGATAGTTGGTAGAGGAGCTGGTGCTGGCGCAGGAACTGGCATTGGTGCAGGATCCGGCATTGGACTTGGTGCTGGATTAGGAGCCGGTGTTGGCGCAGGAGCCGGAGCTGGAGCAGGTACTGGCGTTGGTGCAGGATCCGGCATTGGACTTGGTGCTGGTGCAGGAGCCGGTACAGGCGTAGGTACTGGCGCCGGTGCAGGAGCTGGTGCAGGAGCTGGTGCTGGCGCAGGAGTCGGTGCTGGTTTAGGAGCCGGTGTTGGCGCAGGAGCCGGAGCTGGAACAGGTATTGGCGCTGGTGCAGGATCCGGCATTGGACTTGGTGCTGGATTAGGAGCCGGTGTTGGCGCAGGAGCCGGAGCTGGTGCAGGTACTGGCGCTGGTGCAGGTTCCGGCATTGGACTTGGTGCTGGTTTAGGAGCCGGTGTTGGCACAGGAGCCGGAGCTGGAGCAGGTACTGGCGCTGGTGCAGGATCTGGCATTGGACTTGGTGCTGGATTAGGAGCTGGAGCTGGATTAGGTGCTGGTTTAGGAGCCGGTGTTGGCGCAGGAGCCGGAGCTGGAGCAGGTACTGGCGCTGGTGCAGGATCCGGCATTGGACTTGGTGCTGGATTAGGAGCCGGTGTTGGCGCAGGAGCCGGAGCTGGAGCAGGTACTGGCGCTGGTGCAGGATCCGGCGTTGGAGTTGGTGCTGGTTTAGGAGCCGGGATTGGCGTAGGAGCTGGTGTTGGCTCGAGTGCACCATACGGACCGATTGTCATTATCGATAAAGAGACTTCATCTTCTGCGACCTCCACAAGCGCGTCTAGCTCTTCGGCCTCGGGAACGGGACTAGGAGGCTTGATAGTTGGTAGAGGAGCTGGTGCTGGCGCAGGAACTGGCATTGGTGCAGGATCCGGCATTGGACTTGGTGCTGGATTAGGAGCCGGTGTTGGCGCAGGAGCCGGAGCTGGAGCAGGTACTGGCGTTGGTGCAGGATCCGGCATTGGACTTGGTGCTGGTGCAGGAGCCGGTACAGGCGTAGGTACTGGCGCCGGTGCAGGAGCTGGTGCAGGAGCTGGTGCTGGCGCAGGAGTCGGTGCTGGTTTAGGAGCCGGTGTTGGCGCAGGAGCCGGAGCTGGAACAGGTATTGGCGCTGGTGCAGGATCCGGCATTGGACTTGGTGCTGGATTAGGAGCCGGTGTTGGCGCAGGAGCCGGAGCTGGTGCAGGTACTGGCGCTGGTGCAGGTTCCGGCATTGGACTTGGTGCTGGTTTAGGAGCCGGTGTTGGCGCAGGAGCCGGAGCTGGAGCAGGTACTGGCGCTGGTGCAGGATCTGGCATTGGACTTGGTGCTGGATGAGGAGCTGGATCTGGAGTAGGTGCTGGTTTAGGAGCCGGTGTTGGCGCAGGAGCCGGAGCTGGAGCAGGTACTGGCGCTGGTGCAGGATCCGGCATTGGACTTGGTGCTGGATTAGGAGCCGGTGTTGGCGCAGGAGCCGGAGCTGGAGCAGGTACTGGCGCTGGTGCAGGATCCGGCGTTGGAGTTGGTGCTGGTTTAGGAGCCGGTGTTGGCGTAGGAGCTGGTGTTGGCTCGAGTGCACCATACGGACCGATTGTCATTATCGATAAAGAGACTTCATCTTCTGCGACCTCCACAAGCGCGTCTAGCTCTTCGGCTTCGGGAACGGGACTAGGAGGCTTGATAGTTGGTAGAGGAGTTGGTGCTGGCGCAGGGGCTGGTTCTGGTGCAGGAGTCGGTGCTGGAGCAGGTGCTGGTTTAGGAGCCGGTGCGGGCGCAGGAGCTGGTGCAGGTGCAGGAGTCGGTACTGGAGCAGGTGCGGGCGCAGGAGGAGGTGCTGGCTCAGGAGCTGGTGCTGGCGCAGGAGTCGGTGCTGGAGCAGGATCCGGCATTGGACTTGGTGCTGGTTCAGGATCCGGTGCTGGCGCAGGAGCCGGTGCAGGCGCAGGTACTGGCGCTGGCGCAGGATCCGGCATTGGACTTGGTGCTGGATTAGGGGCCGGTGTTGGCGCAGGAGCCGGAGCTGGAGCAGGTACTGGCGCTGGTGCAGGATCCGGCATTGGACTTGGTGCTGGTGCAGGAGCCGGTACAGGCGTAGGTACTGGCGCCGGTGCAGGAGCTGGTGCAGGAGCTGGTGCTGGCGCAGGAGTCGGTGCTGGTTTAGGAGCCGGTGTTGGCGCAGGAGCCGGAGCTGGAACAGGTATTGGCGCTGGTGCAGGATCCGGCATTGGACTTGGTGCTGGATTAGGAGCCGGTGTTGGCGCAGGAGCCGGAGCTGGTGCAGGTACTGGCGCTGGTGCAGGTTCCGGCATTGGACTTGGTGCTGGTTTAGGAGCCGGTGTTGGCACAGGAGCCGGAGCTGGAGCAGGTACTGGCGCTGGTGCAGGATCTGGCATTGGACTTGGTGCTGGATTAGGAGCTGGATCTGGATCAGGTGCTGGTTTAGGAGCCGGTGTTGGCGCAGGAGCCGGAGCTGGAGCAGGTACTGGCGCTGGTGCAGGATCCGGCATTGGACTTGGTGCTGGATTAGGAGCCGGTGTTGGCGCAGGAGCCGGAGCTGGAGCAGGTACTGGCGCTGGTGCACGATCCGGCGTTGGAGTTGGTGCTGGTTTAGGAGCCGGTATTGGCGTAGGAGCTGGTGTTAGCTCGAGTGCACCATACGGACCGATTGTCATTATCGATAAAGAGACTTCATCTTCTGCGACCTCCACAAGCGCGTCTAGCTCTTCGGCCTCAGGAACGGGACTAGGAGGCTTGATAGTTGGTAGAGGAGCTGGTGCTGGCGCAGGAACTGGCGTTGGTGCAGGATCCGGTATTGGACTTGGTGCTGGTTTAGGATCTGGTGCTGGTGCAGGAGCCGGTACAGGCGTAGGTACTGGCGCCGGTGCAGGAGCTGGTGCAGGAGCTGGTGCTGGCGCAGGAGTCGGTGCTGGTTTAGGAGCCGGTGTTGGCGCAGGAGCCGGAGCTGGAGCAGGTACTGGCGCTGGTGCAGGATCCGGCATTGGACTTGGTGCTGGATTAGGAGCCGGTGTTGGCGCAGGAGCCGGAGCTGGAGCAGGTACTGGCGCTGGTGCAGGATCCGGCGTTGGAGTTGGTGCTGGTTTAGGAGCCGGGATTGGCGTAGGAGCTGGTGTTGGCTCGAGTGCACCATACGGACCGATTGTCATTATCGATAAAGAGACTTCATCTTCTGCGACCTCCACAAGCGCGTCTAGCTCTTCGGCCTCGGGAACGGGACTAGGAGGCTTGATAGTTGGTAGAGGAGCTGGTGCTGGCGCAGGAACTGGCGTTGGTGCAGGATCCGGCATTGGACTTGGTGCTGGATTAGGAGCCGGTGTTGGCGCAGGAGCCGGAGCTGGAGCAGGTACTGGCGCTGGTGCAGGATCCGGCATTGGACTTGGTGCTGGTGCAGGAGCCGGTACAGGCGTAGGTACTGGCGCCGGTGCAGGAGCTGGTGCAGGAGCTGGTGCTGGCGCAGGAGTCGGTGCTGGTTTAGGAGCCGGTGTTGGCGCAGGAGCCGGAGCTGGAGCAGGTACTGGCGCTGGTGCAGGATCCGGCATTGGACTTGGTGCTGGATTAGGAGCCGGTGTTGGCGCAGGAGCCGGAGCTGGAGCAGGTACTGGCGCTGGTGCAGGTTCCGGCATTGGACTTGGTGCTGGTTTAGGAGCCGGTGTTGGCACAGGAGCCGGAGCTGGAGCAGGTACTGGCGCTGGTGCAGGATCTGGCATTGGACTTGGTGCTGGATTAGGAGCTGGAGCTGGATTAGGTGCTGGTTTAGGAGCCGGTGTTGGCGCAGGAGCCGGAGCTGGAGCAGGTACTGGCGCTGGTGCAGGATCCGGCATTGGACTTGGTGCTGGATTAGGAGCCGGTGTTGGCGCAGGAGCCGGAGCTGGAGCAGGTACTGGCGCTGGTGCAGGATCCGGCGTTGGAGTTGGTGCTGGTTTAGGAGCCGGTGTTGGCGTAGGAGCTGGTGTTGGCTCGAGTGCACCATACGGACCGATTGTCATTATCGATAAAGAGACTTCATCTTCTGCGACCTCCACAAGCGCGTCTAGCTCTTCGGCTTCGGGAACGGGACTAGGAGGCTTGATAGTTGGTAGAGGAGTTGGTGCTGGCGCAGGGGCTGGTTCTGGTGCAGGAGTCGGTGCTGGAGCAGGTGCTGGTTTAGGAGCCGGTGCGGGCGCAGGAGCTGGTGCAGGTGCAGGAGTCGGTACTGGAGCAGGTGCGGGCGCAGGAGGAGGTGCTGGCTCAGGAGCTGGTGCTGGCGCAGGAGTCGGTGCTGGAGCAGGATCCGGCATTGGACTTGGTGCTGGTTCAGGATCCGGTGCTGGCGCAGGAGCCGGTGCAGGCGCAGGTACTGGCGCTGGCGCAGGATCCGGCATTGGACTTGGTGCTGGATTAGGGGCCGGTGTTGGCGCAGGAGCCGGAGCTGGAGCAGGTACTGGCGCTGGTGCAGGATCCGGCATTGGACTTGGTGCTGGTGCAGGAGCCGGTACAGGCGTAGGTACTGGCGCCGGTGCAGGAGCTGGTGCAGGAGCTGGTGCTGGCGCAGGAGTCGGTGCTGGTTTAGGAGCCGGTGTTGGCGCAGGAGCCGGAGCTGGAACAGGTATTGGCGCTGGTGCAGGATCCGGCATTGGACTTGGTGCTGGATTAGGAGCCGGTGTTGGCGCAGGAGCCGGAGCTGGAGCAGGTACTGGCGCTGGTGCAGGATCCGGCGTTGGAGTTGGTGCTGGTTTAGGAGCCGGGATTGGCGTAGGAGCTGGTGTTGGCTCGAGTGCACCATACGGACCGATTGTCATTATCGATAAAGAGACTTCATCTTCTGCGACCTCCACAAGCGCGTCTAGCTCTTCGGCCTCGGGAACGGGACTAGGAGGCTTGATAGTTGGTAGAGGAGCTGGTGCTGGCGCAGGAACTGGCGTTGGTGCAGGATCCGGCATTGGACTTGGTGCTGGATTAGGAGCCGGTGTTGGCGCAGGAGCCGGAGCTGGAGCAGGTACTGGCGCTGGTGCAGGATCCGGCATTGGACTTGGTGCTGGTGCAGGAGCCGGTACAGGCGTAGGTACTGGCGCCGGTGCAGGAGCTGGTGCAGGAGCTGGTGCTGGCGCAGGAGTCGGTGCTGGTTTAGGAGCCGGTGTTGGCGCAGGAGCCGGAGCTGGAGCAGGTACTGGCGCTGGTGCAGGATCCGGCATTGGACTTGGTGCTGGATTAGGAGCCGGTGTTGGCGCAGGAGCCGGAGCTGGTGCAGGTACTGGCGCTGGTGCAGGTTCCGGCATTGGACTTGGTGCTGGTTTAGGAGCCGGTGTTGGCACAGGAGCCGGAGCTGGAGCAGGTACTGGCGCTGGTGCAGGATCTGGCATTGGACTTGGTGCTGGATTAGGAGCTGGAGCTGGAGTAGGTGCTGGTTTAGGAGCCGGTGTTGGCGCAGGAGCCGGAGCTGGAGCAGGTACTGGCGCTGGTGCAGGATCCGGCATTGGACTTGGTGCTGGATTAGGAGCCGGTGTTGGCGCAGGAGCCGGAGCTGGAGCAGGTACTGGCGCTGGTGCAGGATCCGGCGTTGGAGTTGGTGCTGGTTTAGGAGCCGGTGTTGGCGTAGGAGCTGGTGTTGGCTCGAGTGCACCATACGGACCGATTGTCATTATCGATAAAGAGACTTCATCTTCTGCGACCTCCACAAGCGCGTCTAGCTCTTCGGCTTCGGGAACGGGACTAGGAGGCTTGATAGTTGGTAGAGGAGTTGGTGCTGGCGCAGGGGCTGGTTCTGGTGCAGGAGTCGGTGCTGGAGCAGGTGCTGGTTTAGGAGCCGGTGCGGGCGCAGGAGCTGGTGCAGGTGCAGGAGTCGGTACTGGAGCAGGTGCGGGCGCAGGAGGAGGTGCTGGCTCAGGAGCTGGTGCTGGCGCAGGAGTCGGTGCTGGAGCAGGATCCGGCATTGGACTTGGTGCTGGTTCAGGATCCGGTGCTGGCGCAGGAGCCGGTGCAGGCGCAGGTACTGGCGCTGGCGCAGGATCCGGCATTGGACTTGGTGCTGGATTAGGGGCCGGTGTTGGCGCAGGAGCCGGAGCTGGTGCAGGTACTGGCGCTGGTGCAGGTTCCGGCATTGGACTTGGTGCTGGTTTAGGAGCCGGTGTTGGCACAGAAGCCGGAGCTGGAGCAGGTACTGGCGCTGGTGCAGGATCTGGCATTGGACTTGGTGCTGGATTAGGAGCTGGATCTGGATCAGGTGCTGGTTTAGGAGCCGGTGTTGGCGCAGGAGCCGGAGCTGGAGCAGGTACTGGCGCTGGTGCAGGATCCGGCATTGGACTTGGTGCTGGATTAGGAGCCGGTGTTGGCGCAGGAGCTGGTGTTGGCTCGAGTGCACCATACGGACCGGTTGTCATCATAGAAAAAGAGACTTCATCTTCTGCGACCGCCACAAGCGCGTCTAGCTCTTCGTCCTCGGGAACCGGACTAGGAGGCTTGATAGTTGGTAGAGGAGCTGGTGTTGGCGCAGGAGCTGCTTCTGGCGCTGGAGTCGGTGCTGGAGCAGGAATTGGCGCTGGTGCAGGTGCCAGTATTGGAGTAGGTTCTGGCGCAGGAGCCGGTGCTGGCGCAGGATTAGGTAGTGTTATTGGCCCGTATGGACGTCAACGTTGCAGACTAACTAGACGTCAGTTCGTTGTTAAACTCGGTACCATTCGACAACCGTGCCTAACTTGTTAGACATTTTTTGTTTTTGTTATGAATTTCTTCTTATTTTTCTTATATATACATATATATAATATATAATTTGTCATTACTGCAACCCTGGATACATCTTTATAGTTTGTGATTAATAAATTTTGGCATCCTAACATGTTTTTCTTTATCTTCCTTTCTTTCTGCGGAAAATTAGGTATGTTTTGAGCCTATGGGAATTTTTTTATTATGTCGTTGCGTGTACAGGGAACAATGAGCCTGTACCATACCTGTACATCCAGTTTAACGATATTCAAACCCAAATTGAAACAAATGTCTTTGTATCGATTGTCGTCGATCAGTTGTGGCAGCGAGATCCACTGGCTCTGGCTGAGTCCATACTCAACAGTAACGAGATCACTCAGAGCCAAACTGCCTACAATATATCTGTTCCTGATTTTGACAGTTCGTACGATAACTGTCTTGCCTTCAGGGATACTTATTTATCACTTGTTCACAATTCGAACGGCCTGTGTGACATTCAAAAGTTCCACTACCTAAAATCATCACTTTCAGGGAGTGCATTGTTAGTTATAGTTCCTTCTTAATCGTGTTTTCAATGCAATCTTTGCATAAAGAATCTCATATATATATACATTAGAAAAATAAAAGACACTTAAAAATTTACCTTCCTAAAAAATCCACGGTGAACCTATTTCATCTTTTTTCTTTTTCTTTATTTTGGAAACATGCAGTCATTATACGTTTTCTTTTTAATATATAAATAAATACTAAGAGACTTGGAGTTCCATATACACAAAATAAATATAAATATTAAACAAAAACACAGACAGTACTGTAATTAAATTCTACCCTGTCGCGGGGGCGCTGAGAGAAATGAGAAAAATTAAAACGTGCGAACAAATAAAATTTATTAGACAAATAATCTTAAACAACATACATCGGATAACTAAAGGACAAAGATGCTATTTAATTAATATAAAAGGTCGGCTATTTAAATGGTCAGGGTCGTGAGCTACTGAAAGTCGAACGGTCCTCCTGGTCACTTCTTCATCGACAATGGTCTGCTTAACTTGTTGGTGTCGCGCGCACGTCGGGAACCGGGTGGGAGGAGTCCACGACGCTCGTCGACGATGCGGGGTGACCTGGCGTTCCACCCTTGGCGGCCTCGGGCTGATGCAGTGGCGACTACGTCATGCGTTCGTGTTCGAGTCCGTGTGCCGACGTGAAGGGTTCCCTTTAGCGGGACCTGGGATCTCTGCTGTGCTTGGTGTCGGCGTGACGGGCTCTCTCAAGCGGGACCTGGGATCTCTGCGGTGCTTGGTCTCGGCGTGACGGGCTCCCTCAAGCGGGACCTGGAACCCTGGAATTGGTCAAAGAATGGGCCGCCGTAAAAAGTAGTTCACTTCGTTGATCTCACGCACCCACCGGCCCCGACGAGCACCAACAGAAATACCATAACTGCGGGCCGGTGGCGTGAGACCTTTACAATTGAAAAGAAAATGAATTTAACAATGAGAAATATATAAGTACATTTAATGTGAGGACGGCGGCGATATTTTATCGCCCTCGTCCGCTCAGCAGGCCGGCACTACCTGTATAAGGAAAGACACACAACACTACACAATGTTAAATAAGCAGAAGCTAGGCTTAGCGATGATACCAAAATCACTTACCCTAATTTAAGGTTTCTTGAAATGGCACACTAATACAAAAAATACTGTTAAATAATTAAATGTTTCTGAACTATTAACATTAATTTTGACCTATACTATTTTTATAAATTGATATGCGCGAGGCGCTGGCTACATTGTGCGCGGGGGGAGCGCGGCGGTCAGTATTTAAACTCGGCTGAAGTGAGGGGTGCGGGGCGCCCCCTTCGCACGTGTAATTTTTGATTATTTCGTGGGTAACTAAATAATGAAGATGGACATTACCTTATATGGTCATTTGGAGCGTGCTAAAGCGCTAAAAATATTTTTGGCTGGTTGCTTATGATATTAATTAAAATAACAATGGCAGGTAATGGCAATATTTTTATTCCGTTACCTGCCATTGTTATTTTAATAGGAGCTAGTGCTGGCGCAGGAGCTGGTGCTGGTCGATCAACGCACCAGTCCATCGCAAGTATAGAAGTAGGAATAATATAATAGACAATATTCCTACTTGTCTATTATATTATTCCTACTTCTATGATCGCAAGGCACACATCGCTCATTAAATCGGTTTTGTTGTCAAGTGCCCTTGTTGAAGCAGCCGATAGTCAAAATAACTATCACATCGCAAGTTATTTGACAATGGCAGACAAATATGCTTTATAATAAAATCATTATCTGAACTATTAGGCGCACCATTGATACAGACCACTCATGAAATACGCAGTGTAGGCAATTCTGTGACACAGTGTACTCAACTCTGTGATGTACAGATTAATAGGTATTCGCAGTCTCACCTACACGACCAGCTTACGTTATTTTAATTTGCCACAAATAACCGCCACTATGCCAATTGTATATGAAAATCGCGCAAGTTTCTGTATTCCAGATAATATACAGTTTCTCAAACATCGACATATTAATAGGTACCGATAAATTTTGGGATCTACTTACGCGGGGTAAGATAAGGTTACATAACGGACCTTACTTGCTAAATACAAACTAGTGTGGATAGTATCAGGTCCTATCAATTGTAACTTCACGCACACAATGGATCCGTTGTTACGATGGTTCTGGGAGATTGAGGAGTTGCCTACGGCTCGGAACGTCGGTATTAACTGATGAGGAGAAACGTGTCCTCAAGCTGAACGGCATTTTCTGGCGCTGGAATAATGGTTACAGCGTTCAGAAACTTATAAAAAAGTGTAGACGGACTTTATTCACGAGTATGAAGACTTAGGACACATGAGTAAAATTTCATCATATGACTCACCACAGTTCATTATGCCCGTTGTTTCGTGAGCACAGCACCACCACAAAATTTCGCATTTCCGAGAAGTTAGCATGTCTATTTTCGTTTTTAGAAAAACTCGACATTGTGCTGACTTGTGCTACGGTGTGCAGCAAATCGTTTTCGATTATCTCAAAAAACGGAGTGGCAATGAGAAAAAACAATTGCAGTTGCAGCACACTGCAATGTGCCGCGAACTGTTTTCGGTTATCTCAAAAATTAGAGCCGCTATCGGCAAAAACGAATTTTTTTTTTTTTTCAGACAGTCACCGAATCCTTTTTCGAATTGAAAAAGTTACGTGCAATGCTGACTTGTGCTACGTGGTGCCGCAGACCGTCAGCCCCGATCTCAAAAAACGGAGCGACAATGAGAAATAATGTTTTTTACAAGAGTCTCGATGACTTTTTGCCAATTTGCTGTACAAATTTTGGGACTTCTGATCATAAAAACGCGACAAGTAGTTTTGGCAGTCCTCTCTTGATATTAACCTGACACTGCCTAAAGAATTCTAAAGAGACCGAAATAAGTAGAAATCTGAAGGTTCAAACCATGAGAAAGACATGAGAAGACATGGACTTCTAAACTGTGATTTCGATGTTGACGAAGACGAATGGTGAAATGGGCTAAAATTGAATCCTTTTCTTATTATCATTTCTAATCTTTTATTATAATTATACAACGGCATGTCAGCCTCATGGTCTCCTGACCTAAGTATATAATGCTTAAAAGCTTCATTAAAGCGTAAATATAAATGAGTTATTTTCCGTAAAATCCTTACACTTTAGGAAAATATAAGGAACAACAGTTACGGATAAAAATTGTCTCTCAGTAGTGGTTTATTTCTATAAAGTTAATTAAAGATACATATCTTTTGAACAACAACTTACAATACAAAGGTAAAAATTATGTGTGAACCAGGACAGTGAAATACTTAAAAATTGGTAAAATTCTCCTAATTGTTCTTCAATTTGTAATTATTTAATTATTTTTTTTGGGCATGTTTCAGTGGTTGCGTTACACAATCATTGCTGTCAGATAAATTTAGAAATTTAACTAAAATATGTTTCGGTACGTAGCTATATAAGTTCGTCAGAGATTTTGTCAAATCATAATTTATTCAATGATAGACAATTTCAAGCCCAGTTTAATCGAGAGCCGGAAGTGCGGCGTGAAGGAATTATTGATCATTAAATAGTATGGAAGTTTGCTGGGCCTATGGGACCCCGAGTCCATTTAGCTGTCTTGTGGTAGAGACAGGTCGCTATTGTTAAAATTTTGAAGGCTTGAATGTCGATTGGGATTTTCACGTTGACATAGAATTAGGCATTCATAATTTATTTATTTATTTATTTATTTATTTATATAGAAACGGTTACATTATAATAAGGTGGTAGGTAATGTCTTGAACCCTTGATAGGGTTGTCTAGACAATGGGTTATCATAGGTACATACTAACTTATACTAAGTTATATTACAAACATAAATTGTAGACAGTAAGTCATATATATAAATATAAATAAATTAATAGATTGCATACAATTTGCTATATTTTATTTTTTTATTTTAATAAAGTGAGATTAATTAAATTACCTTTTTTAATATTATTATTTTTGCATTTATAATAATATTATATAAAAAAAGAACTAAGGTACCTTTCTCCATAAAAAAGGACCGTTCCCAAGGGATCAAACGTCAACAGTGGCGGCACCATCGTCATCAACAATCATGTGCCGAAAAAAGCGTTGCCTAGAAACGGATAAACAAGATTTCATAAAATGTAGCGTACGAGCAACGAACAAACAAAATATCATAGGTATCGAAATTATAATATATTTATTTGTTCTGTACAATTTTAATTTAGATAATGTTAATGTTTCTTAGATGTTCAAACTAGATGGCACATTGTGTCTATTTATTTTTTAACTTTTGAACTAGATAGTGTTAATGTATTTGAACTTAAATACTGGCTGACTTAAAAAGGTTTGATATTCAAACAGAGAAAAAGAAAATATAGAATATGATTTGACGTGAAAAAAGGGAGTAGTTGCGTTTTGTACATCAGATTGAAATGTTATAAGTTATTGTGAATATTTTAAGGTATTTAAAATAAATAAACAATATGTGTGCACCATCTAAGTTGATCGGTTATTTTACATAGATCCCAAGAGTATTAAAAAATCGAAGTAAAGTTTAGATGGAGTAAATCACGAAGACGATTCCTTAAGAGATAGCGCGCTCTACGGTTAGTGTGGAGTAGTTTTGGGTAACCTAAGGCCACTCACTTAGGAATGGATATGAAACAACGGATATTAGTTAGTTTTATAATAAATTATAGTATATCAATAAATAATATGATATCGGATATGACATGAACGAGAAAATATAACCGGAAATTTAAATTGAACTAAGTTGAATTTTTCATTAAAATTGTTACGTGCGGGGTGAGTGTAAATGCCGTGTATGAGCGAAAGGAACGATTTATTTTCACAAACCAAGATGACTGCCAATATTACCAAACTTTTCCGATGAAACCGTTAAACTTGCCAAAAGTCGTCAATGATGTAATTTCACAAAAGCTCCGAAGAGTCACTTTCGTATCGCTGGTTGTCGCACCACTAACTACGCTTGACCGGCCGCCCTCTTATTAATTATACTTGGCGTCAAAGGTCTCGATGTATTTCGAATTTGCCAGAAAATGTAAACAAGATTGTAAACAAACCATTGAAAGTTCGGGAATGCTATTTCTGTTGAAATGTAAACTTTAGGTATGTTGTAAACATAATGACCAATTTCCTTTGACACTACTCGGACACTTTCGGCCGGCGTGAACGCTATTTCCAGAACGTCTCACAGTTAGTCGTAACAATATTTTTTGCGTTTTGCATTGCTCATTACCTTTTCTAAATATTAACAAATAACTAACAGTAAGTAAATGTTAAATTAGTTTATTATTTATGATTACCAGAATTATCAGACTACGAATCCATTAGTAAAATTGCATTTATTGTCTTAATTGTATAGAAGTTGTATGAAGTTGTATGAATTGTTGAAGTCTTAATTGAAGTTGAAGTATGAAGTTATAAATGCCGTTTTTAAATCACCGCAGATTAAAACTATTAGGAAATTGCAAAAAAAAATTGACTTGTATGTATCTAGGAAATAAAATCTTATGTAGTTTTTGAAATATTATATTTTTAAATAAATTCTGGACACTTTTAAGATCTGGACCTGTAGAGATTTTAAAAAAAAAGGTCCAAAGATACAATCAGCCCGCAACTTAGGATATAAATTGCAACCACAACAGACCGCCTTTTTGATAAGAAAAAATATTTCTTTTAAAGAATGCAAATATTTAAATTTTTAACCAATAAAATAAACAAAAAAAATGAACAACACATAACACATAACACCAGAAGAATGATTTTATTATGATTATACAATTTATACAAGTCTGCTGATTTATACAAGTCTCACGAGAAACAATTACAATGGTTTCTTCGTCATAATAGGATCAAATCTGGCGAGACTATATAGACGCCAGAATCACAATTAGGACTCGATATGTTCCCAGTTTTGCAATAGTTACATTCAATCCATTTTTTCCAGGCTAAGAGTAGGTATCACAACATACTCGAATGTACAATATCTACTACCACTCAGTGTCAAATCTGTCAATATTTTGTATACATATATGGCATTTTTTTCTTTTAAATGGATTCCTCGCAGATTTTCTTAACGCTATTTATGCTATTAACTTTTTGACTTCTTTTTTTATGTCCTCATACAGTAAAATCTGAATATTTTTATACCGATTATAAATTTGCTTACATGCAAATATATACAGAGTGGGATCCTTAGCACTCTTATTCAGGGGTCTCGGGTTCGATTCGAGGCACGGCCAACTTTGGAAATGAACGTTTCAAAGTCGGCTTTGGTCTGGGTCTGGCAGTAACGAACCTCATACAGACCACCGTGAAATAAAAGCACGTGTGCTATTGAACGTGTGACTAAGGGATGCCAGAGCCCACTTTCCCGTCTCATATCTTTAACCCTACTAAAGTCGTCTGAGCACTTGCAACACCTGTGTTATAGGCGCCTGTAGCCACGTCATCAAATGAACTATCCGCCCGTTTGACAGACCTTTACATTTAAAAAAAATACTACAGCATTTATATTTTACTTATCTTTAGTTTACCTACTATAAAAGACCATGGAGCTATTCAAGAGATCTTTAAATTATTTTTTAAATCTGCGGTGCAGGCGTTCTTGTCAAATAAAGAATCAAAAAGAAAAAATATTTATTTTATAACTTTTGAGTTCAAAAAGAAAATCTTCTATTTCCGAGCTCATGCAACCCAAATCTTTTCAAGGTTCGAGTGAATAGGCATCTTCTGGGTGAGCTCGCTCCATCGTCGGCCTCATCCTTCCTACATGGATAGATGCTGGCCAAGAGCAAACCCATCTTTAATAAAAAAAAATTCTAAAGATAAACCGAAAATGGGTTATCTGTTTGACACGTTAAAACAATTTAATGAAAGTCCACAATTAGTTAAAGAAAATAAAAGTTCCCATCAAATTACAAATACCTTTTAGAAATCAGTACTTATCCCGAAAACTGGTTTTTATTTACACGTGAAAGGTGGACGCGCCGTCGTGAGATGATATTAATGTAAATTAATACAAATTTATGTGAGAATTGAGATGACCGTTGGCCTTTCCGATCGCAAGACATCACATTTCATCTTTGACCCTTGGTCGAAACGGTCAAAGAGTATGTCAAGTTTCTAATGGAATGTGAATGATTGTAATAATTCAGTAAAGAAAATGCAAAGAAGAAAATATTATTGTGACTGTGCAGTGAAAGTTTAACAACGCAAGAGATGATATTATGTTTTGGTTCGTAACTTAAAATGAGTAAGTAAAATTATTTTTGTTTTTAATTTTTATATTTTTTGAAATTTTAATACCTATGAGAATAATTGTTTCAAAAAAAAAATTATGAGTACGTGACTAACTATACATATTATATATGTATAATAAGATGTTATTATACTATTATACTATACCTATATGTATAATATCCTTCGACTACATTAAATTTATTGTAGTTATTACAAAAAAAAAATCAATATAATTGAGTATTGTATAGGTAAACGAATTTAATTGTTATATATAAAATTATAACTTGAAAAATAAATATTCAAGTTTGTTGTAACGATAAACCTTTATATAAGTAAAATAGTTTTTTTTTAATATACTCAGTATAGGTAAAGACCCCCCTTTTCTCTGTCTTTGTCTAAGAAGTCTGTAAAAATTTTGGTTCATAAAAGTCATTTTTGGGGTGCGATATCAAAAATAATATGACAAAAATGTTGGCCTTAAATAATTCATGTTCTAATTAAAAAAAAAAACTCTTCATATAGAAAGTTTTTATGCCTGTCAAATACTTAAACCAGGGTTAACATACTTGCAGATTAGTGAGGACTTACCCCAATTTCTCATTAAGTTGTTGATTCAATGATAAAGTTTAATTTTTTTTTAAATAACATGCATACATATGCAACAATTAATTTCAACTCAAAAATAAACGTTTGGTGGTTCGTCGTTTGCATATGTATGTACACCCTGTGTAGAATTATTATTACATTATGAGACTAAAATATCTAGACTTTTTGAATTTAAAAATCGCTGCCTAGTCTATTTAGGTTAACCTAAATTTGAATACTACTTATATGTAACAATTTTGCTTCCATAGAGACTACAAAAATTATTTGACGATTCTTATAACTAATTTACAATGACAATTTTACAAGTTTACATTTTCCACCTGCCGAAAGCGTCCTTCAAGCGTAGTGTCGTTAATACGCTGAAGAACAAATAGTCACACACACACATCCTAACTCTTTACCTAGATACTCTTCCCCGTCGTCTAAAATTAATTTTTACTTTTCAACATAATTTGGGTAGGTACATAATGAAGCAAATGGCTCTCTCTCTCTCTCTCTCTCTCTCTTGTATATTATTTTGTTTTGTTGAGAATAAGATAAAATAAAAAATAAAATTCCAAGATTTAATCATTAACAAGGATGTTGCATGACTACAATTGTTAAAGGCTCTTCAAGGCACTCTTTCTTCCCTCATTTAATATTGTTTGTATCTCTAGACAGTCAGCATGCCAACCATTCTTCATGTGGCTTAAAGACGATTGTAACAACATGAGCTTATGCGGCAGTAAGAGTCCAGTGAGAATAACTCACGACTTACAAGACAGTTTGGAACCCCGGCCTACATTTTAGTTTTTATAGTCACAACTATAGTGATGAACCAGTGGTGAGTTAATCAGTCGACTTGAGCTCATCACAGAGGAGAGGTCCATCAATGCCCAGCAGTCGGATATCACCTTTATGTCATACTAGCTTAAAATTTAAACATTTATTACTTTAAAATATTTATTCAATCTTTATTGCTCATCCCTCTTTCCATTAGTGAAAACCGAATTAAAATCGGTCTACCTGTTTACGCGTGATGCCGTGAGAGGGAAATAGGGATTCATTTTTATATAATATATAGATAGATTTATTTTTGTCAGTCTTTGAATTTGGAAATGTGGAATTGTACTTTTTTCTGATGACTTATGTCTTTTTTTTTCATCCCTGACAACGTGCGTCCAAAATCTCATGATGATCGGTTGTGTAGTTAAAGCGTGAAAGCGTAACAAACAAACAAATAAACTTTATTTCGAATTTATAATATAGTTACGATATATCTATACAGAATGTTGTTTTTTAAAACAATAAGTATGTCGTTTCTATCGTAAAATTAGCAGCAATTCGCCGTTCCACAAACTGCATTAATGCGACTTGAAACAGCGCATAAATCATCGGCATTATAGAGGCTCTGGCAAAGGCAAACAGGTAACCAATATGGCGGACAATGGTGGGAAAGTATGCGAGGGCTAATCGTGTCATTATGATAGATCGCTCTGGAAAAACATGGGCACTTACGACCTGTTTACCCTGGGAAATGGACGAAAAACGTTGAAAACGAACAAGCAGCGTGGCACGATAACGTCACAACTGCCTTTAGAAAGCGACTCTACATAAGTGTGTCTATGAAAAGTGTTAAAATTGGAAACTCCATTTCCCTGATGAACGTAGTGTCACACACAGTTTTTATAAAAAAAATATTTAATAGTTGGAAAAATGTACTTATAATACTTTTTTTTAAACACAAAATATAGGTAGGTATGTTTACCTACTTATTGAATCAAAAACATATTATTATTGTGTTTATACATTCTAAAAATGAGTTTATATAAACTTAGGTAGATATATAGTTTAAGAAATTTTGAAAAGGGAATAGTGTACTCCAAAAAAATCGAATAAAAAAGAAAATGGCCGCGCGGTGATCGTCAAGGGGGGTGGGTATTTTAAATGTTCATTCTCTAACACAAGCGCAATAGTCAGTGCGATGACGCGACGGGGGCGGAACTACCCTTTGCTATAGCTCAACTACTCATACTCACACATGCACATACGCTAAAACAACGTAACCTTCCCACCCCCTCTGCTCGTTTGAAATGTAGAACGCGTTCGCGGCAAGTGAAGGCGCAACCAGAGCTCAATTTAAACTGGACAACACACAGCCGCCGGACGTCAGCAAAAACTAAACGCACACACGCGAATTTAGGGGGATTGTACGTGGTAGGCATAAAATTGGAAAATATACATATCCACGCGTATTTCTCTTCGCCGAGCCGCAAATGAGATGGTCGTCGGAGTGGAACCAATGCACAATTTCGCGTTAGTTGTTGACTTACCTATCTATTCACACTGACTAGAGTATGCTTATATTTCAATAACATTTTTACTCTGTGCGGATTAAGCGTTCAGTTTTTTTTTTTTTTTTTTTCATTTGATCCATTTGCAGATTAACTAGCCTTTGCTAATGCTGAAATAAAACAAGCGCCACTTACTTATTTTGCTCGATCAAAAACGAAATATCATTTATCTGCAATCTTCCATATTTGATTGATGTTGAATGAAATAGTTTTCACGAGCCCGTTGGATGAGTGGTTAGGGTGTTCGATTCCCGGCAGTCATTTCGCAGTCATTTGGGCAGCCGTGTTGAGGCAGCGTGAAGTAACAGCACGTGTTCTGTTGTGTTTCAGTGAGTGAGTAAAGGATGTCAGAGCCCATTTCCTTATCTCCTCCTAATCCCTTATCCTTAATCCTACTGTAGTCGGCAGCGTACTTGCAGCAGCTTTGGCGTTGCTTGTGTTATAGGCGACGGTAGCTACCTACCATCTAGTGGACCGTTAGCCTGTCTGCCGATTTTAACATAAAAAAATATAACATTTTAAAAGAAAGTAAGACAGTTCAACGGGTTATATAAAATTTGAGTAACCGTTATGTTTGTGAGGAACGGTTTTGATACTTCTTACAATTTTCAATATATAGGTACGAGTATTAACAGAATATTTGGGTTAAACAGTTAGAAGAAAATCAATTTGGGTCAAACGATTCTGAAAACACATCAAAAATAACATTTGGTTTGTCAGAAGTTTTTTTTTAATTAACGATGGGTTTGCTCTTGGCCAGCATCTATCCGTGTAGGAAAGATGAGGCCGACGATGGAGGGAGCTCCTTCAGAAGATGCCTATTTTCATTCTTGAAAAAATTTGGGTTGTATGAGCTCGGAAATGCAGACGCCGGCAGGGAGTTCCAATCCTTAGCAGTGCGCATTATAAAAGACCTAAAGCGTTTGGTCCGAATTAGAGGAATTTCGACATGGTGAGGATGGTAACCAGCCGTACGTCTGCATGTCCGATAGAAGAAAGGGGAATGCGGTATGATCTCGTGCAGCTCTCGAGCACACTCTCTGAAGTACATCTTATAGAAGACAGGCAATTTGGCGTCTATGTGTCAGGCTCTGCAGCTTAGTTCTTTTAGTGTACCGTCGTCAATGAAGCTCCTAGCTCTGCGATCCACCGAGTCGAGTGCGGCAATTTGGTATTTTGCTGAGCCATTCCAAAGGTGACAGCAATACTCCATGCAAGATCGGACTTGTGCCTTGTAAAAAAAGAGGAGCTGTCCAGGTCTGAAGCATCGCTTCATCCTATTTAGGATGCCCAGCTTTTTGGCCTTTGGAGTCGATATAGAAGTACCGAAGTTGAGATTTGAGCACAACATCATGCCAAGAAGCTCTAGATCATTGGCCACAGGAACGGATGCACCTCGGAAAGTTGCAGCCATGTCGAAAGGGCTCCTTTTTGCGGAGAACAAACACGCTTGCGATTTGGTGGCGTTAAAACTAACCAGATTCTTGTCTCCCAATTGGGATACAAGATTTAAGGTTGAGTTAATTCGCTCAACCATTACAAGTTGACAAATTTAAGTCAAACGAACCTTGTACTTATCGTTGCGAATCTTAAGACGCAGAGAAATTTTTCTTATCTAAGTTTAAAACAAACATCTGGGAGAAAATAGTTCGTTGCCTTGTTTTAAATTTACTTATTAAATAAGATACATTTCTTAACCATGCCATTTAGAAACTGGTTAAAGAGTTTCTGTACTTTCTGTACTGGGATGAGAAAAATAAGGACAAAAAAATCACTACATCGCTATCCGTTTATTAGACGCCTACTTCTCATTTTCAATTTGGTTATTATATGTAATACAATAATACTGCAGCCATATCACTATCAATGTTAAGGCCGAATTGGTCCGAGTATAAACGAATTGTCTGCATGGCTGCTCCTGCGCTGTACGTGGGTGAAGCTATTTTTATTTATTTTAAGTTTAAGTTTAATATTGTACACTTTTTGTAAACACACAACGCGCGTTGAATGAAAACTTTAGTCTATTTGAAATTAAGTTTTAATTAATTCAGTTTTTTATTCGAAATTATTTTTTGATCTTTAAAAAAAAAAGTAATCAAATAAATAGTTATCGGGAGGGCTCTTCGGAAATTGTACCGAAATAAATAAGAATATTGAACCTGCTATATGTCTTTAAATGATATTTATTAGGTTTTTTTTAATTAGTTGGTAAATATCATACAATTAATGTCGCACTTAAAAGTTATGAAACAAATACTCGCAATATACTTACCTATAACAAAAAGCTTTGTATAATTTTCATTAAAAGTCGTGAACAAGTAACCAGAATATGCTTACTTTTAGAAAATTCTGAGACTTCTTAGAAAATATTTTAGCAGGTATTTCAAATTGCGTTGAATTTTTTGAGAAACACACTTTTTGACATCAAGGTATGTCAAAAATAATTTATTCATAAGGGGTTCGAAATTCTATGAGGAAATCCACAGATCACAAGTCACAACAATTTGAATTATAATGATACCTACTTGCTTTTGGCAATTAGGTATATTAAAACTCAAACAGCCTTATATAATATGTTATTGCTAATGTTCTTTTCGAAGCCTTGTTAAACAGTTATAAATATTTATTTATTTATATTTGCTTGAAATATTAACAAATTGAAAAATTAACAATCTTTATTGCTCATATGTTTTTGTTATGCATTTAATTTTTAAATTTTAGATGGTCCTTAGAGAACAGTACCTACTTTTTTCTAGATGAAAGGTGTTTGCAAAATTTTATGGTGATACCATAAAATTTAGTACTTTCGGAGATTTGCGGTTTTGGACAAACGAACATTAAATTTTTATATATCTATACTAATATTATAAAGCTGAAGAGTTTGTTTGAACGCGCTAATCTAAGGAACTACTGGTTCGAATTGAAAAATTCTTTTTATTTTGAATAGTCCATTTATCGAGGAAAGCTATAGGCTAAATAACATCACGCTACGACATATAGCATATATAAACAGTGTCCAGTACCGCGCGCCCGTATGGGCCGCAGCGAAGCGTGGCCGAGTTCAGCTAGTACATAATATGAAGAGATCAGAACAAACTTGTTACTACTTGTAAAAGTACACTTTATTTTGTAATTTCATGATAAACTATTGAGTTACGATTATAGTATATGTATGAGGGAAGAAAATATGTATGAGGGAAAAAGTTGAAAGCAAACGTGTGTATTTGTAACTATACTAGTATGTAATTCGAACTAGTAGCGATTTTTGGCGCAGTTCTCAATATATCACGTCGGTTGCAGGGCGTCACGCGCGACACGGTACGCACACACGGGATCCTCATCGACAATCTTTACGTGTGTGTCATG
The DNA here is from genome assembly GCA_910589475.2 of Bembecia ichneumoniformis. NCBI lineage: Eukaryota > Metazoa > Arthropoda > Insecta > Lepidoptera > Sesiidae > Bembecia > Bembecia ichneumoniformis. Next base: position 5,210,048 of record OU342537.1, on the reverse strand, counting down.
TAGCGTCAAAAAAAAGGGAAAAAAAACGAGATATCGTAAATAAAAAATAAACACTTGTGCTAAGAATTCAATGAAGAACTGCAGTCATGAGCATTGAGCATATCCATTAGTGTACCCAATTCATTTATGCTATGCTATAAGAAAATCTATAGGTACTATAATTATTAGAAAAATAATTAATTTTACTGTAATTAATTTTTCTCTATAATAAATATAGCCACATTTGACCGAGAGCCAGTTTGAACAGTTGACCAGTCACAGGTAATTTTTCTCTTTCGTTTTTATGCAATAATTTATGTAATAATAAACTCACGCCTATGCCTATAAGGATGCTCGAATCTCATGGTAGGTCACGTGCCTGTCTGTTTTGATCATACGGCCAACAACATCGAAGTTTTTGTTGTTTACAACGGTGGACGGGCGACCATCACGTAATTCGTCTTTGAGATTGACATGAGCAAGTTTAAATTCTGCAAAACAACTAGGTACAATTGAAGACGAATGTCTGAGCTATTTACCGCGCGCATCACTGTTACCAACCCGCGCGCGCACTCCGCGAAGCTGCGGCGGCATAAATATGGGCCGCGTTAAGTATGATCGGCCGACGCCGGTAAGACAAAATCTCGTTAATAAGCTAGATCTTTAAAAAAATGACTCTGACGACTGCTGCTTGCTTTTTTTCATCCTTAGTCCTGAATCCAGCTATAGTGGTGCAATAAATACCCATTTAAAACCATCCTTATCCTTAATCTTACTGTAGTCTTCAGCGCGTTGCAACACCTATGGCGTTTCTTGTGTTATAGGTGACGGTAGCCACCTACCATCAAGTGGACCGTCAGCCTGTCTGCCGACCTTAACTTTAAAAAAATATAATAATTATAATAATAAAAAGATATAATTTACAATTACAATAATTATAAAATCATATTTTTTTTTTAATTTTTAACTCATCAATTGTTACTAGACACACAAAAAAAAAGAAAACCGGTTGACAAACAGAAGACAAAACAGAAGAGAAGGATTTAACTCTATCCTCACCTTTTGAATTCATCCTTGCGTCTATTCTGAAGTGAGGACAGGAGGCACCTGGTATCCAGGGGAGCATTCTTTTGAACAAAAAAGAAAGAACTCGCGTGCAGACTGTACTTGGCCTGTCCCTCCCGACCCGTCCCCCCGGTCGGGTATTTTCCGAAGTGTGAGCGGACCGCGTTATTAGTTCGCCTGTGTCGTGTCGAGATAGGTTTTCACAATTTTGAGTAGAGCAGAGTCGCACAATGCGCTATGTCATTTTCTATGATTAATAGCGGCGCGTCATGTGTGCGACGGGCTTTATTATTATGTATATATATGTAGTATGTAGCCAGTCATTGCTGACTAAAGTCCTCGTTTCGTTACATTTAAACTAACTAGCTACCTTATTGTTGTAGTTTTATGCATGGTAAAGATGGTTCAAGTTTAAAAAAGGGCAATCCGTCTGGCTGTGGTAACCACCCCTTTACATAAGACTAACTTGAAATAACAGTAAAACTGTGATAACAGCATGTGTATTGTTGTTTTGGTATAACGTTGGTGTTGGGGATTTTTTGTAAATCTACACATAATAAAATCGCAAACGATCCGTGTTTAGTACATTAAATATTTTTTCAAAAAAAAACATAAATTTGTACATGTTGTACTTACGTACATACTTTTTCATGGGAAATGTCAAAAATATATAATTTTAAAAAAATATATGTTATTATATATACCTATTAATACCAACTCTTATATATTTTATAATATACCTACTTATAAAATCATCTATTTACATATAAAATAAAAATAAAAGCTCGTAAACGAGCTGTGTCTGTACATTAAATATTTTTTCAAAAAAACAATTTGTACAAGTTGTACTTATGTTACCGGGGTCAAAAAAATAGTTTTTAGAATTTTTTTCTGTTTGTCTGTGCGTATGTGCACGCTAATACCAGAAACGGCTTAACCGGTTCGAATGCGGTTTTCACTGATTTATTAAAGCAAGTTTCCCGTAAAACATTAGTGTTTGTTTCATTACAATCGCTTTACAAACAAAAAAGTTATGCGCTATAACGAATACCACGTGTACGAAGAGATTTTTATGATAAAATTATTTTAATTTAAAATTGAATACGTTGAATTAATTAAGAAAATGATAAAGAACGGGATACACGACAAGACTAATTTAAATCGGACGAAGCTGCGTTAAATCGCTACTTATCTACATATAATATAATAATGTAATAAAGCTGAAGAATTTGTTTTAAACGCACTGAAATCTGGATTTTTTTTTTGTTTTTTTGTTTTGATAGTCCAATTCTTAAAGAAGATAATAGGCTATTTATTATCATGTTAACCCTTGGAAACCGGCAAAAATGAAAAAAAAAAGTAAAAAAAAAAGCTAATCGAAAATGAAGTAATTGAGCGTGCTGTTACAAGTTGGGTCAGGAGCCGAGTAATAATAGAAATAGATTTGAAGCTTCATAATGTCATGCTTAGTGATCGCTTATAAGAAAAAAAAATTTCGAAGCTCTGTTCGATTTCTACATATTTTATAATAGCTGGTGCCTGCGGCTTCGCCCGCGTTTAATATAAAAAAATAACGCCTGACTAAATATATGAGCAATGTAAGGCCTAACATCTTTATTGCAGTTATAGCTTTGCCAGGCGTTAGATGATCCCTCGGATCGTTATCTTGGCTTTTTTTCCGAAACCCTGGTAAATTTAAATTTAACTGGTAAATTTAAATGACGATCATAAGAGTTTCTTGGAGAAACCTAATTGATAAATAAATATTTTGATTTCTATTTTGATTTTGAGTAATTAAGTGTGACAATTCATCGTAGTGTAGACAAATAACTTTCTACTACAGTAAAAATAAGGATAAAGGTTTGGGACGGGATAGGGAAATGGGCTCCGGCATCCCTTGCGCACTCACCGACACACAACAGCACACGTGCAGTTCAATGACTGATTAGACAGTGCCATCTTTATTCCACAGTCAGTCCAACATTTAAACTTATTGGGTATTATCTGGTTTTCGGGGTCAGAAAACTATATATATATATAACTTAATATGAAGATATTAACAAAAAGTCATTTTTTAAATCTGATTTAAATACTAAAAACTAAAATTATCTAATCTAAAAATAAATTAATATTAAATTGATTAAAAACTAGTAATATAAAAATGGACCCTGCGACCCTCTCTTCAGAGACATCTCGAAGAGGCTTATTGATGCGACGGGAGACCGAAGAGCTGGCACTTTCCTCGGCCAACGTATTAGTTTGGCCATCCAACGAGGAAACGCTGTCAGCGTACTTGGTACAATGTCACAGGGTCCATTTTTATATTACTAGTTTTTAATCAAATTAATATTTATTTATTTTTAGATTATATATATATATATATAAATGAGAATAAATTATTTAAATATGAAAATGATTGGTAGAAAATTAAGCTAACGCAGTAGCTATAGTAAACAGCTAGTAGGCCTCTAAAAACGTGGTATTCAGCCATCATTTCGCACTAGACACCCCTATCCTCCCCTTTGTGGTGGGGCGGGTTCCACCTGCAACTATCCCCCAGCGCCACTTGACGACCGCGATGCTAGAATATTAATGTTCGCAGCTAATTGAATATTTTTGACTTATTGATTTTAACACGCGACTTTACATTGTTCCTTTGTTAGAAAAAATGGCGTTAACTTTTGCGTTAATAATTTTGGTCGAACATATATGTTAATATTTTTTTAATTATTTAAATTGATAAGTAATAAATTCATAATAAGTAAATATTAGATCTATATGTAACAGAAGAATGTTGGTATAACAATTTAGTCCTGGGGATAAACTTGAAATACATAACCTAAACATAAGAAAAGCCATAACAAACCTCTTAAAACCTAATTCGAGATACTTGCGAATCTCGAGCTAGATTACAGAGCTAGATTGCTGTAGAAACTATCTTAACATGTTAAAACTATCTTAATATTAATACAAATTACATTAAATAAAATACACAAATTCAAAGCACGCCAGCATTAATGACATCATACATCGGTCTCTTGCCACCATCAACGTACCCTCGATGCTTGAACCAAATGGCAACCTACGTGATGATGGCAATGAGACCTGATGAGATATCAATAATTCCATGAAGCATGGGTTATCCACTAGTGTGGGATTCCATCTGCGTCGACACCCTGGCACTGTCCCATCTTCATGGAACAGTTGCCACAGCTGGTACTGCTACAGATGCGGCCGAGAAGCGCAAAATACACAAATACAGAGATATCGGTACCGGCTACATTTTCATTCCCTGCGGTGTGGAATCTCTGGGTCCGTGGGATACCAACGCGCTTAATTTTCAAAATATTTTATCAAAAACATAATGGCGATTCCAGCGCTGACTATTACCTCGATCAGCAAATTAGCCTTGTAATACGTAATGCAACCAGCATGCTTAGGAGTCTTCCTATGGGACCGAAGGTATATGTTATTATTTTTAGATATATGTTATTATTTAATTAATTAAATAAAATTAAATAAAATCATTTGTCCTGACTGATTTATCAACGCCTACTAAGTCTAGAAAGGATATTTGAAAATTATCCTTGAACTTAAAATTACCATTGAAACTTTTCAAAGTTTGTTCTTGTCTCGATCCTAAAGTAGTGGCAGAGCACATTGCATTTCGCAGTCATTTGGGCCCATCTGGGTAACTACCTCCTCACGGAAGATCATTGTCAAATAACAGCATTCTGTGCTTATGTGTTTCTATGAGTATGTAAGAAATCATTGCACTATCCCAATTTAATCCAACTATGATCGACATCGCACTTATATCACATGTACCTACTTGTGTTATAGGCGACGGTAGCCACCTATCATCAAGAGGTCCATAGACCTTTAAATAAAAAGATAGGATTTTTTAAGACATGTCAAAGAATGAATTTAACCAATAAATATTAATTATTTTATTATTAGGGAGTAGTCGGGTTACTGATTTATTGTACGAACTTTAGAGCATAAAATATTCACCCCGCATAGTCCCGAAACACCCTGACGGCGGTAACTATGCAAACTAAGCACATTTACCCTTATTATTTTACAAAAGCCTTTCTAAATATCGTCACAAGAGGATTCGCACACATGCGCACCGATCCATATCTTGGTGGGTAGACATCGCACAAATATATCTAAGTGTCGGGGGTTTTGGTCAGTTTCTCCTTATCCTTCACCCCCCCCTTTCGCCACTATAAGCCTCCCACCTGTCCCTCCCCTGGATTCCCCTCCCCATCATAAACAGCGCTAAACACTGGCGCGCAAAATTGTAAAATTTGGACGTGACAGTCGATTTTGTCTCTCTCTAACCAAGCGGCGTCAATTTGCTAAGATAACATTGTTACGTGCGTTCCCAGATTGTTATTTACGGCTGGGAATTAATTTAAATGCTGCAAATTAGACGCCCGGCTCCGCAGGATATTAGACAATCGGCGGATCCGTTTGAAATTCGAACGATTGCATGTCGAATATTCGGCGTTAGTTTTGTTTTAATGCTTTTAAGCATCATATGTTATTATTACTTTCCTAGGGGATGATGGGGCTGACAATGACTGACATGTCTTTGTAAGGTAAAACTCCTAAATTTTTTAAAAATACATTAAAAAAACTCGCCTCATGCAATAAAACTAACATTAACAGTGTAGATATTGTACTTAATCACGTGTTGATGATCTCTTTGTTCCACTAAGAATAAACTTTTAATCCACTAAAGTCTCGGTTGATCTCGGCCTTCGACGTTAAAATGAATATCGACATATTTTAAAGAAAAAATTACAAATAAATATAAAATTTCTCAATTATTGCTACGTAAAAGTTTGGATATTATTATATAAAAAATACATGTTATTAATACTTTCCTAGGGAGATGATGGGTCTTATTAAGGTAACAGTTTAAAATAATTTTAAAAATAATATTTTTAAAAAACTAGCCACATTGCAATAAAACTAACATTAAAATCGTAGATATTGTACCTAATCCCATGTTGTTCTACTAAGAACAAATTTTTAATCCACTAAAGTCTCGGTTAATCTCGGCCTTCGATACTACTAAAATTTTGGATATTATTATATAAAAAACACATTTTTTTATAGCCTTAACCCCACTGTTGCGTTAATAATTATCTGTTGCACTAATCACCTTTGTGGTAGCGTACAATATTATATCTATTCGTAAATTATTATATTCTCATAATATTATAATCGCAAAATATTACATTTTGGACAACCATGGTTAAAAATGTTTGATTAGGTGTATGGCTTATTTGCGAAATATTAAATTCTCAAAGTATTATATTACAAAATAATACATAAGTGCAATCAAATCAAAATTTAATTGAAATAGGTATTTAATTTCATCTTTGGGTTTGTTTAATATATACATACATAAGAATATGTAATTGCTACATTAAATATCTACTCTTCTCAATTAAGATATCTTAAACTAATTGCATGTCTCTCCACGCCTTAATACCCTGACACAAGCTTTGAACACCTCAACTGTATTAGTAGATACCGAACAACGCCTTAAGCTATTCGGGCGTATGTCATGTAAACGAGCTGTCAGAATAGTTTAGTCAACTAACATACTGAGAATACCTGAACAGAAGATTTGCCCATAACTTGGTCTTACGTGAGATCGGTTCAAAAGCTTACTTAAAGTACGACTTTTGCCTATTACTTAAAGGAAGTAACTTAAAGTACTTACTAAGATTATAATTGACCCGAGTCCGGCTTTTCAAGTACTTAGTTGAAATTTTCAACAATCCTTTCTTAGCGGATGCTTGCTTTATAAAATAAACCTATGTTACAAATTTTAGCATGCCTGACGGAAATTTTATTTATTTGTATATTTCTGTAAAACTATTAACTACATTATTTTCTACGAAATGTTCCAGAAAGTTTAAAATATGATTGAGCTTTCAATTAGTAGATTATCTTTTGACTCTTTTAAGTTTTTCGGCGAATTCGTCGGCGTATATTCATTATTCTGTTGAAAAAAATTATATTACTTACTTAAAGTTTCATCCAAAACTGTTGAGTAGTTTTGCATCAAACAGTAACAAATATCCAAAATAATACTCACAAACTTTCGCATTTATAATTTTAGTAATAATAACAGCTCTTTCTTTTCTTGTTGTGATTTCGGTGAGTGATGCCAAATTCTTTATCATATCAAAGTCGGGCAGCACACTTGCAATTTTGGACCATGTGGTCCAAAAATTTTTGAATGAAAATTTTTGACCTACCTGCCAAAAACCACACATGATTTCGAGAACATTAGAACCGCAATTGCCATGGCGGTAGCCAAACATGTACCCAATGACCAATCAATGCTTTTTTTTTGCTAATAATAAATTCATCTCAATAGAAAATATATTTCAGATTTATATTAATTTGAGATTTTGTTTATTGTTTGTTTGTTACAAACAATAATATGATTGTTATAACAAAAATTTGTTATGATTAAGATACTTCATTGGTATATTATTTATACCATATGTATTTGTATAAAATCGCATACCTATATTATATAAAGTTCATCTACCCATGTAAAACGTAGGTATATATAACATTTCTAACCTTTATAAATATTAATGGATTAAAATTAATTTTGTGCTGCCCTCGTTAAACTAAGGTTTGAAACTAGCAAATTAATTACAAAATACGTCAAAACAACTCGCAAAGTTGGAGCGACCCATCTGAGAAACACAAAGGGTGCGTAATTCGGGACAAACCCGACCCTTATCGCAAAGTCTAATCTACGTCCCCTCCATCGATCTTAAGCAGGGTGACTTGACCCCATGTGGAGGGGGAGGGATGAAAGAAAATCGCTGGGTTATAGATTACGTTTTTGGGGGTTGCTAGGCAAGATTAGAAAGGGGTTAGTTTTTGTTTGTCATTCTCCGCTCGTAAACTCGGTTTAAGTACCTCTTATATATAGAAAATTTTCAAAATATATGGGTACTAGATATCTAAAAAAAAATTAATGACATCATTAAATTCATTATAAATTTAATAAATACAAATTTCCTTACATACATGCTACAAATTGAAGTCTGTATATACCTGTCTGCTGCTTGTTCTCTAACTCCTAAACCACCCAATGGATTTTAATGCGGTTTTAACTAATTGAAAGAGCGTTAAACGAAGAACGTTTTATATATGTAGGTATTTTACAGAAAAAATGAACCTAAACCAAACCGGAACTCTTGGCTTAGGTGGCTTGGCTTGGCTTAGCCGGAACGCCAGTATTTATATATTTTTTAATTTACCTTTCATAATACCTAACAAAATTATCTATGTTAAATTTTTATTTTATTTTGATCGATATAAATCGATTTTAACGAGCCTGTTGGATGAGTGGTTAGGGTGCTTGCCTTAAGGCTCTGTTCTAGGGTTCCCGGGTTCGATTCCCGGCAGGGTCAACTTTGAAAAATGAACTTTTCAAATTTGGCTTGGTCTAGATTTGGAAAGTAGTGGCAGGGCACAATGCGTTTTCGAAGTTATTAGGGCAGCCCGTCGGGCCGCCAGCAACCACCCCCTTACAGAAGACTACCGTGAAATAACAGCACGTGTACTGTTGTGTTTCGGTGAGTGAGTAAGGGATGCCAGAGCCCATTTCCCTATCTCCTTTCCCTTCCTACTGTAGTCGGCAGCGCACTTGCAGCAGCTTTGGTGCTGCTTGTGTTATAGGCGACGGTAGCCACCTACCATCAAGTGAACCGTCAGCCTGTCTGCCGATCTTAACATAAAAAAATGTACTCAATTAAAATATATTTTTACTAAAGTGTGATACATAATCCAACTTGTAATACCTATCTTCTACCAAACGCCTAGGATTATTATTTTGTATATATAATTATGTCGAATATTTATTAAATACTTTTAAAAATATTCTTTAGTGACGACATTATCCTTACCACTCTTAAATGGCTGCACTAATTTTAACTATTATAATTCAAAATTCAAAAGTTTATTCTGCAAATAGGCCGCAGGGGGCTATTTTATATGTCTTGAGTCTACCAGCGCTTCGGAAGGACCATCATAGCCAAGAAGAATGCGCGTAGGAAACTTGGCAGAAAGACATCAAAAACAAGTTACAATTTATACATTTCAAAGCAATTTACTTTTAATTATATTTATAATCATGACTTATAAAATTAATTTAGAAAAAAAAATATTTTAAGCACCTTTTTCTGTCCACATAAAACCTCAAACTCTTTTAAATTGTAAAAATCTTTTAAAGTCTTCTCGAGAGTCTATTGGCACATTCAAAAAGGCTTTCAAACGGAATGTACCTAATATCTAAATTGCGAACCGAGTCACGAATTCCGTACGTACGAAAATTGTCCAATAAACTCGGGCGTCATCTTAGTGTGGGTGGGAGGGGTTTGGGGGAGATGTGAGGGGAAAAGGGGGAATTAAAGGAGGGTTTTATTATAGGTCCGTAGAGCGGTTTGTGGCGAGGGCTAGCGCGGGGGACGCACTTCTTACATCAATTGACGAAGGGCTGTCAACTGTTTATAATTAATTTGTTTATATGAATATTAAAATTTATTTTATTCCTCCTTCTGGAGAATGAATGCATTTTGCAATTTTCCGACGATCTATATTAGTCTATAGCTTAGGTTCGATTCTTAATTGTGTTCTAATGTGAATTTCTTAGTCAAGTCTAATTATTATATTTATTACATACTAGCTGAGCCTGCAACTTCGTACGCGTGGTAGTCGGTATAGCGCGTAACTTATTTGTTTGTAAACCGATTGGAATGAAACAAACACTAAATGTTACGAGCAGCTTTGCTACAATACGTAAATGAAAACCGGATTCAAATCGATTAAACTGTTTCTGAGATTAGCGCGCATAAACGCACGGACAAACAGAAAAAAATTAAAAATATTCTTTGACTTTGGTAACACAACTCTTTTTTTTTAATGTAGGTACTACAGACATGGCTCGTTTATGATTTTATTATTTTATCACCTATTGATATCAGTAATAAGTTTATCTTTAATAAGTTTATCTAGATACTTTATAAGTATCTAGATAATTCAGGACGTTACATGACCTTAAAGGTCGCTAGACTTCTAGGGCGTGCAGATTCCTTCTCGATAATTTCCCACGTTGTTGTTAATTGTTTTTGTCCTTAAAATACACAAGTAATTGTACTTTTGTGAGGCGATACTTAGGAATGGAGACGAGATCAGTACTCGAACCTGCGTCTGCCGGTCGCACTATCGAGCTATCATTGCTTTGATTTGTAATCGCTTGAGCAGCATGGACGTAATTTGTGTTCCAATGCGTCAATAAAGGACACCTATTCCCCTGTCTTTAAGATTTCTTCTTTTTATGAAAGCCGCAGTCTTGATGTTAATAATACATCATTATTAAAATCACATTAATAATGATCTTTAGTGTCATTATATTCATGATAACGACAACATTATATTCATGAGCCCGTTGGATGAGTGGTTAGGGTGCTTACCTTAACGCTCCGTTCGAGAGTTTCCGGGTTCGATTCCCCGGGAGGCTCTGGTCTGGATCTGGAAAGTAGTGGCAGGGCACACTGCTTTTCGCAGTCATTTGAGTGGCTCGTCTGGCGGCAGTAACCACCCCCTTACAGAACACCACCGTGAAATAACAGCAAGCGTGCTGTTGTGTTTCGGTTAGTGAGTAAGGGATTCCAGAGCCCATTTCCCTATCCCCTCCTAATCCCTTATCCTTAATCCTACTGTAGTCGGCAGCGCACCTGTAGCAGCTTTGGCATTGCTTGTGTAATAGGCGACGGTAGCCACCTACCATCAAGTGAACCGTCAGCCTGTCTGATTCACAGTATTTACAGTAATTCATCGTTTTCTTTTCCTAATTCTCTCTAAGTATATTATAATTTCGTATTTTTTATCCTTTTATTGCCGGCTTTTTGCGTATCTATGTTCCATGTATTTCTTTATTGTGAATTTTGTGGACGCCATAATTAGCCCATATACCAGAAATTATACCTAAACATCTGGACTGTGGTCTCTATTCCAAGTATCAGACGAGTCAACACCCCTTCGCCCATGACAGACATACTCACTTTACCGACTGAAGGCTCTCCGACGGGGGACTTTGTCTTATAATATGTCAGGATAAAAGTTATGCTCTACATATCATACACGCTTTTTTAACCATAAAGTTAACCCAGCCTAGGACATCCTAATCTTAAAACCAAAGTTAATCCAGTTGGATAACTGCTATATAAAAACCCATAAGCAGTTAATGTTAGAAAGCCGTCATCACAATCTGTACGAAATATTTTTAAGAGTAAACAACTCCAATATCTCTCTATTTTTACTATATGAACTATAAATACATATATTATATTGTGCTTCGAGAACATATACATATTAAGGCATAAAAAGTGTTAGTTCACAACCCTAGCGCGAACAAGTCTAGTGCGTACACAAAACGCCTCCCCGCCCGGGCACAAGAAATTACATACTTTAATCTTATCGCCGGAGTAAAATAGAATATTAAATCGAGCTGTCGCGGACGAATGACCGCTGGACCGTACTAAACAACGGTTGTACCGTTGGATAAACACATTCGATTCGATGGAACGACCTACCGCCTGTCGAAAGGAATGCCTTTTATGGCTCTCTCCTAATTGTACCTATGTTGTCATTTCTATAGTTTGGGAATCGACTAATTTCCTACCATATTTAGACTTCAATAGAATATTTAAAAAAAACATATAATATTAAATGATAAAATTGATTTACGCTACTAATTTTATAAATGGGATGTGGGTATGAATGTTTGTCACTCATTCACGCAAAAATTGCTGAATTGATTTCGATGAAACTTCAAAATCCGCTGCACACGGGCAGTGAATAGATCGAGCGCTATTCACTGAATTGGCACAGACATAATTGGGAATCTGGTTTTGTCTGCGCCTCTCAATATTTCTTAATTTTATGTATGAACTAGCTTGTGCGACTTCGTCGGCGTTAAAAAATAGGAATATATAACACTACCGATGGCGACATCTATCGGATTTGAGTAGAACTTCTTGGTGATACACTTGTGCATTATTTATTTATTTATTTATTTTCTAAAAGGTACACAACAGCACAAACAAAGAAAAGTTTATAATAGTATAGGTAACACAAGGCTATTTTAAGGCATAGGTACATAGATAAACTACAAACTAGAAATTGAGACGATCTATAATACACGCACAGCAATACGCAAATTCTTTACAAAAAACAAGGACATGAAAATGAAAATTAAACAATGAACAACTGAAATCAAGAACAAGAACAAAGAATAATAAACTAATTTATCCATAAAACCTTAACGAATTATACACCTATAGGTTCCCCAGGAATCACTCTGACGATAGATGAAAATCCATTCAGTATTTTTTGAGATTATGGTGAACATAGATACAGTCAGACGCGGCGGGAATTTTTTTTTATAATATGTATAGAATTAGAATTAAGAATCAATTATTCTAAGGCTGAATGCAAATGAGCGGAAGGCCGTGTGTCCGAAAAAATAACATTTTTCAAAGACAGGTAAAGTTCCGCCGATCCGCAGTGGGAGATATGGGGTAGATATGGGGTAACTTTTTTGTTTGCTTGGAATGAAACAAACAATAAATTTTACGGGGAGCTTGCAACAACACATCAATGAAAACCGCATTCAAATAGGTTAACCCGTTTCTGAGATTAGCGTGCATAAAAGCACAGACAAACCGACAAACAAACAAAAAATCTAAAAACTATTTTTTTGACATCGGTAACATAAGCACAACGTGTACAATTTTTTTTTAAATTTTTATGTGCGGACACGGCTCGTTTATGATTTTATTATAAAATATGTAGGTATGTATAGATATGTATTTTTTTAATCTTCAGCTTTTAAATTTTCGAAAATTTAAATAGATGTTTTTTCTTATTAGTAAGGAGTTTAATTTAAAGTACTTTTATGTTTAGCTACGATAGGCAGGAATTAACTGGACATCCCGTTGCCAGAAGTCACCCTCTCCCTTATAAAAGACCACCGTGAAATAATGAACGTCTTGTGATTCAGCGAGTGAGTGAAGGATGCCAGAGCATATTCTCCTATCCTATCATATCAAAGGCTAGTAGGATTTCCTTGAGGATAGGAACTCCTCTTAAACAACGCAATGGATTTTGATGCGGTTTTCACTAATGGAATGTTTTTATAATTTGCAAACAAAAAATTACATTGCGCAATGCAGCTTGCATCAAACTCTGGTGCGTTGTTTAGGAGGAGTTCGCGGATGTACAGACAGACAAACAGACAGACGCGGGCAACGACTTCAATTTATACTAAGTAATGTCAAGAAAGGATATAGATGTTGAAAAACATTATCTATTTTGTTCTACCTATCTATTTTGTAATTTCGTTTTGAACAGGTGATCAGTACCTATTACTTATTATTTTATTATTACAGTAACATTTCCCAATTCATTGTTGCATGTACAGTCGATTCAAATATAACATATAACCTACATAACCAAAGAGGTACGGGCGATGTTTCTCATAATGAATACGTTGTTATGTAAATTTATATACAGTCTTCTTATTCACACCATCTCTATTCATTAGAAAGAGACAACCGTAGCTCTCTGGGGAGTCCATTTTAATTATGTCTTGTATTCTAAGTTCTATTCAGGACTGGTTCTTTGTCTCATCGAGAACGTTCATTGGTCGAATGGCATTGTCTTAAAATATATGCAAAAAGTACAGTCGAATACATTTTTTTTTAATTTGTTCTCTTAATAGCTCTAATAATTTGCAAGATGTAATGGCATTACAGAAGATTTGTACTAAAACTCTAGCAAATTGGTAACACACAACTTATGGTAAACAGCCTTATATTTAGCAATATGAGTACTTTTAGTAGCTACCATCGAATCTTCATCAGAGGGCGTTGTATAACGTCTATACAAATGAAGAATAAATGATCAAATAAATGAGTTTTACAAATGAAAATATTTTAATTGTATGAACGTAAACATGGAAAACATTGACTGTTGGCAGAAACACCTAAATGTATTACTATGGACTTGTTAGAAAAACATTGCTACATGATCTCATAGATAGAGCTAATGATAGATTTTCTTTTTAATTTTTTAATTTCGTAATAATTTTTAAAATAAAACACTATTTACCCAGTTTTAATTTCTAAAAACATCTTCTTCTCAGTTAAATTTCCGTCGTAAACGTTTAGGAGATTACTGATTATCTGAGACAAATTAAATTGGTAATTAAGTAAAATAGGACCTCATCAATATGTGATAAAACAGGGAAATAGAATAAGTAAAAATTATAAAAATTAATTATCCAAAAGAAAAGCCCTTATTTTAGAACAATACATTAAAAATCCTTTTATTAAAGCCATGCGTTTATAATCAGAAAATTGTCAGTACCTAATAGGTATTTGGGAGAATTTGTTGTCTCAACTTACTTGACTTCGATCACCGCGAGACAGAATGCGACGCAAGATATTCGCAGCGCTTATCATACCTACTCGCGAAAATAATAAAACATAAGCCAGCAATTCCAATATTTTAGAAAAATCTTTATAGATGGTATATGCAGCTGTTGACAACCTAATTTTAAATGAACCTTATAATTATCTAGGATGTTTTCACAAAAAAACATTATTGGCTCTTAGTCAGTAATTACAAATATTTAACCTGCAAAAATGTCACAAATTCTGCACTGCATAGTGGCAGGGCACACTGCGTTTCGCAGTCATTTGGGCAGCCCGTCTGGTGGCAGTAACCACCTCCTTACAGAAGACCACCGTGAAATAACAGCACGTGTGCTGTTGTGTTTCGGTGAGTGAGTAAGGGATGCCAGAGCCTATTTCCTTATCCCCTCCTAATCCCTTATCCTTAATCCTACTGTAGTCGGATCCTCAATCGCACTTGCAGCGGCTGTGGCGTTGCTTGTGTTATAGGCGACGGTAGCCACCTACCATCAAGTGGACCGTCAGCCTGTCTATACCGATATTAACATTAAAAAAAAAACACTAGAAATTTATTGTAGTAGATATAAAATTAATTTCAGTTTTTCGTTTCCATTCAAATTTTCATATGATATCTCAGAAATATCATGTTTTCTTATGTATTGCTATCACCAATAACTAACGAGTAATCATGGAGTATGGAATTGGTAAGCGACTCCCATTGGAAAGTGAGTTCTTTAGATAAATACTAAGAGACTTTAGATACGACCATCACCAAATCATTCGTCTTCCATTAAAACAATGAAGGCATTTTTCAACATTTATCAATGGGGCTGTATACTATTAAGTAGGCTGGGTGGAAAGGCCTCGGCAGAACCCGGTCCAACTCATACAAGGGCTTCATGGGGTCACCGGGGAGTTTTAGTGGGTATTGCCAGTCCCTATAGGACTGGGTGAGTCCCACATACCCCTATCGTCTAGCCAGGTATGGATACCCGTAAATGTGATTTCTCCTCGAAAAAAAAAAGGCTCGGTGGAGTCATGATCAAGTGATACGCTTAAAGATATAGTAAGTTTTTAGTTATTTTAGTTAGTCTTTTCTTATCCTTATCAATGAAACAATGTTACATTTTAGTCATAAATATATTGTGACCGCTAGAATACAATTATTTAATTAATCGCCGCTGACTGTACCTAGCGCATAAGCTACTGTAGGCACTGTTATGTATTGAATAAACATTATATTTGTTAGATGGCCGTTACTTTAAGAGGACAAAGATTGATATAGAACTATTGTAGTGTTATTTTTTATTTTAATTATAAGAAAGAATTCCACGAGGCACTCTATTATTGACATCTTGGATTAAGAGCATTCATATTAGCTTTTTTTCGTTGTGTTAAAAAAGCATTCATACTAGCTTTTTCTTTTACGTTTGTGATATCACTATTTGGATTATTTAGTAATGAGTATTGTTACGAATAACTATTGAACGTTCTGGAAAAACCGTTGGCGCCGGCCTGTCGAACGTCCCACCCTATCGATGGTAGCCCCACACACACACATACACCTTCGCTTACATACACTCACATATACACATACACATTCAAACACATAGACACATACACACGATCATTTCTTAGATTTTTTTATCAGATAGTTAACAACAAGTGTTCATTTATCTTAGTCTAAGTTTTAAATACGTTGCCACCACTTCTCCATAGAAGCGGGGTCTCCTAATACAAATATTCTTATACATACTAGGCTAAGTTGAAGAAATAAATTATTTTTAAGTCCCAATTGGTTGAGCTATGACGATTATGACTAAAATTTAATCTTTAGCAATAATCTAAACATATAATAAAATCGCAAACGAGCCGTGTCTGTACACTAAGTATTTTTTCAAAAAAATAATTTGTACACGTTTTACTTATGTTACGAGTGCTAATTAAAAGAAAAGTTTTTAGAATTTTTGTCCGTTTGTCTGTGCGTTTGTGCACGCTAATCTCAGAAACGGTTTAACCGATTCGAATACAGTTTTCAGTGAAGTATTGTATCAAGCTTCCCATAACACGAATTTGAATTTAGTTGAAAAATGGCCCACGAAAAAGTAACAAACAGGTTTCAAATAAAAGTAGAAATAATACTTTTGGCCAATAAATTTATAACTACCGTTTGTAAAAAGTACAATCATTTTACTGAGTGCCTATTCATATCAGAAAACACGACATGGTCTTTTTCATGTTAAGGTAGTC
The DNA here is from genome assembly GCA_910589475.2 of Bembecia ichneumoniformis. Taxonomy (NCBI): domain Eukaryota; kingdom Metazoa; phylum Arthropoda; class Insecta; order Lepidoptera; family Sesiidae; genus Bembecia; species Bembecia ichneumoniformis. The sequence continues at coordinate 5,193,225 of OU342537.1, read as the reverse complement.
GGTCTATCAGGCTGAGACGGTCCACTTGATGGTAGGTGGCTACAGTCCCCTACAACACATACTATGGACTTTGGCATCAGTTACTCACTCACCGACACACAATAACACTTATTGAATGTAGCAAAATAAAAACACAATATGCAAATAACAGGCTTAATAAAATTTCATTTTATAAAACACAAATGACGATAAACAAAAGTTGATGGTAGTTCATCTCATCAGGGAAATACGTTACCTTCATCAAATATCTCAAAGACGTGGGTATAACGACCAACTATCGCATTTTACCTAGGTAGGTGCACACATAAGTACATTTATGTATGAATATGTCCCCCCGAAACCCTCGGCTTGCCACCACACAGAATATTAACGTCACTCTATTTGACACAAGAAGAAAACTTTTCCAATTACTGACTCCGTCAAGTGACCTGCCCCTGCCTCCCGCACGCTCCACATCCCGGGGTACAGCCGCCTAAAGAAGTTTTAATTGCAAGCTTTCGCATTCCCATTCAACTTAAATGTGAACTGTTTACACGATTGTGCTAATTTTATTTAGTACTTTTTAGTGAGTAATTATAACCAAAACAGTATACATATAATGTATTTACGCGGTATGACAATAATATGTAATAGCAGATAAAATCGAAAAGACTGTCTGATCTCGACGAGAGCTTAAAATATTAAGGTCCACCCTCAGTCATAAATTGGGCAGAACGTCTGGCGACAGTAACCAACCCCTTACAGAAGATGCTGTTGTGTTTCGGTGAGTGAGTAAGGAATGCCAGAACCTATTTCTCTATCCTTCCTAACCTATCTCTTATCTTTAATCCTACTAAGATCGGTAACTTGCAATTGCACCATCAAGTGGGTGGACGGTCGGCCTCTAAAAAAAAAACTGCTAAAAAACTGTTGCTGCTATTTTATCGACATAGAGAAATAAAATACATCTCATTTAGAAAACAAACTATACTAACTGATTGACTTTTTTTTTGTTTTAAGTTTTCAGAACGCTTTTTTTAATAAAGCCTTAAGCGTGTGTAATAATACGTCTATACGAGCACTGAAAGGGGTGACGGTCTAATTTCATTCCCAAAAGGGTCGACAGAAACTAATTTTAGTTAGAAATACAAACATCCCCGATAGTAAGGGGTAGGTGGACAGGTTAAAATTACTCTGTTAAAATTCGTTTTAACTGTATTTTATTAAAAGCGAGTGTAATCACCTATATTAAAGAGTATACCTACTTAATACAAGGTAAGTCTTTGTCAACAGAGAATTTCTTTTGAAAGATTCTATCTCAGCCTATGTACCTAAATCATTTTAATATAAATAATTATTTTACCACTCACTGCACAAGCTTAGTAAGGAAGTGCATATATATGTACTAAGTGTACACTATAATAGTTTTCTAGGATATCCAGATTTTTTTTATTTGTTCATCGTTTAATTAGTTTACAAGAATATTTACACTGATTTACAAGAAGTTTTAACATGTGTAGGTAGTACTTATGTTTAAATTAAATTTATAAGTAGTAGACATTCTATGCTAAGAACCCAAGTTAGGTAAGTAAAGCTGATCATCAGTTTATTGTAGGTCCGTTGGTTCATATTATAGACGCTGATATATTTTTTATTACTTCTGTAATATTTCTCTATCTTGAAATGATTTTTTTGTCAAAATAGGCCGAGTTTCATTAAAAAAAATTAAAAACAAATGCTTGGTTGATTGCTCATGAAAAGTGCAGCATTATTTTATGTTATTTCTAACTTTATTTATTCATACACCTACTTATAGAGACAGGCTTCAATTATTTAATATTGATTCTTCATAAATCCTCATAATCTATCATAGCTTTCATAATTCTTCATAATCTTTCATATTGAATTAAATAATTCAATATGAAACATAATTATAATATCTTTCATATTGAATCAAATCGATTAAAGCCTTTATTGAACACATTTAGCAGAAGTTTAAAAAAAAGTCTTTTAAAATCCCATTACAATGCACGCGCCGGTATTGGTTGCCAGGGTAGTTTTAAACGAGAAGGTACTATAATCCACTTAAATCAATACTCAGGAAACGTGCAAGCACGCACATGCACACACACACACCGAATAGAGAAAATTACGAGCAACCATTTGCAAAATCTATTCTTTAAATTTAGGGGGGCAAAAAGGGGGGTCACAGATGGCGGTGAGGGGTCGTCTTAATTTTACTGTATTAGCAAGTCTTGCTGACCCCTTGGACATTAATCGTGAAGGGTCCGGAGGTCACTGAACCCAAATTAAGATGGGAAGTAAGGGGTCAAAAGATCGTTAAGTATGGCGCTATGAGGTTAACTTATCAGGATTTCATAACTTTTATTTTAATTATAATTATCTCAAAATAGCTGTATGGTTTGTTTAAATTAAAAATAATTAAAAAATGGCTCTTTAATTTCTAATCTATATAACTATTAAACTTCCTATATTAATTTATATTAAGTAAATATATTCTTCTAAAAATTCTACAAGTACCTTATGCATTGTTAAATAATCTTGTTTAGAAAGAAATTAGCTATTATATTGAGACTTCTGTTGCTCGTAGTCCACACGCCTTTTTCACCTAATTGTACTGCGGAGAATTATTTTTTCTCGTAGTTCCCCTGGGTATACCTGTTCTTTGTTCCTTGAATGTTGACCTGTTTCTTTGAATGGGAAGTCAGAGCTTCAGAGGCCTGTTAAAACCGTGTATTTTTTTATATTTATCTATATATAAGTACATATCAATTAATATAGGTAATTTTATAGTTATGCTCACATTTAATATAGTATTGCTATGTGAAGACACTGCATAACAGGGTTATATATTCATGCATATTATATGTTAGATCGCTCATGACGTGACAACAAGATAAATAATACCTCCATCTATCGCCGAGCTATCCAACTTTATAAATTACTTTCTCAGATAGACGGGGCTGTTCCACAATAGCAGTATGCAGATGCACTCAAACCATTATTCCACTTATTTTTACTGAACTAATATGGATGAATTTTTGTTATTTAAACTTGCTGGTACCAGCGACTTCCGCATATAATAACTGAGAAAACATAATGACGTTATAACGCCCGTCTTTATCACACGGCCAGTGGCCACTTTTTATATTTTGATATGATCCCTCAGGAACCTAATTTTTTCCAGGATAAATAGTATCTTAAATATTAATTCATATGCGTTGAGCCGTTCTCCGTGAAAGAGTATTACATACATCGTCACAAACTTTCGCTTTATAATATCAGTAGGATTGGAACAATATTGCCTTTGAAAAGATTACTATGCATATATGTATATGCATATATACCTACCTACGACAAGAGGTTCGTAAAATTCACACACAAAAATTGTCACTTTCTAGCTTTAGCTCCAATAAATACTATTTATTAAATAAAAATTCAATCAATATTAACGGTGTACATTATAATGTGATTAAGAAATTTCAATTTAAAAAAATAATACGATTTTTCGGCTACTGGACCTTATTTGAGCTCATAATGAACATTTTTTTATTTGGTATTCCACATAGGTACCAAATAAAATATTTAATTACAACAATTTTTCTACAAAATCTTTATGAGTTAAAATAATATCAATATAAATAAAAGAATTTTAATATTATTAAAATTACTTAAGTTTTAGTTTAGTTTAGTTAAATTTAGTTGTATATATTGAAGTTTTTTGTAGCTGCTAATATGGATTTTAATATCTGAATTAAATGATTATTATTGTTATTTTTATTAAAGAATTATTTCTTGTTTATACAATAAGAAAGGAATTAGCTATGTTATATTGGGATTCTTAAAAGTTATGGACCTGTTCCCTAAAAAGGGAAGTCTAGGAAACAGGAAACATTCTAGGAACAGCCTGTTAAAACATATTGTGTATTTTTTATTACAAATTTCTTAGTTCACAGATTGCTTAGAACCAAAGAAGATAGAAAACTAATTAGGCTTAATTATTATGTTGGCATGAAAGTGTTTTCTACGATACGATACGTACCTACATTAAATATTAAAAAAAAAAAAAAAAAAAAAACAATTTGAACACGTTGTAGGTACTTATGTTACCGAGGTCAAAAAATAGTTTTTAGAATTTTTGTCTGTTTATCTCTGCGTTTGTGCACGCTAATCTCAGAAACGGTTTAACTGATTTGAATGCGGTTTTCGCTGTTGTATTGTAGCAAGCTTTCCGTAACATTTAGTGTTTGTTTTATTCTAATAGGTTTAAAAACAAGAAAGTTACGCGCTATACCAAATACCACGTGAACGAAGTTGCGGGCTCAGCTATTGTAGGATAAATATAAATTAGGTAATTAAAAATGTAAACACGGTTGATTAAATTTAAAGTAAATAAGCATTACTGCTCATAAGTGATTCTATTGTGAGTAGATGGCACGCGTGGGCGGCGTCACAAAGGCTTCCCCTGCAACTATCGCGGCAAACTTTCTGTGTTCTGCCCCTTCCGCCCCGCACACTCCACCGCGTACCGCCACCCGCAACCGCCCTCTGCCGCTTCTTGTCTTCATTCTATTTTATATAACTATAGCGACCCGCCCCCGGCTTCTCACGGAGTTGAAACGCTTACCTACGTTATAAAATAAATAAACCTATGTTTCAAATCAAATTCCAGTTTTCTAGGCTCAGTAGTTTTGGCTGTGCGTTGATAGTCAGAACAAACTATTTTATGCGTAAGTACATATAACTAAACTTATTGGGACTTGTTAGTAATTTTCTAAGTATCTACCTATACATAAAGTAAGGTAATATAAGTAAGTAATAAGGATAATAAATATACCGTATTTTAATTAACTTTAAGGCTGAAAATTTAAGTTAAGAAGGCAAAGGAAATTATTACTCACCAACAATAAAAATAATGTCTTTTGAAAACGAATAATTCCTTTTAATATAAGAGAATAATTGTTTTAATTTTCCATATTAAAGGTTTAGTTTAATGTGTTGCTATATGCAACACTCCTGTACGCCTTGACTAATTCAGCTGGGTAGTACGAGGAAGATTCTTAATATGAAGAGACAATTGGAAAAATTATAAAAATTGGATACTTATATATTGTATATTAATTATAGTCTCCAGATTCCGAAGTGTTAAACTGAGAAGCCAATCTGGTGGCGGACGGCCACCGTGATAAAAAAGCAAGAAAACTCTTGTGTTTCGATGAGTGCGTAAGGGATTTCAGAGCCTTATCACTTTAAGTAGTATGCTTTATCTTATCAATATCGGTAACTCATTTGCAACCGCCATGGCGTTGTTTGTGTCAATAGGCGACTGTAGCCACCCGCCATCTTGTGCACCGTGAGCCTGTCTGCCGACCGTAACATAAAAAAAAAATAGAAAATATTTTTCGCATAAAAGTTACATTTTAAGGCTGCGAAATATGTTGCGCCTCAAACTCCGTCCCTATTTATAATGAACTCCGCGAAATTCAAACAAGATAATCGATGTAGCGGGTGACCGTTTCGCTGAGAGCGTCATTTTAGTGGCGTTCCCGTTGCAACTATGTTTTCTTACTCGGTCGTACTTTTCCAACTCATTTGCATTCAAAAGCAGATAGTGCTGATGCGCTGCGCTGATAAGTTGCACCACGTACCTTTGTGGGTACCACGGTCTACAAAGTTCCAGAGAACTAGTTCCGCTAGGATGGCAGCAGTTGCCAACTTTTCCTAGAAGTTGGCGTAATGTTGCGGCAAAAAGCGCACGCTAGGTTTAACAATTACCTAAGCAGGCAGCGTAAAGTTTCCTAGTTGTTAGTTCATTTTGCTTTTCAGCTCTCTCTTTTCTACCTACCTATTTAAACTACTCGCCATTGTTGGGTATAAAATTATTTAAAGGTAATTACTATTTATGCCAGTAATGTTATACCTATTTTTACCTCCAGTTCATATTCGTAACGGAAACTAAAATGTACATAAGTGAAACGAAGAGCGCCAATAGGGTATTTGCTCATTTTTCAAAAAGTGTTTAATTAATTAATTTATTTATTAAATCAATTTGATAAAATTGTTAAACTAGTAGAAAAACATCAATGGAACAAAATAACGATATTGACGACATTAGTCCATGGATTCCAGTTCTTAACTGACGATTTTAGTGATGCAGCCTAACGACATTTAATCGATTGTTTAAAAATATCGAATCAGTTGCCAAAGCAAATCTAATCGAACTACAGGTTTTAGATTTTCAGGTTATGTTAAATAAATTATTGAATAGGTACAATGCAGTCTGTTTAAAATATTAATTTATTTATTCATTACAGTCAGAACTCGAAACTTGATAATTCGCGTATGAGACTCAGAACAAAATTAACTTTTGTTTTATTGTTATTATAAGTCAGCTTTAGTTTTATTATCAAAATACGATGTTTTTATAAATATATAGAATAGAAAAATACTTATTAAATCTCCGAATATCCCATGGCAAACATAGAGTACTTTCGATATATACGATATAAGTTTATATCTCTAGTGTCAATCCCTATTGACAAAAGTTCCGTTCCACGCGTTTGACACTTTTAAAATATATGTTTTTTTTATTACATTTACCTATTAGAATAATGAAATAAATTATAAAAGTGATAACTTCTTTTGTGTTTTTTGAATAGATAATTTTTTTTCATACATTTGTTTGTTTAATTGTTATTTTTTTTTGTGCCCGTTTTTTTAGTTGAAAACAGTATGCGTGATATGAAAAAATTAGAACTGTCACGCATATCATCATACAGTGAAAATACTATAGTCCGACTATATTAAGATAGAAAGCAATTCATATTTTTTCGTAGTTTTCTATCCCCCACACTATAGATAACAAAAAAAAAATTAAGAAATGGAAAATGACGGTTGTAATTAAAAATGGTTGGCGTGCGGTACCAACATGTAAAAAAATATTTCTTAATTAAAAATATAAAAACAGTAGGTAAACTCGACAAAAAGCTTTTATAAATAAACAAATAAACACTGTCATATTTCGATAACTATTTTACTTAGTTGAAAATTGAGTTAGGTCTAGTCCGTTTTTAGCCACTTTGCCAAACATTCCAACTAAATTCCAAAACTGTGTTCGTGTCAATTTGTTCATCTGCAATGTTGTATACAGAACTGAAATAAATAAATATAACGCCACAGTTGTAACTATTACGTAAGGACCATTAAAACTGTCCGTACACCTAAACTATAGCAAGTTTTCAATTACAGGAGGCTCGCTAGATATTTGCTGACTGTAGGGTTGTCACAAATTCTGAACAATATTTTTGACAATTTATGTAACTTATGACATTTATGATAAATTTATCCCAATTCAATCGGGAATGCTCTTTTTATGAAAGAAAACGATTGGATTTAAAACGACGGTTGTGCTATAATCACAAACAACGCCAAGAAGTATTCAAGTGTATAAGACAGGTGAAGATAGAGAAATGTATACTGACGCGCCTTCTTTATATTATATATATAGAGAAACAACGACACATATGTGGCCTTCTGTATTTGGATGACTAATATCGTCAAATGGGCTTGCATAACAAGTTGTGCCACTATTGAAACAATTAGAAAAATATTAAATTTGTCGGTTAAAATTTAAAAATATGTATTTTATCTCGGTTTTATCATGTAGGTGAGTATTTTTCCATAAAATCTAAATCATATCTACTCTTTTACTATGAAACTACTTATATCTATGTTTTGATCTCCTTGAATCCGTGAATATAAATGATTGATTAGAAATTAATTTTAACACATACACTTTTTAGTTTTTATTAAATGCATTCTGTTTGTATACTTCATTAAATAAATAAAGAAATAAATAATTGAAATTTTTGTGGTTGCCCGTTTCCATTGAGCTTATTTTAATAAGCTTATATTTAACTATAGAAATAATCGTGTTCTCAAACAGTGTTGCGTTACATGTGTCTATGTTTTTTTACATAATACGTACCTATCTTAAAATTCAAGCTAAAAATTAACATTTTATAGCTTGAATTTTAAAAGCTTAAAATTTTGTCATGTTGTTAAAATAATGAAAAAATAGATAAATAACACTTTGTTAAATATACACTCCCGATGTTAAATATTACTTAAATAATCACCCGTGTATATTTTGTTACAATTTTTAAGTGGCAACCCTAGTGTAGGATAGTGATTCGCGCCAATTCGCGTTCTCGCCATACCGCTATTGCAGTGGAATACTGTTTCCCCACCTTCATTCGTTGTTTTGTTAACACTCACCTAATGTACCTAGATATATAGGTACTAAATCCTAACTTTAAAAATAGGTTCGGCAGATACCTAGGTCTTGAATGTTGTGTTGTTTTGGTTCTGTTCCATGAGAGTAGTACAAAATGTTAAATTTGTACAATATGATAGCATACCATATACAATGTATATAACATAATAGGTATATATAACCTATGTATGAATTAGAATCTGAAATCGGCACAGTCGGTTTTCGAATTAATAACTACAAATGATGTCCAGGATAAATGATTGACGAGCCCCTTGGTTGAGTGAGTGGTTAAGATAACGCTTTAACGCTCTGTTTCAGGGGTCACGAGTTCGAATCCCAGCAAGATGAACTTTAGAAATTACTTATCATAATTGGCTCAGGCCTGGATCTGGCAACTGCGATTCGCAATAATTTAAGCAGCCGTTTGGCGGCAGTAACCACCTCCTCACAAGGATATATTCCGTTCTAAGTAGGTACAAATTGTTTTTTTGAAAAAAAAAATGTACAGTCACAGCTCGTTTACGATTTTATTATATGTAAGTATAGATTAATTTAGATTTTCACGCAAATAATGCCTTCAAATTAAATAATCAATATTCGCAATGAAACAATAATACTGAATGAACTTTTTACTGAATGAATCTGTTTTCGATTCCAGAGTCATGTAGGTATGAGTTTTATTTCTTCAATAAATGCAGAGTTTTTTAACTCCAATGAAATCTTTTTTAGTGGAACCAATTTTTCGATCTCTCTTAATACATCATCACAGGATGGAATTTCAGTAGGACCGATTAGAGTCGATCTGGACCTCATACCCTGCCTTCCGTAGTCTTCATTCATGAACCTTCCACTATGTCCATCAATTTGCATTCTAATCAGCCAAGTTATGCTGGTAACTTATATGTTTATATAAAAATAATATACTTATAATGATTATCACAAAATTAAAGCAAATTTCCACATAAACAAACATCTTCTATTAGAGAATCCCGCTTCTAATTCTATGTTAACGGTCCATACTGCAACAACAAACGGCTGACTTGTGGTATTCATTAGCTCCCTAATACGTGTTACTTTGTCCTAATCTTCCAACACAATTTTATGCGATCAAACGAAAATAGCCTTTCACTACAGCCACATAAAGTTGTAATCGGAAGACGGCAGATTTAATTTTAAGTCGATTTGACATTTCGCCACTAAGTATTTCACCACATTGTTTCGTATTCAGTATTATAAAAGGGGAATTTGTTAATTTCTGTAATGGCAACAGAATAGTGGTGAAGTTTGCGAACGTGAATCTCCTCCTTTGGGGGAAGTTCGCTTTGTATTACCTACCTGTACTCTGAAGATTTACCTTAAACATTTTAAAGTACCTACCTACGACATAGCGGATGAGACGTGTCCGTAAGAATAAGAATAAGAATAAGAATAAGAATAAGAATAAGAATAAGAATAAGAATAAGAATAAGAATAAGAATAAATTTTATTTGTGACAAAGGATACACAGATACCTATTATATAAAAAAAAAACGGGATAAGTACGGGTTGAACTCGCGTGAAGAGGTTTCCGTACGATGTTACCTATCAATTTTTTTTAAATCTACGCACAATTTTGAGTGATTTATCACGTTATTTTAATATCATGGACTTCTTACAGGTTTTCCTATAATCTGTAAGTAGAAAACTAATTTCTGTATTTTTTTTCAATTTTTTTTTTAATTTTCCACTTTCCCCCCAAAAATTACCTCCCACATATATATTTCATCTATTCACGTCACACCTCTGCGTTTGGGTCACAGAAATTGATATGTGTACCAAATTTCAACTTAATTGGTCTAGTAGATTCGGAGATAATTGACTATGACGGACGGACAGACGGACACACGAGTGATCCTGTAAGGGTTCCGTTTTTTTATTCGGACGTACGGCACCCTAGAAACACACACACCAGCCACAAACCGGCTCCAATTCAGCATAATGCAGGTTGTAAAAACCTGTGCTGGTCTTCCATTAGCGCCGATAGTGAGGTCACGCACTTGTCATTATACACAAAGCTTAAACAAATTTAACAAAAGAAAGAATCCAAAAACAAATTAATTACAACATAAAAATACAATATAAAAAAACAATATAAAAGGTAAGATACAATACAAACTAAAAGAAATAAAAACAAAAATATAAACAAGACTAAAAAATTCGAAATAAACTAATAAATCAGAAGGCATTAGTGTAATTCCGCAGTTGTTTCTCGCTTTTTTGGTGCTCATCCCTAACGTCATTTATTTATGGACTTATTACCATTAATGGCGAAGTCAAAGACGAAGACGAGTAGTGTCAAGGCGCACAGCATTCCGCAGCAATCAAAGTAACCACCCTGTAACAAAAGACCACCATGAAATAACAGCTCGTGCGCCATTGTTATTTGGACTACGGGACGCCACGGCTAATTTCTCTCCTTGATCCTTATCCTATTAAGTTCTTGGCGTTGCTTCTGTTTTTAGGATACGGAGTCACCTACTATAATAGGTTTTTTTTGTTACACATTTACGTCTCGTCATGAAATCTTTCATACACATTGTCACGGACAAAGAAAAGAACATGTCATACTTACCTTTCATCCAGAAATAAAATACTGTCCCGAGAGATCATCTAAAAATATTAATAGAAAATACAAAGCGTGACAAAACCCCGTCTTGTGTAAATAACTACCGTCTTCCAAAAGGTTTTAGTGAATTAAAGGCAATACCCCGTATTTCGGCATATGAGTAAGGAATGCCAGAGCAAATTCTATCCCTGTTTTGTTCTTTATTCTTCATGCTCTCGAGTTCAGCAGCATATTAGCAGCCACCTAGCGTTTACAAACGATGGTATCCATCTACTGTCTAGTAAAAAAGATAATTTAGTAATAATATAATTTGATAATAGTAATAATATAATTTGAATTTAAGTAATAAGATCACAAATTTGTATGAAAATGTTACCAAACGGCTGAATAAATATCAAGCATAGAAATTAAAGGCAGGCGAAGCCCCGGAGAAGTACTACTTACTAATACTAGTACTAGTATATATTCTGTGCTAATACCTACTATTAGTACAAAGTGACATCTTAAAACATTACACAGTCAAAAAAAACATTACACGGCTCTAAATTATATTAAGTACCTATATCGTAGAACTAAGGTTATTTTTATTATTATTATTATTATTACTTACTTATCATTTAACTTAAAGATTATTATTCTTAAGATTAAAGATAAACTAAAGCGTTATTACTTAAGGGCTTCTTTTGGGCAAATGACATTTACTTACATTAGAACTCGCTGGCGGCGGAGACAATTCAACAGGCCTGGAAATTGTGTTTTTTTTTGTTTTTACCATTAGAACAATACACAAAATTATTTATACAATTTTTTAAACCGACATTAACTTATTAATAGGTACAGGATTCATATGCGCGCAATAAGCCGTTTTCGACAGTATTTTCAATAAAAGTCAAATTCTTCTTGTTTTCTAACTTTTTTTGTGGAATTTCTATTACTTTACCGAAAATTCTAATTAATACAATTGGTTCCTCACATGTTTAAGTATAATATATATATTTTTTTCAAAGCAATTGTCTTGTCTATTTCTTGTAACATCTTCATTAAGCAATGGATAATTTTAGTATTCAGCGTCTTAACTTAAAGAGCATCAAAATTTTTCTCAACCGGTTAAATCCCTTATTTACAATTTCCATATAATTTCTTCAAAACCTAATGTCGTTTTAGTTATATTTATATTTGTAACCCCCACACATAAACGTTCAAAGATAAGCAAAACGGGTCGCGAAAGGATACGGCAATAATGAATCCGGGCGTCACAATTAAACAGGGGAAGTGCGTGCGGATGATCTTGGAGGAGTAATCTAAGGGACAGGGGTAGAAATAGGGGTAGGAGTTAGGGGTAGGTTCGGCCATTTTGTAGAAACCCTTAATTTGGGGCGCACTAATGATTCGGAATAGAGATAATGTAATGTTTCGTTATTAAAGCCGCTAAAAGTATGGTATTAGGTACTATAATTATGTATGTGTATGTAAGTATTTTTAAAATATTTTCTCTTATTAGCAATGTTTTTAGCAAGTATACTGGAATATGATATTTAAAATAACCTACCTAGTACTTAACATTAATAATTTCTGTGGTTCTAGAATGACTAGTGTCATGATTTCATCACGCATCATTTATTCTCTTATTTATTTATATACAAACGGTTACATTACAATAAGATAACTGCGAAGATACAATAATAACTGCGTAACTTAAACCCTTGATAGGGTTGTCTCTAGGTTGATAGGTTGTCTACAATGAATTATCGTATACTAAACATAAATCGTTATAAAAACATAAATCGTAGACAATAAGTAATTAATAATTAATTAATAGATTGCAACCACATTACTCCAATTTTTAATTCTATATCTTATTTTTTTTTTAATTTTAATAAAATGAGATTAATGCATAACCAGTAATTTATTATTACTGGTTAATTTTAATAAGAAAAACTTATAAATTATAAATAGAATAATTTCTAAATTTTAATTTTGAATGAAAATTTTGACTTTTGATCTTAATGTGACAATATCATATAGGTATTAATGTAATATAACCCAAGTGATTTTTTTAGTTTAAATGAACTCGTTTTTTTTAATTTAATTTAACCAATATTTTTTATACAAGGAGACCCATTATTCTATTAATTTATCCTAATTACGTATTTAAAAACATATTCTTTTCAAAATTATCCAAATTTATTATTTATATATTTATTCTATAGGGAATGAAAATTATTTTAAAAAAATAATTAAAAATAAACTTTCAATTAATAATTTTATGTTTCAATTAATAGTAGGATAATAAGATTGCAAACTCCGATTTGGTAGTGATTCCAAAAAACACAGAAGCAGAACAAATAATCGCTCTCAAGATCTTAACATAATTTATAACCCCATAGGATATAGGAAATAAAATGGTAGGTGTTCGTTATGTGGAGACATATCTACCGCAGAGAAATAGGTACCTCTCGGTTCATTGGAGTCGTATGAGCCAGTGAACCGAGACCGATCTGAGATCAAAAGATCTGAACTAGGTGTTGAAATCAGTGTTGGCTAGAAACGGGGATCATTAGCGCGATTACACAGAGCTACCTCTATTGCCTTTTTCTGCCTTGCGATTATGTATCACTTTGAAATCGATGTGGGATTTTTTTGTATTAAATTAAGCAGTCATTAATTTCCGTGTTCCGCCCCCGGCTTCGCCTGGGATGCAATTTTTATATATATGAACATTCCCCGTTTATCCCGTTTGTAGTTAGTGAAACGTCGCACAGTCTAAAATCTAATGCTAACACCGCGTCATTACACTAGCTAAAGCGGACCGGATCAATACATGACGCAAAACTTAAATTTCAACCCCCCTCAAGAAGAAGGCTGGCGCGGACGGCTCCAAATTCGTATGTTAATATCCCCCACCCACCCTCTGACAGACTTCGCACCCTCCTGCCCCCGCTCGCACCCCCGGCCCGAGGGAACGGACCGAACTATTATAAAGGGTAGCACGAAAGTTAGATTAATGATGTTAGGAGCTGACCAGGGTACACCCGCCCGATGTCATGGATTTCAACAAATCTAAACACGAAATATACCGGTATTAGAGAACACACACATTTATGAATCTATTGATAAACTATTCTTTACTACTGTTCTAGTGGTAAATCTTTTGTACTTTAAAATAATGTCATTGAATTAGTCCCAAATTAGTGTCACATTCATTTTGTTTCCTATGTTTCCTATACTGTGAATAATAATATAGTTGAATTTGTCTATTAATCGAAATTAAATAACAATAATGGGGGTTTATGTAAACTTTTGATATAGGTACATAAAAGAAGTAATTAAATGATACTAGAACAAAAAAGGTGTAATTTCGTTAATAAGCGTATATTCGGCGATGCTTGGTAGGAATCAATCAATGATGATTAATCAAAACAATAATATTATATGGTACAAGCTGGTACTCGCTAACAATGTAGCTTTCTATAGGTGAAAGAATTTTTAAAAGCGCTCCAATAGTCTTTGAGTTCATTCATTACAAACATACAAAAATACATACATACATACAAATCTTTTCTCTTTATAATATTAAGTATAGATATAGATTAGCCTGTATATATTGTGTATATATGTACATTAGTGACGATCCAACATCACGTGCGTCAGTACCTACAACTTCTATCGAGGTTCGCGGTAAAGTGTGGACGATCTAACTTCGCCTTAAACACTCACACACAAATACTAACTCACACATACGTATTTAGAATTTACGCGTCGGAGTGACGCCGCGGGCTGTAAAGTTGAGCTCACATGGGATTAGATTCGTTAAGTCGTAGACAATTTTCAAGCTGGTGCCACAGACTAAAAAACATAACATGCCACAGAGTAATTTAATAACTATTTTTATAATTGGCCTCTTTGGCAATGATTAGTTTAGTTATTTAAAAAAAGATCGCATATGCCGACAACGGCATTTTTAAAACTGTGTATTACGGATGTTAGACAAGGACTAACATCAGACCGAACACAATTTTCACCCAAATGAGCGCAACCTAAAATAACTTGCGAATTAAGGTGCAATATTGCAGAACAGATTTAAAATTGGAAGGTTTTTCTTAAATATTGTTTAAAATATGAAAAATTAAATAAAAGTATCGATTAAAACTTTAGTTCAAAACTTTAGTTAATTAATAAGCTTAAAAAAATAATGTGGTTGTCTCTGAAATTTTTTAGTACTGTGACGAGAAAATTACTGGACCGATTTTAAAAATTCTTTCACTGGTAGAAAGCTACATTATCAGCGAGTAATAATTTCTAAAGATACGCAGAGGAAGTCGCCAACAAAAGCTAGTCATTAAATAAAATTGTAATATTAATAGTGTACCTACCCAAATAATTTATAGGTATAATTTTCTTAAATAAACTGCGGCTTTTAGGACAAACATTTTTTCAATGTTTTCTCAACATACCTCTTATGAGTTTTAAGCTGTCACATATTATGAATATTATTATTTATTAATCAATCTCGTTAATTATTTTGTAAATCTAAATTAAATAATGTTTCAAATTCCAAACCTATGTTTAGTAAGCAGGCATTCAATTTCATCGTACATGTGTGTAGACGCACACACCAATACGTAAGTGTACCACCTTCACTAATACTAACATGTGAATTCAAGCAGTTCAATGTAGTACATCTAAAAACAAAAGATAAAAATAAAAATAAAAATACACTCTCTTATTATCGGGATAGAGTTGATTTACAAAGAAGATGCTTGCATGTCAACTTTAATTGCACTAAGCTTATTTGTTCTTCCTTACTTGTATAAATTACTAGCTGATGCACGCGATTTCGCCCGCGTCTCTTAATAAAACATTATTCGTAGAAAACGGATATTTTGTATGGAGAAGGGTAGAGGGGGGGAAGGGAGGAGGATGAGTAGCCTATGTTGCTCGGTGATAATGTAACTTTCTATAGGTGAAAGAATTTTTAAAATCGATCCAATAGTCTTTGAGGTTATTCATTACAGACATACAAAAATACATTTTCTCTTTATAATATTAGTATAGATTGTTAAAGTGGCTGCCCGCGTTTGTCTGTTTCAGGGGCGGATCTAGGATTTCATTTGGGGGGGGGGGGGCATTCTGACAAAGTTCGGAGTTAGGGTTAATATCACAAGTAATTTTTTTGTGTATTTTTTTTACTAGTTGAGATGCATTATGGTTGTATTGCAAATACTTTTAACCCGCGTAATCGCGTATTTGAACTGTCTCAAATGTCTGACATGAATTATGAAACTTTCGATAACTTTGATTGATATGGATTATATTATTCTATATTCAGTTCATATATGAATTGAATTGTACTTGAATTGAATTGAAAAGTTAAGTCAAAAATATGGAATTCCTGGGTCTTTTGGGGGGGCCATGGCCATAACTCCGCAGCGTCGTCTGCACGGCGGGGTATCCATGAGGATTTCCCAACGTTAAAAAGAAAGGTGTTGCAATTAGTGTTATGCCGACCTTAGCAGGGTAGATAGGATAGCAGGATAGCAGGCTCTGGCATCCCTTATTTTACGGTGTTCTACTGTAAGAGGGTAGTTTACCGAAAAACGAGCTGCTCAATTCATGACTGTGAAACACAATATGCCATGCTATTATTAATGCTATTATCGTTGTCTTTATTTATCTTTGAAGCGATGAAAAAAATCAGTCTTTTCTTCAACGTTATAATTTCTTTCAAAGTCACACGCGACTTGTATACTTTGCATTACAAAACAATATTTCGAACTTTTTAAATTTTCAAATTATGGGAATTCAAATCAGATAGGTACCCACCGTGCGAACAGAGATAAAGTAAAAATCTCAAGAGTTTATATTGTAAACTTTTAAATATTCCAATTAATGGACACGATTAAAAGAATAAATTAAGTAATCTCATTGATACGCGTCGTTCGGACAACCGGTCACCGTGAGACCTTTTGGTCAGAGATCATTTTAATGACAATGTAAGGGTTGAGTCGTACGCGTTCACCTTGTCCGTCTTCCTGTGCCCCTTTGACCGTTGATCTTCAAAAGCTGTTCACAAAGAGCCTCTTCTTTTTCATCTATTCTTAGTTTATCCTATTTAAGAATTACTAGATTTTTTTTATTATTGATTAATTGACATTGATTTTAGTCTTATTTTACAAGTTATCTGTCTTCTTGTGGTCAAATAAACATCGTGATTTAAGTTTCGAAATTAAATCTTTTTTATGAAGGTTTAATAAACAATAAAGTAGGTAGTAGGTAATAAAATTATAATTTAATAATTAAAGTAATCTTAAAAGATTATTGCAAACAGTAAAATATACTACCTTCAATAGTCGATATCTTTTGAAATGTCGTCTGTTGTTTTAAGAGTGAAATCGTCTCTTGCTGCATTTTTTATTATATACTTACAAGCTATTTACAAAAGTAATTCTAGAAATATTGTGTTACGTATTTCCAGTGAAATTAATAATTAGGTATATAAATAAAATTTCTCTTCGAATGTTTATATAACCGAAGTTACTAATTTCATTTTGTTATCTTTTATTGAAATATTATATTAGTCCACTTAAATAATATAACAAAATAGCCTTATTTACTCCGGCCACTGGCAATACATTAACTTCGAATTTATTGGTTGTCCTCGGATATAAACCTCCTCTATATCCTTTCATTTATAGAGGACATTGACGATTTCTTCTCCATTCTTTAAGAAAATCAACTTCCCGTCTCTTTAACCTGACTCTCTTTCTTCTTTTTCCGTTCCTTAGGTCGTAAAAGAATTTATATATCTATTTATAATTAGCGGCTCGCCGCGCCGTCGGCTTTGCACTGATTTTTTTTCTGCAAATTCTATACAAAATGCTTCCTCATTGATCGCTCTTTCCATTAGTGCATGAATATTCGTTCAGCAGTTTTTGAGATTATCGCGAACATCATTCATACATATACACGCGGCGGAGGACTTGGTTTTATAATATGTAAGGATTTACCTACGTTTAAATAAAATAACAACACGAAAATAGATTTCTCTTAAAAACTTCAATATACATAACTTTTTTTATATTAAGATTAGCAGGCAGGCTGACGGTCCACTTGGTAGGTAGATACCGTCGCCTATAACACAAGCAACGCCAAAGCTGCTGCAAGTGCGTTGCCGAATACAAGCAGGATAAGGAAATGGGCTCTGGCATCCCTTACTCACTCACCGAAACACAATAGCATACGTGCAGTTATTTCACGGTGGTCTTCTGTAAAGGGGTTGCCACTAGACGGGCTGCCCAAATGACTGCGAAACGCAGTGTGCTCTGCCACTGCTTTCCGGCTCCAGACCAGAGGAAAATATCAAAAGTTCATTTTTCAAAGTTGACCCAGCCGGGAATTGAACCCGGGAACCCTAGAACAGAGCGTTAAGGCAAGCACCCTAACCACTCATCCAAATAAAAATTAATCAGAAATTTTCTTTGTTTTTTAATAACGATTCCAATATTATGTGTAGATCTTTGTGCAAAAATTTATAACTTCAAACATAGGTTCAAATAGCTGAACAATGAACATGTTAATTTGTCTATTACTACGAAATTATAACATTTGTTTATAAAATTTTGATATTATTAAAAATATATGTATAATCTAAATGAAAATATCACATAAATTACGCAATTTAAATAGTGAAACGGGTAAATTAAAAATATGTCTCCATTTTATGCATATACTGTGTAAGAACCCGCGTCCACCGTACTACACCCACCACTTCGACTCGTCCGCGAATTCACCCAAACCCGAAACTACACTCACACTAACTCCTAGACGTATTTACATTTTGCCCATAAATCGTGTCCCCTCTCTAGAAGTACATATTTACAGGGTGATGCAGTTGGCAATTGGTATAGCAGGAAAATTTTAAACACCTTTTATAACTAATTGACATCTCATTATTTGCTTCTTTCTTTGCGCATTGATAGATTCAACCACAGATTAAGTCATCAGTATGGCTTTAGGCATATATTTTTGAATTATTACCACACTAGCTTTATCCCGTGACTTTTATTACGTGTTATAACATTTATTAAGTATTTAGTTTTGTCTGACGTTGAATTTTTTTATTTATTTATAGATTATCATAGAAGGCCCCCGGTATGGAAATTTTACGAGGAGTAAAATTAATGCAAGCGTTAACTAAAAGGCGTTACGTTATCTGTCGATTTGACATTTGTGTTACAGCTGATATATGTATTTATGTTTCCTAATTCTATTACAATGCAAACGTTGAAATCTTGTATGAAAAGTGTAGTCCGCGTTGAGGAACGAAACTATAGCGCTTTATAACCTGCCGACGCAGCGACATCTTTCGTCGAAAAATGAATTGAACATTTGAAACGTAGTGACATCTGTGTATAACGAACGTAACTAACATAACTTTTGTTGGAACGCGTGACATCTGAGTATGCAGAATGTAACTAAATAATATTTATTTATTTATTTATTTATCTTGTAGCTACCGAAGGTGTGGAAATAAATATATAAACAACCCATTAACACCTTCTCTTGGTACGGTAGCTACAATCTTTATTGGCGTAGGCTGTGCCTCATCTGTCATGTTATTCTTTTTTGTCCTTTGCTGTGTGTTTTTGTTCGGTGCCTGCCTCGTTGGAGGCCATGTAATAATAAATAAATATAAAGTAATTGGTTTAGGTCCCATTGGCCCGGGTGAATTTATTAATTTTATTAAAACCTACAAAAATTTACCCATTCACCCGACTCTTATTTCATATTCCCCACTGGCCCGGAACGTAAAATCGGTACGGTTAGCATTTATTTATTTTTATGTGTTGTGTTTATGAAATACAAACTTATGCAAGTTTCAAAAACTAAATAGGTATATAGTTAAATTTTGTTTTGATATAGATGCTCAATTTTCTCATTAGGCCCATAGAAACGTACACGTATACGTACACGTGTACATGTACACGTACGTACAACGTATAAGTTCATTTTACAAAATACAATTAGATATCCAGTTATCTATTGACACGAGCCCGTTGGATAAGTGGTTAGGGTGCGTGCCTTAACGCACTGTTCTAGGGTTCCCGGGTTCGATTCCCGGCAGGGTCAACTGTGAAAAGTCAACTTTTCAAATTTGGCTCTGGTCTGGATTTGGAAAGTAGTGGCAGGGCACACTGCGTTTCGCAATCATTTGGGCAGCCCGTCTGGCGGCAGTAACCACCCCCTTACAGAAGACCACCGTGAAATAACAGCACGTGTGCTGTTGTGTTTCGGTGAGTGAATGAGGGATG
This sequence comes from Bembecia ichneumoniformis, assembly GCA_910589475.2. Classification (NCBI taxonomy): domain Eukaryota; kingdom Metazoa; phylum Arthropoda; class Insecta; order Lepidoptera; family Sesiidae; genus Bembecia; species Bembecia ichneumoniformis. The sequence goes on along the minus strand of OU342537.1, from coordinate 5,173,034 downwards.
CCAGGGCCCATTTCCCTATCCACTCCTAATCCCCTATCCTTAATCCTACTGCAGTTGGCAGCGCACTTGCAGCAGCTTTGGCGTTGCTTGTGTTATAGGCGACGGTAGCCACCTACCATCAAGTGGACCGTCAGCCTGTCTGCCGACCTGACATAAAAAAAAAAAAAAACGAGGGAAATTTTATACGTTTTAAGAAGTAACCAGCCGTGTTACAGTACTCTTTTCTCTGGATGAAAGGCGTGTATCTCTGACAACGTGTATTCAATACTAGCTCAACTCGGCCACGCTTCGCTGCGGCCCATACGGCGGCGGCGTGCGCATGGGGCGCGCGGTACTGGATACTACCATAGATAAAATACTACTTAACCAGTATAGATGGTCAACCTCCATATAACGATCTGAAGCCAATTTCATATTGGGATTTCTACTCACTAGATGTCACTAATAGTCTCGAATTTAACATTAATGTGTATTTTGTTAAAAATTATAACCAACAAATTCAATCACGCAGTTATAGTTCCTTATTATCGTGGTAATAACTAGAGGGCGACGTTGCTGGGAGTACTTTTATGTATGATATTGTTCCATTTCATGCATATTTTAATGAAAATGATAGAAAAATTTTATTTAGATATTTAATATTATTATATCAGAAAACATTATGTTATTAATTTGTTTTACAATTATAATGCACAATGACCATAGTACAAAAATAACAAATTAAAATGTGTGAGTTATCATTTTTTTCTTCGTAACACAATCGACAAAAACTAGTTAATTTTTATCTATGTTATAACTAACTGAGCTCATTTTTATTTTCGTTTCCGCTGAATCTTCGGAATAGAAAGTATATATAAACACTCTTGTGATAAAATGCATCGTTTTGCAAAAAAATTAAGTTAATCCATCACCCAGTTTTTCAGCTTTCTGAACACAAACATACGTACCTAAGCAAAATTATATCGAAGTATGTAAAGATTATGAATACAAATAACAAAAAACATAATTAATAATATTTTATCGATTGACAAGACGTTTTTCTATTATAGGATATACCTAATCGGTCAGTAATTAACGTTTTAGTTCCTTATTGCCCTATTTTTTAGAACAGAATATACCGTTCATACGGCCCTTTTATCGTTGTTCGTGCCCACTTCTTTTATATTTTAAATAAATTTTAGTAGTGCCATCTCTTGTGCATGAGAATTGACTGAATGGTCGACTGCAGCGACTCTAGCGGATTTTTAATGACAACAAATAAGCGACAAACTACACAGGCGGCATCTAGATATAAGCGAAATTGGATAGGGTACGGATTCAATGTACGTGAGTGACCATCTATACTGGTTAAGTAGTATTTTATCTATGATACTACTTATACATATTAATACTATTGATCGTAGCGTGATGTTATATAGCCTATAGCCTTCCTCGATAAATGGACTACTCAAAGAATTTTTCAATTCGAACTAGTAGTTCCTGAGATTAGCGCGTTCAAACAAACTCTTCAGCTTTATAATAGATTACATGATCATCGGTTGAGTAGTGTGAAAGCAGCGTGAAAGCGTGACAAACAAACTCATTTTCGCATCTATAAAGTTAGTTAGAATTATTAAATATCTAATTTACTACAGAGTGGGCAAGCTGGCTAAAATTGCAATAGCAATTTAATACGAATGATGAAAGTGCGTTGACTGCCGATACAGGATAAAGGAAAAATGAAATGAACTCTTGCATCCCTGGTTTGTTTTACTCATTTACTTTGACAACATTCAGCTGATGGTTGCGGTCGCCAGACTGACTGGTCAGTTTGTAACTACGGAACGCACTTTGCCTTGTCACTGCCAAACATTATAAAGTTAATACCTTAAAAAATATGAAAGATACTCGTAAAATAGATCTATGTATAAAGATTTGCGTATTTGTAGGTATTAAAACAGTATTGTTGTAACTACTTGGAAGAAATTTAAAAGCGCTCGTAATCTTTTATATACCTACCTATTTTAATCGGATCGGCTAAGGGCGGCGCGAACCGGTTTTTTCCGGATTTCGCCGGTGATTTACGTCAATTATCGTGTGGGCGAATTAATGACATTCGGGCTGAGGACGCGCTCAGAAAACTCTGTTAAGCTATTAAGATTTTAAATCAATTAATATGGGATTATATGCTTACAGGATGTAGAGGAATATTAATCCAAGTAATCCAAATAACTAATAAATGGGAAAGTTTATGACAATGGATGTATAGCAGTATGGACGTTTGTTTAACTTTCAGAAAACAATGAAACGATTTGGATGAAACTTTACAATTATGTAGCTTATACATCAGAATAACACATAAGTAACGCGCGGACCAAGTCGCAGGGAAAAAAAAGATCTGATTCTATCTGGGATAACATTTAATGTAAGCAAAAAAAAAAATAGATTTAGTTAGTTCTCATACGAATTTTAAAGAACCGAATCTCAATCTGGTTGGCAGCAGGGTAGACTGCGTTCAGCAGTCTCAAACTTGCAAGAATTACAAGAATGCAAGAAAACCGTATATAGAAGAACACCATCAAAAAACAGCACATGTGCTGTTATACATGAGTAAAGGATGCCTTGTTCTTATCCTTTATGCTATTATAGTCTTCAATGCACTTGCATTTGTGCAATCCTGACAGCCTATACGTCAGACATTATCTTAAAAAGCAATTAAGATTAAAAAAGAAAAAAAGAAAAAATCAGCTAAACAGTAATCGTCAGCATTAGGTGCAAATTAAATTTTAGTTTTCGAGCCGTTTTATATCTTATAGGGGAGCATAATAAGCCTAACTAGACATACTACTACATACCTATTAGTAATACTACAAAATAGTGTTTAGTAAAAAATATATAAAATTCATTTTCGGTAAATAACTCTTGAAATTCAATTAAATGTAGCCACACTACAAAATTCAAGGCTGATATTTCTTAAGCTAATAAATTTCGGCCTTGTCTTTGTGACCTAAACCAAATCAAATATTCAATACCAAAATCAATATTTTTTCCTTACTGGTTTAATTTATAAAATGTATCATGCAAGTGTGTATAGTGTGAATATTCATAAATTGAATTTTATTTTCTTGATAGTTAATGTAAAATAATGCAAATAGGTAAGTATCTATGATTAATATGTGTGTATGTTCCCTAGGACTCTAAAACCGCTCAACCGATTCTGATCAAATTTTCAGGCAATTTTCAGATTAGTTAGTAGCGACCGGATAAACATTTTTTTTTGTATACAAAATTAGATTTATTCTATTTAAAAATAAAGACTGAATAAATGTTAACCTACTTAATAAAAAGGGTCAGGCAAATGTTATAGACAACAAAGCCAGGCAAAGTCTCGGCTAGTGTTATACATATAAATCACTCAACGTTTCCCAAGTGAGCATGAGTCGTGGATTATATTCGGTCTTATAATATCTATACATATTATAAGACTAAATCATTGTCCGCCTCTATCTTTCTCCGCTAACTTCTAAACCAATAAACTAATAACTAATAATAATACCAATAAACTAGGATTTTGATACGGGTTTCACTAATAGGTTCGTGTATATAAATTGCAGAGCAAAAATGCATTTGTGCTATGCCGTAATATTATAATTTGTTAAAAAAAATTGTACATACATAAGTAGGTACTAACTACTTTACTTATCTGTATATATTCTGTCTGAAGCGTTTAATTAATTCACAAGAGACGTAAAACGGAGTGAGTCCTAATGAAAGCGCAGGTTTAATTTTGGTATTAAAGCTAAAATATAAGTTTTAAATTTAACTGGTAGATAAATAAATGCGTCTCGTGAGCGTTTTATTTCGATGAAACTTCGCGAATATTCTCGCCGGTAAATAACGTACGAACATAAAATCAACATTAGTTTATTATTACCACTTATTACAGATGTTAGAAGTTATTATTTGCTATAAAGTTGTGTTTGCTATTACGATATAATATTTAAACTAGGCACCTAACTACTTGTAGGTATACACCTAACTAATTATAGTATATAGATAATTTTAGGTATTTAGGTGGGTAACACCCTAAAAAAGTCAGCAGAAAAACCTGTTTATTTAAAAAAAAAATGATGTTAGCGATAATAACGGGTCTCACTAATACGGGAGAGTGTCGCTTCTGCCATGAGGCAGAGGAAACACCAATTCATATCCTGTGCGAGTGTGACCCCTTGATGCACAAGCGCAGTCACATCCTAGGAAGCCACGCAATGGCTTGTGGAGATGTGAAGAATGCCTCTATCAAAAAAGTACTACAGTTCCTTAACGTGGTAGGTATAGGTAGAGAGCTTTAGTTCACGTGGCGATCACAATATTTCAGCAATGGTCGAAGTGATGCTGGTACTCTAGCAGACAGAAATAGCCACTAAGATAAGATAAAAGATAAGATAGCGAAAATATTCACGTATTATATCGGAGGTTTGAAGGTATCTTCTTAAGAATAATTTAGTTTATCCTAAGTTTTTGATTTCTCTTGCCATTGGGAGGGTTTGCAATAATCACCACGCTAGGAAGGCGGGTTTGTGATTGTGATAGCGGTATAAAGTTTCACAGAAGACGCTGCAGCCCATTTCCTGCTAACCAAGTTTAATTGCCTCTAACGACACGCTCCCGGTGGCGGATGGGAATATTCGTAATCCGTCTCTTAGGCCAGGTGGACATACGATCTGAAAGGCTTCGCGGGAAGCGGTTGCATGCGAAGGACATAAGACTGTACGTAGTGATGAGCTTTGGAAGAGGCCTACATCCAGCTAATGATGATGAAATGATTGATTTTAATGACGGCCACACTGCGTTTCGCTGTCAATAACCACCCCCTTACAGAAGCCCAACCTGAACCGCCTATTTCCCTGTCCCTATCCTTTATCCTGCATCCTCTATGGTCGGCAGTGCACTTGCAGCATCAGTGGCGTTGCTTGTATTATAGGCGACGGTAGCCACCTACCATCAAGTGAGTCGTCAGCCTGTCTGCCTCTCTTTAATATAAATCCTAACTGATATTGTAAATGCGAAAGTGTATTTGTTTGTACATTTTCACGCCTTAACATTAAATGTTGCATAGGTACACGTTATCAGGGATGCAGAAACGGACATTACGCCCTATAAAAACTTAATTATGAGTAATGAACTTTGAATAAATGTTCCAACACCTAAGAAAAAGGGTCGCTGATCAAGTCGCGAGTATATAAATGCTAGTAAATTATATATTTAGTATTGTCGTAGTAATACAAAAAGAAATGGCCTGTAATAATGTCTTGACCTGTGGTTAAAACATTAACATTTTTTATATCGCCTTATGGAAACAAAAGAAAATCACGCAAACTCGAAATTCATTAAATTATTTTAAATTTCAGGTCATTCGAAGTCCGTGTGAAAATTCTTTCAAATGTTTCGTCGCTGGAAAAGAAATAAGGCTACATCGGATTTGATTCATATAAATATACAAGTAAGTAATAAATCTTGTACAATGAAACCAGTTGCAAAAAACCATTACATTTTTTATTGGGCCATTATTATTATTATTATTATTTCTTGTTTTCATATGTCTTAATTTATTTCCGGTATTAATATATTTGTTACGTAAATTTTTATTACTTATTATATTTGTTATATAGGATAAAAAGTGTGAGTGCTAAAATCATTGCAATAAGTTTGAAAATAATATGTTTAGGAAAAATCCTTTGCTGTGTCGTGCCGTGACATACTATCAGTCAGCGCCAGTCCTTACTTACTCATCGAATCAAAACAGCACTCGTGCTGTTATTTCACAGTGTTCTGTGAAGGGGATGGTTACAGCCGCCAGACGGGCCGACCAACTTACGAATGAATAACTCGGATTTCCCTATACTTGTATTAAAGTTTCACTATACATTCTTAATATAATATACTCATAATCTATACTTCTACTTATACTAACAAATAAAATTGAAATGTCTGTTTGTAATGTCAAAATAACTGTTTTTTACTAAATGTATATGGTATATTAACAAAAAAAACTCTCTGAATTTTGACTCTCTGTCTGTTTGTTCCGGCTAATCTTCGAAATGGCTTTTTTGATGGTCCTTTCACTGGCAGATAACCTTTGTTATAAGGAGTAATAACATATAATATTAATATATAATTAAAAATATATAATATTAATAAAATAAAAAAATAAAATAAAAATAAATATATAAGCAGTGTCCAGCGCCCCACGATCACGCCGCAACAAAGCAGGCCCAGGGCTGTGTTCCAGCAGTCCTTCCGCCAAGGCTAATTTTGCACTAATCACAGTTCACGTCATTCCAGCACTCCATTCGAGCATAATTTGATTCAGACAAGATTTAATCACACCTCTTTCGAACGACCTGTTAGAGCTAATTATATGGTCTGCCTGCCGGAAAAGAAAGCCAAGGCAAAGGAGTGCTGGAACACACCCAGCTCACAGTATGTTAATTTTGATACAGTAGGCCGACGCCTTTGAAGTTGAAAAATGAATGGCCGCCATCTTGATTTGAAGGTGAATTTCATTTTCATAATCGGCACCCCAAGAAACCTCGATCACACCCATATCTATTTGTCAATAAATGGCTTATGAACACTAGATATTAATATTTAAATGTATTAAATTAAGCTGTTTGTTTCTGATAAATAAAATATAGACCCAAAACACCTCAAAACATTTTCCAAAATGATCAAATATACACGCCATTTTGTTTAGCACACGCAGAGCACAATACAACAAAATGCAATAAAATTAAATTAAGTAATAGAAAATGTGCTTACCCTTTCTTCATCGTGCGGAAATTGATGAAATTACTTAATTACTAACGCACCATACTAATTTAAGAAACTTAAATTTTAAAGACGCGATAGACCTAGAAAACTTGTACCGAGCTACTAAGAACGACGAAGTAGGCAGCTCGGTTAGGTCCCACTCGCGTCTGACCCCTTATGCCCCGCACGATTGCCTTGTCTAGACGTCTCCGTCGGCCTACTGTCTGAAAATATTAATATACTGTGCCCAGGTTCAGCCAGTATATAATATAGATATTTGATAGACATTATTATTATAAGACTGATTAAAATAAGAGTAAAAATATCTGTAAGTAGACGTGATGCACTAATTAAAAATTAATTTAATTGGATGTAGACATTTGTATATAACATGTACCGTACCCCTCTCTTATTTGTGGCTGTTGCCAGCAGGTTTGATCAATTGTAAGATTACCATCATATACAATTTATAAATAAATGAATAAATAAAAATAACAAAAAAATTAACCTAGTCTACAATCAATCCTTCTTTGGTACTGACTGTATTGAATAATGATAGATTTTAACAATATTGTTTAACTGACGTCATACGCAAAAGAAATTCAACTTCACAATTGTTGAATTATTGAAGTACATTGAATGAACCTATTATTTCTTAGATAACAACAGATTCACTTTTGAAATTTCAGGAAACGCTGCCTTCAAAGTTGTTGAAGAATATTGGAGACAAGTTCATTATCAGATTGGAGTAAAAAGGTAGGTACTTTCTTATAGCCTATTTTATGTAAATAAGTAACTAGTTTTTCTTAGGTGTTAAATCATTTGTTCAGTCTTTTTTTAATGTTAAGATCGGCAGACAGGCTGACGGTGTGACAGGGTAACGGTGACAGACTCCAATGGGAGGTGGCTACTGTCGCCTATAACACTAGCAACGCCAAAGCTGCTGCAAGTGCGCTGCCGACTACAGTAGGATTAAGGATAAGGGATTGGGAGGAGATAGAGAAATGGACTCTGGCATCTCTTACTCACTCACGGAGTTATTTAGTTATTTTTAACTAGCGACCCGTTCCCGGCTTCGCTCGGGTGCAATTCTCTGTGTTGTTTCATATTGTGTTGTGTTATATTTGAAATAAACGGAAATTATTGTTATTATTATTGTATTTTAATAAATATTGCTAAATTTTTCACATGCATATGCTTATATGAAGGTTCCTGAATAATGTGTTTATCCCCCTGTCACTCCGTCTAGTTCTGCAACAATATGTAACGGATTTTGTTCCAATGCTTTTTTCGTTTACAGAAGTTTGTTGGATATAATTGCATTAGAATTTAATTTAAAATATTTAATAGAGAAAAGTTCATTTTTTGATCTCAAAACATTTTTCGGGCGTTTATCTCAGCTTTGCAATAAGTAAAATTTGATCTTATTCTGCTTATCTTAATGGCAATATTATGTAAATCAATACTAATTTATTTATTATTATAAAAAGTACATTTCATTTGTTTAAATATATCTTTAGATCTTTAGAAAAGTAGATGCATTAAGAAATTGCTTTTATCTGCTAAGTTTATCTGGTGTTGCATAAGTTTATAGGTGACATCACCATGCAATTGACATCTCAGCCTGTCTAGAATAAATCATTTAAAATGTTTATTAGTTTAAAAATACCTCGTGTTGTGTTTTTTTATTTATTTTCTTATTTTTTTTAATTGCAGCTGTGCAGACGAGAAATTCATAACTTCAAGACCTGGATTTTATTCAAGATTCATCACAGCGACTGCGTAAGCTTCTTCCTCAGTGTTCGCTTCGCTAAAGGTGGTTTCAGCTTTAAGCGCTTCGCAAGTGAACATCTAAAGAGCTATAGGGTGTCTAGAATTTACAATTTTGATACATTTGTTGAGCGAATCTCTTTTAAAACGATTAAAAGTTTATCTTAGGTAATAGTCGAAGAATTAAATTATTATTACATTAAATAGAATGTATTAATTGTTTTTTTTTACTTTGTCCGCGTATCTATATAATTTATAGCTGGAACCAACCATAAAATTTCATAAAATTTCATTAAAATTGATTGGGTATAGTTTCGGAGATTAGCGTCAATGAATATCGCCTTTAATTTCTGAATTAAATATATTTTTTTTTGTTTTAATATATTAAGATACTAGCTGAGCCCCCAATTTCGTACGCGTGGTATTCGGTATAGCGCGTAACTCTTTTGTTTGTAAACAGATTGGAATGACGCAAACACTAAATGTTAGTACCACTGGTTTATTGTAGATTTTTACAATAAACCAGTGAAAACCGCATTCAAATCGGTTAAGCCGTTTCTGAGATTAGCGTGCACAAACGCACAGACAAAAATTCTAAAAACTAGACAAAAACTATTTTTTTTTACCTAACATAGGACAAATAGTTTTATTTTATTTTTTAAATATTTAAAATACAGACACGGCTCGTTTACGATTATAATTAACATGAATAATAAACTACTTAGTCATCATACTTAGTCATTTATTTAACATTTTCTCTAATATTTTGCAAATTCACATATAAACATGTATGCATTTGTCCCATAAACATTGGGAAGGTGTGTTTACCTTATTTTATTGTTTGAAATTATCTCATTATGTACCTATTATCGCAAAGAAAATGAGTAAACAAAAATATATTTTCATACGAAATTAAACTTTAATTCCATTAAAATCAAATAAATTTGTTTAGTTTGTTAGTTTGGTGTATGTATTTAGGTAAATAGATAAATTCCACTGTTAGTCATGAAATTATAAAATGTTCCCAAAATTACTAATATAAAGGACTAATATAAGGTTGCTAACTTCAACTAGGAATACAAGTAATACCAGAGGGATACCTTAAAATAGGCATAAGAATAAGCACAAACCAAGCACCAACCACTTGGTTTGTACTTATTCTTATGAAATAGGTAAGCATCTTTATAATAATTAATCTTTTAAATAAATATTTATGTTAGGATTCTCATAACGGGAATGTATTTTAGCTATTATATCTGCGATCACTATTACAGTAGTCAATCGAAATAAAATAATTAACAAATGAATATTGGTTGTTTTATTTACCCGCATTGCTTGCATTAAAACAGCGAGCTTTTGCATCGCGCTTTGTTGCCGCTACATTCAAAGCTTTTTTTATACAATATTCCTTAGCAGGTAGCTAAGGAATATTGTATTAATTATCAATGTTGTTGTTATAATATTCTTTATACTTAAGTATACCTACTTAAGGTGGCGCTGTACGAGCGTGGGAACTCAGTAATAGGTATTTGTGAGAATTTGTTGTCTCAACTTACTATAATGCGAATGACCCAAGACAGAATGCGACGCAACACATTCGCGCCACTTATTCAACTCGCGAAAATAATAAAACATACGCCAGCAATTCCAATAATTTAGAAAAACCTTTATAGATGGTAGCTATTGACATCCCAATTTCAAATGTACATTATAGGTAGGATGTTTCCATCGAAAAACATTTTTAGATTTTAGTCAGTATTTACAAGAATTCAACCTGCGAAAATGTCACAAATTCTGCACATTTAAAAAATTAATTATACTAGATATAAAATTAATTTCAGTTTTTTGTTGCGATGCAAACCTTTATATTGTGTCCTAGAAATGTCATGTTTTTTTATACATTGCTACGACCTATAATTAATGAGTAATCATGGAATTACGTAGTATGGAATAAGTAAGCTGTTCGAGTTGGAAAGTGCCCTCTTAAACCTTTTCTTTTATGTTACAAAACACTATTTAGTTAATAGTGTATAACATACATAGTAGGTACCTACATTCGAAAATTCTCAAACCCAGTTGAAATTGATAAAAAACGTATCTAAAATAATTGAAAAAAAAAAAAAGGTTCTTATCACAGCCATTAGGTAAGATGTATATTTTTATAAATAAGTATATAAACGTAATTTTTAGATTTATTTTAATAAAAGAACATTAGTTTGTAAATTAGCGGATATATACCTCCTGAACCTCGTCTACATTATTGTAACTTTGTCTTTTTTTTAATTTCGTATTAATCTAATTATTTTTTTTTATTTTGATAAATAAAACACAGTTAGACAAATTAAAAGGAACACAAAGTTTCAATTAATAAATAACTATCGTATCAAAATAAAATCAAGACATTAGAAGTAATATAATTTTAATATAAAACTTTTATAAAAAGTATAAGAAGTAAGTATTAAATTTTAAGTTAGGAAACCTTAAAAATCATGCATAACTTCGCTGTAAAAAAAACTGTGTTCGTTAGTAGGTAAGTTATTTTTCCAAGTTAGACAATTTCGAGAGATATTTAAAATTCGATTATAATGCTCATTTACGTATGTCTAAATGTATGATTATATCTATAGTACAATCTAAATGTGTTTAAGAAAGTACCTAACAATCAGAAAGACACAAGCGCCATCAAGCATTTTTTTCATAACTAACCGTTCGGAAAAAAAGCGCGCCAGTAACGGCATCTTTTAACCGGCTGGGGGAATTTTTCCCTCCGGTCATAACACCCGACCACGTGCATTTGTTTTGGTTGAGTTTTTTTCTCAAAAAAGATAGCATACATAAGGTCAGCTCGGCGGTGTAGATGCACAAGCAAAATGGTCGTCATTTTTTTCTTCTCTTTTCAACCATCTGTCTATCCTTTTCAGACAAAAATGCGATCGTTATTTCTGTTCCGGTGCGAGTGTGTGCGTTGTACGACCGCAGCTCCCGGTAAACGCCGCGCGTTTGTCGATCAAATTTGAAACTTATCGCCTAGTCGCAGCGACCATTTCTAGTCCGAACTAACACTGTCTTACGTCTAATAGTGGACCGAGAAAAAATAGAAATATAGGAGGCACGGCGTGTACGATAAAGAGAGCTCGAGTCGTTAACGATTCTGCGCTGGAAAGTTGCGCAGATTGCGTTTTTGGTGCTTTTTTTGGGGGCATCGCCTCATACCATCGGGTGTTTTTATTTCTGTCTTTTTCTAGCACGCACTCTCGCTCCTTGAATGTTAGTGTCTTGGTGTGCGAATGAAGGGTGGCCGGTGTTTATGTGTTGCACAGCCCGGAGCAAGCACCTAGTGCTAGATTTTTGCGTGAACCGTCCTAGATAGTTGATAGCCGGAATGTACATAGGCAGGGTATATAATGAGTTGCGTCACTGCCACATAGACGCATCACATAGTAAATAGAAACCCGAACAAAAGGATGAAATGACGACTAATGGCGTAGGTACTCACTCTCTAATAAATAGTTTGCGAACAAAAAGTTTCGTTATTGCAGCTTTTGTTTTAAATCATTTGATATTCAATGTGTACAATCAACCCACATTATGTTCACCTCAATTACTCATTTTTTTTCGTATGCCTAGGTGCCTAAATACCTCGTTATAAAGCAGAATTCGGTCACTTTACGGCATTCGAGCTTTAAGCTTTAAGCAAATTTGAACAAAATCTGTTAATACACTTAAATTTCGATCAGAAAACATTTTTTTTTTTGGTAAGGTCGGCAGACAGGCTGACAATCCACTTGATGGTAGGTGGCTACCGTCGCCTATAACACAAGCAACGCCAAAGCTGCTGCAAGTGCGCTGACGACTGCAGTAGGATTAAGGATAAGGGATGGATAGGGAAATGGACTCTGGCATCCCTTACTCACTCACCGAAACACAACAGCATTATACACAAAAAAAATACACAAAGCTCAAACAAATATAACACCGTGAAATAACAGCACACGTGCTGTTATTTCACGGTGGTCTTCTGTTAGGGGGTGGTTGCTGCCGCCAGACGGGCTGCCCAAATGACTGCGAGAACGCAGTATGCCCTGCCACTATTTTCCAAATCCAGACCAGAGCCAAATTTGAAAAGTTGATTTTTCAAAGTTGACCCTGCCGGGAATTGAACCAGGGAACCCTAAAACAGAGCGTTAAGGCAAGCACCCTAACCACTCATCCAACGGGCTCGTCAATTAATTTTTTATGTAAAAGTCTGTAGACAGGCTGTTAGGTGGCTGTCGTCGCCTATAAAACAAGCAACGCCACGGCTGGATCCTAAGGATTATTGTTTTTTTTAGTTAAGGTCGTCAGAGAGGCTGACCTGTTCACTTGATGATAGAAGGCTACCAGTTGCCTATAACTCAAGCATCGCTACAGGTGGATTCTAAGGATTATTGTTTTTTAAGTTAAGATCGTCAGACAGGCTGACGGTCCACTTGATGGTTGATGGCTACCCGTCGCCTATAACACGCCACGGGTGCTACAAGTGCGCTGTAGACCATAATAGAATTAGAATGGCATAGGACAATGCGCTCTAGCATCCCTTACTCACTCACCAAATAATTGTATGCCTTGCCATTACTTTTTTTTAAAAAAAGGGTATTAAGGTGCCCTTTTAAAAAAAGGTTAAAAAGGTAAAAAAGGGCGGTAGGGGTATGTGGGGGTTACCAGTGCTTCGCGCTATGCTAAGTCATAGCGGCACTGGCACTATCCACTAAAACTCCCCTGTGTCTCCTTGCCTTTCGAGAGGGATGGACCGGGCTCTGCCGAGGCAACAACTCCGATCCATGCCTTGCATGCATATCTGTCCTATATCAGGGCAATGAAGAGCTTGTGAGCTTTAGGATGAATATTGAGAAAGGGGCTTTGGCTTTTTCCAACATCGAAATGCAACAGTTCACGTGTTTTCTATTTTTGTGGTCTTCGGTAATGGAGCGGTGGCTGCTACCAGAAGGACTGTTTGTATAGGTTGCCTGATTACTTTAATGGGGTTTATGACTTCAAAATGCACTGTACCCTGCCAATACTGAAGAGATTACTATATTACTGATTGACATTAATAAATTACACAAAAAATATAGATACCCACATTATTACATAAAGATTGTTAAGGTGGCGCTGTACAAGCGTGGGAACTCAGTAATGGGTATTTGGGAGAATTTGTTGTCTCAACTTACTATAATGCGAATAACCGAAGACAGAATGCGACGCAACACATTCGCGCCACTTATTCAACTCGCGAAAATAATAAAACATACGCCAGCAATTCCAATATTTTAGAAAAACCTTTATAGATGGTAGCTATTGACATCCCAATTTCAAATGTACATTATAGGTAGGATGTTTCTATGGAAAAACATTTTTGGTATTATAAGTCTTATAATCAGTAATTATAAGAATACAACCCGCGAAAATGTCACAAATTTTGCACATTTTAGAAATTAATTATACTAGATATAAAATTAATTTCAGTTTTTTGTTGCGATGAAAACCTTCATATTATGTCCCAGAAATGTCATGTTTTTTTATGTATTACTAGGACCTATAATTAATGAGTAATCATGGAATTACGTAGTATGGAATAAGTAAGCTGTTCGAGTTAGAAAGTGCCCCTCTTAAAGCAATAACGTCAATACGGGTCTATCGTCACAAAATTCGGAATCCTCAAGAGACTTAGTTAATCCAAATTGCTGAATCATTTTGGAATTTGGAACTATATGAATAAATATTATTAGTTCAAAAGGAATAACCTCTTGAGGTTATTTTATTTTTTCCAGATTTCAATTGCGTGAGTTGTAGGTGTACACCTACAATTCCCGCAATTTCTAATATATCTTTCGAATAGTGAAAGAATATTTTCAAATGGGTGCCGTGTTTCAGGAGATCTCTCCATATAATAAATTATATACAACCTAACAAAACCCGGGTCTAATGATTATTTATATAATTTCGTGGCTTATCAATAGATGGCGCTGCTAGTCTCAATTTGTTATAATATTAATTAATTTTCTATGTAGGTAGGTATATTTGTTTGTGTTTTTTTTTAATAAAATTGTGTTTGCAGTCAATTTAGAAAATGAAAATCAAGATACTGACCACTAATTTGATTAAAGTATGTGTTTTTAATCAAATATGAGCATACATTACCAAATGACAACAAAAATGTGATAATAAATAAAATTAGATAAAATTATTTATAGACAATGCAGTTGGGGCGGTCGCCTATTGCTGGCTCTGGGCATTTTAGAATAATGGAGCTTATTTATTAAAAAAGTTATGAAAAAATATTTTATTGAAATGGGCAATGTGTATTTATTCAATACATTATTTACTTATTGTCACAACAAATGAAAAGATTCCTGTTAAATAACTCTGAGAGATCTTTAACACATTTGAGTTGGCTCGTCTGTACTTTTATAGAAATTGCTATTGCCTTTTTGTAAACTTTCCCTTACGATTGTACACACATTCTACGATTTGTACTTAATTACGTTAGGTCTACCTTTGAAGTGACGTGGTAAAAAATATTGTTACAACCAACTATGGAACGTTCTGAAAAAAGCGTTCGCGCCGGCCGAAAGTCTCGAACGTCCCACCCTGTCGATAGTAGTCACGCCACTTCCCGATTAGTGTCTAAGGAAATTGGTAATTATGTTTACGACATAGAGTTCACATTCAACAGAAATAGAATTCCCGAACTTTCAATGGCTTGTTTACAATCTTGTTTATACTTCTAGTAAATTCGAAATACATCGAAGCGTTTGGCGCCAAATATAAATAAGAGAGCAAGCGGGCGAGATCAGTTTTAGTTTGTACGATAACAACCGATTCGAAAACGACTCTTCGAAGCTTTTGATAAGTTACCTGCGACAGTGAACCGGCGACACATTAAGGGAATCATTGACTGTTAACAAGTTTAACTGTTTCATCGGACATAACCTCACATAACAATATCTTTCCTCTGTTTAACATGTGTTTTTAAGTATTATCCAGTATTCACATGATGCTTTAAAAATTGTCTACTAGAATTATGAAAAAAAAAACACAGGTATTGATAATTTTAAACTCTAAATAACATATCTAAATGGTTCGAACTAAATAACCAAATTACTCTCATAGCAATGCGAATTATATAATTATATAATTTATATGTATAAAGGGTAAAAATTTGATATAAGAATCTAACTAAAACTCTTTGTTTACTCTCAATTTATTTTTTTTAATATAATGATCCTCAGACAGGCTGAGTTTATTTAACAGTAGGTGGCTACCGTCATTTATACACAAGTAACACCACAGGTGCTGCAAGAGCGCTGCAGATCACAGTACGATTGAGGATAGAAGATTAGGCTCTGGCATCCCTTACTAACTCATCGAAATACAAAAGCAGACATTCTAATTCACGGTAGTTTTCCAGTGGTTACTGTCGTCAGACGGACTGCCGGTCCGCCCTTGCAGACTGTAAAATGCAGTGTGCCCAGCATAATTGTGAAGATTAGGCTCATGCAATATTTTTCAATGTCCTAATTACAGGCCAATTTCTAGTTTTGTACAGTCATAGCCCAGGTTTATATGGAAACTGGGTTTCTACTTTAACATAATAATAAATATGTAGATTTCTGAGAGAACGCCCGCGCATATTGTACAAAAGCTTATTCTGACACTCAAGCCGAAAGAGAAAAAAGATAGTCGAGAAAATTGTTTTAAAAATTTCTTCAGTAAAGGCACACAATATACACTCGCAGCGCCATCTGTGGATATAAATTAAAAATTATAACTCACAAAACATACTATTTCAAAAAACGTAGTCGTTGAAAAGTTTAAAAATTTAAAATTTTGTAAGCCTAACTTTTACATTCTTATAATTTGTTACAATTGCAGCGGCATCTAGCGTCGAGTAGCAACACTTAATGACGTGAGTGCAATGAATACAATAATTATTCAAAATTTATTCATATATCAAAAAAACTTCATACTAAAAACACTTTTAACTATCTCCACTCTTAATTCAAGCTTTTTTCTCTCACATTAATTACTAACGGAATGTGATTACAGCGCCTCTAGCGGATTTTATTTGAATTAATAAAAATTCTAAATTCTCTTGCTCATTGAATTGTATAAAACTTTTTACAGATGAGCAAGATATTAAACGCTTTTAATAATTTTAGTAATACTAAAATAATACTAATAAATAATACTAAAATTTTTAGTTAACTTCTGGGTTGTGGAGTGTTTCTTCGTATTGAAACCTTCCTAGTATCTAGGATCAATGATATAATATTAATTATTCAAAATTTGTTCATATATTAAAATTACTATATATACTATATATAAAAAACACATTTAATTATCTGCACTGTTAATCGAAGCTTTTATTCCTCTGAGACTAATTTCAAACGGATTTTATTTACAGCGCCTCTAGCGGATTTTATTAGAACTAATTAAAATCCTACAATCCTTTACCCCTAAGTTATGGAGTGTTTCTTCATAGTTAAACCTTCCTAGTATCTAAGATCAATCAATTATATGTATATATAAGTAATTGGTAAGCTAAGCTAAGCTATTGCTCCCAAGCTTGTTCATGTATGTACAGTAACGACTATTGTAGATAGGTATATATTTTTTATATTATTCTATTTTAGTAGATAGAAAACTTTTACCTATCTACTTGAAAAGCCCATCGATTTATCATAATTTGTCAAAAATATCTTGTACATATTATAATAAAATCGTAAACGAGCCGTGTCTGTACATTAAATATTTTTTCAAAAAATTTGTACACGTTGTACTTACTCGTATGTTACCGAGGTCAAAAAAATAATTTTTAGAATTTTGTCTGTTTGTCTATGCGTTTGTGCACGCTAATCTCAGAAACCGATTTGAATGCGGTTTTCGCTTATCTATTTTAGTAAGCTTCTCGTAACATTTAGTGTTTGTTTTAGTCCAATCGGTTTACAAACAAAAAGTTACGTGCTATACCCAATACCACGCGTACGAAGTTGCAGGCTCAACTAGTAAATAAATAAAATTAAAAGAAATTAAAAATATATAGAAATATAAATTTTCTATTATTAAAAGTTTAAAAGAAGGGGGATCGGACAAATTTTCAGAAAGTGTTTTAAATTAATCTTCATGGATATTTATTGCCATAAAAAATACTATTTTATTTATTTATAGCCTTTTAGGTACTCAAAATCATGTTTTAATATTGTTTGTTTGAAAATGCCGCCAATACGCCACGATAGTTCATCTGAGAGCGCGTAACGTCATTTGTGGTCATATCATAACAAAACAGCTGCATTGGAATAAGACAATGATTGCCCACAAATGACGTCACGCACTGTGATTGGTGTTTCAGTATAGATTAAAAATATTGTAAATAATAAAATTTTATTTCTTCATTTAAAAGTATTTAAATGAATTATATTAAATTATTATTCGATAAATAATCGTACATATTTTCTTTCTAAGTACATTTTAGATTTTAATCTGATTACTGTCCGATACCCTATTTAATATTTTATAATTTAATATTTTTATTATTATTTTCCAGATAGTAAGCCCAACGAATGATTTCTTAAAATACATCTTTAAAATTAATTAATGCCCTTTAATGTTTTCGCACTAGCATTGTTCGTGTGTAGTGCATATTTGGATATGTATTATACGTACTGGGACGAAAAAATCCCACTAGCTATGTCTAATGCAACTTCAGGAAATGCATTAAATGTAGCACATTGACGTAAGCACCTCGATAATAATAATATTAAATTATCACGTATTGTCAGGAGGTTCTTCACTCTGCAGCCCTAACCACCGGTAGCTTGGATCTTGAAATTTAATGTTAAGTTTAATGTTATATGTATATAAAGAGAGACATTTTTTTTAAATATTATTAAGGGTGGAAGGCAGGCTGACCATTCACTTGATGGTAGGTGGTTAGCGTCGCCTAAAAACACAAGCAACGCTTATAGGGTATATTCTGTATTTAATAGGAAAGTTTTTAAGATAGTTAGCCGTTTTAAGCTTATTTTTTTACAAGACACAAGATTTTTTTTAAATATTCTATCTGCAATCCGTTCCAGAGCCATGATCAGATCTTTTCCAACATTGAATACGTACTCGTAGGTTGATTCTCCAGCGAGAATCATAACCTATATGAGTTTTAATTTAATGCCGTCTGTCAAGATTTAGAATTTACCATATTTTAAGGCGAGTAGTTCTTCTTTTGTTTAAGCAAATCTAGAGCCAGATAATTTGTATGGTGCAGAAGTCTGTCTTTGTGCAGTATTTGGTCATCTGTTCCTTAATTAAAAAGATTTTTTTTCTTTCATTTTTGAGAAATTCATAAAAGTTATTGAAAGATACTTCATATCGTTCAGTGGTACTATTGAACGATATTGAAACCATATTATACCTAACAGAAATCAGTTTTGGGAATATTCCTTCTTTTGTAGAAATGGCTTAATGCCGTGTCGACATAAGTGATAAAAGGTGTACATACTGTATAAGTTAGGTATAATATAAATCGACTTATTATTTATTATATTATATTTATCTATTTATTATTTATTATATAACATATAATAAATAATAAATCGACTTTCTAAAAAACACCAGGGTCAACTTTGAAAAATGAATTTTCCAAATTTGATTCTGGTCTGGATCTGAAAAGTAGGTGCTAGACACATAACGTTTCGCAGTCATTTGTGCAGCCCGTCCTGCGGCAATAACCACCCCCTTACAGATTACCGTGAAATAACAGCACGCGTGCTGTTATTTTTCGGTGAGTGAGCAAGGGATGCCAGAGCCCATTTTCCTATCCCATCCCTTATTGTTAATCCTACTGTAGTCGGCAGCGCACTTGTCCCATCAAGTGGACCGTCAGCCTGTCTGCCGATCTTAACATTAAAAAAAAACAATAATCATTGATAACAAGTTTATAACTGGTTTATTCAATAAATACATATTATTTTTACTCAGTGTTATTATACGGCTTCTGTTATTGTAAATTGTTTTAGAGAAATTACTTATTATGTAAATTATTTAGCTATGATTAGTTCTCTAATAAAAAAGTAAAACTAGCTTTTGCCTGCGACTTATGTTCTGTTATTCTAGTGTATAAACTATATTACTGTAAAGTTTCTTTAAAATCGGGTCCATCCATTTCTCACAAACTTTCGGATTTATATAGATATTGTTTTTATACGTGAATATTTTATTGGGAATCTCTGGGAGTCTACTTTGAGCTCTTTAATTCCAGTATAGTATATTTGTAAAATATAATTTACCTTGTAGAATTTTGTAAAACATAAAAATGTTAAATTGGTTCCATATGTACCTAAATTATTCTAAATTTCTTAGGCTGTCATGCTTAAATTGTCATTATCAACTTGATCAGTTTAATCAATTAGAATTCCTAGGAATTCTAAGTATACTTAGGAAACCTGACGATGATAAGTAATCCTCGAAGATGTATTTATCTATTTTCAGTGGGCTATAATAGCCGACTAACGCCCATGCATCCCAGCAGTTGGAAGCAACACACACTCTCTGAAAATGAATAGAACGTTTATTAAATAAAAAATTGATCAGCCCGTCAGACGGCACGATTTAGCGATGGTTCCAAAGACCTGTGATCACTGGTCAAAGATTGAATTCGTGGTTGCTATCCTTCTAAAGAATTTCCTGCACGAGTCCTGTGAATTTATCTCTGGTGTGTTTCGGTGTGCGGGTTAATATATCTCCGCCCATTCCTCTATCTTCATAATTTCCTTGATATGTATACAATTTTTACTTGTTTTCAAGCTACTTTTCTGGTATTGTAAAAGTATAGAATGCTTACTTATAACAAAAAATATATATCTGTCTGTTTGTTCCGGCTAATCTCCAAAACAGCTGGACTGATTTAGACGAATCTTTTACTGACAGATAGCTGATGTTATAAGGAGTAACTTAGGCTACTTTTACTTTAGAAATAGAAACAAAAAATAATATCCAGTACTGCGCGGGCCTCACGCGCACGCCGCAGCGAAGAGGGGCTAGTTTTAAATATAATGTTAAATACTCACTTATTTTTTCAATAACGAAACATCAAAAGTAAATTCTGTTACATAGTTATTATTCAGTATAAAGATTAAAATTGTTTGGCAGTTTCTAATTACAAATAAATTCATTATACAAGTAATTTGTTTTGTTATTCGGAAACTGCCCAATAGGGGATCGGACAAATTTTCAGAAAGTGTTTTAAATTAATCTTCATGGATATTTATTCCCATAAAAAATACTATTTTATTTATTTATAGCCTTTTAGGTACTCAAAATCATGTTTTAATATTGTTTGTTTGAAAATGCCGCCAAAACGCCACGATAGTTCATCTGAGAGCGCGTAACGTCAATTGTGGTCATATCATAACAAAACAGCTGCATTGGCATAAGTTCGCAAGAAGTTTTGTTTCGTTGAGTAGATTCTTTATTTGTTATTATGGAACGAAAAAAAAATCGTTGGTATTTTTTGGTAACAAGTGATAGCCGTGCACTGCAGACAAGACAATGATTGCCCACAAATGATGTCACGCACTGTGATTGGTGTTTCAGTATAGATTAAAAATATTGTAAATAATAAAATTTTATTTCTTCATTTAAAAATATTTAAATGAATTATATTAAATTATTATTCGATAAATAATCGTAAAAAATTATATATTTTCTTTCTAAGTACATTTTAGATTTTAATCTGATTACTGTCCGATCCCCTATTGTATCTAACTTCCAGAGCTTAGAATGTTACTACTTAATTAAATTCATCCCAACTTAATTAACTGAACCAGTTCATTAAAGCTTTCTAAGTTACTTCAAAATTTCAATTAATTATTTACACATATCTACTTATAAAATTATTTCTAAGTATTTATATTAGTTTATAGAATATATAGATTTATACTTATATAAATATGTATAATATTGTGCATATATTAAGTAACCCTCTTTTGAAAAGAAATAATGCATTTCCATTTTTGACTATCCTAGACGAGGGTGGTCTAGCATTGTGTGAATTACAAGCAATATAATTTTAACTTTATCGTAAGAGCAGAAAGTAGGTTTTAAATCGTCACATTAGTGACGAGGGATCCAGAATGTATTTATTTCTTTATAATTTAAATAATTACATATATATTAAATTTTAAATAGATCGGGGGTTTTCTAGCCAATGGGATTAGTCGGTTTTATAGGTATGTTCTATTAAATGATTGTAATATTAAATTCATTTTCTGTAATAATTATGATATGTTTTTGACATCCGTTGGATTTAAATTGATTTTCTTCTGAACTAAACTAAATATTCCGTTATATTATAAATGGTAAAAAATATCAAAAATATAAACTTAAGCTAAGAGTACCCAGACCTGGCTCCCGCTTACGAAAACTATTCTCTGTTCCTGTATATAAAACTACTAGCTGAACTCAGTCACGCTTCGCTGCGGCCCATACGGCGGTGGAGAGCGCGTGGGGCGCGCGGTACTGGACACTGCTTATATATAATACTATTGATCGTAGCGTAATGTTATATAGCCTATAACCTTCCTCGATAAATGGACTATTCAATACAAAAATAATTTTTCAATTCGAACCAGTAGTTCCTGAGATTAGCGCGTTCAAACAAACAAACAAACTCTTCAGCTTTATATATTAGTATAGATTTACACCAGTTACTAGTTATATAGTATAGATTAATACCAGTTACTCAGTTCCCACGCTCGTACAGCGCCACCTTAAGGCAACGATTCCCAAAAGTGCTAACTTATATTAATTTCTTCATCACACTAATCGCATACTTTTTTCATCGTCTGCCTCTCATGGATATTGCATAAAAACTGTTCGATTTAACTAATAAAAACGGTTGCTGAAGCGACAAGAACGATCGCACACGCGTCTGTGCAGTAGTGAGATTGTCGCAAGCAATAATATAAAAGCCGAACCTAGACGGATCACTTTGCTGCAATATAGTAGTACGGCGGTTGGGACCGGAAGGTTCTCGAGAGGAATCCACGGACCTGGAAGCGCATGATGATGAGTAGGAACCTACCTAATTCTCTGTAACTACCAATGACAGTTCCGTCAAAATCGGTTCATTCGTTTATGAGATTAACCCAAACAAGCAAGCAGTCAGATAAAACCACGGAGCATATACATTTGTATATGCTCCGTGGATAAAACCCTTAAAAACAAATGCTGTTTTTATAAGTGTAACGAAATAGGTAACACTTTTTAGGACACTACAATTTCATTTATTTGTTTGAATATTACCACGTTAGTGATAAAACAAAAAAATGTTCAATGTAGCTATATGCATATCAGATGGAAGCGAACGTAATCCAAGCCATTTATAAACAGCAGACCCCAGCAATAAAACACAGCTACCCTTTCCAAAGCGAACCATTTTTCTCCACTCCACAACAGATATATTAATAATATATCACCATGTAAGAAATCTCGCCCCTTTGCGGGGGTGGGTCCGCTAAAAATGCTCCTCGTCGCAGACGACCCTCTACGCGTGAAAACAAAAAATGCAAAAAAACACCGCAATGAAAAACATACTTATAGCGCCACGAAACAGGGTGTATTTTTGTGTGAACAATAGCGGGTAATCACCGTTGTCTCCCGCATAATGTATAATGGCGTGGCACTTAAGCCTTTTTTAACAAAACAACGCTAAATTCAGATGCCTAACACGAATTCAAGATGGCTGCCGTGCGCCAATTTTATTTCTAGAGCATGAAAGAAAAATATGACGTTTTGTTTATGTTCCTTTTTTATATTCTAACCTTTTATATACCTTATTATATATTTGTATATATATTTATATGTTATTCCTCAAGGTCATCAGCTCAGTTAACCTTCCTTCAACCTTATTAATAACTAGCTGAACCCGCAACTTCGTACACGTGGTATTCAGTATAACGTGTAACTTTATTGTTTGTAGACTGGATTAAAACAAACACTAAATGTTACGGGAAGCTTGCTACAATGAACTTTACTTCAATGAAAACCCCATTCAAACTATTTTTTTGACCTCAGTAACATAAGTACAATGTGTAAGTACAAATTGTTTTTTTTTTTTTTTGAAAAAATATGTAAAGACATGGCTCGCTTGCGATTTTATTATATTATTATGTATATTATGTATGTATTTATATATTTATTATTACTGTGAAAATATATACTTTTTAAAATTAATTATTAAAGTAATAAATAACTAATAAAATAATAAATTATTAAAATAATAAAATAATAAATACTTTTGTAGGGTTCAGTACGTCCGAATAAAAAAACGGAACCCTTATAGGATCACTCTTGTGTCTGTCTGTCCGACCATTCCCCCCTTATCTCCGAAACTACTGAATACAGAAATTAGTTTTCTACTTATAGATTATAGGAAAACCTATAAGAAGTCCATGATATTAAAATAACGCAATAAATCACTCAATATTGTGCGGATAGGTAACATCGTACGGAACCCTCTTCACGCGAGTTCAACTCGCACTTGTCCCGTTTTTTCTCGAAGCTTGCATCATACTATTAAATACATAATTAGTAAATTTACCGTTCAAACCTTCATTGCCCATTTTACCCCCTTCAAGTTTTACTTTCGGTAGAAAAAGTAGCCTAAGATCAGGGCCGTCTTTACCCGGGGGTGCAAGGGGTGCGGCGCACCCGGGCGCGGAGCGCCCAGGGGCGCCTGCCGAGCGCTGAGTATTTAGATATTTCATTAAACTTAACGCCATTGGATAGTTTCATATGCTTGTTACGACAAATACGTATGCGCAAAATTAAATATAAAAAAAAATAGTCATCAACAATAATCATTGTTTTACTTTTATTAAAGCGCCTACACACGGCCCTAAAATTGGTGGCAATATCGGGGAAGTGGTGGGGAGCGCCCTAGATCGCTCCCTTGATCGCCTCATGTGTAGGTAAATCGTAATCAGTTTCCTCCTAACTCTGAAATCGGGTCGGTCGAACCCACGATTTAGGGGCGATTATCGTCTAGGGAGCGTTGTCGCATCATGTATAGCGAAATCGGTGCCGATTTCACCGCAGTGTGTCTGCGAGGGCAGCGGCGACAAGACGTATTTTTGTGTTTTTAATTTGTATTCCGTGCGAAGACATGGCGAAGGAAAAGACGAAAGTCAATGATCTCTTCAAGGAGTTCCTCAACACATTCTATATCCATTCTTAAAAAGTTTTCAGCTGCTTCCAAATGTCTCTCTCTCTTCTATGGTGTTTCCATCTAGCTACAATATGGGCTTCTTCAAACTAGCAGTAAACAAATTCCTGCAAGGTCGGCAGCGCACATGTACCCCCCCTGTGTTGCTTGTGTCCTTAGGCGACGGTAGCCACCTACCATCAAGTGGACCGTCAGCCTGTCTGCCACCTTTAATAATTAATAATATTAATAACCTTTAATCATTTTTTTTTTTAAAGTTCATGGCGTTTCATCAACCAGCTCTTCCTTTTTAGTCTTTGACTTGGTTGCACTGTAGAAAGTGCCAGAGTGATGACTATTCTCTGATGTTTTGACAGTGTCGGCGGCATCTTGATAGACGAGCGCTTTGTTGCACGGTCGGTTTCACACTTAGTGGAAGGGACGTGTGTGGAGTAGTGGCCGATTTCATCCCCACTACCACGCTCCCGACATTGCCACAGATTTTAGGGCCGTGTGTAGGCGCTTTAACAATTTTATTAAATGCAACACGCGCGCGGCAAAATCTCTAATCCAAAGATAGTGATAACCTTTGACACATTGCCGGTCGCCCGCACTTGAAGCAAAATGATCTCTAAGTCAATAAAGTGTAAGTTCATTTGAAATGGGCGCGAGGCGGGGCGCGGCACCTGTGCGTCTGTCATAGGCGAGTAATTGCGCCCTTTAACATAGACGTCCGGGTGGCTGAGGGCGCAGGCTGAGCCCCGCACCCCGGCGCCGAATAGACTTAAGACGGCACTGCCTAAGATATCACAATTCATCAAAATTGGTTCAGAGGTTTAGGCATGAAAACGTAATAGATAAGAGTTACTTTGGCATTTATTTAGTACTAGCTTTTGTTCGCGACATTGTGACCCCTTTTTCTTACGTGTTAAAACATTTATTCAATCTTAATTGCTTATATATTTTTGTCGGGCGTTGAATTTTTTATTTTTATTTCGAATGATCCCTCGGGAACAGTACTTTTTTCTGGATGAACATGAACATGGTATCCTATGTCATTTTCTGTGTCACTAACAATTTAATTGCAATTGTAGTTAATATTTGTTAGAATTGGGATGTATAATATACCTACATTATCACGCATGTAGATAATGCAAGAAAACTTCAAACCATAATGTACAATGTAATCAAAAACGGTAATAATATATTTAAGAAATGTTTTAAAAATAGAACAAGGCTTACTAGTTTTGTGAGAACAGCTGTTCCATCTTCAAACAATAAAGAGAAGATCGATGGTTATACAAATTTAAGCAGTAGGTATTGAAATCGATATTTCTGATATTCGATAGTTTGAATGTTTGTTTTTACGCAGATGTTCTAACTAAGCATTTTTATTGATTTGGTTACAATACACAGGTACTTTGAAAGCTGAAGCACCATTATATATTATTAACTAGCTGAGCCCACAAATTCGTACGCGTGGTATACGGTATAGCGCGTAACTTTTTTCTTTGTAAACCGATTGGAATGAAACGAACACTAAATGTTACGGGAAGCTTGCTACAATACATCAGTGAAAACCGCATTTAAATCGGTTAAGCCGTTACTAAGATTAGCGTGCACAGACAAACAGATAAACAGATATAAATTCTAAAAACTATATTTTTCACCTCGGTAACATAAGTACAATGTATACATTTTTTTTTTAAATATTTAATGCAGGTACAGGTACGGCTCGTTTACGATTTTATTGTGTATGTATAGATATACGAATTTAATATATGTGTGTGTGTGTGTGCACGTAGTGTGTAGATATACAAGTGCGTAAATACACAAGAGGCCCGCCGCCCGCACCTCTCTTGGTCCCCTTTATCGTCATACCCCCGCGCTCCTATACCTACCGCGGGGGCGAGGACCCATTTAAACGGTCTATCAATAATTCGTCATGTCTGCCAAACATTATGAAGATATTTTATTTAAAAAAAAATTAAACTAAATTCAACAAAAAGGTTAAAAAACTTAAAATTTACCTCAAGATTTGTTGGTCTAGATATTTTTCATCAGAATTTTCAGTTGTCGTTCGTATCGGAAACGAACTAAAAGACATCCGGTGTTATTAGCACTCGAATGCGAGTGAAAGTTGAAACAAATCCTCAAAATCGATACGCGTCAACCGAATCGAATGAGCAACGAACAAGAGTTTTGGGGGTGAAGCCAAATATTAGGTCGATTTGTCTTTTTAACAAATGCGCCCGTGGCCAAGTTAGAGGTTATTGTTCCATTTTTAAATCGTTTCATTCCTTTTTTTTAAAAGCTGTTCAAGATTCGAATTTTACGACAGTGTTTCTTTTATTTGTATTTGCTACTTTCTAAGAGCACTTTTGCGTGTGTTTCATTTTATCTTTGCAGGATTCTTTTTAAAATTTTAATTACTAGTACTGTATATAAATAATTTGGATATATCTATATTTATATCTACATATACATATAATAAAATCGTAAACGAGCCGTGTTTGTGTACATTAAATATTAAAAAAAAAAACAATTTGTATACTTACCCCGAGGTCAATAAAATAGTCTTTAGAATTTTTGTCTGTTTGTCTGTAGGTTTGGGCATGCCAATCTCAGAAACGGCTTAACCTATTTGAATGCTGTTTTCACTGATGTATAGTAGCAAGCTTCCGGTAACATTTAGTGTTTGTTTTATTCCAATTTATAAACAAAAAGTTACGCGCTGTACCGAATACCACGTGTACGAAGTTGCAGGCTCAGCTATCAATCAATCTCAATCACTTGTCTTATCAGACTGAATTTCCTACGAACATCTAATTATATTTATAAATTTGTATCTAGATATATAATTTTATACCTAACAAGAAAATGAATTTAAATATTTCATCATAGTATGTCTATAAGCATTTTATAATATCATAATATATTTGTCCTAATTATTTTGTAAACAAACATGACACAGGTTATTTTGAATTATTTCTTAGAAATTAAAATTATTTGTTCTAAATGATTACATATTTCTATTTTGTGCCAGTTTTATTTATAAACTAGTTAAGCCCGCAACTTCGTACGCGTGGTATTCGGTGTAGCGCGTAACTTTTTTGTTTGTAAACTGATTGGAATGAAACAAAAACTAAATTTTACGGGAAGCTTGCTACAATACATCTTGAAAACTGAATTCAAATCGGTCAAGCCGTTTCTGAGATTAATGTGCACAGACAAACAGACAAAAATACTAATAACTATATTTTTGACCTCGGTAACATAAATACAATGTGTACCTACAAATTGTTTTTTTTTTTAAATATATTTAATGTACAGAGTGTAGACATTGCTCGTTTACGACTTTATTATATGTATACGTATAGATAACTACGATATAAAAGACGCGAAAAGGTTGTTTACACAATGAATAAACACTGAAAAACTGAATATTACTTACCATTTCTTTTTTCGTATGACCGATCCCAAACCTCTGTTGACATTTTATATATGCATATACCTACGCTCGTCGCTGCCATTACTGTTAAAGCGTCTATCATTGCTTAGCGATTATATATTATTCGGTATTATTTAATAAATACTTTTTTTATACAATTTTATCCACTTCTCCACATTACCATTTAGTATTCTAATTTATTTATATATGTAAAATAAAGTCCGCCTCTGTCCGTTTTTCCGCTAAAGCACCCAACTAATTTTAAAACCATTTTTACTATCATAGAAAGAGCAATAAACAAGTAGGATTTGTGTTTATAATTTGCAAAAAAGCATTCGTGCGAAGCCGGAGGCGGGTCGCTAGTTATTTATAATACCTACTTATATATTACAATGTAAGTATTATAGCTGCAACTATAGATTAGGTAGGTAGGTATTTTTGTTATTCTTTTAAATTCCTTTTGTCTTATAAAGGGTATAGTTAACACTTAATGTACTTATTCGGAAAGAAAATAAAAAAGAAATAGAGTTAGTTCTCTTCTTAAGAAGATCGATACCTTTCTGATTTTGAATCTGAAATATTCTGATTGTAGTGGCGATTCTCACACATTTATAACAGTAAACTTGGTATAAAACTTTATTTGGAATAAAATCAATGTTAATTTGAAGTGCATTTATTTCATTTGCCAATAAAAGCTTTCATTCAGCGTTTATCGCTCGCTACTTTGGGTTTCTAAAATGGGAGAATATAGAAACGAAACGTAATCTTTTACATAAAATAAAGATAAAAGCATAATTTTTATTTATTTATTTATTTTATTCATATTTCAGATAACATGATCCATTGTTAATTATTATTTAATTTACATTATTAATTTAATTATTACTAATTAGTTTATTATTAATTGCATCCTAAATATTTAGTCAACAACATCTAGAACCGAATTCTCTATCCCTTACTAATCCATTTTCCATAATCTTACTAAGGTCGGCAGCTCACTTGCAGCATTTGTGACGTTGCACTTGCTGAATTTGAGCCCCTTAAAATATTGTTTTGATACTTCAAAATATGATTAATCAGTAAATTTAAGTATTTTAATTTATATTTCTTTATATGAAATCATGGTAAGTCATCGACATCATCATCTCAGCGGTAACAAATTATGGAGACATATACATCGGTCTCCATCTTGTAAAGACAACAATAATAAAGTGTCTTCCCATTAGGTAATAGAGACAATAAAAATCGTGTTAGTGGACATTATTTTCAGCAAATAAAATCAATTTAGTAAGTAATTTTAATGTAGTTGTACTTTCCCCGGTACTTCCTTAAAACAAAAAAAAAAAAATTAGCCCTAAGATGTCACCGTTATCTACACTTAGCCTCCTCCATAATTTCAAGTGGAACCGGTTAGAAGCAACCAGGATCAAGTTTAAATCCGCGGTCCTTTTTAGGTTCAAGTTTTGCCTAAGTCAAAAGTTCCCAGACTTTTTTTCTCACAGACCACTTTCAAAATTTAGCTGGCTCCGGTGGACCCCTTACCATATTCCCAAAACTCGACAAAAAATGTGAATATTAGATCTAACTATGGAAATTCGCGTTGCGGCTGAGTTTCAACCACGAATGGGGAGTTTTCTAAATAAAATAAGTGAGAATTAATTAAGTTGGTCAATCAAAAAAGTGATTACCAACGTAGACCCCCGTTTATTCTCCCGTGGGCTCCTGGGAATCCACTTGGAGCACAATACTTCGGATAGACAGACAGACAAAAGACCATGTCTGGACTAATCCGCGCGCCAAAGCTCAGTCCGAAACCATCGTATTATTTATAAGGCAAGAATGACGAGAAACAAAGCAGTTAAACACAAAGAGAAGTGTGAGAAATGAATTCCTATTTGGTTGTTGTGTACAGGAGTGCATCAGTTTATTGTTATTTGCGTTGACTTTTCGTTTGAGCCATATGGCTTGCGTTGTTTGTATCGTTGACGAAAAATTATTTTTTATTGCTTTACGTTTGGGGTTATATTATTGATGGGGAGCAGGAGATTTTGATTGATACACCTCGATTGTTGATTCACTGTTATTTATTAAATTACTTTTTGAAAACACTTCTGTATACAAAATCATATTTCCTCTGTAAAAAACTGTAATGTCCATTTATCTGTGTCATAGACAACACACACACGAAAAACTACGGCTTGACCACAGAGCAAACCTTCTTTTAATATGTTTAAGGCTTGGTTTCGTTGCCAATTCAACAATTATTTATTTATTTATTACTAGCTGACCCAGCAGACGTTGTCCTGCCAGAACTCGAAAATAATTCTCTAACCCGATGGTGGTGCCACCTATTGGGTCCAATTTTATTTTCAAACCATATGTCAAAGTGACGCGACACTTCACGTCAATGAACGTCAGTGAAATTATTTGAATATTGTTCATACAAGCCGTATTGCCATTTTTTGAAGAAGAAGAAGAAGAAGAATTGTTCATACAAAAATACTAAAATCCCGATTAATAAGTGGGGGTGGGGGTAGGAGGGTGAAAAATGGTTTACGTCCTATTCTCAGACCTACTGAATATACACACAAAATTTCATAAAAATCGATCCAGCCGTTTCGGAGGAGTTTTGTTGCAAACACTGTGACACGAGATTTTTATATATTAGATGATATACGAAATATACAATCAAATATATATATATATATTGAAAAATTAAAGTAAATAATGCATATCAAACCAGTTGTACTGCACATGGACTTATGTACGTATATAAAACTTAAAAAAACCGAATACATGATATTTGAGACCGCTGATGTCAAAGTAATGATGCTGAAACATTATTAAATAATAACAAGATAGGGATAAATGTATACCAATTTAAATATCTCGGACACTTTATTACCAGCGATTTTAAAGATCATGTTAACATTGAAAGAGAACGTAGAAAGCTGGTTAGATTTAATATGTTGGCTCGTAGATTTTCTTGTTGTACAGATCAAATTAAAATTACTTTATTTAAAGGATATTCTTTACACGAGTAATCTCTGGATCAACTACACCAAGAAATCCATCAGGCTATGTCGCTTAGCAGGAGCAATTTGTGTATGCTATCTAGGGCGCTAATGGGGCACTGCCGCCTCAATAGGCACCTTAAAGTAATGGGGCTCACTAGTACGGGAGAGTGTCGCTTCTGCCATGAGGCAGAAGAAACACCAATGCATATCCTGTGCGAGTGTGGCCCTCTGATGCACAAGTGCAGTCACATCTTGGGAAGCCACACAATGGCTTGTGAAGATGTGAAGAATGCCTCTATCAAAAAAGTACTACAGTTCCTTAACGTGGTAGGTATAGGTAGAGAGCTTTAGTTCACGTGGCGATTACAATATTTCAGCAATGGACGACGTGATACTGGTACTCTAGCAGACAG
Organism: Bembecia ichneumoniformis; assembly: GCA_910589475.2. NCBI lineage: Eukaryota > Metazoa > Arthropoda > Insecta > Lepidoptera > Sesiidae > Bembecia > Bembecia ichneumoniformis. The sequence goes on along the minus strand of OU342537.1, from coordinate 5,141,351 downwards.
AAATAGCCACTAAGACAAGATAAGATAAGATAAGAAATCCATCAACGTCTTACGAATCGAACACAACAATGGTTTTAAACATTTTATGAATGTTCTGATATAATAAGTTTTTCGCATTATACATATGTATATGTAAATTAATAACGTAATAACTAACAATGGATCATGTTATCTGAAAAATAAAATAAAACAAAAATATCAACAGTGGAAAGAAAATAAAAATAAAATTAATACAAATTATTCAAAACCAGATTTATTGTAATGTAATAATTTATCTTTTATATACCTAATAAGAAAAAAAACGCAATTCTCATTGGCGATTTGTAATGTGTTTTGTATTATGTTAGGTTAGTCTTTCTAGAAAGAATTTTTAAAATCGGTCCTGTAGTATTTGAGTTTATTCATTAGAAACATACATTTGCATTGAGAGGGGGGGAGGGGGGGGGGGAGATGGGAGACGATGAATAGCCTATGTTACTCGCTGATAATTTAGATTTCTATAGGTGAAAGAATTTTTAAAATCGGTCCTGTAGTATTTGAGTTTATTCATTACAAACATACATTTGTATTGAGAGGGGGGGAGGGGGGTGATGGGAGACAATGAATAGCCTATGTTACTCGCTGATAATTTAGATTTCTATAGTTGAAAGAATTTTTAAAATCGGTCCTGTAGTTTTTGAGTTTATTCATTACAAACTTTTCTCTTTGTAATATTAGTAAGTATAGATTAAGTTCGTATGAAACCCCTAATGGTCCGCTCTACTAAACTTTTTTGGTTCTTTAATCATCACACTTCACTTGTATATCGTGACTGGCGTATGTTACTTTGAATGCTAAATTCAATGGTACATTGCTAGTATTCAATGTTACTACATTGAATTAAAATAAATATCTTCTAGAAAATTGTTTGTTGCGTTTCTTCATCCAACATATACTCCTTTCTATGAAGACGCTAGCAAGTTTATTGTTACCTGATTACAAGGAAAAAATAAGTATGTCCACGACACGTTCTTTTCTCTGTTCAATTCTCCAGAATTCCATAGGCCTGCGAAGATGTTGGAGCAATTTCTCATTATTTTCAGGTTTGGTATGAAAACAAACTATTCCACAGATAAAATTCCTAAAGCTGTAGTACGCTCTCGTAGGTATTCTAACTCAACTATATACATCGAGCCTATATTAATTCTAAATTTGAAAAAAATCCACTTAACTATAACTTAATTGAACACAAACATTCAAATCAAACGTTCACAAACAATAAATCGAACATTCTGAATTTAAATAAAAAAATAAATCGGCTGCTATGCCATCATCCCCACTCTAAGAGAAATAAGCTTGATGCACTGTTGACGCTGTGCAATTCAAATTTGAGAACTATTCCGTGCGCCTTAAAGATCAGTTTGTTTTGCAATAAACATGCAAGATTTGCATTGTGTGTACAAAACTCGTAGCAAGCGAAACGGGCAAAAAGCATAAAGCGCTTTTATGTAACTTTTTTTAAAAGTAAATAGCTGTTTTGCAGCGGTTTCGTTGCAAACTCGAGCTCGACGCAAAGGGTGCAACCCTTCCACCGTTCTATGTCACGGCGACAGTTAAGTACCTACATACTTACTTCACTATGTAATTGGGTATAACTGGTATATTGATGTCTAACAATGCTGGCTGGTTAACGATTGATAAGCTTATTTCTTTCACCAGTGGTTTTTAAATTTAGAATGCGATTTTTTAAACTTAAATTTATTTTGTTTCACTTATTGTGATCTTTACATTTGTATTTACAAACAATACTTAATCCATGTAAGTAAGGTTTTTTTTCTAGTGCTTTTGTCATGCATTTAAATTCAAAAACTATAATTTAACAGAATTTTTGCCTCTTCGTCTGTGCATTTGTGCACGCTAATCTCAAAAATTGCTTAACTGCTTTGAATGAGTTTTTCACTGTTGATTTAGAGCAAGCTTCTCGTAACATTTAGTGTTTATTTTATTCCATTCGGCTTACAAACAAAAAAGTTATGCTCTGTACCGAATACTACGCGTACGAAGTTGCTGGCTCAGCTAGCTTTATATAAATATAAAAATTATTAACCAGAGGAATGACTAAATTCCGTCTTAATTTGTTAATATTACTATAAAATAATCCTTAGACAGTTGTAACTTAAGGAAATAATAACATTTCAAAATAAGGAATTATAAGGAATCAGCTTAAGGAATATTTCAAAATTGTTTTCATAAAAACCCTGATCCTACTATATAGATCGTCCTATTGTTCATTTTCCCCATATAAATGTATTGTATTTATTTTATCATTGATAAATGCAAAATAAGATAACAATTATTTTTTCCATTCACTGCGTCTTTATTTCCTAACACTCATTCACGAATCAAGTTTTGATGGTTACATTAAAAAAAAAAAACTAAGCTTAATAAAAAGAGTTAAATTTATCCAACAGCAACAAAATACGAACGTATCAATATCATGACAAATAACAAAAGAGCAAAAAATATTGGCGTAAAAAGGAACGGGTTTTAAAAAAGTTATTTTTGAAGGGGTTCGATTCTGCATGGAGCACAGGTACGCGGAATGCGAACATCGGCCTGTAGTCGCCTGCAGACCGCGAGAACGCGTTTTCGCAGGTCCATTGTTCCGCTGCATGTGCTTGCATGTAAACTTAATAGATAAGAATAAAGGGTTTCCGAACGTGTTTTACAACCAGCCAGTCGCGAGTTGCGTTAAAAATGGCGACAGCTGTGCAAAAACTGGTTCAAGTTTTTTATTTTTGGAAATATTTCATTTGTAATGTCAAATTTTGTTATGTCAATTCAAAGAAATTAAGATTTTAACTGTTACATGTCAGTATTTTATGAAAATTTAATTTACGCGCATAAAAATATTAGTCAATTTAATAAAAAATGTGATGTACACAATATAGGTACTAGGTTTAAAAATGATTTAGATTGACATAAGACGCGACTTCACAAGATAAGTAATTCTTTTATGGGTCAGTGTATACGGTTTTATAACAAACTGCCTGAGATGATCAGAGCCTTATCTATAAATAAATTTAAAGGTGTCATTAAAACCAAACTCTTCTCAAAAGGCTATTATAAGGTCACTGATTATTTAAGCGATAATGAAGCCTGGAATTAAAGCCTGGATCTTGTTGTAATTTTATATTTTAAAGATGACAAAAAGAATAGTATCCTGAGTTTCTTTCGGGGTTTCTTCTCAGGATCGTCATCTTGGCTTTTTTCCGAAACCCTGGTAAATTTAAATGACGATCATAAGAGTTTCTTGGAGAAACCTAATTGATAAATAAATATTTTGATTTTTGATTTGATTTTGATTTTTTCAAAATTTAGAATGGATTTGTGTTTCATTCTATATTTGTTTTTTTTTTCACATTTACGAGTTTATAGTTTCTATGAAACATTTTATTTATAAACTATCGCCAAGTTTCACCTGAATTTCAAATACGATATCATAATATTTTATTTTACTGAACATTTATACTATATATATTTATTACATGAGGTCTTTCTACAAAAAATATTCAATAAAAAATATCACGTTATTTTTTTCAGCCATAAGTTCTGTTACAATTTTTTTATGAAGTAAGGTAATCTTAATAAAACTTATAGATACATATTTATTCAAGTCTCAGCAAGAAAATAAAAAATAATTCTATTCAAAATGACTATCTTTAACTATGATACTGGCCTTTAATCTGTTTGGCGACGAATCTATGGATATACGCGCTGTTTTCATGGGAAATTTAGCCACTGCTTGCTCCAGAGATTTATTAAGAAACTCAATGTCGGTGTGTCGTTTAGAGCAGGCCATGTCCTCTAAAACTGATCATAATTTGTAATCTAAGGGGTTCAGATCTGGGCTGGACGAGGGCCAGTATTCAGCTCTTATAAAGTCCGAGACGTTGGTTTCGAGCCAGGCTTGGGAAGTTCGTGCCTTGCGACGAGGTGCAGAGTCCTGTTAGAAAGTCCACGGTACATTTTCAAAAAGTGTATTGTTGCGAGGTTTCACAACACGATCCAAGACGGTCTCTTGATACACTTTGTCTGAAGTCTTCACATCTTTTTCACAAAAAATAAGCCTTGATAAGACACCCCCCACCAAACCATAACTGCGGCAGGATGATGACTACATTGTACCTTTCCTACTTCCTATTTCCTAAGAAATCCTTTCCTATTTCCTAAGAAAAAATATTTTAATTAGGTACATTTAAATGTGCATCGCAAATGCTACATGAAAAAATTAAGAAAAGCATACAAAGAGAAAGACAGAGCTCGCTTTTAAAAAGTAATTTGTGCCAGCTCTTTCTACGAAGATAACGCTTCGTCGAGCGAAATATGAAAGGACTTATCAAAACAATCTCTAGCGCACTAAATCACAGCATATAAGGGGAAGAGGGCTCCTATTTACTCGCAAACGGGCAAAATAAATGTTTTTATTACACGACGCGAATTTTCTCGGAGGCTTCGTGAACGAGCATTGGAAACTAAACCGTATTCCCCTTCGATAAAATTTAACTTTTAATAGAACCATTCTATATGAACTTCCAAAAAGTGTCACTTGAAAATGGGCATTCATTGTTTGATTTTAAGGTGGAATATTGTTTGCGAAAACATCGCAGATTGTTGGCTTTTGTATATAAAAAGGGATGGTGCAAAATTTTAAGTAGAGGGATTTAGACGTGGCTCGGCGGCGCCAGTAGCTTTCCTCGCCTGGTTGTGCTGTATATACCTACATATTGTTAGTTATAAGCGCGTTGTTCTTTGTTTTTATAGTAGTTAATGGTGCTTTCAAATTATTAGAAGAATCGTTTTAAGGTGGACCGCAGAGTTAGGAGGCTCATTGGCGATGATACACTAATAAGAACTAAGCTGCAGAGCCTGGCACATAGACGCAAAGTTGCCTGTCTGTGTGTATTCTAAAAGATGTACTTCGGAGAGTGTGCTCGAGAGCTGCATGAGATCATACCGCCTTCCCCTTTCTACTATCGGACATGCAGACGTACGGCTGGTTACCATCCTCACCTTGTCGAAATCACTCTAATTCGGACCAAACGCTTTAAAACATCTTTTATAATGCGCACTGCTAAGGATTGAGACTCCCTGCCGGCTCCTGTATTTCCGAGCTCATACAACCCAAATCTTTTCAAGTTTCGAGTGAATAGCCATCTTTTGGATGAACTCGCTCCATCGTCGGCCTCATCCTTCCTACATGGATAGATGCTGATCAAAAGCAAACAAATCTTTAATAAAAAAAAATTAAATTAAAATTTCGATTCTTCACCCATCACTTCCGGAGTACTGATGTAGTTCATCTTACTTCACATTATGTCAAAGCCTACTCTTTTTTTAATGACAGAAGGTGGTATGGATGATGTACCTACACTCGATGGTAGGTATATTAGCACCTGTATCGACGTAACATTAGCTACATTAAAAAACAACGGCACATGTGCTATTTTAAGTAGTCTGTGAGATGACAAGTTTTCTTTATGACTCCTGTGATTCTCATGTCTTTTTTCTTTCACATTTTGAGGCAAACACTGGCTCAAGCGAAATGTATCCGTCATGTCGGCGGCCGAGCTTACGACCCACTAATTTTAATTGCTTGTAATTTATTTTATTTCCTCTTCCGCCACATTAAGGTCATTTCACATATTATATATATGAGTTGTGGGTTTCCGGGATGATGGCCCAGGTCTGTTGGAAATTCTTCCATCATCTTCCACAGACCTGGGCCATCATCCCGGAAACCCACAACTCATATGGATACCGGCCGAGAAAACCTACATTCTACTATCACATATTATATAGTTTACTAGTTATAGTAGTGGCAGGGCACACTGCGTTTCGCAATCATTTGGGCAGCCCGTCTGGCGGCAGTAACCACCCCCTTACAGAAGACCACCGTGAAATAACAGCACGTGTGCTGTTGTGTTTCGGTGAGTGAGTGAGGGATGCCAGAGCCCATTTCCCTATCCACTCCTAATCCCCTATCCTGAATCCTACTGCAGTTGGCAGCGCACTTGCAGCAGCTTTGGCGTTGCTTGTGTTATAGGCGACGGTAGCCACCTACCATCAAGTGGACCGTCAGCCTGTCTGCCGACCTGACATAAAAAAAAAAAGTTACTGGCGACATGACCGGCTTCATAGGTATAATTGACTAGAAGACAATTTTAGCCTATTAAATATTGATCTATTTAATCCGAGGTATTCAGATCGCCTGCAAAACTTGTAACGCCATATGTAATTCGTGGTAATTCTTCATAAAAAAACAAAATGTTTATACAAATATAAATATTTAGTGTTTGAATTTGATCAGAAGAATGAATTTCTGCAAAATAAATGAGATATTTATATGATAGAACAAAGATAAAATAAAACAAATGGTTTCGAATTGGTTTTTTAAATTTTAAAAATCATCTTTTTTAGGGTTTTTTCATAAAATCATCAAAAGGAAATTAAAAGGTTTTACTTCTTTCTATATTTGTAATGAAATAAATTTTAATATAGTTTTTAATTTAAAAGAATTGCTCAAATATTTTAAAAATTATCACTTTTTTTTATAACCGACCTGCTTTCTTTGCGCGTACCGTGTTAAGTCTAATTGAAACACGTCTCTTATTAAGTAGGTATTTAGAAAAGATCCTACATTTTCAAATGTAGGTATAAAATTTAAACAATTTCTAGCTAATTACGGACATTATCGTAAACTCTAATGCGTGCCTTAAGCTCGATTGCTGGGCTGTAATTGGAGACTCATAATGGGGACGCGGCGGGTCCGGAAACGGGGTCCGGAGGCCGAATGGAACGAAAAGGGGGGTCCGGGGTGGGGCAAACGTTATGGAAATGACACACCACCATTTCCCCGTTTTTGTATTTGATTATCCTTTCAAGACAATATTTCGCGGGGCAGGATATAAATGAAGGCAATTTATGCGACATGGCGTGGGTGCTCGGGGTATTATTTTAAATTTTTTTTTTTTTCATTATTCCAGTAAGCCGAGGGTTTTTGGGGCGACTGCCTTTTATAATTGGGCAATGTCTGTGTGTGTTTTTTATAGCTCAAGGTTTACAGGGACGAATTATGTTTTCCGTATACAAAGGAGGGTCATTTATTTGTTTGTGCGTACTTCTATTTCATTTCCGTTTTACATACCTACAGACCTCTTTATGTAAAATGTTATCTTGTTATTTATTGTGTTTTTAAGATTTTAGAAACGAACTTAAATTGATAAAAAAATAGATAAAATGTACTTTGCACTTTGCAACGGAACAAACTTTCAAATTTATTTTTATTTTTATGTAAAAATCGTCAGACAGGCTGATAGTCCACTTGGTGGTAGGTGGCTATCGTCACCTATAATACAAGCGATGCCACGGGTGCTGAAAGTGCGCTGCCGACCATAATAGGATTAAGGATAAAAGATTAGGAAGGGATAGGGAAATGGGCTCTGGTGTCTCATACCCACTCATCGAAACACAACAGCATACATGTATTTATTTCACGGTGATCTTTAGTAAGGGCGTGGTTATTACCGCCAGAAAAGCTGCTAGCTCGCCTGTTCTAAATCAGTCTTTAAAAAGGTCACTTCCCAATTTGTCCCTACAGGGAATAGAGGCTCTTAAATAAGAGCGCTAAGACTTGACCATTCGACCGTAAAATAGCGTAAAATCAGAAGATCTTATTCCTCTGATTTTACGCTAGTTATATTTACTTGCCAGTGATGACATATCACAGGCGCTGAAACGTGGTCTCTAACTTTGGGTCTCGTAAGAAGGGTCAACGTCGCTCAATGCCTATGCTCGGGCTGAGGAGATCCGTAGACGAACGAAAGTTACCGAAATAACCCGACGGATTAGTAAATTGAAGTGACTGTGGACAGCCGACGACGGCCGCTGGAGCCGGAAGGCTCTAGGGGAGGACACAGACTAGCAAGCGCAGCTTAAAACGTGCACCCACGAGGTCGACAGACGACCTGAAAAGGGCCACGGGTCGACAGTGGATCCAGGCTGCTTTTAATCAGTATTTTTGGAAAATTAGGGGGGAAGCAATTGTCCAGCAGTGGAAGTCCTAGGGCTGAGATGATGAGATCATTTATTACTAAAACTAATAAATGATTGATAGCTTCTTTGAAGCCCCACCTTGTAAAATACCATGCCCTACTTTGAAGACCACAGTGAAATGACAGTATTTGTGCTGATGTGTAATGTTGACTGAGTAACATTATCCCCTCCATATCATGTCAACGTTGACAAACACACTTGCAATCTCTCTTTGTGTTGCTTGTCCGACGGTAGTCACTTACCATCAAGTATACTGTCATCCTGGCTGAGAGATAATGGCACGATCTTAATAGCACATATACAAAAAACGCCCTTCTAAACTTAATCATAAAAATCTATCGGTCTATGATGTAGGTAAGTATATAAATATAAAGAATTGTCTTACACAATATCTATCCTATATACACATAATAAAATCGTAAGCGAGCCGTGTCTGTACAGTTACTGAGGTCAAAAACAAGTTTTTAGAATTTTTGTTTGTTTGTCTGTCTGTACACTAATCTCTGAAACGGCTTAACCGATTTATATCCGGTTTTCACTGATGTTGCTTGCCATAACATTTAGTGTTTGTTTCATTCTAATCGGTTTACAAACAAAAAAGTTACGCGCTATATCGAATTTCCACGCGTACGAAGTTGCAGGCTCAGCTAATAGCGTACCTATACGCTTGCAAACAAAATATCTAATTTAAGCTCCTCCGCTCAATGCCAATAGACGTTGAAATAACGAAACACATCTACATGGAATCCAAAAACAACATGCAGCCAATCTAAGCGGAATGTTCCAGATATCCTTTGCCCGCCACCCGGATAATAGGAAATGAGAAAATTAATTAAGTGGGGGACAAACATACCCCGCGCAATGGTTCTGTTTGTTTAGGCGCACAAAACTCCCGAACGAGAGATTGCGGTGCTGTTTTCATAAGATAATTTCCTGTTTATTTTCTACATAACAAATACCTACGTACCTACGTTCTTATTTACATTTGTTTGGGGGGAGCGATTGTTAATCACAACAATGTACACCTATAAAATATGAGGATCACTTATAAAGACCAATTTTCCTTGTTCCTCTCTGCTTGCATGCAATCTTTATACGATCCGTTATCTATGCTAATATTATAGCTGAAGAGTTGGTTTGTTTGAACGCGCTAATCTCAGGAACTACTGGTTCGAATTGAAAAATTCTTTTTGTTTTGAATAGTCCATTTATCGAGGAAGGCTGGCTATATAACACCACGATACGATAAATAGTATTATATATAAGCAGTGTCCAATACCGCGCGCCCCATGCGCACACCGCCGCCGTATGGGCCGCAGCGAAGCGTGGCCGAGTTCAGCTAGTGCTATATACAGTGAAGAAAACATTGCGTGTTTACTGCACGTATATGGTCCGTTTAAATGCTCCTTCTTCTCTGTGTTTGAAATATTTACATCGGCTGTGTCTTTTTTTGTTATTGAAGATGGGTTTGCTCTTGACCAGCATATATCCATGTAAGAAGCATGAGGCCGACGATGGAGCGAGCTCACCCAGAAGATGCCTATGCACTCTAACCTTGAAAAGATTTGGGTTGTACGGGCTCGGAAATACAGACGCCAGGCAGGGGGGAGTTCCAAAGCTTAGCAGTACGCATTAAAAAGATGTTTAAAGCGCTTGGTCCGAATTAGAGGGATTTCGAGGATGATGAGGATGGTAACCAACCAAACGTCTACATGTCCGATAGAAGAAAGGGGAAGGCGGTATGATTTCATGCAGCCCCCGAGCACACTATCCGAAGTACATCTTATAGAATACATACAGACAGGCAATTTTGCGTCTGCACCTTAGCTCTTATTAGTGTATCGTCGCCAATGAGCCTCCTATAACATAACGCTACGAAGTTCATATTTTGTCCTGCGATTCACCGAGTCGAGTGCGGAAAATTGGTATTTTGCTGGGCCATCCCAAAGGTGACAGCATTACTCCAGTTTGCTGGAGTTCTCCGTGAGATGGGAAATTTGTTGGTATAAATTAAACTTGATACCTAAATTTTGTGGTAACAGCGCATATTTCGTTCCACAGGTAAAATTAGGCCGCTTGACTAAAGGCAGTTACCCACCTTAGACAACCGTAAAATATCAGCACACATGAGCAATGGTGTGTTTCGGTACGGGATTAAGTAAGTTTCACAAGATTGTTCGCCTATATACGAGTACAGAATGTAGGTATATAATACGTGTGAATAAAATTATATATGTAAATATTCGTTGACAAGTCACCTGCTATCAAGTGAACTGCCAGCTCGTTTGTCAGCTTTTACATTTAAAAAATACATTTAAGATAAGCTCATATAATTAACAAGGTAAAAGACAGGTTATATAGAAACACCGTCTCCATTTATTTGAACTGAACGAACCCCCATTAGGTATTTCGACGACATAGTACCTAGATGTTATTAAATGGCATAAAGTATGTAGGTATATAAGAAGGTATCCGAAAGAGAAGCTGTGATTAAAATTATTAATTTTTAATGAAAATAAATGAGGAAGGGGCCGACCGTAGGGAGAGCGGTATAGGTAACATTAGACAGATACATCCGTCCTTATTTTTTACAACCATTTTCTCCGGGTTTTGCCTTTCAAAAAATAATTGTTCTAAACACATATAAAAATACTTTAGTTAATTTCATCTTCAAAGGCAAATACTATAGAGGCAGCGAACTTTCAACGCTTGTGGCTTTGCTATAGGCGATGGTAACCAGCTATCATCAAGTTGACCGTCAACCTCTTTGTCGATCTTAACATAAAAATATATTGGGTATAGATTATAATTAGGTACATATAATTTTAGTAAATTTATCTCTAGTCCTAGATTAGACTTAATAAATTAGAATGTTTTATTAAAAATCTAATGCTTATTACAGTCGTGTCTATGTATATATTAATATAAATAAGTTAGGTCAGTCTTCCTTTTTCTATTGAGAACATGATATATAGTAGGCATGATGACGATATTAAAGAATTAATGAATAAATGGTATTAGATAAACGGTAAGTATATATGTTGAAAATTTTCTGAAAAAATTACCCTTTTTTTAATATAAACATTAAGATTAATAGGCGTTTCAATAAAATAAAAGTATTAAATACTGCAATCCGCCATGTTAACTGAAACACCAATCAGAGCGAATGACGTCACGCTTTCGCAAATATCACTATGGCTTGAAATATGTATACCGTCAAGCTGTTCTTGAGTTAAGAAAGCGTGACGTCACACACAAACTCTATTGCTATTCTAGCGTTTTGTATTATTTAAAACCTTCAAACCCTTTATTTTTTTTAGAAATTTCGGTTTCTATTTCGGGCAAAAACTTAGCATCGCCATTCAACGAGGCAATGCCGCCAGCATTTTGGGCACGCTGCCTCAACTTTCAGAACATTTACTTCTTACGTGATTATTACAATTTTAGAAATTATATTTATTTTGTATAAAGAAAATGGCTTGAAACACCGTGGAGTAGTTTTTCAAAATATGTCATCATACGTATTGAACTTGTTATTTGCACCATAGGTACGTTTGTTAGTAAGTGTAGTTTCCGTTACAAGTGTGGGGACCAATGGTAATTGAAAGTATGTATGTATGTGTTGGGGAATTTATTTAATGAAAATTCAAGACTTTTTTTTTAAAGTTTATTTACATTTAATTACAGTATATATGTGCCATTTTGTTCGATGAATTTTTGCCATCTTGCAGGTAGTGACATGATGCCGTTGCTGTAGAAATTTTGGTACTTCTGACCAAAAAAACGCGACAAGTACTTATGGCACTGCCTAAAGAATTCTGAAGAAACCGAAATAGATGAAAATATTAATTTGTTTTCTTATGATCGTAACTAAACAGGTGCCCACAACTTAGTCTGTGTAGAATTAAAACTTCAGGGAGCCTATTTTTTCCTCCAATCTTTTATCCATCTCCATATTAATCAGTTGGTTCCCAATAAAAGTTCTCATGCCCTATATAAACATTTCAACTTTTATTTTAGCTACAAAATATAGCCTAAGTCCTTCTCAAAGGTCTATAGCATTTTTTTTTCAAATTGGTATATGCTACCCAACAATTTTTCTTTTCTAAAAACTGGGTAACTGGAGTTTTCTTGGAAATAAGAACTAATAATTCACACATAATCGCTGTACATTTAAATATGAAATTTAACTTTTCATGTCTATGTACCTACCTAGTTAGAAATACAATTACCGAAAGCCATTAAATTTACCCTTTTCGGCAAAATAAATGTATACACACAATAGAAACAGGACACTTTTATATTGTAGGTAGGTTTAAACAAAGAGATAAGGGTAAATCCCACCGATTTACGTCACGTCGTTAGTCATTACGTATTCCCGCGAAGGCTTTGAAGGCAAAATGAGTGGCCCTTGAGGGGGTGAGGTGGGGTAGGGGTAATAAATGACGCGGTGGACCAACCCCAGGGGCGAAGTTGCCAACTTTTTGTGACAAATTGCCGTAAAAGTGCGCACTCCTAAATCCAAAATACGTACGTAGAAGCGGTACAGTAAACAACGCCGACGATTATACAATTTTAACTGAGCACATTCAAATTAGTGCCTAAAGTTCTACGTCTTAAGTAAAACTTTTGCTTTTTCAGCTGTTAGAGATTACCCTTATCCTTACATAATATAAAATGAAGTCGCTGCTGCGTCTGTCTGTATGTTCTTCAACTCCTAAACCACGCAACGAATTTTGTTGCGATTTTCACTAATAGAAAGAGAGTTAAACAAGGACTTAACAAGCCAGGAGCAGGTCACTGGTTGAGTAGAAAAATTACTCAGTACTGAATTTCTTATAATTTTTTTTTTTTACAAACAATGACGTAAATGTAAATAAACTGGGACGTGCATTGGGAAAATAATTCTGATCAGTGCTATATGTAATTAGATAAATAAGAAAATTTTCAAAAACCATAGGCTTTTAAGAACGATTATATTATATTTTCAATATAAAAAAAAACCACAAAGGCAATATTATTATTATTGGCGAAAATTGCAAATTTATTAATTTTCTTTCTTTATATATTTTAAACTAACACTATTTATATAAATCTAAAACGTCTATAAATTTTATATAATTCAATATGAACATTTTCGAGAAACTTTGTTCCATTTTGAAGCTTTTACTTTCGACTAATTATTTATAACAATTGTAACAAATTGTAATTATTTATCATAATAAGCAGAGCTAGGAGGCTCATTGGCGATGATACACTAATAAGAACTAAGCTGCAGAGCCTGGCACATAGACGCAAAGTTGCCTGTCTGTGTGTATTCTATAAGATGTACTTCGGAGAGTGTGCTCGAGAGCTGCATGAGATCATACCGCCTTCCCCTTTCTTCTATCGGACATGCAGACGTACGGCTGGTTACCATCCTCACCTTGTCGATATCCCTCTAATTCGGACCAAGCGCTTTAAAACATCTTTCGTGATGCGCACTGCTAAGGATTGGAACTCCCTGCCGGCGTCTGTATTTCCGAGCTCATATAACCCAAATCTTTTCAAGGTTCGAGTAAATAGGCATCTTCTGGGTGAGCTCGCTCCATCTTCGGCCTCATCCTCCCTACATGGATAGATGCTGGTCAAGAGCAAACCCATCTATAATAAAAAAAAAAGTATAGTTCGAATAAATATAAATTTTATTTGAAAAAGTGTCCAATAAAACTTGAGTCCAACAGAGCCACTCAGTAAATTTAAAAATAATTAACTTATAATATATCGTTTTAAATTCTAGAATTCGATTTACGATCATTTCAACCTTGGTAACAAAATTTTTAAAAATCGTAAAAATTTAAAATGATCAACAATGAGAAAAAGAATAACTTAAAAATAAAGATAAACTCGTTGCTTCTATAATAGTTTCAGAATAAATATCATAAAAGTTTTATCTATTACTAAATTTGAATCATTTATTAAAAGAAAATGGGATCTTAGTTATATATAAAGTCGCAAACTGTCTTGGTGACTACAGATTATTCTTTCCGGTAGAATCTTTTCGAACTTAAAATTTAAATAGACAAATAAATGGCTTCCGGAGTAGGAGAACTCCAACCCAAGAAGTATCAGATTTATTTATTTATTTATAATTTTAACAATTTAAAAAGAAAACTAAATATACATTAATATAATGATAGCATTAAAAACCACCTAGGTTTAACCGTTTGCTATCATAATGCTTTAAATTATTATTAAAATATTAAAAGATTTAACATCTAACTATGTACAATTAATTACAATGTTGATATAATCAAATACAATTTAAAAAATATTCCTTTAATTTAACTTTAATATTTTTAGTGTTTATGCTGTTACACAGATCTGAAGGTAGGCTATTGATAAGGCGCGGGACAATATAAGCGGTAGTCCATTCCCCGTACATATTATTGGCACGCTGTGTACGTGTACATAACCGCTTCTTTGAAATTGCCCTAGTGCATACAGGATGTTCCATCACTCTCTTTAAGGATTCATTAAAATATTGTTCTTTCAGTAGTGAAAAAGCAAATTGAGTGTTTATTGGTAATATGTTACAGTGCTTAAAAAGATCGTTTTCATCTTCGTAACATATATTTTTTAATTTAGGTGAGACTAATGTTTTTAGAATTTTTTAACATATTAACATTTCAATTTAGCCACACGTTTTACCACATCCGAGGCTCTGCATTGCTTATTAATGCTTAATTCTAAGTAAAGTGGTTAAAAGAAAAACTAGGACTTTGTTAAAATTGTTATTGAAAAAAAAAATCTATAATCTTTTAAGTATTTTTACACTTTTTTTTTATAAAATATTCCTGAAATTTTAATAACTTTAAGACCGAACAAATTTTCTCCCACTAAACTTACTGCTTATTAGATAGGTATACATATATCACGTTTGAAATTTCATAATCTATCACCAATTATTTAAGGAATCTCTCAATGTCTGATTTTTCCATTTCTACCACAATTCCACTGGCTTTTATTTCTCTATCCAAAATTCAAATGGTATACTTTTTTGCGTAAATAAACACAAATATACCTACAAATATATACCATATCGCATCACAAATAAAGTTGCTATCTAGTTGCGAGTATCTCTACGTATGTGCAAAACGTGCTCGTTGGTAACGCATAATTTTGTATACGTAAGTTTATGCACATTAAAACTCAAAAACCAGGCATGGGACATTAAAATTCTGGTGGCGAGTCGAGAGCATAATATAAAGTCATTATGTAAATGCCCAGAGCTTTTTGGGCAAAAGTTTAGGTGATTTGCGGAAATGGTGCTTTATACATACGTATCAAGTATTCAGAGATTATTTCTCGTTCTCGACAAATGTTTGTTTCGAAGGAAAAAACAATGGATTAGGAGAGTACGTACATTATAAATTTGAAACATATACAAATTTCTATATAATTATGTCAGTATGAAAGCTGAATTACCACTGACTGACAGACTGATTAATATAATTGTTCTCCCAGAAGGAGTGCCGGGGGGGTCGTAGAGGGGGGTGACCTACTGAGTACCAGAAAAATATTGAATCCTCGGTATACCGTCCTGGTAAAAAGTCGGCGACGAGATCTCGGAAACCGCGAGGGCTAGGAGGGGAGGGATTAGGTTATGTCATAGAAGGCCATCGGGGGTTACCCTGGTTAAAAATGTCATATCGGGGTTTAAAAAAAGCGCACGAATTCGCGGGCGGAAACTAACATAGTTTTTTACGTAATGTCAGTTTGAGAATGTAGAAAGAGACAACTATCTTTAGAAAAGTCTTGCTTTTGACGTCCCAAGATTTGCATTGTGTTTACAGATGACTCCACCACAGAAATTGTGAGCCTGCCTTTCGACCTTCATCTTAAAAAACTAATATAATACTTATCGGAAATATATTCATTTATCGAGATAATTACGTTAAATTTAACGTATATATATATATATATATATTTACATATGAATATTCTCTTTTAATAAACAATATTCATTGATTTATTAAAGGCAAATTTAATAGCATTGTATATTAAATACGTATAAATATATAAAATAAAACTCATATTTTCACATAACACTCAATTGTAAATTGGTTAATTAATGTCATAATTAACCAATTTACAATTTATTCATAGAATTTATAAAAGCAATAATTACAAATTACAAAGTTAAGCATTTCAAGTTTCAAAACAAAAGTTGGCAACTCTACCATATTGGCATAGTTATAATAATAACTGTCATATATGTATATAATTTAAATATAGCAATGTTTTGTCACCTATGAATGTATAATTAAGAATTATACTTTTACATGACACATTTACAATAATTAATTTTTATCAAAATAATAAATAAATAAATTGTTGGAAGTTTTCAAATTAATTTTCCATTCTCAGTTATACATACATAGGCTATGTCTACGCGGGTCCTGGAGGACCGGCGTAAATGGAATATACATAAAAACCGCCCCATTTACGACCTTGTAAAGGGCTACGTAAAAATTTAGAGCGCAAAAAAGCGTACGCCCTTTGGAGGTACTCTTGGGATGGGCTTGAACTTTGTAATTGAATTTTTGCCTCAGGCCGCAAAGGGCCGCCCTGCTTAATTTGCTGGAGGCCCTCCGAAAGGGTTGTTTTGGACCCAAAATGTAGACTGAGGCAGGTGGCTTACAGAACATGAAACATTTATCTACTATATTGACTCGCCTTACTAGTTGGCGACATCAGTGCTGTTATTTCGGTTCGCGAATAACCAGGTTAAACAAAAGTTAAACAATCTAGATTAAAACTAATCTGACACTTTTATATCTGGAAGGAAACACGTAAGAAACTAATTTTTTTTACAAGCTATCTCTGCTTAGATGCGAGATAAGATTCGTGTTATTAAATCCAAGTTTCGACACTAAAAAATAATATCAAATTATCCCTTTTTAAGGAATAAATTTTTATTCAAAATTAAATAATTAATTTCGATATTAAATAGCCAGAACAAAGAAGTAAAAAACATTTTGCTGGACACAAAATAAATTCGTAAAACTTATTTTAAAAATACACCCACATAAATGACAAATATTTTTATTCAGAATTTTACACACATAATAGGTATTTCAATACAAAAATAATATTTACAAACCAGTACGACAATTTCTAGGAATAGTCATACATTTAAAGTCCGTGTTTTTATTATGAAAAAATATATTACAAAGTGCCTACATTCTTTGCATAGGTATACAACAATCTAATAAAATTTTAACAAATAAAAACCTGTAAACTTTTTAATTTAATTATGGCTAATTCTTGACGTACCTAATATAAAAATAATTAGTAATTTCAAAAAATGTTACAATAAATTCATCATCATCTCAGCCCTAGGACTTCCACTGCTGGACAATTGCTTCCCCCCTAATTTTCCAAAAAATACTGATTAGAAGCAGCCTGGGTCCACTGTCGACCCGTGTCCCTTAGTCGTCTGTCCACCTTGTGGATAAACGTCCTACGCTGTGCTGGTCCGTGGCCTCCATTCGACAACATTCCGGCCCCAGGGTCCGTCGGCTCCCCGTATTATGTGTCCTGTCCACTGCCACTTCAGCTTACTGTGAAACTTTCTGGAAAAAGCGTTTGCGCCGGCCGAAAGTCTCGAACTTCCCATCCTATCGATGGTAGCCTCGCCCCTTCCCGACTAGTGTCAAAGGAAATTAGTCCTTATTTTTACAACATGGAGTTTAAATTTCAACAGAAATAGCATTCCCGAACTTCGATGGCTTGTTTACGATGTTGTTTAGATTTTTTGGAAAAACTCGAAATACATAGAGGCGTTTAGCGCCAAATATAAATATGAGAGCGGGGGGGGGGGGGGGGGGGGGGTTGAGTCAGTTGTCGATAACAAGCGATTCGAAAAAGAAATCTTTGCGAAGTTACCTGCGACAGTGAACCCGCGACACATTAAGGAAACCATTGACGACTTTTACAAGTTTAACGGTTTCATCGGACAAGTTTAGTGGAAGTCATCTTGGTTTGTGAAAATAAATAGTTCGTTTCGCCCTTACACGGCAGTTTGACTCACGTAACTTACTAATCCTCCGGGTTTTGTCGGTAACTTCCGTTTAGGTTACAGAGCATAATTGCATTGGGTTATAATTACACTAAGGGAGAATCTCGCATTGAAAGTTTATAAGAAGGAAATTGAATAGAGTAAGGAACAGGATGAGGATATGAGCATAGCTCCGGTCATCCACTAAAATCAAAAGGCACTTGTGCTTTTAATTTACGAATGTCTTCTGTAATGCTAGGCCATCTACCGTCCAATTGGCTTGATTAAGCCAAATCGTGTCAGCCGATTGGACGATAGGCTTGATCGTGTATGGCGAGCATAAGTGTCAGTTCACACCGAATGCGACGCGACTCGCGTCGCAGCGTGAAGCCACCGACACCATTTTCGCACTCTCACTGATCTGCGTAAACCCTTTTGTATAGTAAATCCAAATATACGTAATATTATAAATGCGAAAGTTTGTATGTATGGATGTTTGTTACTCAATCACGCAAAAACGGCTGAACAGATTTTAGATGAAATTTTTTGCACAGATAGTTTATTACCTAGATTAACATATAGGATACTTTTTATCCTGGAAAATTGTTACGTTCTTGTGAGGTTTTCAAAAACGCACTAGAGCGTACGAAGTCACGGACACAGCTTTTACGTTAGGTAGGTACCTATATATTGTATTGCTACTTTAAAGCATACGTCGTGTCGCATCGCGCCTCTGTGTGAGTTGATACTTACAGGGTTATACAGGGCTATATAAACTGATTATAAAAAGTAAAACTAAAAAAACTAAAAAAAAAATATAAAGACTAGTTATAAATAACTGATAATTGGGCGCATGCCCAATTTATTAATGCTAATCTCATTATACTCTGCCAACCAATGATCAGGTGTTCACCATACTTTGGAAAATGTATCTTGGAAAGGTACTTGGAAAAGGGTGGGTTCTTGCAACAACTAAGGGCCGAGTGACAACATATTTTTGAATTGACATATCAAGAGAAATAAAAGAGTCGCTAAAGCTCATAACTTGCGACCGATCGTAAGGCACAATATATTATTGTAATCAAAAAGAAATATTCCATTTTTTTTCCAACGAAAGGGTTGTTTGGGAGGCCTCCTTTTTTCCTGGGGACGTGATAAAATTTCATTCCAACTTTCCGGATTATATAAAAGGTTTACGCGTCGGTTATTGAAAACAAAGTAGACATACATATATATGGATATTCAGGTATTATGCGACGTGTAACGTGTACGCTTTTTAGGTGAAATTAAGGTAACTTTTCTTATCATTTTTTAAATAAAATAAAACGTTAAATTTTAAAGGATTCAGACAGTTGTTATTTAAAAAAAGAGTTAAAAAAAAGAGTTTTTAACATTTAAATGTAACTTGGACGAAATCGCTTTTAGAGAGGTAATTTATAGTAATTGCAGGACATATAGAATTTAGCAGTCATAAATTGGCCAGCCCGTCTGGCGGTAGTAACCACTTTCTTACAGGAAATCACCGTGAAATAATAGCATGTGTGCTAATTTCGGTAAGCGAGTAAGAGAAATGCCAGAGACCATATACCTACTCCTTCCTAATGCCAGAGACTTGTGGCGTTGCTTGTGTTAATAAGCGACCGTAACAATATACCATCAAGTGGACCGATGTCGGCCTGTCTACTAAACTTTATCATAAATAACCTACATAATAGGTAAGTCCTTCGCTTATAACGTACGTAATAACTATCTTATTGTCCATATAACGTTTCTAATTCAAAACTTCATTCAATAAGTGCGTGCATACCTTTGTTGATACAAGGTGTGTAAATCTATTCAATATTATTAAGTCAAGTCCATTAGCATCTGTTTGTTCGGCTGCGGTGTCCTATTGTCCAGTTTGCTCAAGAATACTATCACTCACACTAATTCAATAGAAAGTATTCATTTGGTTTCCGGGGGGTTTAATGGGGTAATACGATATTCTCCAGAGATAATTGGATAGACTTTCATTAAATAGAACCTCTGCGTACGTAATTACGGTCTGATAGATCTTGTTAAAATGGTTGATGAAATATATGTTTAAATTTCTGAAAAAAACTGAAAAATTATGTATAGATGACCTCAATAGAGCAGGTGGCATTGGATCGATGCAGAAAGTGGATGATGCCTTTTATTAATATTATTTGATAATCTTTTGGAAATTTACCTTGTATCTACATGTTGGGCCTAGTACATTTCTAGGTACTAGTTAAATGGATATCCACATTATATATACAAGCACTCAGCCAGCAAACAGCCAAATTATTACGATAATTTCATTTTCTATTTCTATGATAATTGTATGAATCAGACCATTCCGTTCAATAGATATTTCCGTTCAAACTATAGAAATATGTAAAATTAAATTTGCTTTTGATTTTTTTTTATTTAATAAATAAAAAAATAAGAAATTTTGAGGTAACAGGACACACTGCATTCCGTAGCAATAACGATAACGAAAGATAAGGGAATGATTCTTACTTAAGACCACCGTGAAGTAATAGCAAGCGTGCTGTTGTGTTTCGGTGAGTAAGTGTTGTCAGAGCCAAATCTCCTAATCCCACGTTGTCTTTATCCTTTTAGGACGTCAGCACACTCGCAACCCTTTTAAAGTTCCTAGTGTTTTTAGGCGACAGTAGTAATTTACCATCAAGTAGATTGTCAGCTCTCCTGCCGAACTTTACATGAAAACCTACCAATATTAGGATGATAAATTATACACCGTAATGACTGATGCAAGTCATAAAAATACACTTAATATTTTTATTTATACAAGGCTGCCCACGGTCAGCCCTGTCCGTGTCATTTTTATTTTCTTTTTTTTATGTTATGATCGGCAGACAGGCTGACGGTCCACTTGATGGCAGGTGGCTACCGTTGCCTATAACACAAGTGCCGCAAGTGCGCTGCCAACTACAGCAGGATTAAGGATAAGGGATTGTTAAGGTTGGGATAGGGAAATGGGCTCAGGCATCCCTTACTCACTCACCGAAATACAACAGCACACGTGCTGTTATTTCACGGTGGTCTTCTGTAAGGGGGTGGTTACTGCTGCCAGATGGGCTGCCTAAATGACTGCGAAACGGAGTGTGCTCTACTGCCACTACTTTCCAGATTCAGACTAGAGCCAAATTTGAAAAGTTCATTTTTCAAAGTTGACTCTGCCGGGAATTGAACCCGGGAACCCTAGAACAGAGCGGTAAGGCAAACACCCTAACCACTCATCCAACGGGTTCGTCAAACCTTCCTTCACAAAAACCTTCCTCAGTTCCAAAAAAATGTGGAATTCAAGTTTTGCGCTTAGCAACTTTAGCGATTAATTTTTTAATTGTATAAATTATGAAATCTAAATTAAAATCTGTATTAAATTATACAACATATAAATATATACGACTAAAATATAATATGTAGGAACGGAAAACTTTTGCTATGCGTCCAAACCCAGTTCAAAATCTATCGTTGTCCTTGCATTCCAATGACCACACTCGCTTGACCTATCGCCCGTTTCGACATCGTCACTACTATTTTTACAATGAGGTGAATCTGTGAAAACTCAGGGGTCATTACAGAGTGGTCGGTCTCTTGTTACACGTCATATGACAGATGATTATCTACGTCCAACGTCAAAGTGAATAATTTGGCTTTAGAGCGCTTTGGGATGGATATACAACCGTATTTATGTATACTTTAGATAGAAACGGGGTTTTATTTCATTTTATTTATGCATGTCTGTTGGTTATAAAAAAGTAGGTAATTAATATTAATTTATTTATTTATTATCTGATACATAATCGAATACAAAATATTAACAATGTCTGTAAACCATTATTGGTTTGTCTAGACATTTACTTCATGCCAATATAACAACATTATACCACTATAATAAGTATATACATATTATTATAATAACAATGTTACAACTCATACAATGCCTAACCAACTGAATCGCACAAGATGCAAAACCGGCCGAGCGAAGCATCGCGCATCGGTACGCTTTGTGCGTGTGCAATTCGCTACACAGGTGTCCCATTCTGTTTAATTAATTTTTTAATTTAATTATATAAATATAATTTAATTACTGATTATTTTATCAAAATATTATAAGAGTGGCTATAGTTGTAGTTACTAGCTAGTAATCCATCTATTTCGTAAACCGTTAAATTGTTTAATATACCTAGTGCCGATTTAACTTTCAGGGTTTCGAAATATAATAATTCTTAATTTTCGTTTTTGGCTCCAAAAGCAAAACTAATTTACTAGGAATAAATAAAGGATTTTTTTAAATATGAAATCTAGCTTTTGCCAGAGAATTTTTGTGTGACCTTTGGTAGGGCACACTGCGTTTCGCAGTCATTTGGGCAGCCCGCCTGGCGGCAGTGACCACCCCCTTACAGAAGACCACCGTGAAATAACAGCATATACGTGCTGTTGTGTTTCGGTGAGTGAGTAAGGGATGCCAGAGCCCATTTCCTTATCCCCTTAATCCCTCATCTTTACTCCTACTGTAGTCGACAGCGCACTTGCAGCACCTGTAGCGTTGCTTGTGTTATAGGTGACGGTAGCCACCTACCATCAAGTGGACCGTCAGCCTGTCTGTCGACATAACGTAAAAAAAAAAAAAAAAAAAAAAAAATGTAATTTTAACCCTGTTTTAGGTGTCAAAATATTTATTGAATCTTTATTGCTCAGATATTTTTCTCAGGCGTTCAAATTTTTATTTTTATTTTTAGATGATATACTCGCACCTCGGGAACAGTACCTTTTTTTGAATGAAAGGTACTCTATGTCCTTTTCTGCATTCCTGACGACTTGTACACAAAATGAACGCGTAACAAACAAACTTACTTTGCCATTTATATTAGAATTTTGTACTACTACTTGTTTAAGTAAATATTTGTTTAAGTATTTTTATAGAATTTTTGCATATACCTAGTGAAATACCGTTTACGAACCGAAAAAATATGTGAAAAGGGACCGTATTCGTCGTCTTTCCGGCGTATTTCAGTCTATTTCGAACACGTGTTTTTTCGCGCTAATCTCAGAAATGGCTTAACCGATTTTCATGTGGTTTCCACTGATGTATTGTAGTAAGCTTCCGGTAATATGTAGTGTATATTTCATTCCAATCTGTTTACAAGAAAAAAGTTACGCGTGGTATTCGGAATACCACGCGTACGAAGTCGCGAACACAGCTAGGTCTTAATAATACCTATAAAAAAAGTTTCTTTCGTCCTTCTTAGAAGAAATATTGCAGACACATACATGATTTATGTTATTGCCTACAAGCAAAACTTAACTGACAAGCGATAATATCTGCATTCACGTAGTAAAAGGGATATTTTGCTAAGTGAAAAATAACCAAACTTTTTTAACATCTACAAGCATCGTAAATAATATGGAAACGCAAACATGTTGAGTTCAAAACCGTGAATCGGTAGTCGTAATGAAAACAAATTGCATGTAGGCACTAAAAAGTAACAAAAAAATTGGGGATATGCAAAAACAAAATGGAAGGCGCTTAGGTATCGCGGAGCGGGCGGGCCTACCCTACGCATGTGCGTGCAAGCTCTCCAGAAGAGGGGGGAATAGCGCTTGAAGGGGTGACGGGGTGAAGGGGTGTGTTAGGCAAGCTTTTTCGCTCCTTCTTGAGTTTCCCTTTGACGTGTTTGTTCTGGTTTTAATATCACTGCACACACGAAATCCACACACAAAATGCCAATTTTTATTATAACAAATAGACAGAACGATAGAAACGACTTCATTAAAATATTTCTAAGTATTAAAAACTTAGAAACATTTTGTGAATAGGAAATTACTTATATTTAATTTGTTGTTTATATTTAAAAATATAATAAGTATTACCATAATGTCCAATAGTATTGAACATTGAATAATAAATATTCAATGGAATATTTATCAAAATAATTGTTAAATGTCAAATTTTAGTTTCACTTCAGCTAAAGCATTGCGTTTATACATCGACGTCATACTATGACGCTATGACGTTTCAGGGCATTTTTTGTCGTTTTAAAAATCATCGAAAAATAATTGTTCACACGGTAGTTACCACAATTACAATGTGTTTATTTTAACAAAATTAAAAAATAAAATGCTAATTCAATGAGCCCGTTGGATGAGTGGTTAGGGTGCTTGCCTTAAGGTTCTGTTCTAGGGTTCCCGGGTTCGATTACCGGCAGGATCAACTTTGAAAATGAACTTTTCAAATTTAGCTCTGGTCTGGATCTGGAAAGTAGTGACAGGGCACACTGCGTTTCGCAGCCGTTTGGTCAGCTCGTTTGGTGACAGTAACCACCCCCTTACACAATACCATCGTGAAATAACAGCACGTGTGCTGTTGTGTTTCGGTGAGTGAGTAAGGGATGCCAGTGCCCATTTTGCTATCCAATCTTATCCTTAATCCTACTGTAGTCGGCAGCGCACTTGCAGCGGCTGTGGCGTTAATTGTTTGTGTTATAGGCGACGGTAGCCACCTACCATCAAGTGGGCCGTTAGTCTGTCTGCCGATCTTAACATTAAAAAAAATCAAGTGAGTTTGATTTGCTATAAATTTAAGCAGTGTTAGCCCACTGAGTCGTACTTTCAGTTTCCTAAACGGGAGATGCTACTTCGAATACCGGTCGATCTTGCCACTTTGAGTGTTCTTCGATTTCTTGTGTGAAATAGAAATAATAGGCAACAATATCCAAATTTTTCGCAATCATCCAACTGCGCAATGTCAAAGTGTTCAGATTGACTTGCAGATGTAAGTTTTATTAATATCTTAGAATCTAACTGGGTCTTTTGTAAAATATTACAGGCAAATAAAACTAAAAAAAATAAATAGGAAACCTAAATCTCGTGGAGTATAAACGTATACTTAACTGATATTGTATTAACTGTTGACATGCAAAATAGTCAAATATGCCATTACTAGTAAATAAAATTAAAAATATATTTAGGCTTTAATATACCTACTTACCTATTTTTATTTAATATATCTACACATAATTATGTTTAAGATGTACCTCCCTATATACCTAGGTAATACTGATATAATTTTATTACTATGAATTCATTCAATCTTTTAAAACTATATAGTAATTAATTTTATCTACTGTCTACACGCTACAACCTCGGCAGCCCTTGTTGCGACTTACAGAAGACCATCAATATCATCATCATCTCAGCTGTAGGAGGTCCACTAGAAGACAAAGACCTCCCCTTAATTCTCCAAAAAAACCAATCAGAAGTAGCCTGGATCCACCGTCGACCCGAAGTCCTTATCAGGTCGTCTGTCCACCTTGTGGGAAGATGTGGGAGCATGTCCTGCGCTTCACACTGGCCTCCACTCGAGAACCTTCCGGTTCCAGTAGCTGTCGGCTCCCCGTCTATGTGTCCTGCTCATCGCCATTTCAACTTACAAATCTTCCGTGTTATGTCGATAACTACGAATCTCCTCATTCCTGATTCGATCTCGCAGTGTAACCCCGACCATAGCCTCTCCATAGCTCGTTGAAAGACGTTGAGCTTTCTTATGTGGCTCATAGTTAGAAACTACGTTTCAGCGCCATATGTCATCACTGGCAACACACATTGGTCGAAAACCTATGTTTTAAGACACTAAGGAATTTTGGACGAGAAGATATCTCGGAGCTTCCTGAACGCTGCCCATCCGAGCTGGATTTAACGATTGACCTCCTTCATACACTCTCAGTTAGTGATTAAGGAAGGTTCGAACCCATTCTCCTGTAGCCTCATTATTCCATGTCGTTTATTTTATCAAGGTCGGCAGCGCAATTGAACCCCTGTTACGTTGCTTTTGTTAACAGGCGATGGTAACCACCTACCATCAGGGAATCGACTTTTATACAAATAAATTATTTAAAAAAATAGAAAATATGTATTTGTTGTATGTTAGTTATATTTAAATATAAGAAAGGGTTTTATTTTGGCAATTTATTATATACATATAAACAAAAAATCGAATCAACACTGCAATTAATAGCTGTTAATTCTCATTGAAACCTTATTGTGTTGTATGAAAGTTTAACAACGCATTTCAATTACGTACGCCCTAACGTATGAATATTTGATACTAGCGACACGCTCCCGGCCTTGCACTAGTCAAATTCTCTTTATAAACCTTATTGGTTTAAAGCTCTTTCCATTAGTGAAAACCACATCAAAATCCGTTCAGCAGTTTTTGAGATCATCGCGAACAAAGTGGACCGTAAGCTTATTTGTTGCTTTTTTTTATAAAAAAAAAATTTTTAATTTCAGAATCGTGCTGATAAAAACGTACCTACCTGTCTCAACATTGCAAACTCATCGTCAGTATTTAAAACGTAGGTAAGTAAATAATTTAAAAATTAAATCTGTCTTGTGACAAACAGATTTGAACAATTTTAAAGACAGATATTAATCTGCTTTTTATATGTAAGTTTATAATTTTCTATTTCTATATTATCTGCAGGGGAAAATACTTTATATTACCTTATTTTAAAAATATGCCTTTTTCCATTGTAAATTTCGTAAAATTTATTTTACAATTTTTTTAAAATTTACAAGAGTAAAACACACTTCCGCGTTCATTTTCCCACTTTTCACTCAAGCGAAAATGTATTTTACTTTTAAGGGCACAGGAAGGGCTATTGGTGTATTCGGGTTAATTATGGTATTCATCGCAAAGCCTCTGGCCATAATCAATCATTGTGACATTTCTATTTATCTTGATGAGTCGCCCCTCTTCGAATCGTCGATTTTTATTTATTCCATGCATCCTTACATAGTGCAAGTAAATAGCATTTAGTCTTATTAATTATAATTAATAATCAAATTCAAAGATGATCCTTAAAAAAATAGACCTCAGATAAATAAGGTTTCAAATTCAAGATACCTAAATACTTCCGCTTCTTCCTTGCTGAGAATTATTTCAGTTTTTATTTCCGATGACAACACAAATTGATTTAAATTGAGAAGGCTTATTAAAATTAAACATAATAATTAAATATACTCATAAATTAAATTAAATTAAACAAAAAAGAACACGAATAAAAGATAGTTTTCAATATCATAAAATACATAATTATACAAAACTGCTCCAACTAAATTAATTAATTACTAAATTAATATATTCTATTAATACGTATGCCATAGCTGCTGTAGAGGCTAGGTACCTCGTCCTTTATCCCATCAGTCTCAGCAACGTAGATACATTCACAGACAAACGTGCGAAATCTTGAAGTCATATAAAAATCTCGTTCCTGTGAGTACCTACCTTTACAAAAACCTTTACGCTTTAAGAGGGCACTTTCCAACTCGAACAGCTTACTTATTCCATACTACGTAATTCCATGATTACTCATTATTTATAGGTCGTAGCAATACATAAAAAAACATGACATTTCTAGGACATAATATAAAGGTTTGCATCGCAACAAAAAACTGAAATTAATTTTATATCGAGTATAATTAATTTCTAAAATGTGCAGAATTTGTGACATTTTCGCGGGTTGTATTCTTATAATTACTGATTATAAGACTTATAATACCAAAAATGTTTTTCGATGGAAACATCCTACCTATAATGTACATTTAAAATTGGGATGTCAATAGCTACCATCTATAAAGATTTTTCTAAAATTTTGGAATTGCTGGCGTATGTTTTATTATTTTCGCGAGTTGAATAAGTGGCGCGAATGTGTTGCGTCGCATTCTGTCTTGGGTCATTCGCATTATAGTAAGTTGAGACAACAAATTCTCACAAATACCTATTACTGAGTTCCCACGCTCGTACAGCGCCACCTTAAGGGGGACTATTTAAAAATATTTAAGGGATACAATGCAAACATATTTCTGGCTCTATTTGAACAAAGGAAACCAGAGAACAAAGCTGTCCACACATTTCTGGCACCGACGCCTTTGTTCGTCGACTCTTTACAAAGCTATGCTTGCGTATCTTCCAAACGCACACTGCACTACAATAGCTTTTATTACATAACTATCGTCAAGACAAATGAGAAGGCTATTTACCCAGAGCTATAAAATCTCTTTTCACACAGCAAACATAAAAGGACAAAAACGTCTTTATTCTTCGCACTCAAAGTCGAATTTGAAATAGCAGAGGGCGCAGTTGAAAACTCACTGAACTTTCTTTTATATAGGCAGTGTTTCTAATGTAGTCCATTTGATTTTAAAGCTTGCGCGTATTGGGTTTAAGGGTGATTCTTTCTGGCAAACAGCTGCGTATTACTGCCATTTTGTATTGACGCACGGCGGTCAAAATTTATTGCGCATAAATGTACCTCTGGCTAACCCGGGAGTTAGTGGGTGGAGGGAGTAGGCTTAAAAATTGGAGTAAGGGGGTGTAGGGGTGCGTTTTTAGCGTTCGCAGCGTCGGCCTATTTGGGGTGTTGATGGCCATCAGAGACGAATTCGATCAATCTCGAATAGACATTTTAAAATTAGTCATATAATTATATTGTTACGACTAACCATGGAACGTTCTGGAAAAAGCATTCGCTTCGGTCGAAAATAACAAAATTTCCACCCTATTGATAGAAGTCACGCCACTCCCCCGTTAGTGTCAAAGGAAATTGGTCCTTATGTTTACAACATAGAGTTCAAATTCAAAAGAAATAGCATTCCCGAACTTTCAATGACCTTGTTTACATTCACGGAATAGAAAAACAATTCCGTGTTTACAATACTTGTTTATTTCTAGAAAATTCCGAAAATTCTAGAATATAGATCAAGACGTTTGGGTGCAAATATAAATAGGAGAGTGGAGTTGAGCTCTACGATTCCCTTAATGTACCAGCGATACATTAAGGGAATCATTGACGACTTTTGGCAATTTATCATTCATCATCATCATCAATCATCATTGATCATTGATCATTGATCATTTATCAATCATTGACGGTTTTATTCTTGGTTTGTGGAAATAAATAAGTAGTTCATTTTCGCCCTTACATGGCAGTTTGACTCACCTCGCACGTAACAATATTTAAGTTACATAAGACCTGTAAACGACAATGCTCAAAGAACAGAGATAATAACTAGTCTGACCATAAATACTGTTACATAAATACATTTTGAATTTGGAAAGTGCTTATCATGTCAAAAACTTCTTTTGATTTCTGGCCATTTCACATTTTTTTTTCGTGTTTATTATCAAATTACAATATGGAATGGAACCCCTTAGACTACAAATTATGGTCAGTTTTAGAGGACATGGCCTGCTCTAAACAACATGCCGACATTGAGTCTCTTAAGAAATCTCTGGTGCAAGCAGTGGCTAATTTTCCCATGGAAACTTTGCGTAAATCCAAGATTCGTGGCCATTTTGAATAGAATCATTTTTTATTTTTTTGCTGAAACTTCAATAAAAAGATTACCTTACTTCATAAAAAAAATAGATGCATTTTCATTATTTTTTATGTTAAGTTCGGCAGACAGGCTGACGGTCCACTTGATGGTAGCACAGACTTGATTTGTAACATAACTTATAGCTGGAATAGGTAGTTTTATAAGTTCAAATAGTTCATTTTTCGACAATACATGTCGCTGCGCCTGCCGGCAGGTTATAACGCGATATCGTTTCGTTACTCAACGCGACTACACTTTTCATACAAGATTTCGATGTTTGTTTTTATAAGCCTAGAGAAACCCTCTGGTGTTGCTTGTATACTACACTAGAATTAGAAAATATAAACACATGCGTCAGATGACGCACAGATGTCAAAGTGACAGATAACGTAACAGATAAAGTGACAGATGGGTCAATCAACTTTTAAAGCACTCCTTTTGATGGTTCGTGTGAAGAAGTTTATAAAAAAATCTAGATAGAAATAATGTGTTTATTTTGATAGTTTATGATAAAAAAAATGTCCAAGTTTGTAACTTTAATAGTTGCTACGACGTTTAAGCGATATTTTTTGAGATTTTAACGAAATTGAACACAGGTATGGATTGATGTTCTACTGCGTTACCAAATAGAATATTAATTTTAGACAGTTGAAACTGTCCATTTTTCAATTTTTATAATATTTATTTCTTTGTAACAATCCAACAGTTTGTCTTAATATATAATCAGCCTTTCTACTGTTTTACAAATCACAAAAAATCCATTTTATATTTACTGCGTTACTTTGGTCATACTCAATGCTTAACTTTTAAAATATTCTAAGTTCAATTAGAGCAGTCTTAATTGTTATACACTATATAAGAAAATAGATCTTAGGGCACCTAAACACATAAGTTTTATAAATGAATAACAATACCATTAATTACAAACTTTCAAAACATTCATAAATATTTGGGGACATTAGGTAACGCAAGAGAAATAATTTAGGTAACGCCAGAGAAAGTCTTGAAATATTGGTAACAAATGAAAATACTCTAAGTAACGTCAAAAAACTAAACATACAATAAAAAAACTAAACTCTTTCTTCCTTTAATAAAAAAAAAACAATAAGTGAGATCAATCTTTACGAAACACTAATCAAACAATAAAACTTAACTCAAACTTCCTTTCCAAAAAAATAAATAAATAGTGAGATCATTGTTAATCAACTTCAAAGTACTTATCTATTTACTTCTCAAAAACATTCACAGAATTTTTAAATTCGTAATATGTACGCTGTCCTTTTTTAATAATATCGGGATTTGGTAATTTTTGGACCACATCATCATAACGTAGCAAACATCGTTCACGTCCAACCGAAATCGAGTAGCCTTTTTATCAACTACTCTAAAAAACATCACTTTAATTTCACCATCTTCTTCAATATCGTCTAACGTTTTACATGCGTAGGTGTACGTTTTCTGTTTCGTTGCGTCCACGTAAACATTTACCAGCAAAAAATTACCACTGGCAATAATTTTCTTTACCGTAACTTGAGCAAGGATGTTCGTCGTCAGATGAGTCTCCTTATACGTATTCATAAATACGTTTTTGACTCTTATTAGTTACATCTTGTAACTCTTTACAAACTTTGAGTGCTATTAATGGATTTTTTTTGAGGAACATCATCAGCAGATTGGACAGATAACAGCTCGTCATTTATGGCAATATCACAGTCATCAATAGTTTCTTAATCACCGGTCTTCCTTTTCTTGATTTCATATTTTTGAAGGTCTTTTTTATGGAATTACTCAAAACTATGTATCTTAAATCATCTTTAGAAGTAATTTTTTCTGCTGCGTTATTCCTTTGATATCACTTCTTGAATTATTCGTACTTTTTCTTCAACTTTTCATTTTCATTAACATTTCATTTTCGCTATACACTTTAGACCGGTCTTTCTTTACCTTTTCCACCCTCTTACTTTAGCCGACGATGAAGTAGGTGATGTTACTGATAATGGAGTGGATAATATTTGAAGAAACCCTCAGAAAACTTGGTGATATTGAATCAGGTAAAAAAGTGCAGTTGGAGAAGCTGGTGGTGAAATAGCTGGTTCTAGTGGTGATGCTGATGGCGGTGTAACGATCGGCGGTGTCACCAGGGTTGGTGATACTGATGTTAAAGTATCTGGTGGGGAAGTAGTAGGTAGCAGTGTAGTCTGAAATGGCATCACTGGTGGTGGTGTTGGCACAATTCATGATGGCGGCGTAGTTTGTGGTAGCAAAGAAAAATACTGGTTGTTAGATGACGAACGCAAACTTCTGAAACCTATAGGTCTGACTTGAACAGCTGGCGGATTGTTGAGTAAAGGTGGCAGGGTATTATTACGGACATTTAACTCGGAGTCAAGTCTTGGAGAGGTTGAAGGCGTATTTACTAACGCTCTTTCTATCATCTGTCTTTTCTTCTTGGGTTCTCATTTTCTTAATCGTCAAATAACATTTGCATTGTATTTTTCTTTTGGAATCAAGTCTTTAACCAACCGTTTATTCTTGTGAACTCTTGTCTCTATGCTTTCGCTTCGATTCTAAATATTTAACTGGATTATTTTTCAAACGTTCCCTATAACGTCTTTGTTTCTCGGCCGCGCTAAGAGGCATTGTTGTAGATCCAACCCTGAAAACCAAATAAAATTTGTGAAATCTACCGGAATAAATTCTTATGCAATTTTGTCATACTTTCTCTTGAGTTACTGGTTACGCAAGAGATCTTGTCGGTAACGCGGGGGAAAAAAATTACAGGTTATGACTTGTAAATCAATAATAATAGTAATGAACCAAAATGTTTCGGCGGATCAATGAAAACAGACTTAAAATACATGAAGTTTAGGTAATTGTATCAAATTATTGTAGAAACTTACCAAAATTTTGGCAGTCTCGCAGCGGAACGATAATAAAGCCACGCTCACTCTTCGACCGCTTGACGCGTACTGGCGGCGGTCTGGCGCGACATTTGCCGAGACACTTTACGCGTACGTGATATTAGACAAGCATTCATTACTCACAACAGTCGTTTGGCGTCATCTCTTGATAAGTTTAAGTACTTTAAACGTAACGCAGTGGAAGTGGTAACTGACGAATTTTTAGGGACACAGCTTAAAAAATTTATAAAAATTTTAATAAATAAAATATAACTACATCTTCAACGAAATATAAAACCTTGTTTAAATATGCTTCTGTAAAATATTTTAAATAAAACGCCTTCAAAGAAAATATTAAAAAGAATTGTATGTAAACACACATACCTATGCTTGGGGACACGATTTTTTTGTATGAACGCTGAAGGTTTTCCGCTGCGTTACCACAAAAAGACGCATTTTATTGTATAATACATTAATGTAACAAAGGGATAATATCAAATAAACGTCTAATATACTAATTAATTATCCATAGTTTGAATATTTTAATATTAGTCAGTATTTTTGATTTTGAATGTGACGGGGACTAGAAAGGAGTGCCTTAAAAGTTGATTAACCCAGATAAAGTGACAGATAAAATGCTTGTATTAATTTTAGTCCTCTTAAAATTTCCCACCGGGAGCCTTATATGAAAATCGATTCTTAAGGTGTAATATCCAAAAAGGGTTTCTATCTAATACAATTTATTTTCTATTTTTCAGAACTGTTTTAAAAGCGGTTCAACACCAAGCGTATGCAGTGAAGAATTGATTAAGTTTGTAAGTGTTCATGCTTGTTTTAGCTGTTAAAATAAAAAAAACCTCATTTACCAGAAATGCTTTATAATTTATTAAACTACTTCATATAATACATCTTTATCGCTAGAACAATGGTGCCGACGCCACTTTTTTTTTAAATTACGAATATTATACGATCCCTTGGTAACCTAATTTTTTTTTTCAGGATAAAAAGTATCCTATATTTAACCTAAACTATCTGTGTGCCAAATTCCATCCAAATTCGTTCAGTCGTTTTTGCGTTATTCAAGAACAAACACCCAAACATACAAAATTTCAAATCAAAATTGACTGCACTATGATTAAAACAAGATTTATGCCTCAATTAAGATAAATAAGAAGGCAGGTAAATGAACTATCTATACCTACTAATGTAATAAAGCTGAAGAGTTGGTTCGTTTGGTTGAATGCGCTAATCTCTGGAACATTCTAATGCCTATGATTTACATTAGAAACTCGGACAGACAGACAGACAAACTCTTTGTTACTCACACAACATAAATAAAAATAACAAATAAATACTACAAATAAGTGAGTACAGGCGGCCTTATCGCTAAGAGCGATCTCTTCCAGACAACCTTGTGGCAGAGGAGAAAACAAGAAAGAGAGAAAGAGGTAGAGTGCTAAAGAAACAAAATATAATCAAATCTATATACTAAATTTTCAAATATAACAGAGAAGAAAAACATACACATATACATAAATAAATAGATAAATACATAAGTATATATACAGAATAATATATATATACATATAAAATACAAATACATATATAACATATATACACTTGAGCTTGAGATTAATACAATAACAACTTGCTAACTCAGTTTATTCATTCATTTATTCGTTACACACCAACACACCAAAAAGTAAGAAAGTATCTACCGGTTATAAAAGCAATGAATGTATCATAAATTAAAGTCGAAGGACCCGGGTTTGTTGCAACTGCAACAGAATAAATGAATTTTATTTTACTAAAACTTAAACATAACTTACACTTAACTTACTAAAACTCATCATCATCATCATTTCAGCCATAGGACGTCCACTGCTGGAGAGACTTGCCCCATAATTTTCCAATAGGACCGCTTAAAAGCAGCCTGGATCCACCGTTGACCTGCGGCCCTTATCAAATCGTCTGTCCACGTTGTGGGTGGACGTCCTACGCTGCGCTTGTCAGTCCGTGGCCTCAACTCGAGAACCTTCCGGCCCCAGCGGCCACTTCAACTTACCAAACCGCCGGGTTATTTCGGATTCGATATCACCGAGTAACCCCGAGCTTAGCAGTCTCCATAAATCGTTGATCGACGTTGAATTTTCTTACAAAGCACTTACAGACCACGTTCAACACTCATCTATTGGTCGAAATATTCTGTTCTAAGGCAATGATGAATTTTTGAGAGACGAAAAAACGTAAAATATCCACCAAAAATTTGTCTAGGGTCTTCTCGCAACCGAAACTTCGGTTCGAATCAGTCCACTAGCCATAAAATTTATACAAAAACAAAGTATAGTGAATCCGACCCTGTAACGCGTTTAACCCGCACCCTCGACCTGTACGCATGTCTCACTCGCACAAACTCCAAAAAGAACTCTCCGTCGCTTTCCACCCTTTGCTTAAATTATTGCACCTCCATTCCTGCTCCAGAGAATTGGGCATATCTGTACAACGTACTTTCAATAAAAATTGAAACTTACAATGAAAGTTATAAAGTCGAAATTTATATGCAAACAGCAATTGTAAGAACAAATTTCACTAAAGAACCTATAGTTCTGTTGAACTGATATCCTATTAGATACGGATCTAACTTCTCTTGTCAAGTTATTCGAGTGTGAACCTTAAACGTGTGACATTAAAATGCATTTTAGAGTTTTTTGTCAATTGTATAATTCGTCTTTTAAGAATTAAAGGCCGTACCAGACGAGGGCTCAGTGTAAAGGCGGTGGGCTAATTCCCACAAAAAAGACGAAGGAGTGTTATTGAAGGGTGAGGTTGAGACAGAGGGTGGGGATGAGTACAGCCGTTACACAGAGTGGAAAAGACGCATTACTCTACTGACATCCATAATGATAAGACGTCAGTTACGTTTTAATACAAATTTAAATTTAAATTACAATTAGAATGTTAAATAACCAAGGTTGTTATTTTTTGTTTCAATTTTGGCTTTATGTTGTCTTTTTAATTCATTTGTGTTGAATCCATAAATTTGTAAAAAAAAAATAGAGAAAAGATTAAATCGCCAAAAGGACGATTTGGCTTTTACGTGGCTTATGCTGGCTAACTTTATCTTAAACCAAAAGCTTTCATATTACTTGTAAATGCCTTAAGTGCAGCAGCAGCCTTAATGCTGTTATCTAAAGGTAGTACTTTTATTCATGAGTGCTCATAATATACTCGAACGCACTAGAATGGCTTTACTGTTCGTTCAATTACAATTTCGTTTTGCATATTTTTTTTCTTGTATCGTGGTTTGTTAAAATATACATTCATTTCTAATTTTACAAACTGTTAAATATTGTCATGATATATTCATTAAAAAAAGGGTCGATAGAAGAGTTATCTCATCAAAAGACGCAGCGATAAACAATAAAATTAATACAGCTTTGTGTGATTGCATACGAAAACGAGAGCGCGCTTGCTTACGTCGTAAGGTCGTAAGATTTATTAAAAAACTATTATGAATTTTAAGAAAAACAACTGTAAAATTAAAGTGTATGTTTCTACTAATGTACATAGAAAATTTGGAGATATAAATTAGTCCCGTTTGCCTGTAAAATGTAAATCTGTGTTTTAAAAGAGGTTCTTTGAATTTTTTTTCTCTGTTATAAAAGTTCACCAATCGTGTAATCCAACTGACAAAATGAATGAAGAAAATGAATGACAAATGACAAAATGAATGAACACGAAGAAATAGATTACCAAATATCACTTTCATATGTTTTGTCATTGCTGAGAAAAATCTAAATCCCTGCCACCAAAATTTCCAATTCGTACCTTAATTGTCCTGAGACATCTGCGCCTTTATATACCTAGTGAACTCGATCTAAAATACTGGTTTAGATCGAGTTTTAGTTTAATAGGTACTAAAATTTATTTAAAAGGCACTTTTTCAATTTTTTTTTATTATTTTTAATATTACCTTTTATCGATTTAGACTGACGGGTTCCGGTTTCGCCCGGAAGCAATTGGGGGGATTTGTACCCCATATCCATCTGGAATAATGTACCCTTCAAATAGTGAAAGAATTTTTCAAATAGGTGGAGTAGTTAAGCAAATAAACAAACATACAAAATCCGCCCTCTAACTGTCTATATTAAATGACAACAGATTATGCGTTTGGTGCAAATTATGGTTACACAAACTTTATTCTATTTCTAACACAGTTTATTGTAAAACTGTGATTTCTAACTACTTCAATTTAAAATATCTTTTAAAAGTATGTTGAATTTTAATTTTGCACATCGTATATTATCAAGGTTTATAAGGAATTTTTTTCTTTACATCAAGAAAAATTATTTACCTTAATGCCTATAGTTAGTTTACAGATTACATTTTAATTAAACAATTAAAAATTAATTATGAAGGCTGCAATTTATATTATTATAATATCTACAGTTAATTAACGC
The DNA here is from genome assembly GCA_910589475.2 of Bembecia ichneumoniformis. Classification (NCBI taxonomy): domain Eukaryota; kingdom Metazoa; phylum Arthropoda; class Insecta; order Lepidoptera; family Sesiidae; genus Bembecia; species Bembecia ichneumoniformis. The sequence continues at coordinate 5,104,443 of OU342537.1, read as the reverse complement.
TTATAACATTGCATATTCAATATTAATATATTTATTAGTAGAACTCCCTCTGAAGGCTGAAACAATTTTCTTCGGACAAATATAACATTTTATGAATAGCCCGTTGTATGAGTGATTAGGGTGCTTGCCTTAACGCCCTATTCTAGGGCTCCCGGGTTCAATTCCCGGCAGGGTCAACTTTGGAAATGAACTTTTCAAAGTTGGCTCTTCAAAGTCGATCTGGAAAGTAGTGGCAGGGCACACACTGCGTTCCGGAGTCATTTGGGCAGGCCGTCTGGCGGCAGTAACCACCACCTTACAGAAGACCACCGTGAAATAACAACACATGTGCTGTTGAGTTTCGGTGAGTAAGAAAGGGATGCCAGAGCACATTTCCCTAACCCTTCCCAATCCCTAATCCTTAATCCTACTGTAGTCGGCAGCGCACTGACAGTATCTATAACGTTTGCTTATGTTATAGACGACAGCAACCACTTACTATCAAGTGGAACGTCAGGCTGTTCGCCAACCTTAACATTAAATCTATAAAGAAAATTACAATAAAAAAACTATTTTAAGCTTTATTTAATAGAAATACAAATAATATATCTATAAATAATATATCTTCATCAAATTATTTATAGTTAAAAACATTAGCCTCGAGGCATTTATTTATTTAAATAAATGCCTCGAGGCTAATCCCACAGCAATATTAGCGGAAATAATATACAAAAGAGACAGCATCACCAAGCACATTGCCACTTACAGAGCTTCATTATGAACCCAAATTATGTTGAAATTTAAGTTGAAAAGTAAAAATTGACGATAGAGAGAGAGTTAGGATGTGTGTGTGTGTGTGTGTGTTAGTGTGTGTGTTAGTGTGTGTGTATGTTTGTGTGCATGCGTGTGCGCGTGTGTGAGTTTACACTCAGTCAGTTAACTGTGTGTTTACACTCAGTCAATCTATCAGTATTTAAACGAAAAATTCACAAAAAAAACTGGCATCCTTCAACGCTAGACAAAATCGATAAAAGAGTCGTCAAATGTATGAAGTTGGTAGAGCGACGGGGTAGAGTCAGCAGAACAAAAAGCTCGTGGAGACAGCCGGTATCAGATGAACGTAATTTTTCATTACATTAACATAGGATAGTCGTGCGCGCGTGAAGATAAAACCTCACTCGACCACCCCGTACCAAGTATCAGCGACACAAAAGCGATACAGAAATTAGCATTTTTGTATGAAAAATACCGAAACAAATTTATTAGTCGCAGGCACACTGCATTCGCAGTCATAAATTGGGTACCACTTCTGGCAGCCGTAACCACTGCTTTAGAGAGTACCACTGTGAAGTGTTTCGGTGAGCCAGAAAGGGATGCCAGAACCCATTCTCCTATTCTTTCTCCTATCTAGGTCGACAGCAAAGTTGTAACTCCTGTGGCGTTGCTTATGTTTATAGACGACCGTAGACACCTGCCACCAATTAAACTCGCTGAAGGCCATAAAAAAACTTTAACTATAAGTTACCGCTTGCAAAAAATTACCTCCCTCTTCTTATTTGCTATTTTTGTTAATAGATGGCATAGCATACAAAACAGGAAACGTAAGCACTAGACACTTAAACCTACAACGATAAATCACAAAGTATACTAAGTTAATGGACCTGTCCAGGTAAATAAAGGCATCTCTCATCCACGAAAGACTGACTCTCACAAGAGAGCCAAATATACTAAATGGTTTTAACGTATTCACCCATTTGCTTATTGGCGTATTGTTTGCGGGTCTAAGAAGAATGTAAATAAAATAATAGTTCTTCTCATTTTGTAACGTTCCCATTAATCTCTGACTTCTATCAGCGCCCGAGCAATCAGTTACTTCCTAATCGGTGATAGCTAAACGAAAAGAAATTATTTTTCGGATACACCAGTGTTTTTTTTAATGTTAAGGTCGGCAGAGAGGCTGACGGTCCACTTGATGGTAGTGGCTACTGTCATCTATAACATAAGCAAGGCTACAGTAGCTGCAAGTGCGCTGCCGACTACAGAAGGAAAAGGGATTGGGAAAGGGTTAGGAAAATGGGCTTCCATTTCATCATCTGCAAAATTTCATCATGAACGCGTTAACTACTGGTGCAGATAAGGCATGAAAGCGTAAATACAAACAAACAAACTCACTTTCGCATTTATAATAACACATGGGCTGAAAGTCTAACAAAGAAAAAACGGTTTTTTTTTTGTACAAAATTAGCTTTATTCATCAACGTAATCTCCATCAAAAGCGAGTTATACGTCAACTCGCGGTCAATAAATTCGCGGATCTACGCGACTTGACGTAATTGGAGTCAAGGCAATCATTCTAGCGCCACTCTAACATTTCAATACCACTTTTATAGAACAAAAAACAAACAACTCTTGTTTTTCAGGGTAAAAAGCATTCTATATAGTCCATTTCCCTATTTTTTTATCCTTTCCTAATTTTTTTATCCTTTCCTAATTTTTTTATCCTTGATCCTACTGTAGTCGGCAGCGCACTTGCAGCAGCTTTGGCGTTGCTTGTGTTATAGGCGACGGTAGCCACCTGCCATCAAGTAGACCGTCAGCCTGTCTGCCGATCTTAACATAAAAAAAATAATCCAGGTAATAAGATATCTGTGTCCCAAATTTCAACCAAATTCATTCAGTAATTTCTTTGTAAAAGAGTAACAAACATACATCCTCTCAGGAACGATACTTGAGTTTCTTTCGGGCTTTCTTCACAGGATCTTCATCATTTTGGCTTTTTTTTCCAAAACCCCAGTAAAATGTAGTTTAATGACCATTAAACTTATTTAATGAATAAATAACTGGTTCACTGTGTCATGTGACAATTTTCAAAACTAAATTATTTTGTTGACCTCTTACGATTTACACAACAGCGACAAAAATATATTAGTGTATATTTATTAGTGTAATAATAGTGAAAGATTTCATCCAATTCCTGATTTGAATTATGTTTACCAATTTATGATATTAATTAAATAATAGAGAAAAAGAAATGATTAAATATTTTATACGTTTTGGCTATGTGATAACTAATTTTATTTTCTGCAATAGACTTTTTAATATAACTCGTTAGAAAAAAAATAAAAGGCACTTACGGAGTTTTTTTTGTTTCGTGGTACGAGGGCATGTGGGTGTAGGGTTCCCTTAGGAAATTAATAGCCGTGGGGCACGAGGAGCCTTCATCCGCCGCTTGTCGACCACGAAGTTCCCTGGGCGGATACTAGGTGGCACCGTATGCCATTATTTTAAAATGTATTCCCAAATAATCGTATGTGTGAGATTTCGTTATTTAAAATTCTCACTGTTTCCTTTTTTATATTTTGTTTGTCTAACTAGAAAAATAATATATAATATGTCTATAATTATAGTATAATTGATTTTTTTAAGTTAAAATCTTGTCTAAAAAGAATATAACGCAAGTTTAAGCATTTAACGTGAAATATTTATTTTTGAACCCATAAATCCAAGAAAATACCAATTGAATTTGAAATATATTTTTTACGTTAGAAGAGTGTATGGGAGTATATATAGTTGTGGTTCCCATTAATATTTTAAGAAAAATATGACGAGAATAGCAAACGAAAATTTATGATTTTTTCAATTTATAAACGTCAGTCAATATTATACCACTATTTATTATAGGTACTAGTTCAGTATTATACTAGTATCCACTACTACAATTAATGTTTGGTAGGAACTAATGAAAATACATTATTTATATTTGAAGATATTGGTGGGACATCATGGGACATCTCATTTTCGATGATATTCCAATTTTCAATTACCATCCCAAAAGTTACATACATTCTCATGTACCTAAGCTACATTACAGATAATAACTATTTTTATCATGTAGTTAGTTACTAAACAGAGCGTTGAATATCGTTGATTAGATATCGAACCAGATCCCTTGGAGCGAACGGAATCTAATTTCGCGAAACCACTCTCCGTTCGAAACTAAAGTTTTAACTATTAAAGCGAACGAAGTTAGCAATTTCCAGATATTGTCGAGTCGCCTAGATAACAGACTCGCAATTAACGAGTTCCGTTCGAAAGTTAAAACCATCCATATATATGTACATACATATATCAGTTATTGTACGTGTGTAAAATGAGAGCCAAGTGCGAAGTTAGACTGAGCTCCGATCCTTTGCCGGCGATAATTTATGTGTGTGGCCAACTTGGCTGCTGTAGCGACAGCAAAAACGATCTGCTAACAAAAATGTTTGAATTGTTTGTAATTCGTCTTATTTTTAATAATAATAAAAGTAGGTACAAATAAAAAAAATTATAGCACAGACTTATTTTCAAAATAAAAGATTTTTAGGTAAAGTCCTAATGACCGATTTCAATAAATAGCTTTAACAGAGCTTTGCGGACATGAAAGTCCTAAGCACTACTAGTTCTATTAGTTGGAAATACTAGTTCTATAAATCGGTTTTGTTTGGATGCGAATACTTTTCTACATATAGTTTTGCACATATCTATCTTAATTGATTCTTGTTGATGATACTTTTCGTTCAAAATTAACACCTCTTTCATTTTAATTCAAGATATTAATTTTATATTAAAACTAGCTGAGCCCGGAAACTTAGTACGCGTGGTATTTTTGGTATAACGCGTAACTTTTTCGTTTGTTAACCGATGGGAATGTAACTTAGGGGGCGCTCGCTACAATAAATCAGTTAAAGGCGTATTCAAATAGGTTAAGCCGTTTCTGAGATTAGCGTGCACAAACGCACAAACAGACAAAAATTCTAAAAAAAAATTGACGTCGGTAACATACAACGTGTACGAATTTGTTTTTTTTTAAATATTTAATGTACAGACAGGGCTTGTTTACGATTTTATTATATGTATAGATTGTTGACTTATTATATCTTCAGTATGATTTAAATAATGCTCAATTTTAAGCTGGATCCTACATTCATTAACTTGGCAGCCCGTATGATATCTGGCACAAGCGAGTGATTACTGTACCTTTCTGGAGCAGTAATTACTCCGTTGCAATATTCCCACTATGAAATAACATGTTTTTCGACACCTGATTAGGGATGCCAAAACACATTCCTTTGCTCTCACCGATAAATGATAGCTTTATAGGCGACCCTCGCGACCTACCATCAAGTTAATATTTAAATAAAAACACTTCAAAATTAACTAGGTACAAAATATTACAAAGCAGAGTTAGTAAGAAGCAACAACATATAAATTTGTTATTAACTGTTTCATGTCCAAGACTCATGGAGTTAATAAGGTTACATAACATATATTGAACACAATTAAACGCTTATTTGTATAAAAGAGTCTCTTTAGTGGAGATTAATTATAAATTGTCCCTCTGACTTTCTTATTGTTTTGTTGACGGTACTTACGGAACTCGGAGGCGGCGCTACTGCGGCCGCACAGTAATTGTGCAAAAGTTCCGATCCTCAGCTATGGCGAATTTGTTCACGCTTCCTTGCTGGTGATCGCTGACTGGCGTTCCGGACGCCGCGGTCCGAACGTTGAAACGCACGTCTACAACGTCTAAATAAGATACATACTTGTATACGTATTACTTATTAGCGACCCACCCGCTACTTCGCACGGAATTGAAATTTTTTTTAAATGCTTTCTTAGTGGTGCTTTATTTAAACGATTTTAAAAGTATAATTTTTTCCTGAATGACTATCAACGCATAGCCAAAACTACTAAGACTACAAATTTCCACACTCGGTCGCTAGCGGCTAGCGATCGCTTATTAAATGTTATAAAAGTATCTCGGCATTCCTGAAATAAATTTGTACGTAGATGATTCCATACACGTATGCTAATGTGGGAACTTCAGAATCTGTATGCATAATTTAGAATAGATAAACTACAAATTTATTTATTTATATATTATAAACTACAAATTTATTTATTTATATATTATAAATAAATAAATTATAAATAAATAAATTTGTATAATAATAATAAATAAATATTTATAATATTTATATATTATAAATAAATAAATTTGTAGTTTATCTATATATATGAGATGCTGTCGTTGAAGATTAATTGTAAAAAGAATTATTCATTAAGATGTACTAGACAGCAACCCAAAACATGTGCACACAGGACGTCCAAATGAAACAGTGTTACAGTTGAAATAACAGAAGAGAGACGCGCTTTCATCAAAAGAGAAGCTTAGCTGTATTTAATCATCTGAAAAATCTACAAAAATAGAAGAAGATAGAGTCTCTTATATTATTAATATTAAAACTGAAGGAATTGTTAATCATTAATAGAAAAAAACTCGAATTATTTCATTATTTTTTTTAGATATATTTTATTTCAAAACATAGGTACTTTTTTACATCCGTGTTGCTTGAAGCATTCTGTCAACAAATTAACTTAAGGTAATTTTTAACGTAAAAAACTATAAATATAAAATATGAAGATGTGTTTCTGCAGCCTTACAGAAGACTTCCGTGAAATTACAGCACGTGTGCTGTTGTGTTTTTAGATGAGTAAGTAAGGGATGGAAGGATCCCATTCCTCAATAAACCTTGTCCTTTATATACAGGTAAAGGTCAGTAGCGTATTTTCATGCCGTTTTATGCCGTTGTTTGTATTAATAATAACGATACACAGAACATCAAGTAGCCGTCCGATGATCAAATAGCCCACAAATGTAATAAGTTACTATGTTTTATTTCTTTATAAATGTATGAGATAGATATACTTTCGGTTATAAGGCAAAGCAAGTTACCAATAAAATAAAGTACCAAGTTAAGGAAATATTATTTGCTATTATTTATTTATTTAAAGAATAAAAACTTAAAATATAACAGTCCCATAAAACTATTCAACAGTTTGACTGTGGGATTCTAAGCTTGCATGTGATTCAAAAATTTAAGTAAACATATTAATCTAATCGAAGTAATATTGTTGTTAACGTGGAAAGTATTCGTCAACAGTTAAGCAAACGTTAGCGTTAACGTACAATCTCTAAAACGAAGTAGAGCGAAAAATGAAATTAGCGATCGTAGTACGTGATCGGCGATTCGGGGTGAACGTAATCAGGGAACCCAAATTACACTTTTCGGAACTGGTCGGCGGCCGTTTTCCAATTAGAATTTACTGTGTAACATCAGCAATCATTCATACTGTTAATTGATTATGATCCGCTTTAGTAACGAGAGTGGCCAATACCCGATACCTAAACACTTTTAACCATCATTCCACTACAATAGGATCTATCTAACATTGGAATGAAACATTGAGTGAATTAATTGGATTTCCTTTCAAAGAATCTAAAATAAGCATTATCTGGAGTAGTAATTCCTTAAAAAATATATATAACTTCTAAAAAATTTATAAAAATACTGAAAATGACAAAGGTTTCTGTCGTAATTGGTTCAACCGTTTCAAATTTTATCTCGACTAAACTAAAGAAGTTTAAAAAAGTGGTAATAGAGTTTTAAAAAGTTTAAGAACAACTTGGGAAATGAATTTTTGAATTGGTTTTGGTCTGGATCTGGCAAGTAGTGGCAGGGCACTCTGCGTTTCGTAGTCATTTGGGCAGCCCGTCTGGCGGCAGTAGCTACCCCCTTTCAGAAGCCCAGTGTGAAATAACACCATGTGGGATGTTGTATATCGGTTAGTGAATAAGGGAATCTCTTTCTAATCCTTTATACTTAATCCTACTGACTGCAATCTTTTTGGCGAACCCGTTGGATGAGTGGTTAGGGTGCTAGCCGTAACGCTCTGTTCTAGGGTTCCCGGGTTCGACTGCCGGCAGGGTCAACTTTGAAAAATGGACTTTTCAAATTTGGCTCTGGTCTTGAGTTGGAAAGTAGCGGCAGGGCACACTACGTTTCGCAGTCATTTGGGCAGCAGAAGACCACCGTGAAATAACAGCACGTATGCTGTTGTGTTTCGGTGAGTGAGTAAGGGATGCCAGAGCCTATTTCCCTCTCCTCCTAATCCCTTATCCTTAATCCTAGCAACTTTGGCGTTGCTTGTTTTACAGAACAGCTACCTATCATTAAGTGGACCGTTAGCCTGTCTGACGACCTTAACATAGAAGAAAGAAGTTTTTCACTGTGTAGAATTGTTAAGCATTACTATTGCAATAAAAGAAAGTTAGCTCGTTATTACACCTTACATACATTTTCACACCCTAATTATAAGTCTTCATATTAATATAATATATACTCGTATATATTTCTGTGACATAATTTGCTATATTATGTATTACATCAATTAAAAAAATTTTTTGGGAAGCCTAACTCTCTCACAGAAGACCACCGTGAAAAAGCAGCATGTGTGCTGTTGTGATTCGGTGAGCGAGTAAGAATACCAGAGCCCAACCTCCTTCTAATCATTCATCTTTTACTAAGGTTGGCAGTAAGAGATACTAATCTGACTTTTGAGTTGATTGTTAAGCCATCTACCATCAAGTATACTGTCAGCCTGTCTGCCGACTTCACATTTAAAAAAATTGCTTTCGTTGAAAAAGTATTTTAAATGCGAGTATTGTTATAACCATTTTTAAAGCGTCTCCTACTTATAGATACGAGGCAAATGGTCAAAAGTGAGATGGGGTGTGCCTTGGTGCGTATATGCATTGAAGGAGTAAAGTTGTTGAGGCAGAGAAGGCGGACCACGTAGCGTGCGGGTGGCTAATGAATTGGGCGACTACCACAGATAATTTAGTGTAGATAGGCGAGTAGGTAACTTTTAGTATATACCTACCAGATATTATTATATCATACTAAAGAACCAATTGCAATAATTGGTACATTTCTAGTAGTTTCAAGAGATAATTTAAGTAGTAATGGTTATCAAGAGTTTAACATGAAACCAACTTTATTAAAATTTCTAGCTATCTTACTCCCGGCTTCGCACGGATTCATTAAATTTCCGCATATTATATACACAAACCCTCCTCGCTATAAAGCTCTAAAGCCATAAAGCTATGAGAGGTATAAAGCTCTTTACATTAGTGAAAACCGTATCAAAACCGGTTAGGTAGTTTGTAAGAATTTAGCAGAGAAACATACAGAGGCATATAGATAACGGGTCAACGTGTAATATGCCTTTGGACTTGGGAAGTTAGGGGTGATATTAAACTTGGGAAGGTCCACTTATTTACGATCTTGTTGACAATCGGACTGATTGGAAATGTCTATTTATTTGCGGAATGTTTTTTTTATGAGATATTTAAGCAAATATTATGATTGAAAGTAGCTTCTTATTTCTTCTGACATAATTTTCAATCTAATGTAGTTTTTCTAACTTCGAAAGGTTAACTATTTTGTAATATTGGTAAATATAATTTAAATGGTAGAGAGGTAATAAGAGCATAAAAATCCATGGCCAAGTATAGAATAAATGAGGGGACCAACATGCAAGCCTCCACAATTTACTCAAAATAATTTATATTATATTTTCATACCTATAGCTTTAAATATTATTATTTGATTTTCATTTAACAATTCTCTTGGAAAATTGAGAATTGAGAGATACGGTCTTCATCCATAGAATTTTATCATCATCATACAAACCGCAACTTCGTAAGCGTTGGTATTCGGTAAATAGCGCGAAACTTTTTTGTTTTTTAACCGATTGGAATGAAACAAAACTACTATTGTAGCAACCGGAAGCTTGCTACAATACATCAGTGAAAAACTCACGGACAAACAGACAAAAAAATCTAAAGACTGTTTTTTTTTATATATCTCGGTAACATAAGTACAACGTGTAAAAATATTTTTTTTTTTTTTTTTTAAATATTTAATGTACATACACGGCTAGTTTACGATTTTATTATTATTATATGTATAGATAGAAGATATAGATAGATATACCTAGTCAGAGATAGTCGAATAATTAAAAAGAGAATATAAAATTTGATTTGTATTAATTAATTCAGAAAATATTCTTGTATGAAATAAGTTACACATTTCTACAATACCTATTACCTATAAGGCATGTGATTTTTTTTATTTTATTTTTTTAATTCAATATGTCTTATCTGATTTTAACGTAGGTACTTAATCCATGTCCCAAGTTGAGTTTTGGGTCCGCTCCCGAGACTAGAGATATTTATCTGGTCGCGACCGGACTTTTTTAATATAAATGTTCTTTGTTCCTGACGGGAGAAAAGTTTTAATGAAAATTCAAATAAGGACAACTTTTAACCTTTTGTTTTATTTCACGTTTTTTTCGACCAACAATTGTTTTTGCTTGTTCCAAGGACTGGATAAGGATCTCATTAAAATTTGTTGTAACCATACTAGAACGACAGCAAATAAAATTTTATGGGTACATTTTTTGTTAGCTACTCCTTTTTGTAATTTTCTCCTACCTATTATTATCAAAGCTGTCAGGGACATCGAAGTTGTCGACGGTAAGGACTTGGGTTTAAAAGGGGCGCTCAGTCTGAATCAAACATTACAACAGAATAGCACACACAAAAAAAAAATTATACAATTTTTTAATCTGACATTAACTTATTCATAGGTACAGGATTCATTTGCGCGCAATAAGCCGTTTTCGAGAGAATTTTCAATAAAAGTCAAATTCTTCTTGTGTTCTAACTTTTTTTGTGGAATTTCTATTACTTTAAAGAAAATTCCAATTAATACAATTGGTTCTTCACATGTTTAAGTATAATATATATTTTTTTCAAAGCAATTGTGTTGTCTGTTTCTTATAACATCTTCATTAAACAATAGATATTTTTAGTATTTAGCGTTTGTCTCCACCTTAAGAATCCTTTGTAGGTAAACTTCAAATTCAAAATGAAAATAATTTATTTGCTGAATATGGTATTTACAAGTTGTAAATTTTTATACATATACATAATGTCCAAATATACAACCGACAAGCGGTATGCAAATCTTAAAGACAAATTTAATGTCATTTAATAAAATGTATTTATATTAAAACACTAGCTGAGCCCGCAACTTCGTACGCGTGGTATACGGTATAACGCGTAACTTTTTTGTTAAAATATACACTACATTTTACCGGAAGCTTGCTACGATACATCAATGGAAACCACATGAAAATCAGTTAAGCCGTTTCTGACATTAGCGTGCACAAAAGCATAGTAGCCAAAAAACGTTTTATTATGTACTAGCGACTCGCCCCCGGCTTCACCCGGGGTGCAATTTTTATATATAAGAACATTCTCCGTTTATCCCTCTTTCTAATAGTGAAAACCGAATTAAAATCGGTCTGCCCGTTCACCCGTAATGCCGTGACCAAGGGAAATGGGGATTCATTTTTATATATAGAAGATAGATGAAAATATCCAACCTAAGCTAAACCCTATTTAATATGACTGATCATATAGATCTGAGAGCAACTTAAATTGGATAATTTAAAATCACCTAAATAGTATTTTTAACTTTACAAAACTTTCAAACATCATCGCTTTACAGATGATAATATATAGTTATTTTATTGCATTTTTATCGATAAATATTTGACGTGACTCTTTAAATTTACATAAATTTTTGTTTGTATACAAAAAAAATATTTTTTAAAAAAGCAATTGTATACCTACTTGTATACTTATTTTACCGAAGTCAAATAAATCGTTTTTAGAATTTTTGTCTGTGCGTATGTTCGCTCTAATATCAGAAACGGCTTAACCGATTTGAATGCGGTTTTCATTGATGTATTATAGAAAGCTTGCCGTAACGTTTAGTGTTTGTTTTATTCCAATCGGTTTATAAACAAAAAAGTTACACACTATACCGAATACCCAGGGTATTTGGTAAATATAAATTTGAATTTAATTTACGAGAGAGTTTCTTGGAGAAACCTAATTGATAAATAAATATTTTGATTTGATTTGATTTGACCACGCGTACGAAGTTGTGGGCTCAGCTAGCTTCTAACTTCTAATATTTCTTATATTTATTGAAATTTTATTGTAATTTTAAATTTTAGTGTGGTGCCATACAAAATACACTTATATTTTTCATCCTAGTTTTGGAAGGGACCATACAGAGTTTATCATTATGACGTGGACGCTCCATTAACTTAAATTTTCTTATGCTCGTGACACTTATGCTGCCATTTATGCTCGGACACTTATGCTGTCGCAAACCGCAAATGCTGTTCTCTATATCTTTGTTAACTTAACACCGCACCTTTTATTGTTGAGTAGACGAACTACTTACATAAAAGTCATTGAATCGATACCATATTTCTACTTAGAAACTTTACAAAATTTTAGTAGAATCACCTAAAATTAAATGCCATTCTTTTAATTTAACTTTCTATATTTACATGTCTCTACAGCCTGTGAAGCGTTATACAAAAACTCTCTTTATTTGTTCTATGCTCTTTTAATTAAGTGCCCACCTAGTGTTCACAGACGATACGAAACTACAGTAAAATTCAAAATGAGAATTGTTTTATTTTGTAATGTAAGCCTGATGTAATTTTGATGTAAACTAACTTTTACTTGCGACTTCGTCCTGTCTCTTTTTAACAGGTTTTTAATTATTTATTCCATCATTATTGCTCATAATTATATTTTTTCAGACGTTAATTTTTTTTATTTTATTTTTATGCATAGATAATCCTTCTTAAACAATAGGTAGGTACTTCTTTAAATTAAAGGTACCCTAGGTCCTTCTCTGTGTACTTAACAACGTGTATGCAAAATTTGTTGATAATCAGTTGAGTAATTAAGGCGTAAAGTGCGTCCTTAAAGTATAAGTAGTAGTTAGGATTTAGAGTGTACCCGGAAAGTGCGTCCTTTACATTAGCCTTGTGAAAATTTTGAATTTATCTTTTGAATGGGCAATTTGAATTTAATCTCAATTGCTTAATTGATGGATAACTAAAAATAATTTTGTCCTTTGACAAGAATTTTTGGTCTCTATCAAAGCTAAGAAGACTCTTTGTTCTTCTGTTTAATATAATTTGTGTTTTTATTAGTATCTCAGAGAAGACGGTTCCTCGGCAGAATTGTTCTGTTCGTCGTTGTTCATTGGTTATGTTATTACTGTGGCAGTTGTATTTGAGTGGTATAATTGCTTACCGTCGCTCACATTGAATGTGAATGGAGTGCAACTTCTGTAAGCTAGTACTATTATTTATCCTGTGGCTGAATGTAATAAACTTATATTCGTATGTATATGTGTTGATTATATAGGTATGTATTTTTGTATAAATATAGGCATATGCATGTGCATGTGTATGTGTATGCGTATGTAACATGTGTAGATAACTTAATTGTATTCTTTTTTCTGTAAAATGAGTATTTTTTGTGAATTTTGAGTAAATGCATAAATAAATAAATACCAATGATAAATAATAATAAGGATACAAGTAAGACCAAAGAGCAAACAATAGGGGATCGGACAAATTTTCAGAAAATGTTTTAAATTAATCTTCATGGATATTTTTATTCCCATAAAAAATACTATTTTATTTATTTATAGCCTATTAGGTACTCAAAATTATGTTTTAATATTGTTTGTTTGAAAATGCCGCCGATAGTTCATCTGAGAGCGCGTAACGTCATTTGTGGTCATATCATCAAGAAATAGTGTGTTAATTGTATTATTATTTCGAAATTATTATTGTCATTATTATTATCATTATTAATTATTAATTGTAATAATTTCTGTTAAAATTCCTTTATTTTTCCAAATTGTTAACATGCTACCATTTTGATATATAAGTTAATATACTCGTAAGATACAATAATATAAGATGTAATAGGTTGGCTTGCACACTGGACCATAAATGTTGAATGTTAATGCTAATAAACGTTAAGTGTGCTAAGCTGTTGCTGAAGTGAATAAATAAATAAATATCATAACAAAACAGCTGCATTGGCATTAGATAATGATTGCCCACAAATGACGTCACGCACTGTGATTGGTGTTTCAGTATAGATTAAAAATATTGTAAATAATAAAATTTTATTTCTTCATTTAAAAATATTTAAATGAGTTATATTAAATTATTATTCGATAAATAAAATCGTAAAAAAATATATATTTTCTTTCTAAGTACATTTTAGATTTTAATCTGATTACTGTCCGATCCCCTATTGAGCTGTTGTAGCTCCCTTAATACGAGTCCTGTGTTGTAGCGATGTATAAATACCTGAGCAATAGATTTTAATAACACGTGGTTACATAAATTCCAGTTTTATACAATTTGTTTGAAATTGATACTTCCCAATCAGAAATATATTTTTTTAGTAAATATTATATGTTTTATTAATTAATGTCTGTTTAAATGTCCATTTTTTTAATACATTAAATTAATCAGTAGGTACAATCACAACCACGTAACGGTCTCCGCGACCTACATATTTCACAGAGGATTGTGAATGTGACCGTAGCCGTTCTTATTTTACATTTTAAGTCTCTTCGACCCACGATTTATATTCAGCGGGCACTTCACCGGGCTCGAGAGACCCATAAATAACGTACCGCAGAGGTCTCTACCCCTAACTTTTCCCCTTAAACCCAAAACCCCCCGTAACACCCTTCGGGCGGCCGTAGGATCCCCGACCGAGTCCGCAAACGACTAAGGTTACCCAACAGGGGAAGATGAAAGAACGCCCTTACATTTTATCTTTTTGAAAGCGTAAATTGTTTGAGAATTTTAATTTTGCGATTGAATTTGTACGATTTAATTTTAATGTTAATAGAAGCCATAGAGATAGCAATAAAATAGTTTTTTTTTGACAACTTAATTAATTATAAAATGTCAATTTTTCTGCCAATTAAAATTTATTATTAAAATTTATTGCACACTAGCGACCCGCCCAGGCAATTTTTATATATATGAACATTCCCCGTTTATCCCTATTTCCATTAGTGAAAACCGAATTAAAATCGGTCTACCCGTTCACGCGTGATGCCGTGACCAAGGGAAATGGGGATTCATTTTTATATATTAAGATACAAAGCTACCGAAAGAAATAGGTACTCTAAATGTTATTGAAGATGCGTCCAAATCTCTTGAGTTAGTATTCAGCAGAGTAGGTATCGACAAAAGTTGAGAATTTATGGATTTTCTTAAATTTGATATGATATGTGTTAATATGATATGATATGAAAGAAAGTTATATTGATTGTATGGATCTTCGAAACCATCCAATCAATTTTTAATGATTTTCTTTTCATGTGCAATGTGCAATGTGCATGGTAGGTTTGCAGATTGAAAGATAGAATCTTAACTTATTAGCGTAGGTACCTATAGATACGCGGACAAAATCAATATTTACAATATAATCATTACGTTTAATCTCCATTACTAACTTGTACTTAATGTCTTACTTAAAATTTTGCCCTATGTTTTCGTCAAAAAGTCAAAGAGTTCGAAAAAAGAGTGTAATAATTTCCGCCTCATATCCATAGTCGAGTCACGATATGATAGCACTTGTCAGTATTAAGGGTCAGTATAGAAATGTAAATTTGTATAAATTAAAAATGAATTTGTGTAAATACGACCTAGAAGTAGGTATATATTTAATAATGCCGATTCATATTCATGACAGATTATTATATATAATATATATTATAATATGTAAATTTCAAATTATAACAAATTATAACTTAAGTAAATTAAGTTAAAAATTGCAAAAAATAGGGCAATGCTTCTTAACTTCCTTCAATCATATTCATGTAATAATCTGTCATATTCATGACAGATTATTATATATAATATATATTATAATACCTATGTAAATTTTAAATTAAAACAAGTTATAACTTAAATAAATTAAGTTACAAATAATAAAAATAGGGCAATGCTTCTTAACTTCCTTCAATCGAACTGAGCAATTCCTACTTAGTCAGCAGCTCACTCGCTTCTTGTGTGGTGCTGCTTGTGTCCTTAGGCGACGGTAGCCACTTACGAATTGGACCTTCAGCCTGCCTGCCACCCTTTACAATTTAATATTAAAAAAAAATAACAAATAAACAGCTTAATTCTACCCTAACAGATCATGGTAGCTTTACCAATAACATTTCCAAAACATCATAATTTGCAACTACCAAGTGGCGATCGAATAGAAAAGCCTTATTTGGGAACAGTGAGTTACTATTTGGGAACTGTTTTTGTTCAGCTCGATTATTTTGTGACTTCTTAATACGACACGTGCCAAACACGCTTTCAGAAATTAGGCAGTGACCTCGCAGTACGAAAGCTGTTGAATTTTCTCATTGTCATGTGCGACAGTACATTCAATGGTGTGCGACCAATTCAATGGTAGTTTTAGAAAAAATATTTAGAATATTGGTAACAAATTTCTGTTTTTCCCATATAATTGTTAAAGTTTCCTAAAAAATATGACAGTAGTTTGGTTATATTTTTAACTAGCTTGAGCCCACAACTTCGTACGCGTAGTATTCGGTAAAGCGAGTAACTTTTTAGTTTGTAAACCGATTGGAATGAAACAAAACTAAATGTTACCGGAAGCTTGTTACAATACATCAGTGAAAACCGCATTCAAAGCGGTTAAGCCGTTTTTGAGATTAGCGTGCACAAACGCACAGACAATAATTCTAAAAACTATTTTTTTAACCTCTGTAACATAAGTACAATGTGTCCAAATTGTTTTTTTTTTTTTTTTTTTTTTAAATATTTAATGTACAGACGCAGCTCGTTTACGATTTTATTTTATATATAAATAGATGATTTTATAAGTATATTACAAAAATGTATAAGAATTGGTTGGTATATATCATGACATATATCTATTAAAAATTATATATTTTTCACATTACAAAAAATATATTTTGTAAATAATGAGGTCTAAAACTTTATTTTTCTAATATTCATTAAAAATCACACCATACCCATTGAATTTTAAATTACTACTTTGCTTACATTCTCAACATATACCGTTATGTAAGTAAATCACCTCTGTTAGATGTGTGAAATCTCCCTACTGGCAAGAGCTAGGACAAAGCAGAAAATTAGTGAGAAAAAAAAAATCGGATTGCGAATCCGTCTGTGGTGCGATAAATTTTGTACATAAATCTCTAACAAAGAGTGTTCAATTAAATGAAAGTGGAAACATTATTCACTAAATGTCCAATTTCCTTTTCACCACAAAAGAAAATGCTGGCGTAGCTCCATCTACGAGGGGTGTTCCCGTTACCGAAAATGTTAAAGAAATATAAATATTAAGATATTCTTAATAAAATGCATCTTTAAGAAAAACTGTTTATAGATAGACCGTTTAATTGAGTCTTCGCCCGCGCAGCACAGGTGCGCAAAAGAAGCCCGTCGCCCGCACCTCTCTCGGTCCCCTTTGTCGTCATACCCCCGCGCCCCTATACCGCGCGGGCGAGGACTCATTTAATACGGTCCATCTATAACAACAGCTTTTTACGATATGTTTTGTTTATACACATTTATACACATATCAAGGCCCAGATGATTACAACACGAGTTACAACATGCAAAAATCACCGAACGAGCGTCATCTATACATAGGTGGTATTACGACACATCTACAGGCGATTCCCTGAAGCATTGCAATCTTATGAAATACGTTTCACATAATTTTCGGGCGAGTGAATCAGTATGAATCACCGCACACCTGCACCTTAAACACCACCTTAACACCACCTTAAACACTCCGGTCGCAGTACAATCAGAAACACTTTGGATCTAACATCGACCGGTGTCACTTCAAACTTGTTATAAGCCAAATCATCGTACGTAACAGTATTTCTTTTAATTAAAGTAATTATAAGTAAAATCGGTTTTTTTGCATCCTCTGCTGCTACCGAACTTAACTTTTTTATGTTAAGATAGGCAGACAAACTGACGGAAAATCAAATTTCAAACGAAATGAACGATTTTTAGATATTTCTTTGAAACTTAAAGAAATATCTAATCTAAAATATCTAAAATATCTCCTTGTACTAATGTGCTTTCGTTCAGAAAAGCTTAAAATAAAACAAGCACCGTCTTCAAACAACGGTTTTCTAGAAGAAATCTCCAAAGAGACAACACTAGCCATCGAACATTTTACTTATGTAAAGGTCGTCAGACAAACTGACGGTCAATTTGATGGTAGGTGGCTACCGTCGCCTATAACACAAGCAACGCCAAAGCTGCTGCAAGTGCGCTGCCGACTACAATAGTATTAACGATAAGGAATTGAGGAGGGATAGGGAATTGGGCTCTGACATCCTTTACTTCACTCACCAAAACACAACAGCACACGTGTTGTTATTTTACGGTGGTCTTCTTTAAGGGGGTGGTTACTGCCGTCAAATGACTGCGAAACGCAGTGTGCCCTGCCACTACACCAACATACATAACACACAATAATTTTTTTTAACTTTCATCTGATTGTAAAATTTACAAGAAAATTTATAATTTTGCTTGTAAAATAAATAACAACTTATAAATGTGTAACTAAAAATTAAATTTATTAAATTTAATTATTAATTATTAAATATCAAATTTATCGAAGCTAATTTTATTATATTGGTATAAAAAATAATTTTAATTAATTATACATAAATAATTTGAGTAAATAGAACTTTAACAACGAAACTGAGCAAAATTATAGATAGCTTAATATGATATTTGATATTGTACTCTGACGAATACAAGGTAGAGATCGCATTTAAACAATTATTTAAAAAAAATAGTGTTTACACATAATTTACCGCATTTATTAAAAATATCATTTTTTAGTTTTATTTAATAATAATATTTACATAATATTCATTCTTCATTTGGTCACTTTATTTTAAATGTACTCGAATTCTCAATAAATATGAAATTAATGAGAAAATGATAATTAAACGTGTCTAATAATATAAATTAGAAGGGTGTAACAGGAACAGGCCTGTAGCTCCCTCAGAGCAGCGTGTTCCGCGGTCAGGCTCCTCCTAATGAGGCCGTAGGAGGATTTCAATTTAGTCGGGCAGCTGCCTGCGGCGCTTTTTGTTCAGATGGACTTGTCACTCCACTGGAATTGTATGCAACCGCAGCTGCTTGTAATTTATTTCCTCCTTATATAAAATCCCCCGCTCATGTATTTACGGCAAGCTTTTGCATTTGCTGAGGAAAATCTAACGCCGCGTTGTTTTAAAGCTGAAAATATATCATGGATGCGACTACCTACAATTGGTGTAAAATTAATAATAAACAACATAATAATAATAATGTCTGGCTTTTCACGCCTTAAATACTTAACCGATCATGGATTTACATGATTTTTTTGCATACACGTTGTCAGGGATAAAGAAAAGGACCTAGGGTACCTTTCATCCAGAAGAAAGTAATGTTCCCAAGGGATCATCTAAAAATATAAATCCAATATAATATAAGTCACGGGGACCAGCTAGTTCCTTTTTCATATATAAAAATGAATCCCTATTTCCCTTGGTCACGGCATCACGCGTGAACGGGTAGACCGATTTTAATTCGGTTTTCACTAATGGAAAGAGGGATAAACGGGGAGTGTTTTTATATATAAAATTTGCACCACGGGCGAAGCCGGGGGCGGGTCGCTAGTTCCTTATAAAAAATGTCTCATTTCCTAGTATATAGTCTGTGAATAAGATAATAAATCTAATGATGTATGTACCCACTCATTACTATTGCAGCATGCTTGCATGCCATTCCTGTAAAGTGCCTACTACTTATTCTATACTAATATATAAAGCTGAAGAGTTTGTTTGTTTGTTTAAACGCGCTAATCTCAGGAACTACTAGTTCGAATTGAAAAATTCTTTTTGTATTGAATAGTCCATTTATCGAGGAAGGCTATAGGCTGTATAACATTACGCTACGATCAATAGTGTTATATATAAGCAGTGTCCAGTACCGCGCGCCCCACGCGCAATCCACCGCCGTATGGGCCGCAGCGAAGCGTGGCCGAGTTCAGCTAGTCTGTAATATTGAATCAAATCTAATAACGAATAAATATTATTATGACAGATTTTTAGATGAAAGTGCTAAGAAAATGAATCGGAGTTCTGAGGCTCTAGTATGAGTTTACGATACTACACCAATTCTACACTCGCTAGCGAGAACGTAAAACTTTTGTATGGAAAATCGTGAACTGTCAATATCAAATTATCAATTTTCCATATAAATGTTTTACGCTCTCGCTAGCGAGTGTAGTATCAAGAGCCACCGATAGTATTGTGCCATGCGTTTGGACGAGAATCGCACAATATTTCGTTTGAATAATTTTACATAGATTTATCTTCCAATATAACTATTGCATATGAGAGTATTTCCTATCGTTGACGAAACGTCCAGAGATGAAATATCCTAAAACAATAGGCAATTCGATAATACGAAAATGGTTTGCATATTTTAGTTGAAAATCTATTTACGAAGTTATCGATCGGTTAGAACCCGTTCTATAAATTACTCAATAAAATATGAGCTTATGAAGGACGATGAGGACATACCGCTTTCCCCTTTCTTCATTATATTGCATTTATATTATGTGTTAATAAGATCTGTTCTCAACTTCTCATTAACGTAATTACATCATTGATTAATATATGGAATAATAAGTAAATTTCTGGATTAATTATTTTTAAACGAATAAACATGTAAGAAGACATAACCCAAACTAAAAAACTAAATAGAACCGTATATCTGTATTAAAATGTCCTTTCTTGTGAGCTCGGAGGCCTTAAAATATGCAATAATAGCATTCATATAATATTAAAAAAAAAACATCAAGTGCGGGTTGAACTCTCGTGAAGAGGGTTTCGTACGATGTTACCTATCCGCACAATATTGAGTGATTTACCATGTTATTTTAATATCGTGGACTTCTTATAGGTTTTCCTATAATCTACAAGTAGAAAACTAATTTCCGTATTTTTTTTTTCAAAATTTTAGGTTCAGTAGTTTCGGAGATAGGGGGGGGGGGGGAATGGTTAATTATTGTCTATTTTTTTTAATAACTTGGAAACTATTTATTTTAAAATTACAAAAAAAAGATACATTTAAGATGTTCACAACAAGACCTTCCATTTGATATGTCACACGATGCAGTTTTCAAAAAAATTTTTTTTTAATTTTCCACCTTCCCCCCAAAAATGACCTCCCATATACAGATTTCATCTATTCACGTTACACCTCTGCGTGTGGGTGACAGAAATTGATTTGTGTACCAAATTTCAACCAATTTGTGTACCAAATTTTTAATCTGTCTAATAGTAGATTCGGAGATAATTGACGGTGACGGACGGACAGACATACACACGAGTGATCCTATAAGCGTTCCGTTTTTTTATTCGGACGTACACAACCCTAAAAATATATTATTTCCATTTTACTGCTATATACCTAGTAGGCGTAGGTAATCTTAGTGAAAATTTAATTTAAAAAAGTAAGGTAGTGTAGGTGTAGGAAACCAATAATGCAAAAAAATCGTGTTAGAATTCAAATTCATTCAAATTCTTTATTGAGATAAAAACGGAGAGGTCCACTAATATTTATCTCACAACACATTTCTTAGTAGTTAATATGATCAAACAAAATATAAAATAATAATCAATAATAAGAAAAATATATCGTACATCAATATTAGTCAATTAATGCACGATTATTCGTTGGGGGCCATATTTTGGCGTTTTGGTTTAAAAGAAATAAGAAAAATAGTAGTAAATAATTTTACATCGATATTTACGAAAAATATAAACAGTTTAAATGCTATTTTCAAATGCACATACACGTATCCTAATCCTTGAAATAACTGCAAAGACTTGATAGTGGCCGGTGCACCCGCCGAGATTACCGGGAAAGATATGCACGTTGGTTTTTGTTCAAGCCAGACATACCGGAGCACTTGAGCTCGTTAATCCGACTTCTTTGTACGAGATTTATTTGGTTTTTGTGGATTTTAAGGCTTAACAAACAAATCTGTAAATTTACGAGTGTACACACGATATGGAAGCGGTAAAAAGAGATTCCACAAATGAGAAAACTAAGCGCTGGAAGAAGATAATTGTCGTAAATATATTCCTAAAAGAAAATGACTAAAATGAAGGTTTGCGAAGCTGACGGCTAATGTCCACACATATAAACATAATAACACTTTGTGGTTAAGCCATCATATTTTATGTTTTTTTTTATGTTAAGGTCGGCAGACAGGCTACCGGTCCACTTGATGGTAGGTGGCTATCGTCGCCTATAACATAAGCAACGCCAAGCTGCTGCAACTGCTGTAGGTTTAAGGATAAGGGATTAGGAGTGGATAGGGAAATGGGCTCTGGCATCCCTTACTTCACTCACCGAAACACAACAGCACACGTGCTGTTATTTCCCGGTGGTCTTCTGTAAAGGGGTGGTTACTGCCGCCAGACGGGCTGCCCAAATGACTGCGAAAACTCAGTTTGCCCTGCCACTACTATCCAAATCCAGACCGGAGCCAAATTTGAAAAGTTGATTTTTCAAAGTTGAACCTGCCGGGAATCGAACCCAGGAACCCTAGAACAAGGCGTTAAGGCATGCACCCTAAACACTCATTCAACGGGCTCGTCAAAGTTCAGATGGTTGAACCGTAGATCCATTGGTGAACTAATTAAGAAATGACGTCACACGTGAAAGAACTAAAGTTTTGTTAATTAGATGGTAGCAGTTTGACTAATGTTTACGGTCGACTCCCAAGGCAAGCTATCGAAAGCGTAGGTAAGTACAATACTACTAATAAAGATTAAAAGACAAGCAGAAGATAAAAAAATGAGTCTGGTAATAGAGTCTAGTAGTACTCTAGTCTATGCTATCTGTGCACACGCACATATATTTTATTTTATGATTAGTTGATTCCTCGGGAACAGTACTTTTTTCTGGATTAAGGGTAACATACTCTATGTCCTTTTCTGTATCCCTGACAATAATTTTTTATTTATTTATTTACTTTATATCAACCATCGAGGGTCATAAAATAACAATAAAATTTAAAATTAAGATAATAAAATAAAATATGTACATAATAATAAAATAAAATCTTACACACTAAATAATGTGTATGCAAAATTTCATAATGATGTTTTGAGTAGTTAAGGCGTGAAAAACAAACGCAACAAACAAATTTAAATACTATCGCATTTATATTACTTAGATTCGGGTGCGCCGTCCAAATGACCCGTGTCCGATTGTGGACCCCCGCGGTGGAGCTGCGGAAGAGTGTTAGTCCGAACTCGCAACTTCACCAATAACGGATGAGGAGGACGCCAAAAGGTTTAGTCGGTAGGTCTACCCCAAGACCATCTCGGGGCAGGAGTCCGACATAACCCACCGGTCTCCAGGCCGTTGGGTATCCATGATGGATTCCTCTTGTAAAAAAAAAATATCCCAATGCGCATACTATATATGTGACATTGAAAGAAATTTTAGTTTGAATATAATTCGCTTTTACGACTGCTTATATTTTACGTAAAACACTTTTATTTTACTCACTCTTATTTAAATATAATACTCTAATCTAATCTTTGTTCAAGATGAATTTCAAAAAAGATTAAAGCTCCGGGCGCATTTAAATTTCAACTTAATGCATAAATAATGAGGGAAGTCGTATTTAAAAATTCTCCAACACGAACCACCTAAGCTTTTATACTTGTACGGCTCCTAAACTTTAAGCTTTGCACATATATAATTCTAAACCGAGCTTTTGTTCCGGCGGGAAATAGCCGAGAGTTGCACGTTAAATAATTTATCTAGCCGACTTGTGCCCCTCCTAGCTCTAGTTAACCGTGCGAGTTAACCGCCAGATTGTCGGAAGATGGATTAAAAATGCTACGTTTAGAAGAATTATAACTTTTGCTAATTTGTTACCTAGCGTTGATTTGATTTCAAATCAAGTGCATAGTACTCGACAGATTAGATCTCTCATTTTAACCTTGCTCATTTTAACCCTAGTCTTGTTGAATTCTTTAGGGTAAGAAGCAAATAAAAATTATCAAATTTCAAACGAAATGAACGATTTTTAGATAATTCTTTGAAACTTAATGCTTAATTATCCTTGTACTAATGTGCTTTCGTTCAGAAAAGCTTAAAATAAAACAAGCACCGTCTTCAAACAACGGTTTTCTAGAAGAAATCTCCAAAGAGACAACACTAGCCTTCTAGCATTTTACTTATGTAAAGGTCGTCAGACAGTCTGACGGTCCACTTGATGGTAGGTGGCTACTTGGTCGCCTATAACACAAATAACGCCAAAGCTACTGCAAGTGCGCTGCCGACTACAATAGGATTAAGGATAAGGGATTAGGAGGGGATAGGGAAATGGGCTCTTTATTTACAATTGATTCTTCATTTACGCACTGAAGTTATAAATGAAAATATTGTTGGTTGGTAACGACTAGGTATTAAAAAAACGAATCATATTGATTTATCCATCCCTACTAATATTATAAATGTGAAAGTATCTCTGTCTGTCTGTCTGTTACCTTTTCACGCCTAAACCGCTGAACCGATCATCATTAAATTTTACACACACACACTCACACACGTCGTGTATATGTGTGTGTGTGTGTGTTAGGGCTGCAGAATGAGGAACCTCCTGACAATTCGTGCCGTGTCAAGAAGTACCGCCCTCTGTATCTGTATACCGCCCTTTTTTTTACGTTGGGAAATCCATCATGGATACCCAGCAGCGAAAGGGAGCCTCTGGAGGTGTTAGTCGAGGCTCTTCGCTATAAGACCGTTTTCAGTTTACGTAAGTTAGAAGAATATATAAACAAAAGAACAACATGTACATGTACAATTTATTTTTCATGAGTCTTCATGAATGTTAAAAACAGCTGAACTAATCGCAGTTAGGTGGGTTAGGGGGCGTTTCGTCACTATTTTCAAAACACCGGCTTGTTAACGAAATTAAAATTTAACCGTTTCCATCGGCATTCGTAGGTAACTATTTCGTATTTGCGAAACCGCCTCGTGTAAACACACAAGCTTGTCGACGCGGACCACACATGGTGGAAATTTACATTTATGTTAGAAAATATGTACCGTGATGGATGAGCGTTAGACGCAGCTGCGCGACAGTTAATTGGCTTCAGTTGCTGAGTGTTATACACTCCTCTGTGATGCACGCTGCATTATTGTACAAGCGGCATTTAAGCTCTTTGTATTTATACCTACTACATTTTATGGAATCGAGTAATCGCTTTCAAATAAACTAGTGAACCGTCCCATCTTCGCACGGATGAATTATTTCCGCAAGTTATATACACAAACCTTTCCCGTTAAAGTTAAAACCATATCTAAATCCATTGAGTTGTTTTAGAAGTTACCTCAGAAAAAGGCAGAGGCAGACAGAGACTTTATTTTATAATAAGTATGTACTATAGCTACCGGCCTCCAGCTTTGCACGGATGCATTTTTTTTCTGCAAATGATATACACAAACCTTCCTCATTTATAACCATTTCCATTAGTGAAAACCATATCAAAATCGGTTGGGTGATTTAGATGTAATTAGTAAAGAAACAGGCAAAAGTGAACAGCGTCTTTGTAAATATAAATGCGATCAAATACTTACATTCATGGACATTGGACATATTTAGAGAAAATAAAGAAAAGTGGCAAATAAATATGAAAACACATTTATTTGTACAATAAAAACTTTTAAAATATGTTGAATAGAAGCAATTAATTAAATTAACATTTTTGAACTTGAAAAAATTACACTAATTAATGAAAAAACGAATTAGAGGCAATTAGGTTAGTGCCTTAATTCACCTAAACAATGTTCTAAACACTGTTTTAATTTTTTCATAATGGATGACAAAATCAGTATTTAGTGTTGCCTCCACTTGCTGTCAAAACTGCCTGCATCCATCTGGGCATACTTTTAAATATTAAATTGTCAATGAAACTTTGTGGCGATAGGTTCTATTCTTCAATCAGTTTTGAGGTCCCTTAGGTTAGCTGGTGCTGGATTTCTTTATTGAATTGTTTTCCCAGTTGAAGTTCTATGTTGGGCAAACATTGGACAAACGTCTCAAACATTGGACAACTGACCATCTCAAAACCTGAATTTCGACCTCAGTATATACTCTGAAACTTTCGCTGCAATTTGAGGTCGAGCATTATCATCCGTTAAATTCTCCACTCAATAATCACATTTTTTTGTCAAGAAAGCAAAAATAATAGTTACATTTAGTACAAAAAAAAACCCGAAAATTTTCATACAGAACAAATTTTCATACAGTATAGACAAAAAAGAAAGTCGTAAGTAAAATTCTATTAAAATCATCTTTCACCTTTTTTAAAATTACATAATACTGGTATAGAGATATGGATAAGAAGAGTACGAAATAAAAGAAAATAAGAACATATTTTATATTATTCCACCTTTTTTGCGTTGCTTTAAATATGTCCATGAGTGTATTATAAATTTTCTCAAAAAATAGGACATACCTAAACATCTCATTAATTAAAAACTAATATGTTTAAATTTCATAATGTATTAAACAATCGAAGATTTCAAAATCAGTTATTAACCAGTCTTAAGTCTGAGCCAACCTGAGTGTTGTGCTGTATTTCAGTGAGAGGATACAGGATACCAGAGCACATTTCCCTACCCCCTCCAAATCCCTTATCCTTTATCTATACTTAATGCCATCATTAAAACTATTTTCGACTTAAAACCTATTTGGCACCGCGAACAGGGCATAAACTGGACGATAGCATTTAATACGATTAATTTTGCTGATAAGATTCGGTATGAGAACAAATTGGGTCGTTTCATTGGGGAGAGGCAATTTAAGTGCTATTTCAGAACTAAGATCGCCCGTTAGAACTTGCATTGTATTTATTACATAATATATAACGATTAAAGGTCCATTTATGTGTTCAGACAACGAAGATATCAGACATTTAGCGTGTCAGACAAAATAATAATATTTCATATGATATGAGAGAAATTATTTATATCTAGCGTTACGTGTAACGTGTCCGCTCAGACGTCATCAGACACTGTCCACGCACGGACGGCATTCGCGGAGAGAATATTTTGTCTGAGCCGGAACGTGTCTGAACGTGTCTGTGGGCCTGTGCCCCAGAATTTGAACCTTGTCTGTTTTTGTCTGATATGGCACGTTTCTGATACGCTAGATGTAAATACGTTCGTTGTCTGAAGATAAAAAGGGACCTTAAGACTGTTTTCATGCCAAATTATTTTATTCCAAAATAAATTTTTATTTACAAAAAAAGAGAGGCCCTACGTCGAAACGCCCCTAACTTGAAAGGTTATCAGTTCCTGTAATAGGTTTTGATGAATGAGTTCGCAAGTATCATTCATCAAGACACATAATGTCCGTATAATTTCATTGAGTTATGTTAAAATTTTAGAATTATTTGAGCGCCTTTCAATTTTGCATAGCTATGCCCAAGCAGGTCTCTCTTTTCCATTGGGCACTCTGGGCAAGTGCCCAGGGCCGCGCCATCGATATGGCCCCCAAGTTTCTGTCAGATCATCATTCGATAATCAATATTAATGATAAGTATTGTTTTGAAAATGATAATTAGAACAGTAATGGAGATGGAGAAAATTCATTTTACCTATTTTAATAAATTACTCCTCTATCATAGTCATAGTACGGGCCACCAATGAGTTAATGGCGGCCCTGTACATAAGCACTTCTATAGATATTCTCTATAGATATTATTCTCTATAGATTTCTTATATAGATAAAATATCGTTTATCGCTATTTTCATTAGCGAAAACCGTTCGATACGTTCGATGGTTTCTAAGTTAACGGAGAACTTTTTTGTTTGTAAACCGATTGGAATATAATGTTACGGGAAGCTTGCTACAATACATCAATGAAAACCGCATTCATACTGATTAGTGTGCACAAGTACATTCATACTGATTGTAGTGGCAGGGCACACTGCGTTTCGCAGTCATTTGGGTAGCCCGTCTGGCGGCAGTAACCACCCCCTTACAGAAGACCACCGTGAAATAACAGCACGTGTGCTGTTGTGTTTCGGTGAGTGAGTAAGGGATGCCAGAGCCCATTTCCCTATCCCCCCTCCTAATCCCTTATCCTTAATCCTACTGCAGTTGGCGGCGCACTTGCAGCAGTTTAGGCGTTGCTTGTGTTATAGGCGACTGTAGCCACCTACCATCAAGTGGACCATCAGCCTGTCTGCCGACCTTAACATAAAAAAAAAAAAAAAAAACAAACGTACACACAGACACAAAATCTAAAAAAAATTTTTTTTTACCTCGGTAATAAATTTATGTAAGTAGGTACAGCGTGTACAAATGGTTTTTTTTTTAATGGCTCGTTTATGATTTTGTTATTTGTATTGATATATCCAATTTTACGTAATATATAGATACTGTTATGTATCTAGTATTTTCATAATGTAAGTATCAATAATATAGAAACAAAAATAAAATATTTAAAAAAAAAAAACAAATATAAAACGCGTTTCGTAAAAATCAAGTTACTAGAAATGGTAAAAGAATCGAGCTACCGCTCGAATGTTTTTCAAGTCTATTTTCTATCTCAATTTGTGTTCTATTACACTAGAACAATATACACTAATTAATTCCTTACACTGTGTAAGCGTTCGCTTTTAAAAGTGAAAAACGAACAACATTTTGCTTGTGCGAACCTCTCGAGCGAAACATCAAACTCGATTGAATCAGTTTAAACCCGGACCCAAATCTCATCTCCGAGGGTCCGTCCCTAATTATGCCTACGGAAGGACCGGGTGCAAAGAGGACAAAGATACTATTGCGTTCGCGAAACCAACGATTCACCCTTTTTCGAGCTCTATTTGGCCGCAGAACTTTCGACGATTTCGTTTAGCGGAAAAGTTACGTCGGCAAACGTAACTTTGTCGAGGTGTAATCGTCTGTTTTAGGCAGCGGGCGGAGGGAGGTAAGGGAATCCAAAATGGCCGGCCGTAAGATTTTGTTCGGTTGTATTAATTAAATCTTCGTGATTTATGGGCAGGCTCGTGTAGCATGTGCTGCCTCTGATTTATGGTTTTTGAAGCGTTAATACGGTATTATGATGCTCGGTAAACTAAACATTTGTATAAGTTTGCAGGAAAGGCCGTCTTTAACCTATTAGTGGTCTTGGGTATGGGGCCCCTATGACTATGACAAAGGATTATTTTATTAAAATAAACTGTAATAAATAAATGGATCACGCCTGCTCATTGCAAATTGGCATCAAGTGGTCCATAAGCCTGTCTGTAGACCTTTACATAAAAGAAAATAGCAGGACCTCACATGTCTTCAAACACAAACAATCTTTTTAAGCATAATAAATCTTTTTAATCACATAATATTTCTTTTGCGGTTAGAGCAAGTATTCAACTTTTCTAATCGTCACAGAAGCATAAAGTTTTTTTTTTACTACAACAGCACTATGCATTATGATTTTTTTACTACACGCATCTGCACGTTCAGATATGCATAGATAATATTTGCATTTTCCATTAAATGTTTTTACATAGCTCAAAAACTACATTTTTTGAGAAAAAGGGATTTCGGTCGTAATAATATTAGGTATTAAGAATGCGTGAGTGTTACACGTTCCACATACATACTGTATATATAAGCCAACCTCTTTTCAACTTACGTCGGGCTCGGGATTCACGTAAAAAATTAGGGCATCCTCATCACACCCCCTCGACCCTTATTCATCCCCAAAACCACCCCGGCTCACGATAATTCACCGCCACGTGCGGCCCTTGAGAAAAATAGCTCGAAAAACAGAGAAGATTTAACTCGGCCCAGTTTTGTAATATACCTATTCTGAAAACCGATATTATTCAGATATGATTTTAAAATAAAGACAATCATTTTACTCTTGTTAATGTTAAAAATTTGTAAAAATTTAAAATATTTTAAATTAATTAAAAGTTTGCACTTTTATTGAAAAGTACCTACAAACTTTTTTGGGTAATAAATTATATATTTGAATCTTTTTGTTTATTATCAATGAAAACCATGTATTCTACTTAAAATGGATAGTTAAAACATTAAAGCTGATTTAGATAATATACCCAAAACATTATAATCATATTATAATCCCAAATTATTATTCAATTCCAATAATACGTAAAAATGGAAAATTTAATATCTGAATTGTCAATAACATCGACTCAGATTTGGTATGTAGTTGTAATGATTGTATTATTAAATTATTTAAGTTATAAGATTTTTTTTGTATTTCTGTACAAAAAAATCTTATAAAGCTCCAGTTATTATAATCTACGGTGAGGGTCTATTGCACTTAAGACTATTTTAGGCTTTAATAGTATTAAAACATACAGTAAACTTTACTTTATGAATAAAACATTCAAATAAAAAGCTTTAAAAATCTCGCATTGTCGTTTTAATATCGTTAGTCAAGATAGAGACTTTATTATAAAAGTTGCGAGCCGTTATATGCGTACCGTCGTTAATCTAGGCAAACGTATTCGACCGGGGTTGGACCCAGGTAAACTGTTTGATGTTTTTAACTCAGGGGATTTTGGAACAAAACTTTATTTATTTAATCCAACGCTTTCATGTAGGTATACCTAAGCATGTAAACAAGCCGGCACATTAAAAATAAATATAAAGATAGGAATCCAGACTAATAGTACTATTTAGTTTGTATTGGTACATTTTAGGTGATAAGAGTCCTAAAATTTATAATTAACTTCATATTAAACAGTAAAAGATGTACGAATTATTTTTACCGCTGCTTTGAGACTATTTTGTATGCTTCTAATACACGAGTATATATAAGGAATTAAGTTATATATTCCGGAGAATTTCTTACGCAAGGATTCTTTGTAAAACAGGTTCTAATTTCATTTATAAATGTAAGAAAGAAATGACAGGGCTGGGCATTACCTCTCATAGATTAAATTTAGCAATTCAGAGAGGTAATGCAACCAGCATAATATTGAGTAGCTTGCCACCTGAACCAATATTTTACTTGTATAAATAAACTAGTTTTTGCGTGCGGCCGCGGACTGCAAGCAGCCCGCGGGGGGGGAGCCCCTCGAGTGGTTTTGCTGTGGTTTTGGAGTCGCTCTTGTAAATTGTTTTGGTGTGGTATTGGGTCTTTTAATTGGTTTGGTGAGGATTTGGATATATGTTTTGTATTTCGTGACGTTTCGGGGGTGGGCGGGGGGAGAGAGGGGAAGGGGGATGGTGTAAATGGATTGTCCTCGTCGAGACCGTTCAAATGATACCCAACACGGGGGGTCTGCCTGCCACGGTTACCGACGGTCTACCGAGTAGACCGCAACTGTCAAATTTTGATATTTGGTCTATTGCAAAAAATCCGTCTCCCCGAGACCTCTCAGATGAGTACCAACACGGGTGGTCCGCGACGCATCGCTCCCGAGATATTTTCGAAAAAGTCCAAAAATGGGAATTTCGAAATTTTGTCGCGACCAAAAAATTCGTCTCGCCGAGACGTCTCCGACGACCCCAAACGCGACCCGGCTGCGGCGCGCCGTTTCCGAGATACGGCCGGGGGGTTCGAGGGGGAGATCAAAATTTTTACTTTTTCGGCGCCCCGGCAGACCCTCAGCGCCGCTCCGGGCCACGAGGTCGGGGTGCGCCGCGACGCGTCGACTGCCGTCTCTTAAGGGCGAAAGATCCCTAACATAGTGGGATTTCGTATGGAGGGGGTCCGAAGGGAGGGGGGGTGGGGGGGTCGCGACGTGGTGACCCCCGATGGTCCTCTATGACATCCCGTAAACCCCGCCTCTCTGCGATTTATAGTTTCCGAGATCCCGTCGCCGAATTTTTACCAGGTCGCGATCCTCAACCTTTGGCACTGTTCTGGTACTCAGTCAGCCACCCCCTCTCCGATCCGCTACAATGGGCATTCCTCCGGCGACTCCTTCCGGGTGAAAAGGTAGCCGTTCCAGAAAATTTGTATGGAGGTGGGATGAAGGGGGGATAAACCGGAAAAGCGGGATAGCCACGATGAACCATTCCACGGAGGGATGGAAACCCGCCATAGAGACCGCCGGGATACCTCCTATAGTTTGCCGGATATCCCCATCCCTTTCTGAAAAAGTGGTAATTTTGTATGGAGGGGGGGTGAAGGGGGGCAGGTGGGGGGAGGGTGACGGTCCCGGCCGGTGGGGCTCGGGGAGCGATCGCTATCCTCCGAAGCGATCGCCGGGATAGGTCGCACCGTTTGGGATTTAAGTGGATTGGAAATTTCGAAAAAGTTGTATGGAGTGTAAAAATAATGTACGGGCGGGATGAGGATGGGTGACAATTTGGTGACCCCCGATGACCCTCTATGACATTCCATAAACCGCGCCCCTCTGCGACTCTTAGTTTCCGAGGACCTCTCACCGACTCTATACCAGGTCGGTGTACCGAGGGTTCAGGTCGTCTGAGGAACTCGTGACGTCACCCCCTATAACGTGGGATAGAAGCGACCACCCCGAGTCGAGTGCTTCCTGGCAAAATGGCAGCCGTTCCAAAAAAATAAAAATTTGTATGGAGGTGGGATGAAGGGGGGAGAAACCGGAAAAGCGGGATAGCCCCGAGGAAGCATCCCACGGAGGGACGGAAGCCCGCCATAGAGACCGCCGGGATAGCTCCGACCGTTTAGCGAGTATCCCCATCCTTTTGGCCGAAAGCGGTAATTTAGTATGGAGGGGGGGTGAAGGGGGACAGGTGGGGGGAGGGTGAAGGGCCAGGCCGTTGGAACTCGAGGAGAGATGGTCGTCCGCCGAAGAGACCGCCTCCCTATCCTCATCACTTTTGGAGATATCCCGCTTTGAAAAATCCAGAAAAGTTGTATGGAGTGTAAAAAAATTGTATGAACGGGATGGGGATGAGACTCAATTTGGTAACCCCCGATGACCCTCTATGACATTCCGTAAACCCCCCTTACCTAGCTCTAATACCTTCCGAGATCCCGTCGCCGACTTTTTACCAGGTCGGTACACCGAGGGTTCGATGCCTTCCTGAAATGCGGAAACTCATCCTCTCTCCGACGAGGTGCAAGAGTCTGACCCGGGTGGACTCCTTCCGGGCGAAAAGGTGGCTGTTCCAAAAAAAGACCGCGTTGTATGGAGGCGGGATGAAGGGGGAAGAAACTGGAAAACCGGGATAGCCCCGAGGAAGCATCCCACGGAGCGATGGAAACCCGCCATAGAGACCGCCGGGATAGCTCCGACCGTTTAGCGGGTATCCCCATCCCTTTGGCGAAAAGCGGCAATTTCGTATGGAGGGGGGGTGAAGGGGGGCAGGTGGGGGGAGGATGAAGGTCCAGGCCGTTGGACCTCGAGGAACGATGACCGTCCGCCGAAGAGACCGCCTCCCTATCCTCGACACTTTCGGAGATATCCGCCATCGAAGAAGTTGTATGGAGTGTAAAAAAAATGTATGAACGGGATGGGGATGAGACTCGATTTGGTAACCCCCGATGACCCTCTATGACGTTCCGCAAATTTCCACTTTCCAGCTCTTCTACCTTCCGAGATCCCGTCGCCGACTTTTTACCAGGACGGTGTACCGAGGTCTTTGAATTAATTTCTCGACAACTTTATCCGTAGACCACGATCCGCCACAAAGGGGAATCCCCCGGTGACTCCTTCCCGGAGAACTTTGTCATCATATATGTCAGTGAGTGGTATTTCGGCTTTATAGTTGTTAACTAGTAGGTTGCTCGATGCCGCGGGCTGCAAGCAGCCCGCGGGGGGATAGCCCCTCGACCGGTTCTGGAGTGGTTTTGTGTTGGCTCTTTTAAATTGTTTTGGTAAAGTATTGGGTCTTTGAATTGTTTTGGTAAGGATTTGGATATGTTTTGTATTTCGTGACGTTTCGGGGGTGGGCGGGGGGAGAGGGGGGAGGGGGGATGGTGTCAATGGATTGTCCTCGTTGAAACCTTTCAAATGATACCAAACACGGGGGGTCTACCTACTATGGATACCGACGGTCTACCGAGTAGACCACAAATGTCAAATTTTGACATTTGGTCTATTGCAAAAAATCCGTCTCCCCGAGACCTCTCAAATGAGTACCAACACGGGTGGTCCGCGACGCACCGCTCCCGAGATATTTTCGAAAAAGTTCAAAAATGCGAATTTCGAAATTTTGTCGCGACCAAAAAATTCGTCTCGCCGAGACGTCTCCGACGACCCCAAACGCGACCCGGCTGCGGCGCGCCGTTTCCGAGATACGGCCGGGGGGTTCGAGGGGGGGATCAAAATTTTTACTTTTTCGGCGCCCCGGCAGACCCTTAACGCCGCTCCGGGCCACGAGGTCGGGGTGCGCGAAATCCTCGGAGGGAAGGCCGGGGGGGGGGGGGAGGGTCGCGCTGCGCGCTCCCCTTCCCCCCGCGGCTCCCCCCTCCTCGTCTTTCGCGCACCCCGACCTCGTGGCCCTCCGCGACGCGTCGACCGCCGTCTCTTAAGGGCGAAAGATCCCTAACATGGTGGGATTTCGTATGGAGGGGGTCCGAAGGGGGGGGGGGGGGAGTGGGGGGGTCGCGACGTGGTGACCCCCGATGGTCCTCTATGACATCCCGCAAACCCCGCTCCTCTGCGATTTACAGTTTCCGAGATCCCGTCGCCGATTTTTTACCAGGTCGCGATCCTCAACCTTTGGTACTGTCCTGGTACTCAGTGAGCCACCCTCTCTCCGATCCGCTACAATGAGGATTCTTCCGGTGACTCCTTCCGGGTGAAAAGGTAGCCGTTCCAAAAAAAACTAAAAATTTGTATGGAGGTGGGATGAAGGGGGGATAATCCGGAAAAGCGGGATAGCCCCGAGGAACCATTTCACGGAGGGATGGAATCCCGCCATAGAGACCGTCGGGATAGATCCTACCGTTTGGCGGATATCCTCATCCATTTCTGAAAAAGTGGTAATTTTGTATGGAGGGGGGGTGAAGGGGGGCAGGTGGGGGGAGGGTGACGGTCCCGGCCGGTGGAGCTCGGGGAGCGATCCCTATCCTCCGAAGCGATCGCAGGGATAGGTCGCACCGTTTGGGATTTAAGTGGATTGGAAATTTCGAAAAGGTTGTATGGAGTGTAAAAAAAATGTACGGGCGGGATGAGGATGGGCGACAATTTGGTAACCCCCGATGGGCCTCTATGACATTCCGTAAACCCCGCCCCTCTGCGACTCGTAGTTTCCGAGGACCTCTCACCGACTTTATACCAGGTCGGTGTACCGAGGGTTGAGGTAGTCTGAGGAACTCACGAGGTCACCTCCTATAACATGGGATAGAAACGACCACCCCGAGTCGACTGCTTCCTGGGAAAATGGCAGCCGTTCCAGAAAATAAAAAAATTGTATGGAGGCGGGATGAAGGGGGGAGAAACCGGATAAGCGGGATAGCCCCGAGGAAGCATCCCACGGAGGGATGGAAACCCGCCATAGAGACCGGCGGGATACCTCCTACCGTTTAGCCGGTATCCCCATCCCTTTGGCCAAAAGTGGTAGTTTTGTATGGAGGGGGGGTGAAGGTGGACTGGTGGGGGGAGGACGAAGGTCCAGGCCGTTGGACCTCGAGGAGCGATGATCGTCCGCCGAAGAGACCGCCTCCCTATCCTCGACCGTTGTGGAGGTATCCCGCTTTGAAAAATCCAAAAAATTTGTATGGAGTGTAAAAAAAATGTATGAACGGGATGGGGATGAGACTAAATTTGGTAACCCCCGATGACCCCCTATGACATTCCGTAAACCTCATCCTTCTATCCCTCACGGTTTCCGAGGACCTCTCATCGACTTTTTACCAGGTCGGTACACCGAGGGTTCGATGCCTTCCCGAAATGCGGAAACTCATCCTCTCTCCGACGAGGTGCAAGAGTCTGGCCCGGGTGGACTCCATCCGGGCGAAAAGGTGGCTGTTCCAAAGAAAGACCACGTTGTATGGAGGGGGGATGAAGGGGGGGGAAATCCGAAAACCTGGTTGACCCTCAGGAAGCACCTCACGGTGGGATGGAAACCCGCCATAGAGACCTCCGGGATAGCTCCTACCGTTTAGCTGGTATCCCCATCCCTTTGGCCAAAAGTGGCAAATTCGTATGGAGGGGGGGTGAAGGGGGGCAGGTGGGGGGAGGATGAAGGTCCAGGCCGTTGGACCTCGAGGAACGATGACCGTCCGCCGAAGAGACCGCCTCCCTATCCTCGACACTTTCGGAGTTATCCCGCTTTGAAAAATCCAAAAAATTCGTATGGAGTGTAAAAAAAATGTATGGACGGGATGGGGATGAGACGCGATTTGGTAACCCCCGATGACCCTCTATGACCTTCCGCAAATTTCCACTTTCTAGCTCTCGCACCTTTCGAGATCCCGTCGCCGACTTTTTACCAGGGAGGTGTACCGGGGTCTTTGAATTAATTTCTCGACAACTTTATCCGTAGACCACGATCCGCCAAAAAGGGGAATCCCCAGGTGACTGCTTCCCCGAAGTTAAGATCAGTAGACGATGAGTGGTATTTCAGCTTTATAGTTGTTAACTAGCTTCCGCTCGTTGCCGCGGGCTGCAAGCAGCCCGCGGGGGGATAGCCCCTCGACCGGTTCTGGGGTGGTTTTGGGAATTGCTCTTCTAAATTGTTTAGGTGTGGTATTGGGTCTTTAGAATTGTTTTGGTAAGGATTTGGATATATGTTTTGTATTTCGTGACGTTTCGGGGGTGGGAGAAAGGGGGGAGGGAGGGGGGATGTTGTCCAATGGATTGTCCTCGTTGAGACCTTTCAAATGATACCCAACACGAGGGGTCTGCCTGCCACGGTTACCGACGGTCTACCGAGTAGACCACAACTGTCAAATTGTGAAATTTGGTCTATTGCAAAAAATCCGTCTCCCGGAGACCTCCCAAATGAGCACCAACACGGGGGGTCTGCGACGCACCGATCCCTAGATATTTCCGAAAAAGTCCAAAAATGCGAATTTCGAAATTTTGTCGCGACCAAAAAATTCGTCTCCCCGAGACGTCTCCTACGACCCCAAACACGACCCGGCCGCGTCGCGCCGTTTCCGAGTTACGGCAGGGGGGTTCGAGGGGGGTGTCAAAATTTTTACTTTTCCAGACCCCATGCCGCCGCTGCGGGCCGCTCGGCCGGCGCGCGCTCAATCCTCGGAGGGGGGGGCGGGGGGGTTGGGTCGCGCTGCGCGCTCCCCTGCCCCCCCGCCACCCCCCTCCTCGTCTTTCGCGCTCGCCGACCTCGTTGCCCTCCGCGACGGATCGACCGCCGTCTCTTCACAGGTGAAGGGACCCTCTTTGAGGTTTGGTTTCGTACGGAGGGGGAGGTGGAGGGGAGGGCCGGTGCGCCAAATCCGAATTCCGTCGGAGCCGTCGGAATCCATTCGCCGCGCACGTTCGAACGAGCCCAAACACGGGGTGTTTCGGTCGAACCGCTTGCGAGTTCCATTTAGGGTGGGCCGGAGGGGGAGGGGGGTCCGGTGGGCGGGGTGACGGGTAAAAAGTTCAAACGGGACGTAATTCCGCTTCGCTCCGATGACCTTTGCCGCCGCTCCGGCCCTCGACGCCGGGGTCGCGAACTTCCTCGGAGGGGGGGCCGGGGGGGTGGGTCGCGCTGCGCGCTCCCCTTCCCCCCCGCCTCCCCCCTCCTCGTCGTTCGCCCCCCCGGCGTCGAGACCCTCCGCGGCGGGTCGACCGCCGTCCTCTAGCGACGAAAGATCCCTAACAGAGTGTGATTTTGTATGGGGGGGGTCCGAAGGGGGCCCGATGGGGGGAGGGCGAGGGTCCCGGACGACGGATATCCGGGAGCCAATGTTATCCCCCAAAGTGACCGCCGCCATGACTCTCACCGTTTCGGAGCTGCGGGGATTTGAAGATCCGGACGGTTGTATGGAGCGTAAAAAAATCGTATGGGGGGGAGAGGGGGGGGTCGCGGTGTGGAGACCCCCGTTGACCCTCTATGACATTCCGCTAACCGGGTCCCTCTCAGGTTCATAGTTTCCGAGATCCCGTCGCCAACTTTTTACCAGGTCAACATCCTCGACATCTCGGATTTTCCTGGGGGGTTTTGGGGGATCCCCTCTCCGATCCGCTACAAGGGGGAATCCCCCGGTGACCCCTTCATATCAAAACAAAAATGTCAATGATAAGTGAGTGGTATTTGAGCTTTATAGTATATTAACTAGTTTTTGCGTGCGGCCGCGGACTGCAAGCAGCCCGCGGGGGGGGAGCCCCTCGAGTGGTTTTGCTGTGGTTTTGTGTTTGCTCTTGTAAATTGTTTTGGTTTGGGTGTTGGTCTTTTAATTGGTTTGGTGAGGATTTGGATATATGTTTTGTATTTCGTGACGTTTCGGGGGTGTGCGGTGAGGAGAGGGTGAAGGGGGATGGTGTAAATGGATTGTGCTCGTCGAGACCTTTCAAATGATACCCAACACGGGGGGTCTGCCTGCCACGGTCACCGACGGTCTACCGAGTAGACCGCAAATGTCAAATTGTGATATTTGGTCTATTGCAAAAAATCCGTCTCCCCGAGACCTCTCAAATGAGTACCGACACGGGTGGTCCGCGGCGCACCACTCCCGAGATATTTTCGAAAAAGTTCAAAAATGCGAATTTCGAAATTTTGTCGCGACCAAAAAATTCGTCTCGCCGAGACGTCTCCGACGACCCCAAACGCGACCCGGCTGCGGCGCGCCGTTTCCGAGGCACGGCCGGGGTGTTCGAGGGGGGGATCAAAATTTTTACTTTTTCGGCGCCCCGGCAGACCCTCAGCGCCGCTCCGGGCCACGAGGTCGGGGTGCGCGAAATCCTCGGAGGGAAGGCCGGGGGGGAGGGTCGCGCTGCGCGCTCCCCTTTCCCCCCGCGGCTCCCCCCTCCTCGTATTTCGCGCACCCCGACCTCGTGGCCCTCCGCGACGCGTCGACCGCCGTCTCTTAAGGGCGAAAGATCCCTAACATAGTGGGATTTCGTATGGAGGGGGTCCGAAGGGGGGGGGGGGGGAGTGGGGGGGGGGGTCGCGACGTGGTGACCCCCAATGGTCCTCTATGACATCCCGTAAACCCCGCCTCTCTGCGATTTATAGTTTCCCAGATCCCGTCGCCGAATTTTTACCAGGTCGCGATCCTCAACCTTTGGTACTGTTCTGGTACTCCGTGAGCCACCCCCTCTCCGATCCGCTACAATGGGGATTCCTCCGGCGACTCCTTCCTGATGAAAAGGTAGCCGTTCCAGAAAATTTGTATGGAGGTGGGATGAAGGGGGGATAAACCGGAAAAGCGGGATAGCCCCGATGAATCATCCCACGGAGGGACGGAAGCCCGCCATAGAGACCGTCGGGATACCTCCTACCGTTTGGCGGATATCCCCATCCCTTTGTGAAAAAGTGCTAATTTTGTATGGAGGGGGGATGAAGGGATGGGGATAGTGGGAAGATAAGGGTCCCTGCCGATGGGGCTCGGGAAGCGATCGCTATCCTCCGAAGCGATCGCCGGGATAGGTCGCACCGTTTGGGATTTAAGTGGATTGGAAATTTCGAAAAAGTTGTATGGAGTGTAAAAAAAATGTACGGGCGGGATGAGGATGGGTGACAATTTGGTGACCCCCGATGGCCCTCTATGACATTCCGTAAACCACGCCCCTCTGCGACTCGTAGTTTCCGAGGACCTCCCACCGACTTTATACCAGGTCGGTGTACCGAGGGTTCAGGTCGTCTGAGGAACACGTGACCTCACCCCCTATAACTTGGGATGGAAACGACCACCCCGAGTCGACTGCTTCCTGGGAAAATGGCAGCCGTTCCAAAAAAATAAAAATTTGTATGGAGGTGGGATGAAGGGGGGAGAAACCGGAAAAGCGGGATAGCCCCGAGGAAGCATCCCACGGAGGGATGGAAACCCGCCATAGAGACCGTCGGGATACCTCCGACCGTTTGGCGGATATCCCCATCCCTTTGGCCAAAAGTGGTAATTTAGTATGGAGGGGGGGGTGAAGGGGGACAGGTGGGGGGAGGGTGTTGGTCCCGGCCGGTGGGGCTCGGGGAGCGATCGCTATCCTCCGAAGCGATCGCCGGGATAGGTCGTACCGTTTGGGATTTAAGTGGATTGGAAATTTCAAAAAAGTTGTATGGAGTGTAAAAAAAATGTACGGGCGGGATGAGGATGGGTGACAATTTGGTGACCCCCGATGGCCCTCTATGACATTCCGTAAACCACGCCCCTCTGCGACTCGTGGTTTCCGAGGACCTCTCACCGACTTTATACCAGGTCGGTGTACCGAGGGTTCAGGTCGTCTGAGGAACTCGTGACGTCACCCCCTATAACGTGGGATAGAAGCGACCACCAAGAGTCGACTGCTTCCTGGTAAAATGGCAGCCGTTCCAAAAAAATAAAAATTTGTATGGAGGTGGGATGAAGGGGGGAGAAACCGGAAAAGCGGGATAGCCCCGAGGAAGCATCCCACGGAGGGATGGAAACCCGCCATAGAGACCGCCGGGATAGCTCCGACCGTTTAGCCGGTATCCCCATCCCTTCGGCCGAAAGCGGTAAGTTCGTATGGAGGGGGGGTGAAGGGGGACAGGTGGGGGGAGGACGAAGGTCCTGGCCGTTGGACCTCGAGGAGCGATGGTCGTCCGCCGAAGAGACCGCCTTCCTATCCTCGACCGTTGTGGAGGTATCCCGCTTTGAAAAATCCAAAAAATTTGTATGGAGTATAAAAAAAATGTATGAACGGGATGGGGATGAGACTAAATTTGGTAACCCCCGACGACCCTCTATGACATTGCGTAAACCCCATCCTTCTATCCCTCGCGGTTTCCGAGGACCTCTCGCCGACTTCATACCAGGTCGGTACACCGAGGGTTCGATGCCTTCCTGAAATGCAGAAACTCATCCTCTCTCCAACGAGGTGCAAGAGTCTGGCCCGGGTGGACTCCTACCGGGCGAAAAGGTGGCTGTTCCAAAAAAAGACCACGTTGTATGGAGGGGGGATGAAGGGGGGGGAAATCCGAAAATCTCGTTGACCCCCAGGAAGCATCATACGGTAGGATGGAAACCCGCCATAGAGACCGCCGGGATAGCTCCGACCGTTTAGCGGGTATCCCCATCCCTTTGGCCAAAAGTGGCAATTTCGTATGGAGGGGGGGTGAAGGGGGGCAGGTGGGGGGAGGACGAAGGTCCAGGCCGTTGGACCTTGAGGAATGATGACCGTCCGCCGAAGAGACCGCCTCCCTATCCTCGACCGTTGGGGAGGTATCCCGCTTTGAAAAATCCAAAAAATTTGTATGGAGTATAAAAAAAATGTATGAACGGGATGGGGATGAGACTCGATTTGGTAACCCCCGATGACCCTCTATGACGTTCCGCAAATTTCCACTTTCTAGCTCTCGCACCTTCCGAGATCCCGTCGCCGACTTTTTACCAGGGAGGTGTACCGAGGTCTTCGAATTAATTTCTCGACAACTTTATCCGTAGACCACGATCCGCCACAAAGGGGAATCCTCAGGTGACTGCTTCCCGGAGAACTTTATGCATGAGTATGTCAGTGGTATTTCAGCTTTATATTTGTTAATTATAAATTTTATTTTATTGTATTTTATTTATTTATTAGGTTACTTTTTAAGTTTTAATATTATTATTTTAATTAAATTATAAATCTAATGATAGGTACCTAATCTTAAAAAAAGTTTATGTTTTATTATCAAGTCTTCAAAACACCTGCGTTTCGTCTGGCGGAAGTAACCACCGCCTTACAGAAGACCACCGCGAAACAAGAGCAATGTGCTGTTGTGTTTCGGTGAGTGGGTAAGGGTTGCCAGAGCCCATTACCCTATCCATTTTCCTTAATCCTACTCTGGTCTGCAGTTCACTTGTAGCTTGTGTTATAGGCGACAGTAGCATTATCAAGTTTACCATCAGCTTGCCTTTAAAATGAAATAAAAAAAATTAATAATTTTATTTTGATTTATACTTGAGTATTTAATAAAAGCAAATTATATTAAACATTAAAATTGTCTTTCTAGCGTACAATGCTTGTTATAAAATTAATGCATTTCCATCACATTTTTTATTGTTGGTAATTATTTTTAAATTTTAGTATTAATTTTAAATGTTAATATACCTACAACCTGATTTATTTTATATAATTATAATAGTTAATGTGATTCTATTAGATTTTTCTATTCGACTATAGTTAAGTTCTAAGTAACTATTGAAGTTCGGTATGTTTAAATAACCCTTTTCAAACCGACGTAACTTCTATGTTTCTAGAGAGAAA
This sequence comes from Bembecia ichneumoniformis, assembly GCA_910589475.2. Taxonomy (NCBI): domain Eukaryota; kingdom Metazoa; phylum Arthropoda; class Insecta; order Lepidoptera; family Sesiidae; genus Bembecia; species Bembecia ichneumoniformis. The sequence continues at coordinate 5,062,257 of OU342537.1, read as the reverse complement.
AAATGACATTAAATGTTTTATCCTCAGTATATACTTATTCCATAATCACTTTCGTATAAAACAACTTCTTATTACAAACCTATGAACTTTAAACTATGCATGAAGCTTGCCAACCGCACATACATACAAACAAAACGAAATTCAAACCAAAAATTTCAAATCATTGACAACTTGAAAAACCAACTGAACATAGAGAGTTAGAAACATAGTGATATACCTTCGGCCAGATTAAATAAAATGTCTGAGTTCAATTCACAAAACAATTTTTGTAACGTAGACACTATACCTATTGTTTACAAGCGCAATTCACTTACCACGATACAGCCTGAGATATTTCGAAAAAGGGAAAATTTATTTTAATATTTTTTTTTCGTTAATTTAATTTCATTAGAAATATTCAGTGTTCAACATTCTTATAATGGATACTAACAAATTAGAAGAACCCATGGCTCATTAGCAAGGTAATAAAAACCACTCCTATTGGCATTATCACTACCCTGTCTATAAGGAGCGCGATTTATAAGCTACTATGGTGCATGTTACTTCGTCCGCGTTCAAAATAAAAAAATACATATAACATTATTAATGGCGCCATCTATTATTTTACAATAGAATTAAGTGAAGCGGCGACATCTATCTAATTTGGGTAGAACTGCTTGCTGAAAGACCTATGAGTATGCTCCAATTTGCAAACGCTCGGGAACCTCTCAGGAATCTCTCTGTTGATAGATGAAAACCGCATGAAAATCCGTTCAGTAGTTTTTGAGATTATCGCGAACATATATACAGACAAACGCGAGCCCGCAACTTCATAAATACGCCTGATATTCGATATAGCGCTAACTTTTTTGTTTGTAAACCGATTGGAATTAAATAAACACTACCTTAAATGTTCCGGGAAGCTTGCTAGTGAAATAACATTAGTGTAAACCGCATTCAAATCGGTTAAGCTGTTTCAGAGATTAGCGTGCACAAACGCACAGACTAGTAGACAAACAGACAAGAATTTTAACAACTATTTTTTGACCTCGGTAACATAAGTACAACATTTACAAATCGTATTTTTTTTTTTTGAAAAAAAATTTAAAATACAGACACGGCTCGTTTACGATTTTATTATATGCAGGTATAGATAATGTTGACCAAACGTTTTTCGCTAGCAGATAAAGCCTTTGCGTAGAGATCTAAAGGCTTGGGGTCCTTTAGAAATTGTTTTGGAGGATGAGAATCCTATGTTATTGTATATTCAGGTAATCAGCCACCTCTGCCCGTCGAGATCATCTTAAAATTTTCTTCGGTTTACTTTGGACCCCACAACTTCACACGTATTTTTTCTTTAAAGGAATCAGAGATATACCAACAATTCATTCATCATAGTCCCCGAGTGACAAGAGGACGAAAACATTGTTGTAAAAAAGAATTTTCCCATTTCGATACTGTAAACACGGGGGATCCCCTATACCTTCAAGTATTTAAGTTTCGCTGTACAAAGTGAATTTAAAATGAGAGTTGGTAGTAAAGGTTTCAGTTTTTCCTCGGCTGTTGGTGGCAAACATTGAGTTCAAGTGCATTCATTTGGCTCTCGATCGTTTGCTTTTTGCTATCGAATGAATGAAAAGCGAATGGATATGTTGCTGTAACTTCAATTTTAGCTGCTATCTTTGCAGGTTTAGGCACGAAATAAGCGCTTAGGTCAGATTAAAGTCTTCTTTTTATTGTCTTTTGATTCTTTGTTATTATTTTAGGTATCTTTTATTTTTTAGAAAATTTTATATTTTTCAACAAATTTATTGTAAAATTTATTTATTTAAGAACTAAAGTGTTTTTTATTCCTCCTTTGCGGTTTCCGAATATATTTTCATTACAATGAGTTATTTGTATAATTTTTTTTTTTAATAATCAGGACCATATAAACATTTTGTAATTTTATTTAAATAAATCAAAGATTGAAATATACATACATATTATATAGTCCTCTGTATATTTTATCAAAGAGATAAAATTTGTACCGTATGCATAAACGTGCAAAGCCGACGAATTCTATTTTATTATTTTTCAGTAAATTGTGATAATAAGCTACCGAAACGATATCCTATAGCAATATTTTTAATGTAATTATAATTATCATTTTCTTGTTAATTAATTATTAATTGATTTTTAATTATAATTTGCTTTTATTAAATACTCAAGTATAAATCAAAATAAAATTATTATGTATTTTTTTATTTAAAATTTATTTCTTAGTAATTAGCTTCCAAATTTAGTTTGAATTATAATTTCCTATCTAATATGTTGTAGAGGTACTCTCATATATAAAATATAAAATAGAGGTTCTTGTACTTCTTATAATCGAGTTTATTAAACAAATTTTTATTCAAAGCATGTTCTGTTTTACTTTTTTTTACATGAAATATTCAACAAAAGCGTACTCCACCAAAGCAGAGACAAGACGAGCGTTACTTCATTTCGTCTCCGCTCATGTGTGAAAAGTAGTCTCCGAAGGCACGTAAAGTGTTGTCATACTTGTCATATCAAACAGTGGAAGAGGTATCATATAATATACTCTTAGTTGTAATATTTATAGTGATACAGAAATGCTCAATTCAAAAAGTGTTGCGGTTCTTATAATAAGAAGCCAATTTGTATGTAAGCAATGTAGCCACACTGGACGTAAAATAAAGTTGAATTAATTAATTGTATGTCGTCCCCAATTGGAGTAGCTACTCGAGGAGGGTTGCATGTCTGCGTGAGACACCTGACATCTTCGACAACACTCACCTTTGGCGTACGCGACATGAGGTAGAGAGGTGACAACAGGTTAGACTTGTGGGATGTATTCTATGCACAATGTTATATAGCTCGCTTCGTAAACAAATTCTGGTACTTTGCATTAATTTTAAAGAAAATTGTATGAATTTTTCAAAATATCTAAGCTGATAGCTGAAAATCGGGAAATTTTTATAAAAAACAAATTAAAATATCTCGAAAACGGTTAGATTTAGGATAGAGGTTTATGAACTGCACGCCCTTAACGGGAATAGGTCGACTTAACCTGTATCCTCGTAGGACTAAAAACTTACTAGCTTGTGAAATGTGGACCAATATTTTATAGATATTAAAAACATATAATGTGAACATTTTGGGATAATTTTGAAAATATTCAAAATATCCCAAAATGTTCACATATTCAGAGCAAACTAATAGCACATAGCGAGACCTTGCATATGTACAGGTACAGATCTTGTATAGGAGATGAATTAACAATATCTATTCTATACTACATATAATAAAATCGTAAAAGAGTCGTGTCTGTATATTAATTATTTTTTTCAAAAAACAATTTGTACACATTGTACGTATAATTATGCTACCGAGGTCAAAAAAAATATTTTTAGAATTTTTGTCTGCTTGTCTGTGCACGCTAATCTCAGGAACGGCTTAATCGATTTGAATGTGGTTTTCACTGATGTGTTATTCCCGTAACATGTGTTTGTTTCATTCCAATCGTATTCCAATCGTGTTTGCTTCATTATAGGCGACGGTAGCCACCTACCATCAAGTGGACCGTCAGCCTGTCTACCGATCTTAACATAAAAATAAAATACCCAACCGTACGAAAATGCGCGCTCAGCTAGTTGAAAATTAAAAATGTTTTTGAAACTTTTATGCCCTATTTTCTTAGATAAATTGCAATTACTTAAGGAAGCATATCGTTGCAAATACGTACCTATATGGAAGATACAAACTTACTTCGTTATCAATTTCCGCTTTAATTAAATTTATCAGAATTTATGGGAATATAAATTTCCCAGTTTGTGAAATATTTAGCCATATCTCACTACCTTCTATGCTGCCATGCAGATGATGTACTGAATGAGCAATACCTACTTGCAATCACCCTAGTTTTTATTAGGTAACTAGCTGAGCCCGCAACTTCGTACCCGTGGTATATGTTATAGCATATAACTTTTTTGTTTGTGAACCGATTGGAATGACACCACCACTAAATGTTACAGGAAGCATACTACAATACATCCGTGAAAACCACATTGAAATCGGTTAAGCGGTTTCTGAAATTAGCGTGCACAAACGCACAGACAAGCGTACAAAAATTCTAAAAATTATTTTTTTGATCTCGGTAACATACAACATACGTAAATTGTTTTTTTTTTTTTTTTTTTTAATCTTTAATGTACAGACACGGCTCGTTTGTGTATAGAAGATATGAGATGATAGTATCTCTTAAACTGAAAAAAAAATTACATATAACTCATTAATACACATTAACACAGAAGTAATTACATATAATATCTAACACTGTTCACAAATAATAAACTCATACTTCTAACACTTTCATGTAAAGGTCGGCTGAAGGTCTAAGTGGCTACCGCTGCTGACCTAGATTGGATGAAGGATAAGGAATGGACTCTGGCATCCCTTACTCGCACAACGAACACTGCAGCACACTGTTATTTTACGGTGGTTTTCAATAAGAGAACGATTAATGCCGCCAGGCGGATTGCCTAGTACTTACGAACTGCAACAGGTAGCAGACAAGTTATCGCAGAGTCAACTTAAATAAATAAGTTACGAAAAAATGTCACCTGTTTCGCAAATGTACACGTAACGAATCAATAAATATAGAGAACGTTCATGCAGCGATTGGAGTGTTCGGTCCACGGAAGGTGACCCTCCGCAGCAATTCTATTCCAAAATACTTGGACGCGAAACAGTGAATCAAATGCATTATCATTGTACTTCGTAAACTGTTTCGAATTCTGCCAATTTCAATATTTAGAGGCAGCTTCTTTGTGTACTGTATATTATTATGTTCTTTATGTATTCTAGGATAGGTACAGGAAAACAATACTATGATATCATTAATAAATGCAAAAATACTGTACTAGAAGGATTTCATATAATAAAGATCAGCAGGCAGTCTGACGGTCCACTTGATGTAAACATAGGCGACGGTATTTACCTATCTACTATCTATTTAAAATCATATCTTCCATTTACCTACCAAATATGAGCTACTACAAGAAGCATTGCCATGTGCGCTATTGATATGAATAGCATAAAAGCTGGCTACTTCAAAACTTCATCATAAGCTTAAGAATAAAAAAACTTCAAGTGCGAGTTGAACTCGTGCGAGTTGAAACAATGTTACCTATCCGCACAATATTGAGTGATTTACCATGTTATCTTAATATCATGGACTTCTTTTAGGTTTTCCTATAATCTATAAGTTGAAAACTAATTTCTGTATTTTTTCAAAATTTTAGGTTCAGTAGTTTCGGAGATAAGGGGGTGGATGATCAATTTGCGTCTATTTTCTTGAATAACTTGGAAACTATTTATTTTAAAATTACAAAAAAAAAAAAAATTTAAGATCTACACAACAAGACCTTCCATTTGATATTTGACACGATGCAGTTTTCAAAAAAAAAAAAATTCCACCTTCCCCCAAAAATGACCTCCCATATACAGATTTCATCTATTCACGTCACACCTCTGCGTTTGGGTCACAGAAATTGATATATGGGCCAAATTTCTACTTAATCGGTCTAGTAGATTCCGAGATAATTGACTGTGAGCGACGGACGCACGAGTGATCCTATAAGGGTTCCGTTTTTTTATTCGGACGTACGGAACTCTAAAAAGAAATACTAGGTAATGTTAATGGCTTTTTCTAATTTCTTGTAGAAACCAATGTTATATTGTATTCTATGATCAGCAGAAAGATAGACTGATGGCTAACTTTGATGGTATAAAGCCACATTTGCCTAGGAAAGCAAGCAATACCAGAAGGAATCTAAGTGCACTTGTAAGAGCACCTTATGAAAGACCGATCCTATTCTAAAATTATGAGGGTGACCTCTCTCCAACAGTAAATCCTATAGGTGAAATGATGATACTGGTTGTTAAACCTTAAAATATGCTTAGGTTTACGATATACATACTTTTATATCCTTAATACATTGTAATTTAATTGATAATTGACAATTATAAATGTAATTCTTATTATCGGTCAAATATCACTAGACTAATTTATTGTTTAGTGAAATTTGGTAAGATAATATTGGGTAATGTTTGTTCTAAATCGTATATAGCGTTACATTTCATTTCAGTTCGGCTGAATGTGGGCTGAACGTTGCTCGGGTACGATATTTATTGTCTTTTTAAATACATATTAGCAAAATTCATTATGTATCTCGATATGGCTGTAGAGTTTCCAGATTATAAAAGTCAAGAGCAATTTCGCTTTCGCAAATACAAAAGCTTTGTTTGTTTTATTCAGCAAATTGCGAACGAAGGCAGCACCGATCCTTTTGTGCGTATAAACCTACAAAAAAAAGTTGATTACCATCTCTGGGCGCAATTCCCAAAACGGAAACCCTTTTGTTATTGTCAAATTAGCCAATCCTCAAGATAACAAAAACATCCCTTTATTTTAAGGGACAAAAGCCCTTTTTATTGACGAGCCAAATTTATTCAGGGCGGGTTTTAACTATCTTCCGTACATATAATCCGGGGGTTGGTGGTACAAAGGTTATTTGTGTAAGGGAGTATTTTCGGTAGTCTCCAACTCTCCACCCTTTGGGGAGACTTAGCTGCGGCCTTAAAATTAGTACGCGTTTATATGAAAATTCGCTACATTCGACGCTTGGAAAATTTTGTTAGTGTTTTTGACGGGAAAGTTTTGAATTATGCTGGGTTATTTTGGTAGCACAGTCAGTAATACGGTTCACCTGCAAATCCTATTGGACATATCACAGTACGCAATTGTTAACTGCTAACATATTCCAAATTGACTATGTTTTTCTCTTTCTACGTTTCTTTCTCTTTCTATCTCTCAATAATTAACATCACTTATTTCTATCTCACTCTGTCTCTTTTATTACACGTATTTTTATCGATTATCATATTTATTATCTTCTATATATAAAAATGAATCCCCATTTCCCTTGGTCACGGCATCACGCGTGAACGGGTAGACCGATTTTAATTCTGTTTTCACTAATGGAAAGAGGGATAAACAGGGAATGTTCTTATATATAAAAATTGCACGCCGGGCGAAGCCGGGGGCGAGTCGCTAGTCTATAATAAATAAACTCATAAAAATAAATATTCTGTGTTGTCATTTGGCGTGACTGTGATAATTAATTACACTTGCCGTTACCATTTTCATAATTAATTTGTTTATAATTATTAAATCAAAAACGGCACAAGTAAAATATATCTACTTAGTACACTACACTAGAAATAAAAGTATAAAACCCATTCATTGTATCATAACATACAACATAATATAAAAAACTCAATAACTAAAGACAGAACAGAATGGCTTACTCTTATTTAAATAAGAGTGATTATCACTCTTATCTGACGGTCCACTTGATGGTGGGTGGCTACCGTCGCCTATAACACAACGTCACAGCTGCTGCAAGTGCGCTGCCGACTACAATAGGATCAAGGATAAGGGATTGGGGAAAGGATAGGGAAATGGGCTCTGGCATCCCTTACTTCACTCACCGAAACACAACAGCAGACGTGCTGTTATTTCACGGTGGTATTCTGTAAGGTGATGGTTACTGCGGCCAGACAGGCTGCCCAAATGACTGCGAAGCGCAGTGTGCCCTACCACTATTTTTCAAATCCAGCCCAGAGTCACTTTTGAAAATTACATTGAAATGTTCCAAAGTTGACCCCGCCGGGAATCAATCCCGGGGTCCCCTGAGACTTTAGACAAGCATCCTAACGTACATCTGGTACATTAGGGTTTAGGTGTGCTATAATCTAACAAAAAACCACAGCGGATTGACTATACCTTTCACTACTTGTGTTCGAGGATTCTTAATCTCAGATACGTAGATTTCCTCATTAGAGGAAGTGACAATCAAGACCAAACCAGAAATCGATTCTGTGTATAATATTTTGGTATTATGCCGATGTCATTTAACGTGTGTCAACGCCTCATGTATCACCCTTCAACATAAATTAATTCACATCAGCATTTCGACCCGTGTTTACCCCACTCTACCCGTTTTATGGAAGACATAAAACCTTGCGATTCGCAACGGGGGTGGCTGGGGTATTTTAACTATCCTCCTTGTATGTAATGAGTGGGTGAGGGGTGTTGCGGACGCAGATTAGAAGGGTGCGTCTTGCAAACGGTATTGCGTGCCTGCCCGCGGGCGATGGCGATTTGTCCCCAACATCCCCTGGACCCTTTGGACTGTGCTGCTCAAACTAGATTGCCACAAATTTAACGTCTACTGTAAGAATGTGATTTATTTATTACGTAATAGGTAAATAGGTAAACTATTAATCCTAATAGGTAAACTTAAAATACCAATTAATTTGACGTGGTCGTTGGATGAGTGGTTGGGGTGCTTGCCTTAACGCTCTGTTCTAAAGTTCCCGGGTTCGATTCCGTCAACTTAGAAAATGAAATTTTCAAATTTGGCTCTGGCCTGGATCTGGAAAGTAGTGGCAGGGCACACTGCGTTTCGCAGTCATTTGGGCAGCCCGTCTGGCGACAGTAACCACCCCTTACAGAAGACCATCGTGAAATAACAGTACGTGTGCTATTGTGTTTCAGTGAGTGAGTAAGGATGCTAGAGTCCATTTTCCTATTTTGCAGCACCTGTGGCAACGTACTTGCAGCAACTGTGGCGTTGCTTGTGTTAGGCGACGGTAGCCACCTACCATCAAGTGGACCGCCAGCCTGTCTGACGACATTAACATAAAAAAGGTCTAATTTATTATTAAAAACAATTAAAATACGTGAATCAAGAATAGAAATATCATTCTTTTTAAAAAAAAAATTAAAATTTTCATGAAAGTTTGAGAAACACTATAAAACCATCTGTTTACATCGTAAAAGGTGGTCGATATAGGGGAGATTGGCCCTTATAACGTGCGGTATATCTATACATATGTAGATAGGTGTCTAGATATCATTATGAAAACAAATTTATACATTAGGACGCCTACAACATAACGTGAGACCTGTAACCCGGTGAGATGCTACTGTCGGAATCCTAAGCATTTTTATAAATGCTACTGTGTAACAGTATAACAATTAAAAACATTAAAATCAAATTAAAGCAATATTTTTTAAATTATATTTGAACATAATATCAACATAGTAGTTTTTTGTATATAGTTAGATATTGAATATTTTAATATTTTAACAATAGTTTTAAACCATAACATGATAGCACAAGACTAAACCTAGGTGGTTTTTAGTGCTATTATTTAATGTATATTTAGTTTCTTTTTTAAATTGTTAAAATTATAAATAAATAAATATAGATACTGTAGAGAGTAATTAAAAAATGTAAAGTAGTTATATTAATGAAATTTTACAAGAACATTTAGGGGTTATGAAAATGTTAAAATTTGTATACAGAACTTCCTAAACAAAGTCATAATTTGGAGGTAAGTTTATAAAAAATATTCCATTTCAAGTCTCCTGATAATTTTCTGTCGGGAAAGAAAAAGCTATGTAGAAACTCGTTAAACTGAATTCGCTGCAAAAAAATGCAAGGCTATGAGAATTTACAGCTCGCTCAGCGTCCTTTGGAGATTGCTCTTTACGACGCTTGCTGTCTGTGCACTTTTTACACTTACCATTTCACGTACAGTCTGCCACGTGTAATAAGTAATTATTATTATTATTATGTCATTAATTAATTTAATACTTTTTTTATAAAACACTATTTCATTATTAATATTGATAAAATCAACATTTTTACCTATGTCAAAAATGATGAAACTCTTCAGCGTGCAAAATATAACTTCAAACATAAATAGTTTAATGTTTTTATCATCATCAGCCTTGAGAGATGCCAACATATGTCCTTCTCATCCAGCCGCTGTTTTTAATATTAAATATTTAAAAAAAGATAACGTTTGTAAATTCGTATGTATTTTCAGTATACATACGAATTTACAAATTCACATTTTCAGAATTTGTAAAAGCCACATTTTGTCGCATGCTAAGACCCATGCTTGTTGATATTTTCATCGTTAAAAGTCCAGCAAAATGCAAAATGCCTACTTTATTTCATAATAATATTAGTTATGTTCCTAAAAACAAAAGTCCTCCATACTTTCGACTTAACAAATTTTTACGTTATAAACTTTACAATTTATGATAAATCAATGACAGGACACATTGATTTCCATAATCATGAACAGGGTAGGCCGCCTGGCGACAGTTATCTTCACCTTACAAAACGCCATTGTGAAATAACACGTGTTTTCTTATTTTGGTGAGTGAGTAAGAGATGCTAGACATTTCCTTATCCCAGTATCTTTTTTGTTTGTAATAAGTTGCATATGGTAACCATATCTATCATATAGTCGTCAGCCTGTCTGACCACCTTTAATGACCTTAAAAATATCCTGTGTTTATATACTATATCACCACAAAAAATATGCTTTGTGACAGTAAATTGTCTGACCTGATTGAACCATCGAAAAATATGTTTTGTCTTACGTATTAAAGAAACATTAACTTCGGATTTCAATGTATAGGTATATTTTTACAATACTACTCATTAAAAATGTATTGTTTATTTATAATTGAAAATATTTTTTAAATATGTGTACAACTGTACTTTCAGTTCTGTCTGAGTTTCCCTTCATTACGCCCACGAGTGTCGTTATCAAGAAATATGAGAATATAACCGCTCGCCACTAGCAATGCCTGCAGTTCACATTCGAACCTAGAATTATTATCATTACTAGTTAATATAATACTAGTTATTACTACTACTAGTCATTACTAGTTAATTACTAGTTATATAAAGATACTATATGTATTCAAATTTTTACATAATATTTATACAAATGGCAAAAAAAATGGCTTTTATATAAATAATAAAAAAGGCTCCATCTATCTCCACATTATGATTACCTATGCTGTCATTTTTAATTAAGAATAATCGAAAATTTACAATTTCCTCGTGTAATTCAAAATATTTTTTTAATTTATTTTTCATTTTTCATTTATTCATTATTCATTCATTAAGTTTACAGATATAATTATTTGGCGGCCTCTACACTAAGCATAGCCTGAATCGCTAAAGACAAAAATTTTACAATAGACAGATATGCAATTAAACAATAAAATCATTAAAAGAAAAAAGATACTTGTGTGTGTGTGTGTGTGTGTGTGTGTGTGTGCGTGTGTGTGTGCATGTGTGTGTGTGCGTGTGTGTGTGCATGTGTGTGTGCGCGTGTGTGTGTGTTCTGTGTGTGTGTGTGTGTGTGTGTGTGTGTGTGTGTGTGTGTGTGTGCGTGCGTGCGTGTGTGGGCGCGCCAGCGAAATCCTGTTTCAGATTTGTAAGTTAGTTTTGTGACTTATAACAAATACCTTTCAATAAAAGTTCAATATCGTCATATTGAAGTCCAATTATTTGTCTTATTATTTTGTATTGTAAAAAAATCTATGTTAAATAGTAATTCCTAAATTATTTAAAACAATTTCTCGATCACAAAAAACAAGGGAACCTAAATAAATGTATTATTAATATAATTTATTTATGTTTTTTTTAATAAATAGATGATTAATTTTTTTGTAGTCAGATATCACAGTTCAAACCCGAAAATAGGGGTCAAACAAGAATTTACGCTCCAACTAATAACCCTTCAAAAGGTCTCGTGTGCCAAAAATTGCCTGATACTTGTTATGCGTCTAACATCGGATCAAAGGTCACTCGACCATTGACCCCTGACGCTACCGTGTCCTTTCAAAATCTAACAAAGGTGTCTAGTTTATTGTAATACAGAAGTGAATAAAATTGTATAATATTATCAATTTGTATGCAGGCATTAACACTGCACCGTTTTTTTTATTTATTTATTTTATTTTAAACATCGTTTCAAATGTTTACCTATTCCATTTTTCCGCATTTTATTTAACCAGAATTCGATTAATTGAAAACATACAAGAATATGAACAATATTATACAACGCTATTGTTTCTGTCAAATGTTTTTTCTATGCGCGTAGCATGTTAAAAACAATCAAGTTACCAGCAGATATTTAGTGATGTTTCCGGAAATATTTTGTAACCGCAATTAGGGAACAGGGTTGTCAAAAATTCCAGGATTCCGGGTTTTTCGAATTGTGTGCCAGTTAATGATGCATGAAGACGACGAGCCCGTTGGATGAGTGATTAGGGTGCTTGCCTTAACGCCCTGTTCTAGGGCTCCCGGGTTCGATTCCCGGCAGGGTCAACTTTGGTGAATCAACTTTTCAAATTTGGCTCTGGCTGAATCTGGAAAGTAGTGGTAGGGCACATTGCGTTTCGCAGTCATTTTGGGAAGCCCGTCTGACCACCATGAAATAACAGCAAGCTTGTATTACTGTTGTGTTCCGGTGAGTGAGTAAGGGATGCTAGAGCCCATTTTCCTATCCAATCCCTTATCCTTAATCCTACTGTAGTCGGCAGCGCACTTGCAGCAGCTGTGGCGTTGCTTGTGTTATAAGCTATGGTAGCCATCTACCATCAAGTGGACCGTCAGCCTTTGCCGATCTTAACATAAAAAAAAGTCTACTTTCAAATCTAGATTTTAAAAGTAGGTAGATCTATATTCTTTATACTCTTTTTCTTCCTATTCATTGCTTAAAATTTTACGAGTACTTTGACCGGGTAGTTGAAGAACTGTTTTCGCTCCTGCTACTTAACTGATCCCAGAGCAATAACAAATATATTCCGTTGATGTCTTGATAAGATACGTGAAGCAGATACATGATGGCCAAGACCATCTACAGTCAACTCCACCAACTTATCAGAGATTGTCTCCGAGAGTTGCTCGTTTTTAGCTTATTGTAGAAAGCTTGGTTTTTATTATCTGTTCAAGAGAGAATCTCTTGTCTCGTTTTCGATGATAAGCGTAACATTTTCCTCCAACATTACATCTTAAAAGTGACTTTGTTGGTCCAGTCTTTAGCGCACATATACCAGTGTAAAAGAGTTAAAATAATACTAATGTTGTTACGAGTCTTTTCGAGGTTCTATACCTGTCATATCTTCAACGACTTACACTACTTTGATCTTAGTTATGTTTAGTTTTTCTGACTTTTTCTCGAGGATGATGTTGATCGAAGATATGTCTACCCTTTCGAATCTTTTTCTAATCTTTTTCTTTAATAATTTGACATAAAACCGTGAATTTAACAATGAAGTAGCCACAATGTTCACGGTGAATTGAATATATATTTCTAAAATTTAAATTATTTTATATCACACATAAAGTTTTTAATATCAAGTTCAAAGTAAATTTGGAAGTGATTGACGCAGTATCTTAAATAATTTATTATACGGATGGGCTGTCGTAAAAACCCATTTAATTCTGCTCTATTTAATTAATTGTTTCCAATTAATTTCTAATTAATTAAATTTCTACTTGTCGATATTGGTAGTGAAGTATCCCAAGGTGTCCCAAGAGATAGTTGCATTCATTTTAATAACGACATCGGTTGATTCGTGTGCAGTAATTGATTGCTGTTATATTAAAATCTAAAGTTATGATTATTTTTGTCATTAATCCAAATAGTGTTTATTAAGAAGGCAGAGATATTTTTGGCGCAAAAGTATAGGGGTGTCCTTCCAGAAAGGACAATATACAATACATTTTTAGAATGAGTAGAGTTTGAATCGTAAGCGAAGCAAATATAGATATGAAAATCGTCGCGTCTGTTGAAAATAAAATTACACATTGCTAGTGATAATGACATTGAGTTTAAACTCAATGCACTCGTTCCAGTGACCGGAAAGCTCGTAACCGACAAAAAAAAATCAACAACACGCCTCCCAATAAAAACGTAAAATTGTCACTGACATTATCCTATTACGTCACCATTTCATTCATGAAAACGATCCGGGGGTAAAAACAATCGCATCGAAACACGTGTTAAACGATGCCATTAAAACCGCGGCCCGTCGAAAAATATTAATTATTAATTAACACGCTCGCGCCGAATTAAAATATTTTTATTGGCGTCAAAAGGCAAAAAGTCGGGAGTTAATTCGGCGGCCGTGATAGCATTGTTTGCGGGCCGCGCGCATAAAAACAGGAACGGGACTGTGGTAAAAAAAGGCGGAAATAAAAAAAAATGGGGAAACCGCGCCGAGCAAGCCGTGATTAAAAAATAAAAAGCTACGGACGTCCGTAATGAAATCGAAAGGCGGTTCGTCGATAGCCATTGGAAAAACGTAAAAGAAACGTTCACTTTCACGCGTGAGAATTTAGGATACGAACGCACACTGAATATACCGCGTCTGTGGTTTCGCGGCTTTAGCTTTACGATGCTAAACCAGTTTCATAGAGCAGATGAGATTTTTTCACAAGAATTTAGTATGAAAATCATCATCATCGTTATCTCTGTAGTAGGATATCCATAACTGGACATGGACCTCCATATAATAATTAAATAAATGTCCCATAATATATTTATTCTGCCTTTTGTTTATATATCATAAAATCCTTTTTTAAAATATTCTACTGTGTAAAAATTATCATCTAAAAGCTGTTTCAGCAGTTTACTTTAAGAATTTTCTAAGGGTGCTCTTACACCTACTTACAAAATCGTTTGTCTTGACTTACTATCAACGCACAGCCAAAACTAAGCTGAAATTTGGAGCATAGAGGTTTATTGTAAGCATTCGCTAAGAAAGGATTTTTGAAAATTTCACATCCGTACGAAGCCGAGGCCAGGTCGCTATTTAATGATGATAGTTTTCCAGAATGACCGGTAAGAAGGAGCCCGGTACCAGTGTCGACCCGCAGCCCTTACGAGGTCGCCTTTCGATCTTATGGGTGGACTTGTGGTCCTATGCTGCGCTTGTCGGTGCTTGGTCTTTCCGACCCCAGCGGCCGTCAGCCATTGCCACTTGTACTATGCGTCCGGCCCATTGCCACTTCAACTTACTTTAGGTTGGTTATTTAGTGAGTCCATTCAAATTCAATCTTAATTTGAGGGTGCTCATGTGAAAGTCTACAAATACTCTAGACCTCTACAGATTAGCAGGTCTTCGTGGATCTACGAAAAGAAGCCCTTTTGACTTGGTTTCAACTTTCCGAGTTCCATCCGTATCTGTGACCAATAATCTCGAGCACGTGCCAATCATTGGCCACAGATCTGTGGCCAATGATTGGCACGAGGTTGTGCTCAAATCTCAAATTCGGCACTTCTGTTGAGTCGAAAGCCCAAAAAACTGGGCATCCTAAATAGGGTGAAGCTATACTTCACGCCTGCTGGACAGCTCCTCTCTTTGTACAAGGCACAAGTCCGATCTTGCATGGAGTATTGCTGTCACCTTTAAGATGGCTCATCAAAATACCAACTTGCCGCACTCTACTCGGTGGATCGCAGAGCTTGAAGGCTCATTGGCGGCGGTAAGCTGCAGAGCCTGGCACATAGACGCAAAATTGCCTGTCTTGTTTTATTCTATAAGATGTACTTCGGAGTTGTCACCTCACCTTGTCGAAATCCCTCTAATTCAGACCAAGCGCTTTAAAACATCTTTTATAATGCGCACTGCTAAGGATTGGAACTCCGTGCCGGTGTCTGTGTTTCCGAGCTTATACAACCCAAATCTTTTCAAGGTTCGAGTGAATAGGAATCTTCTGGGTGAGCTCACTCCATCGTCGGCCTCATCTTTCCTATATACACGGATAGATGTTGGCCAAGAGAAAAACCCATCTTTAATAAATAAAAAATAGGTTTCATCGCAATTTTATCCTTCACCGTTAAAACAAACGTTAATTATTTCTAATGAAATCGTAAAACACCCAGATAGGCTCGATAGGAATCCGAACTTGAAGCTGTCGTTTTAGCAGCGAAGCATTCGGGCCGCTGGACTGCCTCTCTTATATTACGTAACACAACACTAATCTCTCTCGCGTGCCGGCTTCATCAGCTTATTAAACTTTATCCTTAAACATTTTCACATAATCACATATTAATTTTAATTAAAACAGGTAATTATAGCGAACACCCGACGCGACATATAAATTATCCTTTTTGGCGCACGTTTAAAAAGCTTAGGCCGAAAAATGTTCTTGTTATACCCCATTAATAACAATTCCCGACGAACTTGCTTAATTTTTGGTATATTTATGTTTCGTTTGTATTCCTATAAAAGGAATTGTTTAAGGAAAATAAAAAAAGATTTCATAAATTTCGTAGCGTAGCGTAGATTCGTAGCGTGCACAAACGCACAGATAAACAGACTATTTTTTTGTTCTAAAAACTATTTTTTTGACCTCGGTAACATAAGTACAATGTATACCAATAGTTTCTTTTTAATCTTTAATGTACAGAGACGTATTATATATAGGTATAGATATATATGTAGGTATAGATTAAAGAAATAGATACACCAATATTTACAAAAGTATAAATATATACATATGT
Source organism: Bembecia ichneumoniformis (assembly GCA_910589475.2). NCBI lineage: Eukaryota > Metazoa > Arthropoda > Insecta > Lepidoptera > Sesiidae > Bembecia > Bembecia ichneumoniformis. Next base: position 5,045,817 of record OU342537.1, on the reverse strand, counting down.
ATGAAATAGGGAATATGCACATTTTTTAAATATTTTCATACGATAGGTTATACCGTTATACCTATAACCGTAAAAAAATATTCAGTGCCAAAAAACAGAAATTTGGTCCGCCCTTTTGGCGCGCTTGTCGTGACGTCAAAGTCTACAATACAATCAAATGTTAAAAATCACAAACATCTACACGCTTGTTGGCATTTCATAGACGTTGACGTCACATTCCATAGACTTTGAAGTCACATTCGATCTGACCGTTTCAAGTATTTTGAATTTCCCACATTTTTATGCACTTTTTAATAATTATTTTCTTAACGAAAAAGAAATAATATTAAAAATATTTACATAGACATAATTCTAAAGCAAAAATGTTGATAAAAAATATATTTAAGCCTTTTTTGAATTAGACGCAATGGCTATTCCCTATTGATGAGACTCGAGCGAATTTCGAACTTGCTACATACTTTCTTATCACTGCTATCATTATTATTTTTTACAGAAGACTGGCGCTATGACTGTATTATAATTGTCAAATGTAAAGTATATTCCACAAATAAAACTTATTTCCATGATAGAAGGTCGTTAGAAAAGCACTAGACGTGGACCACTAGACGTGAGCAGGGGTTTCATCCCTTCGTGCTCGATGTACCTCGATCACGAACAAAGCGTTTCAGTTCCACCTTCCTTGTTCGAACTGCTAAGGAGTGGAACTCATTGTCTGCGTCTGTGTTCCCACAGAACTACAACCTCGGGGTCTTCAAAACTAGGGTAAATGGGCATTTACTAGGTAAGCGTGGTCCATCTTCGGCCACATCTGCACCTCACATCAGGTGAGATAGTGGTCAAGCGCTACCTCGAATTCATAAAAAAAAAAAAAAAAAAATACTCATCAAACCGAAAATAGTTTAAATCTTATCAATTTCAATACCTATGTTGTGGCCTTTAAAAATCTTAAAATAAATAGGTATAAATAAATGTGACGATGTTCTTTCACATGAATCTCCTAAACCGCCCAACCAACTTCAATGAAATTTTGGTTGCTACTCTAAAAATGGAGTAGGTACAATTTATGTTACCCCAAGAGTTAAGCCAAGTCACGGTGAATCGCTGATACTTTTATTACATTTTATTCACAATCTAAGCGATGTGTAAAAACGCACACAACTTATGTAGGTAAGGTAAAAATTAAAAATCCCCTGAAAAGAAGCTCGTTACGTCGACACAAAAAGATTTTCCCTTCATATTAGCCGACCCTCTAATATAATAACCCTCCCACACCTACCGGGGTCATAACGGGCCGGCCCTTAGCGATATTCTTTTGCGTTCGTCCCTTTGGAACAAAAAAGAAAACGCTGCATCATGGTCATTTTTAATTTTAACCCTTTGAACGCTGTGTGGTTATTTACGGTCAGGTAAAACTCACGACATCACTGAGACACAATTTTTATAAGCATTTTTGTACAAAAAATACACACAAGATCTTCATAGCATCGGTTTTAGTACGAGCCAAAACTACGCATATATAAGTATACCAACTAGTGTCCGCGTTGAAAAAATAAAATAATAACGCCTGATTAAATATATGAGCAATATAACGCCTAACATCTTTATTGCAGTTATAGCTTTGCCAGGCGTTAGATGATCCCTCGGGAATAGTACTTTTTTTCTGGATGAAAGGTACCTTATGTCCTTTCCTATATCCCTTACAACGTATATACAAAGTTTCATGATGATCGGTTCAGCGGTTTAGGCGTGATAGGGTAACAGACAGACAGACAGAGTTACTTTTAAATTTTTAATATTATTATGAATATTTTACTTAAAAACTAAGTATTTTGTAATGGCAGGGTAAACTGCTTTTTTCAGCAAGAAATTAAGAAGCCCGTCTGGCAACAGTAACCAGCCCCTTACAGATCACTGTGAAATAACAAGCTGTGAGCCGCTGTGTGAGTGAGTAACGGATGCCGTAGCTTCCCTATCCCTTCCTTAAGCTTATTCTTAATCCGACAGGTCAGCTCACGCCTGCAGAACCTGTGGCATTGCTTGTATTAATAAATGCGTGCTCCTGCTGTTAGAACAAGACACACCCCTTTATTCCATGTCCCTATGTCATATACTAATTATGCCCAAAATTCTATAGTTTGCAGAATGCACAGAAATTATAATAAGAGATATGCATCTTTAGATTTATTCAACTCTAAAAAGGCAGTATTTAGGAATGAGCTAATAAAAGTTATCAACAATGAAAATCCGAATGTCGATGTATAAATAATCGTTCTATATACCATAATAACTGTATTGTGGTATAATAACGGTATAATAATAAAACAGTATAGGTAATAACAGTATTTCTCACCTACACACCTCATACACACACATGCACACACGCACACACATGCACACTATGCATTATACACATACACATACGTCTCTTCTTAATATTTTTATTTAATGTTTTTAATTAAGATCATGTTCATATCTATTTTTAAGATAAAAAAAAAGTCCGTTATTGGCATTAAGATTTAAATCATACATATTTATGTATTTACTTGTATTTTATTAGTTGATAATAAGTGCTGTGTGACTTTGTATTCATTAAAATAAAAAAAATAAAAAAAATAAAAAAATAGGCGACGCGACGGTAGACCGTCAGCCGGTCTAACGTACTTTATGTAAGAAAAGGTCCTTTATCTTTTATGTCAAAAAAAGTTATTATTGAAGTTCAAATGACTTGTAAAATATTTTTATAATAAAATTACATCCCAGTATTTAATAATGTTTTGAAATGCAATAAATAGATTAATTCATTTTTTGAAAATGGCGATGTTTAGAGACTATATATACTATATATTTTGAGTATATTTACAAATTATAAATTTAGTTATACCTGGTATATTGTACGCCTTAAAAAATTCCATTAATACGCATAAAAATCTATTCAGTAATTTAGAAGACACACGTGTATATATATTACATATTACCTACATTATTACATATTACGTGCCAATAGTGGACTCAAATCCAGTATAATCCAGTCGATAAGTTGGTAAATTTGAAGATCGTTGGTTGAAGATCGTTGGTTTACCTATAAACGCATGATATGGGCTGCGAGCGTTCGTCCAACTTACCTGTAATTTTATAATTATTTCAAAATTCCTAAATAACTAAATATCTGTACTAAAAATAAGAATATTATGTATATGTTTTATATTTAGTTACTAAAAATAAGAACTAAAGTAAAAATTTTACTAAAGTAAAAATATAAATATTAAACATTTTAATTAAACAAATAGACATAAAAAAATATACCATATTCGAAAGGAGTTTTCAAAATTGGTTGGCACACGAAGGGTTACCCCCTAACGAGGCCATTGAAGGTTTTTAACGGCGACCATTAGACCTTACTATCTCCTGCATATATCTTCCTTACTAAATGGACAGGAAAATCCTGGAAAAACGGGAAGGGTTAGCAGTTTATGTTTAATCATTTCCATAATCGGGGAACCGTTGTTCTTATTTACATAATTTTAAAATTTCTTTGCCATTCGTTTTTTGCAAAAAAAAATACAAAACTGGAACCTTTGGAGGATTATAGTGATAAATTATTTCAAATACACTTTTAAGTAGGTAGCACACTATTATTGAAGTCTTATCCTTACAGTTGCAAGATCGTCTATATGTTTGTTTATCGGCTAACTCCTCCTAAACCAAGCAACTAATTTTAATGCGGTTTTCAGTATCAGTTAGATAAGACTCACGAAAGGTTTGTATATATATATATTATAAAACCTAATTAATTAATCCGTGTAGTATTAACCAATATCTGTACATTACTTTCAATGAAAACATTCTTCAGTGAATAAAACCAAATTTTAGTCACAATAGTATTTTTTGTATTATTCGGAATTCAGATTACTATGAGAAATCTAGGTAGCAAAGGTAATCTAGCACGAAATCTTGTAAATACTATTATTCACTTCATTTTTATTATTCACTTCAACGAAAACACGTTACATACAGTACATAATTTAAGGTAGTCATGCATAAATTTCCTCTATATTAAACTCTGTTTACACCATATTAATATTAATACACGTGATTTGCATTTTCGGCCTTCACTTGCTCCCCCCAAGTTCCGGGTACAATCGTGCACAGAAGTATTCTCGCGGAATGATGGACGCCTGAGTAAATGGTGCGAGAAAAAAATAACGCGCGTCGCTTACACCGCACTCAAAATTAAGTGCGCGACGATACACCACAACACTGGCGGCGGAATTTGAAGTATTTTTTGTACAGCACAACAGTAGCGAGAATAAACGCGTACAATGTTATCACTGCGCTTCATATAAGACACCAGTTGTTTCCTGCGACATCTATTGATAAATTCAGTTAGTCTTATAAAAATAAGTAGGTATAAAATTGAACTATTCTGTCATGCCAACGTGTTGCCAACACTTTGACTGTTCCCTAATTCTATTCTCTGGACTTATAAAAGCAAACGTCGAAATCTTGTATGAAAAGTGTAGTCCGCGCTAAATAATATAAAGTAATTAGGTATCCAGTTTACTCGTGCGTCGAGTTGACACACACTTATTAATTCGCGTCGTGTTATAAAATCGCTTTAAACGTCTGTTCTTCCGCTATTTCTTCGGAACAATGAAACAATTTTCATATACAGTCCATAGAATGACTACACTCTTTCAAGTAAAGTACTACAAATAAGAATTGAAAATATTTTACATATTTTCTTAAACATATCACATTTCTTTAAATTACATTAAAGAAATCTCAGAATTGATCGACATAAATAAATATTTGTAATTATCTCATAATTAAAAACGATATTAGACACATTTTGTTTTGTTTAATTTTATTGTAAGTAGATATTCATTTAATTTAATATACTGTAGGTACATCTTGAAGCTTAATGATTAGTAAACAGAGGGGTTAGCATCCGAACTGTTCGTAAATGAACCACCAATTTTATTACTTTACATAAGAGCCTTTTACACGAACCAAGATTAATTAAGTAACCTTAGTAAACCCATGGTTAATTTTAGAGGCATGTAGTTAATAATGTTTTAATAAAAAATAAACATATTACATAAGTAATTTGTATCCTTATCCATATCCTTAAATAGTATAAATTGAAGTCGCTGCCCGCATCTGACTGTCTGTCTATCCGTTAACTCATCCTAATGTAACGTAGTGTTATACGTTACTGCTTCTTTAAATATATGTATATGTATTGTTGTTATGTTAAGTTACTTTTTTATTATAACTTAATATTCATAATTTATATTAAACCTTAAGCTCCGTTTGGATATTCCACCTAGCCTTCTTTCGGTCAGCCTGGCTGACGGCCTTTACATTCTCGTACCTTCACATAGCCATTTTACTTTTAATTTTGATTCGTCAACTGTATGGAATCTAAGGCAATTTTTTAGCTCATGTTTATTTATTTATGAATAATAATTTGTGATTTGAAATTGTTATTTTATTTATACTAACTGAGCTGTGCCCGCGACTTCGTACGCGTGGTATTCGGAATAACGCGTAACTTTTTTGTTTGTAAACCGATTGGAATAAAACAAACACTAAGTGTTACGGAAAGCTTGGTGTAATACATCAGTGAAAACCGCATTCAAATCGGTTAAGCCGTTTCTGAGATTAGCGCGAACAATGCACAGACAAATAGACAAACAGACAAAAATTCTAAAAACTACTTTTTTGACTTTTTTGTATAAATTGTTTTTTTGTACAGACACAGCTCGTTTACGATTTTATTATAATGTATAGATGTTTGTCCGCTGATCTAAACCACGATAATGTTTCAAAAGTGGAATTAGCTTTAAAATATGCAACATTTCAACCTACCAGCAAGGTAAATGAAACAATCATTTTTCTGTATAAAAAATCTCTGAATATTGTCATACAGATTATACCCAGCCAGAGGACATCTCCGATTTGATCCTTCCTTTAAAATTCCCAGGTTACATGAAAAACTACAGTACTTCAAGATAAATAATGGACATTGGCTATCTTCGTGTTTCCGAAGAAGACCGAAGATAATTTGCTTTTCTTGGAAATGACACTGACTTTTACTCGTATTTGTTTGCGATAAAGTTGAAATTGTGAATGATTTTTAGGATGAAATTACTTTTTGTCAATATACGATGTACTGTAACACATTGAAGTATGTAATACATAAAAAATAATGTAAGACCATTGTAACGTTAGTGCGTCGAGTGTGTAAGTTCCTTTATCCCTAAGCATACCCTGTTTACCATCGCTCCTCCACTAATTGATGCCAGTCGTTTGTTCAGCTCCGACCTTTTTGCCAAGACCCGTTATAATGGGCCCTTTTGAGTGAAATATCTTTTTGGTTTTTGTATCCACAAAACCCTTTTTTCGGGTAAAGGGCACCTACATCACATATATTACACGCCTATATACCTACCCTTATTTACATAATCCTTCGAATATGTACCTTATGAAGCGACGCTGAAGCCTTTGAAAGTCGGTATGGTGTTTTTCAATGTTCATTGCTTGGTCTTATTTTGTGTTCTGCTGATAAAATGTAGCCCACTAACAATTAATTATTATAATACTTATTAAACAAAAAATATAGTTAGGTATATCAACTACTCGCGTCAGACTCTAGCGGCCGTCATCCTATTGCAGAATCGTGTTCCAACCTGCCTCATTTACGGGTGTGTTTTGTCCCGTCTATAGTTTTTGTCGGTCTTAGTTTGTTATCAAACTTCAGGTTGAGCAGAACCTTGGCCATCGTTCAGTGAAAAATCTTCAGAACGAAATTTTTTAAACCGTACGTTTATCCTTGGTGAGCTTCAGCCGCTTTCTTGCCTTTATGAAAATAAAAAATAGGGAATTTGCACTTTTTTTTAATATTTTCATACGATAGGTTATATCGTTACATAACCGCAAAAAAAAACAGAAATTTAGTAACAAAAGTAACATCTACTGCCATATTTAAACACCCGCCGTTTTGGGGAGCTTGTCGTGAAGTCACAGTCTACAATAACAATCAAATGTTAAAAATCACAAACATCCACACGCTTGTTGACATTCCATAGACTTTGAACATTCGACTTGTCACATTCGAACTGATCGTTTCAACTATTTTGAATTTCCCACAAGTTTTTTGCACTTTTTGCAATTTTTTTGAAAAAGAAATAATATTAAAAAAATTTACAAAGACATAATTCTAAAGCAAAAATGTTGATAAAAAATTATTTAAGCCTTTTTTTAATTAGACGCTTATTCCCTATTAAATGTGTCTAAAATATTTATTTTGAATATAGTATATATACTACTCAAAACAAAATAAGGGCCACTAAGATTTTTTGCTGTACCATGAAAACAATAAAGACATTAAATTGTTTAACTTATGTAACTACAAAATAATGTTATTGGTTATAATATAGGCTAACAATTGTTTAAAATAATGATCATGAACTGTTTTTTTAAAGTTCATAATGAAATTGGCCATTTTGAATGAAAAACATGAACAAAAGAAATCACCGGAAAAAGACAAAATACTGTTCTTGTCACTTTTGTTTCTTCTTTTTAGTAACGAGTATGTCCTCTTCTCTTAATAATACACTCCTGAAGCCTCGTATGCATACTCTGGATCAAATTCCTCACGTTTTCATCTGGAATCTCCTCCCAGACACGTTTTAAAGCGTCAATCAGCTGCTGTTGGTTGTAGACCCCTTGCTCATTCTCTCTAACCCTTCGTTTCAATTGGTCCCACAATTGCTCGATTGGATTTAAATCCGGACTGTTAGCTGGCCATGGTAATACCTCAATATGAGACCCTTCTAGGACAGTTTGGGTCGATCGAGCTGTGTGTGCACGGGCATTGTCTTGCATCAGGATGAATCCAGGCCCCACTCGCTGTGCAAATGGGATCACTTGAGGCCTGATGACGTCTTCGATGTAACGTTCTGCAGTTACGGTACCCGCATTTAAAATGGTGAGCTCGGTTTTACCGTGTAAACTAATCCCACCCCAAACCATTACGTTGGGACCACCGAAACGGTCAACTTCGTGGATGCAGGACTCCGAAAAACGCTCGCCGCGTCGTCTCCACACCCTAACACGCCGATCATCATTAAAAAAATTTACTTTGCACTCGTCTGTAAAAAGCACCTTGCCCCACTAATTAATCCCCCAGTTCAAATACTGACGGCAGAATCTTAAACGGTTTGCACGTTGAACCCTAGTCAGAGGAATTCGAACAACTCGACTTCTTGACATTTGCTGGTCTTCGTGCAATCGATTAGGTATAGTTTGATCACTGACACGGGTACCCGTTGTCAGCCGTAGGTGGTGTTGTAACTTACGGGCCTTTACTGTACGATCACGACGAGCACTTAGTTGGATGTACCGATCCTCGTGCGCCGTTGTTACACGAACTGTACCTGAACCGGGTCTCCTGGCAACACTGCCAGTCTCTTAGAAGCGATTCCATACATTTTGGACAGTTCTTCGAGAAAAACCCAACTGCAAACCCACGTAACGCTGAGAACGTCCTTCTTGGATCATAGTTATGGCTCTGGTTGCTGTAATTGTATCCATGTGCCTTCGTACTGGTGGCATGATTAACGCGAGATGATAAATGAATCAATTAAAATTGAAAAAGTAAAACTTTTTTCCTAAAATAACCGAAACAAGTTAAGAAGACAATCGAAGAAAAACATAAGAATAATTTCCAATTATTTTTTTTCTTAAAACGATGGCCAATATTTTTGAAACTAGGAAGCATAAAAGAGATCAAACACCAAAGAGTTCGTAATATCAATATAATGCTACTTATCAGTTACTTTCAGTTTACTAAAGTGCACTTAAATGTAAATAAACTAGTGGCCCTTATTTTGTTTTGAGTAGTATATATCTATTAGATGTACCAATCTAATAGATATATAACAGATATACCTTGAAGTTGTATGCGTAAATGTGATATTCAATACAATATCTTTTGCCAGCGACTTGTCTTACTCGTGTCTTTATATAGATATAATTTATATCATACGTGTTATTGGTCTTAAATAAATTTTAATTTTAATTTGTTTGACGATTTATAAATATTTGTATAATTATTTATATTAGATAAAAAAATGAATTCGTTCAGTTGTTTTGCGTGAAACAGTAACAAACGTCCATCATTTCTATCTTCGGAAACTTTGGCACCTCGCGTTTGTAAATTGTATACAATAAGTTATTTTTATGTATAAACTAAGTATATTACTGTAAATTACACATCATTAAGATAAAAGCACCGATTGTGTCCCCAAAGTCAATATATATAATATATGTTTGTGTTATGGGACAGACAAGAATCAACTTTGAATAGTTCTTTTCGAAAGTTGGCCCTGGAGGGAATCGAACCCGTGACCTATGAGTCATAGCGCTAAAACAAGCACCTTAACCACTAAACCAATAGGCTCGTCTCTGTAAAGTTTCATCAAAATCCGTTTAGTAGTTTTTGCGTGAAACTAACATCCAATCGTCCTCATCACAAATTTTCCCATTTACAATATTAGCAGGAAATTGTAGAAGTGGGTACTGGGTACCTAATTTTCGCTTGCGGATACTCTTGTCGAACCCTCTCGGGTGGCCTGGTCGGCTGAAGTGTTTGAAACTTTTTAATTTCCTACATTTAAAACAACAAATTTGTTTGCGTAGGCCCCTTTTTTCGTGGGCTTATATTACGTTACGCTCATTCCGTGTAATTTGGGTCCGAAATTTACATGTGTCGACTTAACTCGCCCTTCCTGAGTGATTGATGACGCTTCGGGATACCGTATTAAGAGCGGTGCTTGTGGAGAATCTATTTATACCCATGTACCTACTTCTGCTTATGTACCCAATATTATATGTCTCAGTATGTGTGTAGCTCCTTTACGGAGCTCCTGTCAAAATTATAAACCCACGCATATTGTAGGATCTACGCATAGTAAGGTCGCTCAACAATACCTACGAGTTCAACAATCTTCTTCTTGTAAAAAAAGGTTCAAAAAAACGGAACCCTTATAGGATCACTCGTGTGTCTGTCTGTCCGACCATCCCCCCCCCCCCCCTATCTCCGAAACTAATGAACCTAAAATTTTGAAAAAAAATACAGAAATTAGTTTTCAACTTATAGATTATAGGAAAACCTATAAGAAGTCCATGATATTAAAATAACATGGTAAATCACTCAATATCGTACGGAACCCTCTTCACGCGAGTTCAACTCGCACTTGTCCTGTTTTTTTTTATTTTAATTTTAGGTAGGTACCACAGTCATTATTTTTGTATAAGATGTTTGTAAGCATCCTTACATATTATAAAACAAATATCCCCGCGGTGTCTGTATGTGCGTAGGTATGTGCGCGATACTCTCAAAAATACTGAACCGATTTTGATGCGGTTTTTTACTAATAGAAAGAGCAACCAATGAGGAACCTTTTTGTATATAATTTGCAGAAAAAATATGTGCGCAGCCGGGGCGGGCCGCTAGTATTAAATAAAATTTTAGTAGTAATTATCCTATTACAGATCACTGTGAAAAAGCAGCACTTGTGCTTTTGGTTTTAATGTGTAAACAAAGGCGGCCAAAGCATATTTCTCTATAATCCTATGAGAATATGGAGCGTGCTTATGCACTCCCCTGGTTTTTCTTTTACTTCTAGGTACCAATGTTTTTCTTTTACTTCTATAATTATATGAAATAAATAAATAAAATTGTCTTTGACCATTAATATATATGAATTTCTCTTAAACATAATCATGCAAGTATGGCGACGACCGTAATTAGGATAAAAGGTCCGAAGGCGACGAGGTAGCAAAACTATTCATTCACAGCAACACAACTGTAGAAATGCTTTTATTGGACGGTGACCTTCTGTAACGTGATGGTTACTAATGCCAGAGATAATCCCAGGTTGTGACTGCAAATAGTAGTTCCCCTACCACCGCTACAGTATCTATAACGAAATTCCCATAATATAAATCTCCCACGTTTCTAATTCACGAATGTTGGTTAGGTAACCGCATTTACTCAATTAATTCAACTGAATCTAAACATCGATACAAATTACGTTACTACATTATTGTGAATGGAACTAAATTTGTCGATAGCGTTAGAAATCAATGGGTACGGAGTGCCTGGTCGCTTGTGGACACATTACCGGCTTGAACTATTTAGAATACCTAAACCGATAGGTATGTAGCGTCAGCAAAATAATTAGAAATAATAAATTATTTTCCAAATTTATTTTTCGTTTGAGATATAAATTTTAGCTTTCAAGTTAATAAATGGCCTTCAAATCTTAAGTGTTATGAATTACCACATCTAGTCGAATACTGATAGCGAAACCTAGCGTCTAGGATATTTCATCACCGCTGATTCATAGCAGCATTTCATCGCCAGCCGCCAGCATCACTTTTTTTTCCAAATTTTAATAAAGAACGCTCCGCTTGCATTGAATTTCATAAAGATTCCAGAAACTAACCTAACTTTGTTTGCAGTGCAAATCAGTCTTGTACCAATAAGAATCCATTTATTCTGAAATTACGTTTTAACATAAATGTAATTTCAAAATAGTTATGTACTTACCTATTTTCTCAAAATAAAACTAAAATATACATCACATTTTATGAAAATTTATGTCTTTTCTGACGATAAATATCCAGTAGGTAGTAATTTTTTGCTTTCTATAATATACTGCTGATGATAAACAAAAGACTACAACGAATGAAGATGAATGGCGGGTGATGAATCGGCCGGCGCTGAAATGACTTGGTGATGAATCGTTCCATCCCGCGAGACCTTACCAAACGAGCAAATATGTAAGCGGTAGTTATAATACATTCGTAAGAACTATAGCAATAGAGTAGCAGGTATTTTAAATATTCTATGTGATAACACTTCCAATGTACAATTCGTTCAGCATTCATAAAATGAGGAGTGCCATCTGATAGCAGCCAGCATCTTAGTAAAATAAATTTTTGTGTGATCAATGGTTGTACTGTGATACGCCGCGGTTCATTGCAGTCAACTAAAAAGGACTGTCTACTAATATCATTCCTTCGTCTAAATCTAATTAAACCTTCGCAAGCTTAAAGTTTGCATTGAATTTCGATATAGCTTTAAATTTCGAGTTAAAGCTATATCGAAATTCATCCAAACCTGTTCAGTTGTTTATTCATAAAGGGGCAGACAAAGTCTGTTACGTTCACATTTTTATACGTAATATCACTACTGCCATTTTTACTCTACTGGCAAATTCAATTGCCTGTTTAAGACTTTTTTTCTAACCGTAAATGTAACCCTGTCATATGACAAGGCTAATGGTGAACATATATAGTGACGTCACGCGTAATGTTCACTTTCACCTCGCCACAAGCGCAGATACGTAGACAAGCCAATCAGCATTGTGTACCTACAAACATGGTTGGTAGCTTGAGACGTGTAATACATATCTGCGAATGGTCTCTCGTTTGGTCGATAAGACAGATAAAAGATAGGATTTCATTAACCCATCGCCGAATATATTTTAGAAATTTAAAAAGTAGTAAAGATATAATAAGATACGCCCAAAATATGAGAACAATTTAGATCCTATTTGAATATTATATCGTAAACAAATTGTACCATTAGTAATTTAATTTATTTTCTTAGTGTATTTACTATTATATAAAAAAAATATTTATATATAATTATGTATACAGGTTATAAAAGGAAAACCCCGTCTAACAGGTCCGCCTGCGGCGGTACAAAGAGCGTTACCTCTTTGTACCGCCAGGGCGATACACTGTGGCGATACGTTGGGTGCGTGGCAGGCGATGCTCACTTTTTGTGAGCACGTTATGTCGCGCAAGGAAGCGGCGGAGAGGCAACGGGAAGAGGATCCCCTCTCCCAGCCGATCCGCCGGAGAAGGCTCGGGCGCAGGCGGATGGCCTATATCCGCCGCCTTCCCCCTTGACCAGGACCTGGGCGGTAGTCTAAGGGGAGACTACCGCCCGTTGTGAGGTCCGCGAGATGGCCGGCGTACCTCCGCTTTCGGGTACGCCGAGGTTCCGATAGGGAGCGTAGTCCTCCCCGCGCTGAACAGCCGTGGCGGGTCGCCGAAGTTGTGCAACAACGTTCCTGCGACCCCGCCCATCTACGGCCGCGCTAGAAAGTCGTTGGGTTTTAGCCGGTAGGAGTCCGGCATAACCCGCAGCGTCCCCCTTTCGCTGCTGGGTATCCATGATGGATTTCCCAACGTAAAAAAAAAAGGGCGATACGTTGGGAGAAGTATGTACCAGCCTTGGGGTCCCCAGTAGAGTCGACCAGACGTGCCGACAGGGCCCTTACAAAAGCCTTCATGTCTGTTGACCAGGGGCCCAGTGTCTCTACTGCGAGCACCGCAAGCTCGTAGTCCTTGAGTAAGGATGAGTATTTGCGGCGCTTAAGAATCTGGGCCTGGTCAGCAGCAGCGCCGGCTTGTTTGCTAGTCGCTTTGATGTGGGACTGAGCGAAGGTATCCACGCATGTTGCGTCCCACACCAGAATAAAATTATTTACTTAGTTAAACACATATTATTGCAAAAATCGCAGTCCACCTCTGTTTGTTTCTCCACTATATTCTTCTATACTACCCAACTGATTTTGATACGGTTTTCACTAATAGAAAGAGCCAATAACGAAGAAGGTGCGAAGCAAGGGGCGGATCGTTAGTTGTATATAATATGCAATATCACAATACCTTTTTATTTTAAAAATTAAAATAATGCATAAAAATATATGTAAAGCCACTTCTGAAATTTACTCTTAATTTTCCTGTATCGGGAGCTTCTTTATTTGAGTTAATAATAATAAGTGATTATAAACTTGAATAGCCATTATACTTGTTGTGTATTATTTAATACATATGCTGAATTGCATATAAAAAATTTAAGACGTCTATTTTATTCAGATGATATCAGACTTTTGTGGAAGGTTGCCACATTAAAAATTTATTATTTTATCATAAAATAATAAATACATATTAACCAAAAAAATAGTAGGGATTGAACCCTAGTTTCTAGGCAAATCAAAGCATCCATCGGCCGGCCTAAGTAAAAGAACCCTAAAATTATATTGGTATTAAAATGTAAGAAATAGAAACATAACACAATCTTTAATTTACAATTAAGTTTTTTTTTTAATAAAAAATATTTTACTACTTAAAATATTACCCAAGCGTGAATACTACATAAAATACCGTAAACAAGCAATTCGTACAATAAATCAATAGCTTGTCAATGTGGGTTGGTTATTCTAATGTATGGTGTATCTAACGATAGACACTCTCACTATCGTTGCGGTATCCCTATTAACGGTACATTTAGTTCAGGTATATTCAATACCTATACTGATGTATTAGGTCAAGGCGGTTCGCTTTCACTTTGACCGGCTGTAGTAAATAGGGGTGTGCGTCAGTGACCATATATTACGTATTCAAGCAACCAATTTGTGCGTCACATTTAGTTGTATTATGCTTCAGAAAGGTCTGATATTATGCAGCGAGCATTAGGATTGTATCATAAAATAGAAGTAAAACTACAACACTCAAAATTAAATACAACCATATTGACTTTTATTTAGAAATTCAAAGGATAGACATTTCTGTTCATTATTCATACAATATTTATTCCTTATGACCCACATTTGCGGTCAATTCCCAGTTCTTCAGGTATGTCGTAACTACTGATATCCCTATCTTGCTCCACTTTTTCAAAAATGGCGTCCATTTTATCCGTAACAGGGCGACCAGAGCGAGGTGCATCTTTGACATCAAAATTCAAAGACACTGCATTAGGTCTATAAACGTCACAAATTTTTTTCGCGGTTCGCGTTGCATTTTTTGCCTTTTTTGTAAAAAAAATATTAAAATGTATTGAATTTGTTTATCAAATTCACTCATTTTGACAGAAAGAAAAACAAGTGAAAAATAGCTGGAAACAACATTTTACTAATTTATTTCTTTTTTTGAAATGTAAACTTTTTAATGTCATCACAACCAGCCAGATACAAATAGTACAAGCCAAAGAGATTTTATTACAAGTTTATACGTACCATAATATGCGAAAACACTTTTTCCCTGACCTAAATTTTTAATTGATTATATCTGCATGTTTTTTTAATAGAATGTTTTCTTAGGGTAAAATTGTTTTAAATGCAATTTATTATTCAAAAGGGTCTTTGAAAATATTAAAGTAATTACAACATTTTTTTAATACATACTTTAACATCTGGCTTACTTTACTTAGTTTCGCTTTTTTATATTTGTTGTGGGCAGGAGGTTTCGCAGCCCGTTTGGCGGCAGTAACCAAACCGCCCATTACAAAAAATCACCCTAAAAAACAGCTAGTCTACTGTTGTGTTTAGTCGACTGAGTAAGAGATGTTAAAGCTCATTTTTTCTATTCCCTTATAAATTATTATATAAGGTCAGTAGCACAATTGAAGCGCCTACACTGTTGCAGTGCAATTATTCATTAACTGCAATTTATTCATTAAATGGGTTTCATTAAATTGGGTTAATCGTCAGTCTATTTTTACTAGGCTTTCTGAAAAATATATAGTCAAGATATTGATGAACTCCTGAGATGAAACTCAGAAAGAAACTCAGGAAACCATTTTGTCATCTTTAAAATAAAACAATTTATTACATACAACTATCTCTATATATAAAAATGTATCCCCATTTCCCTTGGTCACGCCATCACGCGTGAGTAGATCGATTTTGATTCGGTTTTCACTAATGGCAAGAGGGATAAACGGGGAATGTTCATATATATAAAAATTGCACTCCGGGCGAAGCCGGGGGCGGGTCGCTAGTTATATATGCAAATCATATCATACTATATGATATGTACTACCTAACATAATTTGGTACAAAACATAGTACCTATGAGCCCATGATAATTAAATCTAACCTTCATATTCGCTGAAATAATCAGCGATCCTAATTTAATGTTTATTTTTTCATATTTTTATAGGTAGGTCTCTATAATTGTAATCCATAAAAGAATTACTTATCTTTATGGATACGGAATTAACGTACAAGAATATTATTATTAAATCTAGTATTTTGAGTTATATTTGTTATTAAATTTGACTAACATTTTATGTATATAAATTAAATTTTCCTAAATATACTGGCACGTAACCGTAAAAATGTTTAATTCTTTGAATTTTTCTCGAACAGCGGACCTACTTGTTAAATGACTAATGGCCCTTTTTGTAATAAACAGAGTATCTGCGATTACGATAGCCCCTGCCGTTATGTGGACCGTTATGTGTTTTTAAGTAATAAAAACTGAAATGAAGTCTTAATAATATTTTATAGCCTTTAATAAGTTTAAACCAACTTTAGTATACAAGAAAAATAGGATTATTTTTAGCGCGATTAGGGCAGCTTATACACGAGCTGATTGCAAGTAAGGAAAATGACGCTGGGCTTTATCGACCGCCTAAAAAGGAAGGCGCGGTCGCTTAGCAACCACGTGTACCTAACCCTTCAGATGCCGCGAGCTTACTTCGCGGTGTGGGACGCGGGTGTATGTCCCCCCGTTTTTCGGCATTGATCCGGACCCCACCGCGCACGCGTATTCTATGAAAAACGTATCGAGAAACAGCAAGGTCACGACAATTTCTTTTTTGCGAACCGCGTATTGAATGGACTATGATACCGTTCAGAAGGTCCAGTTCAGTAGGACATTTCGTTCCGATCTGATATAACGTAGGCTATGCTATCTTTTCGTTACAAAAAATTGTAAACATCTCGCTTGCTATTCTCGAAACAAATTAAAGAGTCAATTGTTTATAATGGCATTGCAATTGATTTCTTTACACATAAAATAACAGCTGCTAGCTTAATTCGAGCCACTGGCTTTGTTTGCGTGAAAATATCAAATCTGCGTTAAATAAACAGTCTATGACTTTCTAACCTCATGAAAAATTCTTTCGTCAAGGGATCAGACATCAGACAAAGTAAAATTTTCATTTACTTTTTAAAGATAAACTACTGAAACATTGGTTTTTAAGGATAACTAAATCCATCGTATCTTCCGCATATCTTCTCTGTATACATATAATAAAATACAGATTTATACATATTATTATATGATATAAAATATCTATACTAAATACTAAATACTTAATTATATTTATATAAAAATAATAATAATAAAATGTTAAGTCAACTCTTTTCGCTATTCGTAATCTATGTCTATATCTATATCTATACATATATAATAAAATCGTAAACGTGCCGTGTCTGTAGGTACATTAAATATATTTTTTCAAAAAACAATTTGTGCACAAGTCAAAAAATAGTTTTTAGAATTTTTGTCTCTTCATCTGTTTGTCTGTGCGTTTGTGCACGCTTAACGGCTTAACTGCTATGAATGCGGTTTTCACTGATGTATTGTAGCAAGCTTCCCGTAACATTTAGTGTTTGTTTCATTCTAATAGGTTTGCAAATAAAAAAGTTACACGCTACACGGTATACCACGCGTATCTGTCCGACGCTATCTGTTTTTCCATTAATTCTTCTAAAAAAACGCTAGAAAAGAGCTATAATAACGAGGAAAATTTTTGTATATAATTTGCAAAACTAAAAAAATGCATCCATAGTTAGTTTTATGTGAATAAAACTAACTAATCTGAGGACGGCATCTTCCTCAGATTTAAATTTTCTTTTTAAATTTTACACAGGCCAAGCCACGAGTTAAAACTAGTTGTAGCGACTACATACCATCACGTATCTGCAAGTAGGAAGTTTATAATAAGCACGTATTAACATAGTATATAAGCCATATTTTATCCTAAATAAATTAGACGTTATTACACCTTGTCTCGTTGTACTTATTGCCATAATAATTAGGCAAATTGGTGACCCCGACGTGATACCAGCAGAATGAATTCACCTACTTGCAGATACGTGATGGTATGTAGTCGCTACACTAGTCGTCGATAACAGCTTCCTTCGCCATATAAAGCAGCTTAAAATATATTCAAATAAATGACTACTTACCTACCCTATAGTATATTCTAAATAACAATATTATATGACTACCTAAGTCGTAGGTATAAACTATTTCTAAATAATATGAAAACAAAATTAACCCTATATAATTCATTATTTTATCGAATTTTAAAATATTCTTATTTTTTAACGTAATTTTAAACTATTTCAAAAAACATAGTATACTTTAAATTCCAAATAAAATGTGAGGGGTTGACATGAATTTAAGACAATTTTAATACTTAACTTTAAGCGTTACTAAAAAAACATTAGGTAGGTATGCTTTAAGATAAACTGTTAAGAGTAATCTTTTATTAATTCAAAATCCTATTTTTTGAAATATTAGGTATAGTAAATTTAATAAAATAAATAGATTATTGCGAACATAGTGTACCTATATTTAGGAGAGAGAAAAAAAAGCTCCATTTAGGCTATAAAGTTACTATAAACTAGCCTATGGCAATTGTGTTAAAAACCGTCAGTTTTTTTTAATGTTTACCAATGAAAATATCCACTTACGGTTCAACTAAAACACAATTTATATTTAATAATTCATTTACATTCACAATAAAATAATATCAAATTAAAATGCAAACGCAGGCAATCCGTTCAACGGAAAACTAAATTATCTAATAAATTAAACGTCAATTCGCCGATGTACGAGTAAAAAGGTGCAACCGTATAAACTAGACGTTTTGTAGTTTCAATTAACGGTAAACGACGATATAAATGGGATATAATAGCAGTAATAGGATGAGCATTGCAAATCTGTGCGCAGACTTAGGCCACGGTACTGCGAGCGAACAGTAGATCGACACCATAAAGCCGAATTTACATTACGAAATTAGTGGCATGAAATTAATGTCGTA
Organism: Bembecia ichneumoniformis; assembly: GCA_910589475.2. NCBI lineage: Eukaryota > Metazoa > Arthropoda > Insecta > Lepidoptera > Sesiidae > Bembecia > Bembecia ichneumoniformis. The sequence goes on along the minus strand of OU342537.1, from coordinate 5,026,886 downwards.
ACATTAATTTCATCAATAATTTCATGTGTAAACATCAAGTTTTACAATGCATGCGTTAGTTTTATGACACTAAAATAGCCATGCGCAATTTTTTGGTAAAACTAGTGTCATGCAACTAATTTCATCGTGTAAACGCGAAGCGAAACTAGTGTCGCGAAAGCGCCTGTGAGAAGTGAACGTGTGTGTGCGTCAAAACTGTGCAGGTTATACTCGTTAAAAATTGCAAACCTACGGTTGTCAACCGAAAAAAAATTTACTCCATAAAAAATGAAAATGATATTCATTCGAAAACTCTCAGGATCTTCATGTATCCAGAGATTAACTGAGTTGCACCCAGATGCTAACTTTCTTGTTACCCATCACCTAATTCACCAACGTCTATTCTTTCAAGACAATCTTTTTTAAATTTAATATATTAAAATCTATTTGACAAAATTTTGCCCTGCTAAAAAAGCTTCGATGCTGGCGGAGCCTTGGTCCTACCGATACTGTTGAATTCACGATACTATAAAACTATTGACACAAGTAAGTTTTATCATGCATAACACTAATAGTTCCTTATCTTTAATCCTACTATGGTTGCAGCGCACTTGCAGCTCACAGCTCACAGCTCTTCTGGCGTTAGTAACCACGCTTTACAGGAGACTACCATGAGATAGTAGTATTGTTATTATTGTTCAAATTTGAATGTTCACTCACTGCTCTTATACCGTGGCTTTCCTCCCTCACAGTGAATTGTTTATTAGTTGTCTATTTACAGGGATGTGAATAGTAGACAAAGATACGATTAACGGAGCACGATGCAACTTTAATTGACACTTTGATCTACATGAAACAGTTTAAGTGAGTGAGGAATCGCTGCTTCCACATTCAAACCAAAATAGTACTTACCTACCTAATCATTTAAATTCTTATTTAAAAGGAGTAACGTTGAATCTATAACCATTTTAACAAGTAGCTGATGATAGTAGAAGTCGCTAAAAATATATTGATTATGTTTTAAAATCATAACGTCGTTGTCAAACCAAAATCTGGTATGTGCAAAAAGTATATTGACAAAAAACGTTTTGTTGCAAAATTTTACATTGAGGGTTTTTTTTAATTATTTTACTTGAACCTTATTTGAAACATGAAAAATTAATAATTTATTTATTATTAATAATTTATTTATTATTATATTGATAATAAAGTAAATTTTGCACATAACAGAGTCTTGCTACTGCACATAGCATGAGGTCGTAGTTCGACAAATAGTGTTAATAAGCACTTAGCAGTTTCTTTATACGATAGATAAGGCGGGTGAACTATTCACTAAGGTCAAAATGTTGAAATCTCAAAAAAGTGCACTAGCATATATAACCTCTTTTAATTTGATAAAAAAAATAACTTGTGTAAACCTATTTATCAATACAAATTCCATACATACAAAAAATGACTCTGGAGAATTGGACAGAGCTAGAATAATTATTTATTTAGGAATAACTTACTTTAGGAACAATTTAGTAAATATTTAGTAATTATTTCATGTGTAATAAATAAATAAAATACTAATAAATAAACAATGCCTAGAGTTAGCTTGTAAAAAAATTGTTTATTTTAAATCTAACCTTTTAAACAAAAATGACCATATTTAAGGGAAAGAAAATTTATAAAGACCAATTATTTAATATTGTGAAATGCGAAAATGTCCTGTATAATATTTTGATGAAATTATGTCTTGAATGTAGGCAGCAGCAGTTCTTGTGTTACAGGCGACGGTAGCGACCTACCATCAAATGGACCGTCAGCCTGTCTGACAACTTTTGCATATAAAAAATCATATCCACTTAGTTATCACATTGTATTATTAGATCTACCAAAACAAAGACTGAAATCTATGTATGCAAACTTATTAAATGTAATAATATTACGTCCAACTGGGAATTGTCCGTACTTCGCATAAAAATTTCATAACGCAAAATAAATTTCTAAATATTAAACACTCGGAGATTCTAACTCAACCGAGATTCGAACCTACGTCTGTTCAATCTACAAAATCTTCTATATATAAAAATGCATCCCCATTTCCCTTGGTCACGGCATTACACGTGAACGGGTAGAACGATTTTAATTCGGTTTTCGCTAATGGAAAGAGGGATAAACGGGGAATATATATATATATATATATAAATTGCACCGGGCGAAGCCGAGGGCGGGTCGCTGTAATATATATTTTATAAATTTTTCTAGAGACGTCTTTATATATTATTTGTACCTACTATTAAAGCTCCATTGAAATAATCTTGTTGAGCAGCCATTTACTACTTAGAACATCGGTTGCGCCTATGTAGATATGTAGACATACATGTGTACCTACATGTGTATAAAAGATCCATTAAATAAAGTACCGTTATCCAAACACAGAGATCTAATTAGATATTATAATCAAGGCTTACAATGGGCCTGTCAGTAACAAAAGAAAGGCCTGCGGGAGGGGTAGGCGGTTGCTGTGGGGGTGGGCGAAGGGAGGAAACACACTCCTGTCAGAGAGAATCAAGATAATATGAATTTTGGGATGCCTTGCGAGCTCACGATATGTGGACTCCTTCCTATGTGTTTATATTTAATCGTTCTACCTTTTTTAAATCCATTTACTGTAATAGATTTATTATATTTAAAATAAATATATGTTACACCAAGTTCTACTTTTTATCTATACTAGACTATAATAATATAAAAAGAGAAAAGATTTGTATGTATGTATTTTTATATGTTTGTAATGAGTAACATAGGCTACTCATCCTCCCCCATCTCCGCCCGTTACTCCCTCCATACAAGATTGCCGTTCATTTATTTTTTTAAAATGTTTAAAAAATAAATGTCCACCCGTGCGAAGCCGGGACGGGCCACTAGTATCTACTAAAAATACGTCAATAATTTTACATAAATAAAGCTTTTCATAACGACTACCGACATATTTATATAACAAAAAATATACCTAGGTATTCTTCAAAACTTATGCCAATTTAAAAGCAATGAGTTGGTGTCGTAATGCCGATAGATGATTACGCAAAAATAGTAGCAATGTTAATAATAAGCAAATTACTTACATTTGACGTAATCACATTATTTGAACCAAATTCACTATTCACTAAAGTAATGTTACGTGCAGCAAGCAAGACGCGCTTAATAACTCGACGTTCGGCGTAACTTTAAAAGTGTCATAATTTTTTTATGGGCCCGTATCCTTGGGAAGATGTGAGAAAACGTAATGTAGTCGCCATTCTATTGTTATGTAAACAACATTTTTAATTATTCATGGAGACAGGTGAGGTCAAGCGACTTCGCGATAAAGGGGTCATCTCAGAGAAAGGAGTGCGTTTTCGCTTAAATTAAACATTAAAATGGATAATTTAAATTTTAAATCAAATTCGTTTTCACACGGTCCAGAATCGAGACGTACTTTAATTTCGGAGATTTCGCATTGTGAAAATGCAAATTTTTCTGTATGAATATGTATAGCAAGAGACGAGTTATATCTTAAGACGTGTGTGAACGAAATGTGTTGTAGTATATTCGGAACGCGTCGTATTCGGAATAACACGTAACTTTTTTTTTTGTAAACAGATTGGAATTAAATATAGGAAGCTTGCTACAATATATCGGTGGAAACCACATGAAAATCGGTTAAGCCGTTTCTGAGATTAGCGCGAACAAACACACAGACAGAAATTCTAAAAACTATTTTTTTTTTTACTTCGGTAACATAAGTACCTACAACGTGTATATATTTTTTTAAATAGGTAATTAATATGCAGACACAGCTCGTTTACGATTTTATGTATAGATGTATAGATTTTACTTCGTGTTTAGTTAGCAATATTATTTTGAACTTGGTTGAATCAAAAAAGAATCTTAAAAGACATTCTACGGGCCTCTTATTACATTTTTAGTTATTCAACACGAAAACAAAACATTTTGTTTTTTTTTGGCCCTGTTATCCCTTATTCACTCACCGAAGCACAACAGCAGACATGCTGTTATTTTATAAGGGTCAGTGGTTATAGGGCTGCCAGATGAGCTACCCAAATAATTGCAATTTATCTCCCAAGCATTAACGCTAATAACTTATTTACTTAACTCAATTTAAATACATTACGTATTTCAAAATAAAATATAGTCTTTGTACCTTAGGGACAGTGTTGCCCTGGGGTAGACCGGAGTTGTTGCCTCGGCAGAGCCCGATCCATCCCTCTCGAAGGGCAAGGAGACACCGGGGAGTTTTAGTGAGTAGTGCCAGTGCCGCTATGACTTAGCATAGCGCGGAGCACTGGTGACCCCCACATACCCGCCTAGCCAGATTACAGATTTCTCCTCGACAAAAAAAGGGACAAAACACGGAATTTAGAAGAAATTGCCTTGAATTATGTTTCCGCCTATCATAATAACTCTTCAAAAACATGTATTTCTTGGACAAATTAGACGCAACAACGGCTTAAACCACAACAAAAAAAAATCACACGCTCTGTTTAACTCGTAAATATACAGAGAAGTTTACTAACTATGTAGGTACACGTATAAGAACATATCTACTTACGGACAAAAACATAGTTTAAAACATACATAGACTTAGTTATAGCTTTTTAGTTTTAAGATTTTCAGAAAATAATCTAAAGAACTTAATTTGTGAACAAATAATCCTAAAAAATATATAAACTTTTAACTAAATCATAATTTTTACAATGCGAGGTGAATGCATCTCCGACTGTGACTTACCTATAGGTACTTATTTCTCCGCGAAATCTACCTAATAAGTACAATATTTTTAATTTTGCTTTAAAAATTGCTATTTGTTTGCCAATAAACTTATTTTATTTATTTGTTTAAGTACGTATTTTTATTTAACATTATTCACAAAGAAATTAGATTATTCTATGTATGTTTTTTTTTAATCCGTCCACTACAGTATTTCATTAAAAATTTCGAAAAGAATTGCTTTGAAAACGCAGAAGAGATGGTGATGTAAATTTTAGCTTTATTCAAATTAGATGTCTTTCAAGAAAACGCGGGGCAAGATTAGGCACACGTGGGGTCAGAAGTCCTGACCTTAGGGTCAATAATAAGAGTTCCGTTGAACAGGTTGGGATGACCTTCGACCCTTTATTCTCACGGTCAACCCCGGTTAATTATGCGTTTATAAAACACACGTAAATAGAATAGAAATTTTGAATAAATTATAGGGTTTGATGAAAGGAGCGTCTTCTTTCAATTCGTTGGGAAGGAATATTTAAAAAAAGAAAAAAAATTACAACTTCAAACAGACTCGAAATGTTTTAAGACTAAAAGAACTAAAAAAGGATTTGTAATTACTGGAAAATTACTTTTCTTTTTACTTATAATACTTAAAGAATTATCTATTAAGTAAAAGATGTAAGTAGTAAAAGATTTAATCAATTTTTTTTTATTTGTACGTTAATTTAACATGGACGGGCCCCTCTTTTCTACTGGGCAATCTCAGCAAGTGCCCAGGGCCCTGTCATAGATGGGGGGCCCTATTTCCCGCCTAACTGCACTGAGGAACGCTCTTTCTCCAAATGAAAAAGAATAAAAAAATAATTAAGAATTACAATGCTTCAAGAAATTGACTAGTTTGTCGCTGATGTTCAATGTGCTTAAAAACATAGAAGACCACCTCTTCAATCAAAGATCTTTAAGCACTAATCTGCATATAGTGAATGCTGATTATTTTATAATTGTACTATTAATTTAATAATAAATATAACGATTGAATAAATGTAGCTTGTCATGACTTTTATATTCGTTTTACTTATTTTAATAAAATAATCCTTTATCAAAGTCATAGCGGCCGGCACCATTATTCTACATAAAGCGCCCAGGACCACCAATAGTTTAAAGACGGCCCTGAAGATGGATATTGGTATAGGTAAAACCTGTGTATTGATATTGCATTATCTAAGTAGGTAAGGTAAATTACAATAATAAGTATATGTCATTCATTGATTTTATCATGATCCAAAAATAACATGAGCACATAAGAGGCTATTTCTACTAGGGACATTTTGAAATGAAATAATATTATAAGTTGAAGGAACTACTGGTTCGAATTGAAAAATTCTTTTTGTTTTGAATAGTCCATTTATCGAGGAAGGCTATAGGCTGTATAACATCACGCTACGATAAACAGTATTATATATAAGCAGTGTCCAGTACCGCGCGCCCCATGCACACGCCGCCGCCGTATGGGCCGCAGCGAAGCGTGGCCGAGTGGCCGAGTTCAGCTAGTTAGTAATTAAAATACATATAAACATTGTAATTGGAAATCTCATGTCGGTCTGGTCTGTGATAAAGTAGACAGATTTGTTTATGCACTACGTCGGTTAAGATTGACTGTGTCTATTGAGGCAGCAATCACTGCTTATCATGTCTACGTTTCTTCGATTTTGACATACGGTTTATTGGTATGGGGTAACTCTGTCGAAATAATAAGAGCTTTTATGTGGCGTGGGCTTTATATGGAGAGTTGTGTACCACTATTTAAAAAGTTACATATACTTCCCTTACCTTGCTTGTATATAAAGATTGTGTATATTTGTTAGAAAATATCCGAACTGTTTTGTCGAAAATAAGGAAATAGGAACCAAAATAACTAGGCAAGGTAATTTATTGCAAAGACCAAAATGTAGATTAGAACTGTTTAATAGAAATGTTTATGTTATGGCAATTAAAACGTACCTACAATAAACTACCTAATAATATAAAGGAATTGCCGGATCCTAAATTTACAAGAACATTAACAAAATGGTTATTAGATTGTTGTTATTATGATGTTAAAGAATTTTATAATAAGAAACATTAATTCATTTACATATTACAAACAATTAAACACAAATATTTGCATGCCCTTGGCGAGTAGAACATACTTTGTACTGTAACTGTAACTGCTGTATAGGTACAAATTAAAATCTTGTAAACATGTGTTAGCACAAATAAAGATTTATTTTATTTTATTCTATTTATTTATTTTTATTAAAGTTCTCAAAATATGTTTAATCATAAATGGATTTAATAATTCAATATTAATAATATTTTTATTTATATCCTATTTATATTTAATAATGTATATCTATATTTAATAATACTTTATTTATCGGACCAGAGGTCCATATTTGAATATTAGTTGGTACAGCTTTGCTTATATTATATGTTAGTACCTACAAAACAATTACAATTATTATTATGATATTTGACATACTCGCATGTGTATCGAGCCAGTGACTCAACATAGGTGAGTCCCATCTGTTGGACAACGTAATCAGAATGTTGTTGGTGATGGTCCATACACGACTCGACAATGAGGCGTAAGGCTTCCTGATGATAGCATGGAAACCATCTACTCCCGATGCCTCTGCGAACATACCTACTGGATGCACTTGAGAAACGTCGTAGCCTCACAGCATTCTGAAAGCGTTATTATATATATTTCCATAAATCATTTGGAATACATATTCCATAGAGCACTTAGATAATAAATCGGCGAAACCTTCTATTTTAGCTCTAATCATTAAAATCCGCATTCGATCACTCTCATCAACAAAATCGAACATCATTTTTGGCAGTAATTATCTCATATTTCCACAACGCCGCGGCCTAAGTACTTCAAAAACAGTGATTAAACATTCTACACCCACTATTCATTAACTAAGTATACTACCTATAAATATGTACGAAACCCCCCTAAAACATTACACGCATCTCTACGCGGTCGTTACCCGCTGCCCCACACCCGGATGTCACCCGGACGCAACATTTTTCCCCACAAGATAAAGACCAAATAAAAAAAGAAAACGCGAAAAATATCTCCGTCCCTCACACTCGTGCGCTAAACTGACACGGTGCGAGCGGACCGACGGCTAACCTACGAACGAATCACGAAAACTTGAGCCCCGCCCGAGACGACCACTCTATCCGTCTCTTTCACTTTTTCACACTTTTCATAGCCCTACTCCAACTCGCATACGTCGCAATTCGCGTTAAGGGTACAATTGAAATACGACTTTACTGCACAGGGTTACGGTTGGAATTGATTTGTAAGTTGTCACACTGAGAAAATATTTTAGAACGAAAGCAGAGGAGTATGGAAGGTCTCTCTCGCTCGCAAAAAAGCTGCAGGACGGGTGGGGTGGTTGTTAGATGTCGCTGGTGTGGGGGACCGGTATAGTGGCCGCCATGTTGCTTGTCCGACGGCGGACGAAGACTGGTATTAATTTCAGCTTAATTCATCCGTTGATTTCAAGTATTTTATTGCCGTTTTGTAATGAAATTTTAGGAAACTACGCACTAACTAATATCGTCTTATTCGACTAGTCTTTTTTTAAATGTTTTATAAGTTATTATTCGTTTATATTTTTATAGATCTCTTCTTACTTATAATTTATAAATATGTATAATAAATAACTAACTGAGCACGCAAATTTATACGCGTGGTATTCGGATTAGCGCGTAACTTTTTTGTTTGTAAACCAATAGGAATAAAACAAACATTAAATATTACGGGAAGCTTGATACAATACAATAGTGAAAACCGCATTCAAATCGGTTAAGCCGTTTCTGTGATTAGCGTGCAAAAACGGACAGACAAACAGACAAAAATTCTAAAAACTATTTTTTAACCTCGGTAACATAAATACAATGTGTATATATTTTTTTAATATTTAATGTATACAGACACGACTCGTCTACGATTTTATAATATATATAGACAATGTTTCATTGAAATAACAGTTACATATGTTTATATGTAAAATTAATATATGCACTAATAATTACCTACATGATTGTAATTAAAAAAAAACGAGTGATTGATTTTATACAAAAGCTGAGGTAACTTGTAGGTACTAAAAGGTATCTACGGTGGTAACGTAGGTACCTATTTTTTTTTATACAAAAAAACATAGGTAGGTTTTATTAATTAGAGGCCATTACTATGTAATTTATGAAGTTTAGTAAAATCTGTTTTTTTTTAAACTTTAAAAATTGTACATCTGTTAAATATAAATTTTAGAGAAATTTCTTATTTTGAACGAATTAAATGCATAGAAAATGCAGTTTAATAAAACCTGAACCTTTGAAAACAGTTGTTTCAAATATTCAATTATTGAAATAGGTACGTGCTAAATCTATTACCGCAGGTCTCAGAATACAGAACGCACCAGAAGGAGCGATCAAACAGAAAACTGATGCAAAGTATTTAAACTATAATTATTTTAATAATTAGGTATGTTGTTAGTGAGTAACATTTTATTGATAAAGCGTTTCTATGCAATCAAATAATGTTTTATTGGTGCGTATGTCGACAACTCTATTTATTTACCTATGATTTAATTTTACCACTTCAAGATTTTATCATAATTAAGGCATTTTTTGATCTCTGTTTTGTATGTTTTGTAATGTGTGGCAGGGCACACTGCGTTTCGCAGTTATTTGGGCAGCCCGTCTGGCGGCAGTAACCACCCCCTTACAGAAGACCACCGTGAAATAACAGCACGTGTACTGTTGTGTTTCGGTGAATGAGTAAGGGAGTCCAGAGCCCATTTCCTTATCCACTCCTAATCCCTTATCCTTAATCCTACTGCAGTCGGCAGCGCACTTGCAGCAGTTTTGGCGTTGCTTGTGTTATAGCCACCTACCATCAAGTGGGCCGTCAGCCTGTCTGCCAACCTTAACATAAAAAAAAGAGAGACAAATTTTAGGTGAGAGGTTTATAGGTTATTTTTTATACTTAAATTTTGATAAATATATTACAGCTCGCTCCAGATCACTTGTATCATTTTAACAACGGTATAACGTTTCATAAAAACGTTATGCAAAGATTAACCCTCCCTTACACCCTTAAAATGTAAATTTCCGAAAATCCTTTCTTATTCCACACCCGTCTGTACAAATTTCATGATTCTTTCTTTGGCGATTTTATACTTTTCATGTAGGTATAATCAGTGAGTTACATTTCGCTTTTTTTATTCTTACCTAATGGAAGCCAAACAGATCTACAGGCAGCAAGCAAAAAAAAAAAAAAACAAATAATAACGGACCTTTAATTTTTATACCTACGTATAATTGTAAATTGTTGATATAAATAAATTAAGGCTTTATTATTATTGAGATGAGATACTTAGTAATATTTAGCTGGTATATACACGTATTTCTTTCTTAGTATCTACCTAATTAAAGTTATTTTTATCCTTTAGTCTTGTTATATACTTATAAAATAGAATTGAATACATTATTTACTATAAATTTACTATAATTTTATTTACTATAAATCTTATAATTTTATTATAAAATTTATTTTATTTTTTAATTTTATTTACTATTTTTTTTTTATTTGACAAAAAAAAAACACAGAAATACACAAAGATACACAGAAAAGACATAGGAGGAAACGCAAACTTTGTTATAAAATATCTTTTTTTTATTGAAGAATAAATAGAATTGAATAAATTATTTACTATAAATTTACTGTTATTTTATTTACTATAAATTTGACAAAAAAAACACAGAAATGCACAAAGATAGGTACTCAGAAAAGACATAGGAACAAACACAAATTTTGTTATAAAATATCTTTTTTTATAGATGAAGATAGCTACCATCAAGTGGATCGTCAACTGATTAATTCTAGTCTCTTTAATGCACACATAGAAAAAATCGTAAAATAATCACACAAAAAATCACATAAAAATAATTAGATTTCTACTATCACTCTATCATCATAATTATGATGATGTATAATCAATCGTAATAATCAGCCTAGTTTTTGTTTCATTCTTTTAAAAATATTTAATATTTTTGAAATAATATTCTTTGTACCTAACAAATTGACGTGGGATTGAGGTGATGACGTGGGATCCCTATTTTTGCTCGAATACTTGCCTATATTATATTTGGGTAGGCATATACTTACCTATTAAATCATTTTTAAAAGTATGTATGCCATCTATGTATGAATTACTGTGGTAATGTAGATTAAAACAATAAACAGTACTTAGATTCACTCGACAAGGAGCGTTTCATATTACTCTCATAAGTAGGTATTTTGTTAACAATTTTCAACACATTTTTATTTTCGATCTAGTTCACGTACAATAAAAAATTGGACTCAATGCAAAGGGCGACTCGACTCAATCAAGTCGAGCTGACTACAAAGTTAAAGTCCCTATAGCATCTGTTCCTATTTTCTAATTTTTAGGGTTCCGTACGTCCGAATAAAAAAACGGAACCCTTATAGGATTACTCGTGTGTCCGTCTGTTCGACCATTCCCCCCCCCCCTTATCTCCGGAAAAACTGAACCTAAAATTTTGAAAAAAAAATATAGAAATTAATTTTCTACTTATAGATTATAGGAAAACTTATAAGAAGTCCATGATATTAAAATAACATGGTAAATCACTCAATATTGTGCGGATAGGTAACATCGTACGGAACCCTCTTCACGTGAGTTCAACTCGCACTTGTCCCGTTTTTTATTATTTAATGTATTTTATTTTATCATTAAATAAATAATTTAAAGCGGCCTCACCAAATCAATCAATCGTCAATGCTGATAAAAAAATTATGATCAATCGTCAATAACTTATTCATGGTCATTGTAAATTGTTTTATACAATCTTTAGTTATTTATTGGTTATAAAAATGATAAAAAATGAGGATTAAAAGACAAATATAACTAATAGTATTATATATATTTATCAATAATCACTATCATTAACAGCCGACATTAGGCCATATAGAGCTTACCCATAGACTAGCTGCAGCCCTCACCGGCTGGTTTCCGGTGACTTTTTATTGCTCGTCGGAACACATAATGATGCTCTTCAAGCGTATAACGTCTCCCAAAATGTGTCAGCAACTCAAAAACATGCCTTCAATTTTATCTTGAAAATTCTGTTGAAATATTTATGTGATTTGGGTTGTCCCATGGATTTCTTCATTACGATAGTCTGTCCTGTTGATAAACACCAAGCATAACTCTTTACATAGCACGCTCTTCAAAAGTAAGTGTACTGTTGTGTTTTGGTGAGTGAGTAAGGGATGCTGGAGCCGATTTTCTTATCTCAATTCTTCGTCCTCAATCCCATTATGTTCTGCAGCGCATTTGCAGCATAGGCGACGTTGCTTGTGTTATGGGCGACGGTAGCCACCTGCTATTAATACCACTGTATCTACCAGTAAGAAGAAAATGAGTTAGTGTCTCTAAACATATGGAATCCTGTACCAGCGGCGTGGCAATATTACAGGAAATCAAAGGACATTCAAAGGATTTGTTCAATACTGTAATTGTTGGATTTATAGTGTAAACCTTTCAAAGAATTTGTTTAGTGTGAAAAGACGTTTTTAAAAAATGTTTCTTTGTAGCCACTAACTTTAGTCAATTATTTGAAAACCATGTTCCTATGTTTCCCAAAAGAATAGCAATTTCGGAGACAAATTCTAACAGTGATGCATGATCTTACTATGTACCTGATTAAATAACTACTTATTTTAGTGTTTATTTATAAATTGTAACTAAAGTTAAATCAATCACAGCCAATCCATTAGTTAGTGAATATATACATATGTACTCACATTTATCTTATTTTGTACAAGTTTTAGCTTGCTTAAATTTGAATTTTAAGTTTTTTTTTTATTCAATTTATATATTTCTTAAAAAAAACAAGATTACAAGAGAAATTTTATTTATATTCCAGGCCCCACTAGGTTTATAGTGTCCTAAAAATATAAACATAGTGGGTTCATAAAACATCATACAAAATAGTTGTATTGCCATAAAATGGAATATGTGTCTCTCGAAATGATTTCTCATCGTTAAAATGGTTTTAGGTTTAGATACCCAATAGATTTAGATGCGGTTTTCACCATCAATTGGAGAAATTCTTCTGGAACGTTCATAACAATACTTAATACAAGTTATAAACCTTCTCACAGGTTTATGCTTAATCAAAGTTTATGTAGGTATATATAAATCCAACGTTATCAATACTTTTTGAAGAAGCTTTCACTAGCGACCTGCTCCCGGATCAGCACTGACTTGTACATTGTTTTCTGCAAATTATAAACACAAACCTTCCTTGTTTCACGCCTTTTTCATTAATGAAAACCGCATCAAAATCTGTTGTGCAGTTTAGCAGGAGTTACAGAACATACAGACGTCTGTCTGCGCAGCGATTTAAAATTATAATGTAAGAATAAAATAAAAAATCAGAGCAACCAAATTGACATTATAAAAATAACATAAAAATATCTATGCTGATTGTATGTACAATTTGTAATTTGTATTTTTTTAATTAGGTCGGAGCGGCTAATAAAAATTTATTTTTTATATTTTTTATATTTTTTTAATTAGGTCGGAGAGGCAAGGCGGAGTCGAAGATATGTGACCGCGTGGAAGATCACCTACGAGGTAGACCAACCAAATTAAGGCAGGAATGTGTCAGGAAGACGGCGCTGAGGAAGGAATGGCGGCGTGTCACGCAGAGGTGATGATGACCACAAACACTCTGCCTAGAGTTATTCGACCAGAAGAAGAATTCCAAGCTTTGACCTGAAGACGGTAGCTTGACTAGTTGCGTCTGTGTACCACCAATCTCACTAAGGTGACATAAATGCCTGAAAAAAATTTCAATCATTTCTGAATCAATTCTCTTAATATAACAAACCTCTCGTAATACTATATTTTTTAACAAATTTTTAAAAAATATAGTATTACTCGCAGTGTATTCGATTTTGGAAAATCCCACAGAAACCTAACATTTTTCCAGGATAAATGTTAATCCAAATAATAAACTACCTGCGTGCCAAATTTCATCGAAATCTGGTCAGCCGTTTTTGCGTGATTGAGTAACAAACATCCAAACACCCAAAGCCAAACACACACACACTTTCGCATATTATTAGGATTACGATGATAAAAATGTGTACCCAAATTTTTGTTTGTTTAGGTATAATTTTAACGTCCCTTAATTTTCTTTTCAATTTTTTTTTACAGGGGACAATTTTATTAGAGCAATTTACAATGAGCTACCCACGAACACTCAAAATATTTTTAAAAATTGTAGATATTCATAATTATTTTGTTTTTATCTTTTTAATAACAACGGTAACAACTACTCTTTAAGAACTTACAGTGCCATCTATTATCGAGTAGCACGCTAAATCTTGTCTACAAAAATTTTGTAAACTAAATATAAAAAAAAAATATTATATTCATAACTAGCACAAACAATACGATCATACATCGATATAGCGTTTTATTATTTGGCATTTTATATTGAATCATTTTTTTTTTCATAACTTATATTTACTTTTGTCACAACATAGGTGGCGCCATCGATACTCCCTCGTGTTGATATTACTACTACTCGACGATAGATGTCGCGTACAGACTAAAAAAATGACTAGTTCTTTTTTTATAAATCTATTTAATTAAATATATAATAAAAAACAAGTTTTCTGTTTTGTTTATTTAAGCTTATACCATAGTTTACGAATATAATTACAATACTTGTTAGATGTATCATATTTATATTGTTCACCGATAACAACCATTTTGGCATTAATTTTTTTTTAGGTACCTACCTATACAATTTTTTTTTATATAAGCAAATATTTACAATACATATGTCTACCGATATGACTAATTGAATTTATTTAATAAATAATTCAATTTAAATGCAAAATTATGCTTGAAATACCACTATTTCCCTCAAAACGAATTGTTGCAAATTGATCAACTCAACTCTAAAGTCTTTACATTTAAGGCTGAAAATAGACTAAGTAATTAAATGATATATGAGAAGGCTTTTTAGCATAAAGCCAAAATACGACGTTTCGCGTTAAAACGAACATAACGCGTCTCACGTAATTATCCCTGAAACGAATCGAATTATCTTCAAATGTCACTGAAATGGTTGAAGACATGCGTTACTCTTGGGCAATTATCCCCCGGGAAGACTCCCCCTTTCTCTCCGGCATCCCCCCCACATCAACCCCGGGTCGGACGGCCCGCGCAATTTCGCCAAATCATCTTTACCCCACCTTTTCACTGATGAAGATATGTAAATCCCCCGGTTTCCGAGATAGTTGCTCCCTGAATGAATGCAGCGGTTGTCAACCTTTCAGTTAATTTATACATACATTTAATTATTAATCACCTTTTTTCTTACCTTTTATCTTCTGAGTCATCAGCGTACTGATACCCCTCTATCGTGTTGTTTGTACTCCCCAGCGATGGTGACTACGTATAGTCAAGTGGACCTTCAGCATACCTCGTCTCCCATTATCGTAAATCATTAAAATATATGGCACTAGCTGTCCTCGCGGCTTCGACCGCGTGGAATTCAGATTGTTTCTCGATATCAGTAAAAATCAATTGCCTATTTCGTAATCATAGCGTACGCGTCTTGACTTTGCACTGCCTCTGTAGTTTCACGGCGCGGTCGCGCTTTACATATATCGTCTTATCTCTTTAACCATATATTAAACACTATTGTCCAAAATATATTAAACACTTGCTGATTTTGATAAGCATTCATAATTTTGTTGAAATATTTTCAATAAAAATCAAATAAAGACTTTTTTAACACAAAAAAGTTTCGTTTATGGCTTAAAATTAAAAGTTAGATATATGCTGTCGCAAATTAAAAGTTAGACTTTTTTGTTGGCTAAATCAAGCTTTACAACTTTTCTATGGTAATCAAAAATATTTCAAAAATATAAAACGGTAGAAGCAGATTGGAATGCTAGTTGGACTAATATGAAGGAAAACTGCATTAGAAAGCCCAGGTACAGATGCGGGAACCCTAGCATTATTCCGAAGCAAATAATGAAGCAAGGTTTGTGGTTCGACAACTCCACAGTGGGCTAAAGTGGGCATTGATCGATCGATTTTGAGTTGAGACAGAACATGAAAAAATGTTACCACAAGCCAACAGTCGTAAATTTTTGTAGTCAACTCAAAAATTCAACTTTTTTTAACAAATCTATATACCTACTAATATTATTAAAAGAAAAGATTTGTACGTATATGTTTTTATTTTTGTATGTTGGTAATGAATATATTCAAAAACTCATGGACCGAATGTAAAAATTCTTTCACATATAGAAAGCTAAATTATCAGCGAGTAACATAGGCTAAATCTTCTCCCTTTCATAAAAATGTAATTGTTTGTAATGAATAAACTCAAAGACTACTGAACCAATTTTAAAAATTCTTTCACATATAGAAAGCTACATTATCAGCGAGTAACATAGGCTACTCACCCTCCCCCCACCTGCCCCCTTTACCCCCCTCCATACAAAATTGCCGTTTCTCACGAATAATATTTTATTCGAATCGCGTGTCGCGTGCAACAGGTAGTATCTAATATTAAAGTAATATTATATCTCATTAATTTCTAACAGTATCAATATAGGTATATTTTAAAATTTTAAAAGCACTGGCTGCTACAATGTTCCACAGTAGATTCAATCAATCATTTTCCATGGATTTTCTATTTATATTGTTTTCCATGGAAAATTTACTCATGTTGTAAGTAGATGAATTCTTGATTATGATACCTACTGTCTTTTTTATCACAGAGTTGAAATTATTATTATAGTCATGCAATGAAAACAAACGTCATAGTTGTACAAATTGTGTTTAAATTAGAGAAGTTTAATTTTTTTCTTTTACAAAACACTTACCTATCAGGTTCGGCAGTCCGCCCTATTGATTAGATGCTTACGCCCGCTTCCAGTTAAATTTTTTTTTTTTTTGCAAATTATGTGTATACAATACCCTTTCCCGTTTAGCGCTCCTTGTAGATGTAGATGTGGATGCGGTTGCGGATATAGATATAGATATATGTAGATATAGATAGATATAGATGTAGATGTAGATGTAGATATTTCAACATATACATACTTACTTGATAAATTTGCTATGTTTATTTTATTAATAGGTACAGTGTGAATTCGTTTTATTAATAGGTTTTATTAATAGGTACAGTTGAATCCGAACATAGTGAATTCATTTTTATTTAAATTTAAATACTAAAAACTAAAATTATCTAATCTAAAAATTAATTAATATTAAATTGATTAAAAACTAGTAATATAAAAATGGACCCTGCGACATTGTACCAAGTACGCTGGCAGCATTTCCTCGTTGAATGGCCAAACTAATACGTTGGCCGAAGAAAGTGCCAGGCTCTTCGGTCTCCCGTCGCATCAATAAGCCTCTTCGAGATGTCGAGAAACCATATTCGGCGCCGAGGCCACTATATTTAGAGATTTTATTATTTGCTATGTTATATATTATAGGTACTCAATATGGGTAGGTAGGTACTACTCGAATCAATTAGTAGGTAACACGATATTCAAAATATATTTCTGTGACTTCCGTTTTTAATTTTAGCCTCAGTCATGTTATGTAACGCCAGTACCTGCTTGAACTATAGGTACACATAAAAGTAAAATCAATTTTAGTCAAGTTTTATTCAAATCCGTTGAAACAGCTTAGTACACAGTGTTATAAAAGCATTATTTAAATATAATAGGATCTCAAGTAAATCTGCAATGTGAAGTAAATATGGAGTCATAATCTCGTAAAGTCAACATATTTGATACCTTATTAAAATTAAAAACATCAAACATCTAGGTACATTGTATCTATTTTTAGGTTATTGCTTCTTTTGTATATTTTTGAAAAAATATTAAATTTCTTTGTAAACTCAAAAATCTGAAAACAATTTGTTTAATGCTAACATTTGCTGATTTTAAGTAAAATTGAAAGATACCTAAGCGTGTGTTGAAGTCAGTATATCCATTAGTGCATTAATATGCTTATTAAAGAATAAGCAAATTTCATATTGCTTATACAATATTATTCATATTGCTTATACAATATGAAAAACGTAGCACAATCACAAAATGCTCACAGAATAAAATTGATGTCAATGAAATACTTTTAAATGATCTAAAATATTAGTATTTTAAATTATATTTATGGCTTATAATAATGGATCTATATGATAATATATACCTAATGATTTATATATCTTATTATCTTTATCTATTAAATATGTTATGATACCACAATAGTTCTCTAGATGGCGTTTGAATTCGCATTTTTAATTAACATATATTGTAAATCAATGCATATTTCTTAAGAATAACTCCATTGAAGTCCCTTAAAGAACTCCTGAAAAGATAATGCAAATACAGACGGGCGTTTGAATCGCTGCGTTTGACTCGCCCGCCTAAAAACGGCGATCACCCGCGCACCCACGCCACGTAGCGAAGATCATTATCTAGCACGAGAAAGTTGGGAGGAATCTAGTTAGACCCCCTCCCCGCGCCCCTGTGCCTCCCCCACGCCCGCCTTAACTTGTTATAACCAGTTTAGGCTAGTTCACTTGAGTTGGGCACCTGTGTGATACAAGAGGAACTCGCGGTTTGTCTTATGTATTTGGGAAAATACATAGTGGCTCGCTTCAATGCACGAGAAAGTCGGAACTTGGTCGGCCGTGGCAAGTTTTGAATGTTAACACCTTAATATACAACGAAACACGCATTCTCACTTAATGTGTATATGCCTAATATAGTTTTAAGTACAATCGCTTGTGTATTTTGTATGACATAGTTTTATATTAAGTTAACTTCATAAAATTTTCTTAACCTTAAAGTGAAAACGTTTACCTGTATTTGTTTATAAAAAAATCAGGCCAAGCGACGTTCCACTCGATGGCAGGAGGATACGATCGAAGGAAACCAAATGCGCTGCTGACCTAAATTGGGTTAAAGGATAAGGGATAAGGTGAGGATGGGGGCAATGGAAGAGGCTCCGGCATCCCATACTCACCCACCGCTAAACTTCATGTAAGTGTTCTTACAAAAAGTTATTACATATCATTTATTTATTGCTCAGGCGTTTGATAAGTTTATTAAAAATTGAGAATTATAATTTATGATTTGTCCATATGTATTGTGTTTTCCCAACCCAGTCAAAGTTAAATTTAAACATTCTTTATTGCTTACAATAAAGAATATTTAAATTTAAATTTAAATAAGAGCATCGTGAAAGCTCGTAACGCGATAACGTCGTGGAACCCAGCATGAAGTCGCCGACACCGCTTTCGTGTACTCATCTGACACATGCAACACAACGGGAAGTAATGGGCCTTAGACAAAGTAGCATTCGCTCCGTAGCGAAGCGATATCGAAGTTCGTTATCGTCTCAGAGACAAAGGAATCGACACTGTAACACGTGATAAACACGTGATACCTTGTCATGATTTCTTTGTCTCTGAGACGATAACGAACTTCGATATCGCTTCGCTACGGAGCGAATGCTACGGCAAGTAAAAGACAGGTCATCGCTTTGTGTTATTTTACATGGGCTGCCTTCTGTGTGCGGAATGCAAAGTGTTTTTCCACTACGAATGATAATTCATTATTGACAAAGCTAAACAGGCAAAACACCTTATTGGTTAGTTCTATGAACATCATTAAGATTATACGATATTTCATTAAGTGTGAGCGCGGATTCTTGAGAATCGTGCCCGGAATTATTTTCCTTTATTACATCGTCGGCCAAGAGCTCACGAACTACCAATTACACTTGAACCACCCTGCCTCCTCTCATAAACCAATTGGTTTTCAAAAAAGGGGAAAACGAAGGGAAAACATAGATCAACTTGGACTGGGCATTATATTTCGTCTCAGTACTGGAATGCAGAGCAAAATGAATAATTCGTGCGGGTAAATGCAACCGTTTCTTAGTTTATTTTCTATTTACTGGCTCAGGGTTTTGCCGTTTATTGTTTGTTATACGAAACATGAGATATATGTGATATATACTTACCCGGTTGAGAAATGCTTGTGCGTGATAAATCGTTTTTCTTTGTTATTTAGCCAACACTCTGTCATTACAAGATCAACATATTTATATAACAGGTGCGGAAATAAAATAGAATTGTTTGATAGAATATCAAATAAGAATTATTGAAAAAATCGGGATAAATTACTTTCACTGTATAATTAAACCTCAATTTTTTTATATAAAAACGGGACAAGTGCGAGTTGAACTCGCGTGAAGAGGGTTCCGTGCGATGTTACCTATCCGCACAATATTGAGTGATTTACCATGTTATTTTAATATCTTGGACTTCTCATAGGTTTTCCTATAATGTGTAAGTAGAAAACTAATTTCTGTATTTTTTTCAAAATTTTAGGTCAGTAGTTTCGGAGATAAGGGGGGGGAATGGTCGGACAGACGGACACACGAGTTCCGTTTTTTTATTCGGACGTACGGGACCCTAAAAATTGATGTATGTATTTAATAAATTGCTAAACTCTTAACACAATTTTCCCTGCGTCTTTATTTTTTCATTGAGGAAGTTTTTAGCTGTCTAATTTCAATGCTGCCAAAAGCCTCAGAGTATAGCTTGCGAAGTAACTAGTCAGTGGTACAAGTACCCTCAAATTGGCGGTAGATTTAGTGTTAGTAGGTACCATACAAAAAAGATGTCATGCTGAGAAATATTGTGGAGGCAGCGAATATGCCTTGAAAAACCTTAAAAATATATATTTTTAGGGGCAATTATGACAGGGAGTTGACGGCAGGAGAAAATACTTTCTCCCTTTTTCTTTTCCTGATTCCTTGATAAGAACCGTATTTTCACAATATCCAACTTATTAATCTGTGTTATTAATATTTGTTCATATTCGATTTATACACCTACTAGTATTTACTTATTGGAATGTAAGTTTATGATGACCTTACTATGATTTTTACCACCCACATTGTTTTATTTTTCATATTTAATTTTCCTTACCCTGAGGTTGCCTGGAAAAAATCGCTATAAAGCGATAAGGCTGCCTTTTGTACTATTACTTGTTCTTTCTTTCTTTTTTATGTTTATAGTACAAATAAAGAGTTTTAATAATAATAATAATTGATGTCTACCGCCAGACTTACTGTTACTACAAAATGAAGCCATGTCCATTTGATATATATTTATTGGCTAAGATAGACCGATAGAGTAAAGATGTTCAGCCTACAAGTAAGAGGCGGTTGGTGTGGGGTTGCGAGAATGTAAAGTTAGTCACGCACGCGTTATGCGTTTGCGTGTTCACTTGACCCTGTTACTTGTCCTAGCGTGTAATGTTCACAGGGGCTAAACGCTTTTCTTGGTGTATTTTAAACGCATTTAAAATAAAAATAGAATACCAATAGGCGTCTATTTGCAATGGAGAACGCTTCAACCAAAAAAATATTTTTCACCACAAAATAAGAAAGAATGTTCGGCGAAAATGCTGCCCAGATCTTTTAAAGATCTTTTAATATATATATACAACTTATAAACTTTACATACTTACAAACTTCTTACATATTCTTGCATCTCTGATTTCTATTCTGATTTTCTGGTAATGTCAACAATGAAATTGAATTACAAATGCTTCGGTATGGATGTACTGGTTTTACCCCTAAACTTTAGGTGGTGGTTTCTTTTTTTTATATATTATTAAAGGTGGCAGACAGGCTGACGGTCCACTTGATGGTAGGTGGCTACCGTCGCCTAAGGACACAAGCAACACCAGGGGGGGTACATGTGCGCTGCCGAATGCTCTTTAGTTATTTTATCCTAAAGTAACTAAGGATAGAATATAGGTGTCTACATAATTTTCAATATCCTATTTTATAATTATACATAAAAAAGTTAAAAAAGTTAAAAAAACTAAAATATAGTCATATTTTTCCTGTATAGTTATGTTTTGCTATAGTTTTAATCAAACACTGTTAATTATAATGGCATGACATATTGCTTTTCACAATTATAAAGCTGAGCTTCTACATGTAACATATGAAAGAAAGAAAGAACATATAAAACATATAAAATATATAACCTACGCACATATAACCTACGCAATTTTACATGTAACATATAAAATTTACTTTTTTAGGTTTGCGATATCTACAGGTGAAAAAGACGTTGCTCCGTAGTGACACATTAGAATGAGTTGTAACCATACATGACTAAATTTCATTAAGTAATTTAATGAAGTGCCTTAAATTAGAGAAACTATTACCATACTTGGGTGTCAGCAAAACCAACCGTCATGAGGTCTGCCTGCTTACCACTATGTTCTAACACATATTGTTAAAAGTAAGTGGTATGTTGTTATCTCAATCTAATCTGAAACAACAATGTAGTCCTTCAGGCAACACTCTATGGGATCTGGATAAATAATAGGCAAACTAACCGCATAAAGAGAGTCGCGTACGCACATAAACTGGTTATCTGTAAACCGCCCAAGGCGTAGGGCGCAAAAGTTGTGGTCTAAGTTACACGCCTTAGGCGGGTAAATGTATATTACTTGTATTTACTCGTATATTGAATGTAAGACTTCTTCCCTATGCATTTTATTACATTATAGGATTTATTCGATTTAGAACATTTATCTTAACGCTTGCAACAATACTTACTTGTTTTACTATTCTTTATTAGAGTAGTGACAAAAATAAGAGGTTACTAAACAAAATCAATTAAACAGCTATAAACCGTAGCAATTTTCAAAAATATACATAATATACATATGTAATGGTAGTAAATCTATTTGTAACATAATTTAACTCTCTATATGCAAAGGCTGGTCTTTGATAAGAACAAAATTAGAAACATAACAATAAAAGCCGTAAGAAAATCCATTTGCAATAAGGTATTAAATTAATTTATCAAACGTACACAAAAATGTAAGTTTACTATAGTCTGACGTCTCATGAGAAACCCCACTTGAAAACATTTCGCAGGGAGTATATTAAAGCAATTTTTGTTACTAAAAAAGCTACTTGACTATACCTTTTTTACAGTAAAAATATGATTATATTTTACTTTTTTTTTACCTTTTTCAATTTTTTATGTAAAATTACAAAATATGATATTAAAAATTATGTAGACCCTTATAAAAATCAAAGTAACTAAGGATAGAATAACTAAAGGGCATTACGCAAAAAATTATGAATTACTGCAACAAATCGCCGGAAGTTTGTGAATTACAACTGTAAGAAGCAATTTCAACGACGACGTGATCGCCAAATCACTATGGTGTTTCCAGCCTTTATCAGCTCTGCATTTTATGAAGTTACACCCACAACTTATACCTACAAAGGAACTATGTACAGATTTTGAGCATGTTTATAGGACAAGTGTGGAAATTTTGGAAAAATTAACTGATAGGTGGGTAACTATACTGGTTATTTTACTTGTGCTTTTATTACATTATTCATCATATAGTATCGACAGGGAAAATTTTAATAATAGAAGACATTTTAGATAAGACATACAAAAACATATAAAGAGTCATAAGGTGACTTACTCATGTGAAGACTTTGATATTAGCTAAGTATTATGCACAATATTAATAATATTTAATACTTTAAAAAAATTTATTAACTAAAATAATGTAATAATAAAAAATAAAAATATAGCCATAAATAAAAACAGGTAGCAGGCAGGCTAAGGTTCCATTAGATGGGAGGTGAGTAATACAATAATACATACTAATTCTATACTAAAATGAATAAGGTAATAAGATACTATAGTAATTAATATAATAAAATAACCAGTTATCAGTAAAACTAGTAAAACAAGCAATACTAAGTTGGATGCTTATGTTTTTAAGTGATGGTATCATCTTACCATCAAACGTCAGTCTGTCTACAGCCCTTTCTTTAAAAAATAGTTGCAATCCTTCAAGAACGCAGCAATTATCCCTTGGCTTCTATGCATTTAATATTCTTCATTTTACTACGCAAGTCGACCCGGTCTAATGCTCATTTTCTAAAAAAAAATAGCGGTACAAAATATATGTAAATTATTTTTCTACAATACAAGCTTCGGTATCTTCAATTTCTTGTCTTATGCTATTAAAGGCTTGTCTACGTTTATTAACACTATTATAAGCCGGAACATCTTTCCTGGTGCTTAAAAGTTGAGCGGTCGAGTTGACAAAACCCATTGGGTCGAGCTGACTAACCAGATTTTTCTTTTGAAATAACTTCAAAACTGGTATGCAGCTGTAGGAGTAAGAAAAAATTATTTCATATTATAAAAAAAATCCTTTGCATTTATGCAACACGTACAGTACAGTGAACGTTGATAACTGCCTGCTCATCTGAAATCCACGCTGATATAAATAAAAGCTGCTACTGACTAACAAATGCAAATAAGAATCATATAATTAATTTTCTGTTCAAAATTTTGTAATGTCGTTAAGAGATAAAACCAATTATGTGGTCGACTTTACCAAACTACAACTACGTATATAGCCTTCATAATTTCGTAGGAACCTAATGGTTTCGTCTTTACGACCCGAAGCTCAGATCGTAACATTAAGTAGTAAACCTTATCTGAAACAGTACAATGTAACTTATGTTAATGCTTATTCTCTTGAATTAAAATAAATATCTATATAGATATGTTGTTAAAACATTTTACCAAAAAAGAAATAATGAGTCTATCAAGACAAAAGGAACGTAATTGGGAATTTATTTCAAGAATTAAGTATATTAAGTAATGTGTCTTTCCGCTATGTACAACACACATGCATTTAGAAAGTTCATTATATTTCAATGGAATTCTTAAGATAAAAATAATGTTATTTCCGTAAAAATCTAATACTCTAGATGCTGCTCTTATGCTACTGTACGTACCTATGTTTTCATCTGTGAAATAAGTAGTCATTTATTATTACGGTAATATTATTACGGTTGGCCATAGAAGCTTCGCGAAGGAAGTCGGCGTTGGGGGCATAGAACAATTCTGGTAGAAGAATAATGCTTACCAATAGATGTTGAATAGGAAATTGGTCTTTACGGTTACGACATAGGGTTCATATTCCACGAACCGAACCGATAGAATAACCGACGCCCGATATTTACTAGTTTGAAACTTCGAGAATTTTCTAAGACTATACAAACTGTTTGCCCGAATATAAAAACAGAGATCGACGCTCGAGGGGCGACGACGAAACAGAGATCGACGAAAGCGACAATTGATAGTTTTTGCGAAGACATCTGCGACAGTAAGTTGGCGACACATTGGACAAATTAGCGACGACATTGGCGAGTTTAATGGCTTAATCGAGAAGCCCTGTGATATTTGAAAGAAATCTTGGTCTGCAGGAATAATTCCCGCACGTAACAATATATACTTAAGTAACTAATAATTATGAAACAATAAATAAAAATATAATAACTATATAACTATATAATGTGTGTTCAATACTTTTTTTTTAAATATCTTGATTTTCTGATTTAGAATTGAGTCGACTTTTGGTCATATCCTCTCTTTCAATATGTAATTAAGGAGACAAAACGAAAAATATAGTGTCACATTTGGAACATATAATGTTACGAAAACTGAAATAAGCCGAATTAAAATTAATCCTTTTCCTCGAGTAATTGTTAAGAGAATGTACTACCTTAAAAAATTTTAATTACCTAATCTAAAATTCGATACTGTTTTCAATTAAAAATGTGCTTATGACAGAAGTGTGACTATCATACCTAATAACGTGTACATACATAATATGAACACATGTGTTCATATTATGTATGTACACGTGTGAATGTTACAAGACGATTTGCTCCAGGAAATGAACTCGAACAGAGGGAGGAGGGTCCGAGGCATTAGCGCCTTTACGGCCTGGTTTGAACCTAACTATACAAATAAATATTACTGAAGCAGTGTCTGTCTGTCATTAAGAAATAAAATTTTATTAGTATTTGCAGATTGCCAAACCCAAATTTTCCTCTTGCCGATTTTGATTGAACTTTCATTAGTAAATAATAGGTATACTATTCCGAGAAGAAACACGTCACTTTTTAGCCACAATAAAAATAGCCGTAGCCAATTATTATTTTAGAAAATCTTAGTAGTGACAGAGCGCACACTGCGTATCGCAGCTATAAATTGGGCAACCCGGCGGCAGTAACCATGCACCCCTTTACAGAGGACCACCGCGAAATAACAGTATGTCTGCTGTTGTGCTTCATTATGTGAGTATGGATTTCAAAGTACATTTACCTATCCCTTCCTAATACCTTAAACTTCATCCTACTAAGAGCGGCAGCGCACTTGCAATGCCCATTCCATCAACTAGACTCTCAGCCTAATTTTTTGCAGTTTTTGTCACTATATTTTAGTCGCTTTAATGTGTCATAGACTATTTTGTCTACATTTTTGAAAGCTCATCTATAGTAGAATCTATTTAAAAAGCTCTGAAACAAATTAAAATAAATAAATTGGTTTAAACAAAGTTTTTCTGACTCATAGTTCCATTTCTGGTTGACAAATTCTTATTAAATTTGATAGTTTTTGACATAAGACTACAAATTATGATATGTTTATTATGATTATTGTATTATCTATTTATTGTTTACTAGCGACCCGCCCCCGGCTTCGCTTTATATATTAAAACATTCCCCGTTTATCCCTCTTTCCATTAGTGAAAACCGAATTAAAATCGGTCTACCCGTTCACGCGTGATGCCGTGACCAAGGGAAATAGGGATTCATTTTTATATATATATAGATTATTATTTATTAGTTTTTATTAATAAAATAAAAACAACATCAAAATATATGTAGTATGTTTCTTATATTGTAATTTAATTTAATATTATTTTTTTAAATAACATGATAAATTTTTAGTTATTATTTAATTTACATATGTCAATGTCGAAAAACTTATTATATTAGAATATTCATAAAATACTTAAAAATTATCTCTCAGCAATTTTATTAAGAGTTATTATCTCTCAGCAACAGTTTTTAAGATGCTGTTGGCGCAAGCTCGTGTTCTCTCTAGCAACGACGCCGTATCCTTTCTGATAAATTGCATGAAACCCGTCCAGTTCTTGCTTCGGCAAACATTAGAGTGAGAGGCAATACAAAAACGTTGATGGATTTCTTGGCTGTAGTTGGTCCACAGATTACTACTCCTGTACAAATTTTGATCTGTACAACAAGAAAATCTGCGAGCCATCATAATTACATCGAACCGCCATCAGCTCTGCGTTCTCTTTCAATGTCAATATAATTTTTAAAGTGGCTGGTGTCCAAGATATAGTTACCAAGATATTGAAATTGTAAACCATATTGATACCGCCCTCGTCTTTAATCGCAAAGGATTCAAATTTCCAAGGTCGAGTGCTCGCTCCAAAGCAATGTTCTTTCTCTGCTTGTCAATCTAGAACCAAATATTGTAAAAACGATTTTCTAGTTTACTAGCTGACCCAGCAGACGTTGTCCTGCCCGAACCCGAAAATAATTTTCTAACCCGATTGTGGCGCCACCTATCTTGTCCAATTTTATTTTCAAACCATATGTCAAAGTGACGCGACACTTCACGTCGATCAATGACAGAATTATTTGAATATTCTTCATACAAAAATACTAAAATCCCGATTAAAAAATGGGGGGTGCGAGTAGGAGGATGAAAAATACTTTACGACCTATTCTTAGACCTACTGAATATACACACAAAATTTCATAAAAATCGATCCAGCCGTTTCGGAGGAGTTTTGTTGCAAACACTGTGACACGAGAATTTTATATATTAAAGACATTCCTTAAGTCAAAAAAGTTGAAGATTTTAAATATAACTTTTTCTATTCCTTCTGTTTGCACAAAGCAATCGCTACCTATATATCAATGAAAACTATTTTGGCTAATATTTAATTAATTTTTTTTTTGCTCTTCTTTATCCCATGTAGTTGTTTGTTTCCTTAATTATTATGTAAAATTAAATTAAATTTTATAAATAAAATATTACTTACCTAAAAATATTTATGAGCTACATTTTACTCTCATTATTTTTTATAATATTTACTATTGTTAACTAACGATGTAACTAATGAATATACAAAAATCAATTCGATTTTTAAAAATTAATCGTAACGAACGCTGGCCGCCAGTAATTCCCACAGAATCCCATCTCGCCAACGGTCTCACGACTCCAAGTCTAGAACTAAAATAGCTATGGGTCACTGAGATCAATAGTTCAAATGTGGATCCCTAAAAAGGGATGCTGATGCTGCATTACCTCATTTCCAATGCAATACACCTTTACAATTAACCAAATTAACTACTCGTATCAACAGTTAAAGCCAAACGAGATTGAACCTTATAATTATAGAAGATAGAGATTATAATTCGCACAAGAAAACCTAAAGGGACTGGTTATCATTCCCCAAATTTGTACAGTACCGGTTCATTGACAATGGTACAACCTATTAACATAACTCCTTGACCGGACACAGCCGGACACTTATTAATATTAATAAGCAAAAAAACGTCAATGGTACTTATTTTAAAAACTTAGTTTGATGCGAGATTTTGTGATGAGAAGTGATAGAATTTTTAACGGAAAAATGATCATTGCGTTAAAGTTATCGGTTCAAAATTTGAGAAATGTCGAAATAAAATCTGTTTAGTTTTAATTAAAATGTTTTAGAGTCAAAAATTAAGTGACTTTAGTTTAAAAATAACAAAATCTATTAAGGTGAGTTTTTAATTTAAATTAGTTTCACAATTTAATTTCGGCCATTAATAAACTGATTGTTATTTTGTGTGCAGAGTGCCCAATATTAAAGGTTCTAGATTAATAATATTAATATTAAACATTAAACATGCATTTTTATTATTTCTCAAAATAATCTGTTATTTCTTATAAAATGTTGACATATTTTTATATGTATTTTAAATTTAAATGTGATTTTGTACACAATTTCTTTAAAAAAATTTTTCTTCCAAAATAAAATTAAATAAAGTTTGTCAAACAAGAATAATTGTGCTTGAATTTGTTTCAAATAAATTCGAACCATAACGGTTTAGTTTACGGTATCAAATAGATCAAAACTAAATGACAGAGCCAGAACTATCAATAAAATCGATGAGATACGCTAGTCGGCTCATCAGTAATTTACAATTTTATGGCTTGTGGGAGCGCGGTGCGGGGTGCGGGGTGCGGGGTGCGAAGGAGGGAGGACTCGCCACTCCATTAGTGCTATGTACCCCCGCGCTGCGAGCTTAGACCCTTTAATACCGACTACAAAAAAATCTATAAATATATAAGTACATTCGAATACATTCTTTCGTGAAGCGTTCTCACGTGAGTTCAAAGTTAAATTCATTTACAAAGTAGCTATTCCATTCATAAGCTTACGTTTACAGAACAGTAAAGCTACACTATGGACATTTCTTAAATATAGATTTTAAAATATTTATTTAACTGAGATAAAAATAAATTCTTAATGACACTTCTATAATGTTAATTTAAATATATTCATTAGTTTAGTTTAATTAGGTTTTGGTTTAGGTATAGATTCTATTTTTTAATTTTGAATTTTTAAATGACACCACATCCGAGCCTAAATGAAAATAGGAATGTGGTTTACAATTTTTTCTGTAATGGTTTATCTATTAGAGAACAGCACAACAATCAACAATTAACACAATTAACAAACAGTTTAATTAACAGCACCAACTTACTAATGTGTTACAAGTTATTTTATATATAAAGTGCAGTTTTGTATTTATAAAAAACTAAAACTTTATTTAAAAGCTGTAAAAATGATATAATTGTCACCTGTTATACCGAAACATGACGTCATCTGTTTTTAATAATATAATGATAACCTATTCGAGCGGAATGTTATTGTTTAAAAGATGGTCTACAGATTACCTACGTGATGCGATATTTTTATTTAAAAAAAAAAAAAATTAAAATTATTGTAACGCATTATTACACAGAATATACTCGAAATCGAAGTAGCTACCCGCCCTCTATTAGCTAGTTATTTAATAACTAGCTGAGCCCACAACTTCGTATGCGTGGTATTGAGGGTAGCACATAACTTTTTTGTTTGTAAACCGATTGGAATGAAAAAAAAAACACTAAATGTTACGGGAAGCTTGCTGCAATACATCATTGAAAACCACATTTAAATCGGTTAAGCCGTTCCTGAGCCGTGCACAAAAGCACAGAAAGACAGACAAAAATTTTAAAAACTATATTTTTCACCTCGATAACATAAGTAGCTACAAAGTGCACAATTTTTTTTTTTATATATTTAATGTACAGACACTTCTCATTTACGATTTTATTTAATGCATAGATTATTTATTAACAACAAGCCTAAAAGTTTTAACGAAATTAAAACTTAAACTTTTTTGCTATCTCTACGAGCCCACGCCTCCCGACAAGAAACGCGTGCAAAGGAGAAAGGAGAAAACTGAGACGGGCCAGAGAGGGATATCTTTAAGATACGTTGCCATGGCAACTCTTGTCCCACACACACATCCGCACCGTGCACAGTTTTAATAGTTTTCACTCACACACCTGCCAAGCTTCTACGCAATAACGCATTCAACTAACAGTAGGATACCTAAAAATATAATAAATTATTATTATTAATAAAGCACACGGCCCGATACTAAGGGTTATTTAAATATTAAGAGTCTGTTCTATAGTTTAAATGGGTTCTTCGGTTGGGGACAAAAAATTTGGAAAAGGTATATTGTGTATAAATGGCATATGTACAAGCTCCGCCCATTTGTATATGAATTTTTTCTGCGACATTGCAGCTTTTATGGGCTGGGTAAAGTTATTGTTAAAGTTGTTTTTGTTTAACTTTTTTTAAGGTTTGATATTGTAGATTACCATAATAAGTATCATCAGCTTGTGTCTCTCCACTGCTGGCCTCTCCCAAAGGCTCGTCACCATACACGGCTACTCTTCGCATTCAGCCGCTGCCTACGAAGCCTTTTAGGTCGTCTGTCCACCTGGCTACAAGGTTTCCCAAGCTGCTATTTCTAATTTGTAGTCTCCATTCGAGAATTCTTCTACTCCATCGACCCATTGCCACTTCAACTTGCTACTTCTCTTGGCTATGTCGACTACCTTGGTTCGCGATTTTCAGAATTTCTGATCCTAACCACCAAAGAAAGTCCGAGCAGAACTCGCTCCAGAGCCTGCTAAGCGACCTTAAACTTGTGGATCAGTCCTGCCTTGAGAAGCCACGTTTCGGCACCATATATCATCACTTTAGGATTCACTGACTTGGTAACTTGGTCTTAAGACATTGCGGCAGTGGTGACGAGAACAGAAGACGTAGCTTTTCGAATTGACACTCTCAGCATGTGCTAAAATAAATTTTATAACTTTTTACCTTAAAGTTTACTCATAATATAAATTTTATATGACCGTTCATTTTCTATGGTTTAAGCTGGCAATACTGAAGTGTTGCGTATGTGTCCTGTGACTGTGACCTGTCAATCGCTGTTCTGTTATTCTGTTGTTATTAAACATTTACACGTGTAATTAATATATAGGTGAAGGTACTATATATTAATTATTCATATATGAATCTCAGACTATTAACGTAATTATTTTAATATTAATATCAGTTAATTCTATAAATATTCGCCTGTTGACTTTCTTGATGCACTATTGCCAATGACACATAGTCACTTTAAATAAAAAATTAACACTTAAAACTTATTTTAGACAAGATCTATAAATATCCATTTTAGACAAGACTAAGTATAAATGTAGGTCACAGTAAGGTGGCAGCGAACTTTCTAAGAAAACTCGAATCTTCTTTCTATTCGTACCCTAGAGCGCATTAAAAAAAGTTTAGTCACCTACTGTTTAGTGCCTATATTGGGGTGTTGGTATTAGGAGAATTCGACCCAACCTCTCCGAACTTTCTGTTATTAACCAAATGCTTTGTAAACATTTTGGGTGGCAACCTCTAGTTTTGTACTTGCTTCTAAATAGGTCGGGTGTTAAGCTTAAGCTTCCATATTTAAGTAAAGGTGGGTATCTATTCAATTTGCTTTCTAAAGGCTATATAGGGCTACGTTTAACGTACAAAAGACCAAATGAAAGACAAAATTATCACAATTCCTTTATCTAGAAGCTTTAGAAAACTAACATATTACCTTTTCTGTGAATCATAAAAATAACATAATCTTAGGACGATGTTAGAGATTGGTAATGCCATCTACTCGTTAAAATGGCATTAACTCGATTTACAACTTTATTTTCAAACTAGCTGAGCCTGCAACTTCTTACGCGTGGTATTCGTTTTTTTTTGTAAATCGATTGGAATGAAACAAAAACTAACTGTTACGGAAATGTTGCTACAATACATCACTGAAAACCGCATTCAAATCGGTTAATCTATTTCTGAGATTGGCGTGCACAAACGCACAGACAAACAGACAAAAATTCTAAAATCTGTTTATCTAAAAACTATATTTAGTGTACAGCTCGTTTACGATTTTATTATATGTATCTATAGATATATAAGCCTATGTACATCTATCTATATATGATAGTCATCCAACATCAAGTGAAGAGCCAGACTGTCTGTATTTTACTAAAGAAAAGAGCAATAAACGATGAAGGGAAAACAAACATAAATTTAAATAATAGTACAGTCAACAACATTTTCCACTAATAGTAAACAAATTTTATACAAAGAGAACGTACAGATACACGCCAATAAAGCAACCAATGATTTAATAATACATTTCTTTAATAATCACTTAATTAATTTAACTAATAAATCAAACATCAGTAAGTTAAAATTAGATCTTATAAATGCAGTTGGTGACAGTATATTTCTTGAACCTTTAATCGTTCATGAAGTTAAACAAGTAATATTAAGTAATAATGCTGAAGGCTATAACGGCATATGTACCAAAGTCACTAAAGCATGTTAACTCCAATATTAACCTTATAAAACCTCTAATATCCTTATAAAAGATGCTTCTTCAGAGAGAGTTCACTAAGAGCCACAGAGGCATCGATTGTACACTGGTAGAAGGATTAGTTAGATAACATCTCTTAAATGGTATTTATCTCAGAAGACAAGTTTTAATTAGTTCGTACAAGTTGTAACGAGGGACGAGACAAATTGATGCCTCTACTAACTTTAGGCTTCAGTTAGATAGTTTACAAACATTCTAGATGGGAGGAGCCAACTATAGCAAATTGGTTTTGCAAAAACTTCTTACGTAACTCTAGATCTCAATCTAGATATTAACGTTTGATTCATTTGGCTGTTACCAAAACACTCAGCAGAAGGTAACATATACGTAGACAACTTGTACTTCTGCAGACTTAAGCAACAATAGATTATGCTAAGCAAACTTTGCCAGAATTAGCCCAGTGAGTAGGCTGCCCTGGATGCCTCCAGGGTCTACACCAATTCGAATTTCGGTCGCGACTGGTACCTCTAATGCTTTTCAAATTCATGAAAGCATTCTAATTGGCAGTGGTCTATTGTGGTGACCAAAATAATGTCTATTGGTTTCTCAGTTAAAAATCCAAACCCGGCTGTCTACTGTATGTCTGCAACATATTTCGGGCACATAGTAAGAAAAGGTCACGACAGTCCGGAAAAGCTGGACGTTGTTGGCAACATTGAAGACTGAAGATTACGAGAGCGATCGTCAACTAGGTGGACAGATTCACACAGAGATGCTTTGTGCTTACCAGTTAGATATAATTACTTATTTTTCTTTCTAAGCCTAATGACCTAATTGAAACCTTAAAAGGGACACTAGATAATACAGCCTTTACATACAAATTACAACTTACCTACATTTTACCATCGATAAATCGAACCACCCGGGTCAGAAATAGACCCCGAGTAAAGAGATTGCTGGTAGATGTGATAAACAAATCCAAAACCGATGTATATGGATTTGTTATTGGATATTTTTTCTGATGAGGATTGTAGCGGGTAGCCATAGCCATGAAAATATATTATATGTTTGACGAGTTAAAGCAATAAACACATCAAACAATCGGATAATAATAATTTATTTGCGATGACCATGGGTAAACTGATACCAGAGAATGACATTTAGTTTTCTTGATCCATCATGACCAACCGATATTCGGTGTGCAAATCTTGACATCTTGAAATTTCGAATATTGAATTTTTGACTGATTAGTTTTCTTATAATACCGTTCTTTTATTGACATATCGAATTTACATTATTATTTCATTAATTATTATTTTGACTTTCGTAATTTCTAAAATATTAAGTCATGCTTTGCTTCTCGCTCTTATCTGTACTTACTTTCATTTGTGCTTGTTGACTTATTATTATAACTAGTCACAATTTTTTTTCAGTTACCACGTTTTTTTTAATACTAGCAACTAAAAATGATAAAATGTAATAGCGGCATATACCTCTACTACTAGCATATAAATGTAAATATGTTTGTTTGTTCATAACAGTGAGACTTAATGACTTTTTGCTATTCTATCGGTACTTACAATATATTCACTAAATAAAATAATATAAAATTTAGTTTTATTGAAACCTTTACAATTTATCTTTAAAAAAATAGAATAGAATAACAGGATTTGATTAAGAGAATCTCAAAACGCCGTCTCTTGTAAGTACAAATATTGTAATGGCAATATATTGGAAGTTTATTAGTCCTAAAAAGCGATACGACGCCATCAACGCTGAAATTTCTAAACAACCTCAACGCTAGAGTCGCAGCTCGTAAGGTTAAATCACCCACCCACGATCTGCCCACTTTAATAAGTTTCTCATCGACGTACCCCTAATGTGAGGCTTAAGGCAACGTCCTTAATGCCCCACCCTGCCACCCCGTTACACCCCCAAGACATATTTCATCGGGAACTCCTCCTTAACTACCGCCCGGGGCGCCAACTTTGTCTAATATTTCACGTATAAATAATATACAAGATACGTGATACCGCCGGACCCAAACTATAAGGTCGGGTAGCGGACGAGAACATACAAGTTATAATCAATTAATAATATTCCAAATTTAGAAAGTTATTAAACCTATATTTATGGGAGAATATGATATGGTGTGACCAAACATTAGGTATGTGACATTTATTCATCAATAGCATTGTTGTTGTAATATAGGAAATTTTGTAGCCATATCCACTATAAATAAGCGAAAAAAACGGGAATAATAATTGGTTTAAGTCAAATTTCTAGAGATTGTCGCAACTCTGCCAAACACGGTCCCACGAAGAACATGATTTTAGAATGTAAAAACATTTTTTTTATTTTTTTATTACTAGGAACAAGTCTACTATACTAACCTTGCCTGCGAATTCGTCTGTGCCCCTATTTCTTAGGTACTAAAACATTTATTCAATCTTGCTCATATATTTTTATCAGGCGAATAATAATAATTAATAATTTAATATCCTATAATAATTATTTTAGTTTACTCCTTAAGAATCGATTTTCATATAAAGCTCCCGGTATGGAAATTTTATGAGGATTGAGGAGTAAAATTAATAAGTACAAGCGTTATCTAAAAAGCGTTACGTTATCTGTTACTTTGACATTTGTGTTTGTGTTCCCTAATTCTATTCTCTGGGTTTATAAAAGCCTCGAAATCTTCCATGAAAAGTGTAGTTGAGCAACGAAACGATAACGCGTTATAACCTGCAGTTAGTTAACTAGTCAATTAAAATATCGGCATGATTGCTGTTGTGTTTCGGTATTCAAATACATTACGATACCATATATCCCATCAAAATCCACAGCTCAGTTCCATCCCACCCTGGCGCTGGCAAGTCTACTAATTGATGGTGAAGATTCACCAATTTTACCATCGAGACTTCTTTGCTATAAAAAAAAATAGCTTGAATTAATTGCCATCAAATTTAAAACAGAACCGGTTGTCCACGTGTATCTTTTATAAATAACTAAATTCGAAGCGTTTGTCCTATATTTTCAAATGAAGGCTTTTTCTTTTACCTGATACGGAATCGAAGCATGCGTACCTATTACTTAAAACAAAGAAAAGTGTTTGTATTTCGGTTTGTTTGTCTGGAATAATATATGTAACGTAACCGGCTTTGATAATTATAACGCGCTTATAACAATTATATTTTAACTAGGGTCGCGGATAGCGAACTTTTAAAAATATATTTAAAAAAAAAACGATAAATATATATTATTCAATTCTTGTAATTTTAATTATACTTTAGCAATTATCAAAATTATTGATTTCATTGTTAAAATCTTGATATTTAGCTATTGTTAAAATAGAAACATTAAAAAAACATACATATTTCAGAATTAAATATTTTAGTAATTCTCTTGTGGAATCTTGTCACACAAATCATCACTAAGGTCATGTAGATACCTATACGTTACTCGTTTAGGCACTTTAAAAGTCCTTCAAACTCCTTCAAAGCTTCAAACAAATCTTATTAAAACCAAATCATTTGATTTTCACACACATTTATAAAGCGTCCATAAGTTTATCGATAAAACTGTATTCGTGAATTCCACTGCATGAAATTGCAAGAAATAAATACATAAATTTATACATTACAAGATTGACGCCACCCACAGCTAATCGATGGGGGTGTACCACCCTTATTTTAAGTCAGGCAGTTTTGAGGTGCGGGGTGTAAGACCCCAGATGTGGGGTAATAAGATAAGGGGTCGAGGTCTGAGGAGGAGGGGATGATTAAGACTAACATCGGTTAACGAGCCGCCCGCCGAGCCATTTTAACTTAGCGAAATAGAAATTTATGGCTCCTAAAATCGCTTTGAATTTTTTTCCTCCATAGTCTTAGCAATTTGATATAGAAATCTTACGTACTAAGCTTCGTGTAGCTTGTAACATTTTAAAAGTGACTAAAACACTTCAAACAGGTACTACCTATCAACAAACAAATGATTCGGTTATTTCCTACCTGTATGTGTTTGGATGTTTGTTGCTCAATCGCATAAACGGTTGTACGGATTTAGAAGAAATTTGACACACAGATAGTTTATTACCTGGATTAACATATAGGATAATTTTTATACTGAAAAAATGTTAGGTTCCCGAGAGATTGTCTAAAAATATAAACAATTAGGCGCTACCGTCGTCACAGCGATAAATATAACAGGCGTTATATATTACTCATATGTTTTTTGAGGTGTTATATTTTTTATTTTTCAACGGGGTTCTACTATTTTCCACCAGCTACTCTATATATAAAAAGAATCACCATTTCCCTTGGTCACAGCATCACGCGTAAACGGGTAGACCGATTTTAATTCGGTATTCACTAATGGAAAGAGGGATAAACGGGGAATGTTCGTATATATAAAAATTGCACCACGGGCGAAGCCGGGGACTGGTCGCTAGTCTGTTATAATTATTTTGTCAGATTGGTGAAATTTGAAATTTAAAACAAAAATTGATACGTTAAAAACAAAAATTGATACTTTAAAAGTGAGAGATTAAAAATCTATCTATCTCCATATATAAAAATGAATCCCTATTTCCCTTGGTCACGTCATCACGCGTGAAGGGGTAAACCGATTTTAATTCGGTTTTCACTTATGGAAAGAGGGATAAACGGGGAATGTTCTTATATATAAAAATTGCATCCCGAGCGAAGCCGGGGGCGGAACGCTAGTTTTATCTTAAAAATCTTAGTCGCTAAATTCTAAAAAAGGGAGAGCTATTGAGGTAGGAAAAAGTCTCTTTTCTCAAGCAGAGCTAAGAATTGAACAAGCTAGCCGTCAATCGACTCTTCGAGCAGCTGAAACACCGGAGCAGGCGGATTATGAAGTAACTTAAATTAAAATAATAAATCAAACATGTTTCATTTTTTTTTGGACCCAACTATAAAGTCAACGCGGACGAAGTCGCGGGCAGAAACTAGTTTATAATATAACAGAATATTTGGTTTATTCAGTTAGAAAAAAAAATGTTAAACAAAATTAATACAGGGGAAAATGAATTTTCTTTAGATATTGATTCCAACGATGAAAGTGAATACCTTAGGTCTTTTGATTTAGATGCGTAAAATTTGGAAAAATATTAAAAATTGTCAACATCACCTGTTGATTGTTATATTTGAAGTGGAATTTCAAATGTTTCCTCGGTTATATAAAGCAAACAGTACCTACCCTTTTTTTTACAAGAGTCGGACTCCTGCCCCGAGATGGTAGTGGGGTAGACCTACCGACTAAACCTCTTGGCGTCCTCCTCTTCCGCTATTGGTGAACACTCTTCCGCAGGAACAGTACCTACCCTAATAGCCTAGTGTCACATGTTCGACTGCACGCAAAGCACAGGTTCGATTTTCGAACGAACATAGGCCTCTAAAGTCTTTCCGATTTTAAGTATCGATTAGACACATTTTCTGCACCTGTGTTTTCTGCATCGAAGAATTTTAAAGCCTAAGTTAAGACTAGGGTTGTCAGCCTGTCTGACATCCTTTTTAATATAACAAGAATAACTAAATGGGGAATATGTCCAACATGAGCCAGAGGAGATGTAAACAGCAGTGAATCAGTTAACTAATTCATAGTAATATTATAAAGAATGTAAATTTTTTTATTAGTAATCTCTGGAATCAATGAATATATTTTAAAAATTCTTTCACTATTTAAAAGGTACATTATTCCAGGCGGACTTATTATTATATATACTTACTGTTACTATTGTATATGGGCAAACCTTACTATTAAGTATAAGGAATTTAATCAGCATAATGAATATCTCTTGTATTAGAACTTACTAGCTTTCTTAGGAGTTGAAACATTTATTCAATCTTAATGCTCATATCTTCAGGCGTTGCATTTTTTTTAATTTTTAGATGATCCTTCGGGAAACTGTTTTTTTTTTCTGGATGAAAGGTACCAAAGATACCTAACAACGTGTATGGAAATAATAAACAAACTCTCGTTCGCATTTATTTAGGATGTGTACTTTAATTTTATTTTTCCTTTTGTATTTTTAGTTAACATTAACATTTTATTAAGTACTAGCGACCCGCCCCCGGCTTCGCCCTGGGTACAATTTTTATATATAAGAACATTCCCCGTTTATCCCTCTTTCCATTAGTGAAAACCTAATTAAAATCGGTCTACCCGTTCACGCGTGATGCCGTGACCAAGGGAAATGGGGATTCATTTTTATATATAGAGATTTCATTCATCTATCTATATCTATATTTGTAATAAAATCGTAAACGAGCCGTGTCTGTACATTAAATATTTTTTTCAAAAAAAAAATTGTTCACGTTGTACTTATGTTTCTGTTTGTCTATGCGTTTGTGCACGGTTATCTCAGAAACGGCTTAATCGATTTGAATGGTTTTTCACTTATTTATTGTAGCAAGCTTCCCGTAACATTTAGTGTTCGTTTCATTCCAATTGGTTTACAAACAAAAAAGTTACGCGCTATATCGAATACCACGCATCCGAAGTTGCTAGTAAATAAATAAATTCGCACATTTGAATTTACATATAAAAATAAAACACTCTTACCCGGTGTTTGTAAATCAAGATCCTCATTTGTGAGTGAATCGATAAACCAAAAATATTCAAAATAGAGAGACAAGTGAGAAGTAGGAGGGACAAATGACCCAATTTCCTTGAGTGTCCATCCCTCTAGCGACCGTCGCTCGCGCGTGAAGGGCCCGCCGACCCTAGCGTGTAAACTAACGAATACTTTGAATCGCATTCGTGGGGGTTAAGTCACTTTCAGTTGGCCTACTTGTCAAAAAAGCGGAAAACTCTTTCGACACTTTGAAGTAGAACATTTTGCAACCTTTTTTTTGCAACGCCAAAGCTTCTGCAAGTGCGCTGCCGCCTACAGTATGATTAAGGATAAGGGATTAGGAGAGAATAGGGAAAGCACACGTGCTGTTATTTCACGGTGGTCTTCTGTAAGGGGGTGGTTACTGCCGCCAGACGGGCTGCCCAAATGATTGCTGCGAAACGTAGTGTGCCCTGCCACTACTTTCCAGCTCCTGTAGCCTTGTAAAAATTTCACTATTGATTTAAATTACCAAAATGGCTGTTTGTCTTGGTCTGAGTGTTTTCTATGCATTATATTTATATAAGTACTAGCTGAGCCCGCAACTTCATACGCGTGATATTCGGTATAGCTTATAACTTTTTGTTTTAAACCGATTACAATGGAACACTAAATGTTACGGGAAGCTTCCTACAATACACTAGTGAAACCCAAAAATTCTGCAACAGACAAACAGACAAAAATTCTAATAATTAGACCAACATCTCAAGAGGCTCTCACTGGATGACTGGATCAAGGGACAGATACAGAAGACGGTACTTCTTGACATGTTACGAATTCTCACTCTGCAGCCCTAAACCATCGGTAGCTTGGGTCTTGCCCCTCTATCTGCGGAATCCTAATTTTAAGTTTTTTATTATATATGTATATTGTTTGTTTGTTTTTTTAATATTTACATTGTAAAAAATTTAAAGTTAAGAAAAGAAATAAATATGTGAATAATAATAATAATATCCTAAAAAAAATAAATTAATAAATAGAGTTCACAATTTGACAGAAATACAGACAAACAGAATTATAGTCGCTTAATTATTATATTATGTGTTATTTCGTGAGATCTACATTTGGTCATGAAAAACGTAATCTTTAATTCTACTGAAATATAGTAATTTTCAATTTTATAGTAATATTATAGAATGTGGATTTTTAAGTTTCTTTATAAACTATAAAGATAACTAACTATAAGTTTCTTTATAAATCTACCTACCTACGGAGAGCAGTATCCTGAACGGCTTAGTGAACCTATTTCAACAGTTCTTTTAATTTCATCAGTACGTCAATATGGTTTATAAGTATGGGTAATAATATATTTTAAAGTATTTTCCGTATATTAAATCTAATTGAACATAAGAATAACGTAACATTATCCTCACTAAACATTACAAAATTAAATCTGATCATTTACTAGCTAAGGGCTAAGGGCCCCCCGACCCCAAAGAATGGCAGCAATCTTGTGGTAATTCTATCCTAGCACCCGTTCGCCATCAAAAACATAGTTATATGTACAGACACAACTACGTTACGAACTACTATGTTTGTTGAGGAGCGTTTTCATTAAAACTTGCATGGTTTCGGGCGATACGGCTTCTATAGCTTATACAATAGTTTCTACGTAATGTAACCAACGAATGTTTAATATACATATGAACTTGTTTTAAACAAAAGATTGTAAATAGCAAAATCTGATTCATTTCCTTAATTCGTGGCTTCTAAACACAAAAACAGGTACAAGTAACACCTGTCTTACAGGCTAAATATAAATCTAGCCTCTATATATGTACTTAACAAAAAATCATATCATATCAAAAGATCTGTTATTGCGAGCAAGCCTAGTTTTCTCCTAGACTGAAGAATAAGTTATAAATTTAAGTAAAGACTGTCCCATACACAAATATTTTAATCCAACAGGTAATAAACTATTGGATTCTTATTCCTATTCCACGCCCCATGCTCTTTACGTGTAGGTATAGGTACTTTTACTGCTAAATGGAAGAATTGAATAGTAATTTTAACTTAAAGATCTATTAAGTAAAGCGAATTTATTTTTAAAAGTAATTAA
The DNA here is from genome assembly GCA_910589475.2 of Bembecia ichneumoniformis. Classification (NCBI taxonomy): domain Eukaryota; kingdom Metazoa; phylum Arthropoda; class Insecta; order Lepidoptera; family Sesiidae; genus Bembecia; species Bembecia ichneumoniformis. The sequence continues at coordinate 4,985,371 of OU342537.1, read as the reverse complement.
AATAACCAGGTAGAATTAACCATGCATCTTAACCGATAAACTTGCTTCTGAGTTGTTCTGAGTGGTATGCTTTCTCACCGCATTTGCTGTACAACCAACTATCTATATATTACTCGTACCTATACTATACTCACCGAAACACAAAGCACTCATGCTGTTATTTCACGGTGGTCTTCTGTAAGGAGGCGGCTACTGCCGCCAGACGGGCTGCCCAAATGATTGCGAAACGCAATGTGCCGTGCCACTACTTTCCCGATCCAGACCAGAAATTCGTTTTTTAAAGTTGACGGGAATCGAACCCGGGATCACTAGAGCAGAGTGATCAGGCAAGTACCCTGACCACTCATCCAACGGGCTCGTCAACAGATTTTAAAAAACAGCCAATTTTTTTATGTATTTTTCAAAAATTTCCATAAACGTATATTGTTTACATAAGAACTCATTTTTTCAAATTGATACTACACTTCATTGTTTTGACAAAAATTGACATTATCGGAAAGTAATAAAATGGTTTAATTTTTATACTTAAATAATACCCATTTAACTGCTGCAAAATAATTACTAAAAAATTAGGATCACCGAGTGTTTTTTTATTCGCAAACCACACTTAACTACTAAAACTACACTTAAACTAGCCACCCGCCCCGATTTTACACGGACGCAATTTCTTTCTGCATTAATCCTCTTTTATCGCTCCTTCCAGTAGTGAAAACCGTATATTTAAGAAAAAAAAATCATTTATGAAAAATTACTTTATTTTATAATAATTAGCTATGTTATAATTACCTATTGTTGTAATAATATACATATATGTTACCAATGTATTGATGATGATATTTATGAAGATTATACGCAAAAGTATACGCAAAAAAGATACGCTCGCACATACCTAATCTATGCTTGTGAATCACATAATGAGATATATAAAGAAGCATTTTTCATTAATGACATGTGAAATATAAAAATGCCTAAGAAATAGTGTTGAAAATGAAAGTACCCAGGCTCAGTAAATTCCCAATTCAGAAATGAAATGAAGAGATCTATTCCAATTCGAATTTCAATTAATTTAAACACACGAAAGTGCACTAAATACGAAACAATTTAGGTGGAACACTTCAATTTAAACTTGTAAAGAGGTAACTCATCAAGTGAAGAAGGATATTATGCGGACAAAGAGCGTTCTGAGTGCGAAATTTAAATCCTACCCGCAGCTGCGGACTAGAACGGACCTTAGAAACAAACAAATCGACCCTTCCCACCCCCGCGGGCCCCGCAGGGGGAGGTGAGGAGAAACGGGAATGGCCGCCTTATACGACCACATCTTACAGGCCCCAATTCCTACTTCCTTTCCATTACACAGCCCGCGCTGACTAAACATAATCGCCGAACTTCCTTACGACTCTACCCTTCCTGCAAACTGCTAGAACGCCCGACGCTTCAAACAATAAACTTAACCGTAACGTGTACAAAGTCCAATTTGCTCTACACACTTGTGAGATATCCATTATCATTTCTCATCCGAAATTCTACTCTATGCCTATGCGGGTAAAGATACAATTCCATTCGTGAAAAGTTTTATTTTCCAATTTTCCTCCAACGACCGCTGAAGCACCCGAGTTAAGAACGCCGCCGCCGTACAAGTTTAGCTGTTAGTTCTCCTCGTTTGAATAGCACCGCTTGTCGAAACTTATGCGCACGACTGTTGCGGGAGAGTTTCTTACACAAAAGATGGGGGTGCGCGGAGGAGAGGGTCGTGATAAATGGTCGGATATTAATACCCGGGTCGGTGATGTAGTATAGTTTTATGATCTTAGTTGGGTAATAATATAAATCTGCTTTTCCGGTCGAGTGCCTAACTATTGTTGAATTATTTAACATTATACCTAAATTATCATTCAAAATAGATGGACAATTTTAATAACTCAAATGTTCGACTTTTTTTGGTTGCGTCCAATGGAAACTCCTTTTTTTAGAGAAAAACAGACCGAACACAATTCTTACCAATGACCTTTGAATTAAGGTGAATTATTGCACAACAAATTTTTGTAACTTCTCTGGGATAGCCGATCAGATTTAAAATTGGATGTTTTTTCTTAAATTTTTTGTAAAATATGAAAAAAAAGTAGCCGGTTAAAACTTTAGTACAGAAATTTTCCGTGTTCGTTCTTTTTATATAATATGTAGGTTGATACAATAAAACACGCATTTGAATCAATTTTATGTGAAAATTAATAAAAAAATCCCTTACGAGTTTAAATAAAATCTTTATTTATATTTTATTTATAACATTGTGAGACAGATCTATTTTCACCGTGAGATTAGGTCCGTGAGAATAAACGAATGATTTTTATGTTTGACTTCTGAGGTCAGTCGGGTCGCGATCATAGGTTACCATGGGTCCCGATGACCAGTAAAGTTGGCAAGGGTTGAAACAAGTTTCGGCCAGTGTGGTGTTCACTATTTTATTGAGTCGATAACGTTATCATTAGAACGTTTTCGTGTAATAAGTAAAAATAAAGATAGCATTTATTTGACAATTATATATATTTACAATATATTTAAAAATATATTTACAACCATAATGGATCCCACAGTTAGTTTGTAAATCAGTAAATCTTTTGAAAGACAATGTGTAAGTTAAAAACGTAAACTTCAAAACGTATGGCCTTACTAGTAATATCTTCTCTATATATAAAAATGAATCCCTATTTCCCTTGGTCACGGCATCACGCGTGAACGGATAGACCGATTTTAAATCGGTTTTCACTAATGGAAAGAGGGCTAAACGGGGAATGTTCTTATATATAAAAATTGCACGCCGGGCGAAGCCGGGGGCGGGTCGCAAGTTAGTAATAAAATTAGGATGTGACACATGTCTAAAACTTCAGAAGAAACACTGTAAAATTATTTAAAAAAGCAACAACATACATGTGTTGCATTAGAAAAATTAAGCGGTAGGTAGCTATTTTGATTTACATTATTTAGTTAGTGAAAGTCGTGGTACCGTATCACACATTCCTAATGGACACTTTTAATGGAAAATGGCTCCAACCGTAGAATATAAGCAGAGATTTTTTTTTTCTTCACCCATTCTGGTAGGCAAAGGAAACTATGCCCATACAGCCAAGTCTTCAGTAGATTTTTTTTATTGATATGAAATGAAAATGAAATTTAATGAGATGAAATGAAATGAAACCTAACCTAACTCATTCAATCAAATCATTAAATCTGATATTGAAACAAATTAGTAGCTTCTTTTTAGAAATATACGTATTTGCATGAATCATAAAAACTTCTATGAATTTTTTTTAGTAAAAACTTCATGGTTGGTTTTTCTTTTTAATAGACATTATTTTGACAGTTGGGAAAGAGAACGCACGAGTTCGGGAAAGGTAAAAAAAAAGCACGAGTATGTAATATCCCGAACGCTATATGTCCCTGCAATACGCCACTTTTTGAGCAAGTGTATTAAAACAACAATTTATACATGTTGTACTTATGTTACTGAATGAATATATGTACTACGGCAATTTTACAGTTTGACCACTAGGAAATTTAATTCCTGGTAGCCAAACCAGTTTGTCAAATTAGTTTGACCACGAGGAAAAAGCCATGAAATCGTTCTTTGCCTACTATACCTAGGTGCACGCTAATCTCAGAAACGACTTAATCTATTTTCATTTGGTTTCCACTGATATATTTTAACAAGCTTCCGGTGATATTTGGTGTACCTATATTTCATTCCAATCCGTTTATAAACAAAAAAATTATGCATTATTCCGAATATCAACGACAACGAAGTTGCGGGCTTAGCTAGTACTTAATATTTTAGCAATGGCAAGGCAATAGACACATTTTTACACAAAAACATTCCCCATGGATTTAAACTTGCTTAAGAATATTACACCCTAGCATTAATCTGAGACAAACATTAATGGATTGTTTTCAAGTCAAATCAAATTAAAGGGTTTATTCTAAAAAATAGGAAAACAAAATTACTTTTTTGAAGTAAATCAAGAAATTATATGCAGTGATTTATGTACTTTTTTTTATTCTTAAAGGCACAAAGCTACTCGTGGCTGTCGAATCTCAGTGAAGGTAAACCTACACATGTAAACCGTTTTACTAAATCAATAATAGGTGGCGCATAATAACATTTTTCGTTATATTTTGAATTCCTAAAGAAAACAAAACATTAATTACTAGTTCTACATGTGACATGATTATGTAACAACTAGCAAGAAAACACTTAGAATAGATATTGAATTTTAAATTAAGTTTCTGTCCACAATAAGAGATTCGCGCCGGCTTTAAAGTGGAAGGTGATAAATTTTACTGCAATTAGACCTAATCGTTGAGTAGAAAGCGTGCAGGATCTTCCTCTGAGTCTACGATCAATAGCATGAGTTGCAAACCTTAGGTTTTATATTTATTTTTTAAATAAATATCATCAGACGCGCGGGCTGTCTTGTTGATGCTAGACGTCACCAACAATGCCTGCAAGGTGTAAGAGCACTACCGATTATAATAGTATAAAGGTAAAAGTGGGGATTTTTAAATTTTAAAATTCTATACAATTTCTAACAATTCTAAACAAAAATATTTGTTCTAATATTGTTTGTATTAGAAGAATAAAAGATGCTTTCTTTCTTTCTAAATTGAATATTTGACGAGGCAGTTGATGTGATGATTGCTAGATTGTTGATATGTTTAAGTAATCAACAGTGTATTACAACGCATATTGTTTTAATATTTGATCCAATGGAGTTGTAATGTAAATGTTTCCCTATGTACCTAAGAAAATAAATGAAAGTATGATTATGTGAGGTTATCTGTATTTTATACTAAACGGCAGGTGCAATTTGGGGGTCACTTATTGTCTATGTCGATCTGAAACAACCAATATTTTTTTAAATAGATTCAAAATAGATTAGCCTTCGCATACCTACACAGGCAAAAAATTCGGATTCCCTTTACAATATCGAGTAGGTATTGATACTTAAATGAAATTCGTCGTATTTTATGAGCATTTAATATATTTTTTATTACAAAATGTATTAATTTTAAATAAATTTAATAATTTTTACAGATATTAAATATGCTATAGCTTTGTATTTAATTTTGAAATGATTTTTTATGGAATCTCGAAAATAACAGGAAAATTGTGTTCCTGTAGTTATATTTTAAAATTTTCCTTAATAATAACCTCACTTTGTTTGGTTTTGGATGAATATTTTGAAAACTAAAACAACATTTAAAAAAATGCTTTGCTGAATTACCCCTCTGTTTTGTTATTTCTAATTTCAGAGCGAGGTAATGCCCAATTAATAAAATAAAAAAAAATGTTACGTATCCCTGGTACAGAAGTTTGTTTATACGACACTATAGGTAGTTTATAGTGGGTCGGTTGGTTCTAGGAGAGCGTTGTAATAAAATCTTGTCGCAGACCGGGCTTTATGAATATTGCCCCGTTCTAGCTGTAAAAGATAAGGCGTGCCAAACCACTCCACGAATTATAACTTTCCACCACTGTTTTGTAAGGCGCCATATTGTTTTTAGGTAGGTATATGCCTAAAAATGTACACTTGCTTTATGCGAAAAGTGAAAAGTTTGTAGCTGAATTGGGAAAGGATCTCGACTTTTTCTCTTTAAATAAAAACACGCATCAATTTTTAATTTTTTGCCAGAGAAAAAAGCAAAATATAATTTATATAAGGTGCTCACATAGATTATGGAGGCCTATAGATAAATGGGAAGCCCTTCCGACGCGAGTAACCACTCCTTTAAAGAAAATCACTATGAAATAATATCATGTATGCTGTTGTGTTTCGGTTATCGAGTAAGAAATGCCAGAGCCCATTTCCCTATCCCTTCCCAATCCCCTATCCCCATTTATCTTTAATCCTTTATCATATCAAGGTCGACACCGCACTTATGCCTTTGAGTGTCTATATGCAATAATATCACATTGAACAAGAACAAGAACATTGAAACAAGATAAAAATAAGTCTTATTAGAGACTAAATGGTAGCAATTTTTTTAAAGTTACTTTTTAGAAACTAACATAATTGTGAAAATATGTGATTATTGGACATTATTTACTTAATTACGAATAAAAAATTGTTTTGATTTGGAATATACATATCCTTTTTTCTATGATGCGTGGTATGCAAGGCTCCATAATATAAATTATAGCGACTATAGCCTAAAAAAAACCATCACCCTAGTACAATTTCCCAGAACCGAAACTACCTTTCGGTATTCACTTAAGTAGGTGAAATCGCTCCACATATTTCATATTATATATACACATATAACTGAACCTTAGAGAAACAGATACCACTAGGTAATCAACAATGTGACTTACCATCATCCACAGTGGTATTAACGTTATGAAATCAATTTCCTTAGCGCGACTGAGCAGTGCGAGGGTTGCTCGAGCGGCCAAAAGCGAAAGATTTTCCCATGAAAGGTTTACGTCAGGAAAGATAAATACAATTATTGAAGATATATAAAACGTATTTACCCCGATATATTTCAGACTGTTGATAAATTTTTACCTATAAGTTAATAGGATTTAAAAGTAGGTTACAACCTTTGAAAGATCAAAAGTGCGTATCTAAAACTTCAGACACTGAATAATTCATCTTAAATACCGTGAAAGAGAAATAGTTATACAATATTCAAACCACTTTTCTCATGCTGCGTCCCCAAACAGTCATTAGGCGAAGCTAACCCTACGTAATTTCTCACGACACGACAGCATCCCTTTTCAGCTTATATCTCTACAAAACTCGTTATAGAAGACTGGCTACTTGAATTATTCTAAGATGTCCCTTACCAAACTTACATAACCGGTTAACATTTTATTGTGTTGAAGTAAGAGAATTATTGACTGATTTAATTTTAATTTATTCACAACTAGCTGTGCACGCGATTTAGTTCATTTTTTAAAATCCCACAGGAACCTAACATTTTTCTAAGATAAAAAGTATCCAATAGTTAATCCAGATAATAAACTATCTGTGTGCCAAATTTCATCCAAATCCGTTCAGCCGTTTTTGCGTGATTTTAATATTTAAGAGACTAATTTGAAATTGCTTTAAAATGCGTAAATAATGTTACGACTAACTATAGAACGTTCTAGAAAAAGCGTTCGCGCCGGCCGAAAGTCTCGAACGTCCCACCCTATCGATGATAGCCACACCCCTTCCCGACTAGTGTCAAAGGAAATTGGTCCTTATGTTTACAAAATAGAGTTTACATTTTAACAGAAACAGCTTTCCCGAACTTTCAATGGCTTGTTTACGATCTTGTTTGGATTTTCTGGAAAATTCGAAATACATAATTAATATGGGAGTAGGCGAACGAGATGAATGAGTGGTGCGACAACTAGCGATACGAAAGCTAGGTACTCTTCGGAGATTTTGCGAAGTTATCTGCGACAGTGAACCGGCAACACACTAAGGGAATCCTTGACGACGGCAAATTTAACTGTTTCATCGGACAAGTTTGGTGATTTTAGAAGTCATCTTGGTTTGTGAAAATAAATCGTTCGTTTCGCCCTATCAAGGCATTTTAGCTCACCCAATAACAAATTTTAACCGGCGCGTAACAATAACAAGAATGGCAAGAAATACTGAAATATAAATTAATATTTTTTTTAACAATGTAAAAATGAAAAATGTAAGACAATATAACGCCTCACACACATTGACAAGCTGGTGTCTACGGCTTCGCTCGCGTAGAATATTTAGCGTATGTCCATCCAGATATAACTCTTGGTGAAAGATTTTTTTAAATGGGATGAGTAGTTTCGTGATTACCTCCTTCATACAAATAAACATACATACTTTACTTTTTTTTAATATGTAGTATAGATAAATAAAAATCAATGTAAGTTATGTTTGTCCTCTATGGACTCCAAAACCGCTTAAAATATTTTAATTCGGTTTTCACTTACCTATGGACAAATTGATGAACGGGGAAGGTTTCTTTATGGAAAAAAATGCATTCCGGGCGGAACCGGGAGAGGGTCACTTATAAAGAAAAATATATCTTTCTTTATACATATAAAGAAAGATAATATCTTGAATTTTATACATTAGGTATTTTACTTTAATTAAATTTGAAATATCTCTTTTTCTGAATTGTGTTCCTTCTGACAAAGTCAACGCTTTCGCCCATAATGTTAAAACTTTCGCTCTTTATTCAAACCAGGAATTACATACAATGAATTACAATAAAATATATGTTATTTTTACGAGTGAATCCACAGAAATATTCTAGTGTAACAATAGAAGGGGGTGTAGAAGGTTGGTCCGTTAAGACAAAGGGGTACGTCGTTGGAAAACAAAACTCTCTCACCACCGCCGTAGAGGTGGAGGCATACATGAAGATAGCGTTGCGAAGACATACTGTATATCATGCAGAGTTGATAAAACGAATAATTATTTTAAGCATTATATATTTATTTAGTACTAGGCTGAGCCCGCAACTTTGTACGCGTGGTATTCGGTATAACGCGTAACTTTTTTGTTTATAAACTGATTGGGATTGGAATGAAACAAACACTAAATGTTACGGGTAACTTAATACCGCATTCAAATCGATTAAGCTGTTTCTGAGATTAGCTTGCACAAAGCACTGGTGTATTGTAGCAAACTTCCCGTAACATTTAGTGCTTGTTTCATTCCAATCAGTTTACAAACAAAAAAGTTACACGCTATACCGGATACCACGCGTACAAAGTTGCGGGGTCACTAGTTAGTCTTTGCAATTTACGTTACAAGTTATTTAATAATACAATAACGCTTAAATATAAAAACGCCTCTAATTGTTTCAGATAATCAAGATCTGAAGTCTGAAGATTACAACCGTAGATGATGGGGTCTTGAAAATCTGTTAAGTTAAGGAAATTTCCTACTGAAGAAATGGATGGACTTTACATCTCATTTGAATAACCAAAGCTCATATAATAGCCATTTGATAAATAAATAAAAAGATAAATTTGAACTTCTCTAGTATTTCAGTACAATAGTATTTTATAAAATTTATGTTTTCTTTAAACATTTCTTACGATATTGAGTCTCTATACATCATACTGTTTTTCTTTAACAAATGGCTTTTCTTTTTTAAAGTTTTCAGACACGCTGACGGAACACTTGACGGTAGACTGCAGTCCCCTAGCACTAGTAACGCCATAGGTGCTACAAGTTCGCTGCCGGCCTTAGTGGGATAAGGGATAAGAGATTAAAGGGGAATAGGAAAGTGGGCTCTGGGACCCCTTATTCATGCTAGAGTGATAAAGGAGAGAAAGCCGCAATATTTCTGGTACGTAATGAGGGTCGCACTAGTGCGGAATACATGTCAAACGTAGCAGAAGCAAGAAAAGACATTCTGGTTGAAAAAATTAAGAAAGTGGCGTGGTATGAACACTCACTGCCCCTTTCATGCAGCAACTTCCAAGGTAAAGATAGCCATGATTTTCGTAAGAAGATGATCCTATACTTCGATAAGAAGAAGATCCAATACTCACTCACCGAAATACTACAAGCATTCACAGAGGTCTTCAAAAAGAGATTTAAAGAAGAGAAAAATAGGTTGCGCAACTGAGGCTTATGACTGCGAAAGACTGTTTGACCTGCCACTACTCAAGTTCATTTTAATGACTCTATGTAAATAATGAGTGGTCCACTCTGGCAGAGTCCGGGCGACTTTCGTGAGGGTGAAAGCAGTTTGAAAGTCGGGTCGGTATTGATCGAGTGTCTTGCCATCCCCCTGGCCTCTCCCCGCGCGCTGTCCCACCACCCCCTCCATCCGCTCCCAAATCTGAGGTTATGCTTGTCTTCAACTCAAATTAATAAATAAGTTATAGTTATTTATGTAATTACTGTTAATTTCAAATTAATTCTACCAAAAAGAAATGAACCTAACATTGTGTACCATATATTATGTTCCCAGAATAATGTACTCTATTAATATAGCTAAGTAAATAAATCTCTTAGAGTCTGTATTTCTGTTGGATGAATAGTGTAATAAATACCTAAATATGTCCTGAAATATTTCTCACATACTATTGTTGTTCCTTTCAATTTGGAAAATTTCCTTTCAGTTTCAGTAATTTGTTTAAAAAAATCTATAATTCTGAATTTACTGCAGTAATTATAACTATGAATAACCACATTCGCAATAATTTTGATTCTTGACTTTAAGGCAAAATATTAAAACTTTGATTCATTGTTCATCGTTATTATTTTAGAAATATTGCTCGAATAAATATTTTCGTAAGATTCTAAATCATACGAGTCATACGTTAGACAGATAATATAACTCACGCACAACCCTATTAACGAAGACTCGCGTGACACCTGAGTGGTGACCCTAGAGAAATTGAGGGGATGATGTATTCCACGTTGGGATATTCTAAAAAAAACTGAACATAGAATCATCTCCAATATATCGGCCATTATATTTTCCCTATATAATAAAATAATACATAATTTCATAATATGTTTGTATTACCGACAAAATAAAATAAATACCTCTTTATTGGTTCAAATGTATAGACTCGAAGTGTTCTAGCGGCTGTACAATGGTGCTTGGTAACACCAAATTGTTTACCTTAAACTAACTTATAATAATTTACTATGGTACGTTTCATCTGCGTTTTTCCATATACCTATAAACACGCCACCGCAAGTAGCCACATCGTATTACAACGTCGGTGACACCGCGCACATCTGAAAGCATGATTTGATTTTACAACCCGCAAATAATTCAAGCATTGTGCTTTTGTAATTATCAACAAATGATCGCGCAATTTGTAGGTGAGCAATGTGCTAAAAGACATCTAGACTCGTCTGTAGCGAACCAGCCAGTGATCTACGAGATAAGTGGCAGCATCCCGATTTCTCTCGTTTCATCGTCCCCCTTTGATTGCACGTACCATCACCAAAAACAGAGTCCAAACTTTCTCCATCAAATATATTTGATAACATATTCGGCGTTATGAGCGCTCTGACGAGTTGTTCCAAATAATGACTACCATACCGAATGTCATAGATGCGAAGTTCATTATCATTACTCAGATTAGATGTTCAGATAGGTGAAAACATACTTACGTGCGAATCTTGCACTAACTCCTATTTGAGGTGTTACAATCTGGGAGCTTCTTCAAGCATTCTATAAGCAAATTCTTGCAAAATCGGCAACTTAAGTGCCTTCTCCCCTACGTTGCTTGTGACCTTTGGCAACCATAGCTACCTACCATTAATGGGACCGTCAGCTTTCTTTTATTATAAAGAAAGCGTGTTCTCTTTTTGATATACCCTCCCATGATGAGAAAATGTAATACCGATGAGTTCAGACAGTAATCTAAGATCATTCAGGTTATATTATTGATGTAATTTTTTTTTAAGTACATATAAGTACTGTTACCAATACTTGAATCTACCGAAACTGCGACTAAAAATGTGAAGTACAGTAAAAAATATATATATTATAATACCTGAGCTACTTACATTCTATAAGCAAATTCTTGCAAAATCGGCAACTTAAGTGCCTTCTCCCCTACGTTGCTTGTGACCTTTGGCAACCATAGCTACCTACCATTAATGGGACCGTCAGCTTTCTTTTATTATAAAGAAAGCGTGTTCTCTTTTTGATATACCCTCCCATGATGAGAAAATGTAATACCGATGAGTTCAGACAGTAATCTAAGATCATTCAGGTTATATTATTGATGTAATTTTTTTTTAAGTACATATAAGTACTGTTACCAATACTTGAATCTACCGAAACTGCGACTAAAAATGTGAAGTACAGTAAAAAATATATATATTATAATACCTGAGCTACTTACATCTCTTCCTGCTACTTACTTACGTGCTTTTGGTAGATGTGTCAAAGCCTTACCACAAATAATTTTTGAATTCAAACATTCTATAATACAGCAAAATGAAAATTTGAATATTTTCCATTATTTTCTAACAAAAAAATAGTTTAAGAATAACCCAGGCGATCCGGCAACACAATACTTTCGTCCGATCTCGTCTTACTCTCTTCACTTGATTAATTAGTATACTAACCAAGTTAATGACCCACTCGAGATACCAACGATAACCATCCGCTCATTCGTTATCGCCTGCCAGCCTCGTGGAAGAAGCCATTTTGTAAATAAAATGATTCATCTAAATCAAAGCTGCGAAAAATGTTTATGGAAACTGACAAGTTTCACAGGTTTTAGGAAAATACCTCATTCATTATCAAATTATCAAATAGTGGGGAAAGACGTGGTCTTCGAGGAATGTCGAGAGGTCCGAGTTCGATCCCCGGTCATGCCATGTACCATTGGGTTTTTTCTAAAAATTTAAGTGTATTTTACTGAGTGCTCTCAAACGGTGAAGGAAACCTGCATACGTCAAAGGAGAAATTCTAAGGCGAATGTGAAGTCCACCAACCCGCACTGGGCTAGCGTGGTGGACTATAGTCCATACGCCCTTGTTTTAAGGGTAGGCCCGTACTCCTGCAGTGGAGACATATACTAGGCTAAGATGATGATCTCTATCAAAATCACCATCAAAGTTTAAATAAATATAAAAGCCACGTGGTCAAACATTAAAATTATATTATTTTATTAATGATTTCTTAAAACACATATTTTAAAGTATATTGGTTAAATCAGCTAAATTGGTTTAAAGAAATGTTTACCGTACAGCTAACTAAATTTGATCTTTATTTTCATTGAAGTCAAATACCATAATGCCATGTTTAAAAAGGGTTAAAAGAAAAAGCGGTTAGAAGATTTAAGACTGCCGTGCAACGCATAGTTCGAAGATGACAATAATTGCGTATGACCATTTCTCTGAGGGATACTATATGTATTGCCTTTTAAACTAAAATAACTAAATTTAAAGTAACATATATCAATAGAAATAAATTAAGTAATTGTTGAATGAAAGTCTATGAATTTGTTAATTGTTTATCTGTGTCAAAAGAATTTATGTATATTATTAATTACTATAATCGTATAATTCATTAGATATTCATTAGATGCATATAACTTAATATATTTTAAAGTGTACCAAAAAAACCTTATTTACCAACATTTTTAACTTTAACAGATTTATTGTGGAAAAATGTTTTAGAACATTTTTTGTTATTGATATTTGTTTATATTCAATTTATGTACTAGTATTTAATTAGTAGAATGTATGTTTATGATGACCTTACCATGATTTTTACCACCCACATTGTTTTATTTTTCATATATAATTTTCCTTACCCAAAGGTTGCCTGGAAGAAATCGCTATAAAGCGATAAGGCCGCCTTTTGTTCTATTACTTGTTGTTTCTTTCTTTTTTAAATTCTTTTTTATGTTTATAGTACAAATAAAGAGTTTTAATAATAATAATAAATAATAATAATAATACATGGGAATCTGCTTCAATTATATAAATTACTAAATGTCTAACTAATGTAAAACTACGTCTATTCTAATCAATCGAACCATTGAATCAAACATTAATTCAACACAGTGAAACCTTAAACATTTCCCATGGCCTGTAAGCGAGGCTTCGCATTCCAATCGTCGTCGAATGAACGACCATTACACACTGGCCATAAATAATTGACATCCAACGAAATGGCATTAAGATGAGGAAAGGGGGCGCGTCGATCGATACGGGGTGTCCACACTTTAAGGTTAGCTCCTTGCGAAGGCGGACCGGGCTGCGGTCGCCTCAGATGTTCTTCTTTGGTTCCTTAGCTCGCCTCCCTGCCCCCCGCTGCACGTGCCTACCCCTAACACTTAGAAATCCAGTTACAAAAGAGCTTCAACAACTCATTCCGAGCCGGTTCCGCGATCTGGTTAATATTAGGGTGCGACAGGCGCGGCGGATCAACGAATTCTGGTAGAGTTTATATCTTGTTCCTTTCCTTCGTGGGTGGGGTTAGGGTGTTAGGCGTTATGTATGTGTGCGTAGGACTCCTCTCAACTTTAAGACTGTTAGTGGGGTCGCAATCAGAACTAGTGCTTTTCATTAGACGAGATGGTTATCGCTGAACGTTGTACGTGTTTTGTTTGATGAGAGCGGTCTTTTATTTGTTTTGTCCCATGCTTTGTTTGAATGTTGATACTTTGTAAATAGTTTTCGTCATTGATTGTCGCTTTTGAATTGTTTCCTAGCCTATAAAATTTATAAAGTTTGCTTGCTTTAATATTTTTGAAGTGAAAATATTTCAAGGTCGAATTTTGTGTGACGCTTCAGTGTAACGTTCACGTGACGCTTCTTCTAACGTTTCTGCAAAAGTAAATAGTGTTAATAACTTAAAATATTTATTTCATTTATTCTCTCTTTCTCTCTCGCTCTCTGTCTCTGTCTGTTTCTCCGCTAACTTCTTCTAGACCACCAAACGTATTTTGAGTCGCCAATGAAAAGAGTAATAATATATTTATTAGTTCAATTAGTTATGCACTCATGTTTTTTTAAATTACCCAAATAATTTATTATAAATTTACAATTATTGTAAATTAAATTACAATTATTCTATGTGACATAGAAATATTGTACGACAACAAAATATAAAATAGATATAGTATGCAGTAAACACTCATTAAGTGGATTAGGTAGATTTATGATCCAATTTTTATTATGTTATTTAAACAATGGAAATCTTATTTAAGTTATGGTTGACAAGAATTTACATAGACTGAAAAAAATAATATTCTTAACGTACATACTTAGTATAGAGTTGAAAAATAGATACACATTACAGAGGTCACTTAAAAGTAGATTATATTGACGATCCCATTGGATGAGGGGTTAGGGTGCTTGCCTTAACGCTTTGTTCTAGGGTTCCCTGGTTAGATTCCCGGCAGAGTCAATTTTGAAAAAAATTTCAATTTTGGCTTTGGTCTGAATCTGGAAAGCAGTGACAGGGCACACTGCGTTTCGCAGTCATTTGGGCAGCCCGTCTGGCAGCAGTAACCACCCGCTTACAGAAGACTACCGTGAAATAACAGCACGTGTGCTGTTGAGTGAGTAAGGGACGCCAGAACCCATTTCCCTAACCCTACAATAATCCCTTATCCTTAATCCTACTATAGTCGGCAGTGCAGGTATATAGTCAATGTGAGAAGGTATGTGCGCTACGTCTTGCCTTCTTGACACTCACTTTTAAAGACTTTTTAACATCTAAATACAGTGTGCAATTTAAGTTACAAATGAAAATCGTTACAACATATGCTCTGTTCAATTTAAAATAATCTAGTGATTCAAGTTAATAATATACCTAATAAATGAGAATCCATTAAATCTATTCGAGGATATTTTCTGCTGAAGGCGGTGTCGTCAGAAAGTTGTAAAGCCGGAGGGAAAAATAATTTCAGTACATTCCCACAGACATACTAACTGTAGGGTTGCCAGTGATTATAATTATTTTTAAATTTTAAAAAACTATCCTACGCATTTCACAAAACCTGTTTCAATACATTTGAATATTTCGTCATTAAAAAAGGTACCTAAATTATTCGTATAAAAAAGAAAGACCAAATTGTAATCAAGCCTTATTTTTAAATTGTTGTATACATTAGATAACGTTATTTATTTTTATTATATTTATACTCTTAAAAAGTATATATAGGTATTTATCCTCTATAGCGATTCTTAAAAAAAATATAAAAAACCTAAAGGCTGAACTTATTTGCATTTTACACTAATAATGCATATGATTTTTATGTTCCTAAAATGATGTTGGCCTGGGTGCTTTGGGATCTTACTATATAAAGCAATGGTTCTTAACCAATGGTCCGCGGATCACTGGTGGTCTCTGGAAGCACCCGAAGTGGTCCGCGAAGCCATCCGAAAAATATTAAACAAGTGAGTTGTTGGACAGACGGAGCAGAGCGGTGGTAAGTGGCGAGCAGCCAGATCCAGTCTCGGTTGGTTTGGCTCATTTGGTTGTTGTTTTGTCCTAAGTGCTTGCTTATTTTCAATTTTAATGTTTAACAGCAAAGAGCAATCTAATTCCAAGCAAAATTCTAAGTAGATACTGTGAATACATCGTACTATTACTATTACTACTATTGCTATTACTATTTTACTATTACGTCACATTATTAAATCTACTGGACTTCTTTTTCATTGTTATTTACTTTGTACCACAGTTCCAGAGATTTTATCAGATTCCAGATTTTATCAAATGGGCCCTCATCACTAAAAGGTTAGAACCACTGATATAAAGGATAAGGGATAAGTAGTGCATAAAGGAATGGGCTCTGGCGTCCTTTACTTATTCATCGAAACACAATTCATCGAAAAACAAAACCCAGCTAGTGAATAATTTCGAACACAAAATATATTGTTTGACTGTGTTCTTTAAAGAATATCTGTCTTCTTTAAAAATATTTTTAAAAAGAATAAGCCTAGGACTCCTTGGAAGAGTGTTTATTAATTAAAATCCACAGAAGAAATTTAAAAAAATAATCAGTACAAGCACGAGTGGGATTCGAACCTGTATTCAGCAACCAAACGTTGATATCACTATCGTCATCATGATTAGCCTGTGTCTCTCCATTGTTGGATACCTATAGACTATAGACCTCTCCCAATGCTCCACACACGGTTCTCTGCGCTTCCCATCCAGCCGCTTCTTCCGATGCCTGTCCACCTGGCCGCAGGGCGTCCCACGCTGCGTATTCCAATTCGTGGCCTCTATTCGAGAACTTGTCTTTCTGCTCTGCAACAGATGTGACCAGCACATTGCCACTTCAGCTTGCTAATTCTCTTGGCTATGTCGACAACTTGGATTCTTCGGCGAATTTCAGAATTTCTGATCCCATTCACCAAACTCCGAGCATAGCCCGCTCCATGGCTCCCTGAGCGATTTTGAACTTTTGAACCAGTCCTGTCATGAAGGCCACGTTTCGGCACCATCGTCATCACTTGCACAGTGACTGCTTCATAATCATTCATTCTTGCGAATCAAATACAATAACGGTTTTAGGATGCTGATGGGGTTGTCTCGTTTTTGTGGTGCCTCTCAAATGTTTGCTGAAGCAAGAACTGACTGGTTTTATTCAATTATCAGGAAGAAAAAACGGCGTCGTTGCTAGAGAGGACACGAGCCAGCGCCAACAGCATCTTAAAAACTGTTGCTGAGAGATATAACTTTTCAATTCTAATATAATAAGCTTTTCGGCATTGTACTACATATGTAAATTAAATAATAACTAACAATGAATCATGTTATCTGAATAATAAAAATAAATAAATTAAATAATTCTTAATTTTTTTTAATGTTAAGATCGGCAGACAGGCTGACAGTCCACTTGATGGTAGGTGGCTACCGTCGCCTATAACACAAGCAACGCCAAAGCTGCTTGTGTTATAGGCGTGACACAAGCAGCTTTGGCGTTTGAGCTTATATTGAATGAATGAGCTCGGGCATATCTTACTCACTCACCGAAAAATAACAGCACACGTGCTGTTATTTCACGGTGGTCTTCTGTAAGGGGGTGGTTACTGCCGCCAGACGGGCTGCCCAAATGACTGCGAAACGCAGTGTGACCTGCCACTACTTTCCAGCTGCAGACCAGAGCCAAATTTGAAAAGTTAATTTAATACTTCCAATGTGTAAAATAATTAACCCCTTTAAAACTCCACGCAAAGCGACAACCCTGTATGTTCATTTTGTTGCTCGAATGCTAAAGTAGCGGAAAAAGATTTGCATAAAATTGTCTTCTTTTAGAGAATGTCTCGACTTACTTCGTTGGAAGTTAATATTTTTATTTGTTTTCACTTTATTTCTGTGCATTTTCCGTTCGTGAATTAGCTAGCTGTGTGGAATTACAAACAGATGCTTCTCGTGTGCGCCAGTTAATGATTAGGATTTAAGTTGCTACAAAAATTGTGGAATCCTCGGTCTAGATTTAAGTACCGTTAAATACGAACTTCAATAGCTGATTGCTTTTTTGTATATACCTTACGCACATACATATACAATATACATGACATTCGTCCCCGACTTCGAATCAAGTAGAAATTTTCAGAAATCCTTCCTTACTGGATGTTTACGTTATAAAATAAATCCAATGTTTTTTTATAACGTTATATATACAGCTGTCATAATTAGCTGTATATATGTTTATATATACAGCTGAAATTTGGAATGGAAATGTTCCAAATTTCAGCTTACTAGACTCAGTAATTTTTGGTGTGCGTTGATAGTCAACAAGACAAACGACATTTTACTTCTAAGCAACAGGTGGAAAATCTAACTTTTGCTACTTTTTTTAATGCATATTTGATAGTGTATCAAATCAAAACTGTAGTTGGATGAGGGATATATTTTGAGTGAACGTTTTGATTCAGATTCCAATGTCAACAGAATTGAAAATAACACTTAATTGCTTGTATTCAATAAGATCCCGACACTGAAACGATTTTGGTAAGTCTATTTTATTACATACTAGCGACCCGCCCTCGGCTTCGGCCGGCGTGCAATTTTTATATAAGAACATTCCTCGTTTATCCCTCTTTCCATTAGTGGAAACCGAATTAAAATCGGTCTACCCGTTCACGCGTGATGCTGTGACCAGGGGAAATGGGGATTCATTTTTATATATTAGAGATTTGTTTATTCCACACCATAGAGCAAAGAATCGCTGCGCCGCCTCCTACTAGAGACGGCATGGTCAACGCTTTCTTTACAAATCCAGAGTATGAGGGGGCGCTACCGTTTATTCAATACTCCACGCACGGCTTACGCACTCTTTAGGTTTTTTGTTCCAAGAAAACCTCGACTCGCATTTTTAAAAACTAAAAGTTTTAAAAGTTAAAAGGCACTTGTGATATGCCAGAATTTTGTTTAATCACGATTTTACTTTGATGATGTGTTTGTGATGATGTGTTTCTGATTATGTGTTTCTATTGCTTATTCTGATAATGTTTACTCTACAACGTGCAAATGGAAACTGGCGGCCAAATGCGCCTTGAATTGCGCTCAGCGCAATTGCGCAGCATGAATTTTATTACTACTACCGTCTCTAGTAGGAAGCGGCGCGGCGATTCTTTGTTCTGTGATTCCACACAAACGCTGCTCTGGCTGTAGGCACTTCTATATTTTAACTATGCAGTGCGCACTGCGCCGGCGCACGGTTCAATCGTTCGCGTATCAGCGTGCGCATAGCAGTTCCGTATCACTGCGTTTGGGGTATGGTCCAAGTTCACACCGAGTAAATCGGTTATTCACCTCATTTTAGGATGGTGAAATTTGTATAGCCGTACAAATAAGTGCTTTTCACAGTCCCAAATTGAGCTGCATTTCTCTGTAGTATTCTATAAGAGTGTGGTTACTGCCACCGACCATTTCCCTGATCCCTCCTAATTATTTACTATGGCGTTCCTTGTATTAATAGGCGTTGTGACCAACTATCATCAGGTGGTTGCCTTTATTCCTGACAAATGCCTACTTATTCGCACTCTTTTGCGACAGGTCAGAGCACAATGAAACATGACGTGTGCTTCTATCTCATGTTTTGTAGGCAAGAGATGTCACAGCTCTTGTCCTTTGCCCTGTAGTTAAATCAACAATAACTTTAAGTATAATCAATTTGCAATAATATTATCTAGTGCGAACAAAATTTAGTACTCACAGTGGTCCTAGTACCAAGGCTACTAAGTTAACAAAAAGTAAAGTGATTTTAAAACTCCAGACGAAATCAATTCATTCCGTTCATCCGAAGAGGCCTCTACTCATTAGAGTGGGTAGGTACCAATGAGATTAAATATGTACGAATTCGATGAATCGACACGGTTCATGAATGTGATGGAATCCACCCTCGCCACATAGCAATAAAGTCGGCTAAGCTTCTAATAAAGAAATACCAAATTGTCGCAGACATTGTGTGACGCAATCCAACTTGGGGACAAGTATGGTCTGAAACAGAATGTAATCTTCATTATTTTTATGAATAGGTATTTAACTTTCAAATTCGAGACGCATTCTGTCTTTGAATATGAACTTTTGAAAAATGAATTAATTCAAATGAGCAGCAGCAATGAGACATCTCGAAGAGGCTTATTGATGCGACGGGAGACCGAAGAGCTGGCACTTTCCTCGGCCAACGTATTAGTTTGGCCATTCAACGAGTAAATGCTGCCAGCGTACTTGGTACAATGCCGCAGGGTCCATTTTTATATTATTAGTTTTTAATCAATTTAATATTAATTTATTTTTAGATTAGATAATTTTAGTTTTTAGTATTTAAATTTAAATATAATATATTATTGAATTTGATTTAAAAAAGACAATAATAAATACAGAATGGTTCGAAAAAATTCAAATGATACTTAAAAATCTGGTAAATTTGCTATCTAAATATGTGTTTCTAATATTTCGATGACTGACCCAACAATTATAACGATATAAATTTGTGGGTGCCGAAATTGGAACACACCAAAAGAATAATACGGTCGACCAAGCTTATGAAGCAGGTCGCAGGTGTCATGCCTCTACTTTTTTAAGTACATTTTCTACATTTTCTTTTCCTACATTTTCTGGTTTGCTTTGAATGCTTTCTTCTTTTTCTTTATGTGCTTCTCCATTATTGGAGGATTTCTTAAGTTACACCTTGTCAAATTTCTTATATTTCAAATTTTTAATACCGGGCCACCCTCTGATGTTACGTAGCCATGACAACTTTTTTCCATCATTGCTGTACTCGTCAGCTGCCGGTATCAGTCATGTCATAATACATTACTCAAGCACACGACTTTTCTCTGCTTAACAGTACGAACCAATTCTGTCCTTTATAAATGTTTAAAATAAGAGTTGAACTACTACCGTAATTGTCAAAATGTTATGCAACCAACCTCGAGATTTGGAAGTGTCCCGCGCGAAATCGTAAACGGCCAAGCGGGTTGAATACAAAACAGGGGTTATTTTGACCCCATCATGCCCCACCCCGCCCCTTTCCACCCCTCCCGTCTTTATACCCTTCTTCCTTAATGTGTAACAAAGACACCCCTCTTACGGTTCAATGTATATGTGTAGTTCTCGGGCGTCTGTGTGGGTTCGGATGATAGTTTCGATGCGACTGTGTGTGTTCATAATACACGCGCGTGTGAGTTTCCTAGTTTGTAATATTTCATATTAAATTTCGAGC
Source organism: Bembecia ichneumoniformis (assembly GCA_910589475.2). Taxonomy (NCBI): domain Eukaryota; kingdom Metazoa; phylum Arthropoda; class Insecta; order Lepidoptera; family Sesiidae; genus Bembecia; species Bembecia ichneumoniformis. The sequence goes on along the minus strand of OU342537.1, from coordinate 4,964,202 downwards.
CTCTATCAATAGAGTTGCGGTGTTTGTATTAATCTATAATGTAGATACCATTATATATATATATACTCATTTGGTTTTTCTTTTAGTAAGGAAAAAGCCAGTTCACAGATTGCCTCACAAATTATTGTCTTTTTTTAATGTAAAGTCGTCAGGCTGCAAATGAATTGGGAATCAATAAGGAAACTATAAAATTAAGTCTCTGTCTATCTCTATCTGATTCTCCGCTAACTCCTTTAAACAACTAAATGTATTTTGATACGGTTTCACTAATGGAAAGTCCGTGTAATGTAAGTTTAACAAATATTCTCTCTTTCAAGAAAAATATATCTGTTTATTAAATATATATAAATTATATAAGAAATTACGTCAAATATCCAATTACCTAATTTATTTATTTTATTTTAGGGAAATTACACTGCAAGTTACACGGTAGGCAAGTTACACTGCAATATATGGAATTTATAGTTTACTAAAAGAATTTTTCGGTTAAAATATTTCTAGTTTTAACTCTAGAGCTATGGAACAGGTCGACATCTGTATCTAATGACATTTCATCTTAAAGTCTACAATAAAAAAGTATAGAAGTATAAAATATCTAAATAAGTAAACAAATTAAAACAGTAAACAAAATTTATCACATATGTTACTTTTAAGTTCATAAAAATATTTTACTTATACTTGAGATATTTCGTGGCCGACTTTCAGATTTTTTACTGACTCATTAAACCCAATAAAGTCAGTCAATAAGAAAACTACTTATTCAGTCTGCAAATCAAAAAACAATTTTACAAAATGATCTGAAAATACAACTACAAAGCCCTTTGGAAATTTATACTATTAATTAATGTGACGTTTTAGGGTTAAAAAAAACTGAACCCTTGTAGGATCACTCGTGTGTCCGTCTGTCCGACCATCCCCCCCCCCCCCCTTATCTCCGAAACTACTGAACTCAAAATTTTGAAAAAAATACAGAAATAAGTTTTCTACTTATAGATTATAGGAAAACATATAAGAAGTCCATGATATTAAAATAACATGGTAAATCACTCAATAACGTACGGAACCCTCTTCACGCGAGTTCAACTCGCACTTGTCCTGTTTTTTTTTTATAATCTCGTTAATTATATACTTTATGTTAGTTACATCAGTAACGCAACCAAATAGCGATAGCAAACTGCCTAAGTTAATTTATGTTTAACTTTAAGTCATTTAATTTATCTTAATCGCTTTTATATTGTTTCTCGTAAAATGAAAGAAATCTTTGAGTTAGTCTCTCAGCAATTGGAAGGTACCTACTTGCTTTTTAAACTACGTAACTCATTTCATAGGTTTTTTGTTAATTATCATTTGTGATTATGAAATATAAAAACTTTATGAAAACACAAACCATCAGGGAATACTTAAAATTTTGATAGTAAGCATAGGTTATTTTTTATTTTTTAGTTAAATCGTGGTAGGCAAGTTGACAATCCACTTAATGGTAGGTGGCTACCGTTAAGTGCACACCATCACCTACAAAATTAAACAATACCTGGTGTTCAAGTGCCTACATTTACAGGATATGAAGGACAAGTTGGGGATGGGGGAAAGGGCTCTTCTTCTACCTTCTATACCTAGATATACGAGTAACAAAACCGTAAAAAAAAAAAAAAAAAAAAAAAAAAAAAAAAAAAAAAAAAAAAAAACAATTTGTAGACTTCGTATTTTTCTTACACAGGTCAAAAAAAATTGTTAATAGAATTTTTGTCTGTTTGTCTGTGCGTTTGTGCACCATAATCTCAGAAACGGTTTAACCGATTTGAATTCGGTTTTCACTTATGTAATTGTAGCAAGCTTCCCGTAACATTTAGCGTTTGTTTCAGTTCAATAAGCTTAAAAAAAGTTAAGCTCTATACCGAATACCAAGCGTGCGTACAAAGTTGCGGCCTGAGCCAGTCTTTAATATGATTCTAAACAACCGTAGCTTCTCCAGCGAAAATGCCATAGGTACAAATAAATTTAGATATACCTACATAGCCTTTAATTCATGTTGTGTTATTAGCATAATGATCTCGCACGTCGGAAACGCGCACTCATAAATCAGGAAAGTGCGGGACCTTTGCGAAAAACTCCCGACAATAAATAGCAACACATAATATTTTAAAACGTCACTGACCGTATATTAACATCACTTAATTGTATAGTAACTAATGTTGATTCGCAACAAGGGAACGCTCCTTTTTATCCTTCCGTATTAGTCTTTTTATATTATGCCTACCTATACATACAAATACTGGGAATACAGGAGATGCCGATACGTAGAAGACGAAAATAATAAAAAGATTACTGCTTATGAAATTAAACATACTTTCGTTGTCATATTGACTCCTAAATTGAGCATAGGTAGGAGAGAATAGGGCGATGGCGGTCAGTTAGGCATTTTTTGGAATAAAACTCAAAATATTAATCACAGCTTTATTGGGAACATAACATAGCAATTCTACATTAAAGGACTATTATAATTTGAGATCAAAACAATCATCTTTGGAGTGTTTATCTAATAAACATAAAAATTACAAACATAAGTCGAGAATTTAATATTATATTTATTTATATAACAAGTTCTTGCCACCGACTTTGCACGGGTATCTTTATAAATTATTCTGTTTTTCTGATGTTTAAAATATATTATTGCAAAGATTCAACAAAATCCGTCTTCTCATTAATTAAAGCTCAACTGCACTCTCTGCAGCAGTCAATTAAAGATATCTTAATATTTAAATGTATGAACGGGAGATAATAAATATTATAATATAATATACTCTATTGAGCTTCAGTCAAAAGCATTTATAATTTATCCACATAATTACGGAAGCTCTTACCACCTTTCGAAGTTAGCTTCGAGAGAAAAAATAACTCAAAAAGGTTTGGCTAAATGAAAATTAACCTTAAATGAAGACTCACTAACCACATTAGTTTTAACAGGTCATGGCTGATCAGATAATGCCTAAAACGTTACCAACTTTTTTATGCGCTCGACAAAACACTTTAGAATAGTGGAATGTACTGGATTAGTCCGTAACGAAACGCAAATTTAACGTTGTCGAGGTATTTCGGTTAGGTCCAGTCGGTAATTTTCTTTAGAACGCTTCAATGGGGCGAAAAATTGTGTTTTACAAAGGAAAGTTGTCACCAACGCTGTGGAAGATTGACTGGCGGATGCTTGAAATAGAATTTACATAATTGGCTAAATAGGCTCTCATGTGCTCAAAAAATATGTGTACAAAATTGTGCAATACATTTTGACACTATTTTAATGTAACAATTGAAAATAACAAAGTTTTTATACCACATAAATTAAACTTTAATTATTCATTAAAATAATGCGCATCGATTTTTAACTTACAACAAACTGATACGGAGAGCGATTTAAAAATATATAATTTTCAGAACTAGCAGCGCCATCTACTGTCCAGTAGCCAATACTATAATTACGTTTCGAAATGTTAGATGTCGCTACAAGGATATTGTTCCTCCTCCCTCGGTGAGATGTCGCTTCCCATTGTGTCGCGTCATCTAGTATTGAGTAGACAAACTACATCTACATTATGTTATCGCTTCTTAGCTAATTGATGAAGAACAGACTGCTGCAGATGTAAAATAAGACACCAAGATTACTGATCCAACTACACAACCTTCAGGAAAATACGGCGTCCTGTCTGGACATATTTATTTATTGTCTCAGACAATCTAAGATCCTGTTACACCTCTGTTACTAAAGACTTACACTCTTTGGGTGTTATAGTCAATCCTCTGCTGTACCTACAGATCCTTCACACTCAGTCTGCTAAAATATTCTCGAGTGACGGATTGCTGGCTGAACACAACGCCTTAATTCACCCAGGAACTTTAAGAGCCTGGTAGACCTGAGACAACTGGATAGTGCTATGCCATTAAGGCGCAATCATCGGCAACAACTTGAAACCAGTTCACTCAATTTATATTTAATTATATTTTATATTACCTATATAACCGCTATCGAATGCATTTATGTATTTTTTAAACAACATAATATATACTTTCTGTATCTATTACATATTTAATATAATATTCTTAAAAATGAATATTGCCTACATCAACTACAACTATGCACTACAGTAAATATAAGGACAATATTAATATGATTTATATTAACGCTGTAATTAGTATTAATATTGATTAATGTGCACGTTGTAAAAGCAATGTATTGAAAATTCAATCGCATCAGATTGTGGGGTGCACGTTGCCAAAAAATTTCACAGTGACATTTATTCGGTGTTTTATAAAAGGACAAATATTGAGACTGACGCCGAGAAAAGAAACAAAAGTTTGTGTACAATCGAAAACAAAATTGGCTTCTATGTTTGAAAACAAGTTGGTATTGGTAGAATGTTTATGTAACGAATGTCATGACAATTTTAATAATGAGAAAATGCTAAATACACTGCAAGAAAATTGATGACAGAGATACATGGAGGGATTTAGAGAAAGCCTATGTCAAAGGAGAATCTAATCACCAAAGCACGGGTGCAGAAGATTAAAAACATAACTAATAAAATAAGAAGTTATTTATTGATTATTTTTATACAGTCTTAAGAGGTTATATAGTAATTCAAGTGTATTTTTATTCAATTTATATTTTTTTATTTGTATTTTCATAGATATTTATTTATTACTTAGCTAAATTTATTACTAGCTAATTTGTAGCAAATTTTAAATATTAATATTTAATAAATATATCTTATCTATAAAAATTACCATTAATTAATAATTATTGCAGTTAATAAGATTTATTAATTATAATCATTATTTAATAAAGAAAATAATTAAAGTATTTTAATTATAACACGTTTTAAATTGATGTTTTTTCTTCACTTTTCATTTGGGTAATTGCATAATTGCTTCAATTAAGAAACTTCATTATTATACTATTAATTATAACATTTATAATAGTCACATAATTATGAATATGACATTCATTTTTTTAATGTTAAGATCAGCGGACAGGTCACGGCTGACAGTCCACTTGAGGCTACCGTCGCCTATAACACTAGCAACGCCACAGCTGCTGCAAGTGCGCTGCCGACTACAGTAGGATTAAGGATAAGGGATTGGATAAGAAAATGAGCTCTGGCATCCCTTACTCACTCACCGAAACACAACAGCACACGTGCTGTTATTTCACGGTGGTCTTCTGTAAGGGGGTGTTTACGCGCCCCAGACGGTCCGCCCAAATGACTGTAAAACGCAGTGTGCTCTGCCACTACTTTCCAAATCCAGGCCAGAGCCAAATTTAAAAAGTTCATTTTCAAAGTTGACCCTGCGGGGAATCGAACCCGGGAACCCTAGCACAGAGCATTAAGGCAAGCACTCTAACCACTCAACAAACGGCTTTAAGAGAAGAGTCGACTAGTTTAGTTGTTCTCAATTATTCCGATACTTCCCCATCATCATTATCCATCATCTCAGCCATAGGACGTCCACTGCTGGACAAAGACCTTCCCCCTAACTTATACCATCCAATACTTCCTACATACCCGTAATCAATAAAAAAGTTTCGCATTTTTTTTTCTTTTCTGTGTGCTCTAAGACTTAATTTAACCAAATAAACCCTAGATGATATAGTTGAGTGAGTATACGAATATCAAAATATATTCTAACTTAATATTTTAAATGCTAAAGTGACTTTGTTTATATGTTTGTTAGCCCCTCACTCAATAACCAATCGTCATTAAATTTTGAATACACGTTGTCAGGGGTAATAAAGCAACTAAAATGGTAAGTAGGTACCTACTGTTCTCTAGTTTCACGCGTAAAAGTGTAAATGTTTATTAAGTTGATTTAGTCTTTCATTATTATTTTTTTAGAATTCAAAAGAACTTATCTGGAACTTGATAAGTTGATATCTCCTTCGGGTTTATTTTCTGCTAGGAACTCGGTTACGCTTCGCTGCGGCCCATACGGCGGCGGCGATACTGGACACTGCTTTTAATTGGACTATTCAACACAAAAAGAATTTTTCAATTCAAACCAGTAGTTCCTGAGATTAACGCGTTCAACCAAACAAACAAAAAAACAAACTCTTCAGCTTTATATGTTAGTACTTAAAGTAAGATAAGATTAAGATAAGATGAGATGAGATGAGATAAGAATATAGATATTAATTTATAAATTAAGTAGGTTAATTATAATTAATTATAAATTAATTTATAATTAATAAACCTATTTAATTCCTCAGAAAAAGTCTTCATTTAGTTACTATTCGTGTTATTTATAAAATCTTGAAGTCTTGGGTGAAAAGACAAAAAATAACAATATAGAAGTTTAGCATAGAAACAGATGGAACAGATGGTTTCAGATGGAATTTAGATTTACAGAATTTAGATGGAACACATAAATTGTCAATTAAATTCTAAAACTTCTGATTTCACAATGGTGTAAAGCATTGCATCTTATGTTACAGCTTTGAAGATTTCCTTTTTTTTTTCTAAAAATTATAGAGGCAATCCTTCCTCGTTTATTGCTTTTTCCATTAGTGAAAACCGTACCAAAAATCTGTTTAAAAGAAGCGGAGAAAACAGAGTTCATTTATAAATAAATTATAAAAATACCCGATAAAAATACCTCAACAATTCCAAGTTAAAAAATGGCTTACACTCAATGAAAATGAGTTTACATGGCAAATTAATTTACATGAACGTGTTTAAAAAACAGAATTAAAATAAACACTTTCGAGCGGAACAGTACCTGTTGAACTCGCGTCATCTTTTTATTCCCATACACCGTTCGCGCACTAAAAATCGAATAAATCAAAATATAACCGATCGTCGAACAAAAGCTCATTCAGTTTTAAACCAGTTTTTTTTTAAACATTCTTTTTTTTTTAATTCGTTCAGAATTCGGACGCAGCATCCGCGAGCATCTGGACAAATCTTTTGTGCGTTTTGAAAAGACAAAGTGTTGTTTGATAACCGGTTCCTTTTATTTTTTTTCAAACGCTTATTTAGGTCAGCAACGGCTAGTTTTTTTCTATTCAGCGCCTGTGACGGTTGTGTGGAATCGTCGACGATTCCGTAAAGATTTTAGTTTTTTTTTTTAATTGACCATTTCTTAAACGTATTTATTATTCCGGCTATCTTCGTTTAATTAAAAGGTTGAAATTGCAGGTGAGTTATAAATGTAAATTAGTTTTTTTTTATAATTTAACTTTGTTGATTAAAATTAATTTGACTCATCATTAATTTTATTGTGCGGCCCGCATCCGGCTTCGCACGGATGCATTTTTTCCATAAATTTTTTCACAAACCTTCCTCGTTGATCGCTCTTTCCATCTTTTATTATTTATATTTATTTATATATGACCCTTAGAATTAAATTAAATTCTTTCTTTACTTAGTACTCGTACAATAATATAATAGCAGTTAAAATAACAATGCTATCAGCATTTATCGTAATAACATTAATTGTAAGTGTTAACATGTTCTAATTAAATTTACGAATAGAAGATTCTCAGCAGTATAACGTCCACACTGGCTTCCCCCACAGATTCCAGATTCTGTGTCTTACGTAAGGGGGTGGTTACTGCTGCCAGATGGGAGAGTTATCAATAAGATAACATATGAATTATTAAAAATGAAAGGCGTTGGTGTAAAATTTATTTTTTAGTACCTAGATAGTTTAATAGTGGCAGGACACGTTTCTCAATCATTTGGGCAGCTCGTTTGGCGGCAGTAACCACCCCCTTGCAGAAGTAAGGAGATGCCAGAGACCATTTCGCATCCGATTCAATCCCTTATAATTAATCATACTAAGATAAGCAGCACAATTACCTGCAGCACCATAGGCGACTGTAGCCATCTACCATTAAATGGACCGTCAGCCTATCTGACCTGTCTGGCCTTTATACGTATATAAAAAGGGGAACAAACGACCTAATAAGGAGCGAAGGTCGAAATAAAAGATGATAGGTAACATAAAAGATGATAGGTAACTTGAAAGAAGTCGCAGCTTTTCAATATTCTCAGAGATATGCTAATAAAACTTATTAAAACACTTCGACATACCCCCGGCTTTGTACGGATACATTTTTATTTATATACCTAAACAAAAACTTTTCTTGTTTGTCGCTTTTTTCTTTAATGAAAACCATATCAAAAGCCGTTGGACGGTTGAGAAGTTAGCGAAGAAACAGATAGAAAATAACAGTGACTTTTTATAATAATGTATAGATATAGATGAAATAAAAATGCTAAGTAACATGCTCTCCTGGGAAACTCACAGTGAACGTACGTGGGCTCATTGATTAATTAATATATTAATAAATCATAATAAATATAGTAACGAAAATAACTTTGTCTAATTATCGTAAAATTCGATTTGAAACAATAGGAATTTTTCATTAACCAGCAAAACTTAATTAAAAATATATAAGGAAACACTTTTAATTTCTTCGCTAATTCTTTTAACATTTCTTCGCTAAACATTGACAGCCTTAAGCCTACCTATGAATTAATATATTCCGTTTTCAAATAAGAAATCCAAATCCACCCTAAATCCTATTTTAAAGACTTCTTAAAAGCTCCTTCGATTCGTAGAAAAAAAATGCTAAATCCAAAAATAATAACCAAATCGCGCGCTTACATACGCTTACAGGCATCGCTATCGATTTTGCCATCCCCTTTCGTATTATTTTTTTTTTACATAACAAAGAAGAAAATATAAAGGAGGAGTTAGGGCACGCTCCCCCGTTCATGCGCTTGTGTGCGTCCGTGTGAGGCCGCGATAGTGGTGCGAGCGTTTGTGTGCGCACTGCGTACGACTTGGAGACGATCGGCGGACTCCAGTGAAATTGGGGGAGTGATTTATACGTGGACGCGGCAGTCTTGGTGCTTTTGCAAAAAAATATGGCTTATTTAATTTTGTTACTTATATTCGTCATTTTTACAATTCAATATCGAATGCAGGGACGGAAAATATCATAATCTATATAAATATCTATATATACACATACATATTATAAAACTAGCTGAGCACGCAGCTTCGTACGCGTGATATTAGGTATAACGCTTATAACCTTTTTTGTATGTCAACCGATTGGAATAAAACAAACATTAAATGTTACGGGAATCTTGCTACAGTAACATCAGTGAAAACTGTATTCAAATCGATTAAGCCATGTCAGAGATTAGCGCGCACAAACGTACAGACAGACAAACAGACAAATCGACAAAACAGATGAAAATTCTAAGAACTTTTTTTAAAATATTTAATGTTAAAAACGGCTCGTTTACGATTTTATTATATGTATAAATAAAGTCACTGTCCTCCTTTGTCTGTTTCTCCGTCTGTCTAAACCACTGAACAGATTTCGATGAGGTTTTCTCTAAAGGAAAGCAGGAAGGTTTGGTTATTTATGATGATCAACCCAAATGGCTCAGTGAGGGGAAATTTCAAACCACAAAAGATACGAAAATGTGTTCTTAGGAACTAAGGCTTCGATTTTTGAAAAAATAAAAGCTGCATTCAAACTTTTTTTAAATTACGCTCATTCGCGACCAGGAATCGAACCTCGGTCGAATCTCTGTAAAAATCGCAATTATTTTTATTATCGTAGTTGATGGTGTGGGTCATAAGGAATAAATTTTGCTGTGGAACCTTATAAAAATAATAAATAGAAATGTTTACAATTTTAATAATTGGCAAAGCCGGAAAATAAATGTTCAACATTCAATCCCAAACAGTTTTGCCATTCAAGTAATAGTTACGGTTAATAGCATTTTTTAATTTTACGAGAAGTTGTCACCTAAATAGATTAGGTGACAACTTCTCGTAAAATTAAAAAACGGGACAAGTGCGTGTTGAACTGAAGAGGCTTCCGTACGATGTTACCTATCAGCACAATATTGAGTGATTTACCATGTTATTTTAATACCATGGACTTCTTATAGGTAAGTAGAAAATTCTGTATTTTTTTTCAAAATTTTAGGTTCAGTAGTTTCGGAGATAAGGGGGATCTCCGTTTTTTTATTCGGACGTACGGAACCCTAAAAATATATATAATTTTGAACATAACTAAACTCTGTCTCAATTTCTTCTCCTTCCGTCTTTCAACTTCTACATAAAAAGATATAGCTATATCTAATATATAAAATTCTCGTGTCACAGTATTTGTAACAAAAGTCCTCCGAAACGGCTTTTTTGTGTATTTGGTAGGTATGAGAATAGGTCGTAAAGTATTTTTCACCCTCCTACCCCCCATTTTTCAATTGCAAATTTAGTATTTGGTATGAACAATATCCAAATAATTTAACCGTCGTTGATTGGCGTGAAGTGTCGCGTCACTTTGACGTTATGGTTTGAAAATAAAATTGGACCCGATAGGTGACGCCACAAACGGGTTACGGAATTATTTTCGGGTTCTGGCAGGACCACGTCTGCTGGGTCAGCTAGTATTATATATAAATACCGTATATGATTATGCATACTTTTTATGTAATAGTCGTATAGAAGCCATTCATTGATTACGTAAGGATCTCAAGCGGGGGAGGTTCTCAAAATCTCTACATGCCCTAACTTGTGGGAGGGGGGGTAAAAGCCATTCTTTTTATAAGTCAAAATATGGGATTTCAAACATAGAGTGATGGTTGAGGGCTAAAGTGTTGGGGAAAAGACAATGAGATCTAAGTTTTTTTTTGTGCAATTTTATTTACATCTATTTTTATTGTGAAAATCGTAATCTAAATCTATCACTGATATAATGATGTAAAACCATAAACATAACCATAACATCATCTTTCAAAAAATAAAACCAACAAAACCAGATTAAATCTTACCTAAGAAGTGTGAGGGGGAGTCCGAAAAATCTTGTGTGCTCTTACGTGGGGGAGGGGGAATGGGTTGTTCAAAAATGGCCAAAATTGCTCTTGCGTAATTAATGAATTGTCCCATAGCGGACTGTCGCACGAAATAATTCATCACAGTTCGACCAAGTATCAAATCGTTTCACTCGCGCTATAAGAAACGAGGGTTTGAAGAAAGCATCTCTTGGCATTCCCCCTCCTTATACGCGTACACGGGAACGTTGCTTGTGTATTTTAAAAAAATTCTTGACACATATACACACATAGTCTTAGCTATCAATAGATTCATTAGACGCATTTCTTTGATACAAAGCAGGCTTTGCTTTTAGCGAGGCGCGTTTACAAATTTACTAATGCTGTGGAATAACCAAAAAGTCGAATGGAAATCGCAATGAAACTTATTTTTTCGATCGCAAAATGTATGTTTGCGTAGATGTAATTGCGTCTTACCGTGGTGTTTTTTTATTCTTTCCCTTTGCAAGGGCTCGAAATGGAGGCAGCCCTCATTCCGAGATTCCGTTTGATGTAAGTGCGTCTTTAAGATTAGTAGGGTAGGGGGAATGGATATTATGAATTTTGATTATTTGCTCCACTGTGTTTTGTGATGTATACATAACGTTGTGAGTGGTGCAACATTATAAATATTTGTCTCAGTCTGGTGAGGATTCATAAAAATTTTGAAGGTTTATACAAAGCTTGCATTGTGAGGACAAATTTATGTTTACACTAGCTGGTGCCCGCGTTGAAATATAAAAAAATAACGCCTGACTAAATATATGAGCAATGTAACGCCTAACATATTTATTGCAATTATAACTTTGGCGTACATCGCTGACGTGTACGCAAAATTTCATGATGATCGGTTCAGCGGTTTAGGCGTGAAAAAGTAACAGACAGACAGAGTAACTTTCACATTTATAATATTAATATGGATAACTCTTAGAGTTTTATGTGTATACAAACCTCTCAACTTCTAAACCACTCTTTTTCTAAACCATTCAACTCATTTTGATACAATTTTCACTGATAGATAGGAAGAGCGATAAATAGGAAAAAAATGGACCCGTCCGAAACCGGTGACGTTGATAGGTTGCTATTAGTAAATAAATGAAATATAAGTAGTTACAGAATCACCAATAGAATAAACACAAGAGGATCGAAATACATTTTTATTTAATAATATTTATCCACTTCGCACAATGTACCCATATATGTATATGTACATTAACATGTATATTATGTAATGTATGTGTCACAACCTAAAGGCAACAAGTTTAATCATGTTTGATATTAATATAAACATCGAACAAATAAATTTTCAAGTAAAATGGTTTTGTGACTTGACAGTATTATATTATACACCAGCGACCCGCTCTCAGTTTCACACGGATATAATTTTTTTCTTCAAATTATAATACAAAAACTTTCCTAGTTTATTTGTCTTTCCATAAATGAAAACCGAATCGAAAACGTTTTTGGAGTATATAGGGAACATACACGCGTCGTTTTTTATTTATAAACTAGCTGAGTTACCGCAACTTCGTACTCGTGGTATTCGGTATGGCGCGTAACTTTATTGTCTGTGAACCGATAGGAATAAAACAAACACTAAATGTTGCGGGAAGCTTGCTACAATGCATAAGTGAAAACCGCATTCAAATCGGTTAAGCCGTTTCTGAGATTAGCGCACACAAACGCACAGACAAACAGATAAATAGACAAAAATCTTAATAACTATTTTTTTACCTCGTGAACTTATACAACGTGTACAAATTATTTTTTTTTTTTTTTTTTTTGGAAAAAATATTTAATGTATAGACTCGGCTCGTTTACATTTTTATTATATGTATAATAAATAAATCAAATCTGTATTTGTATACCGATTATTAAAATAAGTGATAAATAACAAAAATAATTTGTGGCGATTATTCCATAGGCGAACCTATGGTAGCTGCCTATCGAGATACGAGATCTACCTATGAACATTTTTATGGCGATTGAGCAACAATGTTACCAACAATGTTTCAAACTATACTATTACAAACTACAATATTATTAATGAAATTATTGCTTCACATTTCCAATAGGCATGATGACGGTATTAAAGAATGAAAGAATAAATGGTTTTGGAGAAAAATATATGTTGAAAGGAATCTAAAAAATTACTCATTTTTTGTATTAAAATTGAGATTAATAAGATTTTCAATAAAATAGAAGTATAAATAACTGCAATCGGCCATGTTAACTGAAACACCAATCAGAGCGAATGACGTCACGCCCAGGTAAGTGTCATCGTGTTGCTTGACTTTGCTTTGACAGAATGAAAAATCTGATGAGATGTCGGTGACGTCACGGTTCATCAGACGCGACGCCATGACACCTAAGAGCGTTTTCGCGCGTAATTCAAAATAGATTTAAAAACATTCAATAATTCGCGTTGAAATTTAGTTTTTTCCTGAAATATTATTTTTTTCGGATATGGTATACGTGTATCTACATTATAGAAGGAAATTTCAAAATCTATCATCATTGTTATTATTTATGATTTTAAATTACATATTTGGCAGAATTTTTATTTTTAAAATTAATGGCTTCGTACAGGGTTGCCATTAACTCCATTTTTCTATTCATACATTTTCTTAAAATAAAGAATTTCAACCAATATATGTTGCAAATGGTGACAGATTTTATGGTGCAACGAGGCTCAACGTAGAAAGGGATATGCTCGGGGTTACTCTGCGAGATCCAATCAGGGATGAGGAGACCCGTAGACGAACGAAACTTACCGACTTAACCCGGTGAATTAGTAAGTTGAAATGGTAGTGGGCAGGATACATAGTACGGAGAGCCGACGGCCGCTGGGGCCGGAAGGTTCTTGAGTGGATACTACAGATGGGCATGAGCAGCGTAGGACCTACACCCACAAAATGGATAGACGATATGATAAGCACCACTTCTGGTCTGATAAGGCTTCTGCTGACCGGCCTTATTGGAAAATTTCGAGACAAGCAATGTCCAGCACGAGATATCCTACGTCCTACGGCTGAAATGATGATGATTCACACATATTAGAATTAGCCGTAAGAGTGAGTGAGCATTGAAACACATAGGAAGCCCTTAAGTAAGTACCTATCTATAAGCAATTTAGGTAGGCACTGATCGATTTTAATATTAGAGTTTGATAAACGACCACAACAATGGAATTTAGGGGAGAAACCGGTTCCAGCGAGATTCCAACAAATAAATCTCAATATTGAATTTACGCCATGGAAATCATGCGTCATAAATTTACAATGCTTTATGGAAACCGTAAACTTAACAAACGTGTTTACTTATTTTAACATTATGCTTTGAGGGTTATTTATTAAATTTAAACTCGTCGTTATTTTTTAAATTATTTTATCTTTTTTTTTTTCTATTTAAAAAGTAAACTTCCCTTAACCTTGCTTGTATATAAAGACATTGTGTGTCTTTGTTAGAAAAGTAGTAGAAGCGAAGTAGTATCCTATTGTATTTGACGAGCTCGTTGAGTGGTTAGGGTGCTCGCCTTAACGCTCTGTTCTAGGGTTCCCGGGTTCGATTCCTGGCCCGGTCAACTTTGAAAATTAACTATTCAAAATTGACTCTTGTCTGGATCTGGAAAGTAGTGGCAGGGCACACTGTTTCGCAGTCACTTGGGCAGCTCGTCTGGCGGCAGTAACCACGCCCTTACGGAACACCACCGTGAGATAACAGCACGTGTGCTGTTGTGTTTCAGTGAATGAGGGATACCAGAGCCCATTACCTATCCTTTATCCCTAATCATACTATGATCTGCAGCGTACTTGCAGCACCTATGGCGTTGCTTGTGTTATAGGCGGCGGTAGCCACTTTACCATCAAGTTGACCGTCAGCCTGTCTGCCGACCTTAACAAAAACAAGCCAAAATGTAGACTAAAACTAATATAAAAAAATTATTATTGCAATGGTACAATAAACTACCCAACAATATAAAGGAATTGCTGGATCCTAAATTTTCAAGAACTTTGACAGAATGGTTATTAGACTGTTGCTATTATTAATTTTTAGGGTTCCGAACGTTCGAAAAACGAAAAACGGACCCTTATAGGATCACTCGTGTGTAGTGTGTACGTCTGTCCGTCGCTTTCAGTCAATTATCTCCGAATCTACTAGACCGATTAAGTTGAAATTTGGTACACATATCAATTTCTATGACCCAAACGCAGAGGTGTGACGTGAATATATGAAATCTATACATGGGAGGTGATTTGGGGTGGAAAGGTGGAAAATAAAAAAAAATTTTTTTGAAAACTGCATCGTGTGACATATCAAATGGAAGGTCTTGTTGTGAAGATCTTAAATGTATTTTTTTTTGTAATTTTAAAATAAATAGTTTCCAAGTTATTGGAATAGACGAAAATTGACCCTTATCTCCGAAACTACTGAACCTAAAATTTTGAAAAAAAAAATACAGAAATTAGTTTTCTACTTATAGATTATAGGAAAACCTATAAGAAGTCCATGATATGAAAATAACATGGTAAATCACTCAACATCGTTCGGAACCCTCTTCACGCGAGTTCAACTCGCACATGTCCCGTTTGTAAAGAATAAAATAGCAAAATAAAAAAAAACATTAATATTAAACTAAAAATTGCAATAGAAATTTACAATTACCTAAACAATTAAATACAATTATTTGCATGCCCTTGTTTGGTAGAACATACTTTGTATTGTAACTGCTGTAGGTATACGAAATAAGACCCTGTAGACATTAAATTTATGCAAATGAAGATTTATTCATTTACTAGCTGAGCCCGCATTTTCGTATGCGTGGTATTCGGTATAGCGTGTAACTTTTTTGTTTGTAAATCGATTGAAATGAAACACTAATTGTTATAGGAAGCTTGCTACAATACATCAGTGTAAACCGCATTCAAATCGGTTAAGCCGTTTCTGAGATTAGCGTGCACAAACGCACAAACAGACAAAAATTCTAAAACCAATTTTTTTTTTACCTCGGTAACATAAGTAAGCTTCCTGTAACATTTAGTGTTAGTTTCATTCCAATCGGTTTACAAACAAAAAAGGTACGCGCTATACCTTATACCACGCGTACGAAGTTGCGGGCTCAGCTAGTCTAAAATAAAGTTTTTGAAATGGAATTTGATAAACCTCACGCCTGATGGAATTTATATAAGACTTTGTTCATGGAGAACTATTAGCAAATAATTTAAAAGTAGCTTTAAAATCAGATAAATATAAGTATCGTAATATTATAACGTGCAAAATAGTGTTTTCTTTGCCTGATGATAAAGAAAATAACTATCTGGCAATAGGTACACATTTTAGTAGGTATAAACATTCCTTATATTTGTAGACCACACATAGAGCATAAGTATCCCTTCATCGTTTTCATGACGGTGCAATGAATATATCTACAGCAGTACACTCTGTTATTGAAGTCGCCCCCAACTGGGACCCGCTGAGACTAGCTGCTTGGACACAGGGCAGTCGACGTTGGTGCAATTTATAAAATATAGCGGAATTTCAAAATAATCAGTAAACGCTACTACAAACAAGAAAGACTAATATTAGAAGATATGACCGCAAATTAGATATCTGTAATGAGGAATTTTCAATAACTATAATGAAGGTTACGTTAAGTAAATATTGTTATACTTTTTTGTCCAATGCGCATCATGTAACTAAAAGAATTGAGTTTATTAAAAAAATATACAAAAATGTAGAAGGCCTAAAAAGGCGTGTTGACTATAAGATAAAGGACCCACGCCAACTGGTAGAGATTTATATTTTAATGAGAATAATATTATTCTTATTAGAATGTATTATTGACTTGTATACTGGAACCCGCGTTTCGCTGATACACGATAATGGATGGTGTTGAACAAATTATAGCATTGCTGTAAAGTTGAAGTTAGTAATCGCATAATACCGTTGAATTGTTTTTATGGCCAATTCTTTGGCCGGTGTATGAGCTTTGGACTCGATAGAAATATGTATAATACAACTAAATAAAATTAAACAATGAACTATATTCAACTATATAAACATATGAAGGTAATTTTTAATAACATCTAAATGAAATAACTTTTTGAAAAAACTATTTACTAATTTTAAGTTTTAAAAATTTACAAAATAAAAAAAAATTGTTTTTTACTAGTAGTAGCAGATTTAATAAGGAAAATCTAAATAGTAACGCTTAAACATCGGAATAGTTGAAATCGATTTATAACTAATTAATTCCCGTTGTAAGTTCGTTGTTTGCACCAATGCCCTTATATCTAGTCCACTTACTTGGCAACTGATAAGTGAACAACAGTTTGCGTTGGCACTCGGAACGTGATTATATAGATATAAAGGTGTGCATAGGTGGGTTTATATAAATAACAATTACTTGTTCAAATGAACGATACGTTTACATTCTATACTTATGTAGGATAAGTACGAGTATTAATCTAAAATAATAGTATAAAACTCATACAATTTCTTCAAATACTGATATAGATAATATAATAAACACAATGAAATATTTCATCATAAAATCGCAAAATATAAATTATAACAAAATTATAATTATAATTAAATATTATATAAATTATAATATTTTTTTTCATTATAAATATAAATAATCAATAATAATTTTATGTTATTACCAAATACTTTCAAATGTTTTGACTTAATTTTTAATACATACGTAAATATTAACCAAATATAAGTATTCTTTTCTTACCTGACTTATAGATTATGAGATTGCGATATGGCATATTATTATCAACTAAAAATATGTTCTCTGTTTCTAAAGGATAGTGTGGTTACTTATAATCAAATTACAATCGGATCATAAACTCTAAATTCTATAAGTTTATAATATGTTTCAATAAATTAGTTGAGACGAAATTCCTTGAAAGTGGTCTTAGGCGGGCGGGCGGTACGCTCGCAACCGAAGGGCGGGCGGCTCATCCGGCGGAAATGCTTGTTACTTTACTATCGGACCAGTAATTACGAATCGAGAGATGAAGGTAATCCCATTTCTAAACGACGAATCGTCTGATAGGAAATCTAATATTAAATTAATACTAATTCTCGCATACTAATATTATAAATCTATAAAAAAGGCAGTATATACGGTTTTTGTGATTTTGTGATTCAATATGTATATGGATGGCAATTATCTTAACTCCTATGTCTAAGAAAATATTTTACTATCTGAAAAACATTTTTTCCATGTAGACACAGGCTACATGGAAAAAACGCATCCGCGTTGAAAAGTAAAGTATACAAACAAATATTTTGTGTTTGTCCACGCTAATCTCAGAAACGGCTTAACCGATTTGAATGCGGTTTTCACTGATGTAATGTAGCAAGCTTCCCGTAAAATTTTAGTGTATACTCATTCCAATTGGTTTACAAACAAAAAAGTTACGCGCCATACCGAATACCACGCGTACGAAGTTGCGGGCTCAGCTAGTTTAGATTAAAAACACTTGAATGCAAACAGTCGACCACAAAACGTCCCGCATCGATCCCCTTGTAAAACAAGAGGACTGAATTGACTGAACTGATACCGTTTATGTACGGAGCCGGTCCGAGCTTGTAAGACAAATTAGTTCGTGTCTACGGGATCGAGACAAGGAGGCTATTTCTAAAGTAAACGTAGTCAGCGTTCACATGCACCTACAGATGAGGAGAAAACATAAACATATGTCCGAATTACTTTTAGCCTGACTCTAATATTATAACATAAAAGTTTTTGAGCGTGGATATACATTATGTATGTTTGATACTCTTTCCCGCAAAAACTACTTAACCAATTTTAATGAAACTTTACTGTAATATAGTTTATGTACCATAAAGATACGCGTACGACGCCACAGCCAAAAGTTTGTTTCTAATAAAACTATATCTTTTCCTAATCAATTGGCATTTCATCTTGATTGCACATATAGTCTCTCAGTGTGTTTTTTCGTATTCTGAACAAAGTTTAATTTCCTGTCGTAAAATTATACTAGAACAATTTACTACTGAGTTAAACGAGGTATACTATAATCAATATCAGTATACCAATATCGAGTATATAAGTGCTGATTTTATGTACTATACAATTTTTTGTAGATTAAACTTTGATGAATTAAAAAAAAATCTCAGTAACACTCAGTAATAAAATAATAGCAAATTATTTTGTTGCTTATGAGTAACTAGATGGTGCCCGCGACTTCGTCCGCGTAGGAAATATAAATGAGTAATATAACGCCTGACATCTTTATCGCCGGCGCGACGGTGCGCCATTTTTATACGATCCCTCAGGAACCTAACATTTTTCGGGATAAAAAGTATCCTATATGTTAATGGAGGTACCTAATAAACTATCTGTGTGCCGCAGTGGCGTAGCTAACACTTCCAGCGCCCTGGAGCAAAATTTTTCAAGCGCCTTCTCTCATTTTTTGAACGATCGAAAAGTTACAATGTGTACAATGTTACACGTTGTAACTTTGCGAACTTGTAACTAAATATTGCATGCACATAGCTAATAAAAGTATTATTATTACCAAGAAGAATATGCTGAAAGATTACAGATACACTATCATTATTTATTAAAACTGAAAAAAAAATCATACACAAACCTCCAGATGATTCATTTCGGGGTTTGTGTATAATTCCTCACGTGCCCATATGTGAGAGAGGCGTTTGAAAAATTTTGCTCCAGGGCGCTGAAAGTAAGCTTTGCTTTGAAATTGATTTTAGTTCCGTTTTCCACTACCTTTTCTGAGTACACCTAATTATAAATTATGAATATTAATAATTAGGTGGGCATTTACGATTGGCTATTGACAAAAATTTAAGAAGAAAAAAATAAAAAATTGCGCTCCCCAGGCCCCGGCGCCCTGGAGCAACTGCTCCCACCCGCTCCCCGACGCTCATCCAAATCCGTGTGCCGACTTTCATCCAAATCGGTTCAGTAGTTTTAACGTGAAAGAGAAACATCCATCCATTCTCACAAATTTTCACATTTGTAATACATATTATTATTATTTAAAAAAAACACAGCACCAGAAAAATACATCTCTCAACTACTAACACTTACTATACTACACTTCGACGCTGTATATTATGTAGTAGGTACCTACTACATAAATGTCTTCTTTTCTAAAAAAAAAATCATTCTATATTTATTGTCACAGCTTTTTATTTCTAATCTAAGCATTAGTATGAAGTTATGTTTATGCAATCATATCTAAATCATCGCTTGAAGACAATTTTTTTTTTGTTGACTGATTCCTAAACATTTTTTTCTTATTACCGTTGTAATAAGGTTTCATGGGATAATACTTCTTAATTAGATGTTTAAATAGAGTAATTGTGCTGATTTCTCAATTTCCCGTTGCATGAGTGGTTAGGGTGCTTGGCTTAACACTCTGTTCTAGGGTTCTCGAGTTCGATTCCCGGCAGGGTCAGCTTTATACTTAATCGTACTGTAGTCGGCGGCGCACTTGCAGCAGCTTTGGCGTTGCTTGTGTTATAGGCGACGGTAGCCACCTACCATCAAGTGGACCGTATGCCTGTCGATTTTAACATTAAAAAAATCCATTTCACAATATTTTTGCTTTTTTCAATTCAACTGTTACACCGACGGAACTCTATACGAGCGAATCCCGCGGAACACTAAGTAGGTTAGTATTAGATTATTTCTTTCTCAAAAGAAAATTAAACTTTCATTTTTCCGAAATAATTAACTAAATGTTTTAAGATTTCGACTTTGTTTCGCATACAGACAAAGGAAAAGCCCGTTTTGGGCTATGAATGTACAAGCCTAATCAATTTTTAGATTAGCCCAGCTAAAACTTAGCCTTATTAACAATAGCCAAATGCAAAAAGTACGTGAATTTGTTTTTCCATAAACGCACCTTGCGTGTGTCTTGGCGAAACTCTGTGTCTTGGTGTATTCTAGATACTCTTTTGTGTGTTTGAACATCGGCGATTCACTTTTCAGTTAGCATAAACGGTGCATCGAAAAGAAGGACGTAAATAAAATGTAATAATCATAATAGTTATGAATATATTTACCACCAACTTATTTTTGTGGTAACTAAATGTATTTTTTTATATTCTGTGTCTGCATTGAGTTTACATTAGTCCCAGGATTTGTATTCTACATATATGTAGGTACGTATAATGTGCTCTTGTTGGATTTCTTTCTAAATGCCTCCACTGCGTGATGTTCACTTTGTTTCGTGATCTAAATAAAATGATTTCACATTTTCGATGGTGCACACATCTTTTATTCCATTAAAATTTCATAACATATTTAAAATAACTTATTACAAAAACCAACTCATCTTTTTTCAACTCAAAAAGCTAAAGCACACTTTCTTCCAATCTTTCAACATGTGCTACGACTACGACTATTTTTGTTTAATAAGTGGCATATAATGTAATTGTATGACGTAAAATGTCACAACATGATATTTATGACATTATATAAATGCAATTATGATTCCCATCGTATCAGAAAACGTACACGCATCCACGACATAACCTCAAATGCGCTTATTGTGCTATATATTTACAAACTTAGCCATTGCTGATAATTGTGAAGATTGAGCTCATGCAATGTTTTTCAATGTCCTAATTACAGGCCAATTTCCATTTCTGTACAGTCATAGCCCAGGCTTGTATAGGAAACGAGATTTCTCCTTTGGAGACTATCTAGAGATTAATTTCGCACAGTTCATTGAAATAAAGGAAACACCAAATGTATTCAGTTTCTCAAGTGCGCAGCGGAAACGGTAGCAGGAGCAATTGTGACGAAGCCGGAACTAGCGAAGACTTCCGCTCGACTATAAATTTGGCGGGTTTTGGCAGTCTATCCTCTTAGTAACCGCTATAGCTAGTTAACATAGAACATGACTCGAAAGGCTCATGTAAGGTCAACCAATATAATTTATCCTTAATGATTTTATTGGGATTTGCAGAATACCTGCATCGATTTAAAAAGGTCTCCAGCCCGGACTGCCCGTGCGGGCACGGGGTAGCGGAAACAGTTCTGCATTTATTGGTGGATTGCCCCAGGTTCGCGCGGGCGAGATTCGTGCTGGAGCACGACATACATAGATGTAAATATAACAAAAGAAACTATACCGGAAATTGTTAATAATCAATTTTAAAAGAAGAAATTTTTAGACTTTTGTCACAATGTGGAATCGGTGTCGATTAAATCAAACAGGACTTAGATTAATAGTAATAGTCATGACGACGGTATTGAAGATTCAAAGATAAAATGATTTTGGAGAAAAATATATGTTGAAAGGAGTCTAAAAAATTACTCATTTTTTGTATTAAAATTGAGATTAATAAGATTTTCAATAAAATAGAAGTATAAATAACTGCAATCGGCCATGTTAACTGAAACACCAATCAGAGCGAATGACGTCACGCCCAGGTAAGTGCCATCGTGTTGCTTGACTTTTCTTTGACAGAATGAAAAATCTGATGAGATGTCGGTGACGTCACGTTTCATCAGACGCGACGTCACGTTCCATGACATCTAATAGAGCGTTTTCGCGCGTAATTCAAAATAGATTTAAAAACATTCAATAATTCGCGTTGAAATTTAGTTTTTTGTTGAAATATTGTTTTTCTCGGATATGGTAGACGTGTATCTACATTATGGAAGGGAATTTCAAAATTTGTCATCATGCCTATTGCCTACGCAAGGGGTAAAACGTACAAATCCCTCAAAAATTCTTCGAATGTATATTATTAGAAACTAAGAATAGAAATTGTAAGTGTAATAGATATTATAAAATTAGCAGAAGTAAGAGACAATTGTAGAAATGACAATATCCCACGGGACCCCCGGGGGGAAACTAAAAAAAATGGTTTTATTCACAAACAAGCAGCCCGCCCTCGACTTTGTACGGATGCAATTCCATCGCTGATCGCTCTTTCCATTGGTAAAAACCGTAGCAAAATCGGTTGGATGATTTAAAAGAAGTTAGCAGAGAAACAGACAGACGCGGACAGCGACTTCAATAATAATTGAAATTCAATTTATAAATACGTAGAGATAATAAAATACACAAGATGGAATAAAATTTTGCAAATATGCAATCAGCTGTTCGAAAATTGAATTAAAATGTTTTTACATATTTTTTACGTTTTATTTAGTTTTAGGATTATTTAGTTTTAGATGTAAATTATTTATTTTAATTATGTAATATTAAAGTTTATTAATAAAGTTTTAAAATGTTCAAGTTTAATATTGAATGATGTTCGAATTGCAAAAAAGGCACAAATAAATTTTGGAGCATCGAAGCTGCCAGCATCAAATATTTTTATTGTACTTTTCGAAGTAAGAAAATTTGAAAGCGTAAAACGAATGCCCGCGGGCTCTGGCGCCGCTGACGTCGGGAAAGTTCTTAACCTCATTAAATATCCGATAAATTATGTGCACATTTACATAAGGAAAAGATAAAGACAAGACGGGGGTCTCTCGGGGTTGCCATTTTGTTTTTTTTTTTTTTTCATTTTCAAATATCGAAGGGGAGTTGTTATGGGGGTCGCCATTAATGCGGGACCGTATCGAGATTTGTGAATTTATTGCGCCAGCTCAGCTAACGTTTCATTGCGTAATTTCGACTGTAAGGGTATTTTTTTTTGCGTCCCCTCTCTTCGCAAAACTCGTTGATTCGCCAAAGTTGCTGCGATTGCCTTTTCGTGCAAACGGAACGGCACTTGAAATTGTAAGTTTCGTAACGATATTGCCTGACTCGCGAAGTGTATTTATCGCGTCAGTAACTTTGAAACGGGTATGGAATTAAAGCTATAACTTATACTTATATAGGAAATCTTGAAAAAATAAAATCTCTTTAATTTTAAAACCGATCGCTAACAAATGATCTTTCGGTTTAGTAATCAACTCGCACGATTTTATTTCGCACGAAATGTGCGAAACGCCAACTTTAAAAATAAATAAATTTTTAGTAGTCGTTTCGCACCCAAATTATTTCCTTGCGTGCGACACGACACCTTCAGAAAATTGTAGTAGACGATTGGCATACATTATATTTTACTTATAAAATAAAATAAAATAAAATAAAATAAAATAAAATAAATAAAATAATATATAAATAAAATAATAAATAAAATAATAAATTTTAATGAAGTAAAGGCACACAAATGAATCAAAAATATCTTTATTAAAAATTAAAACTCTAATCAAAATGCCTTAATGTATTTTATATTAGTTGTGGCAAGAAACAACACTCGCCAAAATTCATGAATTTTGCATACAACATGTATTCTGTGAAGGAAGAGTACAGTCATCAATAGGGGATCGGACAAATTTTCAGAAAGTGTTTTAAATTAATCTTCATGGATATTTATTCCCATAAAAAATACTATTTTATTTATTTATAACCTTTTAGGTACTCAAAATCATGTTTTAATATTGTTTGTTTGAAAATGCCGCCAAAACGCCACGATAGTTCATCTGAGAGCGCGTAACGTCATTTGTGGTCATATCATAACAAAACAGCTGCATTGGCATAAGACAATGATTGCCCACAAATGACGTCACGCACTGTGATTGGTGTTTCAGTATAGATTAAAAATATTGTAAATAATAAAATTTTATTTCTTCCTTTAAAAATATTTAAATGAATTATATTAAATCATTATTCAATAAATAATCGTAAAAAATTATATATTTTCTTTCTAAGTACCTTTTAGATTTTAATCTGATTACTGTCCGATCCCCTATTATGGCGGCAGGCGCCACGTTGTCAACAGTCTAATTTCGTCAAGGAAGAACCAATAAATAAATGCGGACAGTGCTAATCTATACTAATATATAAAGCTGAAGAGTTTGTTTGTTTGTTTGAACGCGTTAATCTCAGGAACTGCTGCTTCGAATTGAAAACATCTTTTTGTATTGAATAGTTCATTTATCGAGGAAGGCTATAGGCTATATAACATTACACTACCATCAATTTATTCTTCGTCAATTCAAGGGAAAAATTGTAGTCATTATATATTACTAGCAGCCTCCCCATGCTTCGCACGAATGCAATTTTTTCTGCAAATTACCTATGTACATAAAGGTTTCTCGTTGATCGCTCTCCATTAGTGAAAACCGTATCAAAAATGATTTAGAAGAAATTTGCGGAGAAACAGACAGACCGGACAGCGACTTTAATTTATAGTATGTATAAAAAGATAGATATAAATATATATTTTAGGCATTACCTAATTATAACATGAAGAATCAAATAAAACCTAGCCAATTAAAATGCTATTTCATTATCCCTACTTAACACCTACAAGAAAATTTATATAGAGGATCAAAATTAATGAAATTGAATCAATTATATCAATTTTATATAACTTATGTATACTCGTTCGAAAGATTAGAGATAAATCAATACATTCCGATATTATTTTTCTTAAACAAAAAGACCTTTTCAACTGCACAACCAGACGAGCAAGCCACATGATTTTACCAAAAGTAAGAACTACATGAAGCAATAAGATGGTTACTTTTGAGGGAGCACAACTTTTTAATACCTTGTAGTATTAATATTCTTACTAACAGTTGATTATGCAGTATTAACTTATAATATTCGTATCAACAGTTGAATATGTAGTATTAACTTATAATATTGGTAGTAACAGTTGAATAGGCTGATAATCCATCTCTTCTTCTCTTTCATTTGTTAATGGTTTTTGAGTGTTTCATTAACATTTTCTCTGACCTTGTTTCTCTTATAATTCTTTGAAAATTGACCCTTCTATGTTTTCGTAAGAGAGCTTATTCCTATAAGAAGTTAGTGTATTAGTTACAAGATAAGTATTTATGCTGTAATGAGAATAAAAAAATATAAACCTCAATCTAAATTATTTTTAGTATTGCACGTACACTATATGTAAATACTCAATTTGTAATTGTTCTGAAGAGATTGAGAACTTTAAATTCGATATTTTTAAGAAATCTTTCTAGTGTAATTACTTTTTTATTTCGTCAAACTTTAGCACAAAAATTACAATATAAAAATAATATAAAACCTAGAGCCAATTATATGTAAGTATATATATTAAGCAATAAAGTACTATATCTTCATGATTCAATTAAAAAACGGCTATACAAATTGAAGCGTTATTATACTTTAATTTGAAAGGCAAAACAATTCTCAAGTAACGTCCAAGGCAAATAGTTACAGTTGGCAACGATTTATAGACACAAACAGCCAAGTTGGTTCGTTTGTTTGTACATTAATATCGGCGCATTGTCCGCTAAGACAAACTATAAATCCGTTCGCAATAAACTATTGTAGATATTCAATAAATCGACAAGTTGCGAACTTGCCAAACACCGGACTTACGGACGAAGAAAGTATACAACTCACTTACCGGCCACCCAGTTTATTCGGATGGCCATTCTATCGTCTATTTCATTTATCGATATTTGTTGTATGAAATTAATAAAATGTTAACTTCTAATAAATAAAGGGCAACGGGCAGGCTGACTGTTAACTTGATGGTATGTGGTTACCGACCAAAACTATTAAGCTGTAATTACTGCTGTGACATTCTATCGACTATTTTATATATCGATTTTTGTTTTATGTAGTAACCGTCGAGTAATAACGCAGGCAACACTAAATATGGGCTGCCAGCCGTGATAGAAGACATGACTGGCGTGTGAGGGAGAAAGCGGACTTATTCAATCTAACACCAAGTCCTGTCAATCCACCGAGGGCTAAAGTGGTTAACTATGGCTTTTGTTACAATAAATTTAAGAGCATGTATTTTGATATGTTTATATCATCATTGTATTAACACGTGAACCGTAACTTAGTATCTCTTTTTCTGTATTCTAAAGAAAAGATAATCGGCAATTAACGATTTTTTTCCAAAACTAGTTCGCATAAGTTTGTATTTGTTTAAACAAATTTCAAAGAATGATATTTACATTTGACAGGAATAATATTTATAATATACTTATAAAGAATGTAACAGACTTCTTCCTAATCTTCTGAAAAAAAAGAGTTATGGTTTGTCCATCAGCAGCGAGAATTCGAATATCTTCGAAAATTGTTAGTCTGTAAGCCCAACTGGATTTTCACTCGCAGCACTTAGCGATCGAGCATTATACATAATTCTTATTTTATTTATCTAATCTTTTATGCAAATAAGCAGCTACAAATATCTGTTTCGACTGATTTTTTTTTTAAACTTGTAATCGATGTAAACTTAATTCTAGACTAGACCTATCTTTGGTTCCAGTGTTAGCCTATACTTACCGGACACGTATATGTTTGTACACATATAGTACATATAGTATATTTAAGCGTTATTTTCTTAGCATTTACAAAGGCTAGACGATTGAAAAGGACAAAACATCTTGAATTAGTGTAATGACAAATTAGTGATACGTAGTTACATAGAATACAATAACAAAGTGTCTTCCCCTTAGACAATAAGAATCATGTCAATGGACATAATTCTTATTATTAATAAATTTAATAATCAAGGTTATATTAAAATTCTAAGAGGATGTACTTTCCCGCGTATAAACTGTCAACAAAAAAATAATTACAAAACCCTTATTTGAAATCGATATCGATAAAATTTCAATTGCCACATTACTAGTCGCGTTACTATGTTAACGGGTGCGGTGTTTGCGAAAGGCAAGTCTGAGCGTTTTAAGCTGAAGCAGTAGCTTACTTATTACCTGAGATGGCATAACTTAGTCTTACAGTTACTGGTCAATGGAAAAAATACGTTAATGAAATTTTTAATTAATGTTTAATTGTGTGCTAAATATAATATGCTATAACTAGTTGGTGCAAAGGACTTCGTTCCCGTTAATTAATAAAAAAATACACAAAGCATGCCATCTTTAATGCTGTTATAATTTAGCCAATTTTATTTTTAGATGATCTCTCGGGACTTGACGAGCCCGTTGAATGAGTGGTTAGGGTGGTTGCCTTAACGCTCTGTTCTAGGGTTCTTGGGTTCGATTCCCTATCCCCTCCTAATCCCTTATCCTTAATCCTACTGTACTCGGCAGCGCACTTGCAGCTGCTTTGGCGTTGCTTGTGTTATAGGCGACGGTAGCCACCTACCATCAAGTGAACCGTCAGCCTGTCTGCCGATCTTAACACAAAAAAAACAGTCCTTGTCCTTTTCTATACGCCTGACAACGTGTAAGCAAAATTTCATGTAACTTCATGATGATCGATTGAGTAGTTAAGGCGTGAAAAAGTAACAGACAGATAGACAGATAGTTACTTTCACTATTATTCACATTACTTCTCTGTTAGTAACTAGCTGAGCCCGCAACTTCGTATGCGTGGTATTCGGTATAGAGTCTAACTTTTTTGTTTGTAAACCGATTGGAATGAAACAAACACTAAATGTTACGGGAAGCTTGCTACAATACATCAGTGAAAAATCGGTTAAGCCGTTTCTGAGATTAGCGTGCACAAACCCGCAGACAAACAGAAAAAAATTCTAAAAACTATTTTTTTTACCTCGATAACATAAGTACAACGTGCATGTACAATTTTTTTCTTTAAAAAAAATAATAATGTACGGACACGGCTCGTTTACGATTTTATTATATGTATAAATATAGATGACTTATTGAGGTACGTTGCAATAAAATAAAGAAGATTTTTTTTTTTGCTTTATCATGAACAGGATTGTAAATAAAGAGTGAATAAAAAATATTCAAGCATAGAGAAGGATACAGTAGGATTATCTAAGTATTACATTGTCTATGCTAATATATATACCTATAGCATATACAACATAATGTATACCTAACATATATATATATTTTTAATTAATAGGTATGTTATCTATATCATACTAATATTGTAAAGAGAAAAGATTTGTATGTTTGTAATGAATAAACTCAAAAACTACTGGACCGATTTTAAAAATTGTTTCATCTGTAGAAAGCTACATTATCAGCGAGTAATATTTTATAAAAAAACGCGGACGAAATCGCGTGCAACACCTAGTATTATATTATATTAAACATTATTAACGATTTTGTATAATACGTATAATGTATTGACAAAAATGATTAAAAAAATTCATATACGACCCTTTGTTCAAGAAACGTCGTTATACTTGGTAAGCCAGGTTTGCTTCGGTGGGCTCTATCTCCGAAACAATATACCAAAGTATTAATAAGTTTAAGACTTCGCAGTTTCTAGTCTTAGTTTCGTAATGTAGGTATTTCTGAACAATGTTAGCAACTTTTTAAAGGCCTTAAGTAAAAGATAACACAATATGGGTAAGGGTGAGAAGAAGGTTGTGGCATCTGGCAGCCTTTACTCGTACACCAAAACACAAAGCACACGTGCTGTTATCACACAGTTGTTTGTCTATAAAGGGATTGTTGTTGCCATCATATAAACAGTTCTCTTGCCAGTACATTTCGTTCATTTATTTCCTATTTATGTCAACTATCTTTTAAGATATTCACTTAACTTGTAAGTTGTAGATATAAGTGGTCATTTGACAAGTTACTGCGTAGCGGCCGCTAGGGGACAACATAGATACCCAATCAAAGATGCGGGTTGCACGAATCTTAACAAATTAGAAGGGGAGAATACCCTTTAGCAGTAACAGGGTTGACACATGCGTAAGAACGTTGTACTTATTAAGTAATTTCAATTACACTTAATACAGGCTCTTGCGACCCTTATTCACTCATTGAAACACAACAGAACACATGCTGTTATTTCACGGTATCTTCTGTAAGAGAATAGTTACTGCCGCCAAATGCGTTGCCAAATTGATCCAGGGTACCACTGTGTGCCTTGCCACTACTGCCACAAAGAAGTCTTTAGTAACGGTAACCTGATGATTCGAGGTTGCTGAGAATGTTATGAAAACAATGTCCTGAGTTCGTTGCGAGACAAAATCCGCAAGAGAACTTAAGTTACTTACCGATAAAGTTCTACGTAGCTCGTAGATAGTTGAGAAAGAGGTCTATTCCATTCTAATCCATTATTTAAATCCGTTAAAGAAGGGTTGAGAAAGAGATAGAAGCCAAATAGAAGCACACGCAGAAAGCGTACCTTTGCCTCGCTCGGCCGGTTTTGCATCTTGTATGCGATTCAGTTGGTTAGGCATTGGATGTTGATGAGTTGTAATATTATTATAATTATATATAGTGTATAATCATAATAATTATAATAGGCATGATGACGGTATTAAAGAATCAAAGAATAAATGGTTTTGGAGAAAAATATATGTTGAAAAGAGTCTAAAAAAATTACTCATTTTTTGTATTAAAATTGAGATTAATAAGATTTTCAATAAAATAGAAGTATAAATAACTGCAATCGGCCATGTTAACTGAAACACCAATCAGAGCGAATGACGTCACGCCCAGGTAAGTGCCATCGTGTTGCTTGACTTTGCTTTGACAGAATGAAAAATCTGATGAGATGTCGCTGACGTCACGGTTCATCAGACGCGACGCCGTGACACCTAAGAGCGTTTTCGCGCGTAATTCAAAATAGATTTAAAAACATTCAATATTACAATAATACAGAATATACCTCCTTACAGAATACCGCCGTGAAATAACAGCATATACGTGCTGTTGTGTTTCGGTGAGTGAGTAAGGGATGCCAGAGCCCATTTCCTTATCTCCCTTCCTAATCCCTTATCCAATCCTACTGTAGTCGGCAGCGCATTTGCAGCAGCTGTGGCGTTGCTTGTGTTATAGGCGACGGTAGCCACCTACCATCAAGTGGACCGTCAGCCTGTCTGTCGACCTTAACATAAAAAAAAGATAATAAATAAATAAATAAATAAATAAATAAATAGGTCGCGGGAATTCGTATGGCTTTTCTTAAATGTTAAGGCTGACGGTCAACGCCAATCAACGCCAAAACTGCTGCAAGTGCGCTGTCGACTACAGTAGGATTAAGGATAGGGATAGGGAAATGGGCTCTGGCATCCCTTACTCACTCACCGAAACACAACAGATAAAAATTATGACAATTACATTAATAAATATATATTTAAGTGGCAACCCTAATTCAAGCAAGAAGGTAGTCTCATAATGGCGCGCGGCGTCTTGAGTGGTCGCCACTAATGTCTCCCGCGTCAAAGGCTTTTACGTCTATTTCATACGTATCTTCTCGTGTCGGACCTCCGAGACCCTTTGTGTCTTTCAACTATCTAATTCAATAATTAATTTATTATAACATACATATACTAAATAAAAAAGTTGATCAATATTCTAAATATCATATCCTACATGTGTATCGTACATCCTAATCCAAATAATACTTATTATAAAAGTTAAAGTTGAACGTTTGTTTCTCAATCACCCAAAATACAGATTGGGATACAGACAGTATTATTACCAGGATAATCCTGGAAATATGTTAGGTTCCCGATCGTCTAAGAATATATTAAAAAAAATCGGCTCCATTGTCGTCACAGCGATAGTTGTGTATCGTATCGTTATCGTATAGCGTTAAGGAACCATGACTGTACGTTGAGCTTTTTGAAAAAATAATAATAATAATTTATACACGTTACTTATGTTACCGAAGTCAAAAAAATAGTTTTTAGAATATTTGTCTATTTGTCTATGTGCACGCTAATCTCAGAAATGGCTTAACCGATTTGAATGCGATTTTCACTTATGTATTATAGCAAGCTTCCCGTAACATTTAGTGTTTGTAAATTACAAACAAAAAAGTTACGCGCTATATCGAATACCACGCGTACGAAGTTGCGGGCACAGCTAGTTTGGGAATAATGTTTTTATAGGACGTTCCCATCTTTAAAAAAGTATATAAGAGCGATATTGAGTGATTTTTTTTACAATTTTAACTCTAGAAAATTTATTTTACAGGTTTATATACACAATAAGAACACAATAAGTGGGAATAAAATCGGCAAGGAATAATAATATGTGTGTTCTTTTCAAATTAATCTTCTATTAACAAAATTCAACATGGTGTACAAAAATAATTAATTTCCAAGGTTTTTTGTTGACATTTGACCTTTAAAAAAAATTACTTAATTTACAGAGCCTGGAACTAGGAAATGTGAATGTCATTATTTTCTTAAATCCCTTAAATCTGTCAATATTCTTATGAAAGTACATTAATTTTTAATAATATAGGCAAAGATGATGTATTAGTCTGTAAATATAGGTACCTATCTCCAATAGATATTTTGTTAGTTATTTTTCTATGATTTTGTCAACTTTCGCCCAAGCACAGAATAAATAATAGTTGCCCATAGGCAAGTTTCCGAAGATGGAAGCGCCATCTGTTATCGAATTAATTCAACTATCCCGCATCAATCTTCTTATAATGAAGCAACTAATACAACATCTTTGGAAGCAATATTAAAACTCATTAAAAAAAACTGATACTATTCCTTCTTGACAATTGTAGTACAGAAAAAGAAACGAAACTTCATAGAATGACATCAAAAGAAAATGGAAACCAGATTTTTTTGAGATAATATTCAATTGATACTTTTTTGATGTTTCACTCATTGTGACCGACAATTTTTTTGTTATAAAACACTCTAATATTATGTTAAATAGGCGATTACTACAAATTGTAAGTTATGGAATAAGTTTTTTTTGTAAGAAAATTTTTATTTATTTTGTTAATCAATTTACTTTCATTCAGTTAAAGATAAACGAAGGGTCTCGGCATAGAAGAGGCTTTAACACTAGCTTTTTACCGCGGCTCCACTCAATCTTTAACCTATCTATTAAAATTATAAAGAGAGAGAGAGAGAGAGAAATAAGATTGTTTACCTAGAAGATAATCTCTGGAATTACAGCTATTTAATTATTTTTCTAACTATGCTTACCTATTATTCCAGATGGAAATGGCTATATTTTAGGTTCCAACCGTTCGAAATCAGTGTAGTTTTTTTTTTAATAAAGTGTCGTATTATAACTCAGAAACCTATTACTGTAGGTATTACCATAGATAAAATACTACTTAACCAGTATAGATGGTCAACTTCCATATAACGATCTGAAGCCAATTTCATATTGGGATTTCCACTCCCTAGATGTCACTAAGAGTCTCGAATTTAACATTAATGTGTGTTTTGTTAAAAATTATAACCAACAAATTCAATCACGCAGTTATAGTTCCTTATTATCGTGGTAATAACTAGAGGGCGACGTTGCTGAGAGGTACTTTTATCATTAATCTGTGACTTTTATGTATGATATTATTGCCCTATTTTTTAGAACAGAACCTATACCGTTCATACGGCCCTTTTATCGTTGTTCGTGCCCACTTTTTTTATATTTTAAATAAATTTTAGTAGTGCCATCTCTTGTACATGAGAATTGACTGAATGGTCGACTGCAGCGACTCTAGCGGATTTTTAATGACAACAAATAAGCGACAAACTACACAGGCGGCATCTAGAAATAAGCGAAATTGGATAGGGTACGGATTCAATGTACGTGAGTGACCATCTATACTGGTTAAGTAGTATTTTATCTATGGTATTACATAGTCAATTTTGTGTGCTAAATTCCATCCCAATTCTTTCAAAATTTTATCTCAAATAAATTATAAACACCCATACATATTTGTTTACATATGAAATAATTTTAAAATTTTTATATATGGTATATGCTTTTAAAAGAAGTCTATACAAATATTTATAGTCGATCAATTACAATAAATTAGGTAGCTGATTTTATTGTCCATAGTTAAATAGTCCGCAGAGAATGAAAAAGAAGGCCGAAATACTGATAACCATAAAAGTCAGAAAACTGGAATACTTTGGGAATATCATTCGCGGCGAGAAGTATGATCTGCTGCAACTGATCATGCAGGGGAAAATACAGGGTAGACGCAAGCCGGGCAGACGACGTACTTCCTGGCTCAAGAATCTCCGCGAGTGGTATGGCCGAAGTACCAGATCGCTATTTCGAGCCGCCCCGCCTCGAGGGTTAGGATAGTCATGTTGATAGCTGACCTCCGATAGGAGATGGCACTGAGAGAAGAAAAAGAAGTTAAATAGCGAAACAAACAAACAAACAGACGACATAGGTATTACGTACCTACCTCCTTGCTTTAGCCTACTGATAAGCCAATTATTTAAAAGAGACCTATAACAATAGTTCTATCTACAAATTAAATCAAAATAGTTTCAATAGTTTTTCTGTTAAAAAGTAACAGAAAAACAGATTTGTTTTCATGTTTTATTAAGTTACATACATTGAAATTACTAATACGATTCTAACTTTCAGTTCGCACAAAGTTTACGATGCAAAACACACTGGACCAGATGCGCCCATTCATACCAAAAACGATATCACATTGCGAGAGTTTTAAAGTAAGATAACCATTAATTTAATAATATTTATATTAAAAAGCGTGGCAAGTTGACGGTTAACTTTTTGTTCGTGGCTACCGTCGGCGCTTAAAATCACATGCAATAGTAGAGATGATATATCCTACAAGACGTATTTGTATACAGCAGTAGCTATGCAGAAACACTACAGAATGAATTTTCAATTTGGCATCTTGGCAAAATGGGCAAGAGAGCAAATTGGCAAAAAATCTATTTCATATCTAAACATATAATAAAATCGTAAACAAGCCGCGTCTGTACATTAAATATTTTTTCAAAACAAAACAATTTTTACCTTATATTACTCTGTCACCTATATACACGAGCAACACTAAAACGATGAAATTGCGATGCCCACTTTGAGAGAATATAGGGAAAAGCAGATGTTGGTGATAGGAGAAAAGATTCTGGTTTGCCTAACCAGCTGAAATACAACACACGACCTGTTATTTCATGGCTGTTCTTCTGTGGGGGCTTGGTGGTTTCTTAGGGTTCGTGAACACATGGATAGATGGAATTGAATTCCTAAACTGATGTATTTTATTTATTTTCCGAATGAAAATGAACATAAAATCTAATAGTAATATGTTACACTCTAAAGGCGTAAAATGAACGCGTGAAACGCCGTGTTCCCTGCAACTACTAATAGATACAAGAGTAAAATTAATGTATTCACTAAGAATATTTCTAATTTTCAGTTACAATCGTCCATCGACAAGGTCCATTCACAGTACAACACCTCTCCTAGGTGTCGAAGAAGTGAAAGCTCCTAATTTTCCTGATTCAGTAAGCAGTGGCGATGTGAAGTAAGTTCGTTTATTTATTTATCTTTTAAGAAGTAATAAGTATAATGTGAGAATGGATAATATAATTATAAAATTTCATTTAATAAACTTTATTAAAATTTAAAAGTTAAAGACAACAATTTGCCACCTAACGAAAGAAGGGGACCAAAGGGGAGCCTATTAGGGTGCGTTTCCAACAGAGATGTGCGAGAACGCGTAGCGAGGGATGTGCTTTTCAAGAACCAATAGAATCGCTTCATTTTCCCTTACTCGCTTAGCACAGCTCTGTTCGAAACGGCTTAGCGGAGCGAGAGATGTCTTGCGAGGTTTGTGCGAGGTCTCAAGTGCAACTCTCACATTTTGCAACTCAAAGTGAGACGCGAGGGGCTAAGACTACCTATATAAGTATATTGGCTCCGATCCCACTACATTCAGCCGACACATTTCACAGCTTCGCAGCGTATCCTCG
The DNA here is from genome assembly GCA_910589475.2 of Bembecia ichneumoniformis. NCBI lineage: Eukaryota > Metazoa > Arthropoda > Insecta > Lepidoptera > Sesiidae > Bembecia > Bembecia ichneumoniformis. The sequence continues at coordinate 4,928,662 of OU342537.1, read as the reverse complement.
CATGAAACATTTTCCTCGCACAGCTTTGGTGGAAACCCCCACACATTTTCACAGCACAGCTAGACATCCTCGCACGACACATTTCCCTCGCACATCTCTGGTGGAAACGCACCCTTAAAGTAGTGGCGAATGGACTTAAAGAAGATCATCTTGAAATAACAACATGTGTGCTGTTGTGTTTCGGTGAGTGAGTAAGGAATGCCGGAGCATATTCCTGTATCCCTTCCTAATCCCTCACTCCTACTATGGTCAGCAGCGCACTTGCTGCACCTGTGGGGTTGTTTGTGTTATACCCACCTACCATAAAATGGTTCGTCAGCCAATCTAACTACTTTAACATATAAGATGCATTTCCAATGAGATGAACTGCAGCGACGGGGCACACAACATAATACAAGCTTACTGGATAACCCGTCTAGAGGCTGTAATCATCAGTCCTTTCGGAAGTCCATCCCGTTAAATGGTAGTTTGCGCTTTGTTTCGATGCGTGTGTATGGTTGTCAGGACCTTTATTTTTTACATAGGGAAATCAGCGATCCTGATTCAACTGCCAGCAATGGGGCGCTGGCAGGATATGCGGGATTTCTACCAGCTAAAACCCCACGGTGTTCCTTATCCACGTACGCGTGGGACGGGGGAGAGGTGTCAGCTCGAGCATTTCGTCCTGCTCTCCCGCCAGCGTTAGCCCGCTCGAGCGCCTTCATGATTCATCGGTAGGGGGAGGGATGGTAGACTCCCTCCTCACCGGATGGCATCTGAAATTTGGGAAGACGTGCCGGAACACAGACAGTACAGACACGTCTTTCACTAAAGCCGGGTTGGTAGGTGAGCAGATCCCCATATCCACTCACCCTCCGGCTGATCACGGGGCTTGGAGTTGGCCGTACAGCCTCCTCGCCTCCCGGGATGGTTGTCAGGACCTATATCAACTCTTGTTCCCTTAAGGATCGATAGTGCTAGGCAATCACATACCTTTAAATGGACATCAACCTACTTTCTAGAGAGTTAAGGAGTTAATATTTAATTTACAGGTTAATTAAGAAAGAAGGTGATGCAGTAGCTATGGATGAAGTTGTGCTGGAAATTGAGACTGATAAAACAGCATTGCCTGTCATGTCACCCGGTAATGGAACAATCGTGAAGATGCTCGTCAAGGATGGAGAATCAGTGAAGTCACAACAACCGCTGTTCTCGGTCTGATGTTATTTGTTCTACTTATATTAAAAAATCATCCTCAAACTCTTCTTTTGAGAGAAAAAGGAGAGAATTGACAAACTTAAAATTTATAAGGAAAGATTAACAATAAAATTAAGAAAACATGATTTAGGATAAAATTTAAACATTGTAAATACAAAAAATTTACGGCTCTAAATAACTTTTGCTGGAGTGAAGTGACCAAAACAATTTTGGCTGGAGGGACCAAACCAAGTTTAATCCACCAAAGCAAAGACTGAAATCTTGAATTCAAAGCTTCATAGCTTGAATAATTACATTAACGAATTTGATTTTGTAAAGTTTATGTTGATTAAGTTTTCAATAAATTTAATATTTCAATAGATTATCCTTAATCTTTCTATGTTCGGCAGTGCACTTGTAGCACTTGTGCTCTTTAAGTGGACCGTGACCGAGTCTGACGACCTAAACATAAAATATAAAACAAAGGGCATATTGATATTCTGAAAGAAAATATTTACTGCCTCCATATGGGCATATGATTAACTGCTTCAGTTAATCATGATGGGTAAAGTGGAAGAAAAGAGACGACTTTCTCCTTCGCTGGGGAAAGTCGTGCATAAGAACATCCGGGAGTGGATTAGAATTGCCTCAGTTGAGCAACTGTTCCAGTTGGCTCTTGACAGAGACCAGTTCAGGGAGTTGACAGCCAACCTTCACCACTTAATCGCTCGCTACTACTAAAATGTACTATAACTACTCGATTTTGAAATGTTTAGGTAGATGTGACTGGAGTGGCTCCAGCGAAACCCGCAGCTGCTCCTGCAGCCGCCCCAGCTCCCACCCCTGCCGCCGCACCTGCTGCTCCTCCCGCACCTGCACCCGTCGCTGCCAAGGCTGCGCCCGCACCAGCTGCTGCCAAGCCAGTTGTAGTTCAAAAGGCAGCCGCTGGACCCACTGTAATTTTCATTGTTCTCTTATAAGTTATAATTTTAGAATTTAGTAAGATCTTCACCCATTTTAGGGAAAATAATTTCATATGAGTATCAACTGATGGCAAGTGGCTACCGCCGCTTATGGAACTGTGGCACATGATATTTCTAGCTGCAAAAAACTATTTTGATCCATTGGCAAGCACTTGTAATTTGATGTAATAATCAAATTGGTCGTACGGTTCAATGGCCAATACAACAAAAATACAAAAAATTGCTCTTTTGCTCTTTTATATATACATTTTTTAATTTAAAGTATACAAATCGTATCGCAACTAAAACATTAATTGTCTCTTCTATCTATGACTAAATTTTAATACAAAATGTCACCTTTGAAGCAAGTTTATATATTAACAAATCTCTTGTTTTGTCCGATCTGGGCAACTAAATACAATTTTATATTTAGGCACTTTCAATGTTAATATCTAAATATAGCCTTCTTGTCGCCATCGTTTAATCCTGTTATTTCTTTAATGTTTCAAGGTTGCAGCACAAAAAATCGGTGATCCAACGAAGACGATATCTGGAACAAGGACCGAGTTTCCTGTAGCCATGAACAAAATGAGAAGACGAATCGCCGAGAGATTGAAGGAGGCTCAGAACACGACCGCAATGTTGACCACTTTCAACGAATGCGATATGAGGTCGGTCAAACTGAAATTTCTACCTTAACTTTAAACCTTGACAATTTTCTTTGTGCTTATTATCTTTTTTATAATGCCTTTCACCCGAGTTTGGTAACTTGAGGATATCATCTCCTATTAACACAAGCAACACCAAAGGTGCTACAAGTGCGCTGTCAATCTAAGTACAATAAAGGATGATTCATAAAACACCGTGCTGCCACCGTGCACCGGGCCGTGCGCTCGCCGTGTTTTTCTCAACGGCCGGGTCAAGGCCGTGGCGCGGACACGGCCCGATGAAGTATGAATTGGTTCATACAAAAGCATACTATGAATATCTTGACCGGGCCCCGGCCAGGGCACGTTCTGGTGTAATATACATCCACCTTTAAAGATAAGGGATTAGGAGAGAATGGGCTCTGGCATCTCTTACTCACTCGCTGAATCACAAAAGCACACAGCAGCAGCCCATGTGGCCTGTTACCAGTGTTACCAATAATTGTCTTGCTAATTGGACCATAGAAAGAAATTATGCATTCAGAATAGCCAAAAATTTACATATTGTTAGTTATACAAAGAAAAATATTATGATTTGTTATTTCAATATTAATTCCTTTATCAAGTCGTACCTTTTAAAACTAAGGCACTAAGCAGACAACTGACAGACGTCTGAAATGAAATTTTGACATGACTGATAATTGTCCTGGTGCAAGCAAATGTGTCGACATTTGCAATTATCAGTCGTCAAAGCCTTTTCTTACTTGCATTGTTTAATCCTGACTTTAATCCTAATATTATACATTGTTTAATCCTAATATTATAACTAGATATGCATCACGTACCTACCTATGATACATTCTTTACATCGAACGAGCGGTTGCATGACTAGTTTTAAGAACAAGCCACCTGCGTGTGGCTCGCACCCCTCAGGGTGACAACGACAACTTACTAAAATGACAACTTCCGAAAACAACAATTTCCTAAAACGACAACTTTTTAGAATGTTAACGTCCTAAAATGACAACTTTTTAAATCGACAAATTCTTAAATTGATTCTCTTAGATAATGGCCATTTTTAAAATGAGCCGTATTGCCATTTTTTGAAAAAGAAGTGAAGTGAAGTAAATTGATTCTCGGTCCGCCGGGGTAAAACTAGCAAGTCATTTTTATACTTAGACATTCATCAACTTGAAAAAATTATTTTGCGCCAAAATTATTAGTGTAGGTACGATTTTAGAAGACGTAATTTTTATACTTTGACCTTTTTTTCAATAGTCTTTGTCAGCTGAATTGCGTAAGCTAGACCCTTTTTAAGGGATATTTGTCATGTTTGTCGCTGACTGTACTTTCATTCGATTTTGTCCCTTGTTTCTGTGAGTGAGTAAAGGAAGCCAGAGCCCATTTTCCTATCCATATTTTATATCTAACATTTTGCACGTAGGTGAAAAGTGCAAATTTTATCTACATAGCTTCAACGGTGAAGAAAAGGGTTCGCAAAATGGACATTAAAAAATATTAATGAATTAAATTCACTATTTTTTTTTCAGCAAGTTAATGCAATTCCGAAAGGCGAATTTGGAACCGTTCATGAAGAAATACGGCGTGAAACTTTCATTTATGTCGCCGTTTCTGAAAGCTGCCGCCAACGCGCTGATGGATCAACCGGTGATAAATTCGGTCATCATTGGCAACGACATCGTTTATAGGTAAAATTGCCCGTGATTGTCCTTATCCTTGCACGATCGTGATCCTAACACTACCAAATATGACAAAAAACCTATTTAATTCACAATATAAACGTATGTAGTTAGTTATAATTGTATTGAAGGTCGGCAGGAAAACTGACCGCCGAATTGATTATGCGTGATTATTGTCGTCTCTTAACACATGAAACGACAAAGCAGTTGAAAATGCACTCTCAACATGATAGTATAAGTGTAAAGACGGGGTGGAGGTTAGGCTCTGGTGTTCAACGGTAGGTCACTGAAACCCAACAAAAACACAACAGCAAAACACAACAAAATTGTGGTCTCATGTAAGGGTCTAGTCACAATCTTACATACGAATAAGTAAAGCAATTTCGCAAAGTGGACATATTATATTAATATGCCAGCTGAGCTCGCAACTACGTACTCGTGGTATACGGTATAGCGCCTAACTTTTTTGTTTGTAAACCGATTGGAATGAAATAAACACTAAATGTTACGGGAAGCTTGCTACAATACATCAGTGAAAACCACATTTAAATCGGTTAAGCCGTTTCTGAGATTAGCGTGAACAAAAATTCTAAAATCTATTTTTTTGACCTCGGTAACCTAAATTTCGTACAACGTGTACAAATTGTTTTTTTGAAAAAATGTTTAATGTAAGTACAAACATGGCTCATATACGATTTTATTATATTATGTATAGATGTATAGATGTCATGGACACTAATTAGTTACGTTCGGTATACACAGATGTCTACGTTTTATAAGTTCAAATAGTTCGTTTTTTCGACGACAGATGTCGCTGCGCCGGCAGTTTATAACGCAATATCGTTTCGTTTCTCAACGCGGACTACACTTTTCATACAAGATTTCGACATTTGTTTTTATAAGCCCAGAAAAACGCTCTGATATTGCTTGTTATACTACAATAGAATTAGTGAACATAAATACATGCGTCAGCTGTCACACAGATGTGAAAGTGACCGATAACGTAACGCTTTTTGGTTAACGCTTGTATTAATTTTACTCCTCATAAAATTTCCATACCGTATAATTATGAAAATCGAGTAAACTCCACAAAAAGGGTCACTGACGAAGTCGCAGAAAAAAGTTAGTGAGGACATATATTAGAACATGTAGAACATTCATTCATACACATTATGTAATTTTATAAAGATCATGGACTAAGTCGCGAGCAAAAGCTAGTTCAAAAGTACATATGTTTGAAAAATCATCAGTTTATGATTTGGTTCATAGCTGTTGTATGTAAAATTGTCGCATCGTAACGTAGTTGTCCATAATGATGTAAGGCCTAGCATCCACCAACAAGTCGTGTTCTGTCGTTCAGAGATTACGTTGACATCTCGGTAGCTGTGGCGACGCCCCGAGGACTTGTAGTGCCGGTACTCCGTAACGTGGAATCAATGGATTATCCGCGTATAGAATTGGGGCTCAACGGATTAGCAGAAAAGGCCAGAACTGGTATGTTGGTGTGACTATTTTCTGTGTCTTGAACTAAAATTATAAGCTTAGTTATTTTGTATCAGACAACTTATCCAACTGAAATAATTATGTATTCATCAATTACATGATCGATGATTCATATTCCACTCACGCTGATCACTTTGCGGTCCACAATGGATTGGCAGGACCTTGTCTTCGGTGATTGCTAGCCTCCTCATCCACGCCGCCTGGTTGCTTCGCGAGGTTTGACTTCACCGTTAGGGCATGATAGTATCATTTCCAATCCACTTATCCTTTTCAATTTCAGGTGACATATATTATTATGATTGAAAAGGGCTCAGATATTCATTAGTTTTATATATATGTATAAGGACGTGTTTACATATATGATACGAATTATTATGTCAGCCAGCCGCGTGATCACCGCGCGGCGATAGATTATGGAAAAATGAGCTTTGTTGCAACTGCATAAAGTTAATTTATCAAAGAATCTTCATCGGAATTATTCGAACGGGCGGGAGAGCGCGCCCACCGATCGCGGTGATACTGCGCGGTTGGGTGATTGCAAAGAATTTGAATGTTGTTGCCTAGACTGTAGAGTTTAAATTCGCTGCGAATTAACACAAGAAATTTTCACAACACAAGAATTTAACACAAGAATTAAGGGAATAAATTTTTCGCGTCCGTCTGACTGCAGCCTTAGGCTGGTTATAATGTTCTATTACAAAATTAAAATAAATAAATCGAAGGAATTAGACCAACAAATTATAATTCTGTAAGGTTTCGCAATGTCGACTTCTTATAAAATTTAATTAAGCCAATTTTTAATTTACTAATACAATATTGAATTTCTTGAATGACATTTTTTTTTCTTTTTTCAAAATGTTGAATTTCTAAAATGATCTCGTGTGTATGGACGTATGGGTTATTCAACATTGGTAAATAAATAATAGGTTGGGGGGAAAAGTTTCTTCGCTTTTTATATAAAAATTCAATACTTTTTTAAAAGTTTATTTACATTTAATTACAGTAGGTATACATATGTGCCATTTTGTTCGATGTCTTTTTGCCATCTTGTAGGTAGTGACATGATCACGTTGCTGTAGTTTTGGGACTTCTGATCAAAAAAACGCTATAATTAATATAATTTAAAAAAATGGTGGTCGTGGTTATAACGGACTCTCCTGGAGCCGCAAAATGACGTGATTTTTTTTTAGGCAAATTAACCCCAGCGGACATGCAAGGTGGCACGTTCACCATAAGTAATGGTGGTGTGTTTGGATCGCTTCTCTCGATGCCCATAATAAATCTACCGCAGTCCTGCATTTTGGGCATGCACGCGATAGTTCAGAGGCCTGTCGCTATTGCAGGAAAGGTATGAAATTACATAAGATTCTATTAAAATTTAACCCGCGAAAGAGCGGTAAATGTAGATAATTGCATAAATTGTGTTTTGTACATTGAAATTTATAATTACATAATCACAATATTAGAAGCTAAATTTGCCTTAAGTAGACCTAACACTTAAGGCGACTTTAAATTTTATCTTCTCACCGCATTTATAACTTTTTACTGTCATGGTGAAATTTTACTTGTAATAAACTAGCGTCCCGCTCCCGGCACCGCACGGTTGCTTCATTTTCTGCTAAATATTTACACAAACATATACTTCCTCCTTTATCGCTCTTGCCATTAGTGAAAACAGTATTAATATTCGTTTCGTTTCGCTGCCTACCTTGATATCAACCTTGCGATATCAAGGTACAAATGGTTCGAATACAAATGGCGTGTCTAATTTATTTTTTGTCTACAATGCACGAAGGGAGTAATCTTCAAAAGATACCCTACAAACAAATGCAGCATGCAATGTAAATGCGCATAGGGTTATGTGAGACTTTTACCGCACTAAAACACGAGATGGGCGTGGTTCTAGTCCATAGGGGACTTTGGAACTGTCACCGGTCGTCAGGGGGCGAGAAGCGCCCGGCCCTTACAAAGAAAAACTTAACTAATGCTTAACTATGAGGGACCGGGTAGCCCTGGAGAGCCAGTTGCAACATATACTGCCTAAAAATATGAGAAATGTGCAATGATCTTATCTTCTGTACAGGTGGAGATTCGACCAATGATGTATCTGGCATTGTCGTATGACCACAGACTTATCGACGGTCGTGAAGCGGTATTGTTTTTACGCAAAGTCAAATCCGGTGTAGAAGATCCAACGTCAATTCTAGCTGGCACTTAAGACAAAACTGCATTTAAATTATTAAATTTATATATATTTGTAAAATCAGATTTTTATTTCTTAAATAAATTTTGTAGGCTGCAACAAAGACGTCCACATGGAAAATTAAAGACGAGCCATTGTCGGTTCCTAGTAATTAAAAAAGAAGGGAAAATTATATTTAAGATGTTTGAAAGATTTAAAGTTTTAGTTTAAAACCGCCTGCGATTCTTATTGTGGTAGGTACAAAGTTCACAATTAAAGACAAGCGAGTTCAATAAGTTATCCTATTGTACAATAAGAATTGATTACAACAAGAAGAGTTTTTTTACGAGCGGCCACAGGTTCTGCAAGTGCGCTGCCAACCATAATAGGATTAAGGATAGAGAATTAAGACGGGATAAATAGGGAAATGGTAGACTTCGGGACAAAGTCCTTCATGCATTTGACAATCTGGTTCGTGCATAGTGAGAACGTGATATTAAAACATACATAAAGTGACGATAAACAAACGAGCTCGTGCTACTGAAGAATTATCGCGAAAAGAAAGCGAATACCACACGCTTTTTAAAGAACTCCTGAACAAAGAAAAAAATATATACAATTTTTTAGCATTACCTAAGTATTATCGAGATCATGTGGGGTGGATGTGGGCTCTCTCGGCTAGGCTAGTTTATACGGAGCCAGTGCGTTGGCGCCAGTCCTAGAAACTTTCCACCGCTGCCTGGCCTGGCCCTTGTTTTTTAGACGAAGCCAAGTGATTCTTGGATTTTTCTTGCGGTGTGCAGTGTACACACGTTCATTACACGTGTCCGCAATGGTAGCGCGGGGGCTGCGGGGCACGCGGGCGGAAGTCACTGGCTTGAAAAATAGGCGAGCGCTCTATTCACACCAGCGTTAGCAGCCAGCGCTAGTTTGGCTTGAAAAACTGTTTATACGAGGCCAATAACAAGCCAGCGAAGGCTGCCAGTCTCACTGGAAGCCAGCGTTGGCTTATACCAAGCAACACCACAGAATAAAATATGATAGTACAAGTAGTAACACTAACAATAGCGCCATCTGATATTTTCACTTGGAACTAATACTGTATTTATTATAATGAAGGCCAACGTTGTTGGCACACGGGGCCATAAATCATTCAAACGCTAGGGTTGTGCATGTTCTGCACGCATTGTCGATACTTTGAGTACCTACTCATTGAGTATTGCTAAGAGAAATATATTTTTCAATTTAATCTACTATCAGTTGCTAGAATAATTGGAAATGTTGCAAATTAAATTTGTTGCAGCTGGAATCGACCGTAAGAATTTTGATATCTCTTCGTTCTTAGTATATAGCGATTGTAAATATTGTAAACATGATGTTTTCATATTTTAAATTGTATATAATTTTAGGTGTAAGATTTTATTTATTCATAATAAAATAAAAGTTTTATTTACATAATCGATAGTAACACGGCGCATCACTAGTCCTCGCCATAAGGCCAGTAAGTGCGAGAGAGCATGCGATATTGGCAATGCTGCTCCAACATTTTATGGCCCCGTGTGCCAACAGCGTTCGGCGCATACAATAGTACTTGTACTATGTTTTATGTGCTATTAAGATAATATAGAATGTGTAAAATTATTGTACAAGAAAATTGAGAATTAGGAAAATTTTAAATTTGAGAAGTTAAAATTTGAGAAGTTAGAATTTGAGAAGTTAAGTTTAAATTTGAGAATGTGGAATCTCAGACCGACAAAAACTATAGACGGAACAATACACACTCTTAAATGAGGCAGGTAATAGGAAGACGATTCTGCAATAGGGTGACGGACGCTCTATAGTCTGACGCGAATAGTTGATATACCTTTTTTTTTTTTTTTTTTTTTTTTTACGAGGAGAAATCCATTTACGAATTCCCTACCGCTGGCTAGGCGGTAGGGATATGTGGGACTCACCCAGTCAAGGGACTGGTCCTACCCACTAAAACTCCCCGGTGTCTCCTTGCCCTTTGAGCGGGGTGGACCGGGTTCTGCCGAGGCAACAACTCCGATCCACCCCAGGGCGAATAGTTGATATACCTAACTATATTTTTTGTTTAATAAATCTATATCAATAATTTCGTCAAGGGGTACGGTAGACTCGACTGAAACCTTACCTGAATAATAAAACATTCGAGTTGCAACATATATCCGCAAAATTCGGATTGTCAAGTATTTTGTTAAATTCTAATGGTGCTGACAAGATTATATTATATTTCGATGGTGCTGACAGACAAATCTCAGTCGCCATATTGCCCACTCTAGCGAAACGTCACGCACTGACACCTGTGACATCTTGCTTTAGTGGCTAATAAACGTTCCGTTTCATTCATACTAGGGCACATACGCCTCGCCACTCAATACGTCGTCGTCGCACCATTCAAGTGTCGAAGACTTTGCGTCTTGACAATGTTGCGGCAAGAAACGTCTTGCCGCAAACATTGAGCGAAATCTATGCCGCTTTGCCTTTAATATTCCTTGAGAACCGATAACTACAGAAATATCTACCTACATTTTGTACCTACATGTGTACATATTATGAGTCACATTACACCCGAGCGAAGCCGGGTTTTCATCTACTAGTATTATAACAATTAATTGGGATAAAAGCTGTTAGTGGATAACATTTTTAACTGCATATATAAACACATGGTCACTATACGACAAGTAGGGTTACGCAAACATCTTCAGCGAACCGTCTTCACTTTTTAGAACGTTTTTGTTCGTAAGGGCTCTGCCTATAGTTTTTTTTGGTCTGAGTGTGGAATATTAAGAATACGTACATATACCTAATCATTGGGAATAATAACACTTGTGCGAGACCGCTTGAATTTATTTTCTCGCGCGTAGTTTTTAATTTACGATAACTCCTAAGTTATTCATTGAAATTGTATGGTGCTATTATAATGTTTATGAAAGCTTGAGGTAACTATTAACATTATTTGATAATGATTAATACTGTATCCGACTAAATAGCTTTTCCAAATACCACATTTTATGTGATCATTTTTTAGAAGGTAGAATGGGTATAGTATTTTGCAGACCTATAAGAGAAACAATCCCGCCTTACATTGTTTTGTTATATTTCAAAGGGATTAGGCATCGTTTTTCATAATGTCGTAACAACATTTCAGTGTGTCGTAATAACTGAAATGCCAGTCTTACTGCACTTTTTCAAAAATGGCGTCCATCTTAACCGTGACAGGGCGACCAAAGCGAGGTGCATCTTTGACATCAAAATTCCTGGATTGAAAACGATTAAACCAACTTTGTGCTACTCTCACTGACACTGCATTAGGCCTTTTGCACTTTAAGTTAATATAGTCAATGTAACATTTTTTTCTCCAAATATTTTTATTTTTGTAATATTTTTTCTTGACCTTTTATTTCTTTTTTATGCTCTCTAAACTGCAATAGTGTCAAACATAATAAAATACACATATTATTTACATTGATTTATATACATAAAAATAGGAGATCAACTACCACAGATTATTATGTTATTGTCGGTGCCCGCGTCGATTCTAGCTAACCACGGACGCAAAGAACATAATACTTTCTGCACCCTGCTATTAAATTATTAGCGTATATGTGATTTATTATTTTGAATAAAACATAATTTATACTAAATTATTTTATATTATTTTTGTTAACAAAATATACCTACTTATACCTCTATATCACAGGTAAACAAATTTTATACATGTATTTTTTTAATAATAATAAATAATGTTTAGCTAACATTTTTATTAATAAAGAAGATAATCTCGTTCTCAAAATCAAGAAACGAGTATTTATTGTGGGCTGATATGGAACTTTTTAATATTTTAATTGTTTGTATTGAACGGCTTATTTTGTATAACTGTCTGTAATTGGTTAAAACTCCACGTGAGTCGCCCTTCCCATCTTTTACAAACACGTTACGTTTATGTCAGCATTAAAAATCAGCATGGATCGTTGCTGATGCTGATTCGTACCTAACCACACCGGAAGCGTTTCCCACTTGGAGGTCGCCACAGGTTTCAAGTGTTTTTTTGGGTTGACGGTCATGTTGTATATCTTAACAATAAAAACTAAATTAATAAGTTATAGACATCACTGCAATACTAGTGTTAATTTTCAAGTATACAAAATAAAGGAGTTTTTAGTGTTAGACTTACAAAAATATTAATATTTCTTTAAAATTTGTTTCAATTATTGAACGCATCCAAAAAATTTCTAATATGGTAACATTTACACATGTCACTTTGTTGAATTTGTCAAAGTTGCTTTGATTGATTTGATTGAAATAGCTTTGCTTGGTAAATGTTTGATGTTGACTTGATTTTGATTGTTTTATTTTTATTCAGCGCATAGTAATAGATTCTGTTTTCTACAAATAACTCAAGGGATACCACATTTTATTACTATTTCGTAGTGATACATATGTAAATAAATATTGTTTGATGTTCTGATATGTGCTAATTGTAATACGATGAGGCGAGGTCATTCAGGCATCGGAGGATGGAGAACTGAAAATCCTCGTTTTCGGCCTCGAAATGCTGGACATCCTCCGCATCGAGAACCTAAAAGTTTTTCTTCGTTTGAAGGAGCCAGGTAATTAATCAAATAAACAATATTTATAGCTATACCTACTGTTCCTTAGTAACGGTGTTACGCATTTGACATTTCTTGTATTTGCCGACCTATACAAAAAAATCAATGTAACTGGATATTAGTTATTCGCTTTTATGTACAAATTGCCTAATTGTCAAAATGTAATTTCCTTTGTCAGTTATTTTAAAGTTATTTAATACTTTTTTTGTTTTGTCTTTAGATTCCCGCCAACGGGTTCGAGGCCATATAAACCGTCGCAATCGTTTTTTACTTACCAGGGACATAATGACAATCAGATTACAGAACGTCGCGAGCGTAAGCAGTTCAGGCCTGAAAATAGAACATATACCCCACATAGATATCAAGAAAGGGGTGCCTCTTCCAGTCATAGACCTAGTTTTTCCGCTCCGCAACACAGACATGATGTAACAAACAAAAGTCCTTACAAGGATTGTCATTATAATGATCAAGGGGAATATGCATCTAAGAGAGATATCGATTACAGACAAATGTACCAAGCTTCTCACATACCAAATCCTTGTAACCGACCTTGGACTGTCGATGAGAGACGACCCAGTTATGATGACAATAGCCCTCAAAAAATACACAAACAAGAAATCGAAGATGGTAACGTGTCTTCATTTCACAGTGCACATAGGCCACCATCATCTGACCACTATTCTACCAATTCTGGCCCATTGGCTGACCATTCTAGTTCATTCAAACATTCAATTGACGACACTGTAAATATTGTAAGAAATCGTATATTGAATCAATTTGAAGGACAACAACCAATGATAGAACCTCAGTTAAACCAAATTAATAATGTAAATAATAAAAACATAATACCTGCAACAACACAACAAACGGAAACACCTATTAAAAGAAAACTCCAAAGGAGGGGGCCAAATATGAACATAAATAATAATTGTAATCAAATGAAAAACAATATTTTGCAACAGCTCTTTAAAATGGATAAAAGTAATATTCATAAATTGATTGACAATCCTAGTAGGTCCTCTAAATTTGAATATGCCTTAAGCAGCCTCATTGAAGAGTCACAAAATAGTTTAAACCGTCAACAAAGGTCCATCGCTGAGAAATCATTGTGTCATTCCAGCACTCAATTTATAAATAGTGATAGTAACACTATCTATGAAGACACTTTTATGAAACAAATGCAAGGATTTTTAGATCCTCAAGATACTGTTTTTCTTGAAGATATTAAACCAATTGTAATGGCCGAATTAACTAAAGTTTTACAACTAGATGAAAACTTTCCAGGTAGTAACCATTCACAAACAAATTATTATCAGGATGATGAAATTTATGTTTATGAAGATTTAAATAAAGAAGCAACATATTCAAATGATGGTAATTCAAAATATCATGGAAAATATAATGAAGAAGTTGTTGATTCGTTTGATTACAATAGAACACAAGATTATAAAGAGGATAAACCCATTTTCGAGAGGAGACCATTGAAGAGAACCTGCAATTACAGTGAAGAAAAAAGATTGAGTTCAGAAAGTAGAAGACAGTCTAGTATGAGTGAGACTCAATCAAGTGAACCTGTTTTTGAAAGTTCCACTGTTCCACCTTATTTTACTGTTGATATAAATTCGGATGAAGACGAAACATTTGCAGAATTAGACAAACAATACCATGTACCAGTTGATCACAATTTTATTAAAATTGATGACCCCACGGAACTAGAGAAAATTTCAGTAAGCAGTTCTAAATCACCAAGAGCAAGGACACAGACAAATATTACCATAAATCAAAATCGTGATGTTTTTGTTAATGAAATGGGAAATATTAATTCTAACACTAATCTACCTGCTTCCTCAGACATAACGATTACAGAGGCACTCTTGCAAGACTTGGAGGATTCAGTCAGTTTTTCCCCTGAAAAGCCTATAAATAATAATGATTATAAGGATGTATTAATTCAAGATAGTGTTAAGGTTGAAATCATTTCTGATTGTAAAATAAATAAATCTGAAAAATCAGATAAGTCAAAAACTGACAAATCTGTGGTACCATCTAATGCACGAAAAAGATCTACAGATGAGAGATCTTCTCATCGGAAAGAAAAAAGAAGAAAAAGTGAAACTAGTCCTTCACATTCAAAAGAAAAGAGCAAAAAAGAGAAAAACCGTGATGACACCACTGCTCAGTCCTCAGAACAATTTAAAAATGTTAAGACACCTTTATCAAATTATATAAAAAATGTCAGTGATAAAGAGCATTCAAAAAGTTATAGCCATGTTAAAAATACTTCAAAAGAATATTCAGATAGATATGTTAAAAGGAAAGAAACTTCACATGAAACCAAAGACAAACATTTAAAATCTCGCCGAAGAAGTGAATCTAATGCCTCTAATCATTCCAATGTAAGTCCTAAGAGTGTTAGAAATGCAAACAGTCAAAGTTGTTCAAATAACAAAGTTGATATCAAAAATAAATTGAAAACCATTGACATGTTTATTGAACAACCCCGTAAAAGTACAGTACATCAGGCTCTCAGAAATACTGCATCCACTCCAAACGATGGCAGTAAGAATTCGGAATCAAAGTTACCAAAATTATTGTTGACATTAAAAAAGGATAGGTTATCACAGGAATACAGTGCAATAAGTGAAGTAACCAAAGCAACAAAGGAATCACAAACAGAAATAAGTAAAATAAGTAGTTCACGATTTTGTCAAACCGATGTTAAGAAAGTTTTTGAAATGGCAGTTCAGACTGATCCTGTGTGTATCGAAAAAACAGTATCAAAGCCTAAAGACGCATTTGAAAGAATGAAAGAAATTGATATGGAAATACAAGTTTTGTTACAAGAAAAATTTAAATTATATACTTCCTTAGAATCTGAAAGGCCTTCGCTGTCTAACATGCCCTCTTTAGGCATGGCTGTATTTAATGTAGCCCCAATAAATGAAACAAAGGAAACTGATTCTTCTGAGACGACCAGTTTATTGGAGGATTATAATATTGATGATTTTACGGAAATGCCTTTTGAAGAAATTGGTGACATTGCTTTTGATGGTATACAACAGCCTTCTCCACCTCTTGAAGCTAAGGGGAATCAACGTAAAACAAAGAGAAAGAATTCACAAAATCCTTCAATAACCTCTAAGAGATCTGTTAAAAAAACTAAACCTCCAAGCATATCTCTAATAGAGCAAATAATAACTGATGACAAACCAATTGAAGACATAATTTCTTTGAAAGAACTGGAAAGGTCTCCAATAAAAACTCGAAATAAAGCACAAACTATTAAAAAATTGTCAATTGCAAAATCAAAAAAAAGTAATAAGAAAAACACACAAGCTACCGCAACGGAGGCAAAACTAAGTATGGCATCCATAGTGAGAGAGTGTTTTGTCGTTTTGGAGAGAATAGACTTGGACACCTTTTTTAAACAAGAGATATCTCATCCTTTGGTTCCAATGGATTCAACTATTCTTTCAGAACAGACTGAGAGAGAATCTCAAAATAGAAAAGAGATTAGAGAATCAAAAGAAGTTTTGAATGAGACATCTTTTACATCTGGCGTGCAAATAGACATGCTGGATGTATCAGAAGACATCATAATAGGGGAAAGTTGTGAGGTGAAGATGATAGAAGAAAAAGATTCAGATTGTAGGGATCTCACAGTCTCCTCTGATGAAATAATTCTGGACAATAGTCAGTCTTCAGAGGATGTAGTAAATATGAGTGAAGGACCCAGCAAAGAATGCAAAACATTCGATTATTCTCTTGATGAGGGTTTGAAACGGGACTCGGTGACTGTTTCAGGTAATGGAGATGCTGTTTTAGCTGTAGAGGTAAGTTTGTTACAATATTTTGGTTTCTTGTATAATTTTTAATACATAGCTTTAAATGCATTTAATAACCTAGTGTTAGCCTACTAGTCGAAATTCTATCATAATCATTACAAAATTGTGGATAAAAAACTGTTTCTAAATATTTTTATACATAACGCTAAAGCTCGTGTCAATAGCTACTAAATAAAAAGAAATTCTTTGTAAGAAATTCCAAAATTCAAACAGCTGCAAAAACTTTAATATACAAAAAATAACACCCTCCATTACGCACAATTATTTTTATTACAAAGTTCTTGAAATTACTAATGTAAGAAATGGAAGACCTCGTTATTTTTGAACTATGTGCTTCAACTATTGCTTCAAATTATGTGAAGGAAGATATAAACAGAATATTTTTAATTTTGTTCATTTTCTATGTTAAATAAATATTTGAGGTGTTTACAAAATTATAAAGATAATAACTTTTCTCAAACGGCTCCAGGTACAGATATACATATATTATGTATAACTAGCTGAGCCCGCAACTTCGTACGCGTGGTATTCGGTATCGCGCATTACGGGAATCTTGCTACATCAGTGAAAAACGCAATCAAATCGGTTAAGCCGTTTTAGAGATTAGTGTGCACAAACGCATAGACAAGCAGACAAAAATTCTAAAAACTATTTTTTTAACTGCACTAACATAAGCAAAGTCAGGGTAAAAAAAGGTTCGTCACCTGAAAGTCGACATTTTCTTGCACCAGGACAGTTATCAGTCATGTCAAAATTTCATTTCAAACGTCTGTCACTTGTCTGCTTAGTGCTTTAGTTTCAAAAGGTACTAAGAGTCTACGACTTGATAAAGGAATTAATATGAAAACTGACAAAGGTTTTCATACCCCAACTGTACATGTACAAAATGTTTTTTTTTTAAATCTTATTGTACAGACTCGGCTCATTTACGATTTTATTATAATGTAGATATATATGCCTCTTGTCTTACTAAAACAAATAACTAATAATAATAATATTTTAATTCACAGTGCTTAGAAGATGGTTTTATAGCGGCATGTTTGGATGGGAACGTGTATTATTTTAATGGCAAAGGCCAACTTCTTTCTACTCTTAGAGCATCGAATCTTCCAGTAACATGCCTTAACATCGCAAAAGATAAATACGCAACAATTGTATACACCGGATCATTGGACTCTCGAATAAGATATTATGATTTAGAGGTACGATTCCAACATGTTACTTTTAATTTTAACCATGAAAACATAGCATACAGGCAGATATAAACTTATTTCTCACCCCTAAGGTCTACTTGCTTTTTCTTTAATAATAGTTTTATTACAGATTTAAAAACAATTTATTCACATTAATCGCAAATCATATTTCTAGAAATTGTAACGATTAAATGAATATTTGTCTAAAATTATTTTATCTTAATATAGTTTCTTTATTAATTAGATTTCTTTTCTTTATTATTCATACAGTATAGAAGAAAACTACAAGTTCATGGTATTATTGTTTTTTTTTTTTTTTTTTTCATATGTATAGTACAAATGGCAAAATTTTAAAACTATTTTAAATCAAATTTAATTTTTCAATTCTGTTTTCTTCCTTTCCAAACTTTTCCTTCAGCCTGTGTATCATTATTTATAATAACAAAGATGCAGATCTAGCCGAAATACGAATCTACAACGGTTGTATCTTTTTTTTTTGTAGAATATATTTGTCATGTGGTAACATGTCAGTTGATCTTTTATGTTCGTCTATTTTCATATAACTACTAGCTTTTGCCCTTGATTTCGTCGGCTATATTTATAAATTCATCAAAATCCTTCGAGAGTAACAACCATCCTCACAGAATAATATTAGAAACTTTAAAATTTAATGTTCAGATATGAATATTTGTACACGATTAAATACACGACGTGTATAATTTTTTATTGCTCTAATGTAATTTTAATCGTTGTAATATTTAAAAGTACAGTAGAACCTCTTTAATCCGAACTAATTGGGAGGGGGGGGGGGGGGGGACGGGAGTTCGGATTATCAAATCGTTCTGATTACAGAACATATTGTGCTTTTCACAAAACAACAGCTAAAACGTGCCTAAAATGGGTTATAAGTGTTAAAGAAAGAAGAAAAATGCATCGCAGTGTAAAATACATACTGTATTTTTTATGTATGTAATTAAATAATAACCATAGAGTAAAAAAGTATTACAGTAGAAAAACGTACACACTACTATAATGTAAAATTATACGTACATATTTTGAATAAAATAACGTTAACTCAGGCAGCGTTCGGATTACGGAGGTTCGGATTAAAGAGGTTCTACTGTACTACATGCAAATGCAAATGTATGCAACATTTGAATTTGCAAAAACATTCATTGACATTCATTTAGCCTGCCCGTCAAACTGAGATACAGGGAGGGCACTTCGGCGGCGGTCACGAAGCTGTTCTTTCCTAGAGCCATAACAGCTTATAGTACCCTTAGGAAAATCGTGCCTTGCAACGTGTTGACCCAAGTCTTGACGGGGCACGGTGGGTTCTCCGAGTACTTGCATCGTTTCAAGTGCAAGGGGAGCCCATCGTGCATCTGCTCAACGGAACCAGAAAATGTAACCCACATTCTGGTGGATTGCCCTGTCTTCGCCAGGCAAAGGCTGGAGACAGAGTACGAGATGGGAGTAGATATAAGTTTAGAAAATTTAAGAGGAATTAATAAAGGGAGATAATAGAGAGAGATTTTTAAGGTATTGTAAGGATGTAGTTAGGAAAGTAATCGAAAGAAATAAAATATAAATTATAGGTATACCTTTCATGTAAATTAATGTATTTTAGAAAAAAAAAAAAAAAAACAATATGCAATATTTAATTATAAATAATTAGTTTAGAATAAGGAAATTATGTATAAAGTTTTTAATTGTATTTTGGAATTTTGAAAAATAAAGAAATAAAGAAACCCAAATAAAAGGTAAAGGTTAAAAGGTAATGGTAATGTGATCGAACATGAAATCCTATAATTAGACATTAAGAGTAGGCAGAATAGTTAGACAAGGAATGAATGCGAGAAAGATAAAGTATGCAGCATGAAAGTACGAGGAGAAGCGATTGCGAGAACTGGTATGGAAGAGGATTGTTAATATAGGCTCCAATTATGTTGGAGGGCTTCGCGAAAAAAAAAAAAAAAAAAAAACCATCCTCACAAACATTGCCATTTTTTTTTTCTATTTTCCTTTTATGCATATGTAAAATCCTTAATTGGCTGTCAGACATGCTTTATTTTTGTTTGTTAATTGTATATTGAGAGCTGTGGATTTTGAGTGAATGTGTAAATAAATAAATAAATTTATAATACTCGCTTTTTTCCACGTCCTTTGGGAACAGTACTTTTTTCTGGATGAAATCCTTTTCTGCACCCTCGATAATCTTTATGAAAAATTAAACGATGATCCGGTTGAGTAGTTAAGGTGTTGAAGTGTAAGAAACAAACATACTCACTTTCCCATGTTATTAGTATTTTGTTATTTGTTAAGTGTATGGGATATGTTTAAGTATCATTTTGAGCATTCCAATAAGTATTATAATTGATATTTCAGACTGGTCTACAGAAAGGTCCCGAATCGAACGTGTTGAGCCCTATACAGGCAATGGACCGTGCGTGGGATACATTGTTTGTTGGAACTAGGACGGGATATGTGTTTACATTTGAATGCAAGGTAAATGTATAATCAACGTATACCTTGATTTTCGATTTTGGTGGTAAGAAACAGAAAAAGAGGTGTAAGAAAGCTTACATTCTATACAGAAATTAAAACCTTTCATTTTTGAAAATCATTATAATATTTGAAACGGTCCTTTTTAACAAGGACTCAAGTGCGCTAAATAATAAAAAGCGCTATAAACAAATAAACGTTAATAAGGAGACAATAAAGGAATGGGTTCTGGAAATCTGGACTCCCTTACTCACTCACCGATACGCAACACATTAGCTGTCATTGCCAGTGCTCCTTCTGTAGGTGTTGGTTACTGCCACCAGAAGGGGTGTCAAGTTTATGACTAATCAATTATGTTTTGCCACTACCAAAATTGTATAAAAAAAATTAAATTGTTCATTTTGTTTTCAATCTGCGGGATTTTATTTCGGCCAGGTTCGGAATTTTATCACCTTTCTTATAAATTCCATATTCTTATCTCAACAGTTGCTTATGTTAAGGAGTGGTTTTAAGATGCTTGCCTTAAAACTCCGATTCAGGTTTTTTCAGGTGAACTTTGAAAGCTGAACTTTTCAAAGTTGGTTTTGGCCTGGGTGTGTAGGGTTTCGCCCCCACTCCGTTGTATGGTTATCCTATAACACAAGCCTAATATGTAGTGCTTACTTTGGGTTCCATACAATTGGTGATAATAATATAGTGTTAGCTATTTGTTTTATACTAGCTGGTTCACGCGACTTGGTCCGCGTAACTTTATAAAATATAAAGGGGGGTAGGTGGAGGGAGGGTGAGTAGCGTATGTTACTCGCTGATAATGTAGCTTTCTATAGGTGAAAGAATTTTTAAAATCGGTCCAGTAGTTTTTGAATTTCTTCATTACAAACATACATATATACATGCAAATCTTTTCTCTTTATAATCTAACTAGCTGAACTCGGCCACGCTTCGCTGCGACCCATACAAGGGTATGAGAATAGGTCGTCAATAGAGAATACAATCCCGATCATAGTTTTCAATCCCGGGATTACAGGATTTTTGATGCGTAATCCCGGGGCTATCTCAGGATTAGAAATTGGGTTGAAGTGAAAAACAAAAACGAGTAATTTCTTAAAAAATGTTTTAATTTTCTTACACAACCCAAATCACAATATAGTAATAAAATAAAAAATAAAAAAACTGAACAAAGAAACTACACTTTTGTAAGAAATAAAAAAGACAAAAAAACTATTTAGAATTTCGAAAAATTGTATTGTAGTATTCCGAGCAGGGAAGTCACTGCTAAGTTCTACGACAAACGTTAAGGCTGTACCTATGTAGTACGTATCGTACGCGTATCAAAGTATTGTTCTTTTTGTCGTTATGTAATAAATGCTATTTAAATGATCTAGGCGACAAGGTCAGTGTCAAGGCGCAACGGACTACGGAATGCTAACTAGACCAGGGGCCCTAGCCAAGATGCAAACGCTTCCTTTGCGTACTTACGAAACGAAACAAATAAGCCCGGTGATTGGTTGTTGTAACAGTTGTAACTTCAACAACCAATCACCGGGCTTTCTTTCTTTCGTTTCGTAAGTACGCAAAGGAAGCGTTTGCATCTTGGCTATAGCCCCAGGGGCCGTAGACAAAGTAACATTTTAAAAACGATAACGAAGTTCGCAAGAATAAAATGTATGGGATGTACCACGTGATTTAGCGACGGCATATGTCAATCCCATACATTTTATTGTTTTCGTTTTTAAAATGTTACTTTGTCTAAGGCTTGCCAAGTACAGTCCCGGGATTTTCGGGGTCAGAAAACGGCCGGGATTCGGGATCCCGAGATTATATTCTCTATTCGTAAAGTATTTTTCACCCTCCTACCCCCACCCCCTATTTTTTAATCGCGATTTTAGTATTTTTTTTATGAAGAATATTCAAATAATTTAACCGTTGTTCGTTGATTTGAAGTGACGTGTCACTTTAACATATGGTTTGAAAATAAAAATGGACCCGATAGGTGACGCCACAATCGGGTTAAGGAATTATTTTCAGTATCTGACAGAACTACGTCTGCTGGGTCAGCTAGTATTAGTAAAGATTCACATATTTATATTTCTCTGCCTCATATATTTTAAGTCTTCTATTAAAATTGTTCAGTAACTTTCTTTAATTCCATATAAAAACTGAAATGATTTCTTTGCAGAATAACCTGGTAATACCAGTAACATCTGTCCAGTTTTCCGAACAGTCAATACTTGCAATACGAGCCTTGAAAGAGGGTCCGCGCAAAGTATTACTAGTTGCGGCGCGTTCGGAAAATGTAACAATTAAGGATGCACAGACGGGGCTCTTGTTGCGGACTCTTGAGGGCCCCAAGATGACTGTGTATTCCTTAATTTACGAAGATGGCAGAGTCTACTGTGGGACCAGTGGACATCTTATACAAATATTTGATTACTCGGTATGTACAGTACAGTGTAAGGGAGTGATTACTTCTTATTCAGGTCCATTCAACTTTTGTCCAAACAGAAAACAGCCTTTTCGTACGAGGATGACATGTTTATGCGTCCGTTCGGCTTTAAAGCTCGTACGCATTTCCATATAAAACTGGTGTTTTCCATGAACAAGAGCTGAAATGAGCTGAATAAATGTAGTTACTCCGTACATGTCTTATGTTTATATTATAATAAAAATATCCACCTGATAGAAGAGGTACTGTATAAGTGTGACCAAAACCGTCCAATAAATGCACCTGAATGAGTTTAATTACTAAAAACTAACTGAGCCCGCAACTTCGTACTGTTATATCCCTCCTATGTCACCTTAAGTCATGACCTCAACATAATCCCGCTGATCTAGCATTTCCTGCCCTCAACGCCCTGCCTAACGCCTTAGAGCGCCAGTCTTCATCCAGAGTCTCAACCCGGCGGTCAGACCATATCCATTGTCCGCATATAATTCTTTATTTAAATAAGTTATTTATAAGTTATAATTCTTCAATTAAATCGTGTTTCTATATTTTTATTTTTTTAAAAAGGACATTACCCAATCTCGTATAACATTTTTGGTGGCAGCGCTAAGGGATTTTGAAAATAGAAATCCCCGGTACGTCTCTGAAGTTTAACAACCATTGTGTTAAAAAATTAACTATTCTGAAGTGAAATCTAAAGTCAAAGTGAAGTGCTCTATATATTGTGGAAATCATAAATTACATGGTCAATATTCCAAGTTCAATTTGTGAAGTGTTCAAGTGTTGGTCGTTGAGAGAAATAACTCCGATCATCTATAATCCTGCTACATACATGTCAGGCGATTCAAGGCGAAAGGAGCTGTGAATATGGTACTCCTCATCATCAGCATCATCCTGTGAGTACCGACTTCATACATCGTGTTACTCCGTGTTCTCAGTGAAAGTGCCCCGAACCCAAATTTTAAACAAAGACTTAATAATTCGTAATTAATCGTCAGTGCTTAGATTAGTCATCCTGTTTGTTACATTCATTTATCCGTGAGTCATACTTATTGTGAAGCATCGATCAGCCAGACGTTCTAAGAAATCTCTTATCAGTAAACTACTCCCGACCGTTCAGTACTTAGTAACCTTTAATTAACTTTTATATTTATTCAAAATGTCAAAAGAAGAGAAAACTAAAACATCCGAAAAATTAGAAATAAACATTTTGTTTAAATTTATAAAACCATTCGATGGAAATAGAGAAAAATTAAATTCCTTTTTATCCAACTGCGAGAACGCGTATTCTTTGGCATCAAGCAGCCAGAAACCTATCTTATTTAAATATATATTAAGTCAATTAGAAGGAAAGGCAGAGTTAGCTAGTAGTATAAAGGAATTTGAAGACTGGGAGCAGTTATCAGATTTCCTCACTACACAATTTGGGGAACGGAAGCACTACACCCATCTTCTTGCAGACCTGCAAGAATGTGTTCAACAATCAAGGGAGACAGTCACACAATTTGCACTCCGCGTGGAAACATGTCTTTCACGCCTATTAACAGAATTAAAACTAACAGTAGAATCAAAAAATAAAAGCGAATTACATGGTAGGGTCGGAGCTATGGAAGACCTTGCTCTACACACCTTCCTATTGGGCCTAACGCCAAGAATTTCTAATCTGGTTCGCTGTAAAGACCCGAAAAATCTTAACGAAGCAATAAACATGGCAACATCAGAGGAAAAAATCCAACTAATGTTTCAAAAACGAAACGAGCAAAACATCCGCCCAAATCCTTCACAATCAAAATTTTCCTACAATAGGAACAAAAATTCAGGCCAGTATAATGCACCCAAACACTTAGGTAACTCATTCGTGACCAAGGATTCTTCCAATAACCAACGTTTCTGTCGTTACTGCAAATCCGAAGGTCATACTATTGAATTCTGCAAAAAACGTGAATTCAATAATAACCGTTTTAAGAATTCACAAACGCCTAATAGAACACAATCTCAGCGGGTGCATCACACACAAAATAAAGAGGGATTAATTTCAACCACTCTTGATAGTTACTACGATGACGAATTAGTAGACAACCAAGATTTAAATGCCTAAGGGTCTCGCGACGGTGTCGCGTGAGACCGCTACAAAACGCGAATAAAATAAAGGACACCACTAAAAACATCACTGTATCCAAGCACACCCACCGACAGGGTAACCAGCCCCAAAATGAAGGTGTTGCTTCCAAAACCTCTGTATCCAAGCACACCCACCGACAGGGTAACCAGCCCCAAACTGAAGGTGTTGCTTCCAAAACCTCTGTATCCAAGCACACCCACCGACAGGGTAACCAGCCCCAAACTGAAGGTGTTGCTTCCAAAACCTCTGTATCCAAGCACACCCACCGACAGGGTAACCAGCCCCAAACTGAAGGTGTTGCTTCCAAAACCACTGTATCCAAGCATACCCACCGACAGGGTAACCAGCCCCAAACCGAAGGTTTTGCTTTCAGTCCTGAAGGACATAAAAATGATCTACAAACACAAAAGGTATACGAATTAACTTGTAATCCTTCAAAAATCCTTTTACCTCATATCCTAGTAGACACCTCTGTTTCTGACATTCCATTGTCCTTATTAATCGACTCAGGATCCTCTGTGAGCTTAATAAAAAAATCAAGTATTAGGAATAGTCCAGTTCTCGAAAATGATATTATCCAAATAAAAGGGATAGACCCCGGCGAAGAGGCGACTAAATCCTCTGGCCATTTCAATCTAAAGGTTCAAATTTCGGATTCGCCAAAGAAATATATATATCACAGATTCCATGTCATTCAAGATATCGATCTACCTTACGATGGTTTGATCGGTACAGACCTATTAAATACATTCAGTTGCAACATCGATTATAGCAATGATACTTTACACATAGGAAAATTCAAAATTAAATTACACTTTTGTGATCCTACTTACCTAATACCGCCTCGAACAGAAATGGTAATTGAATGCTCTGTATCTAACCACGAAATGAAAGAAGGACTCATATTGGATCAAAGCCCTTCAGATACCTTACTCATAGCGAATTGTTTAGTTCGAGTAAAAAATAATAATAGAGTAAATATATCCGTAGTTAACACCTCTGAATTTCCACTACCTCTCAAATCTAACCTCAATTTAAAATTAAGTCCCTTAAACACTACCCTTGACCCTTGTAACATTAATCCAGTCTGTACTACCAACATTACCAAACGGACAGAACAAGTTCTGAACTTACTACGTATCTCTCATCTAAATGACGAAGAAATTAACTCCTTGGAAAACGTCTGTGCCAAATACTCAGATATATTTCACCTTCCCGACGACAAGTTATCATTTACGCCCAACATACAACATAATATTCGCACTAGCAGCGACATTCCAATATATACAAAATCTTATAGATTCCCCGAAGTGCATAAGAAAGAAGTGGAGAACCAAATAAACAAAATGCTAGCCCAAGATATAATTAAGCCTTCTATTTCCCCCTGGTCCTCTCCTATCTGGGTTGTGCCGAAGAAAATCGACGCATCTGGTCAAAAGAAATGGCGTATAGTGATAGACTATCGGAAACTCAATGATATCACCATTGGTGAAAGTTACCCTATCCCTCAGATATCCGAAATCTTAGACCAATTAGGAAATTGCAAGTACTTTTCCACCCTGGACCTGGCGTCTGGCTTCCATCAAATAACTGTATCACCAGAAGACGCAGAAAAAACTAGTTTCTCAGTCCCTCAGGGACAATTTCAGTTTAACCGAATGCCATTTGGGCTTAAGAATGCCCCTTCAACCTTCCAACGTCTGATGAATAATTGTCTTTCCGGTCTCCAAGGCATTCGTTGCTTTGTATATCTTGATGATATAGTAATCTATTCCTACGATTTGGCATCCCATATTGACAATCTGACGATGATATTTGACAGACTACGAAGTTTCAACTTAAAATTACAACCCGACAAATGCGAATTCCTAAGAAAGGAAGTCGCGTACTTAGGACACATAATCAGCGACGAGGGCGTAAAACCTAATCCCGACAAGATAAAAGCAGTTACAGATTTCCCAACACCAACGGCTCCTAAAAGCGTTAAATCCTTTTTAGGTCTTGTATCTTATTATCGACGATTCATCCCTGACTTCTCTAAAATTGCAAAACCCTTAACATCTTTACTGAAAAAGGACATCCCATTTAACTGGACCAATGAACAACAACTGGCTTTCGAAACACTAAAAACTAAACTGACTACAGCCCCAATCCTTATCTACCCCGACTTTACGAAACCCTTTATCCTATCTTGTGATGCCTCCAATTATGCTATATCTGGCATCCTTTCACAGGGTCAGGTCGGAAAGGACCAACCCATTGCTTTTGCCTCGAGAACCCTAAACAAAAACGAGTGCAATTACAGCACCACGGAAAAAGAACTGTTAGCAATCGTATATTTCTGTAAACATTTTAGGCCTTACCTCTTCGGAAGAAAATTCTTTATTATTACTGATCATCGCCCTTTAAAATGGCTTTTTAATCACACTGACCCCAGTAGCAAACTACAACGTTGGCGTTTGAAACTAGAAGAATTTGAATACGAAATCGTTTATCGTAAAGGGAAACTTAATTGTGCAGCAGATGCACTTTCTCGATACCCAATTCCTGAAAATAAAAGTATCCCCATAAATGCTATCAATCCTACTACTATTCAAGATCCACACGCGAATCCAACTCCAGGAACCTCTTATTCCCAATCTAATGAAGAAACTCTCGATGCCCTTTTACCCGACAACATCCCATCGATATCTCCAGATCCTGAATTCTCTCCTGTAGACCTTGATGCAATTATTGACGAACTACCTCAACCTGAACCTTCCCCGACTGAAGTTCAACCGACGGACGTCCCATCAACCAGTATGACGGACAATCCTCTTAATATTCCCCTTAACGAAGACTCCTACTCTGAATTTCTAAAATCCTCTCCCAATGCTGTAAACGATACCCAAATTACCGAACATAATGACAATCTCTTGAAAACGCCCAGCAAATTTATAGTAATCCCAACTTCAATTGACCTAGACGAATCTACACCTTATGTACAAGAACTAATTAGCAACTTACCAAATTCTGAAGAAGTTCTCCAAGGCGAGAGAATACTACACTCCTTCCAATCCTTACACCATAATAACAAAACATATATTCTCCTATTTGTCAAGGTCCATCACTTCGACGACTGTTCCTATCTCGAGATTTTCCAGTCTCTCCAAAATCTTAGGAATTGTGTCTTATTAAATGTAAATGAAGAAAATACACCAAGAGAAATTAGTATATCAGATTTTAAAAACCCCTTTGACCGACATTCTTTCACGAAAATATATAACATAATTTCTTATCTTTTTAACAAAACGGGAATTCATATACACATCTATCATGATAAAATAATATACCCTTCCCTAAGTGAAGTCGCAAAAATACTAAAAGAAAACCACGACATTCCCATAGCTGGTCATTTGGGCTCTTCCCGAATGTACAATAGGATAAGAGAAAAATATAATTGGAAAAATATGCGATCCGACATAGAAACCTATGTAAAGAACTGTTCCTTGTGTCAAACTAATAAAGCTTTGAGAAAAATCAATCGTGCCCCGATGGAAATCACCTCAACATCTACTGAACCGTTTCACAGAGTATCTCTCGATGTAGTAGGTCCACTTCCTGAATCAGGAACAGCCAAATTAAAATTCATTCTTACCTTACAAGATGACCTAACGAAATACTCCTGTGCCTATCCCCTACGTAACACAACTGCTGAAGAGACCAGCGAATGTCTCATCCATTTCATCTCCTTGTTTGGCATACCTAAGAAGATCCTAACTGACCAAGGTACTAATTTTACATCTGATCTTTTCAAGAAAACTTGCGAATTTCTTAAAATTAAACAATTGTGGTCTTCCCCATACCATCCTCAAACCCAAGGAGCTTTAGAAAGAAGCCACTCGACCTTGAAAGAATACCTAAAATCCTACGTAAACGACAATCAAGATAACTGGCCAAGATATGTATACACCGCCATGTTAGCATACAACACTACTCCACATTCAACAACCCATTTCACGCCATATGAACTAATTTTTGGACACAAGCCTTTAATCCCTAGTTCAGTATATGAGGAGATATCTACCACATATCCTGACTATATTAAAATGTTAAATCATAGGCTTAAACATTCACGATCCAAAGCTCTCGAATTCATTAACAAAAGCAAACAAAATTCCAAACAGTACTATGATAGCCGTAGCCGCCCCGTATCTTATAAGTCAGGCGACTATGTCTATCTCAAAAACCATCTAAGATTAAGAAAAGCCCTCTCTCCCATATGGAAAGGGCCATACAAAATCATTAAGGTCCATAATAATAACACAGTGACACTTCTCATCAACAGGCGACATGTAAAACATCATGTTGACCAAATAAAACCTGCAGTAACTCAAAACAATTAAAATAGGTAAATCCTTGTAAGTATTATAACTTATGACTATTCCATTTTTACGATTTAGTGTATATCCAATGTAATTTAATAAATCCTAATTAATTATAGTTTAAATAGTTTTATAACCAATGTACAGTGTTAATTTTAATTGTCCGAGATATTATTATTTCCTTTTTTTTATTATTATATTTCCTAGGCCAACACCATTAATATTAATTATTAAATTTTATTTCAGTGTTGTGACACACGCACACCCTCAGTTTATCCATCCAGTCACGTCAAGCCCAGGTCTTTATTTCGATTATATCGGGAAACTGAAAATCAACAATGGACATCTTGACGTTATAATCCCTATAGAAACTTCTCATTTAGCTCTACATTTAGAAAATATTCAGTCGATATTAAATACTGTAAGTCACATATGTAAACACAGTTCCACGATGAATGATTTAGAATGCCATAATCTGTTAGAACCTCTATCAGTGCGTTACGACGACATTCTCAAGACATACAATTCTTTAGCTCACATATTAGACAACAAGTCCAAAAGGTCCGCTTGGTTTGGAGGTATTGGTTCCGTCCTCAAACATGTGTTTGGTACATTAGATGAAGATGACGACATAAAATATAACAATGCCTTGAACACCCTCTACACCAATCAAAATAAACTAAAACTATTAGTAAAACAGAATATTTTAGTTACCTCCACAACATTAACTTCTTACAACGACACTATCCAAAAATTGAAAACGAATGAAATTCTCCTTAACGACGCCATTGAGAGTCTTTCAATTTATTCAAAAAATATTTCTGATATCTCTTACAACCTAAGAATTAACTCGCAAATCAACAACATCCTTAATAGCCTAGAAACTAGCATTCTCGCATTATCCTTTCAGATGGAAGATTTGAATAACGCCATTATGTTTGGAAGTAAAAACATACTTAGCCCTTCAATCCTAACACCAATTCAACTATACAATGAACTTTCAAATAATCATAGACATCTGGCTGATAATGTAGAACTACCGATGGATTTAGATTTAAGTTCTGTTCATGTTATTATAGATATTTCTAATATTAAGTGTTTTTATAATAATCATAATATAATGTTTGTTCTACGAATACCACTTGTATATTCAAAAGATTTTGATCTTTACAACATTTTGCCTCTTCCAATCCCACATGAACCTAATAATCCCAAATCCTTCAGTACTATAATCCCATCATTCAATTATATAGGTATAACTAGAGATAAGTACTACTATTGTAAACTGATTAGTCTTAACGATTGTAAAATAGTTAATAATGAACTATACATATGTAACATTCCAACTGTATTATCAACATCCACTACTCCAACTTGTGAAACAGATATACTCTCAAAAGCCCTAAACACAATCCCTGAAGATTGTAACACCAAACTTATACATGGTGATCTCACTATTTGGCAAAAGCTTCACTCTGGTTCATGGATATATGTGATGTCCAACGATACTAAGATATCTATAGATTGTAAATTATCTCAAACTCAAGAACTGAAAATAATTGGCTCCGGAATACTAAATTTACCATATAATTGTACAGCTTCTTGCAACGATATCTATTTACTTCAGAATTATAAATATAATATAAAGCCAATTTTGACACACTCTGATTTCCAGTTAATCAATGATTCTTGTTGTAACATTGCACAGTTTCAAAAGGTCAAACCAAAATTATCTCCTGTAAAACTAAAGAATGTAGATTTAAGGACCTTATCCGAACAAAACAAAATTGATAACTCTATTCTCATGAAACTAGACGAAGCTATAGAAAAACCTCATTTGTTAAAACATTCAAATATTTACAGTGTTTTGATTTATGTTATTTTAACTAGCTTATTCACAATTGTAATCTTGTACTCTTGTAATAAATTTAAATTGTACAATGTAATTCCACATCCTTTCCGTAGATCCTTAACCCTTGAAAATCCTTCTACGGAACATGAATCTATATCCATGGAACCTCAGCCTATTCCACCTCCTCGACTTCGTCCAACATAAACTTCAACCATCAACCCTGAAGTTTAGTCTTCTCCCGGGGGCTGTTATATCCCTCCTATGTCACCTTAAGTCATGACCTCAACATAATCCCGCTGATCTAGCATTTCCTGCCCTCAACGCCCTGCCTAACGCCTTAGAGCGCCAGTCTTCATCCAGAGTCTCAACCCGGCGGTCAGACCATATCCATTGTCCGCATATAATTCTTTATTTAAATAAGTTATTTATAAGTTATAATTCTTCAATTAAATCGTGTTTCTATATTTTTATTTTTTTAAAAAGGACATTACCCAATCTCGTATAACAGTACGCGTAGTATTCAGTAAAGCTCATAACTTTTTTGTTTGTAAACCGATTGGAATAAAGCAAACACTAAATGTTACGAGAAGCTTGCTACAATACATCAGTGAAAACCGCATTCAAATCGGTTGAGCCGTTTCCGAGATTAGCGTGCACAAGCGCACAAAGGTGCAAAAATTCTAAAAACTTTTTTTTTACTTCAGTAACATAAGTAAAACGTGAGTAATTGTTTTTGTTGAGGTCTAAGACGATGCCCACAAAATCAGTAGAAAATAAAATATATTTCATTTTAATCTATTTTGGAGTAAAGTCTGTAGTAATATTATAGTGGATTTTGTAAGTTTGTTTACATGTGTTTATAAATCTCGGAAGACATTGCATTATTAAATTGACCAAATTGATTCTTGCTTTAAGCAATCACTTATCAACGATCCGCCATTGTGACAACTGTTGTAGCGTTTCTATTATGTAGACCTGAGAATATTTGTACGAGAGGATTGCTACGCTCATCGGCGTAGCTATGCCGTACGGAAATGGTAATAGGGTCGATTGTTGTGTGCAGAGCGGGGCGCACGTATCTAGCCACGAAGGCGGCAAGGGTGCGGTGTGTCTGCGGTCGGCCGGCGGACTAGTGTTCGCCGGCTGCTACGACGGCTGCGTCTACGTCTACCAACAGGGCGAACGGACTCCCATTGCCCAGCTTCGCGGACCCAGCCACATGCTCTTATCTCTCGCCGTGAGGGGCACAAAGGTAAAATTATAGCTTAGCTTAGGCCCTTTCTAATATATATAATATGTTTTATGTTAAGGCTGACGGTCCACTTGATGGTAGGTGGCTGGCGTCACCGTTCATAATAATATAAGGGATTGGGCAGGAATGTAGCACACATGCATGCCGTTATTTCACGGTGATCTATAAGCGGGAGCTTACTGCCGCCAGACGGGCTGGCCAATAGACTGCGAAACACAATGTGCCCTTCCACTACTTTCCAGATCGAGATAAGGACCTTCATTTCATTTTGAAAAGTTCATTTCCAAAGTTTACCCTACGGGGAATCAAACGCTGAGACAATGTATTTTACAGTTTACTCGCTTTTCTAAATCTTTATGAATAAAAATACATCGCTAAAACTCAAAACTCGAAAACCACTAGACCAATTAGGCAATTTTTTTATATATTTATATGTATGTATGTGTAATTTTCAATTTGTTGGTCTAACGAAGGTATGAATGAAAGATTATGAAAAGTGCCTGATTTTTTTTTATTTTTTTTACTCATCAGCTGCCATAACTTTTGACAGAGTGACGTATGTGTGTTCACCTGGTTTAAAATTAAATAATAAATTTCAAGCCTTTTATTAAATAAAAAATTGTTTATTTTTCAATCAGTTCCCAACAATAAATTAAATCGCCTGTCTTTACTATTATTTTTTTAATTATTATGTAATTTTTATTAACAATTACAATATTACTTTTTATGATAAATACTTTTGTACATCACCTTCTTTTTGAGTAGTTTTTGCCTCATTTGACCCTTTCAGCAGCTGTATAAAAAATATGATTTTTTCCACCATCCATTAACTTTAGAAGCTCCCCATTAACCTGTCTCAATATCTTATTCAAAAGAAAGTAATATAAGAATATTTTGTTTCAGATAATTGCTGGTTACAAAGATAAAA
Organism: Bembecia ichneumoniformis; assembly: GCA_910589475.2. Lineage (NCBI taxonomy): Eukaryota > Metazoa > Arthropoda > Insecta > Lepidoptera > Sesiidae > Bembecia > Bembecia ichneumoniformis. Next base: position 4,895,351 of record OU342537.1, on the reverse strand, counting down.
GTTTGTACATTTGGAAAATACCATTAAACGTTCTTCAAGAAATGGTTCTATAGACTAACGATACAGTGATTGTAGTGTTATGGTGTTATGATAAAATGTTTCATATGTTTATATCTAAAACTTTTAATTATTTTTTTTAGTGTTACTTAGTACCATAATGAAGTAATAATAGTATGTTTAACATTTTTCTAGAGTAAACTTTATAATGTAGTGATAATGGGAAAAATATTGTTAGTGAGTTTTGAGACTCATACTATTTTGTTTTGCAGGTTTTCATTCCAATTTTTAGCGACGTGAAAGTCGTTAATAAAATGTGAAACCTTTGAAATATTCGTTTTTTTTTTATATATATAAATACAGTGAGTAACTGTGACACAGTCTAACAAACAATATCTCATGGTTTATGTGTACGGGCACAGGGTAATTTAAATTGCTAAAAACGTTATTGCTTGTCATTATACATATACTTAAGAGCAATATTATAGCACAACCCCAATATCTATACATATAATAAAATTGTAAACTAGCCGTGTCTGTACATTATATATTAAAAAAAAAACATTTGTACACGTATTTATTTTACCGAGGTAAAAAAAAATCGTTATTAGAATTTTTGTTTGTTTGCTGTGCGTTTGTGTACGCTAATCTCAGAAACGGCTCAACCGATTTAAATGTGGTTTTCACTAATGTATTGTAGCAAGCTTCCCGTAACATTTAGTGTTTGTTTCATTCCAATCGGTTAACAAACAAAAAAGTTACATGTTATACCGAATATAAAAAAGTTGCGGGCTCAGCTAGTTGTTAAATAAAATTATGTTTTCTAAAATCTGGGTATATTTAGACACAATATTTTTGTGTTTTTGGAAAGTGTTTTATACCGAACAACATGTTAGCAAACCTGTTAAAACCTAAATTTCTATACCTAATTAGTATGATGCTATTTGGATAAAAAAAAATTTTTTAACAACTCATGTTACCTACCCTTGCTGCATATGGTTCTTATAGCATGCATATGGTTCTTCATATACCTTATCCAGTTTAACAATGAAATGTTGGGGTATGTTTTCCCATTCTTCTTCTATGTCGAGAAGAACATGGCTCTCTAAGATTTGTTGCAGCCATGTTCTCTCGACCGGATCCTTTTAAGTTTGTCCTATAGGTGCTCGATTGGTCCGGAGGTCCGGACTACAAGCAGGCCACTCCATATCCGCTATATTGACCTCTAGGTATCGAGTCACTATAGCTGCAAGGTGAGGTCTGGCATTATTGTGCATAAGGACAAAGTTTGCACCGATATATGCAGCATAATTTAGCACATGTTCCTGGAGCACATCTTCAATGTATCTATGAACAGTTGATCCGCCAGCTCCAGGCCTCTGATCTCCTGCAATAAACTGGAGATCTGTCTTACCGTCTATGGAAATACCTTCCCAAACCATACACGTCGCTTTCGTTTTTATAAATGTCACGATATATAATCTAATGTCATTTCTTATTGTAACTACACAAATACACGCAAAAATCTTATCGACAGTTTTCACTAATGCTAGCAAGTGAAATCTGTTATATAGTGGACGTTCTCAGTACTCGCTCGAACATACAGTAGGTACCTAATAATATCAGACAGAATATCACAGTATCACACACACACATCGCTCTCTTTCTCGTCGTCGTTATATAGGTGCAGTATGTCAGTATGAACAACGTACAGCGTGAGTAAATTGTTAGGATGTGTGCGTATATTACCCCCCTAAAAAATTTGTATTTACACATAAATTCTAAGCTCCTCCTCACGTGACGACCGTGTTGCTTTAAAGCGGCATCCAACCAGCTGCTGCCAGGTCCATTTGACTGTTGGGCGCCAGATCAGTTAAAAAAAAGCGCTAGATTCCGCTAAACAAGCGTGATTAAAAAAAGCGCTAAATCTTAAGGCTATTTCTAAATTAGGGAGTTAAATAGATGCGTTCCAGATAACAAGCATATTGTTTGATTGACCAAAAAAAATGTGCTTGTAGGTATAGATTTTTCATTTCAAGTACCTATCGTCTTCGTTCTGAACAAAAATTTCTTTAACCACCATTTGAAGTTGGGATTACTTTCCATTCAGTTTTATAGTGTTGTTTGTAAGATGTTTTCTTTTTTAATGGCACGTCTTTGATATCAATCAGAATCACATCGATGTGTCAATCATATCTACCAAACTTGAAAAACACGATAAATAAACACCGGCACGTTCGAAGAGTACGATCATACACAATGAATGAATGAGAGCAATTGTTTATAATAGTTTATATATATGAGACGGTGCCTATTCAAGTTTACACCTGTTAGTGCGATGCGAGGCCGCTCCGGGAACCCCGCAATACGTTTAAAAGTTGTATCGTGTGCCATAAAAGCACTCAGTGGAAATAACGTTCATTTTGAAATGATTATAAATAATAAGTATTGTATAATATAACAATCATTTCGATAAAGCGTTAGATTTTCCGCTAGGAGTCAACTGCTAATATTGGGAGTTGATTACCCTCAAATTCCGCTAGATCTGGCGCCGAAAGCGCTATAATGGCAGCACTTGAACATCCAATCCATACCTCAAACGGTATGATTATACGCCACGGGCCACGGGTGACAATCTTCAAGGAAAAATCGTTTATAGCCTGTGGTCATAGCAAAATAGAATATGACATTTGACCTCATCGACGTAATATCGAAGTAGACGGCTAATACCAAAGATAATTGTATTAGTGTATAGATGGAACAATAAAAATTGAAGATTCCTTCGATTACTCGATACCCGTCTTTCTAATGGCTGCATGTCGTATGTTAAAAAGAGATAACAATAGCCGAATATGACGTCTAAAAACGCTGCGCGCCATAAAAGTGGCAACGTCATATTTGTTTATATCATGCTGGTTAACAAGCGCGTTTAGCTTTATGTGATTTAAAATACTTAAAAATCTGAAAGTATGATTTCATAAATCTGTTGCTTGCCAAGAATGGCTTGTACTGTTCCCTTTTGTCCAAGTAGAGTGGGTGTTTTGAAGGAGAATAATGGAAACATATCATTTCACCGGTAAGTCGCACAGCTCGCACTCATTAATTTTGGTGTTTTGTAAACAAATTTTTATAATTATTTACTAAAAATGAATCATTGTACATGCATACACAGCTCTAAGGTTGATTTATTTAAAGAAAAGCTGGTGTTTATAACTAAAATTTACAAAAACCAAAGTTAATCGGAATATTTGACATTTGTCTTGCTTTATAGTGCTGTAGTCTGATCTTGATAAGTTTATCGATAACTAATTTATTTTTAGTAGAGTGTTGACAATTTCTAGCATTCACTGCAGGTTGAAAGTAATTTTTATCAATTTATAACAGATTTCCCACCGACATCGATTTAAAAAAAAAAGTGGACAAAAAATGTAAGAAAAGCCGACGATTGGAGAGCTTTGCAATATACAAGAATATGCTCGATAAACTTTGAAGATTCTTGCTTTCGCCAAGGATATCAGCGTAAAATTCTACACTCCTATGCAGTGCCGACAATATTCCTAAAATTACCACCATCGTGTAAACCAGTAAGTAATATCTCTATAAGTTATAAAGAAGTTATGCTTCAATCTATGAAAATTATGAAAATCTTTTGAATCATTAATAACCTAAAACTATTTCTTTTCAGAAATTACCCAGAAAAAGAAAACTTACTAATAAATACGTGGATACCCAAGCGTCAACATTAACTGCAAGTCTTTAAATTAAAATGTTGACGAATCACAGATGAACGATATCACAGATTAAAATGAAACGATATCACAGATTATCCAATCTGTGATATCGTTTCTAAAAATAAAACTTTAAGATTATCGAGTTTTTTTTCTCTCGTAATAAAAACCTACTCCCGTTCTACCCCTTAAGGATGGATTCTAAATATTTCTACCCAAAAAATAACTATTCTTTTGAAATATTTTGGTGAAATAAATGCGAGAGGTTGCATACAATCTCATACAACCGATTAGCAATGCGGCGAGTACCAGTACGCATCCACATTTTATTTATATTGAATAACCAAACAGTACACCGAAACGCATTTAGAAATACTTTTTATCCGTCATATATTTAAAATCTATATCAACGATATCTAGTTATCAATAAAAATGCACAGCACTATTATACGCTATAACTTTAGCTTGCATTGTATAGTCAAAATGGAGACATTCACTCAACTTCGACCCGACAGATTATATATGTATGTCTCTTTCAATCTTATGACAATTTGAAGGTGTTAGAAAGAATAAAATATTGCTGCATTTTGTGATCCATCTATAGGTACAGACTAATGCAACATCTTTGGCTAATACCTATTTATTCACAATGCAAATTGTTCTGGCAACTAACTGAGGTGTGCGGGCGCGGGGTACTGAACGTCAATTGGTCCGATCAAGGTCACGTCGAAATTCTATTGGTCCTTACTGCCCGAACATTACCGAACGTGGAATTATATATCTATTTCTCCAATATGTTGTCGAATGCGTTCGCCCTGTACTAGAAGTCTAGTTGAATATTACGTCGATGTTTGACCTCCACCACCACTCTAGCTAGCAATCCGTACCGCACCAGACTAGATAGTTGTTGACCATACCGTACCCAAAGTCAAATCAAAAGACGGTTAAGTCAGTAATAATAAAATAGAAGCCATTTTGTATTGTAAGGTAGAAAATATTGTTGCGTTGATTAGGTACATGGCGCATTTTTATTATGCTTTATAAATAGCAATCTTTGGATAGATAACATATATTACAAGTGCTGTGTACCTACTAAGATGTAAAGTTCGAGACAGGACGCTATGTTGCACAAATTTCCATCCAATATGCAATAAAATACTCGAAAAATGGCTTGTATCTGTTCCTAGTTAATTTTTACTAATAAATTAAGTGAATTCGCGCATCTACAAATTTGCCACAAACATTTTGAGGCTCGGTATAATATGCCTCCAAAGAAACGTCTAACCACAAAGTTAATGCGTGCCTTACATGCACGCGGGGTCTTTGAGAACGCCGGTGCCGCATGCTCTATGGAGCGGCGCTCGGTCATACTCGGTGCCCTCTATGACCTTGCGCTCGTGTGCGTTTTACACCCTGCACCATAGGTAAAGCTGGTCCTGCATAGGACAAAAATAAATTACAAAATTATGTATAAACAACTGGTGCAGTATAATTAATAAAATTTTAAAGGGCCTAAATAATGTACGCTTACATCAAAGACTATTATCCGAAACGCAGTCTAAGGCACTTTTAAAATACAATAAAAAACTGAAAAAAGAAAAGGTACTGAGTGTTAAGATATTATTTCAACATATATACTTTTTACTATGTCAACCTATTTTAAGTTAATGTCTGTCACAAAAATATATTTTATGTCATTGTATACTCGATACCAAAAGAAATATAATATGTCTAATTGCTAATCCGTTATTATCAATATATTTACTCCCATAAAATTAAATAGGTTATGGGCCAAGAGAAATTGTAAAAGTTTGTGGTAATTATTTTAGTGTATTTCAGCTACAACGGCGAAAACATAATGACATCTTCAAATTACAATATAATGCCACAACTGGATGAAAAGCAAAATTTTTCCAATTGGAAATTCAGAATAAAATTATTGCTAGAAGAAAAAGGCGTAGCAAGCGTATTAAACAGTACGGAAGATTCAAAAGATAAAGAAAAATTTGAACAAAATGACGCGAAGGCAAAATGCACGATTGTGCAATATGTATCAGATAAGTACTTAGATATTATAAAAAAGGCAAAAACTAGTAAAGAAATGATAGGCAAATTGGAAGAAATCTTTGAAAGAAAAAGCGTTTTCAATAAATTATATTTAAAAAAGAAATTATTGACACTTAAATGTCATGGAAGTCTACAAGACCATTTTTTGAAATTTGAATCCATCATAAATTTAATGGAAGCCGCAGGCTGCAAGTTAGATGAAAGCGACAAGGTTGCTCATTTATTACTCACATTACCTGACATGTACGAAACCGTCATAACGACACTAGAGACTATGAGCGTTGAAAAAGAATTAACAATAGATTTTGTAAAGGCCCGATTATTAGACGCAGAACTTAAAAACTACGGAAAAGAACAATCATCACAACAAGAAGTGACATTTTTAGCCTGTTTTAAATGCGGCAAACGAGGGCACAAAGCAACTGATTGCTTCAGCAACAATACTAACCAACAAAGAGGTCGAAATCCTCACCGAGGCTCAAACTCACATAGAGGTCAAAGTAATTATAAAGGAAAATCGTATAGAGGTGCATCTAGAGGCACATATAGAGGTCAGAGTCCACATCATTCAAAGGATAAAGTAACATTCATAGCAATGGCCGCAATTGAAAACACGGACAATTTTATTTTGGATTCAGGTGCAACTAATCACATGCTAAAAAATGAATGTGAAAAATACGTAACCGAAATTGAAGAACTGGCAACTCCAATAAAAATTCAAATTGCCAATGGAGAATCTTTGATAGCCCGAAGAAAAGGAATTTTAAACGCCAACTACGGAAAATTAGAAATTGAAATAAAGGTACTTTTAGTTGAAGGATTGAAACACAATTTACTATCAATAAACCAATTAACTAGAAAAGGCTTCGACATTACCTTCAACAACAGGAACGTTCTACTACAAAAAGACAATATTTACATAAAAGGAGAAAAATACAATAACTTATACATTTTAAAACTTGACTTGATCATTGAAGAAGCTTATGTCAGATGGACATACCCACAGCTTTTTTAAATGGAGTGTTGGAAAGTGATGTTTACATAAAAGTACCAGAAGGAGTGAAAGTCGGTAAAAACAAGATACTAAAATTAAAGAGAAGTTTATATGGTTTAAAAGAAAGCCCAAAATGTTGGAATGAAAGACTTAACAACTTCATAATTAATGATATAGGATTAAAAAGATCCCTACATGATTTTTGCCTATATTATAATAGCAAAGTTTGGGTGTTAGTATTTGTTGACGACATACTAATTACAGGAGAAGAGGAAGAAATAAAGAGAGTAAAGATGAAAATGTTTAAAGAATTCCAAGCCAAGGATTTGGGATCTATTAATAAATTTCTTGGAATAGAATTAAAAAGATCAGAAGAAGAAATGAAGATCAGTCAAACCAAATACATTGAAAAGCTATTAAATAAATTTAAGATGACAGAATGTAATGGAGTTAAAACACCAATGGAGAAAGACTCACAAGCCAATATAACAAAAGATATCAAAGAAGTTATAGATGTCCCCTACCGGGAGATAATAGGAGGTCTTATGTTTTTGGCTACAGTAACCAGACCTGATATTAGTTATGCAGTGTCATATTTAAGCCAATTTTTAGATAAACCGGACACACAATGTTGGAAGCAAGCGAAAAGAATTCTACGATACCTAAAGGAAACTCTACACTTCGGCCTAAATTATAAGAAAGATAAAAACAAGATTAATAAAATAGAAGCATACTCAGATGCTGACTGGGCAGGCCAGAAAATTGACAGAAAAGGTACGAGTGGAAGTATAATCACCTACAACGGTAATGTTATCGGATGGCATTCAAGAAAACAACACTGTGTTTCACTATCAACTGCAGAAGCCGAATACGTCGCGCTGGCCACCACATGTTCAGAGGTAGTAAATATAAAAGGATTAGCCAAGGATTTCGGTAAGTGCTTAACCCCTACCATTTACGTAGACAATCTTGGAGCCATCGCCATGTCAAGTAGCTTCGAGAACAGCAAACGTGTGAAACATATAGACATTAAATACCACTTCGTGAAAGACTTAGTTAAAAATAAAACAATAGCAGTGTATCATGTGGATTCGTATAATAATGCCGCCGATATGTTTACAAAGGTACTATCTGCAGATAAATTTATTCATAACAGAGACTTGTTAAACATTCATTAATAACTTAATATTTTTGTGTTCATAGAAGAAAATAATTAGGGTTGTCTATATTATTGTTAGTTATTGTTATTGTTTGTTTATTTGTTATTTTGAAATGCAATTATAAATGTTTTAAGTTCAACCACATTTATAATCGAGGAGGAGTGTTAAGATATTATTTCAACATATATACTTTTTACTATGTCAACCTATTTTAAGTTAATGTCTGTCACAAAAATATATTTTATGTCATTGTATACTCGATACCAAAAGAAATATAATATGTCTAATTGCTAATCCGTTATTATCAATATATTTACTCCCATAAAATTAAATACTGAGTAAAATGTGATTTACGCTGCTTTTCTGTTAATAGTCTTATGTGGTTTAAGAAGTCTATTTCTGCTTGTGACTTTTTTGTTTGAAATTGTTGTCAATAAAGTTTTAAAATGGATATAAGTATATGTATCTTTACAAATCGTCAGTGCATATACAAAAATCATGCAAAAACCGCTAGGTATGTGTTTTTTGACTACTTCTCATTAGCGCAGAAAAACCATTTTATTCTGAGAATACGAAAGTAATTATAAAAAAATTTAGTAAGTACCTAGTATATTTTTATAATTTAAGTAATCACTCAGCAAATTTTAGAGTGAATGGTGTTAAAAGTAGAAAATTGAAAGAAAACACATATAGCGGCTTTTGCATGTACGAATTTTTTATTTTTATTTTAACAAATAATCTTTCCTATAGGTAGTTTATAGTGCGCAATTTTCCTGTAAATAAAATAAATTGATAATTAGTAATTAGTACATGTAATATAATAATTACTTATTTGCGATGACCATGGGTAACTGATCTCTGGTAATTACCAGAGATGATATTTAGATTTATTGTTTCTTCATGACCAACCAAATAAAAAAGTTGTTAAATTGTTCGGAAATGTTTGCGGAATTTGTATACATTATCAATTTTACTTTGTTTATTTCAATATACTTTTACTGTAAAAACTCACCTTTATCCCACGACGCCTTACATTTATTTTTAGATTTAAATATATTAAATCTCGTACCTATTTGTAATTTTTTTAATGTAGTGATACATTATTTTAACATTTTCGTGTAGTTGTTGTACTTACCTATATTTATTTATTTATTTTATGAGCCAAGGGCCCGTAATACCTTACCTATATTTAAGATACTGTAGCGCCTAGTAATGACTCAGGCGGCAAATTTAAATATACGCGCTCTCGAAGAGGGCGCCACATTCGTCGTCCCGCTCGATACAAAGACAATTGCGTAGGAGAGCAGCGCGCTCTCGCGCCTCGTGACAGAATATAAAATGGGGCGTTGGCTCTCGGTCGTTCCCGCGCGTGTGCATGGATCTGAATCCATTGTTGTAACTTGTATCATGTATGTTATTGTGATTCTCTAAATATAATGAGTGTGCCTACATTCCTGAGTTTTAGTGCCTCACCCAAAGCACTACACTGGCTGCCCAACGTTAGGCAAGAACTCAAGTAGCCGCGCCGCGCCTGTTTCAAGATTGCATCATGCCTCGTACAAGACGCAACCGATCTCTAGACGCTGCGGCTGACGCCGCCGACGGTGCCCTCGATTCAAGCGATGCTTGGGGCCCCGATCGCGTCACGAAAATGTTTGAAACTCTGCAGCGAACGCAAATGGAAGCATTCGAAAAGCTGTTAAACAGAGTAAGCAGTTTTCAACCGCGTGTTACGTCATCTCCTTTGTCTGAGAGCGCTATTGCAACCGCCGAGGGCTCATCCGGCGACTTTTCCCGCTGCAAGGCAAGCTACAGTGGAGAGCCATCCGAGTCTTTGGAGGGATTCATAGACGCCGTTGAGAGTTACAAAGAGTGTGTCCACGTCTCTGATAGTAACGCGTTGCGAGGCCTATCCATGTTGCTCACGCACGAAGCGGCAACTTGGTGGCAAGGCGTCAAGCCTCAGGTCGCGTCCTGGACCGAAGCGGTCGCCGACCTTCGAAGCGCTTTTGGTGATCGCCGCCCGCCATCAAAAATATACAGGTTACTCTTCGCTACAGAACAAGAGGACCATGAAAAAACCGACATCTTTATATCTAAAGCCAGAGCGCTGCTCGCTCGTATACCTACGGGCGATCTCAGCGAAAAGGTTCAGTTAGATATGGTGTACAGTTTACTTCACAATAATATTCGCAAACGAGTACGTCGCGAGGAAGTTACGAGTTTCTCAGAGCTGTTGCATCGTGCTCGTCAGATCGAGGATTCCGGGGATTCTCCGATGAACACAGCGGCGACTCCGCGCTCGCGCATTCCGGGCGCTGCGCCGTCCGTCGCGCTGGTTCCGCCTCCGATCGCAACACAACGCTCGTCGCATTCTCGAGCTTCTCCATCAATACCTACGGCACCGACGACATCGATTTCAAGTGATCATCGTTATAAAGCTAGGTCTAGTGCTAAAACGATAAAACAGTTTTGTGTGTATTGTAAGCGTACGGGACATTTACGTGACGATTGTTCGAGGTTAAAAGTTAAAAGTGATCCAAGTGCGGAGGTGTCATGCTACGGCTGCGGTGCTCCGGGAGTGATTCGATCGCAGTGCACCGTGTGCAACCCCGTATCCTTTAACGCTATTACCGACCTGAGTCAAATTACGAGTAAGGTTTTGTGTAATTTTAACTCTGTAAACGATGTAAACAATAGCTTAACCTCAAATTGTAAAAATGTATGTAACGTAAACAACGCTTTATACTCCCTTTCCGACCCCCATAGCAGTGATATAAACAGTCAATCATTGTCTAATAACAATTTTCAAAACATTAGGTCTATGTCTGGGTCAAAATATGTAAAGGTCATTAACGTTGTTGATAACAACTTACGTAAGAATAGTATGGATCGAAATCAGAGTATGGATGTATCTCGTATTTCTTATCCTATCAAACGTATGTCTGAGGTTTGTCCAAATTCCAATATGGAGAATAGTCCGATTCCTTTGTGTCAGACGTTACGACCGATTTTTGAAATTCAAATCTTAGGTTTAAACGGCACAGCATTAGTCGACACAGCTGCTCGACGTTGTATCGCCGGTCAAACATTGTATGCTCTTCTGAAGACCAAGGCATACCCAATGTCGTTGTCCATGCGAACTGTCAAGCTTGCTGATGGCCAAGTCCACACAAAGAATATTATAGAAGCTTCTGGTGTTAAAGTGAGACTTGCAAACAAAATTATAAAAACAGATTTTATGATTTTTCCTGATGCTATTGGAAATGAAACACTACTTGGAATAGATTTTTTGTATTCTGCTGGTATTGTACTTGATCTTAAGGAAAAGTTGTGGCATTTTTCAGGTGAGACCAGAAAGACATACCGCCTACACCTCGAGCAGACTTTACAAGTACAGCACACTATTTGCTCTGCTGACGTGTTGAGAGGTGATGAAGGGGCGATGCTCACTGAAACCAACCGCAACCGGCTAATGCATCTACTCCAAGAAAATGCTGAGATTTTCCGTCAAGGGGGAGAGACCACCCCCTATGCTGATACTCTCAGCCGACCAACTTGTGATGAAGAAACGAAAAACGATTGTGGAATCTGCTCTGTCGTCGTAGACATCCCTTCTACGACTCCGTCGGATCTGCGGAAAAAGCAAATGGATGATCCAGACATTGCGAAGATTATCAAGGATATAGAGAGCAATGACGAGCTGGCGAACCTTCGCTGGGCCGATCGTGGCTTCCTCATGACTCAAGGTGTACTCTACAGGTATGACGCTGATGCTGACACCGAGGAGGTGCAGTTAGTAGTTCCTGCGTCAATGAGAGACACTGTCATTAAGGAACATCACAACGAGCCTACAGCTGGACACCAGGGAGTTGAGCGTACATTGCAGAGTCTTCGCCGTCTGTACTACTTCGCAGGGATGCGCCGACTTGTGACAGAACATATTAAGACTTGCGTAGAGTGTCAGAAATACAAACCGTCCAACACAAAACCACCAGGGTTATTGCAAACGCCCATCTTAAACCAGCGAGGAGAAGTGCTGGCGATAGATTTGTTCGGACCACTACCTGAAGGAATAGGGGGAGTGCGCTGGATATTCCTCATCGAAGATACTGCCACCCGATGGATTGAGCTGTTTGCCCTACGCGAGGCAACAGCCGAGGTGTGCGCTAAGCTTCTCATTGAAGAATATTTCTCGCGTTACGGTTTTGTTCGCAGGGTCGTGTCCGACAATGGCGTTCAGTTCGTGTCAGCCGTCATGCAGCAGGTGATGCATATACTGGGTATTAAGCAGAACCTCATACCCCTGTATCACCCCGAGGCAAATCCGGCTGAACGAAAGAATCGTGATATGAAGACGTTATTGTCCATCCTCGTTAAAGAAAACCATCGGTCATGGCCAGAGTTCCTGCCACAAGTTCGTTTTGCACTAAATAGTGCCATTTGTTCTAGTACTGCTTGCAGTCCCGCCTATCTCATGTTCGCACGCGAAATGAGGACGCCATTCGAAGCAGGTCGTGATCTGCGCAGCATATTGTCAAAGGACAACTTCGTGCCGCAAATCACCCCATACCTCGACGCCTTCATAAACAGGTGGAAGGAGATAAAGGACAAAACTGAAAGGACGCAAGACAGGCGTAAGGAAGACACGGATCATAGACGTCGCCCCTCGAAACGGTATCAGGTGGGCGACTTAGTGCTGTTGTCCTGTCATCACCTTAGCAACGCCGCTCAAGGGAAGACTAGAAAATTCATGCCTAAACGCGATGGCCCTTATGTAATTTCAAAAGTTGTTAGCCCTACCACCTTTTGGGTTTCAGATAGTGTTACCGGAGCCGATGTGGGTAAATTCCATACTCATGATCTTGTTCCATTCGTGACAAGTTCAGGTGATATTGTTCGACCTTTAGAACCTCACAGACCCAGGGGTAGGCCTAAGGTTAAGTCACATAGGCTAGTTGTTGCCAAGCCACCTACGGGGCGTATTGGCGGCTTGGAGGGGGAGTGTGTAGCGCCTAGTAATGACTCAGGCGGCAAATTTAAATATACGCGCTCTCGAAGAGGGCGCCACATTCGTCGTCCCGCTCGATACAAAGACAATTGCGTAGGAGAGCAGCGCGCTCTCGCGCCTCGTGACAGAATATAAAATGGGGCGTTGGCTCTCGGTCGTTCCCGCGCGTGTGCATGGATCTGAATCCATTGTTGTAACTTGTATCATGTATGTTATTGTGATTCTCTAAATATAATGAGTGTGCCTACATTCCTGAGTTTTAGTGCCTCACCCAAAGCACTACAATACTTATATATTTTTGCGAGACTTTAAAATGTATTTAAGATTCAAATATTTTTTCAAATATTTAGTAAGTCATTTGTTCCTCGGAGGTTTATTGCTAATTTTAGATTTATGATTTTTGTTATGTTTGATTGTTATTAGGTATTGTTCGCACGCGACTTGAGTGCAGCTCTGAGGAATGCGCTAGTGTTGCGACGTAAATTGGTGTGATCGATAAATTAGATACAATCGCGCTCTGAAAATATTAACCATCTTAAGGTTTATAATTGCATGCAGACATCTATGTCACAACGTCGGTGATATTATATGTGATTAGATTAAGTACAGCGATTTTTTTTATTAACACGTTCGCTGCGATAAAAGGCCTATAGGCCTCCTACTGAGACTTTAGCGTAGTGCGGACGTAATTATAGGCATTTCACTCTGGTGCGGAGCTCGTATCTTGAAAACTAGGAGGTGTGCGGGAGAGACAAATATATAATTGTGAAGCTGTTTTTAATTAGAACAAGAAAGTACCAAAAAACATATGCGAGGTCTATCGGCCTTTCATCGCACTACAACATAAAAAAAATCGTTCAGTGCGAACAAGTGGTGTATGCACCACTCATGGCGTGTAAGGTCTCTCCGCCCCCGCCCGCACTGTATTGAATCTAATTGCATGGATCTATGAACTAGTGTTGCGCAACCGCATAGATATAATGATAACAAAAAAGGCATCGATTATAGTAATCAAATGTGATCCTATTATAAACCCTTAAAAAGGGAATTAAAATGGTTCAGAAAAGTAATTTTGGAACTACGTTGCTACGAAAAACTAGGTACGTGCATAAGAATAAGCAAGAAGTGTTACGATGTGCAGTCGAGAGAGTAGAAAAATTAAATCTTACAGTAGTGATTGCAATAAACCAATGTGTCTACAATGATTTTATGATCGTTACGTGTAATAAGAATAAGAGACTATAATAAACATTTATTTAATTTTCTTTTGAATTTTGATTATTTGAATTGATATTTTTTTCCTTGTGCCCATCACTAGTTCAACCATAACTTGTACCTAAAATTCAGTGCTATGAGGGGTTGATGTATCGCTTAATTTGTTTCCTCATTCTAGCGGCTTTCCATTGTCCGAGCTACTTGCGAATAAAAACTAAGACGAGATGGATCATTAGGAATGGCACTACTAAAGATTCATTTGTAATTTCTTAATATTCGCTGCAAAAAATGCATTTCAAATAAGTAGTTCCGAGGGAGGCCGATGAATCTATCTTCGCACTGGTAAAAACTTACCTTTAAGGCTTATCGCCCTCCTAAAGCACTAAACGATAGGAAGTATAAATATAACCCCGCAGCGAACGTGTTAACAAAAAATCAGTCACTCAATATTATAGTCGTCTAGGATAGATATGAAAAACTTTTTGTTGAATAGATTTTTTTCTTGTCGTCTCTGACCTCAATTATAAATTGGTCTACAGCATCTTCCATTAATCCATCTTTTTGCCAATAAAGTTGTTCCAAAGTGATTACGTGATTTTCAAAGTCACGCCAATCTTCTGTTGTGATCTGACAGAGTGCTGACTCCGTAAATTCCCGCAGTGTTTTTAGGGATAAAAAGCTCAGATCAGTCATTTTTAAAACAAAAGTAAGTAATGAGTAATCAAGTTAGCAGCTTGTGTAGTAACGCTATCGATACACATGCGAAATATGTTAAGCTCAGCACTACACTGCAGGCGGGAAAGGGTAGGCGTGCGTGCGGCGGGGGTAGATGCTCCCGCGTCGCACCTCATACCCCGAATGGACTCAAGTCGCGCGCCTACAATATACATTTTGTAAAAGTCTGGGCTGTGTTCCAACACTCCTTCGGGTAAGACTAATTGCTCTAACCGCGGATACACGCGGTTCCAACACACCATTCGTGCATAATCATACCCGTCTCTGAAACACAGCCCTGTGAACAAAACCCTGATCCTGATTTCATCCTGGTTTTGTGCAACTGTATCTATTTCAACTTTTATTTATGTTTGTCTATATTCTAAAAAAATAAATATTTACGCATTATTTATTGTGTTTTAATTGTGTGATATTCGTAGTTAAAAATAAATGTTATGAATAAATTCAAGGATCCCTAAAGCCCGCAAAAAAAAAAAACAAAGGAGTAAGGGGAGGAGGAAGTCAAATGTCATGTTCTATTTTGCTAGAACCCAGGTGAAGTTAAAGTACTCTTTAAGAAGTCTAGCGAATTTGTACTGTCTACCACAGAATAATGATCACAGATTATCTAAAGATTAATGACAATTAGATTATAGCACCTCGCGTGGCCGCCTCAGTCCCTCTCGCTCTAAGATTAATGTTGCCAGAAAAATAAGTGTCCATACTTTTGAAGAATTTTTAACTTGTTCTTGTAGATTCTACAATGCAATAATAATAAATAATATAAAAGCTTTTTGAAGGCAGGTTTTTAAAAGATAAAATTGTTCCAGCATTGTTAAAAGACTATTCCTCTTGGTTTTAGAGTCCAAATGAAGTGACAGCTCTTTTAATTTTCATTCTTCGATTATATTATATATATTACAACCTCAGATTAATCACAACTAGATGTAATCAATCTGACGTCACGAAATGTTAAACAAGGACTATTGTTACAATAACGCCTTTGAAAAAAAAGGATGCAAATATAATTTTTTGTCCTTATCGTGGTGGCCGGTTTTCTGGCCTCACAAATGTCAAATTGTGACAGTTGTATGGCCAACAACATTACATGTTGTAATATGTATAATTGAAGAATGCAAATTAAAAGAGCTGTCACTTCTTTTGGACTGTAAAACCAAGAGGATTAGTCTTTTAACAATGCAATTTTATCTTTTAAAAACCTCATTCAGAAAGCTATTATATTATTTATTTTTATTGTATTCTCTAATTATTACTAATGTAGAATCTACAAGAACAAGTTAAAAATTCCTTAAAAAGTATGGCACTTATTTTTCTGGCAACATTAATCTTAGAGCGAGAGGGACTGACGCGGCCACGCTAGGTGCCGTAGAGGGAGAATAGATTCCCTCTACCCTAGGTCTATTCTCCCTCTACGCTAGGTGCTAATCTAGTTGTCATTAATCTGTGATTACAACATTTAATTTGGCCATACAACTGTCTCAATTTGACATATGTGAGGCCAGAAAAAGAAAACCGGCCATGACGATACAGACAAAAATTATATTTGCATCCCTTTTTTTCAAAGGCGTTATTGTAACAACAGTCCTTGTTTAACATTTTGTGACGTCAGATTGATTCCATCTAGTTGTGGTGATTAATCTGAGATATCTACTATTTAGTTTGTGGTTAGGCCACTAATTGTCAGTTGATTATTAAAATTATTAGATTATTAGATATTACTTTAATACCGCTTTTATTAACATAACTGAAAACTCCTTATTATCATCACATTAATATTTTTTTGTAAATTTATTTGACAGTGTGAATAATTTTTAAATTGAACGCAGTTTTATTTTTGCCAAGTGGCGCTCCTGGATATTATTTCTGTCATGTCACTTTACAATTACATTACATTACATTACGTCAGTGTGGGTGTTTCGTTTCGGTGTTGGTTGGCGGCCATTATTCTACGTAATAATTATTTTAATTTATGCTGTTTAACTTTATAACACAAAGATTTTCACATTTTTCAGCATAAACTTTGGAATCATAGTTTTGAAAATTAATCGTTTACAGTACAAAAATGAATCCAGAATAGTAAGTACGCATTTACTTATTGTGCTCCAAAAAACAAGGATGGGCGAAATTTCAATTCTTTTTGCACTTTCATTGTCTTCGAATTTAGTTTTACAATATGAATTGTAATTTTTCACCTGTTTCATTGCTTACGATACAATTTTAAGTCACCGTTTATTATTGAAATCTGATGGTTGGTGACTCATTGTGTATTCGTGGTAGATCTTGGAAATTTCAATGTTATTCGTAATCATTTTAATGTGACTGTGAATGGCCCGTTCTACTACTAGTGATTATATCACCGTCTTTTTTCCATTTATACTAAATGCTCCACTGCAAAGTCGAATATTGTTTTAGTTTAGTTTTAAGATAACGATACGCCTCCTTTCTCTATCGCGATTGTTGCACTTTTGCTGTACATATTCATTTTGTGGTTGTTGTGAACTCAAAATATGATTGCTAACGTCTTGTTCGTCGAGATCGCACCTCTATTATGAATGTTCTATAGATAAGGCATTTAGCAATATTGTGGCCTAGATTTTAAACAAAGATATATTATAATAAACTAGCTGACCTGTTAATTTCATATAAAAATATCATCAAAATTTCTGATTTTTCATGTGGATTTTCCAAAAAAATTCTTTCATACAAACCTTGTATTGACAAAAAAAATCACCAAGATTGGTCGTCCCTTTCTCAAGTAATGCTCCATCATATATGTGACAATTCGTTCTTATTTATATACCTAGATAATTTTATAAGTAGATTTTCCCAATATCAAATGATTTTTTTTTCAGTGATTACTTATTCAAACTTCTCCTTATTGGTGATTCGGGCGTTGGCAAGTCCTGCTTGCTGTTAAGGTTCGCAGACGACACTTACACAGAAAGCTATATCAGTACTATTGGAGTGGACTTTAAAATAAGGACTGTAGAATTAGATGGAAAGACAATAAAATTACAAATATGGGACACTGCGGGACAAGAGAGGTTCAGGACAATAACTTCTTCTTATTACAGAGGAGCTCACGGAATTATCATTGTTTATGACTGCACAGACCAGGTATGCTTCATAAGTATTGTTTTTTTTTAAATGTGTATATGAAGCTTTGAAATAACAAAATATGAATATCATATCAACTAAACATTAACCTTGATTCTTAACAAAGAATTTTACTAATATTGGTAAAATTAGCATATTTACTTGCATTGTCTTATAATATACAATAATATTTTATAAAAAAAATATATACAAGTATAAAAGGAAACATTTTCTACACTGCTGTTTTTTTATATAAACTTATTTACATAAATTTCTAATAAATTACATATTATATTTATTTACTTACACATTAGTTTTTATATATAATATTTATTAAATTAACATTTATAATATAAAGGTAAATATTTATTTTAAATATTTAATATTACAGAGATTTCTTAAATTTGCACCCATTTTATTATTAATCTATTGCAACTTGTAACTAATCAACTAAAACCAAATCAAGGTACTTTAACCAAGGGCAAGTACTAATAATTTCCTACAAATACTATAGCTGTTAGAATTTAATTAGTTTGAAAACATTTTGAGCCATAGACTGTTTGAATCATACATTATATAATATCGATCACAAGTTCATAGGTCAATGAAGTGCATAATAATGTTTATGATACTTGGAATTCGACTTAGTTATGATGCATTTGTTGACAAATATGTACTTTAATTAGACAATCCTTTGTCTTCTCTGAATAATATAAAACAGTTTCCATATAATATTTAGAAATTCCCCATATAGATAATATTTTTTTCACACAAAATTAAATATTTTATATGTCTTAAGTGAGCTAGCTTTGCATTCCTTATTAATCATCTCTAGGCATAACTAATTAGTATAGTCAAAACTTGAAACAAATTTGTTTATTGATCTCCAACAATATTCCCATAGAGGTGTTTCATTGCTAAACTAAATGTAAGCTTATGAGTTACTAAGAATTAAGAAAATGTTACAAACTTTGTGTGTGTCTAGTTTTAAGTTTCTTTGTTCTTAATAACAATAAAACGATTGAATGACCTTAACACAAAGAAGGAAATTGACGAAAATCAATTATTGATTATCATTAATCAACTAAATTCTTTGTTCAACATACCAAGTATTATTTTATGTTATGGTTTAACAGTTATAGTGTTATTAACAGTTATTATGGTTTGATTTACTATTACTTTACTAGATTATGTACTGATTACAGAAATGTACGAGACCCTAACATTTTCAGTTGCAAATTATAAATTTATTTTTAGTAGTGACAAGGCACTGGCACTAACTTATACCTCTACGTGTGTTGTTTATACCTCTACCCGTTTTTCTTCTTGTCTTTTATCTTGGGTTGGATATCAAGTTGGCAGTGAATTTACATTCACCTGGTTTTCCTTGTGTTTATGAGCGATGGTAGTCACACCTTTCACAAAATGGACTATCTTCATGTCTACCAATTTTTATAAGTAAAGAAAAAATATATATATTTAATTCAGAAGTTTTTGCCTTAAATAATCTTCAATTCACTGTAACTGGGTATCCATGGTGGATTCCTCTTGTAAAAAAAAAGTCCCTAACATCAGACTGCGGATTAAATCCCTTGTGAATCTTATTATGAACTAAATGTACGTTATATAAACTTTTGTTAATCATGTTAAAAGTTCATTTTCAATAAAACAAAAGTAATTAAAATATATATTTTTAATACAGTTAATTTTTTTTCTGTAAAAGACATGACTATTTTAAAATTGGCATCCTGCCAAAGTGTTGAAGTATCAGAACTGGAGATGTTACTGAACCTACTTTTAATTGATCTTATTTACCAAATAATTAGATCAATCATCTATTTATTTTGCTTTGTTCTTATAGAACTATTTGCGCACTAGATATTACACTCTAGCTAGACCATATTATTATCAGTATTTTATCTATCAATATGTGTAAGCACCGACTGTGTAAAGGATTAATTCGTATGAGTGGATTTCATCGGCGTTGTATGACTCCTTAACACTTCTAGGAGTCCAGGCTCTAGTTCCACCTGTAGCTTGATGAATCACAATCACTCGCGATTAGGCAGAACCGGCCAACTTTAACAAGAACGCGAGCGTAAGAGGTCTTACCCACTAGTGGCTAACCGAAACACTATAAAATTTCAATTCAATTTGTACTCCTTGTACTTATGTTCACGAGGTCAACAAATAGTTATGCACGCTAAAACCAATTTGAATGCGGTTTTCACTGATGTAAGCTTCCCGTAACATTTAGTGATTGTTTCATTCCAATCGGTTTACAAACAAAATATTTACGCGTTATACCGAATTCCACGCGTACGAAGTTGCGGGCTCAACTAGTGAGGAATAAATTATAGTACCTGGGCGCCGACGTGGATTAATGATCGTCACAATAATTGAATTGCTACCGACGCCCATTAACACAATAATTGCATTGTTACTATTGACGAGCCCATTGGTTGAGTGGTTAAGATAATTCATTGCCTTAACGCTCTGACTCAGGTGTCCCGGGTTTGATTCCTGGGAAGAGTTATAGGAAAAATATTTGCAAAGTTGCAAATATTTTTCAAAGTTAACTGGTCTGTGTGTGCAGGGTTTCGCCCCATGTCTTGCTTATTTTATCAGTGCTTATTTTGGGGGCCATACAATGGGTGTGTTTAGTCTAACTATAACTAGCTCCCAATAGCCCCCAGTAGTTTCTATGACCAACCAATCTGGTCGTGGCCCTTAATCCAATCCGGAAAGAGATAAAAAATTGTCCATAACATTCAGGCTGCAAGAGTTTTCAATGAAGTTGAGGAGTTAGCAGAAAAGCGTTATTTTCGTCGTCTAATTTGACTTGTTAGAGTAAAAATAAAAATACAGAGCATAATAAACTATATTTAAAAATATAGTTTCTGATTTATACAACAAAATTATATTTTCTAAAAAAAAAAAGTATATTACTTAATGCCCAAAAAACGGCTTTCGTGTTGACACAGTAATGCAAATTTTAAACGACAACTACTGACATTATTTTGTAAGTTTATTAATTATTTTAAGTTCTGTACTAAAGTTTTAATGAGCTACTTTTATTTCTTTTTTCATATTTTAATCAATATTTAAGAAAACTTCCATTTTTTTGTCTGTTCGGTTATCTCTGAGAAGCTACAAAAACTTGTCCATACTTAATAAGGTTAATAAGTTCGCTCTCATTTTGGTAAAAATTGTGTTGCATCTGACATTAGTCTTTGAACGAACACCTAATCCGCTTTACTGCTCGATATCAGCTACAGACTGTAGACTATACACTAACCACTACCATAGACAACAGCTGATGCTTGAGTGAATTGAGTTATTTCAGAGAAGTATCGCTTACAAATTAGCGACACACATTTTATCTGTCAATTTGTAAACATACTATTGTCTACACATTGTAAATGGCGGGACGTGTTTTGTATTACTAATAAATAAGATGAATCATTACCACACTAACAGGATAAGGAGTTCTCGGCAACTTTTTACGACAATTTATTTGCATTATCAATTAAATTAATAATAGAATAGCAATAAAAGCTTTATTTGTATTATTATCAAAAAATAAAAAGTTCAAGACTACATTGTAATTACATACAATGTACTGCTTTTGTTTAAAAATGGTCTACAAAACGGTAACGAAAAAAAATTACATTTTTTGTACAATAAACCCATGTGTTTATTGATAGTCATATTTTATTGAATAAAAAATTTTATATTTTTAATATTCTAAAACTGTTCTAATTTGTAAAAAAAAAGAATATAAGTGCCTACTTTGACAAATTTATTTTCATTTGGTATTTTTTTCTTTTTTTTTTTACAATATTTTGTATATATTTACTTACATATAAGTTTTTTGCGTATCTCGGAATCGGCTCTAACGATTTGGATGTATTTAGGTTTTTGCTATTTTTGTAAAACGCAATTTTACCCAAAAAAAGTTTTTATTCTTAACTATCTATTAAAGCGACACCTCCTATATTTTTTGTGGTACTTGTATTGTTTGATGGATAATAATCGTTACCTCAAAATTTTGTGAAGCTGAAAATGTTCGGCTTAATACCACCATGACAATTGCTCTTTTGAGAACCACCTCCCTTTACTAAACTGGAGACATACTGACCACTATGCTTAATTATTGCAGGATTCATTCACTAACGTGAAGCAGTGGTTGGAGGAAATAGATCGCTACGCGTGCGACAATGTAAACAAACTCCTGGTCGGGAATAAGTGCGATCTCACCACTAAGAAGGTGGTCGACTACACCACGGCCAATGTAAGTAAAGAAGTGCTATAATGTTTCACATTTCACTTACGAAAATTGGATGGGGCATTCCAGTACTAAATAGTAAAAGATTACTGTAAACTTAATTACATTTTAGGTAGTGGCTTCAAAATTTTTAATGTACTGTGCATAACTATCTATACTAATATTATAAAGAGAAAAGATTTGCATGTATGTATGGAAACTCAAAAATTACTGGACTGATTTTAAAAATTCTTTCATCTATAGAAGGCTAAATTATCAGCGAGTAACATAGGCTACTCACCTTCCCCATCTCCCCCTTTCTCCCCCCTCCATACAAAAGTATGTTTGTAATGAATAAACTCAGACTACTGGACCAATTTTAAAAAAAAATTCACCTATAGAAAGCTACATTATCAACGAGTAACATAGTATTTTATAAAGAGACGCGGACGAAGTCGCGTGCATCAGCTAGTTTTCTATGAAATCCTACTAAGTAATTTCTCCTAAAAAAAATGTATCTCTGGCAGTAAGATGGAAATAAATCTATGCATACTTCTACGACTGGAGTAAAATAGAGGAAAACTTATGTCATTTCATAACAACGGGAATCTTAGTATGAGTTTTAGCATTTGCGATATGTGAATTTACTGTAGAATTTATTAATCACTAAACGAATGAAAGAATGTTTTCCATGTCTAAATGTATTAAAATCCTGTAAGTCTAAGACTGTAAATCTGTAAACTCTAAGATGAAAGATCATTGTCTAGTGCTCAAATAGTTGACTTGCCTGAAAATACTGGCCGATATCGGTTGATTCAGTTTTGTTTGATGACGACACAATTCATATATAACTTAATTCACAGTTAGCCAGATAACCCCCGTATTATTATTTATATATCGGTATAATCCCCTGCTAATGGCGAAAGGCGGCTTCATCAAAGAAACGCGATTTCTTTGATTCTCACCGATTCTTAAAACTTCTGTTCTGGCAGTGACATACACCTATGACCCTTACCCTATGCTCTGATACACCCTACCTACCTACACACATAGTTGCGGCATCTACCGAGTCGACCGCCTGTAGTCTAAACCGTTATGGGGTAGATCGCTAGAAGTCCTAGTCTGAGCATCCCTGGTCTAATTGAACCACTAGGAAGAGAAATGAGTGTATGTTCATCGACAGCAATACGCCGAACAATTGGGCATTCCGTTCTTGGAGACGTCGGCGAAGAACTCTACGAATGTGGAGCAGGCGTTTATGACGATGGCGGCGGAGATAAAGGCGCGCGTAGGCCCGCCGTCGGCAGGCGCCGCGCCGCCCGGTGCCAAGCTGAAGATCGACCCGGGCCGCCCAATCGAGACCACTCGCTCTGGCTGCTGCTGAATGGACGCACACGGTCAGTACCTAACGTCACCTTTCATCTCATCCTCATTGTATCTTTCATTGTAGTAGATGGGTATGTTGTACTTCGCAGTTATAAATTGTGCAGCCTATATGGCAGTAATTATATCCCCTTAGGAAGACTGCTATGAAATAGTATTAAATAAATTTTATTAATGAAATACTAGTAGTGGCAGGGCACACTGCATTTCGCAGTCATTTGGACAGCCCGTCTGGTGACAGTAACAACCCCATTACAGAAGACTACCGTAAAATAACAGCACGTGTGCTGTTGTGTTTCGGTGAGTGAGAAAGGGATGCCAGAGTCCCATTTCCCTAACCCTTGAAGAATCCCTTATCCTTAATCCTCTTGTAGCACCTGTGGTGTTGCTTGTGTTATGGGCGAAGCCTGTCTGCCGAAAAAAAAAAATAACAGCATGTGTTGTGCTCTTATGTGTAGGTGTGTGAGTAAAAGATGCCAAATCCCATTTTCTTACAACCTCCTAATCCTTATCCTTTATCCAACTAAGGGCAATGCTCACAGAACATCTATAATGTTGCTTCTTTTGATATGCCCATCAAGAGAAAAGAGAATAGTAACCACCTCCCATCAAGAGAACCGTCACCATTTCCATTTCAGGTCTTCAACTTTATTTAACCTTACATTCCACTTCGGCATTTCATCTCAAGTTCACTACTTAATCTCCTTTTTAACTTATCATCTACATTTCGTCATTTTATCTATTTAGCCCTTATCTATTTCAGCCATTCATTTTAATTTTAACCAAAATCTCTATTTCGGCCTTTTCACCTCCATTTCAACATTCAACATAACTATTTATTCAATCTTTCATCTTAATTTTGACTTGGCATTTTTATTTCTGTCTTCCATCTTCATTTTAGAGTTGATACAATAAATAAAAAAAAAAAAAACTGAAACAATACCACATAGTTCATCCCGGGGAAATCTGCGAGATTTAGAACTAGCTCCATATCCGCATTCCTAAATCGATGCGAAAGTTCCGCATTCCGCATATTGTGGATGCGAATATACGTGATACATGTCCTGTTACAATGTGGAGTTAAACTTTTGTGCACATCTATTCAGCGCAGACTTTAGTTAGACTGTTTCACTCTTCCATAGATAACGTGTAGTACATTTTTTTAAATAGGTGTGCGGCGTCGATCAGCGCCAGTGTGCGGTGCGCACTGCCGGCCGCTTAAACCGACACAAGCATTGCAATTACCACAAAATTTCACGGTCGCATCATTATTATTGAATAATTAATTAATTAAAACGATACATTCATAGTATGGGGAGCGCGGTCGCGCCCGAATTACTTTAAGCTAACATTTCACTTAAGTTGCTACTTGTCGTATATATATAATCTTGTTAGTTAAATGGTACGATGGTGGAGTGGATGAGTGTATGTTTATATACGTGTTGAGATATACTATATATATTGAATATCGTAGGGTAATTTTGGGCTGTTTTCAAAATTGTTTAAATTCGAGTTTAGTGTTTTCTACGACAGAAAGCAGTTTTGTGTCCAATCTTTCCTTGCTTTCCATTATCCATGATATATATTTCTATAACCATAAAAATTAACAATAATAATGTTTTTGTCATATCAAAAGAATAAACGAACTGCGATTATCCTGCAAAGATATACACAAAAATAACGCCACAGTTAATTGTTTAGCAGCGTCAACGAAACACTGAACCCATACTTATTTCGAGATTTGACCCAAAAAAGTTTCTTTGAGGACAGTGTTGATGTTTTCTTTGAATCGATTAAATTATTTTCGCCATTTTGTACCACCATTGTACAAGCAAAAACTCGCCTTTTCAAACGCGTTCTCTGCCTTATGTCTTATAAGAGTGTGCTCTTAGACGCTTACGATAGATTTACAGTGAAGGAAAAGCAAACGTGTTTCATATTGAATTTTTTTTCGCACATATCTCTTACAGAAGACCACCGTGATAACAGCACGTGTGCTGTTGTGTTTCGGTGAGTGACTAAGGGATGCCAGAGCCCATTTCCCTATCCACTCCTAATCCCTTATCCTTAATCCTACTGCAGTCGGCAGCGCACTTGCAGCAGCTATGGAGTTGCTCGTGTTATAGGCGACGGTAGCTACCTACCATCAAGTGGACCGTCAGCCTGTCTGCCGACCTTAACATTTAAAAAAAATAGCAATTTATATGTGCGAAACAGTTTTAGACATTTTGAAACGGCCCAAGTAACTAAATAATGGTGTTATAAATTAAAAAAAAATTGCAAGTAACGATCTAAAACAAGTGTTTTGTATTTGAAATGTACGAATACGAATAATTGTTATAATTATTTGTTTCAACGGAGTTTTGTATGAAATACACGTATCAAAATATAAAAAAACACCTTATAAAAATAAAGGAATTTGTCCATTGTAGAATAAAAATTGAAAAAATTATAATATACAAGAAGCTTATAAGTAAAACGAGACTGTGTCTAAAAGGTGGTCAATATGTGTTTATTGTTTATGTAAACTAATTGTTTCTTCTTCTTTTAAATCATAAATCTGTAAACGTTCCATAAATTCTAGTTGTCGATTTATATCTAGAGTGTAATCGCCTATTTACTCTTTGCTCCTTGTATTGATAATATTAATTTCCAGTGATTATTTTTTGAAAATTTGCAATTTTTATTTCATGTGACTAATTGAATTATACCAACGCCTCTCCTTTCGATATTATTAATTTTTAAAAAAAGTTATAAATACATGTTATGGGGTTAATGAATTCCTACACTCGAGGTTCCTTTCTGTAACAATAAAAAATGAATTGAAAGTTTTATAAATTCTAAAGAGTAAAATTCGCCAAATGCTAAATGAAAAGTTGTAATAAAAATAGTTTTCGTTTTGACGATCGTTGAATTGTTTTATCAATCGAATAGCTGGCATTTATTAGAGATTTCTTTTTTTTTAAATACCTCTTTTGAAGAACTTTTGATAGAGATTTTCTAAGCAAAAGTGTGTTCGTTGAAAACTAAATTAAACTGTCTCATTTAATATTTATATGTATATGAAGACAACACATAATATTAGTTGAAACAACAATTCGAGTTCATAGCTTTTTTTCTTTTCTTAATATTTACATTTTAGTATAGTGGCGTGTTATTTTTGGTTAGACGATTTCTATTTTTGTTATGTATGTTTCTTAGGGCACGCTTGTAAATTAGGTGTCTATATCTTCAATGGAACAATGTAGAAATTTCTTTCAGGACAATTCCTATTGGACAAGAAATAATATAATTTTTTTAAATTTAATTATTAAAAAAATTACACCATTTCAATGCAACTTTTGTTCTACAGATGAGATTGTGAGCGTGGTAGTTTGAATTTTACTAAATATCAATATAATATCTTGAATTATATAATATTTATATTATATGTATAGCACTCGAAGATGTCCATTAGCATACGCTATATTTTAATTATTGTTTAAAATTTCACATTTAAGTTACTGTTTTGGAATGCACTGCAAATATTGTATTTATGTAATTCCGAAATTAATGTAGGTGTATGATCGTTTTGCGGGATTTTGTGTTAGAATTAGAGTTATATTGATTTTAACACAAAATTGTAAATATGAGCGATTTGGCCTTAGATTATTGTAGACAAAACACGTTTATTAAGATTCAACACACGCGTGCGGGGAACATAGTATTAAAAAGACATTTTCGTAATATTATGTGAATCGCGTGGTTTAAATTTTAACATGAAGTTGAATGTTTTAAATGCGCAGTCTAAACGTGTCTCGGTACAGATGAATTTCTCTATACAATTTTGCCATAAATGCCTACTGCGTTAATTTTACGGTGCAATCGTTTAACTGCCGTTTACAATTTTTAACTCGAGGATTTTGTTTTATTTACGATCTATATAGCTTAAATAAAAACATTGTATGTCTCATTATTTTTGTACTACTGTCAGTTAAGTTTTATGTACTTGAATCAGATCCGCTAACCCACTGTAATTCTGTATTGAGGGTTTCTTAGAAATTAAAACAGTATGCTATATGAAGGATGTTTTATTTTTAAATACCTTTAAAATAGAAAAAGAGATAAATTTTGTTTCTTCTGTAGAAATGAAGCTTTATTGAGATCACCTCCAGGTTTGGTTTAAATAAATGAATACAATCGGAAAGATCGAAGTTCGGAAGTTATTGGAGTGCTTCAAGCGGTCTTTTTCCCTCCTTGAGGTTGCCTTTCATCTCTATATATAAAAATGAATCCCCATTTCCCTTGGTCACGGCATCACGCGTGAACGGGTAGACCGATTTTAATTCGGTTTTCATTAATGAAAAGAGGGATAAACGGGTAATGTTCATATATATAAAAATTGCACCTAAATAAGATACGTTCATATAATCTATTACAAGCTAGATAAACTGATTTTGTGGAGAAATCGTTTTATGAATATACATATTTGTCGTAGTAATAATAAAGGTTAATTGTAAGACAATAATTTTAATAAAAAAAACCATAAATTCTCATGTATTTTGCTATCGACAAATGCACGTATGTCATTCATTCCACTTAGATCGACTGAAACAGATGAGTATATTATTTTCCCAACGCACACCCTTTTGTTTGGTTCGTTAGGAATTTGTTTTTTTTTTATTTTCAATGTAATAGGTACTTCATTGGTGGTAGCAATCTAATAGTAATGTTCCAAGCGTCATCTTAGCCAAACAGTTAATTATAATCGATCTTGATAATATATCTAAACCTTATACATATACACCGCAGCTTGCTCAATCGTTTTAAAGTAAAAATCTATACTAATATTATCAATGTGAAAGTTACTCTGCCTGTCTGTTAAATTTTCACGCCTCAACCGCCGAACCGATCATAATTTAATTTTGCATACACGTCAGGAATGTAGGAAAGGACATAGAAAAATTACTGTTCCCGAGGGATCATCTAACGCCTGGCAAGTCAGGCGTTATTTTTTTACTTTTCAACGCGGGCGAAGCCGCGAGCACCAGCTAGTTATATATGATTTGTTTGTTATTGCTTCTAATACGGCTAAATAGTTTTTAAGCATTATGTATTTCTTAGGGTTAGCTAAGAAATAAATACATTAAAATGTTTTATTCATAATCAATTTTCTAGAAGAGCTCGATTAAAAATATATTCATACAATAGGCATGATGACGGTATTAAAGAATCAAAGAATAAATGGTTTTGGAGAAAAATATATGTTGAAAGGAGTCTAAAAAAATACTCATTTTTTGTATTAAAATTGAGATTAATAAGATTTTTAATAAAATAGAAGTATAAATAACTGCAATCAGCCATATTAACCGAGGCTCTAGTATGAGTTTACGATACTACACTCGCTAGCGAGAACGTAAAACTTTTGTATGGGAAATTGTGAACTGTCAATGTCAAATTGTCAATTTTCCATATAAATGTTTTACACTCTCGATAGCGAGTGTAGTATCGTAAACTCATGCTAGAGCCACTGAAACACCAATCGAGCGAATGAATGATTTCACGCCCAGGTAAGTAACATTGTGTTGCTTGACTTTGCCATGACTGCTTTGACAGAATGAAAAATCTGATGAGATGTCAGTGTCGTCACGTTTCATCAGACGCGACGCCATGACACCTAAGAGCGTTTTCGCGCGTAATTCAAAATAGATTTAAAAACATTCAATAATTCGTGTTGAAATTTAGTTTTTTTGCTGAAATATTATTTTTTTCGGATATGGTAGACGTGTATCTACATTATGGAAGGGAATTTCAAAATCTGTCATCATGCCTTTTTGCGCTAGTGAAAAATAAGAATTTTTTTTTTTCATTTTTTATTTCTTTTATTTATTATCAAAACATAAATGTGTTTTAAAAAATATCATTTGTTTAATTTAATTGCATGAATTACCTATGTATTTTTAATAGTATCTATACTTTATTCTTTGTAAATGAAGATTGGTGATGAATAATTTTAAATGTGCCTACTTAGTGGTTATCTCGAAATGACATCAATGGTATCCAAAAAAGATGTCTTTAAATAAATATTAGGTATTCCTTGGAGTGTTGACAAATTGGATTTGTTTTTCATTAATCGCCAGTTGTGGTGAAGCTATTGGCGGTAACTGAGAATACTTGTCACATTCATATTACAAGTATTGGTGTAATTTTTATTTTCTGTGTGATCAAGCTTAGCCTAGAAGGGCCCTGTATCAAATTTTGTCGAGGGTTCCTTCAGCTTGACTGTGAACTATGGCGAAGTCCAAATGGAGGGTTTTTTTTTCTTTTTTACAAAGTAAATAAAAAAGCTCTCATGTCTTTAGACTAAACTCTAAATTTGTAGGCAGTGCGCTAAAGTCTAAACTTTAGAAGTACTACGATCGAAAAAAGTGAAATTGTAAAAAACATTTCGAATTTTTCCTTACACACGATATAATTGATACTGCGATAGCTACACCCATGGTACAATATTTGTTGAACAAAGATGTTTCTGTGTCTTAATTATTGTTAAAAACGAATACAATATTTAGCTGCAGTTTTTTGTAGAAATAGTATTTATAAATTATAATTCCATAGCTTTGGGCATTAAAAGATCAGCAACAACATCGCATCATATACTCGTAGTCATGGCAGAGTCCATGTAGGTTTAGTGGGCATTGGAGAAATTCTGGACACGTTACGGGCAATTTATCTGGAATTAAAAAAATATTATTATTACGTTGTGTGTTACCTTATGTATTTATTAATTAGGTATGGTATGTACATATAATGCATAGTTCATTAACGAC
The DNA here is from genome assembly GCA_910589475.2 of Bembecia ichneumoniformis. Classification (NCBI taxonomy): domain Eukaryota; kingdom Metazoa; phylum Arthropoda; class Insecta; order Lepidoptera; family Sesiidae; genus Bembecia; species Bembecia ichneumoniformis. The sequence continues at coordinate 4,864,892 of OU342537.1, read as the reverse complement.
ATTTCTAGAACAATAATACTGTACAAGAAAATAGTTTTGAACACTCGACTTTATTAACGACTTTACAATTTTTTAGATATAAGTATAAAAGTTTATAGATTAGGTTTCCATGTAGATTGACAAGTCACATTTTTTTAGTTACTGCCGCCAGATGGTCTGCCCAAATGACTACGAAGCGCAGTGTGCCCTGCTACAACTTTCCAGATCCCGACTAGTTTGAAGTTCATTTTCAAAGTTGGCGGTGCCGGGAATCGAACCCGGGAACCTAGAACAGAGCGATAAGGCAAGCACCCTACCACTCAAACAATGGGCATTCTCACTTTCGCATTTTTAATATTAGGATACCTTTGCTACCCATAGAATGTGTCACTTGTCTAATCCGACTTGCTGCAGTAACAAAACTTTAATATTACAAATGTATGTTTGTTACTCTTTAAAATAAAAACTACTGAACCGATTTGTATTAAATTCGGCACACAGATAGTTTATTATCTGGATTAACATATAGGAATTTTTTATCTTGGAAAAATGTTAGGTTCCCGAGGCATCGTCTAAAAATATGAAAAATTGGGCGCAACTTTCGCCGTGGCGGCGCCACTGTCGTCAAACCGATAAAGATCACGCGTATATAATTTTCAACGTAGGTGAAGTCGCGGGCACAATAAGCTACTAATGGCTTAAGGTAATCTAAGATTTTATATAAGCCATATGGTATCATTCTTACCAGAAGTATAAGCACACCCGCAGCAATAACCATGTATGATAGCTTCGTCGTCCTCGCAACTTCGTGGCGGACATCCGTTACACCACATCCCTATACCCATCCATGGCATATTCCCTGGAGAAAGAGCAAGTGAGAGAAATTAAAAAGTGATCTGGATATTTCTTTAACTATTAACTAATTGACTAAAGCCGATACTATACATTAAAGTTGGTCCGTGAGTCACAAACGTAATTTTTTTTTTGTAATGAGTCCAAAATGGGACTTCGATATCTTGTTTCCAAAACCTCGAGCAATGTTCAAATATCAAAGATACATTTTTTTTGTGATACCAAATTATTGCACGGAATTTTTTTTTTAATTGTCCTAAGTTTGTTTCAAATGGGAAGCGATTTAATTGGAACTAGCGAATGTGCGATGTAATTTAAAACTTATTGCTATGAACAAGAGTATTGAATTTCCTGACTACACTAGTCGAGTACCTACATATTTGTACGGACATATATTTACCTATATACGAACTTCTCCCTCATCATTGCCTTGTTTTGGAATTTAACTGCAAATTAATTTCAAAATCAATTATCCTCAGCAGCAATGCTGAGGCAGACCGAAGAAATTGCTGCTGAAGCGAGTAACGATTTCGCCAAAAATCATTTTTTTACTCGTGACTTCATAGAGAAATTAGATATGCATAAGTAAACTAGCCTAAGCCTAACAAAGATTATACTCAATTTAGAAAATTCATATAGTTATCTTGTATCACCGTACTTCGCGCTATTAGACGCGGAGTTCATCTGAATTACTTTGATAAGATGCCGCTACGCACAGTCCGGATGAGAAGAAACTTTATCCCGAGGGCCTCGAACTTTGAAACAATCTCCATTCTAAAGTGTTTCCATCTAACTACAATATGGGCTTCTTCAAGCGTGCAGTAAAAAAATATCTGTTGTACCCCCCAAATGTTACAAATTTCTGGTGTTCCTTTTGTCCTTAGGCGACGATAACCATCTACCATCAAATGGACCGTCAGCCTGTCTTCCAGCCTTAATATTAAAAAAAAAGTACTCACATCTAACTGCTTTCTTGACAGCGTTTAAACCGGTTTCCGAAGCCGACGGATAAAATAACCCATTAGAACTTTCTGTAAAAATAATGAATGCACAAAAGAAGACTACGCTGTTCACTTTCATTTTGAACAATGATCGCCACGTTAGTAAGGAAGGTCTTAAAACATCCTTAATGATGAATCCAATTTATGGTAAGGTCAATGTCACATAGATAGTATTCCTATTATGAGCCCAGTTTATTCATCTCTAACATATGTGAAAAGAATTGTTCAAACCATTAAAATTCCATAAAAACTAACCTGATAATTTTGTTGACATTTTTTTAACATGTCTTGGATGTCAGTACATAGTTGAGTAGTTTCTTTTATTGATACTGTAAGTACGATTAAAAGATTCAATAGGATAAATGATACAATGTAATGAATAATAATATGAGGGAATGAGCAAGATTGGGATAGAGAAAAACACAATGCTTAGAGTGATGTTTGTTAATAATATTTTATTTTAATTTAGAACCGGCACAACATAAAATCTTAAAACTTTCACCATCTTCTCTGTCTATATATATCTATCTCTTTTTTTTCTATCCATTCATACTTCTCGCTCATTCATTCCGTTTCCCACACTCATATAGTACGTCCTGCCACTATATGAATCACCACCAGTAATAAAAATTAAAATGCGTCCTTATGTAAAAAAAAATATATTTAAAAAATTTGGCACATTTAAAATACTTAACAAATAGAAAACATAGTAAATTCATACTTGATTAAATACATTTTACCTATTGCAATTTTGATAACTTTAAGATGCCTTCAAAATGAAGGCAGCAAAAGAATCATGTGCACTTATACAAATTATATATTGAGCAAACTTAATATGAGATCAAAATTACATCACAGTTAACAGAAAATATTCATAGATTTTTCTTATACCATAGCGTGGTTTTAAACAATCCACAATGACATCAATTATGAGGAAAACATGGATACACCCCGTATCAATTGGGCTTAGAATTATAAAGTCTTATCTATACATCTTGAACACTAACACAATGACTAGGTATATAGGAGAAACTACATATATATACGTATATATAAACAAAAACAGTATGACTATGCTACTGGAAAGCTTTACTGGATTAAAATACTAAGTCCATGTAAATAATCCTTTACACTTGACAGAATATTAACCATAACGCCACAATGAATGACGTTTATTTCACGTACATATACATTTACATATTTTATGTCACTTACTTTACTTTCAACAAACAATTTTTAAATGTTATGTAAATTGAGACACGATTAAATATACGAAAAATTAGATTCGTACACAATTTCTTGATTTTATAATCTGATGCAAGTTTATAAATTGTTAATATTCTTGTTAAACTTTTTAATTAGGTACTTCCCACTTACAATGCTTCAATAATATTTTCGATAATAAGTAGACATAATTTTTCTGTAGTAAGTTGTACGTTTTAGTATGTACTAAAAAGACACATGACACATGACAAAATTGTCTCAATCAATTCAACGCACAACGATGAAAATTGTGTATAGTTTGTTGAGGCGATGCATTCATATGGAAGCCCTCTCGATGAGATCGGCGATGTCGGCCAGCGACTGAGAGTGTGAGGGAGGCATTTGGCCGTGAGGCATGAGGCGTGAGTGCCTCACGGCCAGAAGAGCGCCACTCTCGCACTGCTTGTTGCCGAGGCAGTTGCACGAGCACACCTACGGACAACTACTACTGTCAACAAAATTCTGCAGACACATTTTCTTAAATATCCCTTTTTAAATAAAGCAAGGCCAGCGAGACAAAGCAAAGAATGTAAACAAACTTTCAGGAGTTCATAACATTTTTTTAACAAAACATATAGTTAAGTAGTTTTTAATAGTAGTGCGTATTTTATCTATTAGTGTTGCCAAGATCGCTTTCCTATACTATGAAAGAGATAGCGCCGGCCGCTTCAGACATTTTTAAATGCAAGGGAAAAGGACTCAATGAGTTCAAGTTTGTTTACATTGTTTGAATGTTTTTGGTGTTACAAACCGATCCGTCTGGATCAGCTGAAGAAAATGAATTTCCTGTGTGACGAAGCGACCGTTTTCACTGTGCCTCAATCAAGTGGAAAACAGCATTTGCACTATAGAGATCGATTACCACAATATGTGTCACTAGAATATCCCATATGCTTATCTTATTTCCCAAAAAAAGAATTTATAGATTTTAAGGAAGAATTCAGATCAAAAGTGCAAAGACTCACCGACGCCTGGTCTTCGTGGGACCGCTGCCTACCGCCGACCGCGTTTCCGTACAAAGGCATCATCTTGGAGCTGTCTTTGTCTTCTTCGCGAGCATTCTCCTCAGCTTGCCTGTTAGAGTGCAATAAAACCAAATTTTAATATTTGTGGGACATTCTAGCACTACAAACCATATAATTATTCAAAGTTTATTTGGTTTGTTTTCAATTGATTAATACCGTTCCGATACAGTAAAGATGTTTCTTTCAAATTTAGGCACATAACATAATAATCCTTTATAACTCAGTCAATTAAAGAAAGAGAATGAAAATGGCGTCGAAATAATATTTAACTATGTCTCCATTAGGGTTTGGGAAGTCTTTTTTTTATTAGAGATGGGTTTGCTTTGGTCAGCATCTATATCAATGTAGGAAAGATGAGGACAACGATGGAGCGAACCAGAAGATGCTTATTCATTCGAATTTTGAAAAGATTTGATTTGTATGAGCTCGGAAATACAGACACCAGTGGGGTTCCAATCTTTAGCAGTGCGCATTATAAAAGATGGTCCACTTGGTCCGAATTAGAGGGACTGTGAGGATGGTAGCCGGTATGATCTCATGCAGCTCGCGAGCACACTCTTCGAAGTACATCTTATAGAAAACACACAGACAGGCAATTTTGCGTCTATGTGTCAGGCTCTGCAGCTTAATTCTTATTAATGTACCGTCGCCAATGAGCCTCCTAGCTCTGCGATCCACCGAGTTGAGTGCGGCAAGTTGGTATTTTGCTAATGTAACCCCAAAGGTGACAGCAATAATCCATGCAAGATCGGACTTGTGCCTTGTACAAAGAGAGGAGCTGTCCAGGTGTGAAGCATCGCTTTACCCTATTTAGGATGCCCAGTTTTTGGCTGCTGTTTGGGCTTTGGACTCGATAGAAGTACCATAGTTGAGATTTGAGCACAACCTCATTCCAAGAAGCTCAAGATCATTGGCCCCAGATATGGATGCCCCAGATATGGTGGCGTTAAAATTGACCAGATTCTTGGATACATTGGGATACAAGATTTAAGGTTGGGTTATTCGTTTAACCATTGCCTACCTCTCAGAACGAATTTCATCGCGACTGACCCCCGCGGTGGACAAATATCTCTCCATGACCGTATTGTCATCGGCGTATGCAACTACTCCTAGTAGAAGTAGGTCATTAATATGAAGCAGAAAAAGAGTCGCAAAGAAAACAGATCCCTGAAGAACACCGGCATCATTTGTCATGCGGTCCGAGGAGAGGCCATCAATGACAACCAGTCTTGACAGTTTCATAGTCCCGTGACACGAGATAACCAACCAAACGATCAAAGTCCCGAGACGTCTCTCTCTCGTCTTGTCAATAATATTGGAGAATAAATTATAAAATATTGTGTACGGCATAAGAGAAAAAAAACATCACATCAAATGAATGGTGTTTTTTTTTCTAATCATACCAACATTTGCGAACATAGAGCCCAATATTTTGGAAGCGACACCATTTGATTGGATTATACTTTAAGAAAACAGATATTTCTTTGATTGGGCATAGTTTCAAATTAGATTACGGATTAATGCATAACAATGCTTAACTTAGGCGACTAAGTTGTACTTATTTAACTTGAATGAAGGTGATCGCTAGCGTAAAATAAGTATGTTTTGGCAGCTATTTTTTGATAAACAATTAATTTTTTTTTTTATTAATTGTAAAGTACTATATTATGTCTACAGCATCTTTGTCTGTCTAATGAATAATCCAAAATTTTTACCTAATATAAATTCACCAAATCACGGAAACAGACAATTGTTAATTATTCTTGCCCTATTGAAGAATTATTCTGAAGATACCAAAGGTTATTCCTGGCAAAACTAACCTATTAAATATATTTTCCATGATCAAATTAATACAGAGCTCGTGCTTATTTTACATTTAAACTAGGTAGAAATCAAAACTAGTTTTTCAAAAATTCCTTTCCTTAATACCAATATTTATGAAGTATCAGATTTAATAAACATTTAAAAACGGCTTGAAATTACATTGTCATGAAGCGCAGCACGAGCAAGTTGATGCTGGCAGCCACCACAGCGAGCCCAAAGAGTATGAACACCAAGCTGAGAGCCACATACCCCGGCTTACTGGTCAGCGCTTGGTCATTCTGTAATACACCAACACTTATATAAAATACTAGCTTTTATCCGCGATGACGTACCCCTTTTTCTTAAGGTGGCAATTGAAATGAGCTTTGCTTGGAATACTCTCATCGAGAATTTGTTCGTTGTGAACAAATATGCTCGGACAACTGAATTTTAGCGACGAACATATGCTCGACTGTGCTCAAGCAGTTGTAGTGTGCGCTGCGTTCTTTTTAAACCAATAATAATAATATTAAGCCATTTATTTATCCTTACAATTGTAAATGTAATTCACAAAAATACATTAATTTATGAATTTAATTTTTCTTTTATTAAGTTATCTTGTACTGAATTATCGCTGTACTGAAATGCCGAATATTCGACTCGATACGTGCAAATATATGGGCAATGAAGACTAAATAAATGTTTTAACACCTAAGAAAAAGGCTTGTAGACCAAGTCGCAAAGCTAGTATATTATAATTTCGAACTCTCATTCCAATATACCATATATAACGTTAAAAACTGAAACAAAATGAAATTGTAAATGATATTACCTGTAACGCAACATAATCTCCGAAGCCGATCGTAGTAAGAGTCACAAAGCAGTAATAGAAGCTGTCAAAATAACTCCAACCTTCGTAACGTGAAAATACAGCAGCGCCTGCAAAGAAAACCACACTGTTTTTATTTACTACAGACTTTGGTACAATTTAATTCGTAATACCATAGGGTGTATTATGAGCTCTCAAGTGCCAGTCAGGTTACAGCAAAATTATATCTATATAGTTGTGCATCAATTTTCGTGTGTTATTGTCGCAAAAATTTAGAAATAGCTCGACCGATTTTAATATATTTTTATGTTTTGTTCCCTTCAATGCCAATGCCGAAAATAAAAATGGAAAAACCCACAGGAACAGCCGAAAAATCACAATTGGTAATTGCATGGGTATTAAGTATGCAACTACTTAATAATTATTTCATGTAACTAAATAATATAAAGTAGGTAATTAGGTATCCAGTTATCTATTGACACAAGGAAAATTTTATAGATTTAAAGGAGTAAACCCAGTCGTGAGGCAGGCTGATAAATCTCTCCCCATTGGAGTTAGTCCAGCCAGCAATGGCTAGGCTGCCCTGGGGTGAATCGGAGTTGTTGCCTCGGCAAAGCCCGGTCCATCCCTCTCGAAGGGCAAGGAGACACCAGGGAGTTTTAGTGGGTAGTGCTCTTGATTGTAGGTGACTACAATAACCTATTAACACAAGCAAAGCCACAGGTGCTGCAAGTGCACTGTCGACCATAGCATGGTTAAGGATAAGAGATTAGGAAGAGATAGAGAAATAGGCTATGGCATCCCTTGCTCACCAAAACAGCACATATGCTGTAGGGTTCATCATCATTCGCCTTTCTCATTCATTATAAACCTTTTTGTTTCTTTGTTATAATGTAACCTTTTTTTTATCTACACTACATATTATGTACATTGGCCGGCGGGATTTTGAAAAGATTGGAACGAAAAAGGAGCAGCGAAAAGAAAAAGGGATTGACAGGTTTTTTTCACAAAGGAAAATTATTCTAGAGAGAGAATCGAAAAAGAGAAGGTGTACTGGAGATATGTACAACAACAGAGACTCAGATTTTTTCAAAAGGGAATCGGATTAAACAAATCCAAATCTTGTTTCTTATGTCGACGAGATCTGCATAAACCCCTTATTTTTACCGAAGATCCTGTCGGATAGGGACGTTCCAACGCTGTGCACAGCATCATCCTCATTAAGCTGTTCTCACAGAAGACGTGATCTACGAAGAACAATTATGTATATAGGGACTCTAGTGTTTATATAGGGACTCTAGTGGAATTAAAGTGTGGTGTTTCCTCGAAGTCTCTATCTTTCCTTTCAACCGCCACCCCTACAGTGGTCTTCAGCAACAGGGCGGTTACTGCCGCCAGACAACCTGCCCAAATGATTGTAAAACGCAATGAGCTGTGCCCTGCCATTACTAAAGTTGGTTTATACAGTGACTAATAAATAATGTCCAAAAAATACTCACCAGTTGTAATAATAATGGAAGAGAGCATGCCGGTAGCGAACATGAGATTCATTTCGGTGGCTTCTGTCGTGTTGCAACGTAGGTAACATTTCGCTCGACGTATAACCACCGATGCAAACTTGTTGAGTCGCTCGCCAATACTTTGGAACATTACTAAGCCTAGTGGAATGCCTACCTGAAAACCATAAAAAAAGTAGTGAATTTCCATTCTGTAAATCATGTAAAAAAAATACTTGCATAACGGACTTGCATGGAATAGATTCCATAGATGGAAATTTCGAGCAGGTTCGAATTTAGGTTCCACTTGGAAGACAAGTATAACAGAATAAGGCAAAACGGTTTTTTACGTCAGAGCAATGCTTATATAAGGCCTTATAAGGGCCAGATACTGCTCTCACTTCTGGGCTAGTATGCTAAAATACAGCTGGAACCATTTGACACCTTGTAGCATTGATCATTTATTTAAACTTTATCCATACATATAATAAAATCGTAAATGAGCCGTGTCCATAGATTAAAGATTTTTACAAAAAATTCATTGTTGATTTTTTTATTTTTATTTTCAGATGATCCCTTGAGAAGAGTACTTTTAAACCCCCGACGTTGGACGCAAAAAAGGCCTGTTATAAGTTCAACCAGTGTATCTTTCTGTGTATCTTTATCTGTCTATGGTATAGTAGCCCAAACAGATTGACCGATTTTGATGTTTTTTTTTTAAAGCTGACGTGATTAAGACGGTTCTTAGCTATAACACAGGTCTGCGATGAAAAAGTTTTTTAAATAAATTCATCACAAACATGTAGATGTTGGTCTGTATATAGCAAATATAAACTTTATTTTAACGTATCACGTCACGTTCTTTTTGCATATAGATAAATATATAGCATATAGATAATATATCAATTAACGACCAATCAAATAACGAATAAAAAGGCGACGGACATAACGCAATTCTGATGTCAATCTGCCAATCAATTTTTTTAGAAAGGAAAATTGATTCTATGATCTATATTCCTATTTTATACTGTATGACCAACCATCCTTAAGTCTATTATTTATTTTCTTTAAGTATACCTTAATCACAGTCTAACCATACTTAAGCGAGTTCGCCGAACGTTGCTCTACGCAAGTACATTCGTTGCCTGACTGTATGACGTAAGTATGGTTAGACTGTGCCTTAATGTTGTATTTTAATAGCTATAGACTCAATAAAACTTTACAAAAAATTCTCAAATTATTCATTCATTTTATTAAATTTTTGTTTTATTCTTCTTTGTATCCAAATACCATATCATTTAAATCTGAGAAATGTGACGTGGTACATATCATATGAATACTGTTTTCTATTATTTTTAAGATAATTAAAACAAATATTAACCATTTAACAAAAAAACTTTTCAAAAAAAAAATCGCAGACTTGTGTAATTTATGAAGATCTATTAAGGCGTTTGAAGATTATCAGCTCATTTCCTATTTGACGAAGGGATCTCACTAACTTCCACAGGTTTAATTGATTTGAAATTTCGTGTACTGTTACTATTCTATGACAGCATCAAGTAATCTACTGGATACCCAACTCCTCGGCAACTTACAGCAGATATAGTATGTTTGGGTTCATTAAAATGGTCTCAATGGAAAGTCGGGGGTTAGTTTACAATTTTTTATTATACCTTGTTTAGTTAGTTGGACTATATCTGGACTGATTTTGCAAAAACTATAATCAGAAATAGTAGGACAAATGATTCTAGTTTTTTTTTAAATATTATAAAGGGACTAAGTAAGAGGAAACCACAATATGAATATCTCTTTAATAAACCACTTTTGAGTCTCATGAATTCCTGGTGTTTGATATTATATTCTACTTACAATCCAATGTTATTAATTGTAGTGAAGAAACAATCTTACCATAGCATAGGCCATACAAAACGCCTTCCCACCAACAGTGACGGGTGTTGAATGACCATATCCAATCATGGCCAGTACAACCGTAGCAAAGTAAAATGCTCCGGCGAACTTCCACTGGGGTCCGGCTTTGTGCGGTTTATTCTCTATTATTACTATTTCTATCATATGGTAATCTTCTGGTGTTATATTGTACTTGCGAACAAGACCATTCTTCATATCTGTGAATTTGAATGGAAATTATGGGATAGAAATTCATCAACCATTTGCTATGGTTGATGAATTCAAGCATCACCCATCACAAGTTATCAAAGACATAATATACTTGTGGCAAAAGAAAGCACTGAATTTCTACATTCTACTTTTAAGTTAAGAATGTTCGACATGCCCATTGGATGAGTGGTTGGGGTGCTTGCCTTAACCCTCTCAGGCATCCAGGGTTCGATCCCAGCAGGCTCAATTTTGGAATTGAACTTTTCAAATTTGGCTCTGTTCTCATTATTTGAAAAGTAATGGCAGGGCACACTGCATTTTGCAGTCCTTTGGGCAACCTATGTGGCGGCAGAAATCATCCCTTTACAGAAGACCATTGTGAAATTAACAGCATATGTGCTTTTTTGGTAAGTGAGTAAGGGTGCCAAAGCCTAAAGCCCGTTTTCTACTTCTATGGTTGGCAGTGCACTTGCAGCACTTGTGGGGTTACTTGTGTCATAGGCGACAGTAGCCACCTACCATCAAGTGGACCGTTTGTGAGTTTAATATTTATAATTGAAATGTTTTATAACTCTATTAAAAAAAAAATTAAAAACATCAATTTATCTGATATTTTCACTGCAAGTTTTATTTGATTTTTTTTATATCAATTTAGCAAAAAAAGTGGACTTACCGGACAAAACTTCCCAGCGTTTGCTTTCTGTATCGGATTCCAGGGCGTCAAATACGGCTGCACCGATTAGCAGATATGTAAATGTACAAACCACTAGGGACAATGTACGTACGTTTTGACGCTTCATGTTTACAAATATAGAATTCGAAAATTTTAAACTAAATTTAATTGTAAATAAATTTGAGTGATCATAATAAGAAATATTTATTTTGGGCGCGACAAACGAAAAAAACCAAAGTCCTAAGATATCAAGCCATAAGGTAAGTATTTATGTTGTAGTCACTATAATATTAATATGTAATTTATACAACACTATGGAATTATAAAATAGGCAATTAGAAGAGCAAATCTTTTAGTCGTTTGAATTTTCTGTTTACATTTTACAATCGAATCGCATCGCAGAATCGCACAAAATAAAATTCTCGCTATACTCCGGCCCAATCACAGAACACTATTACTCCAACTCCAATCACCAATCTTGCTCCAAAATCCAACGCCAATGCTGCCAGGTCCATTATTATAAGAGTGCTGTTCTGACAGGTGTCAATTCCATACATTTTCTGTATCGTTTATTCGGAAATGAACTTTATGCAATGGACATAAAGAAATGTCAAAAACGCATGCATAGAATGACTGTACTATAGAGAGTAGTATATTCTTTGACATTGTTGTACTCCAACTCGAAACCAGATTAAAAATTACTTAACAAAAACAAGGCATTCGTCGTTTAACAAATATTACGATAATATTTTTAATGTTTTTTTTTACATATTAAATGGGTACATACATAAGTAAAAAGTTAGTTCAATTATTTTTATGAAATTATTTGGGTATATTATAATTGGTTTCATGTTTTATTTATATAATACAGCTCCTAAAATCCCAATAATTTAGCTCTTTTTGTTCTAGTTTTACCCGATTTTTAGTTCTATTTTTTTAAATACACCGGCTCTTTCTTCAATACGAGGGGCACACTGAAATGCTAAATTGTATAACTAAATTGTATTTTATTGTTTTTCGAAGTATTCTCCGTTCAACTTAATGCACTTTTCCATTCGTGCAAACCAATCATTAAAACAGTAATTCCAGTCTGAAGTTGATGTTGACAAAATGGCTGATTTGTACGCTTCCACAGCTGCTTCGGGGTCTTCAAACCGTTGTCCGCGTAATAAATCTTTAATTCTAGGGAATGTAAAGAAATCGTTTGGGCTCAGGTCAGGACTGTACGGAGGATGGCTCATCAGCTCAACGTTTTCCTGCTTCAAAAAATCATTTGTCTTCCGAGCCGTATGGGAGCTCGCATTATCGTGATGTAAGATGATGCGACGTTTCGGGTTATTTTTTCGGAGTTCGGCTATCATTTCTGGCAAACAAACCGTGATATACCACTCGGCGGTAACCGTTCTGCGTTCCCGTAAAGGAATTGTAGCAACATGCCCCTTTTTCGAGACAAACGTAGCGACCATTTTCTTTGACACGCTGCGGGAGCGAACCACTTTCGTTGGCTTGACCTCGTCTTCGAAGACCCAAACTGCTGACTGATGTTTTCTTTCAGGTTCGTATGAATAAATCCATGATTGGTCACCTGAGATGATATTATAAACGGCATTTGACTTCCCTCCGTTGAAGCGTTGCAGAGTAAGTATTCCGGCACCAATTACACGAGCCGCCTTTTGCTCTTCGGACAAATTGTGGGGAATCCAGCGGGAAACTAGCTTTCTTACACACAGCTCATTATGTAATATCGACTGAATTGCAGTCATTCCGATACTGATAACAGCCCGAATCTGCTCGTATGTCACATGACGGTCATTTAACCCTCTGCCACTGAGGTGACGTTTTTGTATCTATTCTACTGAGGAGTAGCCTGTCAGACGTATATTCTGGGTGGCATAATAAAAAAAACTATTTATATTTTTATGAAAAATCCAATATAACCATTTAATTATGACATAACACAATATGTTAGGGTAATAAAATGTGGAATAAAACTCATAATTAATGAAAATATTCAGTCTTATTTATTTATGACAAAATCTAGGAACTTTAGACACAGCCGCCATTAAAAATTAAAAAAAAAAATTAAGAGTCATAAAATCAACAAAAGTAACTTAACAATGCCTTCTTCTAGGTTAAACTTATTAGAAAAAAAAAAGAAAAAAAAATATCCTTAGAGTAGTTTTTTTAAAATCTAGCCTTAAAAATCCTCTGTACAGTCAACACAAATTTGCGCTGCACAACTGCACACTGCAGGCAAATCGGTTTGGCACAAGCAATACAAGTAAATCTTGTTTGCCTTTTCAGCTGGCTTATTATTCTTATTCTGATTCTTGTCTTTGTGGCTATTTCTGTCTGCTAGAGTACCAGTATCACTTCGTCCATTGCTGGAATATTGTGATCGCCACGTGCACTAAAGCTCTCTACCTATACCTACCACGTTAAGAAACTGTAGTACTTTTTTGATAGAGGCATTCTTCACATCTTCACAAGCCATTGTGTGGCTTCCTAGGATGTGACTGCGCTTGTGCATCAGGGGGCCACACTCGCACAGGATATGCATTGGTGTTTCTTCCGCCTCATGGCTTGGACTTCAGCTTGCTTGGACAGATACGACATAATTTTCTTCCGGCTGATGTTTTAGGCTCATTTGGGGTTGAAGGAGCAGCTGGTAAATCACGACCTACACGACGTATAGTCACCCGCAGTTCTCGGGGTAGCTTGTCATTATACACCCGCAGTTTCAAAGATGGGAGAACTAATTCTCGGGCCAGCTACAACAAATAGTTGCCTCTTCTCAGTTTTCTACTTTGTTCCATTTCGCTCGCAATCTAAAATAATGTAATAATGAGTTGCACCTATAAACTGCTGTACAGTTTATTTATTTTACTGAGATGACGTCTGGTAGACACTATGACTAAAATTAATTTACTGACGTGACGTCTGTAAGACAATATGGTATTATAATTATTTTAATGACCATACGTCTACCAGATCCATCACTTATTACTGACCTTACGTCTCGTGAACACCAAACAGCTCTGACTCCACACATATGCACGCCGCAGCTGCTGCCGCTGCAGCTGCACTGGCGGGAGGCACGCGCTCACGCAAGAAGGTACAGAGGGAGACAGAACGATATGCCGCGAAATGGCAATGTGGCAACGTCGCATAGATATTGCGGTGTCTGACAGACGTAACGTCAGTGGCAGAGGGTTAATATAATAGTTAGAAAGAAAGAAAGAAAGAAAGCATCTTTTATTCCTCTAATAAACACAATATACATATATGAACAAATAATAATTACAAACAAACAAATATATAAACAAGTAAGAAGAGGAAAAGGAACCCTGACTCAGTATACAGTTGTGGTACGGACCACAACACTGATATTCTGCCAGGGACCAGAAATTCAAAGAAAAAGAAAACAAAAAAACATTTAAACATTTACGCGGGACAATTCATAACACGATTACAATTTACAATCCATGGCTGAAATTATTGCAAATTTTCTTAAAAACTATTGAAGGCTTTCACTAGCTAGTTATCTAATATGGCAACGTCACTGTAAATATACAATAGCACACGAGAATGTACAAAAATGGACCGGCCGCCCCCATAAACTGTCTCGTCTAAGCGTTTCTCTGCACATCCATCAATGATGAGCGAAGTCGTTTTTTAAAGCATCCCAGAGATGTAAGATCGCGTAGCGGGGGCGGAAGATTATTCCAGCATTTCGAGGCATGGTAACGAAAACAGCCTCTGAAGAAAGCGGAACGGAACCTGGGAATGGACAAAGCTCTATAGCGAATGTTAGTCTGTTCCCAGGTAAGTTTGTCAAATAGATACTTGGGCGTACCAGACTTAATCGTACCAAAGACAAACGCAGAATAATGCAACCGCATACGGGCATCCATTTTCAAAATATTAGCGTCGTTAAGATACGGCGTAACGTGTGTCCTAGGTGGTATGGGGAAACAGAACCGAGCACAAGCCTTTTGAATTCTCTGAATCAAGCGCTTCGATCTCTTCAAAATACAGGGACCATAAACGGTTATACAATAATTTAACTTGGAGAGAACAAGGGATTCACACAGCAAAATACGTGTTTCCACAGAGATGAACTTACGAATTGTGTATAATACTTTTAATCTGTAAAAACACGCTCGAGTAACATGTGCAATGTGGCTTTCGTAATGCAGTTCACCATCCATCACTAGTCCAAGATTGCGCACCTGGTCAACTCGATCCACAGACTCGCCCATGACGCAAACAGAAGGTTTAAGTCTAATCATTGTTTGAATACGCTTAGTGGACCCCATAATTAAGAATTTAGACTTGGAAGGATTTAAAACCAAACAGTTACTTGTAGACCAGTTGACGACATTGATCAGGTCCGAATTGAGATCCTTGAGTGCGCAATCCAAATTATTCGTGTCACAAGGAACGTACAACTGCAGATCATCAGCATATAGATGATAATTACAGTGTTTAATATGCTTCACAATGTCAGATGTGTAAAGTATAAATAAAAGTGGTCCAAGAATTGATTCCTGAGGAACACCCCGAACCACAGATTTATGCATTGATCTAATTCGTTCCTTATTGTGCCCCCATAGTTCAACAAATTGTTTACGATCACTCAGGTAGCTTGAAAACCAATTGACAGTTTGTTCAGAGAAGCCATAAAATTTTAATTTAGCTAGAAGAAGTTGAATGTTGATGGAATCAAAAGCTCTGGACAAATCAAGCAAGACCAGTAAGGTAGTCATTCCAGAGTCCCGATACGAAATTATATCATCGATGACGTCCAGAAGAGCACTGGCAGTACTGTGACCCTTTCTAAAACCTGATTGTTTAATGGGAAGGATGTTATTAGATTCTAAATACGTGTACATCTGATCGTAGACAACTTTTTCCAAAATTTTTGAGATATATAGTTCGCACAGCTGCGATGTTTTCAGGCGCGACCGCTGTTCTTGTTCGACCTGCAGAAGAAACAGTGCTGAGTGACACACGACCGCGTCGGAACTCGGCATACCAGCGGTATATTGTCATTTGACTCGGTGCTTCAACATCATAAATCGAAACAAGTTCGCTGAGACATTTATCTTGAGATAAACCGCGACGAAAATTTTGATAAATTATGGCACGGAAATGTTCACGCGTGAGCTCCATTTCTGTTAACGACGTGTCAACTTTAAACCAACATAGTTTTTGTTTTTAATAAAAAAATTTAATTGTTTGAATGTCATTAAGATTCTAAGAGGCCAGTATTCAAATTCTAAAAAAGGTTTTATTGGAACTCAATCCGAAATATTCTATTCCCGATCATTTCAGTGTGCCCCTTATACATATAGGTATATACATACATATTACAATGCAAGAGGTCGTATGTCAGTTAGGTGCCCCTTGTAGTACATAGAGTTAGCAACACTGGATTGCTGTCCTGCCAGCTGCAGCCTGCCTGCCACTCCCCCCCCCCCCAGTCAGCCAGTCAGTCTGTCAGTCTGTCAATGTCAACTGCTCGTCACGGACGTCACGTCACACTGCCTGGCCAGTAGTGAGTGTGTGCGTGCCCGTTTGCTTTACTGTATCGTGGCAAACCATTTATTTTATTAATTTCTTAAATTATAAAATAAATTTACAATGAAAATTGTGTGCTCAAAAAATAATCCACCTTTGGGTAATACATATACTAATATTTAATTAATACATATATTACAGAATATCTACTAATTGCATCATTCTAAAAATAATTATTTTCTAAAAATTTACAGGCGGATTATTAGCTGCCGAGTTTTATAGATCATCTTCAAAAAATATTGAAGTTTTATGGGGTGCGGAGTCTACTGTGACCCTGCCTAACTCCACTAGACCCGTGCCATATGTAACCAGCAATGATTTGATTAGGTTACTTGAGTCTACTTTCAATAAACCAGCCGACCCTCTGCAAAGATTGACAATGAACCACTGGCTGTCTTTCAGCCTCATACTGGAGAATGAGATACCTAAATCCATAGAATATTTGGACAAAACACTTGGTCCTTCAACATACTTAGTTGGAGATTCTTTGTCTGTATCTGATTTAGCTATATTTGGCATTTTGCGAGGTAAGTTGGTGTCAGATTCATGAAGTTATTCAAGTATTAATTTCACCAAGTTTATAAAAAAAAATGGAAAGCTAATCTGACTAAAATATGTAATAAAAAATTAAGTAGTGGCAGAGTTCTTAGTCATCTGGGTAGCCTTTCTGGAGGCAGTAAAAATCCCCTTATAGAAGACCACTGTGAAATGCAAAACAAGTGTGCTGTTGTGTTTCCGTGTTTGGGTAAGGGATGCCAGAGCTCAGAAGAAGCTTGAGGATTCAGTGAAGACCTTTATGGCTTAGCTAAGTGGATGAATGCTCTATTGCCGAAAAGGTAACCAAGATCGAATGGTGAAGTATAAAACAATTTTAGGAAATTTGCATATCTGAGATTTTTTACAATATTCAAGGTCATGTAAAGTCCTATTAGTGGACTTTAACTAGGAGAGATGCACCCAAAAAAGTTGAAAGACTAACTATAGAAAATTCAGAAAAAGGAAATTGTATTACGTATTTGAGTTTTTAAAAACTCAAATAAGTTAAACTCATTAGCTTAAATGATTGTAATATTAGTGTTTTGTTAGATTGTGTTTTGTTTTGTAGACAATATAGATATTGTTATTGAAAGGTCATTATTTGTTTGTTGCCAATCCTTTATTCATAAACAGCTATTAGTCGATAAGAAAATAAAACCTTTTTCTGTTAATAAAATTTTAGCTAACTTTGAAAAGTTGGCCCTGCTTGTCTCTCTATCTGTATTATCATAGATAAAATACTACTTAACCAGTATAGATGGTCAACTTCCATATAACGATCTGAAGCCAATTTCATATTGGGATTTCCACTCCCTAGATGTCACTAAGAGTCTCGAATTTAACATTAATGTGTATTTTGTTAAAAATTATAACCAACAAATTCAATCACGCAGTTATAGTTCCTTATTATCGCGGTAATAACTAGAGGGCGACGTTGCTGAGAGGTACTTTTATCATTAATCTGTGACTTTTATGTATGATATTATTGCCCTATTTTTTAGAACAGAACCTATACCGTTCATACGGCCCTTTTATCGTTGTTCGTGCCCACTTTTTTTATATTTTAAATAAATTTTAGTAGTGCCATCTCTTGTACATGAAAATTGACTGAATGGTCGACTGCAGCGACTCTAGCGGATTTTTAATGACAACAAATAAGCGACAAACTACACAGGCGGCATCTAGATATAAGCGAAATTGGATAGGGTACGGATTCAATGTACGTGAGTGACCATCTATACTGGTTAAGTAGTATTTTATCTATGGTATTATATAATAAAAACAGGGGAAAAAATAAAATAATATTAATTTTAATATTTAGTGATTCAAATTGTAGTAATTTTAAATTACCCTAATTTTTGTTTGTCAATCTCTTTTGTAGTGTCAAATCAATATAAGGAATTAGCTAAATTAAATCCACCCAAAAATGTTGAAAGGTGGATGAAACTAATTGAGGTTCAAGAACCTGTGGCTAAAGCGTTCAATGAGTTGCCAACCGATGTGGTTATAACTGCAAAGAGTTCTAAGAAAACTTCTAATAGGTGAGTCAGCTTAGGAATATATACTAATTACATTCTCTAAGTAACATTTTTTCTTAGTGCTCTCATCATGCAAACTTCACTAGACTAAACTGAATCTCGAGAAATATATGATGATTTCATTGTGCTTTGAAAATTTACAGAAAATCACCACAATCAAATGTAGAAGTGACTTCTGGTCGTCAACAAGAGGGCAAGTTTGTTGAACTGCCTCATGCCGAAATGGGAAAAGTTGTGGTGAGATTTCCACCAGAAGCTTCGGGGTAAGACTTATTATTATTGCATTTGATTTAAGCTGCATGAGATCATACCGCCTACCCCTTTCTGACATGCAGACATGACCTTCCCTTCAGACATGCAGACGTACGGCTGGTTACCATCCTCACCTTGTCAAATCCCTCTAATTCGGATGAAGCTCTTTAAAACATCTTTTATAATGCGCACTGCTGAGGATTGGAATTCCCTGCCGGCTATTTCCGAGCTCATACAACCTTTTTTCAAGGTTCGAGTGAATGCTCATTCTTCCTACATGGATAGATGCTGGCCAATAGCAAACCCATCTTTAATAAAATAATAATAATGAAAATTAGTTTTTTTTTTTGCTAAAAATTGCTTTAACCAATTAAGTGAAATGACAGCTGTCTTATTAGTGTTATCAGTGCATCATAGTAGCATAGAAATAGAAACTAGAAATTGTACAAAGGTTTATGAACGGACAATATTTACAGGTAGAATTTGTAGTAATTATCTCATACATTTAGATTTTTGATGAATTTGAAAAATATGTACTAATTTGTTTTTTGGTAACGCAATATAAAAAAATATTTCCTATACAACAAAATCATCCGAAAATTTGGGGTCGATGACTACGAAATGACTAGATTGTGTGTAATTTGTGTTGGTATCCATGAATGATAAATATGATGCTATTTTTTTATTAAAACTAATTTTTTAATTTTTTTTAAACTTAATTGTCTGACCAAAATTTTACTTCTAAAGTAAAATTTATAAGCCCTGGGCTTATAAAAGTTTGCTTTTATAAGCCCAGAGAATAGAATTAGGGAACATAAATACATGCGTCAGTTTTCGCACAAATGTCAAAGTGACAGATAACGTAACGCTTTTTAGTTAACGCTTGTATTAGTTTTACTCCTCGTAAAATTTCCAAGGCCTTATATGAAAATCGATTCTTAAGGAGTAAACTCCAATAAATATGTAAGAGAATGAAACTAAGATATTGCTACCGCCATTTGTTGGTTTCGATCGTGCAGCATGTTGACATGGACATCAACACTGACATTGATGTATTGAAATTGACAACTAAGAGTGAATGTTGATTATACTTTCATCTAGTCGCTAGTTCGTGCTCTCGCTCTCATGCGAATCGATAGGCGACTGTGCCCTGATCGAAATCCCGTTTCCATCTCCGACAAATATGTAAAAACATATTAACCGAAGGTTGCTTAAAATATTTCATTTGAGATTTATTTAAAAAAAGACGTGCATATTTTTAACAGGTATCTTCACATCGGACACGCTAAGGCCGCTTTACTTAACCAATATTATCAACAAGCATTCGAAGGCAAACTTATTATGAGATTCGACGATACTAATCCTGCTAAAGAAAATGCGGAATTTGAGAAGGTAAAGTGCCTCACAAATGGGTCACCGTTAAATAATTAGCTAGGTAGCTATCTGCCATATTAGTATACCTACGGTTATTTACAATATGCATTAACAACTATATTTAAAAAATATATTAAATATTATTCATTAAGTAGCCTGTGTGGTAGGGGCTGTAACCTTTTGAAACTACGACTCGCTTTTCTTTACCTGTATTGTTAACAATTTTTATTGAAATAACACTGAAATATATTTTGAATGAATTATTTACTATTGAAGGTGTTACGATTATTAAAGTATTTATGATTATTATTTATTTTGATTTTGCGTAATTTTTATAATCAAATGTTTGCTTACAAAAGAAGTCAAATTTACAATAACTGCCTTAACACTCTGTCTCAGTAATGAGAGACAGTCAAATGAACATTTTAAAGTTGGCTCTGATCTGAATTTTGAAAGTAGTGCGTTATACCCTATATTGCGTTTCGCAGTCATTTTGGCAGCCCGTCTAGCGGCAGTAACCACCCCCTTACAGAAAACCACTTTGAAATAACAGCATAATTATGTACTGTTGTGCTCTCGGGATCTGTGCCTCTTTATATCATTGTAACAGTTAATACGAGACATGTCATTGCATTTACCAGGTGATCCTAGAAGACGTTGAAATGTTGGAGATCAAACCAGATCTCTTCACTCATACAAGCCAGTATTTTGACCTGATGCTCGAGTACTGTGAGAAGCTTATCAAGGAGGGAAAGGCGTTCGTAGACGACACTCCTGCAGAACAGATGAAGGCTGAACGCGATCAAAAAGCTGATAGTAAAAATAGGAATAACTGTAAGTGTGCTCATTTAAAAACAAATCCTACATTGTTTATTTATTTATTTTATTTTATTAGGGAAAACAAACAATTACACCATGTATATTAGACTAAAAAAAGAAAAAAAATCATACATAAACTTAAATAATAGTGCAATCAACAACATTTTCCACAAAGTAGTAAATAAATTTTATACAGAGAGGACATATAAATACACACCAATAAAAAAAAACCAAGAGAGAAAAATCAATAAAAAAAGAAGAACAAAAACTCATTAAGCTAATGCATTGATTTCATTATATCTTTTCTATATTTTTGGGGACCAGTTGCAAACAGGTCAATTTGTGTAAAGAAACTATTATAATCATGCATAACACGATACAAAGGCACGTTCACCAGCGTTAGTTTTGCAGTGTTTCGACATAAATAGTTTATGCGTATAATAATCTCGTATACGCTGCGAACTGCTTGGTAAGCGATATACAATGTTATTTACTAAGTAGTTACAGTCATAGCGGTTGTGGCAAACATTATATAAGAACATAGCATCCAGAAGCAATCGTCGCTGTTTTAAACTAGGTAGTGAAAACTTATTTAATGCATCAACATACGGCAACCTTGAGCAGAAGCACTTATAATTAAGTGTTTTAAGGAATTTACGCTGCACTAATTCTAACTGTTGGCAATATTTATCATAGAAGGGATTCCAAACTATCGAGGCATATTCAAGTTGTGATCGAACCAGAGTCTTATACAGGTACAAGTAAGTTGCAGGACATTTGAAATTTGAACAAGTTCTTATCACTAGACCATAGAACTGAAAAGCCCTGTTCTACATAAACTTGATTTATAAAACAGACTACTTGACTTACTCGATTCTTCTCTAGGGTTTTTAAAGTCAAACAACCACTTGTATCATAATTTTGGGAATGTTAAAAACTATACTATTGCATAAAACTGTTATATAATTGGAGTTTACTCCTTGTTTTCATATGAGACCCCCGGTATGGAAATTTTATGAGTAAAATTCATACTAGCGTTAACTAAAAATCTGTTGCTTTGACATTTGTGCGACAGCTGATGCATGTATATATGTATGTTCCCTAATTCTATTCTCTGGGCTTATAAAAGCAAACGTCGAAATCTTGTATGAAAAGTGTAGTCCGCCGAAATCTTGAATGAACGAAGTGATAGGGCGTTATAATCTGCCAGCGCAGCGACATCTGTCGTCGAAAATTGAACTATTAGAACTTTTAAAACGTAGTGATGTCTGTGTATGCGAACGTAACTAATATGTCTTTTGTTGGAACACGTGAAATCTGAGTATGCAGAATGTAACTAAATAATATGAAGTCATTAGGTATCATTACGAAAATTTTATACGTTTAAAGGAGTAAACTCCAGTCGTGTGTCGGGGCTGACACACACACTTTTTTTACCTACCTACATTACTTTTAATAAGATTTTTTTTATATTCTCTTAAAATTGTTACATTAATATTATATGTAATTAATTTCTTATTTATTTTGATTACTCGACGACTTTCTAGCGCGGTCGTTGTGACATGACATCCGCGACCCGCCACGGCAGTCCAACAGAGAGTGTGGGACCCCCTGGGATCAGTTGGACCTGAAAAGCATCGCATCAAGCGGTTAAATGCGAAGGGCAGAGTAGCGTGTGTAATGGCGAGCCTTGGGAAAGATCTATATCCAACAATGGAAAGTCACAGGCTGATGATGCTGATGTATTTATTCTTATAAAATTGTTTGTACTGATTGTCTATCAACGCAAAGTCAAAACTACTAAGACAAGAACACTGAAATTTGAATATAGGTTTATTTTATAACATTTTGGAAATTTCAACTCCGTACTAATTCGGGTGCGGGTCGCTAGTTATGTTTTTAACAATAACTTGAACCGGCGCGAGTCCGTCTAGTGTTTGATATATTTTTCAAATGTTTTCAGCTGTGGATAAGAATTTAAGAATGTGGGAAGAGATGAAGAAAGGCAGTGCAATAGGCGTGCAATGTTGCGTGAGAGCCAAAATAGATATGCAGTCCGCTAACGGTTGTCTCCGAGATCCAACAATTTACAGATGCAAACCGGAACCACATCCAAGGACAGGGACACAGTACAAGTAAGAATTTTTTTATAGGTGCTTGCTGCGAGTTTTATCTCGGTTCTGTAATTTAAACAAGGAGCACACTGCGTTCATTTTAATAGTGTCAGGGCGCACTGCGTTTCATTTGGGCAGCTCGTTCGACGGCAGTAACTACCTCTTACTATGGTAGGCAGCGCACTTGCAGTACCTGTGGCGTTGCTTGTGTTATAGGCGATGGTAACCACCGTTAGCCAGGCTAACAGTGGACTTTTAGCCTGTCTGTCGATTTTAACATATAAAAGGAGCAATATAATATCATCCAAAGGTCCCACTTGTTCGTAGCTGGCTACCGTCGCCTATATTTCAACCCACATCAGGCAGATTCAAGTATGCTGGCTACATTAAGAGGATAAAAGGTTAGGGAAAATCGAGGACAGGGAAATGGACTCTGTCAGCCCTTATTTCAACTATGTACGTACGTATTTTAAAGCCTAAATTTTCCATCTAGCTTTGTTATAAGTTGTAATGTTCTAATGTACATATACTGGCTTAAGAAATAAAGTATTATTATTATTATTTCACGCACTGAAACACATGTGCACATGGAACATTATTTCATAGAAAACTTTGTGAGAAACTGTTCTGAATAGGTGGCTATTCAGAATCTAATTGGATTAACTGTTCTGAATAGGTGGCTAGGTGAGTAATATAAAATTTTATAAAAGTGTTTATGGTTATACGAGAATTGCATTGATTCAATCATGATCATATCTACACAAACTAACATAGTAAAATTCATATCCATCAACATTAACTGTTTCAATGAAAATGGGCAATAGATGGTGCCAACTAAATCTTGTTTTTGTCAATATATTTTAAATATCTTCCAGAGTTTATCCAACATATGACTTCGCGTGTCCCATAGTGGACTCTGTGGAGGGGGTGACCCACGTGTTGAGGACTATGGAGTATCACGACAGAGACCCGCAGTTCTACTGGTTCATAGATGCCCTCGGACTCCGGAAACCCTATATCTGGGAGTACAGTAGGTGAGAACTGTTGAAAATTTATTTACTTCTTGTGTCTCACACAGGTTCTACAATATTAATTGGGATGATTCATCAAAGGGTCTAGTCTTGAATACTAAGTCTAGACTACCATCGAGAAATAATAGAAGGAGTCATTGGCCATTCCTTTCATTTCATTATTTAACTTTATCCTACCACAGTAGTTAGTGTATTTCCAAACTCTGTGCTTGTATTTACTGGTGTTTCGTCAGATCTAATATAAATTAAAAAAATAGAAATTATAAAAATTCGCTATTTCAATTATATAAATGGCATGTCAAATGACGTCACAGAATCCTGTCATTGTTTAACATAGAGAAATATCATTAGCCAATATAGAAATATCAGTACTTTAAAACAAAGGTTTTCGACCAATGTGTATAACCAGCTCTAACAATGGGGTTACTCTGCGATATCGAAACAAGAATGAGGAGATCCATAGGCAAACCCTGGCGAATTAGTAAATTGAAGTGGCAATGGGCAGGACACATGGTACAGAGAGTTGACGGCCGCTGGGGCTGGAAGTTACTTGAGTGGAGACCACGGACCGGTAAGCGTAGCGTAAGACGTCCACCCGTCCATAGACAGAAGACTTAATAAGAGCCGCGGGTCGACGCTGGGTTCTGACTGATTCTGACCGGTCCTTAAAAACATGGGAGGCCTGTATTCAGCAGTGGACATCCTACGGCTGATGACGAAAGAACAGTAATATGAATTTTTCAAGACACGCTAAAGATAGATGGCGAAGATATGAACTCTCTTGACTGCTTTCTTTGTATCTAGCAAAGTCAGCTATTCTGATCTATCTGCCTAAACTAACTGTTGAAGATTTGGTCTTCTGAGTATTGTGAAGTAACTGTGTTTGTTTTTGTTAATTTGTTGGTTCCGTTTTTTTATATTAGCAATATAGTTGTTATTTTTGAGACACATGTGATTGAATGTTGTTATTATTGAATGTAATATTATTATGATTTTTCAATATCAAAGGAAAAGATGATGCTTAAAAATGCTGAAATTTGTCCTAAATCGCCATTTTCATATAAATTTCAGATTAAGCATGACAAACACTGTATTGTCGAAGAGAAAACTCACGTGGTTCGTCGATGAAGGTCATGTGGATGGGTGGTATGTAATAGATTATATCCCCAATTTACTACTCTGTAATTTTTTATTTGAAAAATATTACAAACGCACCTATAAAAATGTTTTCAGTTAAGAATAAATAAAAAAATATACAAATATACAAACATTTGATGAGACAAATATTAAATATTTTATGTGTAAATAAAAGCAATAATGTTGATCCCTTTAGCTATGAATTATAGATGATAGAAGCAACATTAGTTTGTTGCTACAAAGCAATAAACTAATGTTGTCTCTTTCTCATCCAATACTGTGAATAATATTGGACGCTTGGCCTAACAGGAGACGTATACAAGATAAAGCAAGAGTGAGATAGAAATACCTATGTGTTTTAAAGTATAATGGATGTCTGCTATTATTTGCAGTCTGTGGTGTGACAGCTTATATGCACGTTTCAGAAGCACGCCAATTTATCTTGAACCTTATTTGATGACCAGGGACGACCCGCGCATGCCGACGGTACGCGGCGTGCTACGCCGTGGCATGACCGTGGAGGGGCTACGCCAGTTCATTCAGGCTCAGGGTTCCAGTCGTTCTGTGGTCTTCATGGAGTGGGACAAAATATGGGCCATCAACAAAAAGGTAGACTGCACAGCCCTGCAAAAGGCCATTTCACAGAAATAGCCTTTCTAAAATTTGTCATCCAATTTTCTTTGAGTTCACTCCTTAAGAACTATTTTCATATGAAACCCCTCGGTATGGAGATTTTATGAGTAAAATTAATACAAGCGTTAACTAAAAAGCATTACGTTATCTGTCACTTTGACAGAATATGTGCGAGAGCTGACGCTTTATGTTCACACTGACAACACTTAGAGCGTTACTTACTTTACCGATTTACATATTTGCGTATTTTATAAGTAAAATTCGATATTATTGGTTTTAAAATATTTGTCGCTTATGCTTGATATCGCATATACTTTTTAACCAACCCACAGCATTAATTAAATTTTATATCCCATAAACTGTGATGTCTAAATGTCTTTGATACTAATTGTGGTATGATCTAACAGGTAATCGATCCAATAGCACCACGATACACAGCACTCGAAACCAATCCGGTTCCTGTGAACCTCAAGAATGTGTCCGACGACAGCACCCTCACTGTAGCCCTACATCCCAAGAATCCCCAAGTGGGCAACAAGACTGTATGGGTCTCCAGAAAACTCCTAATAGATCAGGTCGACGCCAAAACTTTAACCGAGGGTGAAAATGCAACTTTCATCAACTACGGAAACGTTTTGATTAATAAAATACACAAGTAAGTAAAATTTTCTATTCACTTTTCCTGTACCTTAATAGACTCTTCTACTTCTATAAGAATCGTGCTAGTGGACATTATTCTTAGTAAATACTCAATTTATTAATTTAGGATAAATTAAAATTGCTCATTAGTCTTACGGCTAGATAGCAATCTTAAAAGTATGTACTTCTTCAAGTATTTAAGATTTCAAAAAAGATCCTTTCAAAATAATGAAAAAAAAAAGAAAAAACTTTTTTAATTTTTAATTTTAAGATCGGCAGAAAGGCTGACGGTCCACTTGATGGTAGGTGGTTACCGTCGCCTAAGGGCAGAAGTAACACAAGGGCTGCTGCAGCTCTGTTGATTTACTTATTCTAGTGTAAATAAATATTCAAACGGCAGTCGTGTACGTTTCGAATGAGAGTCAATGATTGAATCAAGACAAGTATTCTTAGTAGACTAATAATAAAAAATAAAAAACATTGGATATTATATAAAGGCTAACTTTTGAAATCTTGTGCACAAATCTTCTTGACCTTGAGCAGGCGTCTTTCGTTTGTGCAAGTACAATTACGAAATCCGAATAAGCAATAGGCGCAACTGCTTCCTCTCTTGTACAAATATTATCATTGGGTCTCGCTCATTCCGTGGCTCCCCCCCTGCGTCGCAATACCTCAAAAACAGTCCCAAAATCGGAACTGCGCATATTTGACACGTGATATCGCCAGAGCCCAAGAAGATTTGCGCCGATTATACATGGTAAATTTGTATTAAAAACATCAATCTTTCATATATAATTCGTGCCGGGGTGTTCACGACCAGTGCAAGTGTGGTCGTGATGACTCTAAAAGTATTTTTTTTATTATGACAATGGATAATGGCTAAAAATTCACACGTGCATAAGAAAAAGCTTTAGGTGCAAAAACCTGTTGTGTTAAAATATTATTAACAAATAAAGCAGGTTGATGGTCCACTTGATTCGTCTAAGAACACAACCAGGGGAGAGGTGCCGATTCTCTAATACACACTAAAAGCTTTCCAAACTTTGGGAATCTTTTTAATGTCGATATAAATGTTCTCACAATTCAGATTCATGCGATATTCAAGTCTTGCATTTAATATAATTTAAATCAGTGATGGGTTTAAAGCTATGTAGAAAAATGTTTTATATATAGCTGTTGCACGCGACTTCGTCCGAGTCTCTTTATAAAATATAATGTAGCTTTCAATAGGTGTAAGAATTTTTAAAATCGGTCTAGTAGTCTTTGAGTTTATTCATTACATACATTTGTATGGAGGGGTTTAAAGGGGAGGATGGGGGAGGGGTAGTAAGCTATGTTACTCGCTGATAATGTAGCTTTCTATAGGTGAAAGAATTTTAAAATCGGTCCAGTAGTCTTTGAGTTTAGTCATTACAAACATACATAAATCTTTTTTCTTTATAATATTAGTAGGTATAGAATAATGATTACTGAAAAAACTAATTGGCATATACACTATGCATTGTCTGAGGAATCTATAAGGCATAACCCAGCAGGATTATTCCTCACAGAACCAGTGTTGATATATATAATCCTTGATAATTATAAGAAAACAAATAAATTAGTTATGATTATTTTAAGAGACTAAAATTTGCTCCTAAGCAGTAAAGACAATAATATAATAAAGATATGTAGAATTTGAAATAAATACTTGTGAATTTTCTTTATACAAGTAATACAGTGTACCAATCATAAGTTTTGCGCTATGAACTTGTTTAGACCTAATGCATATCAAAATAAAGTTCGATTTCAATTGTAATTTTAGATCACCGGACGGAACAGTGACCAGTATAGATGCTACATCAAATCTGGAGAACAAAGACTATAAAAAGACCATTAAATTGACCTGGTTGGCGGATTCGCCTAAAACCTCTGCTGTTGAAGTGTACTGTGTGTACTTCGATCACATTATATCCAAACCTTTGTTGGGCAAAGATGAAGATTTCAAACAGTATATTGGACATAAGACTAGGGTAAGTGTTTCTAGTCCCTATTCATAGACTAATAACAAAAAGACTAATACTTCAAGATAAATAATGATCATTGGAAACAGTATTTGTGTTGTTATATAAAAACGATTGACAAAAAGTAAATTTGGCCCTAAAAATAACTCAAAATTTCAACTTTATCGCAAACAAATAAACAAATAAATTTCTAAGAAAAGCAAATTATATCTTGGGGTCATCTTTTTTTATATTAAGATCGGCAGACAGGCTGACGGTCCATTTGATAGAAGGTAGCTACCGTCGCCTATTACACAAGCAACGCCATAGGTGATGCAAGTGCGCTGCCGACAACAGTAGGATTAAGGATAAGGGATCGATAAGGGTTAGAGAAATGGGCTCTGGCATCCCTTACTCACTCACCGAAACACAACAGCAAACATGCTGTTATTTCACAGTCGTCTTCTGTAAGCCGGGCTGCCCAAATGACTACGAAACGAAGTGTGCCCTGCCACTACTTTGCAGATCCATACCAGAGCCAACTTAGAAAAAGTTCATTTCCAAAGTTGATCCAACCGGGAATCGAATCCAGGAATCCCAGAACAGAGAGCGTTAAGGCTAGCACCTTAACCATTCATTCAACGGGCTCGTCAAATTTTCGGAAACACCAAGATAGCAGATGCCTATTATTTATCTTAAAGTACAGTATAGACTATTACAAGACATATGGGACAAGCCCGAGTTTCACTTATGCTTTAAAAATCTTAAGTTCGATCATATTGTAGTTTAACCATGAGGAATTAACAACTGAAATAGGAATAAAATAATGGAAAATTGTAACTTGCGGGTGGATTTAAAACTTTGAACACTTTAAAATTTTAAATTACCTGCTAAATTTTTATTTGTTTTATTGAAGTGTAATAATTTTTAAGCAAGCATAATGTCTAAATCTTAATATATAAAAATGAATCCCTATTTCCCTTGGTCATGTCATCACGCGTGAACGGGTAGACCGATTTTAATTCGGTTTTGACTAATGGAAAGAGGGATAAACGGGAAATGTTCATATATATAAAAATTGATTCCCGGTCGAAGCCGGGGGCGGAACGCTAGTATTAAATAATTATGCCATCGGAAGTGGCTTACATTTAAAATAAAGGTTTGGCCTAGTTTAGATGTAAGGATAGTTTTTGTATTAGTAATAACAAGATTTATAATTTGTGATCTTAGACTTAATATTACCCACTGTAATTTGCTGGAACAAATAAATATTTATTATTATATAATATATTATTATATTAAATCATGAGAAAAAGCATGGTAAATTGTTTTTCATAGCGTTCTCGCACAAAGGAGAGTCTTGCGCCCAGGGCTAAATATCGTCAGAATAACAAACTTTTGTTTATCGTCAGTGGGAAGTGCCCATGATAGGAGAGCAAGAGCTGTGCAAGGTGAAAGTGGGAGATATAATTCAGCTGCAAAGACGTGGATTCTTCCGAGTCGACGTGGCCCCCTCCTCCCCATCCCCGCACACGGGCCGATCTTCGCCGCTCGTGTTGTTCCACGTGCCAGACGGACACACTAAGGAGAAGGCCGGACAGGTGAGTTTTTATAGCCTCACTTGAACATAATAAAGTAGAGAATTTCTGTGTTTTTACACTCAGGATTTTTTTTCTATATAATAACTAGCTGAACTCGGCCACGTTTCGCTGCGGCCCATACGGCGGCGGCATGCGCTTGGGGCGCGCGGTACTGGATATATAGCCTTCATCGATTAATGGACTATTCAAAGCAAAAATAATTTTTCAATTCGAACCAGTAGTTCCTGAGATTAGCGCGTTCAAACAAACAAACGAACAAACAAACTCTTCACTTGACATTATACTGTCATGCGAGATCCCATGTGTGCGTCGGCATAATGAAATAATTGTGATAATGAGCATAATGACAATCATTGTCTATCGGTATTGGCCTCTGTTAGACTGCGTTCTAAGCCTAGCTGGGTGATGAGAATAGAGAAAAAGATTAATTAATACTCGCCACATCATGCTACAGCGAAGTAGCATGTCATAGCGACAATTGATCAATCTCGTTGCCTTGTGTAATTTCTTACCAAAGAAAGTTAATAAATGTTTCTATAATAAAATCGCTATTAAGTAAAACGATAACTAATAGTTCTAGTATGGCTTGTGAACTGAATTTGGAAAATAGTATGATGCTTTACTTTAATACTTATTTTAGAATAAAACGTGTTATTTTTAAATAACAAATTACATATAACAAAGTGTCATGGCGCCTCGAACTACGTCACGCCGTGCTAAATAAGCACGTCTGTCTAGAGCAGTGTTTAGGTTTCTTCAGTTTTTGGTGGTTTTGGCTAATTAGAAATTAATTCATCGTATTACAAGTAAGTACTGTATAGTGACACAGTGTAAAAGCACAACAATTAACATACCGGAAAAATTATTTATATGCCGTTTATAATGATGAACAAATAAGGAAAATGTGGCAATACTTGTGAGGGAGATGATACTCATAGTTTGTCAACAATTACAAGGATGCATTCTTGTGAAGATAATTTTGTCACAAAGCTAACTCCATTGGCCGGCCGCACTCTTATTTATACTTGGCGCCAAACGCCTCGATGTATTTCGAATCTACCAGAAAATGTAAACAAGCCATTGAAAGTAAACTCTTTTTTCTAAACTTAAGGAGTAATTTCCTTTGACATTAATCTGAAAATGGCGTGGCTAGGGTGGAACGTTCGAGGCTTTAACGCGAATGCTTTTTCCAGAACGTCCCAAAGTTAGTCGTAACAATATTATATTGATTTAATTGCGCATTCGTTTTACGACGTACAACTAACGAAGGCCTTTTAAAGAGGCCGCACACCAGAATAGTATCCTTACAGCAAACTAAAACATTGTATCTCCACATTTAGCACCAATTATTTAGGGTCTAAACACGAACACGCAGATTATAAAAAAAAATAACAATTTACACCTAAATTCATACATTACCGTTGATTAAAAACAAAGTAAATGACCCCTGTTGATTTAGAGTTGCTAAAAAATTAGACCCCTATCTATTATTTTACTATAAGCAAAATATACTTGCATTTTAGTAAGTGAATCGTCAGTAAGCACCTCTGTCGGGTTCCAAATAACCAAAGTTGTGTTGTGGTTAATTAATAACGTAAATAATTTTTCCAAAAATGCAAATTTTGTGTATATTGTTAGTCTCCTCCTATCGTCTTAAGGAAGATGACATTTTGCACATCTAATAATTACGAGGAAATTGACACAAAAGACGCGGTAACCGGAAACAATCCATATGTTTTTGGTAACGCTAATGAATTATTATTTAAGTTATTCAAATTTTAGTTGATGATTATATGGTGGGATTTTTTTCGAATACTTTATAAAAGCAATACAAACGTCTAAATTTAATTCTTTGAATCAATGATATAGTAAAGTGCTATATCATTGATTCAAAGAATTAGTTAATAATAGTTAATGCTCTCTAGAATTAGTTAATGATATAGTAAGTTTAATGCTCCCATTAAATACTCGGTAAAACAATTCCCCAAGAAACAGCTGAAACACGGGGGGAGGGCCGAGGCAGACACGGCGTTATTATCAATTATTATTATTAGATTCTTATTAGTCGTATGAAGAAGAAATGGGTTCGGTAGATTTATTGTGAGGCTAATGTGTTTGTCGGCTCGTACTTAGCTTTGGCTTAACTTACTTTAGCTTGCAGACTTACCAACATA
This sequence comes from Bembecia ichneumoniformis, assembly GCA_910589475.2. Classification (NCBI taxonomy): domain Eukaryota; kingdom Metazoa; phylum Arthropoda; class Insecta; order Lepidoptera; family Sesiidae; genus Bembecia; species Bembecia ichneumoniformis. The sequence continues at coordinate 4,832,439 of OU342537.1, read as the reverse complement.
CTTTGAGTGTGTCAACTCTCCCCTGTGACTCTATCTTAATACAGTCGACTTGCCAACTATCAATTTTAACACAAAATTCAATAGTTCATGTGTGTTCAAGTACATAATTGTTTTGTCTCCTATTTCTAAAAGAAGATTTAAAAAAAGTACAATAGTTTATTTCTAAATAAAATATATGTATTACAAAAATTGTGGTGTTGGTTTCATTTGTCCTTATTTATAATCATTATTTGCTTTTGCTTTAAAGATAATGTTCGTTCAGTGTTGTTGGTGGGGTTACTAGCTATTTAAAAGAGTAGCAAATAAATGCAGTTATTTAGGGAGAAAACCATAAATTATTTTAGATTATTAAAATCGTCAAGCAATATCAATGATTTTATTCTAGAAATAAGTTTTCTTTTCTTGTGGGCCTTAAGTAATAATAATTATAAGGGAGTTGTTTTTATTAACTAAATAGGTGCTATTTTAAATATTATTTAGACTTCACTCTGTATTATTGAGCTACATAGCCTATTATCATCCCCGCCAATCTTTGAAGTAGGTTGAGCCTAGCAAATAAAATGAAGTAAAAATACTGTTTTTCTTTAATTCTTTTATATCCATAAAAAATTAAATAACAAGATTTGTACTTAAACAGAAATTTTGTAGGAATTTAACTATGAATCAAAAAGAGCTTCAATTTAAAAAAAAATGAAGTACTATTTTATAACAAAACTAATTATGTACTCTTTCTTCAAGTTTAAAAACTTAATATACCTTACAAAAATAGGAACTTTTTTAATACCGTAAAAAAATCAAGAGAAATGGTTTCTTTGACTCAACGGTTTTACAATCAAAATATCCATTATGAAAAACTATAATTATTATATTTGAATTAACAATTTTCAAATTAGCATGTTGTAATATTCATATACAAATGGCAAAGTTCACAATATCCAGTAAAAACTTTACTAGACCATATAGGGTATTTGCCTATTTTTCAAAGTGAATTCACTTTTAAAAAAAGGTAAATACCCTATTATGTATATCCATATATTTTTTTAAATTCAAGAGAGAGTTGAATTAATTCCAACTAAATCATTAATTAACACAAAAACTGCTAGAAAAGACAATCAGCTGGCTAAATAAAAAATGAAACTTATCAACTACGGACAGACAACCTCAATACCCACCTGATGGCAGGTGGCTACCGTCTCATACAAACAGAAGCAACCCCCAAGTGGGTTTGCAAGTGTGATGCCGACTTTTAGGGTAAGAAATAAGAAGTATGGTGGGCCCTGGCATTCACCGACACGAAAGACCAAGTGTTGTTATTTTAAGGTGGTATTCATAAGATGGTAGATATATTCGACAATTAGCTTTTGGGAAAAAATAGGTTGTGATTCAACGTGCAAGAAAGAATAGGACGTATCAAAATAACTTTGAATTGTATGGACACTCTTCAGAAAAACATAAATTTTCAAATGTAGTTGGAAAAATGTAAAATACTAATTTATTGTTCTATAAATATTTTTGTGAAACGACTATGCTTCAAACAAGCCCATTTTCCTATCCCCTCCTAATCCCTTATCCTTAACCCTACTGTAGTCGGCAGCGCACATGCAGCAGCTTTGGCGTCGCTTGTGTTATAGGCGACGGTAGCCACCTACCATCAAGTGGACCGTCAGCCTGTCTGCCGATCATAAATGATCCGTTTGACATTACAATCATATTTGTGATACTTTCCTATTTTCGATACTTAAAAACAGATGTACATTTCCTTATTATTATGAGACAAGCTCGATCAAAGTTGTGAAATTGGCACTAATGTTTAAACGAGTTGAAGTCGGGCCCGCCCTCATCATAAATTATATGAAAATGCTCATATTGACAAAAAAAATAAACTTCTAAATAATAACTAAATGCAAACACAAGGAGATCAACTTTAAAAACTTCTTTTTGGCATAAATTTTGAATATTATTTATAACACTTAAATCCTTAGTTCCCAAAGTGGTCCGGTGGACCCCCAGGGGTCCACGGGAGACTCGACCGGAGTCATAGTTGGGAATCGCTTTTTTGATTGGCCAACTTTTTTACATCCACTCATAGCACAATCAATGAATTAATTAATTAACCAATCAATTCTCACTTATTTCATTTAGAAAACTCCTCATTCGTGGTTGGAACTCAGCCGCAACGCAAATTTCCAGACTCGACATTTTTGTCGAGTTTTGGGAATATGGTAGAAATGTAGCTGCAGGGGGTCCACCGGAATCAGCTAAATTTTGAAAGTGGTTTATGAGAAAAAACCACTTTCAAAATTTTGACTTTAAATTAAGCATAGAAAAATATAATATCTACGAGGAATAAGCCATGTATCGCGAATGGTCATCTTGATTTTCTTAGTGAGGCTATTAGCAATTATTTAAGCTTTTTACAATTTCATCAACATTAAAATCGTCTAGGAAACTAAGATCCTCGACAGAATATGTCTCCTTTGTACATTTTTGTTTACTAGTTTTTTCTGGATATTTAATGTTTATGATAATATTTAAATTGCTGTTCTGTTTGGTATGCTTTTTATTTTTTCGTTTTTCATCCTTTACATTCGCATTAACTTTAATTTTTTTATCCTTATCAACAGTTATTAGTAAATCATCCCGATCTTCTTTTAAAGTTGTTGTTAATCTTTCGTTTCTGTTTGAAGTTTTGTGTCTACGATTTTGTTTGTTCTGTTTTTCCACAACTAACTGGTTCGATACGTGTACAATGCTCTTCAAAGTATTAAATTGTTCATTACAAGTCTTAACAATTGCAGTTTTAGTTTTTGAAGTGAGTTTGCCAGTTTCAACTTTATGTTTTTTCTTATCTTTACAACTGTCATCTAGTGTTAATTTTCTTTTATTTGCTTCATTTATTTTAGAAACAGACTTATCTCCAGATTCAGTTTTATTTTTAACAGTGTTTCTCTCTTTGACGTCTTTGTTACAGGAAACTTGTTTTTCACCGTCAGTTGTATTAATATTTTTATCATTTGCATGTTTGGATTTGTAATGTATCGATTTTGCTGTATCGTAATGTTTTATTTCAATACGTTTTGATACTTTATCATTTCTTGATATTTTATCGATACTAGTTTCTTTTCGTTCAGTGTTTTTCAAATTAGTAGGAGTTTTAGGGGACACAGCTGTATTTTTTATTGAGTTAGTCACACGAATGACATTCACATCTCGTTTTTCATGAGAGATCTTGTTTGTCTCGTTATTACATTTCAATTGTTTATATTTATTTATTGTTTTAACATCTCTTGAGAGGTTTGCGATGGATAATTTTTTATTGGCAACATATTTCTCTGGCTTCTTTACCTTCATATTATTATATGTGGAACTTCCATGGGATTTTAAATTTTTTTTTGTGGATTTTATATCATCAATAACTTTTACGTCCTTTTTTTCTTCGGATTTGTTGTTTTCAGTATTGTTACTTTTTAAAAGTGTAGTTTCAATGGCCTCTGATTTGTTTTTTATTTTACATTTTGAAAGTTTAGGAATTTTGTACGAAGCATCGATTTTCTGTTTAGAAAAAATATCAATATAAGTTTTTTTTTTGCAGAGATCGTTAGTGTCTTTATTGAGAATATTATTTCCAGAATCTGATATATCGTTTTCTGGAACTTTCAGGAACTTGGAACACTTCAATGTTTCCACAATATCTTTTCTCGTCAAGATATTCGGGTCCAGCGATTTGTTCATTGGTAATAAATTCGACTGAAAAATATTAAAACAATGTACAACAATTTTTAGAATAAACCTTTCTAAAAACACTAAATTATTTGCATGATAAATAATCAATTTTCTAAATTAAATCCATTCAATTTCAATTTACATATTAAATATTCAACTAATACCACGGAACATATACAAAGAGGAGATGTTGTTGTTGGGATTTTCTTGTAGAGCGGTGCAGAAATACTGCGCGGGGCAAGGAGGAAGTTAGACCCCGCCCAATTATACTTTTCCATCTAGCGGTGAAAAGAAAATCTTCGTCTATCGACTTTTCACTACGTTGTTTAGCTATGTATTGTTTGTTAGATGGCATAGTATCGAGTACAGGGGCGTACTGAGTTTCAGAAAATACGATTATTGACTACTTCACAATAGGTGGCAGGCGAACTTCTTTTTCTCAACAAAAATTTAAAGCCAACATAAATATGTATAATTTTAAAGATATAAATATAATTTACGTAGCTAGAATCCGTTTATTTGATACAAGTTGGCGCCATCTTTAGTCAAGTAGGATATCGTTGGAGGACAATGCGAAGAGATTTTTCTAGAGTTCAGCTCGATAAAGTATGAATAAAATTACTCACAAGTGAAATGTGATGCAATCCATGACATCGGAAGGTCTAACCGAATAGTTTTTAAACGATAGCACACAACACTTCATATTTTTTTACTTGTTTTCAGTTATAAAGTGAATAGAAAATTGCAAATGAAATTTGACTGTAGTCTACAACAAAAAAGCGCCGCCACTCCGTGCCGACATCAGACTAACCAAGACTACGCCCACAAAAAATGACGTCAGGACTTAGTTTGAAATCAATGCAGAGTTTAGGGCATCTCCTCTTTGTATATGCTCTGTGACTAATACTCACTTTTTTATGATGGTCAATACTTTTAGTAGCGCAGCTATAACTTTTGTTCGTTGTTGCAAGTCCTTTACCTATTTTTAAAATTTGTGTATCTCGATTTTTTTTAGTAACCTTAATATTTTGTTCACAGTTCTGCTGTGTATTACAAGGAAATACTTCTTTACAATCACTACATATTTTAATTTTAGAGACATTCTTCTGATAAGTTGCTGTGGTTTCATTGGAAAGATTAGTAATATTGTGATATGTTTTCTTAGACTCTGTTTGAGGATCTACCTCTGTGGTATCACGACTAAATACTTGATTAATATTGTTACTGAGTGTTTTATTCCCACTAGCGTTCGTTTTACAGTCGCTCGTCACTTCAACTATTTCATTAATGATATCAATTATTTTAGTCCGAAACATTGGGTTTGTAGACTCGTTTGTGTAGTCTGTTATGTTGCTAGAAGAGACTTCGTCGCAATTATATTTTTGGCCTTCTTTATTTGTTTGACAATTATCTTTTGTTTCAATGGAAACATCCTTTATTTCACAGAGATCTCGATTATTAGGAGCATTTGTTTCAGTGCTGTTTTTAATCTTAATCGTATTTGTTGCACAATTTTCGTTTGTTTCAATAGAAACATCCTTTATTTCACAGAGATCTTGATTATTAGGAACAATTGTTTCAGGATTTTCCTTTCCTTTAATTTCTCCAGAAACCGTTTCAGTGTCCTTTTTAATCTTAATCGCATTTTTTGCACAATTTACGTTTGTTTCAATAGAAATATCTTTTATTTTAAATAGATCTTGATTATTAGGAGCATTTGTTTCAGGATTGTTCTTTCTTTTAACCTCTTCAGAAACAGTTTCATTGCCGCTTTTAATCTTAATAGCATTTGTCCCACAATCTTCGTTTGTTTCAATAGAAACATCCTTTATTTCACAAAGATCTTGATCCTTGGGAACAATTGTTTCAGGATTTTCCTTTTTTTTTATTTCTCCAGAAACATTTTCAGTATCATTTTTAATCTCAATTGTATTTTTTGCACAATTTACGTTTGTTTCAATAGAAACATCTTTTATTTTACAGAGATCTTGATTATTAGAAGCATTTGTTTCAGGAATTTTTTTTCTTTTAACCTCTTTAGAAACAGTTTTAGTGCCGCTTTTAATCTTAATAGTATTTGTTGCACAATCTTCGTTTGTTTCAAGAGACACATCCTTTATTTCACAAAGATCTTGATTATTGGGAACAATTGTTTCAGGGTTTTCCTTTCTTTTAATTTCTTCAGAAACAGTTTCTGTGCCCGTTTTAATCTTAATCGTATTTTTTGCACAATTTACGTTTGTTTCAATAAGAACATCTTTTATTTTACAGAGATCTTGATTATTTGCAGCATTTGTTTCAGGATTTTTCTTTCTTTTATCCTCTTCAGAAACAGTTTTAGTATCGCTTTTAATCTTAATCATTGTTGTTGGACAATTTTCGTTTGTGTTTTCTTCACATAAATCAATTATTTCACAATCGATTGGTTCATATTTATTAGTTGAAGATGTATTAGTTTGAGAAATTTGCTCTGTTCTAGGACATCGGTCAACTTTTTTCATATCTTGTATATGTTTTATACTTGAAAGCTTTTTCTGGTAAACTGGTCCTTTAAAACCATTTTGTTTTTTGTCAATGGATAATTTATTCACAATGCTTTGTTTTTTATTGTTTTGTTGTTGAAAGTTACTTGAGATTGTGACTAACATTCGAGACTTCTGATAAAATTCAGCATTTTCTTCACAATAATAATTTTGGTATGATGATTTCGTCGGGTTTTGACCATAATAGTTATTCTGACAGGAATACTCTTCAGAATAATTATATTGGGAATAATCGTTTGCGTTTGGTTGATTTTGATTAAAATAAACAGTGTGAACGTTAACTGGAGGACAAAAATTACTATGGTTATGACCATATTCGTAATAATTTGGTCCATTAGAATAATCATATTCACTTTGTGTGTGACTGGGCCAATATTGAGTGTTTATTGGGCACGCAGCAGATCTAGAGCCTTGGAAATTATTATTAAATTGTTTTTTTCGGTTGAATGGATAGTTACTATAATGACTCCGAGTTGAAGCACGTGGGTCATTCATATTTTTACTATAAAATTTAGAAATTGTCAACGGATTAAATACACTTCGCGTTCTATTATTATATTGCCTTGTTCCTTCTAATGTTCTTTCCTTCACAACTTCGATGGTGTTTTTGTTACTTTTCATAACTGATATTTTGAATTTTCCTTCCCTGTAACAAATTGAATAATAAATTATTCTAAATATTTCCAATTAGAAGAGCAATTATTTCATTGGACACATTTACATTTTTATATATTTACGTCAACGTAATGAGCCATCACTATGATAACCTAACAACTTACGACGACGTTTTACTGATATTCAGCAGTAGATGGCATTGACGATTTAACGCGCAACTTTTCAGCAGTAGCAATATAAACTATGTATTTGAAAGTGTAAAAATAATTTCAGTATCAGCATAGACTTTATTTTTAAAAGAAATTAGTTCTAATATGATTAAAATTATGGCTTATAAAAAATTAAGCTGTTTTAGCTGATCGAAAACAGTCTTTGCTGAATCTATAGTGATGTTCATGGTGGTACCATTCCTTTATTACTTAAATGTAATTTAAAACGATTCACTTTTTATTATCACTCTGTTATTGGATATGGTGTCTAGATATCAAAGAAGAACAAGTGAGAATACCATAGTATAAAAGAATATTTCCCATATGATATTAGAACTGAATATAATTTCGTAAATAATAAACTATTCCATTGTTAGCAAAATACAATAATATATTTCTTAAACTTATGTCCATCAGTCAGCTCACACAGACAAACGGCACTTTTTAAGATAGCAATAGAATATAGAACTTATTTACTACACTGAAAGGTATACATATGTACAGTTCAATGATTCGCAAGTGGTCTCACATGAATTATTGAACTGTGTGCCTTCATAGTAAGTAAATAAGTTCTATATTCTCTATTGATTAAAATTATTAAAAGCGAGCGCCGCGCCGCTTTCCGATGTGAGCTGACCCTAAGTATATAAAAATCAAATTAATGGAATGCCTAATTACAAAATAAAGATACAATATTAATATGTAATAAATATAGAATACTCGCATGACAACAAGAAAGCTAATATTGTACCTATATGTTGCCACTATACTGCATTTTCTTTACACAAAATAAATGAAATTTATTTTGTTTTGAATGAAAAATTGATGTTTTAATAATACAATTAAACTTTACGCCAAAACGCTAGAATAGCGATGACGTCTGTTGTGATGTCACGCTTTCTTAACTCAAGAACAGCTTAACAGTTTACACAATTCAAGCGACACGTTGATATTTACGAAAGCGTGACGTCTTTACGAAATCGTTATATTTAAATTTAAAATGAATTACCTGTTCACATTCATCATGACTGTTGGTGAGTAGATCGTTTTGGAGGATGTATCCTACTATAACCCCTCAACATTTACTCTGCAGACCTAAATAAAAATCATCTCTGAAATTATCAAAGTAACTAGGCAGAGCAGTTTATTGTGAAGACAAACATCTAGACTAGAACCATGTTTATGTTATGCCAATTAAAGTTTACGATATACATTGACAATAAAATTCATTAAACATGCAATTACTGAAAATTCAGTAATTACTGTTAAATTGTCAATGCTGTTAAAATAAAATGATTGTCCTTGTAACTTTGATCGAATATATAAATAAGATACAACATAGTGTCATACAAAACAAAACCCAAAAGTGGCAGAATAATGACATGCACTTAATCGATGACATGTATTTATTGTACTCAAATATGATGAAACAAAATGCAAGTTTAAATGGATATTTCATGACAAAATGATAAAAATTGACATGAATCATCAAGATCGATAAAGAGTCTCTTGAAAGACATGTTAATACTTTTAAAACTAAAATACTTTATACTAAATTTAAAAAAAACACAATTAGTAAAAAAACACTACCGTTTGCAGAGAATCATTTTACGTCTACATATAAACCTCTAGTGGCCTGCTTCGCACGGATCCAATTAGTTTTTATTATAATGTATATAATGTAGCATTGTATATAATGTATTATAATGTAGGATGGATATATATAAGGAAAATATAATTTACACTTAAATAGTAGTAGCAGGGCTAGGCTTTTGCAATTAGTAACCAGGCAGACATGCGGCTGTAACCGTCCTCTAACAGAAGACCACCACAAAATAACACGATCTACTTTTGTGTCTTGGTGAGTGAGTAAATGCCGAGTAGTCCCTATTTCCAACTTTTCCCTTATCCATATTCCATCAAGGTTGGAAGAACATTTGGTGTTGCTTTTGTTAGGCGAAAGTGCCCAACTACCATCAAGTAGACATAAATATTGTTTGTTAATTATTATTTAATTTTGTTTTCTTATAATAATAAAAAGCAGGCAAATTTTGTTTCAATACCTAATCAATGTTTAATTTTAGTATTTTTAGGGTTACAATGGTTTTGTTTAAAAAAAAAATATATATTTTCACACATATCACTAATAAGAAAACATGGCATATATATGAAACAATATAAAAGTACTTATAAAGAACGTAGATATTTTGTAAATCTTTGTAAATGCAAATTGTACTTTGTAAATTTGTAATTTGTAATAGAATAATGAATAATGTAATGAATAATTTAAATAAATACGTTTTACAAATTAATACGGAACCATACATAATACTATACATGTTTTATGTATTGGTAATATTGTTCATAATAGGTCTTTTATTTTACAGAGAAGTTCATCTAATATAAATTAACCATCAGGGGTATAAATTTAATCATGTGATGTTAAAACAGCACAAATACATGAAACCATATTTTTGAAGAACATTAAAAAACTAATTTTAAAAATTAAGTTTGCATTTCTTTTCATTATACTGTTCTTTTAACTGCTACTAATTTAGTAACACAAGTAAGATTTAGTAAGTTAACAATAAGTTTCGTTGGTGAGTAACTAAGTAACATTTAGTAAGTCACTTTGAGTAACATTTAATAAAAATTATGTTTTTCTAACTACCTACTTATTTTCAATATATTATATGGGTATGTGCTATTTTTCAACAACACTAGGCATTTAGTGATATTTAGGTGAAAAATAACATGAAACGTCAGATATTTGTTATATTACTAGCTGAGCCCGCAAGTTCATATGTGTGGTATTCGATATAGTGCGTAACTTTTTTGTTTGTAAACCGACTGGAATGAAATAAACACTAAATGTCATAGGAAGCTTACTACAGTAGATCAGTGAAAACCGCATTCAAATCGATTAAGCTGTTTCTGAGATTAGCATGTACAAACAAACAGACAAAAATTCTAAAAACTATTTTTTTTGACCTCAGTTTTTTAAACTCTGTACAACATGTACAAATTTTTTTTTTTTTAATATTTAATGTACAGACACGGCTCCTTTACGATTTTATTATATGTAAGTATAGATAATTTTTAAGTTACATAAAATTATACTAAAAACTAGCACTCCTCTACATAATCTTTTTCTGTGGTTGGCCAATTAAAAATTTCTTCAAAGAAGATATTTATGTTTTTTATCACTTGGAATGTAACTGGAACCTTTTTACATCCTCAACAATTTTTTAAATAATGATTGGTTTAAAACCATCTGGATATGCACAGGCATTCGGCAAAGTAACATTAATTATGAAAGATATTTTTAACATGGAATTAAAACAATACAATGTTAGGAGATGTTGTTTTGGCACAATAATGTGATGAGAGCTACATGACTTTATTATGGAGGGCTTATACAATTAGTGTTGTTTTTGTGTGTATTTTAATAACTTAAAATAGTAAGGGTTAAGATATTCTAGTAATATATCAACAGAAACAGTGTTTTTTTTTTCAACAAATTATTGTTTCTACCAAAATGAAATCAGTGATATGTGTACATATTATATGTTTTTAAAAAACCCTTAACCTAACCAGCACACCTAATTCTAACTAAATTAAATTTCTAAATGGAAAGTACTTCCATATGAAGTTCTTGCAGAGTCCTTTCCCCAATATACTGTCCCAGTATGTAATGCTACTTTGTGCGTTTCTGACTTTATGATAATACTACCCCTGTAATCTTTTTACCATAGTATAAGTAGTACGCAATTATGGGAACAGAAAACAAGTTAAAAGAAAAGCAATGACAGAATTTTGCTTCCGCAGTGAATTAACTAGTATATATTTTTTCTCTTTTTTTTTGCAATGTCTGACATAAAATAAACAAATAAATAAGTGAGCTGATCATGAAGGTCATTTATTAGTCCATTAACATGTGACCCAATTTTTATTTCTCTATATAAATTTGCCTGGTAAATATAAACTTAAATTTGTAATGGCGATCATTAAGAGTTTCTTGGAGAAACCTAATTGATAAATAATTGATTTTGATTCTAACCTATAGCCCCAGTGTTTTTTTCTTTTGTGACGAGTGTATTTATTGTCACTCTGCATTAGATTCATCGTCAATACTCGGGATGCTACTTTATTCTCTTAGTCAGTAAATGAGCGTGGTTTTTTTGTTGTGCAATTAAATATTTTCTTAAGCAGGCATTATTATCATTGGCGTTAACGATAAATTATAATGACAAAAACATATCTGACTGGCACCGATTCGGAGTCATAGAGGTGAACAGACAATGTGTTTGTTCTGTCCACTTTTTAGGTAACAGTAATAAAAAATATTAGTAAAACTTACTCCGTTCCTCATGAGCTTATCGTGCAACAATATTTATGAATGCGAAATCAACACTCAATTGAATATAAATAGAAAACAAACAATGTCATCATAAATTATCAACAAATAAATGCGTTTTTAAAGACAGTAAAGGAAATAGTAAATTCACTCGGCGAAATGCACGCAAATTGCAACCAACCAAACCAATCACAACACAACACAACCGCAACAATTAGATTTGAATTTTTTGGCACTTGTTATATTGACATTGACATTTGCTATAAAGTCAAGTGACAGTGGGTTGCCAGGTGTCTAATCCTTTTGCTTGAAACACGGTGTTACGTGTCGTAGATAAAACTTATTTTTAAAAACTATTATTTACTATATTACAATAAACTTAACATATAACTAGCGGCCCGCCCCGGATATTATACGTATATGTATACCTTCCGTGAAAAATTGTCCAATTGATAGTGAAACGACATCAAATTCCGTTGCGTGGTTTAGGAGTTAGCGGATATTCAGACAGACAGATGCGGGCAGCGACTTCAATTTATATTTTGCAAGGATTTTAAATTAACTTATTACTTATTACTTGCACATCATATCGACTTGAGATATATTAGCTGTTGTAACAACGGAGTCTGAGAATTGAATGTATTTTTTTTAATATGTCTGCGATTGTCAATGAGTAAATAAAGTAACGATTTATACAAACAAAACGAATATTTAAATGAGTAAATAGTGAAACTTCAAAGAGGTTTAGATTAGAGGGTCGATGGTTGTTAAGTAACAGTGGCAAATATTTCGAAATATCTACTATATATTCGAAACGAAATCTTATTTGTTTTTTGGAGTTTTACTTCTTAAGAATCGATTTTCAAATAAGGCCCTCGGTATGGAAATTTTATGAGGTGTAAAATTAATACAGGCGTTAATTAAAAAGCGTTACGTTACCCGTCACTTTGACATTTATGAGACAGCAGACGCATGTATTTATGTATCCTAATCCCCCTCCTAATCCCTTATCCAATCCTACTGTAGTCGGCAGCGCACTTGCAGCAGCTGTGGCGTTGCTTGTGTTATAGGCGACGGTAGCCACCTATTACCATCAAGTGGACCGTCAGCCTGTCTGTCGACCTTAACATTAAAAAAAAATCTATTCTCTGGACTTATAAAAGCAAACGTCGAAATCTTGTATGAAAAGTGTAGTCCGCGTTGAGGAACGAAACGTTAGCACGTTATAACATCTGTCGTCGAAAAAATAACTATTTGCACTTATAAAACATAGTGACATCTGTGTATAGTGAACGTAACAAACATAACTTTTGAAACGTGACATCTGAGTATGCAGAATGTAACTAAATAATGTAAAGTAATCAGGTATCCAGTTATCTATTGACACCAGCAAAATTTTATACGTTTAAAGGAGTAAATTTCAATCGTGCGTCGGAGCTGACACACTCACACACACACACATGGTCATTTTGGAATCTATAGATTATTAAATAAATATGTTCACTACTACGCTTTTGAATAAATGTAAGTATTGTTTACATTAATTAAACAATGTGCTGTTAACTAACAATGTTTAAACTGTGTACAGTGAGCAATCACGTTAATTATCACTCAAAGTTGTTTAGAGATAGTCTCAAGAAAGAGTTTGGCATGTTGATCGGACATTAGTACTTACTGACGATTGGCCGAACTATTCAGTTGAAAGCATGGAAGTATTATTATTACTTCCATGGTTGAAAGTTCTTACTTTTCTTACTTTAGTACAGAGATGGACCTAAACCATAGAAAAATAAATATTTTTCAAATTACCTGCAAAAATAATAAAATGAAAATTAACCATTGGGATTTCCACATAAAGAGATTATAGTAAATATTCTAGGTATAGTATCCATACATATTATAAAATGAAGTCTAAACCATCCAACGGATCTTGATACGGTTTCTCACTAATGAAAAGAGCCATAAACGAGATCGTAAACGAGCCGTGTCCTGTACATACATTAAATATTTTTTTCAAAAAAAAAAAAAAAAAAAAAAAAACAATTTGTACACTTTGTACCTATGTTACCTAGGGCAAAAAAATAGTTTTTAGAATTTTTATCAGTTTGTCTTTGTGTTTGTGCACGCTAATCTCAGAAACGGCTTAACCGATCTGAATGCGGTTTTCACTGATGTATTGTAGCAAGCTTCCCGTAACATTTAGTGTTTGTTTCATTCCAATCGATTTACAAACAAAAATAGTTACGCCCTACACCGAATAGCACGCGTACGAATTTGCGGGCTCAGCTAGTTATAAAATAAAGTCGCTGTTCGCCGCTGCTCTTTTTCTCCGCTAACTTCTCCTAAATAACTCAACGGATTTTGATACGGTTTTCACTAAAGGAAAACGCGATAAACGTAAAAGGTTTACGTGTATAATTTGCAGAGTAAAAATTGCATCTATTCGAAGTACTGTCTAAATTACTGAATGACGTGCGTGAAGGTCGTTCAAATTATATATAAGGCATCATGAAAAACCAATATCTAATACGCGCCAAGCGTCTCATTCGGAAGTAATGGTGTTTTAAGAAAGTGAAATGAGAACGCCCCAGTCAGTACTCGTCATACGTTCGATGTATTATGTGGACGTGGAATAGTGAGCTGTAGTGAACAACTAATAGTGATTGCACTCTGTGAACGTTCTTTTCGAGTGCCTACATGTTTTAACGTATGGTTTTTTTTATATTTAAATATTGTTGCTGTATTTTTTTCCTATTTCGCATTTAATCATAAAATGAAGGTTAGTTCTATCGGTTTGTTCATTGTGTTCATTATTCTTTTAGATCATCTTGATAAATTATTTTCTAAACAACAGTAAAACATATGTTTCATGGCAAAAATTAAATTCTTTTTAAGGTTTAAGTTAAGGGTCACAATTATTAATAACACTTCGTTACGTGTAATTTATATATAGGCGCCTATTGTTTTTTTTTTTTTTTTTTGCTTCTTAAAGAGCAAGTTTAATAGTACTTTGATAGCCTAATCTACTTTGGCCTTTCCAGCCTTTGATGACTACTACGGCACCAGCAAAGTCTTCACTTGATGATTCGTCATTAAATGAAGATATTACTAAAAAGTTGGATCGTTGTAATTTAGCAAAGCCGAAAAGGCCAAAGTCGATGAAACCGTTAAAGTATTGTTGGACCTAAAGGCTTAAGAAGTGAATTGACATACTAAGCGACGCTGCGCACACTTTTTAAGATAGTAATGGAATATGGTACTTGTAAATATATAAGATAGCAATAGAATACGTACTTTTACTAAATAAAAGGTTAGTCACAAAAATTAAAAAACTGTCCTTTACAACAAGGCTGGTTTTTTTGTCACGCTGACGGTCGGCGCTGTTGTATGTATGTATTAGTATGAAGCTTTTCCTAGTAACACTGACCGGTCAGTGCTGAGCCTTGCGCGGCCGCTACGCGATGCCTTGGCGCTTCGGCGCCTTTAAAACCAGCGTATTTTCCAGTTCTCGTGTCGCGCTGATCGTATGATCGTATAACTAGTATAAACAGTGAGTTGTTGCGAAATTGACGTCAGGCGTGTGATCAATGAAGAACGTAAAAAAATGTTTGTGGGACGCTTCCGATTTATTATATGAGAACAAACACGAGCTTGTAGTCATTTTTGTTCATGATGTTTTTTCTTTCTTAAGTAGTACGGTACGCGGCTATAATTTTCACTATCATTGAGCTCATTGATTTCATCTGAACTTCGCGGCGATCAGCGTAACACGAAAACGATTCGATCTGGGCGCTCAGTGCGGAGGAACTACGTACCGACCGTCAGCGTCAGAAGAAAACCAGCCTAAGCTGTACTATTCATGTCAATGTTTCAAGAAGTATTAATTTACATTTATTTGTCAAGGAATGGAAGCCAACCGCGGCGACAACTTCCGCTGTGACACCAGCTAAGCCTTTAGACGATGCGTCATCTTTAAATGAAGAGATTACTAAACAGGGTGATTTGGTTCGATCGTTGAAATCCAGCAAGGCTGAAAAGGCTAAAGTCGATGAGGCCGTTAAAGTATTATTGGATCTAAAGGCTAAATACAAGGCAGCGACTGGACAGGTAACTTATCTTCTGATTTTAACAACAGAAACCAATATATTCAACAGTTTTTAGATTTGACGAGTTCGTTGGATGAGTGATTAGAGTGCTTGCATTAACGGTCTGTCTCAGGTGTCCCGGGTTCGATTCCCTGCAGGGTATACTTTGGAAACGCACTTTCCAAAGTCGACTTTAGTCTGGATCTGGAAAGTAGTGGCAAGACACACAATCATTTCGTCGCCAGATGGATAGCCGTCTGGCGGCAGTAACCACCGACTTCAGAAGACCATAGTGAAATAACAGCATGTGTGCTGTTGTGTTTCGGTGAGTGAGTTAAGGTTGCCAGAGCCCATTTCTCTATCTATTCCCAACCCCTTATCCTTAATCCTACTACCACCTGTACGGTCGGCAGCGCACTTGCACCACCTGTACCTTTGCTTAGGTTATAGGCGACGGTAGTCATCTACCATCAACTGGACTGTCAGCCTGTCTATCAACTTTAACATAAAAAAACTTGGCAGAGAAATATGAGACGGCTAAATACCTGTTCAAATCATAATCTCTCTGATGATATTTTTTGTAAAATATTTATATTTACCATTTCATGAAGTATTAATTCTCATTTACCAAGGAGTGGAAACCTGGAGCGGCACTAACTTCTGCTTCAGCACCAGCTAAATCTTTAGGAGATGCAAGTTCTTTAAATGAAGGGATTACTAAACAAGGTGATTTAGTTAGATCCTTGAAATCCAGCAAGGCTGAAAAGGCTAAAGTAGACGAGGCCGTTAAAGTATTATTGGATCTAAAGGCTAAATACAAGGCTGCGACTGGACAGGTAACTTACATTCTGATTTTAAAAACAGAAACTAATTTTGACGAACCCATTGAATGAGCAGTTAGGGTGCTTGCCTTCATGCTTGTCTCAGGAGTTCCGGGTGAATTGACTTTTGTGTGAATCAATTATAATGGGTCAAGATAAATAATAATTGAAGAGTAATCAGCCCTTACAGAAGAGCACTGTGAAATAACAGCATGCGTGCTGTTGTGTTTCGGTGATTGAGTAAGGAATGCCAGAGCCCATTTTCCTATCCAATCTCTTATCCTTAATCCTACTGCGCTGTCGGCAGCGCACTTGCAGCAACTGTGGCGTTGCTTGTGTTATAGGCGACGGTAGCCGCCTAACATCAAGTGGACCGTCAGCCTGTCTGTCGACCTTAACATAAAAAAGTTTTCTGAGTAATAGCTAATAACTGTCCAAATCATAATTCCTGAGAATCATCTCATAATCATCATCATAATCTGGAAATTTTTGTGAAATATTTATGTTTGCCATATTTTTTCATGAAGTATTAATTCCCATTTACAAAGGAATGGAAACCAGGAGCGGCACTAACTTCTGCTTCAGCACCAGCTGTGTCTTTAGGAGATGAAAATTCTTTAAATGAAGAGATTACTAAACAGGGTGATTTAGTTCGATCATTGAAATCCAGCAAGGCTGAAAAGGCTAAAGTAGATGAGGCCGTTAAAGTATTATTGGATCTAAAGGCTAAATACAAGTCTGCGACTGGACAGGTAACTTACCTTCTGATTTTAAAAACAGAAACCAATATATTCAATAGATTTTAGTTTCATTTGAGCCCGTTGAATACCTATTTAACTTTTCAAAGTTGGCTTTTTTCTTGATCTGGAAAGAAGTCTGCGTTTCGCAGTCATTTGGGCAGCCTGTTTGGCGGCAGTAATGAGCCCCTTACAGAAGACTACCGTGAAAAACAGCATGTATGTTGTTGTGTTTCGGTAAGTGAGTAAGAGGATGCCAGAGCCCATTTCCCTATCCCTTTCCAACTGTGGCATGCTGCGCACAGCAGAAAATGTGGCGTTGCTTGTGTTGTAGGTGACGGTAGTCACCGTCTGCCTATATGTCGACCCTAACGTGAAAAAAAGTTTGGTGAGAAATATGAGAGGGTTAATAACTGTCAAAATCTGATGATATTTTTTGTGAAAGATTAATATTTACCATTTCATAAAGCATTAATTATCATTTACAAAGGAGTGGAAACCAGGAGCGGCACTAACTTCTACTTCAGCACCAGCTAAGTCTTTAGCAGATCCAAGTTCTATAAATGAAGAAATTACTAAACAGGGTGATTTGGTTCGATCGTTGAAAAGCAATAAGGCTGAAAAGGCCAAAGTCGATGAGGCCGTCAAAGTGTTATTGGATCTAAAAGCTAAATATAAGGCCGTCACTGGGCAGGTTAGCTAAGTTTTGCTTCTTTTATTGTTGATTTAAAAAAAATTAAGTAATTTGCTGAAGGTTTTATTCTTTGGACTAAAATGAAAGACATAAGCTGTGATATTCATATTTTGATATATATAATTGATATGTTTTATAATACATAATTGTGCAGTGTCAAAGTACTAATTTATTTATTCAGGAATGGAAGCCAACACCTGCACCAACATCTCCTGTTGCTCCTGGTAGCTCTTCAAGTGATGCTTCTGTTTTAAGTGAAGAGATAACTAAACAAGGCGATTTAGTTCGATCTTTGAAATCCAGCAAGGCTGAAAAGGTTAAAATAGATGAGGCCGTTAAAGTATTGTTGGATCTCAAAGCTAAATACAAGGCCGCCACTGGACAAGTTAGTTATATTTTGTTTCTATTAACGGAAAAATTTTAGTTTTGATATATCTGCATATTTGTGATTATTCTGACGCGCCGTGGTAATTGAGGGAGTTTGTGCGAATGTATTGTGCGAGAAATGATAAAATATAGCCTATGTCCATCCGGAATATAATAAAAGAGTTTTTTTAGTAAGTGCAGTGGAGATTATCCTCCAGATGTTAAACAAACTACGTTCTCTCCCTTTATGATAGGTATAGGCTTTATTTTAATGTCAGCCACTTCAAGAAGTATTAATTATAAATCCAATTTATTCACAGGAATGGAAGCCAGCGTCTAATGCGGCACCAGCTAAAGCTTCAGGCGATGCGTCTTCTTTGAACGAAGAGATTACTAAGCAGGGCGATTTGGTCCGATCGTTGAAAACCAATAAGGCTGAAAAGGCCAAAGTCGATGAGGCTGTCAAAGTACTGTTGGACCTTAAAGCTAAATACAAGGCAGCCACTGGACAAGTAAATTAATTTCTTTCATTTAGTTTTAATACTTTATTTTAATGAGTGATTTGAATACCTAAGGCTACGGCCACATTACGAAGAGCCTCGCTTAGTCCTAAGAGCCAAGCGACTCGTTTAGTGGCTGATCCTGGTGAACAGACGTATTGCATACTATCGCATTTGTCAAAGTAGTTGACTCGTCAATCTACAAGCGAGTCACGTAGCGAACGAACGTGTTGGTGAAGTCGCCTAGTGACTACAATTTACAGTTCCAATTGATACAATTTTCATTTGATTTTGTTTTGAAACTAAATAGATTTTAAATTGTATTAAATTTAAGCATTGAGCTTTCAATCAATTGTAATTTACTAGAGTGACATATTTGTCCAAAAGATGGCGCGAAAGTGAATTGTGTGTCACCAAGCTAAGCGCCTTGTATGTGATCAGTAGTATCTTGTACACAAGCGTAGCTCTAAGCTTGACACATATAGTGTAGCCTTAGCCTTGTATGAATGTATAGAAATAAAATTATTATCTATTATCGTCTTCGGCCGCGAGTTGTGAAAAACTCTGGATGATGGCGGCCTATAGCTATTACTTTTATTACCATTAACTACTAAAAGGCTAAACAGTCTAGTTAGTAGTGGTTACTGCCGCCAGAGGGGCTATCTAGTTAGATAGCCCCTCTGGCGGCAGTAACCACCCCCTTACAGAATACCACCGTGAAATAACATCACGTGTGCTATTGTGTTTCGGTGAGTGAATAAGTGTTGCCAGAGCCCATTTTTAGGGTTCCGTACGTCCAAATAAAAAAACCGAACCCTTTAGGATCACTCGTGTATTCATCTGTCCATCGCTCACAGTCAATTATCTCGGAATCTACTAGACCGATTAACTTGAAATTTTGTACCCATATCAATTTCTGTGACCCAAACGCAGAGGTGTGATGTGAATAGATGGAATCTGTATATGGGAGGTCTTTTTTGGGGGAAAGTGGAAAATTAAAAAAAAAAAAAAATTTTTAAACTGCATCGTGTGACATATCAAATGGAAGGTCTTGTTGTGAAGATCTTAAATATATTTTAAAATTACAAAAAAATACAAGTTATTCAAGAAAATTGATGAAAATTGACCATTCTTATCTCCGAAACTACTGAACCTAAAATTTTAAAAAAAAATACAGAAATTAGTTTTCTTCTTATAGATTATAGGAAAACCTATAAGAAGTCCATGATATTAAAATAACATGGCAAATCACTCAATATTGTGCGTAGATTTAAAAAACACGATAGGTAACATCGTACGGAACCATCTTCATGCGAGTTCAACTCGCACTTGTCCCGTTTTTTTTTCTATTCTCTCCTAATCCCTTATCCTTAATCCTACTGTAGTCGGCAGCGCACTTGCAACAGCTTGTGTTATAGGCGACGGTGGCCACCTACCATTAAGTGGACCGACAGCCTGTCTGTCAATCTTAACATTAAAAAAAATTGTTTAATGTTGTGTTTATTAAGATCTATGAGAGTCGATTCCCCTATCCTTTCCTTTAACTTTTCAGAGTTTTATAGGCGGACGACCCAAGAATATAATATATTATATTCTTATAATATATTATATTGTTTTATAGGTCGCAAGAAGATTTTCTTGCGACCTTTATTATAAAAAAATTCAAATACATTATTTTTATATTGCAGTCAGTAAATATAAATAAAAAACACATTAAATACTCCCCTTGACTCCCTCTTTCCGGAACGAATGAATTTTTTGCAATATCAGTGGTACGTACACAATTATAATTATTGTACCAGGGGTGTCGCGGATATTCGCGTCCCCGTCCCCATTCACAAATGCGGAACTTTCGCATCTGCAATAATAAATGCGAATCTTTTGCGAATGCGGATATGGAGCTAATCTTAAATCTCGTAGATTTCCCTGGGATTAACTATGGAAATGTTTCATTTTTTTATTTTTATTTATTTAGTTTTTTTTACTGAAAGTGTGATTACTTAATGAAAAATTATTAAAATGATAATTTGAATAATTTATTTTCATATCCAAGGATATGATCCAAGGATATGAAAAGCTCTGCATCCTCAACAACCCTGGTTTGTACTGGAATTCATTCTCCTCACCCTTGTCCAAATAATTTTATGGTTCAAGCCTACATAAAACTTGCATATCATTAATGTGGTCTTATTAACAAAATCTTTCTCATGTTTATACAAGTGTCTAGTTAACGTGTACTTCTCGCCGTGTTTGAACAAGCCAGGTATAAATTTGGTTAAATTTTCTTCAGTTTATTCTGATTATTGAGACAGTGATAATGAATGTGATAGCAAACACGAGTGACGTATCCAGTTTTTTTTTTAAATTATTTTTGTGGATTTATTTGTAATGGACGATAATGCCAATAAAGTCACTTATGTGGTTTCACACTTGAACAAACTTTTCATACAATATATTAAGTACCTATGCGGTTACGTTTTTAATAATAAAATTTTCACCGATTAAAATTTTACATAACATTTTTATATTAGACAGTAAACATTACAAAAAGTATATTTTTGTTAGTCGATTTTTTAAATTTTCTTTTTGATTTTCATATTTGTAAATTTTCTGTTTACTTAATTGTATCTTTTTAAAACCAGTAGCCAGTCATGTAATCCGTACAGTTTTTCGGTGGAGTTAAAAAAACGTGAACATGGTTATCATATACTTAGTAAAACAAAACCTCATATACTCATCTTATACCTTAATATTTACAGGAATGGAAACCCAATACCAACCAAACGAACCAGCAAGATTCGAAGATAAATAAAACTGATAAGGTAATTATGAATGGTTAATTTTTGGTTGGATTTGTCTTTGTTAAGGCGGTCTGATGAATAATGACTATTATTGGTTGAGCCTACTTTAAATGTGTACTAGTTATTTTCGGGTATACCTACTTTTTTTTAAATTTATTTGACATGCTTACATAAAGGAAAATTTGCTGACAGAGTTCCTCAGTGTCTTAAAACTTTTTCTACCAATGTGTGTTGCCATTGATGACATGTGGCACTGAAACGTGGTCTCAAACTATGGGCCTCGTAAGAAAGCTCAACGTCGTTTAGCGAGCTACGGTGAGGGCTATGCTCGGGGTTACACTGCGAGATCGAATCAGGAATGAGGAGATTCGTAGACGAACAAAAGTTGTCGACATAACCCGGCAATTGTAGTGGTTGTTGGCAGGACACATAGTACAGAGCTGGAGCTGGTCGGCTTTTTGGAAAATTAGGAGGAGGCCTTTATAGACGTCCTGCAACTGAGATGATGCTGATGAAAGGATTTAGATGAAACTTTACAGTAATATAGTCCATACATCATAATAACTAATAGGATACAAAGATACACGGACGAAGTCGCAAAAAGTTGGTATAAATGTTGCGAGGGTTTTTAAATATAAATATTTATTACCTACTCTTTCACGCAAAAACCATTGAATGGATTTTGATGAAAGTTTGAATTTATATAGTTTATACATAAGAAAAACATAGGTTATAATTTACATTGATACTCGGACCAAGTAACGGCCAAAAGTTGGTATTATAAATGCGAAAGTTTTACTCTATCACGTTAAAATTATTGTACGGATTTTGGTAAAACTTAATATGAATTGTGTATTAAGAGCACAATTCATATTTTGAGTAAACTTATGAATAAATAGATAAATAAATATATATTTGATAAGGCCAAGCCCTGGGACCTCATGTGCCCAGGGCCAAGCATGTGCCCTGGGCACATGAGGTCTCATAAGTAAAATTAAGGTATAGTGCCAATCTCTCTAAATCCAAAAAATGAATAAATAAAAGTCTCTAAATCCAACAGGTGGCGACAGCGCAAGGAACAACTAAGGCCGGAAAAACAAAAGAAAAATCAAAAGAACCGGTGAGTTTTTTTTTTAACATTATTTTTGCCACAGTGTCCTAAATTTAGTGTATCTGTCAAAATAGCATAACTTACTTTTTATTAATTTATAGAAAAATCTTACTAGCCTTTATATATGAATGCTTACAAGTTCTAATGGTTTTTAAATCTATTATCGTCATTTATGTCGACATAATAATAATAATAATAATATACACAACGCCGAGGGGAAATGCATTATTATTATTTGTATAATTGACATTTATTAGTAAAATATAAGTTGGGTATGAAACTAATTGGTAATGATGATTATTGGCAATTATCGAATCCCACAGGCAGTGTCGGCACAAGAAACAATGAATGCCGTGAAAACAAAAGAAAAATCAAAAGAACCGGTGAGTATACTTAATTTTAATAATTTTATTTTTGGAGTTTACTCCTTAAGCATCGATTTTTATATAAGGCCCCAGGTATGGAAATTTTTGTGAGGAGTAAAATTAATACAATCGTTAACTAAAAAGCGTTATGTTCTAAGCATTTCTACCCAAACCCGATAGATGTCGCCGCTTCACCTAATTTTATTGTAGTATAATTAGTTGGCTCATTTATTTACACTTTTCTCCTATTGCATAGTCAAAGACAATTGTACTGAAGGAGTAAACTCCAGTCGCCAAAGCAGGCATATAGGTATTTGAAAAGTTTATTTGCAAATTTGGCCCTGTCGGCATCGAACCTGGAACCCATTAGTCAGAGGGCTAGGCAGCCACACTAACCACTCGACCAATAGTCTCGTCAAGTGATGTTTATGTGTGTATTGAACTGGCAATTTATGGTTTTCAGTCGCCAAAGCCGGCTAAGGACTCCAGTGGCCCGAAGAAGGTGACCAGGTTAGGACTAGAGGCTTCGAAAGAGAAGGATTTATCCGATTGGTACACTCAGGTCATCACTAAGTGTAAGTACAGTCGCCTAAAAAGTTATTTTAGGGGATTCAGGGACTTAAAAGTTAATCTCGGGCTCCAGATAGAAAATTGTCCTATTACTTTTCTAAGATAATACAATAGTTGAATTACTTGTATTGTTTGCATACAATATATATTGTATATTAGATAAGACTAAAATATTAATAATAATTTATAATTTTAATAATAATAATTTATAATTTATTTGTACTTTTTATCTACTATATCATCTATATTTATACATATAATAAAATCGTGAACGAGCCGTGTCTGTATATTAAATATTTTTTCAAAAAGTTTATACATGTGCTTATGTTACCCCGAGGTCAAAAAAATAGTTTTTAGAATTTTTGTCTGTTTGTCTGTGCGTTTGTGCACGCTAATCTCGAGAAACAGCTTAATCGATTTGAATGCGGTTTTCACTGTTGTATTTATTGTAGCAAGCTTCCCGACATTTTTTTATTCCAATCGGTTCACAAACAAAAAAGTTACGCGCTATACCGAATACCACGCGTACGAAGTTGCGGGCTCAGCTAGTCTATGTAACGGCCCCTCCTCACGACTCCTTACGACGCCTTTGACGGGTGCCCCCTTAACAGTTTATATCAATACATCGATATAGATATACCTACATCGATATAGATTAACTGATGATTAATCTAACTAAATTTACAACTTATATCTAATACACTCCTTCCTTTCTTCACACAGACATACATAATGATAATTATTATAAACCTATATAATATGTGTTGGGTTTCTAAACAGAGATATAATCAACTTTATCTAGCACTGTTTTATTAAAGAAATGTAGTATAAAAGTGTAAAGAAATTTAATATAAATATTTATTGGCATTATGATCGTCTAATAGTGGTTGTGTTTAATAGTAACCCTTTAGTTCTTTATAGAGGTACGTAATACTTTGTGCTAAAATGCTCAATAAATTAAATAAATATACTATTTCCTGACATGGGTTTCTAAGTACTGAGGGATTAAGTATACATTAAGCAGTTAGTAATAAGGAGTTAAACTAACTTCGATTAGATTTCATCTGATTATCTAGTGAATCTTTTATATGCCATGAGGCTAATGGAACCTACGGACTCATTCTTCAGCGAAGGAGTTTATGATTCTGGTGAGCCCCAACCATCGCCCTCCAGGTGTGAGAGTCAAACCACAGTTTCCTCTCTCCACTTGACATGAGGAGTATCGATGCGTCACGAAGACGATAAATGGTAGGATGTAAGGAATCCTCCAATGCCATATAAATAGTTGTTTTAACATTTACCAGAGAGCTTCTATAGGTCAATTAACACCATCATTATGATGTTAGGGTTTCAGGAACATGGATGTCTCTTTGAAAGGTCTGTACCAGGCTTTACTTTATATTGCTTGCACACGCTCTTTCTGACTACGGGTAGCGGCACGGGATTCTGCTGGCTTCGACTGTTGGGCACCTCCCCCGCGGTCCTACCGCTAAGATCGTCGGCAACCTCAACATCTAATCCAGAGACCCCAATAACTGATGGTGCCACCTCGCGGTTTACGCCTTACTTGATACGCGGCAGCCGAAGAAATGAACACGCGCATGTTCAAAGCAACGCCTGAATTACAGCCACTCAAATGACGATATTTTGATTCAGTATTGTGTTGTTAGGTGGGAACCACCAAATGGTCGTGTTAGCTGACCACGAGCTTCTCCATGATGTAATAAAATAGTAATTGTTTTAATTCCAATTCAATATTGAGATTGGAGTAGGTTTTGAGTAAACTCATAATAGGTAGGTTTCACAGGTCCACAAGGCTGACGTATGACCTTCATTTTTTAAATATGTTATTTCTCGGGATGTAATAATTGATGTATTGATATGAAAAATATTCTGAATAAATAAAATGCTGAATTCTATAAATAAATAGTTTCCAGCAAAACATTTGAATCAATCAAATGCCCGAAACTTTCATTTCTTGCATGAATTTATTAATTCCTTCCATAAATAAATTTCTAATAAAAAAAAAATCCATTTTATTTAACTCTATCATAAAATAAAATTAAAAACAAAAGATTAAGATAGTAAGCAGTTGCTCCGAAAAACATTGACATACACTCCATATTAATTATGTTTGAGGGTTAAAGTTGTTGTATAAACTGGTGTGAGAGATATTTTTGTCAAGTTTTAAGCTGTCAGACCAAGATATTTAGAAAATAGGAGTGAAAACGAAGAAATAAAAAAAAAGTAATTCCGCGATAAGGGTAAAATATAATTGATTTTGTGAATTAAAAATCAGTGTGACAGACTTTTCTGCCACGATGAGAGCTGGCACACCAAATTTTCCTGAAAATAGACATTATTAGACATAAAATGGCCTTTAAGAAATGAATTTCCATGAAAGTGCAAAGTACTTATGATTATTGGAAATGTAAAAATTTATAAAAAATATTTCTGCCAGGCCAAACCCTGGCACACTTAGCCCATTTTGTACCTATGGTTAAATGCTATTAATTTATATAAAAAATATTGAAATCCGTATAAGTGCAGTTTTACTGTCACCGGCTCCCGGACTACTAGTATTATATTTCCTTCGCTATGCCTTCTCCGTCTGCATATAATTTCCCTTCCTAACTTACTCACGTTGCTCAATAAACCTTAATAATAAAATAAGTTCTGTCCTAATAATACAGTAACCAGTTCAGAGCTTAAGGACTAGAGAAATACCTAAAACTAAAGTAATTAATTTCCCTATTCCTAATTATAGCCTAGGTATATCCTTATTCAGTGCGTTACGATAATTAACATGTATAGGTATACACTAATAAACATTCATCGAGGCTACTAGACTAACCTATGGACATAAATGACATAAGTAGATAAGTAAAATATAAGGTAAAGGGATTCAAGATAAAATAAATTGTTTCAATTTTTCCCTACCACTTTCTACCTTAACTAAACAATATGTTGCACGTGTTTAATCAATTAATACATCTTATTATATCTGTAATACACCATTAACATTAAACAACACTGTGGAACGTCATTGACAATTTTGTTGGCAAAAGTTTAACCCTGCAAATAATAAACATGCTCACTAACCTTGCACGCTGCTTACCCTTCAGAATTGCAGGCGCACTCGTGAGACTCGCTGTTGCTCTGCCTGGGTGGTCACTGTACACTCGCGAATATCTTAATCGATTATAGTACAGTCACTTCTTTACTAATTTCCCCGCGTCACTGACCTCTCTGCTGTTACGTAACCCGATGAAGCCAGGCAAGATCCGACTGTCTCGAATCCTCCCCCGAATCATCCATTTATTCTCGTTATTTCCCCCTGCGCTTCAGTCTCCCTCCTTCATCTCGCCCATCCCTTGCCTTGACCAATCATCCCCTTTTCCTGCGCCCACGCAGACTACGCCCGCAATGTTCTCCCCAATAGCCGCCCTCGCGATCTCAAAAGCTTCCCTTCGCATTCACTCTAATGAAAACCCTATTGGCGTCTCTTTCGCTCTTGTGTGTCCATTTTTGGCTTTGTTAAAGGAATATCGAAGACAATTGAGGTCCGGCATCTGGCTTGCGGCCCATTCTTTTAACCTTTGTAAAAGCTCAATATAATGTTACGAGAAACAAAGATACAACGCTTTCCCTAGTAAACAATAGCTTCAATATTTTAACAGTCCGCCATCTGGGGTCACTATTCTACGATATATGAATAGCTATTCTTTTTAAATGCTGTTTTTTGTAAGGCATCTAATAAAACAGCACGGGTTCATTGTTCAACGTAATGATACAAAAAATAATGCAACAAAATATATTAGACAAAGATTTTAAGGCCCTAAAAGTTTTTCAATAGAAAGAAATGAAGCCTGCGGCTAATTTATTGCTAACACATGTTGATTTTAAGGACAAAGACTCGTTCTGGTACAATAACCAATCCATACATCGCTACATCTTTTTTTCTCTCGTATTTGATTTTAGTGACGAACGTAATAAAATACATAAAATAAATATAGTGCAACAGTTATTTAATTTAATTAATTTTGTAGCGTTATGGTAACCACGCTAGACGTGGTCCCGTTACATATAACATATAAACCACTCAACCGATTTTAATTCCTTATGGAAATAGGGATATTATTTATTAAAATAGCTTAGATTAAATTTATAAAAAAAAGGTTGAGTCGTAATAACGTTCTACTAAGTAACCCAATTAGAGTTACTTAAAACGAAGCATAGTATGAATGCCGATCGTTTTACTTGGTCAATTCAGTGTAAAAAGTTTAATTAATTCACAGCGGAAATGATAGAGTATTACGACATATCCGGCTGCTACATCCTGCGTCCTTGGTCTTTCTCCATTTGGGATAGAATACGGGAATTCCTCAACGGAAACTTTGAAAAGATCGGAGTTGAAAACTGTTACTTCCCTATATTTGTGTCGAAGGTATGTAAAAACATAACTCTGTTAAAAACTTGCAGTTTATTTTTTTTTTAAGTTTAGCTTAACGAATAGCTTATAGGTACGTTTTTTATCATAATTGATATCAATTGAATTGCTTTTACGTATAGGTCGGCAGGCAGGCTGACAGTAGCTACCGTCGCCTGTAAAGCACATTCAACTCTAAGAGAGGTGAAAGTACTCTGTGAAATCCCTTATTCACTCACCGAAACACATCAAAACAGTTCTCTTACTTCCCAGTGGTCTGGTCTTCTGTAAAGGGGTGGTTACTGCCGTAAGACTGGCTGCCGTGTTAATGACTGCGAAGTGCAGTGTGTCCTGCCATTATTAAAAAACAAAAATAGTAAATTAAAATGTGATCATATTAAATCACACAGATAAAGTCTATAGGTATCGGTAATTTAACTGCTCTGTTTTAATTTTAATTAATATTTTTAATTACATGTATATAGCAGAAATAAGCCAGTATAGCTAATAGAGGAAATAGAAAATTATATAAGGAGCCAAAATTTTGATACTATTCTGGCTTAAGCGAATCTTTAAAGGGACTCTAGCCCCAAAACTCGTTTTCATAATCCCAGCCTTAGAGTTTATATTCTTGCTTTTCTTGTCTCGAAAATTTTACTGTTTTTTTTTTTTTTTACTGTTGTGATTGGTATATTTAAATTTGGTTAACACAGATAAGCAACTTTAGACTTCGCGTTTATTGTGTACTATAATAATGTCGATAAAAATTATACGAAATACCTACCAGATATTATCAGTTACAATATTACAAAAAAATTACCCCTTAAGGTTTGTTTATTTTTTTATATCATCTTCTTAGTCTTGAAGCAGTAATAGCACAAATCGAACTTTCAACTGCCGGCACGGTAGCGACATGAGCTCGAATCCTAGTGGGGCCCGTACTTTCATTTTTTTTGATGTTTTCGATTTCAATTTTCCATAAAGGTTTATCGATGACATCGAAAGGAGTAAGAATTAATGACAGTAGCTCTAATGGTGAAAGAAAATATTGTGAGGTCTAGACTTTCCTAGCACCTACAGGAAGAATAGTAGTGTAATTCTAAAATGACCTAAAAACTAGCATTATTTGACGCCGTAAGTGTTAATTAGGATATTATTTATGTGAAAGCTAATGGTGGTCTAGAGATATTTTTTTTATGTTAAGGTCGGCAGACAGGTTGACGGTTCACTTGATGGTAGGTGGCTACCGTCGCCTATCATACAAGCAACGCCAAAGCTGCTGCAAGTGCACTTACTGAAACACAACAGCACACGTGCTGCACGTGCTGTTATTTCACGGTGGTCTTCTGTAGGGGGTGGTTACAGCCGCCAGACGGGCTGCCCAAATGACTGCGAAAACGCAGTGTGCCATTTATTGTGTTGTGTGAGTCATTATTGTGAGTGATTGACGTACCTATAAAGTGAATTGCTCGCGCAGGCCGCTCTAGAGCGCGAGGCAACGCACATAGCCGATTTCGCGCCGGAAGTAGCTTGGGTGACTCACTCGGGTTCGTCCGAGTTGGCCGAACACATCGCCGTGCGGCCCACCTCCGAGACCGTCATGTACCCCGCGTACGCCAAGTGGGTGCAGAGCCATCGCGACCTGCCCCTGCGTCTTAACCAGTGGAACAATGTTGTGGTCAGTATCCAACCCTCCATTGCCATATCTCAGCATTATCTATATCTCTCGCTTTGAACCCACGGTTTCGGAACGTCGCGTCGTGTACCCTGTATACACTAAAGCTACGGTCACATACTATACGTGTAAAGCTTAGAGCTAAACTAGGCGCTACGCTTGTGTACATGATACAAGTGGTCACATATAAGATGCTTTATTTGGTGACATACAATTATTGATTCCATTAAGGTAGAATGTTAGCTGTTTTTACCACGCAAACGATTTTTTTAAATGAGGCTTAAATTAATTCATTAATTTCAATTCAATTGAAGTGTCTGTTTGTAATGTCAAAATAACTGTTTTGTACTAAATGTATATCAAAGTATTTACGGTATTTATAAAAAAAATTAAGTGTCTGTTTGCTGATTTCCGGGGTCAGCGAGATTGTAAAGATAAATTATAGGTAGTTTCTTTTATCACACATTTTTAAGTTTACTTTTACAAATCGAGGAAAGGTTACGTTCTCATGCACCTGTGTACATATAAAAGTACATTTCCCGTATGTCATTGTATATGTTTGTTCAGCGGTGGGAGTTCAAACAGCCCCAGCCGTTCCTACGCACGAGAGAGTTCCTTTGGCAGGAGGGACACACGGTGCACCGATTCCAGGCTGACGCTGATCAAGAAGTACTCTACATACTCGGTAATTATCCTTTAAAGAGACTACTACAATTTACTTTGGACTTCTTGAAACAACTCCGAACTACTTCGAATTTTGTATGGTTACGTCATCGTTAGATGTTTTGTTTAACCTTTAGCAATATGTGTAGATAAATGAATAAAATTACTTGAAACTACTGTAGCCTATAACACAAGCAATACATGGTGGATTCAAGGGACTGCCGAATTTTTGGCGCCATTTTGATGACGTAATCTCTTAACACATTCAGTGTCGTCAGTTTTATTAGCTGTATTTTTTAGTTGCGGATGACGTCAGGTGGATGTTCATGCGCATTAGCGATTTTCGGGGATTATAATAGGGAAATCAACTCTGATGTTCTTTACTCAAAAACACAACAGAACACGCGATGTAATTTTGTGATGGTCTTCTGAAAGAAGGAAGTTTCCGCCGTTAGTAGGGCTGTGGAACGGCGTGTGCCCAGCCTTAAACTACTTTAGGTTGCGTCTAATTAGAATTCTATTTAGTTAGATTGCTTCTCGTTAAATTGTAGTTGTTCGAAATTGTATTAATAGTTACCAAGACTATTTTAAACGGCTACAATTGACCAATGACGAATCTATGTCTTTTAGCCGTTGAGCATGACATATGATTTTACTAATATTTATTTTTAATCCACTTGAAAACGGTGGGGTAGTAGACAATATTGTTCTCGCTCTACGATAATGTCATCCCGTTTTCACTCAATCAGACCTACACCACACCAAGATGTGTGACGTGACGTGTGATCACATGCTCGCCGCAGGTGCATAAAAAAACTTTTAGATTAAAACGGCCTGTACCTATATATATCCGCTTATCTTATTTTGAAAATAACTTCATTCGCCTTCCTAAATTCTATATTAACTTAAATACAAAAAAATAAACCTTATCAAAATATCAAAAAGTGCAGAATTTGCATTAACGTCTTAACGTGTCCGTAGATTTGTACCGTCGCGTCTACGAGGAGCTGTTGGCGATCCCGGTGGTGCGCGGCCGTAAGACGGAAAAGGAGAAGTTCGCCGGCAGCGCTTACTCCACGACCGTAGAGGCTTATGTGCCGGCCAGCGGCCGAGGGATTCAGGTCATTATCTCATTGTCCTATCAAATAGAAAGGGGATTTGTGGTCATGTTCTGTAGACGAGTAGAACTCCTAGGCAACGAAATAATCGAAACTCATTGGTCAATACGTGTAACTCATTGGCCAATGCGCGCCACAAAACTTAATGGACAAACATGGTTTAGGTAAATGTCACGCGTATTAGCCAATGGGTGTGATTTTCTTTTGGAACTCGACTCGTGGTAGCACAACTTTATTCCTATTACGTAGTTCTATTAAATAGAAAAAAAAAATATTTTTTAAGAACCACAGTTAAATAAGTTATTCGAGTAAGTCCACTTCCAAAAATACTAGGAATAAGATTTCCTAGAGGTTTTTAGTGTAAAATGCTCGTAAAATTTACAATCCCTCGGTACTAGTAATTTGTGGAAATGGGGAACTTCAATATTAACATTTTTTTAATATAACAGGGTGCTACAAGTCATCACCTCGGGCAGAACTTCTCGAAAATGTTCGAAATAGTTTACGACGACCCCGACACACAGGAGAAACAATACGTTTACCAGAACTCTTGGGGTCTGACCACCAGGACTATTGGTAAAAACACCTTTTATTTCTCTTTTTGTATAAGAATGCGGGGCAGGCATATTGGTAATTGGTTACCGTTGCCTATAATCACAGCATCACCAGAAGTAAGCAAAAGCTCAGCAGACCTTTACAGGATTAAGAGTCCTCTGTTAATACAAATTAGTAACTCAGCCCTTTTGAACGGTGAAGTGAAGTCGGTAAAACTATACCTCGCCGTCTACATCACGGTTATAGGCACAAAATGCAATAAAACTACGCCTCATCTTTAGTTGAGCAACATCATCTCGTGGAGATATTTGCCAGTGAAAATGTCGAATTGTATGTCTTTTTTTAAGACTGGTTTTTACACACCAGTTTTAAAAAAAAGTGTGTGTGTTATAGCTCCGACACACGACGGGAGTATATAAATTTAAATATATAAAATTTTCCAATATTATTCAGTTACATTCTGCATACACAGATGTCACGTGTTCCAACAAAAGTGATGTTACTTACTTTCGGTAATACACAGATGTCAATACGTTTTATAAGTTCAAATAGTTCATTTTTCGATGACAGATGTCGCTGCGCCGGCAGGTTTTTTTTTTATATTAAGATCGGCAGACAGGCTGACGACCCACTTGATGGTAGGTGGCTACCGTCGCCTATGACACAAGCAGCGCCAAAGCTGCTGCAAGTACGCTGCCGACTACAGTAGGATTAGGGATAAGGGATTAGGAGGGGATAGGGAAATGGGCTCTGACATCCCTTACTCACTCACCGAAACACAACAGCACACGTGTTGTTATTTCACGGTGGTCTTCTGTAAGGGGGTGGTTACTGCCGCCAGACGGGCAGCCCAAATAACTGCGAAACGCAGTGTGCCCTGCCACTACTTTCAAGATCCAGACCAAAGTTGACCCTGCCGGGAATCGAACCCGGGAACCCTAGAACAGAGCGTTAAGGCAAGCACCCTAACCACTCATCCAACGGGGTCGTTAGGTTATAACTATAACGCGCTATCGTTTCGTTTCTCAATGCGGAATACACTTTTCATACAAGATTTCCGACGTTTGCTTTTATAAACCCAGAGAATAGAATTAGGAGACATCAGCTGTCGCGCAAATCTCAAGGTGACAGGATGCTTGCATTAATTTTACTCCTCATAAAATTTCAATATCATGCCTTATCATTATAAACTTATGATAGCCGGCCTGCGAACACTAGTTTATAAAGTCAACTTTACTATGTTGCCCGTAACATTCTGTCTTTCTTTATTAGGTCTGAGATTAGTAAAGAGAATTCATTTCCACTTTATGGTTTCATTTAATTAAGCGAACAGTTTTTGTACTACGTAGAAAAGAAAAAAATACATATATCATCGCCAATTTCTATAATAATATTGTTCGAGTGTGTTTATTTTCTTTGAGTTAGGCTGGAGTGATCAAATGAAAACTTTAGACCGGATGAGAATATAAATAATTGATAAATTCAAAATATATGTTAGGAAACATTTATTTTTTAAATTTAGACGTAGAACGTGGAAGAACAGGTTGTTATTCTAAAAAAATATATATGTAGTGTCAAATAGACTCAACTTTAGTTTGACAAGCAGTCTCTGTTTCTTTATTCTATAGTAGAATTGTTTGCGATCAGGTGTGATGATTCTCGTGCACGGCGATGATAAAGGACTAGTGCTGCCTCCCCGCGTCGCTTCCGTGCAAGTAGTGGTCGTGCCTTGCGGCATCACGGCGTCGAGTACCACGGAACAGAGGAAGACCCTTATGGATTCGTGCCAAGAGCTGGTCTCTGCGATGGAGTCGGCCGGCATAAGGGCGCGAGGCGATTATAGGGATAACTATTCACCGGGATGGAAATTCAACCATTGGGAGTTGAAGGTATGGCTTCTATTTTCATTATGGTCTTGTTCTGTATTTTATCAATAACAATACGCATATTTGATACGTGACAGTACAATATTAAATCATAACTTTGTCCTGACTTTTTGTTCCTACGTTCTATAGTTTATCCAATGTACTGTAAAATGTGAAAATAGGACTCAGTATCCTACTATGGTACGGCAACGCACTTGCAGCAGGTATGCTTAAAAAAAATTAAGAAAACTTTTTACGTGTCAGGGTGTGCCGATTCGAGTTGAACTGGGTCCCAAGGACCTATCCCGCGGGGAGGTGGTGGCCGTGAAGCGCCTCGACGGATCCAAATCCACCTTAAAGAGGGACTCCGCCCCACAAGACCTGCTCACCATGCTCGGGCAAATACAGGATCAGATGTTTGCAAGGTTAGAAACGACGTTAATAGTTTTCTTCTAATTTAAAACATTATCTATTTCTAAACGAAGCTTCTGTTTGTTTATACTTGCCGTTACTATCTAGACATATTTTTTTATTATAATTTCAAGGCTAGTTAGTAGTTAGGCTAGTAGTAGTTCAACGTTCACGTAAAACTGTTGGAGTTTAGCAATTGCATTTTTATGTGTGTATACAAGATAAAGACTTACCTACAAATGAAAATACTAAATTATTATTTAAACATATAATTATAGCTTAAAAATCGGACTTTGAAAGGCATATTTAGCTAAAAAATTATTATTATTTATTAAAAAATAAAATGCCTAAAAATAATTTGATGGGCGTGGTAAATTCATTTTGGATTGATAAGCGCGATATAAATACATGAAAAACACCACTTAAAACATTAAAATCGAAAAACTTTAAAACTTTAAAAATTAAAATTGACTTAAAAAATTAAAATTAACTTAAAACATTAAAAATTTGAAAAAGCTCCCAAACCTATTTAATTATAATGACTATAAAAAAAATGCATTTATCTAATAGTTGTTTGTATGTAAGGGGTAATCTTCGAAGCTACTCATCCAATTTAAAAAAAGATTCAGGGTGGACATAGGCTATATATATATTATCCCGTAAATAATCCGGTCAATTTAGACATTCGAAGTTACATAAATTCTCAATAAGCTGAAAATCGGTGAAATCGTTCAAAATATGATTATAAACAAAATCAGAAAGTTCCCCATCCCTCCCCTTTTTGCAAAATTTTTTATTCAAGGTTAAAGGTCGAAAAAATGAGTTTTTTTGCGATTTTCAGCAAAACGGTAAGTTTTATCATAAAAATACCTCAGACAAAAATTGTAGATCATAAAATTATCTACAAAAAATGTATAAATACTTTTTTTCCTACGAGCCACCGTTTCTGAGATATAACGATTCAAAAAGTTGTAAAAGTTGTAATCGTCATAATATGCACGAGTACGCCACGTATATACATCTCCCGAGTTGTAATATATGTTTAAATATTTTTCTATCGATTATTATAACTTGCACTTAAAATATAAAATATACATAAGTTATAACTATAAGAAAATCAGGTAGAAAGAAACCCAGTCCCTTAAATTATACGCCAATTATGACCTTGAGAGAACATCTGTCTTCTGATCGACTGCGTGCGTGGCTAGGGTCTTATACCTGCTATAACAAATGAAATACCGTTAGTCTTGAATGCTACTCTGTAGTGAAAACACGTATCCTAACCTATATCTTGCTGTTTTGAGTTTTATAACAAAAATGTCAGAACATTGTTTTATTTGTGCTAAACTTTAAAAAAAAGTACACTACCTCATAGGTGGCGTGGAAACGTGTGCATATTATGACGATTACAACTTTTACAACTTTTTGAATCGTTATATCTCAGAAACGGTGGCTGGTAGGAAAAAAGTATTTATACATTTTTTGTAGATAATTTTATGATCTACAATTTTTGTCTGAGGTATTTTTATGATAAAACTTACCGTTTTGCTGAAAATCGCAAAAAACTCATTTTTTCGACCTTTGACCTTGAATAAAAAAATTTGCAAAAAGGGGAGGGATGGGGAACTTTCTGATTTTGTTTATAATCATATTTTGAACGATTTCACCGATTTTCAGCTTATTGGGAATTGATGTAACTTCACTCTTATTTTTTGGTCTAATTTGACCGGAGTAAAAATGAAAAGGCTTTTCGTGGTAGTCGAATTTGCAAAGTAAGTCAACGAAAAAACGGTCGAACGAAAACGTTTATTTCGAATGCTGCTTTAATGGTGTGAGATATAATTATGGTGATTTCTATAGAAAATTTGTAGAGATCGATGGTGCCCATAAAAAAGTCGGCGACAGCATATATGTGTAACTTTTATATTTAAGCCACGAAAACAACTTTTTTGTGTTATAAAAAGAATTGAAATTGTTAGGCGATGTTTATTTGCCAATTTATCAACAATTATGAATTCTTAGCAGTTTATCTTAGCAAGTTTATCGTCACAAGTATTTAATACATGTGATTTTTGCTTTTTACTGTATACGTTTTGGACGTATGGTTAACGATATATGTAATGCGCGACCGCACCGTGAATTTATGCTACGACTGCGGGGTAGGTACCCGGTGCCGAGAAACACTCCGAATTCCACGCGGGCGTAGCCGCAGGCACAGCTAGTATTAAATAATTATGAATAATTAATTAATTAGTATTAAATAATTAACAGTGATATATGATGCTCGAGAGGCAATCACTCTTGAGTAGAATTTCATAATAAAAGCCCACGGCTGTTGACTGTAACATAATAAATCTCAGGGCAACAAAGGAACGTGACGAGAGATTATCAAAGGTGACAGAATGGAATGACTTCACGTCAGCGTTGGATAAGAAGCACATACTGCTGGCACCATTCTGCGGTGAAATCTCTTGCGAGGACAATATCAAGAATCACAGCGCCAAGTAAGTTGTTTTGAACCACATTATATTTGCAATAAGGCAAAATTTGAGAATTATTAAGCTGCCTACATGTCAACTTCTCTGAATGTGAGTTAGGGAATTTTTTCTCACCCCACACGTATGTGGTAGTACATGCTGGGAGGTTATTATTGTAAAATCTGGTTATACACCCATGTACAGGCAAATAAATGGTTTGAATTTGAAAAATGCCTTGTAGGTAAGGATGAAAGGAGTCGATGTATTCCTGCAGACCAAGATTTCTCCGAATATCACAAGGTTTCTCGATAAAACTGTTAAACTCGCCAATGTCGTCGCTAATTCGTTCAATGTGTCGCTAACTCCGCATGCAATGCAAATGTCCATAGAGGTTAATTGGGACTTTACCGCACTAAAACACCCCTCGAGATGAGTGTGGTTCTAGTCCATAGGGGACTTTGGAACCGTCACGCCGCCTCTTACAAGGAATAATTATACTTATCTAATGCTTAACTATGAGGGATCGGCTAGCCCTGGAAGGCCACTTGTAACAGCCACGGCGTTGGCCGCAGCCGGCACAAGTGATCCCCAGGCCGGGAGGTCTCTCGCAGGCGCTGTATCCTGTTTGCGCCTCGGAGGTGAGATGCGGCGCGGCGGTTTTCCTCTTCTTTCGCGGTGTGCAATGCCCATGCCAGTTCTTATATTCGCGCAAAGACAGTCTGGACGGTTCAAACAAGTAAACATTAACAAACAAGTAAAGTAAACAAGTAACGTCGATTATTCTATCGGTTCTAGAACGGTGCTTCGGTTGCTGGAATATGAACCCTATGTCAAAATCGTAACGATCAATATCCTTTCGCACTTGTTTAATAAAAGGGCGTTGTCACCATGTATTGTTAAACATTACTTACCTCTTTTTCCTGAATTTTCCATGCCCCTAACGCCAACTCGCGTTCCTTCGAGAAGGTTGAATGGCCAACCGTAACTATTAAATTTCGACAATTAACTACATACCTACGAGGGGCACACTGAAATGATCGGGAATAAGAAAAACCACATGCACGGTATAGCTAAATTGTATTTTATTGTTTTTCGAAGTATTCTCCGTTCAACTTAATGCACTTTTCCATTCGTGCAAACCAATCATTAAAACAGTAATTCCAGTCTGAAGTTGATGTTGACAAAATGGCTGATTTGTACGCTTCCACAGCTGCTTCGGGGTCTTCAAACCGTTGACCGCGTAATAAATCTTTCATTCTAGGGAATGTAAAGAAATCGTTTGGGCTCAGGTCAGGACTGTACGGAGGATGGCTCATCAGCTCAACGTTTTCCTGCTTCAAAAAATCATTTGTCTTCCGAGCCGTATGGGAGCTCGCATTATCGTGATGTAAGATGATGCGACGTTTCGGGTTATTTTTTCGGAGTTCGGCTATCATTTCTGGCAAACAAACCGTGATATACGACTCGGCGGTAACCGTTCTGCGTTCCTGTAAAGGAATTGTAGCAACATGCCCCTTTTTCGAGACAAACGTAGCGACCATTTTCTTTGACACGCTGCGGGAGCGAACCACTTTCGTTGGCTTGACCTCGTCTTCGAAGACCCAAACTGCTGACTGATGTTTTCTTTCAGGTTTGTATGAATAAATCCATGATTCGTCACCTGAGACGATATTATAAACGGCATTTGACTTCCTTCCGTTGAAACGTTGCAGAGTATTCCGGCACCAATCTACACGAGCCGCCTTTTGCTCTTCGGACAAATTGTGGGGACCCAGCGGGAAGCTAGCTTTCTTACACACAGCTCATTATGTAATATCGACTGAATTGCAGACATTCCAATACTGATAACAGCCCGAATCTCCTCGTATGTCACATGACAGTCATCTAATATAATAGTTCGCACAGCTGCGATGTTTTCAGGCGTGACCGCTGTTCTTGGTCGACCTGCAGAAGAAACAGTGCTGAGCGACACACGACCGCGTCGGAACTCGGCATACCAGCGGTATATTGTCGTTTGACTCGGTGCTTCAACATCATAAATCGAAACAAGTTCGCTGAGACATTTATCTTGAGATAAGCCGCGACGAAAATTGTGATAAATTATGGCACGGAAAAGTTCACGCGTGAGCTCCATTTCTGTTAACGACGTGTCAACTTTAAACCAACATAGTTTTTGTTTTTAATAAAAAAATTTAATTGTTTGAATGTCATTAAGATTCTAAGAGGCCAGTATTCAAATTGTAAAAACGGTTTTATTGTAACTAGTCCATTGAAATGTTACAATTTAAGGGCCGAGTATTGCATTTTTTAGAGGACGCAATTTTATTTTAGGAACATGTAGGGGGGGTCAATAGAAGCTTAACCCCAAGTTTGTGGGGTTGCCGCCCTTGTCCCCCGGCTGCCATCTTGGAAAAAGGGGTGCAAACACCTTTTTCTCTATATCTCCGAAACTATGCATCCTACAAAAAATTTGTTAAAACATAATTTGTAGCAAATCGCTTTGCCTACAAATATGTTTATATAACTTTTTACCTTAAATTCAAAATTAAAAAAGTTATAACCAAAAAAGTGAGAAAATTTCTATAAAAATTTTCTTTTTCGCTCTATAACTTTTTTTTTATACATTTTACAAGAAAATTACCTCAGACCAATCTTGTAGATGGTCTTTTGAGGAAAATTTTTCTCTATCATTTTTTTAAATTTTATTCATTTAAAACGCCGTTACAGCGCTCCAAAGTTGACCGGGTTCGTCAGTGCTCGCCAGAATCCGGTCAAAACGAAATGTTTACCTTAGTTTTATGATCTTTTTTTTATTGTACATATATTCTCGAAAATTTTTGTTAAATCTCTACAACTTTACTTATTCATTGCTACCTTATTGTTTCTTATAATAATTTCTAAGAGGAGTGTACATTTTCGAGAATGTTAAGCAGGTAGAAAAGGTCCGAGTTACCGTTTGGGGACAAATGAACATCTGCCTGCTACGACTATTATTATTATACGTAGCCCTCGAAGGTTCAGCTGTTTCTTCTACCTCATTTTATTCTTTTAGTTGTGCTACATATTTTGCCACGTGTAGACGTATTAAAAATTGTGGATATTATTTCCAGTTTATTCAATTAAAGTGCGAGTTTTGGGTGCTGAAATTTTCACTTATTTATAAACATAGCGACTTTTTTTAAGCGTGAATCATGAGTGATTGTTTTATATGTAAAAAACCTTTTGGGGACATTAAAGTTCGAACTGTGAAAGCTAGAGGAGTAAAAACTTTGCTTGAGCGAGCAAAATTCAAAAACGATGTGGACAATGAATTATTTTTACAAAGTGTTTCTGAAGTAACTGTTCATATTCCCTGTTATCATTATTATAGTGACAGTCGAACAGATAATGTTGTTCGTCGTCTCAGCAGTAGCAGTTCATCATCTTCATTATCAGAAAATCTAGATACTGATTTTGATTTCTCAAACAATTGCTTTATTTGCGGCGAAGTATTCCAGGATCGGAGTCACTTGCGTCAAAGCCGTCAGAGGAAGATATGTAATGTGCGTCATGAAGATACAAAAAAAAGCATTTTGGACCTTGTTCTCAAACGTTCTGATGACAAGGCAAAGAGCATTGCTGATCGCATAGCTAATGTTTCTAGCTTAGTCGATGTTGGAGCTAGGTATCACAAGGATTGTAGCAAGCAATTGTACTCCAAAAAATGGGGTGACGAAATAAAACATGATGAGCGCAAAAATAACATTGACAATGCTATGGAGGATGTTTTTGCTTACTTGCATGAAAATAGTGAAGAGTGCCAATTTCGACTTACGGATTTAATGAAATCCATTAAAGGAGACTACATTCCAGAGAAGCGTACGGTCATTGAACGATTAAAGGCAAAGTATAAGGATGACATTGTAATCTTTAACGAAGGTAAACAAGACATCATTATATGCTTCAAAGGTTTTATATACAAAGTCATATCTAAAAAATCATCTCATAAAAAAAATGATCTTCAAGAGGAGAAATTGCAGAAAGTGAGAGATGCAGCTGCAATTATTTTGGAAGACATCCGTTCACGGCGATATGAAACGAATCAGTATCCACCTTCAGATAATTTTCTAAAAGAAGTTAATTCTTTAATTCCTGAATCTTTATCAGTTCTACTTTCTGGAATTATTTGTCAATCAAAACGTAAGTCGTTGGTTGCAGCACAAAGAAAATGTACATCCATTGCTCACTCTATCATTGGAGCAACTCGACCTGCTTCATTCATTTCACCGCTACTACTTGGGGTTGGATCTTTTTTATATAAAAAATATGGTTCCAGTAACCTCATCAATGTTCTTTCAACATTAGGTTTCTCTGCGTCATATAATTCTATTGCATTATACGAAGATTCCTGTGCATTTCGTCCAGCGCGTAATATTTTACCTCATGCCTTCTCACAATTTGTTTTTGACAATGCCGATTTCAACAGCAACACAATTGATGGTAAAAATACTTTCCATGCAATGGGTGGAATTCAATGTATTACACCTTATGATAGTATTGAAGCTGATACCAGTTTGCCACGTGTCTCCAAAAGAATACCAGCTTCAGCTAAATCTACTTTAGGGTTAATTCCTCTTGCGTCCTACTCAAAAGGTAAAACAATTGGATTGGGTAAAATAAATGTTTCATTAATCGAAAATATTACATCACCAGCCCAAACGATTGTCCCTCGTCCTTGTGACTTCATGTGGCTGTATGGTAAATGGTCTTGTGCTTTCAACATTGGTGGATGGAACAGCTTTATGATTGAAACAACTGCTGAGAAGCCTTTCCAAAGAAGTAGAATTGTATGTCTACCATTTATAAATGCTCCTCCAACAGATTATGAGACTATTTTAACATCACTTCAGCTTTCGATTGAAAAATGTAAAGCTTCCAATCAAAAAACGTGTATTGTAACGTTTGATCAACCTTTGTATTGGAAAGCTCGAGATATAACTGCTGCGGCTGATCCTACTTCAGATCTTTCAAAAGTTGTTGTTCGATTGGGTGGGTTCCATTTACTTATGTCATTCATTGGTGGAATTGGATACATAATGTCTGGCAGTGGACTTGAAGATGTATTTAAACTAATTTATGCAGATAACTGTGTTCAGCACATAATATCTGGACATGCTTATGGTAGAGCTGTGCGTGCTCATTTGTTGGTGCATTTGTCTATAAGCAAAATAATTATGGACTCAATAGAATTCACAGATGAAGAACGCGATTTCCTCGATGATGCTATTACTGATATTGATCGAACTAACGTTTTAGAATCGATTAATAATCCTTTTTTCAAGAAGATATCGACCAAATTTGAAGAATCTTTGACAATGCTGGA
Organism: Bembecia ichneumoniformis; assembly: GCA_910589475.2. Lineage (NCBI taxonomy): Eukaryota > Metazoa > Arthropoda > Insecta > Lepidoptera > Sesiidae > Bembecia > Bembecia ichneumoniformis. Next base: position 4,790,387 of record OU342537.1, on the reverse strand, counting down.
GAGTAAAGGACCAACTGCAACGTTATGGATACAATACTACAGATTAGTCACTCTCTTAAAACATTTTATCGAAGCAGAACGATCTGGAAATTGGTATCTTCATTTGGAAACGATTAGGAAAATGCTTCCAATTTTTCATGCGAGTGGGCATTTCTTGTATGCTAAGTCAAGTCAACTTTACCTGCAAGATATGTTGAGGCTTGATCAAATAATGACACCGGATGAATACCACTCGTTCACTGCTAAGGGCTGTTTTACTATTCGACGAACTGACAAATTTTGGAGCGGGATAATGTCTGACCAAACTATTGAGCAAACTCTCATGAGAATGTTGAAATCATCTGGAGGGTTAACACACGGGCGTGGTATTACTGAGAGCACGTTGGCATCATGGACTCTTGGAATGATACGCTTACAAGATGTTTGCGAACAGATTACAGAATACTGTAACATCACTATGGATACTTCAGAACAGCACGTGGATTACAGAGATGCACGCGTCCAACGTGACAATGAAGACCTTGAAAAAATTGATAATTGGCTCTCTTCTCATGATTTTACTATAGATCGCACTGAATTAATTTGTATAGCGAATGGAATAGTTGCTTCAGAAATCGTCAATTGTCATCGTGCTTTTGAAATAGGAGAAGGCTTAATAACTAACATCATTGGATCTAATTTTCAAAGATTGTCATTTAATCGCAAATCAAAGGTTCTTCCCTTTAGTGCTATGACAAGTACTATTGAAGTAGAAAAATCTCCTGTCGTCATCAATCCCTTACTTTTATTTCAACGGATGTGTATTTCGAGAGAAACAGTTGGCGATATTAAACAATATCTGGCGTATGAATTAGCACCTTTTCCATTGGCATTATTCGCTGAGGATGGCATGAGAAAAGGTACCAAGTCGTCTTTGTTTAATGCTTTTACACCACTAGACCAATCCTTTGAAAACATTCACAGAAGTCATTTTGTTATCGATGGTGGTTTGCTATTACATAAAGTGGTTTGGGATCGGAATTCGTCATTAAACAACATCCTTGAGAAGTATGTCCGGTATGTGCAAGAACATTATGGACTATCAGCAACTATAATATTTGATGGTTACTCCGAAAACCCTGATATCGCAGGAACAAAGTCGTGGGAACGTCTGCGTCGAACGAAAAAGCATCAATCTACAGAAATTAAGTTTGATAAGAGTACCGTACCAACAATATCGCAAGAAAAATTTCTTGGTAATGAAAAAAACAAATCTAACTTGATAGATCTTCTCAAAACTGCTCTTTCAGAGGTGGGGTTTTCTGTCGACCAAGCTGAATCAGATGCAGATTCAATCATCGTCTCTTCTGCGCTCACTGCATCCCAATCTCATGATTCTGTGATTATTGTGGCAGAGGACATTGACATTCTTGTATTGCTCACGGCATTAGGCAGAAGACAGCCCAACATTTACTTTTCAAAACCTTCAAAAGGGCGCACATCTGATCAGTTATATAGCCCTTCAAGTTTTATGTATGGAGATCTTATAGCACAGAATTTGCTGTTTCTTCATGCTTTCTCAGGATGTGATACAACATCAGCAGCCTATAATATGGGGAAACTAAAATTTATAAAAATTATGGAGAAACATCCTGAATTAGCTAGTGGTACCGCGCTATTCCTGAGTGAGAAAGTTGATCCATCTTTGCTCACTCTTGTTGGCGAACGTTTTTTCGTAGCTTTATACGGTGGTAATAAAGACGACTCACTAGACGGCATGCGATACAAACGATTTACCAAGACAGTGACTAAAAATTCATTTAATTTATCATCGCTGCCTCCAACACAAGATGCAGCTCGTTTTCACAGTCTCAGAGTATATCACCAGGTCCAGTCGTGGCTCGGAAGATATCAAAATCCTGAAGATTGGGGCTGGAAAAAGCATGCAAAGATTTGGATGCCAATACAAGCTTCCAAGCCTCCAGCACCCCCCGATCTCATGAAATTAATTTTCTGCAGATGCAAAGGAAATTGTGGAAGCATGTGTGGCTGCAGAAAAGCAGGCCTCAAATGCTCTACAGTATGCCTCCATTGTTCTGGCGAAACATGCAGCAACATCATGGAAATATCCAAGTTAATGGAAGAAAATGAATTCGAAGATGAACTTCCAACTATGACTCCAGTTTTAACTCCTGTCATTCCCCAAACTTTCACGTTCGACGTTGAATTAGATTCTGAGCCACAGCCTGGACCATCGAAAAAGAGTAGACTAGAATAGCTAGCTAATAACTGATTGAAAGAATGATTATGTCGAGGATTACCTCATCGGCAAGATGTCTGTGGAGTAGGCCTACTGGGGATACCACGTAAAAAAAAACGCGCCTAGAGACTCTACCTCATAGGTGGCGGGGAAAAGAGTTAGCAATGAATAAGTAAAGTTGTAGAGATTTAACAAAAATTTTCGAGAATATATGTACAATAAAAAAAAGATCATAAAACTAAGGTAAACATTTCGTTTTGACCGGATTCTGGCGAGCACTGACGAACCCGGTCAACTTTGGAGCGCTGTAACGGCGTTTTAAATGAATAAAATTTAAAAAAATGATAGAGAAAAATTTTCCTCAAAAGACCATCTACAAGATTGGTCTGAGGTAATTTTCTTGTAAAATGTATAAAAAAAAAGTTATAGAGCGAAAAAGAAAATTTTTATAGAAATTTTCTCACTTTTTTGCTTATAACTTTTTTAATTTTGAATTTAAGGTAAAAAGTTATATAAACATATTTGTAGGCAAAGCGATTTGCTACAAATTATGTTTTAACAAATTTTTTGTAGGACGCATAGTTTCGGAGATATAGCGAAAAAGGTGTTTGCACCCCTTTTTCCAAGATGGCGGCCGGGGGACAAGGGCGGCAACCCCACAAACTTGGGGTTAAGCTTCTATTGACCCCCCCCACATGTCCCAAAAATAAAATTGCGTCCTCTAAAAAATGCAAAGCTAATGTAACATTTCAATGGACTAAACTCAATCCGAAATATTCTATTCCCGATCATTTCAGTGTGTCTACCTGTCTACCTCATTAAAACTTTCATTGGGTACAAAATTTACTGTAGGTAGATGTTGCCATGGCTCCCATTTGCGATTATCGTGTGCTAAATAGTTAATTAAATTAAAGCTTCCACATATAACTTTTTAAGTTTAAGAAGGTTGCCACTGATCAAAGGATTGATTTTAAGAAAAAGAACAAATTTTGTGACAAAGGACAATTTGAGTATACTCTATATATTTGACAATACCAGAAAACACACAGAGATCGTTTCTTCGATCTTCGTCACTTTCTCAGTAGGTCATGCACGCTTTTGTGCAGTCTCTTTGCCCACCGCTTGCAGTCAGCCGCGAAAGATCGTCAGTGGTCGAGCTGGTTGGACACTGACACTTGTGGGAGACGAAACAGTATTGATGATAGACGGCTAGGCAGGATAGTGTGGGCTAAATGCAGGATCGTGAATTGGTTTAAAAGATTGAATTACATTGAATGCATTTTGTTCGCAGGACCGAAGATGATTTGACAACGGATATGAAAGCCCCCGCAATGGGTGCAAAATCTCTGTGCATACCCTTTGATCAGCCAAAGACAATGGCTGACTACAAGCGTTGTATACATCCGGATTGCCAAAATAAACCGAAATTCATAACATTGTTTGGACGAAGTTATTAGCCTAACTCATTTTGTTTTTCTACACAAAATTAATAAATTATTTTTTATACATAAATATTGTTTTTATTTATTCCTGTATCATAAAAGAACGAATCCAATGAACATGGACTAATTTGTGTTGGTACAGACATCATAAATTTGCTACACTTTACCTATCTCTAAATAGTATAAAAACGGGATAGGACGATGTAGTTGCTCTAGTACCATTAATAGTACTAGTGATATACTAGTACCTCCAAAAAAAGTGAACCCCATGGACGATTCATCGCCGGCCATTGTGGTCTATTGTTTATCATGCTCAGTATTGTAGAAAGCAAAATGCAAAGAATTATTAGTACCAGATTTTTATTGTCAGAAAAGACATAGTAAATTTTCATAAAATATGATGTATTTTAGTTTTATTTTTGCAAATCACATATAGTTAATTTGAAATTACATTAATTTTAATAAATGTGATTTCAGAATGAACGTAATACTGATTTTGGCAAAAAGACTTTGTACTGAAAACAAAGTTAGGATAGTTTCTGGAAATTTTAAGAAATTAAATGTGAGGCCGTAGCGGTCTGTACACCCTAGTGGTTTTGACATAATAATATAAACTGTCTATTGCAAAGTGGCCAATGGGTTACAACTAGACTTATTGTGGGTACTGGGAACGTGTGTGACATCGATATTTTTAAATGATGCCGATATTTTAACTAAACGGCGATAAAAATTATACATAAAATGCACTAAAAATAAATTTTTCCAAAATTACTATTAATAAAACGTAAAACAAATAAATTAGAGAAAAGAATTCAAAAAAATCGTTATATCCTATCGAGGTAGGTTGTGCATTTGTAACTCCTATGTCTATGCTTGTGTTAGTTGGCAACGGAAGCCACGTAATATCAAATGAACCCTCAGTCTGGTATGAATGAATACAGTCACTGAGAGTAACTGATAAACCTGAAATTATTTTCAAATTTATTTCTCTTGTATAATCATAGTAAAGGCACAGTATATTAATTTTCATACAGTAGGCCGACGCCTTTGAAGTTGGGCGATGCCGCCACCTGTGTAGGTATTCACAGAGTTGTCACAAATTGAATAACTATGAATTTTTTGTAATATTAAAGCACTTATCTTTTAATAGAGGTAAGAAGTATCATAGATAAAATACTACTTAACTGGTGAAGTAGTATTTTATCTATGGAAGTATCAAAATATAGTGTTTATCTGTATTTATCAAAAAACGCATGGCCGCCATCTTGGATTTCAAAATGAGTGTCATTTTCATAATCTTTATTCCAAGACACCTCAAAAATGACTCTGTCGGTCTACTGTATGAAAAAATTAATATCCTGTGGTAAAGGCCTGGGCAGATGGCCCAGACGGGAGACATTCCTTGGACAAAAGATCTCTTACAACCGCATCAAGTAATGCACAGGGGGAACATAAAGTACTGCTTACTAAAACAACTGAGGACATAGACAAAAATATGTGGGATCCCAAAAAAAATAGAACTAACGTGCCAAGGAACATCAACACACAAATCGGATTTTAGTCATAATAAGCACTCGAGAGTGATGTACTATGCATGAATTGATTGTATAATTTTAACTAAAAGTCTTCGATTTTTATTGATTATTTATTATTAGTAAAATCATTACTTGATTTATTTAGATAAAAGAGATTGTGACTGTAAATGTCAAAATAAATAAATCTTCCTATCAACTGTTTACTTTTTAAATGTGTGTTATTTATTATTAGAGAATCTTTGCCATTAAAACAAATCAACAAAATGGTGCAAACATCATATAATATAGAGACTTATCAACTAAAAATAACAAATTAATTATCTCAGTCATTCTTTAAGCCCTTTGAGTATCCATCTTTAAAATAGGAGTTGCTATTTACGAGCACTTTCTGATGAGAGAGATCTGTTGATGCACAGTGAAGGTGGAGTGAGACAGGCGCCGAGTATGACTTGCGAGGTAAGTCTTGCGAGATAAGTCAACTTGAGTGATGAGAAAATAAACCTGGGTCATGAGAAAATTAACTTGAGTCACAAAAAAATCAATTTGAGTTGTAAGGAAATGAACTTGAGGGGACAGATTGGAGGAATAGCCTGGATTACTTTTTCACCCATCACTGGAAAGTATAAACAAATTGACTTATAGTTGCTGTCACTAGAAGCTGTAAATTATGTAAGTAAACATACAAACTTGCCACACGGCAATTATCAAAGAACATAATCTGTATAAGGCATACTTTGATGACTGGGTTATAAAGAATTGAACATAATATGGTCCGCAATTTTGACAAGTCATACTCATGCATCATACGAGTTTAAAATGCACATTTGCAGTAGAGGTTATATGTTGGATTTTATTTTATTAATTGTGGTTTTTATTTAATTTTGTTTTTGGTGGTCAGAAATCAGCGTCATTTTAGTTAATTGTGTTGCATATTACATAATTTACAGCTTCTAACGGCAACTATAGTTAGTTTTAAGCCTATGAAAAGGTAAGGTTTAACAAGCCATGTTCATTTCTCTTCCAATAATCCCTTCATTCAACAGCTTTGATGACAGTACGGTCATGGAGAGATATTTGTCCGGTGCGGGGGCCGGTCGCGATGAGGTTCGTTCTGAGAGGGAGGCAATGGTTGAGCAAATTGGCTCAACCTTAAATCTTGTATCCCAATGGGGAGACAGGAATCTGGTTGATTTTAACGCCACCAAAACGCAGGCGTGTTTGTTCTCTGCAAAAAGGAGCCCTTTCGACTTGGCTCCAACTTTCCGAGGTGCATCCGTACCTGTGGCCAATGATCTTGAGCTTCTTGGCATGAGGTTGTGCTCAAATCTCAACTTCAGTTCTTCTATCGAGTCCAAGGCCCAAACAGCGGCCAAAAAGTTGGGCATCCTAAATAGAGTGAAGCGATGCTTTACATCTGGACATCTCCTCTCTTTATACAAGGCACAAGTCCAATCCTGCATGGAGTATTGCTGTCACCTTTGGGATGGCTCAGCAAAATACCAACTTGCTGCACTCGACTCAGTGGATCGCAGAGCTAGGAGGCTCATTGGTGATGATACACTAATAAGAACTAAGCTGCAGAGCCTGGCACATAGACGCAAAGTTGCCTGTCTGTGTGTATTCTATAAGATGTACTTCGGAGAGTGTGCTCGAGAGCTGCATGAGATCATACCGCCTTCCCCTTTCTTCTATCAGACATGCAGACGTACGGCTGGTTACCATCCTCACATTGTCGAAATCCCTCTAATTCGGACCAAGCGCTTTAAAACATCTTTTGTGATGCTTTTGTGTGCTAAGGATTGGAACTCCCTGCCGGCGTCTGTATTTCTGAGCTCATATAACCCAAATCTTTTCAAGGTTCGAGTGAATAGGCATCTTCTGGGTGAGCTCGCTCCATCTTCGGCCTGATCCTTCCTACATGGATAGATGCTAGTCAAGAGCAAACCCATCTATAATAAAAAAAAAAAGCTTTTAGAAATACCCAAATAACTTGATCTCTATGTGAATTCTCAATTGTCACAAACCTTAGTCCTATAAACAGTGAAATAATTTTCTACATAAAGTGTTAAAAAATGATTAGAAACATAAATTGTATAGTCCATACACATCTTTCATTTTTAATAATAATTTGAAAAGAATTCAATGCAACGCCTATTCAATAGAATCATTAACACATTTAAGACTTTCTTCCAACATCATGATCCTTTTCTTTTTCGCATTTAATACATTTACAAATTTCCCGTACAATGTGTTTTCTAGTGTATTAACTACATTCACTGTTTCTTCTAACTTTTGTTTACATTCAACTAGTTCCGTTTCTAATGAGTCATTTGATTTCTTATAATCTTCAACTTTCATTTTCAAAGACCAATTTTCATTAATTAAGGAATCCAATAATATTTCCAACTTAACATTGGGATCTTTTTTCAATTGCACTGTGCCATAATTAATTTCTATAATGTTATCTCCATCCCGTTCCACTTTAATCCAATGAAAACTGGGATCAGACGGTTCAGTTACGAACTTATATGTGTATGTACCGCATGAATTTGTTAAAGCATTTTTAACATTGGAAATATAAACGCTTCTTTCTTCGTCAAGCTCCTTTACATTTTCTTGAACTGAAGAATTTGTAAATATTCCTGTCCAACTAATTCCTTTATCGTAAATAAAAATTTCAAACAAATTGGTTTCACTTTCAGTCCATGATATTTTAGCATATATATTTTTATTATCAACAGGAAATTTAGTCACAAATATGTTTGCCATCTTAGTATGTTTTTATTATAAAAGTTAATGGGTCACTATTAAAAATAAAGTAAGAGGACAAGATACAAATTAATTAATAAAAACGGGTTGCTTGCTACTTGTTTTTTGCTTGATTAATATTTAAATTTAAGTTGAATTTAAATTAAACGGAATAAACACGGAGTGAGTTAAGTTTAAACGAGTTTCCTATATATTACTCTATGTTATGAACCTCTCGCTAGAGTACTAATGTTCCTTGTTATGAACTGACTGACAGCTTGGAGTTTGACGACTTTCGGTGATGGGCTTCGACGGGCACTTTGTGAGTGAATACATGTATCTCCTTGTTATACATATATAGTGTTCTGTGGTGACGGGTGACAGATCGAATGTTTTTTTTATGAAATAACAATATAATTATCTCGCTAGTGTTCTGTGCACTAGCTGGTGCCCACGACTTCGTCCGCACTTCTGAGCATATTATTGCACACAACCGAATATGCTACATACCTATAGCTGGCCATGATGTGGCCATTGGTAAAGCGTGCCTTTGTAAATGCACCCCTGCTGCCTGCAATGTTGGCCTTTGCTATGATTAGACTTTCCTCTTTTTCCACACCTGTTAAAATAGTGGCACCAATATAATCGGCGTGCATCTATATTTCGCATAATCGTAACTGGTATGTAGGTACACCTAATTTCAATTGCAGTTTATGCAAGGGTACGCCCAATATAGCTCAGAAGAATTTAAAACTCAGGAGAAGGAGAAGGAGAATATTTGTAACGCTTCGTTACAAGGTACGTGAACCGGAAGATAAAGGTTTTTTTAAATTAAACAAAAAAAAGTCATTCAAATTTATTATTACTAGGTATATTACTTTTAGTTTGGATAAAGTAAAAGCTTGGATAATATAAGTACTATATTATAGCGGCATTTTGCCAGTATTACCTACATAATTGTTAGAACAATCATGATAGGTAAGCTAATAAGTTTAAGAGAAGTAGGTACGGGAACGAAACATTCAAAAATAAATTTTGCAATTTTTTTCTATACCTACTTACCTATATTAATTAATTTACATAAAATAATTTATTCCCAAATTTTAATCAAATTATAACATGAATTTTATGAATGCTAAATTTATCTAACTAAACTATGGCATATTATATATGTACTATACATATGAGTAGGTACGAGTATAGATATCTAGCTATATATTTTGTTTTTTCACAAAGCTATATATTTTGTTTTAGTAAGTATTCTTCTATTTTGAATTTAGAATTTCTAATACCTATAGTTAATTACCTGTAGATGTTAAATTATTAAATAATCTCTGCACTACACTATTTTACAATCTGTGTATTTATTGAAGCTACTTACCTACTAAGAACTATAAAAGTTTTTTTAGCTGAAGAAAATCATTTATAAATTTAAATATCGCTTAAAAATCAAACAGTGACCATTTAAAGGAAATGCTGATATTTCATAAATGTGCTTCACGTTTAAAAAAATACTTCCGAAAAAAATGTGACATCTATCTTTTTCGAATAAAATGTTTTCACGTTGTAGCACATCAATTATCTCTATGTACCTACTTATATTATTTTGTGCCAACAACCAAAATATCTAGCGATGTATGGGTTGTTTTAATTTCCGACATTACAAGACTTTAAATTCAGTTGTTTTAGGTTTATCAAATCTAAAAACTTATCACAAAGAGCTCGTTCCATTTCAACTTTTAAGTTGAGAAAATCCTCAACGTCTTTTAAACATTTTTTGTATTCCGTATTTGTATCGTGGTACTTCGAATTCAATTTAACAACTTTCTCTCTTAAATATTTATTAACTGCTAAAAGGATATCGGTTAAATCGGGGTTTATTTTTTTTGAAGTTGTGTCTGCTTTTACTGGCAGGAAGCCTTCGATAATGAATGAATTATTTATCTTTCGTTTCCAATAGAAAAATCCACTTTTTAATTCATACGAATAGCAGTCCCTTGGATCAGTGAGGCATTTTTTTACACTCTCATAGTATTCGTCTTGGGTCAAATGTAAATTTTGACTGAATCCTGCTAAACGTTTCGAAGAAAAGTTTCCCTTAAACAGTTTTCCTCTAGCATAAAGATATATTCCAAATGATGTCGGTTCCCATCCGACTACCAGATGACAACATTCACCTTGAATGTAAATTTTCGTTATTGTAACTGGTTCAAAACAATCCATCAGCTGTTTATGCACTGCAGTGGAGGTACTTTATTTTGTTTTTATTGAAGACGGCATTTAAACATATCTATTTCTTTATTGAATTATTATTGTTTAACATTTTGGTTGTATGCAAGTTGTATGTATTGTATTATACACGTTTGGATGACAAACAAGTGAAGTGAAAGATCGCGATATAGTTCTACTTATTGTTAACTTTTCGATAACGCCAGTGTTTAAATTTTCGAAGGAGTTGAAAATGAAAAAGGTTTTCATAGTTAAAATTCTCACTGTCATGGGATCTGCCGGCTGACCCCAAATATTTTACTGCAGATATTCTATTTAATTTTCGAGAAATTTTAACGGAATGCCATGGGAGCCGCTTGCCGCACCCAAACAAATTTGATTGGTACGCCGGCACCAAAAACAATAGTTAATACTAATCGCCAGCTATACTAATCACCAGTTTGTCGCCGGCCACCCCCGTGGCTTAACAAGTGCGCTTTCAACATTCGGCATGAATTCCCACTTGATTTTAGTCCTGGTTTAGGGGGTCACTCCAAATCCTTTATTTTTTTCGCGTGACATTCAGAAGCCTCTCTAGCCCATGTAACGTCCACTGTGCAAACTTGGCGCCTTCTCCCACGAGTTTCGTCTTATTTTTGGTTTTATAACATTTTAAATTCTTGTACGAGGTATGAAAGCCAAAATAATGAGATATTCTTAGTTGTTTATTTTAGGTTAAGTTTTTTATTTGTTTAAGATGATTTCACGTTGAACTCGTGACGCGCCATGCTTTGCTACCACGCTCAGCGTTGCCCGTAACATGGGCGCAGTCTTTGAGAACGCCGTTACCGCGAGCGACACAATCTCTCAAGGGAGGTGTTGCGAGCGGGAGCGGCGCTTGCTCGGCGCCCCCTAAGACCCTCTGCGACCCTGTGAATGGCACACCCTGCACTATAAGTAAAGCCGGCCCTGGTGACATTGCTATAGGTTTACAAATGGGAGTCGCCGGCGAACCCATGGCTTGGTGAAATTTAATATTCTTATATATTATGTATTGTTGGCAGTAAGAGTATTAAGACGTTATTTTGGAAATGTGCTTTTTATTTAGGTACTATTTTACTAAATAGAATATGTTCGTAATAATAATAAATCATACCTATGTTTATTTCACAAATTTACATTTATATACATTGGCTAGAGTTTCCTTTTAAGCTTAAAAGCCTGTGTCAGGAAGCTTTGCTCTTCATTGTAGGTATGCAGTAGATCTTAATTTAAATCTAAAAGTTATTAAGTGTGTAAGTGTGTGAATGAAATTGAACGGGTATTGTGTACGTGTGCTTAGCGAACTCGTTCATTGTATTTTTTTGCAATGTAAGGGGGGCAGTTAGCAATGAAGGACACTTGAACTGTTAATGTCCTTTATTTACACCACCCGGCTGGATAACATAATATGGCTAACAAAACCCTTACAATGGAGGATAACATATAATAGGCGCGAATACTGACGGGCGTTAGGGGAGCCCTATACGTAGAATGGATTCAGAACGTGAACCGGAACGCCCGCGAGAGAGTAAGCTCGAGCGGACATCGGTAGTTTCGCGGTGAAGCCCTAATAAGTAAAACGAAAGATCGCGGCTCCCGCGGCGCGCGCGCAGATGAGAGTCGCACGGCGCGTACATCTGCCTTGGGTGATTGAATCCGACTCTCTTCACAAAATGGCCGCTTGTGCAGATGAACGGCCTTGCACGTACGCCACTTTCGGGCGGCGCCATTGGCTAGTAAGCGGGGAAACTGAGGTCCGTCCGAGGGAGACGGGTACCCTGTTATAGCAAATTATATAAGTAGGAACATATATATAAAATTTTCATCATACAAAATTCTCTTTCGAACTTAACTCTCGTCGACTTATAAACTTTTATGAAAAACTACAAAATAAAAAAATGTGTTGATGTTTCAATATTTGAATTATACAAAGTATGTCAATGTAATTTAGATTTTTAAGGAATAAATTAACATTTAATAATATTTAATTATTGCATATCACAATCTGTAGTGTTATTTACCATACACACAATTGAAAAAAATCCGTTGGGTCGTTTTGAAGAAGAAGAAAGAGTAGAGGTGATAAACGACTTAAATTTAAGTAGGTACATATTAAAATATAGATACTTAGATTTCAAAATCTCTACTAAAAACTTTATGAAGATTGCTAATCCTTACAGCATTAACTAGAACTTCATGGTACAGTGCCTATGGTTGTGTTGTGTTTGTAACATAGACATAGAGAAAGGACTCAGCATCCCTGTCCACCCGTAAAGTAAATACGGGCAGAAAAGTGTAAGAGAGATGAAGCATCGTGCAAGCAGTAATAGTCTTTTCCAGAATTTTGATTGGTCTTTGAAGTTACTATAGACCTACAGGAAAGAGATAATGCCTTTTTTTAATTATTATTTACTTTTATTTGTTATGTATTAATAGTGTCATGTTAATTACAAATGTCTTTAAAAATTAATGTAGGTATAGGTATTAGAATTTTAAACTGAATAAAACCAAATGTAACTTGGTTTTGAAGTACTTTTATTTGTAGCATATAGGTATTGGCCCTATGATCGCTTTCTCTTTTTCTAGAGAAGTGGTCAGGTCAAATTTATGCTGGTTTTATCTGTCATCTAAGATTAAGTATCTTATCTATCTCGTAGAGAGTACTTATATGTTCTGTTTAGTATAGTACCTTCTATGTAGTTTGTGTTGTGGTTTGTGGTTCTGTGCAAAGAGAATATAATCACTTGGTTCTGTGTGATATTACCATGGAAGTATTATATAAGGAATAAGCTCTATCTGTGCATCTTGCAGCTAAAATAAAGAAAATAAAACCTTATGCTAAGGTCGTAAGAGTCTTGTTGCGCGCAAAATAAAAATGAAGCCGAGTGAGAGGGCCACCACTGAACGCTGTGTCCCGTTCTATAGAGTTGCCAGAGTTAAGTTGGTAGAAATGGTAGAAAAATATGCGATTGATGTAATGTAATGAAGTAAAAACATTTACTTCTAAAATGTTTCTAAATATAAATAATAATTTATTACCGACATGTTAAAGCAATATTATTTGTTGCTACGTGTAAACCCTTATTAACGCAAAAATTTTGCGATTGGCGTATAGGTTTTCTTTTATTTGTATGAAATACGGACACCTGACCTGACAACCCCACATGAAATCGCCGACTCTGACGTCAATGGCGGAAATTTTTGATTTCGTGATATTTTTGAAGAATTTTAATTAAAATGGGGAGAATTTGTGTCGTGGAGGCTTGCGGAAGCGAGTATTATCCTGATTGTGGTTTATCTTTTCACAGGTAATAGTTTTAAACATAATTTGTTAGTGAACAATTAGGGTGACCATGCATTACTATCCAATCCTAGTTCAAGAACAAATAACTATATGACGCGAGTGTGAAAAGCAAGCAAAAACAGGAAATGTATAGTACCGCAAAGGGCAAGTTTATCATTAGCATCTTCGATTAAAATCCATCTGAAGCAATGATCTGCTGACGTCAAATCACAAATCATTTTTTATAATTATTGTCCTTAAATCATATTTCAATATATTCACCATCGCCAGAGAGGGATAAGAGGTACAGTTACTGATCTCTCTTTCGGCTTCAATTTTGCGACAACAGGTCATTCCTGTTGTATATAGTACTTATTACTTCCATGGATATTACCTATTGTCATTTCATTTGTCGAATCGAATATGTCGAATGGAGTGTTTTATTATTTTATTGAATTGAATGGTTATATTTATCTTTTACTGAGTGATTTGTTTTCGTTTTTGTAAATATAATTTTTTTTGTGGTTTTTAAATTCTTTCAAAAATGTCGAGTAGTAATGACGAAAGTCATATGATCTCCGAAAATGAGCGGGAAGATGACAAACGTGTAAGTAAAATTCACACCTTATCTTTCCTTTTTAACCTTTAAATTAAAATTTAACGTTTTTGTAGACAGCCATCAGAGCCGAACTTTCGTCACTTTCATTTGAAGATCTTCAAAAACTCAAGGAAAGAATCGGCGCTAAAGTATATAAAGAGGCTTTGTTTGGTAAAAATATAAAAACTGAACAAGCCAAAATGAAGACATTTAAAAGGGAAAATAAGAATAGGCCTCGAGAAGTATCTTCCAAAATACCTGTACCCATGTTGAGAGATGTAACGTCTGTAAAAAAGATAGAAATGAGGGATCCAAGGTCAGTCAGTTAACACTAACATAATAATAATTAAGGTCACGATGTTTTGCTTAGATAGACAAAGAAATAGGCTTGTTTAAATTGCTTAGTTTTGCGCAAAAATATATTACCTATAAAATTTTACTATTTTAGAAATTGAGCATGGACTGAGTAATGAGCAGTAATGACATATGTTGCGGAAACATGGTAAGGTTGGTCCACAAGTTCAAGTTGCTCAGCTATAGTCGCCTTCATGAGAAGCTGTAAATGATGTAAACAAAGAAAGTTGCCACACGGGCAATTATCAAGGAACATATCTGTATAGCGCATACCTCGACGCAACTTTGACTGGGTTATAAAGAAGCAAACATAACATTTGGACCACTTTTGACAAGTCATACTCAATATATCATTCAAATTTAAAATGCGTTTGGGTTTGGAGTTTCTTGTTGTTTTTGGATTAGGTTATACATTGGATTTTATTACTAACTGGCGAACCGCCCCCGACTTTGCCCTGTGTGCAATTTCTATATATATGAACATTCCCTGTTTATCCCTCTTTCCGTTCTTTCTGTGATGCCGTGACTAAGGAAAATGGGGATTCACTTTTATATATAGAGATTAGCTGAGTCAGCAACTTTGTATGTGTATGTAACTTTGTATGTATAACTTTGTGTTTGTATGTATGTATGGTATGATGCGTAACTTTTTTGGTTATAAACAGATTGGAATGAAATATACACTACATATTAGCGGAAGCTTGCTACAATACATCAGTGGAAACCACATGAATATCGGAAAAGCTGTTTCTGAGATTAGCGTGCACAAAGGCATAGTAGGCAAAGAACGATTTTATTATATATGGAACAGTCACCAACCAGCCTAAGATGAATCCTATTTAATATTACTGATAATATAGATCTGAGGTCAACTTAAATTGAAACTTTCAAAATCATCTAAACTGACTGTTTTTAATTCAATCATCATCGTTTTACAGATGATAATATATTGTTAACTAAAGTTTCAGCCAAATCAACCGAAGAGCCGAACAGCCAATTCAATTCGAACAAATGTTGGATGTGACTTTAAATTTACATAACTTTTTGTTTATAAACCGATTGGAATAAAACAAACACTAAATGTTACGGAAAGGTTGCTATAATAGATCAGTGCAAACCTTATTCAAATTGGTTAAGCCGTTTCTGAGATTAGCGCAAACAAACAGAAAATAAAAAATTTGACTTCAGTAACATAAGTACAATGTGTATAAATTGTTTTTTTGAAAAAATATACAGACACGGCTCGTTTACGATTTTATTATATGTATCGATTTTGGTTTTTATTTCATTTTGTTTTTATTAAGTTAGAAATCTAGTGTCATTTTGGTTAATTGTTGTGTTACATATAATTATTATTAGATACAAATGTTGTGAGCCCCTGAATGTTTGTTTACATACAGCTTCTCATGACGGCGACTATAGCAGCTATGGAGCAGGGTAGGGCAAACTGCGTTTCGCAGTCATTTGGGCAGCCCGCCTGGCGGCAGTGACCACCCCCTTACAGAAGACCACCGTGAAATAACAGCATATACGTGCTGTTGTGTTTCGGTGTGTGAGTAAGGGATGCCAGAGCCCATTTCCTTATCCCCTCCTAACCCTTATCCTTAATCCTACTGTAGTCGGCAGCGCACTTGCAGCACCTGTAGCGTTGCTTGTGTTATAGGCGACGGTAGCCACCTACCATCAAGTGGACCGTCAGCCTGTCTGTCGACATAACATATTCACCAAAACACCAATTTGACGTAGCTGAGAGAATTAGCAAGCTGATGTGGCATTGGGCCGGTCATATCTTTCGCAGAACTGATAACCCATGGGGTAGACGAGTTCTCGAATGGAGGCTACAAATTAAAAAACACAATGTGGGACGCCCTGCGGCCAGGTGGATAGACAGAAGCAGCTGCATGTGAACTGCGGAGGGAGGACAGTGCACAGTGCCGAGCCTTGGGAGAGAGCTATATCCAACAATGGAGAGAGACAGGCTGATGATGATGATGGGTTGAGTGGGGGCAGACCTAACTTTAACTAATATAATATAAGAGTGATTTGTATTATTCATATAATTTAGGCTTTTATTAAAGCTAAGCTTAATGTCTAAATAGTTCACTTCCATTTGTTTTCATAATTTCTTTTTCCCACGTTTAAAACTGTCTTTCACATGATTAACCTCTTATTCTTGTTTGTTGGCAACACTCTACTTTGTCACAGTTTCAATTGTATACATGTATGTTGTATGCAGATCAATAAATAATTGGTCTTTTTAATTTAAGAAATAAATAAACACTTACTTATTTTAGATTTGACCCGCTCTGTGGTGAATTTAACAGAAAAGAATTTTCTCAAAACTACAATTTTCTCTCCGATTTACGCATTGAAGATATTAAGGTCATAAGAGCGGAATTAAAAGAGACAACTGATCCCGAAAGGGAAAAGCAGTTGCGTCGCCTTTTGCAAAGATTGAATGATCAACATAAATCGAGTAAAAGGGATAAAATTGAAAGAGAAATAAAGAAAACAAGAAAGAGAGAAATTGAACAAGAGTTTAAACAAGGAAGAATGCCACAGTTTAAGAATAAATGTAAGTTATCTATAAGTTTTTTAAAATTTACATACAGTTTTTTTTTTAAATTAATGAATGCAAAGAAAGAATTATTTATTCATATATCCAGTAATTGACTGCTTGTTGGTTCAGAAAACTGATTTGCAATAAAAAAACTACACAGTCCCAGCTATTGTGCAGATTTTATGTTTTACCTTTATCAAACTTCCATTATTATTTCAATGGTTGAAACTTATAAGGAGAGTTCCCAAGGATGTTCAGGATTAAAATATTACTTTTATACAGATCCAGTCTGCACCTTAATTTGTAAATATAAACTGCATTGTGTAAATTAAATTTTTAAATATTAATGCAAATTCCAGCTGAACTGCGAGTGGAATCTTTAGTGAAGCAGTATGAGGAATTAAAGGAGAAAGGTACAAGTCGCATACGGAGGCATCTCAAGAGAAGGCAGCAGAAGATTAAGAAACGTTCACATCGAGCGCCAACTGGAGTTATTTAATAAAGATTGTACATATTTTTAATTGGTGTACTTCGTATTGGTAGTGCGAGTCTTTCATTTATTCGCTGAGTCAGAAACGCGACGCGACGTGAAGGTGCGTAGTAGCATGCGTGCTGTCTTTTCTTTCGGGACGCTAGACGTCGCGCAACTTATCGGGATGCCGCGATGTCGTAAGATGCGTCGTGGTGCATCTTGAGCCGTCGACAGTATTTTCGTGTATTCGCTGAATTGTATCCTTGTGTAGAAAATTAATTCTATATTGTATTGTCGCGTCGCGTTTCGATGTGAGTCGAGTTCCAATATGTGCCATAGCACACGGCCTTTCGTCCTTCGTATCCAGCCGCTTCAAGTTGGGGCCTTTTCAAGCATAGGTACTGTAAATAAATTCCTACAGAGTCGGCAGCTCGCGTGCGTCCTCCTTGGTTCTGCTTGTATCCTGGCAACGATGGTCACCAACCATCAAACAGACCGCCTCAGTACGATAATAAATATAAAAATAAAAAGGGAATAGAACTTCTCATTTCACTTATATTTAAATTAGTTTCTTAAAGTTTTGGCAGGCCGCACTGCTTTCCGCTGTCTTAAACGGGTCAGCCCCCATCGCAGTAGTAACCGCCCTCTCAAAAGTTAGAAAACAGTACGTGTACCTACTATTCTTTCTTTGAGTAAGTAAGAAATGCTATGTATTAAATATATTTCTATTTTCGGAAAAAGAGTAGGTACATAAACATTTTTTAAAAATTGTATTACAAGGCTTTATGTCAAATGAAGACAACTGTTAACTACTTAGATAAGTAGTTAACTTGAACAAAAGTAAGATAGACCTAGCACTAAAGATAATTCAAATATAATATTGCAAATCAGTTTTCAAGATAATGCAATTCAAAGGAAAGAAATTAACCCCACTCTGTCTCTTATCATTTAATTCACCAGGGTTAGCAGCACACTAGAGTTGCCTGGCAAACTGGTCAGACAAATATTAATTTATCTTACTAAGATTGATATCGCAATGGAATATCCATGATGTTGCTTACTCATATAGGCTATCTGATGTCGAGTGTAGGTAGTTACCCATTGTCTGCAAAAGATTTTATCGGGAGCATTGAAGAACTCAATCAGTAGAACAATATACCGAAAGTGATCCACTATTCCATTCATATGGTTTAAGAATATAGCAAATACTCTTCCCACAACCAACTTTGCAAACATTATGATGTAGTCTGCTGTCTGATATATCTTTTCCAGACGTGAAAAAGAAAAGTGTGTTTTTGTACTTTAGATTGGAATGTTGGGTAAAATAGATATTATAAGTTATTTTGAATATTTTAATGTATTGAAGTAAATAAACAGGATGTGTGCACCGTCAAATAAGTTATTTAAATTAAATCCCATAAGAGAATTAAGAAAATAGAAGTAAAGTTTAAAAAAAGTAAATTCAAAAGGGAAATCCACAAGACCTTTTTTAATTTCGAGTAGGTTTTACACAGCGAACAGAAGGTTATATTATTTAATATATTATTGGTTTTACATGATTAAATTATTTATTATTAAATTGCTTTTACTTAGTTGTTATTTTTTTGTTGCTCATATTTTCATATTTTTTTGTCAGGCGTTGAATTTTGAGCAGGATTTAAGAGTGGGTAATCAAAATTAAAAAAACAATCTAAATAATGCTTTGAATTATATTAATCAATTTGTTTTTTTTTTCTATTTCAATTTCCTCGCTGTGGAAACATTTCCATATTTCCATATGTCGTTAAAGTTACAATTATTGAAGGAGACAGGTAATGAGCCAGGGGTTGTCAACGTAGTAAATGTGCATGGTGACCGCTCCTGGGTTTGAAGCCAGGTCGTATAAGCACTCCGGTCCTCTAGGAACAATTGCCTGTAAAAACAAAGCCAATTAAGTAAGTGTACACTTTGTGCGCTCTTGTGATCCTCTACACTTGAGCTCAACACTTCTACGTTAAATCCACACAGTGATCGATGTAGTGAACCCACTAGATTAATTTACTTATTATAAACTATAAGCAAGTTCCAGAATTAATAACATGCCGCATAGAAACAATAGAGCGAGAATAATTTGCTAAATATGGGATCGCACTGTTATCGAATATGCGTTTGGCTAAAGAATTGATTTGAGCACATTTGAAACTCATTGAGCTGGAAAAAATATAACCGGTGCTGATATGTATATAAATGATACATATGTTAACTGTATCATATAGGGCGGCCGCTTGCTTTGCGGTAGGTTTTAAATTCACCATTCCTCTTTTTGTTGCAACAAATAAAGACATTCTTGCAAGAGCTGTATTGCAACCATGATAGCTGAAACTTATCTATATTTAAACTTAAGAAGCATGTAAATTTTTTTTACAATAATAATTTACCGACCTTCACGGCTGTCCTGGACGGTCTTTCGAACCAATCCCTCTCTCCTTTAACAGTAGGCAATTCTCCGAACGTAACGAGGCCAGTAGCAACCAAATCACCAGAGTAAGCTATCGGGAACCAAGGGTATATTGGGTGGTTCGAATCGCAGGGCAATTCACTAGTCATATTATGGTAGAAATGGCGACCTGAAATTAAATTAAATTAAAAATTGAAGATTCACT
This sequence comes from Bembecia ichneumoniformis, assembly GCA_910589475.2. Lineage (NCBI taxonomy): Eukaryota > Metazoa > Arthropoda > Insecta > Lepidoptera > Sesiidae > Bembecia > Bembecia ichneumoniformis. The sequence continues at coordinate 4,770,264 of OU342537.1, read as the reverse complement.
CTCCCTAGTTTCTTCTTTCATAAGGGTGGTTTCGCTTACCCATCCCGGGAATGCAAGCCTGTTTGGTGAATATAGAATTTTCAATATCTTTCCTAGACGAGGATATTCTCGTTAGTTCCCCATTGAAGCCGGTCACCCAAACTGCGTCCTCTTGCAGGAACTTCTTTTTGTTGCGGGATGCAAGTCTTTCTTCTTTGCTTTTTTGCTGCAGACTTTCTGTAGGTATAACATTGTATTTATTATGATAGACTGGAGAATCTCTACTTAAATAAACATAATACTTCGCACTGTTTTGGTATATTAATATTAACAGAGAAAATGTAAGAATAAAATACGTCTTGCTAGTGCATAACTGAAACAGATTTATAGTTCACACCTTCAGAGACGAAGTACTGCTGAATAGTATAATACTTCTTCCCATTATCGCCAGCGGGCGTCCATTCGGTGTATCCCATTGTTTTCCAGTCAAAAGCAGCGTTTCTATAATCATCTGGTATCTGAACAGAAGAATAATAAGTTAATTTTGTCATCGATTAGTATACTCAGTAAATAGGTAAACTTACAACATTTAATTGAACTTACAGCGACTTGCAAGCCGGCAACGTTGCCATTGTCATCGTACAGACCACAGACGATCAGGTCTGAGTAGCAATATGCAACCAACTGTTGAAGAGGGCCTGGAGGTCTTTCGGTCAGAGTCCATTTTTCAGAGACGGCATCCTTAATAGTCAACGGAATTTCGTAGAAAAAATTATTTAGAACTGGGATTCCGACGTCATATTTCACTGTAAAAATATAATTTAATTTTCTTAATATTGAATATAGTTCAAACTTTAGTAAAATAGTGTGAAAAACAGAAGATAAATATTTTCTTTTAAAATATAGTAAAATTTTATAGTAAACTTTTTTTAAAACTTTTCAAAAATATAGTAAGTACTTTTGTTGTAGAATGTTTATTATTCATATGGAATATTAAAATATTAACTTTACAGTTGGGGTACTCATATAATAAATTAGAATTATTTTTTCTTACCTCTAAGGTTGGGTTTCAATGACGTAACTGAAAAAGGACAATATTAACAATTATATTTTTTTAATAAAATTCAGTTAAAGCTAAAACTTTATTGCATAATAACCCTCACTAAAAAACCGTAAAATATGTTGTGTTGGCAAATCGATGACTAGATAAAAAAAATCACCAACTTTCCTTTTCTGTTAAAGTTATATTATTTCGATGATTAATACCAGCGAACTGAAATATTAATACTAATACCTAATCATATAATATAATAAATTGCATTGCGCGACCGACTAACCATCACACCGTTCTGTCACAGTGATGTGATGATGTGAAATGTGTGATGGTACTGATTTACTAACATTCATACCAATGTTTTATATACATACATTAGTATTGAATATAGGAAAACGCTTTCCTCACTTAACACCGTTTATGCGCTGTAACTAATAAATACTAATTAATCATTAATACACTTTACTAAATACTAGCCGATGCCCGTGACTTCGTTCGCGTGCACTTCATCTTAAGATATGAACAAAAACTGATATTATGAACTAAACAAAAATTAAAATGTGTAGGTAACTAATAGACTAAGCATTAGGCTTGAGCTTCTTACCACTTATCACAAAAAGAGCACAAAACACCACCAACTGTTTCATTTTGCAATAAGTTTTAGACGAGTCGGCAGCTACTGGTAATGTGTAAGTAAAAAGATCGCGAAGCCTCTTTTATACAAAAATAATAACAATAGAAGTCCTGACATAATATTAACCACAATTAACAATTAGGTACTAATGAGATATTTTACAGTACGTATTATTGTGAAGTTAATTTGTACAATTTGCTATGATACCTACATTTTAAAAGAAAATCCATTAGAAATAGTAGCGTTTCTAATGTGATTTCGTTGGTAATTTTTCCTTGTTTTTGAATCGTAAAAAATCGAAGCAACTGTTTATTACAAAAAAAAAATGTGACCTTAGAGTCCCTAGAGAATCAGAAAAATATCAATAAGAAAAATAAGCCTACTAAAATGTGTTCTCTTGATCAAAATAGGTAATCAGATTCTCTGAATACGACCGACTGTCGCAGTAGGTGCAGAGAGAAAATAGTTAGCAAGAACAAGCAAGGACTATGACAATAGGGAAATTGGCTTTTACAACGCATATCAAATCTATTCAAAATTGTTGACCAAATTTTTTAATATAAAGTCGTTAAACGGGCAGAAGACCCACTTGATAGTGTAGATAGCTACTGTCGCCTATAACACAAGGGATATCCAAATGGGTTCCCATTTGGATATCCCTTGTGTTATATGCGTATCCGTCACTAACGAAAGCATAACAAATAATGACATTTTATTTACCAATGTTAATAGGTCATGATCTCTAGTCCGAGTACGCAGGTGTCCTGGCTGTCCCAGAAGATCAGCAATCTTCTATGACATTTTATTAGCTGATACCGACAGATGTTTGAATATTTATAAGAGCTAAGAAAATTATTTAGAACTAGCTGTGCCCGCGGCTTCGCCCGCGTGAAATTCAGATTATTTCTCGGTATCCGGTACCTACCTCGCAGTCGTAGCGTACGTACCTTGACCTACTTACCCTGCCTCTGTGTCTTCACGGCTCAGTCGCGCTTTACATATTTTATCGCATTATCTCTTTAACCATACGTCCAAAACATAATTATGCAATAAAAAGCAAAAATCGCGTGTATTGGGACGTCTATTGTGTATTGTGACTTGTGACGATAAACTTGCTGATTTTGATAAGGATTCATAATTTTGGATAATATGGCCAATAAACGTCACTTAACGATTTTAAATATTTTTTAACACATGAAAGTATAGATTTAATTTTTTTTTGAAATATGATTTTTTTGTAGGCTGCCTACAAAAACCAACATAGAAAATAATTATGTACATCTCTCCGTTAAAGCAGCGTTCGAAAGAAGCGTTTTCGTTCGATCGTTTTTTCGTTGACTTACTTTGCTGATTCGATTACTACGTCAAAGCTTTTTCATTTTAGGAGATAAAATATAGCTTATGTCTATCCTGAAATTCTATTCTAACTATTGCTGAAAGAATTTAAAAAAAAATAGTAGTTTCGAAGAATACCACCTACATACTAACAAACAAACAAACACACAAACATTACCTCTTTACAATATTAATATAGTTAAGTGAGTCATTTTTATTTCTTAGTATTTTTCTCGGTAAAGTAATTTTGAATTGAAATTGTGATTAATCTTTGATTTAGAATCCTGCATTAGAAAGGAAAAATCAGGCTATATTAAAAAGCACATAAACTACGTGAGAATGGTCATAGAAAACCATATCGTAATTAGGATTAGACAGGGTGAAGATAATAGCACATTATTTTCCAAGAGTTTGGTAATTTACATTCAAATACTGACTGTGTGGTAGTGAAGAATGCAAAAACATTTTTGTTTCGTGTGCAAAACGAAAATTGGTATACGTCTCGTCGGATTAGGCGATTTATGTATTTACTTGGAAAGCGAAATTATAGGGAAATGTCAAAAGTGTTCTAAGGTGCTTTGGGTTCAAATACCTAAGCAAAAATAAAAACGGTATTGTCGGATTTTCGGATTTAGTAGTGGCAGGGCACACTGCGTTTCGCAGTCATTTGGGAGTCTGGCATCAGAAACCCCTCACAGAAGATAGCCGTAAAATAACAGAATTTGTGCTGTTGTGTTTCGGTGAGTGATTAAGGGATGCCAGAGACAATTTCCTTATTCCTTCCTAATCGGCAGCGCAGTCGCTGTGGCATTGCTATTGTTATAGGGCGACGGTATCCCACCTACTATTAAGTGGACCGTCTGCCTGCTGATGCGCTTTACATAAAATAGTGATAAATAAATTTAAATTTATTATTTAGAAAAAATAGACACGCAAATAGGTTTGTTAAAAAGGCCGCGATATTGGTTAGAATGGTTGGTGTACTACAAATATAAAGAAATTTTTGAACAAGTACAAAAAATATTTTTTTTTTTTAAGTCAGTTGAATTTTGAAGATTTTTAAAATTTCTCTTAACATATTTGAGTAAAAATCACAGTGGTTTCTGTAAGACGCAGAAGTTATTAGAACAAATTTACTCGTGAGATGCTTTGAAGTTTAGTCACAGGAAACGAAAGAAAGAAAGCCCGGTGATTGGTTGTTGAAGTTACAAATGTTAATGTTACAAGTTTTAATATAGAATGAGAGTTTAATTGATATTTTAAACTGTCAAAATTGTGTTATATTTGATAAGTAGATAAGTAGATTATATTGATAGTATTACTTTTTATAGTTGACATCAAAGAAGTATAACGTTTCACTTGGATATTATATACTGTTTTAAATAAAGTTATATACTGTATTCAAATAAATACTGTTAAATACTTACTGTTTATTAATTTAATTTATTATTTTTTTAAAATTCAGTATAGTATTTCTTTAAGCTCTAAAGTTTCTTAGAGAGGTTTCCGTTATTACCTGTACTTTTGGTATTTAGAATACTCACTTCCTGAAAAACCAATCCCGGGGCGAATGACTAACCAGCTTAAAATCGAGGGATAACAACGCACTGGAAGAAAGCAATGTAAGTTAGAGGATAGTTAGAGTTAGAGGAATGAATATTCGCAGTGTTGGCGATTTTGTGCCCTTTAATAATACCTAATGATATATCATTATCATCATATCGTCGTCTTTATCATGATCTTTATTTAGAACAAGTAGAGTAACAACAAATGAAATTATCAACTTGGAAACATTAAACAAATAAATCCAACCTTTAACGAATCTGACCTAAAACGAAAAATTCTTATACTGTTTTATATCTTCTTGTTGCGTCTTTAAATACAAATTTTATTTGCTTTAAAAATAGAATACAAAGTATTTACATTTATTTGATTCATAATGAAAAAACGCCTACGTACCTACTAACTGATTTCTGTCCCGACAAACTAGGTTTAGAACAGATCGAATTAAACTTGACCAGTAACAATAATATCTAGATTTTTTTAATGTTAAGACAGGGTGACGGTCCAATTGATGGTAGGTGGCTAACGTCGTTTATAAGACAAACAACGCCAAAGCCGCTACAAGTGCGCTGCCGACTACAATAGGATTAAGGATAAGGGATTAGAAGGGGATAGGGAAATGGGCTCTGGCATCCCTTACTCATTCACCGAAACACAACAGCACACGTGCTGTTATTTCACAGTGGTCTTCTGTAAAGGGGTGGTTACTGCCGTCAGTTGGGCTGCCCAAATGACTGCGAAACGCAGTGTGCCCTGCCACTACTTTCCAGATTCAGACCAGAGCCAAATTTGAAACGTTCATTTTTCCAAGTTGACCCAGCTGAGAATCCAACCCGGAAACCCTAGAACAGAGCGTTAAGGCAGCACCCTAACGACTCATCCAACGGCATTATTTAAAAATGTTTATTTTTAAATAATGCCTGTATAGGTCATTGTCATTTTATAGCAACAATCCAGTACCGCAGAGACCAAAGAAAGATATTGTTTGAAGAATTTATGAGAACTGTCTGGTATGAGCACTCGCTCCGTCTTTTGTGCAGCAGCTTCCAATGTTAGTTATGATGGTTGCCAACTTTCGTCGGAAAGTTGCACCTTAAAAGAAGAAGAAGAAGAATAAAAGTAGAAGGGGTAACGCACAGACTTAGCTCGAGTAGTTCGATAGGTTTATTCCTTGGGAAGATTGCATAGATTGTACTAGAGACCACAATTGTTTAGATCTTCGAACATGTATTTTACCCGTTTATTAAACCCTTTCCTCACATGTCTTACAATATTATCGGATATGCAATTTCTTTGCGATCGATCCCTCACTCACACAGGTACCATAGGCGTCTACCGAATGTAGAACCTTCGTCTACCTAGTCGACATCCAAGCTTTTTCCAAGCTTGTTCTACCGGTATAATATATTTAAAGATGTAATTTTTATAATATTTTATGGCATAATATTTTGAGAAAAGACTCTGCGGGACTACATTATCGATAACAACTATAATTTTGATACAATATTTGAATTATCTGACTTATCATCTTTTTGATAAAATGTGTTTATTTTTATCAAACTTAATTCATTGTAGTGATTTAAAATCTCATATAAATAAAATTGAAGTGTTTGTTTGTAATTTCGCATACGTTGATATTAAGGGATTCTAAAATCTTAAAGGTCTCCCTCACTCCCTTTCGGCCGACCTATGAATGGCGAATAAAGTGATTTTCAATTAAAAAATCTATGTCTAACAATAACAGCCTTTGAAACGTCTTGTGAAATTGAATTAAACCAATTTATAAAATGTTATCAGTTGATATTTAGTTTTGAAATTTGAATTAACAAGTTGTTAATAGTTGTTCTTGTGTAGTAAATTAATTCTATACTTATTGTATTGTCGCGTCGCGTTTCGATGTGAGTTGCGTCCCAAGATGTGCCATAGCACACGGTCTTCCGCCCTTCGTATCCAGCCGCTTCAAGTTCAAGCATATTATTATTATTATCTTCTTAGTCGCTATTTCTGTCTACTAGAGTACCAGTATCACTTCGTCCATTGCTGAAATTTTGTGATCGTAACGTAAACTAAAGCTCTCTACCTATACCTACCACGTTAAGAAACTGTAGTACTTTTTTTATAGAGGCATTCTTCACATCTTCACAAGCTATTGTGTGTCTTCTTAAGATGTGACTGCGCTTGTGCATCAAGGGGCTACACTCTAAAGGGCCACAATCTTCAAGCATAGGTACTGTAAATAAAGTCCTACAGAGTTAGCAGTTCGCCAGCGTTCTCCTTGGTTCTACTTGTATCCTGGCAACGATGGTCACCAACCATCAAACAGACCGCCTCAGTGCGGAAAAATTGAACTACCAGCCACCCTTAAAATAAAAAAAATATGGGAATAAAACTTCTCACTTCACTTATGTTTTATTTTGTTTCTTAAATTTTTCGCTGTCTTAAACAGGACAGCCCGCATCGCAATAGTAACCGCCCTCTCAAAAGTTAGAAAACAGTACGTTTGCTATTCTTTCGTTGAGTAAGTATTAGTTTGCTATATACTAAATATATTTGTATTTTCGGAAAAAGCGTAGGAACATAAACATTTTTTAAAGTTGTATTAAAAGGCTGTATTGCCAAATGATGACTAATCTTGTCACAATTGGAAACTACTTAGATAAGTAGTTAACTGAACAAAATAAGATAGACCAAGCACTAAAGATAAATTAAGTATGCAATTCAAAGGAATTGACAGATATTAATTTATCCTATTAAGGTTGACATCGCAATGGAATATCTATGATGTTGCTTACTCATATAGGCTACCTGATGTCGAGTGTAGGTAGGTACCCATTTTCTGCAAAAGATTTTATCAACAGCATATTTGAAGAACACAATCAGTAGAACAATATACCGAAAGTGATCCACTATTCCATTCATATGGTTTGAATATAGCAAATACTCTTCTCACAACCAACTTTGCAAACATTATGATGTAGTCTGCTGTCTGATATATCTTTTCCAGACGTGAAAAAGAAAAGTGTGTTTTTGTACTTTAGATTGGAATGTTGGGTAAAATAGATATTATAAGTTATTTTGAATATTTTAATGTATTGAAGTAAATAAACAGGATGTGTGCACCGTCAAATAAGTTATTTAAATTAAATCCCATAAGAGAATTAAGAAAATAGAAGTAAAGTTTAAAAAAAGTAAATTCAAAAGGGAAATCCACAAACCTTTTTTTAATTTCGAGTAGGTTTTACAAAGCGAACAGAAGGTTATATTATTTCGATGGTTTTACATGATTAAATTATTTATTATTAAATTGCTTTTAGTTGTTTTTTTTGTTGCTCATATTTTTTTTGTCAGGCGTTGAATTTTGAGCAGGATTTAAGAGTGGGTAATCAAAATTAAAAAACAATCTAAATAATGCTTTGAATTATATTAATCAATTTGTAATTTTTGAAGAACCTTTGTTTTTTTCTATTTCAATTTCCTCGCTGTGGAAACATTTCCATATTTCCATATGTCGTTAAAGTTACAATTATTGAAGGAGACAGGTAATGAGCCAGGGGTTGTCAACGTAGTAAATGTGCATGGTGACCGCTCCTGGGTTTGAAGCCAGGTCGTATAAGCACTCCGGTCCTCTAGGAACAATTGCCTGTAAAAACAAAGCCAATTAAGTAAGTGTACACTTTGTGCGCTCTTGTGATCCTCTACACTTGAGCTCAACACTTCTACATTAAATCCACACAGCGATCGATGTAGTGAACCCACTAGATTAATTTACTTATTATAAACTATAAACAAGTTCCAGAATTAATAACATGCCGCATAGAAACATAGAGCGAGAATAATTTGCTAAATATGGGATCGCACTGTTATCGAATATGCGTTTGGCTAAAGAATTGATTTGAGCACATTTGAAACTCATTGAGCTGGAAAAAATATAACCGGTGCTGATATGTATATAAATGATACATATGTTAACTGTATCATATAGGGCGGCCGCTTGCTTTGCGGTAGGTTTTAAATTCACCATTCCTCTTTTTGTTGCAACAAATAAAGACATTCTTGCAAGAGCTGTATTGCAACCATGATAGCTGAAACTTATCTATATTTAAACTTAAGAAGCATGTAAATTTTTTTTACAATAATAATTTACCGACCTTCACGGCTGTCCTGGACGGTCTTTCGAACCAATCCCTCTCTCCTTTAACAGTAGGCAATTCTCCGAACGTAACGAGGCCAGTAGCAACCAAATCACCAGAGTAAGCTATCGGGAACCAAGGGTATATTGGGTGGTTCGAATCGCAGGGCAATTCACTAGTCATATTATGGTAGAAATGGCGACCTGAAATTAAATTAAATTAAAAATTGAAGATTCACTCTCCCTAGTTTCTTCTTTCATAAGGGTGGTTTCGCTTACCCATCCCGGGAATGCAAGCCTGTTTGGTGAATATAGAATTTTCAATATCTTTCCTAGACGAGGATATTCTCGTTAGTTCCCCATTGAAGCCGGTCACCCAAACTGCGTCCTCTTGCAGGAACTTCTTTTTGTTGCGGGATGCAAGTCTTTCTTCTTTGCTTTTTTGCTGCAGACTTTCTGTAGGTATAACATTGTATTTATTATGATAGACTGGAGAATCTCTACTTAAATAAACATAATACTTCGCACTGTTTTGGTATATTAATATTAACAGAGAAAATGTAAGAATAAAATACGTCTTGCTAGTGCATAACTGAAACAGATTTATAGTTCACACCTTCAGAGACGAAGTACTGCTGAATAGTATAATACTTCTTCCCATTATCGCCAGCGGGCGTCCATTCGGTGTATCCCATTGTTTTCCAGTCAAAAGCAGCGTTTCTATAATCATCTGGTATCTGAACAGAAGAATAATAAGTTAATTTTGTCATCGATTAGTATACTCAGTAAATAGGTAAACTTACAACATTTAATTGAACTTACAGCGACTTGCAAGCCGGCAACGTTGCCATTGTCATCGTACAGACCACAGACGATCAGGTCTGAGTAGCAATATGCAACCAACTGTTGAAGAGGGCCTGGAGGTCTTTCGGTCAGAGTCCATTTTTCAGAGACGGCATCCTTAATAGTCAACGGAATTTCGTAGAAAAAATTATTTAGAACTGGGATTCCGACGTCATATTTCACTGTAAAAATATAATTTAATTTTCTTAATATTGAATATAGTTCAAACTTTAGTAAAATAGTGTGAAAAACAGAAGATAAATATTTTCTTTTAAAATATAGTAAAATTTTACAGTAAATATAGTAAAACTTCTTTTAAAACTTTTCAAAAATATAGTAAGTACTTTTGTTGTAGAATGTTTATTATTCATATGGAATATATAAAATATTAATTTTACAGTTGGGGTACTCATATAATAAATTATTTTTTCTTACCTCTAAGGTTGGGACTCAATGACGTAACTGAAAAAAGACAATATTAACAATTATATATTTGTTTTATAAAATTCAGTTGAAGCTAAAACTTTATTGCATGATAACCCTCACTAAAAAACCGTAAAATATGTCGAAGATGTTGTGTTGGCAAATCGATGACTAGATAAAACAACTATATTATTCGATATAAGTTTTTAACGTTAGATAACGTTATATTATTATATTATTTCGATGATTAATACCAGTGAACTGAAATATTATTAATAATACCTAACTATATAATATATATTGCATTACGCGACCGACTAACGTGAACTGTGTGATGGTCAGGAAATAATTTTACTAATCTTCACACAATTTAAATACCAATGTCAAGGTAAGGAAACTGATTTACTAACATTCATACCAATGTGTCATATACATTTTCCTCACTTTAACACCGTTTATGCGCTGTAACTAATAAATACTAATTAATCATTAATACACTTTACTAAATACTAGCCGATGCCCGTGACTTCGTTCGCGTGCACTTCATCTTAAGATATGAACAAAAACTGATATTATGAACTAAACAAAAATTAAAATGTGTAGGTAATTAATAGACTGCATTATAGGCTTGAGCTTCTTACCACTTATCACAAAAAGAGCACAAAACACGACTAACTGTTTCATTTTGCAATAAGTTGTAGACGAGTCAGCAGCTATTGGTAATGTGTAAGTAAGAAGATCGGGAAGCTACTTTTATACAAAAATAATAACAATAGGTGTCGCGACATAATAACAATTAGGTATTAACAATTAACAATTAGGTACTAATGAGATATTTTACAATACGTATTATTGTGAAGTTAATTTGCACAATTCGCTATGATACATTTTAAACGAAAATCCATTAGAAAGAGTAGCGTTTCTAATGTGATTTCGTTGGTAATTTTTCCTTGTTTTTGAATCGTAGAAATCGAAGCAACTGTTTATTACAAAAAAAAAAAAATTGACCTTAGAGAATTAGAAAAATATCGATAAGAAAAATAACCCTACTAAAATATGTTCTCTTGATCAAAATAAGTAATCAGATTTTCTGAATACGACCGATTAAAACCGATTTTCTGATTCGGACACATGAAAGGTGCAGAGAGAAAATAGTTGGCAACAACAAGCAAGGACTATGACAAAAGGGAAATTGGCTTTGACAACACATATCAAAACTACTCAAAATTGTTGACCTAACTTTTTAATATAAAAGTCTTTAAAAAACGGGCGGAAGACCCACTTGATGGTGTAGATGGCTACTGTCGCCTATAACACAAACAACGCCATAAATGCTGCAAGTGTGCTGCCGACCATAGTTGGATTAAGGATAGGGATTTAGGAAGGGATATCCAAATGGACTCCGCTATTCGTCACTAACGAAAGCATAACAAATGACATTTCGTTTACCAACGTTGATAGGGTATAATCTCTACTCCGATTAGTACGCAGGTGTTCTGTCTGTCCCAGAAGATCAGCAATATTCTATGACATTTTATTAGCTGATACAGATATTCGAATATTTATAAGAGCTAAGAAAATTGTTGAGAACTAGCTACTGTCTTTTGACATACCTATGACTATTTTGTCAGCATCTTCAAACTCTACAACTTTTCAATAGAAAATAATTATACGAGTATACGTCTCTCAGTTAAAGCAGCGTTCGAAAGAAACCTTTTCGTTCGATCATTTTCTCGTCGACTTACTTAATAAATTCGTTTACCACGAAAAGGCTTTTTCATTTTACTAGATAGCCCATATCCATTCTGAAATTCAATTCCAATTATTGTTGAAGTTTTTATAAGTTTTTATATTGAAGTTTTTTGATAAGAAAGAATTTCTTAATTCGGTTGAGTAGTTTCGAAGATTGTCTCCTACATATAAACATACAAACAAACAAACACACACTTTACCTCTTTATAATACTAGTATAGATAAAGTGAAAGTAATTTTTATTTCTTATTGTTTTTCTCGGTAAATTAATTTTGAATTGAAATAATAATGGTTTTATTGATACAGAACCCTGTATTAGAAAGAAAAAAATCAGGCTAAATTAAGAAAATGTATAATAAGCACATAAACTCACGTGGCTCATAGAAAAACCATATCGAAATTAAGATTAGACAGGGTGAAGATAATAGCCCATTATTATCCAAGAGTTTGGTAATTTACATTCAAATACTGACTGTGTGGTAGTGAAGAGTGCAAAAACATTTTTATTTCGTGTGCAAAACGAAAATTATTGGTATACATCTTGTCGGATTAGCCGATTTACGTATTTACAATTGGAAAGCGAAATTATAGGGAAATGTCAAAAGTTTTTTAAGTTGCTTTGGGTCAAATTAGGTAAAAATAAAAACGGTATCGTCGGATTTTCAGATTTAGTAGTGGTAGGGCACACTGCGTTTCGCATTCATTTAGAGTCTGGCACCAGAAACCCCTCACAGAAGATGGCCGTAAAATAACAGAATTTGTGCTGTTGTGTGTCGGTGAGTGATTAAGGGATGCCAGAGACAATTTCCTTATTCCTTCTCAATCGTCAGCACAGTCGCTGTGGCATTGCTATTGTTATAGGGCGACGTTATCCACCTACTATTAAGTGGACCGTCAGCCTGCTGACGCGCTTTACATAAAATAAGACATTACAAAAATGGACACGTAAATATGTTTGTTAAAAAGGCCGATATTGGGTAGAACGGTGGGTGTATTACAAATTTAAAGAAATTTTTGAACAAGTGCAAAAAATAGTAATTTTTTAAGTCAGTTGAAATTAGTGAAGTTTTTTAAAGTTTCTCTTAGAATATTTGAATACAAAATACACAGAAGTTATTAGAGCAAATTTACTCGTGAGAATCGAATTTTGTATTGAATGAGAGTTTAAATGATATTTTAAACTGTTATTTGATAAGTAGTAAGTATTATTTTTTATAGTTGACATCAAAGAAGTACTTATAACGTTTCACATGCTTATTATATACTGTTTTAAATAAAGTTATACACTGTATTCAAATAAATACTGTTAAATACTTATTGTTTATTAATTTAATTTATTAATTTTTAAAAATTAAGTATAGTATTTCTTTGAGTGGTTTTCGTTATTACCTATACTTTTGGTATTTAGAATACTCACTTCCTGAAAGACCAATCCCGGGGTGAATGACTAACCAGCCTAAAATCGAGGGAAAACAACGCACTGGAAGAAAGCAAGGTAATGACTATGTAAGTTAGCGGAATGAATATACGCAGAGTTAGGGCTTTTGTGCCTAGCCTAATAATACCTAATATATCATTATCATCATATCGTCGTATATTATCATCATGATCTTTATTTAGAACCAGTAAAGTAACAATAAATGAATTATCAACTTGGAAACATTAAACAAATAAATCCAACCTCTAACGAATCTGACCTAAAACGAAAAATTCTTATACTGTTTTATATCTTCTTGTTGCGTCTTTAAATACAAATTTTATTTGCTTTAAAAATAGAATACAAAGTATTTACATTTATTTGATTCATAATGAAAAAACGCCTACGTACCTACTAACTGATTTCTGTCCCGACAAACTAGGTTTAGAACAGATCGAATTAAACTTGACCAGTAACAATAATATCTAGATTTTTTTAATGTTAAGACAGGGTGACGGTCCAATTGATGGTAGGTGGCTAACGTCGTTTATAAGACAAACAACGCCAAAGCCGCTACAAGTGCGCTGCCGACTACAATAGGATTAAGGATAAGGGATTAGAAGGGGATAGGGAAATGGGCTCTGGCATCCCTTACTCATTCACCGAAACACAACAGCACACGTGCTGTTATTTCACAGTGGTCTTCTGTAAAGGGGTGGTTACTGCCGTCAGTTGGGCTGCCCAAATGACTGCGAAACGCAGTGTGCCCTGCCACTACTTTCCAGATTCAGACCAGAGCCAAATTTGAAACGTTCATTTTTCCAAGTTGACCCAGCTGAGAATCCAACCCGGAAACCCTAGAACAGAGCGTTAAAGCAGCACCCTAACGACTCATCCAACGGCATTATTTAAAAATGTTTATTTTTAAATAATGCCTGTATAGGTCATTGTCATTTTATAGCAACAATCCAGTACCGCAGAGACCAAAGAAAGATATTGTTTGAAGAATTTATGAGAACTGTCTGGTATGAGCACTCGCTCCGTCTTTTGTGCAGCAGCTTCCAATGTTAGTTATGATGGTTGCCAACTTTCGTCGGAAAGTTGCACCTTAAAAGAAGAAGAAGAAGAATAAAAGTAGAAGGGGTAACGCACAGACTTAGCTCGAGTAGTTCGATAGGTTTATTCCTTGGGAAGATTGCATAGATTGTACTGGAGACCACAATTGTTTAGATCTTCGAACATGTATTTTACCCGTTTATTAAACCCTTTCCTCACATGTCTTACAATATTATCGGATATGCAATTTCTTTGCGATCGATCCCTCACTCACACAGGTACCATAGGCGTCTACCGAATGTAGAACCTTCGTCTACCTAGTCGACATCCAAGCTTTTTCCAAGCTTGTTCTACCGGTATAATATATTTAAAGATGTAATTTTTATAATATTTTATGGCATAATATTTTGAGAAAAGACTCTGCGGGACTACATTATCGATAACAACTATAATTTTGATACAATATTTGAATTATCTGACTTATCATCTTTTTGATAAAATGTGTTTATTTTTATCAAACTTAATTCATTGTAGTGATTTAAAATCTCATATAAATAAAATTGAAGTGTTTGTTTGTAATTTCGCATACGTTGATATTAAGGGATTCTAAAATCTTAAAGGTCTCCCTCACTCCCTTTCGGCCGACCTATGAATGGCGAATAAAGTGATTTTCAATTAAAAAATCTATGTCTAACAATAACAGCCTTTGAAACGTCTTGTGAAATTGAATTAAACCAATTTATAAAATGTTATCAGTTGATATTTAGTTTTGAAATTTGAATTAACAAGTTGTTAATAGTTGTTCTTGTGTAGTAAATTAATTCTATACTTATTGTATTGTCGCGTCGCGTTTCGATGTGAGTTGCGTCCCAAGATGTGCCATAGCACACGGTCTTCCGCCCTTCGTATCCAGCCGCTTCAAGTTCAAGCATATTATTATTATTATCTTCTTAGTCGCTATTTCTGTCTACTAGAGTACCAGTATCACTTCGTCCATCTTTATTTAGAACCAGTAAAGTAACAATAAATGAATTATCAACTTGGAAACATTAAACAAATAAACTGAATAACACAGAGAATAACACACATATCCCGAATGTTGTATTCGTCTTAAAATATAAATTTTAATTGCTTTAAAAATAGAATACAAAGTACATTTATTTGTTTCATAATGAAAAAACCAGTTAGTCGTATGCGTACTTACTAACTGATTTCTGTCTCTACAAACTAGGTTTAGAAAAGATCGAATTAAACTTGACCAGTAACGATAATATCTAGATGTTTATTTTTAAATAATGCCTGTATAGGTCATTGTCATTTTATAGCAACAATCCAGTACCGCAGAGACCAAAGAGAGATATCCTGTTTGAAGAATTTATGAGAATGTTTTGGTATGAGAGCACTCGCTCCGTCTTTTGTGCAGCAGCTTCCATTGTTAGCCTTGATGGTTTCCAACTTTCGTCGAAAAGTTGCACCTTAAAGCAAGAAGATGAAGAAGGGGTAACGCACACACTTAGTCGAGTAATTTGATAGGTTTCCCTGGGAAGATTGCATAGATTGTACTGGACCACAATTATTTAGATCTTTGGACATGTATTTTACCCGGTTGGTAAATGCTTTACTTGTCTTATAATATTATCGGACATGCAATTTCTTTGCGATCAATCTCATACATCAAATCTCACTCACAGGTACTACACTCACACTCTACCGAATTTAGAACCTTCGTCTACCTAATCGACATCCAAGCTAATGATTCACTAAAGTCCATTATAAAATGGCTTCAAAATAATAATTTAAAAATAAATATTGAAAAAACAAAAATAATGTATTTTAAGCTTAGAAACAAGATGCAAACAAAAATTTATGTTAATTATTTAAATGAAACTATACAGGAAACTGATTTGACAAAATTCTTGGGACTACACATTGATAATAAATTAACATGGAAGTTCACATAGATAATGTATGTAAATTAAATCAGTATTCATTTGCTTTAAATAAGTTGAGAAGAGTAGTAGAACAATCTGCAGTAGATACTGCCTGCCATGGCCTAGCGGCTGCAATCATAAGATATGGTGTCATTTTCTGAGGAAACTCTACTGATAATCAAAGAGTATTTAGAGGTCAAAAGAGTGTATTAGAGCCATCTGTGATTTAAAACAAAGAGAATCATGTAAAATATATTTCAAAAAGTTAAAAATTTTGACTGTGCCTTCATTGTATATATTTGAATGTATAATGTTCATAATTTGTTCATTCACGACATAATGATAAGCTTTGTATGGTCCCTGCCAAAACTAGAATGAAAAAAATAAGTGTCTTTTGTATGGCACCACAATTGTACAATAAAATTCCATTAAATATAAGAAATATTGGAAAACTGGCAGTGTTCAAGAAACAATTACGTAATTTTTTGGTGGAAAAAGCATATTATTCCCTCAAAGAATTTTTGATTGATAAAACTATATAGTGCAAACGATGCAAACTATGTCTTTTAACCATGTCTTTTAGATTTTTCTTCTTTTCTATTAGATAAATTTGTGTTTTAGATTTGCATACCGCTAGTCGGTTGAATATGTGGACATATATGTATAAAATTTACAACTTGTATACCATATTCAGCAAATAAATTAATTTGAATTTGAAAGCTTTTTCTAAGCTTGTTCTACCGGTATAACATATTTAAAGATGTAATTTTTATAATATTTTATGGCATAATATTTTGAGAAAAGACTCTGCGGGACTACATTAGCGATAACAACTATAATTTTGATACAATTTGAATTATGGGTATTTCTTCGAAATTTCATTCTTCGACTGATTCATATGGCCAAAATTTAATTTCACTTTTAGCTCTGTAACACAAGTTCATATGAAAATAGGTATACCAAAGGTATATATTTGAATGAGGGACTCGTTTTTATAAAGTAGTTTTCAAGATATCGAGGTTCAAATATTTTGTGCCCATATGAATCAGAATTTGTTACAGATGAATCAGAAACAGAAATAAAAATTAAAAACTTTATGTAGATGGGCTCTATTAAGAAAATAATTATGTTTTAACAACAACAATAATCTAAATTATTATACTTAAGTAATTGACTTTGCTATAACTTTTCATAATTCAGAAGTACAAACTTATTCTAATAATGCTACTTTTGACATCAGTCTTAGTTAAGCAGTCTTAATTATTAATTAGAATAAATAATCACATTACTGTATTTATTACTAACAATAAAGTAACAACAATGAGATCAACTTTAAATTAATGGCATTTTTGACATCACTGTCTTAACTTTCAAAGATACATATTTATTAGTAGGTATGGTTAACTAATAAGTTATGAAGTCAAAGTTAAGAAGGTACTAAAAGAAATATTTCCTTGGCTTTTTGCATGGGACGGAGATACTTTCAATATCATCCTTAATGCCTTTTTCTATTTTGCGAGATCTTGAATTTTTGGAGGAAGATGGAATAATCATATCTTCACCAATGGCGTAAAACTCTTTTGTCCGTTTATCATATTAAGGCTTTTTATAGATAACAATGTCCTCATCGTCAGAATCTAAGCGATCATCCACGCTTTTCTGATGTAGGGTCGATAGGATATCTCTGGTGAATTTTGAAGTTATAAGTTTTCATCGATTGCCGAAGTCTCCATCCAAAAGCTGTCGTCATTGGGAAGGTCAATGTCATGTTGGGCTGTATCTGAATCTTTTTACTATTGTTAATAAGGAAAATTAATGTGTGAGATAAAATGTGTCATTTATCGAATAAATTTATACTCCTGTGATTTTTGAATTATTCAAAAGGTTATAGCTAAGTAAATGTAATAAATAAGACTTTGAACTACTGACTTGTACACGGTAAAAAATTGGACAAGGAGACAAAAGCGCTCCTTTCGTGCTGGAGAGGCGAAAACAAATTTATTTTATGATTCATATGGGGTTCTGACCATATAAATCAGGCACAGATGAATCAGATTTTTGCCTAAAATCATGCATAACTCATCATACATACAGACTTCAGTATTGTCATTTTTCTACACGAATCTGTAACCCAAAAGCATCACACGAAGCTCAGATTAAAGTTTTAAAACAATAAAATAAATTTTATATAGTAGGCATTGTAATCAGTATGCCACCTGAACCAAGCACAGATGAATCAGACATTTACCTTCGTAACACCGGGATCTAAGCTAACCAGCCACACGTTCACCTTCTAGCTTGTCCGTTGCATGACTAACTTCCCCCACATGGAAAGCCAGACTCTCATTATTATTACCCGACTAAGTACGGTCAAGCGCAGGTTCCGCCACATGAATCAGTATTATACGCCGGACACTTCTTATTTAATTATTTATGAACACACGAATGTAGTTATAACTAATATACATTTTTTTTGTAAGAGGACAATTCATTTCCTTTCGATTAAATTGTAATTAATATTGATGTATCAAAGGGAAAATGTGACATGGACCATTTTGTTCCGGAAAATGGCAAACGGACGCACCATATGAATCAGAAGAACAAACTTCAAATATTTTTATTTTGTACCTAGACAGCAATTATTTCAAAAATATCATTTGTGCCAGTTAGGGATAAAGCTAAACTGTACAAAAAAAAAATTAAAATGCCGTTTTGTTAGTTGGTTACAGAAATATACCCATAGAAATCGAAAATTTTGTCTCTGAAGAACTACCCTTATCTGACTTATCATATTTTTGATAAAATGTTTTATTTTTATCAAACTTACTTATGCATTGTAGTGATTTAAAATCTCATATAAACAAAATGTTTGTGTGTGTTTGTAATTTCGCATACGTTGATGTTAAGGGATTCTAAAATCTTAAGGTCTCCCTTACTCCCTTTCGGCCGACCTATGAATGGTGAATAAAGTAATGTTCAATTTAAAATATCTATGTCTAATGATAGCAGCCTTTGAGACGTCAGTGTGAAATTGAATTAAACCAATTTATAAAATGTTATAAGTTAATATTAAGTATTGAAATTAACAAGTTGTAATGTAATGTTGTAGTTAAATGTAAGTTCTTCTTGTAGTTCCTTTCGAACTAGTGAAGGTTGGAACAATCTTCTCTGTTTTATGTTCGTCGAAGCAACTCAACTGAGTTAACTATCTCGGACCTGTCCGTCTGTCCGTCGCTCACAGTCATTTATCTCCGAATCTACTAGACCGATTAAGTTGAAATTTGGTACACGTATCAATTTCTGTGACCCAAACGCAGAGGTGTGACTTGAATAGATGAAATCTGTATATGGAAGGTCATTTTTGGGGGGAAGGTGGAAAATTAAAAAAAATAATTTTGAAAACTGCATCGTGTGACCTTGTTGTGCCTTGTTGTGAAGATCTTAAATGTATTTTTTTGTAATTTTCAAATAAATAGTTTCCAAGTAATTCAAGAAAATAGACGAAAATTGACCCTTACCTCCTTATCTCCTTATTTCCGAAACTACTGAAGGAGGAACCTAAAATTTTGAAAAAAATACAGAAATTAGTTTTTTACTTATAGATTATAGGAAAACCTATAAGAAGTCCATGATATTAAAATAACATGGTAAATCACTCAATATTGTGCGTACCAACTTACATTTGCATGTGGAATGTGTGGGAGAACATATTTTTCAACTCCAATGTTAAGTTTTGTTGAATCGGTTTGTAGATGAATATTTAATGAAAAAAAAAATAAGCCCACAATGAGCATTTTAGGAGATATTAATTTTTCAATTTAATTCCGCCCGCGGTATGACAAATAAATGCTTCATAAGGCGTAGGCCCTTTACTACGGCATTGTGAGACATGCTTGAAAGACATGACGTTTTGCGCTACTTGAGAGACGTGCTCTACTTGAGACAGGTTTTTGCGCTAGTGTCTTGTTTCAATATAGTTGTAAACAAACCAATGAAGACATAAAAGTGTGATTGTGATAGTATGAATAGTTTAAGAAAAATTAAAAATTTAATGTAGAATTTATGAGAAAACCGATCAGGATGAAAATGTGCATAGAAGTAGTATTCGAGTCCCATAGTTAAACTTTTTTTTAAAGTTATTTATATTTTTTTCTCTTAATTATAAGAATATAATGACTGTTTCTTTTTCATTTTCAGGGTTCCGTACGTCCGAATAAAAAAACGGAACCCTTATAGGATCACTCGTGTGTCCGTCTGTCCGACCATTCCCCCCCCCCCCCCCCCCTTATCTCCGAAACTACTGAACCTAACATTTTGAAAAAAAAAAATATATAAAAATTAGTTTTCTACTTATAGATTATAGGAAAACCTATAAGAAGTCCATGATATTAAAATAATATGGTAAATCACTCAATATTGTGCGGATAGGTAACATCGTACGGAACTCTCTTCACGCGAGTTCACCTCGCACTTGTCCTGTTTTTTTTAAATTTCGAGTAGGTTTTACATGATTAAATTGTTTTTAGTAAGTATGTACTACTTAGTTCAATAGAGTTTATACCCATTATTAAAAAATAGCTCTTGCCCGCGACAACGACCGCGTCCCTTTGGTGTTCAAACATTTATTCTATATTTATTGCTCATATATTTTTGTCAGGCGTTGAATTTTGAACAGGAATTAAGAGTGGGTGATCAAAATTAAAAAACAATCTAAATAATGCTTTGAATTATATTAATCAATTTGTAATTTTTGAAGAGCGTTTGTTTTCTTTTTCTATTTCAATTTCCTCGCTGTGGAAAAAATTCCATATTTCCAGATGTCGTTAAAGTTGCAATTATTGAAGGAGACAGGTAATGAGCCAGGGGTTGTCAACGTAGTAAATGTGCATGGTGACCACGCCTGGGCTTGAAGCCAGGTCGTATAAGCACTCGGGTCCTCTAGGAACAATTGCCTGTAAAAAACAAATCAAATTAAGTAAGCGTACACTTTGTGCACTCTTGTGATTCTCTATATTGTCTGAGCACAGCATTTCTTTATTAAATCCACACAGTGATCGATGTAGTGAAAACACTAGATTTTTTTACTTATTATAAATATAAACTATAACTAAGTTCCAGAATTACTAAAATGCCGCATAGAGACCTAGAGCGAGAATAATTTGCTGAAATTGGTAACAGACAGCAGTGGGGTCGCACTGCTATCGAATATGCGTTTGGCTAAAGCATTAATTTGAGCGCATTTGAAACTCATTGAGTTGGATAAAAATGTAACCGGTGCTGATATGTATGTAAACGTGATACGTTTGTTAAGTGTATCATATCTGGCGGCCGCTTGCTTTGCGGTAGGTTTTAAATTCACCATTCCTCTTTTTCGTACCAATTCTGCTATATTTGGAGATTGGTGAGCTCGTTATATTACTTTTGTTTCAGAAATTTTTGTTGCAACAAATAAAGACATTCTTGCAAGAGCTGTATTGTAAAGGAGCTGTACTGCTATCTACCAAGGTAACCACGACACCTATAGTTAAACTTAGGAAGCATGTAAATTTTTTTACAATAATATAATTTACCGACCTTCACGGCTGTCCTTGATGGTCTTTCGAACCAATCCCTCTCTCCTTTAACAGTAGGCAGTTCTCCGAACGTAACGAGGCCAGTAGCAACCAAATCACCAGAGTAAGCTATCGGGAACCAAGGGTACAATGTGGTCGCATCGCAGGGCAAATCACTTGTCATATTATAGTAGAAATGGCGACCTGAAATTAAATTAAAAATTGAAGTTTCACTCTCCCTAGTTTCTTCTTTCATAAGAATGGTTTCGCTTACCCATCCCGGGAATGCAAGCCTGTTTGGTGAATACAGAATTTTCAATATCTTTCCTAGACGAGGATATTCTCGTTAGTTCCCCATTGAAGCCGGTCACCCAAACTGCGTCCTCTTGCAGGAACTTCTTTTTGTTGCGGGATGCAAGTCTTTCTTCTTTGCTTTTTTGCTGCAGACTTTCTGTAGGTATAACATTGTATTTATTATGATAGACTGGAGAATCTCTACTTAAATAAACATAATACTTCCCACTGTTTTGGTATATTAATATTAACAGAGAAAATGTAAGAATAAAATACGTCTTGCTAGTGCATAACTGAAACAGATTTATAGTTCACACCTTCAGAGACGAAGTACTGCTGAATAGTATAATACTTCTTCCCATTCGCGCCAGCGGGCGTCCATTCGGTGTATCCCATTGTTTTAAAGTCAAAAGCAGCGTTTCTGTAATCATCTGGTAGCTGAACAGAAGAATAATAAGTTAATTTTGTCGTCAATTAGTATACTCAGTAAATAGGTAAACTTAAAACATTTAATTGAACTTACAGCGACTTGCAAGCCGGCAACGTTGCCATTGTCATCGTACAGACCACAGACGATCAGGTCTGAGTAGCAATATGCAACCAACTGTTGAAGAGGGCCTGGTGGTCTTTCGGTCAGAGTCCATTTTTCAGAGACGGCATCCTTAATAGTCAACGGAATTTCGAAAAAAAAAGTCTTTAGAACTGGGATTCCGACGTCATATTTCACTGTAAAAATATAATTTAATTTTCTTAATATTGAATATAGTTCAAACTTTAGTAAAATAGTGTGAAAAACAGAAGATAAATATTTTCTTTTAAAATATAGTAAAATTTTACAGTAAATATAGTAAAACTTCTTTTAAAACTTTTCAAAAATATAGTAAGTACTTTTGTTGTAGAATGTTTATTATTCATATGGAATATATAAAATATTAATTTTACAGTTGGGGTACTCATATAATAAATTATTTTTTCTTACCTCTAAGGTTGGGACTCAATGACGTAACTGAAAAAAGACAATATTAACAATTATATATTTGTTTTATAAAATTCAGTTGAAGCTAAAACTTTATTGCATGATAACCCTCACTAAAAAACCGTAAAATATGTCGAAGATGTTGTGTTGGCAAATCGATGACTAGACAAAACAACTATATTATTCGATATAAGTTTTTAACGTTAGATAACGTTATATTATTATATTATTTCGATGATTAATACCAGTGAACTGAAATATTAATAATAATACCTAACCATATAATATATATTGCATTACGCGACCGACTAACGTGAACTGTGTGATGGTCAGGAAATAATTTTACTAATCTTCACACAATTTAAATACCAATGTCAAGGTAAGGAAACTGATTTACTAACATTCATACCAATGTGTCATATACATTTTCCTCACTTAACACCGTTTATGCGCTGTAACTAATAAATACTAATTAATCATTAATACACTTTACTAAATACTAGCCGATGCCCGTGACTTCGTTCGCGTGCACTTCATCTTTAGATATGAACAAAAACTGATATTATGAACTAAACAAAAAATAAAATTTGTAGGTAACTAATAGACTGCATTATAGGCTTGAGCTTCTTACCACTTATCACAAAAAGAGCACAAAACACGACTAACTGTTTCATTTTGCAATAAGTTGTAGACGAGTCAGCAGCTATTGGTAATGTGTAAGTAAGAAGATCGGGAAGCTACTTTTATACAAAAATAATAACAATAGGTGTCGCGACATAATAACAATTAGGTATTAACAATTAACAATTAGGTACTAATGAGATATTTTACAATACGTATTATTGTGAAGTTAATTTGCACAATTCGCTATGATACATTTTAAACGAAAATCCATTAGAAAGAGTAGCGTTTCTAATGTGATTTCGTTGGTAATTTTTCCTTGTTTTTGAATCGTAAAAAATCGAAGCAACTGTTTATTACAAAAAAAAGAGACCTTAGAGTCCTTAGAGGATCAGAAAAGTATCGATAAGAAAAATAACCCTACTAAAATATGTTCTCTTGATCAAAATAAGTAATCAGATTTTCTGAATACGACCGACTGTCGCAGTCGGACACAGTTGGCAAGAACAAGCAAGGGAAATTGGCTTTGACAACGCATATCAAAACTACTCAAAATTGTTGACCTAACTTTTTAATATAAAAGTCGTTAAACGGGCGGAAGAACCACTTGATGGTGTAGATGGCTACTGTCGCCTATAACACAAACAGCGCCATAAATGCTGCAAGTGTGCTGCCGACCATAGTTGGATTAAGGATAGGGATTTAGGAAGGGATATCCAAATGGACTCCGCTATTCGTCACTAACGAAAGCATAACAAATGACATTTCGTTTACCAACGTTGATAGGGTATAATCTCTACTCCGATTAGTACGCAGGTGTTCTGTCTGTCCCAGAAGATCAGCAATATTCTATGACATTTTATTAGCTGATACAGATATTCGAATATTTATAAGAGCTAAGAAAATTGTTGAGAACTAGCTACTGTCTTTTGACATACCTATGACTATTTTGTCAGCATCTTCAAACTCTACAACTTTTCAATAGAAAATAATTATACGAGTATACGTCTCTCAGTTAAAGCAGCGTTCGAAAGAAACCTTTTCGTTCGATCATTTTCTCGTCGACTTACTTAATAAATTCGTTTACCACGAAAAGGCTTTTTCATTTTACTAGATAGTATGTAGCCCATATCCATTCTGAAATTCAATTCCAATTATTGTTGAAGTTTTTATAAGTTTTTATTTTGAAGTTTTTTGATAAGAAAGAATTTCTTAATTCGGTTGAGTAGTTTCGAAGATTGTCTCCTACATATAAACATACAAACAAACAAACACACACTTTACCTCTTTATAATACTAGTATAGATAAAGTGAAAGTAATTTTTATTTCTTATTGTTTTTCTCGGTAAATTAATTTTGAATTGAAATAATAATGGTTTTATTGATACAGAACCCTGTATTAGAAAGAAAAAAATCAGGCTAAATTAAGAAAATGTATAATAAGCACATAAACTCACGTGGCTCATAGAAAAACCATATCGAAATTATGATTAGACAGGGTGAAGATAATAGGCCATTATTATCCAAGAGTTTGGTAATTTACATTCAAATACTGACTGTGTGGTAGTGAAGAGTGCAAAAACATTTTTATTTCGTGTGCAAAACGAAAATTATTGGTATACATCTTGTCGGATTAGCCGATTTACGTATTTACAATTGGAAAGCGAAATTATAGGGAAATGTCAAAAGTTTTTTAAGTTGCTTTGGGTCAAATCAGGTAAAAATAAAAGCGGTATCGTCGGATTTTCAGATTTAGTAGTGGCAGGGCACACTGCACAGAAAGAACTCACAGAAGATCGCGGTAAAATAACAGAATTTGTGCTGTTGTGTTTCGGTGACTGATGAAAGGATGCCAGAGACAAATTCCTTATTCCTTCCTAATCGGTAGCGCAGTCGCTGTGGCATTGCTATTGTCATAGGGCGACGGTATCCACCTACTATTAAGTGGACCGTCAGCCTGCTGGCGCGTATTACATAAAATAAGACATTACAAAAATAGACACGTAAATATGTTTGTTAAAAAGGCCGATATTGGGTAGAATGGTTGGTGTACTACAAATTTAAAGAAATTTTTGAAGTCAGTGAAGTTTTTTAAAGTTTCTCTTAGCATATTTGAGTAAAAAAATCACAGTGGTTTCTGTAAGTTGCAGAAGTTATTAGAGCAAATTTACTCGTGAGAATCGAATTTAGTATCGAATGAGAGTTTAATTGATATTTTAAGGGCGGCTTTTACCAAACAGTTAAACACGTTTTAAATTTTATTTAAGTACTAAACTTGTTTAGCGTTCTTGCACGAGAAGTAAAACGCGATTAACGATCTGTCAAAATTAAACGGCCGAAAAGGGCTGTTTAGCACGCTAAACATATTTATCATTGGTATTTTTGGTATTATTATTACTTATTATTCATTGTATTATTTACTTGTGTAGTTGTTACCCATTTCTGCGATTTTACAAATTAAAGTTATTTTGTCAATTATCAAGTCTTGCTTTGAGAGGTATGAATGGAATCTTTTTGTAGCGTAGCTGGATTTCGTGCGTTCGGAAGTACAAATCGCGTAACCGACATGACTTTTATAAATTGTAAAAACTTCACAAATTAACAATTTCAAGTATTTGTGACATACAAAATATTTAAAATTTACTAACTTATATATTTTCGTTCGTTTGACTTAGAATATGTATATAAAGTATACAGTTTCAGAACGAGTTTGGAATATAATTGCCGTAACAAAAAACACAATTATTATAAACAAGGTATAACTATACAATGCTTATACAGCGTTTATTAGTAGCACGAGTGTATAAGCCTTATACAGTCGTTATTCAATGTATAACTATACAGATGTTGAACGCTTGTATAACTTTTTTTTATTAGTAAGACTATCATTGTTTATTAATTTAATTTATTAATTTTTTAAAATTAAGTATAGTATTTCTTTGAGTGGCTTTCTTTATTACCTATACTTTTGGTATTTAGAATACTCACTTCCTGAAAGACCATTTCCGGGACGAATGTCTAACCAGTCTAAAATCATTATCATCATATCGTCGTATATTTTATCATCGTGATCTTTATTCAGAACCAGTAAAGTAACAATAAATGAATTATCAACTTGGAAACATTAAACAAATAAACTGAGTAACACAGAGAATAACACACATATCCCGAATACGAATCTGACCTGAAACGAAAAATTCTTATACCTACTGTGTTATATCTTCTCGTTGCGTCTTTAAATATAAATTTTAATTGCTTTAAAAATAGGATACAAAGTACATTTATTTGTTTCATAATTCAAAAACCAGTGTCGTGTGCATAGCTACTAACTGATTTCTGTCTCGACAAACTAGATTTAGAACAGATCGAATTAAACTTGACCATTAACAATAATATCTAGATGTTTATTTTTAAATAATGCCTGAATAGGTCATTGTCATTTTTTAGCAGGAATCCAGTAGGTACCGCAGAGACCAAAGAAAGATATCCTGTTTGAAGAATTTGTGAGAATGGTTTGGTATGAGCACTCGCTCCGTCTTTTGTGCAACAACTTCCAATGTTAGCCATGATGGTTGCCAACTTTCGTCGGAAAGTTGAACCTTAAAACGAGAAGAAGTTAGGGGTAACGCACACGCTTAGCTCGAGTAGTTTGATAGGTTTATTCCTTGGGAAGATTGCATAGATTGTACTAGAGACCACAACTATTTAGATCTTCGAACATATATTTTACCCGGTTAGTAAACGCTTCACATGTCTTACAATATTATCGGACATGCAATTTCTTTGCGATCAATCTCATACATCAAATTTCACTCACAGGTGGGCGTCTACCGAATTTAGAACCGTCTTCTACCTAGTCGACATCCAAGCTAATGATTCACTAAAGTCCATTATAAAATGGCTTCAAAATAATAATCTAAAAATAAATATTGAAAAAACAAAAATAATGCATTTTAAGCTTAGAAACAAGATGCAAACAAAATAGCTGCCAAAAAGCTGGGCATCCTTTCCAAGGTGAAACGGTATTTCACTGCCGGGCAGCTCTTAGACTTATACAAAGCACAGGTCCGGTCTTGCATGGAGTACTGCTGCCACCTCTGGGATGGTTCTGCCCGTTACCAACTGGCCGCACTGGACTCGATTGAAAAGCGAGCAAAGAAGCTTATTGGCAATGACGCCCTTGTAGATTCCCAACTTCAAAGCCTGCAGCATCGCCGAAAAGTAGCTTGCCTATCGATTTTCTATCATCTACACTATAGAGAGTGTGCATCTATTCTGTACGAATTAATCCAACCGGAACCGTTCCACTTGCGGAACACTAGGCGTGGGCGGGGGTTTCATCCCTTCGTGGTCGATGTACCTCGATCACGCACGAAGCGTTTCAGTTCCACCTTCCTTGTTCGGACTGCTAAGGAGTGGAACTCATGTCTGTGTCTGTGTTCCCACAGAACTACAACCTCGGGGTCTTCAAAACCAGGGTAAATGGGCATTTACTGGGTAAGCGTGGCCCACCTTCGGCCACATCTACACCTCACATCAGGTGAGATAGTGGTCAAGCGCTACCCTGATCTAATAAAAAAAAAAAATTACTGTTAATTATTTAAATGATAGTTTCAGGATACTGATGTGACAAAATTCTTGGGACTACACATTGATAAAATAAATTAACATGGAAAGTTCACATAGATAATGTATGTGAGAAATTAAATCAGTATTCATTTGCTTTAAATAAGTTGAGAAAAATAGTAGAACAATCTGCAATAGTTACTGCCTACCATGGCCTAGCGGCTGCAATCATAAGATATGGTGTCATTTTCTGAGGAAACTCTACTGATAATAATCAAAGAGTATTTAGAGCTCAAAAAAAGTGTATTAGAGCCATCTGTGATTTAAAACAAAGAGAATCATGTAAAATATATTTCAAAAAGTTAAAAATTTTGACTGTGCCTTCATTGTTTATATTTGAGTGTATAATGTTCATAAAAGAAAATTCTAACTTATTTAAATTCATGGAGCGTCCACGTCATAATGATAAACTTTGCATGGTCCCTGCCAAAACTAGAATGAAAAAAATAAGTGTCTTTTGTATGGCACCACACTTATACAATAAAATTCCAATAAATATAAGAAATATTGGAAAACTGGCAGTGTTCAAGAAACAATTACGTAATTTTTTGGTGGAAAAAGCATATAACCCTCAAAGAATTTTTGATTGATAAAACTATATAGTGCAAATGATGCAAACTATGTCTTTTAACCATGTCTTTTAGATTTTTCTTCTTTTCTATTAGATAAATTTGTGTTTTAGATTTGCATACCGCTAGTCGGTTGAATATTGGACATACCTATATGTATAAAATTTACAACTTGTATACCATATTCAGCAAATAAATTGATTTGAATTTGAAAGTTTTTTCTAAGCTTGTTTTACCGGTAAAACATATTTAAAGATGTAATTTTTATAATATTTTATGGCATAATATTTTGAGAAGAGACTCTGCGGGACTACATTATCGATAACAACTATAATTTTGATACAATATTTGAATTATCTGACTTACCATATTTTTGATAAAATGTTTTATTTTTATCAAACTTACTTATTCATTGTAGTGATTTAAAATCTCATATAAATAAAATTGAAGTGTGTGCTTGGAATTTCGCATACGTTGACATTAAGGGATTCTAAAATCTCAAGGTCTCCCTTACTCCCTTTCGGCCGACTTATGAGTGGTGAATAAAGTGATGTTCAATTAAAAAGATCCATGTCTAACAATAACTGCCTTTGAGACGTCAGTGTGAAATTGAATTAAACCAATTTATAAAATGTTATAAGTTGATATTAAGTATTGAAATTAACAAGTTGTAATGTAATGTTGTAGTTAAATGTAAGTTCTTCTTGTAGTTCCTCTCGAACTAGCGAAGGTTGGAACAGTCTTCTCTGTTTTATGTTCGTCGAAACAACTCAACTGAATTAACTATCTCGGACCACTCGCTAATGTTCTTCAGCGACGACTTCTTTCTTCGTCAAACTTTACTATGTAAGTTATAATGTAGGTAAGATTATATGTTCAAATGATACCAGTATTTAAAAAGCCTATAAACCGTTAAGTCAATGTATACAGTAAATTTACACTTGAATATAAGAGCAATTAGTATATTATAATTTTCATAACCTTCTTATTCTCTTATTTTTAGTTAATGTGTTAGTAGGTACTTATTTTTTTATATGCTTATTATATTAAAAAAATACATTTCAAGAAATTTTAAGTAGTTTTTCTTTATTTTTAAAGTACCAGAGTAGTTTTTCAAAATAATTCAGTGAATAATATTTATAATAATGTCTTTCGTGCCTATTGTGTTATAAATAACCTTTGGTAGGTAATTGAAGATCATCGGTCTACTTTTTGCAATAATGCGAGTAAGGGTAGCTGTTAAGTGTGATGTGGTTTATACTTAAGATTAATATACTCATAATATGTTTTTAACAGGCTTTGAATATCATTATTTATTTTTCAACGCTTAAGAAAAAGCTAGCAATTATTAAATTACATATTAAGTCCTTTAAGTTTTGGCTCATCTGACACTTGAATCAATTGACTCTTCAGTTTCTTATCTCAATTGGAATGTGTCAAGGTGATTTAAGGGTGAGTAATCAAAATTAAAAAACGAATGTAAATAATCCTTTAAAATATGTATATTAATCAATTTGTAATTTTTGTAACGCCTTTGTTTTTTTTTCTCGCTGTGCAAATAATTCCATATTTCCAGATGTCGTTAAAGATACAATTATTGAAGGAGACAGGAAATGAGCCAGGGACTGTCAACGTAGTAAATGTGCATGGTGACCACTCCTGGGTTTGAAGCCAGGTCGTATAAGCACTCGGGTCCTCTAGGAACAATTGCCTGTAAAAATCAAATCCAATTAAGTAAGCGTTACACTTTGTGCACTCTTGTGATTCTCTAAACCTGAACACAACACTTCTACATTAAATCCACACAGTGATCGATGTAGTGAACCCACTAGATTAATTTACTTATTATAAACTATAAATAAGTTCCAGAATTACTAACATGCCGCATAGAGACATAGAGCGAGAATAATTTGCTGAATATGTAATAGACAGCAGTGGGGTCGCACTTATATCGAATATGTGCTTGATATATATCGAATATATCAAGCAAATTGTGTTTTATATACTTCCATGTAGTAGCAGATTGCCAGTTCAAAAAATAATATTAGATATTAGTTAAAAGTGTACATGTCAGTTCTGTTAGAAAAACATATTTTCATAAAGGATTTTTTTTATTCCTTTCTTTTTTAAGAGACAAAATAGCTGTTATGCTAAATGAATGGTCAGTAATTAACGTATTTAATTGTTGTATTTCTATGGGCATATTCCCTAATCAAATGAAATTGAGGAGAGTGATACCTCTATTTAAGTCTGGTAGTACTACAGACCCCTCAAATTTTCGCCCGATTTCAGTGCTACCAGTTCTTAGTAAAATTTTCGAAAAAATATTGTTTAAATCAAATGTATACGCACTTTTCAGCGAATAACCTTATGTGTAAAAATTTGGTTTTAGAAGGGGTCGCTCCACTATTGATGTTGAAGTTTATGAAGCTTGAGAGGATAAACAAGATGCTCTGGGTACCTTTTGCGACCTGTCCAAAGCTTTTGACTGTGTTACATATATATGAAAACTTATTCGGGAAACATTTCCACTACGGAATTAGAGGTATGGATATTTTGAAATCATATTTGAGTGATAGAATTCAGAGTGTTGATGCGGGAGGGATTAGGTCACAGGGATCTTTAGTGACTATGGGTGTCCCGCAGGGCTCTATTTTGGGTCCGTTTCTTTTTCTTATTATATTAATGACCTTCTTTACCATATTAATAATCACGATATTGTTTTATTCGCTGATGATACGTCATACTTTTTAAAGTGAACCGTAGAAAAAATCATGATCATGTTAATTCGGCGATGTCCAAGTTTGTTGATTGGTTTAATGTTAATAATCTTTTATTGAACAAGAAAAAGACAAAATGTATTTCACTTTACCAAATGTCAAACAAATTGATACTCATGTAGATGGTGAAGACATTGAGCTGGTTGAGTCTACTGCATTCTTAGGTATAAATGTCGATTCCAAACTACACTGGGGCCCACACATTAATAAACTAGCCATTAAATTAAGTTCGGCTGTTTACGCTGTTAAACGAATACCGCGAGCATAGTATATTTTAGCTATTTCCACGTAATGACGTACGGTATTTTACTTTGGGGATATAAAAATTATGTCTGTATAATAGAAAAGGGCCATTCGTGCCATCTACCAGCTCGGTCCCAGAGTCTCGCTAATAGATAAGTTTAGGGAAATAAATGTATTTCACTTCACTCACTGTAGCCTCACAATACATTTTTGAAAATATTTTGTTTGCTCACAAAAATATTAGCACTTTTAGTAGAAATAGTGATGTTCATAGTTTAAACACTAGAAACAAGCATAAGCTACAATTGCGTAAAACTCGTCTCCACAAAATTGGCAACTCTTTTATGGGACAATAGGCTTCCTGCTAATATACAACAGTTATGTATTCTTATTTATATTAAGAAAACCCTAGTGGTAGTTTACATTTGACGAAGGTAAAAGTTTTGTAAAAAACTTATATTTAATAAATGATTTATTTATTTATGCGTTTGGTTAAAGCATTGATTTGACCGCATTTGAACCTCATTGAGTTGAAACAAATATATATAACCGGTATTGATATGTATATAAATGTACTGTATTCATGTAAATGTGCTGTACTGTATTTACGGATCCTCTTTTTGGTACTTATTAATTAGTTTTTTTTTGAATGAAAGATATTCTTGTAAGAGCTGTATTGTAAAGTAGCTGTACTGCTATCTGCCAAGGTATCCAAGATTAGCAGAAACTTACATATAGTTAAACTTAAGAAGCATAAAAATTTCTTTTACAATAATAATTTACCGACCTGCACGGCTAACTTGGCTGGTCTTTCGAACCAATCCCTCTCTCCTCTAACGGTTGGCAGTTCTCCAAAGGTAACGAGGCCAGTAGCAACCAAATCACCAGAGTAAGCTATCGGGAACCAAGGGTACAATGTGGTCGCATCGCAGGGCAAGTTACGTGTCATATTATAGTAGAAATGGCGACCTGAAATTAAATTAAAAATTGAAGGTTCACTCTCCCTCGTTTCTTCTTTCATAAGAGTCGTTTCGCTTACCCATCCCGGGAATGCAAGCTTGTTCCGTGAATATAGAATTTTCAATATCTCTCCTCGACGAGGATACTTTCGTTAGTTCCCCATTGAAGCCGGTCACCCAAACTGCGTCCTCTTGCAGCAACTTCCTACTGTCGCGGGATGCAAGCCTTTCTTCCTTGGTTTTTTGCTCCAGACTTTCTGTAGGTATAATATTCTATTTATGATGGTAAACTGGGGAATCTCTATTTAAATACTCTGCTCTGTTTTGGTATATTGACTATTAACAGAGAAAATGTAAGAATAAAATAAGTCTTGTTAGTGCATAACTGAAACAGATAGTTCACACCTTCAGAGACGAAGTACTGCTGAATAGTATAATACTTCTTCCCATTAACGCCAGCGGGCGTCCATTCGGTGTATCCCATTATTTTCCAGTCAAAAGCAGCGTTTCTATAATCATCTGGTATCTGAACAGAAGAATAATAAGTTAATTTTGTCATCGATTAGTATACTCAGTAAATAGGTAAACTTACAACATTTAATTGAACTTACAGCGACTTGCAAGCCGGCAACGTTGCCATTGTCATCGTACAGACCACAGACGATCAGGTCTGAGTAGCAATATGCAACCAACTGTTGAAGAGGGCCTGGAGGTCTTTCGGTCAGAGTCCATTTTTCAGAGATGGCTTCCTCAATAGTCAACGGAATTTCGAAGAAAAAATTATTTAGAACTGGAATTCCGACGTCATATTTAACTGTAAAAATATTATTTGTAAAAATAAATTTTCTTGATAAGAATGTTATGTTGGAACGCTATAACTTATTTTGAGATGATCCGTTATTCAATATCCGTTATCTCATTTACCTATGTCAACAAGAAAATTCCAATACTTGCTTATTAAACATCACGTAGTTTAACACATTGCAGTCTAGTTTAAGCGAATGAATTAGGGATCAGATTTGTTTTTAATTTTTTTCTTACCTCTGAGACCTGGACTTAATCCGGTAACTGAAATAATAATAAAAAAAACTCATTAAATTGTACTGAAGAATGTCCTAACCTTTCACTGTTTTAAAATATTTGGGTCATGACTTTATTAAAATATAAATCAACGTGGGCAATTAATTTCACCACATTTTTTTCAAAATTATTAGAAAATATAATTTTTTTAATAAAAATTGGGTATTATTTTTAAGCCACGAAAACCTTTAATAATATCCGTTCATTCAATCTAAGGACAAGTCGAATTTTGTTATTGAACAAAATTCGAATACAAAATGCATTGTTTGGTTTAAAAAAGATTTGGTTTCAAATCTATTCAATTTCTTACCACATGCGACGAAAAGTGCACAAAACGCTACGACTTGTTTCATCGTGTGTTGTGGTTTTCGCGGTTGGAGACGAAACACCCAACTGCTGTTAAAGGTATGAGAAGTGAAT
Organism: Bembecia ichneumoniformis; assembly: GCA_910589475.2. Lineage (NCBI taxonomy): Eukaryota > Metazoa > Arthropoda > Insecta > Lepidoptera > Sesiidae > Bembecia > Bembecia ichneumoniformis. Next base: position 4,736,028 of record OU342537.1, on the reverse strand, counting down.
TCCGATGCCGCTTTTATATAAAAAAGATACAATAGATAAGGCTTAATTGTTGTTCATCAGAATTTCATATTTTATAATCATTCGTGATTACGTATTCATGTAGGTACTAGGTAGCCCTAGAAAGTAGTACCTAATGTTAAGTTGGGCAGTGTCCATTCTAGTATTCATAGGCAGCAGTAGACTTAGAGTACCAATTTTTCTTAAAGAAAGTACTAGTATTCACATGTTGTCCTTTATCCCGTTCTATATTTTCTCCTTACACCTTTTTGTTTGATGATGATAAGCATGCTTACCATGGTGATAAGCAGGTGATCTTACAAAACCATTGAATAAAATTAAGTTTTTAAAATATGAAATTTCTCTTTGCTGTTCTTTGCTGTAAAGTGGAACTTCTATAATTTGTAAAATTAGGAGAAGGTGTTAAGGATGAGAAATTTTAATTTTTAGTAGATTTAGTAACCAAGTCACAACTAGTTTTAAGAAACATAATATACTTACTCTCTGCTCTGTGGGTGTCTCTGGATATTAAGGAATAAATAAACATGTTTAGCAATTAAAAGACGTTTAATTGCAAAAAAAAAGCTTGTGAGAAGGAATGAACAGCTTTCACGAACAAAATAAGAATTCTCAGCAGTAACATTAGTATTTCGTTCTCAATGTACACGTTATTACGTCATATACACGTGTGCTTGCGGGCCCGGTACACACAGAAATCGTTTGACGCCCTTCCTATAATACAGTCACAGACCACCTGTGACTATATAGGTATACACGGTGGTCTGTGGATACAGGATAACAGTGTATACAACAGTGTATAAGTGTATATGTTCCGGGTGCTGATGAGGCTGCCTCACTTCTGTAGTGCGTTAGTAATGTTTGCGGAAGCACAACAATGCGAAAGACATCTACTTCCTTTGGGCGCAGGGTGCGGACCAGCCCCAATAGCGTTCTATGCACTATTGCAAATAGGCTCGACTGACTATATGTGCTGCTGGCTTTCAACCACTGTGGAAATCTAGAGTAAGCGGCTTACATAAGGCTCATATTACTATTCTAAAATACATTACGATATTAATTTTATAAATGCACGAGCTCATTCCTTTCCCCGCCTTACTACGTCTCTATACAAATGTATATAGATTATGTTATAGAAGGAGCCATTGCAGCTAACCCATTAATGTATGTAGATTGAATGAGTGAGTAGTAGCGCGTTGTCAATGATGACAGATGAAATATGGCGCTGAAACGTGGTCTCTAACTATGGGTCTCGTATAAAAGCTCAATGTCGCTCAACGAGCTATGGAGATGGCTATGTTCGGGATTACATTGCGAGATCGAATGAAGAATGAGGAGATCCGACATAACATGGCGGATTAGTAAGTTGAAGTGGCAGTGGGCAGGACATATAATACGGGGAGCCGAGAGTCGAAGCCACGGACCGGTAAGCGCAGCGTAGGACGTCCTGATAAGTTCCACGGTGGGTCCAGGACGTCCTAAGGCTGAAATGATGATGTATCTAAAATTTAGTGTTTCTGACAATTTCCAAGTAAACATCTCTCATTTATAATTGATTACAAGCAAATGTCACAAAATTCAAAGAGATTTTCTCCTCTACGAATTATGAAGGTTAGGCAATGGACTTTAGCAACGATTTGAGGAAAACACCAGAAAAAATACGTTATCTACCTCAGTACATATTCATTAAGATTTATATCGGAATTAAATTAAGTGAAATAGATAAGGAGATAGTTAAAATGAGATTTCATCGCGACGATTTACTCGTGCCTACTGTTGTGTTGTTTGTACGCGATAACAATCAATATGACTATCACAACAAAGCAATATTATCAACAATTAAAAGCAAAAATAATACCTTGCAGGTATCTAGATTTCCTTATGGAAAATTCCGTGTTTTCAACAAAAAAATATGACCTAAAGTAATCAGAAAATTCTAAATTTTTTATAACGCGAAAAATATCAATAAGAAAAATAGCCCTCCTAAAATGTACTTTTATATCCTAAAAGTTTAGTAATCAGATTTTCAGAAATCTGACTGAATCGCAGTCGGACAAGGTGCTTGTTGTAGGTCACAACAAGCAGACATTGACAATAGGGAAATTGGCTTTGAAAACTACTGAAAACTTTTGATCTATTTTTAGGGTTCCGTGTCCGAATAAAAAAACGGAACCCTTATAGGATCACTCGTGTGTATGTCTGTCCGTCCGTCACAGTCAAGTTTCTCCGAATCTACTAAATCGATTAAGTTGAAATTTGGTACACATGTCAATTTCTGTGACCCAAACGCAGAGGTGTGACGTGAATAGATGAAATCTGCATATGGGAGGTCATTTTTGGGGGGAAGGTGGAAAATAAAAAATAAATTTTTGAAAACTGCATCGTGTGACATATCAAATGGAAGGTCTTGTTGTGAAGATCTTAAATGTATTTTGTTATTTGTAATTTTAAAATAAATAATTTCCAAATTATTCAAGAAAATAGACGAAAATTGACCCCCCCCCCCCCTTATCTCGGAAACTACTGAACCTAAAATTTAAAAAAAAATTATTCTACTTAAAGATTATAGGGAAACCCATAATAAGTCCATGATATTGTGGGGATAGGTAACATCGCACGGAACCCTCTTCACGCGAGTTCAACTCGCACTTGATGTTTTATTTTTATGTAAAGGTCGTCAGACAGGCAAAAGATCCACTTGATGGTATATGGCTACCGTCGCCAATAACACAAGCAACGGCATTCATAAGTGCTGCAAGTGTGATGCCGACCATAGGTGTGATCCATCTGTGGTGCAGTGTTTCTTTCAGACAATTTGATTCGAGGGAGCATTTAAGAGTTTTGGGGGAGCGAAGTAAAAAAAAAAATCATTATAAATTCACGTTAATCTCTATATTATTATGTATAAAAAAATGACACCCCATTTCCCTTGGTCACGGCATTACGCGTGAACGGGTAGACCGATTTTAATTCGGTTTTCACTAATGGAAAGAGGGATAAACGGGTAATATTTATTATATAAAAACTGCATCCCGGGCGAAACCGGAGCCGGATCGCTAGTTACTAATTAATAATAATAATACTAATATCACTCAGATCGTTCGACGGCTACCGGGCTACCCATTGTTCTACATATCGTTGGTGTAGGGTGACAATATTATAAATACTTAAGAATATTACTTAAGTATTATTTGATTAATATTAATATTTAGTTATTTGTTCAATTACAACATTTATTAATTGAAAATTAAAAGATTACTTGTACGATCGGACGATATTGGTTAGATTTTTTTATGTTAAGATCGGCAGACAGGCTGACGGCCCACTTGATGGTAGTTGGCTACCGTCGCCTATAACACAAGCAACGCCAAAGCTGCTGCAAGAGCGCCACAGACTACAGTAGGATTAAGGATAAGGGATCAGGAGGGGATAGGGAAATGGGCTCTGACATCCCTTACTCACTCACCGAGACACAACAGCACACATGCTGTCATTTCACGGTGGTCTTCTGTAAAGGGGTGGTTACTGCCACCAGACGGGCTGCCCAAATGATTGCGAAACGCAGTGTGCCCTGCCACTACTTCCCAGATCCAGACCAGAGCCAAATTTGAAAAGTTCATTTTTCAAAGTTGACCATGCCGGGAATTGAACCCCGGAACCCTAGAACAGAGCGTTAAGGCAAGCACCCTAACTACTCATCCAACGGCAATTCATAAAACACAGCATTGGTGTGACCATAGGTGTGATCCAATAAGGATAGGGGGAAGGGATATCCAAATGGGTTCCGGTATCCCTCACTAACGAAAGCATAACTAATGACATTTTATTTACCAAACGTAATAGTGGATAATCTCTACCCCGATTACTACGCAGGTGTTCTGACTGTCCCAGAAGGTCAGCAATATTCTATGACATTTTATGAGGTGATACAGATATTTGAATATTTATAAGAGCTAAGAAAATAATTTAGAACTAGCTGTGCCCGCGGCTTCGCCCGCGTGGAATTCAGATTGTTCCTCGGTATCGGGTACCTACCTCGCAGTCGTAGCGTATGCATCTTGACCCACTTGCACTGCCTCTGTGGCTTCACGGCGCGGTCGCGTTTTTCATATATCGTATTATTTCTTTAACTATACGTCTAAAACATATGCAGTAAAAAGCAAAAATCATGTGTACGTGTAACGTGTATTTTGCTATAAAAATAAATTATACATGCGTTCGCTAGAAACAGTTTTTTCGTCGACTTACTTTGCAAGTTCGATTACCACAAAAAGGCTTTTTCATTTTCCGAGATAATGTATAGCCCATGTCCATCCTGAAATTCTATTCTAACTATTGCTGAAAGAATTTCTTAAATCGATTGATTAGTTTCTAAGGTTACCTCTCCTTCATACAAACTTTACTTCTTTATAATATTAGTCATTTTTATTTCTTAGTATTTTTCTCAGTAAATTAATTTTGAATTGAAATAGTGATTAATCTTTGGTTTTATTGATATAGAACCCTGCATTAGAATGGAAAAATTAGGCCATATTAAGAACATGCATAATAATCACATAAACTCACGTAGCTCATAGAAAACCATATCGAAATAAAGATTAGACAGGGTGTTTAAAAGTGAATGTTGTTTTAGAAGATATTAGCCCATTATTTTCTCAAGAGTTTAGTAATTTACATTCTAATACTGACTGTGATAGTGAAGAGTTCAAATAACATTTTTATTTCGTGTGCTAAAAGAAATGCCAAGTAGCACAACTGGGTGGAAAATAGCTCGTATATCATATCTATTTACATACTTAAGTGAAATATATAGCCATGATTAAGTTCTATGATTAAACTTATTTAGTTGCAGCCAGTATTTAAGTTCAAAAATTCATTAACAGATGGTAGGTGGCCGTCGTCCTCTATTAACATAAGCAAGACCAAAGGTGTTGCAAGTGCGCTGGCGACCTTAGTAAGATAAAGGATAAGGGATAAATGGGTTCTGGCATCCCTTATTCGTTCGCCAAAACACAGCTGGAGCAATATTGATATTGCAGAATAGCAATTGTTCTGATGGGCTTAGTTTTACACTAACTGAATCTATGACAACATAAATATGTTGTCATAGACGTACAATTGTAAATTCATATTTTATCTTACTTTTATAATGTAACTAGTCTGGCCATAAATACTGTTACATAAAAACTTTATTTTTTCAACTCATTTTAAATGTGAAAAGCGCGTATTATGTCAAAAACTTCTTTTGATTTCTCGACTTTTCACATATTTTTTTCGTGTTTATTATAAAATTAAAATATGGACTGGGATATAAGAAAATACGATTGCAGTGATTGCCTTACACAGAGTGTAAAGCAAAAGTTTGGTATTAGCCGTATGTTCGCCAAAACCCCATAAGGAAACAAAAAATCTTATCGCGAGAAATGAAGATTCCCGCTTGGACTCTGTCGCGTATATTAAAACAAGATGACCTGAAGCTCGGTACTTATCGTCGATATATAGGACATGCTCTAAATCATTCCCTACAAATAAAGAGAGTGAATCGATCAAAACGCCTTCTGTCCTGATACTCAGGTGAAAGACACAGAAATATCCTCTTTACTGATGAAAAAATTTTCACGATTGAAGAGCACTACAACAAGCAAAATGACAAAGTGTACGCTCACAGTTCTAAAATAGCTGCCCTAGTGGTAGGAAAGGTAAAACGTGGTCATCATCCTGCGGCAAAATGCGGTTTAAATGGCTTACAGGAACGCTGTAGTTATATTCGTAAATTTAAATCTTTTCTCATACCTTTGGGACCCAATTAAACTATATCAATAAAATTTCCTTCATTTTATGTGCACATATCGTCGCCTTAGTGGTGAAAAGAGCTAACACACACTTTTGACCAAATTGAGTATGAACATCATCATACTCAGCGTTAAACGGAGATTCTAGTGGTGAAGAGATCTAAGTGATAGCTCAAATAGAAGTTGTTTTTTTTTTCCCTTCAGACGTGAAAGGAATTAAATGAAACTAGAGCCAAAAAGAAAAACAAGAAAAGCGCACTTAAATCGAACTTCCTTAATTTCAACACATTAATTGTTACCTTCTCATAAAAAATTGTTAAAATTGATACAAATAGAGAAGATAAAACAAAAAACTTTTTTGTGAGTGCTTATTTATTTCAATTGTCATTATCTTGGAACCAGTTTAGTGTGGAATAGCTCACTTCACCACTAACGCGACGATATATTCTTTGAAACATTCACCAATCCATTATAAAATAGTATATTATATAAAACATTCACTACATGAAAATACAAATGAAAAACATTCTCCATTTTTACACGTCAAATAAAAAACAACTCTATTTTTTCTTTTTCGATATTTGAAAATCAAACCTTGCAACCAGTATTTAAGTTCAAATTCATTAACATTATCAAGGAGTCACAAAGCTTCATTTTTGTGAAAAAGGTGTGAAGATTTCAGTCAATGTGTATCAAGAGACTGTCTTGGATCGTATCTCTCAGCAATGCACTTTTTAAAAATGTACCCTTGAATTTCCAGCAGGACTCTGCACCTGGTCACGAGGCTCGAATTACTTAAGCCTGGCTCGAAACCAACGTTCCGGACTTTATAAGAGCTGAAGACTGGCCCTCGTCTAGTCCAGATTGAACCCCTTAGACTACAAATTGTGACCAGTTTTAGAGCACATGGCCTGCTATAAACGACACGCCGACATTGAGTCTCTTAAGAAATCTCTGGAGCAGTGGTTAAATTTCCCATGGAAACAGTGCGTAAATCCATAGATTTGTGGCCAAAGGTGGCCATTTCCAATAGAATTTTTTTTTGCTGAGACCTTACTTCATCAAACATACCTTATTTCATTTTAACAGAACTTATGGGCGGACTAGGTATATCGAATATAGGTATCAATGCTATGTCATCTATAGATATGATAGAATCAAAATATGAGTAATATTTTTACGCCCACTCTTGGTGTTCTATTTCTTAAATAAATAAAATGAACAGTTATAAAGATAGATGTCATTTTTACTTAATTTTACTTTACTAGGTACGTGCTATTGTTGTATCTTCTAAACTAGTTTTAAGTTAATTGTTCCTAAACAATACAAATTTCTAACAATATATAATGATCAGAGCTGCAGAGAGAGGAACCTCCTGACTCAGCCAGTGACAGCCTCTTGAGGTGTTGCTCGAGGCTTTTCACTATAAAACCGTTCACCGATACAACTATCAAGACGATGATGATCGAATCGACTTCCCAAGTAGCGGTCACCCCGTGAGCCAAGTTAATGTACTTGGTAAGGTTTTCTTTTTCGGCTTTCAGGTTTTCGTCATGCGTGACAGCGATGACAACAAACATCGTCCGGCGCTGGAATCGGTCAATAAAATTATGTCGGCTTATTGGCGACAATAGGCGACAATAGACGGCCCGTTGGATGAGTGGCAAGGGTGCTTGCCTAACGTCTCAGGGGCCCCGGGTTCGATTCCCGGCGGGGTCAAGTTTGGAAGTTTTAAAAAATTGACTCTGGTCTGGAACTAGTGGTAGGGCACACTGCGTTTCGCAGTCATTTGGGCAGCCCGCCTGGCGGCAGTGACCACCACCTTACAGAATACCACCGTGAAATAACAGCATATACGTGCTGTTGTGTTTCGGTGAGTGAGTAAGGGATGCCAGAGCCCATTTCGTTATCCCCTCCTAATCCCTTATCCAATCCTACTGTAGTCGACAGCGCACTTGCAGCAGCTGTGGTGTTGCTTGTGTTATAGGCGACGGTAGCCACCTACCATCAAGTGGACCGTTAGCCTGTCTGTCGACCTTAATATAAAAAATAAAAAAAAGAAGTAGAGCGTAGCATGATAATTTTTGAGATCGGGCATAGGCACATATTTGTAGTACGGCACCTCAGACTCGATAAGACCGTATTGAAGAGTGAATGATGAATGATCCTGGCTACTTGATTATGTCTGTGCAAATACTCGCCGTTAGAAAGATGAGCACAACCGGAAATATTATTATTATACAGTAGTTTATGACTAACGTGTGCCAGCCATTACCAAAATTCCATATTTGGAATTTCAACAAACATTTAACAACAAAAACGACGTTATGAGTAATGGTAATACTAACCTTATGGTAAAATTAATCAAACAAGAATATTATGAATATAAGCAAAACAATAAAGTTTTATAGATGACCCTTTATTTAATTTCAAACAATCCTTAGTAAATTAGCGATTTGATAAATGTTATTTGTAAGGCGTTCTATGGTGAAGCGTATCAACACCTAATGGTCCAAGGTTCTTCGATAAAGTAGGTGTGCATAGACGTTAGTCCAGGAGTGTCACTCAGCTCGTATACGCACTCGGATCCTTTTGTTATTATGTATCCCTGTAGACAATGCCAAAGAAATTATTATAGGTAACAAAACCTAAAAATTTGGTCTTTCATAGTTACATGATTTGGGCATAATGGGCACTTTTTAGGGTTCCGTACGTCCGAATAAAAAAAACGGAACCCTTATAGGATCACTCGTGTGTCCGTCTGTCCGACCATTCCCCCCCCTACCCCTTATCTCCGAAACTACTTAACCTAAAATTTTGAAAAAATACAGAAACTTTTTTCTACTTATAGATTATAGGAAAACCTATAAGAAGTCCATGATATTAAAGTAACATGGTAAATAACTCAATTTTGTGCGGATAGGTAACATCATACGGAACCCTCTTCACGTGAGTTCAACTCGCACTTGTCCCGTTTTTTTTAACAGTGGTACTACTAAATTCGGGTCTTTTTCTCTATGTAGGAAGGAATTTAACCATCCTAGTCTACTGCAGATTGACAGAAGTCAAAATGTTTTTGAAGACTTATCTTTAAACACAATTTTCATTCTTTATCTTTGCATCAGATGAAAAGAATCCTAGAAAGAATTTAATATCGCAGAAACATTTCGCAAAAAAAATACCTCAATAAATTCTCTAGTTCCATCCTCGAACCACACTCTCTCCCCAGAAACGGAGGGCAGATTCCCGAACACAAAGAAACCGACTGCAATGAGTTTTCCGTTATCTGTCAGCGGGAACCACGGGAATATTGTGGTTTGGTCACAGATCAACTCGCTTGACATATTATAGTAATAGTGGGTACCTGAAACATATTTATTTATTTATTATTTAATTTCTGTCTTTCATCCTGAGTCACGAAATACACCGATTTTATTTCGTTTGGTTTTTATTTTTATGTTGTTTAGTATCTATCCTTTTTAGGGTTCCGTACGTCCGAATAAAAAAACGGAACCCTTATAGGATCACTCGTTTGTCCGTCTGTCCGTCGGTCACAGTCTATCGAGTAAGTTGAAATTTGGTACACATAGCAATTTCTGTGACCCAAACGCAGAAGTGTGACGTGAATAGATGAAATCTGTATATGGGAGGTCATTTTTGGGGGGAAGGTGGAAAATTAAAAAAAAAAAAATTTTGAAAACTGCATCGTGTGACATATTAAATGGAAGGTCTTGTTGTGAAGATCATAAATGTATTTTTTTGTAATTTTAAAATCAATAGTTTCCAAGTTATTCAAGAAAATAGACGAAAATTGACCATCCCCCCCCCCCCCCTATCTCCGAAACTACTGAACCTAAAGTTTTGAAAAAATACAGAAATTAGTTTTCTACTAATTGTAAACAAGTGTATCAAGCTAATAAATCATTATTATTATTATTATTATTATTATTATATATTATTATTATTATTATTATTACTTATAGATTATAGGAAAACCTATAAGAAGTCCATGATATTAAAATAACATGGTAAATCACTCAATGTTGTGCGGATAGGTAACATCGTACGGAACCCTCTTCACGCGAGTTCATCTCGCACTTGTCCCGTTTTTTTTAATTCATCTTGCTTTTAATCAAAACAAAATAGGGGCCACTAAGTGTTTTTTATGTAGCATAAAAACAATACAATTGAAAACAATTTTTATTTAGGTAGAACAATGTTCTTGTTTACAATTAAGGCTTATTTAAAACAATGCTTTTCTAAAAAAATGAAGTATCTAAGACAAAAAATGTAAAATGGAAAGCACTCCCGAAGCCTGGATTACATGCTCTCGATCAAATGCCTCATGTCTTCAGCTGAAAACTCTTCCCGGGAAGTTTAATCTTAATTTTAATTTATCTTAAGACTATGGTTAAAGACTGCACACTAAACTAAATTTAAGATTCAAAACTTGTACACTAATTTTTAAGTGTGCATGTTGTTTGTTGGTGTACCTACCTGTTAATAAATGAATAAATATTGTGTGTGTGGTGAACAGACTATTCGTTTATTCATTTATAAATAAGAAGCTCACCCATGCCAATGAAGCAGCCCTGTTCAGTGAAAGAGGCCGCCTCTATTTCATCAGAGGTCAGTGGAATCTTCACTAGATTTCCATGGAAACCGGTCAACCAAACTGCATTTTCTTGGAGGGTCCTGCTGCTGTTAAAGGACGCAAGTCTTTCAGAGGCGCCTTTTGCAAGAAATTCTGAATTAAAAAAAAAAATTGTTTAAGGTGAGGACAAAAAGCGTCTCGTCATAATTATGACAAAAGTTGACGAGTGGTTAGGGTCAGGGTCAGGGGTCAGTCTGTCTTACGCTCTGTCTCAGGGATCCCGGGTTCGATTCCCGACGGGTCCAACTATGGAAATGAGCATTTCAAAGTTAGCAGTATTTAGAATATGGTTTTGGATTTGTACGCAGGGCATACTGTATTTCGTAGTCATTTGGACAGCCCGTAGAGGCAGTAACCACCCTCTTACATAAGACCATCGTGAAATAATAGCATTTGTGCTGTTATGTTTCGGTGAGTAAGTAAGGGATGCCAGAGCTCATTACCCTATCCTTTCCTTATCCATTATTCTTAATCCTACTACGGTCTGCAGCGCTTGTAGCGTTGTTTGTATTATAGGCGACGATAGCCACCTACCATTAAGTGGACCATCAGCCTGTCTGTCGACCGTAACATATAAGAAGTAATAAAAAATTGCAGTGACAACTACTTACATTTGTTTTTAAGCTTATTAATTAACTTAGATTGTGTACTAAAGTTTTAATCGACTACTATTTTTTTCTTATTTTACACAATATTTCCAATTTTAAATCAGTTCGGTTATCTCCGAGAAGTTATAAAAATTCGCTGTGCAATTTTGCACCTAAATGTACAGGTTCAGTTCATTTTGTTAGTTTGTGCGTGAAAATTGTGTTCGTTCTGAGCTTAGTCCCTGTCTTAAGAGGGAACGCGGGTCCAGCGGAAATAGGAAATTTGAAAAATAGGTATTTGAAAAAACTATTGCCATCCCGTTGCGCCCGAACCAGCAAGCTCTCTCTATGTGTGTGAATAGTGTTAATGAATTTTAAACTTAAATACTGGCTGACTTAAAAAGGTTTGATATTCAAACAGGGAAAAAGAAAAAGAATAATTTTATGTTTTGACGTGAAAAAAATAGTGAGTGTGTTTTTTTTATACATCTGGATAGATAGTTGTGAAATATTTTATATATAAGTTATTTTAGATGTTTTGAAGTAATTATGGAATAAACAAGATGTGTGCACCATCCAAATAAGTAATTTTAATTAATAAAATGAAGTAATCCGAAGAAGTGAAAACTACAAGAAATAGTCTGTGTTTGTGTGCGTGCAACTGTAGAGTATCGATAACATTATCGATAAATACCACTTCCTTTGTTATATACGTTTAGTCTGAACCCCCCTCGCCTTCAGCCTTCCCCCGTAGAGTGCGATATGGACAAATGCAGCTCAGACCGATTATACCTACTAATCTTATCTTATCTTATCTTATCTTATCTTATCTTATCTTATCTTATCTTATCTTATCTTATCTTATCTTATCTTATCTTATCTTATCTTATCTTATCTTATCTTATCTTATCTTATCTTATCTTATCTTATCTTATCTTATCTTATCTTATCTTATCTTATCTTATCTTATCTTATCTTATCTTATCTTATCTTATCTTATCTTATCTTATCTTATCTTATCTTATCTTATCTTATCTTATCTTATCTTATCTTATCTTATCTTATCTTATCTTATCTTATCTTATCTTATCTTATCTTATCTTATCTTATCTTATCTTATCTTATCTTATCTTATCTTATCTTATCTTATCTTATCTTATCTTATCTTATCTTATCTTATCTTATCTTATCTTATCTTATCTTATCTTATCTTATCTTATCTTATCTTATCTTATCTTATCTTATCTTATCTTATCTTATCTTATCTTATCTTATCTTATCTTATCTTATCTTATCTTATCTTATCTTATCTTATCTTATCTTATCTTATCTTATCTTATCTTATCTTATCTTATCTTATCTTATCTTATCTTATCTTATCTTATCTTATCTTATCTTATCTTATCTTATCTTATCTTATCTTATCTTATCTTATCTTATCTTATCTTATCTTATCTTATCTTATCTTATCTTATCTTATCTTATCTTATCTTATCTTATCTTATCTTATCTTATCTTATCTTATCTTATCTTATCTTATCTTATCTTATCTTATCTTATCTTATCTTATCTTATCTTATCTTATCTTATCTTATCTTATCTTATCTTATCTTATCTTATCTTATCTTATCTTATCTTATCTTATCTTATCTTATCTTATCTTATCTTATCTTATCTTATCTTATCTTATAAGATAAGATAAGATAAGATCTTATAAGATAAGATAAGATTTATCTACTAAATTTTTGACTAAATCGAGATTTCGTATTCTCATGTTTTCTCCCTAAAAATTGAGCCTAATTTCTTGCACAAATATTTTGAAGAAGAATGAGGATGTCCCTATTAATTTTCTTTCAAATTTGTTTCATAGTCGTCTGATTAGGGTGGTATAAAAGGGTCATTTACTACCATTTCTGAAGAGTCATATTTTCTTATGTAATTAGTTGGTGGAAAAAAAGACATGATAAGGACATAGTATTAGCAGACTTAGATTTTATGACAAAAAATATTGCTCTAGAAGCATTATCCAGGGAGAAAATAGGGGAATATATTTGTATGGAAAAACGCTGCTAGCGTTCCCTGTTAAGTGAACATCGCACAATTTTCTTAACATTGAAATTTTAAAGTATTTTCAGGGGCAATAACTAATTTGTCTTACCTTCTGAAACAAAATATTCCACGGTACTCCAATATGTCTTAGAGGTTTCTCCGTCAGCCACTGCAGGTGTCCATTCTACTAATCCCAAAGCTTCCCAGTCGTACACAGCGTTTACAAATCTGTCTTGTGGTAGCTGCAATAATAATGTGTTTTGCTCAGCTAAAATAATACCTAACTAAAAATAGACCCCTTTGGACGGCAGGGAGAAGCCGGTAAAACTACGCCTCGCAGTGTACATACACGGTTACGCTCACACAACTGCAATCAAACTACGCTTCGCCTTTAGTTGAGCAACATCAGTGCGTGGAGCGTGGAGCTTGAATTTATTAGTGAAAATGCGAAGTGCATTGTAAAAGGTTTTCGAAAAATAAAAAGGAGGATGTAATTACATTTCACACCTAAGTAAACTTGGAATCCAATATTTAGAATAAAAAAAAATTGAGATTAAGCCGGCCTACGCACACATGTTAACCGGCTCCACCGCCTTGTCTGTAAAATTCTGTATTTATTTATTAGGTCTAAGGCAGAAGGTGTTATGACGCACATTGGTCATTTTGGTTGAGAACTAATTGAAAGCTCACGTGTTTCAAACACACTTTTGAAGAAAAATAAATTAAATATTGACTTTTTTTGTTAAGATCGATAGACAGGCTGATGGTCCACACGATCGTAGGTGGCCTATAACATAAGCAACGCCACAGTTGCTGCAAGTGCGCTGCGCTACAGTAGGATTAAGGATAAGGGATTGGGAGGGGATAGGGAAATGGGCTCTGCCCGGATGCCCGTTACTCACTCACCGAAACACAACAGCACACGTACTGTTATTTCCACGGTGATCCTCTGTGATCTGTGAGGGGGTGATTACTTCTGCCAGATGGGCTGCCCGTATTGACAGCGAAACCTAGTGTGTCCTGCCACTACTTTCCAGATCCAGACCAGAGTCAACTTTTCGAACTAAACTTTTCGAAAATGAACTTTTGGAAGTTGACCCTGCCGGGTATCGAACCCTTGAACCCTAGAAAAGAGCGTTAAGGCAAACACCCTAACCACTCATCCAACGAACTCGTCGAAATATTCCTATCTGTATATTTTAGTACAAGTATTTTATTAATATCGTACTGTATAGTGTATTATTGTGTAAATAATACAAAAATGCTTGTAGGTAAACAAAAAATACAAAATATTGGCACTGAGCAAGTTGGAGATTAAGATTTATTAGGCTAGGTTTAGTTTAGTCATTAGTATCTTTCACCGTATAATTTCAGCGTATAACTTACAGAAATTTGTAGACCAGCAACATTCCCGGTGTCCCCATCATATAAGCCACACAGGAGCCTGTCCGAGTAGCAGTATAAAATTAATTGAGAGTAAGGTCCTGAAGGCCTGTCGGTAAGAGTCCAACCGCTAGATACTGCTTCGGTCACTGTCTTTGGGACATCGTAAAAACCGTTGTCACCGGCTGATAGTGTACTGCTGAATGTCGCTGAAAAATACGAATTAATTTACTTTGTTTATTATTATAGTAGTGGCAGGGCGCAGTCTTGAATTGGGTAGTCCGTCTGTCAGAACCAAGAAACCATCATCTCACAAAAGATCACCATGAAATAATAACAGCATGTGTGCTGTTGCTTACACATGTCCTTTATTTACTTGCTTTGCTTGTGTTAGGCGACGGCAGCTTAAATGACTTAAGAAAGAAAAAAAAAAGAAGAAATCTTTTTCCTTCTTTAATAAGTACACAAAATGTATTTTTTTTTATAAAATAGTTGTTTTTTTTATTGGGATTTGATTTGTTGAAATATATCAAAATAAATCTGTCTCACTTTGACAAGTAGTGCGAATCTTTCTCCTTCCCACATATAAACATTAAGTTTATTACAATAGCTCTTTGTTTCATCAAGACTTTTATACATTTGACTCTGTGATTTAGAGTTGTTCCTATTCTAACTGCGCCCTTTAGTAGAGAGACGAACACACCTTTCTGCTAAACCAAATAATGGCTTTAATTAAATGATTATTGAATCATTACTTCAAAATAAATCTTTAATTGCTTCCCATAACCCGATATACAGTGCCGTCTTAAGTCTATTCGGCGCCGGGGTGCGGGGCTCAGCCTGCGCCCTCAGCCACCCGGACGTCTATGTCAAAGGGCGCAATTACTCGCCTATGACAGACGTACAGGTGCCGCGCCCCGCCTCGCGCCCATTTCAAATGAACTTACACTTTATTGACTTAGAGATCATTTTGCTTCAAGTGCGGGCGACCGGGCGGCAATGTGTCAAAGGTTATCACTATCTTTGGATTAGAGATTTTGCCGCGCGCGTGTTGCATTTAATAAAATTGTTAAAGCGCCTACACACGGCCCTAAAATCTGTGGCAATGTCGGGAGCGTGGTAGTGGGGATGAAATCGGCCGCTACTCTACACACGTCCCTGCCACTAAGTGTGAAACCGACCGTGCAACAAAGCGCTCGTCTATCAAGATGCCGCCGACCCTCTCAAAACATCAGAGAATAGGCATCACTCTGGCACTTTTTACAGTGCAACCAAGTCAAAGACGAAAAAGGAAGAACTGGTTGATGAAACGCCATGAACTTTTTTTTAATATTATTATTCAAGGTGGCAGACAGGCTGACGGTCCACTTGATGGTAGGTGACTACCGTCGCCTAAGGACACAAGCAACATCAGGGGAGGTGAATGTGCGCTGCCGACCTTGCAGGAATTTGTTTACTGCTAGTTTGAAGAAGCCCATATTGTAGCTAGATGGAAACACCTTAGAAGGGAGAGAGACATTTGGAAGCAGCTGAAAACTTTTTAAGAATGGATATAGAATGTGTTGAGGAACTCCTTGAAGAGATCATTGACTTTCGTCCAGGCTTCTCGCTTCTTTTCCTTCGCCATGTCTTCGCACGGAATACAAATTAAAAACACAAAAATACGTCTTGTCGCCGCTGCAGTCGCAGACACACTGCGGTGAAATCGGCACCGATTTCGCTACACACGATGCGACAACGCTCCCTAGACGATTTCAGAGTTAGGAGGAAACTGATTACGATTTGCCTACACATGAAGCGATCAAGGGAGCGATCTAGGGCGCTCCTCACCCCTTCCCCGATATTGCCACTGATTTTAGGGCAGTGTGTAGGCGTTTTTATTTGTGTAGTAATAAGAGTCATTTTAGCTTTCACATCATGAGCGGTATGACAAGCGCCGAAAGCGTAAAAGTGCCTACACACGGCCCTAAAATCTGTGGCAATATCAGGAGCGTGGTAGTGGGGATGAAATCGACCGCTACTCCACACACGTCCCTTCCACTAAGTGTGAAACCGACCGTGCAACAAAGCGCTCGTCTATCAAGATGCCGCTGACACTCTCAAAACATCAGAGAATAGGCATCACTCTGGCACTTTCTACAGTGCAACCAAGTCAAAGACGAAAAAGTCGCCTAAGGACACAAGCAACACCAGGGAGGGTGCATGTGCGCTGCCGACCTTGCAGGAATTTGTTTACTGCTAGTTTGAAGAAGCCCATATTGTAGCTAGATGGAAACACCTTAGAAGGGAAAGAGACATTTGGAAGCAGCTGAAAACTTTTTAAGAATGGATATAGAATGTGTTGAGGAACTCCTTGAAGAGATCATTTACTTTCGTCCAGGCTTCTCACTTCTTTTCCTTAGCCTTGTCTTCGCACGGAATACAAGTTAAAAACACAAAAATACGTCTTGTCGCCGCTGCCCTCGCAGACACACTGCGGTGAAATCGGCACCGATTTCGCTACACACGATGCAACAACGCTCCCTAGACGATAATCGCTCCTAAATCGTGGGTCAGACCGACCCGATTTCAGAGTTAGGAGGAAACTGATTACGATTTGCCTACACATGAGGCGATCAAGGGAGCGATCTAGGGCGCTCCCCACCGCTTCCCCGATATTGCCACCAATTTTAGGGCCGTGTGTAGGCGCTTTAATAAAAGTAAAACAATGATTATTGTTGATGACTATTTTTTTTTATATTTAATTTTGCGCATACGTATTTGTCGTAACAATCATATGAAACTATCCAATGGCGTTAAGTTCAATGAAATATCTAAATACTCAGCGCTCGGCAGGCGCCCCCGCGGGCGCTCTGCGCCCGGGTGCACCGCACCCCTTGCACCCCCGGGTAAAGACGGCCCTGCCGATATAATTGACAAAGCGATCTTCTAAGTCCTATCAAACAGCAGTGGACCAGCGCTCAAAAAGTCCTCAAGACTACCCAAGCGCCGTCAAAGAAGTCTGCCAAAGATGTTAATGTAGTTTAAGAAGTTATCTCTTACCTCTAAGTCCGGCAGTTGTAGCTCCTGTAATAGAAAACGTTTTTAAGTATTAATTGAAGTATGAGACATGATGCCGTTGTTGATAAAGATTTAAATACCTAAAGTCACGGATACCGAAAATTATTTTCAATAGAAACAAGTCGTCGTATAATCTCTATGACGTCAATGAAATCGTAGAAGCGTCGTTGAATCTAATATAATATTCATAATCCCAATATCTAGACTTAAAAAGAACATTGTTGCACATAAAACGCGTCTCCATAAGTTAAATAAATGTTTTCTGAAACCCTAGTAAACATAATTGTAAAATAGTAATAGGGCATTATTTACTTTTTATCCAAGGCTAAGGCTTCGGTCTCGCTTTGCGACTCTACGCGCAAAGCGTAGAGACGCGTAAATTTTCACGCGTCTTTTGTTTATAAATTGCAATTATTAAAAAAGTACATTCAAATTTTTATTTTTGAATTTTTTTTTTATTAATTTATTAGAAAATAGTTCATTTTTAAGTGGTTTTAAGAGCGACTGCGCTAAAAAAATCCAATGGAAAATATTTGCAGTGGTAAAATTCATGAAACTGCAACTTTTTAAACCTCTTTAAATAAGAAAACTAAAGCATTTATTAAAAAAGTAACCGGTTTAGATTATTGTCAACGATATGGGAATAAATGTAAACTGAATATAATTCGTATTTTTATTATAATTTTGACGCAGCAAGTGTTCGAATGAGACCTTCAACGCGTTTAACCTAATTTTATTTAACGTCTAATATATCAAAATAAAATTAAAAAAGTGTTCTGGAAATTTCAAATCCAACACTTTAATTAAACGTAACATATATTTCATTTATTCCTTTGTTAATAACAATAAAAAAATATTTATTTTCTGTAAATTACGCAAGAATACAAATTTTTAGGAGACTCGGCCCTTAAGATTTTACTAAATTACCAAAGGAAAATTAAAAACATTACCACATTTATAAATACTTAAAATTTATTTGTATTTTTTGTAATAATCCACAATATTCATATTATTTTATTTTAAGTTTTGTTAAGAAAAAACAAAATTCATGTAATATTTAATTCCCGAAGTTCTATCATAATTTCGCAGTCTTGGTTGAATTCTGCGGACCAAAAGTCTTCACATATTAAGATAATTTTTTTCAATGCTTGTACACAGTTATAGTCCAGCATTCAGAATACATAGCACAAATATGATTTTAATAATAAAAAAATAACTTTATTTCCAAATATTGAAGATTTCTTACCACAAGCTACAAGAAAGGCGCAAAAGACAACGAAATGCTTCATGATATTAGTTGTATTAGAAGGCACCACTGCCGCAGATGTGAATGTAGATATTGATACTATGGCTCTGCTTTTATATGAAAATTTCATTAGAACACTTACCAAAGGACAAGTATAAAATTGCATTTTATCTCTTCAACGCACACATACTCATTCATATCAAATACCTACACGGCATACGCACATGTGCACTTTGGCTAGATTATGACTGTAGGAATTATATAATTCGTCTACAAGCAACCTTAAAAACGCTGTATTTTAATTCACACGAAAGTAAGGTCATTGCAAATTAAATATTTTGATTTTTTTAACCTGAATTCAGTAACAATTGTCACATCTAACTTCTCCACATTTTGTTATTTTATTTATAAAACAGACATCTTTACATTTGCATAATCGTGATTATTTATGTCAATCTAATTTTAAAAAATCGTATGACCGTACAAAAAAACGCCTATCTAATCATGGTTTTTATGCTTATAAAATACTAGCGATCCGCCCCCGGCTTCGTCCGGGATGCAATTTTTATATATATGAACATTCCCCGTTTATCCCTCTTTCCATTAGTGAAAACCGAATTAAAATCGGTCTACCCGTTCACGCGTGATGCCGTGACCAAGGGAAATAGGGATTCATTTCTATATATTAAGATGAGAAAACTTTTTTCTTGTCATTGAAAAAAAAAACTATTGAAAAAAAGTAATCAAAATTAAAAACGAAAGTATATGATTCTTTAAAAGGGATTAATCAATTTGTAATTTTTGAAAAGTCTTATTTTTTTCCATATACATACACTCGAGAGCAATGAATCCGGGTCACTTAACATGAAACGGTGTTTAATAGATAATATAATACCCCTTAAATGAAAGTAATAAAATTTATAAGTCACTACATTTTCCATGCTTTGACATAGTTATTACACATGACGTCATTACTGTTTGTTTAATTGTAATTTGACTCAATATTTAATGTGCTTTTTCCCTTTATCATTGTATAATTAAATGGTATAATTGACATCTATATAGATACTAATAATAAAAATAAAAAAAAATTTGTACGTCGTAATTACGACAGAGTGTGCATAGGACTGTATTATACTTAATTTTATATCATTGTACTCACATTCTCATGCAAATAAAGTTATTATTATTATTATTATTATTTTATTTATTAAAAATTACACAAAGAAAAAAAAACTGCTGATCTCGCCTTAAAACAAAAATAGGAAATATGACATTTTTGTAAAACAATATGATTTTCTTGAATTTTAATACTTTGTATTGCCTCCTCGTGCTTCCATTACTGCGTTTACGCGGTTTGGCATGCTGTACACCAAGTTTCTTATATGATTTTGGCAAATATTCTCCCATTCCTCTGTGAGAGCAATTTTGAGCCCACGAAGCGTGATTGGGGGAGGGTTTCGTTGTTTTACGCATCTCCCTAGCTCGTCCCATTCATGCTCGATCGGGTTGATATCTGGCTGCGTGCTGGCCACTCCATACGAGTAGTGTTCATCTCTTGTAGGTAGTCATTCACAATGAAACCTGTATGAGGTCGGGCATTGTCATGCATAAAAATAGCATCCTCACCCAAATTGACCATAAATGGCCCAACGTGTTCATTTAGGATTTCTTCCACATACCTTACGCTAGTTAAATAGCCGTTTTCTATGAACACCAGTTCTGTGCGACTCTCAGATGAAATTCCGGCCCACACAAGTACAGACTCACCACCGTAGGCTACTTTTTCTTCTATGCATGCTTGCTTGAATCTTTCCCCTGGTCTTCAATACACTCTGTGTCTTCCATCGTGTTTGTAGAGCATAAATTATGATTCGTCGGAGAACATAACTTTCGACCAATCTTCAATAGTCCAATTTAAATGGTTCTGGGCATATCTTAGTCCTGAAATACGATCACCACGCTTCAGTTTAGGGCCATTTGCAGGTCTAAGTGGTTTCAAGTTAGCTTCAGCAAGTCGTCGTCTTATTGTCCATGCGCTTGGATTACTTCCTCCGAGGCGTCAAAACTGATTTGTAAGTTCAGTTCCTGTGAGAAAGCGATTACGAAGCATGGTATTCACCAAGTATCGATCTTCTCGTGCTGTGGTACACCTAGTTCTGCCTGTTCCTGGTCTACGTAGGTTAGAGCCAGTTTCCTCGTAACGTCGGAGAACTCTTTGTACTGTTGACAGCGACACACCGACAGTCCTGGCTGTATCGCGCTGACTCCGGCCGGTTTCCAGCATTGTGAGGATTCTGGTGCATTCTTCAGTTGTAAGCGACATGATTACAGGTTGTAAAATAAATATTGAACACTATCAATATGGTTTATATACCCACTTAAATGACAGATTGGAAAAAAAAGCAAAATCAAATGCAGTAATTTCGTAGTTCCATCTTCGAAAGTCTCCCTTTTTCAAATTTGATTTTTTTATGACATAACCTTGCAGTAACTAAGAAGTTTTAATACCTTAATTTAAGGAGTATTTAATTGTCTACTAAACACAATTTTTTCATTAAGCTAGCATTCTTAGTTTCCGAGATTTATAGGTTTTTTTAAGTGACCCGGATTCATTGCTCTCGAGTATATTTTTTTATGTTAAGGTCGGCGGACAGGCTGACGGTCAACTTGATGGTAGGTGGCTACCATCGCCTATAATACAAGCAACGCCAAAGCTGCTGCAAGTGTGCTGCCGACTACAGTAGGATTAAGGATAAGGGATTAGGAGTGGATAGGGAAATAAGCTCTGGCATCCCTTACTCACTCACCGAAACACAACAGCACACGTGCTGTTATTTCACGGTGGTCTTCTGTAAGGGGGTGGGTACTGCCGAGAGACGGGCTGCCCAAATGACTGCGGAAACGCAGTGTGCTGTAGAAAAATTTCAATTTTTCCCAGATACCTATAAATATTAATTATTGAACGACACAGGGCTTGTCAATGAAGTAAATGTGCATGGTGACCAATCCTGAGCTAGAAGCCAGGTCATATAAGCACTCGGGTGCTCTAGGAACAATCAGCTGTAAAATAAAGAAATGTAAATTCAGCGTACAGTCTTAGCACTCTCGTGAACGTGATTCTCTAAGCTCAGTCAGTTGGCAGTGCACAGCACTGCACTTCCACATTGAGTCCACAGTGATGGATGTAGTGGTGTAGTGAACCACTAAGTCTATTTCCAAAAATCACCAATTTTTACATCTATACAAATAATAAAATCGTAAAGGAGCCGTGTCTGTACATTAAATATTGAAAACAAAATTGTACTTATATTACAGAGGTCAAAAAATAGATTTTTGGATTTTTGTCTGTCTGTGCGTTTGTGGACGCTAATCTCAGAGACGGCTTAACCGATTTGAATGTGTTTTCTACTGATGTATGTATTGTAGCAAGCTTCCCGTAACATTTAGTGCTTCTTTCATTCCAATCGGTTTACAAACAAAAAAGTTACGGGCTATACCGAATACCACGCGTGCGAAGTTGCGGCCTCATCTAGTAATTACTAAGTCCTTTGCTATTAAGTTTTGGCTCATGTAACACTTCATTGACAGTCAATTGATTGATTCAATCAATTGACTAATTGGAAAGTTTCTTATCTCCATTGAAGTATATCAAATTGGTAGAAATATAAATCAAATAAGTAGAAGAGTGGGTAATCAAAATTTAAAAAACGAATGTAAATAATCCTTTAAAATATATTAATCAATTTGCAATTTTTGAAAAGCTTTTGTTTTTTTCTTTGCTAAAATTTCCTGGCTGCGAAATTTTTTCCATGTTACCAGATGTCGTTAAAGATACAATTATTGATCGACACAGGAAATGAGCCAGGGGCTATCAACGTAGTAAACGTGCATGGTGATCGCTCCTGGGCTTGCAGCCAGGTCGTATATGCACTCGGGTCCTCTAGGAACAATTGCCTGTAAAAAACGAAGCAAAATTAAGTAAGCGTACACTTTGTCTAAACTTAGTCAATTGTCTGGACACAGGACCTCTTCTCCAGATCGAGTCCATCACAGTGATCGATGCAGTGAACCCACTAGACTTATTTGCAATTTATTTTTTATTTTTTTTAGATTTTTTTTACCAATTTACTTATTATAAACTATAATCTAAGTTCCTAACATGCCGCATAGAGACATAGAGCGAGAATAATTAACTGAATACGGTAATAGACAGCAGTGGGGTCACACTGATATCGAATATGCGTTTGGCTAAAGCATTGAATTTAAAAAATATATAACCGGTGTTGATAAGTATGTAAATGTGATATTGTATTTTATGTACTGTATTTGTACTGTATTTGCGAAAGGTTTTATCCGCTATATTTGGAGCTTGGTGAGCTCGCTATTATTACTATTGTTTAGATGTTTTTGTTGCAACAAACAAAAATATTCTTGCAAGAAGCATATTATTCTTGCAAGAGCTATATTATCAAGGAGCTGCCAAGGTAACCATGATAAGTTGAGACTTTCCTATAGTTAAACTTAAGAAGCATCAAAATTTTCTAAAACATCAAAAAATCACCTGCACTTCTATCTTGGCTGGTCTTTCGAACCAATCCCTCTCTGTACTAACAATAGGCAGTTTTCCAAAGGTGAGGAGGCCAGTAGCAATCAAATCACCAGTGTAAGCCATTGGGAACCAAGGGTACACTGTGTTCGATTCGCAGGGCAACTCACTTGTCATATTATAGTAGAAATGGCGACCTGAAATTAAATTAAAAATTGAAGGTTCAATCTCCCTAGTTTCTTCTTTCATAAGAGTGGTTTCGCTTACCCATCCCGGGAATGCAAGCCTGTTCGGTGAATATAGAATTTTCAATATCTTTCCTAGACGAGGATATTCTCGTTAGTTCCCCATTGAAGCCGGTCACCCATACTGCGTCCTCTTGCAGGAACTTACTACTGTCGCGGGACGCAAGTCTTTCTTCTTTGGTTTTTTGCTCCAGACTTTCTGTAGGTATAATATTGTATTTGTTATGATAAACTGAAGAATCTCTACTTAAATAAACATTCTCTCTCTCATCTTCATCTCTCTGTTTTAGTATATTGACTGTTAACAGAGAGAATGTAAGAATCTATTACAAAGTGATATAAATTCGTTTGAGGAATACTGTCTTAAAAATAAATTAGATTTAAACGTAGATAAATGCTATCATAACGTTTACTCGTAAAGCTAAAAGTCTCACAAGCAAATACTTTATAAAAGGGAAAGAGCTTAAACGCGTAGAAGAGATTCGTGATCTTGGTGTTATTTACGATTCTTGAATTTATGGGATTCTTGAAGAGGGTGAGCTGTCAATTTAGCAATATTAAGGTTGTAAAAATTTTGTATTGCTCTTTGGTGCGCGTATCCTCGAGTATTGTTCACAGGTTTGGAATTTGGAACAGAATAGAATCAATACAGAAAAATTCTTGAGATTTTTGGAATATAAGTGTGGGTGTCATGACGAGGATTACGAGGCTAGATGCCGGAGGAAGCACATTCACCCTCTTAAAGAAAGGCGTTTCATTGCGGACAATATCTTTCTTATGAAAATTGCCCAAAACAATGTTGATTCTCCTTATTTGCTATCAAAAATAAATTTAAAATTTCCTTGTAGGTCTGTTAGGTCTGTTAGGATGGCATCACAATTAAGTTCCAGACATTACGCTACAAATTATGGGAAGAACTCTTTCTTTCCCAGATCTGTCAAATTTGTTAATAGTTTAGTTGAATTTCCAGAGCTCGATTTGTATAATTCAAAGATTTACAAAATAAGACAATTACTTTCAAAATCTTGGTTTGACGGTTCACTGTATACTTCTTCTTTGCAGACTTTTTCTTTTTTCTTTTTTTGCTTTATTTGTTTACTTACTATTAATTTTTCTTTTTTTTACTTAGCTCAAAATTGGTTAGACAGTTTTATTAATTTTATATATAGATTCAATATGCGGAAACTTGTAAATGGTGTCAAATTAGTTGTTAAGTAGGATGTTGTATAAAATATGTCACTGTAAGTTTTCCTTGAAAATAAATAAATAAGTAAATAAATAAATAAATAAATAAATAAATAAATAAATAAATAAATAAATAAATAAATAAATAAATAAAATAAGTCTTGTTAGTGCATAACTGAAACAGATTTGTAGTTCACACCTTCAGAGACGAAGTACTGCTGAATAGTATAATACTTCTTCCCATTAGCGCCAGCGGGCGCCCATTCGGTGAATCCTGTTGTTTTCCAATCAAAAGGAGCGTTTGTTAATTCATCTTGTGGTAGCTGAACAGAAGAAAAATAAATTAATTTTGTCGTCAATTAGTATATACAATAAATAGATAAACTTACAATATTTAATTGAACTTACAGCGATTTGCAAGCCGGCAACGTTGCCATTGTCATCGTACAGACCACAGGCGATCCTGTCTGGGTAGCAATATAAAACTAATTGTTGAAGAGGGCCTGGAGGTCTTTTAGTCAGAGTCCATTTTTCAGAGACGGCTTCTTTAATAGTCAACGGAATTTCGAAGAAAAAGTCATTTAAAACTGGGATTCCAGCGTTAAATTTCACTGTAAAAATATAATTCAATAAATTAATTTAATAAGAATGTAAATTAATTAATTTTAATAAGAATGTTATGTTAGAAGGCTATAAATTATTTTGAGACACAAGGTAGAAATTAATAATCAACAATTCGCACATTACTTATTACTCCTTAGAATTTCTATAATTTGCGAATGATCAGTTATTCAATAGTCTCATTTATGTTAACAAGGAAATTCCAATACTATCTTATTAAACATCACTTAGCATTACGCAGTCAAGTTTATTAATAAGTTTAGTAAGAGCGAATGAATTAGATTTGTTTTTAATCTTTTTCTTACCTCTGAGACCTGGATTTAATCCGGTAACTGAAATAATTATAAAAAAAAACACATTAAATGGCACTGAAGATTGTCCTAACCTTCCACTGTTTTAAAATATTTATGTCCTGACTTTATTAAAATATAATAAATTAATTTCACTTTAAATGTTACCAGAATTATCAAAATTCACCTTAAACGTTACCACATTTTTTTTTCAAAGTTATTAGAAAATATATTTTTTTTAATTAAAATTGGGTATCATTTTTAAGCCACGAAAACCTTTAATAATATCTGTTCATTCAATCTAAGGACAAGTCGAATTGAACAAAATTCGAATGCAAAATGCATTGTTCGGTTTAAAAAAGATTTGGTTTCAAATCTATTCAATTTCTTACCACATGCGACGAAAAGTGCACAAAACGCTACGACTTGTTTCATCGTGTGTTGTGGTTTTCGCGGTTGGAGACGAAACACTCAACTGCTGTTAAATAAGAAGTGAATTCCGATGCCGCTTTTATTTAAAAATAACAAGAGATAAGGCTTTGTTATTGTGCGTCAGAATTTTTAATCTATAGAAAATAGTGATGTTAAGTTGGGCAGTATCGATTCTAGTATCATAGGCAGCAGCAGACTTAGAGTACCTACCATTTTTTCTTACAGAAACAATATAATACTAGTATTCACATGCTTTATACCTTTCTATATTTTCACCATACACCTTTTTGTGTAATTGATGACGAAACTGAGTAATTCCTGTAGTTTCAGAAGCGACAATCATGGTGATAAGCGGCTGACAATGGAAACTTATTTAATTAGTAAAATTAAGAGAGGGTGTTAAGGATGAGAAGTTTTAAGCTTTAGTAGATTTAGTAACCAAGTCACAACTAGTTTTAAGAAACATAATATACTTACTCTCTGCTCTGTGGGTGTCTCTGGATATTAAGGAATAAATAAACATGTTTAGCAATAATTAAAAGACGTTTAATTGTAAAAAAAGACTTTTTGAAAGGAATGAACGGCTTCCACTCTCATCACAGAACTCTCAACAGTAACATTAGTATTTCGTTCTCAATGTACACGTGTATTACGTCATTATACACGTGTGCTCTGTGGGCCCGGTACACTCAGAAATCGTTTGGCACCCTTCCTATAATACAGTCACAGACCACCTGTGACTACATAGGTGTTCACGGTGGTCTGTGTATACAGGATAACAGTGTACATACAACAGTGTATATGTTCCGGGTGCTGATGAGGCGGCCCCGCTTCTGTAGTGCTTTAGTAATGTTTGCGCGTGTGAATTGTTTCCACACAACAATGCGAAAGACATCTACTTCTTTTGGGCGCAGGGTGCGGGCCAGCCCCAATAGCATTCTATGCACGATTGCAAATAGGCTCGACTATGGAAATCTAGAGTAAGCAGCTTACATAAGGTTCATATTACTATTACGATATACCAATAACGGTTTAAAGTTGTACGAACACCTTACCATAGAAACATAAATCAGACCGATCTTAACCTTTTATGTTAAGATCGGTTCTGACGGTCCACTTGATGGTAGGTGGCTACCGTCGCCTATAACAAAAGCAACAGGTGCTGCAATTGTGCTACCGACTACACTAGGATTAAGGATAAGGGATTAGGAGGGTGATAGAGAAATGGGCTCTGACATCCCTTAATCATTCACTGCAACACAACAGCACACGTGCAGTTATTTCACGGTGGTCTTCTGTAAGGGGGTGGTTACTGCTGCCAGTCGGGCTGCTCAAATGACCAAAACACAACAGCACACAACGTGTGCTGTTATGTTTCGGTGAGTGAGTAAGGGATGTCAGCTCTATCGCTTTCCTATCACTTTACCCTTAATTCTGCTATGGTCGGCAGCGCACTTGGAGCACCTGTGGAGTTATTTGTGTCATAGACCGTTAGCCTGATAGCCTTAACATAAAAATACTTTTAATATTCAACATGATAATGAAAAAACCGTTCCATACAACATATATGAGAAAATGAATTTTATTCATAATTTTTTTTGTGGATATTTCATAGTTGTAGGTAAAAGTTATTCTGCTATTATCTAAAACATAAAAATCCGTCCAATCGTTCTCGAGTTATATGTGATGTAAGTAATAAGGCTTTCTTATATACTTGATAATACTTAACAAATCTATCTTATATATAAAAATGAATCCCCATTTCCATTGGTCACGGCATCACGCGTGAACGGGTAGACCGATTTTGATTCGGTTTTCGCTAATGGAAAGAGGGATGAACGGGGAAGGTTTTAGGGTATATAAAAATTGCACGCCGGGCGAAGCCGGGGGCGGGTCGCTAGTATATATATAAAAATGAATCCCCATTTCCCTTGGTCACGGCATCACGCGTGAACGGGTAGACCGATTTTAATTCGGTTTTCTCTAATGGAAAGTGGGATAAACGGGGAATGTTTTAGGGTATATAAAAATTGCACGCCGGGGAAACCGGGGGCGGGTCGCTAGTACATATGTATATAAATAATCATAAAAATCGGTCCAGCCGTTTCTGATTACAATCATTGTGACATGAGAATTTTATAGTAAACTAGCGACCCGCCCCCTGCTTCGCTCGGGGTGAAATTTTTATATATATGAACATTCCCCGTTTATCCCTCTTTCCATTACTCAAAACCGAATTAAAATCGGTTCACGCGTGATGCCGTGACAAAGGGAAATGGGGATTCATTTTTATATATAGAGATATATGAATATATATACATATACCACCGTAAAATAACAGCACGTGTGCTGTTGTGTTTCAGTGAGTGAAGTAGGGGATGCCAGAGCCCATTTCCCTATTCCTTCCCAATCCCTTATCCTTAATCCTATTGTAGTCGGCAGCGCACTTGCAGCAGCTTTGGGGTTGCTTTATAGGCGACGACCTACCATCAAGTGGACCGTCAGCCTGTCTACCGATCTTAACATAAAAAAAGAAAAAAAATAGCAATTGGATATTGTCAGTGGGTACAGCGCGGCGGGATGAGACGATTCATCGCCGCCGATTCATTTCAGCGCCATTTACAAAATTTGTTACAAGACTTAGTTGTACTGGAAATAGTGTTAGGTCAAGTTCTGGAATCATTATTAAATTAAATGTGAGCGGAGTGCAACGGAGCGAGCACACCCGGAAATCTGGTTTTGGCAAAAAATACTGTCGAAATGTGTGCATTAAAGAATTTTTATTAAACATTATTTTACACATTTCCTAATTAAGTTCGAAATTGTATAAATATTGTATACAATTGTATATTGTATACAGTTATTTAAGATTGACTATTAATAACTTAATAGTAAGTTTGTTGATAATAAAACAATAATTGAATTTATTGAAAAATAAAAAATAAATAAAAATAAAATAAAATGTGTCTTTATATTTGTTTGTGTGACTTGATCAATTTTTGCTGTGCTGCCGGTATTTCCATCAAATAAAAATAATACTATAAATAATTAGATTATCTGGATGTCTTATGGACTGTGAGTAATGATTGAATTTATTTTGCAGTCCGCTTTTGATTGGTACACCGGAACTGAATATATAAAATCACACAAAGTGCTTTCGTCACTTTAGGTTTTTGAATTTTAATTGCCAAGCGCTCAATTGCCTTATTGGTTGTGTCAGAGCTAGAAAGTATTAAAAGTAAAAAAAAATATATAAAAATAGTTGCACAATGATAGTGATTTTTTATCAAATCAATTTTGATTGATTAGCGGTTGAATAGCGGTCTCCCATAGGTACACGTAAAAAAATTTTAGTCACTTCCTCACGATTTAAATATTTATCAAATTATAGTTAACCTAGTATCTTGAAGAAAAATTTCTACGAAAATTCGTTAGAAAATATCTAACGAAATATATCCCTTTAAGGAGATCCTTAAACAGTTCATTTTTATTTGCTGGTTTTTTTTTAATACTTATGTAAAATAATTTTAAACAGAAACCTTTCAGTCGTCAATAAACACCAGTAGGTCATATGATATTGTTCCAGAAAACCTTACCCAAATGAACCTCCTAAACGTAACCTAATGTTCAAAACCATAATGAACCTAATGTTTCAAAACCAGTGAAATCTCTTATTCAGATCTAATAAAGAATTGAGGTATTATAGAATTAATAGAACTAAAGAATGAATTTTACAGACCCCGTCCAAAAGGGTCTAACTTTAGTTATTATTTTATCTGAGATCTCTTATTCTACTTTACACTTTAAGTAATGCTTAGGATAAATTCAAACAAGTGTTCGTTAATGTATATAATGTTTATTAATTCAGAAAATTTTCAATTATTTTAAAAAGGAATTGTTTGAAGTAACATGGTACAACTGAAGAATTTAACCACTAAATAGTTTCTTGAATTCGTCAGCAACTTGACTGGCGTATCGATAGCCGGTCAATATCATTCTGTCATAGGCCGGGGCTGGTTTTGCTGAATCGCCGGTCCTTAAAAAATATTCATATTTTCATATAACTTAATTATTATTTCAATTTACTAGTATTTAGTTCTTTAATGATATAAGAGATTTGAAACATCATCTTCACCGTTATACAGGATGATCAATTCAAATGGGTCAGTGAGGACAAATCTCAAACCATAATAAGTAGATACGAAAATGTGTTCTTAGGAATGTGTTCTAAGGATTCGGTACAGGCAGACATAATATCGTATTTATAATATTCTTCCGGATGATCTAAATAACAACCAGATCCAGATAATTTACTGGAGTACTGTCATCACCTGTCAATAACAACGACAATTATTTTTTCCTTGTTAAAATATTATTTCTTTTCTTATTCTTTCTATTATTTTCTCTCTTTTTGAGTAAGTGTATAGCTTTTTTAATTATGTAAATTATCCGGAGTGTTGTGTGCAATCATCTTCAACTTTGCAATGCGAACATGGCTGGCGACAACGATCAGCTTCCATCAAGCTCCACAGATTCTATTACCTGCCCAATATGCCAGAATGAAAGACTCTTCAGAGGAAAGAGAGGTCTCAACATCCACCTCTCAAGGTGTCACCTTGTAAAATCCACCGTGAATACTTCCAGCCGTTCCCATTACGCTAGCACTCCAGCATGCTCCAGCGCTTCTAAGACGACAACAACTCAAACTTTATCGGAAAAAATAGCTTATTTAAAAACAGAGGTTCGCGTGCTACGCCGCATACCCAAAGGTGTACGTATTTTAGTAGCCGACAAATTGTGTGACATAATCATACGCTGCATTTCAAAAAATGATTTAAAATCTTGGGAAGATTTATTATGCTTTGCTTACATAAATTTACAAATTCCACCGAGGACCAAAAATATTTCATTGGTTCAACATATTAGAGAAAACTTGAAGAAAAACTCTTATGAGCCTACCATTGTTCAACAGAAAACTTCATCAAGCATTTCCACCAGAGTAGAAGCAAAAGTAGGCGAGGGTGATATTCGGGGAGCTGTTCGTCTACTGTCGTCTTCCGCTGATCTGGCGCCATGCGACAATGCTGTCTTAACTTTGCTCAGACATAAGCATCCATCACCTTCTCGTCCTTTATGCTTGCCAGAGGAACCTTCATCTCCTAATGACTGTCTCGAAGTCTCTGAAGAAAAAGTTTTGAATGGAATTGCAAGTTTTCCTCAGGGTTCGGCTTCAGGATTGGACGGTATGCGACCACAACATTTAAAAGACTTGATTGGTTTTTCCAGTGGGGACGCTGGCCGACGGCTCTTATTCCAAATTACTAAATTATGCAATTTTATGCTGTCCGGTAGTGTTCACGTCGAAGCATGCCAATATCTTTATGGTGCATCACTCTGTGCGCTTTATAAGAAGGATGGCGGAATTCGCCCGATCGCTGTTGGTAATGTAATTCGGCGACTCGTCGGTAAACTAGTCTGCACGATAACGAGAGATTCAGCGGCTGCCAGATACCTTCAACCAACACAAGTCGGCTTTGCCACTCCTCGTGGATGTGAGGCTGCTATACACTCAGTTCGGACTTTTATTGATGTAAACAATTCCACGAACAAAATTCTTATAAAAATAGATCTTAAAAACGCTTTCAACTCCATCGAAAGGGATGTTTTACTTTCAGCTGTTAAAGAGAA
The DNA here is from genome assembly GCA_910589475.2 of Bembecia ichneumoniformis. Taxonomy (NCBI): domain Eukaryota; kingdom Metazoa; phylum Arthropoda; class Insecta; order Lepidoptera; family Sesiidae; genus Bembecia; species Bembecia ichneumoniformis. The sequence continues at coordinate 4,704,232 of OU342537.1, read as the reverse complement.
AATGCCCGCTATCTATGCTTTTATGTGGCAGTGTTATTCAGCTGATTCGTATTTATTTTTTGGGAAGCATACTATCATGTCAAGAGTTGGCGCTCAACAAGGAGACCCTCTTGGTCCATTAATTTTTAGCTTAGGAATCCACTCAACTATCGAAAATCTCAAATCTGAACTAAATATTTGGTACCTTGATGACGGCACTCTAGCTGGTGATGCCGATTCAGTTATTTCAGACCTATTAACTTTAAAAACAGAACTTTATAAAATGGGTCTTGAAGTCAATGCAGAAAAATGTGAAATTTATTTTTGTTCCACTTATGATAATGACACTTTTACCAGAGTCGAAAAAGCCTTGCCAAGTATTCGCATTGTAACAGACTTGTCTCTGCTCGGTGCTCCCGTTAACATAGCTGCTGGTCCTTTACTTTTAAAAAAAAAGGAAGAAAATTTAAAATTACTACTTGATAGATTGAAAACTATTAATTCTCACGTAGCATACTTAATTCTAAAAAATTGTTTCTCAATTCCAAAACTAACCTATATTATTAGAACAACACCTTTGTGGTTTTTTCCTGATTTCGTGTTTAATTTTGACAATGGAATCAAAAAAATATTAGAGTCAATATTCAACATAAAAATTAATAATTCACAATATTTACAGGCCTCTCTTCCAATTCGCCATGGAGGTCTTGGCATCCGACGTGTTGCCGATTTAATACTACCTGCTTTCTTGGCATCAGCATATGGTGTTTCTGAGCTTGTGTCTATCATATTACCCTCTTCTGGGGACAAGCTTGAGATAAGCCATCTGCCAGCTGCCAAGGCATTATGGGAGGACCTCTGTCCAAATAGCGTTGAGCCAATGCCAAATTCTAGAATTTTTCAGAAGTTTTGGGACCAACAAAACGTAAATAGAATTATATCAAATTTAACATTTGACACGGTTGACGAGGAGGCACGATTTAAAGCTGCGTGCACATACGAATCTGGTGCTTGGCTTAACACTCTACCTTCTAGACAAATGTCAACTCTTCTGGATAACAATACCATGCGTATTTCAGTGGCTCTGCGCTTAGGCTGTTCTGTTGTGCAGCCACATACCTGCCTCTGCGGAAACAGCGTTCTTTCAAACGGTCGTCATGGTTTACATTGCAAAAGAAGTGCCGGTCGCTTTCCACGCCATTCAATGATAAATGACATAATAAAAAAAGCACTATCTACAGCAGGCGTCCCCGCCATCCTCGAGCCCAATCTGTCCAGGGACGACGGTAAGCGTCCAGATGGGATGACCTTAATACCCTGGTCTGAGGGAAAGGCTCTCGTCTGGGATGCTACATGCGTCGACACCCTTGCTCCCTCACATGTTGCCTTCTCTGCCAAGGAACCAGGTTCGGCGGCTGAATCAGCAGCTCGTTTAAAAACAAAAAAATATAACTTTATAAAATCTCAAAATTATAATTTCATCCCTTTCGCCGTTGAAACTTTCGGTCCTTGGTGCGAAGAATCCAAATTATTCTTAAAAACACTTGGCAAACAATTAATTAAAGTATCCGGCAATAAATTTTCGTGTAATTATTTAAGGCAACGCATTAGTTTGGCTATACAGAGAGGGAACGCGGCGAGCGTTATGGGCACAATACCCGATTCAGTCACTCTGGAGGAGATATTCTACCCAAACTCCTAAGTTTGTGTAGATTCCGGAGCCTCGCCGTGTTCTCACTAAATCACCGTTGTATTTTTTATTATTTTTATCATTAATTTAGCAATTGTTGTACTGTTATTTATATTTAATAAATTATTTGGGCATTTAATAAATAGTGATTTATTTAAGCAACATAATATCAAATATTATTTTTCTATACATTTAAATGTATTGATATATAAAATAATATCAATACATTTAAATATCTGATAGATAAAACTCCAATCTGAAGGATAAATAATAAATTCCATCATAGATAAATTTTTACAATATTTAACTATGATGGATTATGTATATTATAGCCATCCAAATAAATAATAATCGAAAGAAATGATAATCAAAAATCACACCATACATAATTATTTATAATGGATTTTGTTATCTATAATAAATATTATTGAATATAATCCCCAAGTACTGACCGCGCCCGATGTTGCCGGACGAGAACCGGTGTATTCAACGTAGTATGGACACGTTGGCAACGAAAGTGGTGAAGCAAAGCATCGTAGGTAATCAGTTAAATAGGGGATCGGACAGTAATCAGATTAAAATCTAAAATGTATGTACTTAGAAAGAAAATATATAATTTTTTACGATTATTTATCGAATAATAATTTAATATATTCATTTAAATATTTTTAAATGAAGAAATAAAATATTTTTAATCTATACTGAAACACCAATCACAGTGCGTGACGTCATTTGTGGGCAATCATTGTCTTATGCTAATGCAGCTGTTTTGTTATGATATGACCACAAATGACGTTACGCGCTCTCAGATGAACTATCGTGGCGTTTTGGCGGCATTTTCAAACAAACAATATTAAAACATGATTTTGAGTACCTAAAAGGCTATAAATAAATAAAATAGTATTTTTTATGGGAATAAATATGCATGAAGATTAATTTAAAACACTTTCTGAAAATTTGTCCGATCCCCTATTGTATAGTGCTATTTTCAAATTACTATGTTTAATAATTTATTAATAATAATAAATTATTATATATTTTTACTATTTTTATAACTTTTCTATATTTTAAAAATATAGAATAAGAATGAAAATAAATAAATGTGCATAATAATAAAGCAATGACAACATAAACAATTAATAAAAATCTTCTTATCACTAGACACTTTGGGATAATATATATCTTGTTACAGAAAAAAGTTAGCTTGCAATAAAAATATAAATGGCAGAAATATAAAAGTCTTTTTTAAATATTTTCTATCTATATGTATTAAAAAATACCTAATGAATACAACATGACTTCGTCTACAAACATAACTTTTTTTCTTAAATTGTAAATATTTTTTTCGAATCTCTCTAGCTAAATTAGTAATTTAAAAATATGTCTAACACAAAATATACCGAAATGTTATCGCCAAAAAACACCATGTAGTATATTCCGAATCTCCCATCCTACCTAGCGACCTAGTCGCTCTAGATAAATCAGGTACCTGGTCTTTTCTCCCCTTCTCGTTGCGATTTATTAATCGCGCCACCTAGCAAACTCCTCACTCGGTGACCGTTTCTGCCCCCGACGCCACAAGCAGTCAAAAGAAAAATCGCACATAGCTCGCGTATATAAGCGGCCCAATGCTGTGTTTATCGGGTGTCTTAAAGATTTATCTCCTCGTAAATAATTTAAAAAAAAAAGCCTAAATGAAAAAATAACTTGAGTTTACTCACTTGCAACGAATTTCCCAGGGTTTGTCTACATAGTAAATGTGTAGTGATACCACTCCGTACGATGAAGCCCACTCGAGGAGGCAAGCTGGTGCAAAAGGGATCGTTATCTGAAAACAGTGGACACGTTTTTTGGCACCAGTTCCAAAAAAATGCTTACTGTTTTTTCCACACCACCGAATAGAACAACAAGCCATTGTGAAAGTATTTTTGTTTTATTTTGAAATAAACAGACACATACGAACAGATCTGTCATGGCGTCGTATACCGTTTCATACCAAGCGAGAGTTGATGTTTGTAAGTGACAAATCACTGACGTGTTTCGGAATTGGATGGCTCATATATTAATAATAACCGGTCATTATTAATAGTTACCTCATGATTTGGTAAATGTGATGAAAAATGTGAAATTTATCACTTTTACTGGTTGTTATTAATAAATTCACCACTGTCTTCGGTAAAAGTAATAAAATAAACAATAAACGATCTTTGTTCGTCAGTAATTTTAAGATTAAAATTATAACGCAGTATTTATTGGTAACTAAAAGAAAATAATATGCTAAATAATTATTAGGTATTACTAAAATCAAATAGAAACGACAATATTAAAGTTTTACAATTATAAAATCAACATAAAATCAACTAATGTTGATTTTATCCCTCTATTGCTCGAAACAGACGCTTGGCGTATCTACGTTATATTTGAAAATTTATTACGTTTACCAAAAGAAGGTATAATTTTTAATAATAACCGGTAAAAGTAAATAATTTATCACTTTTACCTTCAATCCTGGTAATTATTAATAATGATTGGTAATTATTATTTCAATTATTCACACTTACCGTAAAAGTCGCTGTCCGCTTGCGTCTGTTTCCCAGATTTGATAAGGTTTTCCCTAGTGGAAGGAGCAATAAACGTGGAATGTTTGTGTATATAATTTGAGGGAAAAAATGCTTATAAGTAGGTACTTAAAAGTTCCATATAATGTTATCATTATGACAACGGTGGCGCCGCTACTGTTGATGATACTGGCGCCGAATTTTTAATATTTTTAGACGAAACCTCGGGAACCTAACATTTTTTTCGGGATAAAGTCCTATATGTTAATCCAGGTAATAAACTACCTGTATGTCAAATTTCATTCAAATCAGTTCAGCCGTTTTGCGTTATTGAGGGACTAACATACTAACATACATTTATAGTACAGGTATTATAAGGAATTAGGATTACGATTTAAAGAGAAATCACGAATCGACTTTTTATCTTCATGCTTAACCTGCTACCAACTATGGTAGCAACAAACTGCTATCTTTTTTTTTCTTATTCCCTTTGGATATTTGTGAGACCTATTTTGGACCCTTAGAGACGGAACGTCAAACTTTCAATTAAGGGTCATCAAGACTTTTCTCTTATAAAGAAATAGGCATCATTTATGAAACAAATTTTTGAAATTTCACCTCAGCACTTTGTCTTGGAGACGGCGGTCTTTCAAACCAGTCCCTTGGCCTCTGTGTTGCCAGTTTACCAAACATTTGGAAGCCTGTGCCAACCAGATCGCCGTCGGTGACGAGAGCAAACCATGGCAATATTTCTTCGCATTGCATTTGTGATGTCATGTTGTAGTAATAATGGATGCCTGAGAACAATTCCATCATTAACATAGCAGTGACGAGATCCTATCATTATCATGAGTTAGTTATTATAGTTTTTTGTTGAAATCATTCCCAAAAAGGCATAAAAAATGATAACTTCAGTATGTGCTCGCACGAAACCATAGGCTTAATTTTTTTATTAAAGAAAATGTGAAAAATAACACCATTTTCTCATAAGTCGCAGTAAATATCAGTTAGGTATAGCGAAAAGAGGTTGTAGCACTAAAAATTTTACAATGATATTGTACATAAGACAGGTAGGTACAATTAATTTTACATTACAGTTATACAAGTCAAAAGCATGTATAAATTTCATACTTTTTTTAAAATTTTCATATTAATCATAGGACTTCTATACTTAGCATAAAAAATTGTGAATATGGTAAATTGCTAATGCACCAAATATCATCAAGATCGGACTTATAGTTTTTGCACAATAATGTTACAATTTAAGCTTGTGCGAAAAAATATTCAAATATTCATATTTTCAAATTATTGCTGAGGCTACTCTTGTATGTAAGTATAATTTTTTTATTATTGTATAAATTTTTAACATAAATATCGATCTTAGTTAAATGTTCAGTTTATAACTGTGTCAACAGAAGGCATTAAATCACGCTAACGCTCCGGTTGTAATAATTACAACAAATTATTATTTAATAATAAAAAACTTTCTACATGTGAAACTGGTCTTCAAATTATTTTCCCTACATTACTCTTTGCAATCTTATTATTTAAAAATGGTTGGGGACATAAAAGAGTGCCTAAATTTTCACTATACGAAAATATGTTGATTAGTGGAGCCTGCGGAATTTTTTGAAATTGTTACCAAATTTTTGCTTATAAACAAATGCAATAACTTCAAAAATGTACGACAAATTTTTATTTATGAAATATATATTGAAGGAAGAAATTTGATTGACCTTTAATTTGATTGACAAAAACATCTTGGTAGATTGGATTATTAGAACCGGAGATAAAAGAGCATAAAATAAAATTAAATTAGTAATTAATTTATTAAGTACAATTGAATATGACATTGTCATTGCATTTCCTTCAGAATGTTTTATAAGTAAATTATCTAAAAAACGTTGTATAATCAGTAATAAACTATATTACAATGAATGTCTTGATAAGAGTGTATCAATATTGGATATGACTGTACAATATCTAGGAGGAAAATCGGAAGTGAATTGATATAAACATTTCCATTTGTCCACCCAAACTAGGGTGAATAGGCATGATGCCGGTATTAAAGAATCAAAGAATAAATGGTTTTGGAGAAAAATATATGTTGAAAGGAGTCTAAATAATTACTCCTTTTTTGTATTAAAATTGAGATTAATAAGATTTTCACTAAAATAGAAGTATAAATAACTGCAATCGGCCATGTTAACTGAAACACCAATTAGAGCGAATGACGTCACGCCCAGGTAAGTGCCATCGTGTTTCTTGACTTTGCTTTGATTTGACAGAATGAAAAATCTGATGAGACGTCGGCTTGTGACGTCACGTTTCATCAGACGCGACGCCATGACAACTAAGAGCGTTTTCGCGCGTAATTCAAAATAGATTTAAAAAACATTCAATAATTCGCGTTGAAATTTAGTTTTTTGCTGAAATATTGTTTTTTCGGATATGGTAGACATGTATCTACATTATTGAAGGGAATTTCAAAATCTGTCATCATGCCTATTCTCGGAGGTGCATTTCCGAATATCCCCTTTAGGGTGGATTTTTTGGAGTGAATAAACGGAATAACCGGCAAAAAGTCGGTGAGGGGATCTCGGTAACTGTGAGGGCTAGAACACCCCCCAACCCCGGTTTGCGGCATTTCATAGATGGTCATCAGGGCGACCTAAGAAAAAGGGCCTAAGAAAAAAGCCAACTATAAGGATATTAGGATTATTTATTATATTATGTTAGACATTATTATCTATCTATATCTATATCTTATATATAAAAAGGAATCCCTATTTCTCCTGGTCACGGCATCACGCGTGAACGGGTAGACCGATTTTAATTCGGTTTTCGCTAATGGAAAGAGGGATAAACGGGGAATGTTTTAGGGTATATAAAAATTGCACGCCGAGCGAAGCCGGGGGCGGGTCGCTTGTACATATTATAAATTGAAGTCGCTGTCCGCCTATGTCAGTTTTTTTGATAACTTTTTCACTCATTTAAAGAACGATCAACGAGGAAGTCTTGTGTATAGATTTTTTGCAGAAAAAAAAATCGTATTCATGCAATACCGGAGGCGGGTCACTAGTATTTGACAAATATTTTTGGAAAATCCGGGAGAAAGTAGGACATTCGGATGGTATTTTAGTGAAGAGCGGATGATTACATTATAAAATATCCTTATGTACCAAATTTCTGATTTATTTTGTTTATAGGGAGTCAGGACAATCGATTTTATAAGAACAACGGAGAAACAACTGTCGGGTGTCGGAGAACAACTTATATAAAAACTAACCCATGTTCGGTATGCAGTTTTGCTTCTTGAACTTAGTGCTGTTCAATTCGGCTTCCGTGCTAGGTATCCTGAGCAATCTTCCATCTAGTCCCTTCACCCATACGCCTCCGTCTTGGAGGGTTTCCCCGTTTTCTATCTGCGGACCAGCGCCGGCTTTCAAAGACTCTGGAAACATTAAAGTCCTTTTAGAAAAGTAAAAAGAGACAATCGTACTTTATTTTAAAGGGACAACTCGAGGATTGATTATAGAGTAAGATCCCAGGTATATGACAGACAAAACTTATTTTAAAAGAAAAAATGTGGGAGATCGAGTAGTGTTCCTAAGTACATACTTTGAACGTATGCCTAGCTGCTAAGTTGGGTAGATGGCCAATTTAGAGCTACCAGGTGAGAGAAACAAATAAAAATAAAACTCCCCACATTTTTGTCAATTCCCCACGTTTTTGTCCCTTAGAAAATAAGTTATGTCTGGTATGCCTGGGATCTTGGGTAATTAGGGAAAAAAATTATACACAGCATGTCAACTTGATCAATAGATATAACTTTATTGAATTAAATTTAGAACGTGCGAGTAGAGTAGATGCCATCAAAAACATAACTTGTAAAAAAAACCAAGTCTCGCAACTCAGTTCTACTTCTTCTACCGTCAAAAGTTGTGAGATCCATGTTATGCCAAGTCGGTTAATTTATTCAGTCCCTACTTAAGTAACCTTCTGTCTTGAGTTATTACGAAATTAGCTCACCTAACAACATCTTATACTGACCATATCAATATAAAAAATCTTGTATGTTTTAAATAAATAAATTGACTTGGCAATCGCATGAAAACACATAATGTATCTCCTACACATATTCTAATTTAATATAACATAAAAACATAATTTAATTTAAATTATGAAAACACAATGTATCTAATTTATTATATTAAATTATATTTAAATTTAAATACTAAAAACTAAAATTATCTAATCTAAAAATAAATTAATATTAAATTGATTAAAAACTAATAATATAAAAATGGACCCTGCGGCATTGTACCAAGTACGCTGGCAGCATTTCCTCGTTGAATGGCCAAACTAATACGTTGGCCGAGGAAAGTGCCAGCTCTTCGGTCTCCCGTCGCATCAATAAGCCTCTTCGAGATGTCTTTGAAGAGGCTCATTGCTGCAGGGCCCCACGGACCGAGTGTCTCGACTCCGAATGGTACAAAACCATATTCGGCGCCGAGGCCACTATATTTAGAGATTTTATTTTTTTTCCGCCGCCTCTGCTGCGGCTGCTGTCTTAGTGGATGTTCCATGGAGATGCGAAGGGGTGTCTACACAAGTAGCATCCCACACCAATCTCCAGCACTCTTCCCAATCTCCAGGGAATTAGGGACATCCCATCCGGTCTCTTGCCATCGTTTCTTGAGATGCCTGCAGGCTCTAATATAGCTGGTACATTGGCTGACGCAAGAGACCGGCGGAGGATGTCGTTTAAGGCAGCATGCCTTGAAAAGCGGCCAGCACTTTTCTGGCAAGACAGTCCGTGGTGACCAAGACGGTCGACTATACTGCCACAGGGACATTGATGTTGGGCGCAGACCGGGACCCCTAGGCGGAGGCAAATGGAAATTCTAAAGGTTGTGGGATCTAAAAAAGTACCAGTGCTTGCTGATGGATGTGCTTGGAGCCAGAATCCTGCTTCTTTGGTATTAGCAGCGAGGAGTCTGGCTCTTCCCGTAGTGCAGCACTGGCTGAGCAGGGAATCTAATGTCAATTTGCAGGCTATGTCGTCCCAGCTCCGTTGAGAATTTGGAACTTGCACTGAATTTTGACCGGGGCAAGCAATTAGCCAGGCTTTATTAGCATCGTCCAGGTCCTGAATTTCGCAGTTTGAACATAGGATTTTACCTACGAGATTCAGAGAGGCATGAACTGATGATAAAAAAGCTGGTAAAGCAACGTTGGAAATTTTACGGATCCCTAAGCCACCGTGTCGGATGGGAAGATATGCCCGAGTCCAGGACTGCTCGTTTAGTTGTATGTTTAAAATTGATTCTAAATTATTTTTGAGTAAATTGTCTATTTTTGATAAAAGATTTTTATATTTCCAGAGAGGACAGCAGCGTAACACATAAGTTAATTTAGGAACAAAAAGGCAAAATTTCATAATCGAAAATGCAAAATGTGGACTGATTTCTAGAAGGCGATGGGAATAATTTTGAAATTTTGTAATACAATTTTGAATATATTCTGGTATGCATTCATCAAAAATGGGAGAACCTAGGAGGTAAAGAGTATTTTTACAATATATTAAATTTATATTTGGTGCAAGTTGGTTAAATTTATGTTTAATAAGATCGATATCTAAAAGGGAATTTTGAATGTAAAGTTCGCATTTATTAAAATTTAGCTCCAAACCGATGGACTTGAATTTCTTCACAATCGAGGAGAGATCTGAGAGTACAGTGTTGGCATCACCTCCTAAGGTCCCATCGTCGAGGTACCATATATTAAATTTTGATGTCAAATTATGTATATTAAATTATTTATGCTCCCAGATAAGCTGTTTGCCTTAATCCTTTGCTCAGGGGTCCTGGGCTCGATTCCCGGCATGACCAACTGAATAAAAAGCTTTTCAAAGGCTATGGTCTGGGTATTTTAGTAGTGGATTTGCAGGTCGACTCATAAATTGGCAGCCGAAGCATCACGTGACATGACGCGGAACGCTACGGCCTCTTAAAGGAGTGTGAGTGCTAAAATCATTTCAATAAGGTTGAAAATAATATGTTTAGAAAATCCTTTGATATGTCCTGACGAGCCATGCGGTCAGTCAGCGCCGCCCGGCTTAACATTATAAACAATAAATTCAATTTTAATCAACTAGAATAGAAGTAAATATTGTACTTATTCAATTATAATAATAATTAAAAATTAATTATCTGTAGTTAGTTGACGAGCTCGTTGGATGAGTGGTTAGGGTGGTTGCCTTAGCGCTCTACTGTTCTAGGGTTCTAATCCTTATCCTTAATCCTACTATAGTCGACAGCGCACTTGCAGCAGCTTTGGCGTTGCTTGTGTTATAGGGGACGGTAGCCACCTACCATCAAGTGGACCGTCAGCCTGTCTGCCGAACTTAACATTAAAAAAAACAATATTGCAAAAACAAATAAATTTAATTAAGAGTTTAGTTAATAATGTAAGAATACCTTCTGAGACATAGAATTGTGTTACGGTCCAGTAATCCCTTGAAATCTCTCCATTAGAAGCAGGCGCTCGCCACTTGGTAAACTTTTTCTCTGGCTTGATCGCCACAGACTCGAATTCATCCGCCGGAAGCTAATAATGTTTTGAAGAAATTATAGCCATAATCGCTCATATATTTTTATCCGGCTCTGAATTTTTCGTTTTTATTTCTAAATAATCCCTCCGAAACAGTTTTTTTTTTCTGGTTGAAAGCTACCCTATGCCTTTTCCCGTATCTCTGACAAAATTTCATCACGATCGGTTGAATAGTTAAGGCGTGATTATTAACAAACTCATTTTATAATACATGTATTACTTTCGGATGACCTAAAATTTTTTCCTTTTTTTTCCTTTTTGTTGCTTTGTTTTCCTTTTTTCCTTTTATACAGATGTAAAATCCTTGATTGGCTGTTAGATACGCTTTATTTTTGTTTGTTAATTGTATATTGAGAGCTGTGGATTTTCAGTGAATGTATAAATAAATAAATAAATAAAAATTTATTGTTGATTTTCAAGCCCTCTTCCGACATTGCGCTGCTGCTCTCTATTCAAGAAAAACGGGACAAGTGCGAATTGAAGAGGGTTCCGTGCGATGTTACCTATCCGCACAATATTGAGAGATTTACCATGTTATTTTAATATTATGGACTTCTTATAGGTTTTCCTATAATCTATAAGTAGAAAACTAATTTCTGTATTTTTTTTTTCAAAATTTTAGGTTCATTAGTTTCGGAGATGGGGGGGGGAATGGTCGGACAGACGGACACACGAGTGATCCTGGAGTATATTGAGATGAAAATGCAATGATCCTTATACAGAATATAACAATGCAGTAATGATCATTCAGTGTAGGTATTAAGGGGGAGACAAACGCTAAATACTAAAAATATCCATTGTTTAATGAAGATGTTACAAGAAATAGACAAGACAATTGCTTTGAAAAAAATATATGTTATACTTAAACATGTGAAGAACCAATTGTATTAATTAGAATTTTCGTTAAAGTAATAGAAACTCCACAAAAAAAGTTAGAACACAAGAAGAATTTGACCTTTATTGAAAATTCTCTCGAAAACGGCTTATTGCACGCATAAATGTATTAATTAATAATTTTTTTTTGTGTAATGTTCTAATGGTAAAAACAAAAAAACACCATTTCTAGGCCTGTTGAATTGTCTCCGCCGCCAGCGAGTTCTATAGTAAATGTCATTTGCCTCAGTGAATCCCTTAAATAGGATAACTCATTGACTCCCTCTCGAACCTATCTTCTGCCCGCTTCTCCCATCAACCTGTTTACAATGCAACCGTTTCTTCCACCGGTGACCGTTTTTAGTGTTAGTATGAGTGGTCAGGGTGCTTGCCTTAACGCTTTGTCTCAGGAGTCCTGGGTTCGATTTCCGGTAAGATTAACTTCGGAAATGAACTTTTCGAAGTTGGCCCTGGTCTGGATCTGGAAAGTAGTGGCTGGAAAGTACGACCTTACGACATATGCAAGCGCGCTCTCGTTTTCGTATGCAATCACTGCCGTATTAATTGTTTATCGCTGCGTCACCTTAATACGTGTGCAACCGCGAGTTATCCTTTCTGGGTTTTACCTATTATTTTGTTTGTCACCTAGCGCGTCAGTGTTGCTATATTGTTGTTGCTACTGCGTCCAAGCGGATTAGATACTTTTTGTAAAAAAATATGATAAAATTGATAAAAAACATAGGTGTAACTCTATGTTATCTATATCATTAATATTTAAGATTGGTATCTAAATTTATGAAATTAGACACTATAATAATGACAATTACAAAAAAATCAAATCGGACCATGTTTGCACACATTTCGTATAGGCTTTGATTGATTTCATTCACATAATTATTATCGCTTATGTATTAATGAAATGTTTAAAATAATTATTTTCATGTAGGCAGTGTTTATCTCGATAGATAATTTGATTCCTATACAAAACTTGAAAAACCATCCAAACATTATTTTTTTCTATCAAACATTGTATCTCTCAATATCAAACACGTTAAAAGTTGAATGGCTACCGATTGATGGCCTCTTATTATAAAACTGGCTATTGTATACAATTTTATACAATTCCCAAGTTTTACACATTTCCGGTAACATATACAATATTACATCTACACTAATATTTTAAAGAGCTAAATATTTGTTGTTTTTTTTTTGTGTCTGTATATTTGCATGTCAGTTTGTGATGGTTAAACTAAAAAAAATCTTTCACACATAGAAAACTACACTAGGTATCAGCGAGTAACATGGGCTGTATTATAATAAAAATAACGTAAGACAAAGTGTCAAAAATCTATATATATATATAAAAATGAATCCCTATTTCCCTTGGTCACGGCATCACGAGTGAACGGGTAGACCGATTTTAATTCGGTTTTCACTAATGGAAAGAGGGATAAACGGGGAAAGTTTATATATATAAAAATTGCACCCCGGGTGAAGCCGGGGGCGGGTCGCTAGTTGCTTATAAAAGTCATTATTTGGCGTACGCTGCAAGAACTATTGATGATACAAAATATTAGTAAGTACTACTAGATTATGTACCTAGATTATGTACTACTAGATTATGTGAATTCCTATTTAAATTTCCTTTCACTGTGCCTTTCGTTTAGAAGTTACAAGTATGAAAATGCTAAAAAAGCCGCGGTGTTAGCGAATATTAGTTACTTAATATAATAAAGGAATAATAATTGAGGATTTCCTCAAATTTACCTCCACGGACGCTTGGTGGTATCATCGCGAGTTGTTATCTTGTGAGAGAGATGCTAAGACTATATAAGTATATAGTTTACATCAGTGAAGACTGGAGAGATATGCACAGTATTATAATAAGCAGTCCAGAGCGCTGTCTTATCCCTTCGCAGGTACCTCTCTCGTTAACAAAAAAAAAATCCAAATAAACGCTTCCTGTGCGCAACCTTTCGTTTTTATTATCAATATCTTTTTGAATAGTGGATATTTTGAATCTCCGCAAATTTAAATTTTTCTAAAACACCCAACCGATATTGATACGGTTTTCACTCATGGAAAGAGCGATCAACGAGGAAGGTTTCTGTATGTATAATCATTTGCAGAAAAATTACATCCGAAGCCGAGGGCGAGCCGCTTGTAGAAATAAGAATTAATTCTACATAAGTTGATAATCCAAAATCAATATGAACGGAAAATCTTTAATTGTATTTCTTTAATCGCAACATAAATCACAGCCGGTATCTTACGATTAATAAACGATAGATAAGTCAAAGTCCATCGCCACTGTCACACGTGGAAGCCCTCCAAGATAAGTTTGTATGATATTGCGATATTTTTAATATTAAAATTCAAATGAAAATAACTTTTATTTGTATTGGAGATGGAGTAAAATTAAACTAACGGGTTTTCTGTAATTTATCAGGATCTAAACATGAAAATTTATTTGTACTATCCTACTAATACTTATTATAAATGAGCCTAAACTACTAACACCAAAACGGCTGAACGGATTCGGATGAAATTTTGAACACAGTTTATTACCAGGATTGACATATAAAATACTTTTTATCCTGGAATAATGTTAGGTTTCCGGGGGATCGCACAAATATATTAAAAAATCGGCGTCACATTTTTCAGGTGTTATATTTTTCATTTTTCAACGCGGACATAGTAGCGGGCGCCAGCTAGTCTTATATATAAAAATGAATCCCTATTTCCCTTGGTCACGGCATCACGCGTGAACGGGTAGACCGATTTTAATTCGGTTTTCGCTAATGGAAAGAGGGATAAACGGGGAATGTTCTTATATATAAAAATTGCACCACGGGCGTGGCCGGGGGCGGGTCGCTAGTTTGTAATAAAATGTCCATTCGTCAAAAGGGCTTAGATGGAACTTAAATGCGTCTTTTTGACGTTCAAACATCTTTTCCATTTCTAGATCATCATTCAAGTAAAAAAATTATAACACTTTTATATTTTTAAAAGTAATATATTAATTTTATAGCTAGTAGGCCTTATATTGATATCTCTATTTTTTATTAAATCAAATTAATATATCGCTGTTTTATACTTCGTGTAATACTAACTTATACTAACTAACATTATCATCGAGTTTTACTTTTCATCTCTTCTCCGCCGGCGTTCTCTTTCTCAATTCTTTAATTTGTAGAGCTTGAATTTGCCTGCTTTGAGGGAAACCAAAGTTTAAATCCAATAATTGGACTGTCAAAACTTCCATGTATTTTTTATGTTAAGGTCGATAGACGAGCTGACAGACACTTGATGGTAGATGGCTACCGTCGCCGGATAAGGGATAAGGAAGGGATAGGGCAATGGGCTCTGGCATCTCTTACTGAATCACTGAAACACAACAGCACATATGCTGTTATTTCACGGTGTTCTTCTGTAAGGTGTGGTCACTACCGCCAGAAGGGCTGCTCAAATGACTGTGAAACGCAGTGTGCCGGGCCACTGCTAAGTATTAAGCCCTATGACAATGGATATTCTATAATTTCGTTGACTTGACAAGGGGGAGAACGAAAGATACCTTATGAAGAAATGCCACATACAATGCAAATGCGCATAGA
Source organism: Bembecia ichneumoniformis (assembly GCA_910589475.2). Lineage (NCBI taxonomy): Eukaryota > Metazoa > Arthropoda > Insecta > Lepidoptera > Sesiidae > Bembecia > Bembecia ichneumoniformis. Next base: position 4,688,903 of record OU342537.1, on the reverse strand, counting down.
GGTTATGTGTGATTTTTACCCACTAAAACACCCCTCGAGATGGGTGTGGTGGTTCTTGAGGACCACAAGGACCATAGGGGACTTTGATACCGTAACCGGTCGTCGGGGTGCGAGAAGCGCCCGGCCCTTACGTCTATTTGTGGCGTGATTTTTATTGGAAATAGCATTTATGCCGGAAATAAGTACTGGCCTGTAATCAAATTACGTAAATGCAGTTACCATAATTGTTGTTGTTAGAAAAATGTATTAAGAAGGGAAGTTTGTTTTTGTAAATAGATTCATTGAGCTTAGGAAATATATAATTAGTTATACTCTGCTAAATAACTGGTTTTGTGTGGCAAATTTTCCCATTCTTGGTATTGCACAGGCAAGTACTTGTAAAATTCGAATGTACCAACACTATAAAATTTCTGTTTTAATGGGTCTGACACTGAATCTCAATCACTTCCATCTGCTAGTGAGGGAGAACTTTATCAATATTGATAGTGAAAAGACCAGTAAATAAAGAAAAATAGTTTTCTTGGGACTTAAAATACTGAAAACGCTTTTCAAATTCTGTCAGAAGGCTTCCCATTATCTCTGTATATATTTTGTACGTCAACCCGCAAGTTAAGGCATACACCCGCTCGACCTGGTCTCGAAGAAGACCACTGCCACACCGTGACGTTATCGTATCAAGAAAGAAGCCACTGGACTCCATTCGCTGGTCGCTAGCTAGGTCACCCTCCGGGTCTCCTCTGGCTGGCTTGACCGCGGAGAGGCGAAGAATAAAGACAAAGGCGTAACCCCGACCCTCCAGGGACCTGCTCGTATTCGCGAGCAACGACAGAAACCACAGCAGAAGGCCAAAAAAGCCTGCTATCGCAACCCAGTCTTTGACCATGTCAAGAAAACCATACGGACGTTGTGCCTTGCCTTCCAAATAATTGATTGTACTAGTGTGCTTCCACTGGTTCAAAATTGACCATTATAATTTCGAAGGCGAAAAAAAAACCGTCAATAGCTAGTAAACAAAAGAGAAATTACCATTTGCTTGTATTCTCTTTGTCTATTTATATACCTATAGTATAGATTAGAAATTATTATATCTTGCTCGAAGAGTGAATGAACATCATAAGGAAACCTGCGTATCTTCAAGACATCTGAGATTGCAACCTACTAACAATCGGGCAACATCCAAGATTAATTGGGAAAAAGATGGCAAGAGAATGAACATTTTAATTTTATTTGAATTAGAATAGCAAAAATGACGAGAGGGTCCTTATAAAATTCAGATAAATACATACCGCAAGCTGCAGACCAGCTACGAATCCAGAGCTGTCGTAGAGCGGGCAAACAGCTCGACCCGGAGGACAGTACATCCTCAATTCTGGAAGCGCTTCTGGCGGGCGTTCTGTCCTCTGCCAACCCTCAGACTCAGCGTCGGAGATAGTGCGAGGGATCTTGAAGAAGTACTCCATGTCCGAGAGGGCATCCGACCAACCGAACTTAACTGTCAATTGATTGATTGTTAGTTAATTGCGAACTCACCTTCTACCGTTGACCTGCAGTGAGGGTGAAAATTTTTTCAGGCTCAAAGATTTTCAACTGTTATAGATCGGGCAAGAATTTAGAAAAGCAAGAATTTAGAAAAAATCCATTGATACACGGCATTACTGGGGATCGAATTCGGACCTCTCGACTTGATGGCCGCGTCTTTCCCACTGCGCCACCGACGCTAAGTTACACTCTTGGAACATAAAACACTATGTCGCCTTGCTTTTTGTGATAGGACATACCTACGCACTGTATACTTGAAAAAAAGAAAATTAATAGTTCTTCACAAATACATATATCTCTCGTATATACAAAGCAGGGAGTGGGAATTTTTTTAAATTCTTTAAATAATGTCGACAGCTTGTCCATAAACCATGAGCGTACATATTTCTTTTGTAATTTAAAAGGCATTTTTTTATATTAAAGATGGGTTTGCTCTTGACCAGCATCTATCCATATAGAAGAAAAAAGGGTATGATCTCATGCAGCTCTCGATCACACTCTCCGAAGTACATCTTATATTACACACAGACAGGCAACTTTGCGTCTATGTGCCAAGCTCTGCTGCTTAGTTCTTATTAGTGTATCATCGCCAATGAGCCTCCCAGCTCTGCGATCCACCGAGTCGAGTGCGGCAAGTTGGTATTTTGCTGAGCCATCCCAAAGGTGACAGCAATACTCCATGCAAGATCGGACTTGTGCCTTGTACAAAGAGAGGAGCGTCCAGGTGTGAAGCATCGCTTCACTCTATTTAGGATGCCCAACTTTTTGGCCGCTGTTTGGGCTTTGGACTCAATAGAAGAACCGCAGTTGAGATTTGAGCACAACCTCATGCCAAGAAGCTCAAGATCATTGGCCACAGGTACGGATGCACTTCGGAAAGTTGGAGCCAAGTCGAAAGGGCTCCTTTTTGCAGAGAACAAACACGCTTGCGTTTTGGTGGCGTTAAAATCAACCAGATTCTTGTCTCCCCATTGCGATACAAGATTTAAGGTTTAATAGCGGTTGAATTGCTCCATAACAAAATGCCATAAGACTGTAAGGCAACTTCTTTGTATACGTTTTTGCTTTCTAATAGCAAAAGTGTACGGAAAGATTTAATTTGGCGCAAACTGAATACCGATTATCACAATCATATCATAAAAAACCTACTAAAACCGCATGGAGAATCTTTACTTGGGGGCTATGTCCGTTTCATCAAAGTCAATGTCTGTTCAGTAATTCAGAGATGAAGAATTAACCGCGCCCGACCCACCTTCACACTGATGCTTCACACCAGTGTTAAGGTAGGGAAAATACTTTCCCTGCCTTCAAACTAGTATGAAAATAGGTAAATTACATTCTCGACCTTCATACTAGTATTAAGGACGGGAACCCCAAGTGTAAAGGTCGGAAAATTAAGACATTAGGTACCTATCTCTGGCCACTTGATACCTCCTTCGTAAATGGTCACTAGCTACATGATTGTACTATAACGATACCTTGTAACACAACCACCCACAGAGACACACTGTTATTATCATATTAAATAATATTGACTGCCTTTCGCCCGCGGCGCTTACATATAACAAGTTTTCAAGTAGCCCATGTCTTTCACTGTGGTCCAATCTATCTTCACAACAAATTTCATCAAAATTGGTCAAAGTAACAGATAGAGAGCGCGTTACAAACAATCGGTAAATGGCTGACATGAGTTGTATGTCTCTTTGGATCATAATTATATGTAATATTTCAAATACTAATCCCATTTTTTATCGATAAAACTCCGAAGATATTTTCACTTAGGTAGGTATACTAAATGAAATAAAATAACAAATTTTGAAGTTTTGAGCTTACCACGAAGGCCATCGTACTGTATAGCTGAAAATAAGAAATAACATTATTTAATCGAGATACTTAAACTTAAACTAAACTATACTTAAGTTTATCTATACTTATGTTTAAAATTTATACATATTACAAAATTAAGTCGCTTTGATATACAGAAGAAGTCTGATAACTTCTTCTGAACCTACCAACGGATTATACGGTTTTCGTTAATAGAAAGAGATATTCCAGTTATTACCAGTTAAAGAAAAAAAATGTCCTTTATATATTTGTATAGTACGTCCGTGTCTCTTTATAAAATACTCGCTTATAATGTAGCTTTCTATAGGTGAAAGAATTTTTAAAATCTGTCTAGAAGTCTTTGAGTTTATTCTTTACAAACATACAAAGATACATCTTTTTATAATAATAGGTATATATACGATAAATTATGTTTCTTAATTATGAAATCATACCTGAAAAAAGATTTACATCTCACAAAAGCTTTTTAATACCATTTCTAGGACATTTTTTCACAAAAGTGCACCCAAGCTTGAAGGCACCGAACAAAATTTCTTTTTTTTATTAAGAGTACGTAATCTACGTAATCAGAAAAAAATAAATTTTACTTTGATGTTACTTAAGTAGGTAGACAATTTAAGCAATCAATCAATTTAATGAGTGATATCTTCTTATAATATATATATATATATATATAGTCTTAATATATAATAACTACATACCACAAACAAGACTGGCACTCGTAAGTAAATATATGATAATTTTCATATTCACAATACTATAAGATTGTATTTTCGAGACACTCTGCCTGCGGGAGATTCCAACGACTGAATAGGTACAACAACTGTCATTATTGTATATCTTGCAAGTTCCGTTTCGAATTTAAACCTATTATATACTCAATTATGTGTTTATAAGATTGTCCAGTGAACGTCTACTTACCCACTTGGGGTATTGTAGTTAAATTGTTTCAACTCAAGAACTAAAATTACTGCCAATTCGCTAAAGTAAAACGTTTTATATATGTATCTATAGATATTATACAATAAAATTGCTGTCCACCTCCGTCTGTTTCTCCGCCAACCTCTAATCCACCATTTTAGGGCAAATTTAATGCATAAGCACCGTTATGGCGTCTTGAATGACGTGACACCTCGCGAAACAGCCGTGTTTCTTTATGACAGTCAGTTGTGGTTTTTAATAAATAATGAATTCCACGAATTATAAATACTGTATATCTAGTGCCCCAATGTAAAAGTACAACGATAGAAAGGCCAAACAAATTATTCATATACGTTCCAAACAATAAACTAATACGAAGAAAGTGGTTAAAAATGGCAAGGAGGCAAGATGCTCTCACTTTATCAATTGAATCCACAATTTATTTCTGTGAAGATCATTTTGATGTAAGTATTAAACACAACTTTATGTATCTATTTATAAATGTATAGTAAAAGAAATGAATTTTGCAAAATCTACCATAGTATACCACACAAAACCTATAAAATGTTATGACTTGAATGATGCACAGTAGGTAAATGCGACTCTCTGACTGATAACTGCTAATTAAGTAAGACTTTGTTTGTTCTTCACACAATACTTACATAGAAGTTTTAACATTGCGGAATTCCGATGAACAAAAGTCGGTGTTCATTGCAAGTGAACACCGACTTTTGTTCCTGAAGTTATTTCCTGTAAATATGTCTGTTTGATTATACGACATCTTCTGTTTTTTGTCCACAGTCCTTAGACTGTACTTTTGCCTTTTGAGAATTTGCCTTTTAGAGAATTTGCCCTTATGCGAAGTTGCCTTAATGCGAACTTGCCCTTCTGCTAATAAGCCCTTCAAAGCTTGCCTAATAAAAATTATTTTCAATTTGCTACAGACAAAGAAGGATTTTGAGGAAGATCAAAATTTTCCCAAATCCTATAGCAATGAGAACTTATATCAAAAGATAACATAGGTATTATAAACCAAAAGCATGCAAACTAACAAAAGAAATGCTTCGTTGGGTTAGTAGGTATTGTAGAATGCATATATGTACTGCAATATTGAGAAATGATTTTCTAATTTTCATTTTTAGCATTTTTAACACACCTTGGAAAAAGTATTGAACGTGGGGGTAATTATGTATAAACCGTCTTTATTCTTATTTCAACAATGGTATGCGAGAACGTTTCGAAAAAAGCTGTAGATATTAAACAGAAATGTTTTTGGAACTGCATATGCCTTTAGCTCGATAGTAATAAGAAAGGTTATTTTACGAGCTATCGTAAAACATGGAACGTATGGCATACCCCTTTTGCGGTTCATTTTATTACCGTAGAGTATTGGTCCGTTTCGGTTCAGCGCCTGATATAAATATTATAGCAAAGCTTAAATTCAGACGTAGATGTACGAAATTTAGTAAGTAGGCGCCTGGCAGGCGTTCACATTTGAAAGATTTGGCTGAACGCCCGTCAGAAACTTAGTGCTAGTGGTAATATCATTTATCAATGACGAAGTTTTATTATTTAAACGCCGTTTTTAAAAATCATAATTTGAATCGGTATGTTTTTAATATTTTCACAACTCTCCAAACCACGTGATTTCGTAGTTGTAATGATTTCATGCAAAAAAAAAAATAAGCGTAAATTGAAAAAGTGAATAAGGTGTACAATAAAGTCTTTATTAACAATGTTCCTGTCATCCTGTCATTCAGCAAAGAAAATAATATATTTATAATCCATAAATTAAAAATATGGAAATTTTATATTTCATCATTTGCTATAAAAGACGGTGTGATTAATCCTTAATGCCTGAAAGAAAGAAAGAAAGAAAGAAAAAAAGAAAGAAAGAAATATATATATATATACATATATATGTGTGTGTATATATTCTGCCATTGATAATGGCGTTCAATATCATTTATTTGTTAAAAGTTAAATAATAATTGTGGACAGTTGCGTTTCAGAAAGTTATTGTTCTGTAGAATTGTGTAGAACTGTAAGTTAGTTAAAGAAATTATGTCAGTTATGCCTTACTAGCAAACCGAATTTAGTAAGAGGGTGGTTACTGCTGAGAAACGGGCTGCCAGTTTGTAACTTCGGGACGCGCCACTACAGTACCAGCCCCTTACAGTGAGACCAACGTGCATTAATGTCATTCCTTTATCCTTATCCTCAACCTGGTTTTGCAGTCTTAAATTGTGCAGCAATCCTTCTGGCGGCAGTAACCATTCCTTTACATAAGACTTCCGTGAAATACGCTTATGCTGTTGTGTTTCGGGGTGTGAGTCAGAGATGCCAGAGACCATTTACCTTATCTTTAATCCGACTTAGGAAGGAAGCGCTCTAGGCCACCTGTGACGTTGTTATATTCATTGGCGACGGTAGCCACCAACAGTTAAGTGGACCGTCAGCCTGTTTGACGACCCTTACATTTTTTAATTTTTATTGTAAGATCGGCAGAAAAACTGGTTGGCTACCGTCGCTTTATAACACGAGCAACGCCACAGTTGCTGTAAGTGCGCTGCCGACTACAGTAGGATTAAGGATAAGGGATTGAAATGGGTTAGGGAAATGAGCTCTGGCATCCCTTACTCACTCACCGAAACACAACAGCATAAGTGTATTTCACGACGGTCTTCTGTAAGAGGGTGGTTACTGTCGCCAGACGGGCTACCCAAATGACTGCGAAACGCAGTATGCCCTGCCACTATTTTCCAGATCCAGACTAGAGCCAACTTTGAAAAGTTCTTTTCTAAAGTTGACCCTGACGGGAATCGAATCTGCGAACCCTAGAACAGCACCCCAATCACTAATCTAATGGGCTCGCCGAAACCATAATAAAACTTGGACGCAGTAGCTATTTTCCTGGTTTTGTTCGTAATTATCGGTAGCCGAGACATCATGACGACGCTCAGCTTGCCAACTACCCTTCACCAAAAGTAATATACATATAATCTAATACCTATATAAAATTCTTGTGTCACAGTATTTGTAACAAAACTCCTTCGAAAAAGCTAGACCGATTTTTATGAAATTTTGTGTGTACGTACTATGTTCAGTAGGTCTGGGAATAGGTTGTAAAGTATTTTTCATCCTCCTACCCGCACCCCCCATTTTTAAATCGTGATTTTAGTATTTTTGTGTGAAGAATATTCAAATAATTCCGTCGTTGATTGACGTGAAGTGTCTCGTCGTCACTATGACTTATGGTTTACAAATAAAATTGGACAAGATAGGTGGCGCCACAATAGGGTTAGAAAATTATTTTCGGGTTCGGGCAAGAAAACGTCTGCTGGGTCAGCTAGTATATAATAAAAATATTGCAAATACTTCAGTCAAAACATTAACTCACATGTCCATAACTAACATTTAAATTAGATAATCTACTTTAACACACAAGACTTAGGTTCTTAAATGCTCTAACATGTTTATGTTTTATGTAAGTCACAAAGTTACCGTGTTGCAACGCAATCCTTACCGAATAGTGAGTCAGATGTTTACTTATGCAATCATTTACTTGCCTACTTGCAAATTGTTCCTTGTATCGAACCTAATGCGATGACCATAAGGTATAAGTTCGAATGACACGAAAATATAATGTAAATTGAATAATAATTTATACTATTACCACACACAACTACGGTCGGTTAATCCCGCGTCCGGCATCGGTAGCTTGAGATTAATCCCCGGAACTCCAATGAAGAAATTGCTTGTGCGCCATTGTCTTTTATCTACCAATGCTGGGCGACCGATTGCAATTCTTTTACTATTGCGATATAAAGATTGTTAAAAAGCTTCAAATCAATTATTTTATTTGGTAATGCTTATTGTATACAGCCGTTAAATTGAGGTTACGTAAATATCATATGTAAATATCTATACATATAATTAAACGAGCGGTACATATACATATATACATACTTACATTAAATATTTAAAACAATCTGTACACGTTGTACTTATGTAACCGAGGTAAATAAAAATAGTTTTTAAAATTTTTGTCCGTTTGTCTGTGCGTTTGTGCACGCTAATCTCAGAAACGGCTTATCTGATTTGAATGCAGTTTTCACTGATGTGTTGTAGCAAGCTTTCCGTAACATTTAGTTCTTGTTTCATTCCGATCGGTTGACAAACAAAAAAGTTACGCGCTATACCGTATACCGCGCGTACGAATTTGCGGGCTCAGCTAGTTATAAAAATATAGTTGGCTGTGTCTGTCTGTTTCTCCGCTAACTTCTTCTGAACTACCCAACGGAAATAGCGATCAACGAGGAAGGTTTTTTTGTATAATTTTGCAGAGAAATTGCTCTCTTGCGAAGTTGGGTAAAATATAGCTTTTAAAATAAAATAGTATATTTCATTACAAGTGCGGAAAGGCTGTCATTGCAAAGAGTTCCGACAAATGTCTACCCGAGCCGAGGCGCAGCCGAAGGCGAGGGTTGACAGTCGGAACAAGTTGCAATGACGGTTCCGCACGTGTACTGAACGACTATTTTTAATACAGTTGCGAAAAAATGAAGCAATTTAATAAAACAAACAACTAAACTCGCAAAGAAAATTTCTGGAAAATGGCGCCAACCGTAGAATATAAGCAGAGATTTTTTTTTTCTTCACCCATTCTGGTAGGCAAAGGAAACTATGCCCATAAAGCCAAGTCTTCAGTAGAATTTTTTTATTAATATGAAATGAAAATGAAATTTAATGAGATGAAATGAAATGAAACCTAACCTAACTCATTCAATCAAATCATTAAATCTGATATTGAAACAAGTTAGTAGCTTCTTTTTAGAAATATACGTATTTGCATGAATCATAAAAACTTCTATGAATTTTTTTTAGTAATAACTTATGGTTGGTTTTTCTTTTTAATAGACATTATTTTGACAGTTGGGAAAGAGAACGCACGAGTTCGGGAAAGGTAAAAAAAAAGCACGAGTGTGTAATAATAGCCCACATCCCGAACGCTATACGTCCCTGCAATACGCCACTTTTTGAGCAACTGTATTAAAAAATCCATTTCATTATCATACTATACTCACTAGCTTTTGTCTGCGACTTCGTCCGCGCCCCATTTTCGTAAATTTAAAATATTTATTCAATCTTTATTGCTCATTAAGAAGAGATTAAGAAAACAGCTGGACCACTATGGAGAAGTAAAGTTATGAAACAAACGTTACGATGTCACATGATGAATTAAATAGGAGAAACAACCACATTTTTACAGAAAATATGTACCTATAATACTATTCGTCTTCTATTAATTAAATTTGGCAAAATAAACTATTGCGTTGCTCTGTAATCAAAGATCAAGAGGACTGTCAGCCCGTCTGGCCCTAATTATATAAAAAAAAACTTGTATAATATGATTTATGTGTCGTAATTAATGCTATTGAAAATGTTGCGTAATAAAACAAAGGATTGTTCGAGGAAAATCTAAATGTTATTCGGTGATCCATTCATTCGTTTGCAAGGCCTGAATAGTTAATGCAGTCATGACACCAATTGCGAATCCGGTGGTATTACCCACCAGTGTACGCAGTTGGTTGAGACGTAAGATGCATTTTTAAAAACCCAATGTTATATTATGTTAATTCACTGAACAAACAATAATGTATGTATTATTTTTCTTTCTTTTTCTTTTTTCTTTTTATTTATATTATATTTACTAGTTGTTACACGCGACTTCGTCCGCCTCTCTTTATAATAGGACTAGCTGAACTTGGCCACGCTTCGCTGCGGCCCATACGGCCGGCGGCGGCGTGTGCATGGGGCGCGCGGTACTGGACTGCAGTGTTCAGTGGACACTGCTTATATATAATACTATTTATCGAAGCGTGATGTTATATAGCCTATAGCCTTCCTCGATAAATGGACTATTCAAAACAAAAAGAATTTATCAATTCGAACCAGTAGTTCCTGAGATTAGCGCGTTCAAACAAACAAACTCTTCAGCTTTATAATATTAGTATAGATTATTCGTGGAAAACGGCATTTTTCTAGGAGGGGGGTAAAGGAGAGAGATGGAGGGAGGGTGAGCCAATGTTACTCGCTGATAATTTAGCTTTCTATAGGTTTTTAAAATCGGTCCAGTAGTCTTTGAGTTTATTCAAAACATACAAAAATACATACATACAAATCTTTTCTCTTTATAATATTAAATATTATATGGATGAGTGGTTAGGGTGCTTGCCTTAACGCTCTGTTCTAGGGTTCCCGGGTTCGATTCCCGGCAGGGTCAACTTTGAAAAATCAACTTTTCAAATTTGGCTCTGGTCTGGATTTGGAAAGTAGTGGCAGGGCACACTGCGTTTCGCAGTCATTTGGGCAGCCCGTCTGGCGGCCATAACCACCCCCTTACAGAAGACCACCGTGAAATAACAGTACGTGTGCTGTTGTGTTTCGGTGAGTGAGTAAGGGATACCGGAGCCCATTTCCCTATCCACTCCTAATCCCTTATCCTTAATCCTACTGCAGTCGGCAGCGCACTTGCAGCAGTTTAGGCGTTGCTTGTGTTATGGGCGACGGTAGCCACCTACCATCAAGTGGACCGTCAGCCTGTCTGCCGATCTTAACATAAAAAATAATAATATATAGATTACCTTGCACATACTCTGTGAGGTATTATACAGGCCCTGACTGAAAATCAGCGCAGTGGGTCTCCCATTATGATGAGTTCTAAATCGGGCACAATATAATTATAAATAATATATCATTAGAAATAACTAGCTTTTATAAGAATAAGAAACATCAATCTTATATACTACAGTAGAATTAAGTGAAGCGGCGACATCTATCAGATTTGGGTAGAATTACTTGACGATACACCTGTGCACAGTATGCTCCAATTTACGAACCCAGGAGAAGCTAAGGATAAAACCTTAACGAATTATACACCAATAAATTCCTGAGGAATCGCTCTGTTGATATATAAAAACCGCATGAAAATCCGTTCAGTAGTTTTTGAGATTATCATACATCATACATGATATATCAACATGCATACAGACAGACGCGGCGCGTCTTTGTTTTATAATATGTAAGAATATCTATAGCAGGAATAAGAATAAGAGATATTTCTAGAGAATAATGGTTGCATAGGTATAATCGGTATTGCTGGATCGGATCTACAGTTTTTTTATGTTATACGCAGAAATCGCTTGAATTTTTATAATTAATTGCATAAAGTAAGCACGCATAGTGATTATTAAAACATTCCTAAAAATTAATAAATTCAAGAGTGGATTATGATCATTTCTTTTAACGATAAAGGATAATATCGTAGGTTTGAGACAAGACTTATAAGCAGTCGTGGCCGAGTGGTTAAGGCGTCTGACTCGAAATCAGATTCCCTCTGGGAGCGTAGGTTCGAATCCTATGGATCGGAGTTGTTGCCTAGGCAGAACCCGGTCCACCCCGCTCAAAGGGCAAGGAGACCCCGGGGAGTTTTAGTGGTGTAGGACCCAGTCCCTCGACTGGGTGAGTCCCACATATCCCTACCGTCTAGCCAGCGATAGGGAATCCGTAAATGGATTTCTCCTCGTAAAAAAAAAAAAAAAAAAAGTTTGAGACAAGACTTGCTATCTTCTTGACACCTGAAAACCTGTCAATCTGCAGGAGAGCTAGCTTGGTAGATAGAGACAGCCCATAAGTACCACCTCACACAGATTTTACTACCTACATTCGAAGCCACCTCTAATGGATGAGCACCCAGTTGTCAGTATTATCACAGTCTTATTTTGTTAAACTGAGGTATTAGTTACCGAATAATGACTAAATATAAAATCAACAAAGAATAATGGAAGTAATTTCATTGTTTGCGAAAGTTGGTGTTGATTGAAAACAAACCGTTTTAAACAAAGAGTTGTGAGGTAACGATCGATTTCATTGGCGATATATTTACGTAAGCTATTAAAGTTGTAAGCGGTCTTTTTAAAACATTGCACACACATTCGTATTTTCAAATAATTTATTATCTGTTGCACGCGACTTCGTGTGCGTATCTTCATAAAATATAAGACGACACCGCTACCGGCCTTTTCCATTAGTGAAAACCACATCAATTCCGTTGCGTTTAGGAGTTTAGGAGTTAGGAGTTAGATTTAGTGGGCAGCTACTTCAATTTATACTATGTATAAGGATAAATTCCACCTTCCTTGTTCGAACTGCTAAGGAGTGGAACTCATTGCCTGCGTCTGTGTTCCCACAGAACTACAACCTCGGGGTCTTCAAAACTAGGGTAAATGGGCATTTACTAATAGGTAAGCGTGGTCCACCTTCGGCCACATCTGCACCTCACATCAGGTCGTGAGATAGTGGTCAAGCGCTACCTCGATTACATAAAAAATAAAAATAATAAAAATAAGGAAGATAGGATGTTCAAGGATGTTAGGATGATCACAAATTTTTTGAGATCAAATTAAAAGGGCTGACTCTGCGGCGGTAACAACAGCCCTAGTGCCTTGGGATCTGGATTTTGATTAGAATACAGACGCGGTATCCTCTGCATGTCTTATGAGTTTCGGCGATGGCTTACTTTATGAGGATAACAGGCTCTTATAGGATTTTTTCGTGTGCCTACACTCTATTTAGGGGTCCAATCATCTGAATTTAATAAAACACTCTGTTCCATATTATGTGCACAGTTATATTGTTTGTTTCGTATACAACATTTTATGAAATAAATTAAATACTATCAAAAACACATCATTTTCTTTTTGTCTTTTTACTTCAACTCATTTTTTTCTAACAATGACATCTTCTATATTTCTTTTTAAAAACATTCTAATTTCAACTTTTTAAGTCAGCCAGTATTCAAGCTCAAAATACCTTAACACAGGCAACTGGGAGAAACTGGTAGCCCCGAAGTATTCTGTCGAAATGGTGCTACCAGAACCGCAGCTGTACACGTGGTCCCCGACTAGGTGCAGCTGGCGACAATCGAGGGGTTTTAGCGAGTAAAAATCTCAAATAGTTCCACACAAACCAGCTACTTAAAAATGGCTGATCAAAGCCATTTCTAGGCAGAGTGATGGATCACTTAATGTTAAATAGCTACGTTGGCTAATATATGAATATATACAAGAAACGCTAAGAGGGGTAATTTATGCTGCAATATAAACAAGAAGACCATAGGAAAATGGGCTTTGACAAAACACAATAGTGCACATTGTATTTTGTCTTAGGAAACGATTACATTCTAATAATAATAAGAAAAATATTATTGAGGTTTCTTTTAAGAATATATATTTTTAAGAATATAATATAAGAAATATGTAGCCACCTACCATCAAGTGGACTGTCAGCCTGTCTGCCGATTTTAACATAAAAAAAATATACAAAACTTGAGAAATGTGTTTAAAGATTTTATCAAACCTCCACAGTCTACAACGACCCATATTTGCAAAATTAGGTAGGTACGAGTAAATGTAAAAGTTCTATAACGACCCAAATATCGTTTGTAATAATATTTGTATAGAAACTCCCAACATTTGGGGTACCCATAATTTATTGTCAAAGAAAATTATGTTTGAAATTGTTCAGGTGCTCCGGATTATGTTTTAATAGCAATTTCATGCCAAGGTTTTTCATTATTAAGCGGCCTTAGTTTATTGAATATAATATTGACATTAAAGCAAATAGGTAAAATAATTTAAAAGCCACAAAGCAAATATCTTTCACAATTAGTCGGCCTTATTGAGCTGACCTATCTAAAAAAGTAGGTGAAAGCTGATAGTCGATAGCCACAATAGGGGATGAGTCGGCAGATAGGGTAGATTAGAATCCATGACCTCACGCAATGGGGCCACCGCCGCCCTCTTCACTTACTCGTAACTAAAGGTAGCTTTAAGTGGTTCGTTATACATTACCTAACGAATAACATATAAGTTTGCGATTATTTTTTTAAGACCTAAATTTTCTTATCTGCATATAACAATTGTATATTTTTCAAAGAGAGCTGAAGCCATTTATATGGGAAAATTATACATCAATAGGGGATCGGACAGTAATCAGATTAAAATCTAAAATGTACTTAGAAACAAAATATATAATTTTTTACGATTATTTATCGAATAATAATTTAATATAATTCATTTTAATATTTTTAAATGAAGAAATAAAATTATTTACAATATTTTTAATCTATACTGAAACACCAATCACAGTGCCTGACGTCATTTGTGGGCAATCATTGTCTTATGCCAATGCAGCTGTTTTGTTATGATATGACCACAAATAACGTTACGCGCTCTTAGATGAACTATCGTGGCGTTTTGGTGGCATTTTCAAACAAACAATATTAAAACATGATTTTGAGTACCTAAAAGGCCATAAATAAATAAAATAGTATTTTTTATGGGAATAAATATCCGTGAAGATTAATTTAAAACACTTTCTGAAAATTTGTCCGATCCCCTATTCAATAGTATTATTAAAAAAAACCTCATGCAGGAAGAATTTATTACCATAATACTGTTTTTGTATTGTATTTTTGACAAATATAAAAATATATGTTTCTATTGATATTTATTACTAAAATATATATAGACGCGCTGTCAGCGATAGACTTTACCAGATTTGTCGTGGCATGTTTATGTCCACACATTCATTACTGAAAACTGGACCTACATTAATTTTAGGGTTCCGTACGTCTGAATAAAAAAAACGGAACCCTTCATAAGATCACTCATGTGTCCCGTCTGCCCGACCATTCCCCCCCCCCCATATCTCCGAAAGTACTGAACCTAAAATTTTGAAAAAAATACAGAAATTAGTTTTCTACTTATAGATTATAGGAAAACCTAACATTGTAAATGATAGTAAAATAACATGGCAAATCACTCAATAGTGTGCGGATAAGTAACATCGTACGGAACCCTCTTCACGCGAGTTCAACTCACACTTGTCCCGTTTTTTACATATAAAATCTCCTAGCTCTGCGATCCACCGAGTCGAATGCGGCAAGTTGGTATTTTGCTCAGCATATGATAACTATAGGCACTAGCGGAAGTGAGTCCTCCAGCTTCGGACGTATGCAATTATCCGGGCGATTTTTCAAATTTTTCTCTGCATAAGAACCATAGTCTGACTTCAATGAATATTTAATTTAAAAAATAAGTAGCCGAATTGATTCAGCCGTTCTCGGGTTTTGCGCTTAGCAACACATTTAGCTATTAATTTTTATTTATTTAGATTAATTACTATAAGAAATAGATAATATCAAAACAAACTCCTCAATATAATTACGTCCGAAAACTATATTGAGATTCTCTTTTCGGTTCTATATTCTCTTTTACAGCTGCAGTAAATCCTTTGCAAGTTCAAAGTAAGAAAATGACTACTACTTGTCACGTTTACTCTAAGGTCTCATGCTTATTTTAGACAATTGACAAATCTTAAAGAGACTACAGTTAAAAGGTTACTGCGCTGCGTTATCTCCAATTGTCAAATATGGATTCTTGTCCATGGTGATCACATTTGTTATTGTGACATCATTATGATTGCTTTGAAAGCCACACAAACCTACTAGTGTTACATCATGGAATACCTTGCAACCAACGTTAGCAATAATATTTTTGTTAACATTTAGTGTACATCGGTTAATAGTTTTTGTCCCCTTTTTTCCTCACTTATCCGTTGTTCTTTCTTCGTTTTATACGAATTGCTCTTCATCAGAACATTACGCAGTAATATACGGTCGACTTAACTACTTTCATTTGGTTCATATTCAAATGCTATTTCCCTTACATTCGCAGCAATGGATTAGAAAATTAGAGGAAACGCAGAAATTAATACATTTTCAGTAGAAGTAATCAGCGAACTGACCTGCGGTAGATTGACGGCTGGATCTGAGATAAAACTGTACATGAACCCTTTCTTCGCCGGGAGGTTATGTTTAAATGTTTGCGTTAGTAACAATAGCTCATTCGAGTTATTGCTTTGTTAGTACCTACATAGCCACCAAGGGCATCGCCAACCGATTGTCCAGGGCTACACTTTGGCTGGCTACCGCGAAAGAGCAGAGCAGCCAAAGGCCTTGCTGACGCACAAGGAAGTGGCGGAGAGGCAGCGGGAAGGGGATACCCTCTTCCAGTTGATCCGCAGGCTAGCCTATGTCCGCCACCTTCCTCCTTGAAGGGAACCTGGGCGGTAGTCTTAGGGGAGACTACGTAGTCGTGAGGTCCCCCGAGATGGCCGACATATAGGCGTACCCGCCGAGATTCCGAGACTTTAATAAGCTCATATTGTAGCACCTCAGCAGAAAAATTGTTTCAAAGTTGGAGAATCCACAGGATAAAGTTTCTACTCATCCGGACTGTGCGCAGTGGCACCTTATCCAAGTAATGCGGATATTCGCATTCGGGGGTGGATTAATTGTATCAACTCATCGGAGCATTCACCATTTTACAGCCAGTAGAACACACAAAGTGAGGCTGCATCTCTTCTTTAACCGTTGCTGTGTGAGCATTAGGTTGTCAACAATTCGAACAATTCGACGCTGCAAGGTGTCAAATGGATCTAGCTGGTACGTGTTTACAAAATTATATCACATTTATCTATACTTCTATACTAATATATAAAGCTGAAGAGTTTGTTTGTTTGGTTGAACGCGCTAATCTCAGGAACTAATAGTGCGAATTGAAAAATTATTTTTTTGTTGAATAGTCCGTTTATCGAGGAAGGCTTTAGGCTATATAACATCACGCTATGATTAATGGCATTGTATATAAGCAGTGTCCAGTACCGCGCGCCCTACGCACATTCCACCGCCGTATGGGCCGCAGCGAAGCGTGGATGAGTTCAGCTAGTAATTTTATAATTACATACTTACACATTATAAAATAAAGTCGCTTTTCTGTTCTGTTTCTCTTCTAACTTTTACACCACCCAACGGATTTTTATACAGGTTTCACCAATTTAAATAGTGATAAACGAGGACAGTTTGGGTGCACAATTTGCAGAAAAATTGCATTTATGCGAAGTCGGGAGCGGTTCGCTAGTATAAGTAGGTAAATAATAAATTTGATGGTATAGAAAATTGAGATGTCACAAACCGGAGGACGTAAATTGAATATGACATTGAGAGGTAGTTTTAAATGGACAAGTGATAAAAGAAGGGTAAGTGAGACCCTACTACCGGCCCTCATCAATCTTTGTGTCCGGCGTCAAATTGGACTCCACATTACTTGCCTGTCTCACCCGAATGTATAAGTAATATCACGAGTTCAAACTTTCAAATACGGGTGGGTGATACAGGATAATCAAATATCTTCCTAAGATTCCTGAGATTGTGTTATGTTTAAATAAAGTTAAATTTTTTGATGTGAAACATCTATAGGCGCGGGTGAAACTGATTGATAGTGTGGCGACGCAGTCCGTGGCGACGCATCACCACGCTATACGATGCTATATACATATACAGTCTATGCGTAGTAGTGTGTACGGTGTGGCGACGCGTGCCGTGGTGATTGGATTGTTGTTGTTGTTGCAACTTGAAATAAATACATATCAAAATTTTTGTATTCAATAAAAATAAACGTTAAATAAATAAATAAACAGTCCTCATTTTATTTCACTTGATGTTTCACATCTACCAGGCGTCCCGTGACGGCTCATTTTTTTTTTTTAATTAAATGTCTGGATATTGTTTATAATATGTAATAGTGTTTAGATACTCTGTGGTCATAGCGTTGTTCGCGACGTTCATACTAAAATGTAACAAGAAGAAATTGTAGTGTTTAAAGTTTAAAAGAATAAGAGGATGTATAGACTACAAATTTTTATATATTGAAGAAAAGATTTCTTCGCATTTCAAACACATCCGCAAACGCACATACAACTCCCCTCACACGTACACGTACAGAGTGCATATATTTTTAAACATTTTATATATTATATTTCTATCTTATATAAAAAATGAATCCCTATTTCTCCTGGTCACGGCATCACGCGTGAACGGGTAGACCGATTTTAATTCGGTTTTCGCTAATGGAAAGAGGGATAAACGGGGAATGTTTTAGGGTATATAAAAATTGCACGTCGGGCGAAGCCGGGGGCGGAACGCTAGTAATATATAAAATGTTTAAAATGTGCACTTTACGTATTATATTTCTAAACCTAATATTTGAACAGTAAGTCAACGTCAGTCATGGAGCGACAGAAAAGGTTATAGACCACGAGTCGGGTACAAATTTCGTCAATCATTTCCTCTCGGGCGACAGTTCGCAAAATGCTTGTGAGAGTTGTATCATGAAGCATTGTGAACGTCAGCTGCGGCACCTTGCGCGGGTTAATTGTGCAGCGGTACCCTCCCATAAACTTTAAAAAAAAATTAGTTACTCTAATATCTTGAAGAAGAAAAAAGTCAACTGACTATAAAGTGGTGGCTTATACGTCGTCATGAACTTAAAAAAAAATCAGTGATTTCCTCTCAGTTGAAAATTTATCAGATGACAGTTTATATGCTATTATGAAAAAATAAAAATGTCGCTGACTGTATCGCCATGGAAACATTGTCAGCTGATGAGCTGAAGGGTGTAACGCAGAAGCCAGACGGGAGCATCGCCTGAGAGGAACTAAGTTATGGAAATCTGTTGCTGGCTTGCGGACCATTACGCCCGGTATTACTCTGCGAGACCGAATAGATGATGCAATAATGAGGAGACCCGTAGACCGATGAGAGTCACCGACAAACCCGACAGATTAGGAAGTTCAAGTGACAAAGGGCAGGAAAATATATATATATTCAAATCTTAATTATTATTTACTAGGAAAAACTTTTTTAGGACAGGAATCTTAGAAGGTTAATTTTTTTTAAATATGTTAAGGTCGACAAACAGACTGACGGTCCACTTAATGGTAGGTGGCTACCGTCGCCTTTAACAAGCAACGCCACAAGTGCAGCGAGGGCGTTGCAGACCATAGTAGGATTACGAATAAGGGATAAAGAAGGGACATAAGGGATAGGGTAATGGGCTCTGGTATCCCTTACACACTCACCGAAACACACGTGCTGTTATTTCACGGTGGTCTTTATTCGTAAAAATTGATTAGAAACAGACTGAAGTTAACAGCAAATAATTTTTTTTTATTGATAAGTTTAACGTCGATATTTCATTGAAACGTTTGATAAAGAAAAGGATAAGATAAGATAAGATGAGATGAGATGAGATGAGATAAGGGATTTTCACGTTTTTCCGGGATATTTAAAAAAAAAATTCATTGTTTTCGCATTTTTCAGGCTTCAACGAATATTTTAAAAAAATTGCCGAATGGTCCAGCCATTCCATTTGCACTTAGCAACATATTTAAGGATGCATTTTTATTTATATAGATTTATACTAATCAAACCTAAGCAAAATTTACAAAATTTCATTTAAGTATAGTAATTGGATAGAAGCAAATTGAATATCTCAAATATTTCTTAGTTAATTTTTCTTTTATAAAATACTACTTAAATATATTTTAAAGGCTTTATACAATAATACCAGGTGGTTGAAATTTTTACAGTACATTCCTTTACTCAAGCTCGAATAACATGCTTATAATAAAGTTCGGAAATCTGTGCGAATACATTTTTGTTGTGTGAAGCTTAAAGCGTACCTACTTTGTGCCTATATAAGAACATAACACTGCAATGCGCATGGTAATACCACATTTATTTTTATTTGATACAGAGTTTCAAATATTCCAGTATGTAAATCGCTGTGAATGTTGTCTTTGACTACACGGACTGCCGCAAAAAAAAAAGTAGTTTTAAAAAGTTACACATCGGGGCGATGCGGTAGTCTATGCTCAAATATTTTATGTGCTTTTACTTTTAAAATGAGTGAACATAAATATTGCTTTTAAATTAACTTTTGAACTCATCCTGTGTATCTTTTTAAGCTTATGGGCCTTTAAATAAGAGAATATCTTATGCAATTATGCAAGATTCTGTTAAGAATTTATTTATGTATTTAAGCTATTTGTTTTTCTATCTGTCAAAATGAGTGAATCTAATGAAGAAATTCCATACATTTTAAAATTTAAAACCCGGGTTAACTCGGAATAAGGTGATGCTGTGTGTATGGTGGGATTGGAACAGCATTGCTCATTGTGAGCTTTTACCGCCGGGCAGAACCATCGATTCGGATATGCCAACATATTTGTTGTTGTTGCCAACAACTGCCAACAACTGATAAGATTAAAGCAAGAGAGGAATCTGCCGGTATTCATCAAATAAAAGGGTTTAATGTTTCATCACAACAACGCTAGATCATGCATCTTTAGCCATTCAGCAAAAATTAAGAGAGTTTGGCTGGGAGGTGTTAATGCATCCGCCATATAGCTCTGACCTTCAGATTTCCACCTGTTTCGGTCTCTTCAGAATTCTTTAGGCAGTGTCAGGTTAACATAAAGAGAAGACTGCCAAAACTACTTGTCACGTTTTTTTGAATCAGAAGTCCCAAAATTACTACACCAACGAGATTATGTCACTACGAGATGTTAAAAAGTCATCGAACAAAATGGCACATATATACTGTAATTAAATGAAAATTAACTTTTTTTTTAAAATGTCTTGAGTTTTCATATAAAATGCGAAGAAACTTTTCCCCCAACATATTATATAAAAAATAATGTATAATAACTTATGAAAGGGAATAAGTAACTATTAAAACAAATTTATGAAAATATGGCATAATTGTCTTGATGTAAGTATTAAATATTTATTTTTAATTCAATAATTTATTTTAAGATGAGATAATTTAACAATTTAATTTCAAATAAATGCCTGAAATAAATGAATTTAAATATTTTATTTATTTCTTTTACTTACTAGCTCTGCCCGCGACTTCGTACGCGATGAAAAATTTATATTTTCAGAGTTATAACGCTTGTCGATCCCTCGGGAATCTAACATATGTTAATCCAGGTAATAAACTATCTCTATGCCAAATTTCATCCAAATCTGTCCAGCTGTTTTTGCGTTATTGAGGAACAAACATCCAAATATACAAACTTTCGCATTTATATTTTACAATGTAATTAGGATTAAGTAGGTAAGTCTAAGTTCATAAGAATAAAATATTATAAGAAAGTTACAGTAGGTGCAATGACGTCACTGCCACTATTTTGTGATTATTTCAAAACAATTTCTTGAAAAAGATGCGAGTTTAGTATCCTATTCTGTATCCTCTATCCGCTATCTTCCATGACATGTTCTGCAATCTACAATGACCCGATTTCACACAAGGCGGACGCAACGATTAACACATAAATTTTACCAACAATCTCTCCTTTGACCTCAGTAAATTCCACGTAACGTGTTCAACACGTAAATAAATGGCAAGCACCATACATTTTATTGTATTAAATTTATTCTAATGTCAATATGTTTGGTTCTAATATCGAAAGCCTTAGGTATTGACTGTCATTTGAATATGACCCTTGCACCTACAAACGTTGTGTCCACCTTTGTACGAATGTATCAATATAAATTCCACGCCATCGCTAAGGGTGGATATTTATTTATTTATTTATTTACATTTTAGATAACATGATCCATTTTTAGTTCTTATTTAATTTACATTATGTACAATGCCTAAAAAACTTATATTAAAATATTCATAAAATGTGAGATATGAGGGAGATATCGACCTCAACATGGTTTAAAATTAATGGAAAACGAAAAATATTTATACCTATATAAGACTATTTAAAAGTTATAAATAAATAGACTTGCGTTGCTCTGTAAACAAAGTTTAATACATTAATATTTACACAAAATCGAATATTTACATGATATACATACAAAAATAAAATAAAATAATTTACCTGTAAACAAAGAAACGACATTTAAAGTCTATTATTCATTTATGTAAGTATCTTATTTATAAATTTATTTATTGTTATAACTTTATACATTATTTTTTACAATTAATGACAAGACAATGACAATCATCTTCTTTAACTTGTTGACTGCCACCATTACATAGGTACCTCTATGAAGTATTTATACTTCATAGAACGTATATAATGAGAATAATAGTTAAAATTAGAGAAACATACAAAGTTTCTTTACACCTATATTCCATTTCTAAATTCTCCTTTTTTTAGTGGTGGTAGGACACACCGCGTTTCGCAGACATTTGGGTAGCCCGTCTGGAGGCAGTAACTACCCCCTTATAGAAGACCGCCGTGAAATAACAGCACGTGTGCTGCAGTTGTGTTTCGGTGAGTGAGTAATTGATGCTTCCCTTAACCCTTCCCAATCCTGTTTTTTGGGGGTAAAGGGGGAGATGTGGGGAGGCTGAGTAGCCTATGTTACTCGCTGATAATGTAGCTTTCTATTCGTGAAAGAATTTTGAAAATCGGTACAGTAGTCTTTGAGTTTATTCATTACAAATATACATTTGTATGGAGGGGGAATAAAGGAGGGGGGGTGAGTAGCCTATGTTACTCGCTGATGATGTAGCTTTCTATAGGTGAAAGAATTTTTAAAATCGGTGCAGTAGTCTTTGAGTTTATTCATTGCAAACTTACATTTGTATGGAGGGGGGATTAAGGGGGGAGATGGGGGAGGGTGAGTAGCCTATGTTACTCGCTGATAATGTAGCTTTCTATTCGTGAAAGAATTTTTAAAATCGGTGCAGTAGTCTTTAAGTTTATTCATTGCAAACTTACATTTGTATGGAGGGGGGATAAAGGGGGGAGATGGGGAAGGGTGAGTAGCCTATGTTACTCGCTGATGATGTAGCTTTCTATTGGTGAAAGAATTTTTAAAATCGGTCCAGTAGTTTTTGAGTTTATTCATTACAAACATATAAAAATACATACAAAATTCTCTTTGCAATAATATTAAATATAGATTTGATGAAATTCACGCCAACGAAGTCCCGTTGCCTTCCTAATCCCTTATGAAACTAAACGATAACGATTAGAGATAGGTACTTTTCTTCAAAAGTAAAAGTTTCTTTTACTGATGCGGCTACTTTAACTGAGCATACTCAGCTGAATAGGTGTTTCGTTGAGACTTGTTGTGTTGATGAGATGTTTGAGCTGAACCCTGATGAAAGACAGTCTTCACTTCACACCTTGGAAGCCGCAGGCAAAAGGAAACACAAGAAAAAAATGAAAGTTCTTTTTCTGGCACGTGTTGAGATGTGACCTCACACTTCTAGTTGAAGTGTAGGCTAGGTCGATGACACTTTCAAGTGTGGACCCTCACTTCGGTTGAGCAATTACGTACATGGGCTTTCCAGACACGTGTAACGAAAAAATATAATCTTCAAAACAGCATTATCTTAAATAAAATTTTAGCTAATCTTAAATAAAATATAATTTTATTTAAGATTAGCTAAAATTTTATTTATATATTATTATATTTGACGAGCTCGTTGGATGAGTGGTTAGGGTGGTTGTTTTATCGCTTTGTTCTACGGTTCCCGGGTTCGATTCCCGGCTGGGTCAACTTTGAAAATGAACTTCTCAAAATTGGCTCTGGTCTGGATATGGAAAGTAGTGGCAGGGTATACTGCGTTTCAGTGCAGTCATACTGCAGTCATTTGGGCAGCCAGTCTGGTGGTAGTAGGCAACCAACCCCTTACAGAAGACCACCGTGAAATAACAGCACGAGTGCTGTTGTTTTTCGGTGAGTGAGTAAGGGATGCCAGAGCCCATTTCCCTAATCCTTTCCAACCTTTTATCCTTAACCCTACTGTAGTCGGCAGCGCAATTGCAACACCTGTGGCGTTTCTTGTGTTATAGACGACGGTAGACCTTAAAATAAAAAATAAATTACTTTATAGATTAAATCTAGTTCTTAAATATTCATGTATACTAAGACGGAAACAAATATAGATATTTCCAGATTAAATTTTTATCTATTATTCTACATCACTACTCTATATCCATTATAGGTAAAAAAAAGGTTTACATCATAGGTTTACATTTTTTTCATTATAGGTTTTTTTACATTATGGACTAATGGGCCAATCGATGGTGGGTTGTTAGAGTCGCCTAAGGACAATAGAAACACCAGGTGGTAGGCAGGTTTGCAGCAGACTCTGCAGGAATTGCTTTGTGAGGGCTCCCTAATGCAAATTTTATATTAAAAAAAGCTTGTAAAATGCTTAGCCAAGTGAAAAATTAAAAAAAAATTTGCACACTTTTTCCCTACGTCGTAATGGCTGTTTTTTGCTTCAACTGCATGAGTCAGCTTGGCAAATTGCCTCCCTTCCTTATTTAAGGCAAAACGCTAAATGCAACTTTACCATTATAACCTTCCCTTCATTGTTCCCTTTATTATTTTAACACGTGGAGTACTTTATCTATTTTCAAGCTGTTGCTACTGATCGTAGACATACCCAGAAAATTTCTTTACAACGTCATTTCTTTCAAACGAAATTTTCTAATTCGAACGATGTAGGTACTTAAACGTTTCCCATGTTTAGATCATTTAAACAATAAAAAAATCTATAGATATATACACACACACACACGCTATATATATATACTAGAGGCCCGCCCCCGGCTTCGCCTGGCGTGCAATTTTTATATACCCTAAAACATTCCCCGCTCATCCCTCTTTTCATTAGCGAAAACCGAATTAAAATCGGTCTACCCGTTCACGCGTGATGCCGTGGCCAGGAGAAATAGGGTTTCATTTATATATCTATATATATCTGTGTGTGTGTGTGTGTGTGTGTGTTTGCGTGAGAATAAGGTATCCCCTTAAGTAACAATCGATAAAACGTTAGTAAGATTTGGGTAATTAGTTTTACTTGGCTTTGTTTGTCGGTTGAGATTTTAGTTAACTTCAAGTTGGTGTTTTAGCTCTTACAAACCTCCAGCTACACACGTGAAGATTTCTTTTGATGTCACAAGAGGTCTTCTCTCATCAGCGGTATGCTTTGTTTCTCACACTTGTCAGTTTCAACACATATCTACATATACATAATATGTATAACATATGCACTTAAAAGGCATTGTTTCTGTAGATCTTTGAAATGGGAAAATTAATTAAATAGTTTTTTTAACTAATTGGTTAGAACTTGTAACTTGTAAGGTATCTGTTACGATAAAAAAAATTTAAAAACTTTAAAGCACATTTAGAAGTATAAAGGATGATTTATATTACACCGGGCCGTGCCCCGTCCGTGCCCCGGCCGGAGCCCGGTGAAGATATTGTTAGTATGCTTTTGTATGGATCAATTCATATTACACCGGGCCGTGTCCGTGCCCCGGCCGGAGCACGGCCGGGGCACGGCCGGAGCGCTCCAATCTCGAAATTTCATAAAATGTTTGTTTTCACAGTGCGCTCGGAGACAGCTTCGCGCTCGGGGTATAGTACCTATTAGTTTTTTTAGTGGTATCATTTATTGTATATTTAGTTTCTTTTTTAAATTGTTAAAATAATAAATTAATTAATTAATTAATTAACCCGAGGCTGACTGCCTCGAAGTATAATATTTTTTAAATAATATATGTTAATATATTTCTGGTAGGTATAATATATTTCTGCTTAAATATTTTTTCAAAAAAAAAAAAAGAATTTCAAAAATATCTCGGGAGCGGTGCGTCGCAGACCCTCCGTGTTGGTACTCATTTAAGAGGTCTCGGGGAGAGGAATTTTTCGGTGAAGACGAAATTTCGAAATTCGCATTTTTGGACTTTTTCAAAATTATCTCGGGAGCGGTGCGTCGCAGACCCCCCGTGTTGGTACTCATTTAAGAGGTCTCGGGGAGAGGAATTTTTCGGTGAAGACGAAATTTCGAAATTCGCATTTTTGGACTTTTTCAAAATTATCTCGGGAGCGGTGCGTCGCAGACCCCCCGTGTTGGTACTCATTTAAGAGGTCTCAGGGAGACGAATTTTTCGTTCACGACAAAATTTCGAAATTCACATTTTCGTTGAAAAACAAAAAAAAAACTGTTTAAAAACAAAAAAGTTACACGTTTTTCCGAATACCACGCATACGAAGTCGCGGGCATAGCTAGTATAGTAATATTAATACAAAATAGTATAATAGTACTTGGAAATGACAAGGCACGGGCAACGCCCGGTGGCGGCCCGTCGGCGGCACGGTGACAAATAGCAAACCCGGCCGGAGCACGTTGAGAAAAATCCGGTGAGCGCCCGGCCCGGTGTAATATGAATCATCCTTAAGTTATAATTAAGTTTCTTTTGGGCTCTGCAACCATTTTGCTGAAACATTGAAATATAAACCTTTGGATATATTATTAGTAGTTGGTATAATTGATTTTTTCTCCATTCTGCTATATCGTTTAAACTAATAGTATAACTATTAGTTAACTAATATATTAGTTATTATTAACTAACGGACGAACCCATGTTTTATATATCAAATATGTATCAATAATCATAACATTGGTAGTTTATATATCAAATAAAATTTGCTATGAACTAATTAATATACAACCTTAAGATTCGACTTTGCAACCCTCTTGTATTTTCTAGTTTTATTTATTTATTTTTATTTTGGACAATTTAAACTATTTTTACAAAAGTCTATTTTCCTGACATCCTCTTTAGCAGAGATTGGCTTCCAGAATTCCATGATAGAATTTAAAAAAAAGTCATCTTATCAAAAACAATCCTTGAATTTATTGTTCAACAATCTAATAGGTCGGGGAAAAAGTTCTTCGCTTTTTATATGAAAACTCAAGACATTTTTTTCAGTTTATTTAAATTTAATTAAAGTAAATATGTGCCATTTTGTTCGATGACTTTTTTGCCATCTTGAAGGTAGTGACACGATCCCGTTGCTGTAGAAATTTTGGGACTTCTGATCAAAAAAACCGGACAATTATCTTTGGCAGTCCTCTCTTGATGTTAACCTGAAAATGCCAAAATAATTCTGAAGAGACCGAAACAGGTGGAAATCTGAAGGTGCAAGGTCAGGGCTATATGGCGGATGCATTAACACCTCCCAGTCAAACTCTCTTAATTTTTGCTGAGTGGCTAAAGATGTCGTGATGAAAGACCGCACCCTTTCTATTGATCAATTCCGACCGCTTTCTCTCAACTTCTTGCTTTAATCTCATTATAGTTGTTGGCAGCAGAAATCCGAATCTATGGTTCTGCCCGGCAGTAAAAACTCATAATTAACAATGCCCTTCCAATCCCACCATACACACATACCATCACCTTATTGAGAATTAACCCGGGGTTTGGCACTGTCTGTGAAGCCTGACCGACCTTTGACCGCTACCTTTTTTGCACGTTCTTGTCGTACGTGATCCACTTTTCATCACCAGTTATCAATCTCTTCAAAAACGGTTCGGTTTCATTACGTCTCAACAAAGAATCGCTAAATGATTCATAAGGTACACGATTCATAAGGTTTCTTTCAGTGAGCTCGTGTGTGGTCAATTCTCAGTTCTTCAGCTATGTCGTAACTACTGATAAGCCGATCTTGCTCCACTTTTTCAAAAATGGCATCCATTTTATCTGTAACAGGGCAACCAGAGCTAGGTGCATATTTGACATCAAAATTCCCGGATTGAAAACGCTTAAACCAACTTTGTACTACTCTTACTGACACTGCATTAAGTCAATAAACGTCACAAATTTTTTTCGCGGCTTGCGTTGCATTTTTTCCTTTTTTTTTAATTAATTTTTAAAATGTATCAAATTTCTTCATTAGATTCACTCATTTTGACAGAAAGAAAAACAAATGAAAAATACCTGGAAACAAAATTTTACTAATTTGTTTCTTTTTTTGAAATGTAACTTTTTTAATGTCATCAAAACCAGCCAGATAGAAATAGTACAGCCAAAGAGATTTTATTACAAGTTTACACATACTATATGCGAAAAGACTTTTTCCCCGACATAGTTGACAATATAGATCTTATTCTAACAATACGAGTAATCATATCAATCATCTTTAATTTTGCCTTGAATTTTATTCAAATTCGTTAAAACTTTAAAAAATTTGTATTGCTTTCGGGGGAGTATATTCTCAGATATGGAATATTCTGAAATAAGGAATCCACCATGTAATTATTATATAAATCGAATGGAGCCAGTCCTTAAGTAAGTATATATTCTTGTACGCAAAACTAAAACTCACGATAGTCTTATAATACAGAATTATATTTAATATATATACGAATTATTATGTCTTATTTTATAATATTTATAGAAATTGATCACAGAGTTTAATTATTATAGATATTCAACAGTCGGTAGATACAAGGACAAAATAAACTGTCAACTCAGGCTTTTTAAGGTAAAATAAAGTGAGCTTTTTAAGATAAAATTGTGCAGTTGTCTTAAAATTTTGAATGTCGCATTACGAATTCTTTCGTCTTGCCCGATCTATAACAGTTGGAAATCTTTGTATTAGACCAATATTCACACACAATTTTAAATTGATAATTATATAAAATCAAATAAGTTGTGATAAAAAATGAAATTGTTACATGAAAATACTCTTACCTACATTAAATACATGCTTTACTTAATTAATTTATTTATTTATTTATAAACAAACGATTACATTATAATAAGGGGATGGGTATTGTCTTAAACCCTTGATAGGGTTGTCTAGAAAATGGGTTATCATACATACTTAAGTTATAACAAACATACATTGTAGACAATAAGTCATATAAATATAAATAATTAATAGATTGCATAAAATTTGCTCCAATTTTTAATTGTAGGTATATCTTGTTTTTTAATTTTAATAAAATGAGAATAATTAAATTACCTTTATTATTATTATTAATTTGTTATTATTGTTTTGATTTTTTTATAAAAAGTGTTTTTAGTATATATTTTTAATATTTTTTGGTTTATATTTTATTTCTACATTTTTTTTTAATGTTATGTCGACAGACAGGCTGACGGTCTACATGCAGTTTATTAATTAGATTGACTATATTATATTGGTATAGTCAATATATTATATTATATTAGTATATATTAGTATATTATATATTATATTAGTATAGCTATATTATATTGGTATTGGTAAATATATATTATATTATAAGCTATTGATAACCATTGACTATAAATGCAACTGACGTATGTGTAACTTTTTCTCTCATCAAATTCGGCGTCGGCAAACCAGTTATCTCACTTTCCACCTCGCTAAGTGTCGACCACAACACCTCTGCAGTGTCATCTCGTCGAATGAGTCAGGTTTTTGAGTTTTTTCGGTGCTTTCTCCCACACCTGTCCGAAACGGGCACGGATCACGGATACGAACACTTTCCACGGGGGAAATGGGAGCAATGTTTTGCGTGGCCTTGATTCGCGAGCCAAGCGGCGGAGCCGACGCTATGCTACGAGTCGCAGCCAGTCTCTCATAGACGTCTGTGCGCATTGAACGTTGTATCGTCGCGATCCCAGATTCCAAGTGACGCGAGTGTTTTATTCTGTGCTTTCTTCCAAGTGGGATAAAGTGGCCGTAAAGTGATAAAAAAAGTGAGGATAGCCGCAAATCTGGAGCAGCACGGTTCATTTAAGAGGTGTGTTGCGTCTACCTTAAGTTTATTAACTGGCGCGAAATTTGATTGTTTGTTTTTGTGATCGTATTGCTGACCGTTGAAGGTTTGCGAACGGGAAATGCCGACTAACTAACCGTCTGCCGAAAGTACGCACGCAAAAAATGTGAAAGTTATATTCTTTGAATGAGTCGCAATATCGTGATGCAGACTTCTTTTTGATGCGACGATTATTTAATTATACGTTTAATACTAACTAAATTATAGGCTCATTTAATTTAATGGCTGTTGCTAGTCGTCCGATTATCGGATGAATGAATAAATAACCTTTTAATAAATAAATAATAGAATTTTAATTAGATTTTTTTTAATAATATTCTAAAATTTTAAAGCGGATGCCTCAGCACGCGATATATCTTTTTTAATAGAACCTCAATATATTAATAGGTAAAGATTCATATAATTTTACGTCTTCCATTACAATTTTATCATTTTTTTTTATTTCAATCTGAATTTTTTAAATTTAAAATTCTCACTTTATTTTTTTTTATAATTAAGCCTTGAAATTTTCTTTGCACGAATTAATACAAATTACAAAGTAGGTGAAGTACACGTTATAATGTACACTTATGTCTTTGTTTCACGTTTATTAATACTTTTAGGTTCATTACATACATAGATATACACTGTGGATATACTAAGTCCTACTATTTCTGTCCCGAGACTTAGCCCACCATTAAATTAGACAACAAAGGTAATAACCATGAAAAAAAAAACAATTAACCTCGTGCTCGGTCAAACGGCTCTCGAGTTTATCGACTTTAAAGTAAATCAATGTTTGGTCTCATACCAATTATTTATCAAAATCGAAAATACTGATTTAACATAATTAATAATAACATAAAATTACCTAACATTAATTGGTGAATTTCTGTCATCAATCACAGTTTTAAAAGACTAGAAAAGTTATCTATGTCTAATACATATAATAAAATCGTAATCAAAACGTCTGTACAGTAAAGGTATTTTAAAAAAAAAAAAAAACAATATGTACACTTTGTACACGTTGTACTTATGTTACTTATGTTAAAATCCTTTTTAAGCTTGAAGGTCCTGCTGGTTATAGATTTAACATTTTTACAGGTTAAATATCTCAGAGTTTCGATGAAATAGGATGGTATTTATTACGTATGTATCTATGTATTATATAACCATTATAACTGTATAGTTTTTTTAAGCGGTCCTTATAGTTTCTTCTATATTCTGAGTTACCTGTATACATAAGAAGGATTTTTATTATTTACAATAATTTATGTACTGTCTAGGTATACCTTCTACTTTCTATATTTATCATTTGTCTGTTTGAACTAAAAAAACCTAAAAACAAATCAATAAATTATTACTAATTTTATTTTTATCAAATAAGAACATAGAAACTGTTTATTGTAATTAATTATTAAGAATTTTAAATATCCGATATTTTTCAAGTTTATTACCTTATTTTGGTGCAAAATTACATTTTATTCTGGTTAATTATGGCGTACAAAGTTCTAAAAGGAACTCGTTGCTTATAGTTGTCAATTGAAACTTTTGAGTCTGTATGCAAAAACTAAAAAGTGAAATCGTACAGTGTAATTTTATTTGTTTATACTTTTATTTACGTAGTCGTGATCTTGCACGCGATTGAAACATTAACTTTTTCACCTTGGTGTACAAAAAGTCGGAAATTCATATGGTTAAAATAATTCTGGACTTAAAATGCATGCACTTGTGTCTTATATAAATAAGCATACTTTGCATACGTTTTCTTGATATAAATCAAGAATATGTCAAGTAACGCGACAAGAAGATGCGATTTTTGTTGTCGCATTACTCAGTCACAAACCTACTGAGGTTATAAACGTTGCCTAAAAGCAGCCTATTTGGCCGCAATAATCATTACTATTTCCCTACCTTCTCCTTCTCTTTGTACCATCAGCAAAATCTATGTGGCTTGTATTTCCAGGCGACGTTCCAGGATACATTCACAATCAAGTAGACCAAGTGACTTATTACAGACATTCATCACGAAAATATTGGTATTACATTTCTAATAAATAATAAAATCGTTAACGAGCCGTGTCTGTACATTAAATATAAAAAAAAAAAAAAAAAAACAATTTGTACACAGTTCTACTTGTTACTGAGGTCAAAAAAAGGTTTTTAGAATTTTCGTCTGTTTGTCGGTTTGTCTGTGCGTTTGTGTACGCTAATCTCAAAAACGGCTTAACTGATTTGAATGCGGTTTTCACCGATGTATTGTAGCAAGCTTCCCGTAACATAGTTTATTTCATTCATATGCTCTATACCGAAAACGAAAAGATATGCTCTATATCGAAAACCACGCGTACGAAGTTGCGAGCTCAGCTAGTAACAAATATGTATCACTACTAAGATAAATATAGCTGATGTTATTAGATTTATGTAAGTAGTGACAGACTTACCTTGTCCTCTGGGGTTGCTCATGTTATAACTCTCTATAATATTTCTAATTACAAATGAACGAAAAGAAAAAATTACAATATTAGTATCAAAATCAATAAAATCAAATAATTTGAAAAATTCTTTCAAAATTTAAAACGTGGTATATAATTAGGTACATAGGTCTTATATAATATAATATTATGTATACACAGTAAGTGCCCCGATAACCTCCATGGAAGGCTTGAGTGCTGGCTTAGTTCTAAATAGACACATTTTGAACAGAAATGATTCATTCAGTAAGCAATAGTTGACATTGTAGTGGGCGATTGGAAAGTTTCGCCAGCAGCCTAAGTGATGAAGCATACCTACCCGGACGATATAATGAAATTAATTATTCGGAGATAGTTCAGGGGTCGAGAGTAACTTTTCTCTTATAGTAATTATCAGTAAATTCTCAGTTCTCGAGTAAACTCTATAAGTTTTTTTGCGTGTTCGACGGTCTCACTGATTCTTTATCGATGTTGCATTTCTATAAGCGCTCCTCTGTGAATTTGTATGAAAATGTAAGCATCGCGCCGAGCGACCGCGCCGCCTGCTCATAATTCAACACGAACAGTTTCATACAACAGTTTCATTCCCGGCCGGCCCGTCTGCCCATACGTCACACATTATCACGAAGAAAATATATGCTATACACTCCTCTCTCCTACCTGATGAAGATTGGCGATCGCCATCCTAATTTTGACATTGTTAGCAGCATCTCTGTTCATCCCGAATCGTGTGATTTGGTTGCCAGCAAATTTCTGTCAAACTAAAGACGACTTTTTGTTTAATTTTTATATGTACACAAAATAGGTTTATCTTCTAATCTATATAAATAAAAATGGGTCTTCGAATTGTATCTACGCCCATAACTTTCGAACGGGTAGACCGATTTTAATTCGGTTTTGACTAATGGAAAGAGGGATAAACGGGGAAGGTTCATATATATAAAAATTGCACCACGGGCGAAACCGGGGCGGGCCGCTAGTATATTATATTTATTAATCTATCTTATTAATTTGTTTTATTAATAATTGTGTATATTCAATTTATGTACTACCCTCAGACCGACAAAAACTATAGACAGAGCCCTTACAAACAAAAACGTTTTAAAAAATGAAGCCGGTTCGCTGGAGATGTGTGCATAACCCCTCTTGTCGTATAGTGTATGCAGTTAAAAATGTTATCCACTAACAACGTTTACCCCAATTAATTATTATAATAATTATTAAACAAAAAATATAGTCAGGTATATAAACTTTTCGCGTCAGACTATAGAGCGGCTGTCACCCTATTGCAGAATCGTCTTCCTATTACCTGCCTCACTTAAGAGTGTTCCGTCTATAGTTTTTGTCGGTCTGAGGTACTACCATGACTTACCATTCAAATTTTATTTTTCATATAATTTTCCCATATCGCTATAAAACGATAAGGCCGCCTTTTGTACTATTGCTTGTTTTTTCTTTCTTTTTTTTATTCTTTTTTATGTTCATAGTACAAATGAAGAGTTTTAATAATAATAACACCGTCAATTTTTTTCAAGTATTTGCCTAAACACTTAATAGAAGGTTCTAGAAACATCATGGCTTGCCGTTAGCTCGCCAGATAAATCAGTCTAGCCACACATCGAGATAACAATGCCAGCTTGCTAGATATCCTTCTAATTCGACATAATATAGTTGCAGAACTTCTGAAAATAGATGAACTAAAGTACACATACGATATCATAACACAGTAACAATATCCCACATGAAACTGCATAACAGACTCTGCTACAAAGTCGTCTTCTTCGAAAGTTAGACCCGTTTACTTCATTACATTCCTGGCAGTCGTTCAAGAACATCCCACACGTTCGTATACGGATGACAATAGACCCTGGATGCTCGAATACCCATTGTCAAGCACATATTGTTTCAAGCGATCGTTTAAAATAAATGGGCACGCACGAGAAACACGTTGGGAATGCCAGTCAACACTATTGTGTTTTTTTTTTAAATTAACATTAATTAAAATCTTTACATGTTTTGCTTTAAATTTGAACCAGAAAGACAGGGTTTTCTGCTCTACGGGTTTTGATTGAGAAACAGCCATATCTAATATTATAAATGTGAAAGTAACTCTGTCTGTCTGTTACCTTTTCACGCCTAAACCGCTGAACCGATCATCATGAAATTTTGCATACACGTTGTCAGGGATGTAGGAATGGACATAGGGTACCTTTAATCCAGAAAAAAGTACTGTTCCCGACAGATCATCTAACGCCTGGCAAAGCTATAACAGCAATCCAATTTTTGGGAATAAGAATATTCTAAGGACGACTTTTACCAAAATGTATTTAAAATGACCTTAAATCGATTTAGTTAAATATGTTTTGTCTCGAAAACATGATTACCCTAAACGTGTTTAAGTATGTCTTGCACCTTGTCATTTATAGTCGTATTTAACTAAACACAGATTGGTCTGTGGTTTGTGCGTTTCGTTTTACGATTTGATCGTTGTTGTGACATTTTTTCATTGTCGTGTTGTAGGACGGTTTTTTTTTTTGCTTAAAATGAATCGTATTGTGTCCAAAGTGTCTGTGATTGTGACTGATCTGTCTATTCTGTCACTGTCATTTCGGGAAACAAAATAGTTCACGTGGTTATTTATTATTTATTAAAACCGAGATTTCGTCATCATGAGTGGCACGGTGAAAAATAACTGGGTACGCGGACCCAACTTTTCAACTTTCCAAAATTACAAAAATATACTCGACCAAATTCATAACTTTGTAATCAAAATAAAAAAAAAATCACAGAAATGGGTAACAACCACACAAGTAAATACCCAATACAACGAAGTTCAAATAACCTCAAACATACCAATGCTAAATATGTTTAGCGTGCTAAACAGCCATTTTTGGCCGTTTAATTTTGACAGTTCTTTAATCGCGTTTTACTTCTCGTGCAAAACCTCTAAACAAGTTTAGTACTTAAATAGAATTTAAAACGTGTTTAACTGTTTGGTTACATTGCTCATATGTATATTTAGTCTGGCGTTATTATCTTATTTTTTAACAAGGCAAAGGCGCGGACACCAACCAGTCTTTAATAAAACATCATCTTTACATAAAATGTTCTTAATAGCTTTCCTCTATTATCAACAGCATAAGTTATTTAAGTATAAGCTTTAATTCCTCAAGCAATGGACAATTTAAAACAGGTAGACTAAAATTAATTTAAATTAATTTAAATAGTCTAATATTAATTTAAAACAACTAGTCGGGACTTTTCTTTAGAACGAAAGAAAGAAGACATTTTTATCAAAAACAGCCACAAAATGGAGACAATACAAGTTTCTAATAAGTACAAATTTAGTAGTATGCCAATAGTATCATACCGGTGTATGCCAGAGCATACACCGGGCCTTTCGAGCACCCAACTCAGCATATGATGTGTTTGCTACAGTAGGAGGTTATCTCCCAGATAACATTTAAAACTGTATAAACGCTGTATTATGAAAAATTTGAAGACTTTAGGCTGTTTAACTTTGCTGTATTTGGACTGTATAGCCGGATATTCAGTCGTTGTAACCCCAAAATAGGCCCCAAATTATACAGCCCTAAGTGTAGATCTAGCTATCTTACAGCTGTGTAATAGCTGTACAACCCGAAGCAATAGCTGATTTAGAGCGTAATTAGTTACCATTATACAGACACTGTTCTCCAATTTTGCGCATTTTACTCTTATATACAGTCTCAGGTTTCTAAACGTCTGAATATAAGAATTCTTATTAATTTATTAATAAAACTGTACGTGTTCGTGGATGAATTTATCAAACACCAAGATTTTATATATCAAACACGCGGCGGCCATTATAATTTGTGAAGTGAACTTATTTTGCTAATGGTAAGTACCCATTATTTGTTCCTTGGTTGTTATTTTGCTTGCGGCTGTTACTTCTTCGTGAATATGTATACTAATAGTAGGCCAAAAACTCATGCGCTCTCGAAATAATAGATATTATAGAAAATGTCTGTGTAAAAAAACGGTTTAACCCAACATGAAACTAGCATTATGAGGTCCTAGTACTTTTCTATTGAAAATAAATTAATTGTGTAATTGTATTCAGTTAAAATTCTCTCTAAATTTCAAAGAAATTTTGAAAAAATTATTATATTTTAAAGTACATATTATGAAACCATGTTTAGAGGTTAGGTTTAATGGCGTTCTCAATTTAAACAGCTTTTACTCTTTTTGTACTCTATAATAAAGCTTTTTGCGTAACTTAGTCGTAATTTAAGTATATTATAACAGCTTAACGAGTAATATTAGCTGTATATTAGAAATTATTTGCTATAGTAGCTGCTTAAAAGGATAAATTAAGTAAATATTACAGCAAATTAGGGTTCAATTAAAACAAAGAAGAAACCCATTGTACACGCGTAATTATTTTATTACATATAGGTAACATATTGAACATAACTGGATAGGTAGGCAAGGTCTATACTGAATGTTTATTTAACTACTTACATGCTAGTTTAACAAAATAAAATTGAATAAATTGCAACTATGTTAATGCATAAGGTATGATTATGTTTATCTGACCCTATGCATTTTTTGTCACATTTTTTGTCATCATCGCAAATTTGGCAAAATCGATCTACTCGTTGGATCTGTTGTTAGATCGATTAGTCAGTCAAGGTAGAGCCTTTTATCGACAACGTTGCATTAGATACGTAAACTATAACGTCGTAATAGGGTAAGACCCGTTTAAATAGGTACCGTAGTTGAAAATGATAATGTATTAGCATTTGTGTACAGTTTTACGCATTGTAATAGCACAATAGTATAAGTATACTATGAAGACAGCACAATACCCAAGTGGGTCTTTGCTTACTAAATATACCTACATATTTCAAAATCTTCCTTTTTTAGGATCAACATGGCATTCAAGATTGTTGAGACATTCGAAAAAGGGAAAGCTAATTAATTCATCGTGCCAAGTCGTTGGGCAAAAAGAAGTCATGAAGATTCCGAAAAAGATATAACGACAGATCCCAAGGTAACCGACAAAGAAATTGAAATACCAACAAGGAGAATGAAAATACGGAAAATACTATTGATCAAGGTGAAAAGGAACAACATAAAATCTACAAAGAAATACCCGTTTGGGTCTAAAGATTTAGTACAGGTGAAAAAAACTTTAATTTGAATTAAGTACAAATGTGATTGTGCCATTATAGTTTTAAGAGCTTTAAAATTATTGTACCCTAATGCGAAAAAAATAAAACGTTGAAATTTTAATACAAGACTTTTTTTACACAGTATGTAAGAGGTATAAAATACAATTCCTTGCTATGTTCAATACAAACTACCATAATAAGTACCGACCAAAACTCGTTTTTGGAACTTTTGAAAATCGGCAGGCCATCAAAATTTATAATCAAACTCACAATGTTCGGAACATCCGCCATATTATCAAAAAGGTTAAAGAGTCTATTATGCCAATATTCACCATCACTGTCATTAATTTCGTCGCTGTATGGAGAATTGTTCATCTTGCAGTAATAAATCTGGAAATCTATCATTTATAATTTCAATTAAATTCTTTAACGCAGCTTGAGAAATATTCGTCTATAGCCCATTTTTTATCTTACTGCGAAATAATAAATTACGATCTGCTTCGTCTTCATCTGATTCAGGAATTTCTTGACAATCTTTGGAAATAGACTCACTATTTTGGTCACCGTCCATATTACATAATTGTGATTGTACGGAACCTTCTTTGCTTGTTACCAATCCAACATGCCTATCTTCAGCAGTAATGGCTATATTATCATGGTCCAATAATTTTGGTTGTACGGAACCTTTATTCTGACATAGTGACAATACTAAGTTTTGATTTGGCTCCCTTGTATAATTCTTCCGTTTGAAGTTCTACTGTTTCACATTGTGAATACGCTTTGCTTCCATGGTTTGATGTCAAATAACCCAAAACAAAATTACAATGAACATAACAATCCCTATTAACTGTGTACAATATTAAACAACGTCAGTAAAATAATCGATAAGCTGAATAACTCTCTATATAAACACTATTAAGATTATAATTATCTCCTGTAACACCGGGGGCTGTACTATGGGAAAAATTTACTCTAATCGCGTCAGCTTTAGAATATGGTAACACTAAAACTCTTCCGCAGCAGACAGCAATAGATTACACTCTTGTAAAGGGATTTGCTTTCTAAGGGTTTCCTAGATAACCACTGAACAGCTATTATTAAGCCTAATATAATGTCTTTACAATAGAGTAATTCTACACCAATATTCAGATGATAGCAATATTCAATGCTCTTGTACAGAATAAGGCAACACAAAAGTAGAATTCAAGAGCAGTATTCAGCCTATATGCTGCTTTGGTCTTTTAAACTTGCTTATAGCGGTTTTATACACTACACGCTGTATTTTAGTGTTTTTCAGTGCTATTTAAAAGCCAAAAGTAATAATTTCGATTATATACAGCCGTATACCAGCATTGCTGCATAAAGTTATACAATTTATGCTCTAGTACAGCCTTAAAAATATTTTTATGCTTTTGTTCATCGTATATACAGCTTCTAGCTGTTAATGTACTGGGAAAAAGATATTTTTTCAGCCTAAATGTTTATTGGGCTGTGGCTACAGTACAGGCCATACAGCGCTGGGTCATATGTCTTCCGTTGGGGACCTCAATTTTACTTTACGGAGATCCGCCCAACCCCATAATGAATAGATAACATATACAAAAAAAAAAAAAAAATCTAAGCAGTATATTTTAAATTACTTGAAAAAATTTCGCCCTAGCGTCTTTGATCTCGGTTTCTAAATTTTGGTTACGATAAATTAAATGATACATGTTCACAATACTTCGGTGAGTGAGTAAGGGATGCCAGAGCCCATTTCCTTATCCCCTCCTAATCCCTTATCCTTAATCCTACTGTAGTCGGCAGCGCACTTGCAGCACCTGTAGCGTTGCTTGTGTTATAGGCGACGGTAGCCACCTACCATCAAGTGGACCGTCAGCCTGTCCGACATAACATAAAAAAAAAAAAACAATACTACTCCATACGTCTGGTTCTTGAATAAATACCCTTTCG
This sequence comes from Bembecia ichneumoniformis, assembly GCA_910589475.2. Lineage (NCBI taxonomy): Eukaryota > Metazoa > Arthropoda > Insecta > Lepidoptera > Sesiidae > Bembecia > Bembecia ichneumoniformis. The sequence goes on along the minus strand of OU342537.1, from coordinate 4,649,468 downwards.
ATGAAAATTTTCTATCGGATTTGAGATCTCTCTTTTTATCTTAGATATATCAACAATGCGGAATGCATTATACGATGCAGCACACCATACCACACCTTGGAGTATCCGGTGTCGGACCTTTTGAACCCACAGTTTTTGACCCTACCTACGAAAATGTGCCCATTTGACCCGATTTTATAAAAGGTACAGTCGAACTAGTATTTTAGTCGATATGATTATGAATAGTGTTATATGTGAACTGTGAAAGGAAATCATGTAGGCGTATCTGTATTCCTACAGAAAAAGAAGCTGTTTTTGAAACAGAAAAAAATCTAATTTATGTTTGTAATAAAATATAATATATTTAAAGATGTTTCTGATGCATCTTGAAATCCAGTGACTACATACACATTATGATGATTTTCGCTCCATACAAAAAACATAAAAATTAACCTAAATCAGAAAACACTAGGCAATTAATCTAGGTATACTAATATCATAAAGACAGATAGCAAATTTTATAAATTTGTTTATACCCATATCGGCAGTGATATCAATGAAATTAGCCCATTGGCTGGCTCAGCAGCGGAATACAGCGTGCCCTTTCACCAATCAAAGCTAAGAACCGTTATAAACTTAATTTATTGACAAAATAACTTCATAACAACCACAACTAAGTAGTTATTTGGCTCAAATGAGGTGAGAGCCAAATGCACTGAGCAATTGATGCGTTATGAACACGCGATCGTTCCGAGTTTGCCACGATGAAATATAGGTAGGTATATGTGTATAGATGTAATACAATTGATAATTAACTAGACCAACGTGCCCGGTTTCATCTGGGTTATTGAGAGAGTTTTATATGAAATTTCTTCCAATAATGAAAGAAATTTTGAATATGATTGCGAAGGTTTTACCCAACATAAACAACTTTCTAGTAGGTATTAGTACCTATAGACTAGACTAGACCGACGCGCCCCGTTTTCACTTTATTTATTTATTTATTTATTATTACATGGCCTCCAACGAGGCAGGCACCGAACAAAAACACACAGCAAGGGACAAAAAAAATAACATGGCAGATGCCGCCGCAATTAAAGGAGGCACAGCCTACACCAATAAAAGTCAAAGGAGCATCCCGGCATTTAGGTGCAATTGGGGAAGTTAGTACGTATATATAATGTGTTATGTATTACAATAATACATAAATACATTATATTCCCAATGGAAATATATATTATGTCCATCGTGAATAATTTACCTTTCAAATAGTGAAAGAATTTGTCAAATAGGTGATATGGTTCCGGAGATTTCGGAGATAAACTTATACAAAATTACGAAATCCTTTTTCTCCTTAATATTTGCTATAGATGTAGGTTATATCGGTCTCCTTAAAATGTTATTGGTAACAAAAAAAAAATCACATTTCCGTGATTTTTGAAATAATGAACTTTTCTAGAAAAAGACAATTTTCAGTCCACAGTCTGCTTGTATAACTACAATTTAAGATAACCCTAAGTACTTAAGGTAACCTAACAATTAAAGTAACCCTTAAGTAGGTAATTGTACACACTTTTTATAAAAAAAATCTATATAAAAAAGCTAAAACGCTAACGTTGCTAAGACTGCGCCATGAGGTGGCCCTGTGGCTAGCTCACTCCTTATCTACACTAATATTATAATGTAAAGAGAAAAGATTTCATTTTTTTTGTATGTTTGTTTGTAATGGATAAACTCAAAAATTGCTTAACTGATTTTAATAAAACTTTCACCAATAGGAAGCTACATTATCAGCGAGTAAATTTTATTTAAAAAAATTAGAGATCCCTATGAAAATTACAGTAATATAACCCAAGGTATCAAAAATTTGCCTATAAAAGCCATTATTTGGCGTGCACTGCAAAAACTATCGATGATTCATAAAAGCATACAACATAAAAAAAACCCCAAAACCAAAACAAATAGTAGTTACCCACAAAAAAGTTCCCGAGGTTACATCTCTTACTATTATAGTTCAGTCACAAAAACCGTTTTTTGTTCAAATTAGTCAATCAAAATACAGAGAGAACAGAAAGATGACGACACTCGTATCATTTTAAATCCTTATCCAATTAGATAGTTCCATAATAAATAATCCCAATAACCAAAATTAGTCAATCAAAACACTTTTAGAATTGAAAGATTATGTATGATATTTATGATTTTATGGATATAAAAATGCATAGATATTGGATGAAATATATAGGGAGAGAAATTATTAACAGTATTTACTTTTGCAGAAACGTTACAAAAATCGTCACATAATAAGATACAAGAAGATTTCAGAAAAACCATTAATAAAAATCAATTCGTTTAATAAAAGTCCTTTTTTTGTCGATAGCGGCTCTATTGTTTGAGATAATCGAAAACGGTTTGCAGCACATTGCAGCACAAGCCTAGCACATTCCGGCACATTTCGTATATTTTCGAAAAAAAAATGGCCATACTTCAGCAAAAAAAAAACTAGCACAAGTCAGCACAATGTCGTTTTCTGAAAACCAAAGTGGACATGCTAATTTCTCGAACATCAAATTCGACCTTGAAATTCGACCTCAAAAAAGCGAAGTCTGTAGTTACCTACACATTTTATTTTTTTATAGTCTATGATATTAGTTTCTGTTTTTTTGTTTATATTCATAGATTCTAATGTTTATATTCATATCTTAAGATGGCTTGTTCCCACCTTCCACGCGAACGAAGTTATTTTTTAATAGTTAACTGCAGCCATTTTATATCACAGCCACTGAAAAAGGTATTCAACCCTTATAACAAGATTGTAGCAATTCATTTTATAAAAGTTGTGGAAACTGTCGCAATCTATCTCTGTCGCTTACAATGCATTACGAGACCGGTTACGAGTTACCTACTTGCCAGCTACAATAGATTGTGTCTAGGCAATTCGTCATCCAGCGTGAAGCCAGAGGGAACATATTTTCGTGTTGTACCTGGGCTTTATAGAAACTTATATTAATTAGCGAACCGCTTTCTACTTCGCACGAATGCTATTTTTTTTTTTTTTTTTTTTATAAAAATATGATAACTTTAATAAACACGCAGAGAAAGAAATAAGACTATTTTTATTGTAATAGTTTAAAAAATATGTTTAATATCTTTTCTAACGCCCTGTACAGTCCGCGAGTTGACGTATAACCCCTTTTTTTTCTACAAATTATGTACACAAAACTTTCTCGTTTTTCGCTCTTTCCATTAGTGAAATTTATTGAGTGGTTTAAAAGAATTCAGCAGAGAAACAGACAGAGGCGGGCAGAGACCTTATCTATATCCATACATATAAAATCGTAAACGAGCCGTGTGACATTAAATATTTTTTCAAAAGAACAATTTGTACACGTTGTACAAACTTACAAATGTTACCGAGGCCAAAAAAATAGTTTTTAGAATTTTCCTCTGTTTGTCCCAAAAACAGCTTAACCGATTTTAATGCCGTCTTCACTGATGTATTGTAGCAAGCTTCTCGTAACATTTAGTGTTTGTTTCATTCCAGTCAGTTTACAAACAACAAAAAAAATTACACGCTATACCGACTTCGTACTACGCATACGAAGTCGCAGGCACAGCTAGTTTTATAATATTAATTTAATCAAAAAAATTAATTAATTAAACGCAATTAATTTTCTACTGTAAATGTGCAATTTTGCAAATGCAAGCGACCTGATTATAGATTTATTATTTATATATCAAATATGATATTTCCTTTACCCACGATATTGGTCACATATCTTTATAATTTTACAGTCTATGTGTTACCATAGATAAAATACTACTTAACCAGTATAGATGGTCACTCACGTACATTGAATCCGTACCCTATCCAATTTCGCTTATATCTAGATGCCGCCTGTGTAGTTTGTCGCTTATTTGTTGTCATTAAAAATCCGCTAGAGTCGCTGCAGTCGACCATTCAGTCAATTCTCATGTACAAGAGATGGCACTACTAAAATTTATTTAAAATACAAAAGAAGTGGGCACGAAAAACGATAAAAGGGCCGTATAAACGGTATAGGTTCTGTTCTAAAAAATAGGGCAATAAGGAACTAAAACGTTAATTACTGCCGATTATATCCTATAATAGAAAAACGTCTTGTCAATCGATAAAATATTATTAATTATGTTTTTTGTTATTTGTATTCATAATCTTTACATAACTTCGATATAATTTTGCTTAGGTACGTATGTTTGTGTTCAGAAAGCTGAAAAACTGGGTGATGGATTAACTTAATTTTTTTGCAAAACGATGCATTTTATCATAAGAGTGTTTATATATACTTTCTATTCCGAAGATTCAGCGGAAACGAAAATAAAAATGAGCTTACAGCAAAATGTGGCCAGGTTCAGTTAGTTATAACATAGATAAAAATTAACCAGTTTTTGTCGATTGTGTTACGAAGAAAAAAATGATAACTCACACATTTTCATTTGTTATTTTTGTACTATGGTCATTATGCATTATAATTGTAAAACAAATTAATAACATAATGTTTTCTGATATAATAATATTAAATATCTAAATAAAATTTTTCTATCATTTTCATTAAAATATGCATTAAATGGAACAATATCATACATAAAAGTACTCCCAGCAACGTCGCCCTCTAGTTATTATCACGATAATAAGGAACTATAACTGCGTGATTGAATTTGTTGGTTATAATTTTTAACAAAATACACATTAATGTTAAATTCGAGACTATTAGTGACATCTAGGGAGTGCAAATCCCAATATGAAATTGGCTTCAGATCGTTATATGGAGGTTGACCATCTATACTGGTTAAGTAGTATTTTATCTATGGTGTTACTTTGACCTAAGTTAAATAAATATATGACCTTACTCTAACTAAACTCTCATGAAATCATACATTCATCCTCACAAACTTTCGCGTTTATAATAAATTATCTAATATTTTTAATTTAGAACATTTATACCTAGATAAAAAAATCTTTACAATATTCACGAGGACAATATATTCTTTAATCGATAGTAAAAGCCACATCACAAAAAAACTACCTTTAAATTTATGTTTACGTTTTAAGTAGGTAATTTAATTTCTGTTAGAGAATAGCAACAAAAAAAATTGTAATATTATTATAACTAGAGGCCGCCCTGGCTTCGCACGGATACAATTAGATCTTAAATAAGCTCTTTTCTTTATGAAAATCGCATCAAAATCCATTGCTTGGTTTAGAAGGAGTTATCGGATATTCACATAGACAGATGCGGGCAGCGACTTCAATTTATAACTACGTAAGGGTTACAATTTTACAGACAGGTGAAAATTTTAAAATACCAACTAACTTTAGCAGGGAATCCTACTACGCAGGACGCAGCACATGACTGGCACTGCAACTGGTGCAGGTTCGAAGCCCGAGACTGGAATTTACTCCTTTTCCTTTTTTTGAATTCATTTGTATATTGGATTTTTTTAATGTAACGGCCAACGGGCAGATTGACCGTCCAATTGACGGTAGATGGTTACCGTCGCCTGTTAACACAAGCAATCACCACAAGTGCTGTATGTGTGGTATCCCTTAGTCACTGATACCCAATAGCATACGTGCTGTTGTTTCTGTTCTTACTATAAATTTATGACTGGATTGATCTAAGTAGTGTCTATTCCTTTTTTTTTAACGTTGGAAAATCCTCACGGCTACCCAGCAGCGAAAGGGACGCTGCCGTTATGCCGGACTCCCACCAACTAAAACCCAACTAAAACTTTTACGCGGCCGTACATGAGCGGGATCGCGGGACGTTCTGCGACTGTACACTGTACAGCGTCCCCTATCGGATCCTCGGGGTATCGCAATGTGACCTGCCACTACAAACTATCGCTTATTGTAAATGTTAAGAGAACCTGCTTCTTGCCCAGCAGTGGGACAATGTAATATATACACGTAAGAAGGCTGATACAGTAAACTTATATGTAGATACCGCTCCGATGGTAATAAAACATAAATTATATCTAGGAACTATTAAAAGTTTTTAGATAAAATGTATCACGTATATATTTTTTTTTTGATGTCGAACATGTCATAGATTTAATAGTTGCTTTCACCCTTTGTAAACCACTGTACCCGTACCGCGTGTTTATGGATTGGATGGCCCTTTGAACAGTTCACTAAAACATTTTAAAGGCAAAACAGGCAATATTTCATTCGGTGAGGTTTACTTCTAAACGTTTTTATAATACAAAAAACATAATATGACTGTATTTGAATTGATATCGTATGACAATATTTAAAAAAGAATTCTCGAAAGCACCATTAATGTTATTATATACCGTTGGTCACGCTGAGTTTATAGGTTCTTTTTTGTTTTATTCCATTTTTCAAAGTTGAACAATTTTGAACATTCCATTATAGTGTACTGTGTAGTTTCTTCTCTTTCTTTTCGAGTTCTCTTTATTTTTATCTGTGCGTGATACTTTGTATTCTCTTGAATATTTTATTATTATTTTATTCTGAACAAAACCCTACAGCAATAGGTACAGTAGAAAATAATACACACACAAGAGAGATAGCATCATCAGTCACATTGCCACTTACAGGGCTTCATTATGTACCTAAATTATGTTAAGTAGAAAAATAAAATTGATTTTAGACGAAATGATGCCAATTTCCATTCCCCTATATCTTATAGTTTGCAACCCCTATGGCATTGCTTGTGTTAATAAGCTACCGTAACCACTTACCATCAAGTCGATCGTCTGCTTGCCTACCGATTTTACATAATAAAAATGTCAGAAGAAATCGAACATAATACATAATCGATCGATTTAAAAGGTATATTTTAAAAATAGCGTACGTTCAAATTACATAATTAATTATGGCCATTAAATCTCCGGTCTTACAATGTTGAAACCCCAGGGACTAGGGTAATTGAAATTTATTGATTAGTAACTTCAGAAGGTTCGAGATTTCGCTCCTCAATAAGGTTTTAGAAGTGAATACATTATTTTAGTAAATCTATAAGTACATTAATCTATACAATAATAAAATTGTAAACGAGCCGTGTCTGTAAAAATAAAAAAACAATTCCTACACGTTGTACTTATATTTAATGTCAATTTACGACTGTATATCACGACGGTGACAGTTTTGACCGACCTTCAAATTCACATTATACTTCCAAATGTACTACGTAAGCACACGGTAAACGGTGCAACTACGATAAGGTTTTAAAAAAGATAACGAAGTTCGAAAACAATAAAATGTATGGGATTGACATATGCCGTCGCTAAATCACGTGGTACATCCCATACATTTTATTCTTGCGAACTTCGTTATCGTTTTTAAAATGTTACTTTGTCTAAGAAAAAACCGATTACAAGCTTACCAGGAACAGAACATGAGACGCTCAAATCAGTGAATTTAAATTGTTTGAAGTAGTCCAGTGCTTATACGTTGTTCCTGAAGAACTGGGCTAAAGGGATTAGAAAGAACTAAAATTCTTGATGCGTTTTCTTTTACTTCATATAATATCTGAATAAATTGATCAACAAGCTATTCGCTAATCGCTAAAGTAATAAAATTTCCGCTTCAAGGCGTGTTTCGACGTTTGAGGTTCTACGCAGAAATGGCTATTTTTTTATCATATTTTATATTTATAATTTAAAGGATAGGAAGAAGTTTTAACACCGCCTACTGAATATTTATACCTTTTGATATTGTTAATTAATTAATTAAATAAATGCCATTGGTCTGTTGTTACATGCGACTTACACGATTCTGATATGTCTGAATTAAAAAAAAATATATTTAAGAAAGAAATCATTATATCTATTCAACACATGGAATAACAAAAATGGGAGATTAGTAGTGGCAGGGCACAATGCGTTTCGCAATCATTTCAGCAGTCACATTGCATTGCATTGAAGAGAAAATTGCATTGCAGAGAAGGCAGTACCTTCTCAACCACCTTCTCAAACAGGAAACCACCGTGAAATACCATCATGTGTGGTGGTGTGTTTGGTGAGTGAGTAACGAATGGCAAACCCCAATCCTTATACCTTCCTAATCCCTTATTCTTACTCCTACTATCATGGTCAGCAGTGCACTTGCAGAACCTGTGGCGTTGATTTTGTTGTAGGCGACGGTAGCAATTGACCATCAAGTGGAACCTCTTTTCGAAAATGCCTCCGCTTATTGCTAACATAGTAAACAATTATGTCATGAAATTTATACATGTATAAATTTCAAATCTGATCTTAAAAATTATTATGGTAAATTAAATTAGGAAATGGGTAGACATTGGTGAAAAATTCTAAACTTACATAGGTACATTCTTATAACGTTATATTATTTCAATATATATATATATATAAAAGAAAGAGAAAGTCGTGTTATAGTTACATCATTTGTAACTCTAGAACGGCTGGATGGATTTTTATGATCTTTAATTTATTTGTTGAATTTGTATCCGCCCCGAATAGCAGAATAACTATTAAAAAATCTGAAATATTTCTCATACATTTTGTATGGAACGGATTTTTATTCTGAGGCGGTACGAAGTTCGCCGGGTCAGCTAGTTATATAAATAAATGTTACCCACATAATTTCAAAGTCTTCTTTGAAGTGACAATCCGTCGAAGCAAACGACAAAGTTCCCTTTCAGAAAGAAAGCAACTCTTCTTTATTTTAAGGTGTTTCCTTCTAGCTGCAATATGGGCTTCTTCAATCGAGCAGTAAAAAAATTCCTGCAGGGTCGTAAGCGCACATATACCCCCCTGGTGTTGCTTGTGTCCTTAGGCAACGCTAACTACCTACCATCAAGTGGACTTGATGATCAAGACACTTGATGGTAGGTGGCTACCGTCGTCTATAAACTGGAGCAACGTTACAAGATGCTGCAAGTGCGCTGCCGACCATAGTAAGATTAAAGATAAGGAATTAAGATAGGGAAATTGGCTCTAACATCCCATACTAACTCGACGAAACACAACAGCATAATGCTGTTATTTCACAGTGTTCTTCAGTAAGGAGGTGGTTACTGCCGCCACACGGGCTTCCCAAATGACTGCGAAACGCACTATACCCTGGCACTACCTAAATTAATTACTTGTCTAATTTCGTAATTCGTCTATAACAACATGTAAAATAAATACAAAATATTGCGGTTACAAGAAAGTAGATAAGTCTTTATCCAGATCCAGACCAGAGACAAATTTGAAAAGTTCATTTTTCAAAGTTGACCCCGCCAGGAATCGAACCCGGGAACCCTAGAACAGAGCGTTAAGGCAAGCAACCTAACCACTCATCCAATGGGCTCGTCAAGTTTTCCATTTCCTTTGTTAATGGAACTGATCATAGCATGTGAACTGTTAATGCAGGAAAACTGCCATTCTTATCAATTATTTTCTCCTTATGTTCTAAAATTAAACTTGATCTTTCTAAATATTCTAAATATTTGTTATGATTGTACAGCACAAAATGATATGATTCCGAAGTCTGACAGAGACAATTGCATACAAAGGCATGATATATGTTACAAGAAAGTAGATAAGTCTTTATCTATCTAGAGGCCACTGCATACAAAATTAATTAACTTAACGCAGATAGGTACGTAACCATTAAACTGGTTATCTACGGTTTCCGCACCATTAAATTCCATGAAAACGCTACTTGGCGCTTGGACTAATGAAAACGCTCGTTAATCTGCGTATTCATACGTACATCTGCATACAACACGTAGTACAGTCGAGTTCAGTAATATTATTACAACTTAGTACGTACTGTGACACATTTATCTGTCTTTTCATGTTTAAAAAATTAAATTCACCACTATCAATAATGGACTATCAATAAGAGCTATTGGTCGTTACCAAATTTCGTCATCGTTTAACAAAAATTGTGAATCAACGGTTATGATGCATTAATAATGTTAACGTCGAACCTTAATGAAATGTGCACAATATTCTGTTAATAGTGTTTGTGGTGAAGAACAATATTATATCATTTGTACAATACATCCATCTGGGCAGAATCAGGTCACTTTCACGTGCCATCGCACTTTAGGAGAACGTTTTATAATCCACTAGCTCTTGCGCGCGACCTGGTCTGCATCCGAAGAGTACAGTACTTTTTTCTGAATGAAAATAGCCGATGCCCTTTTCTGCGCCGCTGATAACGTGTATGCAAAAAATCATGATAATCGGTTTAGTAGTTAAGGCGTGAAACGTACAAACAATTAATTCATCGTCATCCCTTAGGACACTCTCTGCTGGACCACAGTATAAATACAGTACTAGCGTACAGAAATTGCACTCCTTTCACATTCAGTGTGAGTGACCTTAGGCAATTATATCACGGCACACACGGAGTGACAGAGGCCTGGCTGGAGAAAGGCCTCCCCCTAATTTTCAAAAAAGGACTGGTCAGAAGCAGCCTGAATCTACCCGAGACTCTTGTCAGGTCGTCTGGCCGGCCTACGCTACGCTTGCCGGTCCGTGGCCTCCACTCAAGAATCTTCCGGCCCCAGCGGCCGTCGGCTCTCCGTACTAGGGTATCCTGCCCAGTGCCACTTCAACTTAGAAATCACCTCATTGCTGTTTCGATCTCGCTGTGTAACTCCGAGCATAGCCCTTTTCATAGCTAGTTGAGCGACGTTGAGCTTCCTTACGAAGCCCATAGTTGGAGATTTTTAGCGCCATAAGTCATCACTGGCAACACACAATGTTTTAAAACTTTTGGTTTAAAACATTGTGGTATTGTGAACGAGTAGATGTCTTGGCTCTACCTAATTGGACTGTTTTTCCCAAATAGATGTACTCGTTAACAATTTCGAGGGTTGAATTTCCAACTGTTACTTTTTCAATTTTTCAGCGACAACTGTATTATTTTTTAGGCTTATTAATTAATTTATGTACTAAAGTTTTAATCGGGTACTTTTTTTTTCTTATTTTACACAATATTTAAGAAAAACCTTACAATTTTAAATCTGGTTGTCTCCGAGAAGCTACAAAAATTTGTTGTGCAATATTGCACCTTAATTCAGAAGTTATTTTAGGTTGAACTCATTTTTGTAAAAATTGGGTTCGGTCTGATGTTAGTCCTTGTCTTAACAAGCACGGGTCATTAGGTTTGGTTGCCATACGTCCCGTATATACGGGACTGTCACTGTATTTGACCATCCTGTCCCGTATTACTATATATCCCGTATTTCGACAAAATAATACGGAAAGAAGTGAGTGGCGCGGGCGCCCCCGACCGGCGGTGGAGTGCAGGGACGCACACATAAGAAGTGAGGCCAGTGGACAGTATGATAGCCACAACGGTTGAAATCAGAGGGTATCTGTTAGAAAAAAAAACACATAGTTTGTCCCTCACTATGAACACATGCCCGCTATGAATGCTATAGTTGAAAAGCCGCGTGTCAGCGTTGAATGTGTTATGAGTTTTGGGCATCGGAAGAGAAAACGTCCCGTATTGGTTCCTAGAAGTTATGGCAACCCTACATATAGGGCACACTGTGTTTCCCAGTCATTGGAGCAGACCCTCTAACCACCCTCTTACTTCTGTACCCCATGAAATAACAGCATGTGTGCTGTTATGTTTCCGTGAGTGAGTAAGGGATGACAAAACCCATTTTCCTATCCCTTCCATTAAACCTAAACTATCATTAAACCTAAACTAAAGTCGGCAACGCATAGCAGCATATAACACAAGCTGTGGCGTAGCTTGTGTTATAGGCGACGGTAGCTACCTACCATCAAGTGGACCGTCAGCCTGTCTGTCGACCTTAACATAAAGAATATATTGCTAATTTATGTCTTCTTTTCACTTGTAGCTCAATTTTCATTCCTTTTCATTGACTCCTCGTTTGTTAAACCCACTCCAAGTTACATCACTATTGTAAGAATTTTAAAGTTTTAAAGAACATTGGCGAACTCCCATACAATTTTTTGTTGACTTAAACTTTTCGCGTTTACAAATGAAATGGTATAGAGTTTTTATTACAGAACTAACTGGTCTTAGATTTATTACTAAGCAAAGTCTGAAATGAAAGATATTTTAGTTTTATGATTTTGAGGTTATGTAAAATAACACCTATTGTTTCGATTAAAATATAAATTTAGGGTATATTTATATTAAAATAAACTGTAACTATTTAGGTATTGTTGTTAACGTTACTATGCTCCTTGCTACGAATATAATATATAGTGTTCTGTGGTATTATGTAGGTACTTATATGTATGTATAATTAATTTGTGTGCGGTATCTATCACATTAAATTGTCATTTACTCAAAGTAAGGAAGATGTCACATGTCAGTTTCGACAGAATGACAGGTTGAATGGTTTACACAGATCACTATATACTCACAAGGAGATGGTTAGTCAATTGTGTTTTTTTTTAAATATGATATATTTCCAGGCTTAAATAGACCATTAGAATTCAAAATTCTTTGAACAAAAGTTTCGTCATTGTTCTTTCATATGGAGTTTGTGCACTCACCCTTGTAGGTGAGCTCACTTTGGATTGCCACACGTTTCGAATTGAAACTCGGAACAAGATAGTGATGACGACCGGTTCTACACGTTTCCGCGTGTCCCACTGACCGCTCGCACGAAACCTGTAATTGCATCGACTTAATGCAACCTAGATACGCACATTATTTATTTATGGAGCCAACACTCGCTAATACAATACTAGAATAGAAACATGTACAATACTGTCAATCGATTTTATCTAAATTAATAAATAACATTAACATTGTGAAAATAGTATTAATTATGATCTAGAAGATAGAACAATTTGCTATTCCCTACAGTAGGCTTCGCCTGTCCTGACAAGTAAAAATTAGAAAACCTTTGCGAAAACAACTCCGGAAAAAATTTCTTTCTTTTTTCTTTAAATAGGTGTATAAAGTAGTATTTCTTTATCTATAACGAGGAATATCTTCCAATATTAGGGGCTATTCGTTAATTAAGAAAGGATTCATTAATAAGGTCATTATTCATTCATTAATAAGATCCCGAGAGGAAGAGGGGTAAAAGCCATTCTTACTTAATCCATTATACTAATATTGATAGATCGGAGAAAAAGTTTCTTCGCATTTTATATGAAAACTCAAGACTTTTTTAATTTACATTTAATTACAGTATAAATATGCCATTTTGTTCAATGACCTTTTGCCATCTTGTAGGTAGTGACATGATCCCGTTGCTGTAGAAATTTTGGGACCAAGTAGTTTTGGCAGTCCTCTCTTGATGTTAACCAGACATTGCCTTAAGAATTCTGAAGAGACCGAAAAAAGTGGAAATCTGAAGGTGCAAGGTCAGGGCTATATGGCGGATGCATTAAGACCTCTTATTTTTTACTGAGTGGTTAAATATGTGTGTGGTCTAGCGTTGTCGTAATAAAAGACACCCTGTCTATTGATCAATTCCGGCCGCTTTCTCTCAACTTCTTGCTTTAATATCATCAGTTGTTGGCAGAAGAGATCCGAATCGATGGTTCTGCCCAGCGGTAAAAGCTCATAATGAACAATGCCCTTCCAATCCCACCATAAACACAGCGTCACCTTATTGCGAGTTAATCCGGGTTTTGGCACAGTCTGTGAAGCCTGACCGACCTTTGACCACGACCTTTTTCGCACGTTCTTGTCTTATACGTGATCCACTTTTTATCACCATTTATCAATCTCTTCAAAAACGGTTCGGTTTCATTACGTTTCAATAAAGAATCGCAAATGAGTACACGATTCATAAGGTTTCTTTCAGTGAGCTGAAAGGATTGGGAAGGGATAGAGAAATGGGCTCTGGCATCCCGTACTTCACTCACCGAAACACAACAGCACACGTGCTGTTATTTCACGGTGTTCTTCTGTAAGGGGGTGGTTACTGCCACCAGACGGGCTGCCCAAATTACTGCGAAACGCAGTGTGACCTGCCACTGCTTTCCAGATCCAGACCAGAGACAAATTTGAAAAGTTCATTTTTCAAAGTTGACCCCGCCGGGAATCGAACCCGGGAACCCTAGAACAGAGCGTTAAGGCAAGCAACCTAACCACTCATCCAATGGGCTCGTCAAGTTTTCCATTTCCTTTGTTAATGGAACTGATCATAGCGTGTGAACTGTTAATGCAGGAAAACTGCCATTCTTATCAATTATTTTCTCCTTATGTTCTAAAATTAAACTTGATCTTTCTAAATATTCTAAATATTTGTTATGATTGTACAGCACAAAATGACATGATTCCGAAGTCTGATAGAGACAATTGCATACAAAGGCATGATATACGTATGTATCGACAATGTATGCGATATTGAGCTGATATTTTCTCAATGAAAATGTATTCCACTGGCCCTCACCCAAGGATTCTGTGTGTGCATTACGAAGATTTACATACAAATATATGCCATTTTCACAAAGAGGTTTTTTATGTTAGACCTTCTTGCATAATTTGAAATACGATCTCTTCTAAAATGTATTAATTTGCACTTTTTTATAAAACACTAACTTAAATTATATTGACATTCAACTTATATTTTAAAGGTCACTCAGTAATAATAATTGATGATTTCTTGCAACTGTCAATTTTCTAACTATAATATAAATCCTACTACTATTATAAAAGCGAAAGTTTGTATGTTTGTGTGTTTGCTACTCAATCAAGCCTAAACAGATTTGGATGAATTTTGGCACACATGTAGTTTATTACCAGGATTGACATATAGGATACTTTTTATCCTGGAAAAATGTTAGGTTCCCTAGAGATCTTCCAAAAACTTTAAAAAAATCGACGCAACCGCAGTCACAGCAATAAAGATGTCAGGCGTTATATTACTCATATGTTTTCTCAGGTCTCAATTAATATTTAATATTTATAAATTACTAGATATATGATAAATGAAAATATACGCGCTGTGACGACAGTGGCATCGATTTTTTTTTATATTTTTGGACGATCTCTCGGAAACCTAACAATCCTATATGTTAAACAAGGTAATAAACTATCTGTTGGTATGCCAAATTTCATCCATATCCGTTTTCGCTTTATTGAGGAACAAACATGCAAACATACAAATTTTCTCAGTTATAATATTATTAGAATTAGGATATAATAATTTAAATGCCTAAGTTTATGAGGAATCTATTGATGTTTATTACTTTTTCATGCAAATACGGTACGAATTTATTAAACTGGCGACCCGCCCCCGGCTTCGCCCGGCGTGCAATTTTTATATATATGAACATTCCCCGTTTATCCCTCTTTCCATTAGTGAAAACCGAATTAAAATCGGTCTACCAGTTCACGCGTGTTGCCGTGACCAAGGGAAATAGGGATTCATTTTTATATATAGAGATAACGTGCTCCGGCCGGGTCTGACATTTAAAAACAATCATTTATTAAATAAATAAAACTGTTCAACAATTATTATTATGGGTACGGTTCTAAGCAACATTTGCCAGTTAGCTGTTTCCATGGCAACTCACATTCTTGTAGGAATCATTGAGCTAGATGTGTAATAATATTCTTAACTAGCTATATTCCGCGTCCACGTCCCTCGGAAAAAGTACTTTTTCTGCAGGAAATGTCTATGTCCTTTCTAAACCCCTGACAACGTTTGTTATCCTGTGTTTGCAAAGGGGATTGCCAATTTTCGGGCCCAACCTGTTACACAGAAAGTAAATGGCGAAAAAATTCCTTTATTTTTTATTAAACTTAAATAACAAAAAAAAAATTTACAGTTGCTAAATACAGAAAAATATCTTTTAAATGTTATGTTTTGTGTAGAGATCTTGTGAGTATATAGTGTTTTGTGCTCGAGTCTTAAAGTTAGAGCCCAGCTTGCTATAGGCTGAATTTAGTGTTTTTTATGCAATTATAAAGACATTATAATATAATGGAAATCTACCTAGAGTTTATGATTAGTCGCCGAAACAATACTACGTATAAAATGATAATTGCAAAATATATTGTTAAAGTAACACAATCTCTAACATAACCTAACTATATTATTTGCACTGCGTTTTCGCTCCCCCTATCCACTCCTAATCCCTTATCCTTAATCCTACTGCAGTCGGCAGCGCACTTGCAGCAGCTTTGGCGTTGCTTGTGTTATAGGCGACGGTAGTCACCTACCATCAAGTGGACCGTCTGCCTGTCTGCCCACCTTAACATATATATAAAAAACTGACAATCAAATTGAAACTAAGGTAGCATAAATCAGATATTTTTACCTACCAAATGATACTAATTTGGAACTTGTAACGGGTCATCAAATTCTGAGCCCCGCGATGTATGGGAAATGGGCGGTGTCCTTTCATGATGATCGGTAGTGAGTTAAAGCGTGTAAGCGTAACAAACATCCCTTTCGCATTTAAATATTAGTTAGAATATAAACAGCATATAAGCTTAAGACAAGGACTAATGTCAGACCGAACACATTTTTTACCAAAATGAGTGCAAACTAATAGTCTATGAATTAAGGTGCAATAACAATTTTTTTTTAGATTTTCGGAGATAACCGAACAGATTTAAAGTTGGAAAGTTTTTCTAAAATATTGTGTAAAATATGAAAAAAGAAATAAAAGTAAGAGATCTTAATAAACTTAAAAATAACGTTGTAGTTGTCGCTGAAAATTTTATTACTGTGGCGAGAAAGCTTTTTTTTATAGAAATTTGCAATTTTTTTTTCTCAGAAAATATAATTTTTAGTATAAATTTAGTATATAATAATAGTATAGTATAACGAATCAATTTTTTTTTAAATATAGCCGGTTATGCTCTATATTTTTATCTAAGTTTAAATTTTACTCTAACAAGTTAAATTAGGCGACGAAAATAACACTTTTCTGCTGTTAATAAACTTTTAATAACCTTATTTCATGTTAATTAAGTAACATACGTTTCTTCTCTTTGTCCAAGTGGTCCTTTCATTCAATGTTTTTCGTACAGTAAAAAAAATACCCAAGAAAGTATATAACGTCCTGATACGAAGTACTGTTAAGTGGGTCACTGCATAAATTTTTACTGTACGGGTATCCCGAGGGTAACATGAATTTTTAATTTCACTTGTTTAAAAAAAAGTGTTCTCACGAATTTCAGGAAATTTCAAGCTACTTTTATAATTAAAATATGTTAACTGTATACAACGGAAGAGGTTCTATATTATAAACTTATATCTTTTTATTGTATTACTAGCTATACCCTGCGGTTTCACACACCATTTAAATTTCAAAAATTAAATGGTACAATTATTAGTCATATTTTCGTATAGAATACAATATAACATAATACTGGTTTGTAATATCAGTGTTAAATTATTGCTAACGAGCCAACCACGCATCTGGTCCGCGCAGAATGATACCTCGTTCACATAGGCACGCATATTTCGGCTATTTTCGGTAATGCTCGGTTCTCAGTGGTAATGCTCAGATGATTCATATTACACCGTGGCGCCACCGGGCCGTGCGCTCGCCGTGTTTTTCTCAACGTGCTCCGGCCGTGTCTGACATTTATCACCGTGCCGCTGCCGGCCCGTGGCCGTGCCTTGTCATTTCCAAGTATTATTATACAATTTTATGTTACTATTACTATATTATATATTATTATATTACTATTATACCTAGCGAGGCAACCTAGGGGTTTTGGCTCGCGAGCTATGGCTAGCGCGGCAGCCTCGGGTAAATTCTAATACCCCAACTTATAATCTTCCTCAAGGATTGGACAAATGGAAAAAAGATTTTTTAAATCCAACTGGTAGTTTCAGAGTTTGTGTTATGAAACAAACAAATCTTCAGTCATATTACGTATATTAGTTAGTATAGATAAAGTCGGTTTGTTACGACTTTTACTAATAAAGAGAGCAAAAAAAATTACACCCGTGTGGACCTGTGCAGATGCAAGTAACAAAATAAGAGAGCGCTTTTAGACAGTAAAAGTACATGAGACTTCTTTGCCAAAGAACCAATGCGTTGGCCTACCGCCAAACCAAACCCTACCAAAGAAGTATCGTTGACGTTATCGTCATTTTATAATACATTACAGTGCCTTCTTGGACCAATTGTCTATCACATCTTAAGAGCAATTCGGATACTCTGCAAGGCATGACCATTTACATTTTACACATTTTGTTAACCATGACATTCAGCAATCTAGGGAAGTTATTGAAATTGCTCGATCATCATTTCTCACGATGAAGAAAGCACTATGTGGTCCACAACTCTCAAACTCCGTACTTTTGTAATGTTATATTTGGCCAGTCGTCCTTTACGGTTGCGAAGCCTGGACAGTGAAGGAAGACCTCCGGAAAAGACGCAAAGTTGCCTGTCTGTGTGTATTCTATAAGATGTACTTCGGAGAGTGTGCTCGAGAGCTGCATGAGATCATACCGCCTTTTCCCCTTTCTTCTATCGGACATGCAGACGTAGATACGGCTGGTTCTCATCCTCACCTTATCGAAATCCCTCTAATTCGGACCAAGCGCTTTAAAACATCTTTTGTGATGCGCACTGCTAAGGATTGCCGGCGTCTGTATTTCCGAGCTCATATAATCCAAATCTTTTCAAGGTTCGAGTGAATAGGCACCTTAAAAAACAGAATAGAAGCCTTCGAAATGTGGTATCACCGTATGCTCCACATTAAGTGGACAGATAAGGTCTTAAATGAGGAGGTTTTAAAACGAATGGCGAAAAAGATAGCATTAAGCTTTAAGCAGAGAAAAGTCGCGTACTTGGGCCATATATTGCGACATGAGAGATACCTGCTGCTAAATAAAATAATGATGGGAAAGATAGAAGGTAAGCGTAAAGTTGGAAGATAAAAGTTGTCATTTGCTACGTAACATCAGAGAGTTAAGGCATTAAAACCTTGGAACAATTGCTTCGACTTGCGAAGGACAAGGAGAGATTTAAGAAATGGACTGCCGAGTTTTAGTAATGGAGAAGCACAGAAAGAAGAAGAAGAAAAATTATTATCAACTGCAACAAAAAATATGACTGTTGGAAATGTTGAAAATCGGTGTCAAATATTCGGGACTGAACTTAACTAGTTCAAAAAGCATCACAAAATGTCAGAGAACCTTAACAAAACCTTGTCATCAGAGCAACTAAATTATTATCCTTACCCGACCACAAATAAGTTAAATCAAATAAAGAAAATGTATTCAAAAACGTTTACAGTAAACCTGGCAACTATAAAACGCAATAAGCAAATCTCCATGCATCAGGAATCAGGATTCTCATGGATCGCGTGATCTCGACGATGCATGAAGTATGACCCTGTTATTCACGATTCGAGATGTACCGTGGTAACGGGGCGGTCCACTGTTCCAGTCCAGCGTGTGCGCTGGTGCAAGACATACGAACACACATAAGCACGCATTTAATGAACGCTTAAGGCGACTCCAGCCGCAAAACTCGTCCTGTACTGAATTAACGGGACTGCTGAGGGGGAGTCGCTACTTGGAAATCTCGGAAATATCTATTTAAAAATTAAATAAAGTATAATTAAAAATTTCTTTTGATGAGACTTCAGATAGTGGATCTTAAAATTTATCTTAAGAATTAGCTATTTAAAATATTGATTATTAAGCAAATCGCACGGTTACAACATCGATATTAGACCGCAAACTAGTAATTTTTTTATATATATAATTAAATATTATTTAAAAAATTATTATGATGATCCCCTTTCATATATCCTGCAGATTTTTAAAACATTTTTAAATTATAATTATTATGATAATTTAAAAGGAAAACGGTTACAAATAAATGGATTTATTTATCATTTTATCATTTATCATTTGTTAGCTAATGAACGCAGTGATCAGTGTCGATGGTAGAAATGTGATGACGTAGTAACTCAGTCACTGTGGACATTGAGGATTGCTTAGCATGATTCTTTCTTGTTCTTTCTCTCTATCTTTAACCGAGACAGTAATATATCTAGATACAGGCAGTTTATAAATATTGACAATAACAAAATAACACAATAAATCAAAAACTTACCCGAGAAACATTGTTTTAAGTGAATTTAATGCTTAAAATTTTAGTATTTTCTATCGCGATGAAGTGGTGAATTTTTACCAGAAGTTTCCTGCCTCATGTTCTAGCATAGGAGAACTATGTAGGTACCTATCGTATGAATAAAATACACCATCTTCAGTTGTTTTCGTTCTGTTATTGCTCAGTTTTATGGTACGGTGTCTGCGAAACAGCAGGCCTACCATGAATGTCATTCGAAGTTTTCTCTCTCTATCGTACTTATATAAGAAGTTGCAAGTGGGACACAGAGGTAAACTTCGGATGCCGTTCATGGTAGCAAGGCTGGTTTGAAGCGCGTATACGTGCGTTTGATTCATGGAAGCTACATGGAACATGATCAAAACGGGGAAACTACGAGCGACTACAGCGCGCCTGTATTTCTGTATCTCCGCGCAGTAGACGCGCGTTTCAGGATTGCTCCAGCTCCATGTGATTAGGTTTGCGTTCGAATCTTGTTTGAAGCGCGTATACGCGCGTCATCTGCGCGTTTAAAATACGCCGTGTGCTTAGGCTCTAATAGGGGCAAGAGCGAGGTAACAATTTGCAATTTAAATATTTTAGAATGAGATGCAAAACTGTCACAGAAGTCTGTAGATAGACCTCTAGGAAGACAATCCTATAAACTGTAAAACTACTAATTATCTGTTTCCGTCCCGCTACATATGGGACCTCTTTAAAAGTGCTGTAAATAAATTCTTAGGAGGTTAACTGCGAGGGTACACCATAGGTGAAGTAAATTGCCAGCCCGTAGCTTTGCAAATCAACAATTTAATGCGAAGAAAATACGGTTAAAAATTTGACATCTTCCGCATAAAACAAATCGATCGCTATCTTCTACCAGCTTGTACCATTCTGTAACGGAATCTTGTCTGTAGCTCACGACACCGCATCGGCAACTGCAGTGTAAACTTGTTCAGTTTCTACTTCGGATTTACGGTAATTATATTCAACAATTGCCCACATTTCGCTAACCAAATTACTGTTATTAAAACTTTGTAATTGCAGCCTGTTATTAATATGCTCATTAACTGTAATTTTTGCAATAATTAAACCTTTTATTGCTTCGTTGTTTTATTTTAAGAAGTATGACAGGCAAGCTGACAGCTTCATGGCATGAGGTTGTGCTCAAATCTCAACTTCGGCACTTCTATCGAGTCCAAAGCCCAAACAGCGGCCAAAAAGCTGGACAACTGCTGACTACTGCTGACGCCTTAACTAGGTACTGAACCTACTATAATGAAATTTTGAATATACGTTTTCGGGGATACAGAAAATGACATAAAAAACAGTACTTTTCCAAGGGATCGTCTAAAAATAAAATTAAAAAACCCAACTTCCAAAATTATATCTCTATATATAAATATGAATCCCCATTTCCCTGGTCACGGCATCACGCGTGAACGGGTAGACCGATTTTAATTCGGTTTTCATTAATGGAAAGAGGGATGAACGGGGAATGTTCATATTAATAAAAATTGCATCCCGGGCGAAGCCGGGGGCGGGTTGCTAGTCAGCAATAAAGATTGAATAAATGTTTTTGCAACTTAATAAAAGTCGCGGTCGAAAGCAATTTTCATTGCTCTAACGTTTTTGACGACATTACTGATTGCACTCGTTTGAAACAATGGTGAACAGTTAAAATTGCATCAGAAAGTGATAATTGTTTTAATAACAGAGGCAGGTAGTATCTGCAATCGTAAACAATAGCGTGAAATTGAATGTAGGCAACGTTAAACTGGGCTTCCAAATCCGCTGCCAACTCAAATTAGTTAGTACCGCACTTTATTAATGGGGCGAAAAATCATTCGCTGTTATTTTGCTCAATAGGTACATGATATGACACTGGAATTGCGAATAGGTATTTTTTGGAATTTTCTGACATATTTTATTATGTAAAAGTTATAGAAGGTGGTTAAGAGCACGTATAAACCGAAATGCTAATCCTAGATTTGAATTATATCTAAGTCGAATAAGAAAATATTTATATATATATATATATATATATATATACACACATATATATATATCTGCCCAAATAACTGCCAAACGCAGTGTGCCCTGCCACTACTTTCAAGATCCAGACCAGAGCCAAATTTGAAAAGTTTATTTTTCAAAGTTGACCTTGCCGGGAATCGAACCCGGGAACCCTAGAACAGAGCGTTAAGGCAAGCACCCTAACCACTCATCCAACGGTCCATAGAACTCACTCATCCATAGATTAATTCATTATAAATAAAAGTTAAATGTCAACAGAAAACATCATAATCAGAAAACATCAATGAAATTTTCTCGATAGGACAAAATCACCAAGTTACCTCTCATTTCTATCGATTTTTGTTTTATTTTCAAAATTACACATATTAAAAACCTAAAAAATTATCAGTAATCTCACTTCACAGATTACCTAGGCCTCTGTTTATTAATTTTTCATTTGACATTGTAGTTTACAAGTAATTAACATTTAATACTTTTGGCACCAAAACATTTTTATTCCGCGAAATGCCCTATATTCCGTCTCATGTCATGCATACTTCAATGTGCATTGTTTCATATGATTAGTCACAATCGCTCCACTGAGACGGGAAGACTAGTAAATACAGCGTGTACAAATTGTTTTTGTATTTTTTTTTTGTTTCAATATACATATATTTAATATACAGACACGGCTTGTTTACGATTTTATATGTACAGATTTTTGTACATATAAAAGTAAAATTTAAGTCTGTAGAATATGATCTTCCACAAAATTTAATTATATGGAAAAGAAAACAATCACTATTCACCTTAAGTAAATATGCAATTTCAAGTGGTCTTACCTCTTAATATAATAGACTGGCTCGTACTCGCGACTTCATCTGCGTCGTAGATATACTTATATTACAATAAACATTTATTCAATATCCCTCTTTCATTTTATGAGGAATTGCTAATTTATATTTAGATTTTATAGAAATCCTTCGAGCTCTTTTTCTGGATGAAAAGTTCTTTTATGTACCCCTAAGAACGTGTAAATAAAGGAGATCAATCAGTTTTGTATGGAGATCGGGCCATCAGTCAATCAGCTTTGTATTGTATTTTCGTTTTAACGGTTGAAACTGTACCATCAGGTAAACAGACATTATTTTACTGAGAAAATATCGTGTGATTAGCTAATGGTTTTTTTTCATATATATTTAAGTTTGAAAGTATTAAAAAATCCAATTGTTCCAATGAAGTAATAAGTTTTTTCGAAATATTCACAGGAAATTACTGGAATTAAGAAAGAAAAAATCTCAAAAGTGTAGGTTATGTTAAAAATGGCCTGGTTTTGAACGATGTCTTCACAAATATCGATGTCTGGCACACTGCGTTTCGCTGTCATTTAGGGATCCCGTCTGGCGGCAGTAACCACCCCCTTACAGAAGACCACTCTCATATAACAGCACGTGTGCTCTTGTGTTTCGGTGAGTAAGGGATGCCATGGTCAATTAACCTATCCCCTCCCAATCCCTTACTCTTAATACTATTGTAGTAAGTAGCTACAATAGCTGTTGCTTGTGTTATAGGCGACGGTAGCCACCAGCAAGACCGTCAGCTTGTCTGCCGATCTTAGCAATAAAAAAACGTAACAAACATTAATACTAGTATTTATTAATAAGGACTAGACCGTCCTTTGTATATAATTGTTGTTAGGCTATCGTCTCAAAGGTACTCCACATTCGATTTCTAGTCAGGTCTACAATGTGTGTGTGTTACGTAGTGGATTTCACATCCCCTATTTTACATAAAATAGCATATTTAGGCAATACAATTGCTATTTATTTCTAGACTGATTTGCTAAGCTCAATCTGGTAGTTTCTCGAACGCGTTAACAAGGGAGTTTCCCATAATGCAGGCCCCGTTTGCTCAGGTCACTGAACGCATTGTGGAGTTACGTCATAACGGAACTGCATCTCTCTAATATTCAATCTTTAAAATTATATCGAAATGATAGATATTATTAAGAATGCAGAAATTTTCTTGCAAACACATTTACCGGTACGACAACTCGCTCCACCTAGTGTATGTTAAATTCATATAACCTTCCCGCAAGTCCAAGCGATAGGTTGATGAAAGTTTATCGCAAATGGTTGAACGGTATGAAAATTGCAGAAATGGTTTTTCAAATACATTTGCCAGTACACAATAGCTTTTGTCCTCACTTTGCGCCCATTTTTCTTTGCCGTTAAAAACTTTATTCAATCTTAACGCCAGGCTTGCCATACGTCCGGTTTTAGTCCGGATTGTACGGATTATTCTCAAACATGTTCGGACTTTTGTCCGGAGTCTTAATTACGTCCGGATTTTTAGTAACTGCTTAGGCGATCGGAATAACAGATATTCCACTGATGAGATAATTGTCGCGCACTGCTAAGCAATTACAATCCGTCTTCGTCATTACAATTCAATTTTAACTTTGGATTTTTTTGGGTAATATTTACTCCAAAAGGTGCGAATGGAAAGTGGCGGCTAAATGAGCCTTGAGTTGCGCTCAGCGCAATTGCGCGGCAGAAATATTATTTTTACTACCGTCTCTAGCAGAGGGCGGCGAGGCGATTTTTTTCTCTGTGGTTATTTTATAGTAGTATATGCTACTGTGGCTGTAAACATATATATGAAAACGGACCAGGCAGAATGCAATTTATGTAAAACTAGCTGAGCTCTCAACTTCGTACGCGTGGTATTCGGTATAGCGCGTAACGTTTTTATTAATTATTATTGGAATGAAACAAACATTAAATGTTTCGGGAAGCTTGTTACAATACATCAGTGAAAACCGCATTCAATTGGATAGGCCGTTTCCTAGATTAGCGTGTACAAACGCACAGGCAAACAGACAAAAATTCTAAAAACATTTTTTTATCTCGGTATCATAAGTACCACATGTACAAATTGTTTTTTTTTTTCTAAATATTTAATATACAGGCACGGCTCGTTTACGATTATATTAGATATATTAATAATAATAATAATAATGATATATAGAATAGATTGTGGCACAGAAACAGTTAAATGTACGCGTAAATGCTAACAATTATGGCGCATAATAATGACTATATTATGTTTAATTAGCTTTGCATAATACTTACATATCTACTCATATAATTTTGATTTCAACATTTTCATAATTGCACGTTCGTTTTCATAATCACACTGTTTTTATGATAATAATAGCAAAATTTTGTCTTTTTAGCGTAGTGTCTGGTTATTATTTTTTTATGCAATTTTAAAACTTTTCTTTGGAAGGGAATATTTTTTAATTGATCTTTTTTTTAATTTGTCAGCCCTAAAATTGAAATTCCTGCGTATAGGTTTAATACAAAAGGTTTAAACCTTAATTAAAATTATTAACTTTATAATAGAACTTCAATTATAATTAAAAATATGTTAGGTAATCAAATAACGTAACCTTTTGGTTTTTATTCTAACTAAAGTAAAAATAGGTTCCAACTTGAAAGAAATAAGAATACGCTGACGAAGTGTCTTGTAATTCTAGTATTTTATGCAAGTTCATATATAGTCACATATTTAAGTTCATATATAGTCGTTTAAATTTAGGTATACCTATTTTTATCTTGGCCTATTTTTTTAAAGTTTCACTGCTGTAGAATCGCAGCGAAATAATGGCGTCCAATTAAAATTTCGAGAAACGCCAAAAGTGAAAAAATCACAAACAAAGCAATTAAGCGTTTCTTTTTTTTTTTATTTGCTGGTTAAATTTATTACTTTGAGCACAATAGGGAATATGCACATTTTTTTTATATTTTCATACGATAGGTTATATCGTTATATAACCGTAAAAAAATATTCAGCGCCAAAAAACAGAAACTTAGTAAAAAAAAACGGGCACTTTAAACACCCGCCCTTTTGGCGCGCTTGTCGTGACGTCAAAGTCTACAATACAATCAAATGTTCTTCTCTTTATAAAAGTGGCAATTCAGCTCATCTTGAAAATGGCCATTGTCTGCCAATGTCATGTCAATGTCGGGTAATGAATTAAATATTGTTATCAAACAGAGTCTAAAAATTGTTTCACCAATAAACGGCTACACTATCCGTGAGTAATATGTAATATAGGCTACATTTTATTTAGTCAAAAGTTAATTCGATATATTAATGTCGGTAAATATACTTAAAAAGTAGAGTTTTTTAGTTGAAAACAAAATAAGGGCATGTGATATTCCTATTTCACACAGGAGGGCTCCGTGAACGTCAGCAAATCAACAAAAGACGACGAATTTGAAATTTTGGTGGCGGGGATTTAGATTTTTCTCAGCAATGACAAAAAATATAAAAGTGATGTTTGGTAATCTATTTCTTCACGTTACTGACTTCATTTTCTCAGTTGGTAAACTTTTATAACAGAGAAAAAAAAATTGAAAGAAATCTCTTTTAAAACACAGATTTTACAGGCAAACGGGGACTAATTTATACCTCCAAATTTTCTATGTACATTAGTATAAACATACACTTTATTTTACAGTTGGATTTCTTAAAATACATTATAGTTTTTTTTAATAAAAATCGTTTTGTCGCATACGACCTTAGGTCATAAGCAAGCGCGCTCTCGCTTTCGTATGCAATCACAGCCGTATTAATTGTTTAGCGCTGCGTTACCCTTAACTGAACGCACGTAGCCGCATGACATTGTTTTTTTCCAATACTAATCCTTCCAATACCAATCCAATTTAAAAAAAGTTCTGTACCAAATATTTTTAGAATGATTTTTTACGATGAACATACACTATATTTTATAGAGGGCGAAACCACAAGCAAAGACTAATCTATATCTACATCAATGTCTATATAATAAATACTATAAAATAAAGTCACAGTCAGCTTGTCTATTTCTATTTTTTTTTGATATGTCTTCCACTAATCGAAAGAGGATAAACGAAGAAGGTTAGATATAATTTGTAGAAAAAAATTGTTTTCTTGCGAAGCCGGGGACGAGTCGCTACTATCACACAAAATGATAACGCAATGCTATAAACATGAATTCTCGTCAGATGGTACAACAAATTTAAAAGCGTGAAATGTTCGTATTATGTTCGTGAAATTTTACGACGCACTTTCATTGTTCAAGGAATCTGAGCTATTCCGCTCCTTCGTGATGAATTTTTAAATGTGTAAGAATTCCTTGTCCCTTCCCACGTTCAAATGGCTGCTAAACGTTTTATTTGCTAATATTTTATTGTAAAAATTTACGAATATTTAATTGTAGGTAGGTGTTTACCTCCCTAAGAATTGATTTTCATATGAATAAGACTCGCGATATGGAAATTTTATGAGGAGTAAAATTAATACAAGCGTTACCTAAAAGGCGTTACGTTATATGTCGCTGTCACTTTGACATTTGTTCGACAGCTGACGCGTGTATTTATGTTCCCTATTCTATTCTCTGGGCTTATAAAAGCAAACGTCGAAATCTTGTATGAAAAGTGTGGTCCTAGTCCTGCGATGCGGTTGGTTACCAATACTTTAGGGGCACAGCGACAAAGGGCCAAATTAAGTTGCTCCATTGCTTTATTTACACAATATTATAAATATAAATATATAAATTTATACAATATATATTATATAAATAATAAATGTATATCATACATCAATAATTATGACGAAGTGAAAGATTTGTTAATAGTAATGCAATAACGAAATAATACACACACACACACACACACACACACACACACACACACACATACATTGCGCCACAATGCATTCCACACTAACACATCGTAAATTCACACACGAGCATAATAATAATTTTCTATCTCTAGTTACTGAAGCTTGATTTGTTAATAAATTTAAATGACTAGCTTTTATGGAAGAGCGAAGGCTCCTGGCACAGGCTTCCGCTTAAAAGGAGTCTTCAATCTCAGCTTAATTTGTAAACGAGTTTTAAGTGAATAAATTTTTTTTTTTTTTTACCAATATTATGAAAGTTTGTATATTTGAACGTTTATTACTGAATCCCGCAAAAATGGCTTACCGGATTTAGATGAAATTTGGCACACAGATAGTTTATTACCCGGATTATTCCTGTGGGATATTCAAAAAACGAACTGCAAAGAGTAGTAAGTTGGGGGCACAGCTGTAACATTATAAATGCGAAAGTCAGTGTATTTGTTACACTTTCGCGTCTTAATTACTATCACGATAAAGTTTTGCATACTGGTTGTGGAGGTGGAGGATACAGGAAAGGACATACCTATAGGCTTACCGTTTTACACGAAACAAAGTACTGTTCCCGAGGAATCATCTAAAAATGAAAACTTCAACGCCTCACAAAAATTTATAAGCAATTAAGATCGAATGAATGTTTTAACACATAAGAAAAAGGGACTCGGACGAAGTCGCCGGCATAAGCTACACATATACACATAAAGATACACGGACGATGAGTCAAAACGCCAGTATATATGTTAGCAGGAAAGTATGAAATCCGTCATTGTATATAATTCCTAAAATAGAGAGGAAATGTATGATATATGCACTTTTTCTAGGAAATCTATACATTTCATAAATAGCAATTGGTAATGTATTAGATACATTCGGGGTATCGTCAGTGGGTACAGTGGGCCGGGATGGGACGATTCATCGCCGCCATTTACAAAATGTGTTTCAAAGACTTCATTGTACGGAAACAGAGTTAGGTTAGGTTCTAGAATCTTTGTAAAATTAAATGCGAGCACATCCGGAATACTGGTTTTGGCAAAAGTAGTGTCGAAATGTGTGTATTAAAGAATTTTTGAAACATTATTTTACACATTTCCTAATTAAGCTAGGAATTGTATACAATTATATCTAATATTCACGAAAAACAAGCGTTTTATGCACTGGTATTCACTGGTATGGTATTTCACTGCGAGGCAGCTCCTGGACTTATACAAGGCACAGGTCCGGTCTTGCATGGAGTACTGCTGTCACCTCTGGGATGGGTCTGCCCGTTACCAACTGGCCGCACTGGACTCGATTGAAAGGCGAGCAAAGAACCTTATTGGCAACGACACCCTTGTGGATTCCCAACTTCAAAGCCTGCAGCATCGCCGAAAAGTAGCGTGCCTATCGATTTTCTATCGTCTACACTATGGAGAGTGTGCATCTATGTTGTACGATTTAATCCAACCGGAACCGTTCCACTTGCGGACCACTAGACGTGGGCAGGGGTTTCATCCCTTCGTGGTCGATGTACCTCGATCACGAACAAAGCGTTTCAGTTCCACCTTCCTTGTTCGAACTGCTAAGGAGTGGAACTCATTGCCTGCGTCTGTGTTCCCACAGAACTACAACCTCGGGGTCTTCAAAACTAGGGTAAATGGGCATTTACTAGGTAAGCGTGGTCCACCTTCGGCCACATCTGCACCTCACATCAGGTGAGATAGTGGTCAAGCGCTACCTCGATTTCATAAAAAAAAAAAAAAAAAAAAAAAAACTAATACGCCCTAGTCTGTTTAGTTCAACTATAAGTACTTACTAATAAATGTAAAATAATCATATAGCTCGTTATATTAAAAAATTCCAATGTTGCCCCTTGATGCTGTATTCACCCTTGTCTGAACTCTACATAAAATAAATATTTATCAAGAGGACAAAGTTTGTTGGCTGCTATTGGCTTACGAAGAGTCAACTCACCATTTTTCCATTGTTTCTTCTTTGTTGTGTATAAATAAAGGCCGAGAAAGATATAAATAATTATAAACTCTCTAGTATCGCGATTTCACTCCAATGCACGGTATGTCGCCTGAGCATGAATCAACTCCTGCCCGCGGTGAAAGTGTTCGGACTAGAACCACACGACTACTGGACATTTTTTCCTAATTCGTAATAATAGTGTTTTTTACTCTGTACGTTGTCTGTATTTTTTATCAAAACGAGCAGTGGATATTTAAAATAGAAAAAAAAATTATGTTTATTTAACGAAATCTCATTGCAACAAAAAAAAAACATAATTTCCATAAAGCAACCTATAATGAAACCACCAAAACAGTCTTCGCTTAGCGTGTTGTCGTAGTGATCGATCTTCCGTGGATGCTTTATACATTATCTACAAAGATAAGAAGTTGTTTTCTTTTGGAGTTTTTCAAAACAGTTTATAATTGTTTGACAATTGACAGATAATGGAGTAGACCAGTTACGTTGCGTTATATTATTAATGGAAGACCCTCCAAAAGCCTAAGTCAAAACAGTTTTGTATCTTTTGCTCATTTGTTTGTAAACCGATTTTCTTTTGTTTAGTAATTGAAAGCGTAGCGTAGGACATCCACAAGATGGAAAGATAAGGACCGCAGCGAAGGTGAATTCAAGCTTCTGACCGGTCCTATTTGAAAATTATTTCAAAGACCTATGTCCTCAGTGGACGTCCTAAGGCTGAGATGATAATGATTTTACAAGCTTTAGTATTAACAAAAAAAAAATGAAAATTTGAATTAAAAAAATTGTCTAGGTATATTTTTAAAGGGCTAAATCTGTTGTGGCGTTTGTGGACTATGAGAAGGCCTTCGATTTGATCGATACATGGAACTCGAGGCTCGGCGCGATGTTGCATCGATCCTCGCTATATCGAATTGTTAAAGTGTTTATACAATAAATCCATCATGTCGGTTCGAGTACAGGAACAGTTCCACCGCGAAGTGGACTGCGACAGGGAGATTTCTCAGAAATTACTTTGCAACATGCATTGAAGCTCCTGGAATGGCAAGGATTTTGCATCAATATTAACGGCGAGTATTTTTTTTTTTTTTTGTTAAGATCGGCAGACAGGCTGACGGCCCACTTGATGGTAGGTGGCTACCGTCGCCTATAACACAAGCAACGCCAAAGCTGCTGCAAGTGCGCTACCGACTACAGTAGGATTAAGGGTAAGGGATAGGGAGGGGATAGGGAAATGGGCTCTGGCATCCCTTACTCACTCACCGAAACAGAACAGCATACATGCTGTTATTTCACGGTGGTCTTCTGTAAGGAGGTGGTTACTGCCGCCAGACGGGCTGCCCAAATGACAGCGAACCTCCTTGAGAGGCGCAACTCCACGGTGTTGCATCAAGCTCGCGGATCAGCATCGGTAGCTTCAGGTAGTAACTTCAACTCTCTCGACGTAACCGCACCTTTTAGGCTTCGATAACACTGATGATTTCCCAATTTTGAAACTCCATCACACTGCGCCACATGTTTGTGTCGTTTTAAACGCAAAAACTACTAAGATTTTGATGAAGTGTGTATAAATCAGAATAACACATATGCTATAATTTATCAAGATACACGGGCGAAGACGCAGTCGAAAGCTAGTGTTAAATATAATATAGTAAGGAAGTAAAATCGTTTATGTTCCTCATGCGAAATGTAACTGTGTAAAGGGATCTTTATACAAAGAGAAGAGAATGTTTTATGTACTTGAAGCAACTTACACAAAGACATATTAGTATCTAGATATTTTACGAGAGCTGCTCTGAGAGAGAATGCGTCGGTCGTAAACTTTCTGTGAAAATTTTTATTTCCTTCCGGAGATAAACATACGTATCTACGTATTACTTACGATAATTGTTGACATAGGAAAGTGTTTCACAGCATTTAATACCTATGTATGTGTTCATTGCGTTTTCTAGAAAGTAGGAAACGTTTGAAAACATATGTTCTTTAATTGCGTCGTGTAATGTAATGGTACATATACTTAGTATGGCTGTCTAGATTAGATATATCAAATTATAGACTTTAAATCGTTTTTATACATTAATAAGGACAGCAGTCAGGCCATCGACGTAATATCCAAGTAGACGGCTAATACCTATTTATTCACAATGCAAATTTTTCTGGCAACTAACTGAGGTGCGCGGGCGCGGGGTACTGAACGCCAATTGGTCCGATCAAGGTCACGACGAAATTCTATTGGTCGTTACTGCCCATAGTAACTTCTATTGGTCGAACATTACCGGGAATTATATAATATCTATTTCTCTAATGTGTTGTCTGAATGCGTTCGCCCTGTACTAGAAGTCTAGTTGGATATTACGTCCATGAGTCAGGCCTATGGTTCATTTGGTGGTATGTCGCCATGGTTGTTTAGTGTTACAAGCAACAATAAATAGGGATACTACTGGTACACTGCATTCCGTAGTCAACTATACTGGCGGTACAAAACAAAACTACCGTAAAAAAACAGCACATGTGCGTTGTATAGAATAATAGATGCTAGGCTAGGCTATAGGCGACGATAGATACCTACAAAAAAGTGGACCGTCAGCATAAAAGAAATTAACGATATTTACATAAAAGAAAATGGCACCATCAACCTGTCTTCTGACCTTTACAATAGTATATCCAATAAGAATTTTAAAATATTTTAAAAAAATTAGTTCAGCAAAAATCTTTTTCTCTTAAATAAAATTTTTAAAATAAAGTGATAAGAAATTCACTTAAAGTAATTTAAATTACTCTAGTTAAGTTAAGTTAAGTTACTCTAGTCTGTTTCCAATAGAAATTCAAGCAATAAGTGTTAACCAACCAAGTCAATGTTTAGTGAAATCGTGAAAGCGCAGACATCAATGACCTCCGACGTCAAATTGTCATTTCTTTGCGCGTTGCTTTCGTGATGACGTATGTTAAAAAAAACTTAGGTATATATGTATATTTACTCTGTGGTTTACACTTATGTGTGCTATGAATTAATTAGTTATATGTTTTTATTCTGTGGTTTACGCGTACTTATGTATGCTGTGAATTTCACATAAATAAATATACCTAATATATAAATATATTTGTTCTCTATGGCCACCAAAACCCCTCAACTGATTTTGATTCGGTTTTCACTTATGGAAAGAGGGAAATGAGAAGGTTTATGTATATAAAAATGCGGGTCATTAGTAAATAAATAAAACGAAACATTCATAATATCTTTATGAATACATTATTGCGCATATTAAATGCTATTTAAAAAAATTTAAATGGCTTAAGGGCTTCACTGAGGCAAATGACATTTACTATAGAACTCGCTGGCGGCGGATCCAATTCAACAGGCCTAGAAATGGTGTTTTTCTGTTTTTACCATTAGAACAATACACAAAATAAAAAAAAATATTAATACAATTTTTTAATCTGATATTAACTTATTAATAGGTACAGGATTCATATGCGTGCAATAAGCCGATTTCGAGAGAATTTTCAATAAAAGTCAAATTCTTCTTGTGTTCTAACTTTTTTTGTGGAGTTTCTATTACTTTAACGAAAATTCTAATTAATACAATTGGTTCTTCACATGTTTAAGTATAATATATATTTGTTTCAAAGCAATTGTCTTGTCCATTTCTTGTAACATTTTCATTAAACAATGGATATTTGGTTTGTTCGCATAAGGACAGATTCGCAAAAAGACAGATTCTCAAAAGGCCAGATTCTCAAAAGAACGGAAATGGTATTAGTATTTAGGGGTTGTCTCCCCCTTAATTTGTAGTAGAACAAATTCTAAGATTAAAAGAGTATTAAGAAAAATATATAATTTTATTTATTTATTAATCGTTTCTTATAGTTAGAGCGGTAAGGCACACTGCGTTTCGCAATTATTTGGGCAGCCTGTCTGGCGGCAGTAACCACCCCTTACAGCATGTTTGCTGTTGTGTTTCAGTGAGTGAGTATGAGATACCAGATACCAGAGCCCATTTCCCTATCCCCCTTCCTAATCAGATTGTCTGACTACCTTTACATAAAAAATGTCTTGGCTTTAAAATACAAAAAAAAACTCAATGCTGCAGTTAAGATAATGTTCCTTAATAGAATATAACAGTAACTTACAGTTATTACTTTAAGTAATTTTTCCCTTTGTCAATCTATGTATTTTCATAGTGCCTTTTTACTGTACGTAACAATATTATGAACATCAAACTATTAAAACGGATTACGATCGACTCACATCGGTAATATATTACTGCTTATAAGCTTATAAGCTCACATCAGCTTATAAGCTTCTTTGTGGAGGATTATGATTTATTACCAATGGACAGCTCCAAGTCCAAGGCACAAGTCCAATCTTGCATGGAGTATTGCTGTCACCTTTAAAATGGCTTAGCAAAATACCAACTTGCAGCACTCGACTCGGTGGATCGCAGAGCTAGGAGGCTCATGGGCGGCGGTACACTAATAATAAGAACTAAGCTGCAGAGTCTGCCACATAGACGCAAAATTGCCCGTCTGTGTTTATTCTATAAGATGTACTTCGGAAAATGTGCTCGAGAGCTGCATAAGATCATACCGCATTCCCCTTTCTTCTATCGGACATGCAGATGTACGGCTGGTTACCATCCTCACCTTGTCGAAATCCCTCTAATTCGGACCAAGAGGTTTAAAACATCTTTTATAATGCACACTGCTAAGGATAACAACATAAAGTTTCTGAAGAAATCCTAATATAAATCCTTTTGTATTTGCTCCACAATTCAAAATCTCTTTTAGAATAATGAAAAATAATGAGAATTCCTTTTTAGAATTTTATATTTTAATAGCATTTAAATGGATACTGTACATTCAAAGCAAATGTAGGCATTCTCTTTTGTTAAATCAAAAATTTTAATGGAAAGGTTTAGCGTTTTGAAACCGTAAACTGGAAAGTAAGTAGGTAGGTACCTATGGTGCGACAAGACATCACCTTATAGACTTCAGTAGACCGCAACATCAAATAAGCTGCTTGTAGTGCTGCTATTAACATAGAAGCTTGAGTAGTGATACCAGAAATCATTCTTCTATCATCATCTTTCTTTATCCTCCATACGATATGCTCTGAAACCTTTTTGATTCTCTGGTACAAGTTCTGTGCGACGTCCTATTTAATGAGGCCAGTTTTAGGATGCTTCACCCTATTTAGGATGCCCAGCTTTTTGGGCGTTGTTTGGGCTTTGGACTCGATAGAAGTGCCGAAGTTGAGATTTGAGCACAACCTCATGCCAAGAAGCTCGAGATCACTGGCCACTGGTACGGATGTACCTTGGAAATTTGGAGCCAAGTCGAAAGGGCTCCTTTTCGCAGGGAACAAACACACTTACGTTTTGGTGGTGTTAAAACTAACTAGATTTTTGTCTCCTCAAAACAAAAACCTGTTTTTTTATAACGACTAACTATTTTACGTTTGTGTCACTTAATGTGTTGCATTTTATGAGGACACTAGTGGTGCCTAGCAGCTTAACCTGTAATTGAATTTCTATTTACATAGGCATTCAAATTTTTTTCTATTTTAGACACTGTAATGCTCGATTCTCATCGGGCAGTCTTAACGACCCCCCTCTAATACTTTGTTTTGAACTAGACTTGGATGAAATTTTGTATGTTAGATAAGGCTTTGATTTTTAAGTCTACCTAGATAAAATTATACACAAAATAAAACTGATGTGACACATGTTTTGCGGCTGTTGGCGTGGCGACGCCAAAATTTGGCCGAACTTGTAACTACATATATATGAATCTCCACTCGGCCACCGAGTATCTATACAGAGCGACAGCTCCCTAGGAACGTAAATTTTATTAGCCTATTCTTGTAGGGTTGTCACACAGGGAAAATAAAAAAATTATTTTTTGTTGTTGGTAAATTTAAGTTTATTACAAATGGCTTAAAAATATATAAAAAATTTATTTTTGCGATTCTTGTTATTTCGTTTTACGGTGTAATAAATTCTTAGCCTTGTATACATTTTTTTAAATACTTAATTAATGAGGGTTTTCTGAAAGGGTCTAATTGAGATGGCAGCACTGTAGCGTCAGGTCCAATGAACTGTCAAAATACATACGCGAATTGCAATTTTCTATGTATTTATTAACAGAAATTATGAAACCAACACAATAGAATTTCAATAATTTATGTTAAGTACCTACGACTCTGCGCTAGACCTGACGCCTACGAAGCGCTGCCTAGTGGCAGAAAAAGTATCGAAAACCCTCATTGGCTGACACCGACTCCAAATAGAATTGATGATGATGACTTGTGAATAAGAAATTAATAATGTTATTTTTAACTTTTTAGTGTAAATAGCTACCTACCTAGGTTGATTTTTGAAGACGATTTTTAGTTTTTATTAAAACTTATTTTTTTCACAATTTCTAGTTTTTAGCATACCTACACAGTTCTCCCTGTAATTTTTCATCATTATTATTATCATTAATCCAATAATGCAATCACGATGCATGTGCTTTCATCCGTTGAAGAGATTCCGATTTTCACCTCGTAATCCATCATCAGATTGCAACAAAACAAGTATATCCTTTCAAACAAAAAAAATAATAATATAAATATATTGTGTATATCAATGACCCAAAAAAGAATGTGGAATTCCGAGTTAGTAATTCAAATAAATTATTGCGCCATATAGGTACTAACTAAGGTTGTCTAAGTAGAAGAGATCACTTATTAGCGACAAGACCGCCTAATTGGTACCTACTTCTTGTAAATTTGCTTCTAGGTACTATTTTATTATTTGCTTCTGTACTAAAATTTAAAAAAAACTCTTTGAATTAGGTGAAATTCCGTTCCCTATTTCTTTTATTAGGTACCTATCTAGTTAGTTTTGTTATAAATACCTACTTACTACATAATTACAGGTCAACGTAATAATGATAACGACGCGTCATTTCCATAAAACTGTACTCGGGTACTAACCTCTCACGATCTTTCGATGTATGTGAAGAACGACACATTTACGTATATATTTCTCTTAGTATTGTTCATACAACCCAGTACAGCAATTAACCATTTTCTTTTTTTTTTTACGTAATAAATAAAACACAAAACTATTGCTTCTGCGTCGCTCGCGCGCGTCCCTGCCACTTGTCCGCTCGGGTTTGCCGAAGCCGCCCGAAGATCCTCTCGGCTAACGTTCGTGAACCCGTCGGTGAGAGGTCACGCACACATAGCTGCGCATGTAGTGAAGTACCCGCCGCCGCGCGCTCCTTGAAGCTGTTCCTCTGTAGTATTATTACTCTGTGACTCGGCTCGGCGATCTAAACTCCCAATGAGCTCCCAATGAGCTGATTTTAGCTGGAGATTTCAAAGTAAATTAGATTGTCTAACCTTTCATGCATATTTTCTATGGTTTCGATGTTTCACATCCGACAGACGTCCCGCGAAGGCGCATTTTTTTTTATAATTATTCATTAAAGCGCCATCTCGTAAATTTTTGTGGTACTTATATTGTTGCCGATGGATGATAATCATCTGTTACCTCAAAATTTTCTAAAATAGTTCACGTCAGCATAAAAAAAGTCAGGTCCAGATTTTACTAGGTATTTTTATTCCTAAATGATTAGTAATTAAAAATATTGTAATTTTAATTTTACAATCTTTAAACTAATTTTAATATGTATTCTGCACATGTGTATAACTGTCTATATCCTAAGACACCTCCCCAAACTAATTCCAATACATATCTTTTTTTAAATTGTTTATGATTATAATTTATCAGGCAAGTTTTTTAATGTATTATTGGAACTTCTGTTTACTTTCTTATTAAACTTAAAAGTATTTATTAATCTTATTCTAAGTGCAATGGAAAAGGAAAGTGTAGGTCCATGACAAATATTACGCGTTGACCTATAAGTCCAATTATCATATAATGGTTGTTATATGGGACGCAATTTGAATGTGTTGCGAGAAATGAAGATTCAATTAGAAGATACAGTCGAGAAAATAAATACAATGCATTCCTGTTTATATTAGAGATTTGTGACAAGAAGTGATTTGAATTTAATGGGTAGGTCACGAAGAGTTACATACTGTATTCATATCTATACAAATAAATAAAACTGAAGTGTCTGTTTGTAATTTAAAAATAACTGATAATTTGTAAAGTAACTGTAAAAATATTTAGTAAAATAACTTTTTACTAAATGTATATCAAAATATATACTTACGGTACCTACATATACAAAAAAGCATATTTTTTTTTAAATTTTTTGTCTGTTACGGCTAATTTCCAAAACGGTAGGACCTATTTAGACGTGACTTTCACTGGCTGACAGCGCGCGCACGCCGCAGCGGCTCAGCTAGTATAGCTTTTGCTCGCGACATTGTCCGCGTATCCTTATAAATTTTAGCCTATGTGTTTTTCTGATAAGTAAACTATGTTACTGTAAAGTTTCATCGAAACCCGTTCAGTTGTTATTGTGTAAAAGAGCAATAAATATCAACACATCTTTCCTCAAAAATTATTGCTGCCCGCGACTTAGTCCGCGTTGATCTTGATCACTGTACGACAGTGGCGCCCAATTTTTAATATTTTTGGACGATCTAACATTTCTCCAGTATAAGGCCGATTATGTCACCTGCCTTGCACATTTTAAAATACCTTCTCTTGAAAATCGTCGTATACTTTGTATAAACTGATTAATGGCGGGATGGTGTCTCCTGTTTTGCTCCGTCAGATAGGCCTTGCTGTTCCTTACCATATACCAAGACATTCAATTAATAATAAATTTAGCATTCCTACCAGCAGAACTAATTTGGGTAAATATGCTCCATTATTTCCGTGTATTTTATATAATTATATTTTATATTTTATATATATTATATTTTTTATATATAGACTATAACGAATTGATCAGCCGCCCGACATTGACATCTTTCACGATTCTGAAATTATTTTTAAGAAGAAGTGTGCGGTGGCAGTTGGCTCTCCCTGTTCTTATAGGTTTTATTTTTGTTCTCATTCTAAGACTTTGTTATTGTTTAATTGTTTAATACTGTAGGGAAGTCACGTATTCTGTATTTATTTTCTTTTCTTTTTGTTTTATGTTTTCAAACTATTTAAATTTGGTTTTGTACCATTTGGAGTCGAGACACTCGGTCCGTGGGGCCCTGAAGCAATGAGCCTCTTCAAAGACATCTCGAATAGGCTTATTGATGCGACGGGAGACCGAAGAGCTGGCACTTTCCTCGGCCAACGTATTAGTTTGGCCATTCAACGAGGAAATGCTGCCAGCGTACTTGGTACAATGCCGCAGGTCCATTAGTATTAATTTATTTTTAAATTACGTAATTTTAGTTTTTATTTTAATTTAATTTTTACTGTTTGTATAATTGTTATTGTGGCTAAAATAAATATTATAATAAATAAATAACAATAACTTTTAAATTTCTACTTTGTGCTACTTTTTATTAATTGATTTATTCACCTGTAAAGGCGTATCTGTTGGATCTAGATTTTACAAGTGTATAATATTTTTGTAACTAAATACTGATATTGTAGCTGGGGTATCTATTCTAAATAAATAAATAAATAAAAAGTATCATAAGTAATTGTTGGTCCATGTAATAAATTATCTGTTTGCCAAATTTCATCCAAATCCGTTCAGCCGTTTTGGCGATTGAGTAACAAACACACAAACATACAATCTTTCTCATTTATATTATTATTAACGTTTGTGAGTACATTTTTTATAAACGAGTCTCGTCATATCTCGTTATAAACGAGATGGATATGTCAAAAAAAATCTTATAAAATTTTAACACTTAGTGAATTTAAGCGCCTTTCACTTCGCTCGACATGCAGAGTTGACTCTTGCATCAGCCATGGGTATTTTGTAGGTACACGTCGTCGTGGCGTCACTGACGGAGTTCACTCACTCGGGAACTTACAACACGCGAATAAACATTAAAACGCCGACAAAAGAACTCTATGTTCCTTTTTGTCTGTTCGGAATACAAAGTAGGAAATTGTTTCTACTGTCGAAAACCTCTTTTCTTGGTTTAATGCTTGTAAACGGATTTTGTCGTTCAATTTAAACTTGTAAAATTTTTTTTGTAAATTTACTTATTTCTTCGATTTTAATTTCTTCGTGATTTATTTACCTACTTCTAGTTTTTCTTATGTGGTCTGAACTGATGCACACATCTTGTTTATTTACTTCAATACATTAAAATATTCACATTAACTTATAATATCTATTTTACCAAACATTTCAATCTAATGTAAAAAACACACTCTTTTCTTTTTACGTCAAAATCATATTCTGTACTTTTTCTTTTTTTTTTCATGTTTGAATATCAAACCTTTTTAAGTCAGCCAGTATTTAAATTCAAAATACATTAACACCAACTTTACCTATAGACACCTGCAACTCCACGACTTCGTACGGGTGGTATTCGGAATAACGCGTAACTTCTTTTTGTTTGTAAACAGATTGAAATGAAATATAGGTACACTACATATTACCGGAAGCTTGCTACAATACACCAATTGAAACTACATGAAAGTCGGTTAAGCCATTTCTGAGATTAGCGTACACAAAAGCATAACCGGCAAACAACGATTTTATTACAGATAAAAAATCCAGCGTAAGCTGAACTCCTACTTAATATGATTGATCATATAGATCTGAGGTCAACTTAATTCGAAACCTCAAAATCACCTAAACTGTCAATTTTTAACTTTATATAAACTTTCAATCATTATCGTTTTACAGATATTATTGAATTTTTATCGAAAAAATGTTGGACTTGATTTTTTAAATTTACATATCTTTTTTGTTTGTAAACCGATTGAAATGAAACAAACACTAAATATTACGGGAAGCTTGCTATAATACATCAGTGAAAACGCATTCAAATCGTTTAAGCCGTTTCTGAGATTAGCGTGTATAAACGCACAGAGAAACAGACAAAAATTCTAAAAACTATTTTTTTGACCTCGTTAACATAAAGTGTAGGTACAAAGTGTACAAATTGCTTTTTGAAAAAATATTTAATGTACAGACGATATTATTATATGTATAGATTTAAATAGCATAAAGAAATATTCGCTGTATTGAAGAGTTAACGAAAATAGGGCGAGACATAGTATTGTCTCTAAAATTATGAAGAGGATTTTGTCCTCCACATATGTACATACATAATTCAAAAATTCTTTCTCTATTTGAAAAGTAATTCCAGGTACACATAAGTTATGTACACTTACTCTCCCAATGTTTTATAACCATTCAACATTCATTCATTCATTTGTAAGCTTTCAAATTTCAAAACTTTTTTTTTTGATAACAAATCTTGAAAAATATTATACAACTTTTTAAAATGTAATAAGTAGGTATCTCTTGAAAAATACTTTTGTTTCTTTTTTAAGTAGGTAAAAAATTTATCTAATCCTAAAAATAAAATCGTTATAAAAACTGTATTTTAATTATTTATTTATAAGAAATGGATGCCTAACACTAATCCCCAATACCATAAAACATAAATTTCAAGGCTTGCAATACCAGCACTTAATAGTTTAAAATCTTTAACAAAGTTATTTACTTAAAACAATGACAATGGCGAGGTAAACAACAAAAAGGAACTTCGCAACCCTTTGATAAACACCCAGTCATCTCTCCCTTTGAAGTTTGTGCCTTGTTCGAGATATATATAGAGATATATTATTTCAAAGCATTTCCGTTATTTCACGATCGAATAACGGAAGTTTCCAAGACGTTTCAAACGTTTCAGATTTCTGAAGCATTATTAATAAATGTAGATATTTATTTGTTAACAAATTCGTTTCAAACTTTTCTGAAATTCCTTTTGAACTCTAACATGGACACTTTTTTATATAATTTTATTTAAAAATAATCCTAACTAATATTATTAATGCGAAAATGAGTTAGTTTATTACTCTTTCTCGCCTTAACTAATAATAATAATAATATTTAATGGTTCAAGTTACATAGACTCATTTTTTTTAATTATTAAATTAATTAATTAAACTAATGAACCTTAATCATGAAATTTTTCAAACACGTTGTCAGGGATACAGAAAAGGACACATCTAGAAAAAAAAGTACTTACTGTTTCCGAGGGATCATCTGAAAATAAAAATGAGAAATCAAAGTACTGTTAATCACTACGTTAATCAAACTACGTCAATCAATCAAAATACTGTTAAGCACTACGTTAAAAAAACGTTACGTTAAAAAAAAGTTACGCGTTACACCGAATACCACGCGTACGAAGTAGCGGGCTCAGCTAGTTTAAATTAATTTTATAACCCGAAATTTAACGAATCTAAACCTCTGAAGTTTATGCTAGACGTGGTCTTTAATGTACATTCAGATTGAATGTGGAATTGAATGTGTGATTTTTATATGGATTTTTATATTTTATATATTACATAAAATTAAAATTTTAAAAATTTATGTAATTAATAGAAAAATAAATAACGATTTTATTCTTCTTACGGCTTGGTTTTTTCTGCAGTCTGTACAGGAAAAACTATGGTGGCGAGTTTACAACAATTTAAAAAATATATGAAGTATTAACTTCATAAAAATAGAATCGTGGCGAATTTACACATGTTTTTTTTTTGGTGACGAATTTACAATAAGCCGTTGAAACAAGTGACCGTCCGCGCAATAACAAACTCAGCCGCCGAGAGTGACATAACAATGCATAGATATACATAGCTTGAAT
This sequence comes from Bembecia ichneumoniformis, assembly GCA_910589475.2. Classification (NCBI taxonomy): domain Eukaryota; kingdom Metazoa; phylum Arthropoda; class Insecta; order Lepidoptera; family Sesiidae; genus Bembecia; species Bembecia ichneumoniformis. The sequence goes on along the minus strand of OU342537.1, from coordinate 4,607,017 downwards.
ACTAATTGTTGATTCGCGAAACACTTTCTCTCTTTTTACACTACTGTACGATCATGGCTCCGGTCATTCACATATCTAACTAGCTTTATCATTGGTCTAATATCAAATACGGCGAAGTCCACAATTTTTAAATTTAAACATTATTATACCAAAAAATAGGGCAACATTCTCTTTGCAATATGAAAGATTTATTTTGTAACGAAAACGGCATTGTCACGTCCATTTCAATGTGTTTTATAATCTATTGCTATCAAAAACGATCTATTGCTATCAAAAAATCGATCTAGTGCTATCAAATCAGACATCATGGACTTTGCCATGTTTGATAACCCTTATAAACATGTTCCTATTAGACATCATTCCTATTATCTACATTAAAAATCCAATTACTCTTACTGACTTCTCTGTAAGGCTTTTATTTTCTGTAATAAAGATTAAGGATAAGGGATTGCGTATGGATAGGGATGGGCTCTGGCTTCAAATACTCGCTCACCGAAACATAACAGCACACGTGCAGTTATTTCACGGTGGTCTTCTGTGAGGGGTTGGTTACTGCCGCCAATCGGGCTGCCCAAATGACTGCGAAACACAGTGTGCCTTGCCACTACTTTCCAGATCCAAACCAGAGCCAACTTTGAGAAGTTAATTTCCAAAGTCCCGAACCCGAGACCCCTGAGACAGATAATTAAGTTACTTAGTTACATAAAAATATAGAAATTACATTTGGAAGGGCCATTTCTATACACAAGGAGTTATTCGTCGAAAAAAACTCGAGCACCTGTTGCCATGTGACTTAGATCATAGACCGAATAAATTCATAGATGTAGACACTTAGCTATTCTCGTTGATAGGGTTGCCTCTTACTAGCTTAACTCGGCCACGCTTCGCTGCGGCCCATACGGCGGCGGCGTGCGCATAGGGCGCACGGTACTGGACACTGCTTATATATAATACTATTTATCTTAGCGTGATGTTATACAGCCTATAGCCTTCCACGATAAATGGACTATTTAAAACAAAAAGAATTTTCAATTCGAACCAGTAGTTCCTGAGATTAGCGCGTTCAAACAAACAAACTCTTCAGCTTTATAATATTAGTACAGATTTCTTGTCCTATCAAAGTAATATAAAGTAAACAAACACCATCAGCCTACCTACAGATTTTTATAGTGAAAATTTTCACTTTTCTATACTCTGTAACTTAGATGAAGCCAATGCAAGTGTCAATTAATGATAAACAATACAATTCAAATGCCTGTGTAATTTATAAATTCTAAACACATCATGCATTGAGGGGAAAGCCTGCAATGTAACCACGATGTGGCGCGAGGACACACGTTGTCCAGAGAATGGACAATTTGAATTCAAAACCGATAGGATGGACGTGACTCTGGCTTTAATTAACCTCAGTACGTTTTTATTGATTGTTTCATTTATTTATTTCTACAATTCTACAACTTTTCCAAATATTTATTAATAGTAAAATATACTATGGAGTGCTTTAATATTTGAATGAAAAATATAACACGTGAGAAAATATCACGGCGACAGTGACACCCAACTTTTTAATATTTTCAGACCATTCGGATGGTCAGGATCATTTTTCTAGGATAAAAATTATCCCATATGTTAATCCAAGTAATAAACTATCGGTGAGCCAATTTTCATCGAAATCTGTTAAGCCTTTTTTGCGTAAAAGAAACATCCACACATACACCCATCTTTACAAGCTTTCGCATTTAAAATATTAATCGGATATATAAATCCCTATGCTATTATATATATACATAAAGGTCGACAAAGTCATAGAATCAATTAATGGTTAATTTCTTAACTAAAATAGTCAAATCACTAACTTTTATTACAGAAAAATATGTTAATAAACATTAAAAATACACGATATTGCACAATATGCACAATAAACAAAAGCAACTCCAATTTTAACTTTTCCCTTTTTTTTTAATTTATTTTTTTCATTTTCTAATAAGTATTTTTTTACAATTCAGTAGATACAGCAAAAAAAAATTAATTATTCGGGACAAAAAAAAAATTGTAATTTACACTCATAATTTCTATATTAATTAACATATTATTATATTAAATTGTGTAATTTATATGTTCATAATTTGTAAGTAATATTTTTTTTTCTAAACACTAATTGATAGTGGGATTAAGTTGGGGTAGGTAAGTATTTAAATTATCTGAAAAAGTTTTTTCTCACACATGCATAATTTACTTAGTTACAAGTCATTTTTTTTAAAATGTACCTACCTAATATTACACAAAAAATCTCAATAACATCTACCACACTTATACAGATAGGAATCTATATTATTTCAAAATATAGTGTGTAATAAGCCTAAATTATACATATTAAATTGAGCCTCAAAAGGAATAGCAATCATTCAATTACAAGGTTGTGCCTTATTAGTTGGAGCCAAGTTATTTGTATGAATCATTATGCTAGTCATAATAGTAGACAAGTAATATTATCATCTTTATTCTTGTAATGTAACTATGTAATAAATAAAATAATGTAATAACAATCATAAATAAAATTGCTAATAACAATTTAGAATCAGATTGGAGGGATCTATTCTATTTTTCTTATAATATCCTACATGCAAAACTAGATGACAATAGAGAAAGTTTAACAAAAAAAATCAAAAGAAACTGTTCACATAATGCAGACAATTTTAAGCCATCATTTAAAAGTCCTAGAAATGACAAACACAACAATATTTTCAAACTCGTGGAAAATAAAGTCAGCGATGGTGATCTCAAAGGTGCCGCGCGTCTTCTTTTCACAAGTGATGTGATATCTCCTAATACCACTGATACCTTGACAGCTCTCCTATCAAAACATCCTCCAGCCCCAGCAACACTTCACAATGTAGACCCACCAACGACGCAAGAGGTCTGCCTCCAAATCAAAGACGGAGATGTCATCACAGCAATCAAATCATTTAAAAATGGTTCAGCATCCGGATTAGATGGCATCTCCCCTCAACACTTAAAGGACCTTATCTCACATACTACAGGCGAATCTGGTAAAAAACTAATATCATCAATCACTGCACTCATCAACTTAATGCTTTCAGGCAAAGTTCACCCTGAGATATTACCAATCTTACACGGCGCAAATTTAATATCATTGACCAAAAAAGATGGAGGGGTCAGACCGATTGCTGTTGGATCTACACTTCGACGTTTGGCATCAAAAATCTGTTCAAAACACATTTTGGAAAGATTAAAATCTAAATTTGAACCAATTCAACTAGGATTCGGCACTAAAGGTGGGTGCGAAGCTGCAACACATGCTCTTCGTACTTTCATAGACAATGAAGAATGTGAAGTTTTGCTTAAAGTTGACTTGAAAAATGCATTTAATTCGGTCAATCGGGACACTCTGTTGAAAGAAGTATATACAAACACTCCAGAAATTTACAACTATTTGGCCCAAAGTTATGGAAATCCTACAAAATTAATGTTTCGGGAACATGAAATCTGTTCAGCAACTGGATGTCAACAGGGTGATCCTCTCGGTCCAGCCATATTCAGCTTAGCTATAAATTCTATAATTCATGAACTAAATTCTAAATTTAATGTATGGTATCTTGACGACGGAATCCTAGGTGGTAAAGCTGAGTCTGTTTTGTCAGATTTTTCAAAATTACTATCGGCATTTCCAACTATTGGTTTAGAATTAAATTTAAATAAATGTGAGCTTTTTGTTTCTGAAAAACTTACAAGCAGCACTAAAATAGAAATTATAGAAAAATTTTAGGTTTTGGCAAAAGATATTAAATTAATAGGCAAAGATTCGCTTTCTCTCCTAGGATCTCCAATTTTCGAAGAAGCCATCATACCTATACTAGAAGAGAAAATTACCAAATTCAAAACATATTCCAAGAGACTAGTCTGCATTAATTCTCATTCGGCTATTTTTATTCTAAAATTTTGTCTTTTTATACCTAAATTTACTTTTCTGCTCCGCTCATCTCCTGTTTGGAAATATCAAAATTTACTCAATAAAATAGATGATTTGGTCAAACAGAATTTAGAAATAATTCTAAATATAAATTTGAAAGAGCAGTCCTGGACTCAAGCATCCCTACCAGTCCGCTTCGGTGGGATAGGGATACGAAAAATTTCTAATGTCGCCTTACCAGCCTTCCTCTCTTCAGTGCATGCCACACGTAACCTCATTGGAAAAATCTTGGGACCTGTCCTATTAAACAATGAGGTTGCATATCAGAAAGAGAGTCGAACCGCCTGGAATATGGCTTTTCCGAGTCGAAATCCCCCAAATTCCCCGGAAAGACAGAGGAGCTGGGATGACTTACAATGTCAAACCATTTATGATAATTTACTTGAGAGCTTTTCGGGGCCCGATCTTGCTAGATTGAGGGCGGTAAAAAGCCGTGAGTCGGGTTTCTGGCTCCACGCTGTGCCTTCACCGAACTTGGGAACTTTTCTGGATAATAATACCCTCCGTCTCGCGATCGGGCTCCGACTAGGCACAGAGGTATGTATCCCCCACACCTGTCCCTGTGGTAGAGATGTCGACCGCTTGGGACATCACGGACTTTCTTGTATAAATAGCGCCGGCCGTATTTCAAGGCACGCCAGCATAAATGGCATCATACATCGGTCTCTTGCCACCATTAATATACCTTCGATACTCGAACCAAATGGTATCATGCGTGATGATGGCAAGAGACCAGATGGAATGTCTCTAGTTCCATGGAGGATGGGTCGTCCGCTGGTGTGGGATGCTACCTGCGTCGACACATTGGCACCGTCCCATCTTCATGGAACACTTACCACAGCTGGTGCTGCTGCGGAAGCGGCCGAGAAACTCAAAATTCACAAATACAGAGATATCGGCACCGGCTACATATTCATTCCTTTTGGTGTCGAATCTCTGGGTCCGTGGGGCCCCAACGCGCTTAAATTTTTTAACAATTTGTCAAAACGTTTGGTCGACATAACCGGGGATTATAGAGCTGGCCATTACCTCGGGCAACAGATTAGCATTGCCATACAACGAGGTAATGCAGCCAGCATGCTCGGGACTCTGCCTAGGGGACCGAAACTTTATAATTTATAATTTTATTATGTTAATGTTTACTTGTTTTAATTTTAATTGAATTATATTATAAACAGATAATATTATTAGCTATTATTTAAGTTTATGTATGTTTTACTTCTAGTCTAATATACTATGTAATTAAATTAAAATCAATGTAACTATGCAATTTTAAAAAGGATCAGAAGAAATAATTTTTAAATATTTTTACTTGAAAATGTTTATTAAAGCTTATTCTTTGCTTATTTCTTTGGTTTTAGTTTTTTTTTTAAGTATAAAACAAAATATGCTAGTAAATATAGGTCTGACACCAATCTACAGATCGGTGTATTTTTTGATATTTTTGTTATAATGTATCGTGCTTGATGTTCTTAAAAATAAATAACACATATTTATTTAGACAAATTATCTTAATTACAGTACAAAGTTTGATCTATCCGATAAGGGAATGCAAATATTTGTATTAAATCTTTTGTAAATAATTACCTGGTGCCCGTGGCTTCGCCCGCGTTGAAAAATAAAAAATAATTACCTCTGACTAAATATATGAGCAATGTAACGCCTAACATCTTTATTGCAGTTATAGCTTTGCTAGGCGTTAGATGATCCCTCGGTAACAGTACTTTTTCTGAATGCAAGGTACACTATGTCCTTTCCTGCGTCCCTGACAACGTGTATGCAAAATTCCATGATGATCGGTTCAGCGGTATAGGCGTGAACAGACAGACAGACAAAGTTACTTTTATAATATTGGTATGGATTTTCTGTGGATATGGATTCGCAAAACACACTGGGAAATAAGCAGTCCGGGAGCCTGAGATCCGGGATGTTTCACACAGAATACCGCGCTACCGCTGCGAGAAAGCGGCGTCGTAGTCTCCACAAATTTGGCGCCTCTCCCTTCCCGGCCCCGGAACGCGTCCGCCTGTTTGTGATAGCGATGAAACTGCAACGCGCTGGCGGTTTCTGTGGGGTATGCTGAATAAGAACTCGTACATTACAAAAGTTACCGCCTCCGGAACGCTTCAGTGTGTGTTGAAAGAAAGAAAGAAAGAAAGAAAGAAAGAAAGAAAGGCTTTTATTCACTGCACGAAAGACACATTATACATAAGAATAGGACAGAAATTAATAAAAAACGTGTGTGCGTCCTCGCGGCAGCGAATCGGATACTGGCTCAGAATTGAGCTGAGGGGCTAGCCAGCACCATTAATAATTTATTAATTCATAAAGTATGATTGTGTGGTGCTCAATGAGTAACATACGGTGCTGGCTGAAAATCAGCGCTGTAGGTGTTTGACTAGCCCCTATATATACATTATTATATACATACACATACATATACATGTAGATACATCGAATAAATAAATACATAGGTAAAAACAAAATACTTATCTATACACTATGCACTTAATCATTCTTGCGAGACTAATTCCCAGAAGCAAACGGACGCAAGTCAACTAAGGCTTTCGCTTTCATTGTGCCATATGCTTGAATATTCAAAGTATATATTTGTTCACAGATTCATCGTGTGTGATGCAGCGATGTCGGGTGCGGTGAGGGCGGTGGTGCTCTGCGTTTGCGCGTTACTACTAAGTCACGGTCTGTTGCTTACTTTCCACTGTGTTATGTTAATGACTAAATCCAACACTACAGATCCATATCGAATCGTTTACATTGAAAGAAAGCGAATGGATTCGAAAAAACTTCAGATGTTTGTCGCTTGCTATCAATTAAGTCTTGATTGATCTCTAATTTTTATTTTATTTATTTATTTTTATTTTGTATCAACCTCAACGTAAGAGTTTTTAATTTATAACAAATAAAAGTGATAATATACTTAAATTAACAGCGTTGCCCTGCCAGAACCCGAAAAAAATTCTGTAACCCGATTGCAGCCGGGTAACCCCACGGGTCCAATTGTGAATCTAAACTATCTAATGACCCACTAAAATGTCCACATTTTTTTTTAAATTGGTCCACCGGTTTAATAAGATTTCGGTGACATAACTACACTCATACAAAAGAATTATATACAGAGTGTCCCACAAATAGTGGTCGATATTAGAGTTATCGATAGGGCAGATTATCCTTTCAGGAACTATTATTTGACCCTATCACAAGTCGCACCGTTTTTGAGATACTGGGCAATGATTTGAATACGTGAAATTGCAACCAACGCTCAGTACATTTGTGTCCTATTTTTCAAACACATTCCACCTTAAGGGATTCACTGAGACAAATGACATTTACTATAGAACTCGCTGGCGGCGGAGACAATTCAACAGGCCTAGAAATGGTGTTTTTTGTTTTTACCATTAGAACATTACACAAATTTTTTTTTTATTAATACAATTTTTTTATCTGATATTAACTTATTAATAGGTACAGGATTCATATGTGTGCAATAAGCCGTTTTCAAGAGAATTTTCAATAAAGGTTAAATTCTTCTTGTGTTCTAACTTTTTTTGTGGAGTTTCTATTACTTTAACGAAAATTCTAATTAATACAATTGGTTCTTCACATGTCTAAGTATAATATATATTTTTTTCAAAGCAATTGTCTTGTCTATTTCTTGTAACATCTTCATTAAACAATGGATATTTTTAGTATTTAGCGTTTGTCCTCTCCCTTAATTGTACGATCGCCCCGTGTACGTAGAATACAAAGGTTGCGTTCGAATATCGTTTGAAGCGCGTATGCGCGCGTCAACTGCGCGTTTAAAATACGCCGTGTGTTTAGGCACTAAAAAGAAAGCAAACTTATGAGTGCTTCGCCTCATAAGTTAGAATAAAAAAACGGAACCCTTATAGAATCACTCGTGTGTCCGTCTGTCCGACCATTCCCCCCCCCCCCATCTCCGAAACTACTGAACCTAGAATTTTGAAAACATACAGAAATTAGTTTTCTACTTATAGATTAGCGTGATAGCGAGATTTTAGGAAAACCTATAAGAAGTCCATGATATTAAAATGACCATGGTAAATCACTCAATATTGTGCGGATAGGTAACATCGTACGGAACCCTCTTCACGCGAGTTCAACTCGCACTTGTCCCGTTTTTTTATTATTTTACGAGACCACTCTGCTGTAAGTCTATTAGCTTCCAAATAGCATCAATTAACTACAGTCACCTGCTGATTGTCATGTCATGTTAAAATGATCATGTCCACGTCTAAATTAATTGAAGCAATAATATACAGCGCGTCGAGATAAGGCTTCATCAACATAAGCCGAGATTATGAAGATGATTCTGCTAAATGCATCTGTTGAGAACAGGCTTCACTGATGTTTGGTTTCGGTTGTGCAACATATTGATATTGACAACAACATTGCCATTGACGGATTAACACTGATAACTAAGAATGTATGTCGATTTATTTATATTTCAATGAGTCACTAAAGTCAGTAGTTCGTGCTCTTGTCATTCTTTGCGACTCGACAGCAGATTATGCCGTACGTTCGCACTTGCCTCATGGACATCTTATACCTAGTATACAATTATGCAATTTATTTACAGCAAGCGCAGAGTTAAGAGGTAGATGTCCTGCTGAAGAAGCCTCATGTCCGCCTCGGGCAACACTTTGCAATTCTGATGATGAATGCGGAGAACAAATTTGCTGCAGCACAGTATGTGGACGAGCCTGCATAGATCCTCTTTTTACTGGTTAGTACATTACTTATAACGGTTTGTTTTAGGTACTAATGTTTTAATATAAAACACATTTGAACTTTTTGACATTTGAACGTCGTAAAAAACGATCGAGTTTTACCATAAAATCGGCTACACACGCTGAGTTTTAACCACAGGTTTTAACTGTCAATGTTTAGTTAATTATGCTTTTTCTGACTTCATTTATAGATATTCAAGTACCCTGATGATCTGATACGGCAATGAAACAAGTTGGAGAATAACTTAAGCATCTCTAACTATTATTTTATTTTATTTTATTTTATCCTCTAAGGAAATGTTTTTGTCGCCAGACGGGCTGCCCAATTTGTGCCGCGAAATGCCAATCAAAATATAACAGATAATGAAGACAAAAAAACCATATTAGTGGGCTAAATTAATCTTTTTTTTTTTCAGGTTGCGAAAATATAAAGTTATCTTCAGAAAGAATATCCAGAGCTTTAGCCGCTGAAAACAGTCGCACTGGACGAGGTGTCTTGCGGTCGGTTCGGGCGCCACGCTGCAAGGTTACAGATGGAGAGTTTGAACCAATTCAGTGTGATAATGAGATCGTCAGTTCTTGCTGGTGCGTCGACGCAGCTGGATTCGAAGTAAGTTCATATTATAAATACTAGTTGAGCCCGCAACTTCGTACGCGTGGTATCCGGTACAGCGCGTAACTTTTTTGTTTGTTAACCGATTGGGATGAAGCAAGAGACAAAAATTTTAATAACAATTTTTTGACCTCGGTAACATAAGTACAACGTGTACAAATTGTACAGACACGGCACGTTTACGATTTTATTATTATCTATAGATAGACTATGCGCCCCAGCTTCGCGCGGGTGCATTTGAAGAATTCAATATATCTACTTAAGGGCTTCACTGAGGCAAATGACATTTACTATAGAAATCGCTGGCGGCAGATCCAATTCAACAGGCCTAGAAATGGTGTTTTTTGTTTTTACCATTAGAACAATACCTACACAAAATAAAAAAATTTATTAATACAATTTTTTAAACTGATATTAACTTATTAATAGGTACAGTATTCATATGCGTGCAATAAGCCGTTTTCGAGAGAATTTTCAATAAAAGTCAAATTCTTCTTGTGTTCTAACTTTTTTTGTGGAGTTTCTATTACTTTAACGAAAATTCTAATTAATACAATTGGTTCTTCACATGTTTAAGTATAATATATATTTTTTTCAAAGCAATTGTCTTGTCCATTTCTTGTAACATCTTCATTAAACAATGGATATTTTTAGTATTTAGGGTTTGTCTCCCCCTTAATACACAATTTAAAAGACACATTTCTGGAATAATGTGTATTTTATGTTGAAGAGGTGAATTTTATGTTTGGTTTGGTTTATGGAAAAGTATGGAATGTAGATTATATTTTTTATATATAATATATTGACGAGTCCATTGGATGAGTGGTTAGGGTGCTTGCCTTAACGCTCTGTTCTAGGGTTCCCGGATTCGATTCCCGGCAGAGTCAACTTTGAAAAATGAACTTTTCAAATTTGTCTCTGGTCTAGATCTGGATAGTAGTGGCAAGACACACTGCGTTTCGCAGTCATTTGGGCAGCCCGTCTGGCGGCAGTGACCACCCCCTTACAGAAGACCACCGTAAAATAACAGCACGTGCGCTGTTGTGTTTCGGTGAGTGAAGTAAGGGATGCCAGAGCCCATTTCCTCTCCGCCGATCTTAACATAAAAAAATGTTATTTATAATTGATCAGAGAATGTTTTAAAGAATATAATATGTCCATATAAATTTGAATAAGTTATATAGAGCTTTATTAGTTTGTAATATAAATGGATCCCAGAGGTATGACAAATTCTTAAATTATAATGGATGAAGATGAATAATAAATAATTGAAGATTTGAAAGATTTTCATTACCCCTTCATACACACAAAATCTTTTTTGAAGAAATATGGCGGACAGTAGCTCCATAGTAAGAATGTATACGTAAACGTTTAAGTAAGCATATTGTAGAAGGTTATATGTAAAGTCAGATTAAGAAAAGGTTCGTCACCTGAAAGGCGACATTTGCCTGCACCAGGACAATTATCAGTCATGCCAAAATTTCATATCAAACGTCTGTCAGTTGTCTGTTTAGAGCTTTAATTTCAAAAGGTACTAAGAGTCTACGACTTGACAAAGGAATTAAATTGAAAACTGACGAAGGTTTTCGTACCTCGACTGTACTTTAATTGTAATAGTTTTTATTAGGTGATACTATAATAGCCTTTTCATGCGTCCCTGGTTTAAATTAGTTTAAAACAATGTTGTCATAGGGTAACTTTTTTTCCAGTTGCCGGGCACCAGAGCTCCAGCTGCAGCGTTAGTAAATTGCACCCAGTCTGCACCATGTGCAGCACATACGTGCCGTATGCTGTGTCCGCTTGGATTTGAATTGGATTCCCATGGTTGTCCGATGTGCAAATGTCGGGACCCATGCGCTTCGGTTACTTGTCCTGGTCAGTTATCGTGTCAATTAGAAGAAACACCATGCTTGAGGCCACCATGCCCGCCTGTGCCCACGTGTAAGTTTTTAACTTATTTTACATTATCCTTTGTAAAGTATTAAGTAAGAAGTTAATTACTACATATGTTGTTTTTACTTGGTGGTAAGTGGTTACCGTCGCCTATAACACAAGCAACACCGCAGGTGTGCAAGAGCGCTGCCGACCATTGTGGGATTACAGATTAGGAAAGGATAGTGAAATGGGTTCTGGCATATTTTACTCGCTCACCGAAACACAACAGCAAACATACTGTTATTTCAAGGTGTTCTTCTGTAAGGGGATGGTTACTGCCGCCAGACGCGCTGCCCAAATGACTGCGAAACACCATAGATATGCGAAACACAGTGTGTCCTGCCAATACTACGTTTGTATCTATAAGGCTTCGATCACCTAGATTAAAGGTCTCATACAAAATCAAAGCGAAAAACAGTCCGTGTTGATCTTGTGTTGTTTAAGTTATGTAGTGCATGTATGTTTTTCGTGTTTCATTTATTTATTGTATTTTTTTTTGTTATTTATTGTATGTTTTTGTATTTCACGCAATTTAAAGTGAGTTTGTTAGATGTTACATTAGTTGGTTTGTTTTATTTCAATGAAATAAAAACGCGTCGGAACGTTGGCTTTGTTTGAACCGGACTGTCGGAAATAAGAGCACACGCTTATTTTGTGCTCTTATTTCTCGGGCCGTTTTCAGAGCTGTCACCTACATATATATATATATATATATATATATTAATCTAGGTGTATTGTTGATCGAAGCTATAAGGTAATTTGTATAAAACAATAATAAAACACTCGTGTGCACGAGTAATGATACAATAAAAACAGCTTATTACAGAGTAGATAATAAAGGTAGCAATGGTGAGTGCGAAAGACAGTGTGCCTTGCCAGTACTTGCCGGTTATTTTGAAAAGTTTAATTCAGTAGAATGATAAGTTTTTTATTGTTCTATGTAGATATAACCCTTCTGACGAAACATCGTAACGCAAATTTTTATTTTGAATCACATTCGCGACCAAGTGACATGGAAAATGTCCTACTAAAGTTTATTACAAAATCGTCCGCTCTGAAATAATTAATATTATTATATTATAACAAGAACACATTTTCCATCGCGATTATCCGGAATTCCTGATTAATCTAACTAGTGGCGAATCGGAATATCAACCAATTTTGTATAGGATTGGTTTACCTTGAACTCTGAATACAGACTATTAGAAATTTTGAATAAATCTATACATATTATGAAATAAAGTCCCCCGAAGTCTGTATGTATGTTCGTGATTATCTCAAAAAGTACCTTCTGAACAGATTTTCATGGGGTTTTCATCAACAAAGGTTTTATCCTTAACGAATTATACACCTATTAAATTTTTAATCCCTTACAGGTAAAAGAGGACGCAGTCTCCAAAACATTTGTCCAGCTGGTGAACCACTTTTAATATCGGAGACGAGTCGTCCGTTCCTGTGCGGAACCGACCCTGGCAAACCCAACTGTCCACCACTCTACAGATGTCTCGTTGAATCTGGTATGCTTCTTTCAAGTTTTAAAATTTGAATTTCAAGCACTCAAGTTCTCGCAAAAGGATAAATAGGTTTTTACATTTCATTTGTTTGTTTTGTCTATTTAGGATACTTAAACTTTTTGGTAAAGTTAAAATAAAACATTTTGATTTTAAAACTAACATATATTATAATTAATAATTTGTGTTTTATAATTAATGCAATAGGATCCCAAAAATATAGCTGTCAGTTGGTTTTTTAGGGTTGCGTGCGTCCGAATAAAAAAACGGAACCCTTATACCCGGCCTGTCCGTCGCTCACAGTCAATTATCTCGGAATCTACTAGACCGATTAATTTGAAATTTGGTACACATATCAATTTATGTGACCCAAACGCAGAGGTGTGACGTGAATGAGGAAGGTGGAAAATTAAATTTGAAAACTGCATCGTGTGACATATCAAATGGAAGGTCTTGTTGTGAAGATCTTAAATGTATTTTTTTTTGTAATTTTAAAATAAATAGTTTCCAAGTTATTAAAGAAAATAGACGAAAATTGACTATTCCCCCCCCCCCCCATCTCCGAAATTACTGAACGTAAAATTTTGAAAAAAAAATAGAGAAATTAGTTTTCTAGTTATAGATTTTAAGAAAACCTATAAGAAGTCGATGATATTAAAATAACATGGTAAAGAATGAATACTACATGGACTTATTCTTTTTATTGTAGATTGAAGCTTTTCACTTGTTTCACACACTTCTACATGGGAACGCTAAATGTCCTTTTTAGTGGCTTTTTAGATACCGAAAATCGAAATAATAATAAATATTTTTACATTTATCAATGCATACACTTGACACATTTCTGTAATAAGCTCCAAATTCATATTCAATTCCTATATTATGGAAATTTAAAAGAGTAGAGAAACAGAAATTGTGTAAACGTAAAAATGTAAATATTCTAAAAACTTTAGTGTATTTACTGACTGGTCTCAAACGGTGAAAGAAAACAGTGAAGGGTGGAATTCTGTATGCAAAGAAGAAATTCTAAGGCGCATATAAAGTCGCATGTTGTAAATTTAAAATAATTGACTTTTGTAAGTGCTTTTGAGAATTGAATTTCATTTAGTCCTGTGCAATAAAAAGTAATTTTAGAACATGCCTATTACAAGCTATTGTGTGTATGTATGTTCCCTATGGATTCCAAAAGAAAATTGATGAAATTTTCAGGAAATATTTAGATTAGCCAGCGGGTGATTCTGTAAAGTTTAATAGCAATCAGATAAACATTTTTTTATATTGTGTTATATTTTCCCTACAAATTAATACGATTAAAATAAAATTGAATATTCAATGCCTGACAAAAATGTATGAGCAATAAATACTGAATAAATGTTTTAACACCTAAGAATAAGAGGCGCATCGCATACGAAATCGCGGGCAGAAGCTAATACTTATAACAACTTAAACTTAAGCTCATTCACAATTAATAATAATAATAATTTCAACACTAATTAACATACTTATAACAATAATTCTCATGAATATTCTTAGGTAACGATTACGGAGTCTGTTGTCCTGCATCGTTGGAACTGCAGAAAGCGGGTACATGCCCAGCTGTATCGCCAAGTGAAGTGGACTGCGGCACACCTTGTGCCCATGATCTGGAGTGCCCTTCCATGCAAAAATGCTGCGACGGTGGTGAATGTGGAAGACACTGTACTCTGCCTCACAACGTCACACTGTGCACTCAGCAGAAGATGTTAGCTGAGCTGCTAGTGGTCAGTGAAAGAGAAGGGAAGGGATATGTGCCTCAATGCGCCAATGATGGCAGTTTCCAATCTAGACAATGCTCGAGGAATGGGCTTGTTTGCTGGTATGAGTTTTTTTTTATTTATTTACACTCAATTAATCGAATTTTAATGTCACATGGGTCGATTATCGGCTTGTTAAATCGATTATCACAGGGAAACAGCTTTCAGTGGATGGATATAGATTGCAAAAGACAGAGTCTGGGGCTTAAATAATAAATACCTACTTATGTCACACTGGAAACTTGTGGGCTGATGATAGTGATTCACAGTCGAAAGCAGTGATAGCAAAGCGAGTTGAACGCTCGACAGTTAAATTTTTTATGATTAAATGTGGATTAACTTGTTCTGGCGGTAAAAAAAACCTAGACTAGCACTCTTCGAAGACATTTAATAGAGTAAAATCCCAGGCGTGCCAGACATAACTTATTTTCTAAAGGACAAAATGTGTGGAATCGAATATGTACTTTGAACGTATGCGTACCAGGGGGCCTAGCCAAGATGCACATTATTGCAAACGCTCCCTTTGCGTACTTACGAATAGAAAGAAATAAAGCCCGGTGATTGGTTGTTGTAAAGTCAAAGTGCAATGGAATAGAAACGAATAAAATTTGGTAGCCAAGATACACTTTTACGACTACTAGCGTAGCGTTTCCGAAGCGTTTGTACGATTGTCTGGCGAACGCTAAATAGCTGTAGTAAAGGAATAGTAAACGAATAGAATGTACAAACATGGCGGATTTTGAATCAGCTGTTCGGTCTATTGTCAATTTGTCGTTTGGAATTCGTGTTTCTTTATATTTTTAACTTAAACATATTTTTATATGCATAATTTAAATATGCTAAAGAGTGCCCGCAATGAAGAAATGTGGCTTAGATGAAAAAAAAAGGAATTTGAGTCGCAAGTCTATGGAAAAAATCAGTGAAATGCCTAAATCGCTGTTTATTCAGCAATTCCGCTTAAATAAAATAACTTTCCACGCTCTTTGTCACGAGTTGAAGGAGAAAACTATGTTAAGAGGAACCAAAGAGATTACTTTAGAAGTTAAGGTAAGAGAGTGCTAGATTATCTACCTATTACAAATTAAAAATATTAATTGTCTTCAACTCAACCAGCGTGCCTTTTGCAGGTATTATGCACGTTAAGTTTCCTGGCCACGGGTTCTTACCATCGAAATGTTTGTATTACCCAACAAATTTCCCAGAGTACTACTAGTCGTTGTATCAGGCAAGTAGTGGATGCCCTCAATAGCGATGAAATTATGGCAAGATGGATTGTGATACAAGACAACCCAGACTGCAGATACAAGAAAAGTGAGTTATCAAATTATGATATCTTGTATACATTTGAATTTGTACACATTTAAATGTTGATCTAAAACAACTATCCTTTGTTACCAAGGTTCCAAAGAATTAGGTGTAATAGGCTGGCATAGATTGCACCCATATAGTTATAGTGAAGCCCAGTGGCGGAGAACACAGGTTTTACAACAGAAAAGGGCGTTATTTACTAAATGTTCAAATGGTTGATATTTGTTGCTTATTTTGAGTAGATGGTGTAGAAGTTATTTATTAATATTTATTTTATTTTACAGTTTGGCTACTAGATAGTTAAGAATCACAGCAATCTATAAGGATTTTCCTTTTTATCTACTTATAAAAATTAATTTTACAGGAGACTGGTTATCCACAACGTCCATGGCTCGTGACGCCTGTTCTGAATGCAGTTCAAGGCTCCAGAGAAGTGCTCTACACACACAGGCACGTGCAAGCCCGAAACTGCATTGAACGCTGTTTTGGGCTACTTAAAGCACGGTGAAGATGTCTGCATTTAGACAGAACGCTTCATTACCCCGTGAAGCAAGTAGGATAACGACAGTGTGTTGTGTGCTACATAACATTGCTCTTGAAGCAGTTTTACCGCTACCAGACCCACTCGTTTTACACACGAGGATGAGGATGATACACCCGTAGAAAATCACTCTCCTAGTAGCCAAAATGACATCATCCAAGACAGGGCTATGCTGCATTGCTTACTGAATAGTTTACAGTACGATAATGAGGTAATTGTTTAACTTCTTTAACAAAGTGATCACCTGTAACATCCTTCATAACTGTTATTTATCGCCACTATTAAAAATGACATGTTCCTTAGTAGTCATTGACAAAAATTGTCAATGATTTTACAGTTAAGATAACAAACCTTTTTTCAGTTATAATTTATATGAGAGCTTATTTAACTTTCTGAATAATAATAAATTACAAAAGTCTAAGCAGGAAAATATAGGGGGTGGGGGGATGAATATGTGCCAATAAAATATATAGTTGTACAAAACATGCATATAGAACTCATCAGTAGAGTATGTAGTACATAATTATTTTTGGAATCACTCTGTAAAAAGTAATAAACTTGAATAATGGACATTTTTCCAAAGTATAATCTTGAATTTCCTAAAATTTATTTTCTAATACTTATATGTTCAATATTGATGTTATCATTTATCAATAACATTCTAATAATAATCTAATTGTGATGATAATAAAGTTGTGATGATGAATAAATGATAAAAAATTTATTGTAAATAGTGTCTTATTCTTTCGTTTGAATTATTTTACTAGGTATCAATGCTGTACCTGGAAGAGATCGGCATCAAACAAAGACTCATCTATTGTGAAAATGCAAATTCATAAGATGTTTGGACATAATTATCATCTGCAACGAGAGCACTTTAGAACGACTAGTGATACAGGGAAGACTGTGCAGCACGACACATTAATAAGGAAATTGTACCACCATTTGAACATTTAGTGAATGATGTCCTTTTCTGTTGTAAAACTTGTGTTCTTCGTCATTGGCCCTCACTGTAACTATATGGGTGCAATATATTATATTTCTAATGACTATCATGAAGGTTTCTTGGAGAAACTTATTTAATGAATATTTTGATTGCTGAATGACATTATTTCATTACCAGTAGTTTCAGTATTTCAGTAGTTTATTTAAAAAAAAAATTAAGGAATTATTTCTAAAAATTAAAAGCAAATTAAATACACACCCTTTATTGTATGCTAAGAAATACAGCAAAATAATAAATATTACTAAACGGTAATGCAGTATGTACATTTTTAACTTATATTGTAGTTATCTATCTATTGATCTAGCCTGCATACTGTTCACAATGTTGAAAGTTACACAACATTGTTACAATTTTTCTAAGTTTTTGAATTTATTCATTATAAACAAAAATGCAAATTCTCTCTTTATAATATTAGTAGGTATTTATAACATTGTAATAATATTTTTAACATGTTTAACAATTTAACTTTGTTTTTTTTTTTTTATATGTATTCACCCTTGCTCTAGGTTTGGTTTATTGTTGGTGATGTTATCGATTATTAATCTACTTATCGTCATGATGTACAAATTATTACATTATTACATTAAACTGTTTGTTCTAATTGATAACAATATTTTTATTTATTCACAAATCTATAAAAATATAATTGAATTATATGTTAGAAGCATAATTCAATGTTATAAACATCCAAAAATATAAACTAGCGACCGATCACCCAGTTCGCATGGGTGCATTATTTTCATCCATTTTTCAATCCATAGTGAAAACCACATCAAAATCCATTCAATAGTTTTTGAGATAATTGAGATGAAGAACCTGAAGGCCTAACAATGAATTATCTGGTTGTCTCAGCATTGCTACTGACAATGAGTAAACATTTTTTCACTTCTCATGCCCTGAAAGTGCTTATTTGTGCAGGATATAGGCTGCACAAAATCGAATTTTATGCACAAGTGCATTAACACAAAGATAATTGTATTAGTGTATAGATGGAACAATAAAAATTGAAGATTCCTTCGATACTCGATACCCGTCTTTCTAATAGCTGCATGTCGTATGTTAAAAAGAGATAACAATAGCCGAATATGACGTCTTAAAACGCTGCGCGCCATAAAAGAGGAAACGTCATATTTGTTTATATCATGCTGGTTAACAAGCGCGTTTAGCTTTATGTGATTTAAAATACTTAAAAATCCAAAAGTGTGATTTCATAAATCTGTTGCTTGCCAAGAATGGCTTGTACTGTTCCCGTTTGTCCAAGTAGAGTGGGTGTTTTGAAGGAGAATAATGGAAACATATCATTTCACCGGTAAGTCGCACAGCTCGCACTCATTAATTTTGGTGTTTTGTAAACAAATTTTTATAATTATTTACTAAAAATGAATCATTGTACATGCATACACAGCTCTAAGGTTGATTTATTTAAAGAAAAGCTGGTATTTATAACTAAAATTTACAAAAACCAAAGTTAATCGGAATTTTTGACATTTGTCTTGCTTTATAGTGCTGTAGTCTGATCTTGATAAGTTTATCGATATCGATAACTAATTTATTTTTAGTAGAGTGTTGACAATTTCTAGCATTCACTGCAGGTTGAAAGTAATTTTTATCAATTTATAACAGATTTCCCACCGACATCGATTTTAAAAAAAACGTGGACAAAAAATGTAAGAAAAACCGACGATTGGAGAGCTTTGCAATATACAAGAATATGCTCGATGAACTTTGAAGATTCTTGCTTTCGCCAAGGATATCAGCGTAAAATTCTACACTCGTATGCAGTGCCGACAATATTCCCAAAATTACCACCATCGTGTAAACCAGTAAGTAATATCTATAAGTTATAAAGAAGTTATGCTTCAATCTATGAAAATTATGAAAATCTTTTGAATCATTAATAACCAAGAACTATTTCTTTTCAGAAATTACCCAGAAAAAGAAAACTTACTAATAAATACGTGGATACCCAAGCGTCAACATTAACTGCAAGTCTTTAAATTAAAATGTTGACGAATCACAGATGAACGATATCACAGATTAAAATGAAACGATATCACAGATTAAAATGAAACGATATCACAGATTATCCAATCTGTGATATCGTTTCTAAAAATAAAACTTTAAGATTATCGAGTTTTTTTTCTCTCGTAATAAAATCCTACTCCCGTTCTACCCCTTAAGGATGGATTCTAAATATTTCTACTCAAAAAATAACTATTCTTTTGAAATATTTTGGTGAAATAAATGCGAGAGGTTGCATACAATCTCATACAACCGATTAGCAATGCGGCGAGTATCAGTACGCACCCACATTTTATTTATATTGAATAACCAAACAGTACACCGAAACGCATTTAGCCGTACTTTTTATCCGTCATATAATATATGACGGATAAAAAGTATGGCTAAAAAAGTTTTAAAATCTATATCAACGATATGTAGTTATCAATAAAAATGCACAGCACTATTATACGCTATAACTTTAGCTTGCATTGTATAGTCAAAATGGAGACATTCACTCAACTTCGACCCGACAGATTATATATGTATGTCTCTTTCAATCTTATGGCAATTTGAAGGTGTTAGAAAGAATAAAATATTGCTGCATTTTGTGATCCATCTATAGGTACAGACTAATACAACATCTTTGCATTAACATATCTACTCATAAATTTATCTATATTAAGGCAAAGAAAATGAGCCATACAGCCAAACACAATAAGAAGTTCATAGATAGAATTTGTTATTTTATAATATTTACTTAAATTTATTTGCCTTATGTGTTTTTTAAGACATAAACGATATTAAAATTTAAATTCAAGTATGGTATTTAATTAATTTAAGAAAATTATTATTACAAAATTAATTTAATAGTAGGCTGTATAGGTCTGCACTTCTACAGCCCAACTCTACTAATTTTACTTTGAATTTTAATTAAAGAAATGTTATGTTATACTACTGTTTTATTTCCTCGCAATCGAAGTGAAAAGCAGAGTTTATAACTCGTCCACAAAACCATTTTATCCTCGACATTGCTATCAATGTCTAGGATAAAAATGGTTCGTTTTGTGCACTTGTTGTAAAATCTACTATTATTTAAATTTATGGGTAATAACATTTTTAGTTAATGATTCACCATTATTATCTACAACCTCATACCGACGTCGGTCTGAGTCTACAACATTCATCCATCTGCTAGGCAAACTTTGGATACCTTTTTCTCAAAACGAGGAAGGCTGATTCAAAGTCACTAATCACAGTTTCTGAGGGTGTCATAATTTTCGAAATTTTTGCCTGACAAATGGCTTTTAAGTGCACGAAATAAATTATAATCTGATGGCACCAAGTCCGAACTGTAAGACGGATGGGGTACAGCCATCCAAGTTTCTTCAACTCAGCACTGTGAGGTCGAGCATTGTCATGCAGGAGCTGGATACCAAGTCTTTTCGGTCGTTTTATTCTTATAGCTTCGGCTAACTTATCTATTTGGGCAACGTAATATAGAGGGTCAACTGTCTTGCTTCGTTCTGAGAGTTCCCAGTAGATCTTGCCAGTCCAAGAAGACAGATAATTATTATTTGTCAAGGGCTGGCCCTTTGTTTAGCTTCCAACTTCCATTGCTTTGTTATAAAAAATTACAATAAGTTTAAATATGTATAACAATTAAAAAATAAAATATATTTAAAAGTTTGAATGAGTGACATTGAGATATTATTGACAAGTTTGACAAAGACATAGGATACTTTATTATTGACCATAAACTAAATTTTACTTTTTTGTTAACACGCTGATAGAATTGTCGTTCGACTAGCGTTCGACACAATGTTATGAAAACATGACATCTTGGCTACCAAATGAGCGTTTTTTGAGAACGCACACGCCCAACGTACGCCAATTCGTTTCGTAAGTACGCAAAGGGAGCGTTTGCAACAGTGTGCATCTTGGCTAGGCCCCCTGGGGGCCTAGCCAAGATGCACATTATTGCAAACGCTCCCTTTGCGTACTTACGAATAGAAAGAAATAAAGCCCGGTGATTGGTTGTTGTAAAGTCAAAGCGCAATGGAATAGAAACGAATAAAATTTGGTAGCCAAGATACACTTTTACGACTACTAGCGTAGCGTTTCCGAAGCGTTTGTACGATTGTCTGGCGAACGCTAAATAGCTGTAGTAAAGGAATAGTAAACGAATAGAATGTACAAACATGGCGGATTTTGAATCAGCTGTTCGGTCTATTGTCAATTTGTCGTTTGGAATTCGTGTTTCTTTATATTTTTAACTTAAACATATTTAAATATGCATAATTTAAATATGCTAAAGAGTGCCCGCAATGAAGAAATGTGGCTTAGATGAAAAAAAAAGGAATTTGAGTCGCAAGTCTATGGAAAAAATCAGTGAAATGCCTAAATCGCTGTTTATTCAGCAATTCCGCTTAAATAAAATAACTTTCCACGCTCTTTGTCACGAGTTGAAGGAGAAAACTATGTTAAGAGGAACCAAAGAGATTACTTTAGAAGTTAAGGTAAGAGAGTGCTAGATTATCTACCTATTACAAATTAAAAATATTAATTGTCTTCAACTCAACCAGCGTGCCTTTTGCAGGTATTATGCACGTTAAGTTTCCTGGCCACGGGTTCTTACCATCGAAATGTTTGTATTACCCAACAAATTTCCCAGAGTACTACTAGTCGTTGTATCAGGCAAGTAGTGGATGCCCTCAATAGCGATGAAATTATGGCAAGATGGATTGTGATACAAGACAACACAGACTGCAGATACAAGAAAAGTGAGTTATCAAATTATGATATCTTGTATACATTTGAATTTGTACACATTTAAATGTTGATCTAAAACAACTATCCTTTGTTACCAAGGTTCCAAAGAATTAGTCTGTCAGGTATTCCAAAGAATTAGGTGTAATAGGCTGGCATAGATTGCACCCATATAGTTATTATAGTGAAGCCCAGTGGCGGAGAACACAGGTTTTACAACAGAAAAGGGCGTTATTTACTAAATGTTCAAATGGTTGATATTTGTTGCTTATTTTGAGTAGATGGTGTAGAAGTTATTTATTAATATTTATTTTATTTTACAGTTTGGCTACTAGATAGTTAAGAATCACAGCAATCTATAAGGATTTTCCTTTTTATCTACTTATAAAAATTAATTTTACAGGAGACTGGTTATCCACAACGTCCATGGCTCGTGACGCCTGTTCTGAATGCAGTTAAATCAAGGCTCCAGAGAAGTGCTCTACACACACAGGCACGTGCAAGCCCGAAACTGCATTGAACGCTGTTTTGGGCTACTTAAAGCACGGTGAAGATGTCTGCATTTAGACAGAACGCTTCATTACCCCGTGAAGCAAGTAGGATAACGACAGTGTGTTGTGTGCTACATAACATTGCTCTTGAAGCAGTTTTACCGCTACCAGACCCACTCGTTTTACACACGAGGATGAGGATGATACACCCGTAGAAAATCACTCTCCTAGTAGCCAAAATGACATCATCCAAGGCAGGGCTATGCTGCATTGCTTACTGAATAGTTTACAGTAAGATAATGAGGTAGTTGTTTAACTTCTTTAACAAAGTGATCACCTGTAACATCCTTCATAACTGTTATTTATCGCCACTATTAAAAATGACATGTTCCTTAGTAGTCATTGACAAAAATGGTCAATGATTTTACAGTTAAGATAACAAACCTTTTTTCAGTTATAATTTATATGAGAGCTTATTTAACTTTCTGAATAATAATAAATTACAAAAGTCTAAGCAGGAAAATATAGGGGGTGGGGGGATGAATATGTACCAATAAAATATATAGTAGTACAAAACATGCATATAGAACTCATCAGTAGAGTATGCAGTACATAATTATTTTTGGAATCACTCTGTAAAAAGTAATAAACTTGAATAATGGACATTTTTCCAAAGTATAATCTTGATTTTCCTAAAATTTATTTTCTAATACTTATATGTTCAATATTGATGTTATCATTTATCAATAACATTCTAATAATAATCTAATTGTGATGATAATAAAGTTGTGATGATGAATAAATGATAAAAAATTTATTGTAAATAGTGTCTTATTCTTTCGTTTGAATTATTTTACTAGGTATCAATGCTGTACCTGGAAGAGATCGGCATCAAACAAAGACTCATCTATTGTGAAAATGCAAATTCATAAGATGTTTGGACATAATTATCATCTGCAACGATAGCACTTTAGAATGACTAGTGATACAGGGAAGACTGTGCAGCACGACACATTAATAAGGAAATTGTACCACCATTTGAACATTTAGTGAATGATGTCCTTTTCTGTTGTAAAACTTGTGTTCTTCATCATTGGCCCTCACTGTAACTATATGGGTGCAATATATTATATTTCTAATGACTATCATGAAGGTTTCTTGGAGAAACTTATTTAATGAATATTTTGATTGCTGAATGTCATTAAATATGTTTGTATATTTATTCATATATTAAAAATGTAATTTGTGTTTCAGCATAAAGTAAGTAGTACTTAACCAGTAGTTTCAGTATTTCAGTAGTTTATTTAAAAAAAATAATTTAAGGAATTATTTCTAAAAATTAAAAGCAAATTAAATACACACCCTTTATTGTATGCTAAGAAATACAGCAAAATAATAAATATTTCTAAACGGTAATGCAGTATGTACATTTTTAACTTATATTGTAGTTATCTATCTATTGATCTAGCCTGCATACTGTTCACAATGTTGAAAGTTACACAACATTGTTACAATTTTTCTAAGTTTTTGAATTTATTCATTGTAAACAAAAATGCAAATTCTCTCTTTATAATATTAGTAGGTATTTATAACATTGTAATAATATTTTTAACATGTTTAACAATTTAACTTTGTTTTATAATTTTTTTTTTATATGTAATTCACCTTTGCTCTAGGTTTGGTTTATTGTTGGTGATGTTATCGATTATTAATCTGTACTTATTGTCATGATGTACAAATAATTACATTATTACATTAAACTGTTTGTTCTAATTGATAACAATATTTTTATTTATTTGCAAATCTATAAAAATATAATTGAATTATATGTTAGAAGCATAATTCAATGTTATAAACATCCAAAAATATAAACTAGCGACCAATCACCGGGTTCGCATGAGTGCATTATTTCCATCCATTTTTCAATCCATAGTGAAAACCACATCAAAATCCATTCAAGATAATCGAGATGAAGAACCTGAAGGCCTAACAATGAATTATCGGGTTGTCTCAGCATTGCTACTGACAATGAGTAAAATATTTTTCACTTCTCATGCTCTGAAAGTGCTTATTTGTGCAGGTTATAGGCTGCACAAAATCGAATTTTATGCACAAGTGCATTAACATATCTACTCATAAATGTATCTATATTAAGGCAAAGAAAATGAGCCATACAGCCAAACACAATAAGAAGTTCATAGATAGAATTTGTTATTTTATAATATTTACTTAAATTTATTTGCCTTAATATGTGTATTTTAATTAATTTAAGAAAATTATTATTACAAAATTAATTTAATAGTAGGCTGTATAGGTCTGCACTTCTACAGCCCAACTCTACTAATTTTACTTTGAATTTTAATTAAAGACATGTTATGTTATAGTACTGTTTTATTTCCTCGCAATCGAAGTGAAAAGCAGAGTTTATAACTCGTCCACAAAACCATTTTATCCTCGACATTGCTATCAGCCCTCGTCTTCGGCTCGGGCTGCTAAAAGTCTAGGATAAAAATGGTTCGTTTTGTGCACTTGTTGTAAAATCTACTATTATTTAAATTTATGGGTAATAAATTTTTTTGTCAATGATTCACCATTATTATCTACAACCTCATACCGACGTCGGTCTGAGTCTACAACATTCATCCATCTGCTAGGCAAACTTTGGATACCTTTTTCTCAAAACGAGGAAGGCTGATTCAAAGTCACTAATCACAGTTTCTGAGGGTGTCAGAATTTTCGAAATTTTTGCCTGACAAATGGCTTTTAAGTGCACGAAATAAATTATAATCTGATGGCACCAAGTCCGAACTGTAAGACGGATGGGATCCAAGTTTCTTCAACTCAGCACTGTGAGGTCGAGCATTGTCATGCAGGAGCTGGATACCAAGTCTTTTCGGTCGTTTTATTCTTATAGCTTCGGCTAACTTATGTATTTGGGCAACGTAATATAGAGGGTCAACTGTCTTGCTTCGTTCTGAGAGTTCCCAGTAGATCTTGCCAGTCCAAGAAGACAGATAATTATTATTTGTCAAGGGCTGGCCCTTTGTTTAGCTTCCAACTTCCATTGCTTTGTTATAAAAAAATACAATAAGTTTAAATATGTATAACAATTAAAAAATAAAATATATTTAAAAGTTTGAATGAGTGACATTGAGATATTATTGACAAGTTTGACAAAGACATAGGATACTTTATTATTGACCATAAACTAAATTTTACTTTTTTGTTAACACGCTGATAGAATTGTCGTTCGACTAGCGTTCGACACAATGTTATGAAAACATGACATCTTGGCTACCAAATGAGCGTTTTTTGAGAACGCTCACGCCCAACGTACGCAAATTCGTTTCGTAAGTACGCAAAGGGAGCGTTTGCAACAGTGTGCATCTTGGCTAGGCCCCCAGGCCCTAGCCAAGATGCAAACTATTGCAAACGCTTCCTTTGCGTACTTACGAAACGAAAGAAATAAAGCCCGGTGATTGGTTGTTGTAATAGTTGTAACTTCAACAACCAATCACCGGGCTTTATTTCTTTCGTTTCGTAAGTACGCAAAGGAAGCGTTTGCAACAGTTTGCATCTTGGCTAGGCCCCCTGCTAAGTTGGGTAGATAGGCCAATTTAGAGCTAACAGGTGAGAAAGGTGAGTAAAAATAGGACTAAATACACTTATTTCCTAAAGTTTTTAGATATGGTTTGTAGAATATTATTATAGAATAATATTCAGCACTGCCACACACTTCCGTGAGCCATAACATCTGGCAGACGCTTTCATTCTGCAGCGTGTCGGCGAGCAGGCGACCATCTGGCATAAGTTGTGGGGCAAGTGTCTGGCAGTGCTGAATATTATTTTGTAATAATATTCTACACAACATATATAAAAAAAACCATCCTTTAGAAAACAAATAAGTTATGTCTAGCGTGCCCGGGATTTTGAGCTATAATGTCCTGTGGCTCTAGCATGAGTTTACGATACTACACTCGCTAGCGAGAGCGTAAAACATTTATATGGAAAATTGATAATTTGACATTG
The DNA here is from genome assembly GCA_910589475.2 of Bembecia ichneumoniformis. NCBI lineage: Eukaryota > Metazoa > Arthropoda > Insecta > Lepidoptera > Sesiidae > Bembecia > Bembecia ichneumoniformis. The sequence goes on along the minus strand of OU342537.1, from coordinate 4,580,260 downwards.
ACAGTTCACGATTTTCCATACAAAAGTTTTACGTTCTCGCTAGCGAGTGTAGAATTGGTGTAGTATCGTAAACTCATACTAGAGCCTCTGGACGTAAGTTTACGTGGGACTTAGTTCATGCTCTCTATTGAAGTGAAATTTGTATAGAAATTTAAATTATGTAAAAATATTATTACAACGATAGCTAGTTAGTCTCGTGAGAATTCGTAGTAACACAGAATATATAACAAATCGTATATAAAGTAGAATAAAATGTTTAAATACCTATAGGTATATAGCAGTTTCGTTTACCTACTAGCTAGAGAGTTAACTCTGTGGACAACGTATAATATGACGAATATTTTATTTGAATTATTATGACATTTTGTATGAATTCGGCGATAAAATTTCCTTAAACTTGCATATAATTAGCACAGTCTAACCATACTTACGTCATACAGTCAGGCAACGAATGTACTTGCGTTGCCCGACTGTATGATGTAAGTATGGTTAGACTGTGGAATTAATGTATAAGGAATCAATTATATTAACTAAATTATGTATGGGTGTTGTTAATTTGATGTTAAATGTTAAGTTAATAGAGTGAACCAAAACCACAGACGCAATAAGTTATGATTACATTATTAATCTTATATATAAAAATGAATCCCTATTTCTCCTGGTCACGGCATCATGCGTGAACGGGTAGACCGATTTTAATTCAGTTTTCGCTAATGGAAAGAGAGATGAACGGGGAATGTTTTAGGGTATATAAAAATTGCACGCCGGGCGAAGCCGGGGGCGGGTCGCTAGTCTTATATATAAAAATGAATCCCTATTTCTCCTGGTCACGGCATCACGCGGGAACGGGTAGACCGATTTTAATTCGGTTTTCGCTAATGGAAAGAGGGATGAACGGGGAATGTTTTAGGGTATATAAAAATTGCACGCCGGGCGAAGCCGGGGGCGGGCCGTGTTGGAATTACATAATTTAATATTCAAAAACAAATCTTATTTAACGCACAAGCACCCCACCTCTGTGTATAAAAGGCCACGAGGCGATTCGACTCACTTCACTTGCTTTACGCTCTTGTAGGCTACAGACGCATATCGATTTAGTGAAAAGTAAACAATATATTAATACTTTCTAAATTCTTACGGTTTTATTTAACGCCCATAACTCTTATTATTAATAGGTTATGGGCCCAGACAAATTATAAAAATAGTGAAATTACAAGTTTAAGTGTGTTTCGAAAACTACCTACATCTATTTTTTTTATTAAAAAATTAAAATTTAAACAATGGACAGTTCAAAAGTAAAGAGGAATATCAAACCATTTACTGGAGAAAAGTATAGCGTATGGAAGTTCAGAATACGTGCGTTATTGAGTGAATTAGATGTCATTAAGGTAATTGACGAAGCAATCCCGCCAGAACCATTAGAAGAGTGGAAGAAAAATAATCAGCTTGCTAAAAGTGTTATAGTGGAATATTTAGCGGATAGCTACCTCGGTTTTGTAAGGGAAGACATAACGGCAAGAGAAATTTTCAGAAACCTTGATGAACTGTACGAACGAAAAAGTATTGCGACACAATTGGCAATAAGGAAGAAATTATTGGTGCTAAAATTTCAAGGCGATATAAGCTTAATAAAATTCTTTGCTGTATTCGACGAATTGATAACGGAATTAACAGCTGCTGGAGCAAAGCTGGAAGAAACCGACAAAGTTGCTCATTTGTTGTTAACACTACCCTCAAGTTACAATGGCGTCATAACTGCGATTGAAACATTGTCAGAAGATAATTTAACCTTGGCTTTCGTAAAAACTAGACTTCTAGACCACGAGATAAAATTGAAGGAAGATAGTAATGACAATAGCTCGAAATTATTATATGTTCAAAAGAAACCAGATACATTTAAGAGAAGAAAAATAGAATTTAACAAATATAAATCTAATAACAATAACTATAACAAAAATAAAACTACAAAAAGGACTCTATTGAAATGTTTCCACTGTGGGCGTAAAGGACATGTTAAAAATGACTGTTATCATTACAAAAGATCATTAAAAGACAATTCAACAAGGACAATTCAAGCAGTTGACATAAGTCAGCCCCAGGATCAATCTACCTCTAATTTTTCAGGATTTGCATTTATGGCTGGTCATCACGAAAACGACAGCCATGATAAAAATGTATCTTTTATTTTAGATTCTGGCGCGTCCCATCACATCACCAACAGGGAAGACTTATTCAATAATTATACTTTTTTAAACCCTCCTCTTAAAATTTCAGTGGCTAAGTCAGGTCAATTTATTTCAGCTACAAAAGGAGGATCTATAAATGTGACTAGTAATTTGGGCATTGAAGGAATCTTGGAAGGTGTACTATACTGCCCTGAAGCTCCATATAACTTGCTTTCGGTTACCAAGATGCAACAGGCAGGATATAAAATTTTATTCGATCAAAAAGGAACCCAAATATCTAAGGAAGGTAAAATCGTGTTTGCGGGTAAGTCTAAAAACAATTTGATATTAATTAATTTTCTTACTTGTTCTAAACTTGGTCACCCTGTTTCTCAAATATGCAAAAGTGATAATAGTTATGAATTATGGCATCAACGACTAGGCCATATCAGTAAAAATAAATTTTTACAAATTAAAAATAATAACTTAATGGAGGACACCATTAAAATTAATTCAGTGTTTCCAAATAATTCTTTGTGTGAGGCCTGCATAAATGGGAAGCAGACGCGACTACCCTTCAATCTTGCTAAAGATAAAAGTTATATATCCCGACCATTATATGTTGTACACTCAGATGTTTGCGGTCCTATCACTCCTTCTACATTAGATAACAAAAATTATTTCGTATTGTTTATTGATCAGTATACTCATTACTGTGTTGTTTACTTATTAACTTACAAATCAGATGTATTTTCTGTTTTCAAAGATTATGTTGCAAAGAGTGAGGTTAAATTTAATTTAAAATTAGTAAATTTGTACTGTGATAACGGTGGAGAATACTTATCCACTGAAATGAAAGAGTACTGTGTACAAAAAGGCATCACGTATCATTTGACCGTCCCTGGAACTCCACAACAAAATGGTGTTTCAGAGCGTATGGTACGAACTGTAACAGAAAAAGCTAGGTCCATGTTAAATGGTGTTAAGTTAAACAAAGTGTTTTGGGGTGAGGCTGTTTTGACGGCTGTTCATTTAATCAATATTACACCAACAACAGCTTTGAAACAACCTAAAACACCATACGAAATTTGGCATAATAAGAAACCTCTATTAAAATATTTAAAGGTTTTTGGTTCAACTGTATACGTTCACAACAAAACCAGTAAAACGAAATTCGATGATAAGTCCTGGAAAGGTATACTGGTGGGTTACACACCAAACGGATATAAAGTTTGGAATGAAAACTGCGAAAAGTTTGTAACTGTCAGAGACGTTATTATGGACGAGACTAATTTTATGATCTCCAGACCTTTGTTAGGTGCTGAAAGGGATAATATTGAATATTCCTATGACAAAACTGATGTAAATGACAGGCAGTCGAAATCAGTGTCATTAAAGTCTCGGTTAACTGACAGATCTAAGTCAGATATTTTGAAATCTGATGAAGGTGAATGCCTCAATAAAATTCGCAGAGGTAATGTTATGAACGATATTCAGTGTGTCAGAAACGAAATGTCTGATTGTGTAATACCAGTAACGGAAAATAATCCAAGAACAGAAAATAGTCAAATTTTAGAAAATAATGATAGTATTAATTTAAGGAGGAGTGAAAGGATTAAAAATCTCCCAGCGATTTCTTATTATGAGGGTGATGATGATTATTTGATGTGTGTACAAACTGTTTTGTGTGAAACTCCCACTTCTTTTGATGAAATTAAAACTCGTGATGATAAATCTCAGTGGGAAGCAGCAATTAAAGATGAACTTAATTCGCTTTCGATAAATAACACGTGGTCGTTAGTACCACGACCTCAAAACAAAAATATTGTTGATTGTAGGTGGGTATTCTCTATCAAACGTGATGAATTCGGAAAACTTTATAAATATAAAGCTCGTTTAGTAGCCCGAGGCTTTAGTCAAAAATATCTCACAGATTATAATGAGACATTTGCACCTGTTGCTAGGATAGCAAGTTTTAGATTTATAATTAGTTTTGCAAACCAGTATAATTTGTTAGTTCATCACATGGACGTAAAAACTGCATTTCTAAATGGCCAATTAAAAGAGGAAATTTATATGGAAGTTCCTAAAGGTGTAAACTGTAAATCTAATTATGTATGCAAATTAAATAAAGCGCTGTACGGTTTAAAACAAGCAGCGAGATGTTGGTTCGAAATTTTTGAACAATCTTTGAAAGAAAAGGGTTTCAAAAATTCTTCAGTAGATAGATGTTTATACTTACTTGACAGGGGACATATAAATAAAAACATATATGTGATACTATATGTTGATGATTTAGTATTAGTGTGTGGTGAAATTAACACATTAAATAATTTTAAAAGCTATTTAATGAGTAAATTTGAAATGTCTGATCTTAAAGATATTAAGTTATTTCTTGGTATCAGAGTTACTCGATACAATGATAAAATAACATTGGATCAAAGCTCATACATTAACAATATTTTAAATAAATTCAATATGAATAACTGTAATCCAATTAGTACCCCAATGGAAAGCAAGTTAAATTATATAGCTCTTAATTCGAACGAAAGTTATGATGCACCTTGTAGAAATTTACTAGGGTGTTTAATGTATGTAATGTTATGTACTCGGCCAGACTTAAGCACAAGTGTAAATATTTTGAGTAGGTATACCAATAAAAATAATAAAGAACTGTGGCTTTGTCTGAAAAGGGTACTGAGATATTTAAAAGGTACAGTTAATTTAAAGTTGACATACAAGCAATGTGATTTTAATAATATTTTATGTGGATATGTAGATTCTGATTGGGGAGGAAGTGATACAAGTGATAGAAAAAGTACTAGTGGGTACATATTTAAATTCTTTGACAATTGTACAGTTACCTGGAGTACAAAGAAACAAATGTCAGTAGCAGCCTCTTCAACAGAGGCGGAGTATATGGCATTATTCGAGGCTGTCAGAGAAGCTTTATGGCTAAAGTCTTTAGCATTTAGCATTAATATTAATATCACAAATCCTATTTTAATTTATGAAGATAATAATGGTTGCATAAGTATCGCAAATAACCCCACCAATCACAAAAGATCAAAACACATTGATATAAAATACCATTTTTCTAGAGAACAAATAGAGAAAAATGTGATAAAATTGTGTTATATTTCCACAGGTAATCAGTTAGCAGATGCATTAACAAAGCCTTTGCCAGCTATCGCTTTTCGTGAACTACGAGCTGAGATGGGCTTAGAAGAGTAATTTTTTAGTGCCTACTGATTTTCTTCATTGTGTTAATTATTTAGTGTTAATTTGATCTGATTAGGTTTTCCTGGGTTTTTCCTAATCCTGCGCAGCAAATGCTGGATCATAATATTGTAATGCTCCCAGAAATCACTGAAGTGATATGCGTTCTGTTTAGGCATGTTGTTTTATATAAATATGCTAATTCATTCTACTTAAGATTATTTTTGAGGGGGCGTGTTGGAATTACATAATTTAATATTCAAAAACAAATCTTATTTAACGCACAAGCACCCCACCTCTGTGTATAAAAGGCCACGAGGCGATTCGACTCACTTCACTTGCTTTACGCTCTTGTAGGCTACAGACGCATATCGATTTAGTGAAAAGTAAACAATATATTAATACTTTCTAAATTCTTACGGTTTTATTTAACGCCCATAACTCTTATTATTAATAGGCCGTTAGTCTATTATATAAAAATGAATCCCCATTTCCCTTGGTCACGGCATCACGCGTGAACGGGTAGACCGATTTTAATTCGGTTTTCGCTAATGGAAAGAGGGATAAACGGGGAATGTTCTTATATATAAAAATTGCATCCCGGGCGAAGCCGGGGGCGGGTCGCTAGTTTAATTATAATTATCTATTTAGTGAGCGTATGCGCGTATGATAGGTACACTGACACAGTCAGTGACGAGTTTCTATCAAACTGCCTAATAGTATATCGTATATAATATCACCGCAAGGTGAGGTCTAAAATTGTACAGTGAGACAGTTATTGATTCGACACGCCTTCTACTTTATTCTGTATTCAATGTGTGAATGTGAGAATCAATTTTATAATAATCATTGACTAATGCTCTCGTAAAACAGGTGTGTGGATTCCGACGGGAATAAACTTCGAGGTTCAATGGGTCCGTCGACTTCCGTCAAGTGTTCGCTATCTCCCGCTCCGGCTCGCACGGGCGCTCGAAGCCTTGACTCTTGTGCGAAGGCTCTCTGCGCTGGCGTCTGTGAATACGGTTACAAGATCGGACCCGATGGATGCCCTACCTGCGAATGTGACGACCCATGCGCTGGCTACCCGTGCCCCTACAGCGAAGAATGCGTGAGGGTTAGAGACGCTGATTGTACTGGAGAATTGTGCACAGGATACCCTGTTTGTAAGAATTTCCATTACTAAAGTCTACTGCTACATTTCATTGCCTTCTTGAAGATAGTTTTGCAAACTACTGCTGCCAACGCAATGTGCCTCGCCCTGAAATGTTTTTATTCAAAAATCACCAAAAGCAACACACAATACCAAGCGATTGAAATCTCTCTCTTCGAACAGACTCAAAGCGCGGATACAGACCTACCAATTCTATTCTGTTCTTAAGAATAGAACATAAACCGGTTCTATCGCCACACACTCACAAGTACCTAACTTAAAGAGTATTTTGATAAAAGTTCCCCGACTCCTAGTTGCAACCTGAGCAGTCTGTGAATATACACAGCCAGCAACGAAACGCTTGCTAACATGCCAGAAAGGTCTAAACGGTTATATAGACCGGTTTTTTTTAAATGTCGTTGGTCAAGCTGATGGTCTACCTACATGATTGAAGGTGTCTATCGTCGCCTATAACACAAGCGACGCCACAGGTGATACAAGTGCGCTGCCGACAGTGGGCTCTTCTGCTTCTGACCTAGCATTCTTTAGCATGAGTTAGTATAAAAATCGAGAGGCTAGGATGCTTTTTATTTTATCCTTAAGAACAGTATAGAATTGATAGATCTGTGGTCGCGCTATAAGCAGGCTACTGGTTTTGGTGATTTTTTCTTGAGAATACGGCAAATGAAATTTGTATTAGAACAATGTATAATCCCAGAAGTAACTAGTAAATGTAACAAATAAATTAATTTAAGTGAATCCATTTACTTAGGCCGCCCAAAAATTTCATACGAAAATCCGTGTGAAATTGGAGTGCCGACAACAGACGAAGAGGGAACAGTGATGGGCTGTGGTTCCGAAAGCGACTGTCCAGGGGGGCACGTGTGCACTAGAAGCAAACGTAGTGGTGGCGCTGTTTGCTGTCCAGACCCTCGATACGCTGACAACTCTACCGAAACTGATCTACTGGAGGTAAATTGGTTTAAGATATCTAAATTTTATTCATTATTTGTTTCAATTCATATCAACAGTAGTATTGTTAGGTGCGAGGTAAGTAAAATGCCCTGTAAGCGTGAAAGTTGATATATTCCTGCAGACCAAGATTTCTTCCAATTATCACAAGGCTTCTCGATTGGAATGTCCAGTTTAAGCCAATGTCGTTGCTAAGTTCTTCAATATGTCCCTAACTCACTGTCGCAGATGTCTTCGCAAAAACTCTCAACTGTCGCTTCCATATCGCGTACCGTAGCCCACTGCCTCTCGAGCGCATATGCCCGTTATTGGCGCAAAGACTTGGCTTCGGTTATTTTATCGGTTTTGGAGTGGAATATGAACCCTACATCGTAATCTTAAAGATCAATTTCCTTTTGCACTTGTTTAAAGGGGCGTGGTTATTATCCATCATTAAATTATTACACCTAACTCCCGGAATGTTCTATGCCCCCAACGCCAACCTGCGATCCTTCGAGAAGGTTCTATAGCCAACAGTAACAATATATTTTATAGATTTACAACAGTAGGTAATATCCAACTTAGTAGTTGCAGGGAACACTGCGTTTCGCAGTTATTTATCACACCTTTATAGAAGAATACCACGAAATAACAGCATGTGTTCTGTTGTGTTTCAAGCATCTAAGGGAGTATCTATCTAGTCTTTTTTAAAGTAAATATAATGAAAAATAATTTTTTTTTGATATCGTATATACTCTCCTTATAACTTAGGTTTAATTTTTAACAGTTTATATACTCGTAAGTCAGAATGTTGAATTTAAAAATTTCTAGTTTGAATCCTGCGGCACAGAAGCCGAAGCACTTTGCAGTCTGAATTCTACCAGCTTTTGTCCGGAAGGCAGCTGCGAAAACGACCTAGTGTGTTGTTCTACCGCATCGTGTGGGCCGGTTTGCGTGGATCCTGCAAAAATGCGTTTACAGACAGACCGAGTTGATGATACGCCTACAAGTAAGTTCACAAACATACTTTATAATACATCGATAGCAGATTCTACTTCTGGTATTAGCTTCAGAGTTTCTATAAAAATATGTTTAAAAATTCCAGTGTGCGAATATCTGCGCGACTTCGACGAGAAGATGGAAGGCACAGTAGACGGTATGAAACTGGCCCTCCCTGCACCATCGTGTAGTGCTGACGGCTCGTTCACACCACAGCAATGCGCTAAAAGTCGTTGCTGGTGCGTCGACTCCTTTGGCACTGAAATCCCTCAAACCAGCACCAACAACTCGTCTTCTGTTAATTGCGATAAGTAAGTGTCTTCAATTACAATCACTAATTTATCAGATATTGTTGTGAAAAAAACAACCTTTTTCTTATTTGTTAAAAATATGTTGTACAAGTCACATTTCAAGCAATATCTATGTGATTTAAGTTAAGCCATTTAAGTCGATACTTGACGGAGAAAATGTAAGTAAAAGTGTCTTTTTTTATGTTAAGTTCGGCAGATAGGCTGACAGTCCACTTGATGGCTGACACTCCCTTACTCACTCACCGAAACACAACAGCACTCGTGCTGTTATATCACGGCGGTCTTCTGTAAGTGTTCACACGGCTCCGTGTGTCGCCACTAGGAAGTTGATGTTGACAATGCGAATCACCATCACTAGTGGTGGACTCGCTCGAAAAGGTAATTACAAATGCAAAGATATCGGGAAGCTTCAGTGGCCGTTGGATCTTCCTGTCCAGCCTTGGATCAACAGCTCACTCGCAGTTAAAAGGTTACACAACACGATATAATATGATACAGTTTATAATGCGATATAGTTCAAGAAACGGTATAAAAATGATGAAATTGTCCCCCAGCTCACAATGACGACCGCCCTCCATACATCCCCGTAGGTTTCGCGTCTCGAAAGCGTTCTCTTATTGTTGGCAATCCACAAACCGCCGCAACAGAATGAATAACTAGTTCTACGATTTTGTTCTATTAATAGAACCTAATAATAGGTTAGTTTTTTGTCGTGTTCTATTTCACACTGATTTTATTGGAATTTGGAATTCATTTATTTTATTTATGACATGTTTTTATAGGTACATAGAACATACAGAAAGTTACAAAATACAACACAAAAAATGGATTGAGTAACATATCAATATAATATCTAAGCAAATATAACTTTCACAAAATAATTGCCAAAATTTATAGAGTAGCTTCAAAAATGACAATTTAAAATGAGCACTAGTGCTTTATTTCCCTTTTTTTTATAATTGCTATTCAAATTTTTGTTTTTGTAATATATGTTGTAAGTATTTACTTACTTTCGTTTAGAATAAACATGTTGAATACAAGTCCTCACTTATTGTCTCTGAATTTTTTTAATAAATTGCCTAAAGCAATAGTTGAAATCCTCCTTGATCGATAAGTGTCACTTAATGTACATATTAACAACTTTAGTCTTTCCTAGAAGAGTCTGTTATTGTCCATCAGTGTTCACGACACTGATTTACTGAATTTCCTGAAATTTTCTGACGCTGACTTTGTAAGTAATATTTTTTTGACATTGTATTTTGTATATTTTGTGACATAAGTGTAAAAAATTGATCAGTTTAAAATACATAAAATTTTAGAAGTGATTTCTGGTCTCTTTTGACATCAAGAGACTTAGGTATAGTGTTTGTATAAATAAAGAAAACTGTTTCAGAGTGCGAGAGCAGCTGGACTGTCTCGACTTGACGTGCCGCATGGGCTGCGACTATGGATTCGACCTGGGTTCCGATCGCTGTCCCACCTGCCGATGCCGGGACCCTTGTGCGGGAGTCACTTGCCCAGGAGGACGCGTCTGTGCTGTCGTCGACGTGGCGTGCGATGCTGAATACTGCCCACCAGTGCCTGCTTGTGAGTAACTTATTTTTTTAACACCCCGACGCCCGACGCAAAAAGAGGAATGTTATACCTATAACACTGTTCATCTGTCTGTGGCATTATGGCTCCCGAACGGATAACAATTTTGATGCGGTTTTTTTTTATTCGTGACATGATCGAGATAGTTCTTAGTTATCTTCTACTAATATTATAAAGAGAAAACATTTGTATATACGTATTTTTGTATGTTTGTAATGAATAAACTCAAAAGCTACTGGACCGATTTTAAAAATTCTTTCACCTATAAAAAGCCAAATTATCAGCTAGTAACATAGGCTACTTCTCCTCCCCCTTATCTCCCCTCCATACAAAATTGCCGTTTTCCACGAATAATATTTTATAAAGAGACGCGGACGAAGTCGCGTCTAATAGCTAGTAATTTATAAGGATTCGTTCAGGCATTTGAAGATCATAGCTCATTTCCTAGTAGACGCAGGGATCTCACAAACTTCCACAGGTTGGATTGATTTGAAATTTGGTGTATTGTTACTTCGGTATTTCTATAACATGGTAACCTTGCCCTGATGCTGCAGCATGAAGTAGTCTGCGGAATACCCAATAGTATGTCCGGTTTTTTTTGTAATTTTTAATTATAGCTTGTAAGTAGCAGCGTACACGAGTTTCTATATTCTGAGTAGGTCTGAGTCTTTCATTCTATATTCTGATTATCTACAGTTCTAACTATTTTTATCCAAGTATACAAATAAAGGTCTTTTAAACAATACAAATTCATCGCATATGCAAAGACTGTATAATTATTATTTAAATATAATACTTAACCAATTTAACCATAGATTTAAGTCGATGATACGCCCCAATCGTCTCGCGCCGTAATTAAAACACACCGAAAGATATAGTGCATGCATTATCTTACAGTTGCTCGCCAACTACAGTTGAGTGACTGTGCGATTAGACAGATTGTATCGGTTGCTTTTACTATTTGAAACTGGTTCTAAATGCCTAATTGCTCATTTAGAAAGTGTCATAATAATTCCAGAAACATAAGAATTGTTAAATTTCACTTATGTACATCACACTTTGTTTTGTATTTATTCCATTTTATTAAAATTAATCAAAGGAATGGCAGTAGCCAGTATGCGCCTTACGCACATGATTTGCATGCTAAGGAGATCCATTATTTATATTTCAAAATTACACAACCATTATAACTAGAACGCTTTAAACCCGCAATTAGTGTGTTGTTGGAGCTCATACAATTTCTAATAATGTGCAATGTGCCAATATAACTAGGGTGTTAGTTTAAACACAATATTAGAAATTGTGACTTCAGTATCTTTCTAGCTAAAAGTGCCCGACTATAATTGAATCGGTCATTTCAAAAACCTCTTAAGTCACATTTTTTTCCAACATGCTTTTTTTGCTGAAAATGGTTTTTTAAAGAGAGATGCGTATCAAGATAGTATTCTGGAAGAGAATATGCCATTTTATAATAACATTTTTAGATGGCCAACTGCGAATGTTGAAGATAATCCAGATGAGAATGATAGAGAATATGATATGTACCCATAAAGATATTAAAACATGATAAATTAATACATGTAAAATGATAATAAGATTGTTTTTAAGCGTAATTCTCAATTATAAGCAATAAAAAATATGATTACTACCTACTATTGTTTTGGTTAAATTAGGTATCACTAACCCTATTTCTCGTTAAAACGACATAAGTCAGGAACTGTTTTTCAGGTTTTTTTCATTATTTCTAATAATAAGCTGTAAAGGTTATTCGCTATTTTAATTTTTTATCACTCAAATACTAAATTGAACATAAAAAGTCCTTTAAAACTCATTTGTTTGTGTATGAAACAGTTTTTATACAATATAATTTTTTTATATTGTAAAGATGACAAAAAGAATAGTATCCTGAGTTTCTTTCGGGGTTTCTTCTCAGGATCGTCATCTTGGCTTTTTTTCCGAAACCCTGGTAAATTTAAATTTAACTGGTAATTCGAAATGACGATCATAAGAGTTTCTTGGAGAAACCTAATTGATAAATAAATATTTTGATTTGATTTGATTTTGATTTTATTGATTTCTGAAAAATTCTAATTAAGTGACTTATGAGGTTTTTGAAATGACCGATTCAATTTGAATTTGCAGCTGCAAATGAGATGCTTGAGCGCTATTTTTGTGTTAAGCAAAATACCTTCAATAAATGGCCTTTAGTCCATGTAGGCAACCAATTTTCGTAACCTAACTGGTTTATCAAGATTAGCATAATTATTTATCAAGCAAATTTTACCCAGATTCATAACAACGTTTCATAATCAGTTATGAAAAGGAATTCGTTTTCCTTCTTTCATAACTAATTGTAAGTCAAGCGAGAGCATAATAAAATAATCCAACTTTATTGTATGTAGTTACCGGTTCTAAATGTAACAAGTGTTAAAAAATTAACATCTCTTCAGGTTTACCTCGCAAGCCTGGTCAGTGTCCATATTTGGTGCCGTCAAACGGCGCTTGCGAATGGTCATGCCGCAGCGACGCGGAATGCGGTGCAGGCGAGCGTTGCTGTGCAACTGGCTGCGGCACCGCCTGCACACCAGCACAGCATCAAACTGCTTGCCAGCAGACAAGGTACACCTTCCACCAGAAACATTAACTGCTTGTTTTTTATGCGCGGAAAAATATTACTATGAGGTCTATTATGTCTATTCAGTCATCTCACACAAGTAAGACAACTTACGTTTGCCTCTATTGGTCTAATCGCGTTGAAAAATTAATTCATTTTATATCCAACCCTGTAAAAACCCTTGAAGGGTTTAACAGAAATGACCTTTTCTGTTAGAAATTGGATAGAAAATGACCTTTTTTTAATGTTAAGGTTGTCAAATAGACTAACGGTCCACTTGATGGTAGGTGGTTAGTGGTTACCGTCGCTTTTAATACAAGCATCGCCACAGGTGCTGAAAGCGCGTTGCCGACCGTATAGAAATTAGTTCTGGCATCGCTTATTCGCGCACCGAAACACAACAGCATGGATGTCGTTATTCTAAGGTGGTCTTCTGTAAAGGGGTGGTTACTGCCGCCAGACGGGCCGCCCAAATGACTGCAAAACACAATAGTGCGTAGTGCCCTGCCATTACTAAATAATATTTTATAATAGATGTATCGTCGTTGTTAAATGGTTAATTTGTCAAAATTTAATTTAATTTAATTTAATTTAATTGTAGTAATAAATTATGGCTAAAATAATTATTCATTTATAATTTACTAAAGCAATGGATTTTTATATAATTATAATTTTGGAGTAAAATGTCTTTTACATAAAAGAGAAAACCTTTGTTACAGAGCTTTAGCTCTCCACGCAGCAGCTGAAAGTGGAAGTCCACCGTCATGGAGATGGGTGCCGGATTGTACAGAAGATGGCGCTTACCAGAGGGTGCAATGTCGAAGCTCAGACAAGACTTGTTGGTGTGTTGACGTCTCTGGAAACGAGGTGCCCGGTACAAGAGTGACAAATTCAACGCCTCCGTGCGATGCGCCGATTGCTTGCCGCGACCCAACATGTCTTGAGGGGGAAATGTGTATTCACGGACGTAAATTGGACGTTAACGGTTGTCCTACTTGCGAATGCCGAGACCCTTGTGCTGAAGCGAAGTGTCGAGAAGATGAAGTATGCGAATTGGTACCTTTGGACTGCGAGGTACGTAGGATTAATTCGTTGGTTGAAATAGATGAAAGTCATTGACCAAACCTTTTTACATTTGATTTATATTTGATCTGAGATATTTATGGAGTGAAAATTATTCCATTATAGAATCTTGGGGAAATCATCGATAGTTGAGTCACTGGTCGTTGCATAATCCTAATAATATTGTGATCGTGTCTGTAGGGCGAGTCGTGTCCGCCATTGGCCCACTGTGCCCCATCTCCGCACTGTCCTAGTGGAGAGCCATTGCAGGCCCCGGACGAGTCAGGGCCCCTCGTGTGTGGCCCCAGCGCTGCTGCCTGTCCTTCTACACATGCTTGTCGTTTCGCGCCACACGACTCCAGACCACCTGTCTGTTGTCCGAAACCTAGTAAGTAACATTCCTTTAAAAAAAAGAACAAGTTCTTTATTTCGTAATGAATTACTATATAAAATTTAAATATATAAATAGCAAACTGAATTCCGTATTCTAAAAGTAAGCATTACTTATAAAAAAATCTGACGATACACTGGATGGTAAGTGATGGTAGGTGACTACCGTCGCCTTTAAATCCAAGCAACGTCATAAGGGCAACAACTTCGCTGTCGACCTTATCACCTTATCGATTTGAGCGTCGGTAGCTCAGTGGGAAACACGCAGCCTATCATATCGAGAGGTCCGAGTTCGATCTCTGGTCCAATTATTTTTTTTTCTAAAAAGGTTTTTTTTATGTTAAGGTCGACAGACAGGGTGACGGTTCACTTGACGGTAGGTGGCTACCGTCGCCTATAACACAAGCAACGGCAAAAGCGGCTGCAAGTGCGCTGTCGACTACAGTAGGATTAAGGATAATGAATTAGGAGGGGATAAGGAAATTTACTGACTGCTCTTAAACAGTGAAGAAAAACATCGTGAGGAAACCTGCATACGCCAAAGAGTAAATTCTAAGGCGCATGTGAAGTCCAACAATCCGCACTGGGCTAGCGTGATGGATCATATAGCTCATACGCCTTTCTTGAAAAGGTAGGCCTGTGCTCTTGTGGCTCTCATATAACAGTCTGATGATGATGATAAAATAAGGGATAAGGATTGAGGCAAACGGGCTCTGGCATTTTTTAACCTACTCTTTCACAGAAATATAAGCGTTGTTGTTTCACAGTGATTTTCCGCAAGGTATTGGTTACTGACGCCAGACAGTCTGCCCAGTTGCTAAGTGAAGAAACCAGTGTGCCCTCCCATTACTAAGTTAGCTCATCTGCTAAAGCTTTAGAGCAAATGAAATACAAAATTGTGGTTATAGCGACCTGGGCTATAATTCAAACGGTCAACCTGCCGAATAATGGACTAGTCTTTTATTGAAGCTTTAATAATTATTATTTTGACTCCAGGAACTGTATGCTTCGAGAGCAAGGACGAAGGTCTTTGCGTTGGAGGTGACGGCCTCAACTCGACCAGGTGGCACTTCAACCACGAAAAGAATCGCTGCGAGAGGTTCAAATATCACGGATGCTCTGGCAACCATAACAACTTCAGGAATAAAGAAGAATGCAATTCAGTCTGTCCTGGTATGTCCTGTTTATTTTATTTTATTTTTATTATCGAATCTTTCAATTTTAGATTATCCTGGAATTTATACAACAAAATTTATTAAATTGAATGAATATTTTATATAAATAAAAATGAAATCAAAACTGAAGAACAGCTAGACCAATTCGGCTATTATTATTTTCTTTTTTCAAATTTCTTTGATGTCCAAGGAAGATTCTTATGAAGAGAAAAATTTAAGAAATTATCCCGAAAATCGTAAAAACCCCGATATAAAATAACAGGCTAGTTGTTCTTACTGTATTTAATTACACGCATCACCTGTACATTTTTTTTATAATGGAACTAATGGACTTAAGCAAAAAGTATTCCAGTTCCATGGAACTACTGGAAGAAAAAAAATCGCAGTAGTACCATAACTGGAACTACTGAGTACAGACGGATTTTTGTTTCAATTCAAATTTCCATTAAAACATTTCAATCAAATATTGACGTCAAACACATCAATCAAAAACCAATGTTTCAATGCCTAAAAAAGGGGGCGCGGATGAACTTGCGGGGAAAAGCTAGTGAAGAATAAAAGAGCATAAATTAATTAAATAGAAAACAGAATAAAATAGTTTGACGGTTCCGTAAATAATTTTTTGTGATAATAACAATTTATTTCGTAACCCGTACAGATATAATAAAACTACAAAGGAATTGCTTAGATTATTTTAGTGTATATAACGAAGTTATATAACGCTGTTATATAACTTTTACCTTAATAGTAAAATTTATATAACAAGGAGACATTTATTAGTCGTAATATTTTGTCTTTATATTAAGAACATGAGACATTTTTTTACAATACTTCGAAAAATTTACTATTAAAAAACAGGCAATAACATTTTTAATTGAGTCCATAATGGAATGTATAAACTGTCAAATAAACTATTTATATTTTACACTTATTGCTTTCCAAAACAGTTGTCGGTGCGAACGCGAAAAAATCGAAGCAGAGTGGATCGCTCCTTGAAAAAGAAGGTCTCACAATTTTCATGTTCATTTTGAGACGTGTTACTGGTGGATTCAGCTTTTAAGCACCAGAGAGTATTACAATTTAATAAAAGCCTAACACCACCAGTTTTTTGTATGCACAATTTTGTTCTAACGGCACGGAAGTCTGAGATACGTAGTGAAGTTGAGAAATGCAATTTTTGTCCAGAATTTTCCTGGATTTTGTTACAGTTACTGCTAACGAATATAAAGATGTTTAATTTAGAAAACGTAACTTATAGTTACTTACGGGTAGCGGTAAATTCAATGGTTCCTAATCTACAGGGTAATTACGCATCACAATATAACCTGGACTCTCTCCTAATCTCCCTCCCTCCGGCTTAGTTGATAATGATGCATGCATATTTCTTAGAAAAAAAGTTACTACCCATTTTTAGCGTTTATTTACTCTCTTCCTCACACGGGCAACATTGTCCTGTGCGCACCACGCTAGTAGACGCGAGCCATTGGCGTGAGTTAACGTGTCGGTTAGTCCGCCCGTTGAGTGCGTGTTCGAGCCTGTGATTCATCCCACAACAAGGAGCCGCTACACCATTCACTATCAACATATTTATTGTTAGAAATATACAATGATTATGCGTCAAGATCTACTTATCTTGACAGATAACCTGTTTTTACAAGCATTGGTAACTATGCTGTTAAAAATACATTGTTTAATAGATTTTAACACCCTTAGTTTATTTTAGTTTTAGGCATTATGTCGTATGATACAGATTAAATTCTGATGTAAATTCAATATTTTTAGCGCAGAATTTCGTTCGTACTATCTACAAAAATGATCCCTGGGAGTCGATCAGAGATTAATTAAAAGAAATCAATATACTAACTGCATTTCACAGTTTATGAGAAGTTCATGAGAATATTGACACAATTTAAAAAAGTAGCCACTCCCATAATTTAAACTTAAAATAAATTCCATAAAATAAATAATTCTTTTAAAGACACTGTAGGAGCGGTTGTCCTACTTCAAAACTATTCTATAAATTGACTCCAAAACACAAGAAGTAAATACTATTTATTGTCTGTACACAAGAGAAATATATATTCACAAAATAAACAATCGACACTCACAAAACACTCACCAATATAAAGAATAAAATTTCACCATAAAAAAAAAAAAACCAAAAATATTTACATTAAACACATCCACTATATTATACACTTATATGTATTTGCAAAACACTGCCACTACGATGTTTCTCTTCGTATCTTCAGGGACTTTTGCTCATCAACGTGAAGATGAGAAATCCTGGATCCTCTGTCTGCTCTCTCGATCCTCGCAGTCTCCGTCTGAATGCCCGTCGTCGTCTCTCTGCACTTGTTTCTTTTTCATTTCGTGTCAACTTCTCGTTCGATTTTTTTTATTCAAAACAGATTCGAAATTGTGCCAGTACATCACGGAGGATGCATTACATGAACCTCTATAAAACTATTCACATGATTAATCAAAAGAAAATTGAATACTAGGGTCTACAGTAAATCTTGCTGAAAAATGCTGATTGACTTTAAATATATATTTATTACTAGCTAGTGCGTTGAAAATGAAAAATATAACACCTGAAAAAACATAATATGAGTAATAATATTTACTCTGACATCTTTATCGCTGTGACGACGGTGGAGCCGATTTTTTATGTTTTTAGACGATCCCTCGTTAACCTAACATTTTTCCAGGGTAAAAAGTTTCCTATATGTTATTCCTGGTAATAAACTATATGCGTGCCAAATTTCATCCAAATTCGTTTAGCCGTTTTGGCGTGATCGAGTAACAAACACACAAACATACAAGCGTTCGCATTATTTAGTAGGTGTTCGATAGCTCACTTTGTATTGATCTCGGTTGATCTAAGGGGATACTGTTATAGGCAAATGAATTATTTATAACATATCCTGATCTATGTATTTGAACTAAAAGCCTTGACAGAACAAGACCTGAACTAGACAATGAACTCGACACGACAAACCCTCGACAAAGACACCTTTTGATTTAACAAAGACAAAGATTAATTATTTAATGTCTTTCATTGTCGCCTATACAAAGAAACGCAGACCAACTAGCTTTTGCGCGGGACTTCGTCTGTTTTAATGAATACTGGCTGACTTAAAAAGTTGAAATTAGAATGTTTTTAAAAAAGAAATATAGAAAATGTCATAGTTAGAAAAAATGAGTTGAAGTAAAAAGACGAAAAGAAAATGATGTGGTTTTGATAGTGTTTAATTTATTTCATAAAATGTTGTATACGAAGAAGATAATATAATTGTGTGCACAGAATATGGAGCAGCAGAGCAATTAATTAAATTTAGATGATTGGATCCAAAAATAAAGTGTAGGCATACAAAATCAAATAAGAGTTTGCAACCCTTTTTATTATAGGTGTTAAATAAAACTTATTTCTCAAAATATATTTTTGTCACGTTCTCACATATATTTTTATTTTTAGATGATCCCTCGGGAACAGTATTTTTCCTGAATCCTTTTCCTTTTCCTGAATTCCTGATAACGCGTAAGCAAATTTCATGATAATCGGTTGAGTAGGCGTAAGAAGTATACTCACTTTTGCATTTTATAATATTGGGATAACTTTTGTTAAGATACGATCTATTTAATTTTATTGTATTTTACGATTTACAAATACTAGTAAAAATTTGTAGATAAATAAATAAATATCAAATTTTCTATTTCAGTGTTGAGCCCTTGCGAAAGATTACGTGAGAAAAATGAGGCCACTGCGCAGAAATACGGCAAAGGAACTTTCATCCCAAAATGTGATGCAAGCGGAGCATGGGAGTCCGTACAGTGCATGTCGCATATCGGTGAGTCATTTATCATCAACTGTCCACTTCTAGCCAGTGTAAAAGTAACAAGACACTGTGTTATGTATGATTGATAATTTTTTTTAGTTGGGCAGAATGCCTCTGCCCCAAGGAATGGAGGCTTCGATATGTAGGTCCTTCGATTAACGATTCAATACGGATGACGCTTCAGGGGCCTCGCCTCTGTAATGTCTTTTCCTTGTAGCGTGACTCCTGAGACGTGTCATTTTTAAAGGTTTCTCCTAAATAAAACTATTATTTTATCAAGTAGATTATCCCTATAATATTCATTTCTGATATAGTAGCAGAGTCTTACCAAATTATCACTTGATAAGAACAGGTGGAAAGGAAGTCAGATGTCGTACACGAATATATTCACAAATTGACACAGTGTATGTAATCGACTAGGGAACACTTTTTATAGTTCACTTTTATTAGTTTTTTATATACAGTTGGTTGTTTGACAGTTTAAACACAACACTTGATTGTAACTTGGCAACAGCCATAGACATAGACACTTTTTTATTGTCTAGTGCTATACAACCTTAACACTTTCCCTCACTAACACAAAAAAAGTCTTGTAGTCCCAAATCCGCTCTCATCTTTGCGAGCGTGGTTCTCGGAACTGGCTTTGTCATTAGATCAGCTAATTGTTCAGCAGAGCTTGTTTTTACAACATCAATTAGACCTTCATGCACAGTCTCCCGAACGTAGAAGTGTCTTACTCGGATATGTTTTGTACGCTTGTGAAATTCAGGATTATTGGCAAGTCTTATGGCAGCTTCATTATCTACTTTCAATGTTGGTATGCCTTCCAAACACGTTAATTGACTGAATACTCTTTGAAGCCAAACTAACTCGCGTGCGCCTTCACTCGCTGCAACAATCTCTGCTTCCGTTGTCGAAATCGCAACTGATGGTTGTCGTTGGCTTAGCCATGAAACAGCTCCTCCAGCAAAAAGACATGTAACACCTGTTGTGGAACGCCCAGTTAGGTCATCACCACCATGATCTGCGTCACTGTAGCCCTCTATAATGGACCTAAGGCAGTCTGCACTATATCTAATGCCGTAGGATATTGTTCCCTTTAGGTATCGAAATATCCTTTTTACTCTTAACCAATCAGCGTCTGTTGGGTTCTCTAATTTTCTTGAAACCACTCCAACCGCGTAGGCAATATCGGGGCGTGTACCCGTCATGAGGTACGCAAGAGCACCTACAGCTTCTCTATAAGGAAACTTCTCAGGCTCTCCGTTTTTTACTTTCCCTGTTTCTGAAGACAGACTCTTTTCGATGGGTGTCGAAACTGGATTGCAATCTGACATACGAAAGCGGTCTAAAATCTTTCTTGTGTGAGATTCTTGCTTTATAAATATAGAGCCGTCTTCGAATCTTTCAATTTCTATACCTAAGTAGTATGATGCTCTCTTTGTGGTAATTTTTATCATTTTACCTAATTCTTCTAGAAATTGGTGTGCCAAATCTTCATCTGTCGAAGCCACGAGTCCGTCATCCACGTAAAGTGTGATTAAGATTTTCTTATCTCCCACTTTCTTTGTGAAAAGACAGCAATCTGCAGTGTTCTGTATGAAATCTTTCGCCAGTAAGATTTCCTCAAAGCATGAGTTCCAGCAACGTGGTGCTTGCTTTAGTCCATACAGGCTTCTCCTTAGTTTACAGACTTTTGAAGTGCCATCGCTGAATCCTTCTGGTTGCTTCATGTAGATTTCTTCTTCGACCTTGCCATTAAGAAAAGCAGTAGACACATCAAACTGCATCAGATGTAACTTTTCTTTGGCGCTGACACTCAATAAGGCTCGTATTGTAGCCATTCGGGCAACTGGACTAAATGTCTGTTCATAGTCAATCCCTTTTCGTTGCTTGAACCCCTTTGCTACAAGCCTGGCTTTATATTTGTCAATTGTTCCGTCTGGTTGGCGTTTGATTCTGAAAACCCATTTGCATGGAAGTGCTTTTCTGTTCGGAGGTAGGTCGCATAGTGTCCAAACTTGATTTTCCTCAAGAGACCTAAGTTCATTCAACATAGCTTTCTGCCATTCGGCTTTATCCTCCCTCTCGATCGCTTCCTTATAAGTTTCAGGGAATCTTTCTGTGCCAGCGAAACATACATAATCATCAAACTTCTTGGGACGTGCAATGGATGATCTGTCTCTCAGGTAGAAGCGAGGCTCCTGTTCTATCCTGGGCTCATCCAATACAACAGACTCTGAAGCAGTTGGAGGTTCTTCTATCTCAACCTGCCCTTGTTCTGCATCGATAAATTCTTCATATTCATTATTGTCGGAGCTTTCCCTTGTTTGAAACTCGTCTTGATTTTGGTCTTTTCTAACATTACTGGTTCTATCTCCCTCTAGAACATGATCAAGATTCTCGCCATTTTTAGGCTCTTGCTCAAGAACACGTTCGCTATATCTGTTATCTGATGCTCCTTCTGCAGCGATAGGATAATTGATGATCGTTTTGAATTCTACATCAGATTCGAACGTTATGTCTCGTGACCTTATCGTTTTGAATCCATCCCAAATACGATAGCCGTCGTCGTTCTCGTAGCCTATCAACATACCTTTAATCGCTTTTTTGCTCATCTTCTTGCGTTTCTGTTTTGGAACATGAGCATAACAAGTACTTCCAATGACTTTAAGATG
The DNA here is from genome assembly GCA_910589475.2 of Bembecia ichneumoniformis. Classification (NCBI taxonomy): domain Eukaryota; kingdom Metazoa; phylum Arthropoda; class Insecta; order Lepidoptera; family Sesiidae; genus Bembecia; species Bembecia ichneumoniformis. Next base: position 4,558,114 of record OU342537.1, on the reverse strand, counting down.
TGATATCTTTGGTTTCTTTCCATGCCACAGCTCATATGGTACTTTAGCGTCAACTCTTGTCGGACCGGTCCTATTAAGTACGTAAGCTGCTGTGTTTATTAATTCGGCCCATAATATTTGTGGCATCGATCCTCTCGCGTGCATCATCGACCTTGCAGCTTCAACTAACGTTCGATTTTCACGTTCGCTACAGCCGTTTTGCTCAGGCGTGTAAGGCATCGTTAATCGGTGTTTTATGCCATAACTTTGTAATATTTTACGGACTGCCTCATTGTCGAATTCACCGCCGTTGTCACTAAGTAGAGTCTTATTAGTATGGCCTGCATTTTTTGCTTCTTGTATCATTTGCAAAAGTTTATCTTTGACCTCTGACTTTTCTCTTATGAAGTAAACCATACGATAATTCGAATAATCGTCCTTAAATAGTACATAGCATTGGTATTTCGATATGCTTTTAGCAAAGGGACCACAAACATCTGTGTGTATTAGCTCTCCAATAGCTTTTGCTTTATCTCTTGTCCCAAAAGATTTTCGATGAGACTTTCCGTAGATACAGCCTTCACACTTCCCATTATCTGGACTTAGCTGTATGCCCAACTCGCGTTTTACCACACGAATGACATGTCTTTTGTCCTGATGTGCTAGCCGTTCATGATATAATTGTAACAGGTTTAAGCCTGTTGTTGCATTTACCTCGATAGGCACTTGCTGTGTTGGAATAATCATCTTCATATCCAACTTGTAGAGTCCGCCATGTGGAACCCTCTTTCCAACAACTCTTGTAGTGCCATCTATATCTAATTTGCACTCTGTAGTCGTTGAAGTGAAGATGCTGTTTTGCATCCTGTCTTGAGCTGCTAGTGTCGAAAACAAATTTTTGGTTAAAGATGGTACTAGCCACACTTCATTAAGGGTTATTTTCTCCTTATGCCATTTGATTCCACCTCAATAGAACCCATTCCAATAGCAGGTATTGTGGTTCCATCTGCTGTTGTAACAGTATGATCTGAATCAAATTCTTGAAATTCAGTGAAAATATTCCTCCTTACTGCAATATGTGTCGTTGCTCCATTATCAACATACCAGTTGTCACGATCCTGTATTTGATTATTTGAGCATGCATTTACCATTAACGAAATTTGTTGCACTTGTTTATACTTCGAGGTTGAGGCTGATGTGCTTGGAGTTGGTTTAGGAGGCCTCCCATCCTTAATCCACTTCTTACACTTGCGAACTCTGTGTCCTATTCCAGAACAGTAGTTGCAGATCAGCTGCTCATCCTTGTTTTTCTTAGTACTTCGTTCAGCAGGTGTAGTCACTAATATCTCTTGTTGTGAGCTTTCTTGACTACCCAAATCTCTTTCGAACGTACAAAGATGACTCGTTAAACTGTCAATAGTCCTTTCAGACTCTTTAAGCATTAGCCAACTTGACTTGAAGTTGAAGAACCTATCGTCAAGTGTATCCAAGACTTTACAAATCAGGAACATCTCAGGTAGTTTAGCGTTAGCGTCGATTTTCGAAATCTCCACTTTCAATTCATTCCATAGATTTTTAAGCTTTGACATATGAGTAGGAATATCATCCTCCTTTCTATGTCGAAGTCCGAAAAACTCTAGGCATAAATTATACGCTCTATCATTCGTTTGTCCGTCAAATAGTCTGTGTAGCTCTTGCCAAACCTCATGTGCTGTCCTATATCTCATAACTTTCTTCAAAGTATCCTCAGTCATGTTAGTTGTAAGCATGAGTAGAGCGCCACTTTCAGTCCGCCTATATTTTGCTAAAGCAATGTCATAGGTACTTCTTTCGGCATCACCTGCTCCATCAGCGAGCACTGGTTTAATGAGCTTACCCTCAACTGCCTTTGTAGCACCTTCCGTGCCTTCTAGCATTATAGAAATTTTGTATTTCCAGGTGGCCCAATTTTCTTTTCCCGCTAATTTGCCTATTTCAATTTTTGTTGAAAAATCCATGACGATCGTCTTGTCGTTTTTCCGGCAGGGCACAGAACCTGATATAGTAGCAGAGTCTTACCAAATTATCACTTGATAAGAACAGGTGGAAAGGAAGTCAGACGTCGTACACGAATATATTCACAAATTGACACAGTCTATGTAATCGACTAGGGAACACTTTTTATAGTTCACTTTTATTAGTTTTTTATATACAGTTGGTTGTTTGACAGTTTAAACACAACACTTGATTGTAACTTGGCAACAGCCATAGACATAGACACTTTTTTATTGTCTAGTGCTATACAACCTTAACAATTTCACCACACAGCTTGAATTTATAATACTTCTGGATTTCATATCCATTCATCATTGCGAATTCTTTTTTCCCATATAACAGTTACAGGCAGTTTCCGGGTTGTTGAAAGAGTTTTTGGTCCGAGGAGTGTCAACTTAGCCCAAGCAACTCTCACTAGAGCCCATTTGTACCTGTTCCTTGTTGTATCTTCTTGCATAACACTGTAACACTGTACTAATTAATTGTAGATGTTTGCTGGTGTGTCAGTGCCAGAGGTGAGCCCATGAAAGGATCTCTGGTGCGGGGTGCTAAACCGACGTGCAATTTCCGACAGGCACGCAAGTGGGCACACCGGGACCCCCTAGATGAGCGGGCCAGGGCCGATGAAGGTATTTTTATTTTATTTATTCTCTTGCAATATTCCTAGTGTACTTTACCCAGGCACATATAAAACACCTAAGAAATATTTTGAAACATCCTAATTACCTATGTTTATAGTTAACACTTTCAAATTAAACAATAAAGAACATTAAAAAAAATTGTCTAGTTAAAATAATTAAAATTCGAAACATTAAAAAACACTATATTTGAAAAAGGAATACTAATATGAGACGTCATGGGCGACTCTTCATTTTTAGGGTTCCGTACGTCCGAATAAAAAAACGGAACCGTTATAGGATCACTCGTGTTTTCGTCTGTCCGACCATTCCCTCCCCGCCTTATCTCCGAAACTACTGAACCTAAAATTTTGAAAAAAAAAATACAGAAATTAGTTTTCTACTTATAGATTATAGCAAAACCTATACGAAGTCCATGATATTAAAATAACATGGTAAATCACTCAATATTCTGCGGATAGTTAACATCGTACGGAACCCTCTTTACGCGAGTTCAACTCGAACTTGTTAAGTTTTTAGATAAAGATCCACTTCATTTTGGGTGGTTATCAATGTTCATAACATAAGCAACGCCAAGGGAAAATGCGTTGCCAGCCTAGATACGATAATGAATAAGATAGACGAAACACAACAACACACGACCTGTTAGAGGTTGGTTACTGCCAACCAAAAGGCTGCCCAGCTGCGGATTGCTCTATATGTATTTATATATGTAGCGATCTAACATTACTCTGCTCTGTTTTTAAAGTCGCTCAGGTATTGATACACACGGAGATTTTAATACCATTATGTGTTTAAAACTCAATCCAATAATAACAATATTCACTTACAGTATTAGAAGAGCTAATAAGACAGATGACAGCATATAGAATCGAAGAGTTCGAAGGCGATGATGTCGATGAAGACCTCGAATTGGAATCAGAAAACAGAGCTCTCGCAGAAGCGGAGCCAGAAGAGGCAACACTGATCACTGACACACCGACACGAACAGAAGTGGTGGAGTCCAAGGCAGCTGAAACGACAAAGATTACAAACAAACCTTTAGAAATTTCTATTGAGAAATTGGAATTTAAAACTAAATGTCAGCTAATGCAGGAAGAAGCCGAAAATGGTAAGTATATTTAAGTTAAATATTTATGCAAATGTCGACATTGTGTAAGGAAAATTAAAATTCTTGAGTCCTTCCAATGCGAAGTGGACTAACGTTGTGGATTAATCAATACATCCCCAGTAGTCCTCACTGACAGGAGAAGCTTTTTCTCATCATGCTGGTTCAAAATAATCACTGATGTAACCATTATATAGGAGCTGAAGGTCCTCGGCCACGATGTCAATCCAACGGTTCTTTCTCTCCGCGGCAATGTTCGCGCGGACGTTGTTGGTGCGTAGACGCAGCTGGACAAAGGCGTCCGCATCCCTCTACGGTACCGGACTTCCCTCAGCATGATCCCTGCGGTACTTTTTTATAATTTATTTAGGAAAATAAGCCTTTGTGCATTACTATTAATAGAGTAGTTTAAAAAAGCAAATTTTTTTTTCACGTTAAGATCGGCAGACAAGCTGACGGTCCACTTGATGGTAGGTGGTTACCGTCGCCTATAACACAAGCAACGCCAAAGCTGCTGCAAGTGCGCTGCCGTCTACAATAGGGTTAAGGAAAAGGGATTGGGATGGGATATGGAAATGGGCTCTGGCATCCCTTACTTCACTCACCGAAACACAACAGCACACGTGCTGTTAAGGGACACTGTTACACTGTGTTACACTGTGTAACACTGTGCTGTTACACTGTGTGTGTAAGGGGGTGGATACTGCCGCCAGATGGACTGCCCAATTGCCCAATCCCCCCTGCCACTACTTTCCAGATCCAGACCAGAGATAAATTTTGAAAAGTTCATTTTTCAAAGTTGACTAAATAATAAAAATAATAATAATAAAGCCTTTTTATTTCTATATTCCAAGTTTTACAAAATAATAAGTAATGCATAATATTAAGTTTAAATGATTAAGAGATATGGATCCCTCTTTGGGTGAAGGCCTCCTCCAACTTTTTCCATGGCGTCTTTTCTTTTGCCCTGTTCATCCAGTTCATCCAGCTATGATGTCATCAGCCCACCGTGTGTTCGATCTACGAACATTACTTTTTCCTAACGGTCCTTTCCATTTAGTGGCTTCTCTTGTCCAAATACAAGTAAATAATCACTACTTAATAACATTAAGTACAGAAAAGTCTATAACCAACAGTAAGAATTTTTTACATATTTTATATCCGCCCCTAGCTGTCTTCTCGTTATGGCGCGTAACTTTTTTCTTTGTAAACCGATTGGAATGAAACAAACACTAACAGTGTTATTACAAAAAAAAATACTAAACTATGTCTCAACGCGTGTTTGGTCAAACAGCGTCTAATGACATTTGTATACAATTTCACAGTTTAAACCCTGCCTCAAATAATGTTTAACCTTCGCTATTACAAAATAGTGTTTGTCCTTTGACTTACCAAAACATCGCTAGGCAACCTATAGGCAACCAAATGTTGCTATTTTAAAATTATAAAATAGCAAATAGTAACAATAAAATAGCAACATTACAAAACGTTCGTTCAACTTCATTTGGTTCAATCCGAAACGTTCCTTTCTATGCAAATTTGTTATGTGCTAATAGAATATCGTACGCAGAAAATATTTTAAAATTATCTATATATAAATAAAACAGTGACGTGTGTGATTATAAATTAATTATTGCTCTAAATACACCGCCATAAGTATGTTTTGGAACCAAAACTTACGTGTATAATGAGTACATTGTACACATAGAACAGTGATCGGTTGAAAGAATGGAATGTGTTTATCGAGACTTGTCAATCGTCATTACTCATTGTCAAATGAGTATAATATAAATAAAAATTATGGAAAAAAATGGACAATTGCAATATTAAAATAAAAATTCGTGAACGTGAAGAAAATTGGGTTCAAGAATAAAAGGTAAAACAACCCGATATTTCATCATAATCATAACCACACCACTAAATACAACTTGCGAAAATTAGAGACAAAGCAGTAGACTAACTTTGAGTCTTCGACAAGTATTGACATGTATTTAAATATGAAAAGTATTATTTAAACCGTGCCTAACTCTAACTGCTTAAACACGCTTTTGTAATAAAGTTTTTTTTAGAACCTTGTTCAATGTATGTTTAACTTTTTTGTAATAACACTGTAAATGTTACGGGAAGCTGTTTCTGAGATTAGCGTGCACAAACGCACATACAAACAGACAAACCGTCAAACAGACAAAAATTCTAAAAAAACAATTTTTTTGACCTCGGTAATATAAGTACAACGTATACAAATTGTAGTTTTTTTTTTAAATCTTTGATGTACAGACACGACTCGTCTACGTTTTTTTTTTTACAGAACAAACTCAAATAGAATCAGCCTCCTTGGAGTTGGAGCTGGTAAATGTCGAGAACGCGGTAGCTGAGCGTGCTAGGAACACTTTGCTAGCTCATTTGGCGTCATTGGGTTCAAGGGTTCCCGTTTCTCTGACCAAAGACAAGAACATGGTTCGATTGAGAGCTATGCTCTCTGGTCCAAGAGCTGTCGACATCGTTTATCACATTGAGAATCTGGTTAGTATTGTGATTATTTTTATGTGAAAAGACGACAGGCAGACTGATTACCTCCTTGGTGGTAGGTGGCTTAAGTCACCTATAAACTCAAGCAAATGGATCTTGACAGAATAAAAATTAAGAACAAAGTGTTAGGATAATGAATCGGACTCGTGCATCCTTTACTCACGCATGGAAATATGTTCCTTCCAGATGCAAGGAACTATTAATTAGATAAATAATTCTGTAAAGGGATATTGCTGTCATGTTCATGACTGCGGAAAGATATTTGCCCTGACGCTATTAATTAATATGTATGTGGATACGAATAATATGAATTTGATTTTCAGGTGAAGCAGGAAAAAATGTCCGGTGCAAAACCAGGCGAAAGTTCGTTAGGAGCTGACGTCATAAGAAGTGAATACCGTCTCGCAGCACCGACTCCAGCAATGCAACAAAGGGAGATACTTAGCGAGTCTACAGTAAGAGAGCCTTTTATTTTAAATAACTTTGTTTCCTAGTACTACTTGATTTTATCAGAAGTAAAAATTGCAGTATTAAAGGTCGGCAGACAGGCTAACGGTCCACTTGGGTTCTGGCATCACTTACTCACTCACCATAATACAATTGCTGTTACTTTACGGTGGTCCTCTGTAAGTGGGTGGTTACTGCTGCCAGACGAGCTGCCCAGTTTACGGATGCGAAAGGCAGTGTGCCCTCCCACTATTACGAGTGCAGCACATATATCTCCCGGGTTCTCTCGCTATTTCGGTGACATAATCTCATGATGGCATGAAGTCATGACCAAAACGGTAATGTCATGAAAGGCAACACTGGTTGGCGACTTTTTAGTTGCGGATAACGTCACGTGGATGTTAATATGAAAAGTTTCCTTCACGTTAGCAATTTGCAAGGACAATAAGTGCATTTCTTCTCAGTTTGTATTTGATATACGTTTTTTATTTTCTTCCATTTTATATACGGTATCCGCAACATTATAAATAAAATATATTTAAAAACTGTATGTAGATAAATTTAATATAAGTAGAAACGCATGAAAATTACTCAATCCAAGACATTAGGTGACGCTCAGAAAATTTGCCAGCGCACTGATTAATGTTTGCATTCCCGAGGCGCGATTATCTCACTGATCGAGTGCCTTCTGATATAAAATAGCAACTAAGAGCAACATCGTCAGTGTCTGCGCCTAACCCCCCTTATTTTCCTTTGATTTACATTTATTGAAGTTTGAAATAAAAAATATACTTATTTATGTCGAAATGTAACCCTATGCCGTTCGCATAATAATTTGCAGCTGGGGTGTATTCCAACACTTTTTCGGCCAAGGCTAATTTTTCTCTAACCGCGGATACACGCCGTTCCAGCTCTCTATTCGAGCATAATTTGATCTGGACAATATTTGATCATACCCGTTCCGAGCGATCTATCAGAGCTAATTAATGCTCTGCTTGTCGAAACGGGTATGAGCAAATGACAGTAGAGCAAAATTAGCCTTGGCCGAGAGAGTGCTGGAATATACCCCTTGTGAAAGAAGTTTTTCAATTAATTCAGTAGTGGTAACTAGTAGTAGTACAAATTAGTAACTTTTTTTTCTTACATAATTAAACTCTTTGTAGTTATTAAATATAGACTTATAAAATCATTATTATTTTTTTTAAAAATCTGAAAGGAAGCTTAAAATATAAAATTTATGCTAAATGTAACTTTCTTGTACAAGTTATTCTAGTTCAATTCTTACCGGAAGTAAATATTTGACAGATTAAAAACAGTGTTGCCATACAAATAATTAATACACGTTGTTTTTGCTACAGGTATCTGCCGCCACATCATACCACACTGCACTAATAGTTTTAGCGGCGACTTCAGCCTTTATAATTAGTGTACTCTGTGTGCTTGTTATGTTATATCGTGCGCGACTTCAGAGAGAACCACATAAGGCCGAACGATTTCTACCAGCGACTCCTCCAGTATACGTTTTGTCAGCCGATGAAAAAGCCGAATTAGCGAGGGCACTTCACGGTCCCCCTCCCCCAGTTCCTCCTTCGACAACAAATGATGACCACACAAGAGTCTAAAATTAACTTCGTCGACGTTCATTTGAGCTTTTATTAGCGCTCCATTTACGTTACTCGAACGTCTCGTTGGGGAACGAATTTTAATTAATTAATAATTAATTCCTACAGGTACTATAATAGGGTCCAAAAGTTGTAAATTTGAGTAACGTAGATGAATTTAGTGTATAGTTTATTTTTCAATAACAAGTCGAAATGAGAGGCTTTTGAGATCTGACTTAATTTAGATCAAACATTAAATTATGCTTCGTACAATGCTTTTTAAGTTACTTACTCGTTTATCATTTTTTTTTATTATTATGCATATCACTTTACTTTTATTTTCGTTGTACCTACTGTATTTCCAAGTTTAAATTTTAAAATAATATTATAACTAATGTTTAAGAAAATTATTAGAGGGTTATTGTGAGACTTTTAATTAAAAATTTGATCAAAAAAACAATAATGCCGAATTATTTATGAGATCATGGTGACCATCTTATAGCTTCTAGGTTATAGCGAGTAACATAGGCTACTCACCCTCCCCCCGTCTCCGCCCTTTACCCCCTCCCCCCTCCATACAAAATTGCCGTTTTTCACGAATAAATTCAAAAATGTATAAAAACTAAATGTCCACCCGTGCGAAGCCGGGACGGGCCGGTAGTCTTAAATAAAAATTTAACTGTGGCCTTTCTTTTATATTTTTTCAACATTTTAACCACGTAATTTCCCTATTATGGCACGTCATAATAGACCTATCGTGAATAATGAAATTTCGACTTGATGTTGGATAAATTGTAGCTATTATTATTTTTAGGAAGCGAAAGGTGTACATCGCGCTAACGACGCATGCCTTTACGCTCTTCTTAGTTCCTCTCGACGAGCCGTGTTCTTCCAATATTATTTAGCATTAATATTCAAATTAATTGGGAACCAAGAATGTGTCTTTTAGGAGCATGGCTCGACGCAGAACTAATCTAGTCTATTTTCAATAATATTTTCTACTTTATTTAACTACATAAAACATTCTATATACCTACTTATTCTGTGCAGTCTTTTTTTGTAAATACTTCAAACGTATTAGTGTTATTTAAGAGATTTTTTATAACTTCCAGCAATACAGATGTTAATTCTAAAATCAATGATTTTTATTATTATATGTTTATAAGTTCTATTTCTTATTGCGTAAGATTTATTTTGTTATGATGTAGTTTTATGTAAAATTTTAAATAAATGAAGGAAAATTTAAAAATTTTATTTTTTATTTTCTAATAGTTCACAACCAACAATTTTTGACGGACATTTACACGGTTTTCAATAGGTACATATTCATAGAATTTTTTAAATGTTTATTTGGGTTAGAATTTAGACCCTTGGTTCCCAAAGTGGTCCAGGTGGACCCCAGGCGTCCACGGGAGACTCGACGGGGATCTACGTTGGCGTGACAAAAAAATGGGGGTGACAATAAAAGCAATCAATTCTCACTTATTTCATTTAGAAAACTCCCCATTCGTGGTTGGAACTCAGCCGCAACCCAAATTTCCACAGTTAGATCTAATCTTCACATTTTTGTCGAATTTTGGGAATATGGTAGAAATGTAGCTGCAGAGGGTCCACCGGAACCAGCTAAATTTTGAAAGTAGTCTATGACAAAAGTGTTTGGGAATCTGTGTTAGACAAACAAAAAATGATAATATTATGAGTATATACCTATATCAAACCGAAGTCATTTAATACATTGAAGAGTATATTATTATTGTAAATAAAATAGTATTAATAAAATAAAATATCTCGTGTGACCTTTTATATCAAATGAAAGGCTTTTTGTTTTAAGTAATACGAGGTGATACACAAATCAGTGATGCACCAGCTAATGCACCTACATATTTGTTAATTTTCCTCTTATAAAAAATTTCATCAATATTTTTTTCTTTATCAACTTTTTTTTTATGTTTGTTTAAAAAAACGTTAATTTTTGGCATTTTATAATACAGGTAGGTACCCAAAGAGATTGCAAGTACACTCATGGACTTATTTAAAGGAATGCAAAAAAAGGTAGAATAAAGGTAGAATTTGAAAAAAGAAGGATTTGAATAGAATTTTACTTCCTTGTTTCATTTGCGTTTTTTTTATAAGAATCGTTTTTTTATAAAAAAAAAAGCGTTTTCTTTTATAACCGGAGTACTGAAACTAACTGAACTAGTAATCGGACTACAGATTTTGCGAGTTTTTGTTGTTTTTAACAAATTTAACATTATTTTTTATTTTTTGGCAAAAAATTGTAATTATTGAGAGGAGAGAACTTCTTTTGATAAGTTTGGGTAATAATGCCGGATCTCAGCGTTGGCGTTGCTCACATGTCTAAAGCTGTAACTTTAATTGAAAATGGGTACCTACACTTACAATGAAGTCACTTAAACCTAACGAGTGTCCAAGTCGGTCCGAAATATATTTATGTCATCGTTTCTAAATTGCTTTGAACATTTTTCACAACATGCGTTACGTTCGCTTTGGACAGATAAAATCTAATAAAATTAGTAATAAAATGTCCATGGAAATATCAGTAAGTCCCTATGAAGTACCTATAAACTACTTCTACTATGAATAATAATTACTATGAAACAATTTAAATAAAAATAAAAAAATTCAAAATTAGCAACTGTTTCATCGGTTATTTTTTTTATGTTAAGATCGGCAGACAGGCTGACGGTCCACTTGATGGTAGGTGGCTACCGTCGCCTATAACACAAACAACGCCAAAGCTGCTGCAAGTGCGCTGCCGACTACGCTAGGAAGGGAAAGGAGATAGGGAAATGGGTTTTGGCATCCCTTACTTACTCACCGAAACACAACAGCACGCGTGCCGTTATTTCACGGTACTTTCGTTCTTGTTTATGTGATACAAAACTTTTACGTTACGTACCGTGATAGGTCATTAATTTCAGTATGAACATTACATCTGTTAGTTGCTTAATGTTTGACAGAATTTGTTTTTGTGCGATTGCAATACATCAGAAGGATTCAATGCGATGAATATTCAATACAAGTGTTGAAGGTCAGATCGTCAATATCATTCGTGTAAGTAATGCCCGTTTATTGTAGTAACGTTTATTGTGTTTTGTTCTATAAACAATCCACACTATCTTTCGATATATCGTCTCAAAAGTTCCACAGAGTCTTTTTAAATATTCTGTTCTGGATCATCTGACAAATATTATCTTATTTCTTGTGAATATAAGAAATAATTGCATGAATTTCTTCATTCCTGAGTATCTTTAATCTATTTATAATAATTATTCATACTAATGTTTTTTATTTAATGGCAACATTACCCAAAATATGGACAATTGCAGGTGTTGCCGTTCTAGCAACTTTGTATCTAGATCTAGGGAATTTAAGAATACATAGCGAGAATTTTTTTTATTCTAGCGTCAAAAAAATATTTAGAGATTTCTAGCGCCTTTTTGACCAGTAAATTATTTGACTTTTTTTCATTATAAAAATCGTGTCTTAATCAAACATGAAGCTAATCTATACTTATAAAATTAGTCCTGACTGATTATCTACGCACAGTCAAAATTACCAAGTGTAGGAAGCTGAAATTTGGAGCATAGATTTATATTTTTGTATTTTATTATCTTAAAGATAAACAATAATAATAATCTAATCGAAAAAGACTTCCCCTAGTATCACAGTTGGTTCGTATCTTGATATGTGTTACTACCTCATTCTAACGTAGTGCAATGAATGTTGCAAAAACAATCTACGCAATAAACTTCCACAACAAATATTAAATTCACTTTTCATTATTAGAAACCAGCTAAGAATAGTTAATAATAATTGCTCAAGATAGGGTTTACCAGCCGAAGATATTAACCAAATCGGCAAAGGAGAACCAAAATTTAATGTAGACTCTGATGACATATCAATTAGAGATGACTTAGTATTCGATTTTACGATTTAAATACAAGTACATCGAATGTACTAAAGTTAATGTTGATATATTCCTGGTCTGATTAACAATGTAATAAATAATTTAGTCTAAATTTGTTTTTTTTTATTTATTATATATTTCATGTTTTCATGCCTTAAACAATTACAATATTAAATAATTAAATTTATTGATTGGGCTGAACTTGAGTGACACATAAAAAAGGTATAGGGTCATCTAGCAGATTTTTATAAAATATTTTTCCGTATCTAGCTGGATTTTTATGTTTATCTAGAGACTAAAAATTTTGTAGAACGGCAACACTCAACTTTTGTAGAAACAGGTTTTTAAGTTAAATGTTAATTAAATAACAATTACTTATAAATAATATAATTAGTCAAATTTTAGATATGAAACTAATTACATTAAGCCAATTTAATACCAATTTTAATATAAAGTTGTTCAACGAGGTCTAAAATGACAACGACTAAAACGGAAGTCGCGTCTGTCAGTTGATGACATTCGCTATCGGTCAGCGAATGAAAGAAAAGAAATTCGCGCAGAATGAATCAAGAAAGCATACTAGCTTGTTGCGCCGTATGCAACCAAATTACACATAGAAGATGTGCACGCTGTCTCTGCGTTTATTATTGCAATACTGAACATCAACGACAAGACTGGCGACGGCATAAACGGGAATGCCTACCCAAATCAACAAACCCTCAACCTAGTCAAGAAAAAGTGGAAAATATTGACTCTGAAAAAGTTCTTCAGCAAGATTTGACATCTGCTGGCTTTGCTCAGAAAAGCGTCCAACGGGAAGACACCAAAACGGCAGGAAGTGGAAGTGTTAAGAGACGATCTAAAAAGACTAAAAAGAAAAACGGGAAGAAGATTTATGATAAATTAACAACGCAACTTTTGAATAACATTGCAGAAAAGCAAAACGACGTTGGTGCTTCAGACGCCTCCGATGAAACAGTCAAAGCGGGACCATCTAGTAAAGAAGCTAGTGTTATATCTAGTGTAGTTTATACAAATCAGGAATTAAGTCAAGGAAGTGCCATTACCTATGAAGGTTCATCAGAACAAGAGATTTTAAGTGAATCCGCTCAACAGTTAAACATGGTAGACTTTGCAACGCCAGCAACAACTGATATTCTAAGGACAGTGAATATGGTTGATATAGCAATGCCTGTACAAGCAAATTATGGTGAAGAACACGTTTCTAGGAAGGAATATCCTGAAGCATCCTTGCGAGGAGCTACCGCCCCATTCAATTATACTCCTAATAGTTATCAAGTAGATACGAGTGACCCTAGTTATGGTATTTGCCAACGAGTTATTAAAGACATGACTAGGTATGGTGTTTGTGTAATAGACAATTTTTTTGGTAAAGACCGAGGTACCAATGTGTTGAATGAGGTGAAAGAAATGCACAGAGCAGGAATATTCACAGTAAGTATTTATTCAATCCTTGTTTATGTGAAGGTTGACAGACAAGCTGACAGTCTCGAGTTGTTCTCAAGTTTTCACTTAGCAACACAGTTTGATTTATTTCTATTTACCTAAATACCTGATTTAATTTTTTGTTTTTGTAGCATTACTGCTACCGGCAAAATTAACCACCCACCCTGATTTTCATGTTTATTTCAAAAATTATTCAACATGTTTAAAAATATTGTTTAGGAATTGCTTTTGGGTATATTTTAACAATAAAAACCATGCCTATTAATAATAATAATAATTTAATTTCTCCACAATTTACAAAGTTTAGGTACCTACATCTATGGTATTAAGTGCTACATTTTGTGTGAGAGACTGAAGCCTTATTATTGCCACATTATGCAAAATATACCGCATTAAGAAAATTGTTTTTACATAGATAACAAAATAATTATTTTATTGTTTGTTGTATATTGTTTGTATTGTTCACCTATTATATTAGAAGAATACAAGATGGTTTCTTTTTTCTTTTTTTCTAAAAATAAACATTAATTGGTTTCTTATGAAAAAAAAATGTTATAAAATAACAGATAGACAAGATTTTAAATTTATTTAATTTTTAAATTTAATAATGTGCATTTTCCACCTGAACTCTTATGACTTCCATAAACCTATTAGGTAGTACATCCATAATGTTCTGAATGTAATTTTGGGGAACATTGTTCCATTCTTCAATTAAAGCACATTTGAGCTCTCCGAGGCTGGAGGGAGCTGGTAAACATGCTCGAATTCATCTTTTTAGGATGTCTCAAACATGTTCTCTAGAGTTGAGGTCAACACTGTAAGCCAGCCATGGTAATCTTTGAATAGGCACTGTTGACACATGTAATTTGTATATTAAGGGAAAATTGGCCCCTATAACAGGTGCAAACGGAACGACTTAATCCTGAAGAACCTCTTCCACATACCTCTGAGCATTAACACTACCTTTATCAAACCTTACAAGGACCATATGCGCCTTGAAACAAAATCATCGAGGAATCAATCTGGGTGAAATGCTTCCAAGACCTCTTTCAACCCACCTTTTTCATACATAGTCCAGTGAATAGAGGAGGGTTACCTCACAAAGGTCCGGTAGTTCTAAATTTTTGATAATATGTTGTCTAGGATGGATGGAAGTGTTTAACATGCAAAATGCACAATTCTCCCCCCGCTGCCGCCCCAGCATAATGAAAAAACCGAAAAAAATGGGCTCTTTCTTCAGATTTTCGGTTATATCTTCGTTTGGGTGCATTTTAGCTAGAAAACAGTTTTACACAATGTTGTAGAGAATTAAATTGTCTATAATTTGTTTCTAGGACTGTTAGTTACGGAGATATGCACTTTTTAAAAAAATGAAAGAAGTTGCATTTTCCAGAAATTTGTCAAACTTCTAACTTTAGAACGCTGTAAATCAGTTATGTCAGAATAAAATTTGTAGGAAATTTAATTACCTACAAAACCCATGTACACTTTTTAAACCAATCTATATGGAGTGGAGGGTAAAAGTTAAAGTTAAAACAACGGAATATTGCTTTTTTTGCTAATATTGCTAAAATAATTAGTGAAAAAATTCACTAATTATTTCATAAAAATCGGTCCAGCCGTTTCGGAGGAGTTCTGTTACAAACACTGTGACATGAGAATTTTATATATTAGATATATATATGTGTTCTACTGATGTTGTATGTGGATTAATAAGATGAGATTATTATAATTTAAGCTTAAAGCTTAATTAAAATGATGATAATATTCACATTCAAAGTTAGCACAGAAGTATGGAGATAAGTGGATCATTTGCAGAGTTTGGGTATCAACAACATAGTTATACTAAAACTTAACTTACTAAAACTTATACTAAACTAAATTATACTTATTCTCTATAGTGTACAGTATGCATGTACGAACTTTCGCATATCACCCAGCAGACAAATTATCTATGAATAAATTTGTATAGACTCAAAAAATAAATTTTCTTTGCAAACACTTTACAATAACTCTTCTTCTCTGTCTTATTTTGGTTATGGCTCCATCACATCTTCTCCGATGATTTTTCCAGTGTCACTTTTAAAAATAGCAATATAAAAAACTCAAAATTCAAATTAAAATCAAAAGTAGCAGATCCCGAAACTAGTCACTCAAGTAAAGTACTTTAATTTTTTCTTTAAATTTTCCAAAACAGGTCTGTCAAGCCCAAAGTAGTCAAGTCTACAATAACTCAACAACTAAATGAGTTATGGAGTTATTCAAAGTTAAACTGAAATTCAAAGTTACCCAACTTGACAGTACCTTATTTATTTTATATTATTGCATTGCTTGACATACAATGCAAATCATTTGCCCACAATAACATACTAGTCAATATTCATTTACCTTTTAGAAGTTTAGATGTAAATTAATTTTACGTAATATAACCACTAAAACTCAGAGAGCAAAATTGAGAGTGCCAGGAGAAAATTAGATTGGATACAGGAAGATTATATCATAAATAAAGTGTAAATTATTGGATTTTTTTTTTCTAATGTCGCCTATATAACATAAGCAATGCCACAGGTGCTCCAAGTGTGATGCCGATCATAGTAGTGGGGGGTCTAACTTGGACCTACACCCTACAACAGGACTGATTGGAACATGTTGTAGGGTGGTGGTCCAAGTTAGACCCCACAGTAGGATTAAGGATAAGGGATTGGGAAGGGATAAAGAAATGGAAATGGCTTGTGTATATTTGCCTATAAAGACAAGCAACACAAAGATGACATGCAAGTGCACTTAATCACACAGTAATGAGTCCTGGCGTCCCATACTTACCTGTCAAAATACAAGAGCCCATACAAAACCTTATTGCATTATGGTCTCCTACAAGGGATTGGTTACTGCCGCCATAATTTATGAATGTTGGAGTACTTTGTGCCCTGCCATTACTAAAAAACCCAGCAAGCTTTGCAAAATTAAATCTGATATAAAAACAGTAAGATACTTCAAGTTAACACAAAAGAAGTGCCATCTGTTGGCTTTTCTATTAATATATTTTTGAAAATCTATATTTTTGATAATAAAACCATAAAAAAAAATTTAGTGCACAGCCGTGTCTGTCCATTAAATATTTTTTCCAAAAAAAATTTGTACACATTATACTTATATTACTGAGATCAAAAAAATAGGTTTTAGAATTTTTGTCGGTTTTGTCTGTGCGTTTGTGGAGGGTAATCTCAGAAACGGTTTAATCGATTTGAATGCGGTTTTCACCAAGCTTCCCATGACATTTAGTGTTTGTTTAATTCCAATCGTTTTACAAACAAAAAAGTTACACGCTATACTGAATACCACGCGTACGAAGTTGGCGGGCTCAGCTAGTAGTAAAATAAATTGTTAACATTTAATTGTATTAAAATTTTGAAGTCACTGTACAATATAATTCGGTCTATTAAATAATAGAAAAATGTCTAATAACTTAAGCTTAAATACTAAATCACAGAAACCTTGAATGGACTCCTACTTAATCCATTTACTCAGAGTTTCAAGAGGTAACTAAATTAGTATGAAATGTATGGGCCTTTGGATGATTATATACGATTGATACTTACATGATTATTAGCTTTATTAGGGCATCCTAACTTCTATATTCACTTGTGTTTCATTTTTAATTATAACCTTCAAGTAATCAATAAAAGAAGAAAATTACATAATCAGTTCAAAATAATTTCTTATTGAAGTTTGTGTTTTAAATTTCAAGTAATGTTTGTAATGGCAAGAGACTCTGAATTCTGCAATCATACAATTGGGCGACTCAATAGTAGTAAATTATCCCTTAGAGATGTCAGGTCTTGCCCTTAAGCCAAGTGGATTCTCCCTACACCTTTTCTGCATAAGCTGCATAATAGCTGCTACGCCTCCTGGCGATGCAAGGTCTTTCACATAAAAATGAAAGCAATAGCCTGAGAATCTTAATACCTACATTGTAATTTCAAGTTTCTGGTAGTGAAGATTCATTGATAGACTGTGATACTATTATGTGAGTAGAATTTAAAAAAAAAGCTTCCTTTAGTAAACATCTGTACACAACAAGAAGCTCATTTGTGTAAAATCTCATTCGTTTTTATTATACAACATAACTAATCAATTCACATGTCATGTGTAATAATAAAATGAAATTATATTCATTCTAAAGGGCCCGTTGTTCACCTTTATTACCCTTGTTTTGTTGTGTCCTTCAGAAGTTATTAAATAAAGAATATAGAAAACTACATACCTTTATAGCTATAAATTGAACTGACACGTGTATTTACATTTTCCAGTTTCTTATCTCTATATTTCTTAGAATATTGTTGACAAAATAAATGTTTTATTATGTTAGCAGACCTATTATTATAAGTATGTCATTATCAGTGCAGGGTAAAGAAAATTGATTCTTTGACTGTATTTATTTTAGGAGAAAATTTAATGGAAACACCCAAAAACAAATTAAAATGTGATTTTAAGGTTATTTTTAAGGAAATGTAATTTTTTTTTTAAACTAGCTGACCCCGCAACTTGATACGCGTGGTATACGGTATAGCAGGTAACTTTTTTGTTTGTAAACCGATTGGAATGAAACAAACGCTAAATGCTACGGGAAGCTTGCTACAATACATCAGTGAAAAACTGAAAACCGCATTCAAATCGGTTAAGCCATTTCTGAGATTAGCGTGCACAAACGCACAGACAACACTAAAACCTATATTTTTTTACCTCTGTGTACAGATTGTTTTTTTTGAAAATATATTTCATGTGCAGACATGGCTCTACATTAAACATCGTTATGATTACAATTGTACCTGGTACCTGCAATTCGCCCGCGTGTAATTCAGATTGTTCCTCGGTATCGGTAAAAATCAATTCGCAGTGGTTGGCGGTAGCGTACGCGTATTGACTTTGCAGTACCTCTGGTTTCACGGCACGGTAGCGCTTTAAAAATATCGTATTATCTCTTTACAATACGTCCAAAACATGTAATAATAATAATAATAAAGCCCATTTATTTCCAATCTACAATAACATATTGTGACTTAAAATATAAATAATAAAACGTATACCTAAATTTATTTGTTTTAGTCATATCATTATCGCTTTCGTTGCCATTGATCGGAACCCCTTCTTGGGTAAAGGCCTCCAAAACATGTAAAAAGCAAAATTCACGTGTATTAAATAGTTGTGACGATAAACTTGCTGATTTTGATAAGAATATATAATTTTGTTGATAACCAATAAACATCACCAGTAATTCACGCTTTTAATTTTTTTTTATAGGTGGTACAAGAAGTAGTTCAATATAAATAAAAACAAAAGTTACATATATATGCTGACGCTGACTTTTTTGTAGGCATTATCAAGACAACTTTTCTATAGAAATCAATCATAAATATCTCTCACCGTTAAAACAGCGTTCGAAAGAAACCTTTTCCATTTGACAGGTTTTTTTTGCAGTTACTTTGCAAATTACACGAAAAAGCCTTTTTATTTTACGGCATATTATATAGCCTTTATCCATCTTGAAATGCTATTCTGTTTGTGAAAGATTTTTTTAAATCGGATGAGAAATTTCGAAGACAACATACGTACAATCTTTCACAAATACTTTTAACTTTTTATATAAGAATGCATTATACAAAAGAAAAAAAAATGCAAAATGTATATTAACAGAGGCGACTCTGACTGAGGAATATTACAAATTTAAATGTCTTGCTACTAGCTGAATCTCTATGAAAGATACTGTTATTTTATTGGAAAAATTATGTGTGTTTTGTTATTCTTTCTGTACACCATAACAGATGGTAGCACGAAAACTCAAAAAGTATGTCATGAATGTGAAATTTTTCGCTTCTTGAATTCGGTTTAGAAAGGTCAAATGGATTACTCTTGTGCTAGAACTTTCACAACAGACTAAAATCAGTTATACTCTCAAAATATATCTACTCAAAGATGAGCTCAGCTTGCAGACCAAAACATGTTCTTGGTTTATACACATCCAATTGCTTACAATATGTCTCGTCGGTTGTCTCACACATTTTTGCCCCATCTTTGGTCTACACTTTAGCTAGAACTTTTTATCTCCCATTCGACAAATATGACGTTTCAACTTCTTTTACATCAGTGTACACAGCACTGATTAACTATTACTTAATTAATAATTATTTCTTAACAATCGCTTGATCCTATTACAGAGATATCCTCTGAAATAACTCCTTCCATTGTTCTCTGCTTGACCTGTAGGTTTCTATTATGGACTAGTTGTGCCCGCGATGTATGTCGCGTAACTTTTTTGTTGGTAAACCGATTGGTAGGAAACAAAAACTGAATGTTACGAGAACTCGCAACGGTGAAAACCGCACTCAAATCGGTTAAGGCGTTTCTAAAATTAGCGTGCACACACGCAGAAACAGACAACTGTTTCATTATATGATAATGATTAGTGCGGTATTGTCCCTTACACTAATGTTTGGCGTGCTCTGCATTCCAAAGACCTCCATAACCGAGAAATATGCAGTCTTGAGGAATATTTCCTTAACATCGAGTGCAATATTATATTTACATCACAATGTCGTGGCAGTTGACAAACACTTCACTCCGCTTTGCTTATCTCACGAGAACTGGCGCAAACCAACAATATTGAGTAATGAGAACCGCAGGGAGGTATGGAAGAGCAAGGAATTACACACGGGCGATTCTATCGAGCCCTCACAGGACCTCGCTCACTTCGGTAAACTGGACTACGCTTCGGTGACCTCTTTGGGGAAACTTTTATTCTTTTATATTATTGAACGAATTAAATATGTAAAGAATAATAATAATAATTTCAGTTATGTCCGACAATTTAGTCCATAGATTGGAGTAAAAATTAAAATTGAAACTTAAAAATTAGGCAAAATGTATAAAAGTTTAGTGAAGTTTTTTTTTTCTTACATATACGTATTATTTATGTATACATATTTAATATAGTCCAGTCATTATATGTAAAAAATTACAACATTACAAAATGAAAAAAATTGCAAGGCGTAAAACTGCAAAATTGGTATAAATCGGCGACTCTCCGTTATGATACGAAAATTGTAGATAGGTAATACTTTTTGTTGTTTTTTATGGTCTACAATTTAGGTGAATTTAGGCATTTTTCACTTATTATTGATCGTTGTTGAGATATCAGACGAGAAATTTTAAAATTAATAGGTTGAAACTTGTTTTTTCTGTTTTTTTTTTCTCAGACAAAAATTACGATTTCTCTCAGGCTATCTCCCCACGCTATCTATGCGTTTCAGAGCGCGTAAACAGTGAAAAACAAATTTCAACCTATCAATTTTAAATTTTCTCGTACGATATCTCAACAACGATCAACGATAAGTGAAAAATGTACATGACCTAAATTGTAGAGCATAAAAAAGCAACAAAAAAGTATACAATAGCATTTTTCGTATCATGACGGTGAGCCGAGTAATCGCAAAAAAAAATTTAAAAAAAAAACCTTTTTCAAGATTGCGGTGACAGCTCATGAGAAATCTGGGTCCATAATTAGAAATTAAGCTTTCTTAAGTCCCCCACACAATATCAAAAAATCAGCGCCCTGCAATTTTTCTCATTTCTTTTTTCTTTGCCTTTATTCCGAACATAATGACTGGCCTAAAATGATGTTTAAAATTGCGAGTCTGTTCATTCAAGAACGTTTTAAATTTTGCTATTAGGTTAGTTTTTATGAGTGGGACACTAAGCGAAAGCGATATTACAGTACTAATTCTCTCTCATGATCTCTAATGGAGAGTTGTAGATTCAGCTCCTATACACCACGGACCAGCTGGACGACGACGTATTGTATTGTATAAAAAAAATGCAAAATTTGTAATGTTCTGGGAAATATTTTTCTCTTAGGCACCCATGCCTAAGAGAAAAATACTATGTAATTTGTAAATAGTTTTAACTTTTTTTCCTTGACCGCCAGGCAGGGCAGCTGGTCTCAAACCGAGACAGCACCGAGCCGCAGACGATACGCAGCGACCGCATCACGTGGATTGACGGCAACGAACCGCAATGTTACCACATCAAGCAATTAATTAGTCAAGTAAGCTATTTATTACTATTATTATTATTACTTTAATAATTTATTACTCACTTTTTCTTAGGCTGGTGATCCAATTAATATTAGGTTGATCCTCGTATCCACGGGACAATCTGCCAACATAGTAATGGGAACTGGCATCCCTCAATCGGCCCTAGGTGGGCCCTGTATCGAATTTTTTAGAGGGCCTCTTCTACTTAACTGTGTTAGTCCAAATAGTCCAAATGGATGGTAAAGATTTTTTGCGTCTGGGCCCCTGTAGCCTGGGGCCCCCCATATAATTGATGTTGACATGTAAGTATCGCTCATATCATTCAGACTAATCTTATCTGTGAACATTGGCATTTTATTTACCGTCTAGCGTGTACAGTGTGTTATCAGACAATTACAGTTTGAGGGAGAATGTATTTTTTATTAATTATATTAGGCGTCTTTATATTATGCTTCGAACTGGCTTTCGATAACTTTGTCACCATATGTTACGAAGAAATAGATGAAACACATATCTAATATGAAAAGGAAAGATATGATTTTTTGTATGTTTGTAATGGATAAACTCAATGACTAATTATCTGATTTAAAAAAAAAATTCGTTATAGAAAGCTGCACTATGAGCGAGTAATTAGTATTTTTAGCAAGTATTTCATTTTCAAAAGCAATTAAAGATTCCAACCAAAATTACGATAATGTAAGACAATTGGCGTACGCTACGAAAAATGGTAATAATAGTAATTAGTAATATTTTACCCACAAAAAGTTGGCGAATCGAAGACTTAACTATTAATATGCTAAACTATCATATCTCAATAACCGTTTTTCGTGTTAGTCAATTGAAAGACGGCTAGAATCGAAATATCACATTTGTATCATGTTAATCTTTATCCAACTAAATAGTTTCATAATCATGGTTGGTTATGTATGTACCTACATGTAAATTCCTTTTTACATTACCCAATCGGACATTTCGTTTAGAAGCTACGACGCCGACGACGGGTATAAATGCTAAAAGTAGAAAAAATGCTGCCCTGTGAGCAAACAGTCCTACGTGTATTAGTTTCCTAAAGTATTAGTTGCCTAAACAGTGTATTAGTTACCTAAACTTTTTTTTTATTACTTTATTATATGGTCCATGAGCCAGGTACAAATTTCATCAATCATTTCCTCTCGGGCAATAAATAATAAAATGCTTCCGTAAAAGACGAAGTCGCGTGCAACAGCTATTTAGAAAATAAAGTTGCTGTCCGCCTCTATTTCTCCCCTAACTAGATAGTATACTAGAGACGTGCCTCGCAATTGCGCACTACAAGGTATTTTTGTAGTTCAACGTGATTGACGTTGAACTTAAATATGTTGGAAAAGCCTTCTTCACATTTTATGAAATATTGTGGAGAATTTTGTGATTAAAGTAGGGCCAATTTAATAGATCACATGTGACATCTGTCAGCTTAGCATCACAGTGAAGCTTCACTGCCAGCTTAAATTCTGTAAAAATTACTGTGCAACATTTAGCGTTCAATGTTGCACAGTAATTTTTTCAGATAAAAATAGACGTTTATTGAAATAATGACAGAAGCTGGCAGTGAAGCTTCACTATGAAGCTAAGCTGACAGATGTCAAATGTGATCTATTAAATTGGCCCTACTTTAGTTCAGAAGCCCCTGAACAAAATGGCTATGTTGATACATGTTTAAATTACATTGTCTGTCAGAAATATTTTTTCAATAGTAGAAATTTTATTAAGCTCATCCTACTTACATACAGGCTCAATGTTTTAATAATATCATTATGTTTCTGTAATAAAGTACGTTTGTTATTTTTGTAGTATAAATGTAAAAAAGATTAAGAGCACTTCTAAATTAAGATAACTATATGGTCACAAATCGCAAAAGAAAAGAACCGATTCGTCAACCTTGCTAACTCTCGTTTCCGTAACGTTTCGTTCCTAAATTTTTGGAAATAACACCATGTAGATAGTTCAAATAGTTCAAATTCTTGATTTAATTATTTTATTTTTTCTAGATATATTTGTGGATTGGATTAATTTGTGGAATTTTTACTAAAAACTAATATTTTGTCTACATTCGGAACTTTTATCACTTTTTAATAGGCTTATCAATTTTAAAAACATTAAAAAATTTTAGACAGGGCAATATAAAATTTTACATATTTGTCATAATCAATTCCATTAAATTCTTAACGGATACTTTAGAAAAAAACAAAGACTTATTCTTGAATAAAATGGTCATTTACATATATTTACATACTATTTTTTTTAATATTGGAGATAACAAATTTTATTCAAGGACACGTTCCTTTGTTTTTTAAAGAAGCACAAATTAAAATATGCTCGCGACAGCCGGGATTCGAACCGACTAAAATCCGAAAAAATAACACTTGTAACTACTTACTTAATCAATAATTTATACTTGACATTAAGCAAATAGAGTCAATCAAAAGAATGTAATCTCTCTAACAAACATGATTTTTATTCCATCCTGTAGTTGTGGGTATTTGTCCAATATATGGCCTACATAATTCGCGTACTAAACCAGTTCTTACTGTCTGAATGAATTTACTTTTGAAAGCAAATAACATTGTTATTCGTGAAGTTGTTAAATATGAATCACTTCATAACTCCAATCTCCAATAGATTATTAATATTTTTAAAATGACTCTGATAAGGCATTTTTTTCGAAATGAATGGTTCTTTTCCAGTCGGCAAACAATACAGAAGAGAAAATTACATATCTAATCGCTCAAGGAATTAATGACCAAAATTTTCGATTGCGCCGTAACTTTCCATTAGCATTAATGTCGGTTGAAATTTTGTCAAACCAAATGTTTTGATGCAAGTTGATGTGATTATTTCCGTTTGCAGGTAGACAATATTGTTTTGATGGCGAATAAAATCTCGAACAATGGGAAAATGGGTGACTACTTCATCAATGGAAGAACGAAGGTAATTATTTTTTTATCAATTTACTCTTTTCTTTTATGTAAGATCGGCAGACAGGCTGACGGTAGCCACTTGATGGTAGGTGGCTACCGTCGCCTATAACACAAACAACGCCACGAATGCTGCAAGTGCGCTGCCGATCATAGTGGGATTGATGATAAGGGATTGGGAAGGCATGGGGAAATGGGCTCTGGCATCCCTCACTCATTTACCGAAACACAAAAGCACACGTGCTGTTATTTCACGGTGGTCACTGCCGCCAGACGGGCTGCCCAAATGACTGCGAAACGCAGTAGTGCCCTGCCACTACTAAAAATATGTGCATACAGGTAGGTAATGTATGAATTAGTAATCAATGTCTAAATAAACCTTCTATAATCTGATTTTAGACGAATACAAATGTATTTATTTGTTTATTTAATAATACTCCAACAAAATAAAAAGTTATTGAGGTACAAAATTGTCTTGGAAAATATTGACATTTTCCGTCTTACTACAAAAGATTAAATAAGCACTGTCTAAACACGTGCTTACGTAGACAATGTATAACTATTTAAACATTGTTAGGCGAGCGCTTAAAATATCCTTACCACAAATCCTTGTTTAGCGCTTGTTTTTGTAGATAGTGTTAAAGTACGAGAATGATATTGCATTATGGCAACCCTGACAAACATTCATTCAGTCACTCGCCCTGAATTCATGTCGTTTTCATTTTACGCAGATTTTGGTTTTCACAAGCTATTATTACGGACTATAGTAACGATATAAGTAAATTATCAAATTGGAATAAGGCACAAATTACAACAAATACGTTAGATTGTTTATAAAATTTTGTTATATCAAAAAACATTGCGCTTAATGGAACGTAACTGACACGGGCGTAATTGTCAAATGTCAAGTTGGATTTGTTAATTTAATATTCTTATTTTCATAAATTCCAATTATTATTATTAACATGGATAAAAAACGTGAGCGCGGCGTTGCGTCATCGTAATATTCGAATGGATTAATTCGCTCGCGATGTATCCTATCTCACAAAATTATATATCCTTATAAATAATTCATATCCTCCATACGTAATCAATTAAATTTAAAATATCCAGTCATTTCAAAAATCAAAAGAAATCTTTAATATTACGCAAAACGATTACAAATTTGACAGCACGTCCAAGGAGAAGCCGCTAACTAGATAGACATTTGTTAATCAAGCATCTGGCGGTATTTAAATTTAAATAATGCTCAAGCATTGTCTAACCCTAAACAATGCCTAGACACTGTTTTGTAGTAAAGTTTTATTTAACCACGTGTACAAAGCCTGTTTAAAGTATGTTTAATGTTTTTGTAGTAAGACGGTCCTTGGACGTGCTGTCAAATTTGTAATCGTTTTGCGTAATATTAAAGATTTCTTTTGATTTTTGAAATGACTATAGATATTTTAAATTTAATTGATTACGTATGGAGGATATGAATTATTTATAAGGATATATAATTTTGTGAGATAGGATACATCGCGAGCGAATTAATCCATTCGAATATTACGATGACGCAACGCCGCGCTCACGTTTTTTATCCATGTTAATAATAATAATTGGAATTTATGATAATAAGAATATTAAATTAACAAATCCAACTTGACATTTGACAATTACGCCCGTGTCAGTTACGTTCCATTAAGCGCAATGTTTTTTGATATAACAAAATTTTATAAACAATCTAACGTATTTGTTGTAATTTGTGCCTTATTCCAATTTGATAATTTACTTATATCGTTACTATAGTCCGTAATAATAGCTTGTGAAAACCAAAATCTGCGTAAAATGAAAACTACATGAATTCAGGGCGAGTGATTGAATGAATGTTTGTCAGGGTTGCCATAATGCAATATCATTCTCGTACTTTAACACTATCTACAAAAACAAGCGCTAAACAAGGTTTTGTGGTAAGGACATTTTAAGCGCTCGCCTAACAATGTTTAAATAGTTATACATTGTCTACGTAAGCACGTGTTTAGACAGTGCTTATTTAATCTTTTGTAGTAAGACGGTTTATGTTTAGCACGCGCGATCCTTTTGCGATTGGGTGTATTGTGTACACTTTTTTTTAAGAGGGAGATATCTTCAAAAGATACCCTGTGAACAAATGCCGCATGCAGTGCATATAGGGGTTATGTGGGGCTTTTACCGCGCTAAAACACCCCTCGAGATGGGTGTGGTTCTAGTCCATAGGGAGGGCCTTTGGAACCGTCACCGGTCGTCATAGTCGTCAATAGAGGATAATTCTATGTGTTCTTTAAATATGTATACATAAGCTGTGACTAGGGGTGAAAATGGTGGATCAGTTTTTCTTTTTCAATTAAAATCGATTTTTAAATCGTGCTCGTCGCTTTACAAAATTTTGAAACAACAAAATTAACCTGTGATTGACTGTATAGTGGCAAGGTGATTTATACCTAAAGGATGTTTTTAGTTTTCGAGTAGTTTAGTTTCACACCAAACCATTTTTGAATCACTTAGAGCTTACCTACTTAGACTTTAATTACCGACTAAACATCCGAAAAAATCGTAGGTCGCTTTAATTCTTAAACTCGTACTTACTGTAGCCATTACGTAGATAGGTACCTACCGTTACGTAGTTTACCTACTGAAGAATAAGACTTCAAATTTGCGGTTAGAAAATGGTACATATTTAAATAATGTGAAAATTTGACGTCGCAGACATAAAATTTAATTGAAAATATTCATATAATAATTTATTCAATGCAAAAAACTTATCTAATTCGTACCTACATACTATGTTCGTTATCATTAATCGCTAATGTAGTGATACGATACGGGATCGCCCGCTTGTACGATAACGTCCAAAATAAAGTTGTAACACGCGTGCGCAGTGAAGATTTGCGTACGTGACTAGAGGCATGGCCGCCTCAGGGGCTAACTGGGGGGGGCGGGGGCCACTGTAAACATTACCAACGACAACGACCAACGAATCCCACGCCACCAATATTATTATGGTAGGGCTCGCCTCCGATACTATACAGAATTACTCACACGCTTTGTAACTATCATTCATTCTAATAGACTATAGATAGTATTTCATTATTTATATAAAACGAAGAAACATCCTCAGGAGTCTCTGAATATGATTAATGATCCGAATGTTTAAAACGAAATTGGTGCCTTCAAAACAGTTGAAATTGTTTTGATTACAGTTTACAATCTTCAAGGACTTTAAATTGAAAGAAACCATGGTGTATGTATTTGACAAGCAAAGAAATATATAATTTTTATAAAAAATCTATCGAAAAAAATCTGCATCCGGTTATGTACGACTTGGGGTATCAATTTCCAGCTGAAATTTTGATTTTTAATTTTGAATCAAAATCGTTGTTTTGATTTTTTATTGTTATCTAAGGTTTTTATTTTAGGTAGGTAACGGTATACAATTTCTTTAAAAAGTAAAAAAAGTACGTAAATATATACATATTATAATTTTCTATTATTTTTTCTATTTCCTGTAGCTGTAGTTATATGTTTCTATTGTTATTAATGGTACTTAAAATATGTTATTATTGTTTTAATTAGAATTTATGATATGACGTGGGATTTTTTAATTTTACATACTAGTTCGTCCGAGATATATACTCATTATACACCTTCTGAAGCGAATCAGCGCGAAGCGAAATCGTAACCAGGGATGTTGCGGATGCCGATTTTTTCACATCCGCGGATGTGATTTAAGATCTCATATAAATATAGTATATGAATGAAGAATTTAAACAATGATAAAGTAATTATTAACATTTTTATTAATGAAAATTAGTATCAATTATTATAATGCTCCTATTTTTTTTAACTTCACTTATACTAAAATTATCATATTAGTAGGTGAAGTTAAAAATAGGAGCATTATACCTATCTACTTAACAAAGAGTAATATTGCCGCCTTTTCTGATTCAAGGCGGTTATGCAGAGGTTCGTAAATTAAACCCGCTATACTAAATAATTGTTCGCTAGGAATACTACCCCGTGGAGTGGATAATATTATCTTAAATTCCTCTCGATGAAAACTCCACCATTTCAGAGGATTTTCATCCACATTGACTCTATGAGTATATTCCTTTTTGAGTAAAGGAACTTGTATTACATTCGGATCCGCATGAACATCCGCATTGATTATTGCGGATGCGGATGCGGATGCAGATGTCAAAATCTATGCGGAAGTTCCGCATTTACGGATGCGGATGCGAATATTCGCAACGTCTCTGGATCGTAACGTAGTAAACTGCGACGCGAATTGCAGCGAATGCGACTTCGTCCGATTCGTGATAGCTGAAATGCACGATTCGTTCGAGCACATTTTTGCCTCACTCACCGAAACACAACACACGTGCGGTTATTTCACGGTGGTGTTCTGTAAGGAGATGGTTACTGCCGCCAGACGGGCTGCCCAAATGACTACGAAACACAGTCTGCCCATGCACTAAAGCAAGCATTAGCATGGGACTTTACGTAAGGAATATTTGGCCAATAATAAAGAGAAAATCGGCTTTACTTGTCCGCTAAAGTCTATTTGGACTTTTATATTATGTGAGTCAATTAGCGCGTGTTGCAAGACTTGCAAGGCTGTCTATTTCTTGTTACTTGTATATTTATAGTGTAGGTTACCAATGTCATTGACGGTCGTTATACGGAAGTTTTCATATTTGTCACGCACATTACAAGTATTTAACAAAATAAGCGTGCTCTTGATCTTCCTGTATTACGTGGCCCATTTCCAATATTCCAACAGGTGTAGTCTATGGTTTCATTGAGACAGGTC
Source organism: Bembecia ichneumoniformis (assembly GCA_910589475.2). NCBI lineage: Eukaryota > Metazoa > Arthropoda > Insecta > Lepidoptera > Sesiidae > Bembecia > Bembecia ichneumoniformis. The sequence continues at coordinate 4,528,508 of OU342537.1, read as the reverse complement.
ACGGATTGTGCTTCATATATTATGTAGTACGATTTGGTAACACCTCCCCTATAGCAGTTTTTACGAAGGACTAAGTACTAACCTCGAACCGAACACAATTTTTACCAAAATGAGCCCAACCTATGAATTAAAGTACAATTTTGCCCAACAAATTTTTGCAGTTTTTCGGAGATGACCGAACAGATTTAAAATTAAGTTAATTTTATTACTGTGACAAGAAAAGTTTTTTGGGCAGTAATTTACTATTTTTTTCTCAGAAAATAGAATTTTTTGTATACATTTGCCCTGTTCATTTTTAAATATAGTCTGTATATTATGCACTCTAAAAAGTCAAATTAGGTAACGAAACGCTTCTCTGCTAACTTTATTATTATGTGTACAATTGCTTCTCTATGTTAATTTATAAGTTAGATTATAATTTATAAGTGGACATTTTTACTAATTTTTGCTATTATTTTTATTTGCTTTTAAAAAAGTTTATTGGATATAATTTTCTCGATTTTTCTCTCTGTATAGGTACTTAAAATATTATTTAAAATTTGTGATAGGCCAATGGTTTTTCTTTATTTTAATAAATATATAACATTTCAACATCCTACTAGCGGTTGACAATATTTTTTAAATTAAATTTTAATTCTATTAACGTCCTTTGAGGAAGCATAATTTACGAATGGTGAACCAATTATTCATATAATAAACATACATAATTAATATACTATACCTACATACATATTTATAAAATGTTCTGTATGTTCAATGTTTTTCCGCTAATTTCTGCTAAACCACCTAACGAATTTTGATATGGTTTTCACTACCGGAAAGAGCGATAAACGAGGAAAGTTTGTGTGTATAATTTGTTAATTAATGTGTTGTTTGTCTGTTTTCCACTAGTGTGGCAGAGCGCAATGCATAACTATTAAGCAGTCATTAATCAAAGAAAGAAAGAAATTATATTTTATTCAAAACAAACACCAAGTAAGTACATAAACGAGCTATTGAGAAGGCTATGCTCGGTATTATACTGCGAGATCGAATCAAGAATCCGTACAACAAATCGGGCAAGACGAACGAATTCGTATACAAACAAAATAATCTGTAAATCGTTCGATTGAAAAAAAAAACAAAGCTTTTGTATTTCACGACATCTGTGTCAGTCAATTTATTGTGAGAATGCAGGCCGGTGTGTTTGCAAGGGCGTAGGTGATATATGTGACTGTGACGTCACCAGGGTCTACGTGATATGTGGAACGTGGCGATGTTTGGTATTTATTCGCTGCGACTCGGAAGATAAACATTTCCCCGCTCACAATGCTATTTACTTAACATTAGTGCAAACAGTGATCACAAGTTTACATATTTACTCGTACGAGGTGCAACTGTACACAACTCACTATCTGGTTAGTGATAGTATAGGACATTATACTACTAGATTGCAATAACAAACTAGCTTGCTTAAAGTGTTCAACTTGTTCAGCGCCATCTATTGTCGTCCGTCAACAAAAAGGATCAAGGTGTATGTTTTTGAAAATCTGTACAAAACAATGTTAACAGTGTAAAGCAATGATTATTATTTGTTGACATATTACGGTCTAATCAAATTTGTACGAGACTATTTCGAAATTTGATAAGTCATGACAAAAAACGAAACAATTAATAAAAAAAATCTCATATTTTTTGAAGAAATAATAATAGACGCAATTTTTTTTATTTTTATTAAACAAAAATTATACAATATTTAAACAAAAATTAAATGGGTTAAGTATCTAATCACTTCTATAGAATTCCAAAGTACCAGTGGTAACTTTCATAAAAAAATGGTAAGAAAAGTGACAAATTGTTAAAAAAAAAGGTCAAAAATCAAAGTCACTATATTTGTGTGAAGGTAGCGAGACAGGCTGACTGTCCACTTGGTGGTAGGTGTCTACCGCCGCCTATAACACAAGCCACGCCACAGGTTCTGCAACTGCGCTGACGACTATAGTAGGATTGAGGGTAAGGAATTTGGAAGGAACCCAGGTACCCGACGGTTTGAAAATTGGAACATACTATGTATCACCAAGCAGTTCTACCCAAATCCTATAGATGTCGCCGCTTCATCTAATTCTATCGTAGTATAATAAATGGCGCCATCAGTAGTGTTATATTTTTTAATTTTCAACGCGGACAAAGTCGCAGGCACCAGCTTGTTCTACTGTAAAAATGCGCTTTTTGTATACTCCATAAAACATACCATGAGCTCTGTGACAACTCGTATATTTTCAGCAAACATCGACCTTATTGCAAAAAGAATATTGCATCTTTCTTGTACGCGCCTCTAGCCGCTGTGGAGCGAAGAATATTAATTCTTTTCACATTAACGTTAAGGTTTATTTTAACTAAAAATATACGAGTTGTCACAGAAATCAAGCTATGTTTTACAAAGTATGTTTATAAATTTCCGAACAGAGGTAGGTACCTGTTTAATGAATGTGAGAAGCAAACGACGCATAAAAGCGACAAATTTTATGGTAATATTCTTTCGCATTATGCACAAAGAATTCTTTAAATTGTGTAAACTTAAAACTCTTTGTACTATTTGCTCACAATATTAGGTGTGTTGTCACTGTTCAGTTACATACATATTTACATATACAATACAACGATGGTACGTGGCTTCAATACCTATCCGTCATCATGGGCAGGGAAATCCCGCCGCAAACTGTTAACATGGCTTACAGTAGAAAATTATAGAAGAAATTTTTCAGAAATTACTCGCTTTTGTTGAGTTATCTTGTTAATAAACACTCGGTTATTATCTACTTGATTAGGGTAAAAACGCGGACAATTCTTTGATTCATGTCATAAATACTGTCTTCGTGTCTGGAACTGCGTAGATATAACGGGTATTAGGGAAACGCTCCCGAAAATAAAGATTGACTATACCATAATGATAATAAAACGTTGTAAAAAGATTTTTTTTTCTCGTTTTTTATTGTATTTTAAGAGACCTGTCCGGCTTCGCACGGAAGCAATTTTTTTCTGCAAACATATGTATACCTGCATAAATCTTTTTCGTTTATCGCTCTTTCCTTTAGTGAAAACCGTATTAAAATCCATTGAGTGGCTCAGAACAAGTTATCAGAAGCAGACGGCGACCTTATTTTATAACTCTTCTTCGTACAGAAGAAATAGGACCAAACATTATATACGGCAGGATAAGTGAGATTTACCGAATGTCCCTATATTTTTTATTTTATTTATTTATTGTCTATGAAAGCAGCTTGTCTATGGAATCAAGTTAATGATGTCAAACTAATGTTATCAAAAATAAAATAAAACTGAATTTAAAAATAAATGTAACCTAAATTAAAAACCTAAACCTAAATTTCATTAATTAATTTAAAGAAAGCAGATAATATTTCATTAATTTATGTACTTATATTTCAAAATATAGAGGTAAAAATGTCAGTCATAAACCTATAAAATCCCCATAAAGTGCAGGCGTCCAACTGCAAGGTCATGGTGTCCGCTGAATTCGTTAACGCTAAGCATAAAGTATGGTTTTTAGTCAGGGTCGGTTTCAGTATTTAGTAAATAAAAACAGTCAAAGGGGAGATTGCAATCTATACCAAGAAGTATTGAAACATACTTTCTAATCACGTTAATGGGAAGTATGCGGGAAGCGTATCGTACACCCGACTAAAAGGCACAGTGTCGGTATTGGGTACCAGGTTCACTACATAGCCGTGGGAATGAAAATAGTCGATGAACCTATTCTCATTCAAATAAACACAGCATCACATCGAAGGAAACCAACAGAGGGGCTTATTGTTGTTTTTGGAACAGATCGCCATGTCACGGAACGGAAAAGAAAAAAAAAGTTAGGGTCGACGCATACTGGCTCAGCATCGAAGCGTCAATCTAAAAGTTTACATGGCATATGAAACCGTATCTCCACAATTTAGGGCACATATTTCTATTGTGAGAAGAAAAAGGCGTGGCACTCATTTCATCACGATAGAAATATTATTTTTAGATTAACGTTTCGATGATGCACTTCGACTCTGAGCCAGTATGCGCCGAGCCTTGGAAGTATATAAACTGTTGAACGATAGTTTGCTCGACGCAAAAGATGGGTGTCATAAGTATGACAGGTGTATAAACAATATTGCTGAAAAGTGACATTCCATTCAATAGTTTTTTACTTGAAGGAATAACAAATTAACAAACATACACCCTCACAAACTTTTATAATGTTAGTATTATAAAAGTTAAACTTTTATAATGTTAGTATTATAAAAGTTAAACTTTTATAATGATAGTATTGTAGCCTATTGTAGTCGGCAGCGCACTTGCAGCAGCTGTGGCGTTGCTTGTGTTATAGGCGACAGTAGCCACCTACCATCAAGTGGACCGTCAGCCTGTCTGTCGACCTTAACATAAGTAGAAATAACTAACAAAGATTATGTAAAAAATAGCAGTTGTATACGTATGTATATATGTTATAAATCTAGCTCAGAGTCTATTGCACTAATATTTTGAGAAAAAACAACATCTCATACCTACTGCGTGTATGGGTAGTCAAAATCAATATTGTCACTATCCTTCGTTCAGTTCTGTGTCGTAGTCTAAATCTTTTTCAAATATAAATAAAAAACGGCTTGTAAAATACAAAAATACACTTAAACCTACGTAATTGTAATATACATATTATTATTATTATTATTATTATTGTTTTCAGGCAATGGTAGCATGTTATCCGGGATCCGGCAGCCATTACGTGAAACACGTTGACAATCCGAACAAAGATGGCCGCTGCATTACAGCTATCTACTATCTGAATCAGGATTGGGATATCAATAAGTCTGGCGGATTGCTCAGGTAACCGTTTTTAAATTTTGTCCTTTTCTAGATCAAGGCTGTTCAAAAAGTAATGATAAAAATGCTCTACGGAATTTTTTTTAATCAACGCTATTTTTTTTTAAATATTGGCACGGCCCACTGCGTTTCGCAGTCATTTAGGCAGCCCGTCTGGCGGCAGTGACCACCCCCTTACAGAAGACCCCCGTGAAATAACAGCACGTGTTTGGTGAGTGAGTAAGGGATGCCAGAGCCCATTTTCCTATCCAATCCCTTATCCTTAATTTGCACTGTAGTCGGCAGCACACAGCAGTTGTAGCGTTGCTTGTGTTATAGGCAACGGTAGCCACCCACCATCAAGTGGGCCGTCAGCCTGTCTGGCGATCTTAACATAAAAAATAAAATTCAATCTTCCTAATCCACAAATTCTTTTTTGAAGTAACCTCTCGCGGTCTTGCCAATTTTTAAAATACACGATTGGACAACCTCGTCATTGGTCCTAAATCTCCGTCCCCATGATTACAAACTTGAAACAGTCAGAAGACGCAAGGGGCCGAATCTGGACTATACGGTTTCGATGCCGTGAGCCTGCAAGAAATTCACCACAGTGCGATCAAGCGTGGCAAGAAACGCTGTCGCATTACTAAATCATAGTGCAAAATTGAAAATGCCAAAATGGTAGCCATTTGAAATATTTACACATACGGCGAGCTCTCTGACAGTAATTGGCCACTCTTCGCGGATGATAGAAGCAGCTGTATTCTTTATATCCTCGGTACGAGACGTTGAAAGACGTCCTTCTCTACCCTCCTTGAATGATTTATACCACTTGTAGAAAGTCACATGGTTCTTAACCTCAGTTCACTAAAAATGTAACGTTACAACGTTGCTCTAACTTTTTATACACATACATAGGTACTGAAATTAGTAGGCGAATTACAAACGCACTTTACGCAAATCGTCACCCACGTCCAACAACTGCACCGATCGACTTCAAAGCTGCAGAAAAGATGGACAACATGACGGTATGCAGTATTATCAATCATCACATAACATATTCCCCCGGGATCAGTATTATCATTACTTTTTGAACAGCCCTCGTATTGCTACCGTAAATTAAATAATTAGTTATTGATTTACAGTGGAGACGCTGCTTTAAATGGCGACTATCATTGTATTTACGATGATTGTTACAGAGTTTTTCCTTCCGGCACGAATAAGGTGGCAGACATTGCGCCGATATTCGATAGAATGCTGTTCTTCTGGTCGGATCGTCGAAATCCTCACGAAGTGCAACCCGCTTACGATACAAGGCAAGCCACTTGAACATTATTATTTATCTGTTTACTAGCTGTGCCCGCGACTTCGTACGCCTTGAAAAATGAATTTATATGAGTTATAACGCCTGAAAATATCGTTGTGATGACCTAAAAAAAAAACCCTAAAACCCTCGGGAACCTAAAATTTTCAATAATAAAGTATCCTATATTTTAATTCAGGTAATAAACTATCTGTGAGCCAAATTACATCCAAATCCGTTCAGCCGTTTTTGCCTTATTGAGGAATAAACATACAAATTTTTGCATTTTTGATATTGTCAGGATTTTGATATGTATGTACAAAAATGAATTGAGGTATCTACATAGATATGATGTGATACTGATGAACTATGAACGTTGATATGTCTTAACTCGCCACTAGATGGAGCTTTACCGTATCAACGGTAGGTCTAATATTATAAAAAAAAACTAATATTGAATTATTACAGTTCATTTGTGATTTTATTTATGGATATTTTCATTTATTTGTACCTTGTGTTTTCACATTTACCACTATGTTTAAGTGGGCTCTGGGCACCATTTCGGCCTGTATCTTAGAAATCTTCAAGTAAATTTGTTTGGAATAGATATAATATCATGTTTGAAGATTTGTCTTGTATGTGGTCTGATTGAGCAAAGGCTTACTATGTTCCAAAGTCTTCTTGCAAGTGATGCATTGCAAGAAATATCTTTCAAGCCTAAAAATTATAAATGAAATGAATGTTGTGATTTTGTCTGTTTCAGATACGCCATAACTCTGTGGTACTTTGACGCTCAAGAACGAGCTGAAGCCAGAAGAAACTTTAGTAAGTCATTTAAATTAAAGAAGTTTAATAATTTTGTTTTGAATTATTTTTATTGTCATTGTAGCCTGATATTAATCCAATTTTTTCAATAATTATCGTATATTTATGATAAAATTTTCAATTATTTGTGTGTAATTAGTTTATTAACAAAATCCATTACCATTGGAAAAAATAAATCTTGAGTTTTTAAAATAAAAAAGAAGTAAACTTGGATATATGTCTATTAGTCGTGTTAAAATTGCAGGAATAATTTACTGAGATTTGTAATTAAAAAAATATATATTAATTTACATATTCATTAAAAAATGTGAAATTAACTATCAAATAAAAATTAATGTAACTTTTAAGCTTCATAACACATTCAATGCCAGTGACCCTCCTAACGGGTTCTAATTTTTTTGCAATATTTCCTAAACTAAGTTTCAATTCTGTTTAAAATTTCGCAGTTTTGTTTAAAATAAAATCAGAATTCTTCAATACATCGGAGAAAATCAACAATTTCATATAAAAATTATTTATAACTAAAACCGAAGAAAGATTGTAAACTCAGTCTTGCACACATTAAAAAACAGAAAATTGTTTTTAGCTATCTTTGTAAGGATGCATTATAAATATTTATATATGTAATATTATCTTTATCTTATTTTTACTAACTCTTATGCGCATTTTTAATTCATTGCCTATAATAATCGTCTAATAACGGAATTACTAGTCTAAAACAAAACATTCTAAAACATTACATGTGGCCAATAAAGAGGGAATTAATGTATATTTTAATTTAACCATAAATATTCCTAACAATTTAAATAAATAAAAAATACCAAATGTTGGTGATCCCCTATTAAATTAAGACCCAATTAAAGGTGCCATTCACCCGCCTAGCGGGTCCATAGAAATATAGGCGGCATCGTAAGTTACGTTCGAAATTTGTGGCGGTGATGAACGTGTTACGAGGGGCACACTGAAATGATCGGGAATAAGAAAAACCACATGCACGGTATAGCTAAATTGTATTTTATTGTTTTTCGAAGTATTCTCCGTTCAACTTAATGCACTTTTCCATTCGTGCAAACCAATCATTAAAACAGTAATTCCAGTCTGAAGTTGATGTTGACAAAATGGCTGATTTGTACGCTTCCACAGCTGCTTCGGGGTCTTCAAACGGTTAACCGCGTAATAAATCTTTCATTCTAGGGAATGTAAAGAAATCGTTTGGGCTCAGGTCAGGACTGTACGGAGGATTGCTCATCAGCTCAACGTTTTCCTGCTTCAAAAAATCATTTGTCTTCCGTGCCGTATGGGAGCTCGCATTATCGTGATGTAAGATGATGCGACGTTTCGGGTTATTTTTTCGGAGTTCGGCTATCATTTCTGGCAAACAGACCGTGATATACCACTCGGCGGTAACCGTTCTGCGCTCCTGTAAAGGAATTGTAGCAACATGCCCCTTTTTCGAGACAAACGTAGCGACCATTTTCTTTGACACGCTGCGGGAGCGAACCACTTTCGTTGGCTTGACCTCGTCTTCGAAGACCCAAACTGCTGACTGATGTTTTCTTTCAGGTTCGTATGAATAAATCCATGATTCGTCACCTCAGACGATATTATAAACGGCATTTGACTTCCCTCCGTTGAAGCGTTGCAGAGTATTCCGGCACCAATCTACACGAGCCGCCTTTTGCTCTTCGGACAAATTGTGGGGAACCCAACTGGAAACTAGCTTTCTTACACACAGCTCATTATGTAATATCGACTGAATTGCAGTCATTCCGATACTGATAACAGCCCGAATCTGCTCGTATGTCACATAACGGTCATCTAATATAATAGTTCGCACAGCTGCGATGTTTTCAGGCGTGACCGCTGTTCTTGGTCGACCTGCAGAAGAAACAGTGCTGCGCGACACACGACCGCGTCGGAACTCGGCATACCAGCGGTATATTGTCGTTTGACTCGGTGCTTCAACATCATAAATCGAAACAAGTTTGCTGAGACATTTATCTTGAGATAAGCCGCGACGAAAATTGTGATAAATTATGGCACGGAAATGTTCACGCGTGAGCTCTATTTCTGTTAACGACGTGTCAACTTTAAACCAACATAGTTTTTGTTTTTAATAAAAAAAATTAATTGTTTGAATGTCAGATTCTAAGAGGCCAGTATTCAAATTCTAAAAAAGGTTTTATTGTAACTCAATCCGAAATATTCTATTCCCGATCATTTCAGTGTGCCCCTTGTAAAGCTGGGCCCTTCTTTGACAATTGTCACAATTTGCAAAATTGTAACATTTGGAAAATGGTCCGTCTCCGTTGTATATGTTTCACAGGCAGCAAAGGCAAAAAGAATATGTATTTTTGACTCGTATTATTTATGACTCATTAAATTATTATGTTTCTAATACAATAAACGGATTGACTAAATGCATTATCGAAAGTATATAATATAAGAAACTTTGTCTCGTTATTTACTTATTTTTAATTTGTTATTTTTTTCAGTGCAACGTGGGCAACCGTCAACAAGCAACTGATGTTTGTAGTGCCAAGTGGTAGTGTTGCCAGTTATAGATAAAGTGAGCTAAAATTGTGGCAACCTCGTCCGCGCTTATTTCATACGCACAAAGACTTCTATTAGCTAGAGAACTTTGTTATAATAATTATACTAATTGGGGTCTAGTATTGAAATTGTCAATATTCATATTAGAAGTGAACGAAGTCCTATAGGCGAGATTATCATGTCCTTTGCTAAAGGATAAAAAGTGGTCTTCAACTTTTTCTTTATTTCATAATTTGATGTAACAACAACGATAACAAATATTCTTACAAATATTAGTTTGTAAAAAATGCAAGTCATAACTATAATTTAGATTTAAGCTTTATTTTCTTAATAAATATCACACTTTTAAGTATTATGCATTATCACATAGAAAGGATAGAGAATATGTTTTGAATTAATGTTCAAAATATTTACAAGGGGTGATTCAAAAGTAATGATAATGAAAGTGTTAAATACAAAAAATATTTCTTTTTCTACAGTCTCCTAACAAGTCAATGGGTCTAGTCCATTCTTTTCTAAACCCAGGAATTTAAAAAGATATATCTTTGTCTTAACCCTCCCAAAACACCTTCACAGCGTTCATCACTTCTCTATCGTCTTCAAATTTCATTCCTCGGAGATGTTTGGTTTCATAATCAAAATGGACCAGGACTCGCCCAAGATACGATACTAGTTAAAAAAAAATCTTTTCTGCTTGGAACTTTTCGAGGCTTTTATTTTCCAAGCGCAATGACTTTTTCATATGTAAATTTTTCGCCAAAGTTCTTTGTCTGCTATCATGTCTGTCCTGCCCGTGTTCTGTCTGATGCCTGATGGTTATTTTTCGATCTGTCAACACAATATCTAACTGTTGAATGTGACGAACAGAGTTCCTCAATGTTTCCACCTAGTGTAGGTTTTTTTAAAAATATTTTTATCTGGACTGGAAACAACCGATAATAATAAAATTACTTTTGGATCATCCCTAGTATATTTGTTTAAAATAATTAAATGCATGTGCTCCTGGACTCACTCTTGCTGTTTTATCTTGTTTATGTTATTTACATTGTTAATGACTGGAATGTAATTTGACATTATTTGACATTAGCGTATCCCAAAACTCGTCAAGGTCAAGCTAAACAGCCAGGCTACGTTTTTAGTATATGCAATTATTACAATAAATGTCACAATTTTCTAGTGTTGTTATTTTTTGGATGTAATTATTTGATAATGTCGTTTTTCAAAAACATGCCACCACACACCTATTGAGTTTTTGGGATGCACTATATTTAGAACCTCCAAATCCGTGAGTTAGATAATATTGGTTAATTCTTATTATTATAACAATCGCGAGAACTAAAAATCAGTGAGCAGCGAATCAAGACTGAGCGCATCAGATTCGTTTATGGGATTTATTTGTAAAGGATTCATTGGCCGTTGAATAAAAGCTGTAGTTCAAGTGTTCCTTATAAGTGTTGTAATAAGCCTTCGATTCGATGTTTTGATGAAATATGACGTCACAAAATTATTATTTATCGCTATAAAGTTTTGTATTGTTTTTTTATTATTGCATTAAGTTAGTACCCAATAAGGAACGTTCCGAAAATTGGAACGCATACTACAGTATATACCTCATTGTAAGCTAAATAACTTGCATATTACATTATAAAGTGTCGTGTAAATATTATTATATTTTTTAAATAGACAAATACGACATTATTTACTTTTGTGTGTAAAAACATAGTATTGATTTGTATACAAAAATGTATAATTTTTAATAAATACAAGTATGTATGCAGTTTTCCTATTATACGTTACTTATTATGTTAAATTGTGTAAGCGTTCTGTTGTGTGTGAATGGTTTTTTTTTTACGTCGAGTTTGGAAGGCAAAAAAACTGCTCAAAGAAAATTAATTTTAAAGTTTATTTTAGTGTATGAGTTCTCGTATCGGGACACAGAATAATTTAATAAATACAGAAATAAAAATATTCATTATTGCGTAAGACTATTATGCATTTACCATGCGTATCCCTAATTTAAAAGAAATGTCATTGTTCAATTTGAGGTTATTGTAGAGAGACTGTTTAACGGGTTCATTTGGTCGAATTGATAATCATCCTTAACAGTTGTTGTTGACCTATTGAGGTCACTAAAATGCTAGAAAATTATCCTGTAACTCACCAGGTCCTCGGATCATATAAAGGCGACAACTCGAGACCTCATCCCAAAGGTTATTAGTTCTACGACAAATTGAATATAATATGTCGGTAAAACGTATCAACAACAGTAAAATCAGTATTCTGAAAAAGGAAGGCCTTCTTTATTTTTGACATTATGGTCTAAATTGTATGTCGATATCTTTCGCGATAACTCGACTACCACCTCATTCTATTTATTTATATGTGAGTTTAGGTTGTATGTGGAATATCTTATAATTTGCGAAAATCGATTTTAAAAAGATGCATTATGATTCAAATTTGATGTGACGATTAATCTACGACTAGTTGTTTGTGGGCGTTGCATCAAAATGGCTGCCGGCCATTGAAGCGGTCATCTTTATCTATCATATATTTTGATTTGAACTTTTAAAGTGTATGTAATGTTCTTCTTGAATGTTTCTTGCGTTTATGAAGCCGATTCATTAATTCAGTGGATAAATAATTGGCGCCCTCTTTATTTATTATTTTTTTCTAATCCGCATGAGTTGAATGTAATTTGTATTGTCTGTCATAAGTTCATATATTATGTTTGAATATGTATGTTTAAGAATAATAATTGTTTGTGGACAAGACTGTTATTAAAGTTTAAATTTTAATGTACCTACATTGTGGAGTTTTATTTCAGTAATTTAAGTGTGCATTTAATTGGCGATCTTGGCTTAGCGGAAGTAGCCTGCTGTCGGAGGTCGCGGGTTCGATACTCAAGACATTTGTATGTATGAGTATGTCTGTCTGTGTCTTGACCGGTATCTAGAATAGCTAGAAAAGTTTAATTTGGTTCTAGATGGTCACACAGTCGTGACATGTCTCAAGATTTTTTTTATTAAATATTATTAAATAAATAAAATAAATCTTTATTTGCACGAACACATGTTTACAGGATTTTAATTTGTATACAGCAGTTACAGTACAAAGTATGTTCTACCCGTCAAGGACATGCATTAGACATCTTCGAAGCTATAAAACGAAGAACTTATCTCAAGATTAAAATTCTTGAAGACAACTTGATTGTTTACTTACAATAAGTTTAATATCACTGCGTTATATCCAACTAAACCTTAGACAATAAAGGTAGAGGCAAACTGGTTCCACGTACAATACGTATGCCACGCATTGTGATATTTGTACTCCTGAACTTGTATGAAAACACGCTATTACTATGCTATCCCACGCGTCCTATGCCTACGTTCGATTTATCGCGCCAGTTCGGCGTGGGAAGGTGGTGGGGATATAATATGATATGCTATCCCCACGCATGTGACCAGTGTGTTTCTAGAGCTGACGGTTGTTGTGCGTGTGCGCCAGACACGAATTGTTTATTGAAACAGTTAACGTTTCTGCAACTTTTCCTCTTTGTTTATTTATATCATAAACCCAATATCTTCTTCATTATTTTTATTCCGACCCGGAAACATTTAAAAATAATAAACCATCCTCAAACTCGCTATCAGACTAAAAAAAAATATGCACCTGTTTAGAAATGATAACAGAATGCGATTCAAATTTACGTTGCATACGTGAGCCCTGTTTGTCTCTACCTTAAAAGTAGACAAAATAAGGGACTGAGGTTTTCCTAACAAATATTTCCAGTTCCTTGTGCTTTATTTTATCACCCTGAATGAAATAAAGTAGGCCTATACATAGCATTGCTCAGGGTACCTATAACATCTAAAGAAAAAACAAGGGCGTAGTTATAGAAGCTCGCACAGAAAAGGCTATTTACGGCACTGTATACATATATAATACTATTTATCGTAGCGTGAAGTTATATAGCCTTCCTCGATAAATGAACTATTCAAAACAAAAATAATTTTTCAATTCGAACCAGTAGTTCCTGAGATTAGCGCGTTCAAACAAACTCTTCATCTTTATAATATTAGTATATATAATATGTGCATATGTTTTGTCCAACTAATCCACAGAAAAAAATAACAGTAAGTAAAAGTAACTAATCGCACACTTGAATTTTTCATAAACGTTAATTATGGAAAACCTCCTAAGGAATGAGTTACTTGAAGCGAATTTTTCTTCAGAGAAACAAATCCAATCAATAGGATAGAAGAAGAAAGCTGGCGTCAGAGATACACGTAAGGAAAATCTAGAGGGAACCTGCGACTATATCAGTGAACGGCTTTATAAGGTACAGAGGCTGAAAGTTAAAGAAAAGGATAAAATAAAGGCTTTTTTGTTTATTGAGCTTTACTTGAAACCATTTTTTTGTCTCTGGCTCCGCACGGATGCAAAATTTTTCTGCAAATTATATACACTTCCTCGTTTTTAACTCTTTCCAATAGTGAAAACCGTATCAAAATACGTTGGTTAGTTTAGAATAATAGAAGCGAATAGCGACTCTTTTATATGTATAAGTTCCTACTACACAAGTTACCTTCTTAGCCGGCTTCAATAAATAAACTAAATTAAATGACAATGCTTAGCTATGGATTTTTACTGACATTATTAGTGTTTGTGATTTGTGATTTTTTTTAACTTTTTTTATAAAGATTTGTTAAGTTTTTTTAATTTGTTTATTTATTCAAACAAAATGTTACGAACAAATATGGAATCTGAAGACTATTCGGAGACATCAAGCGTTTTTCCGCTTCCATCAGATGCAACGTTTAACCGAAGAAGGTTTTTTTCCACATTTATGTCGCTTCCTGTAGTCATCAGTAGTCTTACTGTTTTCTATTCGATACAGCCATATGCCTACTAATATTATAAATGCGAAAGTTGTTTGTTATTCTTTTACGTAAAAACTACTGAAAGGATTTGTATGAAATTTGGCACACAGATAGTTCATTACAGTGCAGTGGCGTAGCTACACTTTCAGCGCCCTGGAGCAAATTTTTCAAGCGCCCTCTCATTTTTTGAACGATCGATTGTAACTTCGCGAACTTGTAACTAAACATTGCATGCATATAGCTAATAAAAGTATTATTATTATCAAGAAAAATATGCTGAAAGATTACAGATTCATTAACATTATTTATTAAAATTGAAAAAAAAATCATACACAAAACTCCAGATGATTCATTTTTCACCTGCCCATATGAGAGTGAGGCGTTTGAAAAATTTTGCTCCAGGGCGCTAAAAGTAAAGTTCATAATACGCTTCTTTGCTTTGAAATTGATTTTAGTTCCGTTTTCCACTACCTTTTCCAGAGTACATGTAATTACCGGCATACCGGCAATTTGTTTCATTTATATGTTCGAAACTAAAATATTCCGAATAAGTGAATAATAAATATTTATAATTAAGTAGGTGGGCATTTTTGATTAGCTATTGACAAAAATTTAAGAAAAAAAATTTGCGGCGCCCTGGAGCAACTGCTCCCACCCGCTCCCCGACGACGCTTCGCCCCTGGTTTATTACCTGGATTGACACTTGGGATTTTTATCTTAGATAAATGTTAGGTCCCCTAGGGATTGTCTAAAAATATAAAAAATTGGCGTAGATGGACGAAGTCTATTATGAATCATAACAATATAATGTTTTAATGTGTTTGGTGCACCAGTAATGTGCCAGATTAATATCCCGTATTATATGCAACTCTTTTATATGCAAACTAATTTACTTGTTCGTACAACAATTCTAATATATTTTGTCCTGACTGATTCATCAACTTAACAACTTGAAATTTTGGCAATTGATGCATTTTATAATGTAAACATCCACTGAAGAAGAATTTTTGAAAATTCCACACCCAGAGGGGTAAAATAAGGGATGAACGGCTGTATTTGAAAACCTGTCATTTTCAAAATTAGAAGCGTGAAATTTCATATACAAACTTCTGGTTAGAAATAAATAAATACGTATTATAGCCTTTTTGAAAATCTGTCCCATAAGACTCCTGAGAGGGTGAAAAGGGGGTTGAAAGTTTATATGGGAAGTCCGTCATTTTTAAAATAAGAAGAATGAAATTTAATAAAAGCTTCTCAGCAAAAATAAATATGTAGGTATTTCGTCGTGATTTAAGAGCACATGTGCCTGTTGTGTTTCGGTGAGTGAGTAAGGAAAGTCAGGGCCCATTTCCCTATCCCATATCTTTAATCCTACTATGGTCGGACAGTGCACTTACAACATCTGGGGCGTTGCTTATGTTATAGGCGACGGTAGACAGCTACCATCATGTAGGCCGTTGTTAGATGATCTTTACATTAAAAAAATATTTTCACTTGACTAATTCGATTTCAAATTACAGGCTTAGATACGTTGAAGCGACATTGCTTGCTACCATTTTGGAGGATATCATTTCTCAACTACGTTTTCTATGTAATTATCTAAGTACCTGCCTTCTTATTTATATTATTTTCTTATTTACATATAATTAATTTTTAACTTATAATAAAGAAATTTCTACATACGACAAACTGTAGGTACTTCGAACGTAAAAAACTTATCACGGATTGGCATAGAACTAAAAATTATGACATAGCGGAGGAACCACTCATAGTAATGCAATGACTAATTAATACACACAACACACCTTATGCGCATTCACACGCACACACAACACACGCACCTCATACGAACACATCGCATGTTCACACATAAGCACAGGAAATTATAAAACTACTAAATTTAAATTTAATTAAAACAAATTTTCTGTTCTTGCTTGATAGTGTTATTTCGGTTAAGAAAGTACTAGTTTTTATGGAAGTGTGAAGACTCCTGGCACAGGCTCCCGCTTAAAAGGAGTCTTCAATCCCAGGTTTATTATGTAAGCGAGTTTTGTTTCAATGAATAAATTTTTATTATCTAAACACCCAAGACTGACAAACATTTTTCTATTGGAATTTCTGGATTGCAAAAATATGAGGGATGCCTATGTCCAACAATTGACGTCTTAAGGCTGAGATGACGACGATGGTGATGAAAACACAGATACAGATTTGGTTTTGCACCGATCTTAAAAAAAACAGGCAACTCCGATGAAGTCATAATAACCATTGGCCCTCTGCAGTCTATTAGATTGTAAAAATATTTTTTCTCGGGATAGACGTGGGCTCTCTCGATCTTCTTTTCTTAATTATGTCGCAAATTTGCTAGCACCTTTTTGATGCTGCATCCTTTAAAATATATTTTTCTTTCCTACAGCTGAATGCAATTCACAACTCCGTTTAAGTAAAACGATGGCGGACATGACGTTGCTGTTGGCGCTTAAATACAACGTGGAACAAATAGAAACCGATGAACTGGATGGGATCAACCCGCGTAATCTTGGCTGCGTGGAGTACAAGCTGAATAAATTAATGTCGGACAGGTGACTTTTACATATCGCAACTCCCTTAGCATTTACATAAGAAGAAATAATAACAAGTAGAACAGAATCTTCTTTGTCCGAGTCCCAAACGCCGCCATTTATATAACTACTTCCCCCTTCACGTCGTTACGCCCCTCTGTCGCCCAGGCTTTCGCCAGGGTTGCTTACTGTTAAATATTGCTTACGAATAAAGATAATATGGATAAAATATAAGTTTTGCTTTACTTGCAACCATTATTTTATTCTAATTTTATAAAATATGAAATTTATAAATACTTACCTACATTATTATATTATGTTACGTACCTACATTAAATATACTTATAAATAATAAGTTACTATAAGACAGTACCATACCAAATTAAGCCATTTAAGTAAGTACTACTTACCTACAAATATAAAATAAAAACATACAGGCTCACGTAAAACTATTAGGTAAGTTTATTCGTGCGTAGACGCCGGCCGTGACAGCCCGACTGAGTATCCCGTTTAACGTGTAGGCTAATATCGTGACCTTGAGCGTGTCCAGAGCGGGAGTTTCCGTTCTACGTGTTCTTATTTATTCTTATGGTATTTATTCATACCTCAATTAAAGCTATATATTTACACTCACTCAAAAATTAACATACCTATAAATGTACCTACATAAAACATACATATGTTACATATAGGTATCCTTATCCTAACATATTATAAAACATATAAGTCCCCCGTCGCGTCTGTATGCTGTATGTTCTTAATGATCTCAAAAACTACTGAACAGATTTTCATGCGGTTTTAATCAATCAACAGAGTGATTGCTGAGGAAGATCTAGGTGTATAATACAAAGGTTTTGTGTAAATTGATTGAAATACGTCGATAATTGTTGAAGATCTCAAGCCGTCTGAGAGCTTTCATCGAAAACGCTGCCTAATTCGTTTGAGATATAACAAAACAATGCATGATGGGATTGTTTCTCTTTTATAGGTCTACAAAAAAGTCCATGATTTCACATGTCTATCTTTTAACGATAGCTTACTATACCCATTCCAACTTCTAAAAAAAAATGATCACATATAATGTGGTATTTAAAAAGCTATTTAGACGGATACAGTTCATACACATTATAGCCCTTTACACCATACAATTTAAATGAATACCTTAGTTTTCTTAAATTAAAAACTACGCGCGAGAATAAATTGAAGCGGTCGCGTTTAATACAAACGCAGGCGTTTTATAATATCTATTACAGTGATACTCATATATTTTCTCATTTATCGACGCGGAGGAAATAATTTTAAGATCAATAAAAACATTTTATTTTCTCAAAATAAAATTAATATAAATTACATTTTGTTAACTCTTCAACAATTTTACCTACATACGTTAACTATCTAACTTATGTTTTAGAAATTTTTTCCGCGATATAATAATAAAAGGATACAAAGGTTTGTCGATCTATCGAAGCTACTCGGCGCTCCAGGATTGCGTGAATGTTGTGGAGGCGCGTAACAAATATCGCTCACAGCTGATTGAAGATGAGGCCAAGAACAAAATGTGAGTAATCTACTTAGAGAGGACGGCAGGCAGGTTGCCGATCCACATGTGTTAGTAATTAATCAACACCACCTATTAACATGTTATAACAACACCATAAAAAGTGGGGTGTAGGCTCTAATTTATTTACAGCCCCGTTCGTTAGTCAGGGTCAGGAGAGAGATTGTTTTTAAATTCGCAAGATATATTGGTATGTGGTTTCTATCCATCCGGACAAAGCACAGGGGCTATTTATCCTACTGATCCCAAGCAGGGGCCCACAGACAAAGTTAGAAAGTAAATTAAGGTGGAGACAAACGCTAATTACTAAAAATATCCATTGTTTAATGAAGATGTTACAAAAAATAGACAAGACAGTTGCTTTGAAAAAAATATATATTATACTTAAGCATGTGAAGAACCAATTGTATTAATTAGAATTTTCGTTCAAGTAATAGAAACTCCACAAAAAAAGTTAGAACACAAGAAGAATTTGACTTTTATTGACAATTCTCTCGAAAACGCGCATATGAATCCTGTATCAAAAAAATTCTATGTATTCTAATGGTAAAAACAAAAAAACACCATTTCTAGGCCTGTTGAATTGTCTCCGCCACCAGCGAGTTCTATTGTAAATGTCATTCATCTAAGTGAAGCCCTCAAAAGCAAATAACAAAATGGCGCACTACTTTGACCTGTAGCGACTCCAAACATCTTATTAGAATGTTATTAATTACCGAATTTAATAAACATAGATACAGCAATGTTAGCAAAATAGATCTAACATCAGCTATAGTAGATGATCAAGTCTATTGACCCATTGCATGACACGATTGGCTTGATCAAGCAGGTACTGGTGTATCCAATCGGCTTGATCAAGCGAATTGTGTCATGTCGTTTTCAAATTTCAGCTTTCTAGACTTAGTAGTTTTGGCCGTGCGTTAAAAGTCAGTCGTGATAAATAATTTTAAATGTATAGATATACATTATCTTATAGATATACATATGTATGTCTATACATAAATGTATAGATATACATAATAGGTTAAAAAGTATTATTGCCCCTGTCACTAATGGTAGTAGTACACTTATAATAAAAATTGTTTTCGACCTACGGCCCTTATCAGGTCGTTCATCCACCTTGTGGACGTCTCTACTCGAGAATTTTCCGGCCCCAGTGGCCGTCGGCTTTCCGTATTATGTATGTGTTCTGTACATTATTACTTCAACCTACTAATCCGCCGGGTTATGTCAGTAACTTTCGTTCGTCTTCGGATCTTCTCCTCATTACTGTGGCTCTAGCATGAGTTTACGATACTACACTCGCTAGCGAGAGCGTAAAACATTTATATGGAAAATTGACAATTTGACATTGACAGCGTTCACGATTTGCCATATAAAAGTTTTACGTTCTCGCTAGCGAGTGTAGTATTGTAAACTCATACTAGAGCCTCTGATTCGATCACGCAGTGTAACCCCGAGCATAGCCCTCTCCATAGCTCGTTGAAAGACGTTGAGGCTCATAGTTAGAGACCACGTTTCAGCGCCATATGTCATGACTGGCAACACACATTGGTCGAAAACTTTTGTTTTAAGACACTGAGGAATTTTGGACGAGAAGATGTCTCAGAGCATTCCGAACGTTGGCCATGGATTCGACGATTCACCTCCATCTCGATGTTGGCTCTGCCTAATTGAATTGTTTATCCAATTTTGGTTACTTTCTTCTTCATAAAATAATTTGTGCGCAGTAGATATTATGTACTTTTAAGCCAAGTTTTAAATAGTACACTGTTCTTTAAGGCTTCGGCGTGAATTGTACAAACAATTAAGGCAGCAACGGAATCACGTTAAATCTGTGTTATACGACACGAACGCCGCCATAGAAGCACTCAGGAATAAAGTTGAAGTAAGTATAACTTCCTTGCAACCATTCTTTACCTTTATTTATGTATATACACTATATCCATCTGGCATAATGTACTTTTCAAATAGTGAAAGATGTTTTCAAACGGATGCAGTGGTTCTGGACATATAAATGTCGCAGTATAATCGGAGAAAACGGATTTTCGCAATAATCCTAGTACGACTGCAAAAGACCGGATAATAGGAAACGAACAACGAATTTTGTAATCATTCCAGGTATCTTCAGGATCGTTGCAAAAATCCCAATTTATTTAGGACGATTAGAAAATGAAACGCTGATTGGTCAATGATTTATAGATTCTCTGTTCTGGTTGGTCGGAAATGTCTCTTCATTAATGTCTATAGACATGGAAATGTGAAGAAGTGACAAAACAATATTCATTTAAACTATTTTTATTAAATGTTACAATTAAATATCTTATTTTTTACAAAGTAGGCACATATCTTAGTTAAGTTACAAATTCAGTCTCGTTTATTTTATTAGTAAGTATAGGTAAATAAATATAATTATTACTTTTCTTACTTTAATTAAGAAACTTTCAGCTCGTTGACTGACGACTTCTTCTTGTTTTCTTATAGTCTGTTCAAGTTCTTCTTCGTCTTCTACTATCGGTAATATGCTGGCAGGTAAATAACTTGAGGTAAGACATGTGGCAGGATCATGTCCAAATAAGGCTCTGTAAGGTGAGCGCGGTGGTAAGATGATTTTTTTTAAATTGTACAAAAAAGCAACCCGTAGACCAATCAGTAGAGTTATTGCCTGATATGTACCATATTCTCAACATGTAACACATTCTCAACATTTTAGTTGTACCACGTTGTACCGTTCGACTGAACCTTGAAATGTTCAATTGAAGTTGTAACAAGATTAATTCGCTCCAATATCCACTCGGCTTTGTAAATTGTCCCGATGAGCACTGTATGACTTTCTTAACTCTATGAAAAAAGGTCTTTTTCTGTCATAACCTCTATTCAAGTCATCTATTATAGAAACTTACACTGGTTAAATTTGAGGTCTTTTAATTAACGAAAACACTCTGTTGTTTTTTTCGGCTAAAATAGTGTGAAATACAAAACAAAACACTGACAGTAATTGAAAAAACAGTAGGTTTCATTTCGGCCAATCAGCGCTCAAGACTTATGACAGATGAGCGTTTATTCGCGACTTACCTAAAAATGGTTGGATTTTTGCAACGATCCTGAAAGTACCTCAGATGATTACAAAATTCGTTGTTAGTTTTCTATTATCCGATCCTTTGCAATCGTACTAGGATTATTGCGAAAATCCTATTTCTCTGATTATACTGCGACATAAACAAACATACAAAATCCGGTCTCTCTCTCTCTCTCTCTCTCTCTCTCCTATTATAATAGATTTTTTCATTGAAAACGGGCAATACTTTGCAGATTTTTGTTTCCTTATGTGATGATGTCTTTGGTGTCTTTGGAATCCTAGTCATTAGGTAGCATTTAGATCTTGGTCTTGGTGACCTCGATTGCGATTCTGGTTTGGCCGTCAATTACCAACCGACTGTCTGTGCGTTTGTACACTAATCTCAGAAACGGCTTAACAGATTTGAATGCGGTTTTCACTGATTGTAATGTTTTGCTGCAAGGTCCCGTAACATCCAATCGGTTTACAAATAAAGTTACGCGCTATTCCAAATACCACGCGCACGAAGTCGCGGGCAAAGCTAGTTTAAATAAAATGAGCTTGATTTTCCTTTTCTATGATTTTGTTAATACAATTATTTCACGGTAGTCTTTTAGTTAGGCTACGCGCAGTCTGTAATCATGTAATGAAGAGGCCTTTATTCAATATCATCGTCATCGTCATCAGTTTTTTTTTTATAGAGAGCCATTACACTCGTTTCTACGCCCCACGTGTCTATCCACTGCCAGCCATTCTTTTGAAGTCCGGCGAGCTGATAGTCACTCAGCTTATCATCACACACATGATAGGGGCGTGTTAACCGTATCCAGCACTTTCTCATTTTTTCGTGTGAACCTTTCAGGAAATCGCCATATATATGTGATTGTAAAAAGTTTTTTTTTTCAGGATTCTTCACTTGTTGCCGAGACTCGGAGCCGCTATGTAGAGAACTGGCAACGCGCACGCACAGAACAAAGCACACACCGTATTAAGAGTATTGAGGAGCCAGTGTTCGAAGAAATGAACTATTTCAAGATAAAGACTGATCACGAACAAAGGGTTCACTCAGAAATCGAATTACTGATGAATATATTTATTAACGTAAGAATAAGAGCTTTGTTTACGTATAAAATAGTTTAATTTCTTATCTGTTTATAAACTTAAATAAATGTTACTTACATTTATTTACCTACACACAAAAATATTTATTAGTCTTTTATACGTATATACTTATGTTTCGTTCGAGCTTCAGCACCGTAGACTACATACACACGCTGAGAGATATTATACAGAAAAAACACGCCTCTGTGCGTAGTCTTTGTGGACTACGAAAAAGCCTTCGACTCAGTCGAAACCTGGGTCGTGCTGGAATCCTTGCAACTGTGACAGTCGTTGTGTGGAGGTGTTGAGACATTTGTACTCGTACAAAGCCGCGACGATAACCGTGCAAGTACAGAAACATAAGACGAAACCGATCTAACTTCGAAGAGGAAATCGGAAAGGAAGGGGGATGTGATATCCCCAAAACTGTTTACCAACCTTTGGAATACCTATGTATTCAAGATTCCGGACTGGAAAACGCAAGGAGTTCTCTCTTACATTTAGCTGACGATATATTATAGTCATTCTGGCACAGTCCCTGGAAGAACTCAGAGGGATATTCTCCCTCTGAGTTCTCTCAAAATCTGATATCGTAGAGAGTGTGCAGGATTATTTGGGACAAACGCTCCAATTAGGCAGGAACAACTTTAATAAAGATGTTGACAGAAGTATCCGGCTGGGTTGGGCTGCATTCAGGAAGCTACGTCATCTGTTCTCGTCACCACTGCCGCAATGTCTGAAGACCGAATTATATAGTCAGTGTATCCTGATGGCCTCTCATGGCAAGACTGACCCACAAGTTTAGGGTCGCTCAGCGGTCTATGGAGCGAGCTATATTCGGAGTTTCTTTGGTGGATAGGATCGGAAGTTTTTAAATTCGCCGAAGATCCGAAGTTGTCGACATACTCAAAAAAATTAGCAAGTTGGACGTGCAATGAACCAGTCACATCTGTCTCAGAGCGGATAACCGATGGGTTAGAAAAGTTCTTGGATGAAGGCCACGAATTGGAAAGCGCAGCGTGGGACGCCCTGCAGCCATGTGTACAACGATCTGAAAAGCTTCGCAGGAAGCGGCTGGGTGTGAAGAAGACGGTGGCGAGCCGTGGAAGAAGCCTACTTCCAGCAGTGGAGAAACAGACTGATGATGAGTAATGATGAGTACTGTTAGATACTTAGTTTTTCAACTCTAGTTTCTAATCGTCCTTTAATATTTTGCTATTTGCATGCACTAATAAAATATAATATCTTCAAAATTAATGGGTATATATTTTTCTATAAAGGAGACTATGCAGAGAGTGGAAGATTGGATGGAGAAATACGATAAAGACATGGAAGCAATAGATTTAAAAATTCAAAAAAAGAAGTTACAGTACGATACCCAACTCAATACTAGAACAGACTACGAGAAGACGGTTAATATTTCATTTTACTTATAAGTTTAGTTTTAACTTTTTATATTTTACACTTTTGGAATTTTGTTATAAGGAATGATGTAAAGTTGTCATTTAGAGTTAGTTATAAATAGAACAATCATACATTAAAAATAATCATAGAATCATAGAAATCATTAATCATAGAAATCTTTGAGGAAATTTCAACAAACAAAAGAAAATGTCTTGTTATCTCACTCACATCCGTATTGCTAACCTTGACCTTGTCGTTGCTGGGACGGCTTAGGCTCATAAAACTCACTCCCGAAATGTGCACTTTTTCTAAACGTACAATTTTTTAGAAGGATCACTTTCTCGGAAGGTGCAAAAAGTCTCAAAAAGTGCTCTTTCCAATTGGAACACTTTCTCAAATAGAGAACATTATCTCAGAAGATGCACTTTCCCAAAGAGTGTACTTTTAGAAAAAGTGCACATTTCGGGAAAGTGAGTTTTATGAGCCTAAGCCACGAATTTGGACAAGACGAAGGAACATATTCTCCCAGGACGTGTACAGGATTATGTCTATTTGGGACAAACGATCCAATTAGGCAAAAACAACTTTAACGAAGATCCACATTCCACATGGAATATATAGGCTATGTCCATCCGAATCTCTATGTAATTTAGAACATAGGTTTATTTTCTGATGTAAACTTACTGTCGTAATTGCAGCTTGAGGAACACGAAAAGGACATGTACAATTGGACAAAATTCAAGAAGGAGCGAGAGGAAGCAAGGCTATATCGCGAAAAGATGAACAACAGTGCCGTAGTGGTTCAGTCGTGGTGGCGAGGATTGCTGGTGCGTCAACAGCTGGGTCCTTATAAGGTTGCCAAGAGACCAGGAAAAGCGGCTGCAAAAGCGGGGAAGAAAAAGTGAAAAATACAACCTTCGTCATATAATTTATAATATTCGGAAAGAAAGAAGGAAGTTAAAAAAATATTTGATATTACAACAATTTTGAGTAATCGCTGATATCCAGCGTCTTTAAGAGTCAGTTCACACCGAAACGCGAAGCGACGCGAGGTGACGTAAGGTAAGGTCAGACTAAATTAACCGTGACAAGCGTAGAAATTGTTCAAACGTGTAGACCGAACCGGAATTTATTAATTTCTTCAAAAGATAATTGATTTAGCAAAAAGCCTCAGTAATCCTATGTTCTGTATCGGACTACTGAAACGACAAGTCTCATCAGTCCGATCATCGGACAAAGTAATCGGACTATTGATACAAGGCCCCTAAATCGCAGTGCCATCATTTCGACTATAACCCCAGGTTCATATAATGACTAATTTCAGATTCCGTATTTATAGTTTAAATCGTCGGAATCCTCCGGGGGATTTAATTGGGGTTCCTGGTGGACTCGCCCCTAAAAACTATTGTTTAGCTGGTTTTATTTGCCTTTTTTAATAAAACTTTAGTTTAATAGAGTGTTATATTTACAATACATTTATGTCTATATTTACTATGTGTGTTATTGTTTTATCACAGTAAATAAGAGCATTATATATTTATAATAAATTTTTATTTTATTGAATTTGGTCTATTTTTATTGTAAAAAGTAATGTGTTCTATGGAGGCATGTGGAAACATGGGCACTAAGACTAGCTGTGCCCCACGGTTTCACTCACCGCTTCCACATCTATCTATTCCAACATGCTTAAAAGTTTGTCCCTACGTTTTATTTGACTCTTCTCAGATGCTTTGTTGTTTCTCAATGATGCTCAGCTCCTAAGGATCATAGTTATTAAAAAAACTTTGTCAAAAGTTGAGCTTTAAAATTTAAGATGAATTTTTAAAACCGGACTGGTAGTTCTAAAGATAAACTCCTGAAAGAAACTATAGTTAGTTTTAGAAAATAACTAGCTTTATTATATTGATATATCATTTTATCTAGCCATATAGCCACAGCCAGATCTCGTCTAGCGGATTATTGGGCTGATGTGATATGATATACAATATATTTTCACCTTGCCAACACATATTCGTTATCAATTGACAAAACTGTTGATTATATCTTTGTTAATACATAAAATTTATTTCTTATGTGAACAGGGGAGATGATAAATTGATAAATATATTTTTAATGGGTATTTTTAATTACCGACCTTCGTTTTAGAAATCTACGTTCCTACCAGAACAATCAATAGAACTGTTAATAGGTCGAAAATGAGTACACGATTCATTAGGCTTCTTTCAGTGAGCTTCTGTGGCACCCAAATATCAACCTTTTTTTTGTACCCAGTTTTTTTTAATGGGTCAAAACTGTTCCCAATTCTTCAGCATGTCGTAACTACTGATATGCCGATCTTGCTCCACTTTTTCAAAAATGGCGTCCATTTTATCCGTAACGGGGCGACGAGAGCGAGGTGCATCGTTGACATCAAAATTTCCGGATTAAAAACGCTTAAAGCAACTTTATGCTACTCTTACTGACACTGCATTAGGTCCATAAACATCGCAAATTTTTTCGCAGCTTAGGTTGCATTTTTTCCTTTTTTGTAATAAATTTTTAAAATGTTTCGAATTTCTTTATTAGATTCACTCATTTTGACAGAAAGAAAAACAAATGAAAAATAGCTGGATACACAGATACAACATTTTACTAATTTGTTTCTTTTTTGAAATGTAACCTTTTTAATGTCATCAAAACCAGCCAGATAGTACAGCCAAAGAGATTTTATTACAAGTTTAGACATATAGTTTACACACACTTTAATTCTACGGTAGTAGTTTCCATCTAGTAGAACTACACGGATTGGACTAAGTTTTTTTTTAGTAATTAGTCATATTTTTTTTTTGGGGTTTGTTGCACTGGCTGATATAAATAAATTTAAAAAAAAATGCAATTTGATATGCCAAATGTCAAAGAAACAGTTTATGAGTGTCAATTGATGAGATTTATATAAGTATTATGGGAATTTTACGAAAGATTATTTTTCATAATTTATAATTAAGAAAGTTATTATTTAGATAATTTTAAAAGAAAATGGGAAGAGAGACGATTTCCTTAGCGGAGAATGTGCCATCGGAAACGAACGGAAGATCTAATAAGGTTATTTTTTAAGTATACAAAATGAGTTATTAGTAAGTTATTACCAAGCAAAAAGATTAAATATATAGAATATGTATATAGAGAGGGCATTGGGAAAATTTTCCTACAAAAATATTGATCCTGATCTCCGTATTCAGGATGGCCATGTCGTAGCTAAATAGCCTAGTAAAGTTGGTGATGGACTGAGCGATTTTATACCACGTGGTTCTAAATGTCACATTACGGATTCTTTTGTCTTGCCCGATCTATTGCTGCCTAGTCTGCTTGACTTAGCAATAACCTCTGGCATTGTTTAAAATCACTAAGTGCTGATCATTGATATTTTTAACGACCAACGCAAAAGAGGGGTGTTATAAGTTTGATCTCTGTGTGTATCTTATGTGTCTGTCTGTGGCATCATAGCTCCCAAACGGATGAACCGATTTTGATCCGATTTTTTTTAAATCTGACTTGATCGACATGATTCTTAGCTATAATTTATAAGGCTCTATTTAGGCGTTTGAAGATCATCAGCTCGTTGCCTAGTTGACGAAGGGATCTTTAAGATCGGCAGACAAGCTGACGGTCCACTTGATGGTAGGTGGCTATACCGTCGCCTATAAAACAAGCAACGCCAAAGCTGCTGCAAGTGCGCTGCCGATTACAGTAGGATTAAGGATAAGGGATTAGGAGGGGATAAGGTTTGATTGATTGATTGATAGATTTGAAATTTGGTGTACTGTTACTTTGGTGGTGTTTCCATGACATGGTAACCTTGATGCTACAGCATCAAGTAGTCTGCGGGACAGCTAACTCCTCAGCAATTTATAGCAGATATAGTGTGTTTCAGTCTCAACAGAATGTCAGGGGTTAGTTTATAATTTTTATTTATAGCTTGTTAGGATTTCTCAACCGATTTCTCTTTGCAAAGAGTCTCGTTTATATTATTTAATATTTTTTATTATTAATATATGTAAGTAAATAAAAATAAATCGATAAAGCTAAGCGCAAAACTTGAGAACGGCTATTTATGTATATAAGATTTTAGATTAAGAATAGGAAATAGGCTTGGGTTTCAGGGAACTCGCCTGGCCTTAGTCTTAGTCTGGCCATAAATTTGGTACCTGTCATTCTTATATGAAAGTTAAGATTTCTTCTTGTGATATTAAAATGGAGTGGGGTGATAAATAGAACCGAATTGCTGTGATAGCGTGGTGCAAAGTAGGTATGGGTCCCAATGCAGTTTTTGAAACTATCCATCTTCTTGGTATTAGTCGAATGTTTGTGAATATTGATAGGTACAATGAAACCTCCACTGTTTGTGAGAGAAAAAGATCTGGCCGTCCACGTAGTAGGTATTCGTACTAAAATTAAAGCCGATTAAAGCAGTGAAGGAAAGAATACGAAGAAATCCTGTCCGAAAGCAAAAGATTTTATCTCGGAAAATGACTAGAATCTAATAATGATCTAGAATCTAGATCTAATCTAGATGATAATGAATCTAGAACCATGTCGCGTATTTAAAAGAGGCACTGGTCATTAATTAACTGATGGTAAAATCAAAAGAAATTCTTAAGCTGTGCGCAACGGGAGGTCACAGAAAAATTTTATTTACTGACGCGAAATTTTTTACTATCGAGCTATATTTTAACAAGCAGAATGACCGAATTTATGTTCAAAGCTCTATGGGAGCTTCTCAATTAATCAGCAGAGTACAACGTGGGCATAACCCGAGTTTAGTGATGGTTTTGTAGGGTGTTAGCAATCAAAGATTGACTGTATCAAAATACGATTCTTGAGAAGGTGATTCGGCCTCTTTACAACACTATGTTTCATAACCAAGAATGGTCCTTTCAACGGGACTCAGAAGCTCGATTCACACAATGGTTGGAAACGAACGTTTCTGACTTCATCGAAGCTGAAGACTGGCCCATAATTATTTATGGTCAGTTTTAGAGAGTATGGAATGTCGTAAACGCCATAATAATTTGAAGTCCCTAAACCAATCCATAAGATTGGCAGTGAATAATTTTCCCATGAAGAAAATGCGTGTTTCAATTTTATTAAGGGCAATGAAGATCATTTTGTATGAGCTTCATATTTTTTTAATGCTATTATACTTATTAATGTATAAATTAACACACACTACTGTTGTAAATGTTTTATGTAATAGAAAAAGAGATCTTTTCCTTGTAACAATATTTATGGCAAGACAATTTATGGCAATTTTTGTAACAATTTTTTCCTTGTAACAATATTTTTTTGATTCATTCTTCTTTTTTTTGTTTTAAACTAATGTCAATATTCGTGCAAGCAGTTGCGTTTTGACAATTTATTTATTTAATTTATTATTAATTTTTAATTATATGCATTGGTGTAGTGTCTACGGAAGATACTGCAGGCCCATGCCAGAGAAATTGCAGGCACCTTTTTGTAACTTTCATGCTTGCTGTTAGGTACTGTTTTATTTGTAGATATTTATGTTGCAATTAAAAATTTATTGATGTGATTGATTGATTGCTACAGGGATGTTTTTACTTTTACATTTTCAAGAAAATTATATTGATTTTAAATTATAATATTTACTAGGAGATAAACAAAGCAGCCAATATATACAACACAGAAGAAGAAGAAAAGAAAGCAAATGAATGGTATAGTATTAGAAGAATTTATAAAAATTAGTGAGACTATGCATTCAATAATAAATAATTTAATGCACAATTTTTGCCAACAGTCTTAACTTTAAATCATTTTTGTTTGCCACGATATTGGAGGAAACCATTATGGAGACCCGTATACTCTGTAAGTATTATAATGAAATTGGTTATTAAAGTCATTAATTTTATTATTAAACTAACTGAGCCCGCAACTTCGTACGCGTAGTATACGATATACCGCGTGACTTTTTTATTTGTAAACCGATTGGAATTAAACAAACACTAAATGTTACAAGAAGCTCGCTATAATAAATCAGTGAAAACCGCATTCAAATCGGTTAAGCCGTTTCTGAGATTAGAGTGCACAAACGCACAGACGAACAGACAAAAATTCTAAAAACTATTTTTTTGACCTCAGTAACATAAGTACAACGTGTGCAAATGTTCTTTTGAAAAAATAACACGTCTAGTTTACGATTTTATTGGATACTAGCGGCCCGCCCCCGGCTTCGTCCGGGGTGCAATTTATATATATAAGAACATTCCCCGTTTATCCCTCTTTCCATTATCGAAAACCGAATTAAAATCGGTCTACCCGTTCACGCGTGATGCCGTGACCAAGGGAAATGGGGATTCATTTTTATATGTAGAGATTTATTGGATTTGAACATTTGTGTTCAGTAATTCGACTTTTACACGATAAAGCACAGCCAGCTAACGGTTCACTTGCTGATAGGTGGCTACAACAAGAAATTAGCGATATTATAATCTTTTATTTTTTCTTTTTTCGTTGCTTGTTGTTTTAGCGATAACTTATTTCGCATTGTAAGGCTATTTGTTAACGCGCTTGTTGAGCTATTAATTTTTGATAAAATGTTTTTTTCTACATCCTATTTTTTTCTTTTCTATTGCAGCCCAATGTAATACAGAGTTAAAAATATATAAGATATTGTCTGAGAAGAAATATCTTTTGTCATTAAAATACGGCGTAAAAGAACCAGAGAAAACAGATGAATTGGAGGGCATCGATCCAAGAAACTTAAACAACGAAGAATATAAAATCAAGAAACTGGATAAGGACAGGTTTAACGTTTGGATAATATTGTTTTATGCTAAAAAAGAAGCTAATAATTATTTAAAAACTTCAGAAGCTGTAAGGGGACAGAGATCGTTTTAAATACCAAGGATGATGGTCACTTTCTTCTAAGTAGTTATTGGAAATTAAATTTATTATTTTTTACCATCGTTTTCGTTCCAAATAAATAAATTGCTGCTTTAACTGTATTAATCTAAATATGTTAATTAACGTTCACTTTCAGGAAATATGTGGAAGAAGTTTACTTCAATCTTTACTCAGACTTAATTCTTAGAAAAATTTTTGATTCTTTAACACTATCTGTACAAAAGATACTCGACAGATTTACTTATGATGCTACATTAATTGAAGACGAAGCGAGAAATAAATTGTTCGTTTTCCGAGATCTTTGTCAATAAAGTTTAATTTATACTTGGTTTTGATTTAATGTCTTAATTTTAGATTGCTTAAAGATGTTCGTAAGAAACTGAGGTTGCTACGAAACAATATAAGGTCTACAGTTTATGATGCCGATGTTAATATCGACACTCTCACTACCTTGGTCGAAGTATGCATTTCGTTTTCGTTCTATAATCCGCTTCTTGTTGTCTTACCTCTCCAAGATTTTTTTAAGGTGGACACTATAACGTGTACCTATTTGTACATATCAGTGCCAACCAACTGGTAATTTTACCTACGCGGTAAAATTACCAGTTGGTAACTTACCAAATTATCAATCTGGTAACTTTACCTACGCGTGTCTACTGTGCTACCTAAGTGGACAAAGCACTCACAAAGCATAAACAATTTTTTGTTATTTTCGATTATTTTGTTGTATTTTAGTCGAACAATAAATGGAAAATATCATAAATACTTACTACTACTACTTTCGAAATAACACCTTGTTTTACTTTGTTCAGTATAATGAATGCTATAAGTACATGTATATGTCGCAGTATAATCGGAGAAAACGGATTTTCGCAATAATCCTAGTACGATTGTAAAAGACCGGATAATGGAAACTAACAATGAATTTTGTGTTATCATCCGATGTACATACTTTTAGGATCGTTGCAAAACTCCCAATTTATTTACGACTATTAGAAAATGAAACGCTGAAATGAATAAAAATAAAATAAAATAATGTGCTGAATTGTACTTCTATTGTTTTGCGAATGTAATGTTTTGCTATTATAATATTTTGAGAATGTAATAATTTGCGAATATAATATTATGCTCACAAAGGTATTGGTCAATGATTTATAGCTTGTCTGTTCTGGTTGGTCAGAAATGACCATAGGTATCCGGTCCTTTGAAATCGTACTAGGATTATTGAGAAATCCGTTTTCTCCGATTATACTGCGACATATACATAGTTGTAAAAATGCTTGAAAACGACATCTTTTAATTACACTGTTTTTGGAAAAGAACATCATATGTCGACCATTGATGTGTGCGGCTTACATATATGTACACCTTAAGTCCTTAATACTGTTATAATATTCAAATTTGAAACCATATTCTTCTGTCTGGTAGGATAATATGTAGATACCTTTATCTAATGTGTGTTAAAGGCAGATATAAATACTGTCTCATTACTGTACAGGATGCCTCCATGAATGCAGAAATTCGCGGCCGATATGTTGACAATTGGCAAAATGCACGTACCGAGCAACATTTGCAAACAATCTTTGACGATGAATTAATGCCAACAAAAACGATTGCATATTACAAGGAAAGATCTGAAAATGAACACAGAGTTCACAATGAAGTAGAACTAATGGTTAACATTGGGATTAATGTAATACCAATTTTCATTACAAACGATAATAACATATTTATGTAGTTATAAGAAAACTTAGTCTTAGAATTAATATTAATTAACATAAGTATGTGTATACATGTATTTACAGGAAACACTCGCAAAAGTTGAAGAATGGATGGATAAATATGACCAAGACATGGAAGCTATAGACTTGAAAATACAAATTCAAAAGAACGACCACCACAATATGATGCAGAAAAGAATAAATCTGGAAGAAACGGTTTGAACTAAAACATCGAATCTTATGTACACCTAAGGCTTTCGTAATCTAAACATTTCATTAAGTTAATTAATGCATTGTTGTTACAGATGGAGAAACACGATAAAATGATAAAAGAGTGGAACCATTTCAAGATAGAACGCGAGAAAGCACGTCAATATCGCGAGAGGATGACCAAGTCAGCAATAATAGTCCAGGCTTGGTGGCGAGGTTTGTTGGTTCGTCGTCAGCTTGGGCCATACAAAGCTCCTAAAAAGAAAAAGGCGAAGAAGTAGCAATGCTAATTTAGAAATGTTATAAGTTGTTGATTTTGTATTAATATATCTTAGTTTCTTCTTTCTAATGTGTTATTATTCCTGGTATCCTAACTCGTATTATCGATGAGAAAGTGAGTTTGTTTGTGAATCTTTCACGCCTTAACTACCCAACCGATCACCTTGAAGTTTTGCATTCGCGTCAGAGGACAGGATAAAAAAGTGGGTACTGTTCCTGAGGGATCATCTCCAAACGAAAATAAAAATTCAACGTCTGACAAAAATATATAAGAAATAATAACACCTAAGAAAAAAGGGCGCGAAAAAAGTCGCAGGCATAGGCTAGTTCTTTATAATGAAAATTAATCAACAAACTGGTAATTCCGTAAAAATCGATTATTCAACGCTTTCTGTGATATTCGTTTTAACCGTTTATTCACTTATGACAAATTCGCTTTACGACAGACTCGCTGTAAGTCAATTTCGCTTTATGACAGCTTCGCTTAAGGAGAGTCAGTTAAAAAAAGAAATTTATTCATTAATATGAAAGACTAAATCGAGAAAAAAAACAATAAAAAAAATAAACAAGTTTTCACCAAAAATCGAGACTGTTCGCTTCCATAAATGAAAAATTAACTTCTACTCTTGTTTTAATCGTTTAAATGTCCCTTTACTGGGAATGCCCGCACTGGGAGCAATGTAACATTTCAGATGTGGATCTCGATTTTGAGCATTGACTTTAGTTCATTTCACAATGACAAAAGAAGCGATCGTTGTGCTGAGCGCGGCAAATGCGGCAATATTAATTCGACATTGTTATTTAGGTACGTAAAAAAACAGAAGAAACGATATTGGTGTCATTATTGTATTGCTCGGCCCTCCTCCTGATCCTGATGTAATTATCCCGGTGAGGTACCACCTTTAACATTAGAAAATGTAAAATTCAAAGATTTTTTTCCGCTTTCAATATAACTTACATTAAGTCGACAAATCATGACAACATTTATTACATTATTCATTATCATCATCTCGGCTATAGGAAGTCTACTGCATGACAAAGGTCTGCCCACTAATTTTCCAAAAGAACCGGTCAGTAACAGCCTGGATCCACCGTCGACCCGCCCTTACGGTAGACGTCCTACGCTGCGCTTGCCGGTCCATGGTCTCCACTCGAGATTTTATGATACGTAGGGAGCTGCAGTCGCTATTAACTGTAAAAATAGTTGTAAGAGGATAAATGATTAAATAAATAAATATATCTTGACTTGACCAATGTCCACTCTTGAGTAAGAGAGAAGTCGCCACATTTATATCTTCAAGTTGGAGATGTCATCCAACCCTTATCGAAAAGTGACTAGATGTTGCTATTATGACAATGTTGATGTAAAAAAAAAATTATCTGTTGGATGCTGTAGACGCGATTATAAAACGGAAAATATATCAACGTGGTCATCATCAGCAAGTGCCGCGTTTGTTGCTGTGATGAGGTCATCTTGGTCCAACAGGATGTGTCGAAGTCTTCTTCTGAAACGAGAAAGAGTATTGTTAGTATCGGGCGTATAAATAGCGGGTTGGCGTGGCGAGGGAGTTTGTCGTAGTACTTCAAGGCGAAATGCTTGATGCAATGGACGATTGAAGGGAGGTTTAGGTCGTGGTGGAGATCGACGTTGCGGATGTACCATGGGGCCCACGGTTCTCCGCAGGAATCGGTTTTGGACAATTTGAAGAGCACACACATACGGCCCAGGAGTAAGATTTGACCGAGTGACTCACAGTCAATATGTAGGGCATTCGGAACGCGAGGAGTATGAGATAATTATGTACTCGCTGGAAAAAACCTCAGGATTTACCTCAATTCTCCATTTCTGAAACAATCACCTGAGCAGTCACGGCGGTTTGGAGCATGCAACTTAAGAAACCTCGGTGTCGGGAGGAAAAGTAGAGCCGTGTCGTCTGCAAAAAGAGACAGCTCGACTCCCTCCGCGCGGGGTATATCATTGGTATAGTGTGAGTAGAGGGTTGGAGATAGAACTGAATCCTGAGGGACTCTTGCTCGTAGGGGGCGGGGGGACGAGAGAGTGAATTCCACTCTGTAGCGAAAGCTTGGATCAGTCAGAAAGCCCCATACTATGAGTACGAGGCTCTCCGGCAGTCCGAGTTGGTATATCTTGTATAACAACCCGGCATGCCAAATGTAGTCGAAAGCCTTCGCCACATCGCAAAAGACGGCTCTTGTGCCTATTGGATGAGGATTTTTCGTAAGCCCTGTAAGAATGTGCTCAGTCAGTAGTCGATATACTTTGTGGATGCACGAGTGTTTAGCTCTGAAGCCAAACTGCTCGTCGATGAGAAGGTTATTGCTATTAATGTGACGTAGGAGACGCGTCATTAGGATTCTCGGACCCATGATAATTATTATATATATTATAAATGATGATATAATGGTAGGATGGTAGGTATACAATTATTTACAAATTTTATACAATTTGTTTAAGACTGTATATGTATATTAGATCAGTGCAATTTGTAAATAATTTCTCTAAATAATTAGAAACGTTAATTAATTGTTCATTTTTCTTCTTGATGTGCATACTAAGCTAATTTTATTCAACCTTAAAAAACAAACTATTTGAATTTAGAATTCAATGTCGGCCATAGACTAAATATTGTCAACAACACATAGAGATTCTCTGTATACGATTGCCGTAATTCAACAATAAACTATCATAAAAATAATAATGTGATAGATCTGACCACGAAATGTTGCTGGTATTCTAATAACGATAATCATTAATAGATAAAAAGTTACATGAAAATTCTAAATCATTAAATCTCAGTGACGGTATAGTATTAATTTTCAATAAATTCATATCTATTTCTCATTTAAATGTCAATCTTGTCCACATTCAGCACATTCCAGCAATTTATGCTGGAAGCAAATTCAAACGATCCACAGAGTAACCTAAGCATCGCATTATAATATTTTGTAACCTGATTACGTTAGATTTCTAGTTAATTAGATTTTCTACGTAAAATAGGCAAATATAGATCAAATAAAATGAAAATTAAGCACGAAGACAGTTTTCAATCGCAATACAATATACATAATTTCTCGAAACCAAGCCATCAAATAAATGGAAAAATAAATAACGTCATTCGCAGTCACGTGACCAGACTTCAATCAAATCGTCCAATCGCATTGCAAATTGCAATACAGTACAATAAATTCATGTTATGAATGTTTATCGCAGAGTTTTTAGATTTTCTCATTTTTGCAAATAAATTATGCGAGAAAAATATAGTGTTAGTTAATTAACTGACAAAAATAAAGCGCTGTGTATTCAAATTTCGCGAATTTCATATTGTAGTGTAATGAAAAACTAAATAATTCGTGTTGTCGGCATTTTGTTCCTCCCGCAATCCGCATCATACCATACAACGTAAGTTTTTGCCATGTCAGTTAGTTTAGTATGTATGCAGTTTTGCTTAGTAAATTAATGTGTAAAACTTATAATTTAGTGATCCAATTGTTTGTGTTGTGGGATTTTTAGTGTGAACTGTTTTTGCAGGAAGTAATGAAGACTAAAACGGATAAAAATATCAATGGCGACACCGAGACAGAGGTGAGTTGTTAATCTAATTGTGAACTAGTTTTAATTATCATTGGTGTTTTCTAGTTATGGACGAGGCTTTACGGTATTTTTCCATAGCATAGTTTTAAAATGTTTTCTCATCATTCGCGGATGTTTCTCGAATAAATTAAGATGTTTTTTTAATATTGTTTCAACTTTTCAAATATTTAGTTAAAATAATTATTCAAATTAAAAATTAAATTTGTCTTATTGTCCGATATCAAAGGTTGTTAACTACTGAGACAATGTTTACTTTTATTTTCTATCATAGCACACTAATAGGAAGTGTTGATAAGGATTTGTACTACAAAAATGTATAAATGAACTTAACTATCAGTTTAAGTGTAACTAGAAATATAGATTTGTGACACTCATTTATTTACCTTACTTAGATCACTTTGTTAACTATACATTGCTTTACTGCCTCTTTTTTCACTTCTCCAAACCCCATAGTACTTCTTATTAACTTTTGAGAGAAAGATACATTAATATTTTAAAGAAGGTACATAAACAAACAAGGCACATTTGGTTCCTTTTTAAAATGGGAAGTTTAGCTACGCTTTGATAGGTCGTATTTAGCTCCATAAAAGACTAAAAAATCTGTTGCGAACCTTTTTGGATGGATGGAGTTAATATACTCCTCATGTACAACATTACATTTATCAAATACATCATTCCCACTCTTTTGGAACACACTTTTCTAATAATATAACCTTAGCAGAAATGAATCAGTAGAATATTCAATAACTTCTTAAAAAAACAATAAAATTTATGGATTTTTTTATTTTATTTATTTTATTTTAGAAATGCAAACAGCACATATACTTAGATTATACAACATATCATTGGCAAATTATAAAAGCTGTATATATATAGCCATTTATAGCCATCCACAACATTCAAATAAACAATTACATGCATACATAGAAATTAAAATCATATACTATAAGTATGACATGAAAAGCTTAAAACTATAAAATATACTAAAGAATGAAGAGATAAAATGAAATAAAATTACAATTATAAAACACTTTATCATTCACTTGAGAAAATAAGTATACAATTTTGTCTTAAAAGTTTTGAGAGTGTCACCGAAAATGTCCAAGATCTCAAAAAGGCTATACTTATGATTTTCAACCATTATAAATGTGTTAATGTAAATGTTTAAATTTCCAAAAAAAAAAAAAATTTTAAGCATAACACAAAAAAAAGTCAGCCGTAGCGAAGCAAGGCTGGGTTTAGCTAGTTTATGAATTAGAAAGCTTTAAAAAAGGAAAACAAAAAAGCACTCTGGGTTATGGTTATGAATGAAAAAGAACATATCGATGGCATAGAACCTAGAACACAGATGTGGTATGTGCGGAAAAGTAAATTTTACAGTATGGAGATTTTAAATTTGGATTTTATAGGTGGCTAGATGGCATTTAGTGAAGTTACCAACCCTTGAGCTATTAATTAATCCCAACCGCACACGAGATGCTTAGCACATTTGGGCATATTAAACATATAACAAAATTTATATTACAAGGATAGATTTAACTCATTTTTGAAAAAAAAATCTACTTTGTATGCACCAATTTGTCCAATATTAAATACCTAGCTAAATAAAGATTATTAAATAACAAATATTAATTTGTTTGATATTTAATCATAATTTGACATCTAGAACTTCAAAGTTCATAAGTGCATGTAAGAGTTTGCATTTATTTAATAATTAAAATCCAGTCACCAGAAGAGCCCGTTGGATGAGTGGTTAGAGTGCTTGCCTTAACGCTCTGTTCTAGACTTCCTGGGTTTGGTTGGGTCAACTGGAAGTTGGCTTGGGTTTGGATCTGGAAAGTAGTGGCAGGACCCACTGCGTTTTGCAGTTATTTGGGCAGCCCGTCTGGCGACAGGAACCTCCCCCTTACAGAAGACCACTTTGAAATAACTGCATGTATGCTGTTGTGTTTCGGTGAGTGAGTAAGGGATGCCAGAGCCCATTTCCCTATCCCTTCTTAATCCTACTGTAGTTGATAGCCCACTTGCTGCACCTGTGGCGTTGTATGTGTTAATCGGTGATTAGTTATTGATTAGTACAATACAAACTCTTAATTCCAATGGTATTCCAGGCAGTCATTTTATGGCGAAAATTACTTGATAACTTATAATCGATATTTATAACTTTAAAATCCAACAATAGCAGTAAAAAAATAATTGCAAATTGTGCTTTACATTTTGTGCTATATCTACAAATTCAGACCGTTCATTGAAAAACAATACATGTACATGAAATTTCAGTGCTTAATATGTAAGAAAACAAATACCTACATATTATAAAATGCTTGTGTCTCTTTAAAAATGCACTTTATATGCTCGGACTGCAAATACTACTACGGTTAAGTGCGCAGCACTCACGAATATTTTGACTTGCTCTCTTAAGGGATGCTAAAGACAGCTGTCCTGAAAATGTTTTCAAAGATATCATTTTCTCTTGATTTATAATACTTGTTTCCCTAGTACCACACTGCACGTCCCCAGTACCGCACTGTAGCAGAATCAGTGTTAATTCTGCTACAATTACTTTACTGTTAGAAAATCGAAGGTAAATGATAATTCATTTCCTTGTCACTGATGTAGGTCACAAACGATTTGCATAATCCTTGCTTAAGGACATTTTTAAGATTAGCCTAGCCTGTATGATTGTCCCTAATAGTTGATTATATGAAAAAACCTTTGGATTTTAATATCAAAATATTTTTAATGGGAATATTGATATCAATTATTTCCAATGCTAATTGAAATGGTTCATTTATAAATTATGTTATGAAAGGTTAACTGTTAGTTTCATTTGATTATTATCTTACGAAATAAGAGTCCCAAGTCTTATGAACTCTTACTAAAATTTAACATTGTAATCATTTCGAACATGGGGAAAACAAAACTGTTTCCAAAGTTTTTTTTAGATAACATTAAGTAAAGCTTATCAATAATAAGCTACTAAAGAAAAGGGAAAAAAAAAGAAAATCAGTCCACAATTAAAGGAGAAAAAGTTTCTGAACTGTTTTATCTTTTTGTGTAAAGATAAGGATTCATAAAATGAGATCGGTAAATTGTTAAAATAAATTGAAATAGTTCATTTCAAAATCATTAATTAATTATTGAGATTACATATACAGTCAGGGTACGAAAACCTTCATTAGTTTTCAAATTAATTCCTTTATCAAGTCGTAGACTCTTAGTACCTTTTGAAACTAAAGCACTAAGCAGACAACTGACAGACGTTTGAAATGAAATTTTGGCATGACTGATAATTGTTCTGGTGCAAGCAAATGTCGTCTTTCAGGTGACGAACCTTTTCTTACCCTGACTTATCTTATTATACATTTTTGATCAATCCATTTTAGATGAAATTTGGTTTAAGACACATAAACATGGTCATTAATGAAAAATGTGTGAACTATATATATAACAAATTAATTGTCATTGTAGTCAATGTAGTTTGCTATAGAAACTTTGGGACTTCTGATCAAAGAAAACGCGACAAGAAGTTTTGGCAGTCCTCTCTTAATGTTAACCTGACACTGCCTAAAGAATTCTGAAGAGACCGAAATAAGTGGAAATCTGAAGGTCTGGGACAGAGCTATATGGCGGATGATAATAAAGATACCTTACATTAATTTTGTAGATTCACAATAATATTATCGCTTTGCTGCTGTGACAACCCTACGCGCTCTATTTTGGACGTATCAGACGAACCAGGGGTTTCGCGGGGAGAGACGCGCTGTAGGTGAATTACATCGGCTTTTGCACGACATCAAAAGAGATTCCCTTCTTACAGTATAACCCTTTTCTTGACTTACAAGGGTAGTTGATAACCTTTAAATAACCTATCAAATACACGCACATAACTAAAGAATTTCTCAAGTCCGACTGGTAGTAACGTGTTCAACAAAATTATGTTATTGGTATATATACTTAACTAGCGACCCGCCCCCGGCTTCGCCCGGCGTGCAATTTTTATATATATGAACATTCCCCCTTTATCCCTCTTTCCATTAGTGAAAACCGAATTAAAATCGGTCTTCCCGTTCACGCGTGATGCCGTGACCAAGGGAAATGGGGATTCATTTTTATATATAGAGATAAGATTACATTTTCGTAGTGACAGTGACAGGGCATCATAGACTTAACTATGCACTCAGTAATATTAAAGGATGCAAGAGACCATTCTCTTATCCTTTATCCTAACAAGGTTGGCAAACCACCTGCACCCTTCGTCGTTGCTTTTGTTAATAGGCGATGGTAGCCATTTGGCGTTAAATGGATCCTAATTCTGCTTGCCGACTTTTACATTAAGGAAAATAGTAAAAAATGTGTAAAATTTCCTTTTTTATAAAACTAATTTGAATTATATGACGAAACTCTTTGTATCTTACTTGGTTTATATACGTTGACGTTAATTATTGCCAATTGGTATTAATAAAATATCTATCACCGTTAACTGAATGTCATGCGGTGTTGTTATACCCCTGTTATTATCCCGCTGAGACCTCCAAGCGTCAAATAAACGCGCCCGTGCAAACAAACATCCAATTCGATTCCTACTAATTCCATCTATTTTTGGATTGATGTGGACGTCGCAAACTGTTGGTTTAATGAAAGCAACAGATAAACAGTACAGTATTTATTAAAAAAAAAAAAAAAAAAAAAAAAAAAAACTTTCCGACATTCAACTCATCTCACATTAATAGCTGACTGACCCGACAGACGTCGTTCTGTCAAAAACTATTAGATTGTGGCAGGTGATGTGTTATTGTAGTCAGCTAGGAACTTTGGATGAAAAAAAAAACGGTTCATTAGAAACTTTTTCGGAATTCATCGAATATTCAAAAAAAATCCAGCCGTTTTAGGGATTCATTTTAATTTATATAGTATTATCCTTTATTAATATAATAGATTCAATTAAATTCTTGCCTGTGGTAATTTTAAAAAGAATTTAGAATACATAATTAGTTGGCTTCATTAAAAAATGAAAACAATTATTGTTATATAATCAAACGTGGTCAACATTCTACGAAAAGTAGAAATAAAATCACGTCTATTTTAACTTCACTATTATCAGACCACATAGTTCGATCAAAAAGGTATCATTAGACACTGTTGAACAGTTTTTTAAGCGGCACCACACCTTCTAATCTATACTAATATTATACAAAGCAAAGTGCGAAGAAAGTCCTTCTTCGCACTTTGCTTCTATCCGCTGCCAGCTGCTCTCTTGAGGTTATCGGTCCATCATGCTGATGTTTGGTCCTCAGGGCGTTATGACTGTAGTCTCCACTCTAAGACTTGTCTACCCCAACGCCAATTCAGCTGCCCGATTCTTTGTGCCATGTCGACCACCTTGGTTCTCTCAGAGGAATGCCTAGCATTGCCTTCTTCTTAGCTCGCTGCGTTGAGCGTCTTTTGTGTGACGAATTTGTGGACGAGACATTTCGTCAATGTCCAAGTAACAAAACTGCTCTGGCAATATCCACTCGTTAATTTAATTTCACGGAGTAATTATTTACAGCTGGGTTTCCCAACAATCCCAACCTCTTTCCTAGAGCGGACCTTTTTTTTTAAATTTTATGCTTTTTATTTTATGTCTGGAAGCGGTAACCACCCACTTATAAAAGACCATGGTAAAATAACATCATGGACGACTAAGGGATGTCAGAGCGCATTCCCCGTCCCTATCTATTCTCCTGGTCGTGGTGTTGCTCGTGTATATTCTGGTGACGGTAACCATCTACCATAAAGAGGACAGCCAACCTGCCTGCCACCTTTTAAAATAGGTATGTAAAAATGTATTCATTCCCATAACACAGCTAAATAAATGAATAATTATTCTCCGAGCTGTTGAGATATTATTTCTCGTTATTGTAAGAGTACTGTTACGAATTTCTCACATGTCCATTATTTCCAATTATAAACGCCTAAGCAAAACGAAACAAAACATTGCGTTCGCGTTCCAAGATTTATGTTAACTGTAATGACAAGGTTGCATTTGTGTACGATAAAAGAATTTCAATCAATTTTTGTTGTAAATCTCATAGTGTGGTATTTAATCCTTTATTATACACTACATGCGGCCCGCCCCCGGCTTCACACGGAGGAATTATTTTCCTCAACTTATATACTACATAAACTTTTCTCGGTGATCGCTCTTTCCATTAGTGAAAACCATATCAAAATCTAATGGTTTAGAAGTTAGCGGAGAAACAGACAGACGGCTATTTAACGTAATATTTTAAGAGTGATATTCCGTATACAATAACTAAAAAATATACCTAATGTGTTATTTTAAATATTTATTTAAGAAATATGACAACAACTGTAAAAGTTAAATATTCTGATGCATATTATCAATCCTTTGTAGATGATACAGCTTAGTAATGTACGCAAAATTGAGAGGTTTTCGGTAACTATGTAAACATAATTATATCAATACTAGCTGATGCTCGTGAGTTCGTTTGCGTTAGAAAATAATGCCTGACATCTCTATCGTTCTGACGATGGTGGCGGCCAATTTTTTATATTTTTAGACGATCCCTCGAGAGCTTAACTTTTTTTTTTTTTTTTTTTTTTTCAGGATAAAAAGTAACCAGGTGATAAACTATCTGTGTGCCAAATTTCATCCAAATCCTTTCATTAGTTTTTACGTTATTGAGGAACAAACATCCAAACTTTTTTAAAATGTTAAGATTGGCAGTCAGGCTGACTGACCGTCCACTTGATGGTGGGTGGCTACCATCATCTACATATAACACAAGCAACGCCACAGCTGCTACAAGTGCGCTGTCGACCACGTAGGATTAAGGATAAAACGCAACAGCACACGTGCTGTTATTTCATTCATAGTCGTCTTCTGTAAGGGGTTAGTTACTGCCGCCAGACGAGCTGCCCAAATTACTGCGAAACGCAGTGTGCTCTCATTACTTTCCAGATCCAGACTAAAGCCAAATTTGTCAAATTTGAAAAGTTCATTTTTTATAGATGACCCTGCCGGGAATCGAACCCAGGAACCCTAGTACAGAGCGTTAAGGCAAGAACCCTAACCATTCATCCAACGGGCTCGTCAAACTTTCGCATTTATAATATTGTTAGGCAGTGCAACATTGGTAGGAAGCCACATTAGTTTTGAGAAGACGGCTGTGTTTTAGGGATTTATATGTTTAATGTTTATGTATAATAAATTGTAACTATCTATTTTATCTTACAGGAAACCCCCAACCATTTGCTCTTTAAATTGTTTTTATAGCACATTATTGTCGGTGGATATTTCGCGAATCATATTTTGTAGTCAAAACTAAACAGATACAGGACGTGATGATTTAATACGCTATGCATTTATTTTAGCCAAGTTTTACATTCAGTGATGTCAGAGTGACTTTCGTTTTAAAATATTCGAACGAAAGTCTGTTTTTATCTTTCATGTAT
Organism: Bembecia ichneumoniformis; assembly: GCA_910589475.2. Classification (NCBI taxonomy): domain Eukaryota; kingdom Metazoa; phylum Arthropoda; class Insecta; order Lepidoptera; family Sesiidae; genus Bembecia; species Bembecia ichneumoniformis. The sequence goes on along the minus strand of OU342537.1, from coordinate 4,484,245 downwards.
GGAAATTGAAATATTATCTTGGCATACTTACCTATATCTTTGTCATTAAAATACTAAATCAATTTTGTCAAATTGTATCATAAATGTGAATGGTCTTTACATTACCGTAGATAATAAGTAAGCGCATTTCCATTCACATATAAGTATGTACATTAAAAACTAATGTATTTTGGTTAGCGCCATCTATGTATTTCTAAAAAGCAGCTAATTTAATTAAATGAAATTAACAATTTAAGGGATTCACTGAGGCAAATAACATTTACAATAGAACTCGCTGTCGGCGGAGACAATTCAACAGGCCTAGAAATGGTGTTTTTTTTTTGTTTTTACCATTAGAACATTACACAAAAAAATTTTTTTTATTAATACAATTTTTTTATCTGATATTAACTTATTATTAGGTACAGGATTCATATGCGTGCAATAAGCCGTTTTCGAGAGAATTTTCAATAAGGGTCAAATTCTTCTTGTGTTCTAACTTTTTTTGTGGAGTTTCTATTACTTTAACGAAAATTCTAATTAACACAATTGGTTCTTCACATGTTTAAGTATAATATATATTTTTTTCAAAGCAATTGTGTTGTCTATTTCTTGTAACATCTTCATTAAACAATGGATATTTTTAGTATTTAGCGTTTGTCTCCCCCTTAAAAGAGAATGTTGTGGCTGGGAACACTGCGTTCAAAGCCATCATCATTCACGGGTAGCCCGTCTGGCGGCAGTGTCAACCCACTTACAACCGTGAAATAACAACATGCGTCAATGTGTTTCGGTTAGTGAGTAAGGGATACCAAGGCCCATTTTCCTAGCCCTTCCTAGTCCCTTATAGTTAATCTTACTGAGTTTCCTTAATTAACAAAAGATTTTTAAACAATACCTATTTTGAAACGATTTTTGTAAATACATAATTCACGTTATATTAATAAAGTAATAGATATAAAAAGATTTAGATGTAATCGAGAGTTTAGAGTAAATATTTAATCATAGCTCCATATAAATTCGTTTATTATCATTTTCTCTAAAAGTAGGTATACCTGTCCCTCTTATCTAATCGGTTTTGTTACGCACGCCATCTTCGCTGATGTTTTGTCCTATTTCTCAGTCGGATTTATCTTGTACAAGACAAGTGTATCGGTGAAGACTTTTTGACTATCATAGTTTGACAGAATATTTCCTAGTGTTCTCAGATTAATGTGAATAACTTGTAAACCAACCAACTCGATGTAAATTAATTTTCATCCTTTAGTCCACACGTTTTGAGTTGTACACGTCAAGTTTAAATTATAAACTTTACCGGTATATTTACAATGCAAATATTTTTTACAAAACAGTTAGTTGCCTTCGTTGATGATTTTATTCATTTCGTCCATGTGAATAATTGTCGTCTAGTGCGGGACTTTAAACTATCTTCATACCACATTTCATTTGAAAAAATTCTTTTTTCTTCAGATATTTTAATTAAAAGCATAATTTGTACTACTTTTAGCCCACCTCGACAGAATTATGACCTACAAAACAAAAAGCATTATAAAAACAAACTTTTTAATTGTGTTTTTAAAGTAGAAAATTTATATTATACTATATATATAATACTTGTACTGGTATAGTATTAATATTATTATAATAATTATAAATAAATAATCGTTATAATAAGTAATTCTTTTAAAAGCCAATGTATACGATTTAAAACATAATTATGTATTTATCAAACGTCACACGGCGTAACTAAATTTAGATAATTTATCAAAGGAAATTTATAGCATACTAAACAATCATGTTGAGAAAAATGCGGATTAATTATCGTAATAGGTTGGAGGTATATTTCTTCGCATTTTATATAAAAACTCAACACATTTTTTTTTGTTCAAAGTATATTTATATTTAATAATAATCCCAACCGCCTCAGGGACACCCTGAGGCGGAACAACATCAAAATTCCCGGATTGACAACTTTGTGCTACTACTGCTACTCTTACTGACACTGTATTACTAGGTCCATAAACGTCACAAATTTTTATCGCGGCTTGCATTTTTTCCTTTTTTGTAATAAAATTTTAAAATGTATCGAATTTCTTCATTAGATCCACACATTTTGACACAAATGAAAACAATGGAAAATAGCTGGAAACAATATTTTACTAATTTGCTTCTTTTTTTGAAATGTAACCTTTTTAATGTTATCAAAACCAGCTATACACAAATAGTACAGCTGAAGAGATTTTATTACAAGTTTATACATACTATATGCAAAAAGACTTTTTCCTCGACCTATTATTTATTGTTTCATAATTTTTGTTAATGGAAGATTTATTTAAAAAGAGCAACTATGGAAGTTTTTTGGCAGTTTTCTTCCGTGTAGAGACTAGCTTGCCTACCCGTATTACATTAATTCTCTGTTAGTACTTACAAAAGTTTACATAGATAAATGAAAGAGTAAATTAATATGGCAATATCTTGGATAAGTAGCTATAACACGACTTATAAGTTATGTATTTGATATTTGACATGTTAAAAAAATAAATGATTTCAATTTAAGAGTATTTAAACCGAAAGGAAGTTTGTAAATAAGTGTTTTAGTATTTTACCACTGTTTTACTTTCGCATTTATTATGTAAGTAATAAGAACGATTTCATCACAGATTAATTTATTACTCATCCGGGCATGTGAGCGGCGAAAGTACGCGAAAGTCCTATATGTTTGTTTTGCCCAAACGAGTTAAAAGTGATGGGTAAAAAGCATCGATGGTAAAAAGGTAAATTATACGTCAGTTCTCATTCATAAGTGACAAATTGAACAAAGAATCGATGGAGTCATAATATGTGCCTTTATTTCGTCTTGGAAACAGTTGAAATGATGGCAAAAGTGTATTTTTGTTCACCGCGTTATATCTATTGTCTCGGTTATGGTCGTTCGTGTGAAGGTATAGTGCTTTGAACCTGACTTGTAAAATGGTCGAGTTAGGAGTGTTGAACTTTTGTGCTAAAAAATAAATGATTGAAAGATGTTCGGACCTGCAAGTCGCAGTTTGAAAACATGTCGGAGACTGAATCGTTCAGCGACTAAGGTAAAATTAACACTGTTAAAGAAACATATAAAATTCTTGAAACGCACACACACACACACACACACACACACAGAGGGAGAGAGAGAGAGAGGAAGAGAGTCTTATAAATTGTTTCATATTTACAGCAATATAGGATGATCTTATATGGGAACATTCTAATTCTGACATTATGAATGCGAAAGTATATTTGTTTGTTAGTTTATCTTTCACGCCTTAACTACTCAAACGATCATCGTGAAATTTTGCATTCACGTTGTGTATCATCCAGAGAAAAGTACTGTTCCCGAGGGATCATCGAAAAATTAAAATTCAACTCATGACAAAAATGTATTACCTAAGAAAAAGGGGCGCGTACGAAGCCGCTGGAAAATATTGAAACTGTTTCTTTATTTTAAAGTAGAATTAATTTCATTTATTTGTGATGTGCTCTGTTATTCGTAGCTTTCGGAAAGTGAGTCTATGTTGGCAATGTATACTTGCCTCGAATCATTAAAATATAGTGTTTTTATTTTGAAGATGTTCAATTTTCGGTGCTAACAATTCATGTCAAAATTATTATTTTCCTATAGTTTACCAAACAACTGCGTTATGTTTTTATATCGAAAAAGTCGTCTGTACTATTAAATTTAACTCCGACGCTTTACAACACAACACATTAACTAATGTTAATCTCATCTTCCTAAATGTATGAAACCGGTATCGTTCTGACACGTATAATCAGCCGATTCGATTTCGATTACAATTAAAAACAGATACGAACACGCTCTATAAAAATATAATAATGTATTTGATTAATGTTTGTATTAATGCAGTAAGAACTCAGTCAATAGTCATTCGCTGATCACATAATAACTTTCGAAAATTGGCTACAAAATCCGTTATTAACATATCTAATGTAGCAACTGTCTAGAAATTGTCTATTGTCTAGAAATTCTATTTGTCTAGAATGAACATGGGTGCGAACTAAGTTGCACATTAAGCTGTGTTGTGTTTATTATGCCTTTGCTTTGAGTACACATTATGTCAATCTACATAGGTTAGTATCATTTTAAGACTGTTCGAAAACTTTACCAATATAAAATTTAGCACCGCACTCGACTAGGTGGATCACAGAGCTAGGAGGCTCATTGGCGACGGTACACTATAATAAGACCTAAACTGCAGAGCCTGGCACATGGACGCAAAATTGCCTGTCTGTGTTTATTCTATAAGATGTACTTCGGAGAGTGTGATCGGGAGCTGCATGAGATCATACCACCTTCCCCTTTCTTCTATCGGACATGCTAGTTACCATCCTCACCTTGTCGAAATCCCTCTAATTCGGACCAATAATTTGGTAAATGAATGCTCATATGGAAATCTAAGACGGAAATGGAAGAAGCAGGAATTTTGACTTCGGAACCTTGTTTGGACTAGTTAGGAGGTATACACACTAAAAGTCCTTACCCCTCCGAAGTACGAGCGAGGGAGGGGGGGCAAAGAAGGTCCCGTTTTTTGGTTATTTGCTTACATCTCGAAAACAGTGCGTCGTGCGAAGTTTTGTTGTACTACATAATGAAACCTGATAAAATTACCTACAACTTTGGCTTTCACACTTTTTATCTATCCCCAATATTTGCCTAGCTATGAGCTTCGAAATCTACACCCTAACGTCTGTCATACATTGTTTCTTTTTTCAGCTGCGTTCGTAAATTTCAGTTTACCTCATATCTAATTATTATTAAAAAACGTTCTTCCTGTCCATTATATATTTATTTACATATTTACATTTCTTGTCCATTATATATTTATGTACTTATTTACATTAATTTACATCTAACAATTAATATTTAAAAGGAATTATTTAATAACTCGTCGCCTTTTTGCGTGTGACGGGCCTGATTGTGGTTCCTCAGCGTTTGCCTCTTCTTCTTTCTCCTCATCTGTCGAATAGTTATCAGTTGGATCGCAGGCTACTACATCTGCTACATCATTTTCACCGTCGTCGTCATCGTCGTTGTCTTCTAAAATCAGCATGCTATTTTACAACTTCCGTTACAATTGTAGCAAATGGAAGAGCATAGCATGGAGGCTTTTCTACATCCACATCTGGCGCTACTACAATCAGTAGTGCACCGGCAAAATATCAGCTTCAGTATTTCTTCCGGTGCAGCGAGTTCTTTTGTTGGAACAGGAACCAAATGATTTCTTTTATTCCGTTCCCATCCCCATAGTTCAGAGGAAAGGTCGTTCCCAAGCCATGTCTGGACCTGATAGTAAGTGCGGAAGGAATGCTCCATTGCTGCTCCCTCCGTTGGCGGAAGGGAGGAGATGTCTGTTTTGACATTTGATACTGACTGGAGAAAACGTTGGTACCGATAGTTATTCAGAGATTTCTCCTTCTGCTTTGCTCCATACCACCTTAAACACATATTAACACATTTACACACACAGAATTTAACACATTTTTCGACCTTTTTCGAGATAGACTAAAAGTGTAAAAGGCAAAGTTGTAGATAATTTTATCAGGCTTCAATCTGTAGTACAACAAAAGTTCATACGACGCACCGTTTTCGAGATATAGGCAAATAACAAAAAAACGGGACCTTCTTTGCCTTTAGGACTTTAGTGTGTATACCTCCTAACTAGTCCAAACAAGGTTCCGAAGTCAAAATTCCTGCTTCTTCCATTTCCGTATAGAATTAGTCGTTGCCCAATGTACAAGCGTTTTAAAACATCTTTTATAATGCGCACTGCTAAGGATTGGAGGATCCTACGGGCGTCTGTATTCCCGAACTCATACAACCCAAATACATCTTTTCAAGGTTCGAGTGAATACGCATCTTCTGGGCGAGCTCGCTCCATCGTCGGCCTCATCTTTCCTAAATGAATGTATGCTGGCCAAGAGCAAACCCATCTTTAATAAATTTAAAAAAATCTATTCTATATCTTCTATATACAAACATTAAATATTAAACAAAGTTTTACAGATTTTACTTATGTTACCGAGGTCAAAAAATAGTTATTAGAATTTCTGTCTGTTTGTCTGTGTTCTAGTGTTTGTTTCATTCCAATCGGTTTACAAGCAAAAAAGTTGCGCTCTATGTACCACACATACGAAGTTGCGAGCTCAGCTAGTGTAATATAAATTCTATATTGTATGTAAGTTGTAATACAGTGTGGAAACCAAAGGGGCACGTAAATACAAAAATGACATAAAAGTCCTATATATGAAAATTTTAGGTATATATATTTATTGTAACGATATGACATTATCGTTTTACCATCGGGGTGTAATAATTGATTTATGTTATTTTTAAATGAGTCTCTCGGTACGACAATTGTCATACTAGATTGAACATACCTATTCTATAGTATGACGTGGTAAGACAGTTTGTTTAAAAAAATATCTTCAATTTATTGAACAAAGGCATCTCAAAGATTCCTTCTATCCTTGTTCAATATTGACTTTTTGTAATGTCGAATTCGTATACTGTAGAATTTCCAGGATTTAGAATAATTGTATTTTCCCAAAATGTGATGCTAGTAGCTAAAACGATTCATTCACATTATGAACGCTATAATTAAAAGCCCTTCGGACGACTTGACCACTTCCTAATTCTTTACACTCCTACGACATCCCTTTTACTAAACTATCATGCTTGAAATCCTTATTAGTCCACTTCATGAAGACTAATCGTAATTCTAATGGAGAGAATAAAAGTACGTATTATCGACTTTTGCGTTCAGGGATTGTACGATAAAATGTAAGCCTATTCTTAAACTAAAGGAAAAAAATCAATCTTACATGGATTTTCGACATTGTAAACCTGACGAGATTCTATTTACGCCCGTTCCCAATAACCTATCTTCAGTAAGTGATAGATTGCTATCCATGATAAACAGTATGTTTCTATCTATCTTTGAATGACGTCCCACAAACATCAGTAAGAGCTATCTACCCATCGAAAAGGATAGATATAATTTGCTGTCAGGCCCTCTCGCGCGTTTCGTTATTGCAAGTATAAATAACAAAGACATCGTTGTAAAAAAAATTCTTTAGCTATAATTCTGAACAAAAACGTTTAATGAAGCAATATTAGGACTTAAATATAAATATTTTTTCATTTTTAATTAAAATTTTATTTATTATTAAGGTTTATTAACAAATAAAGATTTTTAGCGATCACAGTTGCATAAAAGAAAAAACAAAACGTCGTTCATACATGTCAAAATCAAAACTAAAGTCAAAGCGTATTATCGTGGTTATTATCTATCTATGTTAACGTAACGTTACTGAATTTGAGTTGAGAGTAATAAAATTGATTGGTGAAGTAAATAATTGAGAGTATTGAGTGATATTGTACGAACAAATTATAGTACTGAAATATGAGCACTGTAAGTATTATTTTCTATAATTTAATAATATTCTATATGAATCTTAACATGTTTGTACCTACAATAACTAAGCTGCCTTCTCGCTTTTTTTTTAGCCAAAAGGTACACCTTTATCTAAAGAAGAGGTGTCATTGCTCATCGATCTTATAGAGGGAAATAAGATCATAACGAGCAGGGCTACCAATGCAGCTAATAACCAATTAAAAGAAGCCACCTGGTTGAATATAACCGAAAAATTTAATGCCTCTGTCTCAAGTTGCCCAAGGAGAATGGAGCAACTTAAGCTTAAGTGGGAGAATTTAAAAAAAGCAGCTCGTAAAAGGTCTGCTTCAATAAGGTTGAGCCTTAATAAGGTATCTAATTAATTTTTTAGAAATAAAATTCTACTTCATAAATGTAATTTTAAATTAAAGAAATATTACTAATTTTATATTGTTTTCAGACTGGTGGTGGTCAGCCAGACTACATCCCACCAGATGATGGACTGGACAGAGTTGCATCCATATTAGGTGCAACTTGTGAGGGATACAGTGTGCCTTATGGTGGAGATGCAGAAACTGCAAAAGATGCCATATCTGCAAAAGATGCTGTAGTCATTCTGGCCGAGTTTAGTGGAGGAGAAACTACCATCAATAATATGGGTGAAGAAGGTGATGGTGATGGGGTTGGAGGTATAAACATAAACCAACCAGTAACAAAAAACAAATTTTTGTTTAATACACCTAGAAGCAACAATGAATCATGTATGTATTTACTTCACTTTATTTATGTTATTATTGTATTTTGTTAAAAAATTTGTATCATTGAAACCAATGATAATTAATTATGTAGGTAGAGTCTGCGCCAAACAACTATCGATCTCTGAAGTTGGTTCCGGCATAGTGTTTTTAGCTATTATGACAACTTCAGATGTCAATAGTTGCTTGATGCGGACTATATTCTTTCCTAGATTAAATATAATGTTATGTGGCAACTAATGATCAATCAGGGGGTGCTGCTTACACTACTTTCATTCCTAAATTTATGCAATAGAACAAAATTATGATATGCTTTTTTTTTTCTTCAGCAAAACGAAAAAGAAAACTGGAGGAGGCGGATATTAAGGCTCGTATTACCAGGAATGAAGCAATAACAAATTATTACAATGAAAAAAAAAGAAAATGGAATTGGAAGTAGAAAATTTAGAACTGAGTAATAGAAAGCTAAAGATGGAGTTAGAAAATTTTAATAAATAATAATATAAAATCCAGCAGTATAATACTTGGGTTGATCAGATAGCGTTGCTGAGTGAAGTTGGCATTAACAATGTGTACTGTTATCTGTTAAATGATACCATACCAAATTTTAGTTTTTAATTGGCAACCTTTTAATACCTACTAATTAAGTCAGGTTGGGTGCTGTCTATGGAGATCTTTCACCATCTATGGCAACCGTGATATTGGTTCAATGAATTTAAACATGGTCGTACATCTGTTTTTGTTAATCTGTAACACGGGTACGTATTGATCAACTCATGTATAGCTGACCGATTCTGACGATTTTTGTATATGGTAGTTAATTAAAGAGACAGTAATTTGTAAAATAAAACTTTAATTAACTTATTATAATAAAACTTTTAATTTTCTTATAATAGAAATGAATGTCATGTTTATACATCGAATCTTGGGTTATAAGTGGTGTAACTACACCACGATAGACAAATCTTTTTCCTCAGTTACTGAGTGTTGAGAATTTTAATGCAATCTGAAACAAAAAAAAATTATAAATTTCTTAAAATAAATTAAAATTACACTTAAAATTTCATAAGTTCTGTTTAGGCACCTGCAATCCGGTTGTTAATATGTATAAGCTGTACATTACTACCACTTATTAAAATTAACTACCTAGTTTTGAACAAAAATTAACGATTTTTTGGTTTGCTTGTCACTTGATATACAGATAGCAAAAAAAGTATAAAAACTTTTTACAAATCATTTGGAGTTAGAAGGTATCTAATTAAAAATTTGTTTCGCAAAGAAATTGTCATAAATACATATATAAACAAACAAACCCGCCAAAGTAATTGTTGATTAAGTTTTCTCGCTCAATGATAATGTTGACAGCGAGTTCATTCATCAGCATTGGAACATTTTCATAAGTAGGCATGGTAATCTCTGGCTCAACATCCTCAATATTCATTTGTCTACAAATGTTATGCAGTACTGCTGTGGCAATTATTACAGAATGAGTGTTCGCTAAAGATAAACGTAATTTTAGTGACATCACAGGAAATCTCCTTTTCCAAACTCCAAAACACCTGCAATAAATAAGTAAATATATCACTCACACGAACATCACATAATAATAAAACACACAACAGATTTTTGCAGATTATTACACTCACTAAAGAAAATTTTTCAGTTACACAGGATAAATGATGAGACCTATCGAGCTATCTTATTTCGAGACTCTTGTGTGATTTCTTTGGGAAAAGAAACAACTATTTAAAAATCATTATCTTATTTCAAGGCTCTTGTATGATTTCTTTGGGAAAAGAAACAACTATTTAAAAATCATTATTACACTTACCTTTCAATGGTATTTCTAGTTCGAATGTGGGCTTCGTTGTACCTTTGCTGATTTTGAGAGACGGGATTTAGAACAGGAGTTAGTAAATAGGGCTTACAAGGGTAAGCACTGTCTCCAATCAACCACCGGTTCCCATATAATGCATCTTCACATTCAGCTGAAACAAAAAATTAAAATATAAAATGCATTTTGTTAAGAATCATTTATGAGAGCTAAATCCTAACTAATATTATAAATGCGAATGTGAGTTTGTTTGTTTGTTTGTTACGCTTTCACACGTAAACTACTCAACCGATCATCATGAAATTTTGCATACACATTGCCAATATGGAATAGGACATAGCATACATTTTATTCAGAAAAAAGTACTAAATAGCGGTTTTACATTCAATGCAGATGAAATCATGGGTAACAGCTCGGTAAAGAAGTAAATACCTCTCAGTGTTGAATTATTGAAGATTGTGGCATCATGTGTAGATCCAGGCCAACGAGCAATCACATTCATGAATCTCAGCTGTGCATCACACACACCTTGTACATTTATGGAAAAATAACCTTTCCTGTTTCTAAATTCTTCACCAATATTGGAATCTATAAAAATGAAAAGTGTTTCAATTAGAGTATGACAAACAAATATTTAAAATTACTTTTGTGTACCTACATAATTAAAATACTTGGTTGTGTGGTTCCTGGCAAAGTAGAATGAAGGACCAATATGATATAAAATATTAAAATTATTTACTATTAAAATCTTGTTTTGTTTCTTCCTGTTATTATTTTTTATTTTTCTTATTTTTTTTTTTGGGATGTTTTCATTGAAAGTGTTTTATCTATTTACATTTTTAACAATATTTTTACATATGAAATTAACCATTATATGAAGTATTCGACCTTATCATGAAATGATCAGTTCATATACAAAAAATACTTACCTGGTGATTGTATCGGAATGTGTGTCCCATCAATTGCACCCAGAACTCTAGGGAATCCGCTAATGTTGTGAAAATCTTGTTGAGTATTGCCATGAATATATATGTATTTGGAATACAGTTTGGCTATAGCAGACGATACATCAGATACAATACGCCCAGCTGATGATTTTGAGACTCCTATAAAGTCAGCAACAGATACGAGCATTGTTCCCAATGCATAAAATCTTAATGTCAGTAGGAGCTGATGTAGAGGAGATATCCCGTGATTTCTACAAAATTCCATATTAGTTATTTATAATTCAGAAAAAAAACAGTAGGCATTATTGTGATTATGGAACTAATATTTACTTTAGTTCAAACTAAATAAAGTAGCCCTAATGCAAAGTTCAAAACATTCACTTACCTCTTTGAGGTTACTTTTAAATGCGGATATATTTCTGCGAGTAAATCACTCACAGCAGTTTTGTTTAAGCGGAATCTATAGGTAAATTCGTGATCATTTAATTCAACCATATGGTTTATGCGACATTTATATTTCCTCTGAATTTCCACTTCCTCATCACTTTCCCAGTCCGATAATCCCATCAACATTTCCAAATCACTCTCATCACTGGACTCAAACATTTTGCTATTTCAAATATTTCAATACCTAATATCAAAAAACTACGCGTATTTGAAAAATATCTCTAACCACTATCAAAAGCTTAGGTATCCAAATAATTATCCCTCAAATATGGCGGATTGACAAATCGTTTAACTTTAGTAAGCAAGTATACTGACAGATAGCTGTCAAAATGTTATAGGGACGCATAACGTTTCATTTCCATACAAAAATCTATTTTAGTAAGCGATAGACCCTCCCACCGATAGATAACATAGAGTGGTAAGTTTCCTTATCCTCCAATTGAATATTGGGACGTTAAAATCAGAGATAGATACATTTTTCTATCTTCGGTATGTGAAAATCGGCGATAGATAGGTTATTGGGAACGGGCGTAAGTCGTTTATTACATATCGTATCGCACGTATCGCAAGTGAAATTTGAACAAGCTCTTACATAAGTGATGTACTGACACATACAACTATGCGCCTTTTTTATACTAATATTATAAATGCCTAATTATATTGTCCGTTTTAATGTTTGTTATTACGTTTCCCTCCTCAAAAGCGGAAATAATTTTGATATAACTTGAGTTGGAAAACCCTGAATAATCTCCGAAACGATTCTTCACATTTTAATATTTTTGGAATTTGCTCCTTAAGAATCGATTTTCATTTAAGGCCCCCGGTATACACTAAATGTCAACTAAAAACGGTTTTTTTTTTCTTCCAATTTCTAATTTATTACTCTTTTAATTCTAATTATTTTTACTACTTAAATTAATAAAAAATAAGAGCGGCTGGGAAATAAAAAAAAAGAGAATGAGAAAAGACCTTGAAACAAATAAAATATCGCAGCAAGTCAGGCAGCTACCAAACTAAAAGAAATAACAATAAAAAAAACTCATAAAACCCCTAGACTAAATTATTTATCAATGATTCAAACATCGCTAGCCGGTCACTTCTCCTCTGACACGTCGTATGTACTTAAAAATTTGTATCTATTACGAGCATAACCATATCGTTGAACGTTGTCATATGAAACTTTCATATAATATGAATTGGATTAGAATGTACAAAATGCTAAAATAACGGTGTCTACATAGAACAGGCGCCGTTGCCACGCTGGTTAATTTACATACGCAACGGAACTCGATCCCACCGAACCTATTATTAAGTTTGTATACCATACGACGTCTATCAGTCCTATTGCTTTCTGACGACAGAAAACCCACAATTTATATTATTTGAACAAACGCATCTGAGGATTAGGAAAGAGTCTGAGTTAAACACATGTTTTGATGCGCAATTTTTATTTCTGTTTGAAAACTAGAATAAATACTAGTAGAATGTAGGTTTTCTCGGCCGGTATCCATATGAGTTGTGGGTTTCCGGGATGATGGCCCAGGTCTGTTGGAAATTCTTCCAAACGTTTCGTCAACAACTGCGGTTGACATCCTCAGTGGTGTAGTCCGTGTTAGAAGAAAAAGTAAATCACATCACTGCACTTCACTTCTGCACTTTTCGACTTCTCGAGCGAGACTGATTTGTCGACTGGAATGTGTCTATATTTATATCCCCACCCCGTGGTTGAATTGGTGGGGTGTGGTCACTAGGAGAGGGGTTATAATGCCCTCTCTTTCTTTCATTATTATTATTCTTGCGTAGTGCCGGATACCAAATACCGGTGCCGAAACGTTTGGGAGAATTTCCAACAGACCTGGGCCATCATCCCAGAAACCCACAACTCATATAGAATAAATACTGTTTTTTTTTTCTGATGTGCGAAGACCATTTATGAGTATTGTTTATACACATAAATCTATTGCCTTGCCTATTGCCAAAAGAATAAAAAGATAATGTAAAATAGCATACTCGTCTTGCCAATGTAATATTGTTAACATGATCAGGCTGAGAACGCTGACAATTCAAATAAGTAACGTTTTTCCTTTATGTCATAAGTTTATGCTAGTTTTGCAAATATTGAGATTACATAATGTGAACATACTTTCATTGAAACTAATTATACGATGTATTTAGTTGAATATTAAATTGTTTCAGAAGTTGCTCGTATACTAAATAAATATTTTCCCTTTTGTTATCAATTATATTATTACAGTGGTGCATGACTTGTATTGCGCTTACGAATTGCAATGGCCATGAAATCATAAATACTGTTATAAAATCATTTATTGACATTAACCGTAAAAGGTTTATCAATTAATATTTAATAATAATAAATACAAAATTCACACATATGATAGACACACATTTATTTTATTTTTTAAATATCTATTCGATATTCATAATGATATTTTAAAATGTACGCCAGACGGACAATTATAAACGCTAGATAATCGTCCACGTGTCATGTTCATCTTCATTAAGAAGCTGGGGAAAAAAACTGTTTCTTTATTTGGAGTTTACTCCTTAAGAATCGATTTTCATATAAGGCCCCCGGTATGGAACTCTTATGAGGAGTAAAATTAATACAAGCGTTACGTTATCTGTCACTTTGACATTTGTGCGACAGCTGACGCATGTACTTTTGTTCCCCTAATTCTATTCTCTGGGCCTATAAAAGCAAACGTCGAAATCTTGTATGAAAAGTGTAGTCCACGTTATAACCTGCCGGCTCAGCGACATCTGTCATCGAAAAATGAACTATTTGAACTTATAAAAGTTGTGACATATGTGTATAGCGAATGTAACTAACATAACTTTTGTTGGAACACTGAATATGCAGAATGTAACTAAATACTATAAAGTAATTAGGTATCCATTTACCTATCGACACGAGGAAAATTTTATCATCGGAGCTGATACACACACTTTTTTAAAATTCCTAACACTAAAGTTCGTCAATACCTACTATAAAACAAAGAAAGTCGGTTTAAAAACAGGTGAGAAAAAATGATTTCTCTTTACCAATTTACATATAGATATCGAAATGATCGAGATAGTGAGTGACTAAGGGATAATATTGACCTTGACATAAATGAAAAAACCCTCGAGGACTGACTAAATATAAAACCGGGCTTGTTCGTCGTCAGTCCTCCATCTATTTCCGGCCATGGTGTTGTGGTTGGCGTTCATTTCCCCTCGTTTAACTCAAATGCAAAAAGGCTTTAGCTAGTAGGAAAACTTATGCCACAACCGTTATACTATCTAATTATACATATTTATTACGATTATGCGGAAATTGACTTATCTAACTAGGTATTCCCAATCAACTTTATCAAGCCTATTGAGTGAAAACCTACTGCCCTGTCTGATAAAAGAAATTGTATTGGTAATCAATTGTAATTCTGATTAGGAATATTGATCTTTTTATTTATTTATATAAGTTACGCCATAGTTCGGATTGAAGAGGCAAAATGCTATTGGAGAATTATTTCCAGCCGATTGTTGTGCTTTCGGGCGCTTGGCGCTGTCCACTCAGATGACGATAGTTTTGATTCCGGAATCCATGTTTCACCCATTGTCACATATCGACGCAAAAAAGACGCGGTTTGTTACGTTTAAACATGCCAAACAGTGCTCAGAATCATCAACACGTTCTTGTGCTCAGAATCAAAATAATGCGTATAATAAACTAAAAATAATAAATTATTTATAGAAAGATGACATTTCCACTATTTGTAATTTTTTAACATAATTAAACAGTTATAAATTTGCATCCTGCGCGGTGGCAGTAACCACTCCCAGAAGGTCACCGTGATACTAACAGTATGTAGTATTACTGTACACATACTATTACATAGTATATTGGTTTGGTGAGCGGATAAGGGATGCAACAGCTTGTTCTTTATTCTCAATACTACAAGGGGCACACTGAAATGATCGGGAATAGAATATTTCGGATTGAGTTACAATAAAACCTTTTTTAGAATTTGAATACTGGCCTCTTAGAATCTTAATGACATTCAAACAATTAATTTTTTTTATTAAAAACAATAACTATGTTGGTTTAAAGTTGACGCGTCGTTAACAGAAATGGAGCTCACGCGTGAACATTTCCGTGCCATAATTTATCACAATTTTCGTCGCGGCTTATCTCAAGATAAATGTCTCAGCGAACTTGTTTCGATTTATGATGTTGAAGCACCGAGTCAAACGACAATATACCGCTGGTATGCCGAGTTCCGACGCGGTCGTGTGTCGCTCAGCACTGTTTCTTCTGCAGGTCGACCAAGAACAGCGGTCACGCCTGAAAACATCGCAGCTGTGCGAACTATTATATTAGATGACCGTCATGTGACATACGAGCAGATTCGGGCTGTTATCAGTATCGGAATGACTGCAATTCAGTTGATATTACATAATGAGCTTGTAAGAAAGCTAGTTTCCCGCCTTTTGCTCTTCGAACAAACCGAAGAGCAAAAGTCGGCTCGTATAGATTGGCGCCGGAATACTCTGCAACGCTCCAACGGAGGGAAGTCAAATGCCGTTTATAATATCGTCTCAGGTGACGAATCATGGATTTATTCATACGAACCTGAAAGAAAACATCAGTCAGCAGTTTGTGTCTTCGAAGACGAGGTCAAGACAACGAATGTGGTTCGCTCCCACAGCGTGTCAAAGAAAATGGTCGCTACGTTTGTCTCGAAAAAGGGACATGTTGCTACAATTCCTTTACAGGAACGCAGAACGGTTACCGCCGAGTGGTATATGGCTACTTTTGTCATTATTACCACCGTTGACATTATAAATGTGAAAGATATTTTCAAGTTTATTGTATAATTCAGGTATAAACAAGACAGTAAAAACAAACAATATGTTCAGGCCCTTAAATAGGTATTAGATAGTTATTTTGTACCGAAACTACGAGTTGTATGTTGCATTAAGATATTTTTCAAAGGGGTTCTTAGCTTACAAATAAAGGTTTATTTGTTTTATTTTGTTTACTAATACGAGTAAAATGCCGTAAAGTTCCACTAGCGATAAAAATTCTTTCATTAAACAAGTTAGAGATAATAAAAATGTTTTTATTAATAGATTGTCATAACTGACTGTTCTCCGACGGTGAACTCTAGCCGGCCAGAGTTCACTGGTCTAATGTAAATGGTCTAAGCTTGAGATTGTAGTTAATACTAATCTCTGTTGTCGACAGGGTCGTCCAGAAAAACATATATCAACGCTAGCAACTAGTCCGCCGCCACCGGCTGCTATAGTTCCACGCTCTGCAGAAAGTCCTCTGCCGCCAGGTTGGAATGGTCAGACAAGGAGACAAAGCTCCAGCAGATTTAATGTGACCAGTCAAAACCAGGAGCTGGTCAAGTTACCACCTATAAAAGGTATGCTTTCTTTAACACTTTAAAAACTATTGTGTACTGGCAATGCTGGTACTATACATAGCTTGATTAACTTGTCAGAAAGACTTTGCGATTTAACAGACAGTTTGAATGGGTTTTGAGAAGTATTAGCGGGGCTAGGGTTCCCAGACCTCAAAATCGAAAATCCGGACACAGACTTATATTTAGCCGGACATTTTGTCACAAAGGCCTGACATACTGGTTTTTAAAAGAAATAGTTCTTTTCATTTGTGCATTTATTACTTTAAGACTTGCTCTACTCTTTATTATGTATCACATATTGTTTTCTTAAAGTAATTTGTAAGATCGCGAATCATGCGTGTCCGTGTGATTCTGGCCGCTGCGGGGTTAACCAAATCCTAATAAAAGCCGGACACCTGGAAACCCTAAGCGGGGCACACTGCTTTTCTGGTGGCAGTAACTACTCTCTAGAAGATCACAGTTAAATAACAGTATGTGATATGCAATTGTGCTGAGGAAACGATGCCAGAGCCCATTTCGTCCTATACTTCCTTAATCTTACTAATACCGTCAGCACATTTGCAGCGGGACCTGACGTTGCTTGCGACGTTAGCCACCTACCATCAAATATGTAGATTGTCAGCCTATCTTTACATAATTTTTTTTTTCTTAAAATTACATCGATTTGACGTCAGATTTCAATTTGAACGAGGTCGCAAAAACGGACATTCAAAATAATATAGTCTTTAAAAGTGTCAGTGATTTTAATTCGTCAAGTTGACTGCCAATACCAAGATTTATGAGTCGATGGAGTTTTCCTTATTTATGTAAAGGTCGGCAGGCAAATTGACAAAATTTAGTTACTGTCACCTTAATAACACAAACAACGCCATAGCTGTTGCAAATTCTCTGGCGACCTTAGTAAAATGGGCTCGTGCATCCCTTACTTATTCACCGAAACACAACAGTTAACACGCTGGTATTTCACGGCGGTCTTGTTATAACTGCGACAGTGTGCCCTGCCAGTGCCACTACGAGGCACACAATCATATTAACGAAAACCTATTCAAAAAGTTCTTTTATATCATTCTTATTATACAAATTAAATCGGATCCTGAAGTTAGTTAATTGTTTTTGGAATATCGTAATGAGCCAACCGCAAACCAGTTATTTCACAACATTTGTGAAAATAAAAAATGGCACAATGAATATATAGGTATTTTTAAAATTATAAATACAATCTACCCAGGTATACAATTTGGCATCACGTTTCATCGTCACTACATCGCGTGACGTGCCACCTCCATTCCAAGTCAATTTAAATATTCTAATCTCAGTGGGACTTACTCGTCGCTTCCTTGATATTTTTTTTGCTGGTTTGTGTTGACGTGACTGAGGCTTATTTTGTCAACGAGTTCAATGGTTTATTAATATTCCGAGAACGCTAAATAACATACTTAATTATGTTCTTTTAAATTCTCTCACATGCAGGCACTATAGTACTTAATTATAAAATTGGTTGTTCCGACTGAATGAACGCACAGCCAAAACTACTAAGTGTATAAAACTAAAATTTGTAACATTAGCTTTGTTTTGTAAATTAGCATCAGCTAAGAA
This sequence comes from Bembecia ichneumoniformis, assembly GCA_910589475.2. Taxonomy (NCBI): domain Eukaryota; kingdom Metazoa; phylum Arthropoda; class Insecta; order Lepidoptera; family Sesiidae; genus Bembecia; species Bembecia ichneumoniformis. The sequence continues at coordinate 4,465,810 of OU342537.1, read as the reverse complement.
AGGATTTTCGAAAATTTCAATTCCGTGCGAAACCAGGGTTATAATAAGATTTAGTATATATATGTACTAAATCTTATTCCAAATCTTATAACTAGTTTAGAATAAGATTTTAAAGTCTATTTCTAATGTTATTATTGTCTGTGTAGGTATTATTTAAACTTGTTTTTTCAAACTTAAATTACTACACAATTTAATATTGGAATTTTAACTACGATGAGATTGTCGAGTGATTTAAGTAATTTAACACAGGTTCTTTTGTGTTGGATATTTTTCTGCATTATCCACAGAAATATAATACAAACGTTCTGCATTATCAAAGTAACAGACCCGCGACAGATTGCATTGTATAGATTAGAACACAAATCGCAATACATGCAAGAGTTGAAACCATTTGCTCGTTTAGTGATTAGATAGGGTCGCTCAGTAGAGGTCATCACAAGTTTTATTATAATAGTTATTTCCACTTCTATGATGTCAGTTCAAAGGGATTTATATCGTTATAGGTTGTTAATTGATATTAACAGGCGGCCTCTAAACAAAGTCCTTTTAGATTGGCACGATAGTTATTCTTGAAACTGCGAAAAACTGGATATCGAAAGATATAATTGGGTCAAGTGATTTTTATACTTCTACTCTTAACATAAAAAAATCAATGTTTGAAGTATTCTTTTGTAGAAAGAAACTTTGAGTAATATTTACCCGGACACATACCGCTACCTACCCGTGGGATCTAATCCTAGTTAATCTGAGTCAATTACGTAGAGTCGACTTCGCGAAGGAGGTCAATCGATGAATCCAGCTCGGATGAACAGCGTTCGGGAAGCTCTGAGACGTCTACTCGTCCAAAATTCCTCAGTGTCTGTAAACAAAAGTTTTTAACCAATGTATGTTGCCATGTGGTCTCTAACTATTGGCCTCGTAAGAAAGTTCAACGAGCTATGGAGGGGTTGCACTGCCAGATCAGGAATGAGGAGATCCTTAGACGACCGAAAGTTACCGACGTAACCCGGCAGACTAGTAAAGTAGCAATGGGGCAGGACACGGTATGGAGAGTCGATTGCCGGAAGGTTTTCGAATGGAGGTCACGGACCGACAAGCACAGTGTAGGATGTCTCACAAGGTGGACAAACGAACTGTTAAGGGCCGGGAGTCGACGGCGGATCCTAGCTGCTTCTGACTGGAAGAGGCCTATGTCCAGCAGGGAACGTCCAACGGCTGAGATATGATGATGAGTCAATCTAAGAAATTAGTCAAATGTGTAACTACTTTTCTATAATTATTATAGTATGACTTCATTTAGGATTGACAGAATACACTGCATCTTGCCGTCATAAACTGTACAGACCGTGGAATGGTAGTTGCCACTCTCTCACACACGACCACAATGAAATAGCAAAATGTGTGTTGTTGCTGCTTGATAGTGATGCCATTCGCCTGTTCTCACTTTTCGACTGGGTTGCAAATAAATCCTTGGTTTGCAGTTTAATTCACGGGCAAGGTTCACGTTTAAAGGATAACAATTTTAATCAATATTTTTTAAGTTTAATTATGTAATTATAATGATATTTTTTACTAATAATATGTAGTAAACTATAAATGACTATATTATTCTTATATACGTATGTTACCTAGTCCAGCCATAAGTTATGTTACAAATGAAAATGCAATTATTTTTTTATGAAGTAAGGTAATCTTAATAAAACTTATATATACATATTTGTTGAAGTCTTAGCAAAAAAAGAATTCTATTCAAAATGGCCTTTAGCTTTGATACAGGCATTTAATCTGTTTGGCCACGAATCTATGGATTTACGCACTGTTTCCATGGGAAATTTAGCCAATGCTTGCTCCGCAATGTCGGCGTGTCGTTTAGAGCAGGCCATGTCCTCTAAAACTGACCATAATTTGTAGTCTTAAGGGGTTCAAAACTGGGCTAGACGAGGGCCAGTCTTCAGCTCTTATAAAGTCCGGAACGTTGGTTTCGAGCCAGGCTTGGGTCGTACCTTGTGACCAGGTGCAGAGTCCTGCTGGAAAGTCCACGGTACATCTGTAAAAAGTGTATTGCTGAGAGGTTTCACAACACGATCCAACACGGTCTCTTGATACACTTTGGCTGAAGTCTTCACATTTTTTTCACAAAAATGAAGCTTTGTGACTCCTTGCCACAGGATGATATACCTTTCCTACCACTAGAACTGTGAGCGGATACTTTGTCATTTTGCTTGTTGTAGTGCTCTTCAATCGTGGAAATTTTTTCATCAGTAAAGAGAATATTTCTGTGTTTTTCACCTGCGTAAGGACAAAAAGCATTTTGATCGATCTACTCTCTTTATCTGTAGGGATTGATTTAGGGCATGTCCTGTAACATATCCACAATAAGCACCGATCTTCAGATCTTCATTCCTCACGATAAGATTTTTTGTTTCCTAATGGGGTTTCGGCGAAGTCTGGCTTTAACAACATTAACAGTTTTTGTAGTTCTAACAGCATGCGGCCGCCCCGACCTTTTATGGTCTTCGACAGAGGAAGTGTTGGTATACTGTCGACAGTACCATATAGGAACATACGGCTGATAACAAGCTTTTGAAGTGTCTTGAATATGACCGATGGCTCCATACCCACTCTGTGTAAGGCAATCACTGCAATCCTATTTTCTTTAACACCCCATTCCATATTGTAATTTGATAATAAACACGAAAAAATATGTGAGATGGCGAGAAATCAAAAGAATTTTGCGCTTTCCAATATGCGCTTCCAAATTCAAAATGAATTAAGAGTTGAAAAAAGAAAATGTTTTTATGTAACAGTATTTATGGCCAGATTAGTTATAATAGTGCAAAAATAAAATAGGCTGATCAGAATTACCTAGTATTTCTTTTGTTTGTATACTGAATATTCGAAGGCTGGCCCGAAAGATTGATAACGGTATTCGGCTGACACCATTTCAAATTCCTTCGAGCCTGATTGATTTATTACGTTTTCTGCCCGTTATGTTTATGGGTGACATTCTTTTAATATCGTTTAGCTAAATACCACATTTTCTCCTAACAGATTTCTTTATAGACTACGTCAATGTAATAAATTGATTGTTCTCTGTGTGTCTGTCTGTGTTAGTCGTCTGTGTAACGAGTTGTTTGTTACGAAAGAGCGTTGCACATAGATCACCCTGGAAACGCCCCTTGTTTATTGGTATTAAATTTATTGGTATCGTATTAAACTAATGGTGCTCCATTTAATTAGCATTTATACGTACATGAACCTGCATAAAATTTCCCTGGTTTTGTGCTCGTTGCATTTCGATTTGTTATTCTTTTGAAGGATCTGGCCTGTGAAGTAAGCTATATAGTAACAAGTACAATCAATATAAGTGTGCTTGTTGCTACAACAATAAGCAGACACAGTCTATCAAAGCCTGCAAAGCTACTAAAGCCACCCCTATGGGATACCTACATCGGCAACCTTTGACATGGGAGCGGCGGCAATCAAACAGTGTCAAATGCTATGTCGCACAGTCTTTTAATAAAGCGGCGCTTTGTCGGTAAATTATCAAATAAGTAATCATAAACACCAAAAATTTATATCGCGTAACAGATACCATAATATTGGCTTACGCAAAAATTACTCTACTTGGTTGTAATTTTAAACTTTGCTGAATAGAATATAAACTTCGATACATAAGTACTTACTGTTTGTATAATTTTATTGGTTACAATTTTTAGCACTTACCTACTAACGTTAAATTTGCACATAAAATTTATACAAGCATATATTATTAATAGGTTTTGTTTTGTTACATTTTTGCGTACATTTTGTGTATTACATTTTGTGTGAGTAAAACGGTACTTAATAAATAGTCTAAATATAATAATCAATACAATAGATTTTATTGTTATAATGATACGGTTTTGATACCGATAATGGGGAACGTCTATCAATATCAATATTGAAACCAAACACTCAATAACGCCGGAATCACAGTTTGACTTAACTGCGAGACGCAAAAGTCTCGCAGGCTTAGTCTTGTTTTTGCTCAAATCTTGCAGGGTCAATTTTGATCTTGGTCTTGGTTTTGGTCTTGCGGAAATGCAAGAACAAGACCGATTAGGCAACACCAATTTTAATTGTCATAATGTTTTGCTTAAACGAATGTAATTTTCAAGATTAACTGCCATTAATTTAGCTTTTATGACCTTTTGAAGAATAGTAAGTCGCAATATTTTTATCATGTTTAATTCGAATGTCGATCAGTGATTAAATTCCTTGCAAAGAAAGGTGTAGCCCGACCAATATTAAACAAGAATAACGTGTACGGAGATTCATCTCCATCAGTTACCACTGTGAAAGTTTGGTATAAGCGTTTAGGAAGGAAGAGAGTCTATTGACGATGACCCTCGTTACGGTCGGCCAAACCACATCAAGTTAGTGGAAGAAGAAGTATACTGGAGGACCGACTTGTAGTGACGAAATAAATAGCGGCAAGGACAGGTGTTTCAAGAACTATAGTCTTGAGTTGTTTACAACTCTGTCTTAAATACAGTTAAACTTTCACAAAAAAAAAACTAGTCGACAAACATATTCCTCTCCAAGATATATATAATTTTCTGTTTTTTTTTTCTATCTCCTTATCTTCCAATTTCCACCACAGTCAATTTTTTTTCGATCTTTCTGTTTTTTCCCATAAAATCAACATTCCCAACAAACAACGGTAGTCACAAATAGATTCAGGGCTCAAGTAGGAGTACAACCATTATCATATATATATACACGTGTTACGTTAGATATGTCACTGTCAATTAGTGTTCGGGTCAGTGGACCATTACTAATCTGTTTAATTACTAACAATCCATAATTCATATTGAGGTATTCGAATTTAACCCTTATCTCGTAGCCGATGGTGCTCATGGCATAGCAGTGTCTGTTGGATCGTACTTAAACCAAAGTCCATACTCATTTCTTATCTCAACGCGTTTGTGACCTTGTTGTTAAACCTTTTTATGGCTCATTGTGTTTGTAAAGGATTCGCTTTAGCTTCCTTTAATTAAAAATAGAACTCATCTACGCACTTATCGTGTTTACAATATTAATTACTACTAACGACTCGCTTCGCTTCGCACTGGTGCCATTTTGTTTTTCTGAAAATTTATATAGAATGCTTCCTCGTTTAACGCTCTTTCCATTAGTGAAAAATGCATCAAAATCCGTTGCGTGGAACGGACGGGTAGGTACTTCAATTTATACTAAGTATGCAATGAAGACCGTTCTTTGTCAAAATTTCCTTCAAAGGCGCACATTGTTCTTATTTTAAATGCACTGAATAACGGTTTCATACTTTGACTACAGCACCTCTTCGACCAAGGCTAATTTTGATCCAACCGCGGGCGGATACACGTCGCTCCAGCACTCCATTCGAACATAATTTGATTCGGACAAGATTTGATCATTCCCGTTCCGGACGACCTGCTCTGCCTGCGGGAACAGGTATGATCAAATTACAGTAGAGCAAAATTGGCCTTGGCCGAAGAAGTGCTGGACCACACCCCTGGTAGAGAAGATTAGCTCAATTGACTTACCCATTTGTTTTTTTTTACTGCTAAAGTGTTTGATGCGTCTACTACCATTACGTCCCACAATAAATGCCCCATTTGGGACATTTTAGGAATTACAAAAATAAATCTCAACCCACATCAACTGTGTCCTAATAATTTTAGTCTGGAGTAAGTTACTCCATAAGCATAAGGTTATGGAGTTACTTACACTTGACATGAGAGATGACATGAATTTTTGGGTTTAGCTTGGCTGGTTAGTTTTGGCAGTCCTCTCTTGATGTTAACATGACACTGCCTAAAGAATTTTGAAGAGACCAAAACAAGTGGAAATCTGAAGGTGCAAGGTCAGGGCTTATGGTGGATGCATTAACACCTCCAGCCAAACTCGCTTAATTTTTGCTAAAGTGGCTAAAGATGTGTGTGGTCTAGCGTTGTCGTGATGAAAGACCACACCCTTTCTATTGATCAATTCCGGTCGCTTTCTTTCAACAACTTGTTTAATCTCATCAGTTGATGGCTGTAGAGATCCGAATCGATGGTTCTGCCCGGGCGGTAAAAGCTCATAATGAACAATGCCCGTCTAATACTACCATACACACATCATCACCTTATTTAACCCGGATTTTGGCACCCGACCCGAGTCTGTGAAGCTTGACCAACCTTTGGACCATACCTATTTCGCACGTTCTTGTCGTACGTGATCCACTTTTCATCATAAGTTTTCATCAATCTCTTAAAAACGGTTCGGTTTCATTACGTCTCAATAAGAATCGCAAATGAGTACTCGCTTCATAAGGTTTCTTTCAGTGAGCTCGTGTGGCACCCAAATATCCAGCTTTTTTTTTCAAATGGGTCAAAACCAAAATGTTTTGTGCTTAATTCTCAGTTCTTCAGCTATGTCGTAACTACTGATACGCCGATCTTGCTCCACTTTTTCAAAAATGGCGTCCATTTTATCCGTAACAGGGTGCATCTTTGCGATCAAAACGAGGTGCATCTTTGACATCAAAATTCCCGGATTTAAAACGCTTAAAACAACTTTGTGCTACTCTTACTGACACTGCATTAGGTTCATCGTCATGCGTCATCGTCACAAAAAAAATTCGCGCAAGCCGCGCATTTATTCCTTTTTTGTAATAACATTTTAAAATGTATCGAATTTCTTAATTAGATTCACTCATTTTGACAGAAAGAAAAACAAGTGAAAAATACCTGGAAACAACATTTTACTAATTTGTTTCTTTTTTTGAAGTGTAACCTTTTTAATTTCATCAAAACCAGCCAGATACAAATAGTACAGCCAAAGATATGTTATTAGAAGTTTATAATACTATATGCGAAAAGACTTTTCCCCGACCTAATAATTTCGCATACACCGAATTAATGGAGCAGATTTCCGCAAACTAGTTCTGCTGGTAAGAATGCTAAATTTACAATTAATGGGATGTCTTGGTATACTCGAAGGCGACACCATTTTGCAATTAATGAGTTTGTCATGAGTATACGACGGTTTTCAAGAGAAGGAATTTTAAAATGTCCAAGGCGGGTGACATAATCGGCCTTATACGGAAAATCACGGTATCTATAGACAAGATAACGTGTGAAATTTATAAACGTTTTATTATATTGTAAAAAGTGAAAGTGTGTTTGTTTGTTTCGCTTTCTCTCCTTAAATACTGAATTACTCTCCTTAATTTTTGCGATTTTTTTTTTTTTTCAATTCGGTGGATCGCAGAGCTAGGAGGCTCATTGGCGACGATACACTAATAAGAACTAACCTGCAGAGCCTGGCACATAGACGCAAAATTGCCTGTCTGTGTATTCTATAAGATGCACTTCGGAGAATCTGAGATCATACCGCCTTCCCCTTTCTTCTATTGGACATGCAGATGTACGGCTGGTAACCATCCTCACCTTGTCGAAATCCCTCTAATTCGGACCAAGCGCTTTAAAACATCTTTTATAATGCGCACTGATTAGGATGGGAACTCCCTGCCGGCGTCTGAGATCATACAACCCACATCTTTTCAAGGTTCGAGTGAATAGGCATCTTCTAGGTGAGTTCGCTCCATGGTCGGCCTCATCTTTCTATCTTTCACGGATAGGTGCAGGCCAAGAGCAAACCCATCTTTAAATAATAATAATAAATAGGTACACGTTGTCAGCTGTTGGGTACCTTTCATACAGAAAAAAAGTACCGTTCCCTAGGGACATGGACAAAAGTTAGTATATATTTTAAAATATAGCAAGGCATATGTAACTAAAGAATGTTATTTATTTGGCTGTCAATGGAAAATAATTTTTAAAATCACTAGAGTAATAAAATATAAGTACACAATTGAAATGTTCCTCATTCAGTCTAGAATAATAAATAGAAGTTAGGAATACCTGCACAATCTAATCGCATCGCGTTATAGAAATTGACACAAGTCTAAAATGATAAGATAATGTACGCTTTTGTGGCCACAAGGCCCACAAGACCAACCTCGAATGAATCATGGACGAATCACAACATTAATTGTTGCGCTGATACTTTTTGTCGAATTGTTGTATTATGTTAGATATGTAGAAGCTCTCGATCGGTTAACAGCAATGTAAATAAAAAGTAAGCATCGCAATCCGAGGAAGTGGATCAGACGTTTTAAAGTCAATTAACGATCGGCTCGAAAGGGGGAGTCTACGTCTGGCACACGACTGATGCTACTCTCCGCCCCTGCGTAAAAGGGTCGCCTCGGTTCCTCCACAACCTCACCCAAACAAACCTTTGCGACACTAACGTTTCAAATATTACATAATATTTATGAAATTAATTTTATTTGAAAGAAAGAAAGACATTTCATTCAAAAACGAACACAAAATACACAGAGGACAAGTTTCATTAAATACGATTCTAATGGCAATAGTGTCGACAATAGTGCTTACAATCAAATGCCTCGCGTCAAATGGGCACACAACTCAGCATATTGTGTTGCGTGTGCAAAAACCACTTTATTTCGCAGAGGTGGTCCGTCCAAGTCCACAATAAATGGATAACATATATACTAACCGTAATAATAAAATGCGACTAATAATAATGTACATGTGAATAAATACATACAACAAATATAATTTTAAAATATATTAATTAATAAATACAATAAATACAGTGCGACAATAATTTGCAAATGTTACAATTTAATTTTGTGTACAACTGTGAATTAGTAGAACGTTTCCTGTACTGTTTCGGTGAGTGAGTAAGGGATGCCGGATTCAATTTCCCTATCCCATCCCAACGTCTTATCATTAAACCTATTAAGATCGACGGTGCTCTTGCAGCATCTACTGTCAACGTCAGCCACCTACTGTCAAGTGGATCGTCAGCTTGTGTGACGACGTTTACATAGAAAATAATAAAATATGAACATATGTACATGTTCAGTTTCAAATGAAACGATGAAGCAGCCGATGTTATTGTTTGTCTGGGATACTGTTTCATAATGTTTGTTCATTCCATAATATGTCATTATATTTGTCTCGTGTCAGCGGCACGATATTCAAACCCCTGAACAAAGCCTAAAAACGAGGCGCATTTTCATAGGGTTGACACGTGTGCAATATGGTTATAAAGGAACGGAAGTTTCGACACTTTCGGTGGATTGTTTTCACGATGCCAAGTATCTTACATATGTATCTTTATGATGAACATAATATTGAGTACTTATTTTCTGCATCGGTTGTAGCGGAGTATCTCCACCACAATGTTATGGTATACAGTGTATTGTAATCATGAAAGTAAAGTCAGGGTAAGAAAAGGTTCGTCACCTGAAAGTCGACATTTGCTTGCATCAAAACAATTATCAGTCATGTCAAAATTTCATTTCAAACGTCTGTCAGTTGTCTGCTTAGTGCTTTAGTTTCAAAAGGTACTAAGGGTAACAGGGTTTGAAAACTGACGAAGGCTTTCGTACTGCGACTGTACAATGTTAATGTCTGATTTAGTAGGGACAGTACTCCAATGCGTTCCGCAGTCTGTCTGGGGCACTACCCACCCCTATACAGAGTCCATTCCCCTATACACATTTTATCTTCCTTCTTTATTTCCCTTTTCCTTTATTCTCTCAGGGTTGCTCAGGGTAGACAGCACACTTGCATACCTCCGTGTTTTGCATGTGTATATATAGGCAACAATGACCATGTAGCGTCAATTGAAACATCCATCTTGCGTTTAACACAAAAGACAAATGTGTCCAAAAATTCCAAAATAAACTGGATTACATGTATTGGTTGCACTGGTTGCTCTCTAATTGAAAAGAGCATCTATGAGGTTTCTTCCTTTATTAGCATTACGAATCGGCGATGATTATAATTATGTCTTTTTGAGAGTGAATGAAAGAACAATGGTTCCCAAACAATGTTTATCTTTCTAACTTGTGATATTTTATTGAGAAAAAATATACACCTACTTGAAGGATCTTTCTCTTTCCTCGCCTCGCCAACCAACTAATTGGGTCAGTGGGGTATTTAAAAAATACCTGAGAAGCATTCTCCACTGTAAATAAAAACTATCATTAATACAAATAAAAGTATAATTACGGACCAACGATCTACGGACTAACATTGTTTACGACTTTGTTAGGTAACGAAATTAAATTCTTTAAACTTTTGTAGTTCGAGCAAGTCACCGAAACCGAGCTGGTAATGTAGCACCTTGAACCCTGAAGAAAGACAGAGTCTACTTTTTAAATATTCAAGCGAAGCAAAAGCTAGAAATGTATTTGTCTGGTTAAAACGATGTTGAGACAACCCTGGGTGGTAATATAGAGCGATTGTTGCGTGCGCTGCGAGACGAGGGTGGGGGGATGCGCGCGCACGTGTGTTGGTGGAGGCGTCGGAAGGTGGGATAGGCGCGCGGCAGTACGCCCCCGCAGCTCGCACCGGTTCCGGCGCTGCCGGGCTCCCGCTCGGATGCAGCTGCCGGCCGCCGCCTGCAATGGTCCACGCCGGGCCGGTCGCGCGCCTGCCCACCCGCGCTATGTTCGCCGCCGCTGAGAGCAAGCCGCGTCGCGCCGTCTCACCGCTCGGTATCCCCAAGTCTCCCTCGTTTCACTCGGGCCTGGACCTCGTCGCCAATCAGGCCATCACCAAGCGCTCCGAGAGTGTATCGGACGTTGCCCGCGCGTTCCGATTCGCACTCTTCGCCGGCACCACAATGGACAGTCAGGGCGGACAGAAGGCGGCCTCGCCACCGGACGCGCGCACTCCGCCGCCTCCGCCCACCGCGGTTTCGCCCGAACGTTCCACACAGGTGTCCAACGCCGATAAAGAGACTCTCATGGTTCAACTGCCTTCGCTTAAAGGTCGGTTTGCATTTCTCACACACAGCACGACTACAATCGATTGAAGCTATACTTCACACACTGGCTTATGCCTTTACTATACCTCTAGGGACCCGCCCGCCCCCGGCTTCGCACGGAGTTGAAATTTTCAAAAATCCTTTCTTAGCGGATGCTCACGTTATAAAATAAAGCTATGTTCCAAATTTCAGCTTTCTAGGCTTTAGTAGTTTTGGCTGTACGGTGATAGTCAGTCAGGACAAACGATTTTATAAGTACATAAAGGTCTAATATGTCCCACTGGTACCTACATCAGGCCCATTTGTCTGAGTAGGAGACATACCTTTAAAAACATTAAAACGTTACATCTGGAATCTAAACAAACCATACCGTGCGCTTTAATTTTAAAACCTCATAGAGAAACGGTCGATACTATTTCTGGATAAGATACACAAGTGAACTCCTGCAACGATTTCAAATCATAACCAAACGGTATAGTCGCATCTAGGAAGCAATAAACGCGTTTCAACGCCGATATCAGTCTCTAATGACTCTGTGGTGTCGATATTTAGGAAATACGAGCGGCAGATGCCTAAACGACACCCACGCCTCATCGTCACATGTAACCTTGATGGGGCACACCCGGCGAACGTTTGACGCCAAACAATGTGTTTTAAACTAATAACAAACCATGATCACCTTACGTTACAAACAAGATATATTTTGAAATATTATGAAGTGAAAGAGACGCAGAAACGGTATCGACCCGTGACCCGCGGATTGTTATCCACCGGCCGGCGTCCACGCGAATGTGCTTGATTATTTGCATGACATGGGACTTGTAATGCGACGATTTAACGCCTTGCAGTATTGTTTGCTTCAAGGACTGGTGCATGATTATTATATTGAGAACTTAAATTAAATTTAGAACCCCGAAAGTCTGCTTAATGTAAGTCACGCATTAATGTTCCTCGAAGATAAATTGTAGTATTATTTGGAGGCGAATTTCAGAGGTCGTTAGCATCATATCGCTTGTTTGTGTACAAGCTTTGGTATGCTGAGTTCCATCAATGAACATAGTATGTAGACTATTCACCTAAAATCATCTGTTTATTTAAGTTGTATTTCGCACTTTAGAAGTTGATATTGGAAATAGAAGCGCTCTGCGTCCCAATTCATAACTTTCAATAGACATTGTATGATAAACATAGACAATAGGATATGTAACAGTGACTGTTTTTAGGAGCTCACTTGACAGCGGGAGCCGCTTACCGATTCCATACTATCTAATTCCATTATTTCTTCTTAGTTATTAGTCGTAGCAATACAAAAAACATAACTTTTCTGATATACCTTTATACATAAAAAAATAGTTTGAAAGCAAACTAAAAACTGAAATAAATTTCATATCTAATACAATCTAATTTCTAAAATGTGCATCTAATTTGTGACATTTTCGTGGGTTTAATTCTTGTAATTACTGACTGCAAGGCAGTAAAGTTCTTGCATAAAAACATTCTAACTATAATGTAAATTTGTTTGGGTTGTCTTTAGCTACCATGTATAAAGATTTTTTAATAATAATAATCATTATTTGCTAATAATGTAAAATAATTATTAATTAATTTTCGCGCGTTCAATAAATGCTGCGAATGTCTTGCGTCGCATTGTCTTCCGTTATTGAAGACAAGTAAATGGATACAACATATACCTATTACTGACTTCACTCGCTCGTACTGGGTGGCCTTAAGAGCTGAGCTTTAGGAGCGAGAGGATGTCACGTCTATACTTATGGTATTATGGAAAAAATACGGCGACATTATATAGCTGCCGTTTGGTAGATGAAACAGTGACGAGATCCCTAGCCATGCCGTCTCGGCCCAATAGGCGCTGGCCCTTAGTCTCAGTTGTTTATATTTAGAGTAAAGTACTGTTACAACTTAGCTTCCTATGTAAAGCCTTAAAACTAAAAGTGCTGAATCGCACTGTAAGACATTGAGTCGATTACTTATTTTCATATAAATACCAGTTCTTTTCAATTTCAAGTCCGATATTTTCTTGACTTCTATCGAATCGCTGCCCAGCTGAGGACCTGGTTTCTGCCTTCCGCCTGGCCTTCGGTGACTGGCCAAAGGCTTCTTGCCGTCCTAAGTGTGTTAATAATAGGCCGGGGAAAAAGTTTCTTCGCATTTTATATTATGAAAACCCAAGTTTATTTACATTTAATTACAGTATTATATGTGCCATTTTGTTCGATAACTTTTTGCCATCTTGTAGGTAGTGACATGATCCCGTTGCTGTAGAAATTTTGGGACTTCTGGTTAAAAAAAACGCGTCAAGTAGTTTTGGCAGTCCTCTCATAATGTTAACTTGACACTGCTTAAAAAATTCTGAAGAGACTGAAATTGGTGGAAATCTGAAGGTGCAAGGTCGGGGCTATATGGCGGATGCATTAACACCTCCCAGCCAATCTCTCTTAATTTTTGTTGAGTGGCCAAAGATGTGTTTGGTCTAGGCGTTGTCGTGATGAAAGGGTGTGGCCTTTCTATAGATCAATTCCGGTCGCTTTCTCTCAATTTCTTGCTTAAATCTTGTCAATTGTTAATAGTAGAGATCCGAATCGATGGTTCTGCCCAGCGAAGCTCATAATGAACAATGCCCTTCCAATCCCACCATACACACAGCAACACTTTATTGCAAGTTAACCCGGGTTTTTGGCACAGTCTGAAGCCTGACCGACCTTTGACCACGACCTTTTTCGCATGTTCTTTTCGTACGTGATACACTTTTTATCATCAGTTATCAACCTCTTTAAAAACGGCTCAGTTTCATTACATCTCTCAATAAATAATCGCAAATGAGTACACGATTCATAAGGTTTTTTTTCGTGTGGCACCCTAATATCGAGGTTTTTTGTGTACCCAGCTTTTTTCAAATGGGTCAAAACTGTTTTGTGGTCAATTCCCAGTTCTTCAGCTATGTCGTAACTATTGATATGCCGATCTTGCTCCACTTTTTCAAAAATGGCGTCCATTTTATCCGTAACAGGGCGACCAGAGCGAGGTGCATCTTTGACATCTAAATTCCCGGATTGAAAACGCTTAAACCAACTTTGTGTTACTCTTACTGACACTGCATTAGGTCCATAAATGTCACAAATTGTTTCGTGGCTTGCGTTGCATTTTTTCCTTTTTTGTATTCACTCATTTTGACAGAAAGAAAAACAAATGAAAAATAGCTGGAAACAATATTTTACTAGTTTCTTTTTTTTGGACTAATTTGTTTCTTTTGACAACCCATATTGGAGATGACCACGGAGAGTTAGATGGTTTAATTATCTGTTGTTTCAGATTTTATCTATTTATTTATTTCTTCCTTGTAGCATTCTGAATATCTAAATTTTAGTATGAATTTGTTGGGAACTAGTAGTTTTATGCATTTTCTGATATTAAATGATAATATTTACTGTCTATGATATTTGATAATTGAAAGTGATCTAAACTTTCACAATACTCGGGAGTTTTTAATCAGTACCTTGAAATTTAATTATTTCTTGATGGTCTTATCAAAGGTCTTGTTTGTAAAAATGATTCTTTTAATAACGATATACTTGACCCGGAGTCTTTTACTAAGGTAAACTGTTTATCTGAATATTTTAATTATACATATACAATGAGGTAAATGGATTTTGCTGTTATAATTTATTTTATATATTTTATTAGAAGTAGTAGTTATAGAAATATTACTTTCAGGATCGATTGATTGACTTTTAGATTTGGAATTAGTAAGTAGAATAATTAGAAGTTCTAGGTTGAGTAGGTTGACGTTTAGTAGATTGAGACTTACTAGAATTTGTATGATTTTTATGGCGCAGTCAATGCCTTTTGAATTTACTAGATTTAGATACAGAGGATTTCACATCTACACTTTCATTTTGAGACTGGTTATCCTGTGGTCAGTGTGAACGGATACCGATAATTTAGTGAATTTAGTATTAATGTTACATATATGAATTGGTAGAATCAGTGGATTTAGTAGATATAGTAATATTTTCATAATTTAGTAGAATATATCGCATCGACTTTATAATTGAATTTCGTTCGACGCGACGACGGAACCCTATTTAGTTTAAATTAAATTCGGGGTTAATTTCGATTTTGTTCGAAATTGTACACAGCTTTTTAATTACGATTGTATGAACACTTATTTTGTTGTCTTTTACGACAATGACCTATGGTCATGACCAATAATTTTGTAATAACCTACACATGATTGTAGAATTATTATTTTGTTGAAGATTTGGCATATTTGATTTTGGAAATTGGGACTTTTCGGGATTTCGTGGTTCGTATTATTATTAAGGAAATTAAGCAAACATTTCTGAATGACCAAATTTGTTATACATCATTTGTATTTTGGTTTTGATTCTGTGATTTTGGAATAATGTTTATAAAATTTTGTAACTTTTCTTCCTGAATTCCTCATTTAAATTGGAAAGATATCTACATCTGATAACGTTGGAGATATATGTTGGTAGTTCCAATAGGAATGTATGCAAGGCCAGATCCTCGGTGCTAGCAAGGCGACCTTTAATTCTCTTTTTTCTATATTGGAATTTGGTATGTCAGTCTGCAACCTAGTGAGATATGTTTCAATGCGTACACTGAATTGTGAAACAGATTCAACGTGTTTTTGTTTGCAATTTTGTAAAATAGTAAAAATGATTTCTATGCTTTCCTATTGTAGCTTTTAATTTAAAAAGTTCTTACCATGAATTGAAAATTTTTACGGAGCAGACAGATTCTGCTTTGCCCTCTAATTGTGACAGTAATGTCGATTTGGGATTGGTTAGCTAAGTTTAAAAGGTTTTGGCAATTTTGTATAAAGATGACAGTTTATTTCTGTCGCCTTTAAATGGTTTAATGAATTTAATGAGGATTCCTAACCGAATATTATCTATACTTGTCTCGATATTTCTAAATTAGAAGTTTCTGTAATTTTAAACTTTGAACTTTCATTTGCCGTGATAATAAACTTTATAAAATATTACGGAGATTGAAAGAAAGGAATTACGTAACGTTGTTATTCGGTGCAACGTGAAACCAGTGCATTGGCGATGTATACGTACCCGTGTGAACGCGGTACGAGTAAGTTGACACTGTGGTGTTCGAGTCGTCTGTTAGGTGCGATTGAGAAACACGTGGCGCGTCGTTGGGTAGAAACGGCGGGAACTGGTGAAACTCGCTGCTACGCAGTGAACCCTTGGCACAGTGGGGCTTCTTTAGTTCATTAAGTGCGTCCTCGATTCTTCAGATAAACGAAAAACACAGCACGCCTTGTGGCGTGCGGGAAATCAAGCCAGTTCAGTGACCATTTTGACGAGCTCGTTGGATGAGTGGTTAGGGTGCTTGCCTTAACGCTCTGTTCTAGGGTTCCCGGGTTCGATTCCCGGCAGGGTAAACTTCGAAAAATGAACTTTTCAAATTTGATTCCGGTCTGGATCTGGAAAATAGTGACAAGGCACACTGCGTTTCGCATTCATTTGGGCAGTCCGTCTGGCGGCAGTAACCACCCCCTTACAGCATACCACCATGAAAGAACAGCACGCGTGTTATCCCAATCCCTTATCCTTAATCCTACAGTAATCGGCAGCGCACTTGCCCCAGCTTTGGCGTTGCTTGTGTTATAGGCGATGGTAGCGGTAGCCACCTACCATCAAGTGGACCGTCAGCCTGTCTGCTTATTTAACATAAAAAAAATTGTTAAGCAATAACTGAGTTGAAATTGAAAAGAACTGGTATTTATATGAAATGGGAAATTGACTCAGTCTTTCCCGGATGCTCCGTCTTTCGTTATATCCTAGCTTCATATGTAATAAAGCCTTAAAACTAAAAGTGCTGAATCGCACTGTAAAACACTAAGTCGATTACTTATTTCTTGTATAATATTCAAGTCGGTTATTATGTTGACTTATATCGGTTCTATCGGTGTTAATACATTAACCACCCCCATAAAACGTGTAGTTGTGTTAGTGTAAAAATAGTTAAATAAAAAACTTTCGAGTTTTGTTTTAATAATAAACGGTTGGTGGTCGAAAAAAATTTTTTTAAACAAAATTTAGAGATACAGTAAAAGTTTATTTATTCATATTATGTACATATACAGTGTGTTAGGGATCGGATTTCCGATACTTTACCTATGTGTTGTAAGCTAAATTTTATCGACAAAAAACCATACAAAGGGGGGTCACACCCCTCACCCCTCTAAATGGGAGCCATTTTAAAATTTCATTTCTCGTATTTCTACGAGTACATTGAAACTAATTTTTTAATCTTTTTATGTTGTTCACAAACACAAAAGTGATCTTATTTTAAAGGTGATGAAATTTGCTAGCATTTAAAAACAAATTTGTTAAGAAGATACTAAAACCAATAAACAAAAACCTTTGATTTAGACAAAAAAATTGGTAAAATTGTGTGCATTTTTTGAGTTATTGTACTCTACCTAAAAAACCAGGCCCTTATCATATCGTTTTTTTTCTTTTAATTTGTTCGCAAGAAGCCGTGCTAACAAATGAACTTTAAACTATTACCGCTATTTACACTAGTAACTTAGAAAAAAGGATCTAAAAGTAAGTCACAATTGACAAAAAAAGTCTTTACTCGTAAAAATTGAATTTTTTTGTTAATAAAGTACTTTTTAAAATAAATGTTTTTGTTTTTATTTATCACAATGTGTATTTTTTGTCTCACTCACACTTCCTTATCGTAAACATACCTTTCTCGCTCACACATACTGGATGCTACCTGCTTATGGCTTTTTTTCTTAATTGTGACTTGCTTTTAGATCCTTTTTTCTAAATTACTAGTGTAAATAGCGGTAATAGTTTAAAGTTCGTTTATTAGCACGGCTTCTTGTGAACAAATTAAAAGAAAAAAAACGACATGATAAGGACCTGGTTTTTTAAGTAGCGTACAATAACTTAAAAAATACACACAATTTTACCAATTTTTTTGTCTAAATCAAAGGTTTTTGTTTATTAGTTTTAGTATCTTCTCAACAAATTTATTTTTAAATGCTAGCAAATTTCATCACCTTTAAAATAAGCTCACTTTTGTGTTTGTGAACAACATAAAAAGATTTAAAAAATAGTTTCAATGAACTCGTAGAAATACGAGAAATGAAATTTTAAAATGGCTCCCATTTAGAGGGGTGAGGGGTGCGACCCCCCTTTGTATGGTTTTTTGTCGATAAAATTTAGCTTGCAACACATGGGTAAAGTATCGGAAATCCGATCCCTAACACACTGTATATATATAAACACAGGGCTTCGTTTGTTTTTACGAATAATAATAATTATCACCTTTATTTACGCACTCTATGTATTCTACATTCTATTTTAATTGAATTTTCATATAAACATAGTAATTATGGCTGTTCTGAGCAGATTATGGACACACATCAACTATCAACAGAAATTATGAATACATCCAGGATTTGTTTTCGTTTCTAAAATTAAATTAAGAATCAGCGGGGGCGACTTTTTTACTCACGAGTTTTTGCTCCAACTGACTGCACTACATCATAACGAACCACACGTTTCAGTTAAAAATCGTTCGCCGTAGTCCATATCGTGATTGCTTCTGTAGACGTATTGATTTGCGCTTAGCTCTTTGTACACTCTATGCGCTAATCTTTCCATATAAATTAGCATTGAATTATTTATCACTTGTTGCTCTAACAAAAGTTTTTAGTATTCTACATATTTAATCTGTTTTAAAAAGACTTAGTGGTTAAGTTTTTTTTTCTCTTAATTACGGGTTTTTCTCTTAAATTTGTGTAAATCACTTTTTATATCACCTAGCAATTCTTTTATCGCTACATGTTTTAGATTAAAATCCGCCGCCGTTGTATGTCTGTCTGTTTGTTCGCTCTAATCTCGGGAAATACTATTTTCAAATTTCACTAACATCTAGGTAGAGACTGATCCAAACGGTATGGCTAAATTGTAAAAAATGTAAACGTTTTCTGCATTTTGGTTCGAACTAGTTGTTTTGTTTGTCAATGAAATCAGAGCATCGTGTTTCGGAGTCCGCTGCGTAAATTGCTCAGAATAGAATGTGTTAACATGACAATTGCTTGCGCACTATGTTAGTATGCATATAAAAAGAATATTAATAAATTTTAAGTCATAGTTGTCATTAAATGACGATAGAAACTTACTGTTAGATCTTAGGTCTGAAATGAATCTTCTATGAGGATTTACAGGGAACCTATGCCTCCTCATAGATCGTCATAAGTCGTCGGATCTTGGTGGTATCCACTGGTTAAGCGTAGCTTCCACCTGCTTACCACTCTAGACCCTATTTCTCACCGGTTGATATTTCTGCAATATATCTCCTGCAAATTGACATTATTTTATAGAAATGTGTGCAGCACAAAATGTGATCTAAGGTACACGCATTATAGTTTTGTGTATGCTTTTGCATTAAATTGACCAAATATGCAAAAAATCGAATAAATTTCAATGCAAAAAATGAAATTGTAATAACAAATACACGAATGCAAATTTATTTGATACGATTGCAATGTGCAGTAAGAAGTCACACTAGATGACACGATATACGGATGAGCTAGGTACTATAACTGTACTTATTTTTGAAGTATTAAAAGGAAAAAAATACAATTTTACTATCGATACTATAAATCGTTCAATCAATTGTGATCATTTCGTTGTTCGTTCGTTGTGAGAGAATTTCACGTTTATTACGCATTGGTTTTATTAATCGCTAGGTACTTGTAAAAGCTGTTTTGTAAAGTAAATTATATTTATTTTAATTTGACAGCCAGTTGTAATATTCGCTCTGGACTGAATTGAGAGATAATAATATTCTACTACGGATTGTCATATATTTTATTTTTGATTATATAATGCGTAGTGTAAATATTTTCAATAAATATTGCATGAGTTTCTTCTCCTTTGATCGCATACAACCTTTGTTTGCAACAAGTTTCGACCTCGGGCTCGTTACTATGGCAACCGATAGACGAAATATTCGGGGCGTGTTTCCGGCACACCTTTCACGCAACACTCCACCAGAGACGTGTAATGGTTGTGAAAGATTTATAGCGCCACCGGGAAAGACTACGCGAAAGACTGCAATTAACTCGTAAATCTTTCAAGGCGCTTTCCAACAAATTTGTTTAGGTGATGGACTGGAGGAGTGCCGAGGTGGATAATTTGTTGCTAGTACATATTAATAGTCAAAATTTCGTTATTTTCACTATAATTTAGATAATCTCTTCCGTGAATATAATTACAAGGTATTCATGTGTATTATTCTAATTAAATTTATGATAAGGCAAAATCGTCAAAGATTCTTCTGAGACGCACACAAGGCCTTTATTTGTAAAATTTGTAAATAAAAATTGCACTAAATTTTTTTCACACGGGAAAGGCCGGCTAGGTTCAATAAAATAGTTCTATTAAATACAATAAACTCAATTGATCAATACTTAATTTTTATGGAGAAGTAATTCCACTTTTTGATTTTTCGAGTGGTCTGATTCCGGTTGCTGGGTGTTGTTCTGAAGCACTAAGATGACGTAATTGCCCTGCCGCTTTTGTATTCACAACCCCTTTCTAAAGACACTTCAGATTCAGGCCGTAGCTCGTTCGTCTATATACGGGAGAGGAAATGCATACCGAAACAGCCTGTGTTTAAACTACGCAGTGTATAAAAATAAACCATATGCATATGTAACATAACACTTATTTTAAATTCTGATTAGGACAGAATCGTTGCCAGATTTTTCCTAGTGATTTTAAAAAAGATACATGAATGCTACTTCGTCTAATGTAGGGTTTATAATACAATATGCATTGACATTCAAAAATAAATTTGGCAATTATCGTAGGCAGACATTTTAGTTGCTAAACGTTCCTTTTCTTTTATTGTACAAAAATTGTAAACTAACAATGGACCCTTTAATTTAAGAGTGGCGTTTTGACTCCAACATGCTCGGCTCGAAATTCAGAGAATACAATTTTCATAAATATTCAAAGTGTGTCGTGATTTTTCTCTACCTACTGAGAGGTTCTAAGTAACAATCCTTTTATGGTCGATCTTTTATGATATACTTAGGGTGAAATACAGGCATACAGTTTTGAGAAATAAAACTCCAAAAACACTCAATACAAGCTATAATTAATAATTATAAACTATCCCCCGACTTTCTATTGAACCCAAACACGCTGTAACTGCTGTAAGGTATCTCACAAACTACTTGATGCTGCAGCATCAGGTCAAGGTTACCATGTCATGGAAATACCACCGAAATAACAGTATACCAATCGAACCTGTGGAAGTGAGTGAAATCCTTTCGTCAACTAGGAAATTGGCTGATGATCTTCAAACGCCTAAATAAACATTCATAAACGACAGCTAAGAGCCATCTCGATCACACAAAAGAAATCGAATCAAAATCCTTTGAAGCTACAATGCCACAGACAGACACGGACACACTTAACACCCCTCTTTTGCATCGTGCGTCGCGGGTTTAAAACGCTCAGCTTCAGATTGGTGAATTTTAATTTTCATTATCTTATTGAAAACACACAACAGTTTCCTTTTGAATATTGTGAGAATTTGGTTAAAATTCATTAACCCACGAAGAAACTGAAAAACCTAGTAAGAATTAAACGTTATAAATTATTATTATTATTATTTCTCAACTGAACTCGTCCCTTCACCCGAAAGCCAAAACGAGGTGGAGACGTTAACTTTATAAATTACTATACTATTAAATTACTTTATAATTTAATTACTGCTATTTCGTCCACGTATCTCTATAAATTTCATACAAACATACATAAAAATCAAATCTATCAATAGTTTTATCAAAGCCTATGCCAAATGGTGACTTTTATAAGCATTATATTTAAACAAACATACAAATAGACAAACATAAAAACATACAAAATAAATAATAATAAATTTCCTCCTTATATTAAAGTGTAGATAATTTACTTTACCTTATAATTTGCTAACAACTACCCGCGACTTCGTCCGCGTCCCTTTTTCTTATGTTTTTGTTAAGCGTTGAATTTTTTATTTTTAGATAATCCCTTGCCCTGATAACGTGCATGTGAAATTTCATGATGATCGGTTGAGTAGTTAAGGCGTGAAAGCGCAAAAAAACAAACAAACTAACTTTCGCATTTATAATACTGGTTGGGATAAGGTTACAATTTTTAAGGTTAGCCTTATAACCTTATAAATTATTATTAAAACTTATAAAGAAATTGTTTTGTATTAAACAGAAAATTATTTGTCCATGTTATTGCTTTAGTAAATAATAAGAAAGAGCTCTAGTATCTCCAACACTTGTTTTATTGAATTTTCCAACTAAGGTATGAAATATTGTCTACAGATGCACCAGCAGCAGAACGCGAGCAACTATTTGTACAGAAATTGCGTCAGTGCTGTTTGTTATTTGATTTTGTCGACGAGCCCCTGTCCGACTTAAAATGGAAGGAGGTGAAACGAGCTGCGCTGCTGGAGATGGTCGAGTTTGTCACTTCGTCGAGGGGCGTCATCACGGAATCGATATACCCCGAAGCTGTCAGTATGGTACGTTGGCTTTGTATACTTTTGAATCGTATTTGGATAGCAACATAACCACTGCTGGTCACTTCAGTTAAATTATACTCCCATTGTGTCAGTCTCCTATGGTATACTCCTATGGAGACTTGCTGCCAATTTACAAGCAATATTCGTACACCAGAAGAGGTCTATTCGACAATTCTAATTTAACTATATTGCCAAAGATCCCAGGCATGCCAGACATAACTTACATTCTAAAGGACAAAATGTGGGGTAAAATTACAAAGTTCTGAAAGTACAAAATTTCAATACATTACGAGCTAAGCAGAAAGAAAAAAGCTAAGCGAAAACAAAGTTATAGGTAATGCGGGTGATGATATGCATTAGATCAGCGGCCGAGTGTGGCTCGAGAAGAGCAGAAATGTCAATTTAAATTAAACGACCGGTGAAACCGCGGGAAACCACTAGTCTTTAATAATTATGCTAATACATATGCTACTATAACAAGTTATATTCAAACCTACGAGTAATGGCATTTTAAAACGGTTGTAAAACAAAAACTATCTAGTGACCGCTCAGTAATGATGACCGACTTTGTTTATTGCTATACTTAAAACTTGTATCATTGTTGAATTCTTCCTCATAGAATCTGCATTCAGAACCGTTGGTAATTGTAAAAAAATGTGATGATTTTGAAATATATTGAAGAATATTATTATTATTTTTACTTTAAATATTATGTAATGATATTGTATTGGTGTTCGTATATTCGCTAAAGGTTCCGAAACTGTTTCGCCGATATGGTGTAAAATTCATAGTAGTAAAATTGGAGTTGTGTATCAAGAGTATTGTTTTATGAAGTAAAGATTATACTTTATTATATTATGTTATTAGACATCTTTAAAATATACCGTTACAACATGATACTAATTTTGTTTGTAGGTATCTGGTCTTATTAGGTAGTATCTTAAAATGGCTTGAAAGTAGAAATAGGTACTTTTAGCTCCACGCAATTTTCGGAGAAAATCTTGGTAAACCAATTGAAAGGCTATCACAGCGGAAGACCGAGTCTTCACTGTGAAGTAACTCGTAATTTATTTTTATGTACTGGTTAAAAATAAATTTTGAATGCAGAAGCGGTCTCCAATTGATACATGAATTTTCTGCAAACTATGAATCATTCCTTTTATTTCCGCAGTTTGCCACAAATCTGTTTCGAACGTTGCCACCTTCCTCCAATCCAAACGGTGCTGAATTTGACCCTGAAGAAGACGAGCCGACCCTAGAAGCGGCGTGGCCTCATCTCCAGCTGGTATACGAGTTGTTCTTGAGGTTGCTCGAATCGCCCGACTTCCAGCCGAACATAGCTAAGAAATATATCGATCAGAAATTTGTTCTACAGGTCAGTATTGGATTCGATTTTATCTATTTTTATAAGCGAATCCGGATCAATTTTTATTTAGTCAATGTTCTAATCTTTATGAATGTCGGTAGGTAGAACAAGGCTCTTTAATATACACAACAAACATCAGGAGGAATGCGAATGTGCTGCCTATAATAAAGAAAAATGAGCATCCCTTATTCACACATCTGCTCATAACAGGACGTGTTATTTAAC
Source organism: Bembecia ichneumoniformis (assembly GCA_910589475.2). Classification (NCBI taxonomy): domain Eukaryota; kingdom Metazoa; phylum Arthropoda; class Insecta; order Lepidoptera; family Sesiidae; genus Bembecia; species Bembecia ichneumoniformis. The sequence continues at coordinate 4,441,728 of OU342537.1, read as the reverse complement.
GATGGTCTTCTGTAATACTGCCTCCTGACTGACTACCCAGTTTATTAAGCAGAACACAGTGTACTTTGGTTATTACTCATGCTGAGACAGTGTACACTTGGATACCCACTTCTTAAAATTCAGTTGAGTGAATTTTGGAAATAAACAGTAATCTATATATATAAAAATGAATCCCTATTTCCCTTGGTCACGGCATCACGCGTGAACAGGTAGACCGAAGCCGGGGGCGGGTCGCTAGTATGTAATGAAAAAGCATGCAACAACTACATTTTCTTCAAAATTACCTTTAAAGCTGACATTTCTTGTGACTCGTGGTGACTTTGTCTGAGATAATCGATCGTTTGTCTGTCTATCTATTCGAATAAAAAAATAACAATATAATAGTGGGTAATTATGCTCGTATGACAGGCCAATCGATCAACCCGCTAATAGTAAAGTTGTTACCAGCTTTAACTTTGTATAAGTTAAAGCAAAGAAATATTTCATTACAATCTCAATAAATCATTTCATTTCATAGATGAAATGAAACCTACTAAGGCTCTTGCTCACAACTAGTATAATGAAAAAAGAAATCCTTATAAAGAGGAAACTTTGTAGGTTCTCATTTTCTTGTCCATTTTCTTAACATTCTAACGTAAAGATGTTTAGAAGATTTCATCTGTCAAGTATTTTTTAATAAGTCCAACCTCTACTGTGCACATAGGTTTTTCACTGTTGCCTCATTTGTAAAATTCATTTTAATACTAATATATGCTATAATGGGTATGGATTAATTTAACTTTCATTTAATATAATGTGTACCAGTTGATTTTTTTATAAACGAGAATATTCTTTAGAATATAAAAATTGATTATATTTTTAAATTGTATGAAACTCCAAATTCTCCAAAAATCCAAAAATTTACAATTGGACGGACATATTTTAACCCAATAAATCTTTCAATGTCTTCTAGTAAAGGTAGGCCATTTTTCAATATTTCACGCCAACGTTTATAAGATCTTGAACAATTGGTAAACCTCGTTGGTTTTTTTTTTTTTTTCAAAGAGATAATAGAAGCACGAAATAGTTAACACTCCAACGTTTGGCAAACAGCGCGACGGTGACTCATAAGGAAAGCCTGTAGTGTTCCCCTTAAAAATAGAAAATCAATAAGTTGCCGGATGGAAGCTTGCTTGCTCCTTCCTACTTTTTCGGGGTCGGTGTTTACTTAAATGCTCCTGGACGTTTGTTTAATTTATTGTTCAGGACTACAAATATAATATAAGAAAATATACATTCGGAGTGGGTTCCAAAATTTACGATTTTTTTTACTTATTAAAAATCTTCCTCTTAGAACGTGCATAATAATATGTCCTTAAATTTGTTGGTCTCTTAAGAATTCCTTTAATTAAACAATTACACGAATTATTTTTATAAGTAGCGAGGCTAACCTGTCAAGGCAAAAGAACTGATTTTTTTTTAATAAAATCCAATCAAATTTTTATCATTGCTTGTAATAATTCGAATGTGAACTATTTCGAATTAGTATAAAATATAATGTGATACTAGCTGCTCCTCACGTCTTACTACACGCCACTTATTAAATAATTTCCGTACTAAAACCTTATTATTATCCTTAATTATTATCCCACGTTCTTTGTTTGGAATATCTTTGAAAGTTGAACATGAACATAGTAAGCAGAATTGGTTAAATTGACGTCAGCTTTTTGGTCTATGGTGAAAACGTTGTTGGTGCGTCGGAAATTCGAAACGATCATAGACTTGCAGCAATTTTATGTGCTGTCTAAGAAAATAGCGATGGTCCACTATTTCCTTAGATAAATAGATAATAACGCGAAAGGAATTGTGTAATCTCACATTTGCCTTGGGTTCAGATTGGTCATAAGCAGAACCTGGGTTGTGTAAGTGCTCTGTCGGCGATGATAGGATGAGTATGAATAAGGGAGAAGAGCACTATAAGAAACAATGGGACTTACAAAATAAAATAGATTTGTCTTGATATGAATAATAGCACGTGGGAATAAACGAAGCGTTGCGGGAGGGTATGTCGCCTGCTGTGGTATCGACACAGACCGCCCTTGGCCGTAGAAGTCTGAATTATTTATTAAATTCTACTTCGGTCACACATTATTTGCTTTTCATTTGACCTATACTGATCAAAATTGCCGCAACGCACTAATAACGACGATATATACAATTGGTACATACATCCTCCCGTCTCTGGCTTCCAAGTCTCCCTCCATTCCCCCTCCGGGATCATTGAAAACGTGACATTCACATCACAATGCAGAATAAATTCGAACAAAACGTCATCACTTGGAAACCTTGAATGCTGGCTTTTGCTTTCAACTTTGAAAGAGCCTCAACATTAAAGAAAATAAACCTTCTCTCCAGTGATTCGAAATACTTCTAAAATATTAAGTAATTGTCGATCACATAGCCCGTCATAACTCATTTTAGTAGTCATAAACTGGGCAGCCCGTCTGGCGGCAGTAACCAACCTCTTTACAAGATACCACTATGAAATAATAGTGTGTACGCTTCTGTGTTTCAGTGAGGGATACAAGAGTTCATTCCGCTATCCGCTTCTTTATTCGTTATCTGTTGCACAGAACACATAATAGTTTTGTTGCTTGTGTTAATAGGCAACATTGGTCACATACCATCAGTGGACTGTCAGTTTACCTGCCGAGCTTTATATAAATAAATTGTTAATTTTCTGTGTTTGAGAAGCTGCTATTTTTAAGGAGCATTGACGTATTCGTTTGGATTTAGTCTTAAATGATTTTTTTTTTGTGTTTCCTGTTACAGTTGCTTGAGTTATTTGATTCTGAAGATCCTCGGGAACGCGATTTCCTTAAGACTACCTTGCACAGGATATATGGAAAATTTTTAGTACTTCGAGCCTACATTAGGAAACAGATTAATAATGTGTTTTATAGGTAAGTAAACAACTTATAATCGATAATATACCGTTATTGAATCTACTGTCCAGTAAAAGAGATCTTTAAAAAAAAATTACAATGTTATAGTCGCTTGCTGTTATGTACTCAAACCTTAGTTTATGGCAGCAACGTCTGTCTGTCTTGTTATACAAACCTATTCCATTTGCAAGTTAGTCCAGTGGACTGGCCATTTGTTTGATTTGTTCAGATTCAATAGATATCGGTTTCGTCATTCGTCAATGTGTGTACCCAGTAACCACCGCCGAAATTTCATATCACTCGGTCCAGTAACTAGGCTCGAGTAAGGCACGCAACGGTGAAGCATCTGGCTTATGCTCCACTCGCATGTGGCAAATCAATATTTTTTAAAATACCTACAAAGAATTCCCCTTTCGCACGAGTATAAATAAATTCCCCGCTGCCTCTAATACAAAAGTACAGATGGCAAAATATGTAGTAGCAAATAATACAAAACATAAAGTAAATACTAAAACAAAATAGTGACATGTAACAAAAATATACAAAACATATAATTTCTAGTAAAAAAATTTTTCTATAAGGATTTTTAACTTGGAATTTTCGATAATGACTTATATGTAGGTCGATAATGCTAATATAACCGTAACTTGTTAGTAATTATCATTCTCGTATTATAATATCGAATTATTATTAACTTAATTAAATTGCAAATTTTTTCTATGCAATGGCAAAGATTTATCCAGCCACTTAAATAATTTTGAATGGTATTCTTAATTTTAGTGTTAATTTCTAACAAATTAGAATTTCTAATGGAAATGGGTTCACCTAGATAAAATATTTTGTAAACATCCTGTATGCAGGCGCCCTATTGTTTATAATTATCTATTGTACCTAAATGCACGTGCATCGTTCTAGTTGTTGCATTCGGCAACAAGCAAAATAAAAATATTAGGTGTGGCAGTGGAGCATACTTATTAGTGGCAAAGGGGAATAAATTATTCGTGCCAGATATTTCGTGCGAGCGGAGCATAAGCCAAGCATCTTTCTCGCTCACAATAATTAATTGTCTTTTTTGTCCTTTTTTATGATGTCAGTGAGACGTCTCTACGAGTATAACGTTATTGAATAAAATATTCTTGAAATCTGTTGGACAGAATATAAGAAAACGGTATTACGATTTCAGATGCATATTTTGTTATTATTGGGTTATGAAAAGCAATGAAATACTCAATTTGAAATTAATATTATTAATTAGCCTCTGAGAAAGATGTGTACGTATTCCTCTACGGGGCGCAGTTACAACAGAACTGAGTAGGTACTAATTTCAAAGAAATTATAAGACACATATTTTAAACAAAGAGCTATTGCAAAAACTTGATGTTTACATGCGTGAAATTTACATGCTAGAGTGAGACAGATTTACTATTTTGATATTAATTTATGTATTCCAACAATTATTAGTTGTAGCGACACCAAAATTGTTACGTACCTTATTTTTTTAATGGTAGTAATAAAAACTCTGCCTTCTCGTCTTGATTTAATGAAAATTTTGCAAATAATCTATATACATATAATAAAACCGTAAATAAGCCGTTTTTGTACATTAAATATTTTTTCAAAAAACAATTTGTACACGTTGTACTTATATTACCGAGGTCAAAAATAGTTTTTAGAATTTTTGGCTGTTTGTACATTTTTATACGCTAATCTCAAAAACGATTTGAATGCGGTTTTCACTGATGTGTTCCCGTAACCTTTAGCATTTGTTTCATTCCAATCGGTTTACAAACATAAAAGTTTTACGCGCTATACCGAATACCACGCATACGGAGTTGCGGGCTCAACTAATTCAAAATAAAATTGATTGATGTATTGAGCTGTGCTATAAAGTAAAAGAAAATCTTGAAACTAATACCTTAAACTCTGCCTCCAAAAATTTCATGGTTTAATAACACAATGAATTAAGCTAATCTTATTTTTAATGAAATAATATTTAGTATGGGCCAGAAATATTTGGAATAATATTCAATAACGCAAGACAAACAGAACAAAATTTAAACAATTATTGCTTGTTAGTTCAAAGTGATCATTCGATGCGAAAACAATGTAATTCTAGTTATAGCGTGGATGCCATTGTGTTTGTTGCGAATCTCCGCTTTTAAAATATCGTATCCCTCAATTATGTCATAATTGGTCATTATTGCGTTGTCGACAAGTTTTCTTTTTAATTGATCGCCATTGTCCTATCTGCTTTTAAGGTTAGAAATTACGTTACACGTGATTTTAATTAAGGATTTACTAGAGTTTAAGACTAGTTTTGAGGGCCCCAGTCATGTTAAAATGGATCTGCTTTTGGAATTTGAATTGGAATTTGGAATTGAATGGAAAGAAAAAAAATGCGATTATATTTTCAGAGTGAAAATTATTTAGTTTTAGACCAGACAAAATTTTAAATTTATATGAAATTAATTTCTACGAGTTCTATTCAATCTGTGAAACAAGTATGATAATTTTGTACTTTCTATAAAATAAAAAGGCGGCATTAGTTAAGATAAATAAATTTCTTACAAATAGATAAAAAAGGTGAACTTGTAGGTCGTTTTATGCGGGAGTCTGGTTTGAAACCTAACTCTAAATAGTTACTATTTGATTGACTGTTTATCTGCGTCATCATTTTAAACACATAACACAATCGTTAAAACAGTTTTATTGATGAGTGTAGTAGGTGTAGGTCCATTGGGACGAACGCCAGACACGCAGTTTTGAATCCCCGCGTTCTTATTTCGAATTCATTGACATAATTTCATTTTGAAGAAAATTTTCTTTAGATATCTATAATCTTTCAACCGTAACGATTGAGGAAAACATAATATACTCTTGTAAAGAGGAGCATCCTTACTCGGCATTGAGACGTAATGTAATATGTTTATATACGAAATAAAACTTCACTTCTTCAGAACAGGAAGTTTTTATTTCAGGACTTTTCGTTGACTTGGTCATTTTATGCCTAGAGAGTCTAATACTTTAAAAGCAAGGAAAACATTTTAGAACCTACTTCAAATATAACCAGTGCAAGTCAGTGAAAATTATAAAGAACAATTTTATCTAAGTATATTCGGCACTACAAGTGATATTGATACTTTTTAATATTTTCCTAGATTTTTCACATCTAAATAAAAAAAAACAATTCACTTTCATCATTAGAATCAGTATCTGTAGAAGATTCATTTTCAGCTGTATTAATTTATTTTCTTCTGACTAAGCCAAATATTCTGATATAATTTGTAAATGGCAAAAGCGTCGAATCTTTCTCACTGCGCAGTGAGAAAGACGCGGCCTATGTCGAGAGGTCCGAGTTCGATCCCCGGTCATGCCATGTACCCATAGGTTTTTTCTAAAAACTTAAGTGCATTTACTGATTGCTCTCTAACGGTGAAGGAATACATCGTGAGCAAACCTGCATACGCCAAAGCAGAAATTCTAAGGCGCTGAAGACCTGTGCCCTACAGTGGGGACATGTAATAGGCTGTTGATGATGAAGAATTATCAAAACCGCTCCTACAATCTCCACAAAGTTTTAAGTATGGTACTCTACAATACAATGGCATTCAGGTAGGAACTCGTCCAAACTTTGTTTTTTATAGCACCCTGCAGAAGTGTTTTCCTTGCTCTTAAAATGTTACAAACTGTAAGGTACTAAAGAGAAAAAATGGTATCTGATCTGATATTAAAATGGTGTGATTTCTCAATACATCACAAACGATAACAGGATTGGCTTATTTTGTCATTCTACTAAAAACTATTCCTGCCGATTTAAGGGACCTCCGCCGACATGAGAAAAGATTAATACTAATATGGACTCATTTTAAAGGTTTATTTATGAAACTGAACATCACAACGGCATCGCAGAGCTGCTCGAGATCCTCGGCTCCATCATAAACGGATTCGCTTTACCGCTCAAAGAGGAACATAAACTATTCTTACTCAGGGTGAGTGTCGCGTTTGTTTAAACAAACGTAGGGAAAATATTATATGATAAAAAATATATTATAGTGATATAAGACATTCTTCATTTAACCTTCCTATACTCTCGCGCAAAAGTATTACACATACTTTTGCGCGCGATACACGTATACACGTGCGCGAGTATGCGCACGGTTTCTCAGACCGATTTATTTTAAAGAAGAGGATATAATTGAATAAAAAAAAACTAAAAAAATAATAGTATATTAACTTTATTTGGTAAAAATAGTCTTTTAAATCAGCTTCTTAGAAAATAACTCCATTTTTGGTACTCAAGTTAATGCACTTTTTTTTGCGTTAACTCAAAAAAATACTATCAAACATAATAAATGAAAGGAACAATAATAATAAAATAGCATTAAACAGTATTAATCATTGGTGTAACTTCTTTTTAACAGCAGTATAAACATCAACGTGCTTGATGATTACTTGAAGATGAAAGTTCTGGATTATCAAGTTTGCATATTTATAATGTCTTTTGTCTCAGTGTTCTTGGCAAACTTGAAATTAATGCTCGTCTGTCTTAAATAGACGTCCTTTAACTAATTAACGGAGTTGTTTATGCCCACATATGTCAAGTAGGCAGACGATTTGATAGTTGGACCTGTCACAACACCAGGAGCGAATCAAAGTATGCTGCCGAGCTTAGGAGATGGAGTAGTTATTGCACAGGCGCCAAAGTCCATAGTCTTGTGTCGTAACGGACCAATCGACATTTAGTTAATTTTTATACGTGTGACGATTTTGATGGCAGGTGTTGCTGCCTTTGCACAAAGCGAAGTCGCTGTCAGTATACCACCCACAGCTGGCCTATTGCGTGGTACAGTTCCTAGAGAAGGACCCTTCGTTGACGAAACCTGTTGTTGGGTAAATATAATTTACAATAATTTCTAAATTTGAAATACGAAGCATCTTTTCATGTCTGGATTAGAATTGATGATTGCGTGTTTCAGTGGTAATGGAAATCATCGTGAAGCAACCTGCGGATAAAGCTAGCAATCTGCCCATTCTCAGGCTAATTGCGAAGAATTCTCTCAAGACAAAATGTATCGATGTCATATAATCCTTTTACATTTTGTATCTTTTCATTATCTAGATTAGCCGAATCCTTAGCGTTGTTGAAAATATTGGAAAAGGATTATTTTATAGCAAACAACATGAACTATGCCAATGGATTAAATTTTTTGGCTTTTATTATGATAAAAACTTTTTTCTTTATTTCTTGTTTTTTCTAGGTAGACTTCAAGTATTAAGGTTAAGATGGTCTTAACTACTTTAATTTCCACTTAATTCTATCCTATGCTTTCTCATCTTATGTTGCTCCTACGACTTTACTTTTGCAGTAATGGATACTTTTTTGGCCTTATATCCCCTAGTTAAATTTTGTCGCGTCTTTTAATTTCTAAAATACTTTTCTGTATCAATTTTTGACATATTCCTAGTTTCTATATATTTTTGAAGATAACGACTCATGTTTGGCTTTTAAAGGGTAGGCATAATGTTAGTTAATTATTTTGAAAAGTTATCTCAATGTGAAAACGGGCACATAATTCATTTGCTTGAATTCAATTTTAGCTTTGTTTACTTACAGAGCACTGCTAAAGTACTGGCCGAAAACGCATTCGCCAAAGGAAGTCATGTTCCTCAACGAAATGGAGGAAATCTTGGATGTGATTGAACCGGCTGAGTTCCAGAAAATAATGGACCCATTATTCAGGCAACTCGCAAAATGTGTCTCCAGTCCCCATTTCCAGGTAATCACTAATAAACTCCAGTACTTTTTATTTTCACTCACAATATAATTGTTCTATTAAAATCACACAAGATCATAATGTGATAGCCGATAGCTTTATATGCCAAAGAAAACAATTGTTAATTCTTTCAGACTGCAATATTGTTTATTTGCAGTCTGAAAGTGCTTATGCCAATTGCCAGCTGCTAAGTGCTTATGAGCACTATTTGTCAACTACGATCTCTTAATAAAATATAAAAGCTAGAATCTCTTATGTGCAAAATTTACTCTATCAACAAAATAATAAATAAAATATTAATTTTCATGTTTAAAAGACCAATAAACTTTACGTATAACAAACCCTAAGGCGCAATTTGTATGAAACCAATGACAGCTTTCATTGTGCTGTGTGCTCCCGGTCGATGTGCACGCAACACGCTGCAGAATGAAAAGGGTCTTAAATCGTCTGGCAGAAGTTATGGCCCACGGGAAGTTGTTTGCAGAAGTTATTGCCTTTAGAAAATAAGTTATCTCTGGTATGTCAGGGATCTTGGACCACTTACTGTTGCCATACGTAGTGCCAGTTTGTGGTTGCGAAACGCAACCAGTTGTGGCTTCTTGCTCCACTTTTTAAGTTACTTCTTTTTGAGTCGTCGTATCTCTTAATCGGTGTTCTCAAGGCTTGGATAAAGTTGGGTATGGTAAAAATTGGCAGGTGGCGGAGCGCGCCCTGTACTACTGGAACAACGAGTACATAATGTCGCTAATATCGGACAACGCGACTCACATCTTGCCAATAATGTTTCCGTCGTTGTACCGGAACACAAAGAGCCACTGGAACAAAACCATCCACGGCCTGGTCTACAACGCCCTCAAACTCTTCATGGAGATGAACCAGAAACTGTTCGACGAGTGCACGCAGCAATACAAACAGGAGAAGCAACGGTTAGTAAGCGTTGCCACTTATCTTTGTTCAATGCCTAATTTCTAAATTCTCTCAACCGTCATACATATACCAATTAAGGTGAGATTGTGAGATCAGACCGGATAACAGATTAAAAATAACCAAAAAAAATTTAAGAAACACAAAGTACATGTTCTCAAACCCAATGAAAACGTGGCCTAGTCGCGTTTTTACTAAACAAAAACATGAAAATTTATGAAGGCTATCCGGAAATATTCTTGATATGAAACATATAAGACGAGCTATTTTTATATGTACATATAATGTATGTATTAAGAAAACAATAAAAAAATATAACTAATAGTCATACGAAATTAATCACCCTTCGAAAAAATATTGGGATTACTGACTTTGGCGTCTGTGCAGAGAGAAGGAGCGGCTACTACAGCGCGAGGAGGTGTGGCAGCAACTAGAGGCGCGAGCGGCCTCAAACCCAGCGCGCGGGGCGCCTCCCGCCCCTCCCCGCGCTACAGTTCCCTCGCCCCCCGACGATCCCGTACCGGACCTCTCGTATCAGAGGATTGAGCAAGAGGCGCAAGAGGTACCCAATGTCCTTTCTCAACTTAACATTATCCCACTAGAAATGGTTTTATTAGCATGTCTCAACTCAACCAGCAAAAAGCAGGAAACTCAATACTTGCAAAATGTTTTATAATAAAAAGCCATATATATATGTACAGTTGTCTCTGTTCTACAAATTATATTCGTAATGGCGAGAAATTATACAGGGGATGTAGATGAGATCAATTACACTTAAGATATGTGATACGTACGAGCAAACGATATCGGGCGAACCTGCTATTATTTTATCATTTACGTTAACGTGAAAGATTCTACTTTTCGTCTATTGCAGAAAAATTTATGAATTATTTTTATATTGGCATAGTTTTTAAGAAGAAAATCAGTGTACTGTCATTAGTGTACTTTTTACGACTGTTTCTGTAAAGGTGGCGACTTACTTGAATATTCGCTCGCAGTGAGCACGTTACAAGGCAAATATTAGGCATGTCAGTCAGCGAGCCAAGCAGCTCGATGACGAGTGCCGAGCACCCGACCATGCTCTACCCAGCTGTCGATTTTTTGGCTAATGCCGTTGAATGTTACATAAACAAGTCAGTCACTATTCACTCCGGCCGATTCATTCCCATTCGGCTCATTCGATTTTCACACGCGAGCGCGGGCGAGGCTTTTCGGATTCGTTGCTTTGTTTGTGTCGTGGTGTTTTTGTCTTTGGTAAAATGCAGTGGACTCTGGAGAAAACGCTTTTGTTGTCCAAATATGCTTTCTTTTCTTCTTTAAATAGCAATATCGGATTAAAAGGAACGCGGCATACACTACTTCTACGTCCGCCATTTTGACTACAACTGCTGGAGTACAGTCGAGCATATATTCGTCGCCAATATTCAGGTGTCACGAGCATTTGCTCACAACTAACGAATTCTCGATGCTAATATTTACATCAAGCAAATGCTTATGTCAGTCGCTGCCTTTACAGAATCGTGCTTGTCGCACTGACCTCACGTAACAAATTAAATTCATTGTTAAATATAAAAACATAAAATTTATTTCATCATTCTCCCCATTACGAAAGAGATTTTTTTCTTCTGTAAGAATGCAGAAAAAGTTCTCATCTTTGCCATTTAGTTGGACGATTCATGACTGATCACAATACAGCTTACCGATTCATTCCCATTCGGCTCATTCGATTTTCAAATTCACATCTCGCATTTCTGACAGAATACAAGAGGGAATATTTCGTTGAATTTCAGGCCCGAAAACAAAACTACAGCAACAACAAACCCGCCCCACTACTCCGCAAGAAGTCCGAACTCCCAGCGGACACGTCTACCGTGAAAGCCTTGATCGAGCACAAGAGAGCCGACGCCTTCCTCTCCACTCCGGCCGATGTCAACCAGTGCTAGTGAAGGTCACTTGTGATTAACCATGAAATAGTATGACGTTTGTGTACCGGTTGTCATAATCCATTACCTATGATGCTGCTAATCGTTACATGTTAACTGCTGACTTTATACCGTATGGCCACAGGCAACAAAGTGCAAATTATTGTGAACTGAAAAAATTGCTTTTATAGGATACTCAAGTTATACCTCGACTTTGGTAGCATCGAAACAAAGGAAAGTATTTTCCATTTATGTATGTAGTGCATAACTTGTAATTAAATAGAATTTTCTGCGCCCCTTTTTCTTATCCAATCGCTACTAAACTTCACAGAATCACCCGCTGGGCTAATCTGAAGATAGCCTGAAAATTTCATCAAAATCCGTTAAACGCACATAATTTTGTATATTATAAAGAATTGCTTTTATTTATAACAAAAAAAAAATGCATATTCCAAGTAAATTTTAATGTAAGAAAAACCGAAATAATAAATTTAGTTCTTCTTTTACGTTGGTTATATAAAAGGTTATACAAGCACTGTAACGATAGTTTTTGTCAGTGGCCATAAAGAATTTGGAATTCTCGTAAAAAATCCGCACTTTATACAAATTTTTGCAGTCATAGAGAAATAGGTAATGGATTGTCACGTACGGGTTGCGTTATGAAAGATATCGCAGAGCCAAGTTTTAGTGGTGTTAGTGGAACGCGAATAAATTAACGTGCAATTCAACGCGAAAGACTATCAGACAGACCAACACGAAATGGAAACACTTTCGGCCGAATGGAAAGCTTTGTTCGGTGTTCGTGCGAAAATGGACGCTCTCTGTGGTCTGAATGAAGATTAGTTAGTACACATTTAAAATTGTAGTGTTTTATAGTTTCGTTTCGACGGTTGCGTCGATGTTAGTACGCTTAGAAACACGCCCCGAAAAATATTCACTGCGTGTCGACTGTTCGCTGGACGCGTCGTTGGATTGGATCTACTCAGAATACGGGACAAGCCAGAACCTATCAGCGCAAACAAAGCTGAGGAAACGGAAACCATTCTTGTGTCGAGTTTGTTTAAATATAATTTACTTAAATAGTTTAAAACAAATTGTTATAGTATACAATAATGACTGTATGTGGATTCTAGTTTCCATTGTATAATTGCTGTTAAAAAAATTTTGCCTTTTCATGAGAGAATAAAAATGATAGTTGTTGAACATATTGTTAAATTAATATCAAAGAGAAGTAAATTTTACAACAAATGTCGCATACAAAATTGCGTTGCTACACAATGTTTCAGTCAAATATTTTTTAATTACAATAATGACTATTAATTATTACTCAATTTTGTCCTTCAACTAAGACTGTTGACTACACAACGATAGATGGCGCAAAAACATTTGCAGCATTACTTTTTGAAGCTTGAAGTAGATTAGTAGTGCCAACATAAGTTTGATATCTTTCTCTCTCTCATATCGGTTCCTCAACATAAGGAAGTCTCGATGCCTCACCAAACAACTCCTCATCTGAGTTAGTTGAATCAATTGTGAGTGGCCTTATTCATGTTAAACTTAGTGTTTTAACTCTAATTCCTTAATTTAGTAGAAGATGCATCCATAAATTCTCTTTATGAACGTAAAACGCTAATACATTTCTAGCGCCATCTGTCGGCATGTGGCAGCGAAACTTGGTCGCTGTTTCGCGGCAGCAAATGTTTAAGACTAAATTTGTATGAGAATTTTGCTTGACTTGTCATTAACAGTTCGATGTCAATATTTTGACTGTTAATAGATATTGAATCAAACTAAAACATATCCTAAAAATATCTTGTAGGCCTCAATTTAATTAAAGATTATTAGGAAGAATCCAATATGGCGTCCAGTCTGACAGTTATACGGAAATGTTGAACGAGTGAATGATTGGTTGCCGGTCGCCGGTAAATCTGTTCAATCGTCAGCAGCCATGTACTGCTTTTGTAACTGTATTGTTTTAATGTTATCGTTACACACCATTCCAATATCATACCTATCGCAAAAGCAATAGAGATCATATTAAATAGATTGCTATGACTTAGACAAGTAAAAGCGATTTGAAATGATTCAAAACAATATATTTAGAATGATTTCTATTGACGGGGCTAGGGACACACTGGCATAACAAAAAGAAACAAATTGATTTGATTGCGATAAAAGAACCGAGGTTATTTTAATTATGTATTCTTTATATAACTAGCTGACCCGACAGTCAGCCCTGTCAATTTCATCTAAAAATTCCATCCAAATTTCCGACTTTTCCCGTGGATTTTGCAGTAAATTGTCTTTCACATACCCCCTGTCCTGACAATTACGAACACAACAGAAAAAAATCAACAAAATCAATCGTGCCGTCTCGAGTGATGCTGCTCCGTCTTACATATGGCAATTTATTTTTATTTATATAAAGATATATAACAGTTGTGATGGCATTTTTTAATTAAAAAAATATATAATTTGATTAACAACAACATGTTTGTAAACCTCAAATTATGTCAAATAATATTTTTTGATGATAAAATTCTGTGTTCAATTTAGTTTTTTGTTAAAAAAAATTATTCATGTCTGAAGCTACTACTAGATTTCAATAATAGGGAATATGCACATTTTTTTAAATATTTTCATACGATAGGTTATATCGTTATATAATCGTAAAATAATATTCAGCGCCAAAAAACAGAAATTTAGTATAAAAAAACGGGCACTTTAAACACCCGCCCTTTTGGCGCGCTTGTTTTGACATCACAGTCTACAATAACAATCAAATTTTGAAAAATCACAAACATCTACACGCTTGTTGACATTTCATAGACTTTGACGTCACAATCGAATTGACCGTTTCAAGTATTTTCAATTTCCCCCAATGTTTTTGCACTTTTTAATAATTATTTTCTTAACGAAAAAGAAATAATATTAAAAAATATTTACATAGACATAATTCTAAAGCAAAAATGTTGATTAAAAAAATTTAAACGTTTTTTAATTAGACACATATTCCCTATTGACCGAACGGATTGCGTGATTATATTTATTTAAGATAATCAGTGAGTTGTGTTTGTAATATCGGTGTGTCCTCTACGCAAATAATATATGTTAACAACACATGTTTTATAAATAGTTAGATATAGTAAATAAAATGCAAGCCATTTGATATAGAATGATAAATTGTTTATAAAAACCAAATATGCATTAACTTTAACCGCCTTCTCAATAAGAAAATAAACATGTCCTGTGGGTTTGTTCTGTTTATTTTTTTATAAGTAAGGCTTTCGTATTTATAGTGGGATTTTGTGTAATGTTTTGTTTAGACTGTACTTGGGGGACTTTAAATTATTAATTGTCTGTGTACATGATCGTTTTTAATATTTTTCAATGAGATTATAATTGCATTGAATTGTAATCGTGTGAAGGAATTTAATGAGTATTGGAAAAACTTTATTTTTCCTCAAAATGAACAGGCATGAAGTGACCAAGATATTTTAAAAGTGTCACAAAGTGAAATGTTTTAATTAAAATTATTATTTTTTTTTCTTGATATTTTCTTATTTTGTCTGAACAAAGCATTACGGGTAATACTTAGTTTAAATTTATTTAAAATGAAATATGCCTTATCTGATAATAGCGAATAAAACTGTGCACTCGTGGTTTATTTTAAGTTTAAATCGAGGTTCATTTTTTTAATTGTATATTCTATTGGTTTTTTGTTAAATAGAGTGTGCCAAATTTTAGTTACGTTCTGCACTGTTGTCGTTTGTCAAAAAAAATTTAGTATTTTTTTTATCTTCATACGAGGACCAAAACAAAACAATTCTGGCGGCTGTTATTCAAATTTCGGTTTTTTTTTTTTAAATAACTACTAAAGCACTCCTAACAAGAAACATTGTATCCCACAACTTAGCCAGAAAGTTTTTTTTTTCACACATTTTTGTTTTGTAATTATTTTGATTTTAAAATAGTGCATGAAATTATTCATAATATATTATATTATCTGACAAAGGGGAGTATTATTTGTATTTTTTTGCGTGTAATTATTAATTTCAAATTATTGTTAATATTCTTTACATTATTTTTTTAAGTTTTGTGTAATGTGAGAGATTAATCCTGGTATAAGTTAAGCATTACTTGTGAAACATTCAGGGCGATATTTAAGGCAGATTTACTTGAAAAAAAATTACAATTTTTCTAACACGTTTGTTATTTATTTTTTTATTAAAAAATTATTCGTACAGAAATGTTTTCCTGGTTCTATCTATTATTTAATACTTGATTTGGTTGACTGCGCCGTTTTTCTATATGTGTATTATTTCGTAAAAGAAATATTCATTAATTTTTTTAACTAAATTAGTCCCTTTGAAATACACAAAATAAATTACGTCCGATAAATGGATATTTATTTATTAAAGACGAACAACTTGAATTTTTATCAAATTATATTTTATATAATTGTAATTTAGGACCTTATTTCATTCATAGAGAATTATTACATTACTAGCGAACGTCTTCGCACGGAGTTGAAATTTCCAAACCTAAGTTCTAAATTTTTAGCTTTTTAGACTTAATAGTGACTGTGTTTTGACATAGGCAGTCAGGACAAATAATTTTATAAAATATAGAAAAACGGACTAGATTAGAAAATCTTTTTAGTAAACGTCATATTTAGGTTTTTTTTTATATTGACAATGCAATTTCAGATTGCATTAGAGCATTGAATCGTCAAGACTTATAATTTAGCACAGCCCAATAATATAAGTTTCATGTTTGTGTATAGAAGAAAATATTCACAGATTAAAATTATTGTGAAAATTGTGTGTTCCGCGAGTCGTACAATACTTGGACCTCACATTTTCATAAATTGATAAATTTTGTATGAATATTTATAACAGTATCGGATGTTATTTCGCAATAGAACAAGCTGATGTTGGTGACAAGCTTTTTGTATACGTGCTCCCACCGAAGTCGATGCTAATGTATATTCCAAAAAAAAAATCATAGAGAAAAACTATAATTTCATTTTATCCGTGTAGACTGATGCATGCGCCATCGATTTTAGGCTTGTTTTGCTGCGTTAAAATGTCCAAGTATTACTGTTGATAACAAATATTGTAACAGATGACATATAAGGTGCTTATGATTATCGTTATAATACAAAGTTGTGCATATAAAATGGTTGTTTCATTCCAAGCAATTCCCATACATTTTTATTAGAGGATATGAACCTGGAAGTTGCGGTAAATGCATTTATTTGTAATTATTAATTTGTATTTTATTGTATATATAATTATATATAATTTAAAAAATATATATTAAAACTAGAATTCCGCAGATAGCAGGGCAGGGTTAGGGATAGGGCTGCAGAGTGATGAGTGAGAACCTGGCGATACGTGCCGTGTCAAGAAATACCTAACCCTTGATCCAGCCATCTAGCGAAAGCCTCTTGACCAACACGGTCGAGGCTCTTACGAATTTATTATTACTATCTTCAATTTTACTACTTACTCGTCTCCCCCTTCAATAGCCAAAATGATGGGGAGAAGATGTTACCCTCGACAGGCAGACACAGTCGGCTGGGGTCAATAACTTTTCCAGTTCTGAGTAGAACGGACTGCACAACTTACGTCTATTATTTATCTATTTATTAAAAACTTTATGTACATTCTACAAGAGGCAGACTTAATGCTAAGAGCATTCTGTATGGCTGATGATAAACGCCTTCATGGCTGTGATAGGTTCGCACGCTTGTTCGACAATGGATATCGCACCAGAAGGTCATAACTTCTGAGCCACGTCAGTTACGACGTTCATACGTTGGTCGTCTTCTCCCAATCTCGGTATACCTTTCTTTGGTCACTTTGAAAGAGACGATTCTGTCGGTATCTATGCACCTGTTCTTTATATCGTCTTGCACGGTTTGCCAACCCATAAACTTTTTGTTTAAAATAGTCAATGCGTTCCGTTGCCAAGTATTCTTTGGATTGCCAAGCGCCAAAGAGTCTTTGGGCCAAGTAGCCATCGCAGAGTTCCAACGCGGCACTCCGCGATAGCCCCACTCTACACAATCGAATGAATATCAGTAGTCTCTGCTGGCCTTTATTTAAGGGGTCAGCAGAGTGTTTAGGGCTCCCATCAGTGCAATATTATGTTTTTGTATTGGCAAACGTGGTATAAATGGTCTGTCATAAACCGTGGTGCAATACCTACTGCAAAATCGCCTCCTCCAAAGTGCTCGCATCAGTGTCAGTGATCCGTGCTGCCGGTGTTGTGATGATGGTTCAAAAATATAATATTATTCTTTAAGTCTTTATCTCAAAATTCTCACAGCCAAGCCTTTGTCTTTATAGACAAGTATTTTTTTAAAATACATAGCAATATCAAGAAAAGTTTAAGTTTTCGTTTAAGTTTTCGTTAAGTTTAAGTTAAAGTTTTCGATATTGTTAAGACAATTCCACCACTCGCCACGCTTCCCTCCCCTTGTTCAATAAAATTCATACAACTACCTATTTAGTGCCATTTTAGAATTTGATTGAAATAAAAAAAAATAGACATTATCGTCAAAATTGTAAAATATACACACAGTCTTGGTCTCATATTTTTGAAATAAATGAAAAATTAACTAAAGAAAATATAAGTAAAATAATAGTAAAGGGAGAAAAATAAAACATTAGCTGAAACAGCTGGCAGATTATATAGGGCAACATAGGCCACTATGTTCACCATAGCAAAAGATTTAATGACTGATTGAGTTTAAAAACACTACAAAGTACAGTAGTATTATAACATGTATTACAATAATAAGACATTATATAATAAAGAAATTCGACGAAATTGTAAAACGATAAACGAATCGTGAGCGTAGAGCAATTTTGGGGGGAAAACAAGAAAAAACAATTTGGCAGTAGATTGAGGGTAGTAACACTTTTCCATTCAATCAGATTGCAAATGGGTGTTTTTTAATAGAAAAGTTCTACCAGAAGACCAATGAAATTTAGATCGGAGAGCTATATGCTCGGTCAAAATTAATTCAAACAGAGTTGGATACATATTTTAGTACAATTAAAATGAATATACCCAATATAAATGTGAAAGTTTGTGAGGATGTATTGATGTTTGACCTCTTGTTAACCATTCAACGGAGTTACAGTAAATTCATAAAGATACGCGGACGATGCCACGGGGAAAAGCTAGTTAATAATAGAGATCAGTACAATAAAACAAGTGGTAAGAACGTTTTCAAAAATATCTTGAATTTTTTCAAGCAAGTCCAAAAACCATTATATGATTGCCCCTTTGACATGTATCAATCTTCTATATCGTTAATTGACAGGTTCTATATCGTTTCGAAAATTTGATGCAATGGACATAAGGAAATGTCAAAAACGCATTTATAGAATGACCGTATTATATTGGTATTATAAGCCTAGTTTAGAGTCAATACGAGAGGGCTTGGAAGGGGAGAGAGAAGCAGAGCAGAGGGTAACATTAACAATAATTCTTATTAAAATTTTTGTAGTTACTTTACAATTTACATATAAGTTATTAAAGCGTAATATTCTTATTTTTTTATATCTCGTTTTAATTAAGAAAAAAAAAGGCAATTCTGTGATTATCATTGGATTTTTTTATTATTAATTTAGTTAATACAATATAAAGCATGAAGTAATGACTATTGGGATTGAAACCGGTTTATTTCAGCAGGAAAATATCCGATCCCAAGAAATGAATAATTTTATTGCATAATAAGAAAAGTAAAATGGTAATTTATCTCTTAACCGTCCTCCTAGTTATAATCATGCAAGACCAAAAACACGGATTGACCTACAACTTATTTCTACTTGGTCAACAATTTAAAATAAATTTTCCACATTCTTAAAACCTATATCCAATAAATGATTAAATGAATTTATCAATTCATATCAAATTTCGAAAAAAAAACCACATTTTTTTAGAAAAAGTATACTAATCCACTAAAAGGATTTCATCCCATCATTTATGAGATTTTTAAATTTTTTCAACTTTTCGTATTGCTTCGTCTTAAACATATAAATATATATTTTTAATACAGTTGCTCAAAAAGTGGCGTATTGCAGGGACGTATAGCGTTCGGGATGTGGGCTATTACACACTCGTGCTTTTTTTTACCTTTCCCGAACTCGTGCGTTCTCTTTCCCAACTGTCAAAATAATGTCTATTAAAAAGAAAAACCAACCATGAAGTTTTTACTGAAAAAAATTCATAGAAGTTTTTATGATTCATGCAAATACGTATATTTCTAAAAAGAAGCTACTAATTTTTTCAATATCAGATTTAATGATTTGATTGAATGAGTTAGGTTAGGTTTCATTTCATATCAATAAAAAAATTCTACTGAAGACTTGGCTGTATGGGCATAGTTTCCTTTGCCTACCAGAATGGGTGAAGAAAAAAAAATCTCTGCTTATATTCTACGGTTGGCGCCATTTTCCAGAAATTTTCTTTGCGAGTTTAGTTGTTTGTTTTATTAAATTGCTTCATTTTTTCGCAACTGTATTAAAAATAGTCGTTCAGTACACGTGCGGAACCGTCATTGCAACTTGTTCCGACTGTCAACCTAGACATTTGTCGGAACTCTTTGCAATGACAGCCTTTCCGCACTTGTAATGAAATATACTATTATATTACATATTTTATATATAAATTGGTAAAAAAAAACTATTACGACGGCATTATATATTAGGGTTTATTGCTTAGCACATTTCAGTTATTAAAATATTCAATTTCCAATTAATACATATATGTATTTCATTAGGCAGAAATATTTAATAATTTTGCGCCTTTTTAAAACCAAAAATAATTTTCTTTAAACAGTTAAAAATCACTGTCTTTACAAAATATTGCCAAATTATCTATGTATCCCACCACCTTGACCATGTTTCAACCTTGATAAAACTTGTATTGTAATAAGACGTGATATGAAGGCAATTTTATTCCGTCCACCTTGGTGATGAAAAAAGATTTTTATTTCATTCTTTAGTTACTTGTTATCATACGAGGGCTGTTTGATAAGTCGTTTTAAAAAGTAAAAAAAAAATATATTTTTTTAAACAATTTACATTTATTTCTCAACATAGTCTCCTTTGAGGGCCAAACACTTGTTCCAGTGATTTTCCAATTTTTTTATCCCCTCCAAAGAATACGTTTTGTCAAGGTCTTCAAAATAGCCGTTTACACCTGCGATGCAGTCATTTGTCAAAAATGTTTGCCCTCCAAGCCATCTTTTCAAATTTGGGAATAGGTAATAATCGCACGGAGCTAGGTCCGACGAATACGGAGCATGCGGAACACAGTCATCATATCCAAACACAGTTTTGAAATTCGCTTTCGTTCGCGTTTTTGTTCGATTGTCAACAAACGTGGCACTCATCGTGCTTTGTCATGCCCAAATCTTCATGCAGGATTTTATGTACTCGCTCAGTGGAGATGCCTGTGTTCTCAGCTATTTCACGCACCTTCACTCGATGGTCGTCGAGTACAATATTATAGACTTCTTCAACAACATCCTCAGTAGTGACTTCGATTGGACGACCAGAGTGTCGAGCATCAGATGTGCTTGACCGACCACGTTTAAAATCATTTATCCAGTTATAATAAACAGTGTGCAACGTTGGTGCGTTAGTGCCATGAACAGAATCAAGTTCAGTTTTTATTGTGGCAGCACTGCAACCCTTCATAAAAAAATGTTTTATAACGGCACGAAATTCAGATTCTTCCATAGTTGTTGAAAATTCACGAGTGATCACAGTTAAACAATGGTTAAACTGACAAAAACTTGTTTTTTTTTTTTGCTGAATTTTTGACAGTCTTCATTTGAAAGATTGTGCTTGCTAGTGTTAATGCCATTTACCAGAAAAAAGGTTTTATAAATAGTTTTTAAAAGGACTTATCAAACAGCCCTCGTAAACATGAATATTTTGTTTACTATAAAATTAGTTTTTTTTTTTAAATTAGATATTAAACAAAGATATTTTTTATGAGCAATATTCTATTTATAAAAATAAGCAATTGATTATGTAAGCAAATTACGAATTTTTTCGTTTCAATAACTTTTTCAAAAGAAAAGGTTAGTTTAGAATCAGAGATGTGAATTGTTCATTTGAAATACGTATAATATTTGATATGCAAATTACTTACTTATTTTTGTTTTATCATTTGAAATACTTTTTTTTTAAGGTATTTTCTATTTTAAATACTTGGCATTTGTAAATTGCAAAAGGTTTCTTTAATTTTTTAAATTCATATTTCACACTTTTCAAAAATACTCCTTACATATAATAATCCTTGAAAATACGTAGTTTTCAATTTATATTTTTATTTGCATTTTTTTAGTTTAAACACTTAATAAGCAATTTTTTTCACATCTCTACTAAGAATAAAATAAAATTCTTTTTAAATATGCAGCTCTAATATTATATGAACCAACGGACGGAAGACACTTTTTGGACATACCCATGCATTTGGTTTCGCAAATTGAGGAGGTGGCATTATTAGATATTAAAACAGCACTGTTTCTTTAGTTAACAGTCAGTTTATTCTCATTTCCTCCTGGTGGTGAGCTGATGCTGAAGCAGTTCCATTTGGTCATGTTTCCTGGCGAGCTGCTCGTTGAGTCCGGCTACGTGCTCGGTCAGCACCGACATTTGCTCCTCGTAATTGTGGGACGTCGAATGCAATTCTTCCTCCTGATGTTTAGGAAAATTAATATCACTGACAAGTAGACACTTTTTTCTATATTAAGTACTGGACTTATTATTCCATAAAAATATTTCCATTTATGTAAAGACGCAAACGAAATCGCGCGCAAAATCTAGTGTACGAATAAAAAAACGCAATTATTAGCAGCACATATATTTTTTGTAAAATATTTTGAGAATGACTTTATGTTTTTATTTTTATTTTATTATGTTTTGCTAACATTAATTGGGCATAGAGTATATCAATTTTTTTTTTCATGACATCTCCACCATTTAAAAAATCTGGTTGAAAATAATAAAATAGCCCTCAACGAACTATGTAATAAGCCAATGAATGTCTCTTGAGAATAAGGCCAACCAAATTTGTAATAACGAATTTCATATTTACAGATTGGGGATAATTGTAAACACTGACCAGTCTGCTTATGGTGTTGTGTTTGTCTTGTATGGTGTTCTCGTCCACCTGTCTCTGTCGCTCCATCTCCTCAAACCGTATCCGCAGCAGGTCGCACTGCAAACATTGAAAACACAGATAATAAATCTGAACTACAGATAATATACCTGATAGAGGCTTCGAATTTAGTGAATGATTTAATATAAAATATTTTTGAGATCAATATATTCTGTTATTATTCAATATGTAACTAAAATAGAAGAAAACCTTTTAATTTAATATTTGCCAAATAAAATTATATATGTATATCTAAGTAACTTAAAGTCTCTAGAGTAACTTCTAAACCACCCAACAGATTTTGATACGGTTTTCACTAATGGAAAGAGCGATAAACGTGGAAAAATTGTGTATATAATTTGCAGAAAAAAATTGCATCCTTTTATTTAAGTTTATTATAATCAAAAACTTGTTTTGTAAATATTACACTTTGATTCGTTTTTTGTCAGGCAGTTAACGATCCACTAGATGGTATAGAGCACTAACTTCGCCGATGAATAGAAGTCATGGGGTCTGAGCATTCATAGGATAAGAGATAAAAGTAAAAAATCATTATCAAAATGAAATATATCACAAAATGAAAATATTATTTTGTGAAAACTACAATAAAAATATAGAAAATAATTGAGATGATAAGGGATAAAAAAATTGTTGTCTTTTGTATTTAAAAAAGATATTAATAAGGTCAAATATTAAATATTTCATACAAACACTTTAAAATATTCAGTAAATGCAGATCAACCACGTTTATAAACAATAAAATCTAACCTCTCTCTCGTAATTTTCAGTCTTACTCCTCAATTCCTGTTTCTCAGCATTCAGTTGACTAATCTTATTTCTAAAGTATGTCTGCATACGGTCCTCTCGCATCTGCACCTCTTGGCTGAGCACGAACGGAACTGTCAAACTGCCAAGCAGTCCTGTCACTCTGCCCTCACTGTCCACCGAAGTCTCGCTGAAGTTATTGAAATCTCCAGAGTCGTGACCGTCGCCTCTCCTCCTTTGTGAAGCGGAAATATATTTCCCAACTTCTAGCTTTAGGCTTTCGTTTTCCATTCGGAGTATTTCAAACTCCATTTTCAATTTTTGGTAATCCTGAAATAGATGCATTGCAGGAATGCTTATTTTATCCAATATATGGATCTTCGGCATGAAAAGATATTGCCAAAATCACAATGCTTGGCAGGCGGGTTGGTGATCACAGAGGATGCTGCTGCCCTTTTTCTGCTAACAAGGTTTAGTCGCCTCTTACTCAGTGCTGGAGGTAAATTGTCACACCTGTCGCATAGCAGATAACCGATAAAGAGTTCTCGAATGGAGGCCTCAAATTTTAAAACGCAGCTTGGGACGCCTTGCGGCCAGGTGGACCGATGACCTGAAAGGCATCGCAGGTAGTGGCTGGATGCGAAGAGCAGAGGACCATGTGTGGTGGGGACAGTGGAGATACAAGCTGATAATGATGACAGTGATGAATCGGTGGATGTAATCAAATCGTCACTAAGCGCTAAACTAGTGAATATGTATTTGGAGATTATTTATTTAGAGGAAGACTGTTTTTTATGAAGTTTAAAATAAAATCGAATCACCAAAGAAGTATCACTTCTGACAAGTGTACTTTGCACACTCATGCTTTTATTCATCCTGTAGGAAGCATAGGGGGATATAACTTTCTTAAACTACACTAACCACAATTGTGGATAGTGTAGTTTTTTAATTTGAAACAGTAAAATTAGTGATTCTTTAAAATAGTAACAATGAAGATTCTTTTATTAAGTTAGAGAAAGGACATAGACAACTGTCTTTTATTAAAATTACAGCTCAAAAACATATGTATGGACGTACATTATATATAGCTTTCAAAGACAGAAACGAGAATATAAAATTTAATTCAATTTTATGATTAATACAGGAATTAAAACTCAATGTGTATACATATATGAAATTACCTAGATAGAACCAGGTATATACAATCCCCATAATTTAATTTAATTTGCATCAACCATAATAATAATAATGAAAATTAAAAAAAATTATGGTTAGTAGAGTCCTATATTACTAAAATTCTACACACCAAACATTTCATGATTTGGTGGTCAGTAGGTAGATGAATCATGTAGCAATGGTTCAAGTACTGCCCATCTAATCTCCCAGAAAAGGTTTTTAGGTAGCGACCGGGGCCAGCCCGTACCCTGCGTACGAGGGATGTGCACCGTTTGAGCATTATGGCGTAAAGGATTATTTAAAGCGTAAAGCGCATTTATTTAGGAAAACATTAAAAAAATCGAATAGAGAGGTTTTACCACAAACCAAATTTACAAATGGGCAAACCCGCAGTACTAAACAAACTAATTACCTGTTCAGATGTATGCAACTTGAGACTGAGTTGTTCATTCACATTTAAATCGTCCACAGAGCTCAAGGCATCCTCACTTCCAATCTGAAAGAATATAATACAAATTCATATGCATAGATACATACAATTTATCAGAGCTGTGCTGTACTCGGGTACAAGTGTACCCGAGTACCGTACTCTAAGTACATTTTGTACTCTAAGTACATTTTGAGGTACTCGGTACTCAGGCCAAGATACTTTTTTGAATCATGTACTTGTACTTGTACTTAAACTGCTTTAGAATATGAAAAATACCCAGTACTTTTTATTGTACTGAGCTAATAAAATTTTGTTTTGTTTTGTTGTTTTTCATTTAGTTTCATTTATTTTCACAGTGCTGCAAGCTGCAGTACCAGACACCGGACCTTGGTAGAAAAAAAAATTGTCTTATTTTCCTAGACTATTTTTTAGTTATATTTTTTTTCTGCATTTTTTTTTTGCATATGAAATGATTTACAATGTTTAGGTTTATAAAAAGAGATAAGTTAACAAGTTAGGACGATGCTATTTCTAACACTATGTACCTACTTTGTTATGAGTTGTAATTTGTAATCAATTCGAGTTTTTCTGAAGCTGAAGTAACAAATAAATTCATATTTACTATTTTTTCATATTCATTAAATTATTAGTATGAGTCATTACTTAGTTATTATATTTCTGCTCAATTTTAGCAATTTTTTCCCACGTTCCCACGCCCACGTATATGCGTAAAGTTGAGAATCACTCTGTCCCCTGACCCCTGTGACCCCTGTCTCCTCTAACAACCCCCTCCTACAAAATTTATTCATAAATGTACTCGGTACTCTGAGTACTTGGGTATTGAATACTTGTAATTGTACTCTGTACACGAGTACATTTTGAGCCAAGTACTTGTACCCGGTACCCCGAGTACATTTTGCCTGTACTCGGAACAGCTCTGCTATTTATAAATATAAAACATTTTGTTTGCTCTTAATATTATCCACAATCTGTGGACCATAATCCTATAAACCATAATAGGGAATATGCACATTTATAATCGTTTTTATACGATCGGTTATATCGTTATATAATCGTAACTAAATATTCAGCGCCGAAAATATGTTAAAATTAACAAACAAACAAAAAAAACACTTTAAATACCCGCTCCTTTTGGAGCGCTTGTCGTAACGTCACAGTCTACAATACAAGGGGCACACTGAAATGATCGGGAATAGAATATTTCGGATTGAGTTACAATAAAACCTTTTTTAGAATTTGAATACTGGCCTCTTAGAATCTTAATGACATTCAAACAATTAATTTCTTTTATTAAAAACAAAAACTATGTTGGTTTAAAGTTGACACGTCGTTAACAGAAATGGAGCTCACGCGTGAACATTTCCGTGCCATAATTTATCACAATTTTCGTCGCGGCTTATCTCAAGATAAATGTCTCAGCGAACTTGTTTCGATTTATGATGTTGAAGCACCGAGTCAAACGACAATATACCGCTGGTATGCCGAGTTCCGACGCGGTCGTGTGTCGCTCAGCACTGTTTCTTCTGCAGGTCGACCAAAAACAGCGGTCACGCCTGAAAACATCGCAGCTGTGCGAACTATTATATTAGATGACCATCATGTGACATACGAGCAGATTCGGGCTGTTATCAGTATCGGAATGACTGCAATTCAGTCGATATTACATAATGAGCTGTGTGTAAGAAAGCTAGTTTCCCGCTGGGTTCCCCACAATTTATCCGAAGAGCAAAAGGCGGCTCGTGTAGATTGGTGCCGGAATACTCTGCAACGCTTCAACGGAGGGAAGTCAAATGCCGTTTATAATATCGTCTCAGGTGACGAATCATGGATTTATTCATACGAACCTGAAAGAAAACATCAGTCAGCAGTTTGGGTGGCTATGTTTGTCTCGAAAAAGGGGCATGTTGCTACAATTCGTTTACAGGAACGAAGAACGGTTACCGCTAGGGCTTTCAATCCGGAGTTCCGGAGCTTCATAACTCCGGAGTTTCGGAGCGATTTTTGATATTTTTCAAATCCGGATTTGAAACGCAACTCCGGATTTGAATAATAATAATAATAATAATAATAATAATATAGCCTTTATATCCCGAAACTCCTTATTCCATATAAAATGTTACTCCTTTCCCATATATGTTTTTATTTATAATATGTCTCGAAGTTCGGTGTGCCTCCTGGCAAAGGCCTCCTCTAACGATTTCCATTGTTCTCTATCCCTTGCAACTCTTCTCCAGTTGTATCCTGCTGTCAATTTGAGTTCATCCTCCCATCTTTTGTGTTGTCGACCTCTATTTCGTTTTCCGTTTCTAGGGTACCATTCTGTCAATATTTTGCTCCACTTATCATGAGCTCCCCGCAGCATATGACCCGTCCATCTCCACTTCATTTGATCTATCTTAGTAAGAATATCTGTCACACCTGTTCTAGCTCTTATATATGTGTTTCTTTGTTTATCTATTTTTTTGATTCCCAGCATACTTCTTTCCATGGCTCTTTGGCAGTATTCTAACATATCCCTGTGCTGTTTAGAAAGTGCCCAGGTTTCGCAGCCATAAGTAAGACAGGGGAGGATACAGGTGTTAAACACTTTGCACTTAATTTTCTTGCTGAGATCAGTTGCTTTCATAATTTCCCTCAACGACCAATATCTTTTCCATCCATTTGCAATTCTCCTTCTGACTTCTTTGGTAGTTAGATCAGTTTGAGAAATTATTTGTCCTAGATATATGTACTCCTCCACATATTCGAGAGGTTGATTATTGACTTTTATTTCGTATGGGATTGAATTTGATAATAATTTTGTTTTTCCTGCATTCATTGCCAGCCCAACTTTCTCACTTTCTTTGTTTAGATCTTGTATCATTTCTTCAAGCTTGTGAGGGTTTTCTTCGAACAAGACAATGTCGTCTGCAAATCGGAGATGATGCAGTCTTTTTCCATCTATATTTAGTCCAAATTCATTCCATTCGAGATTTCGGAATATGTTTTCAAGCACAGCAGAAAATAGCTTGGGAGACAGTGGGTCACCTTGCCTGACACCTCTTTCTATTTTGAATATTTCTCCGAGTGTTTCCATTTGTATTCTTGCTTTGCAGTTAGCATATATTTTTCTAATGATGTTTATGTAAGCCCTGGATATTCCTTGTCTTTCTAAGCTTTCCCATATCGCTTCATGGTTAAGGCTATCAAAAGCTTTAGTATAATCAATGAAAGCCATATACACTGGTTTGTTATATTCACTGTACTTTTCTATGATTTGTTTGACTGTGTGTATATGGTCTATCGTGGCGAAATTTTTCCTAAAGCCAGCCTGTTCCATTGGTTGGTTTTCGTCCAATGTGATGCTTATCCGATCTAATAATATTTTAGAAAAGACCTTATATATGTTTGACATCAGGCTTATTGGTCTATAGTTAGATAAATCTTCTTTGGAGCCTTTTTTATATATAAGGATTATGTGCGAGGTTTCCCACTGTTCAGGAATCTGTCCGGATGTTAGGATATCATTAAAAAATTTTGTCAGAACGGGCACGAGTTCGTTTATGGTGCCTTTCAGTAGTTCATTCTTGATCTTGTCTGGACCTGGTGCCTTGTCTAACTTTTGGCTTAGTATAGCTTTTCTGACTTCACTTTGCAATATTTCTGGTTCTGAGTTTGTAAGGTATGTAGTAGTTTCGCATTTCTCGCACTTT
This sequence comes from Bembecia ichneumoniformis, assembly GCA_910589475.2. Lineage (NCBI taxonomy): Eukaryota > Metazoa > Arthropoda > Insecta > Lepidoptera > Sesiidae > Bembecia > Bembecia ichneumoniformis. The sequence continues at coordinate 4,412,907 of OU342537.1, read as the reverse complement.
CTATTTTCGGTGTTAGCTGGTTTGGAATAGAGATTCTGGTAGAATTCTGATGCTGTCTTTATTATACTTTTGCGATTTGTTATGTTGTTTTGATTGTTTTTCAAATTAGGTACCCAAGAAGTGGTTTCACGGAGTTCTTTAAGAGCTTTCTTTGTTCCGCCTGATGCAGTTATATGTTTCTCTAATGTTTGTATTCTTCTGGCTTTTCTATCTTTTCGTATACCTTCTCTTATTTCCTTACTTAACTCTGTTATTTCCCTCACATTTCGTTTGTCATTTTTGTTAGCAAGTAGACTTTTTCTTTTGTTTATAAGCTGCATAGTAGAATCGCTCAAAACATATTTTTGTTTCCTATCTTTTCCAATTTTAGCATGAATGAGTTGATTTTGAAGTTTGGTATACTTGGTTTTTATGTCAAGCCCTTCAATTTCACCGATATGAGTTACTAATGAATATGATGTTGGTTTGAACCGGATTTGAAACCGGTTTTAAAAAAAATACTCATTTTTTTAAACTGATAAATTTTATTAGATAATAATGTACCTTTAAATTATAAAAAACGCATTTAGTGCATTTTGAGTCGTAGCGCGGCACTTCGGTTTTATTCGGAAGACTAAACAATGTTGATTTTTTATATATTTTCTTAATGTCTTCGATTATTTCTATCTGAGAGTTATTTCATTTAATTTGCTACGATTATTGATTGTTAGTTACTAATTCTACATTTATATAGATTGTTTACTTACATAAGTAACTGATATTTTCTTAATAATGATGCCACGATCTCACGAAACAAGAAGATTTTTAAGTTAAGGTCATTACAAGATTAAACAATGTTGATTTTTTAAATATTTTCTTAATTTTTTCGATTATTTCTATCTCAAAGTTTTTTTTAATTTTCTACGATCATTGATAGTTATTATTTGTTACTAATTCTACATTTAAATAGGTCGTTTACTTACATAAGTAACTAATATTTTCTAAATAACGATGCCATGATAAAAAAGATTGTGATTTTTTTTGTGATACAAATAAAACCTAATTTGATTAAAAGTAAAACTACGTTTTTTCTTAATTTCTTAAAAAATTGTACCAACTCCGGAGCCAACTCCGGAGTTCCGGAGTTGATGTCTCAACATCGTAACTAGCTCCGGAGTTGAAAACAATCCGATTTTGAAAGCCCTAGTTACCGCCGAGTGGTATATCACGGTTTGTTTGCCAGAAATGATAGCCGAACTCCGAAAAATAACCCGAAACGTCGCATCATCTTACATCACGATAATGCGAGCTCCCATACGGCTCAGAAGACAAATGATTTTTTGAAGCCGGAAAACGTTGAGCTGATGAGCCATCCTCCGTACAGTCCTGACCTGAGCCCAAACGATTTCTTTACATTCCCTAGAATGAAAGATTTATTACGCGGTCAACGGTTTGAAGACCCCGAAGCAGCTGTGGAAGCGTACAAATCAGCCATTTTGTCAACATCAATTTCAGACTGGAATTACTGTTTTAATGATTGGTTTGCACGAATAGAAAAGTGCATTAAGTTGAACGGAAAATACTTCGAAAAACAATAAAATACAATTTAGCTAGCATGTGGTTTTTCTTATTCCCGATCATTTCAGTGTGCCCCTCGTAACTGTAATTATAATTATACTCTGACATTTGATCAGACCATTTTCATCATTCATTCAAATGATATGATCAGACCACGATCGTATCATTTTTAAGATTCTAGTACATTGGTTATGTCCTAAGAAAATAAAAGAATACACTGCCATTACCTTGTCCTTTGTTTATGTATTAGGGTAAAACGTCACAAGTATAGAGCAATGTATTTTTTCCTCCAACCATGTCTATATAAATAAAAATCAATACCCACATATATGAAGCATCACTTGACAACGATACGACCAATTTTCTGACTTTTTTTGTAGTGTTAGGACAAGGTTTGTATGAAAGAAAATGTTTGGAAAAATGTCAGAAATTTAGATAGTACTTGACAGAGTAACAACTGCCCGGTCAGCTATTTTGTAAATAAAAATTATGACATCAAAATAACAAATTTACATTGTAGTTGTTTAAACTATTCAACAAATTGTCAAAAGACGCACCAGACTGCCAGCCTCAGATAGGAAGTCTCCATTACAACTGGCAGCTTGACTGCTCGATGGAATGTTTGCTTTGTGACATGCACCACCATGCCTTTCCTTCTGAACATCCTCCAATGAGAACTGCAATTCTTGTATTTTATTACGAAGTTTGGCAATTTCGCATTTGTATTTGCTGTCACTCTCGCTTATGTGCCGCTGGTAGTCCTCCAAAGTAGCTTTCAGTTGCGACACTTCAAACGTTCTATCTGAAAGCTGAATAGGTAAACTTTAATATAAAATAACATAATCTTTGTTTCTAAGTTCATAATTTATGCATAACTCAAGTCTATAACAGAATTGTAAAATTAGAATTAATGGTCTTCAACAATATTGCTGACACAAATTTATTACAAGGGAGAGAAAAGGACAGCCATATGCAATCAACTTTTTGGAATAACTTTTAAATAAATTAATTTATTAAAATGAAGATGCACCGAGTGTTCGCTAACATTCGGTATATTCAGCACATATTTTCATGTTCGTATTCAGCAGTATTATTACCAAATTCATAAAACAGTATTATCTTACAATTTATATGTATAATAAGGCTAAAACAAATACTGCCTCATGTAAAGATAATTTATTGATAAAATTAGAATCAACATTACATAAATTTACATTAATTTGTTTCAAATCAACATTAATCATAACAAAAGATATATTCTTGAAATGAAAGAAGCCTGTTGATTACAATAAGGTTTTAGCGTATTTTAAATTTTAGTTACTATTTTGTATTTGGTTGAACTCATCCAGTGCATCTCTATGGGCTCAAATGAGAAATAAACCAAGAAGATCTAACATGCTTGTTATGAACGTACCTGTGAAGCATATTGGGCATTTTCAATTATTTTCTTTTGCAATTCTTCCTGTAGCAACCCAGAGTCAAGTGGCGGTGCAGCATTGCTTGATGTAACTTGTTTGTCATCTGATTTTCCTTTTGTTTTCTTTGTTACCTTTATCTAAAAAAAAAATTAGGGTTAACAATATCAAATACAGACATTGTCAGGAAGACCAGAATGAAAATATTTCCTAGTATGTATTAAGTTCACATTAACATAAATCCTCTTGATGTGTCAAAATCAATTTTTGATGTTATAACATTTTTAGTATGTCTTATTAAGATTTGGTGTAAAACAAATGAGTTAGGATTCCCCGAGGTTTCCAAGTTTTAGACTTTCCTTTTATGTTAAGGTCGACAGACCAGCTAGAGTCCGCTATCGCCTATAACATAAGCAACTCCACAGGTACTGCAAGCGCATTGCAGACCATAAGTAGGATAAAGAAGGGATATGTCAATAAACTCTGGCATCCCTTACCAACTCACCAAAACACAGCAGGATGTATGCTGTTATTCCATGGTGGTCTTCTCTAAAGGAGTGGTTATTGTCGCCAGACTGGCGGTGATAAACTTACTTACCTGTAATGCCTCTAGTTCATCTTGAAGAACGGACACGCGCCGTGTAAGTTGCTGATTTCTGAAAGATAACGAATCTATCTCTAATTCGCCTTTCCTGAGAGCTTTGTCTTTCTCTTTTAGTGCATCTCGCAACTCGTTAGATTTCGCTTGTTCATCTAAAACCCCCTTTTTTAATACCTTGACGTGGACCCTCAACTAAAACAACGGAAACATTGAATTTATTTTAATTGCCGCAATTTATATTTCAAGAACATTATTAGTACGCACTTTTGAATATTCAGTCGCCAATTTCTGATATTTAGCTTGAACATCACCCGAAGGCAACCCCTCCATAGTTAAATTTCACCTGCACATCACTGTTATTTAAATATAGAAAATTTATCAATTTACTTTCTTCTTTATAATTCAAGTAATTCAATGCGGCGTTGATATGATAAAGATAAAATACGCCACCAAAATACACCCACTTTCTATTCGTTGTCACTTACTTTGTCTGAGTCTCTTTGGTCTGACTCTGAGTTGGTTTAACATAGACCATAGACTCCATAGAGTAACTTATTATATACTGAGAATAAACTCATAGAGTAAAATAATATATATAGGCGCTGAGTCAGTCTTACCTGAGTATGTATATATATCATATAAGCCATAAGCATGTAAATAATATACGTATAGTACGGTCATTCTATGAATGCGTTTTTGACATTTCTTTATGTCCATTGCATAAAGTTCATTTCCGAATAAACGATACAGAAAATGTATGGAATTGACACCTGTCAGAACAGCACTCTTATAATGGCCGGAGTATAAATATCATAGAAATATAACTAAAGCATAGGACCCTGACTAAAATAAAAATCAATATTTATAGTGTGTTGCTCCTTACGCTTTTGCATTGTGACCATCAGTCAAAAAGAGATAAACATACAAACTTTGTTCTTATTTTTGATCGGCGTATCGAGGTCAAACGCCAAATTTGGTCCCTTTACGTACTTAGTCCCATTTTATGGTACCCATTTAAAGAGGCTAGCTAACCGTTAACAAATGATTTGCATAAAGTGTCAACTTAACTTATCTGTATTTTTGCTTTGTACATATGTTCTGTGACATGAGTGACAACGTTTTTGTTTATTTTTGGTTTCTGTATCAAAATATAATAAATCTGGCATCAAATCAATTATAACACTAATATATTAGATATCCGTGAATTCTGTGATTATAACAATGTCTTGTTCAGTGCCAGGATGTAAATCTAACGCGTCCAGAAAACAAAAAACCATCGGTAAGTGATTTTGTTTGTTTGCATTATCAAAGTCATGCAGTAAATATACTGAGAGCTTGTTTGTATAATAAGGACCATTAAATAAATTATGTTTCTTGAATTTACCTAATATTTTAAGAAAAAGATAAAAGCAGGTTAGGTTATGTTAGTGTTGTGCCGACGATATCGTCTTTATCTACATTTGTATATATAGATAATTTGTATAGGTCACCCTGGTACGAAACAGCCAGACGAACATCTAGTGAAAGTATATTTGTCTCTGTTTAACTTATGGCCTTAATGCAAAGGTGTAGGAAGCGACACACTATAAATATTGGTTTTTATTTTAGTCTGGGTTCTATGATAAATATATAATGTAATTTGAAAGACTAATAGTGAACACAGAGTACTACCAATTTTAGTAGATGACATAATTTTATTGTGACTATCAACGACTAATACAACATCTTTGACTATCAAGATAATTGTGACGTTTAACTAACATTCTAAATCCCTAACTACATAGTCTATCTGAACGAGATCTGTGGCTCTAGCATGAGTTTACGATACTACAGTCGCTAGCGAGAGCGTAAAACATTTGTATGGAAAATTGATAATTTGACATTGACAGTTCACGATTTCCCATACAAAAGTTTTACGTTCTCGCTAGCTAGTGTAGTATTGGTGTAGTATCGTAAACTCATACTAGAGCCTCAGATCGTACAATTAATTATATGTAAATAGATGTAAATACAAGACATACTAATCGAAGTAGGCCGGTTTTTTTATGCCCGAAATCCATAAAATAAAATAAAAGATAAAATGTAAAGTATTGTCGTAGGTACAGACCGATACCGATAGATACACACTATGCGCTTTTTTTATTTTCCAAAAATCACCACACTTGTTCACTTTTGTTCAATATAAATGAACTTTCATTGAAAATCTAATAAACTTCAAAGTTAAAACATATTTTAATACAATTACATATACGGAATCATTTTCAATCATACAGTACTTTTTTTATTTAGAAATGGCAACATTTGTCCGTGTTGATGTGTCGTGCTTGCTTGATGTAAATTAACAATATTTTATAAAATTTATAAGAGAAAACTAATAATTCTCAGGCAATTTGTACGTCTAAAGTTTACAATTTTAATATTACACCTCAATGATAAAGTTATGGATGATAGGTACGTAGTTATTATATCATACTTTGCGATGAACCGCAACAGGTAAAACAAAGTTTTTTAACAAGGATTATTGTATCTAAAACTCTTTTATATTCTACAGGATCATGGAATCATGCAGCACCGCATTTAATGACAACTATGATGAGCATTCAAGGAGTATTATACACATCGACGTGGATTGTTTTTATGCGCAAGTAGAAATGCTAAAAAACCCGGAATTGCGTACATTACCACTCGGTATTCAACAGAAGAACATTGTCGTTACTAGCAATTACGAAGCCAGGAAGTACGGGGTGCAAAAATGTATGTTAGTTTCGGATGCTATAAAAATTTGTCCAAATTTAAAACTCTTAAACGGCGAAGACTTACACGATTACAGGGCGGCATCCAATAAAATTTTTCAACTGTTACTATGTTTGAAGTGTCCAGTGGAAAAGCTGGGTTTGGATGAAAATTTCATTGATGTCTCCAATTTGGTAAATGAAAAGTTAAAAACAAATGACTTGGACAATGTAACACTCGCTGGTAATATTTACAAAGAAACTACTGTTGAATGCCCTTGCAATTGTCATACAAGATTAAAGATAGCATCTCAACTTGCCAGCGAGTTAAGACAGAAAATGTTCGATGAGCTTGGCTTCACTACTTGCGCTGGCATTGCTCACAACAAATTACTGGCTAAATTAGTTTGTACAATGCATAAACCTAATAACCAGACAACAATATACCCAGAGCATGCAGCGGGTTACATGTCTTCACTGTCAAGTATCCGTCTCATTCCTAGTATCGGTTCAAAAACGACTGAAACCCTTATATCACAGAAAATCATTTCAGTCAATGACTTGCAGCAGGTATCTTTGGACGTTTTAAAGAAAGTTTTCAGCAGTGACATGGCTGTTAGATTAAAAAACTTAAGTCTCGGTCAAGATAATACTCCAGTTAAACAAACGGGAAAACCGCAGAGCATAGGGCTAGAAGATAGTTTTAAGACTGTTAGTGTGAAGAGTGAGGTGGAGGAAAAGTTCTCAGCATTGTTGCAAAGATTATTGATCCTCGTCAGAGAGGATGGTCGCATTCCAGTCTCATTGAGAGTTACGCTTCGGAAAAAAGATGCTCGCAGACTTAGCAGCCACAGAGAGTCAAGGCAGTGTCAAATATCACCATCAATCTTTACAATATCCAATGGTGCACTCACAGTAACAGAGAATGGGCAACAAAAACTTATGACCATTATTATGAGATTATTTAACAAACTTATCAACCTAGCAAAACCATTCCATTTGACTTTAGTGGGACTGGCATTCACTAAATTTCAGGAACGCATGACTGGCAGAAGTTCTATAGTTAATTATTTGATGAATGATATTTCGGTTCAATCTGTGCTAAATCTGCAAAACGATTGTGATACATCAGGTTCGTCTATGGACTATTCCGCGGTTTCTCCGAGCAGCAGCACCACAACAGATTTGTCCGATGTTGAAGTAGAACCTTCACCGAAAAAACCTAAAAAAGTAAATTGGATTGCAAAAAAGAGATGTCTCTTGAAAGAGGAAGTTGCATCGCCTAGTAAATTAAAAGTGGGTGATCTGAGATTGAATTCAAAGGAATTGGAGAAGGTTTCTCAATTGAGACTGAACTCGAGGGATAGATCGTTAACACCCCGCGAGAGTCCAGCTAAAGACAATTTATCTGACGCCTCTGATTCTACAAAGGATATGGCAGAGAGTGGCCACTGTGACGACTGCCCGAGTGGCATAGACAAGGAAGTGTTCAATGCCCTCCCTGACGATATGCAACAAGAGATTAAAACAATGTGGAGGAACCCCTCAAGCTCAACAGTGACTAGAAGTAGCTCAAGAATCACAAACAAAACAAAACCAAACTCAATCCTGAAATATTTTGTTCCAAACAAATAGTATTAAGTTATGTTGTATTTGTTAATAATTTAAGTGATAAATGGTTTCTATTTTTTCAAATAATACAATTTTTATTCATCCGATCAAATACATGTTTTATGTTAAATAATTTATTTTATTTTTTGTTTCAAAAATCAACAAGAATTCATATTTACACAGCAATTCAGACTACAGCAAGTCACAAGAAATTATTTAAAGGGTGTGATTCAATTTTGAATTACATACTCAAAGATTTCTAGAAATCATTAATTATATTACGTTTTAAAAAGTTCTATCAATTAATATGGGGGATTATACTAATACTAAATACTGATTTTGTGATTACTCTTGAGCAAAAACTACTGAATGGATTATGTTAAAACTCCATCAGAATAACACACTGGTTTTAACTTGTTAAAAGCTGAAAAGCTGGTAAATCTATAAATTTTCTTTATTAACTCTAGTAACGTATAAGCGCCATCTATTGGGCGTTTCTACATTGGCCGAACCGACACTGGCAGACATAAAAAATCTTTCACCAATAGTTAGAATATAATTTCAGAATGAATATAGGCTAAATATTACACGCGGGCACCAGCTATCTAAAAATAAAGATACAACTCTTGGCCAAAGTATAGTGTCAGGCGTTATATCCTTTAATTTTCAACGCGAACGAAGTCGCGGCCACCAGCTAGTAACTAAAATATGTTTTAGTAAGCAAACACAATTAGGTAAATTTCAAAGTTCCAGTAGTAGAAGATTTTTAATCCTATTTTTCTATAATAAGAGAGTAGATATATTTCTCTACTATTAGGTGAGAAACCATGCTCCCTGGTTTATTCGAAACTCAGAAGTACATTACCATCTGAATATTTGCACTGTTAAAGAGGAAATAAGACACCTTTCCAAAAATTATAAATGTCGTCTCCGGAGACATCCCAGCCAACTTGCTGTGCAGCTCACTGTGCCGGACACAATAAAACGTTTCAAGAGACGTATAATTCTAGAGCTGGACTCTATAGCAGATTGAGGATCCAGCTACATTAAGAGTGGTTCCCGGTGGGGAAATAACTTTTCACGCCCTGAAATACCTTCCACAAATCTGCTCATAGTCATTGGACTGATCGCATGATATACTTATAATAAAAAATAAAAACTTTGTTGGATGGCGCTGGCAATAATTATTATCAATTTTCCAATCAAAGATACCATCTTTGGTTCCAATCGTTCTTCTTCTTATTATTATTATTTTGATTATGGCTCCATCGGATCTTCTCCGATGATTTTGCCAGTGTCACTTGTAAAAATAGCAATATAAAAAAACTTAAAATTTCTAATTAAAATCAAAAGTAGCAGATCCCGAAAAAATAGTACAAATTGTACGTCAAGTCCAAAGCAGTCAAGACCGTTCCAATCGTTAATAAGGTAAAAATTACGATTCTTGACAGTCTTCTACGGATTATGTCATCAAATATCAATTGATTATGTACGTGTGATGATGTGATTTTCGCGCAATAATTTGAGTCGATAATTTTACAGGACGCTGAACATTCTATAAGATATATCAGTTCATTATAGTGAATCAATTAATTATTTGAAATTATCACTTATGGTTTCAGATTTGTCCTCACTGTATCATAGACATTAATATACTCGCGTAAAGACGAATATACTATTATTTGCAGAATATTTTACGTGTGTGTGATTTTACAAAGGGTGTGTAAATTTTAGTGATGTCCCTACGTTATCGACAAGTAAAAATTATTGATTAATAAGACATACCTACCTAGAACAGTGTCCACGAGTCAACTAAGTTTTAATGCGTGAAAAGATATAATTTCGTTAACAATTTTCGTTTTCCTTTAAATAATACAAATTTATTTAGATGGTTTCGCAATCACTTAAGACTTTTTTTTTCAACCATTATGTGTATTCAATTGTATCTATATTTAAATTAATAACTGTACTACCAATTCCTCAAAAAGGCTGGAAGTATCGATATGCCGTTGTAGCTACCGCACCGAGTGAAAGGTGTGGGAAATAAATATATAGACAACCCATTAACGCATCAAATAGAATAGCTCTAAAAAAAGCTGTTTATCAGCGTGGTTTTGTATATTTATTTAACCACTATCGCTGGATTCACGACCGAGGATGAATAGGAGCCAGCAGCAGCCGTCACAGCCAACTCTTCGGAATAATCTACGAGATGTTGTCTCCCCGTCGCGTCGTCGTCGGCGGCACAAAATACCTGTGCGCGCGGTGATACAAGCAAACATTACGCGCACACCGCGGTTTTGCTGTCTCAGATACAGGCATACCTACGTAGTCGCATACCTACCTAAATACCTATCGTTATGCCAATATAAAATCTGTATAAATAGGGTAATTTTAGAATTATTATTAAATTCATTCCTGTACATACTCCTACGGAGTTTAAAAACTGAAATAATGTTCACGCTGTTCACCAACAAATACCTACATAATATTAATTTATTTATAAAAATGGAAAATATTTATAAAATACAAAACTACATGATATTTTACATTTATTACACAATTTACCGTATTTCTTGGACTTAGTTTGCCTTGAAAATAAGACGTCAGAAAATATAAGTATTTGGATCATATATAGCCTGTGAAATTTGTCTAATTGTTTTGATTATTTCTGTGATTCAATTTCACAACCAGGCACTGAACCATTGTTGGTTTTAAAAATAATTTCATTCAATTTAAAAGGATTCCTTGAGAAGTTACATAAAAACTAAGGACGCTATTGTAGTTGTACCTCTCAGATCTCCAGTTCTAACGGTTCATGTCCTGGCGTCTCTTTCGCATTCGTATTCGTGCCGAGACTGCATTATCGCTTGCACTTCCACTGCGTCTGTATAACACCTTAGTTCCCAAAGTGGTCCAGGTGGACCACCAGGGGCCCTAGCCAAGATGCAAACTATTGCAAACGCTTCCTTTGCGTACTTACGAAACGAAAGAAAGAAAGCCCGGTGATTGGTTGTTGTAACAGTTGTAACTTCAACAACCAATCACCGGGCTTTATTTCTTTCGTTTTGTAAGTACGCAAAGGAAGCGTTTGCAACAGTTTGCATCTTGGCTAGGGCCCCAGGGGTCCACGGGAGACTCGACGGAGGTCTACGTTGGCGTGACAAAAAACCAGTCAATTCTCACTTATTTCATTTAGAAAACTCCCCATTCGTGGTTGGAACTCAGCCGCAACGTAAATTTCCATGGTTTAGAACTAATCTTCACATTTTTTGTCGAGTTTTGGGAATATGATAGAAATGTAGCTGCAGGGGGTCCACCGGAATCAGCTAAATTTTGAAAGTGGTCTATGAGAAAAAAGTCTGGGAACATCTGGCATAACACATAGATGTGTTGAATATCTATTTTCAACAATGAATACGAATAAACAATTTCGGTAGAAAGATATATAAGAATAAGATTAGGTACTCATCATAATAGTTAAAAATTATAGACCATTATACGAATAAACTGGCAATTTAATATTTTTTTACTAAAACTTGTTTTATGTTAATATATTTTCAAAATAAATGTAAATAAAATACCTATATTTGTTGCATGATTATGTATATTATATTTTTATATCGACCAACACAATAATATATTATAACTAATTCTTTAAAACGCAATAATACATAAAGATTTTTTTAAAAGAAAATATTGCAGCAGACGGGCCACTGTTCACTTGTTGGTTGATCGGTACCGTCGTCAACGACTCTTAGGGCCGGCGCCCACTGACGGCGTGGCACGGCATGGCACGGCAGGTTGTGCAGAGGCAACCCGCGGCTTGCTGCGGCATCCCGCGGCGTGCTGCGGCATCCCGTGGCGTTCCGTGGCATGCCGTGGCATCCTGCTGAAAGCCCAGCCACTCTGGCATCCATCAGTTTTGCTCCGCGCGTGTTCGATTTTGGTTGTGTCGTTATGGTTGACTGGGATTTAGTTTTAATAGCACTTCTAGCTGAAGATGAAGAGAGACAAATAAGAAGTGCATAATTTATGGAGAACAAGATCTACAATCATAATTCCTCGACCCCAAAGTGACCCACACGTCTCGCGGGATGCAATGGCGCGCCGCGTCATCCCGTGGAATGAAAAAGCAAGACACGTCATGCCGCCGCATTCTGTGGCGTGTCGTGTCATGCCGCAGCATCCTGCGGCACGTCGCGGCATCGTGGTACCAAAATAAAGTAACATAAATTCTAAACTCATTGAAATAAGGTTCAAAATAACTTAATTAGTGTTAAAATCCTTTGCTATGACACACCGTGCCGTGCCGGCAATGGGCGCCGGCCCTTACATGACTACTAAAGAAAGAAAAGACAATACCATAAAACATTGTCTTAAAATAAAATAGTTGATCTGTTCAGTTCCATTTACAATATTCGTCTTAAAATCGATTGATCACCATTGTGTTTGCATAATCTATCACAATTTGAACTACAAGCGCCTTCAAGCGCTTTACAGTACATAGAAGTCGAGAAAAAAAGGCTCTTTAACTGGGCATATCATTTAATATCTATATTTTTTACAGCTTCTGTGACCATATTGGTTAGCTCCTTATACGAGCCTATGTTTTTCACGTTGACCCGTACGCTTTCCGCCATCACCCCGAACGACACCACGTCCACATTTAACTGTAGTCTTATTTTGTCGCCGTCTGTGAGGCCAGAAGTCTCGTTGTTCTGCTGACTACTATTCTCCCGAATCTGTTTCAGTCTTCTCAATGATTCTTCTGTTTTCTGTACTGAAGTCAATACGTCTACGACGTATTTGTAATATCTGAAAGAAATTTGACTCGTTAAACCAATTCATTAATGGCTATGCTTCGTCCGATTCACTGGCTCGAAGGCGGATCGCTGGCGTCGTTTAGCCCAAGCGTAAGCGAAACGAACTTAGTTTCATTTAGCTTCGCTCCTAATGTGGCCTGTGCTTTATAGGCGACGGTAGCCACTAACCATCAAGTTGCCACGGACCTGGCTGCTGACTACCCTTATAATAAAAAGGTAAAATCCATTGTAATATTATTCTTTTCCGCAAAACGTAATAAATATAAAGAGCTCAAGACCGCTTTTAAACATGTCTATACATATACATATAATAAAAAAAACTGAAGTACCTATTTTTTTAGTTTGGTTGAATACTTTAGACTTTGGATAGAACTACCAGAAAATCATTTGATAGCCCAACTCTTGTTGAAAGAAAAAGCAATGAAGCCAAAGCAGCTGTAACCGCGCGACACACATTTAAAATTTGTGTAATCAGCGCTTTTTTTTCACTTTAAAATAACAATATCTCATTTCACTATAGAACTAAGTGAAACTTTCAGATCCAACTTAGGTGTCCTTCTCAGAATTATATTAATTTTACTTAATAATGGCAGATTAAATTGTGTTACGTAGTCTTAAACTGGGCTTAGTCTTAGACGGGATGTCTTAACTAAACAGACAGGAGGCAATACAGAAAATCACCGCAAAATAACAGATTCTAGGCTACAGTGTGTTGTGAACAAACCTTCCTTATCCTGTAAATATGGCGATGCACTTGTAGTCCCTATGGGGTTGTTTGTCTATATAGTGATGGTATAGCCATCTACCAGCAAGCAAGTGGGACGGATAACCTGCCTACTGGCCTTTAATTTAAAAAAAAAGTGTAATTTTAAATATTCACCTTTCAATAATCTTTCAGAGCTTACTTCAGTAAAAATAATTTATTATTTTTTTATATTTAAAAAAAACATTAAAAATAACTTACGATACAGTCATTCTGTTGAATAATTCTTCATAAATTTGAGACAAAAATTCACCATCCAACCTCCTAGAAACATCTTCATGAAACTCGTTAATCGTTTTTCTAACTGTTTCTATGTAAGCACATGGCTCCGTTGGAACACTACGGTTCGTCTTCCTGTACAATCGGGGAATATCACTCACTTGCTTTAGCTGAACGTTGAAATTGCTAAACAATTCCTCGACTATACATCCCTTTATCTCCAACGTCGCATCGTGTAACGAACCCTTTGAGGGCTCTAAACTTTTCTTGAATAAATCCTTTTCACTAATTGTAGCCTTATTTTCGACCTGTTCTATAAACTGTGGTAACCTTTGCAAAATTGTTTGTATATCCATATAAATATTTATGCAACTCTGAATAAGACTTTTATTTATGCTCGTTTCAAATTTGTGTGTAGAACATTTCTGAAATAAAATTACAAAATGGGAGTCACAATTTTCTTTAAAAACTTTGGAGTGTATCTGTCAAAAAATTAATAAAACAAAATACTTTTTGTTCTTCACTTTAGCTTTTGTGTATAATATTCAAAATAGGTTGTATTATTTTAGAACTAGCTAACTAGGTCTAACTAGGTATCTAGAAACTAGCGACCCGACCCCGGCTTCGAATGGATGCTATTTTTAAAATTTCCTTTAAGAAGCTCGACGCCATCGATAAGAAAAAATTACTGCTTTGCTTTCCTATTCTGCTTGTTCAAACATAAAGCCAATGTACAAAAAAAAATGTGTGATACATAACTTCTTGGTCTATATTTCTGACGATTTATTGGAGTTTCCTCCTTAAGAATCGATTTTCATATAAGGCCTCCAGTATGGAAATTTTATGAGGAGTAAAATTAATAATCATATTAATATTCACTTTTTACTGTACCAATACGCGAATAGCAAGGCAAGGATCAATTCATGTTTTGATTTTAAAATTTTACTTTAAGCAACACCAGAGAGTTTCTCTGGGCTTATAAAAGCAAACGTTCGCGTTGAGGATCGAAACGATAGCGCGTGGTAACCTGCCGGCGCGGCGACATCTTTCGTCGAAAAAAATTAACTATTTGAACTTATAAAACACTGTATACCGAACGTAACTAACATAACTTTTGTCGGAACACGTGACATCTGAGTATGCAGAATGTAACTAAATAATATAAAGTAACAAGCGACCCGCCCCCGGCTTCGCCCGTGGTGAAATTTCCATTAGTGAAAACGGAATTAAAATTGGTCTACCCGTTCACGCGTGATGCCGTGACCAAGGGAAATAGGGATTCATTTTTATATATATATAGATTAGGTATTCAGTTATCTATTGACATGAGGAAAATTAAATACCTAAATACAGACGTCATTAATTTGGTAAAAACATAACAGTTCAAAGTTACTGAAATTTCAAAAGAGCTTTTCCTATTGCCTAGTCATTAAGGAGGAAACTCCAGTCGCGCGTGGAAGCTAACAAATATAGTTTTTTTTTTCATTTAAGTTAATGGTTTACAAGAAAATAAATAAAATTCGAATGTCTTGCTTTGTTACAAAAATCAATTCAACTTGGTTGTTTCAAGAAGTATTGCAATGTGTCAATAATCAAATGATAAGTGTTTCATTTACACTATAAATGACACAAACACTTTTTCATTTAATTCAATAGTTTCAGAAAAACAAAGGTTTTTGATGTTTTCGAGTAGGGGATTCCCCTAGCGGGGACCGGGTGTAGAGCCCGATTGCCCAAGGTCATTCGCGTAGTAGAGAACGTTAAAAGAAGCTTGCAATAAACCTTTCATACATTAGCACAAAACGTGTTACTCCAAATGACATATCTTGACAACAGCTGCAGACACAGCTTCCAGAACTTGTGTGCCAACGCCCCAATGTACACTCCGTCCGACCAACACACCTGCAGTGACTCCCAACACCACTTTGTCTCTTTTAGTATAAAGCCATTTTTATTTTCTATTGTGGGACCATTTTGCAAAGTTGCTTCGAAACTACCTGTAATTTTACAAATGACAGTTCATTTACCTAAATAAAATAAATCTTTATTTGCACAAACACTAACGTTTAAGTAGTGGGAGGCTACACTGGGTTTTGTAGTCACTTGGGCAGTCCATCTAGCGGTAGTAACCTCCTCCTTCCTGTGAAATAACAGCATATGTGCTTTTTTGAGTTGGTGAGTATGAGATGCCAGGGCCCATTAGCCCTAATTTCTTCCTTATGGGATTCACTGAGGCAAATGACATTTACAATAGAACTCGCTGGCGGCGGAGACAATTCAACGGGCTTAGAAATGGTGTTTTTTTGTTTTTACCATTAGAACGCGCAAAAAAAAATTATTAATACAATTTTTTAAACTGACATTAACTTATTAATAGGTACAGGATTCATATGCGCGCAATAAGCCGTTTTCGAGAGAATTTTCAATAAAAGTCAAATTCTTCTTGTATTCTAACTTTTTTTGTGGAGTTTCTATTACTTTAACGAAAATTCTACTTAATACAATCCGTTCTTCACATGTTTAAGTATAATATATATATTTTTCAAAGTAACTGTGTTGTCTATTCTTGTAACATCTTCATTAAACAATGGATATTTTTAGTATTTAGCGTTTGTCTCCCCCTTTATCCTTAATTCTTATAGTCGGCAGCGCACTTGTTGCACCTGTGGTGTTGCTTGTGTTGTAGACGACGATAGCCACCTACCATTAAGTGGACCGTTAGCCTGTCTGTTAACTGTGACAATAAAAAAGATCTTAATTCATATACAGCAGTTACAGTACTAAGTATGATCTACCCAATAATATTTGCATTTAATAGTTTTATTTTATTAAAACTTTTCTTATTTTGCTAATTACTAATACAATTCAATGTAATAAATAAATGAATTAATGTGTTTGACTATAAAATACTTTAGTCATAATAGCAAGAGTCTAATAACCATTCTGTCAAAGTTCTTGTAAATTTACGATCTGGCAATTCCTTTATATTATTATAAATTCAATCCTTATCAAACATATGATTTAATTCAAATTATAATGGAGTATCCTCCACAGATTCAAGTTTAAGGAGATGCTAATCTTGATAGCAAAATGGAGTAAATTTTTAGTAAATATCCTAATTGTCCAACATTAATATCACACGAAGAATTCATATAAAAAATTGAAAAGATTTTTGTAATCGAAAATTGAACTTCAGGATTAGGAGCACTGTATGGATAGCTATAGTAGTACTATGTTGATACATATTTTTAGGACAAAATTCGTTCTATTAACTTTTATTTTAGTAGTTATGTTACGAAGAAACAAATACGCATTTTTTTAAATTTTCGTCAGAGACAGGAGTGTGATTGGTGATTGAAAATTCACCCGACCACTGTTCAAAATAAATTTTCAAACAAAAGAAATTACACAATAAAACTTGTTCTTACAAAATATACTTCCTGTTATTTTGGATAGGACCCGAAATTATGAACAATTAAATTCACTTGTTTTAAAAAATAAATTTTTAAGCACATAAGAAAAATTACTGGTTAATTTATAAATTAACATCACAAATTATGTGTAGAAGATCAAATGTTTTAGTTTTTCATTCATTTAATCAAATATGTATTCAAAGAAATATCAGCGTATCCTTTTAAAATAATAATTAGAAGAAAAGTGACCAATGCGTATGTATTTTTTCATTACCTATAAATAATTTTAGTATATTTTATTAATATGAATAAATGTAGTTTTAATAGCCAGACATATCAATACAATAAAATTAATAATCATGTCTAATCTCTTCATTATCAATATCAAAGCATCAACTTGACTGATTTGTGATTAATTGTTTTATAAAATGGAATACATAATGCAAATATGTAACTATTTAAATGATTTCGAATTTGTAGTGATATTTTAATAACTTTAATATCATTATAGTACATGTTATACGAGCAGATTTTGTGAAATTATCACAAGCCAGTACAATTGTCAGACGATTTTTGAAACATAAATTGTAACAATCATTGTTCATCACATTGAGAAACAAATGTTTATGCTTTAGTTTGCTTAAGGTTAGATTAAGCTAGATTATGAAACTTATCAACAACATAACCTAACCACCGCCAATAATAGGGGATCGGACAGTAATCAGATTAAAATCTAAAATGTACTTAGAAAGAAAATATATAATTTTTTACGATTATTTATTGAATAATAAGTAATTTAATATAATTCATTTAAATATTTTTAAATGAAGAAAGAAAATTTTATTATTTACAATATTTTTAATCTATACTGAAACACCGATCACAGTGCGTGACGTCATTTGTGGGCAATCATTGTCTTATGCCATGCCAATGCAGCTGTTTTGTTATGATATGACCACAAATGACGATACGCGCTCTCAGATGAACTATCGTGGCGTTTTGGCGGCATTTTCAAACAAACAATATTAAAAACATGATTTTGAGTACCTAAAAGGCTATAAATAAATAAAATAGTATTTTTTATGGGAATAAATATCCATGAAGATTAATTTAAAATACTTTCTGAGAACTTGTCCGATCCCCTATTACAGCTCGCGCCAGTGTGAACATCCTCCTAGGTAATCAAACTTGTTTACTAATTCAAAGTCTCCATTGATATCATCTCTCTGGTTAGCCCGTTTTATGAGATAACTACTCTATTAGAGAGAAAGTGAATTCAAATTCACCCTTCTCCTCTCAAAAGCTAAGCTAAAAGCTGAGGAAGGATGCAGCAAGAAACCTCAGAGGAAGGATGCTCTTTCCAATTTTGATGCATAAACCACACAGTAGGTGTCAAGTTATCAATCCTAAGCCACTTTATTAGTCAGTTAACCTTAACATGAGAGCAGCGATTTTTATAATTTTTTTATATTCTACTATTGTTTTAAAACAAGCTCGGATAAGCAGCGTTTGGGAAGCCACGAGACATCTTCTCGTCCTACAGAGAGCCGCCGACCGCTGGGGCCGGAAGGTTCTCGAGTGGAGGCCGCAAACTGGCAAGCACAACAAAGGACATCCACCCACAAGGTGGACATGCGACCTGATAAGGGTTGAGGGTCTAGGGTAGATCCAGGCTGCTTCTGATCAGTCCATTTGGAAAATTGCTGGAGGCCTTTGTCCAGCAGTGGACGTCCCCTACGGCTGAGATGATGATGACTGTTTTACATTTATATTGGCGTTCTGTTGTAGAAGTGCGTGACTTATTAATAAATAAAAAATTTGATAAAACAATTACTTTAAGTATGTTCCTTTGAAGTTTGTAAAAAACAGTCACATATTTCTTATGTTAAATGGTTGCAAGCAGGCAGGCAGTTCATTTGATATAGCTGGAGGAATGCAAGTGTTGTGTCAACCCTGGTATGAGAAAGGAAACACCACCTTTCCTGACAGGGTGTTGTTTCCTGGTAGTCACTCACTGAAACACACAGCACAGTTACTGCCGCCAGATGGATTGCCCGATTTATGTCTGTGAAACTCACTGTACACTGCTACTACTACTATGATGGTTAAAAGTTAAAAAAAAATATATAAAATGTTACCTACCTGCAATCTCTTGAAACCGTATCTGGAAATAAACAGGCAAGTTCCATCTTTTCTGAAAACTCTTATACTCTGCGCTATCCATAAATAAGTTCACCATTTCCTCATCAGTACAATACTCTTTCAATTTTCTTATAAAATTCATGCTTTCACTATATCTTTTGTAAAAAATTTTTGGGTTGCCAGGGGCGAAAATTGACGCTAAATTCACTTCTAGTCGACTCTCCACTTCACACCAAAAACAGTTAACTAAAAACCTATATTTCTTTGTGAGAAAATTTAATTTATTATGTTGCGTAACAGTGTGTAGCAATTTGAGTTTGGTCTCTAGAAGTGTTAGAATACTGTCGTATATTCCTTCAAGCCCATTATTACTCTTTTGTAAGGCGGGCTCATTAATTAGTGTTTGAAGTAACGGTGCTACTATTTGCTTTCTGATGAGCACCTCAGTCTCACTAACACGGTCTAAAGACGCCAAAGTTATTAAAGCTTTTAAAAGGTTATTTTCATCTCCACTTTCATAAAATAGGAAAACTAAATCATTGAGAGTCTGCGTAAGAGTTGCTCCGACATTTTGGAATTGCATTTTCTGCTCTTGCTTCACTATACTTTCGCAAATGGTAATTGAAAATTTCAACTGATTGAACTGGATTGCAGATCTGTCCGCCATTATTATCTGAACGTCTTTCTTCTTATCACTTATATTTCGTAATACATTTTCAAGGGTTTTTAAGCACTGGATTGTGTGACTGTAATATTTCAAAAGTTGTTTTTTCTTTTGCAGTGCGTGCCTCTGACTCATCCACATTGTGAGCTCTTTCATTGCATCCTCTAGACATCTTTTCACTCTCTGAAAGCATTTGAAACAAAAATGGTAAATAACATTCACACAAAATTGTTAACAGTCACAAAGCTGTTGGTAGATTTGTTAAGGCGAAGACTTAGCAGAAAAGTGTCACTTGTCACCTAGTTTGTCTTAAATATGTTTGGTCATCTCCGAGAAAACTATAAAAATTTGCTATGCAATATTGCACCTAAATACACAGGTTGTTTAGGTTCCATCCATTTTGTTAATGTGAAAAAGTTGTTTGTTCTGAGGTCAGACCCTGTCTTAATAGTCAAGTGGTTATGATTAAATTTATCAATAGGTCAATTGTTTAAGAGCAGACACAGGTTTGAATCTTAGTCAGGTCTGCAATTCTAAATTTTTCAATTTCAGATGTCTTTTAGAATTAATGCTCTAATGGTGATGGATAATTCAAGAAGAAACCTCTGTGTCCTAAAAGGTTAACAATCTTCAAAGACATGTGTAGGCTTGTCAATCTATTGTGATTTTACATGGTAGATTAAACTAAACAGATGCCTTTGTAGGATGTAATAATTTATAATATATAATACATATATACAGACTGATATAAATAAAAAATAATAAAAATTTTATGAGACAACAGTGGATCTAACTATGAGTTAAAATGTCTATTGAAAAGTTCACATAGGTACAATCTCCATTGTAATATTAGAAAATTTTGTGAAGCTGCTTAAAAAGAGATAACACTTGCTCTATGTGATTTAAAAAAAAAACGTATTATAAAGATTAGGTTCATTCCACTGTCCTCAGTCATTACATCACACCCAAGGTGTGATACCCACACCCCCTTTACCCATACACACCCAAGGTAAGTTTAATGTTCAGCTCGACAGACAGGTTTATGGTCCATTTGGTATGTGTCCACTGTCGTCCATAACACAAGCAACATCACAGGTGTTGCAAGTACATTGCTGACAATAGCAGAACTAAGAATAAGAGATTGGAAAGGTATAGGAAAATGGGTCTAGCATCACTTGCTCACTCACTGAAACACAATAACACACCTGCTGCTATTTCACTTCGGTCTTCTGTAAAGCTGGTGTTTACTGTCACTATGACCGCGAAACGCAGTGTACGCTCCTACTATTAATGTTTTACAATGCATTTTTAATACTGTAATTAATTTAAACAACAATCATACCAAGACTTCCTCTTTTAACTGTCCTAATGGCACTTGAATGTTTAGTATAACCTTGTCGAAACCAATTAGAGTTGCAGATAAATTGACGAAATTAGCGTAGTCCTTGTTAATTAGTTCTATCATCGCCAATCTGAGCACTTTCAAATATGCACCCAAATCATCACGCATAGTCTCCAAAGACACCGAATTCTGATGTTCCGCTAAGAAGCTATCGACGGAGAAGTTTCTCTGTAATGTATTTTAAATTAAGTTTAACAATACATTCACTAAATATTATGATAATTTATTTATAGTGAAAAAAGTGTTATACTTTGACAAAATCATTCCGGTCAAAACATAAGCCCCCCGGGGCCGGAGGCAGAGTGAACTCCATACTATTTTTTCCCATTTTAATAACTTATTCGCATTGTAATTTATGAAGGCACCATTATTAAAAATAATCGTATAAAATTTTAAACTAAGATCGTCTACATTTATATTACTTGTCTTGTGGCAATGGCAACCATTTTGACAGCTTGACGCATGTTTGACGTCAACCTGACACATTCATTGGACACATCATCCGTCAATTAATAAGGTGCGTTCAAATTTAGAAAAACTAAAGGGTTCACTTCACATCCGAAGCAGGAAAAAATGATCAAAAAATGAAGTTATGTTGGTATCCCAATCATTTCTACACCAGTGCACTTTCATGTTCATTTTGCGTTTTAACTTTCAGTTCATTTTACATGAAGTGCTGTGCCTTTTGTTGCATCTTATCGTCTACACGTGTGCGCCTATCGCATGCAGCTCTACACCTCACGGGCTTCGGTTAGTCGTTAAAAAAGAATATTTTATGGAGTGTTTAGCGCACATTTCAGAAATTTAGCGCCTAGCGGATAATCTAGCGATTTTTGCCATGGAAATAGGATACTACGAAAACTTTTTCCTTGTCATGGTAACACTGTAGTCTATATTTCTGATGGTCTATGGGCGGGGGAATCCTCTTTACTTTATGGTTTTAGGATTTGTTTTCATTCATCCGTGAACGTGATCATATTTTCAGTCGGTGAAGTGGTGAAATAGCTTCAAAGTTAAAATCTAATTTTAAGGTGTTTAGTATAGTAAGATTTGTCACTTTGTGCATAGATTTATCAACAAAATGGAAGTCCCATTACGTAAGCAATCTGTGTATAAACAAAGATACAAAAGTGAGTGGGAGAAGTTACCGCAATACAAGGAATGCTGTTGAAAGTAACTGTTATAATTATGAGCTTCCAGCCGATGTCCTGAAAAGGATTGGGTACATCCCAAAAATATTGGCAGAAAAAAAACATTGATGACACTGTCCCCAGTTCAGCAGTGGTTGCGTAATTTAGGATTAAGTACTTTTTTAAAATTATAATTGATGACGAAATAAACGGTTTGTTGATCTTTATTTGAGTATTTTAATATGATTCCAAAATAAATAAATCGTTGATTTAGCGCTTTATTCAAGCGAAATCATGTAATCTAGCGTTGTTTTGTGTCGTCCTAGCGCTCAATGAGTTTTTGGATCTGGCAGCACTGAATGGCACTGATCCCCATAGAGAGGAGTATATCGTTAAGATGGACGCGGAACTTACAGCTATTAGTGCTTAAGTGCAAAGAAAAAGAACAAGAAAAAAGGAGAATCTGAATGAAAGCCTATTTGAAGAAACGAAGCGACACATTATTGAAATATTTACAGTTAAATAATGACATCTTTTTCACACGAACTTCTAAAGCCTTTACAAGCTTTTGAAGATTGGAGCCAAATATTATGAAACAAAACTCCATTATCGAGATGCGATATGGGGTGCTGAAATAAAATTAATAATCACTCTTAGATTTTTGTCTACTGGGGATTATGTCCCTGATGTACCTATTTATTTAAAGTCTCAAAGCAAACAAATTCATCTATGTTACTAGAAGTTTTAGAAGCTATAATAGAGAGATCAACAGATTATATTAAATATAAGTTTTTATTTAGAAAAATATTAAGGGTTATAATTAAATCTTAGATATTGTAGATTTGTCTGTCTGGGCTCTGCGAGGCGTTTGAGATGTTTTTTGTGGTGGCAACGAATCCTCTATTGAAACTACCTAATTGTGTCAAAGTTGCTGTGGAAAATCCGATTGGTGGTACCACGGAATATACGATGTGTTGAATCTACTTCTGATTTCAAATTAAAGAATTATGTCGTTGATGCGACGTTCTACTGACTATCTGTATAAAAAAGGGTAACGTGGGTTAAGCTTACGGAGTTTGAATGTTCTAAGTTGAGTTGAATGTCCAACCTACCTATACTTACCTACAAATTTTTTACGTATGTGTACCTACGTATATTTTTTACCTACCTATGCGTTTTATTCCCCTGTTAGATGTTTCAGTACACTGAGGATGCAGTTCTGGAATAAATATTCCTGGATCTTGGAGAAGATCAAAATTAATTGAAGGATTATTTCGTGTCAGATTTAGGTTGTGTATCTCTACCAACCATGGCAAAAACAGTAGATACCTACGTGTAATTCACAACAATTAAATTAAATTGTTATCGGTACCTATTTGACCGATACTTAAACATGTGATTTAACAACGATAACAAACAACTTTCTCTAATAAACTATCTTTTATTTCATTAAAAATTTTAGTCGCTGATGACGTCATGTCGTCGCTTGGATATTAATATACCTAATAAAGTTCCTACGCATTCGCAAATTACAGGGATTTCCACCTAGTGAAACATTACAGACTGAACAAAATTACCTACTTACACATTTAAAATAAATACATCTCTCATGTAGTACGTATCTACATATAAATAATTAAAGAAAAAACAGTAGGTAGCAGTGCCTTTTTCTCATTTGTTTGTGAGGCGATTTCTTTGTTCAGTTTCAGTAGCTCTACTGTGTTATCAATAAAAAATAAATGTTTTAAAACCTTTAGGTTTTGAAAATATTATGGTAGAATTTCGAATAGTGGACAAACACTAATCCCTATAAATATTTTACGAATAAACGCATTTTAGAGTAGGTAAGTACGTACTATTACAAATTTCTCTTGTAATGTAATATTAGTTTATAGGACTATTACCTATAAATTAGAAATGAAAAACTTTCAATGTGTATGTAAATTACAGTAGCAAATACTTTATAATTATTAGTGGGTATCTAAGTAATTACACACATTGAACGATATACCTAACGACCAATTATTTAGTTTGTTAATTTGCACCTAAGTTCGTAAACAAAACACATTATGAGTAGTTAAAACT
This sequence comes from Bembecia ichneumoniformis, assembly GCA_910589475.2. Classification (NCBI taxonomy): domain Eukaryota; kingdom Metazoa; phylum Arthropoda; class Insecta; order Lepidoptera; family Sesiidae; genus Bembecia; species Bembecia ichneumoniformis. Next base: position 4,388,347 of record OU342537.1, on the reverse strand, counting down.
TTTCATCAATTTCACAGCAATCAAAAATACAATGAACATATGTTTTAATGTAGATGAATGTGATAATTAAATAAAAGTTCAACAGAATTATCATGCATTTTAAAAAATTATAATATGTCTGCTCATATAACTTCACCCACTAGGAATCTATCCTGCATTGACCAAATAGCAAGCAATTTAACTAAATTTCAGTCTCGAACTCACTATATTGGTCTGTCAGACCATGAAACAGCGCAAACATTTACAACTAAAATGAAAAATGTAAATGATATCATCTTATGGCAGGATTTTAAAAGAGACTTTAATGAAGAGAACATTAAAAAATTTTACAACTGTATATGTTCCTTAAGTTTTTCTGAAGTATTCGAAAATAGTGAGTTAAATGAAGCCTTCGATGTACTACATAACTTGTTGATACTCTTTTTTAATCTCTGTTTTCCTTGCATCAAAGTAATAATTAAAAGAAAAAATAGCAAAAATAAATGGATTAAGTACCAAAGGAATTAAAAAGTCATTTTTAAAAAAAAGATGTATGTATTTGTCACGCAAAATTTTAAAAACAAATAATCACTCGCAGAGACAATACAAAAAGTATATTAAAATATTAAGAAAATGTATACATACATCACAAAAGATTCAAAACCAAAAATATATTAATAATAATGATAATAAGTGTAAGGCAGCTTGGCAAGTAATAAACAAGAACATAAAACCTAAGCCAGCTTCTAACCAAATTGACTTAATTCAGTTCAATAATGTTAATTATGAGAATCCTGACACCATGTGCGAAATATTCAATAATTATTTTATTGATATAATTAATGATAATAGAAAACATAGTACAGAATACACCACAGGTGTAAACAATTATAGCAATTCTATATTTCTTGCCCCTACGGATAGCTTTGAACTATTGTAGCTAGAACAAAACACTCTAATTTCCATAATTTTAATAGTTATTCCCATCAGCATTCAAAGATTTTGGAAAAATGGTACAGTCAGCGAGAAAAATGTAAATTTTCATGTTTTGTTTTTATAACGCCAATCGATTCTGTTACTTATAAGGATAAATTGACCCTACTTATAAGCTTTGAAATATTTAATATTATCAGATCCCTTAAAAATACTAATTCTGTAGGTTATGACGATATCAACACCAAACCAATAAAGATATGTGCTCAGCAGTTAGCCGAGCCTCTAAGTTATATCATCAATTTATCTTTTGAACAGGGTATATTTCCATCGGCCCTGAAAAAATCAATAGTCAAACCATTATTTAAAAAGGGAGACCGAAAAGAAGTTTGTAACTATCGCCCTGTGACACTGATTCCAATAATTTCAAAAATCTTTGAAAAAGCAATGCTTAAACGTCTTAATGATTTCGTTGAAAAAAAAAAAATATTAAGCCCAGATCAGTTTAGTTTTCGTAAAAATAGCTCCACCACTCTGGCATGTTTCAACCTAATCAAAACAATAACTCAGGGATTAAATGACAAAAAAAGTGTTGCTGCCCTGTTTCTCGATATGTCCAAAGCATTTGATTTTGTCGATCATAAAATTTTAGAATATAAACTAGAACGATGTGGCATGAGAGGAATTACATTGAAATGGCTTAAATCATAGTACATAAGTATAAATCTGAAGTAGGTGTTAAGATAACAAGGAGATCTAGCTTCAGAATAAATGTATCAAGGTAATTTATTGCAAAGACCAAAATGTAGATTAGAACTATTTAATAGAAATGTTTATGTTATGGCAATTAAAACATTCAATAAACTACCTAATAATATAAAAGAATTGCCGGATCCTAAATTTACAAGAACATTAACAAAATGGTTATTAGATTGTTGTTATTATGATGTTAAAGAATTTTATAATAAGAAACATTAATTCCTTTATTAATATATTAGTTTACAAACAATTAAACACAAATATTTGCATGCCCTTGGCGGGTAGAACACACTTTGTACTGTAACTGCTGTATATAAATTAAAATCCTGTAAACATGTGTTCGCGCAAATAAAGATTTATTTTATTTATTTTATTAAATGTTCTATAAAAATCAAGATTTAATCTCCCTGTCTCACAAATCTTCGCCATGAAATTGACTGTGCGCTCCTGTACTCGAACCGACATAATGACTTTATTGCATAAACACTTAACCATTTCATATAGCCATACTTGAGTATTGATGCGACATCGCTGCAGAGCCTCGAGTATTGTCCATGTTTCGAAAGGCCTTTAGTCCACAAACACCAGATATAATGGAAGGTTATACTGTGGTAGGTATACCCTTTCCGAAAACCAGCTTGTTCGGGAGGCGGCTGGAAGTCATCAAATCTGCGTTCCAGATGATTTGCAATAACCCTTGAAAACAACTTGTAAACATAGCTCGGAAATGTGATGGGTTTATAATTCTTTAATAGGGTTTTATCAACCCTTTTGAAGAACAGCATCACTATGTCCCTGTCCCATGCTTCTGGCGTTATACCACCGAGTAGGACGGAATTGGCGACCCGCGTTTTAGAAGCTCCGTAGTGATTCCGTCGTCACCAGGTTGCCTTGTTCTTCACCTGTTTCAGAGCAGTCGCTATCTCATACAGACAGATGTTTGGGATATCTTCAGTATACTCTAGGATCTGGGGTCTTTAGCCGAACTTCAGGTTTTGTGATTGAAATATACAATTGCCCATAGAACTTCTCGACCTCCTTCAGCAAATCCGCTCTAGATGACGTTACACTGCCGTCTTCTCTTTTCAGCTTCGTTAGCTGGCATTGCTCAACAGACCTGTCTACTTGGCATTTTTAATACTGTTATCTACTATTAAAAGCACGAATCTCCTGTCGCAAGGACTTCCATATGCATCTATAAACTGTCTATACATATCTGCTTCATTGGAAGATTGTAGTCTCAGCGAGCGTATTCAGCTATGAGTTTCTGGTTTGGTCAGATAGTTTTTATGGTCTATTTTGCCGGATAGGTTTGAAAAACTTCGAACCAACCGACTGGACACGTGTCACTAATTCGTTATTAATCTCGTCCACCGAAGCGCAAGTTTCCAGGCAATCAAAGCGGTTGGACAACTCAAGTTGGAATAATACATAATACCTACAGTCTCTGTCTATTTATTTTTGAGTAATATGTTATGAAGAAAATGTTTATTAAAAATAACATTTACTATTAAAAAACTGGTTAACCTAAAAATGCTATTTTACTCCAACAAACATATCGAAGAAAATTATCTGAATTTTTTAAGGGGAAACGTCAATTGAATTAAATTGATAAGTAAATACTATGTAATAGGTACTTAAATAACCATTAAGGGCCGGCGCATATTGAAGGACGGCACGGCAAAATATTTCAATTTTGTCATAGTATTTGGTGCCTTAGGTAGGTAATTTTAATATATGTAATTCAAATTTCATTGTATTATGCTACGGCTGAATCCCGCAGCACGCCGATTGAATTGGATACAATTAAATTGGAATTATATTGCTACGTGCGGGGTGAGTAAAAATTCCACGTAAAGGTGAAAGGAGTCGATTTATTCCTGCAGACAAAGATTTCTGCCAAATATCACAAAGCTTTCTCGATTATACCGGTAAACTCGCCAATGTGTCGCTAACTCAACTCACTGTTGCTGATGGCTTCACAAAAATTATCAATTGTCGCGTCCGTATCACGGACCGCGCAAAGACTGTCTGGATAGTCTTAGAAAGTACCTACTCAATCATCGGATTTTATCGATTCTAGGATGGTGCTTCGGTTCCTGGAATATGAACCGTATATCGTAAGTAACCGTAAAGACCAATTTCCTTTTGTACTTGTTTAAAGGGGCGTGGTCACTATTCATTGGTAAATAAGTATTACATCTAGGTACTTCCGGAATGTTCCTTGCCCCCAAAGCCAACTCGCGTTCCTTCGAGAAGGTCCCATGGCCAACCGTAACAATACTATAAGCACTTAAAGTATAAAGTAGATACTATGAAAAAATTTAATATACTTTGCCTCTAATATGCGCCGGCCCTAAGTGTTCATTGAAGTTATTTATTTAGGTAGCTATAATAATAAGACTATTTATGACTTATACTTCCATATAAGATCTGTGTCCATTTTACCTATAATATCAAAGAATTCAGAGATGTTTAAGCAAATTGACGTCGTGTCAATTTTTCTTAATATCCCACGGAATGTTTTAAAATTTTTGGGCTTCTGGCTGCCTCCCAAAAGTTGTGAATTATTGTATCGTGTGTATTCAATTATTGTAATGTCGACGCAATACTGTTTTCTTATATTCGAGATTATTTATATTGTCCAAGTATGGGGTGATTTAGATGTAGTTTCTGATGCCTCGTACATTCTGTTTACCCATGCATCACTTTGTTACAAAGCAACTGCTTTTGTTTTGAAAAAGGAAAGTCTGGCTTTTTTATTAGAATTAATGGAATCTGAAACGTTTAAACCTGAATCTGAGAAGCACTTGAGGTAAGAACGAATGTGGAATAATTATTCTTTTTATATTACGTCTATAAGGAATACTTAGTTGTTTTTTAATAATGAATAAAGAATTAACATGGAAACGAATGCAAACAATTCATTTTGTGCGGTGCGCACTGAATTTGACAGTCACGAATTGGGCAGTCATAAAATACACAGACGATTATAACAAATATCACCCATTTCTATTGTGATTCTCTTGAAATTTTGTTTGTCTAATTAAACTAAAATCACTTATTTGTTTTTAACAGAATTTTAATAGTACGAGCCAGTACAATTAAACGACTTTCACTGTTTTTCGGAACATGTGCCCTTATTACTATTGGCATGTGGGCAATCATACCATTGCTTGACAGGAGTGGAAGCAGATCTTTTCCCTTTAATATTTGGTAATATTAATATTTAATATATTCAGCATTATGTTATAAGTAATCTGATGAGCTTAGTTTGAAGGCATTCAAGTAGGAATATTACTATATGCAATTTAAAATTTCTCTGACTCAGAATAATTAAAACTCCATCATGTTACCAAATTCAAATATCTACTTTTTCAGTATAATTTCTGAAACGACTGAATCCATTTTAAGGAAAATTTTAAGAGGTACCTTGAGAGGACATACTAAAGAGCATATTTTGCCCTAGTAACCGTACATAAAAATATAGCTGAGGTATTATGTACATAACGCACAAAATAACTTTATTAAATTAATTAGACGCCTTTAACATTTTTTTTATAATAATACATTAATTTTAATTTAAACTATAGGGGCGAATTTCGACCAGAGATCTGTGCAATATCAGTTAAGACCAAAAAGGGTGTTGAGAAGGATATCCTTCTCAAAAAAAAAGGTAAAGGACTTATGCACACAGGAAGCACAAGAGCTCCTCTTCCTATTCATTCTTCTATAGACAATTAGATAATTGTATTAACAGATGTGATAGCCTTTCTTAAATCGGGGGCCACTTACAAATAATAGTTTCGGAATAATATGTTATTTAAAGAAGACCTTTTACTTTGCAAAGGCACGTCAGCCCCATAAATAAGACTTCTAAACGAAATACCCTTTTATTTAAAATTTAAAAACAAATGCTAAAAATTACATATTAAACATACTTATTCTAAACAATAAAATTAAAATTAGTTCTTCATTTAAAAGTTTCTAATAAAATAGCTTATTAACACATCAGTAAATTAACCCATTTAAATTTTGACTAATAAGTATAATAAAATTAGGATTTTTTTATTTGTTTGGTTAATCGTTTTTGAGTTTAGGAGTACCAGTCGAATTTTAAAAATTATTGTTGAATTTAAACCCAAATCTTGAGAAAGCGAGTACCCCAATTCGAGAAGATATGTATTTGGAGAAGCTTTTGGAAATTTCAATTAAGCGGCGGATGAAACCACCGCACATAGCCAGTTTATGATAAAAGTCAGGGCATTAGTAGTTGTATTGTAGTAAAGGAGTCTTGAATTTTTGGGTACCATTTAATTAGTCATGACACTAAGAAATTTGAGAAGCCATGATATAAATTACGTTATTCTTTTTGTTTAGGATGCCAGTAGGTCCTGAAAAATCACCCCAGTATGAATTAGGATATATGTTTCAAATTATATCGATCTACATAAGTTCATTTACTTTCACATCAGTGGACAACATTACGCTATCGATGATCATGTTCGGATGTGCACAGATTCAAATTATTATGGATAAAGTGGAAAAGGTAAGAGCTCGCTAAGTTATTTCGGAAACAGCTATGACTAGATGAATTTAATAGTTTTCAATACTTACAATTTTGTTTTATAAAAGAATGTATGTATGGGCTGATATGTTATAGGGGGTTTCCCCGCGTGAGGAGACTTGTAAAGTAAAAATTCTTAGAACTAAAGTCGTCGATCCATCTAAGCTGTAAATAAACTTTTAAAGTAAAGATATTTCGCGTGTAAATTATCTACGTCATAAGAATAATCAATTAATGAATAAAAATTAATTCTAAAATTACTAAATCGGGCACAGCTGCCCGGGCAGCATCTGTAGGGATGGCTATGTGGTAGCCTGGTAGCACCTATGCTGTTTGGTTCTTTTGCGTGAGTACGATACAAGAGAGCCCATTTCCCGATCCTATATCAGCCTGCCTGTCGACCTTTCAAATAAAACAGAATTTGTGAGTCGTAAAGGCATTAGTATACTGAATTAGTAGAAAATTTGCAAGCCAACCAGGAAATTCATTTAATAGAAATGTTATTGAACTTTTTTTATGTTCAGATAGAGGCTGTTCCGCAATCTTTCAAGGTGAAGTCGGAAAAAAGAGAAGAAATCATCGAGAACAACTACAAAATTTATCTAGAGTGCGTTAAGCGTTATCAAGCTGTAATAAGGTATGGTGTGTCTCAATTATTCCAATAGGCCACCTACTCGTTATTCCGAAATTAAATAAAGTAAGTTCCAAGTTATGTTATTCTGGATCTAGAAATGTAGGGAAATTTCTCCTTGTAAATATCACCATCATCATCATCAGCCCGTGATTTAGGCCTCTACAAAGTCTCGCCACCGCGCACGGGCTTCTGCGCTTCCCGCGAAACCTTTCAGATCGTCTGTCCACCTGGCGGCAGGGTGTCCCACACTGCGTTTTCCAATTCATGACGTATGGTCCTGCCGTGACCATACGTCCATTACTGGCAGGACGCACTGATTCTAGACCTTGGTGTTCAGACAATGCGGCAGTGGTGACGATAATAGATAACGTTGCTTCCCAAATGCAGCGCAACCCAGCTGGATTCCTCTGTCAGACTCTGTAAATGTTGTTTCTGCCTAACTGAATCGTTGTAAATATTATCTCATTCGAGAAAACACTAAATAAGTATTAGGTACCTGTATACATTTTTCATGAACATTTGATTCTATTTTATTTTAAAGGACTTTTTCACTTTGGCTTTTAAAACATTATATAGGTATCGACGATCGATTGAAGAGGTCTTTGCTTTTAAACGGAAGGGAGTAGATACTAGACAGCTCAAGGCAATTTGGCTTTGTAATAAATTACGCCAATAAATTCCCTGCACTATTCGTAGGATGAAATATATCGGTAAATAATGGTAGACATATTCCCATACACACGTCGGAAGGGGCCCCATGTCTATACTAATATTACCTAGAGGTAAAGTTTGTATTTTAGTTTGTTTGTATGTGTTAGGTAATCTTCGAAACTACTCATCCGATTTCAAAAAATCTTTCACCAGTAGTTAGAATAGAATTTTAGGATGGACATAATATTAACTTTTCCACGCGAGCACCAGCTACCTAAAATAAAGGTCCAACACTTAACAAAAGTATTTGTCAGGCTTCAATACCTATATTATTATGTCAGGCGTTATATCTTTTTTTTGTCGACGTGGACAGTCGCCGGCACCAGATAGTACAGGTATACCTTTCAGTACCTTAGAAAAAGTGTGATATATATGTATAAAATCGTTTGATGTTAGTGTTAAAATAATTTGTGTAACGTCAGCATCGTAACAAGGGCGTTGAGAGCAAATTGTTTTCAGGGTACCACTTTTTAAACATCTATGACTTTTATAGCGCCTTCGTCCGCGTATCTTTTAACTCGTAGCCCTGGGTTATTCTAAATTCTCTGATTCATATTTAAACTATGATTCGTTCATAATTCGTTATATATAATATAACGAATTATATATATAATTCGTTATATTCGTTATATAATTCGTTCAGTAATTTCTGCCTGAAAGAGTAACAAACATCGTCTATAACCAGCTCATTTATAATATTACCTGCTAGCCGCTGAGCCCGCAACTTCGTAAACCGATAGGAATGAAACAAACAAACAAACAACGTAAATGTTACAGGAAGCTTGCTACATCAGTGGAAACCGCATTCAAATCGGTTAAGCCGTTTCAGAGAGTGGCGTGCACAAACGCACAGACAAACCGATAAACAAACAAAATTTCTAAAAACCATTTTTTGACCTTGGTAGGTAACATAAGTACAATTTTTTTTTAAATATTTAATGTACAGACACATTTATTTTATTATAAGTATGTACATAAGACTAGCGACCCGTTCCCGCTTTTTCACGGACGCGAATTTTTCTCTGCAAATTATGTAGGTACCTTTCTCGTTTGTCGCATTTTTAATCAGTCAATGGTTTTAGAAAAAGGTAACGGAGAAACAGATAGAGTTGAACATGTAGGTATAGATCTAAGTACCTATAAATTATAGAAGGGGGCCGGGACCAACCAATATTTGATTTTTCTTACAGATTCATAGAAAAAGTGGAAAACACATTTCATGCACACATATTTTTTCAGCTATGCGTATCTGTCGGTGACATTTGCATTATTGGACTTAGGATTATTTTTGTAAGTAACTTAGCAGATTTTGTCTGTGTTTTTTTTCACTGAGAGAAAAAAGATAGGTCTATCACAACTTCGCCAGGTGAGCTCTGTAATATGGTAGAGCGAAATAAAAAAAAAGCTGAGAAACTGTAGCGTCTATACTGCGACCTTTTTTCTACTGAGAAGTTAGGATGTACAGTCGAAAGCATCATAATTTGTGTGATAATTAAAACTTCGAAATCTAAAATTATTTCCGACTCGCGACCCGCAGACCAGATTTAATTGTTTATTATTTTACAGTCGGAAAAAAATAGTGTGGGATATTATTCGATGGTTATCTATATGGTGACAATGTTAATTCAGTTGTATCTGTACTGCTGGTGTGGTCACGAACTTACGACTAAGGTAAAAATTATTTTTTGCCCTCTTATCCCTTTCTGTGTCTTATTGGGGAAATCTTCATCAACAAAAACTTTTGGTTTTATATGTGCACATTTATTTCATATTCAAATATTTATATATATATATATATATATATATATATATATATATATATATATATATATATATATATATATATATATATATATATATATATATATTATAAACTAGTTCATATAACATAACAATACAATTAAACCTAAACGAAAACCATTTTTATGTCCCTATCCAACTTCTCAAAAATCACTTCTGTCAATACATTTTGTTTTTATATTCTTTATTCTTTTTAAACTATGAACTATATAAAGTTTTATATGCCAGTACAAATTCTCATCTCTAACACTGTGAAGATAAAAATTGGCTGATTTTTTATCTCTTCGCGAGGAAACTATTTTAAAAAGTCGCGAAAGAAATTCTCATTTCTTTTGAATAAATTAATTCTTAATACTTTTTTATTCAGAAATCGCCTATTTAATAGATCCCGTTAATTAATTAGCATTCACATTTATTAAAAAAGTCTTTTTTTTTGTTTATTTTCTGAATATTTAGGTATTGTGTCTAGGTTAAATATAGATATAGGTACAATATACCTAATTCAAATAATAATAACAGCTTTTTACTAGTACAAAAAAAAACAATATAACATGTTTTTACACAAATTTTTTAATTCATGTGATTTTTTTAATTTTGAATAGAAAATCAGTTTTCAAAAAGTTTTTCATTTCAGAGCGAAGAGCTGCGCGAGAGACTGTATCAGTGCCCATGGTACGACCAAAGCAAAACATATAAGAAGAGTTTGTCAATCTCTATGCAACGTATGATGAGACCAATTGTTTTTAAAGCTGGCCATTATATTACATTGTCGAGGCCAACTTTTGTGTCGGTTTGTATTGATTTCATTTTTACAGCGGGTAATATCTAATACAACATCTTTGGGTAATATGTCCCTTTTGCCATCTGTCACTTGCCTGACAGTTATGAATTCTGCAGGCGGTACAAGGGCGCAGGGGTATGACGACAAAGGGGACCGAGAGAAGTGCGGGCGGCGGGCGAGGACTCATTTAAACGGTCTATTAACGGTTAATAGGTCATTTATAAAATGACAACTGTCAAAATGGTATTTTTGACGCATCCATAGAGATAGTATATATCTAGAGGAAGCGAAGTATAGGACCAGAAAATTTCGGATAGTAGCACTGTCCTTGTCTTGCCGCATGCGTGATTAGACAAGGAAGCGACTACTCTCCGGATACCTCTTTCTCTTTTCACAGATCATACGCATTTCTGGCTGGCTCAGCTCCTCTAGGTATATTAGCTCTATGGTCGCACCCCATGTATTATAGGCCTAAAAGGTATTGTCATATCAATGTGTAACGGCGGACTTTATTTATCTGCTACGATGGCTGGTATTATAGGTCATGCATGATGTTTAACCCCGACATACTGGTGGACGCATTTGCGGGTCCATCTTAGTAAGATAAAAGATGAAGAGGGAATAGCTAAAAAAGTTCCGACATCCGTTACTCATTCACCGATCACCGATTATCTTAAATAAGAGGTTAGTAATGCACTCAGTAGAAAATTGAACAAAACGCAAAACTGTATCAGTTTGATATACTGCGTAGGTACCTAACATAGTGTAGAGTAAAATATTTTTCATCAAATCAGGAAATAGGTACTTGTCGATTTATTGTCATTTGGTTAATTAAAAAAATATTTTTCAAATAAATGTTTTCTTCGTTTCAGATACTGCGAATATCCTATTCTTATTTTGCTGTGTTGAATCAGAGTCAAAACAAATAAAACAAAATGCACAGCTTAACCGTTTATTACAAATCGTGTATCACATATGCGTAGTGTACATCGCGAATTAGGCAAAAGTGTGCTTAGTTTATGAAAGTCATGAAAAAATACACATTTTCAACACTCAACGACGACGCTTAATAAGATTTTTTTTCTGTAAGTCTATAAATTCGTGCGCTTAAATAAAAAACTTAATAGGTAACTAACTAACTAATAGTGGTCTAACCTGGACCACTACCCAAAACACGTTCCAATCAGTCGCCCGTATCAACTTGGGCTATACACCAAGTGCAGTGGGGCGAGACGACGATGCGCGCGCTGATTGGTAAACAACGTTTAAATGAACGGTGCGCCGGCGTATAGTCACAGTAAATACAGAATTTACTGTGGTATAGTGGTGTGTGTGTCTGTGTGTACATTGAATTTGTTTATGTAGAAATTAATTGTAAATAAAGCTATTCTACAACTATTCTACTATTCTACAAGTAGCGTTAAATGCGAAATTGTTACAACCGATTTTTAAGGTGACCCTGCACTGAATACAATCAAAAATTACAAAGATTAGTTTCAATTAGTTTAATCCATTGTAGCGTCACCTTTACAATTTTTCATTCATGAATTTATTGTACGCACAAATACATTTATTTCAAAGTTATTCTCTGTTAACAAATTATCAAATGATTAAATATTGAAAAGTATAGTACACTTCCACTTGCAAAATTAATATATTAAATTAAAATAAAAATTACAATAATTATTAGTTCTGCACACATTAGCTAACTTACTGAGAATTTTCGTATGTGGTACCTACAATGAAGTTCATCAATACAATCACATTATTAAAATGTGTTTGTTATTATTAATTGTAAGAAAAATGTCAAAGAAACTCATTTGGAACTCATTCAACGTAACTTTACATATATTTTTTTTAGGTATAGAATGAATTATTTAGTCACCATGCAATCTTGATAATTAAGAAACCATTATTTAAAAGAAGAAAAATAAAACAGGTAGACCAAATATTCCTAATAAAAAAAAATATCAGTAACATAAAATGAGAACAGGAAAAATATGCAACAGAAAAAAGGACAAAATATAGCAAAATGTACAAAAGTCAAAATGCACTTTTGAAACATGTGCAATTCAAATTGTGCAAAATATTTCGAATGTCTTTTTTTTAGCAGTTGCGCATTTTGCGTTATGTAGATACATTTTTCCTGTTTGATCATTTTCCATTGGTAGGTAAATCACAAAACTATAGAAAGATAATATTAATATAAATCCATCTTGGTGTTTTTTTGTTGGTTTCTCAGACTGGTTTCTATACCCATATCTGTTTAGTCTTGTTTCTTTACGTCTGCTCAGTGTTGAACAAATCCGTAATTGCATGCATGCAGCTAATCAAAGTATTATTATTATTATCAAGAAAAATATGCTGAAAGATTACAGATTCATTATCATTATTTATTAAAACTGAAAAAAAATCATAAACAAAACTCCAGATGATTTATTTCGAGGTTTATTATGTAGGTATAATTCCTCACGTGCCCATAATATGGGCAAAATTTTTCAAACGCCTCTCTCTCATATTATGATAGAGAGGCGTTTGAAAAATTTTGCTCCACAGCGCTAAAAGTAAAGCTCATAAATACGCTTCTTTGCTTACGAGTACTTTTAAGTAGGTACCGGCTATTTGTTTCATTTATATAGATATATATTCGAAACTAAAATGTTCCGAAAAAGTGAATAATGAATATTTATAATTAGGTGAGCATTTTCGATTGGCTATTGACAAAAATTTAAGAAAAAAAAATGCGCCCCCCAGGCCCCGGCGGCGCCCTGGAGCAACTGCTCCCACCCGCTCCCCGACGCTACGCCCCTGATGACTACATAATATATGCATTCTCCAATTTTGAACTTTACCCCACATCGGATGCAGTCTTGTGACAATAACTTCAAAATGTTGAATCGACATTGATTTATTGTGACATGCATGTCCTTTTCTGTAATTTGTCTTACTTTTATCTAACCTTTGTCCATTGAAATGTGGTTTTAATTTTGGAACACCCTAACAGTGCGTTGGGCTGCCAGCATTTAATCTGAGCTTGATTATCACATAAGTAATACACGACTGATTGTTGTTACCTACCATGTAAAATCTTTTGTCGTTTTAAGTAAGTTAAATCGCCCCCCATTTTTTAAGCGGGCACTTTTGTGAAACGTTTAGAATGTGACCTACTTAATAAATAAGACCTAAATAAGACCTTTTGCTTTTATTTCTTTCTTACATGTTTAAATGAATTCTGGCATCATTTGTGTTTATGGAATACTTACAGTACTGCTTTACATTATTTTGAATTTGTTACGGGAAATTTCGTGGTCACTATAGCGACAATTGTAATAAAAATGTCAACTTCATGCAGGCGTTCTGGGATTGCAAACTCGCAAGAGCTCGGATCATAATGTAGGTACATTAAAATATCAGACATATTCGATTCTCTGATCGAACTCAAGATGTTCTGGTTCTAACTAGGTTGTTAAAAGTCTGTAATCCAGTTTCACCTACAAAATCCACAAAAGTCTCAACACTGTCGAACTATTTCGATGGTAATGTTTAAGTTATACTTCTGTGACGTCATACATTCTTAAGTGCGACCTTCTTACCTACGCGTAAATGCATCCGCCTACTTAAATATTTAAACTTTAAGTGGATTTTGTGAATTCTATATTAAAATATTATGAATTTATTGAAATATAATTGTATATATTGGAATTTATTTCGTTGTTTCATTGAAGTTCTGTGGAATTATTGACAATTCAACAAAAAATTGTTAACAAACACCGTTATACATTTTTAGCAGCAATTAGTACATTACTGCAGAGTCCAGGAAGTGAAGGATTGCCGGACGAAGTGGTCGGCAAAGCTCGCCCTTGATAAAGATCTGAGTCCGTCATCGACGTAATATCCAACTAGACATCTAGTAGCCGTCTACTTGGATATTACGTCGATGGAGTCCGGCAATCCTCATTCCGGTTGAGGCTGGTATAGTGCTTTTCTCAATAAATGTGAGGAAATGATGAGGAAATGAAACACGTGATAATGCAAAAAAATTAGTATAATATGAAAAAAATAATTACTAATAATTTATTTAGGTAGTTATTGAAAAAAGTCTGCTTTCCCGCCTTTTTTATTTTTTATTTTCAATGAGTGCAAAGGAAACAGCCATACAGCCCAGTCATGAAAACAGCGGCGGGCGCGTTCGTGAAGACTCGTGAAACTTCGGGTTTCATCGGGCTGAGCAGCGGCCAGGAATGAATTTTCATGCAACATTCTTCGCCTAGGCCGAGAAAGAAATGCATGAGCCAAGAATTACAAACTTCGTGGCTTGTTTTTAGTACAAAAATGCCTACATTTCCCAGCATGTTTGAGAAAATAGTATATTTCATTACAAGTGCGGAAAGGCTGTCATTGCAAAGAGTTCCGACAAATGTCTACCCGAGCCGAGGCGCAGCCGAAGGCGAGGGTTGACAGTCGGAACGAGTTGCAATGACGGTTCCGCACGTGTACTGAACGACTATTTTTAATACAGTTGCGAAAAAATGAAGCAATTTAATAAAACAAACAACTAAACTCGCAAAGAAAATTTCTGGAAAATGGCGCCAACCGTAGAATATAAGCAGAGATTTTTTTCTTTCTTCACCCATTCTGGTAGGCAAGGGAAACTATGCCCATACAGCCAAGTCTTCAGTAGAATTTTTTTATTGATATGAAATGAAAATGAAATTTAATGAGATGAAATGAAATGAAACCTAACCTAACTCATTCAATCAAATCATTAAATCTGATATACGTATTTGCATGAATCATAAAAGCTTCTGTGATTTTTTTTTAGTAAAAACTTCATGGTTGGTTTTTCTTTTTAATAGACATTATTTTGACAGTTGGGAAAGAGAACGCACGAGTTCGGGAAACAGGGCCGTCTTTACCCGGGGGTGCAAGGGGTGCGGTGCACCCGGGCGCGGAGCGCCCGGGGGCGCCTGCCGAGCGCTGAGTATTTAGATATTTCATTGAACTTAATATAAAAAAATTAAATATAAAAAAAAATAGTCATCAACAATAATCTTTTTTTTACTTTTATTAAAGCGCCTATACACGGCCCTAAAATTGGTGGCAATATCGGGGAAGTGGTGGGGAGCGCCCTAGATCGCTCCCTTGATCGCCTCATGTGTAGGCAAATCGTAATCAGTTTCCTCCTAACTCTGAAATCGGGTCGGTCGAACCCACGATTTAGGGGCGATTATAGTCTAGGGAGCGTGGTCGCATCGTGTATAGCGAAATCGGTGCCGATTTCACCGCAGTGTGTCTGCGACTGCAGCGGCGACAAGACGTATTTTTGTGTTTTTAATTTGTATTCCGTGCGAAGACATGGCGAAGGAAAAGAAGCGAGAAGCCTGGACGAAAGTCAATGATCTCTTCAAGGAGTTCCTCAACACATTCTATATCCATTCTTAAAAAGTTTTCAGCTGCTTCCAAATGTCTCTCTCCCTTCTAAGGTGTTTTCATCTAGCTACAATATGGGCTTCTTCAAACTAGCTGTAAACAAATTCCTACAAGGTCGGCAGCGCACATGCAACCCCCCCCCCCCCCCCTCTGATGTTGCTTGTGTCCTTAGGCGACGGTAGCTACCTACCATCAAGTGGACCGTCAGCCTGTCTGCCACCTTTAATAATAATATTTTAAAAAAAGTTCATGGCGTTTCATCAACCAGTTCTTCCTTTTTGTCTTTGACTTGGTTGAACTGTAGAAAGTGCCAGAGTGACGCCTATTCTCTGATGTTTTGAGAGTGTCGACGGCATCTTGATAGACGAGCGCTTTGTTGCACGGTCGGTTTCACACTAAGTGGCAGGGACGTGTGTAGAGTAGCGGCCGATTTCATCCCCACTACCACTCTCCCGACATTGCCACCGATTTTAGGGCCGTGTGTAGGCGCTTTAATAATTTTATTAAATGCAACACGCGCGCGGCAAAATCTCCAATCCAAAGATAGTGTATAACCTTTGACACATTGCCGCCCGGTCGCCCGCACTTGAAGCAAAATGATCTTTAAGTCAATAAAGTGTAAGTTCATTTGAAATGGGCGCTAGGCGGGCGCGGCACCTGTGCGTCTGTCATAGGCGATTAATTGCGCCCTTTGATATAGACGTCCGGGTGGCTGAGGGCGCAGGCTGAGCCCCGCACCCCGGCGCCGAATAGACTTAAGACGGCACTGTCGGGAAAGGTAAAAAAAAAGCACGAGTATGTAATAGCCCACATCCCGAACGCTATACCTCCCTGCAATACGCCACTTTTTGAGCAACTGTATTAAAAAGAACATTACCTGTAGCTCTCGTGCGACTTGAAACAAAGCGCGCACCATTTTCTCGCCGTCCCCGACGTATTTACTCGTCAATCAATGTCGCTGCCGATATGGAGAAAAATGTCGCCAAACACTCCGCAGCGACGCACCTCGCCAGTAAAGTTTTACCTAAACAAAAATACTGCGTTTTAAGTAGGTATTATTCTGATTCATGGATAGTACATTCATCTAGAAAAATATATTAAGCTTTATATTTAAAAGCCATTATAGAGAGTCAAAGACATTTTTAAAACAGATTTTAAAAGTCGCTGCGCAAACGCTGGCAGTATCGAATATTTTTTATTGGCAATCTCCATATTGTGTCGAGTGTACACAAATAGTGTCTACCGCGCAGGGATCGATTCATATTGATTACAATAAAAATTAAAATATTCAACACAAATTCAAAAAGTCTTACGTTTTTGCAATACTACCAGATGAGAAAAAAGTTTTATAGGGAATTTATACAAAGTTATTTATAGCATTATTTATCTGTAGTTAATATGTCAATTTGGTTTCTCTATTCACACAAATTAGAATTCGCCGCGGGTGGGAGTAAAGGATGATTTACGTTACACCGTCCCGGAGCCGGTCGTGGCTTGGTCAAATATCTATAGTATGCTTTTGTGTGAACCAAATGGTTGACGGACTCGTGCCACAGCCGTGGGTAGGTACGGCAACGAAATATCGATGTGTATTTTTTCCCGAATTCGGCCCGGTCTGGTCACGACACGTCGTAAGATAAATGTATTAGCAATTGCTATAGCTGCCAAATCAGGTTGTGAATAGTTTAATAGTTTTCACACTCAACAGAAAAATGATCAATAATCAATAAAAAAGAAAATTCGAAATGGATAGACACTCGCTATATACACGGACACTATTTATGGTTTCTTGTTTCTCTAGGTGTTATTGAGTCCAAAATTAATAAAAGTGATTTATAGCGTCACGTAAAAAGAATGCTGGAAAAAAGTGGAGGGGGTGTGTTTGCGCATGGGTACACTCGCGTGCGAAAGTAGGTATTAGGCCTATTGTTTTATTTTTGAACTAGCCTTTCGCTCGCGACTTCGTATATTGGTCATTGGTAGGTACATTGAAAAATATATCAGATAAAATATCATTAAATAGAATTTAAAACATAGAATATTTAATCTAATTTATAAAAACTAAAGTAAATGTGAAATTCCTTCCATTAAGTCGTCGTGGGTGACGTGAAAACCAGATGAGGACGCGGTGTTGGTGCTAGAGGTGGCCTTTCATCGTCGTCGCTTTCGTCACTTGAGCTACCATCATCGTCGGGAGATCAATGGGGGTCTGTTTCCAGATTTTCCCACGCAAAAAAGGCCACACTGCGTTTCGCATTCTTTTGAGCAGCCCGTCTGGCGGCAGTAATCACCCCCTTCGTGAAATAACAGCACGTGTGCTGTTGTTTCGGTGAGTGAGCAAGGCATGTCAGAGCGCATAGCCCTGTCCTAATCACTTTATCCTCAATCCTGCTAAAGTCGGCAGCGCACTTGGACCACCTGTGTCATAGACCGTTAGCCTGTCTGACGACCTCAACATAAAAAAAACTTCCTGAGGCCGAGATGAAAAAAAATAATTTATCGGAATCTGTCAATCCGTACTCGCCATAACAACAAAAAAATTATATTCAGAATTTTTTTTCGTGGATGTGTTAATAGGTATTCTGCTATTCGGGGCGGAGACAAATTCAACAATTCGAAGATCATAAAAATCCGTTCAGCCGTTCTCGAGTTATAAATGGTGTAACTAACACGACTTTCTTTTATACTCGTATGTATAGATTATACGAGTAATTTTGAAATGAAAAAGTTTCATAGAAAACTTTCAATGTCTATCTACCTATATTACAATAGCAAGTAATTTATAATTTTAGTGGGTATTTAAGTAATTACACACATTGAATGATACCTAACGACAGTGGCGTAGCTAGGCGTGGGCGAAGTGGGCTCAGGCCCACGGCCTCGCACTTAAAGGGGCCTCGCGAAGCCTTTTTAAATGCGATGCCACCACCCCTTTTATTTTTAAATTAAATAAGAACCTAAAAATATTGGGCACACCCGTCACTTTCCTGAACCTAAAATAACAACAAAACATAACTCCTAGTTTTACGCTTTAGGTATATACATATATAGAACGGTACCCTCGCTCGCTTATTTGAACTTGGCGCGCTTATAAAAAAAATATGAAGTGGGGATTCCCCGATCTGTTTGAGTCCGGCCAGTCACAAAAATCGCGTTAGATCGCAGAAAATTGCACTGTTCTGATTTTTTTGGATGTTGTTAGGATACCAATAGTGTAAAACCAAATTTGCAGCTTCGAAAGACCTGTACTAACTGCATTAGTGCTCGGAAAACCTCGAAATTTTCAGACTTTTTCAGTTTTTGGCTTGTAACTTCTAAAAAGTGCATTCTGCAGAAAAGTTAAGTTACAGTGCAATTTTTGCGACCTACGATGTTTTTAATGACTGGCCAGTTTTATTGGGTAGATCTTGGGAACGAAACAAAAGGGGCCTCGCTGATGTGACTTTGCCCACGTATATTTTAGACCACGCTACGCCACTGCCTAACGAACAATTATTTAGTTTGTTAATTTGCACCCAAATTCGTAAACAAAACACATTATGAGTAGTTAAAACTTTTCAGTCAATTTCACAGCAATCAATAATACCATGAACATAATAATATGTTTTAATGCAGATGTGATAACTTAAAAAAAAAACGGCACAAGTGCGAGTTGAACTTGAGTGAAGAGGGTTCCGTACGATGTTACCTATCCGCACAATATTGAGTTATTTAACATGTTATTTTAATATCATTGACTTCTTATAGGTATTCCTATAATCTATAAGTAGAAAACTAATTTCAGTTTTTTTTTTTTCAAAATTTTAGTTTCAGTAGTTTCGGAAATAAGAGGGAGGGATGGTCGGACAGACGGACACACGAGTGATCCTATAAGGGTTCCGTTTTTTTATTCGGACGTACGGAACCCTGAAAATGAAGATTACAAATCTCCTTTTCTCACACATCTTCGCCATGAAATTGACTGTGTGCTCTGCTCTTGTCCTCGAACCGACATGGTGGCTTTAATGCATAAACACTTCAACATTTTGATATAGCGATGCTCAATGCGACATCGTTGCAGAGCCTCGAATACTGTCCATGTTTCGTTTCGATCGAATCTAAACATGGAAACAACTTGTAAACATGATGAGTCTATAATTCTTTAATAAGATTTTATCAGGATGGAATCGGGTACCCGCTAAATGGTTTAAGTATCGGTTTTCCACCCGCTTTTAGAAGCTCCGAGGTGATTCCGTCATCACCGAGTTCAACAATCGGTGATGACGACTGATGTCCGGGATATCTTTGGTATGTTCTAGGATCTGGGGTCTTTGGCCGAACTGTCAACAGATTTTCTGATCGAAGTATACAGCTGTACTTCTCGACCTCCTTCAGCACATCTGCTCTAGATGACGTTACACTGCCGTCTTCTCTTTTCAGTTTCGTTAGCTGACTTTGCATTACAGGCCTTGCCAATTCAAACACTGTGGAGTCTTTACTGCGCTCGATCGTATTTTTAATACTGTTACTATTAAAAGCACGAATGTCCTGTCGCAAGGACTTCCATATCCATTTATTGAGCTGCCTATACATATCTGCTTCATTGGAAGATTGTAGTCTCAGCGAGCGTCGTTCAGTCATGAATATTTGGTTTGGTATTTGGTATGAATATTTGGTCATGAATATTTTTATGGTCTATTTTGATGAATAGGTTTGAAAAACTTTGAACCAACCCACTGGACAGTGTCCAGGCAATCAAAGCGGTTGGACAAATCAAGTTGGAAGCTCTCGAGAATGTGGAAATGGTGTGGATCAGAGCGTAGACTTCATCTCTCCAGTTTGATATTAATATTCAACGAGCCTCTTATTATTCCGTGATCATATTCGTCTCCTTGTGGTTATAATGAAGTCTATCTCATTTCTTATGGAACCAACGGGACTTAACCAGGTCACTTTTCTTTGAGGTGGCTTTTGGAAGAAAGAGTTCATCTTGAAGAGTTCCTTCTATTCCAAGAACTCTACTAACCTCTGTCCCTTGGGGTTCCTTTGCCCCTATCTAAATTGCCCAACTCTCAGTTCGTCATCTCCACTCCCAGCCGCGCGTTGAAATCCCCCTTACAACATTGAAGTGAGTCTCAAAGGTTTGTATAGCTAGACGTGATGAGGTAGGTGCGTAAACTTGAATGAACTTCAGCGAATATCTTTTGGATATTCTGAATATTAAGTACGCCACCCTGCTCGACACACTTTCCATGATCGTAATGTTGTTAATGAGAGTTCTATAGACGAGAAAATCAACTCCACCTTGTTGTTCATCCTCCTGGTAGTAGAGCAAGTTACCGGACCCTAGAGTTATTGTGTCCTCAGTCCTCACATATATACATAATACAGTCTCTGTCTGTTTATTCTTCAGTAATATGTTATGAAGAAAGTCTTCATTAAAAATGAAATTTCCCATTAAAAAAGTGGTTAACCTAAAAATGCGCTTTTGCTCCAACAAACATATCGATGAAATTTATCTTAATGTATTGAGGGAAAATGTCAATTTAGTTAAATTGATAAATAAATACTATGTAAATAGTATTTAAATAACCATTAAGGGTCGGCGCAAATTGAAGGACGGCACCGCAAAGTATTTCAATTTTTTCATAGTATTTTGTACCTTAAGTACTTTTAATACATGTAGCTCAAATTCCTCAAATGTAACTCAAACTCAAAATTCCAGCGTTCGTTGAAAACGTTCCATGACCAACCGTAACAATATTATAAAGCACTAAGGTACAAAATAGGTACTATGAACAAATTGAATACACTTTGCCGTGCCGTCCTCCAATATGCGCCGGCCCTAAGTTTTTATTGAAGTTATTTCATTTAGGTAGCTGCTATAATAAGACTATATAAGACTTATACTTCCATATAAGATCTGTGTCCATTTTATAAAATCGCAGAATTTTCAGAGATGTTTAAGCAAATGGACGTCGTGTCAATTTTTCTTAATATCCCACGGAATGTTTTAAAATTTTTGGGCTTCTGGCTGCCTCCCAAAAGTTGTGAATTATTGTATCGTGTGTATTCAATTATTGTAATGTCGACGCAATACTGTTTTCTTATATTCGAGATTATTTATATTGTCCAAGTATGGGGTGATTTAGATGTTGTTTCTGATGCCTCGGACGTTCTGTTTACCCAAGCTTCACTGGTTTACAAAGCAACTGCTTTTCTTTTGAAAAAGGAAAGTCTGGCTCTTTTATTAGAATTAATGGAATCTGAAACGTTTAAACCAGAATCTGAGAAGCACGCGAGGTAAGAACGAATGTGGAATAATTATTCTATTTATATTACGTCTATAAGGAATAGGTTTTCTAAATATTGACTAAAGAATTAACATGGAAACGAATGCAAACAATTCATTTTGTGCGGTGCGCACTGAATTTGACAGTCACGAATTGGGCAGTCATAAAATACACAGACGATTATAACAAATATCACCCATTTCTATTGTGATTCTCTTGAAATTTTGTTTGTCTAATTAAACTAAAATCACTTATTTGTTTTTAACAGAATTTTAATAGTACGAGCCAGTACAATTAAACGACTTTCACTGTTTTTCGGAACATGTGCCCTTATTACTATTTGCATGTGGGCAATCATGCCATTGCTTGACAGGAGTGGAAGCAGATCTTTTCCTTTTGATATTTGGTAATGTTAATATTTAAGATACCTACCTATTCAGCATTATGTTATAAGTCAGCTGAGCTTAGTTGGAAGGCATTCAAGTAGGAATATTACAATATGCAATTTCAAATTTCCCTGACACATTTCCAATTTCATTTCATTTCTTACACTAATTTTAATTTATAACATAGGGGCGATCTATATTTATTTGGCCAAATCTGTGGTCCAAATTGACTATAGATCTGTGCAACGTAAATTAGGACCAAAAATTGTGTTGAGAAGGATATAAGGTAGGTAAGGACTTACTCACACATGAAGCACAAGAGCACAAGAGCTCCTCTTTCTATTAACTATTCATTCTTCTATAGACAATTTTGTTAAGAAATATCCTTTCTTAAACCGAGGGTCACTTATTTGTAAGTTAAATGTTATATTTATAATAGTTTCGGAATATTTTATTTAAAGAAGACTTTTTATTTTATTTTTATTTTAGGGACTTTCTCTTTTTTTAGGGACTTTTATCTTACAAAGGCACGTCAGCCCCATAAATAAGACTTCTAAACGAAATACCCTTTTATTTAAAATTTAAAAGCAAATGCTAAAAATTACACATTAAACATACTTATTCCAAACAATAAAATTAAAATTAGTTATTGTCAAATTAGTTCTTCACTTAAAAGTTTCTAATAAAGTAGCTTTTAACACATCAGTAGGTAAATTATATCCAATTTAAATTTATTACTAGATAATAGGTATAATAAAATTGAGACTTTTTTGTTTGTTTGGTTAAATGTTCTTAACTTTAGGACTACCAGTTGAATTTTAAAAATTCTTTTTTAAATTTGTACCCCAATTATTGCGGAAGAGTCACCGAGAAATGTCGATATGCTTTTGGAAATTTCAATTAAACAGCGGATGAAACCACCGGACGTAGCTAGTTTATGATAAAAGTCAGGGCATTAGTAATCGTAATGTAATAAAGGAGTCTTGAATTTTTGGGTACCATTTAATTAGCCCTCGTTACTCTTGGTCCCGGTGGGTCGGCCCATTACGATCCATGGGTAATTTTAATTACCCGTGGTTCCATGGCATTACGGATTGTTCCCTCGACTTCTGCCTCTATCGTTAGAAAATGAAAACCATCTGTTACATACAATAATAAGCAAAAATAAAATAATTCCATCCTTGGGAACAAATAGTCATGACACTAAGAAATTTGAGAAGTCATGATATAAATTATGTTATTCTTTTTATTTAGGATGCCAGTAGGTCCTGAAAAATCACCCCAGTATGAATTAGGATATATGTTTCAAATGATATCGGTCTATATAAGTACATTTACTTTCACTTCAATGGATAACATTCCGCTATCGATGATCATGTTCGGGTGTGCACAGATTCAAATTATTATGGATAAAGTGGAAAAGGTAAGAGCTCGCTAAGTTATCTCGGAAACAGCTATGACTAGATGAATATAATAGTTTTCAATACTTACAATTGTTTTCTTTTATAAAAGAATGTATGGGCTGATATGTTATAGGGGGTTTCCCCGCGTGAGGAGATTTGTAAAGTACCTAAAAATTCTTAGAACTAGTCATCGATCGATCTAACTAAACTGTAAACTGAACTCTAATTCGGGCACAGCTGCCCGGGCAGTATCTGTACATGTGGTATGCTGTTTTGGTTCTTTTGCGTGAGTACGTCACGAGAGAGCCCATTTCCCGATCCTATCAGCCTGCCTGTCGACCTTTTAAATAAAACAGAATTTGTGAGTCGTGAAGGCATTAGTACTGAATTAGTAGAACCTTATACATGTAGATTTAGAAAATATGCAAGCCAACCAGGAAATTCATTTAATAGAAATGTTATTGAACTTTTTTTATGTTCAGATAGAGGCTGTTCCGCAATCTTTCAAAGTGAATTCGGAAAAAAGAGAAGAAATCATCGAGAACAACTACAAAATTTATCTAGAGTGTGTTAAGCGTTATCAAGCTGTAATAAGGTATGGTGTGTCTCAATTATTCCAATAGGCCACCTATTCGTTATCCCGAAATTTATTTCCAAGTTATGATATTTTGGAGCTAGAAATGTAGGGAAATTTCTCCTTGTAGATATCATCATCATCATCATCAGCCCGTGTATACTGCCGTCTACAAAGGCTCGCTACCACGCACGGTCCTCTGCGCTTCGCATCAAGCTACGTCCCGCGAAGCCTTTCAGATCGTCTGTCCACCTGGCGGCAAGGTGTCCCACTCTGCATTTTCCAATTCATGGCCTCCATTCGAGATATACGTTCTGCGACAAGTGTGACCATTGCCATTTCAGCTTGCTGATTCTTTCGACTATGTCGACAATTTTTATTCTTCGGCTAATTACAGAATTTGTGATCTTATCCACCAAAAAACCAAAATATCCCGCACGCTGAGTGACTTTGTACTTTGGACCAGTTCTGCCATGAGTGGCCACGTTTCGGCACCATACGTTATTAATGGCAGGACGCACTGATTCTAGACCTTGGTCTTCAGACAATGCGGCTGTGGTGACGAGAAGAGATGACGTTGCTTCCCGAATGCGGCGCAACCTCTGTTAATGTTGTTTCTGCCTAACTGAATCGTTGTAAATACGAGTATATCTCATTCGAGAAAACACTAAATAAGTATTACCTGTATACATTTTTCGTGAACACTTGAACATATTATTCATCAATAGTAAATAAATAAATAGAAAAACAATTGCTCCTAGTGGTGTTTCTATTTTAAAGGACTTTTTCACTTGGCTATCGACGATCGATTGAAGAGGTTTTTGCCTTTAAACGGAAGGGAGTAGATATTAGACAGCTCAAGGCAATTTGGCTTTGTAATAAATTATGGTAATAAATTCACACGATGAAATATATCGGTAAATAGTGGTAGACACATTCTCATACACACGTCGAAAGGGGCCCCATATCTATACTAATATTAGAGGTAAAGTTTGTATTTTAGTTTGTTTGTATGTATTAGGTAATCTTCGAAACTGCTTATCCAATTTAAAAAAATCTTTCACCAGTAGTTAGAATAGAATTTTAGGATGGACATAATAAATATTTCACGCGAGCACCAGCTACCTAAAAATAAAGATCCAACATTTGACAAAAGTATTTTAGGGGCATTTGACACCCCTAGAGATTCTAAAAAAGTTGACAGGTCGACAATTCAACTGTAGGTACACTTATTCAAATTCAAACTCAAATTTTTTTTTATTCTATTTTTCTAATAAATGTAACAACTTATTTATAAGTTTTATTTATTGTACAGTCAAGACCCCGTGTAGCTATTTACACGACGACGTTGGACTCTGTATTACAATCGCCGTAGATGTGAGGCTCGTACTACAAGTGAAAAGCTTCATGTGCTCTCGACTTTACCTACAATTCATACTTTTCTCATTCTCCATATCAACTTGTCCCCCCCCCCGGGCCATCGGCTGGCAACGCCCTTGAACAAACACTAAATGTTACAGGAAGCTTGCTACAATATATCAGTGGAAACCGCATTCAAATCGGTTAAGCCGTTTCAGAGAGTAGCATGCACAAACGCACAGACAAACCGACAAACAAACAAAATTTCTAAAAACCATTTTTTTGACCTCGGTAACATTATAAATACAAGGTGTACAAATTGTTTTTTTTTTAATATTAATGTACAGACACGGCTCCTTTACGATTTTATCATAAGTATGTATATAGACTAGCGACCCGTTCCCGCTTTTTCACGAAGACAAATTATGTAGGTACACAAACCTTTCTCGTTTGTTGCTTTTTCCATTAGTGAAAACAGCGTCAAAATTAGTCAATGGTTTTAGAAAAAGGTAACGGAGAAACAGATAGAGTTGAACATGTATAGATCTAAGTACCTATAAATTATAGAAGAGGGCCGGGGACCAACCAATATTTGATTTTTCTTACAGATTCATAGAAAAAGTGGAAAACACATTTCATGCACACATATTTTTTCAGCTATGCGTAACTGTCGGCGACATTTGCATTATTGGACTAAGGATTATTTTTGTAAGTAACTTTGCAGATTATCTGTGTTTTATCACTGTGAGAAAAAAGATTTGGTAGAGCGACTGAAATAAAAAAAACTGAGAAACTGTAGCTTCTACTGCAACCTTTCTTCTACTGAGGAGTTAGGAAGTACAGTCGAAAGCATCATAATTTGTATGATAATTAAAAATTGGAAATCTAAAATTATTTCCGAGACATAAAACCGAAGTGTCACTTGAAGTGATGGTGTGGAGTTTCTGGATTTTTATTTTTAAATAAATTTTGAAAATTAATTAGGTTTTATTATTGACTAGTTGAGCCCGCAACTTCGTACGCGTGGTAATTCGGTAGAGCGCGTAACTTTTTTGTTTGTAAACCGATTGAATGAAACTAACACTAAATGTTACGGGGAGCTTGCTACAATATATCAGTGAGAACCACATTCAAATCGGTTAAACCGTTTCTGAGATTAGCGTGCACAAACGCACAGACAAAATTTCTAAAAACTATTTTTTTGACCTCGGTATACATATTGTTTTTTGAAAAAATAATTAATGTACATACGCGGCTCGTTTGTTTACGATTTTATTATATGTATAGATAAATTTTTTTTTGAAAATTAAACATTTAAAAAAAGATGTTAACAAACCAAAATAATAACAGCATATATTTTTTCTTAGATCTGTTTATTATACCTTTTATGAATATTTCATAAATCTGTACAATTCCAACAACGTTTGGCATGGTATAGCTTCCTTCCTTTGACTGTATTGTTATTTGTAATCTGTAAGGTGGTCGCTGACGCCAGTCGTTTCTGCTGCTCGCAGTGTGCCCTGCTACTACTGATATAACAGCACGTGTGCTGAGTTTCGATGAGTGAGTAATGTTGTAACTTAGGTAATAGAAAATATAGCTATAGCATAATAGAATAGGTGAGAGAAGAGCGGAGACTGGTAGAGAGTTGGCTCTACCAGTGCGACCCTCCTCTAATTTAATCTCTCTTTATTTCTCATTCGTTGCAATGTGTGCTAGGGCCTTATCTTATCAGGGGCCTTAGACAAAGTAACATTTTAAAAACGATAACGAAGTTCGAAAACAATAAAATGTATGGGATTGACATATGCCGTCGCTAAATCACGTGATACATCCATACATTTTATTCTTGCGGATTTCGTTATCGTTTTTAAAACCTAATTCACTAACGCCACTTAGCGGTTCCATATTTCGAAACTACGTCATATCCTCAAATTGTTACGATATCTGCTAGAAAATCATTCTCTTACATACAATATATTTAAATGCCATGATAAGACATTACGTGTTTTGATAAGGTAAGACAAATCATAATTGCCATACAGAATCAAGGTCCTGGTTGGCAGAATACATGCGCTCTTATGATGTTGCTTGTGTTTATAGGTGATGGGAACCACGTACATACAATCAAGGGAACTGTCAATCTGTCTGTCTACATTTACATAAAAAAATAAGAATATTGTTTATACAGACCAAATTTAATTGTTTATTGTTTTACAGTCGGAAAAAAATAGTGTGGGATATTATTCGATGGTTATATATATGGTGACAATGTTAATTCAGTTGTATCTGTATTGCTGGTGTGGTCACGAACTTACGACTAAGGTAAATATTATTTTTTGCCCTCTATATCGCTTTCTGTTAAGATAAAAATCGGCTGATTTTTTGTCTCTTCGCGAGGAAATTATTTTAAAAAGTCGCGAAAGAAATTCTTGTCTTTTGAATAGGTAAATTAATTCTTAATTTTTTTTATTCAGAAATCGCTATCTAACAGAACCCGTTAATTAATTAATTAGCATTCACATTTATTTAGAACACATTTTTTCGTTTATTTAGGTTTTTTTTTCATTTAAAAATTTTAAGTTAATTTTGTGAATTAATAAAGATATAGGTATTCAAATAGTAATAATAACTTATTACTGAGTAAAAAAAAAAAACAATATACATGTTTTTACACAAAATGACAAGTAGGTAACTACTCATGTGAAATTTTTTAATTTTGAATAGAAAATCAGTTTTCAAAAAGTTTTTCATTTCAGAGCGAAGAGCTGCGCGAGAGACTGTATCAGTGCCCATGGTACGACCAAAGCAAAACATATAAGAAGAGTTTGTCAATCTCTATGCAACGTATGATGAGACCAATTGTTTTTAAAGCTGGCCATTATATTACATTGTCGAGGCCAACTTTTGTGTCGGTTTGTATTGATTTCATTTTTACAGCGGGTAATATGTCCCTTTTGACACCTGTCACTTGCCTGACAGTTATGAATTCTGCAGGCGGTACAGGGGCGCAGGGGTATGACGACAAAGGGGACCGAGAGAAGTGCGGGCGGCGGGCGAGGACTCATTTAAATGGTCTATCTATAAATGATTTTTCTTTGAGGGCACTAAAGTTAATGTCATTTATCAAATGACAACTGTCAAAATTGTATTATTATTGTCGCACCCATAGAGGTAGTATATCCAGAGGAGGCGAAGTATAGGGCTGCCTGTAAGTGGGAGCGTAGTAACTTCGCAGCCTTGCTTGTCTTGCCGCATGATGGCAACATGCTACGCGCAACCGGCACGTGTTCTATGCGTGATCAGACAAGGAAGCGACTACTCTCTGGATATCTTTCTCTTTTCACAGAGCATACGCATTTCTGGCTGGCTCAGCTCCTCTAGGTATATTAGCTCTATGGTCGCACCCCATGTATTATAGGCCTAAAAGGTATTGTCATACCCAGGCGTAACGGCGGACTTTATTTATCTTCTACGATGGCTGGTATTATAAGCATGCAAGATGTTTTCCTTCAATGTTAGTGTATGCGTTATAATTATCCACAATTTTTTTTAAACCCCGACATACTGGTTGACGCATTTGCGCTGTCCATCTTAGTAAGATAAAAGATGAAGGGGGAATAAAAAAAGTTCCGACATCCTTTACTCGCTCACCGATAGAGGTTAGTACTGCACTCAGTAGAAAATTGAACAAAACTCAAAACTTTATCAGTTTGATATACTACGTAGGTACCTAACACAGTGTAGAGTAAAATATTTTTCATCAAATCAGGAAATATTTGTCGATTTATTGTCATTTGGTTAATTTAAAAAATATTTTTCAAATAAATGTTTGCTTCGTTTCAGATACTGCGGATATCCTATTCTTATTTTGCTGTGTTGAATCAGAGTCAAAACAAATAAAACAAAATGCACAGCTTAACCGTTTATTACAAATCGTGTATCACATATGCGTAGTGTACATCGCGAATTAGGCAAAAGTGTGCTTAGTTTATGAAAGTCATGAAAAAATACACATTTTCAACACTCAACGACGACGCTTAATAAGATTTTTTTTTCTGTAAGTCTATAAATTCGTGCGCTTAAATAAAAAACTTAATAAGTAGCGTTAAATGCGAAATTGTTACAACCGATTTTTAAGGTGACCCTGCACTGGATGATAAACAATCAAAAATTATAAAGATTAGTTTCAATTAGTTTACTGTCATGAACTGATCCACTGTAGCGTCACCTTTACAATTTTTTATTCATGAATTTATTGTACACGCAAATACATTTATCTCAAAATTATTCTTTGTTAACAAATTATTAAATGATTAAATATTAAAAAGTATAGAACACTTCCACTTGCAAAATATATTAAATTAAAATTACAATAATTATTAGTTCCGCACACATTAGCTAACTTACTGAGAATTTTCATATGTGGTACAATGGAGTTCATTAATACACTCACATTATTAAAATGTGTTATTATTAATTGTAAGAAAAATGTCAAAGAAACTCATTTGGAACTCATTCAACGTAACTTTACATATTTTATGAATTATTTAGTCACCATGCAATCTTGATAATTAAGAAACCATTATTTAAAAGAAGAAAAATAAAACAGGTAGACCAAACATTCCTAATAAAAAAAAATATCAGTAACATAAAATGAGAACAGGAAAAATGTGCAACAGAAAAAAGGACAAATAGCAAAATGTACAAAAGTCAAAATGCACTTTTGAAACATGTGCAATTCAAATTGTGCAATTGTCTTTCTTTTTTAGCAGTTGCTCATTTTGCATTATGTGGATACATTTTCCTGTTTGATCATTTTCCATTTGTACATTATGACCCGAGCTCTTGCGAGTTTGCAATCCCAGAACGCCTGCATGAAGTTGACATTTTTATTACAATTTGTCGATAAAAGCTTCTATAGTGACTACGAAATTTCCGTAATAAATTTAAAATAATGTAAAGCAGTATTGCCTTCGCATGCGTACTGTAAGTATTCCGTAAACACAAATGATGCCAGAATTTATTTAAACATGTAAGAAAGAAATAAAAGCAAAAGTAGGTCACATTCTAAACGTTTCACAAAAGTGCCCGCTTAAAAAATGGGGGGCGATTTAACTTACTTAAAACGACAAAGGATTTTTCATGGTAGGTAACAACAATCAGTCGTGTATTACTTATGTGATAATCAAGCTCAGATTAAATGCTGGCAGCCCAACGCACTGTTAGGGTGTTCTAAAATTAAAACCACATTTCAATGGACAAAAGTTAGATAAAAGTAAGACAAATTACAGGAAAGGACATGCATAAATCAATGTCGATTCACCATTTTGAAGTTATTGCCACAAGACTGATTAGAATATACGATGTGGGGTAGAGTTCACAACTGGAGAATGCATATATGTAGTCATCCCTCATTTCTGAACTATATCTTAGAGGCGGTATCGTCAGTCGTTTCGTGGGTAAATTGTTTCTTTCTGGTTTGAATATCGATAATGAAAGCCATAATTTTTATAATAAATTGATGGTGATGTATACTCATTGCGATAATCGCGAAGGATGAGAGGGTAGAACCAACTTGTAAAGATTATTCACATACAATACAATATAGGGTCAAGTTTAAAAAAGTTATGATGAAATTTTCATTTATAATTGGATTAGTGCATTAGGCGGCCATCTTTGTAACAATTTAGTAATACTTAAACGTACGTTCGTGTTAGAATAGTGCGCGTAAAAACAAAATAAGGCATTTTGTGTTATTATCAATATCACAGCGACGCAAAGCTTTACGATATCGATTCCAGTACATTATAATACGATATTTGCAGTAGAAAATTGATAAATAATTACCTCTCTCCGTGTTAATTTTTCTTTTAAATTCCATGTTTAATTAAATTTAAAAAACACTTGCCTTGACAACCATTCAGGCGTAATTTCATGGATAATGCTTTGGTTAAGATTTTGCCACAAGACAGTGAGTTTATTTTAACGCTAAAATGTGATCACTTAACAATCATATCAAATTTTCGCTTTGGATTAAATACTTTTGCAGTTACATTCTGTTATTATTTTAATTAATTAATGCAATTCTTTAACTGTTGGAAGAATGTGGATACATTTAAACATTATATATTATGTAGTACGCTTAACAATATAGAATTTTACATGGTAAAATGAGGGTACGCTATTTATTTAAAAGGCAGTTATTTATTTAAAAGGAAGTTTCATACTTATCTAGACGTAACAGGTGTTTTGCCAAAAAAAGAAATGCCGGTACATATTTATTTTTTTAATCTACTTTAAACCAACATTCTTCACTTAGAAACTAATAAACATATTCAACGTCAATTTTAGCATAACATACATTAAAAAACAGTTAAAATTCGTCGATGATTCTCTAACCATTATTTAGTTTAGAATGAGTACGAATAAAGTCTCGAAATAAGCACAACCGAAATATCAGAAAACGATTTTCAAAAAATCACAACATCAATTCTTCTTTTTTTTTCATTTGCACACTTGCCCTAACAACGCATAAATTTGTCACGAATCGGACGAAGCTCGCAGAGTACTAAAAGAGTACATATTAAAATGAGTCGGCCTACCCAAAACGTGACAAAAATTTCCAACAAAAAAGATTTCCTCTATCTATGTAAGACAAAAAATTAAATTGCTACATCACACTACTTTAGCACTAAGGAATGGTAGAGACTATCTAACTTTGCGTTTATCTAATATATTCTAGTTCATTCAGTTGAGATTTCATATATTTTGCTCTCGATGGTGGCGTAGTATCTCTTTCGAGCTAAACGGTAAGGCCCAGCCAGCGCATACGAAAGACCTTTGTTCGCAGAAGACAAAAATCTCCGAAGTGTGGAATACGAGTAAATAGATCACTTACAACTGCATCGAATAACACAAAAGAGGGACTTAAAAGTACCATATCTATGGACCGGCCCACGGCTATGCACGATGACGCTTGTAATCCCCTCGTCTGCGCTGGCCAGCGCTCATTGGCTATGCCTCAAAAGGATGTTAGTAAAAATTATGAGGTCTCAACTGAAATGTCTCGAATAAACACATTAATAACAACTACATACATATGAAAAATACGAGCTACATCGAAGTAAGCGACTACAACTGCACTAACCTACCAGTAAATACATTGCTGTCTTTTTAGATACTAAATCTGTTTACATTTAAGATAACAAAATATTATTATATTCTTTTAATAATTTCATTTGGCTTGTATCGGGCTAACGAGTGACGTGTAATATATTGTATAAAATTTTATAGAATTCTATTACTACAAAAAAAAAAAACGATAAAGCGAGTCACACACTACGCAGATCCGTTACGTAGATATAATTCAAACATACTAGAATCGTTTGTTCGTGCTGATTGTTTGTACAATGTTATAAAGTTGATGTATATTCTGGATTTCCTAGACAGCTCGTCAGAAGAGAATTCTGATTTTCAATTTGATTTTTGCATTAGCATTTACTAAAAGGCGACGAACCTCCAGGTAAAAATCCTATGCCATACATGTGTAGCCATATTTGTGTAAGGAGATAATATTGTCACCATCTTTCGATATCGGTCGGTGCCTAAATATACTTTAAGATTAAATATAAATTATCTACGTTGTGTGTGTTAGTTCATTGAATAACATAGAGAGCGATATTGAAAGATACAGATCTGACCGTATCTGCGTAGTGTGTGATTCACTTAATGCAATGTCATCAATTTCGCTCAAACATACAAAATTTGCATACTCCGATTTCTAATTAGACAGATCAAAATGACATTATAACGATTTTTAAAATAGTTAATATTAAGAAGGGTCATTTTTCGTATATTTCGTAGAATGGCAGGAGCTGACATTATACTTTAAATTGGTAACAGTGAGTGGTGAAAAATATAATATCCAATTTGTTTTAGTATCTCTTCTCTAAAATAAGTAATATAAAACAAAGTCTCTGTCCGCCTATTTCTTCAAAATCACACAACGACCTTTTATACAGTTCTCGCTAATCTAAAACTACGAGACGCTTGTTTAGTTATAACTTAAAAGTTAGCAATAGTAGTTAGCGACATATTCTTCTATAGATTCTGTTTTTTTTCTTCTTTAGATTTTGTAAATTAATTTTGTTGGAATATTACACTCACTTGGACTTTTAGACTTTTACTTTCTCCACACTTGCCGGAATCTCGTCTGAATGTTAAACGTTACATCCAATAAAATTATTTCTGACACTGTCATTTGTCTACGGCTAATTAATTATCAGATTATAATCACTCGTAGTTTGTTCTCTAGTGACGCATTAAGTAAAAAATAAATTAATTTACTGAAACGCTATAATGTATATAATATTCCTTAAGTTTTACATAATATATAGACTATTTAAATATATTTAAAGGGGAATGGGGTTTTAGAAGGAATTACCGATTTGTTCGACACTGAGCAGACGTAAAGAAACACGACTAAACAGATATACGTATAGAAACCAGACTGAGTTTTAGAGTATCTGTATTTTATCTATGTGATGAGTAAAAACACCAAGATGGATTTATATTAATATTACCTTTCTATATTTTTGTGATTTATAAGTATCAAAATGTCAGACATATTTGGTTCGATTGGACAAAACAGTAGCAACAGTAGCAGAGAGAAAATTCAAAATGTTCTGGTTCTAACTAGGTTGTTAACAAGTCTGTAATCCAGTTTCACCTACAAAATCCTTGGTGGAGACACTGTCGAACTATTTCGATGATAATGTTTACATTATACTTCTGTGACGCCATACATTCTTAAGTGCGACCTTCTTACCTACACGCAAATGCATCCACCAACTTACATATTTAAACTTTAAGCGGATTTTGTGAATTCTATATGAAAATATTATGAATTTATTGGAATATAATTGAGTATATTGGAATTTATTTCGTTGTTTCATTGAATTTCTGTGGAATTATTGACAATTCAACAAAAAATTGTTAACAAACACCGTTATATATTTTTAGCGGCAATAATTTAACATGCAGATTGAAACTTAACTATTTTTTTTTATTAATATAGGCACAGCAGCAAATTCATTTGTATTTGAAGATGTTTTTATTTAAGTATGTTTGATGGAGATTATTTTGACAACTTATTATTTTAGCGTATTCGACCATTTAAGAACGAACTTACAATGAATTTGTCGTCAATATCCTTATTAATAATGATTAACCTTAATATAAAATATTAAGAAAATACATTTATATAATGTGTATGCGCCATTCCATTAATCTTCATTTGTAAACATTTTGGAGCTAATCAAATAAACCCTCAAATTGGAAATAACTACCCGTTTTAAAACTTTCAAATGACCTACGATCAATTCAAATCAATCAATTTCAAATGATCATAAGAAATGCAGCTTTACTACATATCTATTTACAAGTTATTTTGATCTTATTACCGTTGGCGTAGGTAACAATTTCATTTCTCCAAAGAATGAATATAATTCTTTTTCTACTTTGTTACGAAAATTTTTTGAGTTACTCATTTATCTCAGAATACAAAACAAATCTGAAGCAGCCTTAAGTAAAAATTTAATTCTTTCTTTAAATGTAAAAGTCGACACAGGCAGGCCGTCGTTCGACTTGATGGTAGGCGGCCACCGTCGCGTATTAACACAAGCAACGCCATAGGTGCCGCAAATGGATAGCTGATCTAAGTAGGTTAAGGGATAGGAGGGAATAGGGAAATAGGATTTGGCATCGCTCACTCACCGACACACAACAAAAATACTGTTACTTCATCGTGGACTTCTTCTGTATGAGGGCGTACTGCCGCCAGTTGTACTGCTCGAATATGCCCTGCGACTACTAATAATGATACTCTTTTACGATAACATGTGTGATAGGTAAAAAAGTTCAATTATCAAATAAAATGTGAATGTACTAAATACGTAAGAAAAGTAATGCTGTCCTATTTTCTCAGACATAATTAAAAAATACATATTTCTTGTCCACACGGCCACTGCTCGCAACAAGTAAGCCATCATTAATAGAGTAGGCTCAGTTTTATGCGCGATCGCGCTTTCTGTATCATTTGGTATTCCGAGCAATTTATACAAAAATATTAAATGAGATCATAATGTCATGTTTATAGTTCATTAACTGGCAACATTTGACAACTCGTTTTATTATCTTAATTAACTGTTTAGTTATTTTTTTAATGGCAACAGTTTTAAATTCGTAACTAAAATGTAGACAACTCAATATTTCCTTATGTTATGTCCATTTTATGGCAAGAGGATCATCACTGTATTGACAATATGGCAAAAATACGTCATTAATTCTTTTCAATAATTTTTTCACTAAATAAATTTATTTACTTTATTTAATTCGTGTTTTGCCAATCCTATAATTAACAAATGAAAATAGTGAAAAGCAAAGGTTAAAGCTAAATAAAATTAATTTGAATATTACAAAAGTTAGAGAGCTCTACTATAATATTTAATACAGAAAAAATACAGATATAATGTATTTCAGATTTTAAAAAATCTCTCTCAATTTATAGAACTATTACTTATTTAAAAAATGTATGCATTTCATTCAAAATATAC
This sequence comes from Bembecia ichneumoniformis, assembly GCA_910589475.2. Lineage (NCBI taxonomy): Eukaryota > Metazoa > Arthropoda > Insecta > Lepidoptera > Sesiidae > Bembecia > Bembecia ichneumoniformis. The sequence continues at coordinate 4,352,143 of OU342537.1, read as the reverse complement.
AAATAATTGAGAAATATATTGAATTTAAAACCGGTTATTTGTACAATATACACTTACAACATTATTTTAATTATATATTCGAAGCCCTTCTGATACACACATCGCTTACATATTGTGTGGTGTTGATTAATTAAAATACATTTATTCTTGTATCAAACTAATAAACAAACTCAAATATCTTGACTCTATTATAGAATACGTCCATGCCACGCTTAGCAATTTGAACTACGCGATCCTTATAATAAATCGCGTTCAAGAAATACATAATTAAATTTACCATCTATACTAAATAAACTGTGCGAACATCTAATCGAATGTAGACATTTTAAAATAGGAATTCTAGTATTAGCATTATAAATACATATTATATAATAAAATCGCAAATGAGCCGTCTCTTATGTATGTCGCTGAGGTGAAAAAAATAGTATTTGGAATTTTTCTTCGTTTGTCTGTGCGTTTGTGCACGAAAAATTCAGAAACGGCTTAACCGATTTGAATGCGATTTTCACTGATGTATACAATATTCCCGTAACAAAAAAGTTACGCCCTATTCTAGAAACGCTTACAAAGTCGCGGGCACAGCTATTCGTGAATAAATAAGACGAGTTATTGTTTTGTATCTGCTACTTGACTTACGGCATTTTGGCACTGAGGGGAAGGTAAGCGTACAAAATTACAAATCAATAATTTAATTACGTCAACAAAAAAAAAAGTATTATTTATTTCATTATCAGAATGTCATAGTATTCGTATAATTGTTTTAAGTCATACAAGGCAAAATCAAAAACAATTGGTTAAAATTTTCTATAAACTGTTTAGCTATCTGTACTTTTATTTATTATTTACTTTTTAAGTTTCCAGTCAACGGAACATAAGCCAACTAACCAAAGACATACATTTGTGATACCTACTCTTAATGTGTATTGCAAAGCGTGACATAGTGCATAGTGGTATAAGAAATTAATATACTTAACTAATATTAAGGATTTATCCAGACTATTAACGACATACATCGTCATACAGCAGTGCAAGTATTGCTTCATTAAGTAATAAAATCATTTTAAAAGTGTGTGAAAATACACCAAAATTATATGTTCTCTTAAAATGGCTACCATGAGAAACTATGAAGACAAAAACTGTGATGTTTCATTGACTAGATGTGAATGTTTAAAATAATATAATAAAAAAAATAACATGTCAAACATATTAAAGAAATTCAAAAAATTGAAAATTATTATTTATAGCTATTAAAAATTAATTCAGAAAAATTTGAGCGAAAAGCGATTTGAACGTAAATTTATTATCAACTCTAAATAATTGCAACTTAAAATAGTTTTTCCTTTGTAATGTTGACTCTCACTTCTGTAGTAAACACATTTTCTCATTCCTGAAAATTAAATTACACTTAAGAAGATTTTGAAATTTTATGAGAAAGTGATGTACTTGTTGTTAGATGTTTACCGTTGTATAAACATCCCATGAACAACACAAGAAATGATTGTAGATCTACAGAAGAATGGGCTGTGGCATCACTTACTAACTTAACTAAACATAAAAGTACCACTGTTGTTATTTCACGGTGGTCGTCTGTGAGGGATACATTACAGCCGGTAAGGTTGGCCAGTTTATGACTCCGAAACGGAGCATGCTCTCTTCATCATCATCTCAGCCGTAAGACGTCCATTGCTAGACAAAGGCCTCCCTCCTAATTTTCAAAAAGTCGACCACCGTCGACCCGCGGCCTTCATCAGGTCGTCTGTCCACGTTGTGGGTGAACATCCTATGCTGCGCTTGCCGGTCCATGGCCTCCATTCAAGAAGCTTCCGGCCCAGCGGCCATCGGCTCTCTGTACTATGTGTGCTGCCCACTGCCACTTCAACTTACTCCGCCGGGTTATGTCGATAGCTTTTGTTCGTAAACGGATCTCCTCATTCCTGATTTGATCTCGGAGTGTAACACCGAGCATAACCCTCTCTATAGCTCGTTGAGTGACGTTGAGCTTTCTTAGGAGACCCATAGTTACGAGACCATGTTTCAGTGCCATATTTCATCCCTGGCAACACAAATTGGTCAAAAACTTTTGTTTTAAGAGACTGAGGAATTTTGGACGAGAAGATGTCTCAGAGCTTCCCGAACGCTGCTCATATGGAGCATGCTCTAGCATTACTAAATTTCATATAGCCAATTAATATTCAATTAGATAGTTCTTAGCTCACCTCTGACAGTGTTCAAAGTCCAAGATCGCCGTACTGTACAGACCACTTCTCGTATGCGACGAGGCTGTGCGGTGAAACAGAAGGACGGATGCGCTTCAAGGCATCCATGAAGTCCTGGTACGTTATACTGCGCACCAAAGACAAGTCGAGGCACTTTACCTCTTCAGGGTCTAATTCTAAAAAAAAATATGACAATCTACATTAGTCTATGAGCATTTGTCCCTCTAACTAAAGTAAAGGATAAGCTAGATTTTCGAATTGCTGACCAATAACAAACATTCATAAATGTTCACAGCAATTTAATACCTAACTCAATAAAGAAAAGTAAAGAACATTTTTAAAGAAATTAAGCAGCAAATTAAATAATTACAACTGTATTTTTAACAATAATAAAAAATGTAACATTATCGAGCCCATTGGTCGAGCAGTTACTATGTTAGCTCTACAACCCAACAATCCCGTGTTATATTCCTCGAAAGGTTCGCCTCAGTCCATTTTTATAGTTCCAAGATATAAGTTTAAGCGTGTATTATGCCTAAACTTAATCTTCATATATATATAGGCATTTCTAATGGTTTAATTTCAGTTGATAGAAATAGAATTGTTCGAGACTATAAAAGCAAGATAGATTAGATCTCATCACTTTCCCACATAATTATTACAATTACCGTCTATACCATTTCTTTCATACTAGTTGAATGCAATCATTGTCTTGTCTGCAGTGCACGGCTATCACTTGTTACATGTGTTATTTCACTTTCTAGAATCAATACCAACGATATTTTTTTCGTTCCATAATAACAAATAAAGAATCTACTCAACGAAACAAATGCCAATGCAGCTGTTATGATATGACCTGACCACAAATGACGTTACGCGCTCTCATGGATGAACTATCGTGGCGTTTTGGCGGCATTTTCAAATAAACAATATTAAAACATGATTTTGAGTACCTAAAAGGCTATAAATAAATAAAATAGTATTTTTTATGGGAATAAATATCCATGAAGATTAATTTAAAACACTTTCTGAAAATTTGTCCGATCCCCTATTACTCCTAAAGTTAGACTATAGTACCCTAAGAACGCCTTGTTTTGTTTATAATGGTTAAAGCTAGTTAGATATATTATGTTATACTGTTAGACACGGGTCTCTCTCTCTCTCTCTCTCTTGAGCGTGAGGACGAATGGGCTATAGTCCACCATGGAAACAAGATTCACTTGTTTTTAAAGATTTATGATGTTTAAGATGAAACTCTAGAACCTAGACTTCCAGCCATCCTATTTTAATATAGTGGGGGGCCTATGGCGTCCCCTATAATTATGGAACTGAAATGATGATGAAAGATTGTTATTGAAACGGTTAGCACTCTATGGTAGTGCTGGTTTCAGTTTGGTCGAAACAGGCCGAGATAGAATATAAAATTAAAATAATTTATTGAAGGCTTCACACAATTTTAACTTATTTAAGAATAATTATAAATGTTTTATGAATTTGCGCCCAAAAAGAAATGGGAGAAAAGTAATCATTATGATAGCGGAACGCGCACTGAAAAGCGTGCATTTGAAATAATGTAAATTAAAAGTGTAAGAAAAGCATGAAAATGAAAATGGAAGGTATCGTCGCACCTCTGATGGGTCCGAGGGCGGCGTCTCTGCATAAAGCGGTGAGGTCGCTGCCCGAGTAGCCGTCGGTGAGTGCAGCGAGACGCGTCAGCTCCTCCTCGCCGATTGCGGCGGCGGCGGCGCCTCGCGCCAGCACTCGCCGCAGCAGCGAGCTGCGCGTGCGCACGTCCGGCAACGACACGTACACGCGCTTTGGGAAGCGTCTGCAAAATAGTGCTTTTCTTTTTTCTATAAAAAGATAAGGTACTTACGCGTGTAACCTTAAATCTTGATATATAATTTTAACAGTAAAAGAATAAATAAAGTATTATAAATAAAAACATAATATTAACAGTTAACATTGAAGCTATGTTATATAATAAACTCTCATTAGAAAATAACTTGATGGCGTCTTACATAGGCGCGCGCAACTTCGGTAACACACTAAAATTACATTCATAATCTTCTTAACAAAAGAAGTAGGTGTAACTTCTGAAACGACACACTTCTCACACAATCCACACTACTCGCACAATACATACAGTTTTAACACATTCTCCGCAGAGAATCTGTATCACCTACCACTCTCAAGAGAAACTGACTGTGCATTCCATTAGATTTACTTTTGGGAGAATAGTAAAAATTTTTTTTACAAATCTGTCATTTTGCAAAAAAATAATAATGAGATCTTTCTTTTGTAAAATGTTTTCCATAACCTGACTGATACGTAATATTTGTTAAAAATAACAGTGTAAAAACCCCTATCATCTAACTTCCCTGTGTTAATTTTAATTTTAGCAAAAAAAAGTTATAATAATATGAACTTTTTTATGTAAAACTGTAAAACTCTTAACATTTTTGTATAATTTGGGAAAACACCAATTTTTTTTTCACCCCTTTCTACAGGTTGAAATCAAAAATTTCTTTCACCCATCGATATTTCATATCTTCTAGAGACTTACATCAAAAATGTTCCTGAGGTACTAAAATTTTAATTTCTTAGTCAATTTTTCCAGATTATTTTATAAGCAAATTTTTGATACCTCGGGTTACATTATTGTAGTTTTCGTTTTTTCTCTAATTTTTTTGGAAAATAAATAACTGCTTATGCTATTCGCCGATAATGTAGCTTACTATAGGCGAAAGAATTTTTAAAATCAGTTAAGTAGTTTTTGAATTGATCCATTACAAACAAACATACAAAAAACAAATCTTTTAATATATTTTTTTTGAATTTTTCTATACAAATGCTAAATTCATACTGTAATCGTATATTGGGCACCGTGTTTGGCGACTAGACCATCGTCAATTCGACGCAGCTAACACTTGTATACACTAATGTTGCAAATGTTACAACCAGTACCTTAACGCAGCTTCGTCAAGTTCCTGCGGACGGTTGGTGGCAGCCATCACGATGAGTCTATCGGCTCCGGCCGCCGGTAGACCATCGAATTCGACCAGGAACTCGGTCTTCAGACGGCGCGAAGCTTCGTGTTCTCCTGTAGACCGTTCACATAACAACGAGTCCACTTCGTCGACGAATATAATTGATGGCTGCACAAAAATATTCATGTAGTTATATTGTTACCTTTTTGAGAATACTTTTTAATTAAAACATGAAAGTCAATAAATTATAAAAGTTAAAATTTCTGATATTTGGTGGAACAGTACTTTTTTTCTGGATGAAAGCTACCCTATGTCCTTTTCTATATAGGGATAGAACCAACTAGTAGAAACCAACTACTCAACCTATCATGATGAAAACATGTATGCAAAATTTATGATGATCCCTTGAATATATAAGGCGTGAAAGCGTAATAAAAAAAAACACACACTTTATAATATTAGTAGGTTTGATATTCGGGCAAAAGTGACGTAAAAGAACATTACCTGTAACTCTCGTGCGACTTGAAACAAAGCGCGCACCATTTTCTCGCCCTCCCCGACGTATTTACTCGTCAATGTCGCCGCCGATATGGAGAAAAATGTCGCCGAACACTCCGCAGCGACGCACCTCGCCAGTAAAGTTTTACCTAAACAAAAATACTGCGTTCTAACTACATTATTATTCTGATTCATGGATAGTACATTCATCTAGAAAAATATATTAAGCTTTATATTTAAAGGCCATTATAGAGAGTCAAGACATTTTTTAAACAGATTCTAATAAGTCGCTGCGCAAACGCTGGCAGTATCGAATATTTTTTATTGGCAATCTCCATATTGTGTTGAGTGCATACAAATAGTGTCTACGTCTGCGCAGGGATCGATTGATTTCATATTGTTTACAATGAAACGTTTTGGCAGGGCCTAAAGTCTTGAAAAAATATAAAATATAGTCACAAAAGACAATATGCTTTATCTAATTATAGTACCCGGCAAACTTCTTAGCCATCGCGTGAGGTGGTGGGGGAAAGTTTGTGCATGGTACAAAAATATTGTTTCAATGAAAAACGCTATTTTTTTATTACTGGGTTTTTATTGATGGAGCTAATAACGTTTTAGTTGGTGGTATAGAGAGAAAAGAGATCACGAGAGAAGAAGAGACCTATTTTTCGTTTCTGCGCATTCAAGGTCGTTTGTCCAAGAAGTTTGCCGGCTACTATACTATTGGTAAAACATAATTTATGCAATATTACCACATGAGAAAAAAGTTTCAAATTTACCATTGAAAACAATTGAACACAAAATAAATGGCTTTATTAGAAGGAATTTGTTAGCGAATTTATACAACGATATTTATAGCATTATTTACAATTATCTTTAGTTAATGTGTTAATTTGGTTTCTCTATTCACACAAATTAGAATTCGCCGCGGGTGTGAGTAAAGGATGATTTACGTTACACCGTCCCGGAGCCGGTCGTGGCATGGTCAAATATCTATAGTATCTATGCTTTTGTGTGAACCAAATGGTCGACGGACTCGTGCCACAGCCGTAGGTACGGCAACGAAATATCGATGTGTATTTTTTCCTGAATTCGGCCTGGTTTGGTCACGACACGGTGTAATATAAATGTATTAGCAATAGGGGATCGGACAGTAATCAGATTAAAATCTAAAATGTACTTAGAGAGAAAATATATAATTTTTTACGATTATTTATCGAATAATAAATTAATATAATTCATTTAAATATTTTTAAATGAAGAAATAAAATTTTATTATTTACAATATTTTTAATCTATACTGAAACACCAATCACAGTGCGTGACGTCATTTGTGGGCAATCATTGTCTTATGCCAATGCAGCTGTTATGTTATGATATGACCACAAATGATGTTTGATGAACTATCGTGGCGTTTTGGCGGCATTTTCAAACAAACAATATTAAAACATGATTTTGAGTACCTAAAAGCGGTATAAATAAATAAAATAGTATTTTTTATGGGAATAAATATCCATGAAGATTAATTTAAAACACTTTCTGAAAATTTGTCCGATCCCCTATTGCTATAGCTGCCAAATCAGGTTGTGAATATTACATTAATAGTTTTCACACTCAACAGAAAAATGATCAAAAATCAATAAAAAAGAAAATTCGAAACGGATAGACACTCGCTACATACAAGGGACACGGTCGAGCAAATAAGTAAACAGTCCGGTGTAGCATTAATGGCTCAGTCTGGAAATGACACGGCAAGGGCGCGGCCCGGCGACGGCGCGGTGTAACCTGAATGATCTTTTAAAGCTCGGGCTCCACCAAACCAGAGATGAGCGGAGATATGTGAAGCGGAGATAACGTGTTGTTACACATCCCCGCTAGGGTGACTCCACCGAAGCGAAGCTGCCTACGGACTAGGGCGGAGATTCGTACAGACGTCTCCAAACCGCTGCGCGCCGTCGTCGGCTTGTGAGTCATAGTTTACCATACAAATATGACATATTTCATCTTAGCTCTGCTCAACCGTCGCCACTGAAGCTGAGCAAAGATGAGTAAATAACGAAATCCTATTGGTTGCTTCCAACACATCTCAGCTCTCCTCGTCTCGTCTCCGCTTTGGTGGAGCCCGTGCCTTAAAGGTGCAACACTGAAAGCTTAACATTTACACATAGAAATCGTAGAATGCGTTTATATTATACCATTTCCCGGTGGACCGAATAGAAGTAAACCTCTCGCCGGTGACCGCAGACCAGTGAACAGCTCCGGTCTCAACGATGGAAGCACTACCATCTCTTGTAAAGCCTGCTTTGCAGCCTGTTTGAGATTCAATTTAATATTTATCATTATTATTTAACTTTTACAGCCAAGAAACGCCTACTGACTGCTAGACATACGTCTTCCCCATAATAAACCAATGAGGAGTACGATTATCCCTGTATCCACTGTACAATCAGTGGATACAACCGTATCCACTGTATTGTTATTATTATACGGTCAATGTTTTGTCAGAACACCTAGTGTGGCGTTAACCAGCACCACCAGAACACCAGCACTTGGGAGTCTTTGTTCTATGTATTCTTTTATCAAGGGAGTCGTTGTCAGTTTTTTTATCTATGTGGCCAGTCCACTGCTAATTCAGATTAATAATAAGTAGTATACTAATACCACCTAATACTAAGTGATATGTCGGTGAATTTTTGAAATGGTTTCTCTCATCCTAAATACAAAAACTTTGTGGTTGACATAATCTAAAATGTGTTGGGTTTATCCAGATCTTAAATTTTATTTTTAGACATAAAACAGTTTCAGAGCCTAAAAAACCTATTCTAAGATGTCTACCATCTCTCAAAGTATAAATTATTCAGTTACATTCTGCATAGTCAAATGTCACGTGTTCCAAAAAAAGTTATGTTAGTTACGTTCGGTTATACACAGATGTCACTGCTTTTTATGAGTTAAATAGTTCATTTTTCGACGACAGATGTCGCTGCACCGGTAGGTTATAACGCGCTATCGTTTCGTTCCTCAACGCGGACTATACTTTTGATATAAGGTTGTTTTTATAAGCCCAGAGAATAAAATTAGGAAACATTAATACATGCGTCAGCTGTCGCACAAATGCCAAAGTGACAGATAACGTAACGCTTATATGAAAATCGATTCTTAAGGAGTAAATTCCAAACTATTTTTTATTAATTAAAATGTTATATTGTTTGCTTTCCGACATAGTTCATAAAATTAACTTACATATTATTAATACTTTAATCAATTTAGATTTATTATATTTGAATGACATTTTTATATGACTGAAAGTATATTTATCCTTGTGTAATAATAATTAATAAAATATCTTGATTCACCAATACAATAGTACTTTTTAATGTAAAGGTTTTGCAAGCAAATCCACTGAATGAAAGGTGGTTACTGTCGCCTAAAACACAGACAAAAGCAGATGCAAGTGCACTGCTGACGTTGGAAGGGTTAAGGGTAAGGACAAGATGGGCATAGCATATGGCATCTAGAACTTTTGAATCACACTCTGAAACACAAGTGCCCTTTTTTTCAAAGTTTTTTCCTGTAAGTGACTGCCCAGTTTATGAATAGCATGTTATGTTATGTTTATGAATAGCATGTTCATTGTTTAAATTACCTCAATTAATTTAAATATTTTTACAGTTTCAATATTCATACTTCTTTGAATCATTATCGCTTTTCGTGATAACCATTATTGCTTTTAAATCTTTCTATATACCTAAATACACTTAGATGAAAAGCCAAAACTGAAAACAGCATAAACTGAAATTATTACACACAGACAGACAGACGACTGAACACACTCTTGAACAGTTTCTATAGTACCATAGAAATTAAGACGAAGAGCTTGGAGTTAGAGAACTGATATCTTTCAGCCGCCTTTGAATTTAAAGAAATCAAATTCTCTCTCTCGTCGGTCTGCTGACCTAGATCACCAACCTTCCGCAATGCTGCATCGCAACTGCCTCTGGTATACCTTGTTTTTCTTTATATTTACTCGGCTCATAAGGGTAGCAGTTCCTCTAGAATTTGCTAAATGCAAAAATTTGAATGTTAAACAAAACACAAACTTAATGCATCACTACACACGTTTCTCTCGAGTTATAGAAAGGTTACTTCCTTACCTCTTGTCCTGCAATGTCATCCCATTGCACTTTAGGCCCACCCTCGACGATTTCGTCCAGTATAAGTTGAACCAATTTCGGATCGACCCCGCGAACAGTTAACGCTGGCTGCGGGGTTCTACTTCTGGTGGGCGTACCGCGCTGGGAGCCTCCGCCAACCATGCGTCGTACCGGCGACCCGTTTACTGGTACCTGGTAGGCGCTCTGATTGTGAGAGGGTTGAGAAATATGATGGTTAATGGAGGTGAAGTGTTAATGACATAAATATTAATTGCTTTTTTTTTATTATAAAATACTCGATAGATTAGAAACATGCGACAATATATGCAGAGTAAATTTGAAATAATTATGCAAACTTTACTGTAATCTTTCATGAATATAAAAATTAATATTATCTCTTTAACAATCTTAAAATAAGAAGTCAAATTACTACAAAATAATAAAATATTACTGTAAAACACTTTCTTAAGGGCTTTTAATACGATTCAAAATTCTATGCTTTATACTACTACAGCATGACGATTGTTGCCCTAGTAAAATACAATTAAATTTGAATTATATGAAAAACCCTAAGGTACAAAATTCTATGAAAAAAAAATCCTCCAATTTTCGCAGGCCCTAAATGAATCACCCATTTTATAGGTAAACTTAAAAAGTAAAACCTTATCTGCCTACAAAATTTCATCCAAATCGTTAGCACAGTTTCCGAGATACGCGAAATAAATAAATTTATATACATATATATATATATACAAGAATTGTTAGTTTAAAGTTATTAGATAAAAATTTTAAAAAATGTTTAGTGAATTCGATAAATGAATGTGTGTTACATGAAAACGGTACAAAAACAAGAATATTGAAGCACTCACTGAAAGCTGTCGCTTAACAGCTGGGGGTGTGGAAGCCGGCTTAACTGGGTACCTGCTGTACCCACTAGAGCTATTTGGCTGCGACGATGACCTTCCCATAGAGCGAGGTAACGTCTGGGACTTCATTAGTGGTCCGCCCCCACCGCTTGGGACTCGCCGCCCTGCCGACGTCAACTTGCGACCTGCGACTAGAGGACACACAAATATTGAGTACCTATTTGGTTTAAATTAAAAAATTTGTTCGGGTACAATAAAAACATAACTTGCTACAATACACAATTTATTATTATATTACTATTATATTTGCGATATACATATGACAATATAAAGCATAAACCAAATGCCTTGCAAAAACATATCGACAAAAAAAGTTTTAAATATACATATTATGCAGGAATTTTTACAGCCTTTTACAATCCAGATAAATTTAAAGAGCACTTGCATTGAGCCGTCAATACTCTTCAAATAAATCAACATAAGAAATGATTCCAAATTTGCATATTTGGAGACAGATATTCAGTACTGCCAAAGCACGCGAATATGCTTTTTAAACTAAACATTGTCAAAATTTGAAGAGCTACGAGATCAATATAATATTAAACTAATATTTATATTGAAACGACTCAAAAACCAAAGATTGGTTTAGTAATCGTCTACAAAAAATCTTTAAGAGGCTCCACACCATCGATAAGATAAAATCACTGCTTTGTTTTCTTCAAACATAAAGCCAATGTAACAATATATATATATATTGATGCCTACATAGCTTCCTGTTCTATATTTCTGACGAGTATGATAGAGTATGTAAATAAAATTTGAATGTCTTGCTTTGTTATAAAATCGATTCAAGTTGGTTGTTTCAAGAAGTATTGAACAAATGATAGAATTTCATTTACACTATAAATGACAGGAACAGTTTTTCATTGAATTCAATAATTCCAGAAAAACAACGGTTTTTGAATATTTTCGAGTAGTGGATGCGGGGACCGGGTCTGGAGAGCCCAGTTGCCCAAATTAGAGTTTACAAAAAAACTTAGTTGTACGAAAAATGTACCTAACGTACCTACATGTAATACGTAATTTGTCAGTTATGTACGAGTATGTTTCGATCCATATTGAGATTACAGTACTGCAGTTTAATAAAACGCTTCATTTAATATTGAAGAGTGATGCTTTGTTTACAGACCTGGATGTTTGCCAAAATGTTTGCTCAAAGTTCATTGCCAATCCACACAGTTAAAGGAGAAAGTAGATTATGTAGATATGTACTAGTTTGCCCGCGACTGTATTTTTATAAATGTAGTAAGTATACATTTTACTTTCGCATATAACGAAAACGACTCTCAATGATTTGAATTAAGTTTTTTTATGAAGATAATGTCTTATTCTTTAAGTCTACTTAAATAATAGATTGGGGAAAAAGTTTCTTCACATTTTATATGAAAACTCAAGACATTTTTTTTTCAAAGTTTATTTACATTTAATTACAGTATTTATGTGCCATTTTGTTCGATGACTTTTTGCCATCTTGCTGTAGAAATTTTGGGACTTCTGATAAAAAAAACGCGACAAGTAGTTTTGCCAGTATTCTCTTGATGTTAACCTGACGATCGAAAACGATTAAACCAACTTTATGCTCCTCTTACTGAAACTGCACTAGGTCCATAAACATCACAATTTTTTTCACGGCTTGCGTTGTATTTTTTCCTTTTTTGTAATGAAAATTTTGAAATGTATCGAATTTCTTCATTGGGTTCACTCATTTTGACAGAAAGAAAAACAAATGAAAAATAGCTGGAAACAACATTTTACTAATTTGTTTCTTTTTTTGAAATGTAACCTTTTAATGTCATCAAAACCAGCCAGATAGAAATAGTTTTTATACAATTTTATACATACTATATGCGAAAAGACTTTTTCCCCGACGTAATAGTGTTTTTCTTGTAAAAGTGCAATTTTACACATAAAAAAAATGTTTTATAATTAAAACTATAGTAAGTTTGTAGTACTTGTATTGTTAGATGATAATCAACTTATCTCAAAATTTTGAATAGGCTAACAATGCTATTATACTAATATTGTATATGATATAGATTATATGACATGCACCAATATTGTACTAAGTATATTATTACATATACAATATACCAATAAGTTATTTATGTTGGTATAACCATGATAGTGACATGTTATCACTGATAGATTATTGTTTAGTGAACACAAATTAAATGTCGTCATAAAAAATACTGGTTTCATTATTTTAGTAAAGTGTTGTGTGGGCGAGCTGTGGCAATATAATAGCCCCGTATCCTAAATCGTCCGCGCAAATGGCGTAATACGGTACAGAGACAAGATTTACGTGTACACTATTACACATTTACTTTCAATGAAGACAAATAAATAAGAATAAATTAATAGGCTAAATACTTTAAGTCACTAAAGACAGAATCAATAGCAACAAATGTGACCAGGTTTGTTGATATCTGTCAATTTTTATACATTTATTCATACAGTGATTAGCATATTCTTCCGTTATAAGGAATTATGTGTACCCCAGTAATTCATAATTTAATGAGCCCGATGGATGAGTAGTTAGGGTGCTTGCTTTAGCGCTTCCGTCTCAGAGGTCATTTGGAATGAACTTTTCAAAGTTGGCTCTGGTATGGATTTAAAAAGCAATGGGGGCACACTGCATTTTGCGGACATTTGGGCAGGCCGTCTAGCGGCGGTAACCACCTCCTTACAGAAGACCACCGAGAAATAATAGCATGTGTGCTGTTGTGTTTATGTAAGTGAGTAAGGACTGCCAGAGCCTATTTCCTATCTCTTCCTAATCCTTATCCTTAATCCTACTACGGTCGCCAGCGCACTTGCGGCATCTGTGACGTTGTTTGTGTTATAGGCGAAAGTAGCCACCTACCATCAAGTCGACTGTCAGCCTGTCTGTTGAGCTTAACTTAAAAAAAATATGTCATCATTCATAATTCAATGATATTATTTTTAAGTGAGTGCATTTAATATGTGTTTACTCTAAAGTAACAAGTTTTTCTCTTCTCAAATGGAGACAGTGCTATTAGATGCTTCACTATTTATTTTTATGAAATATTGATTTCCTATAAGCAGGTAAAAGCAAAAAAATCTACAATTATCTCTCTCTCTCACTCACACACAACACTCACACTATGGATAAAGTATTTATATTTAAAAAATGAAAGCAAATAATTGAAAGCAGGTGAACCTACAATGCAAACATTGACAATAAAACTAAGCACTCCAATGTGGATCCAATTTCAGTACAGTTTAGTTAATAAATTTTAAATTTAGCAGTATTATAATTATCTATAAATGAAGAGAGATGTTAGTCACAAAATTTTGATATCATTGAGAAATTTTGCAGTAGGTTATGTCAAACGAAGCTAAGCATATTTTGTGGTTTTCTACCTTCATTTGATGGCTTAGTTTGACCAATGTTACTTTCTGTATGCGCAAGTAATGTTGTCTTGGACTTCTCTAGAGGCCTTCGCCCCTTCAGAGGTGATTCTGTAGGCTTTTTGTCACTCCTCTCTGGATCACTCTCTACCCCCAACTTACTGAGGGCGACAAGGTTTGCTACATGGGAGAATAGGGACCAAATTAAACCTTATTTTTTAATAAAATTCAAATAAGCTTGGCATGCAAATACATACAGCCAATTCAAAAATAGCTTAAACCAAATAGCTTGAGTAAACATAGCAGTGAAGGGCACATTATATATATTTTTTAAATTTGTATAGTCTGAACTTACCAAGAAAGTGTAGACGATCTTTAGCCATGCCTAAATTAGTTTTCATTTTATCGTGTAGCCTCTGAGCTCTTTGCCAAGCGTCCCCTCGACCTCCCCAGCAGTCCACAGCTATACCTCGTTCCAACTCATATATGCCTTTCTTATACAATTCTATTGCCAGTTCCTTTTGACCTGATTAAATAAAAAGAGATTCTTTACACCAATGTATACATAATCAACATTAATGTATTGATTGAAAATACTAAGTAATTTTAATTAATAAATCCTATTATGAGATGTCTGTTGGGTAAATAAAAACATAAATACTGAATTAGTAATTTTTGAAATAAAATCTACTAATAACAAAAAATATGGTATCCTAGGAAATGTAGGATATGTAAAAAAATGTTATGTAAAAAAACAAACTTGCTACATGGGCAATTATCAAGAATTATCAAGTACTTCCACACTCATTTTAAGCAACTTCATTTGATTTCAGAAACAAACATAAACATTTGATCCACAATTTTAACAAGTCATACGCATTCATCATTCGAGCTTAAAATGTGCTTGGGGTTGCTTGCGGATTAATTATCCGCAATTTTTATTACTAACTAGCGTTCCGCCCCCGGCTTCGCCCGGCGTGCAATTTTTATATACCCTAAAACATTCCCCGTTTATCCCTCTTTCCATTAGCGAAAACCGAATTAAAATCGGTCTACCCGTTCACGCATGATGCCGTGACCAGGAGAAATAGGGATTCATTTTTATATATAAGATTTTGGTTTTTATTTCATTTTGTTTTTATTAGTTAGAAATCAGTGTTGTTTTGGTTAATTGTTGTGTTACATATAATTATTTGTTGTTGTTGCTTTGTTTAAATGTTTGTTTTGTTTGTTTGCTTAATTTACAGCTTCTCCTGACTGCGACTATTGGTAACCCATTCTATACTTTATTTTCATTCAAAAAGTTTTAAACTTTATAACCTACTTATAGACCTAGATGCACATTCCCTCACAAAATTAAACCAACATTGTCACTGTATCAAATAGGCATATCTGTACTACAAAAATGCTTTCAATTATGTTCTCAGATTTGATTCACAGTAGGGTAAACTTTGGAAATGAACTTTTCAAAGTTGGCTCTCTAGTCTGAATCTGGCAAGTAAAGGCCGTTTCGCAGTATTAGTAACCAACTCCTTATAGAATAACAGCACTGTGAAATAAGAGCTGTGTGCTGTTGTGTTTCGGTGAGTGTGTAAGGAATGCTAGAGCCCCTACCTAATCCCTTATCCTTAATCAGAAATGCAACTCCTGTGACTTGTGTTATAAGCTATGGTAGCCACCTACCATCAAGTGGATCGTCAGCCTATCTGTCGACCTTAACATTAATAAAAGTTCTAAAGTAAGATAAAAATATATGAAGTCCTAAAGGAAGATTCTTTTCATAATGTTATGTTTTGAGTGACACAACTAAAAATAACAGTACAGTATATGTACCACACTAAGTAAGCATATATTTTATGAAAGAATATATTATTTTATATCGATAATTCCAATTATCAATCGATAATTGGAATTATCGATTGAATCTAGTGTTCAGTCTTAAAGGTGCAAGTAAATTTAATAGACGCTTTTATAACAATGTAACTGAATTATTCTTCACATATAAGTGATGAGTCATACTTTTACAGAAACAAATAGAGTAGACAAAGAATGAAAAGTAAGGAGTCCTCTCACCTTCATTCTCTTCATCAATCTTCAATGCCTTCGATATATACTCAAAGGCTTTTCGGTGGTGATGTTTCTGTTTAGCCAAAAGAGGGTCTCCAGGACCCACATTGTGCAAGTGAGACATTTCTTCAGTGTGAGTTAACTCAGTAGTCACAATACCGTCTTTTACTACAACTTCCAAGTGACATTCTCCATTCTTACGAGGTTTGTGCATGAAACGGTGTGATGCACTATACAAATATTTAAAAACAATAAACAATTGATATAAAATAGATCTCAGTATGTTAAAAAGAATAATAATTGGGAAAGAAACAACGTAAAGATTCCTTTTATGGACAGATGGTTGCGAATCATTTCGCAACGCTGACCCCTTTGCTAGGTCTGCATTTGTTTTCTTTGATTTTCGGTTTGGGGACCTTGTAGTTTTACGCGACAGACGACCACCATTGGAGTCGTCACCCGAAACCATTAAGAACAGTAGGTACAAAACCTCAATAACAATACTCCATGTACTTTTGTAGCAAGGAATCGCACGTTCATCAATAACTTACAGTAATATTACTCGTTTATTATTATAATTAATTACAACAATAACGAATTGGAACAAAATATCGACTGAACTGACGTGCTAACAGAAGAGAAGAATGACAAACAAACGAATGACAACGACAGTAGAGTAGAGTGCGCGCGCAAACTATTTAAAGGGTGCGATTTCATATCCAAACTGCCGATTTGAGATTGAGTTTTGGTTGATTCGACAAATTGCGATATTTATGTTACCATGTTACCTAGTCAGTGTTGCTGTTAGGACAATCTAGTTTGTGCCTTAAAACTTAAAATAAAAAAGTGGCCAGTTTTGTAAAAAAAAATGTGGCTTTGGAAATGTGGCTAAAAACATTTTATTATTATAATCATAATATAATACTATTATAATTGTAATAGTATTTTTGGCCTACTTCAATACCCTATTACCATTTATAATATAATATAATTATTATACAGGTATCCATGAATAAATGGGTTTAATTAAAACAGTACCTACATAGTATAAGATAAAAATGTATTAAAAACTGGTTACAAAGTTTTTAGCTAGTAAAACGTTTACTGTTAAATTATTACTGTTTATTAAGAATTACTGTTAATTTTTTATCAAAATATTAAAAATCAATTTCAAGGTCTACAATGTAATCTGGTAAGTCTCGAATTTCTTAGTCAATGTGTGATGATGGTATTTCGATTTGTTTTATTGGTTTGACCTTTTTTGTAATTTTGCTTAAAGCTTCAGGTAGCAAAACCAAGTTGTGTAATTTTTTTTTTAATATTTTTAATTGGATTCTAATCATAATTGTGAAATTGAGTGTCAATGCACACACTGTGCATTTCTAATTTCTAGTCTGTTCAGAATAGATTCGTTTTGGTGGGTAAAATAGATTATTTTTTGGCTAAAACCGTTGAAAATCCGCTAGATCTAGCCACAAAGAGACTAAAACCGCAACACTGTACCTAGTAAGCAATTGACGTCTACTAATCTACTTTCAACATTTTCAAACTAATTTTCAAACATGTTGAATGTCAAATTATTATTGTCCGTCCTAGCCATAGACAGACATAAAATACAAATCCTAGTAAATGCCAAGTCGAAACATTTTGATTTGAATGAGCATGAATAGTGAATGAATAGAGCAGCTGATTCAATTTGGTGTCATTTGCGAGTCGGAAGCCTATCTTGCACAAACTACATAGAAGATATTATACTAGTTTCTTGTCGCACATATGTTCGCTACCTTATTCATATAATTGCTATAAAAATATTTTTATAAACATATTTTTTAAATTAACAATAATGAAAAAAGTTTGGATTAAGTTGTTACACTTAGGTATAAAAGATTTACCAAATTTATGGGATAAAAGAAACAGCAATTATTTAAACCAAATTTAAACAAAAATATGCGACATTCAAGCATTGTGGTAGTACAACAAAAAAATATGTCATAAGGAAATAACATTCTGGCAATATTATGAACGGTACGCCATCAGTTGCTCATGCAGTTTATCTTGCTCGCATTATTGTTCAGTCAGTTCAATAAATTCAAAACTAAACTTCAAATTGTTTAAATGAGCCAATCACTCTGTTCAATCTTAGGTCACTTGAACGCAACCCAATGACTCATCCAGTCCCGCAGGAAGCCCGTTACGGTGAATCTATTACGGCAACAAATGTCATTCTTTACGACCTAGACGTTATTGCACAAACGACACCTAGGCATTCACGGACAAGTAGACCTCCTAGACACCCCCATACCCCCCACATTAGCGCTTCTTAATGGTAATAGCATCCCTCTTTAAAAGACGGAGATCCCGACCCCCGCCTCATGACCGTTATCCGTTAGTGCCGTACCCTACCACCTAGATTATATAGTTCAACCAACATCCAGACACTGACGGAGAATCAGAAAAAGGTAAACATCAGTGGCCCTCCCGGTCCCCTTCTACCCTAAAGCAACAGTTTAAACTTTCCTACAATTGATCGCTTCTCCCTATCTACATCGCGATTTTCATAATCGCCTTGTTTGCAGGGTTTGAACATTTTTAACGCTCGCGACAAAGTCCAGTTACACTTTAAAAGTTTTAGGTCTAAAAGTTATAAGCAAACCGATAGGGATTTTAATGCAGTAAGAGTCCCACATACCTTTGTGAAAATAAGCAATCCAAAGTGCTGTTTTTATCCCTTCACAGGTATCTTTTGAAGATTTCTTCTTTTCTTAAAAAAAAGCTTTTTTTAAAGTTAAAATCACAAAATTGGACAGAGATTATAATAAAATCGTTTTTAAACCAATAATTTCGATTTTACCTTTTCAGCGTCACAAATTGGCAATTATTTAAAATACAACTAATATTTATAGTTTATTAGTTGTACAAATTATACAAATAAATTTAAAACTTAAGGTCGTCATTCTTAGTTAAGCATGCGATCTTATAGTTTGTAGTTTAACATGAAAAGAAAAAAAAGACCAAGTTATGCATGCATTCTGCAGTTTGAGTTCAACCAAAGATGTTGCATTAGTCTCAACTATTCAATACTTTTTGAAGTATAATTTGGTATAATAGTGTTCTGTAATCCTTTCACTGAACATCTATGTATTAAATATATGCATCTATCGTCATTAGTGACACATTGACAGCTGTCATACACGTCTGACTGATATGATAACGATTGTTTTGTCTCATTTTATTTCATTGGTTTTTAGATCAGAAGGCGGATTTGGGATTAAATTGCATTGTTGTCTTTTTTCATGGTGAAAGTTAAAGTTATAACAGCCATTTACGGGTATATTCTAATTATCTTATTAAACTTATATTATTTAACATAGAAAAATAAAAATAACGTGTTTGTAACCTCAACAGCTTGCACAGATCTTTATTAACTTTCTTAGTACATTCTCAATTGTTTTTAAAATAAGTAATTGATTGTCGGTTTACCTACTTAGTGTTACCAATAAATTAATAATTAATTCTTAAAATCCGGTGTCATTCTTTGCATTGTCTGCAGAAAATGGCAGGGATAGAACAGATTACGATAGATATGAGGTCAACATTGGCAATAAATAATGAAGATGATGACATCGTGGACCCGTGGAATGTTTCTGGGAAATCAGAGACAGGAATTGATTATGATAAATTGATAAGTAAGTATGAAATATGTTACTATGATTTTAGAGCCCATTTTCCTATTGCTTCCTAATCCCTTATCCTTATCCTACTACGATCGGCAGTGCGTTGGCGTTGCTTGAGTTATAGGCGATGGTAGCCACCTACCATCAAGTGTACCATCAGCCTGTTTGTCACCCTTTAAAAAATCAGCCTACTGCTGGATACCTATCACTGTTACTTATCATGATTTAGAAACATGTTACTTGAATTGCTGTTTACTTGTGGTTAGTGTATTTATAAAGGTTACTATTAGTAAAATATATTATAATTATAGTATCTTTTAAGTTTTTAGTAGTGACAATCACATCACATTTCAATCATATTTCAGAAAAACTGGAATGTTAAAGCTCTTCCACTGATGTTTTGATGAGTGGAAATTAGATGCTAGAATTTAGTTCCTATCTTATTTCTTCTCATTAATCTTACTATTAAATTTCATATTAAATTATTTCATTTTAAATTTAATTTATGTCATATTAAATTTATGTCTTGCTTAGTGTAAGTATTGATAAACAACAGGGATCAACTGAATATGAAGGGAATACTGAATACAAACCATTAAGTGGGTCATCAGACAGTCTTCCAAATTTCATTTTACATACACAATATGTAATTATGTATAAAGTAAATTTCTTACATAAATAAGTATTTATTAAAGAAAAATAATGTTAATTTTTCACAAGTGTCATTATTTTTATAATCTGAATGATGCCAGATTCTTATAAGATTCCTAAATAAGTCAACAGCTTTTAATGAAATCTGTAAGAACAAAGTGAAACAACGGTTGGGATGTACTTTACGGGGTGCTGAGATGAAATGAATTCGCATAAAAGTTTGCATCCCTATTAATACATATTTTTATGATGCTATCAGAAAGGTCGTATGATGGGGTGAAACTTTAGTAATTGAAATTGATGCCTTTGGAGCTAGAGGTTTTATGCCCGATTCCTCTTACAGAGCAAATCCGATTTAAAATGGTTACCTTAGGAGGTCAAAGGTCATGACCTCAGAGTCAAATGTCATGGTCTGAGGGTCAAAGGTCATGGGTAGACTCGTTCCCCCACCCCAATACTCCCACATCCCCCCTCTCCCGATAGTAAGTTTTGCAAGGTGTTTCGTCAAATAAATTCTAAGTTTATTATTCATAGTGTCCTGTAAAGTACACTCTGATAGAAACTACTACATACATTTGCCTTTGACATTAATTCTTATAATATCCATATTATAGAAAATGTCATTGAATAACTCACAGATAGTCTACTTATGGTTGACAACTAATTGCATACATACACAATATAAATCAGTAACCTGCAAGATTATAGCTAAAAAGTATATAGAGACGCAGGCTGTTCGTGCAACACAAGATAGAACAGGGCAGCCCAGATTGAAGTGTGTGACTCGGAAAATGTTTAAACTGATTTAAATAAAAATTGTCATTATTGTCAAATTTATTTTCTTTTCAGAGAGATTTGGTAGTCAAAAGATAGATCAAGAGCTTATAGATAGATTTGAAAAAGTGACTGGAAGAAAAGGTAGTTTTTTTTTTTCAATATTATAATTTATCGATTATTAATTTACCCATTTTACTAATTCATTTTCTATTGTAGCCCATCATTTCTTGCGTCGCGGTATATTTTTCTCACATCGCGACATCCACAGTATTCTGAATCTGCATGAGGCAGGCAAAAAATTCTACCTGTACACTGGTCGAGGACCTTCTTCGGACAGCATGCATATTGGTCATATGATTCCATTTATGTTTACAAAGTGAGTGTCTTTGTTTATTTTTTATGATTTTAACTGGCAGGCAAGCTGATAGTCCACTGATTGATTAACATAGCCTATAAACACTGACTAGGAAGACCAGGATAAAGGGCAAGATAGGATAGGGTGAATTCAATACAATAGCATGTATGTTCTAAGGGGCCACTTGTGTGTGTCGCCCTGTCCCTTATATGTATGTAAATAAAGTTTACTTTGTTTGGTTTCATATTCACTTCATTTAGTTTAAACTTGCCGCGTTTTAACTTTTTATTAGGTACATCGGGAAGAAAATGTATGATTGAAGTTTAAGGAGTCATGTGAATAAGATAGTATTTTATCAATAATCGTAAAGAGTTTGAAATAAGCAATTAAGATTTTGAAATAAAAGCTTAAAATGTTGTTTCTCTTTTCTGGTAAGACAGGGATGGCCTATTTTCCAGTCGATCGTAGCGAGGCAAAAAATAAAAATACATAGAACAGACTGCACAATTTAAGTTTTATGTTTTCCCCCTTAATAAAATAAAAAAATAGAAAAAATACTACATAATTGTTTACTGAACTACTCATATGCTGTTTAATTTAAGTTTTCAAGAAGTATGTAATTGGTAGATCGCACAGGGTTTTGTTAGTAAACAGTAGATCTTGGGTCTAATCAAGTTGGCCACCCTTGCTATAAGAAGTCTATGATATTAAAATAACATAGTAAATCGAGTTATTAAAATAACATGGTAAACCGTACGGAACACTCTTCACGCGAGTTCTTCTCGCACTTGTCCCGTTTTTTCTATATATTATATGTATGTGTTAATAGAATTATATATTAATTTTTGTATAACTAACATATTTCCAGGTGGCTGCAAGAAGTGTTTGATGTACCACTTATAATCCAGTTAACGGACGATGAAAAGGCTTTATGGAAAGATATTAAAATTGACGATGCCAGACAGATGGCTTTCAGTAACGCCAAAGACATTATTGCAGTTGGTTTCAACGTAGAAAACACATTTATATTCAACGATTTAGATTTCATTGGGTTAGTGTTGATATTTTTTTAAGACCAATATCCCGACGAAATACTCATCTTGAGGATGATTCTTTCTATTTAAATAGCCATCTTTTCAATCTATTTATTCTATCGTTCTATTTTAATTTAAACAGTCTAATACTTTGTGAAGGCCCAAAGTATCAGACTGTATTCAACACATTCATTCAAAACTTTACAAAAAGTTTTAATGTATTCAACACGTTCATTGAGTATTTTTTATGTAAAGTATGACAGGCTGGCTAACGGTCCACTGATCGTGACCTGGTAGGTCTGGCTTGGTAAATAACTACCCGCGCCGCCGGGTAGTCACTGCCGCCGACCGGCTGCCCGATTTACGAATGCGAAACGAATGTGCCCTGGCATTATCAAATTTTCAATTTTGTGTTTTTAAAAATCAAATTTTCTATTTTGTGTTTTTTAAAATATGATTGTTATAACTTATAACTTTCATTGTATTTTTTAAAATGTTTTGTAACCCTAAAATACACAAATAGATTTAACATCAAATCAATGTCTCGATTATTAATATTAAAAAAGTAAAAGTCTCTCTCGCAGTCTTTGTGTTTCCTTGTCTAACCAATTTGAAGCACCTCTTAGAATGGTTAAATACAGTGGGTTATTATATTGCAGACAATGTCCGTCTTTCTACCAGAACATGATACGGATTCAGAAGTGTGTGACGTATAATCAAGTGAAAGGAATCTTTGGGTTTGGTGACTCTGACGTCATTGGCAAAGTTGCCTTCCCGTCAGTAGAGGCTGCACCAGCGTTTTCTACGTCTTTCCCATTCATTTTCGATAATAAAATTGTAAGTATACAAAATTAAATGTTTTCTTTTTATGTTTTCTTGTCTCATATTTTGAGTTGTTAGCTGATAGACCTTCTTGAAAAGATTTGCTACAAAGCTTTGACTAAAGATGTTTTTTTAAATAGGTATTTGTTAAAATTGTGGAACAAATTGAAAGTATTCCACTTCCACAAATTTATTTTTGCAGTTAATTGTCACAAACATCAGATTTGGGAAGTTAGGACAACTCAAAAATTCGTCTAAATTTTGTTACATTGAAATTCTGTCAATTTAGTAAGATATTTTGTCATCTGAGTTCAGATTTAAGTTCTTCTTGATAAGGAGATTTCTTTCAAAGCATCTTTGTTTCAAAATTTTATGTAATAAGCATTCTAAATATACTTTCTTTTATCATTAATATTAATATGTAAAATTAATAAAACAAATCGATGATAAGATAAAAACGGTAGTAATATATTGTTAGTAAATTTGGAACCTCCTTAACACCTTGTTTAGTCTATTTAACGAGAAGAAACCAATTGCATTTTCCACACAACATATCCATCCATTCGTTTTATTCAAGTTTTTAGATCTTTATAACAAACTACGATAGCTGCCGCAAGTGGGATGGAGAATGGAGTCCTTGTGTCCTTGTCGAGAATGCATCTTAGATTTTTATTTCATGTGTTCAATAAAAACTGGCTTATACGGCGAAGTAAAACTTAGGAAAACTAACTACACTAGCCCAGTCTGTTGAAGGCCAACGTGAGATAATTTCCTTGATCCTATTAGCCGAAAGTTACATCAAGTTGTTTAATCTACCATCAAGTTGACTGTCTGTGTTTTCGTACAGGTTCCCTGTTTAGTGCCCTGTGCGATTGATCAGGACCCGTACTTCCGTATGACGAGGGATGTGGCCGTCCGCCTGAAGTTACCCAAGCCGGCCCTCATCCATTCCTCGTTCCTGCCAGCCCTGCAGGGGGCGCA
The DNA here is from genome assembly GCA_910589475.2 of Bembecia ichneumoniformis. NCBI lineage: Eukaryota > Metazoa > Arthropoda > Insecta > Lepidoptera > Sesiidae > Bembecia > Bembecia ichneumoniformis. The sequence continues at coordinate 4,327,623 of OU342537.1, read as the reverse complement.
GCACAAGATGTCCGCCAGCGACCCCAACGCCTCCATTTTCTTAAATGATACACCGAAACAAATTAAAAATAAGGTAAATACTGCCGACAATATCGACCACGTAACTGCTGTTATATTTGTATCCCATTAGATGCGATTTCAAAGAACTAGCACTATAAACGTAAAAGAGTACATAGTGTAACCATATTTTTACAGATAAACAAATACGCTTTCTCTGGAGGAAAAGCGACAGTGGAAGAGCACAGAGAAAAAGGCGGCAACACCGAAGTCGATATATCCTTCAAGTACTTAACCTTCTTCCTGGAAGACGATGACAAATTAGCTCAGGTAACTATTCAGCATCGATAAAATATTACTTAAAAGTATAGATTGTCAACATCCATACATCAAAGTGTAGGTAGTAGCATTTATACTTTCTTTCTGACTAACTAGATTTTTTTTGTTATAAATTAGAACCATCAAATCACGATGTCAGTAATGACAGTAGTACCGCGTAGTAATTACAAAATTGACTAGAGGGTGAAATATCGGAGAGTATTATTGTGAATATGAATTTTTATTCAGACAAAAAGACGTAAACAATGTTCAAAAAGGATTTAAAATATTTGAAAATGGAACTTCTTTGGCTGTAGAATACAGTTTGTTTCACCTGAAAACAAATAAATTAAAATAGACAAACTGAAAGAAGTAGTAATTATGCACGCAAGTTTTCGTATCTCTAAATTATATGTTTACTAATTTTAACATTATTTATGTTTACATATGTGCAATATTTTAATTTTAAAATTGTTTGTTGGGTAGATTAAGAAGTCATATGAATCCGGCGAGATGTTGACGGGTGAATTGAAGAAAATAGCAATAGACACCATGACGCCGATAATAACGGAGTACCAGGCACGCAGAGCCAAGGTCACGGACGAGGTTATGCAACAGTACTTCAGTATCAGAAAGATTAAATTCTAATAGTACATTTAATTTATTATTTAAATATTTATACAAACGCTTCTTCATAAAAAGTTCCACGCGAATCGTTACAGGTATTTGAAAATTTCCTATAAAGAATTAATTGATTTAAGATCTGTAGATGGTTTAATGTATTAAAAGTGTTGTAGAGCTAAGTGGTATGTTTACATGTTTTCAACCTTAATCGGTTTACCTTAGAGTTCGTTTTCCAATATTTTTTGACAGTATAGTAGAAAATTAGAAGAAAGTTGTGTTTATACTCTTTCACTGCATTCTTTACTTTTGGTGTTAAATTATATCTTATATATAGTCGCCGTTACGAGAAGGCAATTATCAACACGGGCAATTATCAAGGAACGTATCTGTAAAGCGCATACTTCCACACTCGCAAGCAATTTAATTTGACCGGGTTATAAAGAAGCGAACTTAAACATTTGGTCCACAATTTTGGAGTCATACGTTATTCTAATTTAAGGCAAAGACTAACGTCAGACCGAACACAATTTTTACCAAAATGAGCGCAATCTAATGTCCTATGAAATAAGGTGCAATATTGCACAACAAATTTTTGTAGCTTCTCGGAGATAACCTAATAGATTGAAAAATTGGAAGGTTTTTCTTAAATATTGTGTAAAATATGAAAAAAAAAAAAGAAATTAAAGTAGGCGATTAAAACTTTAGTACAGAACTTAATGTTAATTATGAGCTTAAAAAATAATGCAGTTGTCGCTGAAAATTTTTATTACTGCGACACGAAAACTTTTTTTGGGGCAGTAATTAATTTTTGTCAGAAAAAAAAAAATTTTGTACAAATTTGTCTGATTAAAACTTTTTTAAATATTGTCTATTATGCTCTGTATTTTTATGTAAGCTTTAATTTTACTCTAATAAGTCAGAGCGACGAAAATAACGCTTTTCTGCTAAGTCCTCGTCTTAAAATGCGCTAAAGGTTGCTTGTGGTTTTTATTTTTTTTTAATTTTGGTTTTAATTTCATTTTGTTTTTATTAGTTAGAAATCATTGTCGTTTTGGTTAATTAAAATTAAATTAATTAAATTACATATAATTATTATTCGATCCAAATATTGTGAACCCCTGAATTTTTATATTTAGATAATTTACAGCTTCGCGTAACGGCGACTACAGGTGTTACAATTAGCTATGTTATTACTAGGTTTTTTCATAGTCCCTTGATAAAAAAAGCTATCATTAGTGTAGGATCAGTGAATAATCCGCGATCAGTGAATGTACGTAGTTTAGACGTCAGTTTATATTTACATTTGTATTAATTATTTTTAATGAAATGTCTGCAACGCTTGATCTGTCACATGTATTAATTATTTCTGTAATCGTGTGAATCTTAAGTTATTTTTTAGCATTATCTACTATGAGTATTATATTAAGCCTCGGTCCCTTAGGCAGGGCCCCAAGCATGCTAACTGTATTGCAAGGCTAATTTGATAATTGATAGAGATAATAATTCGACCAAACGTTTTGATAAAATGTTAAAAAATTTAAGCACGTTGGGACCCCATGGACCCAGAGATTCGACACTGAAGGCACTGAAAATGTACCTGGTACCGATATCTTTCTATTTGTGTATATTGCGCTTCTCGGCTGAATCTGCAGCAGCACCAGCTGTAGCAACTGTTTCATTTAGATGGGAGGGTGCCAAGGTGTCAACGCAGGTGGCATCCCACACTAGTGGACGACCCATGCTCCATGGAACTAGTGACATCCCATCAGGTCTCTTGCCATCATCACGTACGATGCCATTTGGTTGAAGCACCTATGGTACATTAACGGTGGCAATAGACTGATTTGTGATATCATTTGAAATACGGCCGGTGCGATTAACACAGGAAAGTCCGTGGTGTCCCAAGCGGTCGACATCCCTTACACAGAGACAGGTCTGTTGTTCCAAGTCGGAGCCCGATCACGAGACAAGGGTATTGTGGTCGAGCAGGGTTTCCAAGTTTGTTGATGGCACGGCGTGGAGCCAGTACTTAGACGCTCGGCTTTATAGCGCCCTCAATCTAGCAAGGCTCTACAGTAAATTATCATAAATAATTTAACATTCATCCCAGCTCCTCTGTCTTTCTGGAATTTTTTGGGAATTTCGACTCGGAAAGTATCTTTTGAGTCATCCTATCTAAATAAATAAATAAACTTTAATTGTACTTTAAGAGAAATACGTTTTTTATAACTAGGTAATTGTATGTTTTTTTTTTTAAATTATTCATCGATGTTATATATTGTTTATTTTTAAATTGAAATAATAATACTAAATCTTGTATACTAATAAGCTATACCAGATTTATGCTTTCCCCTATAGCCAAGTTGATGTTCTACAATAGTTAAATGTAATTTTTAAAAATGTATCCATATGACATAGGTATAATTTATTTGGAGATGTCGACACAGAGAGGTCAAGTTTTTCCGTTTTTAATAATCCTTATCAAAAATATAGTGAAAATCTTTGCAAAATTTATTCCTTTCCCAATATTCCTAGTACTATAGTAATTTTATAAGTTTAAATGAGGAAATTGCTATGTCTTAATTTCGCCCTCACAGGAATTATTAATATAGTAAAATGGAAAAACAGGCCTTTTTTAGAACTCTCTTCTAAATAAAAGCCTGTTTTTTCATCTTATTATTAAGTTGGCTGTGCTTAATGCATAACAAGTATTTTTTTTATTGAAGAAATACCTTAATAATATCACTTGAAATTAATATTTTGGCTTTTTATTTTTCCTATGTGCATTAAGGATAAATTTTAAAATATTTTATTATGGGTTTAGACAAGGATTTTTTTGACATAGATTTTGTTTGCAGTCAAAATTAAGTCACTCCTAAAACATTCATCCTATAAAAGAATACATTATGGCTGCAGACATTAACAATAATTTGACGTTACTTGATTCTCTTAAGATGGAATTTTTACGGTAAAGCAAGTAAGGGAGATCGTCCGTCGAGTCGTTACAGCTCTCTACTTAATATGTGGACTCGAAGGACCTTGCTCCAATTCCTGGAATGGTTAACTGTAGTAACTGATGTAAGTTTTATTATTATTATTTTTTTAAATTGTCCTGGTCTGGCTGTAATTGTACCCTCTTCTCTGTGTAGTGCGAAGGTCCATAATTACACCAGTTCGGGATACAGACTTTATGAGGAAGAATCGGACAAGAAGTTCATATACTTATGCTTTTTCCAATTATCAAAAACAACATAAGTTTATAATAAACTAACTGGTGGTCGCGATTTCATCCGCATTGAAAAATAAACAAAATAATGAGCGATACAACGCCTGACATCTTTATTGCTGTTATAATTTTGCCAGGCGTTAGATTTTTATTTTTAGATGATCCCTCGGGACCAGTAAGTACTTTTTTTAATCTGGATGAAAGGTACTCCATGGTATTTCCTGTATTCTTGACAATGTGTATGCAAAATTTCATAATGATCGCTCGAGTAGTTAAAGCGTGAAAAGATAACAGACAGTTACTTTCACATTTATAATATTAGTATGGATGAATTAATAGGTTGGACAAAAGGTTTCTTCGCATTTTAACGCAAGAAACACCAAGAGAGAATAACAGTGCCAACCTTAATAGGATCAGGAAGAAGGAGGGGTCAGGGAAATGGGCGCTGTGGTCAACAGCTGCTGTTATTTCACGAAAGTTCTGTAAGAGGATGTTTACTACTGCCAGACGGGCTGCTCAGTTTCTACAGAATGCCTGCCACAAAAAATGTATCACCTATATATTGAGGTTATTAATTATCTTATAGTCTTTTTCGAAACCTAGTTACAGATGTAACTAGGTTTCGAAAAGACTATAAAGATAAGTAAATAAGTAGGTAATTTTTTATAAGTCAACGTATATGATTTAATCAAATCAAATCGTTTATTTCTCAAAAATAAGAGTCAAAATACTACTACCGTTTCGGAAACAAAATGGCTTTCTGGAAGAGAAGAAACGGCGAAAGAAACTCTCCAGCAATCGCTCTTTTTAATCCCATGCATTTTTATCTTTAATTGTATTATACGCTTTCTTAACAGGCTAAAATATCCTATAAATGATTATCTTATTAAATATCCTATAAATGATTTATCTATTTTCGTTAGCCTTGTGTGGATCAAAGCAAGATCATATTCATTTCTAGTATTACAATTATGAATATCACTTTTTTTTAAACAAAATTTTATTATCAAATATGTATTACCTAACGGCGCTGTTAATAGGTATGTTGGTCTCCTTAAATCTATTAGATAAATTATAAATTGCTCGAACGGCCCTCTTCTGCAGCACGAAAACTGTTTGAACATCAGCGCGTGTCGCCACAGTAAAATAAACTACACGTCCTGTATATTCATCAGTGAGCCGACGAATGTTTTTAATCGCGAACGCTGCAGAACTAAGTCTATTCACCAATGTGGGCCCCATTGAAGTTTCGCATCTAGAAATGGCCAGTAAAACTGTGGTGTCCTATTTTATAAACTTACAGGGTTAATTAGAGACTTATTTAAAAAAAAGTGTATAAAACCAAATTCTGTTCAAAAGGTTATATTAGAATCGCTGATTTATTTAAGCGATAATGAAGGCTGGCGATAATTCTGAGCTCAATACTATGTTTATACTAATACTATACTAGTCAATACTAATATTACTATTGCAAATTTTTCTGCAAATTATTTACACAAACCTTCCTCGTTTAGCGCCCTTTAGTTTTCACTCTCCATTAGTGAAAACCATATCAAAATCTGTTGGGTGGTTTCGAAGAAGTTAACGAAGAAGCAGTCAGCGACTTTTTTTTTTCTGTATCTATATATACAAAAAAAATAAAGTCGCTGACTGCTGCTGGTAGGTTGTGTAGGTATTTATTTTATTCTCAAGATGAAGAGAATGGTATCCTGAGTTTCTTCTTAGGATCGTCATCATCTTGCGGTAGCTGCGGAAGAGTGTTCGTCCGACCTCGCAACTTTACCAAAAGCGAGGAGGACGCCAAAAGGTTTAGTCGGTCGGTAGGTCTACCCCACTATCATCTCGGGGCAGGAGTTCGACATAACCCACCGGTCTGTCCCCAGGCCAGTGGGTATCCATGATGGATTCCTCTTGTAAAAAAAAAAATCTTTACTAATGTTTCCGGATAGTCAATTAAGTGTTTCTTTGATACCTCTAATGAATAAATTTCTGTATTATTGCTGCTGATATTATAATCACAGGTAGATGCGAAGCTCTTATACATCACTTATAAATAACACAAAATGACAAAAACCCGACTGAATTGTATACCCATGAATAATATAGAAAAACAAACATGTACGAAACAATAGCACAATAATACAAAGCTGAGACATATCCTTTAGTAACTTAAAAATTGTAACACTTGTATACACAAAAAGGCGTGCAACTTTGATCGCATATGCATTACAATAGAAAGAGATATGTGGGCTGTACAGTGAACGGTGGTCTCAGGTTGTGAATGGACGGGTTGGAATTATAAATTTCTTATAATTATTTAAATGTTAGATAGTAAGTAAATGTTTTTCAAAGTACGTTGACATAATGATGTGCGTATGTGAAATTTGACAAAAAGGAACATTAAAATGTTTAATCCGACTTACGAAGAAGAGTCGCCCATACCGCTTATTGCCAATTACACAATAGTAAAAGAAGGGGAACAGGAAAAGAGAGAGACAGAAGAACGAGTGATATTAGAAATTGGAAGACAAGACGAAAAGCCGAGGGAAGAGCATACATTTTCGCATAAGAAGTATGATAAAACAATATCGCACCACAGGTCTTATGTGTTAGAGGACTATGGTGAACCGAAAAGAATGGCCTACTTTAGACCTCACGAATTAGACCGGACTGGCCATGAAAACGAAGGTATGTCTGAATTCTTATAATCGTTTTATGTAACTCCTCCACGCCCCTTAGTGGTCTTTCACACAGAGGAGAGCAGATTTGAAATGGTACTTGAAAGATAAGTTTAGTGCATTGAAATTAAATTTGTTTTTGCATGTCGCCCATTATAGGTACCTAGTGTTGGCGCTCGAGCGTGATGTGATCTTTTTCTCACATAAAGCGTGATGATCACATACTTCCTGATGTTATAAGGAATAACTTAGGCTATTTTTATTTTAGAAAAATTAATCTATAGGTACTTATAAAATTGTTTGTCCCGACTGACTATCAAGGCACAGCCAAAACTACTAAGCCTACAAAGCTGAAATTTGGAACATAGCTTAATTTATAACATAAGCAAACGCTAAGAAAGCATTTTTGAATATTTTATCTCCGTGCGAAGCCAAGGAATAGTTTTAAATATGCTAATAACAGTTTCACAAATATATTATTGAAAGTTTGCTTTGGTTTCATCTTAAACTAATTTTTTTGTGCTAAGATCGCCAGACAGACTGATGGTCCACTTGATGGTAAGTGGTAGCCACTTACCATCAAGTGGACCATCGCTTATAACACAAGCAACGCCAAAACTGCTGCAAGTGCGCTGCCGACTACAATAGAATTAAGGATAAGGGATTAGGAGAGGGATAGGGAAGTCGAAATTGTTAAAAAACATTTTAGTATAGGTACTGAGTTAAACGCTCGTTCAGATAGCCTATTAAAAGAACACTCAAAGATTAACATACAAGTATTTGTTACGTGCGGGGTGAGTTAAAATCACTTCTATTAATGGTCGATTTATTCCAAATATCACAAGGCTACGCGAACCGTTAAACTCGCCAATGTTGTTAATTCGTTCAAAGTGTCTCACTATCGAGACGTCTTCGCAAAAACTCGACTGTCGCTTCCGTATCGCGTCATAGATAAAACAATAATATTGTACTAAAAATCGTGTACCGTAGCACACTGCCCCTGGAACGCCCATGCCCGTTTTTATATTCGCTCGAAGACAGCCTGGATAATTGTAGAAAGTACCTACTCGAACTTTTAAACAAGTAAACATCGAGCGTCGATTATTCTATCGGTTCTAGAATGGTTCCTGGAATTTGAACCCTATGTCGTAACCGTAAAGACCAATTTCCTTTTGTACTTGTTTAAAGGGACGTTGTCACCATGTATTGGCAAACATTACCTCTTCTTCCTGAATGTTCTATGCTCCTAACGCCAACTCGCGTTTCTTCGAGAAGGTTCTATGGCCAACCGTACCTAACAGAAATTATTTTTAAAGATACAAGGTACTTAGAACACGAGTTCAGGGATGGAATATTGATCCCAGAGACGGCGAACTCTGAATCGTCGTTGGATTATTCTCAAGAATCTCAAGACAACATCAAACTTGATAATAATACTCAAGGATCCATCACGAACTGGAAAGAAAGGGCATTGCAGCTGGAAAAAGGTATGTTTTATAGAGTTAAAACATAGCAAGTACATGTCACACGTTCGATTCCCAGTCTAAGTTTTATTCCTACGAGTCTTAGTGAGTCGATGTTTACCTACTTTGTTTCTCCGCTAACTTATAAACCACTGAAATGATTATGACACGTTTTTCACGAGAAATGTTTGTGTACCTATATAATTTACAGAAAAAAATGCATCCGTGCGAAGCCGGGGGCGAATAGCTAGTATAAGATTTTTTAAATGAAATTAAACTCAATTAGATTACCATTACTTTTTACATGTGAACATTACTTTTTATATGTGTAATAGAAATCTACTTTAAACAAAATTTCGTATTTCAAAGGAAAAATACAGTTTTCATAAAACAATAGAGGTTTTTTTATTTAAAAGTTTAAATTACATTAGCCATTACTGGGCAAGTTAATATCCTAAATATTTAATAGTATTAACTAATAACAAAAATAGGTTTCCCTAAAGGACACTTAAATCGGTTCACTTAAATCTCGTAAACACCAAATCTGAACTTCTTGGTGATGTCTTTATTTAATTAAATCTCCGAAAATAAATAACGACTTTTTTAAATGACATAGATCACAAAGTACAAAAATAAAAAAATATAATTTATAAACAATTTTTTAATGTAGGTAAGTATAAAAATGAAATAGTTTTAATTATTGTAAACTTTTACTCTTCGGAATTCACAAACGTTTTACATTTTGATGTTATTATATTAATATCACTTTTATTTATAAGAATCTAAATTGCGAGTGTTGATAAAATCACTGAAATTGCTTTCTACCTTACCTTATAGGTACTTAGTTACTTGTAGTTAGTTAGTACCTACAGTGAGTTAGTATTGGCACAGTCTAACCATACTTACGTCACACAGTCAGGCAACGAATGTACTTGCGTAGAGCAACATTCGGCGAACTTCAGTTTGCAGGCTCGAACATTGAGCGTTGTCCGACTGTATAGCGTAAGTATGGTTAGACTGTGGTATTGGTTTACTTACTCGATTAACTAAAAGCGACTGTTTAAAGAGAACTCTTTTTAACCCTGATGCCCAACGCAAAAGAGGGGTGTTAAAAGTTTGACCTGTGTGTGTGTATCTGTGACATCATAGCTCCCAAACGGATGGAACGATTTTGATTCGGTATTTTTCTGTTTGAAAGCTGACGTGATCGAGATGGTTCTTATGAAGATCTGTTCGGGCGTTTGAAGATCATCAGCTCATTCGCTAACTTCCACAGTTTCGATTGATTTCAAATTTGGTGTACTTGTTACTTGCGGTGGTATTTCTATGACATGGAAACCTTGACTTGATACTGCAGCATCAAGCAGTCTGCAGAATACCCAACACCTCAGCAGTTATAGCGTGTTTGGGCTGTCGAGGTTTAGTTTATAGTTTTTAAATATAGCTGTCATCATGTCGTCTAAATGTTGACAGTATACATTTCATTTCAGCAAGTTTGTACTTATATGAGTCACTTTTTAAGAAGTTATTATGTACAACTCTCGAAACGTGTCGTTTGCATTCAGCTATTGGTAGCAGTTTTTAGGATGTCTAGACTATTAAGACTTTTAGTTTATTTACTTATTAATACTTTTATGTGTTTTTAAGGCATATAAAACAGATAGGTAATCTAATGACCCAAGAGTTAAACGGTGAGATCACAATGAAACAGCAAATTACTAGTCGACCCACCTATCTCAGTGGGATCACGATTCTAGTGGGTACGAAAAGCTTTACTGTTCTGCAACCTTTCAGAGTACAAGAAGACGGCCTGTGACCGTGAAAGAACGCGTATGAGAGACATGAATCGAGCATTTGATTTGCTCCGCTCTAAGCTGCCAGTTACTAAACCTTCTAAGAAAAAATATTCGAAAATTGAATGCCTCAGGTAAAATTGTACATAAACTGCTTCTAAAATTGCTTAGCGTTAGTAGTAAGTACCAATGTTATATAGTAGGTAATTAATAATGGCGAAATTATCTCGAAAATTATAGTGTTAGTATAGTACCTATAGTAAAATTTTGCTTTAAAGTATGTAGCTTCACTTACTTGATATAACTTAGTCCGATAGAAGTAAGGATTTAAATCTTTTAAAAAACAAATTCCGCAACTTTCGAACATGAAGTTAAAAAATCACTATCTATAAAATTTTAAATTAAAATCCTTATCTTATTGCAGTTAGTATGTTCAGTAAATCATAAAAGATATACATAGGTCTATATATGTCTAACATTTGACCAGATTTTTTTAAAATTATTATTAGACTTTGTTAATTGCGACAGTACATTATCAATTATTGATCCGCTTATTGTTTTAACACTAAAATTGCACATAATCGAAATACAAAAAAAAATCAGGCTGTTTTATAATTCTATTAATTTTATGAATGCGGAAATTTGTATGTTTGTTACTCAATCACGCAGAAACGGCTGAACGGATTTAGATTAAATTTAGCGCACAGATTAGTTTATATAGCTGAATTAACATTTAGGATACTTTTTATCTTGAAAAATGTTAAATCCAGCTCCTGGCAAACGTATATGAAGATTTCAGATGTTATATTGATAATGTATTTTTTATTTTTCAACGCTGACACCAATTAGTTGTCGATATACTTATTTTTATTTTATTGCCGATCGACTTTGTGTATTCTTATCGAACTTGTAACTTTTAAAAGAGAAAGGGATACTTATTACTTGAGAGATATCAAATACTCGACAGGATTGATCTCAAAGTAGAATTGCGATATGGATTTGCAAGAAATTAAGAAAATTTTGTGAAGCTACCGTTAATATTATGATTGTTTTGAATTGTTTGTTTAAATCAAACTTACTTTTTTGTAAAGTTCGCCAGGCAATGGATCAGGGTGCGTCCGCTTGATGGTAGTTGGTGACCACTGTTAATAAAAATACAAGTGATATTTATTGTTTTTTTACAGGATAGCGATTTGTTACATAAGACACTTGGAGTATATGCTAGCAGGTGGAGCTGCTGAAGAAAATTCTGAATTTTTTGAACTTCACACACCAGACATTAGGAGGAGACAACAAAGATATTAAAGATTTTTATTTAGTGGCTAGAAATTAAACGAGAGGACAGCGGTGGCGAAGCGAAGATTTATAAAGCGCCCCGATTGGTTCCGTTTGTTTAGAGCATTTTACAACTCAATCCTATTGGTCAAAATAACATATGCATATTTTGCTTAAAATTAAAACCGATAAAGTCCGAGTCGTATGTATATAATAAGTTTAATAAGCTTTTTAAGAATTTTGGATATTAATTAAAATTTCACATAATCATTTTATATTTTATTAAAAAATGTCTCGTTACTATCATGTTTAAATGGCACTGTATTTGTCTAAATAATTTTAGGGGGTTTACTTGTATAATAAAATGAATCTTAAATAAGAGTAGGTACTATAAACAACATACTGCCTGATTTATCTCAGGCTGGTACATTACAGTCTGGAATTGTAACCACTATTAAAAGTTTTTGCACATTAATTAAGAGGAAAGAATAGTACGTATTCGTCCATACAAAAAGAGAAAATGTTTTTCCACTTCTAAATATTTTCCAATCTCCATGATTTTTTAATATGTTATTGACACAATGAAAGGCTAGGTTTATAGGTTTTCCTTTTTTCAAAATTTGCAATAAATTCAAACTTATAGGCACCTCAAAAAACCTTATTTTTGTGATTAAAACTTTGTCGAATTAAGCCGTTTATTTTATAAAAACAGTGTAATTTTTTTAATAAAACGAAACCTATAAACCTAGAATATATCGTGCTGAAACGATCGATATCAAAATCAAAGTGATTTGTTAAGATTTAGTCAGTGGAAACCGTTTTCTCCCGAAATGGAAATTTCATCAAAAAAAGTACCTATTATCAGTCGCGAGTTGCAACGCTCTCTATCGCACGATTGGGGGTCGGGGGGGGAAGCAAAGCATCACGTATTATAGGGATGTCAATGGAAAAGTCGATAGTAGAGATGGGATCCCCACCCGCGTTATCGATATCTATCTGTTTCAAAAATGTTGGGAGTAAGTTCGGCGGATTGATAAGTCTGGTAAAATTAAACAAGGAGTAAAATTAACTAAATTAGTATTATTTACAGCGATCACAGCGAAAATCAGTAAACCACTTATGAATCATTTTAATCGACAGAGCAGAATCCCCATAATATTTATCAAATTTTTTTTTGTTTCCGTAATAATTTTTTTGCGCAATAATGTTTAATCAAGACACGAAATTCACTTTTCTCCATCTTTGCAAAAATTTGTTCCATTATTTTTCTTTAATGGTTGTCACAAAAAAACTGACCGGTTCGATCGTATTAGGTGAAAATTTGAAATTGAAGTCGTTGGTGTAGTATTATTCGAAATATTGTATTGTTGATCTTCACTGTCTTGGAGTATCGAATTTGTTAAAGTTTGTCTTCTCGAAGACTGATGATTTACAAACTATAAATATAAACCGTGCGTGTCGTAATGCTAAAACATAACTAGTGGGTGCCGGACTACGTTCCATGTAGGTTCCACAGTTACCCTTCCCTTAGAAACTGATCCCGGTGCACAGGGACAAGAAATAAAATAAAATATTTTCTAAAATGATTTTCTTTTTATCTAATTTCCCACACGAAAAAAATACTTAATGAAAACATTATAAATGCCGGTATTGGCGATAAGCCGGCGTATAGTAGGTGTTCTAGTATTCGCGTATTCGTCTTGTTCGTGAAAATAGCCGAATATAGACGAATAATGCACGAATAGCGATGTGGGAGCTCTAAAAAAAAAAAAAACAGTAACGTGTGTAACATGTCTAATTTACCTACCTACTCATTTTAACTGTCCATGAATAAGAATTGAAAAATATATATATTTAGGCTATACTCGTATAACTGTGAGTTAGATTGACTGTGAGAAGGTGTGTACAAACTACAAACCAATTCTTTGCCTTTCTGGCGAAGTGACATTTTTTTCCGGCGGACACATAAGCGTATTCGTTTCTTTTTGCCCCTTCTATAATATGCTTCCATTATCGTGTGACTATTATATCTACAGGAATTAAAAAATAATTTTATTTACATCTACCTACCAAGGTACCTAAAAATTGTTTAGTTACCTAGCTGAAACGTGGTTGAAACCTGAGCCGACCTAAAACCGACTTTTTGACTTTGATTTTGACAAAACCGAATATCTAACATTTCACGAAAACATTATAGTTATAATTATTATAGTAGCACATGCAGCAGTTTCGTACACAATAACAAAGTCAAAAATCTTTTGTTTCGTAAATATCATATAGATACATACTTAAAATACAAAATGTCAGTCATTTAGGCAAAAAGCCGATTTATCAAAAATCAAATTAGCTTACACTCGTTTTTTTTATGTTAAGATCGGCAGACAGGCTGACGGACCACTTGATGGTAGGTGGCTACCGTCGCCTATAACACAAGCAACACCAAAGCTGCTACAAGTGCGCTGCCGACTACAGTAGGATTAAGGATAAGGGTAAGGATTAAGGATAGGGTAAGGATTAGGATTAAGGATAAGGAGGGGATAGGGGAATTGGCTAATTACATAAATAAATAAATAAATAAATAATAAATAATAATAAATAATCGTTACTAATTACATAAATAAATAAAATACTTACTTACTTGAAATTATCACTATAATCTTCAATTTATTTATATCGGAGTTTCGGGCACGCCACAACAAATAACTAAATAAATAAAAGAGTTCGCCTTCCGCCGTAATTGCTCGTCAACTAACAGCGTCCGTCGATGTGTGCGTGGGGCTATTTGTATGTGTTGTGCGCGATTCCCGGGGACATGAGCGCACGAGCGATAGCATGTGTTTTCCTAAATACCTATTTCGTTAGAATCGCAAAGCTATTCTTTCCTCTTAAGTCCATTTTTTGTAATGAAAAAAGAAATTATAATAGCGTTACAATAATTAGCACGGTTTGTGTGAACGCCAACATAAATTACAAGCAATCTAATACGCTACAGAGTAATTGATCCCAAAGCACATTTTCATATCGCAATTATGATGGTTTCCGCTATGGTCATCTCAAACTATATAGCAAGCACATGCATCTTAGTCATTTAACATTTGCGTTAGGTAATAAACATACATTTTAGAATTAAATCTTCTTAATTAATAAAATTCTTAATTCAAATTAAGTAACATGTAATATAATGTGGATGTGTTTGACACGTCTACACTAATTAACATTTTTGTATACCTAAATAAAGACTTACAAATGCATTATATACAACAATGTTATAATAATATATACTTACCTAACAGTCTACAATTGTTTCGGTACTAACGACACGCGATGACGTGACTCAAGCCCAAATATTATAATATATTTGCTTTATAACACACATCGTCCACACATATAAAACATGCTATATAACTATGTCTTATAACAAATTTTTTATATACTTTAAACACGCCAGCTTATTTCTTTTAGCTACTTCAGCTATTCAGCTAATTTCTTGACGCGAACGAGCAAAATGTAAACAAATGATAACTTTTCAAATAAGTTTCGCATTTTTAAATTTATTTAATAAATATTGTTACAATTTTTAATTCAAATTCCAATTCGTCAATAATATGTTTGTTCGTGTATTCACTTAGCGTTACTACCCTAACATCTTTGATCTCTTTCTGATTTTTCTCTCTTTAGCCAACTCCTCTTCATGTTTCTCTATGGCTTTCAGATACTCTACGTACGCACATTTCAGTAGTACAGGAATCTTTACTACACCTGGAAGAAGAAATAAATTAGATGCAAAAATTACTATGATTAAGGATGGCAGATTTGATTATGGGTGGTTACCGCTGATCCGAGGAGAGATACTTACAAGTGCCTGGCTATTGTAAAATATTAGCTATATAGCTCTTAGAGCATACATTAAAATAAAATTATTTTATTAAAATAAGTTTAAGTGTTAGAGTTTAAACAATATATTATTAAATACCAAAATATACTTACTACTTGAGGCCATATTACCATAAGAATAAGTAAGAAATATTACCTAGTTAATTTTTAAACAATACTAATTCTTTCTTTAATTTGCATTTATGATTTTAATTATTGTAACCGAATAACAATGATAAAACACAAAAAAATCACATTAAAATTTTGCCGCCTAAAGGCTCGTAGTCGTCATGATGGTGAATGGTGACCGACGGACACTTTCTCCTATATAGAGTTGGTTCTCCTTATCTCTATTCTCCATGGTAAATAGCAATTAATTCTAGTCTAATTTACATATGTCACAGAGTTGTTAAGAACTAATTTAAGTCCGATTGTCTTGCACGACTTTATTTGAAATAGTACTTATTATGCAGACAGACAGGATAAGGATTTTACTATAATTATATTAACTAGTGTTCCCCCACTGGTCGAAATTCAGTCATTTCAAAGGAGAAAAAAGAAACTGTTTCCAAAATTGTATTGATTTTGGAATAGCTATAGCTACTAAACAAAAAAAAGTAAATAGATTTTCATATGTAAAGGTCGTCAGACAGGTAGATGATCCACTTGATGGTAGATGGCAACTGTCGCCTCTAATACAAGCAACTCCACAGGTGCTGAAATGCGCTGCTGACCATAACAGGATTAAAAGGGCCTACTCACGATGCAATTTCATATCCAATCTGTCGATTCAATTTGTCGGAGTCGAAATTTACCGTAGGTAGGTACTCTACTCACGTATCAGCTCACAATTTCATTTTGACAGCACAAGTACACCTACGTGTTAGAGCATTATGGTTCTTTAAAAATATCAAAAAGCGGGAATTGCTTTAGTTATTGCATCAATAATACAAAAAATACAAAGACAAAAAAGATATTGGGTGAAAAAATGGTTATTATTACGAGAAAAAAAAATCTCACGTGAATGTAAAGTTTTATTTAGAACCGGAAGACTCGCAATTTTTTAAGAATGGATTAAAAAGAATAAAATTACTAGAGAGTGCAAGAAAGAGATAGAGCTTGCAAGAATAAAATGATTGCGAAACGCAGTCATTTGAGTCATTATTATTATAAATGCCACTAGTCATTATTATTATAAATGCCACTACTTCAAGAGAGGACGATTAACTTAAACATAGACAAACAGAGGAGAAAAAGGTACTGAACTGTTTTGTTTTTGTCTATTTATATTTAGATTAGAGATATGAAGCGTTGGCAACTCCGAATATCTCTAAAATGGAGTGTGTATTGAAATAAAGACAAGAGCAAAAAGCAGGATAACCTTAAGTCTAACAGCTTATAAATTATAGTAGCAGGACACATTGGCTACCGTGAAATAGCGAAACCTGTGTTGTGTTGTGTTTCGTTGAGGAAGCGGGAGCCCCTCTCCTATTATTATCTACTACAATCCGACATAGCCACATCTTTTTTTACTTAGTTTTCATATGGACTTAAGCCTAAAAATGTTCAATAAAAAACGGATTCTTTCAATGTCCTCATCACCATAGCAGATGCGAGCAAGGATAATAAAGGGTACTAACGATAAGACCATGATTAGTCATGTTTAGAAGATAAATAAAATCATACAACTCTATTTCAAATTATTTACATTATTTTTACCTGAGAAAGAGGTTGTTACAATACTCTTATATATACTGTATAATGGTGCCACTAGACTGTCAGTAGTTTCTTTGATCTGAAAAAACATATAGTCATTTAAAATGCTTGCGTAAGACTGAATTGTGTAAAAAACTTTTAAATATACATATGTTGTTCGCGCCGTCTGGCGCGAGCGGCGCCACAGGTAGGAGAAATCAGATCTTGATTCCATGAAGAAGCGCTAAGGTGTCTGAATAAACAATCACCGCCGGTGAATACGAGGCAGCACAAGGTCAGTGAAATAATCATTTATACATTCCATTAGCCCGAACTAGTTTTTGGTCAGAACTAGGCTTGTGCTAAACAACTCCGGATAGAGATTGGATATACGACATATCACTCCGGCCAAAGATATATATCCACTTAACATATCCATATCCTCTTACATATCCGAGGTATTGCAATTCACTCGCTCCGATCCCAGATTCGTTTGAATTTGAAGTTATGAAAGTGACGGAGCGTCGTCGGAACCATATCCTTTGATTTAAATATGGGCGATGCGTTATGTATGTTTATTTAACGCTTAATTTTTTTATATTTTGATTTTTTTTATGCTAAGTAGACATTAAAACATAATTAAATTTTTGAGTTTTACACTTTATATTTGATTTAAAATGATAAAATTGTGAATGATGGTATCACTTTATGTCGTCAAAACGGCAGTGAGAAAATTTCGAAAGCAAATTATTTACGTTGTGTATTTTATCATAAAATTTCTCTATTGCGTCAGAATTCATATTGTTAAGATCAATCTTGACGTTATCATGAAATTGACATAAAATTATCAATAAGAAAATTATAATTATAATATTTTTCAATTTCTGTAAACTTCACCGCTGCCACTCTGTACACCTATTACGGAGCCTTTTCTTCAGTTATATGTTTTTTTTTCAATGTAATTACGTTATTTCACATATTTAAAGATACGAATTTAAAATACAAAATCTATGACAATCTTTCATGGATACGAAAAACAGAGTTAAAATCGCTTTTAGCTTGCTTGCGTCCAGTAATACATTTTCATTTCAAGCGCTACACCGCTGTTCGTATATCCACTTGAGATCGTTCATTCCCATTTGACAACTGCGTTCTCTCTTTTACTCTCGGATGGGTCCGAGAGTAAAAGAGAGAACGCAGTAAACATAGGAACGAAATGGATATATTTGGATATAGGATATACTAATTTGTGAAACAGAGACTGAGCGATTCATATCCAAATGAAGATACATATCCGAGGATATAGATGTGTCCGGAGTTACTCAAGCCTAGTCAGAACCTTCACATATTATGGTGTATTTAGTTTTCTGATGTTCTATGATTTTGTATACAGATAAGAACGTTTGCATACATGGTCGCACTGAAAGTTTTTAGAGAGTAAAGACAGAAATGAAAAATAAATACCGAATTAAGAACTCTTTAGGAAGCTGTAGATATAATTTCATTCAGTTGCATTTGTTTTTACAAATTTGTGTTCATATAAAAAGTGTATCGTGCGAAAAAAATGAATTTTACAAGAGAAAATTTTCATTCTATGATTTATTATGGCTTTCGTTGCGGTCTTAATCAACAATAAAGTTATGATATACTTCGTTTTGCATTTCAAGACGAAGCCATCCCATGTCACTGTTTATAACTGGTTCAGTGAGTTGATACGTGGTCGTAGCAATCTCACTGATGATTTTCGTAAATGAATAAATGAGATCAAAAGAGTGACATATATACCAACAGATTCGGTCAAGTTTAGACATTGGCATGCCCCCCCTAGGTGGGCCAGGACCTTGTCGTGGTGGGGGGGCTCACCCTTGGCAATCCGGGCGGTTGCAGGGGTCGGTGCTTTTTTCCTCACCGACCTTTGCTCGACTGACCGGATTGGTTTTGGGGACAAAGAAGGCCCACACGACGTGGGCTCCGAGCGGGCTCCGTTAAACGGAGCTCGTGGCGGAGTCCAATAGAAGATTTCTCTGTACTTGACACTGGCGGACAATGGCCGTCTTCGGGATGAGCCGAATCGCCAACTTTAAAAAGAAGAAGAAGAAGAAGACATTGGCATGAGTAAAGTGCATAAACTCTTGGAGCTTGCGAGTAGGTAAGCTTTGCGCTAGATGGATATACCCCATAATTTGACTGAAAATAAAAAACGCTATCGCCTTAGATTAGTGCTGTGAAATAATTGAAAAATATAGCGGTGGTGAGACAAATGCTGTATATTTTGATATCGCATCTATACTAATATTATAAAGCTGAAGATTTGATCTCAGGATCTACTGGTTCGAATTGAAAAATTCTTTTTGTTTTGAATAGTCCATTTATCGAGGAAGGCTATAGGCTAAATAAGATAGTCTTCCTATAGTCCTTCCTATATCTTCCTATATATTCCTATATCTTCCTTATAGTCCCGACTTCGCACTATTTATTTCCAATAACAAGAGATAAACTTAGAGGAATTCGTTTTATGAGCGCTGAAGATGCAGTCAGTCAGTCAGAAGAGTGGGCCCACTGCCTCAGTCAGTGGTTCCATCGCATGCGACGGTGCTTACAAAGGAATGGGGACTACTTCAAAAAACAATAAGAATACAAACAGATAATAAGAATACAACAATAAAATAATGTACATTATTTAGTTTTCGAGTTTCTAAAAACTTTCAGCGTAACCCTCGTAATTATTCAAAACTTGAACCCGCTTAATTTAAATAATATATTTGCCAGCGCATTTGTCTGCGCCCGTTTTTATTAGGTATGTCGCCGTCACCATATTGAACTTGAAGTGCAAGCTTATATTAAATAGTTTTCGAGTTTTACATTTAGCGATTAATTTTTATTTATATAGATTAGTTGTGCCTGCGACTTCGTAAGCGCTTTAGTTCGTTTTTTGAGAAACTTAACATTTTTCCAGGACAAAAAATACTATAATCCAGTTAATAAACTATCTGTGTGCCAAAATTTGATCCAAATCCGTTCAGCCGTTCTTGCGTGTTTGAACAAACACACACACAAGCTTTCCCATTTATTATAGCATAGTCGCTGTCCATCAACAAAGCTATTTTTAAACCACGTAACCGATTTTGGTACGGTTTTCACTAATGCAAAAAGCGATAAATGAGAAAATTTGCTCCCTTCCGAAGCCGGGGTCAGGTAATAGTAAAATATAAAAATCACGTGTCCCGTTATTCTGCTAAATCGTCCAAACGGTGTCATAACGTAGGACAACATACAGACAGAGAACATATATTCTTCTTGTAGAGTTGCTGAAAAACCTTAAAATCGGCATAGATTTGGAGGAGAAAACTATGGAAATCAAAAATCAAAATCAAAACCTACACTTTGACATTTTTTTTTTTAGTATAAAAAATGTTTTAGACCTAAAACAGTGCCCCGTTCGTTTAGTATTGAGATAGAGAGATTACAATAGGGGATCGGACAGTATAATTTTTTACGATTATTTATTGAATAATAATTTAATATAATTCATTTAAATATTTTTAAATGAAGAAATAAAATTTTATTATTTACAATATTTTTAATCTGTACTGAAACACCAATCACAGTGCGTGACGTCATTTGTGGGCAATCATTGTCTTATGCCAATGCAGCTGTTTTGTTATGATATGACCACAAATGACGTTACGCGCTCTCAGATGAACTATCGTGGCATTTTGGCGGAATTTTCAAACAAACAATATTAAAACATGATTTTGAGTACCTAAAAGGCTATAAATAAATAAAATAGTATTTTTTATGGGAATAAATATTCATGAAGATTAATTTAAAACCCTTTCTGAAAATTTGTCCGATCCCCTATTAGCGCGATAAAAACAACACAATTCATATTAACATTCTCGAAATATCTCGACTACCTAATTTCCTCTTAGAGCGATAAAGCAATTTCATGTTAAAGTGTTAAAAACTACTCTATGATTGTTCTAAATTTCGCAAACAAAGGCTAGTAGGAACTTACTTAAACAGTTACCTACATTCTATTATCAATTTTATTTTTAAAAAGTAAACTAATATTTATAGATGTCAAGATTTGCACACCGAATATCAGTTACCCATGGTCATCGCAAATAAATTATTATTATAAATGCTAATATTATACATTCTAATATTATACGTTCGTTATGCTATCACGCCTTAATTACCGATCGTCATCAAATTTTGTATATACATTGTCAGGGGTACATTAAAGGACAGAAAAAAGCACTAACCTAATTACTAAACCCCGTTATCTAAAGCTTAGTTTGGGGGCACGCCAAAATAGTGATGTTACATCACATTATTGATGCAGATTCAGATTTATTTATGTCAGAGAACATAGGACATAGGGTATTTGCTAGTGATGAAAATATAATATATAACAACTTGCCACAATAAATTCAAGGATTATTATTACTCATTTCAAGGAAAAATTATTACTCATTTTGATTGCATTTTGTAAACTGTTTCTCACTATTGTTCGCTATTCGTCAGATTAGCGATTTGCTAGGCAAATTTTGACGTACGGTACACTTAGGTATATACCTGAAAGTAAACAAATAAAGAATAAAGAAACCCTTTGAATATATTATTTTGAATTTCCTTTTTTTATTTCTTATACAAAACGTAAGATTATTGACATCTTTGTCATTCTTTAAAAAAAACTACTCGTAGTTACCCACTTTTAA
The DNA here is from genome assembly GCA_910589475.2 of Bembecia ichneumoniformis. NCBI lineage: Eukaryota > Metazoa > Arthropoda > Insecta > Lepidoptera > Sesiidae > Bembecia > Bembecia ichneumoniformis. The sequence continues at coordinate 4,305,957 of OU342537.1, read as the reverse complement.
ATTTCAGCTCTATACGTCCCGCAGTGCGCTGTTTTGAATAAAATCTTTTGATATGTCTGTGAGTGAGTGAGTGAGTGAGTCGACTTCCTCTTGCATCGATAGAGATTATCGAATTTGCGCCATCACTTGCCCCCAAACTGAGAGTTAGATAAAGGGGTTCACTAATTACTAACTGAAGATTTAAGAAAGTAAATAAATAATTTTTAATTACAAAAGTTTCTATATTTAGGTAGGTACATTGTTTTTGTATCGCGGATGAAAATTTAATTAATGTAATTCATAAAACTGTCGACATTGATAATGACAATGTATCAGTAGGAGGTACGACACAATGTTGACGTGACCTATATTTACATTATCACTGTGGATATATCCGTTACATTTTTTTTTGAGAATAATGCGATTGCTTTAAAGGCCTACCAGCAAACCAATAGAATTAATGTACAATAAACTGAAAGATTATTATTAGATACTGATAATTATGTGCAAATTGGAATAAGTTTGGATTTTTGGCAATTTTCAGATTCCTAAATTACTATAATATAAATAACATGTTAAGGCGAGGACTTAGCAGAAAAGCATTATTTTCTTCGCCTAACTTGACTTGTTAGAGTAAAATTAAAACTTAGATAAAAATACCTAGACTATATTAAAACAAGTTTGAATCCGGTAAATTTATACAAGAAATTATATATTTACTGAGAAAAAAAAATAGCTTCTCGGCACTGCCAAAAAAGCTTTCTTGGCACGATACTAAAAAATTTCAGCGACAAATACATAATTTTTTACGCTTATTAATTAAGTTCTGTAGTACTAAAGTTTTAATCGGCTACTTTTATTTCAGTTTTCATATTTTACACGATATTTAAGAGAAGCTACAAAAATTGTTGGGCAATATTGCACCTTAATTTATAGGCAGGTTTCGCTTATTTTGGTAAAAATTGGTTCGGTCTGAGGCTAATCCTTGTCTATTGGTCTCTGTGTGAGACAATACGTAAGTAAGTGATAACTAGCTTTTGCCCGAAACTTATTTTGTATTTTGCCCGAAACTCCGAACAGTATTTTGGATAAGAGGTACTCTATGTCCTTTTCTCTATTCCTGACAACTAATACGCACAATTTCATGAGGATCAATCGAGAGGCCAGAAAGACTTACTGGTTTATAGAGGTTAGTAAAATTATTTCTCGACCAAAATGCCACTGTGACAGTAACAGAGCGGAACAAATTTATTTTAGTCCATTTTGCAGGGGCATTCCTCATACTGTATTTGACGTGTCTCTACCAGGATTAAATGAAAATTAAGGAAATAAACCATAAACTGTTGAAAGCGTTGTGTCGCAGAGTCTGTTGAACGAAGCATACATTATATCAGGGTACCATATACGAATGTAGTTTCTCCTACTGGCCACTTTGATTGAATGAATAAATTTCAGATCTAGTCGAGGGAAATATTTGATTGAGAGCAGACGCTTTGCAAAGCGGGGAAATGTCCGATACAATAGAGCCGGTCTTGGATAGAAAATGCCTCTTGTTTACTAGGATAACATAAAGTGTTAACAAGTTGAATATACAAACAATAAGAATAAAAATGACCCTATTTTATTTAAATAAAATAAACGAAACAAAAGCAATGAGGTTTGCTTGATTTAAAAAAATCTATGTACTTATATGTGTAATATATATTTTAGTATAATTTTGTAAACATCGAAATGTTTATTTTTAACACTTTCTATAATTGTGTAATTTAAAAAACAAAAATCATTACCAAATATTTGTTTTATTTATACAACAGACATAACATATTTAATTTTATACATTCATATCACTCGATAAATTATTACATACACTATTGACAAAAAAAAGTTAGGCCATAAACGCTCGAAGATTGCTGCATACGAGTAATTTTCAGATTTCGACATCACCTTTGTGGTGACAAGACATCGGTTGCCTGATAACAAACAAAGTCTTTGAATGATATCAGATCTAAAAAGACACATAATAAACTTAATTCATTTTTATTGGAGTTTACTCCTTTCATGTATACCGGTATGGAAATTTTTAGGGGAAGTAAAACTAAATAAACTAATACAAGAGTTATGTTGTCAAAGTCAAAGCTATGTCAAATAACTGTCACCTTGACATTTGTGCGACAGCTGATGCATGTGGTCGCTAAGTCTATTTATAGGCTTATAAGAGCAAATGTCGAAATAGAAAGAAACCTTGTATGAAAAGTGTAGTCCGTGTGGTGTTGAGTAACGAAACGATAAACTGCCGACGCAGCTACATCTGTCGTCGAAAAAATGAACTATTTGTACTTATAAAGCCTAGTGACATCTGTGTATACCGAACGTAACTAACATAACTTGTTGACACGTGACATCTGAATATGCAGAATGTAACTAAATATCAGTTTTCATATTACAAGGTAAATTTTACGTTTATGAGCTCTAGTCGTGCCTCGGAGCTGACCACACACTTTATTTTTTAATTTTTAATTTTGACCTTGCTTGAGGTCTTTTTCATTGTTATTCTACAAGCTTAACTTTTTATTTTTGAAATAAACGTAGTAAATTTTTGGGAAATAGAGTTTTTGGGACACTTAAAAAAGTAACGAAACGTTGCCTTGTCAATGGGGATCCACCAACTACTAGGATAACATAATCACGAAAAAGTATTTTGAGCAAATTTTAAAATTTCCTTTACAATTTTATATCAAAATATTTATCCTAGTAGTTCGACAACGTTGTTGTTCAATCAAGAAGAAATCCTTTAAATATATATATTATGTCCTAGTGCTTCGTCTATAATATCGCAGAAAAAGGGAAAAAAATCGTTACTACGCTAGTACTATTATTTATTCTGTGCTAAGTTATGAGTGGATCAATGGAAAAAAATCTCGTCATTCGATGCAGGCGATCGAATTAATGGCCAGAAGGAAATTTATTTGATGACTTGTGACTTGACGGAACAGGTATTTTTTTTTAACAGGCAAAAGTCAATATAATTTCATATATTTCAACTAAAGTTTCTGAATAAATTAGGTATTAGTAGTAAATTATTTCTACATTCTATTTGCTCACAAAAGAATCAATTAATCAATAAATAGACAATTTAAAATAAAAATAAAATGTTTGCACAATAAAAAAATAGTTTACAAAAGATTATCTTTACAATTAAACAAATGTCTTAGTCTTTATGCCATTCGTATTTTGGGGATCTACTATTATTTTAATAAATTAACTTCACAGATAATTTAACTGATGAAAGTGTTAATATTTACCCTTCACGGTGTAGCTAATGAGTTATTAAGATGTGTGATGTGTGAAAATTTATCGAAATATTAAAACGTTGTCAGTAAATTTTCAGTGAATGTTTTTTAAGCGAGTTTACAGAATTTTATTTATTTTGTTATTGAAGCCTAGGTGATATTGAATTAATTGTATAATGTATATATAATATAAGTATAAGAAAAGTGAGTATTTTCAATGCTTAGGTAAAATAGTTTACTGGACAAGATTGTCAAGACCAATCAAATCTTTGGTCAAGACGTAGACGTAGGAAACGGTTGAACGGTTTACAATGCTCGATGCGCACGTTCTAATGGAATGAGATAGGTTTTACGTGCCTCACAGCCCACGGCGGCGTTAGGTTAGGAAGGATTGGTCTGTAACCGGTACCGTATTTTTTTTTTTTTGAAATATTCCCTGGACTCATAATATGTTTTATGAGTCCAGTGAAATTAACTGAAAACAATAAATATACTTTTAAAGATCAATTTTTTTTTTCGAGGCTATAACTTAAATAATTATATTTTTCAGTAAAGGGCGCCGTGCTCTCGGAGTAAATTCGCGATATAGCGAGTAAATTACTCAATCAGGGTTAAGGCTCCACCAACGCATCGGATAACCCCGGTAACCTAGCGACCGTAACTGGTGACGTAACTACGAATACTAGGAATACACGTTCGCAAAAGAGGTTACGGTCTGATGACTCACAGAAACGAAAGTCTTAAGCGTCGTCAGAAGACCTTCAATTCTATATCTTATTGTTATAAAACAAAAATTACATATTAGATTGTACATACAACAACTTTTCCACACTGGTCGAAGTTCGGCGGGCGTCTAGTGTTTATGCTCCGCATGTACTCCTGCCACCGTTTGATGCACTCGGTAACGTCTTGCTGGTCGCCCCACACACCTTGCGCGTACGTGAAATAAAGAGATCCCACCAGGATACCAGTCTGATAGGAAAGTTATACATATAAACACTTTGTTTATCCGTGCTCTAATGAAAAAGTAGGAGGTTTTTACCAGGATACAGCAAATCAATTCGATCGAGCAAAACAAATGACACAAATACCAGAGTAACATAATATGCGTAAAGCAGATATTAAATTATCATTAAAAGCTAAGGGTTGTCTAAACAATGTACTAACTTTGACAGCCCACATTAATTTGCCATGAGCGTACGGAATAGGCTTCGGAGGAGGTACCAGAGGATTTCCACTTCTTCTCAAATTGAATTCCTCTTTGCTGCATATCCTAATGCAAGCTGGATTCAATGGATGTTCTGAAGCAACAGTCAGGAGTAATTTATATTTTTTCTGCGCCTGCCTAAATTTATTGAGCAAATAAAAGGTATTACATAATTTGTAATATCTACTAGAGTAACAGGAGCCAAAAGAGTTTGACTTAGACAAATTTGTACGTAGGGCTGGGGCAGGGTGAGGGAATAATAATATCATTGAAGCAAAAAGGACGGCGTTATTACTTCATTCAATGTAATACATACATACCTACCTTTCTCCCTTTGTAATGTTACAAGTGTGCTTTTGGTCATTACATACGAGCCTGATCCTATGAGGACGTGAAGGAACCGAATACTTTTTAAATTTTACGTGATTTTCAAAACACAATGAAAAATAAATAAAAAGTCATGGGTTTTGTTAAAATATTCAAGCAATTATTGAAAGTCAGCTAATTTCCCAGGATTAGCTCACTGAGAATTAGCCAAATATTAGTCTAGGAAAATTTAATAACAAATCAAAATTTCAGTCGCTCAGGGGTATTTTTGATATTATATGCTACTAGAAGGTATATAGAACAAAGATGCGTGAAAGAAATTTTTGATTTCGTAGAAGGGGTAGAAAAAAATAAAAATAGGTGTTTTTCTAAATTATACAAAATGTTTGGAAAAAAGTTTTAGAAAAATATTGCAGAGAATTTAAATCCTCTACAATATTAGTGATGAATATTGTAATAAAACCAGGGATACAATGTAACTAATGTATTGTTTACGAACGAACGCTCATACGATTGCCTTCAAATCTGCTGGATTTCGCTTGCTGTAAAGTTCACGAGAGACGAATTCAGCTTCTGATCCTGATTCAGATTTTCTATTCAGATTTTGACAAAACTTTATTGTAATGTAAGAATGAAAGAAAGAAAAAACATTTCGTTCGTTCAACGGAAACAAAATGCACACAATACTAGTTTCCAATAAGCACTTACACGTCCATCTATTTCCATTCTGTATGAAATAATCACTTTTTGTCCCATTATTTCCATTACGATTTATAATCCCTGCTCTATCCATGCATACTCAACTAAGACATATTAATGCGATTATGAAAATATTTTTGGAACAAAAAATGAATTTATTTATATGATTGAATAAATCAATGAATTGATAGCGGCGTCATCAACTAAAATTCTAGTTGCAAATAGTAATTTCTCAATTTGTTTGCGATAAAAAATAAAAATAAACAGGACAAACTACAGAAATAATGTAAATGAACTGACCTGTCAATGGCGTACATGGTTTTGCGGGGGTACATGTTTTATCATAAAACACTTGCATGTCGGGCTTAGGGTGCGTTATATTCGCCTTCGCCAAGTTGATTGTACGACAAGCGTCGCATCTTATACGATCTGTTTTTAAATTATCACACATTTTACTAATTTAATAAAAATTAATAAATAACTAATGATTTTGAAGCTTGCGTCAAATATTTGTAAAATCGAAGTGTAATTGTGTAAAGTGTCAAAATAAATGAATAGAATGTTTTGACGTTTGAAAGAAGACACCAATATATTTTATTATTTTTAAATAAGCATCGGAAACTCTATGGAAATAAAATGATAGATCAAGGGTGCCTCTCTGATGCCCTTGAATAACAAATTGATTAATGATTAACTCTACAATTTCAAGCTTTTCAGAGACATAATAATTTGGGAAACATTCTAATTTTTCCTTATTTTCTACTATGAAGAACTCTCACCTTTCTCTGAAGAACTTCTTAAGATTTCACTTACCGATTCCATACTAAGTTTTTCCACGATTACTGCTTAGTTATTGGTCGTAGCAATACATAAAAACATGAGATATCAGAGATGTCACACGAAGGTTATATAGGAAGCAAACTAAAAACTGAAATTAATTTTATGTTTAGTACAATTAATTTATAAAATATGTAGTATTTGTGACATTTTCGTGGATTAAATTCTTATAATTAATAACTACAAGCTAATAAAGTTTTTGCATGAGAAAATTCTAGCTATAATGTAATTTAAAATTGGGTTGTCGATAGCTACCATTTATAAGGTATTCTTGGTGTATGTTTCATTGTTTACGCAAGTTATCTTGGACTTTATCTTACTCAACAAAAAGTTTATTATTTAAGTTATGAATAATAAACTTTATTATTTAAGTTATTATTATTTATTATTTAAGTTATGGGACACAAGCAGTAGAAGTATTGCTGAAATATTCTGATACATATACTTTTGCGGAGACACAACATTGACACAATAATCGATACACATATAACGGTTAGACAAAATATGAAGTACATGAAGCAATTATGTCGTGATGGACTTAGTTCCAGCAAACTTTTTTGCTTGAAATTACTAATTCTAAGTTCTTTTAATACCTTATTTTTATCATGGTGACCAAAATAAGTTACCTCGAATCAAATCTCCCTGCAATATGAAATCGATGACCTATACGGGTCTCAGATTAAGAAATAAATATATTGCAAATATCAAGCATATATACTCACAAATATTTATGACTTACCCGTCAACATACATGGTTAAGTCTATAGTATATTTTGACTTACTTTCAACCATGAACTCGATTTACTTAATGGAGTATTATTAAAATTAAGTTAAAATTACGTTTCAATTACTACGTATATTGTTTGACTTAGCAGTGAATGTGAAAAGTAGTGGTACATGGGACGTAGTTTTTACTTGAATTGTTAAAAATCTTTAGTCTAGGAGAAAACACTTTTTCGTTAAGGTCGTGTAGGAATTAGGAATGCACAACTAATTAAGTCCATCAGAACAATCTACAGGAGTGAGAGATTTCATGTCTTTGACTGCGGCTGCTATCAAAATAGAGAAAGAGTGTGTCTCTAGTTTGTCAGTGTTCAAGTTATTTGTTCCATCAGCCAAGTGATTCAAGGTGAAGAGTGCGCCGTACCATTGGTTACCTTGGTTCTTAGAGAGCTTCTACCCGTCTGATTCTACTCATTATGGTTAGTGGAGTCCTTTGTATTTACTTTGAGAGCGTATGCTTGCGTATTAATTATACAAAATCAAAATCAAAATATTTATTTATCAATTAAGTTTTAACAAGAAACTCTTATGATCGTCATTTAAATTTACCAGGGTTTCGGAAAAAAAGCCAAGATGACGATCCTGAGAAGAAGCCCCGAAAGAAGCTCAGGATACTAAGTATTCTTTTTGTCATCTTTAAAATATAAAATTACAACAATTAAATACAACAATTAGATACAAATACCATGTTAAATTATACAATATGTCACAATCTTAATATACAACACAATCTTTGTCAAACCAAAATCTGCTATGTGCACTTATTTGAAATTCTGGCCTTTTTGAATTCTGAAATTTTTGAATTAGTGAATAGTTCAATGCCTTATCTATTGTATTAAAATATTGTCAAGTGCATATTTTTGTTATTTTTGTCGAATTACGACCTCATGGCTCATGCTACGTGCAGTAGCTAGAATCTGTTATGTACAAAAATTACTCTATTATCAATATAAAAAATAAATTATTAAATTTTCATGTTTAAAAGACCAATAAATTTAATTTATTTCAAATAAAATACTTGAAAAATAAACCTTCATGTAAAATTTTTCAAGATATTTTTTGTAAATTTCTCAAAAGTGTACTTTTTGCACATATCAGATTTTGGTTTTACAACGACGATATATTAAAGCGGTAATTTACATCTTCATATCCTTGCTAACTTTCTGGGAGATACTCTCAAAACGAAAAATTTGCTACTAAATCAGTTTTGTAATCTAGAAGAACGCAAACAAGCGAACAAACGCTGACACCGATCAATATTTACTTTTACTTTAATTAGAGATATTCGGGTAAAATGCCAATCCAACATAAGCTAGTTTTAGTAGGAATTCGCTCAGAAATATGCGTAATAAAGAGTAATTGTGATGTGAGCCAGTGTGTGAGCGGATGAGATAGGCTCGCCCACGTTCGTCGTCCGGCAATATTATAGCTTCCGTCTTGCCTAGCCTAGATAACAAAGGGTGAATTGCGAAATTCGCCAAATTTGCCCAACTCGGCCCTAAAATTTGTTGTCAGGCAGAACAAGCTTAGGTATCGCCACTTGCGTAACATGAATTTTGTCGTGTTCAATATTCCCACGATCGACAATTTTACAGATTTCTAGGTTATTAATTACATTTTGATAATAATTATTTTCCATATTTATAAAACTTAAAACAAAAGTTTTCGACCAATGTGTCTCTAACTACGAGTCTCGTAAGAAAGTCGGGGTTACACTGCGAGGTCGAATCAGGAATAGGAAATCCGTAAACGAACGAAAGTTACCGACATAACCCAGCGGATTGGTAATTTGATGTGGCAGGGCGCAGCACACATAATACGGAGAGCCCACGGCCGCTGAAGAGGGAAAGTTCTCGAATGGAGGCCAAAGAGACTCTTCATACTCATTCGTACTAATATATATATATATATATATATATATATATATATATAGAGAGAGAGAGAGAGAGTAGATTTTTACTAAGAATTTGAAAAATTCTTTCTCTATTTCATAGGTACATTTTTCAAATAGATATATATACTAGTAAGATAGTATACATCTCTAATTGTCTGCGGGTCCAATCTCTGGTAAATATAAAAAAAGTGTTTGTAGAATCCTAGCATGAGAAAATATTGTAATATTGTTACTCTTGCTCGCAAAAATTACTAAACGGATTTTGATTAAACTTTACAAGAATATAGTTCATACATCAGAATAAAAATAGGAAAAAAATTGCAAAGATAAGCGGACGATGTCGCGAACAAAAGCTAATATTTTAATGTTACAATACAAAATTTTCTAAGAAAATACATATCTATTTGTAAATTAATAAATTATTAGACTTTGGTCGTTGTAAAACCAAAATCTAGTAATTTGCAAAAACTTTTGAGATATTAACAAAAAAAGTTTTCCTGAAAAGTTTTACATCAAGGTTTATTTAAAAAAAGTATTTTATTTAAAACTTAGGGTTGATACGTAAGATTTTTGTTTTTTTTTAAACATGAAAAAGTTTATTTATTATTTTGATAATAGAGTAAATTTTACATAGATATGCTACACATACACATACCACATACGAATCTTTACGTGAAATTTGCCCAAAATTTTTTAGCAAATACTGAAAACTCGTCCTAGATATACAAGTTCCAATTATAATGAAGAAATCCATTGGTCGAGTGGTTAAGGACCTTGCCCTAGCGCTCTGACTCAGGGGTTCCGGGTTCGATTGCCGGCCGAATCAACTTTTAAAATGAAATTTTAAAGTTGGTGGCTCTGGTCTGGATCTGGAAAATAGTGGCAGGGCACACTGGGTTTCGCAGTCATTTGGGCTGCCCGTCTAGCGGCAGTAACCACCTCCTTTCCACCGTGAAGACCACCGTGAAATAGCAGCACGTGTGCTATTGTGTTTCGTGAGTGAGTAAGGGATACCAGAGCTCATTTTCCTATCCCCTCCTAATCCCTTATCCTTAACCCTACTGTAGTCGGCAGCGCATTTGCAGCAGCTTTGGCGTTGCTTGTATTATACGGTAGCCACCTACCATCAAGTGGGCCGTCAGCCTGTCTGCTGATCTTAACATAAAAAAATATATCTCTATCTACAGATAATTATAAAATACAATCACTGTTTGTTTCTGCTAACTTCATCTAAGTTACGAAACGAATTTCGATACGAATTCAGTAATGGAAAGAGTTGAGTGATAAATGAGTAAGGTTCATGTACCTATTCTAAGTTTTTAAATACTTTCTCCAACAGATGCTTTAAAATAATTTTCAAATATAATTAACTTTTATTGTATTTTCATGTGCTTTGGGAAAATGATGTTAATGAACTGCCCGATCTGTATAAGCAAAGATTTGATTTAAATAATTGTACAACCATTATGATAATAAGTTTTAGTACAGTGAATTTCACAGCATTTAATATATTTTATCATACTCGCTTCAAAGTCCTTGAAAATGTCATAGTTGAAGCTTCTTCATTGAGTGGTGGTTTCATGAATGGTGCGTGGTGGGGCAGGCGTATGACGCGTTGTCGGAGGCTGCGTGTGCGCACAGTTAGTATATCATTGTCTGCGCGGACGCGCGAACCGCGCCTTCCTTTACTATCACGTGACTGTAGAGTTTGGTTACGCGGGAAATTCGAATTTTGAATTTTTAACGTGTGCCTAAGGCTACTGTTTTCCTGGTGATCAGTGTTTTTTTTTTAAAGGATTTAGGTAAAAGTTTTCATTGGCATGCTGTAAGATGGGGCGCTGTAGTTTAAGGTATTTTATTTATTTAAGTTGCAATATCCTTTTTTTTTAAACTGAAACGCCTTGCTTTCACTGTTAGCCTGTTATTGATTCTAAAATCTAAAATAACGCTCGATTGTCGGAAATACACATAATTAAATTTCATTTTAATTTTTTTATAAAAAAATATTTGGACAAGTTGAATTTTATTTAACCGTGTAGTGTTAAATGAAACTATTTTTTAAGGTGGAAAAAAAAATTAACTGTTACCACAATTATATTATTATATTATTGATACTGTAAAGCTCGTCAATAGCTAAATAAAAAATAAAAACAGAAAAACGGTACACAAATGAGAATAAGGTTTTGTACCACTTCGTGTCCATCTCTATACATAGATTACGAGTGTTTAAAACAAATAAGCATTAAAATTGAATAGTAAAATAATAACTAAGTTTTAAATTCATTAAACTATTAACAGTAAAGAACGTATATGTAATCTATATCTATACTAATATTATAAAGAGGTGAAGTTTGTTTGTTCGTATGTAGGAGGTAATCTTCGAAACTACTCATCCGATTAAAAAAAATTCACCAATAGTTAGAATAGATTAGATGGACATAGGATAAATATTTTACGCGGGCGAAGTCGCGGGCACGAGCTACCTAAAAGCAAAGATCTAACGCAAAGGTATAAATCAGGCGTCAATGTAAGTATTTCAGGCGTTATATTGCTTTACATATTTTGTCAGGCGTTATATCTTTTATTTTTATAATGCGGATGTGGGCACTAGCTAGGAAAATATAATTTTCAAAGAAATTATTGAAGTATGCTCAGAAATTCAGGAATAGTATTTAAATATTTCAAGGATTTTTTTTAAAAATATTTATTATTAACCCGCCCTGGCTTCGAAGGGATGAAATTTTTTTTGAAAGTTTATACAAAAACCTTTTTTATTTATAGCTCTTTCCGTTAGTGGTTAGAAAGGGTGGTGCCTGATTACAGGGTGGCATTCTCAAAATACCTACTTAGTTAGTTTAGTTGAAGTTAATGGACAAACAGAACATAAATATTTTATTCAACTAGTAGATAATAATATAACATTTCTACAATCAAATTTATATATTAGTTACTACGAGTGTGTCAAAATTTTTATATGTAAACTAGCTGACTCGGCGGACGTTGTCCTGCTAGAACCCCGAAAATAATTCCGTAACCCGATTGTGGCGCCACCTATCGGGTCAAATTTTATTTTCAAACCATATGTTAAAGTGACACGTCACTTCATGTCAATGAACGACGGATAAATTATTTGAATATTCTTCATACAAAATTGGAACTCCCTGCCGGCGTCTGTATTTCCGAGCTCATATAACCCAAATCTTTTCAAGGTTCGAGTGAATAGGCATCTTCTGGGTGAGCTCGCTCCATCTTCGGCCTCATCCTTCCTACATTGATAGATGCTGGTCAAGAGCAAACCCATCTATAATAAAAAAAAAAAATACTAAAATCGCTATTAAAAATTCTCATACCTACAAATATATTTAAAAAAAAATCATAAAAATCGGTCCAGCCGTTTTAGAGGAGTTTTGTTTTATATTTTATAACACGAGAATTCTATATATTAGATACAGATATATAATAACCTACTCGCATCATAAATAAACATTACAGTAATGAAGAATGCAAGTTTTATTTTTTATAGAAAATTCTTAAACAAAAGCCGAGACATTGACTGAAAAAAAAGCCTGCGGCAAATGCGGGCGTCGTAACTCAATACTCAACTTATTGAAGTATCTCCATATTTAATCACCTCACACCGATGTCGGCGAACTCAACAAGTCAGGCAGACACATGTCTGCAATTGAAAAAAAAAAATGCATGATTGAAAAATCACGCAACAACTTTTATTTCGCCAAATTGCGATGTTGAGTTGTGTTAAATTTGAGCACATAACTCTCGTACGCAGGACGATCCGAATCTCACGCAAATTGGTGCGCATGTCATGTCAGCCGCGAGCAAGGGAGAAAAGGGGAGGAATGGAGTGGGAGGGGGTGTCGTAAATCCCGCCGCTTACAAACTGGATTCACGAGACATCGAAAAAAAAACGAGATTAAAACTAAGACTATTGTTCGTTGTAAACCCGCCGATTCGAAGAGAAATTCTCGTGTGGTTCATGCATAAATTCATTCCCAGTTTTGTGGCAAGAAGCTCGTATAATTAAATGCTTAGAAGTTTTAGATAAAGCCTCTTCACGTGTTACAGCTGAAAGTGAAACTTGTTTCCTAAGCAATAGAGGTCTTTAACCAATGACTGGTTTTAAGACTGTTCCAAACAGTAGCGAGGGTTTCGCGCACGCGATTCCAAGAAATTTTGGTTTCAATTCGGTTTGTTGTTGTTCGTTTTTGCTTCAGTTAGTCCCGTTGTTCTTTTGAAGGTTCCGGTCCTAGGACAATTACGTTGGCCTTTCTTGGTGTTATATTTCATTGTCATCGATGGCGACCGCAAGCAAATGAGCAAAGAAAAAAAAAAGAAGCAATATTTAAAACTGCAAGTAATCTTGTCATCTACTTGAGCAAATAGTAAAAAAAATTGTCTTGAAACTCTTGAAGGTGTCGTCAATAATGACCAAGTCCTCATTCCTATGTGGGTTACATATTATCGAGAAACATTAACCAGTACTAAGATCATACCTTAGATTCGATTTTAGTAGTGGAATAGCACGCTGTGTTTTGTAGTCATAAATTGGGGAGGTTATCTGGCAGCAATTACCACCAGAAGACCACTATGCAGAATTGTTGTTTTATTTTAGTGAGTGAGCAAGGGATGCCAGAGTTCATTTCCCTGTTCCCTCCTAAACCTTTTCTCTTTATCCTATTGACATTCATAACCCATTTGCGACCCCTATGGCGCTGCTTGTGTGATTAGGTGAATGTAGCTATACTAAACTAGGCAAAAGAAAAAATTCCGCAGTATTTATGCTATCCTTGTCAGTATCCTGACTACCTTGGTTTTATTTTACATAACAGTCTAGGAGGAACTATTTCTCTCATGTCATCCCAGGAACATATATTCATAATTCTTAATGCCGTTTTTGTGAGAACCGCTCAAACCAGCTAACGTCGTAAGTTATATGTTAACTATATGACGGTATTTTCTATTGTACTTAACAAACGTTGGCTCACTTCAAATTAGAAGTGTAAAACTGCCATTAGCTTTTGTTTTAGCACTATTTCGTAACGTTCAAACCGAATTTGTCGCAAAGATTTCCTTTCAAATAGGTCGAACCATTCTCACGAAGTAGCACAATAGCTATTGGTTTATTGTTTAGTGACTAAACGCATTTGGATATGTGTAATACGTGTACACCAAACAAGAAAGCTCTACGTTAAGACTAGAAAAGCAGACAGGAATACTTAGTGACGTAATAGGATTCAAATATCTGTTCAAAATTTCTTTTATCCTGGTAGCGGTGCTCGCACTTATGGCACCTTGCCCACAGTTTTCTAGAACTTACGTTCCAGTTTGGTGTTCCTGTTCTGGTTCTGCCAGCAGTTCCTTGGTTCTTCAGTTTAGCGTTTCGCTTTTACTGAATTAAAATTAGAGTTGATTAGAAAACGGTCAGGTTTATTATGACACTACATTCAAAACGCATACGGTTCAAATTTGTCCTGAGGGTTGTGCAAAGAAACCTCTAGCGCGAGTGAATGTTTTAGTTTCTGATATTATTTTTAAATTATGGTTTGTTTAAAATTATTCCAACTAAGTTAAAAAAAAAATTAACACATCATTTTAAAACTTTTTAGTTTTATTGTTATTTATATTTGGCTATTTTGTGTTTTTAACTATATATTTTTAACAAAACTAATTTAGCGATTTTATCACTAACTTACTTCTACACCATTCAACGGATTTTGATGGTTTTCACGAAGGTTTGTTTAATTTGCAGAAAAAAAATGTGTTGAACCTCCCCGGTCCGGGGATGGGTCTCTACTAAATAAATTAAAATAAATTACAGTCGAAAATGCATTCTATTTAACAATTGTTTGCATGCAAGTACTGTTATACATTAAAAATAATTATATATGTACAGTCGGGGTTCAAATTAATTTCTTTTATCAAGTCGTAGACTCTTAGTACCTTTTGAAACTAAAGCATTAAGCAGACAACTGACAGACCTTTGAAATGAAATTTTGGGATGACTGATTGTCCTGGTGCAATCAAATATCGACTTTAAGGTGACGGAACCTTTTCTTACCCCGACACGTGTATCTCACACACCTTACGACATTGCAGAAGTGACGAAATTGAGTGCCACTGATATTTTAATAGTTAGGTTTACTTTCGAAGTGTCGATCGCCATAATATTAATAATAATATGTGCCATAATATTACCACATATTACTTAAGAAAAATTATTTCTTTCAATTTACATTGGTTTTTTTAAATTCTTTGTTAGCAAATGTTCATATGGCCCATTTCTAAATCAAACAAAACAGAATTTCTATTTATGCCTGAGCTTAAAGACGATTATACGTAACTATTAAGATTTCGTCTTTTATAAGCCACTTGATCGTCGATTGAGATATTTCTTAAGCAGCTTTTTTTATTAGCGCTTTTAATATTTCTTTCTTTGCTGGAAAAATTATGTTTACCCAGCAAAGCCCAGCATATTGATCTTTTTTTAACACTTCATTTTCTGTATACTAAAACCTATACGTTACATTTACATTAAATTACTACATTAAATTGTCTTTATTACAGTTACCTTAAAAAATTTCCTCTGGTTTCTCTCGGAGTCAAGAGTGTGCAAATGTTTATAAACGAACCAAGGGGTTTCTGAGTCACTCTCTTTCCCATTCATCTTATACACTTTGCAGAAATATGAAAGAAGGCTTTTAATTTTTTCTATTTATCAACAAAAAAAAATTACATCGAAATCGTTTCGAGGAGTTTCCGAGATACATGAAATAAACCGCCATCTATTTTTTGAATCCTTTGTTGAATTCGAATCCCTGAAACAGGAGAACATCAACTAATTTAAGGCGCTCGTCACAGGTATGCTCTATGCCTAAAAAGTCTCAGTGTGGACTTAGCTTATAGGCGGTAGTATGTCGTGTTGCTATGCCGCTTTCGGTGTTATCGCTCTTCCTCAAACTGAAAGCGGGACTTTTAATGAATAACCGCTAGAGTAAAGTCTAAAACTAAATACATACGTATAAATGGTAAAGTTGTGTGCGTGTACAGAGTTTGTACAGAGAGATCTAGTATTCATTGAGCTCTAGACGGTCATGTGTGCCTAGTAAATGTAGGTACTAACTGTTGTCTAGTTAGACTTTAATTTTGTGGCAAAATTACATTAATAAAATTTATGTTGCCCTGCTAAAATGACAAATTAATAGGGGATCGGACAAATTTTCAGAAAGTGTTTTAAATTAATCTTCATGGATATTCCCATAAAAAATACTATTTTATTTATTTATAGCCTTTTAGGTACTCAAAATCATGTTTTAATATTGTTTGTTTGAAAATGCCGCCAAAACGCCACGATAGTTCATCTGAGAGCGCGTAACGTCATTTGTGGTCATATCATAACGAAACAGCTGCATTGGCATTAAGACAATGATTGCCCACAAATGACGTCACGCACTGTGATCGGTGTTTCAGTATAGATTAAAAATATTGTAAATAATAAAATTTTATTTCTTCATTTAAAAATATTTAAATGTATTAAATTATTATTCGATAAATAATCGTAAAAAAATATATATATTCTTTTTAAGTACATTTTAGATTTTAATCTGATTACTGTCCGATCCCCTATTCCTCTCACTGTGACTCACTCTCATATCAACAAAACAAAAAAAAACAAGCCAGGAAAACTTGAGTGTCCAAAAAGCATAGACTACTTTGTGAAGCATGACTAAAGCACACGCTGCATACATTCAAAGCTCGGTGCTGCATACATTCCATTAAGTATGCTAATATTTTTTTTTTTTCTGTTTATAACAACTCACTTATGTGTTTTATAATATATAAGAATTAAACTTAATATATATATATATTTCTTTTTCTTTAAATTTATTAATAAATCTACGCAGAATTAATCTACGCGTTTCGCAGGCACGGGCAGTCCGTCTGGCGGCAGTAACCACCCCCTTACAGAAAACCACCGTGAAATAACAGCACGTGTGCTGTTGTGCTTCGATGAGTGAGTAAGGGATTCCAGAGCCCATTTTCCTATCCCTTCCCTTATCCTTTACTGTAGTCGGTAGCGCATTTGCAGCAACTTTAGCGTTGCTTGTGTTATAGGCGACTGTAGCCACCTACCATTAAGTGGACCGTCAGCCTGTCTGCCGATCTTAACATAAAATATAATATATACAAGTGTTATTTAGTTGACACATATAAATAAAACACATAAATTTTTATCTACCATATTATTTATTAATTAGTTTTTATTTTGTATGTTAAAATATTTTTTTAAAACTTTCTCTTGACAATGAAGGTTCATAGTAAATTACTTAGTAGTAATAACCAAAAACAGCTTTTATAATTATTTCATAATTAAAAATATTTTATGTCATCACAGTAACATTAATAATTAATATAATTTAGGATCTATTGCATTAATTTAAATGCAATAGATTCTAAATCACCGAAATATTTTATCATTAATATTATGTAGTTACGTCATCACCCAATTTAAAAAATAAATAAATTATTGGTACCGGATAGATTAGATTCAATATATTCCTGTAAAATATTTGTCACAACTTACATTAAACACACGTTGACATTCAAAGATGTTGTATTAATACAATTATCTTTGTTGACATTAATATCAAGTAAGGTGTATATATTCTTCGGACTTACTGATAGTCTTGTGTATTGGTTTAAAATAACCTTGGTGGGGGTTTTCTAAAATAATGAGAAATATAAAAGTTTTTAGCAATTTTACACACCAAAATTTTTGTACCTACTTAATCAAATCAACATCACTATGTTTTTTTCCTTGTTATCCCATATAACTCATATTGTTCATTTAAAGAATAGGTATCACATGGTGTACCTAGCCGAAAATTGTTACTCTAAAAAAATTGTTATTTAAAGTACCCCAGTGGTCAAAATTGGACCTTAAATAAGAGTATACATATTATATACGTAGTGTCAAACTAAGTATGTACGAGTAATATGCACACAGCGTGTGTCGAATACGCAATAGTGTTGTAATCTTTTTTTAACTAATTTAATGCTTTCTCCTGTCCTTCTCCATACAAACTCCTCACAATCCTCCGTCCTCGCAATTTTCTTTAAAAAGAGAGCCAAAGTTTTAATTTCACGTTGTCCTAAATAAGAAAAAAAGCAAAGTTGCGGATTTCCTTACAGCATCATGCCGTCATACACACATTTCCTTATATGATTCCCGGTATACAGATCACACACATTTCAGAGAATGTTCGGCTTGAATTACTCGTCCAAAGTAAACAATCAAAGTCTTGTTTAAAAATGTTTGATGGTTGATTTTAAATAGCTCTATTGAAGCGCGTGGGAAGTGAGTACATTCAAGGAAAGCATTTGAGCAATTTAAATATATTTTCTTATAACTTTATTTTGTAATTATTTCTAAGACTTGATTTAAAAAGAAATACTAAAATAAAACGACGAAAGTTGCCTACGAAAACGCTAAAACATTGATCTCGATCTAACTTGAAGTCGCTGTCCTCGTCTGTCTGTTTCTCCGCTAATTTCTTCTAAATCACCCAACGAATTTTGATACGGTTTTTACTAATGGAAAAAGCGATAAACAAGTAACGTTTGTGTATATAATTTGCAGAAAAAATTGCATCCGTGCGAAATCGGGGGCATAGATAGAAAATAATTGTGGATTAAAAGCGTAAAAGTAATATTTTTTTAAATAAATATAGTATTAATCAACCTTCCCAATTTCACACAAACCTGATAGAAAACAAATTGTCTGTTGAGAAACTCGGGATAATTCGGTCAAGGTTGAATTTTAAACGTTTACTACATATAATGGGGGAAAGTTCATCGGAATGGGCCATTTACGTCTATGTGAAGGGTGTGTGGTCAATGCGTGGGCTTAAATGAAGACATTTATTGTTCCATAAAGGACATTTTGTGACTGTTATGTTAATAGTGTGTTAGTGTTAAAAGAAAAAAAAAATTAGTCATTTGAATTTTATAAAAAATTATGTATACTCGTATGATAATGTTTTCAGATAGAGAGTGTAACCTAAATTGTCTAATGAAGTTATTGCACGTAACTTAATCACAGAATAACACCATATTGATCTTTGACCACTATCAATATTTAGTCCCATTTATCTATTAATTTATTAAATTAAAATTTTTAATTAAGTATTTATTGCATTAGCAAAACCCTTTTTAAATTTAACAAAATACAATATTCCTAAATAAACAATTTTAATTATTTATGCTATATTTCATAATAGTAATCGTCATCATCATTAATATTGGCTTCTGATGAGCCTCTCCCATTTTTTTAAAGATCGGCAGACAGGCTGACGGTCCACTTGATGGTAGGGTGGCTACCGTCGCCTATAACACAAGCATCGCCAAAGCTGCTGCAAGTGCGCGCACTTATTACTTAAGTGTATATAATTGTTGTAATTTTATATTTTAAAGATGACAAAAAGAATAGTATCCTGACTTTCTTTCGAGGTTTCTTCTCAGGATCGTCATCTTGGCTTTTTTTCCGAAACCCTGGTAAATTTAAATGACGATCATAAGAGTTTCTTGGAGAAACCTAATTGATAAATAAATATTTTGATTTGATTTTGATTTGACTTACTTACGCAAGGTGACACAATAGCGCAGTCATATTTAACATGATGATGAATTTCTGTAAGGGGATGGCTATAGTCTAAAAGTCTAATTTTCTTCTTTTCTTAGATGTTAAAATAACAATGATTTAATCTTTTGCTTAATTTTTGTCAGGCGTTGATTTTTTATTTTTAGATGATCCTTCGGAAAGTACTTTCTTTCTCATTGAAAGGTACCATTGGTGACATTTCTGTATTCGTGACAAGGTATATGCAAAATTTTATAATATTCGGTTGAGTAGTAAAGGCGTAAAAGCGTAACAAAAAAATAAACAAACTCGCTTGCGTATTTTTAAAATTTTAAGTTTTAATATTAGTTAAGTGAAGATATTGTGTACAACTTAGTAATTTTTTTAATTGATTTAATTTTTTTAATTGTGTACACTTGTTGAGTAATTGATATTACTCAACAAGTGCATACGTTAATCGACTCCCACATGGTAACATGCGGAACCGCTAATCGTAGACTAGTCCTAGATATGGGAAAATTCTATTTGTCTATGGGACACGATGCAGCGGGAGCAGCCGGGACGCACGTGTGACACTCATGGGGGTGGACACATGCATTTGTAACAGGGTTGACGAAAACTGTTTGCCGGGTTTAATATGAAATTAATAATTAAACTACTCGCGACGCGAGATAATATGCCTTTCTACCACATATACAGACAGTTATGGGATGGAAAAGTACCTCATTTGTGTTTTTAAATCATTCTAAAACTCATCATTCTTTGAAAAATTAAGGACAGCCTCTCTTTGAAACTGATCAATGTCTGCGACTTCGTCCGTTCCTCTTTTTCTTAGATGTAAAAACGTGTATTTAATCTTTATTGCTCATATGTTTTTGTCAGGCGTTAAACTTTTTATTTATCTTATTTAAACTTTTTATTAATACGTACCCATATGAAAAATTACATAATCGGTTGAGTATGAAGGCGTGAATAACAAACAAACAAATTTACTTTCGCATTTATTATATTCTTTTACATATATGTCTCAGGGGTCCCGGGTTCGATTCCCGGCAGGGTCAACTTTCGAAATTGGCTATGGTCTGGATCTAGAAAGTAGTGACAGGGCACACTGCGTTTCGTAGTCTTTTAGGCAGTCGGTCTGGCGGCAGTAGCCATCAACTGTAAAATAACAGCAAGTGTACTGTTGTGTTTTGGTAAGTGAGTCAGGGATGCCAGAGCTCATTTCCCTATCCTTTCCCAATCACTTATCCTTAATCCTACTATGGTGTTGTAATATATGCGACGGTAGCCACTTTCATCAATTGGATATTCAGCCTGTCTGTTGACCTTAACATAAATAAACGTTGTCAGGGCTTACCTTTCACACTGAAAAAAGTACTGTTCTCGAGTCAAAGTCGCGGATAAAAGGTAGTATTTCTATAAGAAAAGAAGTTGCATAACAATATTTCGTTATATACAGAAATCGATGATAAACAAAATTGTTGACCTGTGTCAAAATCAGGTCAAAATTGGTAACCCTATAATCGGGACCAACAATGCCCGCTAAATCACCCGCAGAGCGCATCTTTATGCATTTTGACGTGCCGCCCGCCCGACGACGCCGCCGCATTTACGACATGTTATTGACGTCTTCCTGAATGTTATTTTCTATGTTCATTCAATTCCTCATTACGGGGCGTTGACAGGAGACCCCTTCGTGTTTTATGTTCGCCTAGTACCTACTCTCCGAATGAATGTTGAGGTGCCTACTTCGCAATTTGAAATCAAATTTGACTTCAACCCAAATTTGCATACGTGCAAAAGCCGCAAAAGCCGAGCGCTATCCGCCAACAAAGTCCGCTATCCCGCATATTCTAGAGTCGTCTTCATCTGCGCCCTTTTTCTTATCCCGATCGCTACTGAACTTCACAGGATCACTCGCTGGGAATCATCTGAAGATTACCTGAAAATTGCATCAAAATCGGATAGCTTTTTCGAAGGTTTCAAAAAAGTCACCTAAATCTATACCTACTTATAAAAATCGTTCGTCCTGTCTGTATCAGCGCACAGCCAAACTTAGTCTGGAACCTGGAATTTGATATAGGTTTATTTTATAATATAAACATCCGCTAAGATTCCATTGAAAATTTTAACTTCGTGCGAAGCAAAAAAATTTTTTTTTCGCCTACACTTAGTTATCTAGATAAATTTAGCCTTTATTTGGTTGGGCACGTCTAAGAATGGATACGTAAGACTAATACAACATCTTTGTTTGTAATGAAGGTGTTTAAACCTTTTGACTGAATACTTATCAAAGTTGACACGTGAATAAATTATTTCATAAACAATGTTTCTATGCTGTCAAATTTCATGGCAGGCAAAGCGGCGGGCAATAATATAAAATCACATCGAGTTTACGAAAGTTTATCCCGCGAGTTTACCGCGCTTGTGCGCGACTAAGCATTACAATGTTATTTTATTTACAATAACATAAGTACAGAGATAAGTAAACCTGTAGTGTGTATACCACTTTCGCTATCCCTTTGTACCTCCGTAAATTTCCTTGGCGCGATCGTATTTTACGCCATGCACAACGCCACGCTTCCCCGCCATTACTGCTGTGCGCGAATATTTCTTGCAACGACCTAATGATACCCTCCTGGAAACAGGAATTTGCGAAATGTTGGCTAACTTATATGGCATGTTAGAATTTTGGTCTCTACTGTTAAAGCAGCAAAGTACTATTTTAATTGGACAATTTGTATTTTGCTCGTAATACTGGAAGTTTGAGACAGCGTGGTAGGAAGTAGGAACAAATTATTGGTGTTTATATTTTGTTACAAGGATTTATTTCAGTGGGCTTTATAGTTTGTTAGTTCTATTGTTTATGGCTGATATCCTCTTAGTTAACTGATAGTTTTCTTAAAAATTCATTACTATTTGAAATCGTTGTATTTGTGCTAGATTTTCTGTGCCCCGACGTGTATGCGAAATTTCACAATAATCATTTGGGTAAAAAGGCGTGCAAGCATCACGAACAAACAAACTCATTTTTGCATTTTTAATATTAGTTAGTATTCCATCAAAATCAGAAACGTATTTGCAACCCATAGCGAGTATTAATAATATAATACAACGAGTATTAATAGCCGACGGTAGCTATGCCATGTAGATTGTATAAAGGACCAGCCGAACTTTATATGTATAGAAAACTATGTGATGACAATTAGGAAAACTAGGCGATGACAATTTTATTAAGAAAACTAGATGACTATTAGGAAAATTATTATTATTATTATTATTACGAAAAGGTGATGACAATTAGGAAAACTAGGCGATGACAATTTTATTAAGAAAACTAGGTGATGTCAATTAAGAAAAAATGATGACTATGTAGAGTAGGAAATAAAAACGTTCACTTAATGGGAGACGGTTACCGTTGCCTATAAATACAAACAACGCCATAGGTTGGATGAATTAGTGCGCCATTAGGAGGCGATAGGGCAACGAAATGGGGTCTAGCATCCCTTACTCACTCACCGATACACAACTACCGAGGCGTTAGTTCAAGGCGTTAGTTCTTCTGTAAGGGGATGGTTACTGCTTCGAGAAGGGCTGCTCAATTTATTATGAGTGCAAAACGCAGTGTGCCATGTCACTACTAAAAATAACAATATTGTAAATACTTAATAATTAGGTTTTTTTTTGTGTAACCGATACATAATTTACAATCTTGTATGCACTAATGTAAGGTGGTAAATAGTTTCAATCCAAGCCACGCAATAAAGTTGAGTGCCCACTTTAATGATCAAAGTTAAACTTTTTATCTTCCCAAGCTTTAGATTAAGGGCTTAAACCGTCATGGCGTGGTTTAATCACGCCACATGCGAGATATAAATAAAAATGAATAGTTTTACCTGTATAAAGGCCAAGTTGAATCGAGTTGGCCAATTATTTTTATCGCACTTTGCAGCGCGAGATGTATCGCCCGGCGGATCTCCTTGCTTATTTACAAATTATATCCTTACACGTTATGGTAGCCTGGTAATACTTACACCGTGTTACAACGTCCTTGGGGAAGTTGCTGTCGAATTTGTGTCTGAATTAAGTATGTACTGATTTCTAAATATTAATTAAATTGATAATAAAGTTATCAAATAAATTGATAATAAAGTTATCAATTTATTAAAATTGATAACTATTTAATTGCGTACGATGAACAGAATGTTTTAAGTAAAGGTGATGTAATTTTTTTGTTGCTCAAAAACACGGAGTTTAAGTTCTCGGTGCTCAAAAAGCAACGAAAGTCTCGTTATTTTTTAAAATCATGTCGGAATTTTTATAAATATTGTTAAAAAATCAAGTGGTCATTAACAAAAAATATAGTATTCCTAAATGTTTTAATTGATTTGTTTTATTTTTTAAAGCTCGCAAAAGTAAATCAAATGAGAATAGTAAATTGTTTTGTTTACACATAATACGAGTACATTAATCTCTATCTTCTTATATATAAAAATGAATCCCCATTTCTCCTGGTCACGGCATCACGCGTGAACGGGTAGACCGATTTTAATTCGGTTTTCGCTAATGGAAAGAGGGATAAACGGGGAATGTACTTATATATAAAAAATGCACCCCGGGCGAAGCCGGCGGCGGGTCGCTAGTAGGTAATCTCACTGCTCACCGGCGCAATTTGTCATGCTTATCAATTAAATTTCTAATTTTCCAACATGTTTCCAACATTACCTATCCCTTTCACACGCTTTTCTGGCGTTTTCCCATTTATTGATTTTTAGCAAAGCTTCTAAACACAACCTTCTTGAAGTTTTTGTTAACCTGGTAGTTGGCGGGCGACAGACCGTTGTTGCACCCACACATATGTATGTTTTAAATACTCCACACACCATCCCTCCCCCCCAGTTCTAAGCAGCAACTGTTCCTTCCTGCAGACCAAATATTTTATAGTTTATTTTTGTTATGGAATGATATAATTTGTACGCGTAGTAACTTTGTAAAGATCGTGCACTTAAATCGGTAAGACTTAAGTGATAATTAGGAAAATTTATATTAAAGAGTGATTGTATGTATCACCCCCCCCCCCCCCCTCTCCATACAAAATTGCCGTTTTCCACGAATAATATTTTATAAAGAGACGCGGACGAAGTCGCGTGTAAACTAGTCTCTAAATAAACTAAACATTATTAAAAAAATATCATTAAAACTTTTTAAAATTCAAATTAACTTATAGAAACTACTAACACTACTTTTAGGATAAGCTCCTACCAAGATTTCCGATAAAAAAATAATGGTCAATTTTAACCTACTTATTGCAAATGCAAACCTAAGTTGTTTTTTTTACTTAAAATTTTACAATGACTACTTAACATATAGACAATGCCCAATGGATAAATAAATATTGACGAGCCCATTGGATAAGTGGTTAGGGTAACGTGCTTGCCTTAACGCTCTGTTCTAGGGTTCCCGGGTTCGATTCCCGGCAGGGTCAACTTTGAAAAATGAAGTTTTCAAATTTGGCTCTGGTCTGGATCTGGAAAGTAGGGGCAGTAGGGCACACTGCTTTTCGCAGTCATTTGGGCAGCCCGTCTGGCGGCAGTAACCACCCCTTACAGAAGACCACAGTGAAATAACAGCAAGTGTGCTGTTGTGTTTCGGTGAGTGAGTAAGGGATGCCAGAGCCCATTTTCCTAACCCTGGTCAATCCCTTATCTTTAATCCTACTGTAGTCGGCAACGCACTTGCAGCAGCTGTGGCGTTGTTTTTGTCATAAACGGCGGTAGCCACCAACCATCAAGTGGACCGTCA
Source organism: Bembecia ichneumoniformis (assembly GCA_910589475.2). Lineage (NCBI taxonomy): Eukaryota > Metazoa > Arthropoda > Insecta > Lepidoptera > Sesiidae > Bembecia > Bembecia ichneumoniformis. The sequence continues at coordinate 4,280,482 of OU342537.1, read as the reverse complement.
GCCTGTCTGCCAATCTTAACATTAAAAAAAAAGAAATTTATCATGCATTTGCTTAATAGCATCTAAGCTCCGTTAGAAATAATTTTGCGGTTTTCTATGAGCTTGCCCTAATGTATAACATACATACAGGGGTCTAACCACAGCTTAAGTAAATTATTATGTCAAATAACAGTATAACCGATCAACCACAAACTTAAATACCACGCCATAGAAAAGCTTCTGTGCTTTTATTTCGTCTTGCTACTTTAAGGCTAGTAATAAAATTGTTGAAGGTTGTTTTTATTAGCAAACTAGCTGATATTTATTTTTAATTTTTCTAAATTATTTTATTTTATTTTTTTATTTTATTTTTAAGTAGAATAAATATTTGTCGAGAATAGGCATGATGACATATTTTGAAATTCCCTTCCATAATGTAGATACACGTCTACCATATCCGAATAAAATAATATTTCAGCAAAAAACTAAATTTCAACGCGAATTATTGAATGTTTTTAAATCTATTTTGAATTACGTGCGAACACGCTCTTATTATATAGGTGTCATGGCGTCGCGTCTGATGAACCGTGACGTCACCGACATCTCATCAGATTTTTCATTCTATCAAAGCAAAGTCAAGCAACACGATGGCCCTGGGCGTGACGTCATTCGCTTTGATCGGAGTTTCAGTTAACATGGCCGATTGCAGTTATTTATACTTCTATTTTATTGAAAATCTTATTAATTTCAATTTTAATACAAAAAATGAGTAATTTTTTAGACTCCTTTCAACATATTATATTTTTCTCCAAAACCAATTTATACTTTGATTTTTTAATACCGTCATCATGCCTATTATGCTATCCTAGTATTCAACGGTGACAAATTTCGTTTCAGTGAACGTAAGTTCCGGAAAGACTCTTTTAATATTAAAAATAAATTTTATCTCAGAAGAAAGAACAGAACAGAAGGAGCGATAAAAATTATATGCAAACGGATGACCCGATATTTAGTGATAAAAGAAATTAAATTCGTTTTTACATGTAAAAATTTATAAACCTAAGGTCAAATAGACTAATAAAATCGTAAACGAACATTAAATATTTTTTCAAAAAACAATTTGTACACGTCGCGCGTCGGTCGTACTTTATGTTACCGAGGTCAAAAAAATAGGTTTTAGAATTTTTGTCTGTTTGTGCGTTTGTGCATGCGATTCTCTGAAACGGCTTAACCGATTTGAATGCGGTATTCCAATCGGTTTGTTTACATACAAACAAAAAAGTTACACGCTGTACCGAATACAACGCGTACGAAGTTGCGGGCTCAGCTATTTAGAAAATATACTTCATGTTACGCGCACCTTGCATAGTGACAAACTCACTAGATAGGGTAGATAGGGCTTTTTCTCTGTTTGAAGCAGCGCATTGTTTAGATTTTTTTATTAGTTTTTAAAATTATTTATCTATGTATTAAATATTCAATTTATTTACATATCTATATCTAAGTAATTTATAAATTATGTTTGTGTGATGTTCCATGAGTCACACAGACGGTGCTGAGCCAGTATCCGATTCTGCTGCGAAGACACACATCTTTTTCTTGTTTTTCTATTAATCTGTCCTCTTGTTTTTATATGTTTCGTGCAGTGAATAAGTCTTTCTTTCTTTCTTCTTTTTACTAACTCGCTACTAAGAAAAAATAGTAGTTTTTTTAATGTAAAGGTCGACAGGCAGGTTGATAGTCCACTTGATGATAGGTGATTGCTTACAAGCATATGTGCTGAAAGTTAGCCCAACTTTAGAAGATTCGGAGGAGACAGGGAAGTGGCGTCTGGCATAATAGCAAACATGCTATTATGTCACGATACTTTTGCCAGACGGGCTGCCTTATGAAGGCGAAGTGCAGTTTGCCCTGACATTTTCAAACGGTTTCTTTCTGTAAATGTCGCCAGTTTTAACGCTCAGGAAATTGCGGAAAACAATATACACTATTACTAAACTAAGTCTGTATAATTATTTTTCTAATATTTTTTATATTGATCAGATTAGAAGAAGCTGTCGCGAATAAAACTGAGGCAATTCGTGATTGCTTCTTCTAATCCGATTAGTATTCCGAGTTTTAATCACACAAGCTTAACATAAACGTTAATTATTATTAATTTAATCAAATTATTTGAATATGTTAATTGGATGCGTTGGTCACATCCTCTGGCCACATCCTCGGTAAGACAAACCGACAGACGCCGAGTAGACAACGAGCGCTTATTATAAACTATGCGACGATGTTCAGCCATAACAAGACACCTATTGTTCAACCTTGTTTGTATTTCCGTCGACGAACAAAAAAATGACACACTTTATTGCACACGTACTTGGAATAAATTAACAGAGACCGTCATATACACTCGCAAAAATTGTTGTTATTTGTTATTTTATAAATAAGATAAAAAAAAATACAACCATTTTTTTATAAATGTATGATATGTATTTAGATAGTCAAATCTCAAGGTACATTTTTTCAATAAGAATCGGTCAACTAGATTTTTAATAACTATATTTTTTTAAATATATAAATGTACTAATTCTTTAAAAATGTATGTACCTTTTACTATCTGTATGTAAAATCTGTGAAATGAGTGACTTGCTTTTGTGCAATTTTTTTTATTGTGTTTAAAATGTTTACATAACTTGTCCGGGCAGAACTATCTGTACTGCCAAAAACTGATGATATTAAAGCAAGAAGTTGAGAGAAAGAGGTCAGAATTGATCAATAGAAAGGGTGTGGCGACAACGCTAGACCACACACATATCTTTAGTCACTCAGCAAAAATTAAGAGAGTTTGGGCTATATCCGCCATATAGCCCTGACTTTGCACCTTCAGATTTCCACCTGTTTCGATCTTTTCAGAATTTTTTAGGCAGTGTGAGGTTCACATCAAGAGAGGACTGTCAATTACTTGTCGCGTTTTTTTTATCAGAAGTCCCAAAATTTCCGGATCATGTCACTACCTACAAGATGGCAAAAATCTATCGAACAAAATTGCACATATATACTGTAAACGTAAATAAACTTTGAAAAAAAATATGTCTCGAGTTTTATAAAATACGAAGAAATTTTTTCCCAAACCTATATTGCTTAGTATTACCCGGTCCTCCATTAATTTTGTTGTATCTCCAAACGAAATGTTAGTTTAAAAATAAATATTTACATAATTTATTATTATACTAGCGACCCGCCCCCGGCTTCGCCCGGCGTGCAATTTTTATATATAAGAACATTCCTCGTTTATCCCTCTTTCCATTAGCGAGAACCGAATTAAAATCGGTCTACCCGTTCACGCGTGATGCCGTGACCAAGGGAAATAGGGATCCATTTTTATATATATAGAAGATAGATAAGCTTCAACACTGTTAAGTTTAGTATCAATGTTCACATTTAATATTCAACAATCTATGTATATAAAACAAAGTAAAATCAAATTCTTCTTGATCTTAATTAATACATTTCATCACAATCAATCTTCTTGTATATGTCACGCACTACTGGGGTGAAGCCATCGAGAAACATGGCGAGGCTCTCGCCGTGTCACTCGACATATCAAAGGCCTTTGACAGGGTTTGGCATGCAAGTCTACTTGGCAAGCTTCCTAAATACGGCATCCCCTCCGGTCTTTGTAGCTGGATTTCAGATTTCCTGAATGAACGGTCAATTCGAGTAGTCATTGATGGCTGCTCCTCGCACCTCATGGCAATTGATGCCGGTGTTCCTCAGGGATCTGTTCTCTCTGCGACTCTTTTCCTGCTTCATATTAATGACTTACTTCTTCCAGGAGTAGTTGCATACGCAGATGACAGTACGGTCACGGAGAGATATTTGACCGGCGCGGGGGCCGGTCGCGATGAGATTCGTTCTGAGAGGGAGGCAATGGTTGAGCGAATTGACTCAACCTTAAATCTTGTATCCCAATGGGGAGACAGGAATCTGGTTGATTTTAACGCCACCAAAACGCAGGCGTGTTTGTTCTCTGCAAAAAGGAGCCCTTTCGACTTGGCTCCAACTTTCCGAGGTGCATCCGTACCTGTGGCCAATGATCTTGAGCTTCTTGGCATGAGGTTGTGCTCAAATCTCAACTTCGGTTCTTCTATCGAGTCCAAGGCCCAAACAGCGGCCAAAAAGTTGGGCATCCTAAATAGAGTGAAGCGATACTTTACATCTGGACAGCTCCTCTCTTTATACAAGGCACAAGTCCGATCCTGCATGGAGTATTGCTGTCACCTTTGGGATGGCTCAGCAAAATACCAACTTGCTGCACTCGACTCGGTGGATCGCAGAGCTAGGAGGCTCATTGGCGATGATACACTAACAAGAACTAAGCTGCAGAGCCTGGCACATAGACGCAAAGTTGCCTGTCTGTGTGTATTCTATAAGATGTACTTCGGAGAGTGTGCTGCATGAGATCATACCGCCTTCCCCTTTCTTCTATCGGACATGCAGACGTACGGCTGGTTACCATCCTCACCTTGTCGATATCCCTCTAATTCGGACCAAGCGCTTTAAAACATCTTTTGTGATGCGCACTGCTAAGGATTGGAACTCCCTGCCGGCGTCTGTATTTCCGAGCTCATATAACCCAAATCTTTTCAAGGTTCGAGTGAATAGGCATCTTCTGGGTGAGCTCGCTCCATCTTCGGCCTCATCCTTCCTACATGGATAGATGCTGGTCAAGAGCAAACCCATCTATAATAAAAAAAAAAAAAAAAATCAAAATAATTAAGCAATATAATAAAAAAAAAAGAGTACTTTGACATTAACAAACTTAAAATCTAAGTTTAGTGTTTCAGTGCTTTTTGCATGAAATGGGAACAAATATCCATCCATGCCCGCACTGCCCGCACGCATTACGTTCCCATTTCCAATAAGTATACTAGCAGCAGCAAATAAGCCTTCGATGTAACGAAAATAAGTTCAGTTCCTTCCACACTTTAATTTACATAACGTTGCATCTGCAAAATTTAAAAATACCCATTTTCGTAGCGCGTCTCGTTAAACTATTTTTATAGCGCTATAATTCAAACAGGATCCAATTTTTTCGTGTTTTATGGCCATCTGTCAAAACAAAGAGAACCATAACTGGTTCATATTACGCAAAGTTGAAATAAAAGAGTTCCAAATGGGTTCTGAACGTTCGCCCAAATTCTTGGACGTCAATAAACTGCGCGGTACTAAAAGGGAAAGGTATAATTGCTAATCAAAACACTATAGAAAGAGGTCGAGAACTATTTTCATTAGCAACATTAAGCCACGCACTAGTAAGTCGGTAGATATTAGGCATATCAAAGGTACGTTATATTTTATTTCAAGAACGTCGATCTAAAATTCTCTTACTTCTTCATCTATACATGAGCTGAGCTATCTATAGCTGAGCCGAATACCACGCGTCCAAATTTGCTAATTTGTACGCGTGGTATTCGGTATAGCCCCTAACTTTTTTTTGTTTGTAACCGTTGTTGTAGACTAAATGTTACGGGAAGCTAGCTATAATACACGAGTGGAAACCGCATTCAAATCAGTTAAGCCGTTTCTGAGATTAGCGTCTACAAACGCACAGACAAACAGACAAAAATTCTAGAAACCATTTTTTAACCTCGGTAACATAAGTACAATTGTTTTTGTGTACAAATAGTTTTTTTTTGAAAAAATATTTAATGTACAGACACGGCTCGTTTGCGATTTTATTATATGTACATATAAGCTGTCCGCTTCTATCTGTTTCTCTGTTAACTTCTAAACCACCCAACGGGATTTGATTCGGTTTTCACTAATAACATGGAACGTTTTTGTATATATTTTGCATATGTGCGAGGTCAGGGGCAGATAGCTAGATACTTTTTAAATCTACTTGGATTTGGTAAATAGTGCCTGACGCCTGTATTATAATATATAATAAACGTTGTGGTTATTTTTAGTTTGAAACATGCACTTTCTTCATGGGTAAACACATTGTTTTACTTGTCTTAGGCAGACTGCTTTTCGTAGTCATGAACTGGACAGTCATAAACGTTTGGCGACTGTAACCATCCTCTTTCGAAAAGACAGATCGTAAAATTACAAAAGACTCCATAAAAACTTTGTGTAATTTTTAAAATCTGTTCTCTTTTTTACTCCACTCCAATTTAATGTTACAGTAATTTTACATGCATTAAAATATATTCATAATACATACATACATGGATAGAGAAACCACAATGTATAATTCACTTATGAGAATGACAAGTTCGAAATTCAAACAGTCAAAATTCAACGAGATGGCTGAGTTTCTTTTGTAGTTGCAAGTCATGATAGTTTTTCTAATTCATACTAAATTCATACAAGAAAATTAAAAATGTGGAGGCGTAGGCCGAACAGGAGTTAGAACCTACCATTGCTGTGTCGGTAGCCAAGGTTACAACCAACTGGTCTATCACGCGCCTACAATTAGAACTACAATTTAGTTACATAGGTAGAAAAAAAGAGTTTATAAAAAAAAACCTAAAATGGAAAAGGGCATTTAATTCAATTCAATTGCAGAACACCATGCAATTGCATAGTTAATACAATCACAAGAATAGCATTTATATAAAATTATCGGCAAGTTCGGTATCTGGCGCGATTGAATTGATCATATTTTCAATTTATGCGCCCGCGTCGATAAAGGGAGCATTGCGGTATAATTGCTCCCAAAATAAAATGCAGTCTTCCGCACCTTGCTATTGGAGGAAGGAAGTGCAATATACATATCGTAAAACATAACGGACGCAACCGCCACGTCATGGTGCAGACAAGAACCACGAAGTGAATTATTGAATAAAAAAATGCACTTTTTCATATAATAATTTGCAAAGATAACGCAAATATATGAAAGATTCAAATCAATTCTACACATAGACAAACAACTGAGAAGAAAGAAGAGCTCATAGAAGTTCTGCAAAAAGATAAATCCTAAATAAGGGCTTAGGGTTTAAATTAAAATAAGGCGACGGAATATTACTTTTGACAAATTATTTGGTGAACCATCCAGCATCGGTCTATGTAACAATTATATAAACTTATGCCCAATGATTCTCAACCTTTTTGGTGTCGCGATCTAAGTAAAATTACTTCTACTAAGTAGGTACTCTACGAATTAAAAAAATTGTATTAATAGAGGGGTCGGCCCTTTAATACAACATATTTATAAAGATTTACATCGGATAATTTACTTATGTGTGTTTGTGTTTGCGAAATAAACTATCGAATTATAATTTTAATCAAATATAGCTACTACTATCAGACCCAAAAGACGACGTTCTGTCGTTTCAATTGATTTGTTCGAATTGTCAGCTGGGATGGGAAAAAATGGTGTTTTCATTTTTTCCGCCAATTTTTTCCAATTTTTCTCTTCATAAGAACTTTTCGTGGAGTTCAACTTTTCCCAGTTTAAGAAACAGTGCTTTGGACACTATATTATACTAGAAATAAACTGGAGTACACTCACTAATTATAGCAGGTTAAATTTAGACAATTAAAAAGGGCTATATACAGTGTATCGTAGTAATTATCATAACTTTCTTTTTGTTGTTATATATATTTATTTTATTTTTTGAGTCTGTGTTGTGTTGCCTATAATTTTGCTTTAATAATGCTGTGCTTTCCTGTAATTTAAATTCATACTTATAATGTTTTTTTTTTTAAATGTGTTGTTATGTTTAAGTAGTTTAAGTATTTAGTTGGTAAGCCTTGTCAAATAAATAAACAAACAAATAAATTTGCGTGATAAAAGTTTATTCAGTTGTAGTTACAAAGCAATAAAAAGTAAAATAATTAGTAGCAGAATAATTCATCTCAAGATGACGATAAATATCTGCGTTGGAGGCCATGTAACAATAAATAAATAAATAAATATGTAGATAAAGACTCATACTGAAAATGAAATATTATTATAACCTAATTCTAAAAATACTCTTACGATTAGTTAAATGTTATTTATATTCATACTGCATTTTTCTGGCACTCTTATTGTGGTATTGACTATAGGTAAATCAAGATAACATTCTTTATTCTTCTTTCAAAATGTATCTCTTGAATGAGTAACATTGTTATCACAAATTTTCCCACATGAATAAATGTAAACGATTCATTTTGTGTAAATAATTGTTGACTACTAGAAAAAAGTGAAGATGATATCGACGCTTACATTACAAGTGCCTAATAATGTAGTATTCTATCGTCATACAGACAATAAAGACCTCGCAACACCGGGGACATATTATATCTACAGTGTTTAAATAGTACCTGCAACATGGAAATAAAAATAATGAATAATTTTTATAAATTTAATTTTGAGAGTTTATTTTTTAGTCGATTGAATGAAAATTACTTAATGTTGAAAATAGGGAAATGTTTTGAGATTGAAACGCTTCTATGTCCCAATTAATATCTTAATGATTTGAGACAATGTATCATATAAATGTGCGTATCTTCCAATCTTGACATATAGTGCTGAGATACGGCTAAGTGTTCCATCCTTAAATTCGAATACAGTCGGCGAGCATCGTAGAGGAAGAAAAAGAACCTAAAGAATCAGCAAGCTGAAGTGAAATATGTGGCATTAAGCACAGCATAGACAATATATATTAATATGCTAGAATATAAATTTATATTATAGAAATTTATAGTTTCTAAAAATATATATTTTGCCTTCACAACACAACTTACTGTGTGTGTAATATATCTTGCGTAGTCACTCAAAAAATACTATAGAAAATAAATCGTAATATGCATTGCTATAACACATAATAATATATTAGTATAGCTACATCTGTGCTGGGCTTTTTGTTACACGAATTTTGAAGTGGAGACTACAGTGAAAAAGCTTACTGCACTAACGATTCTCTCGAACATTCTTATCGAATATTGTACGCACAGTATTTTGCTGTAATTTCTTACAAATACACAAAAATATAAAATTATTATCATAATATTATTTCCAATGCGTCATTATCGCTCGCTGTGTTGGACGCGCTTAAACTGCATTCTAAGAACACGCCTGTAACGTGTCTCATGTTAGTTATTAAGAGCGTGCAGCGCGATCGAAAATCTTCGAGTTGGAGTAGCGGTGACGGAACGCACACAAAAATAACTTTACAGATTAGGCTCAACACAGAGTAAAACATATTTTTACTAATTTTTCTTTAGGAAAAATTAATGTAATAAATGATAATAGAATGTAATATATGTAAATAATAATTAGTTATTATTATAATATAACGTAATATTCAGCTGATCACTGTGTTTTGTTCATTTCTTATACATAATTTTACCTATGTAAACTTACCTGCATATCTGGAAAAGAATAAATAAAGTATGTGAAAGAAGAAATGAAAAACTGCAAAAAATAATAAAAAGTTTTTATTATTAAATTTGTGATGTTTGGTTGTCGTGGTATTATCGTTATTTGTTAATTGTCGTTTATTTTTGACCTTATCTTTCGAGTGCTTTCAATATATAATCAGGCTCCTTAATTGCCATTTTTCTATCCAGTCTTTTTTCGTATGAAATATTTACGTATTGAATTTTTCCACTGTCTTGATTATCCGAGGATGTTTGAATTTCTGCTATTGGTAGCCTGAAATAAAATTAAACACTAAAAACGACAGAGAGCAAATTGTAAACACCGTTAGTTTATAATAAACATAACTGACGAATATTATGAAAGGAACATTGAATTTAAAATAAAACGCTTAAAAGTTGATAGTTTATAACCTCTCCGTTCCGAAATTGTATACGAACATGCACTGTTCAGTACTTGGGCCTATCAATGAACAGTTTTACAAATTTACTGCGCGGTTTCAGTTTACAGTTTCGTTATAAACGGCTGTTATCAAAAGCAAAAAACCTAATCTAACCTAACCAATAAATGTTTGGATTAGCTAAGAAACCTATTTGGTGACCAAGTACTAGACTAGGTCAACCAAAAAAAGTTGCTGACCAAATAAATATTTTGCTGAAAAAATATATATTCCTATTACAAACTAACATATGCAATGTTACCGGATAATAGCCTAATTGACAAAATTTGGAAATTAGTTTAAAACTATGGCTTAGCATCTATTTCACCGCAAAAATATATTATTTTAAGAAAAATAGGTCTTTTACATTAGTATTTTGAGTTTTTAGAAATGAACTTGAAATTGACCGCGAAAAAGGCCAAGACTGTCATGGCGTCTTGAATGACGTCACACCTCGCGAAACAGTCGTGTTTGTTTATGACAGTCAATTGTGTTTTTTAATAAATAATGAATTCCTCGTATTATAAATACTGTATAGTGCCCCAATATAAAAGTTCAACGATAAAAACGCCAAACAAATTATTCATATACGTTCCAAACAATACACAATAACAAATTGATGAAGTTATTACAGCTCTCAACGGCCACTATCAATACCTCGTTGTGAATCTTCAATGCCAGAGATCTAGATTCACAACAAAGAGATTCGAAGAGCACTACGGAGTCTTGACGTGAACAAAGCTAGTGGACCTGATGGCATACCTGCAAGGGTCCTGAAGGAATGTGGTCCTGAATTGTCTCCTGTACTTACACGCTTGTACCATCTCTCTCTCAGGACGAATACCGTGCCGGCATTTTGGAAGCTTGCCAATGTTCAACCAGTGCCTAAAAAGGGTAACCGTGCCAACCCCTGTAATTATCGACCAATCGCCATCACTTCTATACTCTGTAAGGTTATGGAGAGAGTACTGAATAGTAAGCTGCTGACATATCTTGAAGTTAACGACCTGCTCAGTGATCGCCAATATGGATTTCGCCAGGGACGTTCAACCGGAGGTCTTCTTGTATGTCACGCAATACTGGAGTGAAGCCATCGAGAAACATGGCGAGGCTCTCGCTGTGTCACTCGACATATCGAAGGTCTTTGAGAGGGTTTGGCATGCACGTTTACTTGGCAAGCTTCCTACATACGGCATCCCCTCCGGTCTCTTTGTAGCTGGATTTCTGATTTCCTGAATAAACGGTCAATTCGAGTAGTCATTGATGGCTGCTCCTAGGACCTCATGGCAATTGATGCCGGTATTCCTCAGGGATCTGTTCTCTCTGCAACTCTTTTCCTGCTTCATATTAATGACTTACTTCTTCCAGGAGTAGTTGTATACGCAGATGACAATACGGTCATAGAGAGATATTTGTCCAGGATTCGTTCTGAGAGGGAGGCAATGGTTGAGCGAATTAACTGAACCTTAAATCTTGTATGTCAATGGGGTGACAAGAATCTGGCTGATTTTAACGCCACCAAAAGGCAAGCGTATTTGGTCTCTGCAAAAAGGAGCCCTTTCGACTTGGCTCCAACTTTCCGAGGTGCATCCGTACCTGTGGCCAATGATCTTGAGCTTCTTGGTATGAAGTTGTGCTCAAATCTCAACTTCGATAATTCTATCGAGTCCAAAGCCCAAACAGCGGGGAAAAAGTTGGGCATCCCAAATAGAGTGAAGCGATGCTTCACACTTGGACAGCTCCTCTCTTTATACAAGGCACAAGTCCGATCTTGCATGGAGTATTGCTGTCACCTTTGGGATGGCCCATCAAAATACCAACTTGCCGCACTCGACTCGGTGGATCGCAGAGCTAGGAGGCCCATTGGCGATGATACACTAATAAGAACTAAGCTGCAGAGCCTAGCACATAGACGCAAAGTTGCCTGTGTATTCTATAAGATGTACTTCGAAGAGTGTGCTCGAAAGCTGCATGAGATCATACTGCCTTCCCCTTTCTTCTATCGGACATACAGACGCACGGCTGGTTACCATCCTCACCTTGTCGAAATCCCTCTAATTCGGACCAAGCGCTTTAAAACATCTTTTGTGATGCGCACTGCTAAGGATTGGAACTCCCTGCCGGCGTCTGTATTTCCGAGCTCATATAACCCAAATCTTTTCAAGGTTCGAGTGAATGGGCATCTTCTGGGTGAGCTCGCTCCATCGTCGGCCTCATCCTTCCTACATGGATAGATGCTGGTCAAGACCAAACTCATCTTTAATAAAAAAATAAAAAAAAAAAAAACTTTGCATTCGCTTACCTCAAAGGCAGCGGTTTTGAGTCAATGTCAAATTAGAAAATAAACGTAATCACCATTTATTAATATTGTCAAGTTAAGTTTTTACTCTCGTATTAATTGTATTTTTATATATTTATTGTCCTGATATCAGTGGCAAAAGAAATTCATCGTGTGATTTGGTAAAATAGCTTGAAATTTACCAACGCGCCACCATTTAATTGTAATTTAACAGGTGAAGTTGAATATATACAGATATAAACAAACAATTTTTTTACATTTTCTTGGTCTCTCAGCCCAATATTTCAACATATTTTATATTGAAAATACTTTTTTTTTATTTAGAACAAACGTTAAAGTAAGAATACTTTCAAAAAGTAAATCTTTAAATGTTTTAAAAATTTTAGGTTGTAAAAGCATTCTAGTCACAAAAGTTATAAGATTGTGTCGACAAGTGTGGACGTGTAAGCAGAAGATTTTACCGATTTAACAAAATGGTGGAACACATTTTTTGTTTCCACCGGTTCTCAAATTTTTATATAAAATACCATTTTCCATGGCGCTCACCAATGAGGGTTTGGCTCAGTTCATATCAGTTGTACCTAGTATATGGGTAAATGAAAATTCTGTCCAGTTTTGGTCAAGGGCAAGAAAAACCGGCGATCTTGAGACGGCTGATTCCACAGTAGGTAAATGCCACTCTCTGACTGGTAACTGTTAATTAAGTAAGACTTTGTTTGTTCTTCACATAATACTTAGATAGAAGTTTTTACCATTGCGGAATTCCGATGAACAAGCATAACGGCAATTTTGGGCAATATACTGCTGTTTGTTTTGTTAAATCCTGATTCCATGGCGAATTATACCTGTCTTTCAAGATTAAACTAAAAACGAACTGTATTAATTTAACAATAATTGCTGAAAACTCGAAATAACCTTTTCACTTTATACGAAAATGACAGCCACAACGTGGTGTTTCGCGAGGTGTGACGTCACGCTTCCATTCGCTTCTCTGATTGGTGTTTAATGTCACATAATTAAACGCCTCATTTTGTCGATTTTATTTTCCAAAAATATTATTAATCTTTTATTATTTTAATAGAAAAGTTGTTTTTTGTTTACTAATTATCATGGTTAATCATTAGAAACTCTAAGCCATCCGATTTATTCTCAGTGGAAACAAGCCTGTTGTATACACCTCTGTTTGAGACATTAAATAGATAGGTAGGTATTTACCTGTATGCATTTGCATGTTCTGCGTTCGCACTACTCTGTACGGAATTCGACTCAACTGCAATATTTTATTTTGCATGTCCAGATTTTCTTATTTACCTGAAAGTGAAACCAATGACATGATTAATTTAGCCATATTTCAGTATGCAAATTAGAAAAAAAACAGACAATTGCGTTCTCCGATAAAAATACTTCCAAATAGAAGTCTACTTACCACATTATAGCAGCATTCTTAGGATAATTTTTTTATTTAGTCACTTAGATAATGATTCTTTTTCTGGTTACCCATCCTTCACTTCCAAAAAACACTTAAACATGTGTAAAATGTAAATACAAAATTTATAACACAGCTGACTTGACATTGACCTCATGACGTCATGTCATACGACAAATAAGTGCGCCTAGTGATTTTATTAGAGCAATGTTTTTTGTTTGGAAAACCATCAGGCGTTTGGATTAAATATTGAAAATTCTTAATATTTTCATATTTATAATTTTATAATGAATATTAAGAAGGGGGGGATCTGCGGAATATCAATACAAACATTTTCATGTGAGAATTAGTGCTTTATGCGTAAAATTTAAGAAGTATTCGAAGAAATAAATTTTTAGAAGTCGTTCCGTTTATGTATTTTTTATTAATTTTAAATGTATTTGTTTCAAATTTCAACAAGGCGGTGACCTTGAGCAAGGATCAGGCTAACCTACAAAAGTTACTTTAATGTATTTAACTAATTCAGCGCATAGTACTAGTCACTTAAAAATGAGTAAATTTCCAAAATTTTGTGCAGTATCCCCTTAAGTGTCTTCCATACAAGATTAATGTATTGGTAGCTTTCGTAGGTCATACTTTCACTAACAAACGACCCTCTAAGGGACTTGTTTCATTATGGACGACAAAACGGCTGTCGAATCGTTTAATTAAAGTCCCTTTATTTCTACATTATCGTGTGAAAACTACATTTGTTTTTTTTTTATAGCCCACTAGCAGGTGCCCGCCACTTCGTACTGTCTTAAAACATTTACTGTTATTTATAAAACATTAAACAATATTTTACTGTACATCAAATATGTATTTTATTAAAAAAAAAAAAAAAAAACAATTTGTATACGTTGTACTTATGTTACCGAGGTCAAAAAAAATTTTTTTAGAATTTTTTTTTGTTTGTGCGTTTGTGCACGCTAATCTTAGAAACGACTTAACCTATTTGAATGCAGTTTTCACTTATGTATTCAGCTTTTCATAACTTTTAGTGTTTGTTTCATTCCTATCGGTTTACAAACAAAAAAACGGCTATACCGTTACGGGCTATACCGAATACCACGCGTACGAAGTTGCGGGCTCAGCTAGTGTAAAATAAAATTGCACAGAGAAAATATATATTGTTTTACATTTTGTTTATCTGTTGCTAGGCAACAGGATTTTTTCTGGATGAAAGGTGCCCTATGTCCGATTTCTGTTTCTGTTTCGGTATCCTTGACAACGTGCATGAAAAATCTCATAATGGTTGAGCAATTACGGCGCGAAAGCATAACAAACAAACAAACAAACCCACTTTCACATAATTTATAATATTATTATAATTATACATAATTTATGTATTATATAATGTTTTTTCTTTATTTTATACGAATGCTGCAATAGTGTCTATTGATGTGTCCCAGTTTATTCATAAATTGTTTTAACTCGAGACCTACATTTGTATAATAAAATTCTACTTGTTTTGTCACAAAACAAGTAAGTACCTAACATATTAATTTAAAACTAATAATTTTAATAAATAATACACCTAGCCGTAGGTGTATTTCTAGGAAATCTAATTTATTTTCATAGTCGCTGTTTGCTTTCTTCTAAATTTTTTCCTTAACTCTGAAGATTTTGCTTCGCTTGTTACATCATTCAGACTAGTTCTTTTGGACAATTTAAATGAATTTTATTTATATTACAATGTAAAACTAGCTGAAACCGCAACTTCGTACGCGTGGTATCGTATAACGTGCAACTTTTAGGTTTGTAAGCCGATTGGAATGTGAAACAAACACTAAATGTTGTGGAAGCTTGGTACAATACATGAGATGAAAATCGCATTCAAATCAGTTAAGCCGTTTCATAGATTAGCGTGCACAAACGCACAGACAAACAGACAAAAATTCTAAAAACTATTTTTTGATTTTGGTAACATAAGTAGGTACAACGCGTAAAAATTTGTTTTTTAAAAAATCTTTAATGTACAGACTCGTTTACGATTTTATTATATGTACTATAGATAGAATAAGATAAATAAGACTATACATAACAAGTATTTAGATTTGTTTATTTTTTGGTTGGAATAAACCCATTCTCTCATTCTTGTCTTGTGGCTTATATATTGTCCTATCAAAGTTAATACTTTGATATAAGCTGAAAGTTGAATAAATATGTGTTCCTTGGCGACGGTGACCACCTACCGTCAAATAGGTATGCCTGCCGGTTGTACTACTTCATAAAAAATCTGTAACTGTAAACATTTCTTTAGAAAAATGGTGACATCTATTTTAGAATGCAATAAATGATTGATTGATCTATGTAAATTATAATTAACAACAAATGCGTTCATTCATTGACAGAGAAGTCATTAGCTTGTTAAAACTAAATTATGCTTTTAAATTCCCAAGCCTAAATTATAATAACGATAGTCGCCAAGTTAAATTGTAATATTAAAAATACTGTAAGGGCTGCCTAAAGTAAGTGTTCGGGTTTGAGCCCAATACGGCGGGTGTGGACTGTATAGGTTGCGGGATAAGGTAATTGGAATTAAAAGAAACCTATTCTTTTACTCACTTGTTCTTCGTGGCTTGAGTCTTCTTCCAAAGCTTTGGATTCTTCTCTTCTCAGCACTCGCAACGCGAATCACTGGCGGTTGAGTATAAGCGGAATATTGGACACACACAGAAGAGACGTAGCGTGACAATCTCTCGATGTCTTAGCGGGATAAAATAACTGTATAAACGGGTGATAGACAAACAAAGAAGACAGCGGTTCTCTGATTCGCCACAATGACGTGCCCCTTCTTAGCAGATCAGGAGCGATTCCTCAAGAATCAGACAATCCCAGGAAAGTGGGGTGAACAAATATACCTTTTTTTATTCACCAACACTGTTTGTGTGAAATAAAATTATTTGAAATTGAATTTTATTGTATTTTAAGCTGCTATTTTATTTATAATGCCTGAATAATACACACACACACGTATTCCTAAATTTTCAATTCCCAAACTTTTAAAGAAGTCTTTTGCTTACACATAAAATAACTGTTTAGATAGTGACGTCACACATTTTAAGAACAATGAGTTTTTGAATTAGTTATCTCCGACATCTTGCAAAATTGTTTATGTTAATGTTTTACATTTAGACCAAATGTTAACCTTGTCAGCACTGAGTCTAGACTAATGAATCATAATCACAATCCCTCTGTTACTCGTATCGTTACATGATGATGTCAGGATAAATAAGGCGTTGCTGATTTTAGATATTACGTGTCGTTATCATATAACGTCCAGTGTTGGACACATGTATTTTTAATTAAGCCTTCTCTAGAGCCAGCCGCTGTCTTAAGGACATCAGCATGATGGATTGACCATCAGCATGGTCGACCATCAGCATGCTCTCTTTTCCAAGACTCATATGAAATAACTTATAAGACCCAATGAGTCAAAAGACGAAGATAATATGTGTATGAGTAAGAATTAATTAGAACATACATTAACATCCTGCGTACACTGCGTTTAGCAGTCATTTGGGCAGCCCGTCTGATGGCAGTAACCACCCCCTACAAGAGACCACAGTGAAATTACAGCAAGTGTGCTATTGTGTTTCGGTGTGTGGTAAGAGATTCTGGAGCCCATTTCCCTAACCCTTCCTAATCCTTTATTCTGTGGCGTTGTGTCAGCAAGTGGACCGTCAGCATGTCTGGCGACCTTAATATAAAATAAAAATCCCAAGAGTATTAGCAGCATAAACGCATCTCTCAACTTGTGTTAGTAAAAATAAAAGTATGCATTTGAAACCCAGGGATGATTTGTCAATGATTTGCGTTTATTAATTTTGAATTGACGAAACTGGCGTCCAGGCGTGGGATAAATTGATATGTACACAAACAAATTAAAGGAATAATATAAAAGAAAATCACAGACGAAAAGTTTCAAGAATTCTAGACAATATTGTTTTCACCAGTAGAATTCGCCAAAATCTGAAAAGTCTAAAAATTCAAATTGGTAATTCCTATATGTCTATAATTATATCAACATAATGTTCTAATGAGGATCGGAAACCCTAATACTGACGTCTACACCCTCAGTATAAGGGCACTAATACTGAGTGTTTAGGGTCCTCAGTATTAGGGTACTAATACTGAGTGTTTAGGGCTTTCAGTATTGGGGCACTAATACTGAGGGTTTAAACGTTTTGTTGTGTGTCGGTGCGTGAGACCATTACATTACCCATTCTTATCAATGACCCTTTATGTTTTTTATCTCTGTCTTTATCACTTTTGCGTGTGATTATATTAACATCGATTAATGTATTATATAAAAATAAAAGAGAAACGCGTCAATCTAAAAGTTAACCCTATATCCAAAATTTATGGCACATATTTCTATTTTGTAAAAAGGCGCGCGTTGCACGCAGACGCACGAACGCGCGTCACTCATTTCATCATTTGATCACGATAGAAAATGATGTGCCCTAAATTGTGGAGATAGGGTTTAATATGCTATGTATTATTTTTGGATTGACTACGCTTCGACTTTGAGCCATTTATGCATCGACCCTTATTTACCAAGCCAGTAAATTCTTGGTACTCTTGTTCAAATATATGTATATTCCCTTCAAACGTTAAAAATCTTCCTTCTAGTTTGACAATATTGATAATTCTAATGTTATTTTATTAAACTTCTATAATTTCGATTACTATCTGTCGTTTCTTATATTTTATTTCTTTATCTTCGTTTATTTCGTTTTATCGTATATTCGTTTATTTTATTATATGTATAGATAATGTGAACATTGCTTTGTCCTTGCTTCTACAAGCAAACCATCATTGCGTCAAAAGAGAGCCAACTTCTTCCTTCTTCTTTTAAGTTACAGCAAGAGTTAAAGACGTTAAAGGAATAGTAAGGAAAACTGGGATTGGACACAAATAATTGATGGTTTAAAAACATCAGTAGGTAGATAGATAGTATGGAGAGGAAAGCTGGTGACGAGGAAGCATGAATCGTGAAGAGATCTAGAAGAGACTTATGCCGGAGGACAGCCATATCACGAAAGTACAGTTGATGGAGACTTAAATAAAATACTCAAGTGGTTAAACGCTACTTTTATTTTTATTTGTTTTAAGTAAGAAAACCTTCTAATAACCACTTTTCGTAACAAGAAACCAGAAATACTTACTCCAAAATTTTGTTTATGATAAACTTTTATTAACCTGAAGAATTTAAGTATAAAATTATTCTAGAAAATGAACACTATATTGGGCGTCTCAGCGACGTGTATCAGATGACTCCATACTCCATATGGTTGCATCTGTGAGCGGTTAGTACGTGACATATATGTTTATTTTCTTTACAACTTTTATTAAGTGGCCTAGCAACTGAGAATTTAAAAAAAAAACATTGACTTAATCCTTCATGCGTAGGCGCCGCCAGCATATTTTACGATTCACTGAGTTTTAGAGATTCAGTAATAAAATGGTTTTATAGTTATCCTTATAAGTTCAATAATATTTTTTATACATTTTGTGATAACTTTATGATTGTAAGTTTAATCTGAAATTCGCCTAGTTAACAATCACGGAGGCATATGAGAGAAATTTGAATAAAAATGTTGCAGTGTCATAATTATATCAATACTGAAAAGTACTAACATCCTACTACTTAAAATCCTTCTAATATTATAAATGCGAGTTTGTGAGGATGAATGGATGTGTGGATGTATGTAAGTTTGTTGCTCATTCACTTAAAAACTACTGAACGGATTTGGATGAAATTTGGCACACAGATAGTTTATATACGATACTTTTTATCCTGAAAAAAATGTTAAGTTCCCGAGGAAACGTCTAAAAATATAAAAAAACTACCGTCGTCACGTCACAGCAAAAAAAGATCGTTATGACGACGGTGTCACCGAATTTTTTCGAAGTCAGGCTTTATTTAGGTAATTACATTTTTAATTTTTCAACCCAGGCGAAGTCGCGGGCAACAGTTAGTATTGTATAAATATAATTAATAGTTCTTATCCAATATTAAATAGGATTTGAAAATAAAAAAGGAATAAATACACAGTATAAATACCTTACGTCCGAATAAAAAAACGGAACCCTTATAGGATCACTGGTGTGTCCATCTGTCCGACCATACCCCCCCCCCCCCCCTTATCTCCGAAACTATTGAACCTGAAATTTTGAAAAAATACAGAAATTAGTTTTCTACTTATAGATTATAGGAAAACCTATAAGAAGTCCATGATATTAAAATAACATGGTAAATCACTCAATATTGTGCGGATAGGTAACATCGTACGGAACCCCTTTACGCGAGTTCAACTCGCACTTGTCCCGTTTTTTTTAAATATATTATTGCTAAACTACAACAAGGTTTACCGGCACGCATACGTGTATTCATATTTATAAAGTTTCAAGGCGGGCAAATCCGCGTGGCACATTTAGTAATAACATTATATTTGTAAGCATAACAATCGCAACTTCTGTACGCGTTAAGTAGGTATATTCATGTTTGAGGAAGCGTATTAGTCGCCTGAATATTCATTCGTTCGGAAAATCAGTGTCGGTGGTCTTGCCATAAATATAACGGTTGGAAATTCGATATACAAGTATATTGTGCAGAGCCAATGTCGATAATTCGATGATGAATGACGTCTGGAACTAAAAAATAAAATAAAAAAATTGTTCCTATTTTGAAATAAATTCTCCCTACCATGACGATTAAAAATTATACAGTCTTTATATTTACCTAAATATACAAAATATAAACTTTCATTATTATATTATTAATAATTGTCCTTAGCATGTAATTATTATAGTTTAAGTATGTTTTTTCTTTATATTTTATTATGTTGTGATATTTATTTGTGGACTTGAGATGTCTGACATAAAATAAATAAATTAAAATAAAATAAAAAATAAAGCTGTCACTGTCAGTTTTGTTCTCTAAACAACTAATTCTAATAGCGAAAAACTGTAAGTCAACATAAATATTATCGTAATCTATCTTATTATCAACATATTATCTTGTTTTTGACTCTTGACAGATGCCTAATTGGTTGCGTTAGAATTTATTACCTACAACCTTTGGAAAAAATTAAAAATAAACAGTATTACTGTATTTTTATTTTTATTTTCGTTTCGAAAATGAGATTGTCTTTGACAAATATTTGAGTATAAGATTAGCGTTAAAGAGGATTGCCAATTTTTGGGCCCAACCTTTACAGAGAAGTAAATGGCGGGAAAAAAACCTTTATTTTTTATTAAACTAAAATCACAGAAAAATATTTTATTTTACAGTTGCTAAATACAGAAAAATATTTTTTAAATGTTGTGTTTTGTGTAGAGATCTTGTGAGTATATAGTGTTCTGTGCTCGAGCCGTAATGAAATAAGCTCTAAATAAAAGACAAAGTCAAGTCTGTTTGTTGTCTATGTCTAGTTTAGTATTTTTTATGCAATTATAAAGACATTATAATCTAATGGAAGTCTACCTAGAGTTTATGATTAGTCGTCTGAACAATAATAAAATGATTAATTGCAAAATATTTAAATTAACACATCTAACATAACCTAACCATATATTTGCAACTGACAATCAAATTGAAACTAAGGTAGCATAAATCTGATATTTTTACCTATCAAATGATACTAATTTGGAACTTGTAAAACGGGTCATCAAATTCTGGGCCCCGCGATGTATGGGAGATGGGCGGTGTCCTTTTTCATGTAAAAGTAGTCTATGGGCAGCAGTGTTTAGTAAAATAGCAATGCACATTGCTTACCGCAGACATACAGCTCGACTGGCGGAAGTGACATTGAGATATAACATCAAATCAAATCGTTTATTTCTATAGGAATGTAGGATAGTATAACAAGATCATTTTTTGAAGTCGATTATATATTTTACGAGGGTTTCGGAAAAAAATAGGCAAGATGATCACGATGCTGAGAATAAACCCCGAAAGAAATTCAGGATACCAATTCTTTTTGTCATTTTAAAATAACATATAAAGCGATTACAATTATTATACACAAATTACAGTATATACGATACTAAACATAGTATGACTTGAGACTCGAGTCATAGCATAGCATCATTTGAGATATTGTGTTTCGGAGAGTGAGTAAGTGATATTGGTGTTGCTTATGTGTATAGATGACGGTAGCCACCATTAAGTGAACCCTAGCCTTCTGAACTTAATTAAACAGTAATTGATCAGTAAAGTGAGGATTTCGCCTAAGTTGTAAGTTGTAATTGTAAAAAAGTTTTCTAAAGTTGTTCTAAGTTTGTTTTCTAAAGTAACTTTGGATTTAAACTTCTTGCCTTCTAAAATTCTAATGAATATACGCAATAGGATATTAGGTGTATTTAGAAAGAAATGTTACGCAAAATAAAAAAAAATGTTTATTCATTTATCAGCCCCCGCATTTCTATTAAGATAGACGCAATGTTTCATCACGCATCCATAAGAAGAAATTTGATGCATCGCGTGCAATTACCACATTTTGTATCATTCCATCATTAATCAATGCTACAAAGCTAATGGAATGAGTCGGTGTCGATTTTCTTTGTGAGAGCCGAGGTAGTAGGTTCAAAATCTGTACACACAATAAAGAAAGAAGAAAAGTTTATTTTTATAATAAATAGGTGTAACGAAATACTAGAATCAGATACATGCGTTCGTCTGACATTTATATTTTTGTATATATCCTAAGCACTAATGGCGTCACCAGCCGATGGTCCAGAGAAGGGGGCAAGTTCATATGGAGAATGAGAAAAACATGAATAGGGGATTGGACAAATTTTCAGAAAGTGTTTTAAATTAATCTTCATGGATATTTATTCCCATAAAAAGTACTATTTTATTTATTTATAGCCTTTTAGGTACTCAAAATCATGTTTTAATATTGTTTATTTGAAAATGCCGCCAAAACGCCACGATAGTTCATCTGAGAGCGCGTAACGTCATTTCTGGTCATATCATAATAAAACAGCTGCATTGGCATAAGACAATGATTGCCCACAAATGACGTCACGCACTGTGATTGGTGTTTCAGTATACATTAAAATATTGTAAATAATAAAATTTTATTTCTTCATTTAAAAATATTTAAATGAATTATATTAAATTATTATTCGATAAATAATCATAAAAAATTATATATTTTCTTTCTAAGTACATTTTAGATTTTAATCTGATTACTGTCCGATCCCCTATTGTAGGTAAAGTTGAGAGCACATGAGGCTTCTTGTAGTACGAACCTTACATCTACGGTGATTGTAATAATGGTACAGAATTTTTGTAATTACCAGATTTTAATATTATAGTGGTCGACAAAAATTCTTTTTTTGATTAGGTTAATTAAAACATAATTTTCGGGGGGTTTTTTGCAAACTTCTCGACCTGGCAACTTTTTTTAGGCAACTTAAAAGGCAAATGTTTCCATAAATTAATTCTAGATGCTATAAGGTGCTTCCTGAAACGATGGTGTCTTAAAATTTATGTTAAAAAGTTTCTAGTGACAAGAAGACTACCAAAAAAATCATTAGTTCCCACTATCAACTCGTATACGTAATTTAAATCGGTCTGAGTTTAAATATTTCTTTTTAAATAAAGTTCAATAAAATTATCGCTATATATTTAAATAACTATGATGAATATGATGAATCAAAAGAAGGCTTTTGCTTCTATTTTCATAAAAAGAAGAAAAATTTTCATTTTCAAAATAAGTGATCTAATATATATGCGAAAGTTTGTATGTTTACATGTTTGTTACTCAATCACGCAAGAACGGTTGAACGGATTTGGATGAAATTTATCACGCAGATAGTTTATTATCTGGGTTAATACATAGGATACTTTTTATCCTGGAAAATGTTCCTGGTTCCTGTTGGTTCTTGTGATATTTTCATAAAACGAACTACAGGACATACGACGTCACAGGCACAGCTAGTATTCAATAAAAAACTAAGTTAGTCTCAAAATATAAGACACTAGCTGGTGCCTAATATAACACTAGAAAAATAAAAAATTAAGCCTGAAGTTATAGCTTTGCCAGGCGTTAAATGATTCCTCGGGAAAAGTACTATTTTCTGGATAAAAGGTACCCTATGTCCTTTCCTATATCCCTGACAACGTGTGTGCTAAATTTCATGATGATCGGTTCAGCGGTTTAGGTGTGAAAAGGTGTTAGACAGGCAGAGTTACTTTCACATTTATAATATTAGTGTGGATTATTGAATATGCTATTTTTTTAAATCTATTATCATCTTTCGATTCTATTCGTGTTTTGATTGACTAATTTAATTAAGTAATGGACTAAGTCCAACTATTATAGTGACTTAACTAAAATAGTTGGACATATAGCCTCTCCCGAACATGCCAGAGCATGTCAAATAAAGACTTTTATAGGCAAATATTTGAATCTTGGGTAATGTTAATATACGCTACAATATCTGCATGAAATTCTAATATAATACTCCCATCGACTTCTGAATTCAGAAATAACCGAGTTTATTCCTGTTCGAGTTTAAAGTCCAAACTTGTTTTAATACAACAGCTGTCACAAAATCTACGTTCACAATCTTAATCATTAAACCTACCACATTCGTGTACAAACATTTTTTCGAGTTCCTTCTATCTTAATGATCAGTGACGTTGACGCGGCATAACGCGCTGCGCGGGCGCATGAGTCTGATGCGCTTTTAACCGAGAGCTATGCACTAATGGTTGCTCCCACGGTCGCCAAGCTGTTATTATATCACTTTATACCTTATCAGCCTTATAGAGACGGAAGAAATAAGTCTTTTAATACGGCTAATGTCGAAATAAAAGACCCGCAAACTATGTGAACTGGGATTAGAAAATTTCCGGGACAAGTTAACTTGTTAACTTTAATTTAAACGATGTTAAGTTTGAAGTTTAAGTTTAATCTTCAGCACTTAAATCACTTTAATTGACGAAATTAGTTTTTGTTTACAAGTTTTTTAATATTATTTACTATACTGCATTAACAATGTATAATAAATCAAAAAAGTTAAATAATAGAATGTTTTTTTTAAATGGTAACATTGAAATATGATATCTCATGGGAATGGGGATCATATTAGTAGCGCTATAGAATACCGCAAAAAAATAAGAGGATAGTTTAGGTAGGTCCGTTTGATCAGAAAACGTTAGCGATATTTTTTTTAAATCTGTTTTATCTATATAATATCCATATTATAAAATACAGCGACTTTATTTTATACTTTGTATAATTTATTATACATATAATAAAATCGTAAAAGAGCCCTGTCTGTACATTAAATATTTTTTCAAAAAAACAATTTGTACACGTACTTACGTTACCTAGGTCCAAAAAATAGTTTTTAGTTTGTTTGTCTGTGCGTTTGTGCATACTACTCTCAGAAACGGCTTAACCGATTTGAATGTGGTTTTCAGTTATGTATTGTAGCAAGCTTCCCGTAACATTTAATGTTTGTTTCATTCTAATCAAACAAAAAAATTACGCGCTATACCGTATACGACGCGTACGAAGTTGCGGGCTCAGCTAGTTTTATAAAATAAAAATAAATAAGTCTGTTTTTCCGCTAATGCAAAGAGCGATAAACGAGGAAAGTTTTTCTATATAATTTGTAGAAAAAAAAATAGCATTCGTGCAAAGCCATAGGGGCGGGTCCCTAGTAATTTTATAACCTATCAAATTTCGATTCGATTCGATTTGAATTTCGATGACTGTCGCTTCGCAACACGTGCTATTAATTCATGGTTTGCCCAGTTGATTTACATGACGTATGCTACTCTACTAAGCTAATCCGTGATAAGTGATTTTTACATTCGAAGTACAGTTTGTCGTATATTTTCTTTATTAACTTTACCTATTATTTCATATGGTAAATAAAAAAATCCGCGATTAGTGACCGTTCTGTTAAAACACACGAACAAAGTGCTTTTCCTTAATAGACACTAAGAAAAATCATTGGCCGCTATTTTTAGAAGTGTACGTTAAAATAAAATTACTTAGTTATAAGTCTTAGAGTAGATCGTGGTGATAAAATAAAATCCTTTATAAATAATATATATATTCTTTTGAAACAATAGAATGGATTAAAAAGTAGAAAACATATCTTACTTGCAACTATAACTTGGTCACTCTATGGAAACAATGAAATAATATTATTTGTTCAAACGTGTTTATGTAAATAGTCCTTTATCTTAGATCTACCCATTCTAATCCCTTATCTTATGATCAAAAAGCTCTTTTGCGTTGCAGCTACCGATACCACCTGTGGTGCGAATAACTTTATCTGAAT
Organism: Bembecia ichneumoniformis; assembly: GCA_910589475.2. Taxonomy (NCBI): domain Eukaryota; kingdom Metazoa; phylum Arthropoda; class Insecta; order Lepidoptera; family Sesiidae; genus Bembecia; species Bembecia ichneumoniformis. The sequence continues at coordinate 4,254,612 of OU342537.1, read as the reverse complement.
ACTCTAACTAAGTTGATACTTAAATCTTAATTAGCAATGTGTGTAAATGCATTTTACTTGGAATCTTTAGATGATTTTTAAGTGAATTATACAGTTTATTTTATAAAAAATATAAAAATGAAACATACAGGTTTATTAATGTTAAGGTCGGCAGACAATCTGACGGTCTACTTGATGGTAAATAGCTATCGTCGCTTATAACACAAGTAACGCCATAGATGCTGCAAGTGCGCTGTCGAGTAGGATTGGGGAAATGGGCTCGTTAGGGAAAGTTGAACGATTTTTGACTTGCATACAAAAATTCTTTTTTTTATTTATACAATAAATGAATAAAATAAAATAAAATAAAATAAGAAATAAAAAAGCTTTTAATTCCATGCACAATCCTTATCCACATAATATGTAACCGTAATATTAATTATTCTGAACTTAGTAATTTTGTTTCTTCTCTAATATTCTTACAATTATATTATTTTTTTAGTTCTAAATATTGATGAAAAGTTCATTTGCTATATTTATTTCTTTTTCCATCCGTAATACATTATATTTTTACTAACTTTTTTCAAATCATTATAAACAAATAAATATTCGTTATTACTAGCACGAAATCCCGGTTGGGTAAAGGCCTCCTCCAAAGATTCTTTGGAGGTTACAATTATTGGACAGGGCCTACCTCCCTTCTTGCCTATACTGCTATAAAATAAGACAGCTTAGCTTACTGGCCATCACGCCATTTAACCATTCAACAGAAGGGTTCAACATTTAAGAGAGCAAAAATTTTCTTGCGGCCGCCTCCGTGCGGTTGCCGCGTACTTGTCATCGTTCGCAGCAAATTTAATTAAACTCTACTGTCTAGGCAACAAAATGGTCAACGCGTGGTCGGCTCGTTCTACCGTTCAGATATTCGGATAAAAATTATTTGATAATCAACTTTAGAGTAGCAATAAAGCTTATTTTTCTATGACAACAGATTGCGCCGCGTGGTGATCGCACGGCTGGTTGACGAAATAGTTCGTTTCATATTAACGCGCCCTTTTACCATACTGGAACTAAAAAGCCCTTTTGTTTTTTCAAAATGAGTTCATACTTTCAGTGGAAAACTATACTCCACATATGCGAACCTCGCCCAACAAATTTGCTTATAGTCTTCTGACTGATTGCAAATGAGGCAAAAAAAGCAATGTCACATTGTAGTGTAATAATAGCTTGGGGTATCAGTAATACTAAATACTTACTCTGATCTTAATCGTGGCATTATACATGGTGCTGTTAGCTGACAATAAATGTAAGTTTTTTTCGTTTACATAGTCTACATAGTCATAGCTTACATAGTCTATTAATTTTATAATATTGCCGTAATAACCTCTCTTTAACATCATAACAAGCATGCGCTTGCGCAGAGTCGTAATTTAGTAACACTATAATACTTCTTTTTTCACGTTTATGAAGATGACTTCAAGTTTAAAGGGACTTAATTTAACTTTTACAGTCTAAGTTTAAGAACCTCGTTTATTTTAAATTTTAATTCATGTTCTTTAAACTATATGTAGCTATTTATTATGATTAGCTAAATTCTTGATGTGAACCATCAAGAATAAATTTGCCACGCGCTTAGGCACCACAGATATATGATGCTGCAAGTAATCATGATGAGTAAGGTGGAAAGGAAGAGGCGTGCTGGGGGAAGGATGAAGTCGGGGTTACAAAACATCTGGGAGTGGACTGGAATTCCATGAGTCGATCAACTGTTCCAGTTGTTCCAGAGACAGGTTCAAGGAATTGACGGCCAACCTTCAGGACTGAAGAGGCATTGAGAGAGAGAGATAGAGCGATGTTATAAATTTTAATTAACTAACAATAAAACTTAAAACACGATTTTTTGTTGCAGATAATTTTAATTTTGATAACCGCCGCTTGGTTGTACAAAAGAAATCTTTTTTCGACATATAATCTTCCTTGTTTGTTTTGATTTCACGTGGAAAAGTAAACTAATGCATTAAATTCCTAGAATATTCAACTAATTAAATTACTCAGTTAAATATCCTTTGAGATAACGCGTTCTCGGTATGCATTGGGGCTTTAATAGTGCGGAGACATAGTTTACGATAAAATAAAATTAATATTTATGTCATTCATCGCTATTATTGAAATAATTAGTTTACACTTAAACTTTGTCGGCCATTAATTTACTTACGAGCACTAAAGTGCACATGCAATGAATTTATAAGTTTTAACTTGTACTAATATTTAGTGACAGTTGTTTTTAAGAATTAAGGCTTTGTTACCTAATAATAACACAACATAAGAGTTTGTTAAAAGATAATTGGTTTTATTTAGATAAAATTGTAGTTATATATACAAACACAATCAATTGAGTTTCGCAATTGAGTTTGGCATATATTATTAGTTTCGCTATGATAACATGCGAAATTTTCTCTGATTTAGTGCTAAAGTTTACTATTGTAAAAAAATTAAGTAAGTAAGTATTTGTTGTTCTGATTGATGTCACGTAATTGAACGATTTTGGTAACCTTAGACATAGATCATCTACGGGACAGGCCTCGCCTAGTGTAGAGATCTCTGTAATAGTGACTGTTGATACGTTTCCCGTTTATTTATTTTAATTTTTAATTTTTTAAAATGTTTACTACAATGACTCATGTACATATATTGTTAATACTGCGAAATAAGTATTATTTATTATTTTTTTCAGTAACTAAATTTAAAATACGACTCGAATAAATCTCAAATCCATATCAATGTGCAAAGTAAATTATTACACAATTAAATAAAGCAGCAAATTTCGACGTGCTTATCACTGTCAATTAGAGAACTTCTTTCCGAATGCGTGCCTCAAAATTTAAAAATATTACAAAAAATCATGATAAACAGACCGCTTAAAAACAATCAATAATTTTTTTTTATTAAAATAAATACAAAAAATATAAAATATAACATAAATTAAAATATATATTTTTTAATTATATCGATATAGATACTTTTTGTCTCTTCCCTACTGACCCTTGAAGTTTCAAATTTTTTGCACGAAACAAAAACAGTCTCACAATTTCAATTCTCATCTTCCAAACCTTATGCAAATACCATTACGGTATACTTTACGTAAACAGTCGGTGAATTAAAGACTTTTTTTATTCGGGACTAAGTCCTTAAACCCTTATAATGAGTTTTAAATTAACTAAAATTGAATTAAGTTGAACGAGCTTATAACATTCAGGTTTGCAATCATTATTAAACTTTTGTAAAAAAGAAAAGCCATAAATAACACAATAATTTGTTCAAAACCTTAACAATAGACATGCAAATCATTGGTTTTTTTTCTAAATTATTTATATCTTTTGTATAAAGATTTTACTCAATATTTATCATACGTTTCTCAGTAAATTCTATTTAAACACTAAATATGGTAACATTTTTATCATACAAAAAAATATGATAAGATAGTACAGTCATGTGACTAAAATGTATATTCGACTAATAAAAACCATATCAAAATCCGTTGGGTGGTTTAGAAGAAGTTAGCAGAGAAACAGAGCGATAAACAGATTAACTATATATTTTAATATAATTTTTTTATGGATTTATATTTTTAAGTTGTCTGTTTATCATGATTTTTTTGTAATATTTCTAAATTTGAGGTACGCATTCGGAAAGAAATTCTCTAATTGACAGTGTAAGCACATCAAAATATCAAGCGTTATTTAGTGGTGTAATAACTCCATTTACTTTGCACATTAATATGGATTTGAGATACCATTGAAATTTCGATTTATTCGGAGATTGAGTCGTGTCTTAAATTCAGTTATTTGCTCGTACTAGAAAAAATAAAAAAAATAAAAAAATAATTTCGCATATAAATATATTTTCTTCCCGTTTAACGCTCTTTTCATTAGTGAAAACCGCATCAAAACCCGTTACGTGGTTTAGAGGAATTGGCGGATACACAGCCAGACAGACGCCGGCAGCCTGTTCAATTTATACTATGTAAGATAGAGATAAATTACCATAAAAATCATTATTTACACTCGGTACATTCTATCGAGAGGTTGTGTTAATAACGACAGGGTATTTAATGGGCCATAAGCAAGACAAACTTTGTCGATATAATTAGGATTGGGTCCGGGGCAACACTATTGCGCAACGGCTGTAGCGACTGTGGGAGAAATTTCACGTAAGGTCGTGATTGGTGCACTTTCAAGCGGACTAATTCTTATACGAATGCATGTTTCTAGGTATAATCCGGAGAATGTTATTGGCTATTTGCATAAATGTATAAATAATTGGCTATAAATTTATATATTGTGTACCTTAATACGATTATATTTCTTCTTATTTGAGGACAAATTGAAATAATAATGTACTTATAACATTATGACCAAAATATTAAAAAAATGTTAGGTAAGTAACATTTTTGTATAGAAATTGTCAGATACATTAAATATTTTTAATGGAAAACTTGTTCTTGATAATTAAGCTTTTTTATGGTCAACTACTAAAATTAAGGAGAACGCCCTGAAGGGAGAGGATTTGGGAATAGGCTCTGGCATTCCTTTCTCAAGCTTCGAAACACATTAGCGTATGTGTTATTATTTCATGTTGTTTTTTTTTCTTTTTTGTGTAAAAGCAGGCTGACAGTTCATATAGTGTTAGGTGGCAACAGTCGCCAATTAACACAGGCAACGCTATGGATTCTGCAAGTGAGCTGGCTATCTTACGAGTAGTAGGTTAAAGGCTAAAGGGATTAGGAGGGGATAGGGAAATTGGCTCTATCTATCATCGGCATAATTCCGTTATTAGAAGGTGGTAAGGGGAGGGTTTTATATAATTGCCGCCAGTTGGGAAACCATTTTTTTTAATTAAAGTAATAATAATTACTTTTACTAAATTAAGTCTAAGTGAATAATTATTTTCTTCTATTTCATGCCTAATAAATACTCTAGAGGAATCCACACTTAATTCTATTCTCCCTGGATAAACTATTCTTAACGATATAAAATTCAATGCAAAGTTTAGATTTGTTCTTCATTAAAAAATTCCGTTCAAATTCTATTATTATTGAGTGTTCAAGGCGCTGGTAATAATACTGTGAAGTGTTTATACAATGGAATTAGCTAAATTCCGAGGTATCTCGTGTATGCAACATTATAAATATTAAATATAGATACAATACACAGGCACCGCGCAGTCTAATGTAAACGCGTCTAGAACTAGGCTAAATGGCTATCGTCTGTTTAACTTTAAAACAGATATATTTGTTCGAGAGGTCGAATTAAATTTAGTTTGCGCGGATTGTAAAGAGCTTACTTATACATAATGTATAATAAAATCGTAAATTGTGTCTGTAAATTCAATATTAAAAAAAAAAACAATTTGTACACATACTTATACCAAGGCCAAAAAAATAGTTTTTAGAATTTTTGTCTGTTTGTCTGTGCGTTTGTGCACGCTCAGCTTGTACAAAATAAATCATTTTTTCTACTAATATTATAAATGAGAAAATGAATTTGTCTGTTTGTTACGTTTTCAATAAACACTACTCAACAAATAATCATGAATTTTGTATACACGTTCATGATTATTCCATTTTTTTTAAGAAAAAAAATGCAAATATAACGACGATCCTGAGTAGAAATCCCGAACGAAACTCAGATAAGTGATCATCATTTGTCTCATTTAAGTAAAAATAAAAAATAAAACTTATCTTTTACTTTCTGTATAGCAGACGCTTTTTGAATAATTTTGAGTATTATTTGCAATACTTTTGTTAAGAATAGTGTATGTATCAGAATCGCATAGCGTTCCCTCGCAACATACATTATTCCGGTACAACGATTTTGAATTTGGAACGAGGAAGCTGTACAGACGCGCATCATTCGATCCAATGAATCTTTGCAGACAGTTTGCTTATACAAGTTCCCAATTCGCAAGCTTATCCAATAACATAGAGAACCAACGGAAGCCATCGCGTAAACACTACAAGTATTTCAATGATGTTTGCCTTCGCCACTTCTTTTAACACTTTCATGAATCGATAGACATTCCTGTCTGTTTTAAAATCGGAACAGAAATTTAAGCAGTTCCATATAACAATTAATCATTTTAGCTATTCCAGAGTAGTTTGTAATGTTTCCTGTTTTTCAATTTAGAACTAATTATTCTAAATTGCATTCTATTAGCAATTCTTTAAAAAAAATTTAAAATTTGAATTTTCTAATTTAATTTTAATTTTTGCCTGACACTTCTCTACATCACATAATTACTTGGGAACTGTTTTGGCTAATGATTAAATTTTTTTGTTCTACTTTATTGCATCTAATATTATAGCCATTTATTTTGCTTTATTATCAGATAACTTAGAAGTCTTCCAATAAGTTCATTCATATTAAGAAAATAAGATGTTTTTTGATCAAAAATCACCAAGATTTTACTTATCCGGTACAAGATGTCAGCTAGTCATTAAATATACACATATAATTAAAGTAATTAAAAACATTTTTTTTTCCGTATAATTTGTTTTTTTTTTTCTTCTGTAAAACACACCCTAAATATTATTTCAATATTTCCATGTCCTTTTCATTTAATATATTAAATATTAGATAGATGGCAATTTACACAGTCAATAATTTTTATCTTACGCAATTCTACCGAACTTCGAAGATAGAGAGGAAATTCGTCCGTGTCACTTACAGATTGACTCAGATACTCACCGGGCACGGCTGCTTCGGTGAGTATCTGAATCGAATCGTACAATGCCATCATTGCGCTTCGCATACGCTGGAGGACTGTTCTGCTTGGGCGTCCGAGTGCCGAGTCTTGGGGATCAGATTGGGCGAGATTTGTCCCCGCCAGCAGTAGTCGCGGCTATGCTGGTGAATGAGGACGGCTGGAAGACCGCGACCTTCTGTGAGGCAGTAATACTCCAAAAGGAGGCCTCCGACGGGAGGGCCGATCCTGCTTGGAGGAGGCGGTGCGGCGTCGGGATGCCAACAATCAAAGCAGGGCACTCAAACGCCGCCTACGGGTCGCGGGTGGCACATCATGGGGAGATGCGCAGTCAAATTACGCGGCCCGGGACCGAACAACACGCCGAGCGTTCGGGGTTGTTATTGGGTGTTGTGGCGTCAGCTTCTTTTCCCCTCTTCCCGAGAGGATTCCACGAATGCATCTCCGGGACGCGCCCCACCGTAACTGACGGGGGCACAGCGGACGGTGGCCATGGTGCATTAATAGGATCCCACAGGACCCTCCCTTGACCGCTGAGGAAGACCGCCGCCACAAGGAGGTATACCCCTCCTTCATCAAGAGGGAGGGGAGTCCTACATAACCGCATCGTCTCCCCAGACGGTGTGTGTATGCGAAAACGCATTACTTGCGTCAAAAAATATATATATAGCCCTTTCAAAGAAAACCACCGTGAAATAAAAGTGCGTGTTGATTGTGTTTCGGTGAACAATTAGAGGATGCTAGAGTCTATTCTCCTATATCCATTATTTGACTTGTTAAGTTTCTTCAGTACAGTCTTCAAATATTTCTCCTGGTTCCGTAATTCAATCATCATCATTCGTATCATCAACGATAACCTCTTCTCGGTCTTCATTATTTTGTTCAGGTTCAGTACTATTATTATTATTTTCTGAATTTATTTGTGACATTTACACTCTGTGCCACTCTCGTTCGTCATCAGTTCCGTATCTTCATCGAATCTCACATCTCGTGACACAAATTATTTTGTTGTTTTTAGGATCCCATAAATTCCTGGTACCTACCATTCTACACTCACATGCTCTTTCTGAAGGTTTATCAGATTTAGGCCCAAATCAAGCCACACTTGCAAACCTTTATTGGACCGTTCGACAGCCTGTCTGCCGCCGACCAAAAAAAAAACTTGGTATGTATGTAGGTGAGCATTGTTTTTTGTACTAATAGACTGTGGGCAGATTTTGTTTTTTTAAAGCATTTTTATATAATAAAAAAAAATGCTCCTTTCTGGTACTTAAGTTGTTTTTAAAAAAATATTTTAGAAGAGACCCTCAGTGACGTAATATTCGTATCATAGTACTAGGCGAGCATAAGATCAAAGAAAATATACGAAGGATACGTCAACAAGCAAAACAAATGTAGTATAAGTAGTTATCACAATAATAGGAATTCTCCTGTATTATGAACTATATTTCATTTGCTTCGTTAAGCGTGTTGTTCAACGTTAATTACATTAAAAATTTAACCCCGGGAAGAATAAATAAATAAAAAAAAGTAAAAGCAGATAATTTATCAATGCTAACCAGTTTCAAGTCTGGCACGTGTTTTAACAAAAAGGGGTAAAGAGTGAGACGCAAACACGTATGTCGGAAAGGGACAACGCTACATTCCTACGGGATTTGAACTCCACGTTGCTGTCGAAAGGGAAATTATAAATTTGAAACCCCTTATTAAAAATGTCTATGAAGCTAATTTTTTACTTGAGTTTTTTCGTATTGATAGCGTTACAAAAAGTTTTAAAAGAATAAAGGGTTTTTGAATTGTTAATACTTCTTTCAATTTTTTGTTTGTTAATCTAAAGTGAGTTAACAAAGTTAAGACACGCTATAAGTGATTCTTCGTGTCCCTAATGTTTAACATAGGTACCTACGTAATGTTTATTTGACGAATGAAATTGATTTAATGTATCTTCAAAAGGGCTAAAGGATCTAACATACGTTTGAAGGAGCGAAAGTTATGCTAAAATTTAAGAAAAATAAAAGATTTTTTTTGTGAAATGACTAAGTAAGCAGCCAGTATAAACTATGTACATGTATTGTAGCAAACTTCCCGTAAAATTTAATGTTTGTTTTATTCCAATCGGTTTACAAACAAAAAAGTTACGCGCTAAACCGAATACCATGCGTAAGAAGTTGCGGGCTCTGCTAGTTTTAAAATAAAGTAGCTGTCCGCATCTTTTTTTATGTTAAGATTAACAGACAGGCTGACGGTCCACTTGGTGGTAGGTAGCTACCGTCGCCTATAACACAAGCAACACTACAGTTGCTGCAAATGCGCTGCCGACTATATAGTAGGATTAAGAATAAGGGATTAGAGGAGATAGGTTATTGTCGCCAGACGGGCCGCCCAATGACTGCGAAACGCAATGTGCCCTGCCACTACTATCCAGATCCAGACCAGAGCCAAATTTGAAAAGTTCATTTTTTTAGTTGACCCTGCCGGGAATCGAACCCGGGAACCCGTATGTCTGTTTCTCCGCTAATTTCTAAACCATTCAACGGATTTTGATACGGCTTTCGCTAATGAAACGAGCAATAAACGAGAAAGATTTTTATATATGATTTGCAGAAAAAATTTGCCGAAATCCGTGCGAAGAAGCCGGAGGCGGGTCGCTCTAGTTACTAAATATGATATTGTTACCGTTTATCTCATTTGTTTGCATTAAATTTTAAAAGTTTTTCTCTAGTACGGCGATGCATACTTAGCACGCACCTTCTTTAAAAAAAAATAATTAATCCTGCTTCCATCAGTTTCTGATGTAATCGAAGAATCTCTTCTGCAGTATGAATATTCTTTGTATATCACCCTATGGGTACACCACCATTCAACATGAAAACCAAGACTGCCTCTGGTTATTCCAGTGACCAGATATAGGCATTTAGGAGGTAAAAGGTCACAGTAAGTAATGATTAATAACCAATTAGAAATTGCGAAGTTTAATTCTTTGAGCGAATGAAACAGTATTTCAAATCCGGCTACAATATTGCCGATGTCGTCTTGTACAATCTTTGATTCATCAATGCGACGTCCGATGAAGACAGAGAGATTGTATGATTGATAGATGCAACGAATGGAGGAAGCCTTAATAGGAGTTAATTAGATTCAATCAAAACAAAATAAACCTCACAATGTCACCGACTCTGTAATTGCTTGCAACATGAAAGTCATGTCAACTTGTCTTTTTGACAGTTATCTAAACATGGCAACCGCATGTGTGTTCACTTCAAGTTAAGGCCCTTACAGACAACTGGAATTATTAAAATTTTACTGAATTGTATTATTGTATTCCATAAAAAAAAACGCTAGCAAACTCAAAAGCGTTCCCAGAAAGAGATCTATATGAAAAACTTTAAATTCTTGGTCATTTCATCTAATCTGTGAGTGCAGTCTTTATACAGCTACGACTCCACAAGGTTCAATAGTCGGTGTGGTGAGGTATATTCCAGAGATGCACAAAATATATAAAGGAAAAGAAAGTTACGTGTATTTTGAATCAAATGATAAAATATGTATCTTTAGTTCATTTTGTTCATTATTATAAGTATGGTACTATTACTTATTGTTCTAACGAGAACGAGTGAGTTAAAATATTTATTTTGATATCGATTTTTAGATTTTTAAATCCAAAAATCTTCAATATTTTTTCTCTTGACATAGATTTAGTCCTAACTAATATTATACATAACTAAAATGGCAAAGCTATTATTATATTTGTATAAGTTTGTGTTATTTTTTCACGTAAAAGCTACTGAACAGATTTTGTTAAACTTTACAGTCATATCCTAACTGATAATATTATAAATGCATAAGTGAGTTTATTTGTTTGTTACGCTTTAACTACTTAACCGATTTTAATGAAGTTTGCATACACGTTGTCAGGAACACACCTTTCATCCAGAAAAAAGTTCCCAAGATATACAGGTTTTTAAACTTCAATTTCAAGCTTTATTAAAAAAAGTTAAAAGTGATTGACATGTTTAACATCTTTATATACATTAATTTCGTACAAGTAATTATTAAAAATATATAAGTAGGAACATACAGACATTTTCACAAAATATTTACCGGTTTTCCTATATATTTTGGGTTTAGTTATAAGTAAGAGTTATGTATTACCATTTATGATAGGTGTAAAACATACATGTGATTATGGCTCTAATTTTAAACGATTGCAATGATGAGTTTTAAAAAAATGTATAAGTACAGAAATGTGTGTCACTTATTCTACTATAAATGAGAAATCTCGATACAATATTATGCGTCAATACTTGATGAAAGGGCACACGATGAGGAGACAAGTTTGCCAGTTTGGTTTACGCAACGCGACTCCAATAGCAAGTATTAACTGATAGTAGCACAAAAATTTACAAGCCAAATGCGGAAGCGCAAGAAATGTGTTAATTATGCGTTTGTTTTGTTTACCATGCCTTTTAGTGCGAACGCATTTCATTTCATTGTCAATGTGTATTGAATGCGCCCTCCAGCTGGCGTAATTCAGTGAAACTTTTGAATCACAAAGAACACACCTAGCTAATGAAACACAGAGTATAACAATAGACTAACTTAGAACTTAGAAAAATGCAATAGTTATGACGAGCCCGTTGGATGAATGGTTAGGGTGCTTGCCTTAACGCTCTGTTCTAGGATTCTCGGGTTCGATTCCCGGCAGGGTCAATTTTGAAAAATGAACTTTTCAAATTTGGCTCTGGTCTGTATTTGGAAAGTAGTGGCAGGGCACACTGCGTTTTCGCAGTCATTTGAGCAGCCCGTCTGGCGGCAGTAACCACCCCCTTACAGAAGACCACCGTGAAATAACAGCACGTTTCGGTGAGTGAGTAAGGGATGCCAGAGCCCATTTCCCTATCCACTTCTAATCCCTTATCCTTAATCCTACTGTAGTCGGCTGCGCACTTGCAGCAGTTTGGTGTTGCTTGTGTTATAGGCGACGGTAGCCACCTACCATCAAGTGGACTGTCAGCCTGTCTGCCGACCTTAACATAAAAGAAAAGATAAAATTACTCAAGCTGTGGTCGCGGCTTCGCTAGTGTGGAATTCCGATTGTTTCTCGGTATCGGCGCAGAACACATAGTACAAGTATCGGCTACCTACCTCGCAGTCGTAGGTACGCGTCTTGACCTATTACACTTGCACTGCCATAGTTTTTGTGGCTTAAATATAAAAGTTAGACATTTATGCTGACGCCTACTTTTTTGTGGGAATTATTAAGCTCTACAACTTTTCTATAGTAATCAATCATATCTCAGCGTTTTTTCGTCGAATTACTTTGCAAATTCGATCACCACGATAAAGCCTTTTCATATTACCTCGTCTATGTCCATCCTGAAATTCTATTCTAAATATTGCTGAAAGAATTTTTTAAATCAGATGAGTAGTTTCGAAGATTCCCCCTATAAACAAACACACAAGCTTTACCTCTTTATAATATTAGTAAGTATACCTGGATTAATATATGTGGAAAAATCGTTCAATTTTATTATTGCACAATTGCTAAGCAATTTCAAGTGTAAAAAATCTACTTTTTTTTCAGATTTATTATGCTATGTCTAAGCTCAAAACTCGAAAAGAGATAAATTGGAAAAATTATCCGTGCGAAACCGAGAGCCAGTCGCAAATTTTAAATGATAGTGTTATCATTTTTATACAGATGTTTGTTTCAAACGAAACAGTTAAGGCATAATTTCTCATACAATTCAAATAGAGCAATTGAAAATTTATTTACTCTCAAATCGGATGGGATTGATGATGGGTGTATTTCATGGTTGGACGGTTTAACAACTGGGTCTCGTTACAGTAACTGTGTTCAATGAACCGTAGGTTACTTAATTAACTTATGTTTGAATTAACAATAAACCTGAAAGGTACTTCCAAAAATAGCTAATCTGTTTCATCAAGAAAATTATCCGACAGGCCCCTATTAAGTTAAATTATTAAAATTTAAATTATTTATTCAATTAATTAATAAATTTAACTTGTTATGTAACAATATTCTATAACTATAGAGTAGAATATATTTACAGAATATCGTTGTTAGTACGTTAAATTTTAATATTAGATTAAACTCAGATAAAAAAGATTTAAAGATAGACCTTTGCACGACAGAGTGAAGCAGGTAAAACTACGCCTCGCCTTGTTATAGTTGAGGTACTCAGGGCATGGAGTTTGACGTATTAATATTATAATATTTGCTAGATTGCGTAGTAAAAGAGTTTAAAAACTAGTCTTTAAAAAAATATCCCCAAGCCATGTCCTCCCCAAGCCCCCTTTTGTGTTAAAGCGTACTTGAGAGCATCTATTAACTTTGTCTTTTTTCTTATGTGTTTGCTTCTTATTTCTTGAATTTTTCTTGTTTTGGGTGAGTAAACGTGGCCTAAATTGTGTTTGCCTCTGCTTTGGAAAGAAATACATTGCGTATCCGCACTTTTCAGCTGGTTTGAATTACGATTTATATTTCATTTATACATATAATTTATATTTTACTAACTCCCACGGCTTTCACAGATTCCGTTTTTCCTTTAAATACTACTTGCATATCGAATTGGACTTGACCCATTTGAAAAAGGCTGTCGATACTGAATATTCTTGACGTAACTTATACAGATAAACAAATGATTTAATTTTAATATTGTTTTGATTTTGAAATACAATTAGATGAATCATTAATTTTTGTTCTTGTAGGAGCTGTTGTCCTACTTCGAAACTATTCTATATATTGACTCCAAAACACAATAAGTTAAATACTATTTATTGTCTGTACACAAGAGAAATATATATTCACAAAATAAACAATCGACACTCACAAAACACTCACCAATATAAAGAATAAAATTTCACCATAAAAAAAATATAAAAAAATATAAAAAAAAACTTTATATATGTTTGCAAAACACTGCTACTATGATGTTTCTCTTCGTATCTTCAGGGACTTTTGCTCATCAACGTGAAGATGAGAAATCTTGAATCCCCTGTCTGCTCTCTCGATCCTCGCAGTCTCCGTCTGAATGCCCGTCGTCGTCTCTCTGCACTTGTTTCTTTTTCATTTCGTGTCAACTTCTCGTTCGATTTTAAATATTCAAAACAGATTCGAAATTATGCCAGTACATCATGGAGGATGCATTACATGAACCTCTATATTCTTATTATTTTTGAATTATCCAAAAACAATGCGGAATTAGATTTATTCTAAACTACATAGAAACGGTTCAGAGAGACTGCAATTGATATTTTTTTTTGTTTTCACTATTACTTACTTATATATTTATTTATTTACACACTACCTGGTGCCCGCGGCTTCGCCCGCGTTGAAAAATACGTCTAAATAAATAACATGAGCAATGTAACGCCTAATATCTTCATTGCAGTTACAGCTTTGCCTCGGGAACAGTACTATTTCTGAATGAAAGTTCCCTCTATGTCCTTTCTTGCATCAATGACAAAGTGTATGCAAAATTTCACGATGATACGTTCAGCGGTTTAGGCGTGTAAAGGTAACAGACAGACAGACAGAGTTAGTTTCACATTTATAAATTAGTATGGATTCTTCATAGATAATAAATATAATTATTTTTAATTATATATTTGCACTGTGATTTAATTCGTTCTGTTTAGCTCGTTTTGATAAACTCCTCTGGTTAGTTTTGGCACTGGTTGTTGTTGCTTTAATTTATGAAGATTGTTGCTTTAATTTATGAATTTATTAAATTAATAAGTATGGAAATTACTGAAAGATCTCAATTATTTGATAATAGCAATTATTATTATTAAATTAAAATTAAATTAATTTAAATAGCAATGAACTTGAAGAAAATAGTCGTCCTACGCACACATGCTTGTACTTGACAACCACAAGTTCAGTTTCTACGAGACTGCCCTACGCACTTTCAACCCCTGTTTGGTAAAATTTATACCCCTATTCATCCAACCCAAGCGCCCTTTTTTATCGAGTTTTGTCCTAAAATGGAAAACAACTACCAGGATTGTAGAGAACCCCAACAGTAACTGGACTTTCACCCTTAAACACTTTAAGAATGCGCAAACTCGAACTTATCTTGATTTCTCCATAACCCCAACCCCTCGTGTCTAACTCTTTCTAACATTGGTCATTAACAAGCGATCTCTTTTCCTCCGTTTCTGCTAAGGTGGTTTTCGTAGTCTGACCCAAGTGGGTGGAATTTAGGTTAGGGGCTAGCAACCCCTTTGGCGTGTGATGCGTATGTGGCTGGCGTGTGTTATATTCACACGGAGTCATACGTGTCCGTGACTTCCTAACAAATCATGTCGTCCTGGTACGCGAGTATGTGAAGAGATTAGAATTTGCTAAGCAAACGCTGGTTTTTCTAACACACATATGGGCTAGTTAGGCTTTCCCCATAACGTACGTGTCCGGTTTGACAAAATCCACACACGAATTTCTAATTCGTACTCAAAGTTAGAAGTGTGACAAATATTCTCACATGGTTGCTTAGGGAGGAAATGGGAAGGGTGGAATATTTTATCTCTTTCACGCATAGAGATTTGAGGGGAACTCACACGTAGATGTAAAGAAAACACAAATTCATTCAGAATAAACTTATAATACAAGTAAAATTCCACAAACTATTTTATGTTAAGTTTATGTTATCTATATTCTCATTAAAGTTACTTACTCGTGAATTAATCTAACATCAATTAGAATAACATATTGTGTTATTATCTAAAGACAATCTTTAGATTCCGAACCGTTTAAATAATTATGTATTTTTTATATCTAATGTTAATTTACTAATAAGTTGTGCTACAAAAAGAAAAACGATTTTGTTCTCGTATTAAACTTCTCAAAAGGTTAACCATGAATTTGTTTTATAAAATGATAACATTCTAAGTATATGTTTTATGAATGTTTGACATTAATTGTGTAAACAAGGCAAATGGTACAGATTCCTTATTTTCATAAAAGAAGATATGTAACGTAGTACCAAAATTGGATAATCGAAATCAATCTTTATTGTGCAGTTCTTTTATAAGGAAATATCGGAATTTATATATTTTTTTTTTGCGTTCCGCAGTCCAGTTGCATCTGCTGTGAACTAACAGCACGTGTGCTGTTATATTTCGATTAGTGAGTAAAGGCTGTCCTCCTAATTCCAATATTATATTCCATTCACTAAAAATGAATGAATTTACTACTAGCTTTTGCCCGCGACTTCGTCCGGGTTGAAATATAAAAATTAGGTCGGGGAAAAAGTCTTTAGTATGTATAAACTTGTAATAAAATCTCTTTGGCTGTACTATTTGTATCTGGCTGGTTTTGATGAAATTAAAAAGGTAACATTTCAAAAAAAGAAACAGTAAATTAGTAAAATTTTGCTTCCAGCTATTTTTCATTTGTTTTATTTTCTGTCAAAATGAGTGAATCTAATGAAGAAATTCCATACATTTTAAAATTCTATTACAAAAAAGGGAAAATGGAGAAAAAGGAAAACGCAAGCTGCGAAAAAATTTGTGACGTTTATGGACCTAATACAGTGTCAGTAAGAGTAGCACAAAGTTGGTTTAAGCGTTTTCAGTCCGGAAATTTCGATGTTATAACCTTGCTCTGGTCACCCTGTTACTATCAGTAGTTACGACATAGTAGAAGAACTGGGAATTAACCACACAACAGTTTTGACCCATTTGTAAAAAGCTGGGTACACAAAAAAGGTCGATAAAAGGTGCCACACGAGCTCACTAAAAAAAACCTTATGAATCGTGTACTCATTTGCGATTCTTTATTGAGACGTAAAGAGACCGAACAGTTTTTGAAGAGATTGATAACTGTTGATGAAAAGTGGATCATGTAGGACAAGAACGTGCGAAAAAGGTCGTGGTCAAAGGTCGGTTAGGCTTCATAGACTGTGCCCAAACCCGGGTTAACTCGCAATAAGGGGATGCTGTGTGTATGGTGGAATTAGAAGGGCATTGTTCATTATGAGCTTTTACCGCAGGGCAAAACGATCGATTCAGATCCCTACTGCCAATAACTGATGAGATTAAAGCAAGAAGTTTAGAGAAAGTGGCCGGAAATGATCAATAGAAAGGGTGTGGTCTTTAATCACGACAACGCTAGACCACACACATCTTTATCCAGAAAAAATTAAGAGAGTTTGGCTGGGTAGTCTTAATGCATCCGCCATATAGCTCTGACCTTGCGAGCCATATAGATTTCCACCTGTTTCGGTCTCTTCAGAATTCTTTAGGCAGTATCAGGTTAACATCAAGAGAGGACCTTCAAAACTACTAACCCAAAATTTCTACAGAAACGAGATCATGTCTCTACCTACAAGATGACAAAAAGTCATCGAACAAAATGGCACATATATATTCTAATTAAATGTAAATAACGTAAAAAAATGTCTTGAGCTTTCATATAAAATGCGAACAAACTTTTTCCCCGAACTATTATTTAATCTTACTGTTATGTTATGCTAACAAGCAATCATTTATTCAATCTTTATTGCTTTTTTTAGTTTTGAAATTCGTGGGAATTTTATTTTTATGATCCCTCGGGAACTTTCCTTTTTTCTGGATATATCTTTTACTGTATCTCTGACAGATGCCAAAAGGTCCAGAGTTACTTTCATATTTACAATATTAGTATGGTTTTGCTACTAAGTATTGTACATGGTTTCCTCACAAAATTTGTTATTAGATTTTAAGTACCGACTTGCAAGCACCGTCCCAGATTTAAGATAACCTCGTTTACTTCGATGATATTGAACGTAATATTAGGACTATGTAAATAAATAATACTTCAAAGTAGCAATGTAACTGTCGGTTACACGAAACACTGAAATAAGCAGAAACGCTAAAACATTTACCAGCAGATGACGGAAGTTTTTCAGTAACATTGTTGCTCCGAACTACACAATGATAGGTTATGTAAACTGGCTTTCATGTATTAGGTAAGTTTGTTTCAATACGCATTAAAACGAACTAGAGATTTTATGCACGTTAAATGTCCTATAACCTTTAGGGGGAAAGGTGCTAAAAATTACAAATTACTGAGATTTGGTAACTAAAATGTGTCTTTGTGCGGTACAAATACGGTAACTAAAATGATCTTGTAAAGATCTTTGTAACTCCTTGACGCAAAAACTGTAACGTCGATGAAATGAACTAACTGTAACTAGAACTTGACTGTCCACTTGATGTTAGATGGTTAGGTACCGTCGCCTATTACACAAGTGTCGCCACAGGTGCTAACTGCTCAAGTTTGTAGTAGGATTAAGGATAAAGTATTAGGAAGAGATGGGGAAATGAGCACATATGCTGTTATTTCAAGGATATTACGGATTTAAGGTACGGATATTTATTTAATTTTTCAGTAATTTAGTTTAGACACTAGAATAACACATATTATATCGATATACGGTAGAAGTCGGGGTGAAAAGCTAGTATTGTAAATGTTTAAGTTTGTTAGGATGGATGTATGCATGAGGAGTTAGCGGATATAAAGACAGACAGAAGCGGGCAGCGACTTCAATTTATACTAAACTAGCGACCCGCCCCCGGCTTCGCCCGGGGTGCAATTTTTATATATATGAACACTCCCCGTTTATCCCTCTTTCCATTAGTGAAAACCGAATTAAAATCGGTCTACCCGTTCACCCGTGATGCCGTGACCAAGGGGAATAGGGATTCATTTTTATATATATAGATATGTAAAACAAATTTTAGACATTATTTAAACATACATGTTCACTTTCCAAATCACTATTGTACTTCAACTGAATTGATCTAATCATCAAATAAGTATATGAAAATGTATGACTTGACTAAGGGCTAGCGGTTTATTTGTTTGCTTTCTAGTTGTTGATATACAAAAGTACTAGAAGTGACAAGTCAACTACGAGTAGATACTTTCTATATCTGTACATATTCATACATTTAAGAAAATGGTAAACGAGCCGTGTCTGTCTGTACATTAAATATTTTTCAAAAAAAAAAAAATCCATTTGTAAACGTTCTACTTGTGTTACCGATGTCAAAAAATAGTTTTTAGAATTTTTGTTTGTTTGTCGGTTTGTCTGTTCGTCTGTTTGTCTGTGTGTTTGTGCACGCTAATCTCAGAAACGGCTTAACCAATTTGAACGCGGTTTTCACTGATGTATTGTAGCAAGCTTCCCGTAACATTTAGTGTTTGTTTCATTCCAATCGGTTTACAAACAAAAAAGTTATGCGCTATACCGAATACCACGCGTACGAAGTTGCGGGCTCAGCTGTTTTCAAATAACGTCGCTGTTCGCTTCTGTCTGTTTCTCTGGTAACTTCGTCTAAACTGCCTAACAGATTTTGATACGATTTTTACTAATAGAAAGAGCGATAAATCGAACACCGATAAATAATTTTCAGAAAAAAATGCATTTTCAGAAACCGGAAGCGGATCGCTATTGCGCTATAAGACTCAGTGATAAACATATCGTAAATGTTAATAAACTTCGTCAGTATGTTTAATATACCTACATAGCAAATAGCAAATAAAGATTGTTATTTTTATTATTGTTATTATACATATTTTTAATTAAGTTACTTTCATGCATTAATTCTACTGTTTTTAAAATAATTTAAAATACAATTCGTAAATTTATAATTATAGATAGATTACATCGATAGGTGGTAATCGTAAACGTGTAAACCTATCGATGTAATCTATAGGAGGTGATCATCGATAGGAGTGATTTTTATCTCTTTTTCTTAACTTAAGGTCCTCAGACAGTCTGATGATCCACTTATTGGTAGATGGCTACGGTCGGCTACAACACAAGCAACGCCACAGTTACTGCAAGAGCGCTGCCGACCATAGTGGAACTGAGGATAAGGGAAACAGCATAAGGCGGTGGCTACTGCCGCCAGACGGGCTGCTCAAATGACTGCGAAACGCAGTGTGCCCTGCCACTACTTTTCAGATGTAGAGCAGAGTCAAGTTTGAAAAAGAATCGAACCCGGGATCCCTGGAACAGAGCGTCAAGACAAGCACCCTAACCACTCATCCAACGGGCTCGTTAATTTGACGGCACATTTTTTTTTGTAATCTGTGTCTTTTTTTAAAAGTATTTTCGTTTATTCCTGTAGGTAGCTATCAACCACCAGTGTTACTGACGTCATAGACAAACGACTATCCTCTGCGTGTCACGTCTGTTAAATAAAATGTTGTGACTACTGTGTGGTTAACAGATGTGTGTGTTGGTTCATAGAGCAACTAGGCAAACACAATATTTGCCGAAGGTCACCTTTCTTCGTAGAGGACCGGTTCGTACTTTCTTTTTACCGTTTCAATATAGACGCGTTAAATGCCCTTTTATTTATTTAATTAATTAACTACCTATATATATAAACTTTTACATAAGATCGTCAAAAAATATAAAAGAAAATGATTCTATCACCGATTCGGAAAACTATTTTTCAGTTATCGGAAATATTTTTATATATTGAGACCTTAATGAAATCCAGATTTTTATATGGTGTCACTACATTTTCATGCTATTTCAGTTAAGTCGAGGACTTAGCAGAAAGCGTCATTTTCATTAGCAGAAAGCATAATTTGACTTTTTAAAGTAAAATTAAAACTTAGATAAAAATACAGAGCATAATAATAATAATAAAATAAATAATAATAATAAATAAATCATATTTAAGAAAGTTTGAATTATACCAGAAATCATATTTCCTTAAACAGAACAATAATACTAAGAACAAGAACAATACTAAATATTTTAGGGACATCTGCATTATTTTTTAAGCTTATTAATTATCTTTTTCCATTTATTTGAACATAAAACATTAAAAGATATACATTTTATATCATGACTAAATTCATTGTGCCAAAAACAATTGAAAACAAAAACATTTTCGAATTTTATTTTCTTTGTGCGACTATTTCTTTGCAGATTTTAAGGTATTCCTACACTTAAAGTATAGTGGGTACTTATTGTGGAACATATTGATTTTTATATTAGATTCCATGCAATCTTCTCTTGAGTTCGGAACGTTACTGAGAACTCTTCTATTTCCTTAGTAAGCTCCCTGTATAAGCTTACATAAAATATTAGGTATGAACGTGGTTAAACACTGAACCATATCACGGTAGCTTTGATTCAAGAAAATGGTCAAGATATTATAAATAACTTACCAATATATTGTTCTTTCCAGGTAACATCCAGACCCGCATTGGAGATTATGGATTCTATCCTAATAAGATAGGAGTTCCCGCGGCTTAGAGGCATAAATCTTATTTAGGAAGCGGGCAACGTGTGGGGTAGAGGTAACGCCTTGTTGTCGGTTTTTTTTTTACTTTTTCTCGATAAGGTTTCTGTGGTATCCTATTATTATCATGTTAAGCAGATTAATTGATGTTATTTTTTGACGTTTTTCGTTTTTTTTAAATTTTATTTTACTTAATCAATATAAAAATAATTTCGCCAATAAATTCAGGGCATAATCCCCGTGTATTTTTTTTTCTTTAATAATATTTTAACATAACTTACATAACTCTAATAAAAGCTAGCTTATCTAGCTTTTATTCGTCTGGATATCTTTCAAAATTTAAGTCAATTTATCGAGTATTTAATTAATTCTAAATTACTTACAAAAAAATATAATATAACTACCTGTGCCCGCGACTTCATACTTTGTTTTTGAACATCCCACAGGAACCTAACATCTTTCCAGGGCAAAAAGTATTCTATATGTTAGTCCAGGTAATAAAAATTATCTGTGTGCCAAATTTCATCCAAATTCATTCTGCCGTTTTTGCGAGATTGAGTAATAAACATACAAACTTCGCATTTATTACGGTTCCTAAATGCTGGCTGCATAACCTCATTGTAGCAGGGCTAATTTGCTGACCGAGGTAATGGTCACCTCTGGAGGAGAGAGTGATGTCGACATAATATATTATACCTACCTTTTTTATGTGAAGTTCGTCAGACATGTTTACGACCCACTTCATGGTCAGACAAGCTGACAATAGCGCATGTGCTGTTATTTCACGGTACTTTTAGTAAGGGTATGGTTACTGCCGCTAGACCGACTACCCAAATGACTGCGAAACGCAGTATGCCTTGCTACTACTTACCAGATCCAGATCAGAGACTATTAAGTGGGCCTAAAAGGTATTTAAGTGTTATATCTAGTAAAACTTTTTTTTTGCACACATTCTACCGAACTAATCATATGGGACATGTGGCGGGCAAATTCCACAATATAAATAGCAAACTCAAAGATATAACCTTATAACTGGTATGTATTCCAATTGTCTACTTACACTCGGCGATAAGGGACGGACTTCCAGCACGAGCATGTGTGCTCTTGATAGCCCATCCGCTGCCCACGTTGTCCGCACAAAGTGTCAGGGACATTGTGTTATGTATTCTCGTTTTTAATCATTAAATTATTACGGATATTTCAAAAAACATATATTAGCGAACCTTATCTGATAATACAAATAACAAATGTTGACGTATGTATGTATGTTAATATAAGTACAATATATACTTTGCACTCATGAATTGGGCAGCCCGTCTGGCGGCAGTAACCAGTTCCTTACAGACCGTGAAATAACAGAAAGTGTGTTTTTGTGCTTCGATTAGTGAGTAAGGGATGCCAGAGCCCATTTCCCTATTCCCTCCCAATCCCAATGTAAGGATACAGATTTAATTGGCTAGTTAGTGAGTACTTGAAAAACTATGATTTCTTCTGGTAGGAAGTTGTAAGTTTTCAGATTGCGTTTTTTTATCATTCATGTCGTATTTCTTATCTGTAGTTTTAATATCCGCATTGTGAATCTTTTTGCTACTATAGTTAGCGCGTCAAAAGCGATAAAACTTTAACAGCTCCATTATCGCATTCGCGATATCTTACGCAATGATACATTTGCATTCAAAGCTTTTAATAGCTTTCTGAAGTCGCAATACGTGACTTTTATCTGCATGATTTACGAAGACGGATGCAATATAAGTACATGATGGTTTCTTTCTTTAGAACTTAAAAAAAAAATCTTTACTTTAGGAATTTTATACAAAATTTACTTCTCTTAGAACGACGACGTTAGACTATTGAAACGTTTGCCTGTATTAATTGGAACAAAAATTTAAAGTTATTAAAGGTTATTCAGAAAAAACAGTAAAAAATTAGAATTTTTTTTTGTTACATCTAGTTTCTCTTTCTTTACTACAGAAGAATTCTTTTAAATTTTTAAAACTTCTAAATGTTTTTGTATGTATTTGAGTAAATTTTTGACGTATCCCTAGATGGTTTAGATTCTCAATTGGACCCGGTAGGCGGCGCTGCGTTTGAGTTATGCGATATTTTTTTGGAATCGGGCAGGATATATCTGGATCGGCCAGTAGTCAATAAAATTTATGTATATTTTTGACATTGGCGTCCTGGCTCTCACTTCGCCATAAACAAGTCGTACCATCTATATTTTTTAACTCACGCAGGCTTACTGTCCACTTGATAGTATTAACACAGGCAGTGCCATATTGGTGCATCGCCGACCTTTCTAGGATAAAGGATAAAGAATACGGGACAGTTTATGAGTGTAAAACGCATTAACGCAATGTTCCCTGTTTACTACAACTTTATCAGCCTATAAATGTTGTCTTACTGCAAGGCGAGATTATATACGGAGAGTTTTTTCAATCAATTTGGTTGTAACTTTATAAACAATGTGATTAAGACAAGGACTAACCTCAGACCGAACACAATTTTTAGCAAAATTGTAGCTTCTCGGAAATAACCGAACAAACTTAAAATTGGAAGGTTTTCTTAAATGATATGTAAAATATGAAAAAAAAAGTAGCCGATTAAAAGTTTAGTGCAGAATTTAAGTTAATTAATAAGCTTAAAAACAAATGTAATTGTTATGAAAAAATTATTACTGTGACGAGAAAGCTATTTTGGGCAGTAATTTGCTATTTTCTTTCTCAGAAAAAAATACTTTTTTGTATAAATCTGCCCGATTCAAACTTTTAAAAATCTTTAATATATAAAAAATGAATCCCTATTTCCCTTGGTCACGGCATCACGCGTGAACGGGTAGACCGATTTTAATTCGGTTTTGACTAATGGAAGGAGAGATAAATGGGGAATGTTCATATATATAAAAATTGCACCACGGGTGAAGCCGGGGGCGGGCCGCCAGTATAAAATATTATGCACTGTATTTTTGTATTTTTATTTAAATCAAATGAGGCGACGAAAATAACGCTTTTCTGCTAAGTCATCCCCTTAATAAACAGAGAGAAAAATAACAGTGACAGCGAGAAAAAAAGTTACAAAAAGGTCTTTAGATTTCTAGATTGCTAGTCTTCAACGAGATTAAGGTTTCCTCTCGGTATTTTTTATCAATGTTAGTGTAAGAGAGCCTCTTTATGGTGCTGGTCCGATCGGAATTTGAACCTGCGTTTGTTATGTCAGCCTAGCGTTTTATCTACCGAGCTTTCACTGCTTTAACACAATGCACAGGTAATGAAGCCATAGGAAGCCAATAGGAATCCTTACAAAGTCACTCAAGCATAACTCAAGTTAGATAAATTTTATATTTTATACATATATTATTAACCGACCACGCTACCGACCCAAGCGCGCGCAGTACTAGACACTATATAATAAATTTTACTTTTATTTTTCTAAAATAAAATCAGCCTAAGTTACTCCTTATAACATCAGTTATCTGTCAGTGAAGGTCCCGGTAAAATCGCTACAGCCGTTTCGGAGATCAGCCGGAATAAACAGACTGACAGATACAGACAAAAATTAAATTAAATAATTTTTGTGCATACCGTATTGTATACATATAGTTAAAAAAATATTTTGGCATTACAAACAGACACTTCAATTTTATTTAGTGTGTTTTATTTGCCTGCCTCTGCTTCTCCGCTAACTCTTCTAAACCAGTCAACGGATTTTGATTATTTTCATAACGGAAAGAGCAATAAACGTGGAAAATTTACACGTTTACGCAATAACCACACCCCCTTACACAAGACCACTGTAAAATAACAGCATGTGTGCTGTTGTGTATTAGTGAGTGTCAGAACCAGAGTGTAAGGGTGCCAGAACCCTCATCCTTAATCCTACCAATTGAATAGTCTCTCTGACGACCTTTCCTTAAAAATAAAAAGTGTGTGGGTCAGTTCCGACGTACGACTGGAGTTCACTCCTTTTAATTAATTTAAACGTATAAAATTAAGGGCTTGTTTCACAATGTGCTAATAAAGTCCCGAATAGTAATTCGACGAATAAAATACTTGTCAGATATTCACAATCATCCAACTTTCTGTGTTATTCTTATTCTGTGTTATTGAAGTCCTTCATGCTTTGTTATTGTTATTGTGATTCGAAATTTCAAAGGTTATGAAATATTGAAGACGTTATTATAAAACTTAGTGTATATTATATAATGAATGGAATTATATAAAATATAAAAACAGTGATTATATACCAAAATATTATAAAAAGAAATTTCTCAGAAATGTGAAAACGTGAAAGGAGATAAAAAAAAATAATATCGTTTTCATCTTCCATCGCCTCGTAAATATCCATTTTAATTGCAAACTTAATGAATAATAGCAAAATGTAAAAATAATATGTCAACTGTCAGTGCTATTCGTCGGTTAATTATGATAGTGGCCACATGATCTAACCTATAACTTATTCAGTAGTTTAATAGCTGGATAGCGCTAGTCAACGACTATGAAACGCACACAAAGCGTTTACTGGACAGTTAATCGACAAATAGCCTAATTGTAACTTTATTCGGACATTGTGAAACAAGCCCTAAATGTATAACATTTTCCCCCTGTCGATAGATAACTGGATACCTAAATACTTTATATTATTTAGTTACATTCTGCATGCTTTTATAAGCTTTTATAATCCCAAAGAATAGAATTAGGGAACATAAATACATGCGTCAGCTGTCGCACAAATGTCAAAATGACAGATAACGTAACGCTTTTTAGTTGACGCTTGTATTAATTTTACTCGTCATAAAATTCGCATACCGGGAGCATTATAATATATGAAAATCAATTCTTGAGGAGTAAACTCCAATATATAATATATGTATATATTCTAGCATTAGACTAAATAAAGATACTTATTCAAATGTGATTATTGTGGTCTAATAATTAATTAAATATTTTTTACTGTAGATTCTGTCAACTACGGAAGTACTAACTCATCGAGCGACGAAACATTATGAAGCGAGGAACAGAAAAAAAAATCTTTGATCATTTTTATCCTCTCCGATACGAAGGGCTTCTGAGAAGGAAATGCTTACGCGTATACATTTACAATATAGTTAATTTTAGTGTTAAGACGGATGAACGACTTACCTCAACCCTTTGTATCAAAAAATAGATGTTTAAAAAAACTTACTGTTGAAACTCACCTTCAGCCGTCAAGTTGACATAATTATATTATATATTTGCTTTCTTACCTATTGCTTTAGCAAATTGTCTTACTGCATTGCGCACGTAACAAGAAACTAGCGTGAAATAACAAAAGATTTGCTGTTTGATGCTAGAGTAAAAACTATTCTCCTATTTTAATTCTTACTCTCGGTCCTATCGAGGTCGGCAGCGTACTTATTTTCTAACAAAAACTATTACATGTTACTTTTATTCAATTTTATCAAAAAAATCTATAACATATAGAAAAATTCTTAAAAAAAATTAAAGTATAAAATAGTTCGAAACATTGCAGCTTGGGCAAAGACAACGCTATCGTATGTCATAATTGGCCAAAAACAGACTTTGTACAGTAGCAAACGTTCTGTTAATGTAGGCAATTCGAAATATACATGATGGTTACATGAGTGATAGCTTTGTATGTAAAAATACGCGAAGTGCCTAATGTTGATTTTATCACAAATATATTTTTTTTTGTTTCTCCTAAAACGCTGCATGAATATTCATGATATTTCAAAAAGTTAATGAGAAAAGAAATATTAGCTAAACAAATAGATGTTATGCATCAACAAACAAGTAACGCGACTGCGACCAAACAAACGAATTTGTACGTATCGCGTTTGCTCATAGCAAACTCAGTAATTGCTTAAAGTTGTTTCGAGGATAATCACGAATTGCTATTCAATTTGAATATTAATTATTAAAAAAAATATATGAAGATTTTATCTCTACCTACACAAATTGAATCAGTGGGATATTGGTATTATACGAGAATAGCTTGGCTCTGTATAAAAACTGAAGAACTATCTTACCCAAAATTATAAAATAAACATAATTAACACTAGTAAAAAATGTATGCAAGAGATTAATTTTGATCCTTGAGGCAGGATTACAAGCAGACATATTTATCTCCATGTAGTGCTCTGCTTATTCGTTTTAAAGGTTGTGAATAAGTATTTATGAGTATGAATATAAAATTAACAATAAGTCATAAATAAATGTGTTTTCTTCTTTTTGCAACTTTTAAGAGATCTGGGTGCAATAGGGGGATTGCTATCTATATTTCTATACTAATATTACAAAGAGAAAAGATAATGAATAAACTCAAAAATTACCGGACCGATTTTAAAAAATCTTTCACTAATAGAAAGCTACATTATCAGCGAGTAACAAAGTATATTATAAAGATACTCAGACGAAGTCGCACGTAACAGCTAGTCTATTATATACTTACATATAATAAAATCGTAAAAGAGCCGTGTCTGTACATTAAATAGTTTTCCAAAAAACAATTTGTACATGTTGTACTTATGTTATTGATGTAAAGAAAAAAATCGTTTTTAGAATTTTTGTTGTTTATTTGCTTGTCTGTGCGTTTGCACACCGCTAATCTTAGCTTCCCGTAACATTAGTGTTTATTTCATTCCAATCGGTTTACAAACAAAAAAGTTAGGCGCTACACCGAATACCACGCGTAAGAAGTTGCGGGCTCAGCTAGTACATAATATAATTATGGCCTATGTCCACTTGATACAAGGTAATTGTTAAAGAGTAAAAGAATTTTTGAAATAAGTGTACAAAAAACACATAATTTTTTTTAAATCCGGCTCTACCTTTTTTTTAAAATAGAATTTAGACTAGATCAACGCACCCCGCCTTCATCCATATTATTCGAATTTTTCATGTGTTAGAATGATTGTGGAATTTCTAAAATTACAAAATTCGCTCTCTCGCTCTCTCTCTCTCTTTCGTTTCGCAAATACGCAAAGGAAGCGTTTGCAAAACAGTTTGCATCTTGGTTAGGCCCCCTGGTATTACAAATAAAATATTAGCTTTTGCCCGCGACTTCGTCCGGGTCACTCGGGAACAATACTTTTTTTAATGAAAGGTCCTTTTCTGTGCCCACAACGCGTTACAAATTTCCATGACGATCGGTTGAGTAGTTAGGCGTGAAAGCGTAACTAACAAACAAACACACTTTCGCATTTATAGTATTAGTTTGGATGAAACTTTTGTCAAACAGAAAACGTTAGAGTAGTGCCGTAAAAGCGAGGCGACGTCCATTTGTGATGTAGGTTCACATTCACAATTAATTACAATAATATGTAGAATAATAAAAAAAAAACAATGTTAATGACCTAGTTTTAAAGATATTATATTAAAAGTATGAAAAATACCAAATTTTCCATTATTTTTAGAGTTTTATTGTATTTTTTTCCTACTCAGTGGGCATAATTCCCATTTTTTTAAATTTTTAGTTGCTAGATAATAGCAACTATTATCTAGCAATATAATTTATTAAAAAAAAATAGGTAAGTAATAATGTAATTTTTATTAATAATTTTTTTGTATAATTGTGTAATTTTCAGAAATACCAACTTTAAAATAATCATAAAAATAAAAAAAATATATTATTATTTTTTATTTCTTGATAATTTTAAGTCTAGTTTCTAAGGTAGAAGTTTGTCCCTAAGTGTCTACATTTATATATCACAATTTTTATTTAATACCATTTTTTTTAAAGTTACCAACAATGTTTTGATGTGCATTAATTAAAATTCACTCTGTTACCGACATCAATAATTTTATAAAAGCGACGTATAGCTCGGGCCGTAATTACTTTATTACAGGAATAACGCGGCACAGCCTCCGGGGTCACCGCCCCGAAGGGAGATTGTCGAAAATTGATGTATGAGCTTTAATCACCGATGCAGGTGATTTGATATTTTTTTTTTAGAAATATGATTTTCGTATAAATTGTCATATGAAAAATGTCGCCGGTGATTGGTTAATGTTTGTGCTAATAAATGTTTCTCTTGTGTCTCGAAACACTTTATTGGTACTTCAATATAATAAATCATCGTTTACTTAACAAAAATTTTACTTATATTCTATAGACTTGAAAGTTTACTGTAAGTTTATATGCCCACTACAACTAAATTAAAACTAATAGATTAGTCTGATAAGCAATCTATGTCTAAACCCTTAATTACCACAAGCAACGCCACAGGTGCTACAAGTTCTCTGCAGACATTAGTACGATTGATAGGATTCTATATCTCTTTATATTTATATCTATCTTATCGATACTTTTTATAAAACCAGCAGTATAGCGCGTAACTTTTTTAGCGCGCACAAACAGACAAAAATTCTAAAAAACTATTTTTTTTATGTCAACAAATTGTTTTTAGAAAAAATATTTAATGTACAGACACGGCTCGTTTACGATTTTATTATATGTATAGATAAAGTCGCTGTCCTCTTCTGTCTGTTTCTCCGCTAACTTCGTCTAAACCTCCCAATGGTTTTTGATACGGCTTTTTCACTAATTGAAAATGAAACGAGAAAGATTTGTGTATATAATTTGCAGAAGAAAAAAACTATGTTTATAAATATACACCTGCAAAATAGTCAGTAAAATAAATATGGGTTAACATTAAATTATGCCGCCTGCACTCACAACGGTCGCGTGTCAAGTGATAAATTCAATAGCACGTGTCCACAATCCACAGGTAAAAACCAGAACGCATGCGTGAGGTATACGAACTGCCATTATAAGCTGACCCACCCTCGCTTGCAATGCGAATACCTTTCAAACGTCATGGTCCCCTTGCAATACTACCTGAGAGGTCAACTTAAAATGGACGTATTCCTGAATGGGACAGGTATTCAGGTGGGACGCATGCGTCAGGTGTTTCTGACCTCCGCTCGAGCCTTGTTACCCTAGTACTAGACTGGCATCTTGCCACAGGTAAGCTCCCAGACAGGTGGGCTCAACTCTCACGGAGCTGATGACCCTTGACATTGTTAAACATTAACTGACATGGTAATTTAAATCTTATTACATTGCCGTAGAAATTTAATTATTTTACTCAAATAGTAGACTTTAATTACTTGAAGCATTCAATATTTTTTTTACTTATTCAATTTAGTAAGTATGTTAGTCTCAAACAATAAATCCTTGTACCCATAAGACTTTTGACGAGCCCGTTACAGATCGATTGAAGATGCCTTAGCTCTCTAACTTCCCCTAAGTTGATCCTGGTTTCAATTAAGGGGTTCCCCTTCACGGGATTCCCGGTTGGGAATGCCGGATTTGATTCCCGCCAGGGCAAATTTTGGAAGTGAATTTTTTTAAGTTGGCTTAGACTGGGTGTTTTGGTAGGCTTTAGCACACTGCGTTTCGCAGTCATAAATTGAGCCGCCTGTCTGGCGGCGGTAATCATCCCCTTACAGAAGACCTTTTGAAATAAAGATATGTTTTATGATTTATGTATCGATGAGTGAGTTACAGGCCACATCTCATTAATTCCTACTAAGTGCGGCATCGCACTTGCAACACCTACTCTCAGGACCTTTACGTAAAAAAAATAACCATTAACCATTAAAAAACTTACATTACATTTGAACCACACGTTTACCAAAATTTATGTGTACTGCAATGTATTATTGTTCTATAAGAGGATTACGTCATTGTATAAAATATAAAAGGCGGTCGCGTGATACGCCTAAATTATTGCACATTTATTATAATATACAGTCTCATTCTGTAATTATACGTGACAGGAAATGGGCAGATTTATTTTTGAATCTAAAATAGAAAAACAATTTTATATGTGGTCACGGTAATGCAAACCAATTTTGAATTAATCAGAAAAATTTATGTGAGCAAATAAACTGTAATAATTTTAATTGTTTAGTTTTCAAATTTATCAAAAATACTTTAGTATATGTCAATATTAAATCATTGATTAATTATTTGAACAAAAAAAAATTGGGCAAAATAGAATGAAAAAGGATAAATTTCAGTAGTATTCTTTACCAGGTGGACGAAGTTTTTCTTGATATTGTTGTTTCACTACCTATTTAAGTATGGAATAATAAACCCATTTCATTGCTAAAGTAAAACATGCCAGAAAATATTCCACTGTTTTTGACTTATTTATGCCTCTTAATTATAATAGAATAGAACATAAATTTCGCTCAAAGTATGGCATAAGATATTATAACAGTTCATCTAAATGGATTGATCACAAGCCACCATAAGATATTATAAACTACATTTAAACAACAGTTTTAAATTTATATATTTTGTCGTAGCAATAAAAGTTTATCTATATTAAATTTCTCTAACTTCGGATTTTCGAGTTATTAGGGCCTATGTTTGTTCGTAGATTTATTTATTCATTAAGGCCTCCCAAACTACAATTTAATCTTTTAAAGTTAAAGACTATTTAAATCTTTGCCCAAAATAAATTGTTGATATGGAGAAAAAAGAGGAAGAGGAAAAACAATTTAAGTTAATTTTTTCATGTTAAGATCGGCAGACAGGCTGACGGTCCACTTGATAGTAGGTGGCTACCATCGCCTATGACACAAGCAACGCCAAAGCTGCTGCAAGTGTGCTGCCGGCTACAGTAGAAATAAGGATAAGAGATTAGGAGGGAATAGGGAAAATTAATGAGAAAAATACAAAATAAAAACTAAATTTAGACGAGGCCTTTTCGTGGTCTTCGAAATATTATTATAATTTTGTAATAATAAATTATGTATAGTAATAAAAAATATATTGGACAAACAAGCGAAAGTAAGGTTAATTTCAAAACATATTATTATAGTAAGTATGTTTGTGTTATGAATGTGTTGTACATGTGTAAGTTTTTACGACATATTATAATAAACGGCCCTTAACACAAATTTTGACATTTAGTAATTAGCTAAAAATGTATTATACTTTTCTCGTGAAATATAAATAATAATTGATTTATTTACAATTACTTATTTAGACATATTGATTGACTACTTGAAACAAAGATATTATCTATTATATTAATGTTATTTATAAAATAGAAAATTATTTGTTGAATATGAAAATAATAGAAGTCAAAATTGTTTTTAAAGGTCAAAACTTCTAAAAAGTTTTTAAGGTTTTTAGTTTATAAAACCTATACCTGAAAAATAAATCATACCTAAAAATAATTTTACAGAAAATCATAGCCATAATATAAATGAATATAAATTTTCCTTTTTGGTCAGCATTGTAATTTTGTACAATGGTAAAGTTAATTCACTACGGTTGAAGCGTTTAAAACTTAACTTTTATAATTGGTGACCAATTTCATTTTTAGTTCATTCAATTATTCATTTACATCCCATAGAAACAATAAAAAAATGCACAATAATACTATGATGGCGTCATCTGGAAATGGAATATTTTTATTGCTATATAATTACCGAAATAAAAATAACAATTCTTATTATAAATCTTTGAGAATCCTCCATAGTTCAATGTCCGAATTGGCCAAGTGAGACGAACTCTTTGTTAATTGATTTGTGGGATGAATTTTGTCTGACCAGGGTCACGGGCGACCGATCTAGACAAGTTCTAATTAGTTCAGCTTCTGGGACCAA
This sequence comes from Bembecia ichneumoniformis, assembly GCA_910589475.2. Taxonomy (NCBI): domain Eukaryota; kingdom Metazoa; phylum Arthropoda; class Insecta; order Lepidoptera; family Sesiidae; genus Bembecia; species Bembecia ichneumoniformis. The sequence continues at coordinate 4,221,973 of OU342537.1, read as the reverse complement.
ATCTAATCTAGAAAAATAATTATTTAGAACAAAGACAAAACATTACCTTTAATTACAGAAATATGAGTCAGCAAAATGCTTTTTCAGCTAAGATTTAACCGTTTATTTTAATAAGAACTTTTATGTAGTTCATTTAAAATTATTTATTATCGACAAAGACACTCGACAAAAGCCGTAGGAGAAGCCCTATTTTGAATGTTAGAAAGCTTTTTATGTAAGATTTTTTTTATGTTAAGGTCGACAGACAGGCTGACGGTCCACAGATAGTAGGTGACTACCATCGCCTGTAATACAAGCAACACCACAGATGCTACAAGTGCGCTGAAGATAATAGTAGATTTAAGGATGAGGGATAAGGAAGGATATGATTAATGGGCTCTAGCATCCCTTACTAATTCACCGAAACACAACAGCACATATGCTGTTAATTCCCGATGGTCTGTAAGGTCTATACGGGAATAGTTAATGCCGCCAGATCGACTGCCCATGACTCCCTGGCGCTGCTTTCCAAAGCTAGACCGGAGCATAATTTGAAAAATTCATTTCTAAAGTTATATATTTAAACGAATTAAACATATTTTTTTAAATTAAAACAATAATATAATCGAACGAAACACCACGAACTATATTTTGAATTCGAGAATATTTTTATTCTTCATTAAGTAGAGCGAAAAAAAATCAATCGAACACAAAAAAATACACAAAAATAAGTGTATCTTATATTCCCGAACGAATTTATTTAAAACTATATAGCTATTCCCGCGACTACGCGCTGTAGTTCGTACGCGCTGTAGTTCGTTGTGTGAAAATCCTACAGGAACCTAACATTTTTCCAAAATAAAAAGTATCATATATGTTAATTCGGGTAATTTCATCCATATCCATTCAACCGTTTATGCACGATTGAGTAACAAACCTACCTACAAACTTTCACATTTTAATATTATTAGGATTATTTAAAGGACTAACTTTTTCATATTAGGGAATATAAAGTTCATAAATGAAAATATTAAATTACTCCTCTAGCATTTAAAATCTGCTTGGTGATCTTTAAAAAACTGTATGAAATGTTCAGCCAATAGATGCCAATCAATGAAGTCACACGTTAATTAATGTCAACTCGGCAAATAAGAAACGACGAATTCTTTACTATGTCTCATATATATGTATGTTCTAAAACATTAAACATGCCGCAATATAGATGAGTTTAAAATGTTTAAAGAAAACTTACACTCGTAAATCAATTGCTTTTACTGGCTTAATCAGTCTAGTTACATGTGACAGTTGATGGAGACCTAGTTCTCATAGCGAATTAAGGTCTTACACATAACACTATTTTAAGAATTGTGTGCAATTTTTAATAAAGTTGATGTCATCGGCCTCAATGGTGGAATCATTTTTAAATTTGAAATAGTAGACTTGTTGGGTCGCGAAGTAATCTTTAAAAACTAGACTGTTTATTAAAACAGTCTTTCAATTATATTTCTGAGTTCTGAACAACTAAGTATAATAACTTATCCGCACCCCTTTTTCTTCGGGTCTTAAGGCCTAATTAGAGTAAAATTAAAAAAATAAATAAAAAATAAAATTTGATTAATTAAGGCGTAAAAACGTAACAAACAAACTCACTTTAGTACTTTTAATATTAGTTAGGAACTTTCCCATTATATATACTTACACTCATCGCGGTACCTCAGACTATTTCCGATTGAAAAAAGTTTCATTGTCATACCTTACAACATAACTTTTACATTTCAGTATGACAATAAAAAGATAAATTAACTATTGTCATATTTAAATATGACTCACGATCAAAAGTGGAGTTTATCAAGCTCCATAAATCTCTTATTGTATTTTTTAAGCCGTATATCACATCGTCATATGTGATGATACGTACAATTTCTCGGTCCATTAAAATCAAATGTTGAAATAACATTAATGTCCTGTGACACTTCACACAAAAGTTCGCACCCACATGTGTTGCGATGCGATTAGGATTTGCTTTTGAGATCTGTGCCTCGTTCAATACTCATTCGAGTTTTGTATGTTTCTTTGAATAGTAAATTATAAACATTTACGTTCATCCTAAGATAAAAAGGGACAAATGCGAGTTGAACTCGCGTGAAGAGGGTTCCGTACGATGTTACCTATCCGCACAATATTGAGTGATATACCATGTTATTTTAATATCATGGACTTCTTATAGGTTTTCCTATAATCTATAAGTAGAAAACTAATTTCTGTATTTTTTTCAAAATTTTAGGTTCAGTAGTTTCGGAGATAAGGGGGGGTGGGAATGGTCGGACAGACGGACACACGACTGATCCTATAAGGGTTGATCCTCTATGCATATATATGTATATATACGCCATAGGTGCCCCAAATGCGCCGCCGGCATTTCTTACTGAAACACAAATGCATACATGTTTTTAATTCCTGGTGGTAATTCTGCTAATTCTGCTATTGCTGTTAATTCTGTAATTTCAGAACCTAATTTTTGTATTCGTTTCGTGAAAAATTAATAAAAAGTAATATTTTCCGATTTAAATCAAGGTATATCAGTATCACCTTTATGTATACTTTATGTAGTACCAATTAGTAATAATAATTAACCATTACAATGTGGTAAGATAATATTAGAAGTTTAGTGAGCAACGCAAGCAATTTAATCATTTAAACGAGGCTTCTAGACACAAGGTCTATGTTTGGACAGTTTGCACCCACGCACGCCTTCATTACAAAACGTTCACATCAGCTTACTGTTTAATTGTTTTGGGATTTACTAATCCTTTATTTAAACGAACAGAAAATTTGAAGTATAATCCATACTAATAAAAAAATATAAAAAAAAATTGCTTTTTACTAAAAAAAGTGTATCCCTGTCTGTGTGATATTGTTCCACTAATCTCCGAAACGGCTGAATTACTATAGCTGTTTGTTTCCTTAATTATTATTAAATTAAACAAATAATTTCACGACATAAACATTATTTTTGCAGGCCAACGAAATTAACGTATTAATCTAGCAGATCTCTGAGGAAAAACCGTAAGAAAGGTTTTAAAGTAAACACATCGTGAATAGCACGTGTTATTACTTTCCCTAACTAAACACACATAAGTCATAAACGTGGCAATTTCGCGCTGAGATCTTCAAAGGAACCTAAAGGTACAAAGCGTGTTGGTAACAGTTATTTTTAAATGTTATTAACGCACGTAAACTGGCTATTTTACTCAATGATTCGTTGTACGTCACTCAAAGAGTTACTGGAACATTTGGAAACGAATTGCTTAAACATCATTAGTTTTTTATTTTACTTTGTAGCTGCGGTGTTGCTAACTGTGCCCTACGGTCGGGTTACTATTCTAAGTGCAGTAACTCGCTGCCTGATGCTATAAGCCACCTTGCGCACTAGCGGTTAACCGGTGAGAGAGAGGATTTTATAGGGTTGTTTAGTGCAATTATTTGAAAAATTCTTTCACTATTTCAAATTTACACTATTACAGATGGAAAAAGGCTAGATAATGTTTATACTAATTCCCACAAATTCGCCCACTGATAATTCAACAATAATCATTTCCAGGATGAAAAAAAAAATTCTTACAGCTCGTAGATAGATATTAGACAAAAAGAAAATAGTTTCACAAGCAAATGTTAAAAATGTACTGAAAACATTTTTCTTACCTATCTTTCTTACTGAATTAGTTCGTAGTCGTATTAACAAGTTTATTTAAGTATTACTTATAGTACGGTCATTCTATGAATGCGTTTTTGACATTTCTTTATGTCCATTACATAAAGTTCATTTCCGAATAAACCATACAGAAAATGTATGGAATTGACACCTGTCAGAACAGCACTCTTATAATGGCCGGAGTATAATGTATTAACTTAAAGTTTATAGTTTTTAAAGTAAGTTATTTTTGAATTAACATATTAGTTAATTAAAATTTCTCTATATGATATATTTATCTACAGTGGGTCCATTTAAGACTTATAACGATTATACAAACTTATATTTCCCATGTAAGTCATGTATTCCTTTAAATAGAAAATATTTTCTTACATGTAATCAAATTCTGTAGTTCACTATATCTGCGCACATAAGTGCTCGCAGCTAACTTCCGAGTCACCATTAAGTTTGAATCGGACTATACACTGGCTGAATTTAGGATCTACATACATTATTGGCAGATAGGTACTATTTGAAAATAGTAGCACGCACGAACAACTTTCAAGCATTTGTTCGGAGTAAAAACAAAAATTTTATATCTGATGTGAACACCGATTTAGCTACATGCGTATCTTTTTATGATGTCATTAATAGATACGTTAGAGGTTGTTTTTATTTATTTTGACTAAATTTTTTTGTGCAAGACGCGTGACTAATTAGTTCATTGAACTAGACACTACGTCTTTTGTTAAATTCACGTACACATAATTTAATGCTTAGTAAATGTTACTAACCGGAAGGAATTTAAGAAACATAATATGCGATTATGAAATAATGAATTATGGAATAAATTTCAGTTCAGCGGACTATACCGGCTCTGAATTGTTACTGGAATAATGCGTATATAAAAGGACGCTGAAATGCACTGTTTCTAGTAAAAATACAAGTCTAGTCACTAAGTTAACGGTTTATGAGACTATCTAAACGTGACTCATGAAGATTATCCAGGGCAATGTAGTCGTGTCGATCACGGCCAATTCGGTGCCATTCCAGTACTGCCAGAAACATCAGATGAATATCAGATTGAAATCAGGTGGAAAATGAAACAATGAAGAACAAAATTTACCTACTGTTATCAATATGATTTATGACAACTGCTATAGTATGATCATTTTTACTACTACACTTCTATGCATCCTAACTAATACTATAAACGTGAAAGTGGGCGAACTTCGTACCGTCTCAAATCCGTTCCATACAAAATGTATGAGATTTTTTAAAATAGGTTGCTATTTGGGACGGAGGCAAATTCTACAACTCAAAGATCATAAAAATCGATCCAGTGGTTATCGAGTTATAAATGGTATACTCACTCACAGAAACACAACAGCCACGCATACTAAAATACCGTCTTCATCGTCATCATCGCCACTGTTGGATATAGGCGTCTCCCAAGGCTCGTCACCACACATGATCCTCTGCTCTATGCATCCAGTCGCTTCCTGCGATGCCTTTCAGATCGTCTGTCCAACTGGCTGCAGGGCGTTGTACGCTACCATTGGGTATCCGCTTTGCGACAGATGTGGCCGGCCCATTGTCACTTCAGCTTACTAATTCTCTCGGCCATGTCGACAACTTCGATTCTTCGGCGAATTTCAAAATTTCTGGTCCTATCCACCAAAAAACTGCGAGCATAGCCCGCTCCACAGCTCATACGTCATTACTAGCAGGATACACTGATTATTCAAATCCTAAATAACATTATAAATGCGTAAGTTTGTATGATTGTAATTATGGAGGAGGCCATCCCTCTCCTCCTAACTAAATCAACTTCAAAATTCAGCAGTTTTTCGGACCGCCTTGTCAAAATTAGTAGCCATTCAGCCTTATTTATTTTAAAATTCTGTTTGTTTGTTCCAAAATTTACTTACCTGCTTCGCTGCTGCCCCATCTGGAAATTTGCTCATTTGATTCAACCTATTGACAGTCTTATGAAATCCCAAATTGAAAATATCCTTAATATCCACATTAGCGAGCAGGCATGGACCCAAGCCGCTTTACCGATAAGGAACGGCGGTTTGGGAACCCGCAAAATTTCAAGTATTGCTTTGCCGGTATTCCTGTCCTCCATCCACAGCACGTTAGATCTAGCAGGTAAATACTTAAAGCCCCAGCGGGCATTAACTGTGTCATCGCGTGCTTGGATGAGGCCACGAATGCTTGGCTAGCTGGACCGAGCCCAAATCTTCCACCGAAACCCCAAAGACAAAGGGCCTGGGACTCAATAGCCTCCGTAGCCACTCTACAATCACTCATAGATTCATCGACAGGCAGAGACCGGGCCAGGCTGCTAGCTGTGTCCAAGCCTGAGTCAGGTCACTGGCTACATGCCTATCCATCACCCAATACAGGAACCTTCATCGACCCGGACACTTTACGTATATCTGTCGGTCTCCGCCTGGGAGCTGGGATTTGCACTGGCCACAACTGCGCTTCCTGTGGGGCCCCTGTGGACCCACTTGGCCACCATGGCCTCTCTTGCTCCTCGGGCGCCGGTCGCCTGTGCCGCCACGCCGCCCTCAACGACATCCTTAGAAGGTCGCTCGTCAGTGCCAACGTTCCCGCCGCTCTGGAGCCCCAGATCATACGGGGCGATGGCAAGCGCCCTGACGGGATGTCATTGATACCCTGGAGGGTGGGCCGTGCGCTGGTTTGGGACGCGACCTGCACTGACACCCTAGCGGCTTCCTACCTGCCAGCGACCACAAAACGCGCGGGTGCAGCGGCAGATGCCCGGGAGCTCCTCAAGGTCTCTAAATACAGTTGTCTCGGCGCCCAATATCAGTTCATACCGTTTGGGGTCGAGACACTGGGGCCTTGGGGTAAAGGTGCGCTCGGGCTCCACAGGGACCTATGCAAACGTCTGAGGGAGGCAACAGGTGACCCTCGCGCTGGCGGCTTTCTCGCGCAAAGAATTGCAATTGCAATTCAGCGCGGGAATGCTGCCTGCGTGAGGGAGACCCTCCCAAGGGGCCCCCGATTAGATTTTAATTTATAATAGGAATGAAATTGTTATTTATATTTATATTAATTAGTGAATAATTGTAAATTTGTATGTTTGTTCCTCAATAACGCAAAAACGGCTTAACGGATTTGGATAAAATTGAGCACAAAGATAGTTTATAACTTGGATTAACATATAAAATACTTTTTATCCTCGAAAAATACTAGATCGAAAAATTAAATAAAAAAACGGCGTCACTGTCGTCAGCGTCACGTTGATAAGTAGGTCAGGCGTTATAATATAACTCATATATTTTCATATTTCAACCCATACGAAGTTGCGGTCAAGCAAAACTCCTCATAATTTTTGCCAAGCACTTAGTTGCCACTACTAGTGACCCTAATTGGTTATTTTTTAGCTTATAGCAAATTAGTTTTGTTATACTACGAGATAATATAGTCCCACTCATAGAAACCCTACTGGATTTAGGTGTTATATTTATTGTATATTTTATAAATGGGGGAAGTTGTGTTTTTTTTTTAAATAAAATGTATTTGCAAAATTATATATACACACACACACACACTTTAGACAAATAACTAATATAAAAAACAAATATGTGTTGTAGTGAAATATTTGTTTAAAATGTTTGAGCAAAACAACTCGCTGTAGGCGAATGCGTAGGAACCGTCGAAATATAATATAACGTTCTAGCAGTAGGAACATTTTATCTGGGGGTGCGTTTACTATACATTACCGCTACACGAGATTACATAATAATAGTTAAGCCACTGAAATACTAACTAAAATATATAAAAAAAATATTACGTAAAATTTGGCAGGCAGACTGATCTAACATTTAATGGTAGATCTACCGTCGTCTATTAAAACAAGCAAAACCATGTAAGGCTTGAATGTTTGATGCCGACCTCGGTAGGATAAAAGATAAGACATAAGAAAGGAAAGAGGCAATTAATTTTTTATTACAAAAGTTTAGATTTTAGTGATTATTTTAAAAAAGTAATTTGGAATTTCATAAATATATCTACATATAATTATATTCAAACTATGGATATTTGTATACAATTATATGAAATAATAGGTTGGGGAAAAAGTTTCTTCGCATTTTATATGAAAATTCAAGACTTTTTTTCATAGTTGCATTAATTACATTTAATTACAGTATATATATGTCATTTTTTTCGATGATTTTTTGCCATCTTGTGGCAGCAAGTGATATGATCCCGTTGCTGTAGAAATTTTGGGACTTCTGATCAAAAAACGCGACAAGTAGTTTTGGCAGTCCTCTCTTGATGTTAACCTGACACTGCCTAAAGAATTCTGAAGAGAGTAAAAAAGGTGGAAATCTTAAGCTGCAAAGTCAGAGCTATATAGCGGATGCATTAACACCTTCCAGTCAAATTCTTTTAATTTTGCTGAGTGGCTAAAGATGTATGTGGTCTAGCGTTGTCGTGATGAAAGACTGCACCCTTTCTATTGATCAATTCCGGCCGCTTTCTCTCAATTTCTTGCCTTAATCTCATTAATTGTTGGCAATAGAGATCCGAATCGATGGTTCTGCCCGGCGGTAAAAGCTCTTAAAGAACAATGCCCTTTCAATCCCACCACACACACAGCATCACCTTATTGCGAGTTAACCCGGATTTTGGCACAGTCTGAGACCTTTGACCACGGCTTTTTTCGCACGTTCTTGTCATACGCTATCCACTTTTCACCACCAGGTATCAATCTCTTCAAAAATGATTCCGTTTCATTACGTCTCAATAAAGAATCGCAAATGAGTACACGATTCATAAGGTTTCTTTCAGTGAGCTCGTGTGGCACCCAAATATCGAGCTTTTTTGTGTACCCAGCTTTTTTCAAATGCCGAGGCTTTAGCCCCCCGACCACGACAAGGTCCTGGCACACCTTGAGTTAACTAAATCCTAACTTAATATCATAAATTCGAAAGTGAATTTGTTTGTTATGTTTTCACGTTTAAACTAATCAATCGAACATCGTCAAATTTTGCATACAAGTTGTCAGAAATTAAGAAAAGGACATAAGTTACCTTTCACCCAAAAAAGTGCTGTTACCGAGGGATCTTCTAAAAATAAAAAAATTAAACCCACAAATAAATTTACTTTTATGTACTTTTCAAATTTGACTCTGGTCTGGATCTGGAAAGTAGTGGCAGGGCACATTGCGTTTCGCAGTCATTTGGGCAGCCTGTCTGGCGACAGTAACGGCAGCGCACTTGCAGCAACTTTGGCGTTGCTTGTGTTATAGGCGACGGTAACCACCTACGGTGGGCGTGTGTTATAGGCCTTGTGTTATAGGCGACGGTATTTGCATGCCCTTGGCGGGTAGAACATACTTTGTACTGTAACTGCTGTATACAAATTAAAATCCTGTAAACATGTGTTCGCGCAAATAAAGATTTATTTTATTTTTTTATTTTTTATTTTTTTTTACCATCAAGTGAAGCGTCAGCCTGTTTGCCGATCTTAACATAAAAAAAAATTAAACCCACGAGAAAAACAAAGCAATAAATATTGAACAAATATTTTAAACCTAAAAAAAGCGGACGCCGAAGAATCGTTTCATAAAAACTTCAATTTAAAAATACAAATCAATGCTCAAGTAGACTCGAATAAAAACTAATCTATGAAAAAAAGAAGCTAATATAAAAATGATTTACCATCTTAATGTTTAGAGGTAAAGTTCGTATGTATGTTTGTTTGTATGTAGAAGGTACCTAATTTTCGAACATCCGATTTAAAATATTCTTTCACCAAGTTAGAATAGAATTTCAGGATGAACGCTTGGCAAAAGTTAAATGTCAGACATCAATGTGTGTTAGGCGTTATAAAAGCTCGGTAAGTTGAAAAATAAAAGATATTAATATCTTTTATTTTTCAACTATGCGAGCTTTTATTGGTCTTGCAAGACTGCAGCGGTGTAACATATTATGTTAGTGATTGTATGTTAATTGTGGTACATTATGCAAAGGGCCGATGACCATGCGGTGCGCGTGCGTTCGGCTTCCGACGCCTGAGCGTCTGCATGGGAAACGATTTAACATTCACATTGCGAACAGAAGTAACTGTACGATTTAGAAAAACAATATTTATTATTGAAGATACAAAATCATTCATTGAAGAATATATTCTATCTATTAGGATTTCGAAAACTGTGGACGTGCCTCCTATCCTATCCTTCCTATCCTATCGCTAAGGTCGGCAACGCCATTGTTTGTGTTATTTAACTCACGGTGACCACCTACCATCGAGTGAACTGTCGTCGGTTGATTACCATCTCGGCACCCGCGAATTTATACCATAGTGACTGTGATGTAAAGTCATCGACATAATGGAAACATATATTTTAGTCAGCAAAGGACATCAACCAAAACCAGGCTTTTTTTTAACTTGCACTTTGGAGAATTTGGTAATAAAAGTCTTTCTTGATTTCAGTAATTTCTTGTGAATATTTCGGATTTTGTAAATGGGGACAAAATTCGAAAATTAACACAATGAGCGCGAAGCACGTATGTACTCGATACGTTCTTCAAGTTAGTGCCACCCTATTGATGGTAGCCACGCGCCTTGCCGATAGTGTCAAAGGAAATTGTTCCTTATTTTTACAATGTAGATTTTACATTTCAACTAGTGTTGCCCAAATGCAAGACCAAGACGAGACTTAGTCAGTCTTGGTCTTGGTCTTGCGTCAATATACCTGGTCTTGGTCTTGGTCTTGGTATTGCGCTCACAGTCTTGGTCTTGGTCTTGGTCTTGCAGCAAGAGTCTCGCAAGTCTTGCAATCACCTATTAGCCTATTGCCATTTATTAAACACGTTAGTTTACATCTTAGAACAAGGTAACAGTAGGTACATTTTGGGCTTAAATAAAGACCAACCAAATTAATAAAATTAACTAGACAATATTTTAAAGACTGTCTGTCAAGTGATAGGCCCTCACCTTATATGGAATAGAAGAGTTGTAGAATAAAAACAATCTATGCAATTTACAATTTATTTAAATAAAAAACAAAACACAAATTAGTAATAGCTTTGACATGATGCAACTTATATTAACTTTATATTAATTCTTTTGACCAAGAATTAATACAGAGTAACCATCTGGCTGACTCATCACTTAACCTATTTCTATGTTTTCTAATTACTAACGATGCTTCAGAAAATAATCTCTCAGCAGGTACTGAAGTTGCAGGTATAGAAAGAAAATCACGAGCCATCTTGGATAAAATCGGATATTCCGTCTCGTGCGTCCTCCACCACTCTAAAATGTCTTCCGAGCTGGCGGCTCTTGGTTTACTTAAGTACTCCTCCAACTCGTCAATGACTAAGCCTTGAAGACCAGATCCAGATCGAGATGACGTAGAGGGACGTGCATACAGTTTCTCAAAGTCTATTATATCTTCATCTTCATTATATTCACATACTTTATTTCTTGGTGGAGACTTATACACCGAGTGTAGATTTTTATACTCTTTATAAAGTTCATTAAATTTGCACAGGCTTTCTGTTTTAATTTGCTTCCCCCATAATGTCATATCAAAAGTCTGAGCTTTGTGCCTTGGGTCTAAAATTAAAGTGGTACAGTAAATCCAGTTGCTCTTTTTATAATGCTTTAGCATTTTATCTCGGGCTGCTTGGAAACCCAGAACAAGCCTTTCATCCACTTCGGTTCGATTAGGTTTCTCATCTAATTGTTTTACCATGGATTCAATTTTGTCGAGCAAGAGATTGAATGATACAATGACAAGTGGTAATGTAACATATTTTTCTCCACCAAGTTTCGTTGATAAAAGTTTAAAATTTATTAGAAACTTATATATTTTTTCGAGTATTTGCCATTCAATTTCTGTGATTTGAAAAACATTCAACAACATTCAACGACGACAGAAGTGCACAATATGTTAATGCCAGTTCTAACTTTTAAACCAAATCCAATCATATCATGTGTGGAATTCCATCTCGTTGGACAGTCGCGTATGGGATTCAGATTTGTTGGCACGCCAGCTGCTTCACAAGCAGACTGGAACTTCCTCTTAAGTATCTCACTTCTTTTTATTTTACTGGAAATACTGCGTAATTTTGTAATAGCTGTACGTGAGTCTGCAATATTTGGCGCATATTCTTCATCTTCCTCAGTTTTGTCTTGGTAGTCTTCATACTGTTCCTGTTCTTCATTGTCAGTTTCACTGTCTAATGCTAAGGTCTTCAATAAATCTTGCGCACCAAGGTTCAAAATGTGAGCAAAGCACCGGAAATGTTGATTGTCTGAATCAAAATGTAGCAGTTTGCCAAGTTCACACATAAATTTTGTATTTGCAGTTGCGTTGTCGACTGTGATACCCTGTATTTTATTAATAATGTCATATTCCAATAAACATTTGTGGAAAATCGTTGCAATATCTACCCCAGTATGTCCACCGCGCGATGGTATAAAATCAAGGACTACAGATCGATACTTCCATTCGTTGTCTATATAATGAATAGTGACCCCGTAGTAACTCCTACCAGCAATGGACGTCCATCCATCAATGGTAAATGACATTTTACATGAGTATTGTTGTAGTCGATTTTTAACATGCGATTGTAGTTCTTCAAATCGCTCTTTGACCTTCCTTCTAAGTGTCGACCTTTTAGGAAATACTGTATTCGGACAAATCAATCGAAAATATTCTTGTGTATCTTCGTCATTAGTCCAAGCGCCAGAGGTTTTTTTTTTGAAATGTACGGGACCGGCTATTTTTTTTTTGGAATATGTACAGGGGTGTCCCCTGATTGTAAATCCAAGTTGGCGTCATCGGGGGGGGTGAGCGTCAGCCGCCATCTTGAAAAACACGTTTTATTGAATATCTGGCGAACCGCGCATCGTACGACAAAAATAGTACAAATCATTTTTGTAGATAATAATATTTGCCATCTTTTTTATTTAAAACTTTTTTCTGTAAAAAGCATAGTTTTTTATTTGTAGCGCTTCAAACTTTTTAAAATATGGTTTTTGCTAAATATATAGTTAACGGTTCATGATAAATGAAAAATGGTAATAACTAAATTTGTAGAGCATGAAATTTCCTATAAATTTTATTCGAAACTTTTTCCCGTAACATTTATAGTTTAGGAGCTAAAACGCTGTAAATGTCGAGTGAACGCAAAATATTCACGAGATTATAATGCTATATATTCAATCATGCGCCTATGAGTTGTAGTATATATTTTGGGTCGTTCGGACTTTCCCCCCTCAACATTCCTACAATATTGCGGAGCTGCTTATGGATGCTGAAAAGCTGGTTTGAAATGTTCAATCATTTGCTCGAATTGCAGTGGCCAAACATGCGACAACGTGCCAGACGTAATAGATGCCATCGAAAACGAAATCGAAGAAGACCCAGCCTTCGATTCGTCTCCTTCGGATATGGCGGAGGCAGAAGAAATCGATTCAGAAGGAGATGAGTGTCTTCCGTCGACATCGAAAAGAATTAGACTCGCCCTGTAAAATAATGCGCCACGTTTTTACATAATAACTTTTATGATGATAAATTATTCGTTGTTCTCCACACTATTTATAATTTTAATTGACTCGTTACACAGCTGCATTGACATTTTTTTTCATTCATTTTTTTCATTTATTATTTACTAAAAAAAAAAATACATAAAGAGGAAACCAGGTATACGGTACATTATAAACTACACTAAGTTTGTCTATGTACATACCGAACAATTAAAATATACGTGTTACTTCAATAATTGTTCTAAAATATATTTTCGAAGTTTATATTTAATATTATTTTCATTTAATTCATTTTTAAGTTCTGTCGGCAAACTGTTAATTAATTTAGGTACTATATATTCTAAACGATTTCTGCCATACAAATTTACATACTTAGGAGTAAGGTTTTGGAAAACTTTATGCCATTTTATGCGTTATGAAATGGCGTTGGAAATGGTTTTACCTAGCTGCAGCTCCTAAACTATAAATGCTACGGGAAAAAGTTTCGAATGAAATTTATAGGAAATTTCATGCTCTACAAATTCAGTTATTACCATTTTTCATTTATCATGAACCGTTAACTATATATTTAGCAAAAACCATATTGTAAAAAGTTTGAAGCGCTACAAATAAAAAACTATGCATTTTACAGAAAAAAGTTTTAAATAAAAAAGATGGCAAATATTATTATCTACAAAAATGATCTGCACTATTTTTGTCGTACGATGCGCGGTTCGCGAGATATTCAATAAAACGTGTTTTTCAAGATGGCGGCTGACGCTCACCCCCCCCGATGACGCCAACTTGGATTTGCAATCAGGGGACACTCCTGAACATATTCCAAAAAAAAAATAGCCGGTCCCGAACATTTTTTTACGAACCTACTTTTTTTGCTCCGGCGCTTGGACTACATCGAAAAATGAGAAGGGAAGATATTTTTTTACAATCCAATCAACAGTAGCTGTCATAAAGTTGTCACTGCGGTTTTCAGATACTGACTGAAATAAAATAATAAAACATATAACTTAATAATATTATTAAATTACATATCCCATTTCCCTATCCCTTTCCAATCCCTTATCCTTAATCCTACTGTGGTCGGCTGCGTACTTGCAGCACCTGTGGCGTTGCTGGTGTTATAGGCGACGGTAGTCACCTACCATCAAATGGACCGTCAGCCTGTCTGTCGACCTTAACATAACAAAAACAATCATATTAATTGACGAGCCCGTTGGATAAGTGGTTAGGGTGCTTGCCTTAACGCTCTGTTCTAGGGTTCCCGGGTTCAATTCCTGGCAGGGTCAATTTTGGAAATGAACTTTTCAAAGTTGTCTCTGGTCTGGATCTGGAAAGTAGAGGCAGGACACACTGCGTTTCGCAGTCATTTGGGCAGCCCGCCTGACGGCAGTAACCACCCCCTTACAGAAGACCACCTTGAAATAACAGCACGTATGCTGACTGCTCTTGTGTTTCGATGAGAGAGTAAGGAATGCCAGAGCCCATTTTCCCTATTCCTTCCCAATCCCTTATCCTTAATCCTACTGTAGTCGGCAGCGCACTCCAGCACTTGTGCCGTTGCTTGTGTTATTTATGGGCTACGGTAATCACCTACCATCAAGTGGACCGTCAGCCTGTCTGCCGACCTTGACATAAAAAAATATAGGTATATACGATACATACAAAGGTAAACAAATAAATACCCGTTGGTAGAAGTAAAAAAAAATTGTTTTGTTCGGCGAACAACAGCGACTTTATTTAGGTAAATTACTGTAATTAATTAAGTAGGTATTTATGTAATATATTTTTTCTTACCTGTCTACTTTTTCCAGCGGTTATTAAAAATCTTGATATATCTCCACTTAATGTGGGTTTTTTCAAAGGAAGAAATATTTGCGATTCCTTCGCGTGAAAAGATAGTAGATGCTTCCTTAAGCCTGAAGTGTTTCTATTTTTCATTTTAATCTCAACCTTTTTATGTTGGCACAATTTACACCTTGCAATTTGGGACGCATGAATTATTTCGAAAAACTCATCGAATTTGCTTTTAGGTCTTTTAGATCTAATTCTCCAACTCTCACTACTCCGACTAGAACTATTTGAATCTTCGTCACTCTCACTCATGTCAACATAGATTAGAGCAGGTTTATGGGGAAGAAACAATTAATGCACTATACTCGAAGGGAAGCTCAATTGGGAATAAATGAAATTGAAATAATAACTCCTATTTATAAGCACACGCCAAAACACCGATAAAGGAAAGTCGGCATTCTTTGATAAAACAATGATTCTTTGGAAGATTAAAAAATACAGAAGTGACCAGTTATTGTATGCCTACTTAACAATAAAATAGCTGTGTAAATAATATTGTGTATTATGTTCTTCTTTCGATGGAATTAACATTAATTAAATCAAACTTGCCTAGGTATGTTGCCTGCTGTATTTATATACTTACTAGCTACTAGAGTATGATAGAATTTGATATACCTACACTCCTACAGTCCAATATAACATAATATTACTACAATAATATCACTACAATAAATTATCTAATATGTACCTATTTTTACGACTATAATATTTCTTGCGAGGACAACAAAATCTGTATTAGTATTCGTTCTGAGCACCAGTAAATTTATTTTATTCTTTGGAATATCGGCAACCTTTGATGTGCGAGCGGCGGCGATCAAACAGTGTCAAATGCTGTGTCGCAGTCTTTTAATAAAAATTTTGCAGGTACGTAAGTAGTGACTCATTGGTTGGTCGTGTTGCTCGGCGAGATTAACGAAATTAGTAGAGTCGGTTGCTAACTATAGTAATTTAATGTTTTTGTTTGCTACTTATTGAATTTGATAAAAATAATATTTATATATAATATTTTTATAACAATATTATAAAAATATTATATATAAATATTATTTTTAACAAATAAAATAAAAACCGTTATAAACATCAAAAACTTCATTTTTAATTTTCTATTGTTTTGACGTTAATGAGTAATTAAGTAAGTACATGTAAAAGTTTCAAATGAACAAATTATTTTAACTTGACTTTGACTTGTTAATTTAACAAACATGTAATTTTAGTAAGTATTTCATTTTCATAATTTTAATTTTTTTATATATTATATTTGGTATAATCCACTTTTATTAATTTTCATAAGTAACACCCGCTCAGACATTACTATTATACAGACACAGTTATAAATATCTGCATCCACTCCACGGATCCCTTGTTCTGTTCTAGCTTGGTGTAAGCGGACACCACTGCCGTTACGAACAAAATGAAACCAAGTACACGCGTAATTTTGCGGATTATTTTGCCAGTGTTATTTTCTATGGAAAAGGCCCATAGAACCATCAATGATTATGAAATAAGTAATCATAAATACCGCCGACCGACCAATGGTTTATATCGCGTAAAGTAAAAGAGATTAACCACCAAATTGACTGGCGCAAAAACTGTTGCTAACTTGCTATACTCGACTCGATGAGTTTTAAATTTTGCTGAATAGAATAAAACCTAAGACAATATAAGTATATCAGGTTCAGGACTAATATAAACTTGATAAGTACCTACATAATGTTTGTATAATTTTATTGGTTAGGTACAATTTTTATCACTAACCTACTAAACATCGATGCACCAGGGCAATTATCAGTCATGCCAAAATTTCATTTCATTTCAATCAAACGTCTTTGAGCTGTCTTAGTGCTTTAGTTTCAAAAGGTATTAAGAGTCAACGACTTGATAAAGGAATGAATTTACGAAAGTTTTCGCTTTAGTTTTCGTACCCCACTGTACCTTCTACCCTACCTACAAAATTTCTTTCAAATGCATTAAAATTCATTAATTAATTAGGTAAGTACCTACCAAGTACCAATGTTATATAAGTTAAAGTTAATTAAACAAGAGTATGAACAAGAGCGTAGGTAGGTATGAACTTCGTATGTAGGTATGAAAATAAAATTGAAATAGGTATCATTGTTTCAAAGAGATAGTGTACAGAAAAAGACACATTTTTATCTTTTATCCAGACGGCAGACGCAGACGAAGTTGCGTTCAAAAGCTAGTCTATAATTTAATCAGATACCTATGATGTAAGTAGGTGGGTAAGTACCTACCTATCCAGTATCTACGCGGACCGGACACATCCACAACATGAGGGTCATGATCACGAGGGTGGCTGTTCGTTTACTTGCAGATAAATTTTCATTAAGTAATAATTATACCTACCTAATATAAGTATAATCATTACCTATACCAATCGAACTTTACGTGAACAAAGACGCGGGCAAAACGTAATCCATACTTTAATATCATAAATGTGAAAGTAACTCTGTCTGTCTGTTACCTTTTCACGCCCTAACTACTCAACCGATCATCATGAAATTTTGCACACACGTTGTCAGGGATACAAGAAAGGACATAGGATAGGTACTTTTCACCCAGAAAAAGTACTGTTCCGAAGGGGTCTTCTAATAAAAAACTTTTTATTTTCCCATGATTTTTCCACGCGGACAAAGTTGCGGGCACTAAATAAACTAAATAAATAACACAATCAAGTATGCAATTGATTTGGTTAAAACCATGTTAAAATAGATTGTAACTTGCTAAATTCTTTTTTAAATAAATTCATAAACACGTTAAAAGTTAAGTCAATTTTGTGTAGAATCTAGAAAGAGAACCGACAAAAGTTGCCGCTTTATGACAGTGCAAACTAATTTAGACTTTAAACCGTAGAGATTTAGGGCATCATTAGCTACACAAGGAAGCTGCGAGGCAGGCATGTCTAAATTCACTTTGAACTGGAATTTTCACCGCGCGTATGTTTGTTGAAAATTAACTTAAGTGCTCATACTTTTAAGAGCTGAATTTGGTTACACATATCGATACAACTACGCAATTGCGGCGAAAATCAAATAGAGTCAAAAGTTGTTTTTACTACCTATTCTTGATGTCTTCTTAATATTAAATTTTTAAATGTAATGAAATCATCTATGTACATGAAATATTACTTATGTTTATGTATTTACTTTTGATTTACTTAATTATTCTTTTTTCAAATGCAGTAGTCTATTCTATTGGTTAGATTACAATGTCAGATCTATGGCTTTACAATTTATGGATAAATATTTTAATATTTATTTCCTTTTTATTGTTTGAGTTTCCTCCAACAAGTCACCTCAATAGGCAAAGTTTGTTGACCAGGCAAAGTTACCTACATTGACGGTACCTAAATTTTTTTTGGGAACTATATTTTCCGTCATCAAAATTTATATTTTGTCATCAACTTGTACCTATCATCTAATTAATAGATCTGTCGGCACGAAATATTTTCATTGTCAATTAAATAAATGGGTCGCCAGGTATGAATTTACAAATTAATGTCAATATATATCTAAAATAATAAATGTATTATCAAAAAATCGTAGTTTGTCCTATAAATAAAACTTTGTTGTGAAAATAATAGATTTGTCCCTTAAATAATAGCTCCGTACTCAAAACAAAATAGTAGCATCTGTCAGCAAATATATCAATTATCGTATCGTCGCCAGATTATGACTTCTTTTTATTTGTTATTTTGTCACCAGTACAGTAGTTACATTTTATTTTTTCGGTTATCAAATAATACAATTCGTTACCAATAACAGTTCAGTTTATAAATTTAATGAAAAAATGTTTAAATAAAGGGGCGGAGCAAAATTCTACTAGATATTTACGTAAATTATACTATATTATAATTTACGTAGTTATTACGTAAATTATAATAAAAAATAAATCAATATAACACCCCAAATAAATAAATACATCCTAGCAATTTACCGGATGTAAATATAGTAAAACAATACCTATGATGTATAATGAACTAGCTGTGTCCGCGGTTCTGCTCGCGTGGTCTCAGTGGTTTGATTTAAATTGCAAGACGCAAGAGTCTTGCAGGCTTAGTCTTGTTCTTGCTTAAATCTTGCAGGGTCAGTCTTGGTCTTGGTCTTGCTACAATTAGGCAGTCTTGGTCTTGGTCTTGGTCTTGCAAAAATGCAAGAACAAGACCAAGACTGCAAGACTTGCAAGACTTTTGGGCAACACTAATTTCAACAGAAATAGCATTCCCGAATTTCAATGGCTTGTTTACGATGTTGTTTAGATTTTCTAGTACATTCTAAATACATCGAAGCGTTTGGGGCCAAGTATAAATAAGGGGCGATGGGTCAAGTGTGAGTCAGTTTTGTGCGATAACAGCGATCCGAAAGCGAATCTTCGAAGCTTTTGCGAAGTTTCCTGCGACAGTGAACCGGCGACTCATTAAGAGCTGACGACTTTTGGCAAGTTTAACGGTTCGTTCGTCGAAAAATTTTATTGCCAAGTTCTAGGTAGGTACGAATAAGTGGAATTGCGATTAACAAAATTTTATGTATAACAATATATTTATGGATAGAAATAATTTACTGTACACTACAAAGAACAGGACTTTAACTTTAGAGAAACTTTGTAAAACGTGTACCACCTTGATATCTTTAAAAACAATTAAAAAATTAAATTAAATTAAAAAAAAAACTATCACGTAAGGTCTTAACGTACGTACTCCTAGCAAAATTGACTAAATTTCTCGGTTAGGTTTATTATTAAAAATAATAATAATAATAATTAATTAATTAATTAATCTATACATAGTTAAAAATAAAGTCGCTGTCCGCCTCTGTCTATTTCTATTCTAACTTCTTCTAAATCACACAACGGATTTTGATGCGGTTTTCACTAATGAAAAGAACAGATGTGCAAAGCCGAAGGCGAGTCGAATATTAAATAACAAAATTCAGGTTGAGAAACATTGGACTAGGCAGGCTTAACGGACTTCCTGATAATTAGATTGCGCTAGAAAAATGCCACCCACCGCTAAAACAAATTTACAATAATTAAAGATACAATGAAAGTAACCATTACAAGTCCAGTTAAATAATGATTAAGCTGGGAGTAATGTGGACGGAACTCGACTTTACTAATTAGAGGCAATTGTTTTTATTGAATGGTGACAGTTGAAAGTCGAGAGGAGGCTATTCGCGAAGATCGCATTAATTACTATTAGTTTCGTGTTCAAGATAATAATAATGTAATAGTTTAGCCTCTCATTTCTATATTATAGTAAGTGTATTTGATTTGACGGTAGGTATGTATATAAAAAACTTATTTATTGTTAAGTTTTTTGTTACCTACTACACAAATAATATGAAATAATATTGAATTAGTATGTATTAATAAATAATATTGAAAATTAATTTAAAATTGTTATGGTAAATAATAATAATAATTGTAAAACATTTAAAAATATTATTAATGCTTTAAAATAATAATAAACACTATATAGAGAATGTAGAAATACTTTTTCATAGAAATAACTTTATGATTGACAAAAATATTCAAAAAGCTACCATCAATGTATATAAAATCAAACTGAATCATTTCTAATATGACATCAGTATGAATGACGCTATGATCTATTAATAGCAAATCATTAAATTTCATCGGACGACAATATGATGTCGATTGAATGCAAATGTTACTTAAATGTATTATAATCATTATGTTGTATTGTTACGTCCAAAATTGTTGCCTTTTGAATGGTTGTTATGAGAATATAAAATTTTTGCAGGTCAACCATGAAAATATTCATAGTATAAAAAATAAACCATATTGTATAAGTTATCAGAAATCAGTAAGTAAATTTTCAATCAAAGGGAGTAATAATTATATTATTATTAATGTTAAATTTAGTTTTTTCTCTATCATAAGTAGCTTGGTACTTTTTATATATGTAAAAAACTATCAATGGGACATACAGGGTATCAATCGTAAGAGTCTTACAGTTATTATAAGTGACCCGCTTTCGGCTTTACAATTTTTCCTGCAAATTTTATAAACAAATCTTCCTTATTTATCGCTTTTAAAAGGTTTAAAATGTTAACGGAGAAACAGACAGAAGCGTTCAGCGATTATTTTTAAAACTAGCTGAGTCCGCAACTTCATACGCGTGGTATTCGGTATAGCGCGTAACTTTTTTTTTGTAAACCGATGGGAATAAAACAAACACTAAATGTTATGGGAAGCTTGCAATCTATGAAAACATCTATGAAAACCGCATTCAAATTGGTTAAGCAGTTTTTGAGATTAGCGTGCACAAACGCACAGACAAACAGACAAAAATTTTAAAAACTATTTTTTTTTCAACTCGGTGACATAAGTATAACTTAATGTACAAATTGTATTTTTGGTTTTTTTTTTTTTGAAAAAATATTTAATATAGATACAGATTTTATTATAAGTAACATAGATGTTGAGTAATAGCTTCTAAACTAGGCCGAGCCTGTTTCTTAGACGCCTATCAAAATAATAATGAATATCGAATTTTGGAGTTGAGGTGTACCTTATGTAGTTCTTTAAATCATATACAAAAAAAATTAAAAAGTTTCTTCGTTTCTTCGTTTTCTCATCCATCGTTTTCTCATTAGACTGGATCTCCCCGGAGTAGCATCAGATCGTCGCATTTGCCCTTTTTATCCTTCAACTAATTCATTACGGAGTTTTATAAACCGGTTTTTGTTTTCATCCATTATAATATCTCTGGCAATACCTATAGATTGATGATAGATGGTTATTTTTACACATAAACACATGTAACGACAGAGGGAATAGAGATGCTCTGCTGATCCCATTAGGCTGTCCCTCATAGGATAAAATATAAAAGTAGGGATAAGGGTACGAAATTTGGATGATATGGTATTGCTATTTAATTATGGTCTTCTGTGAGAGCATGGTCTCCAGATGGAACTGTCCAATTTAAATATGACCGTGGAACTCATGTGAAATATCTAAATTGTCAAATGAGCTACATGCATTTTCGCGATTATTTCGTTTTGGAAATACTGTAATTGTCATATTGTATTATAGTAAATTGTATTTTGGTAAATCAAATTTTTTTTTAAATGTTTTATCTACTTGATAAGTTTCGTGACAACGGATAATGCATATTTTATCCTCGTGTCAACGGGGAATTCTTTGTAGAAAAATTTGGTTTGCCACGTGCCAACGGAGCATAAAGCCTATCCGAAACTTTAAAATTAAAAGAAAAGCTCTATTTTAGTAAAGTCGGTATTTGAATGAGCAGGGTATTTTTAACGTAGCCTTGGATTTAGCAGTGAATTGTGCACTCGTTGCTAAGGGAAATGTTGACTCATCGATTGTAAACAAATGCGAGGTGAAGAAACAGGCGGAGGCGATTCGATAAATCACTAAGGAAACCGACGAAAAATAGCAAATCGTAAAAGATTTATAGCGCGTCCGATTTTAGATGTTCAAGTCACTTTTCTTAAAGAAACGCGAATTCGTATTCAAACAAATAAGTGCGCAAATAAAAATATTCTTTATGGCACAGTACCATATTTCGATTCTGCCCTGCACGACTCGGCACTCAATTGACGTCGACCTATTCCGTTCCGTGCACGATAGTGCCATTCAGAAGTGATAAACCACGACCACTCTGCCAAGAATGATTCTGTCAGGAAAAACACCATAACACTAATAATTAATACCCCCTACTAAGACTAATTACCACAGATTCTATGAAGAATCCAGCAAAAAATCTAATAATTTTGTTATAGAAGCACTAAATCTTATTATACTATTTTATAAAACAAAGTCCCCCGCCGAGTTTGTCTGTCTGTCTGTATCTCAAATACAATAAACGGAATTTGATGCGGTTTTCGCTAGTGGATAGAGCCTTAAATGAGGAAGATTTTCATTTATAGTTTGACCCGTGTGAAGTTGGGAGCGGGTTGCTACTCTATACAAAAAACAAAGGGACAGTCATCATTCACAAATATTTCACCACTGTTTGAAATTAATTTAATCGTAAGACTTGAACAATGCTTAGGACCCATTTATATGTCAGTGCATTGCTTCTAGCAATGCACTGACATATAATATATATACTTCTAGCAATGCAGGTCCCTAGCTGTAAAACATATAGGAAAATTAATAGGATAAAAACGAAAAAAGTACTCAATCTAGCTGTAAGGAGTCAATTATTTAATATAGTAAAAAATATCGTATTAGATGTAACAATTATTTCGTTATCACACAAAAATGGATGATTTTATAGATGATTTTAGTAATGGTAGGTATAATATTCCACTATCACCTATCTTGTTTATCCTTTCCTTTATTTTTTCGGGGAAGGCGCCTTATGTCTATACCAACCACCTAAAATAAAGAGTAAGTTATGCCTTTTTTTGGAAATAAACAATATATAAGTTGTCAATGTTTTGCCATACTGGAGACCCCGTTTCTCCTATTTTTGGTAAGCTGTTATTAAGTATGAGTAATAAATCTAACCCTATAATACCATGAATTTAGAAACCGTAAAACTTTGTGAATAGTAGTGTACAGTCATTAACTACAAAATAGTTAAATTGACTCGTAAACATAAAATTTACAAGGAACATTTGTTTGTAAATGCATTTCGTTTTGCAACTCTCTATTGTTGCATTCAGTGTTGCAAGGGAGTTTGAGAAAAATATGCAAACAAAATATAAATAAGAGCTGATAATGCTAATAAAAACAAAAAAAAAATAGTAATTGCCCTTTATTTTACAATGTTAAAAGTTAAACGGTTACTAAAAATATACTAATTAGAAATTTACTAGGTACTAAAATAACAAAACGGTTGTTATTGTGCAGTGGCTTGTCTTCCGACAAAGGCTTCCTCCAAGAAATCTTATTGTAAATTCGTCACAAAGTAAATTTACCACGCTTTTGTAAATCGCATACATTGAAGGTAAACTCGACACAAGTCTCAATTTTATATTAATTTGCACTAGCTGTTGCACGCGACTTCCTAATAAAAAGAATAGTTTTTCTTGTAAAGACTGCAGAAAAAAACAAGCCGTATGAAGAATAAAGTCGTTATTTATTTTTTTATTAATCACATTATTTTTTAAAATTTTTAGGTACGGACAGAAGTAGCCTCGACCCGCGGCCCTATTAGGGGTTGGTAGCCGGATCTTTTCCGGAGATTCTCAGCACCCCCTGTCCTGCAATTACTTTGACCGCTACCGTAGCCAAGAATAGCGAGTCTACCAGGGATTCGCGTCCTAGTCGCATTCGTATCCATCTCTGGCTAGGGCGATTTGCCAATACTCACCACGCTTGGCAAGCTGGTTAGAGCGCAGTTTAATACAATTGTCCGCAGAGGGTGTTTTTTCCTTTGTCGATTTCTACGCCACCCATGGTTTGAGTTGGAAGATACTAACATTTTAAGAACTCGTATGTTAGCTACTACCGGTTCTGCCAGCAGGGTGAAGATAAAAGAAAATAAATAAAATTGTATCGTCTCAGACTGAAACGCAAAGCGACTCTGACTATTTCTTGTAACTTTCGTACAAACTTGTCGATCAACGTGTCCACTTCAATTTGTCTTGTGACATACTTCAATAAATATTTCTGAGCCTCTTGATAATAACCGCCTCGGCAAACTCCCTGGTTTAAAATTTGTACTGTTAAATGCATAAAAATTACAAAAAAAAAAAACCCCTCATCCATTTCTAAATGTATTCCTTACGTCTAATAAGCATCAATGGCCCTTGTCAATGCCAGCAATTGACAGTGCAGTACGTGAACTTGATGCGTCGCAGTTCCGCAGGATGGCAACCCAACACCGCGGTAATGGATGATGCCCGCCGGCCTTCGGATGTGTCTGTCAATTAGCAGCATATTTTTTTTAATACTAAGGAAATTTCAAATTACACCGCCATTGACGCGGTACATTTCAAAATATAACCTTCATAATTGAAAGTTTAGATTACTCTAAGTTACTTATAAATGACTCTAAAATACACGCACAATTCTAATCCTGTATTAATAAGAAAGAATGTATGTTTGTAAACCCTCAAACAAATTCCTCAACTAGTTGAGCCCGCAACTTCGTACGCGTGGTATTCGGTATGACTTAATATGACTAATCATATAGATCTGAGGTCAATTTATATTGGAAAAAAATCACCTAAACTGTCCATTTTAAACTTTATATAAACTTTCAATCATATTACAGATGATAATATATAGTTAACTAAAGTTTCAGCCAATTCAGCTGAAGTGTTATTTTATTGCATTTTTATGGAAAATATAGGACCTGATTTTTTAAATTTACATATTTTTTTTTGTTTTTTAACCGTTTGGGATAAAACAAACACTAAATGTTACGGGAAGCTTGCTATAATCATCAGTAAAAACCGCATTCAAATCAGTTGAACCGTTTTTGAGATTAGCGTGCATAAACGCACAGACAAACAGACAAAAATCCTAAAAACTATTTTTTTGACTTCGGTAACGTAAGTACAACGTGTATAATTCTTTTTTTACAGACACGGCTCGTTTACGATTTTATTATATGTATAGATAACGCAAAAATGGATTTGAACGTTTGGAACGCATTAAGATAGGGAATACAGTAAGCCTCTGTATAATTACTTTTGCTCAATTTTTTTTTCCAACTTAAAAATTCCAGTCAACAGAACTGTCAAACTTTATTAATATGCGTAAAATGACCTTCCCATACACCATCACACACAACAACCTTTTACAGAAGACCACCATAAAATAACAGCTCTTATATAGTTGTGTTTCGGTGAGCGAGTAAGGTAATACCATTTTAGGAGGAGTAAAAAAGATAAGGAACCTTATCTTTTAAATTGCTTTTTTTAAAACATATTTTGAATATACCTGTGTGAAACTGGAATAATTTCGAAACGGAGTTTGTCTCATTAAAATAGTCTAGCCAACCTAGATAAACCAATATTACTTGGTAAATATTGCGATATGGAGTTAGTATGTAGACTAGCTTAAACACCTAATAAAATAAACGACCCTTATTTAGCACTTAGAAAGGCACTCCCATTTATAATTTCATCCGGTTGCAATAGGTTAAATAAGTAAGCAATTGTTTTTTTAAGTAACTCTCAATGTTTTTTTTTATATAAAGGTCATCAGACAGGCTGACGGTCCACTTAGTGGTAGTTGGCAACCTTCACCTATGACACGAGCACCGACGCCTCAAGTGTAATGCAGTGTGCTACAAGTGCGCTACAAACCATAGTGATAGGTTAACGGGCTCTGGCATTCCTTACCGACTCAGCGAAACACAACAGCACACATGCTGTTATTTCACAGTGGTCTTCTGTAAGGGGGTTATTATTACCTATTACCGCCAGACTGGCTGCCCAAATAACAGCGTTTTTTTTTTAATCTATACTATAATTACAAAATTATACAGCCGAAATACCACTCACTGACTCACTGATCTAGTGACATTTCTAACCGAGAAGGAGCCGTGGGGGGGTTTGGCTCTCTAGCCGGTCGTGGAGTACGAATAAAGTTGTCGAGAAATTAATTCAAAGACGTCGCTATCTCGACCTGGTAAAAAGTCGGCGACGGGATCTCGGAAACTATGAACCCGAGAGGGACCCGGTTTGCGGAATGTCATAGAGGGTCACCGGGGGTTACCACACCGCGACACTCCGCGGACGAAGTCGCGGGCGAAAACTAGTTAACAAACTATAAAGCCGAAATACCACTGACATATCACTCATTCATACTTCTCTCCGGGAAGGGGTGACGGAGGAGTAGATTCGAGTGACCCATCGTGGAGTACGAAAAAGTTTATCGACAAATTAAATCGGAGACCTCGCCACCTCGACCTGGTGAAAAGTCGGCGAAGGGATCTCGGAAACTATGAGCGACAGAGGGGCGGGGTTTACGGAATTTCATAGAGGGTCATCGGGGGTTACCAAATCGTGACCCATCCCCACCCCGCCCATACATTTTTTTTACACTCCATACAACTTTTTTGAAATTTCCAATCCCCGTAACTCCACAACCATAGGGAATAGTGATATCGTGTCTTTGGCGCATAACCATTTCTCCCCGAGGTCCATCGGTTGGGACCACTATCCTTACCCCACCTCCCCCCATTAACCCCCCTTCCATACAAAATCGCTACTTTTGACGAAATGGATGGCATTATCCGTCTTGCTTGCGATAACCCTCCGCGGGCTGCTTGCAGCCCGCGGCATCGAGCAACCTACCGTGGTTGCGAAAACCCTCCGCGGGCTGCTCGCAGCCCGCGGCATCGAGCAACCTACCCTGGTTGCGAAAAACCTCCGCGGGCTGCTCGCAGCCCGCGGCATCGAGCAACCTACCCTGGTTGCGTAAGCCCTCCGCGGGCTGCTCGCAGCCCGCGGCATCGAGCAACCTACCCTGGTTGCAAAAAACCTCCGCGGGCTGCTTGCAGCCCGCGGCATCGAGCAACCTACCCTGGTTGCGAAAGCCCTCCGCGGGCTGCTTGCAGCCCGCGGCATCGAGCAACCTACCCTGGTTGCGAAAGCCCTCTGCGGGCTGCTTGCAGCCCGCGGCATCGAGCAACCTACCCTGGTTGCGAAAAGCCTCCGCGGGCTGCTTGCAGCCCGCGGCATCGAGCAACCTACCCTGGTTGCGAAAACCCTCCGCGGGCTGCTTGCAGCCCGCGGCATCGAGCAACCTACCCTGGTTGCGAAAACCCTCCGCGGGCTGCTTGCAGCCCGCGGCATCGAGCAACCTACCCTGGTTGCGAAAACCCTCTGCGGGCTGCTTGCAGCCCGCAGCATCGAGCAACCTACCCTGGTTGCGAAAAGCCTCCGCGGGCTGCTTGCAGCCCGCGGCATCGAGCAACCTACCCTGGTTGCGAAAACCCTCCGCGGGCTGCTTGCAGCCCGCGGCATCGAGCAACCTACCCTGGTTGCGAAAGCCCTCTGCGGGCTGCTTGCAGCCCGCAGCATCGAGCAACCTACCCTGGTTGCGAAAAGCCTCCGCGGGCTTCCGTGATATTTCAGCAACGGCGCGTCGCAGACCCACCGTGTTGGTACTCATTTGAGAGGTCTCGGGGAGAGGAATTTTTCCGTAAAGACGAAATTTCGAAATTTGCATTTTCGGACTTTTTCGAAAATATCTCGGGAGCGGTGCGCCGTAGACCCCCCGTGTTGGTACTCATTTGAGAGGTCTCGGAGAGTAGAATTTTTCGGTGAAGACGAAATTTCGAAATTCGCATTTTTGGACTTTTTCGAAAATATCTCAACAACGGTGCATCGCACACCACCCGTGTTGGTACTTATTTAAGAGGTCTCGGAGAGTAGAACTTTATATTAATTATATTAACAAACTATAAAGCCGAAATACCACTCACTGACTCACTGATTGGGTGACATTTCTTTCCGGGAAGGAGCCGCGGGGGCGTTCGCCTCTCTGGCCGGTCGCGGAGTACGAATAAAGTTGTCGAGAAATTAATTCAAAGACCTCGCCACCTCGACCTGGTAAAAAGTCGGCGAAGGGATCTCGGAAAGTACGAGAGCTAGAAGAGATCGGAATACGGAACGTCACAGAGCGTCATCGGGGGTTACCGAATCGCGACCCATCCCCGTCCCGCCCATACATTTTTTTTAAACTCCATACAACTTTTTTGAAATTTCCAATCCCCGTAGCTCCAGAACCATAAGGAATAGTGATATCGTGTCTTCGGCGGATAACCGTTTCTCCCCGAGGTCCATCGGCTGGGACCGTCGCCCTTGCCCTACCTCCCCCCATTCACCCCCCCTCCATACAAAATTGCCGCCTTTGACGAAAGGGATGGCACTATCCGCTAAACGGTGCGAGATATCCCGACGGTCACTACGGCGGGTTTCCATCTCACCGCGAGCCGCTTCCTGGGGGTCAACCAGATTTTCGATTTCTCCCCCCCTTCTGCACCCCTCCATACAAATTTTTCGTTTTCTGGAACGGCCAATTTTTCACCGAGAAGGGGTCGACTCGCGACGCTCGTTCGCACCCGATCGGATAGACGGTGAAGTCGCGGGGATCAGAAGTTTCTCGAAGCCCCGATACGACGACCTGGTAAAAAGTTGACGGGAGGTACTCGGGAACGATGAGTCGCCGAGGGGTAGCGTTTACGGAATGTCATAGAGGGTCATCGGGGGTTACCAAATCGCGACCCATTCCCGTCCCGCCCATACATTTTTTTTACACTCCATACAACTTTTTTGAAATTTCCAATCCCCGTAGCTCCAAAACCATAGGGAATAGTGATATCGTGTCTTTGGCGGATAACCGTTTCTCCCCGAGGTCCATCGGAGGGGACCACTATTCTTGCCCCATCTCCCCCCATTCACCCCCCCTCCATACAAAATTTCCCCTTTTGACGAAAGGGATGGCACTGTCCGCTAAACGGTGCGAGATATCCCGACGGTCACTACGGCGGGTTTCCATCTCACCGCGAGCCGCTTCCTGGGGGTCAACCAGATTTTCGATTTCTCCCCCCCTTCTGCACCCCTCCATACAAATTTTTCGTTTTCTGGAACGGCCAATTTTTCACCGAGAAGGGGTCGACTTGCGACGCTCGTTCGCACCCGATCGGATAGACGGTGAAGTCACGCGGATCAGAAGTTTCTCGAAGCTCCGATATGACTACCTGGTAAAAAGTTGACGGGAGGTACTCGGAAACGATGAGTCGCCGAGGGACAGCGTTTGCGGAATGTCATAGAGGGTCATCGGGGGTTACCAAATCGCGACCCATTCCCGTCCCGCCCATACATTTTTTTTACACTCCATACAACTTTTTTGAAACCATAGTGATATCGTGTCTTTGGCGGATAACCATTTCTTCTCGAAGTCCATATTGACAGGGACGATCATCCTTGCTCCGTGAATGTCCAACCAACACCTACTCATACTACTAAAAAGAGAGCTCTCTAGGTCACACAAGGGGTTACGTCATCAACATGAGGCCGACCGAACCGAACATTCGCATAGACGCTAGCGCCACAGTTTGGCCGCGGTACATTAAATACTATTTGGATTTGAATGAAGCGTCATTGCGTCATTCTTTGTCAAACAAAAGTTAGAAAAAATGCTGTCACAGTTTAAAATCGTGTATTTTAAACTATAACTAAGTATGTATTTAAAAAAAAACAATGAAACGCGCCATTAATTAAATGGACAACTTTCAACCAAAGAAGCACTAATGCGAACGTAAGATATATTTTTTATTAACTTTTAAAATAACATAACCTCTTTTTATCGTATAACATCTCTGTTTGTTATCAATTATTGCAGGTTTGCGAACATCATTTTACAGAAAAGTACATTTTCCAGCTGAGAAGTATGAAGAGAAATATTGCAAGAAAGTAGTTGTGAACTTATAATAAGGAGGCAAGTGGATATTTAAAAAAATACATGTTCAGTGACTATAGTGATTTTTTATTTGTTTATTTAATCATAAGGTATGTGGAATCAGTGAGCTATTATGTACTAACGTACTGTGGAATATAAATAACTGTAAAGAAAGGTAATGTAGTCATAGCAATGTCAAGTATTCTGAAATATCAGTCTCTGTAACTTTTCATCATAATTTGGGGTTCAAATTGTTTAAAAACCACAATGAATTGAAAAGGATCCATAAGGAAACTTATCCAAAAAGATAAATAATATCAGACATAGTTATTTGCATTTTCAATCGAATTTGAGGTTGGGGTATAGTAAAGGGCGGCACTTTTTTTTTACAATAATTTTTTTTTGCCAATGGAATGAGCAACAATTGCAAAGATATTGTATTCATTTACAAAATGTGTTTTTAGAAGACTTATTTTTGATGAAAAGAAAAGGGTTAGGTTCTGGAATGTATATGAAATAAGTGTGAGTGGAGCGAGCCAGAATGCTGATGTTGGCAAAAAGACTGTATACTTATTACAAAATGTGCATTACGATACTCGCCCCATACAAAAACATTATATTATTATGTTGTTGTAATAGGAATACTGTTATAATTGGTTTATTACATTTAATTGGCTTTAATATTGTGATGTGTATGATATTATGCCATATTTCAATTCACTGCCTAAATTTAATATAGTATATAAATATCCTGCAGATCAATATAAACCATAAATTTTTGTTTTTGGTACAGTTCATATAGGTACTGAAATGCATTGGAAATAATTGTCTTATCTGAATTTATTAGAATATTGGCCAACTTCAGCCTATCTATACCTAGCTATACAAAATGCCATACTTTCTGTTAATTCACAGAATAAATTTTAACACTGTTTTTTATGGAAACCATTTTAAAGTAGTGGAATACAGTTAAGAATAAAGATAAGTGACTAAGGGATAATTACATATCGCCTCTCTCACCTAACCAGAAGAATTATAACTATTAAAATAAATGTCATGCTTCGATCATTGGAAAATACTTACTACTATTATACTCATGCTACATGTACCCTAATACAATTAACAAATTAGGTAGGTAGTGTATTAATGAATTAAATTTTAATTGCCTGGTTAAATTCACACTAATAGTTAAGAAGACTGCTTTGGGAAATATAGAAGTATGGCTGGATCTCAGTCCTATGTAATTTCAATGAAACAATATTTGAAATTGAATCAAAGCTCCAGAGTACCTACAATCTTTGTTTCCTTTAACTATAAAATCTCATACTTTTGGACAATGTAAGATATACGCATTACAGACAATCTTTCCAATGATCAAAGTAATACCTACATAGTTGTAGCTCAGAAACAGAAAACTTGAGTTTTAACATCGGTGTCTCTGAACAATATAGGTATTAAGTATTATCATAAATAACCATATCCAGTTACCCATTCTCACTTAACATTGTACAAAAGTTAATAAAAATAGGCACAAATATCATTAAGTAGGTACTTAGTGGTACTTATCCAATGAAGAAATTAATGTAGATATAAATTGTAATGATGAACTAATTAAAAGTTTAGATATGAGGAGGATTATTACTGCCACACAATGATGATGTTAATTTATTTCTGTTTATTTAGTTATTATTGTAGTGAATAAAATAAATTGTGAGGAATTTTTAAATTGTCAAATTATTACATTTATTTTATTTTATTGCATCATCAGCTGTGGACACTGAACGCGAAACGACATAGAGAATACAATGGATAAGACTTAGAACACTTAGTATGAAAGACAAGGAGTAAGAAGGGAATTGAGCACACTCGTAATAATATAATACTTGTAAGAATTTTATGAAAATTTATTAAGACTATTGTTTACGACTTATAATCAAGACTAAAGACTAATAATGCTCAAGACTCGGCGTAATAAGACGAAAGACTTATTAACTGACGAAAATATTGTCGAAATGCCTACTGAAGATTTCCAAGGTACACAGACCAAAAATGACCCCCGAAGCGCCGCAGAAGTGCGTCCCTTGAATTTTAACCCGTCACCCCGGCTTGTAGCCCTCGGCATCGAGCAACCTACCACTTCACACACCCTCGACTTAGTTGCGATAACTCTCCGCGGGCTGCTTGCAGGCCTCGGCATCGAGCAACCTACCACGTCACACACCCTCGACTAAGTTGCGATAACCCTCCGCGGGCTGCTTGCAGCCCGCGGCATCGAGCAACCTAACCCTGGTTGCGAAAACCCTCTGCGGGCTGCTTGCAGCCCGCAGCATCGAGCAACCTACAACTTCCGCGGGCTGCTTGCAGCCCGCGGCATCGAGCAACCTAACCCTGGTTGCGAAAACCCTCTGCGGGCTGCTTGCAGCCCGCAGCATCGAGCAACCTACAACTTCCGCGGGCTGCTTGCAGCCCGCGGCATCGAGCAACCTACCCTGGTTGCGAAAACCCTCTGCGGGCTGCTTGCAGCCCGCAGCATCGAGCAACCTACTAGTTAACAAACTATAAAGCCGAAATACCACTCACTGACTCACTGATTGGGTGACATTTCTTTCCGGGAAGGAGCCGCGGGGGCGTTCGCCTCTCTGGCCGGTCGCGGAGTACGAATAAAGTTGTCGAGAAATTAATTCAAAGACCTCGCCACCTCGACCTGGTAAAAAGTCGGCGAAGGGATCTCGGAAAGTATGAGAGCTAGAAGAGATCGGAATGCGGAACGTCACAGAGCGTCATCGGGGGTTACCGAATCGCGACCCATCCCCGTCCCGCCCATACATTTTTTTTACACTCCATACAACTTTTTTGAAATTTCCAATCCCCGTAGCTCCAGAACCGTAAGGAATAGTGATATCGTGTCTTCGGCGGATAACCGTTTCTCCCCGAGGTCCATCGGCTGGGACCGTCGCCCTTGCCCTACCTCCCCCCATTCACCCCCCCTCCATACAAAATTGCCGCCTTTGACGAAAGGGATGGCACTATCCGCTAAACGGTGCGAGATATCCCGACGGTCACTACGGCGGGTTTCCATCTCACCGCGAGCCGCTTCCTGGGGGTCAACCAGATTTTCGATTTCTCCCCCCCTTCTGCACCCCTCCATACAAATTTTTCGTTTTCTGGAACGGCCAATTTTTCACCGAGAAGGGGTCGACTCGCGACGCTCGTTCGCACCCGATCGTATAGACGGTGAAGTCGCGGGGATCGGAAGTTTCTCGAAGCCCCGATATGACGACCTGGTAAAAAGTCGACGGGAGGTACTCGGGAACGATGAGTCGCCGAGTGGTAGCGTTTACGGAATGTCGTAGAGGGTCATCGGGGGTTACCAAATCGCGACCCATTCCCGTCCCGCCCATACATTTTTTTTACACTCCATACAACTTTTTTGAAATTTCCAATCCCCGTAGCTCCAAAACCATAGGGAATAGTGATATCGTGTCTTTGGCGGATAACCGTTTCTCCCCGAGGTCCATCGGAGGGGACCACTATTCTTGCCCCATCTCCCCCCATTCACCCCCCCTCCATACAAAATTTCCCCTTTTGACGAAAGGGATGGCACTGTCCGCTAAACGGTGCGAGATATCCCGACGGTCACTACGGCGGGTTTCCATCTCACCGCGAGCCGCTTCCTGGGGGTCAACCAGATTTTCGATTTCTCCCCCCCTTCTGCACCCCTCCATACAAATTTTTCGTTTTCTGGAACGGCCAATTTTTCACCGAGAAGGGGTCGACTTGCGACGCTCGTTCGCACCCGATCGGATAGACGGTGAAGTCACGCGGATCAGAAGTTTCTCGAAGCTCCGATATGACTACCTGGTAAAAAGTTGACGGGAGGTACTCGGAAACGATGAGTCGCCGAGGGACAGCGTTTGCGGAATGTCATAGAGGGTCATCGGGGGTTACCAAATCGCGACCCATCCCCGTCCCGCCCATACATTTTTTTTACACTCCATACAACTTTTTTGAAACCATAGTGATATCGTGTCTTTGGCGGATAACCATTTCTTCTCGAAGTCCATATTGACAGGGACGATCATCCTTGCTCCGTGAATGTCCAACCAACACCTACTCATACTACTAAAAAGAGAGCTCTCTAGGTCACACAAGGGGTTACGTCATCAACATGAGGCCGACCGAACCGAACATTCGCATAGACGCTAGCGCCACAGTTTGGCCGCGGTACATTAAATACTATTTGGATTTGAATGAAGCGTCATTGCGTCATTCTTTGTCAAACAAAAGTTAGAAAAAATGCTGTCACAGTTTAAAATCG
Source organism: Bembecia ichneumoniformis (assembly GCA_910589475.2). Classification (NCBI taxonomy): domain Eukaryota; kingdom Metazoa; phylum Arthropoda; class Insecta; order Lepidoptera; family Sesiidae; genus Bembecia; species Bembecia ichneumoniformis. The sequence continues at coordinate 4,187,216 of OU342537.1, read as the reverse complement.
TGTATTTTAAACTATAACTAAGTATGTATTTAAAAAAAAACAATGAAACGCGCCATTAATTAAATGGACAACTTTCAACCAAAGAAGCACTAATGCGAACGTAAGATATATTTTTTATTAACTTTTAAAATAACATAACCTCTTTTTATCGTATAACATCTCTGTTTGTTATCAATTATTGCAGGTTTGCGAACATCATTTTACAGAAAAGTACATTTTCCAGCTGAGAAGTATGAAGAGAAATATTGCAAGAAAGTAGTTGTGAACTTATAATAAGGAGGCAAGTGGATATTTAAAAAAATACATGTTCAGTGACTATAGTGATTTTTTATTTGTTTATTTAATCATAAGGTATGTGGAATCAGTGAGCTATTATGTACTAACGTACTGTGGAATATAAATAACTGTAAAGAAAGGTAATGTAGTCATAGCAATGTCAAGTATTCTGAAATATCAGTCTCTGTAACTTTTCATCATAATTTGGGGTTCAAATTGTTTAAAAACCACAATGAATTGAAAAGGATCCATAAGGAAACTTATCCAAAAAGATAAATAATATCAGACATAGTTATTTGCATTTTCAATCGAATTTGAGGTTGGGGTATAGTAAAGGGCGGCACTTTTTTTTTACAATAATTTTTTTTTGCCAATGGAATGAGCAACAATTGCAAAGATATTGTATTCATTTACAAAATGTGTTTTTAGAAGACTTATTTTTGATGAAAAGAAAAGGGTTAGGTTCTGGAATGTATATGAAATAAGTGTGAGTGGAGCGAGCCAGAATGCTGATGTTGGCAAAAAGACTGTATACTTATTACAAAATGTGCATTACGATACTCGCCCCATACAAAAACATTATATTATTATGTTGTTGTAATAGGAATACTGTTATAATTGGTTTATTACATTTAATTGGCTTTAATATTGTGATGTGTATGATATTATGCCATATTTCAATTCACTGCCTAAATTTAATATAGTATATAAATATCCTGCAGATCAATATAAACCATAAATTTTTGTTTTTGGTACAGTTCATATAGGTACTGAAATGCATTGGAAATAATTGTCTTATCTGAATTTATTAGAATATTGGCCAACTTCAGCCTATCTATACCTAGCTATACAAAATGCCATACTTTCTGTTAATTCACAGAATAAATTTTAACACTGTTTTTTATGGAAACCATTTTAAAGTAGTGGAATACAGTTAAGAATAAAGATAAGTGACTAAGGGATAATTACATATCGCCTCTCTCACCTAACCAGAAGAATTATAACTATTAAAATAAATGTCATGCTTCGATCATTGGAAAATACTTACTACTATTATACTCATGCTACATGTACCCTAATACAATTAACAAATTAGGTAGGTAGTGTATTAATGAATTAAATTTTAATTGCCTGGTTAAATTCACACTAATAGTTAAGAAGACTGCTTTGGGAAATATAGAAGTATGGCTGGATCTCAGTCCTATGTAATTTCAATGAAACAATATTTGAAATTGAATCAAAGCTCCAGAGTACCTACAATCTTTGTTTCCTTTAACTATAAAATCTCATACTTTTGGACAATGTAAGATATACGCATTACAGACAATCTTTCCAATGATCAAAGTAATACCTACATAGTTGTAGCTCAGAAACAGAAAACTTGAGTTTTAACATCGGTGTCTCTGAACAATATAGGTATTAAGTATTATCATAAATAACCATATCCAGTTACCCATTCTCACTTAACATTGTACAAAAGTTAATAAAAATAGGCACAAATATCATTAAGTAGGTACTTAGTGGTACTTATCCAATGAAGAAATTAATGTAGATATAAATTGTAATGATGAACTAATTAAAAGTTTAGATATGAGGAGGATTATTACTGCCACACAATGATGATGTTAATTTATTTCTGTTTATTTAGTTATTATTGTAGTGAATAAAATAAATTGTGAGGAATTTTTAAATTGTCAAATTATTACATTTATTTTATTTTATTGCATCATCAGCTGTGGACACTGAACGCGAAACGACATAGAGAATACAATGGATAAGACTTAGAACACTTAGTATGAAAGACAAGGAGTAAGAAGGGAATTGAGCACACTCGTAATAATATAATACTTGTAAGAATTTTATGAAAATTTATTAAGACTATTGTTTACGACTTATAATCAAGACTAAAGACTAATAATGCTCAAGACTCGGCGTAATAAGACGAAAGACTTATTAACTGACGAAAATATTGTCGAAATGCCTACTGAAGATTTCCAAGGTACACAGACCAAAAATGACCCCCGAAGCGCCGCAGAAGTGCGTCCCTTGAATTTTAACCCGTCACCCCGGCTTGTAGCCCTCGGCATCGAGCAACCTACCACTTCACACACCCTCGACTTAGTTGCGATAACTCTCCGCGGGCTGCTTGCAGGCCTCGGCATCGAGCAACCTACCACGTCACACACCCTCGACTAAGTTGCGATAACCCTCCGCGGGCTGCTTGCAGCCCGCGGCATCGAGCAACCTAACCCTGGTTGCGAAAACCCTCTGCGGGCTGCTTGCAGCCCGCAGCATCGAGCAACCTACAACTTCCGCGGGCTGCTTGCAGCCCGCGGCATCGAGCAACCTAACCCTGGTTGCGAAAACCCTCTGCGGGCTGCTTGCAGCCCGCAGCATCGAGCAACCTACAACTTCCGCGGGCTGCTTGCAGCCCGCGGCATCGAGCAACCTACCCTGGTTGCGAAAACCCTCTGCGGGCTGCTTGCAGCCCGCAGCATCGAGCAACCTACTAGTTAACAAACTATAAAGCCGAAATACCACTCACTGACTCACTGATTGGGTGACATTTCTTTCCGGGAAGGAGCCGCGGGGGCGTTCGCCTCTCTGGCCGGTCGCGGAGTACGAATAAAGTTGTCGAGAAATTAATTCAAAGACCTCGCCACCTCGACCTGGTAAAAAGTCGGCGAAGGGATCTCGGAAAGTATGAGAGCTAGAAGAGATCGGAATGCGGAACGTCACAGAGCGTCATCGGGGGTTACCGAATCGCGACCCATCCCCGTCCCGCCCATACATTTTTTTTACACTCCATACAACTTTTTTGAAATTTCCAATCCCCGTAGCTCCAGAACCGTAAGGAATAGTGATATCGTGTCTTCGGCGGATAACCGTTTCTCCCCGAGGTCCATCGGCTGGGACCGTCGCCCTTGCCCTACCTCCCCCCATTCACCCCCCCTCCATACAAAATTGCCGCCTTTGACGAAAGGGATGGCACTATCCGCTAAACGGTGCGAGATATCCCGACGGTCACTACGGCGGGTTTCCATCTCACCGCGAGCCGCTTCCTGGGGGTCAACCAGATTTTCGATTTCTCCCCCCCTTCTGCACCCCTCCATACAAATTTTTCGTTTTCTGGAACGGCCAATTTTTCACCGAGAAGGGGTCGACTCGCGACGCTCGTTCGCACCCGATCGTATAGACGGTGAAGTCGCGGGGATCGGAAGTTTCTCGAAGCCCCGATATGACGACCTGGTAAAAAGTCGACGGGAGGTACTCGGGAACGATGAGTCGCCGAGTGGTAGCGTTTACGGAATGTCGTAGAGGGTCATCGGGGGTTACCAAATCGCGACCCATTCCCGTCCCGCCCATACATTTTTTTTACACTCCATACAACTTTTTTGAAATTTCCAATCCCCGTAGCTCCAAAACCATAGGGAATAGTGATATCGTGTCTTTGGCGGATAACCGTTTCTCCCCGAGGTCCATCGGAGGGGACCACTATTCTTGCCCCATCTCCCCCCATTCACCCCCCCTCCATACAAAATTTCCCCTTTTGACGAAAGGGATGGCACTGTCCGCTAAACGGTGCGAGATATCCCGACGGTCACTATGGCGGGTTTCCATCTCACCGCGAGCTGCTTCCTGGGGGTCAACCAGATTTTCGATTTCTCCCCCCCTTCTGCACCCCTCCATACAAATTTTTCGTTTTCTGGAACGGCCAATTTTTCACCGAGAAGGGGTCGACTTGCGACGCTCGTTCGCACCCGATCGGATAGACGGTGAAGTCACGCGGATCAGAAGTTTCTCGAAGCTCCGATATGACTACCTGGTAAAAAGTTGACGGGAGGTACTCGGAAACGATGAGTCGCCGAGGGACAGCGTTTGCGGAATGTCATAGAGGGTCATCGGGGGTTACCAAATCGCGACCCATCCCCGTCCCGCCCATACATTTTTTTTACACTCCATACAACTTTTTTGAAACCATAGGGAATAGTGATATCGTGTCTTTGGCGGATAACCATTTCTTCTCGAAGTCCATATTGACAGGGACGATCATCCTTGCTCCGTGAATGTCCAACCAACACCTACTCATACTACTAAAAAGAGAGCTCTCTAGGTCACACAAGGGGTTACGTCATCAACATGAGGCCGACCGAACCGAACATTCGCATAGACGCTAGCGCCACAGTTTGGCCGCGGTACATTTATACTATTTGGATTTGAAGCGTCATTAAGCGTCATTCTTTGTCAAAAGTTATAAAAAATGCTGTCACAGTTTAAAATCGTGTATTTTAAACTATAACTAAGTATGTATTTAAAAAAAAAAAAACAATGAAACGCCCCATTAATTAAATGGACAACTTTCAACCAAACAAGCACTAATGCGAACGTAAGATATATTTTTTATTAACTTTTAAAATAACATAACCTCTTTTTATCGTATAACATCTCTGTTTGTTATCAATTATTGCAGGTTTGCGAACATTATTTTACAGAAAAGTACATTTTCCAGCTGAGAAGTATGAAGAGAAATATTGCAAGAAAGTAGTTGTGAACTTATAATAAGGATGCAAGTGAATATTTAAAAAAATACATGTTCAGTGACTATAGTGATTTTTTATTTGTTTATTTAATCATAAGGTATGTGGAATCAGTGAGCTATTATGTACTAACGTACTGTGGAATATAAATAACTGTAAAGAAAGGTAATGTAGTCATAGCAATGTCAAGTATTCTGAAATATCAGTCTCTGTAACTTTTTATCATAATTTGGGGTTCAAATTGTTTAAAAACCACAATGAATTGAAAAGGATCCATAAGGAAACTTATCCAAAAAGATAAATAATATCAGACATAGTTATTTGCATTTTCAATCGAATTTGAGGTTGGGGTATAGTAAAGGGCGGCACTTTTTTTTTACAATAATTTTTTTTGCCAATGGAATGAGCAACAATTGCAAAGATATTGTATTCATTTACAAAATGTGTTTTTACAAGACTTATTTGTGATGAAAAGAAATGGGTTAGGTTCTGGAATGTATATGAAATAAGTGTGAGTGGAGCGAGCCAGAATACTGATGTTGGCAAAAAGACTGTGTACTTATTACAAAATGTGCATTACGATACTCACCCCATACAAAAACATATATTATTATGTTGTTGTAATAGGAATACTCTTATAATTGGTTTATTACATTTAATTGGCTTTAATATTGTGATGTGTATAATATTATGTCATATTTCAATTCACTGCCTAAATTTAATATAGTATATAAATATCCTGCAGATCAATGTAAACCATAAATTTTTGTTTTTGGTATAGTTCATATAGGTACTGAAATGCATTGGAAATAATTGGCTTATCTGAATTTATTCGAATATTGGCCAACTTCAGCCTATCTATACCTAGCTATACAAAATGCCATACTTTCTGTTAATTCACAGAATAAATTTTAACACTGTTTTTTATGGAAACCATTTTAAAGTAGTGGAATACAGTTAAGAATAAAGATAAGTGACTAAGGGATAATTACATATCGCCTCTCTCACCAAACCAGAAAAATTATATCTATTTAAATAAATGTCATGCTTAGATCATTGGAAAATACTTACTACTATTATACTCATGCTACATGTACCCTAATACAATTAACAAATTAGGTAGGTAGTGTATTAATGAATTAAATTTTAATTGCCTGGTTAAATTCACACTAATAGTTAAGAAGACTGCTTTGGGAAATATAGAGGTATGGCTGGATCTCAGTCCTATGTAATTTCAATGAAACAATATTTGAAATTGAATCAAAGCTCCAGAGTACCTACAATCTTTGTTTCCTTTAACTATAAAATCTCATACTTTTGGACAATGTAAGATATACGCATTACAGACAATCTTTCCAATGATCAAAGTAATACCTACATAGTTGTAGCTCAGAAACAGAAAACTTGAGTTTCAACATCGGTGTCTCTGAACAATATAGGTATTAAGTATTATCATAAATAACCATATCCAGTTACCCATTCTCACTTAACATTGTACAAAAGTTAATAAAAATAGGCACAAATATCATTAAGTAGGTACTTAGTGGTACTTATCCAATGAAGAAATTAATGTAGATATAAATTGTAATCATGAACTAATTAAAAGTTTAGATATGAGGAGGATTATTACTGCCACACAATGATGATGTTAATTTATTTCTGTTTATTTAGTTATTATTGTAGTGAATAAAATAAATTGTGAGGAATTTTTAAATTGTCAAAATATTACATATGACGCCATATTTTATTTTATTGCATCATCAGCTGTGGACACTGAACGCGAAACGACATAGAGAATACAATGGATAAGACTTAGAACACTTAGTATGAAAGACAAGGAGTAAGAAGGGAATTGAGCACACTCGTAATAATATAATACTTGTAAGAATTTTATGAAAATTTATTAAGACTATTGTTTACGACTTATAATCAAGACTAAAGACTAATTAACTGACGAAAATATTGTCGAAATGCCTACTGAAGATTTCCAAGGTACACAGACCAAAAATGACCCCCGAAGCGCCGCAGAAGTGCGTCCCTTGAATTTTAACCCGTCACCCCGGCTTGCAGCCCTCGGCATCGAGCAACCTACCACTTCACACACCCTCGACTTAGTTGCGATAACCTTCCGCGGGCTGCTTGCAGCCCTCGGCATCGAGCAACCTACCACTTCACACACTTCTTCGACTTAGTTGCGATAACCCTCCGCGGGCTGCTTGCAGCCCTCGGCATCGAGCAACCTACCACTTCACACACCCTCGACTTAGTTGCGATAACCCTCCGCGGGCTGCTTGCAGCCCTCGGCATCGAGCAACCTACCACTTCACACACCCTTGACTTAGTTGCGATAACCCTCCGCGGGCTGCTTGCAGCCCTCGGCATCGAGCAACCTACCACTTCACACACCCTCGACTTAGTTGCGATAACCCTCCGCGGGCTGCTTGCAGCCCTCGGCATCGAGCAACCTACCACTTCACACACCCTCGACTTAGTTGCGATAACCTTCCGCGGGCTGCTTGCAGCCCTCGGCATCGAGCAACCTACCACTTCACACACTTCCTCGACTTAGTTGCGATAACCCTCCGCGGGCTGCTTGCAGCCCTCGGCATCGAGCAACCTACCACTTCACACACCCTCGACTTAGTTGCGATAACCCTCCGCGGGCTGCTTGCAGCCCTCGGCATCGAGCAACCTACCACTTCACACACCCTCGACTTAGTTGCGATAACCTTCCGCGGTCTGCTTGCAGCCCTCGGCATCGAGCAACCTACCACTTCACACACTTCCTCGACTTAGTTGCGATAACCCTCCGCGGGCTGCTTGCAGCCCTCGGCATCGAGCAACCTACCACTTCACACACCCTCGACTTAGTTGCGATAACCCTCCGCGGGCTGCTTGCAGCCCTCGGCATCGAGCAACCTACCACTTCACACACCCTTGACTTAGTTGCGATAACCCTCCGCGGGCTGCTTGCAGCCCTCGGCATCGAGCAACCTACCACTTCACACACCCTCGACTTAGTTGCGATAACCCTCCGCGGGCTGCTTGCAGCCCTCGGCATCGAGCAACCTACCACTTCATACACCCTCGACTTAGTTGCGATAACCTTCCGCGGGCTGCTTGCAGCCCTCGGCATCGAGCAACCTACCACTTCACACACTTCCTCGACTTAGTTGCGATAACCCTCCGCGGGCTGCTTGCAGCCCTCGGCATCGAGCAACCTACCACTTCACACACCCTCGACTTAGTTGCGATAACCCTCCGCGGGCTGCTTGCAGCCCTCGGCATCGAGCAACCTACCACTTCACACACCCTCGACTTAGTTGCGATAACCCTCCGCGGGCTGCTTGCAGCCCTCGGCATCGAGCAACCTACCACTTCACACACCCTCGACTTAGTTGCGATAACCCTCCGCGGGCTGCTTGCAGCCCTCGGCATCGAGCAACCTACCACTTCACACACCCTCGACTTAGTTGCGATAACCCTCCGCGGGCTGCTTGCAGCCCTCGGCATCGAGCAACCTACCACTTCACACACCCTCGACTTAGTTGCGATAACCCTCCGCGGGCTGCTTGCAGCCCTCGGCATCGAGCAACCTACCACTTCACACACCCTCGACTTAGTTGCGATAACCTTCCGCGGGCTGCTTGCAGCCCTCGGCATCAAGCAACCTACCACTTCACACACTTCCTCGACTTAGTTGCGATAACCCTCCGCGGGCTGCTTGCAGCCCTCGGCATCGAGCAACCTACCACTTCACACACCCTCGACTTAGTTGCGATAACTCTCCGCGGGCTGCTTGCAGCCCGCGGCATCGAGCAACCTACCCTGGTTGCGAAAACCCTCTGCGGGCTGCTTGCAGCCCGCAGCATCGAGCAACCTACTAGTTAACAAACTATAAAGCCGAAATACCACTCACTGACTCACTGATTGGGTGACATTTCTTTCCGGGAAGGAGCCGCGGGGGCGTTCGCCTCTCTGGCCGGTCGCGGAGTACGAATAAAGTTGTCGAGAAATTAATTCAAAGACCTCGCCACCTCGACCTGGTAAAAAGTCGGCGAAGGGATCTCGGAAAGTAAGAGAGCTAGAAGAGATCGGAATGCGGAACGTCACAGAGCGTCATCGGGGGTTACCGAATCGCGACCCATCCCCGTCCCGCCCATACATTTTTTTTACACTCCATACAACTTTTTTGAAATTTCCAATCCCCGTAGCTCCAAAACCATAAGGAATAGTGATATCGCGTCTTTGGCGGATAACCGTTTCTCCCCGAGGTCCATCGGCTGGGACCGTCGCCCTTGCCCTACCTCCCCCCATTCACCCCCCCTCCATACAAAATTGCCGCTTTTGACGAAAGGGATGGCACTATCCGCTAAACGGTGCGAGATATCCCGACGGTCACTACGGCGGGTTTCCATCTCACCGCGAGCCGCTTCCTGGGGGTCAACCAGATTTTCGATTTCTCCCCCCCTTCTGCACCCCTCCATACAAATTTTTCGTTTTCTGGAACGGCCAATTTTTCACCGAGAAGGGGTCGACTCGCGACGCTCGTTCGCACCCGATCGGATAGACGGTGAAGTCGCGGGGATCAGAAGTTTCTCGAAGCCCCGATATGACGACCTGGTAAAAAGTCGACGGGAGGTACTCGGGAACGATGAGTCGCCGAGGGGTAGCGTTTACGGAATGTCGTAGAGGGTCATCGGGGGTTACCAAATCGCGACCCATCCCCGTCCCGCCCATACATTTTTTTTACACTCCATACAACTTTTTTGAAATTTCCAATCCCCGTAGCTCCAAAACCATAGGGAATAGTGATATCGTGTCTTTGGCGGATAACCGTTTCTCCCCGAGGTCCATCGGAGGGGACCACTATTCTTGCCCCATCTCCCCCCATTCACCCCCCCTCCATACAAAATTTCCGCTTTTGACGAAACGGATGGCACTGTCCGCTAAACGGTGCGAGATATCCCGACGGTCACTATGGCGGGTTTCCATCTCACCGCGAAGTGCTTCCTAGGGGTCAACCAGATTTTTGATTTCGCCCCCCCTTCTGCACCCCTCCATACAAATTTTTCGTTTTCTGGAACGGCCAATTTTTCACCGAGAAGGGGTCGACTTGCGACGCTCTTTCGCAACCGATCGGATAGACGGTGAAGTCACGCGGATCAGAAGTTTCTCGAAGCTCCGATATGACTACCTGGTAAAAAGTTGACGGGAAGTACTCGGGAACGATGAGTCGCCGAGGGACAGCGTTTGCGGAATGTCATAGAGGGTCATCGGGGGTTACCAAATCGCGACCCATCCCCGTCCCGCCCATACATTTTTTTTACACTCCATACAACTTTTTTGAAACCATAGGGAATAGTGATATCGTGTCTTTGGCGGATAACCATTTCTTCTCGAAGTCCATATTGACAGGGACGATCATCCTTGCTCCGTGAATGTCCAACCAACACCTACTCATACTACTAAAAAGAGAGCTCTCTAGGTCACACAAGGGGTTACGTCATCAACATGAGCCCGACCGAACCGAACGTTCGCATAGACGCTAGCGCCACAGTTTGGCCGCGGTACATTTATACTATTTGGATTTGAAGCGTCATTAAGCGTCATTCTTTTTCAAAAGTTAGAAAAAATGCTGTCACAGTTTAAAATCGTGTATTTTAAATTATAACTAAATATGTATTTAAAAAAAAAACGATGAAACGCGCCATTAATTAAATGGACAACTTTCAACCAAACAAGCACTAATGCGAACGTAAGATATATTTTTTATTAACTTTTAAAATAACATAACCTCTTTTTATCGTATAACATCTCTGTTTGTTATCAATTATTGCAGGTTTGCGAACATCATTTTACAGAAAAGTACATTTTCCAGCTGAGAAGTATGAAGAGAAATATTGCAAGAAAGTAGTTGTGAACTTATAATAAGGATGCAAGTGAATATTTAAAAAATACATGTTCAGTGACTATAGTGATTTTTTATTTGTTTATTTAATCATAATTCATAAGGTATGTGGAATCAGTGAGCTATTATGTACTAACGTACTGTGGAATATAAATAACTGTAAAGAAAGGTAATGTAGTCATAGCAATGTCAAATATTCTGAAATATCAGTCTCTGTAACTTTTCATCATAATTTGGGGTTCAAATTGTTTAAAAACCACAATGAATTGAAAAGGATCCATAAGGAAACTTATCCAAAAAGATAAATAATATCAGACATAGTTATTTGCATTTTCAATCGAATTTGAGGTTGGGGTATAGTAAAGGGCGGCACTTTTTTTTTACAATAATTTTTTTTTGCCAATGGAATAAGCAACAATTGCAAAGATATTGTATTCATTTACAAAATGTGTTTTTACAAGACTTATTTGTGATGAAAAGAAATTGGTTAGGTTCTGGAATGTATATGAAATAAGTGTGAGTGGAGCGAGCCAGAATACTGATGTTGGCAAAAAGACTGTATACTTATTACAAAATGTGCATTACGATACTCGCCCCATACAAAAACATATATTATTATGTTGTTGTAATAGGAATACTCTTATAATTGGTTTATTATATTTAATTGGCTTTAATATTGTGATGTGTATGATATTATGCCATATTTCAATTCACTGCCTAAATTTAATATAGTATATAAATATCCTGCAGATCAATATAAACCATAAATTTTTGTTTTTGGTACAGTTCATATAGGTACTGAAATGCATTGGAAATAATTGGCTTATCTGAATTTATTCGAATATTGGCCAACTTCAGCCTACCTATACCTAGCTATACAAAATGCCATACTTTCTGTTAATTCACAGAATAAATTTTAACACTGTTTTTTATGGAAACCATTTTAAAGTAGTGGAATACAGTTAAGAATAAAGATAAGTGACTAAGGGATAATTACATATCGCCTCTCTCACCTAACCAGAAAAATTATAACTATTTAAATAAATGTCATGCTTAGATCATTGGAAAATACTTACTACTATTATACTCATGCTACATGTACCCTAATACAATTAACAAATTAGGTAGGTAGTGTATTAATGAATTAAATTTTAATTGCCTGGTTAAATTCACATATAGAGGTATGGCTGGATCTCAGTCCTATGTAATTTCAATGAAACAATATTTGAAATTGAATCAAAGCTCCAGAGTACCTACAATCTTTGTTTCCCTTAACTATAAAATCTCATACTTTTGGACAATGTAAGATATACGCATTACAGACAATCTTTCCAATGATCAAAGTAATACCTACATAGTTGTAGCTCAGAAACAGAAAACTTGAGTTTTAACATCGGTGTCTCTGAACAATATAGGTATTAAGTATTATCATAAATAACCATATCCAGTTACCCATTCTCACTTAACATTGTACAAAAGTTAATAAAAATAGGCACAAATATCATTAAGTAGGTACTTAGTGGTACTTATCCAATGAAGAAATTAATGTAGATATAAATTGTAATCATGAACTAATTAAAAGTTTAGATATGAGGAGGATTACTACTGCCACACAATGATGATGTTAATTTATTTCTGTTTATTTAGTTATTATTGTAGTGAATAAAATAAATTGTGAGGAATTTTTAAATTTTCAAAATATTACATATTATATTTTATTTTATTGCATCATCAGCTGTGGACACTGAACGCGAAACGACATAGAGAATACAATGGATAAGACTTAGAACACTTAGTATGAAAGACAAGGAGTAAGAAGGGAATTGAGCACACTCGTAATAATATAATACTTGTAAGAATTTTATGAAAATTTATTAAGACTATTGTTTACGACTTATAATCAAGACTAAAGACTAATTATGCTCAAGACTCGGCGTAATAAGACGAAAGACTTATTAACTGACGAAAATATTGTCGAAATGCCTAGGTACTGAAGATTTCGAAGGTACAAAGACCAAAAATGAACCCCGAAGCGCCGCAGAAGTGCGTCCCTTGAATTTTAACCCGTCACCCCGGCTTGCAGCCCTCGGCATCGAGCAACCTACCACTTCACACACCCTCGACTTAGTTGCGATAACCCTCCGCGGGCTGCTTGCAGCCCTCGGCATCGAGCAACCTACCACTTCACACACCCTCGACTTAGTTGCGATAACCCTCCGCGGGCTGCTTGCAGCCCTCGGCATCGAGCAACCTACCACTTCACACACCCTCGACTTAGTTGCGATAACCTTCCGCGGGCTGCTTGCAGCCCTCGGCATCGAGCAACCTACCACTTCACACACCCTCGACTTAGTTGCGATAACCTTCCGCGGGCTGCTTGCAGCCCTCGGCATCGAGCAACCTACCACTTCACACACTTCCTCGACTTAGTTGCGATAACCCTCCGCGGGCTGCTTGCAGCCCTCGGCATCGAGCAACCTACCACTTCACACACCCTCGACTTAGTTGCGATAACCCTCCGCGGGCTGCTTGCAGCCCTCGGCATCGAGCAACCTACCACTTCACACACCCTCGACTTAGTTGCGATAACCCTCCGCGGGCTGCTTGCAGCCCTCGGCATCGAGCAACCTACCACTTCACACACCCTCGACTTAGTTGCGATAACCTTCCGCGGGCTGCTTGCAGCCCTCGGCATCGAGCAACCTACCACTTCACACACTTCCTCGACTTAGTTGCGATAACCCTCCGCGGGCTGCTTGCAGCCCTCGGCATCGAGCAACCTACCACTTCACACACCCTCGACTTAGTTGCGATAACCCTCCGCGGGCTGCTTGCAGCCCTCGGCATCGAGCAACCTACCACTTCACACACCCTCGACTTAGTTGCGATAACCTTCCGCGGGCTGCTTGCAGCCCTCGGCATCGAGCAACCTACCACTTCACACACTTCCTCGACTTAGTTGCGATAACCCTCCGCGGGCTGCTTGCAGCCCTCGGCATCGAGCAACCTACCACTTCACACACCCTCGACTTAGTTGCGATAACCCTCCGCGGGCTGCTTGCAGCCCTCGGCATCGAGCAACCTACCACTTCACACACTTCCTCGACTTAGTTGCGATAACCCTCCGCGGGCTGCTTGCAGCCCTCGGCATCGAGCAACCTACCACTTCACACACCCTCGACTTAGTTGCGATAACCCTCCGCGGGCTGCTTGCAGCCCTCGGCATCGAGCAACCTACCACTTCACACACCCTCGACTTAGTTGCGATAACCCTCCGCGGGCTGCTTGCAGCCCTCGGCATCGAGCAACCTACCACTTCACACACCCTCGACTTAGTTGCGATAACCTTCCGCGGGCTGCTTGCAGCCCTCGGCATCGAGCAACCTACCACTTCACACACCCTCGACTTAGTTGCGATAACCTTCCGCGGGCTGCTTGCAGCCCTCGGCATCGAGCAACCTACCACTTCACACACTTCCTCGACTTAGTTGCGATAACCCTCCGCGGGCTGCTTGCAGCCCTCGGCATCGAGCAACCTACCACTTCACACACCCTCGACTTAGTTGCGATAACCCTCCGCGGGCTGCTTGCAGCCCTCGGCATCGAGCAACCTACCACTTCACACACCCTCGACTTAGTTGCGATAACCCTCCGCGGGCTGCTTGCAGCCCTCGGCATCGAGCAACCTACCACTTCACACACCCTCGACTTAGTTGCGATAACCCTCCGCGGGCTGCTTGCAGCCCTCGGCATCGAGCAACCTACCACTTCACACACTTCCTCGACTTAGTTGCGATAACCCTCCGCGGGCTGCTTGCAGCCCTCGGCATCGAGCAACCTACCACTTCACACACCCTCGACTTAGTTGCGATAACCCTCCGCGGGCTGCTTGCAGCCCTCGGCATCGAGCAACCTACCACTTCACACACCCTCGACTTAGTTGCGATAACCTTCCGCGGGCTGCTTGCAGCCCTCGGCATCGAGCAACCTACCACTTCACACACTTCCGCGACTTAGTTGCGATAACCCTCCGCGGGCTGCTTGCAGCCCTCGGCATCGAGCAACCTACCACTTCACACACCCTCGACTTAGTTGCGATAACCCTCCGCGGGCTGCTTGCAGCCCTCGGCATCGAGCAACCTACCACTTCACACACCCTCGACTTAGTTGCGATAACCCTCCGCGGGCTGCTTGCAGCCCTCGGCATCGAGCAACCTACCACTTCACACACCCTCGACTTAGTTGCGATAACCCTCCGCGGGCTGCTTGCAGCCCTCGGCATCGAGCAACCTACCACTTCACACACCCTCGACTTAGTTGCGATAACCCTCCGCGGGCTGCTTGCAGCCCTCGGCATCGAGCAACCTACCACTTCACACACCCTCGACTTAGTTGCGATAACCCTCTGCGGGCTGCTTGCAGCCCGCAGCATCGAGCAACCTACAACTTCCGCGGGCTGCTTGCAGCCCGCGGCATCGAGCAACCTACCCTGGTTGCGAAAACCCTCTGCGGGCTGCTTGCAGCCCGCAGCATCGAGCAACCTACTAGTTAACAAACTATAAAGCCGAAATACCACTCACTGACTCACTGATTGGGTGACATTTCTTTCCGGGAAGGAGCCGCGGGGGCGTTCGCCTCTCTGGCCGGTCGCGGAGTACGAATAAAGTTGTCGAGAAATTAATTCAAAGACCTCGCCACCTCGACCTGGTAAAAAGTCGGCGAAGGGATCTCGGAAAGTACGAGAGCTAGAAGAGATCGGAATGCGGAACGTCACAGAGCGTCATCGGGGGTTACCGAATCGCGACCCATCCCCGTCCCGCCCATACATTTTTTTTACACTCCATACAACTTTTTTGAAATTTCCAATCCCCGTAGCTCCAGAACCGTAAGGAATAGTGATATCGTGTCTTTGGCGGATAACCGTTTCTCCCCGAGGTCCATCGGCTGGGACCGTCGCCCTTGCCCTACCTCCCCCCATTCACCCCCCCCTCCATACAAAATTGCCGCTTTTGACGAAAGGGATGGCACTATCCGCTAAACGGTGCGAGATATCCCGACGGTCACTACGGCGGGTTTCCATCTCACCGCGAGCCGCTTCCTGGGGGTCAACCAGATTTTCGATTTCTCCCCCCCTTCTGCACCCCTCCATACAAATTTTTCGTTTTCTGGAACGGCCAATTTTTCACCGAGAAGGGGTCGACTCGCGACGCTCGTTCGCACCCGATCGGATAGACGGTGAAGTCGCGGGGATCAGAAGTTTCTCGAAGCCCCGATACGACGACCTGGTAAAAAGTTGACGGGAGGTACTCGGGAACGATGAGTCGCCGAGGGGTAGCGTTTACGGAATGCCATAGAGGGTCATCGGGGGTTACCAAATCGCGACCCATTCCCGTCCCGCCCATACATTTTTTTTACACTCCATACAACTTTTTTGAAATTTCCAATCCCCGTAGCTCCAAAACCATAGGGAATAGTGATATCGTGTCTTTGGCGGATAACCGTTTCTCCCCGAGGTCCATCGGAGGGGACCACTATTCTTGCCCCATCTCCCCCCATTCATCCCCCCTCCATACAAAATTTCCGCTTTTGACGAAACGGATGGCACTATCCGCTAAACGGTGCGAGATATCCCGACGGTCACTATGGCGGGTTTCCATCTCACCGCGAAGTGCTTCCTAGGGGTCAACCAGATTTTTGATTTCGCCCCCCCTTCTGCACCCCTCCATACAAATTTTTCGTTTTCTGGAACGGCCAATTTTTCACCGAGAAGGGGTCGACTTGCGACGCTCGTTCGCAACCGATCGGATAGACGGTGAAGTCACGCGGATCAGAAGTTTCTCGAAGCTCCGATATGACTACCTGGTAAAAAGTTGACGGCAGGTACTCGGGAACGATGAGTCGCCGAGGGACAGCGTTTGCGGAATGTCATAGAGGGTCATCGGGGGTTACCAAATCGCGACCCATCCCCGTCCCGCCCATACATTTTTTTTACACTCCATACAACTTTTTTGAAACCATAGGGAATAGTGATATCGTGTCTTTGGCGGATAACCATTTCTTCTCGAAGTCCATATTGACAGGGACGATCATCCTTGCTCCGTGAATGTCCAACCAACACCTACTCATACTACTAAAAAGAGAGCTCTCTAGGTCACACAAGGGGTTACGTCATCAACATGAGCCCGACCGAACCGAACGTTCGCATAGACGCTAGCGCCACAGTTTGGCCGCGGTACATTTATACTATTTGGATTTGAAGCGTCATTAAGCGTCATTCTTTGTCAAAAGTTAGAAAAAAATGCTGTCACAGTTTAAAATCGTGTATTTTAAATTATAACTAAATATGTATTTAAAAAAAAACAATGAAACGCGCCATTAATTAAATGGACAACTTTCAACCAAACAAGCACTAATGCGAACGTAAGATATATTTTTTATTAACTTTTAAAATAACATAACCTCTTTTTATCGTATAACATCTCTGTTTGTTATCAATTATTGCAGGTTTGCGAACATCATTTTACAGAAAAGTACATTTTCCAGCTGAGAAGTATGAAGAGAAATATTGCAAGAAAGTAGTTGTGAACTTATAATAAGGATGCAAGTGAATATTTAAAAAATACATGTTCAGTGACTATAGTGATTTTTTATTTGTTTATTTAATCATAATTCATAAGGTATGTGGAATCAGTGAGCTATTATGTACTAACGTACTGTGGAATATAAATAACTGTAAAGAAAGGTAATGTAGTCATAGCAATGTCAAGTATTCTGAAATATCAGTCTCTGTAACTTTTCATCATAATTTGTGGTTCAAATTGTTTAAAAACCACAATGAATTGAAAAGGATCCATAAGGAAACTTATCCAAAAAGATAAATAATATCAGACATAGTTATTTGCATTTTCAATCGAATTTGAGGTTGGGGTATAGTAAAGGGCGGCACTTTTTTTTTACAATAATTTTTTTTTGCCAATGGAATAAGCAACAATTGCAAAGATATTGTATTCATTTACAAAATGTGTTTTTACAAGACTTATTTGTGATGAAAAGAAATTGGTTAGGTTCTGGAATGTATATGAAATAAGTGTGAGTGGAGCGAGCCAGAATACTGATGTTGGCAAAAAGACTGTATACTTATTACAAAATGTGCATTACGATACTCGCCCCATACAAAAACATATATTATTATGTTGTT
Source organism: Bembecia ichneumoniformis (assembly GCA_910589475.2). Taxonomy (NCBI): domain Eukaryota; kingdom Metazoa; phylum Arthropoda; class Insecta; order Lepidoptera; family Sesiidae; genus Bembecia; species Bembecia ichneumoniformis. Next base: position 4,169,293 of record OU342537.1, on the reverse strand, counting down.
GTAATAGGAATACTCTTATAATTGGTTTATTACATTTAATTGGCTTTAATATTGTGATGTGTATGATATTATGCCATATTTCAATTCACTGCCTAAATTTAATATAGTATATAAATATCCTGCAGATCAATATAAACCATAAATTTTTGTTTTTGGTACAGTTCATATAGGTACTGAAATGCATTGGAAATAATTGGCTTATCTGAATTTATTCGAATATTGGCCAACTTCAGCCTACCTATACCTGGCTATACAAAATGCCATACTTTCTGTTAATTCACAGAATAAATTTTAACACTGTTTTTTATGGAAACCATTTTAAAGTAGTGGAATACAGTTAAGAATAAAGATAAGTGACTAAGGGATAATTACATATCGCCTCTCTCACCTAACCAGAAAAATTATAACTATTTAAATAAATGTCATGCTTAGATCATTGGAAAATACTTACTACTATTATACTCATGCTACATGTACCCTAATACAATTAACAAATTAGGTAGGTAGTGTATTAATGAATTAAATTTTAATTGCCTGGTTAAATTCACATATAGAGGTATGGCTGGATCTCAGTCCTATGTAATTTCAATGAAACAATATTTGAAATTGAATCAAAGCTCCAGAGTACCTACAATCTTTGTTTCCCTTAACTATAAAATCTCATACTTTTGGACAATGTAAGATATACGCATTACAGACAATCTTTCCAATGATCAAAGTAATACCTACATAGTTGTAGCTCAGAAACAGAAAACTTGAGTTTTAACATCGGTGTCTCTGAACAATATAGGTATTAAGTATTATCATAAATAACCATATCCAGTTACCCATTCTCACTTAACATTGTACAAAAGTTAATAAAAATAGGCACAAATATCATTAAGTAGGTACTTAGTGGTACTTATCCAATGAAGAAATTAATGTAGATATAAATTGTAATGATGAACTAATTAAAAGTTTAGATATGAGGAGGATTATTACTGCCACACAATGATGATGTTAATTTATTTCTGTTTATTTAGTTATTATTGTAGTGAATAAAATAAATTGTGAGGAATTTTTAAATTGTCAAATTATTACATATATTTTATTTTATTGCATCATCAGCTGTGGACACTGAACGCGAAACGACATAGAGAATACAATGGATAAGACTTAGAACACTTAGTATGAAAGACAAGGAGTAAGAAGGGAATTGAGCACACTCGTAATAATATAATACTTGTAAGAATTTTATGAAAATTTATTAAGACTATTGTTTACGACTTATAATCAAGACTAAAGACTAATTATGCTCAAGACTCGGCGTAATAAGACGAAAGACTTATTAACTGACGAAAATATTGTCGAAATGCCTAGGTACTGAAGATTTCGAAGGTACAAAGACCAAAAATGCACCCCGAAGCGCCGCAGAAGTGCGTCCCTTGAATTTTAACCCGTCACCCCGGCTTGCAGCCCTCGGCATCGAGCAACCTACCACTTCACACACCCTCGACTTAGTTGCGATAACCCTCCGCGGGCTGCTTGCAGCCCTCGGCATCGAGCAACCTACCACTTCACACACCCTCGACTTAGTTGCGATAACCCTCCGCGGGCTGCTTGCAGCCCTCGGCATGGAGCAACCTACCACTTCACACACTTCCTCGACTTAGTTGCGATAACCCTCCGCGGGCTGCTTGCAGCCCTCGGCATCGAGCAACCTACCACTTCACACACCCTCGACTTAGTTGCGATAACCCTCCGCGGGCTGCTTGCAGCCCTCGGCATCGAGCAACCTACCACTTCACACACCCTCGACTTAGTTGCGATAACCCTCCGCGGGCTGCTTGCAGCCCTCGGCATCGAGCAACCTACCACTTCACACACCCTCGACTTAGTTGCGATAACCCTCCGCGGGCTGCTTGCAGCCCTCGGCATCGAGCAACCTACCACTTCACACACCCTCGACTTAGTTGCGATAACCCTCCGCGGGCTGCTTGCAGCCCTCGGCATCGAGCAACCTACCACTTCACACACCCTCGACTTAGTTGCGATAACCTTCCGCGGGCTGCTTGCAGCCCTCGGCATCGAGCAACCTACCACTTCACACACTTCCTCGACTTAGTTGCGATAACCCTCCGCGGGCTGCTTGCAGCCCTCGGCATCGAGCAACCTACCACTTCACACACCCTCGACTTAGTTGCGATAACCCTCCGCGGGCTGCTTGCAGCCCTCGGCATCGAGCAACCTACCACTTCACACACCCTCGACTTAGTTGCGATAACCTTCCGCGGGCTGCTTGCAGCCCTCGGCATCGAGCAACCTACCACTTCACACACTTCCTCGACTTAGTTGCGATAACCCTCCGCGGGCTGCTTGCAGCCCTCGGCATCGAGCAACCTACCACTTCACACACTTCCTCGACTTAGTTGCGATAACCCTCTGCGGGCTGCTTGCAGCCCGCAGCATCGAGCAACCTACAACTTCCGCGGGCTGCTTGCAGCCCGCGGCATCGAGCAACCTACCCTGGTTGCGAAAACCCTCTGCGGGCTGCTTGCAGCCCGCAGCATCGAGCAACCTACTAGTTAACAACTATAAAGCTGAAATACCACTCACTGACACATCATTGATATGGTTGTTCTCCCAGAAGGAGTCACCGGGGGATTCCCCCGCGTAGCGGATCGGAAAGGGGGTGGCCATCTCACCAGCGGAAAAATCCCGGATCCTCGGTATACCGACCTGGTAAAAAGTCGGGGTATGGATCTCGGAAACCATCAACCCGAGAGGGACCCGGTCTGCGGAATGTCATAGAGGGCCATCGGGGGTGACCACATCGCGACCCCCCCCTCTCCCCCCCATACGATTTTTTTACGCTCCATACAACCGTCCGGATCTTCGAATCCCCGCAGATCCGAAACGGTGAGACCTAGGACGGCGGTCACTTTGGCGGATAACCATCGCCCCCGGATGTCCGTCGTCCGGGACCCTCGCCCTCCCCCCACGTCCCCCCCTTCGGACCCCCTTCATACAAAATCTCACTCTGTTAGGGATCTTTGGCCGCTAGAGGAGGGCGGTCGACCCGCCGCGCAGGGTCTCGACGCCGGGGGGGCGAACGACGAGGAGGGGGGAGGCGGGGGGGCAGGGGAGCGCGCAGCGCGACCCTCCCCCCCGGCCCCCCCTCCGAGGAAGTTCGCGACCCCGGCGTCGAGGGCCGGAGCGGCGGCAAAGGTCATCGGAGCGAAGCGGAATTACGTCCCGTTTGAACTTTTTACCCGTCACCCCGCCCACCGGACCCCCCTCCCCCTCCGGCCCACCCTAAATGGGACTCGCAAGCGGTTCGACCGAAACACCCCGTGTTTGGGCTCGTTCGAACGGGCTCGCCGGATGGATTCCGATGGCTCCGACGGAATTTGGATTTGGCGCACCGGCCCTCCCCTCCACCTCCCCCTTCGTACGAATTCACACCTCAAAGAGGTTCCTCTATAGAAAAGAGACGGCGGTCGATCCGTCGCGGAGGGCGACGAGGCCGGCGAGCGCGAAAGACGAGGAGGGGGGTGGCGGGGGGGCAGGGGAGCGCGCAGCGCGACCCTCCCCCCCCGCCCCCCCTCCGAGGATTGAGCGCGCGCCGGCCGAGCGGCCCGCAGCGGCGGCATAGGATCTGGAAAAGTAAAAAATTTGACACCCCCCCCGAAGCCCCTCTGCCGTAACTCGGAAACGGCGCGACGCAGCCGGGTCGTGTTTGGGGTCGTCGGAGACGTCTCGGGAAGAGGAATTTTTTGGTCGCGACAAAATTTCAAAATTCGCATTTTTGGACTTTTTCGAAAATATCTCGGGAGCGGTGCGTCGCAGACCCCCCGTGTTGGTGCTCATTTGGGAGGTCTCCGGGAGACGGATTTTTTGCAATAGACCAAATTTCAAAATTTGACATTTGCGGTCTACTCAGTAGACCGTCGGTAACCGTGGCAGGCAGACCCCCCGTGTTGGGTATCATTTGAAAGGTCTCGACGAGGACAATCCATTGACACCATCCCCCCTCCCCCCTCTCCCTCCGCCCACCCCCGAAACGTCACGAAATACAAATCCTTACCAAAACAATTCAAAAGACCAACAGCAACACCCAAACCAAAACAATTTAAAAGAGCCAACACAAAACCACTCCAGAACCGGTCGAGGGGCTATCCCCCCGCGGGCTGCTTGCAGCCCGCGGCAACGAGCGGAAGCTAGTTAATATACTATAAAGCTCAAATACCACTTATCACTGACATGGTTGTTCTCCTAGAAGGAGTCACCGGGGGATTCCCCCGCGTAGCGGATCGGAGAGGGGGTGGCTTATCGAGTAGCAGAAAAATCCCGAATCCTCGGTATACCGATCTGGTAAAAAGTTGGGGTATGGATCTCGGAAACTATCAACCCGAGAGGGACCCGGTTTGCGGAATGTCATAGAGGGTCATCGGGGGTCTCCACACCGCGACCCCCCCCCCTCTCCCCCCCATACGTTTTTTTTACGCTCCATACAACCGTCCGGATCTTCGAATCCCCGCAGCTCCGAAACGGTGAGAGTCATGGCGGCGGTCACTTTGGGTGATAACATTGGCTCCCGGATATCCGTCGTCCGGGACCCTCGCCCTCCCCCCATCTGGCCCCCTTCGGACCCCCTCCGTACAAAATCACACTTTCGTATGGATCTTTCGCCTTTGGAGGAGGGCGGTCGACCCGCCGCGGAGGGTCTCGTCGCCGGGGTGGCGAACGACGAGGAGGGGGGAGGCGGGGGGGAAGGGGAGCGCGCAGCGCGACCCTCCCCCCCGGCCCCCCCTCCGAGGAAGTTCGCGACCCCGGCGTCGAGGGCCGGAGCGGCGGCAAACGTCATCGGAGGGTTGCGGAATTACGTCCCTTTTGAATTTTTTACCCTTCGTCACCGCCCTCCGGACCCCCGTCCCCTCCGCCCCCCCGCAATCGGGACTCGCAAGCGGTTCGACCGAAACACCCCGTGTTTGGGCTCGTTCGAACGGGCGCGGCGAATGGACTCCGACGGCTCCGACGGAATTCGGATTTGGCGCACCGGCCCTCCCCTCCACCTCCCCCTCCGTACGAAATCAAACCTCAAAGAGGTCCCTTCACCTGTGAAGAGACGGCGGTCGATCCGTCGCGGAGGGCAACGAGGCCGGCGAGCGCGAAAGACGAGGAGGGGGGTGGCGGGGGGGCAGGGGAGCGCGCAGCGCGACCCTCCCCCCCGGCCCCCCCTCCGAGGATTGAGCGCGCGCCGGCCGAGCGGCCCGCAGCGGCGGCATGGGGTCTGGAAAAGTAAAAATTTCGACACCCCCTCGAACCCCCCCGGTCGTAACTCGGAAACGGCGCGACGCAGCCGGGTCGCGTTTGGGGTCGTAGGAGACGTCTCGGGGAGAGGAATTTTTCGGTCGAGACGAAGTTTCAAAATTCGCATTTTTGGACTTTTTCGAAAATATCTCGGGATCGGTGCGTCGCAGACCCCCCGTGTCGGTGCTCATTTGGGAGGTCTCCGGGAGACGGATTTTTTGCAATAGACCAAATTTCAAAATTTGACATTTGCGGTCTACTTGGTAGACCGTCGGTGACCGTGGCGGGCAGACCCACCGTGTTTGGTATCGTTTGAAATGTCTCGACTAGGACAATCCATTTATACCATCGCTCTTCCCCCAACACCCCCCCTTCGGACCCCCTCCATACAAAAAACACACATCAAAGAGATTCTTTCGCCGACGAAGAGACGGCGGTCGATCCGTCGCGGAGCGGCGGCACGGGGTCCGCCCGAACGAAGGAAAAGTGAAAATTTTAAACCCCCCTCGAACCCCCCCGGTCGTAACTCGGAAACGACGCGACGCATTCGGGGCGTGTTTGGGGTCGTCGGAGACGTCTCGGGGAGCCGAATTTATTGGTCGCGACAAAATTTCAAAATTCGCATTTTTGGATTTTTCGAAAATATCTAGGGAGCGATGCGTCGCACACCCCCCGTGTTGGTACTCATTTGAGAGGTCTCGGCGAGTAGAATTTTTTGACATAGGTAATTTTTCTTTCCGTGATATTTCAGTAACGGCGCATCGCAGACCCACCGTGTTGGTACTCATTTGAGAGGTCTCGGGGAGTAGAATTTTTTGACATAGGTAATTTTTCTTTCCGTGATATTTCAGCAACGGCGCGTCGCAGACCCACCGTGTTGGTACTCATTTGAGAGGTCTCGGGGAGTAGAATTTTTTGACATAGGTAATTTTTCTTTCCGTGATATTTCAGCAACGGCGCGTCGCAGACCCACCGTGTTGGTACTCATTTGAGAGGTCTCGGGGAGAGGAATTTTTCCGTAAAGACGAAATTTCGAAATTTGCATTTTCGGACTTTTTCGAAAATATCTCGGGAGCGGTGCGCCGTAGACCCCCCGTGTTGGTACTCATTTGAGAGGTCTCGGAGAGTAGAATTTTTCGGTGAAGACGAAATTTCGAAATTCGCATTTTTGGACTTTTTCGAAAATATCTCAACAACGGTGCATCGCACACCACCCGTGTTGGTACTTATTTAAGAGGTCTCGGAGAGTAGAACTTTTCAGTGGAGACGAAATTTCGAAATTTGCATTTTTGGACTTTTTCGAAAATATCTCGGGAGCGGTGCGTTATAGACCGTTCGTGTTGGTACTCATTTAAGAGGTCTCGGGAAGATGAATTTTTTAGTGGAGATGAAATTTCGAAATTTGAATTTTTGGACTTTTTCGAAAATATCTTAGGAGCGGTGCGTCACGGACCCCCCGTGTTGGCACTCATTTAAGAGGTTGCGGTGAGACGAATTTTTTTAACATAGGCATTTTTTTCGTTACTTGTGTTATAAAGTAACTATTGCTACCTACCATCAAGATCGATACATAAAATAATAATATCAATCTGAAGTTAGCAAGGAACAAAAAAATGTAAAGTAAAAGATAAAAATGAAATGAGAATGTTTAAATTATGCTGACTACTTTTTAATCATTTAAAGCTGTTTAAAGTTTATCTAATGATTTAAAAGAATTATTTTGTTACAGTTTTAGTAAGTATCATGTAAATGCCATTTACATAGGAGAGCCCATTTCCTTATCATCTCCTAATCCCTTACCCTTAATCCTACTGTAGTCGGCAGCGCACTTGCAGCACCTGTAGCGTTGCTTGTGTTATAGGCGACGGTAGCCACCTACCATCAAGTGGACCGTCAGCCTGTCTGTCGACATAACATTAAAAAAAATGCATAAAATAAAAGTATCCATTTATAGTTATAAAAAAACATACCAGCAACATAAGTATTATTCTTGCTATAACAATTAATCAAATAGAAATTAATATCAAAAAACCTTTGTTCAAAATAAAAATACGAAATATAATAATGTATAATAAGCATACATATAATAAGCATATATTACATTTAGTATTTTGATTAAAAAATTCAGTTTCTATTCTTACATACTTATTAGACCCACCGTGTTGGTACTCATTTGAGAGGTCTCGGAGAGTAGAATTTTTCGGTGAAGACGAAATTTCGAAATTCGCATTTTTGGACTTTTTCGAAAATATCTCGGGAGCGGTGCGTCGTAGACCACCCGTGTTGGTACTCATTTAAGAGGTCTCGGGGAGAGGAATTTTTTGACATAGGCATTTTTTTCGTTACTTGTGTTATAAAGTAACTATTGCTACCTACCATCAAGATCGATACATAAAAAATAATATCAATCTGAAGTTAGTAAGGAATAAAAAAATGTAAAGTAAAAGATAAAAATGAAATGAGAATGTTTAAATTATGCTGACTACTTTTTAATCACTTAAAGCTGTTTAAAGTTTATCTAATGATTTATCTATGAATTATTTTGTTACAGTTTTAGTGAGTATCATGTAAATGCATAAATTAAAAGTATCCATTTATATTTAGTTATAAAAAAAACATACCAGCAACATAAGTATTATTCTTGCTATAACAATTAATCAAATAGAAATTTATATCAAAAAACCTTTCTTCTTCAAAATAAAAATACAAAATATAATAATGTGAATAAAATAATAATAATATATACATATAATAATAAGCATATACATTACACATTTAGTATTTTGATTAAAAAATTCAGTCTCTATTCTTACATACTTATTAGACCCACCGTGTTTGTACTCATTTAAGAGGTTTCGGGGAGACGGATTTTTTGCAATAGACCAAATATCAAAATTTGACATTTGTGGTCTACTCAGTAGACCGTCGGTATCCATAGCAGGTAGACCCCCCGTGTTTGGTATCATTTGAAAGGTTTCAACGAGGACAATCCATTGACACCATCCCTCCCCCCCTCCCCCCACCCCCGAACGAAATACAAAACATATCCAAATCCTTACCAAAACAATTCAAAAGACCAACAGCAACACCCAAACCTAAACAATTTAGAAGAGCAAACACAATACCCACAACCACCCCAGAACCGGTCGAGGGGCTATCCCCCCGCGGGCTGCTTGCAGCCCGCGGCAACGAGCACAATCTAGTTAATATACTATAAAGCTCAAATACCACTTATCACTGACATGGTTGTTCTCCTAGAAGGAGTCACCGGGGGATTCCCCCGCGTAGCGGATCGGAGAGGGGGTGGCTTATCGAGTAGCAGAAAAATCCCGAATCCTCGGTATACCGATCTGGTAAAAAGTTGGGGTATGGATCTCGGAAACTATCAACCCGAGAGGGACCCGGTTTGCGGAATGTCATAGAGGGTCATCGGGGGTCTCCACACCGCGACCCCCCCCCCTCTCCCCCCCATACGTTTTTTTTACGCTCCATACAACCGTCCGGATCTTCGAATCCCCGCAGCTCCGAAACGGTGAGAGTCATGGCGGCGGTCACTTTGGGTGATAACATTGGCTCCCGGATATCCGTCGTCCGGGACCCTCGCCCTCCCCCCATCTGGCCCCCTTCGGACCCCCTCCGTACAAAATCACACTTTCGTATGGATCTTTCGCCTTTGGAGGAGGGCGGTCGACCCGCCGCGGAGGGTCTCGTCGCCGGGGTGGCGAACGACGAGGAGGGGGGAGGCGGGGGGGAAGGGGAGCGCGCAGCGCGACCCTCCCCCCCGGCCCCCCCTCCGAGGAAGTTCGCGACCCCGGCGTCGAGGGCCGGAGCGGCGGCAAACGTCATCGGAGGGTTGCGGAATTACGTCCCTTTTGAATTTTTTACCCTTCGTCACCGCCCTCCGGACCCCCGTCCCCTCCGCCCCCCCGCAATCGGGACTCGCAAGCGGTTCGACCGAAACACCCCGTGTTTGGGCTCGTTCGAACGGGCGCGGCGAATGGACTCCGACGGCTCCGACGGAATTCGGATTTGGCGCACCGGCCCTCCCCTCCACCTCCCCCTCCGTACGAAATCAAACCTCAAAGAGGTCCCTTCACCTGTGAAGAGACGGCGGTCGATCCGTCGCGGAGGGCAACGAGGCCGGCGAGCGCGAAAGACGAGGAGGGGGGTGGCGGGGGGGCAGGGGAGCGCGCAGCGCGACCCTCCCCCCCGGCCCCCCCTCCGAGGATTGAGCGCGCGCCGGCCGAGCGGCCCGCAGCGGCGGCATGGGGTCTGGAAAAGTAAAAATTTCGACACCCCCTCGAACCCCCCCGGTCGTAACTCGGAAACGGCGCGACGCAGCCGGGTCGCGTTTGGGGTCGTAGGAGACGTCTCGGGGAGAGGAATTTTTCGGTCGAGACGAAGTTTCAAAATTCGCATTTTTGGACTTTTTCGAAAATATCTCGGGATCGGTGCGTCGCAGACCCCCCGTGTCGGTGCTCATTTGGGAGGTCTCCGGGAGACGGATTTTTTGCAATAGACCAAATTTCAAAATTTGACATTTGCGGTCTACTTGGTAGACCGTCGGTGACCGTGGCGGGCAGACCCACCGTGTTTGGTATCGTTTGAAATGTCTCGACTAGGACAATCCATTTATACCATCGCTCTTCCCCCAACACCCCCCCTTCGGACCCCCTCCATACAAAAAACACACATCAAAGAGATTCTTTCGCCGACGAAGAGACGGCGGTCGATCCGTCGCGGAGCGGCGGCACGGGGTCCGCCCGAACGAAGGAAAAGTGAAAATTTTAAACCCCCCTCGAACCCCCCCGGTCGTAACTCGGAAACGACGCGACGCATTCGGGGCGTGTTTGGGGTCGTCGGAGACGTCTCGGGGAGCCGAATTTATTGGTCGCGACAAAATTTCAAAATTCGCATTTTTGGATTTTTCGAAAATATCTAGGGAGCGATGCGTCGCACACCCCCCGTGTTGGTACTCATTTGAGAGGTCTCGGCGAGTAGAATTTTTTGACATAGGTAATTTTTCTTTCCGTGATATTTCAGCAACGGCGCATCGCAGACCCACCGTGTTGGTACTCATTTGAGAGGTCTCGGGGAGTAGAATTTTTTGACATAGGTAATTTTTCTTTCCGTGATATTTCAGCAACGGCGCGTCGCAGACCCACCGTGTTGGTACTCATTTGAGAGGTCTCGGGGAGTAGAATTTTTTGACATAGGTAATTTTTCTTTCCGTGATATTTCAGCAACGGCGCGTCGCAGACCCACCGTGTTGGTACTCATTTGAGAGGTCTCGGGGAGAGGAATTTTTCCGTAAAGACGAAATTTCGAAATTTGCATTTTCGGACTTTTTCGAAAATATCTCGGGAGCGGTGCGCCGTAGACCCCCCGTGTTGGTACTCATTTGAGAGGTCTCGGAGAGTAGAATTTTTCGGTGAAGACGAAATTTCGAAATTCGCATTTTTGGACTTTTTCGAAAATATCTCAACAACGGTGCATCGCACACCACCCGTGTTGGTACTTATTTAAGAGGTCTCGGAGAGTAGAACTTTTCAGTGGAGACGAAATTTCGAAATTTGCATTTTTGGACTTTTTCGAAAATATCTCGGGAGCGGTGCGTTATAGACCGTTCGTGTTGGTACTCATTTAAGAGGTCTCGGGAAGATGAATTTTTTAGTGGAGATGAAATTTCGAAATTTGAATTTTTGGACTTTTTCGAAAATATCTTAGGAGCGGTGCGTCACGGACCCCCCGTGTTGGCACTCATTTAAGAGGTTGCGGTGAGACGAATTTTTTTAACATAGGCATTTTTTTCGTTACTTGTGTTATAAAGTAACTATTGCTACCTACCATCAAGATCGATACATAAAATAATAATATCAATCTGAAGTTAGCAAGGAACAAAAAAATGTAAAGTAAAAGATAAAAATGAAATGAGAATGTTTAAATTATGCTGACTACTTTTTAATCATTTAAAGCTGTTTAAAGTTTATCTAATGATTTAAAAGAATTATTTTGTTACAGTTTTAGTAAGTATCATGTAAATGCCATTTACATAGGAGAGCCCATTTCCTTATCATCTCCTAATCCCTTACCCTTAATCCTACTGTAGTCGGCAGCGCACTTGCAGCACCTGTAGCGTTGCTTGTGTTATAGGCGACGGTAGCCACCTACCATCAAGTGGACCGTCAGCCTGTCTGTCGACATAACATTAAAAAAAATGCATAAAATAAAAGTATCCATTTATAGTTATAAAAAAACATACCAGCAACATAAGTATTATTCTTGCTATAACAATTAATCAAATAGAAATTAATATCAAAAAACCTTTGTTCAAAATAAAAATACGAAATATAATAATGTATAATAAGCATACATATAATAAGCATATATTACATTTAGTATTTTGATTAAAAAATTCAGTTTCTATTCTTACATACTTATTAGACCCACCGTGTTGGTACTCATTTGAGAGGTCTCGGAGAGTAGAATTTTTCGGTGAAGACGAAATTTCGAAATTCGCATTTTTGGACTTTTTCGAAAATATCTCGGGAGCGGTGCGTCGTAGACCACCCGTGTTGGTACTCATTTAAGAGGTCTCGGGGAGAGGAATTTTTTGACATAGGCATTTTTTTCGTTACTTGTGTTATAAAGTAACTATTGCTACCTACCATCAAGATCGATACATAAAAAATAATATCAATCTGAAGTTAGTAAGGAATAAAAAAATGTAAAGTAAAAGATAAAAATGAAATGAGAATGTTTAAATTATGCTGACTACTTTTTAATCACTTAAAGCTGTTTAAAGTTTATCTAATGATTTATCTATGAATTATTTTGTTACAGTTTTAGTGAGTATCATGTAAATGCATAAATTAAAAGTATCCATTTATATTTAGTTATAAAAAAAACATACCAGCAACATAAGTATTATTCTTGCTATAACAATTAATCAAATAGAAATTTATATCAAAAAACCTTTCTTCTTCAAAATAAAAATACAAAATATAATAATGTGAATAAAATAATAATAATATATACATATAATAATAAGCATATACATTACACATTTAGTATTTTGATTAAAAAATTCAGTCTCTATTCTTACATACTTATTAGACCCACCGTGTTTGTACTCATTTAAGAGGTTTCGGGGAGACGGATTTTTTGCAATAGACCAAATATCAAAATTTGACATTTGTGGTCTACTCAGTAGACCGTCGGTATCCATAGTAGGTAGACCCCCCGTGTTTGGTATCATTTGAAAGGTTTCAACGAGGACAATCCATTGACACCATCCCTCCCCCCCTCCCCCCACCCCCGAACGAAATACAAAACATATCCAAATCCTTACCAAAACAATTCAAAAGACCAACAGCAACACCCAAACCTAAACAATTTAGAAGAGCAAACACAATACCCACAACCACCCCAGAACCGGTCGAGGGGCTATCCCCCCGCGGGCTGCTTGCAGCCCGCGGCAACGAGCACAATCTAGTTATAAACTATAAAGCTCAAATACCACTGACACATCATCATTGATATGGTTGTTCTCCCGGAAGGAGTCACCGGGGGATTCCCCCGCGTAGCGGATCGGAGAGGGGGTGGCCATCTCACCAGCGGAAAAATCCCGGATCCTCGGTATACCGATCTGGTAAAAAGTCGGGGTATGGATCTCGGAAACTATCGACCCGAGAGGGACCCGGTTTGCGGAATGTCATAGAGGGCCATCGGGGGTCTCCACATCGCGACCCCCCCCTCTCCCCCCCATACGATTTTTTTACGCTCCATACAACCGTCCGGATCTTCGAATCCCCTTAGCTCCTAAACGGTGAGAGTCATCGCGGCGGTCACTTTGGGAGATAACCTTGGCTCCCGGATATCCGTCGTCCGGGACCCTCGCCCTCCCCCCATCTGGCCCCCTTCGGACCCCCCCCATACAAAATCACACTCTGTTATGGATCTTTTGTTTTGGAGGAGGGCGGTCGACCCGCCGCGGAGGGTCTCGACGCCGGGGGGGCGAACGACGAGGAGGGGGGAGCCGGGGGGGCAGGGGAGCGCGCAGCGCGACCCTCCCCCCCGGCCCCCCCTCCGAGGAAGTTCGCGACCCCGGCGTCGAGGGCCGGAGCGGCGGCAAAGGTCATCGGAGGGTTGCGGAATTACGTCCCTTTTGAATTTTTTACCCGTCACCCTGCCCTCCGGACCCCCCTCCCCCTCCGCCCCCCCGCAATCGGGACTCGCAAGCGGTTCGACCGAAACACCCCGTGTTTGGGCTCCTTCGAACGGGCTCGCCGGATGGATTTCGATGGCTCCGACGGAATTTAGATTTAGCTCACTTGACCTCCCCTCCACCTCCCCCTTCGTACGAAACCAAACCTCAAAGAGGGTCCCTTCACCTATGAAATAATGCTGTGCTTTCCTGTAATTTAAATTCATACTTATAATGTTTTTTTTTTTTTTGTTTAAATGTGTTGTTATGTCTAAGTATGTATTTAGTTGGTAAGCCTTGTCAAATAAATAAATAAATAAATAAATAAATGAAGAGACGGCGGTCGATCCGTCGCGGAGGGCAACGAGGCCGGCGAGCGCGAAAGACGAGGAGGGGGGTGGCGGGGGGGCAGGGGAGCGCGCAGCGCGACCCTCCCCCCCGGCCCCCCCTCCGAGGATTGAGCGCGCGCCGGCCGAGCGGCCCGCAGCGGCGGCATAGGATCTGGAAAAGTAAAAATTTTGACACCCCCTCAAACCCCCTCGGTCGTAATTCGGAAACGGCGCGACGCAGCCGGGTCGCGTTTGGGGTCGTCGGAGACGTCTCGGGAAGAGGAATTTTTTGGTCGCGACAAAATTTCAAAATTCGCATTTTTGGACTTTTTCGAAAATATCTCGGGAGCGGTGCGTCGCAGACCCCCCGTGTTGGTGCTCATTTGGGAGGTCTCCGGGAGACGGATTTTTTGCAATAGACCAAATTTCAAAATTTGACATTTGCGGTCTACTCAGTAGACCGTCGGTAACCGTGGCAGGCAGACCCCCCGTGTTGGGTATCATTTGAAAGGTCTCGACGAGGACAATCCATTGACACCATCCCCCCGCCCCCCCCTCCCCCCCCCCACCCCCGAAACGTCACGAAATACAAAACATATATCCAAATCCTTACCAAAACAATTCTAAAGACCCAATACTTTACCAAAACAATTCTAAAGACCCAATACCACCCCAGAACCGGTCGAGGGGCTATCCCCCCGCGGGCTGCTTGCAGCCCGCGGCAACGAGCGGAAGCTAGTTAACAACTATAAAGCTGAAATACCACTCACTCACTTAGATACTCATAAAGTTCTCCGGGAAGGAGTCACCTGGGGATTCCCCTTTGTGGCGGATCGTAGTCTACGAGGAAAATTATCGACAAATTAATTCAAAGACCCCGGTACACCTCCCTGGTAAAAAGTCGGCGACGGGATCTCGGAAGGTGCGAGAGCTAGAAAGTGGAAATTTGCGAAACGTCATAGAGGGTCATCGGGGGTTACCAAATCGAGTCTCATCCCCATCCCGTCCATACATTTTTTTTATACTCCATACGAATTTTTTGGATTTTTCAAAGCGGGATACCTCCTCAACGGTCGAGGATAGGGAGGCGGTCTCTTCGGCGGACGATCATCGTTCCTCGAGGTCCAACGGCCTGGACCTTCATCCTCCCCCCAGCTGCCCCCCTTCACCCCCCCTCCATACGAAATTGCCACTTTCGGCCAAAGGGATGGGGATACCCGCTAAACGGTCGGAGCTATCCCGGCGGTCTCTATGGCGGGTTTCCATCCCAACGTGAGGTGCTTCCTGGGGGTCAACCAGGCTTTCGGATTTCCCCCCCCTTCATCCCCCCTCCATACAACGTGGTCTTTTTTTGGAACAGCTACCTTTTCGCCCGGAAGGAGTCCACCCGGGCCAGACTCTTGCACCTCGTTGGAGAGAGGATGAGTTTCCGCATTTCAGGAAGGCATCGAACCCTCGGTGTACCGACCTGGTATGAAGTCGGCGAGAGGTCCTCGGAAACCGTGAGGGATAGAAGGATGACGTTTACGGAATGTCATAGAGGGTCATCGGGGGTTACCAAATCGAGTCTCATCCCCATCCCGTCCATACATTTTTTTTATACTCCATACAAATTTTTTGGATTTTTCAAAGCGGGATATCTCCAAAAGTGGTGAGGATAGAGAGGCGGTCTCTTCGGCGGACCGTCATAGTTCCTCGAGGTCCAACGGCCTGGACCTTCACTCTCCCCCCACCTGCCCCCCTTCACCCCCCCTCCATACGAAATTGCCACTTTTGGCCAAAGGGAGGGGGATACCCGCTAAACGGTCGGAGCTATCCCGGCGGTCTCTATGGCGGGTTTCCATCCCTCCGTGGGATGCTTCCTTGGGCCTATCTTGGTTTTCCGGTTTCTCCCCCCTTCATCCCGCCTCCATACAAAATTTTATTTTTTTGGAACGGCTGCCATTTTACCAAGAAGCAGTCGACCAGGGGTGGTCGTTTCTATCCCACGTTATAGGGGGTGACGTCACGAGTTCCTCTGACCACCTGGTCCCTCGGTATACCGACCTGGTATAAATTCGGTGGGAGGTCCTCGGAAACTACGAGTCGCAGAGGGGCGCGGTTTACGGAATGTCATAGAGGGTCATCGGGGGTCACCAAATTTTCCCCCATCCTCATCCCGCCCGTACATTATTTTTACACTCCATACAACTTTTTCGAAATTTCCAATCCACTTAAATCCCAAACGGTGCGACCTATCCCGGCGATCGCTTCGGAGGATAGGGACCGCTCCCCGAGCCCCATCGGCAGGGACCCTTATCCTCCCACTATCCCCATCCCTTCACCCCCCCTCCATACAAAATTACCACCTTTTCAGAAAGGGATGGGGATATCCGCCAAACGGTAGGAGGTATCCCGACGGTCTCTATGGCGGGATTCCATCCCTCCGTGAAATGGTTCCTCGGGGCTATCCCGCTTTTCCGGATTATCCCCCCTTCATCCCACCTCCATACAAATTTTTAGTTTTTTTTGGAACGGCTACCTTTTCACCCGGAAGGAGTCACCGGAAGAATCCCCATTGTAGCGGATCGGAGAGGGGGTGGCTCACTGAGTACCAGGACAGTACCAAAGGTTGAGGATCGCGACCTGGTAAAAATTCGGCGACGGGATCTCGGAAACTGTAAATCGCAGAGGAGCGGGGTTTGCGGGATGTCATAGAGGACCATCGGGGGTCACCACGTCGCGACCCCCCCACTCCCCCTCCCCTTCGGACCCCCTCCATACGAAATCCCACTATGTTAGGGATCTTTCGCCCTTAAGAGACGGCGGTCGACGGCCTCCCTCCGAGGATTTCGCGCACCCCGACCTCGTGGCCCGGAGCGGCGTTGAGGGTCTGCCGGGGCGCCGAAAAAGTAAAAATTTTGATCCCCCCCTCGAACCCCCCGGCCGTATCTCGGAAACGGCGCGCCGCAGCCGGGTCGCGTTTGGGGTCGTCGGAGACGTCTCGGGGAAACGAATTTTTTGGTCGCGACAAAATTTTGAAATTCGCATTTTTGGACTTTTTCTAAAATATCTCGGGAGCGGTGCGTCGCGGACCACCCGTGTTGGTACTCATTTGAGAGGTCTCGGGGAGACGGATTTTTTGCAATAGACCAAATATCACAATTTGACATTTGCGGTCTACTCGGTAGACCGTCGGTAACCGTGGCGGGCAGACCCCCCATGTTGGGTATCATTTGAACGGTCTCGACGAGGACATTCCATTTACACCATCCCCCTTCCCCTCCCCCCTCTCTCCCACCCCCGAAACGTCACGAAATACAATACTTATATCCAAATCCTTACCAAAACAATTCTAAAGACCAAAAACCATACCTAAACAATTTACAAGAGCGACTCCAAAACCACAGCAAAACCACTCGAGGGGCTCCCCCCCCGCGGGCTGCTTGCAGTCCGCGGCCGCACGCAAAAACTAGTTAACAACTATAAAGCTGAAATACCACTGACTGACTGATCTACTGACCTTAACTTCGGGGAAGCAGTCACCTGGGGATTCCCCTTTGTGGCGGATCGTGGTCTACGGATAAAGTTGTCGAGAAATTAATTCAAAGACCTCGGTACACCTCCCTGGTAAAAAGTTGGCGACGGGATCTCGGAAGGTACGGGAGCTAGAAAGTGGAAATTTGCGAAACGTCATAGAGGGTCCCCGGAGGTTACCAAATCGCGACTCATCCCTATCCCGTCCATACATTTTTTTTACACTCCATACAACTTATTCTATGGCGGATAACTCCGAAAGTGTCGAGGATAGGGAGGCGGTCTCTTCGGCGGACGGTCATCGTTCCTCGAGGTCCAACGGCCTGGACCTTCATCCTCCCCCCACCTACCCCCCTTCACCCCCCCTCCATACGAAATTGCCGCTTTTGGCCAAAGGGATGGGGATACCCGCTAAACGGTCGGAGCTATCCCGGCGGTCTCTATGGCGGGTTTCCATCGCTCCGTGGGATGCTTCCTCGGGGCTATCCCGGTTTTCCGGTTTCTTCCCCCTTCATCCCGCCTCCATACAACGCGGTCTTTTTTTGGAACAGCCACCTTTTCGCCCGGAAGGAGTCCACCCGGGTCAGACTCTTGCACCTCGTCGGAGAGAGGATGAGTTTCCGCATTTCAGGAAGGCATCGAACCCTCAGTGTACCGACCTGGTAAAAAGTCGGCGACGGGATCTCGGAAGGTATTAGAGCTAGGAAAGGGGGGTTTACGGAATGTCATAGAGGGTCATCGGGGGTTACCAAATTGAGTCTCATCCCCATCCCGTTCATACATTTTTTTTACACTCCATACAACTTTTCTGGATTTTTCAAAGCGGGATAACTCCAAACGTGTCGAGGATAGGGAGGCGGTCTCTTCGGCGGACGACCATCGCTCCTCGAGGTCCAACGGCCAGGACCTTCGTCCTCCCCCCACCTGTCCCCCTTCACCCCCCCTCCATACGAACTTACCGCTTTCGGCCGAAGGGATGGGGATACCGGCTAAACGGTCGGAGCTATCCCGGCGGTCTCTATGGCGGGTTTCCATCCCTCCGTGGGATGCTTCCTCGGGGCTATCCCGCTTTTCCGGTTTCTCCCCCCTTCATCCCACCTCCATACAAATTTTTATTTTTTTGGAACGGCTGCCATTTTACCAGGAAGCAGTCGACTCGGGGTGGTCGCTTCTATCCCACGTTATAGGGGGTGACGTCTCGAGTTCCTCAGACGACCTCAACCCTCGGTACACCGACCTGGTATAAAGTCGGTGAGAGATCCTCGGAAACTACGAGTCGCAGAGGGGCGTGGTTTACGGAATGTCATAGAGGGCCATCGGGGGTCACCAAATTGTCACCCATCCTCATCCCGCCCGTACATAATTTTTACACTCCATGCGACCTATCCCGGCGATCGCTTTGGAGGATAGCGATCGCTCCCCGAGCCCCACCGGCCGGGACCGATACCGTCCCCCCACCTGCCCCCCTTCACCCCCCCTCCATACAAAATTACCACCTTTTGAGAAAGGGATGGGGATATCCGCCAAACGGTAGGAGGTATCCGGACGGTCTCTATGGCGGGTTTCCATCCCTCCGTGAGATGCTTCCTAGGGGCTATCCCGCTCTTCCGGTTTCTCCCCCCTTCATCCCACCTCCATACAAATTTTTAGTTTTTTTTTGAACGGCTACCTTTTCACCCGGAAGGAGTCGCCGGAGGAATCCCCATTGAACGGACCGGAGAGGGGGTGGCTCACTGAGTACCAGAACAGTACCAAAGGTTGAGGATCGCGACCTGGTGAAAATTCGGCGACGGGATCTCGGAAACTGTAAATCGCAGAGGAGCGGGGTTTGCGGGATGTCATAGAGGACCATCGGGGGTCACCACGCCGCGACCCCCCTCACTCCCCCCCCTTCGGACCCCCTCCGTATAAATTCACACACTGTTAGGGATCTTTCACACTTAAGAGACGGCGGTCGACGCGTCGCGGAGGGTCTGCCGGGCCGCCGAAAAAGTAAAACTTTTGATCCCCCCCTCGAACCCCCCGGCCGTATCTCGGAAACGGCGCGCCGCAGCGGGGTCGCGTTTGGGGTCGTCGGAGACGTCTCGGCGAGACGAATTTTTTGGTCGCGACAAAATTTCGAAATTCGCATTTTTGAACTTTTTCGAAAATATCTCGGGAGCGGTGCGTCGCGGACCACCCGTGTTGGTACTCGTTTGAGAGGTCTCGGGGAGACGGATTTTTTGCAATAGACCAAATATCACAATTTGACATTTGCGGTCTACTCGGTAGACCGTCGGTAACCGTGGCAGGCAGACCCCCCGTGTTGGGTATCATTTGAACGGTCTCGACGAGGACAATCCATTGACACCATCCCCCTCCCTCCTCCCTCTCCCCCCACCCCCGAAACGTCACGAAATACAAAACATATCCAAATCCTTACCAAAACAATTCAAAAGACCAACACCCAAACCAAACCAAAACAATTTACAAGAGCAAACACAAAACCATAGCAGAACCACTCGAGGGGCTCCCCCCCCGCGGGCTGCTTGCAGTCCGCGGCCGCACGCAAAAACTAGTTAACAACTATAAAGCTGAAATACCACTCACTGACACATCATTGATATGGTTGTTCTCCCAGAAGGAGTCACCGGGGGATTCCCCCGCGTAGCGGATCGGAAAGGGGGTGGCCATCTCACCAGCGGAAAAATCCCGGATCCTCGGTATACCGACCTGGTAAAAAGTCGGGGTATGGATCTCGGAAACCATCAACCCGAGAGGGACCCGGTCTGCGGAATGTCATAGAGGGCCATCGGGGGTGACCACATCGCGACCCCCCCCTCTCCCCCCCATACGATTTTTTTACGCTCCATACAACCGTCCGGATCTTCGAATCCCCGCAGATCCGAAACGGTGAGACCTAGGACGGCGGTCACTTTGGCGGATAACCATCGCCCCCGGATGTCCGTCGTCCGGGACCCTCGCCCTCCCCCCACGTCCCCCCCTTCGGACCCCCTTCATACAAAATCTCACTCTGTTAGGGATCTTTGGCCGCTAGAGGAGGGCGGTCGACCCGCCGCGCAGGGTCTCGACGCCGGGGGGGCGAACGACGAGGAGGGGGGAGGCGGGGGGGCAGGGGAGCGCGCAGCGCGACCCTCCCCCCCGGCCCCCCCTCCGAGGAAGTTCGCGACCCCGGCGTCGAGGGCCGGAGCGGCGGCAAAGGTCATCGGAGCGAAGCGGAATTACGTCCCGTTTGAACTTTTTACCCGTCACCCCGCCCACCGGACCCCCCTCCCCCTCCGGCCCACCCTAAATGGGACTCGCAAGCGGTTCGACCGAAACACCCCGTGTTTGGGCTCGTTCGAACGGGCTCGCCGGATGGATTCCGATGGCTCCGACGGAATTTGGATTTGGCGCACCGGCCCTCCCCTCCACCTCCCCCTTCGTACGAATTCACACCTCAAAGAGGTTCCTCTATAGAAAAGAGACGGCGGTCGATCCGTCGCGGAGGGCGACGAGGCCGGCGAGCGCGAAAGACGAGGAGGGGGGTGGCGGGGGGGCAGGGGAGCGCGCAGCGCGACCCTCCCCCCCGGCCCCCCCTCCGAGGATTGAGCGCGCGCCGGCCGAGCGGCCCGCAGCGGCGGCATAGGATCTGGAAAAGTAAAAAATTTGACACCCCCCCCGAAGCCCCTCTGCCGTAACTCGGAAACGGCGCGACGCAGCCGGGTCGTGTTTGGGGTCGTCGGAGACGTCTCGGGAAGAGGAATTTTATGGTCGCGACAAAATTTCAAAATTCGCATTTTTGGACTTTTTCGAAAATATCTCGGGAGCGGTGCGTCGCAGACCCCCCGTGTTGGTGCTCATTTGGGAGGTCTCCGGGAGACGGATTTTTTGCAATAGACCAAATTTCAAAATTTGACATTTGCGGTCTACTCAGTAGACCGTCGGTAACCGTGGCAGGCAGACCCCCCGTGTTGGGTATCATTTGAAAGGTCTCGACGAGGACAATCCATTGACACCATCCCCCCTCCCCCCTCTCCCTCCGCCCACCCCCGAAACGTCACGAAATACAAATCCTTACCAAAACAATTCAAAAGACCAACAGCAACACCCAAACCAAAACAATTTAAAAGAGCCAACACAAAACCACTCCAGAACCGGTCGAGGGGCTATCCCCCCGCGGGCTGCTTGCAGCCCGCGGCAACGAGCGGAAGCTAGTTAATATACTATAAAGCTCAAATACCACTTATCACTGACATGGTTGTTCTCCTAGAAGGAGTCACCGGGGGATTCCCCCGCGTAGCGGATCGGAGAGGGGGTGGCTTATCGAGTAGCAGAAAAATCCCGAATCCTCGGTATACCGATCTGGTAAAAAGTTGGGGTATGGATCTCGGAAACTATCAACCCGAGAGGGACCCGGTTTGCGGAATGTCATAGAGGGTCATCGGGGGTCTCCACACCGCGACCCCCCCCCTCTCCCCCCCATACGTTTTTTTTACGCTCCATACAACCGTCCGGATCTTCGAATCCCCGCAGCTCCGAAACGGTGAGAGTCATGGCGGCGGTCACTTTGGGTGATAACATTGGCTCCCGGATATCCGTCGTCCGGGACCCTCGCCCTCCCCCCATCTGGCCCCCTTCGGACCCCCTCCGTACAAAATCACACTTTCGTATGGATCTTTCGCCTTTGGAGGAGGGCGGTCGACCCGCCGCGGAGGGTCTCGTCGCCGGGGTGGCGAACGACGAGGAGGGGGGAGGCGGGGGGGAAGGGGAGCGCGCAGCGCGACCCTCCCCCCCGGCCCCCCCTCCGAGGAAGTTCGCGACCCCGGCGTCGAGGGCCGGAGCGGCGGCAAACGTCATCGGAGGGTTGCGGAATTACGTCCCTTTTGAATTTTTTACCCTTCGTCACCGCCCTCCGGACCCCCGTCCCCTCCGCCCCCCCGCAATCGGGACTCGCAAGCGGTTCGACCGAAACACCCCGTGTTTGGGCTCGTTCGAACGGGCGCGGCGAATGGACTCCGACGGCTCCGACGGAATTCGGATTTGGCGCACCGGCCCTCCCCTCCACCTCCCCCTCCGTACGAAATCAAACCTCAAAGAGGTCCCTTCACCTGTGAAGAGACGGCGGTCGATCCGTCGCGGAGGGCAACGAGGCCGGCGAGCGCGAAAGACGAGGAGGGGGGTGGCGGGGGGGCAGGGGAGCGCGCAGCGCGACCCTCCCCCCCGGCCCCCCCTCCGAGGATTGAGCGCGCGCCGGCCGAGCGGCCCGCAGCGGCGGCATGGGGTCTGGAAAAGTAAAAATTTCGACACCCCCTCGAACCCCCCCGGTCGTAACTCGGAAACGGCGCGACGCAGCCGGGTCGCGTTTGGGGTCGTAGGAGACGTCTCGGGGAGAGGAATTTTTCGGTCGAGACGAAGTTTCAAAATTCGCATTTTTGGACTTTTTCGAAAATATCTCGGGATCGGTGCGTCGCAGACCCCCCGTGTCGGTGCTCATTTGGGAGGTCTCCGGGAGACGGATTTTTTGCAATAGACCAAATTTCAAAATTTGACATTTGCGGTCTACTTGGTAGACCGTCGGTGACCGTGGCGGGCAGACCCACCGTGTTTGGTATCGTTTGAAATGTCTCGACTAGGACAATCCATTTATACCATCGCTCTTCCCCCAACACCCCCCCTTCGGACCCCCTCCATACAAAAAACACACATCAAAGAGATTCTTTCGCCGACGAAGAGACGGCGGTCGATCCGTCGCGGAGCGGCGGCACGGGGTCCGCCCGAACGAAGGAAAAGTGAAAATTTTAAACCCCCCTCGAACCCCCCCGGTCGTAACTCGGAAACGACGCGACGCATTCGGGGCGTGTTTGGGGTCGTCGGAGACGTCTCGGGGAGCCGAATTTATTGGTCGCGACAAAATTTCAAAATTCGCATTTTTGGATTTTTCGAAAATATCTAGGGAGCGATGCGTCGCACACCCCCCGTGTTGGTACTCATTTGAGAGGTCTCGGCGAGTAGAATTTTTTGACATAGGTAATTTTTCTTTCCGTGATATTTCAGCAACGGCGCATCGCAGACCCACCGTGTTGGTACTCATTTGAGAGGTCTCGGGGAGTAGAATTTTTTGACATAGGTAATTTTTCTTTCCGTGATATTTCAGCAACGGCGCGTCGCAGACCCACCGTGTTGGTACTCATTTGAGAGGTCTCGGGGAGTAGAATTTTTTGACATAGGTAATTTTTCTTTCCGTGATATTTCAGCAACGGCGCGTCGCAGACCCACCGTGTTGGTACTCATTTGAGAGGTCTCGGGGAGAGGAATTTTTCCGTAAAGACGAAATTTCGAAATTTGCATTTTCGGACTTTTTCGAAAATATCTCGGGAGCGGTGCGCCGTAGACCCCCCGTGTTGGTACTCATTTGAGAGGTCTCGGAGAGTAGAATTTTTCGGTGAAGACGAAATTTCGAAATTCGCATTTTTGGACTTTTTCGAAAATATCTCAACAACGGTGCATCGCACACCACCCGTGTTGGTACTTATTTAAGAGGTCTCGGAGAGTAGAACTTTTCAGTGGAGACGAAATTTCGAAATTTGCATTTTTGGACTTTTTCGAAAATATCTCGGGAGCGGTGCGTTATAGACCGTTCGTGTTGGTACTCATTTAAGAGGTCTCGGGAAGATGAATTTTTTAGTGGAGATGAAATTTCGAAATTTGAATTTTTGGACTTTTTCGAAAATATCTTAGGAGCGGTGCGTCACGGACCCCCCGTGTTGGCACTCATTTAAGAGGTTGCGGTGAGACGAATTTTTTTAACATAGGCATTTTTTTCGTTACTTGTGTTATAAAGTAACTATTGCTACCTACCATCAAGATCGATACATAAAATAATAATATCAATCTGAAGTTAGCAAGGAACAAAAAAATGTAAAGTAAAAGATAAAAATGAAATGAGAATGTTTAAATTATGCTGACTACTTTTTAATCATTTAAAGCTGTTTAAAGTTTATCTAATGATTTAAAAGAATTATTTTGTTACAGTTTTAGTAAGTATCATGTAAATGCCATTTACATAGGAGAGCCCATTTCCTTATCATCTCCTAATCCCTTACCCTTAATCCTACTGTAGTCGGCAGCGCACTTGCAGCACCTGTAGCGTTGCTTGTGTTATAGGCGACGGTAGCCACCTACCATCAAGTGGACCGTCAGCCTGTCTGTCGACATAACATTAAAAAAAATGCATAAAATAAAAGTATCCATTTATAGTTATAAAAAAACATACCAGCAACATAAGTATTATTCTTGCTATAACAATTAATCAAATAGAAATTAATATCAAAAAACCTTTGTTCAAAATAAAAATACGAAATATAATAATGTATAATAAGCATACATATAATAAGCATATATTACATTTAGTATTTTGATTAAAAAATTCAGTTTCTATTCTTACATACTTATTAGACCCACCGTGTTGGTACTCATTTGAGAGGTCTCGGAGAGTAGAATTTTTCGGTGAAGACGAAATTTCGAAATTCGCATTTTTGGACTTTTTCGAAAATATCTCGGGAGCGGTGCGTCGTAGACCACCCGTGTTGGTACTCATTTAAGAGGTCTCGGGGAGAGGAATTTTTTGACATAGGCATTTTTTTCGTTACTTGTGTTATAAAGTAACTATTGCTACCTACCATCAAGATCGATACATAAAAAATAATATCAATCTGAAGTTAGTAAGGAATAAAAAAATGTAAAGTAAAAGATAAAAATGAAATGAGAATGTTTAAATTATGCTGACTACTTTTTAATCACTTAAAGCTGTTTAAAGTTTATCTAATGATTTATCTATGAATTATTTTGTTACAGTTTTAGTGAGTATCATGTAAATGCATAAATTAAAAGTATCCATTTATATTTAGTTATAAAAAAAACATACCAGCAACATAAGTATTATTCTTGCTATAACAATTAATCAAATAGAAATTTATATCAAAAAACCTTTCTTCTTCAAAATAAAAATACAAAATATAATAATGTGAATAAAATAATAATAATATATACATATAATAATAAGCATATACATTACACATTTAGTATTTTGATTAAAAAATTCAGTCTCTATTCTTACATACTTATTAGACCCACCGTGTTTGTACTCATTTAAGAGGTTTCGGGGAGACGGATTTTTTGCAATAGACCAAATATCAAAATTTGACATTTGTGGTCTACTCAGTAGACCGTCGGTATCCATAGTAGGTAGACCCCCCGTGTTTGGTATCATTTGAAAGGTTTCAACGAGGACAATCCATTGACACCATCCCTCCCCCCCTCCCCCCACCCCTGAACGAAATACAAAACATATCCAAATCCTTACCAAAACAATTCAAAAGACCAACAGCAACACCCAAACCTAAACAATTTAGAAGAGCAAACACAATACCCACAACCACCCCAGAACCGGTCGAGGGGCTATCCCCCCGCGGGCTGCTTGCAGCCCGCGGCAACGAGCACAATCTAGTTAATTAATTAATTAATATACTATAAAGCTCAAATACCACTTATCACTGACATGGTTGTTCTCCTAGAAGGAGTCACCGGGGGATTCCCCCGCGTAGCGGATCGGAGAGGGGGTGGCTTATCGAGTAGCAGAAAAATCCCGAATCCTCGGTATACCGATCTGGTAAAAAGTTGGGGTATGGATCTCGGAAACTATCAACCCGAGAGGGACCCGGTTTGCGGAATGTCATAGAGGGTCATCGGGGGTCTCCACACCGCGACCCCCCCCCCTCTCCCCCCCATACGTTTTTTTTACGCTCCATACAACCGTCCGGATCTTCGAATCCCCGCAGCTCCGAAACGGTGAGAGTCATGGCGGCGGTCACTTTGGGTGATAACATTGGCTCCCGGATATCCGTCGTCCGGGACCCTCGCCCTCCCCCCATCTGGCCCCCTTCGGACCCCCTCCGTACAAAATCACACTTTCGTATGGATCTTTCGCCTTTGGAGGAGGGCGGTCGACCCGCCGCGGAGGGTCTCGTCGCCGGGGTGGCGAACGACGAGGAGGGGGGAGGCGGGGGGGAAGGGGAGCGCGCCGCGCGACCCTCCCCCCCGGCCCCCCCTCCGAGGAAGTTCGCGACCCCGGCGTCGAGGGCCGGAGCGGCGGCAAACGTCATCGGAGGGTTGCGGAATTACGTCCCTTTTGAATTTTTTACCCTTCGTCACCGCCCTCCGGACCCCCGTCCCCTCCGCCCCCCCGCAATCGGGACTCGCAAGCGGTTCGACCGAAACACCCCGTGTTTGGGCTCGTTCGAACGGGCGCGGCGAATGGACTCCGACGGCTCCGACGGAATTCGGATTTGGCGCACCGGCCCTCCCCTCCACCTCCCCCTCCGTACGAAATCAAACCTCAAAGAGGTCCCTTCACCTGTGAAGAGACGGCGGTCGATCCGTCGCGGAGGGCAACGAGGCCGGCGAGCGCGAAAGACGAGGAGGGGGGTGGCGGGGGGGCAGGGGAGCGCGCAGCGCGACCCTCCCCCCCGGCCCCCCCTCCGAGGATTGAGCGCGCGCCGGCCGAGCGGCCCGCAGCGGCGGCATGGGGTCTGGAAAAGTAAAAATTTCGACACCCCCTCGAACCCCCCCGGTCGTAACTCGGAAACGGCGCGACGCAGCCGGGTCGCGTTTGGGGTCGTAGGAGACGTCTCGGGGAGAGGAATTTTTCGGTCGAGACGAAGTTTCAAAATTCGCATTTTTGGACTTTTTCGAAAATATCTCGGGATCGGTGCGTCGCAGACCCCCCGTGTCGGTGCTCATTTGGGAGGTCTCCGGGAGACGGATTTTTTGCAATAGACCAAATTTCAAAATTTGACATTTGCGGTCTACTTGGTAGACCGTCGGTGACCGTGGCGGGCAGACCCACCGTGTTTGGTATCGTTTGAAATGTCTCGACTAGGACAATCCATTTATACCATCGCTCTTCCCCCAACACCCCCCCTTCGGACCCCCTCCATACAAAAAACACACATCAAAGAGATTCTTTCGCCGACGAAGAGACGGCGGTCGATCCGTCGCGGAGGGCCACGAGGACGGCGCGCGCGAAAGACGAGGAGGGGGGAGCCGGGGGTAGGGGAGCGCGCAGCGCGACCCTCCCCCCGGCCCCCTCCGAGTATTTCGCGCACGCCGGCCGAGTGGTCCGGAGCGGCGGCACGGGGTCCGCCCGAACGAAGGAAAAGTGAAAATTTTAAACCCCCCTCGAACCCCCCCGGTCGTAACTCGGAAACGACGCGACGCATTCGGGGCGTGTTTGGGGTCGTCGGAGACGTCTCGGGGAGCCGAATTTATTGGTCGCGACAAAATTTCAAAATTCGCATTTTTGGATTTTTCGAAAATATCTAGGGAGCGATGCGTCGCACACCCCCCGTGTTGGTACTCATTTGAGAGGTCTCGGCGAGTAGAATTTTTTGACATAGGTAATTTTTCTTTCCGTGATATTTCAGCAACGGCGCATCGCAGACCCACCGTGTTGGTACTCATTTGAGAGGTCTCGGGGAGTAGAATTTTTTGACATAGGTAATTTTTCTTTCCGTGATATTTCAGCAACGGCGCGTCGCAGACCCACCGTGTTGGTACTCATTTGAGAGGTCTCGGGGAGAGGAATTTTTCCGTAAAGACGAAATTTCGAAATTTGCATTTTCGGACTTTTTCGAAAATATCTCGGGAGCGGTGCGCCGTAGACCCCCCGTGTTGGTACTCATTTGAGAGGTCTCGGAGAGTAGAATTTTTCGGTGAAGACGAAATTTCGAAATTCGCATTTTTGGACTTTTTCGAAAATATCTCAACAACGGTGCATCGCACACCACCCGTGTTGGTACTTATTTAAGAGGTCTCGGAGAGTAGAACTTTTCAGTGGAGACGAAATTTCGAAATTTGCATTTTTGGACTTTTTCGAAAATATCTCGGGAGCGGTGCGTTATAGACCGTTCGTGTTGGTACTCATTTAAGAGGTCTCGGGAAGATGAATTTTTTAGTGGAGATGAAATTTCGAAATTTGAATTTTTGGACTTTTTCGAAAATATCTTAGGAGCGGTGCGTCACGGACCCCCCGTGTTGGCACTCATTTAAGAGGTTGCGGTGAGACGAATTTTTTTAACATAGGCATTTTTTTCGTTACTTGTGTTATAAAGTAACTATTGCTACCTACCATCAAGATCGATACATAAAATAATAATATCAATCTGAAGTTAGCAAGGAACAAAAAAATGTAAAGTAAAAGATAAAAATGAAATGAGAATGTTTAAATTATGCTGACTACTTTTTAATCATTTAAAGCTGTTTAAAGTTTATCTAATGATTTAAAAGAATTATTTTGTTACAGTTTTAGTAAGTATCATGTAAATGCCATTTACATAGGAGAGCCCATTTCCTTATCATCTCCTAATCCCTTACCCTTAATCCTACTGTAGTCGGCAGCGCACTTGCAGCACCTGTAGCGTTGCTTGTGTTATAGGCGACGGTAGCCACCTACCATCAAGTGGACCGTCAGCCTGTCTGTCGACATAACATTAAAAAAAATGCATAAAATAAAAGTATCCATTTATAGTTATAAAAAAACATACCAGCAACATAAGTATTATTCTTGCTATAACAATTAATCAAATAGAAATTAATATCAAAAAACCTTTGTTCAAAATAAAAATACGAAATATAATAATGTATAATAAGCATACATATAATAAGCATATATATTACATTTAGTATTTTGATTAAAAAATTCAGTTTCTATTCTTACATACTTATTAGACCCACCGTGTTGGTACTCATTTGAGAGGTCTCGGAGAGTAGAATTTTTCGGTGAAGACGAAATTTCGAAATTCGCATTTTTGGACTTTTTCGAAAATATCTCGGGAGCGGTGCGTCGTAGACCACCCGTGTTGGTACTCATTTAAGAGGTCTCGGGGAGAGGAATTTTTTGACATAGGCATTTTTTTCGTTACTTGTGTTATAAAGTAACTATTGCTACCTACCATCAAGATCGATACATAAAAAATAATATCAATCTGAAGTTAGTAAGGAATAAAAAAATGTAAAGTAAAAGATAAAAATGAAATGAGAATGTTTAAATTATGCTGACTACTTTTTAATCACTTAAAGCTGTTTAAAGTTTATCTAATGATTTATCTATGAATTATTTTGTTACAGTTTTAGTGAGTATCATGTAAATGCATAAATTAAAAGTATCCATTTATATTTAGTTATAAAAAAAACATACCAGCAACATAAGTATTATTCTTGCTATAACAATTAATCAAATAGAAATTTATATCAAAAAACCTTTCTTCTTCAAAATAAAAATACAAAATATAATAATGTGAATAAAATAATAATAATATATACATATAATAATAAGCATATACATTACACATTTAGTATTTTGATTAAAAAATTCAGTCTCTATTCTTACATACTTATTAGACCCACCGTGTTTGTACTCATTTAAGAGGTTTCGGGGAGACGGATTTTTTGCAATAGACCAAATATCAAAATTTGACATTTGTGGTCTACTCAGTAGACCGTCGGTATCCATAGTAGGTAGACCCCCCGTGTTTGGTATCATTTGAAAGGTTTCAACGAGGACAATCCATTGACACCATCCCTCCCCCCCTCCCCCCACCCCCGAACGAAATACAAAACATATCCAAATCCTTACCAAAACAATTCAAAAGACCAACAGCAACACCCAAACCTAAACAATTTAGAAGAGCAAACACAATACCCACAACCACCCCAGAACCGGTCGAGGGGCTATCCCCCCGCGGGCTGCTTGCAGCCCGCGGCAACGAGCACAATCTAGTTAACAACTATAAAGCTGAAATACCACTCACTCATTCATAAAGTTCTCCGGGAAGGAGTCACCTGGGGATTCCCCTTTGTGGCGGATCGTAGTCTACGAGGAAAATTATCGACAAATTAATTCAAAGACCTCGGTACACCTCCCTGGTAAAAAGTCGGCGACGGGATCTCGGAAGGTACGAGAGCTAGAGATGGGGGGTTTACGGAATGTCATAGAGGGCCATCGGGGGTTACCAAATCGAGTCTCATCCCCATCCCGTTCATACATTTTTTTTATACTCCATACAAATTTTTTGGATTTTTCAAAGCGGGATATCTCCAAAACGGTCGAGGATAGGGAGGCGGTCACTTCGCCGGATAGTCATCGTCCCTCGAGGTCCAACGGCCTGGACCTTCATCCTCCCCCCACCTGCCCCCCTTCACCCCCCCTCCATACGAAATTTCCACTTTTGGCCAAAGGGATGGGGATACCCGCTAAACGGTCGGAGCTATCCCGGTGGTCTCTATGGCGGGTTTCCATCCTACCGTGAGGTGCTTCCTGGGGGTCAACCAGGTTTTCGGATTTCCCCCCCCTTCATCCCCCCTCCATACAACGTGGTCTTTTTTTGGAACAGCTACCTTTTCGCCCGGAAGGAGTCCACCCGGACCAGACTCTTGCACCTCGTTGGAGAGAGCATGAGTTTCCGCATTTCAGGAAGGCATCGAACCCTCGGTGTACCGACCTGGTAAAAAGTCGGCGACGGGATCTCGGAAGGTATTAGATCTAGGAAAGGGGGGTTTACGGAATGTCATAGAGGGTCATCGGGGGTTACCAAATCGAGTCTCATCCCCATCCCGTCCATACATTTTTTTTACACTCCATACAACTTTTTTGGATTTTTCAAAGCGGGATATCTCCGAAACGGTCGAGGATAGGGAGGCGGTCTCTTCGGCGGACGACCATCGTTCCTCGAGGTCCAACGGCTTGGACCTTCACCCTCCCCCCACCTGTCCCCCATCACCCCCCCTCCATACTAAATTACCGCTTTCGGCCGAAGGGATGGGGATACCCGCTAAACGGTCGGAGCTATCCCGGCGGTCTCTATGGCGGGCTTCCATCCCTCCTTAGGATGCTTCCTCGGGGCTATCCCGCTTTTCCGGTTTCTCCCCCCTTCATCCCACCTCCATACAAATTTTTATTTTTTTGGAACGGCTGCCATTTTGCCAGGAAGCAGTCGACTCGGGGTGGTCACTTCTATCCCACGTTATAGGGGATGACGTCTCGAGTTCCTCAGACCACCTGAACTCTCGGTATACCGACCTGGTATAAAGTCGGTGAGAGGTCCTCGGAAACTACGAGTCGCAGAGGGGCGCGGTTTACGGAATGTCATAGAGGGCCATCGGGGGTCACCAAATTGTAGCCCATCCTCATCCCGCCCATACATTATTTTTACACTCCATACAACGTTTTCGAAATTTCCAATCCACTTAAATCCCAAACGGTAGGACCCATCCCGGCGATCGCTTCGGAGGATAGCGATCGCTCCCCGAGCCCCATCGGCAGGGACCCTTATCTTCCCACTATCCCCATCCCTTCATCCCCCCTCCATACAAAATTACCACTTTTTCAGAAAGGGATGGGGATATCCGCCAAACGGTAGGAGGTATCCCGACGGTCTCTATGGCGGGCTTCCGTCCCTCCGTGGGATGCTTCCTCGGGGCTATCCCGCTTTTCCGGTTTCTCCCCCCTTCATCCCGCCTCCATACAATTTTTTAGTTTTTTTTGGAACGGCTACCTTTTCACTCGGAAGGAGTCGCCGGGGGACTCACTTATGTGGCGGATCGGAGAGGGGGTGGCTAATTGAGTATCAGAAATGTACCAAAGGTTGAGGATCGCAACCTGGTAAAAAGTCGGCGACGGGATCTCGGAAACTATAAATCGCAGAGGGGCGGGGTTTGCGGGATGTCATAGAGGACCATCGGGGGTCACCACGTCGCGACCCCCCCACTCCCCCCTCCATACGGTTTTTTTCACTCCATACAACCGACCGGGATCTTCGAATCCGCGTAGCTCCGAAAGGGTGAGACCTAGAACGGCGGTCACTTTGGAGGATGACCATCGCCCCCGGAGGTCCGTCATCTTGGACCGTCGCCGTCCCCCCACCTCCCCCCCTTCGGACCCCCTTCGTATAAATTCACACACTGTTAGGGATCTTTCACCCTTAAGAGACGGCGGTCGACGCGTCGCGGAGGGCCACGAGGTCGGGGTGCGCGAAAGACGAGGAGGGGGGAGCCGCGGGGGGAAAGGGGAGCGCGCAGCGCGACCCTCCCCCCCGGCCCGCCCTCCGAGGATTTCGCGCACCCCGACCTCGTGGCCCGAAGCGGCGCTAAGGGTCTGCCGGGGCGCCGAAAAAGTAAAAATTTTGATCCCCCCCTCGAACCCCCCGGCCGTATCTCGGAAACGGCGCGCCGCAGCTGGGTCGCGTTTGGGGTCGTCGGAGACGTCTCGGCGAGACGAATTTTTTGGTCGCGACAAAATTTCGAAATTCGCATTTTTGAACTTTTTCGAAAATATCTCGGGAGCGGTGCGTCGTGGACCACCCGTGTTGGTGCTCATTTGAGAGGTCTCCGGGAGACGGATTTTTTGCAATAGACCAAATATCACAATTTGACATTTGCGGTCTACTCGGTAGACCGTCGGTGACCGTGGAAGGCAGACCCCCCGTGTTGGGTATCATTTGAAAGGTCTCGACGAGAACAATCCATTTACACCATCCCCCGCCCCCCTCACCCCCCGCCCACCTCCGAAGAGTCACGAAATACAATACTTATATCCAAATCCTTACCAAAACAATTCATAAGACCCAAAGCCATACCATACCTAAACAATTTAGAAGAGCATTTCCAATACCACTCCAGAACCGGTCGAGGGGCTCCCCCCCCGCGGGCTGCTTGCAGTCCGCGGCCGCACGCAAAAACTAGTTAACAACTATAAAGCTGAAATACCACTCATTCATTCATAAAGTTTTCCGGGAAGGAGTCACCTGGGGATTCCCCTTTGTGGCGGATCGTAGTCTACGAGGAAAATTATCGACAAATTAATTCAAAGACCTCGGTACACCTCCCTGGTAAAAAGTCGGCGACGGGATCTCGGAAGTTATGAGAGCTAGGGATGGGGGGTTTACGGAACGTCATAGAGGGTCATCGGGGGTTACCAAATCGAGTCTCATCCCCATCCCGTTCATACATTTTTTTTATACTCCATACAAATTTTTGGAATTTTTCGAAGACGGATAACTCCAAAAGTGGTGAGGATAGGGAGGCGGTCACTTCGCCGGATAGTCATGGTCCCTCGAGGTCCAACGGCCTGGACCATCATCCTCCTCCCACCTGTCCTCCTTCACCCCCCCTCCGTACGAAATTACCGCTTTCGGCCAAAGGGGATGGGGATACCAGCTAAACGGTAGGAGCTATCCCGGAGGTCTCTATGGCGGGTTTCCATCCTACCGTGAGGTGCTTCCTGAGGGTCAACCAGGTTTTCGGATTTCCCCCCCTTCACCCCCCCTCCATACAACGTGGTCTTTTTTTGGAACAGCTACCTTTTCGCCCGGAAGGAGTCCACCCGGGCCAGACTCTTGCACCTCGTTGGAGAGAGGATGAGTTTCCGCATTTCAGGAAGGCATCGAACCCTCGGTGTACCGACCTGGTATGAAGTCGGCGAGAGGTCCTCGGAAACCGTGAGGGATAGAAGGATGACGTTTACGGAATGTCATAGGGGGTCATCGGGGGTTACCAAATTTAGTCTCATCCCCATCCCGTTCATACATTTTTTTTACACTCCATACAAATTTTTTGGATTTTTCAAAGCGGGATACCTCCACAACGGTCGAGGATAGGGAGGCGGTCTCTTCGGCGGACGACCATCGTTCCTCGAGGTCCAACGGCCTGGACCTTCACTCTCCCCCCACCTGTCCCCCTTCACCCCCCCTCCATACTAAATTACCGCTTTCGGCCAAAGGGATGGGGATACCCGCTAAACGGTCGGAGCTATCCCGGCGGTCTCTATGGCGGGTTTCCATCCCTCCTTAGGATGGTTTATCGGGGCTATCCCGCTTTTCCGATTTCTCCCCCCTTCATCCCACCTCCATACAAATTTTTATTTTTTTGGAACGGCTGCCATTTTCCCAGGAAGCAGTCGACTCGGGGTGGTCGTTTCTATCCCACGTTATAGGGGGTGACCTCGTGAGTTCCTCAGACTACCTCAACCCTCGGTACACCGACCTGGTATAAAGTCGGTGAGAGGTCCTCGGAAACTACGAGTCGCAGAGGGGCGTGGTTTACGGAATGTCATAGAGGGCCATCGGGGGTCACCAAATTGTCGCCCATCCTCATCCCGCCCGTACATAATTTTTACACTCCATACAACTTTTTCGAAATTTCCAATCCACTTAACTCCCAAACGGTGCGACCTATCCCGGCGATCGCTTCGGAGGATAGCGATCGCTCCCCGAGCCCCATCGGCAGGGACCCTTATCCTCCCACTATCCTCATCCCTTCATCCCCCCTCCATACAAAATTAGCACTTTTTCACAAAGGGATGGGGATATCCGCCAAACGGTAGGAGGTATCCCGACGGTCTCTATGGCGGGATTCCGTCCCTCCGTGAAATGGTTCCTCGGGGCTATCCCGCTTTTCCGGTTTCTCCCCCCTTCATCCCACCTCCATACAAATTTTTAGTTTTTTTTTGGAACGGCTACCTTTTCACCCGGAAGGAGTCGCCGGAGGAATCCCCATTGTAGCGGATCGGAGAGGGGGTGGCTCACTGAGTACCAGAACAGTACCAAAGGTTGAGGATCGCGACCTGGTGAAAATTCGGCGACGGGATCTCGGAAACTGTAAATCGCAGAGGAGCGGGGTTTGCGGGATGTCATAGAGGACCATCGGGGGTCACCACGTCGCGACCCCCCACTCCCCCCCCCCCCCTTCGGACCCCCTCCATACGAAATCCCACTATGTTAGGGATCTTTCGCCCTTAAGAGACGGCGGTCGACGCGTCGCGGAGGGCCACGAGGTCGGGGTGCGCGAAAGACGAGGAGGGGGGAGCCGCGGGGGGAAAGGGGAGCGCGCAGCGCGACCCTCCCCCCCGGCCCTCCCTCCGAGGATTTCGCGCACCCCGACCTCGTGGCCCGGAGCGGCGCTGAGGGTCTGCCGGGCCGCCGAAAAAGTAAAACTTTTGATCCCCCCCTCGAACCCCCCGGCCGTATCTCGGAAACGGCGCGCCGCAGCCGGGTCGCGTTTGGGGTCGTCGGAGACGTCTCGGCGAGACGAATTTTTTGGTCGCGACAAAATTTCGAAATTCCCATTTTTGGACTTTTTCGAAAATATCTCGGGAGCGGTGCGTCGCGGACCACCCGTGTCGGTACTCATTTGAGAGGTCTCGGGGAGACGGATTTTTTGCAATAGACCAAATATCACAATTTGACATTTGCGGTCTACTCGGTAGAGAGTCGGTAACCGTGGCAGGCAGACCCCCCGTGTTGGGTATCATTTGAAAGGTCTCGACGAGGACAATCCATTTACACCATCCCTCTTCACCCTCTCCCCCCCGCACACCCCCGAAACGTCACGAAATACAAAACATATATCCAAATCCTTACCAACACCCAATACCATACCTAAACAATTTAGAAGAGCAAACAAAAAACACAAAACCACTCCAAAACCAATCGAGGGGCTCCCCCCCCGCGGGCTGCTTGCAGTCCGCGGCCGCACGCAAAAACTAGTTAATATACTATAAAGCTGAAATACCACTCACTCACCCACCCTATTGATCTCCCGGAAGGAGTCACCTGCGGATTCCCCCTTGTGGCGGATCGGAGAGGGGGTTTCGATTCGAGTGGCAGTAAAATCCCGGATCCTCGGTATACCGACCTGGTAAAAAGTCGGGGTATGGATCTCGGAAACTATGAACCCGAGAGGGACCCGGTCTGCGGAATGTCATAGAGGGTCATCGGGGGTCTCCACACCGCGACCCCCCCCCTCTCCCCCCCATACGATTTTTTTACGCTCCATACAACCGTCCGGATCTTCGAATCCCCGCAGCTCCGAAACGGTGAGAGTCACGGCGGCGGTCACTTTGGGGGATAACATTGGCTCCCGGATATCCGTCGTCCGGGACCCTCGCCCTCCCCCCACCTCCCCCCCTTCGGACCCCCTCCATACAAAATCTCACTCTGTTAGGGATCTTTGGCCGCTAGAGGAGGGCGGTCGACCCGCCGCGCAGGGTCTCGACGCCGGGGGGGCGAACGACGAGGAGGGGGGAGGCGGGGGGGAAGGGGAGCGCGCAGCGCGACCCTCCCACCCGGCCCCCCCTCCGAGGAAGTTCGCGACCCCGGCGTCGAGGGCCGGAGCGGCGGCAAACGTCATCGGAGGGTTGCGGAATTACGTCCCTTTTGAATTTTTTACCCTTCGTCACCGCCCTCCGGACCCCCCGTCCCCTCCGCCCCCCCGCAATCGGGACCCGCAGGCGGTTCGACCGAAACACCCCGTGTTTGGGCTCGTTCGAACGGGCGCGGCGAATGGATTCCGACGGCTCCGACGGAATTCGGATTTGGCGCACCGGCCCTCCCCTCCACCTCCCCCTCCGTACGAAATCACACATCAAAGAGGTTCTTTCGTCGACGAAGAGACGGCGGTCGATCCGTCGCGGAGGGCGACGAGGTCGGCGAGCGCGAAAGACGAGGAGGGGGGTGGCGGGGGGGCAGGGAGCGCGCAGCGCGACCCTCCCCCCCGGCCCCCCCTCGGAGGATTGAGCGCGCGCCGGCCGAGCGGCCCGCAGCGGCGGCATGGGGTCTGGAAAAGTAAAAATTTTGACACCCCCCTCGAACCCCCCTGCCGTAACTCGGAAACGGCGCGACGCGGCCGGGTCGTGTTTGGGGTCGTAGGAGACGTCTCGGGGAGACGAATTTTTTGGTCGCGACGAAATTTCGAAATTCGCATTTTTGGACTTTTTCGAAAATATCTCGGGATCGGTGCGTCGCAGACCCCCCGTGTTGGTACTCATTTGGTAGGTCTCGGGGAGACGGATTTTTTGCAATAGACCAAATTTCCAAATTTGACATTTGCGGTCTACTCGGTAGACCGTCGGTGACCGTGGCGGGCAGACCCCCCGTGTTGGGTATCATTGGAAAGGTCTCGACGAGGACAATCCATTTACCATCGCAATTTCCCCCCCCCCCCCCCCCCCCCCTTCGGGTCCCTCTTCATACAAAAAACACACATCAAAGAGATTCTTTCGTCGACGAAGAGACGGCGGTCGATCCGTCGCGGAGGACTACGAGGACGGCGCGCGCGAAAGACGAGGAGGGGGAAGCCGGGGGGTAGGGGAGCGCGCAGCGCGACCCTCCCCCCCGGCCCCCCTCCGCGTATTTCGCGCACGCCGGCCGAGTGGTCCGGAGCGGCGGCACGGGGTTTGCCCTAGCGAAGGAAAAGTGAAAATTTTGAACCCCCCTCGAACCCCCCCGGTCGTAACTCGGAAACGACGCGACGCATTAGGGGCGTGTTTGGGGTCGTCGGAGACGTCTCGGGGAGAGGAATTTTTTGGCATAGGCAATTTTTGTTTCGATGATATTTCAGCAACGGCGCATCGCAGACCCCCCGTGTTGGTACTCATTTGAGAGGTCTCGGGGAGTAGAATTTTTTGACATAGGCAATTTTTCTTTCGATGATATTTCGGCAACGGCGCATCGCAGACCCCCCGTGTTGGTACTCATTTGAGAGGTCTCGGTGAGTAGAATTTTTTGACATAGGCAATTTTTCTTTCGATGATATTTCGGCAACGGCGCGTCGCAGACCCACCGTGTTGGTACTCATTTGAGAGGTCTCAGGGAGTAGAATTTTTTGACATAGGCAATTTTTGTTTCGACGATATTTCGGCAACGGCGCGTCGCAGACCCACCGTGTTGGTACTCATTTGAGAGGTCTCAGGGAGTAGAATTTTTGACATAGGCAATTTTTGTTTCGACGATATTTCGGCAACGGCGCGTCGCAGACCCACCGTGTTGGTACTCATTTGAGAGGTCTCGGCGAGTAGAATTTTTTGACATAGGTAATTTTTGTTTCGACGATATTTCAGCAGCGACGTATCGCAGACCCACCGTGTTGGTACTCATTTGAGAGGTCTCGGCGAGTAGAATTTGTTGACATAGGTAATTTTTGTTTCGACGATATTTCAGCAACGGCGCGTCGCAGACCCACCGTGTTGGTACTCATTTAAGAGGTCTCGGCGAGTAGAATTTTTTGACATAGGTAATTTTTGTTTCGACGATATTTCAGCAACGGCGCGTCGCAGACCCACCGTGT
This sequence comes from Bembecia ichneumoniformis, assembly GCA_910589475.2. Lineage (NCBI taxonomy): Eukaryota > Metazoa > Arthropoda > Insecta > Lepidoptera > Sesiidae > Bembecia > Bembecia ichneumoniformis. Next base: position 4,130,794 of record OU342537.1, on the reverse strand, counting down.
TGGTACTCATTTAAGAGGTCTCGGCGAGTAGAATTTTTTGACATAGGTAATTTTTCTTTCGATGATATTTCAGCAATGGCGCATCGTAGACCCTCCGTGTTGGTACTCATTGGAGAGGTCTCGGAGAGTAGAATTTTTCGGTGGAGACGAAATATCGAAATTTGCATTTTTGGACTTTTTCGAAAATATCTCGGGAGCGGTGCGTTAAGACCATCCGTGTTGGTACTCATTTAAGAGGTCCCGGGAAGACGAATTTTTTAGTGGAGATGAAATTTCCAAATTTGAATTTTTGGACTTTTTCGAAAATATCTTAGGAGCAGTGCGTCACAGACCCCCCGTGTTGGTACTCATTTGAGAGGTCTCGGTGAGTAGAATTTTTCGACATAGGTAATTTTTCTTTCGACGATATCTCAGCAACGGCGCGTCGCAGACCCACCGTGTTGGTACTCATTTGAGAGGTCTCGGGGAGAGGAATTTTTCGGTGAAGACGAAATTTCGAAATTCGCATTTTTGGACTTTTTCGACAATATCTCGGGAGTGGTGCATCGTAGACCACCCATGTTGGTACTCATTTAAGAGGTCTCGGGGTGAGGAATTTTTCCGTGTAGGCAAAATTTTGAAATTAGCATTTTTGGAGTTTTTCGAAAATATCTCGGTAGCGTTGTGTCGCAGATCCCCGGTGTTGATACTCATTTAACAGGTCTCGGGAAGACGAATTTTTTAGTGGAGACGAAATTTTGAAATTTGCATTTTTGGGATTTTTCGAAATTGTGTCAGAAGCGGTGCGTCGCAGACCACCCGGGTAGATACTTATTTAAGAAGATATTTATTTACCATCAAGATCTATACTTTAAAAAATAATATCAATCTGAAGTTATTAAGGAATAAAAAATTGTAACGTAAAAGATAAAAATGAAATGAGAATGATTAAATTATGCTGACTATTTTTTAATCATTTAAAGCTGTTTAAAGTATATTAGATTTAAAAGAACTATTTTGTTACAGTTTTAGTAAGTATCATGTAAATTCATAAAATTTAAGTATCAATTTATAGTTATAAAAAAACATACCAACAACATAAGTATTATTCTTGCTATAACAATTAATCAAATAGAAATTTTAATATCAAAAAACATTTCCTCAAAATAAAAATACAAAATATAATAATGTGAATAATATAATAATAATATAATAATAAGCATATACATTAAATTTAGTATTTTGATTAAAAAATTCAGTCTCTATTCTTACATACTTATTAGACCCACCGTGTTTGTACTCATTTAAGAGGTTTCGGGGAGACGGATTTTTTGCAATAGACCAAATATCAAAATTTGACATTTGTGGTCTACTCAGTAGACCGTCGGTATCCATAGTAGGTAGACCCCGTGTTTGGTATCATTTGAAAGGTTTCAACGAGGACAATCCATTGACACCATTCCCCCCCCCCCCCTCCCCCCACCCCCGAACGAAATACAAACCATATCCAAATCCTTACCAAAACAATTTGAAAGACCAACACCCAAACCTAAACAATTTAAAAGAGCAAATACCTACAACCACTCCAGAACCGGTCGAGGGGCTATCCCCCCGCGGGCTGCTTGCAGCCCGCGGCAACGAGCACAATCTAGTTAACAACTATAAAGCTGAAATACCACTCATTCATTCATAAAGTTTTCCGGGAAGGAGTCACCTGGGGATTCCCCTTTGTGGCGGATCGTAGTCTACGAGGAAAATTATCGATAAATTAATTCAAAGACCTCGGTACACCTCCCTGGTAAAAAGTCGGCGACGGGATCTCGGAAGTTATGAGAGCTAGGGATGGGGGGTTTACGGAATGTCATAGAGGGTCATCGGGGGTTACCAAATCGCGACTCATCCCCATCCCGTTCATACATTTTTTTTATACTCCATACGAATTTTTTGGATTTTTCAAAGCGGGATATCTCCGAAAGTGTCGAGGATAGGGAGGCGGTCTCTTCGGCGGACGGTCATCGTTCCTCGAGGTCCAACGGCCTGAACCTTCATCCTCCCCCCACCTGCCCCCCTTCACCCCCCCTCCATACGAAATTGCCACTTTTGGCCAAAGGGATGGGGATACCCGCTAAACGGTCGGAGCTATCCCGGCGGTCTCTATGGCGGGTTTCCATCGCTCCGTAGGGTGCTTCCTGGGGGTCAACCAGGTTTTCGGATTTCCCCCCCCTTCATCCCCCCTCCATACAACGTGGTCTTTTTTTGGAACAGCTACCTTTTAGCCCGGAAGGAGTCCACCCGGGCCAGACTCTTGCAGCTCGTTGGAGAGAGGATGAGTTTCCGCATTTCAGGAAGGCATCGAACCCTCGGTACACCGACCTGGTAAAAAGTCGATGAGAGGTCCTCGGAAACCGTGAGGGATAGAAGGATGACGTTTACGGAATGTCATAGGGGGTCATCGGGGGTTACCAAATTTAGTCTCATCCCCATCCCGTTCATACATTTTTTTTACACTCCATACAAATTTTTTGGATTTTTCAAAGCGGGATACCTCCACAACGGTCGAGGATAGGGAGGCGGTCTCTTCGGCGGACGACCATCGTTCCTCGAGGTCCAACGGCCTGGACCTTCACTCTCCCCCCACCTGTCCCCCTTCACCCCCCCTCCATACTAAATTACCGCTTTCGGCCAAAGGGATGGGGATACCCGCTAAACGGTCGGAGCTATCCCGGCGGTCTCTATGGCGGGTTTCCATCCCTCCATGGGATGCTTCCTCGGGCCTATCCCGGTTTTCCGGTTTCTCCCCCCTTCATCCCGCCTCCATACAAAATTTTATTTTTTTGGAACGGCTGCCATTTTACCAAGAAGCAGTCGACCAGGGGTGGTCGTTTCTATCCCACGTTATAGGAGGTGACGTCACAAGTTCCTCTGACCACCTGGTCCCTCGGTATACCGACCTGGTATAAATTCGGTGGGAGGTCCTCGGAAACTACGAGTCGCAGAGGGGCGGGGTTTACGGAATGTCATAGAGGGTCATCGGGGGTCACCAAATTGTCACCCATCCTCATCCCGCCCGTACATTTTTTTTACACTCCATACAACTTTTTTGAAATTTCCAATCCACTTAAATCCCAAACGGTGCGACCTATCCCTGCGATCGCTTCGGAGGATAGGGATCGCTCCCCGAGCTCCACCGGCCGGGACCGTCACCCTCCCCCCACCTGCCCTCCTTCACCCCCCCTCCATACAAAATTACCACTTTTTCAGAAAGGGATGAGGATATCCGCCAAACGGTAGGAGGTATCTCGACGGTCTCTATGGCGGGATTCCATCCCTCCGTGAAATGGTTCCTCGGGGCTATCCCGCTTTTCCGGATTATCCCCCCTTCATCCCACCTCCATACAAATTTTTAGTTTTTTTTGGAACGGCTACCTTTTCACCCGGAAGGAGTCACCGGAAGAATCCCCATTGTAGCGGATCGGAGAGGGGGTGGCTCACTGAGTACCAGGACAGTACCAAAGGTTGAGGATCGCGACCTGGTAAAAATTCGGCGACGGGATCTCGGAAACTGTAAATCGCAGAGGAGCGGGGTTTGCGGGATGTCATAGAGGACCATCGGGGGTCACCACGTCGCGACCCCCCCACTCCCCCCATTCATTTTTTTACTCTCTCCCCCTTCGGACCCCCTCCGTACGAAATTCCACTATGTTAGGGATCTTTCGCCCTTAAGAGACGGCGGTCGACGCGTCGCGGAGGGCCACGAGGTCGGGGTGCGCGAAAGACGAGGAGGGGGGAGCCGCGGGGGGAAAGGGGAGCGCGCAGCGCGACCCTCCCCCCCGGCCCTCCCTCCGAGGATTTCGCGCACCCCGACCTCGTGGCCCGGAGCGGCGCTGAGGGTCTGCCGGGGCGCCGAAAAAGTAAAAATTTTGATCCCCCCCTCGAACCCCCCGGCCGTATCTCGGAAACGGCGCGCCGCAGCCGGGTCGCGTTTGGGGTCGTCGGAGACGTCTCGGCGAGACGAATTTTTTGGTCGCGACAAAATTTCGAAATTCCCATTTTTGGACTTTTTCGAAAATATCTCGGGAGCGGTGCGTCGCGGACCACCCGTGTCGGTACTCATTTGAGAGGTCTCCGGGAGACGGATTTTTTGCAATAGACCAAATATCACAATTTGACATTTGCAGTCTACTCTAGACCGTCGGTAACCGTGGCAGGCAGACCCCCCGTGTTGGGTATCATTTGAAAGGTCTCGACGAGGACAATCCATTTACACCACCCCCCCTCCCCCCTCTCCCCCCGTCCACACCCGAAGAGTCACGAAATACAATACTTATATCCAAATCCTTACCAAAACAATTCATAAGACCCAATACCACACCATACCTAAACAATTTAGAAGAGTAAATACAAAACCACTCCAGAACCGGTCGAGGGGCTCCCCCCCCGCGGGCTGCTTGCAGTCCGCGGCCGCACGCAAAAACTAGTTAATATACTATAAAGCTCAAATACCACTTATCACTGACATGGTTGTTCTCCTAGAAGGAGTCACCGGGGGATTCCCCCGCGTAGCGGATCGGAGAGGGGGTGGCTTATCGAGTAGCAGAAAAATCCCGAATCCTCGGTATACCGATCTGGTAAAAAGTTGGGGTATGGATCTCGGAAACTATCAACCCGAGAGGGACCCGGTTTGCGGAATGTCATAGAGGGTCATCGGGGGTCTCCACACCGCGACCCCCCCCCTCTCCCCCCCATACGTTTTTTTTACGCTCCATACAACCGTCCGGATCTTCGAATCCCCGCAGCTCCGAAACGGTGAGAGTCATGGCGGCGGTCACTTTGGGTGATAACATTGGCTCCCGGATATCCGTCGTCCGGGACCCTCGCCCTCCCCCCATCTGGCCCCCTTCGGACCCCCTCCGTACAAAATCACACTTTCGTATGGATCTTTCGCCTTTGGAGGAGGGCGGTCGACCCGCCGCGGAGGGTCTCGTCGCCGGGGTGGCGAACGACGAGGAGGGGGGAGGCGGGGGGGAAGGGGAGCGCGCAGCGCGACCCTCCCCCCCGGCCCCCCCTCCGAGGAAGTTCGCGACCCCGGCGTCGAGGGCCGGAGCGGCGGCAAACGTCATCGGAGGGTTGCGGAATTACGTCCCTTTTGAATTTTTTACCCTTCGTCACCGCCCTCCGGACCCCCGTCCCCTCCGCCCCCCCGCAATCGGGACTCGCAAGCGGTTCGACCGAAACACCCCGTGTTTGGGCTCGTTCGAACGGGCGCGGCGAATGGACTCCGACGGCTCCGACGGAATTCGGATTTGGCGCACCGGCCCTCCCCTCCACCTCCCCCTCCGTACGAAATCAAACCTCAAAGAGGTCCCTTCACCTGTGAAGAGACGGCGGTCGATCCGTCGCGGAGGGCAACGAGGCCGGCGAGCGCGAAAGACGAGGAGGGGGGTGGCGGGGGGGCAGGGGAGCGCGCAGCGCGACCCTCCCCCCCGGCCCCCCCTCCGAGGATTGAGCGCGCGCCGGCCGAGCGGCCCGCAGCGGCGGCATGGGGTCTGGAAAAGTAAAAATTTCGACACCCCCTCGAACCCCCCCGGTCGTAACTCGGAAACGGCGCGACGCAGCCGGGTCGCGTTTGGGGTCGTAGGAGACGTCTCGGGGAGAGGAATTTTTCGGTCGAGACGAAGTTTCAAAATTCGCATTTTTGGACTTTTTCGAAAATATCTCGGGATCGGTGCGTCGCAGACCCCCCGTGTCGGTGCTCATTTGGGAGGTCTCCGGGAGACGGATTTTTTGCAATAGACCAAATTTCAAAATTTGACATTTGCGGTCTACTTGGTAGACCGTCGGTGACCGTGGCGGGCAGACCCACCGTGTTTGGTATCGTTTGAAATGTCTCGACTAGGACAATCCATTTATACCATCGCTCTTCCCCCAACACCCCCCCTTCGGACCCCCTCCATACAAAAAACACACATCAAAGAGATTCTTTCGCCGACGAAGAGACGGCGGTCGATCCGTCGCGGAGCGGCGGCACGGGGTCCGCCCGAACGAAGGAAAAGTGAAAATTTTAAACCCCCCTCGAACCCCCCCGGTCGTAACTCGGAAACGACGCGACGCATTCGGGGCGTGTTTGGGGTCGTCGGAGACGTCTCGGGGAGCCGAATTTATTGGTCGCGACAAAATTTCAAAATTCGCATTTTTGGATTTTTCGAAAATATCTAGGGAGCGATGCGTCGCACACCCCCCGTGTTGGTACTCATTTGAGAGGTCTCGGCGAGTAGAATTTTTTGACATAGGTAATTTTTCTTTCCGTGATATTTCAGCAACGGCGCATCGCAGACCCACCGTGTTGGTACTCATTTGAGAGGTCTCGGGGAGTAGAATTTTTTGACATAGGTAATTTTTCTTTCCGTGATATTTCAGCAACGGCGCGTCGCAGACCCACCGTGTTGGTACTCATTTGAGAGGTCTCGGGGAGTAGAATTTTTTGACATAGGTAATTTTTCTTTCCGTGATATTTCAGCAACGGCGCGTCGCAGACCCACCGTGTTGGTACTCATTTGAGAGGTCTCGGGGAGAGGAATTTTTCCGTAAAGACGAAATTTCGAAATTTGCATTTTCGGACTTTTTCGAAAATATCTCGGGAGCGGTGCGCCGTAGACCCCCCGTGTTGGTACTCATTTGAGAGGTCTCGGAGAGTAGAATTTTTCGGTGAAGACGAAATTTCGAAATTCGCATTTTTGGACTTTTTCGAAAATATCTCAACAACGGTGCATCGCACACCACCCGTGTTGGTACTTATTTAAGAGGTCTCGGAGAGTAGAACTTTTCAGTGGAGACGAAATTTCGAAATTTGCATTTTTGGACTTTTTCGAAAATATCTCGGGAGCGGTGCGTTATAGACCGTTCGTGTTGGTACTCATTTAAGAGGTCTCGGGAAGATGAATTTTTTAGTGGAGATGAAATTTCGAAATTTGAATTTTTGGACTTTTTCGAAAATATCTTAGGAGCGGTGCGTCACGGACCCCCCGTGTTGGCACTCATTTAAGAGGTTGCGGTGAGACGAATTTTTTTAACATAGGCATTTTTTTCGTTACTTGTGTTATAAAGTAACTATTGCTACCTACCATCAAGATCGATACATAAAATAATAATATCAATCTGAAGTTAGCAAGGAACAAAAAAATGTAAAGTAAAAGATAAAAATGAAATGAGAATGTTTAAATTATGCTGACTACTTTTTAATCATTTAAAGCTGTTTAAAGTTTATCTAATGATTTAAAAGAATTATTTTGTTACAGTTTTAGTAAGTATCATGTAAATGCCATTTACATAGGAGAGCCCATTTCCTTATCATCTCCTAATCCCTTACCCTTAATCCTACTGTAGTCGGCAGCGCACTTGCAGCACCTGTAGCGTTGCTTGTGTTATAGGCGACGGTAGCCACCTACCATCAAGTGGACCGTCAGCCTGTCTGTCGACATAACATTAAAAAAAATGCATAAAATAAAAGTATCCATTTATAGTTATAAAAAAACATACCAGCAACATAAGTATTATTCTTGCTATAACAATTAATCAAATAGAAATTAATATCAAAAAACCTTTGTTCAAAATAAAAATACGAAATATAATAATGTATAATAAGCATACATATAATAAGCATATATTACATTTAGTATTTTGATTAAAAAATTCAGTTTCTATTCTTACATACTTATTAGACCCACCGTGTTGGTACTCATTTGAGAGGTCTCGGAGAGTAGAATTTTTCGGTGAAGACGAAATTTCGAAATTCGCATTTTTGGACTTTTTCGAAAATATCTCGGGAGCGGTGCGTCGTAGACCACCCGTGTTGGTACTCATTTAAGAGGTCTCGGGGAGAGGAATTTTTTGACATAGGCATTTTTTTCGTTACTTGTGTTATAAAGTAACTATTGCTACCTACCATCAAGATCGATACATAAAAAATAATATCAATCTGAAGTTAGTAAGGAATAAAAAAATGTAAAGTAAAAGATAAAAATGAAATGAGAATGTTTAAATTATGCTGACTACTTTTTAATCACTTAAAGCTGTTTAAAGTTTATCTAATGATTTATCTATGAATTATTTTGTTACAGTTTTAGTGAGTATCATGTAAATGCATAAATTAAAAGTATCCATTTATATTTAGTTATAAAAAAAACATACCAGCAACATAAGTATTATTCTTGCTATAACAATTAATCAAATAGAAATTTATATCAAAAAACCTTTCTTCTTCAAAATAAAAATACAAAATATAATAATGTGAATAAAATAATAATAATATATACATATAATAATAAGCATATACATTACACATTTAGTATTTTGATTAAAAAATTCAGTCTCTATTCTTACATACTTATTAGACCCACCGTGTTTGTACTCATTTAAGAGGTTTCGGGGAGACGGATTTTTTGCAATAGACCAAATATCAAAATTTGACATTTGTGGTCTACTCAGTAGACCGTCGGTATCCATAGTAGGTAGACCCCCCGTGTTTGGTATCATTTGAAAGGTTTCAACGAGGACAATCCATTGACACCATCCCTCCCCCCCTCCCCCCACCCCCGAACGAAATACAAAACATATCCAAATCCTTACCAAAACAATTCAAAAGACCAACAGCAACACCCAAACCTAAACAATTTAGAAGAGCAAACACAATACCCACAACCACCCCAGAACCGGTCGAGGGGCTATCCCCCCGCGGGCTGCTTGCAGCCCGCGGCAACGAGCACAATCTAGTTATAAACTATAAAGCTCAAATACCACTGACACATCATCATTGATATGGTTGTTCTCCCGGAAGGAGTCACCGGGGGATTCCCCCGCGTAGCGGATCGGAGAGGGGGTGGCCATCTCACCAGCGGAAAAATCCCGGATCCTCGGTATACCGATCTGGTAAAAAGTCGGGGTATGGATCTCGGAAACTATCGACCCGAGAGGGACCCGGTTTGCGGAATGTCATAGAGGGCCATCGGGGGTCTCCACATCGCGACCCCCCCCTCTCCCCCCCATACGATTTTTTTACGCTCCATACAACCGTCCGGATCTTCGAATCCCCTTAGCTCCTAAACGGTGAGAGTCATCGCGGCGGTCACTTTGGGAGATAACCTTGGCTCCCGGATATCCGTCGTCCGGGACCCTCGCCCTCCCCCCATCTGGCCCCCTTCGGACCCCCCCCATACAAAATCACACTCTGTTATGGATCTTTTGTTTTGGAGGAGGGCGGTCGACCCGCCGCGGAGGGTCTCGACGCCGGGGGGGCGAACGACGAGGAGGGGGGAGCCGGGGGGGCAGGGGAGCGCGCAGCGCGACCCTCCCCCCCCCGCCCCCCCTCCGAGGAAGTTCGCGACCCCGGCGTCGAGGGCCGGAGCGGCGGCAAAGGTCATCGGAGGGTTGCGGAATTACGTCCCTTTTGAATTTTTTACCCGTCACCCTGCCCTCCGGACCCCCCTCCCCCTCCGCCCCCCCGCAATCGGGACTCGCAAGCGGTTCGACCGAAACACCCCGTGTTTGGGCTCCTTCGAACGGGCTCGCCGGATGGATTTCGATGGCTCCGACGGAATTTAGATTTAGCTCACTTGACCTCCCCTCCACCTCCCCCTTCGTACGAAACCAAACCTCAAAGAGGGTCCCTTCACCTATGAAATAATGCTGTGCTTTCCTGTAATTTAAATTCATACTTATAATGTTTTTTTTTTTTTTGTTTAAATGTGTTGTTATGTCTAAGTATGTATTTAGTTGGTAAGCCTTGTCAAATAAATAAATAAATAAATAAATAAATGAAGAGACGGCGGTCGATCCGTCGCGGAGGGCAACGAGGCCGGCGAGCGCGAAAGACGAGGAGGGGGGTGGCGGGGGGGCAGGGGAGCGCGCAGCGCGACCCTCCCCCCCGGCCCCCCCTCCGAGGATTGAGCGCGCGCCGGCCGAGCGGCCCGCAGCGGCGGCATAGGATCTGGAAAAGTAAAAATTTTGACACCCCCTCAAACCCCCTCGGTCGTAATTCGGAAACGGCGCGACGCAGCCGGGTCGCGTTTGGGGTCGTCGGAGACGTCTCGGGAAGAGGAATTTTTTGGTCGCGACAAAATTTCAAAATTCGCATTTTTGGACTTTTTCGAAAATATCTCGGGAGCGGTGCGTCGCAGACCCCCCGTGTTGGTGCTCATTTGGGAGGTCTCCGGGAGACGGATTTTTTGCAATAGACCAAATTTCAAAATTTGACATTTGCGGTCTACTCAGTAGACCGTCGGTAACCGTGGCAGGCAGACCCCCCGTGTTGGGTATCATTTGAAAGGTCTCGACGAGGACAATCCATTGACACCATCCCCCCTCCCCCCTCTCCCCCCGCCCACCCCCGAAACGTCACGAAATACAAAACATATATCCAAATCCTTACCAAAACAATTCTAAAGACCCAATACTTTACCAAAACAATTCTAAAGACCCAATACCACCCCAGAACCGGTCGAGGGGCTATCCCCCCGCGGGCTGCTTGCAGCCCGCGGCAACGAGCGGAAGCTAGTTAACAAACTATAAAGCCGAAATACCACTCACTGACTCACTGATTGGGTGACATTTCTTTCCGGGAAGGAGCCGCGGGGGCGTTCGCCTCTCTGGCCGGTCGCGGAGTACGAATAAAGTTGTCGAGAAATTAATTCAAAGACCTCGCCACCTCGACCTGGTAAAAAGTCGGCGAAGGGATCTCGGAAAGTAAGAGAGCTAGAAGAGATCGGAATGCGGAACGTCACAGAGCGTCATCGGGGGTTACCGAATCGCGACCCATCCCCGTCCCGCCCATACATTTTTTTTACACTCCATACAACTTTTTTGAAATTTCCAATCCCCGTAGCTCCAAAACCATAAGGAATAGTGATATCGCGTCTTTGGCGGATAACCGTTTCTCCCCGAGGTCCATCGGCTGGGACCGTCGCCCTTGCCCTACCTCCCCCCATTCACCCCCCCTCCATACAAAATTGCCGCTTTTGACGAAAGGGATGGCACTATCCGCTAAACGGTGCGAGATATCCCGACGGTCACTATGGCGGGTTTCCATCTCACCGCGAAGTGCTTCCTAGGGGTCAACCAGATTTTTGATTTCGCCCCCCCTTCTGCACCCCTCCATACAAATTTTTCGTTTTCTGGAACGGCCAATTTTTCACCGAGAAGGGGTCGACTTGCGACGCTCTTTCGCAACCGATCGGATAGACGGTGAAGTCACGCGGATCAGAAGTTTCTCGAAGCTCCGATATGACTACCTGGTAAAAAGTTGACGGGAAGTACTCGGGAACGATGAGTCGCCGAGGGACAGCGTTTGCGGAATGTCATAGAGGGTCATCGGGGGTTACCAAATCGCGACCCATCCCCGTCCCGCCCATACATTTTTTTTACACTCCATACAACTTTTTTGAAACCATAGGGAATAGTGATATCGTGTCTTTGGCGGATAACCATTTCTTCTCGAAGTCCATATTGACAGGGACGATCATCCTTGCTCCGTGAATGTCCAACCAACACCTACTCATACTACTAAAAAGAGAGCTCTCTAGGTCACACAAGGGGTTACGTCATCAACATGAGCCCGACCGAACCGAACGTTCGCATAGACGCTAGCGCCACAGTTTGGCCGCGGTACATTTATACTATTTGGATTTGAAGCGTCATTAAGCGTCATTCTTTTTCAAAAGTTAGAAAAAATGCTGTCACAGTTTAAAATCGTGTATTTTAAATTATAACTAAATATGTATTTAAAAAAAAAACGATGAAACGCGCCATTAATTAAATGGACAACTTTCAACCAAACAAGCACTAATGCGAACGTAAGATATATTTTTTATTAACTTTTAAAATAACATAACCTCTTTTTATCGTATAACATCTCTGTTTGTTATCAATTATTGCAGGTTTGCGAACATCATTTTACAGAAAAGTACATTTTCCAGCTGAGAAGTATGAAGAGAAATATTGCAAGAAAGTAGTTGTGAACTTATAATAAGGATGCAAGTGAATATTTAAAAAATACATGTTCAGTGACTATAGTGATTTTTTATTTGTTTATTTAATCATAATTCATAAGGTATGTGGAATCAGTGAGCTATTATGTACTAACGTACTGTGGAATATAAATAACTGTAAAGAAAGGTAATGTAGTCATAGCAATGTCAAATATTCTGAAATATCAGTCTCTGTAACTTTTCATCATAATTTGGGGTTCAAATTGTTTAAAAACCACAATGAATTGAAAAGGATCCATAAGGAAACTTATCCAAAAAGATAAATAATATCAGACATAGTTATTTGCATTTTCAATCGAATTTGAGGTTGGGGTATAGTAAAGGGCGGCACTTTTTTTTTACAATAATTTTTTTTTGCCAATGGAATAAGCAACAATTGCAAAGATATTGTATTCATTTACAAAATGTGTTTTTACAAGACTTATTTGTGATGAAAAGAAATTGGTTAGGTTCTGGAATGTATATGAAATAAGTGTGAGTGGAGCGAGCCAGAATACTGATGTTGGCAAAAAGACTGTATACTTATTACAAAATGTGCATTACGATACTCGCCCCATACAAAAACATATATTATTATGTTGTTGTAATAGGAATACTCTTATAATTGGTTTATTATATTTAATTGGCTTTAATATTGTGATGTGTATGATATTATGCCATATTTCAATTCACTGCCTAAATTTAATATAGTATATAAATATCCTGCAGATCAATATAAACCATAAATTTTTGTTTTTGGTACAGTTCATATAGGTACTGAAATGCATTGGAAATAATTGGCTTATCTGAATTTATTCGAATATTGGCCAACTTCAGCCTACCTATACCTAGCTATACAAAATGCCATACTTTCTGTTAATTCACAGAATAAATTTTAACACTGTTTTTTATGGAAACCATTTTAAAGTAGTGGAATACAGTTAAGAATAAAGATAAGTGACTAAGGGATAATTACATATCGCCTCTCTCACCTAACCAGAAAAATTATAACTATTTAAATAAATGTCATGCTTAGATCATTGGAAAATACTTACTACTATTATACTCATGCTACATGTACCCTAATACAATTAACAAATTAGGTAGGTAGTGTATTAATGAATTAAATTTTAATTGCCTGGTTAAATTCACATATAGAGGTATGGCTGGATCTCAGTCCTATGTAATTTCAATGAAACAATATTTGAAATTGAATCAAAGCTCCAGAGTACCTACAATCTTTGTTTCCCTTAACTATAAAATCTCATACTTTTGGACAATGTAAGATATACGCATTACAGACAATCTTTCCAATGATCAAAGTAATACCTACATAGTTGTAGCTCAGAAACAGAAAACTTGAGTTTTAACATCGGTGTCTCTGAACAATATAGGTATTAAGTATTATCATAAATAACCATATCCAGTTACCCATTCTCACTTAACATTGTACAAAAGTTAATAAAAATAGGCACAAATATCATTAAGTAGGTACTTAGTGGTACTTATCCAATGAAGAAATTAATGTAGATATAAATTGTAATCATGAACTAATTAAAAGTTTAGATATGAGGAGGATTACTACTGCCACACAATGATGATGTTAATTTATTTCTGTTTATTTAGTTATTATTGTAGTGAATAAAATAAATTGTGAGGAATTTTTAAATTTTCAAAATATTACATATTATATTTTATTTTATTGCATCATCAGCTGTGGACACTGAACGCGAAACGACATAGAGAATACAATGGATAAGACATAGAACACTTAGTATGAAAGACAAGGAGTAAGAAGGGAATTGAGCACACTCGTAATAATAATACTTGTAAGAATTTTATGAAAATTTATTAAGACTATTGTTTACGACTTATAATCAAGACTAAAGACTAATTATGCTCAAGACTCGGCGTAATAAGACGAAAGACTTATTAACTGACGAAAATATTGTCGAAATGCCTAGGTACTGAAGATTTCGAAGGTACAAAGACCAAAAATGAACCCCGAAGCGCCGCAGAAGTGCGTCCCTTGAATTTTAACCCGTCACCCCGGCTTGCAGCCCTCGGCATCGAGCAACCTACCACTTCACACACCCTCGACTTAGTTGCGATAACCCTCCGCGGGCTGCTTGCAGCCCTCGGCATCGAGCAACCTACCACTTCACACACCCTCGACTTAGTTGCGATAACCCTCCGCGGGCTGCTTGCAGCCCTCGGCATCGAGCAACCTACCACTTCACACACCCTCGACTTAGTTGCGATAACCTTCCGCGGGCTGCTTGCAGCCCTCGGCATCGAGCAACCTACCACTTCACACACCCTCGACTTAGTTGCGATAACCTTCCGCGGGCTGCTTGCAGCCCTCGGCATCGAGCAACCTACCACTTCACACACTACCTCGACTTAGTTGCGATAACCCTCCGCGGGCTGCTTGCAGCCCTCGGCATCGAGCAACCTACCACTTCACACACCCTCGACTTAGTTGCGATAACCCTCCGCGGGCTGCTTGCAGCCCTCGGCATCGAGCAACCTACCACTTCACACACCCTCGACTTAGTTGCGATAACCCTCCGCGGGCTGCTTGCAGCCCTCGGCAACGAGCAACCTACCACTTCACACACCCTCGACTTAGTTGCGATAACCTTCCGCGGGCTGCTTGCAGCCCTCGGCATCGAGCAACCTACCACTTCACACCCTTCCTCGACTTAGTTGCGATAACCCTCCGCGGGCTGCTTGCAGCCCTCGGCATCGAGCAACCTACCACTTCACACACCCTCGACTTAGTTGCGATAACCCTCCGCGGGCTGCTTGCAGCCCTCGGCATCGAGCAACCTACCACTTCACACACCCTCGACTTAGTTGCGATAACCCTCCGCGGGCTGCTTGCAGCCCTCGGCATCGAGCAACCTACCACTTCACACACTTCCTCGACTTAGTTGCGATAACCCTCCGCGGGCTGCTTGCAGCCCTCGGCATCGAGCAACCTACCACTTCACACACCCTCGACTTAGTTGCGATAACCCTCCGCGGGCTGCTTGCAGCCCTCGGCATCGAGCAACCTACCACTTCACACACCCTCGACTTAGTTGCGATAACCCTCCGCGGGCTGCTTGCAGCCCTCGGCATCGAGCAACCTACCACTTCACACACCCTCGACTTAGTTGCGATAACCCTCCGCGGGCTGCTTGCAGCCCTCGGCATCGAGCAACCTACCACTTCACACACCCTCGACTTAGTTGCGATAACCCTCCGCGGGCTGCTTGCAGCCCTCGGCATCGAGCAACCTACCACTTCACACACCCTCGACTTAGTTGCGATAACCCTCTGCGGGCTGCTTGCAGCCCGCAGCATCGAGCAACCTACAACTTCCGCGGGCTGCTTGCAGCCCGCGGCATCGAGCAACCTACCCTGGTTGCGAAAACCCTCTGCGGGCTGCTTGCAGCCCGCAGCATCGAGCAACCTACTAGTTAACAACTATAAAGCTGAAATACCACTCATTCATTCATAAAGTTTTCCGGGAAGGAGTCACCTGGGGATTCCCCTTTGTGGCGGATCGTAGTCTACGAGGAAAATTATCGACAAATTAATTCAAAGACCTCGGTACACCTCCCTGGTAAAAAGTCGGCGACGGGATCTCGGAAGTTATGAGAGCTAGGGATGGGGGGTTTACGGAATGTCATAGAGGGTCATCGGGGGTTACCAAATCGAGTCTCATCCCCATCCCGTCCATACATTTTTTTTAAACTCCATACAATTTTTTTGAATTTTTCGAAGACGGATAACTCCAAAAGTGGTGAGGATAGGGAGGCGGTCACTTCGCCGGATAGTCATCGTCCCTCGAGGTCCAACGGCCTGGACCTTCATCCTCGCTCCATCCCCACCACTTCACCCCCCCTCCATACGAATTTACCACTTTTGGCCAAAGGGATGGGGATACCAGCTAAACGGTCGGAGCTATCCCGACGGTCTCTATGGCGGATTTCCATCCTACCGTGAGGAGCTTGCTGGGGGTCAACCAGGTTTTCGGATTTCCCCCCCTTCATCCCCCCTCCATACAACGTTGTCTTTTTTTGGAACAGCTACCTTTTCGCCCGGAAGGAGTCCAGCCGGGCCAGACTCTTGCACCTCGTCGGAGAGAGGATGAGTTTCCGCATTTCAGGAAGGCATCGAACCCTCGGTGTACCGACCTGGTATGAAGTCGGCGACGGGATCTCGGAAGGTATGAGAGCTAGGAAGGGGTGGTTTACGGAATGTCATAGAGGGTCATCGGGGGTTACCAAATCGAGTCTCATCCCCATCCCGTCCATACATTTTTTTTACACTCCATACAAATTTTTTGGATTTTTCAAAGCGGGATACCTCCACAACGGTCGAGGACAGGGAGGCGGTCTCTTCGGCGGACGACCATCGTTCCTCGAGGTCCAACGGCCTGGACCTTCACTCTCCCCCCACCTGTCCCCCTTCACCCCCCCTCCATACTAAATTACCGCTTTCGGCCAAAAGGATGGGGATACTCGCTAAACGGTCGGAGCTATCCCGGCGGTCTCTATGGCGGGCTTCCGTCCCTCCGTGGGATGCTTCCTCGGGGCTATCCCGCTTTTCCGGTTTCTCCCCCCTTCATCCCACCTCCATACAAATTTTTATTTTTTTGGAACGGCTGCCATTTTGCCAGGAAGCACTCGACTCGGGGTGGTCGCTTCTATCCCACGTTATAGGGGGTGACGTCACGAGTTCCTCAGACGACCTGAACCCTCGGTACACCGACCTGGTATAGAGTCGGTGAGAGGTCCTCGGAAACTAAGAGTCGCAGAGGGGCGCGGTTTATGGAATGTCATAGAGGGTCATCGGGGGTCACCAAATTGTCACCCATCCTCATCCCGCCCGTACATTATTTTTACACTCCATACAACTTTTTCGAAATTTCCAATCCACTTAACTCCCAAACGGTGCGTCCTATCCCGGCGATCGCTTCGGAGGATAGCGATCGCTCCCCGAGCCCCACCGGCCGGGACCGTCACCCTCCCCCCACCTGCCCCCCTTCACCCCCCCTCCATACAAAATTACCACTTTTTCAGAAAGGGATGGGGATATCCGGCAAACTATAGGAGGTATCCCGGCGGTCTCTATGGCGGGTTTCCATCCCTCCGTGGAATGGTTCCTCGGGGCTATCCCGCTTTTCCGGTTTATCCCCCCTTCATCCCACCTCCATACAAATTTTCTGGAACGGCTACCTTTTCACCCGGAACGAGTCGCCGGAGGAATGCCCATTGTAGCGGATCGGAGAGGGGGTGGCTGACTGAGTACCAGAACAGTGCCAAAGGTTGAGGTTCGCGACCTGGTAAAAATTCGGCGACGGGATCTCGGAAACTATAAATCGCAGAGAGGCGGGGTTTACGGGATGTCATAGAGGACCATCGGGGGTCACCACGTCGCGACCCCCCCCACCCCCCCTCCCTTCGGACCCCCTCCATACGAAATCCCACTATGTTAGGGATCTTTCGCCCTTAAGAGACGGCGGTCGACGCGTCGTGGCCCGGAGCGGCGCTGAGGGTCTGCCGGGGCGCCGAAAATGTAAAAATTTTGATCCCCCCCTCGAACCCCCCGGCCGTATCTCGGAAACGGCGCGCCGCAGCCGGGTCGCGTTTGGGGTCGTCGGAGACGTCTCGGCGAGACGAATTTTTTGGTCGCGACAAAATTTCGAAATTCTCATTTTTGGACTTTTTCGAAAATATCTCGGGAGCGGTGCGTCGCGGACCCCCCGTGTTGGTGCTCATTTGAGAGGTCTCAAGGAGACGAATTTTTTGCAATAGACCAAATTTCACAATTTGACATTTGCGGTCTACTCGGTAGACCGTCGGTAACCGTGGCAGGCAGACCCCACGTGTTGGGTATCATTTGAAAGGTCTCGACGAGGACAATCCATTTACACCATCCCCCTTCACCCTCTCCCCCCCGCACACCCCCGAAACGTCACGAATTACAATACTTATATCCAAATCCTTACCAAAACAATTCTAAAGACCAAAAACCATACCTAAACAATTTTTAAGAGCAATTGGAATACCGTTGCAACACCACTCGAGGGGCTCCCCCCCCCGCGGGCTGCTTGCAGTCCGCGGCCGCACGCAAAAACTAGTTAACAACTATAAAGCCGAAATACCACTCATCAAGTTCTCCGGGAAGCGGTCACCTGGGGATTCCCCTTTGTGGCGGATCGTAGAGTACAAACAAAATCAATGACAGATTAAATCAAGACCCTCGGTACACCTCCCTGGTAAAAAGTCGGCGACGGGATCTCGGAAGGTACGAGAGCTAGGGATGGGAGGTTTACGGAACGTCATAGAGGGCCATCGGGGGTTACCAAATCGAGTCTCATCCCCATCCCGTTCATACTTTTTTTTTATACTCCATACAAATTTTTTGAATTTTTCGAAGACGGATAACTCCAAAAGTGGCGAGGATAGGGAGGCGGTCACTTCGGCGGACGATCATCGTTCCTCGAGGTCCAACGGCCTGGACCTTCATCCTCCCTCCACCTGCCCCCCTTCACCCCCCCTCCATACGAATTTGCCGCTTTTGGCGAAAGAGATGGGGATACCAGCTAAACGGTAGGAGCTATCCCGGAGGTCTCTATGGCGGATTTCCATCCTATCGTGAGGAGCTTCCTGGGGGTCAACCAGGTTTTCGGATTTTCCCCCCCTTCATCCCCCCTCCATACAACGTGGTCTTTTTTTGGAACAGCTACCTTTTAGCCCGGAAGGAGTCCACCCGGGCCAGACTCTTGCACCTCGTTGGAGAGAGGATGAGTTTCCGCATTTCAGGAAGGCATCGAACCCTCGGTGTACCGACCTGGTATGATGTCGGCGAGAGGTCCTCGGAAACCGTGAGGGATAGAAGGATGACGTTTACGGAATGTCATAGAGGGTCATCGGGGGTTACCAAATCGAGTCTCATCCCCATCCCGTTCATACATTTTTTTTACACTCCATACATTTTTTTTGGATTTTTCAAAGCGGGATACCTCCACAACGGTCGAGGATAGGGAGGTGGTCTCTTCGGCGGACGACCATCGCTCCTCGAGGTCCAACGGCCAGGACCTTCACCCTCCCCCCACCTGTCCCCCTTCACCCCCCCTCCGTACTAAATTACCACTTTCGGCCAAAAGGATGGTGATACCCGCTAAACGGTCGGAGCTATCCCGGCGGTCTCTATGGCGGGCTTCCATCCCTCCGTGAGATGCTTCCTCGGGGCTATCCCGCTTTTCCGGTTTCTCCCCCCTTCATCCCACCTCCATACAAATTTTTAGTTTTCTGGAACGGCTGCCATTTTCCCAGGAAGCAGTCGACTTGGGACGGTCCTTTCTATCCCACGTTACAGGGGGTGACGTCACGAGTTCCTCAGACGACCTGAACCCTCGGTACACCGACCTGGTATAGAGTCGGTGAGAGGTCCTCGGAAACTACGAGTCGCAGAGGGGCGGGGTTTACGGAATGTCATAGAGGGCCATCGGGGGTCACCAAATTGTCGCCCATCCTCATCCCGCCCGTACATTTTTTTTACACTCCATACAACCTTTTCGAAATTTCCAATCCACTTAAATCCCAAACGGTGCGACCTATCCCTGCGATCGCTTCGGAGGATAGGGATCGCTCCCCGAGCTCCACCGGCCGGGACCGTCACCCTCCCCCCACCTGCCCCCCTTCACCCCCCCCTCCATACAAAATTACCACTTTTTCAGAAAGGGATGAGGATATCCGCCAAACGGTAGGATCTATCCCGACGGTCTCTATGGCGGGATTCCATCCCTCCGTGAATTGGTTCCTCGGGGCTATCCCGCTTTTCCGGATTATCCCCCCTTCATCCCACCTCCATACAAATTTTTTGTTTTTTTTGGAACGGCTACCTTTTCACCCGGAAGGAGTCACCGGAAGAATCCCCATTGTAGCGGATCGGAGAGAGGGTGGCTCACTGAGTACCAGGACAGTATCAAAGGTTGAGGATCGCGACATGGTAAAAATTCGGCGACGGGATCTCGGAAACTGTAAATCGCAGAGGAGCGGGGTTTGCGGGATGTCATAGAGGACCATCGGGGGTCACCACGTCGCGACCCCCCACTCCCCCCCCCTTCGGACCCCCTCCATACGAAATCCCACCATGTTAGGGATCTTTCGCCCTTAAGAGACGGCGGTCGACGCGTCGCGGAGGGCCACGAGGTCGGGGTGCGCGAAAGACGAGGAGGGGGGAGCCGCGGGGGGGAGGAGAGCGCGCAGCGCGACCCTCCCCCCCCGGCCTTCCCTCCGAGGATTTCGCGCACCCCGACCTCGTGGCCCGGAGCGGCGCTGAGGGTCTGCCGGGGCGCCGAAAAAGTAAAAATTTTGATCCCCCCCTCGAACCCCCCGGCCGTATCTCGGAAACGGCGCGCCGCAGCCGGGTCGCGTTTGGGGTCGTCGGAGACGTCTCGGTGAGACGAATTTTTTGGTGGCGACAAAATTTCGAAATTCGCATTTTTGAACTTTTTCGAAAATATCTCGGGAGCGGTGCGTCGCGGACCACTCGTGTCGGTGCTCATTTGAGAGGTCTCGGGGAGACGGATTTTTTGCAATAGACCAAATATCACAATTTGATATTTGCGGTCTACTCGGTAGACCGTCGGTAACCGTGGCAGGCAGACCCCCCGTGTTGGGTATCATTTGAACGGTCTCGACGAGGACAATCCATTTACACCATCCCCCTTCCCCTCCCCCCTCTCTCCCACCCCCGAAACGTCACGAAATACAATACTTATATCCAAATCCTTACCAAAACAATTCTAAAGACCAAAAACCATACCTAAACAATTTACAAGAGCGACTCCAAAACCACAGCAAAACCACTCGAGGGGCTCCCCCCCCGCGGGCTGCTTGCAGTCCGCGGCCGCACGCAAAAACTAGTTAACAACTATAAAGCCGAAATACCACTCATCAAGTTCTCCGGGAAGCGGTCACCTGGGGATTCCCCTTTGTGGCGGATCGTAGAGAACAATCAAAATCAATGACAGATTAAATCAGGACCCTCGGTACACCTCCCTGATAAAAAGTCGGTGACGGGATCTCGGAAGGTACGAGAGCTAGGGATAGGGGGTTTACGGAATGTCATAGAGGGCCATCGGGGGTTACCAAATCGAGTCTCATCCCCATCCCGTTCATACATTTTTTTTACACTCCATACAATTTTTTTGGATTTTTCAAAGCGGGATATCTCCGAAAGTGTCGAGGATAGGGAGGCGGTCTCTTCGGCGGACCGTCATCGTTCCTCGAGGTCCAACGGCCTGGACCTTCGTCCTCCCCCCACCTACCCCCCTTCACCCCCCCTCCATACGAAATTGCCACTTTTGGCCAAAGGGATAGGGATACCCGCTAAACGGTCGGAGCCATCCCGGCGGTCTCTATGGCGGGTTTCCATCCTACCGTGAGGTGCTTCCTGGGGGTCAACCAGGTTTTCGGATTTCCCCCCCCTTCATCCCCCCTCCATACAACGTGGTCTTTTTTTGGAACAGCTACCTTTTCGCCCCGAAGGAGTCCACCCGGGCCAGACTCTTGCACCTCGTTGGAGAGAGGATGAGTTTCCGCATTTCAGGAAGGCATCGAACCCTCGGTGTACCGACCTGGTATGAAGTCGGCGAGAGGTCCTCGGAAACCGTGAGGGATAGAAGGATGACGTTTACGGAATGTCATAGAGGGTCATCGGGGGTTACCAAATCGAGTCTCATCCCCATCCCGCCCATACATTTTTTTTACACTCCATACAAATTTTTTGGATTTTTCAAAGCGGGATATCTCCAAAACGGTCGAGGATAGGGAAGCGGTCTCTTCGGCGGACGACCATCGCTCCTCGAGGTCCGACGGCCTGGACCTTCGTCCTCCCGCCATCCCCACTCCTTCACCCCCCCTCCATACGAAATTACCGCTTTCGGCCAAAGGGATGGGGATACCGGCTAAACGGTCGGAGCTATCCCGGCGGTCTCTATGGCGGGTTCCCATCCCTCCGTGGGACGCTTCCTCGGGGCTATCCCGCTTTTCCGGTTTCTCCCCCCTTCATCCCACCTCCATACAAATTTTTATTTTTTTGGAACGGCTGCCATTTTACCAGGAAGCAGTCGACTCGGGGTGGTCGCTTCTATCCCACGTTATAGGGGGTGACGTCGCGTGTTCCTCAGACGACCTGAACCCTCGGTACACCGACCTGGTATAAAGTCGGTGGGAGGTCCTCGGAAACTACGAGTCGCAGAGGGGCGCGGTTTACGGAATGTCATAGAGGGCCATCGGGGGTCACCAAATTGTCACCCATCCTCATCCCGCCCGTACATTTTTTTTACACTCCATACAATTTTTTTGAAATTTCCAATCCACTTAACTCCCAAACGGTGCGACCTATCCCGGCGATCGCTTCGGAGGATAGCGATCGCTCCCAGAGCCCTACCGGCCGGGACGGTCACCCTCCCCCCACCTGCCCTCCTTCACCCCCCCTCCATATAAAATTACCACTTTTTCAGAAAGGGATGGGGATATCCGCCAAACGGTAGAAGGTATACCGACGGTCTCTATTGTGGGTTTCCATCCCTCCGTGGGATGCTTCCTCCGGGCTATCCCGCTTTTCTGGTTTATCCCCCCTTCATCCCACCTCCATACAAATTTTCTGGAACGGCTTCCTTTTGACCCGGAAGGAGTCGCCGGAGGAATCCCCATTTTAGCCGATCGGAGAGGGGGTGGCTCACTGAGTACCAGAACAGTACCAAAGGTTGAGGATCGCGACCTGGTAAAAATACGGCGACGGGATCTCGGAAACTAAAAGTCGGAGAGGGGCGGGGTTTGCGGGATGTCATAGAAGACCATCGGGGGTCCCCACGTTGCGACCCACCCCCCACACCCCCCTTAAATTTTTTTACCCTCACCCCCTTCGGACCACCTCCGTGTAAATTCACACACTGTTAGGGATCTTTCGCCCTTAAGAGACGGCGGTCGACGCGTCGCGGAGGGCCACGAGGTCGGGGTGCGCGAAAGACGAGGAGGGGGGAGCCGCGGGGGGAAAGGGGAGCGCGCAGCGCGACCCTCCCCCCCGGCCCTCCCTCCGAGGATTTCGCGCACCCCGACCTCGTGGCCCGGAGCGGCGCTGAGGGTCTGCCGGGGCGCCGAAAAAGTAAAAATTTTGATCCCCCCTCGAACCCCCCGGCCGTATCTCGGAAACGGCGCGCCGCAGCCGGGTCGCGTTTGGGGTCGTCGGAGACGTCTCGGCGAGACGAATTTTTTGGTCGCGACAAAATTTGGAAATTCGCATTTTTGAACTTTTTCGAAAATATCTCGGGAGCGGTGCGTCGCGGACCACCCGTGTTGGTACTCGTTTGAGAGGTCTCGGGGAGACGGATTTTTTGCAAAAGACCAAATATCACAATTTGACATTTGCGGTCTACTCGGTAGACCGTCGGTAACCGTGGCAGGCAGACCCCCCGTGTTGGGTATCATTTGAACGGTCTCGACGAGGACAATCCATTTACACCATCCCCCTTCCCCTCCCCCCTCTCTCCCACCCCCGAAACGTCACGAAATACAAAACATATATCCAAATCCTTACCAAACCAATTAAAAGACCCAATACCACACCAAAACAATTTTAAAGAGCGACTCCAAAACCACAGCAAAACCACTCGAGGGGCTCCCCCCCCGCGGGCTGCTTGCAGTCCGCGGCCGCACGCAAAAACTAGTTAACAACTATAAAGCTGAAATACCACTCACTGACACATCATTGATATGGTTGTTCTCCCAGAAGGAGTCACCGGGGGATTCCCCCGCGTAGCGGATCGGAAAGGGGGTGGCCATCTCACCAGCGGAAAAATCCCGGATCCTCGGTATACCGACCTGGTAAAAAGTCGGGGTATGGATCTCGGAAACCATCAACCCGAGAGGGACCCGGTCTGCGGAATGTCATAGAGGGCCATCGGGGGTGACCACATCGCGACCCCCCCCTCTCCCCCCCATACGATTTTTTTACGCTCCATACAACCGTCCGGATCTTCGAATCCCCGCAGATCCGAAACGGTGAGACCTAGGACGGCGGTCACTTTGGCGGATAACCATCGCCCCCGGATGTCCGTCGTCCGGGACCCTCGCCCTCCCCCCCACGTCCCCCCCTTCGGACCCCCTTCATACAAAATCTCACTCTGTTAGGGATCTTTGGCCGCTAGAGGAGGGCGGTCGACCCGCCGCGCAGGGTCTCGACGCCGGGGGGGCGAACGACGAGGAGGGGGGAGGCGGGGGGGCAGGGGAGCGCGCAGCGCGACCCTCCCCCCCGGCCCCCCCTCCGAGGAAGTTCGCGACCCCGGCGTCGAGGGCCGGAGCGGCGGCAAAGGTCATCGGAGCGAAGCGGAATTACGTCCCGTTTGAACTTTTTACCCGTCACCCCCCCCCCCCCGCCCCCCCCCCCCCCCCGGCCCACCCTAAATGGGACTCGCAAGCGGTTCGACCGAAACACCCCGTGTTTGGGCTCGTTCGAACGGGCTCGCCGGATGGATTCCGATGGCTCCGACGGAATTTGGATTTGGCGCACCGGCCCTCCCCTCCACCTCCCCCTTCGTACGAATTCACACCTCAAAGAGGTTCCTCTATAGAAAAGAGACGGCGGTCGATCCGTCGCGGAGGGCGACGAGGCCGGCGAGCGCGAAAGACGAGGAGGGGGGTGGCGGGGGGGCAGGGGAGCGCGCAGCGCGACCCTCCCCCCCCGGCCCCCCCTCCGAGGATTGAGCGCGCGCCGGCCGAGCGGCCCGCAGCGGCGGCATAGGATCTGGAAAAGTAAAAAATTTGACACCCCCCCCGAAGCCCCTCTGCCGTAACTCGGAAACGGCGCGACGCAGCCGGGTCGTGTTTGGGGTCGTCGGAGACGTCTCGGGAAGAGGAATTTTATGGTCGCGACAAAATTTCAAAATTCGCATTTTTGGACTTTTTCGAAAATATCTCGGGAGCGGTGCGTCGCAGACCCCCCGTGTTGGTGCTCATTTGGGAGGTCTCCGGGAGACGGATTTTTTGCAATAGACCAAATTTCAAAATTTGACATTTGCGGTCTACTCAGTAGACCGTCGGTAACCGTGGCAGGCAGACCCCCCGTGTTGGGTATCATTTGAAAGGTCTCGACGAGGACAATCCATTGACACCATCCCCCCTCCCCCCTCTCCCTCCGCCCACCCCCGAAACGTCACGAAATACAAATCCTTACCAAAACAATTCAAAAGACCAACAGCAACACCCAAACCAAAACAATTTAAAAGAGCCAACACAAAACCACTCCAGAACCGGTCGAGGGGCTATCCCCCCGCGGGCTGCTTGCAGCCCGCGGCAACGAGCGGAAGCTAGTTAATATACTATAAAGCTCAAATACCACTTATCACTGACATGGTTGTTCTCCTAGAAGGAGTCACCGGGGGATTCCCCCGCGTAGCGGATCGGAGAGGGGGTGGCTTATCGAGTAGCAGAAAAATCCCGAATCCTCGGTATACCGATCTGGTAAAAAGTTGGGGTATGGATCTCGGAAACTATCAACCCGAGAGGGACCCGGTTTGCGGAATGTCATAGAGGGTCATCGGGGGTCTCCACACCGCGACCCCCCCCCCTCTCCCCCCCATACGATTTTTTTACGCTCCATACAACCGTCCGGATCTTCGAATCCCCGCAGCTCCGAAACGGTGAGAGTCATGGCGGCGGTCACTTTGGGTGATAACATTGGCTCCCGGATATCCGTCGTCCGGGACCCTCGCCCTCCCCCCATCTGGCCCCCTTCGGACCCCCTCCGTACAAAATCACACTTTCGTATGGATCTTTCGCCTTTGGAGGAGGGCGGTCGACCCGCCGCGGAGGGTCTCGTCGCCGGGGTGGCGAACGACGAGGAGGGGGGAGGCGGGGGGGAAGGGGAGCGCGCAGCGCGACCCTCCCCCCCGGCCCCCCCTCCGAGGAAGTTCGCGACCCCGGCGTCGAGGGCCGGAGCGGCGGCAAACGTCATCGGAGGGTTGCGGAATTACGTCCCTTTTGAATTTTTTACCCTTCGTCACCGCCCTCCGGACCCCCGTCCCCTCCGCCCCCCCGCAATCGGGACTCGCAAGCGGTTCGACCGAAACACCCCGTGTTTGGGCTCGTTCGAACGGGCGCGGCGAATGGACTCCGACGGCTCCGACGGAATTCGGATTTGGCGCACCGGCCCTCCCCTCCACCTCCCCCTCCGTACGAAATCAAACCTCAAAGAGGTCCCTTCACCTGTGAAGAGACGGCGGTCGATCCGTCGCGGAGGGCAACGAGGCCGGCGAGCGCGAAAGACGAGGAGGGGGGTGGCGGGGGGGCAGGGGAGCGCGCAGCGCGACCCTCCCCCCCGGCCCCCCCTCCGAGGATTGAGCGCGCGCCGGCCGAGCGGCCCGCAGCGGCGGCATGGGGTCTGGAAAAGTAAAAATTTCGACACCCCCTCGAACCCCCCCGGTCGTAACTCGGAAACGGCGCGACGCAGCCGGGTCGCGTTTGGGGTCGTAGGAGACGTCTCGGGGAGAGGAATTTTTCGGTCGAGACGAAGTTTCAAAATTCGCATTTTTGGACTTTTTCGAAAATATCTCGGGATCGGTGCGTCGCAGACCCCCCGTGTCGGTGCTCATTTGGGAGGTCTCCGGGAGACGGATTTTTTGCAATAGACCAAATTTCAAAATTTGACATTTGCGGTCTACTTGGTAGACCGTCGGTGACCGTGGCGGGCAGACCCACCGTGTTTGGTATCGTTTGAAATGTCTCGACTAGGACAATCCATTTATACCATCGCTCTTCCCCCAACACCCCCCCTTCGGACCCCCTCCATACAAAAAACACACATCAAAGAGATTCTTTCGCCGACGAAGAGACGGCGGTCGATCCGTCGCGGAGGGCCACGAGGACGGCGCGCGCGAAAGACGAGGAGGGGGGAGCCGGGGGTAGGGGAGCGCGCAGCGCGACCCTCCCCCCGGCCCCCTCCGAGTATTTCGCGCACGCCGGCCGAGTGGTCCGGAGCGGCGGCACGGGGTCCGCCCGAACGAAGGAAAAGTGAAAATTTTAAACCCCCCTCGAACCCCCCCGGTCGTAACTCGGAAACGACGCGACGCATTCGGGGCGTGTTTGGGGTCGTCGGAGACGTCTCGGGGAGCCGAATTTATTGGTCGCGACAAAATTTCAAAATTCGCATTTTTGGATTTTTCGAAAATATCTAGGGAGCGATGCGTCGCACACCCCCCGTGTTGGTACTCATTTGAGAGGTCTCGGCGAGTAGAATTTTTTGACATAGGTAATTTTTCTTTCCGTGATATTTCAGCAACGGCGCGTCGCAGACCCACCGTGTTGGTACTCATTTGAGAGGTCTCGGGGAGTAGAATTTTTTGACATAGGTAATTTTTCTTTCCGTGATATTTCAGCAACGGCGCGTCGCAGACCCACCGTGTTGGTACTCATTTGAGAGGTCTCGGGGAGAGGAATTTTTCCGTAAAGACGAAATTTCGAAATTTGCATTTTCGGACTTTTTCGAAAATATCTCGGGAGCGGTGCGCCGTAGACCCCCCGTGTTGGTACTCATTTGAGAGGTCTCGGAGAGTAGAATTTTTCGGTGAAGACGAAATTTCGAAATTCGCATTTTTGGACTTTTTCGAAAATATCTCAACAACGGTGCATCGCACACCACCCGTGTTGGTACTTATTTAAGAGGTCTCGGAGAGTAGAACTTTTCAGTGGAGACGAAATTTCGAAATTTGCATTTTTGGACTTTTTCGAAAATATCTCGGGAGCGGTGCGTTATAGACCGTTCGTGTTGGTACTCATTTAAGAGGTCTCGGGAAGATGAATTTTTTAGTGGAGATGAAATTTCGAAATTTGAATTTTTGGACTTTTTCGAAAATATCTTAGGAGCGGTGCGTCACGGACCCCCCGTGTTGGCACTCATTTAAGAGGTTGCGGTGAGACGAATTTTTTTAACATAGGCATTTTTTTCGTTACTTGTGTTATAAAGTAACTATTGCTACCTACCATCAAGATCGATACATAAAATAATAATATCAATCTGAAGTTAGCAAGGAACAAAAAAATGTAAAGTAAAAGATAAAAATGAAATGAGAATGTTTAAATTATGCTGACTACTTTTTAATCATTTAAAGCTGTTTAAAGTTTATCTAATGATTTAAAAGAATTATTTTGTTACAGTTTTAGTAAGTATCATGTAAATGCCATTTACATAGGAGAGCCCATTTCCTTATCATCTCCTAATCCCTTACCCTTAATCCTACTGTAGTCGGCAGCGCACTTGCAGCACCTGTAGCGTTGCTTGTGTTATAGGCGACGGTAGCCACCTACCATCAAGTGGACCGTCAGCCTGTCTGTCGACATAACATTAAAAAAAATGCATAAAATAAAAGTATCCATTTATAGTTATAAAAAAACATACCAGCAACATAAGTATTATTCTTGCTATAACAATTAATCAAATAGAAATTAATATCAAAAAACCTTTGTTCAAAATAAAAATACGAAATATAATAATGTATAATAAGCATACATATAATAAGCATATATATTACATTTAGTATTTTGATTAAAAAATTCAGTTTCTATTCTTACATACTTATTAGACCCACCGTGTTGGTACTCATTTGAGAGGTCTCGGAGAGTAGAATTTTTCGGTGAAGACGAAATTTCGAAATTCGCATTTTTGGACTTTTTCGAAAATATCTCGGGAGCGGTGCGTCGTAGACCACCCGTGTTGGTACTCATTTAAGAGGTCTCGGGGAGAGGAATTTTTTGACATAGGCATTTTTTTCGTTACTTGTGTTATAAAGTAACTATTGCTACCTACCATCAAGATCGATACATAAAAAATAATATCAATCTGAAGTTAGTAAGGAATAAAAAAATGTAAAGTAAAAGATAAAAATGAAATGAGAATGTTTAAATTATGCTGACTACTTTTTAATCACTTAAAGCTGTTTAAAGTTTATCTAATGATTTATCTATGAATTATTTTGTTACAGTTTTAGTGAGTATCATGTAAATGCATAAATTAAAAGTATCCATTTATATTTAGTTATAAAAAAAACATACCAGCAACATAAGTATTATTCTTGCTATAACAATTAATCAAATAGAAATTTATATCAAAAAACCTTTCTTCTTCAAAATAAAAATACAAAATATAATAATGTGAATAAAATAATAATAATATATACATATAATAATAAGCATATACATTACACATTTAGTATTTTGATTAAAAAATTCAGTCTCTATTCTTACATACTTATTAGACCCACCGTGTTTGTACTCATTTAAGAGGTTTCGGGGAGACGGATTTTTTGCAATAGACCAAATATCAAAATTTGACATTTGTGGTCTACTCAGTAGACCGTCGGTATCCATAGTAGGTAGACCCCCCGTGTTTGGTATCATTTGAAAGGTTTCAACGAGGACAATCCATTGACACCATCCCTCCCCCCCTCCCCCCACCCCCGAACGAAATACAAAACATATCCAAATCCTTACCAAAACAATTCAAAAGACCAACAGCAACACCCAAACCTAAACAATTTAGAAGAGCAAACACAATACCCACAACCACCCCAGAACCGGTCGAGGGGCTATCCCCCCGCGGGCTGCTTGCAGCCCGCGGCAACGAGCACAATCTAGTTAACAACTATAAAGCTGAAATACCACTCACTCATTCATAAAGTTCTCCGGGAAGGAGTCACCTGGGGATTCCCCTTTGTGGCGGATCGTAGTCTACGAGGAAAATTATCGACAAATTAATTCAAAGACCTCGGTACACCTCCCTGGTAAAAAGTCGGCGACGGGATCTCGGAAGGTACGAGAGCTAGAGATGGGGGGTTTACGGAATGTCATAGAGGGCCATCGGGGGTTACCAAATCGAGTCTCATCCCCATCCCGTTCATACATTTTTTTTATACTCCATACAAATTTTTTGGATTTTTCAAAGCGGGATATCTCCAAAACGGTCGAGGATAGGGAGGCGGTCACTTCGCCGGATAGTCATCGTCCCTCGAGGTCCAACGGCCTGGACCTTCATCCTCCCCCCACCTGCCCCCCTTCACCCCCCCTCCATACGAAATTTCCACTTTTGGCCAAAGGGATGGGGATACCCGCTAAACGGTCGGAGCTATCCCGGTGGTCTCTATGGCGGGTTTCCATCCTACCGTGAGGTGCTTCCTGGGGGTCAACCAGGTTTTCGGATTTCCCCCCCCTTCATCCCCCCTCCATACAACGTGGTCTTTTTTTGGAACAGCTACCTTTTCGCCCGGAAGGAGTCCACCCGGACCAGACTCTTGCACCTCGTTGGAGAGAGCATGAGTTTCCGCATTTCAGGAAGGCATCGAACCCTCGGTGTACCGACCTGGTAAAAAGTCGGCGACGGGATCTCGGAAGGTATTAGATCTAGGAAAGGGGGGTTTACGGAATGTCATAGAGGGTCATCGGGGGTTACCAAATCGAGTCTCATCCCCATCCCGTCCATACATTTTTTTTACACTCCATACAACTTTTTTGGATTTTTCAAAGCGGGATATCTCCGAAACGGTCGAGGATAGGGAGGCGGTCTCTTCGGCGGACGACCATCGTTCCTCGAGGTCCAACGGCTTGGACCTTCACCCTCCCCCCACCTGTCCCCCATCACCCCCCCTCCATACTAAATTACCGCTTTCGGCCGAAGGGATGGGGATACCCGCTAAACGGTCGGAGCTATCCCGGCGGTCTCTATGGCGGGCTTCCATCCCTCCTTAGGATGCTTCCTCGGGGCTATCCCGCTTTTCCGGTTTCTCCCCCCTTCATCCCACCTCCATACAAATTTTTATTTTTTTGGAACGGCTGCCATTTTGCCAGGAAGCAGTCGACTCGGGGTGGTCACTTCTATCCCACGTTATAGGGGATGACGTCTCGAGTTCCTCAGACCACCTGAACTCTCGGTATACCGACCTGGTATAAAGTCGGTGAGAGGTCCTCGGAAACTACGAGTCGCAGAGGGGCGCGGTTTACGGAATGTCATAGAGGGCCATCGGGGGTCACCAAATTGTAGCCCATCCTCATCCCGCCCATACATTATTTTTACACTCCATACAACGTTTTCGAAATTTCCAATCCACTTAAATCCCAAACGGTAGGACCCATCCCGGCGATCGCTTCGGAGGATAGCGATCGCTCCCCGAGCCCCATCGGCAGGGACCCTTATCTTCCCACTATCCCCATCCCTTCATCCCCCCTCCATACAAAATTACCACTTTTTCAGAAAGGGATGGGGATATCCGCCAAACGGTAGGAGGTATCCCGACGGTCTCTATGGCGGGCTTCCGTCCCTCCGTGGGATGCTTCCTCGGGGCTATCCCGCTTTTCCGGTTTCTCCCCCCTTCATCCCGCCTCCATACAATTTTTTAGTTTTTTTTGGAACGGCTACCTTTTCACTCGGAAGGAGTCGCCGGGGGACTCACTTATGTGGCGGATCGGAGAGGGGGTGGCTAATTGAGTATCAGAAATGTACCAAAGGTTGAGGATCGCAACCTGGTAAAAAGTCGGCGACGGGATCTCGGAAACTATAAATCGCAGAGGGGCGGGGTTTGCGGGATGTCATAGAGGACCATCGGGGGTCACCACGTCGCGACCCCCCCACTCCCCCCTCCATACGGTTTTTTTCACTCCATACAACCGACCGGGATCTTCGAATCCGCGTAGCTCCGAAAGGGTGAGACCTAGAACGGCGGTCACTTTGGAGGATGACCATCGCCCCCGGAGGTCCGTCATCTTGGACCGTCGCCGTCCCCCCACCTCCCCCCCTTCGGACCCCCTTCGTATAAATTCACACACTGTTAGGGATCTTTCACCCTTAAGAGACGGCGGTCGACGCGTCGCGGAGGGCCACGAGGTCGGGGTGCGCGAAAGACGAGGAGGGGGGAGCCGCGGGGGGAAAGGGGAGCGCGCAGCGCGACCCTCCCCCCCGGCCCTCCCTCCGAGGATTTCGCGCACCCCGACCTCGTGGCCCGAAGCGGCGCTAAGGGTCTGCCGGGGCGCCGAAAAAGTAAAAATTTTGATCCCCCCCTCGAACCCCCCGGCCGTATCTCGGAAACGGCGCGCCGCAGCTGGGTCGCGTTTGGGGTCGTCGGAGACGTCTCGGCGAGACGAATTTTTTGGTCGCGACAAAATTTCGAAATTCGCATTTTTGAACTTTTTCGAAAATATCTCGGGAGCGGTGCGTCGTGGACCACCCGTGTTGGTGCTCATTTGAGAGGTCTCCGGGAGACGGATTTTTTGCAATAGACCAAATATCACAATTTGACATTTGCGGTCTACTCGGTAGACCGTCGGTGACCGTGGAAGGCAGACCCCCCGTGTTGGGTATCATTTGAAAGGTCTCGACGAGAACAATCCATTTACACCATCCCCCTCCCCCCTCACCCCCCGCCCACCTCCGAAGAGTCACGAAATACAATACTTATATCCAAATCCTTACCAAAACAATTCATAAGACCCAAAGCCATACCATACCTAAACAATTTAGAAGAGCATTTCCAATACCACTCCAGAACCGGTCGAGGGGCTCCCCCCCCGCGGGCTGCTTGCAGTCCGCGGCCGCACGCAAAAACTAGTTAACAACTATAAAGCTGAAATACCACTCATTCATTCATAAAGTTTTCCGGGAAGGAGTCACCTGGGGATTCCCCTTTGTGGCGGATCGTAGTCTACGAGGAAAATTATCGACAAATTAATTCAAAGACCTCGGTACACCTCCCTGGTAAAAAGTCGGCGACGGGATCTCGGAAGTTATGAGAGCTAGGGATGGGGGGTTTACGGAACGTCATAGAGGGTCATCGGGGGTTACCAAATCGAGTCTCATCCCCATCCCGTTCATACATTTTTTTTATACTCCATACAAATTTTTGGAATTTTTCGAAGACGGATAACTCCAAAAGTGGTGAGGATAGGGAGGCGGTCACTTCGCCGGATAGTCATGGTCCCTCGAGGTCCAACGGCCTGGACCATCATCCTCCTCCCACCTGTCCTCCTTCACCCCCCCTCCGTACGAAATTACCGCTTTCGGCCAAAGGGGATGGGGATACCAGCTAAACGGTAGGAGCTATCCCGGAGGTCTCTATGGCGGGTTTCCATCCTACCGTGAGGTGCTTCCTGAGGGTCAACCAGGTTTTCGGATTTCCCCCCCTTCACCCCCCCTCCATACAACGTGGTCTTTTTTTGGAACAGCTACCTTTTCGCCCGGAAGGAGTCCACCCGGGCCAGACTCTTGCACCTCGTTGGAGAGAGGATGAGTTTCCGCATTTCAGGAAGGCATCGAACCCTCGGTGTACCGACCTGGTATGAAGTCGGCGAGAGGTCCTCGGAAACCGTGAGGGATAGAAGGATGACGTTTACGGAATGTCATAGGGGGTCATCGGGGGTTACCAAATTTAGTCTCATCCCCATCCCGTTCATACATTTTTTTTACACTCCATACAAATTTTTTGGATTTTTCAAAGCGGGATACCTCCACAACGGTCGAGGATAGGGAGGCGGTCTCTTCGGCGGACGACCATCGTTCCTCGAGGTCCAACGGCCTGGACCTTCACTCTCCCCCCACCTGTCCCCCTTCACCCCCCCTCCATACTAAATTACCGCTTTCGGCCAAAGGGATGGGGATACCCGCTAAACGGTCGGAGCTATCCCGGCGGTCTCTATGGCGGGTTTCCATCCCTCCTTAGGATGGTTTATCGGGGCTATCCCGCTTTTCCGATTTCTCCCCCCTTCATCCCACCTCCATACAAATTTTTATTTTTTTGGAACGGCTGCCATTTTCCCAGGAAGCAGTCGACTCGGGGTGGTCGTTTCTATCCCACGTTATAGGGGGTGACCTCGTGAGTTCCTCAGACTACCTCAACCCTCGGTACACCGACCTGGTATAAAGTCGGTGAGAGGTCCTCGGAAACTACGAGTCGCAGAGGGGCGTGGTTTACGGAATGTCATAGAGGGCCATCGGGGGTCACCAAATTGTCGCCCATCCTCATCCCGCCCGTACATAATTTTTACACTCCATACAACTTTTTCGAAATTTCCAATCCACTTAACTCCCAAACGGTGCGACCTATCCCGGCGATCGCTTCGGAGGATAGCGATCGCTCCCCGAGCCCCATCGGCAGGGACCCTTATCCTCCCACTATCCTCATCCCTTCATCCCCCCTCCATACAAAATTAGCACTTTTTCACAAAGGGATGGGGATATCCGCCAAACGGTAGGAGGTATCCCGACGGTCTCTATGGCGGGATTCCGTCCCTCCGTGAAATGGTTCCTCGGGGCTATCCCGCTTTTCCGGTTTCTCCCCCCTTCATCCCACCTCCATACAAATTTTTAGTTTTTTTTTGGAACGGCTACCTTTTCACCCGGAAGGAGTCGCCGGAGGAATCCCCATTGTAGCGGATCGGAGAGGGGGTGGCTCACTGAGTACCAGAACAGTACCAAAGGTTGAGGATCGCGACCTGGTGAAAATTCGGCGACGGGATCTCGGAAACTGTAAATCGCAGAGGAGCGGGGTTTGCGGGATGTCATAGAGGACCATCGGGGGTCACCACGTCGCGACCCCCCACTCCCCCCCCCCCCCTTCGGACCCCCTCCATACGAAATCCCACTATGTTAGGGATCTTTCGCCCTTAAGAGACGGCGGTCGACGCGTCGCGGAGGGCCACGAGGTCGGGGTGCGCGAAAGACGAGGAGGGGGGAGCCGCGGGGGGAAAGGGGAGCGCGCAGCGCGACCCTCCCCCCCGGCCCTCCCTCCGAGGATTTCGCGCACCCCGACCTCGTGGCCCGGAGCGGCGCTGAGGGTCTGCCGGGCCGCCGAAAAAGTAAAACTTTTGATCCCCCCCTCGAACCCCCCGGCCGTATCTCGGAAACGGCGCGCCGCAGCCGGGTCGCGTTTGGGGTCGTCGGAGACGTCTCGGCGAGACGAATTTTTTGGTCGCGACAAAATTTCGAAATTCCCATTTTTGGACTTTTTCGAAAATATCTCGGGAGCGGTGCGTCGCGGACCACCCGTGTCGGTACTCATTTGAGAGGTCTCGGGGAGACGGATTTTTTGCAATAGACCAAATATCACAATTTGACATTTGCGGTCTACTCGGTAGAGAGTCGGTAACCGTGGCAGGCAGACCCCCCGTGTTGGGTATCATTTGAAAGGTCTCGACGAGGACAATCCATTTACACCATCCCTCTTCACCCTCTCCCCCCCGCACACCCCCGAAACGTCACGAAATACAAAACATATATCCAAATCCTTACCAACACCCAATACCATACCTAAACAATTTAGAAGAGCAAACAAAAAACACAAAACCACTCCAAAACCAATCGAGGGGCTCCCCCCCCGCGGGCTGCTTGCAGTCCGCGGCCGCACGCAAAAACTAGTTAACAAACTATAAAGCCGAAATACCACTCACTGACTCACTGATTGGGTGACATTTCTTTCCGGGAAGGAGCCGCGGGGGCGTTCGCCTCTCTGGCCGGTCGCGGAGTACGAATAAAGTTGTCGAGAAATTAATTCAAAGACCTCGCCACCTCGACCTGGTAAAAAGTCGGCGAAGGGATCTCGGAAAGTACGAGAGCTAGAAGAGATCGGAATGCGGAACGTCACAGAGCGTCATCGGGGGTTACCGAATCGCGACCCATCCCCGTCCCGCCCATACATTTTTTTTACACTCCATACAACTTTTTTGAAATTTCTAATCCCCGTAGCTCCAGAACCGTAAGGAATAGTGATATCGTGTCTTTGGCGGATAACCGTTTCTCCCCGAGGTCCATCGGCTGGGACCGTCGCCCTTGCCCTACCTCCCCCCATTCACCCCCCCTCCATACAAAATTGCCGCCTTTGACGAAAGGGATGGCACTATCCGCTAAACGGTGCGAGATATCCCGACGGTCACTACGGCGGGTTTCCATCTCACCGCGAGCCGCTTCCTGGGGGTCAACCAGATTTTCGATTTCTCCCCCCCTTCTGCACCCCTCCATACAAATTTTTCGTTTTCTGGAACGGCCAATTTTTCACCGAGAAGGGGTCGACTCGCGACGCTCGTTCGCACCCGATCGTATAGACGGTGAAGTCACGGGGATCGGAAGTTTCTCGAAGCCCCGATATGACGACCTGGTAAAAAGTCGACGGGAGGTACTCGGGAACGATGAGTCGCCGAGTGGTAGCGTTTACGGAATGTCATAGAGGGTCATCGGGGGTTACCAAATCGCGACCCATTCCCGTCCCGCCCATACATTTTTTTTACACTCCATACAACTTTTTTGAAATTTCCAATCCCCGTAGCTCCAAAACCATAGGGAATAGTGATATCGTGTCTTTGGCGGATAACCGTTTCTCCCCGAGGTCCATCGGAGGGGACCACTATTCTTGCCCCATCTCCCCCCATTCACCCCCCCTCCATACAAAATTTCCCCTTTTGACGAAAGGGATGGCACTGTCCGCTAAACGGTGCGAGATATCCCGACGGTCACTATGGCGGGTTTCCATCTCACCGCGAGCTGCTTCCTGGGGGTCAACCAGATTTTCGATTTCTCCCCCCCTTCTGCACCCCTCCATACAAATTTTTCGTTTTCTGGAACGGCCAATTTTTCACCGAGAAGGGGTCGACTTGCGACGCTCGTTCGCACCCGATCGGATAGACGGTGAAGTCACGCGGATCAGAAGTTTCTCGAAGCTCCGATATGACTACCTGGTAAAAAGTTGACGGGAGGTACTCGGAAACGATGAGTCGCCGAGGGACAGCGTTTGCGGAATGTCATAGAGGGTCATCGGGGGTTACCAAATCGCGACCCATCCCCGTCCCGCCCATACATTTTTTTTACACTCCATACAACTTTTTTGAAACCATAGGGAATAGTGATATCGTGTCTTTGGCGGATAACCATTTCTTCTCGAAGTCCATATTGACAGGGACGATCATCCTTGCTCCGTGAATGTCCAACCAACACCTACTCATACTACTAAAAAGAGAGCTCTCTAGGTCACACAAGGGGTTACGTCATCAACATGAGGCCGACCGAACCGAACGTTCGCATAGACGCTAGCGCCACAGTTTGGCCGCGGTACATTTATACTATTTGGATTTGAAGCGTCATTAAGCGTCATTCTTTGTCAAAAGTTATAAAAAATGCTGTCACAGTTTAAAATCGTGTATTTTAAACTATAACTAAGTATGTATTTAAAAAAAAAAAACAATGAAACGCCCCATTAATTAAATGGACAACTTTCAACCAAACAAGCACTAATGCGAACGTAAGATATATTTTTTATTAACTTTTAAAATAACATAACCTCTTTTTATCGTATAACATCTCTGTTTGTTATCAATTATTGCAGGTTTGCGAACATCATTTTACAGAAAAGTACATTTTCCAGCTGAGAAGTATGAAGAGAAATATTGCAAGAAAGTAGTTGTGAACTTATAATAAGGATGCAAGTGGATATTTAAAAAAATACATGTTCAGTGACTATAGTGATTTTTTATTTGTTTATTTAATCATAAGGTATGTGGAATCAGTGAGCTATTATGTACTAACGTACTGTGGAATATAAATAACTGTAAAGAAAGGTAATGTAGTCATAGCAATGTCAAGTATTCTGAAATATCAGTCTCTGTAACTTTTCATCATAATTTGGGGTTCAAATTGTTTAAAAACCACAATGAATTGAAAAGGATCCATAAGGAAACTTATCCAAAAAGATAAATAATATCAGACATAGTTATTTGCATTTTCAATCGAATTTGAGGTTGGGGTATAGTAAAGGGCGGCAATTTTTTTTTACAATAATTTTTTTTGCCAATGGAATGAGCAACAATTGCAAAGATATTGTATTCATTTACAAAATGTGTTTTTACAAGACCTATTTTTGTGATGAAAAGAAAAGGGTTAGGTTCTGGAATGTATATGAAATAAGTGTGAGTGGAGCGAGCCAGAATACTGATGTTGGCAAAAAGACTGTATACTTATTACAAAATGTGCATTACGATACTCGCCCCATACAAAAACATATATTATTATGTTGTTGTAATAGGAATACTCTTATAATTGGTTTATTACATTTAATTGGCTTTAATATTGTGATGTGTGTGATATTATGCCATACTTCAATTCACTACCTAAATTTAATATAGTATATAAATATCCTGCAGATCAATATAAACCATAAATTTTTGTTTTTGGTACAGTTCATATAGGTACTGAAATGCATTGGAAATAATTGGCTTATCTGAATTTATTCGAATATTGGCCAACTTCAGCCTATCTATACCTAGCTATACAAAATGCCATACTTTCTGTTAATTCACAGAATAAATTTTAACACTGTTTTTTATGGAAACCATTTTAAAGTAGTGGAATACAGTTAAGAATAAAGATAAGTGACTAAGGGATAATTACATATCGCCTCTCTCACCTAACCAGAAAAATTATAACTATTTAAATAAATGTCATGCTTAGATCATTGGAAAATACTTACTACTATTATACTCATGCTACATGTACCCTAATACAATTAACAAATTAGGTAGGTAGTGTATTAATGAATTAAATTTTAATTGCCTGGTTAAATTCACACTAATAGTTAAGAAGACTGCATTGGGAAATAAATATAGAGGTATGGCTGGATCTCAGTCCTATGTAATTTCAATGAAACAATATTTGAAATTGAATCAAAGCTCCAGAGTACCTACAATCTTTGTTTCCTTTAACTATAAAATCTCATACTTTTGGACAATGTAAGATATACGCATTACAGACAATCTTTCCAATGATCAAAGTAATACCTACATAGTTGTAGCTCAGAAACAGAAAACTTGAGTTTTAACATAGGTGTCTCTGAACAATATAGGTATTAAGTATTATCATAAATAACCATATCCAGTTACCCATTCTCACTTAACATTGTACAAAAGTTAATAAAAATAGGCACAAATATCATTAAGTAGGTACCTACTTAGTGGTACTTATCCAATGAAGAAATTAATGTAGATATAAATTGTAATCATGAACTAATTAAAAGTTTAGATATGAGGAGGATTATTACTGCCACACAATGATGATGTTAATTTATTTCTGTTTATTTAGTTATTATTGTAGTGAATAAAATAAATTGTGAGGAATTTTTAAATTGTCAAATTATTACATATATTTTATTTTATTGCATCATCAACTGTGGACACTGAACGCGAAACGACATAGAGAATACAATGGATAAGACTTTGAACACTTAGTATGAAAGACAAGGAGTAAGAAGGGAATTGAGCACACTCGTAATAATATAATACTTGTAAGAATTTTATGAAAATTTATTAAGACTATTGTTTACGACTTATAATCAAGACTACAGACTAATTATGCTCAAGACTTGGCGTAATAAGACGAAAGACTTATTAACTGACGAAAATATTGTCGAAATGCCTACTGAAGATTTCCAAGGTACACAGACCAAAAATGACCCCCGAAGCGCCGCAGAAGTGCGTCCCTTGAATTTTAACCCGTCA
Source organism: Bembecia ichneumoniformis (assembly GCA_910589475.2). Classification (NCBI taxonomy): domain Eukaryota; kingdom Metazoa; phylum Arthropoda; class Insecta; order Lepidoptera; family Sesiidae; genus Bembecia; species Bembecia ichneumoniformis. The sequence goes on along the minus strand of OU342537.1, from coordinate 4,091,220 downwards.
CCCCGGCTTGCAGCCCTCTGCATCGAGCAACCTACCACTTCACACACCCTCGACTTAGTTGCGATAACCCTCCGCGGGCTGCTTGCAGCCCTCGGCATCGAGCAACCTACCACGTCACACACTCTCGACTTAGTTGCGATAACCCTCCGCGGGCTGCTTGCAGCCCTCGGCATCGAGCAACCTATCACTTCACACACCCTCGACTTAGTTGCGATAACCCTCCGCGGGCTGCTTGCAGCCCTCGGCATCGAGCAACCTACCACGTCACACACTCTCGACTTAGTTGCGATAACCCTCCGCGGGCTGCTTGCAGCCCTCGGCATCGAGCAACCTATCACTTCACACACCCTCGACTTAGTTGCGATAACCCTCCGCGGGCTGCTTGCAGCCCTCGGCATCGAGCAACCTACCACTTCACACACCCTCGACTTAGTTGCGATAACCCTCCGCGGGCTGCTTGCAGCCCTCGGCATCGAGCAACCTACCACTTCACACACCCTCGACTTAGTTGCGATAACCCTCCGCGGGCTGCTTGCAGCCCTCGGCATCGAGCAACCTACCACGTCACACACTCTCGACTTAGTTGCGATAACCCTCCGCGGGCTGCTTGCAGCCCTCGGCATCGAGCAACCTATCACTTCACACACCCTCGACTTAGTTGCGATAACCCTCCGCGGGCTGCTTGCAGCCCTCGGCATCGAGCAACCTACCACTTCACACACCCTCGACTTAGTTGCGATAACCCTCCGCGGGCTGCTTGCAGCCCTCGGCATCGAGCAACCTACCACTTCACACACCCTCGACTTAGTTGCGATAACCCTCCGCGGGCTGCTTGCAGCTCTCGGCATCGAGCAACCTACCACGTCACACACTCTCGACTTAGTTGCGATAACCCTCCGCGGGCTGCTTGCAGCCCTCGGCATCGAGCAACCTATCACTTCACACACCCTCGACTTAGTTGCGATAACCCTCCACGGGCTGCTTGCAGCCCTCGGCATCGAGCAACCTACCACTTCACACACCCTCGACTTAGTTGCGATAACCCTCCGCGGGCTGCTTGCAGCCCTCGGCATCGAGCAACCTACCACTTCACACACCCTCGACTTAGTTGCGATAACCCTCCGCGGGCTGCTTGCAGCCCTCGGCATCGAGCAACCTACCACTTCACACACCCTCGACTTAGTTGCGAAAACCCTCTGCGGGCTGCTTGCAGCCCGCAGCATCGAGCAACCTACTAGTTAACAACTATAAAGCTGAAATACCACTCACTCATTCATAAAGTTCTCCGGGAAGGAGTTAACAACTATAAAGCTGAAACTAGTTTTTGCGTGCGGCCGCGGACTGCAAGCAGCCCGCGGGGGGGGAGCCCCTCGATTGGTTCTGGAGTGGTTTTGTGTTTGCTCTTTTAAATTGTTTTGGTTTGGGTGTTGCTGTTGGTCTTTTGAATTGTTTTGGTAAGGATTGGGATATATGTTTTGTATTTCGTGACGTTTCGGGGGTGGGCGGGAGGAGAGGGGGGAGGTGGGATGGTGTCCAATGGATTGTCCTCGTCGAGACCTTTCAAATGATACCCAACACGGGGGGTTTAAATGCCACGGTTACCGACGGTCTACTGAGTAGACCACAACTGTCAAATTGTGATATTTGGTCTATTGCAAAATATCCGTCTCCCTGAGACCTCTTCAATGAGTACCAACACGGGGGGTCTGCGTCTCACCGCTCCCGAGATATTTTCGAAAAAGTCCAAAAATGCGAATTTCGAAATTTTGTCGCGACCAAAAAATTCGTCTCGCCGAGACGTCTCCGACGACCCCAAACGCGACCCGGCTGCGGCGCGCCGTTTCCGAGATACGGCCGGGGGGTTCGAGGGGGAGATCAAAATTTTTACTTTTTCGGCGCCCCGGCAGACCCTCAGCGCCGCTCCGGGCCACGAGGTCGGGGTGCGCGAAATCCTCGGAGGGAAGGCCGGGGGGGAGGGTCGCGCTGCGCGCTCCCCTTTCCCCCCGCGGCTCCCCCCTCCTCGTCTTTCGCGCACCCCGACCTCGTGGCCCTCCGCGACGCGTCGACCGCCGTCTCTTAAGGGTGAAAGATCCCTAACATAGTGGGATTTCGTATGGAGGGGGTCCGAAGGGGGGGGGAGTGGGGAGTCGCGACGTGGTGACCCCCGACGGTCCTCTATGACATCCCGCAAACCCCGCTCCTCTGCGATTTACAGTTTCCGAGATCCCGTCGCCGAATTTTTACCAGGTCGCGATCCTCAACCTTTGGTACTGTCCTGGTACTCAGTGAGCCACCCCCTCTCCGATCCGCTACAATGGGGATTCTTCCGGTGACTCCTTCCGGGTGAAAAGGTAGCCGTTCCAAAAAAAACTAAAAATTTGTATGGAGGTGGGATGAAGGGGGGATAATCCGGAAAAGCGGGATAGCCCCGAGGAACCATTTCACGGAGGGATGGAATCCCGCCATAGAGACCGTCGGGATACCTCCTACCGTTTGGCGGATATCCTCATCCCTTTCTGAAAAAGTGGTAATTTTGTATGGAGGGGGGGTGAAGGAGGGCAGGTGGGGGGAGGGTGACGGTCCCGGCCGGTGGAGCTCGGGGAGCGATCCCTATCCTCCGAAGCGATCGCAGGGATAGGTCGCACCGTTTGGGATTTAAGTGGATTGGAAATTTCGAAAAGGTTGTATGGAGTGTAAAAATAATGTACGGGCGGGATGAGGATGGGCGACAATTTGGTGACCCCCGATGGCCCTCTATGACATTCCGTAAACCCCGCCCCTCTGCGACTCGTAGTTTCAGAGGACCTCTCACCGACTCTATACCAGGTCGGTGCACCGAGGGTTCAGGTCGTCTGAGGAACTCGTGACGTCACCCCCTGTATCAAGGGATAGAAAGTACCGCCCCAAGTCGACTGCTTCTTGGTAAAATGGCAGCCGTTACAAAAAAATAAAAATTTGTATGGAGGTGGGATGAAGGGGGGAGAAACTGGAAAAGCGGGATAGCCCCGAGGGACCATACTAAGGAGGGATGGAAACCCGCCATAGAGACCGCCGGGATAGCTCCGACCGTTTAGCCGGTATCCCCATCCCTTCGGCCGAAAGCGGTAATTTAGTACGGAGGGAGGTGAAGGGGGACAGGTGGGGGGAGAGTGAAGGTCCAGGCCGTTGGACCTCGAGGAACGATGGTCGTCCGCCGAAGAGACCGCCTCCCTATCCTCGACCGTTGTGGAGGTATCCCGCTTTGAAAAATCCAAAAAATTTGTATGGAGTGTAAAAAAAATGTATGAACGGGATGGGGATGAGACTCGATTTGGTAACCCCCGATGACCCTCTATGACATTCCGTAAACGTCATCCTTCTATCCCTCACGGTTTCCGAGGACCTCTCGCCGACTTCATACCAGGTCGGTACACCGAGGGTTCGATGCCTTCCTGAAATGCAGAAACTCACCCTCTCTCCGACGAGGTGCAAGAGTCTGGCCCGGGTGGACTCCTTCCGGGCTAAAAGGTAGCTGTTCCAAAAAAAGACCACGTTGTATGGAGGGGGGATGAAGGGGGGGGAAATCCGAAAACCTGGTTGACCCCCAGGAAGCATCATACGGTGGGATGGAAACTCGCCATAGAGACCGCCGGGATAGCTCCGACCGTTTAGCTGGTATCCCCATCCCTTTGGCCAAAAGTGGCAATTTCGTATGGAGGGGGGGTGAAGGGGGGCAGGTGGGGTGAGGACGAAGGTCCAGGCCGTTGGACCTCGAGGAACGAAGGTCGTCCGCCGAAGAGACCGCCTCCCTATCCTCACCACTTTTGGAGTTATCCGTCTTCGAAAAATTCAATAAATTTGTATGGAGTGTAAAAAAAATGTATGGACGGGATGGGGATGAGACTCGATTTGGTAACCCCCGATGGCCCTCTATGACATTCCGTAAACCCCCCATCCCTAGCTCTCGTACCTTCCGAGATCCCGTCGCCGACTTTTTACCAGGGAGGTGTACCGAGGTCTTTGAATTAATTTGTCGATAATTTTCCTCGTAGACTACGATCCGCCACAAAGGGGAATCCCCAGGTGACTCCTTCCCGGAGAACTTTATGAATGAGTGAGTGGTATTTCAGCTTTATAGTTGTTAATACCACTCACTCATTCATAAAGTTCTCCGGGAAGGAGTCACCTGGGGATTCCCCTTTGTGGCGGATCGTAGTCTACGAGGAAAATTATCGACAAATTAATTCAAAGACCTCGGTACACCTCCCTGGTAAAAAGTCGGCGACGGGATCTCGGAAGGTACGAGAGCTAGAGATGGGGGGTTTACGGAATGTCATAGAGGGCCATCGGGGGTTACCAAATCGAGTCTCATCCCCATCCCGTTCATACATTTTTTTTATACTCCATACAAATTTTTTGGATTTTTCAAAGCGGGATATCTCCAAAACGGTCGAGGATAGGGAGGCGGTCACTTCGCCGGATAGTCATCGTCCCTCGAGGTCCAACGGCCTGGACCTTCATCCTCCCCCCACCTGCCCCCCTTCACCCCCCCTCCATACGAAATTTCCACTTTTGGCCAAAGGGATGGGGATACCCGCTAAACGGTCGGAGCTATCCCGGTGGTCTCTATGGCGGGTTTCCATCCTACCGTGAGGTGCTTCCTGGGGGTCAACCAGGTTTTCGGATTTCCCCCCCCTTCATCCCCCCTCCATACAACGTGGTCTTTTTTTGGAACAGCTACCTTTTCGCCCGGAAGGAGTCCACCCGGACCAGACTCTTGCACCTCGTTGGAGAGAGCATGAGTTTCCGCATTTCAGGAAGGCATCGAACCCTCGGTGTACCGACCTGGTAAAAAGTCGGCGACGGGATCTCGGAAGGTATTAGATCTAGGAAAGGGGGGTTTACGGAATGTCATAGAGGGTCATCGGGGGTTACCAAATCGAGTCTCATCCCCATCCCGTCCATACATTTTTTTTACACTCCATACAACTTTTTTGGATTTTTCAAAGCGGGATATCTCCGAAACGGTCGAGGATAGGGAGGCGGTCTCTTCGGCGGACGACCATCGTTCCTCGAGGTCCAACGGCTTGGACCTTCACCCTCCCCCCACCTGTCCCCCATCACCCCCCCTCCATACTAAATTACCGCTTTCGGCCGAAGGGATGGGGATACCCGCTAAACGGTCGGAGCTATCCCGGCGGTCTCTATGGCGGGCTTCCATCCCTCCTTAGGATGCTTCCTCGGGGCTATCCCGCTTTTCCGGTTTCTCCCCCCTTCATCCCACCTCCATACAAATTTTTATTTTTTTGGAACGGCTGCCATTTTGCCAGGAAGCAGTCGACTCGGGGTGGTCACTTCTATCCCACGTTATAGGGGATGACGTCTCGAGTTCCTCAGACCACCTGAACTCTCGGTATACCGACCTGGTATAAAGTCGGTGAGAGGTCCTCGGAAACTACGAGTCGCAGAGGGGCGCGGTTTACGGAATGTCATAGAGGGCCATCGGGGGTCACCAAATTGTAGCCCATCCTCATCCCGCCCATACATTATTTTTACACTCCATACAACGTTTTCGAAATTTCCAATCCACTTAAATCCCAAACGGTAGGACCCATCCCGGCGATCGCTTCGGAGGATAGCGATCGCTCCCCGAGCCCCATCGGCAGGGACCCTTATCTTCCCACTATCCCCATCCCTTCATCCCCCCTCCATACAAAATTACCACTTTTTCAGAAAGGGATGGGGATATCCGCCAAACGGTAGGAGGTATCCCGACGGTCTCTATGGCGGGCTTCCGTCCCTCCGTGGGATGCTTCCTCGGGGCTATCCCGCTTTTCCGGTTTCTCCCCCCTTCATCCCGCCTCCATACAATTTTTTAGTTTTTTTTGGAACGGCTACCTTTTCACTCGGAAGGAGTCGCCGGGGGACTCACTTATGTGGCGGATCGGAGAGGGGGTGGCTAATTGAGTATCAGAAATGTACCAAAGGTTGAGGATCGCAACCTGGTAAAAAGTCGGCGACGGGATCTCGGAAACTATAAATCGCAGAGGGGCGGGGTTTGCGGGATGTCATAGAGGACCATCGGGGGTCACCACGTCGCGACCCCCCCACTCCCCCCTCCATACGGTTTTTTTCACTCCATACAACCGACCGGGATCTTCGAATCCGCGTAGCTCCGAAAGGGTGAGACCTAGAACGGCGGTCACTTTGGAGGATGACCATCGCCCCCGGAGGTCCGTCATCTTGGACCGTCGCCGTCCCCCCACCTCCCCCCCTTCGGACCCCCTTCGTATAAATTCACACACTGTTAGGGATCTTTCACCCTTAAGAGACGGCGGTCGACGCGTCGCGGAGGGCCACGAGGTCGGGGTGCGCGAAAGACGAGGAGGGGGGAGCCGCGGGGGGAAAGGGGAGCGCGCAGCGCGACCCTCCCCCCCGGCCCTCCCTCCGAGGATTTCGCGCACCCCGACCTCGTGGCCCGAAGCGGCGCTAAGGGTCTGCCGGGGCGCCGAAAAAGTAAAAATTTTGATCCCCCCCTCGAACCCCCCGGCCGTATCTCGGAAACGGCGCGCCGCAGCTGGGTCGCGTTTGGGGTCGTCGGAGACGTCTCGGCGAGACGAATTTTTTGGTCGCGACAAAATTTCGAAATTCGCATTTTTGAACTTTTTCGAAAATATCTCGGGAGCGGTGCGTCGTGGACCACCCGTGTTGGTGCTCATTTGAGAGGTCTCCGGGAGACGGATTTTTTGCAATAGACCAAATATCACAATTTGACATTTGCGGTCTACTCGGTAGACCGTCGGTGACCGTGGAAGGCAGACCCCCCGTGTTGGGTATCATTTGAAAGGTCTCGACGAGAACAATCCATTTACACCATCCCCCTCCCCCCTCACCCCCCGCCCACCTCCGAAGAGTCACGAAATACAATACTTATATCCAAATCCTTACCAAAACAATTCATAAGACCCAAAGCCATACCATACCTAAACAATTTAGAAGAGCATTTCCAATACCACTCCAGAACCGGTCGAGGGGCTCCCCCCCCGCGGGCTGCTTGCAGTCCGCGGCCGCACGCAAAAACTAGTTAACAAATATAAAGCTGAAATACCACTGACATACTCATGCATAAAGTTCTCCGGGAAGGAGTCACCTGGGGATTCCCCTTTGTGGCGGATCGTGGTCTACGGATAAAGTTGTCGAGAAATTAATTCGAAGACCCCGGTACACCTCCCTGGTAAAAAGTCGGCGACGGGATCTCGGAAGGTGCGAGAGCTAGAAAGTGGAAATTTGCGAAACGTCATAGAGGGTCATCGGGGGTTACCAAATCGCGTCTCATCCCCATCCCGTCCATACATTTTTTTTATACTCCATACGAATTTTTTGGATTTTTCGAAGACGGATATCTCCGAAAGTGTCGAGGATAGGGAGGCGGTCTCTTCGGCGGACGGTCATCGTTCCTCGAGGTCCAACGGCCTGGACCTTCATCCTCATCCCACCTGCCCCCCTTCACCCCCCCTCCATACGAAATTACCACTTTTGGCGAAAGGGATGGGGATACCCGCTAAACGGTAGGAGCCATCCCGGCGGTCTCTATGGCGGGTTTCCATCCTACCGTGAGGTGCTTCCTGGGGGTCAACCAGGTTTTCGGATTTCCCCCCCCTTCATCCCCCCTCCATACAACGTGGTCTTTCTTTGGAACAGCCACCTTTTCGCCCGGATGGAGTCCACCCGGGCCAGACTCTTGCACCTCGTTGGAGAGAGGATGAGTTTCCGCATTTCAGGAAGGCATCTAACCCTCGGTGTACCGACCTGGTATGAAGTCGGTGAGAGGTCCTCGGAAACCGTGAGGGATAGAAGAATGACGTTTACGGAATGTCATAGAGGGTCATCGGGGGTTACCAAATCGAGTCTCATCCCCATCCCGTCCATACATTTTTTTTATACTCCATACAAATTTTTTGGATTTTTCAAAGCGGGATATCTCCAAAAGTGGTGAGGATAGAGAGGCGGTCTCCTCGGCGGACCGTCATAGTTCCTCGAGGTCCAACGGCCTGGACCTTCACCCTCCCCCACCTGCCCCCCTTCACCCCCCCTCCATACGAAATTGCCACTTTTGGCCAAAGGGATGGGGATACCCGCTAAACGGTCGGAGCTATCCCGGCGGTCTCTATGGCGGGTTTCCATCCCTCCGTGGGATGCTTCCTCGGGCCTATCCCGGTTTTCCGGTTTCTCCCCCCTTCATCCCGCCTCCATACAAAATTTTATTTTTTTGGAACGGCTGCCATTTTACCAAGAAGCAGTCGACCAGGGGTGGTCGTTTCTATCCCACGTTATAGGGGGTGACGTCACAAGTTCCTCTGACCACCTGGTCCCTCGGTATACCGACCTGGTATAAATTCGGTGGGAGGTCCTCGGAAACTACGAGTCGCAGAGGGGCGGGGTTTACGGAATGTCATAGAGGGTCATTGGGGGTCACCAAATTTTCCCCCATCCTCATCCCGCCCGTACATTATTTTTACACTCCATACAACTTTTTCGAAATTTCCAATCCACTTAAATCCCAAACGGTGCGACCCATCCCGGCGATCGCTTCGGAGGATAGGGACCGCTCCCCGAGCCCCATCGGCAGGGACCCTTATCCTCCCACTATCCCCATCCCTTCACCCCCCCTCCATACAAAATTACCACCTTTTCAGAAAGGGATGGGGATATCCGCCAAACGGTAGGAGGTATCCCGACGGTCTCTATGGCGGGATTCCATCCCTCCGTGAAATGGTTCCTCGGGGCTATCCCGCTTTTCCGGTTTCTCCCCCCTTCATCCCACCTCCATACAAATTTTTAGTTTCTTTTTGGAACGGCTACCTTTTCACCCGGAAGGAGTCGCCGGAGGAATCCCCATTGTAGCGGATCGGAGAGGGGGTGGCTCACTGAGTACCAGAACAGTACCAAAGGTTGAGGATCGCGACCTGGTGAAAATTCGGCGACGGGATCTCGGAAACTGTAAATCGCAGAGGAGCGGGGTTTGCGGGATGTCATAGAGGACCATCGGGGGTCACCACGTCGCGACCCCCCCACTCCCCCCCCTTCGGACCCCCTCCATACGAAATCCCACTATGTTAGGGATCTTTCACCCTTAAGAGACGGCGGTCGACGCGTCGCGGAGGGCCACGAGGTCGGGGTGCGCGAAAGACGAGGAGGGGGGAGCCGCGGGGGGAAGGGGAGCGCGCAGCGCGACCCTCCCCCCCCGGCCTTCCCTCCGAGGATTTCGCGCACCCCGACCTCGTGGCCCGGAGCGGCGCTAAGGGTCTGCCGGGGCGCCGAAAAAGTAAAAATTTTGATCCCCCCCTCGAACCCCCCGGCCGTATCTCGGAAACGGCGCGCCGCAGCCGGGTCGCGTTTGGGGTCGTCGGAGACGTCTCGGCGAGACGAATTTTTTGGTCGCGACAAAATTTCGAAATTCGCATTTTTGAACTTTTTCGAAAATATCTCGGGAGCGGTGCGTCGCGGACCACCCGTGTTGGTACTCATTTGAGAGGTCTCGGGGAGACGGATTTTTTGCAATAGACCAAATATCACAATTTGACATTTGCGGTCTACTCGGTAGACCGTCGGTTACCGTGGCAGGCAGACCCCCCGTGTTGGGTATCATTTGAACGGTCTCGACGAGGACAATCCATTTACACCACCTTCTACCACCCCCCACCTTCCTACTATTCCCCCACCCCCGAAACGTCACGAAATACAAAACATATATCCCAATCCTTACCAAAACAATTCAAAAGACCAACAGCAACACCCAAACCAAAACAATTTACAAGAGCGACTCCCAACACCACTCCAGAACCGGTCGAGGGGCTCCCCCCCCGCGGGCTGCTTGCAGTCCGCGGCCGCACGCAAAAACTAGTTAACAAACTATAAAGCCGAAATACCACTCACTGACTCACTGATTGGGTGACATTTCTTTCCGGGAAGGAGCCGCGGGGGCGTTCGCCTCTCTGGCCGGTCGCGGAGTACGAATAAAGTTGTCGAGAAATTAATTCAAAGACCTCGCCACCTCGACCTGGTAAAAAGTCGGCGAAGGGATCTCGGAAAGTAAGAGAGCTAGAAGAGATCGGAATGCGGAACGTCACAGAGCGTCATCGGGGGTTACCGAATCGCGACCCATCCCCGTCCCGCCCATACATTTTTTTTACACTCCATACAACTTTTTTGAAATTTCCAATCCCCGTAGCTCCAAAACCATAAGGAATAGTGATATCGCGTCTTTGGCGGATAACCGTTTCTCCCCAAGGTCCATCGGCTGGGACCGTCGCCCTTGCCCTACCTCCCCCCATTCACCCCCCCTCCATACAAAATTGCCGCTTTTGACGAAAGGGATGGCACTATCCGCTAAACGGTGCGAGATATCCCGACGGTCACTACGGCGGGTTTCCATCTCACCGCGAGCCGCTTCCTGGGGGTCAACCAGATTTTCGATTTCTCCCCCCCTTCTGCACCCCTCCATACAAATTTTTCGTTTTCTGGAACGGCCAATTTTTCACCGAGAAGGGGTCGACTCGCGACGCTCGTTCGCACCCGATCGGATAGACGGTGAAGTCGCGGGGATCAGAAGTTTCTCGAAGCCCCGATATGACGACCTGGTAAAAAGTCGACGGGAGGTACTCGGGAACGATGAGTCGCCGAGGGGTAGCGTTTACGGAATGTCGTAGAGGGTCATCGGGGGTTACCAAATCGCGACCCATCCCCGTCCCGCCCATACATTTTTTTTACACTCCATACAACTTTTTTGAAATTTCCAATCCCCGTAGCTCCAAAACCATAGGGAATAGTGATATCGTGTCTTTGGCGGATAACCGTTTCTCCCCGAGGTCCATCGGAGGGGACCACTATTCTTGCCCCATCTCCCCCCATTCACCCCCCCTCCATACAAAATTTCCGCTTTTGACGAAACGGATGGCACTGTCCGCTAAACGGTGCGAGATATCCCGACGGTCACTATGGCGGGTTTCCATCTCACCGCGAAGTGCTTCCTAGGGGTCAACCAGATTTTTGATTTCGCCCCCCCTTCTGCACCCCTCCATACAAATTTTTCGTTTTCTGGAACGGCCAATTTTTCACCGAGAAGGGGTCGACTTGCGACGCTCTTTCGCAACCGATCGGATAGACGGTGAAGTCACGCGGATCAGAAGTTTCTCGAAGCTCCGATATGACTACCTGGTAAAAAGTTGACGGGAAGTACTCGGGAACGATGAGTCGCCGAGGGACAGCGTTTGCGGAATGTCATAGAGGGTCATCGGGGGTTACCAAATCGCGACCCATCCCCGTCCCGCCCATACATTTTTTTTACACTCCATACAACTTTTTTGAAACCATAGGGAATAGTGATATCGTGTCTTTGGCGGATAACCATTTCTTCTCGAAGTCCATATTGACAGGGACGATCATCCTTGCTCCGTGAATGTCCAACCAACACCTACTCATACTACTAAAAAGAGAGCTCTCTAGGTCACACAAGGGGTTACGTCATCAACATGAGCCCGACCGAACCGAACGTTCGCATAGACGCTAGCGCCACAGTTTGGCCGCGGTACATTTATACTATTTGGATTTGAAGCGTCATTAAGCGTCATTCTTTTTCAAAAGTTAGAAAAAATGCTGTCACAGTTTAAAATCGTGTATTTTAAATTATAACTAAATATGTATTTAAAAAAAAAACGATGAAACGCGCCATTAATTAAATGGACAACTTTCAACCAAACAAGCACTAATGCGAACGTAAGATATATTTTTTATTAACTTTTAAAATAACATAACCTCTTTTTATCGTATAACATCTCTGTTTGTTATCAATTATTGCAGGTTTGCGAACATCATTTTACAGAAAAGTACATTTTCCAGCTGAGAAGTATGAAGAGAAATATTGCAAGAAAGTAGTTGTGAACTTATAATAAGGATGCAAGTGAATATTTAAAAAATACATGTTCAGTGACTATAGTGATTTTTTATTTGTTTATTTAATCATAATTCATAAGGTATGTGGAATCAGTGAGCTATTATGTACTAACGTACTGTGGAATATAAATAACTGTAAAGAAAGGTAATGTAGTCATAGCAATGTCAAATATTCTGAAATATCAGTCTCTGTAACTTTTCATCATAATTTGGGGTTCAAATTGTTTAAAAACCACAATGAATTGAAAAGGATCCATAAGGAAACTTATCCAAAAAGATAAATAATATCAGACATAGTTATTTGCATTTTCAATCGAATTTGAGGTTGGGGTATAGTAAAGGGCGGCACTTTTTTTTTACAATAATTTTTTTTTGCCAATGGAATAAGCAACAATTGCAAAGATATTGTATTCATTTACAAAATGTGTTTTTACAAGACTTATTTGTGATGAAAAGAAATTGGTTAGGTTCTGGAATGTATATGAAATAAGTGTGAGTGGAGCGAGCCAGAATACTGATGTTGGCAAAAAGACTGTATACTTATTACAAAATGTGCATTACGATACTCGCCCCATACAAAAACATATATTATTATGTTGTTGTAATAGGAATACTCTTATAATTGGTTTATTATATTTAATTGGCTTTAATATTGTGATGTGTATGATATTATGCCATATTTCAATTCACTGCCTAAATTTAATATAGTATATAAATATCCTGCAGATCAATATAAACCATAAATTTTTGTTTTTGGTACAGTTCATATAGGTACTGAAATGCATTGGAAATAATTGGCTTATCTGAATTTATTCGAATATTGGCCAACTTCAGCCTACCTATACCTAGCTATACAAAATGCCATACTTTCTGTTAATTCACAGAATAAATTTTAACACTGTTTTTTATGGAAACCATTTTAAAGTAGTGGAATACAGTTAAGAATAAAGATAAGTGACTAAGGGATAATTACATATCGCCTCTCTCACCTAACCAGAAAAATTATAACTATTTAAATAAATGTCATGCTTAGATCATTGGAAAATACTTACTACTATTATACTCATGCTACATGTACCCTAATACAATTAACAAATTAGGTAGGTAGTGTATTAATGAATTAAATTTTAATTGCCTGGTTAAATTCACATATAGAGGTATGGCTGGATCTCAGTCCTATGTAATTTCAATGAAACAATATTTGAAATTGAATCAAAGCTCCAGAGTACCTACAATCTTTGTTTCCCTTAACTATAAAATCTCATACTTTTGGACAATGTAAGATATACGCATTACAGACAATCTTTCCAATGATCAAAGTAATACCTACATAGTTGTAGCTCAGAAACAGAAAACTTGAGTTTTAACATCGGTGTCTCTGAACAATATAGGTATTAAGTATTATCATAAATAACCATATCCAGTTACCCATTCTCACTTAACATTGTACAAAAGTTAATAAAAATAGGCACAAATATCATTAAGTAGGTACTTAGTGGTACTTATCCAATGAAGAAATTAATGTAGATATAAATTGTAATCATGAACTAATTAAAAGTTTAGATATGAGGAGGATTACTACTGCCACACAATGATGATGTTAATTTATTTCTGTTTATTTAGTTATTATTGTAGTGAATAAAATAAATTGTGAGGAATTTTTAAATTTTCAAAATATTACATATTATATTTTATTTTATTGCATCATCAGCTGTGGACACTGAACGCGAAACGACATAGAGAATACAATGGATAAGACTTAGAACACTTAGTATGAAAGACAAGGAGTAAGAAGGGAATTGAGCACACTCGTAATAATATAATACTTGTAAGAATTTTATGAAAATTTATTAAGACTATTGTTTACGACTTATAATCAAGACTAAAGACTAATTATGCTCAAGACTCGGCGTAATAAGACGAAAGACTTATTAACTGACGAAAATATTGTCGAAATGCCTAGGTACTGAAGATTTCGAAGGTACAAAGACCAAAAATGAACCCCGAAGCGCCGCAGAAGTGCGTCCCTTGAATTTTAACCCGTCACCCCGGCTTGCAGCCCTCGGCATCGAGCAACCTACCACTTCACACACCCTCGACTTAGTTGCGATAACCCTCCGCGGGCTGCTTGCAGCCCTCGGCATCGAGCAACCTACCACTTCACACACCCTCGACTTAGTTGCGATAACCCTCCGCGGGCTGCTTGCAGCCCTCGGCATCGAGCAACCTACCACTTCACACACCCTCGACTTAGTTGCGATAACCCTCCGCGGGCTGCTTGCAGCCCTCGGCATCGAGCAACCTACCACTTCACACACCCTCGACTTAGTTGCGATAACCTTCCGCGGGCTGCTTGCTGCCCGCGGCATCGAGCAACCTACCACTTCACACACTACCTCGACTTAGTTGCGATAACCCTCCGCGGGCTGCTTGCAGCCCTCGGCATCGAGCAACCTACCACTTCACACACCCTCGACTTAGTTGCGATAACCCTCCGCGGGCTGCTTGCAGCCCTCGGCATCGAGCAACCTACCACTTCACACACCCTCGACTTAGTTGCGATAACCCTCCGCGGGCTGCTTGCAGCCCTCGGCATCGAGCAACCTACCACTTCACACACCCTCGACTTAGTTGCGATAACCCTCCGCGGGCTGCTTGCAGCCCTCGGCATCGAGCAACCTACCACTTCACACACTTCCTCGACTTAGTTGCGATAACCCTCCGCGGGCTGCTTGCAGCCCTCGGCATCGAGCAACCTACCACTTCACACACCCTCGACTTAGTTGCGATAACCCTCCGCGGGCTGCTTGCAGCCCTCGGCATCGAGCAACCTACCACTTCACACACCCTCGACTTAGTTGCGATAACCTTCCGCGGGCTGCTTGCAGCCCTCGGCATCGAGCAACCTACCACTTCACACACTTCCTCGACTTAGTTGCGATAACCCTCCGCGGGCTGCTTGCAGCCCTCGGCATCGAGCAACCTACCACTTCACACACCCTCGACTTAGTTGCGATAACCCTCCGCGGGCTGCTTGCAGCCCTCGGCATCGAGCAACCTACCACTTCACACACCCTCGACTTAGTTGCGATAACCCTCCGCGGGCTGCTTGCAGCCCTCGGCATCGAGCAACCTACCACTTCACACACCCTCGACTTAGTTGCGATAACCCTCCGCGGGCTGCTTGCAGCCCTCGGCATCGAGCAACCTACCACTTCACACACCCTCGACTTAGTTGCGATAACCCTCCGCGGGCTGCTTGCAGCCCTCGGCATCGAGCAACCTACCACTTCACACACCCTCGACTTAGTTGCGATAACCCTCCGCGGGCTGCTTGCAGCCCTCGGCATCGAGCAACCTACCACTTCACACACCCTCGACTTAGTTGCGATAACCCTCTGCGGGCTGCTTGCAGCCCGCAGCATCGAGCAACCTACAACTTCCGCGGGCTGCTTGCAGCCCGCGGCATCGAGCAACCTACCCTGGTTGCGAAAACCCTCTGCGGGCTGCTTGCAGCCCGCAGCATCGAGCAACCTACTAGTTAACAACTATAAAGCTGAAATACCACTCATTCATTCATAAAGTTTTCCGGGAAGGAGTCACCTGGGGATTCCCCTTTGTGGCGGATCGTAGTCTACGAGGAAAATTATCGACAAATTAATTCGAAGACCTCGGTACACCTCCCTGGTAAAAAGTCGGCGACGGGATCTCGGAAGGTACGAGAGCTAGGGATGGGGGGTTTACGGAATGTCATAGAGGGTCATCGGGGGTTACCAAATTGAGTCTCATCCCCATCCCGTCCATACATTTTTTTTATACTCCATACAAATTTTTTGAATTTTTCGAAGACGGATAACTCCAAAAGTGGTGAGGATAGGGAGGCGGTCACTTCGCCGGATAGTCATGGTCCCTCGAGGTCCAACGGCCTGGACCTTCGTCCTCCCGCCATCCCCACCCCTTCACCCCCCCTCCGTACGAAATTGCCACTTTTGGCCAAAGGGATGGGGATACCAGCTAAACGGTCGGAGCTATCCCGGCGGTCTCTATGGCGGGTTTCCATCCTACCGTGAGGTGCTTCCTGGGGGTCAACCAGGTTTTCGGTTTTCCCCCCCCTTCATCCCCCCTCCATACAACGTGGTCTTTTTTTGGAACAGCTACCTTTTCGCCCGGAAGGAGTCCACCCGGGCCAGACCCTTGCACCTTTTTGGAGAGAGGATGAGTTTCCGCATTTGAGGAAGGCATCGAACCCTCGGTACACCGACCTGGTATGAAGTAGGTGGGAGGTCCTCGGAAACCGTGAGTCGCAGAGGGGCGGGGTTTACGGAATGTCATAGGGGGTCATCGGGGGTTACCAAATTTAGTCTCATCCCCATCCCGTTCATACATTTTTTTTACACTCCATACAACTTTTTTGGATTTTTCAAAGCGGGATACCTCCACAACGGTCGAGGATAGGGAGGCGGTCTCTTCGGCGGACGACCATCGTTCCTCGAGGTCCAACGGCCTGGACCCTCATCCTCTCTCCATCCCCACCACTTCACCCCCCCCTCCATACTAAATTACCGCTTTCGGCCAAAGGGATGGGGATACCCGCTAAACTTTCGGAGCTATCCCGGCGGTCTCTATGGCAGGTTTCCATCCCTCCGTGGGATGCTTCCTTGGGGCTATCCCGCTGTTCCAGTTTCTCCCCCCTTCATCCCGCCTCCATACAAAATTTTATTTTTTTGGAACGGCTGCCATTTTACCAAGAAGCAGTCGACCAGGGGTGGTCGTTTCTATCCCACGTTATAGGGGGTGACGTCACGAGTTCCTCTGACCACCTGGTCCCTTGGTATACCGACCTGGTATAAATTCGGTGGGAGGTCCTCGGAAACTATGAGTCGCAGAGGGGCGGGGTTTACGGAATGTCATAGAGGGTCATCGGGGGTCACCAAATTTTCCCCCATCCTCATCCCGCCCGTACATTATTTTTACACTCCATACAACTTTTTCGAAATTTCCAATCCACTTAAATCCCAAACGGTGCGACCCATCCCGGCGATCGCTTCGGAGGATAGGGACCGCTCCCCAAGCCCCATCGGCAGGGACCCTTATCCTCCCACTATCCCCATCCCTTCACCCCCCCTCTATACAAAATTACCACCTTTTCAGAAAGGGATGGGGATATCCGCCAAACGGTAGGAGGTATCCCGACGGTCTCTATGGCGGGATTTCATCCCTCCGTGAAATGGTTCCTCGGGGCTATCCCGCTTTTCCGGTTTCTCCCCCCTTCATCCCACCTCCATACAAATTTTTAGTTTCTTTTTGGAACGGCTACCTTTTCACCCGGAAGGAGTCGCCGGAGAAATCCCCATTGTAGCGGATCGGAGAGGGGGTGGCTCATTGAGTACCAGAACAGTACCAAAGGTTGAGGATCGCGACCTGGTAAAAATTCGGCGACGGGATCTCGGAAACTGTAAATCGCAGAGGAGCGGGGTTTGCGGGATGTCATAGAGGACCATCGGGGGTCACCACGTCGCGACCCCCCACTCCCCCATTCATTTTTTTACTCTCACCCCCTTCGGATCCCCTCCGTACGAAATCGCACTTTGTTAGGGATCTTTCACCCTTAAGAGACGGCGGTCGACGCGTCGCGGAGGGCCACGAGGTCGGGGTGCGCGAAAGACGAGGAGGGGGGAGCCGAGGGGGGAAAGGGGAGCGCGCAGCGCGACCCTCCCCCCCGGCTTTCCCTCCGAGGATTTCGCGCACCCCGACCTCGTGGCCCGGAGCGGCGCTGAGGGTCTGCCGGGGCGCCGAAAAAGTAAAAATTTTGATCCCCCCCTCGAACCCCCCGGCCGTAACTCGGAAACGGCGCGCCGCAGCCGGGTCGCGTTTGGGGTCGTCGGAGACGTCTCGGCGAGACGAATTTTTTGGTCGCGACAAAATTTCGAAATTCGCATTTTTGAACTTTTTCGAAAATATCTCGGGAGCGGTGCGTCGCGCACCACCCGTGTTGGTACTCATTTGAGAGGTCTCGGGGAGACGGATTTTTTGCAATAGACCAAATATCACAATTTGACATTTGCGGTCTACTCGGTAGACCGTCGGTAACCGTGGCAGGCAGACCCCCCGTGTTGGGTATCATTTGAACGGTCTCGACGAGGACAATCCATTTACACAATCCCCCTTCCCCTCCCCCCTCTCTCCCACCCCCGAAACGTCACGAAATACAAAACATATATCCAAATCCTTACCAAACCAATTAAAAGACCCAATACCACACCAAAACAATTTAAAAGAGCAATTGGAATACCGTTGCAACACCACTCGAGGGGCTCCCCCCCCGCGGGCTGCTTGCAGTCCGCGGCCGCACGCAAAAACTAGTTAACAACTATAAAGCCGAAATACCACTCATCAAGTTCTCCGGGAAGCGGTCACCTGGGGATTCCCCTTTGTGGCGGATCGTAAAGAACAATCAAAATCAATGACAGATTAAATCAGGACCCTCGGTACACCTCCCTGATAAAAAGTCGGCGACGGGATCTCGGAAGGTACGAGAGCTAGGGATAGGGGGTTTACGGAATGTCATAGAGGGCCATCGGGGGTTACCAAATCGAGTCTCATCCCCATCCCGTTCATACATTTTTTTTACACTCCATACAATTTTTTTGGATTTTTCAAAGCGGGATATCTCCGAAAGTGTCGAGGATAGGGAGGCGGTCTCTTCGGCGGACCGTCATCGTTCCTCGAGGTCCAACGGCCTGGACCTTCGTCCTCCCCCCACCTACCCCCCTTCACCCCCCCCTCCATACAAAATTGCCACTTTTGGCCAAAGGGATAGGGATACCCGCTAAACGGTCGGAGCCATCCCGGCGGTCTCTATGGCGGGTTTCCATCCTACCGTGAGGTGCTTCCTGGGGGTCAACCAGGTTTTCGGATTTCCCCCCCCTTCATCCCCCCTCCATACAACGTGGTCTTTTTTTGGAACAGCTACCTTTTCGCCCCGAAGGAGTCCACCCGGGCCAGACTCTTGCACCTCGTTGGAGAGAGGATGAGTTTCCGCATTTCAGGAAGGCATCGAACCCTCGGTGTACCGACCTGGTATGAAGTCGGCGAGAGGTCCTCGGAAACCGTGAGGGATAGAAGGATGACGTTTACGGAATGTCATAGAGGGTCATCGGGGGTTACCAAATCGAGTCTCATCCCCATCCCGCCCATACATTTTTTTTACACTCCATACAAATTTTTTGGATTTTTCAAAGCGGGATATCTCCAAAACGGTCGAGGATAGGGAAGCGGTCTCTTCGGCGGACGACCATCGCTCCTCGAGGTCCGACGGCCTGGACCTTCGTCCTCCCGCCATCCCCACTCCTTCACCCCCCCTCCATACGAAATTACCGCTTTCGGCCAAAGGGATGGGGATACCGGCTAAACGGTCGGAGCTATCCCGGCGGTCTCTATGGCGGGTTCCCATCCCTCCGTGGGACGCTTCCTCGGGGCTATCCCGCTTTTCCGGTTTCTCCCCCCTTCATCCCACCTCCATACAAATTTTTATTTTTTTGGAACGGCTGCCATTTTACCAGGAAGCAGTCGACTCGGGGTGGTCGCTTCTATCCCACGTTATAGGGGGTGACGTCGCGTGTTCCTCAGACGACCTGAACCCTCGGTACACCGACCTGGTATAAAGTCGGTGGGAGGTCCTCGGAAACTACGAGTCGCAGAGGGGCGCGGTTTACGGAATGTCATAGAGGGCCATCGGGGGTCACCAAATTGTCACCCATCCTCATCCCGCCCGTACATTTTTTTTACACTCCATACAATTTTTTTGAAATTTCCAATCCACTTAACTCCCAAACGGTGCGACCTATCCCGGCGATCGCTTCGGAGGATAGCGATCGCTCCCAGAGCCCTACCGGCCGGGACGGTCACCCTCCCCCCACCTGCCCTCCTTCACCCCCCCTCCATATAAAATTACCACTTTTTCAGAAAGGGATGGGGATATCCGCCAAACGGTAGAAGGTATACCGACGGTCTCTATTGTGGGTTTCCATCCCTCCGTGGGATGCTTCCTCCGGGCTATCCCGCTTTTCTGGTTTATCCCCCCTTCATCCCACCTCCATACAAATTTTCTGGAACGGCTTCCTTTTGACCCGGAAGGAGTCGCCGGAGGAATCCCCATTTTAGCCGATCGGAGAGGGGGTGGCTCACTGAGTACCAGAACAGTACCAAAGGTTGAGGATCGCGACCTGGTAAAAATACGGCGACGGGATCTCGGAAACTAAAAGTCGGAGAGGGGCGGGGTTTGCGGGATGTCATAGAAGACCATCGGGGGTCCCCACGTTGCGACCCACCCCCCACACCCCCCTTAAATTTTTTTACCCTCACCCCCTTCGGACCACCTCCGTGTAAATTCACACACTGTTAGGGATCTTTCGCCCTTAAGAGACGGCGGTCGACGCGTCGCGGAGGGCCACGAGGTCGGGGTGCGCGAAAGACGAGGAGGGGGGAGCCGCGGGGGGAAAGGGGAGCGCGCAGCGCGACCCTCCCCCCCGGCCCTCCCTCCGAGGATTTCGCGCACCCCGACCTCGTGGCCCGGAGCGGCGCTGAGGGTCTGCCGGGGCGCCGAAAAAGTAAAAATTTTGATCCCCCCTCGAACCCCCCGGCCGTATCTCGGAAACGGCGCGCCGCAGCCGGGTCGCGTTTGGGGTCGTCGGAGACGTCTCGGCGAGACGAATTTTTTGGTCGCGACAAAATTTCGAAATTCGCATTTTTGAACTTTTTCGAAAATATCTCGGGAGCGGTGCGTCGCGGACCACCCGTGTCGGTACTCGTTTGAGAGGTCTCGGGGAGACGGATTTTTTGCAATAGACCAAATGTCACAATTTGACATTTGCGGTCTACTCGGTAGAGAGTCGGTAACCGTGGCAGGCAGACCCCCCGTGTTGGGTATCATTTGAAAGGTCTCGACGAGGACAATCCATTTACACCATCCCCCTTCACCCTCTCCCCCCCGCTCACCCCCGAAACGTCACGAAATACAAAACATATATCCAAATCCTTACCAAACCAATTAAAAGACCCAATACCACACCAAAACATTTAAAAGATCAATTGGAATACCGTTGCAACACCACTCGAGGGGCTCCCCCCCCGCGGGCTGCTTGCAGTCCGCGGCCGCACGCAAAAACTAGTTAACAACTATAAAGCTGAAATACCACTCACTCACTTAGATACTCATAAAGTTCTCCGGGAAGGAGTCACCTGGGGATTCCCCTTTGTGGCGGATCGTAGTCTACGAGGAAAATTATCGACAAATTAATTCAAAGACCCCGGTACACCTCCCTGGTAAAAAGTCGGCGACGGGATCTCGGAAGGTGCGAGAGCTAGAAAGTGGAAATTTGCGAAACGTCATAGAGGGTCATCGGGGGTTACCAAATCGAGTCTCATCCCCATCCCGTCCATACATTTTTTTTATACTCCATACGAATTTTTTGGATTTTTCAAAGCGGGATACCTCCTCAACGGTCGAGGATAGGGAGGCGGTCTCTTCGGCGGACGATCATCGTTCCTCGAGGTCCAACGGCCTGGACCTTCATCCTCCCCCCAGCTGCCCCCCTTCACCCCCCCTCCATACGAAATTGCCACTTTCGGCCAAAGGGATGGGGATACCCGCTAAACGGTCGGAGCCATCCCGGCGGTCTCTATGGCGGGTTTCCATCCCAACGTGAGGTGCTTCCTGGGGGTCAACCAGGCTTTCGGATTTCCCCCCCCTTCATCCCCCCTCCATACAACGTGGTCTTTTTTTGGAACAGCTACCTTTTCGCCCGGAAGGAGTCCACCCGGGCCAGACTCTTGCACCTCGTTGGAGAGAGGATGAGTTTCCGCATTTCAGGAAGGCATCGAACCCTCGGTGTACCGACCTGGTATGAAGTCGGCGAGAGGTCCTCGGAAACCGTGAGGGATAGAAGGATGACGTTTACGGAATGTCATAGAGGGTCATCGGGGGTTACCAAATCGAGTCTCATCCCCATCCCGTCCATACATTTTTTTTATACTCCATACAAATTTTTTGGATTTTTCAAAGCGGGATATCTCCAAAAGTGGTGAGGATAGAGAGGCGGTCTCTTCGGCGGACCGTCATAGTTCCTCGAGGTCCAACGGCCTGGACCTTCACTCTCCCCCCACCTGCCCCCCTTCACCCCCCCTCCATACGAAATTGCCACTTTTGGCCAAAGGGATGGGGATACCCGCTAAACGGTCGGAGCTATCCCGGCGGTCTCTATGGCGGGTTTCCATCCCTCCGTGGGATGCTTCCTTGGGCCTATCTTGGTTTTCCGGTTTCTCCCCCCTTCATCCCGCCTCCATACAAAATTTTATTTTTTTGGAACGGCTGCCATTTTACCAAGAAGCAGTCGACCAGGGGTGGTCGTTTCTATCCCACGTTATAGGGGGTGACGTCACGAGTTCCTCTGACCACCTGGTCCCTCGGTATACCGACCTGGTATAAATTCGGTGGGAGGTCCTCGGAAACTACGAGTCGCAGAGGGGCGCGGTTTACGGAATGTCATAGAGGGTCATCGGGGGTCACCAAATTTTCCCCCATCCTCATCCCGCCCGTACATTATTTTTACACTCCATACAACTTTTTCGAAATTTCCAATCCACTTAAATCCCAAACGGTGCGACCTATCCCGGCGATCGCTTCGGAGGATAGGGACCGCTCCCCGAGCCCCATCGGCAGGGACCCTTATCCTCCCACTATCCCCATCCCTTCACCCCCCCTCCATACAAAATTACCACCTTTTCAGAAAGGGATGGGGATATCCGCCAAACGGTAGGAGGTATCCCGACGGTCTCTATGGCGGGATTCCATCCCTCCGTGAAATGGTTCCTCGGGGCTATCCCGCTTTTCCGGATTATCCCCCCTTCATCCCACCTCCATACAAATTTTTAGTTTTTTTTGGAACGGCTACCTTTTCACCCGGAAGGAGTCACCGGAAGAATCCCCATTGTAGCGGATCGGAGAGGGGGTGGCTCACTGAGTACCAGGACAGTACCAAAGGTTGAGGATCGCGACCTGGTAAAAATTCGGCGACGGGATCTCGGAAACTGTAAATCGCAGAGGAGCGGGGTTTGCGGGATGTCATAGAGGACCATCGGGGGTCACCACGTCGCGACCCCCCCACTCCCCCTCCCCTTCGGACCCCCTCCATACGAAATCCCACTATGTTAGGGATCTTTCGCCCTTAAGAGACGGCGGTCGACGGCCTCCCTCCGAGGATTTCGCGCACCCCGACCTCGTGGCCCGGAGCGGCGTTGAGGGTCTGCCGGGGCGCCGAAAAAGTAAAAATTTTGATCCCCCCCTCGAACCCCCCGGCCGTATCTCGGAAACGGCGCGCCGCAGCCGGGTCGCGTTTGGGGTCGTCGGAGACGTCTCGGGGAAACGAATTTTTTGGTCGCGACAAAATTTTGAAATTCGCATTTTTGGACTTTTTCTAAAATATCTCGGGAGCGGTGCGTCGCGGACCACCCGTGTTGGTACTCATTTGAGAGGTCTCGGGGAGACGGATTTTTTGCAATAGACCAAATATCACAATTTGACATTTGCGGTCTACTCGGTAGACCGTCGGTAACCGTGGCGGGCAGACCCCCCATGTTGGGTATCATTTGAACGGTCTCGACGAGGACATTCCATTTACACCATCCCCCTTCCCCTCCCCCCTCTCTCCCACCCCCGAAACGTCACGAAATACAATACTTATATCCAAATCCTTACCAAAACAATTCTAAAGACCAAAAACCATACCTAAACAATTTACAAGAGCGACTCCAAAACCACAGCAAAACCACTCGAGGGGCTCCCCCCCCGCGGGCTGCTTGCAGTCCGCGGCCGCACGCAAAAACTAGTTAACAAACTATAAAGCCGAAATACCACTCACTGACTCACTGATTGGGTGACATTTCTTTCCGGGAAGGAGCCGCGGGGGCGTTCGCCTCTCTGGCCGGTCGCGGAGTACGAATAAAGTTGTCGAGAAATTAATTCAAAGACCTCGCCACCTCGACCTGGTAAAAAGTCGGCGAAGGGATCTCGGAAAGTACGAGAGCTAGAAGAGATCGGAATGCGGAACGTCACAGAGCGTCATCGGGGGTTACCGAATCGCGACCCATCCCCGTCCCGCCCATACATTTTTTTTACACTCCATACAACTTTTTTGAAATTTCCAATCCCCGTAGCTCCAGAACCGTAAGGAATAGTGATATCGTGTCTTCGGCGGATAACCGTTTCTCCCCGAGGTCCATCGGCTGGGACCGTCGCCCTTGCCCTACCTCCCCCCATTCACCCCCCCTCCATACAAAATTGCCGCCTTTGACGAAAGGGATGGCACTATCCGCTAAACGGTGCGAGATATCCCGACGGTCACTACGGCGGGTTTCCATCTCACCGCGAGCC
This sequence comes from Bembecia ichneumoniformis, assembly GCA_910589475.2. Lineage (NCBI taxonomy): Eukaryota > Metazoa > Arthropoda > Insecta > Lepidoptera > Sesiidae > Bembecia > Bembecia ichneumoniformis. The sequence goes on along the minus strand of OU342537.1, from coordinate 4,066,859 downwards.
GCTTCCTGGGGGTCAACCAGATTTTCGATTTCTCCCCCCCTTCTGCACCCCTCCATACAAATTTTTCGTTTTCTGGAACGGCCAATTTTTCACTGAGAAGGGGTCGACTTGCGACGCTCGTTCGCACCCGATCGGATAGACGGTGAAGTCGCGGGGATCAGAAGTTTCTCGAAGCCCCGATACGACGACCTGGTAAAAAGTTGACGGGAGGTACTCGGGAACGATGAGTCGCCGAGGGGTAGCGTTTACGGAATGTCATAGAGGGTCATCGGGGGTTACCAAATCGCGACCCATTCCCGTCCCGCCCATACATTTTTTTTACACTCCATACAACTTTTTTGAAATTTCCAATCCCCGTAGCTCCAAAACCATAGGGAATAGTGATATCGTGTCTTTGGCGGATAACCGTTTCTCCCCGAGGTCCATCGGAGGGGACCACTATTCTTGCCCCATCTCCCCCCATTCACCCCCCCTCCATACAAAATTTCCCCTTTTGACGAAAGGGATGGCACTGTCCGCTAAACGGTGCGAGATATCCCGACGGTCACTACGGCGGGTTTCCATCTCACCGCGAGCCGCTTCCTGGGGGTCAACCAGATTTTCGATTTCTCCCCCCCTTCTGCACCCCTCCATACAAATTTTTCGTTTTCTGGAACGGCCAATTTTTCACCGAGAAGGGGTCGACTCGCGACGCTCGTTCGCACCCGATCGGATAGACGGTGAAGTCGCGGGGATCAGAAGTTTCTCGAAGCCCCGATACGACGACCTGGTAAAAAGTTGACGGGAGGTACTCGGGAACGATGAGTCGCCGAGGGGTAGCGTTTACGGAATGTCATAGAGGGTCATCGGGGGTTACCAAATCGCGACCCATCCCCGTCCCGCCCATACATTTTTTTTACACTCCATACAACTTTTTTGAAATTTCCAATCCCCGTAGCTCCAAAACCATAGGGAATAGTGATATCGTGTCTTTGGCGGATAACCGTTTCTCCCCGAGGTCCATCGGAGGGGACCACTATTCTTGCCCCATCTCCCCCCATTCACCCCCCCTCCATACAAAATTTCCCCTTTTGACGAAAGGGATGGCACTGTCCGCTAAACGGTGCGAGATATCCCGACGGTCACTACGGCGGGTTTCCATCTCACCGCGAAGTGCTTCCTAGGGGTCAACCAGATTTTCGATTTCTCCCCCCCTTCTGCACCCCTCCATACAAATTTTTCGTTTTCTGGAACGGCCAATTTTTCACCGAGAAGGGGTCGACTTGCGACGCTCTTTCGCAACCGATCGGATAGACGGTGAAGTCACGCGGATCAGAAGTTTCTCGAAGCTCCGATATGACTACCTGGTAAAAAGTTGACGGGAGGTACTCGGAAACGATGAGTCGCCGAGGGACAGCGTTTGCGGAATGTCATAGAGGGTCATCGGGGGTTACCAAATCGCGACCCATCCCCGTCCCGCCCATACCTTTTTTTTACACTCCATACAACTTTTTTGAAACCATAGGGAATAGTGATATCGTGTCTTTGGCGGATAACCATTTCTTCTCGAAGTCCATATTGACAGGGACGATCATCCTTGCTCCGTGAATGTCCAACCAACACCTACTCATACTACTAAAAAGAGAGCTCTCTAGGTCACACAAGGGGTTACGTCATCAACATGAGGCCGACCGAACCGAACATTCGCATAGACGCTAGCGCCACAGTTTGGCCGCGGTACAATTATATACTATTTGGATTTGATTTGAAGCGTCATTAAGCGTCATTCTTTGTCAAAAGTAAGTTTAAAATCGTGAATTTTAAACTATAACTAACTATGTATTTAAAAAAAAACAACGAAACGCGCCATTAATTAAATGGACAACTTTCAACCAAACAAGCACTAATGCGAACGTAAGATATATTTTTTATTAACTTTTAAAATAACATAACCTCTTTTTATCGCATAACATCTCTGTTTGTTATCAATTATTGCAGGTTTGCGAACATCATTTTACAGAAAAGTACATTTTCCAGCTGAGACGTATTAAGAGAAATATTGCAAGAAAGTAGTTGTGAACTTATAATAAGGATGCAAGTGAATATTTAAAAAAATACATGTTCAGTGACTATAGTGATTTTTTATTTGTTTATTTAATCATAAGGTATGTGGGATCAGTGAGCTATTATGTACTAACGTAGGTACTGTGGAATATAAATAACTGTAAAGAAAGGTAATGTAGTCAAGTCATAGCAATGTCAAGTATTCTGAAATATCAGTCTCTGTAACTTTTCATCATAATTTGTTGTTTAAAAACCACAATGAATTGAAAAAGATCCATAAGGAAACTTATCCAAAAAGATAAATAATATCAGACATAGTTATTTGCATTTTCAATCGAATTTGAAGTTGGGGTATAGTAAAGGGCGGCACTTTTTTTTTACAATAATTTTTTTTTGCCAATGGAATGAGCAACAATTGCAAAGATATTGTATTCATTTACAAAATGTGTTTTTACAAGACTTATTTGTGATGAAAAGAAAAGGGTTAGGTTCTGGAATGTATATGAAATAAGTGTGAGTGGAGCGAGCCAGAATACTGATGATGGCAAAAAGACTGTATACTTATTACAAAATGTGCATTACGATACTCGCCCCATACAAAAACATATATTATTATGTTGTTGTAATAGGAATACTCTTATAATTGGTTTATTACATTTAATTGGCTTTAATATTGTGATGTGTGTGATATTATGCCATATTTCAATTCACTGCCTAAATTTAATATAGTATATAAATATCCTGCAGATCAATATAAACCATAAATTTTTGTTTTTGGTATAGTTCATATAGGTGCATTGGAAATAATTGGCTTATCTGAATTTATTCGAATATTGGCCAACTTCAGCCTATCTATACCTAGCTATACAAAATGCCATACTTTCTGTTAATTCACAGAATAAATTTTAACACTGTTTTTTATGGAAACCATTTTAAAGTAGTGGAATACAGTTAAGAATAAAGATAAGTGACTAAGGGATAATTACATATCGCCTCTCTCACCTAACCAGAAAAATTAAAACTATTTAAATAAATGTCATGCTTAGATCATTGGAAAATACTTACTTTTACTACTATTATACTCATGCTACATGTACCCTAATACAATTAACAAATTAGGTAGGTAGTGTATTAATGAATTAAATTTTAATTGCCTGGTTAAATTCACACTAATAGTTAAGAAGACTGCTTTGGGAAATATAGAGGTATGGCTGGATCTCAGTCCTATGTAATTTCAATGAAACAATATTTGAAATTGAATCAAAGCTCCAGAGTACCTACAATCTTTGTTTCCCTTAACTATAAAATCTCATACTTTTGGACAATGTAAGATATACGCATTACAGACAATCTTTCCAATGATCAAAGTAATACCTACATAGTTGTAGCTCATAAACAGAAAACTTGAGTTTTAACATCGGTGTCTCTGAACAATGTAGGTATTAAGTATTATCATAAATAACCATATCCAGTTACCCATTCTCACTTAACATTGTACAAAAGTTAATAAAAATAGGCACAAATATCATTAAGTAGGTACTTAGTGGTACTTATCCAATGAAGAAATTAATGTAGATATAAATTGTAATCATGAACTAATTAAAAGTTTAGATATGAGGAGGATTATTACTGCCACACAATGATGATGTTAATTTATTTCTGTTTATTTAGTTATTATTGTAGTGAATAAAATAAATTGTGAGGAATTTTTAAATTGTCAAAATATTACATATATTTTATTTTATTGCATCATCAGCTGTGGACACTGAACGCGAAACGACGAATACAATGGATAAGACTTAGAACACTTAGTATGAAAGACAAGGAGTAAGAAGGGAATTGAGCACACTCGTAATAATATAATACTTGTAAGAATTTTATGAAAATTTATTAAGACTATTGTTTACGACTTATAATCAAGACTACAGACTAATTATGCTCAAGACTCGGCGTAATAAGACGAAAGACTTATTAACTAACTGACGAAAATATTGTCGAAATGCCTACTGAAGATTTCCAAGGCCAAAAACACTTACACAGACCAAAAATGACCCCCGAAGCGCCGCAGAAGTGCGTCCCTTGAATTTTAACCCGTCACCCCGGCTTGCAGCCCTCGGCATCGAGCAACCTACCACTTCACACACCCTCGACTTAGTTGCGATAACCCTCCGCGAGCTGCTTGCAGCCCTCGGCATCGAGCAACCTACCACGTCACACACTCTCGACTTAGTTGCGATAACCCTCCGCGGGCTGCTTGCAGCCCTCGGCATCGAGCAACCTACCACTTCACACACCCTCGACTTAGTTGCGATAACCCTGCGCGGGCTGCTTGCAGCCCTCGGCATCGAGCAACCTACCACTTCACACACCCTCCACTTAGTTGCGATAACCCTCCGCGGGCTGCTTGCAGCCCTCGGCATCGAGCAACCTACCACTTCACACACCCTCGACTTAGTTGCGATAACCCTCCGCGGGCTGCTTGCAGCCCTCGGCATCGAGCAACCTACCACTTCACACACCCTCGACTTAGTTGCGATAACCCTCCGCGGGCTGCTTGCAGCCCTCGGCATCGAGCAACCTACCACTTCACACACCCTCGACTTAGTTGCGATAACCCTCCGCGGGCTGCTTGCAGCCCTCGGCATCGAGCAACCTACCACTTCACACACCCTCGACTTAGTTGCGATAACCTTCCGCGGGCTGCTTGCAGCCCTCGGCATCGAGCAACCTACCACTTCACACACCCTCGACTTAGTTGCGATAACCCTCCGCGGGCTGCTTGCAGCCCTCGGCATCGAGCAACCTACCACTTCACACACCCTCGACTTAGTTGCGATAACCTTCCGCGGGCTGCTTGCAGCCCTCGGCATCGAGCAACCTACCACTTCACACACACTCGACTTAGTTGCGATAACCCTCCGCGGGCTGCTTGCAGCCCTCGGCATCGAGCAACCTACCACTTCACACACCCTCGACTTAGTTGCGATAACCCTCCGCGGGCTGCTTGCAGCCCTCGGCATCGAGCAACCTACCACTTCACACACCTTCGACTTAGTTGCGATAACCCTCCGCGGGCTGCTTGCAGCCCTCGGCATCGAGCAACCTACCACTTCACACACCCTCGACTTAGTTGCGATAACCCTCCGCGGGCTGCTTGCAGCCCTCGGCATCGAGCAACCTACCACTTCACACACCCTCGACTTAGTTGCGATAACCCTCCGCGGGCTGCTTGCAGCCCTCGGCATCGAGCAACCTACCACTTCACACACCCTCGACTTAGTTGCGATAACCTACAACTTCGAGCAACCTACAACTTCCGCGGGCTGCTTGCAGCCCGCGGCATCGAGCAACCTACCCTGGTTGCGAAAACCCTCTGCGGGCTGCTTGCAGCCCGCAGCATCGAGCAACCTACTAGTTAACAACTATAAAGCTGAAATACCACTGACTGACTGATCTACTGACCTTAACTTCGGGGAAGCAGTCACCTGGGGATTCCCCTTTGTGGCGGATCGTGGTCTACGGATAAAGTTGTCGAGAAATTAATTCAAAGACCTCGGTACACCTCCCTGGTAAAAAGTTGGCGACGGGATCTCGGAAGGTACGGGAGCTAGAAAGTGGAAATTTGCGAAACGTCATAGAGGGTCCCCGGAGGTTACCAAATCGCGACTCATCCCTATCCCGTCCATACATTTTTTTTACACTCCATACAACTTATTCTATGGCGGATAACTCCGAAAGTGTCGAGGATAGGGAGGCGGTCTCTTCGGCGGACGGTCATCGTTCCTCGAGGTCCAACGGCCTGGACCTTCATCCTCCCCCCACCTACCCCCCTTCACCCCCCCTCCATACGAAATTGCCGCTTTTGGCCAAAGGGATGGGGATACCCGCTAAACGGTCGGAGCTATCCCGGCGGTCTCTATGGCGGGTTTCCATCGCTCCGTGGGATGCTTCCTCGGGGCTATCCCGGTTTTCCGGTTTCTTCCCCCTTCATCCCGCCTCCATACAACGCGGTCTTTTTTTGGAACAGCCACCTTTTCGCCCGGAAGGAGTCCACCCGGGTCAGACTCTTGCACCTCGTCGGAGAGAGGATGAGTTTCCGCATTTCAGGAAGGCATCGAACCCTCAGTGTACCGACCTGGTAAAAAGTCGGCGACGGGATCTCGGAAGGTATTAGAGCTAGGAAAGGGGGGTTTACGGAATGTCATAGAGGGTCATCGGGGGTTACCAAATTGAGTCTCATCCCCATCCCGTTCATACATTTTTTTTACACTCCATACAACTTTTCTGGATTTTTCAAAGCGGGATAACTCCAAACGTGTCGAGGATAGGGAGGCGGTCTCTTCGGCGGACGACCATCGCTCCTCGAGGTCCAACGGCCAGGACCTTCGTCCTCCCCCCACCTGTCCCCCTTCACCCCCCCTCCATACGAACTTACCGCTTTCGGCCGAAGGGATGGGGATACCGGCTAAACGGTCGGAGCTATCCCGGCGGTCTCTATGGCGGGTTTCCATCCCTCCGTGGGATGCTTCCTCGGGGCTATCCCGCTTTTCCGGTTTCTCCCCCCTTCATCCCACCTCCATACAAATTTTTATTTTTTTGGAACGGCTGCCATTTTACCAGGAAGCAGTCGACTCGGGGTGGTCGCTTCTATCCCACGTTATAGGGGGTGACGTCTCGAGTTCCTCAGACGACCTCAACCCTCGGTACACCGACCTGGTATAAAGTCGGTGAGAGATCCTCGGAAACTACGAGTCGCAGAGGGGCGTGGTTTACGGAATGTCATAGAGGGCCATCGGGGGTCACCAAATTGTCACCCATCCTCATCCCGCCCGTACATAATTTTTACACTCCATGCGACCTATCCCGGCGATCGCTTTGGAGGATAGCGATCGCTCCCCGAGCCCCACCGGCCGGGACCGATACCGTCCCCCCACCTGCCCCCCTTCACCCCCCCTCCATACAAAATTACCACCTTTTGAGAAAGGGATGGGGATATCCGCCAAACGGTAGGAGGTATCCGGACGGTCTCTATGGCGGGTTTCCATCCCTCCGTGAGATGCTTCCTAGGGGCTATCCCGCTCTTCCGGTTTCTCCCCCCTTCATCCCACCTCCATACAAATTTTTAGTTTTTTTTTGAACGGCTACCTTTTCACCCGGAAGGAGTCGCCGGAGGAATCCCCATTGAACGGACCGGAGAGGGGGTGGCTCACTGAGTACCAGAACAGTACCAAAGGTTGAGGATCGCGACCTGGTGAAAATTCGGCGACGGGATCTCGGAAACTGTAAATCGCAGAGGAGCGGGGTTTGCGGGATGTCATAGAGGACCATCGGGGGTCACCACGCCGCGACCCCCCTCACTCCCCCCCCTTCGGACCCCCTCCGTATAAATTCACACACTGTTAGGGATCTTTCACACTTAAGAGACGGCGGTCGACGCGTCGCGGAGGGTCTGCCGGGCCGCCGAAAAAGTAAAACTTTTGATCCCCCCCTCGAACCCCCCGGCCGTATCTCGGAAACGGCGCGCCGCAGCGGGGTCGCGTTTGGGGTCGTCGGAGACGTCTCGGCGAGACGAATTTTTTGGTCGCGACAAAATTTCGAAATTCGCATTTTTGAACTTTTTCGAAAATATCTCGGGAGCGGTGCGTCGCGGACCACCCGTGTTGGTACTCGTTTGAGAGGTCTCGGGGAGACGGATTTTTTGCAATAGACCAAATATCACAATTTGACATTTGCGGTCTACTCGGTAGACCGTCGGTAACCGTGGCAGGCAGACCCCCCGTGTTGGGTATCATTTGAACGGTCTCGACGAGGACAATCCATTGACACCATCCCCCTCCCTCCTCCCTCTCCCCCCACCCCCGAAACGTCACGAAATACAAAACATATCCAAATCCTTACCAAAACAATTCAAAAGACCAACACCCAAACCAAACCAAAACAATTTACAAGAGCAAACACAAAACCATAGCAGAACCACTCGAGGGGCTCCCCCCCCGCGGGCTGCTTGCAGTCCGCGGCCGCACGCAAAAACTAGTTAATATACTATAAAGCTCAAATACCACTTATCACTGACATGGTTGTTCTCCTAGAAGGAGTCACCGGGGGATTCCCCCGCGTAGCGGATCGGAGAGGGGGTGGCTTATCGAGTAGCAGAAAAATCCCGAATCCTCGGTATACCGATCTGGTAAAAAGTTGGGGTATGGATCTCGGAAACTATCAACCCGAGAGGGACCCGGTTTGCGGAATGTCATAGAGGGTCATCGGGGGTCTCCACACCGCGACCCCCCCCCTCTCCCCCCCATACGTTTTTTTTACGCTCCATACAACCGTCCGGATCTTCGAATCCCCGCAGCTCCGAAACGGTGAGAGTCATGGCGGCGGTCACTTTGGGTGATAACATTGGCTCCCGGATATCCGTCGTCCGGGACCCTCGCCCTCCCCCCATCTGGCCCCCTTCGGACCCCCTCCGTACAAAATCACACTTTCGTATGGATCTTTCGCCTTTGGAGGAGGGCGGTCGACCCGCCGCGGAGGGTCTCGTCGCCGGGGTGGCGAACGACGAGGAGGGGGGAGGCGGGGGGGAAGGGGAGCGCGCAGCGCGACCCTCCCCCCCGGCCCCCCCTCCGAGGAAGTTCGCGACCCCGGCGTCGAGGGCCGGAGCGGCGGCAAACGTCATCGGAGGGTTGCGGAATTACGTCCCTTTTGAATTTTTTACCCTTCGTCACCGCCCTCCGGACCCCCGTCCCCTCCGCCCCCCCGCAATCGGGACTCGCAGGCGGTTCGACCGAAACACCCCGTGTTTGGGCTCGTTCGAACGGGCGCGGCGAATGGACTCCGACGGCTCCGACGGAATTCGGATTTGGCGCACCGGCCCTCCCCTCCACCTCCCCCTCCGTACGAAATCAAACCTCAAAGAGGTCCCTTCACCTGTGAAGAGACGGCGGTCGATCCGTCGCGGAGGGCAACGAGGCCGGCGAGCGCGAAAGACGAGGAGGGGGGTGGCGGGGGGGCAGGGGAGCGCGCAGCGCGACCCTCCCCCCCGGCCCCCCCTCCGAGGATTGAGCGCGCGCCGGCCGAGCGGCCCGCAGCGGCGGCATGGGGTCTGGAAAAGTAAAAATTTCGACACCCCCTCGAACCCCCCCGGTCGTAACTCGGAAACGGCGCGACGCAGCCGGGTCGCGTTTGGGGTCGTAGGAGACGTCTCGGGGAGAGGAATTTTTCGGTCGAGACGAAGTTTCAAAATTCGCATTTTTGGACTTTTTCGAAAATATCTCGGGATCGGTGCGTCGCAGACCCCCCGTGTCGGTGCTCATTTGGGAGGTCTCCGGGAGACGGATTTTTTGCAATAGACCAAATTTCAAAATTTGACATTTGCGGTCTACTTGGTAGACCGTCGGTGACCGTGGCGGGCAGACCCACCGTGTTTGGTATCGTTTGAAATGTCTCGACTAGGACAATCCATTTATACCATCGCTCTTCCCCCAACACCCCCCCTTCGGACCCCCTCCATACAAAAAACACACATCAAAGAGATTCTTTCGCCGACGAAGAGACGGCGGTCGATCCGTCGCGGAGCGGCGGCACGGGGTCCGCCCGAACGAAGGAAAAGTGAAAATTTTAAACCCCCCTCGAACCCCCCCGGTCGTAACTCGGAAACGACGCGACGCATTCGGGGCGTGTTTGGGGTCGTCGGAGACGTCTCGGGGAGCCGAATTTATTGGTCGCGACAAAATTTCAAAATTCGCATTTTTGGATTTTTCGAAAATATCTAGGGAGCGATGCGTCGCAGACCCCCCGTGTTGGTACTCATTTGAGAGGTCTCGGCGAGTAGAATTTTTTGACATAGGTAATTTTTCTTTCCGTGATATTTCAGCAACGGCGCATCGCAGACCCACCGTGTTGGTACTCATTTGAGAGGTCTCGGGGAGTAGAATTTTTTGACATAGGTAATTTTTCTTTCCGTGATATTTCAGCAACGGCGCGTCGCAGACCCACCGTGTTGGTACTCATTTGAGAGGTCTCGGGGAGTAGAATTTTTTGACATAGGTAATTTTTCTTTCCGTGATATTTCAGCAACGGCGCGTCGCAGACCCACCGTGTTGGTACTCATTTGAGAGGTCTCGGGGAGAGGAATTTTTCCGTAAAGACGAAATTTCGAAATTTGCATTTTCGGACTTTTTCGAAAATATCTCGGGAGCGGTGCGCCGTAGACCCCCCGTGTTGGTACTCATTTGAGAGGTCTCGGAGAGTAGAATTTTTCGGTGAAGACGAAATTTCGAAATTCGCATTTTTGGACTTTTTCGAAAATATCTCAACAACGGTGCATCGCACACCACCCGTGTTGGTACTTATTTAAGAGGTCTCGGAGAGTAGAACTTTTCAGTGGAGACGAAATTTCGAAATTTGCATTTTTGGACTTTTTCGAAAATATCTCGGGAGCGGTGCGTTATAGACCGTTCGTGTTGGTACTCATTTAAGAGGTCTCGGGAAGATGAATTTTTTAGTGGAGATGAAATTTCGAAATTTGAATTTTTGGACTTTTTCGAAAATATCTTAGGAGCGGTGCGTCACGGACCCCCCGTGTTGGCACTCATTTAAGAGGTTGCGGTGAGACGAATTTTTTTAACATAGGCATTTTTTTCGTTACTTGTGTTATAAAGTAACTATTGCTACCTACCATCAAGATCGATACATAAAATAATAATATCAATCTGAAGTTAGCAAGGAACAAAAAAATGTAAAGTAAAAGATAAAAATGAAATGAGAATGTTTAAATTATGCTGACTACTTTTTAATCATTTAAAGCTGTTTAAAGTTTATCTAATGATTTAAAAGAATTATTTTGTTACAGTTTTAGTAAGTATCATGTAAATGCCATTTACATAGGAGAGCCCATTTCCTTATCATCTCCTAATCCCTTACCCTTAATCCTACTGTAGTCGGCAGCGCACTTGCAGCACCTGTAGCGTTGCTTGTGTTATAGGCGACGGTAGCCACCTACCATCAAGTGGACCGTCAGCCTGTCTGTCGACATAACATTAAAAAAAATGCATAAAATAAAAGTATCCATTTATAGTTATAAAAAAACATACCAGCAACATAAGTATTATTCTTGCTATAACAATTAATCAAATAGAAATTAATATCAAAAAACCTTTGTTCAAAATAAAAATACGAAATATAATAATGTATAATAAGCATACATATAATAAGCATATATTACATTTAGTATTTTGATTAAAAAATTCAGTTTCTATTCTTACATACTTATTAGACCCACCGTGTTGGTACTCATTTGAGAGGTCTCGGAGAGTAGAATTTTTCGGTGAAGACGAAATTTCGAAATTCGCATTTTTGGACTTTTTCGAAAATATCTCGGGAGCGGTGCGTCGTAGACCACCCGTGTTGGTACTCATTTAAGAGGTCTCGGGGAGAGGAATTTTTTGACATAGGCATTTTTTTCGTTACTTGTGTTATAAAGTAACTATTGCTACCTACCATCAAGATCGATACATAAAAAATAATATCAATCTGAAGTTAGTAAGGAATAAAAAAATGTAAAGTAAAAGATAAAAATGAAATGAGAATGTTTAAATTATGCTGACTACTTTTTAATCACTTAAAGCTGTTTAAAGTTTATCTAATGATTTATCTATGAATTATTTTGTTACAGTTTTAGTGAGTATCATGTAAATGCATAAATTAAAAGTATCCATTTATATTTAGTTATAAAAAAAACATACCAGCAACATAAGTATTATTCTTGCTATAACAATTAATCAAATAGAAATTTATATCAAAAAACCTTTCTTCTTCAAAATAAAAATACAAAATATAATAATGTGAATAAAATAATAATAATATATACATATAATAATAAGCATATACATTACACATTTAGTATTTTGATTAAAAAATTCAGTCTCTATTCTTACATACTTATTAGACCCACCGTGTTTGTACTCATTTAAGAGGTTTCGGGGAGACGGATTTTTTGCAATAGACCAAATATCAAAATTTGACATTTGTGGTCTACTCAGTAGACCGTCGGTATCCATAGCAGGTAGACCCCCCGTGTTTGGTATCATTTGAAAGGTTTCAACGAGGACAATCCATTGACACCATCCCTCCCCCCCTCCCCCCACCCCCGAACGAAATACAAAACATATCCAAATCCTTACCAAAACAATTCAAAAGACCAACAGCAACACCCAAACCTAAACAATTTAGAAGAGCAAACACAATACCCACAACCACCCCAGAACCGGTCGAGGGGCTATCCCCCCGCGGGCTGCTTGCAGCCCGCGGCAACGAGCACAATCTAGTTATAAACTATAAAGCTCAAATACCACTGACACATCATCATTGATATGGTTGTTCTCCCGGAAGGAGTCACCGGGGGATTCCCCCGCGTAGCGGATCGGAGAGGGGGTGGCCATCTCACCAGCGGAAAAATCCCGGATCCTCGGTATACCGATCTGGTAAAAAGTCGGGGTATGGATCTCGGAAACTATCGACCCGAGAGGGACCCGGTTTGCGGAATGTCATAGAGGGCCATCGGGGGTCTCCACATCGCGACCCCCCCCTCTCCCCCCCATACGATTTTTTTACGCTCCATACAACCGTCCGGATCTTCGAATCCCCTTAGCTCCTAAACGGTGAGAGTCATCGCGGCGGTCACTTTGGGAGATAACCTTGGCTCCCGGATATCCGTCGTCCGGGACCCTCGCCCTCCCCCCATCTGGCCCCCTTCGGACCCCCCCCATACAAAATCACACTCTGTTATGGATCTTTTGTTTTGGAGGAGGGCGGTCGACCCGCCGCGGAGGGTCTCGACGCCGGGGGGGCGAACGACGAGGAGGGGGGAGCCGGGGGGGCAGGGGAGCGCGCAGCGCGACCCTCCCCCCCGGCCCCCCCTCCGAGGAAGTTCGCGACCCCGGCGTCGAGGGCCGGAGCGGCGGCAAAGGTCATCGGAGGGTTGCGGAATTACGTCCCTTTTGAATTTTTTACCCGTCACCCTGCCCTCCGGACCCCCCTCCCCCTCCGCCCCCCCGCAATCGGGACTCGCAAGCGGTTCGACCGAAACACCCCGTGTTTGGGCTCCTTCGAACGGGCTCGCCGGATGGATTTCGATGGCTCCGACGGAATTTAGATTTAGCTCACTTGACCTCCCCTCCACCTCCCCCTTCGTACGAAACCAAACCTCAAAGAGGGTCCCTTCACCTATGAAATAATGCTGTGCTTTCCTGTAATTTAAATTCATACTTATAATGTTTTTTTTTTTTTTGTTTAAATGTGTTGTTATGTCTAAGTATGTATTTAGTTGGTAAGCCTTGTCAAATAAATAAATAAATAAATAAATAAATGAAGAGACGGCGGTCGATCCGTCGCGGAGGGCAACGAGGCCGGCGAGCGCGAAAGACGAGGAGGGGGGTGGCGGGGGGGCAGGGGAGCGCGCAGCGCGACCCTCCCCCCCGGCCCCCCCTCCGAGGATTGAGCGCGCGCCGGCCGAGCGGCCCGCAGCGGCGGCATAGGATCTGGAAAAGTAAAAATTTTGACACCCCCTCAAACCCCCTCGGTCGTAATTCGGAAACGGCGCGACGCAGCCGGGTCGCGTTTGGGGTCGTCGGAGACGTCTCGGGAAGAGGAATTTTTTGGTCGCGACAAAATTTCAAAATTCGCATTTTTGGACTTTTTCGAAAATATCTCGGGAGCGGTGCGTCGCAGACCCCCCGTGTTGGTGCTCATTTGGGAGGTCTCCGGGAGACGGATTTTTTGCAATAGACCAAATTTCAAAATTTGACATTTGCGGTCTACTCAGTAGACCGTCGGTAACCGTGGCAGGCAGACCCCCCGTGTTGGGTATCATTTGAAAGGTCTCGACGAGGACAATCCATTGACACCATCCCCCCTCCCCCCTCTCCCCCCGCCCACCCCCGAAACGTCACGAAATACAAAACATATATCCAAATCCTTACCAAAACAATTCTAAAGACCCAATACTTTACCAAAACAATTCTAAAGACCCAATACCACCCCAGAACCGGTCGAGGGGCTATCCCCCCGCGGGCTGCTTGCAGCCCGCGGCAACGAGCGGAAGCTAGTTAACAACTATAAAGCTGAAATACCACTCACTCACTTAGATACTCATAAAGTTCTCCGGGAAGGAGTCACCTGGGGATTCCCCTTTGTGGCGGATCGTAGTCTACGAGGAAAATTATCGATAAATTAATTCAAAGACCTCGGTACACCTCCCTGGTAAAAAGTCGGCGACGGGATCTCGGAAGTTATGAGAGCTAGGGATGGGGGGTTTACGGAATGTCATAGAGGGTCATCGGGGGTTACCAAATCGCGACTCATCCCCATCCCGTTCATACATTTTTTTTATACTCCATACGAATTTTTTGGATTTTTCAAAGCGGGATATCTCCGAAAGTGTCGAGGATAGGGAGGCGGTCTCTTCGGCGGACGGTCATCGTTCCTCGAGGTCCAACGGCCTGAACCTTCATCCTCCCCCCACCTGCCCCCCTTCACCCCCCCTCCATACGAAATTGCCACTTTTGGCCAAAGGGATGGGGATACCCGCTAAACGGTCGGAGCTATCCCGGCGGTCTCTATGGCGGGTTTCCATCGCTCCGTAGGGTGCTTCCTGGGGGTCAACCAGGTTTTCGGATTTCCCCCCCCTTCATCCCCCCTCCATACAACGTGGTCTTTTTTTGGAACAGCTACCTTTTAGCCCGGAAGGAGTCCACCCGGGCCAGACTCTTGCAGCTCGTTGGAGAGAGGATGAGTTTCCGCATTTCAGGAAGGCATCGAACCCTCGGTACACCGACCTGGTAAAAAGTCGATGAGAGGTCCTCGGAAACCGTGAGGGATAGAAGGATGACGTTTACGGAATGTCATAGGGGGTCATCGGGGGTTACCAAATTTAGTCTCATCCCCATCCCGTTCATACATTTTTTTTACACTCCATACAAATTTTTTGGATTTTTCAAAGCGGGATACCTCCACAACGGTCGAGGATAGGGAGGCGGTCTCTTCGGCGGACGACCATCGTTCCTCGAGGTCCAACGGCCTGGACCTTCACTCTCCCCCCACCTGTCCCCCTTCACCCCCCCTCCATACTAAATTACCGCTTTCGGCCAAAGGGATGGGGATACCCGCTAAACGGTCGGAGCTATCCCGGCGGTCTCTATGGCGGGTTTCCATCCCTCCATGGGATGCTTCCTCGGGCCTATCCCGGTTTTCCGGTTTCTCCCCCCTTCATCCCGCCTCCATACAAAATTTTATTTTTTTGGAACGGCTGCCATTTTACCAAGAAGCAGTCGACCAGGGGTGGTCGTTTCTATCCCACGTTATAGGAGGTGACGTCACAAGTTCCTCTGACCACCTGGTCCCTCGGTATACCGACCTGGTATAAATTCGGTGGGAGGTCCTCGGAAACTACGAGTCGCAGAGGGGCGGGGTTTACGGAATGTCATAGAGGGTCATCGGGGGTCACCAAATTGTCACCCATCCTCATCCCGCCCGTACATTTTTTTTACACTCCATACAACTTTTTTGAAATTTCCAATCCACTTAAATCCCAAACGGTGCGACCTATCCCTGCGATCGCTTCGGAGGATAGGGATCGCTCCCCGAGCTCCACCGGCCGGGACCGTCACCCTCCCCCCACCTGCCCTCCTTCACCCCCCCTCCATACAAAATTACCACTTTTTCAGAAAGGGATGAGGATATCCGCCAAAGGGTAGGAGGTATCTCGACGGTCTCTATGGCGGGATTCCATCCCTCCGTGAAATGGTTCCTCGGGGCTATCCCGCTTTTCCGGATTATCCCCCCTTCATCCCACCTCCATACAAATTTTTAGTTTTTTTTGGAACGGCTACCTTTTCACCCGGAAGGAGTCACCGGAAGAATCCCCATTGTAGCGGATCGGAGAGGGGGTGGCTCACTGAGTACCAGGACAGTACCAAAGGTTGAGGATCGCGACCTGGTAAAAATTCGGCGACGGGATCTCGGAAACTGTAAATCGCAGAGGAGCGGGGTTTGCGGGATGTCATAGAGGACCATCGGGGGTCACCACGTCGCGACCCCCCCACTCCCCCCATTCATTTTTTTACTCTCTCCCCCTTCGGACCCCCTCCGTACGAAATCGCACTTTGTTAGGGATCTTTCACCCTTAAGAGACGGCGGTCGACGCGTCGCGGAGGGCCACGAGGTCGGGGTGCGCGAAAGACGAGGAGGGGGGAGCCGCGGGGGGAAAGGGGAGCGCGCATAAAGTTTTCCGGGAAGGAGTCACCTGGGGATTCCCCTTTGTGGCGGATCGTAGTCTACGAGGAAAATTATCGATAAATTAATTCAAAGACCTCGGTACACCTCCCTGGTAAAAAGTCGGCGACGGGATCTCGGAAGTTATGAGAGCTAGGGATGGGGGGTTTACGGAATGTCATAGAGGGTCATCGGGGGTTACCAAATCGCGACTCATCCCCATCCCGTTCATACATTTTTTTTATACTCCATACGAATTTTTTGGATTTTTCAAAGCGGGATATCTCCGAAAGTGTCGAGGATAGGGAGGCGGTCTCTTCGGCGGACGGTCATCGTTCCTCGAGGTCCAACGGCCTGAACCTTCATCCTCCCCCCACCTGCCCCCCTTCACCCCCCCTCCATACGAAATTGCCACTTTTGGCCAAAGGGATGGGGATACCCGCTAAACGGTCGGAGCTATCCCGGCGGTCTCTATGGCGGGTTTCCATCGCTCCGTAGGGTGCTTCCTGGGGGTCAACCAGGTTTTCGGATTTCCCCCCCCTTCATCCCCCCTCCATACAACGTGGTCTTTTTTTGGAACAGCTACCTTTTAGCCCGGAAGGAGTCCACCCGGGCCAGACTCTTGCAGCTCGTTGGAGAGAGGATGAGTTTCCGCATTTCAGGAAGGCATCGAACCCTCGGTACACCGACCTGGTAAAAAGTCGATGAGAGGTCCTCGGAAACCGTGAGGGATAGAAGGATGACGTTTACGGAATGTCATAGGGGGTCATCGGGGGTTACCAAATTTAGTCTCATCCCCATCCCGTTCATACATTTTTTTTACACTCCATACAAATTTTTTGGATTTTTCAAAGCGGGATACCTCCACAACGGTCGAGGATAGGGAGGCGGTCTCTTCGGCGGACGACCATCGTTCCTCGAGGTCCAACGGCCTGGACCTTCACTCTCCCCCCACCTGTCCCCCTTCACCCCCCCCTCCATACTAAATTACCGCTTTCGGCCAAAGGGATGGGGATACCCGCTAAACGGTCGGAGCTATCCCGGCGGTCTCTATGGCGGGTTTCCATCCCTCCATGGGATGCTTCCTCGGGCCTATCCCGGTTTTCCGGTTTCTCCCCCCTTCATCCCGCCTCCATACAAAATTTTATTTTTTTGGAACGGCTGCCATTTTACCAAGAAGCAGTCGACCAGGGGTGGTCGTTTCTATCCCACGTTATAGGAGGTGACGTCACAAGTTCCTCTGACCACCTGGTCCCTCGGTATACCGACCTGGTATAAATTCGGTGGGAGGTCCTCGGAAACTACGAGTCGCAGAGGGGCGGGGTTTACGGAATGTCATAGAGGGTCATCGGGGGTCACCAAATTGTCACCCATCCTCATCCCGCCCGTACATTTTTTTTACACTCCATACAACTTTTTTGAAATTTCCAATCCACTTAAATCCCAAACGGTGCGACCTATCCCTGCGATCGCTTCGGAGGATAGGGATCGCTCCCCGAGCTCCACCGGCCGGGACCGTCACCCTCCCCCCACCTGCCCTCCTTCACCCCCCCTCCATACAAAATTACCACTTTTTCAGAAAGGGATGAGGATATCCGCCAAACGGTAGGAGGTATCTCGACGGTCTCTATGGCGGGATTCCATCCCTCCGTGAAATGGTTCCTCGGGGCTATCCCGCTTTTCCGGATTATCCCCCCTTCATCCCACCTCCATACAAATTTTTAGTTTTTTTTGGAACGGCTACCTTTTCACCCGGAAGGAGTCACCGGAAGAATCCCCATTGTAGCGGATCGGAGAGGGGGTGGCTCACTGAGTACCAGGACAGTACCAAAGGTTGAGGATCGCGACCTGGTAAAAATTCGGCGACGGGATCTCGGAAACTGTAAATCGCAGAGGAGCGGGGTTTGCGGGATGTCATAGAGGACCATCGGGGGTCACCACGTCGCGACCCCCCCACTCCCCCCATTCATTTTTTTACTCTCTCCCCCTTCGGACCCCCTCCGTACGAAATCGCACTTTGTTAGGGATCTTTCACCCTTAAGAGACGGCGGTCGACGCGTCGCGGAGGGCCACGAGGTCGGGGTGCGCGAAAGACGAGGAGGGGGGAGCCGCGGGGGGAAAGGGGAGCGCGCAGCGCGACCCTCCCCCCCGGCCCTCCCTCCGAGGATTTCGCGCACCCCGACCTCGTGGCCCGGAGCGGCGTTAAGGGTCTGCCAGGGCGCCGAAAAAGTAAAAATTTTGATCCCCCCCTCGAACCCCCCGGCCGTATCTCGGAAACGGCGCGCCGCAGCCGGGTCGCGTTTGGGGTCGTCGGAGACGTCTCGGCGAGACGAATTTTTTGGTCGCGACAAAATTTCGAAATTCGCATTTTTGAACTTTTTCGAAAATATCTCGGGAGCGGTGCGTCGCGGACCACCCGTGTTGGTACTCATTTGAGAGGTCTCGGGGAGACGGATTTTTTGCAATAGACCAAATATCACAATTTGACATTTGCGGTCTACTCGGTAGACCGTCGGTAACCGTGGCAGGCAGACCCCCCGTGTTAGGTATCATTTGAACGGTCTCGACGAGGACAATCCATTTACACCATCCCCCTTCCCCTCCCCCCTCTCTCCCACCCCCGAAGCGTCACGAAATACAATACTTATATCCAAATCCTTACCAAAACAATTCAAAAGACCAACACCCAAACCAAACCAAAACCATTTACAAAAGCAAACATAAAACCATAGCAGAACCACTCGAGGGGCTCCCCCCCCGCGGGCTGCTTGCAGTCCGCGGCCGCACGCAAAAACTAGTTTTAATTATAATATACTATAAAGCTCAAATACCACTTATCACTGACATGGTTGTTCTCCTAGAAGGAGTCACCGGGGGATTCCCCTTTGTGGCGGATCGTAGTCTACGAGGAAAATTATCGACAAATTAATTCAAAGACCTCGGTACACCTCCCTGGTAAAAAGTCGGCGACGGGATCTCGGAAGGTACGAGAGCTAGAGATGGGGGGTTTACGGAATGTCATAGAGGGCCATCGGGGGTTACCAAATCGAGTCTCATCCCCATCCCGTTCATACATTTTTTTTATACTCCATACAAATTTTTTGGATTTTTCAAAGCGGGATATCTCCAAAACGGTCGAGGATAGGGAGGCGGTCACTTCGCCGGATAGTCATCGTCCCTCGAGGTCCAACGGCCTGGACCTTCATCCTCCCCCCACCTGCCCCCCTTCACCCCCCCTCCATACGAAATTTCCACTTTTGGCCAAAGGGATGGGGATACCCGCTAAACGGTCGGAGCTATCCCGGTGGTCTCTATGGCGGGTTTCCATCCTACCGTGAGGTGCTTCCTGGGGGTCAACCAGGTTTTCGGATTTCCCCCCCCTTCATCCCCCCTCCATACAACGTGGTCTTTTTTTGGAACAGCTACCTTTTCGCCCGGAAGGAGTCCACCCGGACCAGACTCTTGCACCTCGTTGGAGAGAGCATGAGTTTCCGCATTTCAGGAAGGCATCGAACCCTCGGTGTACCGACCTGGTAAAAAGTCGGCGACGGGATCTCGGAAGGTATTAGAGCTAGGAAAGGGGGGTTTACGGAATGTCATAGAGGGTCATCGGGGGTTACCAAATCGAGTCTCATCCCCATCCCGTCCATACATTTTTTTTACACTCCATACAACTTTTTTGGATTTTTCAAAGCGGGATATCTCCGAAACGGTCGAGGATAGGGAGGCGGTCTCTTCGGCGGACGACCATCGTTCCTCGAGGTCCAACGGCTTGGACCTTCACCCTCCCCCCACCTGTCCCCCTTCACCCCCCCTCCGTACTAAATTACCGCTTTCGGCCAATGGGATGGGGATACCGGCTAAACGGTAGGAGGTATCCCGACGGTCTCTATGGCGGGTTTTCATCCCTCCGTGGGATGCTTCCTCGGGGCTATCCCGCTTTTCCGGTTTCTCCCCCCTTCATCCCGCCTTCATACAAATTTTTTATTTTCTGGAATGGCTGCCATTTTACCAGGAAGCAGTCGACTCGGGGTGGTCGCTTCTATCCCACGTTATAGGGGGTGACGTCGTGAGTTCCTCAGACGACCTCAACCCTCGGTACACCGACCTGGTATAGAGTCGGTGATAGGTCCTCGGAAACTACGAGTCGCAGAGGGGCGGGGTTTACGGAATGTCATAGAGGGCCATCAGGGGTCACCAAATTGTCACCCATCCTCATCCCGCCCGTACATTATTTTTACACTCCATACAACTTTTTCGAAATTTCCAATCCACTTAAATCCCAAACGGTGCGACCTATCCCGGCGATCGCTTCGGAGGATAGCGATCGCTCCCCTCCCCCCACCGGCCGGGACCGTGACCCTCCCCCCACCTTCCCCCCTTCACCCCCCCTCCATACAAAATTACCACTTTTTCAGAAAGGGATGGGGATATCACCCAAACGGTAGGAGGTATCCCGACGGTCTCTATGGCGGGTTTCCGTCCCTCCGTGGGATGCTTCCTCGGGGCTATCCCGCTTTTCCGGTTTCTCCATCCTTCATCCCGCCTCCATACAAATTTTTAGTTTTTTTTTGGAACGGCTGCCATTTTACCAGGAAGGAGTCGCCGGGGAATCCCCATTGTAGCGAATCAGAGAGAGTGTGGCTCATTGAGTACCAGAAATGTACCAAAGGTTGAGGATCGCGACCTGGTAAAAATTCGGCGACGGGATCTCGGAAACTGTAAATCGCAGAGGAGCGGGGTTTGCGGGATGTCATAGAGGACCATCGGGGGTCACCACGTCGCGACCCCCCACTCCCCCCCCCTTCGGACCCCCTCCACACGAAATCCCACTATGTTAGGGATCTTTCGCCCTTAAGAGACGGCGGTCGACGCGTCGCGGAGGGCCACGAGGTCGGGGTGCGCGAAAGACGAGGAGGGGGGAGCCGCGGGGGGGAGGGGAGCGCGCAAAGCTCAAATACCACTCACTTATCATTGACATTTTTGTTTTGATATGAAGGGGTCACCGGGGGATTCCCCCTTGTAGCGGGTCGGAGAGGGGATCCCTCAAAACCCCCCAGGAAAATCCGAGATGTCGAGGATGTTGACCTGGTAAAAAGTTGGCGACGGGATCTCGGAAACTATGAACCTGAGAGGGACCCGGTTTGCGGAATGTCATAGAGGGTCACCGGGGGTCTCCACACCGCGACCCCCCCCTCTCCCCCCCATACGATTTTTTTACGCTCCATACAACCGTCCGGATCTTCGAATCCCCGCAGCTCCGAAACGGTGAGAGTCATGGCGGCGGTCACTTTGGGGGATAACATTGGCTCCCGGATATCCGTCGTCCAGGACCCTCGCCCTCCCCCCATCTGGCCCCCTTCGGACCCCCCCCATACAAAATCACACTCTGTTATGGATCTTTTGTTTTTGGAGGAGGGCGGTCGACCCGCCGCGGAGGGTCTCGACGCCGGGGGGGCGAACGACGAGGAGGGGGGAGGCGGGGGGGCAGGGGAGCGCGCAGCGCGACCCTCCCCCCCGGCTCCCCCTCCGAGGAAGTTCGCGACCCCGGCGTCGAGGGCCGGAGCGGCGGCAAAGGTCATCGGAGGGTTGCGGAATTACGTCCCTTTTGAATTTTTTACCCGTCACCCTGCCATCCGGACCCCCCTCCCCCTCCGCCCCCCCGCAATCGGGACTCGCAAGCGGTTCGACCGAAACACCCCGTGTTTGGGCTCGTTCGAACGGGCTCGCCGGATGGATTCCGATGGCTCCGACGGAATTTGGATTTAGCTCACTTGACCTCCCCTCCACCTCCCCCTTCGTACGAAACCAAACCTCAGAGGGTCCCTTCACCTATGAAGAGACGGCGGTCGATCCGTCGCGGAGGGCAACGAGGCCGGCGAGCGCGAAAGACGAGGAGGGGGGAGGCGGGGGGGCAGGGGAGCGCGCAGCGCGACCCTCCCTCCCCGGCCCCCCCTCCGAGGATTGAGCGCGCTGCCGGCCGAGCGGCCCGCAGCGGCGGCAAGGGGTATGTCGGAGCGACGAAAAGAGAAAATTTTGACACCCCCTCGAACCCCCCCCGTAGTAACTCGGAAACGGCGCGACGCAGCCGGGTCGTGTTTGGGGTCGTAGGAGACGTCTCGGGAAGAGGAATTTTTTGGTCGCGACAAAATTTCAAAATTCGCATTTTTGGACTTTTTTGAAAATATCTCGGGATCGGTGCGTCGCAGACCCCCCGTGTTGGTACTCATTTGATAGGTCTCGGGGAGACGGATTTTTTGCAATAGACCAAATTTCACAATTTGACAGTTGTGGTCTACTCAATAGACCGTCGATAACCGTGGCAGGCAGACCCCCCGTGTTGGGTATCATTTAAAAGGTCTCGACGAGGACAATCCATTGACACCATCCCCCCCCCCCCCCCCCCCCCTCTCCCCCCGCCCACCCCCGAAACGGCACGAAATACAAAACATATATCCAATTCCTTACCAAAACAATTCAAAAGACCCAATACTTTACCAAAACAATTCTAAAGACCCAATACCACTCCAGAACCGGTCGAGGGGCTATCCCCCCGCGGGCTGCTTGCAGCCCGCGGCAACGAGCGGAAGCTAGTTATAATAATATTATAAAGCTGAAGAGTTTGTTTGTTTGTTTGAACGCGCTAATCTCAGGAACTACTGGTTCTAATTGAAAAATTCTTTTTGTTTTGAATAGTCCATTTATCGAGGAAGGCTATAGGATATATAACATCACGCTACGATAAATAGTATTCTATATAAGCAGTGTCCAGTACCGCGCGCCTCATGCGCACGCCGCCGCCGCGCCGTATGGGCCGCAACGAAGCGTGGCCGAGTTCAGCTAGTCATATTATATTTCGTCAAAGAAAAAAATCTTTGGCGACAACAGACAACAAGAGTTAATTTAACTGAAGCCTAATTGCGTTTGTTTGTAACGGATTTAGTAAAAAACCTTTATTAGCATTTATTTATTAGCATTACGAGTATTAGCATTTATTTTCACATTATGTCACTATAGAAACTGGCGTATTAAAAAAATGCTATTTTCTTAATAAATTCTTCCTTGTCACGTCTAACCATTAATATGACGCATTTTAAAATTATAATTCAGACTACGATATAAGTCTAACCTTGGCGGTCCCGCATTAAGGCTTAGGTCCTTAAATTATAGTGCGGAAGTATTTTAAATGCTGCCTAACTGCGGCGCTAATTTGGCTAGACGGTTCGCCAAGGACTCGGTAACAATAAAGACTAAAATCAATTTTTAAAAGGGAAATGGTTTAATGGTTACGTTAATTACTTGACGCGTAATAGTGGAAGTTAGCCATCGTTTTAATCGGCTTGTTTCCATCACAATAAAGAAGATTTGTGGCCAGTTTCTCGTGACGTATGCTAACCGTACTAGAGACTAGCTATGTCTGAATAATTTATTTATTTACTTTTTATCTAAATAAACTTTTAAAAGTATAAATAGATTGCCAAATACAATAAAAGTGGGTAAATATACCAGTGATTCCGGAAGCCTCTATAAAGATATTAAATAATAAATATACCTACATGTTGTTTTGTTAGCACGATAGTTTGCTAGGCTATAATAAGCATTACTAGACACAATTATTTTAAATAAATTATTTGAATTTATCTATTAGTAGTAACATAATGAAATATCTACCTACGTAGTATACTTATTTTATAAACTTTAAAAGAATATATTATTTGTTTTATGAAGCCAGAAACAATTTATTTTATTTTTTTATTTAAATTTCAGATCCCAAATTTTTTATAAATAATACTAGTTGGTGCCGGCGACTTTGTCGGTGCTGAAAAATAAAAAATATGACACTATTGATAGCGCCATAATAGAATTAGTTGAAGCGGCGTAATCTATCGGATCTATATCTATACTAATGCATATTATGCACCAATTTGCAAACCCTCGAGAACCTAAGGATAAAACCTTAACGAATTATACACCTATAGATTCCCGAAGAATCACTCTGTTGATATATGAAAACCGAATGAAAATATGTTCAATAGTTTTTGAGATTATCGCGAACATATATACAAACGCGGCGAATTAGGTATATTTACATAAATATATTACTGAAAATGTGTTAATCGGATACATAATCTCAAATAATTCTCAACTGTAAAATCTCATCAAAATCTGTTCAGTAGTTTTTACGTGAAAGAATAAGAAACATCTATATCTATTCTCTTAATCTCTCGCAAGTGTAATGGTGGGAATATAGATACAAGTATATTTTGTCACAGTTTATTTAATTAATATGTATTAAATCAAAACATTCGACAAACGGAACAAACCTTAACTACTAGATATTTAAATTGAATAACCATTATAAAATGTTATTATTCTTAGTAGGTAATTATTACAATTTTTTAAAATTATATTATACCTAGAAGTAATTTACCATAAACTAATATTCCATATGGAATATGGAATATTAGTTTATGGAAAAGTTTTCATTTAGAAATCACAGACTTACAATTCAATTATATTATTCTTTCTACAAAAATAGTTTTAATTTTTTAATTAGATATCACGTGCAATGTTTTGTGGCGAAAAACCGCAAACCGCCGAAGATTTTGCTTTTATGGAATCCAGTATTTTTAATATTGATGACGTTCTTTGCACCATTTAAAATATCAGGAAAAATATACCTGCTAGGTAAGTATTATAGAAAAACAAAAAATGATCACTTAAGTGCCTACCGATTTTATTTTATTTTATTTTATTTTAACAAATCTAACAACATTACATATTTAACAAGTATAATAAAAAAAACAGTAGGTACTTAAATTTTTATTTTGCCTGTTACTAGGTTTGGCAGTATTAAAGTTTTTACTTGTCTGTATTTTTTCAAAAGATGTTACAGAGGTCAAAAACATAGTTTTTAGATTTCTTCTCTGTTTGTCTCTACGTTTGTGCACGCTAATTTCAGAAAGGGCTTAACCGATTTGAATGCGGTTATCACTAATATATCGTAACAAGCTTCCCGTAACATTTAGTTTGTTTTATTACAATCTGTTTACAAACAAAAAAGTTACGCGCTATACCGAATACCACACGTATTTACGAAGTTGAAGTGATAACAATATATGTATGTGTGCGTGCGTGTGTTGATTGTGCGTACGTTGTACTCAAAGAATAATTGTCTGTTAAATTAATAAAGCTTTTTAATGGACAAAAATCTCTTTTTTTGAAAACATTATAGAAAAAATTGAAGTAACAAGTATTTAAAATTAAATTTGGAATTTAGAAATAAATTCTACAATTGCTATAACGAAATAAAAGATTTTCTTTCTGCAATGTAGGTGGCTAATTGACTATCGATGCAACTATTAACAATAATTATTAATGCTCATGTGTAACATAATATATTAATTTGTTTAAATCATCCCACGAGCAAGTCACGCTCAGTAATTATAATTATACTTCTCGCGTTTCTTTTATAAATGGGCTCGTGTCCCGAGGGACGGCTTTAAAAATATTTTTGAAGTTGGTACAAGCGATAGGAACACTAAGCCTAAGATTTAAAAAAGTTTTAGATAATTAATTATAAATTTACATTGAATATATTTCGTCACATTCAAAATAATGAATTAATAAACTTTCTAGACCTAAATTTTGTTAAAATCTCATTATATTTTTTTAAAATAATGTCGCTGTCCGCCTCTGTCTCTTTCTCCGCTTACTCCTTCTAAGCCAGTCAACGGATTTTGATACGGTTGCCACAAATAAAAAGAGCTATAAACGGGGAACTTTTCTGTATATAATTTGCAGACAATAATAGGCATGATGACGGTATTAAAGAATAGATGAAATTACAGAAATAATGACCCAGTTTTAATATAAAGATTAAAATTAATAAAATTTTCATTGAAATAAAAGTTTTCATTGAAATACTGCAATAAGCCAAAAAAACATATAAGCCACTGAAACACCGATCAGAGCGACGTCACGCTTTCGTAAATATCACCGTGTCTGTTGAATTGCGTAAACTGTCAAACATTTCCTGACTTAAGAAAACGTGACATCACAATAGACACCATTGTTATTCTAGCGTTTTGGACAAAGTTTAAATAGTATTATGTATTTAAAACATAAATTTTTCCTTCAAAACACCTATTTTTTATATAAAATTTATCTTTATGTAAAGAACACATAATGCATGGAAACACCGTGAATAGTTTTTAAAAAAATCAGTCATCATTCGCGCTAGTTGTACTTAAACGAAATTTAAATTGAGAACTATACATAAGTCATCAATTATTATACTTAATGTTTAATCTCTTAAAAACATTAAAAATAGGTATATAACTAATAATTACTAAGCTGTAAATGTGGCATGGACGCAAAGAAATATAAGTGAGATGTATTTTACATATTTTCTTGAATAAGACTTAGTTTTAAACGGTGTATTAGGGCCTGTTTTGTGGGACGTTTTTACCCCACGAACTAACTCGCCTAAGATTAGTTAGTTGTTCGGAAGAGAAACAAGAACGAATTAATTTTTTCCCCATATACAATCATATTAGGGCGGGGAAAAAGTTTTTTCGCCTATACTATGTGTAAACTTGTGATAAAATCTCTTTGTATCTGGCTGGTTTTGATGACATTAAAAAGATTACATTTCAAAAAAGGAAACAAATTATTAAAAGGTTGTTTCCAGCATATATATGTTTCCAGCTATTTTTCATTTGTTTTTCTTTCTGTTAAAATGAGTGAATCTAATGAAGAAATTCGATACATTTTAAAATTTTATTACAAAAAAGGAAAAATTGGTTTATAAGCGTTTTCAATCCGGGAATTTTGATGTCAAATATGCACCTCGCTCTGATGGTAGCACTGTTACAGATAAAATGAACGCCATTTTTGAAAAAGTGGAGCAAGATTGGCATATCAATAGTTACGACATAGCTGAAGAACTGGGAATTGGCCACAAAACAGTTTTGACCCATTTGAAAAAAGCTGGGTACACAAAAAAGCTAGATATTTGGGTGCCACACGAACTAACTGAATCGTGTACTCATTTACGATTCTTTATTGAGACGTAATGAAACTGAACCATTTTTGAAGAGATTGATAACTGGTGATGATGAAAAGTGGATCATGTACGACAAAAATGTGTGAAAAAGTTCGGTCAGGCTTCACAGACTGTGTCAAAACCCGGGTTAACTCGCAATAAGGTGATGCTGTGTTTATGGTGGGATTGGAAGGGCATTGTTCATTATGAACCATCGATTCGGATCTTTACTACCAACAACTGATGAGATTAAAACAAGAAGTTGAAAGAAAGCTGCCGGAATTGATCAAAAGAAAGGGTGTGGTCTTTCATCACGATAACGCTAATTTCAGAAACGGCTTAACCGATTTGAATGCGGTTTTCACTTATGTATTGTAGCAAGCTTCTCGTAACATTTAGTGTTTGTTTCATTCCAATCGATTTACAAACAAAAAAGTTACGCGCTATACTGAATACTACGCGTAGGAAGTTGCGGGCTCAGCCAGCTAGTAATAAGTAATAAAATTGGTAATTACTATTACATTTAGTTTAAATTTTAGATTTAACATAAATTTAGACCGTTCCCTAATACAGATATTATCAAGCCGGATTTACAGTTAGGTTAGTCGCGCCCGAGTCCTTTATCAGTCAGATTTATCAGCGTTTCGATGTTCAATAAATGAACTGACGCCGACATCCGAATATTTTACGTATGAACGCTTGTAATTGGAGTCTTAAGTGTTCATCGCACCGTCCCACGGAGATAAATCTGTTTATTATTGACTCTAACTTATTCAAATAAGTAAATATGAATGTTTCTTTTGAAGTAAATTTACCCGCTTCTAAATTACGCCGGAAAACTTAAAACTACTAATAGTGGTAACTGGTAACACCCTTCTAAAGTGTCCTGCATATAATAATAATCTACTATTCATAAAATTTTATTTGATGGATGACGCATTTTTATTAGTAAAAACACAGCTGACGGTCCACTAGGCGGGTATCGTCGCCTTACACAACCAACGCTACAATGCAATACAGATGCTGCCGACCACGGTAGGATTTAGGAAGACACAGGGAAATGGGCTCTGGCATCCCATACTCACTTACCGAAACAGAAAAGCACACATGCTGTTATTTCACGGTAGTAATCTGCGAATTTATTGCAGAAAATGATTGTGTCCCACCATCACTACTTGCAAGTTTCAGAATAAAATCATCTTTGAAAAGCTTATATTTTAGATTTCATAATTATTTTTATAAATAAAAACAAAACCCATATTTTTCGATAATTTGTCTGTGAGGATAAGTAGGCATATAGGCGATTATATGTACGTAATTTCAGAAACGGCTTAACCGATTTGAATGCGATTTTCACTTATGTATTGTAGCAAGCTTCCCGTAACATTTAGTGTTTATTTCATTCCAATCGGTGTACATATTTTTACTTTCGTTCATAACCGTTTTATTTTTCTTGTTACAGATCGCTGCTGGTAGCAGCCATCATATTAAGCAATTGTATAACATGGACTGCATCTAGACATCACTATACACATAAAGTAAGTATATATTTAACCAGAAATTTCATAATCATTTCTAAGAACGATGTAAGAGGCAATGTATTGATGTGGTAAATCTAGCTGTTCTACCGCATAATATGCTAAAACCTGCTACTTCAAAAGTTATAGCTAATATAATCCTTGGCTAAAGTTTTAGTCGGATATTGTTTTTGACGAACCGGTTTCGATTTCTCGGCAGGGATGACTTTAGATTTGATTTTTTTTAAGTTGGCTCTGTTTTATTAGTAGCATTATGAGTGCACTGCATTTTGTACTCATAAATTGGGCAGTTCGCGTCTGGCGGCAGTAATCTGTCCCTTATAGACCGTGAAATAACAGCAAGTGTGTTTTTGTGCTTCGATGAGCGAGAAAGGGATGCCAGAGCCCATTTCCCTATCCCAGGGCCCAATCCATTTTCCTTCTAAAATCGGCGAGCACATCATGCCACAATTTTTTTAAACAAATTCCAAAAATTGCTTCCATACCATAAATGCACCTCATTATTAATTGTATAATATCGTTCTACTATCAGAAAATCTTTAATCTTAATAGATCAGTTAGGCAGTGACAAACTATTTTCTAGGAAAAGTTATATCTTTAGAGCGTTCTCTCTCATTGACCAGTTATAATATAAAAACACCAGTCAGTATGAAGATATGATTCAAAATTGCATATAATTTACCACGATTTACTGTATCTATATTTATTGGCCAATCATAATTCTCCGACAACGGTTTGTACAGTCGATGATAGCATGTCATATTAACAGACTGCTGATATGAAAACTTGAAATTGTGATTGTTTTGTAAATGCGATATTATTAATTCCCTTTAAAGAACTCGACAAATGCGAGTGGGATTTTAGGGTTGAGGATTCCGTCGTTCTATTCTGCTTAACTTTGATAGTCGAATTTAAAGATATAGGTCGTTTTCTGAGTATTTATTTTTTTATTATTTTTTTATTTAATAAATTCATGAATTTAGACCAAACCAAGATAATTCACAATTAATTTACCTATTTATCTAATGTCAGAAACCGTCGAAAGTGTCAATATTCAAGTAGTTCAGGAATATTAGGTAAATAATACATTGGCAGGCATTTATTTAGGCTGGGCAGCATTCGGTACAATTCGCTATATCTTTTCAAAGCCAATCCTCCTTTAACTTAAGAACAATACCAGTGAGTATTTGCAGTTTTGACATGGACACTGACGAAATATCTCGTCCCCAATTTTGGGCAGCCCGTCTGTCGGCAGTAACCTCCCCGTAGTAACGAGTGTTGTGTTCCGATAAGTGAGTAAGGGATGCCAGAGCCCATTTCCCTATCCCCTTCCAATTAAAGTGACCAAAAAGTAGACCGTATCTATTGATCTTCAAGGAACCGTGTGGGTTTAATTATTTATAATATTTATATTGATACTAGCGATCCGCCCCCGGCTTCGCCCGTGGTGCAATTTTTATATATAAGAACATTCCCCGTTTGTCCCTCTTTCCATTTGTGAAAACTGAATTAAAATCGGTCTACCCGGCGTGATGCCGTGACCAAGGGAAATAGGGATTCATTTTTATATAATAGAGAAGATAGAAGAAGATTTCCGAGATATACTTAGTACACCGAATTGACAGACAGAAGTAATTCTGTAAGGACATTGCGGAACCCAAAAAAGTAATTACAGGAGATATAATAAAAAACGAAACAGATGGACTCGATACGCGTAACGTATGAAGCTTCGGGTTATTGACTCATGAGACCAGGAAGACCTTTTCGAATCTCGTGACGTCACTCACGGTCTCGTGACGTGACAGTGTGTATGAAAACTTATAATGAAAATTTAATACTGTTTAGACAAGAATTTACAATAGTAATAAAACTACACACATAAACTAGCCGAGCGTTGACCGCGCAGCCTTGACACTGTGTCGGACGATACCAGCAATTTGTTTTGATCAAACACTGGCCATGTTGTATTGGATTGGATTCCATTCATTATGGTACACCACTTAGTAACGATGTATTGATTATTTCTTATGCACTCAATCAAT
Organism: Bembecia ichneumoniformis; assembly: GCA_910589475.2. Classification (NCBI taxonomy): domain Eukaryota; kingdom Metazoa; phylum Arthropoda; class Insecta; order Lepidoptera; family Sesiidae; genus Bembecia; species Bembecia ichneumoniformis. The sequence goes on along the minus strand of OU342537.1, from coordinate 4,035,921 downwards.
TCTATTAATCTGATTCCTATTTGCAAGAGAGATTTATTGTACGCGCTAAGGAGTTTTCTTTGTCCTGTGTTTGCTCCTTTTTGAACCTACATTAACCCAAACTGCCATTTCGAAATCATCTACTGCCGCAATTACGTGTGGTGCATTAAAAGAAGAGCTATATTGAGCAAATATTTGCATAATGTAATAAAGATTTGCATTTTAAATAATATAAAATCGTTCTCTTTTGTTTATAATTATATAAATATTTTTTATGAAGGCAAGCAGGCCAAAAATGGGTTTAGGAATTGATCGCCCGTTGGGTTTAGGAATTTTAGCACCAAAAATGGTTTCACTGCGCAAAAAATCCTGATAATTAATTTTTCGATTGGATTATGTCAGAGGGTGTCCCGTAAGTATAAAACCAAGTTTGTGTGGTCCGAAACCGCGAGCGTGTTTTTCCTGTCTTGAAAAACGTATTTTTGTAAATATCTCGGAAACGGCGAGTTTTATGTTTTTTGTAGAGGATAAAGTTTCTTATCTTTTTTCTCTATTGGAATATTTTCCGAGATATAGTCGATTAAAAAAACCGTTAATGTGCTTTCAGAATTTTATTACCTATATCTATACTAATATTATAAAGCTGACGAGTTTGTTTGTTTGAACGCGCTAATCTCAGGAACTACTACTTCGAATAGAAAAATTCTTTTTGTTTTGAATAGTCCATTTATCGAGAAAGGCTATAGGCTATATAACATCACGCTACGATAAATAGTTTTATATATATATATATATATATAAAGCATATTAAGCATATATATATATAAGCAGTGTCCAGTACCGCGCGCCCCATGCGCACGCCGCGCCGTAATTAAAACAGTTTTCCCAGCCTTCGAAATTATTGTAGTGATTTGAACGGAATTATTTCGATAATACTACCATAAATAATATTGCGACCTTTTTAATACGGGAATATAGAAAAATGTATCTTCAATAAAGTTTTCAATTACTTAATCAGTAAGACAATAATTCAGACTAATAATTATTTTTAATTATTAAGAGAGTTCAATGTAAATTTTGTAAACAAAGTTTCGTAATTAACAACTAGATGCCTTTGCATTACTCGCCTCGTCTGCTTTATTCGACCATAAAATAATATAGTCATTAATTTTACTAACTTTAATAACGATAGCACTAAAGGCAGTCATATACGTGAAATGACTTTCAATTTCATCATGTCGATGAGATTCGAAACACTCCAGTATATTTGGTATGGTAGTCGCAGCGTGAGATCAACCTGCCTTTGACTATTTCATTAAATTCATTTAGATTACGTTAGGGTTGTGCAAATATCTGTTACTTTTTATTTTTTAACTTAAATCGATTAAATAAGTAGTAATTAATTTTATTTATTTATTAGATTATCTATAATACAGAATTACACAATTATTATCGTATTTCATTAATGATTACTAAAGTCTGTAAATAGCCACTAATAAAAAAAAATCGGTTTACCAACAAATGAGAAAACGGTCGAATTGGTTTTAGTACCTATGTATAATAAGGTGACTTAACAATATTATAGTTACTCAGCAAGAATATCAGATAACGATAAGTTCAGTATAAAGTTAAATATTGATTTATTAATTCAAAATTACTTCTACACATATCAAGAAAGTAACAATTACAATTATTAAAATGTGTATATTTAGAATTTCCATAGTCATGTGGAATTATGTTAATTTGTGTACCTACATAGAAATTAGTATTATTTCTCTTTTTGGGATAAATTATCGAAATGTTATTATTTCCTTAAAATAAACTTTTTATAAACTTTACTTTAAGTATTTATAAAAAAATTATGGATGTTATTTATTTATTTATTTATTTTTATTAATCATTTTATATATGTTTCTAAAACACTTTAAACATTTTGTAATAAAATTAGAAATAATCACCAACCCTATTGTGAGTGTTAGAAAAGCCCATGTAAGATCATAAATCGAGTGAAAGATGGCGCTACAATTGATGGGTGCGTTAACATCTCGCCACGAACCAATTTCGATGTTCACTTGCATTATAAACTACTTATATTTTTAAGTCCTGCTACGCATCTTCCATTATACAATACAGGCTTGCTGCCCGCGACCTTTATTGCTGTTATAGTATTGCCAGGCGTTGGATTTTTATTTTTAGATGATCCCTCGGGAACAGTACCTATTATTTTTTTCAGGATTAAAAGTAACCAGAAAAATTTCAAGAAGTTAAGTTTTGAGTAGTTAAGACGTGAAAAGGCAACAGACAGACAAAGAGTTACTTTCATTTATATAATAGTTTTTTTATATTTTTTTATGTTAAAGTCGGCAGACTTGCTGACAGTCCACTTGATGGTAGGTGAGGTGGCTATAAAACAAGTAACGCCACAGGTGCTGCAAATGAGCTGCCGCTAAAGTAAGATAAGGGATTGAGAAGGAATGGGGAAATTGATTCTGGCATCCCTTACTCACTCACCGAAACACAACAGCACACGTGCAGTTATTTCACGCTAAGGGGGTGGTTACTGCCGCCAGACGGGCTGCCCAAATGACTGCGAAAGGCAGTGTGCTCTGAGTAACTTTATGTATAATTAGCTATCACTCATGACTTAGGCCGCGTATCTTTGTAAATTATACCCTATTTTTCGAATTGGAACCAACTTTACACATTCAATAAATTTAATTAGAATCAGTTGCGAGGTTTCGCAGATTAGCATGAACGAGTAATTTAGATTATTTTAAATTCAAATTGCTTTATTAGTCTTATACCTGGATTGTAATTCCAAAAAGATATACTCACCTACTCAGTGGGTGTACTTTCCTAGATACATCCTTAGTTTATATTAAAAAAAAGAAAGAAAAAGTCCCATAATATTTTAATTGAGATAATTTTACTACATCTACGCGCCCCGGTTTCTCCACCTTACAGACAAAAATAGTGAAATAACAGCTCTAGTGTTGTTGTGTTTCAGTGAGTACTTGTAAGGGATGCAGTAACTCATTTCACATTGGCGCTCTATAATAACGTTTATCCCATCAGGATAAGCGTATTTACAAATCATTTGACGTTGCTTGTATTTATAATATACTCCGGTAGCCACCTATTAGTATTTTTTATTATTTAGAAATAATATTCTGTAAAGACTTAAAGAAGAAAAGCAGTAAGACTTATGCGTCAACATATCTTGATCCTTATACGGAAAAGGGAAAGAGTTGCATAATAATATATAATCGAATGAGAGTTGAATGAGAAGAATATAAAATATGCCTCATCTGATTATTATTGATTATTTATAATTTTCCCCACGCACGCGACAGGTGTGGCAGCGTGGATGCAAAGCAAACGAATCGCACTCGATCAACAATAAATAATCACTTAAGTGTATGCACTCACTCCGAAGTACGTCCACTTCGTTGCAACATTCGCTTTTATGTTCCCATATTCAATTATCCACTTGTTTACTGTAATAACATCTCGGTCTGTGTCGAAGCGGACTGCGGACGCTTCCCGCGGTGTCCGCCATTTTCAAATAAAGGTTCGTCCATAAACTCTATATTTAATAAATGTATACTGTGTTAATAATGGTTAAGAAGAATTTTAATTAATAATTTATGTATTACCAAGAAAAATTCTGTAAGTGGATAGCTTTATTTGAATGGACAGAGGATTTTAATTGATGATGTAAAGAAAAGTTGCTGTCAGGAACTTTACAATGGTGTAGACCCACTTTTTTTATATTTTTGCATGCCATGGTTGTATTATTATTTCAGATCTGTGTAGTTTTTAAAATTATTTAAGGCACTATAGCATTACTTCACTTGTAAGATTGGCGTATGTACATTTGTAAATTACGCTTCTATTTATAATTCGTTTTATTTGATTAACAAGACAGCAAATTCTTTAAATTCCAGCCTAAATTTCCAAATGTTTGGTTTAAATGGTTAAATTAATAATAATAATAATAATAATAATAAAAATCTTTATTGACGTAAGCAAGGTACATAGCAATATTTTACACAAAAAAAGAGAAACAGTAAACATAAAATATGTAAAAGCAATGAGGGTAATTTGAAATATAAATATAATAACAAAGTGCAACCACTAAAACTAATAACTTCATACAATCTTTATGTTACCTATGTAAATTAATAATTACAAAAAATGTATTTATTGCGCACATTAAAAATATATTGTGGGTATCTAAACTAGGCCTAGCCTGTATTTTAGTACCACACTATCCCAATAGGATAAATCTATGATGGGGTGCATAATAATTGTATTATAATATATTTTTACAGAATTTATATAATCAGCTTATCTGAAAATTTCTGTAATATGCATTTTTATTACTATGCATGTACACTGTACACTGCATGCATACACCGTATAAGTTCTTGGTTTATTTTTGCACTGCAAATAAGTTTTCAACATCCTCGTAACATAGTGTCTTTAGCCAATTTGTTAATTTAGTTTTACATTCGTGTGAATTGAGTGAGTATAAATTAATTATTTTATTTATTTTGTTATATAAAAAAGGACTCAAGAAATATTGAAATTTTTGCATAAAGAATGATCTACAGGAGACGTTTGCACAAGCTTTGTCTTTTCTACGAGTTTGATGTTGACTTCTATCATAATTAAGTTTTTTGTGTTGGGCCACAATAGTATTAAGTATAAACAGTTTTCTTACTGACAGCACGTCACATAGGGTGTATAGTTGAGTTGTAGGGAAATTGTAGGGCTTGAAGGTCATAATCTTAAGCAAAGCACGCTGGGCTCTTTCTACTCTAATCATATGTGTTTTCTTAGCTCCTCCCCAAGCTCTAATACAGTAAGATATAATAGATTGTGCTAAGGCGTTATAAACTATTTTAAGGAGCGACGGCTCCGCAACATGGCGTAAATTTTTAAAAATAAAGATTAGTTTCCGACATCTTTCGGCCATCATTTGAATATGCGGCATCCATGTGAGGGTATGATCTAAAAGTACACCAAGGTACTTCAATGAATCGACACGCTCTAGTGAGACACAATGGCATAATGTGTTAGGTGCCATGATATCACTATTACAAGTGTGTGCTGAAATTTTGAAATCATTGTCAGGGATATTTCTGTTGGTTATACCAAAAGTAATGTACTTGGTTTTCGAGGTATTCAAAGTCAATTTATTTATTTGGAGCCATTGAACCACCAGTCGTAATCCGATTTCAGCCCTGGCCCTAGCCTCCTCCCAATCTGCACCATGAAATACGAGAGCAGTGTCATCTGCGAAGGTAAAAATTTTACAATTTTCGACTTTTAGGTTACATAAGTCGTTTATGTAAATAAGAAAGAGGCTAGGGCCAAGGACACTACCCTGTGGCACACCAAAAGTGACAGGACAGTCAGAGCTTATTAAGTCACCAATTTTAACTCTTTGAAACCTACGAGAAATATAGCTTTCGAATAGTCGAAGAGTTACTCCACGGATGCCGATTTTTTCCATCTTGTCCAGAAGCATTTGGGCAGAGACAGTGTCAAATGCCTTAGCGAGGTCTAGAAATATGCCTAGGCATTTGTTTTTGCTATCTAGATTTCGGGCAATGTATTCTGTAATACCCGTAACCGCATCAGAAGTAGACTTGCCAGCTCTAAACCCATATTGATTGATTGATATGAGATTTTCTTTTTCTAAGAAGGACAGTAGTCGTTTGTTCATAACTTTTTCTAGAATTTTCGAAAGGGCTGGCAAGACTGATATAGGGCGATAGTTGTTGACACTGTCTTTTGCTCCCGCCTTGTGTATAGGGTGAATTATTGATATTTTGAAAGCATCGGGAAAAACTCCTGTGTTTAAGGACAAATTTACAATGTGAGTTATTACAGGAATTATATGGTTTCTGCATGTTTTCAAAAAAGTATTTGATATACCGTCCCAACCAATTGCGCAATCATTTTTGAGACCCATAATGATAGATTCGATTTCTACATTGTCTGCTTCAAGCATAACCAAGGAATTAGCAGGAGATGTTTTATTTACAGTACTAGGGAAACTATAGGGTTGGTTACAGTTTATAATTTTGTCTGCATACGACTTACCCACATTGGCGAAAAAATTATTAACCAGTTCTATAGATTTTTGGGGAGAGTCAGTAGTTTTCAAAAGATCAGTCGGTAATTTTTTTTGTTTGTTAGAATAAACTATAGATTTAATAGTATCCCAGGTTTTCTTAGAATTGTTTGTATTTTTCATGAGTTCATTACGTTCATAAGTCCTTTTGAGTCGTTTCAGCAAATCATTACAAAAGTTTTTGTACCTTGTGTAGGTTATTTTTAAAACTTCATTATTAGGCTCTGCCTTACACTTAAGGTGCATCCTATCACGATTACGCATACACCTAATTAAACCCGGCGTAATCCAGGGTTTCAGGCAGCGAGATCTACGAGGAATTGAAATTTCTTTAGAATGCAAATTGAGAAGGTTATTAAGTATACTAGTTAGTTTCTCCGTAGCCCAGTTTGCGTCTTCCGAAGACAAAACGTCATCGAAACTAGTTTCTTTCAAGTCTGTAAGAAGTTTCTGATAATCGACTTTGTTTAAAACAGAAGATCGGTTCCGATGAGTACCTGTAGCAGCAAGATTCAAGCACGAGATAACTGCTGAGTGATCTGTGAGAGGAGCCCTAAAGACAAAAGTAGCAATTGGATTTTTTACTTTAACCATAGAGTGATCAAGGCAATTATTCCCAGTGTGTTTATAGCTTTAATTTTCCTTTCCCTCTTTTCTAAATTTTCATTACAGCACTAAGTCTAGATAACTTTCATACCTAAAATTCTATATAATATGAATTTCTAAACTATGGTCGAGACCTTACTTCTCTTTAATAAGTGACAACGGAAAATCCACTCAGCCACTCATATCAGAGGTACATTCAATACATTCATTTTCAAATACAAATAAATTTCTTATTTAAAGGTTGTCATCAAATATAGAATTTAATTTGTCAAATTTAAAATATTATTGATGTAAAATCATAATGTACCTACAATAATATTTCTGCCAAGGAACCAGGTTCGGCGGCTGAATCAGCAGCTCGTTTAAAAACAAAAAATATAACTTTATAAAATCTCAAAATTATAATTTCATCCCTTTCGCCGTTGAAACTTTCGGCCCTTGGTGCGAAGAATCCAAATTATTCTTAAAAACACTTGGCAAACAATTAATTAAAGTATCCGGCAATAAATTTTCGTGTAATTATTTAAGGCAACGCATTAGTTTGGCTATACAGAGAGGGAACGCGGCGAGCGTTATGGGCACAATACCCGATTCAGTCACTCTGGAGGAGATATTCTACCCAAACTCCTAAGTTTGTGTAGATTCCGGAGCCTCGCCGTGTTCTCACTAAATCACCGTTGTATTTTTTATTTTTTTTTATCATTAATTTAGCAATTGTTGTATTGTTATTTATATTCAATAATATTAATGTACCTAATTTTTTTATTACTTAGTGACTTAGCCAGCCGACAATCGTCCTGTCAATCGCTTCTTCTCAAGTGATGCTCCGTCATATATGCGACAGTTAATTGTTATTTATAAAGATAATAGATAATGTTTAATTTATTGCTTACGGTTCACCTTGACTTTAAGGTTTTTTTTTTCATATTATTTGCATTTTTTGTACACAAAAAATGAGTAATTTTTTTAAAGGGTTCCTTTTTATTTTCAGATTCATGGTCACCGCAGCCGACACAGACGACAAGGCTCCGGTCCATACAATCCTGCTACGTACGTGATCCCACAAGGGGAAGGTGGCGGCGCGTGGGGGGAGTGGGGAGAAGTGTCACCATGCTCCAGAACTTGCGGCGGTGGTGTTGCAAGTCAAAAGAGGATATGTTTACAAATTGGGTATGTAAACAACAGTTCACAATTTAGGATTCATTTGCAGTACAGGTTCACCGGGAAAGAAATGACATAGTTGCTAAGAATGAATTTTTTTGCCAAATCGAAAAGTACCAAATCCAAGCCAACTTAGCACTAAATGCCATCTTTCTGATAATGATTTCTTTAACAATGAATTCTTTACTCTTTAAACAAGGCTTAATTCTTGAACAGTTGATTTCGCCTAATTTTCGTTTTACAAAGGTTCGTATCACGTAAAGAAACATCAGTTTTTCAAATTTGACTCTGGTCTAGATCTTGTATGGCCTTGATTCTGTGTGACATTTACGATTTCAAGCTTTTGTCTTACCTTATAAAAACACGTAATGTCTTGTGTCTTGTCATGGCATTTATGTATATGTACGAGAATGACTTTTTAGCAATATCGTAACAATTTGAGGATATGACGTGGTTTCGAAGTTAGGAATCGCATGGAATCACTAAATGATTAGGGCCCTGGAAAGTAGCCCGTCTGGCGGCAGTAACTATTTCCTTACAGAAGACCACTGTGAAGTATGTGCACGTGTGCTGTTGTGTTTCGGTGAGTGAGTAAGGGATGCTAGAGTCCATTTCCCTATCCCCCTTCCTAATCCTTCATCCTTAATCACTTAGTACTTAGTACTCGGGGTTACACTGCGAGATCGAATGTGGAGATCCATAGATGAAAAAGAGTTACCGATATAACCCTGCGCATTAGTAAGTTGAAGTGGCAGTGGGCAGGACATATAGTACGGAGAGCCGACGGATGGAAGGTTCTTGAGTGGAGACCACGGACCGACAAACGTAGTGTAGACGTAGGACGCTTATCAAGCATGGGATAATCTTTAAAAAAATTACTTAAACTCGAATTCAGTGAGATAGATGAGGACTTTTTCTTTCTTCATGTAAAAGTTATCGGATAGACTGAGAGTCCACTGGATGGTAGGTGGCTACTGTCGGTGGCTAGTATTAACACAAACAAAGACAAGATGCTGCAAGCGCACCGTTGACTTAAATCGTTTAATCATTCCAGGTCAGATGGCCAGCCCCTGTGTTCGGGTGGAGACACGAGATACTCATCATGTAATACACAAGACTGTCCACCAGGATCTCGAGACTTTCGGGAAGAACAATGTGCTGTGTTCAATAGACGACCTAACGAGTAAGTTGCTAACGCAACAACGAGGTGTTATAAATTCGACGTGTATGACTGTGTAGTGTGTATGTGTGTATCTGTCTGTGGAATCGTAGCTCCCAAACGGATGAATCGATTTTGATCAGGTTTTTTTTTTTCTTTTGAAAGCTGACGTGATCGAGATGGTTTTTAGCTATAGTTTATGAAGATCTGTTCAGGCGTATGAAGATCATCAGCCCATTTCCTAGTTTCACTAACTTCCACAGATTCGTTTGATGTGAAATTTGGTACCATGACATGATAACCTTGATCTAATGCTTCAGCATCAAGTAGACAGTCAACTTTCGTTGAATATGTTTGATGGTTTGCTCTTAAACACTAGCTGAACCCGGCTACGCTTCGCTGCGGCGACGTGAGACGCGTGCGGTACTGGAACCTGCTTATATTATAGTTTTTTTTTCTGCCAGTGAAAGTCCCGTCAAAATCGGTTTAGCCGTTTCGGAGATTAGCCGTGACAAAAGAAACACAAAAATTTAAGAAAAATGTTTTTTGTTACAAGTACCTTATTTACTTTGATACATTTAGCAAAAAGTAGTTATTTCAATTTTATTCATTAGTATCTAAACCACCCAACGGATTTTGATTTTGAATATATATATAATTTGCATATAATATTGCACCCTGGATGCGCTCTTGGAGCGGTAATAATTTAATGAAAAGCGGTAATAATGAGATGAATTTAAATATAAAATTTCTAAGGTTTTACTAATTCTGATTTGATGCGACAGTTGGGTTCTTGGATACTATTATTATTAAAAAACAAACACTGCTATGTATCGTATTCGATATTATTTTGTATTTAAAATATACCATGCTAAAGCTGCTCACAGCGCCATCTAGACAATTTCGTGCGTAAACAAGCAGACGGTTGACGGTAGACAAATTTATGGTTTGTGTTTATTCGAATTTTGTAAAATATTATGATTTTTCTTACAGCAATTGGGTGCCATATTTAAATGGACCCAACCCTTGCGAACTGAACTGTATGCCGAAAGGAGAGTGGTACCATCAGACATTCAGTGAAAAGGTCACCGATGGTACGCTTTGCAATAGTGACTCGTTTGATGTTTGCGTCGAAGGCACTTGTCAGGTATTATTCTCCGTTATCTCTTTACTTTTAGCCTCTTTCTTAATTAATTAATTCATATATTAATTGGTACCCCAACAACATGTCACACTTAAAAATTAATATTATATAACTTTTTTAATGTTAAATTTATGTTAGTGTGCAATGTCAATTATAGGCGTACACTACACAATTTTGGTCACAGTCGTGTGATACAAATAATATAAAATCTGAATATACATAATATTAAAAATAAAATTAAATAATTAAATTAACAAAATTATATTTTACTAATCAATAAAAAAAACGTAAGTATACGTTAACTATAGATGTAAGCACATTACATCATTACGAGAAATAGGTATGCTGAGTGCAAAGATAAAAACCTAGGATTGTTTTGTTTTCATGAATTCTCAGTAAAAAATAGGGCTGAAAATAAGACAGCCTTATAGGAACATTATTATTTCTTATTCTTATTTCTTATCTGTTTCGTTATTGTTATTATATATCTATCTATAATATATAAAAATATACACTTAAAAATCGATTTTCATATATGGAAATTTTATGAGGATGAGGAGTAAAAAGGAGTAATAAATAAATAAAAAGAGTTACGTTATCTATGACCATTCTATGACTGACATTTTTGGGACAGCTGACGCATCTATATTAATAATTTCGTCAAGGGGTACGGTAGACTCGATTGAAACCTTACCTGAATAATAAAACATAAAAAAATAAAGATTTCGAGTCGACAACATATATCCGCAAAATTCGGATTGTCAAGTATTTTCTTAAATTCTAATGGTGCTGACAGACAAATCGCAGTCGCCATACTGACCACTCTAGCGAAACGTCACTCACTGTCACCTGTGACATCTTGAGTGGTTAATAAACGTTCCATTTTATCCATACTAGCGCACATACGACTCGCCATTCAATACGTCGTCGCACCATTCATTTTGAAAACAAAGTGTCCATTACAAAGAACTGTGACGCATGTGACTGCGTAAAACGAAACGTCTTGCCGCAAACATTGAGCGAAATCTTTGCCGCTTTTGCCTTTAATATTCCTTGAGAACATGTGTACATATTATGAGTCACATTACACCCGAGCGAAGCCGGGTTTTCATCTAGTGTATTTATATTTCCTAATTCATCTCTAAGCTTATAAAGGCAAACGTTGAAATCTTGTATGAAAAATGTAGTCCGCGTTGAGGAAACAAACGATAGTGAGTTATAACCTGTCGACCCAGCGACATCTGTCGTCGAAAAAATGTTGGAACAGGTGACATCTGAGTATGCAGAATGTACTAAATAATAAAAAGCATCCAGTTATTTTATTGACACGAGGAAATTTTAATTTTATACGTTTAAAGGAGTAAACTCCAGTCGTGCGTCGGAGCTGACACACACACTTTTTTCTTTTTTGTAAAACCCATTTTCAATTTATTCAGTAAATTTATTTATTTATTTATTTATTATCACATGGCCTCCAACGAGGCAGGCACCGAACAAAAATACACAAGGACAAAAAAAGAATAACATGGCAGATGCCGCCGCAATTAAAAGAGACACAGCCTACGCCAATAAAGAGTCAAAGTAACATGCCAGCAATAAAATTAGAAAAAAATTAAGAAAAAAAATGAACCAAAAAGAAATAATTAAAAAACCTTATTTTTCAGCCCGTAGGTTGCGATAGGATGTTGGGCTCCAACGCTCGGGAGGACAAGTGTCGTCAGTGTCGCGGAAACAGCACCAATTGTGACACTATTGAAGGTGTTATCGATTCTACAGACTTCAAAAATGGTAAAAGAGTTTTCAACATAAAATACATCATAAATTATTTTTAAGACATTTATTGCGCATTCAGTCCTTTATTTATGTAAAAAGTTATGGGCAGACTGGAAGACGTTCCAGTTGATGGTAAGTGGCTACAGTGTTAATACAAGCAATGTTATTGGTGCTGCGAGTGCGCTTCATTAAGAGGATTAAAAAGATGAAGGATGTTTCTGACATTCGTTAATCATTCACCGAAGGATTACTATTATTTCATTGCGGTGTTCTGTAAGGGGCCAAACTGACTGCCTAATTTATGACAGCGAAACACAATCTGTCCTGTCCCACATTTCAAGAAAACAAATTCAAGAAAACAATATTAATGAGAATTCTAGAAATAGAAATTAGATTAGATTAGATGAGGTTAACACAATAACATAAACTTCCATCTCTGTATCACTTTTATTTAAAAGCCATTTTCTTGTATATCTCTATTTTTTTAAATGTAAAGCTCACTTGATGGTAAGTGACTATCGTCATCTATAACACAAGCAACGTAAAAGGTGCGGCAAGTGTGCTGCCGACCATTGGAGAGGACAGTGGACTCGGGCATCCCTTACTCACTCAATTTCTAAAAAAAATCTAAAAACTATTTTTTTTTGACCTCGGTAACATAAGCACAACGTGTACAAATTGTTTTGTTGAAAAAATATTTAATGTACAGAGACACGGCTCGTTTACGGTTTTATTATATGTATAGATGTACTAGGCGGTATGTAACGCGATACCATGGCGACGAAAATCGCATACTAGCCTACCTCTACGTCTTTTCTTCGCTGATGCTGTAAGAAATGGAAGTAAAAAGTTGTATGGAATAAAGGTAGTTAGTTGTCTGACAGTTTGTACCTGACATTTGATGTAAAACCATAATGTAGGATTACTGATATACCCACTAGTCATAAATCTTAAAAAGGTATCTCTTACGAAATAAGATATGTACAATAGGTACATAGGACATAGGCAACCAATACATACGTAAACATTGTGTGTATATATAACATAAAGTGTACCTCCATGTTTACGGTTCGAAGGATATGCCCATCTAATGATATAATTTTAATTTTCAGGTTACAATGACATATTATATCTACCTCGTGGCGCTATGAATATTTTGATTGTAGAGTTGGGACCATCAGATAACTATTTTGGTATGTTAATACATAATTTAGTAGGTACCAATAAATAAATAGAAATTAAAATATAATTATTTATGTATTCTATTAATTTTTTTTATGTAAAGGTCGTCAGACAGACCTACAGTCCACTTGATGGTAGGTGGCTACAATCGTCTATAACACAAGCAACTCTACAGGTGCTGAAATTGCGCTGCCGACAATAGTAGGATTAAGGATAAGGGATTAGAAAGGGATAAGTAAATGGGCTCTGTCATCCCCTATTTACTTACCGATACACAACAGCTGTTATTTCAGTGGTCCTGCGAATCGCAGTGCGCCCTGCCCTACTTTTCAATTCTGTTGGTACGATTTATTTCTTTGACTGATGTTGACAATTTTGTGAACATGTATTTTTGTATAAATATGAATGTCAATAAATACTGACTCTGTAAAAAATAATTTTCAGCAATCCGGTCGGCAGAGAAAAATGAATTCTACATGCACGGTGGATACCTGATCAACGGCAATCCGAGGACTGTGATAATTGCGGGGAGCCCATGGCACTACGATCGTATAGCCGGCTTCAAATCTCCCGACAAACTTCGTTGCTTGGGACCTATTAATGAACCTCTGTACATTTCTGTAAGAATTCATCTAGATTTTTAATGAAAATGAATTTAATACAACTCAAATGCTTATTTTTAATTTTTGTTTTCTAGCTCCTACAAACCCAAGAGAATGTCGGAGTGAAATATGAATACAGCATTCCATCATCTGAAGCACCTCCTCGTGACCAGCAATACAACTGGGAGCCCGAAGAGTTCTCAGAGTGCACAGCGTCATGTGGCGGAGGTACAATAACAAATACCTATGTTACATATTCAAACATGAGTAAAATTTATAAAAATAACATAAAACTTTGGGTTTCTTGGCATACTATTGTATAATGGAATTTGTTGATAAGTAGATAGTCAAAACAGTGGCGTAGCTAATCCTAGATAGGCCCTGTATCAAATTTTGTCAAGAAATCTTTTACCTGACTGTGGCAAAGACCAAATTGAGAGTAAAGTAGATGCATTGCATTTAGACTCTAAACTCGGAGTCTGTACTCTAAATTTTTAGCATACGGCATAAAAATTTTAGTGTGATTGTAGAAAACATTTTTGTTTACATACGTCGGGGCCCCTGCAGCCCGGGGGCATATAATGGATAACGGGCAGTAGCTACGCCCCTGCTTCATAGTGTATATTACATCAATCTGTCAAAAATGATTACTTGAAGAGTCGGAAATGATCGACGATTGTCTTATATTTTTTGAATAAAGAGGTCAGCAGCAAAGCTGACTATATATTGATATATTTGATAGTAGATGACTGCCGTTGTCTATTAACACAAGCAACGTAAAGTAGAAATATAGATAAGGGATTGTAATCCCTTGTAAGGGAGTAGGGATTATAGACTCTGGCATCCTTTACTCACGCACCTATATACAACGGTGCTCTTCTATTAGGGGGTGATTACAGTCGCTAAACAGACATACTAACTATTTATAACCGCAGAACACCCTGTAAGGGCTGCCGATAGTAAGTAACCGGGTTTGAGCCCAATACGGCGGGTGTGGACTGTAAAGGTATGCGGGAATCCAATTACTCACTGTTGTGATCCGCGGGAGTCTTCAGGGCTTGAGTCTTCTTCCAAAGCTTTGGACTTCTCTTCAGCATTCACGACGTGAATCACTCCAGTTTTGTTAACAGAGATAGGAGATCAAAGAAGACAGCGGGTCTTTTTGATTGGCGGGTTTGTTCACCGTTTTTACATTTACTATTTTATATGGCGGTGGACTTGAAACGGTGTTCTCTGATTGGCCCACAAATGACGTGCCCCCTTTTGACCAATCAGAGCGATTCCTCATGAATCAGCGAAATGGTGCGAACACACCCTGTGCCTTGCCATTGCTATTATACTATGTATATCGCATTTCCGGGTTATAGAGGATTGCTGCTTATTTTACATAATTTATTAATTGAATTTAGTTTTATGATGGACCATAGTGGAAATGGAATAAGCTTAAAATTAGAGACCCCATTATTTCATAATAAACGGATTTATAACTTTTTAACGTAATAAAATTTAGAAGAGAAGAGGAGAGAGGAAAAAGTTATTGTTCTTCGAGATATGCTGCGATTAGTCATTATAGATGCTCTCCTGGTAAATGAATATACATTGTTTTAAGAATCTTCTCTAAATTTTATAAACATCTTATCCCTTACAGAGATATGTTACAACTAGTGGAGCACAATATTTATTCCACTTCTGTGATTCTCTCTTCAGGTTATAAAATACGTAACGTTGTGTGCCGGTCGAGCGAAACTCGTGAACAAGTAGACGATGACCTGTGCAATCAGATCGTGAAACCAGCTGCAAATCAGACTTGTAACACTGAACCGTGCCAAGCCCAGTGGGTAGAAGGACCGTGGAGTCCTTGCTCCAAGCGCTGCGGAGAGGGAGGCACCAGGTCACGACAAGTGCAATGCCAGAAGATCTTCACAAATGGGTAAATCGAGTTCTTATTCTTCAAACTATTAACACTTCACCCTCACTTGACGCCTCTGCGAGCACTATTGCACTTTGCTTATAATACCTACTTTGTTGCTCCTTACAGTGGTCCTTCTCTTAGGATAGCGAGAATTGTCTCCCAAAACGTTTTGGATACTACATAAAATTATTAAAGTTTTTAAAAGACTTTAAATCAATATAAATATGTTCAATATTAAACTTAATTACTTAAAATTAGGTATATATATATATATATATATATATATATATATATATATATATCCATACATATACCCACATTAACTGAGTATAAATCCCAAAATTTATCTCGCCCTTATCAATCTTCTCTACTTCAAAGACTTTTCCTTTACTTTTCCCCCAAAGACAACTATGTTGCAGAACATGGTTTCGGAAGTACCTATATATAATAGATTCAGCATATCATGGCTTGTCTTGCTTATTTCGCCTTCATACTGATATTAATACGTAACCGGCGTGCAATGTGGTAGAGCGTCTTTCAGGTTCCCGTCAATAGTAGCCGATGAAGAATGTCTGAACACCCTCGGTCCTAAGCCTGCACTTCACGAGGAATGTAACAAAGATGGAAATTGTCCATCTTGGTTTACAGGCCCTTGGAAACCAGTAAGTAAAATTCAACGCACCATATCACTAAATATGTGATTCTTATTCGTGTTACACGAAAGTCATTCACATCAACATCTTCTATTTTCTTTTAGTGTGACAAGTTATGCGGCGAAGGCAAACAAACCAGGCAAATAGTGTGCTATCAGAAAACTTCTGGTCGAGTAGAATTGCTTGCTGATGAAGAATGTACTGAGGAGAAGCCGAGCGAAGAGCAGTCGTGCACATTACGACCTTGCGATGGCGTCGATTGGGTTCTTTCAGATTGGTCAGGGGTGAGTATATTCTCATCATTTTTACTACATAGTATGTTTAATAAGAATCGCCCATGTCAATAGTATAGCTTTGTGCAAAGTAACACTCAGTCTCCATATATATACATATATAAACACCGTTTTATCCCATTTAAAATGCATCTATTGAGGTAACAACCTAGTGCCGACCTCTACTTACAGCTAAGGTTAGTTGTCATTTTGTCTAGTAACTAGTAGGTATTTTATAATCTAAAAATGTGAAAAATAAACATATTTACATTTAGTTAACATAATAATATTTTATTTTTAATGTTATAGTACATTTCACTATAATTTAAAGAATATCTTCGTAGATATATTTAAGGTTAATTGTGTATAAATATCTATGTAACTTGAATTAATAAGTATTATTATTATTCACATATTTATTTGGTTCCTTAATTATTTTTTTTACTATAAAATTATAAAAGCGCTAAACATTATAAAAATAAATAAATTAGATTTCTCCTGGTAGCGACGCAAGGTCCAAGCCCTACCGGTGGTTAGGGCTGCAGAGTGAGGCACCTCCTGACAATTCGTGTTGTGTGAAGAAGTACCGCCTTATGTATCTGTCCCTTGATTCAGCCATCTAGTGAGAGCCTCTGGGGGTGTTGGTCGAGGCTCTTCGCTATAAGACCGTTCATCGATATTATAGATATATTATTATTATTATAGATGTTGCGATATATATTTTTTGGATCCTTTGTAAAAACTGACATCGTTGAATACTTTCAGTGTGATACGTGCCTGTCGTCTATACGTTCTCGCGTAGCGCAATGCGCAACGAAAGACCACAAAGTTGTGGACTCAAAGTTCTGCGAGTACCACCCTCTACCAGAGTTGGAACAGCCTTGTGATCGTACTAAGTTACCTCCGTGCACAGTGCAGTGGTATGCCACTCAATGGAGCAATGTGAGTTATATTATAAATACATATTGTAGTTTGAATGAAATTTAAGTGCATTTTAAAGGGCCAATATAATATTTTTTTACAAGGGTTAACTAAAAGCGTTACGTTCTTCTAAGCAGTTCTACCCAAAATCGCCGTTTCACCTAATTCTATTGTAGTATAATAGATGGCGCGTTTATTTACCCTCTTTTCCTATAGCATGGTCAAATACAATCGTACTTAAGGAGTAACAAAACAAATATAATTAACCAATATGAATATCTCTTCTTATATATAAAAATGAATCCCCATTTCCCTTGGTCACGGCATCAAGCGTGAACGGGTAGACCGATTTTAATTCGGTTTTCACTAATGGAAAGAGGGCTAAACCGGGAATGTTTTAGTATATAAAAATTGCACCCCGGGCGAAGCCGGGGGCGGGTCGCTAGTTATTTATAGTATTTAACTATTTTTACGTCTCAGAGTTAGAATATGTTTAATATTATGCTTACAAAATAAATTCCCAAGATCATGTTTAGCGAGCCGAGCGACTTAGATGGCTCGCAAAGTTTCTTTAATTATTTTATTATTTATTGTTTAATTAAAATTGTCTCATTCCTAAACATTTTATTTTACCGAACAAAAAAAAACGGAAAAATCCTGCGTAATGATCATATAATTTTGTTAAGTTGGATGAGTGGTTAGGGTGCTTGCCTTAACCCTCTGTTCTAGGGTTCCCGGGTTCGATTCCCATTTTTGAAAACTTTTGAACAATTTTCAAAAGACCACGGTGAAATAACAGCACGTGTACTGTTGTGTTTCAGTGAGCGAGTAAGGGATGCCAGAGTCCATTTCCCTATCCCCTCCTAATCCCTTATCCTTAATCCTACTGTAGTCGGCAGCGCATTTGCAGCAGCTTTAGCGTTGCTTATGTTATAGCCACCTACCATCAAGTGGACCGCCATCCAGCCCGTCTGCTGATCTTAAAATAAATAAATGATAATGAATATAAAAAGAATCATACATGCAAACCAAAATGTTTTAGACAGGTTGAAGTTACTACTTCTATTATTTTTGTTGTCTTGAAGTTTTGGAATAAGTAATTCATTAATAATTTCTTATAGTGTTCAGTACCATGCGGTAAAGGTGTAAAAAGTCGCAGAGTATTCTGTGGTCTCTTTGATGGCGCTGTTGTACAAAAAGTGGATGATGACCGGTGTGATCCCGAAGACAAATACAATGAAACGGTTCCTTGCGAAATTAGCGAAGAAAAGTGCCCTGCTAAATGGTTCGCTGGACCGTGGTCCGAGGTAATTTGAATGACAATTATATTTTATCAATTCTAAGATTTAATATAAAGAATGATAAATTCTGTGTGTTATTACTCAAATATTATTTGATTTATAGTGCACAAAGAAATGTGGAGGTGGTGAACAGTTCAGGCGAGTGATGTGTCTCAATCATGGAGTCGAATCTAGCGCCTGCGACCCTAAGACAATATTAGACTCCACACAAACCTGCAATACTGGACCTTGTGATAAGGGTAATAAAATTATTTTTATTCATTTATTTATTTATTAAAATAATAGGTAAAATGTGAATTTCTGACTTTTCTCCATTTTATACCCATGTTATTAATTTTATTATATCAGATGAAACACTTCCTGTTGATTCTAAATCTACTCCAATTATGGACGAAGATTATGATTATGAGGAATGCGAAGAAGAAGAAGAAGAAGATGCCTATCCTGAAGTAGGTGTCGAAGAGGCTACTGCTACGGGCACTTACTTCACTGACATAGAAATGATGTTTAGCGATTCACCATCTACAACAGGTAAATAACAAAAGTTTGTAGTTTAATTTACACATAAATTTTCCACTTATTAAAAACCTATTTCTTTTAGATGAAGGATCAGGTACAGGAACGACACCATTCGATATGGAAACAGACTTAACACTTGAAACTGGATCTGGAACAGGTAAAACAAATGTGTTTGTATAATTTATAATTATAAAATTTGTAATACAATTTTTTAAATATTATTAATATACATATTACAGGATCTACCGATACGTTAATAACAGAAGGATCAGGTACAGAACCTACGGAGAGTACAATTACCGAGACCACAGGAACAGAAGGCACTGAATCTACAGCAAGTTCAACAGTCTCTAGCGATAGTACTGAGACTGCTACAACTGTAACTGGATTAACGGAAACTGATGCAACCGGAACTACAGAAACGGATGTGACAGAATCTACGGGCACAGAAGAGTCCGAAGCTACAGAATCATCGACGACAGAAGAAACTGAAGTTACTACGACGGAAGGCACTGACAGCACTGAAACTGGTGACATATTTTTGTTAATATATCTTTAAATGGGAATAACAAAATTTGCTTAATATTAAATATGTACACGCGTTCAAATATTATATCAAATATCACAATGATATAGTAATTACTGACAAAAAAAATCATGGGCATCAGAAAAAAATTCCATTTCAGCTTTTTGTAAATTTGTTTTAATGTGGTCCATTTTGTGCAGATACTACTGTCGATAGTACAACTGAAACTGGAACTACTGAAACGGGTACGGATAGTACTGAAACTGACACAACAGTCACAGAAAATACTAGCTCAACAGATACTTCGACAACAGAAAGCATAACTACAGAAACTGAAACTACGGTTACTGCAACGACGGAAACAAGTGTAACCGAAAGTACAGAAACTGGATCAACAGAATCAGAAATCACAGGAAGTACAACAGAAAGAACAGACACAACTGAAACTGGTACTACTGAAAGCGGTTCTACAGGCGGAGGTGTGATATGTTATTGTAAAGTCTTACTTAGCTTACTTTAAATTTGTCTTTGTCAATTGATTCATAATTACTGGCTAAAGAAGCAAAAATTTAAATGAATTACAAATTTTCAGAATCCACAACCGAAAGCGTAACTGAGGACACGGGTGCTACAGAAGGTTCATCAACAGAAGGAACGACAGAAACAGGTGGCACTGAAACTACAGAAACGGGTGCTTCTGGGCCAACAACAGAAACCGGTACTGAAGGTACAGGTTCTACGGAAGCTTCAACAACAGAAGGTACAACCGAAACTGGGGTTACAGAGACAACAGAAACAGGTGTAACGGAAACTACTGGAAGTGAAACGACAGGTACAACGGAATCGGAAACTACTGGTTCTGATGAAACAGCCACTACGGAAACTGCTACAACTGGAACAACTGAATCTGGAGCAACTGAAACAACTGAGACTGGTCTAACCGAATCTTCTACCACGGAAGGTAAGATTCTTATTAATAGTTTTATGATTGTTTAAATATTAAAAAGTGAACTCTTCCACTCCATTTGACTAGTGACCTTGGAATTTGGTATAAATCCTTAGTATTTTTGTCCCGAAAAAGGTTGTTATGCTATCTATATTTTTTGTAGCATTTTTGTAACGCTGCATGATATCGATTTTTATCTAGTATTAGCGACTATTACGAGAATTGGTATTTTAACAACGTGAAAAGACGGGCGACGCAATAGAGCATAGTTAGTAATTAATGTACCACGAACATAAATTAATTTATTTTAAATCTCATTCCACATAATTTTATGTTCCAGGTACAACTGAAACTACTGAAGAATCAACAAGCACATCAGGTAACAGTATTTGTTGTTTAAGATTGCTAATTATAGTAACAGATATTTTAAATTCAGAAAATTATTCTCAATTTTATTTCAGCTCTTTGGGATTGGACTACTACGAAGAAGCCTCATTGCAAACCAAGAAGACCGGCTAAGTGTATAAGAAGTAAATTTGGTTGTTGTCCAGATAAGAAAACAGCTGCGGCTGGACCTTTTGATGAAGGTACAAAAAATGTTTTTTATGTCTTGGGAATTAGTTCACACGAGTCCATAAAGTCATTTAAGTTTTATATCATAAAATGAATCGATAAAATTCTTACATGACATGATGAATCTTTTTTAGGTTGTCCCAATCCAAAAACTTGCAAAGAAACTAAGTACGGCTGCTGTTCCGATGGAGTGTCTCCGGCCGGACCGCATAAAGAATGTCCCACAGCGCCGTGTAATGAAACTTTGTTCGGTTGTTGTAAGTCGGATAAGAAAACCGCCGCTCAGGGCAATGACCAAGAAGGTTGTCCACCACCGCCACCAGCTTGCATGTCTTCGAAGTAAGTGTCAGAATAACATTTTTTAAAGGCATGTTGCCTCATTAAAATCATTAGTCACAGCTCAATGAGTAAAAGTTATAAAATTTCTTGTAGGATTCTTCCTATAGAATCTGCATTTCGAATTCTTGGAGTACATACAATAAAAATCTATTTTAGGACGATAATAAGAAACCAGTTATTGATTCTGTTCAATAAAGGTTACCCAATTACCCTTTGCCAAAGGGTAATTGGGTCTTTGGCCTATACCTTCCTATTCCCTTACACTTAATCGCACTTGCAGCGCCTCTGTGGCTTTGCTTGTGTTATAGGTGACGGTAGGCAAGTCGATTAACTTTAAAAAATATCGATCTACGATTCGATTCAAATCGAACATACTAGAATCGATTTTTGATTAAATCGAGCATTAAAAGATCGATTTCGATTAATCGCGCCAATTTCAAACATGTCTAATTGCCTAATATAGATACCACAAGTACAAGTAATTGAATAGAAGTATTACTAAATTAATAAACATAATATCACGCCTATATTCCTTCGAAAAAATAGGTAGAGGTGGGGATCGAACCCAGGATCTTTTGGTCAGCAGTAGTGCTTGCGACCACTAAACTAATGTAGCAGTTTAAATTTCTCGATAAATCGGTTTCAATCTAATCAGTTACTATTTTTCAAATTAAAATAAATTTGTACAGTAAAAATAATATTTATTCACAGTATATTTTTGATAAATAAACTCACTCACAAGCAAGAAAGAATAGATAGGTTAGGTTTGACAATGACACCAGGATAGAAAAATAAAATGTTTTTTTTAACGCAAGTAACGCCACTTTTGGAAGCTTTCGTAAATATTTACTCTATGATGCGTTCAAATTATCGACCAAGTACTACCAGTTGCTTTTGCGTCCGACAACAACAAAAAATTAAAAAACTAAATACCGCAGCCAGTTTAGGAATATTATCGCTAGTTCTTTGAATTTATGGATCGATTCATTGAAGGGGTAAAAATCGATTCAGATCGATTTTGAATAGGGTTCAAAATCGATCTGAAAAATCGATTATATTACTCTAAATAATCGATTTTTCGATTAATCGATTTCAAATCGACATGCCTAGGCGACGGTAACCACCTAACAACAAATGGACCATCAACCTGTGTGTCGATTTTAACGTAAAAAAATCTATGTTAAAATAAATATTTTCATTTACTTTAACTTCTTCTAGATTTGGATGCTGTAAAGACAATAAGACTGAAGCCCAAGGTCCTAAGAAGAAGGGATGTCCGGAAACAGGTACATAACTTTTCAAACGATGCAATTATTGAACTTACAAGGAGCTTTTTAATTACAGTTGGTTTTGGGTACAGAAAATTTTGTTTTTGTTAAATTTGTGTGTAGCTGATACGCAGATAGAACATCAGATATTGTCGACTATATATGTACAAGGTATTACAGCGGTATATATGTATTACATATTATAGCGGCTTTGTCTATTATGGAAAAAAGTATTTTTTTAGCGTAAAGGATTTTTATTTATACGTCAACGTTACTTTGTTGTTGTTGTTTTAAAGTACAGACATATTATTTTTCTTTTTTAGTTCGCAAGGGGAAAAGTCCTGAATGTTCTTCTTCCAAATTTGGATGCTGCTCCGACAATGAAACAGCGGCTACGGGAGCTGATGGCGCGGGCTGTCCGTGCAATGCTACACAATTTGGCTGCTGCCCTGATGGTATCACACCAGGTGACTTAAACTATTATTTACAATTTTATCCACCTCTTTCGTAAGACAATTTCATCCATAATGCTTTTTTCATATAAAATATTGTTTCGCTAAATACCTAAATCCAAATTGTATTTAATAGATGACTAAATTTTGAATTTCTCAAAAAATATTACTCTCTATAGCTCGAAGTACGAATAAAGAAGATTGCATACAGTCTTGCAATGATACTGCCTATGGCTGTTGTCCTGATGGAAAAACGCCTGCACATGGACCTGACGATGAAGGATGTTGTCTGTTGTATCCATATGGTTGCTGTCCTGATAATTATAAACCAGCGGAAGGCCCACATTTGGAAGGTAACAATTTAATTATTCGTTTTTCGAATAAACGATAATAATATTCAATAATAATAATAATCAACTTATTGGATATTATTAGTGTACTAATATTCAATAAGTTGAACTTTTAAAAATAACTCCTCTAGGTTGCGGTTGCCAGTATGCCCACTACGGTTGCTGTCCAGATAATGTTACGATTGCACGAGGATCCAATAAGGAAGGTTGTGGATGTCAACATACCGAATTCGGCTGCTGTCCAGACAGGTATGTTATTAATATTATGCGGTCGAGATAACCTTGTGCCTGCCATTACATAACGATGATCTGTATTTATTTTTATTCCAGACACACTGAAGCTACAGGTGCCAACTTTGAAGGCTGCGGCTGCCACACTTATCAATTCGGTTGCTGCGCTGACGGCGTTACAACCGCCAAGGGGCCAAACTTCCAGGGTTGCCGTTGTCAAGAATCTACTTATGGATGTTGCGGAGACGAAAAAACTGCGGCCACGGGTCCAGACCGACAAGGCTGTGATTGCTCAAATAGCAAATACGGCTGCTGTCCTGATGGACAAACTGAAGCCCAAGGAGACAAATTTTTGGGATGTACAGATAAACCCGAAAATAGACAAGGTATTTTAGAAATTACAAAAATAGTTTTTGTTAAAAACTAAACATATTGTCAATTTGACCAAAATCAACTAAATCCGGTAAATCTCATTTTGTGACAACCGATGTAGATATTTTTGAATATATCTAATTATTTGCTGGCGTAGCGATTTAGTAATTGTCCAATAATACTTTTAGCGCATTAAATTTTCTTAGGTTTAAATAACATCAAATATCGTTTCAGCGGCATGCAGTCTCAAAACTGATCGCGGTCCATGCCGCAACTACTCCGTTTATTGGTTCTACGACACCGACTACGGCGGCTGCTCGCGATTCTGGTACGGAGGCTGCGACGGTAATGGCAACCGGTTCTCCAGCAAAGAGGAGTGTGAAGACACCTGCGTTCAACCATCACCTAAAGGTAAAAGTTAATTATCTGCTATTCAGTACCTAGGTATTACCTAAATCAATTATAGTTATTATAGTTAATACCTAGATGTTGCTGTGCGAAATTTTCTTATAAATAACAAGAATCATTAGTATGTAATTTCAATTTCAAAAACAATCCTTTAGTCTAGTAGTTTTTTTTTGTATACCTACGTGTATCGTAATATTTCCACCGATCTTAATCCGGTTAATCTTAATCTAACCTAACCTAACCTACATGACTTTGAAGAAAAAATTTACGTATTATTTTGCAGATGCTTGCAACTTACCCAAAGTCAAAGGCGCTTGTTTGGGCTATCATCCTCGTTGGTATTTCGACACTGAACGCCAACAGTGTGGACAATTTATTTTCGGTGGATGTTTGGGCAACGCCAACAACTTCGAATCTAGAGAACTCTGTCAGGCTCAATGTGAACCTGCTAAGATTGAGAGTAAGTACAGCATCCGATCATTATTATTATTTTTTAAAATCAATTTTTATATACAGAATTCATAGTTTGAAACATCTATTACATTTTTATTGTTCTAGACCAATGCTACCAGCCGATAGATAATGGTCAATGTGCCGGCTCCTTCTACCGTTGGGGCTTCAACTCTGACAGTGGGAAATGTGAACAATTTGTTTGGGGAGGCTGTGGAGGAACTGCTAACAGATTTGACTCCGAAGCCGCCTGCATACAACGCTGCGATCCGCCTGGAGGACTCAAACGTTAGTGGAATAAGATTATGAATTGTGGTACCGTTTTGAATAACAGCTCGAGTAGATATTTGATTTAAGATTGGTTTGATAAGATGCACTCCATTTGTATGCCTCTTCCTCCTTTTTATACTATTTAATCTTTTTTCTAATAGATATTCTCGCTTATGTAAAATTGAATGTTTTCGTAATCAAAAGCCATTCATTTCTTTGGGTTTGGGATTTTATGCACATTTCCAAGCATAACAATGTATTTAACTCTTCTCTAAGATGGTGTTGGAATTGTTACTAACATTTTTCAACTAACAGCAAAATGCACGAAACCCCAAGCGGCGGGTGAATGTTCGGAGAAACGAGCGTTGTGGTCCTTTAGTCAGACAGAGAACAGATGTGTACCCTTCTACTTTACGGGATGTGGAGGGAACGAGAATCAATTTGACTCTGAGCAGAATTGTGTGGACTCTTGTCCAAGTGTATTTGGTAAGTACAATAAATGTATAATGATGTTAAAATTTAGGTAAAAGACTCAAATATATCAACTGAAATCCCTGCTTTTGCTGCATGGTTTTTTTTATGTTTCTTTTGCATGTAAATTTAATGCTGACTATGTCTTTGACTTATTTTTTCAAATGGTTAACGGTATTATTAATAAAAAATATGATTAAAGTTGAATATAAGTACTGTTATATGCACAAAATTAAATCCAAAAATCTTACCCCCTTCAAACGTTTATTTGTTATTTTATTAAAAAATATTTAGCATAAGCGTTATAACAAATCGGTGAAAATTTACCCACATGAACGTTATAACTCAGTCGTGGTCACCATGCCTTATTTTCACGATGCCATTATTAAGAGGAGACAGTGTATCATCAGTAGATAATTATACTTTATCTAAATTTTAAATTTCCACAGTCCGAGAGGTGTGTACGCTGCCAGCGCTGACTGGAGATTGTGCCAACTATAGAGAAAAATGGTACTACGACACAGCAATAAAACGGTGAGCTTTTTCTAATCTTTTTTTAAATTAATTATTATATTTATATAGGTAATATTTGTATTTAATATTATTATCTAGTAGTGGTAGGGCACTGCATTCCGCAGTCAATAACTGAGTAATCTGAGTCAAAATCTGAGTTACCCCCCTGACAGTCAAAACTGTCAGGTGGGATGGTGGTTACTGCTGTCAGTAACCACCCCCTCACAGAAGGTAAAATAACAATACTTACGATGTGTTTCTGTGAATAAGATGCCAAATGCATGGGTCGTCAGCATACGGCAGTACCTACTTCTTTACCATTGCTTGGTTTAAGCGACGGTAGCCACCTGCCCTCAAATGGACGGTCAACTTGTCTGCAAACCTTTACATTAAAATGTTTCTTCACAGTATCAGAAACTAGTGCGATCAAGCAAGTAGATATTCGTTAACATTTTAGATATTTGTCTTTTTTGTTAACTATGCAAAACGTTAAATCTCAAATATGTGTCAGATGTCGTCAGTTCTACTACGGTGGATGCGGCGGCAACGGTAACAACTTCGACTCTGAGCTGGAATGTGAGAGCAGATGCAGCGAACAACTTTCCACCACCACAACACCGCAGTCTCCTGTGGCTGCGCCACCGGGTATGCAAATGTTGCCATTCCATAAAACTATTGGTTTCATTCAGGACCATTTTAATGAAAACATGAAATGCTTTCAGGCGATACTTGCACGTTGCCATACGAAACTGGCGATTGTGCGGACTACACTCTAAGATGGTATCACAATACGACGTTGCAGATGTAAGTATATGATGTACATTCTATTCTTTGATACAAACATGAGTTTTTTAATTTCTTTTCTGTAAGAATTAGTATCTGAAACAACTGAACCGATTTTGACAAGACTTTCATTAGTAGAAAAATAAATATTAAGAATATAAAAATAAATAAATAATTCATTTTATAGCATAAACATAGAAGAAATAAGTCGTAGTGACAAGTAGTTATTTCATAAGACTTACAAACTTACATCCAACGCTTGGAATAACCTACCACAGCATTCTTCTTTAGGTATCAATTTAAATTTCGTATGCAGCGTAACATTAATGCCTCTAGCACAGAGAAACGATAGCGAAACGACCGCGGTCTGCCGTACTCCGCGTTCGTTGGATAATAACAATTTCGTTTCGCTTTCGTGTAGCGTTCAGACAGGTTTACTACATACTACACGGTCCGCTTTCGTTTCGCTTTCGTGTCTGTGTGCTAGAGGTATGAACCGAAATTATTATAGGTATCTGCACCGGATTCGACATTTTAACTGACCAAAGCGAACTAATTTCGTTTCGCTTTAGTTTTGCGTACTATGTGTCATCATTCCAAACTATACTAGACAGGGTTCGCATTTTCGGTGGTGTTTCGTCCCGATACATTTCCGTTTCGTTTCAGTTGTAGTTTGTTAAAGACCTTATAAATTTTAAATCGAACACAATATAGACATACCTAAAATAAAAGTAAAAAAAATGTATTGAACAAGGATTTTAGTTAGTTTTGTAAGAACCAAATTTCCATTCCCTTTATATTTTAAATTCATTTATTAATTAATTTTTGATAAAACGTGAAGATTTGTTTACGCGCCTCGAGCGAATAATATGCTGAGTTGGAGCCGATTTTAGCAGTTGTGTGTGTTTGTAGGGACATTTGTGCGTGTAGTCATATGTTTTGATATTGTCAAATTTCTGGTTTTGGTATTGTTTACTCAAATTGTCTTTTGTTACAAATAAAATTTATTCTATTCTAAATATTATTGTAACGGAATAATATAAACAAATGGTAGGCGTTTAGTAAGATAGAAACTTCATAAATGCTTAAATATTGCAGGTGTCTTCAGTTCTACTACGGCGGTTGCGGTGGTAACAGCAACAACTTCCAGACCCAACAGGAATGTGAGGGACAATGCACTGCAAGGGCCCCAACTCCGAGGACGACCACAACTGCTGAACCGGCACCGGCTGCAGTGTTCGACCCAGGTGTGTAATTGGATAAGTCAAAATTAACATTGACTTTATGTCGACAGTAAGTAGACTGATGTCCCAATTAATGGTAGGTGACTAATGTCACCAATTAACAGACGCCAAGGTGCAAGTGTTGTGCCGACCTTGATATTTAAAAGATTAAAATGACGTTACTTTACCCTTAGGGGTTCAATTTCCAAAAACGAAGAATACGTATATATTTATTTTTGCTAATTCTTCTCACTTAAAAAAGACTGACTCTCCATATAAACTTTCAACTCCTATTTCACCCTCTTAGGGGACAGATTTTCAAAAACGCTGAAATATGTATTTATTTATTTCTAACCAAAAGTTTGTACCTACATGAATTCTAAATTTGAAAATTACGGGTTTCCATACAACCATTCGTCCCTTATTTAGGAGTGGTATTTTCAAAAATCCTACCTTATTGAATGTTCACATCATAAAATGCGTCTACTGCCAAAATTTCAAGTTTTTAACCCCTGTAGCTTAGGCTCTGCGTTGATGAATCAATCAGGACAAGATCTAGAATAGATGTTGCCATACGCTTGAATCATTTAACTAGTAGGTAATCATAGGCTTCCCCAAGATTCAAGAAGGCATAAAAAATTTCTGTCGCTATCAAACCGACTTGGACATTTTACTACATGTATAAGCTATTATTTTATTTTATGAAGCCGATCTTACATTCTGAATGTATTTCTTAAGTCAATAAATTTCATTGAAATTTTTTAATTAAGTATTCAATTACCGGTTTTAATCGTTTATAAAAATTACCCGCAACAACACAAATAACTTTTTAATAATAATAATAATAATGATTTATTTGCTGAATATAGGTAATTACAATGGTTTTTACAACGAATAAGGCTCGCTACATTCTACCCTTTGGGGTGTGCAAATATTTTTGGAATATTATAATCTACCAATACTAAATTAATGACTAGGCACTATCAACTAAGTTATCAGACATATAATCTTTCAAATTGTAGTAAAAACCAGCAATTGTTTTATTTTCTTCTTAAATATATTCATATTAAGCTCCTTAATGTTGTCCGGAATCTTGTTATATATCACCGGCGCCAAACAGAAAACACTTTTATGCATAAGGGCTGTGTGTGATTTGCGAATGCATAGTCTATTTGGATCTCTTTGCGCTCTTTTACTATTCTCTGAAACACTTCGCCTTTACGTATAAAACAACCTCATATATAAAAAGTGAAGGAAGTGTTAATATTCTATGTTTTTTAAAATGGGGCATACAACTATCTGTTACTTTTAATTTGAATATTGCTCTAATACATCTCTTTTGTGCCTTGAAAACAAAATTTTTGTCAGTCGCGTTTCCCCAGAACAGAAGTCCATACCTTAGCACAGATTCGACGAGGCCATAATATGCTAATAAGAGAACCTCAATCCTTACAGTTTTAGATAATTCATGTAGGGCATACGCTTGTTTACTTAGTCGTCTTCTGAGATTATCAATATGAGATTTCCAATTTAATTTATTGTCAATTGTTAGGCCTAAGAATTTTGTTATGTTGATTTCGTTTATAGTTTGATCTTCGTAATGTATGTCAAGATATGGTTTAGCTCGTACTCTTTGGCTAAAATGTATGACGCGCTCTCAAATGAACTATCGTGGCGTTTTGGCGGCATTTTCAAACAAACAATATTAAAAAATGATTTTGAGTACCTAAAAGGCTATAAATAAATGAAATAGTATTTTTTATGGGAATAAATATCCATGAAGATTAATTTAAAACACTTTCTGAAAATCTGTCCGATACCCTATTATGTATCAGATATAGAAAAGTATGTCTGAATTTTAATAGAGTGATATCACTATATAGTGATAAACTCTATTAAGTGATAACACTAAGAACAACGTGCCCGGTTTTCGAGTTTGAGCGATGGTATTAAAAATTTGACTTGTGTTTAAGCCATAGTAAAGGGGTCGCGTCACAAACTAGTAAAAATTGAAAGCCTTGAATGTTAAACGTGTCTGAGCAATATCTGTCTATATGAATTTGAGATTGTCCATATTCTGCCCTTTTGATATAGTAGGTACCTACCATTGTTCACGAAAGTTTATAGAAATAATGTTTTGTTTTAGCAAACTGTATACTTCCTCTGGATGCGGGACCGTGCAATGACATGACGACGCAGTGGGCCTTCGATAGGAATCTCGCTAAATGTGTTCCCTTCCAGTTCGGTGGCTGCGGAGGCAACGAAAACAACTTCCCCACACAGGAGCATTGCGACTACTATTGTAGTCAAGGTCAGTTAAGTGAAGATTTGTCCCGTGCTAGAGAAATCGTGAATCAATCTTTAAGTTATTTTTAATGAATTTCTTACGACTCATAACTGTTGAGTGTCAAAATTTAATTTTAATTTAAACTCACCACGCCCATAATTGACACACGTGGAAAAGCTGTAGAAGCTAACATTATACTCTTCAGCACCGGTAGCTCCTGTGGACGTCTGTCAGTTGCCAATGTCATCAGGCCCCTGCGAAGATTCTTTGCAAAGATGGTTCTACAATCAGGAGACTGATTCATGCAACTTATTCATGTATAGTGGCTGCGAAGGAAACGAAAACAGGTACATATTCGATACCTGATTTAAAATATTTTAGACGAAAAGGCGTAAACATCAATCATTGTCTTATTTTTCTTTAGATTTGAAACGAGAGATGATTGCGAAAGGAGATGTCAACGAGCTCCACCTGTTGCTACAACTCCAGTCACGGTAAATTAATTTCATTTAAGGATGATTCATATTACACCGTGCCCCCTCCGGGCGGTGTGCTTGCCGTGTTTTCCTCAAAGGCCAGGGCAAA
Organism: Bembecia ichneumoniformis; assembly: GCA_910589475.2. Lineage (NCBI taxonomy): Eukaryota > Metazoa > Arthropoda > Insecta > Lepidoptera > Sesiidae > Bembecia > Bembecia ichneumoniformis. Next base: position 4,004,545 of record OU342537.1, on the reverse strand, counting down.
TGAAAAGTTTTGTTGTCGCTATTACTAACAATAGAAGCTCAATTTTCTAGATCACTCGTACAGAAGATGAAGAATGTCAACTGCCGCCATCTTTGGAGCCTTGTCAGAGGAACATCACGGCGTTCTATTATGACCCACATTACGGTACCTGCGTAGAGTCCAGTATAGGAGGCTGCAGATATCGCAATAATTACCGTAGTGAAGAAGAATGTATGAGAAGGTGTGGGCAATTCCGAGGCGTTGGTATGTTGAATTGTCAGAAGGTCCTTAATTAAAGACTACATTTAATCGCATAGGATCTTTTAACAAATGTTTGCTATTTTATAATAGATGTTTGCCGTTACCCATTGGACGCCGGTTCATGTCAGGAATCAGTAGCCAAATTCTACTGGAACGAAAGAACTGGACGTTGCGAACCGTTTATTTACAGTGGATGTTACGGTGGACCCAACCGATTCTCTACAGTCGAGGAGTGCGAACAAATATGTGGATCGAGACGACCAGGTATACAATGTTAAGTTTTAGCTTGTTTGCGTATACAGTTGCTTCTTCACTATCCATAAACCCGTAGATGAGATTTGCTATTTTTATTCTTTTTTCACTCTTCTAATAGTTTACTGTAGTTGAAGAAATTCTGGATAAATTGAAATTAACAGCGTGCTGACCTTTTTCTAGTCGCATCAGCTCAGCGACAACTTAACCCTGTAGATGCCTAATGTTGGATTTGACATATTAAAATTATTGAAATGTATGTTAGTAAGACGAAACAGTGGTACCCACATTAAGCGCCTACGGGCTTGGTGGCGGCTGCATTCGCTTCATCTCGATTGCTTGCGCTCGTACCCTCGGGTCGTGTGTACTAACATGGAGGGTGGATAGAGGTGGGTAGTGGCGTGGAGCCGGCGTGCGGGCTGCCCCTGGCGCCGGGAGCGGCTTGCAGTGAGGAGGCGGCCGTGCGCTGGCACTACAGCGAGGAGCGCGGCGACTGTCTCGCCTTCATCTACAACGGCTGCGATGGCAACGCCAACAACTTCCCCAGTTACGCTCACTGCGCACAACTCTGTCTCACTTACGACACTGGTACACGCGACTTTGACATCTGCTTCCAATTGTCAGTTCACATGTGCCGTTGTCTCCTAATTGTGCAGCACCGCTCACGCCTGTAATGCATTTTCCCGCACCTAACACAGCACTACTCCAGCAGTACACTCCTGCATGACCTATTTTTTATGTTACAGGGCCGGTGGCATTTTAAGCAAATCGTTCAAATATGAAATTACATATATCTTTTTTTTTTTAAATAAGTATTTTACCATGGAAAATGTCTCCTCGATTGACTTGAAATGCGCACAAATAGGCTCCACAACAGGATATGAATGCTAAAATTCTGAAGGAAATGGTTTAATTTATAGCTAAATTTATGTTGTGATGTGAATGAATGTATGTGTTTGTGATGTTATGTGTTGTGATTATATGTTGACCATAATTGTTGCCAAGCCCAAGTCATAGTCACCATTACTTCAGTAAGAATATCTGCAGATACGAGCGACAACGAAGTGGATTGCGACTCATTTATCGAAGAATGCTCTAGACTCCAGTGTGAGTATGGAATACAAAGAACCCGAACTGCAGACGAGACCTGCGAAAGGTGCTCGTGTGTCCAAGTGGAGACTAACTGTTCGCTGCTCGAGCAAGAATGCGAAAGGCTCAAGTGTAACTATGGAATGGAAACGACCACCGGAGCTGATGGATGTCAGAGGTATTCTATGCGATGCCTACAAGTGAACTTTAAGTTTATATTTAAAGCTAATACTAATAATATGTTGATTGACATTGTCTTGCAGATGTAAATGTCTCGATCACCCGTGTGCTGGCAAGAGATGTGGTGAACAAGAAAAGTGTGTGGCGTACAGAGATCCCAGCACATCAGACGTACGCTACATCTCTGAATGTAAAATCAGTAAGTATTACTTCCCCCATACTTGTAGTACAAGGTGTTGCCCGTCTTTGAATAAACATAGAAAATGTTTTCCGGAACAAATTTCTTATTTTTATGGAATGATATTTTTAAAAGTTACGCATATGACTAATGAATACTGAATATGGGTAAATAAATTACCTTGTATTATTTGTTCAGTTTTTTGTTAAATTTGTTAAATTGCGTGCAAAGACTTAGACCATCGGTTTCAGATTTCTCAGATTTCTGGATCTAGACGCAGCTTCTCTAAAATCATAATTGTATTTTCAATGCCAGCATTTCCAAATTCCTAATTTATAGATTATTTGACTGAGATGGATCATAAAAATCTATTCCAGAGTTTAAGGCCGGGCTTTGTCCGCCGGAAAACGAGTTCCCAGCGAACACAGCTTGCCGACGAGAGTGTATTGACGACGTGGACTGCAGAGGCAACCACAAGTGCTGCTCCAGGGGCTGCCAACAACTGTGCCTTGAACCGATCTCGCTTACTAGCCCTGCGCCATATACCACCACATATATACCAGGTAGAATATTTAGTGCTGAAGTAAAAAAAAATCTAAAATAATTTTAGAACACCTTCAGTCAAACGCGCCTCTGTGCAGGTCCCGAAATTCCACAGAAACCACAAGCCAACACGGAAACGGAGCTGGAAGTGACAGCTTCCGAAAGTGGACATGCGGTGCTGCGTTGCCTCTTCCATGGAAACCCACCACCCAAAATAACTTGGAGACGAGGAGAAATCACTGTAAGAGACTCATTTCTGATAGTCATCTCTCTTAGAAAAATAACTATATTCCGCGTTGATAGTAGGTATTATTTTCTCTCTACTTCGCCGGTTTTTTTGTTTTCTTTTTCTTTCGTGCTCGTGTTTTTTTTTCTTTAAATACATTAACTTTGAAAGATTTTTTATATGAAGGCAAACTACCTGCAATGAGTTCGTAATACTCATTAAAAAAATATTTTAAAAAAAACTCAATCTCCTGTGGCGTCATATTTGAGTTGAATTTTGAAGAAGCATTAGTCTCCAATTAATTTACTAAGGCGAATTCATAACTATAAAATAGTTATCCAAGATATTACTTTTTAAGCCTCAATTTTAAGCTAGTTTCTTTCATATTAACTGAGATTTACGCTAACTAAGGGTGTAACTGGAAAGAATATATTTTTCCAGTTACACCCTTGTAACTGGAAAATGACTAAGTATATTATGTCCATTATCATTATTGTTCTCTCTATTAAAAAGAAGACAAATTTTTGTGTTATTTATACATTTTTATAACACATGCCTTCGTAGAAAATTTAATAGTAAAAAGATTTAGACGGGAATAAGTATAGGTACTTATTGTTCCCTATATTCTATATAAATTAATTTCATTATTAGATCGATGGTGATGCCGGTCGTTACCAGTTGCATGCAGACGGTGCTCTTGAGATAGTATCCTTGTACCGTAATGACTCCGGAGTATACATTTGTATCGCAGACAATGCTCTCGGAACTGCACAGCAAGAGATACACTTGCAAGTCAACGGTAAGTGACCAATGAGGTATTTTTATTGCTTTCTTTCTATCTTTGCGTCATACAGACTTGATAATTGACTAACTAAACGTTTCCACTGGGAATATATTCCAGAAATTCCTCTAACAGCAACCTGAGATGGGTTTGACCGGTTTTGGAATTAATTTTACTAAAAATAAAAATGAAAGTTTAAAGTAGAAATACTTTATTCTATGTGGTAATTTTTTTGCATTTAAAAGTAGTTAGATGCATTTGATACCAACTGATAGTATTTGCTATATTATTCATACGTTTCGTGTGAACCTATTTGTTGATAGTTTTAACTCTTGCTAGTTTGTTGATAAACACTTACTTTAATTGTATATAATTAATGGTATAGCGAATGCTATCGGGTTTTCAAGTGGATTTTATTATTTGAAGCACTTAAGGACGTAATTACATTTTTGACGCGCTCGAATTCAGCTAACTGCGCCAGCACACTACAGCAAAGTGCTATTTATGTACCTATCCAGACACCATTTTTCGATATTTTTAGCGATTCTTGCGATGGTAAAAATGTATTTATGTGAAAATTTTGTATTGGGCTGCCCAATTTTTATTAGCTATCTTTAGAGATGAATACATTACCTTTTATTTTATACCATGGTATCTCTACAGTTGTGCATCCTGGATATATAAATGGTACCGAAAAACCATTGATATTTGTGAATACGTCCTTTTATCTTTCTAGAAAAAAATTATGATGACTTTCTCTCTATACTTTTTCCTGTAACATTTTCCCTTTTATTAACTTTATAATATCTTCTAAACCAACTGTAGTCGTCAATAACCTTAAACCGTACTAATCTTACGTAAATAAAATCAAATGTTATATTATATTTAAATAATTTTCTGCAATCTATACTACTATTTGGCCATTGTGTTGCCCTCAATCAGGACTACTGGCTGTTCTTTCAATAGTGTTTCAACCATACTCTTGCATTTTTGCAGTCGATTGAGTTATTTTTTCTAAAAATTTAGGTAAAAGGTTTGATACAAAAATATGGTACGACAGGCTTTTGCTCGCGACTTCGTCTGCGTATCTTTATAAATTATAGCTTATATATAATTATTAAATATGTTATTATGTAATAAAAATACAAGTTTATTTTATTACGTACTAACTTCAGTATAATTGATACTATTAATAAATGTTTTTATTGCAATAATATAAAGTAAATTAAAGTTATTTATTTTTTCTCCAGAAGACAACATACTAATAAGTAAGTAACTTGATTAATTGTATATTAATGAAGATTTTATATGCCGCCATATTTTATATTATGGCAATTTTTAGTAGCGGCAGGGCGCACTGCGTTTCGCATCATAAATTGGGCAGTCCTTGTAGCGGCAGTAACTACCCCCCTAAAAAAGACCACCGTGAAACAACAGCAATATATGAGTATTTGTTTTGGTGTGTTTTGGTGAGTGAGTGACGGATCCCAGAACCCATTTTCCTATCCCTTCCTAAACTCTTAACCTTTATTTTTAATCCTACTATTATTGGCACCGCACTAGCAGCGCCTGTGGTTTTGTTTGTGTTAATAAAGGAAATAACCATCAACCATAAAGTGGAACTTCAGCATGTCTGCAACCTTTACATAAAAAAAATACCAGTTCATTAAAATTCTCGATGTTTGAATCCATTTATTTGGCTATTTCAGTGTTAAATCATTAAAATCATCCTTGAAGATAACTTAAATAGTCTAAAATCAATTGATAATTGTGCGTTTGTCTAATGTTTTATCAGTTGGTTTAATTAAATAACTTTAACCTTACGCACAAATAAAGATAAAAGTTGTCTAGCTTCGTTAGATATACTCGTAGGTACCTACTTGTAATGATAAAACAAATCGGCCAGGCACAACGCGACCTCTTCACCCCCGGACTTGGTAAACAGCGATTAATAGAAAAACGGGTTTCATTGTTCAAAGAACATGCTCATTTCAATATTGTTCAAATCCTCAAAGAAAGAATTTATTTAATAAAGTCGGGTCAAGGTTCGGTGATCGATAACTTTGTTAATTTTGCGACGATGAATAGTACACATTTGTTCATTCATGTTCATTTCTTGTCTCTTCCTATATCCAACAATGTTTAGGTGAGATTAGAGATATTATTACAAACTATTCGAACATTTTTAGAAAGATTAATATGCAAAAAAGAAAGAAAAGCTTACTAAATATAATATAACAGTAATTATAATATATTTAAAGTATAGATTCTAAACACTAGACTTGTAAGCTTCAAGTTTAGACCTACACACAAACAGCTAAAGGCGAAACCTAATCATTTCCCCAGATCATTTCCATAATTAGCCTTTGTGGAACCTATCGTTCTTTTTTATGTAAAAATTGACAGGCATGCTGACGGTCGACTTGAGACTATAGTTAAGACTATAGCAAGACTATAGTTGCCGATACAGACGATAGACAATTAGCTTCTTGCATCACTCACTCACTCGCCAAAACACAAGCTGTTATTTCACTGTCGTCTTCCGAAGGAGGTGATTACTGCCGTCCCCGGACGGGCTGCTTAACTACGAAATGTAGCGTGCGATGCTATTACAAAAACTTCACTAAATAACGACATTTGGAATAAACATTTTTCTGAAAAGTAATAAATAGAATTGAAAAGCATTATATATAGTAAGTTGATAGTTATATTGTTCACTCTGGAGTGAATAAGGGATCAATCAAATCAATCTGCATGAAAAGTAATTTAACTTGCGTTTTGCAAATGATAACAAAATTAGACATGCATTAGAATTTTTTTCAGAAAATGTAATTATATTATACAAGAAAAAGCTACAATAATTAAAATATTACAATAGGAATAGGAACTTAAAAACTACCTAATAAATAACCCAATAAATAAAATGAAAATACAATAAAATGAAAATTGCTATTTATAAATAATTATTGCAATTAAAATTGGGTCCTGGTGGCAAGGTACCCAATATGCTGGCTGCATTATCTCTCTGGATTGTAGAGGTAATGCCCAGCCCTGTCAAGCGCTTAGAGATATCTTTGATGAGGTGAAGCGCGTGTGACCCCAAGGTCCCAGCGTCTCAAAGCCAAGAGAAACGAAAGAGTGAGAAGTACAAAGTCATTAGAATTACAAAATTATTAAAATTTTATCTCTGAAAGGGGGCAAATTATGTGTGTTCATTGCTGCGTTATTTTTTCAAGAATAAAATACATTTTTACATGAACTTTTAAGAATTTAATTTTCTCAAAGCTTAGGAACTCTTGACAGAAGTAACGTGAGAAAACATAGTTTTATCGCACAATCATTAGTGCTTTGAACGTTAAATAAAATAACAAAGTATAATATTAAATGAACGATAATTGAATAAATAGCGATAAGGCCAGTCGATCTGTAAGAATGAAGAGTCCCACACGTTTCTCGGTGACGGTTATTGCCGCAGTTCTGTATTTGGCGCTATCGGACGCTTCAGCGCAAGGTTATTGACGTCTACAATTTCTTTTGTGGTGAACATCCAATCGATTTAATGCTTCTGATTTTTAAAGATGATAATATGTAATGATTGACAATTTTTGTTTACTAAAGGCTTTTCTAAAGTGGTGTCAAATAATATATATTTTGTAATATATATTTATCTGATAATATATATTTTGTATTATCAGAGGATTTGTTGAAGATTAAAATATGAATAATAATGAATAAGTTTTAATAAGACTTAAAAGCCAGAAGCATTGAAATGTTTAATTAACCACCTGTTAACCATCTGTTTTGTCCGTACATTACGCTTTTCTAGTCACATTAATAATTGTGAATCTTTCATCGATATCTCAATTTTGTAAGAGCATTCGATGAACGTTCACAAAGTTAGATAGGTGGAAATAACAAAACGGGAATGGTTAGATCCTGAGGAGGAACCGGCACAGATCGCTGGAGAAAACAACGCAGTGGTCGTTGGAGAATTCGGGGACAGTCTCAACATCAGATGCCTCGCTTACGGCCATCCGTCGCCTTCCATCGCTTGGTACAGGGGAACCACTGGACCCATGGTGCCTTACTCCAACGAGATATACGAAGCTAGAGGCAATGTGCTCTTGATCAGATCGTTGCTCCTAAACACACTCGGTGAATATGTGTGCCAGGCTTACAACGCAATTGGCAAGCCGGCGTCATGGTCGGTTCTAGTGAAAGCGTACAGACCGGTTGGAAGTAGCGTAGACAGTCCTTATTTCGTGGATCGTGAGGTAGAGATTCCAGCTACTGTTCCATATGTGCCACCGATTTACGGTAAGATCAGGGAGCGAACATTTACTTGCATGTTGCATGTTCTATGTATGTTGCTTGTGTTAAATGTTTATAATACTCTTCTAAGGCATTTATCCTTCTTGGCGCAAACATATTTCCTATCAGAAAAGAAACACTTATTTGAATTAAAATTGATCTAGGTATCAGTTTTCAATCATCTTCCAAAATACTTTCGAAAATTACAATTGATTCTAACTCGAACTCCATTATAAAAAGTTGTAAAATAAAATTTTAAAAAATAATAATATGCAATAGCTTTAAAATCTTAGTAACTAGCTGAGCCTGTAACTTCGTACGCGTGGATTTCGGTATAGCGCGTACCTTTTTTGTTTGTAAACGGATTGAAATGAAACAAACACTAAATGTTACGGAAAGCTTGCTACAATATATCAGTGAAAACCGCATTCAAATCGGTTAGGCCGTTTCAGAGATTAGCGTGCACAAACGCACAGAGAAATAGACAAACAGACAAAAATTCTAAAAACTATTTTTTGACCATATGTTGTACAAAGTGTACAAATTGTTTTTTGAAAAATGATTAATTTACAGACGGCTCGTTTACGATTTTATTATATGTATGGATATAGATGAAAACAAAAAATTATTTAAATAGTTGACGGTAGTAAGACCTCAAAGCGGTCTTACCTACCGCCCTTACTTTGATAGGTTGAAAAATTGTGCCATAATTATATTTAAAAGAAAATTGCAAAAACGATATCTAAAAATTTTTGCATAAAATCTCGCACAATTCATTTTTATTATTGATCGGTATCATACCAATATTTATTTTGAAACTATTAAAATTAATCTGACATCAAAATAACGGATAACTTTATTAAAAAAAAAAAAAAAAAAAAATTGGCACCAAATTATCGACAATAACGATCTAGATTGGCTAAATCTATAATAACGTCACACAGAGGTACCTACCGTTTCTTTTAACGGTTTTAAAACAGTTTTAAAATAATAAAGGTGATATTTTGGGGCTCATTGAAACAGTTGAAATTGTTAGTTTTTTTTTTCTAAAAACACGTGAAACAAAATAATTATAATAAAACGTTTTTGTGTAATTAATAATTAATACACTATGTTGCGATAATCTAATATGATTTCCAAGAATCAAACAAATAGCTATGGTATATTGTTAACAGGAAATCGCAATATAATTCGAAATTTTATACAAACCATATGATAATATTCACACGCCACATTAATCATACGTTATTTAGGGTTAGATAGCTATCAGTGTGTCTATTTATAAAAATTTTAAATTTATTACATAATTCTTTTTTGTACAGTTACAATATTTTTTATACGTAATATAATCTATACATATAATAAAATCGTAAAAGATCCGTGTCTGAACAATTAAAAAAAAAATTAAATACTACCCATAGAAGAAAAATACAATAAACTAAGTGCGGTACCTTGGGTACATTAAAATTTGTTTCTTAATATTGCTCTAACAACGACTATAGGTAATGTTTAATTTAACTATAAAAAACCAAGGATTACGATTATTTACGGTTATTTTTGTGCAGTGTTTTTCACAATTTCATCAATATTTATGATACATGAATTTTTCTAGGAACAGAGAGCATGTGTATTTTATTTTATTACAAAAGGCGGCAGGAAGGTTGGCTGGCAGTCTGCTTAAAATGGGTAGCTATAGTCTGGTAGCGCCTATATAAACACAAGCAATACGAGAGACCCCTTCTGGGGAAAGAGACCCTAATATCTACATGTCTGTAAATATTTATATATATTCTTGTGTTGTATAGTATTTTATTAAAAAGTAATGCGATACTTCACTATGAATAAGAAATAGGAATTCCATTTGTATTTGTAAATCTTAGTGCCCGCCTCGACGAAACTGGCTGCTTCACCATCGGTACTCGATACTGGTTCCGACCTGAACTTGTACTGCAAAACTGATGGTGATCCCACTCCTGACGTCTACTGGACCAAGAATAGAGTAAGAATCGTTGGTGACAGAAGAATACAGATAACTGGTACGCCTTGTTTTTCTTTTATTTATATATTTAGTTGTTTTTCACAAAAACTGGTCATAGGAAATTTAATCGAACCGAGTTTAAGTTTACTTAGGAGTGCGGCAGAGTGATTTTCAATAATTGTTAATCTTCCCAATTTGGGAAAGTGCTTTATATATCGACACTTTGAGTCCATCAGTAAATGACTTTTATTATGTTAAAGTCGGCAGACAGGTTGACGGTCCACTTGTTGGTAGGTAACTACCGTCGCCTATAACATAAGCAAAGCCACAGGTGTTGCAAGTGCGCTGACGACTAAAGTATTATTAAAATAAGGGATTGGAAGGGGTTAGGGAAATGGACTCTGTCATCTCTTAATCACTCACCGAAACAAAACAGCAGAAATACTGTTATTTTACTGTGGTCTTCTGCAAGGGGGTGGTAACTGCCGCCAGAAGGAATGCCCAAATAACTGCGAAACGCATTTGTGCCCTGCCATTAATTTTCAGATCCAGACCAGAGTCAATTTTAAAAGTTAATTTCCAAAGTTGACCCTGCCGGGAATCGAACCTGCAACCTGACCACTCTTCCAACGGGCAAGATTTATATTTAAATAATAAATATAATTTATATTTATTCTAACATCTATCAAACATTTAGGTTTATTTTTGTTGTTTATTGGTTGGTGACTTGGTTGTAAGGTTTACGAAATAGGACTAAGCAGCAGTAACCACTCTCAGACCATATCAATTAACATATCAATGGAAAATAAGAGACCAAAATATGAGAATAATAATAAATTACAGCCTGCTCCTAAAGAGGACACTATCCTCTGTTATTTTTGTTAAAAATTTTTGGTTTGTTTAAACACTTTTGCGTGCCTACACTCTATTTCTTTTTGTTGTGGGATCCAGTCTTCTTTCTTTAAATTAAACTCATTTATTTTATTATATACATGCACATATATTAATCCATTTCTTATATACCTTAAAATAAATAACACTATAAAATTCTATCCTTTACATATCGTTTCTAAACTTCAACACATTCTCTCTAATTTTTCTCACAATGACATCTTACATATATTTTTAAAACATTCTTATTTTAAACTCAAACCTATATAAATATATATTGCCAGTATTTATGTTCAAATACATCAACATCCCCTCTGAATCTTAAATACTGGCTCACTATACTACACCAACTTTAAATACTAAATCTACTTCATAACTCATGAAACTATAACATCTTCATTAACTAAAATACTCATCTAACATCCCCTCTGAATTTGACTGTATTAAACTTTTCTAAAAACCCCAACTGACTGTACTACACCAAAATAATCTGACTGTACTTCACCAAAATAAGCTGACTGACTGTACTTCACCAAAATAAGCTGACTGACTGTACTATCTATTCACCTATAATATCTATCCATCACATACATTACTCAATACCTATCTTCAAATACATTAACACAAACACAACACTAACCCTAACCCCCTAAATATAAAAACATCACCTTCAAATATAAAAACACTAACTCATCATATAAAACACTTATGTTCTCCTCGAACTTCATCTTCATCTTATATGAAGATCATCATCAACAACATCTCCACCTTCAATTACTTCACTATATAAAACTCCTCTATCTTTAAACTTCAAACCATCTCTTATTTCAACATTTCACCCCACAAATCTATAATTCTTTCTATATTTCTTTCTTCTCACCAACTCTCGATATTGCTTTCTATTAGTCTCCTTCAATACAGCCATCAGTCATCAAACTAAATTTCCTGAATCCTTTCGTAAATAATTGTTATCTCCATCAAATCTTTCAAAATCATTTATTCTTTTCAAAATCAATTTTGTAAAATTTTTCACAAAAATATCATCAATTGTCAAATCAATAAATTTTCAATTTTCGTAGCCATCTTTTAATCTCCTTTTCATCATATATAATTTTCAATACTTTCTTCATTTAAAAACATTTTCTCTCCATAACATTTTCTCTATAATTTTAATTTTCTTCTCTATAATTTACTTTACGCAGTGTAAGCGTTCCTGGGTCCATGACCTGTTAATAATTTTTGGTTTGTTAAAACAATATATATTCAATTTTCCTACATATTAAAATTTCTACTTAATCATTTATTTATTCTTTTCAAAATCGATTTTTAATATAAATTTTTTCATAATGACATCTTACATATATTTTTAAAACATTCTTATTTTAAACTCAAACCTATATAAATATATATTGCCAGTATTTATGTTCAAATACATCAACAATTTTGACATTATAAATTTAGCAAATCGTCTTCGGCTTCGCACAGATGCAAATGTTTTTTTCTTAACCATTCGACCAATGGGCACGTCAAATTGTGTATTTTGAGAAATAAATATTGTAGTTCATTATAAAATTTGATATTACATATTATACATTCCAGCCACTTCGGCCACAGAGAACCAGCTGCATATTGGCGGCGTGACGGTGGACGACAGCGGCGAGTATGGATGCCACGCCGTCAACACCATCAGCGAGCATTATTCCACCACTCGACTCACCGTTCAAGGTAACATTTCTAATCTATTTAAAAGGAAATGATAGAAACGCCAAAGAAATCTTCAAGCTTCTGTTTCGGCAGTACAATTCGCCAAATGACTTTTAAGTTCATTGCTCATTTTTTTTTCTAAAAACAGGGACACAGACGAAGTCGCAGGCAAAAGCTAGTAACATTAGTAACAGACAAATTGAGTGTAATAACCGAAGAATACTTTTATTTTTCCCGTGTACCTAAACTACAATAGAATATTTGCATTTTCATTTTTTCATTTAGCATTATGTAAAATCTAAATGTCAAATTGAAGATTTTGTATAGGTCCCGCAAGTTCTTTTTTTATATATAAATATGGAAATAAAGGTGTTAGGATTATTTTAAAGTAATAAAATTTAAAATTGATACCTACTTACTTTTTAAATAATGTTTAAATAAATATAAATTATTATTACTACGCAATTAATTTGTATCTAATTAGTAATACCTATGTATGTGAGCGCAATTAATGTGAATTCAATATTACTTTTTCGCAGCCGCACAGATTCCAGCGTTGTGCACTGACAATCCGTATTTTGCTAACTGCACCCTCATCGTACGCAGTAAATTCTGTCGGCACAATTACTACTCTAGGTGAGTTCGTCTTTTATATGTAGTTACCTACTTAATGGGGCAACCATTTCGCACAAGTGCATCATAAATAATTATCTGGTGAAGGAAAACTTCGTTAGGAAACATGATACTCCGATACGCTAGCAATTTAGAAATACACATAAAACTACAAAAGTCACATAACAAATAAAGAAGAGATGTTTTTATGGCTTGTGTATATATGTATATATATATATATATATGTGTGTGTTTTCACAGATTGTGCTGTAAGTCGTGCGTGGAAGCTGGACAGCTCAGCCCAGTTGACCTGCAGATGCTGTCAGACCAATCGTGGAAGAAGAAGAAATAGTTTACGCAATCACTTTTAGGATATTTAAAACGTTTGCGAAGGGTTCGTGACCGATACGCTGCAACTGTCACACAATTACATATACATATAAGTATCCGAATATGTGCATTAATTTAAAAAATAGGATTAAATTGCAGGCGGACAAAGAAGCCCTTCTGGCGGCAGTTACCAACCCCTACCTCACCACCACTGTGAAATAACATCACGTGTGATTTTGTGTTTCGGTGAGCGATTAAGAAAAATGCCAGAACTCTTTCGCTGTTTTATTCGTCAAGGTCGGAAGCACATTTGCAACCCTCATGTCGTTGGTACGGGTAATATGCGTCGATAGCCATTAACCATCCACTGGACCGTCAGCCTCCCTGACGACCTTTGCATAAAAAGAAAAAATATGTGCCTGGATCATTTCTTTAAGTAAAATAAACATACGCATTTAAAATGCGCATGTTTACAAATAAAGTCTAAAAACAAAACGATAATATTATCAGTTTTGTGATCGGTCATGAACCCCTCGTTAGGAACCGCAATATTATGTTGTCACAAAGTGCCATAAATTGTATTTGTATTTGTCACTTCATGTATGTTCAATGCACTGCCACGGGACTACCGCGCAAAGTTTTCAGGGGTTCGTAACATTTTTTTCCAATGAAATAATTTAAATGGTGCAATTATATATACCTACTATATAATAAAGCGATAAAATTAATATTAACTTTAATTAAATAGAAAATATTAAAGTGTTTTAGTCGTTTTGTATTCGTCATTACTTATTTAATTGTGACTAAAACTACTTATTCAAAATATTTCCTTATTTGTGCCTCAATAGCCAACAAAAAATGTAATAAGAGCAAATGGTAAAAAGTCAGCAAAAGCTGATATTATAGTTAAAACTTGAATTCCCATCATTTCCATCAAACATTGTCAAAATAAATGTCTCTATTCAAAATCACCATAACCCCGACTTGTTACATTTCTATTACTTTACTAAATTTATTAGAAACGATACAAAGTATAAATTACTCTGTCATAATTTCCACTACATTTAGTACCTATTTACATGACTATAAGCTATTTTTCAATTGTAATTGTATGTGTTCAAATAGCGAATGGTAGTCCTGTACAATCTTGTAAATGAGATTCAAATTACACTTATTTGTGAATTTAAAATGTATTATTGTAATGTACTAAGTGTAATTGAATTATTTTTTAATTAAGGCTACTAGCAAAATTACAATAAGTCAATACAATACAAAGTATGAAACATGTATTCTGTTTGAAATAATTAAAATGCAATCTCGCCCTCGTAAAGTCTTTGTTAGTTTCCTTCTTAAAAATTAGCTTTATTTTATTTTTCTAATAATATTATTGTAGCTTATGTAAAATGAAATATGTAACAAAATTATTACTGCAATTTGATTTCACAATTTTAAAATAATTTAATTTTGTAAGAAGTTTAATTTTAATGAATAGTTTCAATTAAATAGGTTTTTGGGTGTAATCGCTTTTAATTGGTACACAAATACCTATGCTTTTTGTTGTCAAAAATGTCAAAAATTTTATATATACTTAATTTATATATAAAGTATTTCTCATTATTGATTATTATTTCAATTTTTTTTTCAATATTATTGAGTTCATTAGATTATATAATAATGATATGTATTACATAGTAAATGCAATTGATTAAATAATTACCTAACAGTTCTATTTCTCCTTAGCTGGTTAAAATATAAAAAAGGGTAATTTGGTAAAGAAATTGCAAATGGTGAAATTAAATATGTCTATATCGAACTCAGCTTATGCATGCATATAAAATATAGAGTAATGTACCTATAATGTAAATAAATAATTGTAGTTTAAAAATGTGTGAAATTCATCAACGACGCGTTGCCTTTAATTCTATAAAATTTTAACGCCACTAACCAAGTAGGAAACAAAGAGATCCAATGGTAGGAAATTAATTATTTATTATATATAAGTTGACGGAACAATAGTAGTATTGTAGTTAAGAGGCTAAGCTTATTGTGAAGTCATAATAATTAGTGAGTAAAATTTTATATTGTGACAATGTAAATAGTAAAATATTAAAATTATGGTTGCTTTTCATTTTTTTTACGTTAAGATCGGTAGACAGGCTGACGGTCCACTTGATGGTAGGTGGCTACCGTCGCCTATAAGAGAGGCTCCCATTAATGCGTTGCGTTGAGTCTCCTCGTCGCAGCGTCAATTTTTTATGCCAAACGCCAAAGCTGCTCCAAGTGCGCTGTCGACTCTGGGCCTCTTCTCTTCTGTACATGCCTTCTTCTGTGAGCGGGTTACTGACGCCATAGGGGGCCCAATTTATTATTGCGAAGTGAAGTTTGATTCTGCTCTTACTAAAACACCCAGAAGAAAGCCAACGTTTAAGTTTATTTACAAAGTTGGCCTAACCGGGAATCGAAACCGGAATCCCCAGAGGCAATGTGCTAAAGTTCCTTAACTACTCAACCAATAGGTTGGTCACTACTTAACAATTTTTCTCTGCTGGAAATAGGAAGGCAATAATTTGACTCCCTGCCGGCGTCTGTATTTCCGAGCTCATATAACCCAAATCTTTTCAAGGTTCGAGTGAATAGGCATCTTCTGGGTGAGCTCGCTCCATCTTCGGCCTCATTCTTCCTACATGGATAGATGCTGGTCAAGAGCAAACCCATCTATAATAAAAAAAAAAAAAAAATTTATCGTTTTGATTTGCTAACCATTTTAAAATTTCTCATCTTACATCACATTTATTTATCTGTAAAGGGAAAGAAAGAAAAATAAACAAAATATATTGTGATAACATAAATTTATTTACATTAAGAATTTCACAGTCAAATGGAACAGTATCCTACGTACAAGTCACCTGCATTAAAAGTACAAAGAGAAACTTCAGGGCGAGCCGAGAGCAGGTACGGTACCATCGTTTTATATACATACACACATTTTTTCGCTAATTGGGTGATTCTGAGGAGAGTGCTTCCCACAAATCTACTACTTCTAGATTGCACCATTTATAAGTAGCGCGATCTAAATGTTATGTGATAAATCGCGCAATTTAAGGCCACGGCCGCACTGCTTCGCCGGTCGCTTCTGCAGTGCGGTCACCGCCATACGTTTATAGGAGTTTTTACGAAATCGCCGTCGCCTTAGCAGTGCGGCCGCGGCTTTAATGTGTTTCACACATCGCTCACGTGATTCATAGATCAAGCGGTCATCAATTTATGCGACTCTAAATGCGAAATATAACTCTGACATGGAGCAGTCAGGATTCTAAGGTCCGACAATCGCGCTACTCATAAATCGCTCAATCCTATGCCGAACGGATTAGCAATTTCAACACAAACAAATTTATTGTCACACCCATCGTACAATAATTATTCACAATAAAAGCATATTACATACATACTCGTGTTGTGGCGGCTAGGCCTATATAAAAAATCACTACAACACGCGCATTAAAATTTATAAGTATTCATCCTAAATATATATTATCTGAACACAGCTTAACTCTTAAAGAGTGGAACCGCGGTAATACATTATTAATAATAATTACACAAAATTAAAAACAATAACAGTTTTATATACAATCAAACTCGTTAATTTTTAAAACATCGTCAGCTCGTAGGCGAACCGCGAATTCAATCATTTAATTATTTATTCGTTAAAACCATATTGATAGTGTGCAAGGGTTGAACCACATCTGTTAGCACGGAATAGCATCCTTTTCTATCAGATATCCTTCAACTCTAAACCCATTTTTTAACATTTTATTGTGCAACTATGGAAATATTGGACTTCAGAACATATGCGCGTTTTTTCTACATGTATAATAATTGTTTAAATAGACTACATTACTGTTTGTGTCCAGATAAGCGAGCGGTTGCAATTTAAAAAATTTCAAACATAAGTTTTTATAAATTGAGCTTGTTCTGAAATCAAAACAATAAAAAAAAACTATTATAAACAAAATTGGTACTGGTATTTTAAAATATATTAAAATTGCAACCGCTAGCCAGTTTTTATATTTGGTAACTGTAACGCCTTGTTCAGACTTGTTACCGCTGTACTGTCCACTTCATCTGAACTTGGCACCTAACCCCACTCTCTCCCCTCTCCCTGTCCAACCACATCGAAACCTAAGAGGGGGCGCAAAGGAGATCATTCATGGAAACACTTAATCGTATCAATCAGAGGAGATCCTATTTTGTGCAAACACGTTTCAATGTCACGCCACAGTTTAAACTACGGAGAACTAGTGAAGAGGACTAACTTATATGGGTGTTAAACTGACAAAACTTGAAAGCTACAACCATTAAATAGTGGTTCATAAATTGACCAGCATGGCGTTTGTAATGAAATAATGTTAGTAGAGTGAAGTGCGCGAAGAGTGGGAATAATATCAAGTATTTGTTGTGTAGTTCATGAAACCGCCGTAAATAAAATGCTATTACAACGCCTCCTGTTTGGCTTCTCGTGTATAGAGCTCGTCCTCCTCACTTCTGCCCTCCACGATTTAAACTGAGCCAGGCAAAATTAAATTCTTGCAGGTAAACTGAAGCATCTTCCTACCCCTGCTGATTTACTTTCACCAAACAACTTAAACCTTTACGCCTGTTGAAACAATAAGTCGAACCCATGGTAGTGAGCTGATGCATATTAACGTGAAGTTTAACGTTATATACTGTACAAATATAATTAAGTATCACGTCGGCCCGTACATCCTTAAATAGCTTATCGGGCGCCTCGCGGGCCCATTTTAGTATCACAATAAGTGTTAACTAAACAGGACCACTACTATCTACATCCTAATTAAAAACGCTATCAAATTAAAAATTAAAAAATAAACTTTTTAAATAGAAATCAAAACACGTGAACGATAATAAAGTGAGCCACAGTTATTTATAATATTGAAGGGGTAATACGTATAGATAATTGAATACACGATCGTCGTCAGTTAAAATAAGCGTCCGCGCACAGTCTGCAGTCTCTTCGGTTGACCACCGATGACGTCACTGTCTGGTGTAACACACACACGCACACAAGCACACTCGCACACACTTGGCGATCAGTCGAGGACCTGCGAGACGATCTTCTCCATATCATGGTCGATCTCGTCGTTGGTGGGGGGCGGATGTTGCGGAGGGGGAGACGGGGACGGCGCCGTCGGTAGCTGGAAGGGTTCGTCCAACTCCTCCAAGCCAGGGGGCACTGGCAGCTTGGCCAACTCCTCCTGCAGCTTGACGTAGTGACGCTGCAACGTGAAAGACCACTTTTACCAATTGGACTAATCTAATTTCCCCATCCTCTGTCCCAAAAATTTATATCTGAGAATACTGTACTTTGCGTCTATTTTCAATTTATTATTTAGTTTTTTTTTTATAATATATAATAAAGAGCAGCAGGCCCTCTTGACGGTAGGTATTAAATGATAATATATCTATAATAAAGAACGGCAGGCCCACATGAATATTGATATTTATTTCATATTAGCTGACCCGACAGTTGTTCCCCTGTCAATTTCCTATAAAAATACCGTCCATATTTCTGATTGTTCTGTGGATTTTCCAAAAAAATCACATAAACCTTGTCCGATTAAGAACACAAAAAATCGGTCGTGCCGTTCTCAAGTACATGTGGATTGATTTTTATTAATATAGATAATTAATAAACCACATAGGACAAATGTAATAAAACAATGCACCCTCCGATGTAAAGGTAAAAGGCCTGACCTTGAGCGCCATCAAGTTCAGCTGTATACTGCGCTGCGTGCGCTCATCGCCGCTCTGCCCCTCGAGCTCGTCAATCCAGCCTGACACGGTGCGCATGATCTCGTTACGTTTGATCCAGAAGTGGGTCTGGATCACCTGCTTGAAGCAGGGCGTCGGGTTGCGCAGGTGGTCGAGCATGGCCCAGCGGACGCAGGCCTGGTATATGTTGGAGTTGTACTCGAGAGAGGCGGCGCTGCCCGCGCGGGTTCCGCGGCTGCGCTCGTAACCCGGCTCGTTAAAGTAGGGCTCGGGTACGAGGATGAGCGACTGGATCGACACCAGCACCTGCAGGAAGCTGGATGTGTGTGCGTTCCACTTCTCCTCGGGACGGCCGTGCCACGTGTTCAACACGGACAAGCACACCTTGCCGTCGTTGTAAAGGTTCGGGTTGAAGCGCACCGAGTGTCGCCCCGTCGTCTCAAGGTTGATCAGCATCGGCACCGACGGGTACTCCACCGGGAAGTAGACGTCCAACACGAAACAGCCGTTCGCGTACGGCGTGTCCGACGGGCCCGTGATCAGCACCTACACAAACGCGCAGCGATATCATACATGGCCAATAGGGTATTTTAGTCTATATGAAAAAAAAACTAAAAGTATATTATTGAGATAGCTTAGGCAAAAAGCAGTCGGAAAATGTTAGTTTTAGTTCGTAAAATAACAAAATAAATTTTAAAATTAAATTCAAAGTTTTCAGAATTTTTAGTCTGTTCTTACGCAATGAAATAGTAGCCGCCATGTTTACGTCATACGGTTGTGTAAACAAAAAAGTGTCAGTCAGTGTCATGTCAATTACCGGCGTATTTGTTTACACAGCCAACTGACGTCATGACCACAGAGCAAAATGGTTTCCAGCGTTTTCGTAAAATTACGCGCGAAATTTGAAAATGTAAATTTTAAATGCATATTTATTAAACTTATCGATTGAATAAAAATTTGGTGTTTTTTTTAGTGGTTCATTAGCACTACAGAATCTAATTGAGACACTTTTTAAAAATGGGTGTAATACCCTATTCGCCACTTATGTAAATTATCCATACTAAATTATAAATGTAAAAGTAACTCTGTCAGTCTGATTGTCTGTTATCTACACGCCTTAACTACTCAACCGATCATCGTGAAATTATGCATACATGTTGTCAGAGATATTGGAAAGGACATAGGGTATCTTTCATTCCGAAAAAAAGAACTTTTCCCAAGGGATCATTTAAAAATAAAAATCCAACGCCTGGCAAAAGTATAATAAAGATGTCAGGCGTTATATTGCTAATATATTTTATATTTTCCAACGCGGACAAAGTCGTGGGCACCAGCTAGTATTTTTATAAGAGTGTAATAATATAAGGGGTCATTCTGCTCCATTCGCGTTATTTTCTATTATTTCAGCTTTCCCAATTGCAAGGTCACGTACGCATCTCCATACAAAACTCCATCAAGTATAAGTGGTGCTCCATACAAGCTGAATTAAGTAAATGTAGTTACTTCCTCACATGTCTTATTATAATAAAAATACGCTACTGATTGAAGCAGAACTGTACAAGTATAATGAAATTGAGCAGCGAGACGCGAAAGGAACTAAATAAGTGTAGTTACTCTCTAAAAGTCTAAACGGTAATTAGAAAATATAATTTTTATTTTGTTTCCTATTTATTTTTTCACTATTGTGTTATTTTAAAAATTGGGTGCCTACATCGTGATGAATTTAACTTATGAAACATTTTTTAATATCTTTTAATTTTTAATTATTTTGCTAAGTAATCCGCAACCAAAGTCAACTAAGTGTAACCAAGCGAATGGCGAAGTTAAAGTGAAGTTAGTGTAAGCGACCAATGTAGTGTGTATTAGTCTTTCGCCTAGTATTAGTCACGGTGTAAAATAGTTTAATTTTTTTGAATTGTAGACAATGTTATTTCAAGATATATAATTATCTATATAATTTACTTAATTAAATAATTAAATTAATTATACAATTTTATTGTCATAAAATATAGGTACTAAATTTTTATAAGTTTGAAACGTTGCCAATCATAAGTTCATAAAATATCGACAACAATTTGTCGTATAATACAAATTTGAAGCCGCTGTCTACCTTCATAACGTCGAGTCGATCGGTGTCGGTTCGCACAAAGACCGAGGAGCTATAGGAGAGCGGCAGACTGGTGGCGAGCGTGGCGGCCTCTTGTGCGAGGCGCTTCATGCGCGCCGGGTGCGTGCGCTCGCCGGCTGCACGCACGGTACCCTCGAAGTGGTACGGAACGGCGAAGCGGAATCCGCCACCGCCTCCGCTCCCGCCGCCCGCCACCACCGAGCCCACGCCTCCCTCGCTACACTCGGCCAGCATCTCGAACGTCTCGAACTGCATGGTTCGCATCAAGTCGATATAGCGCGCCTCACGGCCGACGCCCGACAGCGCGCGTTGGATTCCGCCTCCGCTCGCGTCCGCCTCCTCCTCCGCCGCGCACATCAGCGCAGACGTCGCCTGGACACCAACATTCAGTTGAAACTAATTACATATTAACTCAACTTAGACTAGACATACAATCAAATTGTACTGATCTGCTTCTGACCGGATTTTCTTCGACACCTACCTGTATATCTGCAATGAGCGACGCGAGTCCCTCGTCCTCCTCTGATAACTCCGAGTTACTCGATACGGGTGTGCTAAATCTTTGGCTAAACATCATTTTACCGAAAATATTCTTTTTGCTCATCCTAAAACAATATAAAAGTATACATTAATTGTTTGTTTTAAAAAATTAGCCACGGCTGACAGTTGCCATTCGGACGACACCTCAAGAGGTCTGATAGAAGACCTATCGGCGAAATGATTTGGTTGATGAAGACTTTTGCTTTCACACATGTTACCCGACTATAGACAGTCATAACTATTGAAAGGTAAGAGTTAGTACCTGAGCTTTGTAGCGTAAGAGTTGGTAGTGCGACTCATCATGTAAAGCAGTCGCGGAAGCGCTCGCAGCGACGGCGCCAATCGCGTGCAGCGCAGCGCGTGCAGAGCTCGCGCGCATCTCAGCACGCACACATACAGCGGGATGTGGCGCGACATGTCCAACACTGGCGAATGCACAATCATTTAGCACAACTCGACCTTTTGCGTTATTTTATTACACTGGCTGTTGCGCGCACTTCGTCCGCGTATCTTTATAATTACTCGCTGATAATGTAGCTTTCTATAAATGAAAGAATTTTTAAAATCGATCTAGTAGTTTTTGAGTTTATTCATTACAAACATTCATATATACATAAAAATCTTTTCTCTTAATATTAATATAGAAGTATAGATTAGACTACAATTTGTGCTTGTATAGGACAGGTCTATACTACAATGTGCTTAGAAGATTACTATTGTCATTTATTCGTCATTTATTGTGTAGAAACAATTGTCATTTATTCGTAAGTCTTGCAATAAATATTTCGAACAATAAGTTTACCTTCAAATTCATAATTATAATACAACCGATTATTACGTATAAGGATACAAATAGGTGCATGTAATTTAAATCCTGATTGTGAATACTTTTTCAAACACACAACCATCTAGTTTAGTTATCATTCTTAAATGTTTCTAGCTTTTCTAATCAGGAGGCATTGGTTCCGGACAGTGGCTCTCCCACAAATAGTTGCATCTAAAGCAATACAATCAATTTTAAAATATTCTAGACCAATCCTTCCCTACACTAATAAACTTCCAAATGAGCATATGTGGCAAATGGCAATTAGGAATTAGAGACACGATAGAAGATATTTACCTGAATCATTCCTAAGATAAGATGATATGGCTGGTACTAGGGAGCTATTGGCTAAAAGTTCTATAAACTCTGGAGGCAGATCATGTGCTTCCTGATCATCTCTGCTTTGATCCGTCGCACATTCCTCCTGA
Organism: Bembecia ichneumoniformis; assembly: GCA_910589475.2. Lineage (NCBI taxonomy): Eukaryota > Metazoa > Arthropoda > Insecta > Lepidoptera > Sesiidae > Bembecia > Bembecia ichneumoniformis. The sequence continues at coordinate 3,981,521 of OU342537.1, read as the reverse complement.
GAACCTTCCTCCGGTGGCCATTTCTCTCCAGGATTCATGTATGAAGCTAATACCTGCAAAATAAGGGACGGTTTCAAAGTATTTGTAATCAGTAGCAATTTACAGTAAGCAATTATTTTGCTAAAAATAAATGACAAGTAAAAATAATGCAAACTAAATATTGTACAATGGGGATGCAGGTTTCATACATAATATTTTGGTACATAAGTAAAGGGATTTATCACACTGGGTGTTGGTTGTGTTCCGTGGACCCTGCATGCCACCATTCGTTACAAAAATTAACCAGTTTGTGAATATGATCCTAATAATATTATAAATACGAAAGTTTATATGTTTTGATGTTTGTTCCTCAATAATGCAAAAACGACAGAAACTACGGATGTGGATGAAATTTTGCACACAGACAGTTTGTTACCTCGATTAATATATAGGATATTCTTTTTATCCTGAAAAATTTTAAGTTCCCAAGAGATCGTCTAAAAATATAAAAAAATCGGCGCTACTGTCGTTAACAGTGGCGGCGCCACCATCTTTACGACAAAGATGTCAGGCGTTATAATTCATATATTATAATTGTTCAACGCGTATGAAGTCGCAGGCATAGGCTAGTATATTTTAAGATCTACCTGCAGCAACACCGTGACGTGCTCTTCCTCTGTGCGTTGACGCACGAGAGCCTGCTCCACATTCCACGACTGCTGAGTGGATCCAGTGCCAAATCCGGTGCCCTTGGCCCAGTACAACTGGCTCTTGTCTTCAGTCTTGCCCCCCGAAGAGCCGTTAGACGCTTGGCTGTTCTGTTTGTTAAAAATAGTAATTTAAACGTGAAATTAGTTTATTTAAAAAATAACGTGGTGTGAGTGAACAGCCCTACGCGTTATTTCTTTATAGAGTTAGTCCACGCGAACGAAGTCGCGAGCATAGCTGATGAATAAGAACATCGCAACTAAAGTTAGCGACAGTTAACTGTATTTAATCGAAAGTATTGTCGATCAATAATTTAGTCGTGTTGGTAATTAGTAAGAAGATTTAGTAAGTGCGCTGTTTAGTTTGAACAATGTGCGTGCTAGCAGCTCGGCCAACGTTTACTCTGTGGTGTACGATAGATCGAAAAGTTCTAACCCAAACTTAAAGTGATTATTGATTCTTACATCGTTGGAGGTAGGCCTGTGATGCGTAAAGACCGCGAGACAGGCGAGAACGAGCCGCACTGCGCCTAGCTGAAGCAGCGCGCGTCTTAGCTCCTTGCCTTCGACTGAGTTTGTAGGCGCCGCCTCCAAAAGCCGCGACACCACGCGGAAGGGCAAAGTGCCCAGCGACCACGCGCCGCCGACAACGATACTGCGCCCGTCCTCGTCGTGCGTCACGCCCAGCAGCAGCCGAAGCAGGTGAACGGCGCGCGGCCCTTCGTCCAGCAGCGCCTGTGCGTAACCCTGCAACTTCAGCAGCAGGCCCAGCGCCACCAGCGCGTGCGCTGGCACCGTTCCGCCACCGCTCTCCTCGCCCGACGTTGCGCCGTTAGCCACGCCCACCTCCACCGCCTCCTGTTTCATATAAAACCCCATGGTTCACAGACTAAGTACAAAGAACCAATACTAACTTGCTTAAAAGAAAATGTAACGCAAATATTATACTATTTAAATGAATAAAACAAGTTGCGTTAAAAAAATATACAAAATACAAATCACAGTAAATTGAAATTTACTAAGGGAAAATCTATTTTTCAGTTCTCTATTTTTTGTTCTATACAACATTTTCATGGTAAAAGTCAATTTCAAAACAGTATTACGTTTGATTGTAACTGTAAGTTCAGAAGTCTCGAAAAATTTGGTGGATTGTGACACACAAATTTTACTAAGTTTCTGAATTTTTGAAAAGTACGATAAAAATATTGTGCTTTTATACGAAGTAAACTGGAATATACATCGCAGATTTGGAATCCCTGTTATCAAATACATATTGGATAGGCTTGAGAGGGTTCAGAGGAGATTTGTTAAATTTAAATTCCTATACTATAGATTGTATCAGCCTTATAACCATATTGACCATCGTGATATCTGTAGGTGTCATCATTTGTTACCCCTTAATTTACGCCGTGAAATATCTGATATTTCATATCTAATTAATGTTATTAATGGTCGTGTGGACTGTTCTGATATTCTCTCGTTGATAAATTTCAATGTACCAACTAGATCTGTTAGGTCATTTAACCCAATTTCAATTCCATTTGCTTCTTCTAATTATAGAGAGAATAGCTTTCTTTGGCGGGCTGGCAGGAACCTCAACATGTTGTTCAGCAGGCTCGGTATTGATACTGATACTGATTGATGTATTTAACTGTAAATCGGTTGAAGCTAAACGTAAACTGACGGCTATACTGTTTTGTTGAGCGGTTTTTCCTTTTATTAACATTTAATCTTATTTTTGTTATTTAAATATGGATAAATTAGTTTATTATTTTTTGAACTTGTTATTGATTTCAGTTGTTTATTGTTTAATTTTTATTTTCATGTCTTTCTCTTTTTTTTTGTAAATAATTTGCGTGTTTTTTTTTTTGTAACTTAAGAGTATTTGTTACTCTTTTATGCAAAAACTACTAAACTGATTTTGATGATGAATTTTAATGTAGTGTAATGTAATGTAAAATAATGTAGAACATAACTAACATAAACTATAATATAGGCTATATAGTTTATGAAGATACGTGGACGAAGTTGTGGTAAGGAGCTACTATTAAGTACAATAGTGTACTTTAATCCCCATTTCACTATACAAGACATGGAGAACAGAGGTAAGGAAGACTAACAAATATGTTTGTTATACTGAAAAACTAGAATATTACAACTTTTAGTGGTTCATAAATTAGCTAGAATGGCGCTTGTGTAGCATTGGTGTTTCATATGATTGATTGGTTGGTTGCATAGTTCATGAAACCGCCGCAAATAAAATGTTACTACAGTGCCAAACCCCAATGTTACTCCTATTTGGGGGACTGAAATATGTTAATACAAAAATTTTAATCTGAAAATAAATTTCTTTCTTCTTCATTTAAAGCAGGTGTCCGACGGAAACTTTCTCATGTATAGAGTTGGTCCTCCTTACCTATATTCTACACGGTACAAGATAAAACTCAAATTTGCTCCGTGTATAACGTTGTTTGAAATGTATAACCTCGTAAGGGTCGTCCAGTTTGACCCAGTCCAAGTCGTGGTGAACATGGTGTTGATGAGGAAGGGGCGGCGGTGGCGCAGCGTGAGGGCGTGGCAGACGCGACGCCACCAGTGCCAGGCCGCCGCAGGCGCCGAACTCGCGCAAGATGGCGCCGAAAGAGCCCAACGAGCCGTCGTCGCTGCCGCACGGCTCTAACACGGCCGGAACACAAGGGCTCGACAACGACGCTGAAAAATATTGTCATGTATTCCAAGCAACTCGACATTTTCCATACAATTAAACCTTATATATTTTTCGACTAATACAACCTTTCATTTGACATTTCTAATAGTATAATATGTAGTGGAGTGCTACGATATAATTAATCATGAAAAATCACACATGAAATCGAAAAACACTCAAAAAGTGTAAGCACAACCTAGGATTTGGTCTTGTATTTGCTTTTACTCTGTTTCAGCAACCGAACATTCGGGACTCAAAAAAATCATTGCCTTTATGTTATTGATTATCTGTATTTAATGATTTAAAATAAACAAATAATCATATTTACGGAAACAATCACATACATTTCTTTGGCTAATTATACATGTGTTAGTTATAACTAAACTTTACCTAACGTTTTCATTATTTTGATATATACATAATATTGGAAATAATATTTGAAATCTTCCCTACCAACCTAATCCAGTAAACCTTGTAGTAAGTGGTTAGGACTATTGCGTTCCGCAGTTTTGAATTGGTCAGCCTGTCTGGCGGTAGTAACCACTCCTTTACATAAAAATTCCCGTATTCCTTCCTATTTTTTTGTTTTCCTAAGGTCGGCAGCATACTTGTAGAAGACAAACTGCCAATCCATTTGATGGTGTCTACTGTCGCTGATAAAACACAGACGACAGCACAATAGGGCGAAAATAGGAAAACGGGCTCTTCTAGCTCAGTAGGTTGTACACGACAGCCTGACTTCTGACTAAACATGTTGACATGTTTTCATTTCGCTACATACAAATAAAGTTGTACAAAAAGAGGACTTACCACTGTCACTGTTGAGATGGAGGGTGAGAGTGAGATGAGGCCCGAAAACGTCCGGCATAGTAGCACACAGCTGCGCGAGCGTCGTGCTCGGCGGAATGAATCCTTCAATGCCAGACACTTGCACGCGAATCGACGTCTCTATCAAATCTACAAAAGCAAGTTTAAACTAAGGTTAAAGCAAGGTTGTTTGTGTAATCGTGTTTTCTTATGAGCAGCATTCTATTATACCTCGTAGGATAAAATTTCCATAAACATACACAAGATTCAAACATCACAAAAATAACATACATCTAGGTCCTAGGACAATAGTTTCATAGAAAGCTAACCAATCACGGGTTTATTATGAATTAACTTTTAGTATGAAGTAATGACAATAAATAATTGGCGAGAGTACTGACCATCCGTCACGGACAGGACAGAGGTGTCGTTGGCGGACTTGGTCTTCTTCTTTGTGCCGTGCTGCTTGAGCGTGGTATTCTTGACGTCCTTGACGCGTTTGTCTTTGGAGGCGCTTCCGGCGGCCAGACTGAGCTCCCACGCCTCGGCCACTGTGATGGCCGTGTCGGACGCGCTGCGTGGCACGCTAGCGCCGGCGGGCGACCACACGCTGCTAAGGGGCGCCTTAGTCGTCTCTTCCATGAGGGGCACTGGTACACAACATATCCTTCAATTAACACTCAACCGTGCGTGAATTTTCAACGAGTAATATCGTACAAATAAGTTGTATAAAGTATAATATGCCTCAAAATTTATGACCAAAAAATCCAATTCAAGGCAATTTAAAAATAAAAGTATGAGCAAAAGCTCTTTGAATTTATTTTACTCTTTCATTAACTTATATATAAAAAATATTGAAGTGTATGTATGTTCAAAACCTATGGACTCCAAAACCGCTCAACCAACATTAATGAAATTTTCAGGCAATCTTCAGTTCAACCCATGGGTGGGTGTTTGTGTGAAGTTTAGTAGCGGTCGGATAAACATATATTTTTTTGTTTCTTTTTTTGTAATTTAGGTTCACATTTTCTCTACAAATTAATACAAACTTACATTTGTTCTATTTAAAAATAAAAATTAAATATTCAATACAATATTTTTGTAGTTCTACAAAAATATATGAACTAGCTGAACACGGCCACGCTTCGCTACGACGGCGTGTGCATAGGCAGCACGAGGCAGCACGTGGTACAGCTTATATATATTATTTTCATATTTTTCTAAAATAAAAATAGCCTGGTGCCTAAAATAAAAAACAGATATCAGACAGTGAAAACCCCATTAAAATCGGTCCAGCCGTCTCGGAGATTAGCCGGAACAAGCAAACACTTAAATTTTATTTATATGTATGAATAAAGACTGATTAAATGCTACACCTAAGAAAAAGATGGGCTGGAACAAGCAAACACTTAAATTTTATTTATATGTATGAATAAAGACTGATTAAATGCTTTAAACACCTAAGAAAAAGACGGGCTAGAAAGTAATGAAAGATACAGCCTGTACACCAGTTACGAGAGTGAAATGCCTAGTAAAGTCTCCTAGTATACGAGGTAGTGATGATGTGCACGTACGAGGCGGCCTGTGGTCGAGCAGCAGCGCGCGCACGGTGGTGTGCATCGGCAGAGTATAGAGGGCGTGGTCGTGCGCGGCAGGATGAGAGGGTGCGCCGGCGCACCACGCCGCCCCGGACGCCCAGCGCAGCGCCACCCTGCAGCGCTCCGACGACAGCACCAGCCGTAGAATCAGCGCGCGCGTGAACCCTGAGATGCCGCCGCCCACGGACGCGTCTGCCGACATCAACACAACCTTTACTATAAACATTCTTTTCCATTTCACATTTCATGTTGATAACATAAAATAAGTCGTCAGGTATCTTGTATTAAATAACTTTTATCAACATCTATCGTTCGATGACGTCTCTTGGGCCATAATGTAAGAATATTTAATATTAGGTAACGATCAAAATGTTCAGTACCTTTATCTCATTCACTTTCGTAATTTTTATACTCAAATTTCGACTAGTTGGCCCACACTAGTTGAATTGAATATTCATTTCAAATTAAAAGAAAAGATCATGTGAAAACGTATGAGTACTCTCAATTTTTTTATTACTCTAATTTATATAACATCAAAAAGTCTACTATTATTGGTGGAGGTGACATATAAATTTTAAAACTTTTGTTTCTACAAAAAAAGTTCTGCAATATGACATGAGCCAAGCAACTGTAAAGTTGAAGCTCCCTTCACTTAAAGGTTTATATAATATACTATAAGTTTTTTGAAATATAATATACTATACTGTAAACTTGTAACGATTGACAAAAGAAAATCGTACCTGTGGAATGCAACGATTCCAGAATGTTGTGCAGCGTTGAGGCGAACAACTTCTGATTGGCCGCGTGACAGACGGTCAGCTCGGCAAATAAGCGGATCGTGCTCTCCTCGAGCTGGGCGTGCAAGCTCATCTCTTGCCAGGTACTGCACAAAAACACGACACTTGTTAAAAGCTAATGGTTTCGGGTAGACCGAAATCAAATCACCAAAAGCAAAGATTCGTTTATGACGTACTTTTCAGGTAGCCGTGGGTAACAAAGCAGCGTCAGTAGGGGTTTCCAGAAGACGGAGCCGGGGCCCCCGAGCCAGTCCTTGAGCTTGCGTTCCTGGCACAGCTGGAGCGTACATTCGACCAGCTCGCACATACTCTTCATGGACGGCAGCTCGCCGGTTATACCTACAACACATTTTTTCAAGTTGCGTTTTGCGAGTAATATTGGATATTGTTTAAATTATAATCTTAACTGTTGTTTTTATTTTTTTTTGAATGCATCTCATTAGCACAATGCGCTACAATATATGACTAAATCAAGTTCGTATTATATGCCCTAACCACTGTTGGTCGGTTTGGTTGTAATACTTATAAGTATTGTGATTAAAAATTTCTAACATAAACTTACTTGACTTTTGTTGGCTAGTAGATTGCATGTTAATATCAAACATTTCAACGTCGTCCTGCGCTTCCATTTGCTGCTTTATCATTTGAAGCTTTGCTTCACTGTAATCTGTAAAATCACATTTATTAGAACATTTAACATTATATTAACAAGTTAAAATTTGCGAATTTATATTATTACTAGCGACCCGCTCCCGGCTTCGCACGTATCAAATTATATATAAAAACCTTCCTCGTTTAACGCTCTTTCCAATAGTGGAGACCGCATCAAAATTCGTTCAGTAGTTCATCAAATCATAACGAATATACATACATACAGACAGACGTAACGGGGGTCTTTTTTGATTTATAAAGTAGTATGATTTTTCATTAGACATGACAGATTTTAAATACATAGTTTTAAATGTAAAGGGGAGAAATGTCTATTTTAGGTCAATTTTTTAAATAACTTAAACTGAAATCATTTTGAAAAAAATAAAAATAGGAATAATTATTATACAATTTATATATTTTTATCAACGACTTATGAGTTGCTGATTGATTTGAGCACCCTATACTTCTATTTATACAACAATAGTACATTACTGCCGAGACTATGGATGGATCGATAAATAGAGCAATTGTCGGCAGAGTAGTATTTTTCAAGTGAATTTTAAACCAACGAGTACAGTACTTTTCTCTAAGTTGCGAGGAAATAATAGGAAAAAACATGCATGTAAAGAACATTTTCCGAAAAAGAATTAGCCCTTTTTACCGTTTTCCATTTGACGAAATCTACGTACGCCTTTTCATATTTGTTTTTTAATAAAAAAAGAAATAAAAAATTATATAGTCCACATACCACACATCTGTACTGTAAGACCTTACGCCACGTTTGAAGCAAATAATTCTTAATCTTTCTGAGGGAGTTCTCTAAATGTTAACTAGACTATGGACCAAGAGACAGTGACCAATTTCAGGTGGTCATTTCAAAAGTCACGAAACTTTCTACAGTAAATCCTCTATACCTACTGAAAATGAAAAGCCACTTCTGGCAGCCCTGTGTGGCCGGGGTAGACTACCCTAAAATTTTAAGGAGGGTAAGAAATAAGATTTATTTTAGTTAAAGTATCAGTCATAAAATTTCAGGAAATTACTTTCGACAGTATTTTGTCTTCATGGAATTTTTGCCAGAGCATTTACATCTCTCCTAATTGTTGACAGAGCGCTATAAATATTTACTAAAAAAAAATCCATTTTTGTCATTTCATCAGTCTTCAAATTTTAACAGAATAAATAAAATACATAAACAATTAATAATATACAATGCCAGAACGAAATTCCATCACCAACAGTCTACCAGAGCTAAAAACGCGTCCGTGCGAGTGCAAGTAAGACAGTAATATGGAAACCTGCGAGTTAGAGTGAGAGCGCTTATTGGGCATCTGTGAACTTCATTAGACGTAGATTTAAAATGATACATAATGCAATAGATTTTTCTTCATCTTGTTGAAACATCACTTTTGAAAGATTTTTCTGTACCTTTGACGCAGATATTCTCTAGGTCATTGTCAAGGATAATGTGAGAAGATATTAAAACGCGTAATATTCTAGGTATTCTTTTCTTTTAGGAGTGACAATTCATAGAAGGTCTATTGCTTTTACCTATACCTGTGACGTACTTTTATATTCCTTACTTTACATTTCGAAGGTTTTAACACAGGTATGAACAAAAAGTAGGGATCCTCTAACGGTTTGGGGTGTTGCATACGATTCAACATCTCAGCCATCGACTTGATATCCAATTAGACTCCTAGTACAGGGCGAACGCATTCAGACAACACATTAGGTAAATACATCTTATATAATTTCACGCCCGCTAATGTTCGGGCAGTAACGACCAGATCTGTGACCTGTGAACATCCTTGAACTGTGAATGGCTCCTTGTAGCAAAGACAGCAATAGCTCAAATTTTAGAGACAATGAATGAGTCCAGAAGACAATGGATGGGTGTTGAATGATGGTCAGTACGAGTTTCACTGGTTCAAGGGAGATCAGCTACCACCTACAGTAAGTGATGCTATCGCTAACAACAACATTGATATCGAAGTAGATGATGCCAATATTGATGGTAAGTGTATTTTTTGTATAAATTGCATATATACTATATACATATGTATATATATGAAGTCGTAAAATATTAATTATTATTAATCTTGTTCACAGATGATGGGATATTAGAGCCTCAAATTCAGTTAATAGAAGATTGAAATGATTCTGTACCTATTCATTGAGGATCATGGCGACCAATATGATAGTGCATACGAGGATGAAGACTATTAAACAACTTAATAATTCCACAAACATAAATTTTGTATTTTTTAATTAGTATAATAAAAAAATTCTTAAATTGTATATATTCAACTTCTATATATTTTACTCTCCATATGTGTTTTCTCTCTAACCCGCATTTTTCCATATTACTGTCTTACTTGCACTCGCACGGACGCGTTTTTAGCTCTGGCAGACTGTTGGTGATGGAATTTCGTTTTGGCATTGTATATTATTAATTGTTTATGTATTTTATTTATTCTGTTAAAATTTGAAGACTGATGAAATGACAAAAATGGATTTTTTTTAGTAAATATTTATAGCGCTCTGTCAACAATTAGGAGAGATGTAAATGCTCTGGCAAAAATTCCATGAAGACAAAATACTGTCGAAAGTAATTTCCTGAAATTTTATGACTGATACTTTAACTAAAATAAATCTTATTTCTTACCCTCCTTAAAATTTTAGGGTAGTCTACCCCGGCCACACAGGGCTGCCAGAAGTGGCTTTTCATTTTCAGTAGGTATAGAGGATTTACTGTAGAAAGTTTCGTGACTTTTGAAATGACCACCTGAAATTGGTCACTGTCTCTTACTCTACTACGCTCGTACTTATACAGAAGAAATAGAGATGGACGATGAGTTTCATAGTGACCTGCGATTGCGGTGACAATGGCGGTGGGCAGATGAGAATGCAACAGCGCGAGCGTGGCGGCAGGAGACATGGCGGCGGAGGCCACGGTGCGTAACTGCCAACCGCGTGCGCGCCAAGCTGCCGCTGCACTGCCCGCTCCCCCCGCGCCTCCTGCTCCTACCCCGTGCACTTTGCGGTCGTCCGTCAACCCTTCCATACTGAAATAATCACCATGCATTGCTTAGAATCACTATACATGCCAAGCTTAGAACTTGCTAAGTTAGGAACTATGCTTGTACACAAGATATAAATGGTCACATACATGAAGCTCAACTTGGTGACACACAATTCAATTTCGTGCCGTCTTTTGTTGTGAACAGAACAAATATGTTATTCTCTAAGAAACTAATTGATTGGAAACTCAACTATTGATTTCAATTTTGAATTGTATTAAATTGAAGCATTGAGTTTTCAGAGTTTTCAATCAATAGTAATTTCTTAGAGAATAATATCATCAATTAGAAATTATTCCATTGTAAGTTGTAAAATCACTTTACCAACACGCTCATTCGCTGCGCGACTCACTTGATGACTAACAGTGTGGCCAACGCGATATTATGCAATATGTCTGTTTACTAGGATCAGTCACTAAGCGAAAAGCTTAGTATTTAGTACTAAGCGAGGCTCTCTGTAGTGTGGCCGTAGCCTTAACTAACACTTTACGTCGTCAAGTAGCAGAAATAAAATTTCATTATGCATCCAGAATCCAGGCACATACATACCTATCGTCTCTATCGAACGGTATATCCATATGTTCCAGCAACATAATAAACAGTTCTGGTCTAATATAGCACATTGAACACAACACTGAAAAAGAGAAAGGCATTTAATGAGTATCACAAAGTTAGCAAATGTAATATTCTCATCTCTAGGGAAAGTTTCAAAAACTCACCAGCATCGAGAGAATTCTTCAACAAACTTTTATCCGGCACTTCCTTCACCCATGTGTACACAAGTTCAAATAGATCATCCGTGATTAATTCTTCCAAATTGTCTAACACCTGTTCTTGTTTTAATGTCCACAACACCTGTCGAAAAAATTAATTTAGCGCGTGTTAATACGACAAACATTAACTAAAATTAACATACTTCAAGGAGTATGTGACAATATAGTCCCACTAAATTATCTGTGATATGTTAAAAAGAAAAACTAACAACGCCATCTGTTGATGAATGTATATGAATTCCCCTTATTATTGTATATTTTTTTAATACTAATTAAATACCAAATAGAAAGTGATTTAAAAACATATTGGAAATTAAAAAAATCATATGGTTTACGCTGCATGCTTTTAAAAAAATCTCAATCGCTTCAACTAAACGCATGAATTTAATTGAGTGAGTTTACCGCAGCGAAGGTGTGCACGAGCGCGGCTGCCGGAGTGGCCTTGGGCGCAGTGCGGTCGCGCAGCCAAGCCTCGGCGCGTGCCACCAGCCACTGCACGTAGGCCGGTACTGCGCCAGTAGCGCAATGGCTGCACAACTGCCGGACTAGTGCGCAGATTGCGTTCAGGCTGCCGTTGCCGCGACCCGGTTTCAGACCGCTCTCGAACGCTACTTACACACAAATACATTTACTTTATTTAAACAATTAAAGGTATACATAGTTTTACTAACAGAACAAGCACTGAACCAAATACGGAGCCGAGTAATATAATTAGAAAAATAACACAATGTGGGGACATAAAACTAATAATTAATGTAATAGGTTGGGGAAGTTTCTTCACATTTTATATGAAAACTCAAGACTTTTTTTTAAGTTTATTTACATTTAATTACAGTATTTATGTGCCATTTTGTGCAGTAGAGGTTTATGGCTGACTTTAAAAATTTTGCGAGAAGAACTGTAGATTGTCAAAGACTTCAACTCGAAACCACTTCAGACTGATTTGGACCATCATTGGAAATGTACATATTTTGATTGTAATAAACGGCAAAATGATTCCCGCAATATATCAATGCAATATTCCTGCATTAGTACGCGAGTTCAAGGGCATTCTGGTAGTGGTACGCAGGAAAAAGTAATTGAGAACCACTTATCTAGGTTTATTACGTTTGATGTTTGAAATATTGGTTTAGGGTTAGGTATTTGTAGCTTGATGAACGTACCCACAGTCAAGCTGTTGGTGTGTTAATAAATATCCCAATATTTTGTGAATATTATATACCACTGCTGCAGTGTGGTGGTGATATTACCGTGCGCGTGAGCCTGTACGTCCATGGTGAGCAATGTGGTAAGCAAGGGCGCACGCATTTCTTGACGAGCTCGCGCGGTGGCGAGAAGAGCGTGGTGTGCATGACCAGCCGCCGTGCCGCCGCCGGCCACGGCCGCCGCCAGCGCGCTCACGGCTCCCGCACCTGTCACCGCCATCCAGCGTGATGCTGGCAGTCGAGAGCGCAGGCACCACGACACCACAGCCGCCCAGTTGTTGCTAAGAATACAAAGAAGGAAACATTAGTACTGTCCTCATAAAAAATCATTTATCTAAACGCAAGAAAAAAAGTACAATTTGTAAACAATATTTTTATCAACGAACATTTCAATTATACGGTAGAATCTAAAGAGGGAAAAAAGTTCTACAGCGTTGTGTTTGTAACTGCAAGCGACTTAAGTGTCATAAACATTCAACAGACACTTTTACACAATTACATTACTTTTTGTCATACTACATGCCTATAAGAAGGAAGGGCGCGTTTATATGACACGAATTATTTCGTTAGCCAGCCGCGCGGTCACCATGTGGCTATCTATAGTTATGGAAAAATAAACTTTCTTGCAACTGTAACATTGATTTATAAAGAATCTTGATCGGAACCGTTCAGATCGGAACGGAAGAGCTGTAGTTGTGTTATCAAGTCATTTTAACAAGTCAAAATGTAAATTAAACATAAGTTATACTTTAAACCAAATATGGTTTGTCAAAAGACGCTTTACGTATGTCTCCAATTTTCCTTATTAATTATAAAGTTTTTGGAGATGTATTAGGTCGGGGAAAAAGTCTTTTCGCATACAGTATGCATAAACTTGTAATAAGATCTATTTGTATCTGGCTGGTTTTGATGATGTTAAAAAGTACATTTCAAAAAAAAAGAAACAAATTAGTAAAATATTGTTTCCAGCTATTTTTCATTTGTTTTTCTTTCTGTCAAAACGAGTGAATTTAATGAAGAAATTTAATGAAGATACATTTTAAAATTTTATTTCAAAAAAAAGAAAAAATGCAACACAAGTCGTGAAATTTTTTTGTGACGTTTATGGACCTAATTCAGTGTCAGTAAGAGTATTACAAAGTTGGTTTAAGCGTTTTCAATCCGGGAATTTTGATGTCGAAGATGCACCTAGTTCTAGTCGCCCTGTTACGGATAAAATGGACGCCATTTTTTTAAAAAGTTGAGCAAGATCGGCATGTCAGTAGTTAGGTACGACATAGTTGAAGAATTGGGAATTGACCACAAAACAGTTTTGACACATTTGAAAAAAGCTGAGTATACAAAAAAGCTGAATATTTGGGTGCCACACGTGCTCACTGAAAAAAACCTTATGAATCGTGTACTCATTTGTAATTCTTTATTGAGATGTAATGAAACCGATTGATAACTGGTGATGAAAAGTGGATCATGTAAGACAAGAACGTGCGAAAAAGGTCGTGGTCAAAGGTCGGTCAGGCTTCGCAGACTGTACCAAAACCCAGGTTAACTCGCAATAAGGTGATGCTGTGTGTATGGTGGGATTGGAAAGGTATTGTTCATTATGAACTTCTACCACCGGGCAAGACCATCGATTCGGATCTCTACTGCCAACAACTGATGAGATTATAGGAAGAAATTGAGAGAAAACGGCCGGAATTGATAAATAGAAAAGGTGTGGTCTTTCATCACAACAACGCTAGACCACACACATCTATAGCCACTCAGCAAATATTAAGAGAGTTTGGCTTGGAGGTGTTAATGCATCCTTCATATAGCCCTGATCTTGCACCTTCAGATTTCCACCTGTTTCGGTGTCTTCAGAATTCTTTACGCAGTGTCAAGTTAACATAAGAGAGGACTGTCGAAACTACTAGTCGCGTTTTTTTTTTATCAGAAGTCCCAAAATTTCTACAGCAACGGGATCATGTCGCTACCTATAAGATGGCAAAATGTCATCGAACAAAATGGCATATATACATTAATTAAATGTAAATAAACTTTAAAAAAAAGTCTTGAGTTTTCATATAAAATGCAAAGAAACTTTTTCCCCAAACCTATTATGTACCTATTATTGTATGAATAACTGTCCGTTACGAATAAAGAGCATTTTAACTTGTCACAGCCTGTGTAACTTTTCAATTAAGCAACAAAATTCATAAATAAAAATTAAATTGGAAAATGATTAACAAACGAGACAGTATTGTTGCATGAGCAAGTATTTTCGAAATATATATTTGTACATTCGAAGTAAGAAGAAATCAACTCACGTGATACAGTGTGACGAGGGATGAGTGGAGAAAGCCGGAGCGGCGAGCAAGCGCAACTGCAGCAGGCCCATATTGAAGCTGTCGCGTGGCTTGTACAGTCGAATTTGCACCGTGTCGCACACGATCGGGCGGGTCACCACGAGCCGGATGAACGTCATGCCGGCCGTGTTCTGCGGGGGGCCCAGCGGTGCCAGGGTGCCCCCGCATCCCGCCTCCACGGCCACCGCGCCGGGGCAAGCTGATAGATAGAGACACGTTTCAGCCGCATTAAATATTTATAATATGTCTAGGTTGTTATCTGAATAATCTTCCATTAGTTTATCAAGTTTAATTTAATCTTAAACAAGATACCTTTCAACTAAAGTATAACATTTCGTTTCTTTTTTCGTTACTTTCGTGTTTATACACGTCACCGAAGTTTAATTGTATGGCAATGGCATTAAAATAGATTACATATGTATGTATGTTAATTCTAACAAACTTCATCAAGGATGGTAAAGGAGATGTTACATTTGTGTTTAGTCATAAGTTTAAGTAAGTGAACAAATATCAGTATGGGTACTCATCTTGACAACACTTAGTCATCTTTTTCCTTTTCATGAATGATTGCGCTATTAGTTAAAATACGTCTTAAATATTTATTTTAATAAAAAAATGTTATGAAGCCCTGAAAGTCTGTTTACATTCTTTGCGTTGTCACAGGTTGTAGTAGGAAGAGTTACTAACTGGCTAGACTGGTGCAGTGCGGCTGCAGCTGAATCTCGTGAAGCTGCGCAGAGTAGGGCAGGCGCAGAGAGAGCGCGAGGCTCACGTCGTCGGCGCTGAAGAAGTGGTAGCTCCAGGCGGCCGCGCGCACGCGCCGTGCGCCGCACGCGTTGCCTGGACCCACTGCTCCTCCGCTGCCCGAGCACCCTCCCAACAGGATGTCAGCCGCTTGCGCCGTCGGATTGCCGCAAGTCACGGTGCCTGCCGGACATTCATTTATCCATTCGTTCATAGTGTACCTTTAAAAATTTCTATCAGGTGTCCGTCACTTCGTCCGCGCCCCTTTTTCTTAGGTGAAAACAATTTAAGATAAAAATTGTAGATTTTTTTTACTTTGCTTTTTTCGACGCATAACTGTTAACGACAGTGACGCCCTACATCACAGGGCGTTTTTAGTTTTAGTTTTTTTTTCTGGATAAAAAATACCCTAAATCGTTTTCTGATTCCTGATAATGTGTATGCAAAAATTCATGATAATCGTTTGAGTATTTAAGACGAGAAGGCTTAACAAAAAAAACTCACTTTCGCATAATATTAGTGGATCTAACAATTTTATATTTATCTGTCAAAATGGCAAGAAAAATAAATATGTACCGGAAACTGAAAAATAGCGCATTATAAGAAGAAAGTGAATGGCAACATTTTAATGGCAACACCATTGTTTACTTTTGCATTTCCGACTACAACAGTCATCTGAACAGAAAAAGTAATGGATAGAGTCTACTTACAAAAGGGTGCCATGTTGATGAGTCCATTGGTGGTCTCGATGACAGGCGGTTGGTTCTTTTTATTGCCAGAGGCCGAAGTCGACATATTGACAATTTGCGGCGGCTGCTTGAGGTAATTCATCAAAGCGGACACCAATCCGTGGCTACTGTTTGGACCAGCCTGTGTGCAAAACACTCATGTCAAGAATAGCCCAAAAAAAGCCTGACCGAAACGTGAATACAAGAGATACTATTATTCTACGTTTGTTTTCTTCTTCTTATTGTATTATTTGGCGGTATTTACTGCCGGCATACGTACTTTCCAGTAAATGACTGCAGAATGCATTGTGCTCTGGTAGCTGTTACAACTTACAAATTTTCGCAGAAAAATATGGAGAAAATTCATTAAAAAAAATACAAAAACGAATTTTCTCTGGGCTTGTCTAAGGTTCGATTTTTTCGTGTGTAAACTTTGCTTTTTTAATTTTTAAATAAGTTTATAAAAACAAACAAATTAAGGACGTATTCACAAATATCAATGGTTTTTTGGTACCATTTATATATCCAGGAAGCACAACTGTAGCGATACCATGGTAGAAAATAAAAGGTAATGTATTCATCTCTAAAGATAGCTAATAAAAACTGGGCAGCCCAATACAAAATTTTCACATAAATACATTTTTACCATCGCAAGAATCGCTAAATAGCTAAATCCGCTGCATATTTTAACATGAAAATAATAAGAAATTGTAGCTTATACAGTCTTCTATACGTCTAGCTTATTATTTTGTACTCAAATAAATTACTTTTTCATTTCTGAGAAAGAATAGACACTAAAAAACGCACTATATATTCTCCATACATTTTTCTAAGGGATCGCACTGCGACCTCTTTCGCCATAGGTTTCGTTCGCCATTCCCCGCTCAGACGCGGTCATGAAAGCACGGGTGTATCGCCTTTTTTCTAAATAATTAGAGCGACAAAGTTCCAAAGTACACCGTGCGGCTTCAATGTGCGTGGGCACTTTGCTGTAGTGTGCTGGCGCAGTTAGCTGAATTCGAGCGCGTCAAAAATGTAATTACGTCCTTAAAAAGTCTATTTCCTAGAGTTTCCGAGTTGTTTGTTTGTTGTTTTTAGTCAATGTCACATCAGATCAATTCTCTCATTACAAAGTTGCCACATATTTAATAATTAAATACCTGGTGGCAAGCGGTGAGTTTCTCGATGGAAAGCTCGAGGCCGTTGGCCTCTATGAAGGCAGCCAGAGGTTCGGGCATGTCGAATAATCGTAGCAGAAGTTGCTGGAGGCCTAGCGACAAGTGAACTATTTCTTCCTTCCCTGTTTAACAACAACATAACAATGTTAACTACTGCTTACTTGGTATTCATTATTGATTTCATTGTACATCTGAAAGTGTTAACTTACTGAGAAATTCCATAAGGCTGTTGACCATTAAGGTGGGGTTGGAGGCGATGGTTGCCATTCGAGCCACCAACCAGAAAATCTCCTCCTTTAACGACGTGTACTCAGTTGTCGGCTCTGAGTTCATTACTGTGTATTAAAAAACAAAACTATAAATTTATGAAAGATCAATTAAGTTCAATTTATTGCCAATTTTGAGATTAGACAGTTATCATTATTCATCATATTACTTATTATACAGAACAATAAATCGCGAAAATAAAACAGGTCTCGCACCCCAGGTACAAATATTTAAGGGAATGGATGAGATATCCCCAGGCATTAAGTTTTACAACAGTCAAGTTTGAATTACAAACACAATATTGTTTTTGAACAAACTATAACACAGGAAATCATTTTAAATGCTGTACAACTATAAAAGAATTATTTATTTATTTATTATTTGTACAAAGCCGCGAGACAATGACCCTGCAAGTACAGAGCCAGCAGACAAAACTGATCCAACTGTGAAGAGGAGTTCGACAGGGGAATCCCCTGAACCAATGCATTACCGTTGAGAGCGTGACATGAAGTTGTACAAGTTTATGTCCATTTGGGAAAAACGATCCAGTTAGGCAGAAACAACTTTAATAAAGAGGCTGACAGAAGAACCCAGCCAGGTTGATTTCTTCTGTCAACCTCTAGTCTAGTCATCTCTCTTAGTCACCACTTCTCTTAGTCACAATGTCTGAAGACCTAAGTCTATATTCAATGCGTCCTGCCAGTAATGACATATTGTGTCAAAACGTGGCCTCTCACAGCAGGCCTGGTCTACAAATTCAAAGTCGCTCAGTGAGCTATGGAGCGGATTATGCTCGGAGTTTCTTTGGTGGATAGAATCTGAAATTCTGAAATTTGCCAGAAGAACCAAAGTTGAAATGGCAATAAGCCGGTCACATTTGTCGCAGAGCGGATAACCGATGGGGATAGAAGTATTCTCGAATGGACGCCACGAACTGGAAAGCGAAGCGTGGGCCGCTCTGCGGGCAGGTGGATAGACGACCTAACGACCTGAAAAACTTTGCGGGAAGAGGCTGGTTGTTAAGGAGAGAAGACCGTCCGCGGTGTCTAGCCTTGGTAGAGGCCTGCCAGCAGTGGAGCACAGGCTGATGATAATCATGATAAATTATTATTTGTGATTTTTACAAGTTTAAGTTGATTTTTTAAATATAAATTGATAAATCATCTTGAAATAGAAATAGGAGAGCTTCAAACCCATAAATACAAATACAAATGATAAATTACCTGAATTCAGCAGCACCGTGTTCAACCCGTCGCACATGGACAATGTTTTGTAGAATTTCTGCATAATCAGTTGATGTTGAATGACTGGAGGAAAAACAAATTAAAATATTTAATATGAAATGTAGCATAATTTTTAAATATTATCAAAATCAAATGTCGTGGTTATGGCCTGTTTTTAATCAGCATTAATTGTCAATTAATAAGTTTTAATCAGCTGCTTTTATATATTTTATACAATATTTAAGTATTCTTAAATATTGTATAATATACCTTCCAATTTTAAATTTATTCATTTTGGTAAAAATTGTCTTCAGTCTGATGTTAGTTCTTGTCAGGGAGATTGCGTTTCGAGATTTCATTGTTGTATGCAAAATATAAAATGATTGATATATAAATAAATCCACATCTCGCAGATCGACTAGATATCTTGTTCTCTGGGTGAATTTAATAGAATCGCAATGGATGTAATGCAACCAAAATATTAATTTTTGGTACTTGGTTAGTTTTAGAAAACAAATTAAAAGCGTATAAATATTAATAGTGCTTACAGTATTGTATTAGGGAAAATAACAAAATATTTACTGGCATCGGCGATGCGAGGCGTCTTAGCAGCATACTGCTTCCGTTCATCCTCAACGTTGGTGCTCTCGGGCTGAGCCTGCGCCTTGCTTTCGTCTGTTTGAGCCTCTTGGCCACCCGACGACCCGCCGGCGCCGGACGACGCACCGACACTTGAAGACCCGGCGGCACTGGATGACCCGCTAGCATCAGAAGACCCGCTTGCCGACAGCATGCTAGGACTGAGTGACGCCTATAAACAACACATCTCAATACACATCTATCGAACAATATTGTATGTTCCACCTTCATAGTTGGTGCAAATTTAGAAAAAATATAATACATTCTTTTGAAGTTGCACTGATATTAAATATATACTTTGTAAAAGAAGCTAATTTTAAAATGGATAGCGTAGCTAGATTTTAAAACAGATAGCGTGGCAAGAGGGTGATCTGCCTCTTGCCAACACTAGGACAATGACATAAAAAAATTTAAAATAAATATAAAAAATGTATAGTACGAAATGACTTAATTTTTTTAGGAATACTGTAAATAACCAAAATGATTATCCCCCTTCTTTAAATCATATAGGATTCAGATATCCGAGGTTGAGTACTCTCTCTAAAGCAGTGTTCTATTTTCCCCAATGTATATCTACTATTATTATCTAATTTTATTGCTAAAATCGTTTATTAGTGCGAGCTTGCAATAAATAAACACAATGATAATTATTTTCACATTAATATATTAAGCTGCAAACTTTCTGGTTATATTTCTCATGTTAAAAAAGTTGATATTTCAAAATTCTAATAATTCCTTAATTTTCACTTTTCACATGTATTATTATAGCTGTTTGTTTCCTTTATTATTAACAATAAAAAACAAGTGCATTGTATACTGACATTGGTGAATGCGGGTAACGGTATGCTGAGCAGCTGCCGGCAGTAGTGTAACAGTTGCACGAGTACAGTGCGGCGGAGGGGAGCGCGCCGTGATCCCCCCGCGTTCGCTCCCCCGGCGGCGCCCCCAGCGCCCGCCCCGCTGCCACCGCCCGCCAGCACATCCGCCAGCAATCCCGACAGCCGCGCATCCGAGGCGCCTTCACCGCGCGCACCGCCGCATTCACGCACCCAACTCGACGACAGATGAGCTGCAAACATCGCACTAAGTTTAAGGCATAGAGTTATCAGTCACAACAGTAGTCGACAAACAGTGCTTGCCTGTGGCTTTATGTGATTTTGTACTGACGCTAGACACAATGTACACGCTACAATGGTTCCAAATAACTAGAGACGTTGCGCAAAGCGTTTGAACGCCACCTTTGACAGCCAAACGCTGACATCCGCGATTGAAAGAGACTGCATATACAAACAATATTGGCATAAAGATTTCAAGTTTATTATATTATCAAGATATTGTATAACAGTACGCAAAAAAATTAAAAGTAAAAGGTCTTAAATAGATCCTACATTTCTATTTAAGCCTTCAGAAAAGAGGGACTCATTCGTTTAAAAATACACATATATCCACATTAGAAATATCCATAAAATTATAAATGAAAAGGATAAAGATAATGAAGAAGATAGATTTAACTTCTGTTTTTATCATAAAATACTGCAACAACCAAATAATTAGTAATTAAAAAAAATATATTTCAGTATTGGACAAACACAGTACTGTGTAAGCCAATCACTAAGCGTGCCAACGCACATAATTAAGTCATTTTTTAGTTGCAATGGCGGCCGAAAGCGAAGAGACCAAGTCGAGCAAGTAACAAGTTGTGAAAATTTGCATGCACCATTTCACCTTTACATACTTTAGGATTTAGTACGTATGTAAATGTAGTTTAGTTTTCAGCTTTACACGAGGAATTAGATATGTTTGCGGTTCAGAGTAAGCACTTAGAAACATATCCACGAAGGTTAAATGTTGTAGATCTATTTGGTCGACAGATAGACTATGTTTCAAACGACGGAAAGCATAGAGCGAAACGACGTCCTTACTATACAAATTATATCTGGTGACTGTCGCGGGACATGAGCAGCATCTGTGCCAGTCGACAAATTGAGAGGGTATAAGGTCGCGTCACGTAAAAAGAACGCTGGAATAAAGTGGAGGGGGTGGGTACACTCGCGCACAAAAGTACTAGGCCTATTGTTTTATTTTTGGATTAGCCTTTCGCTCGCGGCTTCGTATATTGATCATTGGTACATTGAAAAATATATTAGATAGAATATCATTAAAAAGAATAAAAACATGTTTGATTCAGTGTAGAATGTTTAATCTAATTTATAAAAACTAAAATAAAGGTGAAACTCCTTCCATTAAGTCGTCGTGGGTGACGTGAAAACCAGATGAGGACGCGGTGCTGGTGCTAGGTGGCCATTTCATCGTGGATGCTATCGTCACTTGAGCTTTCATCGTCATTTCAGTCAGAATAATCATCCACTACGCGAATAATAAATGTTTCTGTCATTATATCGACCACATGATCGCTTTTACAATAATCGGCCTCTATTTCCTTTACCTTAGTGTCTAATTTCCCCATTCTGTAGCTTCCATTAAATTTACTTTTTCATTAACCAGGCCAGTTATCCGTGTAAGATTCCAACTTACATTTTTGCTGGCGACATATCCCTTTATTTCGGACGGGCCACTTCTATGGGATTTAGGTCCGGGTGATATGGGGGCAAACGAAGTACAGAATGGCCTGCTTCATTAATAGGGCATCAATGCTAAAGTTCTTAAATTGCTCTTTTTATTTTGTTTAGTTTTATTAAGTTGTACAACACCGGCTTTAGTACAGATTCTTCAAATTCAATTCTTTTTTGACGGAGCCGGGTTTGCATGTCTGCTTTCTTTGTATTGGACGTTGGTGCAGCATCGAGCTGCTACCACGACTGAATTAGGCGGTAAATTCGGCATCAGTTTAATACGGAGCCACCGCTCGTAATTCTCCGAATTCATGTTGTCATGGTAGTCACCGACCATGACAACATGAATTCAATGTAAGGTGGACACAGCGCGTAAACCAAAGGTCGACTAATGAACCAATAGCGCAACGGAAAGCACGCGACGCATGATCCGCCCGCCCCGCAACCCACCTCTTACCACCAAATAGACCGGTAAATCTCTTTTTTTTACGTGACGCGACTTATAACAAATATACGTACCGACAGTGTCGATGAGCGCGATGGCGTGCTGCGTATGTCGACCGGAGAGCACGTGCAGCAGCGGATGCGCGACACGCAATAGCGTGGAGTGCAAGTCGAGCGCCAAGGGAGCAGAGGGTGCGTCGTGCACGCGCCGCCACACGCCAGCCACCACACGCAGTGACGCCAGGGCGCCGGCCGCTCCGCGCGCGCACACAACGCGCGACAGCACCGACTGCAGCACGCTCGCTGCGCCAGCGCCGCCGCCGATGCTTGCGCCGCCCTGCAAAAATTGTTATACATTACACCAATTGCCCTGTAAGCATGGCTGCCATTTTAGCGCTTTCGGCATACAATAAGCATAGGTTTCTTAAAGAAACCTTATGCAAATAACTAAGTAACTATATATTACTCGTATAATGATTGTGCATACATCTAGATGAAAACTGTTAATCTAATCATACTAAATAAATTGTTAATTTAATGTAAAACCAAAAAGGAGGATAATTACATAAAACATAACAAAAAAATAATTAAAAGTTGATCCCTATCTAAAGAGCGTTTAAAATGCTTATCCCTAAACCACAACCACAAAAATGTAAAAAATATTTTGGATTACATTAACAGCTTTGTACATGAGCAGACTGAAGAAGACAGTAGAGGAAGACTATAGTTACAGTAATGATGATATTATATTATCTCCTTGAATATGAAGTAAAGAATATTTATACACCATCCAGTGTTTAGAAACTTACGAGATATGGTTCCGAAGTAGTCACAGCGCCATCTGTCGCCACGTTGGACGTTATAAACTTGACGATGGCGGGCACGAAGTGCTCGCATTCCAGTATCATACGTCCCATTGTTTGATTACTGCCTTCAGTCTGCAATATAAATTGACCGTGTCAAGTAAATGAGAAAATACAACTGGCAATTTTGATGTAGACATTTAAGTTGATACTTTGTTATTACCTGTAACGGTAGGCTAGCAATCCACGCCAGAGCTTGCAATGATAGTACCCAACACCTTAGTGAAACATTCTCCAAACTGAAATAAAATAAGTTTTTGTTTTTGAAGTTGTTTTTAGTCCACTTAACAATAAAGCAATGGTTAATTTTTAAATTCTAATTCTAATAAATAAGTATAACGATCTATTCCTTAACTTATCAGTAAAAAACCCCCACTGAAAACCTTTTGGATAAGAGTAAATAAATCAGTTATAGAATTAAAAAAAAAATTGTCAATGGTGAATTCAAGATTGAAACCGCTTTACAATACGAGGGCTGTTTGATAAGTCCTTTTAAAAACTATTTATAAAACCTTTTTTCTGGTAAATGACATTAACACTAGCAAGCACAATCTTTCAAATGAAGACTGTCAAAAATTCAGCAAAAAAAAAACAAGTTTTTGTCAGTTTAACCATTGTTTAACTGTGATCACTCGTGAATTTTCAACAACTATGGAAAAATCTGAATTTCGTGCCGTTATAAAACATTTTTTTTCATGAAGGGTTGCAGTGCTGCCACAATAAAAACTGAACTTGATTCTGTTCATGGCACTAACGCACCAACGTTGCAGACTGTTTATAACTGGATAAATGATTTTAAACGTGGTCGGTCAAGCACATCTGATGCTCGACGCTCTGGTCGCCCAATCGAAGTCACTACTGAGGATTTTGTTGAAAAAGTCCATAATATTGTACTCGACGACCATGGAGTGAAAGTGCGTGAAATAGCTGAGAACACAGGCATCTCCACTGAGCGAGTACATAAAATCCTGCATGAAGATTTGGGTATGACAAAGCTGTCTGCACGATGGGTGCCACGTTTGTTGACAATCGAACAAAAACGCGAACGAAAGCGAATTTCAAATCTGTGTTTGGATATGATGACTGTGTTCCGCATGCTCCGTATTCGTCGGACCTAGCTCCGTGCGATTATTACCTATTCCCAAATCTGAAAAGATGGCTTAGAGGGCAAAAATTTTTGACAAATGGGGACTGCATCGCAGGTGTAAACGGCTATTTTGAAGACCTTGACAAGACGTATTTTTTGGAGGGGATAAAAAATTGGAAACTCGCTGGAACAAGGTTTGGCCCTCAAAGGAGACTATGTTGAGAAATAAATGTAAATTGTTTAAAAAAATATATTTTTTTTTACTTTTTAAAACGACTTATCAAACAGCCCTCGTATAATTTATTTAAGATATACATATCACTTATTAGTAAGTCCCGTGGCTTACAAATTAAATTGGAGGTATTATAAAATGAAGTTTACGTACGTGGCGAGCGATTTAAGCAGCGCGGTAACCGTGTCGCACGCTAGGCGAATGCGCGGCGTGTCGGCCGGCACGGCCAGCGACGCCAGTAGCCATGGCCCCCCACAACCCCACGCCGACCCGTTCAGCGTCAACCACAAAGACACCACGTTCTCCATCATAGTGCACTCCATCTGCCCACACACCAATCGACAAATACATAAGCACATGTAGAGTCAAGTCTAGGTCCCGCCGAAGTTAGCACTGTACTAATTTGAACCAGTACACGAACCCAGTAACAAATCAACATTGGACTGGACTTGTCGAGGTTTAAACAATGAATACGCTAATCACTAATGAGAAATGACTGAATTTAGATTACGAAGAAAAAGAAAAAAATACGGCAACACTACAATCAGTATGTAATATTAATTTGTTGCAATTTGTGGGAGTGTGATCGATCAGCTTTGTGGAGTAAGACCTCGGTGTGCTCTCATACAATTACAAGCTAGATTGTAATAATTTAGGTGAACGTTGTTTATATGGTTGGAGTGGTTTTATGTGATTATGTGGAATTAATAAATAATGTATTATTATTATTGGAGTTTACTGCTTAAAAATCGATTTTCATATGTTACTCCGGTATGGAAATTTTATGAGGAACAAAATTTATACAAGCATTAACTAAAACGGGTTACGTTATCTATCATTTTGACATTTGTGCGACAGCTGATGCATGTATTTATTAATTATTTATTAATGATGCATGTATTTATGTAATTAGGGAACCCTAATTCTATTCTATGGGCTTATAAAAACAAACGTCGAAATCTTGTATGAAAATTGTAATCCACATTGAGGAACGAAACGATAGTGTGTTAACCTATCGGCGCAGCGACATCTGCCGTCGAAAAAAATAACTAAACTTAACTTATAAAAACCTAGTGACATCTGTGTATACCGAACGTAACTAACATAACTTTTGTTGGAACACGTGATATCTGAGTATGTAGAATGTAACTAAATAATTTAAAGTAATTTGGTATCCAGTTATCTATTGACACGAGGAAAATTTTATATCTACATTTAATTTTATACGTTTAAATTAGAAAACTCCATTCGTGCCTTGGAGCCTAGACACACACTTTTTTATTATGATATAATTTAGATATATATCACGAACCTGATAGTGGAACTCGAGCGCCAAGTGGCGGAAAACGTCGTAGAGTGTGTGCGCGAGTGGTGGATGGTGCTTCACGGAAGGAGGCGGAGAGGCAGGTGGTGGGGACGCGGGGGGAGCGGGCGGTTTGGGCGGGGCGCGAACTGCGGCTGCAAGCGCCCCGGTGCCGGCTAACAGCAGTCGACGCGCGCCCGCTTCGCTAGCCGCCGCCGGCCCGCTTTCCAGCCGAGCGTCCACGCACGTCGATATGTTGCTGAAACTGCAAACCATCAAAAAACCACTTACAATCATCACTTTTTATATCTACATATTTACATATTAGGATTCTGGTTATACAAGGAGAGAGAGAGGTCACTATATAAATACGACACAATCATCATACACCAAGTAAATATTACAGTTACCAATCCTGCTTGGGTTTTATGAAACAACTAGCTTACAAACATTGATAACAATTGGTAAAATCAGACTGCAGTTTAAAAGTGTTTCTTTGAAAAGTATCACATCCACCTTTCGCTGGCGGCTTCGCCATTACTTAAAATCGACTAAGTGCGAGCAGCGGGGCGGACTGTTTACTTTGGGCTTTAAAATCAAACTGGTGAGCTGTCGACTACTGCCCGCTCAAGAGATTTATGCCAAAATATAAACAGAGAGAGGTAGACTTCATAGTGTTGGAATGATTCAAAGAGGCAGTGATTAATGTTAATATTGAGGGTAAATTATTCATTAAGTAGTGAACTTGCCTAGGACTGATGTCTTCGACAGATTTGGGTCGAGCAGCCCTCCTGACCATATCCATGAAGTACTGCTCCAACTTGTCTTCCGATTCGGAGTCATCCGATTCAGCCACTTGCGCCAATTGGTAATCCATCTCCAAATTCTTTAGTGCCTCTGTAGATTTATACGAATTATCATTTATAAATATCCAATTCAATTATAATGTCAGAGAGGGTTCTAAATTCTTATGAAACAAGACAGTGTTTTCTTACTTGTATTGAGAAAAACTCCCGGCATATTCATCAGTTTGTGTTTGTTGACAACGTTCTTCTTTAGCGTAAAACTGTGAGCTATTACATCTGAAGCATACAAATTATAATCGTTAGGTATTAACATTTTATGGTAGTCCGAATTTTTCATTTCAATCAATTTTCTTGTGTTTAAAATAACACATGATCAAGTATTGAGAAAAGTTGTATACAAGGTGTCCCAAAAAACACAATTTTATAGATTTAAAAAAAAAAGCGTGAATTGGCTCGTCCTGTAATTTTTTATGGCCCTTTGATTATTTTGATTGTAATTTTTTTTCAGATTAGGTAAAAAAAATGTTTGTACTTCCTTCCTTCACACTTTCTTTTTAATCTATACTTAATAATATTATAAAGCTGAAGAGTTTGTTTCTTTGGTTGGTTGGTTGAACGCGCTAATCTCAGGAACTACTGGTTCGAATTGAAAAATTCTTTTTGTGTTGGATAGTCCACTTATCAAATAGGCTATATAGGAGCGGAGCTTCAATGAAAAATGTTGCAAATTTTTTTATCCCTTTTGAGGCGAAATTATCCCTTTTGAGAGATTCCGTCATACATGATTTTTAAAGTTACGTAAAAATCATGTATGACGGAATTGTTCCCCATAAAAGTTCTAAAAAATTCCGAGACAGCATTTATGTCTTTTAAAGTTGACTCACTATAAACTTTGCGAAGGTATTTTTATAATCTATATTAAAATCATTGTTTGCCTATTAAGCCTTTGTGCACGCTAATCTCAGAAACGGCTTCACCGATTTTCATATGGTTCTCACTGATATATTGTAGCAAGCTTCCGGTAATATTTTGTATATTTCATTCCAATCTGTTTACAAAAAAAAAGTTACGCGCTATACCGAATACCATGCTACTTCATATGTAATATAAAACATTTTAAAATTAAATAGTAATTTTCAAATACAAAATGTAATTCCCTATAATTATTTTTTATCTTAGCTTTTTATTAGGCTTTTTTTGGGAGTTATTTTTAAAGAACTGAGACTAGCGAGAAAAAATCGCTCGGCTGCCGTTACAATGGACACAGGTTCAAATCCCAGTCAACAATCTGTATAAATTGTCTTGAGCATATCGAGTTCATAGGACATAACTGATCACTTGCTACGACGGCGAGGGAAAACATTACGTGAAAACTAAGAAAACTAGCATTTCTCGAAGAGACGTTACTTTCTATTAAACTAATAACCAGGTGACATCTATGCAACGAGGGTCGCAAGACCAATTTTATTGTCGAGAATTGCCTTGGAAATAGAAGGAAAATTTGTCCCGCTTGCAATGACAGTTATCCAAAGTAAACTGACCTGCGACGGTAGCTTTAGCCTTCCTGGGCGCCTTGCCGTAGCCGAGGTCATCCATGTTGGACACGCCACCGAGGCTGGCGATCACCGTATCGCTAGCGCCCGCTGCCGGAGGACTGCTTGCCTCGCCCAGCTCATGCTCTACCAGCTCCTGCAAATGTCGTGTTACTATTCAGAACTTATTACCGTGAACACAAGTCTTACTTTTCAATTACATTGCTATTGTACGACCATCTCGGAAAGAAATTGTTCCAAGGGAAAACCAATTCCAAGACAGCGCTGCTTGTACTGCAACGTTGCCACACTTTTGTTACAGATATTTTAATAATTACTATGAAGACTTTTAAATGTGAGAATCCGTAATTAACTAAGGTTGTATCTTCGCATTGCAATTTAAGTACAGCATAAGCTGTGTTTTTTTGTTGGCCGTCTTAAATGTAAATATTTTGATATTCTTCAATTGCGGAAGAGTAATTTCGCTAAAAACACAACAGTCGAGTTCAAGCTATTGCTCTTAAGGTTATGTTTTTTTCTATAGAGTTTCTAATTGCTGATTAAAACTCCAAACGAATATTAGGATTATTCAATTCAGAATATTGAAGATGTGTCCTCTTACCTGTAAGAGGGTGGTAAGGGCGTGCCGGGGCCACGAAGGGAGTGTAACTGCGAGTCTCGCCAGCCCCAGGATGCACGCTGGCTCCAGTATCTCTGCGCCTCCGGACAACGCGCACAACCGTCCCACCACCTGCACAGCGTCAACGGCCTCCGTGTTTATTTGCAAACAAAACTTTGGATAGAAGATTGGCAGTTAAACAGGAGAGCAGACTAACCGTAACACAATCCTGTCACTCTAGTGTGATGGTTAGGCATTCTATTTCCTGTCGCACTAGTGTGGCAGTTAGTACTTACAATTTCCTAATACTCAGAAGAACCTGTTACCCTATCCCTTCATAAACCGTTAACCTTAATCCTACTATGATCGGTAGCGTACTTGCAGCACCTGTAGCGTTGCTCGAGTTATAGGTGACAGTAGCCATCTACCATCAAATGGAGCATCAGCCTGTCTGTCGAACTTAAAAAATGAATATTGAGATCAAAGGAAAGGATTTAAAATTATTTAAACAAAGTTGCCAATTAAAAACAATAACCCCAATTGTGTGGTTTGTCTAAAATTACTACACATAAACACCCCGTAAGAAGAGCGATGAATAACACAACGCAGCTGTGACTTCAACGCCGTTTTTATTGCGAGCGCTAAATTCCTTAAGTTGCCCGAATTTCAAGCGAATATAATTCTTAATTAAATAACTGTAAAGAATTAATTGAATTAAGAAATATGTTAACCTGTAAGAGAAAACAAAACACTGACAGAAACTAAATAATCTATTTCAAAGAAAGTGAGAACCACGGGTAAATAGCACTATAATTTTACTGCGAATATGCAATTCTTCTTTTTAAAAAGCTTTCTTTTTAACTTTCTTGCTGTATAATTTCTTTTATTAAAAAATGTTTTTAACAAGCTATATTTAAAAATTATAAACATAACTCCCGACATTTTATTAAGACC
Source organism: Bembecia ichneumoniformis (assembly GCA_910589475.2). Lineage (NCBI taxonomy): Eukaryota > Metazoa > Arthropoda > Insecta > Lepidoptera > Sesiidae > Bembecia > Bembecia ichneumoniformis. The sequence continues at coordinate 3,951,677 of OU342537.1, read as the reverse complement.
ATATTGTAATGAGCCCAAAGACCTATAACTGCTGTAGGTGAGTGAGAAATGCGCAAAAGGTGTAATTAAACAATGAGATAGTCTTACTTTAGCAGCGAGCAGCATCATGTCTTCGCTGGTGGTACTGTCCATGCCGAGCATGTACGTGACAAGCGCCTGAGCGAGCCGAGCGGCCAGATGAGGGGGCAGCAGCCGTGGTTGGGGGACAGCACGTGCGCCTCCTGCGCTGCCCGCCGCCTCTCCGTCCGCTGTCCCTCGCTTCTCTTCCGCCGCTATGCGCTGCATTCGCAAGGTACTACGACCGCGCTACATACATCAAACACATGTGACGGAAACAATTACAATCTGGCACAATTTACTTGTGGGTGGTTACTACCAATAGATGGGCTGCCCAAATGTCTGCTAAACTTAAACTATGAGATAACGAATTGTGAGATTTCTACTCTCAATTAACTAAACTACTCAATTAAATACAAGTATGTGTTGAGAATCCGTATGTATATACCGACGATATTAGCGAGTTTAAGGTCTATGATGAAGCTTAGCGTTATAAATCACTTATTGTTTTTTGAAAATACATGAATGGATCCACATTTACACTCACCCCGATTGATATCGTTTCGATGTCCTGCATCTGATATAATTTCTTATGTAGTTTTCGCCGATGCAACTTGCACTCGGCAGACCGAGGAGTGGAAGAATCGCAGGCGCTACTCGCACCGGGCCGACCTCCAGTCACCCAATCCCATCTGTAAATAATAATGCCATTTACAGTGTATTGTCACGTGCTATATGCATCTCAGTTAAAATATAAAATATAATAAACTCGCCTCGCAGATTCTTCGAAGAGAAAATGAATACAAAGGCGTTTAAAAATATTTTTTTATTTGATAAATGTTATTACTTACACAGTACACGATCATTTATCATTAAATTGTAAATTAATCGAGTGTGTTTTTTAGCAAATGCAATGACTAAATGCTTACATGCTTACATATATTATTTATATTCCGCGCGCGAGCTCCGAGATATCTTTAAGAAAGTTGTAAAGACTTAGTACAGAAATATAATTATTAGCTATTTAAAGAAAATATGAATTTCAGTGTTATACTATACAAGTCAAAAAATTTAATTTTTGATAAGTACATAATAAAACAATATACATAGTTTTCAACAAAAATATCGCTACTTAATTCTGTGTTTTGCATAATATGAAACTTTTACTGTGCATTGTATACAGACTTAGTTAATAAATTTAGATGTAAATATAAGTATAATATGTGGCCTTCTGGAAATTGCATCCTGACGGGGTTTGTGCGAGTGCTTATATAAAGAACACGTGACGTACCTGGTATTTTTGGCGGAGGAGGTCGCTGCGTCGAGAAGTGCGGCGAGTGCGGTGAGCAGCGCGGCGGCGAGCGCGGGGTGCGGTCGCGACGAACGCACCAGCGTCAGCACGCGCGTCGCTAGAGCCTGCGCCACGCCGCACGCCCCGTCCACGCCGCTGTACATCAGCATGCTCTTGCGGCACATGTACATCGTGACCACCAAGCATCTGTGTACACCACATTATTGTCACAATACAGACAATTGAGAATGAAAAGTCAATACTGGACCCAAATAATTCATCTAATACTTATTAGTCTGTTCATATTGGTTATCATTTAGAAAGGGTTTATTTGTATCAATATTATGAAATTGAAAATTCTTTTTTTTTTCTTCTAATCTTTGCGCCAATCTCTGGAAATGTAGTCGAATTTAAAAGTTCTTTTCGCATTTATTAGCCCGATAATAAATACGATAATCCATACGCGAAACCCGCATCAATATTCTCGGAACAATTAGTGTTCTGTAACTCTTTCTTTTATTGTTCCCTCTCAATTTCTGGTGAATATATTAAGTACTAGCTGGAGCCGCGACTTCATCCGCGTTGAAAAATAAAAATATAATGCAATAATGCAAAATATAGCAATAATTTATTAAGTCTTTATTGCTGTTAAAATAATAATAATAACCTTTATTTCAGACTTGACTGTGTCCATAGCTTTTTAAAATTATATTACTATACATTGTTATAGTTTAGCCAGGCATTGGATTTTTGTTTTTATATGACACTCGGGAACATTTTTCCCTAAGTGCTTTTTTGTATCCCCTACAATGTGTATGAAAATTTAATGATTGGTTGAGTAGTTAAGGCGTGAAAAGGTAACAGACAGAGAGAGTTCCTTTCAGATTTATAATATTAATCTGGATGGATATCACTATTTTACTGTTTTATTATAAGTATAATACATAGACAAAGACATACCTGTCGAGGGCCAGAGGAGGGCCGTCAACTGCCTGGAAGGCATCGGTGAGAGTGTCGGCGAGATGAGTCCCCCACCAGGGTGCCGCGCCGCACAACCGAGGCAGCAGCGTGGCCATAGCGGCCGCCGCCCGACCGCCCCACTCCCATACCAGCGGCGATACGTTGCTGCACCACTGCTGCGACAGCTCCTCGAACCGCTACATCACACGACAATTCTCATATACAATAAATTTCCACAAAGCAATTTCTTGGCACAATTTCTATTTTAATCGCCAATAACATTTCATTTTATTAACTAACATAATAGATTATAAATTTAAGAAAAAGTTGTAAGAATTTCTTGTGAACGGACGTTATCTATAGTTTGAATGACTACTTAAATGGTTTAATTTTATATATACATTATACCTGACGTATATGACCTACGTTATATATAGTAACCATCGGTCTAATTATTTATTAATAAAATTAACATATCTATTAACTGGAAAAGTTACCTATTATGTTACAAGAAGCTACTTTCAATTTACAAACTTACAACCCTAAGGCTGTTTCAACTACTTGTTGATTAACTTCCTATTTCGTACTTAAATTTTCTTATGTCTAGGAATATATTGCATGTACAGCAAATACATGGAAGTGTGCTTAATTTCAAAGCAAGCAGTCTCACTTCGCTTACAAAAATTAACAGGAAACCCTTCCATTTAAGAAATAAACAGTACACTCACCACATCAATGTTCCTCTTGCAACAAATGTACAGGAGCATATCCACTATACTCTCACACATAACTCTCAACTTATCTGTGGAGGCCCTTTCCAGTAACATATCTGATGTCACCTGACCCTTATTAATAATGTCCAGGATTTGCTCATTGCAATCCGTGTTGCTTTGCATTTTCTTCAATATTACATTGCATGTGTGCAGTTGCTGTTGCAATTCTATGCACTCGTTATAAGCAGTCATGACCTTTGAATCCGTATCGTTGGCCAAGTTGAGATATGCCATCATATGAGCAGCATTTCCATTGAACAATTCCAGGTAAGGATTTAAAAGATCCATTAATTTACCTGTAGCCAACCTGTGTATAAAAATTAATATTGTTAAATATCACTCCAATTTACATTTGTATTTCGAAAGACCTAATGGACGTGGCTTACCTAAATCGACAAGTCAGGTCCTGACGCAAAGACTCGAGTACGTTGATGGAAGCTGGAACATTGCTTATTTCTGCAATCTCCCCAAAGAACCAGCCTAGTGGTATCTTACATTTCATAGCAGACATTCCATATCTACCGATAGTGGTGATCTAGAGAAATAATCTTTGTTAAATTGCTTGCATTAATAATACTTTCAGATTTTACAGATTTTATTTTGTGAACAGACAGTAGACATATCTGACAGTCCACATGATGATAGTTGACACAAAGGATAAAGGGTGAATGGATGGGAGAGAATGGGATAGAAGAATGGACTTGTACCATCTTTCAACCACGCACAAATAAACAGAGAACACATAGCCATGATGTCACGTAAATATTTATGTATCAAAATTATTTCTGAAGTCTCGAAATCAAGTTTCGACGATTTTTGTCTGTTTTCTATAAGTGCAATTAACTTTGCAGCGAAAAAATATACACCTTCATAAAAACAGCAGTCAGAGCTCCAAGTGTTAATAAGTTCATAGTCGAAAAAAATGAGATACAACTACAAGTTTTACGCTATATAGTTTAGGATATTTTTACATAGATAATTTAAGGTGCAATTTTAGTTAGAATTTTTCTCTTCAGTTATGGTACTAGAACCTCAATTCTTGTTAAATTTCAAGGACAAAATAAGCCTTTTGATAAAATAAAGACTAAAAAATGTAACACAAAGGCTGCAACTAAATCTCTATATATAAAAATGAATCCCCATTTCCCTTGGTCACGGCATCACGCGTGAACGGGTAGACCGATTTTAATTCGGTTTTCACTAATGGAAAGAGGGATAAACGGGGAATGTCCATATATATAGGCAAATCCGGGCAAATAAATGTAAAAAAGATAAATGTACCTTTACTGTTCAAAGTGACCTTGCGCGTAATAACTACGCGTTTATAATTAATATTTATCATGACGCAACACACATTTTTATATTACTAGGACATTTTCTGTGACATTAAAATGGCCTACATCTGTGGATGTTATGTTGCAGAAACGATGTTTTAGCATAATTTTGTTTGAAAATGTAGGATGTATCTATTGATTAATATTTGAAAAGAGGAACAGAGATTCAGCCCATGGATGTTTACCTTGATGTATCGGCAGAGAGGTGGCGGCTGAATGTCCGTGAGCACGAGGTGCTTATTGGCGATGTCGGTGGCAAAGGCGAGCTTCACGCAGTCAGTCTCTTCGCTATTCACCCAGATGTCGATGCACAGTGTCACCAAGTCGGAGCACGACGGTATCACCTGGATTTAAGTTTGGAGACTTTGATCGAACTTGTGATTATTTTGTCTATACGTCTACATTATGTCCTCTTAGGCTACGGCCACACTACAAAGAGCCTCACTTAGCGCTAAGACCCAAGGTATTCGCGTAGTGACTGATCCTAGTAAACATACGTATTGCATACTAACGCGTTGGCCACGCTGCAAGCGAGGTGCCAACTTAAGTGTCTGATTAGACACCAAGCGAGACGCATAGCGAACAAATGTGTTATAAAGTTGCCTAGTGTGTTATAAACTTTACAATTTACAATGGAAAAAGTTCTAATTGCTGCTGTTTTGAAAAAAAAAATGGATTTTGAATTGAATTTAAGTTTTTCATCAGTGTGTGTCAACAAGCTAAGCACCTTGATAGCTCTAAGCTTGGCAGTTATAGTGTGACCTTTGGCCTTACAGAGATAAGCACTGTCAAACGCGGCAGTAGTGGTAGCTTCAACGATTGCAATGGAACAAAAATTGAGATATAAGATTTAAATGGAAGTAACAGTTTAAATCATTGATCTTGTTAACAAATAGAACTCACCACATCCGAGAGTCGAACAGTGTGTCCAAAGTCCAAGATAATGTATCGTCTGGCACCCGAGTGCATTCTCTCGACGACCAAGGTGTGCTGCGGAGGCCGAGTCAGCAGTTGTGCCCACGGAATACTGCATGGCTCCTGTTCCTACACACATTCACAGCATTATCTAACAGTAGAGAATATGTTACGTCAAGTGATCCTTATCAATCGTCATATGGATCCAACATAGGCAAGCAATCCTTGCATAAACTATGTGTTGCTTCGATAGTCTCGTGTACCGCCTATTGTGATAGTTTAGTGTGATGTAGTGTGCATTATGTTGCAGTTCAAGGTGCAAGGCTGTATCGAAATTCGATACGTATATTTAAGTGTTATTAAGGATAATTATAGGAAAGACACTTATTAATATAGTATATTGTAATCATTTAGAAAATTATATTTTTACTATGAGTTTTAATTAAAATGAACGAAAATAATGAAAAGACAAAACGCCTACTTCGTGTTTCATAGTTAACCGACATATCTAAAATAAATTTGTATAGTCTATTTTTAAGGTAGTATTTACGTGTAAAAACAGAAACACTTTAATCATGTAAAATAATGATAAAATATCTAATATGTATTGCTTTTTGTAAATTAATTAATTAAAGATATACCAAACAATAAAACGTAACGCCTCGTAAGTGGTTCATGGCGTTTGTGACGTCATTCGGTGAGCAAAAGAAAGAAAATTCGTTCAATTTCATCATTAAATATTTTTTTAATTTTATTGAATTACGAAATTAATGTAAAAAAATAACATGGAAGTACAGATTGCTTGATATAAAAGTAAAAACGAGTTACAAAGAGCTAAACGGCGATTTACCTTGAAGAACTTCTCTTCGGTAAATTCGACCTTGTCCTGAGGATCACACTCCATAAATGAATTCTCCACATCCTCCAGGGAGTCCGGGTCCTGAGAATTCTGCTTCGTCTGTCCCTCTTTTACGTAAGTCCATAGCTAAAAAAATATACAATAAATAACACGTTAGTTGTTTTTGTGTTAACTATTGGACTATGACATTATTTATAATAATATAATCTATATTAACATTTTGTAATTAACAAAGAGTATAAAAAAGGCAAAATTTAATAATAACACACAAACGAAAAAATATTAGATAAATACTCTTTTAACTGCACAGCACGACAAACGATTTTCAAACGAGATGTTGTGATGACACGACACATATTAACTTGCCCACGACATTGTTGATGTTTGTTTTCATTTTTTTAAATATTGTCGAGTTCTTTTTAAAAATGAAAAAGCATTTTAAGTATGATGTTTTCACATTAATAGAAGCAGTGGAAAATAAAGTGTGGCTAATGAACAATCATAAGGCAAATGAACAATTTAAAGACAAAATAGCGAAAAAAATGACTGGTGAAAAATGTATGTAACATATGTGAAAAATGCTCTACTCAAACTGGAGTTTGAAAATTTCGAAATAAAAAAATCGTAATTGTTTAGTTAATTTTATCACATTTTTGTATGACATTTAGATTTTATTTATTTGCCATGTCAAAGCACCTGCCGGGCTCACAAAGTATTCAGCGAACTGATTTCGTACGCGGAATACATGATCATAGACAATTTAATGGCCTGAGCTTGCGTTCATACGTGAAAAACTGTTGAACGCGACTGCATTGCACTGTCGTTGAGAATTCATTGCTCGTGAAAAAATTTACAAACGACAGGTTGCTTATCGTTCGTCGTGGTGCTGTTAAGTGTTACCGTGCTGTCAGCTCGATAGTCATTCAGAAACTGGCATTATGAATCCATAGGCCATGGCATGATAGCCTATGGAAAATCATTATAGTAATGCCCGAACAGTTTTTAATATAAAACAAAATCATTGTTTTCGGTAACTTATATAATATTTAATTAAGGATAATTTAATTGTGAGTGATGTTGGTAACCCAGATAAGTACCTGATGCGCGTCTGCGGGCAATGAGGAGACAACAGGGTGGTGGTGGCGGGTGGCCAACGACTCTAGCTTGGTGCCATCGGAGGCGCCGTGGCAGATCACGTGCAGCGGCATCGCCTCGCTCAGACCAGCGCCCACCACTTGCACGCTCATGTTCTGGCACCACCATGCGCCGCTGCTCAAACTTGCTTTGCCCTCTGTTGCACATTCGGAAACATTAACTTAGTGTGGTATACATTCTGTGCCGCTGCCGAACAGATGTGTAAAAAATTTATTCACTTTTGATCCTCGTAGGCACATCTCTATGCGAGTACTGGGGCCTTAGACAAAGTAGCATTCGCTCCGTAGCGAAGCGATATCGAAGTTCGTTATCGTCTCAGAGACAAAGGAATCGACACTGTAACACGTGATAAACACGTGATACCTTGTCATGATTTCTTTGTCTCTGAGACGATAACGAACTTCGATATCGCTTCGCTACGGAGCGAATGCTACTTTGTCTAAGGCCCCTGAAACTATTATAAAAAGGCATACTCTACTCAGGTCGGAACTCCACCAAAGCTGAGACGAGACAAAGATGTTTTAGAAACCAACAATAGGCTTTCGTTATTTAACTAACGATTTAACTTCTGTCTCCGCTTAGCTTCGGTGGAAATGGTTGAGAGGAGAGGAGAGATGTCTCATATTTGTATCGTGAGCTGTGCCTGGCAAGCTGGCGAGATGTGAACGGCATGCGGCGAGCGGCGCCGCTGTACCCCGCTTCGCAAAACCCGGCCGCTAAACTCTAGCCGCCGCAACTCCGCCCTGCTCTTGCCAATATGCATTTCCGCTAAGCTTCGGTGGATTGACCATAGCCCTTAACCTCTCGTTTGTTTTGAGACCCCGCACGAACTATACCCGCGTCTGTTGAAGTTTCTTAACAGCTCATGCACGGAGCGTACTAGCTTGTTTAAGCATCTTCACTCTGCTTCATCCGCTGTGTTGGAGTCCGGGTCGGGCCTTAGTATGGCGTGTGATTACGCTTCGTAAGGAACTAGCAAAGTGTTAATATAGCAATAATAAAAAAGTTAAAATTATATATATATATATATATATATAATATTTCTATATTTAAGAAAATTTAAGAGTTCATTTTAGACATTTAACCAAACACTACAATAAATAATTTCTTTAGTTATGAGTTTTCTTTTAGCTTGAAAGTATTATTACAGAAAATACATGTATTTTTTCTTAAGATAACCAGGTTGGATTAACTACTTACTGGATCAGTACCACAGACTTTACTAGCCCATCTAAAACAACTGTTCATTTACTTAAGCTAAATTAGTTGCGTATGAAAATCAATTTTGACATAAACTGGAAAAAGAAAGAATTAACGAAACATACCAGAGTCGTATGACAGGTTCAACAAGTCTTTCAGTTGGTAATCCGCCTTGGCAACCGGGGGCGCGGCTGTGTCTCCGGCGAGCACACTCGCGTACGATACTGGGGTGGAGCTACTTTTGCCCAGCTCTGGCACCTCCACTGTAAATATGCTGCGCTCCAACGGCAAACCGTACAAACCGAATCTTGAATCAAAGATGTAACAATGATAATCATTCAAATATTATGTTCCAAGTAAGAGCTGTAGACAGGCAGAAGAATGCCTGCCTGCTTAATGGTAGTTATCTACCCGTCGTCGCTAAGGTAAAGTTTAAAAAAAAAAAAACGATGCTTCAGTTAAGCCTAAAATTCTAAATAACCCAAATGTATTTAGCTTAGTGAGTGACTACAATCTTTAAACACAATCAGCGTACATAACATTCTTTGTATCAATTTTGCTTTCTCTGTTGCATTTCATTTCCGACTATAGTTTGTAATATCCACAGTGTACATACCTTGCTCGCAACAGGTGATGATAGACATTGGAGCGATTTCTAAGCGCCCTAGCCATCTTTCCGAGTAGCACCAAACACCTCGAGACCAATTCGCCTGCAGAGTCCCTGGTGCAGGTGTGCTGGGCGAGGGCCACCAACCACCGTAGAGCTCCGGGAGAGTCGCAGGCGGCCATGTACGGAATACAGTTGCACACACATTCCCTAAGTGTTTTCTCGAATGATAACTTCCAAGGTTTCGGCATTTGGACCACACCCCTATTGGACGAAATGTTTTATAAATATCAAAATATTTTCTTGTACAATACTGGCCTTTCCCTGCAGCAGCGTGACCAATGTGGACTTCAAATTCACAATTTGTAAAAAAAAAAGAAAAAGGCATATTTTCCCCACTAATATTATTAATGTGAAAGAAACTGTCTGTATGTTACCTTTTTACACCTTAACTATTCAAAATTTTGCATACACATTGTCAAGGATACAGAAAAGGACATAGGGTCCTTTCATCCAAAAAAAAGTACTTCAGAAAGATAAGGAAGATTCAGGAAGATTCTAAAAATAAAATTCCAATTTTTTTTTCAGGTGTTATGTTTTTTCGCGGACACCAGCTAGTAGTATATAAGTACACTCAAATATCATCTTATAAATAATAAATTTATAATTACTACGAAATAATTATAGTTTTAGCTTAATAAGCTTATACTACAAGGTATTACAATACTACGTTATACAAGGCCCGGATTTTACAGATATGCGGGATGCCTGTAAATTAAATAACGAAATCCTATTGTTTGTTTCTGTAAGATAAATACCTAACATTTTAAACCAAGAAACTTTTCAGCACACACCGAAAATGTTATTTTTTTTTACTTGATTTACAAATAATAATGTTGGAATTCTAAACTTGAATTAATCTAATTGAAGAAGTGAATTTAAACAATGCCTCCAGTTCTCCAAGAAAAGAGAGGCTATTTGTTAGCAAACGATATTAAAGGTTGGTTCAATAGTATTACAGATCGCCACAGACATGAGAACAAATAAACAACAAAAAAAATTTACTTCTAAAATGAAATGAACAATTTAACAAATGAAATCAGGCAAAATACTTGAAATACTCACTCGCTTGTAATCATCAAAATTTTAATGCACTTCTTGGCTATACTTCTATTTGCGCACAGTATACACGTCTTGATAAGTGCATCACAGTGCGACTCCACAATCTTTATACACTCTATCTGTTGACATTCCACTGGGTTCTGAGAGTCTTTGTCTTTTCCCTTATCTGACTTTGATAACCGTATTCTCTGTAATCTTATTGAAATAACCCAATTGAGTAAATCTAACGCCAGATTCCTCTTTTCAGAATCGCCTTTGTTTACGACTAATTCGCACAATGTGTTGAGAAAACTATTAGATTCCAGCATGGCTATTCTTTGCTGCCTCTCCATTGGCACATCTGTATGGGGACTCGACCTGACTGTTAAAGATATCTGGTGTAACCAATCACAACCAATAAATGTCGACCTTTTTGCGCTGGCGCTCTCGCCTTTGATCGAACCCTTAGACATATCGTTTGCTGGATCAAATAGTGTTTTAATATGAATCAAGAATGTTCTTCCTCGAGCCCTATACAAGCGCGGACTGGTCAATATCAATGTTCCAGATTGTCCTGAAAGATCAAGACCGGATGAAAGTAAAAGTGGACCCGCTAATATTTCAGCATTGTGTGCTTGAAGATACTCTTCACTGTTAACAGGATTTTCCATCATAGTAGCTGAATTTTCACAGTCGGTATGATAAACTGGAGAGTCAGGTCGCGTACAAGCGTCCTTCTTGTACCCTACACCGTGAAGGTTCTGTTTCAGTAGCGTCACTTGAATTATTGGCAAGTTTTCGGAATACCCACTGTGCAAAGTAAATCCGAATTCTATGTGAGCTAACGACGCAGTATAAGGCAGTGTCAGTTCCAAAACATGTTCATCCCAGGTCGATGAAGTGTTCTGCAATCGCCAAGTTCTATTATTCTGGTGGTCTGATCGTGGTCGTTGTGCGGGAGATAGCTCGCACCAGAATCCTGGTACCACTGCGCTGTAAGGTACTGTGTTATTGATCCCTTGAGAGCCCGTCAATGACATTAATGTTTCTAAATCAGACAAATCCAATTCAGACTTGTTAGCTATAATAACCGAGCCGGTACTATGGCCGCTGACTTCATCGCGTGGAGCTCGCTGAAGCATATCAAAGTCTAAATTTGCGAATTCATCCTCATCGATGTCTCCTACAGTGTCTGTGTCGCCATTATTTAATGCGTAGAAGTAAATCGTGCCTTCTTTTGTAGATGCGCTAAGACGCTCTACTGAGGTACAATATACGACAGATGTGAAGTGACCTTTTGGTACTCTTTTCTCTGATAACATATGAAAATTCGGTAACGAATATAACCTTAAAGCGCCGTCTATACCCGTAACCGCAAAGGAATATTGATTGTGCTTATCGGCTGGCAGTAAACATAAATCTACTGGACTTTCGTAATATGATAGCTTCTTAATAGACACGGGATTATCTTCAAGAGTGTATAATGTTTTAGTATTCAATTTATATAGAATAAAATAAGCTTTACAATCGGACTTGTCGGCCTTGTCTGTGGTGACACAGTCCTCGTCCATTATGTCCGCGTTAGTTTGTGTTACTCTCTTAATCGCCTCCGGATTGAGTCTGGATAGAACTACGAGTAAATGATCTTTGTCCTCAGTGGGATAAAGATGGGTCACTTTACAATCGTCAGTGTTCTCCAATTTAGGAATAATTAAGCACTGGAATGCTACACCCTGAGAGACTATTTCATCTTGAGGTGGATCACTGTCGAAGCCGTCGTTGTTGCTGTTACCGACTGCAGTTTGCGTCCCCCCTTTGCTTGCAGTAAATGTGGAAACTTTAACCTTCTCTGTATCATCTCCACCTTCGTACCATTTGAGGTCATACTGATCAGCTATCTCCGCTTGCCCTGTCATATTGAGGTATTGTGTTATAGGATCAGCCTGCTGCAAAATCGCATCAGTTTGATCTGCCAGCTTGGTACCTACAGAACCTATATTCCCACTCTTCCAACTCTTGAGTTGTGATATCTTGCCGACAAAATCTAGCGCACTGGCTTGTCCGGTCGGCGGCAATTCGGGTAGCAAAGCAGACAGTGGCGGCGGTGTGGTCGTAGCAAAATGCTTCGTAAATATTATCTTCTTAGGTTCCCACATCTTGGAATCATCTTTGCTTGAAGATGCGTTCAAGTTAAACACGTTGCTAAGTTGTTCATCTATTAGAGTGTTTGTGCATTGTGGAAGCTCTGTGTCCTCATCTGAATATTGGAAGTATATTTCATCATATATGCTCGCATCGTCGGTTCTGGGCACGGCGCAAACTTTTTTGCTGCCACCGGGCTTGGAATTTCCGCTATTGTTGGATGTATGCACTACGGTCGGAACAGAAACACCTAAAGAACTTTGTATATCATAAGTAAGCAGGAACAGCATTCTGTTTGTGGAAGAGACATTATTTTTTGCTTCATTCTGATCATTCATTGCTTTTATCATTTCATTTGTTTGACCCGGAATCCCCAAATCAAACAATGCTTTGCTGGTGTCCTCTTCTCTTATGGGTGCATCTGACTGTGCGGAATTTGTCCTGGTTATGACAACACCACATATGAGTGATGGCTTAGTCTTTCTTGTGTGGACTTCCTTGTCCGTTCCCTCGGCGTTTTGTGCTTGAGAATGAGCATCTTTCTGGGATGTCAAACTGACGAATGCCATAGCTGTGAGTTGTAATTCATAAGTAGCTGAAATAATAATTGACGTGTGATTAACCTTTTCCAATTTCCAATTAATCATCATTAACTTACTAAAGGCAGAACTTACAGGTATCCTTTTCTAAACTAGTAGACCAGACTTTGTTGGAGTCTGTTGCGAGTATTCCACTAAATATGGAGTCATAGGGCGAAACTTGTATAACCTTGACCAGCTTGAGGCCACAGTCAAATTTCCAAATGTTGACCTTGCCCTCATCGGTGCCAGTGGCAATGAGATCCCCTGTATTACCCCTGGATACGACAGTCACATTTGGGCTAGGAACTGCACACGCGGTTGCGTTTGTGACCTGTGAAATAGTAAATCAATTATTAAAGAATTCCAAAAGGCTTGTTACAGAATTTATTGAATCCAATTTATATGAATCATGATGGCTCACCCAATTAAAGATTACCATTTTATAAACATTAAATAGTATTGATATGGTGACGATATTAAATAAATATTTCCAAGTAGTTGAGGTGCTTGCCTTAACACTCTTGTCTTGGATTCGATTTCAGGCAGGACCAATTTTGAAGTCACTTGGGCAGCCCATCTGACAATCGTGAAACAACAACAGTTTTCTGTTGTGTTTCGGTGAGTGAGTAAGACTCCCTTTTACGTATCTTTTCTTAATTCCTTATCATTAATTCTGCTATCAATCAAGTGGACCTTCTGCCTGTCTGACGTTTATTTTAAAAATGTTATTCTGTTACTGTTCTATAATTATTATAATGGAAACGATATATAAACAATGCTGTCTCGTAAAGAGTGTTGAGTGAAATATGTGATGGAAACAGCAATGATGCTCACTGGGAAAAGCAGTAAACTCCTCGTAAGTAGATCACAAACCAGGGTTCGCGAAAATCCGATATTTATAATATTTTCTATAACAAAATATCCAATACGAATAATGCAATTTTCTGTCTGCAAGTAGTTTAAACTGGTAGGGTAAAAATGGTAAGGTAAAAAATTAAATATTAGCTTGATTATTACCCAAAAAATCAATCACTATAAAAATTTTGGAAAAAAATTCAATTATAAACATGCAAGTCCTCTGATCAGATCTCTAATAACTTTTTTGATAATATCAGCCAGTAAACATCAGCCTGCTAAATTTCTAGTTCAGAACATATTGAACATATGTTGTGGTCTGCACCACAACTGTATACTGAGTCAGGGTTCCTTTTCCTCTTCTTACTTGTTCATATATTTGTTTGTTTATAATTATTATTTGTTCATATATGTATATTGTGTTTATTTAGAGGAATAAAAGATGCTTTCTTTCTTTCTTTCTTTCTTTCAAATATCAAGTGATATGTATCAGTTGATATACATACACTATACATTGGCGAACCATGTCACAAACAATATAAAAAATTACAACAGTAGTACAATACTTACAGAAATAGGCACGTTGTGCGTATACTCGCCCCGTACAAAGGGGCAGTTTGGCGAATGCCGCTCGTGTTCAACCCACGGCTCGTCAGACTTTTCCCAACAAACTAAGCACACTAGACAAGTGAAACACATTGCCCGATCGTCCCCACTAGGGGACGGCTGGTGGTAGAAACCCGCCTGCGCCATTCGAGCCGGTAACGCCCATCTGTTACAATTAAAAAATATACTTTTAAAAATGTATATCTATACTTATAAAATTGTTTGTCCTGACTGATTTATAGTTTAAATTTGGAAAATAGGTTTATTTTATGACGTAAGCATTTGCTAAGTAAGGATTTTTGTAGATTTTTGAGGATTTTTGTTCAATTTCGTGTGAAGACAGGTCGTTTGCAGATAAATAAATAAATATAGTCTCGCAAAAGAAAATAGAGAAAGAAAAACCGAACAAAATAGGAAACAAATTGAAAAAAACTTTTTTCAAAATAATTATGATCCTAAAATATAAACTTTCAATTAATAAACCATTACCAACATATATGTTTAAACAGTCTTTTTAGAAGATTTATATATTATGAGTTAGTGTATTATATGATGAGTATAGTTGTATAATTTTATTGCTTAAATTTTACAGAGTATTGTCATAATACAAGATCTCTGTCTAAAAATTCAACTCCCAACATTCCTTTAGATTACTTGAGTCACTGTTTTTGTGTAATATGATGGCTGCCAACTGGTGCAGGACAAATAAAATATTGTTTTAAAAAAAAACAACATTGGCCATTTTTATGAAGAAATCGAAATCGAATTAAGTTAACTGTGCAGCTGAGCAGGCTATGTTAACTTACAAAGCAATAAACACTAAATTCACTAGTTGCTAGTGACAAATATGCTTTATTTTTCACTAGCTTTTGCCGGCGGCTTCGCTTGCAATTAAAATATAACAAATTCAAACATTCCTAAAAAATCTTGGAAATGGATTATTGTTTCAGAAATCAATATTACAAAGTTTACATCTTTAGTGTAGATTTTTGTATTTACACTATGTATTGTTGTAGTATTTTATGTATTAGTGTAGTCAGTAATTAACAACAGCCATCTTAGAAAATCAATTAAGATCAAGCCTACTTTTTTTAACTATGAAACATGAAATCCTTACTTATAATCCATATGAGGCCATCGCTTGAACGTCTCCTTACGTTCCGCCTCCGAGTACATCAACACCCTCGACTCCTCATCGCGAGAGTACGGCGTCAGTTCGTTAGCTCTTTGTCCGACAGCGGAGGCAATAGCGAGGGCTGGAATCCGGCGATTCTGACCTTTCAGTTCCTGAACCACTCCCGCTGTCACCAGACGGAGGGTTGACTGAGGTAAATGGAACAATACGGTGCTCCACTAAAACAAACATGGAAAAATGTACGTATTTGAATTAGAAATATTTTATTCACTAACAATACTGGTACTATGTCCCAAACACATACTGAGATCAAGGAAAGTTACTAGTGTATCAGTAACAATGAAAACAAATTTTATTAAACATACATAAAAGATTATTTATTTATTTATTTATTACTCACTTTAGCCTCAAATTGCTGCACATATATTTATAAATTATTCTAATGTATAAACTGTAAAGTTTTATCAAAATCTGTTCAGTTTACTTTTGAATGAAAGACTAACAAATATTCTGACAAAATTTCGTATTCATAATATTAATAGCATAAAATGTGGTTAATATTGCTTATCACTGATTTGCAAATAAACTTAGCATATTTTAAATGGGATTAAAATGTGGGTAGGCATCAAATGGATATTTTTAACTTAACTCAATGTAAAGATAAAAGCAAATACATGTCTTATTTTCTATTTAGTTTAATATTTTTCTTATTAACTAATTTAAAAATCAATAAATAGTTAAATTCATTTTAGATTCAAACTATTTATTTATTAAAATAATATCCATATGGCTAAAAAAAGCTTGCAAATTTTATTGTAGCTTTTTACTTGTAATAATAACCATAAGCTATGTAGATAAGCAATAAATTAATAACTTTCCCTAAAAAATAAATTTTATAGACATTAAATTATTAGATTAATTTAACTTTACATGTGGTAAAACAGTGCCACATTACAAGCAATAGGAGCTTACCTTTTGTGTCTTTACACCCCTTCGAACTGGTTGGTCTTCAATCGCATCTTTAAGTTCCTTAATAACATCACTAAGACCTTCAATGGAGTGGGGATCTAAACTCTGCAAGCACTGATAAAGAAGTACAGCCTGGAAAAGAAAACATTTTTTTGTAGTGGCAGGGGGTACACAGATTGACTTAATGAAGCACCCTGAAACAGCACCCTAAAAAACAGCATGTTTGCTGTTGCGTATATCAGCATGTGTGCAATTACGCCAGGATCGAGAAAATATGGCGCATAGTTGAGAACGCAGTTTTCACTAATATTTTCCAAACAATAGATAATTATTACGCAATAATTGTGTGTGTATATTTTGGAAGTTTCTATGCAAATATTCTGATTCCGTTAGATATTCTTCTAGTACCCAATGTAAATTCTCGTTTATATTTTTTTTTATTTTATGTTTTTTCATCACTCCTTTACGATTTTATTATATGTATAGATTACTTAAGTTTAACTTAACATACTAATGGCGACGCATGTAAGTTGGCTGCCTATTATATTCAGTTCTCTCGATGAACACACAAAACACACTAACATTAAACATATTAAAATATATTTAAACAAATTGAAGATTTTTAATCACTTTTTATGTATTACACCAACCAAACCAAACCAAACAAAATAGTCATACCGAATAATTATGAATATTTTATAAACTTATGCGAACACAACAAATGTTGTGGAAACATTAGTTTATCCAGTCACTGTTAGTCTCTAGATAAGAATTTTATTGTTTAATAATAGGAAATTGTTATTAATTAATTAATATTTACAAGTGACTTGTCAACCTTGTTCAGAACATATTCAATTCAAACATATTAAATTCAGAACATATTAACATATTAAATTTCTTAGTTTACTACAGCTCTATTATATTAATAAAGAAAGAAGCATTATTAAGAGTTATTTTTGTTACTAAGTAGATATTATATGATGGTCTAAACTAGTGATGCTCAGACTTGAATTGCTGGCAATTGACCTCAAAATTGTTAGACTAAAAGCAATGGACTCGGTAGATGCCACAAGTGTGTGTGAAGAACATACTTAAGTAGTATAGGTAGGTAGGATGTACCATGACTTAGGTAGGTCATAAGTATAGATCACTGCAAGAAGTTTCCAAAAAAATCTGCAGAAATCAAAGATGTCACTTGCCACGTTTTTCTGTGACAAATACCGCGCGTTCTTTAATAAAGCCGCCTTTCGCTGCTAACAGGGGTTTATTCGGACATAAAAAATGAAAAATGGAATTATGTTGGTTCATGTCATGTCACCATCAAACAAAATTTGTGAATCAACCGTTATCAGACAATATTACCTAAACATAATTTACAGATAAATATGTTGCAAAATGCCTATATTTTTTTTATTTTAGAGTAAATGATAGGACTGATGCCAGAGCTCAGTCCCATCATTTACTCTAAAAGAAAATCCAACAGCAATTTAAAAGAACTTTAGACAATTTACCCCTAAAAGTAACCTTAATTTTATGGAAACACCCATACACAAATCTGTCTATCACAAGATCAAACTGACATGAGACTTATCTTTACAATTTTTTTATCTGAAAACTCTCAGATATTTTATACTTTCAACTTCCTATATAATTCTACCTTTTGGTTATAACTTGAAGAGATATAGATTTATAAGTTATAAACTGCATTATCTATTTAAATTGATTTAAATATTGGTAACCAATGTTTGCAGCTTCAGCATACTGATGCATATTTGCTATATAGCATAGCTAACTATTGATGTGATATAATGCTATAGGACTATGCAATAACAAATATGGATTTTTCCAAACAGCATTAGACTACAGTATTGGTCCAATCAACCTAACCAATAAGGGTTAATTAATTAATTAAAAATAATTAAATGTTACATATCAACGTTGTCAAACCAAAATCTGCTATGTGCAAAAAGTATACTTTCGAGGTATTGACAAAAAAGTTTTCCTGAAATATTTTACATAATGTTTATTTTAAAAAAAAATTATTTGAAACTTAGGGTGTTATACCTAAACTCATTGGTATTTTATACATGACAATTTAATAGATTATTTTGATAATAAACTAAATTTTGCACATAACAGATTCAAGCTGCTGCACATAGCATGGTGTCGTAGTTTGACAAATAGTGCTCATAAGCACTTTTTATATGATTTTGCAGTTTATATGATAGCGTCAAAATGTTGAAATCTGAAAAAACTGCATATAGTTATATAGCAGATTTTGGTTTGACAATGAGGAAATGTAAAATTATGCATTAAGGAGGAGACAAACGCTAAATACTAAAAATATCCATTGTTTAAAAGAAATAGACAAGACAATTGCTTTGAAAAAAATATATATTATACTTTTTAAACATGTGAAGAACCAATTGTATTAATTAGAATTTTCGTTAAAGTAATAGAAACTCCACAAAAAAAGTTAGAACACAAGAAGAATTTGACCTTTATTGAAAATTCTCTCGAAAATGGCTTATTGCACGCATATGAATCCTGTACCTATTAATAAGTTGATATCAGATTAAAAAATTGTATTGATAAAAAAAATTGTTTTGTGTAATGTTCTAATGGTAAAAACAAAAAAACACCATTCCTGGGCCCGTTGAATTGTCTCCGCCGCCAGCGAGTTCTATAGTAAATGTCATTTGCCTCAGTGAATCCCTTAAATATTTGCTCTTAGTTAATAAAGGCAAACAAACCCAAATAGTAAATAAGATTATTCACATTGATAAACTTAACAACTTAAAGTTACCAGAAATGTCTCATGAGTTTTATAAATAAACCCAATATACAAAGGAAAACAAATAACTTAATTCATCAGACAAATAAATTAATTTTGCATTAGCTTTGTTTCATAAACAACAAAATGTATAAAGTTATAAGAATACAGAACATAAATTTTCTCTAAAGAAACTGAAGATGTTATGGTTAGGAATGATAGGAAATCATTTATTTTGTATAATTGCTGAATCATCATGTCAATTTAATAGTTATCAAAATTTGATTATTGAAGAGGTAAGATTGTATCATTCTTATAGACCAAAAAAAAGACATAGTTGGATTATCTACCATAAAATTTGTGCAGTTTTAATATTGAATTTTTTTAATGCCACTTTTTGTAGTTACATGAGGATATTACTGTGATTACACAAGCAGATGCAATTAATCTTTCAAATGAAAGAATGGCACACAATTCAAGAAAAGGCTCAATTAAAAAGTACCACCATAAAAGCTCTTTTAAATGTAACTAGCAATAATTTAATAAGTAACAAAGTTCTAACAGTAAGTTTAGTACATCAAAATAAGTTACTCATAATTTTACTCTATTGTTACTTACCTCAGAGAGGACTAGTTCTATTCCTATTGGTTTGTCAGAGTTTGATGATGGGAGCGGACGCTGAAGCGCCGTGTGTA
The DNA here is from genome assembly GCA_910589475.2 of Bembecia ichneumoniformis. Taxonomy (NCBI): domain Eukaryota; kingdom Metazoa; phylum Arthropoda; class Insecta; order Lepidoptera; family Sesiidae; genus Bembecia; species Bembecia ichneumoniformis. The sequence continues at coordinate 3,931,669 of OU342537.1, read as the reverse complement.
AGAGAAGGACTCCATTGTAGTCAGTACGGGCGCCAATAGCGTGGTGATCCCAAACAAACACACGATCCGCACCCGATGCGTACTCGACGCCAAAATAACCAAATTTTTCAGCCCCTTCAGTATCTGCACGGAAAGTTATCGAATATGACACCGGAATTGGAGTTGTTTATCGAGAACTGTCATACTCCAAACAATGTAGGGCACACGGATCGGAAAGATGATCTACGAAGATTTTTATTGACCATGTATGGTCTTGTATGCATAATAAGAAATTTATATACCGAATATCGAACAAATTTCTAACTGTTAGAAAGTAGGAACAGAAAATCGTAAACTTACCCACTAATATATGATACGATTGAAGTATCACACCAGAGTTAACGTCCAAAACGTGTACACGGTTATAAGTTTGCACCAAAATAATATTTAAGTTACTGTGGTATATTAAAGAAACAACTTGAAAGTTCATACGAATATAACCATCTTCTCGTAATAATAAAGAATCATCGCCCATCGTGGCCGTGAACACATCTGTCTATTCTACGTAAACGCCATTTGTAATTATTTTTTTTATGTCAAATACTTTTTGACAAAGTGGCCAGTTACAAAAAATGTGTTTTGGTGAAAAATATAATCAGTCGGTATCTAATCGATACATTGTACTAAAATACACATATTTCGTTAGTTGTTTTATTTTATATTTATAACTACTGAAAGAAACATATAAAGTGTTAATTTTTATTTACTTGTAAATAATTAATAGAGAATTATTTTTTCTACCTCGTGTAATCTGGCAACATTATTTACAGTTTTAAAAATATTTGATACCAAGATTCTAGAAAATGAGTAAATGAATAGACCATGCTTGCGAGTGTGTCAGCAGTTCATTCATCGTTCTGCTTCCGTGTTCGCAGGTCGCCCGCTTGACGCCGCTCGTGCTGCCCTCGCCCACGTGACCACGTGGTTGCCGCGCACCGCTGACGTCACCTGCTGTGGCGGTTACGCATCGCCGCACCCGCCCGCTGCTTCCACTGCGCGCTAGTTGCGCAGTACTTCGGTTCGCGCAGCGCTAGTTGTCGTGTCAGCCTTAGTAGTTTTAACTATAAGGTTGACACACTCTGACAACTAAAATCCGCTGCGTTCTGCGGTCACACTGAGAGTAACCTAACGGTGCCAACAACTCGGTGTGGGCGTTGACCCAAGACGCCTGTCAGTCCCCCGAGTGGGACTTACAGTACTTGGACGGGGCTAGAACCACCGGCCTTGGGGGTGACCCCTAGCCGACGCTAGCCGTCTCCCTCCCACCAGTCCGATCCTTCATTTCCATTCTCTGCCAGACGTTTGGGCGGGAAATAGTGTTCGCGGCTCTCTTTGTTCCGCAGGTGCTCACGAGCCCTTGCGGAATCGAGAGGGTTGGAACACCCGACCCTCGTTGGTAGAGCAGCTAGGACTACTCCCCCGTAAAAGGGACGCACCTAGGTACTTATACACGGTAGGTACTCACCATCACCTTTTCGCCGGTGTGTCCTACACACGCCGGTCCGGGGCTTCCCCCCGTGACCTTACATCATGGACCGGGCCATCCTGGTCCAACTTTTGCGGCAACTCCTCAATGAGGAGCCCGCAGCCTTCGCGGACCTCATCCGCGAAGCGCACGAGCCCATCCCGCTGACCCCCGAGTCGCCGATGGATGCGTCATCGGCGCGCTCGCGGTCGCTTTCGCCGACCCCTACCCTCCGCGCCCCGACGCCTGCGCCGCTTAGCCATGCCCCCTCCGCCGATGAGCTGTCGCACGGGGAATTAGATTCCCTGGACGACGGCTTCATCAAGGTGAAGGGGAGCAAGAAGCGGTCGCATACAAATACCGCCCCCGCCACAGTGCCGCCCAAGAAGCTGGCACCATCGAAGGAGACCCCTAAGGCCTCCTCTCCGTCCGTCTCAGGACAAAAACCCACCCCTCCGCCCGCCCCTAAGGCTCCGCCGCCTGTAGTCATACAGGACACGGCCAGATGGACCGCGATCCGAAATTCCATGGCCCAACGGGGAATCATCCCCCTCCGTGCCACAAATAGTGGCACCAACATCACCGTGAAGGTGCAAACGGTATCTGAATACCGCGCCCTCACCGACTTGTTAAGGAAGGAGACCGTCTCCTTCCATACTTATTCCCTCCCGGAGGAACGCCACCTCCGCGTTATTGTTCGTGGCCTTCCCGCCACCCTAGGCGATGACGACATCCTCGAGGATGTCCGAGCCCAGGACTTCCCGGTCCTCGAAGTCCACCGACTTCGTTGCAGGGAACGCGGCCCCCTCAACTTAGTACTTGTCGTACTAAGTAACAACCCTGATGGGAAGCGCTTCTTCGGCGCTTCCCAAATTTGCGGCTTGACGGGACTCAAATTTGAGCCCCCTTACAAGCGCGGCATCATTGGCCAATGCCACCGATGCCAATATTACGGCCACTCTGCTCGCAATTGTTTTGCGAAGCCGAGGTGCGTAAAGTGCCTGGGCAACCACGGCACCTCCGAGTGCCAACGCCAGAAGGACTCGTCAGAGCCACCGGCGTGCGTTCTCTGCGGAGAACACGGGCATCCCGCCAACTACCGCGGGTGCCCGAAAGCACCTAAGCGGAAGGCCCATAAAGCCTCCCGCCGTGCTCCCTCCAATCGGCCCTCCCAAAGGCCACAACCGCCAGCGCTCAACAGCGCTGGCCAATTCCCGCCACTGGCCAAACCAGTGGCTACTCCACCCGCCTGGCCGAGGCCCACGCCAAAGCCAGCACCCGCTCCAGCACCAGCCTGGAGACAGAGGGACCCTAGGGCCCACATCCCCCAACCACCGAAGGCATCTGCGCCTCACCCCCCCAGACCGGGACCAGCTCCTGTGTCTTCCCCCCCTAACAGCTTCGTCGACTTCGCGAGAAGGCTCGGCGAGGCTGTTAGCATGAGAGAGCTCATCGCAGTCTCTCTCGAATTCCAAAAGTGCAACGACACTTTTTCCTTTTTAAATTTAGTTGCGCAATACGCGCACATATTTGAGGCCCTGGAACGACTCCAGGGTACTCCATTTAATAGGTTTTAAATGGCCCCTCCGGCCAAAAGATTAGCTCCCTCTTCACTGTCATTAGCGTTCTTCAACGTTAATGGCATCACTGCCCAAAAGACGGAGATCCAGGAGTTTCTCAATTCCCACCAAGTCGACGTCATGCTAATTCAAGAAACCTTCTTGAAACCTAGCAGGCGCGACCCGCGTATTGCCCAATACTCTATAGTACGTAACGATCGTACTCCCGCCCGCGGTGGAGGTACACTCATCTACTTCAAGAGGTCCCTACACTGCATTCCCATCGACACACCTCCTCTTACACACATGGAGGCCTCGGTCTGTCGTCTTGCCATGACTGACCATCCGTCAGTCATCATAGCGTCAGTTTATTTACCCCCGACAAAGCCACTGTTGAGAAGTGACCTCGAGTTACTCCTCAACCTCGGTGACTCTGTCATCCTAGCGGGAGATCTTAACTGCAAGCACGCCAGTTGGAACTGTCTCGGGGCCACGCCAAACGGCGGGACTCTGAGCAGACTCTCTGACATTCTCAATTTTAATGTCATCGCCCCGACAACGCCCACGCGTTACCCCACAAACCCGAACCACAGACCAGACATACTCGACATTGCCCTTCTCCGTAATATCTCCCTTCACTTAACAGGAATTGAGACGCTTCACGAGCTCAATTCCGACCACCGCCCTGTCCTTCTCAAATTGGGCCGGCAGACCGATCGCTTTCCGCAATCCACCACGACCATCGACTGGAAAAGACTGAAGAAGTCCCTCGGGACCCTCTCTCAGCATCTGGACCAGATTCCCGACACAATCAGTGGGCCAGACGGCGCGGCGGAGGCTATCCGAGGCCTCGGTTGTCACCTCCACGACTGCATCAGCAGCTGCTCCAGGGTGGTCCCAGCGGCGAACGATCGCCGATGGGAGCTCCCTGAAGAAGTGAGGCGGCGGCTGAGGGCGAAGAACGCCGCCACTCGTGCCTATGACTCATTCCCTTCCGTGGAAAACCGGGTGCGGCTACGCTCCCTGCAAAGGGAAGTTAAAGCTCGCATTTCGGAATTCCGCAACAACAGCTGGAACCGTCTGTTGTCCGACATCTCGCCTTCACATCTAGCGTACTGGAGGGTGGCGAGATCGTTGAAGATGGATTCCAACCTGACCCAAACCCCACCACTAAACCGACCCTCCGGCCTTCCGGCGTTTGACGACGACGAGAAGGCCGAACTCCTTGCCGACTCGCTCGAAGCGCAATGCTCGCCCAGCCTCCAGCCGGTAGACGTAAACCACGTCGCCCGAGTGGAGGAGGAGGTCGAGCGTCGCAGCTCACAAACCCCCACCGACTCCTTGGACCCAGTTTCCCTTCAGGAACTGGTGGACCACATAAGGAGTTTAAGCCCCAATAAATCGCCGGGAATCGACGGTATCTCTAACAAGATACTGAAGATCTTCCCGGAGCTACTTTTGTCCCTACTACTAAGCATCTTCAATGCAGCCTTGCAAGATCGCTTCTTTCCAGCCGCCTGGAAGGAAGCGATAGTTATCGGCATTGCAAAGCCGGGCAAGGACAGATCCCATCCGTCTAGCTATAGACCGATCAGTCTCCTCAGCTCCATTGGGAAGCTCTACGAGAGAATCCTAATGGCGCGCCTTTCGAATTGTCTAAATTCGAAAGGTGTCCTTATTAACGAGCAGTTTGGTTTCAGAGCCAAACACTCGAGTGTCCATCAGGTGCATCGGTTAGTCGAGCACATACTCACAGGACTGACGAACAGACGCAAACGTGTTAGCACCGGAGCTGTCTTCTTTGACGTGGCGAAGGCCTTCGACAAGGTATGGCACGCCGGTTTGATATACAAGCTATATCAAATCGGACTGCCTGAAAGTCTCGTACTTATAATACGGGACTTTCTGACCGATCGTAGCTTCCGTTACAGAATGGAGGGCACTCTCTCAACACCCCGACCCATCAGGGCTGGTGTCCCCCAGGGCTCAGTCCTCTCCCCTACCCTATACTCCCTCTACACAAACGACATCCCTCGCACCGAAAAGGCCGAACTGTCCCTTTTCGCTGACGACACATGTCTCTACTACTCCGCCCGACATCGAGGGCTACTAACGCGTACCCTCCAATCCGCCGTCACCTCCCTGGGTGACTGGTTCGTCAAGTGGAGGATCGAGGTTAATCCCGAGAAAAGCGCAGCAGTGTTCTTTTCTTGGGAGCCGACTCGTCCCCTCCCTGACGTCCCTCGTCACCCAAAAGCCACTGATCGACTCACTCTCGGTCAGATCTCTCTCCACGGTCAAGTCATCCCATGGGTGAACGAGACCAAATACCTCGGCGTCACTCTCGACTCGAGGCTCACCTTCCAACCCCACATCAAGCGCGTCCGCGATCGGGCAGCGTTTATCCTCAGTCGCCTATCTTGTCTCCTAGGTAGGCGCAGTAGAATGTCCCTTCTTAATAAGGTGACATTATACAAGGTCTGCGTGAGACCTATTATGACTTACGCCAGCACTGTGTTCGCACATGCTGCCCGCACCCACATTAATACTCTCCAACGGATCCAAAACCGTTTCATGCGAAATGCCGTGGCTTGTCCATGGTATGTCCGCAACGTAGATCTTCACTACGACCTGGATCTCCCGTCTATAGTCGAGTGCATTAAGGATTTCGCCCTTAAGTACTACGACAAAGTCCCTCATCACCCCAATCCACTAATCGTGGATTCGTTATCTTACACCCCCGATCCCGATGTTAAACACATCCAGTCCTGTAGGAGGCCCAGGCACGCCCTCCTCGACCCCGACGACCACATCACGGCTGCAAATGCCGTCCTTTATGCTCTAGATGATGCCGTACAACCGGCACCTAGACGCCCACACGGAGGCAGAAGGAGAGGTAGACCTCCCAGACGTCTCCGTGGCCCCATGCGTTAGCGCTTCTCAACGCTAATAGCCCCCGTCCTCATACAATGAGGCGGGGATACCGATGTCCCCATTCACGGCCATTAAGCCGCTCCCCACCGCCTAGTTAATGTCGTTCAACCGACAACTAGGCCTATACGGAGTGCCAGAAAGAGGTTAACCTCCGTGACCCTCCCGGGTCTCCATATAGCAACAGTTAAGCTTCCTTTAACTGTCAGCTTCCCCCTTCCTATTTCGCGATTTTCCCGATCGCTGTGTTTGCAGGGCTGAGTGTTTTTAAACGCTCGCGGCAAGGTCCGTTTACGCTTTAAAAGTCCTAGGACTAAAAGCTAAGCAAACCGGGAGAGGTTTTAGTGTGTAAAAATCTCACATAACCATGAGAATATAAGCAGTCCACAGTGCTGTCTTATCCCTTCGCAGGTACCTTTTGAAGGTTTCCTCTCTCGAAAACAAAAAAAAAAAAAAAAAAAAAAAAAAAAGACCATGCTTGCATCATGCTTGTACCCAAAGATTGTACAGATATTGTACAGACTAATACAACATCTTTGCTTGTACCGTAATCACAGAATAGAAAAAATAGACTTTATATTACAGAGTAGAAATAATTATTTTTATCTCAGCTGTAGGCTAAAGTACAACATAGATATTTTAAAACAAGGAACATTAGTACTCTCTAGCGAGAGTTTTAAAACATATACAGTCGTATACAGTGCTGCCAAACGCGGGGAATTTCCCCGAATAACGGGCAATGCTGAGGGGGAATGAGAGGTTGGCGCGGGGAGATCGGCGACCTTGAATATTCCAGTGAAACTTTGGAAATAAATCACACGATTATGTCGAAAATAATTCCCGAGGGATCATTAAAAATTGTGGCGGTGCCATCGTCGTCAACCATCACGCGCATTTTCTCTATACAATTTTATTTTGGACTAGCTAGCTATGCCCGCGACTTCGTCCGCATGGTATTCCGAATAGCGTTTAACTTTTTCTTTGTAAACCGATTGGAATGAAACAAACACTAAGAACTGTCCACGGAGGCGTAGCTTCACAGACCATAGAGTATCTTTTTATATCAGACGCTTCAATAGCAGTAAGCGCGTCACGTGCCTCCGCCTCGCCTCTTGCAGAAAAGCACTACATTATCAAATAACCCTTGTCATTGCTAACATGACTTATTTATTAAATTATCAATCACTATCTTTAGCCCGCGACTTCATCCGCTCCCCCTTTTCTTAAGAGTTTTCGGTTTATATTTCTTTATTCTTATTAAAGCTTATAGCTACTTACATGAGAAATTCTGATAAAAAAACTTAAATAGGTAACGACACATTAAACAGAGAGACGTTTTAAAATAAAAAATTCAACGCCTGACAAAAGTATATGAGCAAACATTTTATTTTTTATTGTTTACTAGCGACCCGCCCCCGGCTTCGCCCGGCGTCCAATTTTTATATATATATGAACATTCCCCGTTTATCCCTCTTTCCATTAGTGAAAACCGAATTAAAATCGGTCTACCCGTTCACGCGTGATGCCGTGACCAAGGGAAATGGGAATTCATTTTTATATAATAGAGATTGCTTGCCAAGCGTTGATTTTTTTATATTGATGATGATGATCCTTCGAAAACAATACTATTTTTCTGGATGTAAGGTACCCTATGTCTTTTTCTGTATCCCGCTGACGTGTATCCAAAATTTCATGATGATCAAAGGTGTGGAAATGTCATCAAACAAACCACCCCCATTTCGCATTTACGTATATAATAGAAATTAAGATTCTACCTACTCTTCTGTACTTTCTTTTACTTGGACTGCTTGCTTTCTATGGTGAATTTTTTTAAAAGTGTTTACGTATTATTGCTTGTAACTAATATGCTTGCAACCAGATCGGAGACATAATCACATGATTATGTCGAAAAAGTCGGCATTTGTCTTTAAAATATATTTTCAGATGGTGGACCATTAAAGAAAAGGCAAAAGAAAAAAATATAATAAAATTTATTATATCTTAACAAAATATTATAATTTATATAATAATTTAAATGGACGGAATATTGCAATAACACTTTTTACTTACATTAGTACTTATTTCTATCACTTATCTTAATTTTTGTTAGTTATTGATTTAAAAAACTAAATGCAACTTTATGAGTATTTTTAAAGAATTTTTTGAAACAATATAAATTAGCTATATTATTCATAAACTAAACAGCGTTATGATCCATATGTAAGTTTTCTGAATTTTAATGCAACACTAAAATTCCCACGACTCAAGCCATTTCAAGCCAGACATGGTGGAGTTCGCTTCATTCGCTAAGGGTCCATTCATACCATACGCGAGTGGAGAAAATAAATAGAAACTGTAAACGGTTGTCGAAATGACGATTCCAATGGTACATTGATATAAGGTGTTACCCAACACTTCGCCGAGATAGCTCTTGATGCTCTTCAAAAGATATTCTGTTAAAATACCTGGAAGCAAATGGTTTTTTTTTGTGTTAAAACAGAATTTTTTTTTTTATTTTTACACTTCTACTGAAATAAGGATTTATTAATAATTTTTATATAACGATTACAGTTACAAGTTATAACATTTTAAAAATCGTTATTTCAGTAATGTTAATTATTATTGGGAGATTAGGTACTTTTTTTGTGTAAATATTATTTGAATTAATTTAACTATTCAGTTTAAGACATGAAAGATTTTTGTTCATATGAAGATCGTAAGACAGGCGACGGTCCACTTGATTAAAGGTGGTACTGTCGCTTATAACGCAACTGCAAGAGATTAGGAAGAGATAGACCAAGAAGCTTTGATATTTCTTATTCACTCACGGAAACACAACAGCACAAATGCTGCTAGACGGGCTGCCCAAATGTCTGCGAAACAGTGTGCCCTGCCAATATTAAAAATATTGGATAAAAATTGTCCATATTGAATCTTTAATTTATTTATTGGTGATTAATGGTAAGGTACATTTATTTATTTTGTGTAAAACTATTTTAATTACTTTTTACTGTTCAGTTAAAGACATAAAAGGATAAACATATTTATAAACGTTGCGTTCAAAAATCATAAATTGGGCAGCTAGTCACTTGTTATTGTTATATTTGAAGTAGGGTCTCAATTGTTTTCCTCATGTTACAGGCCATAGAGTTAGTATGTTCACTCGTTTGTTAGTGTATAGAGTAATGTTACTAAATTGACATTAAAAGTAATGTAAAAGCGCAATTGTGTACTACCGGTGAGCATTGAGCTGAAGACTAATGCCGGGAAGTAGTGATGGAAGTACAGGACACGGCCCATCGCCCAAAAGGGCACATAGTGCAGTGCCCATCCAGTGCATGTCCATCCGGCCGCGTTCAACAGGGCTCTCTCCTCGCCACCTATTCAAAGGTATCATTAAATAGACATCGATTCACTAATAGTCTCAACATATAATTTTATATGAATTTGTGACTGTACATTAGATGGGATGTCGCTTGCAGTTGGCGGTAGCGATAGTTCCATAGACCGTACGAAAGCAGTACAGCAGGAAGGAAAGATATAAAAAGAGACTCTTGCTAGCTGTTGTTGAACACAACAGCACACATTCTTATGTTATGATGTTAATATGTAGTGACATTGGGAAGTACTTAAAAATAAAAATAAAAAATATTCTACAACAGATATAACCCCTCTGCCACACTATGCTCCTCGCGCTGCTGCGATATTGCTCTTCCTGTTCACACACTGCTTTACCCGCGCAATGAGGGTTTTCTGAAACGGTCTAATCTAATTGAGATGGCAGCACTGTAGCGTCAGGTCCAACAAACTGTCAAAATACATACGCGAATGGCAATTTTCAATAGAATTTCAATAACTTATGTTTAGTGCCTACGACTCTGTGCTATCTGACAGCTGTTTAGACCTGACGCCTACGTAGCGCCGCCTGGTGGCAAAAAAAGTATCGAAAACCCTCATTAATCGCGACGCACCTAAGTCGTTTGCCTTAGCAATATAGTGAATGTTGAAATTGTGGCAGCGTACGCGCTAAGTATGCATTTTTAGTATAAATGATTTTATCAATTATGCCAATTATTATAATACATTATAATTAATATAATTATATTAATTATTTTTCATTAGTGGTCGGCGGCATGATTTTAAAAAGGGTGTTAAAAAATTACTCATGACGTGCTTCCGTAACGAGCGCTAAATTCGGACTTCGTCTTCTCGCGATTATGTGGCCGCCTACTCGCGCTCATGTTGCCGATCCTTTGACAAAACAGGGAACGGTGGGCATGACGAAGAGCATAACGTGCGGCATGACGAATAACTTAGCGAAACTACGTCTCCGCCTCCTTTCCTCGCTACTTCCCATGGCACTCGACGATTGTGCGGCAGGACCAAACACTGTACGCGATTATTTTACAAATTCTAGTCCATGTGTTATTCTGACATTTAAATTGTATTACTGTATATTTTCGTGAAAATCAAGTCAGTAAAAAAGATTGACGAACCCATTGGTTAAGACGCTCGCCTTAGTGCTCTGACACAGGGGTTTTGGGTTCCCGGCTGGACCAACTTTTTCCCCTAGTCTGGGTGTATTGGCAGGCACACTGCGGTTTGCAGTCAATTGGACAGCCTGTCTGGCAGTAGTAACCACTTACAGAAGACAATTGTGATATAACAGCAATGTGTTTTAGTGAGCGAATAAGGGTTGCCAGTGCCTATTTTCCTATACCTTCCTAATCTCTTATACTTAATCCCCTACTAAGGTCGGCAGTAAAGTTGCAGCACCTGTGGTGGTACTTGCGTTATAGGCGACGGTAGTCACCGACCATCAGGTGGACCGTCAGCATGTCTGACGACCTTTACATAAAAAAAAATGGTTTTTGTGTGAAAGAGTAACAAACATCCATCCTCACATATATTCGCTTTTATAATACTAACTAATTATATAGTAGACCGATTATCTCTGAAACTATAAGATTTGTTATAGCCATTCTATTCGTGAGAAACATAGACTATAATCGATAAAAGTATTACTTGAAAATAAGTAAAAAAAGGACCATTACATTGCTAAAGTAACACATGCATGCACCTGAGATTTGTAGTAATCACCTGGTAAAGGCTTTCCAGTCGCTTCTGCTCTTTTTGATCGGATGGCGTTGATCGTGTATATGACAAAGAAGATAGCCAAGAATACCAGATTCGTCCACCAGACCACTGGGTTGCCCAAAAGGTAAATCCTATGACCGCTGCCTGAGAAGAACTGACCCTGTGGAATAGTTTTGATAATTTATGCTATTTGATGAAACTGATTTATCCTGTGCAATCTCCGTAACAATGGAATTAAGCATAACTTGAAAGAAAAATTAACATTTTTTTTTTAAATGTATAAAAGAGAAACATTCTAATTTGTTTGTCAGCTGATTTTCATTCTATTTTTGATGCCTGGAAGAAATCGTTATAAAGCGATAAGGCCGCCTTTGTACTATTGTTTGCATCTGCAGTTAAGCAGATTCGACGCCTAACGGATGTCGAAACAGCTAGTATTGTCTATTTTAGTTGCTTTCACGGTGTAATGAGTTATGGGATCCTTCTTTGGGGTGGCGATGCGGACATAAATACTATTTTCATTTTACAAAAAAGGGCCATTAGAGCCATCTATCAACTAGATCCGAAGTCTTCCCTCAGAGAAAAGTTCAAAGAAATTAAACTGTTACATGTCAGTATATTTATGAAAATTTAATATACGCCCATAAAATATTAGTCAATTTAAAAATAATTTAGATTTACATAAGACGCGACTCCACAAGATAAGTAATTCTTTTATGGGTCAGTGTATACGGTTTTATAATAAACTGCCTGAGATGATCAGAACCTTATCTATAAATAAATTTAAAGATGTCATTAAAACCAAACTCCTCTCGAAAGGCTATTATAAGGTTACTGATTATTTAAGTGACAATGAAGCCAGGAATTAAAGCCTCGATTCGGAGCTCATACTATGTTTAGTATTGTATATGTATTTTAAGTATTAAGTGTATAATTGTTGTAATTTTTATATTTTAAAGATGAGAAAAAGAATAGTATCCTGAGTTTCTTTCGGAGTTTCTTCTCAGGATCGTCATCTTGGCTTTTTTCCGAAACCCTGGTAAATTTAAATAACGATCATAAGAGTTTCTTGGAGGAACCTAATTGATAAATAAATATTTTGATTTGCTTGTTCTTTCTTTCTTTTGTATTCTTTTTTGTATGTTTATAGTACAAATAAAGAGTTTAATAATAATAAAAATAAATATATTTAAATATACTCGTATGATTAAATAATAATATATTTAACCAGAAATATTTTCTATTTAGTAATAATGATAACACAAATTTCATGACGGCATGGTCAGAATTAAAACTCAGATAATTAAATCAATAGTCACCCGGTAGTTGATGGGCCACTGCCAGGGCTGGGAGGTGACCTCCCCCTCCTTGGGTTTCAGACCAGAGTTGCCCTGGAACATTACCGCGTGGGACTCCAGAAAACGCTCTACAAAACCGGACGCATAGGCTTCAAAACTCATTTTTGGCACTGAAACCAAAGTATACGCTCAATTAAATCACAAATTTTGAAAGCATATTGAAAAACGACATAGTGACATGATGTCATGACTGGTGAAGGTATACTTGATAGTAAATGGTTACTGTTAACTTGGCACACAATAAACACCTTGGAATTAGGGGAAGGATATGGATAATAAATTCTAGCATCTCTTACTAAAGTAGTGAAACACATCTGCATGAGTGTTATAATTTCGTGCTGGACTCCTTTAGAAGGGTGGTTTAAATAAATGCCACAAGTCTAGACAAAACCTCTAGGCTAAGCAGGTGGCAATAAATTTACAGATGCAGTCAATTACAGCATCACATAAGCACAAAATCAATTTTATGGATGCAGTTAATTACAGCAAGCAATGTGACCCTAAATAATCTCTGATTTCGCACTTTAACCACTGTGCCTTCGGGCTTACTCTTAGTAACATTAAAAATTTCAAATTCAAGAGTTTTAAGAATTATAGCCGTTTTTAAATAGAACTGTATGATTATAATTATTTTAAGACTAATCGCATATAGAAAAATCTCCATAATATCGATTCGATACAACTTTTATGTTCCTCTGTCACCGTTGATTCAATTGCCTCTACCGGATCCTAGCGCTGTCCATTCATCTTCATTTCGAATTTTGAAAGCAAAAATAGCCTGTTGGGGAAATAAATTAGGCAGGATTGTTGGACTTGTGATCTGGGGCCTTAGACAAAGTAGCATTCGCTCCGTAGCGAAGCGATATCGAAGTTCGTTATCGTCTCAGAGACAAAGGAATCGACACTGTAACACGTGATAAACACGTGATACCATGTCATGATTTCTTTGTCTCTGAGACGATAACGAACTTCGATATCGCTTCGCTACGGAGCGAATGCTACTTTGTCTAAGGCCCCAGGTTCATTATTGTGCAACAAGCAGAGTTCTCCACTGTCCAACTATTTAGGCCTCTATAATGTTATATGGTGGAAATTTCTTTTATTATGACGCGGACACATTAAGGGAATGTAAGCGATCAAAAGCCTGCAAGCTCAGACAGTTCGATCTGTATGACGCTTACTTTGGGTACTGTCCTCAGGGTCGGGCCTACAAATTCAAGCCCACAGTGTTGGCGCCCCTGAGGCTGCGGTTACGAAACGAGCGGAGCGGGACGGTGTCTCCCGCCGCCCCACTACGCCGTGTTCGAAATCACCAAGCTTAAGTTTGATACATTTGTTTGATCGCTGTCGCCCGCCTCGCTCCGTTATTTTCGTAATCGCAGCCTGATACTTTTATAAGATTCTAGAAGTTTTTGAAAGCAAGTTGCACTTATTTTTAGTACACACATCGCTTTTAGAACGATTAGGTTATTTGTCTTTAAAAGCATATGTTACGTAATGAAATAGTATTCCATTGCCAATCTAAAGAAAAATCACTCGTTTGCGATGTCTAAATTTTGGAGGTATAAATTTTTCAGACGCCATGAATTAATTCAAAGAGGCAGACAATATAAAATAAGTAAGCGACAAAATAAAATAAAATGTGATTACAATCATCAAAGACGTTGTCCTCGACATTCCAAAGAGCATTCTTGTCCCTCAAGTTAGGGTTGCAAGCCACCTCTTGCTGTTCGTAGCCCCATTTCGGCAGTTGCTTGCCGGTGGTTGTTAGTGCACACGACTGAAATGTTCACAAACAAATAAGTAACCAATTAATTTAAGTCCCAAATATAAGTAACATTAAAAAAAATGCGCGTGTACAGAGTGCGTCTGTCAGAAGTGAAATTTCTTTGGCGATCAAATATATAGTAAGCAGATATCTCTAGATGTCAGAGATGTCAGAGTAGTCGTTATTAACTGCCTGTCTGGACTTACCTACTAGCGACAAGGTAACCCATAATTTGTATTTGTACTTAGTATCTATGGAGTTTTTTTTTATTACTAAACAAAATAATAATCGTACCTGTAAGTAATGCACAAACATGAGTTTACTCCTAACCGTTTGAACTTCGTCACCATCTTTACCGCCCGATATTATTATTTTCCATACATCGTTTGCATCTCCTACACCATCCTAGAATAAAAGAAGCAACGTAATTTTTTTTAAAAGCAATCTTAAAATGTAATACTATTTCTGGATTAGATTTTTTTCTACACAATAATTGTGCTAACAGACAAATTAATGAATGATCCCTACATTCCATTTATATTCGAAGAATATTGTACCTATTCGACTTTACAAGGATATAAACTCCGAGATTTTATTTTACTGGACCTCTGGAGAATAGTCATTATTAAAATACGTCAACTATGTATGCCAAATACTTTTTATGAAATTGTTTTAGCAACATCGGCTGCTGGAAGCTACCCTTTATTACTATAAAAGATAGCAGCAGTGACAGCCCATTGAATGCAACCTCGGCTATATGGCACAATAGTGGCAGGTTCAAATTAATTCATTAGGAAATTAATGAATCTTACTTATCAAAGTAGGTTATATTAACATTTAAATTCTTTTTTTTAAATCAAGGTAAAAATCACAGTTTTGATGTCACGATATCGCGCGACCCATCTCTGGAAATTTTATTTGTTGTGCTTCGTACATAGACAAGCATAGACGACGGATAGACAAAGCGAAGCTACCTGCTCTGCTCTGCACCTCCGCCTCGCCGCGCACATACCTAAGGCGTGGTACAGCGACATTGGTCAAACTATAACCCACTGTTCCTGAGGAATCTTACTTTTTTGAAAAGTAATAGTATAGTATTACTTTTTTGAAAATATAGGTTGCCTGTGCCAGACGTGCTAACAAGTTTATGACTGCAGAATAAAATATACCTAGATGCTTCGATGATGAAAAACATATAACGAAGCATGTGTTTTTAAGAAGAATGTGGTCAGACGCAGTGATATAAAAGACGACAGTAACCTCTCCGTATCCGGTGACCTGCATGTATTTGTGGGTAAGAGGCGCCCTCTCGCGGTGCGAATGAAGGTTCCTTGCGGTATGGCCGTGGGTCAGTCGCACCAAATCACCACTCCGCACCACAACAGTTCCCTCTACCCGCTCGCGATCGTATGGCTTTATTATCCAACGGTTATTCTCGTCTTTGTGTGTGTACGTTGTGATCTACAAAAAAAAATGTGTCAATAATGTTGAGTTTGAATTAAGAAACGATAAATAAATCTCTACACAAAACTCCACTATTTACTTTAAAAACAAGAAATCCTTATATAAATATGTTTCTTTCTTTTTTTATGTAAAGGTTTCAGACAGGCTGAAGGTCCTCTTGATGGTAGGCGGCTATCGTCGCCTATTAACACATGCAACGCCATAGAAGCTGCAAGTGCGCTGCCGACCTTAGTAGGATTAAAGATAAGGGATTATGAAGGGATAACGAAATGGACTCTGGCATCCCTTACTCACGAAAATACAAATAGCACACATGCTGTCATTTAACGATGGTCTTCTGTAGGGGAGTTGTTTACTGCGGTCAGATGGGGCTACCCAATTTATGACTGTGAAACGCAGTGTGTCATTACCACTACTATCCAGATCCAGACCAGAGCCAATTTTGAAAAGTTAATTTTTTCAAATAATGTTCGATTCCCAACAGGGAATCGAACAAGGGAACCCTAGAATAGAGCGTAAGGCAAGCACCCTAACCACTAAGTTTTATTGTTTTTTATTGCGTTATCATGGCACTCACTTGCTGTTGCTTGGCCCCAACTCCTGCTGGATAAAGATGATGATGGGAATGCAGATACCCTCCTCCGGTTCTGTGGTTCTTGAGCGTTATGACTGCCCCGTAAGCCACCACTCTTGGAGCGCTAGCGTTGTGCAAGCTATTCCCCTCCAAGCGAGCTTGAAAGCCGGACGAGTAGAAGCCGTCTCCGTTACCACTAAAATTGTATTGCTAATTGATTATCATGCATTTACAGCGATGTCATGCTAAATTACTACTAACTCAATATTTAATAGTGCCAAGGCACTTTTAAATCTTTGAATGAGCAGTCCTTAAGGGGGTAGTAACGACTTGTTGAAACCCGCTTCTCGAATTCGTTCCCAGCAGCTCCAAGAATAAAATTGAATAATATTAATTGAAAATATTAAATTGTCCAAAATGAGTCAGTGGGAAGAAAATTTTATATAAATAACAAATGCTTCAGAGCTCTTGGGGACGAAATCGGTAGGTATCATTTCTAATTATCAGGGAGCTTTTAGGAATCAATGTATGAAATTTTAATTTTTGGAGAACAATAGATTTGGAGCGGGTGGGAGTAAGCCGTAGTAACCACCCTGTTACATAAGACCACCGTGAAAAAAAACAACTCGTTTGTAGTTATCTTTTGCTGAGTAAGAGATGCCAGAGTCAATTTCCTTATACCATCGATAACAACAGCGCATTTACAGAGTCATAACGTAGTCTGTGTTAATAGACGACGGAAGCCACCTACCATCAGGTACACAGATAAGTCGAGATTGTATAACTGTAAAGCATCGCAAATTTCTTATGATAAAATTAAAAAAATGCCAAGGGTTGCCTTTTTTTTCTTTTTATAAAAACTTCAGCATTATGCCCATAAAAACTTATGGGTTTTCTCAACAGAATAATGACTGAAACCAGTCGCGCATGGTGTGTACAATCGCTAAGAAAATTGTTACTGTAAAAATATTTTGACCTATGTGTTAGCTGTAAAGTTACTGTAATACTGAATGGATAGTTATTTTATTCAATCAAACAAAAACGAAAAGAATTTCATCGAAGAAATAAGGTACCTAAAATTATATTATACTTTTGACTTAATTTATAAATTAATGCTATTTATGTATAAAAACATTCAATATTTATGAAACAAAAACGATTACAAATTTTCAAGCGTATTGTGGGTATGAATGAAATAGCGATATAAACTATATACGAATGCTGACGAGTAACTGAGAAAGACAAAGTCACTCGCACCTACCGTCAGTCCGGCAAAATAAGACTGAATGTATGCTACTCTTTGTTAATTAAAAACATAAGCTACATAAGCAAGCCATACGAGCTACTTTCAGGCGTTTCAGTGAAATTCAACAATAGATGGCGCTAAATAAAATTGATCATACCTTTTCAAGTTTAAAAAAAAAATTAAAGAAATAGGTATACTAGTAGCTATACAACCCGCATATAGATTATATAGTATTTATTGTTGCTTATAGACTAATAACAACAATACATAATTTATGGGACTGCAAAAAAATATAGTAATGTCAGAAGTTCTAGTACTCAGATAAGATTCATAGGAATCAAACCTATGAATTTGAAGAGTAAAGTCGTCAAGGGCTCCAATTTTGGCTTTGATTTAAAACGAAAATATTTTCTTAAAAATCAATAAGTAATAGATAAATACCTTTTACTCAGCACAGTCAAATGGATCCAAAAGAAAAATATATAGAGGACTGTCGGCCACAATATTAGAGTCACACTTCTAACTATAAGATGTTTGACAGTTAAACTCTGAAATAAAAATAAAAACTTAAATACAGAGTAAGAAAGAAAAACAAAGCATCCAAACTATCTAAAATATTAGCTTACTTACATTTAAACTTATATTATTACTTAAATTAAAACCGGCAGAAGACCACGAGTGATATAACTGCACATGTGCTGTTGTGTTTCTGTGAGTAAGAGAAGCCAAGACCCCATTTTATCATCTCCTGCTAATCCTTTATCCTATCAAGGTGGGTGGTATATTTGCATTCCTCTAGCGTGGCTTGTGTTAATAAGCGATGGTCACCTACCATCAGGTGGGCCGTTGGCCGTTGGTGGCCGACTTTTACATTTAAAAAAAATGTATCAAGTAGATCTTAAAAACACAATCAACACCATTTCATACAATATTCAATAATTAAAACACAATGCTTCAAATACAAAATTGACTACTTTAAATTAGTATATTATATAAAATTCATAAATTATATAAATAAGTGTTAGAATAGAATAGAGTAGAAATAAAAAAGGATAAAACATGTTTAAAATGTACAATTTAATAGAGATAAAAAAATTCAAGAATGTATTGATTATTTCAAGAACTTATTGTTTCCAATCCATTGATCGGATTACAATTGTTTATTGTAAACAAAAAACTTCGATCAAACATACTTTGGGAGATGCAATATTGTCGCTTGAGGGCGTACAAAGCAAACAAAATTCCTAATTTCACCCGCGTGGCCCATGATACAAACACAATATTCACGTCTCTGATTCATAACTCTAGTACATACTTAGTATATGCAAAACAATCGGACAATTAGTAAAATAAATAATAGTTTAGGTTAGAGTCAAGTCCAGTAGAGTTAAAAAGGGGGCAATGCGAAAACCTGGCATAAGTCTTTAGTGGGATAGGAGTAGGCATCGCTATTTTTGAATATTAGATATCTATACTATAACTATCGCAATAGGGAAATATGGATATTTTTTTAAATATTTTCATACGATAGCTTATATCGTTACCGTAAAGAAATATTTAGCGCCAAAAAACAGTAATTTATATGTAACAAAAATAATGTTAAAATTAACTGACAACTACGGGCACTTTAAACACCCGCCCTTTTGGCGCGCTTGTCGTGACGTCACAGTCTACAATACAATCAAATGTTAAAATCACAAACATCTATACGCTTGTTGACATTTCATAGACTTTGACGTCACATTCGAACTGACCAAGCATTTTGAATTTCCCACAATTTTTTGCACTTTTTAATAATTATATTCTTAACGAAAAAGGAATAATCCGGTCAATTTAGACATTCGAAGTTACATCAATTCTCAATAAGCTGAAAATCGGTGAAATCGTTCAAAATATGATTATAAACAAAATCAGAAAGTTCCCCATCCCTCCCCTTTTTGCAAAAAATTTTATTCAAGGTCAAAGGTCGAAAAAATGAGTTTTTTGCGATTTTCAGCAAAACGGTAAGTTTTATCATAAAAATACCTCAGACAAAAATTGTAGATCATAAAATTATCTACAAAAAATGTATAAATACTTTTTTTCCTACGAGCCACCGTTTCTGAGATATAACGATTCAAAAAGTTGTAAAAGTTGTAATCGTCATAATATGCATGAGTACGCCACGTATATATGTTATGGACCAAATGATAAATTGAGCAGTATACATAATGCCCGGTCATTATGAAAAATGCCCGATATGAGAGTGCAATTTGATAATAATTATTCATATAATCAAATTGACCGGGCATTATACATATTGCTCATCACATTTTGGGCAGAGTAATACAAACATATTTAATTACTATTTTTTTTTAGTTATTGTCATTTAACTTAAAATAAACTAAATATTAAACCACTTAAATAATCAGACTCATTATTTGGATTAATTACCAAGCACTTCTGCCTTAAAAATCCACTAGTTTTTGCATTTAAAACTTAAGGAAAGTCATATTAAAAATATAACATAAAATATAATTAAATTTAAAACAAAAATTTCACAACATATCTTTGTTTTATAGAAATGACTTATTATTATAAAACATAAAATAAACTAAAGTTTAAGCAATCAGGCTCATTATTTGGCATAATTAGCATTTTCTCTTAATAAAATTCAAATGAAAATATAAGTAAAATAGAACATAAAATTTAAAACAATAATTATACAAGGCAAGTAACAGGTTTATTTATTAGAACAACTGCCACTGTGATGGCATTTTGAGGTACACAACTTTTTGGCTTTGCGGCAATTACATTTATCAGACTTGCAACCACCTTTACAACCACATCTACTATAACCTTGCCCTCCGCATTTAAAGGACATTCTACAACACTATCTCAGCGAAATCTCTGTCTCTGGAACATCTTTAGGCGAAATAAATCTTTCCTTGCAGACAGTAAATTAGTTTCTTGAATATAGTTGATTTAAAACACCTTGTTTTGTTCCCAGTTTATAAAGGTTATTGGCTGTTAATTATATAACTGTAGCAAGCATATTTCTTCCATCGCTACGAGCGCGATCAACATCGGGAACTCGGACTCTTATAGTGTCACCAATTGCAGCCATGGGATATTTAGCGCTTGATACATCCAACATTTTATTTGCTTGTTTCTGCAAATTTCTTAAAGCTAGTTTCCTAACTGCCATAACATTTTCTTTTTTGCGCTCTAGGTTTTCGTTTTCGTTTGTGGGTATTGGGTTTGAATCTGTATCTGAAGTTTTTTCAGACTCCTCATCTACGGTAGACTCCACTTGGTCAGTTTCGATGGGCTCGAGTTGATCATTTTCGGCGGACTCTATTTGATCATTTTCGGCGGACTCTACTTGATTATTTTGGCGGACTCTACTTGATCATTTTTGGCGGACTCTACTTGATCATTTTTGGCGGACTCTTCTTGATCATTTTCGGTGACAACCACTAGATTCCTTTCGGTAATAGTGCTCTCAGTAGATAATAGTTTCTCCAAGTCTTCTTCTGAATTAATATCAAGCAGAGCCTCATGTGGTATAGAAGAACTTTTAAGCCCTACTTTCAACTTCGTTCCAAACATGGCTTCATATGGAGTACAGTTAAAACCTGTGTGATGGGCTCTATTTTTCATTAATTGTACAAAACGTAATCCTTCCGACCATTTCTTAGTGTTGTTATCCTCCAACCACGTACTCAGCATATTTTCTATGTCCTGATTTGCTCTCTCTACTGACCCTTGGCTTTGAGAGTGTCTCGGTTTACCATGTGCAATTTTCAATTCAGGCCACATGTCACAAGCTTCCTGAACAATTTTATTAGCAAACTCTCTGCCATTATCGCTTTGAAGAATGCTTGGTGCACCGAATATTGTAAAAATATCAAGTAGTACATATGCTACTTCTTCAGCAGTTTTGGTCTTGAGCGGACGGAGTTGCACAAATTTTGTGAGATGATCTTGGTATACAAGTATAAATTTATACTGATTATCTCCTTGTGACTGCATGTCAATAAGGTCTACTTGACATCTTGCATTCATTTCGCCGCTAAGAATAGGTTTAACAACTAATCCTTTTTTTGGAACGCTGCGTTTCTTTTCACAGCTCTCACAAAGGTTTAAATAAATGGCAATCATTTCCCTCGTAATATTTTTATACCGAAAATTTATCTCCTTCTCCATCCGGTTTCTACCACCATGCCCTACACTCAGATGGGTATCATGCAAAATCTGAAATATCTCGTTGTTTTTCACCAGTGCCGTCTTAAGTCTATTCGGCGCCGGGGTGCGGGGCTCAGCCTGCGCCCTCAGCCACCCGGACGTCTATGTCAAAGGGCGTAATTACTCGCCTATGACAGACGCACAGGTGCCGCGCCCCGCCGCGCGCCCTATTCAAATGAACTTACATTTTATTGACTTAGAGATCATTTTGCTTCAAGTGCGGGCGACCGGGCGGCAATGTGTCAAAGGTTATACACTATCTTTGGATTAGAGATTTTGCCGCGCGCGTGTTGCATTTAATAAAATTGTTAAAGCGCCTACACACGGCCCTAAAATCGGTGGCAATGTCGGGAGAGTGGTAGTGGGGATGAAATCGGCCGCTACTCTACACACGTCCCTGCCACTAAGTGTGAAACCGACCATGCAACAAAGCGCTCGTTTATCAAGATGCCGCCGACACTCTCAAAACATCAGAGAATAGGCATCACTCTGGCACTTTCTACAGTGCAACCAAGTCAAAGACGAAAAAGGAAGAACTGGTTGATGAAACGCCATGAACTTTTTTTTAATATTATTATTAAAGGTGGCAGACAGGCTGACGGTCCACTTGATGGTAGGTGGCTACCGTCGCCTAAGTACACAAGCAACATCAGGGGGGGTGCATGTGCGCTGCCGACCTTGCAGGAATTTGTTTATTGCTAGTTTGAAGAAGCCCATATTGTAGCTAGATGGAAACACCTTAGGAATTGTCCATTAATCACGTGAGGCTTGAAAGGGGGGGAGGGGTTTGACAAAACTCACAAAAATAGCACAAATGGGGAGGGGGGGTGTAGTAAGATATCACGTGTATTTATTTTTTCGTCAAACGCGCGATTTTTAAACAGAAAAGCAGCGTGTAGTGTTTTTTCCTTTTTTGTCCTTTTTTGTGACTTTGACTTGCAAGTCAAAGTCACAAAAAAGGAAAAAAAAACTAGTATTGCTCAGAAGGAATTTAATGAGTTGTGGGCTAATGCGAAACAAAAATATACTACAAAAGAAGAATTAATGAAGTGGGCGAACTATCCTGGTCTGCTAATCCGTGGTCCGAGGATAATATACATTGAATATGTTCATGTACTAGTACAATACATGTTTTTCGCATGATTACACCCTTCGTTTATCATTATTTTTATGGCAATCAAAAACAACTTGCAACCTAGTCTAGACATTTTTATCATGGTCCTTAATTTCAGAATAAAACAAGATTATAGTTTATACCTGTATTTAAAGATTACAAAAAGTACTGTATTTTAAGATTTAAGAAAAGTGTATTTTTTGTAGGTACTAAAAATACACGTGATGTTGGGGGAGGGGGGGGCGTTAGTCTTAAACCTCACTACGCATCACCAAGGGGGAGGGGGGAGTTAAAAAATGCTTAAAAAAAGATCACGTGATTAATGGACGGCCCCTTAGAAGGGAGAGAGACATTTGGAAGCAGCTGAAAACTTTTTAAGAATGGATATAGAATGTGTTGAGGAACTCCTTGAAGAGATCATTGACTTTCGTCCAGGCTTCTCGCTTCTTTTCCTTCGCCATGTCTTCGCACGGAATACAAATTAAAAACACAAAAATACGTCTTGTCGCCGCTGCCCTCCACTAAGTGTGAAACCGATCGTGCAACAAAGCGCTCGACTATCAAGATGCCGCCGACACTCTCAAAACATCAGAGAATAGGCATCACTCTGGCACTTTCTACAGTGCAACCAAGTCAAAGACGAAAAAGTCGCCTAAGGACACAAGCAACACCAGGGGGGGTGCATGTGCGCTGCCGACCTTGCAGGAATTTGTTTACTGCTAGTTTGAAGAAGCCCATATTGTAGCTAGATGGAAACACCTTAGAAGGGAGAGAAACATTTGGAAGCAGCTGAAAACTTTTTAAGAATGGATATAGAATGTGTTGAGGAACTCCTTGAAGGGATCATTGACTTTCGTCCAGGCTTCTCACTTCTTTTCCTTAGCCATTTCTTCGCACGGAATACAAATTAAAAACACAAAATTACGTCTTGTCGCCGCTGACCTCGCAGACACACTGCGGTGAAATCGGCACCGATTTCGCTACACACTATGCGACAACGCTCCCTAGACGATAATCGCCCCTAAATCGTGGGTTCGACCGACCCGATTTCAGAGTTAGGAGGAAACTGATTACGATTTGCCTACACATGAGGCGATCAAGGGAGCGATCTAGGGCGCTCCCCACCACTTCCCCGATATTGCCACCAATTTTAGGGCCGTGTGTAGGCGCTTTAATAAAAGTAAAACAATGATTATTGTTGATGACTATTTTTTTTATATTTAATTTTGCGCATACGTATTTGTCGTAACAAGTATATAAAACTATGCAATGGCGTTAAGTTCAATGAAATTTCTAAATACTCAGCGCTCGGCAGGCGCCCCCGGGCGCTCCGCGCCCGGGTGCATCGCACCCCTTGCACCCCCGGGTAAAGACGGCCCTGTTTTTCACGTAGTACCTAATCATATTGTCTTTGACTGGAACAATCAATTTCTCTGTTTGTCCAACAGCCATGACGTCAAATCTTCGCAAACGCTGATAATCTTCGGGTTTTTTATGCGACTTCTTTGATTTTGCAGATTTAACTTTTTCAATCATCTCAGTATAGCTTTCGTTGGTGAAAAACTGAGTATTTTGTCCTTTAAGTGACATTAATTCACTCAATCTTTCGTCAAATTGACGATTCATTTCGTTTAATTTCGAAATATCCATGATTAATTATTAAAATACACACTAACAGCTATTTCACTAGTTCGCTAACACGCTCACGTAAACATTTAATTAGTTACGAAAGTAAAACCCATTCGCGTCCATCCATATTCGCTTACAATGCAAAACTAAACATAGCAACAACGCTTGAAGTCCGCCGCACGAGCCGCACGCTGAATGGCGGTCTCTGATTGGTCAAAGCGTGTCACGCCATGCGTACTTCCCTCCCCGCCCTCACACCGCGTAAAATATAGCTTTATTATCAAATTGCCCAAATTGTCATGTAGCAATATAATAATGACCGTGCAATGTAATAAATAATGAAGTTAAGATAGTAATTAATCACTTAGCCCGATTAAGCTAG
Source organism: Bembecia ichneumoniformis (assembly GCA_910589475.2). Classification (NCBI taxonomy): domain Eukaryota; kingdom Metazoa; phylum Arthropoda; class Insecta; order Lepidoptera; family Sesiidae; genus Bembecia; species Bembecia ichneumoniformis. The sequence goes on along the minus strand of OU342537.1, from coordinate 3,906,816 downwards.
ACAATATTCATAATGCTCGTGCATTATAAATAATGCCCGCATTAATCACCTGGTCCATAACATATACATCTCCCGAGTTGTAATATATGTTTAAATATTTTTCTATCGATCATTATAACGGCATCGGTTTGTAATGAATTTACTATCAGCTGTTAACACGGATATATGTCTAGGTAACCTGTATACATATATTATAGGTAAGCTAGACGCGATAATATTTAGGCTTAATCTATCTATATAAATTTAAAAAAAAATGATGTGTTTCTAAGCGGGAAACTCAAGAAGGGCTATAATTTTTTTTTTTTTGTTTTTTTTTTTCAATATTCGTTAAAGTCTGAGGAAGGTTCTTATGAAGAGAAAAATTGCATCCGAGCGAAGCCAGAGGCGGGTCGCTACTTTTGTATAATAATTGTGTATCTGCTAATATACATTATCAAAGCTCAATAGAAATGTTTCATGTTGTTCGGCGCCATCCGTTTTATCTAATGTTACCTAAACAAATTTGGCTTTCAAATTAAAGTACTTATGCATTCTAAATGAGAACTGGTTCGCTAGTTTGTCGTAATTCTTGAATGTTTTTGAAATTAAATCAAATAAAGATAGAGAAGACTCAGTAATCTCACTCCACAAAAGATAAAATAATTCTAAATTACCACCGGTTTATTTAAGTCTCCAAGGACGTTCCACAAGTCGGCGACAGTTCGCAGTCCAACAAATATTACCACGAATAGACCAACGAACTTGACTGACACAGTGCACGCGAGCGATGCTCCCAAGAACAGCTGCCATCGCAACATGCGCCCACACAACGGAGGAAGACCATCATCAGTTAGTGATCGAACCTGATAATAATGATAATCGACATCAGCTATTACTTATGAAATTGGATGTTTACCTAGGAAATTGCGGTTTCATTGAATTTTTCATGTTAAGGTCGTCAGACCTGACGGTGGCTACAGACCTACAGTCGCCTATAACACACGCGACGCCACAGGTGCTGCAAGTGCGCTGCCGACTACAGTAGGATTAAGGATAAAGTATTAAGAAGGGTCAAGGAAATGAGCTGTGGCATCCCTTATTCACTCACCGAAACGCAACAGCAAACATGCTGTTTTGTCACAATGGTCTTCTGTATGGCGGTGGTAACTGCCGCTCAGACGGGCCGCTCCAATGATTGCAAAACGTAGTGTGCCCTGCCACTCTATTACAGTTGTATTTGCTATAATAGGTAATAATCTTACCTACTATACTAATATTATAAATGCGAAATTTGTGAGGATGGATGTTTGTTACTTACCTCTTTCACGCAAAAACGGCACAACGGATTTGAATGAAATTTGCACACAGATAGTTTATAGGATACTTTTTATACTGGAAAAATATTAGGTTCCCGAGGGATCGTCTAAAAAAAATGGGCGCCACTGTCGTCGTCACAGCGATATATTTTCTCAGGTGTTATATTTTTCATTTTTCAAGGCGGACGAAGTCGATGGCACATGCTATATAATGATATACCTATTTTATATGTGTGTGTGTATGTATCCCACACACATGTGTATAATTTTATATTTGAATAAATTTTATATTAAAGGTAATTTCTATTTCAAATTCATTTAAGTAATAGTTTGTTTCTTGGGTTTAATTTATTCTAGCTAGCCAGCTTTTGCCCGCGACTTTGTCCGCGCAGGCATTGATTTTATCTTTATTTTTAGATGATCCCTCGCGAGCAGAACTTTTATCTGAATGAAAGGTACCCAATACCTATCCTTTTCTGTTTTCCTGACGTGTATGCAAAATTCCATGACGATCGATTGAGTCGTTAAGGCGTGAAAGCGTAACAAACAAACTCACTTTCTCATTTATATAAATAGTTAGGATATATGAACCATAACAAATATGAATATAATATTTAATACCATGAACTCCAATTAAACACAATGATTTTATACGGAAATAAAATTCGTCTCAAAAGGCACACAAATCTATACGCATTTAGCATAACTAATGAACTCTATGTTAATTATTGGTACTAATGTTTTCGTTCCGGAAATTTTTACATCACAAATGAATGAACCTCGTGGTCGTGCTGAGAAGAAGGTTGATAATGACCAACTGGAGACAATCGTGAAATGTGTTAGAAATTTAGGCAAATATATGATTAATTAAAGCACTTCTTTAGTAACAATTTTTTATTTCAATTTTCCCATAAAAGATGGCATTTTTATAAATAAAGAGCCTAACTGCGAACAGCGCTCTTATCTGTCCAAGGAGGGATGGACATTGGACAGCATACATCGCCAAGCTAGTCTCTGACAAGCTTTCTATGTTTTTTGATCGCATGAGAAATATCTCATTATATAAATCCACATGTGATCTTGAAATCAATATGAGATGCTAGTTCGACCGAGATTCGAACCTGCGTACGCTGTGTCGCCAGCCGAAAGTTCGTCCCACTGGACTGCCTCTGCATATATTCTACATTAAGTAATTGTCAAAGAAACCCATAGAAAGGAACTAACCATGAAAAGTAATAAACCTGTATGGAAGACATTTTTTATGGATTAAAAATAGAGCAGACTTCAAATTATTTACATGTTTTAACTAAAATGGTGCTTGTATGTCTTTTTTTTTTAAATTTATTTATTCGAAAGTAATTACCTATTCCTAAAGATGGCTTCTCACTCATGAGTAATCAAGAAAAATACTTTTTAATGCCAAGAAAAAAATTATGGATCTATAGACCATATATACAAGTATATATTGGGTTCGATATCAGTCATGGAAAGTGAATTTTCATTAAAGGCAATTCAGTGAACTAACAACAGGCAAAGTGGACAATCAAATCTTTAGAGGCTGTTAAGTTCATAAAATGTGTCTCAGCACATTTGATTAATACAGGCTTCATAGTACACACGTCTTGTTCTCACCTTAAAAGCACCGTAGATCGAACAACTCATGAAAAACAACAATATGGGATCAAGTAGAATGTATCTATTTAGTGTTAACAGCCCCACATCTGAAAACAAAAGTGACGTCATTATCACAAAACATTGTGCAGGTAATTCACGCATACCCTTTTAAAATACAAGTAGGAAATGAGCAGGTCATGTTAAATATATTGAGATAACAGGAAAACATAGTGGACCCCAATGACCCTAATGAATGAACAAATAAATTATCTGGGTCAATATTTGATAAGAGAAAAAAAAAAACATAATGAATGTAATGTAACAGGGATCTTATAAGAAACTTAACTACTAAACAAAATACCTACCTACTTTTGTGTTAGTAAGCATACTAACACAATTAAACATTTGAAACGTAATATTTATATGGTAAATAAATCGCTTTTTACTGCCTTGAATTTGTTTGTTGTTGTTTTCAATTCTGATACTCAGATTTCTGTGCAACAACATGTTTACAAACAGTTATGAACAAATTCTTTTGGTCAAGAATACATTCAGTATTGAGAATTTTTAAATAATATTTAACGAAATATTGAATATTATTTGCATAATACGAGTATATCTTCTGATTCACTTCTGATAGATTCAAATTAAATAAAACAACATTTTATAAATTAATAAGAATCATCTTGGTAACTGGGTACTTACCTAACGAGTTTTTTTTTTAGATTCTTTAAATAAGGTTGAAAATCTTTTTTTTAATGTTGATGCTACGCCACAGCTGCTGCAAGTACGCTGCCGACTGCAGTAGGATTAAGGACAAGGGGGATTGGATAGGAAAATGGGCTCTGGCATCCCTTACTCACTCACTAATACATAACAGCACACGTGCTGTTTTTTCACGGTGGTAATCTGTAAGGGGGTGGGTTACTGCCGCCAGACGGGCTGCCCAAATGACTGCGAAACGCAGTGTGCCCTGCCACTACTTTCCAGATCCAGACCAGAGCCAAATTTCAAAAGTTCTTTTTCAAAATTGACACTGCCGGGAATCGAACCACTCATCCAACGGGCTTGAATATGAAAATTTGAAATTTTATTATTAGTTTCTAAATAATCTACAGTTGTACGCGAGAGGAGTGAAGTAGGAGTGTAACTCATATTATTGGAAGGTTGATATATTTTTTTTTTAAACTATTACTAGTAGCCTTAAAAAGAAATGTCCAAGTATGAGAAAACACAATATAACCTTGAAATCAATACAAAAAACATACCAAATAATAAAAATATAGTTCCAATAAACGTGGAGTCTAGAGACTTTGTCATTTCCCATATAGTTAAAAACGTCAATGGTATTATTAGTGCTCCTAAAGTTGTACAAAACTGAAACAAATCATTATTCCAATAAAACAGTTAAACTTTAACTCATAATAAATAAATCGCCAAGACTAAACACACCAATTGTATGGCTCCAAAAGTAAGCATGGTTAGGCTAGTGTTATGGAACAACCATAAAACAGAAATAGGGCGAAACCTTGCACACCCAAACTAGAGTCAATTTTGAAAACTTCATTTGCAAAGTTGGCCCCAGCAGGGAATCGAACCCAGGACCCCTGAGACAGAGTGTTAAAGCAAGCATTTTAACTACTCAACCAAGGGTCTTGTCAACTCATAATACTGTGAAGGTCTGCATAATAATAAGACAAAGTAAATGTATTTAGTACTAGCTGAGCCTGCAACTTCGTATGTGTGGTATTCGGTATAGTGTGTAACTTTTTTGTTTGTAAACCGATTGGAATGAAACAAACACTAAATGATATGGGAAGCTTGCTACAATACATAAATGAAAACCCCAATCAAATCAGTTAAACCGTTTCTGAGATTACCGTGCATAAACGCACAGACAGACAAAAATTGAAAAAAGTTTTTTGGCCTTATTTAAATAAAAGTACAATTGTGTACAATTTTTTTTTTATATTTATTGTACAGACACGGTTCATTTACGATTTTATTAAGTATATGTATTAGATATTGAAAATTAAATGCAAAAATTCTTATTGTGAAACCTTGGAAATAAAATGTTAATTAGAAAAAATAATTAATAACTAATTCTAAATAAACATCTTTTTTTTGAAAAGCCCATGGCTTGGGTGAACAAACAATTAAACCAAGTATACTTTGGAATACATTCAAATTAGTGCTGAAATATTTTTTACCACATATAATTTATAATATCTTTTTATAGGTTTATGTCAGGTTATTTAAAAAAAAGGGGATATTGTTCAGTGCACTGTTTTTCAATTAGCATGCTGAAACATTGAATATTTAGTTACGAAGATAAAAAGTAAGTCTAGATTTTTCTCTGAATAGTCTTCTCCCTAATAATGAAAGTGATGTCCAAGTTGATTCAGCAGTTTCATAGAATAGTCCGAATAAAAAAAATATGAGGAAAATTGTGTTGATTGAAATACTTTATTGCAATGTTTTTTATACCCTGTAATTTATAAGAAAACATAAATGGTTGAAAGATGTCACCATAATACCCTAGTGACTAGTATGAGACCGTAACCAGTAAGATACATAATTAGTGTGAAAGTAGTAAGGAAGAAAAAAATGTTTAAGATACATATATCTAAAAGTATAAAACCTGTAGTTTAGTTAGATATAAATATAGAGAGATTAAATTAAGTGGAATAAATAAATAAACATCCTTACAATTCTCATCCCTTCATATCTTGCCCCTTCATACTTGTCTCCAGGCTTTTCAAATGGAAAAGTTCCATCATAACCAGTTAGCTTGCCTGATAGTGCAATTAGCATCTAAAAATAGAAATTAAAATGTACCTACAAGTACTAAATATTTTATGAAATGGAATTTAAATTTACGTAATAAAATACATAAGTTTTTTTTCTATTTTTTAATATATTCCTGAAACGGTACGCTCTGTAATTTTTTTTTAAGCCGAAGTGGATTTAAGATCGTCACAATTGCATTGCAACCGATGTGTTGACACAATAATTGCATGATTACTATTGGATGTAAGTCATATGACGCTTCAATAAATAGTTAGAAATAACTTTCTTTTTATGTGAAATTGTATTTTACAACTATACAATACATCAGTGAAAATCGAATTTAAATCGGTTAAGTTTTTTCAGAGATTAGCATGTGCAAACGCACAGACAAACATTATAAAAGCTATTTTTTTGACCTCAGTAACATAATTACACCATGTACAAATTGTTTTTTTTTTAAATCTTTTTAATGTACACACAGGCTCATTTTACAATATGATTATACACATAGATTAGATATATACATAAGGTAGGTATGTCAAAATATATTGTAACTATTGTTTCCAGGCCACCTTAATCTTATGCCTAAATTTCTATTAACAATAAATAAGCAAGTACCTTGCCAAGTGGTGGATGAACATCAAAGAAGAAAGTTCGGTTGATATACCAACTAGCCATTTTACCAAAATGTGTTTCATCCCAACTAAAATACAACAAAATATGTAACATTAAAATGCGCGAAACTGCTTGGAATAAAGACTGCCTGCATATATACATTAGTACTATGTATTCCAAATGAAGCAAAAATTTAAGTTACACACATACCACACATGATCAGGTTCCAATACTTTGTAAAATCTAGTCAGAAATGTGGCACCACATAGTACACCAAAAGTGAGCCACCACCTAAAAAACAAATAATTATTTCAATTAAATAAAACATTTATTTTTGTAAAAAAACTGAGACTAAACGCAAAAATAATAAAGGTAAGTGCACCCACAATTGGTGACGCGATAAAGCCGAACCATTTATATCTTTTCGTAACATGTTTCAGTTTTGTTATAATATTTTTACAAAATAAATAAATACATATATACTACAATTTTGTATATAAATTATTTAGAATTTGAATTATGTATTCCATCAAATAAATATAACAAGTAAAATGGTTGTCATTGTCATAATCATAAATTAAAATCATGCCTAACGGTATTGCCACAGAAAGAAATTACTAAGTAAAAGTTCTGTATAAAACATAGAGTATAACAAAACCATAACATTACTTATAATTTATTTCATTATCAGATAAATAGAAAGATAATGCAATGAACGATGCAATCAATGCAGCTATCGCCATAGATAAGTATGTGTGTGTATTGGCTCACACTCGGCATTGTATTGTGTTGTGTGTATTAATTAATTACCTCTACCGCATAGAGTGTAATATAGATGTAATATATCTACCGTCCATAGTGTGCATAGTACCAATTCCAATTTAGATGTATGGCCCCATGGGGTTCTCCGATGATTCTGTTAGTGTCAAGGTCAGGCGAAACAATATTTAGGGGTTTAAAGGTTTAAGAATCTTAACAATGTTTAAGGATTAAACTCAAGTATATTAAAAGAAAAAAAACGGGACAAGTGCGAGTTGAACTCGCGTGAAGAGGGTTCGCGTGAAAACAGAGTTAGTAAGTGCTCTCACTTACTAACTCTGTTAGTATTTAAGTATTTATTTTTCACTAAGTGAAAAATAAATAAATAAAATAATACAAATTACCTATATAAATATGTTGTATTGATAGAAGCTTAGTTAGTAATAAGTGAAGGTATGCATTTTGTTACAGTAGGATCAGTTGTTTGACTATTCTTATTTATAACTATCCTTATAGTTGAATATTATTGCGCTTTATGAATTTATGGAGAATTCTGATATTAGGAGCGAAGACAAGCGAGAACAGATAGTTTAAATTTATTGACCGAGGTATGTGGATAGCTTATACGGAGCAACTCGGTCGGAGTGTGCATTGTAGAATTACCGCAGAATATCGATAATAACGATAATTTGCTGACATTTTTCAATCATTCAAACTAAACAACAAACGTCAAGTCATTTGTCAATTGTCATAACATACTGTATAAATAAAATACAATCCTTTTTATTCGGATTCAGACTTCAGTTAATTTTGTTCATTGTTGTTGATGGGTGATTGTGTTATAATTTTTATTACGACTACTGTAATTCGTTACTAATTTATTAATTAGTCATTCAATTTCACTGATTGTTATTTGTGATAAAAAAATAATAATATAAAAACATATGTAATCGTCTCACGTTAGACCTTTCGTTATGATCTTACATGATTTTAATTAGTTTTTTATGTGCAGAATGGCGAACGCTGTAACATTTATTATAATAAATTTTCTTTTACTGAATAACGGATTTTGTGAAATTGACGTTGAGGAAAAGCATAGACTTTTTAATGGATTTCTTGATAGTTTAAATAACTTACCAAATCAACTTTTCATTTATGAAGACGGAACTATAAAAGATGCGCAGAAAGTGGTAAATACCTAAGTAATTAAATTCAATGTCAGATCTACATAAATATAAATTATAAGGAATGTGTTTTATTTCTTGTATGTTTTATTGCTTATAATTGGAATTGTAAAATGGAAATATCTTAGTAATTATTTCATAACTTTATAAATGTTTTCAATATATTTTTAAAACTTTCATTAGATAAAGCCAATTTATTTGAAACTTGTATATAAAATTTGGAAAACTGAAATAATCACTAGAATATCAAGAAACAATAAATAATTTTTTTCATTGCTTTTTTAGGGTTCCGTATGTCCGAATAAAGAAATGGAACCCTTATAGGATCACTCGTGTGTCTGTCTGCCCGACCATCCCCCCCCCATCTCCGAAACTACTGACCCTACAATAGATTAGTTTTCTACTTATAGATTAAAGGAAAACCTATAAGAAGTCCATGACAATAAAATAACATGGTAAATCCCTCAATATCGTATGGAACCCCCTTCATGCGAGTTAAACTCGTACTTGTCCTGTTTTTTTAAAGTCAAATGTGAATTCTCATTAAGATGTTCTATATTTCTAGGATGAAAATCATTACAAAATTACTGTATATCTAAAAACAACAGAACTTAGTAATTTGGACTCAACGAAGCACCTCCAATGTAGAGCCACGATCCATGACTTAAAGCAGAATGGAATTGTTATTGAGAACAACACATTGGAATGTGAGGAGTATCAATTTAAATCAGGAACTGCAGGGGAAGGAGGTCAGGCTGGCGATAGCCCACAGCAAACTATAACTGCCGATACAAACGAGCCAGACCTAACACAAGACTCTGTGAAACTCAATAATAATGAAATCCTATATAATCCAGTTGTAAGTGTTTTTATATATATTTTACTAGCTGCCAAAATATATGACTTTTGTTTACTAAATTTTTGATACCTTTGGTTACATTTTTATAATTTTTGTAGAGCTCTCTAAATTTTTTGAATATGAAATACAGTTTGCATTACTCGCTGATAGTGTAGCTTTAAGTATATAGGTATTTGTTGATATAGGACGGTCGATGCACTGATTTCCACTTTTCTTATTATATTTAATCCTTTACTATTTCAACACTTTATATTCCCTTTATTTATATTTTTTTTACACACCACACAGAACAAAACAAATATAGTAATTAGGGTAAGATTGACAGATCATGATTTCATGTGCATTCGCAACAGTATTTAATAATAAATTAAATATTCAGTGCCTGAAAAAAGCCTGAGGAGCAATAAAGTCTGAATAAATATTTTAACACCTTCCAAAAAGACAAAGTCGCGGGCAGAGCTAGGATTGTAAATATATATCCAACATTCCCATCTTCAAAATGAATTTGCTACTGTTGCTTATAGCATTTGTTTTGGATATGATCATTGAGGCCCGCCTGCAAACTCTCAAATGTTGGTTGCTAATAAACATGTTTTATATTGTGCAAGCATTTTTTACAACCAACACCAGGTCATCTGCAAACTTTAAGTGTGTCACTTTTTTATCGATCATCTTTATTCCTAAATGGTCCCAATTTAAGCACAGCCTGAATCAGAGTTGGAGAGAGTGGGTCTCCCTGTCTTAATTCTTTCTTTGTTTTGAACTCTTTGTCTGCATTATTGATGTGTAATATTTTGTATAATGTAATTTTGTTGTTGTTTCTTAAGTGCATCATAGATATAAATATGTCTCAAAGAGTTAAATGCTTGTTTTTAGTTTTTAGACTACAGAAAAACCAATATACTACCATATTAAAAATGACTTGTGTTTGAAAGACATAATTGTGTATTCTTCGAATAACTTCAATGAATTGATAAATCTCCTGTACAAACTGTTGACTCGGTTCCGGGTTATGGATGGATGCAATTTTTTTCTGCAAATGAAATACACAAACCTTTCTCGTTTATCACTCTTGCTTTTCCATTGCTGAAAACCAAATAAGTTGGATGGTTTAGAAGAAGATGGTGAGAAACAGACAAAAAACAGTCAATTTTATGTACAATATGTTATTGTACTAGCTGAGCCCGCAACTTCGTACGCGTGGTATTTGGTATAGCTTGTAACTTATTTGTTTGTAAATCGATTGGAATGAAACAAACACTAAATGTTACGGGAAGCTTGCTACAATACATCAGTGAAAACCGCATTCAAATCAGTTAAACCGTTTCTGAGATTAGCGCAAACACACAGACAAAAATTCTAAAAACTATTTTTTTGACCTCGGTAACAAAAGCACAACATGTATCAATTGTTTTTTTTTGAAAAATTATTTAAAGTACAGACACGGCTCATTTACGATTTTATTATATTGTATAAAATATATAGAAATAGACGTTGGTAAATAGGACCAATATTAAGAGGGTATTATTTTAATGTTTTCTTGTTCATCTACTGCTATTTAATTAATTCTATTCATAATATTTTGTAAATAACAAGCTCTTCTTAACAAACTTTAAATAATTTATAGAGCATAATATACCTACACATTATTTTATCTATAATAATTATCATTCTGACATTTGACCTTATAGAAGTTGTTCACATTTTGTGATAAAAGATTGTCCCTCAAGTGAGTCTCAATGAAAATTCGTTTTTGTAAACAAAATGCGCAACTTGATGCGCAACAAAATGCGAACAGGAAAAGCTAGAATATAAAACCGATAGGTTTTATAGATTTTAATGTCTAGCTTTTCCTGCAACTCTGTTTGTGTGTTCTTCTAAATGTAATTTATTTACTTAATTAGATATGTATTTATTTATTTCATGCCTTAAGGGGGATTTCTTTCTGTACCTTATTACTTTCTTATTTTTTTTTTTATAAAATGCGTATTTTTAGCTTTATTATATTAAAATTACATGAATCGTGTCCCTGGCTTTTTTAGATGTTTTTCACTAGTTACATATTTTTCTTTAATTGATCCCAAGTTTTTTTCAGCGCACACCAATAATAAAAACCAAACTGAACTTTTGCTTCCTACTAAAAATAACAAAATAAAATGTAGCTATGGAGTAAAAATTTAGAATATGTTTGGTAGTTTTAGGGACAAACAATAACAAACAGAATTTACCCCTTTATAATATTAATATTCCTACTACAATAATAATAAAGAACCTATTTTGGGTAGATTATTTTAAATAATGCTATTTAACAAGCCTTTTTGGCTTTAAAATTAAAAACTAATGAATTAATGTTTCTTGTTTTTATATGAATCTAATGAAACTAAATCATTTTCCTTGAAACTATACATGCGACTATTATTCAAGATGTCGGAAAAAATCAAGCAGTCTGGGAACTTTCATCAAAAACACTGCCTAAACGCTGTTTGAGATTTAACAAAACAATGTATGGTGGGATTGTTCTTGTTTCATAGGTATACAAAAGAGTCTGCAATGGCATATGTCTATCTAATTATCAAATGCTTAATTACATTAAGCATTTCATACACATTATAATAGTAGAATGTAGGTTTTCTCGGCCGGTATCCATTGAGTTGTGGGTTTCCGGGATGATGGCCCAGGTCTGTTGGAAATTCTTCCAACAGACCTGGGCCATCATACCGGAAACCCACAACTCACACATTATAATAACCCTCTACATCATCTCAGGAGTTATCGTAAACAAGCTGGTGCCCGCGGCTCCGCCCGCGTTGAAAAAAAAAAAAAATAACGCCTGACTAAATATATGAGCAATGTAACTCCTAATGCGAAGCCGGCCGCTGGTCTCTAGTTAAATTATATGAGAACTTTATTTTGAGTGATTGTGTCTCTAGTTAAATTATATATAAGAACCTAAGTACTTTGTGTCCGTGTTTTTCATTTTAATAATAAATTAACAACAAGGTCTTTTCTATATATAGACTTACACAATGGTGACACATTGAAAATAATTCACATTCTGACGGTGAAGTACCTACATGTTTTATGCCGAAGTATGTTTGGGAAAATCTATACGAATGACATAAGCGGGTTAAATTTGTATCTCACATTTGCAATAATTGCCTTACATTAGACTGCACACTTAATTTTTTAGGGGAAAAAACACTGAACTCGCGGGACCGACACCTTTTGTTATTATACAGGGGATGATCAATCCAAATGGGCTAGTAAGGGCAAATCTCAAACCATAAGAGATACTAGCCCAGGACTATTAGGTTTTAAACATAAAATCCTTCATAACTAGCTAAAAATTTGCATACGTACTCATAATACTTAGAAAAATAATATTCTAAAACTCCCCGCTCCTCCGCCGCTTGCGTTCCTAAATACACCCCCCTCCCCATCTCTTCCCGCCCGCGCTTCGGGAATCGAGTAAACAACACTCGCCGTGCACGCAGTCGGCCGTCGGCTTTGTTTTAGTTGATACGTGTTACTTTTTGCAAAGTTCGAGCGATCGCGGGGCTCTCACTTGGTGTTTCGTTTATATAGGTGGTTCAAAGTAGTGATGAACAATGAATGAGTGTTTATTGTGTAATCTTTCGCTTGAAACTGGCAAGGTAGTTAAAGTGAACAGAGGCATTGACACATTAATAAAGGCAAGCATAGCCCGCGGAGATGGCCTTGAAAATGCGTTAAAACAAAGGAATCCGCTTACTGTGCACGAACAGTGTAGAAAAAACTATACGCGGGCATCATTCAAGCAGCACTAAAACCATTCAAAGCAGCACTAAAACCACTAAGGATAGTAATGTGTCACATACAGTATTGACGCGATCTAAAGTACCTATTTTTGACTTCAAAAAATTGTGTGTTATCTGTGGAAATGAAGCTGATATTGAAAAAGAAAAAAAACGCCCTCAAAAATACAGACGTATAATATGTGAGGTTAGCACTTTAAATCTAATAAATAAATTGAACTCTGTTGCTGATAACCGTTGCGATGATTTGGGTCAGGCAGTCAAAAAAAGAATAACAGGAATTATTGATTTAGTGGCATCAGAAGGCCGTTATCACAAAGACTGTTATGTAAAGTTTTTACAAATTCCAAGGGACACTACTAACCCTCCGTTAAATAAAAAAGAACTAGCTTTTCAGAAGCTTTGTACAGAAATCGAAAGCGGCGATGAATGTCAATATTTATTATCCGATATTAATGAACGCATGTCTCAAATTCTCGACGGAGATGATGGATATACTACTCAATATCTAAAACAAAAACTTATTCAACATTTTGGGAACAATTTGATAATATCCAGTTGTCCTAAGCGCGATTCTATCGTCTGCTTTCGTGAAACTGTGGACAAAATAATTCACAAAAATTGGTACCAAGAGACACGATCTGATCATAACGAAGAGCGTCTTAGAATAGTATCGGCAGCAGCAGCTATAATTAGAGAAGATATACGTTCTCAACCTTACGATTTAACATCATATTCTGTTGACGGCGCGGATATTGGAGGGCAAGATATTATCCCACAAACTTTACAATGTTTCGCAAATATCGTGATACAATCAAAAACAGATTCTACAAGTGCACAAAGAAAACGCCAAAGTATTAGCGAGGCGATTATTTCAGCCTGCCGGCCTAGGTCATTTATATCGCCTATCCTTCTAGGTATTGGTGTATATATGCATCGCCATTTTGCCTCTCGAATGATAATTGATATATTATGCAGTTTGAGTTTTAGTGTATCATATGTAGAAGTGCAGAAGTTTGAAAAATGCTTAATGGCTGCACCTGAAGAACAAACAGTACAAGCATTCATTCAATTTGCTTTCGACAATGCAGATTTTAATATACGTACCATAGATGGCAAAAACACGTTTCATAATATGGGCGGTATAAAAATAGAAACCCCTAAAATACAGAAAGCTGAAGTTGTAAGAGTACAGAGAAGTGATGAGAAAACTTCAGAAATAAGCGGGCGTATGCAAATTTTGACTTACACAAAACCTCAAAAAAAAGGGCTGACACAAATAAATGTGCGAGACCTGGACATACTGAAAAATAAAGAGTTTTCTATTCAATCTACACTCTTGGATTACCTATGGATTTCGGGATATTGGCAGCTATCTCCAGTACCTAACTGGAACGGTTACATGCAAGTGGGACTGCAGTCTCATAGTTATTATGAAGTCAGTAATGTAACATTTCTACCGTTCATAAATTTAGATCCTGGGAATTTGTCGTGCATATATTCAGCATTGATATACGCTAGATCACAATGTAATAAAATAAAACAAAAGACATGTTTTATTACATTTGACCAACCTTTATATGCCAAAGCCACTGACATTGTAGCAAGCTCGTGCAACGATAATTTGAAGAATACAGTGATTTTATTAGGTGGATTCCATATGATAATGTCATTTTTAGGAGCGATTGGGCATATAATGTCGGAGAGTGGTATCGAAGAACTTTGGGCTACGATATATGCAAAGAATTCCGTTACTCACATGATTACTGGCCATGCATATTCACGAGCTCTTCGAGCCCATAATTTGACTCAAGTGGCATTGTCTTTTTTGATCCTAGATGATGACAATAATTTGACTTCTCAAGAAAAAGAAAACCTGTTGGCAATTTACAACCAGTTTGAAAATGGTGGGATCTCCGAGCTTGAAGTGAGAAAATCATCACTGGTTGAAAAGCTTTCGAGTACATTTGCACAGGCTTTACAAAGTAAAGAAAACACCTCACGCACAGCCCGCCTCTGGGCCCAATATTTCAAACTGGTGAATATTATTCATTGTTATCTAAGGGCCGAGAGAACCGGAAACTTTGAACTTCATTTGCAAAGTGTACGAGAGATGATTCCGTTCTTTCACGCTTCTGGTAAGTATAACATGGTTGACTTTATTATGATTCTTTTAATACATGCAGCTTTGTATTTTCAAATATCTAAATTAATATTATATTTTTAGGTCACTTGGCTTACGCAAAATGGGCAAGGTTCCATTTGCAACAAATGGAAGACCTTAAAGAAACTATACCGGACGACGAATATGATAAATTTGCATCGAAAGGCTACTTTACAATTCGGAGAAGTGATCGTTTTTGGTCTGGAGTTTCGGCTGATCTTGCCATTGAGCAGGGTCTTATGCGCTCTATGAAAACTAAAGGAGGACTAACTACAGGTAAACTTACCTTGCTAAAAGGAACAGAGTGTAAGTCTGCTGCAAGACACTTAATAAGAACCGGTACAGTACCTGTTGTGTTGTTTTTCTTTCTGTAATGCTTACATTTTTTTTTACAGGCAGAGGTATAACAGACAGCACGCTGAGTACATGGATAGCGGCTTTGCCACGCTGCATAAAAACGTGTGAAGCTATTGAAGAGTTCACAGGTGTAAAATCCGAAACGTCAGAGCAACATGTAGATCAGCGAGATGCAAGAAAATCCAGAGACCATCAAGATCTCGAAATTTTACGTAACTGGTTATCAAATCACAATCCATTTGTATCAAGGCAAAAAAATGAACTGGTGTCTTTGGCCACTGGATTATTAGGTGATGAAACTATAAATTGTGATAGGGCTCTGGAGATTGGCCAGGAGTCTATGAAAAACGTTAATGGCAATTTTGAAAACATGAAACTGAAGAGGAAGGACAGAGTTAAACCTTTGTCTGCTATGAATCGATGTATAACTGTGCGCAATGCTCGCGTGGAAGTGAATCCACAACAATTATTCAATAGAATATTGTGTGTGATGTATAGCGAAGACTCTCTTAAGCAAGCTTTTAAATACGAACTTGCGCCGAAACCCCCTTGTCTTTTTGACGATGTTTCATTGAGGAAGACAAACAAGGCGGGACTCGCAAAGAAACTCGAGTCTTACTTCCCCTGCTCAACTACCTCAACGTCCGACACGTCTTATGTCCTTGACGGGGGGTATCTTTTACACATTCTAAACTGGCCATCACGTCCTGCAACTTACAAGGATGTGTGTAATGCTTATGTATCATATATCCAACGGAAATTTGGAAAATCTTGCGTCACAGTATTTGACGGTTACAGACACAAGCACAAAAATTGAAGAGCAAAAGCGCCGATCCGCTGGTAAATCGTGCGCAAATTTAAAAGTCAAATTCCAATTACCGATTGTGTCTGGAAAAGATGAATTTCTTTGTAATCCAGAAAACAAAGCACAACTTATAGACTTACTTATACAAAAGCTACGGGAAAACGAAATGGTCGCACACCAAGCTGAAGCAGACGCAGACACACTGATCTCAGAAACAGCGATTGGTTTATGTTCCAATAATCCGTCAGTTACTGTAGTCGCGACAGACACTGATATTCTAACAGTATTGATAGCAAGATCGGTCGAGGGTAATGCTTCGAAACTGAAGATGCTAAAACCTGGAAGTCATAAAAGAGAGAGTAAATACTACGACATTGCAGAAATCCAAAAAAATATGGGCCCTTTGAAAGAGGTCTTACTATTTGCACACGCTATGTCAGGCTGTGATACGACATCAGCGTTCTTCAGAAAAGGTAAACTAAAAACCTTCCAATGCTTACAAAATGCAGACTTGCGGACAACCGTTTCCGTATTTAACGACCCTCGAGCTGAACGTAACGACATTGCGAAAGCTGGGGAAGCATTTGTTTTGCACATTTATAAGAAATCTGACCTCAAGATGGATGTAGATGATCTAAGGTACTTTTTATTTAAACAGACAGTTGCCAAACAAACCGTCAAGGATAATTTTCAGCTTTCATCTTTGCCACCTACAAAAGATGCAACTCGACAACACTCGTACCGTGTATACTTACAAGTGCAGCGATGGTTGGGAAACTGTCTTCCACCGTGCGAATGGGGTTGGATAAAGCGTGGCCCAACACTAGTCCCAATCACTACAGAGCTTCCCCCTGCGCCTGATAATTTACTGAATCTCATAAGCTGCGGTTGTAAAAAGGGCTGTGAACGTTGGTGCGAGTGTAGAAAAGCTGGGTTGATGTGTTCGGCAATGTGTCGCCATTGTGTTGGCCAGTCGTGTGAAAATTCACCGGACTTAATAGATGATTATGATAAAAGTTAAATAATTGAAAAATTGTATTTTTTTCTTTTCAAATAAATATTTACAAATCTATTTTAATTTTTTTTACTATTTGGAGTTCCTTTAAGAATATACTATTATAAAAAATATATACTTATGTATATTTTTTAACACCCTGTATATCTTATGACGCAAGCGGCAGAAGCTTGAGGAATTTTGACTAGTTGTTATCTATCAAATACAGCGTCAGTATACCAATTTTCAGCTAGTTGTTTAAGTTTATTACGCCTGCATAAATTAAAAAGGCAATCACAACACTTGACGTGATATTGCTGTTAACAAGTAGAAGATGTCGCGTAACGACACTCGGCAACTAACGCTTACTGAATACAGTCTCTTTTTTTTTATAATTTTTAGTTTCATTGAAAACCACATAAGATTTCCAAATTTTAAGTGACTAGCAAACAGTTCAAGGAGCTATAACTCCCCAACATGGTCCTACGGAGCCGAATTATAAAATTAATAAGAAGAAATTGAGTGGAATTTGGAAATTATCATAAAGTGGCAGTGTGGTCTGATAAACAATTGAACAATTTTGTGGTGTTAAGTCTAATTTAAGCTAACTCAACACTCATACAGGTAGTATATAGTGTAAAGTAACGCATACTTATAAGGTTGACGGTCGCTCTTCTCTCACAATGGCCGGAGATGAGGACGTGAAGGAGTTAAAGAAAAAAAGAGCCAGTTTCAAGGGTCGTTTAACTCTTTTCATAAATTACTGTCAAGACTTTAGTAAAAGAGTTGTTGCTGCTTGTGACGTCAGAGAATTGGAATTGCGTATGGGTAAGCTTGAGTCTATATTCGAACAATATGACGAGGTGCAGTTGCAATTGGAGTGTATTGACGAGGATACTAAAACTCAGTACGAAGAGCGTGAACAATTTGAATCGCAATACTATAAAGCTTTAGCAAATGCACAAACTCTGTTGAATAAATATAATAGGACTGAGCATGAAACGGACAGTGAAAAAGGTAGCCGTGCCAGTGATCGCCAAGGGCTTGTTAGGTTGCCCACCATACAATTGCCAAAATTTAACGGATCATACGAAGGTTGGCTTGAGTTTCGTGACACCTTTGCTAGTCTCATTCACTCGAACCACAACATAGACGAAATAAATAAATTTCACTATTTACGTGCTTCTCTGGAGGGTTCTGCCGCCGTGGTAGTCCGGTCCGTTGAGTTTTCTGCCAAAAATTATGCTATAGCGTGGAAGCTTTTATGTGATAGGTTTGATAATAAACGTTTATTAATTCAAAACCACGTATCGGCACTATTTAATTTAGAAAATATAACAAGGGAATCTTCCGTCGTTTTAAAACGTTTAATTGATAATTTAAATAGAAATCTGAGAGCATTGGAGTCTTTAGGTGAGCCTATCAATCACTGGGATACGTTATTAATATATATTGTCACTCAAAAGTTAGACCAAAAAACATATAGGGAATGGGAAGAGTTTAAAGGTCAAGTGAAAAAGGAAAATTCTATTACTTTTAATGACTTTATTCACTTTATACGAAATCAGGCTGATTTGATTGAAACCTTGGAGTTATCGCGTAATAGTCACACACCTGTGAGTAACTAACCGCATCTAAAGTTGAAAACATTGGTTTCAAACAATACTGGCCAGGAATCGTATGGTAAAAATTGTCCTAAGTGTAAAAATGATCACAGCTTGTCCAGTTGCCCTCAGTTTCTAGCCTTAACAAATGAAGATCGATTTAAATTGTTACCAAGTTTTAAAATCTGTTATAATTGTTTTCGATCAGGTCACTTTGCAAATCATTGCAAAAAGTTCGGCTGCAAGATTTGTAAACGCCGACATAATACTCTTGTTCATCTATCTAAACCGAAACCTATTTCTGCTACAACAAACGAAGATCCACCTGAAGGTGGGCCCTCGTCATCGACTCAACCTACTCCTAATAATGTTGTCTTGTCTTCGAATGTTTCATCTTCTGGTAATATACAGCAGTGTGATGTATTATTGTCCACTGCAGTAATTAAATTGCGCGATAATGATAATCGCGAACATGTCGTTCGCGCCGTTTTAGATAGCGGCAGTACATCTTGTCTGATGACTGAGAAACTTTGTCGACAATTAAATTTAGAAACTCGTCAGATAGACCGAGCGATTTTGGGCATTAATAACGTAAAATCTTACGTAGGTAAAACGTGCCGTGTAAATATGACTTCTCTAAATAATAATTTTACGGCTGACCTTTGCTGTTTTGTTTTACCATCAATCACTAATAATGTACCAAGTCGCGAAGTCAATATAAGTAACCTCAAATTGCCTTCAGATATTTGCTTAGCTGATCCTACATTTTACAAGCCTGCAGATGTCAATATTTTGCTCGGCGCTGATCTCTTCTGGGATTTGTTAGGATCACAAAGAATTAAGCTAGGGGATAAAGGCCCCATGCTCTGCGAAACCAAGTTAGGTTGGATTATATCGGGACCCGTTTCTAGCGGTCATGTCTCATTGCTGTCTCATGATATTCGATGTAATTTGACCAAAGTGTTGCACACAAGCGGCGATACTATCAGTAAACTTGGATTCGATTTAAATCGTTTTTGGCAATTAGAGGAAATTAATTCAAATTCATCTCATTACTCGCCTAGCGAGAAATTATGTGAGGAACATTTTATAAAAAATACTTCTCGTCTCGATGACGGTCGATTCTGTGTTCGTATTCCTCTCAAGCAGAATCCTAATGTTTTGGGAGACTCATTTCAACGAGCATCTCAATGTTTATTTTCTTTAGAGCGTAGACTACATGGTAAACCTGATTTGAGTAAAATGTATCATGAATTTATGTCTGAATACCAATCCTTGGGGCATATGTCTGAATGTCAACAAGTCGATTCAATTATTAACACATATTTTATTCCTCACCACGGGGTCTTACGCGAAAACAGTACCACTACAAAATTAAGAGTAGTGTATAATGCGAGCTCTCCGACGTCGTCTGGAATTTCATTCAACGACATTCAAATTGTCGGTCCCACAGTTCAGGACGATCTCTTGTCAATATTGCTCCGCTTTAGGCAACATAAGTACATTTTATCTGCTGACGTAGAAAAAATGTACAGGCAGATTGTCGTCCACCCGTCCGACAGGCATCTACAGCAAATACTATGGCGTGATAATACAGATAAGCCTGTTAAAATCTTTCAACTGAATACCGTCACGTACGGCACAGCAAGTGCTCCTTTCCTCGCGACGCGTTGTTTAAAACAGCTCGCTCTTGATTGCAGTAATGAAAATATCGCTAAAATCATTGAGCACGACTTTTATGTCGACGATTTGCTCACCGGAAGTGACGATTTGGACGATGCCATACACATACGAACGGAAGTTACTAAGGCGCTCGCATCAGCTTGCATGCCATTAAGAAAATGGAAATCGAACTGCCCTCAATTAGCCTCTAATGGCACTCACACCCGTTTGGATTTAAATATCGGATCTCATGAGCCCAGCAAATTGTTAGGTCTTAGCTGGCACGCAGATTCAGATGAACTCTGCTTTCCGATAGCACCGTCTTTACCGAATGATAATACCAAACGTGAAATATTGTCAGTTATTGCGCAGATATTTGACCCTCTGGGTCTTTTAGCTCCTGGTGTCATCACTATGAAAATGTTACTACAAGAATTGTGGTTACAAAAGACATCCTGGGATGCACCTGTATCAGCGGAAATCCAAAAACGTTGGAATGACATTCTAAAGGCATTGTCGTGTTTAGATAAGATTAGAATCCCACGATTGGTGCTTTGTGACTCTCATAAAAAGTTACAGTTACATATTTTTAGTGACGCTTCGGAACGAGCGTATGGTGCGTGCATTTATGTTCGTAGTGTAAACGATCATGGTGAGGTCGTGGTGCGTCTGGTCATGGCAAAGACCCGGGTAGCACCCATCAAACCCACTACAATTCCAAGATTAGAATTGTGTGGTGCTCTTGTAGGCGCCCGCCTTTATGAGAAGGTTGTTAGTTCTCTTCGTATTCAAGTTGAAGTGGTTTACTTCTGGACTGATTCTACCATAGTGTTGGGGTGGTTGCAAATGGTACCTTCTAAACTTCAGCCGTTTGTGCGTAATCGCGTCGCTGAAATATTAGAAAAGGCAGGCAATTGCACGTGGAAACACGTCCCAACAAATGAAAACTGTGCAGATCTTATATCGCGTGGTATGGATATAAGCGCTCTGCAAAACGCTGACTTATGGTGGACCGGTCCCGAGTTTTTAAAACATGACCCGATACGATTACCTTCTCAACCTCAAAGCGTTCAGGACTTACCGGAAACTAAACCTGAGGTTACACTTAATGCTATCGTTAACAGCACTAGCGACAATCATAATTTAATAGATTTTAGTCGTTTTTCCAACTATTCACGGCTCGTGCGTTCCGTAGCTTATATTTTACGGTTCATTAATCGTTGCAAAAAGAATCCTTTAACAACTGATTTTTTAAGTGAAAGAGAGTTACAAAACGCGTTAAAATTAATTATCGTGAAGTGTCAAGAGGACTGTTTTCCTGAATATAACTTACTTAAAATGGGGAAAGAATTACCCAAAAAGAGCCAATTGCTTAAGTTCAATGTTTGTTTGGATAATGATAAAATAATGCGTGTTGGAGGTCGTCTTGACAATTCCGATTTCTCTTACGATAAGAAACATCCTATTCTTTTACAGTCCACTCATATATTTACAAAATTGTTATTTGAATCAGAGCATAAAAAATTATTGCATGCTGGCCCGCAATTATTACTGGCATCTATTAGAGAGATTTACTGGCCTATAGGAGGTCGCAATTTGGCAAAGGCCTGTTATCGCAAATGTGTAAAATGTAGTCGCATAAACGGCAGGATTATTACTCCTTTGATGGGAAACTTGCCGCGGCAGCGTCTTCTTTCGGGTGGATCTCCCTTTGAGAATGTGGGCATAGATTATGCCGGCCCTATAATGTGCGCTAGTCGTCAAGGTCGAGGATGTAGACTCGTAAAGGTGTACATAGCAATTTTTATATGTTTTTCAACTAAAGCTATTCACTTAGAGTTGGTGGGTGGCTTAACTAGTGATGTGTTTTTGCTCGCATTACGTCGCTTCATATCTCGAAGAGGAAAACCTCTCAATATTTACTCCGACAACGGCACTTCGTTTGTTGGCGCCTATAACGATATTTCAAAATTTTTAAAAGCCAATTGCAATTCTTTGGGTGCAAGCGCAGCAAACGAGGGTATCAATTTTCACTTTGTTCCTGCATACACTCCTCACTTCGGTGGATTGTGGGAGGCGGGAGTCCGCTCAACCAAGTACCATTTGCAAAGAGTGTTGGGACATTGTAATTTGACGTATGAAGAACTTAACACCACGTTAACACAAATCGAAGCGATATTAAATTCCCGACCACTGACGCCGCTCTCCTCCGATCCTGCAGACTGCACTCCGCTGACGCCAGGTCATTTTTTAATTGGACGGCCACTAACATGTTTGCCTCAACCAGATTATCAAGATAACTCAACTCATTACTTGACTCGCTTTCAACGAGTTGAACAACTCCGTCAACATTTCTGGGCAAGATGGAGTAAGGAGTTCGTTGCTGAACTGCAGCAAAGGGTTAAATGGCGTACCCGTAAAGAAGAGTTAAAATTGAATACTGTGGTTGTAGTAAAGGAAGATCATCTGCCACCGCTTAAATGGAGACTGGGTAGAATTGTCGCGGTGCATCCTGGACCTGATGGTGTCGCACGTGTAGCAGACATTCAAACTTCCACAGGAGTCATCCGGCGATCTTTCAGCAGGATTTGCCCACTCCCGATTTCATCTGATTTGTGTTGAAGACGGAGTCTTCAACGCCCGGGGGCATGTTTAAGTTTATTACGCCTGCATAAATTAAAAAGGCAATCACAACACTTGACGTGATATTGCTGTTAACAAGTAGAAGATGTCGCGTAACGACACTCGGCAACTAACGCTTACTGAATACAGTCTCTTTTTTTTTATAATTTTTAGTTTCATTGAAAACCACATAAGATTTCCAAATTTTAAGTGACTAGCAAACAGTTCAAGGAGCTATAACTCCCCAACACTAGTTATGAAGGATTTTATGTATTTGGTCAATTTTAATCTAATAGTCCTGAGCTATACGATACGATATGCATTCACTTTTTTAAGTTACACTCATACGCGACCAGGAATCGACCAAAATCTCTGTAAAATACACAATGATTTTTATTATCGTAGTTGACAGTGTGGGTCACAAGGAATAAGTTTTGGTATGGAATCTTGTGTAAATTATGAACAGAAATCTCTATAATTTTAATAATTGGCATAATGTTAATATATCAATTCATTGTTTATACATTTAATAAAATCATAAACGAGCTGTCTGTACAAAAAAATTCTCAAAAAATTATTTGTACACGTAACATAAGTATGTTACCGAGGTCAATAAAAGAGTTTTTAGAATTTTTGTCTGTTTGCCTGTGCGTTTGTGCACGCTAATCTCAGAAACGGCTTAACCGATTTGAATGTTATCATTGGGTTCTCAATGATTTTATTTATTTTAATATGTTGTGCGTCTAAAGAAACCTTTATCTTTTAATATCTTTATCTTTTATCTTAATAATGTTACTTCACTAAGACTTTTTGGCGTCAGTCATTTCATTTCATTTAATCATAATAATATACAAGTTATGTATAAGTTTGTCCTTAGTTTGTCAATCACGTAATATAAATACAATGTTTGGCAGCTCGTTTCAATATCAAATATCAAAATCAAAATATTTATTTATCAATTAGGTTTCTCCAAGAAACTCTTATGATCGTCATTTAAATTTACCAGTTAAATTTAAATTTACCTAGTTTCGGAAAAAAGCCAAGATGACGATCCTGAGAAGAAACCCCGAAAGAAACTCAGGATACTATTCTTTTTGTCATCTTTAAAATATAAAACAATTATAATTATACACTTAATACTTAAAGTACATATACAATACTAAACATAGTATGAGCTCCGAATCCAGGTTTTATTTCCAGGCTTCATTGTCACTTAAATAATCAGTAACCTTATAATAGCCTTTCGAGAGGAGTTTGGTTTTATAGACATCTTTAAATTTATTTATAGATAAGGTTCTGATCATCTCAGGCAGTTTATTATAAAACCGTATACAAGGGGCACACTGAAATGATCGGGATTAGAATATTTCGGATTGAGTTACAATAAAACCTTTTTTAGAATTTGAATACTGGCCTCTTAGAATCTTAATGACATTCAAACAATTTTTTATTATTATTAAAAACAAAAACTATGTTGGTTTAAAGTTGACACGTCGTTAACAGAAATGGAGCTCACGCGTGAACATTTCCGTGCCATAATTTTCACAATTTTCGTCGCGGCTTATCTCAAGATAAATGTCTCAGCGAACTTGTTTCGATTTATGATGTTGAAGCACCGAGTCAAACGACAATATACCGCTGGTATGCCGAGTTCCGACGCGGTCGTGTGTCGCTCAGCACTGTTTCTTCTGCAGGTCGACCAAGAACAGCGGTCAAGCCTGAAAACATCGCAGCTGTGCGAACTATTATATTAGATGACCGTCATGTGACATACGAGCAGATTCGGGCTTTTATCAGTATCGGAATGACTGCAATTCAGTCGATATTACATAATGAGCTGTGTGTAAGAAAGCTAGTTTCCCGCTGGATTCCTCACAATTTGTCCGAAGAGCAAAAGGCGGCTCGTGTAGATTGGTGCCGCAATTCTCTGCAACGCTTCAACGGAGGGAAGTCAAATGCCGTTTATAATATCGTCTCAGGTGACGAATCATGGATTTATTCATACGAACCTGAAAAAAAAACATCAGTCAGCAGTTTGGGTCTTCGAAGATGAGGTCAAGCCAACGAAAGTGGTTCGCTCCCGCAGCGTGTCAAAGAAAATGGTCGCTACGTTTGTCTCGAAAAAGGGGCATGTTGCTACAATTCCTTTACAGGAACGCAGAACGGTTACCGCCGAGTGGTATATCACGGTTTGTTTGCCAGAAATGATAGCCGAACTCCAAAAAAATAACCCGAAACGTCGCATCATCTTACATCACGATAATGCGAGCTCCCATACGGCTCGGAAGACAAATGATTTTTTGAAGCAGGAAAACGTTGAGCTGATGAGCCATCCTCCGTACAGTCCTGACCTGAGTCCAAACGATTTCTTTACATTCCCTAGAATGAAAGATTCAATCAGCCATTTTGTCAACATCAACTTCAGACTGGAATTACTGTTTTAATGATTGGTTTACACGAATGGAAAAGTGCATTAAGTTGAACGGAGAATACTTCGAAAAACAATAAAATACAATTTAGCGATACCGTGCATGTGGTTTTTCTTATTCCCGATCATTTCAGTGTGCCCCTCGTACACTGATCCATAAAAGAATTACTTATCTTGTGGAGTCGCGTTTTATAAATCTAAATTATTTTTAAACCTAGTACCTATATTGTGTAGATCACATTTTTTATTAAATTGACTAATGTTTTTATGCGCGTAAATTAAATTTTCATAAATATACTGACATGTAACAGTTAAGGTCCGGCTCCCGAAAATTATGATTGTTTGCCTTAAGTTTGTAACTAAACCAAATATCTCATCAATGTAAAACTTACATAATATGTTTTTTAAAACCTTTTTCTAGTCATTTTAAAGACAGAATCACAATTGATGGAAATTGACTCGATACTTTTATTTTTTTTAAATGAAAGTTTCAGGATTTTTCTCGTTTTTCTCGGAAAAAACTTTAGTTACATATGTAAAATGAATACTCATAGAAAGAAAATACGATTTATTAGTTACATATAAGACAAAAATTGCCTAGACCGATTATTATTCTCATAATAAACTAAATATGATTTGAGACTTGCGTCCTTTACTTCTGTGCAAGAATACTGTCAAACGGATCATTTTATTTTCAACCTTATTTTAACGTAGTTTAGGTTGAATATCGAATGATCAGTAGCGCGCTAACGCGGTCTTTGACGGACCTAGACAGGGCCAAACGTAACATTCGATATTCGACCTTTTTTAGAATTGTATAAGGTTGAATATCGGATGATCAGTACAGCGTTGTGCGCGAACAGTGACGGACCTATCGCGGTTTTGAACGACCTTGACAGCGCGGTCTTAAAATCTTAATTTCTTTGAACTTTTCTCTGAGGGAAGACTGCGGATCTAGTTGATAGATGGCTCTAATGGCCCTTTTTTGTAAAATGAAAATAGTATTTATGTCCGCAGCGCCACCCTAAAGAAGGATCCCATAACTCATTATACTGTGAAAGCAACTAAAATAGACAATCCTAGCTGTTTCGACATCCGTTGAGCGTCGAATCTGCTTAACTGCATAAACCACAGAGCTAAGTCTTTTACTTAGTTTCTCAATATGTGGAGCCCATTGTAATTTAGAATCTATGGTAATGCCTAAAAATACTGTTGATTCCACGGGCTCCAATTCCAGTTTGTAGCGTACCATATGCAATATAATTTGTTTCGATTGTCCTTCACTGCCATCACCCTACTCTCCTTCTCCATATCTGTGTCATCCTCTTGCGACATGATGACCCCGTGTAGGCACCCCCTGCCCTAGCCTTTGTACAAGTTTATCTTTTAGAAAGGGAAGATCAAGATTGTCTTTCAGCTTCACCTTTAGTCGACGCTTTCACTTCAAGTAACTTGTGCTCGGGTTTTATCTTAAAATCCCAAATTTTTAAAATCAAGTTTTATTGTTTTATCAACACTTATTGAATTTAAATTAAGTAGCTCTAATTACCTATTATATTCCTGTTTCTTTATTATTAAAAAAGTTACTACCGCTATATAATTAAGTTATTACAAAAGACATACCTATGATGGACATGGAAAATATACGATGAAAATATTGAAGATGGAGATATTAATATACCTGAAAAGTCCACAACACTATATTTTAATATGTTGTCGTGGAGTAATTTGATTTTTTAACAGCAACCTCTATTAAAAAGTTAAATTGTACCTTAATTTATATTGTTCCAGGTAACATCGGATGATGTACCAATACCGCGACCTAAGCCTAGTACGCCATGTATAGGATGTTCGACTCAGGTGGACCCTCAAGCACAAGGGGTTGAAGAACTTGCAGCATTGGGTATCAAGCACTTAGATAAACATGAACCAGAAATAAACCATAAACTAGATACTGTTGTAGAAGTTACAAGACAGGTTCAAGTAAGTAGTTGAAAATTACAATTTATTTAATTTTATCATAGAAAGTAATACATTATGATGTATGTATTAACAGTGTTAATTACAATAAATAGACTATTGCTTTGTAATTTAAATTTAATGCTATTGTAATTATAATTATAAAAAATAAATTTCTAGAATAATTCCAGAATATAAAACTTGACTATTTTAATTCTGCAATTTAACCTTGGATTCCTTGTGTGTATTTAAAAAATAATTATTATTGTTTCAGGTAGTTAACGGCATCCGATACATTCTTACACTTATAGTTGATAAGTGTGAAAAGGAATTATATGAATGCAATGAAAAAATAGCTTGTAAGGTTTCCATTTTAGAAAAACCTTGGTTAAAACTACCCACTGGGTCGAAATACAGAGCAATACTGGCTAATAATTGTACAGAACAATGGCAATATGGTGACGACGGTGAAGTAATATCTGATGAGAAGGATGACAAAACATCCAACAAAAATTCTCAAGGTAATGAAGAAATCAAGGTGATACACAATACAGATCTACAAGCTCAACCACACTCAGAAAAAACCTTAACCGATGAACAAATCAAAGATGTTGAGAAACAAATAATTCCATACAGTGAGTTCCAACAAACTTCTATAACTAATGATTTCCAAAACTATGGTGATCCATCCGTTGATTACAAACAGCAAGTTTCTCAAGATGAAACTGCAAAATATTTCAGTGAAAATGCATCACCTTTTAAAAATTCAGCAAAGGAGGACAAGACTTTGACTTTAACTACTTTGACTGATGATAAGAAAAAAGCAATAGATGAGTTAACGAATCTATTTAACTTCGCTGGCTTTAATAATAATGCATTCGCCCGGAGTCCAGAATATATTAGAGTAAGAAGAAGTTTCAATGAAGACTTGCAAGTAATGGCTATGGTTGAGAAATTTAACAATTTAAAAAATAAAATCGAGAACGCCAAATATCTCTATTTACTTGCAGATGAAATAGTTAAAGATGTAAATAAAAAGGACAGCATTATTAAAAATAGAACCTTACAAGAAATAATTACAGCTGACGAAGAAATTGATGACAATGCTAAATTTTATTACATTCAAGTACGCGTTGTAACACCATGTGATCAATTAGAATACAATAAAGAAAAAGTAGAAATATGCAATGGAATAACTAAAGTGAAGAAAGGCGGTCAGCGGCTGGTCATAACTTCGTTTTGTATAGAGGGCAAGAAAAACACATACAATAATGTAAAAATAGAAAGTATTCCTTTGGACGACCCAAAACTGCTAAAACTGTCTGCAAAGGCATTAAAAAAAATTGAAAGTGAATCAGTTTTGGATAATGCCCTTAAAATTTTAAAAATAATCGACGCTAATAGTCAAAGGATATCCCCATTAAATATGATTACAAGAATTTCTTTAGTACTTGGTTACACAAATTGTACTAAAACCTCTAAATTAAGATCATATTGTACTGTTTTAAAAGTAATGGGAGTTAATGTTTGTAACGTTGAAATTCACGAACATATATTGACGAAGAAGTCTGAAATAATGCATAGATGTTTGGAAGCGACCGCCGATGATGCCGATGACATAGAAGGTACTACGATTGCATTCATGAGCGAAAAATTTAATAATCGTTATATGAAACCAGGTATACCAAGCGAAATAGATGGATCGAAATCGCGAAGTAAACGACAACTTGTTGGCGGTCAACAAGAGAAAAATCCTAGTGATCCACATTATCACGCTTTAGCTGAAGAGTCGCTTCAAAAGTATTTGCTATCATCAGGAAGGACACAACACCATAAAGTCGTAAAAGTCGACAAAGTCACAGTTCAAGTTGTGTCCGGTAGTTTAACAAGGATCGATTTTAAAATGATTCCCACAAATTGTCAATTGGATAGCAATGCTCAACCGTCTTCTGTAAACTGCGAATCCGAAAATGACGCCGATAACATAAGTTGCCATTCGGAAGTTTGGGAACAACCGTGGCTCAACAAGAAGGAAATTACTGTAAATTGTAACATAGACGAATCGAAAATTAGAAGAAAGAGGGGCATACGAGGAGGCCAAAAGGAAAAAAATCCTAGTGATCCACAATATCAAGCTTTAGCGGAAGAGTCGCTACAAAAGTATTTGTTATCTTCAGGAAGTACACAGCACCATAAAGTCGTAAAAGTCGACAAAGTCACAGTTCAAGTTGTGTCCGGTAGTTTAACAAGAATCGATTTTAAAATTATTCCTACAAATTGTCAATTGGATAGTAATGGGCAACCGTCTTCTGCAAACTGCGAATCCGAAAGTGACGCCGATACCATAAGTTGCCATTCGGAAGTTTGGGAACAACCGTGGCTCAACAAGAAGGAAATTACTGTAAATTGTAACATAGACGAATCGAAAATTAGAAGAAAGAGGGGCATACGAGGAGGCCAAAAGGAAAAAAATCCTAGTGATCCACAATATCAAGCTTTAGCGGAAGAGTCGCTACAAAAGTATTTGTTATCTTCAGGAAGTACACAGCACCATAAAGTCGTAAAAGTCGACAAAGTCACAGTTCAAGTTGTGTCCGGTAGTTTAACAAGAATCGATTTTAAAATTATTCCTACAAATTGTCAATTGGATAGTAATGGGCAACCGTCTTCTGCAAACTGCGAATCCGAAAGTGACGCCGATACCATAAGTTGCCATTCGGAAGTTTGGGAACAACCGTGGCTCAACAAGAAGGAAATTACTGTAAATTGTAACATAGACGAATTGAAAACTAGAAGAAAAAGGGGCATACCGGGAGGCCAACAGGAAAAAAGTCCTAGTGATCCACAATATCACGCTTTAGCGGAAGAGTCGCTTGAAAAGTATTTATTATCATCAGGAAGTACACAACACCATAAAGTCGTAAAAGTCGACAAAGTTACAGTCCAAGTTGTGTCCGGTAGTTTAACAAGGATCGATTTTAAAATTATTCCTACAAATTGTCAATTGGATAGTAATGGGCAACCGTCTTCTGCAAACTGCGAATCCGAAAGTGACGCCGATACCATAAGTTGCCATTCGGATGTTTTGGAACAACCGTGGCTCAACAAGAAGGAAATTACTGTAAATTGTAACATAGACGAATCGAAAACTAGAAGAAAAAGGGGCGTATTGGGGGGCCAACAGGAGAAAAGTCCTATTGATCCACAATATCACGCTTTAGCTGAAGAGTCGCTTCAAAAGTATTTGCTATCATCAGGAAATACACAACACCATAAAGTAGTAAAAGTCGACAAAGTCACAGTTCAAGTTGTGTCCGGTAGTTTAACAAGGATCGATTTTAAAATTATTCCTACAAATTGTCAATTGGATAGTAATGGGCAACCGTCTTCTGCAAACTGCGAATCCGAAAGTGACGCCGATATCATAAGATGCCATTCGGAAGTTTGGGAACAACCGTGGCTCAACAAGAAGGAAATTACTGTAAATTGTAACATAGTCGTATCGAAAACTAGAACTAAAAGGGGTGTATTGGGGGGGCAACAGGAGAAAAGTCCTAGTGATCCACAATATCACGCTTTAGCTGAAGAGTCGCTTCAAAAGTATTTGCTATCGTCAGGAAATACACAACACCATAAAGTAGTAAAAGTTGACAAAGTCACAGTTCAAGTTGTGTCCGGTAGTTTAACAAGGATCGATTTTAAAATTATTCCTACAAATTGTCAATTGGATAGTAATGGGCAACCGTCTTCTGCAAACTGCGAATCCGAAAGTGACGCCGATACCATAAGTTGCCATTCGGAAGTTTGGGAACAACCGTGGCTCAACAAGAAGGAAATTACTGTAAATTGTAACATAGACGAATCGAAAACTAGAAGAAAAAGGGGCATACCAGGAGGCCAACAGGAGAAAAGTCCTAGTGATCCACAATATCACGCTTTAGCTGAAGAGTCGCTTCAAAAGTATTTGCTATCGTCAGGAAATACACAACACCATAAAGTAGTAAAAGTTGACAAAGTCACAGTTCAAGTTGTGTCCGGTAGTTTAACAAGGATCGATTTTAAAATTATTCCTACAAATTGTCAATTGGATAGTAATGGGCAACCGTCTTCTGCAAACTGCGAATCCGAAAGTGACGCCGATATCATAAGATGCCATTCGGAAGTTTGGGAACAACCGTGGCTCAACAAGAAGGAAATTACTGTAAATTGTAACATAGACGAATCGAAAACTAGAACTAAAAGGGGTGTATTGGGGGGGCAACAGGAGAAAAGTCCTAGTGATCCACAATATCACGCTTTAGCTGAAGAGTCGCTTCAAAAGTATTTGCTATCATCAGGAAATACACAACACCATAAAGTCGTAAAAGTCGACAAAGTCACAGTCCAAGTTGTGTCCGGTAGTTTAACAAGAATCGATTTTAAAATTATTCCTACAAATTGTCAATTGGATAGTAATGGGCAACCGTCTTCTGCAAACTGCGAATCCGAAAGTGACGCCGATACCATAAGTTGCCATTCGGAAGTTTGGGAACAACCGTGGCTCAACAAGAAGGAAATTACTGTAAATTGTAACATAGACGAATCGAAAACTAGAAGAAAAAGGGGCATACCAGGAGGCCAACAGGAGAAAAGTCCTAGTGATCCACAATATCACGCTTTAGCTGAAGAGTCGCTTCAAAAGTATTTGCTATCATCAGGAAATACACAACACCATAAAGTAGTAAAAGTTGACAAAGTCACAGTTCAAGTTGTGTCCGGTAGTTTAACAAGGATCGATTTTAAAATTATTCCTACAAATTGTCAATTGGATAGTAATGGGCAACCGTCTTCTGCAAACTGCGAATCCGAAAGTGACGCCGATACCATAAGTTGCCATTCGGAAGTTTGGGAACAACCGTGGCTCAACAAGAAGGAAATTACTGTAAATTGTAACATAGACGAATCGAAAACTAGAAGAAAAAGGGGCATACCAGGAGGCCAACAGGAGAAAAGTCCTAGTGATCCACAATATCACGCTTTAGCTGAAGAGTCGCTTCAAAAGTATTTGCTATCATCAGGAAATACACAACACCATAAAGTAGTAAAAGTCGACAAAGTCACAGTTCAAGTTGTGTCCGGTAGTTTAACAAGGATCGATTTTAAAATTATTCCTACAAATTGTCAATTGGATAGTAATGGGCAACCGTCTTCTGCAAACTGCGAATCCGAAAGTGACGCCGATACCATAAGTTGCCATTCGGAAGTTTGGGAACAACCGTGGCTCAACAAGAAGGAAATTACTGTAAATTGTAACATAAACGAATCGAAAACTAGAAGAAAAAGGGGCATACCAGGAGGCCAACAGGAGAAAAGTCCTAGTGATCCACAATATCACGCTTTAGCTGAAGAGTCGCTTCAAAAGTATTTGCTATCATCAGGAAATACACAACACCATAAAGTAGTAAAAGTTGACAAAGTCACAGTTCAAGTTGTGTCCGGTAGTTTAACAAGGATCGATTTTAAAATTATTCCTACAAATTGTCAATTGGATAGTAATGGGCAACCGTCTTCTGCAAACTGCGAATCCGAAAGTGACGCCGATATCATAAGTTGCCATTCGGAAGTTTGGGAACAACCGTGGCTCAACAAGAAGGAAATTACTGTAAATTGTAACATAGACGAATCGAAAACTAGAACTAAAAGGGGTGTATTGGGGGGGCAACAGGAGAAAAGTCCTAGTGATCCACAATATCACGCTTTAGCGGAAGAGTCGCTTCAAAAGTATTTATTATCATCAGGAAGTACACAACACCATAAAGTCGTAAAAGTCGACAAAGTCACAGTCCAAGTTGTGTCCGGTAGTTTAACAAGAATTGATTTTAATATTATTCCCACAAATTGTCAATTGGATAGCAATGGTCAAACGTCTTCTGCAAACTGCGAAGCTAAGAATGACGCTGATACCATAAGTTGCCATTCAGAAGTTTTGGAACAACCGTGGCTTAATAAGAAGGATATTACAGTATATTGCAATATGGACAAATCGAAAGCTAGAAGAAAAAGAGGATTAGCTGGTGGTCATGAAGAGAAAAATCCCGAAGAGCTAAAATATCACACATTAGCCGAAGAGTCCCTTCAGAAATATTTGTTGTTATCTGGTAGTACACAAAATCACAAAGTCATAAAGGTAGAAAAAGTGACAGTTCAAGTTGTTGCGGGTAGCCTTACAAGAATTGATTTTACGATTATTCCGACAAACTGTTATTTAAACAGTAGTGGACAATCGACGTCTTCGAATTGCGATGAACAGAGCAATGCCGCCGCGATAAGTTGTCATTCAGAAATTTGGGAGCAACCGTGGCTCAACAAAAAGGAAATTACAGTGAACTGTGACAATGATGATACGTCATCAAATAATTTGAAAAGAAAAAAACGTGCTTTTGTTGGTGGTCCTCAAAACAAAGATGTCACGAAACCAATGTATAAACGACTGGCTGAACAATCGCTGCGAAAATTCGAGCATAAGCATAAAAGTAAACAGCATTATATGGTAGTCGACATAAAGCACGTTGTTGAGCAGGTGGTGTCTGGATTCATATATAAAATAGATTATACGGCAACACCAACGAATTGTTCAACTAAAATTTCCGATACATCCAAATGTCACCCACTTGATAACAATGTCGTTTTTAATTGCCACGCTGAAATAGTAGATCACGTAGGAGGCTCAAAGAAGAAAATTGCCGTTCATTGCCGCGAAGAATTGTTAAATAAGGATTTTATAAAGGAAGAAAATACTGATGACAATAATTTTCATATGCGACCTTTTCATCATAAAGGGTTTAATAAAGGTGACCACATTTTTATAAGGTTAAAGAGACAGGTAGATGAAGATATAGATGACGAATTAATTAATTATTATGCTGAAAATGCCGTATCCTATATAAATGATCGCTCCCAAACACACAATTTGCAAAAATTAATAACGATACATTCAGTTCAAAGCAGTGTACACATGAATATACCTATGGTTAGAATGTATATTGAAACTGCTTATACTTATTGTTTGCGAGGTGAGACAGGATTGAATTTAAGAGTTTGTGACGAATTGGAAGGAATGAATCATAGAATATGTCTCGTACGGGTGTATCCTTCACCTTTTGATGAACAAATTCTTGAACTTATAACTGCGGTTTGTAACGACGAAGACGATTTCGAAAAAATAACTGGAATATCTTTCCGTGGATTACTTAAAATGAGTATTGCTGAATTGGAAAAGTCGCCAGATGTGAAGTATAAGTATGTTAGTATTGGTGAACCGCAGGTAATCCCAAGTTTAGACTCTAACGTACCAACAAAGTTAAATTTTGTTGTATTTAATACAAACTGTACAAAGGATGTTGACATGAACAAACACCTTTTTTCTTGTGCCGTCGATCCCTTGAAGACAGCTGTGTCATGCGTGTCATACGTGTATATGGAACCTAACAGTAGAGACATTCGACAAACTATTGTGCGATGTAAACAACGTCCAACACTTCGCAAGAAAAGATTTGTTTCGTTTGATTCAAAAAATATGACTGAAGATGAAAAGAAAATACAAAAGATGGCCGAAGAGTCACTGGAAAAGTTAGAATTGGAATCTCAACACAGGTATAAACAGAGGATAATTGAGATTAATAATTATGCTACCAAAATTACGAATGGTCAAGTTACTACCATCAACTTTGACGTAGGTTATACGTCTTGTCTGAAATATGAATGGATTGAGGATGTTACGAAATGCAAATTTCTTGAACATTTGCCTAGAAGAAACTGTATTTCCAATGTTTGGGAGGACCTGTGGACGAGTGGCAATAGATTGATTGAAGTCAATTGTAAAGATGACGAGATTCCTCTAGAAGCACATATAGAATTCGACAGCGCGAAGATCGCACTTCATCTAGCTAACAAAGCGATTGCACACATTGAAGCAAAATATCCAACTTATAGAAAACAAAAACTTGTCAGGATCTTTTCAATAGATAAACAAAATATTGCCGGGATACATTACAAAATGAAAATTGAAGTTGGCTTTACGGATTGTTGGGCTTTGAGTCCAGTGGAAAATTGCACATTACTTGAAGATTATGTAATACCGAATAGATTCTGTCGCGTGAATGTTTGGTTGCGCCCTTGGACTGAAAATCCTCCAGCTTATCGCGTCACTTGTGACTACGAGGAGAACCTAACTGGTGAATTGTATCACAACATACAAGCGGAAGTATTATTTTACAATTTCGTCGAAGAGTTCAGTCCTAGTTACGCGGAAGATTCAGTAGAAATGGCAAAAAGGTTTCTAATATTTAAAGAAAACGTTAAGAAGATTCACGATTTAAACATCCACGAGCGTGGAACGGCCACGTATGGCATTACTAGATTTGCTGATTTAACTTACGAAGAGTTTACTACATTCTTTACCGGACTTAAACCCAATTTAAGAAATGCCAACAACGTTCCTATGAGGAAAGCACACATACCGAATATTAAATTGCCGCAGAAGTTTGACTGGAGGGATTTTAATGCAGTTACTGAAGTTAAAGATCAAGGTAGCTGTGGAAGTTGTTGGGCCTTTAGTGTCACTGGTATGTATAGCTTTTAGTTTATTTCTAATCCCTTAAAAAAAAAAAAAAAAAAAAAAAACCAGGCTATGCCAGTCTATGCACATAAGTCTATTGATATAGTCAATTTTTTTTCGAAACCTTGGTTAGATAAAATACAAAGATTTCTTTTGGAAGATTTCTCTAGGTAATATATTCTAATAAAATTCAAATTGTATTTTTTAGGTTTAAATTAAAAAACAATGTATTCTTACATTCTTCTCCTTCTTATACATTATAATACATTATAATAGCTTTATAGTAAATTGTATCCGTGCAAGGCTAACGGGGGCAGAGTGTTAAAAATTAAAAAGGGGCAGACATTTTTCGAAAAGAAGACGTTTGTCTCGTTATGGTAAAGTGACTTATTTTGGATCGAATAAGCCCCATGGTTCCTAATTTAAAATTAACAAAATAATCAGATCAAGCAAGGCTTGATATGAAAAATATATTTTTCATATTTCCTGTGAATTATGTTGTTAATTTACTATGTAAAATGTTTTCATAAATTTACAGGAAACATTGAGGGTCAGTGGAAGAAGCATTCTGGCCAGCTAGTCTCTCTATCAGAGCAAGAATTAGTTGACTGTGATAAATTGGATGAAGGTTGCAACGGTGGTCTACCCGACAATGCTTACAGGTTATTATTTATATTAGCTATATTATTTTATAATAATCATTATGTGATAATATTCTATTGGAATTTTAGAAAATTAGTTGAATAGTCAAAAAAACAAGCACGTGATTTAAAAAATATAAAATAAATTTTGTCGAAATGTTTATTGCTGATGTTATATTATTAGCACTTCGTTGCTAAATCAATTAACAGCTTAAAAAAGCAATAGCAATGTCATTTGCTCTTGGAAACTACAGCAAGAAACTTCCAAAGCTTTACGTATTGCATAGTTTCCCAACTAGACAACTGAAATTCATTTAAATAGACTGGAAGAATTATCAGGGACGAGGAAAACAAAAAAAAAATCGCTACATATGTATGTACTCGTATTTTATTTGGTAATCTTTTCTCATCGACTGGGTTTCGTTCGTTTTTACCTTATACTATTTTATTTATATACTATGTGTACTAATGACTACATAATACTGACTATTATGTAATTATGTAAATATTTTTATGAAAATATAATAATACTAGTTGAACCCGGTCTGTCAACTCTCAATGTCAAATTGACAATTTTCCATATAAATATTTTACGTTCTCGCTAGCGAGTGCGGTCATTATAACTCATGGTAGAGGTACAGGATCAATATTTTTGTAGGAAAAATTTGCCTCTATATATTCTATTATATTTAATCTTTTTGGTACTGGTATATAATAGTACAACGCCATCTATCGAGCGTTGGTGTAAACTTTTTAATATTTTTTCTTTGGAGACTTTTATAGATTCACTTTTACAGAGTTTCATCTTCGTTAATCCCCTAAAGAAATACGCTTTATTATAGAAAACATATTTCTTGCACCTCCTTAGGGGATATTTGCACCTAGAAGTATTTATATGAAGTTCTTTAGTGAATATGTCCCTTCAAAACAAAAATATATAAAAAAATGCTACCTGATAGTGAATTTTGACATCATAAAATGGAACATCTGCCAAAATTTCAAGTTTCTAACCTCTGTGAATCAGTCAGGGACAAACTACTTTATAGGTACAGATTTTATACTTATGTCCACCTCATTTCTTCCGTTTGGTGTTGAATTTTGTTGAAAGCTGAGAAGCTTTAATATTAAAATGCATTCATCTTACTTGAAAAATGACGGACTCCCCATATAAACTTTCAACACCTATTTCATCCTCTCAGGGTACAAATTTTCAAACACGCTAAAATACGTGTTTATTTATTTCTAGCCAGAAGCTTATGAAATATCATGCTTTATATATTTGAAAATGATTCGTTTCCATACAACCGTTCATCCCATATTTTACCCCTTTAGGGGTGGAACTTCCAAAAATCCTGCTTTAGTGGATGTTTACATAATAAAATACATCAACTGCCACAATTTCAAGTTATTAACCCGTGTAGTTTAGGCTCTGCGTTGATAAATCAGTCAGGAGAAACGATTTTATAAGTATGCTAGCTGAACTCGGCCACGCTTCGCTGCGGCCCATACGGCGGCGGCGTGCGCATGGGGCGTGCGGTACTGGACACTGCTTATATATAATTAGCCTATAGCCTTCCTCGATAAATGAACTATTAAAAACAAAAATAATTTTTGAATTCGAAACAGTAGTTCCTGAGATTAGCGCGTTCAAACAAACAAACAAACTTTTCAGCTTAAAAGAATGGTCTTTTTGTACATTTATATGTATGCTAGTTTAATAACTTTGTACATATATGACTGGTCTTACCTAAATCTCTATATATAAAAATGAGTCCCTATTTCCCTTGGTCACGGCATCACGCGTGAACGGGTAGACCGATTTTAATTCGGTTTTCACTAATGGAAAAAGGGATAAACGGGGAATGTTCTTATATATCAAAATTGCATCCCGGGCGAAGCCGGGGGCGGAACGCTAGTTATAAATAAGAATATTTTATATGACTAAATTTGTACTTCACAAAACATACAACAAACAAATGTTGAGCTTTCAATTGGTGAAATAATTTACAACCCATTTAAATACAATCATTATATGATCAAAATCCTTTTTCTATACAGTTTGTGTTTCACTGCTGTTTTAAATTTGTGTAGTTGTAAGCCTTGAAGTATACCTTGGGACTTCTTAATATTGTAATAGTTATTTTATTGATATGTGTCCAGTTTTGCTAAATGAATGTAGTTTGGAGAAGCAAAGGCTATGCTACCTTTGAACCGAGCTCAAGTGAGACCTCCTTGAGTCAATTTTGAATAATTGTCTATAGCACAGAATTATGTTTTTTTTGTTTTCAGAGCAATAGAACAGCTTGGTGGTCTCGAGACTGAAACTGAATACCCATACCAGGGTGACGGAGAGAAATGTGTCTTCAACAAAACCTTGGCGAAGGTTCAAATAAGTGGCGCCGTCAATATATCTTCCAACGAGACTGACATGGCCAAGTGGCTGGTACAAAACGGGCCCATTTCCATTGGTGAGTGTGAGAAGTTTTAAAAATTCATCGATATTGTTTTTTGTTAATGTAAAGGTCCGCAGACAGGCTGACTGTCCACTTGATGGTAAGTGGCTATCTTTGCCTCTTTACGCAAGCAACACCATGGTGCTGGAAGTGCGCTGATAAAAGCGCTGCTGTTGTTATTTCACTGTGGTGTTCTGCAAGGATGTGTTTACTGTCGACAGACGGTCTGCCAAATTATTTTAAATTATACTATTATGTCATGTCATTATTTTAAATTGGACTATTTACTTAGATTGTTATTAATATTGCGTTTTATTTTTCAGGTATAAACGCTAACGCTATGCAGTTTTACGTGGGCGGTGTATCTCACCCTTGGAGGATGCTATGCAGTCCCAATAACTTAGACCACGGCGTGCTTATTGTCGGCTATGGTATTAAGGGTATGTTTCATAATTTTTCGTTTGTTTATAGTGAGCCACAGATAATTTCTCTACAATGCGAAGGCCTTTTTTGAACCCTTACATTAATACTAAAGTATGATTTTGGAAGAGTGAATGCTCTTAAAAATATTTGATGATAAATTGTTATAGACAGGCTCACGGTCAATTTCAAAGGTTGATAAAAGTATAGGTCAGAGAAATGGGCTCTATAAGCACTTACTTACGAATCGAAACATAACAGTATGTGTATGTGATTTTTCTGCTGCGCAATGATTAAGGCTCATTTTATTAGTACTTGTGCAAAGGGTATTTGTGGGCACACTTCTACTTTATTAATTTTAAAGCATTTTTTCATATATTTTTTTTATTTTATGTTTATGAGAAAATTGGGTTCAATGGATATGATTTTTAGGTCATCAGACAAGGACGGTCCCCTTGATGGTAGGTACCATCAAGGTGGCTACTATCGCCTATAATACAAGTAACACCACAGGTGCTGCAAGTGCGTTGCAGACCACAGTAGAATTAAGGATAAGGGATTAGGAAGGGATAGGGAAATGGGCTCTGGCATCTTTTACTCACTCACCAAAACACAATAGCACATATACTGTTAGCTCACGTTGTGTTCTGTAAGAGGTGGTTAGTGCCGCTAGACGAGCTGACCAAAAAACTTCATTTCTAAAGTTCATTTGAAAAGTTTATTTCTAAAGTTTTCCCTGTAAATAATGAGGTGATTTTTGTACGGGCATTTAAGCCAAAGTTTTGGATAAGAGAAGTGGGTATGTATGGTTTTAACTAAATAGCTAGTTGAACTAATTAATTTTTCTCTGAAAACTCAGTCGTTGTTTAGTTAAGATGAAGAGAGGTGAGTTGATGCTTGATATTATTCAATTTGTGCACAGAATATCCGCTGTTCAACAAACGTCTTCCATATTGGATAGTGAAGAACTCTTGGGGACGGATGTGGGGTGAGCAGGGATATTATCGCGTGTACCGCGGCGACGGCACTTGCGGCCTCAACCTCATGGCTAGTAGTGCGGTCATCGATAATTAGCAGAAGGCTTACACGAATTTTCCCATTTTCCCCTAACTGTCCAACATTTCTTTTGCCTATTTCAATGAGACATTTCCTCCGATAAATATTTTTTCTCGAATATTTTGAATTTTATTCTATTGTAACACGGAACCAATTTTGACTGAAAATATTATAATTGTCTCATGAAGAGTATGTTGGACATTTTTAATGTACCTGTAAAAAGTGTTTAGGATATTCATATCAAAATTTATTTATATTAATAAATTAGAGTAATCAAGACACAATATATTCGTCACATTAGCAGTGTTAAACATAAACAGTTTATCAATCGTCTTACTGGAAAAAGTAGATCACAGAGTAATATCAATTCACGATCCTAATCTACACAATCTTTACTTTTATTTCTTTAAATATACAATAAATTCCTTCGCTTTCTGTCCGCTGTATATTTATCCACAACTATATTGTCTTATAACTTATCAAACGTAGTACCTGTGATGGTTGATCTGAAAATGTGTTTGGTGATTGTAAAAATAGGTACCTAATGGGGAAAGTTTTATTGGTATAATATTTGTTAGTCTAGTTTGTAAATTTCGTATTTTTATATTCATAATGAAGCCAATCGGCAATCAAGTTTTATACAATCAAAAATTTTATAATTCTTATTTCCAATATTGTTATCTTTTTTTAAATTTAATACAATTAATATATTAAAGAGATAGTCACCATAAAAAAATAAAATTATTTTTGACTATAGATTAGTCACATATATACTTCCTAAAACGACTCACTTATCGTAAGCATTCTTTACTCTTTATGAGTCACATAAGTCATAAGAATATAATTATTTTTGTCTAATATTGTGACGCATTCAGGTTCGCTTATTAAAAATACATATAATATAATTGTTATCTTCCACTAATATAATAATTATTTAAAAATCGCCCTTGATTATATAAACAAGGCACAATTTTCTGGTGATTCCTGGTTCAAAATGTGGCGTTAATTATTTAAAGCTGGCTAGAAGTTATGACAAGTTAAAACTGCAAGAGTTTTGAAATATATATCTCCGACAGCATAGTTATACTGGGTTTCGCCATTCCGTGAATTTAATTTCAAGTTCCTGTTGAATAAATAAAAAAACTGGGTACTTATGAGTGCAATGTCACACCACACCACTAGCTTTATTAGTGTTTCTGGTATTATTAAAACACATTCTAAATGAAAATTAGGCATTTCAAACGAGTAAAAGCAAAAAAAAACTGCTTTTACTCTTTTGAGAGTAAAAGCAGTTTTTTTTTGCTTTTACTGAAACAATATCTCTAAATGACTGTCACTCAGTGTAGTTGGCGTGCAACTGGGCGCCTGCGCCCAACTCAATGTTAACAATTTTCGATGCGTTTTAACTTAAACACGCCCCAATCGACGCGTGCCATACTTAAAAGTTTTAAGTATGGCACGCGTCGAATGGGGCGCATCTCTTCGATTCAAATCTTTGCCTGTATGTCGCATTTTGAATGCCTCCAATTTCGAGCAGAATGCTAAAGTTAGGTTCGAATTATATGCGGCCACTTGGTTGCGCGGATGCAAATAATCCAACTCTACACTCCGCAGAACAAAACACCCAACACAGACAGACCAAACTGAATCGTATGCAGCACAGGATCTTTCCCATTTTTACAAAGGCACCTCTGGCCTATTCAATGTCTGCCAGAATTTCCTGCTCGCTGTCTTAACTTTCATTTACATAAGTGCAATAAAATATTAACTTGAATCCCGAAATAAAATTAATAAAATTGTAGTAGTTACTCAATGTTACAGCTTTAAGTAAATCAGCTACATATTTCGGTTGCCACTAAGTTTATGATTCTATTGAAAAGGGCCAACTTTATTTTTACTTATTCACTTGTTAACAAGTGAAATTAATTAGAATAAGTAAAGGGGTAAATTATGTAATAAGTTTAGATTCGGATTTAGACAGATAAGCAAAGCAAGCAGCCTGTTATTCAAGTTTTGTAAAAGTCTGAAGTCTAGTCTAATTTTTGCTTAAATTGGGAATCACTGTTAGGCGTCTATTGTATGTTTTTCCTATTCCATTATTAATAATAATAGGATTGTATATTTGTTTTATAAAATATATTGGCATATTTAAGGATAGGTACAGTCATCGATATTCGCTAGGCACTTCTACATGTTTGTGTTTGATGGAAACTCGACATAGACTATATAGAACTGTTGAGTTTGAAAGTATATGTTGGTAACTGTATCTTGATTCTTATATAAATATATACTAGCTAGTGTTGTCATGTCAGCACTGCAATTGGTATGTGTAAAGCATAATACATTTATTGCTACTTATACCGACTATTTTTGGGCAAACAATTCACCCTAATAGTGTTGTATTTTTTCTTTTATATTAAAATATGCACTAGACATAGTTTCTAGCTCAGTAAAGAAACTAATTCTTATGCTGCTATTTGATCTGTTTACATTTGTCACATTCGATGAGGTATAGTCGAATCTTATGCTAGGGGGATACCAGTTTGCTTTTATGCTGAAACAAAAAAAGTGCTTTATATTTCGTGTTAAATGTATATAGATGTGTATAAAAGTTTAATCAACTGCATTTGAAAGTTACTTAGCATTCGAACAAAATGACAAAGCTACAGTTTGTATGACGCGAATAACTTGCATTAAGTAGTAGAAAGTTAAACTTTTATGCACGTCTATTCACCACTTAGTCTATAAATATACAATTTTTGAAAATTGTTATAATTTAAAATTGTTATATGTTTAGACAGTTCAATTTCGATTAAAAATTGTTAAAATATTAAACAGTTTCATCGAAAGATGTTAACCACGCTAGTTAGTTGATATTATTTACTTCTAACTCGAATATAACTAATTGTTATTGAATATATACTAATTTTGATATTTTTAAATACACATTTATATTACACTTAATTGCATTTTTATTTAATTTTAACTGTATAGTCAGTAATCAGTAGTTGTAACTAATCTATCTGTGTAGCTTCTATCTATATAAGTAAAAAATAATTTTCCTCATCTCTTTGGATCTCTTGAGAACGGCTCGACCGATTTTGCTGACTTTTTTTGTTCATAATCGTATGAATTTTGTATGAAAGAAATTTTTTGGAATAGAATATATAGGCGGAAATTTGGATAGTAATTTTATATGAAATTGACAAGCAGCTGTCGGGTCACCTAGGGTAAACAGTATTAGTTTTCGGCACATTTAATATTACCACGTTTTAGTTGAGCTCATTTGTCTTTTATTATTAAATCCCTGTATCCCGAGTCACCAGCAGCTTAATTTAAATTTACAAAAGCATGCACATTTCAGTTCTTCTCAGTAATGCTCGTTTGTTGTCGAGTGGCTGCCCTGCCCCATAGAGCAAAGATTCGTCGCGTCGCCCCCTACTAGAGACGGCGCGTAATTGCGCTGAGCGCAACTCTATGCGGAAGTTTCTATTTGAACGTTGTGGAGTAAACGTTATTCAAAAAACGGGACAAGTGCGAGTTGAACTCGCGTGAAGAGGGCTCCGTACGATGTTACCTATCCGCACAATATTGAGTGATTTACCATGTTATTTTAATATCATGGACTTCTTATGGTTTTTCTATAATCTATAAGTA
This sequence comes from Bembecia ichneumoniformis, assembly GCA_910589475.2. Lineage (NCBI taxonomy): Eukaryota > Metazoa > Arthropoda > Insecta > Lepidoptera > Sesiidae > Bembecia > Bembecia ichneumoniformis. The sequence goes on along the minus strand of OU342537.1, from coordinate 3,862,488 downwards.
GAAAACTAATTTCTGTATTCTGTAAAAAATATGCGATTTTTTTGTGCCAATATTCAGCAGGATTTGCCCACTCCCGATTTCATCTGATTCAGTCCGGGGGCATGTTTAAGTTTATAGCGCCTGCGTAAATTAAAAAGGCAATCACAACAGTTGACGTGATATTGCAATCAACTAGTAGGAGATGTCGCGTAACGACACTCTGCAACTAACGCTTATTGAATACAGTTGATTTTTATATAATTATTAGTTTCATTGAATTTTAGAATCTCCATTCTAAAATTCATTCCACTAACTTTTTTATAGTTAACACATTTTTATGGAGTTGTGTAGGTACAACTGTAAAAACAGTGTGTTCTGTTAGGTGTAAATCAGTGTTGATTCGCCCGAGCTCTTGTCGCGTAGGTATAAACTTTGAGGTTCCTAGTCGAGCGCCCAGACCGGGCAGACATACACCATTTCGACTGAATTATTTCAGAGCCAACTTGGGCCGTTTTTCCCCATTAAATCGTATTATGGATGTTGCCAACTTCCTGAGTCACGATGTTGAACTTTTTAACGACGCGTTTTCCAAAATTAAAAGACTTCACACTTGTCCGATTCAGATAATTAACACTCGATTATTTTTGACATTTATTCCGATATACATTCCCAAACTAATACAACATCTTTGTACATTCCTATGTATAATTTTTTTTATATTTTCCTGCTAGGATGTTACTTTGACTCTTTATTGGCGTAGGCTGTGCCTACTTTAATTGCGGCGGCATCTGCCATGTTATACTTTTTTTGTCCTTTGCTGTTTGTTTCTGTTCGGTGCCTACCTCGTTGGAGGCCATGTAATAACAAATACATAAGTAAATCAATCAATTTAATCGTGTCATAGTTGTCTTTTTCTTCTAGAACATGTATAATTCTATTGTAAAGAAAAATAAATCCCATGCCACTTCATAACAGACAAGATGTTAGAGGTATTTGTTGCACTACGGGTGGCGGCGCATGGCTATAACGTGACCCTGTCCTCTCTTCGCCTCTCACAAACAGACTCAAGCGAGGTCTAATGTCTAATGTCCTTGTTCTTGCTTGTTATATGACATGATAAATACAAAAGGCTCCGCTACCGTTATACGTAATCGGAGTTATGCGACGTATTATGCATATTTACACTCTCATTTGCCAGCATTAACAAAAAAAAGTTGACTCTACTAGGGCATGGCGGTATTAGATTTTTTTGGAAACCGATTTTTTTAATGTTAGGTCGGCAGACAGGCTGACGGTCCACTTGATGGTAGGTGGCTACCGTCGCCTATAACACAAGCAACGCCACAGTTGCTGCAAGTGCGTTGCCGACCATAGTGGGTTTATGGGTTTATGACCGAAACACAATAGCACACAGCGAAACGCATGTGTGCTCTCATAATTTAAAAATCCAGATTAGAGTCAAATATGAAAAGTTAATTTCCAAAGTTGACCCTGCCGGGAATCGGACCCGGGATCCCTGATACAGAGCGTTAAGGCAAGTACTCTAACCACTCATTCAATGGCCTCGTCGAAAGATTCGGTGTTAAGATTTTAAAACTGGAATTAAAATATTAAGATTTAACCCATTTGGTATCGCGGTCGCCAAAAATCCCACCATACATTTGTGTGTAAGTAAGTAGTGGCAGAGCACACTGCGTTTCGCAATTTTGGGCAGCTTGTTTGGCGGCAATAATCATCCCCTCAGAAGATCACCGTGAAACATGTTATGTTTCGGTGAGTGAATAAGGGATGCCAGAGCCCATTTTCTAAACCCTTTCTAATCCTACTACGGTCGGCAGAGCGCATACAGCACTTGTAGCGTTGTTGACAAAAAGAATAGTAACCTGAATTTCTTTCGGAGTTTCTTCTCAGGATTGTCATCATCCTGAGAAGTCATTTCCGAAACCCTGGTAAAATAATCGACTTCAATAAAGTGGTCTATTTTTGATAAATAAACGATTTGATTTTGATTCGCTGTAGCCACCTACAATCTTAGTTTCGTGGGTGTAAAATGGAAATATTGAAAAAAGATATCTTAGCTGTCGAGATACATTTAAAAATATTATTTGGAATAACTATTTTTAAGATGAAATAGAAGGTTAATTAAAATTTTTTGGAGCTCTATGTATGATCTAATAAGTTCGAATGATTGTGCATTTAAGTAAAGAGTAAATAACAGCTTCATCATTCAATAAATTGTTCTCTGCGTGCAATCAATAATATAACAGATCATTGTAAATTCCATTTTGATACTTATTACTTTAGAGTTAAGGCCGTATCACGAGTACAGTAAAAGCTTTCACGTTGCATAGAAGCTCTTTGTCTAGGATCACTATAACAGAAAGTGTAGGTACGAATAGGTAGGTTCGTTGCAACGGCTAGGTCATGAAACTGGGACGTTGAATGAACTCTTAACTGGGTTAAATAAACAACACTTTGTATTTGTTTTTTATTTTATATCTCACAAAGTGGTCGCTTTTTGAATATGTTTAGATCTAAGTGAAGGCCATTTTTTTCATCTTTGGTTACATTTACACAAAACTGTAAATCTAAAAATGTCAAGTGAAATATGCCTGGAAAAAGGTTAAGAGATTTTTTTTTTGTTAAAATTGCAAGTGATCTGACGGTCAACTTGATGGCAAGTGGCTACCGTCGTAATCATCAGCAAAACTTGTGTGATGTCGATTTGATAAAATCTATACTTTTTTAATATTATAAAGAGGAAAGTTTTGTATGTATGTACTTTTGTATGTTTGTAATGAATAAACTCAAAAACTACTGAACCGATTTTAAAAATTCTTTCACCTATAGAAAGCTAAATGATCAGCGAGTAACATAGGCTACTCACCCTCCCCACATCTCCCCCTCTTTACTCTTCTCCATACAAATGTATGTTTGTAAAGAATAAACTCAAAGATTACTGGACCGATTTTAAAAAAAAAATCACCTGTAGAAAGGTAGGTACATTATTAGGGAGTAACATAGTCTACTCGCCCTCCCCCCATCTCCCTCCATATAAAATTGGAAATTTCACGAATAATATTTTATAAAGTGACGCCGACGAAGTCGCGCACAAGAGTTAGTAAGAATATAAGAGAATGGGACGTGTGACATAAAAGGCATAATTTTTTTTGCGGTTTGACTTACATATTTGACAGATATAAGCATTTTCAAGCCATTTTCAAGTTTTTTTTTTAAAATATCAGCTTTAAATTGGTGTAATCAGCCACGTACAAACGGTACAAGCAAGGAGACTTGACTATAACTTCGTAGAATCAAAAATGCTTATACGCTTTTTTCCCGGCCTGAAGTTTCATTCAACAAAACCAATAAAAAAAATAGATAATAACTTTATTTTTACTTAGTAAAGTTGGGGAGGGTCCGGCTGGAAACGACGGTACATTTCTCCTAAATCTCTCGGTGATTCAAATAACGCCAGTACTAAACTAGGTTAGGTACGGAACGCTCTTTTATATCACCAATAACACGCTTCAGTTTGCATGACCTGCTCGCTTATCCGGAAAACTTCTTAAACTTACTCGTAGATGCAGAAAAATTCCCTGTCCATCTGTACTTAATTTGCTCGGTGTAGGAAAATTAATACTGTAATAAACTAGCAACCCGCCCCCGGGTACACACGAATGTAACTTTTTCTGTATTTTATGTACACTAATCCACTTTATCGTTCTTTCTATTAGTGAAAACAGCTTAAAATCCGTTAGTTTTTATTTTTTTATTTTTTTGTTATATTAAGGTCGGCAGACAGGCTGACGGTCCACTTGATGGTAGGTGGCTACCGTCGCCTATAACACAAGCAACGCCAAAGCTGCCGACTGCAGTAGGATTAAGGATAAGGGATTAGGAGGGAAAATGGGCTCTGGCATCCCTTACTCACTTACCGAAACACAATAGCACGCGTGCTGTTATTTCACGGTGGTCTTCTGTAAGGGGGTGGTTACTGCCGCCAGACGGGCTGCCCAAATGACTGCGAAAACGCAGTGTGCCCTCCCACTACTTTCCAAATCCAGACCAGAGCCAAATTTGAAAGTTGATTTTTCAAAGTTGACCCTGGTGGGAATCGAACCCAGGAACCCTAGAACAGAGTGTTAAGGCAAGCACCCTAACCGCTCATCCAACGGGCTCGTCAAGATGATAGTTAGATTTAGATGAAGTTAGCGGAGATAACAGACTGAGGCGGACAGCGACATTATTTTAAAACTAGCCTGAGCCCGCAACTTCGTACGCGTGGTATTCGATATAGCGTGTAACTTTTTTGTTTGTAAACAGATTGGAATAAAATAAACACTAAATTTTAGGGGAAGCTTGCTACAATATATCAGTGAAAACTACATTCAAATCGGTTAAGCCGTTTCAGAGATTCCATGCATAAACGCACAAATAAACAGACAGAAATTCTAAAAACTATTTTTTTTTGTTCTCGGTAACATAAGTACAACGTGTTTAAATTGTTTTTTTTTTTAAATAATCTTTAATGTACAGACACGGCTCGTTTACGATTTTATTAATGTATAAAAGAAAATATAGAAGAAAGATAGATATATTATAGATACGAGTAGATATATATAGCATAAGATACAATCGTAAATTTAATCTCAGTAAAAAGTTTGCAAATGGGCACTCCACAATGTCCATTGTATGTTATTCTAACAAACTCAGTAAAAAATTTGCAAAAACTGTCTATTCCTCTTTCACTGCTGTCAATAAAAAGTCAAATAAAATAAATAATCCCTGATTTTTCGTTAGGTACACTTATTAAAATTTAATAAAATTGTTTTGTAATAATCTTATTGCATAGTTTAAAGAGAGTTTTTAAACATATTTCATCAAAGGGCATGTTAAATTCACACGACTTACGTAATAATGAAGTAGACTTCAATACTAATAGCGAATCGGGACTATCTTATGAAGTTTTTCGAAACAACACAACAGCGGTAGAGGTTATAATCAAAGACGTACATGGCAAACGCAGAAGAAAGGCAGAAGATTCTGTACAAATAAATGACACATCAAGAAAGATGTCTGATGAGCTAATTGCCTTGAAATCCGAACTAAATGATGCCAATAATAAATTACAAACTACAAAGAAAACTTTTAGAAAAGTTATAAACGAGATGACAAAACACTTACAGGTAGTTAGCAACAGAGAATTGGAGAGTCAAATGAAGATTATGAGTTTACAATTAGAGAATGAGAAATTGAAGGCTCTACTTGAGTCTAAGTCCGGTTTAGTCAGTAAACTGAGAAGAGAACTGATCAGTATAAGGGATGTTTTAAAATTTGTCACCAAAGGTTTAACTTGTACTCCTGCATTAGCCCAAAACTCAATCACTTCTGAAATTGAATATAAAGAATTCGAAAAAGACTTGAAAAATGTTTCCGGCGGCACGTTTTCACTCTTGACGTCCGATGAAAAAACCATCAATGATAGTACAATTTTGAAGGATTTAAATACGCAATCTTTTGAGAAGTGATATTAAACAAAATTTGTGAAGAGTACCACCACCTAGTAAATGTGTTTTTCAAATAACGTAAAAAGTATTCAAATAATCAGAAATGTGTTTAAACAACAAAAATATATATGTTTCCAAACGTTTCCTAGTTTCCAGAAATAGTATTGTGCTAACTAAAAACAATTCTTAAAATGTACACGTTGTTTTGAACCACACCCTGCCTTTTATTGTTTCAATAATGTTTGCCAGATTTTCTGCTTTAAATATTTAATATCTAAAAGTAATTCAAATTATCATTACTTTTTTACAATTTATTAACATAATATTTTATCTATTAACATATTATCAACTTACTCATTGTCTAGACAACCCAATCAAGGGTTTCAGACATTACCCACTATCTTATTACAATGTAACCGTTTGTATATAAATAAATAAATAGTAATACATAGTATAAATTGAAGTCGCCGCCCGCTTTTGTTTGCATATCCAATAACTCCTTAATCCCGCAACAGATTTTTGTGCGGTTTTACTATCAATTTTTTTAAGTAAATCTATGGTTACCTTATGATGTTATGACTTATGGTACAAAAATTTTATGTTGGCCATCGATTACGCCCCATTTGCGTAAAAACACGTTCCCAAGGCATAATATTTCCCAAAATTCATTGAAAACCATGTTGATGAAAACGTTATCTAGGGGACTTTGAACGTGTTAACGGACCTTTAACTATTGTAGTTAAGTATTAACCGATTAACCGACCATGTTAAAACCTCAAACTAGAAATTCGGAATCAATCGCTAGATGCAAGCGACCCTGCACAGCCGGGTGCAATGTAACCGGGTTATGCTTGTGACCGGGTCACGAGCCGGCCCGGTTACCCGGTTCCCGTTCAGGTCAGCCGTTTACCCGGGATACGACACACCCGCTTCGAATCCGATTAAATTGTCTCTTCTAACATAATGTGTCTAATATTTAGGGGATATCTTGCAAGTGCATACTACGCTGTTAATTCAGTGAATATTTATAGAATAGGTTAGCGACGCTCGTCAGCTCACAAACAATGACGAAAGAAAACTTTTCATGGTAAGCTTTTTTAAAAAAAAAATGTAGGTACAACTTAATTTATTTGGGACTAAGTTATTTATTTCAAAAAAACAACACTTTTTTTATCACTTTATATTTTGTGAAGGAATTAGTACATTTCACTGTCAAAGAAATAATAATTACTTGCAAGCAATGCTTAACCTATTTTAGTAACCATTTCAATTTTAAATTTTTTTTAATTCAGATTTCTAGGAAATAAAAAATAAAGTGCTTTGTTTATAACATCAATGTACTTTGTCGATTATTACCCATGAATTATTATTTTAAACCTTAGTATATAACTATTTATTATCCTAAATAGAAGAAAATAATACATGAATTTTACATTGATAATCCATTAAATTAATTATAGCCATCATTAAGGTCGATAGTTTGGCCACCGTCGCCTATAAACACAAACAACTCCGGGTGAGATGTATGGGCTCTGGCATCAGAACAGTAAAATTGCTGTAATTTCTAGGTGTTCTTTATTAGATTGGTTACTGGCTTCCGAGAGACTGGCAAAATATGGAAAAAACATTCATAAAAATAAGATTTATCGTAGAATATATTATGAATTTAGTAGTGGCAGGGCACACTACATTTCGCAGTCATTTGGGCAGCCCGTCTGGCGGCAGTAACCACCCCTTACAGAATACCACCGTGAAATAACAGCACGTGTGCTGTTGTGTTTAGGTGAGTGAGTAAGGAATGCCAGAGCCCATTTCCCTATCCCCTCCTAATCCCTTATCCTTAATCCTACTGTAGTCGGCAGCGCACTTGTAGCAGCTTTGGCGTTGCTTGTGTTATAGGCGACGGTAGCCACCAACCATCAAGTGGACCGTCAGCCTGTCTGCCGATCTTAACATAAAAAAAATCATAAATCTATCTATAATATATCGATCGCCCTTTGCTGCATGTAGCTCGAGGTAAAACAAATTATAGGAAATGCATTCATGCCTCGTTCATGTAGACATTTTAATGAAATGTTATTAGATACAGATGTCGACCTGTTTCACAGCTCTATATAGAAATATAGCCGAAAAATTCTTTCAGTGAATTTCTAAACTATAAATTCCTTATATTGTAGTGTAACTCGCCTACCGTGAATGCTGGTTGTAATTAATCTTTCATGCATGCTATAAGTGGATTTTTTATTTGGTATATTTTTCTATTTAAATTGTTTACTATGTAATATTTATGGCTGTCCCTAAAATAAAATAAATAAATACATACGTATGTAATATATAATAAAATCGTAAACGAACCGTGTCTACATTAAATATTTTTTCAAAAAAACAATTTGTACACTTTGTACTTATGTTACCGAGGTCAAAAAAATAGTTATTAGAATTTTTGTCGGTTTGTCTGTTTCTTCGTGCGTTTGTGCACGCTAATCTCTGAAACGGCTTAATCGATTTGAATGCGGTTTTCACTGATGTATTCTAGCAAGTATTCTTCCTGTAACATTCAGTGTTTGTTTCATTCCAATCGGTTTACAAACGAAAAAGTTACGCGCTCAGCTAGTATTATAATAAAGTGTAAAAAATATATATGTACAAATTTAGAATTATAGAAAATTCGAATGAGATTATGAAATTTAATCTCTTTAATTTCAAGTGTAAAAAATCAATATAATCCCTAATGGGAACGTAATAAGGATCATATTTGAAAGCGAACGTTACATGAGTTGTCTTGTTTTGTAACCGTAGATGATAATAAATAGCGACTCGTCATACATAAAAAAGGGTGAGAGAAATTCAGCAGCCGGTCTCGACGTGTGACTGATTGGGCAATATGTCGGAGCGTTACCTCTACTCTACCGTTTTTCTTACTTGTTTTTAATATGTATGCAATAAAAAGCTAGTTTTGACATACAAAATGTTGCCATTAAAAAAATATTTATTTTATACTGGCACTAACTGATACCCGTGACTTCGCCCGAGTGGAATTCACATTTCTTCCCGGTATCAATAAAAATCAATTATACCTACCTGTGGCAGTCGTAGAGTACGCGTGTTGACTTTGCACTGCCCTGTGGTTACAGTAACCTATGAACTAAAAAGAAAAATCAAATAGGTACATTAAATATTTGTGACGATAAACTTGCTGATTTTGTTATGATTCCTAATAATATGACTAATAAACATGACATATTGATTTTATTTTATTTGTTAATACAAAAAGTAGTTTTTGTGGCTTAAATATAAAAGTTAGACGTATGCTGCCCCTGAATTTTTTTTGTAGGCATCTACAACTTTTCTATAGAAATCAAACATATATCTCGCACGGTTAAAGCAGCGTTCGAAAGAAACCTTTATACTACCGTTGACGTCGCCTTACTTTGCAAATTCGATTACCACGAAAAAGCCTTTTCATTTTACGCGATAATATACAATTTTACGCGATAATAATGTATATCGTGTGTCCTACATACAAACAGATAAAGCGTCGAATCCAATTTTTTAAGAAATTTTCAAATAATATTATTGCTTACGAATTTTGACGAGACATACGAACCTTCGCCTGCGACTTACCTACTTATTCTTATGTTTAAACTGCATTATGGTAAAATTTCATAAAAATCGATACAGTAATGTCCAAATGAAACATTATAAACTTTATTATAAAGTCAATTTCCTCAAATTAAAATTATAACATTGTATTCATTTACAACATTTTACTATTATTGTTTTAAATGGTATCCATGTTCCTACATCAGAGAAAACTACTCGATGTCTCGTTCATATTTACTAGACACAAAATTTTAAACATTTTATAATAACACTAGCGGCCCGCCCCCGGCTTCGTCCGTGGTGCAATTTTTATATACAAAAACATTTCCCGTTTATCTCTCTTTCCATTAGTCAAAACCGAATTAAAATCGGTCTACCCGTTCGAAAGTTATGAGCGTACATACATTTCGAAGATCCATTTTTATTTATATACGATAGATTTAAGATGACGAACCTGTAGACGAGCCCGTTGGATCAGTGGTTAGGGTGCTTGCGTTAACGCCCTGTTCAAGGGTTCCCGGGTTCGATTCCCGGCAGTGTCAACTTTGGAAATGAATTTTTCAAAGTTGGCTCTGATCTGGATCTGGAAAGTAGTGGCAGGGCACACACTGTGTTTCGAGTTATTTTGGGCAGCGATCCATCCCCGGCTTCGCCCGTGGTTTAATTTTTATATATATGAACATTCCCCGTTTATCTCTCTTTCCATTAGTGAAAACCGAATTAAAATTGGTCTACCCGTTCACGCATGATGCCGTGACCAAGGGAAATAGGGATTCATTTTTATATATATAGATTTTTCCTACATTTATGTAAAAAAAAGCCAAAAGCATTGCTATAGGTATACACCTTTAGTGTCAATTACGGATTGCATAAGTTAAATAATACTTAATTGACACTATCACAATTTTGAAATGTAAATTTTTTGTGTCTGTATAAAAATAATAATGGCTTTTAACAGCTGTTACCCTCAAATAAGTTATTGGGTTATGCAGACCATTTACGAACAATAATTGCCAGAGTCAACTTCCCTATCCCTTCTAATCCTTTACCCTTTAACCTAATAATGTCTGCAGAGTATTACCTATCATCAATTCACCGCCAGCCTGCTTGCCGACCATTATACTATATAAAAGATATGTAATGTGTATGAGAACAACATTATTTAATAATAGTGTCATATAACTGTGAATACGTCTTTATAATATATTTAATTAATGCGTAAAGCGAAAATTTTGGATACTTTTTTAAGAAAATTGCGAGGACGGGGGAGTGTTTAAATTTGGTACACTTAAAGTTTATATGGAGATGAACCGGAGAAAGTTAATATTTTTATTAGTATGCATTAGAAATACATTAGATTAATTAAAATTTACATTACACATACTACCTCGTATTTGACACACGTATACAAAATACACATTTGACATAATATGTAGGTATACTCTTTTATGAGCAGTCTCTGGTTAAAATAAGAAAATGTTAATATACTATATTAACATATAGTATATTAAAGTATATTCTAGAATATTTTAGTACCTACTAAAAAATTAAATGAATTAGGGTCTAATTTCGTAGACTACTACTTTTTATAATTTTTCTCTAATGAAAGAGCGATAAACAAAGAAGGAGTCGCTAGTACATGTTATAAAATGAACTCGCTGTCCGCCTCTGCCTGTTTTTCTGCTAACTTCTTCAAAACTATGCAATGGATTTTGGTGCGGTTTCCACCAATGGAAAGAATTTGTGTGTATAATTTGCAGAAAAAACTACATCCGTGCGAAGCCTATATAAGGTAATTATTTTTATATTATCTATATTACCCGTTGGATTGACGGCCCGTTGGATGAGTGGCAAGAGTGCTTGCCTAACGTCTCAGGGGCCCCGGGTTCGATTCCCGGCGGGGTCAAGTTTGGAAATTTTAATATAATTTTCAAAATTACTCTGGTCTGGATTTGAAAAGTAGTGGTAGGGCACACTGCGTTTCGCAGTCATGGCGGCAGTAACCACCACCTTACAGAATACCACCGTGAAATACCAGCATATATGTATTAAGTATGTATTAGGGTTATGTAATTAAGTATAACGTTAAATGAAGTAGTTGAATGAATCTTGCACAATATTATCTCTTTTGTCATTGTCATCGTAACGTGGCTAATTTTTCGATTGGACTGTTTACATGTATTGTTACTTATCATCTTGCACTTAGTTTGCAATCTTAGTTTGTAATCTTAGTTTGTAATCTTACCTTTGTAGCTTCCTTTTGCAATTTAATATGTCTCAGTGAGAATGTTGGAGGATATAAGTTTTATTTTGTACTTATGTATTAGCTCCTACGCATGTAACTATAACATAAACTTGTGTCTGTTAATTCTCCGAATAAATAAATAAATAAATAAATATATGTGCCGTTGCGTTTCGGTGAGTGAGTAAGAGATGTCAGAGCCCATTTCCTTATCCCCTCCTAATCCCTTACCCAATCCTACTGTGGTCGGCAGCGCACTTGCAGCAGCTGCAGCATTGCTTGTGTTATAGGCGACGGTAGTCACCTACTGTCTGTTGACCTTAACATAAAAAAAAATTAAAAAAAATACTAATATTATAAAGCTGAAGAGTTTGTTTGTTTGGTTGAACGCGCTAATCTTAAGAACTACTGGTTCGAATTGAAAAATTCTGTTTGTGTTGGATAGTCCATTTATTGAGGAAGGCTATAAGCTACATAACAACACGCTACGAGCAATAGTATTATATATAAGCAGAGTCCAGTGCGGTCCACGCGCACGCCGCCGCCGTATGGGTCGCAGCGAAGCGTGGCTGAGTTCAGCTAGTAAGCTATAAAAAGCAACAGTTTTATAGTATATTACATAAGTTTTTATAACATTTTTATATCAGTATATATCAGTATATAAACTAGTATTTTTATATATTAACTGCTTTTTCTATCCGAAATATAAATAAAATTTAATAAACAAGACCTATACATTCGTAGTAGGGCTGTGGGTCACATTGTATGTTTGTTGAGTCAAAATTCAATATAATACGAGTGAAACTCGTTGAATATTTAAAAAGCTTTTAAATCGGATCAACAGTCGTTACAATACTTCGCTTATGGAGTCTTCATTAGTCCCGAAAGGGCTGTGTGGAGATAGGCGCGAGCCGAACCCTCCCGACAATGCCCGAACCAAATCGAAGGAATTCATAAATTTCACCGTCCAGGCAGACAGTCACTGCTCGACCGCTGCAGGCGAAAGACTTTATTTTCTGTAACTTCAAGTATCACATGTGTTGAACTTATTTTTAACAGTGCAGTGCATGAACTATTCAACAGTAACAGTTAAATTATTTTTGTTTTTACACATAGAACAATGAGTTTCAGCTACGCATTGAACAGACGGCGACTTTAAGCCCTCCGAATAAGGTTAGTTTTACTATAACCTCTACTATTTCTTACATTAGTCGCATTTTTATCTTTGCTGAAAAATGTACGAGCGATTTCAAGGTGACTCGGAAACAAACCCTAGTTCTATTTTTTAAATCAAATAATATAAATTCTTCGACATAAATTTTACAAATAAATTTAACATTTAAATTATTAATACTCTTAATAAGCATAAATAATATAATTTATTAATTTTTAATGTAATATTATTATTTTTGACTTAAGTAGGATACTATTTAAGTATCTGTATCATAAGTTTTTGCTTTGATTACTTCCATTATATTTTATTATGCCAATTAAAATCTCTATGTAAATTTATAAAGAATTTATCATAGGAATATCTATTTAATTTCGTAAATTCAGTATACATTTTTTTATAAATTAATTATTTATTTTAGAGCATGCACGGACTGAAAAAGGATTTTCTTAAATGTTATCTTTACTAATATTTTATTAACAAAATAGTCAGTTTTTTTTAGTTAATTTTTCACGCCTTAACTACTAAAGCAATCACCATGACATTTCGCACACAAATTATAAAAAGAGAACACCTTCCATCCAGAAAATTTTTAAATCAGTAAAGAGCCATTCAATTCCTTTGAAAATAAAATGATCCAAAATCATTATACAAATGAATCTTTCTAAAAGAAAAGGGCTTGACGCGTGGTTAAAACTAGTATATTATAAATACACTTGTCCATATTGATATTTACAATAAATGCACTTTTTTAAATATTTATCTGTGCGTCATTGTACTGGCCAATTTCATCACGAAAATTGCATAATTTGTGAGTCTGATTAGTTCTTTTATGTTTTTTTTCTATATTAATCACTTATCTCATATTGATGTCACTTTCTTATTGTAAGTTCAAACATTCGAACCCCATGATTGGTAACCCATGATTTTTTTTCAATAGAATACGATTTGCAAGCAACGGTTATACCGAGCTTACTGACTTACCTAATTGTTTTTCCGGAGACTTTTAGGAGACTTATTTCTAAGTCCGTAAAGGGACCGCAGATAACAGCGAAAACAATGAAATAATAGCTTACTTTAATTGTAAAACAGCCAATTACTTTGAACAGCGGCATTAAATACTGTGTAGAAGTTAATAAAATGGACAGATAGTTAATTAATTACTTCATTAATTGGGTAATAAAATAATGGGAAATGTAAATTGCTTCGTGGTCGGAACGACCGCTCCAGATTCGAATTTTGTCTTGAAAGACAACTCTGAAAAGAATAACTTAAGAATACGTAGTTTATTTAGTAACATTTTTTTTTATTGTAAACTTTACAATTGAATTTATGGTAGTAATGTTTTCAAAAATCGAATTATCAGAATATCCAGCTTTGACATTTTGTATCGCACGATACAAGAGCTCTTAAACGATTTAACTTGTTGTTATAAAGTTATATAAGTTCGGTTATGCTCAATTAGGTTATTATTCCTTTAGTAGTTATAAACGTCATAAATAAAATTATATCTCCATGATTAGAACTTATTTAAAAAAAATAAGTCAACAGTATTCTTCGTTTAAAATAGCTTCTCTCTACGATTAAGTGTGCCCAAAAATTTATTAACCTATTTTTGATATGTATGTTATATGTACATACAAATATACAAAGAAACATAACGCATATATTAAAAATAAATAAATAATGAATTATTCATAACAACAAACGACCATATTTTTTTGATAATTGATAGTATGAAAATATATATTTGATTTAAGATTTTTTTAAAATGTATTTGTAATTTTTTACAAAGTATTAAACGAAATCAAGTATGTATTCTATTTCCCATTATTCCGGGAATATAATTGTGAATTGATACGCAGATGAATGAAGTCGTGGGCAAATACGTATTTAATGAAATGCTACGACGGTGTGTAGCGTTCGTGGGCATGCTACGATTGGAGCTACGCAACGCCTACGCTTATTTTACGTTTTTCAAATACGTTACTACAATATTGTTTTACTCCCTCCCTAGACCCTATGCCATCCGGCACATACCGTGTTGTCCGACAAAGTATATATACTGAAAGTATATATACTTTATTTGTGGAAATCTGCAATTTTTCTGCAAATTATATTGTACAAACCCTCCTTGTTTATCGCTCTTTCCATAGGAAAACCGTATCTTAAATCTGTTGGGTGGTTTAGAAGGAATTGGCGGAGAAATAGACAGTAGCTTTCAACAACTTTATTTTGTAATATACATGGATATATTGATATTATTATTTTGTATCCTGGACGAAACTTTGCGAAAATATTCTTATTAAGGCAATTTACGATGACACAGTTCATGTAAAGAATACAATCAGTGACTACATATGAGTAGATGGGGTCGAAATTTAACTATTTAAATAAATTTAATTTGTAAACATTTTCCTTGATTTGAAATATACGATTCCAATATAAGGTTCACGTAAAGAGTAAACAATAAAAAAATCTTTATGGGGCTACTAAAATTACTTTCAAAGTTGTGTGTGTGAACATTCTCAATTACAATTCTCATTGAAAATATCTCTTGTTTTTCATACATCCAGCTGAATTCATACCCTTCAAATCAAAAATAATCTTTTTATTATTATTAATTGGTCCGGTCGCTTTTTTCTCTTGGTGCTTGGTGAACTTGGTGGTAGACACTGAGCAAAGACTAAAATAAACACTAACGATGTTTATGAGTTGTGAATATATTAAAGTCAACAACAGAGCTGGCAATGTGCACACTGCTTTTAATAAACAACGGTCTGCCTCGGCCTGTTTCTCCACTGAGCGACTTAACAGATTTTGATATGGTTTTCACTATCGGGAAGAGCGATAAACGAGTAAGGTTTGTTTATATAATTTGTAGAAACAAATTGCATTCGTACTAAACCGGGGGTTCGTCGTTAGTTTGCTTTTTTCTGATTTCTCTCTACGATACTTTTCACGGAGCGAACAGCGGCTATTTTACGGTTATCATTGTTACTGCGTGAAAAATAAATTTAAAAGCCGGAGATTTATTTAATTTAAATGGAGTAAGAAAGCTTTGCTATGTTCTCGACGGACCGAAAATTGTTTGTCAAATGAGGGCTGTCAAAACTGAAGTAAATATGGACCAGGGTGTCCGGGTTAATTTGACGACGCCCTTGAAAAGTTGAAGCAGAATAATTTATTATCATTCCATGAAGTAATAGGCATTAGATACTCTTTGTTTTTTTTTTAAGAAAGAGCCTATTACCCTATATCCTCGTAAACCTTTACCCCAATAAGGTTGTCGGCATACTTGCAGCACCTATGTATTTGTATTAATTGTAAGCTATGGTGGTCACCTCTCATCAAGTAAGCGTCAGATTTCCTGCCAGCCTTTACATAAAAAAACAACATATTGCCTAATTTCGAAGTCGTTATCCTTTACATTTCCCCTTTTTAATTCTTTATCCTCAATCCTACTAAGGTCGTCAGTGCACTTGCAACATCTGTGACGTTGATTTTGTTTTGGGCGAAGGTATGCATCTACCATCAAATGGAGCGTTAGCCTGTCTGACGATCTTTACATAGGAAAATGTGTGAGAGGCAGGCTGACAATTATTATCTTATATATAAAAATGAATCCCCATTTCTTCTGGTCACGGCATCACGCGTGAACGGGTAGACCGATTTTAATTCGGTTTTCGCTAACGGAAAGAGGGATAAACGGGGAATGTTTTAGGGTATATAAAAATTGCACGCCGGGCGAAGCCGGGGGCGGGTCGCTAGTTAATAATAATAATACTTTACTTTCATAAGCCAGTATACATTCGAAAGAACATTATAACTTAAAAGCTAAATAGTAATAGTAATAACAATAAAGCTAGATAGTAATAAATATTATAAGGCTTTAAAATAAATTGTTGATTGTCCCCTGACCTCCAAGCTAGGATTGCCTGTGTTTTGGAGATGAATTCACTTGACGGTAGGTCAAACAAATACAAGGCGGATGGAAGTTTGGATAAGGGATATGGAGTGGATATGGGATTAAACTTTGGATAGTATTTCATAAGAGTCCTACAAGGACTGCCATAAATCACTGCCCAGTTCATGACTGCGTATAACAGTGTATTCTTCCTCTGATATTCTTATAATTCTTGCACAGACGTTTTCAGAAAATTAAATGAAAATGAGGATAAATTTCAATGGATTTTTAAAACTCTACGACGCCCTAGATTGTTGTAACATTATCATGAATGAGTGTGTGAGTCTATGTACCTATACTTTTCGTTTGCTTTCAGACCTCCCGCGAAGGGCGAATCACAGAATGTTTTCCTTATGCCGGCGTTATAAAGATGAACACGGTAAGTTAATCGAATTAAAAGGCCAAGTTACTATGTAATTCAACTAGAAATACTACTTGCAAAGTCGTTCTCATTGAACTCATATTAATTATGTATATTTTGAATTCAAACTTTGCCACTACTCTCTCTAGGATATTAATTCACTAAAATAATTCATCGTATTATTAATATTAATATCGTTATTAGAGAAATAGCCGCCTTGCCCGCTTGGTTTTCTCCGCCTTATAATACAACAAAATAAATGTCTTCTCCATTACAACCTCTTAGATATTCCATCTTTAATTGTGATAAGCAAAAATATGTTCGAGTTTAATATACCTAAATAAACACCTGTTTTTATATGTATATGTATATGCAGGTTATTTCATTGATATAAATTTATTTTGTTTATTTTGAATTTTAAGGTTCTTTAGAAATTTGACTCTATTTTTATCAATCCTGTTTTTAGGGTTCCGTACGTCAGAATAAAAAATGGAACCCTTATAGGATCGCTCGTGTGTCCGTCTGTCCGTCGCTCACAGTCAATTATCTCGGAATCTACTAGACCGATTAAGTTGAAATTTGGTACACATATCAATTTCTGTGACCCAAACGCAGAGGTGTGACGTGAATAGATGAAATCTGTATATGGGAGGTCATTTTTGGGGGGAAGGTGGAAAATTAAAAAATAATAATGCATCGTGTGACATATCAAATGGAAGGTCTTATTGTGAAGATCTTAAATGTATTTTTTTGTAATTTTAAAATAAATAGTTTCCAAGTTATTCAAGACAATAGACGAAAATTGATCTCCCTAAAAACTACTGAACCTAAAATTTTGAAAAAAATATAGAAATTAGTTTTTTACTTATAGATTAAAGGAAAACCTATAAGAACTCCGTGATATTAAAATAACATGGTAAATTACTCAATATTGTGCGGATAGGTAACATCGTACGGAACCCTCTTCACGCGAGTTCAGCTCGCACTTGTCCCGTTTTTTGTGTAAAAAACGGCAGGTAACCTGACGGTCCACTTGATAGTGGATGGCTATCGTCATGATCACAACCAACGCCATAGAACTCAACTTTTTATAGATAAAAAAATTATACTCGTGAGTTACAGCTGAGCCGATTTCAAAATGATTCACCGAGTTCACGACACGATAGTCTGAATCCACACCTAGACAACAAATGTTTGTCGACTGAGTCCGCCCAAATAGCTGTTATATTTATTTTATGACATTTACATATTAGTTCAATTAAATATTCATATTCCCTAGAAGAGAAAAATCAATGTTTAATTCAAATTAGAAATTTAAAAAAATGTTACCAGCCAGTTTTAAAATATCACCTTATTATATAGAATAACATGTTGTTAACCCGATAATTACTCTACCATCTGTACCTCGGTATTAGATATTTTTATCGTAAATCCATCCTTATAAAATAAACGTGAAAGAAACTCTGTCTGTCTGTTATCTTTTCACGCCTTAACTGCTCAACCGATCATCATGAAATTTTGCATACACATTGTCACATAGGGTACCTTTCATCCGAAAAAAAGAATGGTCATATAAAAGTAAAAATCCGACTCCTGGCAAAGATATAACAGCAACAGCAGCAGAATAAATTATTGTTCTTATATTTTGTCAGGCGTTATAAATATTATTTATTTTTCAATGCGAAAGTGAGTTTGTTTATTTTTTACTTTTACACGCCTTAACTACTCAAATAATCATTATGAAATCTTGTATACACGTTGTCAGGGGTGCAGGAAAACTCATAGGGTTACTTTTCATAAAAGTCCGGCCAAAAGTTAGTATTTTTAAAAGCAAATAAGTGGCGTAGTGGTAATTTCCATCTAAATAATTGAAACCATCCAATTAAATTATAGCAAATCCTATTATAAATGTAATGAAAGACTAATTATAATCTAACGTAGACCGACTCGCCTTGGCATCGCCCGGCCGCAATTGGGTGAGTCAGTTTACTCGTAATATAAGGCCACGAAATTTCACGCATAAAACAAACTTAAAAAATCTACACACTCTCTCTTCACAATAGTATAATATTCATAATATTAGTGTCTTCATAAATATAATATTTAGTACTATAATAAAAGAATAAGTAAATGCTTATTTAATTATACCTGTAAGAGTAATTACTTAGCACAAAATCTTAGGATCTATTATAAAAATCAATACGTTTGACGCTTATCGCTCTGTGTCAGCGGTCTCGGTCTCGACTCCCGGCTGGGCCAATTTTGGAAATGATCTTTTTAAAATTGGCTCTCGTCTGTATCTGGCAAATAGCGTTTGCAGTCATTTTGGCGGCACTAATCACCACCTTATAGAAGACCTCCGTGTAGTAACAGCATGTGTGCGGTTGTGTTTCGGTGAGTTAGGGATGGCGGAGCCCATTTGCTTATCCCATCCTTACTCCTTATCTTCAATTTTTCTATTGTCAGCAACGCACTTGTGGCAATGCTTGTGTTATAGGCAAATTTTTTCTTGTGTCTTCAAGTGAACCGTCTGCCTGTCTTAACAACCTATACGTAAAAAAGTAATTATTGTTTGAAAGAATAACAAACATTCGCGTTTATAATACTAAGTAATACAACATTCTATCCATACTTACGTCATACAGTCGGGCAACGCTCAATGTTCGAGCCTGCAAACTGAAGCGAGTTCGCCGAACGTTGCTCTACGCAAGTACATTCGTTGCCTCACTGAAAGTATGGTTAGACTGTGGTAATATTAAGCAGTAATATTAAGTTAGTATTACTAAGCATAGTATAGTATAGTCTATAATACTAAGTATATATACTATACTATACTAGACGGATTACGTCTGTAACTATAAAGCCTTTCACCGATAGATAGCCATTCTATTCGACAGTAACATAGATTATATAGTATTTAATTTCGAAAAAAAGTATGCTCTTAAAGAGGACTGATCTTTACATGTAAAAAAAAGTTGTTTTTACGTAACTTAAAAAATGGACGCCGCGCTTTTCATCGCGGAAAAGATCAGCGATAGGAGCAGTGATTGAAAGCATAGTGTTGGGTGTGAGATTAAATCAAATGGAGTGTCAGCCTGCCTACCAACATTTACATAAAAAAATTGTAAGCTTCAAGAACACTGCGAAAACACAAATTTTGACGCAACTTTTTTAAAATGAACTTTCGGTTTAATAATAAATCACAACTGTTTATTCTAAATCATTAAAGATGCGTTCTACCGCCACACACACACACACACACAACCCATGCGTACACATGACAAGGGTCTTCCTATATATTATTCAGTGTTTGACAGGAAAATATAGCGATTGGAAGAGACTCCACCTTATTTACATTACGCTGGTGTCTTATTCTTTCTTTCATTTATGTTAGTGCTTGATAATTTTCATATTGCTGTTTGTAGTTAGATTTTCTAGAGCAGTCTCATTTAATTTTTTATGGCAATTCCTGGGCTTCATTGATGACATAAATTTATATGTGGATGTGCATACAATGACATTTAAAAAAAAATACTAATATTAGCGAGCATTATTCGGTATGTTTGTTAGCAACTTCGCACGGATATTGTTAGGTTTTATTATGTATTAGCTGAGCCCGCAACTTCGTAGGCGTGGTATTCGGTAGGTATAGCGCGTAACTTTTTTGTTTGTAAAACGATTGGAATGAAACAAACACTAAATGTTAAGGGAAGCTTGCTACAATATGTCAGTGGAAACCGCATTCACGTACAGACAAACAGACAAACCGACAAAGAGACAAAAATTCTAAAATCTTTTTTTTTTGACCTCAGTAACATAAGTACAAAGTGTATATATTTTTTTTAAAAATCCTTTAATGCACAGACATGGCTCGTTTACGATTTTATTATATGTATAGTAGTCTATACACATAATAAATATGTATTACATATAAAATATATATTACATATTACATATTATATATTACATATTACATATAATAATACGATTTTATTATAGTCTATACATATAATAAAATCGTAACTGAGCCAGCGACTTCATACGCTTGGTATTCAGAATAGCACGTAACTTTTTCGTTTCTAAACCGATTGGAATGAAACAAAATGTTACGGGAAGCTTGCTACAATACAGTAAAAACCGCATTCAAATCGATTAAGCCGTTTCTGAGATTAGCGTGTACAACGCACAGACAAAAATTCTAAAAACAATTTTTTGTCCTCGGTAACATAAATACGTGTTTTTTTTTTGAAAAATATTTAATGTACAGACATGGCTCGTTTACAATTTTATTATATGTATAGAATAGATAAAAAATTCCATGAAAAATTATCTGAACTGATAGCGAAAACCGCATCAAAATCTATTGCTTGGTTTAGGAGGAGTTAGCAGTTATACAGACAGACAGACGCGAGCAGCGACTTCAATTTATACTTATGTAAGTATAAACGACGGTTTTCGTCTATAAATTTTAATGTCTGTTATATAAGCAGTCATAATGTTGTAGGGAGCAGCTACATTGAACATAATGTCTTAGATAAATATTTTAATGTGAAATCGGGGTACGAAAACCTTCGTAAAGTACCTTTTGAAAATAAAGCACTAAGCAGACAACTGCAAACGTTTGAAATGAAATTTTTGCATGACTTATAATTGCCCTGATGCAAGCAAATATCGACTTTAAGGTGACGAGCCTTTTCTTTCTCCGACTGTACATTAATATTTTTACATGTTTCAACAGCGTATGTATGTAAGTGAACAATATTGACGTGAACGATTTGATAGTTCAATTGCCAGTTATTTTACTCATTGCAGCGCCTTTTAAGACGATATTGTAATGTTCTTACAGTTTACACGTTAGATATTTCTCTAATGAAACCCACCTCTTTGAGAGATGTGCTGACAATGTCTCTATTTGTAAAATATGCGTTTATACTCGTATGTATGTAACGACTAATATGACTAATACAATTGGAAATGGAAATGAATTGACTCACATAAATACTTTGCTTTGTGGTTGCCCCTATAGGGAGAGAGCTACCAATAGGTATTTCAATTATGAATGCCTGTTACATTTACTTTTATAAATTACTAGCGACCCGCACCCGGCTTCGCCCGGCGTGCAATTTTTCTATTAGTGTCTTTTCCATAGTCTTTTTATAAAATACTATAGCTGAACTCGGTCACGGTTCGTTGCGGCCCATACGGCGGGCGGAGGCGGCGCGGCGTGCGCATGGGGCGCGCAGTACTGGACACTGCTTACATATAATACTATTTATCGTAGCGTGATGTTATATAGCCTATAGCCTTCCTCTATAAATGGACTATTCAAACAAAAAGAATTTTTCAATTCGAACTAGTAGTTCCTGAGATTAGCGCGTTCAACCGAACAAACAAACAAACTCTTCAGCTTTATAATATTAGTATAGATTATTCATGGAAAACGGCTATTTTGTATAAAGGTGGTAAAGGCGTAGATGGGGGACGGATGAGTAGCCTATGTTACTCGCTGATAATGTAGCTTTCTATAGGTGAAAGAATTTTTAAAATCGGTCCAGTAGTTTTTGAGTTTATTTATTACAAGCATACAAAAATACATACAATTTTTTTCTCTTTATAATATTAGTATAGATAGTATGGACTAGTTATAACATTAGAATATACTACAAAAATACAAACAAATCACTCGGGGTCTCTTTATATATATTAAAAAAATTAAACTGTCCTCAAGGGCAATGTGTACACGTTAATTATTAATTTAATTAAATATTTATTTTTTTATTAATTGTATACATTTAGTATTTTTAGAGCTTTAAATATTCACGGTAGCGCATTATAAAATATCATCTAACAATATGGGTTGACACAGTGTTTTAAGTTAATCTTCGGTTTAACAGGTCACATCAGAAATCAGCTGAGGGAAATTAGGATCGCTCCCTTATTAATGACTCCAGGTGTAGGGAGGGCGTCGCAGGGGTACGGGGAGTCGTAGCTCGGGGTGAGGTCGGGACGGGTGAACGCGGCCATTCATAAAACTAAGCTCGATCGATATGAAGCTTCCTGTCTACCATGAAATGTCAACTGAAATTACTCCCTCCCAGTAAACAGCATCCATTGCCCATTCAATTTACAAAGCGAAGGAAAACACAGCTAATAAAGAGCAATGGATGTTGTCTTCGTGTCACTGTGTATTAGGAGTTTGGTTTAACGAATACGACCGCGAGGCTATTGTTTTTATAAATGGATTCGTAAATTCCTAAATGTTCGGATAAGAGAGCTTTCGCTGAAGATTTCGCATTATTTGGATTCGTTTGTTTAATTAACTTTGGATTACATTCTACATACATTCTAATATAGCCATTATACATCCTGATATAAGGTTAAATCTCTCTCAAAAGTGAGAGGTAGTACTTTTTTAGGATTGCTAGTATTGTGGGACAAAACATAAAAAACAGAAAAAAACACATACAAATAAAAACAAATCTATCTGTAGCTGGTATCGGTAGAGTGTTTCCATTGGGTTAAAAATTTAAAAAAAAAATTAGAAAGCTTAAAAAAAAATAAAGATAAATTAAACATTAAAGAGAGAGAGAGGATTTCGTCAGTTTCTTTAGTCTGTTAAATACTTAATATATCTTAAAAACCAGAGTGCACCTATTTGAAAAATAGGTGCACTCTGAAAAATTTAATTATTCCACATGGGCTATATGTTACGAGTATAATATGCCCATACTACTACCACAATTGCAACCGGGTGAAACTGGGGCGTTTACTCTTCTATATATAAAAATCTTGTATCACGGTGTTTGTAGTCGAATGACCTATTTTTAGGAATTTTTTTTGTATATTTGTTAGGTATGAGAATAGATCGTAAAAAATTTTCACCCTCATTTTTTAATCGCAATTTTAGTATTTTTGTATGATTGTATGTTTGAAAATAAAATTGGACCCGATAGGCGGCGCCACAATCGGATTACGGAATTATTTTCGGGTTCGGGCAGGACAACGTCTGCTGGGTCAGCTAGTGTATTAACAAAATTTTAACCTACGCATAGGTATATGTACAGATATGTGATGTTATAATTTCTATGCAAATTTTGTACGAAGTTATGCATATAAAATATCCGAGGGTAAAGGGGTCTTTTGATCGTAAAGTATACTGAAATACTTGAAATGTGTAGAATTTTTGACCTTGAATGATAAATGCATTTAAGGCTTCAAATACTAAGTCGTTGTCCATGGTATAAGACATTGGCTTAAACATAAGCTAACTATTTTAGGATAAACCTTGTTACACCTTTTCCGCGGTTTGAGGCGGACAGGCGGACAATAAAAAAAAGGGTAACAAACAAAAAAAATCAATGCTAAATCGATAACAGTTTATTAAATAAAAAAAGACACAAATTATACAAAACAAAAATGGTACGTATCAAAATTTAAAAAAAAAATACCAGGGACCCTGTGGAGAATTGTACTAAAGGAAACCTTGCCACGGAAGGAGAACCATCGACGAGAAAAAACAATAAATAAATAACTATCCTACTAGATTTGTTATATTTAAAATTATGTTAAAATTAAAACGATTAACCAACTTGTGTCGGTGGCGAAGCGAGCCGTCGAAGGCGACGGAAGGCACGGCGGGTGCACTGCGGGGTTGCCCGTTTGGTTCTCCGTCGAGCCGACGTAGTTCGCACGGCCCTTCCACTCGGCTCACCAACTCATGGAAGTTCTGTCTTCCGTTTTGGATGCGTTTGATAATTTGTAGTATTTTTGTAAATAAAAAAAAAACCCCTGAAATGGATATAAAAAGCCGTCTTAGAATTTTGGCCATCCTATACCCTTCAGGTAATCCTAGCATGAGGGCTTGTCATAAAATTGAATTTATCATCGGTAGGTAATTCTACATTTTGGTACTAAAAAAAATAAAAAAAAATGACTACCGCGGAATTGGTATTGCTTAATTTATAAAAATGAAATATACGGATTTGCCGTATATGATTGGGTCGATGGCTATCGGCCACAAATAAAATATATTTAGGAAAAAAGTAAAGTTCGGCCGATGCCATCTTTTAAAAAAAAATACACATCCGCGTGCCAAAATAAAAGGTATTTACCATGGATGTAATTGTAGAAAATAGGCACACGACCTACACAATTTATAGTTAACACTTTTCAATAAATTTAATTAAAATTCTCAAAAGACTTGCCTACTGAATCTACCTCACGACTTGAACAAAAAAAAATGTAAGAAATAAAACGGGAATTTACGCACTGAATTAGCCAAAAACACTTACCGCCGAGTTACGACGAGGTTTTCTTTTTTAAATTTGATGGATTTCAAAAGACAGCCAAGTATTTGGCACAAAATAATGTTCTACTAGATTGTTAATCCGCGTCGACGGATAGTGGGTGCTGCCACAAAAGAACGTCTTGTCTCGCTCGCTGCTTCCAGGCAAAAGGCCGAGACCGGTCGCGCGCGCCGAACGAGATGCGATTTGTTCATCACTCAGACGGATCACGCGTTCTTCCGTCTGAATGAATGCGAACCACAGAGCGAAGCGACGATGACACGAATTTGTTTCCGACAACTGGAATGAGTCCCTTCATACGTCCGAAAAATTAATGTAACAACCTGTAAAATTGCTGTATTGAGTTTGGTAGAGTCATATATCTCTAATTTTAGCAAAGGCAGGGTACACAGTATTCCGTAGTAATAAACTGAGATTCTGGAGAATAACCACACGTACAGTTTAAGAGAAGCCAATCCCATTCCTCTATCTCTCTCAACGTATCTCCGACACCATTTATTCCCTCAGGATTGGCAGTGTGCTTGCATTCCCCTAGTGTTGCTTGTCAGGCGATGATAGTCACTCACTAATATATATTATTACTAGCTGACCCAGCAGACGTTGTCCTGCCAGAACCCGAAAATAATAGGGGATCGGACAAATTTTCAGAAAGTGTTTTAAATTAATCTTCATGGATATTTATTCCCATAAAAAATACTATTTTATTTATTTATAGTCTTTTAGGTACTCAAAATCATGTTTTAATATTGTTTGTTTGAAAATGCCGCCAAAACGCCACGATAGTTCATTTGAGAGCGCGTAACGTCATTTGTGGTCATATCATAACAAAACAGCTGCATTGGCATAAGACAATGATTGCCCACAAATGACGTCACGCACTGTGATTGGTGTTTCAGTATAGATTAAAAATATTGTAAATAATAAAATTTTATTTCTTCATTTAAAAATATTTAAATGAATTATATTAAATTATTATTCGATAAATAATCGTAAAAAATTATATATTTTCTTTCTAAGTACATTTTAGATTTTAATCTGATTAGTGTCCGATCCCCTATTGCGTAACCCGATTGTGGCGCCACCTATCGGATGCAATTTTATTTTCAAATCATATATTATTTATTTTCAAATCATATATTATTTAATTTCAATATATTTATTTTCAAATCAAAGTGACGCGTCACTTCACGTCAATGAACGAGGTTAAATTATTTGAATATTCTTCATACAAAAATAGTAAAATCGCGATTAAAAAACGGGTGGTGGGGGTAGGAAGGTGAAAAATAATTTACGACCTCTTCTCATACCTACCAAATATACAAAAAAAAATCCGTTCGGAAGAGATTTGTTACAAACACTGTGACACGAGAATTTTATATATTAGATTTACACTAGCTGAACCCGACCATACTTCGTTGTGCCGCGGTGCGCGGTACTCTACTACTGCTTATATATAAAATATTTTTCCTGAAATAAAAGTGCCCTATATTACTCTTTATAACATCTAATAAGTCACGTCAAAATTTGTCCAGCCATTTCGGAGATTAGCCGGAACAAACAGACAGACATAATTTTTAAAAAATTGTTTTTTTATATAAGGACCGTTAACTTCATTGTTAAGCACACTTTTCGGTGTTTTCTAAGTACCTACATACGCCCAACTTAACGATGTATATATTACATATGTACCTTGATATATTTACATTATTGAAAAGCAGTTATTGTGACATTACAGACACTTCAATTTTATTCATTTGTATACATTATAATATTCATATCTATACATATATGGCAGTAACAATAGCATTCTTAAAACAATTATGGATAAGGTCGATTGTCCCATACAAATATTTTGGACGGGGCTAAATACGATGAAGTAATAATTATAATATAATTAAAATATATGTTTAGTTAGTTTAGTTTTGTAGCTTTTAATATGGATTTTAATATCTGAATTAAATTATTATTATTATTATTATAATATAAAATCGCTCTCCACCTCTGTTTTTCTCCGCTAACTTCTTTTCAGTCACCCTATAGATTTTCGTACGGTTTTCACTAATGTAAAGTGCGTTAAACGAGGAAGGTTTGTGTATGTAATTTGCAGAATTAATAAATAGCACGCATTTGTTTATGTTGTTTTATTCTTGGGGGAAGCATAAATTACTTTATATTTTACTCTAGAGAAAGTGCGAGAAAAAGCTAGTAACAAAAAAAAATATTGATATATAGAGTCTAGCATTGATCAAACATTGAATATATTGCAAACGTTAAAAGTAGAAATGAACTTTTAAAATAGCCCAGTTGGAATATTTTCGTGCAAGGCAACACTCGCCCCCGACTCGTCTTGACAGAGTCGATCGACATTAGCATAAATCCAATATCGGCACCAAATGCCTCCACTTGTGACACCTGGTGGCCGTTCCTCTAATGATTTTCTAGCAGTATGGACATACAATAAAGTTTTCATTTACTGAGTAGATGATCACTTAGAATAAAACTGTTTTACACTTTTACTATGTAGACACTAAATCTATCTATTTATACATATAAATGAAATAGGAATCGCTAAATGTGGTGATAAGTGTAACATTCGAGAACAGCTTTACCAATTCGGCTATTTTGTTTAACATTCTTTGAATTCTGAAGAATTTTCAAGAGAAAATTT
Source organism: Bembecia ichneumoniformis (assembly GCA_910589475.2). NCBI lineage: Eukaryota > Metazoa > Arthropoda > Insecta > Lepidoptera > Sesiidae > Bembecia > Bembecia ichneumoniformis. The sequence continues at coordinate 3,834,681 of OU342537.1, read as the reverse complement.
TCCCGGAAAAACGTAAAAACCTCATTTTTCTTTTTTCCATCAAAAGTGACTAGCTGACAATTCAAACATTTCAATCGAATGTCGAGTCAAACATAATACAGTGTTATTACAAAAAAGTTAAACATACATTGAACAAGTGTCTAAAAAAAACTTTATTACAAAAGCGTGTTTAAGCAGTTAGAGTTAGGCACGGTTTAATTAATAGTTTTCATATTTAAATACAATGCTTGTCGAAGCCTCAAAGGTAGTCTAAACTGCTTTGTTTCTAATTTTCGCAAGTTGTATTTAGTGGTGTGGTGTGCATTTCAAATTGAAATAATAATAATATCAGTGATGGAATTAAACTTTGCAGATTTTATTGATGACAAGAATTGGATTACATATATAGAAAACTTTCGAGATAATCAAGTGAATTGTATACGAATTCCTTTTGAAGTTTTCGAAAAATAAAATATAAAAACAAATTATGAAATTATGTTGTTGGCGGCGCACAGTGGGTCGAAACTGCTATATGATGGACATAGGGAACTTTTTACAAATTCCATTTTAAAAAAATACCTATCGAAATGTCTCGTTGATTTGATGAATAATTGTCATTAAACGTTTTTCTCTAAAACTGATAATTTGCCTGTAAAAAAATATTTTCAATATTTGTTGTATGGAATGAAACAGAAACTGCTAAAATTTGGCCAAGTCTTGAAAGGTCTTGCTTTATAACTACTTCAGTCTTATTACTTGGCTTGTTGGCAATAATTCTACGCTATCAGCGCGCACCTATAGTTGCCCGTTCAAGAGTTATGAGGTTTTTATTGATAATATCATAGATAAAATAATTGCATTACATTAAAATACTTATAATTAAGGAATATTAATATTTTCAAAACATATATTTTATCGAAAAAAGTACAAAAAAGATAATTTCAAAATTAAAGCAAATAATAAATTAAAAAACAAATTATTAAAAAACAAATAGACCCTGCCACTTTGTATGTACAGTTATATCCATGGTATTACATGCCCGCTAAGCGTACATAAGTTACTAGTGCATGATACGGTAATAATTAAGCATTTTGGACTTTTGCCGATTGGGAAGCTATCGGAAGAAGCATCGGAGGTCCGATGCTTCTTCCGATAGCTTCCCATATAGCAGTCTCGACTCACCGTGCGTGGGGCATCATAATTTATGATGAAATATCGGATTGTTTTACCTCTTATTCTTGAACCCAATTTTCTTCAGTTTACGAATTTTTATTTTAATATTGCAATTGTCCATTTTTCCATATTACTTAAAATAATTTTTATTTATATTATACTCATTTGACATTGAGTAATGACGATTGACAAGTTATTCCATTCTTTCAACTGATCACTGTTCTATGTGTACAATGTACTCATTATATACGTAAGTTTTGGTGTCATAACATACTTATGGCGGCGTATTTAGAGCAATAATTAATTTATAATCACACACGGCACTGTTTTATTTATATATAGATAATTTTAAAATATTTTTCTGCGTAGGATATTCTATTAGCACATAACAAATTTGCATAGAAAGGAATGTTTCGGATTGAACCAAATGAAGTTGAACGAACGTTTTGTAATGTTGCTATTTTATTGTTACTATTTGCTTTTTTATAATTTTAAAATAGCAACATTTGGTTGCCTATAGGTTGCCCAGCGATGTTTTGGTTAGTCAAAGGACAAACACGATTTTGTAATAGCGAAGGTTAAACATTATTTGAGGCAGGGTTTAAACTGTGAAATTGTATACAAATGTCATTAGACGCTGTTTGACAAAACACGTGTTGAGACATAGTTTAGTATTTTTTTTTGTAATAACACCCTTATTTTTTAAGTTTTTGTTTAAATTACACATCAGATTTTGACATAACGAGGTCTTTCAGGTTAGCTAGTAAATAATTTTAAATCCATACTATTTAATAATATAAATGCGAAAGTAACTTTGTCTGTCCTGTCTGTTACCTTTTCACGCCTAAACCCCTGAACTGATCATCATGAAATTTTGCATACACGTTGTCAGGGATGTAGGAAAGGACATATAGTGCCTTTCATCCAAAAAAGTATTGTTTCCGAGGGATCATCTGACACTTGGCAAAGCTATATCTGCAATAAAGATGTTAGATGTTACATTGCTCATATATTTAGTCAGGAGTTTTTTTTTTTTCAACTCGAGCTAAACCGCGGTTCCCGGCTAGTTATAAATATGAAAGGAACTCTGTCTGTCTGTCTGTCTGTTACCTTTTCACGCCTTAACTACTCAACCGATCATCATGAAATTTTGCATACACATTGTCAGGGTTACAAAAAAGGACATAGGGTTATACGTCTCATCCAGAAAAAAAGAACTGCTCTCGAATGATCATATAAAATAAAAACCCAACTCTTGGCAAAGATATAACAGCAACAGCAGCAGAATAAATTTTTGTCAATTTTTTTTTTCAAACTACCAAGTCGTGAGCCCTAGCTTAATAATTGTAATAGTAAATAATTTTACTGTCGATTTTACTATTTCATTATTCCTAACACATTGTTTACACGTTTACATGTTTTTGCGTTATTTTCTTACTTTCTTCTTATAAAAGCTATAATGAAACAAGTGAATGTCGCAAAGAGACTAAATTTATTTTTACCCTTCCTTTTAATATATGCATAGACAATTATACAATTATACATAGTAAACTATACATAATACAATAGTGTTTACATTGCACAAGAGATGGAGTTACCAATAGTTACCAAATGAAAAATAGTTTTATTATTTTGATACATCATTATAACAAGCAATAAACTAAATTGACGAACAGTTAAAAAATCCAAAAAATGAGTGCGTGTTTGTGTATACGAATGTGGTTGTGTGTTAAATACCGACCAATTGAAGGCTGAGTGTGTTTACAAATCGAACAGAATATACTGGTATAAATATATCTTCCCTGCGTCAATAGTATGTAATTACCTACATACTCATACTTGTAGAGTCGCCTGTTTCGCCAGAGTCCTATAAAAAAGTCATAAAGTGTGACATAAAATTGTTCGGTATTACCGTCATAACTAACCAAAGTAGGATAGCATCGGGAATGTAATAACGCGCGTGGTTACTACACGTATGACAAAAACCCAGTAAAAGGGTCGTCTATTTGGTTGATCCTCAACCGAGTTTCCCTTAAGATGAATATGGACAAGACGAAACTTATGTCTAATTTCCATGTAATGCCCACCCCATTTGGAAATTCAACATTGGAAACATTGCTGGTTGACGAGATCATCTATGTGGGACAAACAGTCCAACTCGATGAGCAGTTTTCGGGAAGCTCCGAGAAATTTTCTCATCCAAAATTCCTCAGTGTCTTAAAACAAAAGTTTTCGACCAATGGGTTTTGCCAATGATGTAATATGGCGCTGAAACGTGATCTCTAACTATGGGCTCGTAAAAAAGCGCAAAGTCGTCCAACGAGCTTTGGGTTACACTGCGAGATGGAATCAGAAATTAGGAGATTCATAGACGCGAAAGTTACCGACATAACCCGTCGGATAAGTTGAAGTGGCAGTGGGCAGGACATATAGTACGGAGAGCCGACGGCCTCTGGATTGAGAAGGTTCTCGAGAGGAGGCCACGGACCGGCAAATGAAACGTAGGACGTCCAACCACAAGGTGGACAGTCTACCTGATAAGGACTGTGGGTCGACGGTGGATCTAGGCTACTGTTGATCGGTCCTTTTGGAAAATTTTGGGGGAGGCCTTTGTCCAGTAATGGACGTTCGACGGCCGAGATGATGATGATGACTTAAAATCCACTCTGGACTACACAGAGACTGAAACGCTTATCCAAAACTTTCATTTTTATGATTTGAAATGAAAAAATATTTGCAATTCCATGCTATCCAAGTATCCATACTATAATGTGAATATATAAATGTGAAAGTAACTCTGTCTGTCATGAAATTTCGTAATCCGGGATGCAGAAAAGGACATTTCATCCTGAAAAAAGTACAGTTAGAGACTAACAGAGTTCAGTTAGAGAGAAGTTCAGAGATTAACATCTCTGAAAGTACTTTACCGATCACCGTGAAATTTTGCATACACGTTGTCAGATATACAGAAAACTTTCATCCAGTAAAAAAGTGCTGGTCCCGAGGGACCATCAATTGTCTGACATAAATATATGAAAAAAAGGGGCATGTATGAAGTCGCGAGTAAAAGCTAGTATGTTTATAAATAAAGCAAAACAATGTATAATAATATATTTTTAATGTAGTGGGTAATTATTTTAGTTGTTTATTTTTTTTGACCACTTGATGGTAGTTGGTTACCAGCGCCTATTAAATAAGTGCTTAAGTGCTGGAAGTATTAGGAAGAGATAGGTGAATAGGATCTGGTATTCCTTACTCAGATCACATGCTATTTCACAGAGGTCTTCTATAAGGAGATGATTACTGTTGGTAACAAGCCAATACCACATACATATACAATGTCAGTTTTGTTGTATATCGATTAAGCTTCCCTATAGCTTGGTGTATAGTTAAGTGAAGCGCCTGACCACTTCACATGATTTCCTCTGAGACATCAAATGCGCCACCGTCCTCGGTGAGACAAATTGTTTTGTTTACCGTATATTGACTTATCCTGTATATTTGTACGATAAAATTGAATTTATAAAACATATATTAATTAATATATATTAATACTAGCGGTCCCAGCAGACGTTGTTGTCCCGCTCGAACCCGATTGCAGCGTACCTATCGGATCCAATTGTGAAAATAAATCATTCAGGGGTCCACTCGAAGACACACAAAAAATTTAATCTAATATCGGTCCAACCGTTTAGTAAGAGTTCAGTCACACACGGACAGAAGAAATATACATATAAAAGATTAATATATGTAAACAATTGTATCTCTTCCTAAATAGATCCTTAAAAATTGCTAATTTTTTAGATAGGCAGATTTCTTTACATTTAGAGTAACCTTTTTTAACGATTAAAGGTGGTAGACAAGTTAACGGCCCACTTCATAATAAAGTGAATATAATCGCATTTAAACACAAAAATAGCGAGGCGGGATGCAAGTGTGCTATCGGTAGCGAAAAAGGAGAAAAGATAAGGAAATGAACTCTGGCATATTTTACTTGCACAAGAAGTGATTTTTACGGTGGTATTCTGTAAAGGGGCGGTTACAGCGGTACATCATCAACAGCCTATAATATGTTCCCACTGCATAGGCCTACCTTCTCAACAAGGGCGTATGGGCTATATAAGTATATAGTTCACCATGCTGGCCCTGTGCAGGTTGGTGACTTCGAGTGCACCTTAGATTTTCTTCTTTGTCGTATGCAGGTTTTCTCGCGATGTTTTCCTTCGCCGTTTGAGAGCAGTCAGTTTATTCACTTAAGTTTTTAGAAAAACCCATTAGCATGACCGGGGATCGGACTTCTCGACATGAAAAGCCGCGTCTTGCCTACTACGCCACAGATGCTTCCAGGGCAATCTTTAAAATTATTCCTCAACATTAAAAATCTTTAGCTAAAAAAATTTATACCTTAGTACATTTTAAGCGTTTGAATAATTCTAATTTTTTTTTATTAAATCAAGGTAGCGCTTGACCACTATCTCACCTGATGTGAGGTGCAGATGCGGCCGAAGGTGGACCACGCTTACCCAGTAAATGCCCATTTACCCTGGTTTTGAAGACCCCGAGGTTGTAGTTCTGTGGGAACACAGACGCAGGCAATGAGTTCCACTCCTTAGCAGTCCGAACAAGGAAAGTGGAACTGAAATGCTTCGTGCGTGATCGAGGTACATCGACCACGAAGGAATGAAACCCTCGCCCACGCATAATGGTCCGCATTTGCCATTACAATTCAAGATAAGTGAATAAGTTTCACTTTGAGGATGTGAATTGAGACGGACAGGCTGACGGTCCACTTGATAGAAGGTGGCTATTGTCACCTATTAACACAAGCTAAGCTGCAAGTGCTGCTAATGCATTGCCGATGGAAGTAGGATTAAGAAATGAGGGTTAAGGGGTAGGATAGGGAAATGGGCTCTGTCATTCCTAACTTACTGTCCAATTTATGACGGCGAAACGCATTGTGCCCTGGCAATACTTGAAAATTGCAAATTTCAAAATTAAAAAAGTTTTCCATCTTTCCAAGAATGATGAGATCCATCAATACCTGAACATTCCCTCGCTTTCAGAAGAAATTGAAAAGTACAGAAAAAAACACGTTGAACGCCTACTTAAACATCCAAATAGTCTTGCCACTCAGCTGCTGAACACTACAAATAGAATTAATAGGCTAAAGAGACAGCAAGTAATATGATAGAGAAGACTGGGTGCTGGTCCACTCTCTCTGAATGAGATCGATCCATCTCCCTCAACATATCCTCTTATGGTCCTGGGGACTGATTGCAGATTCCAAACAAAAAAAATCTATTCTCAAAGTGTTTAGAGCGCTAATTAAAGACCGTGTCTAGTTTGTGTAATAAAAAAAATCTAAAAATAAATACGTAACATTAAAGAGTAGTATTCCTTTTTTACATTACTTAAAACACCAATAGGTATTTATTTTTCGTTGAAATGACTTCTAAAACCAACGGGAAAAAGAAGCACAATATTATTGGCCATTCGAGGCACGCGCGGTTCAGTTCCCCTCACTTTTTGGCGGCAAATTTCCTGTTTACCACTGAAATAACTCTGCTTAACATTTCTAAGCCACTTTTCCCTCTTCTCTTAATAGATGTTAGTAGGCATACTACATTTTGTCTGTTGATTCGATTAGCATTCGCTTACTGACACGATATCTAATGCAAGCAGCTTTCTGATTTTAAATATTCTGTGAGAAACAATAAATGATAATTCTGTCAATGTATTTTAGTAAAATAGTTCCTACAATACATTACAATAGAATCTTGTCGATTTTCTTCGGATTACTTCAATTTTAACACTCATTCTTTGGGATATTATTCAATAAAACATCCAATATCCATCATGATGGTGAACACATCCAGTTCATTATTTAATCCAAATCCACATTAAAATATTCAAAATAACTTACATATTGTATTTCATAAACATTTTATCAGATGTACAAAAACACATTCTTTTCTTTTCACGTCAAAATATCTATTTACTTCTTTTTCTTGTTCCATGTTTGAATATCAAGCCTTTTTAAATCAGCCAGTATTTAAGTTAACATAGATTAACATAGAATACAATAGAATGTTACATTCTAATTATTACTGTAAAAAATTCTAATTATTCTAATTATTTTCAAAATATTTGTCTTTCATTTTTTCGATGATACGTGCTAATAAAAAAATTTAAAATTAGGGGAATTTTCCCAATTTTACTTTTCTATTACATTTTAAAGTATATATTAAAGTACTAGCTGTGCCCACGACTTCGTACGCGTGGTATTCAGAATAGCGCGTAACTTTTTTGTTTCTAAACCGATTGGAATGAAACAAACGCTAAAATGTTTGTTAATAAATGTACTGGAAGCTTGCTACAATTAAATCAGTGAAAACCGGATGTGTGTTCCATTGGATGGAATACACATCCAATGGAAAAGGTTATGTTTGATAAATTATACAATTTTTTAACCAACCACAAAAATTCTTAGGGAGGAACACGACAGATCAGAACATGACAGATGCATCAGGAGCATGCATGACAGATCTACTGTCATGCATGCTTTTCTCTCACTAGAAATATTATAGAGTGTTTTAATAGAAAACCGTACCCTTTAACTATATTACTGGATATGACTAAGGGTTTTAATTTTGTTTGCCATAAGATTTTACTTAAAAAGATTAATAAATACGGAATAAAAGGATCAGCTTTAAACTGGTTAGAAAGCTACTTAAATGATAAATTTCAAGCCATGGAAACTTCCAGGATATTAAAGGGACATAAAGTTACATCCAGATCTACATATTCTCGTAATAAATGTGGAGTACCATAAGGTAATGTCTTGGGCTCCTTGCTATTTTTCGTATAAAAAAAATTAATGATTTACCAGACTGATTTAATCACGGCTGCATCTTATTTTCTGATGATACAACATTAATTATAGACTGCATAGATCAAAAAACTTAGCAATAAGGAACTGGCAAAGGTTATTGAATGGTTGAACTATAATAATTTAAAGGTAAATTTATCAAAGACAAAAGGTCTGTTATTTCAACTTAATAATCATTGCAATAACAATCCTGACATTCATTATAATAATGTTAGTCTTGACATTGTTGATTCTTCTGTTTTTCTGGGTATAACTATTGATAAGTTTTGTAACTGGAAGGCCTACGTAAGCAGTTTATGCAACAAAATTGACTAATTTGTTTACGTATTGAAGCGTATTAGGCAAGTAGCTTCTATAAAAGCAGCTTTATTGGCGTATCATTGTTATGTATCTTCTATTTTGAGATATGGTCTCATACTTTGGGGTAACTCAACTGATGTTTTGTGCATCAGAACTATTTGAAATATGAACGAAATGGAAAGTTATAGACAAGTTTTTAAAAAATTACGTATTTTGCCGTTGCCTACAGATTATTTAAAACTTACGAAGAAGTACTTCCTAATATGAATTTAAGGAATAAACACAAATTGTATATACCTCCGCAAAGACTGGAAGTATGTAAAAAAAATCTTATTATATGGCCATAAAAGTCTTTAACCATTTGCCAGATAATATAACAATGTTGCCTTTCGCTATTTACAAAAACTGATTTTTGAGATTCTTTTAACAAAATCCTGTTATTTTATTAAGATATATTGTAAAGGTTTCAATAAAACTCAATTTTATATTATTTTATTGAATATAAGTACCGACAGAACAGAAAAAAAAACATTAAGTCACACTGTTATAACCAAACAAACATTTATATGCTTTATATGCTAGTATACAGGTATCTGCAGTACTTAAAACTTTATATTTTATCATTTAGTTGCTAGTATTTAAAAAAATACGATGGTGATTGAAAAAAATGAGAGTGATTATAACAATAAGTCAACAACTACAAATGAAAGTACAGATAAGGGCGAGAAGGAAAGCATTTAAGAAATTATGAAAGTCAAAATAATAATAATGAAATAATAGTGTTGATTCGATGGTTACCCATGATCATAGCAAATAAATAAGGAATGTGCACATTTTTTTTAATATTTTCATACGATAGGTTATATCGTTATATAACCGTAACAGCTACGGGCACTTTAAACACCCGCACTTTTGGCGCGCTTGTCGTGACGTCACAGTCTACAATAACAATCAAATGTTAAAAATCACAAACATCTACACGCTTTTTGACATTTTATAGACTTTGACGTCACATTCGAAATGACCGTTTCAAGTATATATTTTGAATTTCCCGCAATATTATTTTTCACTTTTTTTTATTAATTATTTTCTTAACCAAAAAGAAATTATAAAAAATATTTACATAGACATAATTCTAAAGCAAAAATTTTTATAAAAAAATACTTAAGCCGTTTAGGGTGCTAGAGAAACTTCAGTTTGAATAATCGTCAGTATATTATTGTTATAAGGGTTTTTTGTCGACAATAATGACAGATTCCCTAGCCCTTCCCTAACCCTTCCCAATCCCTTGTCCTTAATCCTACTGTTGTCGGCAACACACTTGCAGCACCTGTGGCGTGGCTTGTGTTATAAACGACGGTAGCCACCTACCTACCATCGGGTGGACCGTCAGCTTGTCTGCCGACCTTAACATAAAATAAAGTGTATTTTTATCTACGTAATTTTTATTATTTAAAATACACTTTAAAAAAATATAATAAAAAAGAAATTTGCGATGTGCCAGTTAACACTTTTGTTGTTCATAAAACATTTAAGTAAAAAAAATCCCATAAAATCTATTTAATGCTTTTGAAATTATAAATACTTTACTGCGTAATAATATCATAAACTTAGTTTTTTCACAAACATTCACAAAAAATAAATACACATATTAAATTGTTCCATACATTGTTCTAGTCCTAAAAAGTCTGTACTAAAAGTCGGTATATAGATACTTATATCTTATATCACTTATTGGTCATATATTAAGATACTTATATCTTATATCACCAAACAGAAATTATATTACGTTCTATGTAAATTGTGTTTATGGATAAAAACATACTTGTATAATATTTTATGCGTATTATTAATTATGTTGTTAATAAAATAACGAACCTTGAAGAAGAAAGACCTCACTCACAGCGCCTACAGCTACAAATTTCTAACTCAATTTGTAAGATTTGTAACTCCTTTGCAATTTAAGGTTATTATATCAAACTACACTTAGTAATATCCAAGTTGACATATAATTTTGTATTATACATATTTGTATACATATATTATATATATATATATATATCAAGAAAACATGAATAAAGATTTGTATATAAATCAAGTAGTGGCTTTCAAACAATTATGTACCTTAGAGTAATAGCGCTTAATAAAACAAACGTAAAGACTCCTTATACAGTTGTTATCGCTGTGCTGTCAACAGCGACCTTAATATGAAACAGTGGTGTCCATTTGCATATGACTTTAACCAGCTATTGAAAACTGGAACAATATCAAAATGCAATATTATTTTAAAAAATATTAGTTTTTAAATGCGAATTCTTTAGCAGAAACCTATTTTTTCCCGAACAATTTCAACAGATCGTTACGCTAAAATAGCCATTTTTAACTCGACAGTGGTTCATTGCTTCATTAAAAACGAGCATAATTATGGCTTTTTAGTCAGATGGCTACCTCGGACTTTTGACTCACGCGACCATCAAGTGGACCATCAAGTGGACCACAGTCTGCTTGCCGAACTTAACAAAATATAGAAATTCTCATTACCACCTTAGACTTACGACAGTTACAAATTATATAATATAAAGGGAGCGCGTACGTTTTTGTTTATATATGTCATTTATACATATTACATACTAATATATTACATATTTATATATTTATATTCATAGAAGTACTTTTTGTAATGATTACACTTTGATATAGCTGTGATTGTAAGCACCACAGTTGTATGCACTTTCTCCCGAGATACAGGTGTCCAATCTAGTTCGGGAGTTAGAGAACTATTATTCCTTGTTAAAATTTGCATCCACTAATAAAATGTGTAATTAAGCCTTGTAATTAATTGTAAAAATACACTGAAATAAATTATTATTATTATTATTATCTATAATTCTTTTGTTGCAGAACATGGCGCTACCCAAATTAAAGGAGGATACATGCTTCGGTATAAACGTAAGTAATTTTAGTTACATTTTACAGTTACCGTTGCATAGCTAGTTACAACAAAACATACAGGGAAGTGGCATAGCTTGTCCTAGATGGGTCTTGTATCAAATTTTGTGAGGGGCGTCTACCTGGCTGTGGCGAAGCTAAATTGAGGGTAAAGATTTTCTTAAAAAAGATTCTGCCATTAGACCCTGAACTCTTAAACTCTAAACTCACAGCACAGGTCGTACAATAAACTCTAATATTTTATTATAGTCGTCATCACGAGAAGCTGTAAATTATGTAAACAAACTCGCCACACGGGCAATTATCAAGCAACGTATCTATATAGCGCATACTTCGACGCTCGCGAGCAATTTAATTTGACCGGGTTATAAAGAAGCGAACGTAAACCTTTGGTCCACAATTTTGACGAGTCATTCTCAATAGGTACGTCATTAAAATGCGCATGGATCCTTGTTTCTGCGGATTAGGTTATATATTAGATTTTATTACTAACTAGCGACCCGCCACCGGCTTTGTCCGGGGTGCGATTTTTTATATAGATAAACATTCCCCGTTTATCCCTCTTTCTATTAGTGAAAACCGAATTAAAATCGGTCTACCCGTTCATGCGTGATGCCGTGACCAAGGAAAATAGGGATTCATTTTTATATATAGAGATTTTGGTTTTTATTTAATTTTGTTTTTATTAGTTAGAAATCAGTGTCATTTTGATTAATTGTTGTGTTACATATAATTATTATTCGATCCAAATGTTGGGAACCCCTGAATGTTTGTTTACATAATTTACAGCTTCTCGTGACGGCGACTATAAAGTATTATTTACTTACACATGTCAGGGTTCCTGTAGCCCGGGTGCCTCATGTAATTGGCGGCGCCGGCGGTACGACGCGACGGTTCCTACGCCCCTGACACAGGATGTATTGAAATTCTTGATACGGCGTCCTTTTATAACCAAATTATTACAGCGCGTACGAAGTCACGGTCGCAGCTAGTATATAAGTAATAAACTAAACTCGTCCAATTCACAAGTCTGCGAAATTTTTTTTGAAAAGTTTTTTGTTAAGGACGTATTCACAAATATTAATGGTTTTTCGGTACCATTTATATAACCAGGAAGCACAACTGTAGAGATACCATTGATTGCTCGTTAATTGATTGGCGGTAAATAGCTATTATTTGACTTTGGTATTATTTTCATTTAGAAAATTCTAAATCGCGGCGCATAAAGCGCGATTGATTGGTTTCTTGTCTAAAAAAAAAACAAGGGAATTTACCGATCTAGCGAACTATTATATATTATATATAAAAAAAATGTGACGTGATATGTTAAAATAAGGTTTATATTTGCTATATACAGACCAATATCTACGTGTTTGTAATGAATTTATTTAAAAAACTTTTTCATCGCAGACCTGTGTGTCTAATTTCTCTGCTAACTTCTAAACCTATAAACGGGGAAGGTTTGTGTATACTCATAAATTGCAAAAAAAATTGCATCCGGGCAAAGCCGGGTGCAAGTCGCTTATGACCGAGCTGAACGATCTGTAATAATCATAGCATATGTTTTCTTCCGTGTGCTAAGTACCTAAAGAAATCTGCAATATAAATTTGTATATCTCTCGAAAACAAACGTGCTTCTTAATACATTTAACGACCTATGTGCAAACAGCGCCAATTATTTATGGTTCTATTTAAGGCAGATACATGTGCTTATGTTGACTACATTAATCTTGATAATCTCGATGCAAATGTTGCGTGACTCTACCACGCACGGTCTTCTGTTCTTCGCATCCAGCCGCTTCCTGCGAAGCTTTTTAGGTCGTATGTCCACCTGGACGCAAGGCGTCCCAGGCTGCGCCTTCCAATTCGCGACCTCCATTCGAGAACCTTCTACTCCATCGGTTATCCTCTACGACAGATGTGACCGGCCCATTGTTACTTTAACTTACTAATTTCGGATTCTGGACTATGTCGACAACTTTGGTTCTTCGGCGAATTTCAGAATTTCTGTTCCTATCCACCAAAGAAACTTCAAACTTGTGAATCAATCTTACCGCCACGTTTCGGCACCATACGTCATCACTAGCATCATTAATTACTTTTAAAATGTTAAATTTACCTATTGCTCACGACATATGAAACGCCACCACCTATTAACTGGACCGATGGACTCAAGAAAGCCGATAATCAAGAAGTGTAGTAGAGATGGCTATTTATTTATTTCTTAGGTTTGCGCTAGTGCGTTTACATCATTTCAGCTCCTAAGTATATATCCAGCTTGATTTTGAACTGGTTCAAAGTCGCTGATATCGCTGGAACAGAAAACTGAGAGACATCTCTCGGTTGTTTGTTCCATGATTTTACCACTCTTGTACAGTGAAAGTGATAGATTGGCTTCGAAATTCCATTTTCAATCCTGCCGTGGGTTCGATCATATTTGCATGATTCGTTATCCTATTTATCAGCTGGAATATAAAGTCTAGTTTATAGTGATGTTTAGGATTTTCAATGGTCAAATGAGATGCTTGTTTCTCTTGGTATTTCTTGGATTGTCCATTGCTTATCTCTCTTGGAGTGTAGAGAGTTTTAGCATATTTCGCCTCTCTTCATAAGTCCTGCTTTTAAGTTCTGATGGTAACTTAGTGGCTCGTATTTATACTTATTCTAGTAGATAAAAGTCATAAAATATCGATTCCATACTTAAATATTTATATTTTCAAGCAAAGGTCATAAAAATATTTATACAGTTTTCTAAAAGCTGTACTTAATTTTGATGTTAATTTTTTATGATAAGATCGGCAGACAGGCTGACGGTTCACTTGATGGTAGGTGGCTACCGTCGCCTGTAACACAATCAACGCCAAAGCTTCTGCAAGTGCGCTGCCGACTACAGTGGAATTAAGGAAAAGGGATTAAGAGGGGATAGGGAAATGGGCTGTTCATTGTCCAACAATGGACCCTTATGGGTTGATGATGATGATGTAAAAATTAACACGAATAGGGACAAGCTATTTTGTTCACTCCACTATTATTAGAATTATAAGTTTTATAAAAATCTTCCATGTTCTAAGCAATATAGGAGAATCAAGCAAAGTTATACCTTCACATAATTGAATACACAATAGAAAAGAACTGGATAGGAGTTAGCAGGTACGGTACATAAGAATGTTGACACTTTCCTCCGGTGAACTCTTCGAATACTTCAGCTTGTTGAGAACTTGAGGCGTCCTCCTTAAAATATGCAAGATGTGTAAAATTTTGTCACACGTGTCAGAGTTACAACGATGTTCTAACTCGGGAATTGCTCCTTCATCTACGAGTTATTTTCACTTACGTATCTCACAAGGAAACGCAGATAAGGAACTTATTATTTTGAGATATTTACAGAAAACGTTTTTGTTGAAAAAAGTATTTTAGAAACTTAGGATGTTATACACAAACTTTTGGTCTTTTAAACATGAAAATTTAATAATTTATTTATTACATAAATAATCTCGGTTTGTCCGAGTTGATAATAGAGTAAATTTTGTACATAAAATATTCTAACTGCTGCACATAGCATGAGGTCATTAGTTCAACAAATAGTGCGCATGCGCATAAACACTTAGTAGTTTTTTTTTTTTATCTCAAAAAGTGCACATGGCAGAGTTTGGTTTGACAACGACGATGTGTAGAAATAATTAATATTAGTTATTTTTTACACCATAAACACCTTTAAAAGCAAATGTTAAAGATATATTGAAAGTATTACGTGAAAAATAAAATGGAGTACTTAGTAAATTAATTCTCATACAAATATCGTTGGACTTATTCTCAATGAATATGCATTTATTTACATACTATATTTTGCCCGCGACTTCGTACATTTTTAGGTCTTTAAACATTTTTTTAATAATAATAAAAACTTTATTGAATAGTTTTATGGTCGACAAATATACATATAGAGACTCGAAAGAAAGTAAGTAAGTAATTTGTATTAATGTACATTAAATTGTTTCTTCGCTGAATAAATTAACAAATCTATAAACATGTGCATTGTAAGTCTCATTTTAAATATTTAATTAGGTTGAGTACTAGCGTCTAAACTAGGCCGAGCCTGTATCTTAGACGCTAGTTTCTTCCATTGACAATATTTTCATTTATGACAATAATACATTCGTTTTGCACACATTTTTAAGTAAAGGTTTTTGATTTTACAAATATGAGGGTAATTTAAAAGATTTAACAAATAAAAATAGTTTACACATATTATACATTAGGTATTAAATTAAGAAAAAAAAAAGAAGAAAAGAAGAATCTTTATTACTCGTACATATTTTTGTGAGACGTTGAATTTTTTATTTTAATTTTAGATGATTCCTCTGGAACAGTACTTTTTCTGGATGAAAGGTACCCTATGTACAAAGTGTATGCAAAATTTCATGGTGGTCGGGTGCTTAGTTAAAGCGTGAAAGAGATACGAACGAATAAACTCACTTTCGCATATAATAAGTACTTAGGATTTTGTTGTAAAAGCGTAGACGCCAATCAAAATTTATATTATTACTAGCGACCCGCCCCCGGCTTCGCCCGAGGTGCAATTTTTATATATAAGAACATTCCCCGTTTATCCCTCTTTCCATTAGTGAAAACCGAATTAAAATCGGTCTACCCATTCACGCGTGATGCCGTAATCAAGGAAAATGGGGATTCATTTTTATATATAGAGATAGCGACCCGCCCTCGGCTTCGCCTGAGGTGCAATTTTTATATATAAGAACATTCCCCGTTTATACCTCTATTAGTGAAAACCGAATTAAAATCGGTCTACCCATTCACGCGTGATGCCGTAATCAAAGGAAATGGGGATTCATTTTTATATATAGAGACTAGCCGTTCTCGGCTTATTTTAGATTACGCGAGAGAGCCTAAATCATTTGTATAAGTGGTACTTGGATGCATAAGGAAGGCGGTACCTATTGTACCTACTTTGAAAGTATGTCATGAAGTTCCACTACTCGCCTATGAAGACCGTCTAGTCTTTAAAGAGCCATCATGACTCATATCAGTGAAATAAAAGGGCCGGAGTATAACACTCAACCGATAGCTCGATGGCTTTTCTTTGAAGAATAGATTTTAATGTTAGACTCGTCTTTAGTGTTGTGCAGAAATGCATAAAACCACGAATCAATATTTGAAGAAATTCGTAGTAATAATACTATTTGTACAGATAATAAACGATATATATTTTTTTGGAGTTATCTCCTTATGTCTTGTATGAAAAGTGTTATAGGAACGTATTAAAAGTATTAAGTAACGAAACGATAGCGCGTTATAACCTGCCGGGGCGCGGCGACATCTGTCGTCGAAAAAATTAAATATTTGAACTTATAAAACGTAGTGACATCTGCGTATACCGAACGTAACTAACATGACTTTTGTCGGAACACGTGACATCTGAGTATGCAGAATGTAACTAAATAATAATAAATAAATTAGGTGTACAGTTATCTATTAACACGAAGAAAATTTTATACGTTTAAAGGAGTAAACTCCGGTCGTGCGTCGGAGCTGACACACACACACACACACACACACACACACACTTTTTTTTTAAATTTTATGATAATTCCTGGGAACAGCACTTTTTCGGATCAAAATTATCTTATATCCTTTCCGGTACCCCTAATAACGTGAATGCAAAATTTCGTCGAGATCAGTTAAGTAGTGAGGACGTGAATGTGTCACAAACAAACAAACTCACTTTCGTTTTAAATTATTATTAAGGATTAAACTCTTTTCTGTAAACAGACTGTCAAATTGATGGTACGTGGATACCGTCGCCTATTAATACGAGCAAAGATATAGAGGTTGCTAGTGCGCTACCGTCTTTGATAACATCTATACTAAATTATAAGGCTGAAGAGTTTGTTTGTTTGTTTGAACGCGCTAATCGCAGGAACTACTGGTTCGAATTGAAAATTTTGTTTTGTATTGAATAGTCCATTTATCGAGGAAGGCTATAGGCTATATAACATCGCGCTACGATACGCTTTTTTATGTAACAAAATGTCTACATAAACGCTTATTTTACAACTTTATCTAAAGTGTAGGGATTTGTCTGGGTCTACTGGGCGTCGTCTCATAATACTTTTTATTGTGATTTTTTCTTCATGACATATTTATCTTTTTTTTTCTATACTTACATGCGAATAATGTTATTAACCTATACTGGATTGCGATTATGAATTCGCCATATAGAATTAACTATTACAATATTATTTCAAACTGAAATTAACTAATAAATTATAATAAAAGGAATGTATTTGTGGTAATTATAACATGATTTATTACTACATACTTGTTCACAGGTAAATACTTATGGAACTCGTGGTCAGAAGAATGGGTTGTGCTGTACGATGACTCCACCATGGCTTGGTTTAAAGTAAGTGAAAATAACTGCATTCCTTTAATATATTCCCTTATTTTTCTTCATTTCATCCAATACTAAATTATTATCCTTATAGGCATATTATTATCCTTTGTATTATGCACTCCTATCCTGTTCATGTGTTCCAAGTTTTCGGTAAGCACCTACCGTCACGTGGAAGTTGGAAAGTGGACAGTGAGGGAGTAACTGCACTTTTTCAACTCCATTCGCGTTTAGGTTGACAATTTTAGTTTCACTTATACAGCTCCGCTTATCGCGTACTATCTCCGCTGAACCTTCTTTCAACCGCGTGTAGAACAGAATGAGCGAGAAACACTGCAAGTCGTAACCAATAGCGCTGAACGCGGCGGAACAGCTTCGAATGCGGCTGAATTATGTCTAAGAATAGCGTATATTATAACTTTTCTTATTGTTTATTAAAGAGAAGCACTTTGTTTCGTATGTTTCAGCGCACTTTTTATTTATTATATTACACTAAATTAACTCAAAGTTAGTCCTTTTTAAATATTCTCACTAAATGGCAGTAGGTAACTATCCCCTTACAGAAGACCACCGAGAAATAATAGCATGTTGTGTTGAGTAAGGAATATACTTTATCCTACTGAGATAGGCATTGTACTTGCAGCACCTATGATTGTGTAAATAGATGCCAGAGCCTACTTCCCTATTCCGCCCATCATTAGCCCCTTCCCTATCCTTTAGCCTACTAAGGTCGGTAACGCACTTACACTACATGTGGCGTCGCTTATGTTAATTGGAGACGGTAGCCACCTACTTTCAAGCGAACCATCAGCCTGCCCGCTAAGGTTTACATAAAAAATGAAATACGAAATATTTAAAAAAACAGCTCTCATTACTATGGATATAACAGTTTTCACAAAGCATTGACTCCGAACCGCCTCCACAGTTTCACTTGGAACAATTAAAACTTTCTGTTTAATATAAACTAATTAAAATAGTTTTCAGCCTTTCCGTCGACTTCCGTTCTCGATTAACCCATTATCGATTCGATTAATTATTAATCGAATTAGTCCTGAACGTACATGTGTCGAGACGGGTAAGGTTCTTGTAAATACTCGTACTTGCACTTGTTAGTCAATTGTACGGATTAGGGTCGCTTGTCAACATTGCATCAAAATATAGGTAATGATATGTCTTTTATAAACACTGATTTTAAGGATTATGGTAGTAAAAGAGACTAACTAGTTGTTAGGCTAAAAATATGCCTAAATGTCACACACAATGTTGATATTGAAAGTGGTGTCAACGTTTATAGAAAGATATTATTTTTTTGTCACAAATTTTTAAATTTATTTTTAAATTTTTAAAAAAGTCAAAAAATTTATAAAATCGTAAGAAGTCATCATTTTTTTTAAATCGTTTTTGAAGTCAAAATACTATACTGCCTTGTCGGAAACAAAATAGCGCGTTCAGGGAAGAGAAGAAACGGCGTAAGAAACTCTCCAGCAATCGCTTTTTTTAATCCTATGCATTTTTATCTGCTAAATAATCTTCATTTGTATAAATACGCTTTTATAACAAGTTTTCGTGTTACAAATGTTTTAATCGTAATTCATGTATGTATTCAGGGATTTTGTTGTAGAAACGTACTCATTGTCCTTTTTAAATTGCTTACATTTTTTTTATTTATCAACAAGATACAAATAACAAACATAAATTCATAAAAATTACATGCTGGGATACAATTAGTTAACAATAAAATTTGTAAAATTTTAAATTATGGCCTAATGCTTGCCTCATAATTAGTCAGTGCTATCCGCAATCTCACGTACACAACGCACCATCGAAAGAGCTTTCTTTCTTAGAATGGTATAACCGCGGCTGCCCCAATAGCATCCTGAATGCATTATTGTACTAGATTCGCAAGGTCGTCTTCTTGTGGCGATCACAATATTTCAGCAATGGACGACGTGATATTGGTACTCTAGCAGACAGAAATAGCCACTAAGACAAGATAAAGAAGGTCGTCTTCTTAGCATAGTTCTCCCACAGATTGCACGTATAAAATGATTGGCAGTATGATTTAGAAAGAGTTATTTTCTCGTCAATATTGAAATGTGAAAATCTGCGTGCCAACATGTCACTTCTGACAGCCGACGGCTCTGCGTTCCCGTTCAATATTCTCATTATCTGAGATCTCCTTTGTGACCCAGTGACCCAGGTACTCGAAAGGCGTGAATTATTATGAATATCACTGTTTTTTTTAACCGATCAATATTCCAATGAATAAAAAATATATTATTAAATATATATTATGTCACTCTTATCCTACTTAATATCGCAAATGCGAATTTTGTATGTTTGGAGGTTTGTGTAACGTTACAAAGCATAACTGCTTATCAATTCTTCCACTGCAACCAATAACCCCTACAATAATTAATCGTGCTTCCAGTCCAAGTACTTATCTTAATATATTCAAATATTTCGAGATTTAAATATATTGATTTTTAATGCGGCAGCGATGTTCGTATATTTCAAATCATACCGGGACGTGATAATAATAATAATTAGTAATTTCTGATAACTTACGTATATTAATAATATTTAATAATTAATAATTAATACTTATTAATTAATAATTAAATTAATCTATACCGACATAAAGTCACTGTCGGTGTCTATTTCTCCGCTAACTTAAATGGATCTTGATACCGCTTTCACTAATGAAGAGAGTGATCAAGAGTGATAAACAATGAAGACTTTCTTTATATGTATAATTTGCAGAAATAATTTGTGAAACCGGATACGGATGGAATTTTAGATGTATCCGAAAAAATACCAACCATAACCGCATATATTAACAAGGTATAAAAGAGCCATTAAAAAATGATACACGTTCCTTTGTAACGACGACTCCAAGGAGATTTCAATGCGTCTTCTTTTTATTTTTATTTTTAATGAACCAAAGTACAGGAAAGTGGAAGGAAAATCGCTGAATAATATATTCGTACACCAAAATTCCTGTGCTATGGAATGCTATTATCGTTCCGCGGGATTATGAATAGTTTTATAGATGGAACCTTCAGTTCCCGTACAGTGCTCGGCCCCGTATAGGCGACGGTAATCACTTACCATCATGTTGCGTTTACTACTGTCGGAATAAATGCAAATGTCTACGATTTGTAAAGCCTAAAATAAACAAATAGACAACTCTGTTACCACATTTGTTAGGCCAAATCAACCATTAGATATAAATACTAGAGTTTACTACTAAAACAAAAGATTCGCCAAAATGTCTTGGCGTACCGTCTTCTGGAATAGGTAGCTGCAAGAGAAGAAGTATTACGCGCCACTGTTCGCTCTCCTCTCAGACGATTAAAAAGGTCTTAAGTGCTAATATTGTTCCAAAAAACTCAAACAGCCGCCTTTGACGATTCCACATAAATCGAAACCAAAATCACTGTTTCTTTTGTCTCGCGACACGGATACAAAACTCTATACAATAGACCGTTACAAAAATCATTGACAATCTTCTGCTTATATTACAACGGTTAGAACCCATCAGCTCAAGAAGAGTTGTAGCCTCGTTTTGTGTGTTCTACCTTCTGTACAAGTAAATCCTTAGTAGGATAAATGATGCGGTATTAGGAAACAAGACAAAGCAGCTCACATATGCTGTTATTTCACGGTGGTCTTCTGTAAGGGGTAGTTACTGTCGGCAGACGAGCTGCTTTATAATTTATGATTGCGAAACACAGTGTGTCCTGCCACTACTAAATAAGGGGATTACATTTTCATAAAAGTTGCATGGACTGACTGATAAAATATTATTAAATAAAATATTAATAAAATAAAATAATAATACCATGCCACGAATTCGCTTATTTGTGCAAAAAATGTAAATAATATACTTAAAATTATAATATATTATGTTCTTACATGTATACCTACTGCTTTTATATAGCAATCTTATAACGAAAACACCATACGAAAACAAAATATTAAAATTATGTGTAGTTAAAATAATAGTTTTTGTTTTTAGATGGCTTACCGTCGCCTATTAATACAAGCAACACCTCAGATGCTGCAAGTGCGTAATGCGTTGCCGACCATTAATAATGATTGGGAAGGGATAGGAAAATGGGCTCTGGCATTCCTTACTCACTCACCGAAACACAACAACTCATCTGTTATTTCACGTTTTCTTCTGTAAGGGGGTGGGTGCTGCCGCCAGATGGGCATCCCAAATGACTGCAAAATGCAGTGTGCCCTGCCATTACATAGACAAAGAAAAAAAAAGTTATTATCTTATCAAAAAGATATTTGTTTCTTGTTATATATTATTCAAACATTAGAAGTTTTTTTGTTAAGTATTATTAGAATTTAGAATACAATTCTATACAACTTTGATATCTTGGAATCATATTATCGCGCACAGTGTACACTGGCTTTATTTGCTGGAGAAGACGTTTGTTACGTGATTTCATTACAGCGAGATTATATAAAGGACTCACGTCACTGTTATTTAATATTTTCTCATTTGCAAGGGAAAAATATTATTACCAGATTATATATTCAATACTTTAGGTATCTTTAAAATCCCGAGAGTTATAATCAGGGAATCTAGCTACTGAACATTTTGTATAAAAAACGCAAACTCGCCGGTGACAATTTATGTTTTAATTTTTTTACAGAGAATGTCACTCTCATCATGACAAACAAAACTATAAAGGACTATAAAGGAAATACAACATTCTTCAAAAACTTCTCGATGTATTTAGGGGGTTGGCCCCACTATTTTATTGTTACGGCAAATATCAAAAATGAACCGACCAGGACGGCTAAAAAGTTCTTTAAGCCTCTACAGAATATAATCAATACTATTTAAAGAACATAGAAGCATGCGCACAATTAATTTCTTTGATTTTTCTTAGTACTTATTATTTATGCTTGTGCTAGCGGCCTACCTCCGGCTTCGCACGGACCCAATTAGGTTTTATTATATACCTAAAACCTTCCATGAATTTATCTGGTTTAGGAGGAATTAGCGGACAGACATACGCGGGCAGCGACTACAATTTATTATAGTATGTAAGGATATACTATATAATGTATATTCGTATCTCTCGCCGTGTCTTTCGCATAGTATGAAAGAAAGAATGAAAATGCATTTTTTGAAATTTTTCTTCTTATGATTGAATTTAATCTTTTCTTAGTATTAATCGTTATGGAAGATCGTCTTTATACACAAGGGACACCAGAACAATTTTACAAAAAAAAATTAAGTATGAAAATTTAAAAAATGTAATAAAAACCAAAATCAATTCGAAAGGGTATTATAGAATCATTGATATTTTAATGGATAATGAAGCCTTTTTTTTTTTTTTTTTTTTGCGTGGGAAAATCTGCGAGCCAGATCCCCACCGACCATGGGGACATCGGTGGGGTATGTGGGACTTCTACCCACTAAAAACCCACGGTGCTTCCTCGCGCCGTCTATGGGCGGGGGGGTAAGGGATCGTGGAAAACATGCATCTGCCTCCCCCGCCAGACGAGGCCCGCGCACTTGCGGGCTCCACCTCGATTAGGCGCGGAGTTTGATCTCCGCGCCGTGGAGTGACGTGCCGGAAACACACAGCACGTCTTCCCTCGTTGCCCGGTGTTGTGATGACGGCGGACAACCCCATGTCCACCGCCCCCGGGCGAAGCGGCACGAGCCGCCCATTCTCACCTCTCGCAGCGGGCAGTCAGCGAGGGGCTTCACCTCTGAAGCACCCCATTACCTCTTCTCTGCGGCACAACCTACCACAGAGTCGGAGGCCGCTTCCACCTGAAACTCTCGGATAACCCCTGCTCATGTGGCCGCTCATCTCTACGGCATTAAGGGTGGGCGGCCCAAAGGGGGTTTCCACCTGACATTTCCACAGCAATCGCGGCAGCCCGAGAGACGGACTCCACCTCGTGTTGTCGTCGCGGAAGAGTTACTAGGCCGGGTGACGAGGCCGGGTGTTCACTCTTCCGGACGACTGCGAAGGGCGGTTACTAGGCCGGTGGCCCTAACCGGGTCTTCACCACCCCCCACAAGGCCACGATTGCGGTACTCTGCCAGACGGTCCTTCCCTGCCGTAAAGCTCCGTCTTCGCGTGCGTTGCCCGACTACCACTGAGCAACAGAGCCATCCGAGAGAATCCGCCCGCTGCGACCCGCGCCGGTCCTCATACGCAAAACCGAGACCCATACCTCGGTCCGACGAACAAGGACCGGGGGTGCCGTCTCTCACCGGCCCACACCCGCATGAGCCGAGTACGGATCCTCGGCCCAGCGAGCGGTGACCGGCGAAGCTCCAACTTAACGTTGAAGCCTCCCAGCAAACGCTCCGCCACGAGCTCCGATGCTCGGAGCTCGCTCGGAGCCCTCACGGGTGTGCTTTCTTAGTTCCCCAACGACAATCCGGTCAGCCAAGCGAAGGCCGGTGACCCCACCGACCCCTGCAACCGTCCGGATTGGCGAGGGTTAAGCCCCCCCACCGCGACAAGGTCCCAGCACACCTAGGGGGGGATGGATAATGAAGCCTGGGTTTAAGCAATTCGTAGTTTATATGCTATTTAGTATTATACCGATAATGATTTAGTTTAATATGTAGTATCCCGAGTCTCTTTTCGGGTTTCTTCTAAGGATTGTCATCATCTTGGCTATTTTCTTTTCCGAAACCCTAGTAAAAATAGAATGACTATTAAAAGTGTTTCTCTGAAACTTAATTATTTATTTACAATCAGGTTCACTTATTCTAACTACATTAATGCATTTACAGAACTTATAAACGAAATGACTTGAAACAAACAAAACAACTTAATTTTTTATTTTTCAATGAATAAAAAAAAATAGCATTTGGTCAGAAAATTTTCAAGAATTACTATAAACTTCTGTAAGGAGGTGAATCCTATCTATTTTGTGAGCTGACTTTTCCGAAACCCTGGTAAAAATAGAATGACTGTTAAAAGTGTTTCTCTGAAACTTATTTATTTATTTATATATTTTTTTAATTAATTTATTTATTTATTATCTTATAATAATAAAATGACATTAATGTGTGATAGATAATGAGGTGTTAATTGAGTAATAATATCTATCAATTATGTGTCGATTATTAATGATATCAAAATTTGCACACCGAATATCTATCAGTTGATCATGTAGGAACAAAAAAGCTAAGTGTCATCTCTGGTATACCGATACCCATGGTCATGGCAAATAAATTATTATTATTATTAATGCATTTACAGAACTTATAAACGAAATAATTTGAAACAAACAAAACAACTTAATTTTTTAATTTTTCAATGAATAAAAAAAAAGAAATAGTGTGTGGGCTGAAAATTTTCCAGAATTACGAAGGAGGTGGATCCTATCTATTTTATGAGCTGACCTTAAATATTTTAAAAAATAGTTTTTAAGCATTGAAATAACACTATTATTATAGTATTCGCAGTCAGACTTAACTTCAGTTACTCAAAAAAAGTAAATTGTAAGTTTATTTTTTAATCAAAAGTTTTCTAGTCGCCAATTCACAATTTGAATACAAAACTGATGCACAAACAATACTGCTAAACTAACAAATAATCAGAAACAAAATCTAAAACAAATCTTAAAATTTGTTTCTAGATGAACAAGACATCTGCAATCATTCCACTGGACACAGTGAAGTTATGACAAGTTTCGATTTGTTGATTAAGAAAGTTGCTACTGGGTCCAGTGATCCGGCGCGCCACGCGTCACCCTCACTGCCAAAGATATCTTTGGCGGAGCAAATAATATACGGCCACTCCTTCCACTACAAAACTTTCTTATACGCGTATTATATATTATTTATATATATCACAGTTGTATGGTATATGTTAAAAACCAGGAGCGTTTTATGTCTGTGCACAAACACGCTAATCTCAGAAACTGCTTAACCAATTTGAATGCGGTTAGCAACACATTTAGCCATTCATTTTTTATTTAAATAAATAAGATAATTAATTGATACAATTAAGTTATTATCCTCTACTATTCGTCATAACAGAGGCGGGTGGACCACTGGCAACAGACGGTGAAATATAATGTTTCCGCTATCTCTTAAAACTCGAATGATGGTGCGATGTAAAACTTTAGCAAAGGGTGGCGTTCACTCTTGAGTTAGGTAAGGATCAGCTTCAATGGCTTTTTGTTGTGATAACATTTTCCAATTGTTTCAATAGATTCTCTTTCTTTATTTATTCCTAGCACAAATATTTTTATTTTTAGTCACACACTAAAACATCTTTTTTTTTTAAATTGCTTTACCTAAAGCTTAAAGACGTTAAAATATTTTTAAACTAAAACCAGGTTGACTGGCGGTCCAGTTCATGATAGCAACGCTCCCTTTTCATGGTTGCAAGTCCGCTGATGACGTTGATAGAATATATTAAAGAATGAAGAAAGGAATGGTTCATTGAATAATACTTCAGTCTTATTATTCCTGTTCTTGTTGATGAATACTTATTTACAGTGACTATAAATTTAAAATAGATAATATTATATTATAGTGGGTACAATCACATGCCGCAGACGTGGTCATAAAAACATGTCAACCTAAAAAGTGCGAATGAATGCGCAATATATTCCTCTAACCTCATTAGAGGTATCTCTAACTCTAACACGATAGTACTAGTAATCTCTAACTAGGTTTAAATATGGCGAATAACTATAGGATAGGATACCTACTTCCTCAGTAGTCCAGGAAAATTTACTAACAAACTAACAACTAGTCCCTCAGGGGCTAAAGTTTTGATTTTGTTTTATCTAAAAAAGTTCATATAACTTTTTTGCTAAAATTAGAAGATAAGGATTTTTACATTGTGATTTTTTTTTAAATTTACGTATTAACCGTGATAATTTGAAAAAAAAAAAGAAAGAAAAACACTTATTTTTATTTTTTCCACCCCTTTTTGATTTTCACTCACTCAGGGACTCAAATTTTGATTTGTTATTAAATTTTCCTGGACTACACAATATTTCTTGAAATTTTTTGGTTTGTTAAAACACTTTTGCGTGCCTACACTCTATTTCTTTTTGTTGTGGGATCCAGTCTTCTTTCTTTAAATTAAACTCATTTATTTTATTATATACATGCACATATATTAATTCATTTCTTATATACCTTAAAATAAATAACACTATAAAATTCTATCCTTTACATATCGTTTCTAAACTTCAACACATTCTCTCAAATTTTTCTCACAATGACATCTTACATATATTTTTAAAACATTCTTATTTTAAACTCAAACCTATATAAATATATATTGCCAGTATTTATGTTCAAATACATCAACATCCCCTCTGAATCTTAAATACTGGCTCACTATACTACACCAACTTTAAATACTAAATCTACTTCATAACTCATGAAACTATAACATCTTCATTAAAATAAAATACTCATCTAACAACCCCTCTGAATTTGACTATATTAAACTTTTCTAAGAACCCCAACTGACTGTACTACACCAAAATAATCTGACTGACTGTACTTCACCAAAATAAGCTGACTGACTGTACTATCTATTCACCTTTAATATCTATCCATCACATACATTACTCCATACCTATCTTCAAATACATTAACCCAAACACAACACTAATTCCTACAACATACTAACCCCCTAAATATAAAAACATCACCTTCAAATATAAAAACACTAACTCATCATATAAAACACTTATGTTCTCCTCGAACTTCATCTTCATCTTATATGAAGATCATCATCAACAACATCTCCACCTTCAATTACTTCACTATATAAAACTCCTCATCTTCATCGTATAAAACATCTTCACCTTCAATTACTTCACTATATAAAACTCCTCTATCTTTAAACTTCAAGCCATCTCTTATTTTAACATTTTCCCCCTCGAATCTATAATCCTTTCTATATTTCTCTCTTCTCACCAACTCTCGATATTGCTTTCTAATAGTCTCCTTCAATACAGCCATCAGTCATCAAACTAAATTTCCTGAATCCTTTCGTAAATAATTTTTATCTCCATCAAATCTTTCAAAATATATATTCCATTTTCCTACATATTAAAATTTCTACTTAATCATTTATTCTTTTCAAAATCAATTTTGTAAATTTTTTCACAAAAATGTCATCAATTGTCAAATCAATAAATTTTCAATTTTTCGTAGCCATCTTTTAATCTCCTTTTCATCATATATAATTTTCAATACTTTCTTCATTTAAAAACATTTTCTCTCCATAACATTTTCTCTATAATTTTAATTTCTTCTCTATAATTTACGCAGTGGAAGCGTTCCTGGGTCCATGACCTGTTAAGATTTTTGGGTTTGTTTGTTTAAAACACTTTTGCGTGCCTACACTCTATTTCTTTTTGTTGTGGGATCCAGTCTTCTTTCTTTAAATTAAACTCATTTATTTTATTATATACATGCACATATATTAATTCATTTCTTATATACCTTAAAATAAATAACACTATAAAATTCTATCCTTTACATATCGTTTCTAAACTTCAACACATTCTCTCAAATTTTTCTCACAATGACATCTTACATATATTTTTAAAACATTCTTATTTTAAACTCAAACCTATATAAATATATATTGCCAGTATTTATGTTCAAATACATCAACAATATTCATGTTATGTCATAAATCTAAATCAACCTATTGTATTAATAAAACCGCATTAATTATCTTTCATTTTCTTATTAACCTGTGATCATAGCTCTATTCTCTTACGAGTAAGCGATCGGGGGATTCTGATGAACCAAAGAGTTCACCAGGATCCTGGTTGAACTACCAGTTGTATTTCTTAGTATGTACTACTGAACCACCGGAGTTTTATTGATGCGCCTGCATCGAGTCTGCACGCAGTATAGTATAATATATTGGGTGTATACTGTTTTGCTTGTCATCATTAAGTAAATGCCGCCGATCGCCTCTGTTTATATTACGTCACACATGTGTCTAAATAACGGCAATTTAATTCTTGAAGAAACTTTTATTTAAAGGAAACTAAGTATATATTAGGTACTAAATCAGCGGCTTGTCTAACAACTTCTTTCATTGAAAGTATTGCTCGATATTTTTTAGAAAAAAACAAATGTTGACGAGTTTTTTCACTTGGATTTATGTACACATCAAAACTAACTTTGTTTCGGATCTGCCCAGGAAGTCTTTTCGTTTCTCCTTTGATTTATTGTTTACTTGATAAAACTTTGTATTTGTTATTTGAAAACTGTCATAAAAGATGTTTCATAGCACATCTTGTTCAATCTTCTTTTGTTTTTCGTTTCATGCCAGGGAGCGTGTCATGGCACTAAGAAAATGAATTTATTAATTTATTTACTTAATCATTGAGGAAACTTACAGCTCTAATTGCGTTCAATGAATAGGAGAGAAAATGTACATGTGAGAGAATGAAAATAAGATACTGCTAACGCCATCTGTTGACCTGTTGATACTAGACTTCTTCTTCTTCTTATTATTTTGGTCATATTAGTGTCACTTGTAAAAATAGCAATATCAAAAACTCAAATGTCAAATTAAAATCAAAAGTAACAGATCACGAAACTAGTCAGTTCAATTTTTTCAAGTTCAAATTTTTTCTTTAAATTTTCTAAAATAGGTCCGTCAAGTCCAAAGCAGTCAAGTCAAGTCCTACTAGACTTCGCTGATGTTTTCATTTCGATCGTGCAACATATTGACACTGACGTATTGTCATTAACATTGACGTGGACATGGAAATCAACACTGACATTGACATCTAAGAGTGAATGTCGAATATTGAGTTACATTGACTCTTGGATTAGATCCTAAATCGCGATGAAAATCCTTTCACATCTCCAACAGCAGCGGTGGGATCGGAACACCATTTCTCTAAAGAGATTTACCCAACCTACAGGTACCACGGATGAGGCATATTCTAGTGATCCGACGTCCTGATCAAGTGATGATAATGGCGGTAGCAATTATCATCACAAGATGACCGCAAGGATAATCGATGTCGTGTGGAAACCAAAATGCCCCCTCATCTGTTCATCCCCCTTTTCGTGGCAGAGCGGAGACTTTTCGTGAATTTCATGATTGAAAACATCTATTAAGAAAATGAAGCCGAGCGATGCTACATATATGTACCTACTTCAGACCCCGATTATTGCGTTGCGAAATAAACTACCTTCGGACTCAAAACTCTTGCATTGATTGCGAAGCAAGAAACATCACCTTTACACACTTAAGTAGTCTTGCCCATAGGCGAATAGGTGGCCGTTTTATCCTTTGCACGGAAAGAAGCGAAGGAGCTCCAACGAAAAGATTTCATGACCTCTTCCGAGACATGGTGCGGTACAATCACCATCAGCGGTGGTAATTGGGATGTATTATTCCCATTCGCCACCATCATGTTCGCCACCAATGGTGGCAAATGTGATTTCTTGGACAGTCGTCACCCCACACGTTTATGTTTATTTTTGATGATTAACCAATTTTGTACTAATTATAAAAAAATTATATAAGTACAAAATACACATTATACTTATGAAATCAACACTATGTTTCAAATCCAACTATTTCCATTTTGAATTTCCATAGAAATACTTAATATATGTATATTAATATAGATATAAAGCTTAAGAGTTTGTTTGGTTATAGAATATAGATCAGCTTTATATATTAGCATATAGATTAAAATTGGGATAATGAGTTTAACGCAGTAGATCTCCGGAGTAACTCATTCAGTTTAAAGAAATCTTTTATTTGATTTATAATGAGTCTTAGGGTTAACACAGGAAATATTTTGAAATGGCCCAAAAAGCTTGTCAAAATGTACGGATGTATATCCAAACGAAATATAAGTTCTCGTATTAGAAAACATGCTTCAGCGGGTGCAACCTTTTTTACACTAGCGGAAATTAGATGAGAAAGCAGATGCATAATATTAAGCATATTACTACGATGTTACGAGTGCTCGTAGCACTACTCTCGTTGCTGTATTTCCCAGACGCCTGCCACCAAATTAGATAACGGAAGAAAGTAGGAGTGGAGTGCGGTTTCAAATGTCGAGAAACTTACTCGTTCGCTCATACACGAGATTTGATTTTATTTCAGGAACTGTTTTTATATGATCTGTATCAGATTATTTTATAATCTCTATATATAAAAATGAATCCCCATTTCCCTTGGTCACGGCATCACGCGTGAACGGGTAGACCGATTTTAATTAATATAAATCTTTTAATATTTTAATAATAATTTAAAGCATTATGATAGCAAACGGTTAAACCTAGGTGGTTTTTAATGCTATCATTATATTAATGTATATTTAGTTTTCTTTTTAAATTGTTAAAATTATAAATAAAATAAATAAATTCGGTTTTCACTAATTCGGCGAAAGAGGGATAAACGGGGAATGTTCATATTTACGAGTATAAAAATTGCACCCCAGGCGAAGACGGGGGCGGGTCGCTAGTGAGTTATAAATTTGAATTAAAAGTTTCTCTCTATTTACATCCTTTTTTAATGTGCCTGCTTTTTTAATCATGAATAATGGACAATTATCATGTTTTCTATTTTTCGCGTTTCTTGGGAGGTAGATTCCTTCGAAGGAATCCATACGAGAACCAAAATAACTGATATTGGTCATAGAATCAGCAAACTGAAGAATGGATAGGCCAAGTGGCAGGGAGCACGAAGAGATATTATATTGGATGGTACGACGCGGCGCCTTACTTAAATAATTATGTCGACATAATTGATATCTTATTTAGAGCGAATTGACATTTCGTGTTTTATTGAACATATTAAATTTATTTATTGTTAAGGGTCCAAAATATATTAAAATATTTTTACTTAGTACTTTTATTTTTATAAACCTCTATAGAACTCAAAAGCTCCACATCTCAATATTTTAGAACTCAATGTTTGAAAACTTAAAAAATTCTTCGGTACTTCAAATTCTTGGTATAGGAACATCGCTTGTGTCGGAACATCGGGCCGGCAGTCGTGTGCGCAGTCGTTACCTTCATCAGGTGGCCAGGCGTGAGTGATGCAGCGCACTGGTTTGCAGAGCAGCGCACCGCTCTGTCTCTCGTCGTGGGCGCTGATCTCTCGCTGTCGGCGGATTTTAACCTTTCCTATAGCGATGATCGGCAGTGACCTTGAGTGGCAGGCGATACTTGCGTTTTGTGAGCACGTTATGTTGCGCAAAGAAACGGCGGAAAGGCAGCGAGAAGAGGATCCCCTCTCCCAGCCGATATGCCGGAAAGGGTCGGGCGCAGGCGGCTGGCCTATGTTCGCCACCTTCTCTCTTGACCGAGACCGAGACCCTTGGTCGATAGTCTTAAGGGAGACTACCGCCCGTAGTGAGGTCTCTCAAGATGGCCGCCGTACCTTCACTTTCGGATATGTCATGGTCCCGACAGGGACCGCAGTCCTTACCACGCTAAAAATCCATGGTGGGTCGGGGATGCCGTGTCAAAAAGTTACCGCGACCCCGTCCATCTACGGCCGCAATAGAAAGACATTGATTTTTAGCCGTAGGAGTCCGACATAATCCCGCACCGTCCCCTTTGCTGCTGGGCATCCATGAGGATTTCCCGATGCAGGCGGTCAGGGCGCGAACACCACGGGAACTACTCGTTTACACCCCTGTATATCGTTTACAGATCGTAGTGCACCAGCTTTTAGTTGTCATTGATTGAATAGTGATTTAAACTGTCTAATTGATTATCCTCGCAACTATCTTTTGCCTGCTCGTTCATACAGTTTTCTCATTATCCAGGATGTTAGATCGCAAAGAAACGTGCCATCAGTTGAAAAGAAGTTGCGGAAAATCAATGACTGCTTCTAGTGATGCGATTTATCGGTCTATAATGGAGGCCTTTGTCCAGCAGTAAGCGTCTACCAGTTGTCGTTGATGATGAAGCGAACTAATTAAACTAAAAGAACTAAGCGGATAAGGAAACAGATTTAGGTAGTGATTTTGTGTGATAGCGACCTCTCTTAAAATTTGCCGGAAGTATAGATGTTTTGATAATCAAATTACTCGAAGAACACTCAAACTCTCCCCTCCACCAAAGCTACGTCCACTTGCCCTCGCGACGCTTGGAACATAGAGAAAGATTATTGCGACAAAAAGTTATAACAGCTTCCGGTTACCGTGTGGTCTAAGTCACAGACAAAATACAAATTATGTTAATTAATTTTTGTACACATAAGTAATATTTTTTCTCTTTATTGAGTATCCGGAACGGATTTATAAAGAAAGGTACCAGTGACAATTACAATACAATTCATGTTTATTGAATTCATTTAATTTGTTTATTGTTACCTCTCACTTCACTTCACGTCCAAGATATATTGAAATCTTATTACTCAGTATTTACTTTACTATCATACACCTCAAGAACTCAACGCCTCCACTTTTCAATATTTTAGAACTCAATGTCTGAATGCATTAGTTTATATCCTTCTTATATAAGTTTAATATTTACACACGTCGAAATTTACAACAATTTGGTTACTTAATTTAACTTATGCATGTATCTCTTTAGCTCTTATATCTAAAAGTGTACCTTTGGTAGTATTTATATTACCTATTCTATTTATATTCAAGAATCCTCTCTACACTTGGACCAAACAATCAGTAAATCTGTTTACACGGTTCGCTCACTTCTTGCACAGTAATCTTATTCTTTCTTTCATGGCTTTTTCGTTGCAAACAACTTAGTTTCTTTATTATAGAGGTTGCATTTATTTACCTACTATATATTAATAAGTAACTGAGTCAGTAGTGCCAAGAGAAGAAAACGATATTCGATTAGAATGCCACTGCTAAACACAGACTTTAATGGGAGGAGTTATGATCTATAGTCCGCCAATATAGCTCAATGCTGATTATCAAGACTTTACCTGTCTGTGTATGAAGATTGATATTTCTCGATCTAATTTCTGTATGTTTCTATACATATTTATAAAATAAAGTCGCTGCCCGCGTATGTCTGTTTCTCCGCTAACTTCTTCTAAACCCCCCAACAGAATTTGATACGGTTTTCACCAATGGAAAAAGCGATAAACGAGGAAGGTTTGTGTATATAATTTACAGCAAAAAATTGCATCCGTGCGATGGCGGAGGCACGACCTTTTAGCCATTCGTTTTAAAACCTCATTCGAGATTCCACATGATGGAGAGCATACGGCGCTACTTTTGCGGAGATTTTATTTAATGTCAAATATTACTGGGAAGTTTTTTTTGTAAAAGTGTTTGCATTAGCCTATAACAGACTTAATTATAAAACATTTTTCACTCATAAACGCATTTTATGCAATGGCAGTTATTGTTATTGTTATTTCTTGTTCTAGTCTGGCATCTTTTATTAGAGTAAGTGAAGCAAGCCAAAAACCATACTCCTATCCCCATCCTTTATCCTGTTAACGATGACAGCACACTTGTAACTCTTATGTCACGGTAGTCATACTATCAAGAGGATCTTCCTACCTTTATAGCTTTAAAGATATATACATATGTTTGCTTAGATCGAAACGGAAGCGAGTTTTTCTTATAGTATTTCCTTTCATGTTTATTCTCTTGAATCTGTAAGTGAAACGAGTTGACTATGATTATAATTTCAATAAATACCAGACAATAAGCTTATGTTCGTCAACTTGTCAAAATTCGACTATAATCATTTCGTAAGTGGGAAAAAAAAACCTAACCGTTTTCAATTTCAATTAGGATTAGGGAACAACAGGGAAATGGGCTCTCGCATCACTCACCGAAACACAACAGCACACATGCGGTTATTTAGCTCTATTTAGCGTAGCATAGCAGCCTAGCCATTGCTGGCTAGACTAACTCCAATGTCCAAAGTTAGCCCTGCCGAGTATCGAACCTGGGGCCCCCGAGATAGATCTTTAAAGCAAGCATCTCAATGACTCAAAAATAATAATTATTGCATCTAAAAAGTGAAGCAATGAAACAGATATAATAAAAATCTAGTAAATGTATTTTATATTAAACAAGCGAAAGATTTCGTTCTCAGCAAGTGAGCCCCCGCCGCCTATATAACCTCCGGCTTGTCGTTAGTCGCGACAAACGATATTTTCCATCAACCCTACTTTATTACTCGATACTTTACCCTCTACATCACTCGGTATTTGTCGAAAAAGTGTTATGGAACTTTCTAAACACATTAACTTCGATACTGTTGAAAAGAATCTAAATTGCTCGCGCACTAAAACGGATTTTTATAGTTTATTCTCCTTCGGGAACTTGCTGAGACTTCAGACATTATGCGTGTTTGATTGTAGATTGTCTAACGCAAGTCTTTTCACCCCTATTTTATATACACAGGGATGAAAAGATAACTTCTATATGAATGTGTTTTATTTTATTGACGTTCCAGTTAACCTCAAGTGGCGTTAAATTTAACCAAAGCATGATTTTTAATCGCTTTTAGAAATCTAAAATTGGTTTAGAAAATAATTACGAATAATTTTTCATAATCTTTAATTGGGAAATCTTTAAATAGCATAAAATAAAGTTCTCGCCTCTATATGTTTTATCACGGTTTTAGTAATATATAGGGCACACTATATGTTTCCGGAACTGGCGAATTACATTAATAATATTTTAAAAGTATTTACAACATAGAACTCTTTGGCTGTAGAATGTAGTTTGTTTCATCTGTCTGTAACTTGTTTTAAATTTGTGGCGTTATTTTAAAAATTGCTTGTTTACATCACCATGGATGTAACTGGTGGTAATTTTCGTTTCTACGATTTTAAGTGTAATTTGACAGCTCAGCTGAGCTTCGCTCGGCTTCAGACTGCTTTTGGCGATGACTATTTATAGCAGGTTTGCAGAATTCAAACGCAGTCGGGTCTATCTTTGTGTTAAATTTCGTGATGGTCGTCGGTCTACCGTTGTGAACAACAAAAACATCAATGTTGTGCGCTGTATGATCGAAACAGACAAGCACGTGACCTACCATGAGATTCGGGCATCCTTACGCATAGGAATGAATCAAATGCTATCAATCATGCACAAATATTTGGTTGTGAAAAAGCTGTGCTCTGGGTAGATCCCACAAAATTTGAATGAGGCTCCAAAAACGGAAAAAATGTTTTCAAAATTTGTTTATTCGTATGAAAGTGCATTTATGCTAACTGAGAATATTTTGAGAAACAATAGTATTACCTAGTTAACCATTTATAGTATTTTTTTCTTATTCATTCCGGAAACCTTTAGTGCGCCAAACGTACATGATATAAGCTAGAAACAATCTACCATAATATAATCCTTACTTTTTTATTGTGTTGTAAGTTATTTTAACAAATAATTTCATTTGATTTGTCTTTGCTGTTTGTCCGCTTAGTTTCATCGGGTGGGTGGGTTCATTGGGTGGTCTTCTAAACCACCCAATGGATTTTGATACTGTTTTCACTAATGAAAAAAACGATGAACGGTATATATAATTTGCAGAAAAAATTGCATCGGTGCGAAGACGAGAAGTGTCACTAGTTGTTTTAGTTAGGCGTTCATTTTGCTTGCGGTAATTAGTTTTGGAGAGGAGACTACTTGAATTATGAATTTTAGTTATAAAAAACGATGTAGCTTTTGACGAAGTGTTGCATCAAAAATTATAAATATAACGTAATATATAATATATAATATAATTATAAATTATAACATGGTGACATTATATATTGCTTCAGTTCATAGATGTCTCTGTCTGTGGGTTTCATACTGAACACTAGTATAATAATAATACGGATTTATTTCCATACCCCTTTGCGGTTCGGTGAGTTCGATCGCTGATTGAAAACTTTCAAAGTGATTGGTCTACGTTGAAACTGACGAATCGCCTATCGATTTTATCAAACGGAAAATGTTCCCATTAATCGATACATTAACCGCGATACAAATTTTCCGTAGCCCTATAAAATTTCGTATGTAAAAACAGGGGAAAGCGTGTGAAATTCACCTTATTCGGCGCGAGTCTTGTGAGGTAATTTTCACGGTGAATTACTCATAATGCGGTGCCACGTAACTGTCGCGGGTAATCCGTCGCTTTGTACAATTCCCGGTTATTTATTATATGAAAGTTACATAATCGCGTCACAAAGATTATGTATAATATATGTGTTAGATTTTTTTTAAAGGAATATATCGTATTCGCGCGCCAAAAGGTGAGCCGGAGTCGATTAGTAAAACAGATTTTCACCAATGAGAACCGCTTTTAAGATGCGTGTTGGAAACATACGGAGATATAGACACATATACACGAGATATATGTTTCACTATGTTCCATGGTTATCTGTTTATAAGAGAAAATTTAATTAATACAATTATTTATTTATGGTTCTAATAAAGAAGGCCATTTTAATGCATTTATTTTAAAACCAATTCGTATTTTATTTAATTTAAAAAAAGACAAGGAACACGATATTTATTTATCACTTCCAATTTCATTTGCACCCCATATGTCCATAAAGTAATAAGCTACAAATGCTTCATTGCAAATGTTACCGTATTTCAAAGAGATAAGTGTCGTTTTCTCATGTAACATTGTTTACGCTAATGAGAGCTCCATAAATTACTCGCACAATTTCCATTTATAAGATTACAAGGCGCGTTCAGTATAAGACATAGGATCATTCCTTATAATTTCGCTTATTTAGACGCTTATTAGAAATTCTAATTTATTTTGATAATTTTTAACAATAAATCAAATCAGTTGATTAATTTAAATGAATTAAAAAGAAAACGATGATATTTTTTTCAAATTGGAATATATATTTTTCTAAGATCACTCGGTGGTTGTCCCTAGGACTGACTTATGTAATTATCTCTCTCAGAAAATTAGTCTTGGTATGCAATCAGCATGTCAGGAACTATGCCTAGGGAAAGAGAACCTAAGCAAGTTTTAGTGTAAAATTTGTTAATATAATCTGCAAACAGCTATTTTATATTTCTTTTTTCATGTTAAAGAGTGACAGGCACAAGCCCGTTGGATGAGTGGTTAGGGTGCTTGCCTTAACGCTCTGTTCTAAGGTTCCCGGGTTTAATTCCCGGCAGGGTCAACTTTGAAAAAATGAACTTTTCAAATTTGGCTCTGGTCTGGATCTGGAAAGTAATGGCAGGGCACACTGCGTTTCGCAGTCATTTTGGCAGCCCGTCTGGCGGCAGTTACCACCCCTTTACAGAAGACCACCGTGAAAGAACAGCACGTGTGCTGTTGTGTTTCGGTGAGTGAGTAAGGGATGCCAGAGCACATTTCCTTATCCCCTCCTAATCCCTTATCCTTAATCCTACTGTATTCGGTAGCGCACTTGCAGCAGCTTTGGCTTTGCTTGTGTTATAGGCGACGGTAGCCACCTACCATCAAGTGGGCCGTCAGCCTGTCTGCCGATCTTAACATAAAAAAAAACTTGTTCACCGTCGTCTACATAATACACAAACACCACCAAGTGGGATACAAGTGAACTATTTCACTGTGAAAGGTTAAAGAAAAGGGGAGATGAATTGATTCCATTAAAAACATAAAATGTAAAAATGCCAAGTCTCGCAACGCCACTGTAAAAAGTTTTGAGATCTCATGTAAAACCAAGTCTCAATTATTTTAGTTAGTGTCTATGGAAACACCTTCTTATATGTGTCAATATCTTATAAATTGTTATCTAATTAATTATCTATCAACATTCATAGTGTCAACATTAGAAATCTTTATTTCTGTAATAATTATAATGATTTGGAAAATGTTTTATTTTCTACCTTGTAACGTGTTTAATCTTTATAATGCCGGCACTAGAAAAATATTTCACACTACACGGATGATTTGAAAGCAAAAATAAAGGCATTTACGACAATATTGTAACTGTTATGTTTTTACAAATCAATTGAATTTAATTTTTATTAATTATTGGGAACTTGATGGCTTCTTGCGTTCCGAAGCCATAAATTACAGCAACTTCTTACAGCAGACCATCGTAAATAATCAGCAGGGGTTTCTTTTATCCTTAATCCTATTTCCTTATACATTTTTTGGGATGGCAACAGCACTACTGCGACTGTGTTGGTACACATAGTCCTAACATAATCGTCCTAATGTCGAGGCTATGACGGTGCACATGCCATCAAATGTGCTTTTGATCAGGGTTGCCATCCGTACGAGGTTTCTCGTACAAGTACGAGATTTAGAGGTCCCGGTACGAGGTACGAGGTCACATTCATCCTCGTACGATATTGTACGAGATTCGTTTATACAAATTTTAATTTTAATTCGTAGCAAACTCAATCAACTCAAAAAAAAGGCTTCCCCCATAATTTTCCAATAAAATTCAGAACCACTCTGGATCCACCGTCGATCCGCGGCCCTTATCAGATCATCTAACCATCGTGTGTGTCCTACGCTGCTCTTGCCGGGCCGTGGCCTCCCCTCGAGAACATCGGCCGTCGGCTCTCCGTACTTTGTGTTCTGCACACTGCCACATCAACTTGCTGATTCTCGCCGGCTTACATTTATAAATATCATACGTCTACAGATCTCCTCATTTTTGATTCGATCTCGCAGTGGTATCCGGAGCATAGCCCTGTCCTAACTCGTTGAACGACGTTGAGCCATAGACGAGGCCCATAGTTACAAACCACGTTTCAGCGCCATATGTCATCACTGGCAACATACACTGTTCGAAAATTTTTATTTTAAGTTTTAATTTTCGTTTTTAACTTTAATGATACGAAATACTTAATACTTATTAAATACTTAATTCATATTTGCTTGCAGGATGCTACGGGCAAATGCATAGCGTCACAGAAACACCTCGTGAAGGAGTGTCCGGAGATGCTGGCAATCTCCACGTGGACTGGTCAAGTCCCTCGAAGGCCTCCACTCCCCCTGGGCGCAAAACTTTCCCAGCTAATGGCACTGGGGTCCCGCAGAAATCCTGGATATGTCGTGTGGATGCTTGCAAAATCCGACGCCGAATTAAAGTGAGTTGATATTTGAATCGTATTTGAAAAGCGTTAAATTTTATGGACCGGTTAACCACTCAACTAAGCTCTTGTATCTTGCAGAAATTATTCAGATATTCTCCGTACCATGTATATTTAAATTTTAGACATTTTGTTAACTACGTCGTTCAGCAATCA
This sequence comes from Bembecia ichneumoniformis, assembly GCA_910589475.2. Taxonomy (NCBI): domain Eukaryota; kingdom Metazoa; phylum Arthropoda; class Insecta; order Lepidoptera; family Sesiidae; genus Bembecia; species Bembecia ichneumoniformis. The sequence goes on along the minus strand of OU342537.1, from coordinate 3,794,803 downwards.
AGACTATAATGGACAGAATCCCGTTTTTGTTATAATTATTCGTAAATCTGATACAATTTTGCCCAAATTCCTATCTTCGCCGTGTTCTGAATAATAACACGGTGATTATAAATATACAGGGCCGATTATAAAAAATAAAAAAAATTAACAAGTTTTGGAGCTTCATAAATTTATAAATTTTGATGACCAATATATTTTTTTAAATTAATTTAAAATACATATTACATTTGCTTTACATATTAAATACATACTTTTAATAAATAATGAAATTATAAATTTTATTTTATTTTATTATATATTTTAATTAGCATTAAAAAGTTCTAATTTTGTCTGTTTAATGTTCGATATTTAAAACATTTGACGTAATCATAATTAATATGTGTTTACAGACGATTGTAGCCAAAGATGTTGTATTAGTCTGTACCATTGTAGCTATTTACAATCAAGTGGTCAGTCAGTCTGTCTCTGTCTCACGACTTTTATCATAAATAATATAACTGGCAAGTATCTATAATTTTCGAATGACCAAACGTGATAAATTTTGTCAAATTTCAAATCTATCGGACGATGATCTATTGTGATGACTGTACAATATATTTAAATGGTTTTATAATTCAACCAGCGATCCGCCCCCGGGGTCGCACAGGTGCAATGCCTTGCTCGTTCATCACTCTTTCCATTAGTGAAAACCGTATCAAATTTCGTTGGGCAGTTTAGAAGATTTTAGCGAAGAAAAAGACAAAGCAGAGAACGACTCTGGGGCCTTAGACAAAGTAGCATTCGCTCCGTAGCGATGCGATATCGAAGTTCGTTATCGTCTCAGAGACAAAGGAATCGACACTGTAACACGTGATAAACACGTGATACCTTGTCATGATTCACGTGTTACAGTGTCGATTCCTTTGTCTCTGAGACGATAACGAACTTCGATATCGCATCGCTACGGAGCGAATGCTACTTTGTCTAATGCTCTGCTATATGTAACTCGAAGTTATATCGTAGCACTGAGACGCGGTGAAGTGTTACGAATTATAATAATTTCAATGCCTACGAACGCTACGGTTTTGAGAGCTACAAAATCATTCCGAGAACTTCTAATCAATTATGCAACATGGCTAAAACCTAGACGAGAATTTAAGAAAATGTTTTGTACAAGAAAATAAGACTCAAAATCAAATAAATAGTCCGTTATTATAGAATTTATTTTTTCATTGGTATATCATTTTAAACGTCTGTCAGTTGTCTGCTTACTAGCTTTAGTTTCAAAAGGTACTAAGAGACTACGACTTGATAAAGGAATTAATTTGAAAATTAAGTTTGAAATTTTCGTACTCCGACTGGTACTGTCGCCCATTATAACAAGCAACGCCATAGGAATTATAGTTAATAAAAAATTAAGTATAAAGGAAAATAGGTTCTAGCGTTCTGATTAACATTCTGACAACTCTAGCACCTGTCACTATTAAACTGTTGATATGCAATCTGTTAAATAAAAAAAAAATCAAATAAAACAATACCTATTTCTTATTGCCTTATTTGTCTATTGGTTCAAGACAGACAATGATGAATAATTGCTAGTGATATGTTGTAAAAATTCGAACGATGCCGACGCGAGGCCCCTGTGAGATATCGAGGCCGAGGTGCAGGGGGTCGCATATGGGCGTCGCAGATATATGGTCTCAGGGAGGTCAGCCTCGACAAGAGGAAGTCACGCGACTCCGATCATGCGCACGCAGTGACCTCCTCCGGAAGTGGAGTTGGCCGAGACCCCGCACCGTGGAGGCCATTCGCCAAGGGAGACACGGGTTCCCCTGGTGCAGATGCTCTCGGGGAATTGGCAGGAGTTATATTCACCGGGTGGCTCGTAGGGAGCCCATATCGGAGTGTCATTCGTGTGATATATAGTTTGAATATACCTGGAATTTTATATCATTCTAGCGACCCGCCTCGACTTCTCACGGAGTTGAAATTTAAAAAAATACTTTCTTAGCAGATGCTCACGTTATAAAATAAACCTATGTTCAAATGTTAACTTTCTAGACTTAGTAGTTTTGGCTGTGCGTTGATAGTCAGTCAGGGCAAACAATTTTATAAGTATAGAATGAAATAAAAGACGATTTTAACGCCAGATTGATCAATTCACCTAACTAATAATATTCGTTATGGTATGTGCTGTCTCGCTCCCCACCATATACCTGCCTATACATTTGTTGCCACCGCGCCGATATCCGCAACGCTATAGTCGTAAGAAAACGTCGTACTGAAACGTCTTGAGACTCAACCGCCAAATCTAACCATGCGAGATTTGAATTATTCTCCCGCAAATCAAACATTGTGCTTATGTTATCAAATAAAGTGATCGCACACACTTCAAAGTGTACATTGTGCTGAACTACATCTGTATACGTATCTGGCGGACCCACCGAAGTTTCCCCCGACCAGGTCTAGGACCTGGTGATTCAGGAGGTAGGTGGTAGCACTCTGACGTCTTCCTTTCCCCGCCCCCTTTGATTCCAAGTACCATAAAAAATACAGTCCACTTTTCTCCATCGAAGATTTTTGGCGTGATCAGACACAGTTATTTAAAATAAAAATTTACTGCGACTGTTGGTTTTATTTTTCAGTAAAATTGTTTTCAAAACGTAGATTAATATTTCAAAGACATTGAAGTAAATTAACTTCTGATAAAGATCAGGTGATTTGTAATTGTATTAAGCGGGTCACAACAGGTTCCATTTAAATGTTTTACTATTTAGTTGGGTCGCGATACAAAAAGTTTGAGAAACGATGGAGTAATGAACCTCGCACCCTCGCACAAATTATGAATTGTCAACTGTAATAAACAGAAATAATAGAGTTGCCATATCGAAACGACTAAAATGTCATAAGAAGGAAAGGTCCCATAGAAAGTGGTTGGTATCGGCTGCCGCGCCGCCGTGCCGGAACGTAACCGCCAACAAATAGCTCCCGAAGGATTACGACCTATATTTATTGTCGGCAGAGCATTCATTTCTCGCAGTATTTTCTCCTTTTGATATTCAATGATGACGTTGTTTTGCAGAATTGAGATACTGGAGGAAAAACTGTTTCTACTTATATAGATCACGAACTCTTTTATTTATATCGGGACACTACACACATCGCAATCTAGCCCCAAATTAAGCAGAACTTGTACTATTGGTGATAGATATATTTATAACCTTTTTTTAAAATGTATACTTAGAAAATACTCAGACAGGGACAAAAAGATTGTAACAGACAAACAGAATACATATTTTTTCTGGGGCGAGGTTCGAACACGCGAATTCTGGCACAGCAGGCAGAGCTACTACCGCTGAGCCAATCAGTCGTCAAAACCAATTTCTTTTGTGCCAAGCTTATTACATACGATGATATACCCAGGGGCGTAGCGTCGGGGAGCGGGTGGAGCAGTTGCTCCAGGGCGCCGGAGCCTGGGGGGCGCCGGCCGCCCAGCGGCGCAATTTTTTTTTTCTTAAATTTAGGCATTTTCAATAGCCAATGGAAAATGCCTACCTAATTATCAATATTCATTATTCACTTTTTCCGAACATTTTAGTTTCTAACATTTCAAATTTAAAAAAGCTTTTTTTTATTTAAAAAAGTTCTTTATTATTAAAAAAAATGAGTAGTCACGGGACGCCTGGTAGATGTGAAACATCGAGTGAAATAAAATGATGAATGTTTATTTATTTATTTAACGTTTATTTTTATTGAATACAAAAATTTAAATATTTATTTCAAGTTGCAACAACCACCAACAATCACAACAACAACAACAACAATCACCACGGCACGCGTCACCCACTACTACGCATAGACTGTATATGTATATACCATCGTATAGCGTGGTGACGCGACGCCACGGACTGCGTCGCCACGCTATCAATCAGTTTCACCCGCGCCTATACATAGATGTTTCACATCAAAAAGCTTATCGCCTTGGTAACCTATGAGGAAGACTGTGTCCAACAACTGTAAACTATAATTCCGGTTACGATGATAATGGTAACGACAAACACCTGGTCATAAAAATGTATGATGCTTATTCGTTTTCCATGCACAATTATTGGCCTCGATAATATAATTCCATGCATTTCTTTGTTAGCAGTGGCGACGACGTTGAAATATAACCTATATTGTAATAACATCACGTCGCTCCGTAGCCGTCTGCGAACGGAGATGAATTGCGTTTTTTATCACTCCGTCTCATCGCGTACACTTTTCAAGAATTCGTCTCCTATTCCTTTATCCGTTTTCACCCAATTATTATAAATAATGAGATAAGATCTCGTTCCTACGGCAAGGACGCCGGTAACTGATACCCGCGGCCAATTTTCTGATATTGAATAACCGATTAATAAAAAGATAGTACATAATTTATTAAAAGGAATTTGCGGAGCGATCATAAACATTTTGTTTTTGTTGAGTAGGGACTAAACAAAATCCATTGACAGATAAAATTGAAATAGTAGGTACTCTCAGGTTAAAAGTAATTTATGAAAAATGCTGTTTATTGTCTTATTTTAGATATATTATAGTTCATAATACTTATAAACTTTGGGTCCGCGCATACCGGCTCAGAGTCAAGTGCGTCGAAGCGTCAATCTAAAAATAATAGATGAAAAATTGAACCCTATCTCCACAATTTAGTGCAAATATTTCTATCGTGATAAAATCAGAGACAGCGTTCGCGTACATTGGCTCGTGCTGCATATTTTTATCACAATAGAAATATGTGCCCTAAATTGTGGAGATAGCTGTTCTAAACTTTGAGATTGACGCTTCGATTTGAGCCAGTATGCGCCGACCTTTAGTGAGACAACATGATAAGAATAATTATTCTACCTTTATCCTTCTACTGAGCAGTAAAAAGAATGCTCGCTAATAGTCCCAGGCCAAGGACACAGGATGTTCGCCCAATAGTCCTGTGTCGTTTTTCAAGTAGAACTGAAAGCCATAAATCATCAAATGAAGAAAAAATATGTGCGTTTCTGCCATTCAGTTAAAAAATGAAAGTACGATAAAGTTGATATACTCAATACGTTTCTAGCACCCTCACCGAGACACACCGAGAATGTTTATTAACTCTGCGTCCAGCGTCGAAGTCAGATTTGCGAATGCATTAGTATGTGACCCGAGTCGTTACAATCTCTCGTGATGTCTCGAGCAGAAGCATCATCACGTGGTTGAGAATGTACAGTTCTCACAACAAGTATTGATTTTATTTTATTTTTTTCTGAATGCTTCCAAAGGGAGTGGCTGGCAGCTATATCAAAAACGGTAAGTTTATCATTGCATGCATGAATTTTCAATTTTCACATCTTCCTCGTTTAACGTAGTAAAAATCATATCAAAATAGTTTAAAAGAAGTTAGCGGAGAAACAGACAGAAGAGGATAGTGATATAGAATTAGATATAGAAGATGAAGATGCATTTGGCAAAATATGTAAAAAAGGTTGAGCAATTAGGTTTCAATGTAATATATGATACATTATGTATATAAACTCTTTTTATGTTTTAGCTTCCACCACCTCCGTACATCGAGTTAGTGATGTCGATGCCTTATCTTCGCACAGCTTTCAAAAGGCCCACGGTCAGAGTTCGACGTGAGTAATATTATTTTTTCACAATAATATAATCGTTAAATAAGAGCTCAAAGTAGAAATATACTGAACGAATAATTTTCTTCAGCAAGTAAAGAACGAAGCTTGTTGTAGCAGCGAAAACTACTTTGGCAGTCTACTGATTAGCCCATTTGACGGTAATAACCACTTCTTTACTACAATATTGTATTTTCAATGCGTAAAAGAGTTTTAGAGCTCATTCAGATAGGCACATGAAATAATTTATTTCTCAAAAATAGAATAAGAAGATCACTTTACTACTACTATCGTTTCTGAAACAAAATGGTTTCTGGAAGAGAAGAAACGCCGAAAGAAACTCTCCAGCAATCGCTCTTTTTAATCCCATGCATTTTTATCTTTAATTGTATTATACGCTTTCTTAACAGGCTTCCGTTTTACAACTGTTTTAATTGTAATTCACGTATTACTTCAAGTTATTATGGAAACTTTGTCCTATAAACGATTTAATTATTTTCGTTAGCCTTGTGTGGATCAAAGCAAGATCATGTTCATTTCTAGTATTACAATTATGAATATCACTGTTTTTTTTAAAATAAAATTATATGATCAAATATGTATTGACGGCACTGTTAATATGTTGGTCTCCTTAAATTTATCTCTTAATGACTGTCTATTGGATAACTTATAAATGGTTGGTACGGCCATCTTCTGCAGCACGAAAACTGTTTGAATATCAACAGCGTGTCCTCACAGTAAAATACTGTAAGACATAACACTATGGAAATAACTGAAATACACGTGCTGTATCTTGTAACCGCGAAAGCTCGAGAACTAAGTCTATTCGCCAATCCAGCTATATGTGGGCCCCATCGAAGTCTCGCATCTAGATTAATGCCCAGAAAAACTGTGGTGTCCACGAGATCCAAGTGCTTCTGTATTTGTAAATGTGATTTCACAATATTGACATTTGTTGTTAAAAATTTAAAGAAAGAAAGAAACCATCTTTTATTCAACAATACAAACAATATACAACAATATAACAAACAACAAAATAATAATTACAAACAAACAAATATATAGAAAAGTAAACTAGAGGAAAAGGAACCCTGGCTCAGTATACAGTTTCTTAATACTTTTCTTTTACCAATAACAGTAGGTACAGCAATAAGTATCGCTTATTCATAACAGCGACAGTAGCGTGCCTAACACCACCAAATGGACCGTCAGCGTACATGCCAACTTTTATCATGAAAATTCCTTGTCTTTTTATCTTTTCTCAAAAAAAAAACCGTCATTGTCGGAGCAAAACTACACGTTTTAAACTACACATGAAATTGATAAAACACAGGTGCAGCCCATGCGTAATTCAAATTTGAGTGTCCCGAATCAGGAGCCATTAGTTCTTTACAATAAACTTTCGCAGCTTGTACTATATGTTAGGAAAATACCTACGTATTCGACGCGAATGATTTCATGGTTTTCCTTTCCTTTTTACCATGTTTGTTAGAGCAATGGATGCCATAAAATACAAGATGTTCTTTTTTCGAATTTAAATTGGTTCGATTACTGGGTGTAGCAAGAATATCTTCAAAAATGCATTCTTGATTCTTTTAAAAAACAAAGGAATGTTAATATTCTTTGAGTAAAATTTGCTACTGTCACTTCCAGTATTTAATTTATATTTAATTACAGTGTATATTTTATGTGGCATTTTGTTCGACGACTTTTTGTCCCGTTGCTGTAGAAATTTTGGGACTTCTGATCAAAAAAACGCCACCGGTAGTTTTGGCAGTCCTCTCTTGTTGTTAACCTGACACTGCCTAAAGAATTTTCATTAGATTCATTCATTTGGACAGAAAGAAAAACAAATGAAAAATAGCTGGAAACAACATTTTACTAATTTTTTTCTTTTTTTGAAATGTAACCTTTTTAATGTCATCAAAACCAGCCAGATTCAAATACAAAGCCAGATACAAATGCTGTCAAAATTTATTACAAGTTTATACACACTATATGCGAAAATGCTTTTTCACCGACCTAATATAGATAATATATAAATGCACCACAACTTCGTCCGCCTTAATTTTGACAGCATTAAAAATCTTATAGAAACGTGTCAAGTCAATAAATTAATTTCTTTGTTGAGACGGAAAACCTTTTATTATTATCTTTCATAATCGAAGAGAACGGCTGCTACACCCAGCTGTTTTCACCGTTATTTACGACTTAAGAGATTTAAAAAGCTGGAAAACGAAATTGGATTGGACTGAATGGTTATTGATTCGTTTTGACATATTAATTTGGCGGAACCCTCTCGTAGAAGCGGGCACTGTCGGACGATATCAAAATTCAAATTATAGATAATATTTCCGCCTGAATAAGCATGAATTGTTTTCGGATTAAGTGGCCTTTGTATTTTATTAACGCCGGAGCGAATCTCAATATTGTACGAAAATTAATGGCTTGATTAAAAATTCTATTGTTAAGAAAAAGTAATTTGATTGTGTCGATAGCATTAATTTTATTTTGTTGTACTGTATCTTCTTCATCATCATCATTATTTTAGCAATTAGGCCCCGCCCATAATTTTTCAGTAGGACCAGTCAGAAGCAGCCCGGATCCAGGGTTGACCCGCGGCCTTTATTAGGTCGGATGTCCATCTCTTGGGTGGACTTGGTACGTGGTCCGATCCGTTGTCTCTCCGTACTATATGCCCTGCCCATTGCCACTTCAACTTATGGATCTCCTCAACTCTGATTTGATCTCGCGGAATAACCCCAAGCAATAGCTCTCTTCTTAGCTCGTTGATCGACGTTGAGATTTTTCAAAGCATGAAAACGCACGATTTCTTGTTACCTCGTCGATCGACCGTTTCATTCGAAATGCAAGCGCGGTCGATATTCCGAGCAGCAATGTACTTAGACATCATCGGGGCGCACGCATGTTCGAAATGAACTTCGGTTAGTACCGAACAGTCTTCCAATACCAAAAATCCGGATAGTCCGGATGATTTTTTGTTTATTTTCTCGAAAATTGTTAATTTTTGACTCGTATATAATTAGGAATAAATTACTTCATTATAGTTATAGTTTTGTCTCCCAAGAGGAATAAGACCCAATAATCCTTTATATTGTGTGATTTGATTTTCATTGTATGAATTGAGGTTAAACGTCGGGGGTCATAACATCCATTGTGAGATAATTAAGGAAAGTTCTGATAGCGTCAATGTTTGACGCTTGCCCGGGTGGAGACACTGTTGTAAATAATTTAGTGGCCGTAGCTCCGCATCGCCTGACGCCTGCCAATTCGCCGAGAGTAGATACCAACGTGTAATTTTTTAATAATTCAACAAAATTCTGATTAAAAGAACAGAAATGAAATCGTAATACTCGGATTGCTACACGCTATAGCCTTTTGATTTTCTCTTACCGTAGAGACGTTTAATTCTGGTATTTTGGAATAGAATTAACCTGAAAGGATCACGTCAGTAGGGATCAAAGATAACTTCATCGACCAGACACGGTGTCTGGCTTCTGATTAATTAAAGGAAAACGTACTCTAGCCGAAGTTGTTTGCTAACCATTAATAAATATAGAAAATAATTTTCGTCGGATGACTTTGAAACTTTTCCTTTGTTTTATTTATGGCACGGTACACTGTGTTTCGCAGTCATGAATTGGGCAACCAGTAATCAGTCTTTTACAGAAAAAAATCGTGAAATAAACAACCAATCACCGGGCTTTATTTCTTTCGTTTCGTAAGTACGCAAAGGAAGCGTTTGCAATAGTTTGCATCTTGACTAGGGGCCCTGTACGTCCCGCTCTATAATCTTGCGCTGTTATTGGTCGATTGATTTCGCGGCAAAATCATGGCCGCTAGTACATCATATCATCTGTGATATCATCTTGTCCGTCAGTCAACGCGTTGATTGCACGCAAAGCGTACGCGACTTATGACTTCTCTTTGGCCCCCCCTAGGTGGGCCAGGACCTTGTCGTGGTGGGGGGGGGCTTACCCTTGGCAATCCGGGCGGTTGCAAGGGTCGGTGCTTTTTTCCTCACCGGCCTTTTTTACTTGACATTGGCGGACAATGGCCATCTTCAAGATGAGCCGAATCGCCATAAAGAAGAAGAAGAAGAAGAAGACTTCTCTTCATTTCGTTTCATTATGACTTCGCTTAAAAGAGGACAACCTTTAAACAGCCAAGCCAGAGAAATTATTTTTAATGTTCACCGATTTCCGAAAAATAATGTCGGAAAAATAAATGTCCCATTTATAATGTCCGACAGTGTACAGATAGTGTAAGTGGGAAAGAAATATGAAAGTGTTGCAAACAACATTCTGTCTTGCGTTCTTGAAAACAAAGTTCAGTTTTTATCATAAACATGTTCGACTATTGTCGGAAATCGGTTTGCACATTTCTGCGCGAACGAAAAACTATGTTCCACTGCTCAACTGCTCAGCTAATTGAGCAATCTAGTTGAGCCTAGAGTTGATCAGTGGGAAAGAATAGGAACGAAACTGCCGAGCGGTATTATTTTTTGAGTAAAACTGTATTATTATACACGTAGGTAGTTCCCGCGACTCACTCGCGCCCCTTTTCCTTACTTAGATGTTAAAACATTTATTGAATCTTTATTTATATAAGTTGATTTTTTATTTTTATTTTTAGTTAATCCCTTGGGAAAAATATTTTTTTCTGGATGAAAGGTCTTTTTCTATATTCTTTCCTATATCCTTGACAACGTGTATGTAAAATTTTATGAACGGTTGAGTAGTTATTTAAACCGTGAAAAGGAAAAATCCAGATTTAAAATACATTGAATAGAATGTATTATAAATTTGTAATACATAAATTATAGTTACAGAAGTTAAAGGTTCAAGAACCAATATTTTTTTCTTCGGAATTTGTAAAACTCATGTTAGTTATTATAGAAAGACGTTCGTGCAAACATGTTGTCGCTCTAACGACTACGTTCCTACAGATGTGTCGCCGATTTCCAGGATAAAAGTAACCTATATGTTAATTCAAGTAAGCTATCTGTGTGCCAAATTTCATCAAATTACGTTCAGCCGTTTTTGCGTTATTGACGAACAAACATCCAAACATATAAACTTTCACATTTATAATATTACTATCTAGTGCCTGCGACTTCTTTCGCGTTGAAAAATAAAAAACAATTGATGGCGCTATCAATTATTCTAGGTACAATAGAATTAGATGATCTATAGGATTTGGGTAGAACTGCTTGGTGATACACCTGCGCATAGATATGCTCCAATTTTCAAACCGTCAGGAACTTAGTAAATTCCTATAGAAAATCCATTTAGTAGTTTTTGAGATTATCGCAAACATACATACAAACAGACGCGGCGGGGGATTTGGTTTTATAATACGTAAAGACAGAGCGTCGGTGGCGCAGTGAGAAAGACACCTATCAAGTCGAGAGGTCCGAGTTCGATCCCCGGTCATGCCATGTACGGTGAAGGAAAACATCGTAAGCAAACCAGCATACGCCAAAGAAAAAATTTTAAGGCGCATGTGAAGTCCACCAACCCGCACTGGGCCAGTGTAGTGAAGCCTAAGCCCATACGCCCTTGTAGGAGAGGGTAGGGCTGTGTCCCTGCACTGGGTACATATAATAGGCTGTTGTTGATGAAAGACGGCTTGGGACCTTGTTATAGAAGCGATGCATTTATATATAAAATACAATATTAGTTAATTTTATTCCGTTTATAACAAATAAATGGCTTTGTTATATAGCCTAAGCATAACATCGACAGAGCCTTTCAATATAACCGCATGATGTATTTGTAAATACAAATCACAGCTTCATAAACCCCATTTGACGGAATTAATCCTTGAATAATTTTGTTACATAATAAACTGTTAGGCAACGATCGAATCCATATTCAGCGATCAAAATCACAGCTAATCTCTTTGAGTGGCAAAATTATTACATAAATAATGTCCCCAAAAGATTTCTTAGAATATGTTTGTTGTTTGTTATTGCCGATGAGTTCATCTGCCATAATGGAAAAGAAATTTTGATGACACAATCGTCTCTATGATGCTGGAACATTATATGTTTTATAGATTAGAAAGCAGAAGTGCGATAGAATTAATAATAGAAAAATTTGTAAACAAAACAACTCGACATATCTTAAAAGTATCTTTAAAATAAAAATATGTAAAATTATAAACCTACCATGAAAGGACCTGGAAAATCGTTACGATAAACATTGAAAAGACTATTGTCATGTATAGTATAAATGAGATGTTAAAGTCAAATCGACAATTATTTCATATTATTATGGTTATCATAAATTTTTTAATATAAAACTGAAACTCATAATATCAACATGAAGCCTCGATAATTTTGTAGAACTAAAGAAATGGGGAATCCACTTCGGATGGGCAGATTCCTCAGAGTCTTAAAACAAAAGTTTTTGTCTAATGTGTTTTGCCAATGAGGTCATATGGCGCTGAAACATGGTCTCAAACTATGGGCCTCGTAAGAAAGCTCATCGTCGCTCAACGAGCTATGGAGAGGGCTATGCTCGGAGTTATACTGCGAGATCGAATCGGGAAGTTGAAGATCCGTAGATGAACGAAAGTTACCGAAATAACCCGGTGGATAAATGGTAGAGGGCAGGATACATAGTACGGAGAGCCGACGGCCGCTGGGGCCGGAAGGTTCTCGAGTGGAGACCACGGACCGACAAGCGCAGCGTAGGACGTCCACCCACAAGGTGGACAGACGACCTAACAGGGGCCGCGGGTCGAGGCTCCAGGCTGCTTCTGATCAGTCCTTTTGGAATATTATGGGAGAGGCCTTTGTGCAGCAGTTGACGTCCAACGGCTATGATTTTGAAAGAATTGGGAACCATAAAACCAACACCTTTTGACTTTTATTCTAGGTGAAAAAATCTATATCTATCTATGCATGCCCATTGCTCTATCCCTTCTTAATCCCTTATCCTTAACCTACTAAGGTCGACAGCGCACTTCCAGCACCTGTAGCGTTACTTTTGTTATAGGCGACGGTAGTCACCTACTATCAAGCGCACCTTCCGTCAGCCTGTCTGATAACCTTTATATATATAATATCAAATAATGTCGCTCCCAGCTCTGTCTGTTTTTCCGCTAGCTTCTTCTAAATGATCCAATGGATTTTGATACTGTTTTCACTAATGAAAAAAGCAAGGAGAATTTGTGTAGATATATACTTTGCAAATCTGAGCGAAGCCGGGGGCGAGTGCTGGTATATCGATATATGCTAGAACATGTAATCAAAATATCAAAGGGCCTGTAAGGTACTCTCTCATCATGTGTGGGATAATAAAATTACGATCCTTCAATCTTAAACACACACATATTTACGGACATTTGAAAGAGGCTTTTCAACTGATTTTATTTTCACGAAGCAGCGACTGTTTCTTATTAGGGCCACCTTTCAAAACCCACTTCTTTTCATAGGTATGTCGACTAAAATTCGCAATTTACCTCGATAAAAGTCGTATGTAGGTAGTTCAAGGTTTAAATAAAAAATCTCCCTTTATACCTACTTATATATTATATTTACTGTTAAGAACCTGTGTACCTACTTTCTATGTATTGTAAAACTGTGCTTATACTCTCAACCGCTAATGCTTACTTTACTTATTTACTTACTCTCCTTATGTCATCTACATATATCCATACATATAATAAAATCGTCTGTACATTAACGATCCGTGTCTGTACATTAAAAAAAAAACATTTTGTACACGTTGTACTTATGTTACCAAGGTAAAAAAAAAATTTCTTTAGAATTTTTGTCTGTTTGTCTGTGCTAATCTCAGAAACGACTCAACCAATTTGAATGGGGTTTTCACTGATATAGCAAGCTTCCCATAATATTTAGTGTTTATTTCATTCCAATCGGTTCACAAACAAAAAAGTTATGTAAATTTGAAAAATCACGTCCAACATTTTTTTGACAAAAATGGAATAAAATAACTCTTCGGTTGAATTGGCTGAAACTTCAGTTAACTATATATTATTGTCTGTAAAACTATGATAACTGAAAGTTTATATAAAGTTAAAATGGACAGATTATTGTGATTTTGATAGTTCCAATGTAACGTACATTGGAACCTCAGATCTATATGGTCAGTCATATTAAATAGAGATCAGCTTTCGCTGGTGTGCTTTAATTTATACATACATTAATAAAATCGGAAGCGAGCCGTTGTCTGTACATTAAATATTAAAAAAAAAAACAATTATATGCGTTGTACTTATGTTACCGAAGTCAAAAAAATAGTTTTTAGAGTTTTTGTCTGTCTGTGCGTTTGTTCGCGCTAATCTAAACGGCTTAACCGATTTGTATGCGGTTTTCACTTATGTATTGTAGCAAGCTTCCCGTATCATTTAGTTTTTGTTTCATTCAAATCGGATTGTACATACAAAAAATTTACGCGCTATACCGAATACCACGCGTACGAAGTCTATTATAAATTCTATATAAGCTCTATAATAAAATCGTTGTTTGCCTATTATGTCTTTGTGCAGGCTAATCTCAGAAACGGCATAACTGATTCCACTGATGTATTCCGGTAATATTTAGTGTATATTTCATTTCAATCTGTTTACAAAAGAAAAAAGGTAAGCATTATTCCGAATACCATGCTTACAAAGTCACAGGCACAGCTAGTTTATCAATAAAGAATAAAGTAATATCTCGAAAAAAAAATTGTTATCATAAAAGTGGTCAGAAACAAAAGCACAAAAATGTCAATTGATTGTGTAGTGTTAGCACCAAAAAGGAAATCTGTCCTGAATTTTCCCTTTTTGCGCAACTGGAATTTGCTTAATTTTGTAACCTAGATTAATGATGTAACTTAAAATAAATCATATTTACAGGAATATTTCTAACAAAATTCGAAATAATAGCCTGGAATATTATGTTAATAAAGTTTATGTAAATATTTACAAAAGATATAATTTTGTAAGGATCGCTCCGCGTAATTACTGAGGCAACTCCGATGTACAGTCGGACCCATAATTGGCTGGTTGTCTTCAAATCCAAATTGCAATATAAAACATTATTATCAGTCGAAACAATTCAATAAACAATTGAATTGGAAGATCAGTGCTGACGCCTATGCCAGCAAAATGCTGAGTAAGGACCTTTTTGTAACTTTCTTTCTTGCTGTTACTGTTATTTCTTTTTCTCTGTGTCTGTTAAATGTATGTTTTATAAGTTACAAATAAATTGATTGATTGTTGAGAATAAAAATAAAATAATTTGTTGAGAATAAAAATCAAAAAATCAAATCAAATTGATTGAATGAATGAATAAACGTTACTACTTTGATAGATAAGAACTAGCGGTGAGACCAGCCAATTGTGATGCTGACTGTACAAATATAAGTAAAGTCAGGGTAAGAAAAGGTTCGTCACCTGAATGTCGATATTTGCTTGCACCAGGCAACTATCAAGACATGCCAAAATTTCATTTCAAACGTGTGTCAGTTGTCTGCTTAGTGCTTTGGTTTCAAAAGGTACTAAGAGTCTACGATTTGATAAATGAATTAATTTGAAAACTGACGAAGGTCTTCGTACCCCGACTGTACTATACCAGAGAGCTGACATAAGTAGGTGGATTAAGCCTACTTATGTAACGTTAAGCCGATTGCACCATTTGGTTATCTTTTACAGGATAGTGTTAGTTTAATTGACCATAAAGTTCGTTTAGTTAGCCTGACAACTACAATGGCACTTTGTTCCTCTTATATATGGATGACACATATATCCATGAGTAAATAATAATAACCAATGATGTAGCTTCAACAAATCTAGCCGTAAGTATTAGTTAACCTTACCTTTTTCCCGTTGTTACTTAGTTTCTCAGGGCTCCAGTTCCGATAAGTTAATTCATTTTTAACTCGAGGCAACATTAAATAGACTATCTTTTTTACCTTCGACTAAGTTTCACCCATCATAAAATTTGAAAGAAAGAAAGAAAGAAACATTTATTGGCATTTTAAATATATGAACAAAACAAAAAAAAAGGACACAACTCAGCTTAGGCTCCAACATTGTTACAGCGCTCCGTGATGGGCTCCGTGATGCATACCTACTTATAATCTATTCCCAACCCATTGCATATAAGAAAAAAAACTCTTCCCTTCCTTTTACATGATATGCTCCTCCATTTTATCTTTAGTTGTAAGTGCTGAACTCTCACATTCATATGCAGTTAAAATTTGAAAGGTTTTGTAACCTGTTTTTGACCCAGGGAGGTGTCAAAAACAGGAAAAAGTGGGAGAGTCTGCTATCCTTCTTAAGTATTCTCTCATAGTTTTTACAATTCACTCACATCTTCCTTTATCATATATCTATTTTCGTGGTATATTTTCGTGTCAAATACGACCCAAATAGTTCTCAAGTCCGCTAGATACCTGACAGACTGTGGGTACTGTTCAGTGTGCCTTTGATAATAATGTTCCACAGGTCATGTTGAGAGCTTAAGGCGACGCAGCGATAAACAATTAATACGGCTCGATTGCATACGAAAAAGAGCGCTTGCTTATGTCGTAAGGTCGTATGCGACAGAATGATTTTTATTAAAAAAACTATAACTGTTTATACTAATATACATAGAAAATTTGGAGGTATAAATTGGTCCCGTTTGCCTGTAATATGTAAATTTGTGTTTTAAAAGAGGTTTCTTTGAAATTTTTTTCTCTGTTTATCAATCGTGTAATCCAACTGAAAAAATGAAGTCAGTAACATGAAGAAACAGATTACCAAACATCACTTTCATATGTTTTGTCATTGCTGAGAAAAATCTAAAACCCTGCCACCAAAATTTCCGAGCCTACAGAAACGAGACCATTATAACTAATTCTCCAGCCTGACGCAGAACCCGCGAATTCCTGCATTATGGTCGGAACATGCTGAAGTTTTCTTTCACTTCTCCTATCATTGACATCCTGACATTGTTCGGAATGGGGGTTTTCGCGTGTGAATTTGTCACTAGAGGCGCTTGTGTCGCGTGAGGTCCAAAAAATTCAATTTTCACTGGTTTTAGCGGGCTTCGTGACATAAATTATAATTTCTTTAATTTACCTGTTGAAAAGTGATCTCCTTCATGAAATTATCGCAAATATGGATTATTTGGCAATGAATGTGAACGCTTTGAAAGCGGAATTAAGAAAAAAGGCGCAAAAATAAGCGAATTCAGCAAAGAGCAGCTAATTCAGAGGTTAGTTTGTTTACTGTTTACAAACTTCTTTTTTGCCGTAAGTATGCTTGTTTGCCGAAGCAACAGCTATGTTACAGTGAACAGAAGATTACAAAATACGAAAGTAACGTAAACGTTACTCAAATAATGATGGATAAAAAAGCTTATTACTTACGATTTTCTGTATTTGATTCTTTGGGTAACACATAATCCTCGAGGTAAAAATGTTTTTTACAAACACGAGAATAGTCTTCCAAACGTTTCGTCAACAACTGCGGTTGACATCCTCAGTGGTGTAGTCCGTGTTAGAAGAAAAAGTACATCACATCACTGCACTTCACTTCTGCACTTTTCGACTTCTCGCTCGAGAAATTTCATCCCGGAAACCCACAACTCAAACACGAGAATGTTTTGTCGGAGTATAGTTATTCCTACGAATCGCCACAAGCCACTGTTTTAGAACAGTTTTATCTTTTGGAAACAGATGTCCTCCTTTTTTTCCGAACAAAACGGAACTGCACAGCATTGCGGCATAGCTACTCGATATGATAATAGTTATTTATAATTAATAAACCAGATATTATTTATAATTAAATAATGAGATTCAAGATTCAAAACTTTGTTTCGGCGCAAAACTTTGTTCTTATAAAGTCGCCTTTGACAGCTATACCTCTGGACCTTAGTCATCAGTGGCGCCAACTAGTGAGCAAAAAAACGACAGTCCCCATTGGCTTCTCGGACTTCATTATGACGATATTGAACTTTTACTGAAAGGCATCCAATAAGTCACAACACTAACTTACTATCTGAAACAGGATTTTGCTGGCGCGCACACACACACACACACAAATCTCGTTTTCTTTTTAATGACTTGCTTAATTTTTAAATTTTATATCTTGTTAAATTCTGGCCTTTACAGTTCAAGTTATGCTGTACCGAAAATGTAGAACGTTAGCTGCCATAATTTTTATTACAGGCGTGGTTTTTGCCATAATGCCTAGTTCTGTGTCGTCATCAGCGTACGCTACAAATTGTACGCTCATCAGATCATTCATTAGAAGTTTCAAAGTATGGGTCATGTTTGCCAGCAGTTGCCCATCTCTTAAAAAGACCGTTGCCACATCCAGTTAAGCAGTTTATATGGTGCGCAATGACCATTCGCATTGTGCTCGCAAAGTACCGTTAATAATGCTCCAACTTCACTCCTCTCCCAGCTTATTCTCTTAAGTGATAATTAACGTAAAACCAACGTTGTTTTATACCGTCGTAATACCCTTATTATCCGAGAACGTCTTAAAAGCAAGTCTCGGAGAAATTTCCTGTTGGTTATTGGCTTCAAGTAAGTATATTGTTTTATATTACGCTACCCATGTTACGCCTACTTGCGAACATCTATTTAATGATCAAAACTACTATTAATTTAATCTAAAGTCGAAATGAAGTATTTTCATTAGGCACCTAGAAATCAGCGTTGGAACTCTTAGATTTGATGAGAAATCGCCTATAACTTAGACACTCACAGTCCGCAAGTTATACAAAAATTTGGGGCAGTACTCAAAATGTTATATATATAAAAATGAATTCCCATTTCCCTTGGTCACGGCATTACGCGTAAAAGGGTAGACCGATTTTAATTCAGTTTTCATTAATGGAAAGAGGGATAAAACGGGGAATGTTCATATATATAAAAATTGCACGCCGGGCGAAGCCGGGGGCGGGTCGCTAGTTAATAATAATAAAAAGATTATGTTTCATTTCAAGGGTACAATTCAGCTGGATGTATGAAAAACAAGATATATTTTGAGCATGTAATTATATATATAAAAAATGTACGGCGGGAGAAGCCGGGGGCGGAACGCTAGTTTATTATAAATTTTACGTACAGTAACGCACTACTTAGAAAAAGTATCCTACGAATTCATCCAAATAAACATCTGAACATTCACTTCTCTACACAAGCATAATATATAGAGTCATACGTACTGGTGACACTGCACTTCTTGTTCATAAACTGGGCCGACTGTCTGGCAACAGTGACCACCAACCGCAGAACTTGTAGCGTATAATGTACCTTGCACGTGTGTCAGTGCCTATTATCCTATAGTCTTCTTATGCATTACCCTTTATCCTATAATGGTCAGCAGTGCATTGCTATTGCCATCAATCATCTAATGTACAGTCAGTCTGTATTGAGTTCCTTTTGTTTTGGTCATATTTTAGCTGTCCTAAATTTAAATAAGCAATTCAGAGATACCGGAACTACGCTGCTCTGACTTGGTCGAGTAGGCAGTTGCATATTCAGTGATCGATAAAAAAAGCAAAGACCAAACTTTAGTGCGCTAAAAATATTAAACAACCACATTACAGCAGTATTTTTAAAAGAGTCATTTCATATTCCGTTTTGTAGTCTCTTTAGTTTGCGGAAAATCTTTTTAGACCCTCCATTGTTTATTCGACCGAGGTGAATTTTAATTTATAATGACATCGCACTTAAACAATGTCAAGGCTGCCGGTGAAGCCTTTTATCATTAGAAAAAAACTGAAAAGGTTCGGAGGTAGGTACTGGTAATCCTCCCCTCTCTTCGGGTTTAAACTTTGCGAAGTTGTAATGCGTAAGCCGTGTCGTCGCGCCTCAAACAATGCCTCATTTCACAACTTCACTATATTGTATTTGATTGTACCTATATATTGCCACGGTATAGTCTTTGTATATTTGTGTATATTTTGTAGTAGCTTTCACATTTTGTCGTGAGAAGGAAAAGAGAGGCGGTACAAGCATCCTAGTCAAGAGTGGATTGCATTTCAGTATCATAGATTTAAGAAATTTTTCATGGAATTACCATTTTGAGTGCTGTGGAATAAAGGTCCCAACACTTGATGTTATCATTCTGATAAGATGTTATCGTTCTGATTCTAATTTATTTGAAAATCTCAATGAACTATTGTGCAAAATAAAAAAAAATAGTGGTAAAAAATATTATTCTAACTAGCGACTGGAACATTGTCCTTCTTAAAAATACTAAACAGAAAAGTGAGCTTATAAGTGTATTAAGCAATTACAATATTTTGAACCACGTTACTCAGCCAACGCAGAAAGGATCTTGCATTGATATTATTGCAAGCAATTTGGATAGCACAAGATTTGGGCTCTGATTTGGGCATGATACGGGACAAACCCTATGATGCAATATTCAAACTAAAACTAGTAACTTTCTTCAAAACAGAGTACCTCAATTCTGGTTCGAGAAGAGACGAGATTTCTGCTGAGATAACATTGCCAGATTTGTAAACTACATATCAGTTTTATCATATCAGTTTAATCTTTGATGAAGATGACACAGACTACTGCAAAATAAATTTCATAACCTACTGGTTTTATTCTACAGTCTTTGCTTTCCACTCATAAATGTGAAAATTACCAATAAACGCTTAAAGTTAAATTGGGTTACAAAAGGTCTAAAACTGTGCTGTATTACGAAAAGAAGACTATATTACTATTATCAATACTCTTTTAGTGTAAAATTTAAGTCTAAATCAATTGAGATAGCAGAAACGGCTAATTTTCTAGGAATCACCCTGGATAGCCATTGTAATTGAAAATCCCATATAGAAGTCTTGTGCATGCTCTGAGATGTTTACGAAATTCAGTGTCAGAAAATGCTGCTACATCTGCATATCATGGCTATGTGGCATCTTTACTTCGTTACTGTATTGTTATTTGGGGTAACTCTGTCGATGCAGTAAAATTGTTTAAGATTCAGAAAAAATGCTTGAGATCCTTGTATGGCTCTCATTTTCTAGACAGTTGTATCCCACTATTTAAAAGAAAATCGATTCTTCCATTGCCATGTATGTATATTTTTATATGGCACTATTCGAGATTGAACAAACTACCCTTGTACGTCACCAACAAAATAATTTGCTTAAGCCAGTAAACCGTTTACGACTTTGTGACAACAATGCTTATTCTATGGCAGTGAAACTTTATAATAAATTACCTAAAGATGTTAAAACATTAACTTTATATGAATTTAAAAGGTTTTTGTTCGCCTTATTACTTGATAAATGTTTTTATAATGTGAATGATTACCTCAATTTCAAATAACTTTTATGTTCTCTGACTTTTATGTTTTAGGTTTTTTTTTGTTTGTTTGTAACTATTATTAATTGACTGTAGATTATTTTAATTATGATTGACTTTTTAATTATATACTTCTGATTTCTATTTTGCACACCAAATGTGGTAGTACATGGTGGGATGTTATTATTGTAAGATATGGTTAATAAATGATTTGAATTTGAATTGAATTGAATTGAATTGAATTAGTATAGAGTTAACACACAAGATAATTGTTTCAACGTTGGTAAAAATGATGGGTTATGATGGCTCTATGAATGTGCAGGTGGTCCTTCACTCTAAGACCCTAACCAGAGATATTCGCCCCATATACCGATATCTTGTATTAATTTTTTATCTTGTTTTTTTTACTCACCTACGTAGCTACTCGGGTCATAAGTTCTGTTGCATGTTTACTATAAAATAATTGAGATATGTTTGTTTTTATAGTAACCATTTATATACCAAAAGGAACTTACTAAAACATAGATTCTTATGCTAATTACACTTATTCAAAATTCTTTGAATCTTCAAACTTTCAAGCTTTCAAGCTGCGCGGCCAGTCTATGGTAGCACGAACGAGGTCCATATCAATATCGGCGGCTGCTTTGATCATGGATGCCTTGAGTGACTCTTAATCTGCTTTTTGTTCTATGAACTGACAGAATCTTGCTGGAATACCTAGTGTTTGTTATTAAACATGGTATGAGAAAGAGGTTCCACGGGGCTTGTATTTTGATACATAACTGCATTCGATTTTACGCCTATCTCACAAAAATATACCTCAATTAAGCCCAAATATGCGGAAAATAGCTATGTGGAAAATAGCCTCGCTGGAGACTTGGAGCGACTGCTTGTTTCGTTACTGTTGTGGGCATACACCTTAATAGTAAATTTTTTCATCCGAAAAAAGAATTTCACGATGCCTTTTTTTCCGCGTACGACTTCACCAAAACGCGTCTTCAGTCTCAAATCCATTAAACGCGCATCGTAACTTTATCCTGATTTTATTCGATTAAAAGTCAACTAAGTAAGTCTTAATTCTTCTTTAAGTCTTCATTCAACATCCTTTTCACCGTGATTCTGCTTCACTCCATCTGAAGGGCCAACAGTTTCTGTTTACGCATGGGATTTCTTTGGATTCGTGCCTTCACAGCATTTATTATTGTTGGAGTCCTAACAGTGCGGGGGCGACCACTTCTATTTCTGTCCTCAAACTTGAATCTTCATTATATCGTTTGATGGAGCGATAAACGAATCTTTTGGTTATATTCAAATTTTCCAGTGGTTCGAAAATTTGATTAAACCCATAACAGCACCGATGCAGCGTGATAACCGCAATTCGATCCACTCCATATTTAAAAAATATTCTGGGTGAACTAGCTCCATCCTCGGCCTCATTTTTCCTACACGGATAGATACTGCAAACCCATATTTATTTATTTTTAAATCTAAACTTTTTTACCCAAATTGTAGAAGTAGTTTAAGAGTTAAAGCTAAATTTTCAGACCAAATCATCTTTTGCGATCAAAAAAATCAAAACGCCACAAAAATATTTTATAATCATAAAATCATAACTATTATATTCAAATTTGTATCATATATTTACATTTAAACAACCCATTTAAAAGTGCTATATAGCCCATTTTAACGTTCTAAATATGCAACAAGGAGCGATTAGCACGTACACACATCCGAATAATAATGGGCTTAAGTATTCTAATTGCTATTTGGTTTCTCCTTTTTGTTATCATGAACAGAGTAATCAAGTTCATATCAAATTAACGCCTATTCTCCCGAACAGACTCGATCATCCTCATGATAGTATTATCTTAAAAAGGTTTGTATCAATGTACATCTGAAGTAGGCAAGACGATTTTTCTGAAAATTAATCTAAATAATGTCAATCAGTGTCGAAAATTGACCCAATTTAAATTGAGTCCGAGGTATTCTTTGCTTTCTCTCACAAATATATAGAAATTCTACTGTTTAGATTATTATTATTATTATTAGGGTACTTAATTAGATTTTAATTATTATTTTTTATTATTAAAGGTCGCCAAGCTAGTTTATGGCCTGCTTGATGGAAGATAGCTACCGTCGCCTACCGTCAATGGATAAGGGATAGGAATCCCTTACTCACTTATTGTTACTTCACGTGGTCTTCTATAATGGGCTGGTTACAGACGCCACACGAGCCACCCAATCTGCCACTATCTATGCTCAAGATAATAAAATATTTTCGTGATATAACTCATATTTCATCACAATCAAAATAATTAACAATATAACATAATTAATTATAGCGATATAATAAAAAAAAAAATTGAGTACTTTGACATTAACAAACTTAAAATCTAAAAGTAATATTAAAATATCCCGCCCGCCATCGTCCCTGGTGCGAAGGTGCCCATGACGCTCGCGGCATTGCCGCGCTGTATAGCTATGGATATCCTTTGCACCAGGAAGGATGCTGAGCGGGGATCATCACCCCTAACACGTAGAATGTGACCAATGTCCTTAACGAAAACCTTGGCTTCGTTAAGCCGGCTATCGGAAACTCATATTTTATATGACTAATATTTTATATAATGGTATTTATGGCATCATATGAAAAATCTTTTATACTAGCTGAGCCCGCAACTTCGTACGCGTGGTATTCGGTATAGCGCGTAACTTTTTTGTTTGTAAACCGATTGGAATTAAACTAACACTAAATGTTACGAGAAGCTTGCTACAATACATCAGTGAAAACCGCATCGGTTAAGCCGCTTCAGAGATTAGCGTACATAAACGCACAAACAGACAAAACCTTTTACCTCGATAATATAAGTACATCGTGTACAATTTTTTTTTATATCTTTAATGTAACAGACAGCTCGTTTACGATTTTATTCGTTTTTCACTAATTCGTTTTCCTCTGCATCCTTTTTTGCCTTATTCGTCCTTGTTAACACATGGGCATATTTCACACAGACTGATTACTTTTTCTTCGTTTAAAAAAATAAAAAGCGTTGCTCAACGCAAGCGTGTTCACGATTAATTACAACATTTAACGTCTAATAAAATTCTTAGAGCAATGCCGTAATTACAGTGAAATATTTAAAAGAAATTCGTGAGGCGTTTAAATTAAGACATATTAGTTTTCTAGTTTAAGTTTTATTTAGTTATTTATTTATTTTAGTAAAGTACAAAAACAGAATGCAATTAATAATACAAAAAAAAGTGCATGTGTAAAAATCAATTGCTAAATTGCACTCCTAACTAGTGTACATAGAATAGTTAAATGTAATTTATACTAACTTAAGATAATAGTACGATAACAAAACTAAATACTAAATACAGAATATAGTTATTAAATATTACTGCAATACAATTTTTTTTAAACATTACCCAAACACACCCAATCAATGAACCTAATCTCTGTCTCAAAATGGAAAACCTACTATCAAATATATCTATTTCGGCCTCACGTCCAACAACCAGGTCATTATAGGCTCGACACATCCTGATCAGAGGATTATAGTAAGAGGTGTTATTCTTATATGCTTGAATGGAAAAGGGACCCGAGTGGGGAGAACGAGTTTAACCCGAGTTTACCATATAAAATAATATAATATTTTTTATAATAATTTCATTGTCTCGTCCCAAAATGCATAACTTTAAAAAGAACCGCATATTTGATTTTATCAATTTCATAGGAGTAAGATAATATAGTACATGCTGTTGGGTGCCAGAACAAGAATTTCAGATCCCATTCCCCAACTTATAATTTATTCTAGCAGTGCTACATAGCATTCTCCCTGCTTTTATTCTCAAACATTTTTATTTATTTATAAAAATGTCACGGCACGGTCTTATATTTATATCCTTAGCAGTGCGAATTATAAAAGATGTTTTAAATCTCGAATTAGGCGGTACCTTAAGTATTCTCTGAATACCTCGAGGGCTACCAGTTTACCCAGTTGCCTTTTATTACAGTAAGCCATCTGTAGAGTTCTACAGACCTATCCAATAGTAGGATCGTAAGGCCTACCGCTTCTATCATAGTATATTTGGCTTTCATTCAATTTATCTGCAGTTTTTTAAGACAGTTTACGTACCTACATTAATTTATTTTATATTACCGTTCCACCTCCGGATGCAATTTTTTCTGAAAATTAATTATATACACAAACCTTCCACGTGTATGGCTTTTTCCATTATTAAAAACCGCATCAAAAGCCGCAAATCTCGTTTCGCACTGAATTGACGGGACTGCTGTGCTGAGGGGGAGTCGCTACTTACAAATCTCGAAAATATCTATTTAAAAATTAAATAAAGTATAATTTAAATTTTTATTTTGATAAGACTTCAGATAGTGGATCTTAAAATTTATCATTAGCTATTTAAAATATTGATTTATTAAGCAAATCGCACGGTTACAACATCGATATTAGACCGCAAATTAGTAATTTTTTTATATATATAATTAAATATAATTTAAAAAATAATTATGATGATCCCCTTTCATATACCCTGCAGATGATTTGAGTATTTTTTTAAATTATAATTATTATGATAATTTAAAAGGAAAACGATTACAAATAAGTGGATTTTTTTTCATTAGAGGCTGGCGTCGCCTTAACGGAAAAACAGACAGAACTAAGCGGACAGCGATTTTATTTTTTATAATAATATGTGTAGATATAAATTATAGAATTTTTAGATTAAATCAAATTGTAAATACAGAATTTTGTCCAAAGAGTCAACAAGAAGGCCATCGACACCACATTTAGCAAATAATTAATTAGGGGCTGCCACATGGGATGGCTCGGCTCGGCTGCCACAAAACTCCTCCATTAATTATCTTAACTCGGATGAGCAATTAATTTGGTACATTATTAATAACAACACAATAACACAAGTTTGTTGCGGCTCGTGAGTGATTGATTGATATACAATTTTGAATATTTTTTTTGTTTACATATTCTATTGCGGTTCAGTAGTACTGAATCAGTACTGTACTTCACAGTTCAGGAAACTGAAGAAAGCTTCGGAATTCTATAATTATAGATAGTAATATCTAGTAAGCATGTGTGCTGTTGTCGTTCGGTTAATCTGTAAGGAAAGTTAGCGCCCATTCTCTATAAAAGTCAGAAATGTACTTGTATTTGTATTATATCCCTGAGTTTGTTTATAGTTTTTATCTACAATCTTAAATTATGATAAAAATATATCGCATATTAAATAGAAAAGAGACACGTTTAAAAAACTCTAGAAGTCAATATATTCTACTATAAAGAGTATGTGAAAAAATATCTCTCATAGATCATAAATAAGTAAGTCAAGTCATAAGTTATCATAAGTAAGTCGACCGTCAGCCTGTCTGTCGACCTTTATCATCAATAAATGTATCGTCGACCGTAAATTTAAAAGTCACCTTAGAGGCGAGCGCCATAAGGGCAAGTATTTTTTATTATATAATAAGGATTCCTAAAGTGGATTCCGTAAAAAAGTCACCAGGGTTCAGTGAAATATTTATTTTGGCTTTTAAATTAAATGCAAATATTATTGAAAGTGACTAAAATTTGTTATGAAATGAGAAGAGACCATTATTGTTATATAAGCAGGTAGGTAGCAAGCGAGAATTTAGGGTGGATTATGGAACAGCGCGGGGGTGCAACATGACATATTGCGTAAAACGTGGGAATTTTTTAATGATTTGTAATCATTTATTATGGGGTACCGTAAAATAAAATGGATTTGGTGAATGTTTCGTTATCTTGAAAGTTTAGGAATTCCTTTTCTATTGCATGGCTTCAATCCACCTGATGGTAGGTGGCTACCGTCAAGCAAGGCCATCGGAGTTACAAATGTACCTACTACCTTGACAGAATAAAGGGTATGGCAACCCCTACTCATTCACTGAACCGAAACAGCACAATTGTAGTTATTTCAGAGTGGTCTTTTGCGAGAGGTGGTTATTGCTGTACCCAGCCACTGCCAAATCCTAAATTACGACTTAATGTCTAACATTTAATTTCTATATTAAAATCGAATTAGTGTCGTAAATAAGATATACCTACGATGTTTTATTTTAAAACTAACTGTGCCTGCGACTTCGTACGCGTGGTATTCGGAATAACGCGTAACTTTTTTTGTTTTTTTGTTGTTGTGAAATGAAATATATACTACATATTACCGAAATCTTGGCACCTTAAAATAAAGGGTCTCACTAGTACGGGAGAGCCATGAGGCAGAGGAAACACCAATGCATATCCTGTGCGAGTGTGGCCCCTTGATGCACAAGCGCAGTCACATCTTAGGAAGCCACACAATGACTTGTGAAAATGTGAAGGACTACAGTTTCTTAGGTAGAGAGCTTTAGTTTACGTGGCGATCACCACAAAATTTCAGCAATGGACGAAGCAATCACAAAAATTCAGACTGGTACTCTAGCATACAGAAATAACCACTAAGAAGATAATAATAATAATACCGAAAGCTTGCTGCAATACATCAGTGAAAACCACATGATAATCGGTTAAGCCGTTCCTGAGATTAGCGCGAACAAACGCACAGACAGACAGACAAAAATTCTGAAAACGATATTTTTTTTACTTCGGTAACATAAGTACAACGCTTATAAATTGTTTTTTTGAAAAAATATTTAACGTACAGACACGGCTCGTTTACGATTTAATTATTATGTATCTATTTTCAAGACCTTTCTCGACTCGATGTATCTTTCTCGACTACTCTCATGTACCTGACCGAATCTGACCTGACCATAATCTTAATCTGAGCGGTCGTGTGTAGTAGGCATTGCACACTTGGCTGCAATGCCTACCTATGTAGTAAAAAAATTTCTAAAGACTAGCTTTTCTGGTTTCAGCAGCAACGTCATCGGAAATGTATTCTCGAAGCAGTTGCAACACTGTGGGAGCTTTGGACGGACGAGGTTTAGTGGCGGTCATCAAGCGGCAGGTACCGCTGGCAGGTCAACTGGGTCACGAGCTCGCCTGGGGACAGGGGTGGGGATGGGTGACACTACCGAACGGAGTATGGAGTGGGCGTAAGTTCTTTGTGTGTATTTTTTTGTATGTACGGCAGGGTGACTAAAGGTCCACTTGATGGTAGGTGGCTATCGTCGCCTAAGTGTTGCAAATGCACTGCCGACCTTAGGGCAGTGCATTTGCAAAGGATAAGGGATTATGAGGGGATAAGAAAGTAGGCTCTGGCATCCCTTACTCACTCACCGAAACATAGCAGCACACGTGCTGTTATTTCAGGGTGGTTGAGACGGGCTGCCCAATTTAAGATTGCGAAAGTCTGAATTTGGTGTAATATTCATCAATATGATTACTTGATTGACATTCGTTTAAAATCACGCCTGTAATACATATCAGTTTTAAAGATTATCGAAAAGTAGCTACTTTTAGCCACCTAATCGAAGAATATTTCTGAAATATGGTGTATTTGTCATTTCCAGGTCTCACCTGGTCTCAAGAAGGCGATGATTTTGCTTTACACGCGATGCCAATAATGCATCACACAAACGTATCTCAAGCGTGCTCCATGCTGGACGGAGTAACAGCTTACGAAGCAGCGGCCTACGAACAAGCCCTCGCCGAGTATGACGACGCGGCCACCACTTCCGACGATTGGGACTTCGGAGTAGACTGTGGAGATTTCATGATGTAACTCGGAACCATCCGAAATAGAGTTGCAAATGTTGCAATACAATTTTGATACAGCACAGAACAATTACCAACCCGCACAATAAATGTATACACAAATAAGAGAATAGAGTCCAAAAGTTGCGCTTTTTGTCGATCGTAGATGAGATTCGATCATCTTGATTAATGTAATATCGATGGACGTGTTTAGAAAATACAAGAAAATAAAATAAATATGCGTCAATTGTTATGACGAAATTGCAATAACAGCTAAATATCAAATTTGAAACTATTTACGTTTATTAAACGTGAGATAAGTGCTGGCTATCATGCTCTACAACTACAAGATTGTGATGACGCACTACATGGTAATGATCCTAAAGGTGATCATTCAATAAAAGCTTCAAGTCGCAATATTTTTTTAAATGGAGAATTTACTAAGTGAACATAACTTATTAAGAGAAATTTTTTGATAAAAGAAATTTTGTTAGTTTTGTTGTTAACAAAACACGAAATGATAAAATTCACTTTCCAATTACAAATTTGATAATTTGATAATTTCATTGCTCAAAGTTAGAGAAGTATAATGTGCTGGTCGCAATTCTCTTTCTCAAACACGAACTTATACTAATGTGCCAATTAAGTAACGCTCTTTGTAAAACATACTCTCTTATGAATTTTATCTGTAGTTTAATGAAAGAGATTTTTTTCTGTGGCTGGAAATTGAGTTATATTCATATTATACTAAAACTGAATTTCAATTTAAATACTGAACAGAAATTGAGTTATATATATTATACTGAAACATACAAAGCACTATATTTGTCGTTAAACTGGACTCAATGTATCGGCTAATTAGTGCGTTGTGTGCCTAAAGTTCTACCAAATCTAATCCAACTTTATTCGAATAGTTGCATGCCCTAGCCGTAACGAGTGTTTGAAATAGATATACGTGTGTAGACGAGCCATGTCGATTTTCAATTTTATGGCCTACTGATACCTAACTATGAAAATGTTCAATAATTTAGTGTTAAATAGTACGATTATGATCTTCTAGTAACCTAATCTTTGATGTTATGTTATCCCTTTCGGAGAAGTGTTTTTTCTATTAATTTTACTTCACACTTTTGTGATTTAATTCTCGAAAGAAATTTATAGACCATCAACTTTTAGAAAGATTTATGAACAACCAGGGTAATTTCGACTGCTTTCTGTCTTCGGAAACCTTCAGAAATCTGAAATTTATTCAGCATTCGAGAGAACCGCACAATACCATTTGTCGAGACATATTTTTATTTCAATAAAACCTTAGATTTAAGTAACCAACCGCTTATCCATGACACCAATTATAGAGAATTATAATGGTGTATTCGGTAACGATAGTTTTAAGATAAATTGATGTTAGCTGTAGAATAATGGTCGGTAGAAAATATTTTATTGACACACAAACTAATAAATTTGTTGGAGCAATTTTATTTGTGTCAAACGGTAACTATACACTTACCTTAAACACTGAAAAATACTAAATGTTTCGGTATATCCATATTCATATCTATATCTATATCTATACATATTATAAAATAAAACAGCTTTTTCTACTTTGTCTGTTTCTCCACTAACTTCTTTCAAACTACCCAACCGTAACGAGGCTATAACGAGGAAGGTTTTTGTATACAGAAAAAAAAGAAAACAAATTAGATCCGTGCGAAGCCGCATCGCTAGTGAAAAATAAATTAAAATATCTCAATAGATACTAAAATTCGCTCCCTGGTTCTACATTTTTCTATGTCGATGACACAAATCAAAATGTTCCGAGAAACAAAAGTTTAAAATCGATTTTTGTGTGTCATAGCGTTGGAAAGTATTAAATAAAAAAATTATAGAGATTATATTAGTCGCTATGAAATCTTCCGACCTACCCAAAGACTGCCTAAAATTATATTACCTACCTGATGTGTTGTGTGTTACCCTACGCATGGTAATGTCGATGGTGTCCCAGATCCCGCGATTAATGCTACATTGCGAGATTTTCTTGACACTGTTTAATTATGTTAAATTACAAGGTTTTAATTTAACTATTGCCTAAGTGGCGATGTAATTTTCAATTATAGATCTATAAAAAGGTTTTTATAACTATAAGGTATAAATAAGTATTGCATATGAAAAAAAAAATCGGTAACATAAGAGAAATTTTTTCTTTATTGTAACTATAGTGAACATTTAAAGAGGCTTTTATCAAAAAATATGTCCATTTCGGCAAATCGGGATTCATGAGAAACTTTACTCATGTGCGTCTTTACCAATGTGTATTTTTACTCGTATACACCTTTAAGAACTGTTATTTTAATCATTTTAACTCATTTAGGTACTGGTGCACATTTAAACTAATGTAAATTTTTACACATGTGCACCTTTAATATTATGCATCCTCATATCGATATTCGAAAATTTTATCATCAGTATTTGAAAAGTTCCAATTTTCAAAAGTCTTTGCTTCGAATATTCTACGGACATC
The DNA here is from genome assembly GCA_910589475.2 of Bembecia ichneumoniformis. Lineage (NCBI taxonomy): Eukaryota > Metazoa > Arthropoda > Insecta > Lepidoptera > Sesiidae > Bembecia > Bembecia ichneumoniformis. The sequence goes on along the minus strand of OU342537.1, from coordinate 3,763,671 downwards.
CGAAAGCTTTATTTTGAATATTATGATTTCTGTAGAATATGTCGTCATTCTTTTCACAAATTTTCACTTGTTATAGGCAATGTGGCCCTTTTGTTTAATCGTTATTATTTGCTTTTAGTTCACAAGACGCATTGAAAAATAAAAATCTCGCGATGTAGCCATAGATGTTGTAGATATGTGTATAATGCGATATTAGAGTTTATCTAGACGTCGTAAGAAGAATAAATTATATAAGTACCCACATATGAATAACCGAAATATGTGTCTGACCTTTAAATGTGTCAAAATGTGGTGAATTTATATGATTTCCTATATATTTTATTAATAATTTATTCATATCAATTTTTTTGTCTTAAATATGGGTACCTACCTCTGATAGTATTTGCAATGAGTTTTTTTCTATTGCAATGTGCGAGTTCTTACAAAAACCGCCCGCGGTAGCGAGACGGCTCAGCGCGATGCGATTTCACCTCTATCACAAACAGGCGTTCCAGGGCCGGGGCGGGAGCGGCGCGGTTTACGGGTCGCTTACCGCCCAGCGTGTTTTGCGCTTTAAGTCTACTCTAACCGTAAATGCGCATTTCGATCACAGCTCATAAGCTTCATTGATTAAACTGTTTATTTGATCAGTCCATACAATTTTGGGCAGCCCGTCTGGCGGCAGTAACCTCTCCTTTATAGAAAATATAGTACTAACAGCATGTGTGCTGTTATGTTTCGATGAGTGATTGACCACTCTTCTATACACTCCGTAATCGTTTTCGGAGTATTTGAATTTTGTAGACACTAAGAATGTCCTTTTAAATAAGTATTAACTGGAACAGGCATAACTGATTTATTATATTTATATCCATTGAGCCATTCCCATTCCTCCTATCAAGGAATAGGTTATCCCTTGATACCTTATCAATGTCAGCAGCACACATGCACTCCGTTGTGGTGTTGATTGTGTTAATAGACTTCATTAGCCACCTACCGTTATTATTACCTACCATTATTATCAGTTACAATTAACTGATAATAATGGAACTAGCGACACAACTTTGTATCTCTAGTGCCAGTAAAGAAAAGTTGAGATGTAACATGATTTAAAATGAAAAAGAAAACGAAACATCTATGCGTAAATCCAGCCTGCCTTCCAAACATTACACAATAACATGTGAAGCGAAAATTACGAATCCTTTTTCTAATTCGTTTGGAAACCTGTTTTATTAATTTGTTTAGTAACTTCTGACCAGTTTTAGTATTTTTGCCCACCGTGAATGAAATTCGACCATCGAATCGACCAAAAATTTCGAATCGGATGAAACTTTTTCAAAGAATACTTTTAAAAATTAATATCCCAAACATTTTATTAGGAAAGCATACCTATTATCATTTTATAAATCAAAAATTTCGCTAGAAATGAACCAATATTATCGAAATGAATGATTTATTATCAATCATTTCGAATGTGAGGTAACAAAACATTTTTTATAAAGTTTATCAATAGCTACAAATTAAAAAAGTCGATTCACAAAGACTTTAGAAAAAAATCCAAAATTCTCTCTTCATGTGTTACTTATATAATTATAAATTATCTTTATTTGACAGTGGACAATTAAATTATGAATAATTGTTTAAATAATAAAATAACAGCTTATGTTTTTTAAACATTTTGTGTGCTGTGATAGAAAAAAAAGTATCAAAGTCGGTGGTTCTAGCCTGTAACAAGTAAATAATACCTATGTTATTGTGTTACAAGAGAATTCTCAATTGCATGTATAAAAACTATTGTGGAATTGTGTAGGTTATGTTTCGATTGAGATATTGGATCGGAAAGTAAATTAAAGTTTTGTGTCAACAATGACTATACGTGGGTTACACTGAAAGTTTTTAAAACTAAATAATGTAGGAAGCTGTTTGTACTCTTATTGTTTTTCGAAGTAGTCTCCATTGCTTTGTAAGCATCGTCGCATGCGATGGATAGGCCCACTCTTCTTTAAGGATCTCTTTCACGACGTTTTCGAACGCTTTCGCTGCATCTTCAGGGCTTATAAAGCGAATTCCTCCAAGTTTGTCTTTTATTTTTGGGAATAAATAAAAATCACATGGTGCCAAGTCGGGACCATAAGGAGGATGACTCACTAATTCCACAGCTTCCATAGTAAATGCGTCTGATTTTTTATTGTTTCAACATAAAGGTACATTTATTTACATTATTAGTTTTTAATTAATTCCTTATAAAGATTAACATATTATAAATTATAAAGTTATATTCCATAGTCAAATATCGATTGTTCGTCTAGCGGAGTGGGTTGGAGCATTATCGTTGAAGGAGGATCCTACTGCTTGGGCGTTTCTGTCGAACATTTTCCAATACAACTAGCAAGCAATTACTAATACACCAGTCTGCAGTAACGGTCCTTCGATCCTCTAACGCAATGGTTGCAAAATGTCCCGTCCGTCCAAAGAATGAGGCAATCGTCTTTTTCACTTCCTTTCTTCACTTTTGTTGGTAAATCCTCGAAAGGAAATACCCATTGTGCAGATTCGAGTTTGTAACATTAATGTAACTCCTGTGACGATGTCATATACAGCATTTGACTCACCTCCATTATATTTTGCAATCATTTCGCAGCACCTATCAAAGCGATGGCGTTTTTTATTTTCTGTCAAATTATGGGGTATCCTACCCATCTAGCGCAAAGCTTCCTCACTCCTAGATGTTCGTGTAAGAGTTTATGTATGACAATGCCTAAACTTGACCGAATCTATTGATATGTCACTCTTTTATCTGTATCAATCATGAGCCGCAAACACTCAAGTTATTTTCATTTGTCGCCATAGATCGAAGTCCTTTACGAAAATCATCAGTGAGATTGCTACGACTATGTATCAACTCACTGAACCAGTTATAAACAGTGACATGGGATGGCTTCGTCTTGAAATGCCAAACGAAGTATATCATAACTTTCTTGTTGAGACAGCAGCGAAAGTCATAATGAATCATAGAGCGAAAATTTTCTTTCCTCAAATTAATTTTTTCGCACGACACACTTTTTAAATGAACACAAATTTGTAAAAGCAAAGGACAATGCTCATGAAGTATGGAAAAAAACCCAGCTCCGGCGCAAATGAAATGTAACTGAAAATATAGGTAAATATGAGGTAATTAAATACTGCATAGGGGCATCATCGAAATCGATGGCTAAATGTGTGAAATTGCTATTCTATTTTTACAGGGGTCATGTTAATGTACTCAGTAAAACGAGCATTTAATAGTTATAATTACGGTTTAAAAGTGTATAATAAGACATTATTACAAGTTGTGACAGCATACCTACTTATGACGCGGTCGGTTTACTGATATTTCGGCTCTACGGCTGAGCACAAAAGCGCGGCTGCTCTCTGTCTCACTCACACATTGTTTGACTTCATTACCTAGAAAATGTTTAACTTGTAAGCAAAATCAAATGCATATTAAAATATATTTTTTTTATACCGGACATTATTTTTATTATAAAGTAAAAGGGACACTTGTCATATTATAAACTTTTAAACCGTAACTGTAATATTAAATGGTCCTTTTACTGAGTACATTAATATGACCCCTGTAAAAATTCGAATAGCAATTTCACACATTTAGCCACTGATTTCGATGATGCCCCTATGCAGTATTTAATTACCTCATTTTTACCTATAATTTGAGTTACATTTCGTTTGCGCCGGGGCTGGGTTTTTTTGAGCATTGTCCTTTCAATTAAATTAAATTGCATCGACAGCTTCCTAAAGAGTTCTTAATTCGAAATTTATATTTAATTTTCATTTCTGTCTTTACTTTCTGGCCAGTTCTAAAAAAACTTCAGTGCGACTATGTATTAGTATACCGCTCTCAAACACGCCTAAAGGCATGGTACATATTACATTTTCTTATTGCGTACTTTAATTTATATACAGTCTTTTAACAATAATAAACGCCTCTGTCTGTTTCTCCCCTAACTTATAAACCATCCAACTGATTTTAATACGATTTTTACTAATGAAAGAGTGAAAAACAAGGAAGGCTTGTAGAAAAAATTGAATCCTTGCGAAACCGGGGGCGGATAGCCTGTATATAAATCTAAATCCGATTCAATGTCATCAATATAATGATATTTCATTGCATAAAATAATTAATAAAAATATTTACAGCAATAATGTTTCGACGCTGGTAGTCAATATATATTTTTGTATGGAATGCTTGCATGTTATCCTCATTTTTGGTGACATATTTTGATGAATTCTCAATGTGTTCCATATTTTTTTTAATGATGATTATGATACGATGATTTAATGATGATTATGATTATGAACCAAAATCGCTTGGTTATGATACGATGATAAATATGATAGATACTTTAGATGAACGCGCGCGGCTGAATCTTGACAACTCTTTCACATTAAAATTATAAAAACATAATAATATCAAAGATTAAAACTAGCTTTTGTTCGCGACTTTGGGTTTTTTTATGAAACCTTTTATTCAATATATGATATTTTTGTCAAGCGCTGATATTTTTATTGTTAGATATTTTTAGTGGATGAAACTCTTTGCAAAATTTCAAGATGATCGATAAAATATACTTTCGGATATTTTTACTTTTGAACAAATGAACATAAAATTTTATTTTTTTGTATACGCAAAAAAACCTCAGAAAAACGGAAAGTGACAAGCGGACAAAAGCTATTATTTTATAAACAAAACAGAATTCACATTTAAAAGTCACAAAATCTCTTTTTTTTAGCATTGATTCCTTATACACGTATCTATTCTTTAATAAACATGACTCAACCTCTTTTCAAATTACAAGGACTTTTGGAGACGACAGAGTACGGCTAAAGGCCGGCGCATATTGGAGAACGGCACGGCAAAGTATTTAATTTTTTTCATAAAATTTAGAATCTTAAGAGCTTTGACAAATTTCATTGTTTTATGCGAAATACCACAGCACACCGAATGTTCTCCTAGCATAATAATAAAAGCACTTAAGGTACAAAATTCAATGAAAAAATTAAAACACTTTGCTGCATCGTCCTCCATACGGAGGCGGCCTGTGGTAAAGGGTAAAGGCCTATTGGGGTCTGTCGTCAGCAGTGAGTGTCTGTTCGTATGAATAAAGTGTTAACGTTTGTTTTGAAAGTTGAAAAGACTATTTTCAAATGGTACTGTGTTAACGCAGTTACGAGAATAATGAAACAACAAAAACTTTTCAATGCGTATTTCAGGGTTAAAGCAAACAGTATTAAAAAGCCGCGCGTGTGTAATTTAGTGGGAGAATTATTAATTACTTTTATCGTCTAATTTAAATCGATATAAAATAAAATCAGGGTTGTCAGAGACAAAAAGAAAATATCGCCAGTAAAACTCGCGCCTTAAAAGATTACCTACAATGTGCCATTGGGTACATTCTCAACTCATCAACTCGGGAAATTGGTCTCTACGATTTTTACCTCAGATTTGCAGTTTGCAATGAAAATATAGAACACGGTTTTTGTATTTGTTATTTTTGTATTTTAAAACAATATTTTATCTCGTAAATATTTTCTGATTTAATTTTAAATTTCAATCATTTTTTCGTCATTTACTCTTTGACGAAAATATAGGAAACAAAGATAGGGATAGATACGTATGTGTCCATAAAAAGGTAATTCGACGATCCTATTTAATGCTCTGTCACAAGGGTCCCGGGTTAGATTTCCGGCCAGGCCAACTTTGGAAATGAACCGTTTTGACAGACCGTCTGGCGGCAGTAGCTATCCCCTCCCGTAAAATAACAGCATGTGTGTTGTTGTGTTTCGGTGAGTAGATAAGGGATACAAGAGTCAATTTCCCCATCCCTTCTAATCTTTTATTAACTTAGGTAAAATAAAAACTTAGGTACTGAAATAAAATAATCGCAAATTTTATTTTTGATAAAACCTGAACTGGTTCGTAAGAGCTTTATACTCTACTTCTTTTGACACAAGAAATAAAACGCAGACGATACAAGTACTTAATAATGCCTAGTAATTAGAGAGAGCGTCGAGAGAAGCGTGGACAAATAAGGTTGCGTAGTTTTAGTTAGATCAACGTTGTGTGTTTGCGTATGTTATTTAGACATACACAGAATTAATAGTGATGTTCACATTATGAATGTTTGTACATGTAATTTTTTTAATAAATGCCTTCGAGGCTAAACTCATTTGTTTCATTTGCTACTGGCAAACATCTACGAATTATTGAAGAATCTCTAGATACATTATTTTAGTTGATAGTAATTAGACGTTCCAAGAAATCTCAACGAGCTATGGAAAGGGCTATGTTTGGGTTTTAAAAGGCTATAAATGAGGAAATCCTTGCACAAGCGAAAGTCAACGGCATAGATTAGTAAGATGAAGTGGCAATGGACAGGACCCATAGTACGGAGAGACCATGGATCGGCAAGCGCAGCGAAGGACGTCAACCCACAAGATGCAAAGACGACCTTGACGCCATGCCTAGGCGGTAGATCCATCTTGTTTTTACAGCTAAAATGATTATGATGCTGATAGAGTATTTTATTTAACACTAGCGACCCGCCCCCGGCTTCGCCCGTGGTGCAATTTTTATATACATATATGAACATTCCCCGTTTATCCCTCTTTCCATTAGTGAAAACCGAATTAAAATCGGTCTACCCGTTCACGCGTGATGCCACGCGCCAAGGGAAATAGGGATTCATTTTTATATATAAGAGAGAATAGATTACATAAGGTAAACAGACGACGTGACGTTGCGTTTTAATTGTTCCTTTTTTTAAATTTTATTTCATAATATCAGCAAAAACCCAATTACTTTCACGTTCGGCTGCCAATCTTAGAAGCAAATTCATATCCCAGTTCGGACAGTATTCGTATGTCATATATTGATTAGAAATAATAATCACGCACTCTAATGGAGATGAAAAACATTATGGAGAATCAAAAGCAATCACTCCTAAATTAATATTACAACCGCATAGTATGGAGAATTCTTTCTTTAAGTAAAAGTCCGTATACCGGCAAATCCTAGGGTTTTTTTTATGTTAAGGTCGATAGATAGACCGAACGGTCCACTTAACGGTAGATGGCCACCGTCGCCTATAACACAAGCAACGCCACAGGTGCTGCTAATTCTGAATTTTGGAGAAGAAGAAGGGAATGCGAATCATCGAAACACTCTCATGTCATGCGAAAGTATTGAAAAAAAAAAGCGATCTTCATGTGATAGAAGCTCCCGGCATAAACGATGATATTATTCAAATTCGTTCCTCCTTTAATTAATATCCATGCACCCATATTCTTTGGGAAATGCGATAATGCATACAGTTGTAATGAGCAGTAACAACTATATATTTTTTCATCGAACGAAGACTGAATTGGATTGAGCGGCGAAGCCGTTCAAATACAAAGTACGCGACGTTACGGTACTTTGGCGTTGGCGCCTTGACGCGCGCTAAATACACGTCCTGTTTGACGTACCCTTAGTGGCTGTCGTTGCTAATAACACAATCGTTGTCGTAGGGGTTGTATTGCACTTCCGACGTTAAAAGGACAAAGGATAAATGATAAGGTTGGAATAAGGAAATGGCATCGCTTACTCACTTACAGAAACAGCACACGTGTTGTTATTAGCCATGATTTATTATCTCACTGGAATTTTATAAATGAGCAAAAAATTCACGTTAAAAATGTTAATGAATTTTTGAACTTAATTACTGGCTGCAACTAAATAGGTTTGATTTTCAAAAATATTGAATTAAAAAAAAAATAGAGTTGTTTTTGATTTGACGTAAAAAATAAAAAAGAAGAATGTATTGAGAGACCGTAAAAGAAAATTATGTTTGATAGTTTTATTTTAATAGGTATAGAAAATGTTTTTGTTATAAATATTAGTTATTGTGGATTTGTAATATATAGAATATATGTGCACATATATGATGGAAACATTGCAGTGTTTTACTGTTAAAGAATAAACAGATCCCAGAGATATGAAGAAATAGAGGAAGTTATACAAAAATATTAATAAATTCTAACGTGAAGTAATAATAATAGTTTAACGTCACCTATTGTAGCTTATAAACTAATTGAGCCACATTAAGGGTACGAGTCCAAACCACTTTTCATATGAAAATTCATATGAATTGTCTAAGACAATTCAGCGCCGCCGGTTCATCGCTGCCCTTTCACCGCCGACATTTCATCGCTGGCCGTTTCATTGTCATTTAGTTAAAATATCAGCATCAGCATCATTAAAAAAAAACAATGTCACACAAGTTTCGAGTATAATAAGTCATGAAACACATTTCATAATAGACAATCTATTTTCCAGAACCAGTATTCCGGATGTACTCGCTCCGCTCACATTTAATTTCATAAAGATTCCAGAATCTAACCTAAAGTACAAATAAGTTTTGTAAGAGAGAGTGTCTTTTCGCCAAAACCAGTATTGCGTTTGTTCCGAAATCACATTAATTAAAATTGATAACATTTCAAATTAAATTTGCTAAAATAAAACATAAATGCATTTTATGAAAATATGTCTTTTCTGACGATAAACATCTGATAGTAATTCTTATGATTTCTACAATACTGCGCATGATAAACAGTAGGCCACAACGAACGGCGAAGAAATGGCCGGCGATGAATCGGCTGGCGCTGAAATGGCTTGGCGGCGATGAATCGACCCATCCCGAAAATGAGTTTGTCTGTTAATTAACTCAACGGATCATCGTGAAAAATTGCATACACATTGACAGTTGTCAGTCAGGACACAGGGCATCTTTTATCTAGTAAAAGTACTGTTCTCGATGGGCGATGAAGAAGTCGCCGGTAAAAGCTGTTAGCCGATATTTGAATTGTGCAATCCCGGCTACCGCGTCTACAAGAAATAGACGTAGCAGCTAATGGAAATATCACGAATTTACCTAACCAAGTACGTGAAGATAGACCATCTAAGCCATTTGGCCTGATAAAATGGCCGTCGAGTTTTATATACGATAACAAAGAAAGAGGAAGTAGAATGAAATTGTCGCTTTTACATAGACACCAACGAAGACAGGAAGCGACTAGAAATTATATTTGTCACGCTTTTAGTATTGAAAACAAATCTTGCATTCCGTTTCTTGTATTTCTTTTATTATTCTAATATTAAAAAAATATTATTCTTATAATAATGCATGTTTTACCACAGGAAAATAGGAAGCAGCTAGAGAATACATTTTATTTATTGAAAACAAATTCAACGTCTCACCCTTTATAATTTTTTAATTCTAGTAATAAAAAAAATAAGTTAATCTGCGAACTTCTGTCGTGAAAAGTAATTAAGGAAAATAATGTGGTTTATAAATAATTCGTGCCAAAATTTTCCTGACTTTTTTTTTATTTACTTACGAAATTTAGCTATTTTTACCTCAAAATAAAATGTAGGTACTCTCAGCGATCTTAACTGTTATCTCAACGTTTTGCCAATTTAATAACAAGTGTTATACCTTTTTGAATAGCTAAAGAGAAGTAGAAGTTTTTAAAGTCATTTGCAGAATAATTTCCATACAGTTTTTAAATAAAAAAGTTAAAACACTTAGTGAAAATTCTTAAATTCTAAACATTGTCAAGCAGTCTTTTTAAACTGTTAGTGGTAGGCTCAAATTTTTGATAATCATTTCTATTCATTGACATGCTTTCTGACTAAAAACATCAAAAAAACGGACCCTAGGAGCTTCAATAAAAAAAAAAACAATATAAAAGTTCAATATCTCCGTAACGGTTAAGTTTCGGACACCATATTACATAATTAAATCCATCAGATATGACCTGAATAATAACGTCCTTTATTATTCCGTACGACTTTCCCTGTATCCTTGTATATTAGCAAGCGCGCCATACAACTTTATTAACAAATCAATAAAACACTTAGACTTATGCTGTGAGCAATACCAGTAACAACAGATGTTTTTGTTCCCAAAGAACTTGTCTGAATTATGCAAAATAAAGTTGCAAACGATTACAATAAATCAACGAAGGTAAACTGCCTTTAATACTCCGTTCAATTTTATCATATAGACAGACTCGTATTAAGATAAAAAAATACGCTTTCACTTGAATTCGGCTGCAGGCTTGCAATTTTTAAACTCTCATTGCTTTTTTAACAATTGCTTTTATTTGGTTAGCCATTAAAATCATTTTTAAACGCACACGTTTGGTATGCAGCTTTCAGTCCTCAAATATGTATGAAAGATTGGATTTAATTCCTTATATCTTAGCTATTATGGTTCAAATTGATTGTGGAACAGCGCTTATCAAAGTTTGCCGAGGTTTGTAGGGCGTGTAGGTAGTTAGTCAGCGTACAGTCATGCTGACTATAGCGCCCCTCCCGCCACATTATTCGCGAAGCGTCGGAACTCGAAACAGCTGAGCGACGAACCACAGCGAGTAGCTTGGCGACCGCTGACTCGTTTGATCGTTATTCATAACAGAAACTAAACTAAAATACACGCTCATAATTTGAATTATTATAAGATAAACAAAAATGTGCACGTCCAAATTAAAAATCGAGTAAAACATTTACGTATATATAGTTTTCTGAACGCACCTTATTCAAAATTTATTGTCAAAACGTTTGCCAGTTTAAATTAACTGTCGCGTCAAGAGTTTAGTGTCAAATTTTGTGAAACAGTGTATGTATCGTTATGTGGTTTCGTTTACCTTAATTTATTTCGGTAGATTTTTTAATTGTTGTCTAACTGTTCAAAACATTTTTCATCTTCCAAGTAACTATATTTAATACATAACAGTTCAATTTTTTTTTAATATCCTTTGCGTCAAACCAGACACACCATGGAGAAGACAAACGGGTCCAGGCTTCTGCAGATGAAAGTGAGTTTTTATTAAATATTATAAAAAGCTATCAAATATTATTATTATTATTATTATTATTATTATATATCAAATATATTTAATATTGCTATATTATAATAATTGCTTATATTTGTGATCAATATTAAATAAATGAAAAATGTTTACGAATAGGATCTATTATAAAAAAATTTATATAAAATATAATATTAAAAATATTGGGAATTTAATAAACTTTGCTCGTAATATTATCCTGTGTTTCGCATGACGTCATATCCGCCAGATTTACTTGTGAGAATGTAAGTTCAAGGACTCTTAAGACACTTTTTTGTATTAGCATAAAAGGGTGTTAATAACTCTTTTCACTCAAATATATAAACGATTATTGACTTTTCGTTAGGAGTTAATAACGGCCTATATTTCTTTCACTATCCCACTTTTATGTAAAAATGTAAAAATGTAACGAAAAAAATGTTAGACTCAAAATGTAGGTAGTAAATTTTAAATTAATAAAATTAAAGTGATAAAATATTCTTTTACCGAATCAAAATCCAGCTAATATTATAATTGCGAAGAAGATGGATGTAGGCATGTACTTATGTTGATGGCAATAAGCCACACTGCGGTTCGCAGTCATAAATTGGACAGGCCCCTCTGGCGGCAATAACCACTGCCTTACAGATTCCACAATGAAATAACGGCATGTGTGCTGTTGTGTTTCAATGAGTGAATAAGGGATGCCCTTATCCTTAATCCTACTGTAGTCAGCAGAGCACTTGCAGCACCTGTAATCTTATTTGTTTTAATAGGCGCAGGTAGCTTGCTAAGTGAATCGTCACCATTAGCCTATCTGACTTTTACAAATAAAAAATAAAACCACTGAACGAATTTTCATGAAACTTTACTATAATAGAAATAATTTATACACCAGAATAACATATAGGCTATAATTATAAACACCACGGACAAAGTCGCGTTTAAAAGCAATGGTTAGCAATGTGGTGACATTGTTTTAGATAAATGAGTCATATCGCGTTAACCGTTTTATTTGAACGCGTCTCGTCTGAGAAACGAACCTTGACCTCTGACTTTGCGTTACTTGTAACATTTACTCAGTCATTCGCAGCATATTGTCTGTCTCCAAAGAATAAGACAAACAATTTTTTTTATTATTTACTAAGCTTTCGCTAGCGACTTCATTCGCCCACCGTGTTTCTTATTATTTAAAATCTTTATTTCTCATAGTTATATTTTCGTTAGACGTTGAATTTTTTATTTTTATATTTAGAGGGTCCCTTAGGAATAGTACTATTTTTCTGAATGAAAGTCACCCTATGTCTTTTTCTGTATCCCTGAGAACGTGTATGTAAAATTCCATGATGATCGGTCTAAGTGATCGGTTTAGTAGTTCAGGCGTGAAAGCGTAACAAACATACAAGCTAACATTCTCACTTATAATATTAGTAGAGATTTATTTATTAAAAAGAAAATATAAGTGATTCCGGAAATAACTCTTCACATATTAGCACAATATTAGCAAATATTCTCTCTTTACAATATTAGCATAGACTAGACTGACGCGCCCCGACTTGGTTAAATATCTTCGAAATAGTGAAAGAAGATTGAACCTTTGAAATAGATGCAGTGATGGTTCCAGAAATTGCCCTTCATATGTAACAAACTTACATAATCCTCTCTTCATAATATTAGAAGTTTAGTATAAAAAAAATACTTTTTATCTAATACTAACGAACCGCCCCCGGCTTCGCCCGGTGTGCAATTTTTATATATATGAACATTCTCCGTTTATCCCTCTTTCCATTAGTCAAAACCGAATTAAAATCGGTCTACCCGTTCACGCGTGATGCCGTGACCAAGGGAAATAGGGATTCATTTTTATATATTAAAGATATACATATAATAAAATGTAAACAAGCCCTGTCTGTACATTAAATATTTTTTCAAAAAAAAAAACGTACCGAGGTCAAAAAATAGTCTGTTTGTACGTTTGTGCACGCTAATCACAGAATCGGTTTAACCGATTTGAATGCGGTTTTCACTGATGCATTTTAGCAAGCTTTCCGTAACATTAAGTGTTTGTTTTATTCAAACGGATTACAAACAAAAAAGTTACGCACTATACCGAATACCACGCGTACGATGTTGCGGGCTCAACTAGTTTTTTTTTTTCTTAATAAAATAATTAATGAAATTTTGTATATTATACGCTCAATTTATATACGCCTTAGAGTGCTACCAATCAGATAACTGTCCCGAATCTTATTAATACAAAACCTTATTAATAGTCCCAGTCTTGTCGAAGATCACTGTCATTTATTATTTATAACTAAGTCTCTAAATAATTTATCTAATCTGAAATCACAAGAGTTTGATTTTTAATTGTATAAATAATGTTTATGGTGTTGCAATTCTTCGGAACGTAGTTTCGTTATTGCGTTTTCTCTAACTAACTTTCCATTTAATTCATCCATTCGCAATAAACACTCTCAGTTAAATCTACAATTTTCATAGGAGTTATCTTACTTTATTATTGTTGTTTTGTCTAATTTGTTATCTCATTCTTCTGTGCTGTTTGCCCGCGATTTGAAGCTCCGAGACTCCTGAGATAAAAGCCTCCAAACTTGTTAGAGAGAGAGAGAATTTTTATGGTCTCTACTGTATATTGGAAAGCGCAGCGTGGGTCGTCCTACGGCCATGTGGAGAGACGACCTGAAGGCAGGCGCGGATACATATGGGGGGCGCAGGGGGCGCGCGCCCCCCCCTTGACGCAGGCGGTCCAGCGCCAAGCGTAGTTCACGGCAAGCGGAGAGCGTTCCTCGCCGCCTGCGCCTCCCGCGTCAGTCGAATAATTGTACTTGCATAGGAAGCAAGTATTTGCAAAATATTTGCTTGTCTACCTACTTATATCTATTGCTTCAGTAGAGAGAAGTTTTTCAACATGCATTACGGCGTACAAAGACATGGCTGAGGTCGACAATGAAAGAGGATCGACTTAATGGTTTAGCTCTGTTGAACACTCACCTTGATATCGATTGTCCTGTCGACGATGTAATTAACCAATTTGCCAGGAAGAATAGATGCATGGAATTTGTCGTATAAAGAAATGAGAGCAAATTGTTACTTTGTATTGTAATTTTATGTGTATTTTTTATTTGGTTGATTGCAATTATTGTCTTCAAAACGGTTTCAATAAAGTTTTCTGAAGCTTTGCATGATTTGTTAGTAGGTACATCCATATTAACTCAAGATATCTTTTAGCGCCCCCCCCTTAAAAAAATTCTGTATCCGCGCCTGCCTGAAGGCTTCGCGGGAAGTGGCTGGATGCGAAGGACAGAAGATCGTCCGTGGTTGCGAGCCTTAAAAGAGGCCTGCATCCAACAGTGGAGAGACACAGGCTGATAATAATGATGATGATAACTGTATACTTGTTTATTATTTGTTGCTTAAATGAATATTATTAAAGGAGATTATAAAAAGTATAGAGACCTTGTGATACACCGGAACTGACAAATTAGATATTGTCATTCGTCATATTAAAATATTTTGGAATTAAAATAAGATATGAATAAAATCTAAATAAATATTAGGACATTAGGATAATAAATAAACATCAGGTTAGATCGCAAAAAAAATTGCATTACTCGTATTGGGATATCTACCAAAGGAGCAATTGATTTTCTATGTACGTTGGAATTCCACACAATAGTTTGTATCTCCCAATATAGGTAAAATCTATCTTACCATTGATTCACGAGCCCGTTGGATGAGTGGTTAGGGTGCTTGCCTTAACGTTCTGTCCGGATTCGATTCCTGGCAGAGTCAACTTTGAAAATGAACTTTTCAAAGTTGGCTCTGGTCTAGATCTGGAAAGTTTCGCAGTCATTTGGGCAGCCCGTCTGGCGGCAGTAATCAAAACAGAGGACCACCATGAAAAAACAGCATGTGTGCTGTTGTGTTTCGGTGAGTGAATAAGGACTGCCAGAACCCATTTCCCTATCCCCTCTCAATTCCATTCTTAATATCCAACTATAGTTGCAGCGCACTTGCAGCACCTCTGGCGTTGCTTGTGTTATAGGCGACGGTAGCCACCTACCATCAAGTGGACCGTCGCGTCGGCCTGTCTGCCGATCTTAATATATATCTTATTATTATTTTCAAGAAAATTTATTGTAACCGGCACGAACCTCATCGTTTATACAGTTTGTCCCAATTTACTGGCTTCGATTGGTTCCATGACAAAAGTGTCTAGTCCGGGTCACTTCGTGTCGTTAACACACAAAACATCAAATGGGCGACCTACATCACACATTATTATCGAATGTATATTACGTAAAAATACGCAATAAGTATTTATTGGTAAACGTGCGTGTATATTTTTTTAACCATTAGTTACTCAGATAAATAATAAAAATCTATGAATTATAATAAAGTCTATAAAAAAGAATTAGATTACAATAGACGATTCACGTCAAGTACCTACATAACAACTACATTTTTACTGATTTTTTACTGATTTTTTTTACTGATTTTTACTGATTTTTTTTTCTTTATGTTAAGGTCGGCAGACAGGCTGACGGTCCACTTTATGGTAGGTGGCTACCGTCGCCTATAACACAAGCAACGCCAAAGCTGCTGCAAGTGCCCTGCCAACTGCAGTAGGATTAAGGATAAGGGATTAGGAGGGGGATAGGAAAATGGGCTCTGGCATCCCTTACTCACTCACCGAAACACAACAGCACGCGTGCTGTTATTTCATGGTGGTCTTCTGTAAGGGGGTGGTTACTGGCGCCAGACGGGCTGCCCAAATGACTGCGAAAACGCAGTGTGCCCTGCCACTACTTTCCAAATCCAGACCAGAGCCAAATTTGAAAGTTGATTTTTTAAAGTTGACCCTGCCGGGAATCGAACCCGGGAACCCTAGCACCCCTAACCACTCATCCAATTACTCACTATTAACTTTGCTGTCGTAAAACAGAATTACGCACGTACGCACGCAAACAAGCAAACACGGTACGCACACACACACACACCTCTGTATAACAGAAAAAATGTATAAATAATCTATACCTAAGACACAAGAACACCAGGAGGGATGCAGTGCGCTGCCGGTTCGCAAGAATTTGTTTAGAGCACGCATCGAAATAATATAACGAGAGTACGCCGCAACGAAGTCCATATTGATGCTAGGCGGAAACCCATCCGGACCGTAGGTCTATCCCTCGGAATCCTATCCCATGATTAAAAAGATAAGGGAATTCCCGGGGAGATGGCCGTACTAATGTCAACGATCTATTGTAAAGGAATTAAGATAAATAAAATATTGAAAGATGCCAAAAACTAAACTTTAATTATAATTCTTACAGAACATTAAGGAAATGTTACTTTTTAATACTTAAACAAAAAGAAGTCTCCGGGAGGAGTTGTACGTCAACTCGCGGGCAATTAATTCGCGTATCTACGCGACTAAACGTAATTGTATTTTACCTATTTTTTACTACGTCAACTCGCGGACAATAGGGCGTACTGTACAGTTGAATATAAAAGTCATATAAATATTAAATTTAAAACTCGATATTGCTTTTTAATAAAACAAATTATTTTCAGAATAAATTGTTATTATATTAGAAATTAATAACATTTACAATAGTGCTAGCGATGGTGGTCGGGGAGATGACCTGTAGGTATTTTATTTGCCTTTCCCTTTGCCCTTGAGAGCTTTTAACTCCTTTTTTATTACCACACTTGGTATTGGTACATGGCATGACCGGGAATCGAATTCGGACCTCCCGTGATGATAGGCCGCGTCTTTCGCACTGCGCCACCGACGCCCTTTTATAATTAGCTCTTATAAACGCTTTATAAATAGTCAGTTCATTCGAACGCTCGAAACGCAAAACAGTTGACTGCAATTAACTTATAGATATCGTATAATGTACTCGTAATAGTTCCTCCCCGTGTCTAATAGTCTTCCCACACTCGAAACAAGCTACACAATGACAACAATCAATTATAACATGTTTTGTTATTGTTTACAACGCAAAATGTGCACAAACTTTGTGGGTGGAAGAAGGCTGGCTTCAAATCTGCACCCGATGTTGGAATAAATTAACCACCCACTTGTAGCGAACTGTATTGTTTTAATGGCTCGTTCACGGACGCTTTTTGCACATAACCGGCTTACTCTTTTAGACTTTTCTCATTAAGACCATAAAAAAGTAGATGTTTACGATTCCCAATTTTTTTTTAAACATATCAATAAATTTATAAAGTATAACGTTGAAATTTTAAAATAAGAATTTTATTAATGTATTTAATTTTTAATCCTGTATGTTAATTTAATGTATAAACTGTATTGCTAATTTAATAACGTGAGTTTATCCTGGTAATATTCTGGTGTTATCGCTTTATTTTTTCACAGCTGATCAGCACTGTGACCTCATTGTGCATTTTCTTCCCTTTGACTATTAATGGGATAAAATAAAAAATGAAGGGTAAAAGATGAAACTGATTCTCAAATCAATATTTTTGCTAATAGGTACGTAATGTTATATTTAATTATAGTTTGATATAATAGATTTGTAGTGCAATAAAATGAGCAGGTCGTCTGACGACGAATAATAAGGATTGTCACAACTCGTTCTTATCCTCATCTTATATCTCCTTACTCTATATCTTATTCCCTTTACATATTTTTTGCATTAAAGTCGCTACCACATTACCGAGGAGTAGTTTGTACCAATAAAGTTTTCACTGTTTGAATAATTTTTTGTTTGAATATATTTTTTAAAACAGGTATTTAAATTTAAAAAAAAAAACATTACTAACGTTTCCACATTTTTTTTACACGCGACAGTAGGTAGACAGTTGGACGGTCTACTAGATCGCCTATGAAAATAGCAATAATAGCAATCTGACCTGAACTATTATGTATATAAATATTCTACTAATATGATAATAATTAAAAAAAAATACTAATCTAGTTAGTCTGTGTGTAAATAGATAGGGGGATGCCTAATCAAATCAAATCTCTGCTTTGATTTTTATTAGAGAATAATTAACATAAAATGAAAATGCAGTAAATTATAAAATAAGTAACAACTGACGTGCCTAAGTTAAATATTGTTAACATAGCGTGATATTTACAAATAGATAGGTTTATGGGTTAGGCTGGGCACTGTCTGCCTGCACCCTCTGATCGATAATGATGGAGGCCTCGCCCTCTCGTCAGGATACACGCCCTATAATAGTCTTATAATATCATACACAGACACATTGTTATCTCTATATGTATACAAATTATATTTCATATAATTTCTTATTACATATAATCTAGAAGTTTCTTGAATTAAATATGTTTTGTTGATGAAATGATAATCATTTTTATTAAAATTTCTATATTGAATTTTTTGAGCTATTGTAGCTTCGCTTTTAATCAATGAATTTAGATAGTTTTGCTCTCAAGTTATAGGTTTTTCAGAGTTTTTAAAAAATTTAAACCAAAATTCTGATTTTTTTTCAAATGAATATGAAAATTTTGACACTCTTTTATGTGTCACCTATTTTACGTCCCATTAGAAAGGTTAGCCGCATGTGCGATAACTTCGATCTGGATAAAATTTGGTGGCTACATTTATCATATCAACAAGATTGTTGTTGCCAAGTCTAGAAGATTTTCTTTTGCAATTACATAATTGTATCTTATATGTAATTTAATTACAAAACTTTTTCGTTCCACAATTTTTTCTCTACGATTCAGATTTACTGAAATAAAAAGAAAAACGTAGATTTTTTTTCACGGGAATTTTTACAACAAATTTTTTTTTTTTGGGTCTGGGCTATCCAGCGTGAATGAAAAATCAACTTCAACAGTAGTTAATTCCAATGCTTTAGTCGAGTGGACATCTTTCTAAAAGACGCTTTTGTCAATATGTCTACATACTTGTTAAAATGGGGACACATTGAGATAAGGCGTATTATCGCATTTGAAAGCTTCAGCCATGTTGAACCAGTTCAGTTAGTACATGGAACTGATAACCGAGGCCTATTTATATTAACGGATACAATAAAGTGTACACACTAATATGAACTAGGCAAATAGTCGAAGGGCATACACAATTCAGCGGTCATAAAGGGAGCAAACTATCTGATGGCATTGATTCCCTGTGTGTGGTTGGTCCTTGTCATGTCTTGGTGTTGTGTTTATATAGGAGTGTTTATATCAAGTGAGCCGTCTACCTGTCTTTCATTAGAAATAAATCTTAAAAAATAAGGTCGCCAAAACCTATAATCTCATAAATGTTAATACATATGCTTCTGGTATATTTACCCTTAAATAAATTTAAATTATACGTTCTAAATATTAGACTCACTTATAGTCTAATTCTTGATAAATTTAAATTAGAGAATCCATACTAATATTATAAATATGTCTGTCTGTCTACCTGTTACCTTTCACGCCTAAATCGCTGAACATATCATCGTGAAATTTTGCATATACGTTGTCAGGGATACAGGAAAGGACATTTTATCCAGAAAAAAGTAGGTACTGTTCCCGAGGGATCATCTAACGCCGATTAGATAGAAGAAGTGGCAAAGCTATAACTGCAATAAAGACGTTAGGCATTACATTGCTCATTATATTTAGTCAGGCGTGATTTTTTATTTTTAAATCCAGGCAGATAGTTTGTTTATAACTTTGCAATTGTTTATGTGCGGGCAAAACATTTCAATACATTTTTCTAGACATCATTCCGAATCCAATGAGCTATCGCATATATTTTTATCAAGAATTAACACCAATTTGAACTTGTGAACTAGACTATTAGGTACCTATAGGACTATTAGTTTGTGACTATTAGGTACTTATATGTCGGAATGATTGTATTCCGAATTGGTAAGTCTTGTGTTTTTGTGTAGTATTTTTGTATATCTAATATATACATATTAAGAAATATAGTCTTCCAAATCTCAGCTAACTTCTTCTAAATCTCCGAACTGATTTTAATTTAATCTAATGGAAAGAACGTGGAGGGTTTGTGTATAATTTGCAGAAAAAATTGCATTCTTACGAAGCCGGTGGTGGATCGTTTAGTGATCAAATAAGTCTTTGCTAAATTTTTTTTTTTTCGAAATAACTTTTATCTTTATTATTTACAGAAGATTAAAGAAAATCTCTTAAATCTCTAAATCAAGAAAGTGTATCTGGAACTCTATAATGAATTGGTTTAATTCTTAAACACAAATATAAACATCAAAAGTAAACATAAAGAACGTGAACCGATACTCCACTTACGATAACTGACTGATAAAACCAGTAATTCAAAGCAGTTAGCCAATGCGTTCATAATCCACACTAATATTATAAATATGAAAGTAATTCTGTCTGTCTGTTACCTTTTCACGTTTTTACTACTCAACATAGGACACCAGAAAAATTCATCCAGAAAAATACTGTTCCCAAGGGGTCATCTAAAAATCATACCTAGCAAAGCTATAAATAATTTTTTGTCTGTTTGTCTGTGCGTCTGTGCACGCTAATCTCAGAAACTGCTTAACCGATTTGAATGTGGTTTTCACTGATGTATTGTAGCAAGCTAGTTTGTTTCATTCTAATCGATTTACAATCATATTACAATCAAAAAAGTTACGCGCTATACCGATTACGAAGTTGCGGGCTCAGCAAGTTGCTCATATATTTTGTCAGGAGTTATATATTTTTGGATTTGTTTGAATGAATGTGACTAAGACCGGAAAAGATCTATCGTTGATAGTGAACCACTAGAATATGTCGAAAAATATGTCTATTTAGGTAAAAGAATAAGTTTTGAAAGAAACGGCAACATATTAGAAATTGAAAGAAGAGTGCAAAAAACATGGAATAAATACTGGGGTTTTAAAGAAATTATTAAAAGAACTATGCCAATTGCTATAAAAACGAAAGTTATTAATTCGAGTCCTTTACCGTGTTTGAAGTACGGATGCCAATCGTGGAAATTTACTGCTACGACCATAAATAAAATAAAAACACCCGTCAAAGAGGATTGAAGAGAAGTATGCTCAACATAAAGAAATTAAACAAAATAAGACATAGAAAAATTAGGAATAAAACCAAAGCAACCAATGCATTGAGTTATGCCCAAAAACTCAAATGGAAGTGGGCAGGACCTCTTGCGAGACTTACGGACCAGAAATGGACCGAGCAAGTGACTTTATGGCATCTTTGGAGGAAGCCAAAGTGTCTGTGTGTCTTTGCCTGTGTGTATCTTAGATCAGTAATTACTGAAAGTGTGCTCAAGGCTGCATGAGATCATACCGCCTATAGGACATGCAGACGTACGGCTGGTTACCATCCTCACCTTGTCGAAATCCCTCTAATTCGGACCAAGCGTAAAAACATCTTTTATAATGCGCACTGCTAAGGATTAGAACTCCCTGCCGGCGTCTGTATTTCCGAGCTCATACAACCCAAATCTTTTCAAGGTTCGTGTGAATAGTCATCTTCTGGGTGAGCTCGCTCCATCGTCGGCCTCATCCTTCCTACATGGATAGATGCTGGTCAAGAGAAAACCCATCTTTAATAATAAAAAAAAACCGTCACTTGTATTAAATTACACGTAAGAATAAATTAAAAGCTTCATTCTTATATTTTTTATTTTTCAACACGGATGAAGTAGCGGGCACAAGCTAGTTGCCTAAATCAATGAAGAAGCAGACACTTGAAAGGCAATCGGTTAGAATGCATTTCGTTTAATCGAACATGATTGAAAACTTACATAATAGCCGCTGACGACATGTCTGTAGAACTATTTACAATACGTGTATACTTATACAGGCTGTTCCAGAATGAGTTGTCTAATTTATTAGAAGATGTTCTTTTAAACATTTATAGAGAATTATGGCTGCAGCAAGATGGCTGTCTGGCTCATTATGCTCGTATAGTTCGAGATTTTCTAAAGAATATCCGGAATATATGGTTTGGTCTATCGGGGGTTTTCGGCTTAACGTCGACTTCTGGGACATCCTGTATGTCCTAGGGATCCCGGATTCGATTCCCGGCAGGATCAACTCTGGAACCGAACTTTTTGGAAGTTGTCTCTGGTCCCGATCTGGCAAGTAGTGGCAGAGAACACTACGTCTGGAGGCAGTGACCATCCCCTTGCAGAAGACTATCCCCTCCTGACCCCTTATCCTTAATCTTATGTATAAGCCACCATCAAGTCAATCAAGTCCTACCATCAAATCTGTCAGCTTGTCCAAAAATTTGTTTGTTTTTGTTGTTGTTTGATCTACGTAATATTGTAACGAGAATCAATCGCATGTTTCAATGATGATTAGAAAAAAATTAATCGAATGTTCTATTTTATGATAATCAGCAGTGACATAATTTGAAGACAAAAGGCAAGAAACTCTCAAGAAGACAAAAGGCATAAAGTTAATCTATAGTTTTTGTAAAGGTTGGAGGCAGTACGCTCAAATGCGTTTCACGGTCTTATGGACAGCACGTCTGGTGGAAGTAACCACCCCTTTTACAGATGATGACGACCGTTTGGGGTTGTGTTTCGGTGAGTGATTAAGGGATGCCAGAGCCCAATTCCCTAATATAGCGCGTACTGGAAGTAGGAATCGTGAAATATCTTTCATGTCGTGTCGGAAGAGTACCCTTGGTGGTAGGTGTCTACCTTCAATTTCTAATGCATAAAATGGCAATAAAAACGCCATAAAATGGCAAATACGCTGCCAATCTTGATATGATAAAAGATAAGGGATAAAAGGAGTTCTGGCATCCTTTTATGGCACATGTCATATGCTGTAATTGACGGTGATCGTCTCTGAGGAACGCCGTGTGCCTTAACACTACAATCACAATGACGAACACAAATATATGTTTACATAATGAGATCATTAAAAATGAAATTAAAAAAACACCACGAAGTTATATTTAAAATTTTTTCTCCTAAACACATTTAACTTAATGATAAAGTCAACACACAATTTTCCTTCATTAAACCGAACGTATGCTCTATTATATGCAATGCAACAGATATTATATGCAATGCGACGCGACGACGCGAACGTCTGACGCAACAAATAATCGCACTGACAGTCATGTCATTAAAATGTTTTGCAAACCTATTTGTCTGTTCAAGTACCGTTTAGTCAGCTATTCAGCTTTAGTTGTTTGATTGATTTCCTACATAACATTGCATACTACTTACACAGTATATTAATTTAAAAATAAATATACTGCGCTACTTACTAATAATCTTTTTTCATAATAATAATAATACTTTTTTGATTCGAACTGCTAGCGTGTGGAACCAACTTCCAGCACCCTTGTTTCCACAATCCTACAACCCTGGACCTTTCAAGTTTCGAGTGAATCGGTTCTTAATAGACAAGCATGCTCCATCTTAGATCGCGTCATCACTTACCATCAGGTGAGACTGCGGTCAAATGCTTGATTTACAAAAAAAAAAAAAAAACTGTAATAAAACCGTAAATGAGCGGTATATTAAATATTTTCTCAAAAAAAAAAAAACAATTTGTACACGTTGCATTTATATTACCAAGGTCAAAAAAATAGTTTTTAGATTTTAGTTTTTGAATATAACATGAGTATATATACTAAAATGATTAAAATGAAAGTAAAAAGAAATAATATGAAACCAATAAAAAAAATTGAAATTTATCTACATCTATCTATCCACATGATGTATACTTATAGGTACATGTACTGGCAAGGCACACTGCATTTCGCAGTCATTTGCGGGCAGCCCGTCTGGCATCAGTAACCACATTCTTATGAAGAACACCGTGAAATAACAGCATGTGTGATGTTGTGTTTCGATGAGTAAGGGATGCCAGAGCTCATTTTCTAATTCCCTTCCTAATCCCTTATCCTTAATCATATTGAGATAGGCCACGCGCTTGTAGCGCCTACGTTCTTGTATTTATCAACAAGTAAACCGTTTACATAAAAATTTGAATTGAATGATCATAAAAATATTTTCAATAGTTACACCTACCTGACTTTATATTTAAATGTAAAAAAATCAAATGATCATGAAATGTTATTTATCTATCTATAAAAATAAATCATAAATTTATCTATATAAACCAATGAATTAATCTTAGTATCTTCTAATAATAATTAAGAAAGTAACCACTATGAGCCCGGTCCACCCCGTTCAAAAGACAAGGAGACACCGGGGAGTTTTAGTGGGTATTCCCAGTGTCGCTATGATCAGGCGCTGGGCGAACCCCACATACTCCTGCCGTCTAGCCAGCGGCAGGAGATCTGTAAGCAGAATACTCCTCGTCAACAAAAAAAAAGGTTGAAAGTGTACACACTTGTATCAAGTTGTACCAAAAACGCACTTGAATTGTATCTCGTGTACTATTCATTTAAACAGTTCAAGTTGACATGATTTCTTAAAAGGCATTTACCACTTTAGTGATGCCAATTTGGAGACAAGTTACGCCAATTAGGTTGGTGTTTATTCAATCTTATCGACATCGAAACGCGTTAGATAAATCGATTCACGGGCGTACATTTAATCGATTGATTTACGTCAAATGTAGGCACGTAGGTATATCTTGCTTTCTATATATTCTATATGAAAAAATATGTATTATAAAGTAAGTACATATTATGAAAAAAATAAAGTCGCTGTCCGCCTCTGTCTTATTCTCCGCTAACGTCTTCTAAAGCACCCAACGCATTTTAATACGGTCAGTAATGGAAAGAGCGATAAGCGAGCAAGGTTTGTGTGTATATGGCAGAAAAAAATTCAGCCAAGAGAATCCGGGGGCGGGTCGCTAGTTTAAAGTATTAGAATGTTATAATCCATTTTTTTTAAAGAATGATCAAAAAGGTAAACAAATATGGCGTCGCCAGGGCCACTGAACTGTTTTAGAGATGCGAT
Source organism: Bembecia ichneumoniformis (assembly GCA_910589475.2). Classification (NCBI taxonomy): domain Eukaryota; kingdom Metazoa; phylum Arthropoda; class Insecta; order Lepidoptera; family Sesiidae; genus Bembecia; species Bembecia ichneumoniformis. The sequence goes on along the minus strand of OU342537.1, from coordinate 3,738,853 downwards.
TTGTTCCATAGGCGTATCCATAGAGTTGACTCAGCGAGTAACTCATTTAATATTAATTATTAGGAGTAATCTTATTAATAAAACGTCGTTGTCAAACCAAAATCTGCTATGTGCACTTCTTTGAGATTCCAACATTTTGACCTTATTGAATAGCCTTAGTCACTGCTTTATCTATCGTATAAACAAAAACTGCTACACTGTTATGAGCGTTGTTTGCGAATTACGATCTCACGCTATGTGTAACATTTAGAATCTGTTATGTACATAAATTACTCTATTATCAATATAATAAATAAATTATTAAATTTTCATGTTTAAAAGACCATAAGTTTAACACCCTTAGTTTTAAACAAAACTCAACCTTTTTTTGTCAATATCTCAAAAGTATTTTGGTTTGACAACGACGAAATGCCTTTTAATCAGAAATCATTTCAAGGTTATAAATTATGATAAACTGAAACTTTAAAATGTACGTTTATGTAGAATTGTGAACTTGATAATTTATGTACGAATCAAAACCTCATATGATTCAGTCTGCGTTTCGCAGTCATTCGGGCAGCCCGTCTGGCGGCAGTAACCACCCCTTAAAGAAGACCACCGTGAAATAACAGCACGTGTGCTGTTGTGTTTCGGTGAGTGAGTAAGGGATGCCAGAGCCCATTTCCCTATTCCCTCCTAATCCATATTCTAATATTTTAAACTAGCGACCCGCCCCCGGATTCTCTCCGCTGAATTTTTTAGCAGAAGTTTGAAATTAGCGGAGAATCAGACAGAGGCGGACAGCGACTTTATTTTTTTATAATATGTACTTTGGTATTGAAAGTATTTCTATTTGGTGATTGAAAAATAACGGCGGACATCTTTATTGCTATGACGACCGGTGGTGGCGTCGCCAAGGCGACAGTGGCGCCCAAATATATTATTGGACGATCTCTCGGGAACCTAATAAATTTCAGGTTCAGGTAATAAACTATCTGTGTGCCAAATTCCATCCGTTAAGGTGATACACAAAATAAAAATGAAAAAAATGTCTCCGCCCGCCGGGGCGGAGTCCAGATCGATGCGCCCCGCTCCCCTCAACACAAGACGGCATTCTGTGTGTAAAAGTAAAACAAAGAATTCATTGAGTCGCATCGCGCTTTAATATTTATTTATTTGTAGTACTTTTTATTAGGTACAGCTAAATTTGCTACGCCTTAGTAGTGTACATGTTTTGCTATTATTATACAATATGTAACTCTAATAATAATAAATAATAATCCAAGTGGCAAAAAAATTAAGTGAAAAAATCTTTTTTTTTTTAAATTAAGTGAAAAAAATTTGAGAATGTTTGTTTTTGAATTTTTTGACTAAAATCTTATTAATATTAATTATTAACACTATTATTACACTTAATTATTATCAATTTTAATCACTAGCAATCTCATTCTTAGTCTGTAATTTTAACCATTTTTGTATTTCTAATCAAAATCCATTTATAAATCTGAATATATTTTGAATATAATGATTACAGTAATTTAAACAACAAATTAGAACAATATAATTGGCAGATATTAGAAATAACACACAACACAATACATTATTTTATCCAAAATATCTAAAATAGTAGCTATATAGAGTGGCTAATGTAACTTTAGAATGTTGCCCCGTCCGTGATTGAACACCAGCTTTTATTGCCAGTACTAATTATCAATCTACCCACATTTTTATTTATCACACTTCTTTGTTGGCGTTGACAATATAAGTTTGTAATGTTTACACATATATGTATTATAATTATAACATTTAATGTTTTAAATTTTCTTGTCACGCGCGTACAAGTAATTGCGCATCCGCTCGCTCCCGGCACATTCGCGCCCGCCGCCGCCGCTTTATTTTTTAGTGCAATGGAGAACACCAATGTTTTTTTTTTCAGGATATCTACAAAATAGGTGGGTCAAAATCACCAAGGTGGCAAATCACCTTCGCCAGTAAATAAATGATTAAATTCATATATTTTTTTAATAAATTAATGTTTGTAAATATTTAAATGTGTTCACATTGACTATATATCACACAACATACTTCAAAAGTTAAACATATTCAAAATTATTTAAAGAAATAAGTACAAAAAGTCATTTCGAGAACGCGTCCTAAGTAACATTTCTTAGAAACAAACTCTGGGAATCAACATAAAATAAAATAAATTTAACGGTTTTCATTACTTATTGGCCCTCAATTTTATCTGATATCACGTTATGGTAAACATTAATAAAAAATAAAAAGAAATTGAAGAAAAAAAAGTCGAAATATTATGTCCGACAATGTAAGCATCATTTCAGTGAACGCAGTTTTAATCGACGAAAAAAAATGTATTATTGAACGCAGCCTCTAGGTGTCTATGGCACAGTTGTAGGGGAAGATGTAAACAAAGTGGCTGTTATGAGAACTATTCGCCGATAAAATTAAAAATAAGTAGTAAGTATCTTTCGATTCATTATTTACAGTGCGTACATCAATAAGTCGTCATACCGGGAATGCATTTATTACCTTGGAATATTGAAAAACACTACATTTTATAGTGTTTAAAAGAAATTATAACCTCAAATATTTTACATTAACCAAGCCAGACATGATGTCAAAGATGGCTGCTGTAAAAATAGCCGCTTTAATTTGAAAAAGTCATTTCGGGAACGGTCATTTCGAGAACGTTACCGCACATGACGGAGCGTTATCGAAATGATGATGACGTTTCCGAAATGACTGTTTAGTTACTAAATTGCAATATGCTATTACTATTCATTATTAAATTTAGTGTATGTTGTGTTAAATACAGTTTTTAATTAAATGTTTAATTTTTTAGCAATATGGAGTCTCAAGAAGCTGGAAAAAGAACAAAACGTCCGAAAAAGCAACTTAACAAAAATAGTTCATCCTATTTGCGCGAAAGAGAAAAAACTAATGCCAGAAAAAGAAAATATTTAGATAAGATGACAGATGAACAGAGAGGTTAAAAGGGCTAAAGATAGAGCATATTATCAGAAAAAAAGCTGAAAAGAAAGTTAAGAACATTGCTTAGAAGACCGAGAGAGAAAAGCGAAAGCAGAGAAAAAAATGGAAAGAAGCGTAAAAAAATACACAGAAAAGAAGAAGGAATTATCAAATATAATAATAAATACACCGCCACATTCCGATGATGATATATCTGCAACACCTTCAGTGAGGAAAACAGTAGGAAGAAAAATTGTGCGGAAAGATAGAGCTAAAGCATACCGTAAAATAAAACAACAGGAAAAAACAATCGCTAAAATTAAACGTAAATATAAAACTTTAATTAAAAGACTAAAATGAAAAGAAAAAAGTACAGGAGAAAGCTCGAATACCTATTACTCCTAACAGCAAAGTTAACGCACTGATTAAAAACATCGACGTACCTTCTGAAGTACGCAAGAATCTATTATTTAACGAAGTTCTTATTACACAATTACAAGAAAAAGCTGATAGTTTGAAAAAAAATTCCAAAGACAGGGAAGCCTTCCAAAAATGTGTTAGTGGAGAGATATAGTAAGGAGTACAAGTTGCTTTATATGACCAAAAAGTTTTTGCCAAAAGAGAGGACGACCAATACGTCGATTCTAAAGTCTGATGCTAAAGTTCGTGAGATTGTTTTAGAAGCTGGTACATCTTACAGTCAAGGCAAGGAAAACCTACATCCTAATTTAATATCCACTGGAACATTTTTATTAATTAAAGTACCTACTCAAAAGAAAAATATCAATTACAGATATTATGTTGCCATCTGTCAGACAGGTGTCGATGAAGATGATGGATAAATCCTAGTAACTTTCTTGAGTTCAGCGCGTAACAGTGCCAAAAAATTTAAGTTAGTGTCAAACTATGTATCATATATTGCATTCCAGCAAATAATTAATATCATTCCTACGCCATTACTGAAAAGAGAAAGAAATCGAGAGTATTATTACTTCGATAATGATATTGAAGTTTTCGAAAATTTTTAATGTTTATCTTTTCACATATTCTTGTGTTCTATTAATGTAATTAAGAAAACTTGTTTTTGTTTAAAATGTTACTTACAATTTTACTAGAACTATTACATGTTATTAATGGTTTCATTATCACCATCAACATAAAGTTTAATGTGATTATAAAGAATTGTACTTGGCAGGGTACATCATCAAAAGACTGTAAAGAAGTGATTTAAGCTAAGTAAAGTTACATTTATGTTTAGAATAAACCTTATGCCAAATAACTAAATAACAATAACTTGTAAACATTTGATTTTATTATAATAAACCCTAAAATGCATTCACATCCTCATTCAGGCAACACACGCATCATTTCGTGAACAACTCATCATTTCCGGGAACATCACTAAAATCACAGAAAATACATCAAATTTTTAGTATTTAAACAAACTCCATGGGAATATTTAAAAAAGAGAAACTTTTTATAACTTCAGCTAATTTATTTATATGCAGGTCTGCCATATTTTCATATTTACATAATTGAATACATAGAGATAGTTACATAGCTTCGTTTGTTGCGGTATTTTGCTTCAAAACGCTTTTATTTGCAACTTTATTAAAATGTTTTAATTTCATAATATTAACTACATACTTCCTTTATTGTAAAGTGTAAAAAAGAAATATTAAAGTTATTGTTGAATTTTATACAAACTTTACAAAAACGTTCTCGGAATGATTGTTTTCAACGAAAGCTTTCTTTAAAAATAATATTACAAGAAAAGTAATTAAATCTATGCTTGCCTAGCGTAAATATGGTATATACACAAGTTAACTGATGGTATAAGCTCATCATCAAAATAATAGCTGACAATTATATTTATCATAAAACAGTAATAAAATAACAGTTACCTGTAACTCGAGAAAAAATAATCTGTTTTTATTTTTTTCCTATCTTCAAAAATGACTGAGATATTAAACCTTAAAGAACGGCTTCCGCGGCAAAATCCGACAAGCGACCGCGCTAACGTATGACGTCACTCCCTGACTCTACATAACATACCTTCATACTTTAGCTCGTTGCGCTCGCAGTCTCGCTATAAATTTAATAAAAAAAATTTATATTGGATCACTAAAAAGGTTAAAAAATATTGTATTGTGCCTATGTGTACCAACTCCAGTGTAAAATCACCCCGAAAATTGTTTTTTTTTTATGTACCAGGCGGTAATATTCGGAAAAAGTGGTTAAAAGTTGTGAAAAGAGCAGATCCTCTTAAAGCCTCTAGTTACGTGCATTGTTATGAAGATCATTTCGACGTACATCCAAAAGTGTTTCTTTTAAGAAATAGACACCTAACCTAAAACTGTAGTTGAATGTGCAGGGTGCAGGCCAATGTCCTCGCGAGTGGCGCGCGCGCCTCGACACGCACCTAGGGTTGAGTTGGTCTTGGAGATGACTTTTTGTTTTAAAAAAGAAACTAATGTGTATATATATAATAAATTTTATAAAAAAAAATTTACATAAAAGATACACAATACTTTAAATGCTTAATACATCCTTTACATTGATCACACCCAAACTAAATAACATCACTCAGTTTATTTGCTATAAAGGATGAAATGAACTTTTTGGTTTTGTACCTAATAAAAAAGGCAATATTTAAAAATGAAATTAAGAAAATGTTTGTCCCCCTGCCATTTGACACTCGACAAAAACAAACAGTTGCCTTTTAATAAAACTTGATTGAAATACTAACATAAGTACATGAGAAGTTACACATTTACTTACTTATTCAGTTTTATTCCTCGCATTTCAGCGGCTACATAATCACCATTCTCAGACAAATATCGCGCAACCATAAAATGTCGACTTTTGGTAGGTCCGACTGTCCTTTTACAAAACCCTCTTCCATCACTATGTTTATTTAATAACAATAATATTTAAAGTAATTGCTAACACAAACACTTAAAATAATAACTACAAACCACAACAATCAAATTTTATGAAAATAAACACTCAGCATTACTTGCAATCGGACAAGGACTGTAGGTGTATGACGTCATCGCGGTGGTGCGCGAATGAACGCAAATTTTAAAAAGCGGTGAAATTTTACAACGCTATAACTTTGGAAATCCTGGCCCGATTTATTGATTTATTGAATTTTTATAGTAATATTTGGATGTGTTTGTGTTCTCCATTTGATATTTTTTTAATTTTTTTCTATTTCAAATTTGTAAGTTTTTAATAAATGCCATATACATAAAAATTAAAAGGACTTTTATTTATACCTCATTTATGAATTAGTAAAACATTTCATTATAATAATATAAAAAATATAGGTATATATAAAAATTCAGTGCTACTCATAATACACAAATAATATTTAACTAAAATATAAAGTGACAAGTAATAAGTAGGCTAATAACTCGCCGACATGCCTGAGATGAACTACTATTCTGGGTGTACTATGCTATTACTTTGTAGTATTGAATTTGAGAATTCTTTGAGCAATAGACCATATAAATGTAGTTTCAACTTTCACTGCTAAATTTTAGCCGATTGTTACTGAAATGAGTTTACACAAGTGCTTACATGGAATTACTCTTATGAAATATATCTGCAGCATTTTGTAATTCTGTCAATACTTTGTCCGATTCCTGATGAATAGGTGATTCAATGGTTCGAGTACTCGAACACGGATTACTGAAAAAAAAAAAAAAAAGTTAGCGTAAATCGATGGAAGTACAAATAAGAATTAATACATCAGAATTCGGCCCCCACTAGTCTATAAAAATAGAAAAAATGAAACCGGCTTCATATACAAACTAGCTTCCGCTCGTTGCCGCGGGCTGCGCAGCCCGCGGGGGGATAGCCCTTTCGGGGGTGGGGAGGGGAAGAGGGGGGAGAGGGTGTCAATGGATTGTCCTCGTTGAGACCTTTCAAACGATACCCAACACGGGGGGTCTACTCGCAACAGTTACCGACGGTCTACCGAGTAGACCGCAAATGTCAAATTGTGATATTTGGTCTATTGCAAAAAATCCGTCTCCCGGAGACCTCTTATATGAGTACCAACACGGTGGGTCTACCTGCTACTATTTCCAAGAAAGTCCAAAAATGTGAAATTTGAAATTTCGTCGTGACCAAAAAATTCCTCTCCCCGAGACCTCTCAAATGAGCACCGACACGGGCGGTCTGCGACGCACCGCTCCAGAGATATTTACGAAAAAGTCCAAAAATGCAAATTTCGAAATTTTGTAGCGACCAAAAAGTTCGTCTCCCCGAGACGTCTCCGAAGACCCCAAACGCGACCCGGCTGCGTCGCGCCGTTTCCGAGTTACGGCAGAGGGGGTTCGAGGGGGGTGTCAAAATTTTCACTTTTCGTCGCTCCGACATACCCCTCGCCGCCGCTGCGGCGGATCGACCGCCGTCTCTTTTCTATAAAAGAACCTCTTTGAAGTTTGGTTTCGTATGGAGGGGGAGGTGGAGGGGAGGTCGAGTGATCCATTCGCCGTGCCCATTCGAAAAAGCCCAAACACGGGATGTTTCAGTCGAACCGCCTCCGAGTCCCGATCGGGGGGGCCTGAGGGGGCGGGGGAGGATCCGGAGGGCGGGGTGACGGTAACTAATTGAAAGGCTTCGTACTTTCGCAACCCTCCGATGACCTTTGCCGCCCTCCTCCAGCGGCGAAAGATCCCTAACAGAGTGCGATTTTGTACGGAGGGGGTCCGAAGGGGAGGAGGTGGGGGGAGGGCGACAGTCCCGGACGACGGACTTCCACGGGCGTTGGTCATCCGCCAAAGTAACCGCCGCCATAACTCTCACCGTTTCGGAGCTGCGGGGATTCGAAAATCCGGACGGTTGTATGGAGCGTAAAAAAAACGTATGGGGGGAGAGGGGGGGGGGGTCGCGATGTGGTCACCCCCGATGACCCTCTATGACATTCCGCAAAACCGGGTCCTTCTCGGGTTGATAGTTTCCGAGATCCCGTCGCCGACTTTTTACCAGGTCAACATCCTCAACATCTCGGATTTTCCTGGGTGGTTTTGGGGAATCCCCTCTCCGATCCGCTACAGAGGGGAATCCCCAGGTGACTCCTTCATATCAGAACAAAAATGTCAATGATAAGTAGTGGTAATTCGGTTTTATGGTATATTAATTAATTAATTAATTAATTAATACTAAAAAAGTATTAGCTGATTGATTCAATTCAAGAAGAAAAAATATTTCGAATTGTAATACAGTTTGTCTATTCCCTTGCATTATTATCACGGTTTACATGTTTGAATTCATCGTTATAAAATTCGGTTTACCTTTTATTATTTTCTAATGTTGGCGAAAAAGAATGAAGTTTCTCAGGTAATGGCGACTCCACTTGATTTTGTTCGCTTGAACCTTGCGCTCGTGGCATTGATATTACATATTTTATTTTCGCGTAGTAATCTGCAATGGGTAAAAAAATGTTACAAAAAAGAATAAATTATCATGTGTAAGCGCTTACTTATCTAAAGATAAACAAATAAAAATATATTATTGTTATAAGTATGTGCATTAAAAAAAAAGCTATTATATTGACATTACAAAGAGATAGTTAAATTTTATTTATTTGTTTATATTATATGTTGTTAGCAATTCGATTTCTAATCTCGGTGATAAAACCAATAAAAAAATCATATATAAAAATCCAAGTACTTTCATGCTGCTATCTGGTGCACATATTGGGAAATGTGATTCTAATACATACAAAACAAAGATACAAATTTTGTTACTAAAAATCATAGAGCGTAATAAATTGTTAAAAATGAACGTTCTTACCTTTTCTTTTGTCTCAAATTACTTGTATTTTTTTTTAAACGTTTCAAATTCGACTTTCTTTTCTTATAATTTTGGAATTCTTGTTTGTTTCCCATCTTTCAATGTTTTTAGTCACTAAATTATCCCTAAGACGAATTATAAAGTTTAATAATATTATTATAAAGTGTATTCACATATATTTCAATATTTATCTTTATTATCGGGAGCAAAGAGCGCCAAGCACAGGTCCGTCGTCGGCTATGGCCACGAGCAACTGGGCGTAACACGAAGCAGTTACAAGCGCTATTGCTTCTCCACGTGCGAAAAAGAAACAGATAGAGCGCTCTTGCGTCTCGAAACAAATAACGTAAGCGCCCGTTGTTAAAATATCAATTATAAAAAAAAGTAAATCACATAAACATATTTTAGTCTAAACAAATGATAAAGAATTGTATTTACTTTGTGTTTACTAACTTTTATCAGTCTAATATGGCACTGTTTAAATACAATTTGTGATAAATTAAAATTAAAGGGGTTACTTTAGAATTTTTTTCTGTCGAGAAAATTTTAAGCTATCGTGTTTTGGCTCTAAACAAATGTTGAATTATGTAGTCAAATAACCTATATCAGAAAATTTTAATTCTGTGCTAAGCAAATCCTGAGATAATTGCAATCAAAGAAACACTTTTTTCTTACATATCCTCTTAAGTAGTTTTTACGTGAAAGAGTAACAAACATACATCCTCACAAACTTTAGCATTTATAATATTAGCAGGATTTTTATTTCATAAAAAATATTTATGAGACCTGTATTTGGTAACGACTAAAGAGATAAATTTATATTCCGCAATAAATGTTGGATAAATAAACGTTGCCAAACTAGCGACCAAAAGTTTGTATTTAGTTAAACATGAAATTGTGCGTATCTGACGAGTGTGTCCTAAATCGACATTTGTAACTAAGCGACAGGTAAAACTGTATGACAAGCATAACTAGATGAAATTTGCATACTCATAGACCATCTCCTGGGCATGGTCGTCTCGTCTATCTGTGTGATTCATTTTGAACACATTCTATTCCAGGACACATTGTAACTAACATTTAATTTATTTACATGACATTATTGTTAATTCATTTTATTTCGCCATTTCCTTTCATTTATTTAAATTGTGAATAGTGTAAATGTTAAACATTTTACTAAAGGTTATTCTTGTGCGTTGCCGAGCGCAATAGAATAAATGAATCAAGGTGGTAAGTACAATAAACTATAGAAGCGGATAAAAGAAAACGGTAATTAAAAAAAAACACATTTTTTATAATGAAAAGACGAGCCCGTTGGATGAGTGGTTAGGGTGCTTACCTTAATGCTCTGTTCTAGGGTTCTCGGGTTCGATTCCCGGCAGGGTCAACTTTGAAAAATCAACTTTTCAAATTTTGGCTCTGGTCTGAATTTGGAAAGTAGTGGCAAGGCACACTGCGTTTTCGCAGTAATTTGGCAGCCCGTCTGGCGGCAATAACCACCCCCTTACTACAGAAGACCATCGTGAAATAACAGCACGTGTGCTGTTGTGTTTCGGTGAGTGAGTAAGGGATGGCAGAGCCCATTTCCCTATACCCCCACAGCGCACTTGCAGCAACTTTGGCGTTGCTTGTGTTATAGGCGACGGTAGCCACCTACCATCAAGTGGACCATCAGCCTGTCTGCCGACTTTAACATAAAAAAAAATTAAGATTAATTTTTACTTGCGTCGACCTCTCTTACAGTTTGTACAGGCTTTTCAGGGTAAAATTATTAATGCTCACAAAATCAAATAGGTAATTTGTCAAATGAGTTCCCACGAAGTGTCTAATCGTCGTTTTGTATAAGGTCGTTGCCATTTTAGTATCTAAATTGCACGAACGATGTGCTCTAAAAATGATTTATGAATCCGCCATCCGTTTTACAAAGAGCTGTTACAATCTCCCAAACTACAGATTCGTCATACTTTGTGGGCCGCAAAGGCTGACGTTGGAAGGTCGCACAATACTGGTGCTGGCCTCGCTACACTAAATACAGCCTCGGCTATTAGCAGAAATATATAATTTTAATGTACATTTTGACAAAAGCGGTGACATTGTAACATTGAAATGGCAAAATAATCCTAAAATTCTAAGTTTTTGTCAATATTACTAAAAAAACCACTTACAAAAAGCTTGTAATGACTCCTACAATCAGTAATTTAAGCAGCTTTTTAGAAGTTAAGAAATCATAAAAAAATGTATTGTGTTATAGACAATGTTCTTTATGTAACTATTATGCCGTTTGTTTATGTATATCTCTTAAAAGATACTTATGTCACAGTTTTACTTATATATACCACCCTCTCACAGAAGACCGTCCTTTTTTTTACGTTGGGAAATCCATCATGGATACCCGGCAGCGAAGGGGACGCTGCGGGTTATGCCGGACTCCTACCGGCTAAAACTCAACGACTTTCTAACGCGGCCTTAGATGGGCGGGGTCGCAGGAACGTTGTTGCACAACTTCGGCAGCCCGCCACGACTGTCCAGCGCGGGGAGACCTACGCTCCCCGTCGGAACCTCGGCGTACCCGAAAGCGGAGGTACGCCGGTCATCTCGGGGACCTCACAACGGGCGGTAGTCTCCCCTTAGACTGCCGCCCAGGTCCTGGTCAAGGGGGAAGGTGGCGGATATAAGCCAGCCGCCTGCGCCCGCGCCTCCTCCGGCGGATCGGTTGGGAGAGGGGATCCTCTTCCCGTTGCCTTTCCGCCGCTTCCTTGCGCGACATAACGTGCTCACAAAACGTGAGCATCGCCTGTCACGCACGGAAGACCACCCTGAAATAACAATATGTGTGCTGTTGTGTTTCGGTGAGTGAGCAAGGGATGCCAGAGCCCATTTCCCTATCCCTTCCCAATTCCTCATCATCAAACCACTGCCCTACTGCCCGGGATGTAATATAAAGAAGAAAAATCAATCATAACATCAGTGGTTTTAATTCTTTTTATTTTAATTCTTTTGACCTATCCTGGTCTCAACTTCCTTCTAAAGGTACATATACGTATTCATCACTGTTGCTTTCAATAACAAACCAACAGTAATTATATGACGTTATCACGTACAGTGGTCACCATAAAAGGTGACTGCTGACGAATCGAGTACACACGTTTATGGCCTGGTACATTGAGCCTGGACCCCCGCACGTGGGTGGCTTCGTGTAGAAACTGGACTGTGATCCCACGCAACAAAGCCTAAATTAGCTTGACAATATTGCAATGATTATGCTATCTCGAACTCTTAAGACTTTATCAAATTATGCTGCAATGTAATGGAAAAATTAGAAAGCGTAATGGATTTATTATGTCAGAGTGATGATGAGATTAAAGATTGTTCCTATATAAAATTTTTCGATATGAGTATTAGTCCACTCCACTATAAGTAGACCGTTGAAATAAGTTCTCGCTGCACCTCTCTCGGTCCCCTTTGTCGTCATACCCCCGTGTCCCTGTACCGCGCGGGCGAGGACTCATTTAAACGGTCTTAAAATCTATCTATAAAATCATCTATAATAAAAAAATCTGTATTTGCCAACTATAAAATAAATTATTTTCTGTGATTTATTTTTATTAAACTAGATTTAATAAAAAATAAATTATTTTTTCCACCATTTACTTTCTCTGTAATACGTTGGATGCAAAAGTGGGCAACCCTCTTTATAATAGTATCTTCATATTAGCCAGAGCATTTTCAAATAGGTGTGTAGGTCACATTATTACCTCACATTATTCTTGAAAAATATTAAAAAATAGTATTTACAAATTGCAATTATTTCAATTTGTAAAAGACTAATTTTGCAAGCAAACGCTTTTCTCGTGGCTCCATAACACAGCGGTAGTTCACAGGTCATGGTTCATGACATTGGAGGCCACGTGGTTAGTTGCTAAGCGACCATAAACCAACAAATAAAACCTCCCTTTACAGCGTAACTACCATTCAACTTTTGAGATTGCCAAGGGAGGCATGTAACAGCTAATATTTCTATTACATTCATTCGAAAAGGTTTAAAAGTTTATTGAAGTGTTTAGAGGAAAATGCAATAAAAGAAGATGACGTGCTTGAAATATTAAGTTTAAGATGGTTTCCCGTAACTTCTCTCAGTCTTTAGACCATGTGAATTGGTGGGATCCCGAGCATTGGAAATTTCGTGGTCCTCGGAGCGTGTCTTCCGTGTCTTTGGAAGCCGCTGATCCAGCAGATATTAGGAATGGATGGCTCACTCTACCTGATCCAAAGGTACCTAAATGAACATTAAAATATAAATTGAATAGAATATTTAGACAGATATTTAAAAGAAATAGTATTTAAGTAGGTACTAGTGAACTAATGAATATATAATAGGTAGTTACTTCATGAAGTGACCAAATTAAAACTCATAATCATTTTAAAACTTATTCGACTCTATTGTTTAGGTTACTTTATAAATAAATATTTGCATTAAAATGTGTGCCATGAAGGTAAACAAATAAAGTTGATAGTTATCTGCAATTGGTTTTGAATGGGTACTAAATGTAACGTTATATAGTTGCGTTGTTATATTTTACGTCATTGATATTAGTTGACGTCTTTAAAATTGAAATGTTTGTTTCAAATGACCTTGACTTCGCCACCCCATTGAGTTGGAGTGAAAATTTAACCAAGGCTTATCAAACATAATGTCAAACAACCTTGTTATAAATTTTAAATTAGTTATTTAACTATTGGAAAATGTCTAAGTAGACATATGTTTTAAATTTAGAATAATATTGACAAATGTCTGTAAAGTGTAATCAATAACGATTTTTTCGAATATCTTAGGTATTAATAGCAGTAAAATTTATTGTTATCTATGATCTGAAGAGATGTAGCCTCACACAGTGTGTTCTACCGGCTGTACAATGTTGAGTGCTTTGATGAGTAGTTCCAATTAAGCCAGTTGATTGTTCCAGTTCCAGTTGCACGCTTTATAATAATAAAAAAATAAATAGCGTTTAAGTTTTAATTAAGTAAAGTTTAAAATTATATTTTTTTTACATTTAATTTAATAAAATCGTAAACGGGCCGTGTCGCCAACGGAATTTGATACGAGTTTCACCTATACAATTTTGACAAACAAATTTCATCCATGCGAAGCCGGGGACGGGACCCTAGTAACGAACTAAAACATGAAGAATAAGTTTCAGGTATAAATATTTTTGTGTAAATTTTCAACAAGATAAGATTTAAGTAATGTTTTAATTGCGAGCAACAAAAAATATTTTGGGGCTGACAATAATAGACAAAAAATAAACGACAGACAAAGATTTAGACAAAGCATAGGAAAAAAAATATAATAAACAACTATGTATATCATTAGAATTTATTTTCGCGACCCTTTATATAAAAAAATCTGATTAAAATAGTTGTTTTTGATTCTGGTGATTCCCTCATGAGAAGGGAGTTTTTAATTAAATAAATGTCGGATACACATTCTGCCATTAATGATGAGGCTTAAATATGATCAGTTGAAATATGGGCAATTATGAACGAAATTAAATGTCAAAAACCCATCACAAAATGTAGCAGGTATTAAAAGCACACTCTAGCGAGTAATTTATATAGTCCATTCATTCAAGCTCATCCTTTATCCTATTTTACATAGTACTAGCGACCCGCCCCCGGCTTCGCCCGGGGTGCAATTTTTATATATATGAACATTCCCCGTTTATCCCTCTTTCCATTAGTGAAAACCGAATTAAAATCGGTCTACCCGTTCACGCGTGGTGCCGTGACCAAGAGAAATGGGGATTCATTTTAATATATAGAGAAGATATAGATATAAAATAGATTAGACATTTTTCCTGTTGTCATTGTCCTGTCACGATTAAATTCGCTTCCCTTTACACTTGTTGAAATCTACCGCGTGGGTGAGGGAGAAATAAAACGTTGAATAGTCCATTTAATTACACGTATAAGAAATTCAAAAATATTGTGAAATAAGGATTACGTATAACGTCTATGTGTAATGTAATGATTGTGTAATAATGCATGCGATTGATAACTGTGTACTGTGTACCATTTATTTAAAACACAAATTTAGAATACAGAATGTATGAGTTTCTTTTTATGTACTTCCTCATATGATCCCTCATAATAAAAATAAGTTAAAAATATGATGGTCATAGTTTTTTTATTATTATTTAAATGTCGTCAGACAGGCAGACGGTCCACTTGATCGTAGGCTACCATCGCCTATACCACAAGCAGCGTCACACTCAAGCGCGCTGCAGACCTTAGCACGATTGAATTAGGAAGGGATGGGGAATTGGACTCTGACATCCCTTACTCAATTACGAAAACACGAAAAAATATAAACAATCCGATTTATTTTAAATTAAACAGAGCGGGTGAAACCGCTGTTATATAGATAGACTCCAATAGTGCCGACGACTTCAACCGCGCCCTTTTTTTCGTAGGCGTTGAATTTTGATTTTTCTTTTTAGATGATCCCTCGACAACATTTCTTTTTTCTGAATGAAGATATTTTTCTGTACAACGTGTATGCAAAATTTCATGGTAATCGATAAAGTACTTTCAGAAATTTACGGTTATAAATTTGACGAGCCAGTTGGTTTCGATTCCCGGCAGGGTCAACTTTTAAAAATGAACTTTTCAAATTTGGCTCTGATCTGGATCTTAAAAGTAGTGGCAGGGCACACTGCGTTTCGCAGTCATTTGGGCAGCCAGTCTGGCGGCAGTAACCACCCCCTTGCAGAAGACCACCGTGAAATAACAGCACGTGTGCTGTTGTGTTTCGGTGAGTGAATAAGGGATGCCAGAGCCCATTTCCCTAACCCTTTCCAATCCCTTATCCTTAATCCTACTGTTGTCGGCAGCACACTAACAGCACCTGTGGCATTTCTTGTGTTATAGACGACGGTAGCCACCTACCATCAAGTGGGCCGTCAGCCTGTCTGCCGACCTAAACATTAAAAAAAACGACATTCGACTTTTATATACATATATTTAAATATACAAAGTGTGTACACAAGGCAGCGCACTGGTAATGGTGTTGCTTGTTTCCTTAGACGACAGTAGCCTTAATAACATTTAAAAGAAAGTTATTTTCTCTATAATTTTTTAGTCTAAGATTATGTAATGTAGTTAATCGGTTTCAGGAAGTAGGAACGAGAACGTTTCTATGTACTATTATGTATTCGCTCCCTCACGAGATTTCAATCATGTAGCTGTCGGGAACGCGACGTGTGTAGCTAATTATATCAGTGGGAACACGCAGGACTCGAGGGCTATATAGTCTAGTGAACAACCAAACAAAAAACTAAAAGGTACTATCGGAAAATTTATCAGTAATGCACAAATATATTTTTTGTCAGGAATCAAACGAAGACAGAATTAACATTCACTCTGATATTTTATCTACTGATAATTTTTTAATCTACTTAATCTTTTTTTTCCTCCCGATGAACGTTTTTATTGTGAATACGCCATATAATTATAAATAACATTACTATGGATCCCATATAAATCATTCTGACAGTATATAATTGTTATTGTGTCACTGTCCAATAAATACACATTTCGTGGCTACCTTAGTATCTAATATTTTTTTAAGTGATTGAAGCTTAACATGGTAGGAAACCGGGGCACAGCTTTTTAAAAATAATATTTAAAATTTTAAATATAATATGTAAATAAAAAAAGTAACAAAATTGATATTTACGCTAATGAATGTTTTATTACAAAAATAAAAAAATACCAATAATTTTATTATCAATGAGTGACGAAGTTTCTAAAAGAAGAAAAAGTTGGTTAATTTCTACTTTTTATAGTGTCTCGCATCGGTAATTGCACTTCTGCAAGCAATAGTACAAGTATAAAGCTCGATGCATTAATAAGTAACGAAGTTGCTTAGTAAACATCGGATTAGTCACGAATCACGATATCGTAGGCCGCGCACCGTGACTGAGTTACATCATGCACAAAATTTACATGAGACCTCGGTGACTCACACCATATTCGGTCCGAAGATTTTCGCAAAAAAATATTATTGTTTTCTGGTGAAAGATGGTGACCCGTCCTTGGTTTCGAACGTATGCAATGTTTTTCTACAGATTATTTATATTTCCTCTCCTTTAATGAAAACCGTGTATAAATTATATATAATTACTTTTTCTGAAAGTAGACAGAACTAAAATTTCAAACGTGAATTATAAACTAACACAAATAGTGTCTGAGCACATTACCATATTGGGTGGCCAATCTAACAGTAACTACCACTTACCGTACCTAATTACATTACTTAGATGCCCATGGTACTTACTACTGATGTCATGGGTGATATTTTTGATCACGGTTGATACTACATATTTGTGTCACAGGTAATATTTTTGCCGGTAGTCTTACTTAACTACCACGGAAGATTCTTTTTAATTTGGGTACTATGTGCTTAAATATTTAAATTTATTTCTTTAACGAGTGGAAATCTTGCATAAGATAACCTATGCATCTACGCAGGTGCCTATGATAATGGTGAGCCCAGGTCCATTATCCACATAACATGCAATACACACTCATACATAGGGTATGTGAAATTCTTACTTACTAAAAACCTTCTTCGTACATGGACTTGGTTCTAGTCCTGAAGGTACTTTCAACCGTCACACCAGTCGTTCATCATCATCATCTCTACAGTAGGACGTCCACTGTTGGACATAGGCCATAAATTATGTTATGTTGGACCAAATAAATTTCATAAATTTACAATAAGACCGGTCAGGAGCAGCATGGATCAACTGTCGAACCGCGGCCCTTAAACACTAAGAACCTTGATCTATAGCGGTCGATAAAAACTTAATCAAAGAAATCCATCAAGCAAGAACCTTCCGGTTCTTCGTGTTCTTGTCATCTGATGACGTCAGAATATGTCAGAAGTGTTTCCTGTATCGCAAGAAATAATAATAAAATCGTTACCTACACTGTATTGAAAAAGGCAAAGGCGTTTGTTATTTCAAGTTAATAGGAAGGACTTCGTGTACATAATACTGAAGTATATATTTTTTAAATAGAATTAAATTAAATTAAATATTTTTAGTATATTTTTTTATACATTTAAAGTGATTTTATACACTGCTCGACATGTCTGTCTATGATGAGACCTTATTGGTTTTGTCGTTGATTTTCATTATCACTATGAAACGAATCGGTTTATGTTGTTAAATCCATATATTATACATACTAATACTAATATTATAAATATGAAAGTAACTCTGTCTGTCTGTCTGTTACCTTTTCACGCCTAAACCGCTGAGCCGATCATCATAAAATTTTGCATGCTCGTATTCAGGGATGCAGGAAAGGACATAGCGTACCTTTCATCCAGAAAAAAGTAGTGTTCCCGAGGGATCAGTCCCAGAGTTACAGAAAGACAGTCATTGTCAATTTATTTGCTAGTAAAGTGACAATTGCGTAAAAATTGTATAAATTGCATAATTGCCTAATTTTTTGAAAGTAGAATGTTTCACAATGAAGTTTTAAAAATTTAATTGCTTCACTCGGGCAAAAATTAGACCTTCGAACTTAACTATCTTGGGTGTATTAAATCACTTGTATTAAAATCTACTATTGTTTTTATAAAAAGTAGATAATAAAATGTCTACGTATATTTATTTTACGTCGTCATTTTATAATAGGAATTATTTACAGCTTAATAAACATAGGCAACTAATACGTACATTGTACGTGTGCAATCCCCCTTTATTCGCCTCGACAGCCGCCATTGAGGTCGATGGCAGCGGGTGAGTCAGAAGGCGACCGATTGCCTTGCGCACGCGCCGTTTATAGGCATTATAAAGTGGCCACTACCAACTTCACTCGTACCGTGTATGACCACGTGAACAAACGACATACAATTAATGCATGCATTGAAGAGGAAAACATCAATATTATGTGAATAAGATAGGCGTAGAAGAAAGATTGTAATATATTTTATAATAGGTCCTAGCTGACTCATCATCGATAAATGATAATCGCAGTGATATAAACTCGTGACGACGATGTGAGGGATGTCCTCATCACGTCCATCAGCCGTGGACGTGATGAGGGATTCATCATCACGTCCACGGCTGGAAATAGACGCCTATTATAATTTTCCAATAGGACAGTTTTCAGCCTCGATTCAGGTCCATCCATACGTCCAAACGTCCATCCATAAGGTCGTCGGTCCACCTTATGGATGGACGTTTTACGCTACACTTGAAAACCTCGAAAACCTTCCGGCTCCAGCGGCCCGGATCCTGCCCATTACCACTTCAACTTACTAATTTCGGTCGATTTAAATCTTTGAATTTCGGTAACTTAAAATAAAATAAATAAAAAAATAAAATAAATAACGGTAAAATAAAATAAATAAATAAATAAATAAATAAACTTGCGTTTGTCTACGGATAGCTCTCTCCATAGCTCGTTGAGTGACGTATAGCTTTCTTACGAGGCCCATAGTTCGAAACCACGTTACAGCGCCAATCACTGGCAACACAAAAAACCTTTGTTTCAATATTATGTACTTTAGAATATTTTGTTTTTATTTTATCTATACTAATATTATAATGCTGAAGAGTTTGTTTGTTTGAACGCACTAATCTCAAGAACTACTGGTTCAAAATGAAAAAATCTTTTTGTTTTGTCCATTTATCGAGGAAGGCTATAGGCTATATAACATGACGCTATGATAAATAGTATTATATATAAGCAGTGTCCAGTACCGCGCGCCTCATGCGCACGCCGGCGCCGTATGGGCCGCAGCGAAGCGTGGCCGAGTTCAGCTAGTAGTTTATATTTTTTCTTTGTCAGTCTAATAATGTATTCTACGTATAATTTATTTATTTTATTTATTTATTTTATTAGGAAGCCAACGCAGTATACAATCATCCTTATACATAAACACATTCAAAAATTAATTTACAATATCGTATACTCCACTTATAGGCTAACTTGGCATGCACTAAGACGAAAACAACAAAAAAAAATAAAATTAAAAAAATAAACCAATAATAAAGGAATAAAAAAAACAAAAACTCATAAAACAACAAACCATTATGCAGTACGTGATAAAAGAATTTTTTTAACCCTTCTTTTAAAACATGCGGAGGAATACTGAAAGATATCTACACCAGTTCCCCTAATTAAATTATTGTAGGTGACGACCATTCTGCTCAAGGGAGCGGCTCCGCCCAGATTAGTTTTGGCGATTCTAGGTTCTAGGCGATAATATACGATAGTAGTAAATAATACAGAAACACATGCACACGCGCTTTCATTCATTCATTCATTTATCTTAGTCTTAGTTTTAAATGCGGCGATGGAGGAGCGTGGTCTCCTGATACAGGTATTCTTTATATGTACTTACTAGGAGTGCCCCTACAATGAAATTTGTACCTAGGCTATGTTGATGAAATAAATAATTATTTGTATTTGTACTCAAAATTGAATTCTGAGATTTAATTGTGATCAAAATGTAGGCAAAGCTTTAAATTATGCTTATCCTGTTTCCCCTTCTTGCTATTATTTACTTTATACAGGTTACATTTGTATAGGATCAAAAAGTAATTGGCCAAACAAGACGTAGGAGAAAATTTGCTAGTAATAGCAACCGAAACAAAAAAAAAATCGTGCGGAGTCAATTGAAAACAATAAAATATAATGTATTTTTAGGGCACTTAAAAATTATTTTAACAAGAAAAAAATGGTCCAGTCGGCTGTGGGTTCATAATGCTACCTAACCAATTTCTTTTACTTTTAGAAAGGGATAATAACTTGAGTTCAAGACCTAAGGTGGCAATTGGCAATTCACTAGAGTAAAATAGATCACGTTCTATATTAATACGCTAGTACTCTTTATTATACTGTGATATTAAGATATTCCTAGCAGCTACGAGACATATTTTGTTTGATGACCTTGATAGATGACTCGTATAACACAATATACATATCTAAATCTAATATATTATATTCGATCGATTATCTTAACACCCACTTGTTGCATTGAACAATGTTGTTTTATAATAATGTGACTACACTTTCCTTTCACTTTTATCACATAAGTAGTTCAAATCAGCAAAACCTTGTGCATACATTGAAAAAATCTTTTTTAAATAATTTTTTGCTTAGCTATTTTGTTTTACAATAGATAAATTATGTGTAAACGATTAATATTTGTTAAGGAACCGCATATTTTTTTAATTTCGTTTTTAAAATATTTAATTTAAGAATTGACTGGTGTAAATTATTATTGGACGAAGAAAGGCATTTTGTTGCCCATAATCTTCATTTGTCTACGCTTCAGAAGATAAAATCCGTAACCACTGCACCCATTTGTAAAATTTTCTTACCGTTTGAAAGGTACATTAAGATGTAGATACATATTCGGAGTTTATAGGTTAACGGCCAAAACCCATTTTAGGCCAAACTAGTTTGTCCTAATACTTCAGGCTGTACTAGTTTGTATCGAATCGGTGCAAGTAACAAAATAAACACGTTAAAATATGCTGACAGAGGAAGGGGAGACCTAAGACCATGCTATTTCCAACATTGATGGCCTGTACAAAATTGGAAATAGCATGGAATACGGAATAGCATATACATTCATTAGATTACTCACCCATTCGCACCTGGGTCGGTCTAATACATATTAAATAAGAAGTTTCTTTTTTTAAAAATGGTCCCAATAAAAATGAAGAAGATAAATTTCGATATTACATATAACAATTAGCATAGTTAAAATCCTACATAGTTATTAAAGTAAAATATTTATTTACTAGTGTAAACATTTCTGATCGAAATTCGACCATAGACATTTAAAAAGTTGAGACAAAAAAAAGAAAGAGTTATATTTAGGTAAATATATTAATAAATAAATATTCAACCCGAATAATTAATCCTCTCTGTTCAAACCTTACTATAATCGGCTATTGCATGTTATGCTATAAGTATATTATATTGTATCCTTAGATTTTGTTTCCCAAAATCTAAGGATATTTATTTATTATTTATTATTTTACGACCCTATTATGCCCAATTCGCTCTGGAACTCATTGAAACAAATAATAATATTTTACTTAAATCTAAATACATAGTATCTTTGTAACTTGTCTCGTCGGCGACCTACTCCACGGTGAACGGTTTGACGGAAGTATGCTTGGCGTAGAACAACAAAGGTGTCTGTCATTCTTGTATCGACAGGTTGTCTCCGTGTGCAGCGATGCGTGGGCGCAGACGCCCTCACGCCCTCGCGTGAGCGCGACGGGACACTAAGTAACGATAGTAATTGCATTCACAAAGACAAGTAGACCGATATGTCAGTACTGTCTATGGACAGTTATCTTTTATTAAAATTAAGCAATGGGTTATCTTATCACATTCATATTTCAGTTTTATATATCATTTTAAAAATTACCAGAATAAATACTTTCTCCTATGATGCTTTGTAAGTATTAAGAAAATCCATGCTTAATATTGAGTTCCTCTTAAGAAAACTGCAGACAACTGTCACAGACAGATTTCCTGGTTTGTCGGAGTTAATTTTAAAAAGATTAAAATTTGGCAAATAATTCATATACCTAATACGAGGGTTAAAATCAAGTTTGTGTGTAGTAATTTTTTTTTAATCTTAATATTGGCAGACAGGCCGACGGTCCACTTGATGGACCGTTTTATTTTTCATATTTAATTTTCCTTACCCTAAGGTGGGTTATACGTCAACTCGCGGGCAATTAATTCGCGTATCTACGCGACTTGACGTAATTTTATTTTACCTATTTTTTACTACGTTAAATCGCGGTTGCCTGGAAGAAATCGCTATAAAGCGATAAGGCCGCCTTTTGTACTATTATTTGTTGTTTCTTTCTTTTTTTTATTTTTTTTATATTTATAGTACAAATAAAGATTTTTTAAAAATAATAATAATGGTAGATGGATACCGGCGCCTATAACACAAGCACAAGCGCTGCCGACTACAATAGGATTAAGGATAAGGGATTGTTGAAGAATTAGGGAAATGGGCTCTGGCATCCCTTACTCACTCACCGAAACACAACAGCACACGTGCTGTTATTTCACGGTGGTCTTCTGTAAGGGGGTGGTCACTGCCGCCAGACAGGCTGCGCAAATGACTGCGAAACGCAGTGTGCCCTGACTGGTGGTAACTGACTGGTGGAAAAATAATCCCATTTGCCAACACTGGTGACGAACATGGTGGTGACAAATGGGAACATAACCTTTACAGATCCAGACCAGAGCCAAATTTGAAAAGTTTATTTTCTAAGTTGGCCCTGCCGCGAATCGAACCCGGGAAACCTAGAACAGAGCGATACGGAACCACCCCAACCATTCATCCATCCATAGTACTTATTATTTATAGGTATGGACGTTGTTTAAACATGGAATTAGAATTAAAAGAAGAACTGTATTTTTATATAAGCAATTGATCAGTAACATAGGTGTTAATTGAAAGAATCTTGTAACAGATATGTCAGGAGATGTCTTGAGAACCTTTTTAGGCTTTACACAAAATTAAGATCAGCATTGTCGGAAACACAGTATAAAATATTGTAACCAGTTTCACCAATTCTGTATTATCCAGTAACTTGAAATTTTTCCTTTAAAAGGCTTTTAGATGAGCTCAATGCTCGAGTGATTAAGGTCTGGCGTCCCGGGTTAAATTCCCGGCAACTTTTTAAACTTTGTAAATGTACTTTTCCAACTTTTTGACGCTGGCCACCAATTGTTGTTGGCCACCGATTCGATACATTTAGGCACTTAATAATTAAGTTATTCAAGTACATTAGAGTATATTTATTAATCAGTTTAGGTATTAATGTATAAAGGTCAACCTAAAAGCAACTCCTTAGAGATAGCAAATGGTAAATGATATGGTAATGGATAAGAGATAGGTGAATGAGAATTTACCCAGTATCTGCTGTATAATGAACCATAACACAAGCCTACAGTACCATACGATTGGTGTGTTTGGTCTTGGCGATATTTGACGATTTTTTAAAGACTTTGTAGCAAGTTATTAAAATAATTTTCTCTCTGGGAATGCTGAAAACTCCCAAAGGATTTTTATTTCAAAAAGTTTTATTTTTTATGTTTTTTTTTTCAGGCTCGTTTCCAGCAAAAGCAGATGCAAGAGCGCGAGATGAAGATAGCGTCTTTGTACGAGGCCCAACAGGCCCGTGCTCTGGGCAGAGTTCGACTCTCGCCAAGCAACGGAGTTAGCGAGGCTAGCACACCTCCCGAACCCCCAATACCTAGACAACCTGGGAAGGTAAATAGTCCAAGACCACAAACTTTAATTGTTTTGTTATGCGGCCAATTATATTTCTATTGAAGCTTTTATTTAACTTATCATACTTAAATGACATATTTGCCATATATAAATAAAATATCTTTTAATAGGATAGTTGACTTATTTTTTATGTCGGAAAATGTCACACACCTATATCTGGCCCCAAACTGAGCTTAGCTTGTACTATGGGGTGGAAAACAACTGATAAAATAATAAATCTTTGAAAAGTGTGTTAGTCTTTAAATTAAAACAAAAAGGCCGCTTAAAATATACAATTCCAGTACTACTAGTATAAATATGAAAATTTTACACAACATAACGTTTTTTTATATTCTAAAACACTTTACTTCAGTCTTTCTTAAGATAATATTAGAAAATGTAATAAAAAACACAAACTTCCTAAACAGTCTCTAAACAGAAATTTCCTAAACAATCTAAACAAACATATATAAATAAAAGGAAATTGTAAATAATGACTCTGCAACAGATGATAAAAGATCATCTATTGCAGATTTAGTGATAAAAAAATCGTCGTACATATTTGACTTTTAATAAATTCTAAATAAACAATTTTCAAAAACCGTAACTTACATCAAAACTTTACAACGTTCTAGCTCAGAACTAGGCTATACATATGTTGCCAAATGCAGTGCCGAGGGCATACGGTCCCTTTTAAAATGTATGGTTGCAAAGCGAGTATTAGAAGAACTTCTTCACTTTTTAAAATATAAAAAAAAACCTTTTTAAATCCTCTTTGAATTGTATATTGTACAAAATTTAAGCATAAAGATTTACTATTTTAGAAAAATAAAATTGTGAAAAATTAGTAAGTTCTTTTTTAATAAATCATTCATATATTAGCGTTTGTGCACGCTAATCTCAGAAACGGCTTCACCGGTTTGAATCTGTTTTCACTTATGTATTATGGCGAGCTTCCCGTGACATTTAGTGTTTGTTACATTCGAATCGGTTTACAAACAAAAAAATTACGAATACCACGCGTGCGAAGTCGCCGGCATAGTTGGTAATTAAATAAATATTCCAGGTTCGTCAAATGTTTGAAGAGCGCCGCACGAAAGCTGGAATCGATAAGAGCTATCCCCTTCAACCGATCCACAATACTGAAAGGCCGGCTGCTCGCAAGGCGTTGCCCAATGGTTTCACAAAAGTGACGAGCAACTCTAGAACTAGCGTCGAAAAGAAGACAAGCAAGTCAACCGTGTCTTCGACTATAGTCAATGTTAAGAAAAATCAAGTGAGTGCCTATTAATGTACGCTACATATTAATACATCTAACATAAAAAAACAGTTAAAAGGTCTCTTAG
Organism: Bembecia ichneumoniformis; assembly: GCA_910589475.2. NCBI lineage: Eukaryota > Metazoa > Arthropoda > Insecta > Lepidoptera > Sesiidae > Bembecia > Bembecia ichneumoniformis. Next base: position 3,713,392 of record OU342537.1, on the reverse strand, counting down.
TAACAATTTTGACATCGATATATTTTCATACATAATTGACTGCATTTACGATTTTGGAGCACTGCACCAGTGATGTTAATGTTTTTTTTTAGTGTAAAAGTCTTCAGACTGAATGGCCACTTGATGATAAGTGGCTACCGCACCTATTACACAAGCAACGCTGCAGATAAGAGCTAGAAGAATAGGAAGGGATAGGGTCACGGTGATTACTACCGCCAGATAGGCTGTACAGGGACCGTAGTGAAATATTCTGTTTCTGTGAGTGATTAAGGGATTCCTTTGTCCTCTTAAATTGATACTGCAACTGTAACTCCTATGGAGGTGCTTGGGTTAATAGGTGAACCTATCATCAAGTTGTGACATTATTAAACTTCTTTTTTTTTATTTCAGAAAACAGATTTGGTAAATGGTTCCGGCGATCTAAATCATAATCATGAACCAGATATGAATTCTAATTCTAGCAAACACGAGGTTAGTTGAATAATTACCAATACTAAATACAATTAATATATTTAAATAAAATTGTTTATTATATTTTACAATCTCGTAAACAGGGTTACAGGCTAATAGACCTAAATCCGTTAACAAGTGATAGTAGAAGTCATTACAAACAGATTTGACTTTAGACTTTAGACGATGAAGACGATGTAAAGATGAAAGATAAAGAAAAACTTTAAAATAGTTGATTATTACTAAAAAATAAAAATTACTATTGCCTTTACAATAAAAGTGATATTTGTACAGGTACAAATAAAAGTTCTTAAAAATTGTTTCTATGAAAATTAAAAATTAAAGCAACCCAAACGTGTATTCATTTTTTAGATTCTTACGTAATAAATATTAGACAGGGGAGGGGGTTGACCTATCGATCTATCGATTGCGTATGTAAAACATTATATATATATATACGTGTTCACGACATAGCCACATCCCATTTTTTTTTCGGGTCGAGCAGGACGTCTTCTGGGTCCTCTAGTTTTAAATACTTTTGTACTACTTTTACACTAAACGAGTAGTATAGTACAATTTCGGTTTAAATGTTTGCATAAATTGTTAACTTGTTATTTCCAGCTATCTCAAAGTAACGGAAATTTCGCATTGGATACGGAAGATTTCGATAGAGTCGATAATAACTATTTAATTGAAAATGAAACGTTTCCGGACTCGCTTGCGCCGGCCACACCTCGCAGTCCAGTGCCAGAGCCAGAACCTAAGAAACCGCCGAGGAGGTAATCCATTTTTTTTTTTTCGAAATTTTAAACTTGGTGGATTTATGTCGCACTACTAAATAGGAATCAAGGGTCATACCAGAAGACAAAATTATTGATTTAGGTTATGCACCAGTGTTGATAAATAAAAAAATGACTATTAATGACCAGCCCTGGCGTCACATTTGAATTGAAGTGCACAAGACACAAGACCGCATTAAATTAACGTTTAGCCAACGTTAAGTATCGGTTCACACCGAAATTATTTGTATTGCGCTGTACATAGCGATGCCGCGAGGCCAAGGCGCACCGTGAACTGTGGCTGCGTCTCGGTATTGTTAGACTGAGCCGAGGCTCAGTCTAACAATACTATGATTCTAACATAACATATTAATACTAGTCTAACAATAGTATGGTTAGTTAGACTGTAGTCTCGGCATGCTAAGCGGCGCCGCGAGACGCAGCGCGGCGGCGCGGCGGGCGTTCCGATACGACACGTATCGTGAAGCCGCCAAAACTACTTTTACATACTCATTGTACTGTGTGCCTTTTTCTGTAGTAAATAAGTTCTATATTATATTACTGCCTTAAGTAGTGCGCGACGACGTCGCGTTTCGGTGTGAAACCGATTTCGCAAAAATATTTGTTTAATTGTCGACTTTATTTCTGTGTAATCAGAATTCGAATTAATGTTTTTTTTTAATAAAGAAAGTTGTGTTGATGTTTACATAAAAATCTTTTATACGAGTTTAATTTGTAGACACTTCATTTTTTTATTGTAGTCATCAAGCATCTACTTATCACCTAAAGAACCTATAAGACGTAGATATAGAAAAAAAAAATGTTTGACAATAGAAAGATTAAGGACCGTCTGAATTATCGGTACTGTCTGGACACCGACTTAAATATCGCATTATTATTTTTTTGGAATTTTACTACTAAGTGTTATAAAACATATCTTTATATATATTAAAAAAAACGATGTGTGTATGTATATTCCTTATGGACTCCAAAACCGTTCAACCGATTTTGATGAAATTTTCAGGCAATCGTCAGATTAGCCAAATGGGGGGTCATGTGAAGTTTAGAAGCGATCGGATAAAAAGATTTTTATTTTTTAAATATTGTGTCATGCTTTCCCTACAAATTAATAAAAATTTAAAAATATAAATTGAATATTCAACGAATATTCATTAAAACATAATTGAATAAATGTTTTAATATATAAGAAACGGGGACTCGGACGAGGTCGCTTGTAAAAGCGTAAGCTTTTTGTAGACCTGCAGCTTTACAAAATGGAATTAGTAATCACTATTGCTAAATAAAAGAAACGAAACATTACAGAAGTCCAGTAGTTAAAAGCAGTCCAGCAAAATCGAAACCACAGCCAGCGCCAGTGGCGCCACCACGGAGAGTGACCACTGAAAAAACTGTAAGTCTTTTAATCCGGTGTTTCATTGAGGGATTATCATCTATTCTCTACATTATGTTAGTCTTAGTTCAGGGTGATCTGGGGCCTTAGACAAAGTAGCATTCGCTTCGTAGCGATGCGATATCGAAGTTCGTTATCGTCTCAGAGACAAAGGAATCGCCACTGTAACACGTGATAAACACGTGATACCTTGTCATGTTTTCTTTGTCTCTGAGACGATAACGAACTTCGATATCGCATCGCTACGGAGCGAATGCTACTTTGTCTAAGGCCCCAGGTCCTGGACAAGTTGATGGGATGCCACCAAAGGTTGAATTTCTTTCCTGACTACCAAAGTATTTAAGTAACGCTACCAAAGCGAAAAATTGCGTCTTGTTCGCAAAGTGTTTCTCGTTTAATTTATACGTATTCAGTAAATATGACGTGAACACGGAAACCGTTGTTAATATGAAATACCTAGTAATTATTAACCAAAAATAGAATAAAAATTATTATCAAAATAAAGTCAATTTAATGAAAGGTTTTCAACAACATCTATAGTTACTATTTATTGCCTACACAAGAGATTAAATACCATTTTTTGTATTAAAAAAAGAAATGACAAAAACGATAAAACACCGATCGCAGCGAAGGCGCCAACCGCCGAAACAATAGAAACATGCTGTTAAGGTGATACACAAAATAAAAATGAAAAAAATGTCTCCGCCCACCGGGGCGGAGTCCAGATCGATGCGCCCCGCTCCCCTCAACACAAGACGGCATTCTGTGTGTAAAAGTAAAACAAAGAATTCATTGAGTCGCATCGCGCTTTAATATTTATTTATTTGTAGTACTTTTTATTAGGTACAGCTAAATTTGCTACGCCTTAGTAGTGTACATGTTTTGCTATTATTATACAATATGTAACTCTAATAATAATAAATAATAATCCAAGTGGCAAAAAAATTAAGTGAAAAAATCTTTTTTTTTTAAATTAAGTGAAAAAAATTTGAGAATGTTTGTTTTTGAATTTTTTGACTAAAATCTTATTAATATTAATTTTAATTATTACACTTAATTATTATCAATTTTAATCACTAGCAATCTCATTCTTAGTCTGTAATTTTAACCATTTTTGTATTTCTAATCAAAATCCATTTATAAATCTGAATATATTTTGAATATAATATAAACACAATACATTATTTTATCCAAAATATCTAAAATAGTAGGTATATAGAGTGGCTTATGTAACTTTAGAATGTTGCCCCGTCCGTGATTGAACACCAGCTTTTATTGCCAGTACTAATTATCAATCTACCCACATTTTTATTTATCACACTTCTTTGTTGGCGTTGACAATATAAGTTTGTAATGTTTACACATATATGTATTATAATTATAACATTTAATGTTTTAAATTTTCTTGTCACGCGCGTACAAGTAATTGCGCATCCGCTCGCTCCCGGCACATTCGCGCCCGCCGCCGCCGCTTTATTTTTTAGTGCAATGGAGAACACCAATGTTTTTTTTTCAGGATATCTACAAAATAGGTGGGTCAAAATCACCAAGGTGGCAAATCACCTTCGCCAGTAAATAAATGATTAAATTCATATATTTTTTTAATAAATTAATGTTTGTAAATATTTAAATGTGTTCACATTGACTATATATCACACAACATATTTCAAAAGTTAAACATATTCAAAATTATTTAAAGAAATAAGTACAAAAAGTCATTTCGAGAACGCGTCCTAAGTAACATTTCTTAGAAACAAACTCTGGGAATCAACATAAAATAAAATAAATTTAACGGTTTTCATTACTTATTGGCCCTCAATTTTATCTGATATCACGTTATGGTAAACATTAATAAAAAATAAAAAGAAATTGAAGAAAAAAAAGTCGAAATATTATGTCCGACAATGTAAGCATCATTTCAGTGAACGCAGTTTTAATCGACGAAAAAAAATGTATTATTGAACGCAGCCTCTAGGTGTCTATGGCACAGTTGTAGGGGAAGATGTAAACAAAGTGGCTGTTATGAGAACTATTCGCCGATAAAATTAAAAATAAGTAGTAAGTATCTTTCGATTCATTATTTACAGTGCGTACATCAATAAGTCGTCATACCTGGAATGCATTTATTACCTTGGAATATTGAAAAACACTACGTTTTATAGTGTTTAAAAGAAATTATAACCTCAAATATTTTACATTAACCAAGCCAGACATGATGTCAAAGATGGCTGCTGTAAAAATAGCCGCTTTAATTTGAAAAAGTCATTTCGGGAACGGCCATTTCGAGAACGTTACCGGACATGACGGAGCGTTATCGAAATGATGATGACGTTTCCGAAATGACTGTTTAATTACTAAATTGCAATGTGCTATTACTATTCATTATTAAATTTAGTGTATGTTGTGTTAAATACAGTTTTTAATTAAATGTTTAATTTTTTAGCAATATGGAGTCTCAAGAAGCTGGAAAAAGAACAAAACGTCCGAAAAAGCAACTTAACAAAAATAGTTCATCCTATTTGCGCGAAAGAGAAAAAACTAATGCCAGAAAAAGAAAATATTTAGATAAGATGACAGATGAACAGAGAGGTTAAAAGGGCTAAAGATAGAGCATATTATCAGAAAAAAAGCTGAAAAGAAAGTTAAGAACATTGCTTAGAAGACCGAGAGAGAAAAGCGAAAGCAGAGAAAAAAAATGGAAAGAAGCGTAAAAAAAATACACAGAAAAGAAGAAGGAATTATCAAATATAATAATAAATACACCGCCACATTCTGATGATGATATATCTGCAACACCTTCAGTGAGGAAAACAGTAGGAAGAAAAATTGTGCGGAAAGATAGAGCTAAAGCATACCGTAAAATAAAACAACAGGAAAAAACAATCGCTAAAATTAAACGTAAATATAAAACTTTAATTAAAAGACTAAAATGAAAAGAAAAAAGTACAGGAGAAAGCTCGAATACCTATTACTCCTAACAGCAAAGTTAACGCACTGATTAAAAACATCGACGTACCTTCTGAAGTACGCAAGAATCTATTATTTAACGAAGTTCTTATTACACAATTACAAGAAAAAGCTGATAGTTTGAAAAAAAATTCCAAAGACAGGGAAGCCTTCCAAAAATGTGTTAGTGGAGATATAGTAAGGAGTACAAGTTGCTTTATATGATCAAAAAGTTTTTGCCAAAAGAGAGGACGACCAATACGTCGATTCTAAAGTCTGATGCTAAAGTTCGTGAGATTGTTTTAGAAGCTGGTACATCTTACAGTCAAGGCAAGGAAAACCTACATCCTAATTTAATATCCACTGGAACATTTTTATTAATTAAAGTACCTACTCAAAAGAAAAATATCAATTACAGATATTATGTTGCCATCTGTCAGACAGGTGTCGATGAAGATGATGGATAAATCCTAGTAACTTTCTTGAGTTCAGCGCGTAACAGTGCCAAAAAATTTAAGTTAGTGTCAAACTATGTGTCATATATTGCATTCGAGCAAATAATTAATATCATTCCTACGCCATTACTGAAAAGAGAAAGAAATCGAGAGTATTATTACTTCGATACTGATATTGAAGTTTTCGAAAATTTTTAATGTTTATCTTTTCACATATTCTTGTGTTCTATTAATGTAATTAAGAAAACTTGTTTTTGTTTAAAATGTTACTTACAATTTTACTAGAACTATTACATGTTATTAATGGTTTCATTATCACCATCAACATAAAGTTTAATGTGATTATAAAGAATTGTACTTGGCAGGGTACATCATCAAAAGACTGTAAAGAAGTGATTTAAGCTAAGTAAAGTTACATTTATGTTTAGAATAAACCTTATGCCAAATAACTAAATAACAATAACTTGTAAACATTTGATTTTATTATAATAAACCCTAAAATGCATTCACATCCTCATTCAGGCAACACACGCATCATTTCGTGAACAACTCATCATTTCCGGGAACATCACTAAAATCACAGAAAATACATCAAATTTTTAGTATTTAAACAAACTCCATGGGAATATTTAAAAAAGAGAAACTTTTTATAACTTCAGCTAATTTATTTATATGCAGGTCTGCCATATTTTCATATTTACATAATTGAATACATAGAGATAGTTACATAGCTTCGTTTGTTGCGGTATTTTGCTTCAAAACGCTTTTATTTGCAACTTTATTAAAATGTTTTAATTTCATAATATTAACTACATACTTCCTTTATTGTAAAGTGTAAAAAAGAAATATTAAAGTTATTGTTGAATTTTATACAAACTTTACAAAAACGTTCTCGGAATGATTGTTTTCAACGAAAGCTTTCTTTAAAAATAATATTACAAGAAAAGTAATTAAATCTATGCTTGCCTAGCGTAAATATGGTATATACACAAGTTAACTGATGGTATAAGCTCATCATCAAAATAATAGCTGACAATTATATTTATCATAAAACAGTAATAAAATAACAGTTACCTGTAACTCGAGAAAAAATAATCTGTTTTTATTTTTTTCCTATCTTCAAAAATGACTGAGATATTAAACCTTAAAGAACGGCTTCCGCGGCAAAATCCGACAAGCGACCGCGCTAACGTATGTAGTCACTCCCTGACTCTACATAACATACCTTCATACTTTAGCTCGTTGCGCTCGCAGTCTCGCTATAAATTTAATAAAAAAAAATTATATTGGATCACTAAAAAGGTTAAAAAATATTGTATTGTGCCTATGTGTACCAACTCCAGTGTAAAATCACCCCGAAAATTGTTTTTTTTTATGTACCAGGCGGTAATATTCGGAAAAAGTGGTTAAAAGTTGTGAAAAGAGCAGATCCTCTTAAAGCCTCTAGTTACGTGCATTGTTATGAAGATCATTTCGACGTACATCCAAAAGTGTTTCTTTTAAGAAATAGACACCTAACCTAAAACTGTAGTTGAATGTGCAGGGTGCAGGCCAATGTCCTCGCGAGTGGCGCGCGCGCCTCGACACGCACCTAGGGTTGAGTTGGTCTTGGAGATGACTTTTTGTTTTAAAAAAGAAACTAATGTGTATATATATAATAAATTTTATAAAAAAAAATTTACATAAAAGATACACAATACTTTAAATGCTTAATACATCCTTTACATTGATCACACCCAAACTAAATAACATCACTCAGTTTATTTGCTATAAAGGATGAAATGAACTTTTTGGTTTTGTACCTAATAAAAAAGGCAATATTTAAAAATGAAATTAAGAAAATGTTTGTCCCCCTGCCATTTGACACTCGACAAAAACAAACAGTTGCCTTTTAATAAAACTTGATTGAAATACTAACATAAGTACATGAGAAGTTACACATTTACTTACTTATTCAGTTTTATTCCTCGCATTTCAGCGGCTACATAATCACCATTCTCAGACAAATATCGCGCAACCATAAAAATGTCGACTTTTGGTAGGTCCGACTGTCCTTTTACAAAACCCTCTTCCATCACTATGTTTATTTAATAACAATAATATTTAAAGTAATTGCTAACACAAACACTTAAAATAATAACTACAAACCACAACAATCAAATTTTATGAAAATAAACACTCAGCATTACTTGCAATCGGACAAGGACTGTAGGTGTATGACGTCATCGCGGTGGTGCGCGAATGAACGCAAATTTTAAAAAGCGGTGAAATTTTACAACGCTATAACTTTGGAAATCCTGGCCCGATTTATTGATTTATTGAATTTTTATAGTAATATTTGGATGTGTTTGTGTTCTCCATTTGATATTTTTTTAATTTTTTTCTATTTCAAATTTGTAAGTTTTTAATAAATGCCATATACATAAAAATTAAAAGGACTTTTATTTATACCTCATTTATGAATTAGTAAAACATTTCATTATAATAATATAAAAAATATAGGTATATATAAAAATTCAGTGCTACTCATAATACACAAATAATATTTAACTAAAAAATAAAGTGACAAGTAATAAGTAGGCTAATAACTCGCCGACATGCCTGAGATGAACTACTATTCTGGGTGTACTATGCTATTACTTTGTAGTATTGAATTTGAGAATTCTTTGAGCAATAGACCATATAAATGTAGTTTCAACTTTCACTGCTAAATTTTAGCCGATTGTTACTGAAATGAGATTACACAAGTGCATGGAATTACTCTTATGAAATATATCTGCAGCATTTTGTAATTCTGTCAATACTTTGTCCGATTCCTGATGAATAGGTGATTCAATGGTTCGAGTACTCGAACACGGATTACTGAAAAAAAAAAAAAAAAAAAGTTAGCGTAAATCGATGGAAGTACAAATAAGAATTAATACATCAGAATTCGGCCCCTACTAGTCTATAAAAATAGAAAAAATGAAACCGGCTTCATATACAAAGCCTTCGCGGGGGGATAGCCCTTTCGGGGGTGGGGAGGGGAAGAGGGGGGAGAGGGTGTCAATGGATTGTCCTCGTTGAGACCTTTCAAACGATACCCAACACGGGGGGTCTACTCGCAACAGTTACCGACGGTCTACCGAGTAGACCGCAAATGTCAAATTGTGATATTTGGTCTATTGCAAAAAATCCGTCTCCCGGAGACCTCTTATATGAGTACCAACACGGTGGGTCTACCTGCTACTATTTCCGAGAAAGTCCAAAAATGTGAAATTTGAAATTTCGTCGTGACCAAAAAATTCCTCTCCCCGAGACCTCTTCTTACATAAGTACCAACATGGTGGGTCTACTAAGGGTCTAATAAGTATGAAAGAATTTAAAAAAATACAAAATGTTATATATGCTTATTATATGTATATATTCTTATTCACATATTATATTTCGTATTTTTATTTAGTAGAAAAATTTGATATTAAAATTTCTATTTCATTAATTATTACAGCAAGAATAATAAACTAATACCTATGTTGTTGGAATGTTTTATTTTTAACTATAAATTGATACTTTTATTTTATGCATTTACATGATACTTACTAAAACTGTAACAAAATAATTCTTTTAAATCTAATATTCTTTAAACAGATTTAAATGATTAGAAAGTAGTGAGCATAATTTAAACATTCCAATTTCATTTTTATCTTTTACTTTACAATTTTTTATTCCTTACTAACTTCAGATTGACATTATTTTTTTATAATTCTTGATGGTATTGATCTTGATGGTAGGTAGCAATAGTTACTTTATAACACAAGTAACGAAACAAAATGCCTATGCTAAAAAAATCCGTCTCACCGCGACCTCTTAAATGAGTACCAACACGGGAGGTTGCGACGCACCGCTCCTGAGATATTTTCAAAAAAAGTTAAAAATGTAAATTTCGAAATTTCGTCTCCACTAAAAAATTCGTCTCCCCGAGACTTCTTCGACGACCCCAAACACACCCCTGATGCATTGCGCCGTTTCCGAGTTACGACCGGGGGGGTTCGAGGGGGGTTCAAAATTTTCACTTTTACTTTGTTCGGGCAGACCCCGTGCCGCCGCTCCGGACCACTCCGCGACGGATCGACCGCCGTCCCTTCGTCGGCGAAAGAATCTCTTTGATGTGTGTTTTTTGCATAGAGGAGGTCCGAAGGGGGGAGAGGGGGGAGAGCAATGGTGTCAATGGATCGTCCTCGTTGAGACCATTCAAATGATACCCAACACGGGGTGTCTGCCCGCTACGGTCACCGACGGTCTACCGAATAGACAGTGACTGTCAAATTGTGACATTTGGTCTATTGCAAAAAATCCATCTCCCCGAGACCTCTCAAATGAGCACCGACACGGGCGGTCTGCGACGCACCGCTCCAGAGATATTTACGAAAAAGTCCAAAAATGCAAATTTCGAAATTTTGTAGCGACCAAAAAGTTCGTCTCCCCGAGACGTCTCCGAAGACCCCAAACGCGACCGCTTCCGAGTTACCGCGCGCGCCGAGTTGCGAGTTGCGTCGCGCCGTTTCCGAGTTACGGCAGAGGGGGTTCGAGGGGGGTGTCAAAATTTTCACTTTTCGTCGCTCCGACATACCCCTCGCCGCCGCTGCGGCGGATCGACCGCCGTCTCTTTTCTATAAAAGAACCTCTTTGAAGTTTGGTTTCGTATGGAGGGGGAGGTGGAGGGGAGGTCGAGTGAGCTAAATCCAAATCCCGTCGGAGCCATCGGAATCCATTCGCCGTGCCCATTCGAAAAAGCCCAAACACGGGATGTTTCAGTCGAACCGCCTCCGAGTCCCGATCGGGGGGGCCTGAGGGGGCGGGGGAGGATCCGGAGGGCGGGGTGACGGTAACTAATTGAAAGGCTTCGTACTTTCGCAACCCTCCGATGACCTTTGCCGCCCTCCTCCAGCGGCGAAAGATCCCTAACAGAGTGCGATTTTGTACGGAGGGGGTCCGAAGGGGAGGAGGTGGGGGGAGGGCGACAGTCCCGGACGACGGACTTCCACGGGCGTTGGTCATCCGCCAAAGTAACCGCCGCCATAACTCTCACCGTTTCGGAGCTGCGGGGATTCGAAAATCCGGACGGTTGTATGGAGCGTAAAAAAAACGTATGGGGGGAGAGGGGGGGGGGGGGGTCGCGATGTGGTCACCCCCGATGACCCTCTATGACATTCCGCAAAACCGGGTCCTTCTCGGGTTGATAGTTTCCGAGATCCCGTCGCCGACTTTTTACCAGGTCAACATCCTCAACATCTCGGATTTTCCTGGGTGGTTTTGGGGAATCCCCTCTCCGATCCGCTACAGAGGGGAATCCCCAGGTGACTCCTTCATATCAGAACAAAAATGTCAATGATAAGTAGTGGTAATTCGGTTTTATGGTATACTAATTAATTAATTAATTAATTAACTTACTAAAAAAGTATTAGCTGATTGATTCAATTCAAGAAGAAAAAATATTTCGAATTGTAATACAGTTTGTCTATTCCCTTGCATTATTATCACGGTTTACATGTTTGAATTCATCGTTATAAAATTCGGTTTACCTTTTATTATTTTCTAATGTTGGCGAAAAAGAATGAAGTTTCTCAGGTAATGGCGACTCCACTTGATTTTGTTCGCTTGAACCTTGCGCTCGTGGCATTGATATTACATATTTTATTTTCGCGTAGTAATCTGCAATGGGTAAAAAAATGTTACAAAAAAGAATAAATTATCATGTGTAAGCGCTTACTTATCTAAAGATAAACAAATAAAAATATATTATTGTTATAAGTATGTGCATTAAAAAAAAAGCTATTATATTGACATTACAAAGAGATAGTTAAATTTTATTTATTTGTTTATATTATATGTTGTTAGCAATTCGATTTCTAATCTCGGTGATAAAACCAATAAAAAAATCATATATAAAAATCCAAGTACTTTCATGCTGCTATCTGGTGCACATATTGGGAAATGTGATTCTAATACATACAAAACAAAGATACAAATTTTGTTACTAAAAATCATAGAGCGTAATAAATTGTTAAAAATGAACGTTCTTACCTTTTCTTTTGTCTCAAATTACTTGTATTTTTTTTAAACGTTTCAAATTCGACTTTCTTTTCTTATAATTTTGGAATTCTTGTTTGTTTCCCATCTTTCAATGTTTTTAGTCACTAAATTATCCCTAAGACGAATTATAAAGTTTAATAATATTATTATAAAGTTTATTCACATATATTTCAATATTTATCTTTATTATCGGGAGCAAAGAGCGCCAAGCACAGGTCCGTCGTCGGCTATGGCCACGAGCAACTGGGCGTAACACGAAGCAGTTACAAGCGCTATTGCTTCTCCACGTGCGAAAAAGAAACAGATAGAGCGCTCTTGCGTCTCGAAACAAATAACGTAAGCGCCCGTTGTTAAAATATCAATTATAAAAAAAAGTAAATCACACAAACATATTTTAGTCTAAACAAATGATAAAGAATTGTATTTACTTTGTGTTTACTAACTTTTATCAGTCTAATATGGCACTGTTTAAATACAATTTGTGATAAATTAAAATTAAAGGGGTTACTTTAGAATTTTTTTCTGTCGAGAAAATTTTAAGCTATCGTGTTTTGGCTCTAAACAAATGTTGAATTATGTAGTCAAATAACCTATATCAGAAAATTTTAATTCTGTGCTAAGCAAATCCTGAGATAATTGCAATCAAAGAAACACTTTTTTCTTACATATCCTCTTAATCCACATTGTTAAGGGAGTTGTTACTACCGCCAGACGGACTACTCAAATGACTACGAAACGCATTGTGCCCTGTCACCAGTGCTTGATTTAGACTTCTGAGAGCCCTAGGCTCACTATGGTTAAGCCAACCCCCGATTCCACGACCAGTTCTGCGGGTGCCTAAGGCAATGTTATCTAAAACTGCTCTGCAGTATATCATAATACGTGGTATAATGTGTATAGATAGATTTTTTTTTATATTATTCTAACAATCACACCAGCTTTTTTATTTATGGCAACTAGATAAGAATACCGATAGGAATATTTAAATACATTAGTTAGACACCCATGACCTAGGTACAAATGGGCAGTGTTTCTCTGGTGAGCTCCGAACTCTATTTCAATTAGTGGTTGAGAAGAGAACTCAACTTATTTAAAACCTTCAAATCAGTCACTCAACGAAAGAAGAAGGATTTGCGCGCGTAATTTCAAATTACCAAATTTTATTCTGTAAGTAAATAAGTGATGCTTGCGAAGCCACCCAGCGCCCCCTCGGAACTTGCGCCTTAGGTTTAAGCCTGAATAGCCTATATAAAAGTTAATTATGTAAAAGTTTTTCCATGATCTTAAAATCATTGGTTATGATAAACATCTTCGTATATACATATGCTAAAACATATATACGAACATGTATCCTTCTTGGTGTAGCGAACGCAATGACAATAAAAAAAAACTTAAAGAATTTACATGTTGACACAAAGAATTATGTCACGTATCAAAATGTCTCGCTGAGATTGGGAGTTCTTTGAATTGCTTTAGTTTAAAATTTTCTGTGTTTGTAGTTTTAGATTTGAAATAATAAACGTGTGATGTTTCTCTAGGTTTCAGAAAGCAACAAATCCCGTGCTGGGGTCATGCAGCGGGGAGCAAATCCTGTAAGTGATTTATATACATACGTCGAGCAACTTTGAATGCAATAGAGCAAAACTGAAATTTCATTACAAATTACTATTTTAAATATTTTCTCAGCAAATAGCTATTCAAATGTGATGTAAAATTATAAAATAAAGTTGCTGTCAGCTTCCGCCTGTTTCTCCGTTAATTTCTACTAAATAACTCAACGTATTTTGATACGGCTTTCACAAATGGAAGTAGTGATAAACTAACCTTGCAGTTAGTGTATATAATTTGCAGAAAAAAGCATTAGTGCGAAACCGGAGTTAACTAGTGACCTATATATAAAAAAAAATTCTAAAAAATATTAACTAATATTCTTTATAAAGCAAGCTTAATTTGTGCGCTATTTACTAGATATTTCCTGTAGAAATTGATGTATGCCTATGGTCAAAACATAATACAGTTAACCACTACAAGTTAGTTCAGAAAATATTTTTTAGTATCAATTGCGTGTTTTTTAGTATTCAGCTCAAATAAAATAAATATTAAAAGAGATAGCGCTGAAGTATCAGTGTGAAGGTGGGTCGGACGCGTCGCATTTTTTGTTATCTTATTTAAGTACTTTTCTTTTTTCGTTTTCAGGTGCCGAAAAAGAATACAGGGGTAAATATTATTTACATAATCTATAATTATGCAGTAATTATTACAATTTGGCTTTATGCAAGGTTATGGGACCAACTTGTGTAATTTAATAGATTGTACTCCGCGGCTTTCGACGCCTTCAATTTTTATTCCCAAGATTTTTGTATTTTGTAGTTTCGGCTTGAAAAAAAAAACGAAATTTCTAAATGCGTTTAGCACACATATATTGTAACCATCTATCGGTAAACAAGTTCTAGAATCTGTTCGGTCCATCGAATTCCATTCGAATCGAATCAATCAATCATAAAGACAAGAATAATACAGTAACAACCAATATCAAAACAAAAAGTTCCCTAATCGGCATTTTGCTGGCGCATGTCAGCACTGATCTTCCGTAGGAACTCTTCGTTAACATGCAGGCACTGAACAATAATTAATTAAATGAATGAATGATAGTCAAAACACAATTGTTTGCAATATACTCGTATATACCCATTCATTTTTTTTAATGATGAAACACGATTATTTTTAAAAAGTAAAGTGATACGTGTAGTGCTTTGTATATAAATTATCTATTGCCCAAGTATTTATAATTTAATTGCTGGAATTATTGTAGAAATAAAGGAATAAAAATATTTTATTCTAAGATGAACACAAGATAAAGACAAAAGTTGCAATGAGCACAATTTTTAATGCAAATAGTATCACCGTACTTGTTAGTTCATACAGGAGTGCCTCGCCTCAAATCGGTACCCAACTGCCAAAAGCCGATAGCGCTTTTCTTGTTGGGAACCTCAATTTGACCAGAGATCCGCTCAAGTCCATGATAAATAGTTAACATATCATCATCATTTCAGTCTACTGCTGGACATAGGCCTTTCCCATAATTTTCCAATAGGACCGGTCAGAAGCAGCCTGAATTCACCGTCTACCCCCGACCTTTATCAGATCGTCTGTTCACTTTGTGGGTGAACGTTCTACGCTTCGCTTGCCGGTCCATGGCCTCCACTCGATAACCTTCCGGTCTCAGCGGCCATAAGCTCTCCGTACTATGTGGGCAACTTTCGTACGTCTACGGATCTCTTAATAACTCCGAGTAAATCTCTCTCCATAGCTCGTTGAGCGACGTTAAGGGGTCTTACGAGGCTTACGTTGGTTTTTGTTTTGAGACACTGTGGATTTTTCTACGGGAAGATGTCTCGGAGCTTCCCGAACGCTGCCAATCCCAGCTAGATTTGACGATTGACCTAATCCTAATTGTTTGTCCTAACTGTTTATCCCAAGTATATTATTATGTACTCGTCAACAACTTCGAAAGTTGAATTCCCAACTGTTACTGGAGTGGGCTAATAATACTTCTATAATAATGTGCATATGGTCATAAAACAATAAATACATAAAACAAATATAAATGAATATATATTAATGTGATTATACAATAATTACGCCGCTACAATGTCGTATAATACATTTTACTCTGTTTGAATCATACAGACGGCCCCGTCGAGCCCACGCAAAGCGACGGCTTCGGTGAGTGGTAGCAATAGCAAGGCGGCGACTGGTGGCGAAGGCGACGCGTGCGTAGTATGCGGGCGCCGGTTCGCCCCGGATCGCATAGAGAAGCATCAGAGCATTTGCAGGAAGGCTCAGACCAAGAAACGAAAGCCGTTTGACGTACTCAAACATCGACTCGCGGTAAGCATTTAGTAGAGTTTATAAAATGTTCGAAACTTCGAAAATGGAGAAAACTGGTTAATTTTTTTTTATATTAAAAATTCAAAACCTCGTCAATAACTACTAAAAAAAAGAATATCTGGTGACAGAGAAGGAAAAGCTATTGAACTGCTTAGTATTTAGATACCAATTTATATATAGATGATAAGTTGAATTTTCTAATCCATATAGTCGCATGATACTAAATTCCTGGGATGTTGAATTATTATATTTTCCCCTTAAAATGTTGAATTTTAACTCGTTTTCGGTAATACCTACAATCGTCATACCGACCGAAAGAAACTTCAGGTTTTGAATTCTTCAGTTTTCTCCTCCAAATCTATACCGAATTTGATTTTTTTTTAAATAATATATTGTTCTATTTGTATTGCAACCTACCTTCAATGAGAAGTAACTTTTTAAAAAGAACACAGATATAAACGTGGTTGATAAATCTATATTATATTTAAAATATTTGCACTAGTGCCATGTAGGAAATTTGGGATTATTTTTGTGGTCTTTTCTCTCAACTCCTAGATTTTAAAAAATGTGAGGTTAGTGTGTGTGTATGTGGTTAATAGCTATAAAAACGAATTATTCTGTTGTGGAATTTGTCCGCTATAAAATTTAGCGTATAGAGATTGTAACGTTTTATAAAGATACAAGTAATTGACATCGTGGGCCCGAAGGCAGCGCTCATTGTGTTTAGTAGGATATAAACTAAATGATGACATTTCGCTATGAAATGTATTAAGACTGATGCTATTCGAAACTTTATTTTAATTTATTTTGTATTGAGTAGTTATTGTTTTACACGCCACTGATGTCAGGGTACCGATGCCGCTGCTTATAAGGCAAGAAAATAATAAATACTTACATTTTATTCAAAACACTTCATATACATATTCTGCACTACCTAAAATTACATAAGGTTTTTTTAATACTAACTTAACTTTAAATTTTTGTAGCATAAATGATAATAAGTTTAAACTAATCCTGCTAATATTAGAAATACGAAAGTGAGTTTGTTTGCTTGTTTGAAACACTTTCACGCTTAAACTACTCAATCGATCATCATGAAATTGGGGTACAATAAAGGCCATAGGGTATACAAATTACTGTTCTCGAGGGATGCGTACCAAGTCACGAGCAACTTTACATAAATAAACTTTTACATATTCCTACTTAAATCGCCACTGGTAGTGGCAGGGTCTGCGTTTCGCAGTCATTTGGGCAGCCTGTCTGGCGGCAGTAACCACCACCTTACGGAAAATCACCGTGAAATAGCAGCACATGTGCTGTTGTGTTTCGGTAAGTGAGTAAGGGATGCCAGAGCCCATTTCCCTATCTCCTTTCCCTTAATCCTACTGTAGTCGGCAGCGCACTTGCAGCAGCTTTGGCGTTGCTTGTGTTATAGGCGGCGGTAGGTAGCCACCTACCATCAAGTGGACTGTCAGCCTGTCTGCCGATCTTAACGTAAAAATAATACATTTTTCCAATGAATCATTTGCCCAAGAAAAAAAAATTAACAATTTGTGATCTAACAATCTATAGCTCGCCGGTTCAATCTGGCTCGAACGGCCACTGTTAGAAACACTTCGTTATTTAGTGTAAGGAAACTTAAAGTTTACAGTATACACATTTTGAACAAAAATACATTAAATTATGAAGTGTTTTTAGTTACCTTAATTGACGCCCCGTATACTTACAGTGTGTGATATAAAATGTATTGAAACCATGTAAATAAGTGTTGAATACACCAACATGCAGGGTACGGAAGCAGAGCCGTTCATAAGTAAGCTGCGCAAGAGTGGTCCAGGCGCAGCGTCCGCAACGAAGGCGAACAAACCGCTCAACAACAACTGGAGACAAAAACACAACGAGTTCATACAAGCGATACGCGCGGCCAAACAGGTTCAAGCCCATCTTAACGCAGGTGGTGAGTAGAACCGATATTATTTATTTTACAGTCCAGTAGACTTAGAGTAACTGTACGTCATCAGGAGTATGAGGTATTCCCTTAATTTTGTTTAATACATATAAACGCCATACAATCATGCTACTTTATAAAACAAATTACCCCACCGCATCTGTCTGTCTGTATGTATGTTCGCGATGATCTTAAAAACTGCTGAACGGATTTTCACCAAGGCATTAAACGTGGGTAATTTGACCAGTGCGATACTGGTAATGGGTCGCTAGTATTATATAACATTATTATAGACAAAAAGAACATGTCATACTTAGGTGCTATTGTATCTCTTGTATCCTGTGTACCTATTGTATGTCAATGTACCTAAAACGCAAACCCCCTATATCCCAATAACTTAACAATGTTTTCAATAATAGAAAAATATTCATTCGATTACTCGGTTAGAAGTGTATTTTCACCTCCACCCCCGGTTTCGCACGGATGCAATTTTTTTTTACAGACAGAGGCGGACAAAGACTTCAATTTGTAATATGTATATAGATGATGCTGTCTGTATCTTCAATTTAAAAAATTTTTATAACTCAACACATTGTCAGCGTCAGCATTGCCAGGTTTGTTTTTTTCTTATTCAGTGTTTGATGTGGTTTCAGGCAAATTAAGTGACCTACCCCCACCTCCTCCATCGGAGAACCCAGACTACGTGCAGTGTCCGCACTGCAACCGACGCTTCAATCAATCAGCTGCCGAACGTCACATCCCCAAGTGCGCCAACTACCAGTTCAACAAGCCCAAGCCCAACGCCAAGCGACGGTAACCGACCACACAGACTCACGCACAGACTACTATCGGGATCTAAAAGCTTGTCATTCGAATTTGTGAAAAAAAAACTTACCTATTTGCTGATCTCTGATTCCCAGACCATCAGTTTTGACTCTAAATTACTTTTTTACCACTGTATGAAACTTTAAAAAAATTGATTTTTTTTTATTTCACTTAATCTATTGTAATGTGGCAGTAAGTGCTGTTTCACTGACTACTTATTCTAGCGACTAAGAACTATTCACATACTGCTGACTGGTCCGTTACAATTACTTCCAAACTTACAAAGCTGTTATTCAATATTAATAGTATCAATAATAAGCTAACTATTAAAGTCGTGATTACAATATAAATAAAATAAAATAAAATAAGTTCCTAAATTAGATCTCACTCGAAAATGTCGCACATCAAAATTGAAAGACCCGTTGAAGTGCCGCAATCAGCATTCGGCTTGATTTGCGATTCTTTTATACAAGTGCTTTTTACTTATTGCCTCTTTTATTTAGTGAAATGGTTTTTTGACCATTTAAATACTAATAGACGAGATTATTGACAATTTTATATTAATTTGTATAATTTTTATACTTTGCTTTATAAAAAAATAACTTTTTTTTATACTATTAATTAACATGTGGTTAATAATAACATTGTTATTTTGTGGTCATTAATCATAAACAAAAATTCAACTTGCAAGAGTATCTTAAAGTATCCTCATAGGGAGAGGTAAATTTATTGATTTTTTTTGTAAGTAGTACCTTACTTAAATTATCTTAAATAGGTACTCAAATTTTAATATATATTTAATAATCATTACTCTAGTTAAGTCTGATTACAGTTATCTACTTTAATCGCGACAAAAATACTTAAATAGGTTAGTATACATTGCCATAGAAATAAAACTTTGGGACCGAACGAAGATATTTGGAATATATGTAATACTAGACTTTACGAACTACGGACTTAAAAGTGAGAGTAGATTTCTATTGACATTTGTACAAATGAAATGTGCTTTTTAAACATGTTAACATTGCTAAAGTTATTAGAATTTTAATAAATGTATTAATTTCGTAAATGTTGTTTTATTTGCTATAAAATACTGTATCTGGCATAGAAGATGCTGTCCGGTTCGGTACTTTCCCGTATAATCCAGAGAGCCAGAGACCTCTACATACAAAGATATAGCACTAAAAAGTCTAGTAACAATCATTGGCGACCTATTGCGCCGCGGAATCATATTTAGGACACTGGAGGCGCGGAGAAAACCCTGAAGGGTTTAACGAGATCTAAATCTCGTTGCGGCGGGATTTCGACTGTTCACGCCATGAATGCTTGCGGCGGTTAAGTGGACTGTATATTATATATGTGATTGCGGCTGTAAGCGAACAGTTGCCTCTCTGATGGACAGGATAGACAGAAGAAGGAAATGCACGTACCTTGTAACCGGTGCTCTGGTGCGATCTCCCAGAACGTCCAACTGGCAGACACTGTTCACTTGCAATTTTGTTTTTAAACGTTAAGGTGCGGATAAGAAACTACACTTTTAACACTTACGTGTTAAATTTTGTTCTTCTTTTCTTCGAGCGAAACACTTGAAGCGTAGGCGTGATCTCCTCTCACGTTCGCGGCGGTAATATGCATTATATAGGATTCGTGGGTAAAGGAGAAAATTGAGGGCTGTATTTAATGAATAGGCGGATACAAAAGAAAAATGGACTTTACAGCCAAACAGAAAATGATCATTGTTTCCGACCGGTTTCGAACGTCTGCTTTTTGGGAGGTTATGTATCCACCCTCTGGGCTATCACTGTTACGCAAGTGCACTGGTACACATAGATTTTAGTAATAGGTAATAACTGGTTTGAAAATTAAAATACAAAAGTAATTTGGAAAACTATAAGTAGGAGCATGTGTAATTATGGTATGCCATAATAACCATAATTCGCATGATGAATCTACTCCACGGTGTTCCTACGCATAGAGGTTTTTGATGTTTTAAATAATACAATTTAAACTTTGCGCCAAAACATTAGAATAGCAATGTGCGTGACGTCACGTTTTCTTAACTCCGGAACAGTTTGACAGTTGCAAATTCAAGCGACACGGTGATTTTATGAAAGCGTGACGTCTTCACTCTGATCGATGTTTCCTATTTCATGCTTTTATTTTATTGAAAATCTTATTAATGTTTACATTAAAACTGGATCATTTTTTAGAAAATTTTCTAAATATACATATACATTTTCTTTATCACTTTTCTTCAATTTTTTATTAGGTAATATAACCCGTGACTTCTTTATGAATTTTATTATCTTAATAATTATAGCCTACGGGTTCTTCCAATTTGTAAACTGTTTCATGTTTATTATATTAGTAGCTGGTGTCCGCGACTTCAGTTTGCGTTGAAAATATAATACCTAAATAACGCCTGATATCATTATCTCTGTGACAACGGTGACGGCGAATTTTTTATATTTTTAGACGATCCCTCGGGAACTTAACATCTTTCCACGATAAAGTACCATATATATTAATCCAGGTAATAAACTATCTATGTGCCAAATTTCATCAAAACCCGTTCAGTAGTTTTTACGTGAAAGAGTAACATACATACATACATTCATCCACCTCACAAACTTTATGTATAATAACAAATGTATATATTAGTAACAAGTCACACCAGATCCATGATACAGGACAACTAGACTGACGACAGTAATCACAAAATATCCCGCACAATAACAGCGTATGTGCTATTTTTCATGCTAATAGGGATATCAGCCAATCTTGAAAAATAGATTTCTGGTAATTAAAGTGGGATTATAAAAGAAATGAAAATCCAACATATGCTTCATAATGGATTATATTTCAGTTGAGGAAATATTAGAAAATAAAAATGCAAAGAAAATGCCGCCAATACACTGCGGGCGCAAGCGGGGGAGAGAGAGCTCACTGCTCCACGCCAGAGATCGGAACATACGACAGCAGAAGTGCGCTTTGTGGAGGCACCAGCACGTCTTCGCGCGACACCGACGAGTGACTCGTTAAACTGTCAACAAAGAAATCATTACAGAGCCTCAATTCATTAAAGCCTCCCCAACTCAACTTTATACAAAGTTGAATGTTTAATTATTTCTTTAAATATTGAAGTTTCTCAGAGTAGGCAGTCAGAGTAGCATCCTTGATCTTAAAAATCACAATAAATGTCTAAAAGACACGAGGTTTAAAACCCCGGAATTATAGAAGCGAACTTTTCAAAGACATTATTCGACTGGGTGGTTTATTTTTTAAATGGCTAACCTAAGTGCCTGTCCCATTGCTGAGTATGAGTAATTCCTATGAACGATAGTAAGATTCCTCAGGTGTTTTCTTAGACATTGTTTCTTAGACATTGCACAAATTTAGTCTTCAAATGCACGCATATGATCAAAAAGATTCAGAGATGGGACTGGAATTCGAACCAACTTTGCCTAGAGAACAAATCCGAACTACAACTGCATCATAAAAGTCATATGATAACATTTATTATTAGGAACTTACTTGGTGTACTCTTTGACGGCCGGAGTGAGATAGTGGACCTGTAGCGAGGCCGGCACGGAGGGCAGAGGCAATGAGGCGCGCCCCTCCGTCTCATGCGGATTCCACACGGCTACGTAGCCAGTGTGGCCCGGCATCCACCTGGCCACGGCCAGCAGGGGCACCGTGGTACCGACAGACGTCTTTGCGAACACGGCGCTCACGTTACACGCGCCTCGCTCCACACTGGCGTCTCGTCGCAGCGACATCAGCGCCTCTAGCGCCTGTACAATGCGACAATAGATAATAATCAACTTAAGAAGAACAATTTCGCTTTGATTATTTTTTTATTTAAATCTCAATTGAGAACTTTTAAATTTAATTTAAAATTAACTAAATTAATTTAAATTTCATTTTTAATTTTTAAATTCCAACTATTGCATTCTTTGTGTACCTGCTGTTATGAATTTACTTTTACTATTATCTATCTATATTAATAAATAAAATTAAAGTGTCTGTAATGTCAAAATAACTGCTTTTTACTAAATGTATTATATATTAAGACAATTTTTATTTTATTTTTTAAATTAAGACTGATTATTTTTAAATATTTTTTTTCTGTCAGTTTGTTCCGGCTAATCTCCGAAACGGCTGAATCGATTTTGACGGGACTTTCCCTGGCAGATAGCTGATGTTTTAAAGAGTAACTTAGGCTACTTTTGTTTTAGAAAAATAATAATTATTATTATTTAGACCACGCGCACCCCACGCCGCAGCGAAGCGTGGCCAGAATATTATAAATGTTTTAAAACATAAGAAAAAGGGGCGCGGACGAAGTAGCGGGCAAAAGCTAGTCCTAATTATTGTAGGCAACTGGTTGGTTAGTGGCCACAAATAATAAGAAAGAAATGAAAATATGTTAATTGTTGGAAAGAAGAGTTGCGTGTAAGTTTTATTAGCAAATATATTGTAAAAATTAAATATATATCATATTCATTATAATTTTATTTCATACAGTCCATTCCTCAACAATTATACTGTTGATGTTTTAAAGAGTTAAAACTCACGCTCGTGTTGTTGTCGTCCTGTACGAGTTGCTTCAGGTTGAGAACAGGCGTGGCTGGTAGCAGCACAGAGAACGGCAGCAGTTCCCTGCTAGCCTCTTCCGTAGACGCTGTCAACTGAAATTTAATTGCGTTCTCATAAAACCGGTAACTTTACAGGTGTAACGTGTCCTACGCCTGGTATTTATGTTAACAGCTCAAAAACTAATAAATTAGTGATGTCCTAATTCGATTTCTTACCACTTCGATTTCTTATAACAATCAACCTCATTTATGAAGAACTTTTAATCTTTAAGTTTAAGAACTTCTTTAAGAAGTTTCGTTTCGCAATAATAAATTGAGCAGCCCATCTGGTGGCAGTAACCACTTGCTATAATTTCCACTATCCTACCCCTTATCAACCCTACTATGCACTTGCAGCACCTGCGACGGTAGCCACCTACCATCAAGTGGACCGTCAGCTTCTCTGATGACCTTTACATAAGGAAAAGCGCATACAAACTTCAAAATTTAGTTGTTTGGAATATCTTTGTTGGTACTTCAAAGATTAAATGTGATGACCGATAGTGACCATCGCAGCTACTTTAACGTCGACATACCTGTATAGTAGGCCAGTGTTTGAGCCGGTCGCTGAGTTCGGCAGCGACAGCTCGTACCCGTTTTGGATCGAGCGGGGCCAGCTGCAAGGGAGCTGCGGCGCGAGGTCGCAGAGCGCTCACGTCATGCTGCAGCAGAAACAGCTCGGGCCGGGACGTCTCCGCCAACGTGAACACGCTCTCGCCTGGACCGACAACACGCTTTTCTTTTTACTCAGTAGTGGTGGTCCACTCAATAGGAAGTAACTACAATTATTCAGCTCAATTCAGATTTTTTCCATAGAAAATATCGGTTTTTTATGGAGATGCTTACACATATAAAAATATACATTCAATTGACGAGCTCATTGGTAGAGTGGTTATAAGGTGCTTATGTTAGCTCAAGGTTCCGGGTTCGCTTCCTGGCTGGGCCAACTTTGGAAATGAACTTTTCAAAGTTGGCTCTGGTCTGGATCTGTAAAGTTCATGGCAAACTGCATTTCATAGTCATTCGGGCAGCCAGTCTGACAGCAGAAACCACCCTCTTAGAGAAGAGCACTGTGAAAGGTGAGCGAGTAAAGATGCCAGAGCCCATTTCCTATCCCTTCTTAATCCCTTATCCTTGAACCAAACTGTGATCGGCAGAGCACTTGCAGCACCGGTGGCGTGGCTTGTGTTACAGGCGACGATACCTACCTATCATCAAGTGGACCGTCAGCCTGTCTGGCAATCTTAACATAAAAAAAAACATATATGAACTGACCGGTGCCAGGAGCAGTGGTAACATTGTGATCGACAATGTGTGACCAGTGGGCAAACAAGGAGTCCAACGCAGGGAGGTCTGTAGTGTGGCGGTGTTGCCAGTATGCGTATTGAAGGTGGTCAGCTCCCGGGGAGCTACCGCGCCCCTTGCGTTCCACCTCCTCCGGCAGAGCAGGATCTACCACCAGGTGACGGGCTTTATGGAGCCTGATAATCAGATACATTAAATTATATGCGTGAAACCCCCTACAGATAAGGAAACAATTCATAAACAGTGTCAATAGGAAAACTCATTTTAACATTGTGACTTTAAAAATATGCAACATTCTAATCTAACACAGAAAAAAGGCTATCATAAAAATAAAAAAATTAATGTTCATATCCTAGTTGAGCCTGCACCTCTATGTCGATTGCCACATGTATGTCGAAGCATCATTTAAGAACGGCACTTTGTATGGATGAAAACGCAAGTCTCGACGCAAAGTCCGCCAAGTTGTTGTCGCAGAAAGACCCAGCTCTGGCGCACGACGCAGAATGGACTGTCTAGGGTTTTCTCGCACGCTGTCCCGATCGGCAACAATATTCTTCAACGATCTTGCGTTTCTTTCACGTACAGGCACTGCTTCATCGATCACCGGCCCGGTTGTCTCAAATTTATACATTAAACGACGGATTGGATTCTGCAGGACGGCCATGGATGCCATAAATTGGAGGCAACACACGGAACGTTTGGCGAACAGAGTACTGATTTTGATAGAAAATTTTAACAATTTCTACGCGTTGTTGAAGCGTGTAGCGTTCCATAGCGAAATGTCACGACTAAATATGTATTGGCCATGGAAGTATTATATAAGGAATAAGCTCTATCTGTGCATCTTGCAGCTAAAATAAAGAAAATAAAACCTTATGCTAAGGTCGTAAGAGTCTTGTTGCGCGCAAAATAAAAATGAAGCCGAGTGAGAGGGCCACCACTGAACGCTGTGTCCCGTTCTATAGAGTTGCCAGAGTTAAGTTGGTAGAAATGGTAGAAAAATATGCGATTGATGTAATGTAATGAAGTAAAAACATTTACTTCTAAAATGTTTCTAAATATAAATAATAATTTATTACCGACATGTTAAAGCAATATTATTTGTTGCTACGTGTAAAGCCTTATTAACGCAAAAATTTTGCGATTGGCGTATAGGTTTTCTTTTATTTGTATGAAATACGGACACCTGACCTGACAACCCCACATGAAATCGCCGACTCTGACGTCAATGGCGGAATGTTTTTGATTTCGTGATATTTTTGAAGAATTTTAATTAAAATGGGGAGAATTTGTGTCGTGGAGGCTTGCGGAAGCGAGTATTATCCTGATTGTGGTTTATCTTTTCACAGGTAATAGTTTTAAACATAATTTATTAGTGACAGTTAGTGAACAATTAGGGTGACCATGCATGACATGACTATCCAATCCTAGTTCAAGAACAAATAACTTAAATACCTATGCATTTTTTATTCCTTTCTCTATTAACATAACGGGTTCAATTTCAGATTTCCTAAAGATCCTAATGTTAGGGAAATATGGATAATATGGCTGCAGTCCAAGCCACCACTGGTTTGGAAGCTGCGACGCAGTCGGAGGCGACGACATCCACGTGTCGACAGGTACCCCTTCACCGAGCCACCAGGCCACGTGGCATCACTTCGGCGTGGTCTGTGTGCTTTGTGTCTACAAGTGAGTGTTTAAGAGCATCCCCCGCCTTCTGCGAGGAAGATCAGGACCAACCTTCTAAACTAAATTGTTTTCTCTTTCATGTATAAATTTTCATTTGTTATATAGTGTGTAAATTTATTGGTATAGTAAAGTGTTGTGTGATTGAACTTTGCTTTCTTTTGTCTAAGTCCACCCCAGGTAGTTGGCGCCCTGAGAGTTAAGACTGGTCTCGTGTAGTGTCTACCCCTGAGTTTCAGTCGGTGAGTAACGGTTGGAACGCCTGCGGAGCCCTAACGCCCCGCAAAGGTTTCGCGGTTACAAACTTAACTGTTTTTTTCTTACCTAATTAATTAAATATACCACAATAGGTAGCTTATCGTAATTTTATCTCAGTCCAGCTGCATGTCGTGTCCCACAAGGACCAGTAGGTAAGTACCTACCTATATGACGCGAGTGTCAAAAGCAAGCAATAACAGGAAATGTATAGTACCGCAAAGGGCAAGTTTATCATTAGCATCTTCGATTAAAATCCATCTGAAGCAATGATCTGCTGACGTCAAATCACAAATCATTTTTTATAATTATTGTCCTTAAATCATATTTCAATATATTCACCATCGCCAGAGAGGGATAAGAGGTACAGTTACTGATCTCTCTTTCGGCTTCAATTTTGCGACAACAGGTCATTCCTGTTGTATATAGTACTTATTACTTCCATGGTATTGGCGCCAAATTTGACTGCTATCGCTTTACCAAGATGGCCGCTACACGCTGTCAAAGTTCGCGCGTCCCTATTGAAAAACCCTTTTTAGGATAATATATCATTTACAATTAAGTTTTTATTCTACTAACAACATATGGACTGTTTAAGTTGCCTTTTAAATAAATAAAATAAATTATTAATAGTATCATTAATAAGTTTCTTATGTGATACTTTTTAATAGCTTTATTTATGACTATTAGAATACCTGCATTGTAATAGTGTGACAAACATGATCTGCATACAAAAAAAAAACTTACCAGTGCCAAAAACTAATTTTTAATTTATACAAAAAGTTGAAGAAGCAATGTTATTAAGTGCGATTTGTTCAGAATTTGCACACGTTAATTTAACTAGACAGGATTTACCAGCGTAAAAACGCATCCATGATCTAGGAGAGGTTACCCTCCACTTGAGTCATCTCATTGCAACACTTTTAAACGTTAAAACAGTTCCTTAACGTTACATGATAAAGTCCCCTGAAGTTAAAATAATATTAAGACGGATGTAATAAAGCGGCTAATAATTCAGTAATAATTTTCTACTACCTGATGCCATCAACCCCCGCCTGCAACCACTTGCCAATGACTCGATCGAACAATAGCACCACTTGGGGGTTGGTGAAGTTGAGGTCAGGTGTATCCTCGGCAAACTGGTGGAGATAGAACTCCTTGCGGGTTTCGCTCCACGTCCACGCCGAACCGTCCAGGGTTGAAACCTGAAAACACACAGTTTAGAAACAATATGGAAAAGCATAAGAAAACTTTTCTTTTCTTTCTAAGAACACACATAGTTTCTTTTATAATTTGCTAGCGACCCGCCCCCGACTTCGTACGGATGCATTTATTTTTTGCAAATTATATACATAAACCATCCTCGTTGATCAATCTTTGCATTAGTGAAAACTGTTTCAAAATCATTCTGTTTAGAAAATGTTAGCGGAGAAACAAACTGAAGTGGATAATGACTATTTTAAAATATGTACAGACATAGATTTATTATATTATTAATAAAATAAGACCGATGACTAATAATGAAGCGCAGGTCAATGCTGACTACTGGAAAATGATAGGGATGCCTATGCCCATCAGTGGACATCCTACAACTGAGGTGAATAACAAGAACCTACTGCACTATTCATTTGGACAGAATATATTAATAAAATGCAGCACATTGGCAATTACAAATTAATTTTTTGTAGGCTAAGTTGAAGAAAATTAATTATTTGTATTATTTGTATTTGTAATTTTACATATAATTAAATAACTTTATTTAAAAGAACATGATCAGTCGCTAACAAACTTAATAAAATTACAAAGTATTATTTGAGTGTATGTGTGTGTGTGTGTTGCTTTGTTATTCGCTTAGGTGCTTTATGAGTTAGTGAGCGTTCATAAACTACATATCCATGAAAGGACTTGTAGCTATTTGCCCATCGTGGCCTGTATCGACAACAATAAAGTCTCATTGTCACTGGTCTTTGTGTAGTAAGTGTTGCAAAATCGCCCTAGCGTACGTTTAAAGTAACTCACCCAGTTGTTGGGTGGGTTTGGTACGTTGTCTTCTTTGAAACCCTTGTTCTTGGCCCATATGAAGTAGTCAGCGTAGCCCTCTGTGCGATTCTCACTCTTTGCGAACCACTCATGAGTCTTTGACACAAAGTTGGCTGTCAAATCCACTATAACCCTGCAAAAATTAATTGTCTTGCAATCAGCCCCTTTCTTATTTTTTTTTATATATATATAACAGTAAAACTTTGATAAACAAGTTTAGAAAAAAGACTAAAAATACTTAAAAAATTGCTATACATGAAATTTTACAAATAGACATTACATAAATATATGACATTATTCTAATTCCACAAATCTATATACAAATATAGTCCAATAAATATTTTTTTATTTGGTTGCTATTGAGCTTTAATACTTGGATCTCAGGAAAATAAAAATTTCTACCGAAAGACAGAATTAGATGTACAGACAAGAATTTAGTCTATGAGATCTAGATGGAATGTTAAGAGCTCAGAGATTTACCAAGTATTAATGGTAAAAGTACGAACTATTCTCTATTCTACGTTAATTTCGAACTTTTACTAGTAACACTCGGTAAGTCTTGGTTTTTACTCCATAAACGCGGTAAACGTTGGAAATTAGGTCAACGCTTTGATCTACGTGAGCGATTTGTCACGAATACGGTCAGGGGTGGTGCGAGAAAAAGAAACAGTCGCGTTGTTTTATCTGAGCAACAAAATTACTTTGTAATTCTAAATGACACGATAGCTCTCCATCTTATAACAAGTAAAATCCTTTCATTATTTTATTTGTGAGAAGAAATTTTATATTTACTATTCAAAAAGATGTTTTAAAGTTGTGTCTTTATTTCAACAGTGATAAATTTATGATATCAAATTATAATTAAGATTACGTATAGTCGCCGTCGCGAGATTATGTAAATTATGTAAACAAACAAACTTGTCACAGGAGCAATTAGCAACGTACGAATCTGTATAGCGCATACTTCGACGCTCGCATCGCAAGCAATTTAATTTGACTGGGTTATAAAGCTTCTCGTGACGGCGACTATAGTTATTAGAATGATAATTGTAATAAATGATAATTAATTAATTAATTAATAATAGTACCAAATGTACTCCTTGTTTTATTCCCAAAACCAAAATTTACGGTCATTGGTGAATCCGCGCATTTACCAAACTCTGATAGTAAAAGCCCGAAAAATCATCTCATTTTATAGAAAACCTTACTTTACTAACTTATGTTGTTAAATCCTAAAACTAGCATGAAAAACCTAGGAATTACTAATATACTGACTTTTACAGTAACAAATATCAGGAAGTAGACCTCATTTAGTACTGCTTTGATCATAACGCGTAAGCAATGTTGAAAAGTTTTCATCACGAGAAAATTATATTTGATTACGACTTTCTAATTTATTTATTTTTTGTCATTTGTAACTGTTATCAAAATGGAACAAAACTTGTACTTAGGATAATTTCTCTAGTAAGTGTATATTATACTCCTTCCAATGGGGTATTTTATTATTCTGCCATACAAAACATAAAAAGTACTCACTTGATACTATGCATTTTTGCCTTGACAACGAACTCTTTGAACTGATCAATGCAAGTTGGGCTGTCAAGTACTTCATATGTGTCTTTGCACACATATGTAAATATGCCGAGGGTCTTGCTTTCGGCGAGGAGTGGAAGTTTCTCTTCAATCACCTTATAATCTTTAATGTCACTGGCGTCCACCAGGGGACCAGTTTCAAACCTGCAAACGAGTTTTAATTTCATTTGCGGCTATGATCAACGGTTATTGACAGGGATTTTTTTAACGAAAAAGAGCAGTAGAGAAACCGATTCTCTACTCCACTGTAGGTGGCTTGGGTCGCCGATAAACATAAGCAACTCTAGCAGATGAAAATGCATTACGGATAAAGAGTGAAGGAATAGACTATGGCATCTGTTACTCAACACATTGAAGCACACGTGCTGATACTTAATGCTGGTCTTATGTAACTTAGAATACGTGTTGTTTAGTCTAAGATAGCACAATGCAATTTGAATTACCAAATCCATTGAAGAAAACATTGAGAAGCATAAAGCGAAAATTAAAATAATTTTAACAATTTATTACTTTTTTTCATTATTAACTTCATCATCCTGATACAGATGGCAAATGGCGAGTCTTAAAGCTATTTCAATGTTTTATTTCAATTTACTAATAGCAACAACTTCACAGCCAAACTGACAGTATTGACACTGTGTTTCAGCTTCAATAACCATCTCCTTGCAGAAAACTACCGTGAAATAACACCACATGCACTGTTCTGTATTAGTGATTAAGTTCCCATTCTATTATTCTCGCCTTAAGTCTTATACTTTATCCTATCAATGTCGGCATAGCACTTGTAACTCCTATAGCGTTGCTTGTATTTACAGACGACGGTAGAAACATACCACAATAAAGAGATCAGTCAACCTAACCTTTACATAAAAAAGTAACGCTCTTTTTATTTTATTAAAAAAGTAGTGCTCTTAAAATTGTTTAGCGCCATCTATTTTATCGGTTAACAAAAAGGTAATTAGTTCAAGAACAATTTATTCTTCGGTGAGATGGCTCGGTTGAGTGGTTGATGTGTTTCTTTGTCTCAGTTTAGAACGAGCCAGGATTACCACTTAATTTTAAACTTTATTTATTATTTAAAAAGTTAAAAAATACAAGTTGATTTACAGTGTAAGTTTGAAGATTAAAATGGGTAAATATTCGAAAAGAAACAGCTAGTACAGTAACTAGATCAACTTAAAGGTATTTGAAATTATATATATTTGAAGTGTTAACACTAGATATAAAAATAATGCAAAATTCACAATTCAAACGCAAAGAAGAATTTAATAGAATTGTAGCTTTAGCATTTCACAAGAACAATACCTATTTTATTCATAAATTTTTATCCATACACTATATATATATTAGAGCTTACATTTTTTTTTCTAATTTCAAATAAAACCAATTTAAACAAACAGTATAAATGTTAATTATAATTACTGAAAAGGTATAATTGAGGATTTTTATAATACATTAAAACAAGTAATTAAAGTACCATGTCTCTTCATAATTGAGAACACATTATCTTCAAATAATAAGGTTTATCAACACAATATTTCATAACATTCATGCATAATTATGTCAATAACCTAGAACAAAAGAAATATAAATGATGATTATTCAATATTATAAACTCAGGAATTCAATACTTTGCTAGATTGTTTTTTAAATATCCATAATTGAATTAGATTGCAACAGTGGCAGGATATACTGCATTTCGCAGTGATTTGGTCAGCACTTCACCCCGGCGGCGGTAACCACCCCCTTAAAGAAGACCACCGTGAAATAACAGCATATGTGCTATTGCAACACCTGTGACGTTACTTGTGTAATAGCCGACGGTAGCCATCTAACATCAAGTGGACCTTGGTCTATCTTTCGACCTTAACATAAAGAAAGATTGCATAGAAAAAGTTTATAAAATTAAGGGATACATACCACAACTTAGGTGGTGGCGTCGCGCATTTTGGTGCCTTAACGATGATTACAACAGCACCTATCAGCATACACAACCACAGAGCCCAGAAGAGCACGAACATGAACCAACGAAGTCGGACCCAGAATGGATCATCCGCATACTTGAGGAGCTCCTCCTTTGTTAAGCCGGAGAATTGCTGTAACATAATACATTTTGACAAGTTAAAGCTTTGTCGCCTTCTGTGCGAGAAAGCTTCCATTTTTTTAAGTAGCATTTGAAGATTCGGCAGTAAGAAGCTGGAGTAAAATTAAACATTTTACAGTGCTCGTTACAATTATTAATATTCAGAAATTAATAAGTATCCAATATTTATAATTCTGTAGTGATGGAGCACACTGCGTTCGGCGGTCATATGCTGTGTTTCAGCAGTAGTAAGAATAACAATCCCCAACAAAAGACTACCGTGAAATAACCATATATGTGATATAATGTTTTAATGCGTAAGAGGAAGCCAGGATGTGTCTCAGCAGTCCTTTGGATAAATATTGCACGAAATAGATTTGTTCCATTACGCTGGAACGACCTAATATATAGAGCTATCAGAATTTAAGTTCTGTTCTGTTTTGATCGAAGTTATCAACATTTTATACTAATCTTTATTTCAACTATTATGCCGAGTTGATGGATGATAGAAGCATCATTTGACATAAAATCGGACACATTTGTTAGCTGGCCAAGATTTGGCCAATTCAAAAGGTAGTAAAATTATGGCCAGGCACAGCATAAATAGCTTTGTCCGGATATAATCATGATCGAATGGAGTGCTGGAACGGCACTCCATTCTCCGCGGTTAGAGCAAAATTAGCCTTGGCTGAAGGACTGCTGCAACACAGCCCAGAATTTCACATTTAGTATTTGAGATAATGATTACAAGTGTAATAGTGCTTGTAAGAATATAAAAGATTGAAGTTTTAACATTGAAAGCGGCATCTTGTTCCATTACAAACAGGCAACGGATGCAATTCAACGAGGTCAATTTATTTTTATTAGCTCCATTCAATATTACAAAAAAGATCTAGACAGAACCGTCAATCGAAATTATATGCATGGATTGTGACCAAAATAAGATAGATATCACCACATCTTCGACGACAATTCGTAATAGGTGAATAAATCGATTAGTAAAACAATAGATTAGTGAACTCATCAAATCCCATACTATTTCATTGCGAATATAACGCAGCGAGTATATTTTAGCAGCAGAAATGTAAGAAACTAGGGCTCTGTATAAATCACCTTTCGTGGTGTATAAACTTAAATAACGTAAGTATAACGACGTGTTTACATAATACAGGAAGATCAATCCAAATGGATCAGTGAGGGCAAATCTAAAACCATAAGAGACACGAAAATTTGTTCTTAGGAACTAAGGCTCCAATTTTTTAAATTAAAGCTGCATTCACACTTTTTTCAAATTACGCTCATACGCGACCAGGAATCGGTAAAATTCCCGTAAATATTTTAGTACTTAGTTGATAGTGAGTGTTTAAAGAATAAATTTCGCTATGAAACCTTGCATAAATAATAAACAGAAATGCCTTACAACTTAATAAATCCAAGGTTCTGTAGCAAAAATTATTCCTTATGACCCACACTATCGACTACATTTATAAAAATAATTTCTACTTTTTTATAGAAATTTGACCTAGTTCGATTTCTGGCCGCGTATGAGCGTAATTTGAAAAAGTTTTAATGCAGTTTTTTCTTAATTCAAAAATCGAAGCCTTAATTCCTTAGAACAAATATCTCTTATTGTTTAAGATTAGTGGGGTCTGATGAGTCAGATTAGAATTGATCAGCCTGTATATAAAAAAAGTCGGGTTAGTTTAGTAACTCGAGAACGGCTGGAACGATTTTTATGAACTTTATTTTGTGGAATTTGTCTCCGCCCCGAATAACTATTAAAACATCGGAAATATTGACGAAATTAATTTTCTCATACATTTTGTATGGAACGGCTTTTTTTATGATTCTCGAGAACGGGTTGACTGATCTCGATGAACTTTTTCTTTGTTCGTCTCGGCCTCGAGAAATTTTCTCGCGCATTGGAAAAGTAAGAAAATCATTTTAAAAAAAACATACAATTCTGATACACGACAGAAGCAAAAATGAACATGGCGTTGTGGCTTGTTCCGATAATGCCAATAGATAGCGCTGTGTGCATTATCTTTTGACAGCTAATTAAGTTGCGCGGTCCCTTCATTCCATACCATTAAAAGCTAGCCGCGATTTATCAGAATTTTTTCGAATTCCCACTAAATTTGATTTTGTTTTCGACGGTTGATTGATGTTAAAAAAATAATCAATTTTTCTGTTAATCGATTATTATTTTCGTATAATCGATTTTCAAAGTCATATTAATCGATTTTTAATGAATCGATTAGATAAATCGAGATTAAATCGATTTTCACAAATAGCACATCTATGCGCCGAATGAAAAACTCGAAGCATTATATAAAAAACGGCGCCATCTGTAGGTATGTGTGCGTGTAGTAAGTATTTAATTTTAACGATTTCACGATCACGAAACAAACGACACGACAGCGACAGTCGAGTCGACCGACACTTCAAAGATTCATTCATTCAACGAAAAAGAAGGGCAGAGGCCGCAGAGGCAGAGCTAATAAAAATAAAAACAATAAAATTGAATGAATCCTTATGCACTAATGAACAGCCTTCTCCGTTGTCTTACATTTTATGTCATTCGTATGTGACTTCATACAAAGAATTTTCTTTCATTCTCTAGCCATGGAAAAGTATGTGTATATTAGGAAATCTCTATCTACGGAGTTCTATCAGGAGGACACTCTCATATGGATGAACAGTTGCAAAAGTGTTCAATAGTTCTAAATCATTCCAGAATGGCATGGACCCGACTTCATGCTACACAAACCGAGTAGGTACGCTCAGTTTGCAATGAGAAATTGTCGAGCTTATCGCACAGATCAACAACGTGATAACCTTTCGACGCGCAACAAGAAATTCTTCAAGCGATGATTTGAATTTAAAAGAAATTAGTGCAAAAATGGTACGCAAATCAATTCATTAAATCAAATACCTTGCTACCACATGAATTACATCCTTTTCAAAATAATTAAAGTTTTGAATGTTTTGAATGTTGAATTTTGAAATTAATTCATTTTGTAATACTCAAATTTGATCGTAATAAAAACTGATCATTTATTGATCCGCCGCACTGGTCAACTAGCAAAAACATAAAAATGTTAACCCAAACTGGAACATTAAACAGGTAAATTGGAATAAATTATAATGAAAACTCAACAAACTCTTCCGCTGGATAATGGTGTATCATAAGTTGAATCAATCATTTCATTTATTTGTTTATATATCAAAATAATTGTATTATTTTGTACACTCGCATCTTTAACAATGACATTTATTTAGTCCCAACCAATGAATATCGTCTTTAACGTGACTGATAGTATGCTGACAGTCTATCAAAAAGTTTATATTAGGTCGGGGGGAAAAGTCTTTTCGTATTTCGCATGTATAAACTTGTAATAAAATCTCTTTGACTCTACTATTTGTATCTGGCTGGTTTTGATGACATTAAAAAGGAACAAAAAAAGAAACAAATTAGTAAAATGTTGTTTCCGGCTATTTTTCATTTATTTATTTTTTCTGTCAAAATGAGTGAATCTAATGAAGAAATTCGATACATTTTAAAATTTTATTACAAAAAAGGAAAATATTCAACGCAAGCGGCGAAAAAATTTATGACGTTTATGGACCTAATGCAGTGTCAGCAAGAGTAGCACAAAGTTGGTTTAAGCGTTTTCAATCCGGGAATTTTGATGTCAAAATGGTCGCCCTGTTACGGATAAAATGGACGCCATTTTGGAAAAAGTGCAGCAAAATCGGCATATCAGTAGTTATGACATAGCTGAGAACTGGGTTTTGACCCATTTGAAAAAAGCTGACACAAAAAAGCTCGATATTTGGGTGCCTCACGAGCTCTCTGAAAGAAAACTTATGAATCGTGCATTGATTTCCGATTCTTTATTAAGACGTAATGAAACCGAACCGTTTTTGAAGAGATTGATAACTGGTGACGAAAAGTGGATCACGTACGACAAGAACGTGTGAAAAAGATCGACAGACTGCCAAAACCCGGGTTAACTCGCAACAAATTGTTGTTCATTATGAGCTTTTACCGCCGGGCAGAACAATCTATTTCTACTGCCAACAACTGATGAAATTAAAGCAAGAAGTTGAGAGAAAGCCGGAATTGATGAATAGAAAGGGTGTGGGTCTTTCATCACGACAACGCTAGACTACACACATTTTAAGCCACTCAGTAAAAATTAAGAGAGTTTGGCTGGGAGGTGATAATGCATCCGCCATATAGCCCTGACCTTGCACCTTCAGATTTCCACCTGTTTCGGTCTCTTCTGAATTCTTTAAGCAATGTCAGCTTAACATCAAGAGAGGACTGCCAAAATTACATGTCGCGTTTTTTTTTAATTAGAAGTCCCACAATTTCACAGGGTATCTTTTGAGTGAACCTATATGAATTATTTCCTCCCCTCTTAAATAAAAAAAATAACCTTCCCTGACCTATTTGAAATAAAAATTAGCCAAATTGGTCTAGTCTGTCTCAAGTTTAACGTTTAGCAACATTTAGCGATTAATTTTTATTTATACAGATAGGATAGATAGATAGAAAAATAAGAATTAAATGAAGTAATAAGTTTACTTATTTATTCAGCTCTATGTGACAAAAACCTATATGAATTATGAATTATTACTTATCCCTTTAATTATTTAATGTCTCATCTTTAAATACATAAATTTGATCACAACATTTTAATCACAAATTGTCCATATCCTTACTCAATATTACAATTCCAATATACAAGCTGTTTGTTAATTTAAAATCAAACTCACCCGTTTATTGGCATCCAATTCGATTTTGGCGTCACCGTTCCTATGATCTCCGACGACGTACTTAGCGTCCGCCATATCAACCCTCGTCGTAATCTTAGCCTCGTCCGACTTCTCCTTCTCTAGCAACTTCTCGTCAGCTCCGTCCGAGGAAATTTTCTCCTTAGACTTGGTTAAGTTGGGCTTCTTGTATTCTGCAAGTATTACGTAAAGGTTAGTAGATGTCTACCTGACATGCGCGGGAAACGGACGAACCTGTAAAGATTTATAAATCCAGGATGAAAATAATTCAAAGGATAAGTAAGCAGGTAACACCATGATACACCTATACAGTATCAACATATAAATTATTTACAAAGAATTTATTAGACACTAGCCAATGCCCGATGGACTTCAGCTTAAGATATGAATATATAATTTTCTAAAGAATTAATATAAGTAAACAAAAAATAACTATAGACTCCTATAGGGCTGTTCGCTCACATCGTGGGATTTTTTTACTTTTAGCATTTTTATATCTGTCGTAACTTGTAACGAAAGGTCCGATTCGAATAATTTAAAGAATAATTTACATGCGTACATAATCAATGTTGATTATAAAACTATTCAGTTTCATCTTCGATTCTACCCATGTTTTATTACTTAATTTTAAAAAAAAGAGGTTATTATGATTTGACTATTACTTAGTAGTTACACATTTAGGTAAAATACAAACAGGATAACTCGCGGGCGCACGTGATTTAATTGCACTCGAGTTGACTGATAACTCGCGAAAATGGTTGATGAAACATAAAATAATGTATAGAGACGAAATATCCTTCATTTAATGCGAAAACAATTTCATCCTATCCCTATGGCGAATGTTACGCTCCGATTGATCAATGGCAGCGTCATGCATTACATTAGAGACATACCTACATTAACATACATTAGAGTTATATTAGAACACAATAACAATTTACAATAATTAACAAAATTGAAAATATCAAAAAATATTATAAATGCAATTTAGAAATTGATATATTTATAATCAATAACATCAGTATATATAAATCATGTGGTTTACGTTATTAACTAACGTATTTATTTGTTCAACACAAGTGTCACACTTTCAAAAAAGGAGCAAACTGTTACTAAGCTTTGCAATATGCATTTCTTATTTTATTTTTTCAAAAAAGGGAAACATGAAATCAACAAACGAGCATTGTGTTTTAAGATTTGATTAAATGAAACTTTTTTCGTCGACAAAAATGGTGCTGCTTTAATGCTCAGCATCGTACATCACACTTTCAAAAAAAGGAGAAAACTGTCACGAAGTTACATCAAATATCCAGATTTTTTTTCCAAAAAATATAGGAAACTAAACCTATCATTAATTAACGATATGGGTTAGCTAAACCTATCATCTGGGTTAGCTTTTTATATTAAAACTAGCTGACCCAGCAGACATTGTCCTGCCAGAACCCGAAAATAATTCCGTAACCCGATTGTGGCGCCACCTATCGGGGTCATATTTTATTTTCAAACAATATGTTTAAGTGACGCGTCACTTGTCTATGAACGACGGTTAAATTATTTGAATATTCTTCATAAAAAATACTAAAATCGCGATTAAAAAATGGGGGTTGGAGGTAGAAGGGTGAAAATACTTTACGACCTATTCTCATACCTACCAAATATACAAAAAAAAAAATCATAAAAATCGGTCCAGCCGTTTCGGAGGAGTTTTGTTACAAACACGAGAATTTTATTATATTAGATCTTACGACAGAAAAAAACATTATTGAAATAAAAAATAAATGTGTAATGACTAAATTAAAAGAAAATAAACTAAAACACAATTAGTTGCTCTATGGGAAAACTAAACCTAACATTAATCAACGATCATAGTAAATCATCTGGGCTACGTTTTACCTACCTATAAACGACCTATAGCAGGAAAAATAAGAATTTTTTTATTCAACAGTTTAAAAATTTGTTCAAATACCTTTATGTAACGACTGTACTAATGTACTGATTATACTGGCGCGCGAGTTGACAAACGAAATAATAGGTAAAAGCAAACAGGATAAGCGGGTGCACGCGAGTTAATTTTGCACGGGAGTTGAATTCATTTTCGTAGCGCGCGTCAAATGACACGAAAGCAAATTTTTGATATCTTGTTGGGTTGCATTACTTGATGATAATGTAGATTTCTATAAGAGAAAGAATTTTTGAAATCG
This sequence comes from Bembecia ichneumoniformis, assembly GCA_910589475.2. Lineage (NCBI taxonomy): Eukaryota > Metazoa > Arthropoda > Insecta > Lepidoptera > Sesiidae > Bembecia > Bembecia ichneumoniformis. Next base: position 3,674,012 of record OU342537.1, on the reverse strand, counting down.
GTTAAGTAGTTTAACATACAAAAAATCAAATCTTTCCTCTTTATAATATTATTGTAGATTTTCCTTAGTAACTTATTATCTCTGTCCATTAGAAACTTGAGGTATCACTTAACACATTTCAAATAATGGTATTTTGAGTGGGAAAAAAATTAGAGTTATAAGGAAGAAGGAAGACATGATAAGAAGGCTATTTTGTTGCCACGATATTTGTCTGCATCACATTATTACTTCAAAAATATATTTTAAAAACCTCACGATAAGAAAAAGAAACATAATTGTCTCCAAAAAATCCTAGGCGGCGATACAGAAATTCATGGAAGGCCTGTGTTTTAACTATCAGACTTTCGCCACCATTAATTTAGAGATCTACGAGAAAGTGTCGAGGTGAGAATAAACATATAGTTGGCATGGACGTGCCAATGGCATTATAAAATATGCATTTCACGAAATGCTGACTGTGTGAAGTAAACGCTGAACGGCCGATAGGTTAAACATTGCTGTAATCAATAAACTTTCCAGAAAATTACCCAAGGCACATAAGCCATTGTGGATTACATTTAATATTGTGATAATAATTCCATCATTCATTGTTCTTTAATCTATATTACAAAATTATACAGCCGAAATACCACTCACTGACTCACTGATCTAGTGACATTTCTAACCGGGAAGGAGCCGTGGGGGGGTTTGTCTCTTTAGCCGGTCGTGGAGTACGAATAAAGTTGTCGAGAAATTAATTCAAAGACCTCGCTACCTCGACCTGGTAAAAAGTCGGCGACGGGATTTCGGAAACTATGAACCCGAGAGAGACCCGGTTTGCGGAATGTCATAGAGGGTCACCGGGGGTTACCACACCGCGACACTCCGCGGACGAAGTCGCGGGCGAAAACTAGTTATTAATATACTATAAAGCTGAAATACCACTCACTCACCCACCCTATTGATCTCCCGGAAGGAGTCACCTGCGGACTCCCCCTTGTGGCGGTTCGGAGAGGGGGTTTCGATTCGAGTGGCAGAAAAATCCCGGATCCTCGGTATACCGACCTGGTAAAAAGTCGGGGTATGGATCTCGGAAACTATGAACCCGAGAGGGACCCGGTCTGCGGAATGTCATAGAGGGTCATCGGGGGTCTCCACACCGCGACCCCCCCCTCTCCCCCCCATACGATTTTTTTACGCTCCATACAACCGTCCGGATCTTCGGATCCGCGCAGCTCCGAAACGGTGAGAGTTACGGCGACGGTCACTTTGGGGGATAACATTGGCTCCCGGATATCCGTCGTCCGGGACCCTCGCCCTCCCCCCACCTCCCCCCCTTCGGACCCCCTCCATACGAAATTACACTTTCGTATGGATCTTTCGCCGCTCGAGGAGGGCGGTCGACCCGCCGCGCAGGGTCTCGACGCCGGGGGGGCGAACGACGAGGAGGGGGGTGGCGGGGGGGAAGGGGAGCGCGCAGCGCGACCCTCCCCCCCGGCCCCCCCTCCGAGGAAGTTCGCGACCCCGGCGTCGAGGGCCGGAGCGGCGGCAAACGTCATCGGAGGGTTGCGGAATTACGTCCCTTTTGAATTTTTTACCCGTCACCCTGCCCTCCGGACCCCCCTCCCCGTCCGCCCCCCCGCAATCGGGACTCGCAAGCGGTTCGACCGAAACACCCCGTGTTTGGGCTCGTTCGAACGGGCTCGCCGGATGTATTCCGATGGCTCCGACGGAATTTGTATTTAGCTCACTTGACCTCCCCTCCACCTCCCCCTTCGTACGAAACCAAACCTCAAAGAGGGTCCCTTCACCTATGAAGAGACGGCGGTCGATCCGTCGCGGAGGGCAACGAGGCCGGCGAGCGCGAAGGACGAGGAGGGGGGTGACGGGGGGGCAGGGGAGCGCGCAGCGCGACCCTCCCCCCCGGCCCCCCCTCCGAGGATTGAGCGCGCGCCGGCCGAGCGGCCCGCAGCGGCGGCGAGGGGTATGTCGGAGCGACGAAAAGAGAAAATTTTGACACCCCCCTCGAACCCCCTCTGCCGTAACTCGGAAACGGCGCGACGCAGCCGGGTCGTGTTTGGGGTCGTCGGAGACGTCTCGGGGAGAGGAATTTTTTGGTCGCGACAAAATTTCAAAATTCGCATTTTTGGACTTTTTCGAAAATATCTCGGGATCGGTGCGTCGCAGACCTCCCGTGTTGGTGCTCATTTGGGAGGTCTCCGGGAGACGGATTTTTTGCAATAGACCAAATTTCAAAATTTGACATTTGCGGTCTACTCGGTAGACCGTCGGTGACCGTGGAATTTAAACCCCCCATGTTTGGTATCGTTTGAAAGGTCTCGACGAGGACAATCCATTGGACACCATCCCACCTCCCCCCTCTCCTTCCGCCCACCCCCGAAACGTCACGAAATACAAAACATATATCCAAATCCTTACCAAAACAATTCAAAAGACCAACAGCAACACCCAAACCAAAACAATTTACAAGAGCCAACACAAAACCACTCCAGAACCGGTCGAGGGGCTATCCCCCCGCGGGCTGCTTGCAGCCCGCGGCAACGAGCGGAAGCTAGTTAACAAACTATAAAGCCGAAATACCACTCACTGACTCACTGATTGGGTGACATTTCTTTCCGGGAAGGAGCCGCGGGGGCGTTCGCCTCTCTGGCCGGTCGCGGAGTACGAATAAAGTTGTCGAGAAATTAATTCAAAGACCTCGCCACCTCGACCTGGTAAAAAGTCGGCGAAGGGATCTCGGAAAGTAAGAGAGCTAGAAGAGATCGGAATGCGGAACGTCACAGAGCGTCATCGGGGGTTACCGAATCGCGACCCATCCCCGTCCCGCCCATACATTTTTTTTACACTCCATACAACTTTTTTGAAATTTCCAATCCCCGTAGCTCCAAAACCATAAGGAATAGTGATATCGCGTCTTTGGCGGATAACCGTTTCTCCCCAAGGTCCATCGGCTGGGACCGTCGCCCTTGCCCTACCTCCCCCCATTCACCCCCCCTCCATACAAAATTGCCGCTTTTGACGAAAGGGATGGCACTATCCGCTAAACGGTGCGAGATATCCCGACGGTCACTACGGCGGGTTTCCATCTCACCGCGAGCCGCTTCCTGGGGGTCAACCAGATTTTCGATTTCTCCCCCCCTTCTGCACCCCTCCATACAAATTTTTCGTTTTCTGGAACGGCCAATTTTTCACCGAGAAGGGGTCGACTCGCGACGCTCGTTCGCACCCGATCGGATAGACGGTGAAGTCGCGGGGATCAGAAGTTTCTCGAAGCCCCGATATGACGACCTGGTAAAAAGTCGACGGGAGGTACTCGGGAACGATGAGTCGCCGAGGGGTAGCGTTTACGGAATGTCGTAGAGGGTCATCGGGGGTTACCAAATCGCGACCCATCCCCGTCCCGCCCATACATTTTTTTTACACTCCATACAACTTTTTTGAAATTTCCAATCCCCGTAGCTCCAAAACCATAGGGAATAGTGATATCGTGTCTTTGGCGGATAACCGTTTCTCCCCGAGGTCCATCGGAGGGGACCACTATTCTTGCCCCATCTCCCCCCATTCACCCCCCCTCCATACAAAATTTCCGCTTTTGACGAAACGGATGGCACTGTCCGCTAAACGGTGCGAGATATCCCGACGGTCACTATGGCGGGTTTCCATCTCACCGCGAAGTGCTTCCTAGGGGTCAACCAGATTTTTGATTTCGCCCCCCCTTCTGCACCCCTCCATACAAATTTTTCGTTTTCTGGAACGGCCAATTTTTCACCGAGAAGGGGTCGACTTGCGACGCTCTTTCGCAACCGATCGGATAGACGGTGAAGTCACGCGGATCAGAAGTTTCTCGAAGCTCCGATATGACTACCTGGTAAAAAGTTGACGGGAAGTACTCGGGAACGATGAGTCGCCGAGGGACAGCGTTTGCGGAATGTCATAGAGGGTCATCGGGGGTTACCAAATCGCGACCCATCCCCGTCCCGCCCATACATTTTTTTTACACTCCATACAACTTTTTTGAAACCATAGGGAATAGTGATATCGTGTCTTTGGCGGATAACCATTTCTTCTCGAAGTCCATATTGACAGGGACGATCATCCTTGCTCCGTGAATGTCCAACCAACACCTACTCATACTACTAAAAAGAGAGCTCTCTAGGTCACACAAGGGGTTACGTCATCAACATGAGCCCGACCGAACCGAACGTTCGCATAGACGCTAGCGCCACAGTTTGGCCGCGGTACATTTATACTATTTGGATTTGAAGCGTCATTAAGCGTCATTCTTTTTCAAAAGTTAGAAAAAATGCTGTCACAGTTTAAAATCGTGTATTTTAAATTATAACTAAATATGTATTTAAAAAAAAAACGATGAAACGCGCCATTAATTAAATGGACAACTTTCAACCAAACAAGCACTAATGCGAACGTAAGATATATTTTTTATTAACTTTTAAAATAACATAACCTCTTTTTATCGTATAACATCTCTGTTTGTTATCAATTATTGCAGGTTTGCGAACATCATTTTACAGAAAAGTACATTTTCCAGCTGAGAAGTATGAAGAGAAATATTGCAAGAAAGTAGTTGTGAACTTATAATAAGGATGCAAGTGAATATTTAAAAAATACATGTTCAGTGACTATAGTGATTTTTTATTTGTTTATTTAATCATAATTCATAAGGTATGTGGAATCAGTGAGCTATTATGTACTAACGTACTGTGGAATATAAATAACTGTAAAGAAAGGTAATGTAGTCATAGCAATGTCAAATATTCTGAAATATCAGTCTCTGTAACTTTTCATCATAATTTGGGGTTCAAATTGTTTAAAAACCACAATGAATTGAAAAGGATCCATAAGGAAACTTATCCAAAAAGATAAATAATATCAGACATAGTTATTTGCATTTTCAATCGAATTTGAGGTTGGGGTATAGTAAAGGGCGGCACTTTTTTTTTACAATAATTTTTTTTTGCCAATGGAATAAGCAACAATTGCAAAGATATTGTATTCATTTACAAAATGTGTTTTTACAAGACTTATTTGTGATGAAAAGAAATTGGTTAGGTTCTGGAATGTATATGAAATAAGTGTGAGTGGAGCGAGCCAGAATACTGATGTTGGCAAAAAGACTGTATACTTATTACAAAATGTGCATTACGATACTCGCCCCATACAAAAACATATATTATTATGTTGTTGTAATAGGAATACTCTTATAATTGGTTTATTATATTTAATTGGCTTTAATATTGTGATGTGTATGATATTATGCCATATTTCAATTCACTGCCTAAATTTAATATAGTATATAAATATCCTGCAGATCAATATAAACCATAAATTTTTGTTTTTGGTACAGTTCATATAGGTACTGAAATGCATTGGAAATAATTGGCTTATCTGAATTTATTCGAATATTGGCCAACTTCAGCCTACCTATACCTAGCTATACAAAATGCCATACTTTCTGTTAATTCACAGAATAAATTTTAACACTGTTTTTTATGGAAACCATTTTAAAGTAGTGGAATACAGTTAAGAATAAAGATAAGTGACTAAGGGATAATTACATATCGCCTCTCTCACCTAACCAGAAAAATTATAACTATTTAAATAAATGTCATGCTTAGATCATTGGAAAATACTTACTACTATTATACTCATGCTACATGTACCCTAATACAATTAACAAATTAGGTAGGTAGTGTATTAATGAATTAAATTTTAATTGCCTGGTTAAATTCACATATAGAGGTATGGCTGGATCTCAGTCCTATGTAATTTCAATGAAACAATATTTGAAATTGAATCAAAGCTCCAGAGTACCTACAATCTTTGTTTCCCTTAACTATAAAATCTCATACTTTTGGACAATGTAAGATATACGCATTACAGACAATCTTTCCAATGATCAAAGTAATACCTACATAGTTGTAGCTCAGAAACAGAAAACTTGAGTTTTAACATCGGTGTCTCTGAACAATATAGGTATTAAGTATTATCATAAATAACCATATCCAGTTACCCATTCTCACTTAACATTGTACAAAAGTTAATAAAAATAGGCACAAATATCATTAAGTAGGTACTTAGTGGTACTTATCCAATGAAGAAATTAATGTAGATATAAATTGTAATCATGAACTAATTAAAAGTTTAGATATGAGGAGGATTACTACTGCCACACAATGATGATGTTAATTTATTTCTGTTTATTTAGTTATTATTGTAGTGAATAAAATAAATTGTGAGGAATTTTTAAATTTTCAAAATATTACATATTATATTTTATTTTATTGCATCATCAGCTGTGGACACTGAACGCGAAACGACATAGAGAATACAATGGATAAGACTTAGAACACTTAGTATGAAAGACAAGGAGTAAGAAGGGAATTGAGCACACTCGTAATAATATAATACTTGTAAGAATTTTATGAAAATTTATTAAGACTATTGTTTACGACTTATAATCAAGACTAAAGACTAATTATGCTCAAGACTCGGCGTAATAAGACGAAAGACTTATTAACTGACGAAAATATTGTCGAAATGCCTAGGTACTGAAGATTTCGAAGGTACAAAGACCAAAAATGAACCCCGAAGCGCCGCAGAAGTGCGTCCCTTGAATTTTAACCCGTCACCCCGGCTTGCAGCCCTCGGCATCGAGCAACCTACCACTTCACACACCCTCGACTTAGTTGCGATAACCCTCCGCGGGCTGCTTGCAGCCCTCGGCATCGAGCAACCTACCACTTCACACACCCTCGACTTAGTTTCGATAACCCTCCGCGGGCTGCTTGCAGCCCTCGGCATCGAGCAACCTACCACTTCACACACCCTCGACTTAGTTGCGATAACCTTCCGCGGGCTGCTTGCAGCCCTCGGCATCGAGCAACCTACCACTTCACACACTTCCTCGACTTAGTTGCGATAACCCTCCGCGGGCTGCTTGCAGCCCTCGGCATCGAGCAACCTACCACTTCACACACCCTCGACTTAGTTGCGATAACCCTCCGCGGGCTGCTTGCAGCCCTCGGCATCGAGCAACCTACCACTTCACACACCCTCGACTTAGTTGCGATAACCCTCCGCGGGCTGCTTGCAGCCCTCGGCATCGAGCAACCTACCACTTCACACACCCTCGACTTAGTTGCGATAACCCTCCGCGGGCTGCTTGCAGCCCTCGGCATCGAGCAACCTACCACTTCACACACTTCCTCGACTTAGTTGCGATAACCCTCCGCGGGCTGCTTGCAGCCCTCGGCATCGAGCAACCTACCACTTCACACACCCTCGACTTAGTTGCGATAACCCTCCGCGGGCTGCTTGCAGCCCTCGGCATCGAGCAACCTACCACTTCACACACCCTCGACTTAGTTGCGATAACCTTCCGCGGGCTGCTTGCAGCCCTCGGCATCGAGCAACCTACCACTTCACACACTTCCTCGACTTAGTTGCGATAACCCTCCGCGGGCTGCTTGCAGCCCTCGGCATCGAGCAACCTACCACTTCACACACCCTCGACTTAGTTGCGATAACCCTCCGGGGGCTGCTTGCAGCCCTCGGCATCGAGCAACCTACCACTTCACACACCCTCGACTTAGTTGCGATAACCCTCCGCGGGCTGCTTGCAGCCCTCGGCATCGAGCAACCTACCACTTCACACACCCTCGACTTAGTTGCGATAACCCTCCGCGGGCTGCTTGCAGCCCTCGGCATCGAGCAACCTACCACTTCACACACCCTCGACTTAGTTGCGATAACCCTCCGCGGGCTGCTTGCAGCCCTCGGCATCGAGCAACCTACCACTTCACACACCCTCGACTTAGTTGCGATAACCCTCCGCGGGCTGCTTGCAGCCCTCGGCATCGAGCAACCTACCACTTCACACACCCTCGACTTAGTTGCGATAACCCTCTGCGGGCTGCTTGCAGCCCGCAGCATCGAGCAACCTACAACTTCCGCGGGCTGCTTGCAGCCCGCGGCATCGAGCAACCTACCCTGGTTGCGAAAACCCTCTGCGGGCTGCTTGCAGCCCGCAGCATCGAGCAACCTACTAGTTAACAAACTATAAAGCCGAAATACCACTCACTGACTCACTGATTGGGTGACATTTCTTTCCGGGAAGGAGCCGCGGGGGCGTTCGCCTCTCTGGCCGGTCGCGGAGTACGAATAAAGTTGTCGAGAAATTAATTCAAAGACCTCGCCACCTCGACCTGGTAAAAAGTCGGCGAAGGGATCTCGGAAAGTATGAGAGCTAGAAGAGATCGGAATGCGGAACGTCACAGAGCGTCATCGGGGGTTACCGAATCGCGACCCATCCCCGTCCCGCCCATACATTTTTTTTACACTCCATACAACTTTTTTGAAATTTCCAATCCCCGTAGCTCCAGAACCGTAAGGAATAGTGATATCGTGTCTTCGGCGGATAACCGTTTCTCCCCGAGGTCCATCGGCTGGGACCGTCGCCCTTGCCCTACCTCCCCCCATTCACCCCCCCTCCATACAAAATTGCCGCCTTTGACGAAAGGGATGGCACTATCCGCTAAACGGTGCGAGATATCCCGACGGTCACTACGGCGGGTTTCCATCTCACCGCGAGCCGCTTCCTGGGGGTCAACCAGATTTTCGATTTCTCCCCCCCTTCTGCACCCCTCCATACAAATTTTTCGTTTTCTGGAACGGCCAATTTTTCACCGAGAAGGGGTCGACTCGCGACGCTCGTTCGCACCCGATCGTATAGACGGTGAAGTCGCGGGGATCGGAAGTTTCTCGAAGCCCCGATATGACGACCTGGTAAAAAGTCGACGGGAGGTACTCGGGAACGATGAGTCGCCGAGTGGTAGCGTTTACGGAATGTCGTAGAGGGTCATCGGGGGTTACCAAATCGCGACCCATTCCCGTCCCGCCCATACATTTTTTTTACACTCCATACAACTTTTTTGAAATTTCCAATCCCCGTAGCTCCAAAACCATAGGGAATAGTGATATCGTGTCTTTGGCGGATAACCGTTTCTCCCCGAGGTCCATCGGAGGGGACCACTATTCTTGCCCCATCTCCCCCCATTCACCCCCCCTCCATACAAAATTTCCCCTTTTGACGAAAGGGATGGCACTGTCCGCTAAACGGTGCGAGATATCCCGACGGTCACTATGGCGGGTTTCCATCTCACCGCGAGCTGCTTCCTGGGGGTCAACCAGATTTTCGATTTCTCCCCCCCTTCTGCACCCCTCCATACAAATTTTTCGTTTTCTGGAACGGCCAATTTTTCACCGAGAAGGGGTCGACTTGCGACGCTCGTTCGCACCCGATCGGATAGACGGTGAAGTCACGCGGATCAGAAGTTTCTCGAAGCTCCGATATGACTACCTGGTAAAAAGTTGACGGGAGGTACTCGGAAACGATGAGTCGCCGAGGGACAGCGTTTGCGGAATGTCATAGAGGGTCATCGGGGGTTACCAAATCGCGACCCATCCCCGTCCCGCCCATACATTTTTTTTACACTCCATACAACTTTTTTGAAACCATAGGGAATAGTGATATCGTGTCTTTGGCGGATAACCATTTCTTCTCGAAGTCCATATTGACAGGGACGATCATCCTTGCTCCGTGAATGTCCAACCAACACCTACTCATACTACTAAAAAGAGAGCTCTCTAGGTCACACAAGGGGTTACGTCATCAACATGAGGCCGACCGAACCGAACATTCGCATAGACGCTAGCGCCACAGTTTGGCCGCGGTACATTTATACTATTTGGATTTGAAGCGTCATTAAGCGTCATTCTTTGTCAAAAGTTATAAAAAATGCTGTCACAGTTTAAAATCGTGTATTTTAAACTATAACTAAGTATGTATTTAAAAAAAAAAAAACAATGAAACGCCCCATTAATTAAATGGACAACTTTCAACCAAACAAGCACTAATGCGAACGTAAGATATATTTTTTATTAACTTTTAAAATAACATAACCTCTTTTTATCGTATAACATCTCTGTTTGTTATCAATTATTGCAGGTTTGCGAACATTATTTTACAGAAAAGTACATTTTCCAGCTGAGAAGTATGAAGAGAAATATTGCAAGAAAGTAGTTGTGAACTTATAATAAGGATGCAAGTGAATATTTAAAAAAATACATGTTCAGTGACTATAGTGATTTTTTATTTGTTTATTTAATCATAAGGTATGTGGAATCAGTGAGCTATTATGTACTAACGTACTGTGGAATATAAATAACTGTAAAGAAAGGTAATGTAGTCATAGCAATGTCAAGTATTCTGAAATATCAGTCTCTGTAACTTTTTATCATAATTTGGGGTTCAAATTGTTTAAAAACCACAATGAATTGAAAAGGATCCATAAGGAAACTTATCCAAAAAGATAAATAATATCAGACATAGTTATTTGCATTTTCAATCGAATTTGAGGTTGGGGTATAGTAAAGGGCGGCACTTTTTTTTTACAATAATTTTTTTTGCCAATGGAATGAGCAACAATTGCAAAGATATTGTATTCATTTACAAAATGTGTTTTTACAAGACTTATTTGTGATGAAAAGAAATGGGTTAGGTTCTGGAATGTATATGAAATAAGTGTGAGTGGAGCGAGCCAGAATACTGATGTTGGCAAAAAGACTGTGTACTTATTACAAAATGTGCATTACGATACTCACCCCATACAAAAACATATATTATTATGTTGTTGTAATAGGAATACTCTTATAATTGGTTTATTACATTTAATTGGCTTTAATATTGTGATGTGTATAATATTATGCCATATTTCAATTCACTGCCTAAATTTAATATAGTATATAAATATCCTGCAGATCAATGTAAACCATAAATTTTTGTTTTTGGTATAGTTCATATAGGTACTGAAATGCATTGGAAATAATTGGCTTATCTGAATTTATTCGAATATTGGCCAACTTCAGCCTATCTATACCTAGCTATACAAAATGCCATACTTTCTGTTAATTCACAGAATAAATTTTAACACTGTTTTTTATGGAAACCATTTTAAAGTAGTGGAATACAGTTAAGAATAAAGATAAGTGACTAAGGGATAATTACATATCGCCTCTCTCACCAAACCAGAAAAATTATATCTATTTAAATAAATGTCATGCTTAGATCATTGGAAAATACTTACTACTATTATACTCATGCTACATGTACCCTAATACAATTAACAAATTAGGTAGGTAGTGTATTAATGAATTAAATTTTAATTGCCTGGTTAAATTCACACTAATAGTTAAGAAGACTGCTTTGGGAAATATAGAGGTATGGCTGGATCTCAGTCCTATGTAATTTCAATGAAACAATATTTGAAATTGAATCAAAGCTCCAGAGTACCTACAATCTTTGTTTCCTTTAACTATAAAATCTCATACTTTTGGACAATGTAAGATATACGCATTACAGACAATCTTTCCAATGATCAAAGTAATACCTACATAGTTGTAGCTCAGAAACAGAAAACTTGAGTTTCAACATCGGTGTCTCTGAACAATATAGGTATTAAGTATTATCATAAATAACCATATCCAGTTACCCATTCTCACTTAACATTGTACAAAAGTTAATAAAAATAGGCACAAATATCATTAAGTAGGTACTTAGTGGTACTTATCCAATGAAGAAATTAATGTAGATATAAATTGTAATCATGAACTAATTAAAAGTTTAGATATGAGGAGGATTATTACTGCCACACAATGATGATGTTAATTTATTTCTGTTTATTTAGTTATTATTGTAGTGAATAAAATAAATTGTGAGGAATTTTTAAATTGTCAAAATATTACATATGACGCCATATTTTATTTTATTGCATCATCAGCTGTGGACACTGAACGCGAAACGACATAGAGAATACAATGGATAAGACTTAGAACACTTAGTATGAAAGACAAGGAGTAAGAAGGGAATTGAGCACACTCGTAATAATATAATACTTGTAAGAATTTTATGAAAATTTATTAAGACTATTGTTTACGACTTATAATCAAGACTAAAGACTAATTAACTGACGAAAATATTGTCGAAATGCCTACTGAAGATTTCCAAGGTACACAGACCAAAAATGACCCCCGAAGCGCCGCAGAAGTGCGTCCCTTGAATTTTAACCCGTCACCCCGGCTTGCAGCCCTCGGCATCGAGCAACCTACCACTTCACACACCCTCGACTTAGTTGCGATAACCTTCCGCGGGCTGCTTGCAGCCCTCGGCATCGAGCAACCTACCACTTCACACACTTCTTCGACTTAGTTGCGATAACCCTCCGCGGGCTGCTTGCAGCCCTCGGCATCGAGCAACCTACCACTTCACACACCCTCGACTTAGTTGCGATAACCCTCCGCGGGCTGCTTGCAGCCCTCGGCATCGAGCAACCTACCACTTCACACACCCTTGACTTAGTTGCGATAACCCTCCGCGGGCTGCTTGCAGCCCTCGGCATCGAGCAACCTACCACTTCACACACCCTCGACTTAGTTGCGATAACCCTCCGCGGGCTGCTTGCAGCCCTCGGCATCGAGCAACCTACCACTTCACACACCCTCGACTTAGTTGCGATAACCTTCCGCGGGCTGCTTGCAGCCCTCGGCATCGAGCAACCTACCACTTCACACACTTCCTCGACTTAGTTGCGATAACCCTCCGCGGGCTGCTTGCAGCCCTCGGCATCGAGCAACCTACCACTTCACACACCCTCGACTTAGTTGCGATAACCCTCCGCGGGCTGCTTGCAGCCCTCGGCATCGAGCAACCTACCACTTCACACACCCTCGACTTAGTTGCGATAACCTTCCGCGGTCTGCTTGCAGCCCTCGGCATCGAGCAACCTACCACTTCACACACTTCCTCGACTTAGTTGCGATAACCCTCCGCGGGCTGCTTGCAGCCCTCGGCATCGAGCAACCTACCACTTCACACACCCTCGACTTAGTTGCGATAACCCTCCGCGGGCTGCTTGCAGCCCTCGGCATCGAGCAACCTACCACTTCACACACCCTTGACTTAGTTGCGATAACCCTCCGCGGGCTGCTTGCAGCCCTCGGCATCGAGCAACCTACCACTTCACACACCCTCGACTTAGTTGCGATAACCCTCCGCGGGCTGCTTGCAGCCCTCGGCATCGAGCAACCTACCACTTCATACACCCTCGACTTAGTTGCGATAACCTTCCGCGGGCTGCTTGCAGCCCTCGGCATCGAGCAACCTACCACTTCACACACTTCCTCGACTTAGTTGCGATAACCCTCCGCGGGCTGCTTGCAGCCCTCGGCATCGAGCAACCTACCACTTCACACACCCTCGACTTAGTTGCGATAACCCTCCGCGGGCTGCTTGCAGCCCTCGGCATCGAGCAACCTACCACTTCACACACCCTTGACTTAGTTGCGATAACCCTCCGCGGGCTGCTTGCAGCCCTCGGCATCGAGCAACCTACCACTTCACACACCCTCGACTTAGTTGCGATAACCCTCCGCGGGCTGCTTGCAGCCCTCGGCATCGAGCAACCTACCACTTCATACACCCTCGACTTAGTTGCGATAACCTTCCGCGGGCTGCTTGCAGCCCTCGGCATCGAGCAACCTACCACTTCACACACTTCCTCGACTTAGTTGCGATAACCCTCCGCGGGCTGCTTGCAGCCCTCGGCATCGAGCAACCTACCACTTCATACACCCTCGACTTAGTTGCGATAACCTTCCGCGGGCTGCTTGCAGCCCTCGGCATCGAGCAACCTACCACTTCACACACTTCCTCGACTTAGTTGCGATAACCCTCCGCGGGCTGCTTGCAGCCCTCGGCATCGAGCAACCTACCACTTCACACACCCTCGACTTAGTTGCGATAACCCTCCGCGGGCTGCTTGCAGCCCTCGGCATCGAGCAACCTACCACTTCACACACCCTCGACTTAGTTGCGATAACCCTCCGCGGGCTGCTTGCAGCCCTCGGCATCGAGCAACCTACCACTTCACACACCCTCGACTTAGTTGCGATAACCCTCCGCGGGCTGCTTGCAGCCCTCGGCATCGAGCAACCTACCACTTCACACACCCTCGACTTAGTTGCGATAACCCTCCGCGGGCTGCTTGCAGCCCTCGGCATCGAGCAACCTACCACTTCACACACCCTCGACTTAGTTGCGATAACCCTCCGCGGGCTGCTTGCAGCCCTCGGCATCGAGCAACCTACCACTTCACACACCCTCGACTTAGTTGCGATAACCTTCCGCGGGCTGCTTGCAGCCCTCGGCATCAAGCAACCTACCACTTCACACACTTCCTCGACTTAGTTGCGATAACCCTCCGCGGGCTGCTTGCAGCCCTCGGCATCGAGCAACCTACCACTTCACACACCCTCGACTTAGTTGCGATAACTCTCCGCGGGCTGCTTGCAGCCCGCGGCATCGAGCAACCTACCCTGGTTGCGAAAACCCTCTGCGGGCTGCTTGCAGCCCGCAGCATCGAGCAACCTACTAGTTAATATACTATAAAGCTCAAATACCACTCACTTATCATTGACATTTTTGTTTTGATATGAAGGGGTCACCGGGGGATTCCCCCTTGTAGCGGGTCGGAGAGGGGATCCCTCAAAACCCCCCAGGAAAATCCGAGATGTCGAGGATGTTGACCTGGTAAAAAGTTGGCGACGGGATCTCGGAAACTATGAACCTGAGAGGGACCCGGTTTGCGGAATGTCATAGAGGGTCACCGGGGGTCTCCACACCGCGACCCCCCCCTCTCCCCCCCATACGATTTTTTTACGCTCCATACAACCGTCCGGATCTTCGAATCCCCGCAGCTCCGAAACGGTGAGAGTCATGGCGGCGGTCACTTTGGGGGATAACATTGGCTCCCGGATATCCGTCGTCCAGGACCCTCGCCCTCCCCCCATCTGGCCCCCTTCGGACCCCCCCCATACAAAATCACACTCTGTTATGGATCTTTTGTTTTTGGAGGAGGGCGGTCGACCCGCCGCGGAGGGTCTCGACGCCGGGGGGGGCGAACGACGAGGAGGGGGGAGGCGGGGGGGCAGGGGAGCGCGCAGCGCGACCCTCCCCCCCGGCTCCCCCTCCGAGGAAGTTCGCGACCCCGGCGTCGAGGGCCGGAGCGGCGGCAAAGGTCATCGGAGGGTTGCGGAATTACGTCCCTTTTGAATTTTTTACCCGTCACCCTGCCATCCGGACCCCCCTCCCCCTCCGCCCCCCCGCAATCGGGACTCGCAAGCGGTTCGACCGAAACACCCCGTGTTTGGGCTCGTTCGAACGGGCTCGCCGGATGGATTCCGATGGCTCCGACGGAATTTGGATTTAGCTCACTTGACCTCCCCTCCACCTCCCCCTTCGTACGAAACCAAACCTCAGAGGGTCCCTTCACCTATGAAGAGACGGCGGTCGATCCGTCGCGGAGGGCAACGAGGCCGGCGAGCGCGAAAGACGAGGAGGGGGGAGGCGGGGGGGCAGGGGAGCGCGCAGCGCGACCCTCCCTCCCCGGCCCCCCCTCCGAGGATTGAGCGCGCTGCCGGCCGAGCGGCCCGCAGCGGCGGCAAGGGGTATGTCGGAGCGACGAAAAGAGAAAATTTTGACACCCCCTCGAACCCCCCCGTATCTCGGAAACGGCGCGACGCAGCCGGGTCGTGTTTGGGGTCGTCGGAGACGTCTCGGGAAGAGGAATTTTTTGGTCGCGACAAAATTTCAAAATTCGCATTTTTGGACTTTTTTGAAAATATCTCGGGATCGGTGCGTCGCAGACCCCCCGTGTTGGTACTCATTTGATAGGTCTCGGGGAGACGGATTTTTTGCAATAGACCAAATTTCACAATTTGACAGTTGTGGTCTACTCAATAGACCGTCGATAACCGTGGCAGGCAGACCCCCCGTGTTGGGTATCATTTAAAAGGTCTCGACGAGGACAATCCATTGACACCATCCCCCCCCCCCCTCCCCCCCTCTCCCCCCGCCCACCCCCGAAACGGCACGAAATACAAAACATATATCCAATTCCTTACCAAAACAATTCAAAAGACCCAATACTTTACCAAAACAATTCTAAAGACCCAATACCACTCCAGAACCGGTCGAGGGGCTATCCCCCCGCGGGCTGCTTGCAGCCCGCGGCAACGAGCGGAAGCTAGTTAACAAACTATAAAGCCGAAATACCACTGACATATCACGCATTCATACTTTTCTCCGGGAAGGGGTGACGGAGGAGTAGATTCGAGTGACCCATCGTGGAGTACGAAAAAGTTTATCGACAAATTAAATCGGAGACCTCGCTACCTCGACCTGGTGAAAAGTCGGCGAAGGGATCTCGGAAACTATGAGCGACAGAGGGGCGGGGTTTACGGAATTTCATAGAGGGTCATCGGGGGTTACCAAATCGTGACCCATCCCCACCCCGCCCATACATTTTTTTTACACTCCATACAACTTTTTTGAAATTTCCAATCCCCGTAACTCCACAACCATAGGGAATAGTGATATCGTGTCTTTGGCGCATAACCATTTCTCCCCGAGGTCCATCGGTTGGGACCACTATCCTTACCCCACCTCCCCCCATTAACCCCCTTCCATACAAAATCGCTACTTTTGACGAAATGGATGGCATTATCCGTCTTGCTTGCGATAACCTTCCGCGGGCTGCTTGCAGCCCGCGGCATCGAGCAACCTACCGTGGTTGCGAAAACCCTCCGCGGGCTGCTTGCAGCCCGCGGCATCGAGCAACCTACCCTGGTTGCGAAAAACCTCCGCGGGCTGCTTGCAGCCCGCGGCATCGAGCAACCTACCCTGGTTGCGAAAACCCTCCGCGGGCTGCTTGCAGCCCGCGGCATCGAGCAACCTACCCTGGTTGCGAAAAACCTCCGCGGGCTGCTTGCAGCCCGCGGCATCGAGCAACCTACCCTGGTTGCGAAAACCCTCCGCGGGCTGCTTGCAGCCCGCGGCATCGAGCAACCTACCCTGGTTGCGAAAAACCTCTGCGGGCTGCTTGCAGCCCGCAGCATCGAGCAACCTACTAGTTAATTATTAATTAATTAATTAATTAATTAATATACTATAAAGCTCAAATACCACTTATCACTGACATGGTTGTTCTCCTAGAAGGAGTCACCGGGGGATTCCCCCTTGTAGCGGATCGGAGAGGGGGTGGCTTATCGAGTAGCAGAAAAATCCCGAATCCTCGGTATACCGATCTGGTAAAAAGTTGGGGTATGGATCTCAGAAACTATCAACCCGAGAGGGACCCGGTTTGCGGAATGTCATAGAGGGTCATCGGGGGTCTCCACACCGCGACCCCCCCCCTCTCCCCCCCATACGTTTTTTTTACGCTCCATACAACCGTCCGGATCTTCAAATCCCCTTAGCTTCTAAACGGTGAGAGTCATGGCGGCGGTCACTTTGGGTGATAACATTGGCTCCCGGATATCCGTCGTCCGGGACCCTCGCCCTCCCCCCATCTGGCCCCCTTCGGACCCCCTCCGTACAAAATCACACTTTCGTATGGATCTTTCGCCTTTGGAGGAGGGCGGTCGACCCGCCGCGGAGGGTCTCGACGCCGGGGGGGCGAACGACGAGGAGGGGGGAGCCGGGGGGGAAGGGGAGCGCGCAGCGCGACCCTCCCCCCCGGCCCCCCCTCCGAGGAAGTTCGCGACCCCGGCGTCGAGGGCCGGAGCGGCGGCAAACGTCATCGGAGGGTTGCGGAATTACGTCCCTTTTGAATTTTTTACCCTTCGTCACCGCCCTCCGGACCCCCGTCCCCTCCGCCCCCCCGCAATCGGGACTCGCAAGCGGTTCGACCGAAACACCCCGTGTTTGGGCTCGTTCGAACGGGCGCGGCGAATGGACTCCGACGGCTCCGACGGAATTCGGATTTGGCGCACCGGCCCTCCCCTCCACCTCCCCCTCCGTACGAAATCAAACCTCAGAGGTCCCTTCACCTATGAAGAGACGGCGGTCGATCCGTCGCGGAGGGCAACGAGGTCGGCGAGCGCGAAAGACGAGGAGGGGGGTGGCGGGGGGGCAGGGGAGCGCGCAGCGCGACCCTCCCCCCCCGCCCCCCCCTCCGAGGATTGAGCGCGCGCCGGCCGAGCGGCCCGCAGCGGCGGCAAGGGGTCCGTCGGAGTGACGAAAAGTGAAAATTTTGACACCCCCCTCGAACCCCCTCTGCCGTAACTCGGAAACGGCGCGTCGCGGCCGGGTCGTGTTTGGGGTCGTAGGAGACGTCTCGGGGAGACGAATTTTTTGGTCGCGACAAAATTTCAAAATTCGCATTTTTGGACTTTTTCGAAAATATCTCGGGATCGGTGCGTCGCAGACCCCCCGTGTTGGTGCTCATTTGGGAGGTCTCCGGGAGACGGATTTTTTGCAACAGACCAAATTTCAAAATTTGACATTTGCGGTCTACTCGGTAGACCGTCGGTGACCGTGGCAGGCAGACCCCCCGTGTTGGGTATCATTTGAAAGGTCTCGACGAGGACGATCCATTGGACACCATCCACCTCCCCCCTCTCCCCCCGCCCACCCCCGAAACGGCACGAAATACAAAACATATATCCTAATCCTTACCAAAACAATTCAAAGACCCAATACCACACCAAAACAATTTAAAAGAGCAATTCCAAAACCACAGCAAAACCGGTCGAGGGGCTATCCCCCCGCGGGCTGCTTGCAGCCCGCGGCAACGAGCGGAAGCTAGTATACTAATATATAAAGCTGAAGAGTTTGTTTGTTTGTTTGAACGGTTTAGTAGTCATCTCGCACGATTTTATTTCGCACGAAATGTGCGAAACTACTGGTTCGAATTGAAAAATTCTTTTTGTATTGAATAGTCCATTTATCGAGGAAGGCTATAGGCTATATAACATTACGGCTACGATCAATAGTGTTATATATAAGCGGTGCCCAGTACCGCGCGCCCCACGCACACTCCACCGCCGTATGGTATGGGCCGAAGCGTGGCCGAGTTGAATGATGCCCTACTAGCTGGTGCCCGTGACTTCGTCCGCGTTAAAAAATAAAAAACTCCTGACAAAATATGTAAAGCAATATAACATCTGACATTATACTTTTGCAAAGCGTTGGATCTTTGTTTTCAGGTAGCTTGTGCCCGCGGCTTCGCCCGCCTATGTACATCCTGAAATTTTATTCTATTGGTGAAAGATTTTTATTAAATCAAATGAGTAGATTCGAAGGTCTACTCATTACTTTATAATATTAGTAAGTATCGAAGTATAAAATATTTTTTATTAAAGTTAACAAAAAAAATTATTAACATAAATTAGCTAAATATTAAAATAAAACTTTGGGCTCATCAAAAATAAAGAGTTCTCAAGCATATAACTTCCTTATCTCTACATATGTATGAGATTGACATATGCCGTCGCTAAATCACATGATACATCCCATACATTTTATTCTTGCGAACTTCGTTATCGTTATCGTTATGTTACTTTGACTAAGGCCCTAAATAATCTATCAACATACTTTAACCAAATGTTCATTTTGTAGGAGTAACAAATTACTCTGTACAACAATGAGTAGAAACTCTCGCAGAGAGAGTTCGTACAAATATGGCGTGCTTGGTAAAATGTTTCATTGTGTTAAATTAAATATAATACATACTTTACTTCTAATAAAAGTGTTTAAATTAATATTTAAACCTTATTCAGAACATTTTCCTATAAAATTTTGTTTCACTGTATATTAGGCACTAGACATTTATGTAAGGGATTCACTGAGGCAAATGACATTTACTATAGAACTCGCTGGCGACGGATCCAATTCAACAGGCCTAGAAATGGTGTTTTTTTTTTGTTTTTACCATTAGAACATTACACAATTTTTTTTTTATTAATACAATTTTTTAATCTGATATTAACTTATTAATAGGTACAGGATTCATATGCGTGCAAAGGCGTTTTCGAGAAAATTTTCAATAAAAGTCAAATTCTTCTTGTGTTCTAACTTTTTTTGTGGAGTTTCTATTACTTTAACGAAAATTCTAATTAATACAATTGGTTCTTCACATGTTTAAGTATAATATACATTTTTTTCAAAGCAATTGTCTTGTCTATTTCTTGTAACATCTTCATTAAACAATGGATATTTTTAGTATTTAGCGTTTATCTCACAAAGTGAAACTGATCAGCTAGAAAAAATGCTAATTTATCTGTCGATTCCAAAAAAAGATTTATACATTCCAAAAAAAGATTTCAATACTCACTTTATAAGGAATATTGCACGAGACAAAAAACAAGAAGAAATTTAGTCATGAGAATCAAATTGTTAAAAGTAGAATGACATTGTATGGAGTGGTACACACAACAGTTGAATGGTAATTGAATTAGAGGCAAAGGTTATTACATGTTACTGAGAGTATCACAGTATATATTGTAAACAGTGGGTAATGTATTGTAACTTGGGAATTAAATTAGAAACAAAAGTATATACTTTGAAAATATATTTATTAATACTTCATTTTATTGCTAAGGATGCTAACAAAAAAGAAGTTATTGAAATCATAGATAATTTTTTTTTTAATATAAATAAGTTTTCAATTTATTGGTACCAATTTTCTCATTAAATTACAATGACATAGTTAGTCTAGGTAAAGACTAACAATATGGAAAATAATTGTCTTTTATCATAGAGGAACACACTTCCCAGACTGGAGTGGATGTAGTATACATACTTAACACAAAATTATCTGCAAATTTTTGCAATTATTACAAATTATAATTTTAAAAATAATTTTCTCATAGTGTGAGAGTGATAACTAATAGATGGGAAAAGATCACTACAAATGTTTTTTTTTGTACAACTTTGTTAGTACTTAGTGCATTATTTTATAGGTTTTTTGTCATCGTTTAAACATTTCCTTAATTCTCTTAAACAAACCCTACTTCTTCATTGCATATTATTTAATTGTCTCTTCCATATGTCCCGTAGATGTATGGGTCTATCGGAAATTTGAAAATTATCTTCCATGTAATAAGTTGTTTTGATTACTAATACAAAAACATTAAAATGGTAAGTTGATATTGCATATAACCATAGAAGTTACAAAACATTAATACTAAAATAAACTGTGATAGGAATTACAACAAAAAATTATTTATAAAAAAATATTTAATTGCACTAATCAAATCAAATCAAACACTAATTCAAACTACTGGATTGGATTCCATCTACTGACCAATTCATATATCCTACTAATCAAGGTGTAAGGTACAATTAGTTTTATGTAATTATTGTGCCTACCATCGTGGTCTTATTTTGGCAGAAGGTAACTTCAGAGTACCTACTCCCATCCATGTTGCTAACATAAATTATATTAAACAATTAAAGCCAAAATCCACCCTCAATTTTAATCATAATAATAATAATCTTTATTTGTTATGACCATGGGTATGGTATGGTATATACCAGATGATATTTTCTTATTGATCCAAACATGATCAACTGAAAAACTGGGTGTACAATTACAAAGTATTAGTATATGTACACTTATTAGCGCATAGTATTTAATTTAAGCAATGTCAAGTGTGGTTAAGTTTCTCCAAAAACTGCTCAAATAATCTATTTCTTTCTTTCTGTATACTATTAGATTCCTCTACTATATTTATTAGTCTATCTAGTTTCTCTTCTACAGATTTCTGCCTTTCTTTCATTTCCAATGTCATCTTTCTAAAGTCATTATACCGTTTTTTAGTCTGCTTTCTTCGATTCTCTTCCATATGACCAGTGGAGCTCTCGCCTAACTCACTCCTCTCCGGTTCAAAATTCATCTGAGAGTTCATTGAGAGAAGTGTTTTAGCGATAGTCTCACTAGTATTGTCCTCTATCTTCTTCTGTATATCTGGCTGATATTCCCCATTCACACTGAATATCTCTTCAAACACATCAAAGTATGGCCATTTCACTGTTAATGTTTTATTTTTAATTTTCTTCTTCAATAATCTCATATATGTTAGTTTCAAATTCCTAAATTTTTTATCGCAACTATCCGGACCATTGCCCACAGCGTTAGAAATAATCATCCAAACATTCTTTTTTCTTACTTTTGGATCTCTGAACTTGTCAATGTTTTGTAAGTATTGATTTAGAAGTATATTTATACTGGATTTATCCCAGTGATCATCTCCGTCCTCTACTACATCGGCATCCATAATACTAGTTTGATTTAACTGAGCACTTTGAATACTGCCCTTAGTATATTCAATTTCATAGGCTGAAAATAAAATGTCCAGTCAGGATTTACTTTATATCCTTTGCTCTCTAGATGATATAAAGCTGGGATAGACCAACAGTAATTGTAATCAAAATTCTCTGGCCACTTATTAAATTCAGAAGCAAACAACAAAATATTTCAGTAAGCTCACTTTTGGGTACTTGCTATATAATTTATAATTTGCAAAATTTCAAATATTCACTCGTAGTATAACCACAAAACACTTCAAAGTTATTTAGATACAATAATAAAGAAATGTTCGTTTTCTACAAAATAAAGCACATTGGGTAAGTCAGTCAAAATGGCGCTGAGCGCGTTGTTGAGTAAAGCGCTTTATAACGCAACGCCATCGCAACGCAACTGATTTGAAAAATAACATAGGCTAGTATCACACATACACACAATTTTGTTTCAATGTCTTTTTTAAATTTATTCTCACGAATTCACAAAAATAAAGGCATGGTATTTAAAATGAACAGAATAATATAAACTGCAATATACGGAATTACACATGTTACGGTCCCATCTTGCTGGAATTACGACTAAATTAAAGTGTTCTGTGAGATTTCGATGAGACGTCGAAGGCATTATTTTTGACTTTGGCATTTGACGTTTCTGTCAGTTTATTATTATGTGTAATATAAGTACCTAAGTCCTAAATACTTATTTTTTCAGAATCACATTCTTTAACTGATAACGATGAGATTAGTGACAATAATTATTTTAAAAACCATACGTTTCTAAGTTGGCAAAGAAAATGGGTAATTTTTTTTTAGACAAACTTGAAATACAAATAATACTAGACTTGGTGGACTCAATCGATAAACGAAAATTAAAGAGAATTGATTATATTGAAGATTGCATCACTTTTTTTAAACCAAGTAATAACCTGCAAACTTTAATAATTTATTCATACCTGTATCCGATTCCGGAATTGGTTTATAGGACGCAATGTGTTCGTCTTCCTTCGCCTGCCCACCATCTATAGTAAGATGGTTTTTGCGTGACTCTGACATCGTAGGTATTTCTTGTTAAACCGGTTTTACAACTCCGAGAAAGGCTTTCTTCACTCGAATGCACACAACGAAAGTATAATTAATTGCTTTTTAATAATTCGACAGCGCCCATTCCACATTACCACAGCTCAGGTAGGTAGGAGCAGGAGCGTAGAGCGCAGGCACTAGTGTTGCCAGCGACAATTTTTTTACTGCCATGCCGTGTTCGATAAGGAAAATTGCCGTGATTTCAAGGAAAAGCTATTTTCGGCTGCCGTAGCAAATAAATTAAATAAAATATGTTTATTTTACAATTGTATTGAATCATTTTTATTTCAAAAAAATCAACAAAAAAAAACTTATTTATCCAAATAAGTTACTGATACTTTCCAAGTAATCATTTTCTTTATTATTCAGTTCGTATTTCCTTTTATCTTGTATTCGTGCGAACATCTCTTCAGTTTTTTTTTTGCGTTTTCTGGCTTGAAACCTACGACTTTTCAAAATTGTCGTAGATTTTGCTACGGTAATAGATTTGCTGTCGTAGGCCGTAGATTTCCTTTTAATTATGTCAAATTACCGTAGAACACGGCAATTGCCGTAGCAATGGCAACGCTGCTGGCAGGCAGTCGATTCGTTCGACACTCGACAGACGTCAACATCTTTGCGTCAAACTGTTTTGTCTCTTCATCTCTTGTCTCACTCATTCACAGGTCACAGGCATCTCACAGAACCCACAGGACACAATTGAACGAAAAAAATCAGTTCTTGTCAACCACAGACAAAATAAAACTTCTAGACATGGACCTAGAATCAATCACATGTGATTCTAGGTTCATGGCTTCATGCTTCTTTTTGTCAAACGTTAACCTGCTGATACTGGAGACTCCAAGATCTATCCCGTCATAACTAAATATTATTTGAATATTGGACACCGTACACTGCTAAACTGCTGCTGCCGTAGTCAAACGCTGGCGGCCCAAATAATATAATCGATATTGTTAGTTGCGGATTTTTAGTTTACTGAATTTTTTTGTTTTGTTTAAAATGTAACTCATTTTTATTTTAATCGCACATATTTTATTAGCAGTAGCAAGAATTTCTTATTGGATTTCTTTCAAAATGGCTCCACTGTGTGATGTAATCTACTTGAAATTGATTTCGCATTTTGGATGGTGCACGCATCTTTTATCCCATTAAAATTTCATAACATATTTAAAATAACTTATTACAAAAACCAACTCTTTTTTTTTCAACTCAAAAAAACTAAAGCACACTTTCTTCAAAATCTTTTTACATATTATGTCAAAAACCACATTTCTATATTTTAAATTATCAATACTTTAAATCGGCCAGTATTTAAGTTCAATACTTTAACAGAATTAACAGGTTTGTTCGTATGTCACTTCACTACATAACATACGATGAATACGATCAAAGTTATTAAATTCCCCTGATGATTTCATAGATGGTTTCAAGAAAGTCAAAAGTGGCATAGCAGACCGTTTGCCTGAAAACAATAAAAACGACTTAATCACTTACACATGGTTGAAGTACTTTATTTTTGTCTATAATATTCTATAGGTATTTAAAATAAGCCCAAAATAACATAATATTTAGGACAAGAAGATTATAATATTATATTCTTTCTTTTTGTGAGGATATAGTGTTCTGTGGTTTCGTTCCTGAATTATAAAGTACTCTGTGAGTGTTTCACTATCAATGGTGCAATACATCAATGTGTGAGAGCATCAATGTCCAATTTCCAGACTTATTTGGGAAACCGAGGTTTTCCAGTTTTCCTTTCAAATATTCTATCTACGATGTGACGATACCGTCCACATTCAGGCAGGAGTATTAAATATAATTATGACCGTCCATCACCAAGAGATCTGTCAGCTGTCAACCAAGTATAGGGTTACCAGATGAAAATTTTAAAAGTCAGGAGAAAAAGCCTGATTTCCTTCAAAAAATCCTGAGAATTGGTCGCAATTTCAAATTTTATTTCAAACGTAATTTAAAATTTATATTATTATTTCCCCACCCCTCGCCGCGCTCGCTCGCTCGCTCACTCAGTTCGACTGATAATCTTTATATTGATATCGAATCTGTAGTAGGCAATGAATCTGTTCAATTATTTTTCCGTAAGACAGTACGCACGGAGGCGTTGAAGAATATAAGTGAACTAGCGTTCCGCCCCCGGCTTCGCCTGGGGTGCAATTTTTGTATATATGAACATTCCCCGTTTATCCCTCTTTCCATTGGTGAAAACCGAATTAAAATCGGTCTACCCGTTCACGCGTGATGCCGTGACAAAGGGAAATAGGGGTTCATTTTTATATATTAAGATAAACAGAAACTAACTAATCCTGAGATTTCCAAAATCCAGCCGTAATCCTGAGATCTCAGGAAAAATCCTGAGATATGGTAACCGTAACCAAGTAAGTCAATCAAATGCTCAAATGAACGTCGAAAAACGTGTAAGAAAAAGAATGATTGAATGAATGAAAATGAATAAATGAAAAATAGGTAATTGTAATGTAAGTAAGGGGAAAGGGTTCAAAGGTTCAAAGTACTTTTATATGAAAGAAAGGTATTTTGATTACATCAAACAGCAATCAAAGATGTGTAATATAATTTATTATAATTTAAATTTATTATGTCTTAGTTGATTTTTACCCTTTTTTTGCACAATGTTTTTAAGATAATAATTTAGTGCTACATATCAGTTATTAGTTGTCAGATTCTCAAGTGTGGTACAAAAACCAAATAGGTAGGAATAAATGTAAAATTTCTTTTCCAAAAATGTGCACAATACCTCCACCCGTGCCCCCGCCCCCACCACTTTCACCACCACCACAACTGGCGAAATCAGGTTTCTTCCAACCACTGCCACTCAAGCAGGACACTTCTAACACGTTCCTAGACGTGTGTAAATGGGCTTCACAGGAGCCGCAGTTATGGGAAGCATGCGCTAAGTATAACTTATGTTTGCATCAAACACCTTACAAGTACAAATACAAGCATATTGAATCCATATTGCAAGTTGGACCCACTTGTGGCTTATATGCGCTATCAATGCTGGTTAATGGACAAATATCCGCTTTGGATATTCTAGATATAGCTAAAATGTCAGGGTACAGTAACAATGGGGAGATGTTTAGCTGTAAAAATATGCTTGAATTGACATTAAAAGTGTTGAAGTTAGCTAATTTAAAAAATGTTAATTGCACTTTAAGCAAGGGTGGATTGTATAGCAATGAAGTAATCGAGAGATTACTGAATGGGTCTACAATGTTAGTTCCGTATCCTTTTTATATGATTGTTCAATGTAAAGTTTTCTAAAAAGCTGATATTATTGCAACTTAATGATGACCTTTGTTGCTAGACATAAGTTTCTGCTACCAGTGTGGTACTTGAGAATTTAATTTGCCTCCTTAATCCATAAATTACCTAAATCATAATGTCTGTCCTCATTAAACTTCTTATTTTAATCAAGAACTGCTTAAAGCTTACTTAAGCACTTACTTACTTGCTTGAAGCTTCAATTGAAAATGCTCTTTGGCCTCGGTAGCAAATAATAGGAATTGAAAAATGTCACGGGTATACTTTCTTTACAAATTTACCCATTTCCATATAAGCTGGTCTCAAAAAAGCCAAAATTTTGTGTTATATTGCACAATTAAGGTGCACTGCATTTTGCAGTTATTTGTGCAGCCCATCTAACATCAATAACCACCCCCTTACAGAAGACCACTGTGAATAACAGCATGTATATGGTTGTGTTTCGGTGAGTGAGTAAGGGATGCCAGAGACCACTTTCCTTTCCTTTGCTAATCCCTTATCCTTATTCTTACTATGGTTGGCAGCACAACACCCATGGTGCTTGCTTGTGTTATAGGCGACATTAGCCACCTACCATCAAGTGGACCATCAGCCTGTCTGACAATCTAACTTAAACAAATAACAATGTTTTGGTTATCAGATAAAAAAAAGTATTTTCAGAGTATAAAGCCTTAACACTAAAAAACAGATATGACGCTGACTGCAATCATTCACCATGTTTAAAACAAGGTCACAAGTCACATTGGGCGATTGTGTGCGGAGTAATCATACCTAAGGACCCGGGAGAAGACTATACCAGTGATCCTTGTAATGTTTACGTCCTGTGTAAGCATGGCAAGTCAAAATATTTGGCCATATGGAGATTGGACGAGTTAGCTAAAAGTAACAAAAACTTGTGGGAGTTTTACCGTAGAGCAGAGAATGATAAGATGATCTATGTTATGCCCGATGGAGGAGTAGGTGGCAAAAATGGTTTAAGGGATCAATATTTAATTTTTGATGGTTTTTGATGAACAAGAAACTTGCAAAGCAATTATGATATTATTTGTCAATATTTTTTAAAAATGAGAACTGTTTTTATTATGTAATCATAATATTTTTATTGTTGAGATTACTCTATGTAAGATAGCAAAGTTTTATAAAAACAAGTATTTTTTTAGTCAGTTGTTAAGGAATGGTTAAATAAAAGTTTGTAATTTATAATGCAAAATTTTATTTATGTAGTTAATAAATACAAATTCATACATGACAAATCATCGTAAAATAAAATCTCATCACTTCACAAGAATATCAAAAGGAAATCAGAACTGAGAACCTATTAATGAAGAAACTATTATAATTCTGACGACAATTGACAATGGAAAAAATAAAAAAAATAGGGTTACATGGGGTATTGCCGCAACAAATAATTGTGGTTATATGAATATTATTATAATATCAATGACAACTGGGTATTTTGCATATTTTTAAATTTGTATTGTCTTTCATTTTATTTTAGTAAAATAAGTGAGGTCGTGGCCTTACCCCACTTGACCTTAGATAAATTTAATAAAATCATTACCCTGACTTAACAGTTATTGCGTTTACAAAATGTATAATAATATACAAAGAAAGAAATAATAAAGATATCAATTTTTGTACTAATTTTAACTTAAAAGTAAATCCTACTAATCTAAATGAAATTCATAAGTTCGTTTGGCCATTTGACTTATAGACAGAGCATTACTTGTGATGATAAACTTGTATTTAGAATAATCTCAATACGAACTTAGAAGAACACATCCATCAATGATTGATCGTCTGTGGCGAGGGGTGGTCATTTAACCAAGTCAGGGAGCCAGTGTTGAAGAATTGCTTAGTCAGTCAGTTGAGATCAAATTTTATGAACGAAAATTTACCTCATAATCTTAATACAATACACTTTAACAGTACAATAACTAACTATTACATGAAGAATACAAGTTACTTTGTTTACATGCATACTGTTTGGCTAGGCCTCTAGGCGATAATTAGTGGAGCTCGCTTCCTTATGTTTTAATCGCCTACATACGTTACATATTTTAATGTAATTTGAAATTTGCATGCAATGTTACTAATTTTTAGTAAATTTAGATTTAGATAGGCTTCATACATTTAAAAAAATCTAAGACCGATTTTTAAATTTAGATCTTAGTGAGAAACTTAATTATTAACACAGACAAAGTTTACAACATTGGTAAGTTTTGTGCGATTTTTGTCAACTTAATCTGTACCAATATTATCAAGTTTGATGGCGTTTAAGACAAAAGGAAGGCTCCATTATCGATAGCACACTTAGACTAGAGCGCGTGTTTTTATATCATTAAAACCTTTCGTTTGATTATATTTCTTACTTATATATATGTAATAAGAATTGATATAAATTCATGATATTATATTAAAACTGCTTAGATGAGCTATGTCATGCAGACATTTAGAAACATATCTACACTTAGATACAATACATATCTAAGTGTAATGATCTAGATAACAAAAATACTATAGGAGACTGTAGATCATTTTTATACGTAAATATTTTAATCGTTAAAAATAAATTAAATCAAAGTGCCTGCCTATAATCTTTAAAAGGCTTTTTCTACACGTACATGGTGTTGCATGGTGCTAAAATTATCACCAGCGTTTTTAAAATGTAATGCGTCCGTTTCTATTTATCCAGGCTACACCAAAGAGTTGAACCTACTTTTACGGAAGTAGATGCCATTCCTATACCAGATGGCAAAACTTCTGGAGTTAATTTGCAGACCTTATAAATAAATAAATATCTGAATTACATAGCTCATTTCAATAATAATTAATCTATTTCATAAAACTACAATCTTTAATTCATAACAACTGCAATACAACGATCAACCATTACATGTTTTACATATCGAATAGTGTTTCCTCTATATATTGTAGTTTTATAAAGTAAATTTTGAAACGGTAGTATAATGATTTACAGTTGACTCATAAGTTTGTCAAATATTGAAATAACTCTCAAATATTGGAAAAGCACATTTCTTTTGTATGTACTCCTTGAAGATTGTATTAGAACCTCATTCAACTCAATATGCTAAGACTGCATTCGAATCTACATTACAATAATAATTAACAGCATAGAAAAACTTTTGGACTATGATATGAATATTTGGCCTCAAGTGTAAATCGATATTTTTTACATTTAAACACCATACACCAACTTTTTTAATTCTGTGCGTTTTTACTAATGCAAAAATTAACAGATTTTTTTTTAAATTTAACCAGTCGACTGTGGAAAAGTGGAAAGTCAACTGTGACTAAAAATAATATAGACAAACACCGTTAAAATAATACAGATAATTTGTAATTTTTGTTTTCTCAAAAAAAAAATGGCAACATTCAATTGCAACTTCAGAGTAGATAATGTGATTTAAAAAATAATTACATATACAGGAGGTTTATTAATATTTAGTAATAAGAGTATGTATATTAACAGAATATATAAAAAAATATATAATATTTTTATATAATATATATATTTTACAATAATGAAAACATGAAATTGATTTTATTGTTTTGATGGCAGTGGTGACTCTTTTAATTTCTCATCACTACTGAAGTGACGCACGCCAGTCCTTTTGAAATGCATTTCTACTAACATTTATACAATTAAAAACTATCGAAACTCTTACAAGGAATATAACACTAGAGGAATTGGAGTTAGGATTGATTTTTATATTTAAGTTTCTGGTCTCATGCGATCCACTCTCAATGCGAAAATATGAAGTGTATAAAGTACTTTACTGACACATTCACACGCATACTGTCGATGTATCTTTGATATTTCATTTGATCAAAACTTCCAAATATTTACAAAAATAAAATAAATTAAATTCTTTGTTGTAACATACTACACAAAGATTATCAAAGACAAAGCTTGCGCATTGCACATTCAGAGATTATTTTCAAATTTTTTAAAAAATATTAAAAATTTATTAGCATAAATTAAGAAAACCAACCAACGTGAGAGGCATTTTTGACACGAAAAAATATTTTTTTCACATTCATTATAAAATAATTTGAAAGCTTAAAAATGTACTGTTTAAAAATTGAAAATTCATTAAAATAATAATTTGAGTATATGGAATAAAAAAAAATTGTCGCGGAAAAACAGTACTAGCGGACGAAAAAAATCCAGTCAACATAAATATAGAAATGAATGAAAGATAGTCTGAGTAAAAATTCAAAAATCGAACGTCAACCTCACTGATAATAAAGACTAAACTGCAACGGTTCCTTTTTTAAAAATAATTCCAATTCATATCGCGTAAAATATATGAACAATAATAATATTATTACAATAACTAACAGTAACTTTTCAATACTCACTAGAACTCACACAAGCTTATCTTGTCATATCACACAGCCAAATAATTAAAATGATTATTTCATTCCCATAATAATCCATACTTAATTCCTTAAATTGAAGAGCTTTTTTTTTCAACTTTACTAAAATATTCATTAACTCTTCGATTATACGATTAAATATTATATAGTACAGTTAGGGAGCCAAATTGGTAAATCTATCGTGCAAAGAAATCACCAACATCACCAGTCCAAATTGACGAAGATGTATCCATTTTAAGGCGCACTAATATAGATCCAATTTACCTCTGTCGGCCGTCTTAAGAAATAAAATAGCAAATAAAATTTTTATTTAAATCTCTTCTGTTAATATGAACTTCATTTCGTCGATTTTCATTAAATAAAATTATATCAATAGCCGCGTCCACACCGGCCGCACAGGCTTGCGAGCCATTGCTCACGCGGCAGCCTCGGGTAAATACTAACAGCCCGAGCGGCAGGGCCTCGCGAGCCAAGCTGAGCCAGAAGCTCTCGAACATTCAGAAATGAACAGGCATGTATTGTTAAAAAAAAAACTGGCACGTTAAATTTGAAAATAAGACCACGACTTTGGTGGATTAAAAATCTTTATGAGCGTTAACTTTAACGATCTTAATTTTAAATTTTATTTTATTTTATCATAATCATAATCGGAAGGAAATAAGTTTCCGTATACATAATATATTTTCAAAGGTCAACTTGAATTGGCTCGCGAGCCAAAACAGCAGCGTCCACAGCGCACAATGAAGATACCTTTGAGCACGGTCAGTTTACAGAAAACACATGGCTCGGGCCCGAGGTTCGCTCGGCCGAGTCAATATGTGCCCGAGGCACGTCTCCACCCAGAGCCCGTGCGGGGCTGATATGAACGCGGCTAATAACTTGCAAATTTTTAGCAATGTCTAGTTTTATAACTACTACATATTATATATTTTTTATAATAAAAAATGCTTTTTGATCGTTATATCGAACAATTTTACGCATTTTTTTAAAATACACATTAGACCATTGCTTTAAATCACAGTTGACTATAATAAG
This sequence comes from Bembecia ichneumoniformis, assembly GCA_910589475.2. Classification (NCBI taxonomy): domain Eukaryota; kingdom Metazoa; phylum Arthropoda; class Insecta; order Lepidoptera; family Sesiidae; genus Bembecia; species Bembecia ichneumoniformis. The sequence continues at coordinate 3,641,977 of OU342537.1, read as the reverse complement.
CCTCCATTTTAAAAATCACTATTGTTTGTATTTTTTTCTCGTTTGTTACATATACAGTCATGTTTTCCCTAATTATCGATAATACGTTGCGCTAAACAACCTACAGCTTTAAGTGGACACATCTTCGACAAATTTATAGCAGATTATTACGTTTTTGACGCATTCAAACAATAAAAAATTGCAAAAGTTTATCTAAAAAAGATTGTAGTAGAAATATGGCTCAAATATAGTAAGAGTGCCCTTAATGACAAAATATATACCAAAAAAAACTTCATTTTCGTCACATTTTCGAGTATAATTTAAAAACAGAAAGTCAATAAAATATCTCATCGCCGAAATGGCTCGGAGTGTAACTAGAATGAGGATAGAGTTTAATTTTTACAAAACACGACCAGGGAGTAACTATGGGAAGTTATGGTTCATTGATTTCTCAACAATTACACGGCTAAATTTTATCCTACTTCATTAAAAATGTAAAAAATTAAAAATAGGTAGCTCCATATATTAGCTGCGTTTATAAAAAAATACAAAAATTTAACAAAACTGCTTTTCAAATCACAGACATAGAAACAATTAAAATCAGTACGAACCTACATTTCGATATGTGCCGACTCGGACTTGAATACAAAACTACCTTTAACCACTTTTCTTTTGTTATGTACGATATCTTCATAACACTAATTGCATTTTCAGTCACATTAATAAAATAGACCGAGAGCCGAGGACTAAATTAAATTGTGTCAAACATAAACAACGAATTGTCCAAATACATGATGTTTCTAATTAAATATACTTATTAAGTCAATAGATTACAATATAATTCAAAATATGAATTGCAAATGATTTGTCTCTAACGTTTATAAAATTTATATGATTTTTACTTCATTAGAATTTTCTGGTACAAAATCAAAGAGGACTATGTTTTTATATTTGTATAAGACGCAACAAGCCAGTAATACAAAGATAAATTTATTGTCTTAAATATTCGGGGACGTGTCAATCCGAGTAATATCTAAACCGAGTATTTAAACAAACATTTCCCCTTTAAACAAAATAATAATTAAAAAAAAAAAAAAATTTGTCAATGCAAATATAACGACTGGCTCTTGGTCTATTGTCACCGTTTATTGTAACTAATTACATAAATTATGATCAATACATTTATTACACATACTATGGAAATGTCACGAACCATTAATCATTACATAATTGAATACACCAATACTTAATTATTACATTTATATGAATACACGATCTAAATGACTACAATGGATAAGTTATAAGTGATTACTTGAGCTTTCCAGTACTTCGAGTTAACACACAGCACGACGAAATCCCAAAAAAAAAAAATGGAGACCACATATAAAAAATGTTTTCCGAAAAACAACATCAAAATCTTCATCTGATTTCTCCAGTCAAGAGCGTCTACTTGACAATTTTAAATGCACCCTCCATTTTTCATAAATTTTGAACAAAATGCCAACACTATTTGAAGTACAGACGAATATATACTTAAACGGCAGCTCCACAGCGTAAACATTTACGACGAAATAAACGACTATTTGCCAACATCGATAAGGTTCAAATTTGATTATTTATACACAAATACACCAACTACTAGTAGTAAAATTTAGAGCCTCGATTCGTCACCATCAGCGGCGACTTTTAAACGTCTGCGTTTTTTTATGAAAGCCGAGAGTTCTAAATACAAAAGATCGCTAATTGATCTTGAATTTAAAACTAAAACGCCCTCTACACGACGGCTTACAGCCGCATTTTCCTTTTATGTGACGCATAGACACGGTCTATGGTCAAATAAAGCCCTAGAGTGCCGTTACTAAAAAAATATGGCACCAGGCCTACAGGTTGAGACCAGTAAATTAAGGCGAGACGGTCCTTAGGTCTCGGGGGGCGCCAACGGAGCCCCGCACGTCGCCACAGGGAAAGACTTCACGTGGGTCTGCCATTGGGTCGACAGTTGGAAGAACTTCACGCCGTTCCATTCGGTGCCGTCAATGTACACTGAAATTATAATGAAAATTTATTGGAGTTTTATTAATTGCGCTTTCGTGGTGCATTGATTTTCGAACAAATATACTGCCAAACATTGTCTCCTCGTCAAATCTTTCTACAAAAATGTATGCTTGTTTAGTTTGTCAGAAGTCCTAAATTGTTTTATATTAGTGCCGTAATAAATCCGATGTAATAACAGCGAAACAAGGTATATATGCCGTTTATGACTTATTTTCACGGCGCAACTTTTTGAGCAGAGCAGTAAAAATAGAATAGGATTCATAAAACAGGCGTGCGTAACTCTTGTATTGCAAATCAGAGCGCCTTAAGACAGAAGAATGTGAACGCCCTCATCCGATGATGATTCGATAGCCATATGTTCATACTGTTGTATAGTTTAGATTGACGGAATGTTTACCGAGGAAGAACTTATTGTATATTATAGTTCCACCTGCCCGGAGAGTTCCCCTACGTTTACCTATAAAAAGCGATCTGCCCACATAATCAGATACGAAGTATATAGAAAACACAAGTGATATTCTAACATGTTGCGATGTGCATTTGCATTCAGTGTAACAAATCGTTTAATTTTTAAAATGTTGCATGTTAATTGAACCGAATCGCACAATAGTGCGATAAATAATAGTCCAAATGAATGGTAATTTAATAACAGAATTGTTTGTGTATATGGCAATACCTTTGAGCGGAACGTTGTGAGAGCCTTTGGCAGAGCAGATAAGTCTGGCGACTCCTTCCACCGTCTGCGTGCGCCCTGTTTCCGACTCTCCGCCTTTCTCCTTCTTCTTGCCCAGCCGCATTACTGTAACCACATTTTCAGAGTCATTCACTCGCAAGTCCATTCACTCACAAAAAAAGTACAATCTTTGGTGTTCCAGTGTTAAGAGACAGAAAGTTTCCTATAAACTTAAAACTACTGAATCTCATGGACTGATTCTTTATTGTAAGTAGCGGCTTTAAAATTTTGCTATACCCGAAATTCTAGTCAATTACGTTTGCTAATAAAAGTGATGCCCAACAAAATAGTGCCTAGTTAAAAGGCTAACTTTAGGGAAGTTGCTACTTTAGGAAGTCGTGACTATTTAAGCATCTGGCGTAAGAAATTTTGGTTGAACGACAGAATGAGCGTTGTTTAATTCATTTAGCTTGATTTTAAGAAGAAATTAATTTTTTTCAGTAAACAATTACATTTTTATACACAACAAACAAAATTAAGACAACAATTAAATGTTTAAACCTGAAACAGAAATGGGACATGAAGTGCGCTTTATGCTTAGAAACGTGTATTCGTCTCAATTTATTTTTACTATAACATCATTGATGGAAACCGTCAAACAAGTTGACCAAATGTGTTCATAGTTTTACCATTACCACCGTTACCACAAATTAAATCGCAATGGTGCCATATTCTGGGACCGTGGCGTGAGTTGTGATACTAACTTTTCTGTTTCTTCTCCTTGGTGAGGTAGGTGATGCAGAGGTGATGGTTATGCCGTGTGACATGTAACGCACGAAAAGAAGCCTTCACCGTCACCTTCCCGTCCGCGCCTTCCGCCTGCCGAGACGGCATCTATTAGCGACAGAATACATTTTCATTTGAACATTAAATCATTTACGGACAAAAACAAAATCGTTTTGGACAATAAATCAGAATACGTGGTAAAGCATGTACAAAAACATTACAATAGGTATAAACTAAGTTTGAGAAAGCTATTGAAAGACTTTTTTTGTTATAACATTTCTATAGTTTTAACTATAGAACTGTGGAACAGTTCGATTATCTGTATCAACAAATAATATCACATTAAAAAGTTTACATGAACGAGGTATTAATGATTTTTATCTATAATTTGTTTTAATAAAAGTTACAAGCGGCAAAGCGCAATTGGTTTTCGTACCAGCCAGTAGTCTAGCTGCAACTCGAGCGGTTCCCTCGCGAGCAGCTGTGGCGGGGCGAGGTCTGCGGGAGCAGGGATGGGTGCGGGGGTAGCCGGGGGCGAGGGGCGCGCGGGGGGCGAGCCTCCCTCGTCCAGCTCCAGCGACGACACTCCTGCCTCGCTGCATCCCACGCGCACCTCCTGAAAACGCGACATTGCTCGATTTAATTAAGTCAATGAAGTTTAAGGATTAGCTCACACCGAAACGCAATATAGAACTAATTTACTACACAAATAGGCATACAGCCGAGTGCATACATTTTTGTGTTGTAAATTAGTTCTATATTGTATGGTAGTGCCCGCCGCGTCGCCTTACGATGTGACTGACGCTTACAGAGGCGTCTATACTGCATTGTGTCACGATACTACACGAATTGTAAGCCGTACATTGATTAGGAGGTTCATACTTAAAGAGTTAACAAAAATTCGACAAAGTACATACATATGAGTAAAACATTAGAAAACTTAACAGTAGTCAAAGTGACTGTTTTTTTACGAGTTCTTTATTTCAACAATTTTTTTAAAAACGCATTAACAGCGAGTGTGTATATAATAGGAAATATAAACAAAATTTGATCAAAGCCAATAACAAATTTAAACAATTAGGCGTAGTTTTAGAAATAGTTTAATTTGTAAGAAGCTAAATTAATGATTAAATGTTTAAATTGATGGCAATTCATGTACAAAAATAAAATGTAATGTTCGAATGATTGATATTGATCCCTCAAAAATAAATAAAAAACCTATGCAAAAAAGGGAAAATAATATGAACTTTTGAACTAATTTCATTATATGGTGGATATTCTAAGACCGACGATAAATGAAACTCAATAGTTTAATTATGAATGACTTAGGAAGTTTCGAAAATTATGTAATTACGAATATAGTCTGGCAAAACTGGTCCATATATCCTACTTAATCTGAAAATCTATTCAATGATTTATTTATTTCATATTTAAGTATACTACTGTAAATGTAAAACATAATTAATTGTTATAACTACTTCTAATTAACATTAATTGTTAGTTACAAATTTCAAAAAGTTTAATTGGATTATTCTCAATTCGAAATGTAATCAATTTTTACTTTAGGCTATGTTTTTTTTTATATATACATATATACCATAGGCTTTTTATATATATACTTTAGGTTATATTTATTTCATTTTTTTACAAATAGGATTAGTATATTTTAATGACAAATCTAAAGTTTTGAGTGCAAATCATATTAATTACAGAATGAATTATCATAACGTAAACGTATCTTTTTGTCTGTTACCTTTTCACGCCTTAACTACTCAACCAATCATCATAAAATTTCGCATACATTATCAGGGACAAAGAAAAGGGCATAGGGTACCTTTAATTCAGAAAAAAAAGAACTTTTACCGAGGGATCATTAAAAAAATAAAAATCCAACGCCTAGCAAACTTATAACAGCAATAAGTATTGAATAAATTATTGGTCATATATTTTGTCAGGCGTTATATTTTGTCAACGTGGACTAAGTCGCGGAAAAAAGCCAGTACTTTATATTTGGGCACCATGTTAGAAGAAGTAGTGTGAAGTTGAACTTACAGCGACGAAAGGAACGAACGTCTGACTAGAGTCCTCATCGCCGGATTTCTCCCGGTAGGCGACCATCGCCTCGCCGATGGGCATGTTGTTCACGGGCCCAACGCTGTTCAGATACCTGGAACAATCGTCATGCTTTATGGAGAGTTGTGTACCGCTATTTAAAAAGTTACACATACTCCCCTTACCTTGATTGTATATAGAGATATTGTTTGAATTTATTAGAAAATATTTACATTATTTTATTAAAAATAGCGAAATAGAGTCCAAAATAAATAAGGAAAGTGATTCATTGCAAAGAACAAAATATAGACTAGATCTATATAATTGAAATGTTTATGAAAATAAATTATCCAATATGTATAAAGGAAAGAATTGCCAGATCCTAAATTTAAAGTTGATATTATAATTTTATAATAAAAAAAGTGTGTCAGCTCCGACGCATGACTGGAGTTTACGTATAAAATTTTCCTCGTGTCAGTAGATAACTGGATACCTATAGATAGTAGATACTTTGTACTATTTAGTTACATTCTGCATATTCAGTGTTATATTCCAACAAAAGTTATGTTAGTTACGTTCGGTTATAATTAATTAAAACAGTGAAAAACAAAATATACTTTGTAAATTGTACTGGAACTTCTACTGTAGGCATATTAAATTAAGAGATCCTGTAGACATGTTTTAAATAAAGATTTATTTATTTATTTATTTACCTGGCCATTCGCGAAGACATCTCAGCGATGTCGCTCATCGAGTCGGAGGCGCGGTCGCAAGCCGCCGCCCACGACTCGCCGCTAAACAGTGTCGCGTAGCCAGCGTCCGACGCCGCCAGATACCGCGACACGGTGTTCGCTCCTGAATCGCACAATTTAGCCTTAATCACGGTGTTCGCATACCAATAAAACGAACTTATTTTTACTAATAAAACCACTTTTTATTTCGTAAAATTGCACAAGCCATTAATATTTCGTGTATTAATGGCTCGTGCAATTTTCTATTGAGCCACAAAAGATAATTACCAATAGGAATGATGTAGAACCGTATGGGGGGCGCGTCGTGAGGGCGGCGTGTGGCCAAGTCAGCATGCGCACGTAGCGCAGCCGCAGTCGCAGCGTCGCCGCCGCAGATCGCCACGCGGACGCACGACCGGCGAGTGCCTCTGCAATTACAAACATCCCCTTATTCCTTTGTCAGGGACTATAGCCCACCCCGCTTCGTACGGGGTTGAAATTTTTAAAAATCCTTAGCGGATGTTCCAAATTTCAGCTTTATGGATTTAGTAGTTCTGACTGTGCGTTGATAGTCAGTCAAGACAAACAATTTTATAAATATAAATTATATAGAAGGACCTTAATCCAAGCGGAGACTCGAATTCCAGACTCGGCTGCGTCTGTCTCTAAAGACGAAGGAAAATATAGCAAAAAAAAAAAAAAAAAAAGAACTGTCTGTTAAGACTACCAATATTCGAGGCCTTTATAAAGTTGTATAAAATTGCATACCAACAACCGGTCGAAACTAATTGCTTTGCGGAGAATGACGGAGAAAATTGTCTTTAGTTTTAAATAGACAAAAGGTATACAATATCATCAAAAGGTATACAGTTTTAAATAGACAAAAGGTAAAACTTTATCAATAGCATATCTACAAAATTAGATGAAGATTTAGAATACATTCGTGAAGATTTTGTTCTAGGGGTTACTGATCTGTTGTTCATCTAACAATAAAATAAAATTGAAATTTAATTAATTAAATTGAAATGTATATTTACTGTTTCCCGCTTCTAGCGTAAATAGCGTGCATCAAGGGACGTGCGTCCGGCGTGTGCGGTGCCGGAACCACGACCGTGGGCACGGCAAGCGCGTGGAGGGCTGCGGCCGCCACTCCGGAGCACGTTACCGCCATGCACTCCGGCACGGGGCCCTCTTCGCCCACTACGCGGCTGATTTGCTCCATTATCGTGCGTCGAGGCTAAAAACGTACACTCTTATGCCACTGTACACTGGCCGAGATATACCGTCTCGTGCCGAGAGCTTTATATTTTTGCAAAATCTTTAGACAAATTTACAGAGAAAATGTATCAAATGAGCATTTGATGTTAAAGCAAAAAAATAAACTTCACAATTTTAAAACTTTGAATATATTTTTTTATGTTAAGGTCAGCACGCAGGCTGATGGCCCACTTACCTCGAGGGTGGTGGGACTTTGCACTGGCAACTCGTGCGCAGAGAGTGGTCGCTCGGAGCCGATGACGAGCGAGTTCTTCTTGCGACCGGCCGAAGCGGGCGTCAAGTTGCCGCCGCTCGTCGCGCTGCGGAACAGGCGAGACCGCTTGTCTTCCTGTCACACGACCCCACCATATTAGTTACTCTATATTTCTATTAATTGACTTAACCAAGAATCCTTTACAAAGGATGTCGGCAGTGATCAACAAAATAATGCAAATACGTATTTATTACGTAAACTACATACTATTCAGTCAAAAAAGTACCGGGAATTGTTAATTTAAACTGCCCGCGCTGAAGGGATTTAAAAACATTTTTTTTTCTAGGTTGGCAGCACTGTCTTTCATTATGATGCCAAGTTTGAGCGCAATCTGTAGACCAGTTTGTTTACAACAGCTGGTTAAGTCAGTCTACCTCACTAATGCTCCACGATTTTTACAATGAACGAAATTATTGAACAAAGAGTTTGCCTTAAATTTTGTGTTGCGAACGAAATTTCATGTGTTGACGCGTTGAAAATGTTAGAAAAAGCTTTTGGTGAATCAGTTTTATCAAAAACCCGTGCATATGAGTGGTACAAAGCGTTCAAGGAGGGCCGTGAGATCGTCGAAGACATGCCGCGTTCTGGACGACCTTCGTCCTCTATCACCGAACTGAACATCGCCGCAGTGAAGGAAATTGTGTTTGAAAATCGTCATGCCAGCTTAAGGGAGATATCACATTGCCTTAACATCTGTCACGAGTCAGTTCGTACCATTCTGACTGAAAATTTGGGCATGAGACGCGTCGCTGCACGGCTTGTTCCAAAAGAGCTGAATTTTCTGCAAAAACAGTACCGTGAGCAAGTCTCTTCGGACATGCTTGATCGTGCGAATTCCGACCCAACGTTCATGGAACGCATCATAACTGGTGATGAGACGTGGGTCTATGAGTATGACATGCAAACAAGCCAACAATCATCAGAATGGAGGGAGAAAAACGAGCGAAAACCGAAAAAACCACGCCAAAGTCGCTCAAAAGTCAAGGTGATGCTCATTGTTTTCTTTGATATCCACGGTCTGGTGCATCATGAATTCGTTCCAAATGGACAAACGGTCAATAAGGAATACTATTTGGGCGTACTAAGGCGTTTGCGTGAGAAAATCCGTCAAAAGCGGCCAGAATTATGGAAGAACAACTCGTGGATTTTACACGACGATAACGCGGCATCGCACAGAGCCACGATTGTGAGCGAATTCAAAGCCAAACACGCAACAAATACCATCGATCAAGCACCATATTCACCTGATTTAGCTCCGTGTGACTTTTTTTTGTTCCCCAAACTTAAATTGCCACTCCGTGGAACCCGTTTTGAGTCTATTGAATCTATAAAACAAAATTCGTGGAAGGAGCTAAAGGCCATACCAGAAAGTGCCTATAAAAAATGTTTTGAGGACTGGAAAAAACGTTGGCATATGTGTATTGCATCCAATGGAGATTACTTTGAAGGCGACAAAATAAATTTTGATGATTAAATGTAAAATTTGTGTTTTATTTAACAATTCCCGGTACTTCTTTGACTGAATGTATATATGATTTTTTGTTACTTTTATTTTATTTTGTAAAATATTTTGATTTTTATCTGAAATATAAATCTATGATTGTTATAATAAACGTTCTATACGAGTATCTCAGTTTTAAATGTTTTAAATTAGTCTACTTCAAAAGTTGAAAAACGTGTTAAAATTCTTGCAACTGCTAGTAAAAATACGTACGATGGCATCTTTGTATCGTAACGACGTCTAGAAAAATGTGCAAAAGTTTCAAATCCGCAGATAAATTGCAAAGTTATAAATAATTTAAGATTTCTAAAAAAAGGGTACAGGATTTTTCCAAATAACTCAAAAACTGTTAATGTTACAGACATTCCTAAAAAAATAAGTCGGACTAAATAGCGTCACAGCGCACAATCATGTATAGTCACTTCAAAATCACTTATTCATGGACAAATACTGTACCGTGTTCTCCTAATCAAAAAGGATAACTGCATCTAAACCAAAAGCTACCTTACAAGATACGCACGAAGAATCAATTCACCTTGATATCATTAGGCGGCGAACTGGACACAGAAGCACCCGACACGGGAGCGTCGGCAGTCGCATCGCCATCACTGTTTCCCTCGCTGCCGCGCTCGTCTCCAGCGGAACTACGCACCGCTTCTGATTCTACACCATTACACCATATAATTAAATTCCTATATGCTAAGACAATTATATTCTTATTATATGATTAGCTTCAAATTTAAATTTAATAAAATATTCATTCTTCAATTAATAAGTGCATTCTCTACACCAAATATTTTACGGCTGTGGGAGTGGCATTATCTTTTCTTTCTGAATTGTGTTATTCAAGTCAAAGACTACACTTAATCTAAAAAAAACCTCAAACTCAACTATTCACTGGGTTTAATTTCAAGTTATATACCATCTATTGCCATTGTTCCCTTTAAATACCGTGATTATGATTTTTGATAATAATAGGGAATATGCGTCTAATTCAAAAAAGGCTTAAATATATTTCTTTATCAACATTTTTGCTTTAGAATTATGTCTATGTAAATATTTTTTAATATTATTTCTTTTTCGTTAAGAAAATAATTATTAAAAAGTGCATAAAAATGTGGAAAATTCAAAATACTTGAAACGGTCAGATCGAATGTGACGTTAAAGTCTATGGGAATGTGACGTCAACGTCTATGAAATGTCAACAAGCGTGTAGATGTTTGTGATTTTTAACATTTGATTGTATTGTAGACTTTGACGTCACGACAAGCGCGCCAAAAGGGCGGGTGTTTAAAGTGCCCGTAGCTGTTAGTTAATTTTAACTTTTTTTTTGTTACCAAATTTCTGTTTTTTGGCGCTGAATATTTTTTTACGGTTATATAACGATATAACCTATCATATGAGAATATAAAAAAAAATGTGCATATTCCCTATTACATATGATTGCCATCCCTTTAATACAATTATTTATCTATGACCTGAATGATATGATAGATGGTTTCTTATTTCAAACAACTTTGGTTACTTTATTTTGTTATCATCACCTGAAAATGTGTAATTTTTTAAAATGTGTTCCTTTTATATTTGTTTTTAACTACTTATATTTTTTATACTTATATTTCGTGTCTTATTTATTAAACACATTCTAGACAGCTAAGTTGAGAAAAATATCATAACTATTTAAAAACAGTACTGGATAGGGGTTCGATTTGAATTAAGTTTACAACCGTAAACATACGTGCCGTGTGTTACAGACATACTGAGAATGAAAGAATTATTTCATACAAGTGAATAAACATACGAACATCAAAAAAAATATATAGGTACTAATGTCAGATACTCATTAGTGGTAGTGAAGAAAAATTCATGTAATTTGATTAGCTGAAATAAAATCTCGTGCGAAGTCGCTGGAAAAGGCTACACAGTAAAATTCATAAGTGAAGATACATACTTTAAAGATTTAAAACATATCAAAATTAATGATAAATTAACACACGATACTTTCATGCGTCCGTGCCAGAACAAATAAAGATAAGCTTATGAAAATAGTGATTAAAAAAAACATGAAACACAAGAAGCTTGCTAATAGAATTTTATGCCCAGACGAGATCGAGATTGTGATGTGTATCAAAGAATGATTGCATTAAATCTGCCTCTCGTATTTGAAATAAACGCATCGCAATCTCTACTTAAAAGACAACTAATATATTATGTTTAAATTCCATTACCCTTTAACCAAAATTTTAAACGTGTGTTCATTTAAAAATAAATGAAATTACACTGAGATTGTTATCTTCACACACTATTTGATATCAGCAATTCGAGAAATTACTTACTGTGTTAAAACTATGTCGACAACCAATCATTTACATAAAAATAAAACTATTATTTAAATTTTTAGATTTTTTTGTACGAAACAATAGGTTTTTTTACACAAAATTTATTTTTTTATTAAAAGAAGGCTCCACTTGTATTAGATGTGGATAAACTTTGTATTACTTTTTCTGTGAGATAATTGTCATCTAGTATGCATAAATTGTCATCCAGCCATACACGTAGGTATGCAAAATGACACTCATCAACCGTCATATTCGCTTGTATCATGCTGAATGGATGGATAGGCCGTATGACTTGCATAAGGAAACCTTAGGATCGAATTATATGCGTCCGCTCGACCAAGCGGTCGAGCCGCTCCGCTTTGACATTGTATGAAAATGTACGTGTGTATCGCGCCGAGCGGCCGAGCCGTTGCTCATATATATAATTTGACACGAACAGTTTCATAAAATTTCAACAGCGGAGCGGCCCGGCCGTATATAATTCGAGCCTTAAAAAAGTTCATATTTGCTTTTTATTCAAAAATGTGTACCAAACTCATTCAGGGCATAATAGTGTGGTGTTTCTGTGTTTGGCTATTTATTAAACTTAATTCGGTCTCTATACCTATCAATGGAAGCGTGTCGACATAGAGAAACATTGTAATTAGGGAGTAACTACGTTAATTCAGTTCAAGAGGCTTAGGCGGTTAGACGTTACTCTACTCTCAGGAGTCCTATCTGAATAGTGTGTGAGTTCTGGGTGAGAGGGTTGAGTGAAGCGGCATACCTGCGGGGCCGACGGTCGCTATCTGTCTCTCCCGCACGGCGCTGAGCTCGGCCGCGCTCACAAGGCTCGCGTGTCGCGTCACTGCGCATGCGGGACTTTATGCTCATGTGCGTGCGATGCGGAGGTGATTTATTATGTTATTACTCGTTTCTCAGTACTCTTCGATGCGAGGTTAAGGGGATATACTAAAAATCTGTCTGCGTGTAGAAAATTGTCTAAATATGACTTTTCTCGTTATTTTTCATCAATCGGGAATGAACGGAACTACAAGGTCAATAAGAACTTGATCAACGCTTTGAACTGAACAATATATACTGTACGTATACATAAAATAGAAGATAATAAATTTGGCTGGTTAGAGTAAAATTAAAACTTAGATAAAAATACAGAGCATAATCCATACTAATATTATAAATGTGAAGTAACTCTGTCTGTTACCTCTTGACGCCTAAACTGCTGAACCGATCATCATGAAATTTTGCATACACATTGTCAGAGTACATTTTATCCAGAAAAAAGTACTGTTCCCGAGGGATCATCTAACGCCTGGCAAAGCTATAACTGCAATAAAGATGTATATTTAGTCATATATTAGTCAGGCGTATTTTTTTTTTTTCAACGCCGGCAAAGCCGCGAGCACCAGCTAGTAGACTATACTTAAAAAAGTCTGAATCAGGTAGATTTATACAAAAATATATATTTTCTGTGGAAAAAAATAGTAAATTACTGCCCAAAAAAATTTTTCTCGTTACAGTAATAAAAAATTTCAGAGAAAACTACGTTATTTTTTACTAAGTTCTGTACTAAAGTTTTAATAGGCTACTTTTATTTCTTTTTTTCATATTTTACACAACATTTAAGAAGAACCTTCCAATTTTTAAATCTGTTCAGTTATCTCCGATAAGGTACAAAAGTTGTTGTGCAATATTTGCACCTTAATTTATAGGTTATCAGGCTGCGTTCATGTGGATAAAAATTGTGTTCGGTCTGAGGTTAGTCAGTGTCTTAATAACAAAGCCTTTCTTTTGATTTTTATCTTGATAAATTGCAATGAATGCTTATTACCTCGTATTAACAAATAGTGACTTTTTATAATTCATATACAAACATACACATACGTTGAGAGGATTATTTAAAAACTAAAACTCTTTGCTAAGTGGATCACCAGTTATTTGAAAAACATCTAGATTTTTTGTATATCCCCTTGAGTGATGTTATTCTCTTCACAGGTCAGTCCGACAAATAAACATTACCATGCATTCCATCAAATTATTTCCTAACGATGTCCTCGAATAAATTGGCCTGATTTGTGAATGTCCCTATTTTATCTTCTCCCCACATCACACACACGCGTGCACTAAAACACTATGCACACAGCGTTACGTAACAAAAACACAAAATCTAATTTCATGTATGATACTTGAAAGCGTTTCTCTTATAACATTGTGTCGTATGTTTATTTACGTACAGTCAGCAGCGAAAGTGAATTATGACTGAACTTAAAATGAATGAGAATAACAAATCATTCGAATAATGATATTTGTCTGACTGTACATAAAACATTTACGATGCAAAATAAATGAGAAGCCTCAAATCAAAATGCACTGTCATTTGTATTGACGTTCTTTGCTAAAAGCAAATCAATTGTAATCGCTCAATATCTCCAAATATACTGAATATTGTATAGTACTATATTTACATGCAACAAATCAAGTTGTAATTAGCACCTTAATGTAACAGTTGTAAGGGCTAAAATAATAAAACACTTGATATGTTGCCACATTAACTAAACTATATATTGCGATATTCAATTGACTACAAATCAATAAAAACAATATTTAATTTTGATTTTTTTTCAAGCTAATAAATATTATATTATTCATATTTATTCTTATTTAAAAACAAATATATTATAACATATGTCTCACTAAAACAGGATTTACCGGCCGATAGAGAAAGCCACCATTATAAATTTTACAAGTTACTTCTTAAATAATCTTCAGTAATGTTATAATTAAATTAAAATATAAAATAATATGTTTCTCAAACAATCATCACAACTTTTTAAGGCTATGTGTAAGTAAAAGGCTCTAAAGTCGCGCCGGCGGCGCGGCGGGCGGTGCCGCATCGAGTAACTGAGCTGCGTCTACTCAGCTTTGATGCGACGCGACAGAGGTGTAGTCTACACGAGGCCTAACAAAAGATCAAACTCAGCATAGGTGTATATCATGTGTTAACGATACACGACTGTATATATGGAGATATCAATGTGGATATAACGTATATCATACGAGTATAAGTTAAACCTTAAAGCTGTACAATTCAACGGGCCTAGAAATGGTGTTTTTTTGTTTTTACCATTAGAACATTACACAAAAAAATTTTTTTTTATCAATACAATTTTTTAATCTGATATCAACTTATTAATAGGTACAGGATTCATATGCGTGCAATAAGCCGTTTTCGAGAGAATTTTCAATAAAGGTCAAATTCTTCTTGTGTTCTAACTTTTTTTGTGGAGTTTCTATTACTTTAACGAAAATTCTAATTAATACAATTGGTTCTTCACATGTTTAAGTATAATATATATTTTTTTCAAAGCAATTGTCTTGTCTATTTCTTGTAACATTTTCATTAAACAATGGATATTTTTAGTATTTAGCGTTTGTCTCCCCCTTAAAGTTTTATGAAACTCACTTACAGATCAATATGTAGCTTAGCAAAAAATATGTATATGTTGGTTAGCAAAAAATATGTGTAGCTTCCTATATCGACAATAAATTCACGCGATAAAAAAAGAATCCCGAGAATGTATATGGGGCGTTCAATATATTCTCAGTATCATTGTTATTACAAGGCTTCCAAAAAATTGTACTGTCGTCCAGACCGAAGCCTAGAAAAATAATAATTATATGTTCACTAGATTGTGTTCAAAAGAAACTAAGCTATATGGAATATATTGAACGGCCATCGTATTTCTCCATTTTAAGCCGAACTTTTTCTGGGAAAAATTGACGATGATTCATGTTCAAATTTTGAACATTTTTAGAGCTCACCGTTGGAATGTCTGTGATGTTCCTGGTTGGCGAGACTCCGCGAACTGCTGAAAAACGGTCGCAGAGAGGGTTTAGGTGTAGAACCGATACTGATCGTGTCCATTTGATCCGGTCCAGAGTCTTCACCTTCTCCACAGGACAAAGACTCCAACTCCTGGAACGAAATTAAAACTTTGTGACAACAATTTCAGAGTTATTACATGATTTGTTCCCGTATCCGAACGGCCTCACATTGTCTCGCACACTATTTCTCTTTGTGTTTTTCGTCTGCGTTGATTACAACCATTTTACAGTTAAGTCCTATCGCTGTATTGAGCTGCTGCATTTACGATTCAACGAAGATTTATCTTCCTTCGTCGAACAAGAAATTGATCAAAACCATTAATAATTTACGGGACAAAAACCCAACGAAATTTTAACGGGTTTGTTTTAACCAGGACTAAAATACGCAAAGTTCTATTTCTAAGTAGGAAACATTTATAACAGAAAACAGTTCAAGTTTCACGTTTAGAAAATTAACATCTTCTTGGAAAAAAAATAGAAAAATAAAGAATATTTGTTTAGCTATAAACGACACATATGGCGTTTCAATTCTGATCACATTAGCGCTTCACAATAGTAGACAATTATGACCAATCTTTCACAAATTTTGATCAAACTTGTGTTATATTTTGCTATTGCATAGTTTTATTTTTATAAAAGTCGGCGGGCAGACTGATGGTCCACTTGATGGTAGATTATAAACACAAGTAACATCATGAGTCTGTGCGTTGTCGACCCAGATAGCATAAAGAATATGGAGAGAATTGCATGCGAAAATGGAGAGAAGACTATGAAGAGAATACTTACTGACTTACAGAAACATAACATCATACACGCTGTTATTTCTGTGAAATGAGCATATCAGAACTTTCAGAAGCAAAGCAAATAGAATCAATAAATATCATTTATAATAATCTACTTTGTAATGTAATAATTACCTGAAATAGTTCATCGATATCCCGTTGCGCGTGATGGGTGTCCCTAGCCGCACCGCGTTCTCCCATTTCTTCGGGAACGCGAAAACGACGCAATAACGCAGCGAATTTCTGTTTCAGGTTGCGTTGCTGTGAAACACAATCACCGATTCAATTATTATATACATTTGCTTTTAGTCTGCGAATTGGCCTGTACAATGAAATGTCAATGTAGAACACAATCCTAGGAAAATGCATATGCTTTCACTATTTTTAAATATATTGTTCATTATTATTTAAGAAAAAAAAAACATATACTCAGAAGTTTTGTGCACAAAAATGCCATTACCTTCATCGAAATCATGTAGAAACTAATCTAAAAATGTCTCCCATTACTAAGATAAGCTTATCTACGCGATAAACATGATGCAGTGGTTGTACAAATATTATATCACTTTCATATTATTGAAAACTTATTTAGGCATCACAATTCTTCTGTACACTTTTTAAACTCGTCTCACAATTAACGCCCCGACTTGCACTGCAATTATGGATAAGAAGAGAGTTTTTTTTTCCTTATCTATCGCAAAGGCGCTAATGAGGGTTAAAAAGACGCTAAAACTGAAGAAAGCCAAACAGAAAGGTAAGTTTTAAGTAAGATGAGGTCCTATTTACTTATTATTTTAAAATAGTATCTGTATACAAAATACAAATAGTACTAATCAATATCAGTCAAAATAAATTTTCATGAAAAGTAAAACGCGAAGATGAGCTACAACTAACTACATGAATTAAAATATTATATCCATGTTATGCTATTTACGTAATGTCTAAACTAACAATTATGTAGTACACAGACGTTAGTATAGATTTTACTGTATTATTAGTAGCGAAAAAATTGTTATTATAATAAAAATAATCAAATAATTGCTAATCTATTAAGTACTAGTTAAACCTACAATAGACAACACAAATTCATACAAGTAAAAAGAATCAATGAAAGCTACATATTACTTTAAATGAAATGGGAATAAGAATTGTATCATATTACCGATTTATATCTTCTAAAAAATATGTTTGAGACAATTGTTATGAAAAAAATATGTTTTTTTTAGTATTGGGTAGTTAAAAATACAAAGTCTCACTAGTCCGACACTTCAAAAATCCTCCAACCGCGCCTCACCTCACCCCCTTCACCCCTCCCTACTTCCGCTCTGCGCTTGCGCTCCGGCGTCGTTCTAATTAGTTAACGGTAAAATATGTCACTGTTAGAAAAAACATGTAGTACATGAATACAAATACATGTATTATTTTTATGAAATGATCCCGTGATTCGAACATTCCAATAATCTGGAACCCCTAGTTTTTAATAGTGCCGGATGTGAGACTCAGGCTACTGTCTATTATTAAATGTTGACTATTTATATCAATACAAATTGCTCACTAAAGTAATGTAAGACAATTCTAATTCCCACATCATGAGGTAAAATTATAAGGGTTGTCGCGCTTGCTAGCTCACCGCGAGCTTGCCGCGGCTGCCCTTGTGTTTAGCGGTGGCGTGCTCCAGCTCACTGTCGCTGTCCCTGTCGTTCGCCTTCCCGCTCATATAACCCTGTCTCTCCCGTTCGCGCTCCATGAAGCTCATGTCGCGAGAACGCGACAGCTGCGTGCAATGCAATGCTAGATTAAGCACAAGCCTGAAGCATACTTTGCACACATGATCTACCGACTAATGGCTACCCGCGAGGTGATCTTCATTGCAAAAGTAAACATTAAAACAACAATACAATTCTTCTGAACTAGACTTTAGGTTCCAGTTGACAGACAAGAAGAATGGACAACTCCCGGGAGAAAAGAATCTGACTCAAAGCATGCTTTCACTCTTCCAGCAGAACACCCACTCTGCTTTATTGTATTGTTGAATATACAGCATTACATTACGGTGGGATAAATAATAAGCAATATTATATTGTTTCAAAAAACAATGAAATAAAACTAATAGTTTATGCATGCGATGATTTTATTTACACGCGGTAAATTTCTAGTCAGAACTGATGAATATTGTTTTTGTTGTAATCAATGAACACTTCAGTGTTATTACAAAAAAAAATACTAAACTATGTCTCAACACGTGTTTTGTCAAACAGCGTCTAATGACATTTGTATACAATTTCACAGTTTAAACCCTGCCTCAAATAATGTTTAACCTTCGCTATTACAAAATAGTGTTTGTCCTTTGACTTACCAAAACATCGCTAGGCAACCTATAGGCAACCAAATGTTGCTATTTTAAAATTATAAAATAGCAAATAGTAACAATAAAATAGCAACATTACAAAACGTTCGTTCAACTTCATTTGGTTCAATCCGAAACGTTCCTTTCTATGCAAATTTGTTATGTGCTAATAGAATATCCTACGCAGAAAATATTTTAAAATTATCTATATATAAATAAAACAGTGACGTGTGTGATTATAAATTAATTATTGCTCTAAACACACCGCCATAAGTATGTTTTGGAACCAAAACTTACTTATATAATGAGTACATTGTACACATAGAACAGTGATCGGTTGAAAGAATGGAATGTGTTTATCAAGACTTGTCAATCGTCATTACTCATTGTCAAATGAGTATAATATAAATAAAAATTATGGAAAAAAATGGACAATTGCAATATTAAAATAAAAATTCGTGAACGTGAAGAAAATTGGATTCAAGAATAAAAGATAAAACAACCCGATATTTCATAATAATCATAACCACACCAATACAACTTGCGAAAATTAGAGACAAAGCAGTAGACTAACTTTGAGTCTTGGACAAGTATTGACATGTATTTAAATATGAAAAGTATTATTTAAATCGTGCCTAACTCTGACTGCTTAAACACGCTTTTGTAATAAACATTTTTTTAGACACATGTTCAATGTATGTTTATCTTTTTTGTAATAACACTGATAATATATGTTTTCATTTTCTGTGAGAAAATATTTATTTATTTCTTACACCCATCCCTAAAAAGTTATTACAGAACAAAATTATCGTAAAATAGACTGATAGCGAAATCGCGCGACCTTTCAAGAGATAAATCACGGAGAGACCAGATTGTATTGGTTCCTCTAGGCGCTAAGTATATATTAGTGAGCCCGCTACTTCGTACGCGTGGTACCTATTTGGTATAAAACATAATTTTTTTGTTCGATTGGAATGAAACAAACACTAAATGTTACGGGAAGCTTGCTACAATACAAAGCGCATTCAAATCGGTTAAGCCGTTTCTGAGACATAGACAAACAGACAAAAATTCAAAAAAAAATTTTTTATACTCGGTCACATTAGTAGATGTATATTTCTTTTTTAATAAAAATTGAAAGACACGGCCGTTTATGATTTTATCACGATTTGTATAAATCACCATTTGGTTTTGTCGTCAATGGCTTGTCTAATATAAAAGAATATTATAAATATCATCGGAATTAATATTTGATGAGTGCACAATTTGTGATGTATAATTTGTACGAGAGGTAAATCCTCTCGTGTTCTCCGAGTTCTCTTCGATAAATTAATTATATTCGAAAAGGATTCTTCATATATCAAAAATCTATTAAAGACATTTAGCATCGAAGATCAAGTGAGCAAATTTTTTTCTATAAAGCATTGTCAGCACATCTTATTAATAAAATTGCCGATCTCGATTTTGTTACTGACAACATAATGAAATAAATTTATTTAATTACTTATCAAATCATGCATCATAAAAAGTATTATTAAAAAAATCTAAATCTATGCAAAACCCAATTTATAATATTTATGTAAATATAATTCTTAAAAAGCTAAAGGCAAAGCTTTCTATTGTCATTTATGTGTGTGACGTAAGTTACATTTTTTAAAAAGCTGCTTAATAATTAAATAAGATTATATATTTTACAACTGTGCGAGCAAGCCTTACCTTATGACGTATAAAGGATATTTAGAATTAAAAGGCGCTTTTCTTATAACTTCTTATACTTATAACTAAGGCTGCCACCTTCTCGTCCTTTGATTCCAGTATATCGTTCATCGCAATATAAAACAAAATATTTTAAATTAAATGTTTAAATATAAGCTTTTTGAACACTTAAGAAATAACATATAAGTATTTTAAAAAATACATATATTTTTTACATTCCGATCTGTACTCTGAATGTTCGAAATTTCGAATTCATAACAGTATGTATATTTATAGAAGATTTTTCCTCATTTTACATTACTTCCCGAAGATGGGAGATTTTCATTGTCTTTTATTTTACGAAAAACTTCTAGAGAGATGATCAGAGACAAGTGGCAACCCAACTTATAACTCGTACTATAACTATAAAGATTGCCATGTCTGTTCGAGAAGCATCTATTTTTTTAATAAATTAAAATAGTATTCCCCAACAACCCAATAAAGTTAGATGGCTCGTCGTTATGTCCACGACCTAAAGCGGCTTACACAGTGGCTACATAGAGCATATAGACGAAACTCATCACCAAATTCTTACCTTAGTATAAGAGAGGTCTGCTTTGTTGAAAGCCAGTTGGCGATGGTTGCGTCGGCGCGCAGGCGCACCGTACGACGCCATTTCGTCGGCTTCCTCCACTGAACTGAATTCGCCCTCTTCCTCTTCGTCGGAGTATCCCCGTTCTGGAATAAAATAATGTTCTGATTTCCACTCGATTCCTTATAGGCGTCGGTAGCCACCTAACATGAAATAAACCACCAGCCTGCCTACCTTTCACTAAAATTTTGATTCATAAAATCAGTGACCTTGCACTAAATAAAAGAGAAGCTTGTTTCGACGGAAATGTTAAGTTTGTCCTTCAATCCGTCGAAATTTGCGCGATTGCTGGGATACTACATACATACAATAACAAAGAATATTCAGATTCCACACGAATAGTTTCCGGACTTGTAAGGTTTTATTTAAACATGAAATATGTACATCAAAACATATCAGATGTTCGTTAAGATGGAAAACGACGTATCTTCGTATTTCGGATCATATCCTTGAGAGAAATGCTAAGCATTCATTGCCTTCTCCATAGTTCGTTGAGTTACTTGTGACTCGTGGATGAGACATTTCGTCAGTATCCACGATTCAGCATTGTATGTCAATGCTGAATCGATTCAGCATTGTATGTCAGCATTGTATGTCAATGCAGCATTGTATCTAGTGAACGCATTGGTTATATATTATAGACTTTCTATAACCAATGGGAGTTGGTTATAGACTTTGATCTTAAGGCAATGGAGGATTGGCGACAAAAGAATACGACGAAGTTTACCAAATAAAGCCCAACCCGACTGTATTCTTCTGTCTACCCAGCTGTATAATTTGCTCATCGTCTCAGCCGTAGGACTGTTGGACATAAGCCTCCCCCATAATTTCCCAGTAGGACCAGTCAGAAGCAGGCCCATATTATGTCGTCTGTCCATCTCTTATGTTGCGCTTGCCAAGATGAATGAGTTGTTCAAGATAATCGGCAAATGTGAACTGTTATGCTAATATTATTAACTTACCAGTGATAAGCAGCGTATTGTTGTTCTTAGTGTCATGATCGACTGGAGTTGATGCGAGGCCCGTGATACTTAGTCGTGCGACCGGCTGTCCAGCGGTAGCACCTCCTTTACCACCGACGCCGGTCAATTCCAATTCCATGTCCATGGAGCGTTGTAGTACCTGAGATTTATAAATTTAAGACATTATGACCGTAAAGTAGTCTCAATTTTTCATGTAAGCTTTGGAAATCGTCGCCTCAGTGGTGAAGTGAGCTATTCCACACTAAATTGATTCCACGATAATGACAATTGAAATAAATAAGCATTGTTTTGTAATTATATGCACGACATTTAAACAATTATTGTTAAATTAAATTTTTTCATTCATGCCATCAAAAAAATAAAAATAAGTAGATGTTAGGTTTTTTATAACCCGACCTGCAATATTTGGGTTTTAAAGCTGTGAATTACGCAGCTATATAGCGAAACCTTTGAAGCGCTTTTATAAATTTATTTATTTCAGATCCAGTAATACATTAATTAGTATGACGCATTTATATTGACGCTAATTGCTGGATAAGCTTGGAGTGGCTTTTAGTTTATATTCATTAATTTTAATTAAGCCAACACAAAATATAGTTTTTAAAGTCACAATTTGTTATTTCTGTACAATAAAACGTATGTAAACCTAATATATGTAACCTAACGTACCTAATGAATACATATACATTTTATTAAGTAAATAATCTGAGCTGTAAATTGAATTGTATAATGTTCACGGTCCACGGTCAGACCCGCGAATTTTAGATTGACAAACCAAATTAATAACGACTAATTTAGACTTAAAAGGGGTTAACGATTAACATGAAACGAATGAAGGTTGAAAACCATCAAACTAACCTTTGCGAAATTGAGGACACCAATTCAAAAAAAATTACACTAATAAAACTCGGGACATTAATTACATAAATATGACAAATCGCAAATTGAGGTTGAAATCATTAAAGTAAGTATTTAAATGTATCTGCATCAGCCTTTTCTATCTATACATCTCAGACCGACAAAAACTAAATAAAATCGTAAACGAGCCGTGTCTCTACATTAAATATTTATTAAAAAAAAAAATATTTCTACACGTTGTACTTATGTTACGGAGGTCAAAAAATAGTTTTTAGAATTTTTGTCTGTTTGTCTATGCGTTTGTGCACGCTAATCTAGCACGCTTTGATTAGTGTCAAAGCAAATTGGTCAAAGCTTATACTTCTGTTGAAATAGTTTACATTTCAACAGAAATATCATTCCTGAACTTTCAACGGTTTGTTTACGATCTTGTTTACATTTTTTAGTAAAATCGAAATACATCGAGGCGTTTGGCGCCAAGTGTAGATAAGAGGCGGCCGGTCGAGTGTGAGTTAGATGTGCGACAACCAGCGATACGAAACCAACTCTTCGGAGCTTTTGCGAAGTTATCTGCGACAGTGAACCGGCGACACATAAGGAAATCATTGACGACTTTTGGCAAGATTAACGGTTTCATCGGACAAGTTTGGCAATTTTGGCAGTCATCTTAGTTTTTGAAAATAAATCGCTCCTTTCGCCCTTACAAAGGCACTTTAACTCACCCCGCACGTAACAATATATAGTTTGTTACGCTAGGATAGACTGACGATTGGATTACTCTTTTCAA
Organism: Bembecia ichneumoniformis; assembly: GCA_910589475.2. Taxonomy (NCBI): domain Eukaryota; kingdom Metazoa; phylum Arthropoda; class Insecta; order Lepidoptera; family Sesiidae; genus Bembecia; species Bembecia ichneumoniformis. Next base: position 3,618,341 of record OU342537.1, on the reverse strand, counting down.
ACACCTTTTTGCACTGATAAGTATTTGTTGACTTTGAGGTCGAAAACCTCCTTATATGTAGCAATAATGTGGACTCTGTACGACCACAGACACAGCGTTTATGCAGGAGAGATGCGTGAATAAAAAAGAAAAAGAAAATACATATTAAAAGAAAAAAATCTATGGCGTCAGCTGTTTCTTTATGTCTTGAACACAGGACTTCAAATATTATATACAAGATTATCTTCTAGGTCATACAAATTTCCCAAGGATGTATTCTTTTATGTGATCATTATTTCTAATCCACACATTAAATTGTAACTCAGATACGACCGGTACAGGTACGATCCTGCGTCTACCGTTTTGTTCGACTCACTGAACTATGACTGCTTCAAATGTATAAAATGTAAACTTTTAAATCGGCTTACATCATTGGCATAATTAACAATATCAATTGAAGGTTTATTTTTTATATATAAAGGTCGGTCCAATAGATTGTAGGTGGGTTCCGTCGCCTATTAACACAAGCTACGCCATAGGTGCTGCACGGGAGCTGCCAACCTTATTAGGATAAAGAATAAGGAATTAGGAGGCAATAGGAGATAGGGCTCTGACACCCCTTATCACCCACCGTAACACAACAGCACACTACTGTTTTCACGGTGGTCTTCTGTATTGTCCGTAATCTCCGCGTGGTTATTGACGTGAAACAGTCTGGCCTAATTCATGACTGCAAAACGCAGTGTGTTTATAGGAAAATGTACCTTTAAGTGTCAATATATGAGACAGATTTACCTGATCCATTCTAATAACACCCTCAGCGAGCGTTTTGTAGCCGAGAATGGTGCGATTCTTATATTTTTTACGCCTCTGCAGCATAATTTGCAGCCTGAAAGAAAGAGAGAACTCGTATCAATAGAAAAATTTAAGAAACTTATGTTACTCTCATATATAAAGAATCAAACCATTATTTCAAGTTATTATTGTTGACCTCATTTTTGTGCTAACACATCAAATCTACTAAAGGTCAGCGGGTAATAAACAGTGCGACCTACGACCGGCAATACCGCTACAAATTGGTCCAATGAAACATTTTATTTAACATTTTTATCAGGATAAGGTCAGGGTATTTATGTTGTTTAAGTGCATCCAGACAACAGTTAGTGTTGGATAGTTCTGGGAAATTCTCTACTTACTAATCTACTATAAGCTAGTAGTTTAATTACGTAAAATATTCGATAATATATTATTATCGTAAAATATATTATATTTTTTTCGATCTTTTTCAATTATCTCGTAAGGAATACATGAAATCGAAAAAGCCATTACTTCTCATAAAAATAATTCCTCTTCCACTCTCATGACCATAAATCTGTTTATAGACATATAGTAAAAAGCTACCAGTTTTATAGTAACATTTTATAACATGATTGACGATAAAAATAGTGTATTTGTAAATGAAAATATCTTAGTGGCGCCATGTTGGTTTTAATCGTTTAGTCTAGATCTGTTCTCTGGCTTTCTGGCTGTTCTGACAAATGTTTTTCTGACCTAGAGAAAATCGTGTCCATGTGCTTGTATTCGAAATCTAGCATAGTACAGCTATGCTAGATTTCGAGCTATGCTCTAGCTATGTTATCGTTTCAAGAATATGTTGTGGAACGACAGTCGTGTCGTTCAAGTTACATGATTACAACTCATAGACACACGAACGATACACATACTTAAATTAAAATAATAGATACCCTACTCTGTTTATGATTAACCAAGGCCTCTGCATTGTTCGGAGGTAGTTTTCATTATATAGAATTTGCTGTGATCACAGCTTATCTGGAATTATAATGTTATTATGTTACACCTTTCCAAGGTTTTATTTGTCAGGATGGATATTCATTAACTGTGACAAAATGCATTTCACTTTCGCTGGCGATTGGATGACGAAGTATGTCATCCTGTGCCAATATTTTAATTTTAAATATTAATAAAACTTGCAAAAAGATGCTGACAGCATGAAGTCACAAAACAGATATCTTAGTGACCTTATTTATTCACTATAGTGTGACATCAGTGACTCGAATTCGGATTCGAATTCGAAAGCCAAAGAGGTGTTAATGTTTATGTTTCTATTTAATTTTGCATTCAACATGAACTTTATAATATGACATATCGGATGGCGGTGTACAAATAATCACTATTGTAATGCGTGTGCGGAAGCGGTTTTATGGGTTTCACACAAAATTAGCGATCGAGTAATAATACCTGCTCGACGGATGCATCCAGGTCCAGGTCCAGTTGAGAAAGTTTATATCAGCGCCAGTCACCAACACAAATTATTGTCCACAATGAAAACACTCCTTTAAAATTATAATGCGTTGCTAGGTTTATAAAGCGTTTTTTATGTAAATTGTTGTTTATGAGCGAAGCGAACGGGGTCATGTATGCAATGGACGGCGACAAACGAACAACTGCTGCCCTCTCTCGCGTGAAACACCGAGAAAGCCAGCACAACCAAAGATTTAAATCGAGAGATTCGCCGCAATCGACCCGCTCCATACATAAAACGCACGGAAAATTGTTAACATTGAGTTGGGCGCAGGCGCTCAACCAACTCCAGTTGCACGCCAACTACACTGAGTGACGGTCGTTTAGAGATATTGTTTCAGTTGCTTTTACTCTCAAAAAACTCATTTGAAATGCCTAATTGCACATTTAGAATGTGTTATAATAATACCAGAAACACTATAAAGCTGGTGGTGTGACATTTCACTCATAAGTGCCCAGTTTTTTATTATTTCAACAGGAACTTGAAATCAAATTCAAGGAATGGCGATAACTAGGACGCGTTACGCATTTCATTGTATGCTGTCGAAGATCTTATGTATTTCAAAATTGCAGATGAGAGATGACAATTATAACTAGAACGCTTTACACGCCCGATTAATGCGTTGTTGGAGCTCATTATATTTCCAGTATAACTAGAGCCCCTATTTGAATACGATCAGCGCGCTATAGGAATTCAAATAATATTGGAAAATGCGACTCGGGTATCTTTATAGCAAAATGTATAACTATTATGATATATGTATGTCTTTTGTAACTCAGTTTCGCTAGTAAGGACGTATCTCTCGATTTAAATCTTTGAGCACAACACACACGCCCAACCAACATTCAAGGTAGTCCTGTGATGTACGTATGTACTAAGCAAAGTTTCTAAATTCTAAGCATATGTGTGTCTTATTATAAAAAATATATTAAACTCTACATTTAAAAAAATACTGACCTGTTGCCATCTCGTTTCACGAAATGAGGATACTGCAATGAGAAGCACAAGTCGAGTTCAACGTCTAGAGGCGGTATTGCGATGTCGTTTGAGCGTAGCGTCCGCTTGCTGCTGTGCATGCGAGCCGCTAGGATAACCGCACCCGCGCCCGCTCCGCCTGCCGCTCCGCCACCAGCTTCGCCTAGAGCTCCGCATACGCGGAGTCGTGTCACACGTAGCGTACACAACCTGAAAACAAATTAAATCACCTAAAAATTCTACACTCATTGCACAAGCTCTCATTCTAAGGTAATAAATTTTTTTTTTTGATAATATGAGGCGGCCGATAATTTAACGGTCTACTAGATGTACATAATGTATGTTGTAATGAAGTAAATATGTGCTTAATTTTTAACGCAGGCAAAATCAGTCTAAAGTCTAAGGTTAGGAGATCTATTTATATACAAACCACAGTACACTGTATAATTATCCGATAGGAGTACATTACTGTACAAGACTATGGTCACGCGTTTCATACGAGTTGTAAAGAAAAACTAAATTTCAATATCTTATTTAGTTCCGGTTCCTATTCGTTGCAAGATCAACTTGCCTTGTGATTCAACTCCAGTTTGTTTTGTGGTTCTCATAGGAAAGCTTGGTGCTTATTTTGGGAGTAGATTGATATTTCTCTTGATCTGACTATTATTATTAGATTATTATATGGAGTTGCAGTAAATCCAAAAATTTAGAAGTATGGACTAAAGTCGATGGGAGACACAAGATGAGTAAGTATATTATTAGGTATATTATATTAATTGCTATCAGTGTCGCGTCGTCGCCCGCGTGGAATTCAGATTGTTTCTCGGTATCAGTAAAAATCAGTTACCTACGTCGTCGTAACGTACGCGTCTTGACTGCACTGCCTCTGTTGCTTCAGAGGCTCTAGTATGAGTTTACGATACTACACCAATACTACACTCGCTAGCGAGAACGTAGAACTTTTGTATGGAAAATCGTGAACTGTCAATGTCAAATTATCAATTTTCCATATAAATGTTTTACGCTCTCGCTAGCGAGTGTAGTATCGTAAACTCATGCTAGAGCCACAGGTCGCGCTTTACATAATATCGTATTGAACTCGCGTGAAGAGGGTTCCGTACGATGTTACCTCCGGTAACATCGTAAACTTCTTATAGGTTTTCCTATAATCTATAAGTAGAAAACTAATTTCTGTATTTTTTTTATTTTAGGTTCAGTAGTTTCGGAGATAAGGGGGGGGGGAGTCGGACAGACGGACACACGAGTAATCCTGTAAGCATATATAGAAAACAAACATATATAAAGCAAAAATCACATGTATTAAATACTTGTGAAGATAAACTTGTTAATTTTGTTAAGGATTCATAATTTTGTCGATAATATGACCAATAAATATCACCTAACTCTTTTTTAACATGTAAAGTAGTTTTTGTGACTTAAATATAAAAGTTAGACATAGGCTGTCGCTGACTTTTCCGTAGGCATTGTCAAGCTCTATAACTTTTCTATAGAAATCAATCACATGTCTCTCACCACTTTCGATTCATGAGCAGCTTTCGAAAGAAACTTTTTCGTTACGGGATAAAATATATAGCCTATGTCCAACCTGAAATTCTATTCTAAGTATTGGTGAAAGAATTTTTTTAAATCGGATGAGTAATTTGGACGATTACCCTCTACATACAAACAAACAAACATACAAACTTTACCTGTTTATAATATTATTATTAGTATAGATATTGTTGGTCAAATGAATATGAGCAAATAGGGACCACACCTGAGAGTTTCGAAAAGATTTTTTCATTTTAAAACGGCTGTGGACCCGTGCGCAGCTGAAGTCGTTAACACTACATCAAAATGGCTGAACAACAAAGCGCTTTTGTCCAGAGCATTTGTTGAAAATAAATCCGCCCTCGTTAAAAGGGGTTTAAAAAGGTAGCTTGGTAAGGCATTACATCGTTTTTAATTGGCACCTGAAGCTGTAAATCTTTTAACAGCTTATGTTTTAGCTCTAGTGAAAGTTAAATTGTCTTTAAACTCTCTTTTAACATCTCCTTTTGCGGCGGGCGGGTCCGTTAAATAGTCAGTTGGAAATTTAGTGAATCTTAGTTTGCTGAAAACCGTCTGAAGCGTGTACATTCCCTTGGCACGTATAGACAATATTATAGTACATTATTGCAGAGTCCATGAAGTGAAGGATTGCCGGACGAAGTGGTTTCAAGGCCGAGCTTTAGCGAGGCCTTGATAAAGATCTGAGTCCGGCAATCCTCATTCCGGTCGAGGCTGGTATAGTGCTTTTCTCAATAAATGTGAGGAAATAATGAAACACGCCCCCGCCTACTACGCCTGTGACAGCGGCGGGCGCGTTCGTGAAGACTCGTGAAACCACGGGTTTCATCGGGCTGAGCAGCGGCCAGGAATTAATTTTCATACAACATTCTTGGCCTAGGCCGAGAAAGAAATGCATGAGCCAAGAATTACAAACTTCGTGGCTTGTTTTTATTAAAAGAATGCCTACATTTCCGAGCATGTTTGAGAAAAATTACATTCCTTTGTTTGTATTTTATTTATCAAAATATTTAAAAAGTCTATTTTTTAAACGCATTTTGTAAAAAATATTATACTTGAATATTTAAAAAAAATATTCTCAGCTTTTATTTTGTTTTCTATTGCATACATTATTTTAGGATCGCAAAATAACAGCGCCTGTATGTTGTAGTGTATTTCGGCGAGGGATGCCAAAGCCTTTATTATACGATAAAGCATTCTCCTTTATCGTCGCAGAATAGGCAGCTCACTTGCATCCCTTCCGGTTTTACACAAGCAAACACTTATCACCAAGTGGACCGTCAGTTTTCCTATCCAAAAATGTTTCATGTTAACTATTTGTCGTTATTGTTTAAATACGTATATGAAATTAATCATATACTTAGGTATCTATAAACTATAAATCCTTAAATTTCTTTAAACAGTCAAACAAAAGATTGCAACAATTTACCATCATTTTTTTACCTAAAAAGATAAACCACAGCAAACAAGAAAATGTATTTTACATTTATTTCTTAAGGACGTAATTACATTTTTGACGCGCTCGAATTCAGCTAACTGCGCCAGCACACTACAGCAAAGTGCCCCACACACACATTGAAGCCGCACGGTGTACTTTGGAACTTTATCGTTCTAATTATTTAGAAAAAAAGGCGATACACTCATGCTTTCATGACCGCGTCTGAGCGGGGAATGGCGAACGAAACCTACGGCGAAAGAGGTCGCAGTGCGATCCCTTAGAAAAATGTATGGAGAAAATATAGTGCGTTTTTTAGTGTCTATTCTTTCTCAGAAATGAAAAAGTAATTTATTTGAGTACAAAATAATAAGCTAGACGTATAGAAGACTGTATAAGCTACAATTTCTTATTATTTTCATGTTAAAATATGCAGCGGATTTAGCTATGTACCTATCCAGACACCATTTTTCGATATTTGCCAGTAGCCCAGTTTTTATTAGCTATCTTTAGAGATAAATACATTACCTTTTATTTTATACCATGGTATCTCTGCAGTTGTGCTTCCTGGATATATAAATGGTACCGAAAAACCATTGATATTTGTGAATACGTCCTTAATCTATATAAACTTTTACTAGTAATTATGGATAGTCCGATTAGTAGCACAGCTGGTTTCTACGGAGAATAAACCGACAATTAGTTGCACTTTTCAATCAAATCTTCAATTAATAAAAATATTACAGAATAAACATACATTCAATGTCAAGTCAGTACAAATTGCTCATTTTTATGTTGCTGTGCTTCGTTTGGTAACTTATTTTAGTACATTTGACCTTTAAAAGAATCACTTATTTTATGGAGTCTGAAAATAGAAACAACGCGTTCATGTTTATTTCTTAATTTTATATTAAATTTGTCAATATTCTTAGACCAGAAACGAGTGAATAGCGACATGGTATGTAACGTTTGAAATTAGTATAATATTAGATAGCATTATACTAATATAAATGGAGAATAGCTATAACGTTACACCCCTTTATGTTATCTAAGGGAATTATTCAAAACAACAATTTACCCTCATTCTACTGTAATTTCCCGGGACACTGAACCAATAAAAATGTCGAACACACCACAATACACTCAAGTCTCCGAAGGCTTCGGCTTCGTGATGAAAGGGCCGACACAAAAGGGGAACTTTTTAATAAAAACAACTTTTCACCCGCTAGGAAAAAAAAAGATAAAACTTTTTCGCTTGTTGCGAATAATGAAAGGCTTCCTCGCGGCCGGCGTGTTCTGAATAATGATTACTCGTTTCTGTAACATTTCTTCAATAAAGCAAGCCTGCAGTGAGTACCTACGAATTCTTGTTGCTTAGGTTCAGAATTTATCAGAGTCTAAGTATTCTAATCTTAGAACGTAGAGTTCTTCAAATTTCTCAAAATGTCTTATCTAAATACGCAGCTATCTCGGATGGCCTTCCTTGGATTGAAGGTTGCATACTTGTAAATCAAATCGACGTTGAAAAGAGCAACTATGCGGTTTCTTGTCGATTCTTCTAAAGATTATATTTTTCATTTGAATTATATAGAGCATAAATAGTAGAAATGTAACAAACAGACAATGTAGTCCATATAAACGATTGAGAGCAATTGAATGTAACGAAGGTTGGGTAGAAATAAATACTGGTAATTCGAAAAAAACACCATAGAAGTCTAAGTCACTTTCCCGGGATAGTATCGCGTCATGGGAAAGCCCGTGTAATTGCGTCGTGCAATGTGCAATAAACACCGGTGCTCTACAATTTACGTCCAACTTGCATTGCAATTTGTACGTTGCACCCCGTTTCAGACAAACGCCGCTTCAACTATTTACGACCGTATAGAATTCAAAACGAGTTTCCCTGGTCGCGAGCGATGTTAAACCCTTTCAAACGGAAAAATAAATTACGCGCCTTGAAAGTGCCTTTTGTTGGCAACGTGTAATAAACAACTTCATATCTAGCAATACCTGTACCTAAGCTACAGTTAGTACCTAATTTGGTTTGAACAGATAATAAAAGTTCCAACAGTTTTACTTCCAACAGATGCATTGACAAATCATAATCTTGAGCGTTTATTTACATGCACGGTTGCAATAATTAGAATAGTTCCAATTACATTTGCAACATCGAAATATAATATACTTAACCTTATTTGCAATAAAAAGACAGATGCGGATAGCCATCTTGTTTTGTGCGAATAACGGACGGACATATCTAGGAAACGTGGATGTTTACTAGATAGTCCGCAATAACGATAAATCATAATCTCGAACGCTTATTTCGTTACATCAATTTCAAATAGTATTATAGCATTTAATATATTTGGCAGCTTGTGGACTTAAAAATGTGTATATGTTTTTTTATTTTTCGACATCGCAGGCTATCGAGTAAACGTAGATAATTATAGTATGTACATACAAAGCAAAGTCGTTATTGGTTAGGGTTAGGGTGAGTGGTAGCGGATATCAAATTTAAAGTTTTTTTTTAATTATTTTTTATATATATGCATATTGTAAAAAAATTAGAATTAAGAATGAAAATAAACAAATGTGTATAATAATAAATAAAATAATAGAGTATAGATATGTAACTACCTATAAGACCACACCCTTATCGCAAATCAATCGAGCGGAATGCGCAAAGTTAAGGGTACAAAAAAGGATAATCTAAAACTTTATCCGAAAGAATAGATATTCTACTAAGAGATCACTGAATTAGTATGGCACTTACAGAGAAAAAGTTATATTCTGTATAAAAAAACTCACCCTTACTTTTAGACCGTTTTCTACCTCCGTTTAACTCGAAACTACTAAAGCTTCTTACTATACAAAATACGTATATGTACGCTACTTATTATACAACAAGCTGGTGCCCGCCGTGCCTTCCTCCGCGTCGAAATATTATGACCAATAATTTATTCAATCTTTATTGCTGTCATACAATAGTTTTGCCAGGTGATGAATATTTACTTTTATATGATCCCTTGGGATCAGTACTTCTTTTTAGATGAAAGGTGCCATATGTTGATCATTCATGATTATTCATTTATCATGATGATCGGTCGAGTAGTTAAGGCGTGCAAACAGACTTTCACAGACTTTACTTTCACATTTATTAATGTTCACTCACAGTATATAAGCAAACATCGTAAGCCTGAAATCCAATTTGCCAACGCCCACGCATCAAAACTTTTTACTGAAAGTATAGTCTAACATGGCCGCTTCGAATTCCGAACGAGCTCCCACTTGTCAATTCGTGCCGCTGACGGATCGTCAAACAGCGAGCTGTCGGCGAAACGTAATCGGAAACATATTGGAATCTAATTTTATTCTATTTCTTTTCGACATTCCACGATGTTTCGGGTGTATACGAATGTTTCTCACTATTTACTTTGCAGGTAAATTACTGTGCACGTGTTACTTGCATAAATAAACCGTTTAGAGAGTTCGTTAGAGAGGATCATTTGCTTTTCCGAGCTAAGCACAATGTAGCAATCGGTGATGATTTTCGGCTGGAAAGTTTATTGAATGACTTGAAATAATGATTCGAAGTGCACATTACTCAGCCATTGAAAATATTATGTAGACAAGAAAATTTTACCTCCAAGAAAAAAAAGCCGTTTTCTTTATTAAAAAAAAAACAATAACAGTTTAATTAATGGAAAGTGTATATCAAATATACAACTTGTTGCTTACCCGCTGAGTTTGCATCACATGATGCAACATCATTATGCTCTAGTCTCAGTTTTGCGAATCTGTCCTTATGCGAACAAATAACATTATAAGATCGATCTTAAAAATATCTTATAACCAACTTATAACTGTATTAGAAAAAAAAAAGTTAAATTTGGCCATACTATGTGGTGGTGGTGACAATATACGCACAATTATCCAATTAACCGAAAGTCTGTACAATAACAGTAATAACCAAATATCATTCGTCTTTTCACATTAACTTAAGAATTAGACGGGATGGGACGATTCATTGCCGCTAATTCTTCTCCGAGCTATTTTCAGTGCCGGCCATTTCATCGCTGTTCGTTTTGGTCTATTGTTTATCATTCCCAGTATTGTAGAAAGCAAAACAATTTACTACCAGATGTTTATCGACAGAAAAGACGCTTCAATAAATGATTTTTCTTTTTTTTAAATGTATTTTAGTTTTATTTTAACAAATTACATAGTTAATTTGAAATCACATTAATTTTAATAAATGTGCGACTTCTGAATAAACGGAATAACGGTTTTGACAAAAAGACTGTCTATTAAAATGTGTTACAAGACTTATTGTACTGGAAACGTGCGCGACATTGATTTTTTAACGTGATGTTGATACTAATATTTTAACTAAATGGCGATGAAATGGCCGCCGACGAATCGGCCGGCGATGAAAGGGTCAGCGATGATATGGCGGCGGTAAAAGGGCGGCGATGAATCGGCGGCGGTAAATTGTTCTAGACTCAGAATTTTAGACGATAATAAAATCATAGTAGTAATTCTGAAACATTATGCCAAATTGTGTGATTGTTCAACAATGTTTTAATAATTTGACACATTGTTTTATTAATTTCTTAATTTATTAATACTTTAAAAAGATGGGTTTCTATGCTTTCCCCATTAATTAACAAAAATTGTGTCATCGATGAACAAATAACAATTTAGTTACAAATGATTTATATGAGATAAAACCCAACCTGAACACATATAGCAATGGTCGTTTATATCTGTATCGTTAAATAATTACTAATCTAAAGACAACGACATGAATACAATCTAAATGAAGTGCCTAATCAAATTTACATAAGCGTCTCATCTTATCATTCCAGAAACCAATTAAAGACTATCAGTCGCCATTCCTTAGTGGCCAAAGGCAATGTAATTAAGATAGAATTCACAACATTAATGACGAAAACCGTTAACCCAAGTATGGGATTGAATTTGAGAAGGAACAAAGGGTCCAAATCTACCCCGAAACCTTGCACACACGAGTCAAAGAGTAGAAGGTATCCACCCGTTTGGCCGCACGGAAACAAAACGTTCAAGGATGACGAAGTTCGAAAATATTCACCTTTTCATTTTCCTGGTCAGGTATTTGTGATATTTTTTATATTATTTTCAACCACTACCAACAGCGTAATGCAAAAGTTTTTATTACTGCTTTAAAATTTACGCCAAAATTCTTTATCTGGTATTTGACAAGTCACTAAACAAACACACACTTTAAAACACACAATTTTATAAAAAAAAATTACAAAGAAGTCAAGTACCGCCTCCATTAAAATTTGGTATTATAGACGTCAACTCTTTATTTAACAATATTTTAAGTTTTTTTTCTTCTATAACATAGTAGTGGCAGGGCACATTTGGACAGCCCATCTGGCGGCAATAACTCTCCCTTACAGAAGATCACCGTGAAATAACGGCACGTGTGCTGTTATTTCACATAACATAATCACCTCATTATTTACAGGGAAAACTTTAGAAATGAATTTTTCAAAGTAGGCTCTGACCTGGATCTGGAAAGTAGTGGCTTGGTACACTGAGTTTCGCAGTTTTTTGGTCAGCCCGTCTAGCGGCACTAACCACCCCTTACAGAACACAACGTGAGCTAACAGTATGTGTGCTAATAGTGTTTCGATGAGTGAGTAAGGGACGCCAGAGCCCATTTCCCTATCCCATCCTAATCCCTTATCCTTAATCCTACTTTATTCGGCAGCGCACTTGCAGCAACTTTGGCGTTGCTTGTGTTATAGGCGACGGTAGCCACCTACCATCAAGTGGATCGTCAGCCTGTCTGCCGATCTTAATATTAAAAAAAGTGCTAGTTGGGCACTTGACCGAGTGCGGTGGTGCTCAATTAATGCTCTATGTTTTAACAGTAGACGCTTGTGAGCTGATGATGATGATGATGACGATAGAAGACTTAACCGAGTCATGACATGTTGCAAATTAGTTTATGCGTAGATAAACTTAGTGGTATTTTTTTAAAAGACCGTTGTGTAGTATAGTTAAGGAAAATTCAACTTGATTTGAATAATAGAGCACACATTCTAGGAGAGAATTTCTGAAAAACAAATTTGAACACGGGATGAATCACACGGGAATGAAAGAGAAATAAAATTACGGAGTTGAATGTGCTCCTCATTCTATGAAAAACAAGTACACTATGTACCTACAGAAAATAAATTTACATAAAGACATTTAAAACTGAAATGTGGGTGTAAATAATGCAGGCGCGTGAATTTGCTCTCTGGTCATTTAAAACCGCATCCCAACATATTATAACAAAATGTAAGCTTTGTAAAAGTTATTTTATAAGTGAAAGTGTATTATGTATTTGTTCTAAATGTAGGGATATTAATGAGTTTTTTCAAGAGATTCTTATTTTAATGGAAGCATAGAACTTTCAAATCGACTAAACGAGACAGAGTAATTCCCGGGATCGAATAATGAAAAATTCGAACAAGTAACATAAATGTTGTAATTTTATTTGGAGCCCGCAACTTCGTTGGCGTGGTATTCGGTATAGCGCCTAACTTTTTTGTTTATAAACCGATTGGAATGAAACAAACACTTAAGTTACCAAAAACTTGCTATAATATGCAAGTAAAACCGCATTAAAAGCCGCTTCTGAGATTAGCGTGCACAAACGCACAGACAAATAGACAAAAATTCTAAAAACTATTTTTTTCCAAATAGTCTCTTCTTAACATATCTCTGGCCAATAGCAACAATACATTACTGAAAAACCTAGTAACATCGTAAGTGTACTGTGATATCAAAGATATACAAGGCAGCAATCAAAACTGTTAGAAATTCAAAGTTTTATTAGTCGTTCTAATGTATAACCTACATTACTGTGATCGTCAAAATCCGTTAAATAAAAAGCAAGTAAAAACGGAGTTTTATATGTACAAGTAAAAACATCTTCACAAACTTTCACATATTTACTATCGACCCGCTCCCTGCTTTGCACGGAGTTGAAATTTTCAAAAATCCTTGGCGAATCAATGCTTACGTTAAAAAATAAATCTATGTTCCAAATTTCAGCATTCTAGACTCAAATTGTTTTGGCTGTGCGCTTACAGTCAGTCAGGACAAACGATTTTATAAGTATAGATTTAAAGGACTACATAGCATAGAATCTGACTGAAGCAAGAGACCAAAATAGGTCAAAACTCTGATTACAGTGCTCTTACGCTCGCTGTCCACAAATCACTGTGGAATCCTTTGCGTCACTAGCGGCGAGTGAGGTATTCTCGTTGAACATTCGGAACACCCTAATTCATGACCGAGTATGTTGGGAGGATGTTTATACGGTGACTCACATTTGAACGCTTTCAATGTTTAATTGCTCGCGAGTTGACGTATAAGCCTATTTTTTGACTTATGTAAGACAAAAAGTGAAAAAAAAAAAACCGCAGCGTACACGACGAGTTCACATACCTATATGAAAAACAAAGTTTAGTCAGTGTTGTTAGACTGATGTGGTAAAAGCATAAACTTTGACTCAACTTTCTCAGTCCTTTAGTCTTTCTATTAATTATGTACTTTCGAAAGTTGATTATATACAGTTATGTTTTTTATTCTATGTGTAATTCAGTAGTTTGTATAAGTTGGTCTTAAAGACGAAATAACTCAGTATTGAACTCTGCTAGAATGACCTTAGGCAACTGGGCTCTCTACAGCCGGCCCCCGCTAGGGGCATCCGCTACTCGGAAATATAAAAAAACCTTTGTTTTTCTGAAACTATTGAATTAAATGAAAAATTGTTCCTGTGTAAATGAAACTATCATTTGTTTAATAGACTTATTGCAATACTTTTTGAAACAACGTTTCGTATTTTGACGAGGCCTTCGTGACTTTAGAAATACTCTCATAATTTTGTAATAATAAATTATGGATCACGACAGTAATAATGAAATAAAAAACCAAGTTGAATCGATTTTTGTGACAAAGCAAGACATTCAAATTTTATTTATTTTCTCGTAAACCATTATATTTAAAACAAAAATATGTACCAAGAAGTTACGTATCACACATTGACGTATATATATAACTAGCGTAAGGATCGGGCCAACAGCAGCGTGGCGAAATGGCACGCCGTGATTTTTTCGTATAGCGTGGAGCCGCTTAAGACATTTTCAATAAATAAATTACGTTTATCCAATGATTAGTCTTTAGTTGAAGTAGCCAAAATAATTTAATGTTGCAGTCAAAGGCCGAATGGGTGGTCGCCCGAATGGATGACATTCTCAACTGGGGACGTAAAGGATCGCTCTGGCCTCTCACCTTTGGCCTGGCATGCTGCGCTTTGGAGATGATGCATTACGCTGCACCCAGGTTATTAGTGGAAGTCATCTAAACATTAACAAATCACTTCGAGCGATACTGCACCGCAGTACGTAACGAAAACTAAAAACACCAATTCGTTATAAACCGATCATTGTCTTAGCCTTAGCGCATTAGTAGTGGTAGGGCACACTGCGTTTCGCAGTCATTTGGGCAGCCCGCCTGGCGGCAGTGACCACCCCCTTACAGAAGACCACCGTGAAATAACAGCATATACGTGCTGTTGTGTTTCGGTGAGTGAGTAAGGGATGCCAGAGCCCATCTCCTTATCCCCTCCTAATCCCTTATCCTTAATCCTACTGTAGTCGGCAGCGCACTTGCAGCACCTGTAGCGTTGCTTGTGTTATAGGCGACGGTAGCCACCTACCGTCAAGTGGTCCGTCAGCCTGTCTGTCAACATAACATAAAAAAAAAAAAAAAAAAAAAAAAAAAAAACATAGGTAACAGCAAAATTGTTTCAATTTATTTTCTATTCTATAATTATTAATATTTTGAAACACAATTTCCTGCGACAATGAAGTGTAAAGGAATTTAAATATAAAGAGATAAAATTTATTGTTTGTTTAGGTATTGTACGGCAATCAAAACTGATTGTACGTTTTGATTGCCTATCGGTGAAAAATTTATAATTGACTAGCTGAGCCCGCAACATCGTGCGTGGTATTCGGTATAGCGTGTAACTTTTTTGTTTGTAAACCGATTGGAATGAAACAAACACTAAATGTTACGGGACGCTTGCTGTAATACATCAATGAAAACCGCATTCAAATCGGTTAAGCCGTTTCTGAGATTAGCTTGCACAAAAAATCTAAAAACTATTTTTTTGACCTTGGTAACATAAGAACAACGTGTAAAAATGGTTTTTCGAAAAAAAAAAATAATGTTCGGCTCGTTTACGATTTTATTATATTATGTATAGACTTATAATGTGAGTAACTTTGCGATAAAAGTATATTGTCGAAATGTAAATAAATATATATAAATGAAATCGAAAAAAAAAAAGCTAAAAAGCGTAAGCGATACATGCTCTTGATGAGTTTCTTGTAAACGCCATCAAAATCTTCACTTGGTAAGCTGAATGTACGAGAACACAATTCTAAGACGGGCGAAGAATCATTCTTGTGTTTTTTTCCAAACTTGTCCGGACTGCAAGCTGAGATGATCGAGCACTTGTTTCGCTACGCTCGGGACGCACACTATGACTTTTTAGCACATCTCGCATCACGCAAAACAGCACGCATGCTATTAATTTACGGTTTGTCCGATCTGTAAACCGGACTACTACAATCTCTTTCGAATATTCGAAGAAACATCACACACATTAAAATTCTTATAGGTACTTGTTGACAATTTACATTTATACCTGATATTTTCGATTAAAGTTTAAGAAAATTTATATGTTTTACGAAATAATAAAAACGTAATACATGTTTGGTTCTCTTTAGGTTAACAGGTCAATGTAAATGTCAAGTTCAACAATTTCAGATACGATATGGACCGTTACGGCATGGTGTTTAGGGGGACCCCCCGCCAAATAGACGTGATGATCGTCGCGGGTACAGTCACTAACAAGATGGCTCCAATCGTGCGTAAAACCTACGACCTTATGGCGGAACCCAGATTCGTGGTGTCGATGGGCAGTTGTGCGAATGGCGGAGGATATTATCACTACACGTATTCCACTGTACGAGGGTGCGATAGAATTATCCCGGTAAATATTATTACAATGGACTTCGTTTAGATAAAACTAAGGAACTTTTACTTCTAACTTTGCGAGGATGTGTGTATGTAGTATATTTGTTACTCTTTCAAGCAAAGACCACTGCACGGATTTTAATCAAACTTTACAGTAGTACAGTTCATGCATAATAATAACACATAAGCTATAATTTCTAAAGATACGCGGTCGAAGTCGCGGTCAAAAGTTAGTTAACACGCTAAATTGTGTTGTTTATACCAAATCGTTCTCCTTTTCTTCTCCACACCCGGTGTCGACCGTCTGGAGGTATTCTTCACTCATAAGTAAACAAAACTGCAGCCCATTGGGCGTGGGTCCAATTGGCATCTTCTTGTGCGAATGGAACCCGAGCTACTCGATGTTCTCTGAGTAGTTGTAGACCTCGTGCCGGTCTACACGCCTTCAAGTACAGTTCCTGCATTGGTATTATCACTGTTCGCTCACTAGCATTCACATTTCTTGCGATTTGGAGGCGCTGTCGGATTTCAACAGCGATTAGGTAGCGATTTCGTAAGATTTCGAGTACAATAAATCGGTCGTCTCGGGCCGAAGTCCGAAGTGAACCTTATGCCTCCACTCTCTACAGCTCTTGACCAATTAATGCAGCCTGTGATGTGTTAACGGAATTCTCAAACATAATTAATTACCCACTTGAACTATAGCTCTAAATACTTCCTCCCGAACCCTAATAAAAATATTAATAACAAACACGCGATAACAAAGTTTTTGCTATCGCGAGATTAATGAGTGGCCAGAGATTCCTTGCCGGTGAGTGTATTTAATTGATTGGAAAAATTTTCAACCCATATGAATATTTTCCATAGTCTATTTTTTATGTGCTAAATAACTCCGTTGTTTAGAATAATAGATCTGCCCCAAAATAATAATATCCTCTACCAAATGAATCATTCTGTTAACAAAACAATAATGTTTGCTACGACGAGGCCAGCGAAAACTAAAACCGCTCCGATCGTTGAGACCTTCACACATTTATTTCTACTAATTATTAAATCTATACAAAACTAATAATTATTATAAACTCGAAAGTGAGTTATTTTGTTACGTTTTCACGCCTTAACCACTCGGTCATCATTAAATCATTAACCGATCATCATTAAATTTTGCATACACTTATAATTTTTTACCCCTTGTCAGCGATACAGAAAGGGAAGATTATTCAGTAAATATTGAATAAATGTTTTAACACTTAATAAAATTGGGCACGGACGAAATCGCGGGCAAAAATGACATTTAAAATAGGTTTCAACTTTGTTGATATACTAAAATAAATGAAAGTGATTTTTTTAGCAATACTAATGTTTATCAGTATCATTAAAACTTTTAATAAACATTTTAGCGCTATTATTTACAAAAACAAACTTATTAGGTAGTATAATCATAATTAATTAAAAATCTTAATGTGTGCCTATTGCAGGTTGATATATACGTCCCCGGATGTCCACCGACGGCTGAAGCATTATTGTACGCAATGCTTCAGCTACAGAAAAAAGTGAAACGGATGAAGGTAGTTCAGTCTTGGTATCGACATTAAGCCTATTTTGCTTTTCAATAACCTCATGTTGATTTCAATGTCCCTAATTTGAATGTTTAAACAATCTTTAAGATTATATGACAAATTCTAATCTACCCCTTGTGTTATTTATTTTTTAAGTATTTGAAAGCGTTGAATGCATATTTCTTCTTTGAAGCTTTTAGTGACATTTTGCATCATAATATTGCGTGAAAAAACAGAGTGACTACTTGATCCTGTGACTTGATCATACTTGATTCTAGCAGAGATCAGATATCAGGGAAAGATGGACGTTAGTACACGTGCTATTTTACGACGATATTATATAGAATAATAAGACGAGCTGATCGGTTTAAGGTGGTGAAACATACACTGCCTTACCATATCTCGTAGAGATGATACAGCTTTCCAAAATTTCAAAATTTCATTACAACATTTAAATGACAGCTATTAAAAATCACAAGATAAACAATAAATTATACATACATTTTATATAAACGTTGTCGACTGATCCAAAATCAAAAAAATAAGTGGTAATACGCACACGAGACGACTGGTCACGTCGCGAAACGTGCTCCGTCTATTATTGATGATGCTGTACTATAGGTAACATTATTTCAGATTACATCCGTCTAATGTATGTACACAGTATATATACTCATTTATGCATATGGAATTTCAATGAGGAGAATCAAATCAACAGTTTTATATATGACAAGCTGTGTCCGCGGCCTCGTATGCGCTGTTTTGTTTGTTTTTTGAAAATCCCACAGGTTTCCACGATAAAAAGTATCCTATATTATTATGTTAATCCAGGTAATTAGCTACATATATGTGTGCCTAATTTCATTCAAATCCGTTCATCCGTTTTTGAGAGACAAACGCACAGACAAACAGACGAAAAATTCTAAAAACTATTTTTTTGACCTCGGTGCAACGTGTACAAATTGTTTTTCTGAAAAAATATTTAATGTATAGACACGGATCGTTTACAATTTTATTATATGCGAGAGCTGCGTTTCCCAATGAACATACTCGATTTTGTATGACTAATACAAAGTTACACAACTTATTTTAATCGAAGGTTAAAATTAATGTAATTCTTAACTTATACTTATAACCCTATCATCGCAAATAATTTTCGAAAAAAGCTTGACTAAGACTTAGTACCGAAATTTACTGAAACCTTTTGTTTTGAGTTATTTTTTTATCTTTTAAAGAGGATTTGATATCGCAAAATAATAAATGATTTTCTGCTACTATTTTTCGGGAAAAAGCTTATTTATCATTGTATTTGGCTGCTCACTTATAAGTAATGCATATGAAAGTAGCAAGGCTTGGCATAAGAACTTTGTCCCATTTTTACTTGAACTCCAGGGATGCGACGTCGTTTGTCGAATTTATACTTCAAATGCAGTTCAAAACATAAAATTAACACCCAAGTTCGCATATAAGTTCTTACTGCCACTTACTGTACGTTTTCATAAATGTCTGATTTCGTACCTGTAAACAAATAAATATAATAATTAAACAGTCCATTAAAATAACAATTGATGGCAGGTATTGAATTTCTCTATCATGTGTTTCCATTATGCGAATCAAAGCTTGCACTTTGTTAATCATTGTTCCATTATTCGTTGCCATTCCGATTATGTATGTATATCGTTTAATCGACTGTTATATAGACACATAATAGGCATTCCATTATGTGTCTATATAACAGTCGAATAAACGATATACATGCTTTGCTAGTCATGTCAAACTATAATTTAAAATCACAATTTATTCGCATGCCCTTACTCGTGCTTTGTGCTATAATTGCTGTATATGAATTCAGAACCTCTAGACGTGTGTTTTTTAGTATTTAGGAGAATTTAAGACTTGCCGTTTACAGCTTAATTAATTTAAGCTACATGCAGAAAATGTCGCCTTTGAGATGTAATTCTGTATTGGCTGTTTTGCTGGTATCGTGAAACAATTCACAGCCCCGTGCGGCAAAGATAAACGAATTCCTACGGAATTATGTAGACAATTTGTTCGGTTTCTGTCATCTTAGCCGTTCTATTCTATGGCACGGAACGACGAGCATAGAGACTTTGACCCGGCGTTGACGTTTCAATATACAGTGTGGAAAAATAAGTCGGGCCCTGGAGGGAAACTACCTTAAATCCTTAAGTTGGCTCATTTTACATAAAGGAGACATTCCTTTATTTTTAAAAAGAAACAAAACTGCATTCAAAGATTTTCTAAAAGTCGCTTGCCTCGCCCGGGACTCGAACCAACTAAAAGGTTTGATTCGCATAATGGAAACACATGATAGAGAAATTCAATACCTGCCATCAATTGTTATTTTAATGGACTGTTTAATTATTATATTTATTTGTTTACAGGTACGAAACCAGACATTTATGAAAACGTACAGTAAGTGGCAGTAAGAACTTATATGCGAACTTGGGTATTAATTTTATGTTTTGAACTGCATTTGAAGTATAAATTCGACAAACGACGTCGCATCCGAACCAACTAAAATAAAAAAAACAAACACTCACTATTTTATTATACTAATCAATAGGATTATTATTCAGGATAAAAACATTTGGTCTTACTCTCGTCTGTCGTACAAAATATCCATGAAGAATACCTATTTACGAAGGAAATCTGAATACAGCAAAATACAGTGAAATATTAGAGCTTTTACAAAATCAATTAAACCTTCTACGGGAAGAGGAACGAAATAATATCATTTTATTAAGATTTGTAGATATAACATGCATCGAAATAATACAACCTTCAAGCTGATAATATGCGTGTAACGTAGAATTTTTTATTTGAAAAACAAGACGCAATTACGACTGAATGCGTCTTCTGTTTTGTTATGTATTCTGGGGTTAACCTTTCAGAACTTCAAAGAATTACTGAGGAAATATAAAACTGAATTACAACGCAGGAACAACGAAAGCTTCTCGCGAAGCAAATACGCTCGTCGTAAAATTATTTACGTTTGTAGTTACTTGTTTAACCGATCGGTTATGGTTAGTCAAGGCACACACTATTCTAGTCTTTATTGCAAGCGGTGAAGGGATGGATATGTGTGTAAACTGACCTGTGAATAGCTAAACAATGAGCTCGTGTTTTATAGGAGTTTGGAGATTCGGTGCGACGCGACGATAAAACAGCGTTCGAACCATTAGTTCCTCTGGCTGTTTGGTTGCCTCGTTTAGGCACTTAGGTATCAGACCGCAATGTATAGTGAATTTATGAATTGAGCATCATTTTCATTTGTTAATCATTATGAATTTAGTATTTTATAATTACGTTTTAATCACTCACTATAGAGATATTCTATTTCATAACGTAGATTTCTTTAAGCAACATTTCAAAAGTTGGTACACAAAACAGCGTTGACAACATAGAATATTGTTTAATTTATTTTATTGTTTACTCCACAACTCAAAATAATTAAAGTTTTTAAAATATAAAACATTTTTGGTGAGTCCCGATCAAAACAAACCACTATATATGCTAAAACTTTCTTCGCATTTTAAATGAAAACTCAAGACTTTTTTTTTTTTTCAAAGTATATTTACATTTAATTAAGTTATGTGCCATTTTATTCGATGTCTTTTTGCCATCTTGTAGGTAGTGACATGATCCCGTTGCTGTAGAAACATACTCTCTTAATTTTTGCTGATTGGCTAAAGATGTGTGTAGTCTAGCGTTGTCGTGATGAAAGACCACACCGCTCTATTGATCAATTCCGGCCGCTTTCTCTCAACTTCTTGCTTTAATATCATCAATTATTGGCAGTAGACATCCGAATCGATGGTTCTGCCGGTAAAAGCTCATAATGAACAATGCCCTTCTAATCAAACCATAAACAGCATCACCTTATTGCGAGTTAAGCCGGGTTTTGGCACAGTCTGTGAAGCCTGACCGACCTTTGTCCACGACCTTTTTTGCACGTTATTGTCGTACGTGATCCACTTTTCATTACCAGTTATCAATCTCTTCAAAAACGGTTCGGTTTCATTACGTCTCAATAAAGAATCGCAAATGAGTACACGATTCATAAGGTTTCTTTCAGTGAGCTCGTGTGGCACCCAAATATCGAACTTTTTTGTGTACCCAGCTTTTTTCAAATGGGTCAAAACTGTTTTGTGGTCAATACCCAATTCTTCAGCTACGTACATATGTCGATTTTGCTCCACTTTTTCAAAAATGGCGTCAATTTTATTCGTAACGGGACGACCAGAGCGAGGTGAGTTATTTTGACAGAGAGAAAAACAATTGAAAAATAGCTGGAAACATCATTTTATTAACTATTTTCTTTTTTTGAAATGTAACCTTTTTAATGTCATCAAAACCAACCAGATACAAATAATAGTACACTCAAAAATATTTTATTACAAGTTCATACATACTAAATGCGAAAACACTTTTTCCCCGACCTTATATAAACAACTATACAATATACTCGTACTTCATTGACTTATTGTAAGAAGTTCCTGACACATACTTATTCCGATATAAACTTTCGTTACAGCTAAAAATATGCGCCACAAACTCGTTGATCTTGATCGTTTATAATTTAATAATCAATATTTAAGGTAATATTGAATGTCTTGCACTGAAACACTATAGTTATTTTTTGGGTATAACGAAAATTATAGGAATTTGTACTGAATCATCGTCATCATCATCTAGCTGCAGAAAGTCCACTGCTGGACAAAGGCCTCTAATTTTATAATAAATAACCGATCAGAAGCAACCTGGACCCACCGTCGACCCGTGGCCTCCACTCGAGAACCTTCCGGCCCCAGCGTCCGTCGGCTCTCCGTACTATGTTTCCTGCCACTGCCACTTCAACTTATTAATCCGCCGGGTTATGTCGGTAACTTTCGTACGTCTACGGATCTCCTCATTCCTGATTCGATCTCGCAGTGTAACTCTCCATCCATAGTTCGTTGAGCGACGCGGAGCTTTCTTACGAGGCCCATAGCTTCTTACGAGACCCATAGAGACCACTTTTCAGCGCCATGTGTCATCCACTGGCAGTGCCAGTGGATGACACATGGCCAGTCTGGCACTGAATCTATAACATCAAATATTATAAAGAGAGAGAATGCAAATTTTGTGACTTTGTGTGTATGTGAAGAATGATCTCGGGAACAACTGCATCTATTTGAAAAAAAAAACTCAGAATTTGAAATGTTTATTTCAGATGGATATAGACTATGTTTATGTATATAGGCAAAGTTCTGTATATAGGCAAAGTTCTGTTTATGTATATAAGCCCTGGCGAAGCCAGGGCGTGTCCTCTAGTTTTCAATTAACCGAATAATTAATCTGTCGCCATTTTTAACATCGGAAATTCGCCTAAAATCATTAATTAGCAACATCGAGCTTTCACTTCTCCGTCAATCACATCGTTCTGTGTATTAATTATTAATTAATTATGCACATATCAATAATTAATTTTCACTGTTGAACGCGCGCAATCGAATGCACCGATTCACGGCCGGTTAACGCACTCGCGATTACGATCTAGTCATAACAGGGATGTTATTGCATCGATCGTTCGCAATTAGCGGAGAACAATCGCGTTTGTTTAACGTAATAACTGTAATCATATTTTCACACATTACTATTTCAGCTTTTGCACTATAAAATTTGACAAGGAGCTGAGGCGGTCTAAGCGACTAGATTAATAAGAAGGTTAATTAGTTTTATTAGATGCTAGCTGAGCCCGCAACTTCGTACGCATGGTATTTGGTACATGTGAAAGACAACTTGTTGACATGGTGACTAGGTGGTCAGCCAGCATCGTTACAAATTAGTCTAACAGCTCCAAAGCACAAGACTGCGACGTAATAAAAAAGAATGATACAGCAAAGAAAGAGCAAGAATCAAATGTTCGTGATAAATGCTTTGACAATCAATAACAATGAACAAAAAGGGGTTATGACAAATAATATTACGACAAAAATTATTACTTAAGTGTGTAGTTTTTCAATATTATGCTCCTTCTCTTCAACGACGTGCCAAGAGAATTGACATTCAACAGACTTAACATAATCTTATGGTGAAAGATAAATCATCTATGTAGCGATTCTAAACATAATTCAGTAGTCAAGACTTTGAATAATATAATCGGTCACAAATGTATATTTTTAAAAGTAAGTTTGTAACAATTTATATTTAGATACAAGTGTCATAAGTATTTCAAAGTTAACAAGATTAAAGACAGTCAATTGGAATGCTTCAATAAGCTGTTATTATCACTTATCTTGATATCGAATTAACGACGAAAGAACGTATCTATTATTAAAAGAAATAATGTTTTATTGTGGTCAGCAATGAAAACGTTTTAAGTGAATGAATCAGAAATGACCTACTTACTTACCTTAGCTTAGCTTACTCA
This sequence comes from Bembecia ichneumoniformis, assembly GCA_910589475.2. Taxonomy (NCBI): domain Eukaryota; kingdom Metazoa; phylum Arthropoda; class Insecta; order Lepidoptera; family Sesiidae; genus Bembecia; species Bembecia ichneumoniformis. The sequence continues at coordinate 3,593,976 of OU342537.1, read as the reverse complement.
TTAACCACCGGTTCGCAACGAGCACTTATTATGAATGGAAAAGTTCTTATTGCATACATCTTTGTGACCAAGTTAAAATATAATAGGTGTAAAGATAAATTCAAATTAAATGAAAAAAAAAAGATACAAATTGTTCATCAAATAAATTTATCTAAAACGATAGTTTCACACCTTTTAATGTCAAGAAAAAGGTTTAAATTAGTATTTACTTGGAATTTACTTGGAATTAGTATTTACTTGGAAAATAGGGATTTTTCAGCAAAGCTAGAGCTTCGATATTTAGGAGAACTTTTGTAGTGTTAATTGAATTTAGATTTTATTTCAATGCAAGCAATGTCCATAACAGTTAAAAACCATTTCCCTATCCCCTCCTAATCCCTTATCATTAATCCTACTGTAGTCGGCAGCGCACTTGCAGCAGCTTTGGCGTTGCTTGTGTTATAGGCGACGGTAGCCACTTACCTTCAAATGGACCGTCATCCTGTCTGCCGCTCTTAACATAAATAAAAAGAAAAAAAAAACAGTGAAATATGCCCTGCGCTGGGCTATGGCCATAGCACGCGTATAAAAAAATTATAGCTGAAAAGTACATGTATGCGATTTCTTGCCGGATAATTCCTCATAGAGAATTTTCATTCGAATCGGTGGTAATTATAAAAAATATACATAAACAATATTTTTTTTATTATTATAAGGGTCATCAAAGTTTAACTCGAATCATTTTAACTTCACATAAATTTGGTATTCTAATTTAAATAATAACTCCATTACACTTGATTGGTCATTTGGCTATAGACAAATTTAGAAATTGACCTATTGAGGACTTTCGCATGACTGGGTAATTCAGTACAAGACACGGTTTCTAGTTAGGGCGAAGACATTAGATAAAAGCGAGGGTAATTGTGACTAAGGTCACGGAAACAAGAGACAGACGGTGACCAGACGGTGTGACGTGGGTAGTGAGTCACGAACGAGGCGAGGCGCCTTCGCAAGTCGCAACTCTGTTACATTGTAACTTATCCACCTGTCTGTTTCATAATAACCTTTTTTAATGTTGCCGTACTTGTCCGAGAGAAAATGTACTTCTATATTCGTAAGTACATCGTGAAGCTATAGAAGCTATAGAATGGAAAATTGATTTTCTATTGCCTTTTTGCTTTTTGCTCTACAGAAATAAGGAATATCGCTAATTAAAATAGCTCATCATTTTGAAAGTGATCAGCGGCAAAATGTGTATTAGATTTTAAATATTAAGTATTTACAATTATACCGTATTAGTAAGTAAAATTAGACAGTAAATTTTGGTTGAATTTTACATAATCATGTATTTAACAGACACTAATAAGGTCTTTTATTTATTATGCTGTTGAAAAAAACATCTAGTTCAGTTCTAGTTCAGAAACTAAAACGTAATATGGTAACTTACTACTGGTACAAAGAGAATCCTAAAATTATTCCAGAACATGGACTATCTGTGCGTTAAGTTTCATCTTAATCCGTTTAGCGGTTTATACGTGAACTAAATCTTGGTTTTAGTAATATGTACATTATTGCTACATAATTATCATTTAATCTTAATCTTCAACATATTAAAAGTAAAAAAGCAAGCAAATTATAAATTTCTATACTAATAGGAAATGTGAAGAGTTTTTCTTGAACGTGCTTATATTTGGAAATAGCAGATGGATTTGAAAAAATATTTTTGCAATTGATAGCCAAATACTCGAGGAATGTTAACTTCACCTACGACCCTTAGAATCCAATCAAAAAGGAAAAGAAGTCAGGAAGAACTCTCAGCGAGAATCAGAAATAAAGGTTTTGACATAATTATTTTCATTTATCACTTGTTTACTTCACACCTTTGCTGTAAAGCAATTTATTTCGAGTTTCATTCATATTAATGCCCCCGAATTAACTTAATCTACACGAATGATATAAAAAGCAACACGAGGTTGCTGACCTAGTTAGTTTATTGTAATTTACATAATAGTCCATACAGCTATCAACACATATGAATAATACAAATGCCAAAATAGCTCTTTGTTATAAAAATAGCATAGGGGTTACATAAAGCGCCGCACGCGATTTAAGACGTAATTCGTGAATCGCAATTTGTAAACCAAAGTGCTTTATATTATATCAAGTTTATAATGACGCGTGTTCTTTTATTATGTACATTTTGTGCGCTACTCTTATGCTATATTTTTAACAATAGTAGTGGCTGACGGTTTACTTGATGGTACAACGCCACATAGGATAAAAGATAATACACTTGGTGGTCATCTGTAAGGAGTTCAAAACTACACTGAATCAACCGCGGGCACGTACTGAATCAAAACTACGTGCCCGCGGACTGAAAAACATTCCAGTCTGATAGAAGACCACAGTTAACACTAGAACGTTTGCAGTTACTCTTTGCATTAGAACTGGATCATACCTTCATCACAATGATTTACTCGTTTATTAACATGAAAATTGTATATTACATACAATTAAAATTAGAATTCAAGCATAAAATAAATAAAAAATTACTGACGCTATCGTATCTAAAAATTAAAATTTGAAAAAAAAGAAAGAAAGAAGCCATCTTTTATTCCTCTAATTTGTATTAGAGGAACAACAATACAATACAAACAATATACAACAAACAACAAAATAATAATTACAAGCAAACAAATATATAGACAAGTAACGAGAGGAAAAGGAACCCTGGCTCAGTATACAGTTGTGGTGCAGACCACAACACTGATACTCTGCCAGGGACCAGATATTCAAAAAGAAAAAAAAAACATTTAAACATTTACGCGGGACAATTCAGAACACGATTGTACATTATAGCAATTTTCTTAAAACTACTGAAGGATTTGTTTGTAATAAAATTTGTTTGTAGTTTGTCCACGTTTTATTATTTTGTATTTGAAATCATTAATTGGCTATTCATTTTTTTATAAACTCAAAAGCATCACTTCAGTGCCGCATATGCCAACTCTCAGTGAATTGATGATAGATACGAGGGGAGGTCAAAAAGTTCGCGGAATGACGGAGAAAGGAAGTTGAAATAAAACATTAAACTATTTTTCCTTTTCAATATATTCTCTCTTAACAATACATATTTCTTGAAATTTGATCTATTAAAGTGAATTTCAAAATAGTCAATACTTACTATCTGCATCCCACTCATTTTGGTTTATTTCTTCCTCTTTCTGATATACTATAGCAGCATTTACGAATAAGTAAGTATCCTTCATAATGTGTTATATCGACTTTTATGACATCACCTAATAAAATAAAATTAAAAATAAGACACATACTGTCACGCGTTAGTATCTCTGGTTCTAAAAGCTTATGAGTAACGATGGTTTTTTAATATATCCCACTATGATAGGTACATTACAACGAATAAAACTTAGTAGAGCTATATGGAATATATTTAAAGTGTTAGTTCAATCAATAAAACAGTTGAACAAAATTAGTCTGGACTAGACCGCACAGACGGCTAACGCCATTGACGACACCAAGCTCCTTAAAGAAGAACAAAGTATAACTTTGACTCTCCTTCGATATTTTAGCCATTTTTTTTTCAAAGTTCATTCATATCTACATAATTGGTACAGATATTATCGCACTTTATGCTTTAAAACTTTACTTCTAAATGTACATTTGGATTATCTACTATAGCACAGATACAAAAATATCTCATTTCAATGTTGATCACTCCTTGGAAATGTGCCCAAGTATTTACCAGACTAAAAGTTCTTCCGCAAAACGTTTAAATTGTATCGTCTCTTGTTTCCGGAGATAAAATGACGGAACAAGTTCGAATTATTCCAATCGGAGAAACGCAGGCTCTTCATTTAATTAACAAAGATATTTCAGCTCTAATTAAATTTTCAACTTCACGCCATATTAGGTATCTTTGAAGAGTTACTGTTACCAAAAAATACATTCCATTTATCACCACCCAACTGTATTATTTACATACCAAGACATAATTTTATTTCGTCAGGCTTATCTTTTTATTTAATAGAATAGATTGGTTTGTTTTGATAAATTGTGTCATGTACTTCTGTCATCTTACTTAAAATTTTTTTAAATATTTATCAAGTGGACCACAGGCTGACGATCCAATTGATGGTAGGTGGCTACCGTCGCCGATAACACAAGCAACGCCACAGGTGCTGCAAGTGCGTTGAAAATTAAGGATTGTTTCGGGATCTGATGAGGTTGGTTGTAAGAATAAATTTTAAATTTCTTCGCCGATGAAACTTTTACTATTGAATTTCGTTATTTTTATTAAGATTTTACGTCTGTATAAAAACTTACAAAAACAAAGGTTTTATTGTTTGCTCAGAAGATACTTGCGAGAAGCATTTTCGTATGAAAAATACGCTTTGTGAAGACTTCAAAAGAGAAGAACTTATCAATCCTCGTTGTGTTGTTCCTCTACCAGGATAACAAGTAGATACCGTTCTTTAGTGTGTTAAGAAATCCAAGACATTTCACAAGAACGGAAATACATAACATTACAATATGAAAAAAATTATAATAGAAGTTGAAGATACGAAGACGTTACAACTACTATAATGAAGACGCGACGAGAACATACCATTGGAATATGAAGACCTTAACATAAACAGCAAATTATAACATATTTTGCATATTTGAACACATAAAATCTTTGTTGATATGCATTAACATCACCGAAATATATGTATATTCTTAGGAGAGACAGAGACTTATAGACTGTTAGTAATTAAAGCGATTAATAAAATTACTAAAACCGTAAACACGCTAGACGGCGGGGTCGTAAATGTGAATTCACAATAATTCATTCCTGAAAACCTACAATTACCTACATGTCGTTATTTAGCTTTTTTTGAACTAAAATGCACATTTTTACACATTTCTAATTGTAAAAAAGTATCGTAAACAATGCTATACAATGAACAAAGTCCAATTTTTAACTTTGTTTGTTATGAATTAGATTAGGTCTTCAGCCGTTCTCTTGTCGTCATTGATCCAAGAGTGGTTCACGCTCCGAACGTCGTCGCGTTGTCTACCCAAGCGTGCCCAAGCCCTATTCGATGCACGTGAAATACGCAACAAATAAGATAAATATTTTGCGATCTTCTGCTTGCTGTTAGGCCGTATTATTATTTATTTGTGTGTGCGGATAAGTAAGTAGTGAAGGACTATTTCTTATCCCATTTCCTTGATATCCATTCTTGCTATCCTAGGGAGGAAATGACTGAAAAATTTTTTTTTTCTACGTGTATACGGGAGGGTACCGCTGCTCAACCCACCCACGTATCCGCAGCTGACGTTCACAAGACTTCATGAGTAGGTATTATTCCTCACTAGTAGGTAAATACTTCATTTTCAAGATCATTTTTTTGTTTATTTTACAGTAAATTTCTCGCAGGCACTTTAAGTATGAAAAAAGTATTTCTTAGGAAACTGCCTGAAAACTATAGTGTCATTTAGGTGAACTATAAAAAGAACACCTAAATGTTAGCGGCCAATAAACCAACCCTAACGCCGAACAAAGAACATTTCTTTTTTACGAAACACGCAACCCCCACTTAACCCGACCTATCAGCGCAGAATCGGCTACAAATTGGCCAAGTTAAATATAAACTACACGGGCAATGTTCGGTTGAGACACTAGTTTATTTATAGCACCGTCTCCACGCATTTCGAGGGCAGTGTCTAGGTCAAAATATGAATTCAATAGATACGTTATCATCTGGTGCTAATGACGAACAAATTTACACAGGCATTTGTGTGATAATAACAAATGAATTAAATCATTGATATTCTATTAATTGAGAAATGTTAATAATAAACTTATTACGATTAAATAATCTGTATTTTTAAAACTTATCTTGAGCTACTGAGGTTGCCCTGAATCTTTCTTTACTGAACTGACTCCCGATAAATATGTTTTCGTTAATTTAAAACGTCCAACACAAGCCAGGCAATTCAACGAAGACACATAACTTTAATTAAATGCTAAAACCGTTTTACGACAAAACAACAACAGATAACGCAATACAATATAGTTTACATAGAATAAGTTTAAAGGAACACTTATAGATATATTTTCTACAAGTAACGATACCTCGGAAATTATGTATTTGATTTGTTACTTAAGAAATGAATGAAAACAATTCATAATTTAAGAAAATAACCGTAGCACTACGTACTACTCTCAATTTTTTTTACGAATATTATGTGAAATGAAAAATGTGCACAGAAAAAGACAAGAGAAATATTGGAAAGCAAAGCTGCTTTCAGATTTCACTTGAAATCCATTACGGAGTGCTGCGAAGATAAAAGCTGTCAATTAATCATCTCCCAGCCAATGGTGAACATTCATCTTGAAGCGAACATAACACAACACAACCGTTATTTTTAAAAGCGCAAGTTTCTACATTTTATTATCGGTACAATAAGTTATATGCAACAATTATTTTCGTTTACGTACATATACGAGTATATTCCATAAGAGCATATTCAGCCATTATAAGGGCAATAAAATAAAATCCAAAACCTTATTTTAGGATTTTATGCTGTACGGGAAGTTGTGGTAGGGCTCAATGCGTTCCGCACATAAAAGACCACAGTGGAGTAACTCTTCTTATATTTGATTCTTTATCTTATTAAGATTAGCGCACTTGCATATCATCTTATTTATTTATGGAAACCCTCAAATCCGTATGTACAGTCCAGTATGCGTGTTCAAAAATAGCATAATAAAATAACAAGTGTTGCTTGCGTTTATTTGCGACGAAGCTTACCATCAAGCGCCATCAAGTTTATACCATCGAGTTTATAGCCAACCTAACGATCTTTACATAAAAAACATAACGACTTACCAATGTTTGGACGATGTCCAGGTTGCTATTGCTAAGACCCGATAAGGTTTTGGCACAAAACCATGTTTATGTTGTGAAACAAACATTTAGACACATCCTAGGTTCATCATAGAAATACGGTCGAAAATCGGACGTAGTTTTGTTTCGGCTAGTTTTTAGTTGTTGCAATCGACTCTACGTTTAATAAATTGTGCACAGCTGAGGTTACTGACATAATGTATGTAACCGCCGTATCGGGATGCCTAATTACCCATGTCAATTACCTACTTATGAAGGTATATGCTAGATAGCTATAAAAAGCGATATAGATTCCAAAAAAATAAGTTGGCGCCAGATAATGTCAACTTTTACCCTACTGATTAAATGAGAAGCTTCTCTAGGGCTATGAGCATGAACTCGGTCATCATGCTTATTAAAATGTTGCTCAAGAACGGTAGATTTGATTTTACTACCTTTTTTATTTTTGGTTAATTGATTAATTAATGACCAATAAATACTTCCCTTGCGAGCTAAAAGTCCTAAAACGTAATCTTTTAAAAAAAAACGTGACCTAATTTGTGTAATGCTATCAAAGCAATTTGATCTCCTTTATCACAAGCAAAGATTGCTACGAAAATGAGAAGAAAATGAGTATTCGTTTAGGAGAATGACAGGTTCTAAACTCAAATATGATTGCTAGGGTTTTAGGAGTCGCAGCTGTCCTTGCGAGTTTTCCTTGGCTACGATCAAATGAGCATTGTGTGAATTAGAAATCATCAATTATTTTTTCCAATTCAAGCAAACAAAAAATACTTGGATTTGAATATGCGTCTGCTATTTTTGCAGTTCAGAATTCGCCTTGAACTTAATACTTATATTATTATACATTGAAATAACTCCGGTAAAAGGAACACGATTGTCGGCGCGTGAATCGTGATATCGTGACATAATCGAAAACGATAAGCAGAAAACTAGTTTGTAAATTAATGTATGAGATTTGTATTAGTTCACTAGAGAATAAGTAATGTACGTACAGTCCTGTTGAAAATGTTTGCAAATTAATAATCTGCTCAGGGCTTATTAGCTCTTTTAGTCTCTCGTCTATAGAAATTGCTTTGATATAAGGTTTTCACCTCTTATATTACGCCCGTTGCAGCTATCCCTGGTAGGAATAAATGGAACTTTTTTTTCCTCTTATCCCTACCAGTGGGAATACATTAATAGGGATAGGTGGAACGGGTGTTAATATTATTACAAACTCCGCGGGCGATGAAAATCACATTTATGATAACGTATGGCAAAGAAGCTGAAGACAATTTACTGTAGTGGAGTCCACTTGGTGACTACAGTCGCCTAACGTAACAAATCACACCATAACAACCCGTGATGAATGTGCGGTACGAGGTGATAACTAAACAGAGCTGGGGCTGTTATTTCAAGACAGTAAATTGTAACCTACAGGCGACTTTTCGTCAGTATTTTTTATTGAAAAATTTAATTTGGGAATTACACATCAATTTAAACATTAAAAAAAACATTCTGGCAGCGAGGCTAACAAAAATGCGTGATACACAACAGTCTATCACGAAATGTCAATACGAAAGACAAATATTACAGGTAATAGAAAACATTCGAACATAATACATTTACATAGTTAAGTGGTTGTACCAATCATGCATAATATTTCTGAGTTTCATTATTTAATAAATAATAAACCTATGCGCCCAGGCTTAATTCAAGTGCTATTGGGTTATTTAGTGTGCATTCTATATGGACTTATGTAGTTCTTCTGAAGTATATTACTTGATATACCTTTCAAAGAGTGAAAGAATTGTTCAAATAGGTGCAGTGCACTCTCAACATAGTATATATAAACAAACTTACAAAATCAAGTCCATGTCTTTACAATAGGTGTGTTAGATGTTAGGGTGAGATTAATTAATATACCCTACTACCTACTACATATATGATCCATTAGAGATTTTTATTATTATTATATCTTATTAGTTGGTGCCCGTGACTTCGTGGGCGTTGAAAAAAGAGAAAATATGTGAGTAAAATAACACCTGGGTAGGTATGCATCAAGCGAGTCTCGTTGTCGCGTCGCGTTAGTGCGAAACCCCTTAAATTTATTTTCTCGCGCGCAGTTTTTAATATACGATAACTCCTGAGATAATTTTTTTTTTATTTTTTTTTTAATTTGATAATGATTAATACTGTATCCGTCTAAACTTCTTTTTACATACAATTTTAAATGTTAAAATTGTATTTAAATCATATTTTATCATATCTTTTTGATCATATTTTTAGAAGTTAGAAGATAGAAATATGCCATCAAGGACTTTTTTGTAGACCTATTAAAGAGAAACAATCCCACCATACATTGTTTTGTTATAAATGTCAAATTGATTAGGCAATGTTTTCAATGAAAGCTGATTTTCAATGAAACTGACTAAGCAATGTTTTCAATCAAGCCTTGATTTTTTCCGATATCTTCAACAATTATCGTAATATTTCAACTAATTTAGACAAAAACTTAACTAATTATACATCTACACCTTCCTCAGGAATCACTCTGTTGATGCATAGATGAAGACCGCATGAAAATTCGTTCCGTAATTTTTTAAATTATCGAGGACATATGTACATACAGACATACAGACAGAGGCGGGACTTTGTTTTATAATATGTAACAGAGTAAGATCCCAGGCGTGCCAGACATAACTTATTTTTTAAAGAACAAAATGTGGAGAGTCCAGTAGGTTCCTATGTTGGGTAGACGCCTAATTTAGGGCATTCAGGTGAGAAAGGTAAGTAAAAATAAATGTTTTAACACCTAAGGAAAAGGCGCGGACAAAGTCGCGGGCAAAATATAGTAATATAATATTGGAAGGCGATGATGCACGAGGTGGAAAATGCATGATACTTATTGGCTATAAATGTACCATCGTCGAAGAGAAGCTTGATCGAAAAAGTTTTTTTTTAACTTACATGTTAATTTCTCTTGTGAAGTCTTTAACAAGCAACCATGTTTACCTGAAAAAGGTCGACAAAAAATTCATTAAAATTATGTAACTTTACAAGTGACGATGCAAATATTACACAAGATATGATTGAACATATTGAACAAAGGGTATTTCATACAAATGCAAAGGTATATACGAAATTGGAGCCGCAATTGTTTCCGTGACAATAAAGAAAAATCATTTCCGCGCGGGTTTCATTTCACTCGCGAACAATCACTTAAATGTATTAGTTAGAGGCGTGCCTTCAATTTACCGTCTTCATAAATTATTACAGTAAATTGTAATCGAATAATAGCTGTCAGATTACTGTTATCAAGGCTAAACTAGTCTAACTATACTTACGTCATACAGTCAGGCAACGAATGTACTTGCGTAGAGCAACGTTTGGCGAACTCGCTTCAGTTTGCAGGCTCGAACATTGAGCGTTGCCCGACTGTATGACGTAAGTATGGTTAGACTGTGGCTAAACTGTGGCTGATTAATAAATAATCCAATAAATCTTTCCAGGGTCTATGGCACAAAATAGATAAATAATTTGTAGTACAAGTTATTGGGTAATGGGCATTAAAGAAAGATTTAATTTGTAGTAAATGATATTATTTATTTGGTCACCATTTAGTTTAGCAGAAAAGTGTGTTCGTATTCACTACTAAGGGGCATAGATAATACACAAGAACGGAACTACCGCTAAAACACAGTCAAATATACGAGGTTTTTGTATGAAACAAAGAGCTATTGTAATAAAATTTAGGTTTATATGTGTGAAGGAGAAAGACTCTAAATCTACAGATGAGATGAGATGACTCTCAATATACAGTGAGACAGATTTATTTTGATATATTCCAACACAAGTAGATGATACCTATGGCTTCGCCGGCTTTGAAAATTTTGAAATTATTAATGAACGGTGGTCGTTCGAATGCTGTTGGAGATTAGCGATTACATAAATATACCCACAAACATCCATTATTATATAAATTTTGTTAAAGAGTTATAAACTCAAAAGTAGGTGACGAAAAAATTTTGTTCAGCACCATCTATTAACGGTTTGTTTAACTAAAATAGTTGTGTCCCGCTGTTTCATTCACCTGCCGTTCAATTTAAATTGACAAAGGAGTGCACAATTCGTCCCTTTTCGTTGCTCGCTTTTAGTCGAGTGGCCACACTCTGGGGCCCTGACTCATCAATAATATTGCGTTTTCGCTTTCCGTTTTTTTGGACCCTTCAACCAAACAAACTATTTCAGCTTTATTATATTAGCAACTGTTGATAGAACGGTTGTAGTGTGGCGACGTCGCCGACTATATTGATTGATACACACGTGTTGGTTGAGTTACAATAATCTTAGTTTTATGTACATATGTGCGTGTGCGGTTTGCATTTTTAATTAACATACTTTGTTAAGTAAAAAAACAACCCACATGAAAGAAAAAACGAAAATTCCTTCATAGATTTTATAGATTAGGACGCACATAAGGCCACCAATTGTATGCATGTAAGCACTACAACGGACTGGGGGCGAATATCTACATATCTAGGCCAGATTTCGATAATTGGCACTAAGGGAGGAGAAACCTTATTAACCAGTCGACCGATGGGTCCTCATCGTAAAATGTCAATGTAAGTTTATTTCACATATTTTATTTACCACAACACAGTAACATTACTTGAAAATGTTTCAATTTACGGTGACGTATCACGTAGGATCTTTTCAAAGTGAACGGAGCGTGAGAGGACAGAAGGCTCCACTGTGCGTGATTAATGTGTCTTTAGTTATTTGCTTCGGGACCCACGTGCGACACATCCAAACAGACAACGCTTAAGGATGAACGGTTTATATATACATATATATATTGTACAAATATTAATGAGTTCGACTAGTTTCAAAATCTGACTTTTAGTATTGTTGATAAATGAAAAAAAAATCTATTTTTCCTTTCATTTTGAAAGTTTTTGAATAAATGTTTTAACATCTAAGAAATGGAGGAGCAAAGGCGACCAGGCAAAAGCTAATGTACAAATAAAAAGTCTTGTCTTTTTGGACAAAAAGCACAGAATGCCGTCTTTGAAACTAATCAACATTTTTATTGGGAAAGTAATACGCTCTTTTAAAATTTCTACAATAATTGACAAATTCTCTTCAGCGATATTTTAAAGTTGTTTATAATTTAAAAAGTTTCAACTATCATACACCTGCTTTTTTTATTTATTTTTTTAAAGATGGGTTTGCATTTGGCCAGCATCTATCTGTAGGAAAGACGAGGCCAACGATGAAGCGAGCTCACCCAGAAGATGCCTATTCCCTCGAACCTTGAAAAGATTTGGGTTGTGTGAGCTCGGAAATATAGAAATGCTCTTCCAATTAATAGGTATTTTATATTTCTAACTTCAACTCTCAGTAAGAAAAATTCATTTTATCGGTTCCTGTGGTTTTCAGCTGTGAAAACGTGACAGATATATAAAATTACATATTTCGTAATAATATGTCGGAGAAAAAGTATTTGGCTGGTTTTGATGACATTAAAAAGGTTACATTTCAAAAAAAGAAACAAATTAGTAAAATGTTGCTTCCGGCTATTTTTCATTTGTTTTTCTTTCACATGGAAAAGTGGATCACGTACGACGAGAACGTGCAAAAAAGGTCGTGGTCAAAGGTCGGTTAGGCTTCACAGACTGTGCCATAACCCGGGTTAACTCGCAATAAGATGATGCTGTGTGTCTGTGTGTAATGTGTATGGTGGGATTGGAAGGCCATTGTTCATTATGAGCTTTTACCGCCGGGTAAAACCACCTACGACCGCGTATCGACCATGAGTGCTTGGTCAAACGAGGAAACTATTTATGGCCTTCCTCGAGACATATCAAAGGCGACCACGATAATCCCTCAACCTCAACTACTCAACCGATCATCATGAAATTTTGCAATGTCAGGGATACGGAAATAGACATAGGGTACCTTTCATCCAAAAAAGTATTGTTCCCGAAGGATCACATAAAAATAAAAATATGTCAAGTCAAACGCAAATAGCCGACACAACTTCGATGTCCACGTCTGCCATACCATGTTTACCCTGTCCGGAACACACAAAGTCTCGGCCAACGTGTAAATGGCATCCAAGTGTTGGTAAAGGCTTGGAGCTTATGGACGCTGGTCAAGTCTCGGCCAGCGTGTAAACGCACAGTAACGATACATCTCCGCTTTGCTGGAGCCCGGGCCTTAAAAGTTCAAGACACGATGAAATGAGAATTCAATTTTTAATTCAGTAAAAATTTTCACATTTTCAGATAAACATTTTCATAACATTTTAGGTGTTGGTTCGCTCGTGTTAGGAGTTAGGAGAGGCGCTCTTTTGTTGTCCTTGAAAGTCATCCAATCAAAACTTTGCAAAAGTTATCAAAATAATTAGATTAACCTATTTACGTTGTCGACTGTACGAGACTCGCTTACTCTCATTGGATTGGATCCACGAGTTGCCCGAGGGATAATTTACTTTCTCTTTGACATGACGCCACAGGCTGGATTCATTTTCTCTACTAATAAAATAATTCACGCCATACTGTTGTGATTACGTACAAAATTTATGTTACAGTTAAGTTTTTTGCTTAAACATATAGATATAACTTTATTATACACATTATACAACTATAGAACGCAAATTATCAGTTTCCGTAGACACTTCAATTTATTTATTTATTTGTATAGGATTTACATATTAAAATACATATTTAAATAAATAAATTAATTAATTAATAAGCAACATCAGAATTCGGAACCGGCGGTTTTGGTAAAATAATAACGATTGCTAAGTAATTGAAGTTTTGTCATATGCAAATGTTTCTGTTTAACGTAAATACCGTAAAATTCTGCACCTATCTGTTATTTGACTGAAATTTGATTTAAATAAAAGGTTAAACGTGCCGTCATACAACAACGTAGGGTTGCACACCTTGCAGCAAGTATTTTTACTATTATTATATTTATAATTAATTTTGATATATTCTTGTTAACGATTACACTCATTTGTTTGGAAACTATATGAAGTACCATATATATCTAGCAACTATATCTAGCACCTGGCAACCCAAGAGTTGCGGCAAACTAAGAGGTGGCAACCTATTTTTTTCCAGTTATTTATGACGGTCTCTTTTCTATGGCACTTCATATAGTTTCCAAACAAATAAGTATAATTGTTAAAATAGAAGGTATCAAAAATAATTATAGTTCGCTCTTGCACAATTCCTATAAACCCAGTCACATACTCTACATTTACTTGAAAGCTTGTGAGAGCAAAATCTTCTTTGGGTTGAATCTTATTGACATTAAAGTCGGCTTACCTCCTAAACCCTAGAGAAAATGGAGGGATTTTATATGTTGAAGACTGTGTGTTCTCTGAGCAGTAATGTAATAAGTAATTTAGAAACACGGGAATGATCCCTTTTGTATTAACACATATTAATATACGGTATGTTACTTTAAATTAAACCTACATATATATCTCAGGCAGGATGTAGATATAAAGTTATGGAGGATGCTAATGTTAACACTTTTATCGAAGCCTTCACTTAGAACGTTCCTTTATTTCCTCTTTCATGTTTGTGAATCGTTTTTCTTTCTTTGGTGTCTTTTGACGAGTTTTAGTATTTTCAATTTTAAAAATAATTTAGAAACAGCTTTTTTTCCTATTTCGAAATGATTATGGTAAAATTTCGACCAGTAGACGAAGTTTAGTACTTATAAATATAAATACCTACGAGAAATTAAAAAAAAGCTGATGTTTTCTTTGTTTAAATATTAAACGTTAACAAATACCCAGGCAATATATACCTACAGTAATCAGTGGAAAATGTACGAATATATGTACATCTCGTATTTATTTTGCGATGTATAAAGCAGAATGTCATACGTCGTGTTAGCATATAAGTTAAACAGGATAATATTTTCAATACCTATACAACCAGATGAAGCTAACTGACATGACAATGGAATTGAAAAAAATGTTTTCATCGACAAATGAAAACATCGCATTGAGCTGTAATAGTTTTCTTCCAGGAATTCATTTAATCGATGAAGGCGGACATTTCGCTAACATTCACGTGTACTTATCCACATTTGGGACGGCTAATGAATGACTAACTCCACGGTCGGAGCCACGCCTACACACGTGTCTCAGCATAATTATTGGGTACTACAACTGCGCACTTTATTATCTGTATACATATTTTATTTTATCGCAAATTAGACGAGTATCACTTCCGGATATGATACTTCGTTCTGGTGGCAGAACGCACTGCCTTTCACACTCATAAACCACTCCAGCTCTACTCACGAGCTCTGTACTCATGAGTCATAACTATAATCAACCACTTACTGAAGATAATTGTAAAATATAAAACCACATATGCTATGGTTTGTATGATATTCCCATATCATCCTCAATTTGTCATCATCACAGTCACCCGCAGACTTGCATCGCACGTGCTCTTGTTCGTAATCATTCTAATTGAAGATAGCGACCTATAATCAAGTAGGTAGAGCGTCTGCCTGAAGCTGCTCCTTATCATTAAAATCCGTACATAGTTCTAAATGTAGACATATTGACCTTCGAATCGAAAGTTCAATCCAAACTCCGAAAACATGAAAAAGAAAAGTGACAATATATATTAATGGCATATTGATGAAGCTTCAGTCCATTAAAAGTAGACACGCGCCTCACGTACGACACGCGACCTTGAAAAGGGCACTACGCATTACATTCCATACAACACGATTCCTTAAACGGTCTCCTTTGTTTTTATTTGAGAACGAAGGTGTCAGAGTGATTGATGTGTCACCTTATTCGTTACTCGCTTCTTCTTTTAAAATTCATCCTACCTAAGCGATATAAATTATTAATAAAAATTAATGGGAGACCCAGCGTCACTCGGCGCCGGCGGCATAAGAATAAATAAGAACCGGCGGTACCACCGTCTATATATAATATTTAGTCTATAATCACAATTTAAAAATTATATGTGCCTCACTTCCACTAATATTTTATTCCCTATTGGAATGTTTTTGTGTGTTCTTCTTTTAAAAAAAAATCTCAATTGCGACAAATGTTTACTGTCCACATTTTTTTCCTTGCACTCGCATGTATAGTAGTTGTAGTTATTGGTTTTACTTGGGTTTTACCTTTTAGAAAACACCATCGATATAAATTTTTTAGAGTAGGTACCTACGAAAATTCTCGATATTCAGGTTTAGATAATATAATCTTGAATACCTATTATTACTACATACTCCCCACTATGCAACAAATAGGATATATTTTTCTATTTCGGATTACAAAACATTCAAATCAAACAAAGATGTTCGGACAGACTGACTTTTATTGCCTATTAAAACAAGCAACGGATAAGGAAATGGGCTCTGGCATCCCTTGCTCACTCACTGAAACACAAAGCTTCACAGTGGTCTGTCTTTGTTAGGGGGTGGTTACTGCCGTCAAACGGGCCGTCCGACTGGGACTTACGACTTATTTACGACTACGAAGCGCAGTGTGCCCTGCCACCATTAATTCTCACATTTTAAGTAAAATTATTTCTTAGAGAAGCCCCTGCTTTTATATCGTTAGACCCAAACCTTTGAAAAGTTATTTTCTAAAGTTGACCCCGTCGGGAATCCAATCAAGAATTCCAGAGTCAAAGGCTTAACTTAACTAGTCGACCAATGGGCTCGTCAATTTCAGAGGGTAATTTTCTTTGTCGAAAGGGTTGTCACAATTTCTTGTACAGAGTGGAGCTGATCGCTTAGTTCTTATTTGATACTAGCGATCCGCCCCCGGTTTCGCCCGGGGTGCAATATATATGAACATAGTCCGTTTATCCCTCTTTTCATTAGTGAAATCTGAATTAAGATCGCGTTCACCCGTTCACGCGTGATGCCGTGACCAAGGGAAATGGGGATTCATTTTTATAATAATAATAATAATAATAATAATAATTTATTTGCCATGACCATGGGTATCGGTATACCAGAGATGACACTTAGCTTTTTTTGTTCCCACATGATCAACCGATAGATATTCGGTGTGCAAATTCTGACATCATTAATAATCGACACATATTATTACTCAATTAACACCCCATTATCTATTACACATCAATGTCGCTCCATTATTACACTTTAAATTAAAAAAGACACATGACATACCTATATACAACTTTAGTTCTTTTTTAATGTTATTTTTAACTAGTCTAGCATAAATCTCAAATTTAAAAATTTAATAAGAATTCATAAAAAAACATATACTTATACAAAACAAAAAAAAAAAAAAAAAAAAAAAAACACAATAATTAAAATCGTTACAATAATCCATTTCAGTATTTATCAGTCTATTAAATTCTATTCAATTTCTCTTTACTTATTTATTTAACACAATAACACAATAATTAAAATGCTTACAATAATCCATTTAAGTATTTATGAATCTATTAAATTCTATTCAATTTCTCTTTACTTATTTATTTTTATTAATTTCCTTCCCTTTTCCTTTTTATTCATTTAGGTCAGTTAAGTCAATCTATTAAACTGACATTGATATTTATCAAGGAATTCTTTAATAGAATAAAAACATTCTCTCAACAACCAGTCAGTCAAAGCCCTACAGAATTTATTAAAAGGCAGGCCAGTTATATGCTTAGGTAATGAATTATAAATAAGAGGAATCATGTAAACACAATTTCTCTTAAATAACACTAATTTGGGTTTAGGCATCACTAGTGGAATCCGTACACATTCTCTTGTAAATTTATTGTCATTTTTAGCAAATAGGTGTAGATTCTGTTTAACAAATTTTGCTGCTTCTAGTATATAGATACTGGGTAGTGTTAACAATTTATGCTTTTTAAAAACGGGCCTACACGACTCAGTCCATTTCATTGAGAACATTGCTCTAACACATTTTTTTTGCGCTACGAATGCCCTTTGTACGTCAGAAGCATTGCCCCAGACTATTATACTATAACGCAAAGCAGACGAAACATACGCATGGTAAGCACACAATGCAGTACTTAAGCATGTAATCCTTCGTATCTTTCCCAAGGCAAAAACAAATCTATTAATTTTTTTACAAATACTATTGATGTGCAATTTCCAATTTAAATGCTCATCCACAATTATGCCCAGAAATTTATTGGATTCAGTCCTCTCAATCCTTTCGTAGTCATATTTTATGTTTAAGGAAAGTGGTTTGGATTTATTTGTTCTAAATTGCATCACTTTTGTCTTTTCTACGTTAATTTTGAGATTGTTTTTCGCCAACCATTTACGAATGTCAACCAGTCAACTATTAATATCAAATTCGATGGTGTCCCTATCTTTGCCACTAATAACAATAGTGGCGTCATCTGCGAATAATGTCATTTTGTGGTTTATTGCATCAGGAAGATCATTGATATACATTATAAACAATAGAGGGCCAAGAACGCTACCCTGAGGCACACCATATTTACATGTTTTTAGTTGTGAGTCAAAACTTTGAACTGTTTTAGTCTTGGCATTTATTTTTGTAATTCGAGTGAATTGCTTCCTTGCTGTCAGATACGAAGACACCCAATCGAGTACCATACCTCGAATACCATGCTTCTCAAGCTTATTAAGTAGAATTGCATGATCAACTCGATCAAATGCTTTGCTAAGGTCGAGAAACAAACCAACAGTAGGAATCTTTTTATTTACATGATCAAATATATAGCTGATGACATCATAAGCGGCTAGCGTTGTCGATCTACCTTTACGGAAACCATATTGCTCATCTTTCAATATTTTAAATTTTTTCAAAAAACTACATATTCTAGAGTGCATTTTTCAACTTGATGTTGTTGAGAGAATCCTCTGATAAGGATCGCCTGAGTATTACGGGTTTTTTCCTTATTGTAATATTCCGTCTTTCTATTGAATCCATTGTGTTAATAGTATGTGCTTGATTTATATAGTAAGTATGTATTATATTAAGTAAGTATTATTAATTAAGTCAAAATCAAGATATATATGTCAATTGTCCATTATATGGAACGTAACTATTATCTAATTCCAGTAAATTAACAACGTTCAATATTCAATATCCGGATCACAATTTTTATAATATATACAATCTATCATGTATATATAGGTATGCATTAAATTGTAGACATTAAATAGTCATATTCTCCATTCTTTGTTATTAATGTCCATTTAATTAGTTTGTAAATTGTCAATATTCTTAAAATCACAAAAGTACCCCATTTAAAATAATTTCAGAATTGTCCTCACAGTTATTTGTCTATTAAATATTAGGTTTAATAGTACTAATATGAAGTAGTGTATGTATTAATAAACATTATTTACTCACTAGCATTTCCAAATTAAATTATAATTGTATCTGTTACTTCCTTGTTCTTTCATATTTTTCACTTTGTCAATTTTCCTATTTATAGCTTATATAAATTCTGGAAAACACTCGCACATGACATTTACACAATATAATAACTTTTTAAAATTAATTTCAATTAAATTTGATTATTAGAATATTTTATATGGATTTTTAGATTTTTAACATGGTTCGCGTGTATTTTCTCAAAATACCCTCTAAATGTTGTATTTCTAAATGTTTCTAATGTATTCTAAATGTTGTTATATATATTGATTAATATTTAAAAAGAAACTTTAATAAGAATTAACGCTGAGTGCATGTAAATGTATCGGAAAATATTGTAAGAAAAGAAATTCAGATAGACTGAGACGAAGAAACTGCTCGTAAATAATGTTTTATATGAATTAAATATGTATTTTTTTGTGTTAACAGTCTCTCTAGTTAATTTGACATAAACTGATACCAACTTTATTGCTCGCCTATACATATTATGTAGGTAGTCGTATATCTTATGCTATTCAGAATTTGATTACAAAAATTGCTATTCTATTTCCGTATCATTCAGTATCATCCTCATAACACTTCAATGTCAAAGCGGACATTAACTGCGAAATGTGAAGGTACAAATTGTGGAGAGTGAAAAGTTCACGGTTGCCATAATACTATCACAAATGAATGGAGATATCTTGAACAGTTGGATCTTTTAGAGCAACATGAATTCAATTTCACAAAAGTATAAGAATAAATAAACGATGTGCGGCGAATTATACATTTCAATTTATAGTATTTTCACTGTATGATGATATGCGTGACAGTTCGTAACTGACAATTTTAGTGATGCAACCTAACGACATTTAATCGATTGTTTGAAAACATCGAATCAGTTGGCAAAGCAAATGGAATCGAACTACCGGTTTTAGATTTTCAGATTTAGAAATAAATTCTAAAATCTTAAAAAACAGGTTATGTTAAATAAATTATAGAATACAATGCAGTCTTTTTAAAATATTAATTTATTTATTCATTACTGTCAGAACTCGAAACTTGACAACTCGTATAATATCATTCTGAGTCTGATATCGTATATGTATCAGAAATTTACTTTTGTTTATTGTTATTATTATTATCAGCTTTAATTTTATTATCTAAAATACGATGTTTTTATAAATATATAGAATAGAAAAAATATTTGTTAAATCTCTGAATATCCTATGACAAACATAGAGTACTTTTGATATATCGAATATAAGTGAATATCCCTAGTGTCAATCCCTATTGACACAAGTTTCGTTCCACGCGTTTGACACTTTTAAAATATTTGTTTTTTATTACATTTACCTATTATAATAATAAAATAATTATAAAAGTGATAATTCCTTTTGTGTATTTCAAATAGATTTTTTTTCTTTTTCATATACATACTTGTTTGTTTAATTGCTAATTTTTTTTTGTGCCAGATTATTTTTAGTTGAAAGCAGTATGCGTGACATGAAAAAGTGAGAACTGTCACGCATATGAAATTACTATAAATAAAAATATAAACACAAACAGAATAAGTTTACTAACGCTGTCTGTGGCTTCGGCTTATTGTAATAGGGCCACGTTTTATATTATCTTCTTAGTAATTTGAAATCTGGTAAACTCCATTTACATTCCAATGCCGAATCCAAACAAATAGTCCAACAACACGTCTATCAAATTTGTCATGTAATTTACTATGGTTCTAATTCTAAAGCTGTCGTCCGGCTTGACGCGCGAAGTCGTGAATCTATTATGAAGTCACATTAAGTATTATTTAAGTACCGAAATAGACTATTGAATTATTATTGAGATAGTACAGTGTTTCATAGTTTCAGTGTTCATACATCTTTAATTCAATAATAAAACCTCGCTCTTCGCTATCAGTAAACTAACAAACATCTCTAAACAGTCCACTACTTCTAAACTTAGCAACAAATTTTTTATTTGTCTTCATCACACTTTCATATTACACATAATATGATAAATACTAGCTGTACTTGGGGAACCGCATCCTACTTGGGGAAACCCATGGGAAGTTTCCCCAGGTAGGATGCGGTTTGGTAAATAACTAATACATACTATAAATGTGAAATTATTATGCAATGGGAACTTCATACAAAATTTCTAAAGAAGCTAGATTTAATTTAAATACATACACAAAAAGCACCGTTTAGGTTAATAAAATTAACCTAGCAATAATATTTGTTATTGCGTAAATTTCAGTAACAATTGTTAATTTTTATAATTACCATTATAGCGGAAAGTAGATTGCATTAGAAGGAATCCGGAAAGAACCGGAACTTACCTATTCTTTTCTTCTGTAAATTTGTAGAATAGCATTAGTGCTGAAATTTATTATATATATAAAATAAAGTCGCTGTCCGCCCCTGTCTGTTTCTCCGCTAACTTATTCAACGAATTCCGTTGTGGTGTTCACTATATTTCACTAATGGAAATGATATATAAATGAAAAAGCCAGGGGCGGATCGCTAAGTATATATACTTTAAAGAAATGTTCAGCCGTAAATCCCAAGTAGCTGCATTAAACTAAAATAATTACACGAGTAATTAATGGCCTCTAAATAATTTTTCTTTCACTTCTGTTTTAAAATTATTTATTTATTTAATGGTAAGAGTTTGAATATGGTTTGGGACCATATTATAGAAACTCATTAAGTATTGACACATAAAGTTTTACTGACTTTAGTAAGCCTCATTGGAAGTATTAATTAATTTATATTACGTCTTTTGTTATAATAATCACGACAATCACCTGTTTTAACAAACAAATAAGTGACTGTTTTTTGTATTGTTTTTGATAAGGTATTCTGCTAAGAAATACATTTAAATACCATAAGTATTGCAGTGTCGATCTTGAACGTACTTAAACAGATACACGTGATAAAGCGAGTGTAGATAGGAAACCAGTAGAGACTAGAGACGGTAGTAATAATAATATCCGTATGAGTTGTGGGTTTCCGGGATGATGGCCCAGGTCTGTTGGAAATTCTTCCAAACGTTTCGTCAACAACTGCGGTTGACATCCTCAGTGGTGTAGTCCAAGTTAGAAGAAAAAGTACATCACATCACTGCACTTCACTTCTGCACTTTTCGACTTCTCGAGCGAGACTGATTTGTCGACTGGAATGTGTCTATATTTAAACTTAAATTTATATCCCCACCCCGTGGTTGACTTGGTGGGGTGTGGTCATTAGGAGAGGGGTTATAATGCCCTCTCTTTCTTTCATTATTATTATTATTCCTGCGTAGTGCCGGATACCAAATGTTGTGTAGCCTTAGATTTTCCTCCTTCCTGTTGAAATTATTTGGATGCTTGAAAATTTCAATGGCTTCCCGATTAAGGCGTGAGTGATAGTGTACCTCGGATGACAGAACTAATGTGTTTTTGAAAAGGATTTTATGATTGCCTTCAGAAAAGGCGTGTTCAGCTACTGCCAATTTTTCGGTCTCTCCTCTGCGACAGTTGCCCTTGTGTTCTTTAATTCGGGTGTTAATGCTGCGTTTTGTGGTGCCGATGTATACTGCGCCACATTCACAAGGTATTTTATATACCCCTGTCGAGGATAATGGATCCCTTGGGTCTTTAACTGAACCGAGCAGGTTTCTGATTTGGCTCGTGGGCTTATATATGGCCTTGATGTTTCTGCTCTGTAACATTTTTACCGAAACCCTGGTAAAATATATAATCGACTTCAAAAAATTGACCTTGCTATCCTATTTTGGGGAAATAAACGATTTGATTTGATTTTCTAATGCCCTCTGACACGCTGGAATTGTACGGTAAGCGTTGTACATGCCATCTCTAGTAGCTTACGATGTGGCGATTCTTTGCTCTGTCTGAGAAATGAACCCTATTTCAAAACTTGGAAACTATTACTGGCCGGCCATCAAACAAGTAAACATTCCTTGTAGGGCACGATTTCAGTTTGAATTGAAATGCAGACACGATTTCAGTTCAGATCTGTTTATATTAGTCGGTGTTATGTTTAGAAATGTGTAGTTTACTTCGGTTCCTGTTTATACGACTGGATCATCTTTTCTTGTTACGAATAAAACGCAGGTACCTTATTAAATAGGCGATGTTTTTGGATTAGAACAAAGATTATTTCGCTTCTTTCAATTTGTCTAATCTGAAATATCGATCGAATGACACGAATCCAATATACAATCTAATTTTAGTTGTCATACTTGCTTTCAAACGAACTACCATTCGAACAATAATGGACAACGACGACACACTACTTAAAAAATAAATAATGAAGGACTATTAAATCAGAACTTACTTAAGATAATGAATGGAATAAATAACTCCAAGCCACTTTAAAAATTTACTTTACAGTCTTAATCGGTTTGATTTTCATTCAATTGTTTTAATTTCTCTAAATAACATTTAATGGTGCTGATGTTTAATGATCATTAATAAAAAAAGTTTAAAATGATAAAATACTGTTTTATTATTATTTTCTTGTGTCTTACTCTCAAAAACAAATACAACACAGACTGCTGTTCTGTCATAATCTCAAGATAAAGTCTTGTCTTTATATACATTTAATAAAATCGTAAACGAGCTGTGTCTATACATTAAATATAAAAAAAAAATATGGACCGAAGTCAAAAAAATAGTTTTTAGAATTTTTGTATGTTTATCTGTTTGTCTGTGTGTTTGTGCACGCTAATCTCAGAAACGGCTTAACCGATTTGAATGCGGTTGTCTCTGATGTATTGTAGCAAGCTTCCCGTAACATTTAGTGTTTGTTTCATTCCAATCGGTTTACAAATAAAAAAGTTACGCGTATACCGAACACAACGCGCTATAACTCAGCCAGTTTCCGATATGTCTGGTGAAAACTTTGGGAATTGAATCATAAATAATTCTCTTGTATTTTACATTACGTGCGAAAATATTAATTTAAAATTTTAATAATAGCGTAAAACATTTCTAAACTAGGTATGTGCGTCGCGCTACGGTGGGAAATAATATATATGTACTTGTAAATGGCGAAAAATAATTAAATTTCGCAAACATAGCGACAAATACCTTTTATCGTAGTGCTATTTGTTTGTTAGTTAGATTCAATTTTGTAATAAGAGGTAAAAGAAAATAATGTAACACTATTTTTACGAAATGGAAATGTCAAAAGAGTGACATTAATGAGAAAAGCGAAACGTGCAACGCGAACGATGGACATGTAACAAAAACGAACAGTGATTATATTTATTTACATATAATATTTTAACATTTGTATATACGTACAAAGATAACGTGGCAAACATTTTGAGCGTCGCGTCGGCAGAACGCCAAAACGCGTGCCAAGCTAACTTGTATGTGTAATAATTCGTTAAATTTGATGCATTTTTTGGACTGTTACTTAGGAAACCGACGGACGTGGAGGTAAACAAGACCGCTGAACTGCTGCATTCAATATTTATTTGTACAGATATCTAGATTTTGTTCAGATATTTACAAAGCGTTTCGCAAGTTCTTTGTGAATACTAATATAAACGCGAAAGTGACTTTGTATGTTTGTTACGCTTTCACGCCTTAACTACTCAACCGATCAACTGTGAAATTTTGCATACACCTTGTAAAGCATACAGAAAAGGGCATAGGGTACCTTTCATCTAGGAAAAATTGTCAAAACAGAAAACAATTGTTGCCTTAGAAGAATAAATCCTACTACTAATATTATAAATGCGAGGATGTATGGATGTTTATTACCCTTTCACGTAAGAACTAAAAACGGATTTTGATGAAATTTGGCACACAGGTACACTTTTTCCAGGATGAACGAAGTCGCGAGCAAAAGTGGTCATAAACGATGTTGGCTTAAATAAAAAATTGTCTTATCTTGAAACGAACATAGCAATTTTATTTTAACCCCTGCAGCGACAGGAATTATGCGTGGAAGAATAAAACATTACAGTATTAGTTACTACGTAACAGATTCACCACAACTCCCATATAAAACGAAAGGCTACCCTTATGTCTGTTCCTTTCCTACTGTCTGACATTAGACGGGACGTGTACGTACGGCAAGCGAGGTGTGTTGTCGGCGATGGTCGAACCACGTACCATGCAATAGCGCTAAGGTTGACTTGAAATGAAAAATAAGTTCTTGACTTACGTTTAATCTAATAATTCTAATCTTCACGGTTAGAAAAAAAAATCATATTCAGTATCTTTCGTTAAAATAATAAAGTGTCTTGTTATTAATAAGTTGTTATCATTATCAAGGGAGCCAGAGGCCACAGTTAGTCATTAAAATAGGTAAATAGAGCATACATACAATTCGTACAATTACATTATTATGTAATTACAGGTATTTCAATGTAACAAGTAACATAGTTTATACTATACATCAGAATAATACATAGACTATAATCAATTAAGATACCCGGACGAAAAAGCAAAAGCTAGTATTTTAATGTTAAAAATAATGAAGTTTTTTATACTTTTGAAGAAAATTCATAACAATTTCTTTCAATAAATATTATTCAAATTTCTTAAATAGGAAATTAATATAGCGTATTCAAAAAATGTAATTGAAAGATTTGGGGAAATTAAACGGCATGTTTTAAACAAAAGCACCAGATGAAGGCTCGACGAATGTTTACATTTGTTACAGCACGCGGTCGCCGAAAACGCTTCATCAAACACAATGGCAAATAAAACTATTTTTACGACCATTAGTCGGAATTAACGACCGAAGGAGATTTTAAAACCAAATACCAAGATAACTAAAATAGATTTTAAATGAAATTTGATGAGGATTTTCAATATTGGTCATGGGAACATTTTTGCAGTAATATTATTTATGGCGTAAAATTAAATAATAAAGGCGTTTATAATCTAACCATAAAACAAGGTATAAAAAAATATTACACAACAAAGTATGACAATTAGATAAAATAAAAACGAAGAATTGTTTAACTTTTTTTTAATGCAAAAGTCGTCAGACAGGCTGAAGGTCCACTTATGGTAAGTGCTACCTCGTGGCTACCGTCGTCTATTAACACAAGCAACGCCACAGCTTGTGCTGCAAGTACGCTGCCGACTTCAGTGTGATAGAGATTAGGAAGAGATAGGGAAATATTCCCAAATACTTCATGACATTTAAATTTTAATGTGCCGTTTGGACGATTAGAACTAGGGTTTAATAAAAATCGAATATAGTCGAAGTTATACAAGCTGTAGGCTTACGGGTCGGTATCAAAACGACTGGATCTCCAAAATGACTATATCTGCATAAGGACTAGCTCACAAAACGACCATAGCTGCAGAAAGCATATATCTCGAAATGACATTGTAGTAACACGACCATCGAGCAGAAGGTCTTCGTCTCAGAATGGCTTAATATCAAAACGACTAGATCGCAAAACGGCCACCTCGTGGAATGCCTATATCTCCGAATGGCTTAGCAGTAAAACGACTAGACCGCAAAATGACTTTCTGGTGAAAGGTCTACATTTCATGGTAGCAAAACGACTAGTTATCGAAATAGCTACAATATCCATAGAGAATCATGAAATAACAAGATCTCAAAGCCACAGCCTCTGGTCAGCTATCAAAAAATAGTAAAGTCGTATCATTAGACAACATTATACAGTGTGTGTGTGTGTGTGTGTTTTTTTTTTTAGAACAAATTGTCCTTTGTGAAAGGTTTACTTGCTTTTTAAAACTATGAACAATAATACAGAGGTATACATACAATTAAAACAACTTTATTCAAACATAAGAGGCATATTTACATACCAACTAAAACTTAAATTGTACTTGTTGATCATGAAAACTATCAATCATTGTTTAAATCATTTACACATTTTCAAACTGTATTTAATCTCAGTAATACTATTAAGAAACTCAAAAGAGCTAATGTTTCCTTCATTAAGTGATTTAAGCTCCCTTTTATATTTTCGGTCAAACATTATCCATGTCTTTTTTTTTGCGGTTTGTAGAATTCATTATAGTTTTAAGTAACTTTAGACTTTGGTACTCGGCTTCCTTTTTTAGTGTATCCAGAAAAAGAATAAGTGTTGGCTTATATTCCATGAAGCCACTGTACCCCAGTCGAGCGATAAGGCATGCAATTTTGAAACTAGAGGCCGGTTTTAAAAAAAAACATTTGGTGAACTACATCGTGAGGAAAATGGTCTAATCCCTGGGTTGGAAGGTCAAATGGCAGTCGCTTTCGCAAAACTAATGCCGACTTATATTTTGGGATTTGGGATTAGGTTCTATAGCGGACCCCGGGCTCCTTTAGGACACCATCATCAAAACGCTAAGAGGATGATGATGATGATTTGGTGGCATGAACATTGTTTCATGCCATTTCAATAACCAGTCTTTTTGCTACTGAGCCATTCTGAGATGAAGTCCTTTCGCGGTCTAGTCGTTTTACTGCTAAGCCATTCGGAGATATAGGCATTCCACGAGGTGGCCGTTTTGCGATCTAGTCGTTTTGATATTAAGCCATTCTGAGACGAAGACCTTCTGCTCAATGGTCGTGTTACTACAATGTCATTTCGAGATATAGGCTTTCTGCAGCTGTGGTCGTTTTGCGAGCTAGTCCTTATGCAGATAAGGTCATTTTGTAGATCCAGTCGTTTTGATACCGACCCAGGCTTACGAGTAGTTAGTAATAGTAATAATTCATAATTAAGTAAGTAAACACTAATTTATCTATCGAGCCCTCAAAATTTGTATGTCCTAATTTCATGTGTATTACAGTCATTATTGCATCGTATTTGTGATTTGAAGACTTCTTATCTAACTTAACTTCTTATCTTACATAGCAATATAAAAGTTATAATAAAATAATTAAGTTATAATGTATTTATAATAAAATAAAGTCGCTGTCCGTCTCTGTAAGCTTCTCCGCTAACTTCTTCCAATTTTGTTTTTGCTTTGTTCTTCCTTGGTTGTTTTCAAATTTATCTTAGGACGAAGGAGCGGACTTCTAATAGATGTATTAACTTAAAAGGAGAGTCCTGACTCCTCTTATATACAACTTGTAATCAATAATGTCTACTACTAAAAGTACGTAGGCTTTGACGTAATGAAAACTTTTAACTCTGAAAATTATTAGCACATGGAGGACCAGACTACAGTTAATGTCCAAAATTGGTTCAAAAAATTCAAACACTTAAAACATAGAAGCACTTGTGTGCACAAACGTTATTCAAAATTTAGAATAAATCAGTGGTAATATCATTCGTTGGCAATCAATTCTGCATTCAGCACAATATTGTTTACAGAGTACACATATTAAATCGACGGTAGACTTTATGACTTACGTTTACGAGAGTCGATTTATCGATGGCAAGAAACCAATTTGATCAGATTTACAAATTGTGCAACATTAGCCGGATATTAATTTGATACCTAATTAAATGGGTTATTATCAAAACAAAAGTTTTCGAGCAATGTGTGTTGCCAGCGGTGACATATATATGTCTGAAACCGGTCTCTAACTATAGACCTCGTAAGAAAACTAAACGTCGCTCAACGAGCTATGGAGAGGGCTATGCTCGAGGTTACACTGCGAGATCGAATCAAAAATGAGGGGATCCGAGACGAGCAAAAGTTACCGACATAGGTAAAACGGCGGATTAGTAAGTTGAAGTGGCACTTCTCGAGTGGAGACCACGGACTGGTAAGCGCAGCGTATAGGACGTCCACCCATAAGGTGAACTGACGACCTGATGCGGCTGAAATGATGATGATTAGGACGACAATATTATGATTAGTAGCGGCAGGGTACACTGCGTTTCTCAGTA
This sequence comes from Bembecia ichneumoniformis, assembly GCA_910589475.2. Taxonomy (NCBI): domain Eukaryota; kingdom Metazoa; phylum Arthropoda; class Insecta; order Lepidoptera; family Sesiidae; genus Bembecia; species Bembecia ichneumoniformis. The sequence goes on along the minus strand of OU342537.1, from coordinate 3,564,882 downwards.
ATAAATTGGGCAGTCCCTTACAAAAGACCACAGTCATGACAGAACAGCATGTGTGCTGTTGTGTTTCAGTGAGTGAGTAATTTCCCTATCCCTAATCTGAGTGAGTAACTAAGGCATTTGGAGCACCCGTGGCGTTGCTTGTGTTAATAGGTGATGATAGGCACATTGTTATGTGACGCAACCAATACTAAATTAGTTTAAGTATATTATAAATATCTAGTTAATAACTATTAATTATGTTCAACTCCTTAAACTTTGAACCCTTAGCAATTAAGACTAATTTGTAACTTTCCAACTTCTTTGTCTCTATGTAAATATCGATCTTATAGCGTAACATACAAACAAACGAACTCACTTTCACATTTGTTATTTTACTTAGTATTCTTAACCAAGCAAAATAATTGCAGGTACTTTACAGCCTCCATTGGTTCATGAGTTTAATGGAACGATAAACATAAATATCCATAGATTAAAATCGATATCTAATTCCTCCAGCATTTTTTTAATGACACGCTGCCGCCCTAAAATATCTAATTGCTTCTTGTCATTTTTATGACGTCATTAACATTCCAAATTACAGTCAGAAACTTTGTAAATAAGAAATGAGTAATTTTGTGGGTGGTGTCCGTCAGAGAATCGTTACGCTGATTCAATAGCAAGATATTTTTACACCATTATGTTTTTTGACATAATTTAAGGCCAGTACTGACTACCATGGAAATTGGAGGTAAAGTATTATTAAAATTATGGTTGTAAAATTATGGAAATTAAATTTAAATAGTTAATTACTCGCTAAAGTTTCCTCAAGATATTTCAAATAATGTTCTGCTTCGGAAACATTAAAAAAAACACTACACACAACAATGAAATGCAATTAGCGTTTATTTCCTTAATCGAAGGAGAAGTATTTATTCTTGAACTTGGAGTGAGGCCGGCAGTACAAAGGCTTGAAGTTTACGTTCGGGTAACACGCTATATGAACTTGAACGGAGGTCATGTGGAAAAACGAAAATAAAATGTAGAGGAAACGTGAAAGCATTATCATGAAATTATTTTACGTTGTGTGCTAAAACATCACGCTAGTTAAGGGGGAGACAAACGCTAAATACTAAAAATATCCATTGTTTAATGAAAATGTTACAAGAAATAGACAAGACAATTGCTTTGAAAAAAATATATATTATACTTAAACATGTGAAGAACCAATTGTATTAATTAGAATTTTCGTTAAAGTAATAGAAACTCCACAAAAAAAGTTAGAACACAAGAAGAATTTGACCTTTATTGAAAATTCTCTCGAAAACGGCTTAATGCACGCATATGAATCCTGTACCTATTAATAAGTTGATATCAAATTAAAAAATTGTATTGATAAAAAAAAAATTTTTGTGTAGGTAATGTTCTAATGGTAAAAACAAAAAACACCATTTCTAGGCCCGTTGAATTGTCTCCGCCGCCAGCGAGTTCTATAGTAAATGTCATTTGCCTCAGTGAATCCCTTAAGGGGATTACATACGAGGGGCGGCTGATAAGTTCGCGGCCTAAGGTACTTAACAACGACACATCGTCTCGCTACTGATACCACTAATTGTGTGACTCATTGTTATTATAAATAGCAGGTAGTTTTTTTAATTTGGTTCAGCGACCAGGACACGGCGCGACCAGGACACGGCGCCTGCGAGGGACCTCCCGGCCCGGGGACCACTTGTACCGGCCACGGCCAACGCCGTGGTCGTCGCAAGTGGCCCTACAGGGCTAGCCGGTCCCTCATAGCTTAAGCTTTAGATAAGTTTTTATTTGTAAGGGCCGGGCGCTTCTCGCCCCCCCGACGCCCGGTGACGGTTCCAAAGTCCCCTACGGACTAGAACCACACCCATTTCGAGGTGAGTTTTAGTGCGGTAAGAAAAAATTTGGTTCATTAACACTTTACCTTTGGAACAAGCAACAACAACATGTCAACGGAAACTGGAAATTCTCGCAATTTGGAGCATCGCGCTGTAATAAAATTCCTTGTTAAAAAAGGACATACGCCCAAATGAATTTTTGAAGAGATGTCGTCAGTCCTTCAGGATTCTGCACCTTCATATACAATGGTCAAAAAATGGGCTCGGCTATTTCAACAAGCAGAGAGACATGTGAAGACGACCCTCGCCCGGGTCGCCCTGTGACGGTCTTGACTGAAGAAAATGTGAAAAATGTTGAAAAATTAGTACTAGCTGATCGTAGAATTAAATTGTGGCAGATAGCAGAAGAGCTACAGATTAGCAAAGAACGAGTTGGAGAAATTTTGCATAATCATTTGAACATGCAAAAAATTAGTGCGCGTTGGGTACCGCGAATGCTCACACCATTTGACAAGCAGCGACGATAAGAGAGCTGTAAGGATTTTTTGGAGTTGTGCCAGCCTGATCTGAATGAAATTTGTAATCGCATTGTAACTGTTGATGAAACATGGATTCGTCAGTACGATCCCGAGTCCAAACAAGAGTCGATGCAATGGATAAAAAAGGGAGAAAGGCCACCAAAGAAATTCAAAGTGGAAAAGTCGGGAATTTTATTGATTGATTATTTGCCTAAAGGAACTACCATGAACGCCCAGTATTACGCTAATTTACTGGTTCAGGCACGTGAGGCAGTTGTGCAGAAAAGACGTGGCAAGTTGGCACGCAGAGTGCTTTTTCTGCAAGACAACGCACCCGTTCACACCGCTCGGGTTGTAAGGGATGCCTTAAAATCTACAGGCTTCACAGAAATCCACCCTACAGTCCGGACCTGGCTCCCAGTGACTTTATCCTTTTTTCCAATTTAAAAAAGGAGTTACGGGGACGAAGATTTTTGGACGACAATGAGATTTTTTGGTGGTATAAAAGCATTATATTCAAGATGTGAAAAGTGTATTTTACTTGAGGGCGATTATATTGAAAAATAAAAAACTAAAAACTGTATATTTCTTTCATTAAGTACCTTAGGCCGCGAACTTATCAGCCGCCCCTCGTACGCCAATTATTTCTAGAATTTCATCACTATTTTGTTTGTATGGAATATTACTTCGAATTTCGATTAAATTCGAATTTCGAAAAACTTAAAAATGCGGAAATTCGGGTTAGCGTGAAGCTCTCGAGCCCTTAAGCTTAGTACTAACCTACATGACAACTTAAGACAAGAAACCGTTTTTACCGTCGTCGATGGAGCGAACTAGAGCAGCGCGGCGGCAGATACGATCATCGATTAAGAAATGTTGAAAGAATATTCGATAATTCAGATCAAAATTTACTTCTGTTGGTATCTGTACAGTAATTGAAAACAATGTAACGTAACCTTTACAAGTTTAAGTACAAGATGTATTGGTTTTCGTACGAATTACATTGAAGGATTCGTTTCAATCCAAACTAAATTTATCTTTATTTTACATAATGTATTGGGTATCAAATTCAGCCTTAAATAAAATCCGAGGCAATTTAAATACTAAATTAATAGACTTATAAAAAAAGTCGAAAGCTCTTGTATTTTATAGGCTTATTTATGTACAATAATTATCATTTAAAGACAATTCTAAAAATTCTGTGCACAACCAACTAGTATTTGTACGTGACCTCCTGTCGTCGACAAGTTCACCGCAATGCGTATTTAAATTTCAAATCGTTGTTAGAAATTCAATTTTCCTCATTCTTTCAGTAATGTATTCAATTCACATGAATTTATTTTACCGTCTGCGCTCTCTTCTCTTTTCTACACTGAACAATCTCTATTCGAGTAGATCTCGATAAGAAAGATAATCGAAGTGACACACATCGATATATATAAGATTGCTATTGAACTAGTTTGCTTTTTAAAATTTATTATTTATTATTTTAAAATTTTTGTGTAACGTTACGTCACATAGCTAATTTTATAATAATTCAAGTGAAATAGTAAAACATTTATTTATTCATAGGTTTCAAGTAGTAACGAGGGTTGCTACTTATGTATAGAGTACATACCTACTTAGTCTACTTAGTATGTATGTAATGAAAAAACAAATATTGATAAAATTAAAATTGGTCTTTTTTTCAAAGCACTTTTTCCGCTCCGATTGAGGTACCTACTGGTAAAAAGTGATCAACAGCTTCTTCTACTTATGAAAATCGTTACCCACGCATTTTGTTTTTGATGATTGGAAACAAAAAGGAGTCACTAGGTGCCAAATCAGGGCTGTACGGAGGATGACCCATCAATTCGATGTTTTGGCAGTACAAAAATTCGTTTGTTTGATCCGATGTGTGAGGGCTTGCATTGTCATGATGAAGAATGATTCGTCACCGTTTCGAATTTTTCGGATTTCTTCGAAGATTTCTGGGTAAACAAATGGTCGTGTACCATTCAGAATAGGGAATATGCGTCTAATTCAAAAAAGGCTTAAATATATTTTTTATCAACATTTTTGCTTTAGAATTATGTGTATGTAAATATTTTTTAATATTGTTTTTTTTTTTTGTTAAGAAAATAATTATTAAAAAGTGCATAAAAATGTGGGAAATTCAAAAATACTTGAAACGGTCAGATCGAATGTGACGTCAAAGTCTATGGAATGTGACGTCAACGTCTATGAAATGTCAACAAGCGTGTAGATGTTTGTGATTTTTAACATTTGATTGTATTGTAGACTTTGACGTCACGACAAGCGCGCCTAAAGGGCGGGTGTTTAAAGTGCCCGTAGCTGTTAGTTAAATTTTAACTTTTTTTTTTGTTACCAAATTTCTGTTTTTTGGCGCTGAATATTTTTTTACGGTTATATAATGATATAACCTATCGTATGAAAATATAAAAAAAATGTGCATACTCCTTATTAACCGTCCTACGATTCTCCAATGGCACTGTCGCCACCTGACTGGTAATTCGAAAAAACAGACAATCATTTGCTTCGTTGTGCTTTTTCCGCAAACAATCGTTTGGACGAGCCATACAGTCGATTGCTGTTTTATTTCAGGCTCATATGCCTAAGATCCATGATTCGTTAACTGTGTATATGTTATACACAGCTTTTCATAGACCTCGATTTTATTTTTTCAACGTTTCCTTGCACCAATCGACGCAAGCTTACTTTTGTCAAATTATGGGGAATCCAAAGAGAACAAATCTTTTTTACGCACAAATGTTCGTGCAATATCTTATTGATGATGCCAGTCATACTAATGATCAGAGTTGCCTCTATCTCCCGGTATGTCCATGTCGGTCATGTCGGTCTTGCATTATCAGTTCACGCACAGCATCGATATTTTCTGGCATAACGACTCATTTTGGACGACCTTCTTTGGGCATATCCTGGAGGGAACACCGACCACGATCAAACTCATTATACCAGCTTTTACAGTGGCTTAGGATGGAACTTCAACGCCAAAAGTAGAAGTAAGTTGATCGAAGCACTCTTGTCTTGATAATCCACGACGAAAGTCGTAAAAAATCATCGCACGAAAATTTTCACGAGATAATTCCATTTTCTCGTTGAGATGTCACTGGAAACATAAAAAATTTTCAAATAATAAATATTATAATTGAGGTAATGTTAAAAAAAGTCAAACTTTTCAATAGTAATATGCCAGATGGCGCCTAAAGCGCTCGGTGTTGCCAAGGCTCCAATACATAAGTAGCGACCTAAGTAAGAGTAATTTTATTATTCAATAGCAATGATTCCAAAATCGCTAGTTTTATGTGTAACATCATCTGCGTGAAATATTGAGGGAAACTTGTATGTTTCTTTTTTGTATGGTAATGTCAAACAACATCAAATGGACGTGACTTTGAAGTGAAAACGTGATAGACAGACACCGTCACTTTTTCATTAATATTATTAGTAAGTTAAGTATTTATAGAAAAACTATTAATATAAACACGTAGATAATACACACACACAGGTCAAGATCTTGACTTTATGTAAACATGAATAAAAACACTTTTGGAGTTACTGTCAACTTGAATGATAAATGGCTTGACCTTGGCATCAACTCACAATTCAAAACAGTACGACAAAACTAAACCTTACTTACTTACTTTAGTACAACAAAAGCCATTCTTCCAATCAGTAACATTTATTAGGATTCCGTTATTAGATTTACTTTCATATGTGACTAATATTGGTTCGCAATATCTACCTACCCAACTTCATATTGGGTATATCGACTCGACCCACTTTATGAGATCCTTTCTCTAGCCACCGATACTCAAAATGTTACAATTATATTAATCGAATCACGGAAGTACCGGTAAATAGACCTTTCAAATTGGGATGACATGGGTTCAATTAAATTTCCGCCCCCAATTTTAGAGATCGTCGAATATAATAACAAAGGCAAAAAGGTACTTACTACAAACAAACCTTATGAGTAGACATCGCTATTTTCGCCTTCAGTTCACTTTTGCCTGAAATTGTATACACTTTTTGCATAATAATTTTCTGATTACTTACAATATCAATATCTATAAGGTAAGAAATTGATTTATAAAATAAGAAATTGATGTATTATTTATAATTCTGCTCATGTGATTCTATAATTCTCTGAAATGAAATAAGTAGGTAATGAATTTTATAATTAGCAAAATGATCGTATTTAATTTGCATTGTTTCTTTTTCATGTTTTTTTCATTTAGGTAATTATTATAGAGTGAAAGACGCCTTAGCTTTTGTTAAGAGTTGCAGAATTCACTATGGCTTTATATTAATAAATATTTTATTATTTGTTTCTGAAATTAGTCAACGATAGCCTTGTTTTCGACGTTTCAATAACAACTTACCGATTATTTTTTAGCAAAAATTAAAAAAAAACGCCATATTTAACAACATAATTCAAGATGGATATCTGAAGGTACGTATGAACTTTAAGGACCGTTATGACAGTCAACCTGGCTATAATTGAATTTGGGTTTAACTATAAATTTTAAAACACAATAAACAGTTTAATTTTTTTAATCCTAAAGTAATGTTAAAATATCACTGCATGAAACGAACACCACTTTGTCATTTTTCATTTACTTGTTGAGATATTGTAAGGTACACCTTGTAACGAAAGTTTGTTCGTGTGTTTCAATTCAAATTAATTCACAGAATTCATGTGTCTGCTGGGTGTTATGACAAAAGTTCGTACCTGCAAAATAGGGAAAATTTTGTTTTAAATGTAATAATTAATTATTACGTTAACTATAATTGTTGTTCTTATTATGTACCATCATTATTATGACAAATATTTTTTAAAACCTCAATAATTACCTACAGATTATATACGAGGGGCACACTGAAATGATCGGGAATAAGAAAAACCACATGCACGGTATAGCTAAATTGTATTTTATTGTTTTTCGAAGTATTCTCCGTTCAACTTAATGCACTTTTCCATTCGTGCAAACCAATCATTAAAACAGTAATTCCAGTCTGAAGTTGATGTTGACAAAATGACTGATTTGTACGCTTCCACAGCTGCTTCGGGGTCTTCAAATCTTTCATTCTAAGGAATGTAAAGAAATCGTTTGGACTCAGGTCAGGACTGTACGGAGGATAGCTCATCAGCTCAACGTTTTCCTGCTTCAAAAAATCATTTGTCTTCCGAGCCGTATGGGAGCTCGCATTATCGTGATGTAAGATGATGCGACCTTTCGGGTTATTTTTTCGAAGTTCGGCTATCATTTCTGGCAAACAAACCGTGATATACCACTCAGCGATAACCGTTCTGCGTTCCTGTAAAGGAATTTTAGCAACATGCCCCTTTTTCGAGACAAACGTAGCGACCGTTTTCTTTGACACGCTGCGGGAAACTTCGTTGGCTTGACCTCGTCTTCGAAGACCCAAACTGCTGACTGATGTTTTCTTTCAGGTTCGTATGAATAAATCCATGATTCGTCACCTGAGACGATATTATAAACGGCATTTGACTTCCCTCCGTTGAAGCGTTGCAGAGAATTCCGGCACCAATCTACACGAACCGCCTTTTGCTCTTCGGGCAAATTGTGAGGAACCCAGCGGGAAACTAGCTTTCTTACACACAGCTCATTATGTAATATCGACTGAATTGCAGTCATTCCGATACTGATAACAGCCCGAATCTGCTCGTATGTCACATGACGGTCATCTAATATAATAGTTCGCACGGTTGCGATGTTTTCAGGCGTGACCGCTGTTCTTGGTCGACCTGCAGAAGAAACAGTGCTGAGCGACACACGACCGCGTCGGAAATCGGCATACCAGCGGTATATTGTCGTTTGACTCGGTGCTTCAACATCATAAATCGAAACAAGTTTGCTGAGACATTTATCTTGAGATAAGCCGCGACGAAAATTGTGATAAATTATGGCATGGAAATGTTCAAGCGTGAGCTCCATTTCTGTTAACGACGTGTCAACTTTAAACCAACATAGTTTTTGTTTTTAATAAAAAGAAATAATTGTTTGAATGTCATTAAGATTCTAAGAGGCCAGTATTCAAATTCTAAAAAAGGCTTTATTATAACTCAATCCGAAATATTCTATTCCCGATCATTTCAGTGTGCCCCTTGTAAAAACAAACCGAAAAGGTGAAGCATAAATGACAGAAGGTATTATTAAATGGTCACATTTTATTAGGGTTTACCGAGGATTAGTTGAGAAAAGTGCGAAATTTTAGTATAATATAAAATTATACAAAATTTCTGTTATTTTAAGAAATAAATAATACGAACCGCCTAAAGCCACGACAGAGATGGAGGGAAAATATGTAATTAGATTACGGGTCGAGAGATTGGATTGAATTATGGCGGCATGTCGTGACAAAACAGCTTCTAGAAATTTATCAGACATTTTGATGTTATTGTTGCTGATTTTTAGCCGGAATGAGGTTAGATGTGTTGACTATTTGCCTCGAGAAAATAGACAATAAAAGCGGACAAATATACAAACGAATATATGTTTCACTTATGGAAAAACGCTAAACTGAGAGATATTATTACACATGTATGTTCACTTCTCGAGTGAATGCACAGCTTAGGACATCCACCTATAAGGTGGACAGAAGACGTTCTGATAAGAGCTGTGGGTCGATGGTGGATCTAGGCACTTCAATATAAGGGGCAGTGCAACTGGTGCAATTTAACAATTCCAACCATGACGTAGACTAACGTTGTCTTTGCTCACGCTGCCCCCACCAATATCCAATCTCTCCAAATTGTCCAAAACAGATTCCTGCAGAGAGCCGTGGGCGCCCCATTGTATATCTGCAGCGACGATATCCAAGAGCTTCAAGGAATTCGCCTTGAAGTACTACGACAAACTCTCTCGCCATCCTAACCCGTTAGTTCTCTGTTTTACATCCCCGCTGTTAACGATTCTCTTTCTCGTTTCAGAAGAAGATCTTAAGATATCCTGTTGGACCAGGATGACCCCACCATAGAAGCAAACGCGGCGTTTGCTGGTGATGATCACGACGCGCAGCTGCCCCGACACCGAGAAAGAAGAGGAAGATCGCCGCGCCATTTCTCACCTCCGAGGTATGAACAGGATACAGCACCTGCGAGGGACCTCCCGCCCCGGGGACCACTTGTGCCGACCGCGGCTAACGCCGTTGCTTTTGCAAGTGGCTTCCAGGGCTAGCGGACGACCGGTGACGGTTCCAAAGTCCACTATGGACTAGAACCACACTCTCGAGTGTGGTAAAAAAAAGCAGATTCACAATAATTTGTCATTATCTGTCTCACCGAAAGAGCTTTGAAAAGAGGGGAGCCGTAAAAATCGTTTCCAATATTATTAATAAAATTATATTATAAAAAAAATTACAAATCTACTAATGTGACTTATCTTTTTTGAAGTACTAGTCTATTTAAGCCAACATTTTCATTGTTTAGCGACTAGTAGTTCTACGTGAAAATCTTTTTAGAAACAATGCTAAAGGTGAAAACAGCAACAAGTGCTCTCAGAAACTCTCAATATTAGAGTGGTCACATTGTTCCTACATAGCAGAACATTCATAATACCGCAAAGGTATTTCCGAACTATGTCAACAACGGATAGCCTGTATATGTTTTAAGCCTAACTAAACACTGGAAGTTGTCGACATAAAATTGTCTACTAATAATATATGGGTAAATATAAGTATGCATGAATTCTCTCTGTTCACATTTGTAATTATAGATCTGTGTATCTACCTTCTACCTTCCATATGTATACGTATTTTAAAAATCGATGTGTGTATATGTTACCAATGGACTCCAAAACCGTTCAACCGATTTAGAAGAATTTTTCAGGCAATCTTCAGATTAGCCCAGCGGGTGAACTTGCGAAGTTTTGTAGCGATCGGATAAACAGATTTTTTTTTATTTAGATAATTTTGTGTCATGAATTGATACATAATGTACAAAATTCGATTTCTCTATTTAAAAATAAGAATGTAATTTGCAATGCATGACAAAAATATATGTGTATGAGCAATAAAGACTGAATAAATGTTTGCTGACTGAATGACTGAATAAGGTGTTTAACCTAAAGAACGTTTAGGTGGGTCTGTGTTCTCTCTTGTTACATTCAGTTCTGGTAAAATCCATTTCTGTTTTTGACCATTTCGTTTGATGACTCTACAAATACAGTGACAAAAAGTGGTGCGGACGAAGTCGCGGGTAAAATCTAGTAATTTATAATTATAGATAGATTTATCTGTCCAAGTCGTTCGAGGATAAAACTTAGTGTGCTTTATTGATAGTAAATGATATAATAACACCGCGTTGAGTGATGTATTTTTTCAAATTAACCTTGCGTTCAGTTATTGAACTGATTTAAGACGAATGGTGCTCTGAACGACCTCCCGTCGGCCTAATGGATATTCGAGCACGTTAAGGAAATACATTATAGTTAATAACAAAACGTGACTGATTGCTATGAAGAAAACTTTGACTCTCATAAATACATGTAAGTAGAAGTAAATTTTTTTACTCATCGATATCTGTAATTAAATGCAATTATTTTAAAATCAATAACTACACAGAACTACACACTCTTTTATGAAATACACGTAGTAGGAATACTCCTATATATTTGTGTTTTATTTTGCTGTAATATTATTGTAATGATAAAAAATACTATTTAAGTACAACAAATATTAAAAAAAAAACTGGAAGGAAAACACATATTTTATTTTTGTTTTGGTACATTTCTACGAGTATATGTAGCTACATCGCTACATAACTAAAAAGCCAAACATTTTGAAGTAGTTAATTATTCTACTTACGACTATCTCTTTATTTTATTTATAAGCTTACAGGTCCCAATATATTTATTTATTTTATTAATCTCTATTATATAGTAGTTGTTAAATAATATTTTATAATACATTAATATATGACTATAACTATTAATATACTCTATTATGTATTATTAAAAGTTTTTTACACATTCGTCACATTCGGTTTTCGCGGTAGCCTTTTTTTAGACCAAAAGACAATCCTTTGTCATAATCCGATGTAGTCTAGAAAGAGAAGCGTTCAGTTCAATCATATTATATTAGAATTTTCACTGAGTACATCTTTATTATTTTGTTTTGGCATACATCTTATACATTTCTTGGCGCTGAAACGTAGTCTCTTAACTATGGACTATGTAGAGAGCTATGCTCGTCATATTACATTATGTACCTAGATTATAAACTTCTCAACTTAGTGAGTAAAAACATCTTTAAAACCGAATAGAATATGACGGACCTTAAGTACGTAAGTTTCCATTCTAGTCTTAAAACAATCCCCTAATATTGAATTTGATGAACACGTAATCTGAAGAATGTATCCTAAACATATTTTTGTCCTAAATTTATTTCCCTGAAACATTCAACTAGCACACTTCGATACCAAATGCGCTCGGATGTTATCAAGAAGTTTTCCATGTTAGAACGATAAGATTAGATTTATTGATCCTTTGTAATAATTTTATTGTCCGAGCATTTGTCTGCATGATTGGAAACAATAATTTATGGTCATCATCAAAACATAACATAGGCAACAGCAGTTATTCGTCAATCACTGAGACGTGGATGAAGGAAGGCGTTGAAAATGCAATGCATGGTGGTATTTAAATGAATCACAGTGATATTGATTCACTTACAAAACATAGCCTACATACATAGATAATTTGCGAAATTTTGACAAGAAATAATAGCTTTTCTATGAAGGTTTGAAATAGAGCATAATAATATATAGATTGACAAGGCTACTTCTAACTTCAAAAAAATGTATTGAACAAAGCAAATCACGCCGGAGCAGCGCCTAGTTCTCAATACGATCCAATAATCGGCACTGATGTGCCAAAATATCAGTTGAATCCTTTTGACACCTTGCAACTTCGAACTGTTAAACGTCCATTGCTCACAAACAATTTTTACAAACCCCTTAGCTTAAGCAGAGAAGTAGCTCCTCTTTGTGAGTTCTCTTACAATGGTGAGTACTCTGATGATTGTTCCAATTAATGTCTACTCCGAAGTTTAACCATCGTACCATAGATGCGGAATTCATCCACATGATTCGGATAAGGCGTCCTTGCACATCAGTTTGGAGCAGTAGAACTTTATCCACCGGACTTGCGAATTTTAGAACAAACTCCTACAATTTCCACCTAACTAATGGACTTTTTCAAGCGAGCCGTAAGCAAATCCCTGCAGGTTCGGCACCTGTATCTCCTCTGGTAATTCTTGTCCTTAGACGACGGTAGCCACCTACCAGCAATTATTCCGTTGGCCTGCCTGCCTGGTACCCTTTACAATACAAATTTTGGTAATTTACAATTTACCTGAGACAGCCATTAAGTTTTAACAGTTTTCAACTGCTAAACAACAAGAGTTCATACTATTATACTTTACTTACTAAACAATCCCAAGAAATGTAGAAAATAATAAATAATTAATAACTTCGGATTTATTTTCACTACGTATTTATTATCCGTTGACATCAATTGACACAAGTTTAACGGTACACTGACATCGGCCCTATTCTATTCAATTGCATGGCGGGCGGCATTGATCACGCCGGAGCTGGTACACTGAATTAGAAAAATGTTTTATATCAAATGTACAGCACATTTATTACTACTGGGTTACAGATCCTAGAATAATTTATATACGCTTCCCTTAACGTTGTAGCGAGATGAAAACAGAACAGGGAAGTTGTTCAGTTTCTTCCCTATCCGTACTTGCACGAAGCGCTTTCTTATCCACGAGCCATATGTCATCATTGGCAACACATATTCGTCGAAACACAATGCAATAGTCGAATACAAAATAAAAGTCTTTTATGTTTTTTATGTTTAATAATAGTATGTTTTTCTTAATGGAAGTTTCTCAGTAAGGTTAGATTGATAACACAGAGGAATAAAGGGGGCTGTTTCACTTTTTAGGAGTTCCATATAGATAATTATACTATAGACATGTCAGAGAAAGAGGGCAAGGATTAATAGATTATTTACTTATAAAATTGATGGTACGAAATATGGGCTGTGGCATCCCTTACTCATTACCAAAACACAACAGCACACATGCTGCTATTTCGTGGTGGTATTTTGTAAGGAGGTGGTTACTGCCGCCAGACCGGGTGCCCTTGACTGGTTGCGAAACGCCCTGACACTATTTGTGGTTTAATAAGGTTTTTTTTGTTTGCCTTTCTGAGCTTCAATAATTCAGTTACAACAGGTATTTATTCTTACATTTTGTCACAAGCAATGCCTTAATAATGTATTTAATATGAAATAAATATTGAATTATGTGAAGTTTTATAAAATTTTCGTCCATAAGTAAATTACAGCCGCAACTTTGAATCTTCATTGGGAGAATTGTTCACCCTGTAACAATACCGTGACCAAAAGCCAGTTGAAACATGGTTTTACAAGAGAGAATAAAATCAAACAGTTAAGAAACAAATATCGACTTGTGGACGTTGAATGAAGGTCTTTAAGACCACAGCAAATAATACTTAACGAAAGATTCATCCATGGAATAATTCAAGGCGATGCTTGTGGCGGAAAGAAGAAAGGCGTCTTGGTTGAGAAGTCTAATAGAATGAGTCAAATTGGACAAAAGATTTTTATTTAGAGTCTCAAAGAACATATCTAAAATTCCCTAGACCTTCAATAGAAAATAAAAACACTTTTTGCTGTGGCAAATACGAAATGTTCAGGTACGTATTTTTCTATCATAAACTACTTTAACAGACATAAAATGTGTGTTACTGTTATTGTGTTATCCATAATATCAATTTATCAAAACCATTAACATGAGACGCCAGCTGTAGGTATACCTGTGTGTGGTGTGCAAAATGGGTGAGGTGTGAGCTGTTCTGTTGTACACGGCAGCGACAGATCGTGGGAACGAGGTCACTCGACACGTGTCGACTGCCCGGTATTATTTAGGGCGGAAACAGACCATTGACATCCAACGCGACAAAAAACATATACTAACTTGGCGAAATTATAATTCATGTTTTAGTCATATTTAATAGCTTGTATTTAGTAGCGGCAGCGTATAGAAGATTACGTATTATGTGCTGTTGTGGTTCGGTGAGTAATAAACAAATACATATTTTCAACTGTATAGATCGAGACAAAAGAATCCGAAATGTGAAATTTAACACCACGTGGTACAAAATCGCTCCGTCCATCGCCAACTTTACAAGGCTATGCCATGGCCATCCTGATTATGGCGATCAGGATCAATATTTCTATAGGAAAAATTTCCCAATGCCCTCTTTATACATATATTTTCTAACATACTTAATATTTTTGGTAATAAATCACAGAACTCATTCCTCTATCCCCTAGTTATAGACTGCAGTAGCCGATTACCATCAAGTGGACCGTCAGCTTGTCTGCCGACCTTTAATTTGAAAAGTATTACAATTTCTATGAGTTGAAATATATAACTATACAGAAACAGTTCCTAAAAACCAGGAATAAGTTGAATCTGGATGACTTTGAAATTAGTTCTTGAAATAATCATTAATATATAGTCTGTTCTAGAGATATCGAGAATGCTTTGGATCTGGGTGATGAAGAACTGTCCTGGAAGAAGATAAAAAGATAGAGGTAGCGAAATAATAGCACGTGTGCTACGTCGGGTTGTCAAAGACCATTTCCCTATCCCTTGTCTATTACCTTTTATGTTATCAAGACCTGGAGCGCACTTACATCCCCCTCGGTGATGCTTGTTCGTCGGTAATTATAGATATTAAAATAATGTTTACGGCACGATTAATGTGTCCTTTAATGATTATATTAACTACTAGCTGGGTCGCAACTTCGTAGATAAGCGTTGTCTTCAGTATTGCGCGTAACTTTTTTGTTGTTCAAACACTAAATGTTACAGGAAGCTTGCTACATACAATACATCAGTGAAAACCGCATACAAATGGGTTAAGTTATTTCCGAGATTGGCGTGCACAAATGCACATACAAACCGACAAACAGACAAAAAGTCTAAAAACTGTTTTTTGACCTCGATAACATAAATAAAACGTGTACAAATTGTTTTTATGAAAAAATTATTTAATGTACAGACACTGCTCGTTTACAATTTTATTATATGTATACATACCTATATATATTTTAAATAAAAATTGTTTACATTGCAATTGTTTTGCTTTATACACATTAATTTCAAAGATGTTCATATATATAGGCATTATTTTTTTTTATTATGAAGTTTAATCGTATTGTTCTTGACTTCTTATCATTTTGATAAAATGTGATAATTGCATGATAAAGATACTTATCGCCATTTGATTAACTTTATACAAATTGATCATTAGCCATGGAGAACTTCTTCCGACTGGCCTTAAACATTCTAATGAAAATTAGACATTGCAGAGAAAAGTAGATGTTTTGTAATTAAGGTCTTAAAAAAATTATAATATAGATTAAAATTGGACCTTTGCTGTATTTTTTTTTATACTGTAAAATCTAACATTCTTTAATAATTGAATTTAAAAAAAAAGTTTCGACATATTTATATTAATTCTACTTGTCAAAAATCACGAAGTTTCCGTTTAGAGGTAGGGGGGCGTAAGGACGTAAGTAAGGACATAAATTACATAAGGACGATTTTGGCCATTTTTGACCCCACGTAAGAGCTAGGATCAGGGCCTTGATTCTGTATGGCGATTATGATTTCACGCTTTTGTTTTACCTTGTCAAAACACGTCAATGTCTTGTTATTGCATTTATTTATATGTAAGAGAATAACTTTTTAACAGATATCGTAACAATTTGAGGATATGACGTGGTTTCGAAGTAAGGAATCGCTATGTGGCGTCAGTGAATTAGGGTCAAGGGCATGTAGAGACCCTTACATAATTAATTAATGGCTCGTAATCGCCTTATCGAAGAAAAGTAATAGTGTACGGAGCACAGGAGATTACGTCTGTCGATAAGTAATACGGATAGACCGTTGTTTCTTAATGCAGTATAAAAAGTACAATATGTTTACGCATACCTCGCTGATTACTCACGAGACCACTCGCGATTGCAATTAAGCAGCTATTTTAGGGTTACTGTGAGCATAGTATGACTCACGTTATGAACTCAATCCACGGAGAACACTTCTTCATAGTTGTCCAATCTCTCTGCGCCGAAAGTACTTCGTTATTAGACAATGTATACATATAATAGATAGAAAAAGCCTTGATTATTATTAATACATAGGTAGGTTATCATACACTTATCACGTGTTAGATGTTCTTTCACGCTAATCTCCAAAACAATGAAATTTCGCGAAAGTATATGGTCGGTTCCGCCTGGAAAGATAAGATATAATTTTTGAAGATACGCCGACTAAGTCACGGACAAAAGCTAATGATATTATAAGACCCTTGCTTAACTTGATCATAGGTGAGATTTACTATTTGTGAAAAATTCTATTTAAAAAATAAAATAAATAAACGGTAACCCCTAACTAAAGGTGAACTACATTTCAACATTATACTCTTGTGTCACATAGAAATTTACTCCTACAACGAGCTTTTCCTGTGTAAACGGAACCAATTACTGGCTCCCATGATTGAAGAGCAGTCCATTGGACGTCTGTGGACTGTTACATTATTATATGTTACTAGACTACATTCAACTCGGGAAACCAAGAAAATATATAAGTACCGACACCCTGTCTAGGAGGACAAAGTCTCTCACGAATTTTTTATTTATTTTCACTAAAATGGAAAAAGCTGTCAATGCACTAGAAGGTACGTGCATGACTTCCGTCGCCTTTTAATACAATCAACGGATTGCTTGCATGCTTCCCAACCTTGTTAGGATAATGGCTAAGAGATAATGAGGAGATAATGGAATGGGCTGGAAATTACCTTGATCATTAACCAAAAACATAAAATAACAAAAAAAACATAAGCGCTGTTATTTCATGGCGGTCTTCTGCTATAGAGTCATTACTACCATTAGTAGAACTGTCCAGTTTATGAGTATGAATGGTAAAGTTGCCACTACTGACACTATATGGGTATTGATAATTCTCAATCAATGTATACATGCTACCTTCTCGGACATCATTTCTCATATAACCACGATTTAAAAAAATTCAGACCTGCAAACAAGTATGAACGGTGGACTCAACCAATGTTTATTAAACTCACGCAACGCTAACACCCTGCCTTATTATTATTATACAGAATTCTGACAGCAAGTATGTGTGGTACTAAATAAGGCATCGACCCTACACATCAATCAGTCTACCGAGCGAGTAATAATCTAATCTAGGCACACCGTAACTGCGTAGTACTCGTAACATTATGTCTTCGCTGATCCTAATATTTACGAACTACAAATTCAAAGTGTATTTAATAAAGTTCAGAGTGAAAATGTTAGATGTATCAGTTTGTAGTTAGCCCACTATAATAAAATTATTTCTAAAAAAAGAAATTAAAACATCTGTCGAACCATATTCAAGAAGCGCTTTATTCTTTAATAATTCAATCTATTCTTAATATGAGCCTTTGTCTTATTCTCAACTTTGGGGCTATGCCCAAGTGAAATTGTGTGCATATATTTTATCTACATCTGGAATAGTATCATCATATGGAATAGTATCATTAAGATTAAGATTTATATTCAAATATCAAATATGGTAAAAGCAGTTGTTCCTAAGATTACTCTCCACATATAAATAAAGTTACAAAATCCTCACGCGCCTCCCCCTCTCTCTCCCCCCTTTCCATTCTCCCTCTCCCCCTCTATTTTTATTTTATGTGAATAAAAATAATCTATACTTATAAAATCGTTTGTCTTATCAATGCAATGTATTTATTTTATAACGTAAGCATAAAATAAACCTAAAAACGGATTTTCGTAAAATTTCCACTCCGTGCGATGCAGGGGGCGGGTCGCTAGTAAAATGATGAAATATTAAAATGAATGATTTTAAATGTTTTATTGTAATATATATAATATACACATTATTATCAATATACACAAGACACGTAACATCAAACTAAATAAAAATATTAGCTACGAAACGATTTCTAAGACGAGGTGCTAATTATTTTACTTCTTTGTTAATATGCCCTTGAAGTACTAAAAACGTTCGTTTGGAGTGTAATATATAATTATCTGAAACCGACCGATAATGTAATACCTACATCAACACATTGATAATAATTTGTACCAGAATATTGGTCGTGATTTCATAAAAACACCACGTTTCCTGTGATACGTCTTATTCTTAAACCAAAGACTTCTTTGTAACCTATTTCCATCATGAGTAAATGTTTGTTTTCTCAATCTTGCCAAAAAGTCCCTTCGTACTCTTCAGCTGACTCAGGAGTTTAAAATTTTAACTTATTAATTTATTATTGCTTGTATAATGCTTTATACAAGCAATAATAAATAATAATGTAAGAAATCATCCATAATACTAAAAAAAAATAGTGACATGAGTACAACAATCACACGTCGATCCGAAAAATTGTATATGCCAAATATAACTACGCATATGTATATATAAACTTCGCATATACAAAGAAAACGTTTTCTGTGTGTCAATACGTATATATAACAAATTGCCCGATGCCTTCAAGAGTGTTCCCATAAATTTGATGAAGAGAAAGCTGTCCCAATGGCTAATAGAAAAGTGTTTTTACAGCCTTAAAGAATATTTTAATGACAAGGAAAAATAACTAATTAAATGACCAATAATGTGATTAATTCGTGGTATAATGTAATTTTATAATTTTCTATATGTATTTTATAATTGTTTTTTAAATTATAATACATATTTGCACGCCTTAAGAGCAGAATGTAGCGACCAAATTAATAATGTAAAATACATCTTGTTCTGTAAACCTGCATTCAGCAAATAAATATTCTTATTCTTTATTACAAACTGCGGTCTGGACTCTCCTCTTGAGTTGTCAGGATTATGTTATTTAGGATTCCTACGAGAAACGCCTTAACGCGTAGGTAACCTTTCGCTTGACCTTAGTTTAGTAACATTCTGCTGTACAAATTGATTAATGATGTAGAATAGCGATTAGAAATTTTACAAATAAGTTTTGATGCTTCCTACAAAACACAAGTTTTTTTTCAACTTGAATAATTTTGCATTCACAATAGCGGTTTACAGTAACTGTATGTTAAAATGTGTAATTAAAAAAAAACCTTACAAATACCATACAAACATTTATATTTACTAGGTCTTTCGTTCATGCATTTAAAGCACTATTTACATTCCTGTCTTCTTTCACTAAATCGACGGATCATCTTGCGAGGGATAGCGTAGGGAATGATAATGAAATTTAAGAATGTAGAAAATAAAACTTAACTTTAATATAATAAGCAGACACTATTAACTAATGGTTCAAGGCTTGAATTTATTCTAATAGTTTGTAGAAGACACAAATAAGTGAGTAGTAGCATTTAAGTAGTTTCGAGTTTTTCAGTCCTAAATTGGGCACCCCGTTTAGTGGTTAACCTACCTTTACTGACCACTGTGGAGAAAAAGCACGTGTGTTGTTATGTTTCGGTGAGTGAGGAAGGGATGCCAGAGACCATTTCCCTATTTCTTCCTAATCCCTTATCTTTAACCCTAAGATAGAAACCTAACACACCACCAGTCCGGGTGGGTTTACCGAAAAGTATGTTACAACAAGTTCAAGGATCAACGCGCGATGACGAATATGCGACCGGTATTCAGAAACTGGCGCGAGAGGCAAACGACCTCAGCTATAATAATATGTGACCTATGGTATCTGAAATGTTATAGAGAAACGCAGTATTGAGACGATACAAAATAAGGGTAAAGACATTTCGAGGGGGAAAAAACTAGAAGAATGAACACTTGTGATAAATTAAAAAAAAGGTACTTAGAAATTTTGTAGAATAAGAATGTAGAAATATCAATAGATAGTGTCGTTTTATTATTTCAAGATAGAAATGGTAGACTATAATTTTATCAAAATATGTAAATCCCAATCAAAAATGAGAGGGCACTACGACCCTTCTTCAATTCAATGAAGCTAGAACACTATGTGACACTATACTCAAATTAAAATACACAAAGTAGAAAAATAATTGTAATCTTATATGTAATATGTATTGTATTTAAGATTCCTCAAAAAATGTTAACAACTAAGTTAACAATCTATATGTATTTTCTATCAATACATAATGAAGTATCACTAGTTCAGAATCTGCATTCAGAACTAGTGGTAAATACAAAATAATTGACTATTGTAAGACATTAAAATTTGGTCCTGTGAAATAAAGAATTACAATTTTTTTAATACTCCTGGACGCTATTATGATACATACTCGTAGTAGAGATATATTGTATAATGTGTTTCAGAGAAAAATCTAAGCGACATGAGTGACGTGATATCTTTCTTTGTAAATCTTCAATTTTTTCTTATCCGAATGTCTATGACACATAAATATATTGGAAAACTATTCGTATAAGTACAACAAGAGCATTGACTCTCGACCTTTTATTCCTCGAGGTCGATGTAACCGACCGATCAGATTTCTTGTGCGACACCATTTTGATTAAAACTCTTATCAACATTTTGAACACATATTTTTTTTATTTATTTAATTATTTTCAAGGAAAAGTTACAGTGATATTTATACAAAAATTTACTTAAAAACTAAATGACAGATTAATTTGACACCATTTACAATTTTCCGCATATTGAATCTATATAAAATAAGAAAATAAAACTATTTTGAGCTTAATAAAAAAAAAATTAAAAGGAAAAGGAAGTAAACAAATAAAGTAAAAAAGAAAAGAAAATATTATATTCGGAAAAGTTGCCCTAAATTTGATAAGTACTTCTATCACGAAAACAAAAAAAAAAGAAAACCACAGTTTAATTGACATTACTTAAGTTTGGCGATGAAGCACCATGCAAGATGACTTTTTATAGCTGGTTTGCAGAATTCAAACGTGTCAATCTCAGTGACGACGTTCGTGATGATCGCCCGTAAACCGTCGTCGAAGTGCATTTAAATAAATTCTATTTTGATCATTCCTAGTAACTTTTTCTTTATTTATTTTTTATTTACGGAATGAATATTCTCGAAATAGTGTGCCCCACGTAGAACAAAGTTGTATTTTTGTATGTTTGTAATGAATAAACTCAAACTACTGGACCGATTTTAAAAATAATTCTTTCACCTATAGAAAGCTACATACGACACGCGGACGAAGTCGCGAACAAAAGCTAGTACAATATACATTGCTAATATATAAACAAAACTTTCTTGTTGATAGCTCTTTCCATAAGTATCAAAATTCGTTTGTAAAAATTTTTACGTAAATTAAATTTTCTACAATATTTGTCTGAAACTTCTTTTCTAATTTTTACCATTATGTATAATTAAAAAAAAATTATTTTCACACCCACCCAATATTACATATAGAAGCTTATATCAAAAATGCCCCTGAACTCAAATTTTGATTTGTTATTAATTTTTCCTGTACTAAAATAATAATGTAATCCTCTGTCCCTGTCTAATCCAGATCGCATTCTATGATCAGCTCCTTTCATAAGGCAATAAACATGAGCATCAACGTATAAGGTAATAAAATTCCTGAGCATCAACGGAAAAGTTATTCAATAGTAACTTGTAAGACTTCCAAGTTCGTGTAGTAGTTCGAACTATCAACAGTATTAGGCTCTATTTGTTGTGTACAAATTTTCGGCTTACAATGTGGGTAGAAAAAGTTTACGTAGTGTATTTTAGGGGAAAATTCTGTTAATATTAACAGTTAATACGAAGAGAGATTGAAGAAAATAGAAAATAAATAATGTTAAAGTTTATGTTACCGTTACTAAAAGATTTGCACATTAAATATTTATATGTATGTATATGAGCTCTGGCCAGTCAACGATATTTTAGGAAGTGCAGATTACTTACATATTTTTATGCTGTTCTGAGCTCAGTGCCTAAAATGTAAGACTGCATTTTTGCCTATTTGCCTACAATGCAATGAATACCAAAAAGCCGAATTACTAAAAAACTGATTGGATTTCGAATATGATGATCGTGTGATGATGAATACTCCTACGTAACTGAAAAATTGAATGCTAGTTTGGTTTTTGGAAATCATTTGGAACATTGACTTCAAAGTCTGTTAGAATGTAAATAAATAAATATTAGAAAGTTACGTAAATGGTCATAACGATAACAGATAATGTTTTCATTTCGGGAAAGTAATAAAGAACGAACCGATTCATGAATTCAGAGGGCAATGTAGCAATGCAGAACAGTAAACGTTAGCATGTCTGTACCAGAAGCGTAGTCAAGGAATAAAGCAAAGTTTTATTGATTATACAAATTCTTGGACTGGGGTGAAGATGGATGATGGCTATATATACAGGCTTTTCTAACTAATAGGTCGGGGAAAAGGTTTCTTCGCACTTTATATGAAAACTCAAGACATTTTTTTACAAAGTTTATTTACATTTAATTACATTATATATTTACCATTTTGTTCAATGACTTTTTGCCACTTTTTAGTAACACGATCCCGTTGCTGTAGAAATTTTGGAGACTTCTGATCAAAAAAACGCGACAAGTAGTTTTGGCAGACCTCTCTTGATCTTAACCTGACATTGCCTAAAGAATTCTGAAGAGGCAGAAACAGGTGGAAATCGGAAGGTGCAATGTCAGGGCTATATGGCGGATGCATTAACACCTCCCTGCCAAACTCTCTTAATTTTTGCTGGTGGTCTAGTGTTGTCGTGTAGATAGACCACACCCTTTCTATTGATCAATTCCGGCCGCTTTCTCTCAACTTCTTGCTTTAATCTCATCAGTTGTTGGCAGTACATATCTGCATCGACGGTTCTGCCCGGCGGTAAAAGCTCATAATGAACAATGCCCTTCCAATCCCACCATACACACAGCATCACCTTACTGCGATTTAACTCGGGTTTTGGCACAGTCTGTGAAGCCTGACCGACCATTGACCACGATCTTTTTCGCAAGTTCTTGTCGTACGTGATCTACTTTTCATCACCAATCGTCAATCTCTTCCAAAACGTTTGGTTTCATTACGTCTCAATAAAGAATCGCAAATGAGTACACGACTCATAAGGTTTCTTTCAGTGAACTCGTGTGGCACTCAAATATCGAACTTTTTTGTGTACCCAGCTTTTTTCAAATGGATCAAAACTGTATTGTGGTCAATTCCCAGTTCTTTAGCTATATCGTAACTACTGATATGCCGATTTTGCTCCAAGTTTTCAAAAATTGCGTCCATTTTATCCGTAACAGGGCGACCAGAGCGAGGTGCATCTTTTGACATCAAAATTCTCGTATTGAAAACGCTTAAACCAACTTTGTGCTCCTCTTACCGACACTGCATTAGGTCCATAACCGTCACAATTTTTTCGGGGCTTGCGTTGCATTTTTTCCTTTTTTGTAATAAAATTTTAAAAAGTATCGAATTTCTTCATTAGATTCACTAATTTTGACAAAAAAAAACAAATGAAAAATAGCTCGAAAAAACAATTTACTAATTTGTTTCTTTTTTGAAATGTAACCTTTTTAATGTCATCAAAACCAGCCAGATACAAATAGCACAGCCAAAGAGATTTTAATACAAGCGAAAAAAAACTACTTTTCTCTGACCTAATATTTACATTATTGCACACATAAATATATATATTCCATTTTTAAGAAATTGCGCGGATAGAGGAGTGTGAAATTTGCTAAAGTTTATATGGAGAAGGACTGGAGAAAATTTTAATTAAGTAAAGCTAAGTACAATTAATTATGTAGGTTCTCGACTAGAGACCGACGTTCCTCGGGTTCGCCAATATTCAACATCATTTACATAATGTAATAGCCTATGACCATCTGGAATCATGTGTCTTTCAAATATTTCGAACTGGTACAATGGTTCCAGTCCAGAGTACAAATCCCTCCAAACATTAAACAAACAAAATCGTCTCTCTATCAAACAAGTATAATCCATAAAGTAAACGTAGTCTGTGTAGGTAGACGATCACCGCGATTAGGCAAATCATCGGGCTCGTCCATGCAAGGGGGAGGCGGCCGTTTTATCGGTTCGATTTCAAACTGTATTCCCCGGCAATAGCGACTTTGGACTGCCACTTCCGTGGACAATTAGCTTTATTTTAACGGGCAAACAGGCAAACATGGCGGGTTAACAACCTCGCTACGCGAAAGTGAAATCCGTCACTTGTTGCTACGTTACCGACCGAACGGAAACGTGCCTTGACTCTGAATTAGAATCTAAGGGAAATGTGGGGATGTATTTAAAATTCCTAAGCCAATTCGACAACGATTATAAAGAATACTCATAATATTCGTGTATCAAATATTCAGATAATTTATCTTTACAATTTAGAAAGAAATATGTGATATTATTTTTATTAAATTTTAAAATTATCTATACGTAGAAATTATAACAAAATCGCAAACGAGCCGTTTCTTTACATTAAATATTTAAAAAAAAAAAACAAATTATACACGTTGTAGTTACATATGTTACCAAAGTAAAAAAAATTGTTTTTAGAATTTTTGTCTGTTTGTGTTTTTGTGCACGCTAATCTCAGAAACGGTTTAACTCATTCGAATGCGGTTTTCATTTTGTATTGTAGCGAGCTTCCCGTGACATTTAGTGTATGTTTCATTCCAATTGGTTTTATTCGGCTATTCGGGGTGGAGACAAATTCAACAAATGAAACATCATAAAAATAGGTCCAGCCGTTCTCAAGTTAAATGGTGTAACTAACCAGTTTTTTGGGACATTGTAAATATTTTTCTAATTATTTTATGTACTTATAATAAATAAATAAATAAAATTTAGCCGGACTTTCATTCATTATTAATATTATTAGGTAAATACTTATTCATTTATTAATATTACTTATTTCATTATTACTTATTACGTATGTCACGTATCAATTGGGAGATAATTAGAAGTAAGAGGGAACGGTTCACGTCATAAGTGACATGTAGAGTAACAAAGATGATGCAGATAATCGCAAAGTAGTATATTATTAACAATTGCAATTAATTAGCCATCAATAAACTTATTAGTGAGTTATAACGTAACGTTACGTACATAGGTACGCACGAAATATAACCAAATATATTTGCATGAGAAGTAGGTACATCTAATCGTTTGAGAAATCAAAAATAGTCTTACCCAAAATTAAATCTTGAATTGATCTTGTTACAACATTTCAAAGAATTACCTGTGAAAAGAACAAATTCTTTATTAAAGTGAGAATAACACTAAGACGCAATTTTACAATTGCCTTTAATATAATTATATAAGACGGTTTGTAACACTACAAGTCTTAATGCAATGTGACTCGGTCAAAAATCTGAGCCAATTGTTCATCTTCCCGTGTTTTTATTTTATTACAATTTTTGTTTTACAGGCGAAAACAGCACACATACATATATACTTAAATTACATACTATATCATTGAAAAATTATATTGGCCAATTATAGGCATCCAAAACATTAACAATAAATCCACTGTGTGTGCATTTAGTTCCTAAAGAACTGGCATCCCAAGAATAGTGTAACCAAAATTAAATATCAACAAATTAAAAGTTACAAATTGCTATAAAATAAGAAAAATAAAACATTAAACAATACTAAAAGTTACAAGTAATTTCACATAAATTATTCAAA
This sequence comes from Bembecia ichneumoniformis, assembly GCA_910589475.2. Taxonomy (NCBI): domain Eukaryota; kingdom Metazoa; phylum Arthropoda; class Insecta; order Lepidoptera; family Sesiidae; genus Bembecia; species Bembecia ichneumoniformis. Next base: position 3,538,742 of record OU342537.1, on the reverse strand, counting down.
TCTTTCTAAAATATGTATGTGATATCAAAAAATAAATTAATATTTCTAAATAAATTAATATTCATTTATTTGTATAATTATCTTATTTATTGTTTAAAGACCACCAGTGGTAGTTACAAACATATGTACTTACAATTAAAAGTAAAGCATTATTTTTATATATATATATACTTACTTAATCTTAAGTACATGTTTTGATTTCATTAAAACCCAAATGGTAAATGGGTCAATCAACTTTTAAAGTACTCCTTTTGATGGTTCGTGTGAAGAAGTTTATAAAAAAATCTAGATAGAAATAATGTGTTTATTTTGATAGTTTATGATAAAAAAAATGTCCAAGTTTCTAACTTTAATAGTTGCTACGACGTTTAAGCGATATTTTTTGAGATTTTAACGAAATTGAACACAGGTATGGATTGATGTTCTACTGCGTTACCAAATAAAATATTAATTTTAGACAATTAAAACTGTCCATTTTTCAATTTTTATAATATTTATTTCTTTGTAACAATCCAACAGTTTGTCTTAATATATAATCAGCCTTTCTACTGTTTTACAAATCACAAAAAAATCCATTTTATATTTACTGCGTTACTTTGGTCATACTCAATGCTTAACTTTTAAAATATTCTAAGTTCAATTAGAGCAGTCTTCATTGTTATACACTATATAAGAAAATAGATCTTAGGGCACCTAAACACCTAAGTTTTATAAATGAATAACAATACCATTAATTACAAACTTTCGAAACATCCATAAATATTTGGGGACATTAGGTAACGCAAGAGAAATAATTTAGGTAACGCCAGAGAAAGTCTTGAAATATTGGTAACAAATGAAAATACTCTAAGTAACGTCAAAAAACTAAACATTCAATAAAAAAACTTAACTCTTTCTTCTTTTAATAAAAAAAACAATAAGTGAGATCAATCTTTACGAAACACTAATCAAACAATAAAACTTAACTCAAACTTCCTTTCCAAAAAAATAAATAAATAGTGAGATCATTGTTAATCAACTTCAAAGTACTTATCTATTTTCTTCTCAAAAACATTCACAGAATTTTTAAATTCGTAATATGTACGCTGTCCTTTTTTAATAATATCGGGATTTGGTAATTTTTGGACCACATCATCATAACGTAGCAAACATCGTTCACGTCTAACCGAAATCGAGTAGCCTTTTTATCAACTACTCTAAAAAATCATCACTTTAATTTCACCATCTTCTTCAATATCGTCTAACGTTTTACATGCGTAGGTGTACGTTTTCTGTTTCGTTGCGTCCACGTAAACATTTACCAGCAAAAAATTACCACTGGCAATAATTTTCTTTACCGTAACTTTGAGCAAGGATGTTCGTCGTCAGATGAGTCTCCTTATACGTATTCATAAATACGTTTTTGACTCTTATTAGTTACATCTTGTAACTCTTTACAAACTTTGAGTGCTATTAATGGATTTTTTTGAGGAACATCATCAGCAGATTGGACAGATAACAGCTCGTCATTTATGGCAATATCACAGTCATCAATAGTTTCTTAATCACCGGTCTTTCTTTTCTTGATTTCATATTTTTGAAGGTCTTTTTTATGGAATTACTCAAAAGTATGTATCTTAAATCATCTTTAGAAGTAATTTTTTCTGCTGCGTTATTCCTTTGATATCACTTCTTGAATTATTCGTACTTTTTCTTCAACTTTTCATTTTCCTTTATTAACATTTCATTTTCGCTATACACTTAAGACCGGTCTTTCTTTACCTTTTCCACCCTCTTACTTTAGCCGACGATGAAGTAGGTGATGTTACTGATAATGGAGTGGATAATATTTGAAGAAACCCTCAGAAAACTTGGTGATATTGAATCAGGTAGAAAAAGTGCAGTTGGAGAAGCTGGTGGTGAAATAGCTGGTTCTAGTGGTGATGCTGATGGCGGTGTAACGATCGGCGGTGTCACCAGGGTTGGTGATACTGATGTTAAAGTATCTGGTGGGGAAGTAGTAGGTAGCAGTGTAGTCTGAAATGGCATCACTGGTGGTGGTGTTGGCACAATTCATGATGGCGGCGTAGTTTGTGGTAGCAAAGAAAAATACTGGTTGTTAGATGACTAACGCAAACTTCTGAAACCTATAGGTCTGACTTGAACAGCTGGCGGATTGTTGAGTAAAGGTGGCAGGGTATTATTACGGACAGTTAACTTGAAGGCGTATTTACTAACGCTCTTTCTATCATCTGTCTTTTCTTCTTGGGTTCTCATTTTCTTAATCGTCAAATAACATTTGCATTGTATTTTTCTTTTGGAATCAAGTCTTTAACCAACCGTTTATTCTTGTGAACTCTTGTCTCTATGCTTTCGCTTCGATTCTAAATATTTAACTGGATTATTTTTCAAACGTCCCCTATAACGTCTTTGTTTCTCGGCCGCGCTAAGAGGCATTGTTGTATTTTTCAATTATCCAACCCTGAAAACCAAATAAAATTTGTGAAATCTACCGGAATAAATTCTTATGCAATTTTGTCATACTTTCTCTTGAGTTACTGGTTACGCAAGAGATCTTGTCGGTAACGCGGGGGAAAAAAATTACAGGTTATGACTCTTAAATCAATAATAATAGTAATGAACCAAAATATTTCGGCGGATCAATAAAAACAGACTTAAAATACATAAAGTTTAGGTAATTGTATCAAATTATTGTAGAAACTTACCAAAATTTTGGCAGTCTCGCAGCGGAACGATAATAAAACCACGCTCACTCTTCGACCGCTGGACGCGTACTGGCGGCGGTCTGGCGCGACATTTGCCGAGACACTTTACGCGTACGTGATATTAGACAAGCATTCATTACTCACAACAGTCGTTTGGCGCCATCTCTTGATAAGTTTAAGTAGGTACTTTAAACGTAACGCAGTGGAAGGGGTAACTGACGAATTTTTAGGGACATAGCTTAAAAAATTTATAAAAATTTTAATAAATAAAATATAACTACATCTTCAACGAAATATAAAACCTTGTTTAAATATGCTTCTGTAAAATATTTTAAATAAAGCGCCTTCAAAGAAAATATTAAAAAGAATTGTATGTAAACACACATACCTATGCTTGGGGACACGATTTTTTTGTATGAACGCTGAAGGTTTTCCGCTGCGTTACCACAAAAAGACGCATTTTATTGTATAATACATTAATGTAACAAAGGGATAATATCAAATAAACGTCTAATATACTAATTAATTATCCATAGTTTAAATATTTTAATATTAGTCAGTATTTTTGATTTTGAATGTGACGGGGACTAGAAAGGAGTGCCTTAAAAGTTGATTAACCCAAATAACATTTCTTCCGTGATACGAAGACACCACCAATCGAGTGTGTTCTGTCGTATGAATTCTAACATTATTTTAATTCGCACACTGTCCTTATAATAATAATTGTTCCACATCGGAACGAAATTAAACAACAGCTGAACTAACAACACTATAGATGTAAAATGTATTAGAGGCGTCATATATTCCTAATCAATAAAGTGCACAGTAGTATTCGTCGTCCTTTGAATGTGTTCATTAATATACTCAGACCGACAAAAACTAGTCTCAGACTAGTTACTCAGACTGACTAACTCAGACTGACAAAAGTCAGTCTGAGTTAATATAGTAGACTTTAGGCAGCTTCGAAAACGTTTCGAAGAACCCGCCAGACCACTCATTTATTTATATGTATTATATTATTTCGATTTTTATCGAACTCAAAAGTTCGATAAAAATCGAAACTTTTGAGAATCATTGTTACCTATACTAATATTATAAAGAGAAAAGATTATTATGTAGATATTTATGTGTTTTTGTAAGTTTGTAATGAATAAACTCAAAACTACTGGACCGATTTAAAAAAATCTTTCATCTATAGAAAGCTACATTATAGGCCACTCACCCTCACCCATCTCCCCCCTTTACCCCCTTATATACAAATGTATGTTTGTAATGAATAAACTAAAAAATGATTAAAAAATATATTATGTCCACCCCCTAGTTTGTAATGTCTTAGATATTTGTTATCCTACAAATATTATAAATGGGAAAGTTTGCGAGGATCTATGGATGTTTGTTACTCTTTCACTTAAAAACTACTGAACGGATTTGTATGAAATTCGGCACACAGTTTATTATCTGAATTAACATATAGGATACTTTTTATTCCGGATACTTGAAGGATACTTTAAAATGTTTGGTTCTCGAGGGATCGTCTAAAAATATAAAAAATTGGACTCCATTATCGTCCCAGCGATAAAGATGACAGTCGCGGGCCCCAGCTAGTAAAAAATAAAATTACATTAATTGATTTAATATGTGAAGCGAACTTTGGATTCCCTTTGTAAACTGATTTTCCTTTTTGATGTAGTTGTTGAAAGTTTTTTATACATGGTTTTTGATACCCGTTACGGCAGACTTGTGTAAATACGTGTACGAATGAATAGTGTGGTATAATGTATATACATTATAATATATTTAGTCTTTGAGCAGTATTGTAAATATTATTTGTAAATAAACTGTAAATATAAATTAGTTGACTAATTTATCATACCACATCCAACCAAAGTTTTATATCGGCCAGAGTGGTGGCCGAACATAGTTATATTAAATACATACTTTAATATATACTTTATATTATTATAATAAATAGAAAAGGCAACTATAGTTAGTTATACCATTAGATTTCGTCAGTTACAAATATCGAACATTTTAGTAAGACAATGCGTCATTAAGGACACTCAAGGACAACTGAGAATGTTTTGGTTCGCGTCGTAATAGAATGTCAACAGACCATTCAGAGAAGTTATTTAATACGAGCTATTTCCGAGGACTTCGTTCGCGTATAAATTAAAGCCTATGTGCTATTCTGACGTATTAACTATTTTATGGTGAAGTTTCATCAAAATTCGTTGAGGCGTTATTGCCTGAAAGAGTAACAAACGGTTCATACATTTATCGTATCAAATTGAAAAGGACAATAGGAATGCTGATTGCCCAACATATGGCGTCTCTGATACTTAACTAATCTATAGTGTGAGTGCCACTAGCATATGGCGAGGATTATTGAAACGAATGGCGTCTGTTTTATTTTGAATAACTGTTGTGTTATCATGTAAAACAAGATCACTTATTAAAAGTGATAAAATACTCGTGGAATACCAACCTATCAATCGATTTTTTAATTTAAATGTTACACAACATAATAACATTGATATCCTGCTGTGTCCACCTTCGGCCCTAGTGACGCGAGACATGGCCTGCCATTTAAGAATTAAGCCTGTTTGAGAGTATCTCTCTTAGTCATAACATCCTCACTCTATAGCCAGTTGGAAAATTATACGTTTAATTTTTACTTTATCATAAGACCTAGGAGAAAGACTTAAAAGGTAGACCACAAATACGAAGGGCAGACGAAATTGTTGCATTCGCTGGGAATGACTATGGATGCATGCTGTGGTAGGAACAAAGAGGCTGGATGAACAAGAACAAATGAAAGGGGCTGGAGGAGGCTTTTAATAAAAAATACTACTTGTTCGGGACATCCTGCGACTACTAAATTATTACCTTGGCATCTGTGTCATCACAATCTATACGTATAATAAAATCGTAAATGAGCCGTGTCTGTACATTAAAGATTTTTTTTTCATTTGTACACATTGTGTTTGTACTTATGTTACCGAGATCAAAAAAATAGTTTTTAGAATTTTTGTTTCTTTGTCGGTTTGTCTGTGCGTTTGTGCAAGCCAATCTCGGAAACAACTTAACCCATTTGAATGCGGTTTTCACTGATGTACGAGTATTGTAACATTTAGTGTTTGAACAAACAAAAAAGTTACGCGCAATACCGAATACCACGCTTACCTACGAAGTTGCTTCCCGTAACATTTAGTGTTTGTTACATTCCAATCGGTTCACAAACAAAAAAGATACGCGCTATACCGAATACCACGCGTACGATGTTGCGGACTCAAGTAAATAATAGAAATAAGTCATGAAGAAGCAAGCCAATGATACTAAATTACCTGTAATAATTTTTTTACCAACATGAATTGATAAAAAAAATTAAGGATAATTAATATTTAAAAAAAATACACTTATATTTAAAAATACACTTTTATATTAAAGGCGGTATTCAATTGATAAGAACTATACATATAAAGTGACACTGCCTCATTAATCCCTAATCACCCAACATTAAGATTCTTTCCCAACCCGTTACCACCGAGCAATTTATTCCTTGACAAGGACAAATGGGAACGCTTTAGTAAACAGTAAAAATAAGATGGGCCACGAGAACGCGATAACGCGGCCGGGAGCTTACCGTCGCACACGAGAATGGGAGTAAAAGATACCCTATTTCGGAAACATCTTCACATTTGGGAGCGTATGAACCATTTACTTGAGCACGTCGTCTAGCGCTCACGATCCGTAGCAAAAACTAGGACATATTGGTGGCGCTTTATTTACAAGACTATAGGTGTACAAGAATAGAGTGTGCCACAACAACAGGCTGGTCGCAGTTGGTGTTGGAATACATTAAAACAAATCTGTCTCACTCTAAAGACACATCTACATATGGCGCCAGCTTTGCCGTCGGCTTTGACGCAGGTTCTATCGCTAATTTTAGCTTGCCGCAGTTGCCGAAGTATTCGCGCAGCCCGTTTGGCGGCAGTGACCATCCCTTTACAGGAGACCAACGTGAAGTAACAGCATTGTGCTGCTGTGTTTTGGCGAGTAAGGAATACCAAAGCCAATTTCCCTAACTCTTCTTAATCCCTTATCCTTAATCGTATAATGTATTGCTAATAAGTGACGGTAGTCACCTATCATCAAGCGGACCGAGAGCTGATATCCAGCTCACACACGTATGTCCAAAGTTTACCAGATTCCAATTATTTTTATTCATTTATGTAGCTTCATTCTCATAATCGTAATGCTTATAGACTACCAATAAATTTAAGATATCAAATATCTTCTAAGTACATTTCTATGTATAATCGTGGCTATGTATATTTCTATGTATAGCGTAACCTTTTTGTTTGTAAACCTATTGGAATAAAAAAAATCTACAATACATCAGTTGAAACCACATTCAAATCGGTTAAGCCGTTCCTGAGATTGGCGTGCACAAACAGAAAAAAATTTAAAAACTATTTTTTTGACTTCGGTAACATAAGTAACACTTACAATGTGTACAAATTGTTATTTATTTTTTTTTTTTTTTTGGAAAAATTTTTAATGTACAAATACGGCTCGTTTATGATTTTATTATAAAATCTATAGATATAGAAGAATAAAGTCATTGCTCCACTAACTTCTTCTAAACCACCCAATGAATTTGATATGGTTTTCATTAATAGAAAGAGCGATAAAGGAGGAAATTATGCGTATAATTAGCAGAACAAAAAACATTTTTGTCTGCAAGTTCAGTATAATAACATTTATCTTTTGAAATAATCCAAATAATATTTTACAATTCATGTAACAGAAAGAAATCTTTCAACGACAACATTAAAATTTACAACCATTATAAACAAGTCTTTAACTCACTCGCATTTGAACGGTGAAAATGATCACAGATAAGAAAGGTCGGGCGGGCGCATTTGACTGATAACATAAAAATGAATTAAATGTTTGTCAGTCAAATGTAAGAATGTCGTACTACATTTTATTTTATTTTATTTTATTTTAAAGGCCATATTCTCTCTGCGGTTATAATGAGACAGTTACTCGGCCATTCTTAAATATTTTCTGTTCATTTCAAGCAAAATATGTATATAAGGAACATGAATGACCACGAGCCAGTAGTTACAAATTTCGTCAAAGTAAAACTCTCTGAAACTCTGAGTTATCGAGAGGGACTAGGTCATGAAAATCTTTGCCAGCTGACATTTATATCTTTTCATAAAGAATCTTGTGAACGTACGAAAATAAATTTTACGATGTCGATATTTATTTTTTGAGCCGAAGGTCATTTATTGGGCGAGTGTTTGATAGTCTGTACCATATTGAGAAGTACCATTGAGTGGTACCAAACACACAACAATACACACAGCACACCCGCACACACACACTCGCATTAACATTACGAACTCGCTCACCCTCATACATATGCGTTTATATGTATGTATTTATGTATATATGTACCTTTTACTTGAATGTATATTTGTTATATTATTATTATTTTCTTTTTGTACTTATAAATTGTAATTTGCCAGTAGGCTTCGTAAAATTTTTATTTTATTTAATATGTATTTGTAATTTTTTGTATGCTGTTAGGTTTGCTATTCAATAAATAAATAAATAAATTTTCAAGTGAGAGGAAATCATTGAAAAAAAAAAACAGGGAGCCGCAGCTGACGTTCACAAGGCTTCATGATAACACTAACAAGCATTTTACGACTTATCCCCTGAGAGAACTTGGTCATGGAAATCTGTTGCTGGCTTGCGGACTATAGTATCGAACGAAGTGGAACAAGTAGATATTAGAAATAAAAATAAATGCTATAAGCACAGTTCCATAAGCTCCATCACACCTCGCCTTTATTACAACAAATAAATCCGACAAAGTCGACGGTCACGCAACGGCACTCACTCGGCATGTTGGCTCACGTGTGCCAACTGATTCGCTAATTGAATAAAGAACACAAATCTGGGCATTAACGAACGTACGTCACGTTATACAGAATTAATATTGCATTTCAGCTTTTTCTATAAGTACTTTTCAACAGTGATGCACGCGCGAATGAGGCCACTGAAAACAAAATAGACTTAGAACAATGTGAAGTAATCGAATGTAAACGGGACAAGTGCGAGTTGAACTCGCGTAAAGGGGTTCCGTACGATGTTACCTACAGTACGATAATATTGAGTGATTTTCCATGTCATTTTAATATCATGGACTTCTTATAGGTTTTCCTATAATCTATAAGTAGAAAACTAATTTCTGTATTTTTTTTTCAAAATTTTCGGTTCGGAGATTCGGAGGGGGGGGGGGGGGGGGGGGCAGATGGTCGGACAGATGGACATACGAGTGATCCTATAAGGGTTCCGTTTTTTATTCGGACGTACGGAACCCTAAAAAACTTTAAAGTGAATTTCAATCAATGCTTCGCTGTCCTGACTGACTATCAACGCACAGCCGAAACTACTAAATCTAGAAAATTGAAATTTGGAGCATTGCTTATTTTATATCCGCTAAGAAAGAATTTTTGAAATTTCAACTCTATGCCAAGCTTGAGTCACTAGTTTCATATAAAACAAATTAATTTGGTTTGCTTATTTTGTTGCTTGCTTAAACTAAACTACGCAATCATCCCATTAAGGACGCTCTTAAAAAAGCCATAGAATAAGGCACTTTTGTCGACTTACATATGGCTTGAATTTTAGTGCTACTCACAACACTAAATTCATCCAATCATATTTGCATGCTCGTAAAATCGCTCAGACGAATATTAACTCAATTACATCCTTGGTGAGGTAGAAAAACTGTTGGAATCACCTCACGCAAGAATTGCCATAAACGAGCGCCAAATTAGAAGTTTTATAAATGAGTTATAACTCGTATTGTGAATATTCGGCAACATTTGGTCACGATAACCAGATAATATGATCAAAACAAACCGTTAACGGTGTGACCTTATAGTTTAACAATAAAGAATGAGATATGAGAAGTAAATACACAATAGAGAAAGTGTCAAACGGTAGTGACATTAGTGTGTTTTAGTAAACCAGGTCTCTTATCTTTATAGCGGTCTAAGTCTTAAACCTATATTGGTTAGGCATTGTGAACCGCTATTTTGCAAATTAAATTATTCAAAAGTAAAGATTTAGAAGCTCAAAACGAGCTAAAAATAATGACGATATTATAATTATGACGCAGGAACAGATAAAACCAAAAACCCCTTTTTAGCAATAGCTATGTAAAAAGAACTATGTTGAGTATATAATATTAAAATTGCATTTATCGTTCATTTACTCGAATTTGAATCCTTATCCTGAAGGGTAGAAACTAGAATCTTTATCCCGCGTAACTAAAAAAAATCTCTGTAGGTGTGATTTTCGCTAGGACACTTCAAGTGTTAAATAAATTCCTTGCAGGTCCCACAGCGAACTGTTTTCCAATATATAGTAGATGAAATTATAAAGATTTCAACGTTGATTAAATTTTTCTCATTAGAAACTCATATCATAAAACTGAAAGGACTGAAAACTGCACGTTCAGGACGTGCAATATATACAACACGTTTGACAAGAAACAGGACAACAAAAGCGACACGTTGCAGAAATCGTCAATGCAGTTTTGGTCTGCAGTGGGTGTGCTTTAGCGAGTTAGATGAATAGATGTTGGCCTAATTTCTGACTATTACTATTCCTTTAAGTACAAACATTGTTATGCTAGTTCTCCACAACTATGAGTGGGTTCAGTTAGACTGTTAATTAAATATGTCAACTGCAGAAACCAGCTAATACAACTCAACGAATGAATGGCGTCAAAAAGATTATTATTTTTATAAAAAAATAGCATAGCCTGAAAATAGTTAAGTGAACTAAATAAAGCACTAACGTTTAGGCACTAAGAGGATTTCATCTCTACTTTTTATATTTTGTATTTTCATGGTATTTCATTTATATGGTAATTTGTATTTGTAATCTGTATATTTAATTTATATGGTCCAGTATAATAACGCTTTCAGAATGCTTTTGGGGTTACGACGTTTCTCAAGTGCATCCAGTACGTTCGCAGAGGCGGAGGGCGATGGTTTCCATGCTATCATCAAGAAGCGTGGCGTCTCATTTTTGAGTCGTGTACGTGTACGGGCCAGCACCAACAGCATTCTGATTATGTTGTCCAACAGATGGGACTCACTTCTGTTGTGTCACTGGCTCGCCACACATGCGAGTGTTCAAATAATAATTTGAAATTGTTTTGTACGTACTAACATATAATATAAGCAAAGATGTACCTACTAACATTAAAATATGGACCTCCGGTTCTGTCGAACCGTTTTATCCACGGGTTTTATTATTATATATTTATTTATTTTTATTCTTAATTCTTATATAAAAACAATAAATATTATAAAAAAACTTAAAATGAGATATCCGCTAGTAGTGGCGCAAGGCCCAAGCTACCGGGTGGTTAGGGCTGCAGAGTGAGGAACCTCCTGACGATTCGTGCCGTGTCAAGAAGTACTACCGCCTTCTGTATCAGTTCCTTTATTATTATTATTATATATATATATAAGATAATTTTTTTTATATTTTCGTGATTAGGACGACACAGTAAGTCAAACACAATTGAGTTTCTCTGTAAGAAAAGATTTATTGGTTATTTTATATTACATGAAATTAAAGTGTGTATTTACTTAGTGCTATAACAAAACTTACATACCTGTAAGAAAATAAATGACATTTAATGTTATTATTAATAATGTCAATTCCTAAATCACAATTAGAATACCTTAACAATGGAATTAATATTTTAAATTATTGTAAGATACCCTAACAATCACGAGATGTTTGTAGGGTATCTTTTCCATAGCTCACAAACTTCATTTGTCATGTCACTACGCGTTCGATGACGTTTGATGCGCGGGAAAATACAAATTAAAGAAAATTACATTTTTTCTTTATATATATATAACTTTACCATTATAATAATATATATGTATACTGTTAGCGATATTAATCTTCGGTTTGTGATTTTTGGCCTTTTGTAGTAAATACAACTCATACTGCTAAAGAGATACTAACATGACACAGTAATAAAGTCCTACTTTTTTCTCTGTCTGCCTGTAAACGGCTATCTGTCCTTTTTGAACGGATTTCTGAGGATGGTTTATGTGTATAATTTTATTCATATTTGCCGAGTTATCATAGTTTTTGTCAAAGAAGGGGGCGCCCCGTGCGCACGCCGCAACGAAGCGTAGCAGAGTTCAGCTAGTATTTTACAATACAATATTTTAAATTGAGCACATTGAGGTATTTTAAAGTAATATCACAATTGAGGTTAATTTATGAATAATTAGGTTTTTTGTGAGAATTGCTCCGCCGATTATAACAGAGATTATATGAAAAATATATACAAATTTGCTAGTTCGAATTGAATTCAAAATACTTTATACCGAGCCGAGACGTGAGTAACTTTATTGAGCTAAATTCAAATAAGGTTAAACAGTTCCTATACTAACTGCTCATAAAGGCTAGATTGCAAGCGGTTATATTTAGCTTCCGATTTCGCGCGCAGACCAACAGCACTTTCCATGCCACGATAGTCGCGAAGCGGAAAACGTGTTTAGCTATCCACAACACGTGCTCATTATTATTCTGTCTGGATATCCGCAAATTGACATTGAATTTGTTTAAAAAAAAGCAGTTAGTAATTTATATGAAACTATCACTTTTAGTATTGACAGGGTACACTGCGTTACGCAGTCGCAAATTGGGCAGAATAAAATGAATGTAGGTATAATTTATCAAAAATATTGCTACTGGGTCGCTAGCCCGTGATTCGCACGGGCTCCTACGTCCAATCTGAAATTCTATTCTATTGGTGAAAGAATTTTTAAATCGGATGAGCAGTTTCGTAAATACCTAAACCTTACAAACAAACTAAGATACAAACTTTACCTCTTTATAGGCAATATTATATTGCTTATATAGAAGAACGATACAGACTTTTTAAGCTCAAAAGGAGGCTCCAGCCATTCACCCAGCAATATTTTTTGTAAAAGAAATGAATTAATTTCCATAATTCGCACAAATGTTTAAGGATCCATACTCTCGATTGAGCAAGCCAAGCGCGCCGGGTGAAAGTGTCGCGCTCACTGCTCAATTTTATTGTGAGAGAAACTCAGGATGTAAAGTCTGTTCATTCTTACTTGATAAAAAAGGTAAACAAATATGGCGTACCCACACAATTTAGTGATGGGGAGTCATTGAATGAACTTCATTCGGTGAATGATAAAAATTGATTAAAACATATTAATTGTGTTTTATATGCTATTGAGGAAGGTGTAATTTTTTTTAATTTGTACTAACATATATCACAACGCCATTTTAAAATCACGCAAATTTTTATTAAGTACCTTTTGTTAGCTCACAGTGAAGGGCGGGCTCTTTCTTCGAATTTTAGTCTTGTTCTGGATACGATATATCGTTCATATTGATATAGTTTTTAATTTATTTAAATACATAGTACTAAAATAATGATGAAAATAAATAAAAAGGCGTAACTTTTAAAAATCGGTAAATTAAACAACTCCAATCGTGTGCAAAATCAATGTCCTAGAAGAGTAGCCAATAGGTCGTCAGTATAAGATATATATAGTAAGATATAATAAGTATAAGATAAATAAACCAGTCCAAATTGCAAAAAAACGTAAGTGAGCACTCGTACCTAACCCTATTACGCGTCAATACGAATGATTAATGTCAAGTATTGTCATATGAAACCAAAACAGTTTATGTTTCCATCGAAAACATAGAGTAGATAACAATGAATATCACAACCGTTCCCAATCGTTCTTTCGTACACTTAGTCCCATCCCTACATAAAATGTCTCTCTGACAAGTTGTCAATAGTCAGAAATTCCGATATTTGATAAATAATTGTATTTTTCAAGTGAATTTAAAGCGGTTTTTAGACAAAATCAATGCGTTAATGTTTGAACCAGTAACTACAGTTTATTGTGATAACTTGCATTGTGCGATTCTTCCGTAATGACGTGATTTGTGATCGTGTGAGGTTTGTTTACCTTTTCTCTCAAGTAAGAATGAACAGACTTTAGTAAACTCGCGTTTTGAATACGAACAAACGACATTTCAATAGACCAGGAAATATTGTGTGGAGATTACTAAAACCTAATACATTTTTAACTTCATAGCTTATTTTCTTCTTTGCTCAAGCGTGCGTGCTCCACATTAATTAGTCTAGTCTAGAGACTAGAGTCAAAATTCATTGTCAAAATTAAGCTATGTTTTCTTAAACTTCATCGTATTCCTTTAAAGAAAACAATATTATTTTGAGTTTTGAGTTATTTTTTTAGTTTCCACCCTACATCTTTGACATTTTACACAGAGAAAAGAAGCAGTGTCAGAGGCAAAATTTGATATTCTATCTACTGAATTGTGTGGCGTAAGTGAACGAACGTAATCAAAATTGCACTAATATTAACAATGCACATTTAACACATAAGAAAAATGTTTTATAAACGTTCAAATTCGTTTAACGATATAATGTTAATGAGCTTAGATATCTTATCAGATTTTGCCCGCATATGTTTATAAACTAAATTACTGTTAAGTTTTATCAAAAACTGTTAACAAGTTTTTACATTGAAAGAGTAACAAATAACGTCATAAATTTTACATGAACAAAATTAAAGTAGAATTTACAATACATTGAGTATACACAATTACATATTACGTCAAGCTAAAGCTATCGTAAAATCGAGTAAAAGCATGATTACCGATTTTCTCTTTATTTGTTGATGGGCTGTAAAAGCAGCATTATGTATAATAAAATCACAGTAAAGCGGTTCAAGAAGCCATTACCTTTGCACTCAAGTGAAGAGAATTACGAAGACAAAATTTCTCCTGTAAAGTATAATGTATCGACATAAAATAAATGAAATATTTCGTAAACAGTAAACAAACGATTGCAAACTGTCTGTTAATAATACTTTTAACCTTACACCAGGGCCATTGACCATTTAGTCGGGTGTTACGTAAGGTATTCAGTTACGTGAACCACGTACGAGTATGTAGGTATGTGCCTTGTTGTTAGTTACGTTAATACAAGCCGAGTTGTAAACCGCTTAACGACTTACCCCACAGATAACCCTCTAAGTGCTGTAGCTACATATATTGTGAAAACTTAAACAGGGTACAAACAATTTGTGGATGTTAACTTGTTGTAACACATAACACAGCTATTTAGCCGCTCCGGGCAAAACAAATATTCGCCGCCCTTTACACAATACCATATACTTAAGTCATGAGGTTGCTGTTCCAAAGATTCTTTCCGTATCTTTCAGGACCTGTAAGAATTTACAGCTGCTAAAGTAACATTTTTTAGCGTCAGGCATGTCAAACATAGTAATTTATTAATTTTTATACGATTTTTTTTCTGGAGAGAAAATTGAGGACTCCGTCTCTCAATTTTGCCGCCCTTCATTTTTGCCCTCTGCGCATTTGCCCATCAGCTTGCGCAGAGGGCAATCCCTCACTCGATTCATTCTAATTGATTCTAATAAAGTCAACTGAAAAGTACAAACTTGCTTGTTTTCTTTAATAACCACTGTTTCGTCATCATCACCAATCCTGCCTACTTTGTTCCTTGGCTTGTTGCGGGTGGTGGGGTGGCCTGTGTGCTTGCCATCGAACGGTCGGACCGAGCCCCCCCCCCCCTCCCCTCTCGCCGGCCCGCACCGGGCAGATGCATTAAAGACGGTGCGCGCGCGTCATTGTTATGGACAATTAATAAAATTGCGAACGACCTTGAAAAGGCTTGTGAAACTGAATGTATGTGATTAAGTGCTATATATCCGAGGTGGAGTCTCATCGGGGCTGTGGAGAAGACGGGACGAGGTAAGTACGCATGGTTTTCTTCATCGCCCGTTTCAAGTTGGGAACATCGTATGATCGATTAACGTATTTTGTCCCAAAGTAGCATTGCCACCACCGATTTCGGCATTGGACCCACGGTGCATGCTACAACCACTGTCCTCATTTACTAAACGATTATTTGAGCTTTAAGAAATTTTATCCAAAATGTGTTAATCAACAACATATCGAAACTAACAAGGTGGTTAAGGCTTCAAGTAACGTCTTACATAAAGGAATTTTACTATTTAAGCATATTAGTTTTTTTGTAAAAAAATATGTTGATAAATATAGAACATCGTCCAATATTTCGATAGAATATTTTAGTTTAAAAATAAGTAATTAAATTCTGTTCTGTTATGTTGCAAAGAAAGTTTAACAATCAATTCCAACACATTGTGGGCCATCACACCTAATTTGGAACATTCAGTTAATAATTAGCTTCAATAGAAATGATTATCACAATCAATACCGTAATAAAAGACCCCCGCTATTAATGAGGCCGCGCCCTTACCCACAGTACAGGTGCAGCATTAATTCTCATGTAAACAGGAAAGCTGCTAATAATGTTTATCGTTAAACACAGGCTGTGTTTTATCTTATTATATAGCCTTCTTCTCGTTCTCCTCTGAAGGTAATATTGAGAACGGATACAAAGTAGGAAACAGGTGTATTTATGCAAAATAGGTAATCAAAAATCAAAATGAGGCTTTGAGATTCATTTAAAACTGGGTATACTTAAAAAACCATGCTCATGTAGGTGCATCTGGTAATAAAGAGGTGGGTCCTTTTTAAAAATAGTACATATTTATAGGAATAAGAGATAGTAATAAATCTATATATTTATACGTGAAGTGAAAATTCAATTAATTAAAGTAAAACATTACACATCCTCGCGTCTTTAATTTACGCAGTCTGACCCTACGTATGTATGTCAAACTGACAACAGATTAATATAGTAATAACTTAAAAATTTAATTAGTTAGGGTCGAATTTCGACCACTGGGCGACTGTTAGTAGAAATAGATTAAAGGAAGGTAAGGCCTTTCATTTTCGTAAGTCTTATTCTGTGTTTACTTTGTAATTTTATCGCCATGCTAAAGTAACAAAGTCTTTAAACGCCACACCCTCTAACTTAAACCATTATTCTAATTGGATGGAAACGCAATTTTAATATTAGCGGAGTGCGTTTAATTCAGTTAAAACCGGCAGTTAGTTCAATAACTGTTGAAAGATTAGTTTGACTAGATTCCTGAATCAATTAGAGAAACCTTAGCCATAGGCTTGGAACACGGAAAACAATGTGGATGATAGTAATTTGAGAGTCTAGTATTTTTTTTTTCTTAATAATACCGATAAATCTTGATAATAATGAGATAACGCATATTTTGCTTCCTTTGACTTTATGCTTCGAAGCGAATTCATTTTATATGTCTTTCCCCCTTAAGTATATCTGCTTAAGAAGTTAATTGCTTATATCTATATTCCTAATATTAATTGACAAGCAGGCAGTGAGGATACTGCCATCCAGCTCGGATGGCAGTGCCCATCCGAGCTGGATTCGACGATTGACCTCCTTCTCGAAATTGGCTGTAGTAGACGTACTCGTCAACAATTTCGAAAGTTAACTTCCGACTGGGATGGGCACAACATGGACATTAGATAGTTATAACTTTCGTCTTGTCTATATTCATCTCAAGGTCCACCCTTGGGAATCCCCATTGAAGCCATCGAGGATGGCGTTGAGGTCTACTTCACCACGAATACAATATCTTAATATCTTCCGCAAACCGAATATGAGTGAAAACTCGCCGTTAATGTTCATAACAAATACTTGCAATTTCAGGAGATTGATTGCAACTTCCAAGCGGCAGTGAACAGTTTCGGATATAATAGTTACAGTTAATCGAAACTTCGGAACAGAATGACATTATATCACGTCATTGGTTAACTAACTTTCACGATGTTTACGTAACATAATATAATAAGTATTAAAATTGTGTATCTAGTTTCGGTTATGTCAATACAAAAGTCACAACGCATAAGCACTTTCTCCCGATGATTTTACTTTTTGGTGTGATGTTTCGCAGTCATTTGGGCAGCCCGTCTGGCGGCAGTAACCACCCCCTTACAGAAGACCACCGTGAAATAACAGCACGTGTGCTGTTGTGTTTCGGTGAGTGAAGTAAGGGATGCAAGAGCCCATTTCCCTATCCTTTCCAATCACTTATCCTTAATCCTATTATAGTCGGCAGCGCACTTACAGCAGCTTTGGCGTTGCTCTTGTTATAGGCGACGGTAGCCACTTACCATCAAGTGGATCGTCAGCCTGTCTGCCTGTCTTAACATTAAAAAAAATGTATTTTACAAAGTAATGACATATGTCACGGCACAGTACAAATTAGGCGGCATTATCTGTGTCACTCAGAATAATTGAATCTGGCATTTGTAGTGTGGTACACTTTTTTTACATGGTGAAGTGTCAAAGTTAGGTCATGGAAATTTTCAGACGCTTTAATTCGAACTTATTATTTTATTTTTATCTCTAAACTTTAGTAATGCATGGTTTTCATTGCATATGTGACTAATAGCTGGATTATTCAGGATTACGAAACAGGAAGTAAAACAGAGAATTTGAAAATATATAGTCACAGCACTTAAAAGTATGGTGCAAGGTGTTGTATTCACGATTTTTTTATAAACTGTCATAAGCTGGCCTACACCTGAGGCTCTAGTATGAGTTTACGATACTACACCAATACTACACTCGCTAGCGAGAACGTAAAACTTTTGTATGGGAAATCGTGAACTGTCAATGTCAAATTATCAATTTTCCATATAAAAGTTTTACGCTCTCATGACGCTCTCGCTAGCGAGTGTAGTATCGTAAACTCATGCTAGAGCCACTGTACCCAGCTTATCCAGTTTTGGGACAACCTGTATGTATAAGTGTATAATTATACATACAAAATACTAAGGATACGTAATTTGTTTACGAAATATCAAATCTTTTAGGTGTGAATATCTAATGCGTTCTTAGATCGATACATACAAACGCATGTAGATATTTATTGCTTTGCTTATTCAAAGTAAAGAATAACATCCTTCACAGAACATACTTACACAAATGTTTATTTAGAAGTATCATAATAAAATTATATAAATAAAATTACAATTATTAAACACAGTGATATCATTCAAGTGCATTACGTGTAGTTTCCGTGTAAACAGAGCACGCAAAGTTTGCAATGTGCACCACCAACCCAGAATTAGGTATTGTATTGTAACAATACATGTTTTATATACATCAATGATTAAACGCATTCAGTAAATACAGAGCCTGAAAATGTTTCACTGGTTAGCAATAATTTTTTGACGTGCTTGACTCTTTAGATTCTAAAGTTTAGAAGATCCAAATATCCTCCCTAGATTCATCATAGCAGCACCACAAATGTAAAATTAACTGAATTAAATAATTTAACTAATAAGTTAAAAAAAATGTAAATGTAAATTTTACTTTGATTGAAATTTGGAAATACATATACATATATTTTACATACATAGAGTGACAGGCAAGGCTAATTACATGATCAAGTAATGATTACCTACATGATACCAATGTAATCATGGCAAATGTACAAACAAGTATGTAATTACCTTTTGCGTAATCACAATACATTGTACAATAACACAAAAATAACGGGATATTTCATCATATTTTTGTCAGGCAGGAAATTGTTCCTCTTCGGCAAGTTTTTTGGTAAACATTTCAAAAAGTAGTAGTATAAGCTAGAAAAGGAATATAATCTTTAAAAAGCGCGCTAGTACTAAATTGTGACAACACAGTCTATACTAACATAAAAAATTTCAAGAGTTTCTTTGTTTTTCTGCCCTTCCGACCAATCAACAGTTGGGCGGTGCGGTGGGGCATTGAGAAATTTAGCTTACGCTTTCAAGCGCTAACTACTCAAGCAATCACCTTGTAATAATCCATACACGTTGTTAAGGACAGAGAAAAGGACCTTTCATCCAGAAAAAAGTACTATTCCCGAGATCATATTGTAGCAAGCTTCCCGTAATATTTAGTGTTTGCAAACAAAAAAGTTAAGGGCTAACCAAATACCACGCGTACGAAGTTGCCGGCCCAACTAGTTATAAAATAAAGTCTACACTCTATAAAAATAAAAATTCAACCCCTTAGAAAAAGGGCCGCAGATAAAGTCGCGGGCAAAAGCTACAAAACTTTAATCTCCTCCCGATATTATGTATGTAAAAAAAACTACATTTCTATGTAAAGGTCGTTATCAGGCAGACGGTCTACTTGATGGTAGGTGGACTTGATGGTCTTGGTGACTTATTAACACAACAGATGCTGCTAGTGCGTGCTAGTCGATTTTAGTAGAATTAAGGACAAGGTATTAGGGACAAAGGAATAGGAAAATTGACTCTGGAATCCTTTACTACCTTCATCGAAACACAACAGCACACATGCTGTTTCGCTATGGTCTTCTGTAACCACCAATTTGCCCAATGGATGATGCCAAACTCATTACTACATTACTCAAAGGCTGATTTGAATTAGAAGTTACAGTAATAAATACTGCGAAAAATAAAATTCAGCTATACATTTAGTAGTCTTGACAAGGATGTTATGGTCAGATGAATCACAAACTCAAAACAAAATACTTACATGATTTTCTCTGAATGTGTTAACTGTACAACATTAAGATTCAATATGAGTCAGGAAATGAGTAATATGTGACTCTTAATTTATATGCAACATAATTTTTGGGGAATATTCGGATCTTAATAGTGGAACACGATGTTGCAAAAAGTAGATTTATTGAAAATGCCCAAGATTCTTCTCATTTGTAGGTCGGCACTATGAATTAATAGTTTTGTGAAGCTCAGTACTAAAGTGTAAGTAATTTACTAGTTTATATTAGAATTTAAAACTATATTTATGTAGAAAATTAAGGATTCATAATAAAACAATAGATGTTAATTTCTTATACTTTCATTATGATATGTCACATTATAGCATAAATAACTAGCAGTCACAAAATAAGTGCTGCAACGCACCAATTAGCAAACACAAAATGTCGTTTGTCGTCTTGATAACAATAGAAGCCCGCAGCACAGTTCCCTGCTGTAAACATGACAACGAATTTAACACTCGCAAAGTTTGAGCGTAATATGCCTTTCTGGCGACAGTTACTACTTTTATACTCGTAGAAAGAATAATACCTACCGTGAAATAAAAAAGTCTCGTTACGTCAGTGCCAGACGTCAGAATATGCCAGAATCACTAGGAACAACAAGGTTATTGTCTTTAGTCAATTTATTCCGAAGTTTGATATTTGATTTCCTGTCGACAGTCGCGGAACTCGCGGCTATTACTTAAATAAGTGTATTTCGGAGTCAAAATATGGGATTTAGTAAGACAGCAACAATTTATGTACATCCTCTTTGTGCTGTACTCAAAGATAGGGACCAATCCACTCTTTCAGAGAGGAAACTAGATACTAGAAGAGTAATTTACACGAACTTTTAAAATATGTTCCCACTACATACCAGCAAGTAGGTACACAAATTGAATAATTTCCAGTACAGTTATTACTAAAAGTAATAATTATTTTACTTTATATATGTACTTGTCTAAGTGTCGTTAACTTTTGTTACTGAAAATACGTGCCACGTTTGATGAAGCGTAAAGTCAGGTCGTCGACCATAATAAAAAGTGGCTCGAGATCAGTTCACTCATTGCAAGTAACGGGACCACGAGATGAGACTACAACAGCAAAATTGATGTTTTCATTTATCTAAGGTGTTTGTAGACCGGTTACAATTTAACAAAGTATTATAAGTATGAACATTTAGAAATCCATTATTCTTAGACCAATTTAGTTTAAATTGTTATTGGTGTTGTGCTTAGTAAACGAGAAGATTACCATAATGACGTTTACAAGCTCGTATCAAAAAGATACGAGTATCTTAACGCTAGATCGTTAATGTGATTGATGATTTTCGCCATAAATAAGCCATAAAGATATGCTACAAATAATTCTGGTTCGATACAAAAGTAATAAAGGACAATAAAATTCATATTCCGAGTGTTCTGATTCATACGTGAAGCTAAAGCCAGTGCGTAGTTCTTTGGTAACTATTACGAGAAAACTATATTTTTCTAAAGCAAAACTTCTAAACTGAAGATTTTAAATTTAAAACTGTTGTCAGGGTCACAAATGTTGATAATTCAGCTTTATTTAAGGTCGGCGATCAAATACATTCAATGTTATTTCCTACATTAATAATTCATTTTTGTGGACGATTTGGGACACAAAAGACATAACGAAAACTGATGCATGTTTCATGTGACTTCATGGCTTGTATATGAGCTATGAGATAATTAGAAACTCTTACTACTTCGTCTTATTCCTACTTCTATGTCTATGAGGTATATAATTATAAAAGTATTTCAGTATAAATTTCTAATAAATTTTCTCTTATAAATCCTATAAAATCCTATAATCTCCTATATATCCTATAAATTTTCTACTATTTAAACAAACTATCACCTTGAAAAGCGGTATCCTTTTTAATATCAATAATACAGAAGTCATACAACAATAACCAGTTGGCTGTGCAATGAATCGAATCAGTTGGACGAATCGCTAAGTGGCATTAGTGAATTAGGGCCCAGTAGTTGCAGCCAATAACCCCAAAATCAAGTTTATTTTACTTGCACATGTTAAGGTAATGAGTCGTTGATTGTTTAGTTGATTAATTTGTTTTAGTTAATCATTACAATTTGTATTATGACAAAACACACACCGGGCAGATACACACCATTTCGACTAAATTATTTCAGAACTAACTTGGGCCGTTTTTCCCCATTAAATCGTATTATGGATGTTGCCAACTCCTTGAGTCACGATGTTGACATTTTTAACGACGCATTTTCCAAAATTAAAAGACTCATCCTTGTCCGTGGTTCAGATAATGAACACTAGTTTATTTTTGACATTTACTCCAAATTTCCGATTTAATTATATTTCTATGTATAATTTTTTTTTTGATAATTTTTTTCATAATTTTTTGATATTTTTTTTCTAATTTTTTTTCCTAATTTTATTGCCGGGATGCTACTTTGACTTTTATTGGCGTAGGCTGTGCCTTCTTTAATTGCGGCGGCATCTGCCATGTTATTTTTTTCTGTCCCTTGCTGTGTGTTTTTGTACGGTGCCTACCTCGTTGGAGGCCATGTAATAATAAATAAATTAATTAAAAAAAAAAAAAAAATGACACTAAATGTAGTCATCCGAAATGATGTGTAGAAAATACGAACAAATTGGACACCGTGCAATTTACACTCAGCAAATTTCAAATGCGCCATTTTAGACTTAATTCGGGAATATTCCTCTAAACACGACGGAATAGTTTATCCAACCCAATATGTTAAAACATCGACTTTGCGTTGAAGCTGGGATATTTATTGTACGAAATCATATTGCAAGCATATTTTGTAATTTTGTTTCATACTCCACGGATAGATTTCCAATAATGACATATCTTTATTTAATATCTAGGTCCTTTTAGTATTCACATAATATACACATAAAATAAATCGAATTTACATCATCACAAAAATCATTGAAATTCTAAAAGAAGCAGACGACACTGAAACTTCACCATGAAAAGAAATAAATAAGGACCTAATAAGAAGAAGAAGAGTGATAATGGGACAAAGGCATAGATGAAAATTGTAGTGAGTCAAGAATAAATGCACAGGAAAAAGCATAACTATAAGAATAATAAATAATAGGCTTAAACACGCAATAAAGTTGCGAAAAGTTATATAGGATCTCTAGTAATTAGGGCGGTATAACCATAAGGTTGGAACAAACACAGTTCACGGAGGAATATGTTCCAAAAAATATCCAAAATTGGGAAATGATGCAAAATATTTCCAATACTCCAAAATAATAATAAAAAAATACTTTTTTTTTCAATCAACGCTTTTATAGCTGCACCAATGTTTCTTTTTATAATTTTTTTCCACACTATAACACCTTCGCTACTCTATTAAAATCCCGTTCAATCATGCATTATGCGTTACGCAAAGGTTTTTCTTCGGACAGTAATTTTCGTGCTGTCGTTGCTTCTGCAAAAGAGCAAATAACCTATAAAGCGTGTTTAGGTAGGTTGCAAGCAAGGTTTCATAAAAATGGATTCAAGTGAAGCAAAAGACTTCGAACATTCTATGACGAATCATTTACTCGTTCACTCCTAAACTGTCTATATTCTATTATTCAGTGATTTGATTATCTCCTAACTTATTCATTCATTCGTCATCGTTTTCTAGGAAGTCTACTCATTTTAAATTCAAAAGCTGTTATCGCCCACGGTTAACTTTGAATTGTTATGTGAAGAGTTTAGAAGAATTGACACAGGAAAATTGTAAATTAAATGACATCGTTAGTTAAGCTATTATTTTTTATATTTTTTTCTTAGTAAAATTAATATATCAATTAATAAAAATAAAAGCAAATTATAATTAATTTTCTTTAGACCTTAATGTGACGACCGACGTAAGAAGTACTTAAAATCCATAAATTAAATTATCACAAAGAAGTTTTACGAGTTTATTTTTACTGACAAGCATAAGTACAAAGCCGCTCAGAGCCTCATTCGTGACAATTTTTCTGAACAAGCTTAAAAATATATATTTTAATCACCTTTTACTTTATGAAAAATGAAAACGATTGTTAAGAAAAATTGTGTAAGATAACGTAAATACCTAGTGCTTGTTTATCAACTAGTCAAAATTGCTTAGGACACAAAGTGGTGTTGCATTCATAATTTTTTTCTGAATAAAAATATTACAAGAACCTATATAGTCAAGCACAGTAAGTAAATCTCAAAACTTATTTACGTCATCGGGATAAATTAACGTGTAATTCGACCCCACCGATTGGTTAGCGTTACGTGACATGCCATAGGAAACGTTACGCTTGACAAGCCACCTTATAAATATTATTAAGTTGACAATGACTTTCGGAATTCGTTAACGGCGATGAGGCTAAAGTGAAGAGTGACAAAACCCTCGCATCATTAATTCTAATTTATTTTCGTGAGCAAACAGTTCGAGGTTGACGGCGAGG
Source organism: Bembecia ichneumoniformis (assembly GCA_910589475.2). Lineage (NCBI taxonomy): Eukaryota > Metazoa > Arthropoda > Insecta > Lepidoptera > Sesiidae > Bembecia > Bembecia ichneumoniformis. Next base: position 3,513,943 of record OU342537.1, on the reverse strand, counting down.
GCTGGGTGAATTTTATTGTACATCGAAGAAATACTGCACCCATACTAAGGTGCAACTAACGAACTAACCTCTTTTCCCGTAGTGATTTATTTTATTTTTTGAGATAAATTAAGTTTCTGCTTTTTTTTATATTATTAAGGGTGGCAGGCAGGCTGATGATCCACTTGATGGTAAGTGATTAGCGTCGCCTAAAAACACAAGCAACATGTGCGCTGCCGACCCTGCAGAAATTTATTTACTGTTCGCTTGAAGAAGATATTATAGCTATTGTAGCTGCTTGGTTTAAAAACACTGCTTGGTTTAATTTTAAAATACTTTAATTTAGTACTTCCTTACATAGTACAAATTAGTACAAGTCGCTGCCTAAGCCTGTTTGTCTGTATGTTCTCTAACTCTTCCCTAAACCACGCAACGGATTCATTAAACGAGGAAGGTTTTCATATATAATTTGCAGGAAAAATTGCACCCGTGTGAAGCTGGGAGTGGATCGCTAGTAGTCAACTTTGGGATGGCTCAGCAAAATACCAACATGCCGCACTCGACTCGGTGGATCGCAGAGCTGTGAGGCTCATTGGCGGCGGTACGCTATATAATAAGAACTAAGCTGCAGAGCCTGGCACATAGATTCAAAATCGCCTGTGTGTATTCTATAAAACGTACTTCGGAGTGACCTAAGCTGCATGAGATCATACCACTTTCTCCTTCTATCGGACATGCAGACGTACGGCTGGTTACCATCCTCACTTTGTCTAAACTCCTCTAATTCGGAGCAAGCGCTTTAAAACATCGTTTATAATGCGCACTGCTAAGGACTGGAACTCCCTGCCAGCGGCGGCGTCTGTATTTCCGAGCACATATATATAACACAAATCTTTTCGCGGTTAAAAGGCGAATAGGCATCTTCTGGGTTAGCTCGCTCCATCATCGGCTTCATCTTTCCTACACGGCTAGATGCTGGCCAAGAGCAAACCCAATTAATAAATAAAAAATAGAAATTGTTTCGCTGAAGTACTGCTTCCGATAAATTAATTGATTTATTAAAATACCAAATTTGAATACTTATTTCTCCCAAGATATAAAATGTTAAAGTTTGTGATTGCATGAAGTGTGTCTAAACTAACAATACCCGGATCTTAAACGAATTAAACATAATCTAAACAATGTAACGATTAAAATCTAATTTAATGTAAATTTAAATCCAATCAACGCAACGTTGATATTTTATCTAAAAGTTCACGCTTATCTATACTAATATCACAAAGAGGTAAAGTTTGTATGTAGGCGGTAATCTCTGAAGCTAGGTACTCATTGGATTTAAAAAAAATTCAACAATATCGACATGCGCCTCCGCCTCCATCACTATACCACTCCATAAGATCTATAAATGCGAGCGAGATAGACTAATAAAAATGATTTATTGCCTGACGACTCGGTTGATAATACGTCTACTATACTATTGTAGTATCAGGACTCAATACACTAACCGGCACGGAACTTTGGCCATGTCTTAATCTTGCGATAAAAAATCCTATAGAGAACCATTGCGACATAAAGTCAAGCCCCAATCCTTCATGATCAGCACTGATTGAGCACAGCATTGAGCGCTTGGGATAACATGCTGCATTTTGATGTCAAAATTGTTCAACTAAAAAACTAAATTGGGGTTGTCATTTTTATTTTCAATTAAAAAGATGTGCAGTTTAAAAAAAAATACTTATAATCGGTGTAATCTTTTAAAATGAGAAAGATCTTTTAAAATTTTAAAGAATACTTAAAAAATACATACACACACTAAGTAAATGTGCTTAATTTATTACAATGAACGTATTAAAATTGAATTTAACCAAAAAACGAAGATGGCAAGTTTCCTTGTAAATTATTCATCTAATACAATCCTATGTTATGATGTAGAGCAATAAAATAAAAGTTAATAACCTTGGGCACCCCAAGCATGCAGATAACAAATGCATTACTGGATATTATTTTGTAAACACAACCGTGACCTCGATGTGCATTTTGCTGCATAGAATTGCAACGACGGACTGCAGCTGTGCTGCGGAATTTCGATATCGACTACATATCATTGAACAATCGTGCGCACATTTTTATTAACTGCAATTGATCATTACAAATTATCATTTGCTTCTTACCAGCATTTCACATTTTTACTTTATAAGCATTTCCGTCCATGATAAAATAATCTATACATATAAAATCATAAACGAGCCGTGTCCGTATACATTAAATAGTTTCAAAAAAACAATTTATATACGTTGTACTTCTGTTACCAAAGTCAAAAAAATAGTTTTTAGAATTATTTTATTGTTTGTCTGTGCGTTTGTGTACGCTAATTTCAGAATCGGTAACATTTAGTTCCCGTAACATTTAGTTATGTTTCATTCCAATCTGTTTACAAACAAAAAAGTTACGCGCCATACCGAATACCACGCGTAAGAAGTTGCAGGCTCAGCTGGTATAATAAAATTGTTGTTTGTCTATGCCTTTGTGCACAGTAATCTCAGAAAAGGCTTAACCGACTTTCATGTAGTTTCAATTGGTGTATTGTAGCAAGCTTCCGGTAATATTTAGTGTATATTTCATTCCAATCTGTTTACAAACAAAAAAGTTAAGCGTTATTCCGAATACCACGCCTACGAAGTCGCGGGCACAGTTAGTATACTATATATCCATTCTAAGGACTCAGAATCTAAATACAGTGGCTCTAGCATGAGTTTACGATACTACACTCGCTAGCGAGAGCGTAAAAAATTTATATGGAAAATTGATAATTTGACATTGACAGTTCACGATTTTCCATACAAAAGTTTTACGTTCTCGCTAGCGAGTGTAGAATTGGTGTAGTATCGTAAACTCATACTAGAGCCTCAGGTAAATCTTGTATGTCTAGTGTGCGTATTCATAACTATTTCTATGATGTGTAAGGTAACTATTCTGTTAAATTAATATTTTTTCCTTCTTCATTTTCATCTAAATTTTAAATCATAGAATTATTTAAAGCTGACAGAGATTACTATCCACTGTCACACTTACAATTTTTTTTTTCAATGATAAAGTATGTAAGGCGGTCTGTCCGCCAACACGATTGTAGGCGGGATGTCATTGCGCTGCCGACTCTAACAGGATAAATTATGAGGACTTCGACATCCCACTACAACACTATTACTGGCATTTATTTACAGTTACTGCCAAAAGACAGGCTATCCAATTTATGCTGTGAACGCAGCGGTGCCCTAAATTTTAGATGCTACTTCATAAAATTCTTTATATTATGCGAGTATTTTAGAGGAAATATCAAAATGAGAAGAGAATTTTATTATGTTAATTATGTTGGTCTGAGTTTTAAATTGTTCATGATCTGTCTAGACTAGATACGTGTATAAGAATAAATGTTATTTTCATTTCTTTCAACAAATAAAAGATTATAATGAGAGTTACAAAGTTATTGACTAGTAATATTAAAAGAAATTAAATTAGAAATAATCATTAAAAAAAGGAAAAATATCAATTTTAACTTCACCAGAAATCAAAGTATAAAAATATGTAATGTAGCTACCGTCGCCTAAGGACATAAGAAACATCAATGCTATTTCAAATGCCTTATATTTGGCGAATGACGGAGTTAGGAGATGATTAAATTAACATAGATTTGTTATGTCTTGACTGCCTGCAGAGTTAGTCTATTATATAATGTAGGATACCTTCTAACAATGTGACATACAATATTCCCGACCGCAGTGACTCAAATCACCGACACCCAATCATGTGTCACCCCCTGCAAAACAAAGCCGACCTTGCGGTCGTAGTTGGTCGGCGCGGGCGCATCAATTGCTGCAGGGCTACAAGTCACAAGCCGAAGCGAGTAAGCGACTGAAATTTTATCAAATTTGTAGTGTTAGTAAGATGAGAGCTACGATCTGTGGTATGCGACAAGCGAGAAAAACGACTACGATAATTGGTGTGATAACAAGCCAATACAGTGAATCACATTGTTTTAGATATTATATACGAGTTTATTGTCATGATATAATTGTCTTTATGGCAAAGTTTATCAGACAAGTTGATAGTTCACTAATAGTAGGTGGTAGTTAATGTCGTCTAGTAGCACATAAACACCAGGAAATGTCTATCCTCCTTGAATAAATGGGAAGGGGAAAGGATAGCAGAGCAGGCTCTGGCATCTTTACAGTGTTACTTTGTAACGGGGTGGTTATTGCTGCCAAACGGTTTACCAAGTTTATTACTGCGGCAGGAACCATGCCTTCGATTTCAAATTAATTTTGAGTTGTTAATGTGTAGTTTTATATACTCTGTGGAATGACGCCTTGGGGATGTTGTAATGAAGTTTGTAAGTTTAACAAAATATTAGTGAAAAGGGCTTATAAATGCTTGATCATAAATAACAAGTCATTTATTACCTATTTTAAATTATTTTATAGAAATAAAATTGAATCGAATATACATATTTTTCAAGGTACGTCGCGTTCTCTTATCACACAGGATACTCTCAAAATAGATTCGTATCTCAGCGTATTCAGTCTTTGCTTTGCATAACTAAACCGGTGTTTCAATGCGTGACTCACGCTTGCAAGTAAGTTTACGAGAAATAAAATTTCTTTAACTGGTGATCATGAAAAAATTTCCAATGACTTGAATAGGCACATTACATTTTCTTCATAAAACATTGTTTGCAGCTAATTCATGAAGTTACAAAAAACAGGACGTAGAAAGTCCACCCCTAAGATGGACTGATGAACCTATAAGGGCCGCGAGTCGACAATGGATCCTCACTGTTTCCGACTACACCTACTGAAAAATTTGGAGGAGGCCTTCGTCAGCAGTGGACGTCCTACGGCTGAGATGATGATAATAGCAATGATGAATACATTTGTCGCTAACAGTCATAGGTAAAATAGGTGATGCTGAAAAGCATCACCTATTTTACATACCAGCGTCAAGATAATAGACATTATCTTACAGTCATTCGCTTTGCCGAATTAAGTGGATTACTTAATCCACTTAATTCACGGATTAATTCACTTAATCCACTTTTTCACTGATGTGAATCCGATTCAATCAGATTTTAGTGGTTACATTTCTTGAGATTTGTATAAAATGAGTGACAATGTTGAATTTTTAAGTTTTTTTATTGGTAAAACTCAAAAGTTTACTGAATACAATAATAAGGCAATTAGTTTTAATAGGTCGTTGCTTTTGCTTAACAACGCCATAGTAGAATAAATGATAGGGAATTAGGATGAGGCAGAGAAAAGGGCTCTGGTATCCTTCATTCATTCACCGGTCTTCTGTAAGACGGCTGCCAGCCTGGACAGGGGCCTTAGACAAAGTAGCATTCGCTCCGTAGCGATGCGATATCGAAGTTCGTTATCGTCTCAGAGACAAAGGAATCGACACTGTAACACGTGATACCTTGTCATGATTTCTTTGTCTCTGAGACGATAACGAACTTCGATATCGCATCGCTACGGAGCGAATGCTACTTTGTCTAAGGCCCCTGGGCTGCCCAATTAATGAGTGCGAAACGCTGTATGCCCACTACAAAAAGTTTGTTTTAGGATGATCGAGTAAGTAACAAACACCATCCGATAATGTGTAAGAAATTACATTCAATTGAATAATAAAAGCGGCCTTGTGTTAAAAACGCTATCAAACAGTTGTCACTGAGTATTTGTGAATAACCCACATCCTGACAGAGACACCCACATGCCCAATCATTTTGTATGGGGAACACTTCCTACTAGAATGGACAGTGCTCTACATATTTATACATTTACCTATACTAGTGTTAGCTCACTGGTCGAAATTCAAAGGAAAAAAAACTGTTTCCAAAAAGTCCATCAAGAAGCTCAAGATTTTGGCCACGTGCTTAGACAAGACAGATATATGCTCCTTTAGTTAATCATAATAGGTAAAATGGGAGGGAACAGATGCGATAGGCGAAGGAGGAAATCGTGGTTACGAAACATCCGGGAGTCGACTGGAACTGCCTCAGTCGAGCAACTGTTCCAGTAGGCTCTTGACAGAGACAGATTCATGGAGTTGACGGCAAAAGATGCATTGAGAGAGAGAATTTTTTTATTATTATTGATAAACCTATAAAACTCGTAAATGGTTAATAAACAAAAAATGGAAATAGGTACAGGTACTGAACTGTTTTATTTGAAAGTATTAAAAGATTAAATGAAAATGATATCACATTTTTCCACACATGAAATCAATTTTGCTACGACAAAATTTTTAAATGAGTCTTAATTATTTAAGAAAAATCACTTTCTACTTCTGTCTGTTTCTCGCTAGCTTCTACACCAACCGACCGATTTTGATACGGTTTTCACTATTAGAAAAAGTGATAAACGAGGAAGGTGTAGTAAATAATTAGCAGAAAAAAATCGCACACATATCGACAGACCTTGTAGCACTCATACTTTTTTTTATTTCTCTTTTCTCTCTCTCTCTAGAAAAATACACACGCTCTTTGTGCCCTAGCTTACGACTGCAGGAGCATTAAACTGTAGGTAGGTTATGATGCAGTTTCTTTATCTGAACACGCGTTGTACAGTGTTGTTTATAATTAACTATTTTATGACCAGTTATGAAAACCACTACACCACGGTTATGACACATTACACGTTCTTTAGAATGTAACTTACGATGCTTCAGTTCAGGAGTTCTTCATGAGTGAACAGAATTTGTGGGCGTTGGTAACTTTTAACCTTAAAGTACCCAAGTATAATTATCGAGTGCTCGGTGAGAGTAGTTATTCAATAAAACAGATCGTACCCTGGGTATCAAAGGTACCTGAGATAACAACTCGTCTCCAGTTGGTCGATCAGCTCAAACTCACTGGGTACAACACTCCACGCAGGTTGCGGCGCCATCACTCGTGTACCTACCGCAACTTGTCCCGAAATCTCTTCGTCGCAGCAAAATGTCGCGATCTCGTTCGCTTGTTCCTATGATACGCATAAAGTATAAGATTTGGAGGCCCACCTACGCTACGGCTACGTAAGTGTCTAAAAGCAGCGTTTCTCGTTTCGTAATCAGTCTAGGGTTTCTGTGTCCAATGATAGTTAGTTTCGCCAACCCACTGCAGTCATCGGGATCGAAACTAGGTATATAGCCTCACTCGGCTTCATTTTCTTAAACGACGTTTTCGATGTTGTAGTTTCAGCATAGCCGTCGCAGTCTCCGCCACGCCACGAAAAAGCGATGCCCACGTCGCAGGGACAATCATTTTATTAGCAGATGACGGGACATTTTCGATCCCACACTATGTCGGAAAGTCGGATCACGAAAACATGTCAAGTCCGTGGTAGCAGAAGGTTAGGTAAATCCCTCGGAGAGATGGTTAAGATCTAGGTTGAGATCCACGGTGCACGAAGAGTCAGTGCGCATGTCCGGCTGTCTATTAACAAGAGAGCGAGAGCAGGAACTACTGACTCAATGAAAGTATAATCGACATTCACTCTTATTTGTCAGTGTCAGAAATTAAATCTCTCCCCAACCCCGCAAATTGTAATCAATTAGAATCGTTTGTTGATAGATTCGCCGCCTCTGTAGCATCTCTCCGCAGTTTACAATTAGAAAATCTTAGTGATTTTATTCTAATACATTTCGCAATGAAACGTATCGATAAGGACACCGCAAAGGCATTCGAAATGTCGAAATGCCAAATTATGATAACTTTATAAATTTTGCACGTTGGAAACCAAAACATCAACGAAACAACAGATGTTGAACAACGAACTATAAACAGATGGCGTTAGAAGTATCTTATTTCTATTCCATCACACAGCCATTCTGAGAAGAAGTGGTATTTTCGCGCTAAGCACGTAGATTTTCCGTTATTGGAACTTAACAAGCGTAACCTCCGGTTACTTAGCTCTAATCGACAACCCGCGGGACCAAGCAATCGAAGTATACTACAAGAAATACAGGACTTCTGATACAAGCAGTGCAAGTACACGAAGCTCGAGGTTGCCCAGCGCTATATTGTCGTCGTGTAGAACGTGAGACTCTCTCAATCACATAACGTGAAAGTACAAAGCTCGGCTTTTAACGTCATATCGCAGCCGCATGAAGTGCTGAGCTTCCAGTACCATAATAGAAGCTGTGAGAAACGCGAAGCACCTATTATCACTGTAACCACACGAAACGCAAAGCTTTCAGTGCCCCATAATAGAATATGTGAGAAACGCGAAGCACCTATTATCATTGTAACCACAAGAAGCTCAGAGCTTCCCATGCCATGTAGCACACAAAAAGAAAAAGTTTCAGAGAAATCTTATAGAGAATTTTGTTTTACATAAAAATGTTCATAACTTTGTTTGCTAAAATTAAAATTAACAGAGTTGAAGAGGTTAGAAGATATAAGGCTTGATAGTACATTTAAAAAAAATCACAGTACATCACAGTAAAAAAAATCACACCCTTATCTTGATTGTTATTAAAATTGCCCGTCAGGGACTCAAATTTGATTTCTTATTAAATTACTAATTTTGGATGTACACTAATTTTGGACTGCTTTAACTAAACCTATAACAAAACTGTTTAAGTTAAACTTGCCACGAAGCAAAAAAATTGTTCAAGAGTGTGACCATTCATGGTGTGTGTCTGAACTTGGAGAAATTCAGGAAGAAAATTATATAATTATAAAATTAAATTCTGCACTTAGCCAAGATATGATATATAATTTACATTGGTATCTTCTTAAGTTTTCATACTTAAGTATAACAATATTGTACCTACAAACTAGGTACTATAAAAATGAGTATGTTTAGTAAATATAGAATTTACTAAACATATTGTCTATGTTAGTAACATAGACAATAACTAAAACATTGTCCTTTGAAGCGGTAACTCAGTGATGGAAACCAATGATGAAGTATCACTGAAGAATAAATAACAGTATTTGAAATTACAAATACATAAATATTTGTTATTAAATAAATAACATGTGAGTCTTAACAATATAAGGCATACCTATTCTTTATTTCTAAAGCAGTGTTAACTTAAAAAATGTTTTAAAAATGCTATGATTTTTTTACATTTGAATAGTTTAAGACTAACAATTGTTATAAATTTGAATAGAAATATATGATTACATAACTGAGAGTTTAATTAAGAAAAATCATATAACTAAAGCTGTGACAAAAAGGAGGTGACTCATCTACTGGATGATAAATGGTTACCATACTGTCCATGGGTTTTTCCAAAACAATTGCAGTGGCACTGTTGGTGTGCAAATAAGGTGATATCCAACCATTTTGAAGATAGTATTGTTCAGCTACATTAGGTAAACGATTACAGTAATTCAATTTATGTCAGTTTTTTATTATTATTCTGGTTCTAAGAAACTATTATATGTATTTTGTTCGTTGTAAGTATAAGTCATACTTCTGATTATAGTTCTGTATCAATCTATAATAAACATATTTATAGGTGTTGATGGTACCATCAAGTAATACTGTCAGCCTGCCTACCAACCTCCATCATGAAAAAAAAAAAACACTAGCTCAACCAGATTGGTAAGACTTCAGTTGAGTAAGGTTTTTAGTTTTATCAGACATAGAGGTTACCTTAGACAGGCCTGACCAGATTTGAAAAAAACTTCTTAGCTTTTGAAACATAAACTGTCCTGTCATTAATAATTATGACAGGATACTCTAGACCAGGGTTGCTCAAATGGTTGACTTGATTCAGCTTTTTGAGTAGATCTCGGAAAATATTTGCCAATATTGGTTATTGCTGATATCATGTTTTTTGTTTGATAAGAGGTTTCACCTTTTATTACCTCTTATTACAATTTTTTTTTATATCATATATTGTAATAACTCCTTGCTATCGGTGAAATGCAGCATTGTCAAAAGAAAGTTGCAGTACGCTATACTTTTGTCTTCCGCCAATTCTTCTGGAAATTTCTAGCAGTGACCTACACCTATGACCTATGACATGATACGCCCTACCTACCTACACTACTTAAGTATGTGTGATGCACATATTTGCAGCATCTACCAAGTTGATCACTTGTAGTGTGTCAATTTTTATAGTTTGACAATTTTAAGGTAGTTTGCCAGTAATTCAAGTCTGAGCACCCTTGCTCTAGAAGTCTAAACTCTAGACTTCTTTTACAATAACATTGTAAGTAGGTACATACATTTATTTTAAAAACATTTTTTAAAATACCTTTTTTTTATATAATTATTTAAAACCTAAGTTTAATGAATATACCTAAATAAATTAAATTTTACATTTCCATTTAAATTATCAGTAGCAGTGACTATTAAAATGCCTAAAACAATCAAAACTATATTTTTAATTATACTTAACCTTAATATCAATTAAATGTCATTGCTGATAAGAGTGCTCCCATTTTGGCTTGAATAAAATAATGGCATCTGTTAAACAGTTGTACTGAAAAATTATATTAATTAAATTGCTAGAAAATTGAAATCATTTTATCTTACTTACTTTTCTATCTAGCTAGTGGAAGACCTTCTAGCAGTACATCACTGCCACTTAAGAACCTTTTTCTTCAAAGGTTTTTAATTCTATGATCTATCAATCATCCCATTGTCTCTTCAGGGGGTGCTCGACTCTTGGCAGTGCCAAATTCGCAAACTAACTTTTCAAAGTTGGCTGTCATCTGGGTTGCAGGGTTTCGCCTCCTGTCCGTTTATAGCTAGCCAACAACAAAAGCCTGAAGCTTATATTGGGGTCCACACAATTGGTGTGTTAAGACTTGGCGATTTAGTGATTTATTGATTTGCTCATTATGAATCTTACACAGAAGAACCTTGAGAAATGTATATTCTCATAATACATTGTTATTTCATACTAATACATTTTATAACATGTAAGATATTAGTTTTCACATATGGCAGATGAACAGCAGTCCAACTTCCAAATGAAAATTTTGTATTCTACAGAAGTTAATCATTAGATAAACTAGAAAATATTAGGAAATTATTAATTCTCATTTTTTCATTTATTTATGTAATAGTCACAATAACAAAGAATTCATGAAAGATATTTTTTTAGATAAATCTATATTGCTATGAAACTATTTATTCGAGAAAAAATAAATACCTATCGCAAAACTACATAGGTATCTACAAGGAGAGTATTACCTATGACAATTTTTTTTAATTTTTTTTATGACATGTGATATGATAACAGTGTATTATTGAGGACAATTATAAAACTCGTCGCAATGATAACAACCTAAAGTATCCCTACGCGGCTGGCGAGTAGAAAAATCAATCTCTTGTACATAAACATATACAAATAAAGATTATACCTACACTGACTGCACTTTCAAATGTAGATTTCAAGAAAATCGTAACTAAAACACCAGTTCATAGAACATTAATCTGAAAAATATTACCTGGGAATGCAGTTAGAAGGCGTCCTGTCCACTTCCCAGGCTGCAAAAAGTTTCATGGGAACAGGTTTCGACGCATTAGTCATCTTTTCAGATTTTTTCTCCGTCATTTTTGAACAACACTATGTTAAACTTTTCACAACACTGCAACTAAGTGATAGTTTTGTATGACATTGTTATTTTGGCAATAAACACAGCACTGTACAAAGAAACTCCTTTCGTGTCAGTATAAGATGATAGAAATCCGGTGTCGATCCTCACACAAACAACTATATCAACACTTTTAAAGCAGCAGAAGCATCAATCAGCCTGGCTGACCGTAGCGAACGCAGTGCAATCTTGGTATTGTATGTATTGTATTTGTATTTGTATTGTATGTAGATGTAGATGTACGTACAATTTAATATAAATCGATGAAATCGAGAAGTGGGGTGTGACGCAAATATCTTAAATCTAGAACGAACTTTTAACTTGGTGGAATAATAATCGATGAAGTCTCATATATCTACCTAAGATAAGATGTCGCTGTTATAGATATTACCAAGAAAAATTAAAACGCTCATTTATTGTAAGCATTGTTATGATGTGAGACGTCTATTTTAATTTTGTTATGGTACAAATGTTACCATTTAAATGTTACCACCATAGAAAAATCTTTAGTTATTATTCTGTGGTCACCACAGACTAAATGTTACCATTCAAAGAATAACTTCCAATTTGTAAATATTACCATTACAATTTCGTATTCATATATTTTACAAAGTAATTCTAAATACATAAAAAAGAGAATACAATTTGGTACCACATACATAAATAATAACAGTTAATATTAAAACAAGTAGAAATATAAAAATTGTCACATAAATTGTCAAATTTGTCAATGTCACATTTGTTTACCTTTGTTATTTGGTGTGTGGTGGGTGGTGGTGGGTGTGTGTTGTTTAAAGTTGGTCTTAACGGCTATATTTGAATAGCACGCTACATAGAATATGCTATATTTTTATAGCATGCTATTTTTGACGCTATATTATAACGATAAGATTTTTGTTAAAATACGCGCCGTACGCGTTGTAACGTTGGCGACGTTATATTAAATACTGCCGCTAAATTAACATTCTACTAAACTTATAACATATATCGAATTTGTTAATGTTACCATCGTGGCTTAATTAATATAACGTTTCCTTATTATCGATTTCATGAATATTTCTATGAGCAGTATAATAAAAATGTATTATTTTTAAAAAATTTTCCTATTATAATGAACTATCCTTTGCAGGCTTAGGACTGTCTATAATTTTATTTTCTTTGGTTTTCATGTATGATCGAAATTTTATAGAAATGGATATTAAAATTATAGGCGTATTTAATCTTGTGGATTTCACTTCTTCGGATTACTTCAATTCTTAATTTTTATTTATAGTAATTAAAATTACTTATTTGTATGGTGCACACATCTTGTTTATTTCTTAATTACTTCAAAACATCTAAAATAATTTATATATAAAATATTTCATGACTATCTATCCAGATGTATAAAAACACACTCTCTATGTTTTTTTCACGTCAAAACATAAAATTATACTTTTTCTTTTTTGCTGTTTGAATATCAAACCTTTTTAAGTCAGCCAGTATTTAAGTTCAAAATTCATTGATATTTAAAAGTTCATTTTATATACATAAATCGGCTTATATACAAAAGCTATTATTTACACATCTTTTTACATTTTGTTTACATTTAAAAACATTATTTACAAAACACAACTGGCATAACAAAGTTTTATATTAATACACACACTCGAAATTTAACGGTTTTCTAAAAAAGCACGCGAAATCGCTAAACGACCTCCGCCCATGTCAAACATGACGGCCAGTTACTGGTCAACAATTGTTTTCTTTTAACATGCTATTTTTTACAACGCGCTATTTTCGTTGCGCGGGACGAGCGTGCGTACTGCGTAGCAGCGCCGCCCGCCAGCCGCGCGCCGCGCGACCTTATAAAATATCGTTATAATTTTAACTCTATCTAAATCTTTATATAGCGCACGTATTCGTTGCAAGTAAATAGCGTGCTATTTTTATCAGCTATACGTTATATTAACCATCACTAGTGTTGTTGTCACAAAAATTGTGTTATTTAAATATTTATTGCATTGTGCGACGCATAGATAAGTATGTGTATTGGTGCGACGTGCGTATTTTGGCTGTTTGTGTTTTCTTTTCAAAGTTTTCGACATATTTCGAATTCATTTGAGTCAATATTGAGATGTATGTGCTTGAGAAATTAGTTTTATAATTTCCTTCTTCACCGTACTTTGTGTTGCAACTGTTTTCTCCGTGAAGCCTATATTGTTGAGTTGAGCTTGAGCTTCTGTTCCTCCAGCTTCCCGCCGAGGGAAACAATCACAATGTGATTGATTGATTTAAATAACTAAACATTTGTGCATTTTTTCTGCTATTAGATGTCCTTTCTCATAAATCAAATTATCTCATTTCATCAAAATATGTGCTTGAAAAAGTAACAGAGTTACTTTATAATTTAATATTATACTAGAGACCTGCCCCAACTTTGCATGGTTGCAGTTTACTAATATCAAAATATCCCCTCGAAATATCAAAAGAGCATTGGTATCCTGGGTGTGGACATTCGAGCAAGGCAAATTTAGGTGACATTTGGAAGAAAAGGCTACTCTAGCTTCAAAAAAAATTGGCGTGTTGAATAGGGCGAAGCAGTATTTCTCATTGAAGCAACACATTATTCTTTATAAGGTCAAAATTAGGCTCCACATGGAGTAATGCTCACATCTCGGCTGGCGCGCCTAAGTACCAGCACGTACCAGCTAGATCCATTTGACACTTTGCAGCGTCGAATTGTTGACGATCCAATGCTCATATAGCAACGATTAGGACCACTTAGTTTAAGAAGATATGTGTAGCCTCTCTTTGTGTGTTCTACTGGCTGTACAATGGCGAGTACTCGGATGAGTTGTTCCAATGAGTTGCCTACCTCAAACTTTTACCACCGCACTGCGCGCCATGGATGCACAATTCGGATGAGTAGAAACTTTATCCCACAGATGCGCGCGAAGTTTGGAACAGTCTCCCTTCTAAGTTGTTTCCATCTAGCTACAATATGGGCTTCTTCAAGCGAGCAGTAAACAAATTCCTGCAACGTCAGCAGCGCACATGTAGAAGCCCCCAAGGTGTTGTTTGTGTCCTTAGGCGAAGGTAACCATCAAGTGGATAACTATGGAACGTTCTGGAAAAAGCGTTCGCGCCGGCGAAATTCTCGAACGTCTCACCCTATCGACGCCCCTTCCCGACTAAATGTAAAAGGACTCGAACTTTCAATGGCTTGTTTACGATCTTGTTTAGATTTTCAGGAAAATTCGAAATACATCGAGGCATTGGCGCCAAGTATAAAGCAGGACTGCGAGATCAGTGGTGCGACAACCAACGATACGAAAGCGACTATTCGGAGCTTTTGCGAAGTTATCTGCGATCAACGCAGACATTGAACTATATGTGTTAACATATAGTTCAATGTCTGCGATAGTGAACCGCGACACATTAAGGTTAAGGGAATCATTTACGACTTTTGGCAAGTTTAACGGTTTCATTGGATGAGTTTAGTGATTTTGGAAGACATCTTGGTTTGTGAAAATAAATCGTTCGTTTCGCCCTTACACGCATTTTAACTCACCCCGCACGTAACAATATGTATTAAAAAAAAACTTTGTTGGGTTGCTCTGAAAGGCAAATTTTTTAAGTAATAATTGGCGAGCTCTGGTATACACGGTGTCGCTACTAATCTTTTGTTGTTATAGGGTTAAGGGCGTTCTCGTCGTCGGGCCGTAGCACACTAATTAATGCTTTTTATTCCAAACAGAATTCAAACGAAATGTTGTCAATGCCCATATAATTATGCTGCTATTAACGTTCTCTACTATGCGAATGACCTTGGGCGACTGGGCTCTCTACGCCCGGCTCCCACTAGGGATATCTGCTACGCGAAAACCGCTAGGGAAAACCTTTATTTTTTGAAACTATTGAATTAAATAAAAAAACTGTGTTATTTGATTATAGACACATTGCAATACTTTACAAGTTGAATCGATTTTTGTAACAAAACAAGACGTTCAAGTTTTATGTATTGTCTCATTAACCATTTATACTTAAAACAAAATTAACTCCTCAGAAATATAGACCAAGAAGTCATGTATCACTTTTTTTTGATAAAAAATGCAAGCGTTCATATTATTGATAAAGATTGCAAAAAAATATTAGCTTTCTGAGTTGACTGCAAAAACGACACGGATTCAGAATGGATTAGACATTTTTACTGATTAACTCAAGGTTTAAAGTTTGTATAATAACCTGCGATATTATTGTTTTAAGTAAGTATATCACTGAGTGTTCCTTGTTACACTTGTTAGGGTCAGTTTCACGCACCAAATGATTATAACAGGTATTACTTACTCTTTTTTAAAACAAGATGTAACTTGAACTTCAGGTTATCTTTCAAAGTAAAAGGCCTTTTTGTTCACATACAGAATTATTGCATTTGATTTTGCATGAAGCAAAATAAAATTCTACTAATGTGTGGTGTCGAAAGCGAACCTAGGAAGCCCACTGGAAAATATATACTTACAAATAGGGAAAATTTATTTTGGAGCCACTTCACTGCGCTGACAGTTTTATTGTCACCATCAAATAAAATACAGTATGGTTACAACTCAAATTGCGATGTGTTCATGAATAAATATTTAAAATGAAAAAAAAAAAAGTTTCTATGTATATTGAACAGCATCAGCTATAGTTAATTTGAGGCTCATTATCATATATGTTCTGTGCTCATCATATATCAATACTTAATAATGTATTTAAGAATAAAGCATATAATTTAAACAATTTTTATTACTTAACTAAATAATACAATTTATATAAATAAAAGATATGTCAAAATGCGACTAAGAAAAGAACATAATGTATACCTAATACAGACTTCTTTAAACGTATAATAAATCAGTTACCAAAACACTATACCTTGTACTTCAAATATAGCTCTTAAAACTAGAACTTTACAACAAAAAAAAACGCTTAAAACTAATTAAAAACAAATAAAACACCATTTGTATAAAAATGTAAATAGTTTAAAACTGAAAGTCTTTCTAATTATGACTATAATCGTAAACTTTTAAGAAATAAATGTGACAAATATTCTATTAAAAAAAAAACATATTTAGGCAATATGTGGACCAATATTTGTAGTTCGTTTTTATTTGGCGCATTCTTGGGGGCAGTCGGGTTGAGCGGATGGATGCGCGGCGCGGAAAGCGGGATGATTTTCCAATTCACGGTCAATACGTAAAATTATTGGAAACGGGCGAAGATCTACGTGGAATCTGAAAATTTAAATACAAAGCAATATTGAGTCTGGCCTAAATTTTTTCAATTGAGCTATAATGAATTCGTAGAACAGGACATTATAATAAGCTGGGAGTCCATTTGAATTTAATTTTAATTGAGTCTAGTGGCAGTAATCACCCCCTTACAGATGACCACCATGAAATAACAGCATATTAGTATGGGATGCCAGAGCCCATTTCCCTGACCCTTTCCAACCCCTTATCCTTAAACCTACTGCAGTTGGCAGTGCACTTGCAGCATCTGTGGCGTTTCTTGTGTTATAGGCGACGGTAGCCACCAACCTAAAACAAAATCTTATCCAAAGTAAATTTAAAAAAGTATGAAGAAGTTAAAAAATATATATCCAAACTAAATTCATTTGAATTCAGCTAATCCATTTGTAAAAATATATACATTTTATTATAATTTACTTTATATTTTCTTATTCTTACTGTAACATTAATAAATATACACATATTTATTACAGTTCATAAGTGAACTTCTATAGATATTCCTCTGGAATGGCTGAGAGATGCATCTGTCATTACATAAAATATAGGTATTGTAGAACTTGCCTTCTAGCATTGAACACCTGTGGTACCAAACAACAGTCGGCGAGTGTAATCTCATCACCAACACAATATTTTCCAGCACTACTGGATAGAAGTTTCTCCACAGCCCTGAAACCTCTGTTTATCCAATGTTGAGCCCACTCTTTTTTTTTCTCTTCTCCAACATAAATGAGTATGACTAAATTCTGAAGAGGTTGGATACCTGAAGCGATAACCTGGAATATTCTTTTAAGTTAAGGGAAAAGAAATAATAATTTAAGTAAATTTGGATGAGTGGTTAGGGTGCTTGCCTTAACACTCTGTTCTAAGGTTCCCGGGTTCGATTCCCTGCAGGGTCAACTTTGAAAAATCAACTTTTCAAATTTGGCTCTAGTCTGTATTTGGAAAGTAGTGGCAGGGCACACTGCGTTTTCGCAGTCATTTGGGAAGCCCGTCTGGTCTGGCGGCAGTAACCACCCCTTTAAAGAAGACCACCGTGAAATAACAGCATGTGTGCTGTTGTGTTTTGGTGAGTGAGTAAGGGAAGCCAGAGCCCATTGCCCTATCCACTCCTAATCCCTTATCCTTAATCCTACTGAAGTCGGCAAGCGCACTTGCAGCAGCTTAGGCGTTGCTTGTGTTATAGGCGATGGTAGCCACCTACCATCAAGTGGACCGTCAGCCTGTCTGCCGACCTTAACATAAAAAAAAGTAAAGCTGAATAAGTGCTTTCTTTTAACTCTTTTCTAGAATTATAGCAATGACTACAAATTGTTCTGCTTATTTTTAAATAAGCTTAAAAACAAGAATAATTACAAATATATGTGTACCGGTGACCCACCTCTGAATTCACACAGATGAAATTTTTATTTGTATACACAAACCTTTCTCGTTTAATGTTCTTTCCACTAGTAAAAATCGTAATAAAATTCGTTGTTTGGTTTAGAAGAAGTTAGCAGAGAAACAGACAGAACCGGACAGCAACTTTATTTTATAACATGTATATGTATAGAATTTATTATAATATATAGATTAGGTAATGTATGCTGATGATAAGTCTCTGGCCATGTTCTCATATTTTTATCATTTCTTAGTTTTTTACACATCAAATACATACCTATGCTGTTTCTGATTAATTATTACTTTTTGAAGAAATATCCTACAACTTTCTTTTAAAACAATTTTTTTCCACCTCACCCATTGCTAATTGTAACGAAAGCCATTTTGCATTAAATTATAAAAGGTATAAATCAATGTATTTCTAGAGAAAAAGTCCAATTTGTGGCATAACCCTAGGTATTTTTAAACTAGCCCCGGTGTGGGCCGAGTGACTCACTCCTCGCACCCGGGCCCTCTTGCGGAGGCCGCAAAGGGTCATGGCGATCCGGGCAGTGCGGGCTTATCGCACTGTCAGTCACGGGGCCGCCTGCGTGCTAGCGGGCACTCTCCCGTGGGATGTCGATGCCCTGGTTCTGTCCCAGGTGCATCGGCATCGGGTCACCACAAGGGCCCAAGAACAAAGACCCGTCGCTGAGGAAGTGCGACGGGTCCGCGAAGAAGCGCAGGAGAGGGCCATGCACGAATGGAGTGAGGCACTACGTGAGCCTACCGCCGGCCACCGGACGATCCTCGCGGTTCGTCCGGTACTGGAGGAATGGGTGAGGCGCCGACGAGGTGTCCTCACCTTCCATATGGTGCAAGTAATGACCGGACACGGGTGCTTTGGTCATTATCTGCACCATATAAAAAGGGAGGAGTCGCCGCAGTGCCATCACTGCGGCGATCCTGACGATACGGCCGAGCATACGCTCCAGATATGCTCGGCTTGGAGATCCCAGCGCCGGGAGTTGAGGGCAGCGCTGGGTGGTGGAGAGATCACACTGTCAAGCATGGTCGAAGCCATGCTTGATAGTGTGACCAACTGGAAAGCAGTTGCTTCCTTCTGCGAACAAGTGATGTTGCAGAAGGAGGCAGCTGAGAGGGAGCGAGAGGAAGAGGCCGGTCTCGCTTCCCTCAGACGTAGGCGGTTGGGCAGGAGAAGGCGGGCATACGAAGCCCGTCTTCAAATGTCTTAGGGGACCTGCGCACATGGTTGGCTAACTATGTGTGCTTGCACAAGGTCCCCTCCGTCTGGGGATTGCCTCGGTGCCTCCGGGCAATCCCCCATTTGAGTTAGCCTAGTCAGCAATGGCTAGGCTGCCCTGGGGTGGATCGGAGTTGTTGCCTCGGCAGAGCCCGGTCCACCCCGCTCAAAGGGCAAGGAGACACCGGGGAGTTTTAGTGGGTATTCTCAGTGCCGCTATGATCAGGCGCTGGGCGACCCCCACATACTCCTGCCGTCTAGCCAGCAGCAGGAGATCTGTAAGCGGATTACTCCTCGTCAAAAAAAAAAAAAAAAAAAACGTGAAATTCTCAACAACTCTTTCTAAATTTAATCATAATAATACCTCACAAACTTCTCGAACTTTTGCACGTTTGTAGCAATCTTGAGGCATAAGTGGCCTTTGAGGTCTTGTCTCTTCCAAATAATGCATGATACTTAATGATTCCACAAGTGTGTGTCCATCTAAAATTAAATAATGACATTAAGTAATAACTTCCTATTGCAGAATACACAACATTCCTAAGTTACAAACTCAGCAGCCAGTGACAATATCTCAATAAGACAAATTTGTGTTTCAGTGAGTGAACAATTCCTTCTCGTGTTACTTGTATATGTATACAGGCGATGGTAGCTATCAAGTGGACTGCCTGCTGAATGTTACACAAAAATAATTTTGCTCATATATCAAAATGACTAAAGCTAAAATACATTAAATTTAGTAGTGGCAGGACACACTGCGTTTCAGTTATTTGGGCACCCTATCTGTTGGCAGTAACTTCTTACAGAAGACGACAGTGAAATAACAGCATGTGGACTATTGTGTTTCAGTGATTGATTATAGGAGGGCCAGAGCCTGTTTCCCTGTCCCTTCACAATTCCTTATCCTTAATCCTATTATGATTGACAGTGAACTTGCAGCACCTGTGGCATTGCTTGTGTTATGAATGATGGTAGCTACCTACCGTCAAGTGGACCTTAACATTTAAAAAAAATTAAAACTTGAATAAAAGGTTAGATTGTAATAAGTATGCAGACATATCACATTAAGGTACTTTTAAAATATTATAAAAATAAGTAGGTAACAAAATATTACCTATACACAATGATGGTACTTGCTCCATAGGGTTAACTTCTCTGTATTCATTACAATGTTGCTCTCCTCCTCCTTTAATTAGGCTAACAGCCTTTATGTCATAGGGAATCTCCTTCAGATTTAAAGCGATGCGAACCCGCCAAGAACACGAGCTTCGCCAGTACGAATAAAGTACTGGCTGTAAATAAAAAATGAAAAGGGTGTTAATTTTTCAACAATTACCTAATAATAACAATAAATACCCAAAAGTAATAACTGTACAACAATTTAAAATACCTTAGATATTTCGGTGTATCCCATCATTATTAAGATTGGAAAATTCTTGCTAACAAAGTCGCAAAACAAAATCTAATTAACGAATAAAGTGAGGGCTACTAAACTCGTTTTATGAATTCCTACCTATCGAGTTTCTAAAACCAGTTAAGTTATGAATAATTTAATTTTGTTATTAAGAAGTAAACAAGTGGTTGTTATTAAAATCAAAGCATTTTACTTGCCTTAGCCATTGCGGAATGACCTCCGTTATACTTTGCGTAGTAAGTAATTTTGGCGGCGTTTGTTTTCTCTCTTATTATCAAAAATACAGTACGGTTTGGCAGATTAACAATAAGTTTGATGCAATCTAAAAAATACAAGACAAGATGAACTGTTTATTTATCATTTATCAGTCGATTGTGATTGTGGAACTAGGCAATAGGCATAGATTAGATAAATAAGTAGGTGTATATTGGGTTGGGAATTGGGAAGTTGGTGGGAAGCAAGGAACATAGTGTGGGAAGGGTGGAAAGCGAAAAGAGGGAGGGGAGGGTGAGGTGGGTGGTTGATGGGAAAAAGGAGGTTTCGTTTCGAAGAGTGAAGATGGGAGGGAGGGGAGGAGAACAGACCATAGAGGACAGAGGTAAACAGAGCAAAGAATAAACCATTGAAATAACCAGAATATTATCTAACTAGATGAAAACCCGGCTTCGCTCGGGTGTAATGTGACTCATAATATGTGTACACATGTAGGTACAAAATGTAGGTAGATATTTCTGTAGTTATCGGTTCTCAAGGAATATTAAAGGCAAAGCGGCATAGATTTCGCTCAATGTTTGCGGCAAGACGTTTCGTTTTACATAGTCACATGAGTCACAGTTCTTTGTAATGGACACTTTGTTTTTAAAATGAATGAGGCGTATGTGCGCTAGTATGAATGAAACGGAACGTTTATTAACCACTCAAAATGTCATAGGATAGGTGTCAGTGAGTGACATGAGTGAGTATGGCGACTGCGATTTGTCCGTCAGCACCATTAGAATTTAACAAAATACTTGATAATCCGAATTTTGCGGATACATGTTGTCGACTCGAAATCTTTATTTTTTTATGTTTTATCATTCAGGTAAAGTTTCAATCGAGTCTACCGTACCCCTTGACGAAATTATTAATATAGATAATTCATAAAAAATATTATCTACGAATTAAAGCTCTGGCGAAAAGGACAAATAATAGGTACCAACATTTAATATAATTTCAGCGGCACATTGATAGAATTTAACGATGAATATTTTATGAATGAATTTTAACACGATATGGGAAGTTAAAGATTGCTAATATATGTATATAATAAAATATTAGTTCTAGTTTTTTTTGTTTAAAAGCAATGTTATTGCTAATGCTGTGTACCTTCACGGATATCGGATATCATTAGCGATTATATTAATTTTTGTAAAGTAGATATTAAACAAAACATAGACAATTCTAGAACATCGACCAATAACTTTTAACATGATCCAAGACTTGTAGTCAAAGATGTTGTACTAATACAATTATCTTTGCTTGTAGTACCTAACCTATACCTATAAATTTTATGTTACGAAATGGACATTTTCAACAAATTGATTGAAAATCGAACTAGTACTGTACTATCTGCGAATTACTAGCTTTCATATGCAGGTAAAAAAGTTAGTAGAATATGGTGGAATGTCATTAAGTAACATGATATATTTGAGGAACAACGTGAAGCATGGAAAAGCTATAAAAGAAAATTCTTATCTCAATATGACTGAAAAATATTATGCATCCTAATTTCTTACAAAGTTTTATTCTTGGTTTTATTGTTCTGGGACTCGATGATTTCTTTCACATCACACGTTTGGATTTTGGATAGTTCAAAATAATGTGTTATTGTCAAATGTCAAAGTCATTGTCATTTTTCGTTTAATTTTGTATTGCAAATTTTTCAAATTATATTATATTCATTTTATATAATATAAAATACAACAAATACATTCTATTATTATACTAGTATAGTATCTTCTATGTAGTTTGTGATTATATTCATATTCATAGTTTTACGATTCACGTGGTCTTTCTTTGTTGCATGCTTCCGTTTTTTTTTAACTAAACTCAAAACTGTTGTTTTATATATTTTAGAAAGAATAATCATATGAAAAGGAAAAGCACTACATAATAATGGGCAAGAATTCTAAGAAAGGTGGTCATAAGAGTAATGTTTTTAAAATAGCAGGAGCAAAAAGTTTGAAGAAAACAAAAGCAAAAGCTGTAAACTTGGGCTTAAAAAATGTAAGTGAATGTTGGAGATTCAACATGGCATGATAATTGACTCGGGATTATTACTGCTAGAATATTTTGATTTAGTGTAGTGGACCAGGAACCTGGTGGCCAGCAGTGGGATGTAATATTTATTATGTACTAGCTGAACTCGGCCACGCTTTGCAGCGGCCCATACGGCGCGGCGGCGAGACGTCCGCTCGCATGGGGCGCGCGGTACTGGACACTGTTTATCGTGTGGGACACTGTTTATAAACGAAAGAAGAAGCCACAAAATTGACATTTTTTTTTCGAAAATAAAAGATTTATATGAAACTGACAAAGACCCATCTGAATCCCATCTGACAGAAACCCAATAATTTAGATTCGCAATTCTCTTTTTTTTTATTATAATTTTTTTTTTCCGGTCTTCTTTCTCTTTTTTTTTTCCGACACCATATATGCATGTATACACATAGATACACCTACACAATATTTTCCCATCTTCCCCTTTCCATTATATCAAGAATTGTGTAAATACATTTTGAAATGCTTGTTGGACCCATAATCCGGGGCAGGTACAATGTTTAGTAATAATATTATGTTAGTGTTAAATGTTATCCTTGAGCCCACATTGTATTTCACTAGCAAGGTCAACAAAGATTATATTATCGAAACACATGTGCAAATAAATCGTGTGTTCATCTGACAGTCAAGTAGATTTGATTCAACAACAGTTGGTGATCTTCTTAAACCAGCACTCAAGTGTTCACCAGACAGTCAAGTCAATTATACCCATCAACAGTTGGTTCTTCTTAGATATAAGTCGGGCTAACTATAGTGTCATCAGTAAATGAAGTCCAGCAGAAACTGCAGAAAAGGTGGTTTAATTTGCATTCCTTAGTGCACTTGTCGTCAACAAACGAGTTAACAGACATTGACATTTGGCAATACAATTTTTATGTAAGGATTTACAACCCCTACAATAAGGCTGAGATGATGATTAGGCTAATTTTTGTGTATTATATTTTGGATATTTATTTTTATATATATATATATATATATATATCACTGGCTTTGGTTCACCTTGGATTTTTGGGGCAGGCATAAATGTTTTAGGGTTTAGAAAATCTTTTTAAACTTCTTTTAAATAATTCCTTATCTAATTCTGATTTGTAATCACCTTACATTATAATATAGAAAGCTTAGAAGTGTTGGAAGAATATAGATAATGGCTATGCAGTTTCTAAATACAGTACTTATTTTTAAAATTTTCATTTACAGATCAAACAGAAGGTTCAAGACATTGATAAACAGTTTGCAGAAATTAACAAAAACCCCAAGAAACAGATGGCCAAAGTGAATATAAATCTACCAGAAAAAGAATCCAAAAAACCTAAAATCTCAAAGGAAGATGTAGCAAATACAACTGATAGAATCGTTAAAATGGATTTATGATGGATAATGTTAATTAAATTATTTTAATCATGTTGATTAAATAATTTTAAATGGAAATTCCTGTAAGTACTAACAATAATAATGGGGCACTCGAAAGATAATATTAACATTTTTATGAGTTAACCTTATTGTTTTTAAAAGGAAATTTAAGTTTTCAATAACTATTTGTTAATAAAAAATTCAGGTTTTTACATATTTTTGTATTTATTTCCTTAGCTCCAAATTCCTGAGAAACTTTAATGCCCTAACTAATTGAACAGACATTGGAAAAGGAATAATTTACTTAAAAGTTTACAAGAATCTTCATCTCAGCCGTAGAACGTCCACTGGTGTACAAAACCCTCCCACTTAGTCTTATTCTCTTTTTTTTATGTTAGGATCGGTAGACAGGCTGATGGTCCACTTGATGGTAGATGATTACCGTCGCCTATAACGCAAGCAACGCCACAGCTGCTGCAAGTGTGCAGCCAACTATAGTAGGATTGGATTGAAAAGGGTTAAGGAAATGGGCTCTGGCATCCCTTATTCACTCACCGAAACAACAGCACACGTGCTTTTATTTCACGGTGGTCTTCTATAAGGGGGTGGTTACTGGCGCCAGACGGGCTGCCCAAATAACTGCGAAATGCAGTGTGCCCTACAACTAATTTCCAAATGCAGACCAGAGCCAAATTTTAAAAACTCATGTTTCAAAGTTGACCCTGCCGGGAATTGAACTCTAGAACGAAGCTTTAAGGCAAGCACCGTAACCACAGATCCAACGGGCTCGTCAAAATATATATTCTATACTTAGTCTACACTTTAGTTTATACTATTCTATAATTTAGTGTCAACCAAAGAATGAAATAACCGTCAAGAAATAAAACACGATTTCCGTCGTAATTCAGACCAATTAAAACACATTCACGTTAATATTGTCTTTTATTATTAAAATTTAACAAAATATAGTAACATAATATTGTTGAACAACTTAATTCTATTTTTTGCTTTAATTAATTTGTTAACGGTGGTAGAGTTTTAGGTCACATACAAACACAAACATGAAGGAAACAATGGATTTTGTTAATACTAATGTTATTGTAGTTTATCTTTCATTATGGCGTAAAAATTAATACGCTTAAGAAAGAATCCACTAAGGCAGGTACGTAAGACTACCTCATCTGCTATTCCGTCTTTCATGTCTAAAAACTTTATTAAGAAATGACATGAATGACGTCTAGCTAAGTTAAACATATTGGGAAAATAATTATTCATCTTGAAGTGCATTTGAAAGAATTGGTTCTGTATGGCAATGCAATTTCTTTTTCCCTAGTGGAATATTTTGAACTCTGAACGTAAATGCAAAATGTTTCATTTTTTCCTTCATGAATTTTGGTATTTTATTCCTCGTCTGTAAGATCTGGTTCAGCTTTCTCGTCATCGCTAACTTCGGCCGCATCGGCTGCCGGTTCATCAACTGGTATGTCACCATTCGTTTCAGGACTTAGTGGCTCTTCAACTACAGGTTCCGGCTCGTCGGCTGGTGTTTCACTGTAAAAATACACTATGCTCTAAGCTCTATACATAACATACTTTTATATCTATATGTACTTACATATAATAAAATCGTAACCGAGTCGTGTCTATACATTTATTAAAATAATAATAATATACACGTACTTATGTTACTGAAGACAAAAAATAGTTTTTAGAATTTATGTCTGCTTTTATGTACCCTAATCTCAAAAACTTTTTAAACGGTTTGAATGTCGTTTTCACAGATGTAGGTATTGTAGCATAGATAAAATACTACTTACTGGTTAAGTTGTATTTTATCTATGATTGTAGTAAGCTTCCCGTAACATTTAGTGCTTGTTTCATTCCAATCGGTTTACAAATAAAAAGTTACGCGCTATACCGAATACCACGCGTACGAAGTCACATAAGTGCGACACTGAGGCGCGATACGCATGCTTCTGTAGTTATAGCGATGGGGCTTAGTTATGCAATGGAGTAAAGAATACGGGATGTTTTTTTATTAATAATTTATTTGCGATGACTATTGGTAACTACTAACTATAAAAACAATATTACAATGTTTGAAAATTATGTAAGAATTAATAGAAACATATTTATGAATCTATTTCAAATAATACGTGAGCCTCTATGTAGTTGTATTCACTCTTCATATATTAGTTCGCATATCGATGGCATAGAACACAGATGTGGTATGTGCAAAAAAGTAAATTTTACAAAACAGATTTTAGAGTTGGATTAATCTAGTCCACTTAGTGAACTTAATCCCATGGATTTACTATACAAGGTACGTCCATGATCAATCTTAACTGGTACACGGTATTCTAAATTCTTACAACGGTAAACTTCATTTAAGAAAAGTGTACTTACAGCATCTGCTTCATATGCTATAGATATGACAGTGGCACTGCTATAGCGCTTCTATAAATTGTATGAAAATTAGTGAATATAGGGCTGATGTGGCACAGTGGCGCCACATAAGCGCTTATTATTTTAAAAATGGATTTACCTAGCTTCAGCGTCAGCAACGTTGTCAGCGGCAGATCCGCTCCTGGATAGCTCCTCAAGACGAGCTGCGGCAAGTTCAGACTCCTGTCTAGCGATTTCTGCCAATTCTGCTGCCTGTAGACAGTTTAAAAGGGTTGTTATATAAACTTCATTTGTTGATCATTTACACATAGGTAAAAGGGTCTAGCATTCGCTCCAACCAATTCTGGCTTACAAATTGGTATTTGCTAATGAGCTTAAATCTAATTTTACAATATATCATCTATTGTCAATTGATAAATATTTGATGTCAAGTTTTAAAGGACTAATTAGTGTTTTTAAAAAGTTTTCTCTAAAAGTATTAACTGTTTCTTTTATAGATGGAAGAGTTTCTTTTATTACCTGACGTGCAAGTTCTGCTTCGCGCTCATCCTGGGCCTGCTTTTCAAGTTCTTCCAGTCGAGCAAGCTCTTCTTGTCTTATCTGTTCGGCCAGTCTCTCTTCTTCTGCCAGTCTAGCTTCCTCTGCTAGCCTAGCTTCTTCCGCTAATCTCGCCTCTTCAGCCAAACGGGCTTCTTCTGCGAGCCTAGCTTCTTCAGCCTTTCTGGCTTCTTCAGCTTTGCGGGCTTCTTCTGCTAGTCTTTCTTCTTCAGCTATGCGTTCTTCCTCGGCAAGTCTTGCCTCCTCAGCTAAACGAGCTTCTTCTGCTTGCCGAGCTTCTTCAGCTTTCTTAGCTTCTTCATCGGCTTTCCTGGCCTCCTCCTCAGCTTTGCGTTTGGCTTCCTCTGCTTTGCGTGCTTCTTCTTCAGCCTTTCTCTTTTCAGCGGCTTCACGCTCAGCCTGAAATATAAAATGTATTATTTTCCGTATGTAGATAACTGAAGTGAGACATATTTGAAGTTTTAAAATATAAGTCTACAGTTATATGACAGCAGTCTTACTTAGTATAGTTATAATTTGATTTAACTTTATTATAAAGTTGTAAGTAAATCAAACCATATGTAGGTAAGCAAACCGTAGCTAAATTAAAAACGTAATGATTTTTTACCTGAGCCTTGCGTTCAGCTTCGCGTTTTGCTTCTTCTTTCAAAGCCCTGAAACAATTATTCAAATTCATTTATTTTCAGGTAACTAGACCTTATATAAGTTAATATAATATAATATAGTTAATTATAAGTTTAATATTTTTATTTAGGTACTTATCTGAAAAACTTTAACAAAGATCTAATTTCTGACGAGCAATTATGAGGTTTGTTCATAATTAGTACCTACAGCATTGTATTAAGTTTAGTAATCAGTTAGGTACGAAATCGTATTTTTTATTGTTTCTTGGCAACTACGGAATGTAAGAACGGTTGGCTTCTAATAGGTACTTAAATTACTGTCTTAAATTCTGTGCTTACTTTTCTTCGGCAGCTTTGGCCTCCTCCTGTCTCTTCTTCTTGATTTCAGCAAGGTCCGCCGCCGGAGCCATCACAGGTTCCGCAGTAGTCGCTCGCCATCTCGCTTCGCGTTCAGCCTTCGCAGCCTTTATATCACCCGTAGGATCTTCCATTGCTTTTGGTGCCTGGAACTTCCGGCTGGGCCTCCACGGCAGCAGTTTTACTGCACCGCGGCCAATGTTATTTGAAGCCCTACTTATAATGACCATCGGCGGAACACCTGACCGGTTGATGTCATAGCAGTTTTTAAAACCAGTCAGTTATATTTTTTTAATGCGATCCAATGGTCATCATAAGACTTACGTAGCTGCACACCGCTCGAGACGCTCTCTCATCAAAGCTGTTATAGCCCTGCACCCATACCCAAAGCCTAAATCGTATGAAATATAGTGACACGGTGTATTTTTACCAATTGTCTTTTCGTTCATGACATGCTGTAAAGCGTATGATAATTGCAGGTTCTGCCAATGTGCTTGCTTTAATGCGGGCGTGATCATTTTTGCAGTCCTGTCGGGTGTCGTACCTAAATGTGTATGAAGAGTAGTATAATTCAAATCTGAATTTCTAGTAGTGTTTGTATGACCTGTACAAGTATTAAATTTTAACTTAGTCGTATCTTTTTCTGTCCTGTAATTCTGTTTTTCTGAGTTCGTATTTAAGGTTTAGTTAAAAGCTAAGCGTTAAGTAAAGCCTGGATTCGTAAGCGTGATAAAAGGTCAAACATGCCGAGTGATTAAAACAATCGAGAGTTTATTAAAAATATTTTATTCATTAAAGAAAATCAGTTCTGTTAATAAGTGAACAAGACTTATACGTCCCGCGCGGCGTAAAGTACCGCGCTATCACATGTAGTGACTAGAAAATAATAAGTATTAAAAATAGATTAAATCGTTCGTATGAAAAGTCGTAAAAAGTTACAAAAATAAGTATTTGTCTGCGACTAACAAATATAGATATATAAGGTAAGGATCGGGCCTACAAATACACTCGAAAAAGTTGTTTAA
Source organism: Bembecia ichneumoniformis (assembly GCA_910589475.2). Classification (NCBI taxonomy): domain Eukaryota; kingdom Metazoa; phylum Arthropoda; class Insecta; order Lepidoptera; family Sesiidae; genus Bembecia; species Bembecia ichneumoniformis. The sequence goes on along the minus strand of OU342537.1, from coordinate 3,484,426 downwards.
AAACATTTTTATTTTATTTTTTATTTATCTTCTATCGTTACTTATAACGACTTTTTACTTTACATACAAGTGAATTGAATGACCTGTATGTTATAAATTAATTTAAATTAATTAAGCTAGGAAATGAAATAAAATTGAATGTTTAAAATTTAAATCAAAACTGTACAATTTTATCGTGTTTGGTTTTATATTTGGTTATTTTATAAACTCATGACTTTTGTTATTATTACATTGTTGTAGAATGTTTTAATTGTGTAAAATTCAGCAGGCAGGCTGACGGTCATACGTGCTGTTGTAAGTGCGCTGTTGACCTTAGGTAGTATCCTATTAGTTTCCTGGTAGGATACTAATATCCTATAGGATATCAGGGATTATGAATGGATTAGTGGTCACTAAACAAATACTTTGATTAAATTTTCTAATAGTCCGATCGTTACCTTGCCTATATCAAAATGTTGAGAGTATGTAATAAGAATTAATAAAAATTCAAATGATCCGGGTTAGTTAGAGCGTGTTATACCGAGATCAGAGAGAGCGAACGCGGCGCGGGCGCAGCTATCGTCCGGTGCGCCCGCGCCGCGTCGCTGCCGAGCGGGGGCGGGGGTTGGGGCGGGAGCTACGCGCACTGCGCCGCCGTCGGCTGTTCCGGCGCGCCGCCCGCTGCAAGAAACACCACACACACTGTTACACGTACACCGACTTTATACTCCATTTTAACTTGGCTTTTAAAACCCTGACGGCGCCGCCAGAGCTGGAAATTAAAGTTTAGACTGTTACCACGTTTAGATTTGTTTTTATATTCTATTTTAAAAGAGGAAGCGTAGGTCGAAAGCGGTAGTTAGCGACGCGAGAATATCGAGGTACCTGTGGCCTTGTCACCGGCTAGGCCGGCGGCCGCGAGCCTATTCTTAGCATAGAACGAAAGGAGGTTCACGTCGTCTCTGATGCTGAGTTCCTTGTAGAGCGGTCTGCGGTTCGAGAAGGCCTTCGCACCGGAGTAGTGCACGCACGCGAGGTTGCCACGTCCTGATGACAACACCTCACTGTTAACACTCGGGGCACACTACACTTAGTTAATCGTTAATCGGGCTCAAAAGGTTACAGAAAAAACAATTGGCATATATAACGGGGCATTAATATCTGGACGTCTGTAACTGCGAAGTGTCATTTTGTAACTGTAGAGTGTTTCAATTACCTTACTGTTGGTCTTTTACCTGTGAACCTCGAGGCAGGTTCGTTGTAGTAAGAGATGTTGTGAATGTGGTTGGTTACGCTGCGCAGGGGCACAAGGAGCTTGGCGATGTATGCGTCATTGCTGAACCGGTATGGAATTGGTTCCCCATAAGAATAACTGAAAGATAAAGAAGAACTATTCAGTCGAATAACTCCTGGCCTGGCAAGAGGTGCTCATCTATATTTTCTGTGTGTGGGACGTTGAGTTTAATGGTACCATCTATGCATTCGCATACACGATGAATAATACTGTTTGTACCTACTTACACAAAAATCACTCAATCCCTAAGAGATCAATCACCTATTACATATTTCCACATATTGAAAGATTCCAGCATCTTCTCAGAGATATTTTACCTAAAATTAAGTTTATATTGATAAAATATATTTTTATGTAAAATTAGTAAAAAATAACTTTGTTTAATTTAAAACTAACGAAAACGCTTTGTTAAGAGCAATACGTAAGTGCCTGTTATTTTCTACATTAGATCCATTATTAGATTCTTGACATTGTGAGATTTGTTTACGCTAATATCTGCGCGTCTTGTGTTTTGTTTTGGATACAAGATACCAGTTAATCTTATTTTCATATAGATAATCAATATAAAATCAAACATTCCCTAGGCAGACGTAGACACCATCTTAACACACATGGATTGCTAATCAAAAAATACTTGGTATTCAAAAAATATGATGGTGTGTCTTGTCGGTAAAAAAAGTGTCTACTACCTACATTTGCGCAGCGCCTATGCTACATCCACAAGTTTTTAATTCTCTGATTTTGGTTACTAAATAGTTTAATATTTATTCTCAGATTATTCTAAATAATAGCTGTGATAATAGGTAGGTAATGTATATTTCAAAAAAAAATTCTTTCATCATTTTAGTAAGTGCAATTTTTTTATATTCCATGCGAAAAACTAGAAATTTCTGTAACTCGACTCTTTACGACCCTCTCGTTTCCCGGCGGATGTCGTAATATCATTTTTACATGTAGCAAATAAACATAAAAGCAATTCGCGTATGTAATCATTGAAAATAAACAGGTCGTTTCATAGAGCAAACAGACAGGGAGTATTAGCTGGCATTTAACCAGTCTATAATTAAAATAGTGATCGGTAAGTGTGGGCCGTACGCGTCACGCAAAACGTTGCAACTACGAATTTGGCTGGGAAATAGACGCCCACGCTGAAAATATTCAGCCAAGCAACGAAAACAGTCTTGTTCCACATAATGGAGTAAAAATTTCGTCATATAATGTATACTATACTATAAGATGAAAGCGCACTTTTCTTTGCTTATTCAATTGCGAAATGTTCTACAACTGATATGTCGCCAATGTCAGTGCCAGGGCGTTCTTCAGATCGATGCGCATCAATGGACTATTTTCGTCCGGCGACATCAGACCGAGAAAAACTTGACCTAGCCATCTATCTGAACAGGTGCAACAACTTTGTCTCACCGCGACCCTCAATGTGAGTGTCGGGGCCTTTATTCGTTAATGACAGAATTCTTGATCTATTCTTGGAACACTAATAAACAACTCCGTAGGAATTTGTGAAATATTTGTTTGTGCACTGGCGTCCTTGCTATGTACTCACTAACTAACTATGTAGCTCCTATTTGTTACAGGAAACAGATTTCATTCTCATGGAATTAAGATTTTGATAGAATCCACACAACGTAACCTCTGAACAACGTCCCTAAATGTATCCTTAATTTAATTTATTTGTATGGAGAGTGTGCATCTATACTGTACGATTTAATCCAACCGGAACCGTTCCACTTGCGGACCACTAGACGTGGGCGGGGGTTTCATCCCTTCGTGGTCGATGTACCTCGATCACGAACAAAGCGTTTCAGTTCCACCTTCCTTGTTCGAACTGCTAAGGAGTGGAACTCATTGCCTGCGTCTGTGTTCCCACAGAACTACAACCTCGGGGTCTTCAAAACTAGGGTAAATGGGCATTTACTAGGTAAGCGTGGCCCACCTTCGGCCACATCTGCACCTCACATCAGGTGAGATAGTAGTCAAGCGCTACCTCGATTTCATAAAAAAAAAAAATTCACTATCGCAAGGTCAATTAAAATTCCACATAATAGTTTACTAATTATAAGTAGCAAATAAATGATAGTTACGAATAAATTGTATCCAGAGGAGCCAGTGAAGCCGCTCTTGGCACCACTGAGCGTGCTCGCCGCAGCAAAGCAGTCGCGTCGGCACGTATGCGTCTGCTTTCATCTTCAAATGCCTGAAACTTAAGATTTACAGCTCAAATTCTTTTAACAGTAGCATACATTACATTAAATATGTAGTAATGGCTGTACACACTGCGTTCCGCAGCAACAAATCTAGGTAGCCCGTCTGGCGGTAGTAATCATCTCTTTCTAGAAGGCCACAGAGAAATAATAGCCCGTCTGCTGTTGTGTTTTGGTGAGTTAGTAGGAGATACCAGAGCCCATTCCCCTATCTTTTTCAAAGTAAAGGGTACACATGCAACTCCTGTGCTTGCCCACCATTAGGTACATAAAAATTACATTTTCGTACATAAACATACATTCGACCATTATATAACCTCCACAGATTATTTAATTGTACCATATTAAATAATCTGTGGAAGTTTCTATGATCAAGTACTATTAATTTCATCAATATAAAACACCTTGCTACCTTTCCATCAGAAGGTAGATTGGTATATCTTTATTAAAGAGCTAAGATCTGGTCGGTGGAGTAATCACCACCATTCTTTGTTAGCCTTTGTGAATTTTCTGAAGAGACGATCTGACTCTTTTCTCACTCCGTCTAGATGTCCTAGATTTTCACTTACATCTCTATTACTGTCCCCAAGAAAGTTTACCTACTCAAAAACTTTCGTGTCATATCATAAATCTTATCATTTTTCATCTTCTGTTCTATACCTACCTTTCCTTATCCTCAAACAATTAGTTTCTTCCCTCTGAATATTTCATCTCAAATACCTAATACCTCTTAACAATCTTTCTGTATCTCTTTTCAAAATTGTTAACTTTGAAATAAAAGCATCGTGAAACACGGATCTATTCTGAATTATTATTCTTATTCTTAGTCTTCTAGCTAATATCAATGAACCAATTTTATCCTGTGCCTGAAAAAAAAAAATCTTTTACTTGGTTAACACGCGCCATGACTGCTCAATACAATGACTACCTACGGAGAGGGTAGATTGAGTGTATTGATGTCCATGTTGATAATTCTGACGGTCAAAATAGTTTTTTTAAATAGATATTTCAAAGACGGTTGGATCATTGAAGGGTTTATACATAAATTTAAAATTTTCATATACACTTTTATGCAATATCATGCACTAATAGTGTATGAATCATATTCAGAACTGCAACAATATTCCACTGACGTAAAGCTATGTTTCAATCTTCCCCTATTACGTTCATGAAAAAGAAAGAAAGCAGTAAGTTAATAAGTCACCTTGGTGGTTTCGGAGCGTAGGAAGTCATCAACGGAGGAGACAGCGAGTGCAGGACGGCGGCGGTAAGCTATACGGTCCAATTCTCTGAGAATTACGGATGGTCGGACGCGTACGCGCACGATGTGGTGTGGCACATCAGGGTATGTGACGAGTCGAGTCACGCTGCGAGTCGTCGGACGATATATCAATTCCGCCTAAAAAATTAAATGTTTATGCAGTAACCCTTTCAAGTTAGAAGCACAATTATTTTATGTATGAACACATAGTATGAACATTGATAATTTTGTAATCCACTTCATACATTCAGAGCTACTTGCTCTCGCAATCAATACTTACATACCTATTTAGTAGTAAATTAGGAATTAAAACCGCAAGAGGTAAGTAATGCCTTCAGCCATATTAAAAAATGCCTGAGATAAACAAAAATGAATTATTTATCTAATTGTATTTCAAAATCAAAACAATAACATTAAAATTAAATCACTAAGGACAAATTTTATAACAAATCCACAATGTTTGCGGATGCTGGTGTAGACGATTTCTATGCCATCATAAGACTACAGTCGGGTCAAGGACTATCTGATTTCTTCTCATAATGAGAAAGGACGATGAACGACAAATTGAAAGTGAACAAATGAATGGTATCAAAACCAATCATTTCGGAGATAATTACGCGACAAGACAAGACAATTTTATTAAATAAAATTCAGAGGCTCTAGTATGAGTTTACGATACTACACCATTACTACACTCGCTAGCGAGAACGTAAAATTTTTGTATGGGAAATCGTGAACTGTCAATGTCAAATTATCAATTTTCCATATAAATGTTTTACGCTCTCGCTAGCGAGTGTAGTATCGTAAACTCATGCTAGAACCACAGGACTATTGGTCATTTCTGTCTATTCCAGGCATTTTATAAGCATTCCTCTATGTCTTAAAAAATTGTTTTTACACACGCCGTGACTGCTCAATGTGGTTCATTCAATGATTACGGAGAGGCTAGATTGTGTGTATTTACTTATGTCCATACAGAACCTATTGATAATTCTGACAGACAGACGTAACATTTATTACAATACATTTTTGTCATACTTCAGTTCTCTTATTAGCTATGTTAAAATGAGATTTTTTTAGAAGAAATAAACTTGCGCAAATATTATTATTTTATTGAAGAGAGATTAATTAACTAAATTAGTAAAGCCAAATAACTAAAAATCAATTAGTATGTAGTTTGGCAAAGCTTGTCATGAAATGCAGTTGTTTCATGATTGTATCACGTGCAATGTAAGTGAGAGCGAAAGAGTTAATAGGTACGTACAGGTATGAAGAAAATAATTTACTTCATATTAAAAATCTTATTAAAGCATATTTCTAAAAAAATCACAACTTATCTACTAAGTACAGCTTTTCTTTCCTTTTAAGTACACTGTTACGATAAGGTTGTTTAGTCTTACTTACCTGAAAGTTGCTCTGATTCTAATTTTTGTGAAAGATACAAATTAAAAGAAGTACTTATGTATACTATTCAGAAAATACTATATTAACATACGGTCATTCTGTGAATGCGTTTTAGACATTTCTTTGTGTCCTTTGTTGCATAAAATTCATTTTCGATTAAACGATAAATAGAAAATGTATGGAGATTAACACCTGTCAAAACGGCAATCATATAATGGCCGGAGTATAAACACAGTAGTATAAAGTATTTTATTCCAATAGGTATAGTATATACTATTGGCAAACCATCAAGAAATGCCTTCAATAAAATGAGACAATTTATTTGCAACGGTAATCCGAAGTCTGAACCTTAAGCTTCGCCAGCGAATGGTGAAGTGCTAAATTTGGTCTGTCTTGTAGCATGGCTCAGAAGCATGGACCTTAAACGTAAACACGCATGAACCGATTGGAGGCGTTTGAAATGTGGTAACACAGAAGATTGCTTCGTGTCTAGCGGACTGACAGGGTCTCCAATAATATGGAAATTCTTCGAAGAGCTCATACTCATACTAACAGGGTATGAGCATATGGTAGAAGTACCTACCATATGCGTCATCCATCTCATCATGAGCAGCAACATTGAGGGGCAAAAAGGAGTGGACAGAAGACAGATAATATCATAGCTGAGACACATCCGTCATCGGACTGGAATTGCAAGAGCCGAGGACCTATTCCGAGTGGCGTGTGATAGAGAGGCCTTTTCGACTTGGAGACCTTATACCAGCACTTAGAGAAGAAGAAGAAGGTATACTATAAGAATTTATGTTAGTCTGTTGCATTCTACTCCTAAAACTTGACTTGCTAGTTTTTCTAAATGTTTAAAAGAAAGTAAACTCTTTTGCTGTAAACGAAAACCGTTCATTGTTCATAATAATGTGGGAGGAGACGTTACTAAAACGACCTTGAAGACTTGGACTGATGCCAAGATGCCATGTTTACATTACCACACAACTTCACTCACAAATACGTTTCTTTCCAGAATGACTGAAAAATTGTTCAGTTGTTATAGAATGTTACTCGTAGGTTATAGCTATTTATTACCCTAATATTTAATAAAAAGAGATGGATGTATGGACGTTTGTTACTCTTTCACGCAAAAACTACTCGCGGCGGTTCTGGATGAAAGTTTACAGTAATAATTTATTACATCAGAATAACGTAAATTGGCTATATATTTATAAAGCCTTACACAAAATTGGAATTAATTAAACAAGACAATACAACCGAATACAAGATTTACAAAATAACAGAAAAACGGACTAAATATAAATTTAGTTTTATTTATACTTTTCTCATTATCTATACTTACTAATATTATAAAGCTGAAGAGTTTGTTTGTTTGAACGCGCTAATTACAGGAACTACTGGTTCGAATTGAAAAATTCTTTTTGTTTTGAATAGTCCATTTATCGAGGAAGGCTATAGGCTATATAACATCACGTTACGATAAATAGTATTATATATAAGCAGTGTCCAGTACCGCGCGCCCCATGCGCACGCCGCCGCCGCGCCGCCCGCCGTATGGGGCGCAGCGAAGCGTGGCCGAGTTCAGCTAGTATTATCATATATGGCAGAGGATACTCTTTGGGCAGAGGTCGCAAAATGGCGGACAGCGCCGCGCCGCCCGCCGGCGCCGATCCATTTTGTGCGGACCGTGAGAACACAGCAATTTCGATCTCGACTTACTGATGAACATCTCTAGGATTTAATGTCAATAGCTTGCACCAATTTTACTCCAAACTGCAGACAGTTAGTCCGCAACAAAAAATATCATTTTTCTCATTGACATGTAAAAAAATACCTTTATTAATTATTCCGTAATTACATTTGTTTAATAAATATTTTTTATTAAATAATCGACCTGTAGCGAAACTAATTGGTATATGGGTTAAAATTTTTATCTCAAATAATTTTTTATTTTTATTTTCCCGCCTTCGAAATTATATGGCCATATTTCGACCTGTGATTCCTGTGATCGAACACTAGTTTCTTAAACAAACATACCTACCTAACACCAATAATTATAAGAAACATAATTCTTTATTCAATTATCCTTATACATAGTACCTACCTATAAATATACTTACCTAGGTATAACCATCACCGACAATGATTTTTATTGAGAAATATAATAATTTATTAATCATCCCTATATATATGTAGTATTAAATATACTTACTGCCCACATCTGTCTGACTGTCTGCATGTTCTCTAACTCCTTCAAACCACGCAAATGATTTTGATGTGGTTTTCACTAATGGAAAGAGCGTTAAATGATTTTAAAGTATATATAATTTGCAGAAAAAATTTGCACCCGTGCGACGCCGGGAGCAGGTCGCTAGTTTATATAGGTATGTAACCAAATGATTTCTCTTGAAACGATATTGAAGACCACATTGCGTCGTTTAGAAGAATTGAACGGATTAACTAGACGCCGAGACTTCGAACAAATGGAAATATTAGGAATCATTTAGAATTGAAAATTGCTTATATTAAATAGAATAATAGACACAAAATGTAGCTATAATAAATTAAAGAAGTATTTTTTTAAAACTTAAAAAATTTTGTTTCCGAAAAGTACTTTGCAGATAATCAGTGACAGCATAATAGCTACCTTTTCTTTATTATTGCTGGTATTGTGTGAAAAATTGTATTACATACTTTTTACACAATTTGGACAGCTGCCATTTGACCGAAGTGTGAAGTCGTATTACAAAAGAAACACAAGTTGCCGATACATATAGGTACGAGTACGAGTATATATAAGCAATTCACTAATATTGTAATGTCTCGGTGCCTATAATTCTTATTCTGATAATTCTAACACTAAAAAATGATTCTTTTTTATCTGTAAAGGTATTTTCGATAAAATAATTGCTTGATTTTTTGTGATTTAAATTTTTTTATAACAAATACTTAAAAATAGGCTTTATTGAGACAAAATAATAGTAAATTTAAATTGTACCTAGGTAGTAGGTATAACAAAGAACAAATACTTTTCACAAAACAGGTGTGTGTACCTCGAAAATTATACAACATAATCTATATATATAAAAATGAATCCCTATTTCCCTTGGTCACGGCATCACGCGTGAACGGGTGGACCGATTTTAATTCGGTTTTCACTAATGGAAAGAGGGATAAACGTGGAATGTTCATTTATATAAAAATTGCACCACGGGCGAAGCCGGGGGGCGGGTCGCTAGTTTCAAATAAAGAACCTGAGAGCATATTCTATTTTCTCTCTAATTATTACGCACGCACTTACAATAACAGACATTAAACAAAAAATTTGTTTTCAAAACGAAAATACCCAACTACTTACGTAACGAATGCTGTAAAATTAAACATGAGTTGTTGAAACGCGCATTAAACTCTGTGAACGTATTACTGCGGCGTAATTTTCACCAATTACGAGTTAAATTTTAATCAGAAAACATAATTAACAAAGAATTAAGTAAAGTTCTACAGTTAAGGAATACATATTTACAGCATATCTACCTACCTATGAGACTTAATTGTAGAATACGTACATTATAATAAGTACCATAGATAAAATACTACTTAACCATAGTATTTTATCTATGTAAGTACTTAATATCCTGGAATAATGTAGCTAAAATAGTGAAAGGTTTTTTTTAAATAAGTGTAGTTTTTCCCGAGATTTTATTCTCCGCGTATAAAAACAAATTAACAAATATAAATTAATTGCCTTTTTTTTTCATAATTTCATCTTAATTTTTTTTGAACTCAATATTCTACCATCTTTATTTAAATGCTCTGTAAATGTAAATGCCCTGATAGTAAATGCTCTGATATTTGAGGCAGCGTGCCCAAAATGCTGGCGGCATTGCCTCGTTGAATGGCGATACTAAGTTTTTGTCCGAATTTCATCTTAATTAAATTTTAATATTCACCCCAGGGTCGTCGATACAACCCTGCCTATAGAAAATATATGTGCAATATCTCGTAGACTTCAAATCTAATAACTTTAACATAATTTTTTTATACTTAATAATTTATTTATTTCTTATAAGTATACTAGCGACACGCCCGCACAATGCACTTCAACACGGATACACAAAACTTCCTCGTTTATCTAGTCTTTCTTTCCATTAGTGAAAACCCTATCCAAATCTGTTGGGTGTTCAACAAGACAGAGGCAGAGGCGGTCAGAGACATTATTTTATACTACGAGTATGTATAGAAATAGATATAGGTAGTTACTTATAAGAATGATTAGCAAAAAGTACAACCACGCCTACTGGTACACAAGCCAGGTGAAAATTTAGTCAATCATTTCATCTTAGGCGATAACTCGTAAAATGCTAGTGAAGCCCTGTAACGTCATCTGCGGCTCCGTGGATGGATTGAGCAGCGGTATTCCCATACACATAGAAAAAAAAATTTTAGTCATTTATTAATTGTCAATTAATTATTTATCAAATTATACTTAGTTAACCCATTGAAATAATATAACGTTCTAGCATTCCAGTTCACTGAGTTAACCTAATATCTTGAAGAAAATAAATAGTTAGCTGGCTATAAAGTAGTGGATTATACGTCAGCTGATAACCGGAAATTGAAAAAAAAAAAACTGTGATTTCCTCTCAGTTGAAAATTTATCAAATGATAGTTTATATGCTACTATGGAAAAAATAAGAATGTCAGCTTCCTGTAACACGGTGGAACGAGTGTCAGCTGATGTCCTGAAGGGTGTAACGCAGGAGCCAGACGGGAGCATCTATCGCCTATTAATGCATCAGCTGGGAGTTTTCCCTCAGTACTTATACTGTTAGCTAGTATTTTTATTACTTACAGTTTCATTAACAATCAGCTTACTAATTTTTTTATCCCAGAGGAAATGACGTAATTGAAAAGTTTTTTTTTCTAAGTACGTATATACTATGGGATGCTGCTCAATCCACCTACGAAGCCGCAAAAGTTAACATGAATCAACATATGAATGAATCATTCTTTGGCACGCTACAAGGTACCTACGCACTTACTCATAGATAGGTAATCACGTCTAGATAGATAGTCATAGATAGGTAATCATCATTCAGAAATTGAAAACATAGATATAATTTAATTACATGTATGAATCGAAATTCATCCATTGGATGATTTACAAACAGCGTTTCAGAAAACATTACTTTTATAGTACTTTTTTATCATAAAGAGAGGCAGACACCGGTCAGCCAGACCAGACGGTATTTCAATTACGAGAGAATATTTATTGTACTTATTTAATTTTATTTAAAAAAAATATAATAATTCAGACAAAACTAGGTACTAATGAAAATATAGGCGGTCTGGCACTTGACAGGTGTTTGGACCTGACGCCTCAGTGCTGCCGCCTAGTCATTTCAGAAAACCCTCATTTATAATGTTATCTACCTTCGCCTAAATAGATTAATACCAAGTAGATTAATTGCATATGAGCTGCCAATTCTAACATGATATAGTTTAATATTACCACGCATTTTATTATTAATTCCAACAGATAAATCTGTCGGACAATGGGATTTTAACTTCTGTCGTCACTTATCCACGCACTGACACGAAACATGCGGTGTTATTTCATGGTGGTCTTCTGTAATGGCCACCAGTTTACAGATTGCCTCCATGGATAATTCTTTTTTCTTTTCAGAAATAGTATAAATATGTTCTTATTTGAGAAATATTCTTGGCAAAAATCCAATTGAGGCCGCTTTTATAAGTAGGTAATTGGCTTCATAGTTAATAGGTGGATAAATGTGTGTTTTTAAGGTAAATAAGTATCGCAATTGACACATTGGAAATATTTTTCTTGTTTTATTATGGCTGTGCTCTGTAGTTTTACTCGCTGTTTGATTTAAATTTAAAAGCAAACTTTGGCTCACGGAAGGCATTGCCTTTTTTTATGTTAACCTTCCTCAAGAAGCCATCTTCATCAAGAATGGTCCCATCAAATGCAATTTTATTTTTTTAATCCGTCTAGATAACTGGACTGCCAGTTGCAGAGAAGAGCATTCAAATCAAAACTAAAACCCTCACCTTTCAATATATCCATACAGAGTGTCTGATCATTATTCGTAAAGGCTATAATTAATAATACTTGGTAATAATGTGCTATAATTAAAGTAGGTGCGGACTTCAAGCAAATACATAAATGTAGATATGGTAAGTACCTACTAGATTGTTAATATAGATACACTTTTATAAATTTAATTTGATCTCAGTGTGATGATATGAATAGGTAAAGCAACATTTAGTACAAAGAAGACAAAAACGGGTCGAGGCGAACATTTATATTTTTAAAATAGGCCAAATATATTGAATTAGGTTGGTGTTCTCACCAATCAATGTGTGTCATTATATTTTATAAGTAATTTAATACACGCCTTCAACGATATAGTAATTGAAATTTACTGGTAAACGATTGTGTTTTTGACAATTGTTATATTATTTTCCAATTAGATACAATATAGACTCTAAGCTCTATAAGAGACAATCTGTGGGTTTTTTTATCATTCGATTATTAGGAAAACAAATTTAGTGTCCACACAGAATTATTAATAATTTTCATAACTCTTAGAGTTGTAGAGTGTTGGAATGTATTAAAATGAAATCTGTCTCACTTTATTAAAAACTTTTTATTTAATTAAAAACAGAGCTCTTCGTTTCATACAAGCGCCTTGTAAACTGTTTGACATTTGTATGTAATTCTGTTCTGAGCACTCCTTAGAGAATACGTACCTATGCACTTTTCCTACCAACTAAACCAAATATTATAAAGTAACTAATTATACCTAAATATAATTTGATTGCTTTCCATATCCCAAAAATATTTTTTAATCTTATTACTTACGTAGGTAAACATATAATACCTTAGGACGTTTCCCACATGGCGCTGTACCTAATGGATTTGTATTGAGTATGGCGGCGGGCGCCATGTCTAACGGCCTTATTTGGTACCTAGGTACTAGCTAAGCCCGCAACTTCGTACGCGTGGTATTCTGTATAGCGTGTAACTTTTCCAATTGGAATGGAACGAACTTTAAATGTTACGGGAAGCTTGCTACAATACATCAACGAAAACCGCATTCAAATCGGTTAAGCTTTTTCTGAGATTAGCGTGCACAGATAAAAATTCTAAAAACTATTTTTTTGACCTCGGTAACATAAGTACGTGTATAAATTTTTTTTTAATATTTAATGTACAGACACAGCTCGATTACGATTTTATTATATGTAAATACATATAGAACAGATTTACAGCTGTAGGTACGAGAATACAATATTGTTGGCGTTCAGCATCGGTGAGGCCTGGCAAAGTTTTTCAAGTTTAAAAAAAATATGTAATAATGCGTGTTTAGTTTAGTAGTTTGATTTTGAGTGAATACTTCAACTGACGATGAAATAGCGACTATTGCTAAAACTAAAGAAATTAAGCATAATAATATTTGTATAATTTAATCTATAAAATTGAATCGCTAATAATTATGTGTGCTAAGCGCGAAACTCGAAACCGGCTACATCAATTCGGCTATTTTTTTTATTATTTGAATAAGTATGTTTGATAATTCTTAGGAAGAAAAAAAATTGGCTAGTAGATATAAATCAGCTCTTTTAATTAAAACAGAAATAAATCTGATGACATGCAAAGCAGCCACTTTTCTGCACACATCTAATGAGTTGATTTATAGCGTTAGTTAAATAAAAACGTTCTGTTTCGAACAGATTAGAACACGTTGCTATTAAAACCTTTGTTCGAGATTCTCATGTATCACCCATTTTAATGGTCCGTTTATCGTTTTAATACCTAAGTCAGATCTAACTACGTTATTTTTAGTCTGTCGATTAGAAGATGTATCCTAGGTACATATCTATTATCTCATCCATCCGTGTGAAGCCGGAGGCAGGTTACTAATTCTTCATAAACTCAAAATACAATTATAGGTACTCGTGCATTGTTGTCTATCTTAATATAATTTTTTTAGCAATTATATTGAAGGATATAAGATTGGCGTGTTTAAATAATAAACAATAATTAAAGATTACGTCTGAGTAAAGTGGGAATATAGGTCAACTGATTCCTCCAGGATTAGTTTATATATCCATTCGGATAATAAAACTATAGAAAGTCATCATTATAGAAAAATAATTAGAGAAATGACATAGGAATTACTTTTTTTAACTTCTCCGATTTTGTATATGATCGTATTTTATAGTGCTGAAAAACAAATTAACATCTTTCTATTAGAGCGCGTTGTCAAAATAATAAAATAAAGTAGAAAGATTTACATTGTGATTTTGTGCAAATTTTAATAGCTAATATAAAAACACTAAATCAGTCGTATTTGTTAAATAATGTCGCAAGAGCTCAAATATAAGGTAGTGTGCTGATTTTCCTATTAACGACTTTCTGAAAGTAGACAGCAATATAATTTAAGCTTTAACTATATAATTTATATAATTTTAAATTTAAACATTATCTTTTTCTGCAAATTATATGCACAAACCTTCATAGTTCATCATTCTTTCCATTGGTGAAAACGTTATCAAAATCCCGTTGGGTGATTTAGAAGAAGTTAGCGGAGAAAACACTCAGAAGTGAAACGCGACTTTATTTTATAATATCTAGGTATGTATAGAAGAATCATTCAACATCCTAACTGCTAATATTAAAAATAAGAAAGTTTCTGAGGATGTATGGATGTTTGTACGTCAAAAATTTGGTAAACAGCACATATATTATCAGAAAAATTGGGCGCCATTTTTTATATTTTTGGACGATTCCTCGGATACTTAACATTTTTCGAGAATAAAAAGTATTCCATATGTTAATCCAAGTAAAAATCTATCGGTGTGCCAAATTTCATCCAAACCCGTTAAACCGTTTTAGAGTAACAAACAACCCTACATCCTCATAAACTTTCGTATTTATAATATTATTAGGAAGGATAGTAGGATTTTTCAATGCGGAAGAAGTCGCGGGTACCACCTAGTGATTCATAAGTTAAAGACTGAAGTCTACAAAAATCTTTCTATCTAAAATTGGAACGCCAAAGATCTTGTATTCGTGTTCTTTTGCGAATGAAATTTTTAAATGAGTGCCTATTAGAAATATTTAAATACTTTAATAAATAATTATTTATTAGTGTAAATTAATGTGTGTATTAATAATGATTTATTACTTTAATAATTAAGAATCTTAATACATTATTTATATCGTACATTTACGTCTGAATAATGTCCTACAAACCTAATGTTGATAAATGATTATTTTTTTATTAAAAATATGTGCAATGATTCTTATTAATTACACTGTGATGACAGTGCAATGAATTGCAGTCTTATTTACAGTGCAGTGAGGTGGACTAAACAAAGCGCTGTGAGCCATTGCATTGAGCGCTGTTTGACGATATATTTACAAATATTTGCATACATTTAACTCACCTGAGACAGCTTTGGTATGTACGTGACGTACGGGATGTGATAATACGGGAATAAAGATGTTAAGTAGTAGGTTGAAGTCAGCGGCTGCCCTCGAGCGGAACATAAAAATAAGGCTCTGTTAAATTTTTGATCTCACTGTATATATAGGTAGATATAATACCTATGATTCTTAAGTAGGTCTCTTTTAGAACCTATCTACCTCCTATAGTTTACGTATTTATCATATACTTATCTTTAATATTAATAATGTATTTCTGTGTGTTATAATTGAGAAAATTAATCATTCTTTACGAAACCTTGAGAAAATCAAAAATATTGAAGGAATAAACGGGTAAAAAACTGGTGTTAGTAAAAGATCGAGTCCAAATCGATCCGTGTGTTTGTTTAGATAATAAAAGTGTAAAAATGTGAACACAACAAAAAGAGAATAAGAGTTATTAGAAATGCAAGCTTTATTAAATAATCATTATAAACCACATTTAAAATAAATAACACTAAAATTTATCGTAAGAAGCACGATTCGCGTCTACTTCTACATATATTGAAAGTAGAGCGATCACATTGCATTAGCGAATACTGTTTATAGATTAGGGGTATAGGGAAAGCGACGACAGGGCGAGGGGGGAAGTGCGGGACGCGGGAGGGAGGACGATCAGGTCGGGAGCCGGGGCGCTACACGCGGTAAGAGTAGTGACGGTAGTTGGTTCCGTAGGGCAAGCGGCCACTGGTCGTGGACGAGTACGAGTATCCACCGGGGCCACCGAGGCTCGAGGAGCGCTCGCTGGTGTAGTTGTAGCCGCCGGGGCCGCTTCCCGTCCGCCGCTCCACTGTGTTGCTGTAAGAGGTCCGCTGCGGCAAGCCCCTGTCCGTCGAGCGCTCCGTGCTGCTCGAGTACGAATAGGAATACTGCTCCTCGGCGCGGCGCGGCATCGTTTCGCGGTCCACCACCACGTAATGCCGCGGCGTCTGCAACAACCGTGCCCTTAGCCACAGCTGCCGCCCTCCCCACTCCCCGCATACCCTCGCACCGACCCGACCGCCGCGCCGACTAGCTAACTATGCAGAAGCGACACACAAAACGACGCGAGCGCACTTCAGTACGTGGCGTAGTTGCTGTAGAACACTTGCCGGTGGGCCTGGTGTTTCGGCCGGCCATGCGCCTGGGCCAACACCAAGTCCATATGATCACGCGGAGTGCCCAGCGGGTCCGCTTCGAAGGCGCGCTCCCTCATGCCCACCATGTTGAGGACCCGCGAACGGGTCTGGTCTCGAGGAGAAACATACGGCGCTAATGGCGCCAGTTTGTATTCGGCCGCGGGCTGGATGTTCTGCTTCACGACCGGCTCTAAGACGGAGGCGCGTACGCCGGGTTTCGTGCGGCGTCCGTACGCCGTCACTGGATCGGGAACGAGGCTCGGACGCGGCACGAACGGCACCTTCTCCCAGTCGCCAACAGTACGCCGCTGCAAGCGGAGAGAGTCGCCGTTAGTCGGGCGGGCGCGGGCATTTCCAGGCGCGTCTATATTTGGCGCGCCCGGTAGCTCCGTTTTCCGACACTCCGTTCCGCGATACGAACTGACCCACTTGCAGAAACTACACTATCACCTATCACCTAACTCGTAACGTGTTACCGAACGTAGACAAGAAACGCTATCGCCTCTAAACGAATTCAATTGATGGAATCAGTAGCTAAATATTTAAGCAATGATGTTTACAAGCCAAATTGAGACAAAAAGTGTTACCACTCCGTGAGAGGATGAGCGAGACATCTAATCGTTCATCCTTGAGCGCAATCCCTATCACTGGAGACGAGCTTGAACGAGAGAGTTGGAGCGCGAGGGTCGAGCTGGTGCGAGGGGCGTCCGGCTCCCGGGAGACAGAGTGGAGCGAGGTGCGATGCACGCTCAGCAGAAGGTGTTAGGAGGTCGACGGTGAAACTCACCGTCACGCTGTATGTGGGGCGGTAGGGCCGACGGGTCGTGTAGAAGTCACTCTCGTACACCATGGTTGCTGTCTATCTGCGTCTGTTATCGTTCGACTAAAACTCGCGACGGTTGGATCTCGACTGAGGAGCAAAGCGCGCCGCGCCGCCTCTTCTCAATCGGTTGGTATTTTTAGAGCGCTGTCATTGCGAATTTCAGTCGCGCCCGCGCGGATTTTACTCACATTTTATAAAAAAACATTATAATGATATCACAAGGGCTACGTACAATTAGGTTAAGGAAAATTTAAAGTAAACTGGAATGCATCGAAATGCGCGATGAAAATAACTTCCAAGTACTTACAGTAGTGAGTCACACCACTTTGACGCAGGTATTTTGGATTCTTTAGGTAGACATCGTTTTAAGTATGCAGCAGTCGCGCAGTTCATGCTTGATTTATTTTGATAGCATCATCAACACAGATATCCAATCTAAGCAGGTTATATCTCCAACAATCTACGCAGATGACATTTCCTGGTACCTAATAAAGTCTTCCACCTAGCAAAATTTGACAGTACCAATAAGGCACACTGCGTTCCGTAGTCATAAATTGACGGCACTAACCACTTCCTCACACGCCTGAATTCCATCGAAATTCACAGAAGGTTACACTGTACAAATAACAGAATTTCGGTTAGTGATTTCCCTAACCCCTACCACTTGCAGCACCTGTGACGGCGCCTACCATCAAGTGGACCTTTACATAAGTAATGTCCAAAGTGTTAAATTCTACATTCCTACTTACCCCAAGGTAACCATGCCTGCTAACGAATAGTCAGCTAAAAAAAAATCGTCTTTGTGAATGCTAATCCAACAGTACTAATGTCCCGTTATTCTCGTGCAGTTAAAAAAATCGATTTAAACCTGCTTTTCAAAAGTATGGGCACAGTGCGCTCCGCGGTCTGGGCAAACTGGGCAGCACTCCGGTGGCAGTAACCATCTTATAGGAAACTGAAATAACAGTTGCAAAATAAAACAGGAGTGTATAGTATTTCGGTCAGTCAGGGCCCATTGATATTGATTTTTCTATGAGCTATACCTATCAGTGACATTAATTCTCCTATGGGTTTATCTTACCCCTGTCCAACATCCTATCAACGGCAGCGCAGTAGCAATTCCCTGTGGCGTTACTTGTGATAATAAACGACGGTAACCTATCGTGAAGTGGAGCGACAGCCTGCCTGCCGACCTTCAAATAAAAAAATATTAAATAGAAAAGGTCATCTAGTCTCTGCATTGTTCGTCTGCTAGTACTTACTTGTTAGGTCTCTGTTATTCTGTACCATACTAGGTAGGTACATCCCCCGTCATATATGATCATATTCTTCGTCTTTTTAAAGGTATCAATCTTATCTTTTTGGGCTGCCAACAATCTTATCTTATCAAGAGATAAAAAAATATTAAACCGATATTTAGTCTAAAGCAGTAGAAAAATTATTGTTCAATTCGTTGCAGGTATTGTTACAATTATGTTTTATTTTATGTATATATTTATAAACCTTCCGCGAAAAATATATCTGATAGTGAAAATTGCTTCAAAATCCCTGGTTTTTAGGAGTTAGCATAAATTGAAGTCGTTGCCCGCGTCTGTCTGTCTGTATATCCGCTAACTAACTCCTCCTAAAGGATTTTGAAGCGATTTTCACTATCAGATTTACAAATATATACATATAATAAAACGTAACTGTATTCGTGCGAAACCGGAGAAAGGTCGCTAGTAAGGTTTAAAATCAAAAATTAATTTTAATCACCGGTTTTCTGACGATTTCAAAGTATTTTTTGTATGCATATTGCGGCCAAAGAGATGGTGTCGGTGACATTATAATAGAGGGAAGGACGTACACACAAATTTAGATAAATACAGTATATATCTCTGGTGATCGTAACAAATACACATAAATGTACAAAAAAAAACTAATTAAATTTCATTAAATCCGTCATGTCTACAACTATATCACATTCTAACCATACTTACTCGTACGTAATACAGTCGGGCAACGCTCAATGTTCGAGCCTGCAAACTGAAGCAATTTCGCCGAACGTTGCTCTACGCAAGTACAGTCGTTGCCTGACTGTATTACGTGTATGGTTAGACTGCGACTATATTGATAGCATTACGTACTTAGGACGTGTGCCTATTTGTAGAAGGGACAAGGTTATGGATTTTAATTCCGATTAGTTGAATTTAGTGACAATAATGTCTAGCCATACTAGCTAGACATTGCAACAACTTGGTACATATTTCTAAAAGTAATTATAGAGTATAATTAAGTACGATAATTATACAAAACAGCGTTGAATGCGTTCCACGAAGTCCCTTCGGAAGACTGGACTGCTTCTTCCGGGTGTAGGTATTCCACTATTTCCATGAAAATACAAAATGGAATTAGTGGGACTAGCGATTCTTTCGTATTAACTATGTCCCACTATATCCACTGACGACAATAAATCACAAGTAGAATAGGTGGCGTTGTCTAGTCCCAAAATGGCGTAACCAATATTCTTTCTTTATTTAAATTTAAAATATATTCTTTCTGAAATGACCACAATATAAATAATCTTCATCGGCTTGTGTTATAAACTTATTTCATACTTATCTAATTACATAAAACTTTGTAATTATTTAGAGTAAATTATTTGATATGATTTACACTTTAATAAAAATGGAAATTCTAAGACGAAACGTCACACGACATAAATAAATACGTCTTTCGTTATGGTCTATGCGGAACCGTTTTTATCATTTATGTAATTTAAATAATAGGGCCATTCAGTAGTAGCAGAGGACATACTGCGTTTCGCAGGCAGTAACCACCCCCTTACAAAAAGACCACAGTGTAATAACAGCAATGTGTGCTTTTGTATTTCGGTAAGTGAATAAGGGATACCAGCCAGGGGCCCTAGCCAAGATGCATATGCTTCCTTTACGTACTTCCTTTGTAACTTCAACAACCAATCACCGGGCTTTCTTTCTTTCGTTTCGTAAGTACGCAAAGGAAGCGTTTACATCTTGGCTATGGCCCCAGAGCCCATTTAGATACTATTCCTTATCCTATGGTCAGGAGCGCATTTGTAGCACCTGCGGCCTTGCTTTTGCTTTGTTGTAGGCGACAGTAGTCACAACCCCATCAAGTGGATCGTCAGCTTGCCAGACGACTTTTACATAAAAGGGTACCAGGTCCTTTATGAGATTAGCTCTCATAAAGGACATCATTCAAAACAAGGTCATTTTTTTATTCTTTCTTAATTTCAGTAATTTCCTGTGAATATTTCAGTTTTTGTTAATGGGGACAACATTCAAAAATTAAAAGACTTTTTAGTTTATTGGAACAATTGGATTTTTTAATAATTTCAAACTTAAATATCTATGAAACCCATTACCAAATTACATATTTTTCCAGTAAAATCTATCATTTCTTCTTACCTAATGGTACAAGTTTAAACGAAAATACCATACACTGATGGCCCGACCTCCATACAAAACTGATTGATCTCCTTTGTTTTCAGCTTCATCCACAACTGTTATAGTGTAAATCCATTCACCTTGTATGCTAACAGGAAAGTTGTTTGATTTGTCCATACCGAGTGCTTTTACTTTTTTTGTTACAAATTTTTGTACTATATTTTTGTAGTCGCAGTGGTTGCAGCGATTATAAATTGCAATGAAAATTTTGGGACAAATAGTCCCAGTATTTCCATTCAATGGAAAAAACTGGATACACCTTTTTACGGTGGTTTGAATGAATGCAAAAATAAGTTTTACTGAGTGAAATCTTACTTCCACCTGAGGATGATGATAACGAGCTTCCCACCTTGGTAATAGTGGATATTCAATGATTTTTTCACATCCCAATGAATTAGTGCCTATTAAAGTTGCTCTGAATGTTCGTATTCGGTATATTTTTTCATGTGAATACATATTCGGCCGAATATTCCCTGAATTTAATTACCAAATATTGAAACAGTATTGTTTTAGAATTTATATGTGTTTTAGAATATTCCTATTCGGTTGAAATCATATTCGGTGCATCTTATATAGTAAAAAATGAAGTCGTTGCCCGCTTGTAAATCCTCCTAAACCGCGGAAAGAACGTTGATGTTCACTAATGGAAAGAGCGTTAAACGAGGAAGGTTTATATGATTTGCAGAAGAAAAAAATGCACCCATACAAAGCCGGGAGCGCGTCGTTAGTATTTTACAGTTCAGTGTTGACGCGGGCTTTTCTCGTACTTGTGTGATTAAGTAGAAAGTTGGATAAATCAAACACCCTCTTCCCAGACCCACTGCTTTATTGACTTACCAGCGTTTTCATACAATAAATCATAACAAGTCAGGTCAAACAAAACAACATGTGCCGAATAACTATAAATATGTGTACTGGCGCGTCCGTTGCTCGGTGTTCCGGGAACCTCAGTCTGGTGACGCATCTTAGCGCCAATAAATATCGTATCTACACGAGGCCACTCGCGACACTACATCCCCTTTATATGTATATAATAAGTATTTCACTTTTTATTTTGCATTAAAAATTTACAATTTATTTCCTTGCCTATCTATTGTAGATCGATTTCGGTTAGCCGCGTACACGATGTCGCGGGCAAGCGAAAGTCCACGTTTATGGTGCCCGCGGCCAAGCAACGTCTGCATGTCGGCCACAAAGCACGTCGCAAACATTCAACGGCGATTCGTCTCTCTGTGACGTGATTCTCTCCATTTTTTGTGCGATTCCGTTTCGATGGCCAATCGTTGATTGGGGTGAAGGGGTGAAGGGAGGCGGGGGGTAATTTCCAACCGTCCGTTGATAATTTTTACACCCGTCATAATTAAACTTGCAATATCAAAAATCATAGATTCTCAGGGTTGTTGGGAGTCCGCGTCGAAGGCACGAGGCATGTGACAACTGTCGTGACATAGGCATTTATTTCTACACACAAAAAAACATTGTCATTACTAAATAAAAATTAAACTAATACAATAATAGATAAAAAATATACGTATCATTTCATATAAATTATTTGTGATTCAATGCATTTGGCAGAATAATTGGAGTATAACTAAGAAAAAAAGAGGACGACAAATTCAAACACAAGACAGAAGTGTCCCTAACGCTTCTTCATTTAGACGAGAAGACAATTCAACAGCAAATTGTAAATGTAAAGACTTCCTCACACATCAATTAATTTCAAAAACTATCTAGACACCTGGACACACTATCATAGCCTAGACTCATTTGAATGCTAGGTTTTCCTTACCGTAAACATATCCTCAAGTACTTAACGGACATTAAATAGTAGTACTACTGAAACATTGTTACAATGTAAGGAATTGAAAATACAAAACGTAACAAAGTGGATATTACAAAATTACCTCGACCCTACATCGTAAACTATCTCAGACTAACTCCTAGCTATCACTTAACACTAATGTGAAAAATGTCACGGCGGTGACGTGAACGGGCACCATAACAATATTACTATTGTCGACTCGCGCGGTAACGGAGTTGACACTGTCACGCCTCATGCGGTAAAGGAGGCGAGTCCCAGAAGTGACAACTTAGCCCCGCACTCATGAAAACTCATGAATTTGTTATTTAAACACACCAATAATTATAATCTAGCCATTGCTACATTATTCAACAGGTGAAGTTAAACATGATAAGTTACAATGGAGATTATGTTTATGATGTGTTAAGACAACAAACGACTTTAAACAATGCCATAATTCACGAAACCAGTTCGAAACAAAAATTGCAATGACAATGTAGAGTCCAACAGTATAGAAGATTATGAAAGTATACACTACGAAATAAACGCGTCGTGTGGCACAGAACTGGATAAGGGAGTGGACAGTCGAAATAAATGCCTAGGTCGCGCACGCGACACTGTACGGGGGGGTTGTCACGTTACGTCACATCACGTCACGTCGGGTTGCATCGGGCGTCGTGTTTTGGGCGGCTACTGCGAGGGGTATGGCGCGGAGGGCATCGCCGAAGAGTACATGACGGGTTGAGGACCGTTACCCCACCCCGCACCGGATCCCGTGCCTCCTCCAGGCATACTCATGCGATATCCAGCTGGAAACACATACAACTTTGTTATTGCCACAAGCACATTTACTTCACCTCTATGTTATCGGACACCAAATACAGTCGACCGGTGATGTTATGCGGTTTATTTGGGTGCAAAAATAAAGGCAAAATGTATTATTTTCTTTACACCAAATGTAAAAGTAAAAGCCAGTGTGAATTAGAAATCGTCGATAGATAGCCTTTTAAAAATATCCTACTAATATAAATGGGAAAGTTTTTGAGGATGTATGGATGTTTGTTACTCTTTTTCACGCAAAAACAGCTTAACAGATTTGGATGAAATTTGGAACACAAACAGTTTATTACCTGGATTAAAATATAGAATCCTAAAAAAAAAAAGAGTGTGCGTCAGTTCCGAGGCACGACTGGAGTTTACTACCTTTGACTATGCAATAGGAGGGTAAAAAAAACGCGCCATCTATTATACTACAATAGAAATAGGTGAAGCGGCGACATTTATCGGATTTGGGTAGAACTGCTTGGTACAATCAATTGTCAATAATCTGAAATTGCAAAAGCGGGTGATTTTGATTTTCTCTTTCTCTGAAAAGTACACAATACGAAAAAAGTTTTAATATTTTTAACATGTTACTTCTGACAATTTATAAAATTGTCGTGGTGTTGGCACAAACACACACGTTTGTTGCGCTAATTCCCGAAATGATCAGGTTTACTTGAAATTTTAAAGTACTGTTATTGCTATTTAAAAGTCTTGAAAATAGGATAAAAGCAGCAAAATTGAGAGTTGCAGCCAATGTTTCGTGACTCAGAAGCTAAAATGCGAGTCTTTCGACGTTCAAAGGAGGTCGCTTTAAAGAGATCGCTTCCGTCAATAGAAGGCGTGGTTCTGGAAGAAAGCTATGTATCGATCCACGGATGATAGTTTTTTGGTAGTCTAGTGTTGAGAAATTGCAAGAACAACCTCAAAGAAGTAAGAAATATGCAAATTAGTATATAGATGGTTAGGAGGAAGCATATCGCTGCCAACATACGCAGGGATCGGCCGAATAACGTCATCGTCATCATCATCATCATTTTAGCCGTAGGACGTCCAATGCTCGACAGAGGCCTCCCCCATAATTTTTCAGAAGGACTGCTCAGAAGCAGCCTGATCCACTGTCAATCAACGGCCCAAACCACGACGACATAATGAATATTTATTTAATGATTTGTTGCCAGTGTCATCCCCGTAAGAGCAACTTTCCGAACCTGTGATAGTTCTAATTAGTTGTATTGTGTTTGACGTTTTATACTGATAAACAAATAAAATAAAACGTAAGCTCCATTTCGTATTATCTATTTCGTTTCACCATTATTATGATTTGTCAGAATAGCGTCACAATAAATACTCCCAAAAAAAAATTCCAATTATTAAGAGAGCTTAGTTAAAATTTCTTTGAGTAGGCCAGCCCTCTATGGTGAAAAACTGTCATCAAATTATCTGTACAACATTACGTGTTAATACAATACAGCTTTGAGGAATAATAGACAATGAAGCAATAGATTCGCCACTACAATCAGATTTATTAAGGCACAAATAACTAGTATTGTGTGTGAACAATATTTTATCAATGAGATGATCAGAACCTTATCTATAAATAAATTTAAAGATGTCATTAAAACCAAACTCCTCTCGAAAGGCATTATAAGGTTAGTGATTATTTAAGTGACAATGAAGCCTGGAATTAAAGCCTGGATTCGGAGCTCATACTATGCTTAGTATTGTATATTTACTTTAAATATTAAGTGTATGATTATAATTGTTGTAATTTTTATATTGTAAAGATGACAAAAAAATAGTATGCTGAGTTTCTTTCGGGGTTTCTTCTCAGGATCGTCATCTTGGCTTTTTTCCGAAACCCTAGTAAATTTAAATTTAACTGGTAAATCTAAATGACGATCATAAGACTTTCTTGGAGAAACCTAATTGATAAATAAATATTTTGATTTTGATTTCAATCTTAGTTTGGTGACCGCGGCTATTGTAGATACGTTTTGCAGTATTTGTTAACAACAACTTTGTTTAATGAGTAGATAAAAAAACTGTATCAAGGTCATACCCATACTTTTTTATATATGTGAATTATGATAACTATAATAATTACGTCACGATTATAGTGGTGTTTCACTATACACATCTTCGAAAATATGTTGCATAATGTTGTGTGAGCATTAATGTTACAATTGAAGGTCTACTTACCGGCAGCGGCAGCTTGGGGGCTGCTGTAGGCGGCGGCATACTGTTGATAATATCCAGGCGCCATGTAGCCTTGTAGCGCTGGATAACCCTGAAATCAATAGGAGACAAACTTTCATTGAAAAGGAAATTATTATAGTGAGATTATTTATTCAATTTAAATATGGCCATATTTAAATTAGCCTTATAAATTGAAATGAAGGATTAAAATTCAATTTACAGCCCTTTTTTTTTTTTTTTTTTTTTTTTTTTTTTTACAAGAGGAATCCATCATGGATACCCACCCGTCTGGGGACAGACCAGTGGGTTATGTCGGACTCCTGCCCCGAGATGGTAGTGGGGTAGACCTACCGACTAAACCTCTTGGCGTCCTTCTCATCCGCTATTGGTGAAGTTGCGAGGTCGGACGAGCACTCTTCCGCAACTCCACCGCGGGGGTCCGCATCCGGACTCGGCTCATTTGGACGGCGCACCCGAACTGCCAAGGTGCGACGTGCCTCTCAGGATGAAGCGGGCGGTAGAGTCCCCATCTACCGCCCTAGTCCTGTCAGGGGTCCAGGTGGCGGGCGTGCGCCAGCCGCCTGCGTCCTGTTCGTCGGCGACGGAGGGGATGGGACAGGACGTCGTCCTCCCGCTCTCTTTCCGCCGCCTCCTTCTGCGAGATGACATCTTCGCAGAAGGATTGAGTCGCTTGCCAAGCGGCTCTGCTGCCGACCATAGCTTTCACTACGGCCGGCAGAGAGAGGTCAAATCCAATGGTCGCAGCGAGCTCAGCGAGCTCAGCCCTAGAGGGAGGCAAGAAAGTGGCAGGGCACACTGCGTTTTGCAGTCATTTGGGCAGCCCCCCTGGTGCCCCTATGGTTGGCGCTGGACTTGCAGCACCTGTGCCGTTATAAAGTAACGGTGGTCACCTACCATCAAATTTACCGTCAGCCTGTCTGTCGACCTTAACATAAAAAAAAAACATTATAAGCAAGGAAAGCTTGTTTGCGCTCACTATTTAAGAAGATTTTATGTTGACATGGTAAAGTAAATACTAAACTTTTATTTTGTTTTATTTTTAGTAATAATACTATACTATCACAAACTTAAATACTATAAATATTAAGAAACAATAACTGATAAAATAAGTAAATAGGAGCTATATAGCATTTGGATGGGTGACAGCTGACTGGACCCCCTCTAGTCCATTTAGTACCTAAAAATATAATGTTTTCTTGTCTTGCGACTGACTACCAGATTTTTTTGTCTTGAGGCAAAATAATCTGTGAGTCCAGAAACCACTAAACAAAAAAAACTTAAAACTCAAAAGATGAAATAAGATTTAGGAGAAGACAAAGTTTACATAGTGGCTATAACTATATATGCTACAGGAGTTATTCCTATACAATTACACAATAAGATCAAACTACTAAGCTTAAAGAAAATCTTTACACAATATTGCAGAAGGGTAAGATGATACATAAAACTATTTAATTACACACCATATTTACTATTTCCGGTGCATAAATGTAGTAAACGCCTGCACAAAAGCTGTGTAACAAAAACGACCCAACTATTATAACAACTTTTATAATAATCACATTAAGGAAATTCAAAATATTCAAATTATTATTGAACTTGCTATGAACCTAACTGACATGATCGCTTAAACTCCAATCGTGCGTGAAAGCTGACATACACACTTTTTTTTTCACTACCCATCTGCATCACTGTATTTTGTAATAATATTATTTTTACTTAATAGATTTTATCTCAATGGAAGAGGTTTGCATCTATAGGGGTTCGCCAGTCTAGACAGTCTCGGGTGGTGGTTGCGAACTCCTTTACACGTATAAAATTAAATGAATAAAATTTTCCGCAAGCCTGTCAAGAAGTAATTGAAAATTTAATTACTTTATATTATTTAGTCATTCTGCATACTCAGATGTTACGTATTTCAACAAAAGTTATGTTAGTTATGTTCGGTATACACAGATGTCACTACTTTTTATAAGTTTAAATAGCTCATTTTTACGACTACAGATGTCGCCGCGTCGGCAGGTTATAAAGCTTTATAGTTTCATTCCTCAATGCGGACTACATTTTTCATACAAGATTTCGACATTTACTTTTATAAGCCCAGAGAATAAAATTAGGCAACATACATGCGTCAGCTGTCGCACAAATGTCAAAATGACAGATAACGTAACGGTTTGTAGTTAACGCTTGTATTAATTTTACTCCTCATAAAATTCCCATATTGGGGGCCTTATATGAAAATCGATTCTTCAACAGAATAAAATGCAGTTTGCTTGAGCAAATCTTTTTTTATCAAAAAGATAAAAGCCTCAAGGGGATTTTTGTTTCCATTGAGATTGCAGTTTCTTAATGTAAATGGAGTGTGGCCCGGGCCACGATTAATATCGCTTATCTATTCACTCTCACACATCAGAATTGATTTAATAGTTTTTGCACAAAAGCTAGTAACAAATATGTATACATTCATCTTCACAAACTTTTGCATTTATAATACTAGTTTTCGTCTGTGACTTCGTAAGCATATCTTTATAAATTATATGTTACTCTGATGTATAAACTATAATTACTGTAATCTTTCATCAAAATACATACATCCATTTTATCCATCCCAGCAACTTTCACATTTAAAACATGTCTGGGGATATAAAACCCTTAAGACAAAAGAATAATACCTACATTTAATCAGCTGCACTGAAATGTGTTATGCTAATTAATATGAGCAACCTTCTGCCATGTGTCGATAAGACTTTTATTTCCTTGGCACATACAGACAATCACAATTAACTTGATCTTGTTTTGCTTATTTTGTTCTATGAAAGAGGTTGAAATTTAAAAATTTGCAAATAACTTGCCTTTCATAGTATAGTGTGTTAATCATCTATAGTTATAAAATCATTTGCCCTGATTTGTCCTGACTATCACCGCACAGCCAAAACTACTAAGTCTAGAAAGCAGAAATTTGGAACATAGGTTTATAATGTAAGCATCTGCAAGAAGATTTTTGAAAATTTCAACTCCGCATGAAGCTGGAGGCGGGTCGCTAGTTATTATATAGGGCAAAACAGTTTCACGACCTTTTTCTTATGTTTGTGAACCGTTATCAATAAAATAATATTGAAGAGAACAATTATCAAAGGTAGAAAAAATAAAATAAACAGTATTTTTCCACATTTGAAATGATGTTGGTCTTGACAAGTGGTCTAATACTAGTATAGATATATCCTTTCGAATTATAAAACTAACTTAGATCAAAATTTATATCTTTTCGAAACATCAGAAGTGTATCTACTTACTTTCCTGGCCTAGATGTATTTTTTTTCTTAACTTATGATGTAGGATTAAAATGGGCCAATAATAAAGAATATTCTTGCCAATAAACATTTGTACTATAGCTGCATAATAATGACAAACTGTTAGTTTTGTTTAACTGAGAGTGATGTCACATAGGAGTATATACAACACAAACATATGTTAGAGTTTGAAACCATATTCATAATTCAATTTTTAAAATTAAACCTTTTCAGTCAAGGTGACACGGTTTGCATAGCCCAAAATTTCCCACTTTTTAAAACATTTCGTTTGAATACTTCAGAACCAACCTGGCCTGTTTTTCTCCATTGAGTCATCTTATGAGCGTTGCAAATTCACGATGTTCGACCCTTACAACGACGCGATTTAGAAAATTAAAAGACTCATCCTTGTCCATAGTTCAGACAGTTGATTTAATTATTGCTGAAATTGTATTGTATTAGAATTTTATTTTATTATTATTATTATTGGGATATTGCTATGGACTTTTTATTGATGCAAGTTGTGCTTCCTGTAATTATGGCGGCATCTGCCATGTGTGGCTTCTCTTTGTCCCTTGTTGTGTGACTTTGTCTGATGCCTGCCTTGTTGGAGGCCATGTAGTAATAATAAATAAATTATTAAATTATTAACAACCCTTCACTGATTTTAGTAAACAAAGTAATAAATCCCACATTTCCGAATACATACTATTAAAAACACTTAACATTACTTAAATATTCTGAAATGATGCAATTGTATTTGCAAAATAATGTATTTGATAACAAATAAGAAGAATAAGCATAACATAAATTCAAAGAACTGTGGTCCTTTTTCTTAAAAGATATTCTTTGTATTTCAATAGACATAAGGTATAACAAAAGCTTTTCTATGACAAAGAAAAGTGCTTTGTCATACAAAGTTTTTTTTTCTTCAATAACAATTTGACGTAATTGATGGCACTGCCCTGAAACTATTTTTACTTATAAAGGAGGTTAAATTTTAACAATAACAAATTTTAATAACAAAAATTTGATTCATTTAACAAATTTTAGTAAATTTATAAATTTACCATTAAAACAACTTAAATTTTCTACTAAAATTATAGTAACAAATGACTAATATTCAGATATATGTATATGAAATATCCTGTTATGGCTATATATTTATGGTCTAGATTATAATGTTGGTACTCATAAAATTAGGAATATTATATTGATTTTTTCACCTCATAATTGATACTCCTGTATAAATTATTATAAGGGTTTAAGTCTATTATAAGTTCAAATTTGAGTAAATTTAGCCCCATTCAAATTGCAAGTCATTTACAATTTATAATATATTTAAATAAAGATTGTAAAATAACTGGGACGATTGACTATTTTAATTCAGTTTGCAAATAAATGAACATGTGAGGCTGTCCTAGCAAATTGTTCAAAATTTTTGGCCATATATTTGTAGGCACATAATCATGGGTGATTAAAATGTTACTCACCTGGGCATACCAATAGCCCATGCCTTGTTGATAGGGGTAAGGATACTGAGACTGTGCGCCCATAGCTGGCGCAGAAGATGTAGCATTATTAGAATTCTGTAAACAGACAATACACCAATATCATACAAATAAACAAACTAAATATAATATGCAAACTGAATATACTCTGCATTAACATACCTGACTTTCACCACCTCCATTCTCTTTGCCCCAGAAACATTTAACTGTGTGTCCGCTAATTTCTGTATTGTGTGTGGCTTCAATTGCATGAGCAGCTGCCTCTTTCGTTGTGAACCTAATAAAAGCATAACCCTTATCTCTGAATACTCTTACGTCTTGTATTTGCCCAAATTGTGAGAATGTGTTTTGCATTAGCTCTTCAGATATAACGTTGCTAGCAAAACCCCCACAATAGACTGTTGTATTGTGTGGTGAGGTCTGACTGTAGACTTCGTCGAATGTTGGTTGTTTGGCTCGCTTGCTGCTCGGCGCTCCCTCGGCGGGCCGGTTAGCTGGGGGCTTACGTGTTGACCAGTTGGTGCGTATGGAACGTGAGCCGAGCCACTGTCCGTTCATAGCTTGAATCGCGGCCTCGGCGTCAGCTTTCTTTACAAAGGACACGAAAGCGTACCCTTTAGATTTGAGCGTTTGTGGGTCACGCACTATCCGACAGTTCGAAATTTCACCGAAAGGTGCGAACGCTTCGCGCAATATATGTGTCTCGATTTCTGGCGACAAATCGCCTACAAATATGTGGTGGTGATTACTCGTATCAGTTTTGGGCTGATTACCAGGACTCGTTGCCCAGTTAACCTTCATTTCCTTTTCAAGGAACACTCGTTTGTTCATGGCGGCCAGGGCCGTAGCCGCTGCCGTGTGATTAGTAAACTCGAGGAAAGCATACGGATCGTTGCCCGGTTCGCGAATAATCTTACACCCTTTGACTTCGCCGATTTGTCCGAACAATGCGCATAAGAAATCTTCTGTCACACTCGCGTCCAAATTACCGACGTAGAGAGTTTTCGGGTGGCTTTCGTCGCCCATATTAGATAAAATCGTAATCTAACGGTTACTTAATTACGACTATGAACACTAACAAACAAAACTGTTGCTTAATAACGTGTTATTTCATCACACAAAACATTGGATGACGGATAAAAGAAAGAAAAATGTCGCAAACAGCGCCTACAACTTCTCGAAAGACGTTGCTGTTGACTCGTGAAAACGTTCACTTTTCGGAAACAAACGCAACTATAGACGAACTTCCGGTGGAATCATTTAAAATTTTGGCGGGAGTCAAAAATTATTGCTTGATAAGTTATTGAAATAGGGCAATATCTAGCAAAATAAGTATGGTAAACTAATGTACAACCAATACAAGGAATAAAGACAATTAAAAAGAGGACGAACATAGATTTTTCTTTGTTTTATATTAAACCATAAAGAATATGATCTGACATATAGACAAAAATATAGAGTTTTACCGGAAATGAGTGTCATTCGAAAGTCTATGACTCATCAAATAGTATGTTTTCTAAAAAAATATTTTGTGGCATCTTTTCCTATTGGTTACTTACAGCTCAACAACATTATGCACCAATAGAATTATGGTTAGTGTTTATTTATGAAATATCTATTTCCTTTTTTTAATTAGGATTTTATTATAAATATGCAAAAAATATGACAAATTGTATAGGAAAACAAACATTATATAACAAAATAATTTATTTATTGTAAGCTGTTGTCATTTCATAATTAGCTCTAAGCAAAGAAGAAAATAGTGTTCAATTAAAATTACATCCGTAGGGATGTACTTTTCGGATATGTGGGTAAAATAGTGAAATATGTATAAAATAAATAGGTATCGATTTTGTATCGATATAGCATGACCGAATTCGATTAAAAATACCTTCTTCTTCTTCTCTTTACAAAAATGGCAATTCGGCTCATCTTGAAAACGGCCATTGTCTGCCAATGTCACGTGAAAAATTGTGTATCCGGTCCCATTACTGATCAAAGCTTGCTGCGCTCCGCCACGAGCTCCGCCGAACGGAGCCCGCTCGGAGCCCACGTCGTGTGGGCCTTCTTTGTCCCCTAAGCCAATCCGGCGGGACGAGCAAAGGCCGATGCGGGTAACAAGCACCGACCCCTGCGTCCCGCCGGATTGCCAAGGGTAAGCCCCCCCCACAACGACAAGGTCATGGCCCACCTAGGGGGGGTTTAAAAATATCGAAATATTTCTAATACAGTAACCATATCGCATTATGACACATTCTGATAAAATAAAAAAGTATTTCTTCTTTTAAACTATAATAATATCACAGACGCAAAGCGATATAATTTAAGTGAGTATTTTTACTTCATGGGACGTTCGTTTTGACTGCACCACAAAGATAAATACCACAAAGTCACAAATAAGTATAATCAGAGCAAATTTTCTTGGGCTCTGGCGATATCAAGTGTCAAATATGCGCAGTTGCCAATTTTGGGACTCTCTGTCTCCGTCTCCGTAGATAACCGTAGATTTGTACAAGAGAGAAAGCAGTTGCGCCGTACTACTTATTGGGATTTCGCAGTTGTACATGCGCAAACGAAAGACGGCTTGTCAAGGTCAGATCCCAAAAAGATTTGCCGCGATTATACCTAAACTAATTAAAATAAGAGTAGTTTTTGTTGCTCAATTATGTATATCCGCGAAACAGAAATACCGCTGTAATATATAATGAAATATCGTCTATTTTCCCTTTTGACTACTATTCCTAGAGGATAAAACCAGTTAGGTACAATGTTTCATTAAGATTTAACAAAAGAATAATTGTGGACTTAAATATCCAAGCACTTTATATTGTAGAAATTACTAAAACATTACAAATATAATTATTTTTATGATACTTTGGCGTAGATAGATCTACGAAACATTAAGTACAGTAATTTGAATGTCAACTTGGCACTTTTATTAATTACATCTTATATAGTCTGTGGGTTGGCTGAACGTGATAGTTCAGAGTAATACTTATACTTATCTTATAATTACATTACTCTGAGGCGATTAGTTTCACATACTTTGGTTGGAGTCGCTTGTTTCGTTTTACAATTTATTTTACAATAGTACCATTATAGTACCTGTTAATTATGAAACCATATTCAAAAAGCAAATAAAACTTTAGACTCTATTTCTACTGAATAGAGTCTATTTATTCTCATTTATAATTCCTTTAGTACAAACTCAATAAATATTTCAGTAAGGTTAGAAATTGGTTTTGGTTAGTGAACACGTATGCATAGTTCCAGTGATAAGTTTTAATGATTTTAATTTGATATAACTGATATGACGTGAAGTGGAAGACGAGGGATTATTTAAATATACATCATGTTGCCACTTACCCAAAGGGATACGAAATCCCGCAGCCTTTTATACAGAATCCGCGAAAAGTTCCAAAACTGGCTTAGGCTAATTTATTCCGATAGGAATTCTAGGAATTTATTTCTTTTCCTGTTGCTGAATTTGTCTTTTGCATTTGTGGAATTATTTTATGGAGTCTGGACAAACAGTTTAGGTAAGTGTTAACATGTAGTTATTTCAGTATTATTTTAAGAATATAAATATTTGTATGACTAATCGACATCATATGTTGGTAATAAAAGGACTTGCTTTATTATCATACCTACTCTCTTTTGCACTAGTAAACATTGTAGTAGTGGCAAGACACACTGTCATTTGGGTAGCCCATCTAGAGGCAGTAAGCATGCCCTTACAGTGTGCTGCTGTGTTTTGGAGAGTGAGTAAGGGATGCCAGAGCTCATTTCCCCAACCCTTATATCCTTAATTCCACTGGAAAGGCAATCCTTAACCATAGGGAAAGGATACTATGATTGGCAGTGTTTTAACAACACAGGTGGTGTTGCTTGTGTTATAGGCACTTGATGGTAGCCATCTAAAATCAAGTGGACTGTCAGCCTGTCTTAACAAACTTAAAGTTAACATAAAAAAATATTTTATTCATCCAGTTGCCTAAATCTGTACTTATAAAATCATTTGTCTGGACTGACTATCAACGCACAGCCAACACTACTAAGTCTAGAAAGCTAAAATTTGGAATATAGGTTTATTTTGTAATGTCTTAGAGATAGATGTAATTTCTAAAAAAAAATATTGTTTTAATTATTCATCAGGATAGTGTTCATTTAAAATTAAACTATTGTTTCCTTTTTAAGGTTTAATTTCGGATGCATTCCACATGTTCTTTGATTGTACGGGCCTTGTGGCCGGTTTAGCAGCATCACTTGTATCAAAATGGCGAGCAAATGAACGATACTCATATGGCTATGCTAGAGCAGAAGTCTTGGCTGGCTTTGTTAATGGATTGTTCCTGTTGTTTATTGCTTTTTTTATTATGAGCGAGGCAGTAGAACGTGCCATTGAACCACCTGAGGTAAGAATTTTTAAATAAAATTTCATTTTTTGACTCATTTGATACATCCAACACAATTCAGTTTATTCATTATAAATCTAAGAAAATTTATCACAAACAATAATAGAAAATCTTTTTTTTTTCTATTTTACAAAAAAATAATAAAAGAAAATTCTAAAATTAATTAATGGACAGTGGAGTGGAGCAATCATTTTTTTTTTATTAATTAATGGACAGTGGAATGAGAACACCTGTGTTTATCTGTGATCCCTCACAAACATCTGCACAGACTTTAATATTAGAAGAGTTCGAGAGATTGAAAAAAATTAAACCATAATTTATCATAATACTCCAATGACATATCCATTTCTCCAAAATTCCAAAACTGCCCACTGCCATTTTGCAGTAGAATAACATCTTGTAACTTATGTCAATGTAATTGCAATGAATGTCCTACAAAAAATGAAGAGAAAGAACAAGAAGCTTAATAAAATGTATATTATTCAGTGCCACCTATTAGCAAAGACACCTCATGAGTCTAAGATTCTAATTTATCTTCAATGAGTATTTTGAAATGGTAATAATATGTGCTTTACACCAAATGTGTATTATCTCTTAAATCGCATTTAGCATGTAAGACATGTTACAAGTTATTTTTTTAATCTTATCTGTACTATTGCACTGATAACATAAGTCTGTATAACTTGAACTTCTCTTGTAATAACTTAATATTTAATAACTATTCTAAAACTCATTGTTAATAAAAACAAATTTTATAATTTATATTAGAATATTTGGGAAGCCTTTTTGACAAATTTCGGATGTATTTAAATATTCATAGTTGATTACATTCTGTTAATATAAATACTTAAATGGCTATAAATTGATTATGTGATTTCCATAACCCTTTGACTTCTAAATTTGAGGAGGTATGGGCTATGGTTTGCCAGTTTGCCTACTAAGACATGTTAACTCTTCGAAAATGTTAGTCTTGCAGAAAACGTAGATTTTCTTGCGATGCTTTCTTTCGTCTTTAGAGAAATTTATCATTATTTTAGAAATCCAGAAATAAAATCGAAAAACTCTTTCAACATATGCCCGAAATCGGGTTTAAACCAGGGTCCGAACCCTTTGGACGGTTGAACATGATTGAATGGGCAGGATATGATAAACTATCACTGCTTGTCAAATCTATTATTCAACAAAATTTCATAATTCCTTAGTATTACTTAGTAAAACTGATAATGACTTGAGGAACAGCAACAGTTTAATATTACAATTTCTGAATATGAGATTTAAATGTAATCTGATTTTCGACACTATGACATTGCTATAATGTTGAAATTTCATTTCACAAGTAATCAGTTTCCTTCCTTTCATCTCGCGCTTTTGTTGAGGCTGTTGTGACATTAATGTGCTGTGACTGTCGCCAAGTAGGTCAATATTGATTAAAGAGACTGTCATGCTTGAACTGCTAGAACCCTTTACATATAAAATTGTTTGTGATGTGATTTTCTGTCCAATTATTTTTTATGTGATTATATTATGAATCTCACTGCTCTACCGACGCTCTCTATATTTTATTGTATTTTAATAATTTTTATTATTTTCCAAATTTATATGAAAATCACAACCCAGTGGGATTAAGGATTAATATTACACTGGTTTTTCGGCAATAGGCATGATGACTGTATTAAAGAATCAAAAAATAAATGATTTGACACCTAGCTAAGAGCGTTTTCGCGCGTAATTCAAAATAGATTTAAAAACATTCAATAATTCGCGTTGAAATTTAGTTTTTTGCTGAAATATTATTTTTTTCGGATATGGTAGACGTGTATCTACATTATGGAAGGGAATTTCAAAATCTGTCATCATGCCTATTCCTTCCCCATAGAAACAATTTTATTTTCTTCATTCATTATACTGAAGTTCAGGGGAAATTAAATTTAAATAAACCAAGAAATTATTTTGATGGATTTTATTCGATTAAATGTGGAAATAATCCTTAATATTTTAAACCAAAGCAAATATGGTTAAAGCTTTTACATACATTATTTATAAATTTCAGGTGAAACACGAGCGTCTTTTGCTCGTATCAATACTTGGATTCCTCGTTAACCTCGTTGGCATTTATGCTTTCCATCATGGGCATGGCCACTCACATGGCGGTCACGGTCACTCGCACAATCACAACCATGGTCATTCTCACGACGAGCACGATATAGAAGCGCCGACCGGTGCTGGATCCGCGATCATGAGAGGAGTTTTTCTCCATGTGTTAGCAGATACCCTTGGATCCGTAGGAGTGATAATATCGGCAATATTGATGAGAATGTTCGGGTGGATGCGAGCGGATCCAATTTGTTCTATGGCTATAGCGTTACTGATTGCAGGGAGTGTGTTACCTTTAGTGCGGGATTCCGCTGGTGTTCTAATGCAAAGGACTCCTACGTCAATAGAGCGTGCCCTACCTAACCTGTTCACCAGAGTTGTGGGTCTCGCTGGTGTACACGCTGTGCAAGAACCACACTTCTGGACTCTGTGTAGTGATGTTCACGTCGGTGCTATAAAGTTAGAGGTGGCCAGGGAAGTAGATCCGAGATATGTGACGGATCAGGCTGCGCGTATATTCAGAGAGGCCGGTGTCAAACATTTGACAGTGCAGTTGGATTACTCTCCTCTTTGATCTTAATTATAATATAGGCATGATGAAAATCTGTGAAATTGAAATTAATCCGAAATTGTTTTTAAAAAAGGGAAACACAAGGTTTCATAACATACTGTGTATGGATACAATGTACGTAATGGGAGTCAATATGTGTAGTTCAATAATTCATTAAGTGCATTAATTGTTTCTAGAAAATCACATGTTTAACCTAAAAAATTTATAATATATTATTTTGAAAGATTACATGATAATTATTTAAAAGAAGTCTAAATTCAGACAGATATACAGGTTTTTTTTTATTGTATCTTGAGATTTTTTCATATTTTCAAAATTATTATTCTATGCAATTGGCTC
Source organism: Bembecia ichneumoniformis (assembly GCA_910589475.2). Classification (NCBI taxonomy): domain Eukaryota; kingdom Metazoa; phylum Arthropoda; class Insecta; order Lepidoptera; family Sesiidae; genus Bembecia; species Bembecia ichneumoniformis. The sequence continues at coordinate 3,446,278 of OU342537.1, read as the reverse complement.
TATGTTACAAAATATTAATTGAAATTTTTTGGTGTATTCCTATAAATTGTGCAATGTGATAAAGTGAGGGAAAAATTTAGATGTTTTTACTACTAATGTAGGAGTGTTTATAAGTCCTCCTTATCCTTTTTTTTATTAGAAATTTTATGTTATACAATTATTTTTTTATTTTTTCATATATATGAATATATTATGTATGTATATATATCGTAGCTTTAATCAATAAATAAATAATGTTCGAGATTGTCCCTTGAATTTGATTCAAGCTGTACAAATGTTTTGTATTTATAATACATTCCAATGTATTGTTTCATTTGCAAATGTAAGATATTGAAGGTTTTTTTTACGAGAATTAATAAGCTTAGTGAAATTGAACGGAAAATTATGCAAGGTCAAACCGCGTTAGTGCGAAAATAGAGTGAAATAAGGTCACATACATAATATAATTTTTAATTATTTATTGTTGAAATAGATTTGCAGCATGTAAAAATAAGTAAAGCTAATGTAAATATGACTGGATTTTTAATTAAAATATAATTGGTAGAAAAGCCTTTATTTGGTTGCATTTTCTTGCGAAAATACAAAATTAATTATTGAAGAAATTGCGTTTTCTGTATCATTACCAGCGCCACTAGATGGTGTTAAGAAACTTTTAGAAATAACTTTCTAAACTAAAAGTTAGAAAAAATTTGAAGTGATAACCAAAAAACCCTTTAACATCGGATTAAAAAAAAAGAGTATAAATAAAAATTATAAATACCTAGCTATATTATTGACAAAAAATATATATAAATTAAATTCAATACAAAGTCCCCTATATGTACTTAAGTATATTCGCGATAATCTCAAAAACTACTGAACGAATTTTCATTTATCAACAGAGTGATTCTTGAGGAATCTATAGGTGTATAATTCGATAAGGTTTTATCGTTAGGTTCCTGAGGGTTTGCAAATTGGAACATATTATGCACAGTTGTATCACCAAACAGTTCTACCCAAATCCGATAGATGTCGCCGCTTCATCTAATTCTATTGCAGTATAATATATGGCGTCATCAATAGTGTTATCTTTCACCGCGGGCACTAGTTGGTATCTATATTAATAATTTTGTCAAGGGGTGCGGTAGACTCGATTGAAACCTTACCTGAATAATAAAACATTAAAAAATAAAGATTTCGAGACGACAACATATATCCGCTAAATTCGGATTGTCAAGTATTTTGTTAAATTCTAATGGTGCTGACCAGACTAATACAACATCTTTGGTGCTGACAGACAAATCGCAGTCGCTATATTGGCCACTCTAGCGAAACGTCACTGACACCTGTGACATCTTGAGTGGTTAATAAACGTTCCGTTTCATTAATACTAGCGCACATACGCCTCGCCACTCAATACGTCGTCGCACCATTCATTTTAGAAAAGTGTCCATTACAAAGAACTGTGACTCATGTGACTGTGTAAAACGAAACGTCTTGCCGCAAACATTGAGCGAAATCTATACCGCTTTGCCTTTAATATTCTTGAGAACCGATAACTACAGAAATATCTACCTACATTTTGTACCTACTGATAATATGTAGTACATGTGTATATATTATGAGTCACATTACACCCGAGCGAAGCCGGGTTTTCATTTAGTTTTATAATAATTACATATTGCATTATGAGACTCCCATTATGTTTTGGCTATACTGCACGCGGAAGAATAAAACTTGTTTTGCGTAATGTTCTGCTTACCTCGAGCACGCACTAGCGATAAAACTAAACAGAAAATTGGCGCGACTGGGTTCGACATGCAGAAGCTCTACAGGACGAAGATTTGAGAAAGTCGTATTCACCAAAGCCCCTTATCGTTAATCTTTATGACGATTTCGATGAAAGTAACTCAGATGAAGATAACTAATTAATGTTATTTAATAATTAGCAGTCATTATTTATCATTAGTCTTTTTTATCGTTAGTTTTTATTTTTGAGTTAGTACAATTAAATCCAATACAATAAAATATTTGATTTTAATTTTGTAAACATTTACCTATTAGCCATAAGAGAGAGTGAGCGCGCAATATGCTTCGATGTGCTCGCACTCGTTATTGCCTCGGGTGCAGCGAGAAATTGCGATTAGTTTAGAAACATTTGGGTCATGGTAGAACAGTGTACAGGGTGCACATAGGATAAAGGTTATTTGACAAGTTGGTAAGGATAGGAATGATAGATAATGGCCTCTGGCATTTCCCATATCACGCATCGAAACACAAGGACCCGCTACTATTACAAAATTATGTTATAGTTGGAGTGCAGAGTGGCCGAGAAATGCTTGATTTATGTGGTACGTATTCAGGGTGTATAACAATAGACTGCTGTATTACCAAAAACCTACATAGGTTTTCCAAAATAAATAAAATATTTCCTTCTGTAAACAAAGACTTATATTAGGACAAAATGGGTTCAAATGATTTCACATAAAATGTCAAATTAATTACAAAATATTTATTTCTCACGTGAACTTCATTATTTTACAACAAAATTACTAACTGTATTAAGTGTTTAAAAAACTTTTTGTCTAAACGCGAGAAAAGTGACAAATCGTACATGAGTGTGCAATTCATGCAGCCATTTTGTTCGTATTGGTAAAACAAATTACAAAACGCCTTGAAAATTATGAGAACTTTTCAATTTTTACATATACACGAGAACTAACACCTGTGTAAGCAAAAGACTTGGCTCATAGGTTTTATTTTAAATTGTTTCTTTTTTCATAGGAAAAAACATAGGAACTTATGTTACGCATTCATCTTTATGGTTTCATAGTATTTATAAGTTTATTCATCCTGAAATTTTGTAAACTTTTAAAAGAATTCTCTCTTAGGTTTCTAGGGCAGGAGAAAACTAAAAATACTTTATTTCCATAGCAAGCAACGGTTCTCGGGACAGTAACTCTTCAAGTAAATATTATAAAGAGTTGAGATTTAAGTCTTGCATAAAGAGAACTCCTGGATGAAGAAATTATTACACAAGAAAGAAAAAACTAAAAATTTACAAATACAGCTTGTTATCTGTTATATTTTTACACTAAAAGAAAACTGCTGATACTGTGAAATAATATTGTCTGTATGTTTATCCCCCTCATCTAATTTATCTAAAAATACTATTTGCCTATCTGGCCACTGACACTGGATTACTAGAGTATAGTATAGATCTAACAAATAATAGAGACATCAATAAATTCGTGAATAGATTAACGATAGGTGTTTATTACACCAAAAACACCCGCGACTACAAATAAATCGTAAAAAAGAATCATATTTCAATAGAAATAAAACTGAGTTTTGCATGAGAAACGAAAAACATGTAACTTTTCTCGCGTTTAGTTAAAAATATTTTGAGCTATTCAATAAGTTTCTTGGCTTTGAAGTACCGACGCAGGTAGAGCACTTGCCAAGTAGCAAGACCGAGCAGGCAAACCATAGAAAATATGCTAAAGAACAACACACGGTTGTTTGTGGATTCTGAAAAATAAAATTATTACCATTTTAGTACATTATACATTAACAGCTTATCCATAGAAAGATACACAGAGTACCACAGTGATAAACTTTCTTTTTTATATATATTTTTTATATATTATAGATAGCAACTTTAAAATTTAGGACTGTAAAAGAAATAAGTGTACATTCTATTCTACATAAGTTGGCCGAATTAAATTAATGGCTACAACCACAGAATCACCGAGAGCCATTGTGATTGCTGATCTATTGTGTTATGGTGCGGCTCTAGAGATCCGTGTTTGCCGCACTAAATGAGTTAATTAAACTAAACAATTTATTCTTATTATAAATCATAATAAGAATAAATTGTATAGATAAGATATTCACTAAAAGAGCAGAAAGCATCCTCACCATTTGTATCTCTCATCTCTTCTTCTCTCTTTCTCATTATTGTGAAATCCTGTACAATGGCTTCTGACAAATCTTCCAATCTCTTCAATTCCAATTCCATTGGCTTCAACTTTGCAGCTTCACCAATCTACAAGAGTATAATATTCCAATTTGTTTTAGTAGTTACTGTAATGCTTCAGCAGGTAAAATTTAGGCATCACTTTCTTATGTGAACCAAATTGCATGATTGCATATATGCTTTTCTTAATAAAGTTGTACATAAGTTTTGGAAAACTTAATATATTACAATCAAGTGATATTCATTAATTTAATTGCGAATTTAATAAAATATTTTAAATTAATTAGAAACCTTAGCAATGAAATGTGAATAAAAACATGCAATATGTGGAGTTGTTAATCAAAAAAATATAAAAATTGTTAAAAAACACTAAAAAATTGTCTATAGGAAAACACGACACGAAACCTCAATACAAAATATTAAAATATCATAGAGACATCTCACACATACTCTTATTTTTTATTTACGCTGAAGCCAAAGGCTATTTTTGTTTTGTTTATTATTCTATAATTTCTACTGCTTAAGCATTCAATATTATGTAATAACCCAACGAATAAGGAGCTTTTTCTGTAGAAAAAGCTCCTTATTCGTGGGGGATATGTTCTCTAAAAATGTATGGTCCCAAAATTAAATAAAAATTATCAAATTAAAACTATGAGAGATTTTGAACAACATGTTATTATAATTGTCTGACTTAGGCGAGGCTCCTAGTATTTTTTCCAATTAGGGAAGGAATGAGAAGAACCTACAATTGCGACAGTAATTAAATTAAAGACTTTAACCTCCTTAGACGGGACAGAGTGGGCGGGAGTGGGTATGGCGGCGTTGCTATTAACACTTAGAAATTCCGTTCATGTTACCCTACATGAGTCTTACAAACATCAGATAAGCAACAAATCCAGGTACGAAGCTCGAATCACATCACATCCAATTTAAAATGCGAAACACACATTATCAGTATAACAAAAAAAGCAAACTCCATTTTATACATAGTAAGGAAGGCCTTTTTATACCTTGACAAAGAACTCTTTTTAAAGATCTACAAGACATATATACATATAAGACCCTTACTTGAATATCCGTTCCAGATTTGGAATCCCTACTTTAAGAAGGATATTGAAGTTCTTGAGAAGGTACAGCGCAGAGCTACAAGGATGGTGTCATTGCTGCGTGACTGTTCATATGAGATTCGACTTAAAAAACTAGGCCTTACTACCTTTGAGAAACAAAGACAGTGAGGTGATCTTATAGAGGCATATAAAATATTAAATGAGCACTATAACATGCCATGGCAAATATATTTATGCTAAACGAAAATAAGAAACTTAGAGGACACTCGTTGAAACTGAACACTTGGGGCTCTCCAAGTAATCACAAAAAACACTTCTTGTCTAACCGTGTAGTGAAAGAATAGAATAAACTGCCGGAATCCGTGATTAGTGCCCCGTCCATATGAATCCACAGTACACATATGAAGTGTACTGAAAGCTATATACACGCAACAGCTTAAAGCTGCTAGTATATCAGAATAATAATAATAATAAACAAGAAAACTTAAATTGAATAATAATAATGACCAGTTAAAACAATAATCAAAGCGTTTATTAAAGCGCTTAGTGTGTAATATAGCCATGGTGGCTATACGCTTGGTAGCAATAAGGATATTTTTCTATTCATTGGGTTAATTTTAATCACTCTCTGTAAAATTTGTTCTTGAGTCTATAAAATATAACAAATCCTTCTAATATTCCAACTGGATCTGCAGATATTAAATATTATATTTATTTTATTGCTTTTAAATAAATATAATATTTAATATCTGCAGATTTATATTTATTTTATAGCTGTGAATACAGTAATTGTTTCACAAATTTTTATACCATGAATAAAGGAACTGGGATCAGGGAGCTTTTAATACAATATGGCATGCCAATAAAAATATGCCTGCACAAACCAACAAAAGTTTTTTGTCTTATTAGTACTTCTGTAAGCCTGTTAGTCAAATAAATGTATAGGTTCAAAATTAATAACATTAAATTTATTGAAAAACAAACAAAAATGAAATCGAAAATAATTTTTTGTTAGTAGAATTAGTTATCACACATTTATTACCCAAGAGTTCTGGAAGATGAAGATAGTTTGGCCATTGATATAGAAAAAAAAAGAAATACTATAACATATTATTTTTAAAAATATCTAAGTGATTTTATTTCTTTTGTTTGTTTCATCTGACGGTAACTTGTTTTTAAATTGTGGTGTCATTTTAAAAATCGCATCTTTACAACACCATGGACTTAACTCGTGATACTTTTAGTAGTATGATTTTCTACGACTTAAGTGTAATTTGAGAGTTCAGCAGAGCTTCACTCGACTTCAAATTCAAACAGACAGGCACATGACCTACAGTGAGATCTTTTCAATATTTTGAGAAACAATAAATTCATTTTTGACCATTCATAGTAACCTTTTCTTATTAATTCTGGAAACTTTTAGTGCACCCCACATATTATTTCCTCTGACTTTCTTTGAAGAGCAGGTCACTTTACTTTGCCTGTATGTTGTCTATGCTTGCCTATGTCAGACGCACGAAAAAATAATTTAAATTTTTAACATTGATAAATAAAATTCACATATTTACTAAAGCTCTATCTCAACAGTTTTAAAAAATTGTAAATTGATAATATTTGTCTGATAATATCACTCTCAGATGAACTCATGTTCTTTTCTCCCTTCCTGCCGCCTCACCCTGCAATCACTGGCACAGTGGTTTCGGTAAAACCATATAATCAGTATTGATATTTTTTATCTGCTTTATGTGATTAAATAAAATGAAATTAAATAAACTTACCCCATCATAATTTTTAGCTTCAATTCCAACTTTGATATCCAAAGTTACATCTTGAGCCACACTACGTCGTTCTGAAAAATAATGGAAACATTTACATAATTTACAGATAAATATGAACATACATATTATTATTATACAAACTAAATGTTACTGGCTTTTTTTTATGTTAAAAGTCATGAGACAGGCTGACACCACACTTGATGGTAGATGGTTACTGCTGCCTCTAACTAAATAAACACAGGTGCTGCATGTGTTTTGACTACCATAGTATGTTTAAGGATAAGGGATTGGAGTAGGGATCTAGCATCCCTTACTCACAGAAACATGGGAGCACTCACATACTGTTATTTCACAGTTGTGTTGGTGGTCACTGCTGCCAGCTGGGCTGCTGGGCCAGGGCTGAGCCAGCTTTGAAAGTTCATTTCCAAAATTGGCTAACTTTGGAAACGTCAAGACAAAGCATTAAGGCAAGCACTTTGACTCAACCAATAGGCTCTTCAAATTTCATGAGTATTTTGTTAAATTTAAAAATAATTTGTAGTACCAACCTGGTGGAATTTTTGATATAAAGCATACTTCAAATGTGTCGTAAGTATCTGTGACAAATGTGAACTTCCCCTTGGTTATAGTATCTTTCTGTGCTAGAATATGCCCTTTTGAATCACGAACCTATAAATAACAGCGTTATGTTTAGGTAAAAAAAAATTAAATCTAAAAGGGACGTTTATGATGGAGTTCATGTTTCACTCACAATATAATCTACTCTCTGTCCGGCAACCTCTGTAACATCATATTCTCCAATAACAAGCTCGTTCGCATGTAATTCCTCTTTCAAGCATTTTTGGGTGTTGGGCGCGAGGCTCCACGTAATCGCATCGCAGCTGTGCCAAAGTATGCTTATGAAAAGTACGAGATAGTACACCTCCATTTTAATTACAAACTATTTTATATATAACTCAATAAATTAAGCACAATTCATTACGAGTAAATCTAAAAACAAACATAATATTTTGTGTCAAAAAAGTAGACAATTCGATGAGTTGGCCCTCAAAAAACGAAACGTCGCCGATGGACCGGTCAATTTTTAATAGATTGCCATTTGAAATAAATAAATACTTGTCAAAAATTATTTGATTAATATTTTTTTTATTTAAATCTAAGCAATTATTATTAAAAAAAATTATAATGATGTATTGCATATAAAAAACGATGTTTACGCATTTGTTTAATAATAATGAATAAAAAGAAATATTTTTTATGTTTGATCATTTGCTTCTTTTATGGATCGATCGATTTAAAGCAATTATAAATATTGTTATTATCTTACTTGATTTTATTATATTCAAAATTCCGATCTTAACTTCAACATCTACAACCAAATAATATAGAAGACGACAATGTTTTTGAATGAGATATTAATTTCAATCGAGAATGGAATTCGAAATCGAATAAGGTACAACCGTAGTACAACACTATTATGATTGACTGTGAAATAACAATTTTCTAACCTATTTACAAGGTTTCAGTAAATATTCCATATAATTTCTAAACATATAGTGATACTGATAAATTGTGGTGTATTAAATTATTTATAATAATTTAATTTTTGTGTAAAAGCAACCAATAACTCAAATAGTGATATAGCCTTGAGAACACTTGACAGTTATCGATATCTCAATTTTTATTAAAAAAATAGTTGTTTAATTTGTTTAATAAACTATTATCTAGTTATTTGCGGGTTTTGTACTGCACTATCTTTGTTATAATTATTTTTGTGTAAGTATTTAAACTTAACAAGTGATTTCACTAATTGTGTATATATGTTTATATAATACACTTTGTACTAATTGTTTTCTCGGGTTTGTTTTTAGACGAGAATATAGTGGCCTGACTAAATTTAATTTTTACTTCAATAACAAGTATAGTTTTGATAATGTCCAGATAATTTTACTATTATTTATTTAAATAGCCACATATATTTTATTGTATTAAAACTTGTTATAAGTGTAAAACATGATTCATTTGATTAGGATGTTATATGTGTAGACATTGAACTGGCCAGTTCAATAAATAATACATATAGATTATATGTAATTTATATTGTAAGAAATAAAACAATGGTCCCTACAGCATTTTATGTAAAACTTAAAAATAGGCATTAAATGACCTATTCCATCAAAAATCTATTTTTTTTAGATACAGACCAATAGTTAGTCATCTTAGTAGTAAAAGTTAGTAGTTATATAGGAATGAGAGCCTTATAAAATTATACTAAAATAATATTAAAACATAATTTCTAGTAATAAAAAACTAATGCAAAATAAAAAAGGTTACATGAACTTGTGCTATTGTAACATTTATTGTTGGTGATAGTTGATTAGAAAATGACAAGTTAGAAGTTTGTGAAAATCCAGAATGACCCAATTTTGCTATTGTAGTAAAATTCCTTATGGAAAATGGTGGCAATATTGTTTGTGTTTAGGTGCATACCACCAAGTGGACTGTTAGGCTGTCTGCCAAACTTAATGATAAGAAAATGACGAACCTCACTAAAAATTCCTATAGAGATATTAGTTTCTTGGGTAATAAACCTTTCATTCTTGATAAATTGATAAAAAATATATTCAAAATACTGATAATAATAGAGCCTTATTGTTAACTATTATTTACAAAGTATATTATATTTATAAAGTATAAACAAAAAATAGGTACTCCTATTTAGAGTTATTTTCTTGCTAGTGAATAGCATATAGTGTGATTTTTATTTAGATGTAGCAAACTGACAGCAGGGAACAATGCCCAGTTGTCATTGAACAAAGCCACTGTCATTAAGCCATTATGTCAATAGACAAGATGCGCTGTAGTGTCATCATCTCACTCATAGTACAGAATAAATAATAGTACTAACGTACAGAAGTTGCACTCCTTTCACATTCAATGTGAGAGACGGTAGGCAATTATATCACGGCACACATGGAGTGACAGAGGCTTGCTCATAGGTTGTCTGTTGGTGAACACACACCTCCCCCATAATTTTTCACTAGGACACGTCAGAAGCAGTCCAAAGCCGACATAGACTTATGGCCTTCATTAGGTTTGTCAGTCCCCCTTGTGGATGGAGGCTTTCAGTCCTGCCCATTGCCACTTCAACTTTCTGCTCTGCCAGGTTCAGCTTCAGCTCAATAGCTCGTAGAGCATTGTATAGCTTTCTTTCGAGGCCCTTCACTGGCATATAGTCACACTTTGTTAAAAAACGTTTATTTGAGGCGTTCAGAAATTTTGCACATACACTATATTATATTTAAATGATACTCTTTTGAATCATTCCCACATTCTAGATTTGCATTTTTTTTTTATATTATTAAAGGTGGCAGACAGGCTGACGGACCACTTGATGGTAGGTGGCTACCGTCGCCTAAGGACACAAGCAACACCAGGGGGGGTACATGTGCGCTGCCGACCTTGCAGGAATTTGTTTACTGCTCGCTTGAAGAAGCCCATATTGTAGCTAGATGGAAACACCTTAGAAGGGAGACTGTTCCAAAGATCGCGCGTCCGTGGAATAAAGCTTCTACTCATCCGAACTGTGCGCAGCGGCACTTTATCCAGGTAATGCGGATGAACTTCGCATCTATGGCGCGCAGTGCGGTGGTAAAAGCATAAAAATAGGATGGTGTTACATTTCATGTTAAGCCATTCCACTATCCCTTATACTTAATCCTAACAAAGTCAGCAGCACACTTACAGCTTTTGTGGCATTGCTTGTGTTAATAGGCGACGGTAGCCATCCTACCTTCAAGTAGACAGCCTGTCTGATGACCTTTACAATTTACATTAAAAAAAGTACAATATAGCAATAATTGGAGAACAAAATTGAAAACAAAGTTATCCACCATTTTTTATTATTATTATTTCAGATGTTTTGAAATGTCAGTACCGATTTTTCCATCACATCTACGGAACTCATCAGAAGTTTGTAATGGACAACCAGTGTCAACTGGTACAAAAGACTAGGTAAGAAAAAAATGTCATTTTCACCTAGATTACCTTTTACTTAAGCAACTTAAAAGATTACACTATATTAGTATGATATCTATTTGTTACACCATCAATTTCCTATTTATCTTTATAAAAAGTTATTTTAATTGACACAGAATATTTTAAATTATAAACTTTTTTTAATGTTAAGATCGGCAGACAGGCTGACGGTCCACTTGATGGTAGGTGGCTACTGTCGCCTATAATACAAGCAACGCCAAAGCATCTGCAAGTGCGCTGCCGACTATAGTAGGATTGAGGATAACGGACTAGGATGGGATAGGGAAATGGGCTCTGGCATCCCTTACTCACTCACCGAAACACAATAGCATATGTGCTGTTATTTCACCGTGGTCTTCTGTAAGGGGGTGGTTACTACCGCCAGACGGGCTGCGCAAATGATTGCAAAAACGCCACTATGATGCTCTGCCACGCCACTACTTTCCAAATCCAGACCAGAGCCAAATTTGAAAAGTTCATTTTTAAAAGTTGTAAATTTAATATATTTTTTATAGTTTAAAATTTCTTTACACACTTAACAACTCTTTAATCTATAAACTTTATTAGAATGCATTAAATGTGTGTACACTGTCTGTTAAATATGTAGTTAGCCATACACATTTCCATAAAAAAATTTAACCCCAAATATCGTGTTGGCATCAAAACAAAATTTAAATACCCGATTTTAAATGTTTAAGTAATATATGTAAAGAAAAAATAATAATCGCAATGTTTATTTTGCATTATCTTCACAGCAATGGAGAAGCAATAATATTGACACACAAAAAAATAGTTAACTAAGCTATAAAATGATGCCCGAAAAAATAAACAGTTATGTGAATACAAAAAAAATATTGCATAAGACCTTAATTGCTTTAGTCTCCTGCAATGGCCAATACTTTTACATTTATCATTAGTTTGAAATGCAGATTTTATGGGAAAAAACTGGCAAGAAACCTCATACTTTCTCTTTTTAACATAAACTTGCATCAACATCAAGTATGCTATAATTCAGCATCAGTCCAGCAGACAAAAAATTGTTATATGTCTAATAGCTTTTCGTACATAATCTTTGTTTTGCTACTCTTTTTTTATATAAGGTACTTATGAGTATGACTTTACAGAAGTGTGTGCATTGATCTTATATAATATTTGTGTGATAAAAAAGTGATTATTTTCTTGGGAATGAAAATAATACAATCGTGAAGTTAATTGCCAGATCATTCTTGAATTATACATTACTAGATCTTAAATTATACATTTATGTACGTGGATTTTCCGTATCCATTTTAAACACGTCTTTTTATTTGCTTTTGTGGTAGTATGCTTAAAGTAAAAACATAAATAAATGGAAGTTGTTAGACTAGAACTGAACTGAAGAAAAAAGTAATAGTAATAGCAAAATACAGGATTATTCTGAATAAAGTCTACAAACTAGACCCAATTCTACTGGCAAAAAAATTAAATCGATAGTCTCCAACTACAGACAAAAGTTATAAATAAAATAAAATAAAATAAATAAAATAAAATAAATCTTTATTTGCGCGAACACATGTTTACAGGATTTTAATTTGTATACAGCAGTTACAGTACAAAGTATGTAGTTATGCGTCACGTACCCATGGTACATGTACGAACGGATGCATAACTGCTGACTCGTAGTTGTAGGAACAAGCCACCTGCGTGTGGGCGAGCGTTCCAACGGACGCGACGAGACAAGAGAACAAAGACAGTCTCGTATCGACCGTCATAGTAATAAGTTTAGTTTTAATTAATATTATATTACGGTCCCAAAATAGACCATTTTATATTATTTTATATTATTAAGTGTTCAGGTCAAACTTAGACCAATTATAATAAATAAATAGAAGAAATTAATTCTTTTAAAAAGATCCCCGAGCGCCTCGCCGACTTGACTGGCGCAGCCGGTAGGATTTCGGCGCGAATCGTAACACATAAATCGGTTAGTTCGCGAACGTTTCAACGTTTTTACCGGAATCCTCGAACCAAATAAATACGTCAACGCGACCAGCAAAGGGACCACAGACATACATCGCTACCAGAGACGCACATCGCTCTACAGCAGCTTAGAACAGAAGAGATGAGACCAGGTGGATGGTGAGTAGACCTCTTCGCTATCCTTCCCTATCCGTCTTTTCCCGTTCGCTGTTATTAGTATAAGTTAAATTTAGTGATAAAATATTGTAATTGATTTTTACATTTAACTTTAAAAATTTTTTTCGTACAACACTTATATTGTATAATTTTAATTGTTTTTGATTTAATTGTGTGTTTAATCCATAAGTAAATTTTAATTAGTGATTTTTGTGTAATATTATAATAATATAAAAATGTCGTTGCCCAGCGCGCCCTCTAGTGCCCAAATTATTAGTGAAAGCGTAAAATTAATTCCCACATTTTCGGGAGAAACCAGATTACTAAGCCTATTTCTACGAAAGTGTGAATATGTCATAATTAAAAACCAAGGGAATCAGGAACAAAATGCATATTTGATGCAATGTCTCACAAGTAAACTTACTGGCGACGCAGCCGCCCTTATTAGCGAAAGATCAGACATAGAAACATGGGAACCATTAAAAAACTTATTAATACAACATTTCGGTGACCCACGAAGTGAAGAGTGTGTAGCTATCGAATTAGAAACTATGAAAATTAAAAATAACGAATCGTTTTTAGACTTCTGTGGCCGCATCCAATCCGTTAGGTCAATTTTATTTGCCAAAGTGAATCAATTAACAGACAAAAACCTAATCAAGGCCAAACATACAATTTACGATAACACAGCCCTTAACATATTCTTATACAATTTACCCGAAAACATGGTTAGAGTAGTACGATTAAAAAATCCAAATTCCTTAGAGGATGCATTAAAGTACGTGTTAGAAGAAGTAAATTTCCAGGAGCAGTATAATCTCCGCAGTAAAATGTATTCCGCTATTAAACCGCCCTCAGCAACTACACAGTCAAATTTTAATATGCCCACGCCAATACAACAACAGTATAAATTCGGTATACCTAATAAAACCCAGTTTGGAAATAGACTAAACTCCAATCCACATGTTAACCCCCAAAACTATGCACGCCCACAATTCGGCTATAGACCCATCTATAGTATACAACCCCAACATCATGGTTTTCGCCCAACCATAAATGGACAACCACAACATTTTGGCTACCGCCCACAAATTAATGGACCACAGCAACATCATGGTTTCCGCCCAACCATAAATGGACAACCACAACATTTTGGCTACCGTCCACAATTTAACGGACCACAACAACATTACGGTTTTCGACCCACCATCAATGGGCAACCCCAACAATTCGGCTACCGCCCAAATTACAACAAACCCCTTCAGACAGCTGATGTGTCCATGAGGACAGCACCACCTGCCAAACCTTCTCAAGCTTTTGGACTGAACGAAATCCAAACCCACGATTACACTGACTATAACACCTATTACGACGAATACGCTGACGAATACTATAACGACTTTAATACTTATGACTATAATTTCGAGGAGTATGACTACAACAATACGGAGACTGAAGATCATCCAGATCTAATGACACAAAAACCATCAGAGGACCCTCAAAATTTTCCCGTTGCTTTAACGCAGCACCACCCGAAATAGTACACTTAAATTGTAGTATTAATCATTTGCCTCACATATATATCCCGGAATTAAACTCAAAGTTCATGATAGATACAGGAAGTATGAGATCCTTCCTTAGTCCTAGAATAGCTGATAAGTTCTATAACAATTTCCAACATTATGAACCATTCGAGGTAGTTAGTACTCATGCTAAAAGCCAACACAACGTAGTAGCACATATACCACTACCACCCACTTTCAATAGTACTGACTATCACAAATTCTATGTGTACGACGTAGACGCCCGTTACGAAGGACTGATAGGTAGTGATTTGCTAAAACAACTACGTGCAACCATAGATATGGAGCACCAAGTCCTTTCGACATTAACGACTAAAATTCCCATAATTTACAGACTACCCTTACAAATCCGTCTAGAACCCCGTACAGAAGCACGCGTAAAAATTCCCACTAATTTAATGAATGGCGAAGCTTTATTAGGATATAAAGAATTCTGTGAAGGCGTTCGAATGCCTTCCGCTTTAGTAAAATGCTTAAACGGTTATGCAACCACAGTTATACAAAATACAACCCCTTATCATATTGCCTTAAAAGTTACTGGCCCATTTAAGGTGCAAAGGTACGAAGGTCAGAACATTAAAGTGAATACGTGCAGGATAGATGATTATACGATAGAAAAAGTTTTAGAAGAAAATTTATCAAAATTACGATTAGACCATATGAATGAGGAAGAACGAATGAAAATTAAAAACATCTGTAATGAGTACAAAGACATATTCTATAGTGAGCATTTACCCTTAACTTTCACCAATCAGGTTAAACATAAAATACGAACAACAAATGAAGATCCTATATATATAAAACCGTATAGACAACCCCCCGCACAATCTATGGAAATTAGGAACCAAGTAGAAAAGTTACTAAAAGACAACGTTATCCAGGAGTCACATTCCCCATGGAGTGCACCTGTACATCTGGTACCAAAAAAACTTGACGCAACCGGTGAACAGAAATTCAGGATGGTAATAGACTATAGACGCTTAAACGACATTACTATTGACGACAAGTATCCACTCCCTAACATAACCGACATTTTCGACAAACTAGGAAAAAGTACTTACTTTACAGTTTTAGATCTTGCAAGTGGATATCATCAAATAGAAATTGAAAAAGAAGATTCACCAAAAACCGCATTTTCAACCCAATTTGGACATTACGAATTTCTTAGGATGCCTTTTGGTCTAAAGACAGCACCCGCAACTTTTCAAAGAGCGATGGATAATGTGTTAAGAGGCTTACAGGGTATCCATTGCTTAATATATTTAGATGATATAATTATCTTTTCTTCTAGTCTAGAAGAACACATTAATAAATTACGAGCCGTATTTGACAGACTCAGACAGACAAACCTAAAGGTACAATTAGATAAATCCGAATTCCTTTGCAAAGAAGTAAACTACTTGGGACATAACATTACACCAGACGGACTAAAACCTAACACTGATAAAATTGACGCTATTATGAAATATCCACTACCCAAAACGACCACTGAAATAAAAAGTTTCCTTGGACTAATCGGTTATTACAGAAAATTTATCAAAGACTTCGCAAAAATTACTCAACCTATGACGAAACGACTCAAAAAGAACTCAAAATTGACGATTGACCAAGACTATATAAATTCATTCGAAAAATGTAAAGAACTCTTGACAAACGCACCTTTATTACAGTATCCCGACTTTACAAAACCATTTATACTAACCACTGACGCCTCCAACTACGCATTGGGAGCCGTCCTTTCACAAGGATCTATTGGTAGTGATAGACCAATAGCTTACGCAAGTAGAACCTTGAACGATTCCGAGACACGCTATAGCACTATTGAAAAAGAACTGCTAGCCATAGTATGGGCTGTCAAACATTTCAGGCCATATTTATACGGCAATAAATTCATAATATACACCGATCATAGACCGTTAGCATGGTTAGATTCGTTGAAGGAACCAAATACCAAATTAACCAGATGGAAATTAAGATTAGGCGAATACGATTTCAAAATTCAACATAAAAATGGGAAACAAAATACTAACGCTGATGCATTATCAAGGATTCGTTTAAATGCTATCGACAAAAGTGATGGAGACTCAATGATAGTGAATCTTGATAACGACACAACTGACCGCCCTGACTCCCCCATTACTTTATCATCTGACGACAATTCCCAAAAAGAACACCATAAAATAGGCAGACGATCCCCATACTCAATTCCCTCCGCGGATAGCGAGACGTTGACAGCTTCAGAAAGATCAACTACGTCAAGCACCGTAACAGCTCATTCCGCTGACGATATGGATACCGACGGCATACCAATTCTACATGAAGCTATCGATTCTAAACCTAACCAAATACTAATTCATACATGGTTCAAAAACGAACTCAGTGTAAAAGATTTGTCGCACTCTAAACAGAAAATTTTAGAAGTCCATTTACCCACAAATAATCCTGACTTAGTAAAACAATTTTTGAAAAGTTATATTAGACCTAAATTAAAATATTTTATTTACTTTGAAGACCCCGAACACCGACGACAATTTACAGGAACTATAATAAAATTATTTCGTAAAAACTCTGTAAAAATTTTTGAATGCACTAAACGAACTATAAGCATAATCGATGAACAAGAACAACGCGAGATTATAACAAAATATCACCAAGGCAAAACCTGCCATCGTGGTATCAAGGAGACAATAGCACACTTACGACGCGTATTCTATTGGCCCAACATGGAACAAACTGTGTCCGCCGTAATTAACGCCTGCGAGACATGTAAAAAAATGAAATACGACCGTAGACCATATAAACCCAAACTACAGCTCACACAAACTCAAACAGCACCGTTTCAAGAAATATTCATGGATATTTTCACCATAGAGAACAAATATTATCTCACTATCGTAGACGCCTTCAGTAAGTTAGGTCAAGCGATTGAGATAGATAACCGTTCCACCCCTGAAGTCGTACGAGCTCTTATTAAATACTTTTCTTTTTATGGCGTACCCAGAAAAATAAGTTGCGACCCGGCTACCGAATTTAATAATGAATTACTAAAAGAATTATTAACGTTATACAAAATTAGTTTACACATAGGTACACCTAACAACTCGAATTCTATGGGTATTGTAGAAAGATTCCATTCTACAATTATCGAAGTATATCGATTGGCCAAATATGAGCAAAAACGCACTGACGCTGCCTCCGTAATGACTTACGCGATAATGGCGTATAATCATACGATACATAGCGCCACTTCTTTAACACCATTCGAAGTAGTATTCGGACATACTGAGTCGAATGATGTTTTTAACACAAATTTTGAAAAAGCTTACACTCAACAATTAGTTAGAGAACATGCAAAAAGAACACGTATACTTTATAAAAATTTAACAGACAAACTATTGACAGACAAGACATTAAGAACAGACAAGACAAAGGGAGAAGAAAACATTGACCTTCCTGTAGGCCAGACAGTATTTGTAAAAGATATAAATAAAAGAAAAAGTAAAGATAAACCGCGATATAAAAAGGCACAAGTTTCTGGTAACACTCAACGTAATGTAGTACCTGTCGAAATGGGTACTAGGCCCACCATCACACATGTAAAAAACATAAAACGTCCTCCACAGGTACATCATGCTGATGGCCCACGCCGTCATAGTGCAGGCCCATCAACTTCAAAAGATTGAGAAGAACCCCGGTATAAATCGGTAAACGAAATTAACGTTGTGATAAACGAAATTAAACTAGAATTACACATCAGTCACATAATCGAAATATGCAATTTGATTTTACATAATTTTCAGATTATTTATTCTATGTTAGATGAGGTTGAAACCGCCATAGCCTTCAGCAGGTTAGGTATTTTGCATCAATCTATAATAGACTCGAATGAACTGCTAAATTTATTAAAACTTGTACAAAAAAGTGATAAACTTGTGTATCCAGCAAAATCAGAAAATTTAGTTAAGTTAGAACAAACTATTGTATTAAAATCTTACCTTAAAAATTGTGAAATTGTATTTAGTTAAGAAAGAAATTTAGTTAAAAAGAAATTGTATTTCCAATACCATTAGTTAAGAAAGAAAGTTATTTTTACTATAAAATTGTTCCTTTACCCGTTACTCACCCTTTAACAGACCAATCCATTATAATAATTCCTCGTTACCCATACCTAATTGCGAAGGGGTTGAAAGCTTTATCATTAAATTCTCCATGTCAAAATATAAATGAAGAACTCTACTTGTGCAACGAGCAACAAACTCTTCTATCCGCCGAAGATAACTGCATTATCGACCTCATGAAGTATTCCATGAACGCATCCTGTCATCAGATTCCAGTGGACTTCGAAAATGTGAAGATAGAGTCAATAAAGCCTGACAGATGGATGATATATTCCAAATTACAAGTTGAACTTTCCCGATTCTGCGCGAACGAGATTATACACTATACCTTGAAAGGAACGTACATATTAACCATCGATGACGCGTGTGAATACAAAATTTCTGAATATTGTCTGAAGAAACATCGTTATAATAACCAATCTATTATTGTACCACAACTTCCTTTGTTAAATATTCCTGAAAATCTGGAAACGCCAATCGTTCGAAATCCAGTAAAACTAGATGGTGTCGAATTAGGAAATCTGCAAATGATGTCGTTTGCTCTACGAAACAGTGATCAATTCAGTGAAAAATTTAATAACAGTGTAGTGGTGACGAACAGTATTAGTGTATGGACAATTTCATTATATGTAATCGTAACTATAAGTCTTTTGTCATTGTTAATCTTTAAGAAATCCATGTTTATCTTAAGTTTGTTTAAGGGTCGAAATTATCCTCGAGAACAACCCTCAGATAATTTCGATCTAAGGGAGGGAGGAGTTATGCGTCACGTACCCATGGTACATGTACGAACGGATGCATAACTGCTGACTCGTAGTTGTAGGAACAAGCCACCTGCGTGTGGGCGAGCGTTCCAACGGACGCGACGAGACAAGAGAACAAAGACAGTCTCGTATCGACCGTCATAGTAATAAGTTTAGTTTTAATTAATATTATATTACGGTCCCAAAATAGACCATTTTATATTATTTTATATTATTAAGTGTTCAGGTCAAACTGAGACCAATTATAATAAATAAATAGAAGAAATTAATTCTTTTAAAAAGATCCCCGAGCGCCTCGCCGACTTGACTATGTTCTACCCGCCAAGGGCATGCAAATATTTGTGTTTAATTGTTTGTAAACTAATATATTAATAAAGGAATTAATGTTCTAAAATTTGTTTATATAGAGTTGGAAGTACTTAACTAATTTAAAAAAAAAAAACAATAAAAAAAAGAGTTTTATTATAATAATTCTGTTATTATTTTTTGTCGATAGAATTAGGTCTAGTTTGATCCCACTTCGTTTTTAGAGTTTATCCACAATAACACTGTATAAGATTTGAATTCGTATCAAGTTTTACCGCTTAACTTTGGTTCTTAATTCTTTTTTCCTTAGTCCTATTTTATCTGAGAGGTTTGTAAATAATATCTCAGTGGAGATAGTGATCAGTTTTAGAAACTCTCAAGTATGCCCATACTAATACATAATTGAGAGCGTCGGTACCACAGTGCGGAATACGCGGCTCCTATCATATGGAGAGGTCCGAGTTCAGTCATGACATGTACCGATGGGTTTTTTCTAAAAACTTTAATGCATTTACTGATTGCTCTCAAACCGTAAAGGAAAACATCGCAAGGAGACCTGCATACGCCAATGAAGAAATTCTAAAGCGCATGTGAAGTCCATGAACAAGCACTGGACCAGCGCAGCGTGGTGACCATATAGCCCATACTGCTAGTGTAAAGGGCAGGCCTGTGCCCCTACTGTGGGGACATATAATAGATTGTTGATGATGATGATAAATATCTACATAATTTTGACTTGAAACAAAATTACTTTTGTCCAGTTTTATAATTAATACTTTTTGTTACTATATAAGCTACTGTTACAAAAAGCAAGATTTCAAAATAATTTTCATCATTATATAAGCATCTAATAATAAAATCGATTAGATATTGAATTAGATCCACAATAAGGAGAAAATGAAATATGACTTAACATATACATACAATAAAAACTAACAGAATTGAAAACCCCCACTTTTTAAAAGTTGGTTAAAAATTTATTTTTCAAAACCTGTAACATACTGAAAATGACTTTTTTACATTATAGAAAATCCATAATCGTTTTTGAACTAACTAAGTATTTAATATGGGATTTTTTTATCATCTGGCAACATCAAGAAATTTCGAAATATCGTCAAGAAATAGATCCAGAACCCATTTTTCGTAAATGTGAGGTACAAAAACTGCTTTTTTTAATCGCTTGTCAACATAATTATTTCATAAAACTTTTTAGAAAGGTTAGTTTTAAAATCACGCATTTACACGGCATCTATGAGTAGTTAGTGTTACGAGTCCATACTAGATGGCAGAAGTAGTAACAACAATGGCCTAATAAGAATTGTTATTTTTAAATTGAAAAAAAAAAAAAGGCTTTTGTATAAGGTAAGGTGGGGTAAGACTAACATAGTTTCCTGCCTGACATAAAAAAATTAAAATTTTGACAAAGTTATACGTTCTTCGCTTGTATCGATACACGCACTCGGCTGGCCTGTAAATTATATTTTATAGAATCACGAATAATATCAGACAATCCTAATAAAAACAAGTACAATGAAGACAAATGTAAGACAGTTCAAACTGTTAGTCTTTCCCCGTCTGCTGGGGCAAGACTAACAGTGCTGATTTTCTTTTCAATATGTTGCCTTTCCGTTGGTTTTTGAATTTTAGTGTGATAAGTAATTGTTTCTTATTCATTTTGAACTTTACAGAGAACATTATAAGGTTCACTTTTAAAGTAGTTCACATAAATATTAATTTGGGGCAAGACTGACATACAACCAAAGTCAGGGGTACAGAACTGCAGGAATGAAGAATGTCAGAGCGTGCCCTCGTGACGTCACAACGGGCGGTCAGCGCGCGTTAATCGCATGCGTAGCTAAATAATTAATTATCTCTGAAACTATAAGAGGTATCAAAATAAATCTTTGGAATTTTTATAGATAACTAGCTGTCCGCCCGGGACTTCGTTCCCGTGAAAAATTAAATATAGTTTTTCCATATTTTCTGGCCGTTTAAACCTTCCCTGACGACGAAACCAAATACATAGAAAATTGTCTTTAATAACATTAATAATTTCTTACATTCATATACCTAACTTTGCAAGTACAGCAACGTTTCTAATCAGACTTTTACTTGGCACTAAACCCTTATAAAGTTATACTAACAATTACTTGATCATTTATCTTTTGGATGTTATATCCTTGAAAGTTCATTTTGAAACAAATTTGTCCCCTTCTACCGATGATAGGATCCAGGAGCTTGCATACGATATCTTCTATGTGCCTGACCTTACATATGTCAGGTACAATTGGAAAAACAAATGAATTTGTATCCTCGCTGCCTTTGAATTTATTTTTTCTGGCATATTTTACAGTCGGTAGTCTATCTCGACTTAAGGTGATACACAAAATAAAAATGAAAAAAATGTCTCCGCCCGCCGGGGCGGAGTCCAGATCGATGCGCCCCGCTCCCCTCAACACAAGACGGCATTCTGTGTGTAAAATGGTGTAAAAGTAAAACAAAGAATTCATTGAGTCGCGCTTTAATATTTATTTATTTGTAGTACTTTTTATTAGGTACAGCTAAATTTGCTACGCCTTAGTAGTGTACATGTTTTGCTATTATTATACAATATGTAACTCTAATAATAATAAATAATAATCCAAGTGGCAAAAAAATTAAGTGAAAAAAATTTGAGAATGCTTTGTTTTTGAATTTTTTGACTAAAATCTTATTAATATTAATTTTAATTATTAACACTATTATTACACTTAATTATTATCAATTTTAATTACTAGCAATCTCATTCTTAGTCTGTAATTTTAACCATTTTTGTATTTATAATCAAAATCCATTTATAAATCTGAATATATTTTGAATATAATGATTACAGTAATTTAAACAACAAATTAGAATAGAATTGGCAGATATTAGAAATAACACACAACACAATACATTATTTTATCCAAAATATCTAAAATAGTAGGTATATAGAGTGGCTTATGTAACTTTAGAATGTTGCTCCGTCCGTGATTGAACACCAGCTTTTATTGCGAGTACTAATTATCAATCTACCCACATTTTTATTTATCACACTTCTTTGTTGGCGTTGACAATATAAGTTTGTAATGTTTACACATATATTATAATTATAACATTTAATGTTTTAAATTTTCTTGTCACGCGCGTACCAGTAATTGCGCATCCGCTCGCTCCCGGCACATTCGCGCCCGCCGCCGCCGCTTTATTTTTTAGTGCAATGGAGAACACCAATGTTTTTTTTTCAGGATATCTACAAAATAGGTAACTCGAGAAAAAATAATCTGATTTATTTTTTCCTATCTTCAAAAATGACTGAGATATTAAACGTTAAAGAACGGCTTCCGCGGCAAAATCCGACAAGCGACCGCGCTAACCTATGACGTCACTCCCTGACTCTACATAACATACCTTCATACTTTAGCTCGTTGCGCTCGCAGTCTCGCTATAAATTTAATATTTTTTTTATATTGGATCACTAAAAAGGTTAAAAAATATTGTATTGTGCCTATGTGTACCAACTCCAGTGTAAAATCACCCCGAAAAATGTTTTTTTTTTATGTACCAGGCGGTAATATTCGGAAAAAGTGGTTAAAAGTTGTGAAAAGAGCAGATCCTCTTAAAGCCTCTAGTTACGTGCATTGTTATGAAGATCATTTCGACGTACATCCAAAAGTGTTTCTTTTAAGAAATAGACACCTAACCTAAAACTGTAGTTGAATGTGCAGGATGCAGGCCAATGTCCTCGCGAGTGGCGAGGGACGGGCGCGCGCGCCTCGACACGCACCTAGGGTTGAGTTAGTCTTGGAGATGACTTTTTGTTTTAAAAAAGAAACTAATGTGTATATATATACTACTCAAAACAAAATAAGGGCCACTAAGATTTTTTGTTGTACCATGAAAACAATAGACATTAAATTGTTTAACTTATGTAACTACAAAATAATGTTATTGCTTATAATATAGGCTAACAATTGTTTAAAATAATGATTATGAACTGTTTTTTTTAAGTTCATAATGAAATTGGCTATTTTGAATGAAAAACATGAACAAAAGAAATCACCGGAAAAAGACAAAATACTGTTCTTGTCACTTTTGTTTCTTCTTTTTAGTAACGAGTATGTCCTCCTCTCTTAGCAATATACTCCTGAAGCCTCGTATGCATACTCTGGATCAAATTCCTCACGTTTTCATCTGGAATCTCCTCCCAGGCACGTTTTAAAGCGTCAATCAGCTGCTGTTGGTTGTAGACCCCTTGCTCATTCTCTCTAACCCTTCCTTTCAATTGGTCCCACAATTTCTCGATTGGATTTAAATCCGGACTGTTAGCTGGCCATGGTAATACCTCAATATGAGACCCTTCTAGGACAGTTTGTGTCAATCGAGCTGTGTATGCACGGGCATTGTCTTGCACCAGGATGAATCCAGGCCCCACTCGCTGTGCAAATGGGATCACTTGAGGCCTGATGACGTCTTCGATGTAACGTTTTGCAGTTACGGTACTCGCATTTAAAATGGTGAGCTCAGTTTTACCGTGTAAACTAATCCCACCCCAAACCATTACGTTGGGACCACTGAAACGGTCAACTTCGTGGATGCAGGTTTCCGAAAAACGCTCGCCGCGTCGTCTCCACACCCTAACACGCCGATCATCATTAAAAAATTTTACTTTGCACTCGTCTGTAAAAAGCACCTTGCCCCACTGATTAATCCCCCAGTTCAAATACTGACGGCAGAATCTTAAAAGGTTTGCACGTTGAACCCTAGTCAGAGGAATTCGAACAACTCGACGTCTTGACATTTGCTGGTCTTCATGCAATCGATTACGTATAGTTTGATCACTGACACGGGTACCCGTTGTCAGCCGTAGGTGGTGTTGTAACTTACGGGCCGTTACTGTACGATCACGACGAGCACTTAGTTGGACGTACCGATCCTCGTGCGCCGTAGTTACACGAACTCTACCTGAACCGGGTCTCCTGGCAACACTGCCGGTCTCTTGGAAGCGATTCCATACATTTTGGACAGCTCTTCGAGAAAAACCCAACTGCAAACCCACGTAACGCTGAGAACGTCCTTCTTGAATCATAGTTATGGCTCTGGTTGCTGTAATTGTATCCATGTGCCTTCGTACTGGTGGCATAATTAACGCGAGATGAGAAATGACTCAATTAAAATTGAAAAAGTAAAACTTTTTTCCTAAAATAATCGAAACAAGTTAATAAGACAATCGAAGAAAAACAAGAATAACTTACAATTATTATTTTTTTCTTAAAACGATGGCCAATGTTTTTCAAATTAGGAAGCATAAAAGAGATCAAACACCAAAGAGTTCGTAATATCAATATAATGCTACTTATCAGTTACTTTCAGTTTACTAAAGTGCACTTAAATGTAAATAAAGTAGTGGCCCTTATTTTGTTTTTAGTATATAATAAATTTTATAAAAAAATTTACATAAAAGATATACAATACTTTAAATGCTTAATACATCCTTTACATTGATCACACCCAAACTAAATAACATCACTCAGTTTATTTGCTATAAAGGATGAAATGAACTTTTTGGTTTTGTACCTAATAAAAAAGGCAATATTTAAAAATGAAATTAAGAAAATGTTTGTCCCCCTGCCATTTGACACTCGACAAAAACAAACAGTTGCCTTTTTAAAACTTGATTGAAATACTAACATAAGTACATGAGAAGTTACACATTTACTTACTTATTCAGTTTTATTCCTCGCATTTCAGCGGCTACATAATCACTATTCTCAGACAAATATCGCGCAACCATAAAAATGTCGACTTTTGGTAGGTCCGACTGTCCTTTTACAAGACCCTCTTCCATCACTATGTTTATTTAATAACAATAATATTTAAAGTAATTGCTAACACAAACAATAATAACTACAAACCACAACAATCAAATTTTATGAAAATAAACACTCAGCATTACTTGCAATTGGACAAGGACTGTAGGTGTATGACGTCATCGCGGTGGTGCGCGAATGAACGCAAATTTTAAAAGGCGGTGAAATTTTACAACGCTATAACTTTGGAAATGCTGGCCCGATTTCGATGAAACAAAAACTATTATTATTTGCACGAGTACGCGCATCAAATCCAGTAATTTTTATAGTAATATTTGGATGTGTTTGTGTTCTCCATTTGATATTTTTTTAATTGATTTTTAATACATAAAAATTAAAAGGACTTTTATTTATACCTCATTTATGAATTAGTAAAACATTTAATTATAATAATATCAAAAATATAGGTATATATAAAATTCAGTGTTACTCATAATACCCAAATAATATTTAACTAAAAAATAAAGTGACAACCCTAGCGTCAACGCAAGAGTAGGCTAATAACTCGCCGACATGCCTGAGATGAACTACTATTCTGGGTGTACTATGCTATTACTTTGTAGTATTGAATTTGAGAATTCTTTGAGCAATAGACCATATAAATGTAGTTTCAACTTTCACTGCTAAATTTTAGCCGATTGTTACTGAAATGAGTTTACACAAGTGCTTACATGGAATTACTCTTATGAAATATATCTGCAGCATTTTGTAATTCTGTCAATACTTTGTCCGATTCCTGATGAATAGGTGATTCAATGGTTCGACTACTCGAACACGGATTACTGAAAAAAAAAAAACAAGTTAGCGTAAATCGATGGAAGTACAAATAAGAATTAATACATCAGAATTCGGCCCCTACTAGTCTATAAAAATAGAAAAAAAAAATAATGAAACCGGCTTCATATACAAACTAGCTTCCCCCCGGATAGCCCCTCGACCGGTTCTGGAGTGGTGTTGTGTTTGCTCTTTTAAATTGTTTAGGTAAGGTATTGGGTCTTTAGAATTGGTTTGGTAAGGATTAGGATATATGTTTTGTATTTCGTGACGTTTCGGGGGTGGGGAGGGGAAGAGGGGGGAGAGGGTGTCAATGGATTGTCCTCGTTGAGACCTTTCAAACGATACCCAACACGGGGGGTCTACTCGCAACAGTTACCGACGGTCTACCGAGTAGACCGCAAATGTCAAATTGTGATATTTGGTCTATTGCAAAAAATCCGTCTCCCGGAGACCTCTTATATGAGTACCAACACGGTGGGTCTATCTGCTACGGTTACCCACGGTCTACTGAGTAGACCACAACTGTCAAATTTTGATATTTGGTCTATTGCAACAAATCCCTCTCCCCGAGACCTCTCATTACTCATTTATGAGTACCAACACGGTGGGTCTACCTGCTACTATTTCCGAGAAAGTCCAAAAATGTGAAATTCGAAATTTCGTCGTGACCAAAAAATTCCTCTCCCCGAGACCTCTTCTTACATAAGTACCAACATGGTGGGTCTACTAAGGGTCTAATAAGTATGAAAGAATTAAACAAAATACAAAATGTACATATGCTTATTATATGTATATATTCTTATTCACATATTATATTTCGTATTTTTATTTAGTAGAAAAATTTGATATTAAAATTTCTATTTCATTAATTATTACAGCAAGAATAATAACTAATACCTATGTTGTTGGTATGTTTTATTTTTAACTATAAATTGATACTTTTATTTTATGCATTTACATGATACTTACTAAAACTGTAACAAAATAATTCTTTTAAATCTAATATTCTTTAAACAGCTTTAAATTATTAAAAAGTAGTGAGCATAATTTAAACATTCCAATTTCATTTTTATCTTTTACTTTACAATTTTTTATTCCTTACTAACTTCAGATTGATATTATTTTTTTATGATTCTTGATGGTATTGATCTTGATGGTAGGTAGCAATAGTTACTTTATAACACAAGTAACGAAACAAAATGCCTATGCTAAAAAAATCCGTCTCACCGCGACCTCTTAAATGAGTACCAACACGGGAGGTCTGCGACGCACCGTTCCTGAGATATTTTCAAGAAAGTTCAAAAATGTAAATTTCGAAATTTCGTCTCCACTAAAAAATTCGTCTCCCCGAGACTTCTTCGACGACCCAAACACACCCCTGATGCGTCGCGCCGTTTCCGAGTTACGACCGGGGGGGTTCGAGGGGGGTTCAAAATTTTCACTTTTCCTTCGCTCGGGCAGACTCCGTGCCGCCGCTCCGGACCACTCCGCGACGGATCGACCGCCGTCCCTTCGTCGGCGAAAGAATCTCTTTGATGTGTGTTTTTTGCATAGAGGAGGTCCGAAGGGGGGAAAGGGGGGAGGGCAATGGTGTCAATGGATCGTCCTCGTTGAGACCATTCAAATGATACCCAACACGGGGAGTCTGCCCGCTACGAACACCGACGGTCTACCGAATAGACAGCGACTGTCACATTGTGACATTTGGTCTATTGCAAAAAATCCATCTCCCCGAGACCTCTCAAATGAGCACCGACACGGGCGGTCTGCGACGCACCTCTCCCGAGATATTTACGAAAAAGTCCAAAAATGCAAATTTCGAAATTTTGTAGCGACCAAAAAATTCGTCTCCCCGAGACGTCTCCGAAGACCCCAAACGCGACCCGGCTGCGTCGCGCCGTTTCCGAGTTACGGCAGAGGGGGTTCGAGGGAGGTGTCAAAATTTTCACTTTTCGTCGCTCCGACATACCCCTTGCCGCCGCTGCGGCGGATCGACCGCCGTCTCTTTTCTATAAAAGAACCTCTTTGAAGTTTGGTTTTGTATGGAGGGGGAGGTGGAGGGGAGGTCGAGTGAGCTAAATCCAAATCCCGTCGGAGCCATCGGAATCCATTCGCCGCGCCCGTTCGAAAGAGCCCAAACACGGGGTGTTTCAGTCGAACCGCCTCCGAGTCCCGATCGGGGGGGTCTGAGGGGGCGGGGGAGGATCCGGAGGGCGGGGTGACGGTAACTAATTGAAAGGCTTCGTACTTTCGCAACCCTCCGATGACCTTTGCCGCCCTCCTCCAGCGGCGAAAGATCCCTAACAGAATGCGATTTTGTACGGAGGGGGTCCGAAGGGGAGGAGGTGGGGGGAGGGCGACAGTCCCGGACGACGGACTTCCACGGGCGATGGTCATCCGCCAAAGTGACCGCCGCCATAACTCTCACCGTTTCGGAGCTGCGGGGATTCGAAAATCCGGACGGTTGTATGGAGCGTAAAAAGACGTATGGGGGGGAGAGGGGGGGGTCGCGATGTGGTCACCCCCGATGACCCTCTATGACATTCCGCAAACCGGGTCCTTCTCGGGTTGATAGTTTCCGAGATCCCGTTGCCGACTTTTTACCAGGTCAACATCCTCAACATCTCGGATTTTCCTGGGTGGTTTTGGGGAATCCCCTCTCCGATCCGCTACAGAGGGGAATCCCCAGGTGACTCCTTCATATCAGAACAAAAATGTCAATGATAAGTAGTGGTAATTCGGTTTTATGGTATATTAATTAATTAATTAATTAATTAACTTACTAAAAAAGTATTAGCTGATTGATTCAATTCAAGAAGAAAAAATATTTCGAATTGTAATACAGTTTGTCTATTCCCACCCGTAACAGTTGCATTATTATCACGGTTTACATGTTTGAATTCATCGTTATAAAATTCGGTTTACCTTTTATTATTTTCTAATGTTGGCGAAAAAGAATGAAGTTTCTCAGGTAATGGCGACTCCACTTGATTTTGTTCGCTTGAACCTTGCGCTCGTGGCATTGATATTACATATTTTATTTTCGCGTAGTAATCTGCAATGGGTAAAAAAATGTTACAAAAAAGAATAAATTATCATGTGTAAGCGCTTACTTATCTAAAGATAAACAAATAAAAATATATTATTGTTATAAGTATGTGCATTAAAAAAAAAGCTATTATATTGACATTACAAAGAGATAGTTAAATTTTATTTATTTGTTTATATTATATGTTGTTAGCAATTCGATTTCTAATCTCGGTGATAAAACCAATAAAAAAATCATATATAAAAATCCAAGTACTTTCATGCTGCTATCTGGTGCACATATTGGGAAATGTGATTCTAATACATACAAAACAAAGATACAAATTTTGTTACTAAAAATGAACGTTCTTACCTTTTCTTTTGTCTCAAATTACTTGTATTTTTTTTAAACGTTTCAAATTCGATTTTTTTTTCTTATAATTTTGGGATTCTTGTTTGTTTCCCATCTTTCAATGTTTTTAGTCACTAAATTATCCCAAGACGAATTATAAAGCTTAATAATATTATTATAAAGTTTATTCACACATATTTCAATATTTATCTTTATTATCGGGAGCAAAGAGCGCCAAGCACAGGTCCGTCGTCGGCTATGGCCACGAGCAACTGGGCGTAACACGAAGCAGTTACAAGCGCTATTGCTTCTCCACGTGCGAAAAAGAAACAGATAGAGCGCTCTTGCGTCTCGAAACAAATAACGTAAGCGCCCGTTGTTAAAATATCAATTATAAAAAAAAGTAAATCACACAAACATATTTTAGTCTAAACAAATGATAAAGAATTGTATTTACTTTGTGTTTACTAACTTTTATCAGTCTAATATGGCACTGTTTAAATACAATTTGTGATAAATTAAAATTAAAGGGGTTACTTTAGAATTTTTTTCTGTCGAGAAAATTTTAAGCTATCGTGTTTTGGCTCTAAACAAATGTTGAATTATGTAGTCAAATAACCTATATCAGAAAATTTTAATTCTGTGCTAAGCAAATCCTGAGATAATTGCAATCAAAGAAACACTTTTTTCTTACATATCCTCTTAATTCTATAACCTCTCCAATGTAATGTTTAACGGTAGTTTTAGATGCAAACTTTACTAAGAGCCTAATTTCGTCGTAATATTTATCGCCATCGTCCTCATTCTTTTGTGTATCCATGTAACTGTCATTTTCCTTCTGGTCATCTATTTCTTCTTCTTCAAAGTATTCTAGATCTTCTACGTCAGTCTCGTCCTTAAACTCCATTTCAATGTCACTTTCACTTGTTGAAGAGTCAACAAATTTTCTTTTCAATGTTTTCTTTCCCTTGTTACTTTCTTTCTTCCTTTGCCTGTTTTCGAATATCTTTGCTTTCTTATCCTTTTTTATGTTCATCGCTGTTCCTTCTTCAACATAATATTTATTTCGGCTTGTAGAAGCTTCTTCTTCATTACTTTTGATAGATTTTTTCTTTGCTACTGTTATATTTGTTATATTGTTTTTATCGTTTTCTAGCTTTCTTGCTTGTCTATTTTCTTTCAGATTCTTTTTCTTTAATTTTTCTTCTTCTTTCAGCTTTTTTTTTCATTAATTTTTCTTCTTCTTACAGTTTTTTTCATTAATTTTTCTTTTTGTAAAATTCTTTTGAATTTTACAAGTTTTAACTATAGAGCGACCGAGCCCAGCCGACAGTAATATTGTGTTGACCAAAGTCTATTGTTTTATTGATATAAGAAAATATAGTGATTTGAAAAACAACTCAAATAAAAAGTTTGTTACATCTGATTTGGGGGAAGACAAACGTACGTTTGTCTTACCCCGGACAAAATGATAGTCTTGCCCCAACTCGAGAATTTAGGTTATGTTTTTAATGCGATAAATTTCTGACTGAATACTGTGTTTTCCTTTACATTTATATATTTACTATGGTGAAAATACAAATATCACACTACTTACGTTTCAAAATGCTCGATTGCGTACTTTTTTCTTCGCAAAATCTATAAAATAGATGGAACCGGCATCCTCGTTTTTTTTTTCTCACTTTTGACATTTTCATATTTTATTAGGTTGGCAGTATGGATTGACAGTAGCGACATCTGTGTTATTTAACGAGAACAGCTATCACTGTACTGTTTTACCGACGTAGTAAATTAGGGCTAGTAACAACACTTAGCGAGAAAATTAATTGTGTTAGTCTTGCCCCGGTGATAGTCTTACCCAACCTTACCTTACAAGAAAATAAAGCAAAATATTTTTTTAAAACGATTCAGAACATCTGTTTGTATTTATTTTTTTCGAAGTAGTCTCCATTCCTTTGTAAGCTTCGTCGCATGTGTTGGAACCACTGACTGAAGCAGTGGGCCCACTTTTCTTTAGGGGTCTCTTTCCACGGCGTTTTCGAAAGCTTTCACTGCATCTTCAGGGTTCATAAAGCGAACTCCTCTAAGTTTATCCTTTCTTTTTGGAAACAAAATTCCACACTATCCGTAGTCAAATATTCGATTGTTCATCTGGTTGAGTAGGTTTGAGCATTATCGTGGTGAAGGAGGCTCCTACTTCTTAGGCTCTTCTGTCGAACATTTCCAAGACAACTGGCAAACAATTACTAATATATCAGTCTGCAGTAACGGTCCTGCAATTTTAATTTGTGATTATTAATAGATAAGTAATGGACAGAGATATGAAATTGGTATAATTAACTATTATGTAAAAGGAGGCGTTGGAATTTTTTTTTCTTGTAAAGGGGGCGGTAGTCCATAAAAGGTTGGGAACCTATGGTTTAAATTTTAAATGATGACCCGCACAGCACCCAAGTTAATTTTCATTTGTCGTCGTTTATGGACGTCCTTTACGAAAATCATCAGTGATATTGCTGACCACGCTTAAATTCACTGTATAACACCAGCTATAAATAGTGGCGCGAGATGGAGCTTCGTCATGAAATGTCAATTGAAGTCTATCATAATTTTATTGTCAATTAAGACCGCAAAGTTATCATAAAGCGAAAAATTTCTCTCCTCAAATTCATTTTTTTGCCGATACACACTTTTTAAATGAACATAGGTAAATTGTAAGAACAAAAAATGTCAACTGAATGAAGTTACTGAGTTCTTAATCTGGCTAGTTCTAAAAAGTTTCTGTGCGGCCTATGTACCTAGTATATCAATCGAAACAATTTGTCAGTTATTACTAAAATCTCATTACAAAAATTTATTTCCTTAAAAAAATTGTTTTTCTTGTTGAATTGCTGAAAGAATGCGTTTTCATTTACATAAACTTTTTTCCAAAATTCTTCTCAAAATTCCTGAAAACTGCATTCGACTTTATTATCTTTAGTTTAAAGGGCTAAATTTGTGATTTAAATTTTTCATTTTGTATAAAGATAATTAAAGTAAAAACAGGGTAATTAAACAGCCTGGTCTGGCGGCAATAACCACCTCCTTAAAGGTAATCACTAAAAATAACAGTGCATCCGCTGTCGCGTTTCGGTTATTAGTAAGGGATGCTCTAGAACTCTTCTACAATATGACGTCCGTAGCAAATTATTCCTGTGCGGTTCGAAGACATTATTAACTTTTACCTAGTTAATTTTCTTGTCTAGTTGAATATAGAATTTTATTGTTGATTTCTAATAGATTTCTGGAGTCCCAAGTGTTTATTAATGATTGGTTAGTATGTGAAAGCAGATTTTTGTACAAAATTTTGTAGTCATGCACTGCACTGGGCAGCCTGTCTAGCAACAGTGAAAACCTGCTTACAAAGACTAAAACACTTGTGTCTTTGTTTCAATAAGGTTAAGGCCACCTATACGTGCCAAGCTTAGATCTAAGCTAGGAGCTACACTTGCGTACAAGATACAAATGGTCACATACAAGGCGCTTAGCTGGTTGACACACAATTCACTTTCACGCACTTTCACACAAATATGTCACTCTCTAAGAAAATACTGTTGAATGAAAACATAAATGCTTAAATTTAATACGATTCAAAATCGATTATTTTCAATACAGAAGCAATTAGAACTTCTTCCATTCTAAAATTGCTATATGACTTCGGCACGTTCGTTTGCTGCTCGGTTGGTGACTTGGCACGTCCTTTGCAATGTGGCCAACGCCAAAGTATGCAATACGTCTGTTCAGTACGATCAGTCATTCCCGCGCTGGACAGCCGTGGCGGGTCGCGGATGTCGTGTCACAACGTTCCCGCGACCCTGCCCATCTACGGCCGCGCTAGAAGTCGTTGAGTTTTAACCGGTAGGAGTCCCGGCTAACCCCGCAGCGACCCCTACGCTGTCGGGTATCCACGAGGATTTCCCAACGTTAAAAAAAGGACCAGTCACTAAGCGAGTAGCTGGGTTCTTAGTACTAAGCGAGGCTCTTTGTAGGGTGGCTGTAGCCAAAGTGAGCAAGAGATGTCAGAGCCCATTCGTCTTTCTCATCCTTATCCTTTATCCTATCAAGGTCGGCAGCGCATTTGCAACCCCCTGTTGCGTTGCTTTAGGCGTCTGTAGCCACCTACGATCAAGTGGACTATCAGCCTGCCTATACATTAAAAAAATATCAAATTGTTATAATTACCTTTATTATTGAATGTAGTTGCAATTAAATCGAAATAACAATGCGAGAACGCATTTGTTTAAAAATGCAGGAATGCAATTTATTAATCTCACCGGCTTACATAATTCATGAAGCATGTCGCCGGGTTCATTTCACTGTTGCATTAACGGTGCATAGAGCTGGATGGAGCTGCGCGTGTCGTGTTGTACTTTGAGGCGTAATGTTGTGACGTAACACGCAATGAAAACGAGAGTGCCTCGGTACCGAGGGAGCCATGCGAAAACGTGCCTTATTGGTTCCGTTCAGTGGGGTCGCGAGTCGAGCGAGAGTGCGCGCGTTGGGCGGGGTGCGGGGCGCGGCGCGAATCGAATGTGTGTCGCGACGTGTACTCAAGTTCAAGGCCACGCACGCGTCGGCCGAAGTGCGCAGAGGGAGGCAGCCGGTAGTCGATCGCCCATAGATGGCGTTGCGTGACTGCGATTCGAAGTTTGAAAATTTTGCGAGCGGGGGTAGGGAGCGGGGCGCGGGTCCAGGGTGCGGGAGCGAAATTTCGGTGCAACACACGCGACACGACGCTGCACTCGCGCACAGAACGTCGCGACGCACAGTACTCCTGTATGACAAAAGTCTAAATCCATACTTGTGAGCTAACCTAACTTCGCAACACAATAATAAGCCGACATGGAGTGGATGGAGGACGTGGTGCGTACAATTTTAATATTCTCATGCAATGTTCAAAATTACAATTATTTCCGCCAAACGTTTGATCATTTTTTATTTATTTTCGGTGAAATGTAATTCGCCTTGACCTATCCTAACATTTTATCTGTTCGCGATATAAAATGTATGAATGTGTTGTCACGGTCTGTTCTGTGTTTCCACGTATTGCGGTTTTAATTATAATTTTTTCGATAACAAAAAAAAGGTGTTATAGTGCGTTTTACCGGGAATTTCGGGAGGATGTTATTTTGTCTTCAGTCGATTTGAATTGTAATCAACCCATGAAACCGGTTTACGGTAATGATAATATTATGTATGAAATGTAGGTAAAATCCGAGATAAATTAATAAACACACTTCCTTATTATAATATTAAAATTTTACACCATACTCTTCAATTTGCGTCATAGATTACAATGATTATTTTCATAACTATTACCTTTCCAAAGAATAAGCAATTCTTTTGCTTTGTATTAGTCTTTAATTTAAATGTTAGAGTATGACAAAGTATGATGAAATTATATGAGAAATGAAAAATTTCTCAAATGAGTGTCCATTGTTTTTGTTACACGTGCGATCCCAGCGTTCGTACCGGACCTGCCTCAACGCTCGATCGATCTTACCGCCTCCATTATACGCATAGAGAACATACTTCCCATAGAGGCTGACGGCTTTTTTCACCATTAGATTTTCTTAGTCATCGTCCGTCTGTGTATATTTTATGCCTAGATTTTTTTAATTGATTTTAAATGAGTTTTTGGCCGCACATTTTGTTCTTCAGTTTTAGATTTATTAGCTTATATTATTGTAATTTATAAACAATTAAGCTTGTATTGTGTATAGCAAAAGAGGTGTTAGCAGCAAAAAAATCTTTTTAATGGGATCGATTTTCAACAATCCTCGTGTTCCAACTGTGTAATTTGAATCAATACGTGAGCTTATACGTTTATGTTGAATTGTTAATTGGACTGTTAGAGACTGCATTTTATATTATGTATGATTCCCTCTAGTTAAAACAATCATATTTCGTTTATTTATGTAAAATATATTCGTTCACCTGCTTGTAAGAATAAGAATTCTTATTATTTTCCATTTCACTACTAACTCGTCTCCTCAAAAAGTCAAAACGGGAGGGAAAAAGCCAAAGTCGGTGTTCAGGGCTACAAAGACAGGAACCGACGTACTATCCTGGCCGTATCGAGCAGCACCGCTCTCTGCATCAGGCCCGGGAGGGAACCGCCTCGGAATCCCAACCGCCTCAGGTTGTCTTTGAGGCTGGCCTTAATATTATTATTCTACATTTATTTATTTCTTTTCTTAATTTTAAATTTTTTATATATAAAAACAATAAATATTATAAAAAACTTAAAATTAGGTGTCCAAGTAGCGGGGCAAGGCCCAAGCTACCGGTGGTTTCTATTGTTATTATTCTTATTATTGTCACGTGCATTTTTCATATATTAAGTATGTGTATGTTGAATCAATTTTATCTTTTTATTTATTCGAAAATCTCAATTGTCCTTCTGACTCGAGGGTTCTAAGTTTGATTCCTGGCAAAGTAAACTATTGAAATTTATTATTCTAACTAGGTCTTTTTCTGTAATGGGTTTAGTTTTCGGTCCACTAATAGTTTCCAAATGCAAGTCTAGTTCCGTGGTTTTAATTTGCGCCATACTGTTGTTGTGATGGTTTGTCGATTAAGTAGGTAATTATGCATACCAATTAAATTAAAATAATTTACTTTGTCCTTTCATTAGGTTGCACTAATTGGGAAATTCTTTATGCAAAAAAATATTCTAAAAATAATAATCAAATTTTCATTCCAATTATATCATTACCACGAGACAATAATTTCTTCGAATGAAGTACTCAAATTTTATTCCTATATTTTATGTAAGAAATTACTCTTAATTTCTTCTTCCACTTAAATTTGTTTTTTTGTCATATTAAACAGAGAGGGCTGTGTTCTCACAGTCACAGCCGTAAACCGTTTCATTCCTTCGGCGTAGGACTTCCCACCCACAAGGTGAAAAGACGACCTGATAAGGGCCGCGGGTGGACGGTGGGTCCGGGCTGTTATACAAATTAAAATTAGACTATATTCAATTATATAGTCGTGTAGGTATATCGTGATATCTGTATCACCCTTACAGAAGTCAACTGTGAAATAATAACACGTATGCCGTTTTGGAGTTTTGTTTTTGAACCAATTTCCCTATCCGCATCAATAGGTGATGGCAGCACACCTGCCTGCCTGCCGACATTTACATAAAAAAAAACTGTTTTTATCCAGTCATTGGATCTTCGCTTCTTTCGCTTTTTATATAAGACTAGCGACCCGCCCCGGCTTCGCACGGAGTTGAAATTTCAGAATTCCTTTCTTAGCGGATGCTTACGTTATAAAATAATACAATGTTCCAAATTTCAACTTTCAGATTTAGTATTTTTGGCTGTACGTTGATAGTCAGGCAGAACAAAAGATTTTATTATAAAAATACACCTAGATTAGATTATCGCTTTATGTATGTATAGGTATATATGTACCTATACATTGTCTTTAGAAAAAATACTATAGAGAAGATGCCCAGACATAAGTTATTTTCTAAAGGACCAAATGTGTGGGATCGAGTAGTGTTCCTTCCTATGTACTTTGAACGTATACGTATCTGCTAAGTTGGGTGGACGGACAATTTAGAGCTATCAGGTGAGAAAGGTCAGTAAAAATAGGATTAACTTCACTTAACTTTTATTTTTACAAAATAATATTCAGCACTGCCAGAGACTTCCCGTGTGCCATAACTTCTGCCAGACGCTTTAAAGACCCCTTCAGCGTGTCGCAGTAGGGAAAGCGAACGGGAGCACGCGGCTCACACAACACGCGGCCGCCCGCGCCGCGCCGCGCCGGCGCAATTTGTACGAAATTATAATGACGGCTTTCATTGTGGCCATGATCAATGACGACTTCAGACATCGCTTTTAGATATTATTATATCTAATAATTATTTAGTTTTTATAGTAAGTATGGGACACTGCTACTCCTACCACAGATGCTGGTTTGGGGTTGTCTGTCAGTCCTACATCTATAGTAAGTCTTTTCCAGTTCGTGTGTTAATTACGAATAACTAGCGACCCTCTCCCGCCTTCGCGGGAGAGAGTCGTTTTTAAATTATATACACTTTTTTTTTAAATTACACAAACTATCCTCGTTTAAGCTCTTTTCATTAGTGAAAATCGTATCAAAATTCGTTGGGTGGTTTAGAAGATTCTGAGAGAATTTTTTATTATAATATGTACTAGGTACTGACAATATTTGTATAGATATAAATTTTGAGCTTTCGGTTATACACGCGGTTCAGCCATGTTTGGTAGTTAATGGGTCATTATATCTATCTAGAAACGAATAATCAAAATTACTATAATTATGTATTTTCATTACATAAAGAAAACAAGCAGCTTGGATAGGTAATTCCTTTTTTTTTCAAGGATACATTTTCTATCTAATCTTAATATGCAACCCGATGCTTGTGATAGTGACGCGACCTTGACTGCATCTTATCTGCAACGGTGCATGTACATTTATATAAACATACCTACTGACACATATATTTACTTTGTGTAAGAGAGTGCTTTTAAAAAACAATTCAAGACAACACTTGGACAATCGACTAAATAGAATAATTCAATCGTCTCCATTGGTAATTCTTGAAGTAGAACAACAATTATTATAACATTCTTTCTATCATAAAGCTCGGACCACACTAGCCGAGCTACAAAGGACCGCTCTTGACATGATCAGAGTCGAGATTTGTGCATCATCTAGTCTAAAAAGGTGGTCTTTTTAGAGAGTATAGCATTCACTAAACGTCTTTTTTATGCCAAGGTCGGCAGACCGGCTGACAGTCCATCACTTGATGGCACGATGCCGACTACATAAGTAGGATTAAGGATGAAGGATTGGAAAGGATTGGGGAAATGGGCTCTGGCATCCCCTACTCACTCACCAAAACACAATAGCACACATGGTTATTTCACGGCGGTCTTCTGTAAGGGGGTGGTTACTGCCGCCAGACAGGCTGCCCAAAATGACTGCGAAACGCAGTGTGCCCTGCCACTACTAAATGTACTAAATGTCTTTTATTGATATTGGACTCCTAAAACATCCCATAAATAAGGCAGTCATAGAACGTAGAAAAATAACAGCGAATTTTCCCGAGGAGAAAGTTGGCTATATCTATATCTACATTAATATAATAAAAAAAATCGATGTTTCTGTTTTTTTACTAAATGTCAAAATATCTGCTTTTTACTAAATGTATGTACAGGACCTTATAATAAAAAACAAATTTTTAAATTTTTTTGCTGGTCATCTGTTCCAGCTGTTAACGGCTGAATTGATTTTGACGTGACTGATAAACGCCGTTCCAGCACTCCATTTCAGCATAATTTGATCTGGACAAGATATAATCATACCCCTTCCGGGCGATCTGTCAGAGCTAATTATGCTCTGTCGGAACGAGTATTATCAAATGTCAGTAGGTATAGAAGCCTTAGTCGAAGGGGTGCCGGGGATTGTTCAAGCACTCCTTCGTACAAGGCTAAATTTGCTCTCACCGCGGATACACGCCGTTCCAGCACTCCATTAGAGCATTATTTGATCTGGATAAGATTTGATCATACCCGTTCCGGGCGATCTGTCAGCGCTAAATGCTCTGCCTGGCCACAACCTTTAGAGGTATTTAGGCGAATAGAGATTCATATATTTAAAATGTATAAATTCTTATGACACTCTTATGTATAAATTCAGGCACACTAATTTTTTATTGTATTTTAATAATGGCCTGGGAGTTAATTAAAACTGAAATATGAAACGAAAATATCATTCCACACGTATATAGGTCCTTTATATGCATATCTACTCGTAGATAATATTATATTTAGACATTTAAGAAAATGATAAATGCAAGTGTTGCGTAATGGAATAAACCGATTACGATAAAAAACGTTTCCTTTAAAAAACGCTTGTATTAATTTTACTCATAAAATTTCCATACTCCAAAACTCCAAAAAGTTTTTTTTTCATCGCAATGTTTAAAATTCGATCAGTGAGCGATCTAGTATCTATATTTTTTTTTTTTTTTTTTTTAGGCGTTGCTTGTGTTATAGGCGACGGTAGCCACCTACCATCAAGTGGACCGTCAGTCTGTCTGCCGACCTTAACATTAAAAAAAATCAAATTATTCAACGATAAATAGAATATTTATGAATTGTAGCGCTTCGTTTATTATTAATTCATGGCTAAAATCAATGCGCCGAGACAAAGTTCATAACGCTGATGAAATTCGCCAAATTCTTATATATTGATAAACTCGCTTCGGCCCGCGGCATTACTCGTGTGAAATTTTAAAGAATAGTTAAAGCCAAGTGTGGATATTGAAAGATTCAGTAGACAAATTCCCGGGTTCCCGGCAGGCTCAACTTTGAAAAATGAACTTTTCAAATTTGGCTCTGGTCTGGAAAGTAGTGGCAGGGCACACTGCGTTTCGCAGTCTTTTGGGTAGCCCGTCTGGCGGCAGTAACCACCCCCTTACAGAAGGCCACCGTGAAATAACAGCACGTGTGCTGTTGTGTTTCGGTGAGTGAGTAAGGGATGCCAGAGCCCAATTCCCTATCCCCTCAATCCCTTATCCCTTTTTTTTTTTTTTTTTTTAAGGAGGGGAAATGCATTTACGCACTATCCCTCGTCGACGGGGACGATCGACGAGGGGGTGTGTGGGACTCACCCGACGGAACGAATCGCCCCGCCGGTCCTACTCCACTAAAACCACCTCCATGTTCCACCATCGGCAGTGATCGTGAGACCCGGAGTCACAGCGAGGCCTTATCCCCGGGCCCCACGCACCGCCATGTCCTTGCGGACCCGCATCCATCACGGCATGCCGTGTAACTCCTCCTGTGGTGACCCGCTGGAACATCTGCAGGCCACCACACCTCACTGCCCGGTGTTGTGCGGGCGGCGCACCTCCCCACGTCCACCGCCCCCGAGCGAAGCGGCACCAGCCGCCCGTAATCCTCTTATCCGTCGCAGCGAGCAGTCAGCGAGGGGATTCGTAACCGAATCAACCCTTTACCTCTTCTCCGCGGCACAACCATCCGCGGAGTCGGAGGCCGCTTCCACCTTCATCCCCCGAACGACCCCCGCTCGTGTGGCCGCTCATCTCATACGACATTATGGGTGGGCGGCCCATAGGGGTGTCCCCCTGACATTTCCCAAACAATTGCGGCAGCCCGAGACGGGCTCCACCTCATGTTGTCGTCGCGGAAGAGCTACTAGGCCGGGTGGCGAGGCCGGGTTTTCACTCTTCCGGACGACTGCGGGGGGTAGTACTAAGCCGGTGCCCACCCACCGGGTGTTCCCCACCCCCCACATGCCACGATTGCAGGTACTATGCCAGTTGGTCCTTCCCAGTCGCATGAGCTCCGTCTTCGCGTAAGTTGCCCGACTACCACTGAGCGTCGGAGCCGTCCGAGAGAATCCACCCGCTGCGACTCACCTGCCGATCCTCATCCGCAGTACCGAGTCCCATAACTCAGTCTGACGAACAAGGACCGGGGTGCCCTCTCTCTCACCGGCCACCAATCGCGCGGGCCGAGTACGGATTCTCGGCCCGCGCGAGCGATGACCGGGTGAAGCTCCAACAGAAGGTTGGAGCCTCCAAATAACAGCTCCGCCACGAGCTCCGCTGGGCGGAGCTCGCTCGGAGCCCACCTCGGTGTGGGCCTTCTTAGTCCCCAAAACCAATCCGATCGGTCGAGCAAAGGCCGGTGACCCCACCGACCCCTGCAACCGCCCGGATTGCCAAGGGTAAGCCCCCCCACCACGACAAGGTCATGGCCCACCTAGGGGGGGTCAATCCCTTATCCCTAATCCTACTGTAGTCGGTAGCGCACTTGCAGTATCTGTGACGTTGCTTGTTTTATAGGCGACAGTAGCCACCTACCATCAAGTGGACCGTCAATCTGTCTGCCGATCTTAACATAAAAGAAAAAAGAAAAATCATGAGAATTGTATAATTTTTTTTGTAATTCAACTAAGCGATGTTGTTCATACCTATATTTATTTATTTATTTATTTATATATGAGGTACACAAAATATATATCATTATCATTTATGTAATTTACTTGTGAACGCATGCGAAGACATCTCGTTACGAGAGCCTATTACAGCGTGCCGCCACCGGGCCGTGCGTTCGCCGTGTTTTTCTCAAAGGTCGGGGCACGGACACGGCCCGGTGAAGTATGAATTGGTTCATACAAAAGCATAGGATGAACATCTTTACCGGGCCCCGGCCGGGGCCGGTAAATACAAATTTTTCTTTTGATGAGACTTAAAATATATCTTAAGAATTAGCTATTTAAAATATTGACTATTAAACAAATCGCACGGTTACAACATCGATATTAGTCCGCAAATTAGTAATTTTTTATATATATATAATTAAATATAATTTAAAAAATAATTATGATGATCCCCTTTCATATATCCTGCAGA
Source organism: Bembecia ichneumoniformis (assembly GCA_910589475.2). Lineage (NCBI taxonomy): Eukaryota > Metazoa > Arthropoda > Insecta > Lepidoptera > Sesiidae > Bembecia > Bembecia ichneumoniformis. The sequence continues at coordinate 3,404,038 of OU342537.1, read as the reverse complement.
TGATTTGAGTATTTTTTAAATTATAATTATTATGATAATTTAAAAGGAAAACGGTTACAAATAAGTGGATTTTTTTATCATTAGGGGCTGGCGTCGCCTTAAGGCTCGTATTATATGCGTGCGTTCGACCAAGCGGGCCGGACCGCTCCGTTGTGAATTTGTATGAAAATGTACGTGCCGCGCCGCCCGCTCATATTTAGTCTCTTTTCGTATTTAGTATGCATAAACTTGTAATAAAACGATTTTTGTTATTGTTTTTAAGTATGACCTCAAATCCTTTAATTTAATTGAACGTCGTGTGAAGTTTCCTTTATCTAGTTTATGGCTATTGCTCCCGATCTCTTGGTCAACTGGTCACGGGCACGTTTCAACGATAAGACCGCATTTATGATTATGCTTTTCCGCATTTTGTGCTTGTGTGTCGACTTTTAAATAGAAATCGTCAACTCTTCAGTTTACTTCGTTTTAATTGTAACCTTAGGTATAGATATTAAGACTGTATGTTTGTGTGTTTGTTACTTTAAAAATGTGCGCTGCCGACTGCAGTAGGATTAAGGATAAGGGATTAGGAGTGGATAAGGAAATGGGCTTTGGCATCCCTTACTCACTCACCGAAACACAACAGCACACGTGCTGTTATTTCACGATGATCTTCTATAAGGGGGTGGTTACTGCTCCCAGACGTGCTGCCCAAATTACTGCGAAAACGCAGTGTGCCTTGCGATATTTTCCTTAACCGTTAGAACAAGTCGTGCCTAATTACAATTAATTCAAATATAAAACCGAAGACTCAGAAATACAGGCCCCACTGTGATTTAGTCGTTCATCTGCGTTGACGAAAATGGAGCATGCGTACTACTGGACTGTCACTACTTCTTTAATATACCTAATATTCTTTAATATACTTAATTTTACTTAATTTACTTTAATTTTACTTTTTTTATATTTCTTTAATATACTTCTTTAATATTCTTTATATTCCTGTCTGGAAGAGATCGCTCTTAGCGATAAGGCCGCCTGTACTCACTTATTTGTAGTATTTATTTGTTATTGTCTGTCTGTCTAAGTCCGCTGACCTAAGCTTATTGACACGTCTCAATAAAAAAAAGAATTTGGTGAATATTGGTGAATGCATTTATAAATTAAGTCAATGCAGTCTTTCAACTAACTGTACTTAGCTATACTATAACAGAAATGCGACGCGTACGCATCTCTATTCAAAACTGCTGTTTTCTATGGACAAAACTCAATTCTTCTGGATAAATGTTGTTATTCCCTTACATGTCTTGTTATATTTATGTTACATAAAAAAAATATGCGGCTGATAATGGAGCAGTAGGTACTATTTATTTATTCTGTGATGGAGCTGAATAAGTGTAGTTACTCCCTAATTATATGTAGGTATAGCTTCTATCTACATATAATAAAATCATAACCGAGTTGTGTCTGTACATAAAATAATTCGTGTATATATAATAGATAAACTATATTTTAAAAAACTTATGTCACCGTGGTCAAAAAAATAGTTTTTAGATTTTTTGTCTGTTTGTCTGTGCGTTTGTGCACGCTAATCTCAGAAACGGCTTAACCGATTTGAATGCGGTTTTCACTGATGTATTGTACGCGCTATACCGAATAACGCCCATTATATTTTAAATTTCCTAACGATGTTATTTTCGGCACCTACCGATTGTGTTCATTTACTAAAGTTTCACCGCGGCTTACCCCACTTTAAATTTGAATTCTCAATGTGATGTGTGGAGCTCAGTCTCGATTACCAGAATCGATCACTGAATCTAGATTACCGAATTAATCCTTTCTCTGTCTTGAAATATAAATTTTAAATCCTATCTTACCGAGCCCCCCTACATTAGACGAACTAACATCATATTTAGTAGTCGCTGGACACATTGCGTTTCCTAGTCATAAATTGGGCATCCCGTCTGGCGGCAGTGACCACCCCCTTACAGAAAACAACTGTGAAATAACAGCATGTGTGCTTGTGTTTTGGTGAATTCCTTAGATATCTTTATAATCCTTGTATAAAGTGGGTACCGCATTTGCAACACCTGTGACGTTGCCTGTATTTAACAGTTAGGCGAATTAAGATGACGGTAGCACCTACCATCAAGTGGACCATCAACCTGTCTAACTATCTTACATAAAAATATGGAACCAAATTTTATGATTTTAGGTTTAAACTAGGTAACATGTTTGTTAAGGAGGAGTAACAAATCCTCCTTAACATCTTCACAAACTTTAGGCATTTAATTAAAAATGAAATGGAAGTCATGAAGTAGCTACATATACCTACTTGGCTAATTATAATACACATCGCCCAAGAGTCTAGACTTTAGACCCAATACCAATGAAGTCTGTGGCCTTTGTTATTCTATCAAGATTTCACACAAGCGCGCCGAGCGACGTAGATAAAAAGCAGGCGGAATGCGATATGTTAAAAATACGCGATTATCATGTCGACTCCAATCTCACCGCCTATACCAGAATTCGGCAAGCAATAAAGTCCGCGAAGCCGCAACATACATAATTGCTTGTACCGCGTGTATTGCTCGTCGGATTGCCTCCGAATGAAAAGCAGCCTCCACTATTCGAGCAATACGCACGAATCAGTTTGACGTTTTCGAATGTTTTGTATACATGACTATGGGCGGTGTGAGGTGGGATTCGAGGGGGCGCTCGAGCGGGAGATTCGGCTGTTGGCCTTGACAATGAACCGGCGGCGCGCACACAAACGAAAACGTGTATTTGTGTTTGAAACGCAAGCACACGCAAATGGGAGTTATTCCACGAATGGCCTCTCCGCCCACACCCGGCTGCTTTGCAATTACTGTTAGGGCTGCCCTGGACGGCCACGACAATTTGAGCTCACTTTCCTCAAAATTCACCCCGGCTCATATTTACGATCGAGGCCTACAGTTCTGTCATTATCACAAAATATTTACTAGCATAAAAACCAATACATATCAAAAAATCGTAAACGCAGTCTCGTAAGGCAAAAAAAAATTATATATCACACAATTTTTTTTTTTTTTTTTTTTTTTTTCAAAAAAACAATTCGTACACATTGTACTTAAGTAACCGAGGTAAAAAAAATAGTTTTTAGAATTTTTGTCTAAAAACTGTAATTAATATAATTTGGTCTAGCATTTCTGTCTGTGTCTTTGTGATCTAATCTCTGAAACGCCTTAACCGATTTGAATACGGTTTTCACTGGTGTGTTGTATAGCAAGCTTCCTGTAACATTTAGTGTTTGTTTCGTTCCAATCGGTTTACAAACCAAAAAGTTACGCGCTTTACCGTTTACCAAACATACGAAGTTGCGGACTTAGCTAGTGCTAAATAAATGCACAATATAAAAATGAAGTAAAATATACATTCTTTAGTTTTTTATGTGCCATTGTTATATGATGGTACGATTTGGAATGTATACATTTACTAATAGGTATTAAGTGTGATTCAAATCGTTGAATTGATAAGAAAATTGGCGGTACCCTTAGGTATGCCTTTACGAAGTATCGCCAAATTTGCTAGTATGTGCCTACTTACCTATATAGTTATGCTTATAGAAGTAGCAAGTTACTACTCAGCTATATAGATAGATAGCTAAGCTAAGCTCTATAGATATCTTTTATACCTACCTATATCCAATAATCAACTCACATTTTGAATTAATGCAGAAACTGAGGCCGCAATGTTTAAAAGTAAATTCATTTGACCTTTATGGAATTAAGAATTTTTTTTTTAAATTATTATGGTTAAGTTGAATTATTGTGAACCATTAAAAAAAATCAAAAGTACAATAATATTTTGAATTGTAAAACAATTTACTGCTTTTTTAATACCTACATATATTATGTTATACTTACATGGCGTTACCACAAAATACTCAAAACTAAATGAAATCTATTTTTTCATACGAACCTAGAGATCTGTTTTAGCGTAGGTATCATGGTCATTATAATTTAAATATGCTCCAATTCTACTGTCAAAGAACTGATATGATTTTGAATAAAAATGGAGTATGATATATAGGTATGATTTTAAATACCTACCAACTAGATCCATCGTAAATTGCGGGTCCACGTTATGCTAATGCTCTTATAAATAATTATTTATTCTGATAATTTTTTTAAATAGTTACTAACTGGACTTTGCTCTGCGGGTCCAAATTCTACCCAAATAGTGTTATTTTTAAATATATCAAATGAACCCACTTTTTTTCTAATGCACTTGATGTGCAAAGATAATATAGGTAATCATTAGTAGGTATGATTGTAATGATATATTATCATTACAAATACTTATATTTTTAACTAAAGTTACATAACATAATATTTTACAGCAAAATGTCAAGGTGGGTGTTTTATTAAAAGAGAAACGTGCGACAACCCTATACAGCCGAAAAGCTACAAAGTCTGGCAATCCGACGCGCCGACGCCGTATGCCTGCCCTAAGACAATCTATACATAGGTACCCTAGGGCCCGTCGACAGGATGTTTGTGGACTTACAAAAGGAGTTGCCTAAAAGTAATGACCAACTAATAATTTATAGTAACTGCCCCTGGCTTCGCACGTAGTTGAAATTTTCAAGAATCCCTTCTTAGCGAATGCCTTCCAAATTTCAGCTTTCTAGACTTAGTAGTTTCATATGTGCGTTGTTAGTCAGTCACGGCAACGATTTTATAAGTATTAGATAGGTAGATTAGGTGCTAAGCCTACCATTTTATGTAGGTAATTTGTAATTTTGTCGTAAAATAAGTGATTAAATAGAAGTTTAAACATAAGATGAGATAAGGTTAGTTTTCCGAATAAATCTTCCATAGTTTAGTTTATCGCTCATAGACCTACCATTTGAACAGATTTACCTACCTGTAGATTCTTTTTTGTTTAACTTTTTTTTAAATATCTATATACCTACCTAACATTTGAAGATCCAAATGATTAGTCTCTTAAACCATTATATTTCTGGTAAGAATTATCAAATTTTTGTCATCTCCACGAAAACATAAGTTGAAAAATTTGTTAAATCAAACAAGAAATAATTTCATGTCCAATTGCATTATGAAAATGAAACATAGAGTTTGAAAAGATTTTACATTTTTTTTTAATTTTGTTAAAAATTTGAAATATAAATATATTTCAACTTTCAAAATGATAAAATAAAAAAAAAACCCAAAAAATGTAATTGTATATCTAGTATAATTTTACGTAGGTACTATATGTATAAACAACACTATAAAACTAATGCAATCGGTAGCAAAACAGATTTGAGTTGTAAAGGCCATAAAGGAAAAATATCTAACGACAAAAATGAATCCTTTGTAGTCTATGTTTGTAGTAAGGAATGTCTATTTTATTCTCTTTAACTCTTTGGTTTTAGCTCATTTATTTCCCTATCCTCATCCCTACTTCCTTACGAAAATGATCTTGCGTGATTAATGCGTATCCAACGCGAAATTCCATTCGATGTTCCATGTGCTTGGACAAATGTAGGTATAGACGACATCTCAACCTGTTCGTCGGTCTAATAGTGATCTTCACCCCGACGATAAAATGCATGTGGGTATACATATACATATAATGTTATTAATATTAACATTCATATCTTTTCGGTTGAACATTTTGTGGATTTTTAACGCATTCCAAAATATAATAAAATTGTTGTATGACAAATCTGATATATCTGTGAAATTATATTAGGCCTCATTTTCATTGGTCGACAGTCCCCGCATGCGGGTTGCGGGAAGGGCATTCGCTTTGAAGGAATGGTAATTAATAAGCGTACCTACCTACCTACCTACCTACCTGCCGTAGATCAACAATTAATATTGTGTTGTGATTCAAACAACTGTTTGTGATTGCACTGAGTCTGTGATCCGTTCATGCACCCAGCGCAGGTTTTTACAACCTGCATTATGCTGAGTTGGAGCCGGTTTGTGGTGCGTGTATTTTTATAAGTATAATATCTGTGTAGGTATCCTTTGTCACAAATAAAATTTATTCTTATTCTTATATCGACCGAGTTGTCGACCAATGAAAATGAACCTTTAAGTTTAGTATATAATGTACGTAGCTACATTATATAATAGCTTTTATTTTTAAAACTTAATAGCCTATGTGATATTCTGATGTATAAACTATATAGGACCTAACTGTAAAGTTTTAACAACATTCGTGTGGAAGTTTTTGCGTGAAAGGATAAATTTCATACATCTAGCCTCACTAACTTTGGCGTTTATTATACTAATACTAGCTGGTGGCCGCGACTTCGTCCGATTTGAAAAGTGAAAAATATAAATGTGTAACATAAAGCTTGCGTCTGCATCAAGCGAGTCCCGTCATTCGCGTCGCGTTGGTGCGAGACCGCTTGAATTTATTTTCTTTTTAATTTAAGATATCTCCGAAAAATACGGCGATCAGGATCAATATCTTTTTAGGAAAAATTTCCCAATGCCCTCTCTATATCAGCCCTGGATTTGTCAATAGGCCGTATAGGCCGCGGCCTATGGGCGGCAGCGGCCTAGGGGCGGCGGATTTTAGATGGTTTTCGCACGCTTTCGGAAGCCATCAAATTCTTGTGCGATAATAAATATGCAATAATAATAATAATTACCTAATAAAGGCCTAGATATACCACCTAGGCCACGAGGAAGAGGCGGCACAAAGTGAAGGGGCCTATACTCAAGAAAACTATAAATCCGGCACTGCTCTATATACATGTATTCTATTATTTAATCTTTTTGTGATTACCCAATGATCAAACGATGAACAGGGATTTTGTGTACGATGAACAGGATTCTGTGATTGTGGTACCTACTTTATATTTCGGACCCTGCTATATACTTTTTCAGTCCCTTGCTCTGTATGTTTCACACAGTGTTTGCGCTTTTTGTTATGTATTTTTGTTGTGTAATGGATTTTGTTACAAATATAATATTAATTAATTTAAATTTCATAATAGATATACCTAGGTAGGTAAATGTATGTATATCTATCTAGGTACTATTATATGTACCTATATGTGCCTAAGTATCTAACTGTGTTTACTACTGTGTTATGCATATTACGAGTTTTTAAATATAAAATACTATTAGCTTTTACGTTGGGAAATCCATCATGGATACCCGGCAGCGAAGGGGACGCTGCGGGTTATGCCGGACTCCTATACCGGCTAAAACCCAACGACTTCTAGCGCGGCCATAGTTGGGCAGGGTCGCGGGAACGTTGTGACACGTCATCCGCGACCCGCCACGGCTGTCCAGCGCGGGGAGAAGTACGCTCCCTGTCGGAACCTCGGCATGCCCGTAAGCGGAGGTAGGCCAGCCATCTCGGGGACCTCACAACGGGCGGTAGTCTCCCCTTAGACTACCGTTGCACTGATGACTCACTGCATTCTTAATAGGTGTGAAACCGTAACAAATATAGGTACAAATTCACTTTGTCTTTTATAATAGATAATATTAGGATACCTAGGTATATCTGGCAGCATCAGAACAATCGCAAAATTTGTTCAAGTCGATAATTACCTAGAAGATTGTATGATATTATGTCATTATAAAATAACTAGTTGCGCCCCACAGTTTCACTCACAGTTTAATTTAAATTGATAGAGACATGCACATTTCGGCTCTTTTTTAACTTAGCATTCATTTTGACATTTTTTTTCTTTTTACTCGGCTCCTAATGGTCGTATCGTTAGGTAGGTATGTTAAATATCACCTGTTTAACTTCACCATGACCGTCTTTGAGCTTATTAACTTATTAACCTTCTTCAACAATTAAGTTATAAAATCCAAAAAGAATTTTTAAATAAGACTTGTTCCGGAGATAAGAGTAGGTTAAGTATTATTTAGTAATTAGTAGAAGCTACAATCTGCATATAAGATTATTTTTAGTTTTTTATACGAATATCAATCTAATATCATAATTATAACATGTTTTCCTTTGTGGAAACAGATTTTATTTGTTTACTCGTCTAATGACGTATGTGTTATGCACATAAGTGAGCGATGCAGCTGTCCAATTGGAAACGGCCACCCTTGGCAAGTGCACAGGGAAAAACGTTCGGCGCACCTTCATTCGCTACGTCCCATGAAAAGGGACCAATCTGAGATACGTCCGACACGTGGTCGGCTGTGGGGCGGCGCGTGCATTTGTCGTGTACGTACAATGTGTTGGTGGGGGCGGCGAGGCGTGTCGTCTCCGCTGCGCGCACGCATTGCGTTGCCTACGGACAGTGCGTGCGTGTCGGTCAACCCGTTGTGTGTTTCCTCACGCATAAACACACGAAAATCGGAATTGTGTAGGCGTACAGTTTTAAAGATGTGCGCAGTCGACAACGCATGGTTGTTCGCGAATTTCACGAACATGCTAGAGGTGATAGAATCGACGCAAAATGTGAGTAAAAGTAAAAACTCTGCTTCGTTTTCACAGTGAGCGTGTAAACAACTCGTTATGCGTTATTTTGATACAATGCAGTTGCATGTGAATGACGTCATTCATTTCGGACCATCGGCTTCAGAGGAATTGCTCGCTCGGAAATAAATTACTAATAATTATATAGGGAGAGTAGGTAATTAATTCTATGGTAACCTCAATCCACTAACAAAGATAGATTTTTTGTTTATTCGTAGGTTGTCATTTAATTGGTCTCTTCCTTGTCGATGATTCAGCCGTTTTTTTTATACAAATTTTAAAAAAAACGATATTCGATATAATAATGTAATCGTTATTGTAATGTATGTTACTGTAACAAGTGAACGAAGTAAACGAGATAAAGTTATCCGAGAACGGAAAGTCTAATCAATAATAAAATAACAATTATTTTTTGTAATGATTATTTTATGCAAATAACAAGTTGACGGTTATCTTTAGGTACTTATAGGCTAATTTATAAAAAGTAATTTTTAAGTATATAGGTAGGTAGGTATAACCTATTTAACTCTTAATTATACAGCTAATAGTATTTTTTAAAACCAAGCCAAAGTTAAAATTATGCTAATTGAAAACAGCATAAAGTAAGTTTCTAAAATATTTCTCATTTTCCTTTTGAAAATTTTACAAACAAACTCCGTTTGTTTGTTACGTTTTCAAACTACTCAACCGATTAGCTATGTTAAATTTTGCATTAGGTACACGTTGTCAAAGGTATACAGAGAAAGATATGGAGTACCTTCCTTCCATATTATTCCCGAGGGATGCGAATGAGGTTGCGGGCCAGGGTTAGTATTTTCATATTTGCTCGCAAAAGAGACGGAAAGTCAGTGTTAAACTCGACTGTAATGTAAGTGATCTTAAATTCCTTCTAATTATTAGAAATCTCGCTCGTTTGTGTGGCAAAATTTGTCTCAACCATCTAACTACAATACGGTATTTGAATATGAAACAAATTGTTACTAGACTAACTGTAAACATTTTTTTAAACCAAATTAACTAACACAGTATTTAAAAATATGTACGATTTTCATAAGAAATCATTATTAAAAATAATTAAATTTTCATGTTTGACCACGTGATTAAAAACGCACGCGATTGGTGGCATATAGAGTTGCGTCATTTACTTTGTTTACGGTCGATGCTGTAGGTAGAGTACATGAGCGTACTACCGATTAGACATCTAAACGTTTGTTTGCAAGCAAGTGACGTATTGATATCATAATAGATATTTATCATTTAAACTTTGATTGTAATTTTCATAGAAAATAAAGCAATTCACAAAGAATGAATCAAATTGCAAGTGTATTGGTATTGTGAACATATTGAGATAGTTTCCTAAAATCTGTCAAATACCCTATTAACACGTCAAATGCTTTTGTCACCAAATTTATTTATTTTATATATAGTTGACCAGTCGTACCGGTCAAAATTGTTATGTAAAAGTATTGTTTAATTTGTTATCGTTAAGTTTAAATATATAATCTTCGATAAATGATTGGCTTCGGTTGAGAAATAGTGTAAACAAAACATATTTATTATTTTTCAGATCAGATTTCAAATATTATTCAGATATATTATTAAATGAAGTTTGTATCAGAAAACTGTTGATATTTCCGACTCAATTCTGATAAGTATCAATTCAATCAAAATTCAAATCGTACCTTCTATTGTTACATATCATCTCCCCATTAAAATGGAACTTCAAATAATGCGAAGATTGCTGCTAAATATAGAGCAGTGATGAATCAACGTTGCTTACTGTTATATAGGTAAATATTTATTTCGATCTGTATTTCGAGTCTACTTGTGAATAAATTCTGCGACGTTCCTTCATACACCAATCCATAACAGTCTCTACATTATTACAGTATAACATAACAGTGTCTGTACATTATTTTTTCAAGAAAACAATTTGTACACGTTGTACGTATGTTACATAGGTAAAAAAAATGTTTTTAGAATTTTTTCTGTTCATCTGTGCGTTTGTACACGCTAATCTCAGAACCGGCATCGTGTGACATATCAAATGGAAGGTCTTGTTGTGAAGATCTTAAATGTATTTTTTGTAATTTTAAAATAAATATTTTCCAAGTTATTCAAGAAAATAGACGAAAATTGACCATTCCCCCCTTATCTCCGAAACTACTGAACCTAACATTTTGAAAAAAAAAGTACAGATATTAGTTTTCTACTTATAGATTATAGGAAAACCTATGGGAAGTCCATGATATTAAAATTACATGGTAACTCACTCAATATTGTGCGGATAGATAACATCGTACGGAACCCTCTTCACGCGAGTTCAACTCCCACTTGTCCCTATTTTTTTAATAAACGTCGTCAGACAGCTCACTTGATGGTACGTAGCTAACGTCGTATTGTTGTATTCTGTGCTATAACACAAGCGACGCCACAAGTGCTGCAAGTGCGCTGTCGATCATAATAGGATTACGAATAAGGGATAGGGAAATGAGCTCTGGCCAAAGTCTGGCCATAACTGGCATTTCTTACTCACACACCGAAATACAACAGCACATTATGATGTTATTTCGGGTCCTTCGTCGTTTCGCACCACGAGCGGTTCGGACCGCGGTGTGAAACGCTCAAGAGCTCTTTTAGAATAGGTCGTTTCGCAGCGCGGTCCTTGGAACGGTCCGAATCGCCCAAGAGCTCTTTAGAATTGGGCGATTCGAACCGCGATGTTTAGGTATGAGCTAATAGATACTTTTTCGAAGGGCATTTACCGACTTATATAAACAAATATTAGAATTCAAATTTCATTTGTACAGACGAGTAGGAAAACTGTATAATGAAAAAAAAAAACCAATTAGTTGCTACATGATACTTAGTAATTATATTTCTAGATAAAAAAATAAAAATCACATATTGATTGAGTACTGTAGGATAACTGCTTCAAAATTCAGTTACAAGATTTGACCCGATCAAAATACATACTTAGAATTACATTGCAAGTTACATAGAAGCTTTTAAAAAGTAACAAGTTTTACATATTAAATTTTGTACTTTAATTCGGTTTTGGATGTAAAATAGGATACATGTCACAAATAAAACAATAGGACTATAGAGGACCCTGTCGACTATATTTTTGCGGGAACTATAGTGGTTAAAATCACAGTTGGATTGATCTCACACAGTCTGACTAAAAATACTTACTTAATTATCGAAATTCAGTCTGAACACAGCTTTGTTCTTAAAAAAAAACAGTTTTACGGAAGTTGAGTTTTTTAGCACCCAGAGATGTATTTCTTCGCCTGTAAAGTTTGTTTTTGACATTACCAAATTTAGGTAATGGAGTCAATAAATTTACTCCTTGATTGGATAGATTTTGTATAGTATCCTCGAAAATTTGCGTTACTGGTTTATTTAATGTTATTTTAGATTGTTTCGATACATATTCGATCGATTGTTTCGATTATGTTGTGCCTGGCTGTACTATAAGAAATATAAATTAATAATCTATAAATCGACCTATTACAAAAAGAAACTCTTTTGTTCCCACCGCGGTTCGAATAAATCCATTCCAAATTCTTCTTAGTCGATTCACACCGTGGTGCGAAACGACCTATTCTAAAAGAGCTCTTTGGAAATTTTAATGTAATTTTCAAAATTGACTCTGGTCTGGATTTGAAAAGTAGTGGTAGGGCACACTGCGTTTCGCAGTGATTTGGGCAGCCCGCCTGGCGGCAGTGACCACCCCCTTACAGAAGACCACCGTGAAATAACAGCATATACGTGCTGTTGTGTTTCGGTGAGTGAGTAAGGGATGCCAGAGCCCATTTCCTTATCCCCTCCTAATCCCTTATCCTTAATCCTACTGTAGTCGGCAGCGCACTTGCAGAACCTGTAGCGTTGCTTGTGTTATAGGCGACGGTAGCCACCTACCATCAAGTGGACCGTCAGCCTGTCTGTCGACATAACATTAAAAAAAATGTAAAATATTTGTCTCGTGTGGTTAACCATGATGACGAACTTTTTTCTTAATTCAAGATTTAGGCTAAAAAATACGGGTTGCACTCCGGGAGTGCCGGCAGAAGTGAAAACTTGATAACGTTGTGCATTTTTGATATTTTGGAATGATTAGGGAATAATTTTGCACGAATTGCTTTAATTATCAGTATAGCGATTGATCTCCATTCAGTGGCGACCGTCCACCTACGTCACCACTTGTGTGACTGCCGGACGCCACTCTGGCGACGGTCGCCAACACTCCTCGCAACACAAAACTTCAACCTTGCGGAGACATTACTCCATATGATAAAACCCAGATATACGCCGCCGCGGGCGTATATCTGGGTCCGGGGTCTAGTTGAGTTGGTCTTACGAATTTTCGATCAGGTTTTCGATCGCGAGTTTAAAATTTTTTCCTCATCGCAAAAACGCACAGCGCCGCTAAAGAAGTTTTCGCTTCAAAAATAAATGCAATATTTGACTAAAAATATTGTAAATTAAGAGGTATCGTTGTTCGTGAAGAACGCATTTTTAACTCGACATTTTTTATTACACTTTAACCAAAGCAGAAGATTATACAAAAAACAAATTTGCCTTTTTTGTTACATCAAATCATTCAATGTCAATTAGTGTCGATGAACTGCAGTCGGCATCCATTGCACTTTTTGTCGGTATAATAAAATCACAAGTTGAGTGTATCTCAACGGCATTTAAGAGTAATAGGTGTGAATTATAGTTTACATAGGGTCATTGGAGAGCTATAACATGTCATTGCACAATGCACACTTCACTTTATATATAGCTTCCTTTAGATATTCCGAAAAAATCATCCCATTTAAATTATTATTATTGCAAATTATTTTTTATTTTTATGTATTCTTGTAAGGTTCTTGCTTTAGCGCTTCGACTTAGGGGTTCCGTGTTTGATTCCCGGCTGGGCCTTTTTTGGGAAATAAACTTTTCCCAAATTTGACTCTATGGTCTTGAAAGTAGTGGCAGGGACATTGCGTTTCGCAGTCATATAAATTGGGGAGTCCGTCTGGCGGCAGTAAACCACCCCCTTACAGAAGATCACCGTGAACTAACAGCCCGTGTGCTGTTGTGTTTCGGTGAGTGAGTAAGGGATGCCAGAGCCCATTTCCCTATCCCCTTCCAATCCCTTATCCTTAATCCTACTGTAGTCGGCAGCGCACTTGCAGCAGCTTTGGAGTTGCTTGTGTTATATAGGCGACGAATAGCCACCTACATCAAGTAGACCGTCAGCCTGTCTGCCGATCTTAACATAAAAAAATTAACTACAAAATACCCCAGCGTCATATATTTGAAATACCAATTACAAATTACATTTTTAGGAAGTAATTGAAATACGTACATATTTGTAGTATTTTTTTTTTCTTCCCAGACCAATCTGCAATCGCAGCCATAATAAGATGAGTTCAAAAAAGACAAAGGGGCTATTAGCGACGTTCCATTAATGAGAACTGCTTTTCAAGTTCTGAGGTCTAAGTTTAAGATTTGTCATTTCATCAGAAGATTTGTGTTTAGAAGGCTCTTCGCCTTGTCATTGCTATGTGTGTTCGGTCTGTCCTTATATATTTTGCTAGTTTTTACTATATCTTCCTTCACAGGAAGTACTTTCAAATGCTCATGTATTTCTGAGTTTTTTACAAACCGTGATGCACATGAGATGGTTCTCAGAGCAATATTTTGAAACCTCTAAAGTATCTCGACTTTAGAATCACTTCCCGAGCCCCACAGTTCTATCCCATATGTCCAGATAGGTTTTATTATAGCTTCATATACCAGGAGAGACAATTGGGAATGACGCCCGGATTGGAATGAGCCAGGATTCCAATCCGACGAGTAGAAAACAATTGGGAACGAGCCAGGATAAGCTTTTAAGTTCCATGGTAGCTTCTTTCTTCTTAGTTTTGATATGTTTCGCCCAAGTGAGTCTTTTATCCAGTTGTAGTCCAAGATATTTCACACAGTCGTTGCTTGGTAATGCTTTGTCTTCCATATACACAGGAGGGCAATCACCCTTTCGCAGAGTAAATGTGACCTGCATAGATTTGGTAACGCTAGGCTTGATTCTCCACCTCTGCAGCCAGTTGTCTATTTTTCTTAGATGTATTAATAAGTATTTTAATTACAATACTGCCCAACCCTGCCTATAAGTAACTAATAAGAATTTAGTGTTGGAACAGTCCTCTTAAATTCGACTCCTAACAAATAAACGATTTTATTTATGTTATGAAGATAATCAGAGAGCCAATTAAAGCGGAAAATTCAGTATTAAATAACAAATAAAAAAATTAACTAGTGTATCTCATATCACAATCTTTAAAATAAATATTTTGTTTAAATTGTAAAATAACCTTTGCGCTGCAGATAATAAATTGTGGCTACGAGTAGAAAGCAATATTATTTATATAACTTAACCAATTAAAATTAATATGAGTTTTATTAAACAATTTAACAAATTAAAATATTTACAATTTAAAGCTTTTATAACTTTTAATTTAAAAGAAAATATCTCATCCGGTAGTCCATATATTTAATTATATTTTGCCTCTAGAGATTATTGTTTAAAATCATCGGAGTTCTTTTTAAAGCATCCTTGATATCGCTAGACTATAATTTATTATACGGTTAAAGACTTTTCCAAGAACTATTTCCGTGGTCTCTTCCAGACTGTTTTTGTATCCTTATTTTCAACTCGCAGCATTGGTAATTTTTTTAAATATAATGGTCGACAGGCAAGCTGACGGTTGACGGTCCATTGTGTGTAGCGTAGGGTACGGATAACAAACAACACCATAACGGTTGTAAGTGAGCTGCAGATTATGATATGAGGAGAAAGGGGAATGGATTCTTGCATTCTCTACTCACTCACCGAAACACAACAGTACAAGTGCTATTATTACACGGAGTTTTTCTGTAAGGTGATGGTCACTGTCGCCATCCATTGCACCATTGACTACAGTGTGCCTTTTTTTAACGTTGGGAAATAAATCCTCATGGATACCCGGCAGCGTAGGGGACGCTACGGGGTTATGCGGGACTCGTACCGGCGAAAACCCAACGACTTTCTAGCGGTACCGTAAATAGGCGAGGTCGCGGGAACGGGGAGGGCTACGCTCCCTGTCGGAACCTCTGCGTACCCGACAGTAAAGGTACGCCGGCCATCTCGGGGGACCCACTACTGTGTGTCCCCCTCAATTATATGCTACTTAATATTATGCTTATAATATTATGCTACTTTGCTCCGATATCTAATTTGATTTTCCCAAAATGTCAGCAGTGTAGGTATGTAAAATGCGTTCATTCGTTTTTTGTCATCGACTTGGGTAACAAGATAAAAATCAGTAACCACGTTGCGTCACGTATATACGTAACAGGGCGACGGTCTTTGAATTCTTTATGAATCCTACAGGCGGTTGTTGTTGTTGTCGGTGAATTTCTCAAAAATGGCTCAGCTCGAGTCGTGCAAACGAGCCCCTTGCGGACAAAAGAATCCGAATTATGAGTGAGTTTTGTATTGTAGCGTGGATGACGTTGTGTTTTCCGCGGCTCGGCCCGGCTGAGCGCCTCTGGTGGCGTGGCGTAGGTCGGGCGCTCGGGTGTGCGGTCGACGTCCGCGCAATGTCACCCTGCGCGGAGATTCGGGCCTCCACCCCACCGCACCCCACCACGTCCCACTCCGCCCCGCCCCACACCTGCTCACGTCTGTGCGAAGCCTGCCTCGAATTATTTCCGAATTTCAGCCCGCACAAGCTATCTCGCGAGGATAGCTTTGATTGATTTCTTTGTTTCGCGATTCTTTTTATTTTAAAACTAAGACTTAGTATTTACATGAGGTTTGCGGCACTGTCACTTATAAAATCGTTTATCCCGCTGAAGTGGTTGTCAAACCAAAATCTGTTATGTGCTAAAAGTACTTATACTTTTGAGATATTGACAAATAAGTTTTCCTGAAAAAACTTACATGAAGGTTTAAAAAAAAATAACTTTTTATTACAAACTTAGGGTTTGTTATACGTAAATTTATTGGTCTTATGAAAATGAAAGTTTAATTTTTTTTTATATTTTATAATAAAATATATATTGAACATATAAGATTCTAGCTGTTTCACATAGCTTATTGTATTAAGTAATTCGACAAAAATACTAATGCTCATTAGGCCAGCACTTAGCAGTTGTTTTATACGATAGAGAATAGTTATTCACTAAGGCCAAAGTATTGAAATCTGGAAAAAGTGCACATAGCAGATTTTAATTTGACAACGACGATATGTATTTAGCTTTATTTTATAACTTAAGCATGCACAAAGAAAGGATTTTTGAAAATATGAACGGCTCGACCCCGGCTTCAAAATCCATTGAGTGGTTATAAACAAACAGGCAGACATGGACAGCCCCTTCAATTTATAATGTAGAGAAGAGAAAGTAGGTATGTGTTGAACCGATATTGTAATTCTTTTCATAGAAAATGGCAATTTTTTTGGGCCAAGTTCCTCTCAATTGGGGTAGGTCGGCCATCAGTCGGTTATATAATATATCGCAGGTGCTTGCGGCTCGTTCGCCTGGTGCGATCGGGCGCTGTTAGGTCGTCGACCCTTTTGCTATCTACATAATTTAGTTGGGCTCAATGTCGGCGCAAAGTCGAATCGTGTGAGTTCACAGACCCAGCCGCAACGCAGCGCGCCGCGTTCCTCTATACGACCGATTTTTTTAAGCAGACTCTGAGCAGTCTTGTCTATTTTCGTGGTTACTTTTTATTTTAGTGACCATTGTTTATTTGTACGTAGGCTTAATTTTATTTATTTCTATTCAAAATTTATTTCAATTCAGTCTTAATTTATTTTCCTTTTACTTTTAATGAATGTTTACTTAAAAATAATAATAATAAGTACTTACGTACTGCATTTCGCAGTCTTATCTGACGGTAATAACCAACTTTTACAGAAGACCACCGTGAAATACTTAACAGCTGTGAGTATGGGATACATTTTCCTATCTCCTTATTACCTTATACTTAAGGCATAGGCAGCGCCACCTATATATAGAATTGTTTGTTTTGATAATAGGTAACAGTACCACCTACCAACACGTGGGAGCGCTAACTTGCCTTCTAACCTATCACCTTTACGGTAAAAAAAAAAAATTGCTAAACATTTTACTCATTCAGGTATAATTGCTATTATTTAGGCTAAATAAAAAGAAATATAGCCTTATAATTATTTTATGAGTATATAGGCAGCGAAAGAGAAGACGTTTTGGTCTCCGTTCGACTCCACTACCTAATAAAGACCTATCTTAACGAAGAATCCGATTGATCCTTGAAAAACTGATCGGTTAGTTGATATCGTTCGCCTACCTATTTGACGACGAATGGCGCGCACTCGGTTTGTGGGTCGGAGCGACCTCGCTCGAGCCGAAACAGCGCGACGACGCGGCGGTCAAGGCCGAAGTCTAGACGCACCCCACCCGCCCCTCCCCGTCTGAAAGCCTTTGTGAAGGCGCAAACACCTCCCAAATCTCCCACGCTCGTTCTCTAGCACCTATTTTTACCTTACCGCTAACGCCTGGGAGAGCTACGGACAGGCTCAATCTTAAACATGACCTACCCACATACTTATCGTGTTTTGGCTAGACTCGCGTCTCGGTCGTCGCCAGGGCACCGGGGTCCCAATTATATCGTATTACGCTTTTTCTAAAGGTGTTTTTTGTTTTAAGTTTATAAGAGGCGTTAGGTAACTAAAAAAAACCTTTGTTCGACGAGCCACTCCCAGCTTAAATGTATATGTAAACTTACAATAAAATACATACCTACTTCACATCAGATTATTGCATGAAGGAAATTCCTGTACTTATTTAGGGTTTTATCTTGCTCCATTTGGGTACTTATCGATGAGCTCTGATCGTCTTTGTCGATGGCCAATTTAACATTGAAGATATTTCGCATCGACGACAGCTTCTGTATTTGAACGGCTTAAATTAAGCATGTATGAATTAAAAAACTTATTCTAAGAATATTGTTGAGCAATAGATAGGTATTGTTTTTAATTATGTGGTCTTCTCCCCTTCTTTCTTACCATATACCTACCTATCCTAATAGGGCTGTTAGGATACAGTAACCTCCTTATGTTCTAAAAAAATATTATTATTAAAATATGTACATATAGTCAATGTTATAAGACCTACACCAACAATTTGTAGACACACTTGGCCTTCAATCTCTATTATTCGACGCGACGTTAGTAATACGGCAGTGACGTCATTCGTGCCCGGCCGCTGCGAATAGCCTAGCGTTTGGCCTTGAATCGCAAAACATGCTAAATTGTAGCAGGCAGGACACACTAATGTTTATTTTTATTGGACATAGTTTCGTTGAAGTGGTTCATATAAACTTCTTTAATTTGCCATGCAGTATTTGATTAATTCGTACCACCCATATCAATATTAAAATGCTAATGTGTCTGTCTGTCTATGTTGCGCTCTTACGCTTGAACCACTGAACGGATATTCATAAAATTTGCTACGAAGATAGCTAGAACCTTAAAGAAGAACATATGCTGATCATTACGGGGCGTATCAATAGGGGATGAAATTTTTTTATTGGTCCCACAATTTTCAATTAAATCACTTAATTTGAAATTAATGATTACGAATATCACGTAATAATAATTATTAACTGGGCCAGTCTATGTGTATCATAGTTACAGACATTTGCGGGCGCTTAGTGTATAAAATAATTTATTATGCTAAATACATTATGCATACATGTAAGTTATTAAGATTCAGATAACAATAGTATCTAGGTACCTACTTATTCATTGTTTACTTGACTGCCGAAGAATTATTAGTTTGTTCTGTGGTCTCAGACGTGAGTTTTTGTTGAAAATTAATAAATGAATGTTTAGGTTCAACATTAACATGAACTCACATTATATACCTATATTACTATAAAATGAAATGTCTGATTACAAATATACACACACCTCTAAAGTCAGTACTGAAGTTGTGGTATTTGCATAATGGGGATCAAAAGATATTTTAAAATATATACATATGTGTTGTTGGTATTTTAATTTTTGAACGCTCATTTAAATGTTCAAAACAGCTGAATAAATTTGTAAATCATACGGCCACATGTTGCTTATTTTCAATACTTACAATTTCTACCTATCATAACTTTAATCAAAGTCACGAAAATAGACAATAAAATAATGATAATGCATGGAAAAATACAGCGCGTGTTGAGGTAGGTTATAGACAGCACATAGCGTGACGTATGCTTAAATTTTTTTGTCGACTATTCGTGACGATCATTAGGATGACGTAGACTTGTCTTGATTAGATAGTCCAGAAAATGCCCACCAACCAAACCAATTCGACGTAAAAATCAAGACGGTTTTATTATTTTACTAGTGGCCCGTCCCGGCTTCGCAGGGGTGGACATTTATTTTTTAAAAAATTTTGACTTTATTCGTAGATAACGGCCATTTGTATGTGTGTGTGTGGGGGGGGGGGGTAAAGGGCAGAGATGGGGGGAGGTAAAGGGCGAGTAGCCTATGTTACTCGCTGATAATTTAGCTTTCTATAGGTGGAAGAATTTTTAAAATCGGTTCAGTCGTTACAAAAATACGCACATACATACGAATCTTTTCTGTTTATAATATATTAGTATAGATTAGTCAATTATTTGATATTTTTAGCATACCTAAATGGATTTTAATCTCTAGTGTATTTATTTTGCAACGAAATTTACTTTATTGTGTAGAAACAGAGGTTTAGGGGCGTTTTGTAAACCCCAAAACAATCTTAAATACAAATGAATTTTATAGGTATCTTATTTAGGTACAATTTTATAGGTACAATGGTAAGCACAGCACAGGTTAGGTGTGCGAGTATATCGTTTTTCCACAGCGTTTTTCGTTATCGACCACCTTATTATTTTGTTAAAAATAAATATTGCTGTTGTGATATACCTGTAAGCATTAATGATAAATCTATAATAAATTCATACAATATCTCCTTAGAAAATGTAATTATTTTATTTGTACCGAACATTTTATTGTATTTCCTTTGATGGAATCTGGTCCGCTTATATTGTATTATTTTGAGGCATCACTCAAGCAAAAGCAACAAAAAGAGGTTATTTGTTTTTTTATAAGAAATCTTGGAACTTGGGATCATTAGTCATATTGCAGAATAGCAGCTTTAAATGTTCTCTTGATATAATTAACTGATTCTGTACAGTAATTAAAAAAAACAGCATAGGTTCAGTTAAGATTGAGTTGGTATTATTTTAATATAGGTACATATTATCTTTATCTCTATATATAAAAATAAATCCCCATTTCTCTTGGTCACGGCTTCACGCGTGAACGGGTAGACCGATTTTAATTCGGTTTTCACTAATGGAAAGAGGGATAAATGGGGAATGTTTATATATACATACTTATATATCTATATAAAAATACACCCCGGGTGAAGCGGGGGCGTAAACTAGGGAGTTTACTATAAAAATCGACCTGAATAAATTATTTTCCTAAAAACAATTAAGTAGTAGGTATAAATAAGCATTAAATTTAAATTCACCTTTTTGATCATACGTTTTTTATGTTAAGGTCTTCTTACAGGCTAACGGTCCATTTGAATGGTGCGGGTCGCTACCGTCGCCTATAACACAAGTACTGCTCTACCGACTCTACCATAGGATTAAGGCTAAGGGATTAGGAAGGCATAGGGAAACTGGTTAATTTTCTATGAATTTAAAAATACTACTTTGATTAAAATTTATATGGGTAATGATACAATCAGTGCTCCCCCACTGTTTCACTCGCTTAAATTTAGATATAGTCATTACGACTCTTCTCTGTTCGGTTCTTGTCGGGCAGCCATGCACCCCTGGCCAATGAGCTACCGTAGAGCATCAAACACTACCTGTTACTTCGTTTTTGCTTAGGTTCTTTCAAACTTTTTCCCCTCAAATCTCAAGGGTCGTAGCTTGAAATAGCCTAGTAATAGTATAAACAGATTTCCTGTCAGGCCCAATATTCCTTTGCACGAGTTTCAACAGTTGAATTATATGAAATTAATATTATCCTTGAATTTTTTTTTTGATCTTTGCTCGAACTTATTTCGTTACACATTTTGTCAAGAAGTGAATGTTTGTCGCGTGTTAATTTTGTGAATGCTCTTATCAGTCAAGTGTACAGACCTCGCACAACACGGAGTCGCGTGAGTTTGTTCGTACTAGTCGAATTGGCATTTATCTACGAAGGTGAGTTCGGTCGGCCGGTCGCCGACCCGCTGCCGCCGTGACCTACACTAACCTTGTTTTTCGCCCCATTTTCTACGCGACTATTCACGGCCCGGATACGTTAATATTGATTCTCACGAGCGTCACGTGCTCCCCTGAGAAAGTTTGTGCTCGACGGTGGATGTTGAATGAGGCTTGCCATATATAGTGCTTTTTTTTTTTCAAAAATATGGCAACACCAATGTCGTCTTTTGTGTTAACAGACGACGGTAACCACCTACCACCAATTGGAGCGTCATTAGCCTGCTCGCCATTCTTTATAATATAAAAAAAAATGATAAAAGTATCTGGGAGCCATGCTGGTTTAAATTAACTAGTAGGTATTGTTCATTACACAAAATTACAAAGACAAAGGACCTGTATTAAAAATTAAATCGCTCTCGCGTCGTATTCCTGACCTACATTCCTATTTAACCAGCTGTTGTGCTAGAATGCTTCGGAACAGATTAAATAGGTACTCTCTTCAATTTCTGACCTTACGCTTTTTAAAGGCCTCAATCCTCCCCACTGATATTATAAATCCGAAAGTTTGTGAAGATGTGTGTTTGTTACTCTTTCATGTGAAAACTACTGAACGGATTTCGATGAAATTTGGCACATGGATAGTTTATTACCTGGATTAATATAGGTATATAGGATACTTTTTATTCTGGGATCGTCTAAAATATAAAAAATGGCGCCACCGTCGCCGTGGTGGCGCCACCGTCGTCGTAGCGATAAATAGATACCTATGTCGGGCGTTATTATTATTAATATATCTATAAAATAATTGAGTACCTGTTGTTTGAAATTAATTGAAAATAATTGAGTACCTGTTGTTTGAAATTAATTAATCACATTTTGTTCGATGAGCGCATATTTTAATTGTGATGCATAATGCGCACTTGTGTAGATGTGCTCAAAGCACTTACGTAGGTTGCGTCATTTAGTTTTTTTTTATCGTAAGACCCGGCAATGTCAAAGGGACGTTGAACTCGCCAGTCGCATCCTTGAAACTTTTCATATCACAGATAGATAAAATGGGTATGTTTTTCGCAACACCGGTGTATAAATAATCGCGATAGAGAGTTTGTTTTCTTTTGCACGTTCGCGCAGTACGTATACCGTGTCATCCACAGCCTATTATATGTCTCCACTGCAGAGGAACAGGCCTACCCTCTCATCAAGGGCGTATGGCCAATACAGTCCACCACGTTGGCCCAGTTTGGGTAGTAGGACTTCATATGCGCTTTAGAAATTCTTCTTTGGAGTGTGCAGGTTTCCTCGCGATGTTTTCCTTCACCGTTTGAGAGAAGTCAGTTAATGCAATTAATTTTTTTTATTAAAAAAAACCATTGGTACATGGTAAGACCGGGGATCGTATTCGGACCTCTCGACGTGATAGGCCGCGTCTTTCCCACTGCGTCATCGACGCTCACCGTGTGCCACAGAGCAAAGATATTGTCGCGGCTCAACGAGCAGATTGTCTCTGAAGAGAATTCTTTGTTTATGTTTCACAAATGGAAATGACCCCTTCATTTTTATATAAAAAAACAGTACATATTTGTTTTCGTTTCATACGTAACCTACGTACACCTACTTGTCGCATGCATTGAAAATTATATAAGTTATTATGTTTGTGTACTTTACTTGTTTATTTTTGAAAGGTAATTTCTATTATTTCTTTTCCATTGTACAGTTATGTAGTTCTTAGAAAATTGCTTAACTTAGTTATGAAAACACAGTGACTCTGTTACTTAAAGTATCTAACTTAAATATGACTCTGTGACCTTATTTTGAAAAAAAAAATGTATTGAAAATTTGAAACAACTACATAATATTTTTGCGAGATATTGGTTTTTTTGGGCCTTCAAGCACCAGTGTTGAACATTCAGCGTTTTATCGCATCGGTCTGACTTCATAGGCGGATTCTACGTTTGAAGAGCCCAGCTTTTACCTACATTGAATACAAGAAGAACGCAAAATTATTTCAAGTTTTTAAAATATGAAGGTCGTCAGACAGTCTGGCGGTCCAACTTGATGGCAGATGGCTACCGTTGCCAATTAACACAAGCAACGTCACAGG
Source organism: Bembecia ichneumoniformis (assembly GCA_910589475.2). Classification (NCBI taxonomy): domain Eukaryota; kingdom Metazoa; phylum Arthropoda; class Insecta; order Lepidoptera; family Sesiidae; genus Bembecia; species Bembecia ichneumoniformis. Next base: position 3,380,216 of record OU342537.1, on the reverse strand, counting down.
TGCTGCTAGTGCGCTGCCGACCTTAGTAGGATGTAAGGATAAGGGAGAGGGCAAAGGGGAGACTCTGGTATCCCTTACTCACCCACCGATTCACAACAGCACACATGCTGTGATTCAATAGAAAAAGACGAACTCATGCAAGGTTCAACTTGAACCAAAAATCTCTATCACTCACTCTTTGCAGAAATATAGAAACCGTTAGAAAGCGAATAGTCGAAAAAAATCATTGGTCGGCCGGATTTTTTCTTGATGAACATGATATTTCACATAATTCTATATGAGATTGATCAAAATCCGTGACGACGGAAAAAATGATGGAAATTTAATAATATATAATTTATTTAAAATATTTCCGGCCAATCAAATCCACCCCGACCAAGCAAATCTTGTTCGTCTAAGTGTTAACTTTTATTTTTTATTAAAAATTTTAGTATCCGTATCACGGAGCTTTTAGGATTGGCGCCTCCTCGCCTATGCCGCCAGACGGGCTTCCCAATTTATGGCTGCGAATTACGGTTTATTTAGTAAGTTATGAATAATTTGAAAATGTAGGTATCATACTCGTACGTATGATGCTTTAATGGCATCATATATCATGGTGTAATTTCACCAACAACTCTTCTAATAAAAGTTTCGCCGAGATAAGTAAATCTTTTACCCTTAAGACCGTTTTACCGACAATATTTAAATAATATTGTCCATATCACTAACTGTATGTGTACATTTTCTTCACAATTTATTGCTTTTCAGTTTATTCTGAAACCTAATTTTTAAAATACTAGTTTGGCTTTTAAGAGAAAAGCGAATTGCAAAAATTCTTAAAAGACATTTTCAAACATTTCCACCGTGGGCTTCAGCACTTGTACAAATAGATATTTTTTAATAAAATATACATAATTTAGATTGTAAAAGTTAATTTTAATATGTAGAATTAATTAATATTGAAAGAACTGTAGGTTATACAGTATACACCCATGTAGAACCTGAAAGAAAACATCAGTCAGCAGTTTGGGTCTTCGAAGACGAGGTCATGCCAACGAAAGTGGTTCGCTCCCGCAGCGTGTCAAAAAAAATGGTCGCTACGTTTGTCTCGAAAAAGGGGCATGTTGCTACAATTCCTTTACAGGAACGCAGAACGGTCACCGCCGAGTGGTATATCACGGTTTGTTTGCCAGAAATGATAGCTGAACTCCGAATAAATAACCCGAAACGTCGCATCATCTTACATCACGATAATGCGAGCTCCCATACGGCTCGGAAGACAAATGATTTTTTGAAGCAGGAAAACGTTGAGCTGATGAGCCATCCTCCGTTCAGTCCTGAGCTGAGCCCAAACGATTTCTTTACATTCCCTAGAATGAAAGATTTATTACGCGGTCAACGGTTTGAAGACCCCGAAGCAGCTGTGGAAGCGTACAAATCAGCCATTTTGTCAACATCAACTTCAGACTGGAATTACTGTTTTAATGATTGGTTTGCACGAATGGAAAAGTGCATTAAGTTGAACGGAGAATAGTTCGAAAAACAATAAAATACAATTTAGCTATACAGTGCATGTGGTTTTTCTTATTCCCGATCATTTCAGTGTGCCCCTCGTATTAGTGTGTTACACTAATAGATATTACACTAATACATGCAATACAAATAAAATAATATATATTTTTAAATAGTAAAACTTATAGATGCAGAATATTTTCTTCTCATATTTACTGCAACTAGGTAGTTGCAGTAAATATCTTCAAAATCTATTCCGATTTGGAAGAGAAAACTAAATACATAATAAAAAACCTTGAATTTGACGTTTCATGGTATAATCGGTCTAAGTTTCAGTTGTCTCTTTCGCTCAGTATTGGGAAAGTACCAACCATTCTTTCCTCATAATGTCTTCATGAAAATATGACTGTCTGACTGATATGACTCTCTTCTTTTCAGGTTGTGTCGATGATGTCAGCAGTTAGTGGGGAGCCGATGTTGAGACGTGTTAAACAAGAGGCAGAACCACCGCCACAATATTCATCACCAGAACCGCAACCACCTCTCCAACTACATCAGAGGTCAATGCAAATGATGCAGACATCAGAGGTAATTCAACTTTGCCCACTGCGACCTGGAACTAACCTTTCTAATAGTATCTATACATTTTTCTTTTAATTTAATTAATATTTAATTTTTTTCCTTTATTATCATTAATATCTACACGTATTAGAAAATGAAGTCGCAATACAAATGTGAGAAACTTCTTCTAAAACACTCAACGGATTTTGATACAGTTTTCACTAATAGAAAGAGCGATAACGGGGGGCGGGTCGTTAGTTATATATTAAAATAATGTTATAATCGTATACTTCATCAAGTTTAAATGTTTCTTTAATTTATTTTTTCTAAATAATTTTTTTTTACACTTCATTTAAGATTAAATATTTGATATAATATAACTTACGAGTTACAATAATCTTTGAACTCTAATTATTTAAATGATACCTATATTGAAAAATAATATGTTTTCCAAGTAATACTTAGGCCTCGATCTACTGTATTGTATTTTATTAGGTAGATTTTTATTTATTTAATGTCGAAATCTAAAGCAAGGAAGGTGAAGTAATGAGTCTTTAACCTGTGCACTTGCGTATCGTATCTATGGCGTATCTTGTGTTAATAAGCGACGATAATAGTCACCATCGCCTACCATCGAGTGGGCAGCCACTTTGCCTGCCTATCCCTGCATAAGCCGTAGCCATAGATTAGTGATTAGTCTCCGCTGGAGCTCCAACCAGATACCGCCCGTGCACAAATATTATGCCGCAATTAATAATACGCCGGAGACGGCGTACCCGGTTCCAGTCTCGGGGGGACATTTAAATAAATTTAACTTTTTTAAATAAAGACTCGTAAAAAATAAACAATTTTATTTATTGATATTAATTTCCACATAATTTGGACGCCCTTCAACGTTTTTTACTTACACAAAATTAAGCATCAGAATCCAACGGTCAATGCAGACGAGAAATTAATTTCGTACATTTTTTGTTAGACGGGCGGTATCTGGTTGGAGATCTATGGCCATAGCATATTTTGACAGTTTTTTACTGGATCAACTTAAGATTTGTACATGTAGTGTAATCCTTTTCTTGGAATAGAAAAAATTTGAAGAATTAATTTCTCAAGGGATCCAGATTCAATGGATCTATATTAAAAATGAATCTAGCATATGAAAATAAGGATTGAAGTATGTACTCTTTTTATTAAATATTAGAGTGAGTGTTACGGATTTTGTGTTATAACGACCTACCGCAACTTGTATTAGCTAATGAATATTATTTTTTATTCATGAACGTATCCAACTTTCCTAACAACGGTGTAAGAGTCGGTGCCATTTTTTGTCATTATTCATGAGAATAATAACATTAGGGACCAAACGCCCCCAATTACTCAGTCGTTTTGCGTCATCCTAAAAAACAGGTGTTGTTTCGTCACCGATGTATAAATTCACTTGGTGCAGTTTTGTCATAAGCTTTAAAAGTACAGTTCATAGTATAGCATATAGTTAGTTACATTTGCAGATCCGTCAATAAACTGGAAAAATGGTCTGGCGGCAGTAATCACTTTAGCAAATGTACTGTTGTGTTTCGGTAAGGGGGTATGTGATCCTTCACATACACACTTACCTATCACGGTCGGCAGCGCAAGCGCAAGCGTTGCTTGTGTAATGGCAATAGGGTATTTTAGTCTATATATGAAAAAAAATCTAAAAGTATATTATTGAGATAGCTTAGGCAAAAAGCAGTCGGAAAATGTTAGTTTTAGTTCGTAAAATAACAAAATAAATTTTAAAATTAAATTCAAAGTTTTCAGAATTTTTAGTCTATTCTTAAACACAATGAAATAGTAGCCGCCATGTTTACGTCATACGGTTGTGTAAACAAAAAAGTGTCAGTCAGTGTCATGTCAATTATTATTACCGGCGCATTTGTTTACACAGCCAACTGACGTCATGACCACAGAGCAAAATGGTTTCCAGCGTTTTCGTCAAATTACGCGCGAAATTTGAAAATGTAAATTTTAAATGCATTTTTATTAAACTTATCGATTGAATAAAAATTTGGTGTTTTTTTTAGTGGTTCATTAGCGCTACAGAATCTAATTGAGACACTTTTTAAAAATGGGTGTAATACCCTATTCTTTACTCTCAAGTAGACCGTCACCCTGAATAGTGTGTTTATACTCCCTTGATTTGATCACATGTTGTGTTCTTCTATTATTTTTTCTATTTTTATTAAAAAAAATCTCGTGTGCTAATTCTTCTTCTTATAATGTCTTACTCTATTGCCTATTTAGTGACCATCCTCTCAGTAGACCACCGTGAAATAACAGCATGTGTGTATTGTGTTTCGGTGAGAAGGAGATGCCAGAGCGCATCGTCCCATCCCTTCCTAATCCATGGTCGGCAGCACATTTGCAGCATATGTGGCGTTTCTTGTGTTGTAGGCGACGGTAGCCACCTACCATCAAGTGGACCGTCAATCTATCTGTCGACCATAAAAAAAAGAAATATTACCTTCATGGGCGCCGTCGTGATTATCTTCAGGGGGTGCATCTGTCCCTACACATTAGGCTGTTAACTAATAAAATGTAATTTATAAGTGGTTTTGCATTTATGTAATGTCAATTAAGTTAATGTAAAATTCAAATGGCGCAGTTATTTGAATATGCTTCGCACATCGATCACAGAGGTTCTGTGATCGATAGATTTGTAGTGGTCGATGGTCGATAGAATTTATTGACAAGGTGATGAAGGGTGAAGATCGACAGAAACCTAGACGCCTTAACTTTTTATTCAAACCTTGAAAAAAAAATTGTGAATCTTTTTCTGCGTATTTTCTTTTCTGACAGGGGAGTGCAAGTACACCTCCTTGCACCCTGCTGCTGGCGCCCATGATTGCCTTTTTGCATCATACCTAGCCAAGTACCTATGTGACTGGTTACTGTCGTGTCAATATACTTACCACCGTACTAGCGAACACTATTAGGATTTAACATGGATAAACAATTAGGATAACAATTAGGATTAGGATAAACAATGTATTAATTATGACATCAAAATACAACGCGAGTTCATCAAAATTACAATTAACATGTCGAGTTCAACCGTAACATGAGTTTTATTCTAAAGAAACGCTGACCATTGTTTTAAAGTTATACGAAATTTATGTAATAACTATAACGATCAATAAATACTCCTTCAAATATGAAGAGATCTTACAATCTTTGTGAGTCAACAGTGATCCTTTATCCATTGGAATAAGACTAATTGATATATTTTTTCCTAAACAATTTATTCTAGTATTTTACAACATGAAAATTAATTTTCTAAAATAAATTAATAGGTCGTATGTTGTTGGTTTATTGTTTAATTGTTGTCCTGTCTGTAAGTGTTGTCACCCGTTCGGTCTCGACGTCACCAGGTCTCGCAGTGATGCACGCTTGCAGTGTGAACAAACTGCTATGCAACCTACGTAACGTGCGTTACACAATGACAATTATAATAAACAAGCCCTTGACGTAACTGAAATTATTGTTTCGCTCTCAACAGTCGTATTACGGTATCTTAGTGCACAAATTGAACTAGATTTAGATTGGTGAGTAGACTTTTTAAATTTTGAATACAAAGAATGCGGTGATTTTGTATTCGGTGTGAAATGTATTTAAGTAGATAAATATGTAATAATACGATATAAAACACAATAGGTACATATGTAGTCAAATTTTAATTCACATGATCATTTAGTCACGTTTTGATCTTCTCGCTTCTCTGTCATGAAATAGTGACATTGTTGGCATGTCGATTTTTGTACCATACATATAAATATCCTACTAATATTATTAATGCGGAAGTTTGTATGTTTGCATGCAAGTTACTCAATCACGGCCAAAACGGCTGAACAGATTTGGATGAAATTTGGCACATAGTGAGTTTATTACCAGGATTATACATATAGGATACTTTTTATCCTAAAAAAAAATGTTAGGTTAACGATAGATAGATAGATAGACAAACTGATCCCATAGACAAACTGCTTTCCAGTTTTATGGGACATTGTAAATATTTTTCTAATTATTTCATGTATAATAAATAAATAAAAATAAAATAAACGGCGGTCGTCTAAAAATATAAAAAAATCGGCGCCACTGTCGTCACGGCGATAAAGATGTCTGGCGTTATATTACTCTGTTTTTTCATGTGTTATATTTTTCAATTTTCAACGCGGACGAAGTCGCGGGCACCAGCTAGTAAATAAATAGATTCTCAGAATAATATTTGAGTGTTAATTGTCGATCGAAGTGTTCTCGAAAATTTCCTCAAAAAAATATTTTTTTATATGTTAAGTGGCTACCGTCGCCTATAACACAAGCCAACGCCACAGGCGCTGTAAGTGCGCTGCCTAATCTTACCAAGGTTGGCTTACCAGGGTTAGGGAAATCCTTAATCTTACCAAGGTTGGCAGCACAATTGCAGGACTTAAAGTGTTGCTTGTGTTAATAGGCGAAGGTAGCCACCTACATCAAGAGGACGGTATGTCGGTGAGTAAATGAAGGATATCAGAGCCCATTTCCCTATCACCCGGGACACCCGACACTCTTAGTTACATTCATTTGGAGCAGATCTTCATTTCTCATCCAAATTATGACATCGACAAATTTCAAAAATTTAGTCTCAGTATGTCAATTTTCCTATTTTCTCCTAATTCCTTATCCCTAATCCTAGTAAAGTCGGCAGTGCACTTGCAGCATCTATGGTGTTGTTTGCGTTAATAGACGACCTGCCTGCCTGCCTGCCGGCCTTTACATAAATATAAAAAACCTTCTTAATATTACCAACAGAATAAGTAACGAAATAAGGAACGTTTTGTTCGTTACAGCTGGATCTCGACAGTAAGGATGACGTGAATCTCAAGAACCATCAGTTCCAGATGGACCTGGAGCCCAAAGAGGAAGTGAAGTTTTGCGTGTCGCCCGGCGACGGCACCATTGTCGGTAACAACAGTCCGGAACAGCAACACTGCTCGTCGACCACGGCCGCCACAGCGAGCAGCGCCAGAGACGACGACGCTCCCAGACGGCTGTGTCTCGTTTGCGGAGACATAGCCTCCGGGTTTCACTATGGCGTGGCCAGCTGCGAAGCTTGCAAAGCGTTCTTCAAGAGAACGATACAGGTTTGTTTCTAATTCTAATATTAAGGAAAATTGCTAAAATTAAACGTGTTTCGACGACGACTTCACCTTGACAACCATATTCTGCAGTAGAATTAAACCTCACGAAAAATGTTACCAACGTGCCACTTTACGTATTATCCCAATTGGAACTCATTCTTATTTTAATATTTAGGATAAATCGATGGAGTGCCTTGTTATTCGCCCGGAGAACGCGCGGTGTAATCCTAATCCTAACTATCCATCCTAATATCTGTTACTTCATTATGAAATTTGGATACACAATGTCAGAGATACAGAAAAAAAGGATCATAGAAATAAAAATCCAACGCCTGGCGAAACTGTAACAGCAATAAAGATTGAAATGAATACCTAAGAAAAAAGGGCGCAAACTAAGCTGCGGGCAAAAGTTAGTGGTACATAAACGCTGAACAATGCGAAATATTAGTATGCAAAAACTAATCAACTGATTTTTATGAAACTTTATAGTACATAAATTCACATCAGAATAACCAACGCTAGTGTTTATTTAATATTGAGGCTTTGTGTACCCACTGGACTAACACTTCTCGTCAACTTGACCCGCATATTAGTCAAATTAATAACGACAATTTGTTGAGGTAAATATTTTTCACTTTTCAGGGAAACATCGAATACACATGTCCAGCCTCAAACGAGTGCGAAATAAACAAGCGACGCAGGAAAGCGTGCCAAGCGTGCCGCTTCCGCAAATGTCTTCGCACGGGTATGCTGCGGGAAGGGGTTCGATTGGACCGCGTCAGAGGTGGCCGACAGAAATACAGGAGGGCTCCTGACGCCCCTACTATGCACCAGCCGAGGCCCCAGCTCGACGACATCAAGGTGAGTAGGACAATCACAGTATTGCAAACTTCAGTTACCTATATAAAGTACAAGCGCCACGACATTGAAATTTTAAAAATCCTTTCTTCGGATGCTTACGTTATAAAATAAAATTATGTTCCAAATTTCCGCTTCATAGATTTAGTGGTTTGGGTTGAGTGATATAGTCAGAATATCTACGATTTTATAGATTTAGCTCGGACAAAATAATATAAAGTAGGGACATACAAACAAAAAAAATAATCATTTGGTTCATAATTCCATTGCCGGGTTTGTCTTTGATTTTTAAATGTCTAAAGTGTAAACCTTTAGTATTCATACCCCACGCGAATGAAGCTGGCCCCAGAAAAATAAATTTAATGTTAAAATATATAGGTGAAGTGTAGTCACTACCCATTTTGATACACATGGGTGGCCTATAAATGCAAGCAACACCAGCTGAGGATACCTGGAGACCGGTCTGTGGATGTCCGGGGAATGAGCTCTTTCTTTTACTTACAAGAGTCCTCTGTCTAGATCCTGGAAGCGCTGACGTCCTACGAGCCGGAGCTGTTGAGTTGCGGAGCTCCGCCCGCTGGAGTTACTGAGCCGACGGCGAGGACGCTCGCCTTGTTGGCCGATTTGTATGACAGGGAACTGGTGGGAGTAATCGGATGGGCCAAACAGATTCCTGGTTTTACAGACCTGCAGCTCAACGATCAGGTACCGTTTTTTGCTTTTTACCATGAACGATCCGGTAATGTTTTTACTATTTCTTTTAGCCCATCCATTGCTATAAATATTTAAATTCGTGCCAAACATCTTGGTTTCCTGTGTCGTCTCAGACTTAGACTTTAAATAATAACAGCCTAGTCGGACGAACGCTCGGCTACCAAACGGTAGATGCAGTTTGAATCAATTTGGGTGCAATTTCGAACTTATTTGACGTATGGATCTCTCACGGTGATGAAAAACATTGTAAAAAACTTGCCTGTCTGTTGGAGAAAACTGGCAACCTTAGAAGACCGATGTGTATTAGCAGGCGTAACGCATCCTCAAAAGTTGCAAGACTAATTTCAGAGAATGCATCAGGAAAAAGAACCGTAGCATCCAATTTCTCAATTCTTAGCGAATTTTACAATATCTTCTACAGGTGTCGCCGTAAATACATATTAAATACTCTTGTGTATGTATGGTTACGCCAGCGTGGAAATAAATAAATTAGCTGATTTCAGAGGTCCGTTGGTCATGGACAGGAAAAATAAAAATGGAAAACAGCAGACTTTGCAATATTTATGTTAGTTTCGATTTAAATAGATTGTTGTGTTGTGGAGCTCTAAAGAGTCTACTATTTACAACCCAATGAAATAAAAGTATCAAATATTTCTTATACTTAACCACAGTCTTACACTTACGAGCCAACAGTCGTAATTACCAATTCTCTCACGATTGCAATGTTCTTTAAAAAAACCTGTTTTTATGCCAAAAGTTGATACGGGCAATAAACGTTTTGTAGTTGTTATTTTAAAACGGCAGTGTTATCTAGATTTGTTTATTTTTCTGAGGTATTGTAAATAAACACAACATTCTTATAGAATGTTGGTGTTTTTTTTTTTTCATCATCATCATTATCAGTCCTCGAATGTTCACTGTTGGATGTAGGCCACCACAATTAGGGGTCCGCTACCAGCTCGTTTTCTTGAAGTCACGAGGGCGAAACACTCGCTCACCTATTATTTTTTAATAGTGTTTTCATTGCCATGATTGATATTTTTTGCTACAATCAGAATTATTAAATTCATGAAACCCGATATATAAGTATTATCAGAGAAAGAGAAGTTTATTAATTCAATTAAATGTGAAATTATTTATCACACACATTGTTTAATATGATTAGTAACCGACGAATTGGAATTTTTTTTGAAAAAAAAAATTTGAATAATATGGAATTTATTTCATTTTTTTTAAATGAAAAATTTAAAAAGTCGGGAATTTGGATGGTATTTTTGTATGAATAACAGGACAGTGACTGTCGGGTCAGCTAGTAAATTATAAAAAAGCTTTGGGACGTACTGTTTGAAAAAATAACAATTTTCCGCAATTGTAAGATTTCCCGTTTATTTTAAATATTCCAACAAATGAGCCGTTGCGTGTTGGCAGTGATTTGAAGTAACGCGACTGATTAAGAGGACTTAATACATTTTTGTCGCAGTAGTTATTTTGGGAAGTGGTCACAGTAAAAGTTCGCTTGCAGATGCGTCTCCTGCAGAGTACGTGGGCTGAGATGTTGTCCCTGATGCTCGCCTACCGCTCAATGTCCGGCTCCGGCACCGTCAGACTTCGGTTCGCTTCCGATTTGACTCTCGACGAACACCAGGCTAGGGAGATCGGAGCTCACGATTTATTTATACAGGTACCAATTTCTTTTTAATTGTATTTTATGCTTTTTTTTTGTCCATACACATAAAAAGTGTTACTGAGCAGGCAAAGTCCACTTAAAATTAGTTGAAAGTTGCTTTTATTTGTTGAGGTGGCCGGCGTTGGCAAGCGGTTGGAGCGGGCGGCAGCGCTGCGCGAGGAGTGCTACTTGCTTAAAGCGCTGGCGTTGGCCAACTCGGAGGCGCGCATCGACGAGCACTTAGCGCTGCGGCGCTTCCGCGACTGCATCCTGGCAGCGCTGAACGACGCAGTGCTGGCTCTGCGGCCCTACAATGCAAACTCGGCGCTGCAGCAGCTGCTTCTAGTGCTGCCGGCGCTGAGACACGCCGATGTGGCGGTGCGTCGCTTTTGGGCTACGGTGCACCGCGAGCGACGCGCGCCCATGAACAAACTCTTCGTCGAGATGCTCGAAGCGTGTCTCCGGTAAACGTTCACCTGCCCAAGTCCTGCATTCAGTATCATGTGCAGACGCAGACGTCAGTACTAGAGCGGACGACGCAAATCGACTTTTAATCTGGTGGCAGATTTATTGACCTTTGAACCCTTCTTGAACACAAGGTTGAATTACTTTTAATTTGAATTATCATCATGGTAAATTTTCAAACTTAAACGTTTACTTCTTATTAGTTAACTAGCTGAACCCGGCTACGTTCGCTGTTGCGTGAGCGTGGGGTGTCCGCCTTCTTTGACAAAAACTGTGATCTGGTCAAATGTAAATAAGATTTTCGTGTATTATACACATAAGCAATTCTCGTAAATTCCTCTTTCCATCGATACAATTAGTAACAAAATCCGTTCACAACTTTCCGATATTAGCGTATACATACAGACAGACAGAGAAAAGGGAGGATTTTTGCATAAACAAAATGGAAAAATGGAAATAATAAATAAAAATTTATGGGTATCTAAAAAAGGTTTGCAGATAGTTCAGTGGACTAAAGTAAAGTAAAGTGCAGAGAGGTAATAAATTTTTGTAAAAGTACTAGTTAAGCAGGTACCTACTAGATTGTCGAGTATGTAACTTGTGGTATCATCTGTCGTCCAAAATAAATAAAGTCAACACTATGATATTTTAACATCGGCGTAGTGCTAAAGAAATGTCGTGATTTCAACTTAATAGGAATTCAATCTTGTGTTCAAGAGGGCATCAAACATCCACCCGAAGGCGCTCTTTGATTCAGCAAAAAGAATGGATCTAAATGCAACTAATTAGTATAGGACCTCAGTGCGTGTGCAGAGTGAGCATTTCCATAAAGTGAATACTTTTTTTGTACTTAAAAGCTTGCAATAGAAGCGCCCAAGAAGAATTAAATTATTTGGTACCACTTGGTACGAAATAATTCGGAAGTGGGGGAAGATTAGCCGCCATTTTGTGGACACTGCGTGAAACGTCCTCTCTAGTGCTTTGCGTTTCAATGTGGTTCTGTGCAGTGGTTATACGGTTGAATGTTGAACTCGATAACGAAGAAGTCTCGCCTGAGCGTTAACGAAACGTTGTTTGTACCTACCCTTTTCGAGCATATAAGGTCTCTATTGTAGGGTGTATAAGGTCGAATGTTGGACACAATCTCTTGCGGTGCTTAAGAAGCCTTCCGGTCCACAATGTTTATGTATACATCTATTTCAAATATATTGAATAGATATATTGTCAAATATTGAATTTGACAAACATATGAATTTGAGATCTTGAGAATTCAACATTAAAAGAAATCTACTTTGTGGCCTGAAGGTTAGAATGGTGTGTTTCCTGATCGACAGCTACATGAAGCACAGTGAATCGAGTATAAAAGACAATATAATTGTATCACTACTGCTGTTTCTTGTCAATCAAAGAAATTGATCTTGAGTTTCCGCTTATGAGACTCTCCAACCGCATTTTTATTGGTTAACAGAATGACCAGTTTGCAAATTCTTCCCTAGCAACAGTTTACGTTACGAGACTTGTGCCACAATTGAAATTGAACTTTTTGAAGTGTGTCCAGTGCAACATTCCACCTTATAATTGATAGACGCGAGTCTGATCGTTGGCTGTGAAGTGGCAATCCGAATGGGTGTCTCGAGTCAATTGTGGTGGTACCGTGTGACGTCACGCGAGGACAAGTGGTCACGGGCCCTCTAATGTACAAAACGGACGAATCTAGTACAAACCTTGTTACTATTTTTGTATAATATAAATGAAGTATATTGTAGTTTTAAAGTGCGCTGTTTCTAGATTTTCGGTATGGTCGGGGGATGAAAGTGCGGTGATAAAAAAGACCGGTGGTGTTTCATTGTTGTCGAAGAAAAATTGCGTTTTTTTTTTCATACTAATTTAGATCTATCGAGTACGTTGTAGAAATTGTGCAGGGTTACTAAGTTAGGAGTGGTAATTAGCATTTTAAAATCACTAGTACTAAAATGTTTATTGTACGACCCTCTTTTTTTAAATATGGCAACCAAAATGTCATTGCAATTTTGATTTGGCAACAATCGAACGCCAGTTGTGTCCACGTGTCCGATAGACGCAGCCATATTTGTATTGTTTCTTCGACTGTACTTCCTATATAATTATAGTGATAAATGTTCTTGGAGCGTTTGTCGCGAATGTTACATTATTTTTTTGTTTAATGAAAAAATATTGTAGGCCGGTTTGCAACTAAACATATCACCGCTGCGGAGAAGGAATTCTCTCGGGACAGATTATACGAACATTTTTAAAGTTTCTATTGGTGCGACTAATAGAAAATAAAATGAAATCCAATACAATTAATTTTTTTTAAATATAATACATTTAAGAATTGAAATAAGTCGGATGTTTCTGTGAAAAAATAAAATTTATATTTAATTTTTATCGACATGCGGTTGGAAAACGGCCTTGTTTGTGATTAATTACAATAGAAATTGTTGACGAAATATTTTAGTTACTTATATACGAACAATAAAATTTTAACTACGTTTATAACAAACCATATTATTAAAAGTACTACAAAGAAAGTAATGTATTTTTAAAGCTGTTCCACTAACGAAAAAAGTTTATATATATATATTTTTCTGAATTAGATTTAGATTATATTTTTAATGGTTGTTGCAATACAAAAATATAATATGTATGTACATCAAATGAATGTATTTAAATGGCGCACAAATCATTTTGAAAAGTATAGAGAGAAATCTATGTTGGACGCCTTATCTAGAAAAAAGGTTGTATGTTTAATCCGTTTTTGTATTTGGGCCCTATTTTGAAACAATTTTTAAAAAGTTTTAAATCGCTAGAAATTATGAAGTACTTTTTAGTTTGACTATATTACTTATCACGTGTCAATGTTATTTTTAAATGACTAATTGGTGTAAAAAAATCATTAAATATATTATAAATAATAATAATAATTAATAATAGTGACGCAAATAGTGATTATTTTTAATAATAAAATGTGACTAATCTAACTAATGAAATTTGTTACAATTTTACATCTCAGAACACACAATATAATTATTTTTATACCTTTCAAAATGGTTTAAGTAGTGAAGTCAGTGTATGTACATATAATATATGTAATATTAAACAGAGGTTATGTAGGTTTGTTAATAGTGGAGCAGTGTTGTACAATGAATACCTCAATAAGCTGTTACCAACTGATGAACTATTTGTCTATACATAAATTATGTACAATATACATATGTATATAGGTAACTTATATACATAAGTGTGTATAAAGGTACTCTTGAGTACTTTAAAAAAAAAAGCATTTTTAAAGTGATCAAATCTCTTTAGAACAAAACAATGGACCGTTAGGTGGTTGCAAGCGTGGCGTTTTTACAATTGCTGGGTAAAATGTAATTTACCTATATATTTTTTTAATTGTTTTTTTTTTTTGCATATTGTTCCTCATACAATATGTTTGTCATACAATTTTTGCAGAATTATTAAATAAAAGCGTTGATGGCTGGTTAATTTCATGACTAGATTAGAGATCAGCAAATTCGAAGACATATGTGACCTGCCAATCCTCACGGACAGTGTGGTGACGCAGATACATTGAGGAGATGTGGCCACTGTCTGTGACCAGCAGTGGGACCTTATATGTGTACCTGAATGGCAAACTTCGTACCTCCTCAGAATAAAAACCCGTTCCAAACGTTGTCATACAAATTGTATGTATATACGAAATGTATGAGAAAATGAATTTTCTTTCGTGAATATTTCCATTTTTTTAACAGTTATTCTGTTATTCGGGACGGAGATAAATTCAACGAATCAAAGATCGTAAAAATCGGTCCAACCGTTTTCGAATTATAAATGGTGAAAATAACGACTTTTTTAAAATATATATAGATGAGGTATATATCATACAAAGATATATTTCAGACTAGCTGTGCCCGCGACATCGTACGCGTGGTTCTAGTATAGTTCGTATTATTTCAATTAACTTAACATTATTGTTTATTAACATTGAATATTACGGGAAGCTTACTACAATTAATCTGTGCACAAACGCATAGACGAACAGACAAAAATTCTAAAAACTATTTTTTTGACTTCAGTAACATAAGTACAACTTGTACATTTTTTTAAAGTGTTAAATGAACAGACACAGCACGTTTATTATAATATGTATTGATAAAAAAAATGAAAAAATGAAAAAATAATTGAAAATATTAAATAAAAAATTTAGGGTCTCTAAAAAAGATTTGCAGGTAGTTCAGAGCAGAGAGGTAACAACTTTTTGTAAAATTACTAGTTAGGCAAGTGCTCGAATATGTAGAAATGTCAAGTAACTTGTAGTATCGTCTCTCATTCAAAATAAATAAACGAATGTCAACATTATGACGATTTAACAGTTTTAGATGTCGGCTTTAATGTCCTTGGCTCGTTCACGATTTTATTATATATCGTCCTGTTGGTTTGCAATACATTGTTGACCTTATTGTATGAACATCAAAGATCAAAATTACATAAATTAATAATAGGAGACGGTAGATCCACCCACCATCGAGTGGGTCGTCAGCCTGTCCGACGCCTTTACAAAAAAAAGTCTAAAATGTGACAATTCATTAATCACAAAACGAACATCACTTTTAAAACCCACCAATTGCAAAGACCGCGATGCGCTCGTAACTCAGTTTGTCTTTTTAATTCCAGTGAGTTATAGTTTATATTCTGTTGTAGTTATTCTTATGTTAAGAATATTTACGTTATTTATACCTAGTTGTAATGTCACGAATGTGTCGCATAGCGTTTGTCGCCGGATATGTTTGTGATTTGTGCCACTTAGTGTTAAGTTTACGCTTCAAGTCTTTGATCTGTGGTTTCTGTCAGACGTCGACGTGTTATTTGTTTTAAAAAAGTATGTGTACAAAATTAATTAATTTTTTGGTGGACATTAGATGTCCGTAGTTTGTAGTGTGAAAATTTTCAATGAAGTTGAGATCTCGGCGATTGGAAAGACATATTGTTTAAAATATTTTTTTACAGTAATCTCAGATCAAAAACACAAGTGAACAATTGAGGGCTGAGCCACAACTTATTGTGTCTTATTTGTATTGGAACAATTCGTACCTTGTTTAATTTACAATGTTATTATTATTATTATTATTGTATGTGAAATGGTCCTGGAGGTGTCAAATAAAAAGAAAATAGTGCAAAATGGTTTTTTTTATTCAATACATAGACTTCATAGGTATAAAAATAATGGTTGATCCCAACCAGTCTCAGTGATGGTAAGCTGTGATAGTTGTTCTTCCTTTGAGATTCTTCTTTTGAACAACTTTTTTGTTGAGGTCAAAACCTTCAGATTTTGACCTGTTTCGGTCTTAGGCAGTGTCAGGTTAACATGAAGAGAGGATTCCCAAAACCACTTGTCGCGAAATCAGAAGTCCCAAAATTTCTACAGCAACGGGGTCATATCACAACCTGCAAAATGGCAAATAGTCATCGAACAGTATGGCACACATATACTATAATTAAATGAAAATAACTTTGGAAAAAAAAAAAGTCTTGAGTTTCCATAGAACCTATACCCTTTTTTCCCAATCTAATTCATACAGAGATTCTTAACAATAGGGAATATGCACATTTTTTTATATATTTTCATACGATAGGTTATATCGTTTCGGTCTTTTCAGTATTCTTTAGGCAGTGTCAGGTTAACATGAATATTCAGCGCCAAAAAACAGAAATTTGGTAACAAAAATAAGTTAAAAAACTAACAGTTACGGGCACTTTAAACACCCGCCCTTTTGGCGCGCTTGTCGTGACGAGTCTACAATCAATCAAATGTTAAAAATCACAAACATCTACACGCTTGTTGACATTTCATAGACGTCGTCACATTCCATAGACTTTGACGTCACATTCGATCTGACCGTTTCAAGTATTTTGAATTTCCAAATTTTTATGCACTTTTTAATAATTATTTTCTTAACGAAAACGAAATAATATTAAAAAATATTTACATAGATATATTTCTAAAGCAAAAATGTTGATAAAAAAATATATTTAAGCCTTTTTTGAATTAGACGCATATTCCCTATTCATACGGAGACAAAAATTATTTTTAAATAAGTTACTGTACAAAACTGTAAAAAGTAATAAGTAGTTAATATATTTCTTAAAACGCTCAATTTCCTTTTGTGCGAATTTCTGTGGTTACATTAAATGAATCCTGAGTATATATTTATTGTAATTAACTAAATTATAAAACAGAATTACATTTACGCTGCCATCTATACTAAATTTCCATTAAATTACTAAACAATATAACAAATTATAATTATACATACTAGATGGCACTACAAAATATCGTCGCCGTAGAGCGAAAAGTCACCAAGTCTCAATTTGGCCAAAATTGAGTTAGAAATGTCATCAGAATCGCCATTTTTTTCTGCACATTTCAGTCTTACAACCAAGTCCATAAGGTATATTATTTTATATTTGAGGAAGTGTGAAAAACACTAATTCTGCATTTGGACTACAACATTTAGTCGAAAATTAACTAATTTACTTAAATAAGTTTTCCCTACTCGAAACAATTTCAAATCTGTGCCTAAGTGGGATTGGTCACTTTTTCCTTTTTAAGAATGACTGGTTCGTTACAAAACATTAAAGCGAAAACTAACCAAATCCACTTAGTGACTTGTCGATCGACGTTTAAGATAATTTGCACTATCATCTCATAATCAAGAAATCATTAAACTCGTTTAATTAGTCCTATCTTAATATTATTTACCACAAAGCTATGTTTCGAATAGTCGCTAAAATATTTTGGTGATTATTTTAATCAACATCTTCGTACCTCTGTGATAATTGGGTGAATTTCGCGCGTGGTTGGTTAGTTTTACGTCTTTGTTTTTGCTGACTCGGTTGTAGGTTGTAGGTTTATTTCGCCCCCGAATTTTTCTACGTTATTTTATGAAAAAAATAATAATAATGTGGTTTTATCGCGGAAAGTCAAAAAGTATTCTGAACCCTCACCCATTTTGTGTTGAAAATGGGTAATGTGGCTGCATTTTTTAAGGTGTCACAGGGCGGCAAAAAAAGAAAATCCGGCTTGGGTCCAATGATATGATAATTTTTGTTGCATTTTTATGGTGTTAGTATATCAAATTAATGACTTTGTTTCTTTAAGAATGTAGGGACACTCAGTGACATCAGAAAATGTATGTAGAGCGAGATATGTGTTACCTGATAGGTAGTAATACTTAACTTGATGCCATTGACTGTACTTTTCGTCATTACAAGCTTCCAATGCTGGACATAGTCCTAGGAATACTTGCTATAATCATCCCAAAGGCAATACTTTGAGAGCAAACTTAACATTGCCAAAATGTACGAAGTGTATAAATAAAAACTGGCATCGACTAATGAAACGTTTACAAAAGAATATTTGGATCTAAATTCAACTTGTCATTTTTCACGTTTTGGTAGTGGAGGTCGGTCTCACCTTAATGATTATGATGCCCATTGCGAGAAAGATTGCGGCACAAGCTGCCAAAGGGTACACAAGCAGAGATCCATTGAAAGTGAAACCTATCTTGGACTCACAGTTGCTGACATGCAATCAACATTGCACATAGCTGTTTGTGGGGTCGGCATCCTCTACTACACCAGAAAAGTTAATGTTCAGAACTACACGATTCATACACAAATTAGTAAAATGTTTTCAAATATTTTCCATTTGTTTTTCTTTCTTTCAAAATGAGTGAAATTCGATAATTTTTAAAATTTTATTACAAAAAAGGAAAAAATGCAACGCAAACTGCGAAAATGCAGTGTCAGTAAGAGTAGCACAAAGTTGGTTTAAGCGTTTTCAATCCGGGAATTTTGATGTGAAAGATGTACCTATCTCTGGTCGCCCTGTTATGAATAAAATGGATGCCGATTTTGAAAAAGCGGAGCAAGATCGGCATATCAGTAGTTACGACATTGCTGGAAATTTACTACAAAACAGTTTTGACCTTTTTGAAAAAAGGGTGGGTACACAAAAAAGCGCTATTTGAATTATTTAAGCGTTTTTGAAGAGATTGATAACTGGTGATGAAAAGTGTATCACGTACAACAAGGACGTGTCAAAAAGGTTGTGGTCAAAGGTCAGTCAAGCTTCATAGACTGTGCCAAAACCCGGGTTAATCTGCAATAATGTCATCACCTCACCTGTGTGTATGGTGGGATTGGAAGGGCATTGTTCATAATGAACAATCGATTCGGATCTCTACCGCCAACAACGGGGTTAAGCAAGAAGTTGAGAGAGAGTAGCCGGAATTGATCAATAGTCGTGGTCTTTCATCACGACAACGCTAAACCACACACATCTTTAGCCACTCAGCAAAAATTAAGACAGTTTGGCTGGGAGGTATTAATGCCTTCAGATTTCCACCTGTTTCGGTCTTTTCAGAGTTCATTAGGCAGTGTCATGGTTAACATTAAGGGAGGGACTGCCAAAACTACTTTTTTTCGCGTTTTTTGATCAAGTCCGAAAATTACTACAGCAACGGGATCATGTCACTACTTACAAGTTGGCAAAAAGTCATCGAACAAAATGACACATAAATATACTGTAATGAAATGTACTTATAAACTTTGAAAAAAAAAAAGTCTTGAGTTTTCATATAATATGCGAAGAAACTTTGTCCTCAACCTATTATTCCAAAAATAAGAAAGAGTGTTTGCTCGAACTAGAATCTTTGTCGCAAGGGGATTATTCCCCAAGAACTTCATTCATTGTATGAGTCTTTACCTACCAGCAAATACGAATGTCATTATAAAAATCAATGTCCAAAATAGTGATGTGCTAATATCTGTTTCTGTAATGCGTTTTTCAATATAATTTCCATAGAAGTACGACAACTGCATTTGATTTATCACTTTTTAGTATTAATTATCTATCTAGATTAATAGGAAATAAAAAATAGGGTGAATTCTATACTTAGGACTAATCACTAAAACACCTTTTGAATTTTCAAAGTTTAGGCGTATTCTAACTAATTAGACTTATTTTCTTTGAAAGTAATCCAAATGCGGGCGAAAAGTCATCAACTCATTCTACAAATCAAAAATTAAAAATGTCGGTACAGGATTTGAGGGTAAAAAATAACTAAGTTAGTTTTTTTTTAATATCTCTGAAGAAAAAATTAATAGCTTGAATGTAGTACCTTTACAATGTGCGCTTATCTATTTTCTAAGATATGAGACCATAAAATTAGAAATATCTCAAACAAAAAGTAAGTTATAATTTTTTTTGTTTTTTAAAACTTTAAACCTTCGTAACTCAAAACATCAAATGACCTACTTAGTGACTTTTCGCTCTACGACGACGATATATACTATTACATTTGTAAGATGGCGCTATTTATGACTTTCATATAACAGTCCATTTTTATATGCAGTTCTAGATCGTGGTATCAAAGTGTCTTCTGTCGGTAGCATATATACAAAACGTAATGTGTAACTAGTGTACTTGCTTCGGCAGTACATATACTAAAATTGGAACGATACAGAGAAGATTAGCATGGCCCCTGCGCAAGGATGACACGCAAAATCGTGAAGCGTTCCACATTTTTTGATGATATTGATTTTGCCAAACACAATATTAGCAGTATAAGTAATTTCAGAAATGCTAGTATGTAATACTATTGTCTGTTTGTCTGTGTACTCTAATCTCTTAAACGTCTTAACCGATTTAAATGCGGTTTTCACTGATGTATTGTAGTAAAGCTTCCTGTAACATTTAGTGTTTGTTTCATTTCAATCGGTTTACAAACAAAAAAAGTTACGCCCTATACCGAATACCATGCGTACGAAGTCAGCTAGCCATTCATATATCAACAAAATACACTAATAAGACTTTTATTTATTTCAAATTTAAAATTAAATGTTAACTTCCACAAAGTGACACATACTTGAATTAAAAATAACAAGTGCTAATAATGATACAATGAAGAAAAAAAGCCATTAATAAATGTATGCTCATTTCTTTCGATTATATGCAATATTCCTCATATAAACATATGGTATTAGCTGTTTGGTATTTACGTTTTGGCCAATAACAGTGCATGGCTTGCAAGCATGAAGCACACAGAAATAATGGACAAAAGAGATGAAAATGAGGTAACTGATAATTTTAATTGATGGCTATGCAGCAAAATAAAAATTGCCTATGTCATGGGTCATTGTCATACATTTTGGTTCATTGTCTGAAACTGTTTAAAAATATTAAATACCTATATTTTTCCAATTAGTGGCCATTCTTATATACCAAACAATTAGGATTTTGCTTTAATTGACAAAAAAAAGCACCCATTACAATGGAAGTACCAACAGATTGGGATGAGCTTAGATCAGGCACGTCAAGCCAAGTCCCTTAAAAGTTTATAAACATAAAACAGGGGATTTTCGTAGATATGAAAAGTTCCTTAGTATTGCTGTATTATTTAAAATCACCCAGGCCCACATTAGCTCTAAGTGAAGATACTTGAATTCAAAGTTATATAGCCCATATGTATGTGCACATAAAAAATAACAGGCTTCTCATAGCATTTGATCAATGTGCACCATCCGCAACGAAACTAAGCTAGGATTGAACTCAAGCAGCACTATTTTGAAAGTTTAACCACATCTTAGGCAAAGTGATGCTTGTGATTGATAAATGTTTTATAATTATAATTGAGTTATCAGTACCTATTTCATTAGAGGGATGTTACGAATATTCGTATTCGCATTCGCTTATGCGAATGGTTCGCATCGTTTTTAACATTCGCATCGACATTCGCGTTCGCATCAATCAATGCGAATGTTATGCGAATGTGTGCACTCTTATAAGCAATTTGGCCGGAATACTAGACTCCTCAAGCGGAAGCGAAGACTCTTATACAGAATCTGGAGACACTTTAATCTGTGAAATTAAAGCACAGTTAAAGGCCTATATTAAAGAAAAGCGCGCTTCTCTCAATGAAAACCCACTAGATTGGTGGAAAACTAAATTAAAATATGTCAAATTGTCAGATTTGGTTCGTAAATATTTGAGCGAGCGTTCCGAGCGAACAGTTATTTAGTGTAGCCGGCCTTATATACGAGCCTCTAAGAAATCGCTTTATGGGTGAAAAGGCAGCAAAACTGTTGTTCTTAAAATATAATGTGCCATTATTAAATTTTGATTACTTGTCATGTCGATCGATACATTTTGTATTATTTTCTCTTTAAACTAATAAAACTGACTGATTATTGTTCATTTATATGGGTTTTTAATACTTAATGACTTAAGCTTCTAACATTTGACATTAGTAACAT
This sequence comes from Bembecia ichneumoniformis, assembly GCA_910589475.2. Classification (NCBI taxonomy): domain Eukaryota; kingdom Metazoa; phylum Arthropoda; class Insecta; order Lepidoptera; family Sesiidae; genus Bembecia; species Bembecia ichneumoniformis. The sequence continues at coordinate 3,357,968 of OU342537.1, read as the reverse complement.
CTGTATTAGGTACTATTTATATAACTACTTACTTGATATTCTAAACTTTTACCGCTGTTTTAAAATAAGAATAGCCCGATGTTATTCTATGAATGCGTTTTTGACATTTCTTTATGTCCATTGCATAAAATTCATTTTCGATTAAACGTTATAGAAAATGTATGGAGATTGACACCTGTCAAAACGGCAATCGATTAAATGGCTGGTTTTATTGGCAAAATCGATCTAGATCTATGGGAGAAAATATGTACAGAAAAACTTGAAATTTAAAAAGAATATGTTTGTTCCATTTATTATTTTCATGTACTTTTACTAAATAAGATATCAGGAGTGTTTATTATTCCAATATTTTCATTTTATATATTTTTTTTCAACTTCCTGTAAATTTTAATAAATGCGATATCGACTGTTTTTCCAAAACATCTTTCAATTGTTGAGAATTTTATAATGAGAAAACAATAATAAAATAAAAATAATATAACAGCATATAATTCTAGACAAAGACATGCAGCAAGTACCTACCTAGCTGCAAAAGGTTACTGTTCTATAATGTAAGTGCACAATAAAGGAACACTTAAGGAATATATTTTTTGAACGGAAGGTCGAAAATCGCTTGCAGTAGTAAACTCCTATCATAACGGTAATCTCTTTAAATTTATTTTCGAAGAATGTCTATAGTTTTTTTGCAGTACGTTTGCAGGTCCAAATTAGTATGCCATAAGACATGATACTATGAAACTAAAATATGTATACCTACCTGGCTGGCTATGTCTATAAATTGTTACAAATACTGCAGAATATGTTATGGTAGGGAGACAGGCTGACGGTCCACTTGATAGTAGGTGGCCACCGTCGCCTATAACACAAGCAACATCAAAGGTGCTGCCGACTACAGTAGGATTAAAGATAAGGTATTGGGAAGGGTTAGGGAAATAGGCTCTTGCATCCCAGAGCCAACGTTGAAAAGTTCATTCCCAAAATTGACCCAGTCGGGAATCAAATCCGGAAACACTAGAATAGCACCCTAACCACTCATCCAACGGACTCGTCAAAAGTCTATCTTATTAGTCAACAGCAAGAGAAAATACAAATTATTTGAACAATATTTTAAAACGCTGTTTTAATAGTTAGGGAGTAACTACATTTATTCAGGCTCAATTCAGATTTTGTACCTAGAAAACACCAGTTGTGTATGGAATTGCGTACACGTCTGTTCAGCATTGGCGCCAAACAGACGAAACGGTTGCGACTTGCATAGATTCTCAATCATTCAGCGCTGTACATGGCCGATAGAAACGGTTCAGGGCCTTGATTCTGTATGGAAATTATGATTTCACACTTTTCGTCTTACCTTATCAAAACACGTAATGTCTTGTCATGGCATTTATATATTTGTAAGAGAATGACTTTTTAGCAGATATCGCAACAATTTGAGGATATGATGTGGTTTCGAAGTTAGGAATCGCGTGGAATCGCTAAGTGGCGTTAGTGAATTAGGGCCCAGCAGAGATGGCACGACGACTTGTATACATATAAGCAAAATCGTTCAGCGAAATGTGAATAGAGCTGAATATGTATAGTTAGTTTCTCCCTTGGTGGTCAATAAAAGACCGAATTAATTTAAAAAATCATTTATTTACATCATATATTTAATTACAAACATTGTTAAGTCAGTCTATGATAACTTCAGTGCAGACACAAAACAGAGAGAAATCAAACTATAGCAAACTGAGTGTATAGCAATTCTCGGATTTTGAAATATTCCTCTGAGAGAACTCCTTCTAAAGCAACTTTATTGTTGTCCAACTGAAAAAAAAAAAAAAAATTAAAGCTAACATTTTATTTATTGCATGTCCAAGTCAACGCTCTGTGCTACTTCTTTACGTTTTATATGAATACTAGACTGACACGCCTTGGCTTCGCCTGGGTCGAATAAGCGGAGTAACACTACATAAAATATTGCCTTTGTCCCTTTTTGAATAATGTACCCTTTGAATAGGCGAAGTTGTTCGGAAGATTACCCTCTACATATAAAAAAAAAACAAAACTAATAAAATTAGGTGTCTCCTTAAAGTATTTACTAGATTTTACTGATTAAAAAATAAAATGAAAAAAGCGCTATCCGCTTCTGTCAGCATGGCAAATGAGTTTTGCAATCAGTTGTGAAAGCAGTTCTGTTTTTTCTTGGCAACTAGTTGCGATGGAAGTGTTTCTCCTTAACACACAGCCAGTTGCCATTAAAGAATACAAAATGTTTTAGTCCATAGGCTTATCTATTAATTGCGTTTCTGTATGAGTTGTGGGTTTCCGGCTTAGAGTAATAATTCCAATGTTGGAATTATTACTCTAAGGTTTCCGGGATGATGGCCCAGGTCTGTTGGAAATTCTTCCAAACGTTTCGTCAACAACTGCGGTTGACATCCTCAGTGGTGTAGTCTAAGTTACAAGAAAAAGTACATCACATCACTGCACTTCACTTCTGCACTTTTCGACTTCTCGAGCGAGACTGATTTGTCGACTGGAATGTGTCTATATTTAAACTTAAATTTATACCAAATGTTGTGTATCCGGCACTACGCAGGAATAATAATAATAATGAAAGAAAGAGAGGGCATTATAACCCCTCTCCTAGTGACCACACCCCACCAATTCAACCACGGGGTGGGGATATAAATTTAAGTTTAAGTGTCGAGTTGGGCCGAGTGAATCCGATTCAGCGTCACCGACCCGAGCGTGACGGTTGACTTACGTTCACTCGTCAGCAATAAATGCGCCTAAAGAAGTTTTCCTTAAAAAATGAAATAACAAATACACACTCAAAAACTCACCCGTCTGATGGCGAGCGTGCCGTTGCAGCATTCGAGCGCTCCGCCACTGAATTCAGCGACAATGCCGAGTCGGGCCACGGCGGCGCGCAGCTCGGAGAGGCGCACGGCGTTGATGAAGGAGGCCGAGTGGCTCACGCCCGCGGCCGCTCCGCCCACGCTGCTCACCGGCTCCAGCGCCATGGCCACGTCGTCCGCGGCCTCTTCCGACGCCAGCTCGCGGTGCGAGGCGCGCGGCGCCAGCACGGCGCTCAGCCAGGCCAGCTCCGTGTCGCCCGCCTGCCGCCACGCCAGCTCGCTCATTACGCTGTCCGTCAGTTTCACCTGCAAAGGATACGCTATCACTACTCTCATACCAACTTGAAAGGGTTGCATGTTAATGCGTCAGCCACAGAGCCACAGACCACCGACCGATTCGTAAGACTGTTTGCAGTCTCTTGTTATTAATAATAACTAATTATAAACAAAATAGTACTAGCTAACAGAGGTAATTATTAGAGATATGTCGTCTATTATTAATCTAATTCTTGTGCGAGTAAAAAAAAATTGAGAGTAAACAACTTTTATGGTTATTTTGTATTTGTTCTTTAATAAAAAGTTACCAATAGTTTTAAAGTCAAAACCCCTTTCGCGCGCCATCTCTCTTCTATAAAGCTTTCATGTATGTATATGTTGATATGTGTGTAAATATGCCTAATGTGTTATTGTGTGTACCTAAATATTATGTAGCTATGCCATGCCTAGTGTGGGACCTGGGGTCTTCTATTTTCTTTTTCACATAAAAAAATGTCCTGATTGATAGCACATGGATGTAAAACAGAATTATTACAAATAATTAAGATCAACAATGACTGTATTGATTTGATTTTTGTTACATTTTATTGCTGTAAATATAAATTTACCGATATGATAACATCTAGTGAGCTTACCTGATAAATGTGGGACTCTGTTGTGGCGTCAATGGTGTCGCCACGATTTGGTATAAACACTTTCTCTATGCCCTCCTTTTCACAGTGTTTTCTGCAAAATGTTATCACAAATATATGTTTGCAAAAGGCAGTGATAGGTTAGTGAGTAGAACGGGGAAACTGTAGATGTTTTGGACCCGCACTCTTTTTTTTTTTCAATTTATTGTGTGAATTCCGATTAGATGGTAGAAATATATAGATTACTTTGATTAAATAAATATGTTTTATCCTACAAAAAAAGTTTTAATTTTTCAGTACGAAACAGTAATTTCTTACTTTAACCTCCAATATCTATAAGCCATTTCTCCACTTTAGAAGTATTATATACATAGGCCAATAACCAGGCTGATTTAGAATGCAAGTGATTGTTTATTTAAAATAAAATTCGCATAACTTGTATATAAATTGAAAAAAGAAAATATTGAGAAATTGAGGCTTTTTAGTTACATTTTTAGATTAAATAACCAATCATAGTGTTATTAATCTAACAACAGCTGGTTTGTTAAAGTCATACCGAATTATTTAATTGTGTTCGTCGAACCAAAAAACCTAACCTGCTTCTTTAATGACTTTTTTGATAAAAAAACTCCAAATCTCCTATTTCAATTGTAACGTAGATTCAAAATACTCACTTAAGTGCATTAAGAGCCGAGGGATTGGCCCGAAGACCCACTATGGCGCGTGGCTTCGCCTGCCCTGCCATCCGCAAGAGGGAGTCACCATCGCACCGTCCTTCCAACTCTATGTATTGGATATTGGCCTTTATTTGTAGCTGACGTATGGACGATACACACTTGGTCGGGATTTCTATCATTTCTTCTGTAATAAGAGAACGCTATTAAAAAAAAAACACCAATAGGCATGGTAGCAATTAATATGGGTGACCCTTATTACTTTTTATGTATGATGTACATATATCATACATTCAATTATCAATGTAAACGCCATAACTAAAATATCTACATACTCTCACCAAAAGGTCCTATAGGTATATAATGAGATCTTTCTCTCCCTTGACAGAATATCAGTGTGGTGGGCTGCAACACAGTCTATAACACAATACATCTGTTGTTTTTTTTAAGTTTTCTCTCGTATGTATGTATTCTGTTGATGTGAGAATTTTTTTTTAAATCTTTCTTTCTTATAATTAACTAACTTTTAATCTGACATTGGTTGTAATGACATGTTTGCCAAAGTGTTTTTTTTTTTACGTTTATGAGGACGCCCTTCTGCTTCATCTTGCTGTAGGTAATCATTGTAATTACTTCACACGACTTAATAAACTTATATAACATTTTGACATTGTTACTTTCCGGGAACACTCAGGACAAAGTGTTTTTCTAATTTGTCTGTAAACAGATTTTCTTTTTTCCTGTTTAGTGTTATCAACTAGTTACTATAAAATAAATTATTACATGTAAATATATTAGATAGGAGATAACAGTTTAAATAGTGAATAAGTACGAGACACGTACATTGACCGCCCGTGCAAGCATTTCGCACCACACAGCCATTGACCCAATCATTAGTATGTTTCCGATGTTCATACCGGTAACGCGTCTACCATCGTACCATAAGGACGCTTCCTCGTTTACCACATACCACCTTACCATCAGCTCTTATACAGTGTACGCGTTCGTGTTCGTGTAAATATTTATAAATACCAAATAAATTCTTTAACCATTACCAGGGAATTTATATCTATTAATTCCCACGAGCCAGATGTATAGGTAACCATAGCCCGTACAGAATATATGCCAACTTTATTGAATTACTCGATAGATTTACTATTGAACAATTGTTTTTTAATTTATTAGCAAATTTCTTTTAGAGTTTTTTATCTTAAACTCGACAGGCAGGCTGACGGTCCACTTGATTGGTAGGTGGCTACCGTCGCCCTATAACACAAGCAACGCCAAAGGTGCTGAAAGTGTGCTGCCCATAATAGTAGGATTAGGAAGGGATAGAGAAATGGGCTAGGGAATCCCATACTCACTCACCAAAACACAACAGCACACATGCTATCACTTCATGGTGGTCTTTTATAAGGGGGTGGTTACTGCCGCCATACGGTCTGCCCAAATACTGCGAAATGCAGCGTGCCCTGCCACTACTTTTCAAATCCAGACCTGACTCAACTTTGAAAAGTTCATTGCCTAAGTAGACCTGCCGGGAATCGAACCCGGGAACCCTAGAGCAGAGCATTAAGGCCAACACTCTAACCACTCATACAACGGGCTCGTCAACTGTTCTTGTTCGATGCGAAGGACGCAGTTGACGTTTGTTAATTTGTTCTGATATTATTTTGCTTCATAATTATTTCATGAATTGTAAAAAATATCAAGTGTTCGGACACGTTGACAATAATGATGGTATAGTTACCGTCTACATCGCGTAGAGCAGGTTCCGCGGGCGGCACGTCCCTTATTTCCCCCTCAGCGTCTACTATTTCAGCCAAGCGATACTCTTCTGGCTGAAATTATTACCATACATGGCCGATTATATACATAGATAGCAAAATGTATGTATTTCTATTAAAAAATATGGAAGTATAGTCGAAATTCATTCGAAATAACGAAGATATTGTTACGTGCGGGGTGAGTCAAACTGCCGTGTAAGGGCAAAAATGAACTATTAATTTCCACAAACCAAGATGGCTTCCAAAAGGGCTAAACTTGTTCGATAAAACCGTTAAACTTGCCAAAAGTCGTCAATGATTCCCTTAATGAGTTGGCGGTTCACTGTCGCTTTCGAATCGCAGGATAGCTCAACTGTGACTCCCACCCGTCACTCTCCTATTTATATTTGGCGCCAAACGTCTCGATCTATTTTGAATTTACTAGAAATAAACAAGTATTGTAAACAAGCAATTATTTTTCTATTCCGTGATTGTAAATAAGTCCATTGAAAGTTCGGGAATGCTCTTTCTGTTGAATGTGAACTCTATGGTGTGAACGTAAGGATCAATTTCCTTTGACACTAACCAGAAAGTGGCGTGACTACTATCGATAGTGGGGAACCTTCGAGATTTTCGACCGGCCCGAGTGCTTTTTCCAGAATATTCCATGGTTAGTCGTAACAATATAATAAAAATAAAATAATTGTTTACCCAATTCGAAATTTAAATCCGCAATTAATCCGTTTTTTGATTTCGGTAACAAGTAAAACATGTCAAAATTGTTTTTTTGAAAAAATATTTAATGTACAACACGGTTAGTTTACGATTTTATTATAGATGTAGGTGGTAAGAAGTATCAAAACTGTTCCTAAAATCTTCATAAATTCATAAATATTCGTAAATTCATAATTCCTAAGATTCATAAAATCTTCATAATTATGCAATCTGCTTGAATGCCATTGTATTCAACAAAAAAATGGCATTCACGTAGAAAATCATCCAACCTTTTGTTTGTTTATTGATAGCAGCCCGTTGAAGTGTTTTCGTTACTTTAAAATGTTACAAACAACACATAGGCTATAATTTGTAAGATAAGCTTTAAATCCGAATCCGAGGACAAAATCTAGTATTTAATAGTCGACGCATATTATAATTGCGAAAGTTTGTAGAGATGTGTGGATTTTTGTAACTCTTTAATGCAGAAACTACTGAATGAATTTTGAAAAAACTTACAGTAATGTTGACGAAGTTGTTATCTTTGACGAAGTCGCAAAAAAGGCTAGTATATACATATAAGATAATTTTTTTATATTTTCGTGATTAGGACGACACAGTAAGTCAAACACAATTGAGTTTCTCTGTAAGAAAAGATTTATTGGTTATTTTATATTACATGAAATTAAAGTGTGTATTTACTTAGTGCTATACCAAAACTTACATACCTGTAAGAAAAGAAACGACATTTAATGTTATTATTAACAATGTCAGTTCCTAAATCACAATTAGAATACCTTAACAATTGATATTTTAAATTATTGTAAAAAACGTAGTGATTATATACTCTTTGTAAGATACCCTAACAATCACGAGATGTTTGTAGGGTATCTTTTCCATAGCTCACAAACTTCATTTGTCATGTCACTGCGCGTTCGATGACGTTTGATGCGCGGCAAAATACAAATTAAAGAAAATTACATTTTTTCTTTACATCTCCCCCCGTAAAGAAGATAAGATGAAGATGTCTTTTGATGCATGGTCTTCAATCGTAGGTTGGAGCTGGTGTTAGCTTTGAAATGTGGAAAAAGTTCGACTCTGATCTCCTATGGTCAGTGTTTATCTTGTAAATTGAGTTTGAAATTTTTTCTATAATTTTGTACGGTCCGAGTTTCAATTCATCAAGCTTCTTTCGATTCAGTTTGTTTCCATTCTCTATAAAAACAGTATCACCAACTTTGAAGTCTATATGTTTTCTATTTTTATCGTAAATTGTCTTGTTATAATTGTGTGATCTGATTGTATTTTCCAGAGCTTTTTTCCTGGCCTGGATTAAGTCATGGTCAGTCTTCTTTTGTTTCAGCTCATTTGGCAAAATCGTAACATCTGTGCCATAAAGTAGGTATTTGGGAGCATATCCAGTAACAGTGTGCTCCGTTTCATTGTATTTTTGTACACAGTTGTGGGCTACAGTTGTCCATGCCATTTTTGTGTCATGTTCGTTTATCTTGCACCTGATTTTATTGACCAATGTCTGGTTTAATCTCTCGTTTAAGCCATTTGAAAAAGGAGAGTTCACTGCTGTAAAAATTATGGGAATATATTTTTCATCCAAAAATATTTTAAATTCCTTAGAATTGATACCTGGGTATTGGTCTGATAGTATCAATTCAATGTTATCACTTTCTGTACAGTTTCTTATCAGTTTGATGAAATCATTCGCATTTTGAGTACTTGATGTTAGAATAAACGCATATCTGGTGAAATGGTCTAATAAAAGATGTAAATATTTCTTTGTTGATCTGGAACCTCCGAAGCCTCCAATGGTATCAATAGAGCATATTTGAAAAGGTATTGTGGCGGGGCCCAAGTGGGACATCAACCCACATTTAATTTGTCCCCTTGATTTATTCTTTAAACAGACTGTACAACTCTCACAGATTCTTTTTATATTCTTAGTCATATTTTCTGCTGTATACACTGAGCTAATCATTCTCTGCATTTGTTTAATTCCTATATGACCCAGATCTGTATGTACACTTTTCATAAAATCTATGCTAAATTCCTCTGATATAATAATTTTTTCTTTTTTCTTTACTTTTTTGTAGTAAACATTGTGTTTTTTCATTAACTTGTCTTTTCTGCATTGTATATATTTATTTGTAACTTGATCTTTTAGGATATCTTCTAGTGTTATTATATTAACTACTTTTAACTGCTCCTCTAGATTTTCATTTGGTCCAAGGACCGGGTTCCTGCTTAGGCAATCAGCTTCAATGTTGTATCTTCCTGGCGAATATTTAATTTGGAAATCATATTGTGATAAGTAGTATGTTAGATCTCCTAATTCTTCGTCTGTTCTAGATCTTATGTTCATATTCTCCAGTGGTTTATGATCTGAAAATACAGTGAACTTCCGACCTATTAATAGATGTTGCCAATACTTTACACATTCTTTAATTGCCAGGCATTCCAGATAGATAGCTTTCTTCCTTTTTTGTACTTCAGTCAATTTTTTTGAAAAGTATGCTACTGGTTTTTCTTCACTGTTCTTTTGTGGCTGTTTTAGTACTGCTCCTACTCCTAGTATACTAGCATCTGTGTATATGTGGATAGGTAGGTTTGGGTCAAAGATTGTTAATATTGGTTGAGAACATAATATTTGTTTCATTTCATTAAACGACTCCTGGCATGCATCAGTCCAGTCAAAGGTTTGTCCTTTTCTCAAAAGGTTATGCAATGGTTCCAATTTTATGGCTATGTTTGGCACATACTTATGATAAAAGTTTATTTTTCCCAGGAAAATAAGATAATTATAAGATAATTTTTTTATATTTTCGTGATTAGGACGACACAGTAAGTCAAACACAATTGAGTTTCTCTGTAAGAAAAGATTTATTGGTTATTTTATATTACATGAAATTAAAGTGTGTATTTACTTAGTGCTATACCAAAACTTACATACCTGTAAGAAAAGAAACGACATTTAATGTTATTATTAACAATGTCAGTTCCTAAATCACAATTAGAATACCTTAACAATTGATATTTTAAATTATTGTAAAAAACGTAGTGATTATATACTCTTTGTAAGATACCCTAACAATCACGAGATGTTTGTAGGGTATCTTTTCCATAGCTCACAAACTTCATTTGTCATGTCACTGCGCGTTCGATGACGTTTGATGCGCGGCAAAATACAAATTAAAGAAAATTACATTTTTTCTTTACATACATATAACTCGAATACGTTTCTCCAAATTTATATTCAATCTAAAAGAACGAAAGTGAATCTTATGGCATTTGATATCTCTAAATCTGAAGAGTTAGTTTGTCCGTTTGGAACTACCAGTCGGATTTTAAAAATTATTTTTGCATTTGATTGTCCAATTCTCGAATTCGAAACCTTAGAACTTTTAGTAGCCGAGACGGGTGAAACAGAAGTATATTAAAAAATAGGTATTAAGAGTAAATATTCTGTAAAATCAATGTTTTTATTAAAGGCAAGTGTGTCTTCACTAACGTTTATTATATAAATTACAAGCTAAGCAGTTCGAATTTTAAAAGTTACTTGAAAATGATGTCACACGCTTTGATTGGTGGGACTAAAACCAAATATGTACCAAAGTTTGTAGCGAAAACTAATTAGAATTATTATATTCCGTTTATCGATTTCATATATATTTATTATTATTTAAAAAATATACTTATTCATAAGTATTTAATTTTACCTATAACTATTTTTTGTTGGGTATGTCACAGAGCGCCATTCTATCTAACCTCAAACTATGCACAGTTTGTACTATGGAGCAACTGATAAATATTCTTATATACTAATTTTTGTAAATATATAACATCTGTACTAATATTATAAATGTGAAAGTAACTCTGTCTGTCTCGTCTTAACTACTCAACCGATCATCACGAAATTTTGTTGTCAGGGACATTGGGTACCTTTCACCAAGTATAACGAATAAGTACTGTTCCTTAGGAATAATCCAAAAATAAAATGTAACACTTGACGCCTAAAAGCTAGTAGAATATATAGCAAACATAAAGTCTAACACGAACAGACATATTCATGCATATAAATGTTTGTCTTGAGCGAGGATGGCGAGGCCAATCCTTTGTCATATTTTATTCTTTGCTTCTATTTTCTATTCTATGCTTCTATTCATAATTTGTGGTGATTACATTAGATTCATTTACATTCTAATACCACGTATATTAGAAATGGTGACCACTCGTTTTAACGGCGAAGCAAACTAACCCGCGGCATTCCAAGCGGGCTAGCATGTTGGGCTATAAATCATAACTGGTCACAGAGCAGAGATCTGTGATATTTAATGATTACCTTAATGAGTTCCCCATAGTCATCGGCCCTGGAGCGCTCCTCGTGGCAAGGGTACATGGCGTGGTGTCGCTTATTGCTCTTGAAACACCCCGTGCCCACTGCGCCCACGCCCGTCCCGCGCATGACCGGGATGTCGTGGCGTCCCGTCACCACCCACATCTCTAGTTCCCCGTCCGAATCGGAGTCCGATGATATGCCGCCGGCCTCCTCCCTGCTCACATACTAATCTTTACTGCTACGTAATAAAAGTCATAATCGTTTCAACAACAATTCACTAACGCCTTGTAGAATACAAAAGTAAAAACATCAATTATAGCTGAACAACTGAATTTCGATTATTTTAATTTTATAAAAATAGATGAAGATTTAAAGACATGCTTATTTAATTGATGTCATCATTACATTTCAGCCATAGGACGTCTACTGCTGGACATAGGACTCCCCCATAATTTTAATAACTACCCCATCTACTTGATGTGGTACAATACATTCAGAAGTCATAAAGTAGAAAGTGCATTTTTAGTAAGTATAATCACCTCCATTGTGGAATAATGTGAAGTGTACTGTTGTTTCGTTCCGTAAGGGTTGTTAGTCGGTTCGGCATAGCCTAACTGGGGTAACTGGGGTAGAGGGTTCAACAGGTCGTCTTTTGCCACATTTGCTCCTGATCAACAGGTCGATTCCTGATTATTTTATATTATTTACATTCTGCATACTCAGATGTCACGTGTACCAACAAAAGTTATGTTAGTTACGATCGGTACACACAGATGTTATAAGTTCATTTTTCGACGACAGATGTTGCTGCGCCGGCAAATTGTAATGCGCTATCGTTTTCTTCAATGTGGACTACAACTTCATACAAGATTTCGACGTCCCAGCTGTCGTACAAATATCAAATTATGTGACAGAAAACGTAACGCTTTTATTAATTTGACTCATAAAATATCCATACCCGGGGCTTTATATGAAAATCGATTCTTAAGGAGTAAACTCCATAAATATTCAGAACTTATTGAATTATTCAGGACTAATTAATCACTTACATTTACCACCAGTTCAAATTGCATATTCTATGAAGATGAACTGGCAACAGACCTTTTTAATATAAAAAGTGAGTAAGTTGACTTAGTTTGAAACAGTAAAAGTATGCATTAATAATTTACAACTGGTATTGCTCAACTGAGTGCAATTATGGTATATTTTTTGTAAAATCAAATACAGCAAGGCTCACTTGATAGAGTTGTTAATCTTCGTTCTTTGCTGGTGAAGAAACTCTTCCAGTTCTGCACCTTCCAATCTCACTCTCTTCCTCACCACAAATTCTATAGTCCTATCTCCACCTTTCTCAATCAGATCTCTGGCTAATGTGCCCGGGGATGTTCTGAAATAAAATAAATAAAAAAATTGCACTAACCACAAATTAAATCACAAGTATATTTTAATTTACTTTTGAAATTATAATTTTTAATGGATATGGGATATAGGGATAAGTCTTTTAATCGTCAGAATGAACGATATAATTTAATTTTATATTTCCTTTTTTTTTTGCTTAATTAACACAAGCAACGTCACAGGTGCTGCAAGTGCGCTACCGACAATAGTACAAATAGGATTAAGATTGAGGGATAGGGAAATGGGCTCTGGCATCCCTTAGTAACTCACCGAAACACAACAGCACACATGCGGTTATTTCAAGGTGGTCTTCTGTAAGGGGGTGGTTACTGCCGCCCCAAACGGGCTGCCCAAATAACTGCTAAACGCAGTATGCCTTGCCACTTCTTAAATCGTATCCTTATGACCCACATTATCAACTGTGGTGTCAGTACATAATATAAAGTAAAGTTCTCCTTTTTCTCTGTGTGTCTGTCTCTGTATGTTATGCGCTAATAGCGGAAAGTTGTGAACAATTTGTTCCTGATTGTATCTATGGAAAGAGAAATTTCTGAGGATGGTTTATATGTCAGTATAATTCATGAATATCTTATTTATATATGTCGAATTATCACGGTTTTTGTCAAAGAAGGCGGCCGGGTTCAGCTAGTTGAAAATAATTGACATTTTTTCCATAAAAAAAATGTCAATTATTTTATTATTAGTAGTCCTCACCTGGCTGTTAACACGATTGAGTTGACCGCGTGTGGTGCCCATTGATAAAACAAATCCCTCGCGAAGCCTGTCTCCAGATCAGGGAACGATGCCAGCACCACTTTTGGTCCGGGGATCCTGGTCACTTCAGCCACCGAATGGCACAGTTGCAAGTGTCGGAGGGCGAACGGGTTGCTTCGGGCTCCTTCGAAGGCGCGCGTCAGCTTATCGCTCATCCATTCAATCTGGGAAGATTCATAGACTTCATGACAAACCGAGCCCCTTTCGGCGGATAATAATATAAAAGATAAAAATTAAATTAAAATTAGACTAATTTGTGCAAAATCTATAAATAGTGTGGGGCATAGTGCGCTCCGTCCGGCCGTCTGGCGGTAGTTAACCTGCCCCTTACAAAAGACCACCGAAGATAAAAGCGCGTATGTTGTTTCGGTAATTGAGTAAGGGATGCCAGAGCCTCAACATTTGTGCTATCAAAATCAGCAGCACAATTGCAACAACTGTGGCATTACTTGGGTTAATAGGCAATATTATCTTATATAAGGTATATTATTTTCGACGATAGATGTCGCTGCGCCAGCAGGTTATAACACGCTATCGTTTCGTTCTTCAACGCGGACTACATTTTTCATACAAGATTTCGACGCTCTAGAGAAAATAATTAGGGAACATAAATACATGCGTCAGGTGTCGCACAAATGTTAAAGTGACAGATAACGTAAAGCTTTTGAGTTAACGCTTGTATTAATTTTACTCCTAATAACGTTTCCATACAGGGTCTTATATAAAAATTGATTCTTAAGGAGTAAACTTCAATAACTTTGGTATAATAAGGGAATAGTAACTAAGGTAATAATAGGAAATACAGAGGCCAGTGTAGGGACTTATAGCATTTGATCCTGAAATGATTATAGCATTTTATATTTCAGCTGAAAAATAGGAACCACAAATCACGCAGACATGACCTAGCTCATGAGAGGAGGAATTTAAACCTATACTGATGTGACATCAGTGGACAATTTGATCTAGTTAAAAACAACATAGATTAAATACTTAGGAGCTCAAATGCAGATATGGGCGTAGCTTAGTATTGTAATTAAAAAATAACATTGTTCTGATGGTATTAAATGTAGATGGCTAGATGGCGTTTCAAAATCGTTACGAAATAAAAATATAAAAGTGAAACATTTTTTTTTTTCATTAAAATGTTTGTTTGATATTAGTGGCGATATCTAATTACTTGCTATGAATTTTAGATTACACTAACATGTATGGCGATTTTTCATCATATTATCCTCCTCCAGATCCATAGATCAGAAACCTCTTACGAAAAAGATCTTGTCTATGATGGACATGAGGAAAATGGCTAATAGCGGTTTTATTTAATATGTGGTCTACGACGAAAAAAAATGAAACAGGACCACCTGGGACTCACTTGCGACTTGGCGAACTCTACAACATTGTAGCTGACGTTGGAGAGGACGAGGAGTGAGTACGCAACTAGGCCAGAGTCCCTGTTCCTCCACAATTGGTCCAACATGTGCGCCAATTCGAGGACACGTCCCGCTGTGTCCGTGCACACTAGCACACAACCTCCACCTCGCAGCGTTGACAGAATTGTTGCTGGAAAAAAAAAACACGGCACACTGTATCAACAGTCATAAATTTAGCATCTCGTCTGGCAGCAGTAACCACCCCCTTATATAATAACAAACGTGATATAACCATGCGTATGCTGTTGTGTTTAGGTGAGTGAAAAGGAATTCCAGAGCCCAATTTCCTATAGCCTTAATCACTTGCAGCTTGCAGCACTTGTGGCATTACTTATATTTGTTAGGCTAAGTCGGTCAACCTTTACATAAAAAAATAACAAACAAAAACTGCTAACTAGTGACTTAAAAATGACAATTCACTTAAAGAAGTAATTATGAAAACTCGCAGTTAATATGAGATCACCCAAACAGATCAAATTTGCAAACCATCCAAATTGTGACAAAAATATTAATTACAAGACCAGTGTCTCAAAATATAAAACTACGCATAGAAACATTTAAAAGAAAATTTCTTATTTTATAGTAATATTTATAAAGTAGGTAATCCGACCAATATTACTATATACAATTTGAGGATATATGGATGTTTGTTAAATTTTAATTAACATCACATTAACTGGTAGAATATAATTTATAAAGATACGCCGAAAAGAAGTTATTATTAAATTAATGTTTTTATATCAAACTATGATGACAATGTGAATAAGTGGTTTAAGAAGTAGGTTATGAGAATTTGTGAGGAAGTTCTGGATTCGTGGCTTTAGCAACTATAGTCGCCTTCACGAGAAGCTGTAAATAATGTAAAACATTCATGGGCTCACAACATTTGGATCGAATAATAATTATATATAACACAACAGTTAACCAAAACGACACTGATTTCTAACTAATAAAAACAAAATGAAATAAAAACCAAAATTAGTAATACAGTCCAATATATAACTTAATTCGCAAAAACACCAAGCAACCCTATGGGCATTTTAAACTCCAATGACTTATTGAGAATGAGTCGTTAAAATTGCGGACCAAAGGTTTACCTTCGCTTCTTTATAACCCGGTCAAATTAAACTGCTTGCGAGCGTCGAAGTATGCGTTATACAGATACATTCCTTGATAATTGCCCGTGTGGCAAGTTTGTTTGTATATAGTATTAGCGACCCGCCTTCCGCTTCGCCCGGGGTGCAATTTTTATATATAAGAACATTCCCTGTTTATCCCTCTTTCCATTAGTGAAAACTGAATTAAAATCGGTCTACCCGTTCACGCGTGATGCCAAGGGAAATAGGGATTCATTTTTATATACAGGGTGGAATTTTGTAATGCCACCTGAAGGGAAAGTACTCTTAATACTGTAGATAGAAAATTTTACACAAAGAAAACATTCTTTTATTTTTGAAAAGAAAGAAAACTACATTCAAAGATTTTCGAAAATTCGCTTGCCACACCCGGGAATCGAACCGACTAAAATTACACCCTGTACTATTATTGCATCGATCGTTAGTATCAATTATAAGGATGAAATCTCTCTAACAAACTTGATAACTACTCGAGTGAATCCTGTTCGTGTTCATGAAACTAACAGTCAACTAAGATTTTCTTTCAACGTTTGGTGCGGAATTATGAGAAATATGGTTGTGTTAGTCCACGTGTACGAAGGTCATTTAAATACTCAAGTATCTTGAAATACTGGATCTCTTAAGAAATGAGTTAAATAATTTCCCCGAGGAAGAGCGAAACCAAATAATTCTACAGCAAGATGGTGCTCCAGCCCATAACAGCAGAATCACTACTGCCTACATTAATAACCATTTTAATACCTGGATTGGTACAAACGGCACAATCACATGGCCTGCGAGATCACCGGATCTCACCCCTTTACATTTTTTTTTTGTGGGGATATGTGAAAAATCAAATTTACATTAAACCTTATGCGAATGTAAACGAGTTGAGAGTTGAAGTTCAGAATACGATTTATAATATTCACCACAACACGTTATTAAAGGTTACTAGAAATGAATTCGTTAGAAGAATAAATTTGTGTATCCAAGAAAATGGAGCCCATTTCGAGCAACTAATTAGTTAGTTTACCATTTTTTGTAAATAATTAAAATAATAATTTAAGATTTCATGGTTTTCCTTTCATTTAATTTATCAAGTTTGTTAGAGAGATTTCATCCTTATAATTGATACTAACGATCGATGCAATAATAGTACAGGGTGTGATTTTAGTAGGTTCGATTCCCGGGTGTGGCAAGCGAATTTTCGAAAATCTTTGAATGTAGTTTTCTTACTTTTCAAAAATAAAAGAATGTTTTCTTTGTGTAAAATTTTCTATCTACAGTATTAAGAGTACTTTCCCTTCAGGTGGCATTACAAAATTCCACCCTGTATATAGATTTATGATCTGTGATAATGTAACTTTAAATTAATTGATATTAAGAAGAGATGCTAAAACTCACCTAATAAATTATCTACCACAAAATATACCTATAACAGGAAATTAATCAATAGTTAATACACTTACTCATGAGTTTTTCATCTCTCAATCTCCTCCTAGGTTGTGAATAGTCTGCATTCATGGCACCCAACAACATCAAGGAGGGTCTCATTAGTTTTTCAATTTCACAGCCATTCAAATGCCTCTCCTTTTTATGGTTGAAGTCGGGCGCGTATACTATGTCTTCCTCTCCGGGCGCTGCGACGCGCCATACTGTGCCGCCTAGAGAGTGGCCCGCAGGAAGTGGCGTGATGCGCAGTCCCAGACCTTTCCCTTAAATACATAATTATATATTGTTTAGTCGCAGTTTATTAGTGTACTAGAGAGACTGATGCTGTGATTAGAAAAAAAACGACGGATGAACTCTTCGACGGACTCTTCAACGAGTCCATTGGTCAAGTATATATAATCTGGTGGCTATGTAACCACTCCCTTACAGAAGACCACCATGAAGCTCACACATTTATTATTCATATTTTCAAATTTTAATTTATCAAACCTTGCAATAGGTTTTGCAAAAACGTTAGCTTGTTCCATGTACTTACTTGTAAAATGTAAAAAATGCTGTTAATTTCGCTTTAAATAAATTAAAGAACTTCCCATCACTTCAATAGAATGGTTTTGTCAATAGGTCAGCCCTGGATTTGTCAATAGGCCGTATAGGCCGCGGCCTATGGGCGGCAACGGCTTAGGCGGCGGCGGATTTTAGATGGTTTTCGCACGCTTTCGGAAGCCATCAAATTTAATTACCTAATAAAGACCTAGGTATCTACCTAGGCCACGAGAAAGAGGCGGCACAAAGTGAAGGGGCTTATACTCAAGAAAAATATAAATCCGGCACTGCAATAGGCTGATATTGTTTTTATCACAATACAAAACTACACAATATAATATGATTTTAAAGTCTTTTGTAAGGTAAATTATTATCAGTCAGTGCTCATTTTACCCCTTCTTCTCTGTTACAGAAACTGGTTTCTTTTAATTCTATAGATTATTTTTTTCTCACCAATTATATTTAAAACCCTATTATTATTAAATATCATTGACTCTGACAGACAAGTCATTGATATGTCTATGTGCTTGTTTGTACTGTACTAGTAGGAGTAGATTTATTTGGCATTTAGGAGTATTGAAAAATATATTATTTTAAATTCCTTTTAATTATTCTTGCAACTTTTGTGAGTACATAATCTATACATACATAAATATTTTTAATCGACATAGTAACTCTTAAAATTCAGAGGTGCAATCCCAACTGTGATCTGAACATGTACCTGCCTTTTGGCTACCATATATATGCCCCAATGTAACTTAGACTTGCCTATAAGTGGGCTTGTGATTAACTCAATAGACTCTAGGCTTTTTTGAAACTGTTACATTATTAAAGGCTAAAAAAGTTAAAATATGCTTGTCATCTTAACTGTTCCATTCAGTCAATTCAGTCATTAGTCAGTCAATCAGTATCAATCATCCGCATGATATCTTACGGTATCATGCATCATCAGCCTTACATTAGTGTTCTCTTGAAGGTTTGCCTTAAGAGAATTAACCCATATACCTGCTAGTTAAAATATATTTTCAGTCAGTATTTTGTGTAAGAATAAAATCTCACCTTTCATATCGACACTTTGATTGTATTTCAACTGTACAATTTTATCAAATGCTGCATCAACATCATCCAAGGTAAACAATTCAAAGTCTGAAACGTTCTTATGAGATTGGTATAAGTCGTACATAAACATTTGCCCCATCTTGTATACGGGTAATGTGGCATATATAGGACAATTCAATCCAAGCTTTCCAACTGCATATGGTAAAGCACCTAGGTGTAATGGATCAGAGTGTGAAAGTAGTACTGCGTCTATGGTGTTTACATGCCTGAAAAAATATGAGAAAAATACTTTTTTAATTATTAATATCCAAGTGCATTACCACTGTTCTAAAACAAATTTTATTCGACCAAAGCTGAATTCATTCACCACATTCTCAAGAAATATCTATTGCTACACATCTTGTTATGCTTTTGTAAGCTGTGTAACCTGGCTTAAAAACTACTATTTTTCAGTCAAATAATAGTTATAGCTCATAGGAACTACCAAATGATTTAGGTATGATCTAAATATGGTATCTATACATATAATAAAATCGTAAATGAGCTGTGTCTGTACATTAAATATTTTTTCAAAAAAACATTTTGCAGATGTTGTACTTATGTTATTTTTGTCTGTGCGATTGTCCACGCTAATCTCAAAAAGGGTTCAACAGATTTGAATGAATGTATTGTAGTTACTAGCTTCTTAACATTTAGTTTTTGTTTCATTCCAATCGGTTTACAAACAAAAAAATTATGCACTATACGGAATACCACACGTACAAAGTTGCGGGCTCAGCTAGATATATAGATCACATATAAAATAAAGAAATATTTACCTATTAGAGGTTATTTAAAAACACTTCTAGTTGCTAATGGTAAGCCAATAAATTAAATTAATTGCTAATAAAAAACACAATAAAATGCCTTTTTTTTTATTAATACCTAACAATTAGTTATAAAACATAAATTTTATCTTACGTTAACTTTTTTGAATGCGAGAAATAACAATAAACATAACCTCAAAACGTTACCTTTTTAATTCTCTTATAAAATCCATATTAAATTTCTCATCCCAACCGCAATCGAGAAGAAATTTGAACTCGTCTATTTGAAGTACGTAACAGGGGGGAGACTCGTCTCCAGCCCCTGATATGCAGTGAACTTTGATGATGGAAGTCATGTTTTATATACGTTCCTTTTCAAATTTAATAATAATGAAAATAATACGATAAGATAGTATTATTTCAAAATATCATATCTGATTCCTATAAAGATTCACAAACAACAATAACCATCTGTAATCTAAATTTTAGTTTTCGGCAGCGGTGAATTGAATTGAATTGATTACAAATATAATTTATTTATTGGACGTGGTTGGTTGGTTGATTGAAGACTTAAGAGCTCTTTGTTTTGACTTTGACAACTGACAGTGACAAATAAGTTGACGGATGTTTAACTCCTTTCACCATAATTTAGTCTATTCAACGTTGGATAAAGAGGGAGAATAGAGGATCGACTATGTATGATGTGTTAATGTATTTGAACTTAAATACTGGCTGACCTAAAAAGGTTAGATATTAAAACAGAGAAAAGAAAATATAGAATATATTTTGACGTGAAAATTTAGTTGAGTTGTGTTTTGTACATCAGATGGAAATGTTACAAGTTATTGTGAATATTTTAAGGTATTTAAAATAAATAAACAAGATAATGTGCACCATCTAAGTTGATCTGTTATTTTACATCGATCCCAAGAGTATTAAAAATCGAAGTATAGATGGAGTAAATCACGAAGAAAATCCAATAAGATGATGGACCACTATGAAAACTAAATACAGAAATAGTCTGTTATCACTCGAAAATAATTTACTTATGAGTGCTTGCAAAGATGATCCACGTATAGAAATACTTTTAAGTGAGAAACAATGCCAAATATCGCATTAATTAATTAATGTTCATATTAATCTATAGAGGTTAAGGTGATGCATCCTCCGTGAATGTACTGGCATAATTTCGAAGAGATTTGGCGTCTCTTATGAAGAGATTTGGCGTCTCTTATGAAGAGATTTGGCGTCACAAGAATCCGAACCACTGTATTTCTCCCACAGGCGAACGGGAAAATAGAGCGATGGCACCGTACCATGAAAGCGCACTAATGGCGCGAAATTGATCTACCAACTGGACGGAAGAGTTACCTACAATATTACTGGGTCTACGTACAGCACTACGGGAAAACAATTTCTGTCCTGCTCAGATGACATACGGCACTAGTTTCCGCGTTCCAGGTGATTTTTTCTTGCCTACGACAACTCAATCGAGGCTAGATCACGAATATGTACGCCAGCTCACTTCTGCGATGTCTTCACTATCACCGTGCGAACATAAAGAAGCAACCCCACATAAGACCTTCGTGTATAAGGATCTCGCAACTTGTACACATGTTTTTCCGAGGAACCACACCGTACGCCCTCCGCTGACACCTCCGTACGATGGCCCCTACGAAGTACTTGAGCGGCACGAAAAGTTTTATAAAGTCCAGTTACCTCTTCGCACGTCAATTGTATCGATCGATCGTCTTAAACCGGCATACATCTGTAAAGTGGAAGAAGATGACACCTATAATATCAACTCGAGACCCGTAAAACAGCAGCAGCGTGTGGAACCTCCCACAACCACTGCGTCAGAAGAGCCCTACGTAACTAGAAGCGGCCGACCAATTTGCAAAAACGTACGTTTTGCTTCAGGGGGAGTGATATAGAGGTTCAGGTGATGCATCCTCCGTGAATGTATTGGCATAATTTCGAATCTGTTTTGAATATTTAAAATCGAACGAGAAGTTGACACGAAATGAAAAGAAACAAGTGCAGAGAGACAGACGACGACGACGGGCAATTAGACGAAGACTGCGAGGATCGAAAGAGCAGACAGAGGATTCAAGATTTCTCATCTTCACGTTGATGAGCAAAAGCCCCTGAAGATACCAAGAGAAACATCTTTGTGGCAGTGTTTTTCAAATATATAAAAAGTATATATAGTGATTTGTTTAATGTAAATATTTTTGATTTTTTTATGGTGAAATTTTTATTCTTTATATTTGTGAGTGTTTTGTGAGTGTCGATTGTTTATTTTGTGAATATATATTTCTCTTGTGTACAGACAATAAATAGTATTTATTTCTTGTGTTTTGGAGTCAATATATAGAATAGTTTTGATGTAGGACAACCGCTCCTACAAATCATTTTATTGAAATAAAGTAAGCTATTTTTTCATGTTATTTATTACATCTTAATATTTGGTTTTATAACACTACACTAAAATGCATTCCTTTAATAAACGAATCTTTTGTACCTATATGTAGTTTATATTTATTATTTTTCAACACCCCCCCAGGATCGCGACCCCCCACTTGAGAAACGATGGTCTAAAATATTATTTGTAAGATCATCCTAAATATTCACTTTATGGGAACTATTGTTCAAGATCTCTTTGGAGTCTTCATCAATGAAAACTTTTATGTCGTCATGTTTTATATCTTGCATGTTATCGCATATCTTATTATCTAAAGCGTTTTTTCTTGGTAAAGCTTGAAAGTTTTCTGCTTCCATATTTTTAAAATCAGCTTCACTAATCGTCATAGTATCTTGCGTAAAAGGTATTTCATTTAAATTTTTAGTATCTGTTTTACTGGTCATATTCTTATCCGTATCAAATATTAGAGAGATGTTTACTTTCGAATCTTCCACATTTTTCTTGCTGTTCACTTCAATAAAAGACGTGCTATTCACGTGGTTTAACTCATTGCTTAAGGCTTTTTCTTCTAGCCTATTAGATGTTTCTTCACGTTTCGTTTCTGAAAAAAAAAAAGAATACTTTATAGCCATTAATATGATTTTTAGTTAACCCAAATAATATTATTATACTCTTTGATTAACCCTAACCTTCAAAAGACACGTGTACAAAGAGCATTTTGAGTGAAGCAATTTTTGTTAGCTTGAAGAAAATTGATAAAAAGGAATTTCGTGTGTTAATAAACATTGCTTTTTGGCAAAAAAGAAATACTGTTGAAGGCAAGACTTGGCTTGATAAACATTATTCGGACTTTGCACAAGGAAAATCAACCCTTGAGAAGTGGTTTGCTAAGTTTAACGAGGCGAAATGAGCATCAAGGTAACAACCAGGGTGCATCGTGCACGCAGTGGACACCCCAAAGATTGTTACCGACGAAAACATCAAAAAAGTCCACAAAATAATTTTAGATGACCGCAAAGTGAAGTTGATCGAGATAGCTGAAGGCTCTAAAGATATCAAAGGAACGTGTTGGACATATCGTGCATGAATATTTGGGTATGCGAAAGCTCTGTTCGAAATGGGTGCCGCGCGAGCTCACAATCGACCAAAAACAACAACTAATTCACGATTCTGAGCAGTGTTTTTTATGGTGGAACTGCTCAGTCCCACATGGCTCCATCATTTCACACCAGTATCAAAACTGATGGCTGCACGTGGTGAACCGACTCCAAAGCGTGCAAAGACGCAACAGTCGACTGGCAAGGTTATGGCATCAGTATTTTGGGATGCGAATGGCATATTCATCGACTATCTTAAAAAGGGAAAAGCCATCAACAGCCCACTATTACATAGCGTTATTGGAGCGTTTGAAACTTTGAAGGACGAAATCGTGGAGAACGCCCCCATTTGAAGAAAAATAAAGTGCTGTTTCATCAAGACAGTGCACCGTGTCACAAATCAATGAAAACGATGGCAGAATTGCATGAATTGGGCTTCGAATTGCTTCCGCATCCACCGTATTCTCCAGATTCCGGCCAGCCGCAGGGCCTCATTCGTGTTCTCAGACCTCAAGAATTTAGAGGTAATCGCCGAAACCGAGGCTTATTTTGAGGCTAAAGACAAATCGTACTATAAAAATGGTATCGAAAAATTGTGTGACCGCTATAATCGTTGATTTGCCTTCGAAGGCAACTAACTACATTGAAAAATAAAATAAATTTTAACAAAAAAATTTTTTTTTCTATATTAGCCTACGAACTTTTCAGACCACTTAATACCTACAGAACTAAATATTAAGACAAAACAAAATCTCAGATGAAAAGAATAAAAGTACAGCATATTAGATACTACTGAAAATAATTATCTCGGAGACTCTCCACTAAAAGAAAACTACAAAGTACTTGGTAAATTTATTCCGTGTGAAAAGTTGCGCCAGTCGGAAAAACCGATTGAAAATGGACCACAAAATTTACGGCCGCCACCTGATGCGTTTTACGTTTCTCGTTTACTTGCGGTAATAACTTTTTGTAGCCAGTTGCAAGCTGACGTCTGAGCCAATAGACGTGCTCATATAAAACTTCTACTGTTTCATCTCGGAATCATTACTATTAAGCATAGGTACAGCTCGGTTTTAGCTAATATGCACATGTATACAGTGAAAGCAGATTTATTTTCATGTGAATGTGAATCCATCTTCACATGAATGAAATACCTTGAGTACCTTTGAATGTTTTTTTTTTTTAATTTTAAGATCGGCAAACAGCAACGCCTACAACTCAAGCAACGCCAAAGCTGCTGCAAGTGCACTGCCGACTACAGTAGGATTAAGGATGAGTGATTAGGAGGGGATAGGGAAATGGACTCTGGCATCCCTTACTCCACTCACCGAAACACAACAGCACACGTGCTATTATTTCACGGTGGTCTTCTGTAAGGGGGTGGTTACTGTCACCAGACGGGCTGCCCAAATGACTGCGAAACACAGTCTACTTTCCAGATCCAGACCAGAGCCAAATTTGAAAAGTTTATTTTTCAAAGTTGACCCTGCCGGGAATCCTAGAACAGAGCGTCAAGGCAAGCACCCTAACCACTCATCATATTTTTATAGTTTTTCGCAATGGGTTCTACTCGATAGTTATTTTTATCGGTAGCTTTTTTTAACTATGTTAAAAATAATATACAATAACCTAGCAATACATTTAGTGACTGACAATTATGGATTATTCATTGTTATTATTGTGTTATTTGCATGCTGTTTTATATGGAAGATTAGATATCCGCTAGTAGCGGGGCAAGGCCCAAGCTACCGATGGTTAGGACTGCAGAGTGAGGAATCTCCTGACAATTCGTGCCGTGTCAAAAGAAGTGCCGCCTTCTTTATCTGTCCCTTGATCCAGCCATCTAGCGAGTGCCTCGAGATGTTGGTCGAGGCTCTTCGCTATAAGATCGTTCGCCGAGACGACTATCGGGACAATAACTGTCGAATCGACGTCCCACATGGCGGTCACCTCGTGAGCCAAGCCAATGTACTTTGGTAAGCTTTTCTTTTTCGACTTTTACGAGGTTTTTGTCATGCGGGCGGGACAGCTATGTTAACAAGCATCGTCCGGCGCTGAGATCGGTCGTAATAATAATAATAATAATAATTATGAATAAAACGAAAGGAGCAGGAATATTATAAACAATATTATTATTATTTTTATGTTAAAATCGGCAGACAGACTGACGGTCTACTTGATGGTAGGTGGCTACCGTCGTCTATAACACAAGCAACGCCAAAGATGCTGCAAGTGCGTTGCCGACTACAGTAGGATTAAGGATAAGGGATTAGGGAGGGATAGGGAAATGGGCTCTGGCATCCCTTACTCACCGAAACACAACAGCACACGTGCTGTTATTTCACGGTGGTCTTCTGTTAGGGGGTGGTTTTATTGATAAAACAAACCAACAACTACACAAAACATGTAGTAAAGTATAGGAAAATAATTTTACAAATGTGACCAAAGCGAATGATGAACACCGAATGACAAGAATTTAACAATAAAAGCTAGGTATCTACCAAAAACGATAGGTATAATTAGAAAATCTACATTAGCCGTTAACAATTTGTTACATGTTTGTTTGTTCGTATGTAGGAGGTAAAACTACTCATCCGATTTTAAAAATTCGTTCGCCAATAGTTATAATAGAATTTCAGGATTCACATAGGCCAAATATTCCTCACAGGCGTAGCCGCGGGCGCCAACGAACGCTTGGCTAATGTCAGGCGTCAAATGTCATGTCATATATTGTTTTACATATTTTGTCAATCTTTTATTTCTCAACGCGGACGAAGGCGCGGGCCACAGCTAGTTGTTAATAATTTGAATACGTCACATATAGGTACATATTTAATTGTTGTATTTTATTTTTATAGGAGTCTATTTTATTTATGGAACAAGTCCGTTAACAAGTCCCAACGGAGGATCTGTTTGCTCTGTTTGCTCCAAGCTACAAAACTCTCAGCACTGATTCAATCGCAAAAATTAGTAATTTGGAAAATCCATTGTAATTAATGCATTTGATGATTTTTTCTATATTTCAATACTTGCATTGTAAACTAATTTTGTAATGTAAGTGCAATATTCACCGCAATGAGACGAGATAACGAATTTATCGTGAACTTCATTATACTCAGATGAATAGCTAATTTCCAAAAGTTCGCTTCAATAATCGATTTTGTCAGGAATGGAATCAAGTACATTTTAGTTATAGGGCTAACGTATTACCCATTCGACCATACATGAGATTCAAACTTAAGAACCACTTACCATTAATTTTTTTAACAATAAAATTAAGCAATAAACACAGGAGGAAAAGAGTAATTGCAATCAAACAATAAATCCACCATTGCAGTTTTAACGCCTGAAAAAATAAATTGTAAGTTGTTACGAAATGCAATAGGAAAAAGCAAAAACCACTAAAAAATAGTTTTATACCTTCATAATTTTTACGATAAATGAAATGAACCTTACTATTGCTTTGAATTTCATTGTTCATATGACTAAAACGTAGTGATTATAATTATTCTCTTTGCATATGACAACTTCGTGTTTCATGGCATTTGATATTCATATTTTTTTTTAAACAAGAGAAATGGCCTCATACATAGTTAGTAGGTATAATAGTGTTCTGTGGTTAATGAAGTGTAGGTATACTTTAGCGAGCCTTGTTTCTAAACTGTTTTCCTTTTAGATATGAACGTGTATCAATGATATAATGTTACAAAGAGAATAATTTTGCAGTGACGGGTTTGGGGTAACTTAATTAATACCAGTGATTTAATCAATTATACATAGATAATCAGTCAACAATTGGGGATGAAGATAAATTTGTAATTTATAACCTTTTCCAAACTAAATTAAATTAATTGAACACAACAATTTCAATGATTTGCCTAATTTATTTACCTATTTATAATAGTAGAATTTATTGTATTAATTTATCCCTATTTTATTAGAGCCCATTTAAGTACATTAGTCAATTAAATTTAACTTTAAAGTTAACTTTAATTATTTCATTTGTAATTTTTGTGGTTATGTATGTATAGGATGAATAAAGCTTTATTATAATTTATTTTTACTCTTAATACAAAATTTTTTGGAATACATAAATAAAAACAATAAATATTATTAAAAACTTAAAACTTAAAATTAAAAAGCGCTTGTAGCGGGACAAGGCCCAAGCTACCGGTGGTTAGGGCTGCACAGTGAGGAACCTCCTGACAATTTGTGCCGTGTCAAGAAGTACCGCCTTCTGTATCTGTCCCTTGACCCAGCCTTCTTGTGAGAGCCTCTTCAGTTGTTGGTCGAGGCTCATCGCTATAAGACCGTTCACAGATACAATTATCGGGACGATATGGCGGTCACCTCGTGAGCCAAGTCTATGTAGTTGCTAACCTTTTCTCTTTCGGCTTTTACGAGGTTTTCGTCATGCGGGACAGCGATGTCAACAAGTATTGTCCGGCGCTAGGATCGGTCAATAAAAACGATGTCAGGCTAATTGTCGCTACAATAGTCCTGTCCGTGATTATGGAGCGATGCCAGTAGAGCGTAGCATGACCATTTTCGAGAATAGGTATGGGAACATACATGTAGTACGGTACCTCAAACTCGATAAGATTATATTAAAGGGCGAGTTTCTGATGAATGATCCTAGCTAATTGGTTATGTCTGTGCAAATGATCGCCATTAGAAAGATGAGCACAACCGGAAAATAATATGCCCGAGTGTCTTTCCAGGACGGTGGCATGTCCGACAGATGTCGACCGTACCATTCTTCAGGCTATATTTCCGGTAATTGTTCGTCTTAATAACTTCGTCTGCAATGGCTAAATTTCAGTTTCCCCAAACAGGTCACCGAAATTTAGCCAGTTCACTGACATGAGCCAATTCACATCAGGTCCCGTAAGGGCCTTGTAGAATCTCCCATGCAGCAGTGTCTGGCATAAAATGATCGAATTAATGCATAGGTAATTGTGGCACTAGGTACTCTTTGGTTAAATTTTTGATTAAAAAAATAAATAAAACAGAAATTGTACACGAAAGGCGGACTGCCGAGATTGGAAGGCATTTCGTGGGCTATTCATATTGTCTGAGTTATGATCGATGAAGAGATGGTTCGAGTGACAGACGCGCCTGTCATTCTAACACGTACGAACGTATGGAATATTTCCCTATGTGACACAGATGTTCAATGCAACTTAGATATGGCATTATTTTTAAAAGTAATAACTGTACAATTCACAAAAAGTAAACAAGAAACTTTTTCTATTAGTGAAAACCGTATCAAAATTGGGTGGTTTAGAAAAAGTTAGCAGAGAAACAGACAGAAACGGACAGCGACTTTATTTTATAATATTATAGATACCTATAGAAAATATAGGTATAGATATAGATTCCCTATAGCATGCATAAAATATTTTGAGTATTTTATACTTACTTATGACAGTAATAGGTTCTGTCCGAGACTTTGTTCTAGTATCTTTGTAAATTATTGTTTACTAGTGACCCGCTTCCGGATTCGCAAGGGTGCAATTTTTTATGAAAATAAATATAAAAATCTTGTTTGAATTCGCTTTATGAGTCTCGAAGACTCCTAAAAAATAGTGGGCAAACTGCTTCAGTCAGAGTTCATCGTATGCGACAGTGCTTACAAAAGAATGGAGACTACTTCGAAAAACAATAAGAATACAAACAGCTTCCTGCATGATTTAGTTTTCGAATTTATAAAAAACTTTTAGTGTTACTCTCCTATTGGTAGAACTCGCATATTCCTTTAGTCTATGTGTTATTATGATACATAAACTCTACTACGTAGTATCATATAAATCCGTTCTGGAGTTTTTAGGTAAAAGAGTAACATACTAACATAACAAAGAGGTAAAGTTTGTACGAGGGCTGTTCCAAAAATTGTTAACCACAGAGTAAATATTACTTCTTTTTTCTGAAACTATTTTAAATGCAAACCTCCTTATAGGGTAGGAGGGGAATATTTTGAAAAACTGTAACTTAGTTTGTAGTAAAATGAATGATGATAGACAAACTTTTGGAACAGCCCTCGTATTTTAGTTTGTTCGTATGTAGGAGGTAATCTTTGAAACTACTCATCCGATTTAAAAAAATGTTTCACCTGTAATTAGAACAGATCTTCAGGATGGACGTAGGCTAAAAATTCCACGCGGGCGAAGCCGTGGGAACGAGCTATGTAAAAGTAAAGATCCAATGCTCGGCAAAAGTATAATGTCTTTTTCAACGCGGACGAACTCGCGGGCGTCAGCTAGTAATTAATAACTAGATGTTTCCACTAAACTAAACTATTGCATTTATACATATTTGTAGCACTAGTAATCAGTAGGTACTAATTTGTGAATCGTTTCGTTATTTCTTAATGAGTAGTTGAAAAAAAAAAAACTGTCACTCATTA
This sequence comes from Bembecia ichneumoniformis, assembly GCA_910589475.2. Lineage (NCBI taxonomy): Eukaryota > Metazoa > Arthropoda > Insecta > Lepidoptera > Sesiidae > Bembecia > Bembecia ichneumoniformis. Next base: position 3,328,207 of record OU342537.1, on the reverse strand, counting down.
GCTTCTTAGCTTAATTGTTATACATTTATAATGATTAAACTAGGAAGTTAAGAAGCATGTTTTTTCCCATCCCAAAAGTGCCCAACGTTCCTAAGAGAAGTTTTTGCTTCAAAAACTCAGTAATCTATTAGAATGTTTGTTTAATTTGTTAAACAAATTTGTTGAATGTTTGTTTTGTTTTTCAAATTGATGTTTGAGTAATTAAATTAACTTAATGGAAACCGAAAACTGCCTTTGAAACTAAATGAAATCTTACAAGGAATGAAAGGTGAGAAATGAAGAAGCTCTGGCATTATTTGCCTCGAATATAAATTTAATTAAATTTGCTTCCAGTTATGGCAGCGCTCTTGTAAACTTAATAGCTTAGTTAGTTATTTGTAACTACCTCGTGCAGTGTTCGAGCTAATTTAACTAATATCGACAACGCATGTTGTAACTTCAACTTGGAGGCTAACGTCGGAAATAGCATGCGAAAATGTGAACTGAAATTGCGATTAGAAACATTTTAACGATTAATAAAGCTTTAAAATAAACTTTTTAAAATGAAACCATCATATGGCCTTAAAATAATCGCAATAGAACTGGACTTGTACAATTAAAACAACCCAAATATTCCTATAAAACTGACTTCTGCGTTTATCCATTTTATCCCAAACTTGTTCTATCGGATTTAGATCTGGCGAGCATGCTGGCCACTCCAAACTCTGGATTCCAACCTCAGTAAGATACTCCGAAACCAGCACCGCAGTGTGAGGTCGAGCCTTATGATGCATTCAAAGAAAATTATCCTCAATAATTGGGATAAAAGGCATCAAAATCTGCTCTAAAATTTCGGTGACATATCTTGCCGCAGTCAGGGATCCGTTTTCTACGATGTAGAAAATCTCTGTACGTGACCATTCACCATAAGGCTCTTTACCAACTCTCGCGTGTCTCCCGAGAAATTCTTTCATAGCATTGAACATATTAGGTCGGGGAAAAAGTCTTTTCGCATATAGTATGTATAAACTTCTAATAAAATCTTTTTGGCTGTACTGTTTGTATCTGGCTAGTTTTGATTACATTGAAAAGGTTACCTACATTTAAAAAAAAAAAAACAAATTTGTGAAATGTTGTTTCCAGCTAGATATTTTTCATTTGTTTTTCTTTCTGTCAAAATGAGTAACCAGAAATAGTTGAAAATAATTTGCAGTATTTTACTTTCTTGCAAATCTTTGTGCGAAAATCAGATTAACTCTACGCAAAGCAAGCTTCGGGCGTTAACTTGTTAAGATAAGTATTACACGGGAATTGACATTATTTTTTCAACGTGATGTTTTTTTTATGTTAAGATCGGTAGACAGGCTGACGGTCCACTTGATAGTAGGTGGCTACCGTCGCCTATAACACAAGCAACGCCACAGCCGCTGCAAGTGCGCTGCCGACTACAGTAGGATTAAGGATAAGGGATTAGGAGGGGGATAGGGAAATGGGCTCTGGCATCCCTTACTCACTCATGTGTTGAATTTATGTGAAAACTTTTGTAAGCATTACTAAAGTAAACATTAGTATGGAAAATTTAAAAATATTTCTTTATTTAGCCGAATGAAAGCTCGCTGCATTCATAGAAATATTCCATTGCACGACGGACCAGACACGACCGAGCAGCAAACGCAATGAAAACATTTCTCCGACTTGGATTCAAATTTAAACATATAAAGTAGAATTTATGCCAGTTATGAACCTTATGGGGATGGAGAAAGGATCATTTTTCTTTATGCCCGTCGTAAAAGAGACACTTGAGGTGGCGTTGAGTGAAGACTAAATTATGAGGACAGACCTCATAATGAATTCAAAACATATAAATAAAAAAAGAATGTTTCTTACGTAAAGGTTGCCAGACAGTCTGACAGTCCATGGTAGGTGGCTACCGTCACCTATAAAATAAGCAACGACAGGTACTGCAAGTGCGCTGCTGACCATAGTATGATTAAGGATAAGGAAGGGATAGGAAAATTCACTCACCGAAACACACACATGCTGTTATTTCACGGTGGTCTTCTATAAGGGGGTGTTTACTGTGGCCAGATGGGCTGCCCAATTTATGACTGCAAAACGCAGTGTGCTTTGCAACTACATGCCAGATCCAGGCTAGAGTCAGCTTTGAAAAGTACATTTACAAGGTTGGCTCTGCCTGAAATGGAATTCCGGACCCTTGAGACATAGAGCTAGGGCAAGAACCTTAGCCACGTCATTTTTATGTGAATGAACTATCAAGTGCTGTTGAGAATATAAGTAATTTATTAAAGATACCATTTTGTTTAAGCTGGTTCGATTTCCATACTAATGAACTTTTTACATTTATGGACAAACGGAGCATAATTTTATACTAAAATCACATCTGTCAGTATTTTATTTATTTATTTATTTATATATGAGGTACACAAAACAGGATGCTGTCGTTGAAGATTAATTGTAGAAAGAATTATTCATAGAGATGTACTAGACAGCAACCCAAAACATGTGCACACAGCACGTCCAAATTAAACAGTATCAAAATTGAAACAACAGAAGAGAGACGCGCTTTCATCCAAAGACAAGTTTAGCTGTATTTTATAAAAAGTTACTTTAAGATGAAAGCACGTCTCTACAAGGCTACAATAAAATAAATGTATTGCAATATACATAGTGCAATGAAATATTATGAATTAAGATTAATTGTTAATTGACAATGTTGATGACCACAAAATCTTAATATGGTTCATCTTCTTTTCCTAATGACACGCTATTGTGCTGCAACGTCACGCTTAGTTACTAAGGCCATGATGTTCTTTTTGAATTTACTTAAACTATTAATGAATATATCCACCTTACTGCTGTGCTTAGGGAGGAGATCGTTGTACTGTCGACACATCCTGACGAGGGGGTTATAAAATGAGGTATTATTAACGTGTACTTGTAAAGCAAAGGTATTAATAAAAGGATTTCGGGTTCTAGGTTTTATATTAAAATTAATAAGTGATAGAAGATACGGCGAGTCTATGTAGGAATGAATTATTTTGAAAAGACACAAGAGACTATAATAATTACGGCGGTCCTCGAGTGTTACTATATTGAATTTTGTAAGCCTATCTCGATACGAAGGAATGCTCCGGTTAAAACCATATCTGTAACTAAGTATGTTCAAACACTTTCTCTGCACTTTTTCTAAACGATCACAATGAATCGCGTAATAAGGGGACCAAACGCAAGAATTATATTCAAGAATACTGCGGACTAACGTATTGTATAAATATAAAAATGTTTTAGGGTTTTTAAAATCTTTAGTAGTTCTAGCCAAAAAACCCAATATCTGAGTACTTCTATTGATTATACTATCATAATGGTCACGGAAAGTTAATTTATCATCGAAAAGAACGCCTAGATCCCTTACTACTGATTTTTTCTTTAAATTATGTCCTTTAAGTTTATAGTTATATAGGATTTTTTGTTTTTTCTTAGAAAATGAAATAGTAAAGCACTTTTCAACATTGAGAAGCATTCTATTTTCTATACACCAACGATCGACACGTTCTAGGTCCAATTGGAGCAAATATGCGTCAGCAGAACTATTTATGACAGAGTATAGTTTTAAATCATCAGCATATAAAAGACAAGAGCAAGATAATCGCCCTATTAGGTCGTTGATGAAAAGAATAAAAAATAGGGGACCCAGGTGTGAACCCTGCGGCACACCTGTCACAGTCTCTGCAGGTAACGAAACAAAGCCCTTAATAGTCACAAGTTGACTTCGTCTACAAAGGTATGACTCGATCCAACGCAGTAAACTACCATGAATGCCATAATATGTTGCCAATTTATTACATAGGATTTCATGGTTAACCCTGTCGAAGGCTTTTGAGAAATCAGTGTAGATGGCATCGACCTGTCCCTTCTTTGCAAAGGCACTACATAGAAAATGCTTATATTCTAATAGGTTAGACATTGTGGATCTGTTTCTAATGAATCCGTGTTGTCTGGGGGATAAAAATGGTTCAATGTGATGGTAGAGAGAGTCATAAATTAAGGATTCAAATAGTTTACCTAAACAAGAGAGTATACTAATGGGCCGGTAGTTCTCGCATTTGGAACGGTCACCAGTCTTGAATATAGGAACAATATGAGCTATCTTCCATTCTGACGGAAAGACTCCGGCTTGAAGAGATTTATTATAAAGTATACATAATGGTATGCTCAGTTCTTTACCGCATCTTTTAATTAACAGTGAGGGTATGCCATCAGGTCCTGCGCCCTTATTAGTATCTAATTTAGAGATTTTGGTTACAATATCTACTTTAGTGATTTTTACCATACATAATGTATTATTATTTTGATTTTGATTTTGTAATAAATGATTATGATTGGGGGGAGGCAGAGAGAGTGATTGTTCGAAGACAGAAGAAAAATAATTAGAGAACATATTGCAAATTTCCTTTCTATCTGACGAGATCAGGTTTCCATATTTCATAGATTGTGGAAGAGATTGCGAAACCTTTTTTCCATTTATGAAGCGCCAAAAATTCTTAATGTTGGTATCTAAAGAGGACTCCACAGATGTGGTAAAAGTTTTATAATAACGATCAATTATATTCTTACATCTGAATCTTAATAGTGAGAATGTGTCATAATCGCGGGGGTTTTTAAATAATTTATAACGTTGGTGATATTTTCGTTTTTCTTTTAGCGTTCGTATTAGACCAGGACTAAACCATGTAGGATGTTCACTACTGTGAGCTCTAGTAAGCGGAGTATGTTTCGATATAATTTTTTTAAACTCTTCATAAAATCTGGTCAATGCCACATCTACATCAGCATCCTGCAAAATTTTTGGCCAGTCGGATAATTTAATATCGGTAGATATTTTAGAAAAATCACATTTATTATAATTTAAGCGGCGCTGTCCATTGGCTTTAAAGTTTTTAACGACTGGATTTATATGATCAATGTCCGCGACAAGTGCAGGATGATGGATGTCCGCACGACCTAAAGGTTGAACTTCGTACACCCGGATAGAGTCAGAAGTATAGAGAATCAAGTCTAAATACCTGTTGTTTTTATTGGATATGTTATTGAATTGAGTTAGGTTGCACAACATTAAGGTTTCCAGAAGGAGGTCAGCTTTCTGCCCATGATGTTGACTCGGTAACATTGCTTTGGTGTCACTTGACATATACCAATGTATATCGGGCGTATTAAAATCTCCAACACATAGAAACTCCGCCACAGCACAACATTGTGTCATTACCTTTTGACAATTGTCATAAAACATGCGAACCAAGCTAAGTGACAAATCTGGTGGAAGATAACAAACACATATATTTAAGGCTTTTTCGTTTTTACCCTTTGGTAGCACACTTATCCATAAGTCTTCCACCTCAGAATCCCAAGATACTTGACGAATAAAACTTATGTGCCTTTTTAAGGCGATAAGGACGCCACCTCCTTCTACTTTGCTTAAACCAGTTTGGCATCTATCGCGTCTTACTACATTATAGCGGGAATCGAACAGTTCAGCATCAAAAACACTATTATTCAAATTAGTTTCAGTTAAACATATTATATCGTAATCGCAATTCAATACATTCAAGAGGAAGTCTTTAGTTTTTGATCTGATACGATTGACATTCTGGTAATACACTAAAACCATTAAGAGTATTAAAGACCAAATATAAATATCAAAGAAAAATCAAAGAACAGATTATACCTTATGCTAATTATAATATTCACAACAACTTGTTTAAAATGTCCATATTTTTAATGTGAATACATGCTGTGGTGTCCTCTTTTCGCACGTAAACTCGACCATATTTCACCCATACATACTTGTAATTTTTATCCTTGGCAGTTTTTCTTGTTGCGGCGTGAAGAGCCTTGCACTCAGGCGAGAGGTGTTCGGTGACATACACTTTTTGTTTCTGAGTGGTAAGCCCCAGGTGATTTGAATTCAGGGTGTCATCTTTGTGACTTTTGTTGTAACGGTGACATGCCGAAAGGATGTGGTCTCTCAATCGAGGGTTTGTGAGAGTGATCAAAATATTTCGCGGTCGATCCGTGGAAGCATTTATCTTAGCCACCCGGCGACAGGAGTGTATGTTATTCTCATCTACTTGTACTTTTATAGTTTTGCACAAGTTCTGAAATATTGCTAGAGGATTATCTTTTTTAGTTTCAGGCACTGCCTGAATCTCTAAATTCTGGTTCCGAGACATCCTTTCTATAGAGGACAGACGAGAGTTTAATGTGATCAACTCCTTTTGGAAGCGTAAGTTCTCCTGCTCTAAATTCATTATTGTCAGCAATTTACTTTCAATATCGCGTTTTAGGCAAGAATGTTCATCACATATAAAATCCGTTGTCGCTGTAAATTCATCCTTGACTTCCTGAATAGCAGAGTTGATTTCAGCACGCACTAAGATTTTAACGTCTTCTCTCAACTTCAGCCCGAAATCTTCCATGAAATTAGATAGTGTATTAGTTAGCTTCTGGTCCAATAAGGCACTGATTTTATCCATAGTTACTACATCGCTTTCAACGCCAGGTTTCGGTGCATTTAACAAATTAGGTGACTGTGGCCTACGAAGTTCCGCATTGTCAAGTGACATGTTCACAGAGTCACCGAGAAAGGGCACCTGGTTGCTTCTTATAGGAGTGTTTACGTTGGACTTCGGTCGTCTGATTGTTACGTTTTTACATGACGGGCATATCCACTTTGACAAATACTCCGAGGTCAAATTATAGAATTGTTTACTTTTCAGATTTAAACATTCAATGTGATGTTTACTATGACAAGTTGAGCATTCCAGGTACCTGTCAGACTCAATGCTTTTATGACAAGCAGAGCAGCAAGACATCCCAATAACCGCTTATAATATTATGGTTTGGAGTGCAAAAAACGAATATGTGTCAGCGCGAGATTCGATCCGAGGCAGATTGGAATCAAAGCTGAGGCTTGTACCACTAAGCCAATGCAACGCTAAGTACGGTGGCGAATATATGAATCGCTTCAATTTATTTTACTTTGGATTGATTGATTTGACGGTAGACGTTATATGTCTGTTATCTATTTTTAAGTACCGTCACTTTTTCACTTTTCTGATATGACAGTTAAGAAAATTAACACATTATTTACGCAGATTACAAAACAATCTTGATATTATTGCCAAAGTAATTTGTGTTAACACTTGAATTTTATTCCACTTATTGAGTGACTCACTCTTATGTTGATTTACACAAACTTTATACTAATTTATTAAACTTTAACTCAGTTTTCAAATTAAAATTGAGGACAGACACTGTTTGGATGCACTGACAGACAAAAAAAATGTTTTAATTTTCTATTTACGCCAAATTATATTTTTCTAAAGAAAACAGTAGATTAATAGCTTAAATGAGATCGATATTGCTATTGTATACAGATAGACGACTCTATTAAATATTAATTGGACTGAATATTTACTTTTGAACTAAAAATATAGATAAGAGTGACCTTTGCATTACTTAGGCATGCGTCACTTAGCCGTCTTATAATACAGAGACCATTATTCTATTGTATGCGCCAAGGCTATTGGCACACGGGGCCATAAATCATTCAAACGCTAAGGTTGCGCATGTTCTGCACGCATTGTCCGATACTTTGAGTACCTACTCATTGAGTATTGTTAATAGAGATTTTTTTTCAATTTAATCTACAATCAGTTGCTAGAATAATTGAAAATGTTGCAAATGAAATTTGTTGCAGCTGGAATCGACTGTAAGCATGTTGATATTTCTTCGTTCTTAGTATATAGCGATTGTAAATATTGTAAACATTATGTTTCATATTTTAAATTGTGTATAATTTTAGTGCTGTGGATTTTGTTTAATAAATAAATAAATCAATAGAATAAATAAGATTTTATTTATTCATAATAAAACAAAAGGTTTATTTACATAATCGATAGTAACACGGCGCATCACTAGTCCTCGCCATAAGGCCAGTAAGTGCGAGAGAGCATGCGATATTGACAATGCTGCTCCAACGTTTTATGGCCCCGTGTGCCAACAGCCTTGGCGTTCGCTATAACATTAGTGAGTTTTGTATTTTTATACATGTAAAAAAATATATAATAAAAAGGCACTAAAAACTGTATATTAAAGCATTTGGCTTGATTCTACAGGAATCTAGTATTTTATTGTAACAATCCACACAATATTTTTTGAATTTTTTGTCTTATGCTACTAAGATTATCTGTCTGAACTTATTAATTAGAATTAACATTTTGCATGATCCCTCTGGCTTATCAACCTAATCTTATATGTGATCTAAATATCAGGTATAACATATTCTAAAGATTATAAAGTGAAAAATAAAATAACACTACCTTTTCGTCTTTAGTTATTCAGAGTAGTCAGAGTACTAGACATGTCGCTACATTGCGATGCGAAATGATGCACGCGATACAGAGGTACGTTGAAATAAGAGAACGCAGCTGGTCTTGCTTGGATATTTTGAGAGCAATATTGTACCTCAGCTATACACGTGTTGCTTGTGCGAATAGTATGAGTTGGATAGTCGAAAATCAATTACATTGTGAAATCCGTCGCCTCTATCAGCCTATATAATAGGTCGGGGAAAAATTTTCTTCGCATTTTATATGAAAACTCGAGACATTTTTTTAAAAGTTTAAAGTGAAATTTTTGATATAAACATTAGCTCTCAGACCGACAAAAACTATAGACGGAACAATACACACTCTTAAGTGAGGCAGGTAATAGGAAGACAATTCTGCAATAGGGTGACGGACGCTCTATAGTCTGACGCGAATAGTTGATATACCTAACTATATTTTTTGTTTAATAAATATTATAATAATTAATTGGGATAAAAGCTGTTAGTGGATAACATTTTTAACTGCATACACAAACGCATGGCCACTATACAAGTAGGGTTACGCACACATCTTCAGCGAACCGGCTTCACTTTTTTAAACGTTTTTGTTCGTAAGGGCTCTGTCTATAGTTTTTGTCGGTCTGAGCATTAGCTATGTAAATTTCGTTAAATTTTAATTATTTATTAGAAAAACATGCTGGTTTAAAACCGAATAAAAAAAAAAAAAAAAAACGTTAATATCGCCGTTTAAAAGAAATTGTTTTGTTTTAACGATTTTTTTTATGTTAAGATCGGCAGACAGGCCGATGACGGTCCACTTGATGGTAGGTGGCTATCGTCGCCTATAACACAAGCAACGCCAAAGTTGCTGCAAGTGTGCTGCCGACTACAGCAGGATTAAGGATAAGGGATTAGGGGGGCATAGGGAAATTAGCTCTTGCATTCTTTACTCACTCACCGAAACACAACAGCACATGTGCTGTTATTTCACGGTGGTCTTCTGTAAGGGGGTGGTTACTCCCGCCAAACGGGCTGCCCAAATAACTGCGAAACGCAGTGTGCCTTGCCAAGTAATATTTTAATATTTATTTCAAAATTAAAATAGTGTATATTTCAAAATTTTAGTATTGGAGAGAACCCCCATTCTAACTTTCCAACTAATATTAATGCGAAAGTGAGCTTGTTTGTTTGTTTGTAACGCTTTCACGCCTAAACTACTCATCCGATAATCATGAAATTTTGAATACATAAATTTTCAGGTATACAGAAAAGGACATAGAGTATACTTTTGAAAATTACTGTTCCCCAGAGATCTTGAAAAATGAAAATAAAAATTCAACGTCCGGCAAAAACATATAAGCAATAAAGATTGAATAAATTATTGCTCATATATTGTTGTCAGGCGTTAGATTTTTTAGCATTTTTTAGTCACGGACAAAAGCGAGTAAAATAAGTATAACATCGACTCTTTTCAAGGTTCGAGTGAATAGGCATCTTCTGGGTGAGCTCGCCCCATCTTTGGCCTCATCCTTCCTACATGGATAGATGCTGGTCAAGAGCAAACCCATCTTTAATTTAAAAAAAAAGACTCCACAAACGCCCACTGCTAAAAACATACCTTTCCTTACTATCTCTATCGGCGTCGTCTTTGTTCAGGATACCAACTTCTTTTAAGGAAGTAAGAGCAAGTCAATAAATAAATAATCAGTAAAACAAAAAGTTGGACGAGTTTTGTTTTATTATTTTACTTGCAGGCGATATCAACTTTTTGCCTTTTACCGAAGATATGTCGACTAATACTTTGTTTACAAGTTCGCCATCGTCATATGCGGCAAACTCTGGGTGTATATTATTGAAAGCCGTATTGTGTAATAAATATCACTCAGTTTGAATCGGGCAATAAATTCAATAGAGGCAAGAGAGGCCAGAAACCAATTTTCTCTGAACGTTATCACATAAATTGCTTTCTTCGTATGGAAAAATCTTGTTCAAGGACTCTCCGAATAAAATTTGTATTATTATCTATTATTTTGTTTTGGTCGTTGTTTCCCTTTATTGATTTAAATTTGAGTATACATTTTTTTAAATATTTTATTTGGTAATAAGTGCACTACCAAACTTTAGGAAAAAGGATTTAGAGGTAAGAAGGCGACAGAGAAGCCTCTGGCATTACTTCGCTCACTCAACGAAACAAAACACCATATTTGGCAGTTATGTTATTAATTTGTTTTACAATTATAATGCATAATGACCATAGTACAAAAATAACAAATTAAAATGTGTGAGTTATCATTTTCTTCGTAACACAATCGACAAAAACTGGTTAATTTTTATCTATGTTATAACTAACTGAACCTGGCCACGATTTGTTGTAAGCTCATTTTTATTTTCGTTTCCGCTGAATCTTCGGAATAGAAAGTATATAAACACTCTTGTGATAAAATGCATCGTTTTGCAAAAAAAATTAAGTTAATCCATCACCCAGTTTTTCAGCTTTCTGAACACAAACATACATACGCAAAATTATATCGAAGTATGTAAAGATTATGAATACAAATAACAAAAAACATAAATAATAATATTTTATCGATTGACAAGACGTTTTTCTATTATAGGATATAATCGGTCAGTAATTAACGTTTTAGTTCCTTATTGCCCTATTTTTTAGAACAGAACCTATACCGTTCATACGGCCCTTTTATCGTTGTTCGTGCCCACTTCTTTTATATTTTAAATAAATTTTAGTAGTGCCATCTCTTGTACATGAGAATTGACTGAATGGTCGACTGCAGCGACTCTAGCGGATTTTTAATGACAACAAATAAGCGACAAACTATACAGGCGGCATCTAGATATAAGCGAAATTGGATAAGGTACGGATTCAATGTACGTGAGTGACCATCTATACTGGTTAAGTAGTATTTTATCTATGTTAAGACTAACAACGGTGATTAAGAAAGTGGCATAAACTTTTTCAAAATTGGTTTATTCGTATAAAAATGTGCATTTACGCTAACGGAGAATATTCTGAGAAACAACAAATTCATTTTTGACCATTCATAGTAACTTAGTAACTTTTTCTTATTCATTATTCACTAGGCTGAGGCTAGATTTAAGTTTATGAAAAAAAAAATTATCTGCACAAAGTAATTCTAATACTATAATTTAATTTACAATTTAAGACATTTTAAAATTAATTTTTTTGAGTTATTGAGTAAGAATGAGTTACTTCCAACTGAATCTACTCATTTTTATCGTCAGCTATCTGACCGAAGACCACAACAAAAAAATCTTTAGTGCCGTTTTTTAAATACATGTTTTTAATAAAACAATTTTTTTGTATTAAAATTTATTTTTTATTTATATAAAAATTATGAAATCATAACACCATTTCAGGTGGTAATATTCGTGCCGTCCTCGTAACAGCGTTTTCGGAAAATAAATTAAGCTATAATGAGGGATAAGATACACCGCTGATAGCGCGAGACTGTATGTTCTATAAATGTAGAACTATTTGCGAGCTATCCACTAAATTTCAAAGTCTGACCAATTTGCATACATTGACTGTATCGCTAAACTGTATGAATAATAGATTTTGTGTGAGGACTGCTTTAATTGTCGGCTTCACGGTGTTGAACAGATCAATAACTCTGTGACATGCCGAATTCAATATAATTGAATACTAATTTTAAGGATGTACACATACAGAAATAGTTTTGATGTATGTACATTATTATCGATGTCGATGTCGATGTCGATGTCGATGTCGATGTCGATGTCGATGTCGATGTCGATGTAGATGTCGATGCCATGTCCATGCCCATATCCATATCCATATCATATCTATATCTACTTACAGTAGCTGCCGTTGCGCAAACCATTTGTAACCATAATAATGTTGCACTGACGATACCGACGACAATGCTGTGACGACTGATAAGGGCGTTACATCATATGTCGCCTTTAGAAGTCACATGTTTTTGAAAATAGTTCGTTATGTGTCGTCCGGTACCGTTATGTTGGTACATTTTTTTGGTCTATTCCCAAAATGTCCCACAAGAAATGTCCAATTTGGGACATTTTGGGAATTACAAAAATAAATATTTTTACTGTTCCCGAAATGTCCACTTATAATTATAATTGAGGACATTTTGCAACTTTCAATAAATATTTAGTTTGCTATTCCCAAAATGTCCCATGCATAATTTTAAAGGCTATTTTTTGAGTTGTACAGTCAGAAACGATAAGATGTAAGAAGATAGTTATTTATTGTAAAAAAATAACAAATTAGTTTTAAGCCAATCGTTTAATAAAGTCTCTCTTAATTTGACTAATTACGGCAACATTTCTGTGCTCGAATGTAATAAAATATATAAACTGTTCAATCAACATGTAAATAAAAGAAGCTATTTAAAATATTTTAAGACATCAAAATTATATAATTTAGACTGATATTATTCATATGAGACTGAATATCTGTATCAATTTAGTTGATTCTGTCCATTCCGCAAGAAAATGTGAAATGCAGAACTTGAAAAAATACCAAAAATATCAATTTACATTACTGTAGTAAAGTACTATTATAAAAAAAAAATAACAGGAAGATACATAGTCTAAAAATATATCCTCAACTCTAGAAATCTACAAGCTTACAGTTTACTATAGTAATGTTACTAACTCTAAGAGACTCATTAAGAAATAGAAGGCTACTATATTTTTTTATCTATTTCTTTAACTCTTTTCTGTCTTTTTGATACATCTAATATTAAAACCTTACCTGCACAACTTTTCATTTTACTTAAAAAGTGTGCAAAAGGAGGTTTTGTTTTGCCTATAATTCTGTTGACTCGGTAATGACATCCTTCCAATCTATTATTTGGCTTATGTATGTTAATGTATTATACATATATATAAGTTAGTATATAAGTTATTATATATATATAAATTCTGTATTTTTCCTTATAGCAGGGCCATGTCTTCGCCTGCACCATTTTGGATTCGTTAGAAAGCCATTGACAAAATAATCATTGAATTGTGAATCTTTTGAACAATCAGCCATGATATAAACCCAAGCAACAATGACATTATGCGGCGGAATATAGGCAAGAACTGATCAACGTTTCACATGAACTTATTCGACCTTTTATTTCAAACCCCATTTTTTAGCTTTCTTCCACAAACATTTAGTGAAATGGTAAAAACATTTTTTAATTTCCACATTAGGGAAAATATTGGTCAATGCGGTCATGGCAGCAGCTTCAAAGTTCAATTTGATTTTTACTGCATTCCAAGCAGATACTTGGAACTTTAACTTTTTATTAGGCCACAAGGCATATACAATAGGGGTTATGTTCGTCTCGTTTTTGTTACTTATGAACGGTATACACTTAAGAAAATGATTGTGGACAGCATTTGAAAGTTCCGTCCATGAAAAAATAGGCGACTTCGGCTAGTATTTTTGTACATGACTGTACAAAAATTAAGAATGGGACATTTTGGGAATAGTAAACTAAATATTTATTAAAAGTTGCAAAATGTCCACAAAGATAATTAAAGTGGACATTTTGGGAACAATAAAAATATTTATTTTTGTAATTCCCAAAATGTCCCAAATTGGACATTTCTTGTGGGACATTTTGGGAATAGACCATTTTTTTTTGCGATGACGATATAGCCGCTGTCTTGAACATGTACAAACAAGGTTACGTGCCACAACTTATCATCATCATCATCATCATTATCAGTCCATAAACATAACTCCCATTAGCAAATAAACATAAATGACCTAGTGCGCGGTGAGTTAAAAAGCGAAGTCGTTAATATGCCTATACCACAAAAAAAAATCCTCGCGACAGAGAGTAGTATTTATAGTGTTAGCGTAGGATATGTGCTATCTCTGTTGTGTGGTATTTCAGTGCGATGTAAATTCCAGCTTAAAAATTTGGCAAAGGAAATCAAGCGCCGCGGTAACGTATACACGAAACGCAAAAAGTGGAATACGAAATAAGACCCGAAAAAGCGCGCCAACACCGCCTAGTGTTGTCTTTGAAAAAAGGCCATTCTACTCTACCATAGACTATATATCATTCGACAATACAACGCGCGGTAGGTACATTCCGATAAATCCACAGATTTCTATTACAGATAACGCTGGCTTCTTTCCGGATATTTAATTTTATGTCCTTAGTTATATTTCGTTACGTTATTTCAAATTCTAACTCGTGATATTGCAAAGGAGTTAGTTTTTGTTTTTATGTTAAGGTCGGCAGACAGGCTGACGGTCCACTTGATGGTAGGTGGCTATCGTCGCCTATAACAGAAGCAACGCCTAAACTGCTGCAAGTGCGCTGCCGACTGCAATAGGATTAAGGATAAGGGATTAGGAGTGGATAGGGAAATGGGCTCTGGCATCCCTTACTCCGCTCACCGAAACACAACAGCAAACCCAGACGTAAATTGGGCAGTCCGTCTGGTGGTAACTAGTCTGGGGTCACCATGAAATAACAGCAAGTGTGCTGTTGTGAATGTGTAAGAAATGACAGAGCTCACTTCCCGATTCCATACCTTACCCTTCATTCTACTCTGCACTTGAAGCACATATTATGGCGTGCTGCATGCACTTACGGGACGGAAGCCAGCACCATCAAGCATCAAGTGGACCTTACATAAAAAAGTATAATTTTATTTATTAAGAAAATAGAACTTTTTTGTTAAAATCACAGTATACACATAATAAAATCGTAAACGAGCCGTGTCTGCTGTACACGTTGTACCTATTCATGTAACAGAGGTTAAAAAATAGTTTATACAATTTTTGTCTGTTTGTGCGTTTGTGCACGCTAATCTCAGAAACGGCTTGACTAATTTGAATACAGTTTTCACTGATGTATTGTAGCAAGCTTCCCCTAACATTTAGTGTTTGTTTCATTTCAATCGGTTTACAAACAAAAAAATTACGCGATATACCGTATACCAATCGTACGAAGTTGCGGGCGCTAGTACACAATTTTTTTTACGATTATATAAATTTAATATAGCAGTGAAACAATATTTTTAAAAAATTAGAAATTTTCGAAACCTATCATTTTCAAAAGAATTGCCATTAACTGGAGGATTAATAGAAACTAACATTTCCTTTGGAGGAACAATCCGAAGCCTCATAAATAAGCACAATTACCGCGCAATTTATCTCGGTGAGGGTAAGGACGAGGTATAAAATGAGTTACTGGATAACTTCCAATTTTTCTCATCAACAATTTTTAAAGAGATGCCGTGAAATTAATTGAGGATTCAATGGCTCTTTACCTTAATGGTTGCGGGGAGAGGGGAACCTCTTTGGAATAATTAAAATTAGTATTCGCACGTACTTTCTTTCCTTATTGAGATTGTGACCGATACTTGAGAAAGTAGAACGATTATAACGGATGGCAAATATTTTTTGTATTACACCCATACCTGCAAAGTAAGGGCTTGAGACTTTTTTTTCTAAACAATGCCAATTCTTCAAGGCGTCTAGAATATTATAAAACACTTTATAAAACAAAGTTATATAACATTTACGCGGCTTATTGTAAATTCTACACAAAGTAAATTCGCCCACTTTTGTATATTCCTTAAATTGAAAGTAAATCATTAAAAAAATGTTATAATTTCTCCATAGGTAGATACAAGTTATTGTAAGCTCGCCACAAGTCTAATTTTTATATTAATATTGCAGAAAGTAGTAAACTTTTTTGTTTGTAAACCGATTGGAATGAAACAAACACTAAATGTTCCGGGAAGTTTGCTACTATACATCAGTGAAAACCGCATTCAAATCGGTTAAGCCGTTTCAGAGATTAGCATAAATGGTCAATCACAGGGCATCACGACGACGCAACGCTGGGTTCCTATAATGTTACCGACATCAGGCATGCAGAATGTGTACTAAGATTAATTAATTAATTAATTTAACAAATTTAGAATTAATTTAACCTATACCAGGCATGTCTCATTCCGCACTATAGGCCTGCATGGAGCTAATTCAGTATGGTGTCACATACCATACTGAATTAGCTCCATACGTCAGCACGCGCTTGACCTGCAGCGCGCTTTACGCTAACAAAAGAGTTTGTTTATTGCAAATTATGTCGAGTTTTTATTTAAGTATGGCCACTCGAAAAGGCCAATTATTCGTTAAACATTTACTTGGTAGATAAAAGAAAGGGATTGAAAATGGTACCAGTTCTCTTGAACGTCGTCAGCTCCTAGATTATAATAATGTTACAAGTCTTCTATGATTCTGGGCATGTACCATTTTTTCTCGTTATTTACTTAAGCAAATATCTTGTATTATTGTACTATTATCTATTCTGTATCTTTAAATTATATAGGCTACGGCATGGACAATATGTATATTTGAGTTATTACAAATAACTCAAGATTATCTCCTTTATTTATTCATGATTCTTTTAATTACGTAAATTATAGAAGACCTTTCTAATATGAAAAAAAAAAACACAAATAACACTAGAAACAAAACGAAAAACGCGAATGATATACAAATTCAATAATATTGCGTCATTGGTAACGTCACGCTCATGCCATTTCATGACATTAAAATTTTTGCTTATCACTTTAAAATCCATCTTGAATGTTACTTATGAAAATGTTAGAATAATAAAATTTCCCATTAAATTTTAAATGAGGAAATCATTTAATTAAATGTAGCATTTTGTTTTAGTAATAGCGGAGTACTGAGAGCGCGCTAATCATAATGCATTTCCATCGTTAAGGAGACAAACGCTAAATACTAAAAATATCCATTGTTTAATGAAGATGTTACAAGAAATAGACAAGACAATTGCTTTGAAATATATATATATATATATATATATTATACTTATATAAAAATATATATTATTCCCACTTTTCAAAGATTATATATTTTCATATTTTTTGTCAAAATTATAAAAAAATTGTAACGCTTAAATAAGTTGCTACAGTTAAATAAGCTAACACGAAAAGACTTGCACGTGGGCTGCCTACCTTGAGAGGATAAAGGATATGGAAGAACATGAAGATATAGGATACAGCTGTGTCATCCCTTACTCGCTCACTGAAAAACAACAAACACAAGCGCTGCTGTTTCATGAATCGTGATGCTCTTTTAAAAAAGTCACGAAAACATTCCCCATTTTAAAATGAAATAAAATAAATATTTTCATACGTATTTGACTGCTAAACGTTCGCTTGGAAACGCCTGTTTTATTTCCCTGTTAAGAATTTAAAAGCGAGCTCCCTATAGAACAATTTGTGAGGCAAACGGAAGTTTCAACGACTCCAGCTAAATAAATCTTGAGTAAATATTTTTACTTCCCTTGAATTTAGTTTGTAAACTATTTGAGAAAGATTCTTTGGTAGGTAAGCGTCTGTAAAGATTAATGTTCAATCTTGTGAAAACTGTTTTTCGTTTATTTGGCACAATTCAATTGTGTGTTCAAAATTTACAATTTTATCACTTATTTTGTCTTGAAGAGACAATCGTCTAATCATAAAGATGTATTGGAATTATTTTTTACACATGTATCAGAAATACTATATCTAAAGACCGACACAGATACATTATTAACCTGAATTATATTTTATTTTATATCTGGCTACATTGACATTGATTTTTCTAACGTTAATTACTTAATTTTAGATCTCAACTTTTGACCCTCAAGGGACCGGCGAAACTTAGCGACACACAAAACGAGCGAACAGTTTAAGCTTTTTTTTAAAAATTATGTTTTGTAATAACATATTATGTACATAAGTAGATTATTTTCTATTTAAATAAAAAAAAATTAACAAAAAATAATAATGGTATTCAAATATTATGTAGGTACCTACTTAATTAATGTACGAATACTCATTGGATCAGAGATACAAAGTATATGTACCTACATTAAATGCATTGCATTTTCTGAGATAGACTAAGAAAGTCTGTAATTTTAGTTTGTTTGTGACCGATTTTTGTTCGATTGTAAGAATTTTGTAAAGCATTGTGAATACGAGACATCGATCATCATCGTCGTTCGCCATGGTATTTTGCACCATGCTTCCAATCTTATCACAAAAAAAAAACTGTGACTTACGCGCGCTAATCAAAATACGTAGGAGAAGGGTGAAAGAAAAGACGCGAGGTATTGTCTCTACATAGTCATTGTAAACAAAACTCTGTGCGTCGCTTTAACCGGACGATATATTTTCCAAAAATAGGTCGCTATAAGCAGTTGGCCGCTTAAACTGGAGTATACGGATAACTTTATATTTATATAAAAATATTACAAAAATAAAAATATAAGTATAAGTAAAAAAAAAAAAAACTTATATAAACTTAATATAAACTTATATAACTTAACTTTATAAAAACTTTATATTTATATAAAAATAAAATTATATTTTTTTTATTTTAACTTTTATAAACTTTATATTTTATAAAATATAAAGTAGTGGTAGGGCTCACTGCGTTTCGCAGTCATTTGGGCAGCCCGCCTGGCGGCAGTGACCACCCCCTTACAGAAGACCACCGTGAAATAACAGCATATACGTGCTGTTGTGTTTCGGTGAGTGAGTAAGGGATGCCAGAGCCCATTTCCTTATCCCCTCCTAATCCCTTATCCTTAATCCTACTGTAGTCGGCAGCGCACTTGCAGCACCTGTAGCGTTGCTTGTGTTATAGGCGACGGTAGCCACCTACCATCAAGTGGACCGTCAGCCTGTCTGTCGACATAACATAAAAAAAAAAAGTAAGAAATAGCTTATAGTAGAATGTAGGTTTTCTCGGCCGGTATCCATACGAGTTGTGGGTTTCGGGATGATGGCCCAGGTCTGTTGGGCTCCCCCCTAGGTGGGCCATGACCTTGTCGTGGTGGGAGGGCTTACCCTTGGCAATCCGGGCGGTTGCAGGGGTCGGTGGGGTCACCGGCCTTTGCTCGACCGATCGGATTGGTTTTGGGGACAAAGAAGGCCCACACCGAGGGGGCTCCGAGCGAGCTCCGCCCAGCGGAGCTCGTGGCGGAGCTGTTATTTGGAGGCTCCAACCTTCTGTTGGAGCTTCACCGGTCATCGCTCTCGCGGGCCGAGAATCTGTACTCGGCCCGCGCGGTTGGTGGCTGGTGAGAGTGAGGGCACCCCGGTTCTTGTTCGTCAGACCGAGGTATGGGACTCGGTACTGCGGATGAGGATCGGCGGGTGAGTCGCAGCGAGTGGATTCTCTCGGATGGCTCTGTCGCTCAGTGGTAGTCGGGCAACGTACGCGAAGACGGAGCTCTGCGGCAGGGAAAGACCAACTGGCAAAGTACGGGCAATCGTGGCATGTGGGGGGTGGCGAACACCCGGTGTCGGGATTCACCGGCCTAGTAACCACCCTCCGCAGTCGTCCGGAAGAGTGAACACCCGGCCTCGCCACCCGGCTTAGTAACTCTTCCGCGACGACAACACGAGGTGGAGCCCGTGTCTCGGGCTGCCGCGATTGTTGGGGAAATGCCAGGGGGACACCCCTTAGGGCCGCCCACCCATAATGCCGTAGAGATGAGCGGCCACAGGAGCAGGGGTCATCCGAGGGTTTCAGGTGGAAGCGGCCTCCGACTCCGCGGTAGGTTGTGCCGCGGAGAAGAGGTGTAGGGTTGCTCCCGAGTCGAAGCCCCTCGCTGACTGCTCGCTGCGACAGGTGAACATGGGCGCCTGGTGCCGCTCCGCTCGGAGGCGGTGGACATGGGGCCGTCCGCCGTCCACACAACACCGGGCAACGAGGGAAGACGTGCTGTGTGTTTCCGGCACGTCTCTCCACGGCGCGGAGGTCTAACTCCGCGCCTAATCGAGGTGGAGCCCGCAAGTGTGCGGGCCTCGTCCGGTGGGGGAAGGCAGACGCGTGGTTCTTCGATCCCCTTACCCCCGCCATGGACGGCGCGAGGAAACACCGTGGGTTTTTAGTAGGGTAGAAGTCCCACATACCCCACCGATATCCCCATTGTCGGTGGGGATCTGGTCGCAGATTTTCCCACGCAAAAAAAAAAGGTCTGTTGGGCTCGAGAAGTCGAAAAGTGCAGAAGTGAAGTGCAGTGATGTGAGGTACTTTTTCTTCTAACACGGACTACACCACTGAGGATGTCAACCGCAGTTGTTGACGAAACGTTTGGAAGAATTTCCAACAAACCTGGGCCATCATCCCGGAAACCCACAACTCGTAAGAAATAGCTTGCTCCATATCTTATCTTTTATTCTATTTGTAACTTGAAACACATATTTTATGGCGTTGCTTGCAGCACTTAGGGGACGGAAGCCAGCTACCATCAAGTAGACCTTACATAAAAAGTATTCATTTTCTTTAATAAGAAAATAGAACTTTTTTGTTGGAATTACAGTATCTATACATATAATAAAATCGTAAACGAACCGTGTCTGTACATTAAAGATTTTTTCAAAAAACCATTTGTTTGTACACGTTGTACATATTTGAAGTTTGTTGCGGTCTGAACAATGCTCCAAGTAAATACATACAAGCACATCCAAGTACATTTAAGATAAAAATTGGCAAAGAAACTACCATTTTTCGTTTATGCAATAGGGGATCGGACAGTAATCAGATTAAAATCTAAAATGTAATTAGAAAGAAAATATATAATTTTTTACGATTATTTGTCGAATAATAATTTAATATAATTCATTTAAATATTTTTAAATGAAGAAATAAAATTTTATTATTTACAATATTTTTAATCTATACTGAAACACCAATCACAATGCGTGACGTCATTTGTGGGGCAATCATTGTCTTATGCCAATGCAGCTGTTTTGTTATGATATAACCATTGACCACAAATGGCGTTACGCGCTCTCAGATGAACTATCGTGGCGTTTTGGTGGCATTTTCAAACAAACAATATTAAAACATGATTTTGAGTACCTAAAAGGCTAAAATAAAATAGTATTTTTTATGGGAGTAAATATCCATGAAGATTAATTTAAAACACTTTCTGAAAATTTGTCCGACCCCCTATTGATTATGACAATTTTTGTGTAAAATATTAAAATCAATAAACAAACAAGCATATTCCATAGGTACCTATTGTTTACATTTCCATAAAATAAATAAACTGCAACTTACTTAACTACTTACTTACAAGTTGTCACTACGCACGGTCCGGATGAGTAGAAGCTTATAAAACAGGTTTCAGAACTGATCAGAACCCACCTGGATTCAATATAAACCAGCGGCCGTTCATTAGGTCATTTCTCCATCTTATGGGTCCTGTCCATTTCCACTTCAATTTACTCATCTGCCGGGTTATGCCCTTTAATTTGGTTTATCTATGTAGGTCCTCATTTATGAGTCGATCTCACAGAGTAAGTAACCAAGAGAGATCTCGCAAAGTAAATTCGTTGACTTTTTTTTAAAATCCTTTATCAGTATTTGACTTTCGCATACTGAATCACGAAGTATATAAATATATGTATGTATATTTCAATATTCAAACCAAGTGCGATGAGAATTGACGTGAAGAGTCATGTCGTGAAATTACTAAGAGTTTTCGATCAATATTAGAATGTAGGCGCGCATCATTAGCAGTCAACCTTTGTTCGCGCGTGCCTAAACAAATATTGAGCTAATTACCTCGGAGATTCTCGTTAGCGGAGGTACGAGGGTTCGTAGTAGTGGTATCATCATCAACTTATTTCATATTGGGTATATCGACCTGTACGGGGCTTGCCACATAAATGCCATGTTTATTTTTGGCCATGCCATATAAATGCCATAATCATGAAATTTATGGCGTCAGCATTTCTGTTTATATAGATCATTTCGCATAAACCAAAGTTTAAACGCTCATTAAGGAGTTTCATGAATATTGTTGATAGCAATATTCATCAACAATATTCTTAATTTATGTTTGGATAAATTACGATAAAATTTTAATTACAATTCTATAGGTAAATACTATTGTAGTATTTTAAGTTTTGTTAAATTTGGGCAAATTAAGTATCCATTATTGGTTGGTTTGTCTGATTATAGAAATTCGAGGGAATCTTATTTAAGATTTTTTGATAAATGCGAAAGAGCGTTTATTTATAATACGAAAAAGGAAATTTTCTTCACCGTTTCGTAACTAGTTTTCCATTTTTGTATTTATGAAATAATTCCATTTTTAAAATTAAACAATACACAATATTTATCCCCATTATTGACATTTATAACCATTATCATTCGTATGGTCCACCGGTTGAACAATAGTTTGGATTTGTCGGATGCTGTTGATTTTTTGAAAGTAGATAACTAGATAATAAAATATTCATGCTTAAAAAATATTAGATTTAAACGGTTGCGTTCAGAATAATTTAGGAATTTCTGTTTTTTTTTCTTGTTTTTGAAATATAATCGTGACTATTGAATAGAAGTGTAAAATCAGTAGATATGTTACTTTAAATAATATGCTGTTTTCAAGATTTAGATGGATCGCGAATATGAGTTGTCTCAAAACTGAAATCGGCTCGGCTCATATTCGTTTAATTTGAATGAAGAATCCCTTATTTAATATTCGATTTAATATCTGATTTAAACTTCGATTTTTTTTTGTAACATAGTATACTGAAAGAATTTTACAATAAATCCTAAATTATTCTGAACGCAACCGTTATCCAAAAACGGTTTCCAATCTAAAAATTTCCAATTTTTTTATCTTAAGCATGAATATCGATTATCTATCTAATTTATAAAAATCAACGACATCCGTCCAATCCAAACTTATGAGTATTTTTTATTGTCCCACGGCCAGACTAATAACCAGCTACGAAAAAGGAAATATACGAGTAAACCTCTCTAGAAGTCGTTCATTTCGCTTGTAAAATTCGATTTAAATTCGATAACGACTAAATGGAAAATGTACGAATATATTGAGTATTGAGTGAAAAATTTTGAGTGATCCATAAATAATTATTAGACATTTTCCACTGAAAAACATGATTTTCATTGAAATTTTTTATCAATATACATATTTATTACTTGATTAGCGATTCTTTTGTAAGTAAAACTTAAAACGAAGCTCAATGATTGTGAATTGAAAATTAAAAAGAGCTTGTTTTATTTTGTTCATAAATATTGCTAGCATTAATATAACAACACCTTCAACGTCTTTTGTCAAAGCAAATGCCGGGACCTATTACAAAAATATCAGAGGCGTCGGTAATGAAAATTTTCGCCGGCAAACATGCCTTTGTTTCTAAATATCGACCTTTCACGGTTCGAGGACTCTTTTTATGTGATGGAAATCTATTCTGGTTTTTTTTAAGCTTGTGCCGAAAGCGGAGGTTCTCTGTTTGTATTGCTGTTCAAAAACAAAAGGGCGCATCGCAAATACCTATTTATGGGCGACCAAAGAGCAACGCGTTCGTATCGTGCGGACTTAAGTTTTGTTTGTTTATGGAAATATTCTCGTTTTTTAAAACTTAATATAAGTAGGTTCTTAAGAATTATGATAATAATAATAATAAAAAATGATTTTAACAATTTAAACTTAGAAATCAAGGTAAGAAATTTATGCCCAATTTATGCAAAAGTTATAAAAATAGTAAGTTACAATAATAAGCTACTACAATAAGTTATCGTATGAAACACAGCAAGTATGTATAACTAACGGAGAATGCTATAGGCATTCTCCGTATGCCTTGTGTAGACACAAATGACCAATAGTCCTGAATCATACTTAAAACAAAATAAGAATACTTAATTCTTATTTTATTAAATTGTATGGAACTGTTCGTGTCAAATGATGTTCGGCTCGGCGCGACATGTAATTTTCATACAAAATCACAGCGGAGCGGCTCGGTCGCGGCCGCATTTAATTCGATTCTAATAGTCACCCTTGGATTTTTATGTATCCCTAATTTCTAGTATTTAATTTGATTGATTAGATGCTGGTCAAGAGCAAACCCATCTATAATAAAAAAAAAAAAAAAAAAAAAACGTGTAATTAGCTCCGAACACTTTTTAATTACGCCTATTATTACAGTATAATATGTGACATTATCGTTTTTCTTCTAATAAATATAATGTTTCCACGTGAAAGAAATAAAATAACAAAAAAATACAATTGAATTTTAAAAAAAAAATCACACATTAGCCTTGACGGAGATCGAGCATTCTACCCAAAGAGCTAAATCATGAGTTACCTAAAGAAGTTATCAACAGAGTAAATATTCAAATAACATAATAAGTCTTGTCTAGTGAGCGCCTGGCTATGATGTCCAATCTCCTTTCTAAATCCATTTGCAAAACGCCTAGTTTTATAGAAAAAAATTTAAGTCTGATTAAGCCTTAGAGCTTACAAGAAAATAACCTAAAATAAAGTCAGAATTTTAAATCCTACAAATATGCCAAGAATGAAAACCAACCAGACGGCTCGGTCTTTTAATTGGTATTTCATAGTATTCGAAGCAACGGAACAAGCGCCCTTAAGACGCGTTCATACGTCCTTTATAATTAATTTATCCATACAATTAAGTCGCTGCAGCGCAATAAAGCGGCTAATTAACAAGTTTACAGTTTACAAGTCTCCGACCGCGTTCTGTGTTTATTTTAATTGTTACTCTCAAGACTTAAAGCGTGTAATTATGCAGTCTTGACACAAGGGATGCACTTTGAAGCTACTAAAACAAACACATTGCATACGATGGGGCGTCTTTCGAAGCTATAAACTGGACGTGGCTATCAAAATTGACTATTAATGTACTATTCGCACTTGGTGAAGAACATCGGAGGACTTAAAACAGTGTTTTAGATGCATGTTTAGAACAAACAGTGAGATAAAAGAAATATTGACAATGTTCTGTTATTGGTGTAGCTAATCTAATATATAAAATTTTCGTGTCACAGGTTTGTAACAAAACTCCTCCGAAACGGCTTGACCGATTCTTATGAAATTTTGTGTGCATATTCAGTAGGTCTGAGAATTGGACGTAAACTATTTTTCACCCTCCTACCCCCACCCCCACTTATTAATCGGGATTTTAGTATTTTTGTATGAACAATATTCAAATAATTTAACTGACGTTCATTGACGTGAAGTGTCGCGTCACTTTGACATATGGTTTGAAAATAAAATTGGACCCGATAGGTGGCACTACAATCGGGATAGAGAATTATTTTCGAGTTCTGGCAGGACGACGTCTGCTGGGTCAGCTAGTATTATATGTTTTTGTTAGGCGTTCAATTTTATTTTTTTATATTTAGATGAAAATTCGGAAACAGTATTGGATCTATTCTGGTGATTTTCTGGATGAAAGGTATGATGTCCTTTTCTGTATCCTGAGTAAGGTGTCCTTCTCAGGGCACAGAAAACCCTTAGAAGGTTGAGAAGTTAAGGCGTGAAAGTTTCAAATAAATAAACAAACACACTTTAGAAATTATATGTAAAATTTGTTAGGATACCTATGCTATTATGCCTATAATATAGTTGTTCCTTAATTCCTTTTCATAATAAAAGTTGCCATACTTCAACAATGACAAGACAAAAAATATCCCAAGTTTTCCGCTCAATCTTTAGTCCTAACGCTTTCTAGCTTCGTTTAGTATCAAAGCCATAAATCTCTTTTGGTGCGAACGTAAAATATAGCATCAAAGAATGACCATAAACTACGTGCTGCACCTGCTGACAATGGAAGGGGAGTCGCTGCAGTGAAGTATTATTTGCTCTTACACGAGGACCAATTTCACTGGCTTACAATATAATATCTTTTTTAATTTTAACATAATGGATATGCTACTTCGCCTCGCCTCTTGAGCGTCGTTTGTCTCTTATCATTCATAAAGGCCGGCTAACGAAAGACGTGACAACTAAAGTGACAGATATCACTGTCACTTGTGTTGTTCATTCTGCGAGGAAATGAAATAATACTAGATCTGCCGACTTGACGAGCCCATTGGATGAGTGGTCAGGGTGCTTGCCTTAAGCTCTGTTCTAGGGTTCCCGGGTTGATTGACTCTGGTCTTGATTTGGAAAGTTAGTGACAGGGCACACTATGTTTCGCAGTCATTTGGGCAGCCCATTGACGGAAGCAACCACCCCCTTACAGAAGATCACCGTGAAATAACAGCTCGTGTGCTGTTGTATTTCGGTGAGTGAGTAAGAGACGTCAGAGGCTATTTCTTTAATCCTTCCCAATCCCCTTACCTAATTCCACTATGGTCGGCAGCACACTTGCAACACCTGTGGCGTTCCTTGTGCTATAGGCGACGGTAGCCACCTACCATCAAATGGACCGTCAGCTTGTCTGCCAACCTTAACATAAAATTAATTAATTAAATTAAAGTAAATGGGAAGTTCAAAGAAACTTCCAAATTCTCTTTTTTTTCTATTTACAAATTACTAGATCGCTTGTGTGAGTAAGGGAGTAAGGGAGTTTCTATGAGTGAGTAAGGTATGCCGAGCCCATTTCCCTATCCCTTCCCAATCCCTACTACTGTAGTCGGCAACGCACTTTCAGCACCTGTGGCGTTGCTTGTGTTATAGGCGACGACGGTAGCCACCTACCATCAAGTGAACGGTCAGCCTGTCTACCGACCATAACATTAAAAAACTTTGACGTATTGGCGCATGAGTGTGATTAATACTTTAAAAATCATTTGTCCTGACTGTCTATCAACGCTCAGCTAAGTATAGAAAGCTGATGTTTAATGTTCCAATTATAACGTAAGCATCTGCTAAGAAAGAATTTTTGAAAACTTTCGATTAGTTTTGTGGTTTGAATGTAGCGGTATATTTAAATTACAAAAAAAAATCGGGAACACCGGTTACTTATTCTCATAGTTATTGTGAGGTCAAACATTTTCTATAAGAAAATAAAATACAAACCATTCCTAAATGCTTAAATACGTTTACATCGAAATATTTACATACAAACACGTATTATATGTAAGAGTCAGTTAATGACTTGTAAATAGGGGAGGGTAGCCGTCATTAATAACAAGCGGGGGCAGGGGGAGAGGGGAGGCTGTCTTGCGCAGTTCCTTGGAGCAAATTATCTATGGCCTTACTTCGCTAATAATATACGATACATTATAAGTAATGTTGTATTTGACTGTTAATTTTAGACTAGAAAGATTTAAAAAAAAATCCTTTTTAAGTACTATTTATTTTTGAAAATATCAGTCGTTTGATTCAGGATTTGACGAGCCCATTAATCGAGTGGTTAAGCTTAGTGCTCTGTCTCAGGTTCGGGGGGATCCGCGCTCTTGGGACGAGTTCGATTCCCGGTAGGACCAACTTTGTCAAATGAACTTTTCAAAGTTAGCTCTCGTTTAGATCTGGTAAGCAGTGGCAGGACGCACTGCGTTTCGCAGTCATTTAGACAGTCCGTCTGGTGGCAGAAAGCATCCCCCTTACAGAAGATCACTGTGAAATAACAGCACGTGCGCTGTTGTGTTTCGGTGAGTGAGTAAGGGATGCCAGAGCCCATTCTCCTATCCAATTCCTTATCCTTAATCCTACTGTCGTCGGCAGCGCATTTAAAGCAGCTGTGGCGTTGCTTGTGTTATAGGCGACGGTAGCCACCTAACATCAAGTGGACGGTCAGCCTGTCCGATGAACTTTACATAAAAGAAAACACATAAATTGCGAAGATGATATTATTGAATTATGAAAAATTAAAAACAGATAAATCTGAACATTTTTGAAATGTTGTTCATTCTGCAATGGGATATCCTTTTCCCATTTATTATTGCAAACAAAGCTTTAGAAACATTCTCAAATAATACCTTGTTAGAGGTCAAAATCCATACAGGAAATTTATCTTCTCAGCGGACTGGTTAAGGGTCAAAAAATAAAAAATATGGGCCTTGGCATGCCTTACTTACAAAGCAACAGCATACACGCTATTACATGCTTTTCTGCAAAGGAGTGGTTACTACTGCCATTTTATTAGTCAATAAAAATTTCAATTGAAACTTGACAGTAAATTGCTTAAAAGGCTCCACACCTTAACTAGTTCCCGAATTTAAGTTAGAAAGATATAATTGGATTTATAAAACTCAATCTTTCGTGGCGACCCCCAGTCTTGGTTGAGTTGAATTAATGGAAATTAATTAGGGGAAAGTTTGAGGGCCCTGGGCCTCCGCAGGTTGATCGTGCGGCAAACACTCGCTTTGTGCGTACACTACCTCCACTTGTAACTAACTTAGAATTACGTGGATTTATTGAGAGCACTCAAATTTATTTTCGGCACATATAAATTCATTACTATATGAGGAATGTTAATACCCAATTTAGGTACTTAAATTCTGATTGTTTTCATTGAATTCTATTTATTTAGTTGCTGCCCGCAACTTTGTCCGCGGTGAAAAATATAACACTATTGATGGCGCCATCTATTATACTACAATAGAATTAGGTGAAGCGGCGACATCTATCGGATTTGGGTAGAACTGTGAATACACCTGTGAATAGCATGCTCCAATTTGCAAACTTTTGGGAACTTAAGGATAAAGCCGTAACGAATTATACACTTATAGATTCCTCAGGAACCACTCTGTTGACAGATGAAAATCTGTTCAGTAGTTTTTGAGACTATCGCGAACATACAAACAGACGAGCCCGTTGGACGAGTGGTTAGGGTGTGTTTATCTTAACGCTCTGTGCTAGGGTTCTATATTTTAAATAATCTACTTTTTATCTTCATCTATCTCATCCAACGAGCGTGTTGGTGTGTGGTTAATTCAATGAGTGGTTAATACTCTGTTCTAGGGTTCCCGGGTTCGATTCCAGGCAGGGTCAACTTTGGAAAATGAACTTTTCAAATTTGGCTCTGGTCTGGATCTGGAAAATTGTGGCAGGGCAGGATACACTGAGTTTCGCAGTCATTTGGGCAGCCCGACTGGCGGCACCCTCTTACAAGAAGACCAGGGAGTAAGGGATGCCAAAGCCCATTTGCCTAACCCTTCCCAATCCCTTATCCTTAATCCTACTGTAGTCGGCAGCGCACTTGCAGCACCTGTGGCGTTGCTTGTGTTATAGGCGACGACGGTAGCCAGCTACCATCAAGTGAACGGTCAGCCTGTCTGCCGATCTTAACATTAAAAAAAACAAAAA
This sequence comes from Bembecia ichneumoniformis, assembly GCA_910589475.2. Lineage (NCBI taxonomy): Eukaryota > Metazoa > Arthropoda > Insecta > Lepidoptera > Sesiidae > Bembecia > Bembecia ichneumoniformis. The sequence goes on along the minus strand of OU342537.1, from coordinate 3,298,717 downwards.
GACACGGCCGAGGACTTTGTTTTATAATATGTAAAATTGTATTCTAAATTTCTTATTCTCGGTATATTTTGCATTATATGTAATTATAATTTATATTATAAATTATAATATAAATTATAATTATAATTTATATATTATATTTTATTTTACAATATAATCTATACATATAATATTATAAAATAAATTCGCTGTCTGCCTCTGTCTGTTTCTCGGCTAATTTCCGGATTTTTATAGTCGGGGCGGGTAGTTAATAAAATTACTAATTACTCTAATTAATAAAATAAGTGTTAATATTATTCACTGGTGGTCTAAATACTCCGCATAAATTGTCTGCACGAGAATCTATCGACAACTTTTAATTTTCGTGTTTTCGCATAATTGCACCGCGTAATTTCGCTTTAAGCGCCCGTAAATCTGTCACAATACGTTATTTATTCGCTATTCTTGGTTTAAACGTAAACAAGCGTGGATATTCCGTTGGTTTTAAGCTTGTTTAAAACGTAACGTTTATTCGCAGAATAAATAAAATTAGTTTGTTAAAACTGTGGCCATTCAAAAATAATAGATACCTACTCGTACACTGCGTACACAACTTGAAAAGTATGCTTGTTTTGGGAAAAATTGCGAAATGCAACTTTATTTATTTTATTACAGACAAATACACATTTGCAATTCAAATAGTTGAATTAGATTGGCTAATTAAGTAAAGTATATAATTAGTTAATTAACCCGTAGGTTCATTTATGCCTTTAAGGACATGGCCTAGCTGTAACCTCGGTCCCACACCACCGCCGATGGTAAACCCGGAGGGGTTTTAGTGGGTACTCCCCCCATACTCCCCCCTCGTTGAGAAGTGCGTAAATGCATTTCCCCTCCTAAAAAAAAAGGTTATTTGTGCCATTTGCGTTTCAGAAACAAAATTACTAAATAATTCATGTTAATTTATTAAAGTTTTATGTACATAATTTTGTTCCTTTTTTTGTTTTTATTTTTTTTTAAATTATATAGGAAAAACATGCTGGGATACAAAAATATCCCATTTGTTAATCTTCTGTCAATGTCACATAATAAAATTTATCTTACATAAATTTAAGAATAAAATATAGATAAACATCATATTGTTTTGTTTGAAAAAATATTTTTTGAATATTAAAAAAAAATATCGCAATAGAATGTATTTTTCAGAATTGTATGTTTATAAGATTTTTATAAATTTATATTTTTATACTAGTTGAGCCCGCAACTTTGTACGCGTGGTATTCGGTATAGCGCGTAACTTTTTTATTTCTAAACCGATTGGAATGAAAAAAAAAAAACAGTAAATGTTACAGGAAGCTTAACATTTAATAAAATCGTAAACGAGCCTTATCTGTTGAAATTTTGCATACCTACACGTTGTCAGAGGTACAGACAAGTCGATACCAATGCGATGAATAAAATTTATAACATCGTGTCGTCCACGTATCGTAAGCTATAAATGGCGTTTGTAACCCAGGTTGTGAATAAATAGCAGTGGTTAAGTTATAATTTTTGCTGAACGTGACGCTTAATATTGATAGATTAAATTAAGGTCCGGCTCCCGAAAATTATGATTGTTTGCCTTAAGTTTGTAACTAAACCAAATATCTCATCAATGTCATCAATCTCATCAACCTATACAGTCAACACCCGCCGTATTGGGCTCAAACCCGATAATTTGCTATTGGCAGCCCTTACATATGTTTTTTAAAACCTTTTTCTAGTCATTTTAAAGACAGAATCACAATTGATGGAAATTGACTCGATACTTTTATTTTTTTTAAATGATACCTTTTTCAAGATTTTTCTCGTTTTTCTCGGAAAAAACTTTAGTTACATATGTAAAATGAATACTCATAGAAAGAAAATTCGATTTATTAGTTACATATAAGACAAAAATTGCCTAGACCGATTATTATTCTCATAATAAACTAAATATGATTTGAGACTTGCGTCCTTTACTTCTGTGCGTAGTTTAGGTTGAACATCGAGTGATCAGTAGCGCGCTAACGCGGTCTTTGACGGACCTAGACAGGGTCAAACGTAACATTCGATATTCGACCTTATTTAGAATTGTATAAGGTTGAATATCGGATGATCAGGGGCCTTAGACAAAGTGGCATTCGCTCCGTAGCGATGCGATATCGAAGTTCGTTATCGTCTCAGAGACAAAGAAATCATGACAAGGTATCACGTGTTTATCACGTGTTACAGTTTCGATTCCTTTGTCTCTGAGACGATAACGAACTTCGATATCGCATCGCTACGGAGCGAATGCTACTTTGTCTAAGGCCCCAGTACAGCGTTGTGCGCGAACAGTGACGGACCTATCGCGGTTTTGAACGACCTTGACAGCGCGGTCTTAAACCAAATATTTTTTATAACTTGCTGTCAATTTTTTTTTATGATTGAATACAATTTCTCTACCGCATTTTTGGAATGACTAAGGAAGGACACGTTGAAAGCTAGTAAAGCTTTTGTATGTGGTTTTGCTTTTGTAAAATAGCCCATTTTCTTCCCTAGGGTTTAATCCCGTGAATTTAGCTGTGACACACGTGAAAATTTAACAGACAGACAGATAGTCATTTCGCATTTATTATATAGTTAGTAGAAAAGGATTTTTATTACTCACTTTTTAAAATATTTGCTGTGTCAGCTCATTATCGTCATCATCTCAGCTGTAGAATGTCCACTGCCGGACAAAGGCTTCCCTTCTAATCAGAAGCAGCCTGGATCCACTGTTGACCCGCAGCCCTTATCACATCGTCTGTCCACCATATAAGTGGACGTCCTTTGTTCCCTTGTGGCCTCCACTCGAGAACTTTCCGGTCTCAGCAGCCGTCGGCTCTCCGTACTATTTGTCCTGCCCACTGCCACTTCAACTTACTAATTCGCCAAGTTATGTCGGAAACTTTGGTTCGTCTACGGATCTCGTCATTCCTGATTCGATCTTGCAGTGTAACCCCGAGCATAGCCCTCTCAATAGCTCATAGAGCGACGTTGAGCTTTCTTACGAGACTCATAGTTAGAGACCACGTTTCAGTCCATGTCATCACTGGCAACACACATTGGTCGAAAACTTTTGTTTTAAAACACTGAGTAATTTTCGATGAGAAGTAGTCTCGGAGCTTCCCGAACTCTTCCCATCCGAGCTGAATATAAGATATTGGAGTCATATTTGTTGTTTGATTTTGGGTTCTTAAAAATATTTTTTTTTGTGTGTATTTATATGTCCTCTTTGTATAAAATTTATTTAGTACTTTGTGGAAAATGTTGTTGATTGCACTATTATTTAAGTTTATGTATGTTTTTTTTAGTCTAATATACATGGTGTAATGGTTTGTTTTCCTTAATAAAATAAAATAAAATAAAATGTTAATTTACATATTACGGAATGAGACGTTGTCTGAACCTTTAAAAATTAGAATATCTCTATTCTAACTTTTGTCAGGTCTCCCATTTTGAATCCTAATTTACCTTTAAGTTTCATATCTTAAGTTTCAGAATACGAAAACTTCAGAAGCTACGATTGGCTACAACGAGATGTGAGAGAGACAGGATCTTAAAATTAATGTGGGGAAAAATGAAAAATCGCTCCTGAATGTTTTGTGTGGAGACAGCGCACGTTGCTGCTATAGAGTGATAAGAACAGTTGTTATTATGGAGTCCGGGGGTCGCTTGTATTGTATATTGTAACATTGAGTTTGTGCGATTTAATAAATAAACAAATAGGCTTATATAAGCTCCACTTGACAGTAGCTGGATGCCGACTTGCTATAACTTAGTTATTTAAAAGAATTGAAATATGTGATGATATGTGAGGTAAATTGTTCCATACAAATATCCTCGTTGAAACATACTGAAACACGATATGGCACTATCCGAACCTACCATCAGTACCTGTATAATGTCCGATTGACAAAAATAACTCGGTTTTCTTTATTGTTAGTAAAGAAGTAGTATCACGCCTGTAATTGGCTTATACAAACAAATTTATGTATGATTATACTTGTATGTATTTCAATTATTAAGTTACCATTATTATTCCTTTTTATGTTAAGACAGGCTGCCGGTCTACTTGATGGTAGGAGGCTACCGTTGTCTATAACACAAGCAACGCCACATGCGCTGCTGCTAGGATTAAGGATAGGGGATTGGAAAGGGTTAGGGAAATGGGCTCTGGCATTCCTTACTCACTCGCCTAAACACAACAGCACACGTGGTGTTATTTCACGGCGGTCTTCTGTAAGGAGGTGGTTACTGCCGCCAGACGGGCTGCCCAAATTACTGCGAAACTCAGTGTACCTTACTTTTTCAAATCCAGACCAGAGCCAACTCTAAAAAGTTCATTTCCAAAGTTGACCCTGCCGGGAATCGAGCCCGGAAACCGTTGAACAGTGTGTGAAGGCAAGTACCCTAACAACTCATCCAACGGCCTCATCGTATGTGTCAATCTATTGGCGTGCTAAAAAAAATAGTAACTTAGAAATACAATAAAAACACAAGTTGAAGTAAGGAATTATTATCAATAAAATGATGAGCCAACATGGTAAAAGCACAGTCTAACCATACTTACGTCATAAAAGTTATTATAATGAAATTCGTTCTTTAGGACAAAAAATTCACCTCTGAAAGTAGCAATATTCGTATTAAGGGGTAATAAAGTTAGATAGCGCCCGATTTAACCGGATTAAACCGGTAAGTTATAAAGGAAAACTTACAAAATTGCTTTTAAAACGTTTTACTGCTCTGTTGTGTGTTCGGTAAGTTTTCTAGTGTTTGCAAGTTTAATAAGATTTCGAAACAAAGCCGGCTATCGTCGTCTTTTTAAGAAATTTCGGTAAAAGTCATACAAAATGCTTATCTTTTTCGGTACTCAACAATGTCAATATTTATGATACAGTCTGAACTCGAAGTTATAATTTTTCAGTTCCGTTAGAAAATCATAAGTATTGAAATTAAGGATCCACGTTTAAATGAACAAAGAATTAAACACAGAGATAAATGTGATATTTATTTATTTTGTGCACAATAACAAAGTATAATTTTTTTTATAATAATATTATATTATAATTTTTTTTATATATAATATTATAACTGTGTTCGTAAAAATAATTAATAAACATCAGTAATAATAATCATTACATCAATAAAGTCTTATTTACAAGGCATATTTTACTCACCCCGCACGTAAAAATTTTAAAAGACGGAAAGTAATTAATCATTAAATAGGTTTCAAAGAAACACTTTTAATCGTAATTCTATTTTACTAGGGTTTCGGAGAGAAATAGCGACAATGATGACGATCTTGAGAAGAAACCCCGAAAGAAACTCGAAGTACCTACCATTCTTTTTGTCATCCTTTCAAACACAAATAAATTTATTCAGAACCCTAAGGGCGCGAATTTAACTCACATTTGTCCATTTTTTTGGCAATAAATATGTTACATTCATTGCTATAAAGGCAATAACAATATCGCTTTAATCACACAACGGGATCACAGAAAATATATTCAGAAAAAACCCGTAAAATTTACGTTAATTCATACCCGTTTATTACAAACAAAATAAGCATTACACAAATCTGTTCAGCGCAAATTAGGCGCGGACATAATTTGTTTTGAGTTTATGTTAAATTGTTCTGTGGGGGACTCGAAACAAAGAGAGCTAATGCTGGTCACGTGGGACATGTGCGTGAACGACAAAAAATATGTCGGTTACGGGGAAGTACGGAGTTTTCAAATAAATATTTTTACGTTAAAACTCACTACCGTTGTCAAACAATAACATGCTATGTGCACTTTTTTAAGATTCCAACATTTTGACCTTAGTGAACAGTTCACTGGCTTATCTATCGTATAAAAAACTGCTAAGTGCACTATTTGTCGAATTACGACTCATGCTACGTGCAGCAGCTAGAATCTTTTATGTACAAAATTTACTCTATTATCAATATAATAAATAAATAATTAAATTTTCATGCTTAAAAGATGCTTAAAAGTTTAAGTATAACAACCCTAAGTTTCAAATAAAACACTTTTAAAAAAACTTCAGGAAAACTTATTTTGTCAGTATACCTCATTCCTGATTCGACGAGTAGTTAATTTTTCCTGTGTTATTCTTATGGGAAATCGAAAAGTGCGATGCGGACCATCTTAATACTAATATTAAGGGCTCATGTTTTACGAGGCCTATTTTGGCATCTAAACGAAACTTTTGAGCATGGTTCCGAAAAAAAAAACCATTTTTTAAATCAAGACGTGGCGGGGTACTTAGTTTTTTTTAAGGATCTATCTTTAATGCTACTGCACTGCATTTAGCTACCTACTTTCCAGTTGACCGTCTACACTCGCTGAATTTCATTTTTAAAGAGGGTACGGTAACACTACCCCGGTAAAGTACCCCGTAATAGCAGACTTCAAAACGGTACCTTTACGGTACTGTATGCGGAGAAATCCGTCAAAATCACTATTGCACATTAGTTTATCAGCATTCACAGCTCCTCTAATAGTCAAACAAACTGGCATACAAATCTACATAATTTATACACAATACATACATATATAATTATTGGATACATGGAAACGTTATCACTTCGGCGCGGATGCTAACCGTACTCTAGTAATAATCAATCATGGCTCACGTTTGAATTCGATTGTTGTACGTAGTGATTTTTTTGCACAACATGCAATACAAAGAGTGTATAATTGGACATAGACTTCAAATGAAGAATAAAAATTATAAATAAAAACTTGTAATGACTAATTAACACTTAAAAGATTGCCCGAATCTTATAAAAAAATGCTTCTATAAGATTTTATAACAATTACAAAATTTTATAAGTTTTATTGAAGAATCCTATAAAATGATAATTGACTAATTAACACTAATGGGATTGCCCGAATCTTATAAATATGACTTTTATAAGATTTTAAAACAATTACAAAATTTTATAAATTTTATTGACGAATCCTATAAAATGATAATTTACTAATTAACACTAATGGGATTGCCCGAATCTTATAAATATGACTTTTATAAGATTTTATAACAATTACAAAATTTTATAAATTTTATTGACGAATCCTATAAAATTACAATTGACTCATTAACACTAATAAGATTGCCCGAATCTTATAAATATGACTTTTATAAGATTTTATAACAATTACAAAATTTTATAAATGTTATTGACGAATCCTATAAAATTACAATTGACTCATTAACACTAATAAGATTGCCCGAATCTTATAAATATGACTTTTATAAGATTTTATAACAATTGCAAAATTTTATAAATTTTATTGATGAATCCTATAAAATGACAATTGACTAATTAACACCAATAAGATTGCCCGAATCTTATAAATATGACTTTTATAAGATTTTATAACAATTACAAAATTTTATAAAATTTATTAACGAATCCTATAAAATTACAATTGACTCATTAACACTAATAAGATTGCCCGAATCTTATAAATATGACTTTTATAAGATTTTATAACAATTACAAAATTTTATAAATTTTATTAAGGAATCCTATAAAATTACAATTGGCTCATTAACACTAATAAGATAGTCCGAATCTTATAAATATGACTTTTGTAAGATTTTATAACAATCACAAAATTTTATAAATTTTATTGACGAATCGTATGAAATGACAATTGACTAATTAACACTATAAGATAGCCCGAATCTTATAAATATGACTTTTATAAGATTTTGTAAATCACAAAATTTTATATATTTTATTGACGAATCCTATAAAATGACAATTGACTAATTAACACAAATAAGAATGCCCGAATCTTATAAAAAAACTTCACACGTAGCTCACTAATGTTAAAAATAGGCAGGCCTACTGATGATCGACTTGACTACCGGTGACTGCCATTTGCTTTTTTATGTTTGATATGATTTTTACCGAATTTATCAACATATTAATATTTTAAATTATTATATTTTTAATTTAAAATTAAATATTAGTAGCCAAAATTTTTATATATTTATTATAGGCATAACCCTATAAAAAATAATTTAAAATATAAAAAAACTAGGCACTATCGAAAAATGAACCGAAATCTGAATTGAAACAATATTTCGACCAATATACCATGTAATTGAAACATGATCATTTATAGATATTCTACATGGCGTCTTATGGATTGATTTCATACAAAAATCCCATCGAATAAAAGAAGTTTCTGGATTTCCTGAATCCTCTAATTTTTCTTCCCTAAAAACCGTACTCGAGCATTAAAAAAAGGTTGTCCCTTCGGTAATCTTTCTCAATTGATGCACTACGACGAAATCCACCCCCTTACAGAAGACCATCGCGAAATATCAGCACGTATGCTGTTTTTTCGGTGAGTGAGTAACGGATGCCAGAGTCCATTTCCCTAACTCTTCCCAATCCCTTATCCTTAATTCTATGTAGTCGGCAGCGCATTTGCATCACCCGTGGCTTTGTTTGTGTTATGGGCGACGGTAGCCACCTACCATCAAGTACGTCTACCGACCTTAACATTAAAAAAAACTTATGCATTTATACATGTCGCGTTTGACCTGTCCCGATGCAATTTTTTTCTGAAAATTATACACACAAAACTTCCTCGTTTATGGTTTTTTCAAGTGGTGAAAATGGTCAAATATCATTCGAGGATCTATAAGTTAGCGGAGAAACGGACAGAAGCGGATAACGACTTTATTTTACAATATTATAGATATGTAATAGATACGTCTTTTTGTATTTTAATTCTAAACTGTTATAAATTAACTTACTAGCAATACATAAAAGTCGTATCTTAAAAAGGATCTATGATCGCTAACATGAAATCTCTTCACATCTTTACTTTCCAAACATCTAACAAACAATTCAGACCGTTTAACGACGCAGGAAAGCATAATCCCTTTGAAAAAAGGAATTTTCTAGAAGGCCCTTTGATATCGGCACACTTCTTTGTATCGACCGTAATGGAGTCACGCGCGGGCTTAAACGTCTCGATTTCTACTAAACTCGATCTTGTTAGAGTATCGAGTGCTATCGATTCTGGATTACGTGCTGTTTCGACTTGTATACGCACAGAGATAAATCGGATAGAATTGTTTTTGGAACTATTTCAAAAATCCTCTATTCCCTTCGACCTAGTTTTTAGACGTGTTCGTGTTTTCAGACAGAAAAGAAAAATTGACGTACCTATTCTGTTTATTTTTTCCTACTCTTAGTGGCATATACTCGTACATGAAATGGGCTGGTCGTCTAATAGCAGTAACCACTTCCATACAGAAGACGACCTGATATAACAGCACACTGACTAGGCGATATAATAATTGAAATCGCAGTTATATATACAATTTGTTTCATTTTAATTTTGAGAAGGCACAGTAAATAATCCATTTTAGTTGTTTTATTATTTTTTTATTCTATTAAGGTCGGCACTTAGAGTGTATAGCACCTTTGGCATTACTTGTGTCAATTAGGCTACGGTAGCCAAATGGACCGTTCATACATTCTGTGGAACTATTAGTTCAAATCTCAAAGAAAAATAACATTTTCAAATTGCATTAAACCAAACTGAACTAACTACCTATCAAATAATTACACAGTACTAAAATTCCGAATGAAATACAAATTACGTATTGGAATACCTTAATAATTAACGTATCGAACCCCTTTCATTCTTTTATATTTATGTCTACGGTACACATTTCGTATTTATTGGGATGTATTCGCCGAAAATGTAACATATACCTACATTGTTGTACCTGATTGACGAACTCGCGCTCCGTTTCAGTTTTACGAAGAAGATAAAAGAGTCTCCTTAACGACCAAACGTTCTAGCCGGATAAACGTTCGTAAGCTAACACTAAACTTTGTTAGTGTTAGGTATAAATGACATTTGAGAGAAAAGTTTGTATTAATATATCAGTTTATTATACGATGTCACATCGGTATATCGAGGTGTTGAAGTGTTTATACAATAAAACCACTATGTTCGAGTACAGGAGCAGAGCACACAGTCAATTTCATTGCGATTAGTCGTGAGACAGGGAGATGTTATCTCTCTGAAACTGTTCAATGCCGCTTTAGAAGATGCATTTCAGTTCCTGGAATGGCAAGGACTTATCATTAATATTAGCGGTGAGTATATCACTCAACTTCGGTTTTCCGACGATATTGTGATCTTGGTGAAGTCTTAAGAGACCTCAACACGATGCTGGAATCTAATCTATGACTTCAATCAATCGTGGTCAATCGTCGAATCCAGCTCGGATGGAAAGCAATCGGGAAGCCACGAGACATCTTCTCTCCCAAAAGTACTCAGTGCCTCAAACAATAGTTTTTGACCAATGTGTGTTGCCAGTGATGACATATGGTGCAGAAACGTGGTCTCTAATTATGGGCCTCGTAAGAAAGCTCAACGCAGCTCAACGAGCTATGGAGAGGGTTATGCTTGGGGTTGCACTGCGAGATAGAATCAGGAATGCGGATAAAGTTACCGATATAAGCCGGCGGATCAATAAGCTGAAGTGGGCAGGACACATAGTACGGAGAGCCGTTGGCCGCGTGGGCCGGGAGGTTCCCGAGTGGATGCCAGCAACCGAAAACCTTCCGGTCCAAGCGGAATAATTACATTGGTCAACAAAAAATTTTTTTTTTTGCGCATGGGTTTTACTTAATTTATTCTGATTATATAAGCATATATGTATATTTAAAAAAATGTGATTTGAATTGAATGAATGATTTGATAGAATTTGAAAATATTTGCTTTTTAGGAACTTATAGTGATTTGACAATGTTTGATTTTCGCGTCCAATCAACGTCGGTTTTCGCGCGCTATCTGTGTAGAAAGAGAGGTAAGAGGGCGTGTGAGCAGTGTTTCTTGCATCGCTCGTTGTGTACGACAGTTGGTGTTTTTGAATATTACAGAGAAATAAATAACGTCTTTCGTATCATTTTTCGCTGTATCAAATGGCCACAAGAAGTTGTAAACAAGACGCTGACTCGTTTTGTCATATATGTATACTGAAAAGTACCAAGAGCTGATCACTGACATGATCACGAATTTTTCCATCATGGGATGTAGAATGTCTCCAAAAATGCATATGTTACATTCTCATCTAGATAAATTTAAAGATAATATGGGAGCTTATTCGGAAGCTCAAGGGGAAAGCTTCCATCACGCCATAGTGGAATTTGAGAGACGTTACCAAGGCCAGTATACTGAAAGCATGATGGGAGACTATATTTGGGGGTTAATAAGAGAAACTTCTACTGAACATGACAGAAAAAGTAAAAATTTAAATTTAAATTTTAAATTGTTTTAACTCTAAAACTGTTGATTTTCGATATGTTTTAATAAATCATCTCTTTGTGGATTGTCTATGTATTTTCATTGATTTTAATTTTTCCATTTTATGCTCATAAAAACAAATTCAGAAGTATTTTTTGTTCTGATTCTTATTTCTAGATATAAAAGCAATAAAAATAAGTAATGTATAACCCGTGCGCAAAAATGCTGTAGACCGGTGTTATATACACAAGCTTTTTCCGTAAGTAAATAACTAAAATCCGTTGGGTGGTTTAGAAGAAATTAGCGAAGATTAGATATAGATATGAGTATATCATGCATAAAAGATAACTTTTATAGTTTATTACGCATGATAAAATGTGTATAGTTTTTATACATAGTTTGTCAGGTAGGCTAATTATCCTCTTGCTGATAGGTGGCTTCCATAGCAAGTGATGCAGCTCGCTCGAGAAATGGGAGCTGGAAATGGCTTATTCACTCACCGAAACACAACACATACGAGCTGTTATTTCACTGTGGTTTTCTGTGAGGTTATGACTACCGCCCCAGAACGGGCTATGTATAAATATTCAAATATAGATTAAATAAGAAAAATAAAAAAAATATATTAACGTTACAAAATTTGCTAAAATAATAACTCTCAATATTGCTAATTGGATATTGAATACACATACAAACCGTGAAGTAAAAATATGTACATACATACTAAATACAAATACATATATAAATTTATAATGTACTAGCGACCCTCCCCCGGCTTCGCCCGGGGTGCAATTTTTATATGTATGAACATTCCCCGTTTATCCCTCTTTCCATTAGTGAAAACCGAATTAAAATCGGTCTACCCGTTCACGCGTGATGCCGTGCCCAAGGGAAATGGGGATTCATTTTTATATATAGAGATAATAGAAGATTATAAATTTTGACGTACAATTACAAGAAAACTTTATCCGCCTATACTGCTAAGGCATTAATTAGTAAATATTTCTAAATCTATACATGAATTTGTGATTGATGTCCGTATCATTCGGTATGCCATAATCATATTTTCCAAATTTGCTTTGCGCAGTCATAAAGTGAGTAAAAACGTTACAGAAAACGCAATACGCGACTAGTGCGTAAAAAGGAAGCCAGAACCCATTCCCATATCGCCTTCATATGCCTTATCCTTATGTCCCGGTTTATGCTATTTGACTTAAAATACCCATGTATGTATGCCCACCACCATACATACATAAAAAACTATTAGTGACCGCCTTTTTCATTCCATAAAGAAGTGCGAAGTTTTTTAAGCGGAGATGGATTTGGGATAAACTGTCTTCTTGGCTATGCGATGATCTTATTATTAGTCGAAATGAAGTTATGGTATTATAAGGGACACAGTTATGGTATTATAAGATTGCATCGAAATATAATAAAACATGGTTTTGTATTTTCAAGTTATTCTGTAACAGAGTGGTTCGTCTAGTTCACGCGCGCGAACGCCAAATTCCATACTACCTTGAAGCAAATTTCCTACATCGTAAAATATTAACAGAAACGCAAGAGTTTGATTCTTATATAACCGTTGCGATTAAGACGGCAAATCCTTTTGATAAAATCAAATCACGAACTCCCTATCTGGCTGGCTTCGCGGAGGTTCTAACAAAATTTCCACTAGAACTTTCCGCGATCACTTGATCGAAGTTAAACTTTGCGGCAATTAGAGAGATTTAGCTATTATATTTGCAATTCAATGCCCTATCTGCTCTTATACCCTTTGATCGGCGGATAAATTTTCTTGTAAATGTACTTCAAAATTTATAGGACACTAGCTGAGCCCGCAATTTCGTACGCGTGGTATGCGGTATAGTGGGTAACTTTTTTGTTTGTAAATCGACTGGAATGAAACAAAGAGTGAATGTTACGCGAAGCTTGCTACAATACATGAGTTAAAACAGCATTCAAATCGGTTAAGCAAAGATTCCAAAAACCATTTTATTGACTTCGGCAACATAAGTACAACGTGTACAAATTGTTTTTTGAAAAAATCTTTAATGTACAGACACGGCTCGTAATTTTAAAACAATTTGTACACGTTGCACTTGTCAAAAATATAATTTTTGGAATTTTTGATGGTTTGTCTGTGCGTTTGTGCACGCTAATCATAAAAAACAGTTTAACCGATTTGAAAGCGGTTTTCACTGATGTATTGAAGCAAGCTTTCTTTAATCCAATAGTAAAAACAACAAACAACAAACAAACAAAAAAGTTACGCGTTATACCGAATACCACGCGATCGAATTTGTGGGCTCAGCTAGTTACAAAATAAAAATATATAATTCTTATATATACCTTCTATTAACAAAACGATAATAGTTATTCCAAATCTGCTACTAATGACTTCACAAGTAACTGGCTTCTTAATATTAATCTGGAAATTAGTTTATTACAAATATTCTTACCATTTACATTTTCCGTTTTACATTTACGCGAAAAAACGGAAAATAGGGACATAAGCAAAGAACAAAATAAAATTGGTGCCTATTTTGGAACGCACAAAACGGTCTCTTGAATCTGAAGAGGTTATTTAAATGACGAATGTCAAACGTTCTTGGCACTCAACTGTATCGGACATATTATTTTACTTGTATCACATATCTTCATTTCATTTTAAACCGTATCACACGAAAATAGAGCTCATTTGACCTTTATAACATTTATAATATCTTGTAAAATGTTACCTACCAGGCGCGTCAAACGTCAAGCGAGTGACGCAATGTCAATGTATCTTGTTTGTGAAGACCTCCTATTTGTTCACTACAGTATTGCAGACCGAGCTTTTGTTAAAGTGGTGATTTTGGATTATAATTTTTGATCCCGCGAATGTAGTGCACCATATACGTGGCTCATTAGGTCTTGATCTCGTGTTTAACGAGGCACATCTAATTGCGAGCAGGTCCCTTGCAAAAATGAGAGAACAGAGGTATAGCGGTTATTTAGAATTTATGTTTTACACCCTTTTAAACTTTTTACGTCTGAGTAATGTGGAAATTCAACGGAGTTCAAGCGGATTTTTCATGGGATAAATCTTTTGTTTACGCGATAATTTGTTTTTGTTTATTAATTTTTACAATATTTACATTGTATTTTATATTTATATATAAACTAGCTGGTGGCCGCGACTTCGTCCGCGTTGAAAAATGAAAAATATAAATGTGTAACATAACGCTTGCGTCTGCGTCTGCGGCTCATTTCATCATACCGATAAATCAAGTATCATTAAATCAAGTTAATCAAGTAAAAGGTGTAGTCAATCAAGGACGCTACATCCTTTATGATCCTTCGAGCCGGATGTGCGAGCACGCGCGATCGCCTTGATAGATCGATGCGAACTGATTTTAATAAAACAACTAAATAATTACGCGAGCGCGTCCCAAACGCCGACTCCTTAAAAACCCCAAAACTGCTTAATGTACGATATGGATCGTACAATAACACATTTGTTATAATTCATAAAGACACCCGGACAAAGTCGCAGGTAAAAGATAGTAAATAATATGTAGGCTGCGATAAAAACATGCAGCAGGTCAGTCAGTTGGTACCATAAAAGCCAACAGAGATAAATATGGATGGAATCTCTCCCGGGATTCGAATGGAAGTCAAGTGGAAACCTGATTTAATGTCCGTTTTTATAAATGCATTTGGTTCAATAAACACAATGTTATTGAAATTATTACTCACAAAAAAAAAGTACTTTTTCCTGTATACTGTTTTTCTTTATCGGTCTACGTCTCTACGATATGACAATAATGACAATATTAGGTCTTGATTCTCTAAGATAATCCAGGACGTAAGTCTAAGCCAGAATTTTTATGATAAATTTGTCAAAAGTATTCTATTTCTTGACCTTTTTTTGCAGAAAATACAAGAAATCTTTCAGTGGTTTGAAGGTACTGAACACTTTAGAATCTATACAAATATCATAAAGAGGTTAAGTTTGAATGTAGGGGGTAATCTTCGAAACTGCTCATCTGATTTGAAAAAGTCTTTCGGCAATAGTTGGGACAGAATTTCAGGATGGACATAGGCTATATATTATCTCCTAAATTAAAAAGGCTTTTAAGTGCTAATCGAATTTGCAAATTACGTCAACGAAAAAACGCTCGAACGAAAACTTTTCTTTCGAACGCTGCTTTAACGGTGACAGATATATGATTGACTAGCTGAACTCGGCCACGCTTCACTGCGGCCCATACGGCGGCGGCGGCGTGCGCTTGGGGCGCGCGGTACTGGACACTTCTTATATATCATAATATTTATCGTAGCGTGATGTTATATAGCCTATAGCCTTCCTAGATAAATGGACTATTAGCGCGTTCAAACAAACAAACTCTTCAGCTTTATAATATTAGTATAGATTTCTATAGAAATGCCTACACCTACGCCTACGTAGAGGTAGCGGTAATCGATTTTTATTGATAACGAGACGAGAAACAACCCGATTTCCAGCTAGTTGTCAATAATGAAATTTTAGTGACAATTAAGAAATTGTTAATTTTCTATTATACTGAAAGTTATATATAGAAAACCAAAAGGCGAATGAATGTATTTTGCAAGCAAAACAATTAATTTGTATAGAAAAGTTGTAGAGCTTGTTGATGCCTACAAAAAAGTCGGCGACAGCCTCTGTCCACCTTTCATAATTTAACCACAAAAACAACTTTGTTGCATAAAATAATATTTTAAGGCGTTAGTTAATTAATTAGTTATTTTTATTTGTTTATAAAATATAATAAGTAATTTTAAGTTAACATTGGGGTACTTAAACACAAACTCATTAAAGTTTTACCGCACACCATGTGCCGAAACAGAGTAATTAACTAATCCTTTCGTAGACGCTCACGCACACTTTCGACTATTCAATATATACTTTACGCATACAGGTTAGTTATAACTAGTCTGGCCATAAATACTGTTCCATAAAAACTTTTTCTTTTTTCAACTCTTTTAACTCTGTAACTTAACTCAACAAGTAAGTTATAATCGCAAATTCAAGCGGAATTTGGATGCATTTTTAATACAGAACACGCGAATTCTATGTTTAGACTAAAATATATAACTTAACTTATATTTTTATTTGAAAATTTAGTAGGTACACATCAAATATATTTTGCTTGAGAAAAACAGATCGTAAAATTAACCATATGTATTCGTAAAATTATTTTTTCATTTCTGAAGGAATGAAAAGAACATAAGCAATGAAAGAAATATTCAAATAATTAAAAGCTAAATAACTAAATAAGCTTGCCCAATAATTCTAATAATGCTTAATAATGCTTTATAATTATCAATAATAAGCCAGTGAGCTATTATGTACAAAAGCAAACATTATCATGTACCTTACCTTTATCTAAACTCATGTATAATATATTATAATGAATAAAATTGGAATGTCTGTATGTAATGTCAAAATAATTGCTTTTTTCTAAATGTATCAAACTATATAAAAAAAAATCAATTTTAAAATTTTTTGTCTGGTTGTTTAATATTTATTATTTCCTTTTGTCTTCTAAATAAAACAAAATAAAGTAGGTTAAACAAGGATTTTTTACACAATCTTGTTATAAAAAATCTTCTAGTCCCGACGTTGTTGATCCGATCTTATTTTGCAATACAATACTAATTAATGTGAATGCTTAAATCAAGCTGAAAGGACACCGCCAATCTCCCATACATCGCGAGGCCAGAATTTGATGACCCATTACGATTTGATGATCCAAATTAGTACCATTTGATAGGTAAAAATATCAGATTTATACTACCTTAGTTTCAATTTGATTGTCAGTTGTATAATCAAGATACATAGGCTCAAATATATGGTTTTTTTTTTTTTTTTTTTTTTTTTTTTTTTTTTTTTTTTCCCGCAAGGGAGAGATTGTGTTACTTTAACAATATATTTTGCAATTATCATTTTAGTATTGTTAACACGACTAATCTTAAACTCTAGGTAGATTTCCATTAGATTATAATGTCTTTATAACTGCATAAAAAACACTAAACTAGACATAAACAAAGACTTGACTTTGTCTTTTTTAAAGCTTGTTTCATGATGGCTCGAGCACAGAACACTATATACTCATAAGATCTCTACACAAAACACAACATTTAAAAAATCATTTTTCTGTATTTAGCAACTGTAAAATGAAATAATTTTTTGAGATTTTAGTTTAATAAAAAATAAAGGATTTTTTCCGCCATTTAGTTTCTCTGTAACAGGTTGGGCCCAAAAGTTGGCAATCCCCTTTGCTTAAATCAGCAATTTAGCTGATAGATTGAAAATAGCATATGAACTAGCATATGTAAAGGGTTTTACTGACAGAACAGTGTTGAGAGCTAGTACATTTGAAGGTAAGTTTCATTTGCGATTCTCAGCTCATTCAGAGTTTAACGAATTAGTTGCGGTCCGATACGCTCCAGGATCAAGAGGTAATGGCCGACACCTGCTCGCTTCGACCACGAGGGCTGGCATATTAGGCACTTACGAATTCAAATTCCAGCGTTGAACGCGCCACTTGGCATAGCGCGGAGATATCGTTCTTGTCCGCTGGGTGGCGCTTATTAAGATTTTTATTTTATAAGTTTTCATTTATCGTGTGGCGGTATCTTGATATGATCGAGAATCCGCGTCAGTACCGCGCGACAGTTTTTTGTGATAGAAGCAGACAGTTGAATTTAGCAATTAAAAGGTGAAAATTAAATGTTCGGCGTCCCAGTGACTTTCCGCATATAAAATAAACCGCAAACTAAGTGAGTTGCTGCAGTTTTTACACTTCGCAATTATAAAATTAGCTAGGTACACCACATTAATACATACAAACATAACACTGTACAAAATCGTCGTAATAGCCGCTGACGAAAAGGTAAGTGGTGTGTTTGATACGCATTCGCATTATCGCAAACCCGCCTGGAGTCGCCTACCAGCGGCTCCAAGCGTTCTAAAATGGCAATTTAAAAATGGAATTCTGAAGAGCGTGGAACTATTTTTGAGAGTATCTTTTTAGTTCTTTTTTTTTTTTTATGAAATCGAGGTAGCGCTTGACCACTATCTCACCTGATGTGAGGTGCAGATGTGGCCGAAGGTGGACCACGCTTACCTAGTAAATGCCCATTTACCCTAGTTTTGAAGACCCCGAGGTTGTAGTTCTGTGGGAACACAGACGCAGGCAATGAGTTCCACTCCTTAGCAGTTTGGCGTTAATATTATTATTTCGGCGTGAGCATATAAAAAGTGTGTTTATCAGCTTCGACGTTAGACTGGAGTTTACTCCTTTAAAAGTATAAATTTTTTCTCGTGTCAATAGATAACTGGATACCTAATTGCTTTATATTATTTAATTTCATTCTGTATACTCAGGAGTCACGTGTTCCAACAAAAGTTATGTTAGTTACGTTCGGTATACACAGATTTCACTATTTTTTATAAGTTCAAATAGTTTATTTTTCGACGACAGATGTCACTGCGCCGGCAGATTATAACGCGCTATAGTTTCGTTCCTCAACGCGGACTACACTTTTCATACAAGAATTTGTGTTGATTACTCTGATACTACAATAGAAAGGGAAACATAAATAAATGCGTCAACTGTCGCACAAATGTCAAAGTGGCAGATAACGTAACGCTTTTTAGTTAACGCTTGTATTAATTTTACTCATAAAATTTTCATTAATGTCAACGCCTTATATGAAACTCGATTCTTATACCATGGAGCATAGTTTTTATATGCCACTTCTTTCGGTATCAGAAGTGTTACCGAACTATTTATAATGGTATGACGGCTCAGTAGTCCGATTGATTCTTACTACAGAACTACTGAGAGAAAAAATCTCATTAGTCTTGTAAGGGCTTGTACGCATCTGTACGAATCAGGTCGACTGTAAGTGCACTACAATGGCGCCTCCGGCTAAGGGGGCACCTCGCTTGTTTTGCAGTTCATTATGAGACCGAAGAGACAGTCCAAACATCATGGTTTGTATAAGGTCTTTATTCCTCATTTTTAGACGAATGGTGAACGAAGGCAAATTGTACGCAAAAAGTGCCTCTAACAACTACAAATCCCTATAAAAAGCGTATTATAGAATGAGCCAAAGAGAGGCGACTATGAGACGGCCGCCCGTAATAATTATAAAATTTTTGATATACATTTCTATATATATATATACCTATATTACTATTATATAGTTTATTTGTTTACGATATTTATTTTAACATTTACAACTAATCTATAACTTCGATATCTGTCGCAGTTGTCCCGAACGATTCTGGTCACCGAAACAATAACTGAACTACTGAGACTAGGCCAAGAGATGCAAGCTGGTTGATACTTGTTGATAGGCACCAATAAACACAAGCTAAGCTACACCACAATAGGATGCACTAATCTTTTTATAGATAAGCGGTCAAGGTTAAGATTGTTCGCAATCTTTATGTTTTTTGGGAATAATTTTTTATGTTTTTTGGGATGTTCGCTAAATCCAGAGTAGATTGCTTCTATGCAACTATGAGGAAACGGTGTGCATCTCTGGTATGAAGGGTTCGGATTAGCTCCAATAGCACCCTCAATGCATTTGATGAAAGGCTTGACTGTCGGTACCTGAATCGTTGTTGTATGGTTCAGCTACTGACTAATGAGGACAGCAATAAGTCTACATAAAAATTTGTACTAACATAGCCTTAAGTTGAATGTTACTAACAAATGATCAGACATGATCGAAATAAAGAGTTTTATTATTATTATTTAATGCAAATTCCAGCAGACAGGCTAACGGTTCATCTGGTAGGAGGCAACTGTTTTTGTTTCCTATTAACACAAGCAATAAAAACTACGGAGGGGAATAGACCCTGATATTCATTACTCACTAACTGACACGACTGACTGACTATTTCACGGTGGTCTTTTGTAAGGTAATAAGATTTCTTTTTTTTTTGTTTGTCCTACCGGCTAGGGTTCCTCTGACACAGGTCAGAGATCTTATTTATAGCAGGCAGAGTAAACAGCGTAGTGTTTTCTTATTCTGTAATTTGAGGTACAGTCAAGGGCAAAAATATCTGTACATTTCCAAAGCGGCAAAATTATCTGTACAGTTGAGAGGCCAGAAATATCTGTTCGATAATTCGGTTAAAAATATGTGAGCATTTAAAGGGTCAAAAAGATCTAGACGTTCACGTGGCCATAAATAAATGTACAATGTCAGTCAAATATATGCAGGCAAATAGGAGGGCATAAATATCTATTTTTTTTATTTTATTTTATTTTTACAGTTTTGGGAAAACTTACAGCTAATAGAATACAATGTAGTCACAGAATAGAACATCGATGGCCAATTAAAACATGAAAAAATCTATACATGAAACTATCATATATATGAGAACAAAACGCGCGCCAAAAATATCTATACACGTAATTGTCATATATATGACAACAAAACGCATACCAAAATTATCTCTACATTTATCTGATAGTCAAACTTACCACATAGGTATGCAAATATGCATCTTATTCAATTGAGATAACTAACTAAATGTAACACTCAAAATTCGAATTTACATTCGCTTTAAAACTATCTTTAAGAGTTCTATTTCTATTTCTTATACGTCGACAATATCGGTAGTTTTTAAGAAGAATAATGTCCAGACTTTCGGACTGTACTAAACATCGCATCATAATTATTATGTTGGAAGACGGAATTCCGGTAGCATAAATTGTTGAGGAAATGGGTGTAATGGTGAGTGATCCGAATCATCCGAATTTAAATATGTATTTTAATATCACTTTTGTTGCCTACGGATATTCATTGTCTTATCTTTTAATCGTTTTAGAGGAGCACCGTATATCTAAGGGTGAAATACAGGAGAAGGAAATGTAAGGAACCATGCATCTAAAGGACGACCTCGAAAGACGACGCGAGAGTGTGACGACGACGAAGATGTCAAAAACCAACGTTTCATTCGCACTGCGGACTTAGCAGTGCCTTTAACAGTATCCACCCACACAGTGCGACGAATATTTTTTTTTTTTTACGAGGAGAGAAATCTTCAAAAGATACCTTATGAACAAGTTCCACATGCAATGCAAATGTCCATAGAGGTTATGTGGGACTCTTACCGCACTAAAACTCGTCTCGAAATGGGTATGGTTCTAGTCCGTAGGGGACTTTGGAACCGTCACCGGGAGTCGAGTGCGACGAAGATTTCTTGAAGCTGGCTTTAATATGAGGGTATACGAAATTTTAGGTTATAAGTAAGAGATAAGAGTTTTGAATAGATAGATAGGTAAGAGTTTTGTGTAAGTCGAGGTTATAGGTAAATGATGAAAGTAAATAATTTAAGTTTTTCAAACAATAAAATTCAGTTTTTAGTGATCTGTTTAATTTCCCCCCTCCTAAGCTTATACACGTCCGCCTGCTAGGCACAGGCCTCCTCTCAAGCACGAGAGGGATTGGTATATAGTCTCCACGATAGCCCTATGCGGGTTGGAGACTTCACATACACTATAGAATTTTTTCGCCGATGTATGCAGGTTTCTTCACGATGTTTTCCTTCACCGAAGAGTGACTGGTAAGTATACTTTACATGACAAATTCACACTCTTGTTTAGACACCCTAGGACATGTAGTAACTGGATTGTCTGTCATTTTCTGTACAAAAAACTCGGCTCTCTACGTAACGTACGTAGAGGGGTAAGCTCTTAAAGGCAACTCCAGTTATTAAATGCTCTAAGTTAGACACACACCACAAAGAGGAATAGAAACGAGAAAATAGAGTAAAAACCTAAGTGTTCTTTTTAACAGCAAATTGACATTCGTAAAATCACTTACATTAGCGTAAGTAGTCGAAAGATTTTCGTACTAATATTGTATAATTACTTAAATAACGAATAAATATCTTGCGTTTCATCGCTATGTCTAGTATCAATATGTTACTGACAAACATTTAGCATTGAAAAAACGCTAATATAATATTCACGAAAAAAGCCACATGAAAATCCTATATCGTGTAGCTGTGAACGCTGTGAAGCAAAATCTAAAATAATAGGATTACAGGTGAAACAAATGTTACGTTAATATCGCCACGATCAAAATGAAAGAGACAAACCAATCATATGACAGAATGGTACTCTTTTCGATGATTGTCATAATTCAAAATTAGAAAACTTGTTCGTTTGTACAGATATTTATAAACGATAAGTTGCATAAATTTGTATATGATAATTGCATGTATAGATATTTATGCCCTCCTATTTGCCTGCATATATTTGACTGACATTGTACATTTATTTATGGCCACGTGAACGTCTAGATCTTTTTGACCCTTTAAATGCTCACATATTTTTAACCGAATTATCGAACAGATATTTCTGGCCTCTCAACTGTACAGATAATTTTGGCGCTTTGGAAACGTACAGATATTTTTGCCCTTGACTGTACATCTATACATTGTGGTACAGAGTACTGATCGGCCATTTTTTTTTCCTTTCCCTTTTTTTTTCTTTCCCCCCTTTTTTTACCTGTAACGATAGAAAAAGGTAATAAGGTTACAAATAATAATAATAAATAAGGTCATGGCCTGCCCCAGCATGCATACTTTTTTAATACTTGAAATTGGAAATATGTTAGAAAGAAGAACCCCCGTTTTAGGCTATAAATTATACAAGCCAAACATAATATGTATATACAAAAAAATTTGATTTTTGTGTTAGCTTTTTTATATTCCGTGTTTGCATTGAGTTTTGGTCCTAGGATTTGTATTCTATATGCGCTTCTTGTGTCGTGATTTATTTATATATTTTTCCGTCAAACCGTTAACATTATCCTGTTGATACTGGACTCCGAGATCGATCACTTTATAACTGAATATTGGACACCTTAACAATAAGTACTGGTGGTCCGAATAATATAATCCCAAATATATGCTTTTTAATAATTGTAAACCTAAGTAAAGCGTATAAAAGGAAATAAAAATATTTACATTTTTATGTTACAATCATTAATGTCAATAGTTTCTAATAATTTAACCACTGTTTGTTTTTTAAAACAATAACTCTACTCATCAATGTAAATTATTTGGATAAGCATACTCATATAAGTAATACATATTTTATATAATAAGTGGCATATAATGTGATTATATGACATAAAATGTCACAATTTATGACATTCTATCATCGCAATTATGATTCCCATCGTATCAGAAAAACGTAACACGCATCCACGACATATTGTAGGATTTATTTACAAACTTGGCCACTGCTGATAATTGTGAAGATTGGGCTCATCCAATCTTTTTCGATGTCCTAATCACAGGCCAATTTTCAGACCTGTACAGTCATAGTCCAGGCTTGTATGAGAAACGGAGGTTCTCCCTTGTGAGCTTTCACCCTATTTCTCGAGAATAAAAGAAATATATTCCATATTCAAATTTAGCATTCACACATGTTCGATTCGTCAGCAAAAAGAGTGCGCGGTTCTTGTGAAGAACTCTCTACGTAAAACGATTGGTTTTATGAAGGTTATCTCTCGAATACTTGAAAAGGTTTCCATTGAAGGTTCACGTTAAATCGGCAACGATCAGAAAACGTATTAACCTCTAATATTACATTACATTAATCTTCGAAGGCTCAAACATTTTCTAGCAAGATAAATATTTTAAGTAAATAAAAAAATCCTATTCAGATACCAAAAATTCATAGCATGAAGAGAAATTATTATATTATAAATGGTAAAACTAGCTTGCGCCCTGCGGTTTCGACAGCATGAAAACCTTATCACGCTTATCTTATCATGAAAACCGTTTTACGTTGGTAGGTCTAACGGTAAAGATAGACATAAATTGGCCCAGACTTTAGTGAAGCCGACATCTTAGTTTAACATTGTTTTCACTTATGTGAAAAGGTTTAAGTTAGGGTACGCGAAAAATGGCTATTTAAATTATATCTATTATCTATTATTTTTATTATAATTATCTGCTCACAAACAAGTGTTATTAAAAAAATTACGTCTAAACATTCCTGCGCGCAGAAACATAATCTTCCCGTCACAATGGAGCGATTGTGACTGATTATGTGAAACAATGCACATTGAAGTATGCATGACATGAGACGGAAGATACATTTCGCGGCATGCATGACATGCATTTCGCGGAATAAAATTTTTATAAGTGCCAAAAGTATTAAATATTAATTAATTACCCCTAATCTACAACATCAAAAGAAAAATTAATAAACAAGGGCCTAGATAATCTTTGAAGTGAGATTACTGATAATTTTTTATCTTTGTAAACAATAATAAAAATTATTGTTTTATTATGATTTCGTTTTATCGAGAAAATTTCATTGTATAAATTTCATTGTCGACGTTTCAATTTTATTTATAATGAATGAATTAATCTATATATAAATATTTTCTTATTCGGACTATATACTTAGACAAAATTCAAATCTAGGATTACCTATTTCTACTTAATCTAGTCAGAAAAAAGCGGGAAACACTTATGAAACAATTGCTATTCTATAATAATAATTTGTAAGAATAATAGACCTCTAACATAACAACAACAAAAAAACAACTGTAATTCTTTATATTATAATTTCATATTGTAAAGAAATCCATCCTTTAAATTACTCAGTCTAGACTTGTGAATCTTTCTTCAGGCCAAGGTTGATCTACTACTATTATGTTGAGACATTAGTATTCGTGTGTGCCTGCCATTACGTTTGGTACTGGGAGTCCGCAGTAACTGAACTTCTTTTTAAGTAGGAAAATAGTCAAATAATTTGATGTAGAACTCTCTTCGCTTCGTTCTGAATTCTTTAGTCGCTAATATGAATTAAAAACGTGTGTTAAGTAAGAATTTAAGTGAAAAAAGGAAGTTATTCTATTGAAACTATATATTTAAACTTTCAATACCTTTCTTACAGTATGTAAAGCACAGCTTGGAAGTATCTATAATATTTATTACTAATATACTGGAGGTCACCCAGTGATTGAAATTCAACCATAAATGAAAGAGTATACATAAATATTACCAAATACTGTAGATTAGTATAATACATTCAGCTTGACACAAAATATGGAAACACTGATATTAGCGGTATGAGTTGTCAAAACGTTAGTTTCTTGCACCTTTGTTGTGTTAGCTTTCTCTTTGTTTGATTTGACGAGCCCGTTGGATGAGCGGTTAGTGTGCTTGCCTTAACGCTTTGCTCTAGGGTTGCCGGGTTCGATTCTAAAGGAGTGGTTACTGCTGCCAGACGGGCTGTTCAATTTATGACTGAACAATTTATGTTGAAGAAAAAGCGTATCTGAGAAGACGTGAAGTTATGATGAAATGAGTTTTTTTTTATTGCCTTTGTAAGTACAAAATAATTACAAAGAATTAAGAGCTAAAAATCGTCTACAATACAATTTGTACTATGGATACAAACTGATTAGACCTTTTAATAGGGAATGGTAATAATCAGGAAAGGATAGGGAAATGGATTCTCGTATCCCTTACTCACTGAAACACGCATGTTGTTCTTTCGCGGTGGTCTCCTGTAAGGGGTGGTAACCAGCGGCAGACCGGCTGCCCAAATAACTGCGAAATGCTGCGTGCTCTGTCATTACAAAAAATAAATAAAAGTATTGTTGAAATAAACATTGCAATACGATTTATTCCAATATTATAATCAATAGCTTAATTAAATAGCTTAGCTGATTAAGCTCAGTCAATAGTTTAAAATAAATGTGACAAGTACGCAGAAGCCGAGAGGGCTTACGTAAGCGCAAAGTGTTTACTGTTTTTTCTGAGTGCTGTGGCAACATCCTTTATATTCGATGCGTGCTCTGCACCATTCTGCGAATGGGACTAGAGGCGAAACAATTTGTAGGCCGATTTGTGAGATAAATACGATACGGAACGTTCTCGGCCTATCATTGTGTTACAACGTGATGTGTTGATGTATTATTGACACGTTCTGATGTTCGCTGACACGGCATACGGTGATCATTTTTGTTGTTATTTTCAAATATTGAAATGTTCCCAAAATCACTACTCAATTTTTATCCAAGCATAGCATGGTCTCACTATTGGTAGTAGTAACAGGAATAATTGGGTTTCTCAGTCATAAACTAACCAGCTCGTTTTTTCGCCAGTAATTACTCCCTTACGATGGTCTCATGACCATCATGATAATGCCGTGATACTGTTGTTGGAGTAATTATTTTGTTGTGTTTCGGATGCAAACTCAAAGTAGTAAGTTCACTTCCATCTCTCCTGGTGTTGCATGAATAATAGATAATAGAAAGAGAAAATAAGCAATGGTTCCTACCTTCAAGAAAACTTTCTACCTTTTAACATAAAATAGCATATATCAGGAAATTATGTAAATACTGTAATAATATGTAAACAGAAAGGTTAAAAAATAATATAAAAGTGTGTATGTCAGCTCTGACGTACGACTAGAGTTTACTTACTCCTTAAGTCCTCAAGTCATTAACTATGCAATAGGGAAAAAGGGTAAATAAACGCGCCATCTACTAAACTACAATAGAGTTAGGTGAAGCGGCGATATCTATTGGATTTGAGTAAAACTGCTTGGTTAAATTAAAAAAAGTAACACTATTGATGGCGCCATCTTTTATACTATAATAGAATTAGGTGAAGAGGCGACATCTATCGGATTTGGGGAGAACTTCTTGAAGAACATAACGCTTTTTTGCGTTTTTTTTTTAAATTTTATTAATTTTATTTCCATACCCGGGGCCTTATATGAAATTCGATTCATAAAGAAAAATCTCCAAAAATAGGTGGATACGTTAACAAAAGTAGAATAATTTTCGAAACAATTTCATACGCAATCCAAACCTTAGTTGTCAAGTTACAAGAAATTGTTTTCTTGTGTGAAGCCTGAGGCGATTATTCATAAGATTTTATATAAACATCGTCTATTCACATAAGACGATCTGCTCGGAAAAAACAGAACATGTTAGATAAACTCATTTTTGTTTACCAAACACACCGGTTAATAAAAGTGGGCGAAGTCTAGACATAAATAAATGAAACGAGTACAAAATAAAATGATTTACGGGTTCTACGAGAAGTTTGGATTAAAAGAATATTTTAAAACAACTGCAAACACGTTGGAAGAATCCTTGTTAATTTTAACGTTTCTCACAATTCGCGGTGTAATTTCTGAAAACGTTACAAATAATGGTGATTATTTTTGGGAGACGTTTTTAATTAAAGAACACCGAAACATTGCAGGATTTGTTTTGAATTACTGGCAGTTAGGAATAATTTACGGTGGTAACGGAGTCAGGTTAACTTGGTGCGCTGGTCATTCCGGTATTTTAATAAGAGGATACTTTCATGTACTAGAAACAGGCAGATATTCATTTAGGTGAAATGTTGCCTTATTCTCATCCTGTCTCTTATCCCTTATCCTGTCAGGTTTGGCGGCAAAATATTTGCATCCTCCCTAGTGTTACTAGGTGAGAGTAACCAGATATTTCATTAGTATGTTTAAATTTTTTAATACTTTTGATTTAGAATTATTCTTTTCAAATTTCTATAAGAAAGAGACTGTGGCTGCTTAACATCTAAACAGCTACTAAATTTTAGTCGTATTTGGTATCGCTTAGTTTTTCTCTGTTGTATGTCTGTCATCTGTGCCTGTCAGCGCCACATACAGACCGTACTGTGAAGCTCTTGGATGTAGGAGCATTGATACTCTATACTCCGGCCATTATAAGAGTGCTGTTCTGACAGGTGTCAATTCCATACATTTTCTGTATCGTTTATTCGGAAATGAACTTTATGCAATGGACATAAAGAAATGTCAAAAACGCATTCATAGAATGACCGTACTATAAGTAGAGCAACTGTTATCCTACCAATAAATCAGTAAAATTTTATTTTAAACGCTTAATGAAACAAAAAAATATATGAACCAACATATTCAGTGAATTGGTATGTATATAAATATAAATGAAATAACATCTTTCAATTATTCACTTATATTTAGGTACATTGTGTGGATAGAATGAGAGAGTAATGATTGAGCAGGAGTAATGATTGAGTAACGTCCATTTATAAATTCTTTGAAAAGTTCATTTGCAAAGTGGCCTGGCCCTGGCGGGAATCGAACCCGACCCCTATGACAGAGCGCTAAGACAACCACCTTAACCACTCGCCTAATTGGTTCGACTTATTTATTTAAAGGCTCACTTACCCCAACCCTGTAACATGTAAAATTCGGACAATGCGTCCAATTAAAAAAAGGATTAAATTTTTTTTATCAACATTTTTGCTTTAGAATTATGTCTATGTAAATATTTCTTAAAATTTTATTTCTTTTTTTAAAAAGTGCAAAAAATTGTGGGAAATTCAAAATACTTGAAACGATCAGTTCGTATGTGACGTCAAAGTCTATGGAATGTCAACAAGCGTGTAGATGTTTATGATTTTTAACATTTTATTGTTATCGTAGACTGTGACGTCACAAAAAACGCGCCAAAAGGGCGGGTGTTTAAAGTGCCCGTAGCTGTTAATTAATTTTAACCTTTTTTTTTTGTTATTAAATTTCTGTTTTTTTTGGCGCTGAATATTTTTTTACGGTTATATAAAGATATAACCTATCGTATGAAAATATGTATGTATATAAAAAAATGTGCATATTCCCTATTAGAAATTGTTAAATAAGGGTCCGATAAACGCGGAAGGGTCCACCTTCTGCGTAGATGGCGAACTTGGACTTTGGACGGCGTCATCTACAGATGAGAATATCTACAGAAGGCAGATGGGCGAACTAAAACTCATTTGATTTAATACACCGATGAGGCTGGCGGTGAGGAGGCTTTCCCTACTTAGCCCGTTTAGCGGTACCCTTGACACGCGGTCTAGTGGAAGTATTTTTATAGCTTATAGCCGATAGGTTCCGATTTATTAGTAAAGTGGTACAGAATCAGGTCGTCTGACTGCCGTTCGAACCAAAAGCGTGGCGGGAAAGGGCCACCTGCATCCGCCTAAGAAGGGTAACGTGAAGGGACGACCTGCCGCCTCGATAGCTCAGTCCAATTTAGGTCTGAACTGCAGCTGCTTTGCAGCCGCGACGTCGGATCTTCGCTGGTCTGCAGGCGTTCCAAAAGCACGTTACCTGCCATATCCTGATCTCACACCATCTCCGCTGGTCGCGCAAGTACTTTTCTCTGACGTGCATCGGACAACTCCACGTTGCCAAAGCGTTTCCTCATAGTGCGAATTCACGTGAGTTTACACGATAGTGTGTTTAAGTGTCTTCATGTGAATCCCTAAGTAAATTTGCTAGTGTCCCATGCATCCATGCAATTTTATAAATTCCCACGTGTGTATCTCATTTATCTCGTCTATTTGTGTGTATCCTTTCTCCTATAATAAAGTGCTGTGTAATCAAAGACTTGATGTTCCACTCTCCATATTTTTCCTTCAGGAAAAAAAAAGTTACTGAGTCTCGTGGGGTATCTGCCGAAGAGCTAGTCGGTGAGTGATTCATTTTCTTCCTGGCCGAATCACTTTTGGAAGAGTGGTCGTGGTCATCACTTCTAAGTGTCACGTCACTCCTCGCTTACTGCTGCCTTCCTGCTACATTCCTCCCCGGAACGGTGGATTGCTGTTTTAATTTGGACGGTCAATCGCATAGGTGACCTTTTACGCAGTCTCGTACCCTCGACTCTGTCCTGCATAACAGTTAGATTACTATAGGGCTTAGTTTATAGAGGTGATGCGAATGCACTTCAGGCCCTTAATAGAGGATATGGACATAGGGGAATGGACACTAGTATTCCTTTCTCGCGCACCGAAACAAGACAACACAAATGCTTTTATTTCACTTTGGTATTATGTAAGAGGGTGGTTAACTAGATCAGCTGCCGATCGGCCGTGTTCAGTTATGAGTTCAATACTAATATTCAGTTATGAGTTCAGTAATTTCTGACATCAAACATAATATTTTTTTACTTTGTTCTAACCCCGGCTGAAAATGCGGACATCCGACGATATTTGCAACACTCACTTAAATCTATGAAAGTTGTCGGAGGTGAAAGTGCCGGTTTTTAATTAAGCAAAAAAATGTTCGTCTGTGTGCAACGTGCCTGACTAACTTTTTACTTCCACGATTCTTCGTACCCGCCGTATTTATATTTAAGGGCCGTACTTTAATTTGCTTCTAATTACTTTGACTATTAATCTTGCAGTTTTACTTTTATACTTTATGTTTTGGATATTTACACTTTTTATTATTACATACTACGGTGATTATAATTGCGAAAGTTTACACACGTTTACTCTTTCATGCAATTTTGCATGAAAAAGCAGCTAACCTAACTAACTTATCTATTCTACGAGTATATATATAATAAAATCGTAAACGAGCCGCGTCCTTACATTAAATATTTTTTTCAAAAAAACAATTCGTAAACGTTTTACTTATGTAAGCGAGGTCAAAAAAATAGTTTTTAGGATTTTTGTCTGTTAGTGCGTTTGTGCACGTTAATTTTACAAATGGCTTAACCGATTTTAATACGGTTTTCACTAGTGTATTGTAGCCTGCTTCCCGTAACATATAGTTTTGTTTTATTTCAATCAGTTTACAAACAAATAAGTTACGCGATATACCGAATACCACGTGTACGAAGTTGCGGGCTCAGTTAGTAATTACTCTGGTTTGTACCTGGTAATTAGTGGCAGGGTACACAGCGTTTCGCAACCTCGCAGACCATCGCGAAATAACAGAATGCTTGCTTTGGTGAGTGAGTAAAGGATGCCAGACCCCTTTTTCCTATCCTTTTCTAATCCCATTTTCCTAATCCCTCTATATCTGGCAGCGCACTTGCAGAACCTGTAGCAGACTACAACAATCAAGTGGACCGCCAGTCTGTCTGACGAACCATTATATAAAAAATGAATCGAATTTTAAGAGCGGCCTTTCAGAAACAAAATGCTTATATTAAATAACGAGACATTAACATACATTTAGGATTGCAGATTCTCATTACGGCCCCGGAACAGTAACGAGCCAATTTAATGGAGTGCCTTTTACGAAATTCCGTGTATTTTCTTTTCTTTCGCTTACTTCTTTCGCGAGAATAATGTGCTAACGGTAAATCTGGAGCACTGCTAGCAATTATTAAGCGGGGAAAATGTGTGTGCTTTAGCGTTTTTCTTCCTTTTATCATTTTAGCGCTAATGGTCAACGTTAAGAGATTTTTTTTAATTGAAGGCAATAACTCAAACTTATAAGCTTTAATGGCCAATGAAATTGCTTGTAATTTTAAGGTGGTTAAAATTTTGTAGGAGCATGTTTCATGCTGCCGGAAAGGCTATGCAGAATACAGTGTGGTCCAGTCACTACAAAATAATGACAGGACAAAGAGAAACACATTACTTTATTCATCATCATCTCGGCGGTAGGACGTCCACTGCTGATCAAAGGCCTCCCTACTAATTTTCCACGGCCCTTATCAGGTCGTCTATCCTACGCTGCGCTTGCCGGTCCGTGAGAACCTTCCGCCCCCAGCGGTCGTCGGCTCTCCGTACTATGTGTCCTGCCCACTGCTTCAACTTATTAATACTCCGGGTTATGTCGAAATACAGCGAGCCTACAAAGACTTACATATGTAGTGTTGAATTTGCAGAATTCTCTTTCTTTTCAGTAAATGCTTGTAGTTTAAATAAAAATGCATATTTTCTTATTTTGCATTTGTAAGTCGAAGCAGGATGGCATATCTAGTTTCTAGAGACATTAATGGAGAGACACTTGTGGCGGGTTTCTAATTAGAATTGTTTCAACATCCACATAGCAGAACGAATATAAGTACGCATAACTTAAAGTTATAACATCATTTTGATTGTGTGTAATAATTCAAAATAGTGTAACAGTTGTTCTAAGAATTGTAGTTAAGTTACTTTTTTAAAGTGACTTCTTACAAAACGCTAGTTTTAAATAAGAGTTCGATTGCTTTAATATTGTAGTGTTTGTCAGAGCCGGTCTCAAGATGCCGACTACGTCTTGTTTAATGAACTGTTTGCCTGTCCGTAATATTATATTTAAAAAAGTAAGTGATTATGTGAAAATAAAATTTTGTGTGTTATATTAAGTTGTTAAATATACTGTTATAGCTATCTGAAATTAAAATTGGATGAGAGTAAGAATTGTAAATATTTAAAAATATAAAAATTGTAAGGGGGTAAAAAATCATACGAGTAACCCAAGTACTAAACTATTTTATACTAAATTATCTTAGGTACTAAACCATTTTGCTCGGAGGTGAAAGAATTTAAAAAAAAACAACTTTTTTTTATGTTAAGCAGACAGGCTAACGGTCCATTTGATGGTATACCTAACACAAGCAACGTCACAGCGGCTACAAGTGCGCTGCCGACTACAGTAAGATTAAGGATAAGGGATTGGATAGGAAATAGGGCTCTGGCATCCCTTACTCACTTATCGAAACACAACAGCACACGTGCTGTTATTTCAAGGTGGTATTCTGTAAGGGGGTGTTTACTGCCGCCAGACGGGCTGCCTAAATGATTGCGAAACGCAGTGTGCCCTAGCTGCCACCATTTTCCAGATCCAGAGCCAATTTTGAGAAGTTCATTTTTCAAAGTTGACACTGCCGGGAATCGAACCCTAGAACAGGGCCTTAAGGAAAGCACCCTAACCACTCATCCAAAGGGCTCGTCAACTAATATTATGCGAAAGTGAGATTGTTTGTTTTTTTGTTACGCTTTCACGCCCTAATTATTCAAGCGATCATAATTAAATTTTACATAGGTACCTTTTGTCAGGGATACTAGAAATGACATAGGGTACCTTTCATCCAGAAAAAGTACTGTTCCCGAGGGATCATCTACAAATATAAAAAAAAAATTGCGGAGAAACCACTTTCGTCAAAAGTCATGCGTCGAGAAATACGTTGCTATGCAACGGATAAACAAAATGTCATAAAATGTGAAAACAATTTTATTTTTGATAGTGTTTTATTGTTTTATAGATAAGAATAAAGTTTAAACACCTAAGAAAAAGGGGGCGCGGGTGAAGTCGCAGGCTAGTACATAATAATAATGGGAAGTACCTCGACTTGACCCTTCAGGTGACCGCGTGCAATGTATAAAGTGGATTCGACGGCTTATTAGCAGAAGCGCAAGTTCGCATTAATTCTCCATACGGCTAATTCTTATAAAGGCAAAAGTACAGTCTTTGTGAAAAAAAAAAAAAAATACAATCATAGTCCCGATCAAGTTCGTCATCCCCAGTCGTTTCGGTGAACGGTCTCCT
This sequence comes from Bembecia ichneumoniformis, assembly GCA_910589475.2. NCBI lineage: Eukaryota > Metazoa > Arthropoda > Insecta > Lepidoptera > Sesiidae > Bembecia > Bembecia ichneumoniformis. Next base: position 3,265,047 of record OU342537.1, on the reverse strand, counting down.
TGCGAAGAGCCACGCTTGACCAACACCTCGAGAGGGTCCCGTAAATAGCTTGTCAGTTTGTCAGTATATATTTACTAAAATTCATGACGTCGTTGTATTAGTTGAATGCTTGTTGATCGACCAATATTTCGGACATAATATGTAGTAACCATGGTTTTCGCTATTATAATTACAAAAGAATAAATCAGTATGAGTTCACAATACAGATGGCTTATTAGCAGAAGGGCAAGTTCGCATTAAGGCAACTTCGTAGATTAGCCATAGAAATAAAAAGCCAAGCCATAGCCAAGTTTTTGTTTTCTGAAACAGTGATAACAAACACTTTAGCTTTGAAATTTATCGAGAGATAGCGGAGCAGCACTGCAGAAGACAAATGGGGTAGTTTTTTTTTAGTTCAGGGACAGTTCTAGAGCGAGACAACTTGTGGCTTATTTCATGATTTTAAATTTTTATTTCATTTAATCGTTTTGCATATATGTCTGTAAATATTACATATTTAAATAGCTGAGCCTGCAACTTCGTACGAGTGGTATTCGGTATTTGTTTGTAAACTGATTGGAATGAAACAAACACTAAAAGTTACGGTGTTGCATAGCCGCCTTATGGTGGCTTAATAATATGCAATCGGCAGTGGAAGGAAAAAAAATAATAAAATAAAGGTGGGCGCCAGCTAATTACCTAATAAATAAAACGGTAATTAAGCAATTTGAAAATATATATTTAACATAAAAAGAAATTACAATAAAATTAAATCAGGGTGAGTGAGTTCTATAAATGCCCTGTGCGTGAAGTAAAATTTATATATATAAAACCCTCATTGAATCACAATTTACACTTTATAAATTTAATGTAAGTAACTTAAATGAAAACGGGAAAATTTGGACGAGCTCGGCAATAAAGTTAAAATCCGCTGGAGTTGGCTCGGCTTGACTTCATTCGGTGTCGTAGGAAAAATCCAATCTCAAAAAACTTGGTAGCGTCTACGTCTCCCAGAAACTACAGGTACAAGCCGAATATTGTTATTCCAGGCTCGAATAATTAACAATAGGGGATCGGACAAATTTTCAGAAAGTGTTTTAAATTAATCTTCATGGATATTTATTCCCATAAAAAATACTATTTTATTTATTTATAGCCTTTTAGGTACTCAAAATCATGTTTTAATATTGTTTGTGTGAAAATTCCGCCAAAACGCCACGATAGTTCATCTGAGAGCGCGTAACGTCATTTGTGGTCATATCATAACAAAACAGCTGCATTGGCATAAGACAATGATTGCCCACAAATGACGTCACGCACTGTGATTGGTGTTTCAGTATAGATTAAAAATATTGTAAATAATAAAACTTTATTTCTTCATTTAAAAATATTTAAATGAATTATATTAAATTATTATTCGATAAATAATCGTAAAAAATTATATATTTTCTTTCTAAGTACATTTTAGATTTTAATCTGTTTACTGTCCGATCCCCTATTCCGAGAATCCTTATTACTCCTGAACTTGTTATTCCCAGCCTTGATCCCCAAGAAATAAAATTATTCAATATATTATCCCTTATAGTAAATATATATTTATATTTATAATGAAAATACAAAAAAAAAATACACCAGAAACGAAAACCAACACGGTCAAAAGCAGAATGGCTTGTCCGCGACGGAGACAAAATTTTGTCAACGAAAATTTTGAATTGATAATCGAACCGAGGTTTGTCAAAATTAAAAAGAAACTGATTAAAAATAAATAAATAACATGAAGGAGTAATTGAAAATGAGGTTATATATGTAATTAATATATTTATTTATAATAAATAATATAAAAACAGTACCACTACGGTACAACGGGAAGCTTGCTACAATACATAACTGAAAACCGCATTCAAATCGAATAAACTCTTTCTGAGATTAGAGTGCACAAACGCACAGACAAACAGACAGAAATTCTAAAAACCATTTCCTGACTTCGGTTACATATCTACTTTTTTTTTAAATACTTATTTGATGTAAATACAGACACGACTTGTTTACGATTTTATTATATGTATAGATAAAGTGTAACGAAGCGTTACAATTATTTGTTAATTTTATAATTAACAAATAATATATTATAATAAATTCGAAATTAAACGTTGTGTGCGGTCGCCAAGAGGTGAAAGGGGTTGCTGCGCGGTGCGGGGCGGGGGTACGTCTGCGCATGCGACGCGAGCCCGAGTTCAGTCGCAACTAGGCTGAAATCAAAGGCCAAGCAATTTGAACAATACCGTGCGTTCTAGCCGGTTGCGCGATATCATTTTATAAAAAACTAAAATCTTGAATTTGAAATTTAATTGTGTTTGCGGACCCAAGTATACATTATATTCCGGAAAGTGTTTTCCCGCGCTAGGGGACACAGCCGCGGCTCAACCCTGAGCTGTTTTCGACATTGCCACGGTTCAACACTGTCGCGGTTCTCCGACACTGCCGCATACTACCATCGGCCGCACGCATACGCGGGACTCCACTTCACGCCTGACGACTAGCAGCCGCACCTACCATCTTCGTCGGCTGGATTCCCAGGAGAGTACCTACGCTGCGAGCGGGAACAGATAGGCCGAGTACCCACGTCCTTAAAAATTTGTGCCGCCCTACCGACTGTTAATTTTTTCTTAATATATTTTATTTTTGATCGCGGTTGGTTTTTTTTTATATTTACACCGGCAGAGGCGACAAAAGTCGCTGTCTGCCTCTCCCTGCTACTCCGCTAATATATCTAAACCACTCAACGGATTTGATGTGATTTTCACTATTAGAAAGAGCGATAAATGAGGAGTGTTTTACAGAAGAAAATTGCATACATGTCAAGCCAGGAGGCGGGTCTTTGGATTTAGGAATTTACAATTCAACTTTACAAACCAAATTCGCTTACAATTTATCAATCGACTGTTTGGTTATGAAATACAAATTAATTAACAGCAACACAACTGCGTGTTTTAGCTCTTGCGTTACGATAACGATACGATTCGCAGTCGTTATTTTGTAAGAACATAATTTAAGTAAATATAAAAATTGGTTGAAGATTAAAAAAATATTCTAAAATAAAACTAGATTAAAATATTTAAAAATTTAGTTAAAAACACAGGAAATTAAGCTCTCTCTCTAACTATGATGACGAATAAATGCGATTTGCAATCGTAAATCGAATATAAAAAATATATAATTGTGATCTATTGGATCACAGCCAACCACAAAGTTGGACAAAAACAGATATAGAAAAAAAATAATAGCAAGTTTGTCATTTTAAGGGCTCATTTCAGTTCCCTCAAGGCCCGAGTCTCCTAAAAATTGGTGTTACAGAATTACGGAACAGAATTACAGAAAATTAATTTTTTTTTTATAGTTACATATATTTATATTTACATATACTATTATTATATTTACATTATACATTATTTATATTTACATTACATATATTAAGTATATTTTACATATATTTAAAGTGTAGGATTTGAAATTTCCAAAACACATTATTTAATTCTATTTTGATGCACATTTTATTAGCTCCATTAGGCGTTAAACATGCCTATATTTAGGTTAAACGCTTTGAAGGTCTCATTCAAAATTATAACAAAAAAAAACGAAATATACTCTGTTTAAATTTTTATGTTGATAGTTTTTGTGAAGCCATCTGCGACAGTGAGTTAGCGACACATTGAACGAATTAGCGACGACATTGGCGAGTTTAACGGCTTAATCGCGAAGCCTTTTGGTATTAGGAAGAAATCATGGTCTGCACGAATAAGTCGACTCCTTTCACCCTTACACGGCATTTTTACTCACCCCGCATGTAAAATACAATGATATATGACGGGTTGTTAACCCGAGATTTTACCAGTAGCGCTGCGCATAGTCCGGATGAGTAGAAACTTTACCCTGCAGACACACGATCTCTGGAACAATCTCCCTTCTGAAATGTTTCTTCAAGTGAGCTGAAAAGAAATTCCTACAGGGTCGGCAGTGTATTTGCACGGTTTTGCTTGTTTTCTTAGGCGACAGTGTGCACCTACCATTAAAAGGACCATTAGTCTATTTTCTATAATATAAAATGATAATATTCTTGTTGAAAGTTGCTGACAAGTTATATACTAGTAGTTTAGCAATAGTGAAAGACTGTCTTTTGCTCAATACCCGAATTTGATCGATAACACACTTAACGCTATATAAATTATAAATTACTAGTGACTGCACATGTTTATTTTTTTCTAAAATACAAAAAGATAAGAAACAAAACTTAATAAGAAAAGAATTTAATAAGAAACGCACATTTATAAATAATGGTTGCACAAAAAAAATCGTTAGTAGGTACTTGCTAAGTTTACTAATCGTCTGCGGCCTCTATGGTTTAAATGGTTTCAGGATTTTTTTTTATTTTCATTTTTTTATTTTAAGATCGTCAGACAGGCTGACGGTCCACTTGATGGTAGGTGGCTACCGTCGTCTATAAGACAAGCAACGCCGCAGCTACTGCAAGTGCACTGCCGACTACAGATTAAGAGGAATTGCATAGGAAAATGGGCTCTGCAAGAGTGCGGTTACTGCCGTCAGACGGGCTGCCCAAATGACTGCGAAAAGCAGTGTGCCCTGCTATGTTAAATATTTTAGGAATACACTCAGACATAGAAATATTTAATACGAGAAATTGCCCGCGACTTTGTTCGCGCCCCCTTTTTCTTAGGTGTTAAAATGTTTATTCAATCATTATTGCTCATATATTTTTGTCAGGGGTTCAATTTAGTTTTTATTTTTAGATGAATCTTTGGGGACAGTAATATTTTCTGAATGAAAGGTAGCCTATGTCTTTTTTTGTCTGTCCTTACCTTTTCTGTATACCTGGTAACGTGTATTTTTCTTTAATGTTTAGATCGGCAGACAGGCTGACGGTCCACTTGATGGTAGGTGGCTACCGTCGCCTATAACACAAACAACGCCACAAAGCTGCTGTAAGCTTGAGTTGTGTACAAAAATATGAGTTGATTAATGAAGGCGTGAAAGCGTAACAAACAAACAAACTCACTTTCGCATTTATAATAGGATAGATGCATTGAATGTTTTTAGAATATCTAACATTACATGAGCAGTGTTCGCTGCTCGTTTTTTCGCTGAATACGTTTTCAACAGAATTCTGTATTTTTAAATTTCAACATTGTACAAGGGAATGTTTCGTTGAATTTCACTATATTTCCCTTTACTATTTTCGATAAAAAAAGAAAAAAAAAAAAAAAGTTTCCCGCCGTGCTTTGTAAAACGTTTCACAAGTCCCGGCGCCCGGGAGCAATCAATCTTTTTGCAAAACGATGCTCAAAAACAAAGGATTAAAACGCGTATTGAAGTTTTCTCAATCAGCCAAACGATGACAAAACGCTTTTTGAACTAGCAACCGAGTTTAGCAACTTGTCAATTTGCTATTGAATGAAGATTATTGGAAATCTATTAAGGAAATTTTACACTTTTGATGGACTTTATAGGCATTACCTTCTTGATTCAAGTTCAAACAGTTTTGCGTGAAACCACCTATAGCAACCTTTTTTTTAAATTTACACACTAGACTATTATACTATATGTATATGTATAACACATGTATATATTATATACTAGCGGAGCCCCAAGTCAGCTAGTACGCGTGGTATTCGGTATAGCGCCTAACAATTTTTGTTTGTAAACCGATTGGAATGAAACAAGCACTAAATATTATGGAAAGTTTGCTACAATACACCAGTGAAAACCGCATTCAAATCGGTTAAGCCGTTTCTGAGATAAGCGTGCACAGAAGCATAGACAAAAATTCTAAAACCAATTTTTTTGATCTCGCTAATAAGTACAACGTGTACAAATTGTTTTTGAAAAATATTTAATTTACAAGCACGGCTCGTTTACGTTTACGATTTTATTATATGCATAGATAGATGAAAACATCAAATACGTTTTCTTTGAAAAAAAAAAAGGGTCCTCAGACAGGCAGATGGCACTGCCAATCTTGACAGGACAAGGATAAGGCAGAAGGGATGGGCTCTGGCATTTCTTAATCGCTCATCTAAATAAAAAAACAAGCGTGTTGTTCTTTCAAAGAAGTATTCTGTAACAGAATGAATAAATACCCCAGACAGGCTGCCACTAAATAAATCGTGTCTTGCCACTACTAAATGAAATTTAATGAATAACGAATGAAACCTTTCCAAATTATTCAATTTGCAGACTCCACTAGTATAATTTCTGGTTATTATGTGAATAATTTTAGGTCACTTAAGGCTCGAGTCTCCTAAAAATTAGTGTTCTTGCATAATTTACAGAAAAAAAATGTTTTTTTACAGTTACTAACAAAAGAATAAATGAAATATATTTTACATTTATTGAAAGTGATGGATTTGGAATTTTAAACACTTTTTAAATTTTATATTGATGCACATTTTAATAGCTCTATTGGGCGTTAAAAATGCCTCTATTTAGGTTGAACGCGTTGAAGGTCTCATTCAAGCACATGCTACGTAAAAATTATAACAAAAATACGAAATATATTCAGTTTACATTTATTCTCATATCGTTAGCAATAATCTAAACTGGTTACTTTTTTGATAAACGCTTTAGTTTTCTTATTTAAAGAGGTTTAAAAAATTGTAGTTTCATGAATTTTACCACTGCAAATACATATATTTTTCTGTTGAAAAATTTTTTTAATGCAGTCGCTCTTAAAACCACTTAGTAATGACCTATTTTTTAATAAATTAATGAAAAAAAAATACAAAAAATATATTTTTTTATGTACTTTTTAATAATTGCAATTCATAACAAAAAAGACGCGTGAAAGTGCGCTTAGTTCAGTTTGCTAAGGTAGAGTCGCAAAGCGAGACCGGAGCCTTAAGGCTCACTAAGTCGAGGGAAAATCGAGGCACAACTAGAGCTAGAGAAGCATCATCTCTGCTTAGCTCTCTATTTGAACGTCGGTGACCATTATCGCCTAGGAACACGAGAAACACCAGCGGAGATGCAATGAGCTAGTCAAGTCTTATATGAAAGAAAGTAAGGGACATTTGTAAATTATTGTTCGGTATTCGGATATATCAGCGCCCGAGGCGCCCGAATTGGCGTTCGAATTTAGCGGTCGAACGACGAAGTTGTAAAAGAAACATGGGTTTTGCTATGGCCGTGCTCGCTTTGTTAAAACTTAAATATAAATTACTGGTTTCCAGCCGCCATCAGCGTTCTCAATCTCCGTGTTAAATCAATTCAGTAATCCCGGTTTCATCCGCGACCTAAAAGACGTAACAAGTGGATTTTGTTCGCGGCCTTCCACACACGAAGATACTTGCTGTCAATGTAGGAGCCTTGCTGTAGGGACTCGAAGATTTGTCAAAAGGCGCGGACTTATATTTATAAATTTCCCTGCCGTGTCAAGACGACTGGATCTCGGCGATTGATGGTAAGTGGTCCTTACGCTTTGTATTAGTCTCACGTATCGTGAGCAATGTTGTTGATGCCCCAGAATCTGTAATTTCCTGCTGGAGGGTCGGGGGTTTCCAACAATTATTTAATTGCAAAAAATTAAATATTCTCCAAAACTTTGTTAATATTGATGTAAAAAAGATCGGAATAGTTAAATATTACTAACAATTATTAACAATACAATTTGGAAGTGCACATGCCTAATCAGATTGCAGAACAGAACCCGAACTGTTTCAGATACATGTAATTGGGATGAGCCGGTTAAAGCTTGGATACTATCGGAACAATATGTACTGAATAATACTCGACGAGCACTCCAATTCGCTCTTCAATGTTTGTTAAAAACATAAACTAATTTATTGGAACTAATCTATCGGTCGTGTAATTTGTAAATAGAAAAATGAGAATTTGGAAGTTTCTTTCAACTTTCAATTTAATTTAATTAAATTAATTAATTTCATGTTAAGGTTGGCGGTCCACTTGATGGTAGGTGGCTACCGTTGCCTAAAACATAAGCAAGGCCACAGGTGTTGCAAGTGTGCTGCCGATCATAGTAGAATTAAGGGCAGGAGATTGGAAAGGATTAAAGAAATAGCCTCTGGCGTCCCTTCTCACTCACCGAAATACAACAGCACAAGTGCTATTATTTCACGGTAGTCTTCTGTAAGGGGATGGTTACTACCACCAGATGGGTTGCAGTGTGTCCTGCCACAACTTTCCATTTCCAAAGTTGACCCTGCCGGGAATCGAACCCGGGAACCCTAGAACAGAGCATTAACCACTCATCCAACAGGCTCGTTGGATGAGATAGATGAAGATAAAAAGTAGATTATTTAAAATCAATACTTCATAAAATTATTATCAATGACAAAATGATATCGTCAAATTAATTTAGAATTTGAACAAAAAAAAAAACTAATTTCAAGTCCTCATTTATTTGTCACATGATTTTGGCTTGACATTATTATTTCTTATTTAAATATTTCGAAGTTTATTTTTTATCATAAAGTTGGTTTAGTATGTGAAAAAAGAGATGGACGATAGAATAGTCCCTACTTATATACACTAGCTTTTGTTTGAGAACAGTACTTTTTAGCTCTCACAACGTAGATTCAAAATTTCATGATGGTCAGCTGAGTAGTTAAGGCGTGACAGCGTTACAAACAAACTCACTTTCGCTTTGTAATATTAGGATAAAAGCTCCTTAAATCCTACAAAATATGTACTCGTGTCACATATATATTTAATGTAATAATTAAAGAAGATATCTCAAAACTTATTTAAGTACAAAATTAAAATATTTGCTTTGTCTCGACTACACATCAAACAAAATACTCTAAAAATAAATTATTGTATTACTATTTTATTAAATACTATTTTAATTTAAAAATTAGATTTTGTTTTTAATTACCTATATAAAATGTTTTATTCGAATAGAAATTAATTTCCAACACTACTTTCGAGTCGAGGTAAAATTGCTGGCAAACGTTTGCTAATTACAAGAGAAGTTTGACAGCTTCAAAACGGATAGATTGATGAAAGCTTATTTGTGCTTTTTCAATTTAAAACATGAAACAAAAAAAAAAATTAAGTACTTACTTAAAATGTGCTTAAAAATTGCGTCACAAACAGATACAATAATGTAAGTATCTTATTGTTTATGGTGGGTGATGGTGGTCCAGTTGATGGCTACCGTCGCCTATAAATACAAACAAACTCAGGAGGAATGCAAGGGCGCTGATGATTAAAATTGTATGAAGGCCTCTTTTATTAATCATTTGATGATATTGTATTGGGTAGTCTTTGGTTTTGAAATACTATATTTATAATGCTTTTAATTCGAGACATGTACCTATACTAGAACTCGAAACAGTTGTTGAAATTTATATACGAGGCATTCCACAAACAGGGCAATAACCACACGAAATCTATTACCGCATGTAACACAGAACCAATAAAACGTGAAAAATAGTTACACATCCACGTGCACGGTATATTTCACAATTGGAATGCCGCGAAAATGTTGCCAGCGCATAAATCAAGCTGTCAGTGTTGCTATTATAAATATATATGGGTTGCCATACTACAGAACGCACCTGACGCTAACATTACCTTGATTACGAGCGCGTTGCATTTGCAGGGGGATATTATGAATTTTCAATTCGGAATTGCGACATAGATTTTAACAGGAATCTTAGAAAAATATCGACCTTTAAATATAGCCTGCTTAAATAGGCTGACTGAAAAAGCCTAAAAATAAAAGAATTCCACAATTTATTAGAGATTGCTTAATACTTCCACATGTTCCAGCCGCTCACGATTCCATCCTTGTATATTATATAGTATTATTATTAATTTTATATGTATTACTGCAGGTTAATTTAATAAAATTTATAATATTTTCTTATATAATTTTGTACTCCGATTGAATGACTTATTAATTTATTTATTATCACAACCGTATAATTCAATTAATAATAATAATTACGTACACAACAAAAAAATATTATATATGTATGTGATCGAAATCGGTCATGCCATTTTTTATAAGTTATGCTCCGTCATGCATGTTGCAATGGGGTAAAAAACTGACTTTTGCTCACTTCAGATGGCAGCACTGTTGGGTGTTCCCTAAATCTGACAAGTAGCTGTCATTTTCCATTGTAATTTTGTAAACAAACAAAAAGAATTGAATTTATTTAATTAACATGACGCTTATGTTCAGCTTTGGATTGCAAAAGACGGGAATCCATATATTCCCTAAAGATTTCAAAAGAAGAAAACAATGGACAAAATCTTTATGAAGAAAAAATTGGGAGCAGATTAAATATTCGAGGTTATGTGCAGTAGATGCTATTCTTTCCTTCAACTGTTTTTTTAACTTCTTAACCCTCTATGTCGAATACATTTTTGTAGAAATAAAGACAATTTCGCTGGTAAATACAGGGAACCAAGAACGAAATTTGGCGGCGATTAGGATCACTCAACAGTGGCGCCACCTACGATTAGCTTTCAGTTTTTAACCCCATTGATTTAGATTTATATAGATTTATATATTTAAACAATATTATATAAATATAATATAAGAATTGTTAAAATATCTATTTTATTATAAACTAGTTGAACTCGGCCACGCTTCGCTGCGGCCCATACGGCGGCAGCGTGCGCATGGGCCGCGCGGTACTGGACACTGCTTATATTTAATACTAATTTATCGTAGCGTGATGTTATATAGCCTATAGCCTTCCTCGATAAATGGACTATTCAAAACAAAAAGAATTTTTCAATTCGAACCAGTAGTTCTTGAGATTAGGGCGTTCAAACATACAAACAAACTCTTCAGCTTTATAATATTAGTATAGATTAGCTGAACCCGGCCACAATTCTCTGCGGTGTGAGCCTGGGACGCCCGCCTTCTTTGAGAAAAAACGTCATAACTCGGTAAATGTAAATAAGATATTCATGAATTATACACATAAACCATTCTGAGAAATTCTTTTTTTCATCGATACAATCAGGAACAAAATCGGTTAACAACTTTCCGATATTAGCTCATACATACGGAGAGACAGAGAAAAAGAATAATTTTACTTATTACTATATACTAATGTTTATTAAATATAATGTGTTATTTATAATAAGTATATTTAATCAATAAACATTTGTACTTACATAATAATTTTATTAATTTAAATCAATAATATTGTCATGTCGAATTGAAATTCAGCTGGAATTTCGATTCGTAAATTCGAATTTAAAATACAATTTAGATCCCTTCATTTTTAAATAACCTTATCCAAAATACAAAGACCTTCCTCGCCTCCTGTTTCCGGTCAAAATCAGTGATTATTTTCAGGGTACAGTACACAACGAGAGGTCACGAGTTAGTTGGTTGTCGCTACTTGAGTGAACTTCCTTGCGTTTTCTTCATGCAGTGCTCTTTGTTTTACAGTTCTGGTTGTAATGAGTCAGAAGTTTCTCAGAAATTATACTCGCAGGAGCTCGTTGAGCAAACTTTGGAATTAGTCATATGGTTTACACAAATAACACGCTTTTACAACTTAAGATTGCTATTTAGTTTTCAAAATACTTTAATTTTTTGTATTTAAAGTCGTTATAAAATAGTGTTACCTAATTTCGACAAAAGTAGCATTCAGTAATAATTATCGATCCTATTTTCTGACTCCTTCTAAAATATCCCCTTGTCAGTATTGGACTTGAACCTAATCAATTAATGTTTTGATAGAGTATGATCTGCTGCAGCTGATCATGCAGGGAAAACACAGGGTAAGTATGGCTGAAGTTCCAAATCGCTATTTCGAGCCGTCGCCTCCAAGTCGAAGGTTCTAACAGCCATGATGATAGTCAAGCTCCGGTAGGAGATGGCACCAAGGGAAGAAGAAGAAGTTTCATTAAGACGTCAAAGTCATCAGTCGCAGGCTTGAGGGTGTTTTCTGAACTCAAGCGACAGGTAGCAAATTATGAAGGTAGATGTTAGTCTAGATGGCAAATGGCTACCACCACCGAAAGGTTTAAGCAACATTGAGGGTGCAAAGGTGCTTTGCAGGATTTTATTTATAGTTAACTTCATGTTTTCCTATGACATCCTATGACTCATCTCCGACTGCCTTATCTCACTTGTCTAAAAATTACCATAGTGGAAGACATTATGAATAATGTCCTAGCGATCTTATTTTTGTTTGTTAATTATTTTGTTTGTTATTCTTCCAAACAAAAACTTCTAAACAAATTTTGATGAAATTTTATAATAAAATAAAATAAAATAAAATATAATAAAATAAAATGAAATAAGTAGGCCATAATATACAAAGATAAGCAGACGAAGTCGCCAGTAAAAGGTAGTATTATAATTGCGAAAGTTGTGAGGATTGATGTATATTTCTTTTTCATTTAAAAGCTACTCAACGAATTTTGATGAAACTTTCATTACTAATATAGCTTATATTTCAGATACCTCACCTATAATTTATAGATACGATGATAAATTCGACTATAAAAGCTAAGAGATAAATGCGTTGTGAGAACATATTTATGTATGGATATGTGTTATTCTTTATAATGCGTTTTTAACACTTATCTTGCTTTGTTAATTTAAAAAAAAATATAAATAGAATAAATACTTTTAAGTTAGGCTAACTTGAATAGATTCTCAACTGAAGTGGACGGATTCTCAAATGGACGGAGTCTCAGGTGGACAGAAATAGTAGACACTTGCATAAATATGTTTGCAGGGTACATTTAAAATGATACGGGACAATGTGAAGATAGTGGACTCTGGCATTCATTGATGACGTATCGAAACAATAGCACGTATGCTTTTATTTGTACTTCGCTCTTAGTGTTTTGGGACAGGAAATTTGGTCAGTCAGTTTTGCCGGTGGATATTAAATTTTAAACAAAAAGTAAATATGCATAAGTCTATTTAATGAATTTAAATTACCCTTTAGATAATTTCTTCAGACAAATTTATTATGTCTCAAAAAATAATAATTAAACTTCCACTCATGCCAGACAAACCCCAATTTTCTTTATGAATACTTAATAAGAATAATTTTACAATATATCTCCATATTGTAGAATTATTCGTCCTTCATCAAAGTAACAAAGGGTTTTTAACAATAAGCCACATCGGCAGTATTGAGAAAATGTATTGATGTCAAATAAAGTCAAGATGGATCACACGACGTCCTAATGTATTAAAAGAGTTAAATGTATCATTTTTCCTCCTAAAACTCATTGAAATGTAAGAAGTTGGATATCAATGTTCTTTGTGGATTAATGTTGGAAATTTCTTTAGTTGTGGGCCACACAGTACGCGGTGCAGAAAAGCAAATAGTTGAAAAGTGTATTAATTGTGCGAAACTTTATGTTCGGACTGAAATTAATCCTTGGTGCGTAGCACATTACGTTTTGTGTAATAGCGAAAAACAAAGTTTAAAAGATGAAAGGGCCATCCCAATATCATCATTCATTCCTTTACAATACAATATTTGATTGGCATCCCGCTTGCATCCTTCCTACATGGATAGATGCTGGTCAAGAGCAAACCCATCTATAATAAAAAAAAAATAAAAAAATCCCGCTGGCGTTAAAGCTACGTAAAAAGAATTGGATAGTCAAACTGATTATCGTTTTGCATACTAAAAAAATTGTTAGTAATATTTTTTAGTAATATTAGTAATATTAGGGAATAGGGAAATGGGTTCACTCGCCGAAACATAAATGACTGCGAAAACGCAGTGTGCCCTGCCACTACTTTCCAAATCCAGACCAGAGCCAAATTTGAATAGTTGACCCTGCCGGGAATCGAAACGAGGAACCCTAGAACAGAGCGTTAAGGCAAGCACACTAATCACTTATCCAATGGGGTCGTCAAATAAATATGCAAAATGTACTTGGCAAGCTTTTCTTTTTCGGCTTTCACGAGGTTTTGCCATGCGGGACCGCGATGACAATTATTATTGTAATTAAAACTCTTTAATTGTACCATAAACATAGAAGACAGGTATAAGAAGAGAAAAAACGAAAAAGTTAAAGTTAATCGTGTCCTAATCCTGTTTTAAACAATATATTTATTTCTAAGCATTGCTTGTTACTTGAGCTCGACAACAATGTCATTCAACTATCGCCAGTCTCAATTTAACAAATGTATGTCCTCTCTGCATCCTTTGAAGCGTTATTTTATAATCCTAATAAAGTTATAAATAAAATCCTAATCCTAATATATTAATATTATAAATGTGAAAGTTTGTATGTTTGGATGTTTGTTATTCAATCATGCAAAATCGGCTGAACGGATTTGGATGAAATTTAGTAAACAAATAGTTTTCTTACCTGGAATATCATATATGATATTTTTATCTTGGAAAATGTTAGATTCCTGTGAAAAAAAAAGCAAACTACAGCGCTTACAAAGGCACCGGGAAAGCTACTTTATTCATAAAACTCACAAATATCTATTTCTGCAAAGTAGGAGTTAACAAGAAAAAAAAAAGAAAATATCACTAGTTAACTTGAACAAAAATTTAGTCCTGAATTTAGTACTGCAGTCCTGTTGGAAAGTTCGTTTATGGAGAATTTTTTTCGGAAATTCGGAAAACAATTTTTTTCTTTTTCTTTTTTATAAAGGAAAAAAATACAAAGTAATAATATTTAAAAAAAAAATTAAAATAAATCTCCATACGCGAACTTTCCCACAAAACTGTAGTCAGTTCCTGCATTAATTGTAAAGGTAATGAACTAAAACCACAGATTACTAACATTTATTATAACATTACATATTATAAAACAAAGCACCCGGCCGCGTCTATTTGTTTGTCTGACTGCATGTATGTATGTTCGCGAAAATCTCAAAAACTACTGAACTTATTTTCATGCAGTTTTCACTAATGGGGAGAGTGATCAACGAGGAAGGTTTTTGTATATTATAATTTTGCAGAAAAAAATCTGCGCAAAGCCGGGCATGCGCCGCTAGTATGTATACAATACATTTGAATTCATTCTACATATCCGATTATAATTTATATCTGTAATGAAGGCAAATATAAAATAAGTTTTCGAAATAAAAGTCACGCTTATTTCGTGGCCACAAGGACAAGCCTATTGTTGAGTTGTCAGGGTTGATACGACAAGGTCCGAGGTAACCCTTTGAATGTAAGGGTTCAGATAGCGTTTGTTTTGAAGTGGGTTGGTTTCAAGTAACCTTGTAATTTCATTGATTTGTTATTTAAACATAAAAGTCAGCGGGTATAAAAGCCTGCGTTCAAAATAAGGGGGATATCTGATTGTGATTTTTTTTATAAGTATTGTTGCATTATTGTATTGCAACTCGTTAACAGGGCTTAGGAAGACCACAGAACATGCGATATTATAATTTAATAAATTCATATAGTAAACTAGCTGAAGTCGGCCACGCTTCGCTGCGGCCTATACGGCGGCGGCGTGCGCGTGAGGCGCGTGGTACTGGACACTGCTTATATATAATACTATTGATCGTAGAGTGATGTTATATAGCTTATAGCCTTCCTTGATAAATGGACTATTCAACACAAAAAGAATTTTTCAATTCGAACCAGTAGTTCCTGAGATTAGCGCATACAAACAAGCAAACTATTCAGCTTTATAATATTAGTATAGTATAGATAAGCATTATAATAAAAGTTATGATACCGGTTACCGCAAAAATGCCTTTATCCCTGGATTTCAGGTTTAAGGAAATTTCCTTTAAATATCTGAGAGAATTGGTATTCTAGGTATAGATTCTAGGTATTCTAGGTATTCAAGGTCCAATTTAGGTTTAATATGGATACCTAAATTACTTGTAGCTACTGTACCGTGTGAAGTTGTGGAAATAAATATATAGACAACACATTAAAGGATAAATTGGAATAGCTCTGAAAAGAGCTGTTTACCAGCATTTTGTATATTTATTTGACCACTATCGCTGGATTCACGACGGACGATGAATGGGAGCCAGCAGCAGTCAATGTTACTTCTCGATGTTGTCTCTTCGGCGTGGGCGGTGCAAAAGCAAAATACCTACGCGCCCATAGTTATATATGAGGCCATAAGGGCTTTATGAGGGTAGGCTTGTGCCCCTGCAGTGGGGACATATAATAGGCTGTCGATGATGACGTCCTACAATAAATCTTTCGTACTGCACGCGTGTTTAAAGAGAACGATTTAATTGATTTTACATGTTTCATTTAAAGTTTAATCAATCTTTGATTTTTATCGGCGCCGGTTTAACGATGTGTACGTATTATTTTCTTTACTGAAATAATGTTTTCAAATAAAGCGTTTGGTATTATTTCGTTTGCCGTTTTCATAGTTGCAGAGTCTGGTGACAATCTTAGAGTGAGAACCTTTTTTGTATATAATAATTTTTGATTGTATCATAAATTTAAAGCCGAGCCCGTTGGATGAGTGGTTAGGGTGCTTACCTTAACGCTCTATTCTAAGGTTTCCGGGTTCGATTCCCGGCAGGGTCAACTTTAAAAACGAACTTTCTAAATTTGGCTTTGGTCTGGATCTGGAAAGTAGTGGCAGGGCACACTGCGCTTCGCAGTCATTTGGGCAGCCCGACTGGTGGCAGTAACCACCCCCTTACAGAATACTAACGTGAAATAACAGCATGTGTTGTGCTGTTGTGTTTCGGTGAGTGAGTAAGGGATGCCAGAGCCCATTTACCTATCCCCTCCCAATCCCTTATCATTAATCCTACTGTAGTCGACAGAGGACTTGTAGCACCTGTGCCGTTGCTTGTGTTATACCATCAAGTGGACCGTTAGTCTGTCTGCCGATCTTAACATAAAAAAAATCTAGAAAAAATTTCTTATATATTTCTGAAGTTTCAAATCATCGATCATTATTTCGAAATACAGCACCTACTGTATATGTGTGGGTATGTATACATTATCAGTCTCTACCCATGATGTCCTTTGCGTCCTATTATTGGACACAGGTCTCTCCTCTGCGTCATCATCGACATAGACCATTGGCCAAAGACCTTTTTATTTTTTAGCGTCAATACACTTGGTTCTACGGCCTCCGCATTCTTTCACTGCCACTGTCCAACGAGTTGCTGGTCTATCCACGGGCGTTTTGACAGTAATCTCCACTTCAAGACTCATCTACTTCTAAGCTGATTCGATACACGATTTTCCAGTTCAGCTGACTGATTTTCTGAGCTATGTCAACTATCTTGGTTCTCCGAAAATTCTTCGTATTTCGGATCGTATCTCTCAGAGAAATGCAAAGAATCGGGGCATTCATAGCTCGCTGAACGTCAATGGTAAATGTCCACGTTTCAGCACCTTATTTTAAAACTTCTTCCAAAGGCATTGGAGGATATACGATAAAAATATATGACGAAGCTTACCTATTCTTCTGTACGCCTCTTTATCAAAGGTGTTCTTTTTCAGCGTTATGATTTTTCAATGCTAATAATCTGAATAACTTCTATTTACAAATTTTCGACGGTTATTTCGATTTGCTATTTGTGAGAAGATATATACTGTCCATTGGGATAGCAAGTAGCCTAAGTCAATGTGACTTACTTTTAGATGTCTTCACAGTTTGCAAGTTTTTTAGAACAGAGGGATTTTCCATATTATGTTTTGTTTCATTGTTAAAGCAAGTATTGTTATTTATAATTGACTCCTGAAATAGAAAAACACTTAGAGGATCAGGTGTGAGTAGATAAAGAATATCAGCCCTGTGCCACTAACGGCACTGCAACTTTTTGAACCCTAGTATTCGTGTAAATCTTTTCACTCCATTCCAACAGGTTCGTAGTAGTTACACACGTCAAGATGGCGGCGAGTGTTTCGAGATACCGAGGTGGCAGTACCAGGAAGTGGAACTGGAGCAGCATCTGTCAGGCGTTAGGGAGAGATTCGAAGTGCTACGTCAGAATTCAATTGCACGGAGCAAGGACTCTGATACCAAAACGGTTCTGGTTAATAGGCAGGTTTTTAGATTTACTTTAATTACAGTGCCCCAGACATCTTATTCTTTGTGAATGGTGTATCACAATTTACAAACACGTGCAGTTATTTATTTTGGAATAAATAACAGACAATAACAAATTAATTACTTTGTACAATTATGATTTTAATAGCTATATGATTTTAATCCACGTGTTCCCCGCGTATACGTTCTGACGTCCCTCGGTTACAGCCCAATGTTGAATGTGATTGTTTTGATTTCGCACGGAGTGAGGTCACAGACAACAATCAATTACCATAAATCCATTGGAACTTATTGCAATTTTTTTTAATATTGCGATTTTTTTAAATCTTATTATTATAATGTTTTTTCATATAAATACTTTTTAAAAAATTAACTTACTAAATTGTTCTTTTGTTTTTGCTTGTCACTTATTTAGTAGGTCGGATTATTAAGGTTTACTTCAACAGCCAACTATAAATTAGAAGCTTTGGCAAGATTACTATTCTTTCACAGTAACTTCATCAATAATAGAACAAGCTATATAAAAGACTTCCATTCCACATTCACATGATAAGTGGAAACTGCATCTGTAGTGTATGCAGCCGAGAGATAATAGAGTAGTTAATAGCGGCAGGGCACACTGCGTTCTACAATCATATACTGGGCAGCCTGTCTGGCAGCAGTAAACCACTTCCAAATAACAGCTTTTGTGATCCTGTGAGTGGGTAAGGAGTACCAAAGACCTCTGTGCCGGTAGCCACCTACTATTTCAAGGATCGTCACGTTGTTTGCCGACAATTAAAGAGAATGCAGCTTAAAAATTCACAAAGACTTCACACTCTGTCTATTTGTTTTGCATGATGGCTCACTGTTAGCGAAATGGTTAGCCTTATAGTCCTTAGTTTTTAGAAAGAGGTGTAAAATTAATTGTTTTAAATCTTTGTTACTGTATGGAACATTTATTGTTAACTAGCGACCCGCCCCCGGCTTCGCCCTGGGTGCAATTTTTTTATATATAAACATTCCCCGTTTATCCCTCTTTCCATTAGTGAAAACCGAATTAAAATCGGTCTACCCGTTCACGCGTGATGCCGTGACCAAGGGAAATAGGGATTCATTTTTATATATAGAGATGTTAATTCAATTGAAGTAAATGTAGATACATATATTTACAGTGAAATATCTCGTTACATGGATACAGTAATCGCACCATTTTTGGATACGTATCACAGAAATATTCAGACAGCTTATCAGCAGCTAACCAATAAGCTGCTGAGAAGGATTAAAGAGGAACTACACGTAGCTGTAAAGAGGAAACAAAAGATTTATAAGAACTTGATAACGTTGGCTGATGATCTTAATGTACCAGGTAAAAATAGCACATTTTAACCACGTTTTAATACAGCGTTTTAACCACAGCACCTTATCGCGTGGCTTTGTATTGGAATGATGACCAAACATTTGTTTATTGTATACTTAGTTAGTACCTGTATCACTAATTTATAGTTCTGAGCCGACAGTAGATTAAATCCGTTTACCGCCATGATACATGATACATGATACATTAGGGTGTATCATGAGATACACCCTAATGTTTTTGTCCCAGGTCAGTGTAGGCTTCACTGAATATATACATTGCATGCTCGACTTTGTGGGCCAGTACATCAGTCAGTACTGATACACCGTAGCGTAAATTTTGTAAGTGCGTTTGGAAGCGCTGGCCCAGACAAATGTCTGTAAAACTTTTGAAGTAATGAGTCAATAAAAAGAAACTATTGTTATTTCAAATACCGAATCTTATATATTAAAGAAGGGCTGCATAAAATATATAGGGCTCAAAGTCCAGACTATTTGTCAGGACATATTGTTGTGTTAAGAACTGCCACCTGCTGTATCTATGTCTCTTAGGTATTTTTAGGTAATTTTTTTAAACGTTTTCATTCACGAATCGCACGAATCGTTATCACACATCAAATGAGGTTAACTATTTTATTGTCATATTGTTACGTGCGGGTTGAGTTAAAATGGCGTGTAAGGGCGAAAGGAACGATGTATTTTCACAAACCAAGGTGACTGTCAAAATCACCAAACTTGTCCGATGAAACAGTTAAACTTGCCAAAAGTCGTCAATGATTTCCTTATGTGTCGCCGGTTCACTGTCGTAGATAACTTCGCAAAAGCTCTAAAGAGTCGCTTCGTATCGCTGGTTTGTTACGCCTTTTCCGCGGTGTGACGTGGACAGGTGGACAACACAAAAAAGGGGAACAAAAAAGAGCTTCTGGCAAAAAAAATATTAACAATTTTATAACAAAAAAAAAAATTATTATATTTATTAACAAAAAAAAATTCTACTTTAAGAAGCGAGAGCCTCTTAAGGTAAATGATCAATGCTCCTGCCGCACTCAGAGACGTTCATTAGATTAGTACTAATAGACACTTAACTAAATACAATTAAATACGTTAATGAGCCGCGGCTCCCAGAGACGAAAGTTAATGGTTCATTAGTTAAATACCACTTTAAGTAAGCATAGGACTGTGCGTTCTATCGAAATGCATATCGATAACGTGCAGTGTTGTCATAAGAAAAAAACTCAATGACACGATATCATTCGGCAAAGCAATTTATGTATAGAAAAAAATAAGAGTTTCATAAAAATCAGTTAAACATTTTTTTTTAAATAATTTTAGCTACCTATGTAACGACTCCACGAACAATAGATTATTATTAATAAGATTACCTCACTTTCGAAATGTCAAATTCTCCATTTAAGAAGCTTAAGTAAGGGTTGAGCTGTCATTAAAGTTAAGTGTCACTTAAGACCACTAATCAACCATTAACTGTCTCTGAGAGTAAACATTTTTAAATCTTTACTAAAGAGTCGCTAAGTAATCATTAAAACGACTCTCTTGAGGTGACAAAAGACCATTCGTCCTAACGACTATTGGGACAATCACCGTCGAATCGACATCCTAGATTGAGGTCACCTCGTGATATTGACCAAAGTATTTGTTGAGCTTCAATTTTTCGATGGTTTTTGTATGTATGTAGTTTCTTTGGTTAATTTTCAATTATTTTTGTTATCTCGAATATTTTTTAAATGATTTTTTACTTACTTATCAATCAACATCACGTCACGACAATTATATGTCTATATACTATCACTGTAATATCTCCACTATCGCTTTCCGTGTATTGTAGTCCTGGATGCTGGGTGGGCTAATAATATTATATCCAGTTAATAGGACGGTGGGAGATTCTGAATTGATTGAGTACAAATGTATACGTTAGAAAGGTAAACAATAGCGGTTGTCAAATTGGCTTCAATAAATTCTTGTGGCTAAAAGGTTGTGTACTGTTTGTGGAAATTTATTTATTGCTTTTGCGGAAATATTGTTTTTCTTTGAATCCTTACTTCTTAACCCCCGACCCCCGACGCAAAAGGTGGAAGTTATAAGTTTGACCTGTGTATAAGTGTATCCGTGTATCTGTCTGTGCCATCATAGCGCCCAAACGGATGGACCGATTTAGAGCAGGTTTTTTTTTTTTCTTTTGAAAGATGACGTAATCGAAATGGTTTATAGGAATGAAGATTATGAAAATGACACCCATTTTGAAATCCAAGATGGCGGCCATGCATTTTTGATAAATACAGATAAACATTATATTTTGATACTTCTTATCCCTGTTAAAGGATGTAATTAGTGCTTTAGTATTACAAAAAAGTCATCGACATTCAACTTGTGACAACCCTGTGAATACCTACACAGGTGGCGGCATCGCCCAACTTCAAAGGCGTCAGCCTACTCTATGAAAATTAATATACTGTGGCCTTAGTATAAATTTGTACCTGGGCTAAGTTAATGATATAAAATTATTTGTATTTGTAAATTATTTGTTATAGTTTTGCCAGGCCTTGAATTTTTATTTTTATTATCCCTCGGGAAGAGTAATTCCCTGACAATTGTCAGGTCATAATACTTTCAAATTTATAAATTAATATGGGTGTAATTCTTTTAGAATTTTGTGACGAGGAACGAAGGGCAGCTCGAACCGTTGCCAGCAGGCATGTCGCTCAAATATACGAATGCACAATGAGAGCACGAGACGCAATATCTAAGATGGGGAAATATGCTGAAGAGATGATCAACATCACCCGTAGTCATATGCAAGAAAACTTCAACGATGCACAACAAGGATTCGTTTTGAGTGGGAAAGTGTTTAAGAAGTAAGTCGTATTGTTTTATTTCTGCGAAGACTTTGATTGGGAATACTGTTTGTAAAATTGTAATATTATGTAAATACTAGCTGACCCAGCATAATTCTGTAACCCGATTGTGGCGCTACCAATCGGGTCCAATTTTATTTTCAAACCATAACGTCAAAGTGACGCAACACTTCACGACAATCAATGACGGTTAAAATATTGTTCATATAAAAATACTAAAATTGCGATTAAAAATGGGGGTTGGGGGTAGGAAGGTGAAAAATACTTTACGACCAAATATAAAAAAAAAACTTAAAAATCGGTCCAGCAGTTTCGAAGGAGTTTTGTTACAAACACTGTGACACGAGAATTTTTATATTAGAAGATACAAGTCAATGAGAATATTTGTATTGCACGATGCAAACACTATGCAACTTCCCTTGTTTCCCTTCTTTCTCTTCCCCTTCTACTTTCCCTTCTGTTGTCTTCGATATTTATTTATGTATCTACTACCTGGGGCCCGTAGCTTCGTCCGCGTCGAAAAACCTGAGAAAATATTTTGACATCGTTTATCGCTGTGGCGACGGTGGCGCCACCACGGCGACAGTGGATTTTTTTAATATTTGTAGACGATCCCTCGATAACATATTTCCAGGATAAAAAGTATCCTATAGTTAACCCAGGTAATAAACTACATAATAACTAGAGTGAAGACCCGACTTCGCGACCCGGCTTAGTAACTTTTCCGCAACGACAACACGAGGTGGAGACCGTCTCTCGGGCTGCCGCGATTGCTGTGGAAATGTCAGGTGGAAACCCCCTTTGGGCCGCCCACCCTTAATGCCGTAGAGATGAGCAGGGGTTATCCGAGAGTTTCAGGTGGAAGCGGCCTCAGATTCTGTGGTTGTGCCTCAGAGAAGAGGTTATAGGGTGCTCCAGAGGTGAAGCCCCTCGCTGACTGTAGGCTGAGAGAGGTGAGTATAGGCGATTCGTGCCGTTTCGCCCGGGGGAGGTGGACATGGGGTCGCCCTCGGGCAACGAGGGGAGACGTGCTGTGTGACACGGCGCGGAGGTCAAACTCCGCGCATAATCGAGGTGGAGCCCGCAGTTGCGCGGGCCTCGTCTGGCGGGGGAGACAGATGCATGTTTTCCACCATCCCTTACCCCCCGCCCATAGACGGCGCGAGGAAGCACTGTGGATTTTGAGTGGGTAAAAGTCCCACATACCCCACGATCTCCACATGGTCGGTGGGGATCTGGCTTGCAGATTTTCCTACGCAAAAAAGGTAAATAAACTATCTATGTGCCAAATTCCATCAAAATTCGTTCAGCAGTTTTTGTGTGATTGAGTAACGAACATCAAAACACTCAAACATACAAACTTTCGCATTTATAATATTATACGTGTATATTAGGATTAGGGTTGTCAATTTATTTTTTTAAAAGATAATTCCTTTGAACCTGTTATTTATATTTTTAAATATCTTTAACCCCCAACACGTCTCCGGCTTTAGACGGATGCAATTTTTTCTGAAAATCAAATTCACAAAATATCTTTCTCGTTTATCCCTCTTTCCCTTAGTGAAAACCGAATTAAAATCGGTCTACCCGTTCACGCGTGATGCCGTGACAAAGGAAAATGGGGATTCATTTTTATATATAGAAAGATGTAAAATAAAAACACTACAGGTCAATATAGAATTACATGTAAAAGGAAAATTAAATTTTGCTTTTTTTCTATGAAATGGTATTGCAATGATAAA
Source organism: Bembecia ichneumoniformis (assembly GCA_910589475.2). Classification (NCBI taxonomy): domain Eukaryota; kingdom Metazoa; phylum Arthropoda; class Insecta; order Lepidoptera; family Sesiidae; genus Bembecia; species Bembecia ichneumoniformis. The sequence goes on along the minus strand of OU342537.1, from coordinate 3,241,133 downwards.
ATAACTAGACGAAATTTCTCTTGCTAGGTCTAAAGTGACATCATGTCTTCGAGGCTTGTCCCAGGCTGCAGTGAACCTCGGTTACGAATTAGATCTCAGTCTGACGAACGCTCGACGTCATAATGAACAATCTTGTGAAAGACTAACGTCTTGCGTCATGAAAATGAAGAAGAGAACAGAAGAAGACGTCAAGTCCCTCAGCGATGAGATCTACGAGTGTGTTTATGCTTAGACTAAGTGCGGAATATACATTTTTTTTAATTTTTGCTAATCTAGTTTTTTAATGAAATTTTATAACGCTGTTTTTCCATATTTATTTCAATGTCCTGATATTATTTATAACATGTGTTATACACATGTATTATCCTCACATTTAGTAGTGGCGGGGCACAATGCGTTTCGCAGTCATTTGTGCAGCCCGTCTGGCGGCAGTTACCACCCCCTTACAGAAGACCACCGTGAAGTAACGACACGTGTGCTGTTGTGTTTCGGTGAGTGAAGTAAGGGATGCCAGAGCCCATTTCCCTATCCCTTCCCAATCCCTTATCCTTAATCCCATTGTAGTCGGCAGCGCACTTGCAGCAGCTCTGGCGTTGCTTGTGTTATAGGCGACGGTAGCCACCTACCATCAAGTGGACCGTCAGCCTGTCTGCCGATCTTAACATAAAAAAAATTACAACTTTTGCCCGCGACCTCGTCTGCACCCCTATTTTTAGTTGTTAAGACATTTGTGCAATCTTTATCCATACTAATATTATAAATGTGAAATTAACTCTGTCTGTCTGTCTGTTACCTTTTCACGCCTAAAACGGTTAACCGATCGTCATGAAATTTTGCAAACACGTGGTCAGGGATGCAGGAAAGGACATAGGTACCTTTAAGACATAGGACATAGGTAAAAAAAGACTGTTTCCGAGGAATCATCTAAACGCCTGGCAAACTTCTTATTAATCAATAGGCGTGCCTGCGCTTGGTATTCGGAATAGCGCGTAACTTTTTTGTTTACAAACCGATTGTAATGAAGTAAAAATTAAATAATATAAGAAGCTTGCTACAATACACAACTGAAAACCACGTTCAAATCGGTTAAGCTGTATCAGAGATTAGCGTGCATAAACGCACAGACAAACGGACAAAAATTCTGAAGACTATTTTTTTGACCTCGGTAATTGCAAGTGGTATCTGTAAATGGTTGCCGTTGGTGGATCTTGTTTTAAAAATAAAAATAGAAAAACATGAGTACCTACGATGAGTACAAATTATTTTTTTTTTGAAAAAATATTTTGTGTACAGGGCTCGTTTACGATTTTATTATAAGTACCTATCTATATATACAAAAATGAATCCCTATTGCCCTTGGTCACGGCATCACGCGTGAACGGCTAGGCCGATTTTAATTCGGTTTTCACTAATGGAAATAGGGATAAACGGGCAATGTTCATATATATAAAAATTGCATCCCGGGCGAAGCCGGGGGCGGGTCGCTAGTAGATATATGAAAATTACTTGTCACGATATTGGTTCACGCTAACCTCCAAAACAATCAATTTCAATAAAATTTTGTAAATTTGTTTACTTGTTCCAGTTTAAAAGTTAAGATTTTTTTAAAGACGAAGTCACGAGCAAAAGCTAGTATTATTATTATAGTTATCGTATATAGTCTCTTGTTCTTCACTAGTAAATGAACAAAAATACTGCTTTGGTTGGAGGGTATCCGGATACCAGCGCTTTCTATCTTTGTCAGTATAGAAATCTTTCAATTTTCATGTGATTTAGGTATTTTTTTTTAACTTCCTGACGAAAGACTGTAGGGTTCGATTTTCTCGAGGAGGAAAAAGGTATTCTTGAGACGGAATCGAAAAGAAAAGGTGGTAGAAATATATGTACAACGGCTGAGACTCAGATTTTTTTCAAAAGGCTAAACGAAGCTAAATCCTATTTTATTAAGTCGACGAGTTAATAAAATAACTTATTCTTACCGAAGATCCTGTCGGACACGGAAGCTCCAACGCTGTGCACAGCCTCATCTATTTAAGCTGTTCTCACTGATCGAAGGGCAATTATTTATATATGTGTGAAATTGTATAAGGATCGCAGCGATTTCTAGTGTACATATAGGGACACTAAGTGATATTAAAGTGTGGTGTTTCCTCGACGTCTCTATCTTTCTTTTCAACCGCCACCCCTATAGTGATCTAGAGTTGTTACACTACAAGATGTCCATAAAATTGCTATCTGTGACAGATAGTTACCCAATATCGTAAGGTGCTTCTTTGTATGCGTTATTCGAAATTTGTCTGTTCTGAATATTTTTAAGAAATTGCTGGTGTTATTTTATAAATTATTATCGTTTGTAAATAATACTCAGGTATATATTTTTATTAAAAAAGTAGCAAGTTAAGAAGAAGCTACATAAATTTAAGTTATACAAAAGCTCAAGTATGCGGTTGAATTTACTGTATTTTCTAAATCAATAACGGTAGTAAAACACTTGTTATTGATAGTTTCGCAAGGTCCAGACATCGTGTCCAATCCCTTTCGGAACACGAGTTATGGCTCTTTGTCAAAGACCCTTATCTTCCTGTCCCCTCTAATTATGACCTTTTGCCCATCCTCACTAATTCACAGTTATTCAACTAAAATCGAATTATTCAAATATTTAGACAACACCGTTTGCCTGCTAATGAATTTAGATTAGTTCGTCCCGAATTAAAGGAAACGAATTCAAATTGGTGTTATTTGATTTGCTTATGAATATTTTGTTACGGTCACTTTTACGGTCGAAAATTTACAAGTGACTGATTTTTATTGTTCTAACTAGCTGAACCCGCAACTTCGTACGCGTGGTATTCGGTATAGCGCGAACCGAATACCACGCGTACGGTTCGTTTTTGTTTGTAAACCGATTGGAATGAAACAAACACTAAATGTTACGGGAAGCTTGCTTGTTCACCATATTATGAAAACAGCATTCAAGTCGGTTAAGCCGTTTCAGAGATTAGCGTGTACAAACGCACAGATAAACAGAAAAATTTGTAAAAAATATTTTTCAATGTTTTTTTTTGAAAAAATGTATAATGTATGTATAGACACGGCTCGTTTACGATTTTATTATATGTATAGATAATCGTATCAACAAGTATTTAATAAGTATTTTTGAATGTTTATCCAAAAAGTTAAGCCTAACACTTTTTATGTTAAGATCTTCAGACAGGCTGAAGGTCCAATTAATGGGAGGTGGCTACCGTAGCTTAAAACAAAAAGAAACGCCACAGGTGTTACCGACAGTAGTAGGATTAAGGATAAGGGATTAGGAATGGATAGGGAAATGGGCGACTTGGCTCCAACTTTCCGAGATGCATCCGTACCTGTGGCCAATGATCTTGAGCTCAAATCTCAACTTCGGTACTTCTATCGAGTCCAAAGCCCAAACAGCGGCCAAAAACTTGAGCATCCTAAATAGAGTGAAGCGATGCTTCACACCTGGACAGCTCCTCTCTTTATACAAGGCACAACCCCGATCTTGCATGGAGAATTGCTGTCACCTTTGGGATGGCTCAGCAAAATACCAACTTGCCGCACTCGACTCGGTGGATCGCAGAGCTAGGAGGCTCATTGGTGATGATACACTAATAATAACTAAGCTGCAGAGCCTGGCACATAGACGCAAAGTTGCCTGTCTGTGTATATTCTATAAGATGTACTTCGGAGAATGTGCTCGAGAGCTGCATGAGACCATACCGCCTTCCCCTTTCTTCTATCGAACTTGCAGACGTACGAATGGTTACCATCCTCACCTTGTCGAAATCCATTGAATTCGGACCAAGCGCTTTAAAACATCTTTTGTGATGCGCACTGCTAAGGATTGGAACTCCCTGCCGGCGTCTGTATTTCCGAACTCATACAACCCAAATCTTTTCAAGGTTCGAGTGAATAGGCATCTTCTGGGTGAGCTCGCTCCATCGTCGACCTCATCGTTCCTACATGGATAGATGCTGGTCAAGAGCTAACCCATCTTTAATAAAAATAAAATTAAAAAAATATATGGGCTCTGGGATCCCTTACTCACTCACCAATACAACAGCACACATACTTTTATTTCAGGGTGATCTGCTGTAAGGATTGTGAGGGGTGGTTACTGCCGTCAGACGGCCTGCCCAAATGACGCGCAGTGTACCATGCTACTTGCCATACCAGAATCAACTTTGAAAATTGGCCCTGAGAGTTAACTACTGGATCTCGGGATCCTTGAAACAGAGCGTTAAGAGGGCACTTTCCAACTCGAACAGTTTACTTTTTCCATACTACGTAATTCCATGATTACTCATTAATTATGGGTCGTAGCAATACATAAAAAAATGACATTTCTGGGACATAATATGAAGGTTTGCATCGCAACAAAAAACTGAAATTAAATTTATATCTAGTATAATTAATTTCTAAGATGTGCAGAATTTGTGACATTTTCGTGGGTTGAATTCTTGTAATTACTGACTAAAATCCAAAAATGTTTTTCCATGGAAACATCCTACCGATAATGTACATTTGAAATTGGGATGTCAATAGCTACCATCTATAAAGGTTTTTCTAAAATATTGGAATTGCTGGCGTATGTTTTATTATTTTCGCGAGTTGAAAAAGTGGCGCAAATGTGTTGCGTCGCATTCTGTCTTCTGTTATTCGCATTATAGTAAGTTGAGATAACAAATTCTCCCAAATACCTATCACTGAGTTCCCACGCTCGTACAGCGCTACCTTAAAGCAAGCACTTTAATTACTCTACCAAAGCTCGTCAATCAGCTCAATCGCCTATCAGGTTGTATAGTGCTTCGAAATGGACATAATATACCATGACTAACATAGGTGTAGATGAATTCAACTACTTTTGCACATATACTTACTACATAACCTGTTCAGACACGCTGGCCCCTTCGCATCTACATGGAACCAACAACAGAGCTGGTGCAGCTTGTGAAGCGGCTGAAAAAGCTAAAGCATGCAAATACAGGGGTCTAGGCTCCGAATATGATTTTGTCCCATTCGGTGTCGAAACCTTTGGTCCGTGGGGTCCTAGCGCTATAAGGCTTTTTAAGGAAATAGCAAAAAGGTTAGTTGAGATCACAGGAGATCGAAGAGCTGGCAGCTACCTCGGACAACGAATTAGTCTAGCTATTCAAAGGGGGAACGCTGCCAGTATCTTCGGAACCTTGCCTAAAGGGACTCCTTTTAATAATATATTTTAGTTATTATATTAAAATTAGGACTTTCGATTATAGTTTATATTAATTTATTATAATTATAGTTTTATACCATTTTAATAAACTTACTATTTTAATATACATATAAACATGAAAATAAACACATATACATATAATATAACATATACACGAAAATAAAACAAAAATTTCAATGTAACAGATTTGGTAGTAGGTTTTAGGTTGTAGGTCAACTTGTGGGTTTGGTTGTCGAGAGCTTGCACGTAATGTGACCGCTAATTCCGACTGAGGAACGCTCTGGAGCCCGCAATCCTACACATCATTCACAGAATGCAGTTCTCTGTGTACCAAGTAGACAATAATAATTATGTATGTATGACTCGATAGGTTTAAGATTCCTCGTTGAGATGGAAGAACATCTACATTAACATAATAAAGCTGAAGAGTTTGTTTGTTTGGTTGAACGCGTTAATCTCTGGAACTAACGCTGGGATTTTTAAAATTCTTTTTGCATATGAGAGCCCAATTCTTGAGGAAGATATCGAAAATAGAAGGTATCGAATCGGTTATCGAAAATTTCGGAGAAGACCTGACATTTTTTTACTATATTTTTTTAATTTTTAGGACAAAGGTCCTTAATGACATGCCTTTGTAAGGTTAAAAACCTTACAAAGACATGTCAGCCCCATCATCCCCTGAGAAATGTAATAACAACACAATGCCTAAAAGTTTCATTGAAGCGTAAATATATTATACATGTCATTTGCTGCATCACACTGCGGTTCCGCTAGCTGAACACTAAGAGCGCCTATGTGTTGCCTATGTACGATGTTCGTACCTGGCGCAATTCATGATGGATGAAGAACTGACATGTGCATGCCTTTGGGCAGTTTAACTTAAAAGGCGGGTTAAACCGCGGCTTAATAAATAAATTTAAATGTTTTTAAATTATTAGATAATAATAGGAATATATGTTTTTAAATTTATTTATCTTAAGTTTCACCAACAAAGTGAACATTAGCACATTTGAAATGTTGTTCAAGTTAATTTCAACTTAACTGCCACTTCTATCATAATAGAGTGCCATATCTATCATCATAATGGAACCGACATACCAGAAGAGCCACAGAAATCAATTTAAAGAATTTAAAGCAATATTTAAATTTATCATAAAAATTTAATATTTTTATGATTAATTTTGAACTATTTTATTGAACTATCTTATTTAATCTATCTTATTTAATCTAATTTAATATTGAACTATCTTAATTTAATTAAAAAATGAAATAAATAATAAAACAAGTGGTTCCGTCCCATATCAAATTGCAATTTAAAAATGAGTATATTTATATTGAATACTAGGTGACCCAGCAGACGTCCTGCCAGAATCCGAAAATAATTCCGTAAACCGATTGTGGCGCCACCTATCGAGTCAAATTTTATTTTCAAACCATATGTTATCACATCAATGAACGACGGTTAAATTATTTGAATATTCTTCATACAAAAATAGTAAAATCGCGATTAAAAAATTGGGGTGGGGCTAGGAGGGTGAAAAATACTTTACGACCTTTTCTCATACTTACCAAATATACAAAAAAAAAAATTCATAAAAATCGGCCTAGCCGTTTCGGAGGAGTTTTGTTACAAACACTGTAACACGCGAATTTTATATATTCGATGTACCTAAATCTATGCCACGGAGTAACTACTCCGTGATCTATACATAGGAATAGTAAAATCGTAAACGAGCCGTGTCTGTACATTAAAGATTTAAAAAAAAAAAAAACAAAAAAAAAACCTGAGCTGATTCGCAGGAAACAGCTGGATGGGAAGGACCGAACAGTGGAGAGACACAGGCTGATGATGATATGATTAGGTGTTCGAAAGTGTTTCAATTGTGTAAACATTGAATTAAACAAAGAAACCTTAATAAAACTGAATATTTATGCACGCCGCTCTCCCCGGCAGAAATGCTTTTTAATGAAAGTATAAAAGCATTTTTTAATGTTTTTATTACAATTGCAATATAATGGATTTTTTAAAATATAATAAAGTAAAAATGGACGACAAGGCTTGTCAAATCAAATTTATGGTATTTTCACGTGGACAACGTTGATGTTACGATCTTAACGTGCCCGCGGGCTGGTCTGTGCCTTCATGTATGTATGTAGGTACATTATAAATGTGACATCCGTATGTACTGACGCTTGTAGTGTAGAACGAAACAACTAAATTACAGAATAGCGTAAAATATTTAATTAAAAAATAAATTAAGAGGCTAGTATAAATAATATCGCATATTTCATTTATTTCTCTGACATTCATATATGGGAAAATAATCTTTTAAATTCACAAAAATAAACTTTAAATTTACTTTAAAGCTATCGTACTTTGCCTTACTTTTAACTTATTATCTTCATGCTAAAAGTTAAAACAAAGGCGAATTCATTCTATAAGTTAAACTTAAAAAATATACGTATATCTATATAAATAAAAGCGAATCGCTAAATTTATATATATTTCTATACTAATATTATGAAGAGAAATGATTTGTATGTATGTAAAATATAAGTATGATTGTAATGAATAACATATTATTATGTAACGAGGGCTGTTTGATAAGTCCTTTTAAAAACTATTTATAAAACCTTTTTTCTGGTAAATGGCATTAACACTAGCAAGCACAATCTTTCAAATGAAGACTGTCAAAAATTCAGCAAAAAAAAAAAACAAGTTTTTGTCAGTTTAACCATTGTTTAATTGTGATCACTCGTGAATTTTCAACAACTATGGGAAAATCTGAATTTCGTGCCGTTATAAAACATTTTTTTTTCATGAAGGGTTGCAGTGCTGCCACAATAAAAACTGAACTTGATTCTGTTCATGGCACTAACGCACCAACGTTGCAGACTGTTTATAACTGGATAAATGATTTTAAACGTGGTCGGTCAAGCACATCTGATGCTCGACGCTCTGGTCGCCCAATCGAAGTCACTACTGAGGATGTTGTTGAAGAAGTCCATAATATTGTACTCGACGACCATTGAGTGAAGGCATCTCCACTGAACGAGTACATAAAATCCTGCATGAAGATTTGGGTATGACAAAGCTGTCTGCACGATGGATGCCACGTTTGTTGACAATCGAAGAAAAACGCGAACGAAAGCGAATTTCAAAACTGTGTTTGGATATGATGTCTGTGTTCCGCATGCTTCGTATTCGTCGGACCTAACTCCGTGCGATTATTACCTATTCCCAAATCTGAAAATTTTTGACAAATGAGGACTGCATCGCAGGTGTAAACGGCTATTTTGAAAACCTTGACAAAACGTATTTTTTGGAGGGGATAAAAAAATTGGAAACTCCCTGGAACAAGTTTTTCGTGTGTTTGACCCTCAAAGGAGTTGTTGAGAAATAAATGTAAATTGTTTAAAAAAATATATATTTTTTACTTAAATTAAAATGAAAGCTCCATTTTAACTGTATTAAGTATTCGTAAATTACAACTTTGTTCTATTAAATTACTGTATTTAACTACCGCAATTCCAAGAAGACATGACAGTTAATACAAACGTGTAACTATATTTTCGAGTTTTATTATTGTATTTTGTAACGTTCAGAACTAAGCTGAGAATAATCTAACCGAGAAAATAGAGTATAACTTATAACACAATATTCTGTGGATCAATTGGGAAAGCTTACGTGAGCTGTCTTGTAATGTGAAAGCTAACGGACAATTTCGAAATGGTATTTGTATAAAGATGGATTTATATTACACCGGACCGTGCTCCGACGGTCAAGATATTATTAGTATGCTTTTGTATGAACCAATTCATACTTCACCGAGCCGTGTCCGTGCCACAGCCGTGCCAGAGCCCATTTTCCTATCGCCTCTTAATCCCTTATGCTTAATCCTATTGTAGCCGGTAGCGCACTTGCAACACCTGTGGCTTTGCTTGTGTTATAGGTGACGGTAGCCACCTACCATCAAGTGGACCGTCAGCCTGTCATTTTTTTTATGTTAAGGTCGGCAGACAGGCTGACGGTCCACTTGGTGGTAGGTGGCTACCGTCGCCTATAACACAAGCAACGCCAAAGCTGCTACAAGTGCGCTGCCGTCTGCATTAGGATTAAGGATAAGGGATTAGGAGTGGATAGGGAAATGGGCTCTGGCATCCCTTACTCACTCACCGAAACACAACAGCACACGTGCTGTTATTTCACGGTGGTCTTCTGTAAGGGGGTGGTTACTGCCGCCAGACGGGCTGCCCAAATGACTGCGAAAACGCAGTGTGCCCTGCCACTACTTTCCAAATCTAGAAATAGTTGAATAGTTAAAGCATGGAAGCATAAAAATGAAACTCATTTTCGCATTTATTTTATTAGTTATAGGATTTTAAAAGACGGTTTTGATGACTTTGTAATGATCCCCCCCCCCGTATACTTAAAAAAATTTTTTTCGATAAAACAGTAAAAGTTAAAAGATAAAACTTTAAAAGGTAAAAGTAAACTTTAACCCCATACTTCCTTATATTTCCTTAACAGGAAATGGGAAATGTATAATATTTATATTTTTTTGGCATTGTGATCGTCGAATAGTGGCAGTACTCTACGCTGTGTTTAATAGTAACCCTTTAGTTCTTTATAGAGGTACGTAATGTCTTGTGCTAAACTGCTAAACTGATTACCAAATTAACTAGATGCTATCCTAACATGTTTACCTAAAGATTGATTGCTTAATTAAAATTATACTTTATTTTGTCAGTTATAGGGAATTAAATTAACTATTTCTGGATTCTACCTAATCACTAGTGAATATTTTGCTGTCGTGTTTTTCATTATTATATTCTTTTACTAGCTTGGCCTGACTAACTTATTAATAAATTAACATAGATTAGGTCCCTATAACACTCTGGTCAGGTGTTGTTCCTAATAGTCTTATAAGAATTAATATGTAGAACTAAACTAGGATGATTTTAAACTGAATTATAGCGATTTCAAATAGAGTGTGTTGTGCTAAAATTATTAATTTCCTAATTTGAATTTTTATTTAGAACCTTTGTTCACAACCTAGAGAATATGACCATGCCCGATGAGTCTATTTATTTTTACGTTATCAAGCGAATTCGCGTATTCCTACTGAAGCTGTAATATATCAATCTACTGAATTATTATACAAATCTTATGGAATCCTACAAGTCTACGCCTACTCCTATAACTAGATACTAACTATTCAGAGATGCTTACAACGCGAATGACACGCTCACAAACATTTAATATAAATGAATAATTATGACCTACCTGGACGCCCGGCTTACGCTTTATTAGACTGACCAATCCGCCGCTCCGCAGCTCCCTACAGCCACCGCCACACTCCGATCAGTAGCTGGATCCCCTGGAATTGTTTAAAATGCAGAGCAGTAACTAAATCTTGTATTAGGGATTGAATTAAGAATTAAAATTGTCATCAATAATTATTTCTTATAAACTAATATGCTAAGCTAATTCTACCTTTACCTAATTTAGAACCTGCTATGTCTAGTCTAAATCAGAAGAGTTACTACTAATTTTTCTCTAGCTTATGATCTACCACTTACTTCCTAGATCCATCGTAGATTTTGTCTCGTCTCGTATACTTTTAGGACTCCACCCTATACTTGTAGGAATCCAGCTTCTAGTGAGGTACTGTAGGTAGGTATGCTAATAACTCCCTAATTAATACTAATTATATTTTAGTTATATATATATATATTTTTTCTAGTGCAACGCTATTTTTACATATGATCTATACCTACTGCATTTATCTACTTATAATGTTAAACAAAGTGTAATTTGAATGTGCCTAAAATGTAGAGTGTATGTGTATAGTGTAGATATAGATATAGTTCAGGAATTGGGTAAGGAAAAGGGTAGTGAACCGGCCCCACACCATCGCCGGGTCCCGTGACTTTCACCCTCGCTCCAAGCCTCCGTGACGGATTTAGGCTCACCGAGCTTAACCAACTGGAAGTCTATTACTTTAGGCAATTATGACTGATAGCAACTGTTCTGCCAAGGGTTAAATAGACTCAGAAGGTTGATGAAGAGTTGAGCTAATTCATAATCACGGACTATTTGTCAAATCAAAGCGTAGGGACTCAGGCCAGTCCGACACAGGTTTTAAGATCTGCGTGCCATTACAGCTCCGCCAGAATTAGGAACACTGCCGAGGCCGATAGTCCAGAGGTATGACGCATGATTGACTCAGTCAACGTGAACTTTCTCCGCCCGTAGGCCAGCCGTAGCTGCAAACTCCGATTAAAGTAATAGTGGGGCCTATAACCCCTAGCAGAATGTCTGCGATTAAAATCTTGATTTAACAGGCAAGACTCCTTTGGTTGAACTTGGCTTTAGGACGACTGTCCTTATCAAGACAGCCTTTAGGATTTGAGATGTGGCAGGAGTGCGTAAGCACGTGAAATAAAACTTCACCTCCTTTGATAATAATTTTAATAACATTCGCCTATCACATGCTATAATGTAATATATACATGTGTGTATTTAAGACGTCTGTCACTATTGAAACAGCCCTTAGGCCTTGTAGTGTGTCAGGAGTGTGTATGCGTGTAAATAAAACACCGCTTCCTTTTATTAATAAAATTTAATAGCCTTTTACCTCTTTAAAAACGTTACCTTTTCAGATATTAGCTGAGAATGCCAATTATAGACTAGGTAAATAGATCGTTTCTAAATAAGTATAGCTATGATTCAAAATTTATTTACGGCTGCCCACTAAGTATACATGGTTCAAGGTCGCCTATCTTAGCGGCATTATATGCCCTTGGTATCGCCATCCACATGTATACCCGTCCGGCCAAGCTTCACCAAGTCAGAAGTACATAGGATTGGCCTATCCATGTCCTCTGCCCGGCTGAGCTCGCGATCAAAGTTGATTACTCTAACAGAATTTTAGAAATAATCTACTATCCACGTAATATAATTATGCATTCATTAAGCGATTGCACGATCCATGCTAGAAACGCCACGGGAAGCTCCGCCATCGGATACCGACACGTAACGCTTCCAACTGTACTCAAAGACTACTAGGCAACTATGCAAGACTGAGTATCTGGATCAGCATCCACCATTTTCCTTCAGCTATTGATTAATGTCATGCAATTATCCGCCAGACATGCCCAGACTACCCGATCAGACAAAGTATTTAATTATCGTGTTCTGTCTCATATTAGATATTCTTGCGAAAGTCAAATAACGAGTAGATCCTCAATCTGACCCCCGCACCAATAACTAACGTGCGAAACCTGATCATACTCATAACTTCGCCAAGTTCCTTCTGACTAGGAAATGAGCAGATCCGCGGCAAAATCTCTACTTCGTTTCCAGGAAGCCTAATGCTGTCTAACACACAATTGCATAACTAGACAACCAATACCTTTTTACCTCGTAGCAAATAGCCATCCGCTACTACATATTTACCTTTTCAACCTTTACCTTTGTTAGTGTATGTGATGTAATCTATTAATACACATATAGGATAATATTAAAATGTAATATATATGTTTGTAGTGTATGTGTGTGTAATTTATTAGGCACATAATCGTGAATTAAAGACAGAAATTCTTAATTATTTCGTAGGTAAAACCCATAACAATATTAGTCCGGTATTAAACTAGTCTATATAGTACCTACGGTTTCCCCTGAAATAGTCAAAACTGGTTATCGATAACCTCTATCGTTAAGAAATTCAGTTACCTAATCCGTCGTAATATTAGTCGATTAGACGAATAAACTCAGGTAAATTATATAACAGGACTAGCTATTTACCTTGGTAATAATTTTCGCGAAGCTCTCTGCCTGCCACTGAAAATTAAATAATTCTTTCCCAATTCGATCGGGAGCCGCTACCAGGATCAGGTATATTTACTCACGTCAATTTCCTACACCATCCGTTATAATTACTTAAATACATGGTAGAGCATATTCGATAATATCTGTACTTATTATTATTTCCCGAGTTGTATGGGATTTATTATTAATATGTGGATTATAATTTATTATCATAATTATAAACGTCAGGTAAATTATATAACAGGACTAGCTATTTACCTTGGTAATAATTTTCGCAAATCTCTCTGCCTGCCACCGAAAATTAAATAATTCTTTCCCAATTCGATCGGGAGCCGTTATCAGAATCAAGTATATCCGTTATTTAATCACATAGTAAAGCATACTCGATAATATCGGTAGATATTATTATTTCCCGAGTTGTATGGGATTTATTATTAATATGTGGATTATAAATTTATTATCATAATAAAATTATAAACGTCAGGTAATTTAAAGATAGTGAAATCACTTACTTGCGATTGGTTTGGCTGTCGGGCTGCAGTGCTTGGACGGACCTCGGGTTTTCACCTCTGCTCACCTTGCCCAGGACGATGACTCCTTCTGCCCTGAAGATTGACTCGCGAATTCTTCGTCACCTAGACCTAGGATCCGCGTTCAACTAAGCTAGCCCTAACTGATTTCCTATTTATGGCGAGACCTACTGTGAAATATAACGAACCTCAAGGAAGGCGGCGCCCCCTCCTAAACCCTAATATTTTATATGCCCTACCACTATTACAATTTATTAGATTGATTTACTAGTCGGTATTACACGCGCGTACTATGTTTCTTTCGTGCATGCGACACGATCTCGACTATCGTGGAGCCCTATTACGAGTGTACGACCCCTATTCAATTTTAACCTGCCTATACTTCCTATCGCCTTTCGCGATCACTTCGTCTGCAAATCTACACCTGCGTGTGCGCCCTCACAGGTCCTAATCTCAACTCTTCGCGTCCGATCTCTCCCAAAGTCTAGTCACGACTCTCTCGCGTCCGATCTCTCCCAAAGTCTAGTCCCGACTATCCCTTAGCTCTCCTTACCGTTACTTTTTAAACATTCTCCGAAATTCGATTTTAATACGCTCGCGGGTTCCGCATGTTTGTCGGTATTTATTTTCTGTTTGTATATACCTCTTCATCAACTCTTGTGTATAGTTAGGAATACTACAACGCGTAGTCTAAGCGTCCCTAACTCCCATGTGTTAATGTTTTGTGTGCCATTAAATTCCCTAATTCATCTGAACCACTACGTATCTAGACAATGGCTGTATCTATCTTGCCTAGCATATATTTATTTTTTAGCACTAATTAGCAACGCTAATAATTATTTTATAATTATATTTTATCGCTAATATTGAGATTTTATGATTATATTTTATCATTACGTTATCCTTTAATCGATCCCTACGCTAGCTATATCTCTCTGTGGAGAAGTCTAACTAGGCCCTGACAATCATAAAATATTTACTTAGTACTCTCCCCTGTGTTAGTCGACGTGTCTTAATATCATATAGTATCTTTTCATTCTAAATTGTGTGACCTAGTTTTATATAAATTCCTCTTTCTTTTTTTTTTTTTTCAAAATGAGATGTTTTCATTCTAATAGTTTTATTTTTAAACTCCTTCAACTTGTCAGCCTGTCCGCATCATTGTTGTGAAAAACAATGATTCCTAATGCCGCACGGACCCCTAATTTCTCTTGGCCATTTTTTGTTTTTTTTTTTCAAGTCTGCCTCTATGCAGTTGCACTCGTGCGTATTTTTCTGGGAAGGGACAGCTCTCTTCCCCCGCACCCCTTGACTATTTATGCCACCCTAAGGTCCCTACAAACATTCTGGCAACTTATTTACCTAATTTAATTTTAAACTGTAAATCGTCTTAGTACTAGCTTTCAATCTGATAACTAAATCCCCGTTTAAAATATTTATATTCCCATACCATAATTTGACCGATAATCTACCTAGCAACTCTATTCTCAAAAGGTGACTGTGGGGCCCTTTGAATTAATTGATTTAATTAATTGATTTAATTGATTGCCCTAGTTATATCGCTACTCTCATTGTTTTGTTGTTAACTCAGCTAGGGCATGGCTATCGTATCTACTAGGTCGTAATGATTTATTTATTTATTTATTTATTTATTTATTTATTTATTTATTTATTTATTTATTTATTTATTTATTTATTTATTTATTTAATAGTAAAGTACTGATTAACGGTTATGAAATTTTGTACTACTAACAGCTATACAACGCAACTATTGTCATCACTCCTTGGCCTACACTATTACTTATTTACTTATAGCAATTTATAACATACATAAGTTTTATATAGACATATTGTATTAAAGTTAATATTCCTCATCTCTATTTAAGAGCAGTCGTGTCTACTTACAATTCCTGCAACCGTATTTACTAATTCATACATTACATATTTACATAAGGATTGTTATTTACTTTTAACTTATACCTAGTTTGCTCCGCTCTCACGCCAAACCTTCATAAATAACCCTACTTGAAATACAAGTGGTGACCCAATGCATAAAGTACCACAGTTTTAGATTTCTTGACCTGTCAACATTTCGTATAGTTTACGACAGGCGCACTTGTGTATTTCTGCCTTCGCCTTAAGGCGACGTACTCCCAGAAACGCTGCAAATCTACAGTAAAGCGTCATCGCTGTAAATAACCAAGCAAAACTGTTATTATGGAGCCCACAATGTTAATTGCAAACAACTAATAAGTCAAATCGGCAAACATTATCAAACAATTTACTTTGCTAAATTATTTACCTAGTTCCTTTATTGGTTCGGAATGCTAACGATTTTGTTTATAAGTGAGTAAGTGCAATGTTAAGGCTAACTAGGACTCCCTAACAATATTGGCTTGTTAGGTAATTACCAACCTTGCTTGTACATTTCTAAATAAGTCTCATCTAATATTAAATATTCTGTCTCTAGCCGAACCACAAGGTCCGCAGTTAAATTCAGTCTTCTTCTTTTTTTTTTTTCAGTGTATGAAGTTCAAAACATGATTTAAAGTCTTGACTCGATAAAATTAATTCCCCACAATAACCTAAAATTGACTATTAAAGTGTACCTTAACCTCTGAAACCTAGTTCTATTTCGCTACAATGAAACATATTCCACTGAATATTTTTCTTTCTTATCCCTTAGTAACAACGTAACCTCCGCACGCGCTTCGCCTTAACTGAGTACAGCGTTTTTGTGCTTAATTTTTTTTTCTTTCTCAAAACTGTTAACTTTTGTTCCCATGTACTTGTACTTAGGTATTTTAATGAACAAATCCTTGTTATCGACTCGACCCTAATTAATTGCCCTACAACTACACGTTTCTATAAGTTTTAAGTGAATTCGATGAATATTTCGATAAAATTTAATGAAATGAAACTTCGATGAATACTAAATGACTATAACTTGGACATATCTGGACCTGGTGTTGGCATACTGACAGCCCTCCAGGCGTTGCGTCCCCCATAATACCTACAATGTTTAGTTCGATTCGGTTGATTCCGTTACAATTCGCCCCCTGAAAAACTAAGAAGTTTATCGTAGTAGTTTTTCACCCTATGCTCACATATAACCGAATCGATTCTTTCCTACTCGCAATATATATATACATACACATACATCAAAGTAAACATAAAATTAGAATTAGGTTTAATTCATTTATCCCTTATAATTTTATTTCACCCATTACATATTAATTAACTTCTATGCTAACCCCCCCTGACTTGGCCATCGCACAATCCCCAACAAATTCCTTCATTCACAGTGGCATAAGGCGTCTCATCACATTAAGTGAAGCTAGGCAGTAAGTGTCAAAATTTTTTTTTTTTTTTTTGTTAACCTAATTTAATTAGATCTAAGAATCAATCAAGGTGATCACTAGACCAATCAATTACGTCCATACGCATAAATCATCCCAATAGTCAACCTAAGCGAAACCTATACCAAATCACTATTAGAGTGTTATTACAAAAAAGATAAACAGACATTGAACATGTGTCCAAAAAAAAATTTATTAAAAAAGCATGTTTAAGCAGTTAGAGTTAGGCACGGTTTAAATAATACCTTTCATATTTAAATACATGTCAATACTTGTCGAAGCCTCAAAGTTAGTCTAAACTGCTTTGTCTCTAATTTTCGCAAGTTGCATTTAGTGGTGTGGTTTTATGATTATGATGAAATATCGGGTTGTTTTACCTTTTATTCTTGAACTCAATTTTCTTCACGTTCACGAATTTTTATTTTAATATTGCAATTGTCCATTTTTTTTTCCCATATTACTTGAAATAATTTTTATTTATATTATACTCATTTGACAATGAGTAATGACGATTGACAAGTCTTGATAAACACATTCCATTCTTTCAACCGATCACTGTTCTATGTGTACAATGTATTCATTATATACGTAAGTTTTGGTTCCAAAACATATTTATGGCGGTGTATTTAGAGCAATAATTAATTTATAATCACATACGTCACTGTTTTATTTATATATAGATAATTTTAAAATATTTTCTGCGTAGGATATTCTATTAGCACATAACAAATTTGCATAGAAAGGAATGTTTCGGATTGAACCAAATGAAGTTGAACGAACGTTTTGTAATGTTGCTATTTTATTGTTACTATTTGCTATTTTATAATTTTAAAATAGCAACATTTGGTTGCCTATAGGTTGCCTAGCGATGTTTTGCATAGTCAAAGGACAAACACTATTTTGTAATAGCGAAGGTTAAACATTATTTGAGGCAGGGTTTAAACTGTGAAATTGTACTCAAATGTCATTAGACGCTGTTTGACAAAATACGTGTTGAGACACAGTTTAGTATTTTTTTTTTTTTTTTTTTTTATAATGACACTGTAAGTGTCCAAGCATTAATGTTCTCCTAAAAGCCAATGGATTAATAAAAACCCCTTGTGGATTAGTTCTGACACGCAAAAGACTAACAAATGGTAGACCAGTGAAATCCGTTATGTCCATAGAGGCAGCTAAATAGGCCTATCTCGTGATCACTATGATTGGATACCTAAACGTCCAAGTACCGAACGCGAGTTGTTTACTATAACCCTCAAATTAAAACTGAGCCCACTAGTAGTGAGTATCTCTCACTCATGGTTTGCTTCTGTACCTCTATAACCGAAACTATACCCCGACACTACGTACTTGCCTAGCATAATTAATAGGATATTTTAAACTAATCGAGTAGGAATCATTATATTATTATTTAGTTATGATCTTATAATAGAATCGTTCACCCCAAAAACCTCCTAAGTTACATTTTTTTTTCACTATATGCCTTTTTTTTTCTGAAAATAGTTTCTTAAAGAGAGATGTGTATCAAGATAGCATTCTGGAAGAGCATATGCCATTTTATAACAACATTTTTAGATGACCAACTGCAAATGTTGAAGATAATCCAGATGAGAATGATGGAGAATGTGATTATGTACCATAAAGATATTAAAATGTGACAAATTAATACATGTAAAATGACAATAAGTGTGACATGTAATAAATGACAATACATGTAAAATGACAATAATTTTAAAGTGTAATTCTCAATTATAAGCAATAAAAAATATTATTACTACTATTGTTTTGGTTAAATTATATACCACTAACCCTATTTCTCGCTAAAACAACATAAGTCAAGAACTGTTTTTCTGGTTTTTTTTTTTTTTTTTCATTATCTCTAATAATAAGCTGTAAAGGTTATTCGCTATTTTAAATTTTTTTTTTTTTTTTTTTTTTTTTTTTTTACCACTCAAATACTAAATTGAACATAAAAAAGTCCTTTAAAACTCATTTGTTTGTGTATGAAACAGTTTTATTGATTTCTGAAAAATTCTAATTATGTGACTTATGAGGTCCCCGAAATGACCGACTCAATTATAGATTATTACTATTCAAATTAAAACGTTATAATTTTAATCGCAGTTGGCGCCGCCCCTCCAGCTTACTAAAAGAATTTAATCTAAATGATTCCTTCAAATACCACTAGACTGTAATAACAGAGAAAACCTTAAGTTCCAAATATGGAAAAATTTATCGCAACGACATAGTCACCACTATCGCTTCCCAGTAGGACTCAAAGCTCAATTAATCCAAAGCGGGAGAACTCTATCACACTACAGCGCCACCTTCCCAATAACTTCCGAAATACTTCTACCAAGGCCAAGCCTTGCATTGAAAAGCGCCACCTTTAATATAGTTAAGCTTTAACTGGGATTAACTAGCTCCGTCTAGCGACACCTTGTGGAACCTTGACCAAATAAGTTTATAGATCCGTCAAGCTCTAGCGAATCCCACCGACTTCACAATCATAATTGCGTTTTCGACTGAGACTAATCCTAACCAAAATCATTATGGTAATTCCCTATCATTCGCTTATTTTATCTAACTTTAATAATTAACCTCTCCATTATAACGATGACAGCACCATTTCAGTATCCCAAGCGACCTGAATGCTCACTAATTACCTTTAAGAAATGCTCATTAATTCAGTGATAACATAGTATATTACTATTCATCATTATTTAACTTACGTAACCTCCTTCCATTATTAAATTTTTTCTTAAATTAGCTTTCTGTCAAAAGCTCACATCTAGTTCATTATTATGAACGAGGCCCTGTTCAACACAACCGTTTTATAACCCTTTACAAGTAACAAAACCTTTAAGTCATAAAACTTTCTAGCAGTGTTTTTAAGTATTTGACAAAATCAACATCTGGTTTATTGTTACGAATGACGCTTTTTTTTTTTTCGCAACACAATACGCACAACTGTTATTTTTTTTTCTTTACTTTTGTAATATTTCGAAAGTTGCATAAAATGAGTTTAAAGCATAATTAAAATTTCGAAAATTTAACTTAAATAATTTAAGCACAGGTCCTAGGCTTACTCCTTAATTCTAACTCAGTGAATGCCCTGAACTAGCATAGATATTGAACCTCTCGCCCCCATATGTCGGAACTGGTGTGAATTACTTATAATTCTTCAAGTAAATTACATTCGAGAAAATATTAGCACAATCGATTACGTTTTCTAACCTCTATCCATTTCACGGACAACAAATTGTAGGCATGTCCAGCCTACTTCTTAAAATATTAAAGCCGTAAGACCATAGTGTTTGTGATCCTGGTCACGGCACCAAATTGTAATGATCCCCCCCCCCCGTATACTTAAAAAAATTTTTTTCGATAAAACAGTAAAAGTTAAAAGATAAAACTTTAAAAGGTAAAAGTAAACTTTAACCCCATACTTCCTTATATTTCCTTAACAGGAAATGGGAAATGTATAATATTTATATTTTTTTGGCATTGTGATCGTCGAATAGTGGCAGTACTCTACGCTGTGTTTAATAGTAACCCTTTAGTTCTTTATAGAGGTACGTAATGTCTTGTCTGTGTTTAATAGTAACCCTTTAGTTCTTTATAGAGGTACGTAATGTCTTGTGCTAAACTGCTAAACTGATTACCAAATTAACTAGATGCTATCCTAACATGTTTACCTAAAGATTGATTGCTTAATTAAAATTATACTTTATTTTGTCAGTTATAGGGAATTAAATTAACTATTTCTGGATTCTACCTAATCACTAGTGAATATTTTGCTGTCGTGTTTTTCATTATTATATTCTTTTACTAGCTTGGCCTGACTAACTTATTAATAAATTAACATAGATTAGGTCCCTATAACACTCTGGTCAGGTGTTGTTCCTAATAGTCTTATAAGAATTAATATGTAGAACTAAACTAGGATGATTTTAAACTGAATTATAGCGATTTCAAATAGAGTGTGTTGTGCTAAAATTATTAATTTCCTAATTTGAATTTTTATTTAGAACCTTTGTTCACAACCTAGAGAATATGACCATGCCCGATGAGTCTATTTATTTTTACGTTATCAAGCGAATTCGCGTATTCCTACTGAAGCTGTAATATATCAATCTACTGAATTATTATACAAATCTTATGGAATCCTACAAGTCTACGCCTACTCCTATAACTAGATACTAACTATTCAGAGATGCTTACAACGCGAATGACACGCTCACAAACATTTAATATAAATGAATAATTATGACCTACCTGGACGCCCGGCTTACGCTTTATTAGACTGACCAATCCGCCGCTCCGCAGCTCCCTACAGCCACCGCCACACTCCGATCAGTAGCTGGATCCCCTGGAATTGTTTAAAATGCAGAGCAGTAACTAAATCTTGTATTAGGGATTGAATTAAGAATTAAAATTGTCATCAATAATTATTTCTTATAAACTAATATGCTAAGCTAATTCTACCTTTACCTAATTTAGAACCTGCTATGTCTAGTCTAAATCAGAAGAGTTACTACTAATTTTTCTCTAGCTTATGATCTACCACTTACTTCCTAGATCCATCGTAGATTTTGTCTCGTCTCGTATACTTTTAGGACTCCACCCTATACTTGTAGGAATCCAGCTTCTAGTGAGGTACTGTAGGTAGGTATGCTAATAACTCCCTAATTAATACTAATTATATTTTAGTTATATATATATATATTTTTTCTAGTGCAACGCTATTTTTACATATGATCTATACCTACTGCATTTATCTACTTATAATGTTAAACAAAGTGTAATTTGAATGTGCCTAAAATGTAGAGTGTATGTGTATAGTGTAGATATAGATATAGTTCAGGAATTGGGTAAGGAAAAGGGTAGTGAACCGGCCCCACACCATCGCCGGGTCCCGTGACTTTCACCCTCGCTCCAAGCCTCCGTGACGGATTTAGGCTCACCGAGCTTAACCAACTGGAAGTCTATTACTTTAGGCAATTATGACTGATAGCAACTGTTCTGCCAAGGGTTAAATAGACTCAGAAGGTTGATGAAGAGTTGAGCTAATTCATAATCACGGACTATTTGTCAAATCAAAGCGTAGGGACTCAGGCCAGTCCGACACAGGTTTTAAGATCTGCGTGCCATTACAGCTCCGCCAGAATTAGGAACACTGCCGAGGCCGATAGTCCAGAGGTATGACGCATGATTGACTCAGTCAACGTGAACTTTCTCCGCCCGTAGGCCAGCCGTAGCTGCAAACTCCGATTAAAGTAATAGTGGGGCCTATAACCCCTAGCAGAATGTCTGCGATTAAAATCTTGATTTAACAGGCAAGACTCCTTTGGTTGAACTTGGCTTTAGGACGACTGTCCTTATCAAGACAGCCTTTAGGATTTGAGATGTGGCAGGAGTGCGTAAGCACGTGAAATAAAACTTCACCTCCTTTGATAATAATTTTAATAACATTCGCCTATCACATGCTATAATGTAATATATACATGTGTGTATTTAAGACGTCTGTCACTATTGAAACAGCCCTTAGGCCTTGTAGTGTGTCAGGAGTGTGTATGCGTGTAATAAAACACCGCTTCCTTTTATTAATAAAATTTAATAGCCTTTTACCTCTTTAAAAACGTTACCTTTTCAGATATTAGCTGAGAATGCCAATTATAGACTAGGTAAATAGATCGTTTCTAAATAAGTATAGCTATGATTCAAAATTTATTTACGGCTGCCCACTAAGTATACATGGTTCAAGGTCGCCTATCTTAGCGGCGTTATATGCCCTTGGTATCGCCATCCACATGTATACCCGTCCGGCCAAGCTTCACCAAGTCAGAAGTACATAGGATTGGCCTATCCATGTCCTCTGCCCGGCTGAGCTCGCGATCAAAGTTGATTACTCTAACAGAATTTTAGAAATAATCTACTATCCACGTAATATAATTATGCATTCATTAAGCGATTGCACGATCCATGCTAGAAACGCCACGGGAAGCTCCGCCATCGGATACCGACACGTAACGCTTCCAACTGTACTCAAAGACTACTAGGCAACTATGCAAGACTGAGTATCTGGATCAGCATCCACCATTTTCCTTCAGCTATTGATTAATGTCATGCAATTATCCGCCAGACATGCCCAGACTACCCGATCAGACAAAGTATTTAATTATCGTGTTCCGTCTCATATTAGATATTCTTGCGAAAGTCAAATAACGAGTAGATCCTCAATCTGACCCCCGCACCAATAACTAACGTGCGAAACCTGATCATACTCATAACTTCGCCAAGTTCCTTCTGACTAGGAAATGAGCAGATCCGCGGCAAAATCTCTACTTCGTTTCCAGGAAGCCTAATGCTGTCTAACACACAATTGCATAACTAGACAACCAATACCTTTTTACCTCGTAGCAAATAGCCATCCGCTACTACATATTTACCTTTTCAACCTTTACCTTTGTTAGTGTATGTGATGTAATCTATTAATACACATATAGGATAATATTAAAATGTAATATATATGTTTGTAGTGTATGTGTGTGTAATTTATTAGGCACATAATCGTGAATTAAAGACAGAAATTCTTAATTATTTCGTAGGTAAAACCCATAACAATATTAGTCCGGTATTAAACTAGTCTATATAGTACCTACGGTTTCCCCTGAAATAGTCAAAACTGGTTATCGATAACCTCTATCGTTAAGAAATTCAGTTACCTAATCCGTCGTAATATTAGTCGATTAGACGAATAAACTCAGGTAAATTATATAACAGGACTAGCTATTTACCTTGGTAATAATTTTCGCGAAGCTCTCTGCCTGCCACTGAAAATTAAATAATTCTTTCCCAATTCGATCGGGAGCCGCTACCAGGATCAGGTATATTTACTCACGTCAATTTCCTACACCATCCGTTATAATTACTTAAATACATGGTAGAGCATATTCGATAATATCTGTACTTATTATTATTTCCCGAGTTGTATGGGATTTATTATTAATATGTGGATTATAATTTATTATCATAATTATAAACGTCAGGTAAATTATATAACAGGACTAGCTATTTACCTTGGTAATAATTTTCGCAAATCTCTCTGCCTGCCACCGAAAATTAAATAATTCTTTCCCAATTCGATCGGGAGCCGTTATCAGAATCAAGTATATCCGTTATTTAATCACATAGTAAAGCATACTCGATAATATCGGTAGATATTATTATTTCCCGAGTTGTATGGGATTTATTATTAATATGTGGATTATAAATTTATTATCATAATAAAATTATAAACGTCAGGTAATTTAAAGATAGTGAAATCACTTACTTGCGATTGGTTTGGCTGTCGGGCTGCAGTGCTTGGACGGACCTCGGGTTTTCACCTCTGCTCACCTTGCCCAGGACGATGACTCCTTCTGCCCTGAAGATTGACTCGCGAATTCTTCGTCACCTAGACCTAGGATCCGCGTTCAACTAAGCTAGCCCTAACTGATTTCCTATTTATGGCGAGACCTACTGTGAAATATAACGAACCTCAAGGAAGGCGGCGCCCCCTCCTAAACCCTAATATTTTATATGCCCTACCACTATTACAATTTATTAGATTGATTTACTAGTCGGTATTACACGCGCGTACTATGTTTCTTTCGTGCATGCGACACGATCTCGACTATCGTGGAGCCCTATTACGAGTGTACGACCCCTATTCAATTTTAACCTGCCTATACTTCCTATCGCCTTTCGCGATCACTTCGTCTGCAAATCTACACCTGCGTGTGCGCCCTCACAGGTCCTAATCTCAACTCTTCGCGTCCGATCTCTCCCAAAGTCTAGTCACGACTCTCTCGCGTCCGATCTCTCCCAAAGTCTAGTCCCGACTATCCCTTAGCTCTCCTTACCGTTACTTTTTAAACATTCTCCGAAATTCGATTTTAATACGCTCGCGGGTTCCGCATGTTTGTCGGTATTTATTTTCTGTTTGTATATACCTCTTCATCAACTCTTGTGTATAGTTAGGAATACTACAACGCGTAGTCTAAGCGTCCCTAACTCCCATGTGTTAATGTTTTGTGTGCCATTAAATTCCCTAATTCATCTGAACCACTACGTATCTAGACAATGGCTGTATCTATCTTGCCTAGCATATATTTATTTTTTAGCACTAATTAGCAACGCTAATAATTATTTTATAATTATATTTTATCGCTAATATTGAGATTTTATGATTATATTTTATCATTACGTTATCCTTTAATCGATCCCTACGCTAGCTATATCTCTCTGTGGAGAAGTCTAACTAGGCCCTGACAATCATAAAATATTTACTTAGTACTCTCCCCTGTGTTAGTCGACGTGTCTTAATATCATATAGTATCTTTTCATTCTAAATTGTGTGACCTAGTTTTATATAAATTCCTCTTTCTTTTTTTTTTTTCAAAATGAGATGTTTTCATTCTAATAGTTTTATTTTTAAACTCCTTCAACTTGTCAGCCTGTCCGCATCATTGTTGTGAAAAACAATGATTCCTAATGCCGCACGGACCCCTAATTTCTCTTGGCCATTTTTTGTTTTTTTTTTTTTTCAAGTCTGCCTCTATGCAGTTGCACTCGTGCGTATTTTTCTGGGAAGGGACAGCTCTCTTCCCCCGCACCCCTTGACTATTTATGCCACCCTAAGGTCCCTACAAACATTCTGGCAACTTATTTACCTAATTTAATTTTAAACTGTAAATCGTCTTAGTACTAGCTTTCAATCTGATAACTAAATCCCCGTTTAAAATATTTATATTCCCATACCATAATTTGACCGATAATCTACCTAGCAACTCTATTCTCAAAAGGTGACTGTGGGGCCCTTTGAATTAATTGATTTAATTAATTGATTTAATTGATTGCCCTAGTTATATCGCTACTCTCATTGTTTTGTTGTTAACTCAGCTAGGGCATGGCCATCGTATCTACTAGGTCGTAATGATTTATTTATTTATTTATTTATTTATTTATTTATTTATTTATTTATTTATTTATTTATTTATTTATTTATCTATTTAATAGTAAAGTACTGATTAACGGTTATGAAATTTTGTACTACTAACAGCTATACAACGCAACTATTGTCATCACTCCTTGGCCTACACTATTACTTATTTACTTATAGCAATTTATAACATACATAAGTTTTATATAGACATATTGTATTAAAGTTAATATTCCTCATCTCTATTTAAGAGCAGTCGTGTCTACTTACAATTCCTGCAACCGTATTTACTAATTCATACATTACATATTTACATAAGGATTGTTATTTACTTTTAACTTATACCTAGTTTGCTCCGCTCTCACGCCAAACCTTCATAAATAACCCTACTTGAAATACAAGTGGTGACCCAATGCATAAAGTACCACAGTTTTAGATTTCTTGACCTGTCAACATTTCGTATAGTTTACGACAGGCGCACTTGTGTATTTCTGCCTTCGCCTTAAGGCGACGTACTCCCAGAAACGCTGCAAATCTACAGTAAAGCGTCATCGCTGTAAATAACCAAGCAAAACTGTTATTATGGAGCCCACAATGTTAATTGCAAACAACTAATAAGTCAAATCGGCAAACATTATCAAACAATTTACTTTGCTAAATTATTTACCTAGTTCCTTTATTGGTTCGGAATGCTAACGATTTTGTTTATAAGTGAGTAAGTGCAATGTTAAGGCTAACTAGGACTCCCTAACAATATTGGCTTGTTAGGTAATTACCAACCTTGCTTGTACATTTCTAAATAAGTCTCATCTAATATTAAATATTCTGTCTCTAGCCGAACCACAAGGTCCGCAGTTAAATTCAGTCTTCTTCTTTTTTTTTTTTCAGTGTATGAAGTTCAAAACATGATTTAAAGTCTTGACTCGATAAAATTAATTCCCCACAATAACCTAAAATTGACTATTAAAGTGTACCTTAACCTCTGAAACCTAGTTCTATTTCGCTACAATGAAACATATTCCACTGAATATTTTTCTTTCTTATCCCTTAGTAACAACGTAACCTCCGCACGCGCTTCGCCTTAACTGAGTACAGCGTTTTTGTGCTTAATTTTTTTTTCTTTCTCAAAACTGTTAACTTTTGTTCCCATGTACTTGTACTTAGGTATTTTAATGAACAAATCCTTGTTATCGACTCGACCCTAATTAATTGCCCTACAACTACACGTTTCTATAAGTTTTAAGTGAATTCGATGAATATTTCGATAAAATTTAATGAAATGAAACTTCGATGAATACTAAATGACTATAACTTGGACATATCTGGACCTGGTGTTGGCATACTGACAGCCCTCCAGGCGTTGCGTCCCCCATAATACCTACAATGTTTAGTTCGATTCGGTTGATTCCGTTACTACTTACTATTATATATAATACAATAGTATAACAATTATACATAATACAATCAACTGTCATTTATTTCGTTTATGAAGTATTTTGCATAAAATAAAAATGATTTTCTTTAATTTATCTCATTGCTCTAATGTATTCAAACATCTAACTAACCCATCCACTTAAGGTTTGAGGCACTCATAAGTTGACAACACATGTGACCAAGTCATTATCGCATTAGTGAGATGAAAACTACTTATCACTTTATTGACCCCACATCAACTACGATGACATATGGGACCGATAATAGGAGAGGGTTTCGAGGATGGTCGTAATGTATACAACTGAGTCAAAATTATACATTTAGTTAAGATTCAATCTCAAAATTGAAACGTTTTCTAGAAATTTCTGCATTGGTGGGGCAAACAGCTAACTACGTTAAAAAGAAAAAGTAGTTTTCAAAACAATTATAATAATAATAATGTTTAAACAAAATATAGTTTTACCTACAGAATTTTGAATAATTTTGTATGTAAACATAAAGAAATTATGAAGTCCCTGTTGTCAGATATCCCTCTAAATGATATTGTCGTTGTTTAGAACTGTATGTCCTATTAATTTATTAACATATTTGGTTAAAGTCAATAAGAGTTTGTTTTGGTTTAAAATATTGGTTTAACTCTGACTGGAGCACTAAGAAACATCGGAAAATGTGTCTCATATAAATTAGTCGGCCGACTGCCTTCACACCGCTGTGCCTACGTCATACAGTCAGGCAACGAATGTACTTGCGTAGAGCAACGTTCGGCGAACTCACTCACTAAGCCTGCAAACTGAACATTGAGCGTTGCCCGACTGTATGACGTAAGTATGGTTAGACTGTGCTACTAGTAAAAAAATTGTTTTAATTAAAAAAATATTATGAACCCTTAAAAGTTTGTTTACAATGTTTGCGTTTTATTCATGGTCTTGCTTTATCCGCCATTTTGATTTATATGTACTGTCAAATATATTCTTAATTAACGAATATTTTCAACATTTTTACATCTAGAAAACGTTGTAAAATAAAAATAATTACTTAGTCGAAGAAAATGGATATACATACATATATTATCTGAAAAAAGGCTAACTATCATTGTTGAATTGTACAAATTTTAATATAACTTTTAATATGAATTAAATTTTGTATTTTTTTCGCTACTATTTCCTAGTAAGTTAAAGAAAAATACTAAACAATTCTCGGCCCAAATAGTAATTGACGGCC
Source organism: Bembecia ichneumoniformis (assembly GCA_910589475.2). NCBI lineage: Eukaryota > Metazoa > Arthropoda > Insecta > Lepidoptera > Sesiidae > Bembecia > Bembecia ichneumoniformis. The sequence continues at coordinate 3,212,539 of OU342537.1, read as the reverse complement.
TCGTTTGTTTTAAAAGGACCTTTTTTTGTTTTATTTCCGGACTGAGGCCAGGGTAGCAATGCAGTGTAGTAACCGTTGTAGTGTTTATTATTATTTGCTATACAGTATTAGTGGGATGTCAAACGGTTTCAACTTTATTAGAGACTGCACGGGACTTCCTGAAATTCATTTTACCATCGGATTTACACGAAAGTTCACAATCAATAGTTTAATTTCGTGGAGTGTCGTAATAATTGGGATGGGGAAGAGGTGAGGACAATTCTGCAATAGGACGCCTCGTTCGCTGCCCTCTCATTTGTTCGAAGCTTTGTTACAACTCTACACAATAGGGCTATCTAATTGCTGACATCAACAATAATTAGTACGCACCTCCCCTTTAGCGCGTGGTACATTTACGAGTATAAGCGGACATAATATAAACAAATAATTAGTCTAAATAAATTGGTTATAAATTTTTTTTTATTCACTAATTAATATAAATATAAATAACAATTGTCTTTCCTACTATAAATTAAAATCTAATCGGGGGCCCCTTGGGAGGGTCTCCATCACGCAGGCAGCATTCCCGCGCTGAATTGCAATTGCAATTCTTTGCGCGAGAAAGCCGCCAGCGCGAGGGTCACCTGTTGCCTCCCTCAGACGTTTGCATAGGTCCCTGTGGAGCCCGAGCGCACCCTTACCCCAAGGCCCCAGTATCTTGACCCCAAACGGTATGAACTGATATTGGGCGCCGAGACAACTGTATTTAGAGACCTTGAAGAGCTCCCGGGCATCTGCCGCTGCACCCGCGCGTTTTGGTTATAAATTGTATCTTACTTAAAAAAACCTTTTTACAGGTAACCGATGAAACCTATCTAGTATGTAGGCACTTGATACCGTCAGCTGTTAATGCAGGTAAGCCATAGGGTTGGAAGTGCGCTGCCGATATTATTAGCATGAAGATTAGAAGATAGGGTGATCAATTGTGGCATTTCTTACTAGCACATAAAATGGCAATAACATACGAGCTTTAATTTTACATTTTTCACCTATAAGGGGTGATTCTGTACTCAGATGGGTTACCCAGATTTCTAACAACAGCGGAACGCAGAGTGCGTCCAGATGCGTTTTTTACCATTAAATTCCAAAAAATATAACTCTTTACAAAACTTAAAAAAAAAATTAATTCAAAATTATGTAAAATTCAAAAAGGCTACCAGAAGGTTAAATAATCATTTTAAATTTTCAAATTTATTTCGGATAATGTAAGGATTGATTCCGTTCAGATGGAAAAGATTTAATTCATCTGTAATCTGAATTATTCAGGAGTAGCTGACCCGACAGACGTCGTTTTGTCAAAAACTATTGTGGGAGCAGATGTGCAGTAAAGAAAAACACTTTTAACGGGCAATTTTTCTAATTTTCTATAATTTAAGGTTCATATCTTCCCTTGACTTCAACAAATAATTAAAAAAAAAATATCCGAGTTGGTCCAGCCGTTCTCAAGTTTAAGAATTTAGCGATTAATATATATTTAAATAGTCTATATCTATACATATTCTATAAGAATCCGTAATGTGATATTTAGAACCACGTGGTACAAAATCGCTAAGTCATATTTATACTGAGGCTCAGTCCATCGCGAACTTTACAAGGCTATTTAGCTGCGCCATGGTCATACTGATTACGGAAATCAGGATCAATATTTTTGTAGGAAAAAAAATCCCAATGTCCTCTCTATATTTATACAAACCGAACAGAACCGAATCGAGGTCAAAAAAATAGTTTTAGGAATTTTTGTCTGTTTGTCTGTGCGTTTGTGCACGCTAATCTCAGAAACGGCTTAACCAATTTGAATGCGATTTTCACTGATGTATTATAGCAAGCTTCCCGTAACATTTAGTGTTTGTTTGATTCCAATCGTTTTAAAAACAAAAAAAGTTATGTGCTATACCGAATACTGCGTACGAATTTGCGGGCTTATCTAGTCATAACTCTATATGTGAAATAAATTTCAGAATAAATTAAAACACCGCCAAAGAAAATATTATAATTTTTAACTATAATTCAGTATTTAATATTGACACGCTGCAACATTATTGTGATTTTCTAAAAAAGCGGCTAAAACTATTTTTTTTTAAATTATGGAAATGTCGCTGCGAAATTGTAACTTGAATCGAACGAAAACAGGATAAAGGTTATTTTACCTTACAGCCCCATTGTTTGTGTAAATTTCGCGTTTCTGATGCTGATGGACGGAGAAATGACTTCCGATTGCTGAGGTATTAACGCGATTACATGAAAATTTCTTCGAGATTAGTGACAAGTTTTAATTCAGAGAATTTATAACTGAACTTGAGTTTATCTTATTGAAAAAAAAAAAAGAAAACACACAAATTTGCTTAATATCAATAGCACCGTTAGCTTGCCTGTCGCTTTTAATATTAAATTCTTATTTATATTATTATATATTAAATATTTAAATTTAATATTAATTAATGATGAAAATATGTTAAAAAATCTTAATAAAGCGTTTTAAATTACGAAAAAGAAAAAATATATATTTTATATGTAATTAATTCTAAAAATAGATATTGTTGGTCATCAAAGTTTTCATGGTATTTTGTGAGTCGTTCACTTTTCAGCAACCAAACTATTTCATAATGTGAGATGCTTAATGAGTAGCAAGGTTAGTTTAAAAGTTGCACTAGTTTCACGATCTAGTTCTGCTAAGTCCTATGGGTAAAAAAAATCACATGCGAAATTTCATGCATTTTTGCAATTTTCAATGGTCGAAAATTCATCTGAAACAATATAGCAATTTCTGAAAGCCATATTCTTAGTTTTCATTTATGGCAATGTCACTGTGTGTATGTTTGTGTGTAACAACTCCGCGAAAGAGCAGCGTATAAATTCAGTTTGTACAAAGATTCCGTTGTATTTATGTTACCGAGGTCAAAAAAATAGGTTTTAGAATTTTTGTTTGTTTGTCTGTGCGTTTGTGCACGTTAACCTCAGAAACGGCTTAACTGAATTGAATGCGGTTTTCACTTTTTTTAATATTATTAAGGGTGGCAGGCAGGCTGACGGTCCACTTGATGGTAGATGGTCACCGTCGCCTAAAGACACAAGCAAAACTAGGGGGACTACATGGCGCTGCCGACCCTGCGGGAATTTATTTACTGCTCTCTTGAAGAAGCCCATATTGTAGCTAGATGGAAACACCTTGGAAGGGAGATTGTGGCAAAGTTCGCACGTCCGTGGGATAAAGTTTTTACTCATCCGAACTGTGCGCAGCGGCACTTTATTCAAGTAATGCGGATGAACTTCGCATCTATGGCGCGCAGTGCGGTGGTAAAAGTATGAGGTAGGCATTAATTGGAACAAATCATCCAAGGACTCGCCATTGTACAGCCAGTGGAACACAAAAAGAGAGGCTACATCTCTTCTTAAACTAAGTGGTTCTAATCGTTGCTGTATGACCATCGGATCGTCAACAATTCTGCAAGGTGTCAAATGGAGCTAGCTGGTCCTTAGGCGCGCCAGCCCAGAGGTGGAAGCAGTACTCCATGTGGGGCCTAATTCGGGCCTTATAAAGAATAAGGCGCTGCTCCGGTGTGAAATATTGCTTTGCTCTGTTCAACACGCCAATTCTTTTTTTGAAGCTAGAGTAGCCTTTCCTTCCAAATGACACCACTCGACCTTGCTCGAAATGTCCACACCCAGGATACCAATGTTTTTTGATATTTCGGGGGGATACCAATGCTCTTTGATATTTCACTGATATAACAAGCTTATCGTATTTAGTGTTCATTCCATTCCAAAAGTTACACGCTATACCACACGGGCGAAGTTGCGGTCTCAGCTAGTATTGAATATGTTTTCATTTATCAACGGTCTCTTTTTAATATTCGCAGCCTAGATTCAAAAGTTTACAAATCCTAGTATACAATTTAGAAACAAGTAAGACCTCAAATTCCATAAATTGTATTCTCGTTAGCGAACATTCTAAACCACTCGGCTCTTGTTCAATAGGACGGAAGGAAACGAGTAAATATATATTTCACGGTTCAATTGACTTTTTCTTTACACTCTCCCGGCTTCGCAATGATGCAATTTTCTGCAAATTATATACGCAAACCTTCCTTGATTAGCGCTCTTTTCATTAGTGAAAACCGTATCAAAATCCATTAGGTACTTTAGAAGAAGTTAACGAAACAGACTACTGTCTGTTCGTTTATTTTATAACACGTGTGTCCGCAGAATATTGGACTATGGTGATTAACGACCATTTGCTATGGTTATCTATTAAAATATTTAAATTAATATTGGGTATATTTAGTAGCAGGGCATGCTGCATACCGCTGTCAAAATTAGACAGTGCGTTCCGTATTATCTATTAGGCGGAGTTAGGGCTAGGGGCCCGCATCAGATTATCTCCACCGGGTGGCTCGTAGGGAGCTAACCCCAGAGTTTTACTCGTGTGCGTGCGTTGAGGACAGCGCACAGCACCCTCTTGCGGAGTGCCCTAGATGGTCGGCGCAGCGAACTGAGCTCACTGCGACGATTGGATTTGACTTCTTTCTGCCGGCCGTAGTGAAAGCTATGGTCGGCAGCAGAGCCGCTTGGTGAGCGACTCAATCCTTCTGCGAAGATGTCATCTCGCAGAAGGAGGCGGTGGAGAGGGTGCGGGAGGACGACGTCTTGTTCCATCCCCTCCGTCGCCGACGAACAGGACGCAGGCGGCTGGCGCATGCCCGTCACCTGGACCCCAGACAGCGCACCTTGGCAGTTCGGGTGCGCTGTCCAAATGAGCCGTGTCCGGTTGCGGACCCCCGCGGTGAAGCTGCGGAAGAGTGTTCGTCCGACCTCGCAACTTCACCAATAGCGGATGAGGAGGACGCCAAGAGGTTTAGTCGGTAGGTCTACCCCACTACCATCTCGGGGCAGGAGTCCCGGTTTGTCCCCAGGCCGGTGGGTGTCCATGATGGATTCCTCTTGTAAAAAATAAACCTTTTCAATGACAGTTAAATTAGAAGATTTTTAAGTAACAAATTCTTAATTCTGTTTAAAAATTAAACATTGCATTCGCTTTCCAGAATCGCGCTCCGATACTGTGCACACTTTAGACTAAATAAATCAATATGGAAATACAGACTGTTGTATGATTTACAAGCACGTGATATGAAGTTATTGGCCGTATAGTTTGATTTTACAATTGGGACGCTGAGACGATTGCCTAGAGGCCCTGACGGGGTTAATCAGCGTCAGGCATAATACTCTCACAGAAGTGCATCGTAATAAATTCCTTAATACTTGAATTCCAAAGAATTTAAGCCGCAGTTAATTTTAAGATATTGCTTTCAAAGCCAAGTACGGGTGTACTCTGCGCCAAAAATTCGGCAAACGATAACATTTTAGGATATAAATAAAGAGGAATCATAAACATACCTTACCTAGCTAGAAATGGGGTTTGGAACCGAATCGTATTAGCTGTTAAGATTTTGGATCTAAACATGTAAGTAATAAGTATCTGGCTATTTTTAACACCAATTTTACAGTTTGCATTAAATTATCTTTTAACAGTGGTAGGGCACACTGCGTTTTGCAGTCATTTGGGTAGTCCGCCTGGCGGCAGTAATCACCTCCTTACAGAATACCGCCGTGAAATAACAGCATATACGTACTGTTGTGTTTCGGTGAGTGAGTAAGGGATGCCAGAGCCCATTTTCTTATCCCCTACTAATCCCTTATCCAATCCCACTGTAGTCGGCAGCGCACTTGCAGCAGCTGTGGCGTTGTGTTTCGGTGAGTGAGTAAGGGATGCCAGAGCCCATTTCCTTATCCCCTACTAATCCCTTATCCAATCCTACTGTAGTCGGCAGCGCACTTGCAGCAGCTGTGGCGTTGCTTGTGTTATAGGCGACGGTAGTCACCTACCATCAAGTGGACCGTCAGCCTGTCTGTCGACCTTAACATAAAAAAAAAACTATGGGTTAAGCTATTGCTAAAGTATAGGACAAGTTAAGTTCAGTTTACATTCAATTAAAATAGTTACAAAAAAATGTAGCGTTTAGTTTCCTAGCTTAGAGACTGCAAAAACTTCTTGTAAGTCCAGCCATGTTAGGAAACATCCAGCAATGTTTCTATTACAGAAGGCAATTGTGAAATAATAGAGCATGCGTGAAATAGTGTTTTGACGCATAAGTAAGGGGTGCCAAAGTACATTTTCCAATTCGTCACTTACTCCCATACTCTTCATCCTACCAGGGCTTGCAGCTCCCTTGAACCTTGAATTCCTATGATATTGTTTGTGATTATGAGTGATGGTAAACATTTTACAACATGTGGAGCATTATTATGTGATCGAGCGTGTGGTTAAAGTGCTTGCCTTAATATTTTGACTCAAAGGTCCCGTGTTTGATTCCCGGCAGGGCCTACTTTGGAAAAAAACTTTTAAAGTTAACCCTGGTCTGGTATTTCGGCTCGGTTTCGGTTTCGGCTCCTGTCTGTTGTATGATTAAGCTAACACAAGCCTTATAGTTCTAACTTCGCCTTATAGAAATGGTGTGTATAGTTTTGGTGATTCATTTATTTATTTATTCTGTCTTGTATCCGTTCTCTTAAAAGAACAGTGTATTTCCACGAACTATGGAAAAATTTATGGTAGTCACTACCATAAAATGTCCATGACATTTTGAACTAAATGATTTTTCAGGATATTTTAAATGTGAATTTAGTATTTATAAAGTAAATTTTCAATTCATATTTTGAAGAAAGGATTACAAGTATCTGAAATAGGAAATGTAGCAATACGGAGAGCAAGAAGTGGAAAGTGTCAGTCTGTTATCGTGTTAGTGTCATGATCGTGCTCCGTGCGATGTGCTTCCAATAATGTCTCTTCGAATGTATGCTCGCGTTAATTACATTGCATTTGCAACTGAATCAAAAGTTAAGTATGAAATAATAAAAAAAACTAATAAACTTCTGTGAACTAATAAAAAAAAAAAAACAAAATTGAACGAATTTCACAATTATTTTTAAATTTCTATACAGGAATATTTTTCGTGGCAATTTGGAGTAGTTATTTAAATTTTTCATTAAAATACTAAAAAATGAGAAACATATTCAAATTATAAAGTATAGTTTTAAGTTAAAATTTGTACAAACAAGAGAATTGTCGAGCCCATTGGATGAGTGGTTAGGGTGCTTGCCTTAACGGTCTGTTCTAGGGTCAACTTTGAAAAATGAACTTTTCAAATTTGTCTCTGATTGTAGGATCTAGAAAGTAGTGGCAGGGCACACTGCGTTTCGCTGTCATTTGGGTGGCCCGTCTGGCGGCAGTAACCACCCCCTTACAGAAGACCACCGTGAAATAACAGCACATGTGCTGTTGTGTTTCGGTGAGTGAAGTAAGGGATGCCAGAGCCCATTTCCCTATCTCTTCCCGATCCCTTATCCTTAATCCTATTGTAGTCGGCAGCGCACTTGCAGCAGCTTTGGCGTTGCTTGTGTTATAGGCGACGGTAGCCACCTACCATCAAGCCTGTCAGCCTGTCTGCCGATCTTAACATAAAAAAAAGAATCACAGAATTAAGTTCATTAATTAAGTTCAATAAGCAAAATGTAGTTAAATTATAAAAATTGAAGAATTTATTTTTACATATAAATTTAAATATTTTCAGAGGTTCAAACGGTTTGACAACACCGGGAATATAACATTATTCGCGGGTGTAGTATTTCAAAGCAAATAAGGAACCGTGCTGTCGTTGGAAACAAGACTTTATGGCATATTATTGAATCGTTATATTATTACGTGTTTCTGTCCAATTTAGCAAATTTGACAGAGCACTCTGTACAAAAGACAACGACGCTTCTAGTGAATATGCGCGTCAAGGCCTTAGCCAATCTGATCCCACAACAAATTCTGCAAGAACTTATTCTTGCAGAATTTGTTGTGGGATCAGATTTGGATAAAATATTAAAACTAATAAAATTATTCTAAGCAAATATTAATAAGTGTACCATCATACTTAGTGCCATAGATGTATTAAAGTTCAACTACACAGACGCACGAATTTTAGAACGTTCACGAATGTTTCAGCCTCATAAGGCACTAGCTAAACTCGGCCACGCTGCGCTGCGACCCATACGGCGGCGCGCGGTACTGGACACTGCTTATATATAATACTATTTATCGTAGCGTGATGTTGTATAGCCTATAGCCTTCCTCGATAAATGGACTATTCAAAACAAAAAGAATTTTTCAATTCGAACCAGTAGTTCCTGAGATTAGCGTGTTCAAACAAACAAACTCTTCAGTTTATAATATTAGTATAGATAATAGGGCCTTCTTCGAGCGTGCTGCATAAAAAATATCTTGCAATGTCGGCATCCTATATTCTTCGGCGTAGATACCACCTACCAACAGTCTGTTTAATAAAATGAAAAAGTGCGTGGTTGCAGAATCACCAGACACAGATGGCGTGCTTGCATCAGACTTGCAAATAGAAGGATTTATTCTGAAAACATCGTTACTTGAACATACAAAACACTCTTAAGTTGAATGAAGTATTGGGCATCGCTTAAGTTTTCACGCCTTAACTACTCAACCGATAAACTAGATATTTTTTTCTAGTCAGCGAAGTCAGCGATACAGAATAGGATATGGGGTACCTTTCATTCCGGAAAGAGTACTGTTCCCGAGGTATCATGCGTATGTGGATCCGACCCTCTGATTCCTGGGAATAACTGCGCGGCACGGCGTGTCATATACCTAGCAGCGAGAGAGCGCCTAGTAACGGTTGTTGATGACTTTCTCGGTCATAAAAAATAATACTCTTGTAATAAACTAGATATTTCCCTCGAAAACAAAATAATATTATACATTGTGCAAGGTGTAATTTTTGGATATTATTATTGTGTGTAGATAGCTAATAGTAAGTTTAAATAGTTCTAAGTTATTGGTATTTTTAACACCGAATGATTGTCGGTAAGGTCATGTAGGAGCGGGACAATAAAAATGTTATCTCAGGTACAATACCCATGATCTCGAAAATAAATATTATTACTATTATTATTATTAATACAACGTAAATTTATTAAATACATATCCAAGCAATATTTACAATACTTCATCAATGTCTTTTTCAACACAGATTTCTTTCCCTCCTTGACAATATCCTTAGGTAAGTAAGGCAAGAGCTTCCTTATAGTTATCCCTATGATTTCTCTATCGTCAAGAATAAGTTTTGATTTTAAATTTATCCACCCCGGGGAAAAGAAGGTAAATCGCAGTGACATCTTGAGAATATCCTGTCGATTTTTTTTATATTCCCTTTGACGGGCTATCCGTATTGAGTGCTGCGAGAATCGGCATAATTCATCTATGAGATTTCCCAGCGGCTCCGGAGCTGGGAATAAGAACGTCGTTTGTTACAAAGGAAGAGGTTTTATTTGTGATTGTCACACTCTTTGCAATCTAATACCTATTAGCTTAGGATATAGTTAAATTTTAGTTTAACCGGGTACCTTTAGTGTAGTTAATATCCATAACATTTAAATACACGGCACGTATACGATTTTATTATAATGATTATATTATTATTATAAATATAGATGTATAGGTTTAGTTACTCTGGCTTTCAGTCAGGCTACAAATATCATATTGTTACGACTAACTATGGGAAGGTCTGGAAAAAGCGTTCGCGCCGGTCGAAAGTCTCGAACGTTCCACCCTATCGATTGTAGCCAGGCCCCATCCCGACTAGTGTCAAAGGAAATTGCTCCTTATGTTTACAACATAGAGTTTACATTTCAACAGTAATAGCATTCCCGATATTTTAATGGTTTGTTTACAATCTTTGTTAACGGCAGAATCATAGTGTTATAGCTAATGTAGAATGTTAATGCTAATATAGGTAATGTAATGTAGATTTTAGTTATAAGTTTTGTATAAATGTATTACAGTCCACCAACCATTGGTAAACACAAAGGATCTCAGGTACATGGGGACGGAATGCGACGGTTAGTGCTACCGTGCTAAAATTATTTGAATGTAGTTTTTGAGTCAGTGTTGGTCCGTTCGCCCATAGTGAATGTCGTGTACGCGCTCTGAGCCTCCTTTGTGTTCGCCACGTGGGATAAATGCCATGTTGCATTACACGTGTGTACGATAGTGTCTGTATTTTCCTTTCCTACATAAACCCCTAAGCCCTAAGCTGTAACGCCGTTTACAATCTTGTTTATATTTCTGGTAAATTCCAAATACATAGAGGCGTTTGGCGCCAAGTATAAATAATAATATTCTATTTTTATGTAAAAAAACAATAATGGTGCCAAGTATAAATAAGAGTGTGGCCGGTCAAAGTTAGTTACTTGTGCGAAAACAAGCGATACGAAAGCGACTCCTCGGAGCTTTTTCGAAGATACCTGCGACAGTGAACCGGCGACACATTAAGGGAATCATTGACGACTTTTGGCAAGTTTAACGGTTTCATCGGACAAGTTTGGTGATTTTGGCAGTCATCTTCGTTTGTGAAAATAAATCGCTCCTTTCGCCCTTACACAACATTCTAACTCACCCCGCACGTAACAACATTAAAGAATCAATTACACTATTGTTACTGACATGTAACAATGGTGTAATTGTAAAGTGTATAACAATACACAAACAGTTCTAAGAGCCTACTCTCATTACCGATATCTTGCTTTGAAAATTCACACCAACTATCAACTCATATGAGTCAAACTCAAAATTGCGTTCCGTTATATTGTATAAACCGTTTATTCATTATATTTTAACTAAAAGTAATACTCTTTTAAATTGTTGGTCGAGTGGTAAAGGTGCTTGACTTAGCGCTCAGAGTTAGGGGTCTCGGGTTCGATTCCCGAGGGGAAAAATTTGGAAATGGATTATCAAAGTTGCCTCTATTTTGTGTGTTTTAGTAGTGGCGGGGCACACCGCCATATAAATTGGGCAGCTTGTCTTGCGGCAGTAACCATCTCTTATATTACATAAGACCACTGCGTAATTACGGCGTGTGGGTTATTAGTCTATTTTCTATGGCATTCATATACTTTTACCATAATTATTTTTGATACATATTTTTTATCAAAAATAATTATGGTAAAGGTACTTGCGGCAAGACTTTGTTAGGCAATCCTGCGGCGTTGTATGACCCCACGCGTAACTTTTCATTTAAATCCTATTTCCATAAAATAATAACACATAGGTGCACAATTTTAAGGTGAGATCTTACACTATATTGTTTCGGGGAGTAAGAAAGGAATGCCAGAGCTTATTTATCTTCATAATCCCTTATCCTTTATCCTATTAAGGTCGAAAGTGCACTTGCAGTACCTGTGGCGTTCAGTACAGTTCAGAAAGTACTTTCTATATAAAATGGCCAGCCCATTGGATAAGTGGTTAGGGTGCTTGTCTTAACGCTCTGTTCTAGGGTTCCCGGGTTCGATTCCCGGAAGGGTCAAATTTGAAACGTAGACTTTTCAAATTGGTCTCTGGTCTGGATCTGGAAAGTAGTGGCAGGGCACACTGCGTCATTTGGGCAGCCCGTCTGGCGGCAGTAACCACCTCTTACAGAAAACCACCGTGGAATAACATCACCTATGCTGTTGTGTTTCGGTGAGTGAAGTAAGGGATGCCAGAGGCCATTTCCCTATCCCTTTCCAATCCCTTATCTTTAATCCTATTGTAGTCGGCAGCGCACTTGCAGCAGCTGTGGCGTCGCTTGTGGTATAAGCGACGGTAGCCAGCTACCATCAAGTGGACCGTCAGCCTGTCTGCCGATCTTAACATTAAAAAAAAGAAAACGGCATAGCTATTTTTTTCAACATCCATTTGCTATAAGCACAAACAATATCAACACATAAACAGTCATTAGCCCCGAGCAGCTCCATAAGTTAAATAATCATTATAAGATAATAACTGACTTCCCTTAACCCTCTGTGTCAGGGGTTTCGGGTTCGATTTCCGGCAGGGTCAACTTCGGAAATAAACTATTCAAAGTTTGTTTTGGGTTGGATTTGGAAAATAGTGCCAGATTACACTGCTTTTCACTGTCATGCGGTCTGGAGGCAGTAACCACTTCCTTACAGACCACCGTGAAATAGCAGCATGTGTGCTGTTGTGTTTGGGAGAGTTAGTAAAGGGATGCAGGAGCCCATTTCCTAATCCTTTCCTAATCCCTTATCCTTAATCCTGCTAAGGTCGGCAGAGCACTTTGAGCACCTGAGAGGTTGCTTGTGTTTATAGCGGCTACCGTCTAACCAACCGTAAGTTGTAAGCCTGTCTGACGACCGTTACTTTAAAAAGATACCATATAAACGCTTTAGTAATGACCACTTGCTTTAAAGGAAAGACAAAGCATTCAAATTTCTGCATTTCTATGAAGCCCTACAATTTTGGAAGATAAGTATATCAACTGCCATATACGGCGTGAAAGAAAGATAAAAAGATTGTATTTTAACTTAATTTTTCAAATAAAATTTCTTCAATCTGTGAACGAGGATATACTTCTACACATGCATGTTCTAAATATATCATGTCATATATTGATCTAAAAGTACTTCAATTTCGTATACGAATGTAGCAACAAACTAGTCTTAAAATAAATACAGCACAAACATTATTACCGACTGTCTTTTGTTTCACGAAAATCGGGTTTGAAAGAGTATTGAACCGAGAAATGATCAAAGGTCGGCAGCCACCAACTTAAGTGGCAATAGCTGACCAAAGCCCTTAGCTTTTATTGTGAGGTATTAGAGTACATTTTAGATTAACCTTTCTTTAAAGACCGGTAAATTTGTTGTTGCAAAGGCGCTTCGCGTACATTTGAAAAGGTGAGCGTGAGCGGTATCGGTCCTCAGAAATTTGATCAAAATACACGTAGCCTATTATGTCTTTGAAGGCGCAAAAGGACTTGTGTTCTGAGGTAACTTTGGGCAAGCTTAAGTACATTTATTTGCATTTAAGGACCGGTAGTAATTAATTGTTTACTTGTTATGAAAATGTTTAACTAGAAGGCGAACTAATTAAATAAGAGCTTAATGGACCAGCCGAAGTTTTCATAAGGAACTTCAATCTAATAGAGATACATAGTAGAAGCTTTATATTTTTAAGCTAATTGAGTTTTGAAAATTAACAGCTAATTATATTTAGGATTTAATCAGATTACATTTTATTTTATGTTAAGATCGGCAGACAGGCAGACGTTCCACTTGATGGTAGGTGGCTACCGTCGTCTATAACAGATGCCTGAAAGAAATGAGCTGTAACGATAGATAGATTTACTTTTTTTTTGTAACGCATGGAGTGTTATCAACGTATTGGTGGTAGTACCCTGGGTTGGTTTAGAAAAGAATAAAAATAGAAAAAACCAAAGGTAACAATAGAAAAGTTGGAAAAATCACAATTGCTAATTTTATATCGGAATTCACACTTCGCAATACTTTCAGTAAACCTGCCCCATTAACAATTGCTTTCATTCCTCGCGGTAATGGTCATTAAATTTTTATTAATTATTAATCAGCGAGACTCGATGACTTATTATGAGTTCTTAAGTTTCTTAAATTGAGTTCGAAAAATTTGATTAACAACGAAAAGAATTCTGTGTCGTTCTACAGCGTCTATGAAAAGAATTCATCTAAATAAATAAAAATATAACAATCCACATGTACCTACTCTAAACATATACTTTCACTTGAGAACGGCAATATCAATTTTGTTGTATTATTTTTTTTGTATTCGTAATTGTCAACTAAGGAATCAAGAAGAAGAAGAAAGAAAGAAAGAATGGTATGAAAGAATATTTTTGGAAAATCCATCGAAAATAGTTGGAAATGTTGATGGTATTTTTATATGAAACGAATTTAAACTTGAAGGTTGATTAATTAAAGGTTGATTACATACATATATACGTATAAAAATATAAACATATATGGGTGATTGCATGTGTGTGAGGGTGATTTACTAATATGTGTGTATGTGTGTGTGTGTGTGTGTGTGCTGTGTTGTGTGTTTGGTACCGCTCAATGGAGGAAACAAAGTTACTTTTCAATATGGTGCAGATTAAGATTAGTGAAAATAGTGATGTTTAAAGTCTTACTTTGAAATCTATTTAATAAATGAATTTCTGTTTCAATGATTGATCATTAATCAAATATGAAAGTTATAATCAAATCAACTTTGGGTAAACCTGTGTAAATTAAGCATGCTTAAATATGCCCTAAATTACATTTTAAGCCCCTTTTTTTCAGGGTACACTTTTTGAGCTGCAACAGTGCAACTCAAAACAACAACAACCAGCAAGTACTTGCATATTTGATTGAAATCTTAAAGTAAGTTATTATTATGTAACTAAATTAAACAAGTTTTTAATTACGGGTACATAAATACCGGTATTATTTATGTGTATATAATCACAATATTAATTGCACAACGGTTTCATTTGCTTTTTTATATTGTATATATATATATATATATATATATATATATATATATATATATATAAAAGATTGTTTTAAAATGTTTTTTTTTAATATTGTGTAGTTACTATTACAGAACTATTACTCTTGGCAATCTTATTATTTTTTATAGTAAACGGAGACTGACGTTTGTAGTGCTTTGGGTGAGGCACTAAAACTCAGGAATGTAGGCACACTCATTATATTTAGAGAATCACAATAATATGCATGATACAAGTTACAACAACGGATACAGATCCATGAACACGCGCGGGAACGACCGAGAGCCAACGCCCCATTTTTATATTCCGTCACGAGGCGCGAGAGCGCGCTGCTCTCCTACGCAATTGTCTTTGTATCGAGCGGGACGACGAATGTGGCGCCCTCTTCGAGAGCGCGTATATTTAAATTTGCCGCCTGAGTCATTACTAGGCGCTACACACTCCCCCTCCAAGCCGCCAATACGCCCCGTAGGTGGCTTGGCAACAACTAGCCTATGTGACTTAACCTTAGGCCTACCCCTGGGTCTGTGAGGTTCTAAAGGTCGAACAATATCACCTGAACTTGTCACGAATGGAACGAGATCATGAGTATGGAATTTACCCACATCGGCTCCGGTAACACTATCTGAAACCCAAAAGGTGGTAGGGCTAACAACTTTTGAAATTACATAAGGGCCATCGCGTTTAGGCATGAATTTTCTAGTCTTCCCTTGAGCGGCGTTGCTAAGGTGATGACAGGACAACAGCACTAAGTCGCCCACCTGATACCGTTTCGAGGGGCGACGTCTATGATCCGTGTCTTCCTTACGCCTGTCTTGCGTCCTTTCAGTTTTGTCCTTTATCTCCTTCCATCTGTTTATGAAGGCGTCGAGGTATGGGGTGATTTGCGGAACGAAGTTGTCCTTTGACAATATGCTGCGCAGATCACGTCCTGCTCCGAATGGCGTCCTCATTTCGCGTGCGAACATGAGATAGGCGGGACTGCAAGCAGTACTAGAACAAACGGCACTATTTAGTGCAAAACGAACTTGTGGCAGGAACTCTGGCCACGACCGATGGTTTTCTTTAACGAGGATGGACAATAACGTCTTCATATCACGATTCTTTCGTTCAGCCGGATTTGCCTCGGGGTGATACAGGGGTATGAGGTTCTGCTTAATACCCAGTATATGCATCACCTGCTGCATGACGGCTGACACGAACTGAACGCCATTGTCGGACACGACCCTGCGAACAAAACCGTAACGCGAGAAATATTCTTCAATGAGAAGCTTAGCGCACACCTCGGCTGTTGCCTCGCGTAGGGCAAACAGCTCAATCCATCGGGTGGCAGTATCTTCGATGAGGAATATCCAGCGCACTCCCCCTATTCCTTCAGGTAGTGGTCCGAACAAATCTATCGCCAGCACTTCTCCTCGCTGGTTTAAGATGGGCGTTTGCAATAACCCTGGTGGTTTTGTGTTGGACGGTTTGTATTTCTGACACTCTACGCAAGTCTTAATATGTTCTGTCACAAATCGGCGCATCCCTGCGAAGTAGTACAGACGGCGAAGACTCTGCAATGTACGCTCAACTCCCTGGTGTCCAGCTGTAGGCTCGTTGTGATGTTCCTTAATGACCGTGTCTCTCATTGACGCAGGAACTACTAACTGCGCCTCCTCGGTGTCAGCATCAGCGTCATACCTGTAGAGTACACCTTGAGTCATGAGGAAGCCACGATCGGCCCAGCGAAGGTTCGCCAGCTCGTCATTGCTCTCTATATCCTTGATAATCTTCGCAATGTCTGGATCATCCATTTGCTTTTTCCGCAGATCCGACGGAGTCGTAGAAGGGATGTCTACGACGACAGAGCAGATTCCACAATCGTTTTTCGTTTCTTCATCACAAGTTGGTCGGCTGAGAGTATCAGCATAGGGGGTGGTCTCTCCCCCTTGACGGAAAATCTCAGCATTTTCTTGGAGTAGATGCATTAGCCGGTTGCGGTTGGTTTCAGTGAGCATCGCCCCTTCATCACCTCTCAACACGTCAGCAGAGCAAATAGTGTGCTGTACTTGTAAAGTCTGCTCGAGGTGTAGGCGGTATGTCTTTCTGGTCTCACCTGAAAAATGCCACAACTTTTCCTTAAGATCAAGTACAATACCAGCAGAATACAAAAAATCTATTCCAAGTAGTGTTTCATTTCCAATAGCATCAGGAAAAATCATAAAATCTGTTTTTATAATTTTGTTTGCAAGTCTCACTTTAACACCAGAAGCTTCTATAATATTCTTTGTGTGGACTTGGCCATCAGCAAGCTTGACAGTTCGCATGGACAACGACATTGGGTATGCCTTGGTCTTCAGAAGAGCATACAATGTTTGACCGGCGATACAACGTCGAGCAGCTGTGTCGACTAATGCTGTGCCGTTTAAACCTAAGATTTGAATTTCAAAAATCGGTCGTAACGTCTGACACAAAGGAATCGGACTATTCTCCATATTGGAATTTGGACAAACCTCAGACATACGTTTGATAGGATAAGAAATACGAGATACATCCATACTCTGATTTCGATCCATACTATTCTTACGTAAGTTGTTATCAACAACGTTAATGACCTTTACATATTTTGACCCAGACATAGACCTAATGTTTTGAAAATTGTTATTAGACAATGATTGACTGTTTATATCACTGCTATGGGGGTCGGAAAGGGAGTATAAAGCGTTGTTTACGTTACATACATTTTTACAATTTGAGGTTAAGCTATTGTTTACATCGTTTACAGAGTTAAAATTACACAAAACCTTACTTGTAATTTGACTCAGGTCGGTAATAGCGTTAAAGGATACGGGGTTGCACACGGTGCACTGCGATCGAATCACTCCCGGAGCACCGCAGCCGTAGCATGACACCTCCGCACTTGGATCACTTTTAACTTTTAACCTCGAACAATCGTCACGTAAATGTCCCGTACGCTTACAATACACACAAAACTGTTTTATCGTTTTAGCACTAGACCTAGCTTTATAACGATGATCACTTGAAATCGATGTCGTCGGTGCCGTAGGTATTGATGGAGAAGCTCGAGAATGCGAGCGTTGTGTTGCGATCGGAGGCGGAACCAGCGCGACGGACGGCGCAGCGCCCGGAATGCGCGAGCGCGGAGTCGCCGCTGTGTTCATCGGAGAATCCCCGGAATCCTCGATCTGACGAGCACGATGTAACAGCTCTGAGAAACTCGTAATTTCCTCGCGACGTACTCGTTTGCGAATATTATTGTGAAGTAAACTGTACACCATATCTAACTGAACCTTTTCGCTGAGATCGCCCGTAGGTATACGAGCGAGCAGCGCTCTGGCTTTAGATATAAAGATGTCGGTTTTTTCATGGTCCTCTTGTTCTGTAGCGAAGAGTAACCTGTATATTTTTGATGGCGGGCGGCGATCACCAAAAGCGCTTCGAAGGTCGGCGACCGCTTCGGTCCAGGACGCGACCTGAGGCTTGACGCCTTGCCACCAAGTTGCCGCTTCGTGCGTGAGCAACATGGATAGGCCTCGCAACGCGTTACTATCAGAGACGTGGACACACTCTTTGTAACTCTCAACGGCGTCTATGAATCCCTCCAAAGACTCGGATGGCTCTCCACTGTAGCTTGCCTTGCAGCGGGAAAAGTCGCCGGATGAGCCCTCGGCGGTTGCAATAGCGCTCTCAGACAAAGGAGATGACGTAACACGCGGTTGAAAACTGCTTACTCTGTTTAACAGCTTTTCGAATGCTTCCATTTGCGTTCGCTGCAGAGTTTCAAACATTTTCGTGACGCGATCGGGGCCCCAAGCATCGCTTGAATCGAGGGCACCGTCGGCGGCGTCAGCCGCAGCGTCTAGAGATCGGTTGCGTCTTGTACGAGGCATGATGCAATCTTGAAACAGGCGCGGCGCGGCTACTTGAGTTCTTGCCTAACGTTGGGCAGCCAGTGTAGTGCTTTGGGTGAGGCACTAAAACTCAGGAATGTAGGCACACTCATTATATTTAGAGAATCACAATAATATGCATGATACAAGTTACAACAACGGATACAGATCCATGAACACGCGCGGGAACGACCGAGAGCCAACGCCCCATTTTTATATTCCGTCACGAGGCGCGAGAGCGCGCTGCTCTCCTACGCAATTGTCTTTGTATCGAGCGGGACGACGAATGTGGCGCCCTCTTCGAGAGCGCGTATATTTAAATTTGCCGCCTGAGTCATTACTAGGCGCTACACGTTCCAATTGTACATAGTTACTTAACTCCCCTCCTCTAGCCTAGACAAGCAATACCAGGGGAACCGATTTACCCTGGCTATGTTGTATTGTTCCATGGGAATACCGAATTCTAATAAACTTCTAATAATAATTGTATTTTAATAATAAAAAATAATACTAATTCTATGTTCAAGAGTCAGTATGAGTTTTTAATTTATATGTAAAGCTCAGTAAGCAGGCAGACGGTCCATCGAAGTAGATGGTTACCGTGGCCTATAAAGACATATTGGTAACATAATTACTGGAAAGTACACTCTCTATATTGATAAGGTAAGAAATAAGGAATGGTAACATATGTGCTATCATTTCACGGTTATTTGTATGGAGATTGTTACTGTCGCCAAATGGGTTGCCCAGTTTTTCATTGCAGAATTAACTGTGCCTGCTATTACAAATTTACGCAGTGATTAATTTAAAATGTCTAGGTCGATTTATTCAAACGGTTCAATATTTCGTTGAAATAATTTAACAGGTTTATAAAATAATGCTTCCAAGATTCATACGAAGATAACAAATATAAATACAGAAGAGATATGAAATCGCACAGTTTAAAAAATCTACCCCCAAGCAATTCTTGCCAAAGAGAATTAAATTTATTCATGCAATTTTAACTGTTATTACGAAGAGTGCAAGTTGGAGAATTGGTTGTACGAGTCTTTGCTGTAGACTCGGCCAAGTTCCCGCGAAGAAAATTAGATTTCTTGTCTACATTTTACGCTCCTTATAATTTTATTAATATTTAGATAAACCGACTTAAAGGCTCAACATCCAAAGTTTAATTTTGATTCATATCGAACCTTTAATAAGTTTACAAAATTTAAGCTTTTCATGTTAGTTTTTGAGTAAGAGGTAATTCTCAATGATTTTCTACTGACTGAAAGACGGATGGAGTTTAAAATAAATAGTATATTTATATTCTGCATAGAAGTCGCACATGTACGAAACTTAACAAGTTGTCAGTCCAGTGTATCCTTTTGGATACCAAAACTGTGTTGTCTTGGATTCCATGTATCCAAAAGGATGGATTTTACTAAATTCTAGAGAAAGCCAAGATAAAGTTAAAATGTTATATTGACTATCGATAGAGGACGATGTATCCAAATGGATACACACATATTCATAGCCTTAATTCTCGGTATCATTTCGGATACACATAAAAAACATCCAAAAATATATGAGCACAACTACAAATAGTAATTAAATGCAATAATAATACATTACAAAGAAATAAAATACAAATATAATCGAAGTGGACTTGAAGAGCAAATTTTGTCCTTTTTATGGAGGACAGGGAATGCATTAACTTATATGTAGCCAAGAGAGAATGCTACTAAATATAAACCAAAAATTTAGAGTAGGTGAAAATAATTAATGTTTGATGAGACAGGGCAAGTATACGGTAGTGTGTTACAAATATGCTATTTGTTTTTGTTAAATCTACTTAATAATGGTGAGAGGTCTAAAAACATTTGTTTTTGGGAGTCTTTTGCTTTTATATATTTTTTCTAATTTCAGAAATGTAAGTTGTAAAAATATAGTGACTATTTGATGAGAAAAAATTCCGTATTAAGAATTACTTATTTATGTTATAATATAATATGTATCAATTATTTTAAAGGACTCTGAGAGTTAAAGATGGAAAGAAGGGGAACAGGGCAAAAAGACTTATGTTATTTTTTAACAAAGAAAACTAGAGAATTTCCATGAAAATTGTATAATGTCTGTTTTACAATGAACAAAGAGCGAATGTAAACGAATGCAAATGACAAGAATTTAAAATTAAAATAGGACATTAAAGAAGGCTACGTATCAAAACTATAGTACAATTATAAAGGTTATGTACATTCGCTGTTTATTGCTGGGTTAAATTAGCTATCCAGCATGCTGCGTTAGCTGGGATTTTGTAGTATCTTACTTTGTTTTTGTAACTAATATGGTACATTGTTAAGAATATTCAAAATAATCAATATAAATTAAACTTAACTTTTATCAGTGGTAAGGTATAAATTGGGCTGTCGGTCTGGCGGCCCAATAAGGGATGCTAAGGCGCGTTTGTAGCACCTGTGAAGTTGTTTGTGTGAATAGACGAAGTCACCTAACAGCATGTCTGAGAACTTTTACATTTAAAAAACTTACATTGAATGCCTTAGAATAAAGTTAACCATCGACGTACAGGCAAATATAGCCTTCAATACCTAATTCCATCATAGTAAACACTTACCTACCGCTACCGCTATGATGAGTATTAACAAGTCAGCTCCAATAAAACTAGTAAGTACCATACTTACAATATAAATAAAATATACCAATACTTTGGTAAAAGGGAACTTTCAATATTTCCGAGCCTAGCGCGAGGCCTGGTTGTGGTATAAGTCACAAGATAAAGCTAGTCGGTAGCAGTCAAAAGAGCAGATTCCTTATTCTGGTGTCCTAATACGAATTGTGAAGTAATGGATTTCTGAGACTTTGGCGATCATACAGGTGTAATAATACTCGGTAGGTATGTGTTTAATTCTAAAGTTACCCTATTTATATACATTTATATTGGCATACCGATAGGTATTAGGTATGCGATGACATATGGCTGTTAGCTGAGACAGCAAAACTGCGGTGTCGCATGTTACTTGTATCCGCGGACATACAATCCTAAGCAACGTAACAATATAAATATGGGTCGCGTAGGTATTTTGACCTTTTGTACCGCCGACGACGCCGGGGAGACAACATCTCGACGAAAAGCCAATTAATAGTGTTGAAATTCGAAAGCGTTGGCTGTGACGGCTGCGTTGGCTCCCATTCATCATCCGTCGTGAGTTCAGCGATAGTGGTCAAATAAATATATAAAACCATGCTGATAAACAGCTCTTTCCAATTTATCCGTTAATGGGTTGTTTATATATATTTATTTCCACAACTTCACTCGGTACGGTAGCTACTGACTCACTGGTAAAAGCATAATTGTTTGTTTACTTGTTAACTGATTTGTTTAGACAAATCAGTAGTTTGTTTGAAATTATGGTTTGTTATAATCAGGGATCATGCAGGGGAAAATACAGGGTAGACGCAAGCCGGGCAGATGACGTACTTTCTGGCTCGAGAATCTCCACGAATGGTGTAACCGAAGTACCAGATCGCTCTTTCGAACCGCCGTCTCTAGGGTTAGGATAGCCATTGTGATAGCCGACCTCCGATAGAAGATGACACTAAGAGAAGAAGATTTGTTATAATAATAAGCAAATATAAAGAAATACAAGAAATTATTGTATTTTAAATTATTTAAAATTTATTATCCTTTTCTGTATATCCCTGACAACGTGTTAGAAAAATTTCATGATGATCGGTTGCGTAGTTTAGGCGTAAAAGCGTAACAAACAAACTTTACGATATATAATTCTTATTTATAAACTAACTGTAAAATAACTAATTAAATATAATATCTGGAATCATTAAATTTATTGTTTAAATAAATATTTAGGAATGAGATCAATTCAAAACTAATTTAGTGATAGTACACTGCAGGTACTATTTCACTACCAACTTATTTTTACCAATCGTATACACCCCAGATTGTTTCTTTTTACATTTTTATAGCAAATTCTCTTATATAATAACGAGTATGTTATTAATTGCTAATAGGAACACTAGCTTATCATGTTTTACTCACTCTTGTAACTTGAACCATACATTCATGTATAAAGTTTAGCGGGTAATGGTGGCCTAAAAAGTTTTCGTTAGATAGTTTGCATTACTATCGCTAAAGTACATTTTTAGTCGCATTAGCTTAAAAAAGTTTCAAGTTTATTCTAAAACGTTTTGTTACTGTTTTTGATATATTAGGTCGGGGAAAAAGTATTTTCGCATATAGTATGTATAAACTTGTAATAAATATCTTTGGCTGTACTATTTGTATCTGGCTGGTTTTGATGACATAAAATAAAGAAAGAAATTAGTAAAATGTTGTTTCCAGCTATTTTTCATTTGTTTTTCTTTCTGTTAAAATAAGTGAATCTAATGAAGAAATACAAAAAAGGAAAAAATGCAACACAAGCGCGAAATTTTTTTGTGACGTTTATGGACCTAATGCTGCCAGTAAGAGTAGCAGAAAGTTGGTTTAAGCGTTCTCAATGCTGGAATACCATTTGGACGCCATTTTTGAAAAAGTAGATCAAGATGTCAGTAGTTATGAGATGGAGAAATGGGAATTGACATCAAAACAGTTTTTACCCATTTAAAAAAAGGTGGGTGAAAGAAAACTTATGAATCGTGTACTCATTTGCGATTCTTTATTCAGAGGTAATGAAACCGAACCGTTTTTGAAGAGATTGATAACTGGTGATGAAAACTGGATTACGTACGACAAGAACGTGCAAAAAAGGTCGTGGTCAAAGATCGTTCAGGCTTCACAGATTGTGCCAAAACCCAGGTTAACTCGCAATAAGATGATGCTGCGTGTATGGTGGCATTGGAAGGGCATTGTTTATTATGAGCTTTTACCGCCGGGCAGAACCACCGATTCGGATCTTTACTACCAACAGCTGATGAGATTAAAGCAAGAAGTTGAGAGAAAGCGGCCGCGGAATTGATCAAGAGAAAGGGTGTGGTCTTTCATCACGACAACGCTAGTAGTGACAGGGCACACTGCGATTTCACAGTCATTTGGGCAGCCCGTCTGGCGGCAGTAACCACCCCTTACAGACGACCACCGTGAAATAACAGCACGTGTGCTATTGTGTTTCGGTGAGTGAGTAAGGGATACCAGAGCCCATTTCCGTATACCCCCACAGCGCACTTCAGCAGAGCGCACTTGCAGCAGCTTTGGCGTTGCTTGTGTTATAAACGACGGTAGCCATACCGTCGCTTATAACATGACGGTAGCAAAATAGCTCAAATTAAGAGAGCGTAACAAACAAAATAAACAAACTCACTTTCACATTTTTAACATTAGTTAGAATCGTACAATTGCCAGATAACCCCCAATTATATCGGGTGGTCGTCTAATTCACCCCCAGTTGGCGTGCTTCCAACAACTCCAGCCTTATAACAATTTGGTGTAACACTAGATGCGATCACGGCAAAGGTTGTGCTTTTACATAATGCATTCTCTGATAAGAGTCCGTGGTGATATACGGCCTCCATTACTCGTTCTAGCATTCGGTAGGCGAGTTAGGACTTAATTTTGTACATTACGCATTTCTTATCTTTGATCTTTGAAAAACGTATAATTGTGCATTGTACGGTGTGAAAGAAAAAAGAAAGAAAGAAACAATTTTAATGAGAAATGGACAGCAAGTGCACACAAAACAATTGTCCAAATAAATATTATTTTTTATATGCCAGCTAAGTGCATCGCCTCAAATGAACGCTCATCTCATTATGTGCTGCGGCTGCTACAAGCCACATAGCGCTGATCTTTCCTTGAGGATTCATAATAAATAAATAAAATGTAATATTAATTAAATTAAATAAAATTTCATAATTAAATACCTGACTATAAAAACGATACCTATGCTATCTACAGACATTCCATACATGTGTCCATGTATGGCTGTCGGCCGCCATATAATTTCCAAACAATAACAAAGTATTTATCATTCTAAACAACAAGGAACACATGGATAAAACGAATTACTTTAAAATTAAATTAAATAAAAATACTTATTATTTTCTACAAACTGAAGTCGAAGTAAGGCGTACACAAATGCTGATTCGCATTCAGAAAGTATAAAAATTATAACTATTGGGTACATCTTATCATAGACTAGCTGAACTCGGCCACGCTTCGCTGTCGCCCATACGGCGACGGCGGTACTGGACACTGCTTGTATATACTCGTAATACTATTTATCGTAGCGTGATGTTATATAGCCTTCCTCAATAAATGGACTATTCAAAACAAAAAGAATTTTTCAATTCGAACCAGTAGTTCCTGAGATTAGCGCGTTCAAACAAACAAACAACTTTATAATATGTATTAGTATAGATAAGCTGACCGACCCTATATCGTGTTAACATTATCAGAAATGAAAGAAAGAATCATTCCACAATGCGTGCGGTCAAATATTAAGAAATTTTCCGCGCGACTGCGGTGTGATTTAAACTCGTTTAAAAGTCCCATTGTAAACTCTATTTGCACACATATTCTTGAACAAAACTCGCAAAAGCTCTGCACATAACAGCAAAAGTGTCTGTGGGAAATTATTATTTATATGGTAATTAAATTTTACAACGCAGTTTCCAAACAAAATAGAGCGCATTTTTCTATAATGGCTGGGTTAGTACCACATAAAAATGTAGTGGGTCTTCTGGAATTCCATCTGGCGGCAGTTACGCTTAGACTATCGTGTAATGTGTGTGTGTCTCGGGTAGTGAGTGAGGGATGCCAGAGCCCATTCCGTAATATCTTTAATCTCACTAAGGTCGGATTTTTAATCCCACACCTTCCTTCGCTCAACCTCACTTGGGCAGATTCTCGACTGGACAGAATCTCAAGTAGATTCTCTAGGATTCTCACATGGACAGAAGCTCAGGGGGACAGAAATAGTATAGTAACTGTTAACGCCAATTGTCAATTCGTAAGTCGGCAAGCCCGCAAGCCGCGCGTGCGGCCATTTAAAACCGCAGAGACTAAGTAAAACATCGCATCAATAACAAGCGTACAAACTCATCCCGCCGATCTCGAGATTGGAATTTATTTATCCGCTAATATTATCAGGCATTGTACTTGTAATTTATTGGTCCTGCTTCCCGCTCCACGAGTGTAAAGCTGGAACTTCCGGACTCTGTGTGTGACGGACCCGTTGCAATCTTCGCCGCTGGAAGAGCAAGGACCTGGTGACTCACGAGGTAGGTGAGTAGGCAGATTTTCCTTCATTTCTTCGCCCTCCCCTCGCCCTATGTATACATATACATATATATATATGTGGGATACGGGGAAACAATTAGAACGAACAGTCTCTTTCAAGATCAGTTTTTGTTCTTTTTAACACACATACTACACATTACACACTACTCGCGTCCTTTTTCTTCTCTCTCCGTCTTCCTTCTCTTTTCGTCATCAAAACTCCGCTCCTTTGTCTCTTTCAGTCATGGACACTCGGTTCCTTCCCGGACACTAGCATAGACTACTTTCATTTTTTTTTATCTTGGAAGGAAAGTTATAAAATTAGAGTGATCAGTCCACATATATATATAATACTTTTTATAGCGTTGCTGTGTTAATAGGAGACGGAGGCTCCTACCATCAAGTGGACAAAAATATATAAATTCAATATACAAATTTCTGTATTCCGATACAGAATATAGAGCAAAAACTTTTTTAGAACTGGGTAGCCGACCTTATTAAAAGCCGAGCTTGGATACAAAATATGTACAAGGCGTCAAATCCAGGTCTTAAAGTATGAGGAGTAATGAGTGTGGGCTCGCAACCCGCAACCATATTTACAGTGTTTAGTAAAATGCTCGTTGTGGGCTCGGAAGCGGAGAACTTATTTTATATTCTATTATTAATTCCACTAAGCTACATGCGTGGAATTACATTTAAATTCATTACATGAACTACCAAAACTAATTTACATATGACTTTATCTAGATATTGTAGTTTTAAATTATAGACACTTTTGCCTGCTCCTTTTTCTTATTTGTAAAACATTTATTTAATCTTTGTTGTTCATTTACATATTTTTGTCAGGCGTTGTTTTTTTTATTTTTTGATCCTTCGGGAATAATATTTCTTTTCTGAAAGAAAGGAACCCTATGCAATTTCCTGTATCCCTGACATTTTGTACGAAAAATTTCACGATTAATGATTCAGTAGTCGAGGCGTGAAATAGTAACAAACAAACAAACTCACTATTAAATATTTCAATTTTTTTTAATAGTTTTTTTCGAAATTTTTAAAAAAAGCTTTTTGAGGAAGCTTACGTAACTGCATGGAATATTGATTAATATTAATTAAAAAATTAAGTTACCAAAACAGGCTGATCTAATTGATAGTAGGTGCAGTGGCGCCCTCTCTCATTTTTTGAACGATCGATTGTAACATTGTAACTTTGCGAACTTGTAACTAAACATTGCCTGCATTTAGCTGATAAAAATATTATTATTTCAATATCAAATAGTTTCATATCAACTACAAACCTTTTTTAAGGCCTGTCATTATGAAGTTCATGTCAAATATGTTCTATTTAATTGTCATTGTGTGTCAGTATCTTATAATTATTTCTTGTATTTCTTGCGATAAATATTAATTAATTAAAATGCCCAGGAATTTAAGTATCCATGAAAGAGCTGCAATTATTGCAGATCATGAAGCTGGCCTTAATATTAGCGAAATATCTGCAAATATAATATATTAGTTGACTTATCAGTCAACCTATTGCAAACGTTAATTCAATATTTTGTTTTGTTTTGATAAATGCCCTTGTGCAAGCAAATGTCGACTTTAAGGTTATTATACCTCTTATTACCGTGACTTTACCTAGACTAGTGAAATAACAGTAAATCTTTACATAGCATACATTGAAGTCGCTGCCTAAGTCTGTCTGTCTGTCTGTATGTTCTCTAATGCCTTTTAAACTACACAACGGATTTTGATGCGCTTTTCGCTAATAAATAGCTAGTAACCCCCGTATAAACAAAAACTTAGGTACTTGTTACTTAGCAATTTAGCTTAGCTTAAATAGTTTCGTTTAAAATTCTTAAAGTGTTTCTATAT
This sequence comes from Bembecia ichneumoniformis, assembly GCA_910589475.2. Lineage (NCBI taxonomy): Eukaryota > Metazoa > Arthropoda > Insecta > Lepidoptera > Sesiidae > Bembecia > Bembecia ichneumoniformis. Next base: position 3,185,075 of record OU342537.1, on the reverse strand, counting down.
TATCCCTTATTCATAATGTTATTCATATTTTTAATTTATCCTCAATCCTACTGTAGTCGGTAGCCCACTTGCAGCAGCTTTGACGTTGCTTGTATTATAGGCAACGGTAGCCACCTACCATCAAGTGGACCGTCAGCCTGTCTGCCAATCTTAACATAAAAAATAATAATATCTAACCTCGCTCAAAACACAATATACAAAACGATAAGTAAAATCAAAGAACAACAAACAAAGTAATTGCTTTAGTAAAGAAATCGGTGATATTACTTGGTTAAGGATTCTAACTTCAGACAGTTCTCATTTGAAGTATATGCATGGCAATGGAACAATTTGAAAAAAAAAAGGCAAAGCCGGGAGCGGTTGCTAGTCTTCTTCTCTATATATAAAAATGAATCCCCATTTCCCTTGGTCACAGCATCACGCGTGAACGGGTAGACCGATTTTAATTCGGTTTTCACTAATGGAAAGAGGGATAAACGTTATATATACAAAAATTGCACGCCGGGCGAAGCCCGGGGCGGAACGCTAATATAATATAAAATTAATCTCTGACGACACGAAATAGGGGATCGGACAGTAATCAGATTAAAATCTAAAATGTACTTAGAAAGAAAATATATATTTTTTTACGATTATTTATCGAATAATAATTTAATATAATTCATTTAAATATTTTTAAATGAAGAAATAAAATTTTATTATTTACAATATTTTTAATCTATACTGAAACACCAATCACAGTGCGTGACGTCATTTGTGGACAATCATTGTCTTATGCCAATGCAGCTGTTTTGTTATGATATGACCACAAATGACGTTACGCGCTCTCAGATGAACTATCGTGGCGTTTTGGGGGCATTTTCAAACAAACAATATTAAAACATGATTTTGAGTACCTAAAAGGCTATAAATAAATAAAATAGTATTTTTTATGGGAATAAATATTCATGAAGATTAATTTAAAACACTTTCTGAAAATTTGTCCGATCCCCTATTAGCGTAAAGAAATGTTTCTTCATTTGTTTGTCGTACAGCGCTTTGTATTGTAATTTCCGATAAAAATATCTCATATCCATTCTAGAGCATTCTCTTTCTGAGCACTTTTGCTGTTATAATATTTGTAACACAGCCCTCGAGAGAACGTATTCTCAGAGACTTTCTCATAATAATCCTTTATTCTTATTTATTTCCTCGTATTGGTAGCGGTGTTTGCGATTACACAGAATAGCTATAATATTTAACGTTTGTTGAGATATTTACATTGTTTTCCTTCAGTTTTAGTTTTCCATTAGGCGAAACATTATACAGAAAATGTTATATACTGTTATATATAATATATCGAAGGAATTTACGTCTAATAGATATCTAAGTATAACGCATGAACGAATCAGGATCACGAACGACTCAAGACAGATGTTTGTTATTATTTGAGTGTGGATCATGTTATAAGATACAACCTAGTTAAGATACTAGTTTAATTTCAACCTATTTCTATAGAAACTTGACACATTTTAGTTAAATTGCATGGTTAGAGCTAAGCCGCATGTGTGTAGTTATGAGCTACTTTGCAGCGTACTTACTTTAAGCGTCTTTGTCACCTTATTATATAGTTAGAACTATTATATAGTAAGTACTAAAGTGTAGCTATTAGTTACAGGAGCAAGCTACGATGCAGCGCCCTAAGTCTTGCAGTCTGCATACTGTATTTTCGTCATTTAGCTTATTTTAGTTAGGGCTACCCTGCATATGCGTAGCTATGAGCTTCACTAGCAAGCTAAGACAAAGCGTATGTCAAGCTAAGCTAGCTGAAACGCTACGCAGCTTACTGTTTTAGCGTTTTATTTACTACTAGCTGAACCTGACTAATCTTTGTTGCGACGTGCGCGTGGGGCGCGCGGTTATGGATACTGCTTGCTTATATGTATATTTAATACTAGCTGAGTTCGCAACTTCGTATGCGAGGTATTCGGTATAGCGCGTAAACTGAATGGAATGAAACAAACAGTGAATGTTACGAGAAGCTTGCTACAATACATCACTGAAAACGGCATTTAAATCGGTTAAACTCTTTTTGAGATTAGCGTCAACAAACGCACAGACAAATAGACAAAAATTCTAGAAAAAATTTTGACCTTGATAACATAAGTACAAAGTACAACGTGAACTTTTTTTTTTAAATGTTTTTAATGTACAGACACGGCTCGTTTAGGATTTTATTATAAGTATAGAATTTTTTTTCTTAAATAAAAGTTACTCCTATAACATTTTTCCAATTGCTCTCCAATTACAGCTAAAACATTTCTCCAATTGTATAAGGCCTATGCTAGACCACTTTTAGAGTATGCATATGTAATATGGGACCCATATTTTAAAAAGGACATTAAGATACTTGACAATGTGCAGAGAAGAGCTACAAAAATGATTAGCACGCTACGTAATAAGCCTTATGAGAAACGACTCAAAATCCTTGGCCTTACCTCACTCGAACAGCGTCGACAGAGAGGAAGTCTCATCGAGACTTACAAGATACTGCATAAGATCTACGATGATACTATACACCCTTGATACTAATAAGCACTTGCGAGGACACCCTTTAAAACTATGCCAAAATACAAGTAAGAAAATATCTAGGAAGCACTTTTTACCTAACCGAGTGGAGACGGTCTGGAACAGACTTCCTGAAAGTGTTGTCATGGCGCCATCAGTGAATTGTTTTAACAGACTGGACAAAATGGATGAAAATATAATCTTCAACCTATTTGATACACACGCATCAGCTCAATAGCTGCTAGTGTGGTTTAAATATATATAATAATAATAATCAGCTATCTGTCAGTGAAAGTTCCGTCAAAATATTTCCAGCCGTTTCGGAAAACAAACATACAGACAGACGGATAGACTTAGTAGTTTTGGTTGTGCATTTATAGTCATTCAGGAACGATTTTATAAGTATTGATTAATAATTTTGCAGTGCACGCCAAATAATGATTTTAATAGGCAAATTTTTGATAACTTACATATATTTTAGGGTAGATAAAAGCTGAAATCGCTTCTCACCATTTAATTGAATCCTGAAACGAACTCTGAGAAATGATCTGCTTAAAGCTTGTCATAGATTGATGATTGTGAGTCGAATTCGGTAACACACGCAGATCCATCCGCCCTCCCTGTGCACGTTTGGATTTGTCGCTGATGGTAATTATACTATTCCTGTGTATCTTACGAGATGAAACAATACGATTGACAAACGAGTCAAGTATATTTTACAATAATTTGAGAATTCTTCTCAACTACTAAGGCCTATTCTCAAGAAAAATACGTTACTCTGCTTGTTATTTGGAAACATCAAACACAAAACTACCACCGGAAATTATATCTGTAAAAAGACATATATTCTTCCCTTAAAAGATACACATGATTTACTGAATACGACAATAGATGGAGTTAAAATAATCATTTCCTTCTTTCTCATAGATATTAGAAACTATCAATTACTTTGAAAACTATCAAATAAATATGATATAGTTGATGGATGGTCCACTTGATAGCAGGTGCTGGCTATCGTCGCCTTTTACACAAGCACCGATACAGGTGCTGCAAGTACGTCGTCGATCATAGTAGGATTAAGGATAAGGAAGGGATATGGCATCCCTTATTCACTCACCGAAACACAACAGCACACATTCTGTTATTTCACAGTGGTCTTCTGTAAGCAGGTAGTTATTGCCGCCAGACGGCCAAATTACTGTGAAACGCAGTGTGCCCTGCCACTATTTCCAACTATGAAATTCATTTCCAAAATGGGCCCTGCTGGGAAATGAACCCGGGACCCCTGGGACAGAGTGTTAAATCAAGCACCTTAACCAAGTTTTTCATTTTCATTTGTTATAAAAATAATTCAAAAAATAATGGAGACATAAATGACATAAATATAATCATCAGCCTGCGTCTCTCTATTTTTGGATATAGGCCTCTTCCCAAAGCTCGGTACCACACACGATTTTCTGCGCTTCGCATCCAGCTGCTTCCTATGATACTTTTCAGGTCGCTTGTCCACCTAGCCGCAGGGTGGAAGCCCTGCGGCCACGTTTTCCAATTCGTGGCCTCCTTTCAAGAATTCGTATATTGTCCGTTATCCGCTCTGCGACAAATGTGGACCCGCCCATTGCCACTTTACTTTACCTTGCTGATTCTTTCGGCTATGTCAACAAGTTTCTTTGGTGAATTACAGAATTTCTGATCCTGTCCACCAAAGAAACTCCAAGCTATTCCTGCCGTGAGAGGCCACTTTTCGGCACAATAAATCATTATTGACAGGACGAGTTGATTATAGACCTTGGACTTCAGACATTGCGGCGGTAGTGATGAGATGAGATGACGTAGTTTTCCGAAAGCAGTCCAACGCAGCTGGATTCATCTATCAACCTCTTTGTTAAAGTTATTTCTGTTTTGTTAACCCCTCTTTGTTAACAATAAATGGATTAGAACAATAAATGGATCACAATAATGCTTATGTTATAAGCCTAGCTGCCCAAATCACTCACTCTCTTTACGATATTTTACTAACACCTAAGAAAACACATTTCGGTATGAATAACACTGGCTCCTGAAACAGTAATTGAGAACATATTCTAATTACTTTAACTAAACGGATTATATCAAGTTAAGCTTAATTTTAAACGAATTTCATTTATCAAGGACATTTTATAGATCTTCACAGGAATACTATCTAAGCCGCTTTAAAATTAAACTTATAGCAACAGCATATAATATCAGTTCTACCGCCGCGCCACTTGGGTTCATGTCGTAGGCATCGTTTATTCGATATTTGGGGGTGTTTTGCACCCGCCGCTAATATCTTGATATCTCTTAAACTAATAATATCTAATAATATAATTATAGCAGAAGACAATTTTAATCCATTTAAAACTCGCAGTGGTAGAATGAGTTACTTGCATATGTATTAACATTTCATTGCAAATATCTTCGACCGAAACTTAAATAATTGCTTTTTCTTTTTGTTGAGATTTAAAAACAAATTAATCATCATTATCTCAGCTGTAGGCCTGGACAAAGGCCTTCCCCTCTAATTCTCCAAAAGGATCGATCAGAAGCAGCCTGGATCCACCATCGACCCGCGGCCCTTATCAGGTCGACTGTCCACCTCGTGGGCGAACGTCTTACACTGCACTTGCCGGTCCGTGGCCTCCACTTGAGAACCTTCCGGCCCGAGCAGCCGTCGGCTCTCCGTACTATGTGTCCCGCCCATTGTCACTTCAACTTACTAATCATCCTGGTTATTTTTTTTATGTTAAGTTCGGCAGACAGGCTGACAGTCCACTTGATGGTGGCTGGTCACCGTCGCCTATGACACAAACAACGCCAAAGCTGCTGCAAGTGCGCTGCCGACTACAGTAGGATTAAAGATAAGGGAATAGGAGGAGGATAGGGAAATGAGCTCTGGCATCCCTTACTCACTCATCGAATCGTGCTGTTATTTCACGGTGGTCTTCTGTAAGGGGGTGGCTACTGCCGCCAGACGGGCTGCTCAAATGATTGCGAAACACAGTGTGCCCTGCCACTACTTTCCAGATCCGGACCAGAGCCAAATTTGAAAATTTCATTTTTCAAAGTTGACCCTGTCGGGAATCGAACCTGGGAACCTTAGAACAGAGAGTTAAGGCAAGCACCCTAACCTCTCACTGGCAACACACATTGGTCGAAAACTTTTGTTTTAAGACACTGAGAAAATTTTGGACGAGAAGATGTCTCGGAACTTCGCGAACGCTTTCCATCCGAGCTGGATTCGACGATTGACCTCTTTCTCGTAATTGGTTCTACCTAATCGGACTGATTGTCCCAAGTATATGTACTCGTCAACAACTTCGAGAGTGAATTTCCAACTGTTACTGGGGTGGGCACAACATGGACATTAGATATGACTTTCTTCTTGTCCATGTTCATCTTAAGGCTCACCCTTATTGATCACTTGTTTGTTGTAAAAACACTTATTGTACTTTAAATATAAAAGTTACAGGCCTCCTTTAGGCCAAAATTTTTTGTCATACACTGTTTTCACACATTATAATTATCAAACCGTTTCGTCGGCTCGGCATCGTTTAATTTTTCTCCGAACTGATTAATAAATATCAAAAAACATAATATCCTATATCATTAGTACCTATACAATGGAGCTTTTTATTAGTAAAATAATTTTCGAAATCGAATCAGCAGTTTTGATGATTACCTCCGACATCAAAATTTATAAACTTTGCTTATACTTAAGGGGGAGACAAACGCTAAATACTAAAAATATCCATTGTTTAATGAAGATGTTACAAGAAATAGACAACACAATTGCTTTGAAAAAAAAAATATTATACTTAAACATGTGAAGAACCAATTGTATTAATTAGAATTTTCGTTAAAGTAATAGAAACTCCACAAAAAAAGTTAGAACACAAGAAGAATTTGACCTTTATTGAAAATTCTCTCGAAAACGGCTTATTGCACTTAATATCAGATTAAAAAATTTTATTAATAAAAAAAAATTTTGTGTAATGTTCTAATGGTAAAAACAAAAAAACACCATTTCTAGGCCTGTTGAATTGTCTCCGCCGCCAGCGAGTTTTATAGTAAATGTCATTTGCCTCAGTGAATCCCTTAATTGTAAAATTAAATTCAATGATGAGGGGATATTACTAAAATTGCACCCTGCTTATGTGTGATAAGTTTCTATATAAGTACAAAATAACTGAAGACTTCTAAATAATTATTACTTACCTAAAATTTAATCATCTAATAAATGCAACTAAGGCTAAAATATTTTACCTGCTTATTCAATAATTCATGTCGCGGTAGAACACAGACACAATACAAACGTAATAACGGTTTAGCTGTGTCTGATAACAACGCATCCGATTATTAAATCAGGCAAACAATTTATTAGTTCGAAGTGGCAGATGTGTTATTGATATATTCCAGGCTTGCCGCTTACCAAATATAGATACCACACGCTATTTGTTTGCCCTAGATTCTCTCTGGAAAGAGCCGAAATGGAGAGGGGTCCCTCCATTCCATTTCATTCCATTCCTCCATTTCATTTTTTAGGTCTAAAAGTAGACATAAGTAAGCGGAACATGGTCGAAGTCATGCTGCAGAGCGAAGAATGCTGGAATCGCATTGCAGCGTACATCACTTCTATAATGAAAGCGAAAGAGACATATGAGCGTCGTATTGAAACGGATGAAAGAGCGATGTTGTAAAGGGATGCTCCGCTGTCGTCCGAAGAAATAATATATTATAGTCCCGGACGGCTGCGCTAGGAGCGGAACTGGAGGAGGGGTTTTTAGGCCGTGAGAGTCGGGCATACGTCCATAATGGATTTTCCCCTCCTCACGTAAAAAAAAATATTTTTTTTTAAAATATCATATGTTAATTTTAATTCTTTTAATAGAACCAGTACTATTTATTTATTCTGTGACAGAACTAAGAAGCTCTCTATTGGCGTTGTCACACGAACTAACTGCCGCCAGACGGCCTTAATTACGACTGTATACCGCAGAGTGTACTGCTGCTGCTTCTAAAAGTCTGCTTGGAATTATATGTTCTATTAACGAATTAAAGATATCGTAGCTATTAAAGATTTTATATAAAATATTTTAAATTAAATGAAATAAAATACAAAATTTATAATTTATCGCAGTTACAGGTGGAATTGCCCTGAAGAAATCCCTTATTTGTAGCGAAATCTAGATCTAAGGGCACTCTCAGTATCAGAGAGTATTGGTATTCTAATTGTGACGAGCCCGTTGGCTGAGTGGTTAGGGTGCTTGCCTTAACGCTCTGTTCTAGGGTTCCCGGGTTCGATTCCCGGCAGGGTCAACTTTGAAAAATGGACTTTTCACATTTGGCTCTGGTCTAGATCTGGAAAGTAGTGGCAGACTGCATTTCGCAGTCATTTGAGCAACCACCGTGAAATAACAGCACGTGTGCTGTTGTTTCGGTGAGTGAGAAAAGGATGCCAAAGCCCATTTCCCTATCCCCTCCTAATCCCTTATCCCGCTGTAGTCGGCAGCGCACTTGCAGCAGCTGTGGGGTAGCTTTTATTATAGGCGACGATAGCCACCTACCATCAAGTGGACCGTAGCCTGTCTGCCGATCTTAACATAGAAAAAACACACGTGTAACCTTTTATACAAATCACATTTCAGTCAAATAACAAATAGGTGCAGAATTTTAGGGTGGGATCTTAGACTATAAGTTTTTGACAGAGCAACTCTGTCTGGTCAGCTAGTAACATAAATATATATATTCACTAATAAAATTTGTTTTTTTTTTCTGAATAGATTATTATTCAGACTCTGACAGAATCGTGTAATTTTGTACACAAATGTATTGTATAACAAAATCGTTACACAAAGGTTTGTAAGCAATTTACATGAAGTTTGTAATATATTAAATTAAATTTAATTACAATAACATCGTAACATTTATTTGCATAGTGAGAGTCTCTTTCAGACGATATTGAAGAACGAAAATTCCTTTGATAAAACCACACGTATGAAATGAAATAGATGTTTGTGTAAATTATTTATATTATTATTTATTGTATGTATATGTCCTCTGTTTATTCTTTGTTATGAACCGACTATATAATTTGTGTTATTGCTTTGTGTACGTGCTAGATCAATTTCTATCTAGACAAAAGTAGGTATATTTTAGAAAAAAATATCGCACGATAAGATGAAAAATAGTTTTAGTTTTTTTAAAGGAAACAGATAACTATATCTACACTTATAAAATCGTTTGTCCTGACTATAAACACACAACCAAAACTATTTCTAGAAAGCTGAAATTTGGAATTTTATTTTATAACATAAGCTAAGAAAGATTTTTGAAAATTTCAACTTCGTGCGAGGCCGGGGGCGGGTCGCTAGTAATTAAAGAAAGAAAGAAAGCAACTTTTATTCCTCTAATGCAAACAATATATGAACAAATAATAATAATTAAAAACAAACAAACAAATATACAAACAAGTAAAAAGAGGAAAAGGAACCCTGGCTCAGTATACAGTTGTGGTGCAGACCACAACACTGATATTCTGTCAGGGACCAGATATTTAAAGAAAAAAAAAAACTGCATTTCTAAGGCAATGTGTAACCCAGAGATGATCAAGAAGAAAAGGTGTCATCTTTTACTGGCAGAATTGGCCATTAAAATGTAGAAAGTGGTCAAATGCGCTCATGGGCTAAATAGGCTGAAGGCTGAGTTGTCAGCCTACTTAGCCCGTGTGCCATAATTATAATTATAGCTATTTCAATACGCATGTTACTTCCACTTTGTAAGTTTTTCGTTAACATCTTATAAATTTTAATTATTATTTAAATTATTTCCTTAACAATAATATGTCTTCTATATATATAAAAATGAATCCCCATTTCCCTTGGTCACGGCATCACGCGTGAACGGGTAGACCGATTTTAATTCGGTTTTCGCCAATGGAAAGAGGGATAAGCGGGGAGTGTTCTTATATATAAAAATTGCACGCCGGGCGAAGCCGGGGGCGGAACGCTAGTCTTATATATAAAAATGAATCCCCATTTCCCTTGGTCACGGCATCACGCGTGAACGGGTAGACCGATTTTAATTCGGTTTTCGCCAATGGAAAGAGGGATAAGCGGGGAGTGTTCTTATATATAAAAATTGCACGCCGGGCGAAGCCGGGGGCGGAACGCTAGTCTTATATATAAAAATGAATCCCCATTTCCCTTGGTCACGGCATCACGCGTGAATGGGTAGACCGATTTTGATTCGGTTTTCGCCAATGGAAAGAGGGATAAACGGGGAATGTTTTAGTATATAAAAATTGCACCACGGGCGAAGCCGGGGGCGGGCCGCTAGTAATATATAACATTCAAAATAAATCAAAGCCGAAACAAAAAAAAAATACGTTTCTTTCGAAAAAACATTAAATACGATTGCCATTTATCGTCTCGAGTAAAATATGAGAGAGTCCTCAATCAAACGTTATTTTTTCACAACAAAAGAGAAAAATCAAACGCATATGAATGATAAATACGCCTGTTTATCATTCGCTTAACTAAAAATAAGCTATTTGTTACAGAACACATGATGAAACGGTTTTTGTTATTTATTTTGTTTTTGTTTCATTTTTAAGTAAGTACGTGAATATATATATTTGCAAAGCGGCAAAGGTCTTGATGAGAAGCGCAGAGAGGGAGAGGCCTACATCTAGAGAGGCCTAGCAACCCGTACTTTATAATAAAGTATTGTACGTTATTTCGGGTAATTTTACTTTATACTTTACGAGAACAATAAAGTATGCGAAAATACTTTATTTCGCATGTTTTGATTTTTCTGGGATTCAAAACGTTTGCTCGTACGCATTTTTGCGTAAAGCGGAACTTTATCGATTGGTACCGAATATCTACTGCACAAAAATGGCAGCAAGTATTTAATAAGACTGATAATAATTTTTCAAACTTGTATAAAGTAATTTCATTTTTAATGTCTATTCCTGCGACGTCAGCATTCACAGAGAGAGTTTTTCCTGTGATGAAACAGCAAATGGCGAGACGAAAGAAACAAACTGTCTCTGAACATTATAAAAAATGAATTACTTTATTTACTTTAACTTTAGTATAGACTCTAAAGATGCCGTGCAATTGTTTAGCAATGATAATAATTTGACTAAACTTGCTAAAAGCAATAAAAAATATGTTTTAAAGATAATGCTAAAGAAAATTAAATGATACTTTATTTTGAAACTATGTGCTTTTTTTCTTAACTTTAATCACCAATGTACTTTAATTACAGAAAAAAAGGTAGCAACCCTACCTACATTCAGCAGTGGAGAGGTCAGCACGCATGCTGAGGGTCCACTTGATGGTAGGTTTTGACCGTCTCCTATTAGCACAATCAACAGCTGCTGCAAGGCGCTGCCCAAAGGATACGAGACTGGGAAGGTATAGAAAAATGGGCTCTGGCATCCCGTATTCACTCGATAAGGACGAATACTGTATATTTATTCGTATTACTGTGAAAAAGAAAGTAGACATTTCAAAATCCGTAGCATGGTTGCCGAAGAAATACCTCAGACGACAAGACTTATTACTATCGTAGGTACTACTTTATTCCCCCCCCTAGGTGGGCCATGACCTTGTCGTGGTGGGGGGGCTTACCCTTGGCAATCCGGGCGGTTGCAGGGGTCGGTGGGGTCACCGGCCTTTGCTCGACCGATCGGATTGGTTTTGGGGACTAACAAGGCCCACACCGAGATGGGCTCCGAGCGAGCTCCGCCCAGCGGAGCTCGTGGCGGAGCTGTTATTTGGAGGTTCCAACCTTCTGTTGGAGCTTCACCGGTCATTGGTGGCCGGTGAGAGAGAGGGCACCCCGGTCGTCAGACTGAGGTATGGGACTCGGTACTGCGGATGAGGATCGGCAGGTGAGTCGCAGCGAGTGGATTCTCTCGGACGGCTCCGACGCTCAGTGGTAGTTGGGCAACTTACGCGAAGACGGAGCTAATGCGGCTGGGAAGGACCAACTGGCATAGTACCTGCAATCGTGGCATGTGGGGGGTGGGGAACACCCGGTGGGTGGGCACCGGCTTAGTACTACCCCCCGCAGTCGTCCGGAAGAGTGAAGACCCGGCCTCGCCACCCGGCCTAGTAGCTCTTCCGCGACGACAACATGAGGTGGAGCCCGTCTCGGGCTGCCGCGATTGTTGGGGAAATGTCAGGGGGACACCCCTATGGGCCGCCCACCCATAATGTCGTATGAGATGAGCGGCCACACGAGCGGGGGTCGTTCGGGGGATGAAGGTGGAAGCGGCCTCCGACTCCGCGGATGGTTGTGCCGCGGAGAAGAGGTAAAGGGTTGATTCGGTTACGAATCCCCTCGCTGACTGCTCGCTGCGACGGATAAGAGGATTACGGGCGGCTGGTGCCGCTTCGCTCGGGGGCGGTGGACGTGGGGAGGTGCGCCGCCCGCACAACACCGGGCAGTGAGGTGTGGTGGCCTGCAGATGTTCCAGCGGGTCACCACAGGAGGAGTTACACGGCATGCCGTGATGGATACGGGTCCGCAAGGACATGGCGGTGCGTGGGGCCCGGGGATAAGGCCTCGCTGTGACTCCGGGTCTCACGATCACTGCCGATGGTGGAACATGGAGGCGGTTTTAGTGGAGTAGGACCGGCGGGGCGATACGTTCCGTCGGGTGAGTCCCACACACCCCCTCGTCGATCGTCCCCGTCGACGAGGGATAGTGCGTAAATGCATTTCCCCTCCTTAAAAAAAAAAAAAAAAGGTACTACTTTATTGCGTCTTGAATGTTTGTGAAGTAATACAAAATATCATGTTTGCCATATCTATAATGAAAATTATTTTTTTGTACATAAAGCTTTTTTTAATGTTAAGATCGGCAGACAGGCTAACGGTCCACTTGAAGGTAGGTAGCTACCGTCTCGCCATAACACAAGCAACGCTACATCTGCTGCAAGTGCGCTGCCGACTACAGTAGCATTAAGGATAAGGGATTGGATAGGAAAATTGCCTCTGGCATCCCTTATTCACCCACAGAAACACAACAGCACAAGTGCCGTTATTTCACGGTGGTCTTCTTATAAGAGGCGTTTATTGCCGCCAGACGGGCTGCCAAAATAAATGACTGCGGAACGTAGTGTGTCCTTCCACTACTTTCCAGATAGAGTTCATTTTTCAAAGTTGACCCTGTCGGGAATCGAACCCGGGAATCCTAGAATAGAATGTTAAGGCAAGCACCCTAACCAATCATCCAACGGGCTCGTCAAAAGGCTTACGGTCCTATATATTTTAGGTGCCTAGCGTCGTTTATAGATACAACCAACGCCATAGATGTAGCAATTAATCTGCTGGCCTTGGTGGTATATTTGATGAGGGATTGGGCGGGGACAAGGAACTGGGTTCTGGCATCCCTTATTCACACACTGAAACACTACAACACACATGCTATTAATTTCACGGTAGTCTTCTGATAGAGGGTGGTTACTGCCGCCGGACGGGCTGCCCGATTAATTTCTGTAAATATATCAGAAATATCTATTTCTTAATTCTTATCTATTATGTTGTTCCAATTGACTTTCTTACACAATTTATAAACATCTTAAATAAACAATAATAATATATATTCGGCAAAGTCTTTGAGAACTTTTTCTGACTTTCTGTTTCGAGATGATTAATCAAATAAAAATAAGATCAAGTCCAATTCTCGCTTCAATAGGCGCTGAGATCTTTAAGCTTATACAAGTAATTGTAAAGAAAACTTAGCTCACGACAGGTGTTCTGTAAGAAGTTTTTCTTCATATAAAAACTATAGTTGTACTGCGAACTGTTACAAATAAATTTCCAATTCACATCACGTACAGATTTCGACGGGTAGTACTGGCAAAGCGACCGAATAGTAATAACTTAAGTTTAAATAGTCAACCGACATTAGGCGGAGCGATCCCAATTCTGCCGCATTATCGTGAAAGGGATTGGAGCTGCAAATTACGCAAAGTCAGCTCGGAATACCAGAAATGCATTTCATTATATATTCCAGTTGGGTTTTAACTAAATAGGCAGCTAAGGCGCAGTGTACGAATAGTGGATTTGACAACCAATGGTTTAAGATTATTATTATTAAGTTAAAGTAATTAAATAAAGTCAACTGGCTCTCTGGTTGATCAAGGTTAAATCAAGGTAGCGCTTGACCACTATCTCACCTGATGTGATGCGGCCGAAGGTGGAACACGCTTACCCAGTAAATGCCCATTTACCATGGTTTTAAGGGCCCCGAGGTTGTAGTCCTGTGGGAAAACAGACGCAGGCAATGAGTTCCACTCCTTAGCAGTCCGAACAAGGAAGGTGGAACTGAAAAGCTTCGTGCGTGATCGAGGTACATCGACCACGAAGGGATGAAACCCTTTAGTGGTCCGCAAGTGGATTAATTCGTACAGAATAGTTGCACACTCTCCATAGTGTAGACGATAGAAAATCGATAGGCAAGCTACTTTTCGGCGATGCTGCAGGCGTTGAAGTTGGGAATCTACAAGGGCGTCGTTGCCAATAAGCTTCTTTGCTCGCATTTCAATCGAGTTCAGTGCGGCCAGTTGGTAACGGGCAGACCCATCCCAGAGGTGGCAGCAGTACTCCATGCAAGACCGGACCTGTGCTTTGTATAAGTCCAGGAGCTGCCCGGCAGTGAAATATCGTTTCACCTTGGAAAGGATATTTTGAATTTTTAATATTTTTATATTCATTATAAAGGTTAGCAGGCAGGCTGACGGTTTACTTGATGGTAGATGGTTACCGTCACTTAAGGACCTAGCAAAAGAATTGCTGTCGACCCTGCAGGTTATTTTTTATACATTTTTTCTTTATTGATGACAATAAGCTCATCAATATCCCACTAGAAAAATAGAAAACCATATGAAAAATGGTCTTTATCTACCTATTTAATATGTATATGACCTAATATTCGCCCACTGTTTGAGATTCAAAAATTAATAACGAATGAGAAGAAGGTTGTCGCCTCTGGGTGTATAAAAAAACTAATCTTGATCAAGTTACAAGGTATATTAAAAAAATCGGTATGGCGACACGAACTTGTGGGTTGTGGGTGGTACGGCCTATCTGCTCTCGCTCGCAGTGTAGCTACTCTCCTGGGAGATCTAGCCGACGAAGGTGGTAGACGTGGCTGCACGTAACCAGGCGTGATGGTGGTCGTCCTGCGGATACGTACGGCCGCTAGAACGTACGGAATTGCGCTAAGTGGCGTTGGTCTTGCCTTTTGTTCACCATAGTCGCGACTGAAGCTGAAGGACCCAACGTTTGATTGTTACATTTTATATCATTAGGTACTTAATATTTGTAACGCTTCGTTACAAGGTACTGAATTAATTTGTCTTAACTTTTTTTTTATAAACACATAAGTCACTTACACTATAAACATAACATACTAGCGACCCGCCCCCGGCTTCGCCCGGCGTGCAATTTTTATATATAAGAACACACCCCGTTTATCCCTCTTTACATTAGTGAAAACCGAATTAAAATCGGTCTACCCGTTCACGCGTGATGCCGTGACCAAGGGAAATTGGGATTCATTTTTATATATAGAGATATCCAATGCTTGTCAGCTTCTAATTTAAATATTAGAACTTAATGTTAATTAAGTTAAACTTCTAAATTAAACATTAGAATTCAACATTATAATTTTTATACATTCTATTTTTTAAAAACTCTTCATGCAGGGTCCAAATTTAGTCACTTTTATAGTCATTATTTCATTGTGGCTACCGCCTCGTTCAGAATGCAGTGTACTTTACCCTGAATTCTTCCTTATGGAATGAAACTACTTAAAAACTGCAAACTGAGTGCCTGAATTTCTCTGTCCCAAATCCTTCAGTCGCCTGTACAACAGGAAAACGGTATCGAAGACTAATACATTCTCCTCTCCCACGCGTGTGTAGGGCCATTAACTCACTACAATAGAGCTTGGACATTTTTTCTGGTTGTTTGGTCTCTGAAGGTTTGGCTTAGAAATGATGCTATGTAATATGTACAAATATTATTTTTTTAGTTTTTTTTTTTCCTTTATTCGTTTATTTTGAATTATTGGTTTTCCTTTATTTTAATTCTATTTTTGTATTGGATTTTTTTGTTTATTATTTTTATATAATACTAGCTGAGCCCGCAACTTAGTACACGTGGTATTCGGAATAACGCGCAACTTTTTTGTTTGTAAACAGATTGGAATGAAATATATACTACATATTACCAGAAGCTTGCTACAATACATCAGTAGAAACCACATGAAAATCGGTTTATCCGTTTCTGAGATTAGCGTCCACAAAGGCATAGTAGACAAAGAAAGACTTTTTTTAATTATATATGAAGAGTTCCATATAGATGTGAGGTCAACTTAAATTGGATACTTCAAAAATACCTAAATTGACTATTTTTAAATTTATATAACTAATGTTAACTAATGTTTCAGCTAATTCAACCGAACAGTTATTTCATTGCATTTTTATCGAAAAAATGTTGGTCGTGATTCTTTAAATTTACATAGCTTTTTTGTTCGTAAACCGATTGGCATAAAACAAACACAAAATGTTACGGGAAGCTTACTATAATACATCCGTGCAAACCGCATTCAAAACGGCTAAGCCATTTCTGAGATTAGCGCGAACAAACAAATATTTTCATATGGGTTTAGCAGTTACGGTCGTACAAATAAAACATATTCATATCAAACTAGCGATCCCTCTTTCCATTAGTGAGACCCGAATTAAAATCGGTCTACCCGCTCACGCGTGATGCCGTGACCAAGGGAAATGGGGATTCATTTTTATATATATACTAGCGGCCCGCCCCCGGCTTCGCCCGGCGTGCAATTTTTATGTACCCTAAAACATTCCCCGTTTATCCCTCTTTCCATTAGCGAAAACCGAATTAAAATCGGTCTACCCGTTCACGCGTGATGCCGTGACCAGGGAAAATAGGGATTCATTTTTATATATAAAGAAGACTGGTGGTAAAAAGTGCGACTTGGCCTTAATGCTTATTTTATTTTTTATTTTTATTCACAAAGAATCTAATTGGCAAAAAATACTACGAGTTATGAAAACAAAACATTCAACTTTTTAACTCAGGACCATCATTAAACACTTGTGTGAGATCAAAGCAGAACTTCGGGGACAAGTACAGATTAGATTTCCATTGAGAATGTAAGTAATGGAAGAGTCTTTGTCTTTAGGGTGCTACTTCATTTATATGACTATAAGCATTAACTCAATATTATTGGAAGCTGTGTTATCCCTGTATCCATCTATCGTATAAGTTCAGAATTAAAAATTTTATACCCTAAAACGCGATATGCGATAAGATAAAAAGTGACATGTGTGAAAATACTATTATTATTTTGTTATTACTAACCTATTATTATATTGTTATTGCTAGCGACTTTGTTCGCGTCCTTCGAGTACCAACCGTACTTTTGGTACCCTTGATAACTTTTGGATGAAAAAAGATTTGTACTCAATGATATGCAATTCTTCTGTACGTATGTATCTCACTGCTGCCCCTGGAGGCTGACCGTATTTGATGATGTTACTGCGTGTGTAGGTAGCGCTGTAAACTGCGGAAGAGTGTTAGTCCGACCTCGCAACTTCACCAATAGCGGATGAGGAGGATGCCAGAGGTTTAGTCGGTAGGTCTACCCCACTACCATCTCGGGGTAGGAGTCTGAAACAACCCACCAGTCTGTCCCCAGGCCGGTGGGTATCCATGATGGATTCCCCTTGTAAAAAAAAAAGAAAAAGGTAGCGCTGTGTTATAGTTTTTTTTCGGGAGGACTTGCTGGGTTCCAGTCAATGAGTTTTATTTTTATTTTTTATGTTAAGGTCGGCAGACAGGCTGACGGTCCACTTGATGGTAGGTGGCTACGCCGCCTATAACGCAAGCAACGCCAAAGCTGCTGCAAGTGCGCTGCCAACTGCAGTAGGATTAAGGATAAGGGATTAGGAGTGGATAGGGAAATGGGCTCTGGCATCCCTTACTCACTCACCGAAACACAACAGAACACGTAAACGTAGTATAAATTAAAGAGAGTTTTCGAAGAAAATTTTTCAAGTTCTAAGAACTTCCCGCGGCGACTACTTGAGTGTAATATCACTTCCAGCGAATCAACTTCATTGGCGCCAAGATAAAATATTCTGTTTGTAAGCTGTATTTTAGAAATAAACTTAAGTTTAAGTTGTCAAAGCGAAGCTTATGCCGGTGGGGAGCCAGTAATTGGTGACTGGATAGCTCTGCAAAACACTTTACATTGCAGAGGTAACTCTATTGTTGATTCGCATTCAATTAAAATATCTTCAGTCTTATTTTTTAGGATGCCTTCTATTATATGTATTTTGAAGTTAAAAATAAAGTGAGTAAAGAGGATAATAATATGAGGAAAAGTATATAAATTTGGCAAGAGGTAAAAATTATTTAAACAAATGAAGTTTTAGCTTTTATTTGTATTATCATTGTTATTGTTCATTTTAACTCGTCTCCCCCTCCAAAAGCCAAAATGAGATGACGGTGTTACCCCCAACAGAAGCACAGCCGGTCGAGGTTCAGGGTTACAAGGACAGAAACCGACGTACATACTATCCTGACTGTATCGAGCAGCACTGCTCTCTGCAGCACTCTCTCTGGCCCGGGAGAGAACCGCCACAGAATCTCAACCGCCTCAGGTTGTCCTTGAGGCTGGCCGGGATCAAACTATTTACGGACAGAACAACTGGGATGATTTCAGCGGAGGCCACAGCCCACTGTGTTATTATTATTGTCTTTCAAATTTTCCGTCGGCATCTATTTATAACTATTTACAGGAGAGATTGTTTTGGTAAAGATGTAGACCTCTTTTTATGTAACGGACATTTATGTAGGCCACCTACCGACACCGAACAACACCAATAGAGGTTACAGATTCGATATAGGCCTTAATAAAATAAAGGACAAATAATAAGGAGGGCCTTGCCATATTCGTCGAAACAATACATGCTGTGATTTCACGGTGGTTTTCTGTTAAAAAACGGCGATTTCCGCCATACTGGCTGGCTCAGCCGCCACAGCCGCCTCAATTACTAAAAGTATCCCTTAAAATGAGACATTTTTCACAGGAAATTATCGACCGAATATCATTTCCAGTAAGTTCCTTTCTAAGGTTTACATAGTATGGGCCTAGTGCTTAATTTGAGGTAACAATACGTGTGTCTTGAAAATATTTACATTTTGTGTTAATCAAAAAGTAGTCTATGTCCTTTCACATAGAAATAGTGCGTAACGCCATCTAGTTCAACGATGAGTACTTAAATTCTAAATAGATACATGCCACTATTAAATTTTAAAACTATAGTACTTAATATTATCAAAGCACATAATGGGATCAAGGGGAATGAGCGAGCTGATAAACTGGCCAAGGTAGCCGCGCTTCGTGCTACGATAGGTTCTCGCTATCCAAGGTAAAGCGCCTCATCAGGGACTCCACTATCGACGCTTGGCAAAAACGATACACGGAATCAGACACTGCTGCAATTACCAAGGCTTTCTTCCCCACGGTCGCAGACGCTTACAAAACTGTTCGGTATCTGGGATTGACAACAAACCCAAGGGCACAATTGTTCATAGGGCATGGAGGGTTCAGGTCCTACCTTCACAGATTTGCTCTTGCCGACGAACCGGCTTGCCCGTGTGATGGGATGACAGAAGAGACTGTACTTCATGTCCTTCTCGAATGTCCTATGTACTCCCTGTCAAGATTTAATATTGAAATGGACCTGGACATAAGGTTGAATCTGGATACTCTGCCCGAGGTGATGGGTCACAGGGACACCCGGAAGCGTTTCCTTCGGTTCGCAGACAGAATCGTTAAATCTGTCGCCGGAATAAATGGTTCTAAAGTATAGACTTTGTATATTTTATAATTAAGTCTATTATAATTGCACTAACAAATGTAGGCAGCAAGCGCCGCAAATAATAGTGGCGAAGTACTTGCAGGACAAAAAAAAAATCACTCAGGAACATGTTACCGGGTTAAAATATATGTATGGACTATTTGTGTGCTAAGTTTCATCTAAATCTGTTCAGCAATGTACTTGTATTTGAGTTTTTTTTTATGTTACATCTTTAAGCTGCTGTTTTAACATGTGGCTTCATAGAAATTCACCCACCTTATAGTTCTGACCTAGCCTCCGGTGACTAGTATTTATTTTCAAAGCTGAAAATAACTGACTGACTTAAGGGATAGAAATGTTAATTAAACTTTCCGAAAGGTCGACGGAGATTATATATTGAAAAAGAAATTTAACTTTATGTATTAAAATGCCTTTTTTCTTAAAACTTTTGGACCCTCCCACGTAAGTATTACCGACGACAATAACCAAACTCCTAGCAATACACTGTGTCAACTCGTTGTATCTTCTTAATTGTTATCTTAGGACAATTGTTGGCCTGTTTAAAAGAAAACTCCTGTAACAATTTTTATCTGCCTAACACTGAAGCAGTTATAAAAATTATTTGGCCAACAAGTTGCAAAATATTTAAATTGGTCAGTATGTGGCTTAATATTCAATTAATTAATTTAATTATTAAACAAAATAATTCGACTTTGACGTTGTAAGCTAATTTTGATTGAAACCTTAATGAAGCTGCCATGACCCGATAGGATCGGACCGTGTTCTCATGTTCAAAGTCCATCGAATCGTTCCGTTGTTTGTCGTAATTACGGAAATGTTTAAATTCATCAGCCTACATTTTTAATGAATTTCCTTTTATGAAAACATTTCGCTGTTCTAGGTTCCATAAAATTGTTATATTTCCACAGCTCAGTATTTAAGGTACTACCTATAATAAGACACAAAACTATGCACACCTATTATTTATATATGACTAAATTAATATCACATATATAGCAAAACGTAATACATAATAAATTAATATAAATATTATTTATTTTATGGCTACTCAGTCCAGAGGACACTAAAGATTTTTACATTAAATTAATAAATTAGTTATTACATTAAATCGAAATAATTCACAACGTAACTATTGCTTTGACGTACCTATCTATACTATACTAATATTATAAAGAGAAAAGATTTTGATAAACTCAAAAACTACTTGACCGATTTTAAAAATTCTTTCACCCGTAGAAAGCTACATTATCAGCGAGTAACATAGGCTACTCCTCCTCCCCTCTCCGTTCCCTCTTTACCCCCCCTCCATACAAAATTGCCGTTTTCCACGAATAATATTTTATAAAGAGACGCGGATGAAGTCGCATGCAACAGCTAGTATTTATTATATTTGATTATATTAAATATATAAAAATTATTTAAGACAAGGACTAGCATCAGACCGAACACAATTTTTACTAAAATGAGCGCAACCTAATAACCTATGACTTAAGGTGCAATATCGCACAACAACTTTTTGTAGCATTTCGGAGATAAATGAACAGATTTAAAATTGGAAGGTTTTTCTTAAATATTTTGTAAAATATGAAAGAATAGAAGTAGCCGATTAAAACTTTAAGTATAGAACTTAAGTTAATTAATAAGTTTAAAAAAGTAATGTTGTCCATAATTTTTTTTTATTAATGTGACGAGAAAGCTTTTTGGGCAGTAATTTACTATTAACTTTTCGTATAAATCTGCCCGATTCGAACTTTTTAAATATATTCTATTATGCTTTGTATTTTTATCTAAGTTTTAATTTTACTCTAACAAGTCAAATTAGACGACGAAAATAACGCTTTTCTCAATGTTTAATATCAATGAAATATTTATTTCAAAGAGAAAACTCTGAGGTTTTTACGGGTTTATTCTTCGTAAAATCAGCTATCCGAACCGATTTCAACTAATATAAAGAATAAATAATAAACGAGGAAAATTTGTAGGTATACATAATTTGCAAAAAAGTCGAGGGTAGTAAGTAAATAAAATATAGAGTGTTTTATTGGGTAAACACTTTACATAGTACCTAACATGGATTGAAATCCTATCAATAAAACCTGTTGATCTATAAATTAGATTATACATATAATACTATTGCTAAAGTAGAGCCAATTTAATAGATCACATTTGACATCTGTTAGTTTAGCTTCATAGTGAAGCTTCACTGACAGCTGCTGTCATTATTTCAATAAACGTCTATTTTTATCTGAAAAAATTACTGTGTAACATTGAACGCTATTATTAAAGAATAGCGTTCAATGTTGCACAATAATTTTTATTTTTATTGAAATAATGACAGAATCTGTCAGTGAAGCTTAACTATGAAACTAAGCTGACAGATGTCAAATGTGATCTATTAAATTGACCCTACTTTAGCTATGCCCGCAACTTCGTATGCGATGAAAAATGAAAATATATGAGTCAAGTATAACGCCTGAGATCTTTATCGCTGTGCCGACGATTTTTGGACGATCTCCCGGGAACCTAACATTTTTTCAAGTTAAAAAGTATTTTATACATTAATCCAGATAATAAGCTATCTGTGTGCCAAATTGCATCGAAATCCGTTTAACCGTTTTTGCGTTATTGAGGAACAAACATACATAATCTCGCATTTATAATATTTACTAGCTGGTGCTCGCCGCTTCGCCGGCCTTGAAAAATAAAAAAATAACGCCTGACTAAATATATGAGAAATGTAACGCCTAACATCTTTATTGGAGTTATAGCTTTACCAAGTGTTAGATGATCCCTCGGGAACAGTACTTTTTCTGGATGAAAGGTACCCTATGTCCTTTCCTGCATCCCTGACGTGTATGCAAAATTTCATGATGAACGGTTCAGCGGTTTAGGCGTGAAGAGGTAATAGACAGACAGACAGAGTTACTTTCACATTTATAATATTAAAAATAAAGTTTTTTTAAAATTTCATGTTAAGATCGGCAGACAGGCTGACGGTCCACTTCATGGTAGGTGGCTACGGTCGCCTATAACACAAGCAACGCCAAAGCTGCTGCAAGTGCGCTGCTGACTACGGTAGGATTAAGGTTAAGGGATTAGGATGGGATAGGGAAATGGGATCTGGCATCCCTTACTCACTCGCCAAAACACAACAGCACATGTGCTGTTATTTTACGGTGGTCTTCTGTAAGGGGGTGGTTACTGCCGCCAGACGGGCTATCCAAATGACTGCGAAACGCAGTGTGCCCTGCCACTACTTTTCAGATCCAGACCAGAGTCAAATTTGAAAAGTAATTTGAAAGGGAATCGAACCTGGGAACCGTAGAACAGAGCGTTAAGGCAAGTACCCTAATCACTCATCCAACACGCTCGTATGGAAAAAGTTAAAAATTATGGATTAGGATTACTGATATAAGTAACAATAAATATTACAGAAAATTTAATTGTACCAATCTGAAAAAATTTGTAACCAATCTGAGCCCACGTAACATAATAAATATAAGCGGGCAACACTTTACGAGGTCGAAATGATCCTCTGTCAATAGTGGGGTCGTGATTAATTATATACGGAATCCGGTCCGGTGCAGGTCTTACGTGTGTTCAGTCGCCGTGAAAGGGTTGATGTGGTGACCACACGGTACGAAAACAATGGATATATATTGTTCAGATTATTTAATATTGTGTAGCAATATTTACTAATGGCATACTGCGTAATTTGGACAGCCCAGCAGTTGCGTTTCGATACCAGAGCCCGTTTCCCTATCCATTCCTATTCCATTTTTATCCTATTAAGACAAGGACTAACCTTTTTTACAAAGGACTAACAAATTTTTTACAAAATGAGCGCAATCTAGTAACTTGTGATTAAGGTGCAATATTGCACAACAAATTATTGTAGCTTCTCGGAGAAAACCGAACAGATTTAAAGGTTTTTCTCAAATATTGTGTAAAATATGAAAAAAGGAATGAAAGTAGCCGATTAAAACTTTAGTACAAAACTTAAATTAACTAATAAGCTTTTAAACAAATCTAGTTATCGATAAAAAAATTTATAAATGTGTCAAGAAAGCTTGTTTTTGGGCAGTAATTTACTATTTTTGTTAGAAAATATATTTATTTCTTTATCTGCCTTATTTAAACTTTTGAAAATGAACTTATTTAAACTTTTGTGCATTGTATTTTTATTTTACTCTAACAAGTCAAATTAGGCGACGAAAATAACGCTTTTCTGCTAAGCTATGCTTGTCTTAATAGGCAAAGGTAGCAATTAAGTAGACTGTTAGCCTGCCTGTGCATCTTAACATTAAAAAATTATAGTAAGAGATAGCAGGCAGACTGACGATGGTCCACCTGATTGCCACCCTCATAACACCACCATAACAGGGAGATGTTAGTGCGCTGCTTATCCAGCAAGATTTTTATCTCCTTTTATTGGCGTGCGATGGAAAATAAACAATGGTTATTTCAATTAGCCATCGGTCACCCAATATCTGTTATATGAAAATAAATCATGTATTCGGAAAATTAAATGGTATTTCCTTTACGATATTACGTTTCAGAATTAAAATAAAATCGGGGATTTATTCAGAACACGAGAGAATGACCTTTTGGCCATTATATTTGAAAAAAAAAAAAAAAAAGATGAACAATACCAAATAACAAATATTCACGGTGTATTTTTATACAACTGTTAAATTTATCACAAATAAAATATAATGTATGCCGATCGCCTACTACAATTTTCTGAAGGTGTCGTGTCGCATGTGTTAGATTTTGTTTAAATTAAGATATCAAATGATCGATAATTTTACTGGAAATTAATAGTATGTATAAAGGTATAATTAATAAACGTACTTTGTTGGTGATTTAATACAGTGATCCCTTACTAATAAGGAAAGATAGTAAATAAATATAGGCAAATAGTATATATTAATTATATTTGAGGCTTTATAATGAAAATACACTAACCTATATATAAATCTGAATATATTTTGAATATAATGACGACAGTAATTTGAACAACAAATTATAACAATAGAATTAGCGAATATTAGGAATAACACACAATACATTTTTATCCAAAATATCTAAAAATAGTATATAGAGTGGCTTACGTAACTTTAGGATGTTGCCCCGTCCTTGGTTGGATATCAACTGCCCGAACCACACGTTATAGTCGGCTTTTATAGCCAGTACTAATTATCAATCTACCCACATTTTTATTTATCACACTTCTTAATTATCAATCTACTCACATTTTTATTTATCACACTTCTAATTATAAATCTACCCACATTTTTATTTATCACACTTCTTTGTTAAGTTTGTAATGTTTACACATATGTATTATAATTATAACATCCAATGTTTTAAATATTCTTGTCACATGCAAGGAAATAATTTGTGTGCGAAACGACTACTAAAAATATATTTATTTTTAAAGTTGGCGTTTCGCACATTTCGTGCGAAATAAAGTCGTGCGAGATGACTACTAAACCAATCTAACAACACCTTCATAAACTTTTGGACTATTTATTGAAATCGCAAGATGATATACCAAAACTAAACAGATTGAGTTTTTTTTAAATTTTATCGTCATAAACTAAGTTAAAACGACAGTTATAACCCCCACTTACATCAACGAAAACAGCACGTGTGCTGTTGTGTTTCGGTGTTTGATTAAGCGATGTCATAGCCTATTCTCCATTTACGCTACAAGGGGATACGCTACACTTGCATATTGTTTCTTGTAGATTTTCACGATAAAATTAACATTAATTCTGCCTACATTAATATTATAATATGGGAATAAATATTTTGATCAGCAAAATATCTATTTGGTCAGCAACTTTTTTTGGCTGACCTAGTACTTGCTGCCCAAATAGGTTTCTTAGCTGATCAATGGTTAATTGGTTAGGTTAGGTTTTTTTTTTTGGTGATCGATTAAATAACAGCCTTATAATATTATGTAGGCATAATAAACTTGCTGCGGGCTACTACTATGAGATACAACAATTTTTATTTCTTTTAATTGGATAGCCAAAGTAATCCCGAAGAATACAAATACGAATAATTTATTTCTCAACTTAGCCTAGGTACAAATTTACAATGTAGGGGCACTTCTAGTAAGTATAAGATTGTATCAGGAGAACCCGCTCCTTCATCACCGCATTTAAAACTTAGACTAAGATAAATGAAACACTTGTTGCTAACTATACGTTAGAAAAATCAAAGTAATGAGCGTGTGTGTTTATGTGTAACATAACATTCTGAATGTTTATCTGAGTGGTTAGGGTGCTTGCCTTCCCCGAATGGGCAGAGAAGCGCGCCGCTCTGTCCCTCGTCGTGGGCGCCGACCTCTCGCTCCGGCCGTCGTGAAAGCGATGGTCGGCAGTGACCTTGCGTGGCAGGTGATGCTCACGTTTTGTGAGCACGTCATGTCGCGCAAGGAAGCGGCGGAGAGGCAACGGGAAGAGGATCCCCTCTCCCAGCCGATCCGCCGGAGAAGGCTCGGGCGCAGGCGGATGGCTTATATCCGCCGCCTTCCCCCTTGACCAGGACCTGGGCGATAGTCTAAGGGGAGACTACCGCCCGTTGTGAGGTCCCCGAGATGGCCGGCGTACCTCCGCTTTCGGGTACGCCGAGGTTCCGACAGGGAGCGTAGTTCTCCCCGCGCTGAACAGCCGTGGCGGGTCGCCGTAGTTGTGCAACAACGTTCCTGCGACCTGCCCATCTACGGCCGCGCTAGAAAGTCGTTAGGTTTTAGCCGGTAGGAGTCCGGCATAACCCACAGCGTCCCCTTTCGCTGCTGGGTATCCATGATGGATTTCCCAACGTAAAAAAAAAAAAAGGTGCTTGCCTTAACCGTCTATTGTAGGGTTTCCGGGTTCGATTCTCGGCAGTCAACTTTGAAAATAAAGAACACCACCGTGAAATAACAGCACGTGTGCTGTTGTGTTTCTGTGAGTGAGTAAAGGATGCCAGAGTCCATTTCCATATCCCCTCCTAATCAATTCTAGTGTAGTCGACGACGGTCGCTTGTGTTATAGGCGCCAATAGCCTCCTTTCATCAAGTGGAAGGATCTGCCGATCTTAACACAAAAAAAGGTGCTTTTATATTAAAGGGTCTTCCAAAAGGCACGTCCGAACTTTGACAGTTGGTAGCGGCCATCTTGTTGAAGCTACATCTGTCAAATTGGTTGTCATTTATTCATTCTGTTTTGCCAAATCATCATGGATAGCTATAGCATTCAACAACACGTGCAAATGATAAAATTGTTTTATCAAAATGAGTGTTCTGTTCGGGCAACGCACCGCGCGCTTCGCCCATTTTACGGTCGCCATAATCGTCCTACCGAGAGGACTATTCGTCGTGTGGTGGATAAATTTGAGTCCACTGGTTCGGTAAATGATCGATTAACACCCGTACGTCAACGAAACGCAAGGTCTGCCGAAAACATTGCCGCTGTCCGTGAGAGTGTGCAGGAGAATCCGAGGCAGTCGATTTCGCGTCGCTCACAAGAACTCGGCCTTTCACAGACCACAACTTGGCGAATTTTGCGTCGTGACTTGGGCCTGCACCCGTATAAAATTCAACTCACCCAGGAATGGGGTAAAAAACTGACTTTTGCTCACTTCAGATGGCAGCACTGTTGTGTGTTCCCTAAATTTGACAAGTAACTATCATTTTCCATAGTAATTTTGTAAACAAACAAAAATAACTGAATTTATTTAATTAACATGACGCTTATGTTCAGCTTTGGATTGCAAAAAGACGGGAATCCATTTATTCCCTAAAGATTTCAAAAGAAGAAAACAATAGATAAAAGCTTTACGAAGAAAAAATTGGGAGAAGACTAAATATTCGAAGTTATGTGCAGTAGATGCTTTTCTTTTCCTCAACTGTTCTTTTAACTGCTTAACACTCTATCTCAAATACATTTTTGTAGAAATAAAGGCAAATTTGCTGGTAAATACAGGGAACCAAAAACGCAATATGGGGGCGAATTAGGATCACTCAACAGTGGCGCCACCTACAATTAGCTTTCAGTTTTTAACCCCATTGAAGGTAAACGACCATAGACAACGACGTGTGTTCGCTGAATGGGCACTGGAGCAGTTAGCAACTGACCGTAATTTTCACAGAAAAATTATCTTCAGCGATGAGGCCCATTTCTGGATGAATGGGTACGTAAACAAACAAAATTGTCGAATTTGGGACGATACCAATCCACATGAGATCCAAGAGCGTCCAATGCATCCCGAAAAAGTTACAGTTTGGTGTGGGTTTTGGGCTGGCGGCGTCATCGGGCCATATTTCTTTGAGAACAACGTTGGCCAGGCCATCACTGTCAACGGCGAGCGCTATAGGTCGATGATTACCAACTTTTTTTGGCATGAACTGGATCATCTGAACACCAACGACATGTGGTTTCAACAAGACGGCGCTACGTGCCACACAGCTCATGCCACATTGAATATTCTGCATGAGAGATTTGAGGGCATGGTCATCTCACGTGGAACTGATGTGAACTGGCCACCGAGATCGTGTGACTTAACCCCGCTAGACTTTTTCTTGTGGGGTTTTCTTAAGTCGCAGGTCTATGCGAATAAACCACAAACCACAGCGGCCCTCAAAGCCAACATAACCTATGCCATAGGTCAAATTCAGCCTGATTTATGCGCAAAAGTCATGGAAAATTGGATATCTCGCATGCGCTCCACCCAGAGAAGCCGTGGCGGACATTTGAGTGATGTCATATTCCGCACATAATGGCATCACTACATCTTTCAAATAAATAAATAATTTTGATAATATCTCACACACACTTTGTTTTATTTAAATTTAAAGATAGGACACGCTTAATGAAAGACCCTTTATTAGAGATATTATTATGTAACGTTATCTTTTTAAGTTAAGTGTAGCTTTTGCATTAGTTTAATTTCACAGGTGAGTGTTTAGAAATACTGTATGATGTACTTACTTATAATAATTATTTAATATAGTTAAGTCAGAATAAGAATACACTATTATCAAAATTGCTAATGACAAAAATGTCCAATTATATGTAGGTATATCTTTTTGAATTTTGGTCACCCCATAACATTTCTTGGAAACCGGTAGCTCGGCGAGCTAATTCAATGACCTAGCATTACAATCTCGTAGTGGCCGGTCTAACGAAATTTCCGGTTGATAAGTAATAAAACTTTAAAGTATGTGAGGAAATAAATGAGGTAGGCACCCAAATTTTTGGAATTTTATTTGAAATGACTCAATAAATGGGGACATAACGTGACATAACATTTATTTTTAACTTATCTAAAGTAACCTATGTTACTCCTTATAATATTAGTTATCTGCCAATGAAAGTTCCGTTAAAATTGATCCAGCCGTTTCGGAGATTAAACGGAATAAACAGACAACAAAAGTTTTTTTTTTGTTATAAGTACATCCATACTTTGATATAAATTTAGTAAGAATCAGTTATTTTGAAATTACAAACAGACACTTCAATTTTATTTATTAGTAAAAGATAAGGGCTTCAAAGTCATCATTAAATACATCTCACAGTAACGTCAATTTTTGTAATAAATAAACAATAATTTATCAAATATTTTTTTATGAAAACTGTGTGAATAAAAACGTAGGATAAGAACAATCTAGCCGTTATACAAAATGATTAAATATAAAGAATATATAGAGAGGGCATTGGGAAAACTTTCCTACAAAAATATTGATCCTGATCGCCGTAATCAGGATGGCCATGGCGTAGGTAAATAGCCTTGTAAATTTGCTGATGGACTGAGCGATTTTGTACCATGTGGTTCTAAATGTTCCATTACGCATTCTTTTGTTTTGCCTTTGTTGGCGGCGTTTAAAAAAAATAATATAATAATAAAAATATCGAGTATGTTTTATTTTTGTAATGAGAGTTACAAAACAAACAGATAGTTTAAAATTACGTGTCGTTTAAACTATTTAATTTTAACAGAGCCAGTTTTCACAAGAGCTATAATAATACTTATAACATAAAGTGAGTACAACTCAAAATTAATTAGAATGTTTAAAGGATCTTTTGGTAAGTCCCGTAAGACTTAGCCTCTTTTTCAATATTACTTATTTTATCTGTTGAAGGACTCTGAAGAGTTATTTGATATTATACCAATTCCAGTTTCATATTTCCTAACTACGAGAGGACAAGGGACCGACTGTTACATCACAAGGGACCGGAGTTCAGACTTTTAACAATTAGCTATTATTTCGTCATAAAAGGAGAACCCCGTTTTGGGGTATGAATGTACAAGCCAAATATATATACAAAAAATATCTTTTTTTATTAGTCCAGCTAAAATGGCTAAATGCAAAAATAACGTGAATTTGTTTTTCCATAAATGCACCTTGCTACTACTCTGTGTCTTGGTGTATTCTATACTCTTTAGTGAGTTTGAAAATAGGATTCAAAATAATTTATTAAATGTGGTTTCTATAAAAAAAAAAAAATTGTCAATTAGCATAAACGATACATCGATAAGCGGGACGTAAATAAAATGCAATAACCATAATAGTTTTTTTTAAATTCTATTTCAGCAATTAGAATGTATTTTATTTTAAGTATTCAAAAATACAAATTTTACTTATTAATAATATAGTATAAAAATATAATATATAATATATACTTATCATAATAGTTATAAAGATAATATTTACCAACTTATTTTTGTGCACACATTAAAAGATTTTTGTGTACACACATTACACATTGCTAAAAGTATTTTTTAAATTCTGTTTCTACATTGAGTTTTCGTCCCAGGATTTGTATTCTATGTACATGCTACGCTACGACTACGACTATTATTGTATAATAAGTGGCATATTGTAATTATATGACATAAAATGTCACATTATGACATTTATGACATTATATTATTGCAATTATGATTACCATCGTATCAAAAAACGTAAAACGCATCCATGACATAACCTCAAATGTGCATATTTACAAACTTGGCTATTGTGAAGATTGGGCTCATGTAATCTTTTTCAATGTCCTAATTACAAGCCAATTTCCAGACCTGTACAATCATAGCCTAGGCTTGTATGGGAAACGGGGTTTCTTCTTTAAATCATCAATACGACATAATTAAGTTCAATAATGGTACCAGATATATATACTAAATTATCTCTTAAACAATTTTAGAAATCGTCTTAGCTGAAATTGGCTTAAAAGCAAGTTTTTAATTTTTGTGAATACTTAAACCAGTTAACGAAGCTTCTCGATTCAACCGTTAAACTTGCTAATGTCGACGCTAATTCGTTCAATGTGTCGCTAACTCACTATCGCAGATGTCTTAGCAAAAACTTTCAACTGTCGCTTCCGTATCGCGTACCGTAGCACACTGCCCCTCGAGCGCCCATTTCCGTTTTTATATTCGTGCAAAGATATTCTCGAAGTTTTAAACTAGTAAAAATCGGGCGTCGTCGGTTATTCTATCGGTTCTTGTGCTTCAGTTCCTGGAATGTGAACCCTATGTCTTAACTGTAAAGACTAATTTCCTTTTGCACCTGTTTAAAGGGGCGTCATCATTATCTATTGGTAAATATTACTCTTCTACCTGAATTTCCCATGACCCCAACGCCAACTCGCGTTCCTTCGAGAAAGTTCTATGGCCAACCGTAACAATATTATAAAATCTGTTTGTTTTAACGCTTACTTCTTCTAAACTGCTCAACTGATTTTGATACGGTTTTCACCAGTGTATAGAACGATAAACTGGGCAGGCTTGTGTATATAACTTGCAGAAAAAATTTCATCCGTGCGAACCGGGAGCGGTTCGTTAGTTTAATATAATTTCATGAGCTCTCGTAGTAACTACTTAGTAATCAGTTAGTTGGTCGTAGTTATTTTAGTGATGGCATAAATTAGCATGAATAAGCAGACTAGTAGCAGTAATAAAAATTGTACATAAGACTACGATGAAAAAATAATACGTCTTACGTTGTTATTTCACGTGTCGAACGGCAATAAATGCGAGATGTCAGGGCTTATTATCTTTATTTATTATTCTTTATCCTATCAAGTCAACTATCAATGAAAGTCGGCTGCGTACTTACATTTTCTATTCACCTACCGTCAGTCTGTATGCCGATTTTTAAAGTAGAAAAAAAACGGGGAGTAAGTGGTATTTTGCTTTTATATACTTCTAAATAATGACATAATGGCAATACATATATAAATGATTGGATGAGTGGCAAGGATGCTTGCCTAACGTCTCAGGGGCCCCGGGTTCGATTCCCGGCGGGGTCAAGTTTGGAAATTTTAATGTAATTTTCAAAATTGACTCTGGTCTGGATTTGAAAAGTAGTGGTAGGGCACACTGCGTTTCGCAGTCATTTGGGTAGCCCGCCTGGCGGCAGTGACCACCCCCTTACAGAAGACCACCGTGAAATAACAGCATATACGTGCTGTTGTGTTTCGGTGAGTGAGTAAGGGATGCCAGAGCCCATTTCCTTATCCCCTCCTAATCCCTTATCCTTAATCCTACTGTAGTCGGCAGCGCACTTGCAGCACCTGTAGCGTTGCTTGTGTTATAGGCGACGGTAGCCACCTACCATCAAGTGAACCGTCAACCTGTCTGTCGACATAACATAAAAAAAAAAAAACTACTTGTCACGTTATTCAGTCACGCTAATCTCCAGAAACTCCCAACCGATTTGAAATTGTTTAATTTAAAATTCAAAATTCAGTTTAAAATTGCTTTAATATATTAATTGGTTAATTTCAGTTTGAAATATTCGATGTAACTTAAAAATATATACAGGCGAATTCGCCGGTGAAAACTAGTTTTTTTAGTTTTGGTGTTTTTATTTTATTTGACCTGAAAAACTTTTTTTTAATTGTTAATACCGGCAGACAGGCTGACGGTCCACTTGATAGTAGGTGGCTCCGTCGCTTATAACACAAGTAACGCCAAAGCTGCTGCAAGTGCGCTGCCGACTACAGTAGGATTAAGGATAAGGGATTAGGAGGAGGATAGGGAAATGGGCTCTGGCATCCCTTACTCACTCACCGGAACACAACAGCATTTTACGGTTGTCTTCTGTAAGGGGATGGTTACTGCCGCCAGACGAGCTGCCCAAATTACTGCCAAAACACAGTGTACCCTGCCACTACTTTCCAGATCGAGACCAGAGCCAAATTTGAAAACTTCATTTCTCAATGTTGTCCCTGCCGGGAATTGAACCCGGGAACCCTAGAACAGAGCGTTGAGGCAAGCACCCTAACCACTCATCCAACTGGCTCGTCCAACTGGTATAAAATTCAAAATAACATCTTGATTTATTTAAACATGAAAAGGGCAGAACAAAGATAATAAAAAAATCTTACAAGGGCAGGGAGGGCAACTTATGAGAATTTAACATGTAAGTGCTTACTTACCGATATTTATCGATGTGAAAAAACGTTTTTTTTTCTCATAGTACAGGCAACCTTCGAGAAAATAATTCGAGGGCGTAAGTTATCTACACAGGTTCCGTATTTCATTTTACAGGGCCCATTGTTGGCGGATGATAAAGGAGGTCGAGCCCTTAAGGTTTGCCCTTTAATACGATGTCTGCTTACCTGCGTTCAAAGAATAAAATTTAACGTAGTTTTAGATGCGACAACACATCTTTTCAATTATAAATAACATAGTTTAAAAGTCTTTTTGTTATACATATTTGTAACATATTACATATAAATGTACTAACATTTAAATATGGATCTCTGGTTCGATAAATAAAGATTATTGTTATTATTATTATTATCTTAGAGCTATGATCGACGTTACACTGTGAAATCGAATCAGAAATGAAGAGCTCCATATACGACTTAAAGTTACCGACATAACCCGCAGGATCAGTAGGTTGAAGTGGCAGTGGACATTTAATACGGAGAGCCGACGGCTGCTGGGGCCGGAAGGTTCTTGAGTGGAGCCTATCGACTGGCAAGCGCACCTGTCCATCCACGAGGTGGACAGACGACCTGGTAAGAGCCGCGGGTCGACGGTGGATCCAGGCTGCTTATTGTCATAATTAATTTATGACAATATGAGTGTATTGTCATAAATTAAATCTTATAAGAAAAAAATAATCAGAGGATGTAAATAGTTTAACAAAATTACTTGTTCTGTACAGGTATTTAGTATCATATCTTCTATACACATACATATTATAAATAAAAACGTAAATCGATAAAAAATATTTAAAAAAAAAATTTGTACACGTTGTATTTATGTTACCGAGGTGAAAAAAATAGATTTTAGAATTTTTGTCTGTTTGTCTGTATGTTTTTTGTCTGTGCTTTTATGCACGCTAATCCCTGAAACGGCTTAATTAACCGATCTGTATGCGATTTTCACTGGTTTATTGTAACAAGCTTTCCGTAACTAAGAAAGTTACGCGCTATACCAAATACCACGCGTATGAAGTTGCGGGCTCAGCTAATTTTAAATATTAATTATTTGTTATTTATTATATTTTACTTTATACTTATATGTATGTGACAAAAAGCACAGTATCCTGAGTTTCTTTTGGTGTTTCTTTGAAACCTATTTAATGAATATATTAATGATTTTCTATCCAAAAAATGTTTAGATAGACATTTAAAGCAAAAATTATCATTTCATCTAATTTATCTATTGCTCAACAAAACTTTTTATGAGAGAAAACTGCAAAATGCGCCTTATCGCCTCCTTGCCTATTTCTTCTTTGACGTTTTCTTTGAAAATAATGTACGCCGTGAAAGATTTTTTTCGGTGGATGAAACAAAATTAAAATTCATAAATCTAAGACCGAGGGCTTTGAACGGTGCTATTGTATAATACAATTGTTCAGAACTTAAAATGTCTTTCTCAACATTTTTTTTAGTTGATTTTTTTCGCAATGGTGGATTATTATTATATCAATCATATATAAATTTAAATACTAAAAACTAAAATTATTTAATCTAAAAATAAATTAATATTAAATTGATTAAAAACTAATAATATAAAAATTATATATTAATGTTAAATATATTCATTGAAAGGCATAATAAAAAGAATTACGGAAACCAATAAACCTTTTTTATGTCTTAATTTTAAAGCATAAAATATTTTGTCAAAATCAGTCAATTTCGGTTCATACAGCGAATATGTATTTTGTTATTTTAAGTAGAAAATATTTTAAGTTATCGATTATGTGAATCCCTGTTCAACAAATTTAATAGTTCATCTTTAACAAAGCTTTTAATAAAGCTTTCCGTTTACATAGTGTTCTACCCAGCATAGCATATTTAAGGTAAAGTATTAAACACTTTATACCTCTTCAAAGTTATGTAACATATGTATAATAAACTATATGTAACACGTGTACCCTTTGCCGGTTGCCGAGACTTAAAACTGAGACACACAAGACAATAACTTGTTTATAAAGCTATTACTTTCAATGACATCGGCTTAGTTTAAATAAATTAAGTAACGGATTTTATTGCGGATTTCATAATTCAGTAGTGATAACTAAATAACAAATAGTAAAAATTTCAATTGAAATTCCATTGACTTTCAATGACAATTTTCAGGCCTTATTCTTTATAGCTTCATTATTTTGTTTGAAAAATATTTCGGATCGTCCTCATATATATATATACTAGTGGAACTCGGCCACGCTTCGCTGCGGCCCATACGGCGGCGGCGTGCGCATGGGGCGCGCGGTACTGGACACTGCTTATATATAATAATATTTACCGTAGCGTGATGTTATATAGCCTATAGCCTTCCTGGATAAATGCACTATTAAAAAAAAAGAATTTTTCAATTCGAATTTGTAGTTCCTGAGATTAGCGCGTTCAAACAAACAAACTCTTCAGCTTTATAATATTAGTATAGATTTTTCAAACAAAATAATAAATCATCAGGCTAAGGAATAGTCGGAAATACGAAATGTCTCGATGCTTGTAGTACATGATCCTATATTCTATATTCCTATATTCCTAACATATCCTATATTCCTAAACCTAATAATAATCGAAGTTCCAATGTAAATGTGAACGAGTAGACAGAAGCAAATGGATTTTAATGGAAACGCGGTGTGTTTGTCGCGTTCACTTCGAACGCTCTACCAGAATGCTCGTGCCAGAATTATTTTCATTTATCGATGGAAAGCCCCCCTCTATAATTACCTACTGAGCCTCATATTCCCCCTCGTACAGAAGTTAGCAATACTGTTCCTAGTTCCGCGACTTGCTTGACTTTTCCAAAGATAATCGTTAGATGGCGTTCTATGCTATCAGGAATTAATTCCCAAACCCTCCGCTTGTGGCGCCACTTCAGTACTTTCCTACATATTTGGTGATCGGCTTTTAGTAGTTATCATTGCAGGAACAATTTATTTTAAGATGGGTAGGTTTGGTATTTTTTTTAATATAACGATAAAGGCTAACGTGAATACAGTATGTTCAAATTTAAACTTCACTGTGAATTTAATCATTAAAACTAAATTAATTTAACAAGTATCTGGTATTTTTCTATACAAATACATTACATTCAACAATGTAACGTTTGATAAGATTTTCCACCCAAAAATATAATGTAGACTGTTTCTCAAACACCATTAATGAATTACGAAATTTTATACTTGCTACACTACAGTTGCTACGGTACAGTACTTATATACGTACTTTTCCTAGCTCGTATTGCTACGAGCTACAATGAATGCTACGAATAGGATTAGTTCAAAACTAGTTTTACTATATGTTCTACGATAGAAGAAACTGTACTAAAAAGTGCAAGTTTTCAAAGTATGACAGATTCAACTTAAGGCGACTCCAGCCGCAAAACTCGTCCCGCACTGAATTGACGGGATTGCTGAGGGGGAGTCGCCACTCGCCGTACTTGCAAATCTCGGAAACATCTATTTAAAAATTAAATAAAGTATAAATCAATTTTTTCTTTTGATGAGACTTCAGATAATGGATCTTAAAATGTATCTTAAGAATTAGCTATTTAAAATATTGATTATTAAGCAAATCGCACGGTTACAACATCGACATTAGACTGCAATTTAGTAATTTTTTTATATATATAATTAAATATAATTTAAAAAATAATTATGATGATCCTCTTTCATATATCCTGCAGATTATTTGAGTATTTTTTAAATTATAATTATTATGATAATTTAAAAGAAAAATGGTTACAAATACATAAGGGGCTGGCGTCGCCTTAATAAATTTAACGGAACACGTCCAAATGC
Source organism: Bembecia ichneumoniformis (assembly GCA_910589475.2). Taxonomy (NCBI): domain Eukaryota; kingdom Metazoa; phylum Arthropoda; class Insecta; order Lepidoptera; family Sesiidae; genus Bembecia; species Bembecia ichneumoniformis. Next base: position 3,148,298 of record OU342537.1, on the reverse strand, counting down.
TACTGCGGTCGAGCGTTAGACGAATGTATCGCTGCGCTATGTATTCGGAAGGTATTTATATATAGAAACCAGTAGCTCAATCTGCTATTCGCTGCCTGCGGTCGGTTACGTAAATATACTTTAATAATATTATGCTATTATGCGCAGCACGCGTAGTACTGTGATTTAATTAATCAGAGGTATTAAGAAAGTTGTTTGTTACTCTTTGTGGCAGTGTGTCCCAGGTTAACTACTACTGCACGCTAAACACGCAGGCCGGGGCGTCTTAACACGAACCTTCCTGTGTAGTAGTTGCTTTATTACACAACTTGCACATATGCAATGTTGAATTAACCTTTTAATGTAAACCAGGAGAATAATTTTAAAATCTGTCTTTTAAAAATATTCTCCTTATTCTCTATGATAGAAAGAATGTCGCGCTCTGTGATAGAAATTAAAAGTTTAACTTTGGTTTTTCGAAAAATAAAAAATTATAAATTACGCAAAGACCAGTGATTAAAAATGTATCTAACCAATATTATAACTACTCAATCGATTATCATGAAATTTTGCGTACACTTTTTGACGGTACAAAAAAGAAATAGGGTTCTTTAAATACGAAAAAAAGTATTATTCCAGAGAGAGCGGACAAAAGCTATGTTGGTTAAATATAATATTCAAAGTAGCTTTTGTGAAAGCGCAATAAACAAACAATTAGTAGTGGCAGGGCACACTGCGTTTTCGCAGTCATTTGGGCAGCCCGTCTGGCGGTAGTAACCAAAGACCACCGTGAAATAACAGCACGTGTGCTGTTGTGTTTCGGTGAGTGAGTAAGGAATGCCAGAGCCCATTTCCCTGTACCCTCCTAATCCCTTATCCTTAATCCTACTGTACTCGGCAGCGCACTTGCAGCAGCTTTGGCATTGCTTGTGTTATAGGCGACGGTAGCCACCTACCATCAAATGGACCGTCAGCCTGTCTGTCGATCTTAAGGTTGCGCTGTACGAGCGTGGGAACTCAGTAATAGGTATTTGTGAGAATTTGTTGTCTCAACTTACTATAATGCGAATGACCCAAGACATAATGCGACGCAACACATTCGCGCCACTTATTCAACTCGCGAAAATAATAAAACATACGCCAGCAATTCCAATATTTTAGAAAAATCTTTATAGATGGTAGCTATTGACATCCCAATTTTAAATGTACATTATAGGTAGGATGTTTCCATTGAAAAACATTTTTGGATTTTAGTCAGTAAATACAAGTATTCAACCCGCGAAAATGTCACAAATTCTGCACATTTTAGAAATTAATTATACTCGATATAAAATTAATTTCAGTTTTTTGTTGCGATGCAAACCTTTATATTATGTCCTAGAAATGTCATGTTTTTTTATGTATTGCTACGACCTATAAATAATGAGTAATCATGGAATTACGTAGTATGGAATAAGTAAGCTGTTCGAGTTGGAAAGTGCCCTCTTAACATTAGAAAAAAAAACAAACAAACGAAGTCACTTGATCTGTGAAATAAATGTTTTTTTTCTCTTCTTTCTGAAAAAAAAAACACATACTCAAACATTTTTTCACCTCTTAGATTATTGCGCATTTATTTAAGGGGGAGATATAAATACTAAAAATATCCATTGTTTAATGAAGATGTTACAAGGAATGGACAAGACAATTGCTTTGAAAAAAATATATATTATACTTAAACATGTGAAGAACCAATTGTATTAATTAGAATTTTCGTTAAAGTAATAGAAACTCCACAAAAAAAGTTAGAAAAAAAGAAGAATTTGACTTTTATTGAAAATTCTCTCGAAAACGGCTTATTGCACGCATATGAATCCTGTACCTATTAATAAGTTAATATCAGATTAAAAAATTGTATTAATAAATTTTTTTATTTTGTGTATTGTTCTAATGGTAAAAACAAAAAAACACAATTTCTAGGTCCGTTGAATTGTCTCCGCCGCCAGCGAGTTCTATAGTAAATGTCATTTGCCTCAGTGAAGCCCTTAAATGAAAAGGTTGTCAGACAGACTGACGATGCATTTGATGGTGGGTGGCTACTATCGCCTCCATTGACCCACAACGTGACACGTGCTACAAGTACGCTGCCAATCATAGTATGATTAAATATAGGTATAGCACTAGGATAGTAGCACAAAGTTGTTATTTGGTTTAACAGTTTACTTTCTTAAATAATCTGTGAGATGGAAGCGAAACTCACTGTAGTAATTCTTAATTTTAATAAAGTTGATAAAATAATCGCTATTGGCTACATACTTACATGTTGATGTTGCTAACGTTGATGTGAGTTTAAATGATAAAATAAGGTAACTGATGGGAATGCTATGTACTAATCAACACATTAAAACATAAAAATACTTAAAGCTGCAAGCTTGGACGAGATTTGATCCTGAATTTACAGAGCTTTCGATTATGACACGTTTTTGGGTGTCAAACAGATTTACTTTACTGTGTAATTCTATGTGATTCCGTGCAAACAGTATACAAATCATATAAAATGTCAACGAGAGAGAATTTAACATACAAAACGTGAGTAGGAACGCTTAAAACATCAACAGACAGCAAAGGAGACTCGCTTGCGGTTATATAAACCCACTCTCAGATACAAGCGAGCAGCCCCAAGGCATATTTTCTATTGTGGATAAACTTTGTGTCGTGCTTTCGGGGGTGACCATGAATTGCGGTCAGAATGCAAGAAGAATTATGTAGCCTCTCTTTATATGTTATACCGGATGTACGTTAACAATGATGAATGTTCTGATGAATTTTTCTTATTAATGCCTATTCTCTGAGTGCCACAAATGCAGAGCTCATTCGCATTACTTGGATAAGGTATGCGCACGGTCCGGATTGGATGAAACTTTATCCCGTGGAAGCGCGTAAACCTTGTAAAAACAAAAAATGAGCTTTTTTAAACGTCCCTTAAACAAATTCCTACATGGTCGGCAGCGCACCTGCAATGGAACAGTTGTTTCACGTTGATGGTAGGCCTACAAATACCACCTACTATTAAGTAGTAGGATAACCACCTATAAACGAAAATAAGGAAAAAATATGTTAAGGACGTAATTACATTTTTGACGCGCTCGAATTCAGATAACTGCGCCAGCACACTACAGCAAAGTGCCCACACACACATTGAAGGCGCACGGTGTACTTTGGAACTTTGTCGTTCTAATTATTTAGAAAAAAAAAGGCGATACACCCGCGCTTTCATGACCGCCTCTGAGCGGGGAATGGCGAACGAAACCTACGGCGAAAGAGGTCGCAGTGCGATCCCTTAGAAAAATTTATGGAGAAAATATAGTGCGTTATTCTTTCTCAGAAATGAAAAAGTAATTTATTTGAGTACAAAATAATAAGCTAGACGTATAGAAGACTGTATAAGCTACAATTTCTTATTATTTTCATGTTAAAATATGCAGCGGCTTTAGCTATTTATGTACCTATCCAGACACCATTTTTCGATATTTTTAGCGATTCTTGCGATGGTAAAAATGTATTTATGTGAAAATTTTGTATTGGGCTGCCCAGTGTTTATTAGCTATCTTTAGAGATGAATACATTACCTTTTATTTTATACCATGGTATCTCTACAGTTGTGCTTCCTGGACATATAAATGGTACCGAAAAGCCATTGATATTTGTGAATACGTCCTTAAAGAGATTGATATGCTGCATTCGTAAATTTCAGTCTACCTACTAAAACAAAATAATATTTTTAGGAAATTAGCATTTTAATCAACAGCCTTCAAGTGGCCACAGTTGGACATAGGTCTTTTTAATTGCCCGCATTAAAACTTTTCATCCTTTTCATCCACTGCCAGCATTTTTCTTGAATTCATGATGCATTTCGCCCGTGTAGCGACATCTGTGGAAGAATGCGGCCGTATGAGGGTAATAGACACTTAATTTTCATGAGGTTTTCGTCATGCGGGACAGCGATGTCAACAAGTATCAGATAGCGGGGCAAGGCACAAGCTACCGGTGGTTAGGACTGCAGAGAGAGGAACCTCCTGACAATTCGTGTCGTGTCAAGAAGTACCGCCTTCTGTATCTGTCCGTTGACCCAGCCATTTAGTGAGAGCCTCTTGAGATGTTGGTCGAGGCTTTTCGCTATGAGACCGTTGGCCGAAACAACTATCGGGACGATGATTGTCGAATCGACATCCCACAAGGCGGTCACCTCATGAGCCAAGTCTATGTACTTAGTGAGTTTTTCTTTTTCGGCAATGTCAACAAGCATCGTCTGGCGCTGGGATCGGTCGATAATCACGATGTCAGGCTTATTGGCGACAATAGTCCTGTCCGTGATTATGGAGCGATCCCAGTAGAGCGTTGCATGACCATTTTCGAGAACTGGCGCAGGTACATATTGATAATATGGTATCAAAGACTCAACAAGTTGTTGGTGAATAATTATTATCATTATTATATTTATAAACTAAATTTCTTGTGAATTAGCACTAACAAATGCAAAGAAATTATGGTCACCCTACAGTGCTTAGTGCATATAAGAAGCATGAGACATGCACAAGTAGCACTCGAAGCTTTTGAATATCACCGCATAAGTTTCGACAGCGTTCCGAAACAAACATGTCTTTCTGTGAACTAACATTGCGGAGCCATTATATCCATTAAACGAAATAATAAAAGTTAAAAACAGAAAAATTTATAACGCATTTAGAGGATTTTACTTCGAATACTTGAAATGTTTACTTTAGTCAAGTATAAATTATTTATAAATTTTACTAAGTCGAGGAGAGGAGTTTTCAGAAGCTGAATTGAAACACTACATTTATTACCGCAGAAGAAATGGGTTTTAAATGAACCTATTTTAGGCAGCTTGGAGGCCTAGCAGTGGCGTAGCTTACTCTGGATTCCTGTGGACTGTGTATCAAATTTTTCGAAGGGACCGGCGAAGAAGTCCACCAATTTGAAATGTAAATTGTATCAGGATTTTAATTTTATTGCTTAATTTTTATATGTAGGTTTATTTTCTAATATATTATATTTATTAATCTATCTTATTAATTTGTGTTACGAATATTTGTGTATATTCAATTTATGTACTAGAATGTAAGTTAAAAACAGACTTTTTAGAATGTAAGTTTATGATAACCTTACCATGACTTTTACCACCCACATTGCTTTATTTTTCATATAATTTTCCTTACCCTATAAAGCGATAAGGCCGCCTTTTGTACTATTGCTTGTTGTATCTTTCTTTTTTTTTTATTCTTTTTTATGTTTATAGTACAAATAAAGAATTTTAATAATAACAATAATAAATAAATATATATTCATAAATATATACGTATAATACAAGAATTGTTCGTTTAAAGTTATTAGATAATGGTAGGGCTTGAATATGATTTGGGACCTTATAAGTATGTGATTAAATACCTATGTAATCTAAAAATAAAGGGGTCATTTGGCAAAACAGACATGCGCTTCGCCCGAGTGGTTGACCAATCAACCACCGAGTCGCTTCGGCCGCCAACGTTTGCCAACGACGTCACCCAACGTCTGTCAATGTTCACCGCTCGTTACCTCAAGAGCAACTTGCCTAAGTCAAATTGGATGGAGCTCCAATTTATTCGAGCCTCAGACCGCAATTCGTTATAAATATCCAAGAATATTCCTGCTTTCCACGGGAACTTACTTTAACTTAGGCAATACTAGGTGAGTTTAAATTTAAACACTATGGCTTATATAACACAACACTTGTTTCAAATTGGCGTGTGATAATACGACGCGATCTCGTGCGATTACTATCGTGAGATGGTAAAATGTCTTAATTTTGACAAAGCGATTAAACCGCGCAATGGAATATCGAGAAAAGAAGACATTTACTACAACATAAATGGGTTAGTCCAAGTTCTACTATTTAATTTTGTTCTATGATAGAACAAATTGGATAAAAAAATCCAATAACAGATTGGACTCGAAAATTTTTAATGGAGCTTATCGTCGTTGTCACACCAAAATTTGCTATGTGAACTCTTTTGAGATTCTTAATTAGGGCCGCCCTAATTAGGGCAATATTTGGAATTCACAAAGTTAGTCTTCATACAGCACTGTTAAGAAACTGTGCTAATAGGTTATGAAGACGACACGAAAACATCTGTTCATATAAAGAATACAAAAAAGATGGCATATACCTACATAACTGTAATTTTCGAAATCTTTATTGTAACAGACAACACAACTCTGCTATTTGTTAGTAAGTACTAACTCTTGCGTAATAACAATTTAATTTAAATACTATAGTTGGATGAGTGGCAAGGATGCTTGCCTAACGTCTCAGGGGCCCCGGGTTTGATTCCCGGCGGGGTCAAGTTTGGAAATTTTAATGTAATTTTCAAAATTGACTCTGGTCTGGATTTGAAAAGTAGTGGTAGGGCACACTGCGTTTCGCAGTCATTTGGGCAGCCCGCCTGGCGGCAGTGACCACCCCCTTACAGAAAACCACCGTGAAATAACAGCATATACGTGCTGTTGTGTTTCGGTGAGTGAGTAAGGGATGCCAGAGCCCATTTCCTTATCCCCTCCTAATCCCTTATCCTTAATCCTACTGTAGTCGGCAGCGCACTTGCAGCACCTGTAGCGTTGCTTGTGTTATAGGCGACGGTAGCCACCTACCATCAAGTGGACCGTCAGCCTGTCTGTCGACATAACATAAAAAAAAAAAGTTATAAAATATGTATTTTATCTACTCTGAAAATTGAAATAAATATATTTGCTGATAGATAATTAAAAGACTCTATCTTAACTAGTAATATAAATTCGAAAGTGTGTTTGTTGAGAAAGGTGCGCGGATGAAGCTAGTAATTCTTTAAAAATTCTTTCATACATTTAAAAAGAATATATTTTCATTTTATTACTGTTTTTCATCGCTTCTTGAAAAATGTTTTCTATCCTCAGAAATTATTCACCATTTTAGAGTGCTTTAGAATGCTTTCTATAAAAGTAAGGTAGGAAGAGCTAGGTATTTATTTTTCTTCCCAGTGTAAAATAAACGTGGTGCACGGGGAGTGTCTTGAGATATATACCTTAGTATTTAAATTTATCTACCGTACTATGTTGCTATATTCGAGATTCTGACATAAATTCTGACAACTCTTCTATAGGAACATTTTTGGACCACTAAATTAACTTAAAAATTTAAAATTATACCTTAAAATTATACTTACCCAATGGCTAACTTTAGTGAATTTTGGCAATTTTTCTCCCTTAATCAACATTCTATTATCTCTCATTTTTCACTTTTCATTAATTTATTATTATCACCTATTTATCTTAGAATGTTAATTATTTATTTAATTTATTTTATCAACGCATATTACACACATCATTACAGTGGTACCCAATGCTATATAGAAGTTCCCGAAAAAAAAAAAAAAAAAAAAATGAGCCATCACCTATAATTCATATAAGAAATTATAAACTAACTCAATTTTTATAAAACATAACAAATAGTCCCACTTTAATTCATGCGCCTAAGTCTCTTAGGCCAAACTACAGAGATGTGGCGTGAGCATTTTGTGTAAAAAGTGTTTGGAGAATAGTTTCATTTGGTATAGTGAGATGTTTTTCACTCGACATTATTATTTATAATTTTGTTATAAACAATTTTATGTTAGTTGTTTTATTTTAGTTTTTTTTTTGCTTATAAAATTAAAACTAACATGGTAATCGTAATGCCATCAAGCGTTTTCTCCTAAACTAGCGTTGCAATCGAGTCGTTCGATTTTCTTCGTGTTTTCATTCTCTACAATTTCTCTTTTGACACCATACCCTGATAGTTTTAATTTCATAACTAAAAAAAAAATTAAAAAAACAGCGATTTTATTGCATAAAATTGTTAATAACAAATTTATAAATAATAAAGTCGAGTGAAAAACATCTCATTATGGCGAAACTATTCGCCAAACAGTGGCGCAATTGGTTTTCTTCTAACACTTTTTACATAAAATGCTCACTCCAAATCTCTGTAGTTTGGCCTAAGAAACTTTAACCTTACATTACACGAAAAAATACTTGGCCTATCTAGCATTACATCAGGGAAAAGAACCCAGCACCTGTAATGATACAAACTGTAACATTTTGATATGCGCACCACTTGTAATTGACCGTATTTCGCCAGTTTTTTTAGTTTTTTTTAACTAAATCGACCCTTACCTCTGACATTGTGGAATCAACTAAACTAAATGCTCAAAATCGAATCTGAAATGTTACATTACAGTTGAATGGTTCCGGTGAGGTTGCTTTAGTTAGAGGAATCTTGCAATATGAATTCATTACACCGATAACCATGAACCTTAAGTGCTGAACTTAACCGACGGAACGAATCGCCCCGCCGATCCTACCCACTAAAACCCCTCCATGTTCCACCATCAGCAGTGATTATGGGACCCGGGATCACAGCCAGGCCTTATCCCCGGGCCCCACGCACCGCTACGTCCTTGCGGACCCTACGGCAAGCCGCATAAAAAAACTCCTGTGGTGACCTGCGGAACATCTGCAGGCCAACCACACCTCTCACCTGTTAGGTTCCAGGCGCCAGATGCCCTCCTCTGACGCCCGGAACAGACAGCGCCGCCGCCGATAAAGCGACGGACCCACCGTCTCTTCGGACACCTCTGCGGAGCCAGCCACTAGTTTTTACCTACGGTCTGACCACCCACAGGAGCTCAGAAACTCCCGGGGACCGTAGGCTGGACCTCTTCTTTGACCAAGGGTCGGTGTAGCCTCCGGCGCCCAAGTGGGGCAGCCGCAGACCCTCCTCCCAGGTATCTCGGCCTCCCTCCCTTGGGACCCCGAAGCAAGATCCGGAACGCGACGATATTGGAGGGCCACGCCGCGCCGCCCGGATTGCCTAGGGTAAGCCCTCTATCACGACAAGGTCCTGACACACCTAGGGGGGGACAATCGGCCTGCCTTGATAATATACACAGAAAGGTACAATCTATTTGTCTCTGTCTGTTAGTTGCAAAACTTAAACTATAGGAGTACGTATAGAAAAATATCACTTTCAAATCTATCTGCTATGAGATGTCGAATTACAAAGCAGAAAAAGCCACGGATAATCTGTGATATATATGTAACTAAGGCTTCGTGTTAGCAATTGCGACGTGCAAACAGTACTATTAAAATCTACAAATTTCTAACATTGTACAAAAGAGGAAATTGTTACATTAATTCCCTTAATTTCGGTAGAATGTTGCGGTCAGGGGCTGACATATTATATGTCGACATTTTGCGGCGGCAAGCCGTGCTGGTTCTATTAGGCTGGATGCATACAATATATTCATTCTTTTCTATGACCACCTTTTACTGCATAACAATTAGTTCAGTTAAATTGTGTTTTTATTAGGAAAGTTTTGGGGTAGTTCTGATTTCTTTCATTCTATATGTATTTTGGGGTCCTGAATCCGAATATGAGGTTTGCAGACAAAATTTCGTGACGCAACATTGAAAAAATAGCAAAAAAAGAAAAAAATATTTTTGCTTAAAATAGTTTTTGCCTAAAACTCGAAAACTATTAAATTTTAGTAAAGGGTTTGTTTATAGAAATTAAAGTACTTAAAATTCTCTATTCATTATTCACTTTTTTTTTCAGACCAACCGTTCGGTCTCAAATGCGAGTTGAAAATTGGCAATTTTCAGCGGTCTCTGCAAAACCCACTTTTTTAGCGGCCCTTTAGAGTACAAATTGACTGAATTAAATAAATATTTTGAAGGCATAGTGAGGCATATTATGAATTATAAAAATTAAATTTATTTTCACAAATTGACCAAACACTTACATAATACTTTTTGTACGAATTAATTAAATTCACTAGTACGGCAACCCTTTACTAATTCTGTAACACCAAACTAAGCTTGTCTGGTCTAACGAGTAACTCAATAGATAAAAGTGTGTTACTTGTGTCAATTGGTGAAACTTTGAAGAATGAACTTTTCAAATTTGGCTTTGGTCTGGATCTGGAAAGTAGTGGTAGGGCACACTTCGTTTCGCAGTCATTTGGGCAGCTCGTCAGGCGGCAGTAACCACCCCCCTTACAGAAGACCACCGTGAAATAACAGCACGTGTGCAGTTTCGGTGAGTGATTAGGGGATGCCAGAGCCCATTTCCCTATCTCTCCTAATCCCTTATCCTTAATCCTACTGTAATCGACAGCGCACTTGCAGCAGCTTTGGCGTTGCTTGTGTTATAAGTGACGGTAGCCACCTACCATCAAGTGGACCGTCAGCCTGTCTGTCGATCTTAACATTGTTTAAAGGTGTATTGTGAGAAAATAAGATAACAAAATAAAATAAAATCTTATGTCCAATTAATGTTAACTTTATGAGTTTTATTTTCGCACTCATGAATTTATCTGTTTAAAGATTTCTGATTCTATCCTGATGTTAAAAAGAGTTAATAGATCGGGATATGGAAAGAACTAATTCCCGAGATGTAGTCTTTAAGGTTTATTTACTTCAGATTGATTCTGTCGTATTACCTTGCAAAAAGCTCTAATTTTATCATATATTGGTGGATTTTTGTTGATGCCGTTCGTGTATAAACTGCCTAATAGTTGGCGAGTTTGGGAATATCAAAATTAGAGACGCCCCAGTAACTGTTTAAAAGCGCACTCTCCGGGAGTTTCAGTAGATTGCACACATATACGTAATTCAAAGGCAAATATTATGCTTAGTGTAAACACACTTAAGACTATAAGTACTGTCTTCATAATTCCGTTACTACACATTCGATATACATATGATATGAATTTATATGAAAAAGTGAGTTGTTTATGTATTAACAGTATTTTTTAAACACAAGTGTTTCTTATTACTGCAGTATTTCCTAAGCAATATTTAGTATTTAATATGCAGTATTTCGGGCACGTGATGAGGATAGAAAGATGCCGAATTCTTCAGCTAGTGATGCAGGGGAAGATACAAGGAAAGCGTAACAGAGGCAGGAGAAATACATCCTGGTGGAAGAATTTGGGAGAGTGGTTTGGTTTGAGAAGTCGCTCTCTCTTTCGTGTAGCAGCTTCCAAGATGAAGATAGCAATGATGATCGCCAATCGTCGTAGAGGAGTGGCACCTTAAGAAGAAGTTTTTTATTAAAAAAAAAGCGCAATTATTGAAATTAGATAGAAGTAAGTATATAGGTAGGTATGTTTCTCCACAACACAGCACACAATTAACAAAAACAAAATAAAACGATAACAACAGAAGCTTAAAAATCTTGATGGTAGCCACCTACCATCAAGTGGACCGTCATAACAAAAAAAAAACGTGGTCTGTAACTATGGGCCTCATAAGAAATCTCAACGTCGCTCAACGAGCTATTGAGAACTCGAAACTCTGCATACTAGCGATATATTGTGAAGGTATATATTGACTAGGTGTTCAACATCATTATATTTAGAAAAAAGCTCATTGAGACGTGCCTCTTGAGATAGCTCTCAGAGGAAGGGAAGTTTTCACGCATAAGTCTGCGGGTACGAAACGGGCGACGGCGGAGCGGCGCGATCGAGCGATGCATGGGCGGCGGGCGGCGCGGAGCGACGGGAACAAACTATTTTGATTTCGCCGCTCGCGCAGGTACATAGTGTTGCGTTTTTATCACAGTATTTCGTACACACGCAAGACACCGCTATCTCTTCGCCCCGCGCCGCACCGCCCCGCCCCGCCGTCGCTCCGGCCGTCGCAAGTTTCGTACCCGCACACGCCCCATTTTATTTATCGACTTGTCAATAAGAAAAATATTATGTCTCATTTTTTTAATTGTGATAATGCCATCGTAATTGTAAGAGGCCAGTACGCATTTAACAAAAAAGGTTTTATTCTAACTCAGTCTAAAGTACTCAATTGTCTCGAACTCTGAATCGTCTTTCATCTTGCCTCATTGTTGTTCACGTGTTGTATGTCGTCTCACCTTGGTAAACGGTCAAATGTTCTTTGAATATCAAATGTCACTAAGCGGTCTCTTGGCGAGGGTCGCAATGCGCGAATTACAGAACAAATTGAATTAAAACAATTTTAAACAGAAACTCATATTAGAATTAATATTATTTGCTCAGACGTTAATTAAATTACGATATTATCGTTTCGTTATTAATTTACGTTTAATGGCTTGACGCAGTGGAATTGTATTTTATTTTATTGTTTTTCAGTTAAATAAGTAAAACAAATAAAACCGCGGAGTGAATAATTACTGTGGGTTTTAAAGACTGTAATTTTTTTATAACAATGTTAACCCTCATCGTTCCTGTTTCCTGTTTCCCTTTATTAATTTTCCGTTAATTTCGGTGTGATCTAGTACGAAGTATAAGAGAAAATGGACCTTTTCTGCCTTAGTAGAATAAAGGATAAGGATTAGGAGGATATATCACTTACTCACTCACCAAACCACAACAGCACTCATGCTTTTATTCTTAACGGAATTTGATACGGTTTTCGCTAATAGAAAAAGCGAAAAACGAGTAAAATTTGTGTATATAATTTAAGAAAAATGCATCAATGCTTTTAATCTTTACCTACTTGTTGAACAGTGCTTTCGTGAACAGTGCTTTCGTATTCCCCAAATTCATATAATTACTACCAGAAGCATCACTTACAAAAAACTTAACGTACTTACTTAAATTTAATAATGAATATGGTAAGAATATATAATTCTCAAACTAATTAATAAACTGCCTACGGCAGTAAAAAATAAAATAACACCAAAGAATATTAAAAGATACTAAAAACACATTTTGTAAATAATTAAAACTCAAAACAATAATAATTAATTAATAATAATATTAAAACAGGTAATTTAATTAATCTAATTTTATTAAAATTTAAAAATAAGATCACAATAAAAAATTGGAGCAAATTGTACGCTATCTATTAATTATTTATATTTATATCTGACTTATTGTCTAAAATTTATGTTTATATGTATAACTTAGTATGTACGATAACCCATTGTCTAGACAACCCTATTAAGGGTTTAAGACATTAATACAAGGGGCACACTGAAATGATCGGGAATAGAATATTTCGGATTGAGTTACAATAAAACCTTTTTTTGAATTTGAATACTGGCCTCTTAGAACCTTAATGACATTCAAACAAAATTTTTTTTTTAAAACAAAAACTATGTTGGTTTAAAGTTGACACGTCGTTAACAGAAATGGAGCTCACGCGTGAACATTTCCGTGCCATAATTTATCACAATTTTCGTCGCGGCTTATCTCAAGATAAATGTCTCTGCGAACTTGTTTCGATTTATGATGTTGAAGCACCGAGTCAAACGACAATATACCGCTGGTATGCCGAGTTCCGACGCGGTCGTGTGTCGCTCAGCACTGTTTCTTCTGCAGGTCGACCAAGAACAGCGGTCACGCCTGAAAACATCGCAGCTGTGCGAACTATTATATTAGATGACCGTCATGTGACATACGAGCAGATTCGGGCTGTTATCAGTATCGGAATGACTGCAATTCAGTCGATATTACATAATGAGCTGTGTGTAAGAAAGCCAGTTTCCCGCTGCCCGCTGGGTTCCCCACAATTTGTCCGAAGAGCAAAAGGCGGCTCGTGTAGATTGGTGCCGGAATACTCTGCAACGCTTCAACGGAGGGAAGTCAAATTCCGTTTATAATATCGTCTCAGGTGACGAATCATGGATTTATTCATACGAACCTGAAAGAAGACATCAGTCAGCAGTTTGGGTCTTCGAAGACAAGGTCAAGTCAACGAAAGTGGTTGGCTCCCGCAGCATGTCAAAGAAAATGGTCGCTACGTTTGTCTCGAAAAAGGGGCATGTTGCTACAATTCCTTTACAGGAACGCAGAACGGTTACCGCCGAGTGGTATATCACGGTTTGTTTGCCAGAAATGATAGCCGAACTCCAAAAAAATAACCCGAAACGTCGCATCATCTTACATCACGATAATGCGAGCTCCCATACCGCTCGGAAGACAAATGATTTTTTGAAGCAGGAAAACGTTGAGCTGATGAGCCATCCTCCGTACAGTCCTGACCTGAGCCCAAACGATTTCTTTACATTCCCTAGAATGAAAGATTTATTAGGCGGTCAACGGTTTGAAGACCCCCAAGCAGCTGTGGAAGCGTACAAATCAGCCATTTTGTCAACATCAACTTCAAACTAGAATTACCTTCAACCAATCATTAAAACATAATGATTGGTTTGCACGAATGGAAAAGTGCATTAAGTTGAACGGAGAATACTTCGAAAAACAATAAAATACAATTTAGCTATACCGTGCATGTGGTTTTTCTTATTCCCGATCATTTCAGTGTGCCCCTCGTAGCATCTTATTATAATATAAACGTTTGTATATAAATAGATAAACAAATAAATAAATCTATGCATTAAAAGTTATACAATATACTCATAATTACCACACAAAATTTCACATTCGATGCTTCTGCAGCTTCCGTATTAAAATTTAAATAGAGCTTCAAAAGTTGGAACGCATTCGGCCGCCTCAAGATATTCTCTTTAGTGACATGACAAGATGTTTCTACACACAAACATATTTACATAGAGAAAAGACAAGGAAATAGGAAAACCTGTAGATTTGGATACGATAAGTAGACTGTAGAATCTACATAGGTAAATTTTAGGCTAATCTAGAAAAAAAAAGGAAAATTCCAAATATTTGCTAACAAACAAACTTACAAAATTGATTCTCTCTCCTTATATTATTATAGACTAGCTGAGTCCACAAATTCGTACGCGTGGTATTAGGTAAAGCGCCTAACTTTTTTCTTTCTAAACCGATTGAAATGAAACAAACACTAAATGTTAAGGGAAGATTGCTACAATACATCACTGTAAACCACACTCAAATCGGTTAAGCCGTTTCTGAGATTGGCGTGCACAAACGCACAAACAGATAAGAATTCTAAAAAATATTTTTTTTTTTGACTTCGGTAACATAGGTACAACGTGTAAAAATTGTCTTTTCTTAAAAATATTTAACGTACTGACACGGCTCGTTTACGATTTTATTGTATGTACCTATAGAGTATCTTAGATAAGATATCTATACTCTATACATTCGCAGAAAAAGTGAGCGCAGAAACAGAATATATAATTTTTTATAATTTTATAATTTTTTATAGAACAGACTTTATAATTTTTTTATTTATTATAAAAAATAAGTATATATACATACACATTTATTTTCATATAAACTGTTTATTGTGACTAGCTTACACGTTCTGTATTATCTTCGTCCAATATTCAAACGAAATAGATTAAACATTTCTTAATCATCGCCTAATAATAAAAAACCAACGATTAGTATCAATAATAATATTCGTCGTCGGTTTAATAAAATAACGGTTACTTCCAGTTTAATTTTATTCCACGACCCAAGTTTTAACGAGCCGGTATACAGCAGAAATTTCGGACTGTATGTACGAAACTTCAAATTAGTTTCGCGACTCAATTTGTATGTTATACATGGCGAAATTAAATGAGCAACGACATTCGCTGACATTTCGTTTTGGTTGACGTACGAGTCTGAGTTACTTTGTCTCTTTTTTATCTTCTAGCAGTATACTGTTTGACCTAATAGAACCTAACCCATATTCAGTAATGGAAACAGCGATATACGAGGAAGGTGCATGCATAGCTGGGGCACTAGTAGACAATAAATAAAGGTGTTTTGTCTTAAAAGCCACGAAATATAGGAACAGTTAACGTCTGGAACAAATACATGACAAATAGGCTCCTTTAGGCGCACTAAAATCCGTTATACAAAAAATTAGCCTAAGTTTTATTTTGTGAAAATACTTTAGATGTATACTCATGCATACATTTAAAGGAACATGTAGCAGCCCCTAGTCGTGGGATAAATCACAGGCTCGGACACGCACTCAATGGGCGGACGACCAACACGTCTACTTTCGCCTATTGCTCTCGTAATACTCCCGACAGTGACGTGGTTGAACTTGAATCCCACATAATAAGTAAGTACTTTGTCCAACGAATTACGAAGTAATAAATAGACAGTGACAGTAAACACAATATAAAACATTACACAACATACCACGCTAAATGTAAAAGCCTCACATTAAAACCCATACCGAAACAAGAATCGAACAACATAATTTGACTGCGTAATAGCTCCATAAAACTTCAGGGTATTCCCCGCCGCTGAATCGTAGACTAAACAAAACGTTTCGTTTCAAGCATTTATATATTATTATTTTTTTATTATCCAAATCCTGCGATCAGCCCTGTTGGCTATAAGCAGATGTGATGGAGCTGCTATTCGGTTCGGGAGATACCCCCAGTGGGGTACAGCCCTTTTATTTGTGTAGTCAGTCTATAAGCTGACTATTATGGTCAAAGATGTCTCGCCTCTTCTTAAGCCGACGAATGGTTTCTGGCATTGTTAGTTGCCCCGCAAGTTGGTTTGGGTGCTTTTTCAGTCTTGCTTTGTATTTGTCACCATAAGAAGAAATTTCCTGTTCGACTGTTGGCATATCGAGAATTTCATAAAGCTATGTTGTTCTGAGGTACCACGGTGCATTCGATATCTGTCTCAATATATTGTTCTGCATCCTTTGTAGTATAGATAGGTTGGTTGCACAAGCAGTACCCCACAGTTGTATGCCATATGTCCAAATTGGCTTTAGCAGGGTTTTGTAGACGAGAATCTTATTGTCCACCGAGAGCTTCGAATTTCTGCCCATCAGCCAATAAAGACCCTTGTATTTTATGTTAATCTCATCTCTTTTCGTCTTGATATGTTTCTGCCAGGTGAGTCTCCGATCCAGGTGCATGCCCAAATACCTCACGGTGTTGAGATGTACGCATATATATAGATATTTTTTGGAGTTACAATTTTTTTCTATAGATATGAAAGGTTTTCATATAAACAAAAATTACAGTACTTTTCATACACTGTATTCACCTTAATACAGTGTACAGTAGATTTAGTAGAATTACAGTAAATCTACTGTAATTACAGTGTATCTGGAAACACTGCGTGGTACGCACGAGACTAATACAGTCTCGTATTAGTCTCGTGCGTCTCTTCTTGCCCGCGTCAAGAAGAGAGTAAATAAACGCATACACTACAGAACCTAAGAAAAGAGTTAGAATAACGAATAGAGTTGGAATAGAATTGGCCATCTACATATATCAGAACTATTCAATTTGAAAAAAAAAAAAAAAAACAAATAAGGATTTGAATAGAAATTTTACTTACTACTTGCTTATATAATCAATTTCAAAGCATTCGTCATTGCGGTTCGATCACACAGGAAAATTTTAATTTTAATATGCCGATCAATTGTGACTTTAAGTGGCAAAGATTTACTGGAGGTGCTACAAGACGGAAATTCAAATGAACTATTGGAGGACTACCTATTTGAAGAAGAAAGCCTTAATACACCAATTGACTAAAAATATAAGGGACCATATAAAATATATTGGATTTTGTGTGAAGGCACTAATGCTTCCCATCCACTTTTTACTGTACCTAGAATAAAAAGCTGTACCTACGCGGCTTTTATTGATACATTTTTACAAAACGGTTTTATAGACAGAACCTAGAAAACTGTCGTGTGTGAACTCGCTCATACAACTGCAAGCACTGTATGTGTAGGGATTAGGGACGTAAAAATCGCATCTGATAATATTGACCAGATTGACCCATAGAATTACAATGTGATGATTATTTAAACAATAAATAAAATACCTTTCTAGTTAGTCAGCGTTCAAAAATATAAAAAAAAACACGAGAAACGCCTAACATTGTGCTGTACAATATATAAATACTTACAAATTAGTATCCTAACTAACATTATTTAAATGCGAAAAAGAGATTTTTTTCTTTGTCTTGCTTTCACGCCTTAACTACTCAATCATCATCATCATGAAATTTTGCATACACGATTTCAAGGATACAGGAAAAGAGATGGGGTTACCTTTCATGCAGAGAAAAAGTACTGTACCCGAGGGATCAAAAAAAAAAAAAAAAATTAACGCCTTACACATATTCGCAATAAAGATTAAATAAATTGTTTAAACACCTAAAACACCTAACCTAGTTGCATGACTATAATTTTTGCAAGTTTTCGTTAGATTGTCTTAATATTAGTAATAATAATAATAATAATTTATTTGCGATGACCATGGGTAACTGATACCAGAGATGACATTTAGTTTTCTTGTTCCTTCATGACCAACCGATATTCGGTGTGCAAATCTTGACATCTTGATGCTGTAAATGTCGATTGTTGTGTTATTACGGATAATACCATACAATACCATTCTTATAATACCATTCCTTTATTGACATATCGAATTTACGTTATCATTTCATTATTATTATTTTGACTTTCATAATTTCTTAAATTTTAAAAGTAGGTCATGCTTTGTTTCTCGCCCTTATCTGTACTTTCATTTGTAGTTGTTAACTTATTGTTGTAACTCACAATTTTTTTCAATTATCAAGTTTTTTTTTTAAATACTAGCAACTAAAAATGATAAAATGTAATAGCTGCAGATACCTGTAATACTAGCATATAAATGTTTGTTTATATGTTGTTATAAATGTTTGTTTGATCGTAACAGTATGACTTAATGACTTTTTGCTGTTCTGTCGGTGCTTTTTTTATGTTAAGGTCGGCAGACAGGCTGACGGTCCACTTGATGGTAGGTGGCTACCGTCGCCTATAACACAAGCAACGCCAAAGCTGCTGCAAGTGCGCTGCCAACTGCAGTAGGATTAAGGATAGGGGATTAGGAGTGGATAGGGTAATGGGCTCTGGCATCCCTTAACCCTTAACGGTTTCATTAAAACCGTTAATTTATCTATCAAAAAAATCGTTAATAGAATAGTAGGATTTGGTTAAGAGAATATCAAAAAGCCGTTTCTTGTAAATAGGGAAAGGCAACATTTTTATATTTTCTAGCATCTGGTTAAAGACTTTTATTGTTAATAATTTTAGTTGCATAATATTTATAAATAATCGGATAAGCAATTATAAGGATTATAAGGAGTAATTAGTAAGAATAAATTCATAAGCGCAAAATTATCGTGGTCTAGTGTGTCCGTGGTTTGTGAATACTTAACACAGTTTGCCCTGAAACTTTTCGAATCGAACTTTCAATTAATAACTTCGAAAGACGTTTTTAGAATAAGCCCAATGGTTTGAAAACTTGAGGAAGTTTTATAAACTGGCCCGGATTACGGCCAGTCTAATTACTGGCAAAGTGGCTATGCTAAGTGGTCGACACAGCGTACCCAAACTTGGAGATTTTGAGAACTTTGCGCTGCAGGTAATAAAGTTTAAGTGTTTTTGAATTAAATTTAACTAAACAGTTAAATAATCTGAATAGTTCATTTAAAGTTTAAAAAAGCTGATGATTTTGTTAAAGGTGTTATGATGTCAAATAATACAAAAAGTTATAATTGTTAGGAGAATGAGAACGTTTTATTTTTTTATAATTTTGTCTCTCAAAACAGTTTGCACTTGCACTTTCTTTAAAGTATAACTTCGAAAGGAAACGATAACAAAATTTGTATATTATTTTCATAAATGTCCTATTTTCGAAGGAAATAATCGTGACTCATTCAATATTATATGCTATAGGCAAATTGGGTCTCACTCCTATTATTGCCCCTACTATCGGTGTGAGATTATTTGTAAAGCTAATAAAAATGTTTGAATTTGTGATTCCTACTCGCAAGCTGTTATATTAGTCAGTATTATCACGCGTATTAGTTACAAATATTACTACTTTAAGATTAAAGTTAAAAATAAGCAGTGCCTATCTCTCGGATAAGAAACTCAAGATCATCTATACAATTCATATATAATAAAATCGTAAACGAGCCGTGTCAGTACATTAAATATAAAAAAAAAACAATTTATACACGTTGTACTTATGTTACCGAAGTAAAAAAAAATGTTTTCAGAATTTTGTCTGTCTGTCTGTGCGTTTGTTCACGTCAATCTCAGAAACTGCTTAACCGATTTGTATGCAGTTTTCACTGATGTATTATAGCAAGATTTCTGTAACATTTAGTGTTTGTATTATTCCAATCGGTTTACAAACAAAAAAAATATGTAAATTTAAAGAATCACGTCTAATATTCTTTCAATAAAATGCAATAAAATAACTCTTCGGTTGTATTGGGTGAAACTTTAATTAACTATGTGTTATCATCTTTAAAACTGACGATTGAAAGTTTATATAAAGATAAAAATAGATAGTTTAGGGGATTTTGAGATTTCCAATTTATATGATCAATCATATTAAGTAGGGTTCAACTTAGACTGGGAAAATTTCATATATAATATAATTGTTATTTGGGTATTATGCCTTTACTTTCACGCTAATCTCAGAAACAGTTTCATGTGGTTTCCACTGATGTATTGTGGCAAGCTTCCGGTAATATTTAGTGTATATTTCATTCCAATCTGTTTACAAACAAAAAAGTTACGCGTTATTCCGAATACCATGCGTACGAAGTTGCGGGCTCAACTAGTTCTTTTTAATACTCAATATTTAAGAAGTATTTATGCTCGGAAATCGACAAAACCGTTACATGTTTAAATGCAGATGGACACTTACATGGTAATGGTATATGAGCAAATCAACCTGCGACCTATTATTATTATTAAAACTCTTTATTTGTACTATAAACATAAAAAAGCATAAAAAAAAGAAAGAAACAACAAGCAATAGTACAAAAGGCGGCCTTGTCGCTTTATAGCGATTTCTTCCAGGCAACCTTAGGATAAGGAAAATTATATGAAAAATAAAACAATGTGGGTGGTAAAAATCATGGTAAGCTTATGGTAATTTAAAAAACTTTGTACAAATGTCATGAAGTTCCTATATAATTTGCATAGCATTTTATATCTTCATAGGTGATGCAGAATTGAGACAAAATATTTATAATCGAAAATGAAATTCGAGACCTCGATTGTGTAGTTTGTTGAAAGTACTATATATGTCATCTAGGTTGTACACATATTTTAAGCAGAAAAAAATATAATAAAAAAAAAAATAATAAGTGACATAAATTACAATCCAAGAATAAAATAATAGTATTTGAAATAAAATCGTTGCCAAATTATTCTTATGATAATGGCATAAGTTTAAAACATTTGGACTTGAACTAAAAATGATGTTCTTTCTAAACAACAGTATCTTTAAAATAATTGTAAATATGTAATATACAGGCATCACTACTGCTCACCACATCGAGGAAAATAATACTGATATTCGATTTCTGACGTTTGTCGTGATTGAATGTTTCCTCAATTTATCGTTGCATTGTTGAATTTTTCTCCGTAGACTATTTGTTGTTGACTATTTATTTCGAAGAGTTAAAAAGTATTTTGCCAGTATAAAAAGCACTCTTTTAACTTATGACTATGCCCCTTTTACCACTTTCGAAATGGAGCAGATTCCTGGTTCTCTCTGGCGGAAAGCCCAAATTATGGATTGGCTGAAGTCTAAAAATATAAATCACCTTATGGACACGGTCATGGTTCAGTAAGTGAAGCAAATATGTCGTTAAGGATGATTTATATTACACCGGGCCGGGCGCTCACCGGGTTTTTCTCAACGTGCCCCGGCCGGGTTTGCTATTTGTCACCGTGCCGCCGACGGGCCGCCACCGGGCGTTGCCCGTGCCTTGTCATTTCCAAGTACTATTATACTATTTTGTATTAATATTACTATACTAGCTATGCCCGCGACTTCGTATGCGTGGTATTCGGAAAAACGTGTAACTTTTTTGTTTTTAAACAGATTTTTTTTTGTTTTTCAACGAAAATGTGAATTTCGAAATTTCGTCGTGAACGAAAAATTCGTCTCCCTGAGACCTCTTAAATGAGTACCAACACGGGGGGTCTGCGACGCACCGCTCCCGAGATAATTTTGAAAAAGTCCAAAAATGTGAATTTCGAAATTTCGTCTTCACCGAAAAATTCCTCTCCCCGAGACCTCTTAAATGAGTACCAACACGGGGGGTCTGCGACGCACCGCTCCCGAGATAATTTTGAAAAAGTCCAAAAATGCGAATTTCGAAATTTCGTCTTCACCGAAAAATTCCTCTCCCCGAGACCTCTTAAATGAGTACCAACACGGGGGTCTGCGACGCACCGCTCCCGAGATAATTTTGAAAAAGTCCAAAAATGCGAATTTCGAAATTTAGTCTTCACCGAAAAATTCCTCTCCCCGAGACCTCTTAAATGAGTACCAACACGGAGGATCTGCGACGCACCGCTCCCGAGATATTTTTGAAATTCTTTTTTTTTGAAAAAATATTTAAGCAGAAATATATTATACCTACCAGAAATATATTAACATATATTATTTAAAAAATATTATACTTCGAGGCAGTCAGCTTCGGGTTAATTAATTAATTAATTAATTTATAATTTTAACAATTTAAAAAAGAAACTAAATATACATTAAATGATACCACTAAAAAAACTAATAGGTACTATACCCCGAGCGGGCCTCGCGAAGCTGTCTCCGAGCGCACTGTGAAAACAAACATTTTATGAAATTTCGAGATTGGAGCGCTCCGGCCGTGCCCCGGCCGTGCTCCGGCCGGGGCACGGACACGGCCCGGTGTAATATGAATTGATCCATACAAAAGCATACTAATAATATCTTCACCGGGCTCCGGCCGGGGCACGGACGGGGCACGGCCCGGTGTAATATAAATCATCCTTTATGGGAACTATTAGTGCAAAACTAAGTCTATCAAAACAATCAACAAAAATGAGAAGTTGTTGTTTTGCTAAACTTAGTGTACCTATAAGGGAAAATATCAGATTGTTACCACCGCTTCATTGTTCACAGTGTTGCTAACACAGCTGTGTATTTTTGAAACTATAAGTTGTAAAAAAAATTTGAATTATAAAACAATGGTAGGGGATTGGAAGTAGAATGGCACAAGTTGTCGAATCAATTTGAAAGTTATGCCTCTCCCGGCCTACTTACGAGTTGCGTCACAGTCAGAAACGCTAATATTCCCTCTATACTCGTAAATGTTGTCTTTCAATAAAATTATTACTCATAATATATTGTGTTTATGCCTGTGATAATATTAATTTTGCATTTCTATTAATAAGTCATTTGGGCAGTCCGTCTGGCGGCAGTAACCACCCCCTTACAGAAGACCATAGTGAAATAACAGTACGTGTGCTGTTGTGTTTCGGTGAGTGAGTAAGGGATGCCAAAGTCCATTTTCCTATCCCCCTCCTAATCCCTTATGCTTAATCCTACTGCAGTCGGCAGCGCACTTGCAGCAGCTTTGGCGTTGCTTGTGTTATAGTCGACGGTAACCACCTACCATCAAGTGATCAAGTGGACCGTCAGCCTGTCTGCCGACCTTAACATAAACCCTCTTACCGAGTATAATTGTATGTAAAAAAAGTAAGTGCTTACCTATTTTTTTACATCCTAATTTTACAATCCTAACATGTGTACGCGTTGTCAAGGATACAGAGGAGGCTATAATTTTTCATTCGGGAAAAAAGTGTCTGAGCAAAGTATGTCAATTCATGCATGTCATGTTAATATATAGTAAAGTGCTTCTCTATATTTTTTTAACTTAGAGTTGCGACCCCTTGAGGATGCAGAGCAGGAAAACAAAGCATAGCAGACCCTGCACATTTAATAATTTTTTTTAATGTGAAGATTGTCAGACAGGTTGAAGGTCCACTTGATGGTAGGTGGCTACCGTCGCCTGTAAGTGCACTACCGAAAATTGTGCCATTAAAGATAAGGAATTGGGAAGGAATCGGTAGAAATGGCCTCTGGCATCCCTTACTGATACACAACAACACATCTGCTGTCATTTCACGGTGGTCTTCTGTAAGGTTGCACATTGCATTTGATTTAAATATAGTTACAATAAAAAGAAAACTAACTAAGAAAACTAAGAAAACTAAACTAATTGACATATTAATATGCCGTCGCTAAATCACGTGATACATCAAATACATTATATTCTTTCGAACTTCGTTATCCTTTTTAAAATGTTACTTTGACTAAGGCCCCAGGGTCTCTCAATTTACTTATTATACTAAACACTAATGAAGTTAAACAACATCCTTTAAATTACTATAGTTATCATACTATAGTGTTAAGTAAAACTCTTTTGTTAGAAGGTTTTAACACTGAATATGTATAGGGAGAAATGGGTCTATGAATAAAGGCTTTCCTTGTGATAAAACGCTATATAGAATAGAGCTCAATATTGACTCGGTAGTATTTGTTCCTGTCGTGTTAGAGCCTTCAAATGAAATACCAGTTGCAAATTTCGCATGCACGTTCAAATTTCGGAAACATTTTCGTATCTAAAATTTAATTAATTTGTCAATGTTAAAGGAAATCGTACTTATCGTTGATTTATTCCTAACTAATTACTTCAACATTATGTATGTTTAACTTGGTTTAGGAAGACCTCTCGCATATATTCTGGAAGTAAAAGTTTTACATCATTTTTGTTCTATTTATGACTTATTGTTCATCATTTCACGAGTGCATGGCATTAGTCCTTCGGTAACCAACATGAATTGGACCTACATGAACCATACCGATGAATGAATAACATCTAACACATAGACGCAAAGTTGCCTGTCTGTGTGTATTCTATAAGATGTACTTCGGAGAGTGTGCTCGAGAGCTGCATGAGATCATACCGTCTTCCCCTTTCTTCTATCGGACATACAGACGTACGGCTGGTTACCATTCTCACCTTGTCGATATCCCTCTAATTCGGACCAAGCGCTTTAAAACATCTTTCGTGATGCGCACTGCTAAGGATTGGAACTCCCTGCCGGCGTCTGTATTTCCGAGCTCATTTAACCCAAATCTTTTCAAGGTTCGAGTGAATAGGCATCTTCTGGGTGAGCTCGCTCCATCTTCGGCCTCATCCTTCCTACATGGATAGATGCTGGTCAAGAGCAAACCCATCTATAATAAAAAAAAAAAAACATGAAGTGGACCGTCAGCCTGTCTGACATCCCTTATAATTGAAAAAAAAAATGGAATAACAATAATTAAGTAATATTTAAATCTGTTTAAAAATTAAAGTTCATATGAAATTATTATCTCATACAAAAACAGATATAAAAATAATAATAATCTATACTTTAATAATAATAATCAATAGTAAAAATAGAAGCTGAAAATGATTTTGACGAGCCCTTGGTTGAGTGGTCAAGGTGCTCGTATTAATGCTCTGTCCCATGGATCCCGAGCTCGATTTACGAGAGCGTCAAATTTGGCAATGAACTTTTCGAAATTGGCTTTGGTCTGGATCTGGCAGGTAGTGACAGGGCACACTGTGTTCAGCAGTTATTTGGGCTGCTTTTCTGATGGCACTCATACAGCATGGTCTACTTGAAGGGGGTTACCGTCGTCGTCTATTAACACAAGCAACGCCACAGGTGTTGCAATTGCGCTACCGATCTTAGTACAATTGAGGATAAAGGATTAGGAAAGGATAGGAACATGGGGTCTGGCATCACTTACTCACTCACAGAAAAAACAACAGCACACATGCTGTTATTTCACTGTGTTCTTTATTAAAGTGGTGGTTATTTCCTCCAGAGTGCCCTCCAATGTTGCCATTTGAGAAATCCTAGCGTGTTTATAACGGCTAAACACAGAGTAAATAATCGCTGCCGCTGTATTCATTTAGACAAGGACTAACATCAGACCGAGCACAATTTTTACCAAAATGACTGCAACCTAATGACATACGAATTTAGGTACAATATTGCACTACCAATTTTTGTAGCTTGTACTTTTGAGACAACCCAACAGATTTAAAATTGGAAGGTTTTTCTTAAATATGTATTGTTAAAATAAGAAAAAATAAATAAAAGTAGCCAATTAAAACTTTAGTACAGATGTTACTTAATTTATCAGCTTAAAAATATGTCGCTGAAAACTTTAGTAGGTACTGTGACGAGGAAGCTTTTTTTTGAGGCAGTAATTTACTGTTTTTTTTTAATTTTTTTTATGTTAAGGTCTGCAGACAGGCTGACGGTCCACTTGATGGTAGGTGGCTACCGTCGCCTATTACACAAGCAACGCCAAAGCTGCTGCAAGTGCGCTACCGACTACAGTAGGATTAAGGATAAGGGATTAGGAGGGGGATAGGGAAATTGGATCTGGCATCCCTTACTCACTCATCGAAACACAACAGCACACGTGCTATTATTTTACGGTAAGGGAGTGGTTACTGCCGCCAGACGGGCTGCCCAAATGACTGCGAAAACGCAGTGTGCCCTGCCACTACTTTCTAAATCCAGACCAGAGCCAAATTTGAAAAGTTGATTTGAATAGTTGACCCTGCCGGGAATCGAACCCGGGAACCCTAGAACTCTAGAATATAATTTCTTGTATAAAATTCTGCCCTATTCAAACTTTTTTAATTATAGTCCAATGTGCTCTGTATTTTTATCTAAGTTTCAATTTTACTCTAACAAGTCAAATTAGTGGTTCCATTGTTGCTCACGTGTTGTATGTCATCTCACCTTGATAAAGGGTCAAATGTTCTTTGAATATCAAATGTCACTATGCGGTCTCTTGGTGAGGGTCGAACTGCGCGAATTACAGGACAAACTGAATTAAAAGAATATTAAACAGAAATTCATATTAGAATTAATATTATTTGCTCAGACGTTAATTAAATTACGATATTATCGTTTCGTTATTAATTTACGTTTAATGGCATGACGCAGTGGAATTGTATTTTATTTTATTGTTTTTCAGTTAAATAAGAAAAATAAATAGAGCCGCGGCGGAGTGAATAATCACCGTGGGTTTTAATAACTGTAATTATTTGATAATAATATGTTTACCTTTGGCCTTTTCCTGTTACCCCATATTAACAACAAAATTTTGTTGTTACAAGATGTTATGTTAAAACAATAAAATAATATCTTGTAAATTTTAAACATAGCTTTGTATATGAAATAAAAAGTCTAATATTTTGTGTTGAGTAAATTTTAAAATTTAAAAAAATTCGCCCAAAGTACTTTACAAGTTTTTCATGAAGTCATTTTGATTTTTTTACTCTTACTTTATAGGGAGAAACGAGGAGAAAAAATGATTCCACATTTAGGCAAATTATTGCAATGTTCTGTTAACTAAATTCTGTTAACTATAATTACTTTCTAACTAAAAATATTTTTAAAGTTTCAATTTAATTGTAGAATGTAGGTTTTCTCGGCCGGTATCCATATGAGTTGTGGGTTTCCGGGATGATGGCCCAGGTCTGTTGGAAATTCTTCCAAACGTTTCGTCAACAACTGCGGTTGACATCTTCAGTGGTGTAGTCCAAGTTAGAAGAAAAAGTACATCACATCACTGCACTTCACTTCTGCACTTTTCGACTTCTCGAGCGAGACTGATTTGTCGACTGGAATGTGTCTATATTTAAACTTAAATTTATATCCCCACCCCGTGGTTGAATTGGTGGGGTGTGGTCACTAGGAGAGGGGTTATAATGCCCTCTCTTTCTTTCATTATTATTATTATTCCTGCGTAGTGCCGGATACCAAATGTTGTGTAGCCTTAGATTTTCCTCCTTCCTGTTGAAATTATTTGGATGCTTGAAAATTTCAATGGCTTCCCGATTAAGGCGTGAGTGATAGTGTACCTCGGATGACAGAACTAATGTGTTTTTGAAAAGGATTTTATGATTGCCTTCAGAAAAGGCGTGTTCAGCTACTGCCGATTTTTCGGTCTCTCCTCTGCGACAGTTGCCCTTGTGTTCTTTAATTCGGGTGTTAATGCTGCGTTTTGTGGTGCCGATGTATACTGCGCCACATTCACAAGGTATTTTATATACCCCTGTCGAGGATAACGGATCCCTTGGGTCTTTAACTGAACCGAGCAGGTTTCTGATTTGGCTCGTGGGCTTATATATGGCCTTGATGTTTCTGCTCTGTAGCATTTTTCCTATGCGATCCGTTACTCCTTTAATATATGGGAGGAATGCTCTGCCTTTATCTGGGTTTTTGTCTTCGGTATTAGTCCTGTTTCTCCTCGGTTTTATCGCTCGCTTAATTTCAGTGGGTGTGTATCCGTTGCACCGTAGAGTATGGCTTAAATGTTCCAGCTCTTTTTGTATCTGTGTTGGTTCGCAGACTCGTTTCGCTCTATCAACCAGCGTCTTAATCATAGCTCTTTTTTGTTGAGGGTGATGGTTGGAGTTTTTGTGTAAGTACCTATCTGTGTGGGTGGGCTTCCGGTAGACTTTATGTCCCAGGCTACCATCCTCGTTTTTAGAGACCAACACGTCCAGAAATGGGAGTGTGCCATTTTTCTCTGTTTCCATAGTGAATTGTATTCTTGGGTGGATGCTATTGATATGTTTAAGAAACATATTCAGTGCTTCCTGTCCGTGGCTCCATATTACAAATGTATCGTCTACGTATCGAAACCAGCATGAAGGTTTCTGAAATGCTGTTTCTAGAGCAAGTTTTTCAAACGATTCCATGTAGAAGTTGGCCACGACAGGGCTGAGCGGACTCCCCATTGCCACACCATCTACTTGTTCGTAGAATTTATTATTCACTTGGAAATAGGTGGTGTTCAGAACATGTTTGTATAATGACACTATGTCTTCCGGAAAGATTAGGCTTAGCTTTTCAACTGTCTCTTTCACCGGGACCATTGTAAAAAGGGAAACGACGTCAAAGCTCACTAGAATATCTGTTGGTTTTATTGTCATGTTTTCGATCTTTTCTACGAAATGCGCCGAGTTCAATTTAATTAATATTACATTTAATAAAAATAATAATTATTACTAAAGTTAAAGTTAAGTTAAAATTAATAATAATACACAGGGTCGTTAATAATTTCGTTTTAATAATGTTTCGTGTTTGAACATTATTGTAAACAAACCAGTTCTCTGGGAAGCCTTTTATACTCAGATCGAAGCATAAATCCTCACAAGGGCAACGAAAATGTTTATTCAAGATTTTGTTGTGTTTCGGAGGGAATTCTAAATCGATGTTCGATTTAGACATAAATTTATGTGCATAAACAACATTTAGTTTTATTATTTTTATTTTAACCTTCACTTAAAAATAACAGAAGGCCAATACTTTTTTTTTTAAATAATGGTAGGTGTTTAGGGTCACCTATTAAGACGTTCAAAGATTTTATTTTTGTGAAAGTTGGGTAGGCTTTTCAAAAAAAAAAAAATGTAATTGGTGACCATCGCTCATTAACATAAATATGGCCATTGGCGCTGCGTGTGTCTGCCGACCTTAGTGAGATAAGGGATAAAGGAAGAATAAGGATGGCACAGGTAAAATGGATTCTGATGTCACCTACTCACTCACTGAAACACAGCGGTACACATGCTGTTATTCACGTAATCTTCTGTAAGGGAGTGGTTTCTGCAACCATACGGGCTGCCCATTTTATGAGCGTGAATTCAAAAAATTGTATGCCCTGCTAGTACTAAAATAAAATTAAAATAGGTACGTCTAAGAGGAATAAAACAAATGAACCAATTCATTGTTTTAATCAAGGAATTTTTTTTTTTTTTTTTTTTTAATGTTATGTCGACAGACAGGCTCATGGTCCACTTGATGGTAGGTGGCTACCGTCGCCTATAACACAAGCAACGCTACAGGTGCTGCAAGTGCGCTGCCGACTACAGTAGGATTAAGGATAAGGGATTAGGAGGGGATAAGGAGATGGGCTCTGGCATCCCTTACTCACTCACCGAAACACAACAGCACGTATATATGCTGTTATTTCACGGTGGTCTTCTGTAAGGGGGTGGTCACTGCCGCCAGGCGGGCTGCCCAAATGACTGCGAAACGCAGTGTGCCCTACCACTACTTTCAAATCCCTATTACTACTTTGTAGCATAGGTATAATTGGATGAACTTTACGAACAATACGACTAAAATTATTTCGTACC
Organism: Bembecia ichneumoniformis; assembly: GCA_910589475.2. Taxonomy (NCBI): domain Eukaryota; kingdom Metazoa; phylum Arthropoda; class Insecta; order Lepidoptera; family Sesiidae; genus Bembecia; species Bembecia ichneumoniformis. The sequence goes on along the minus strand of OU342537.1, from coordinate 3,118,308 downwards.
ATTTCTTTTTCTTTCCACGCCTTTGTTGGTTACATAAGTCACTTCATGTTTGGTCAAATAGGTCAAATCAAATCAAGTATTACCTACTTTATGTTTAGATTCGATTAAGAAATGCTTTGGTTGGTTATACCAATTTTGTTTGATTTATAATTTATGTAAAGGCCATTATTAGGCAGGCGACGATCCACTTGACGGTAGATGGCTACTGTAGCTGCCCCTTGTCGTGGGATGTGTCACAGGCTCGAACATGCACTCAATGGGCGGACGACTATGAATGCGTGTTAATTGCGCCTATAACTCTCGTTTTACTGACGTGGTGCGCACGAGACAGTATTGCCCGCGTGAGGAAGAGAGTAAATAAATGCATACACTACTACCGTCGCCTATAAAACAAGCAAAGTCAAATGTACTGCAAGCGCAATGTCAACATTAGTAAGATCAAGGACTTATCCTTAGAAGAGGATAGGGAAATGTGGTCTGGCATCGCTTACTCACTCACCGACACACACATGCTGTTATTTCGTTGTAGAGGGGTGGTTACTGCCTGCAAACGGGCTGCCCAAACGACTGCGAAACGTAGTGTGCTCCGCCACTATTTACCCTGCCGGGAATCGAACACTGAACCCTTAAGACAGAGCGCTTAGATAACCACTTTAACCACTCGATGTATTAATAATATTCAATTAAATGTACTTGTCTAACCCGTTTAGCTGCAGTAAACATTAGCTTACAGAGGACCACAGTAAAATAAGAGCTCCTGTATTGTGTTGATAGAGTAACGAAGTAACGTTCATATTTCTCTATCACCTTCGAATCCTTTATCCTTTCTCATACTAAGGTTGACAAAGCAGCTTGTGTAATAATCGACAGAAGCCCCTTACCGTCAAGTGGACCTTCAGCCTGCCTGGAAAACTTTACATAACAAAAACATTAACTTAATGAAGTTTAACAATTCTAAATTATTAATATTTGGTCTTATGCAATAAAGATCCTTTTACTTCATCGTTGATTATAAGTGCAATGTCATAAATTGAAAATTTTACATACATATTTCTAAAAATACAAAAATTGCACAACAAAATTGAGTATGCTGTGTCCTCTTATAAAATCACTATAGAACGTTTCCCAGGAAATAGTGATAATTTGAAGCCCAGACTTGGGGAAACCCAAATCACCCCCCATGTATGTTCTATATTTTTTTTAGTTTTCGAGTAATGACAATTTTTCGAGTTTTTCTAACTACATTTTCAATGACCTTTATGGACGTAGTGGCCAAACTAAAAGCCCCTGTGTTTTCCTAGTAGTCTAAGATCCCACCGTAAAATACCTGTTATTTGATCGAAATGTGATTTAAATAAAAGGCAACGTCGCAGGGTTGCCTATCAAAATCTTAACAATATTAACCTTAACCATAATTATTTTTTTATTTTATTTTTTATTCATTTTTATTATTAATTATTTTTGATACTTTTTGATTAACAATCGCACATCACTTCATATGGTTTGTTAACTATATGAAGTGCCATCGAGAAGAGACTGTGGATTGGTCTCTTTTCTATGGTCTTCTTTTCTATGATCTATCTCTTTTCTTTTCTAGCATCTGGGACCCCAAGAGTTGCGGCAGACTAAGAGGTGGCAACCAATTTTTTGTTTTAGTTATTAAATCAGTCTCTTTTCTACGGTACTTCACTCTTTTCTCTTTTCTACGGCTGCGGTATTTGCAACCGCAATGGTCTTACTTGCGGCAAGATTTGCAACCCTGCGACGTTGTATGACCGCAAGTGTAACCTTTTATTTAAATCACCTTTCGATCAAATAACAGATAGGTGCAGAATTTTACGGTGAGATCTTAGACTATAAAATTATGGGAATATTACAATTATTTTGATAGATATTTTATAAGTAATAATGTTACTTAAACTCACTGCTATAAAACATGATATCTTCGATATATTATACCGCAGAAGCAATCATTTCGACAAACATAAGTATGTATGCTTTGTAGCACTTATGCTTAACGAAAATTCCTCTTTAAAGCACTTCTAGTAATAGAACTCAGCGACACCCACAGTTCAATAAATATTCAATTGTGCAAATAAATTTCAGTTTGTATTCAAACAAAATCGACAATCAAAGTCCGATAAATCCACTAAAATGTTCAAATGTAAATTAAGATCGAAACGTGTGATTTGGAACCTTATTCAAATACGAGAAAGGTTCAAGTTTAATTGCGTTTATTTATTTCGATACAGGTGTTCTAATTTACATTGTCAATTTGATATCAATATTAACGTGGAATTAAACCTACTATACCCAGTGGGATGACTTTTGACTTTTAATTGACGGATTCATTTGAACATTCGTGAAATGAATAATTTAATGAGAACTGAGTATAATATAATTTCTATAATGTTTGGTGCATCATTAAATATTTAATAAGTCCCACAGACGTAACAATAATATTTTATATAGTATTTTTAAGCGATAAATATACATTTTTGTTGCGTGACAACCTATAGGAATTGACATATATAATAATGTGAACTTAGTAGTGTTGTGAAGGCAAAATATATAATTTAGCATCTTACGCCGTGCTATTTTATAATTAATTTATATTATATTTGACCATATTAATATAACATATTATAGCCATGTCTGTGCTGGGCCCTTAGGTTAAGCTATATTTATGGTTAAATACTATTAAAAATAATTAACGAAAAACTTTATAAGATCAGAAAAATATGTACTAGTAATTTCTACCTTCCCACACAGTCGCTGTTGTAATATACTCTAAAATATTAAAATATTACAATAATGAATGCAATACGTTGCCGTAATTGCATTCATTATTTATCGATGTTCTCGTCTGTCATAACGGTGACGGATGACAGGTTTCTTAATCTGTCCTGCCGGCACATATTACCTGCTCTGTGCTCGCGCGGATATAGTTGGTCGGTTCGCCTGACAAAGAAAGGTACGAACGCACGCGCGCACCGAATTTTACGGTTGTGATGTGATATTGCGACATCAAGGAACATCGTTAAATCGCACATCGTCTGACCCGCAAGGTGGTCTGTCCGAGAGTAGCAGAAGGCCAATTCCTATTTCGGTTATTGCGTATGCTACAACAATATATAATACAATACTACGAGTATACTTATAAAGTTGTTTGTCCTGACTAAATGTAGAAAACTGAAATTTGTAATGTTATTTTATAACTTAAGCAACCGCTAAGAAAGGATTTCTGAAAATATAAACTCCGTGCGAAAACGGAGGTGGGCTGGTCGCCCTTTTGTGTATGCTATCTAGGGCGCTAACGGGGCACTGCCGCCTCAATAGGCACCTTAAAGCAATGGGGCTCACTAGTACGGGAGAGTGTCGCTTCTGCCATGAGGCAGAAGAAACACCAATGCATATCCTGTGCGAGTGTGGCCCTCTGATGCACAAGCGCAGTCACATCCTAGGAAGCCACACAATGGCTTGTGAAGATGTGAAGAATGCCTCTATCAAAAAAGTACTACAATTCCTTAACGTGGTAGGTATAGGCAGAGAGCTTTAGTTCACGTGGCGATCACAATATTTCAGCAATGGACGACGTGATACTGGTACTCTAGCAGACAGAAATAGCCACTAAGACAAGATAAAGATAAAGATGGTCGCCTTTTATGAAATAATCATAAAAGGTTTTTTCGTCAAATGTATAGTCATGTTTGCTACATGTAAGAATAGGAATTGATTACAACTAAAATATGTAGAAGCTATATCTCGTTTAATGGTAAACTTTTGTTTTGCTGGTACAAAATTTTTTTAGTAATGTTCAAGTATTTTTCTAATATGCACTAAGGCTATAAACGATTTAATTTAAAATAGGCATATTTCCTAAGAAAAGCAAATAGTAAGAAGATATTTTGGAATATTCACTGCCACGAGTCTCTGGGGACCAGAAATGTAGGGTTCTTTCGGATTCGGATAACGCGCGATATATGAAAGAGAGTTAACAATGTGAAAGAAATACATTTTTCATATATATATATACCATACGTTAATATACAGTCGTATAGGATGACGAGTATTTTCCAATTTACAGGCAATTTTCTAAAAATACTGCGCAGTTTAGGTTCAAAATAATAGGCATGATGACGGTATCTAAAAAATTACTCGTTTTTTGTATTAAAATTGAGATTAATAAGATTTTCAATAAAATAGAAGTATAAATAACTGCAATCGGCCATGTTAACTGTAACAATCAGAGCGAATGACGTCACTCCCAGGTAAGTGCCATCGTGTTGCTTGACTTTGCTTTGACAGAATGAAAAATCTGATGAGACGTCGGCTTGTGACGCACATCTCATCAGAAGCGACGCCATGACACCTAAGAGCGTTTTCGCGCGTAATTCAAAATAGATTAAAAAACATTCAATAATTCGCGTTGAAATTTAGTTTTTTGCTGAAATATTGTTTTTTTCGGATAAGGGAATTTCAAAATCTGTCATCATGCCTATTATATATAAAAACCTTTCTCGATTGTCGTTCTTTGCACTAGTGAAAACCGTGTTAAAATCTGTTGGGTAGTTTAAAAGAAGTATAGACATAGACTAGGTAGAAGTCGAAGTCAGCGTCTATCGCCGTCTATTGTCGTTTTAATATTTTTTTTATAAATACAGAGTAGTTGCAGCGAATTGGTATGCGGTGTGGTTACACCTTACGGCCACGGGCGTCCGATGGCGCAGCTCTCGGTGAGATTTCCTTTTGAATTTTCTCAGGAAATTAAAAATTGATTGCCCGGATTTAATATCAGCGGAGGAAAGGTATACAAACGGTTGCGTTTTTATTTTCATTCAAAAAGATTAAAGATATAGAATATATAGAGAGGGAATTGAGAATTTTTTCCTACAAAATTTTTTATTCTGATCGCCGTAATGAGGATGCCCATGGCGTGGCCAAATAGCCTTGTAATGTTGGCAATGGACTGAGCAATTTTGTACCACGTGGTTCTAAATGTCACATTACGGTTTCTTTCGTCTTGCGCGATTTATACAGTTGAAAATATTTTTTTCATTCTAGTTTACCCAAATCTAAAGGAATAACTTTTACTAGGAAAATAAATACAATTGACTACTGGTATAATCTATGTCATACTCAATTGGAAAAGGTACCGACCATAAGAGATCTGGGGGTTTTTCTCGATTTCTCGATTGGTCACGGCATACAAGGGAAATGGGGATTCATTTTTATGTATAGAGATTACGGCATACATTTAAACTTATAGTTTGACGATAAGTTTAAATGTAGACGTCGTCATCGAAAAGCATGTGCAGACCTGGACAGAATGCTAAGCTGAAACAGGATAAAGGATCAGGATAAATATAGGGGAATGGACTATGATACATAATCGAGTTTGTCACAATTAATCTCTACTATAACTCATCCCAAGAAATTTCATTAGAAAACGATACTTTTTTTTAAATATTTGCCGAACATTGGGTCTGTATGTAAAAAAACTTAAATGCGTAGTGTGATGGATTCCTTATTCGTACAAAAGGAGGTGAATACATAGATAATAACACGAAATTGCAGCTAGTGTTGATGCGGGGTACAAACGACCCCGCGGTCCCCACACGAGTCGACCCCCTATTATCTCACTCACACCCTTCTCACGTATTCCATCACAAATATCACAAATAATATTTTTTTCTTTTTATACAGAACAGAACGATACAGTTCTTTGTTGTGCTCTGGTAATATTTTTTTGGTTGTATTTTATTTATATATTTTCTTATTTCTTTTATTAATCTTAACACTACATATACAAATTACAATAGAGATTAAAAGTTTCAAAATGTAGTTGGCTTGTGTAAAGGTCGTCAGACAGGCTGACGGTCCACTTGATAGGAGGTGGCTACCGTCGCCTATAAAACAAGCAACACCTTAGGTGCTGTCCATAGCAGGCTTAAGGATAAAGGATTACGAAGGGTTAGGTAAATGGGCTCTGGCATCTCACTTCACGATGGTCTTCTGTAAGAAGGTGGTTACTGCCGCTAAACGGGCTGTCCAAAAGCGTAAAGGCAGTCCGAATTTATGTCCAAGTTTGAGTACCTTAGGGACATTTTTGATATAAGTTTCAAGAAGATGTCAAATATAGTTTTTAAAGAAATTTACGATTCCACCCTAAGATGTTTATTGTAAAAAAAATTTACATAATAGGTATATTTAAAAAAAAAAAACAGTATCAACCCTTGTCTTCTAACCTTCCTAATTTTAGTTTTAGAAACTAAAATTGACAGAGTTAGACTAGCTCGATACGGCTCTCGGAAGAAATTTCAGCCTATAAGTGTGTGGAGCCTCCGCGGTATGGCACTTTTTCTTCTGCAAGCTTTATAGCGTTCTCCTGGGTCTTCTATGGACTCCTTGCTTCCAATCGTGCGTGCCAATTAATGTGTTCTCTAGAGTAGCCTTCAAAATGTAAATAGATGCTTTCGAGTTTTGGACCATTTGCGGGTCTAAATGGCTTCAAGTTTGCTTCAGCTGAGCGCGTTTTCGGACTCACTACGTGGAAGGTGATTTTTAATTTTCTCCCGCGTTGTCGTGCACCTTGTTCGGCCTGTTCGTGGTCTGAGAATATTGGATCCTGTCTCTTCAAATCCCTGAAGCACTCTTTGAACGGTTGATAGCGACACACTATCTCGTTATATAACGCAGACTGCGCCCGTCTTTAAGCATTGTCAGTATTCTGTAACACTCTTCAGGGGCCTGTTTTTAATTGAATTTGATCAGAATAATGGATTTTTACATAAGAAATGCCATATTTATATGATAGAAAAGAAACATTGTTGTTAGAATTTTAAAAATCTTTGTTTTTAGGTATCCGTACGTCCGAATAAAAAAACGGAACCCTTATAGGATTCCGTCTGTCCAACCATTCCTCTCCCCCGAACTTATCTCCGAAACTAGAGAACCTAAAATTTTGAAAAAAATACAGAAATTAGTTTTCTACTTATAGATTATAGGAAAACCTATAAGAAGTCCATGATATTAAAATAACATGGTAAATCACTCAATATCGTACGGAACCCTCTTCACGCGAGTTCAATTGGTCCCGTTTTTTTATTTATGGTTTTTGATACAATAATTAAAAAGAAATAAAAGGGTTTTCCTCCTTCCTATATAAATGTATTATGGAATAAACTTGATTTAGTTTTTATTTTAAAAGAATTGTTCAAAAATTTTGGAAGTTATCGTATTTTTTATAACCGACCCGCTTTCTTTGTGGCCCAGCGTATATAATTATATTTAAAAAACTAATCACACTTCGAAGCTTCCATTGAAACTTTCATATGAGAGCGATCAACGTATAGCGTTTTAAAGCTCTCCGGCAACTAGTATGTTCTTGTTTAAATTTTTTATTTTTCAGTCATTACACCATTTTACGGTTACTGTTTGAAGCGCGAATGAGACCAAGCATTTTCTTCAAAGTTGTTAATTGTAATTGAGTTTCAACACTTAATTGCCGGTAGTTGGGTGTTTCGTAATAAACTTGATCGGTTATTCCCTAAGTTGTACGAAAAGAAATTACAGCTTGGTTAATTATTGTTTATTATTGTAGGGGTTAATAGGTTGCAGTGGAATAAGAAAGAAGCAGTTATGCTTTGTAACAGTATATTTACAATATATACATGAGAAGGATTTTATGAGTATGTACAGCTTAGAAGTTGTTACGAAACTTACTTAACACTTCTAATTGTTTTTATATATGCTACATATTATGTACAGCCAGCTCTCTAGTAGGTTCCAAAGCATAGAGGTGATATCCAACAATTATTATACTTAAATAATTTCTAGTTTGTTGTCTGTAAATAAGGCCATTATAATTTGTTATTTAAAGTGCTTTTAAATAATGCTTTAATACCGCATTAAAATCAGTTGCATGGTTTAGGAGTTAGAGAACATACAGATAAGACGCCCGTTGCCAGAAGTAGTATTTTTCAAATAGTGATAAAAAAAATTCAAATATTTGCTAACAAACAAACTTACAAAATTGATTCTCTCTTACAGACTAGCTGAGCCCGCAACTTCGTACGTGTGGTATTCGGTATAGCGCGTAACTTTTTTGTTTGTAAACCGACTGGAATGAAACAAACACTAAATGTTACGGGAAGCTTGCTACAATACATTAGTTAAAACCGCATTCAAATTGGTTAAGCTATTTCTGGGATTAGCGTGTACAAACGCACAAAGAAACACACAAGATTCTAAAAACTTTTTTTGACCTACGTTTACAATATTATGTACAAATTGATTGATTTTTTTTTTGAAAAATTACTTATACACGGCTCTTTAACGGTTTTATTATAAAAATGACAGAGAAAGTATAAAGAATCAAAAATTAAAAAATTAACTGTATTTTTTACTTAGTATCTATTGAAATATAAAATTAGTAATTGTCCATAAGTATTGAAATTTATTGAAGGGTTGCTTATCGCATGATTTTAATAATAGACGCCATCACTATAACTCGCCGTCTAGAGGGCGGGTTGCATGATTGCAGCGCAACGCTGCAAACCTACATCAATTTATTGTTTTTTGCCGCGCGATTAAAGGTTTTACGCGGTGAGTTATGGGACCCACTTCATTAATGTCAAACCGCTTAGTTTATCGCGCACTATTTGCCGCCATTTTAACAGTAATCGTTTCATAAGTATCTTTACCAAGAATTAGTGTATAATAAAGATTTTAAATACTAACAATATAATAGCGAATATGCCTTTAGTTCAAAAAAGGCTTAAATATTTTTTTCATCAACATTTTTGCTTTAGAATTATGTCTATGTAAATATTTTTTTTAATATTAGGTATCTCTTGTTCTTTAAGAAAATAATTATTAAAAAGTGCAAAAAAATTGCGGGAAATTCAAAATACTTGAAACGATCAGTTCGAATGTGACGTCAAAGTCTATTATGAAATGTCAACAAGCGTGTAAATGTTTGTGATTTTTAACATTTGATTGTATATTGTGACGTCACGACAAGGGCGCCAAAAGGACGGGTGTTTAAAGAGCCTGTTACACATTCATCCTATTTTTTATTTATACTCTTTTTATTAGACTTTTTGTATTTTTTAAGATTGATCCGGCTCGAAGGACCAGAAAATATAGTTGTCACTGAGCCTGGACCTGCCTCTGGTTTTTCTCGATTTCCCGTATTTCCCATAATTTTTAATCAGCAATTCATCAGCTATCGATAACAGAGCCCGTAGTTGTTAGTTAATTTTAAATATTTTTTTTTACTAAATTTCTGTTTTTTGGACGGTATTTTTTTAAGGTTATATAACGATATAACCTTTCGTATGAAAATATTAAAAAAAGTGCATTAGGTAAAGTTCATTAAGGTGTAACCAGATTATATAACATAGTTACATAGCATGTTTTATATATTATGTTATAAAACACGATGATGCGTCATAATGCGATAGAGATAATTGTAGACATGTAAGATAACGTTGGTTTTTTTTTTAAATCTGTACAGTCTTGTTTTGTGTTGCAATGTTATACAGCAACATTAAATAACAACCGTTGGGTTAGGTTGGTTAGGGTGTTTGCCTTGGACTTACGCTCTGTTCTAGGTTTCCCGGGTTCGATTCCCGGAAGGGTCAACTTTGAAAACTTCATTTTTCAAATTTGACTCTGGTCTGAATTTGGAAAGTAGTGGCAGGGCAAACTGCGTTTCGCAGTCATTTGGGGAGCCGGTGTGGAGGCAGTAACTACTCCCTTTCAAAAAGACCACCGTGAGATAACAGCACGTCTGCTGTTGTGTTTCGGTGAGTGAATAAGGGATGCCAGAGCCCATTTCCTACCCCCTCCTAATCCTTTATCCTTAATCCTACTGTAGTCGGCAGCGCACTTGCAGCAGCTGTGGCGTTGCTTGTGTTACAGACGACGGTACCCACCTACCATCAAGTGACCATGTAATTAATGTGATCATTAATTTTTGCATGCCTTTGTAAAACGGCGAAACATGATGTTCCTTTTGTAACTCCTTTGCAACACCTTCTACACCATGTTTTAAGCAAATAAATAAATAATAATAATTATTATTATAAGATAACATTGTTTTTTTTAATGTCCGACAGTCTTGTTTTATGTTGCAATATTATACAGCAACGTTAAATAACGTAGACCTGTTATACATGTTATTTCATTTGGACCCACTATTAGATGAATAAGATTCTTGTTCATCATTGTGATAAAGGAATTTTTCACAGCTGGATGAGAGGCTAACTGTATTCTGGTATTCTTGCTTTCTTATGCAAAAGTCTCCAGACAGGCTCACAAGTATACTACAAAGTATAACAGATTGGGAAAGGAAGGGCAAATGTGCTCTGGCATCCCTTACTTACTCACCAAAACACAGTAACATACTTGTAATACATGCTGTCATTTTGCGGTGGTCTTCTGTAAATGGTTGGTTACTGCCGCCAAACGGATTGCCTGTACCTCTACCATGAGTTATAAAGACCGCACTCGTTAGAGAGAGCGTAAAATATTTATATGGATAATTGTCAATTTGACATTGACAGTTGACAATTTTTCATATAAATGTTTTACGCTCTCGCTAGCGAGTGCGGTCATTGTAAACTCATGGTAAAAGTACAGAGGCTCTAGTATGAGTTTACGATACTACACCAATACTACACTCGCTAGCGAGAACGTAAAACTTTTGTATGGAAAATCGTAAACTGTCAATGTCAAATTATCAATTTCCCATATAAATGTTTTACACTCTCGCTAGCGAGTGTAGTATCGTAAACTCATGCTAGAGCCACTGGCCACAATATACTATTATCACAGAATAAATAACAGTACTAGCGTCTATTATGCTAATCGATATTACTTATCACATCTTTATAGAAATCGTTTAGACGTTTTGCACTAGGTACTGAATTAGCAACCATTAATAATTCCAACGGTGTTTCTATAATATAGTGAATCCGACAAAAACGTTATAATGGCTATTTTTGATTATTAATTTGTGATGCAACAATACTTATTAACTTTTTTATTTAGTTTTATATAAACACACATAATTAGAAAAAAAAATTAGTAAAGAAAGTAATGCTTATGATGTTTTTGTGTTCCCAATTTTGTATTCAGTTTTACTAATAAAAACCTACTGATACATCACATTTGTTAAAATTACTCTTAAAATTGATAATGTTTGTTTTCTTAAATTGATAATGTTTGTTTTCTTAAATTGATAATGTTTGACGAGCCCGTTGGATGAGTGGTTAGGGCTTAACGCTCTGTTCTGGGGTTCCCGGGTTCAACTTTTCAAATTTGGATCTGGTATGGATTTGGAAAGTAGTGGCAGGGCACACTAAGGGGAGACTACCGCCCGTTGTGAGGTCCCCGAGATGGCCGGCGTACCTCCGCTTTCGGGTACGCCGAGGTTCCTATAGGGAGCGTAGTCCTCCCCGCGCTGAACAGCCGTGGCGGGTCGCCGAAGTTGTGCAACAACGTTCCTGCGACCCTGCCCATCTACGGCCGCGCTAGAAGGTCGTTGGGTTTTAGCCGGTAGGAGTCCGGCATAACCCGCAGCGTCCCCCTTTCGCTGCTGGGTATCCATGATGGATTTCCCAACGTAAAAAAAAAAAAAGGGCACACTGCGTTTCGCAGTCATTTTGGGCAGCCCGTCTGTAAGGGGCAGCCGGCCCCTTACAGAAGACCACCGTGAAATAACAGCACACGTGCTGTTGTGTTTCGGTGAGTGAGTAAGGGATGCCAAAGCCCATTTCCCTATCTACTTCTAATCCCTTATCCTTAATCGTACTGCAGTCGGCAGCGCACTTGCAGCAGCTTAGGCGTTGCTTGTGTTATTAGGCGACTGTAGCCACCTACCATCAAATGGACCGTCAGCCTGTCTGCCGACCTTAACATAAAAAAAAGCTGCAATACAAAGGGGAGAAATATAAAAAAAAATATAATAGAGAGTGTGGCCATTATTATATTAAAAAAAATCTATTAATGGATAACATATGTAATTTTAGCGATGATTTTCACTAACTCCACTTGGATTAATATAAGCTGGTATTCTTTTGCGGGTAAATTTTATTCAACAGCTATTTTAAAATATTTTTAATTTAATTTATATCTTACCCCATACCCCATACATATTAGCTAGTATTTCATTTTGCCAAGTCGTCGGAATATTCTTGAGAAGGGCTCTAAGCGGTAGTTTCAACCGTTATATGCCCGCCACTCAAGAACTCATTCGCCCCTAACGGTTATAATGTTCTGAGAGCTTTCAAAGCATGCCTCTCAAATTTCATTCGATGTAAGTTTAAAGAAGCCTTCAGTCAATATCTTTAAAATAAAAGATAATATTAGAGAAATAATGATAGATAAAAAGAGGAATGAGTTTTTAATGTATTGTATCAAAACGATAAAGAAAGCAATAGATAGAAATAAAAAATAGGCAAAATTATAAATCGTAATGACTTATTTATTAAAATTTTAATGTAAGATATTTTAATTGTTTAACTGAATTTCATTAATTTTAAATGTAAATTATTTTTAAATTGTATTTATTTTATTATTGCAATCAATGTGTAAATATTTAATTATTGTAATTGGAATTATCTTATTAATTTTATGTACATTTAATAAATAAAACAGAAGTGTCAACTTATTCCCCCCTGAATAAAGTTAAGTAATAAGTAATAAGAAAAGAAATAGTTAGAATAGGAATAGACGGGAATCCCACCCGTATAGTAAGAAAGAGATGAATGCAAGAAAGAAATAGTATGAAGAATGGAACTGCGAAAAGAATAAATGCGAGAACTGGTATGAAAGGATAGTAAACACAGGCTTCAGCGCATGATGCTGGAGGGATTTGCAAAAAAAAAAAAAAAAAAACAATATCTTTAAAATAAGTCACTATTTCCGTACAAAAAATAATTAAATTTATTATTTTTTTATCAGTATATACAATTTTACTGAGATAATTGATTTGGAAAGAGAATAGTGAAATAAAAATAAATTATTTTTAGTAAATTTTGTTCATTTAGAAAAAAAAATAAACGGGACAGTGCGTATTAAACTCGCGTGAAAAGGATTCCGTACGATGTTACCTATCCGCATAATATTGAGTGATTTACCATGTTATATTAATATCATGGACTTCTTATATTATGGACTTCTCTAATCTATAAGTAGAAAACTAATTTCTGTTTCGGAGAATAGGGGGGGGGGGGGTAATGGTCGGACAGACGGACACACGAGTGGTCCTATAAGGGTTCCGTTTTTTTATTCGGGGTTGAGTATATCTATACATGACTTATATAGCTAACATATTACTGAAAAGTCTAGAACTGAAACGGATACATATTTATAATTAGTAGCTTCGCAAGGATGAAACTTTTTCTGCAAATTATATACCACAACCTTTATTGGGTGGCTTAGAAGTTAACAGACAAGATTGATGGCGACATAATTTTATAATATGTGTATATAGATTATCTTTTATACGCCATAAAAAGTTTGGTAATTTTGAAATGTTCAATTTTATTTTTAGTCATAACAAAATCCAAAATAAACGAACGTAAACTAATTTTTAGTCCCCTAATTCAAAATAAATTATGAATTCTAATTAAAGTTAATTAAATGTAAATAATATTCAATCAAAAAGGACTAGTCGATTAAAAAAAAGGACGGGCAAGCTGAGCGTCTACCTGATAGTTGGTGCTAATACAAGAAACGGATAAGAACCTTCCTTACTCACTCATTCAAAAACAAAATCAAACGTGCTACTATTTTACGATAGAATTCTGCACTGGGTGTGGTTACTGCCGCCAGTAATTACTCCGCTAATTATGACCCATTACTGCCCAATTTATGACTGCGGAACGCAATTTTTCCTGCGACTACAATAGAATATGCGTCTAATTCAAAAAAGGCTTAAATATATTTTTTTATCAACATTTTTGCTTTAGAATTATGTCTATGTAAATGTTTTTTAATATTATTTCTTTTTCGTTAAGAATATAATTATTAAAAAGTGCATAAAAATGTAGGAAATTCAAAATACTTGAAACGGTCAGATCAAATGTGACGTCAACGTCTATGAAATGTCAACAAGCGTGTAGATTGTATTGTAGACTTTGACGTCACGACAAGCGCGCCAAAAGGGCGGGTGTTTAAATGCCCGTAGCTGTTAGTTAATTTTAACTTTTTTTTGTTACCAAATTTCTGTTTTTTGGCGCTGAATATTTTTTTACGGTTATATAACGATATAACCTATCGTATGAAAATATAAAAAAAAATGTGCATATTCCCTATTCTAATTTACATATACATATAAAATCAAATCGTAAACGATCTGTGTCTGTACATTAAATATTTTTTCAAAAAACAATTTCTACACGTTGTACTTTGTTACCGAGGTAAAAAAAGTTTTTAAAATTTTTGTCTGTTTGTCTGTGGCTAATCTCAGAAACGGCTTAACCGATTTGAATACGGTCTTCACTAATGTATTATAGCAAGCTTTCGGTAAAATTTAATGTTTGTTTTATTCCAATGTTTTACAAAAAAAAGTTGTGCGCTGTACCTAACACCACGCGTACGAAGTTGGGGGCTCAGCTATAATTATAATTACCACATGAAAAGAGTTCTTATAGATAGATCATGTTAATAAAGAAGCAATATTATTTATTTTAGTGCATATTAACTGTATGAGAATTCAATGGGCTCGTGAGATTTGAGAGTTTTTTATATAGATTAAAAATGTAAAACAGTGAAACAATTTTTAATTAGTGGGACACGACTGAAAACGGAAAATTAAAAGTTTTCGTCGAGTTCTCAGTAAAATAATGACAAAGCTACGAATTTGACGGATACTGCGGCAGTAGAATAGTCTTCATTAAGGTTATAAGAAATAGTTTCAATTTAATTTCGTTTCTATTTAAAGAACGGCTCAATGTTCATGTCCTACGTCCATTGTATTATTTGATGTACAGGTCCGCCAGGAAGGCTATGGTTCATTTAATGGTAAGTGGCTATCGTCGTCTGTTCATAGATGCTGCAAATGCACTATCAACCTTAGTAAAATAAATGGAGGAATAGGAGAAAAAGAGGAAATGCGTTCTGACATACCTGATACCGAAACATTACCAATGTGTTGTTAATTCATGGTGATGTTTTGTAAACGATTACAGTAGGATAAAGGATTAGGAGGGGTTAGGGAAATGGGCTCTGGCATCCTTTACTCACTCACCGAAACACAACAGCACATGTGCTGTTATTTCACGGCGGTCTTCTGTTGGTTGGTTGCTGCCGTCAGACGGCTGCCGTCAGACGGCAACCGCGTATCCATGGTTGTAAATTCTCATGGATACGCGGTTGCTATGGAGTTATGCCGGACTCCTACCGGCTAAAACCCAACGATTTTCTTGCGCGGTCGTAGATAGTTGGGGTCGCTGGAATGTTATGATACGACATCAGCGCCCCACCACGGCTATCCATCGCGGGGAGGGCTACGATCTCTGTCGGAACCACGGCGTACCCGAGGGTGAAGGTACGCCGGCCATCTCGAGGAACCTCACATAGGGCGGTAGTCTTTCTTAAGACTACGTAAGTATTTTATATCTGGATCATTTATGCGATGTTATTAAGTATAAGTTTTTTATTGTCGAATGTAAAATTATACAATGTACAGATGCGCGGTGTGGGTTTATACGTCCCCTATAATGCGATAACAACCCTCATAAATATAATTTCCCCTTAATAAGAATTTCGGTAAAGCTCTAAATGCAAATTGCTTCGGACCGACAAAAGATTGCGAATGTGTTAAATCATGCCTTCTATCTTTTATTATATTGTGATCAGATTATTTACAAGACGCAAGTCAATTTGAAATCTAAGACTGCAGTAGTAAGATTGAAATTGTACGAGCCTGTAAGCTCCCGTACATTGGTTTACGGTACGGCTGTGTACCGTGCTAGTGGGCAACGCTCCCGTTAAAAAGCGTCGCTGGTCTAGCCGATCGGTGAGTTAGACCGAGGAGAGTTTGTAAGGAATGTAAGGTTCCAAGACAAAGTCTGTACTAGTTACTTAGGTCAATGCGGTGAAGCGAAGACAATTTATTCAAAAAAGTGTGTTTACAGATACAACTAGCGGCAATCGTGCCTTGCGCCGAAACAATGCGCCAATGTCAAATGAGTGATGACACGATTGCGCAAGTTGTGCAATATTGTGCAACATTGTGCAACATTGTCTTTGTTTGTATATACGTTTATATGGGTCAACATTTTACTGCGTTGGCTCATTTCTTCGCGAACACTATACGTACGAACACTTTGCACAATCACTAATGTTTACACGAAATGTAGGCTGTCCCGAACAGAAATTTAATTCCGATTTGTGGAATATTTGTTTTAGTGAAAGCCAATTCTAATTTTGAAAATGATTACTTTTCGACGCGAGATACAATTTCTAGGTCAAAATTAATTTGACATAGCTACTCGTACTTCTACTAATTTAAAGTATAATATCATTTCACGGTTAAGCCTCCGAATGGATTTATGAAAAAATTTATAACTTGAACCTTGCGTAAAGTTAGAAGGTATCCTTATTTATCAATTACTGCGGGCGAAGCCGCATGTAAACACAAGTATTATATACATATAACTTAAACGTCTTGAGAGCTAATTTCGCCTGGCAAATTGAATTTCTAGCAATACGGGGCGAACTTATCTCGACTAAAAGTTTTTACAGACTTCTTTACAAGGTCTGAGATTAAATGTAAGGGAACTCTTAACATAAGTACTTAAACGCGCTTTATTTTTTGGAATTCTTTTGTTCGTGTTACAAAGTATAATATTTACAAGAAAAATAAACTCCATGCGAATTGCTTGTTATTTTTTAAGTAATTAATTAATTCTAATCCTCACATATTATAAAACAAACTTTTAAGGTTCGCGATTACCTTAAAAGTTACTGAACGGGTTTTCATCTATCGACAGAGTGATTCCTGAGGGAAGTTTAAGGTGTATAATTCGTAAAGGTTCATTTTCATTTCATATCAATAAAAAAATTCTACTGAAGACTTGGCTGTATGGGCATAGTTTCCTTTGCCTACTAGAATGGGTGAAGAAAAAAAAATCTCTGCTTATATTCTACGGTTGGCGCCATTTTCCAGAAATTTCCAACTTGTTCCGACTGTCAACCCTCGCCTTCGGCTGCGCCTCGGCTCGAGTAGACATTTGTCGGAACTCTTTGTAATGACAGCCTTTCCGCACTTGTAATGAAATATACTATTTTAATACAGTTGCTCAAAAAGTGGCGTATTGCAGGGACGTATAGCGTTCGGGATGTGGGCCATTATATACTCGTGCTTTTTTTTACCTTTCCCGAACTCGTGCGTTCTCTTTCCCAACTGTCAAAATAATGTCTATTAAAAAGAAAAACCAACCACGAAGTTTTTACTAAAAAAAAATTCATAGAAGTTTTTATGATTCATGCAAATACGTATATCAGATTTAATGATTTGATTGAATGAGTTAGGTTAGGTTTCATTTCATTTCATCTCATTAAATTTCATTTTCATTTCATATCAATAAAAAAATTCTACTGAAGACTGGGCATAGTTTCCTTTGCTGTATGGGCATAGTTTCCTTTGCCTACCAGAATGGGTGAAAAAAAAAAACTCTGCTTATATTCTACGGTTGGCGCCATTTTCCAGAAATTTTCTTTGCGAGTTTAGTTGTTTGTTTTATTAAATTGCTTCATTTTTTCGCAACTGTATTAAAAATAGTCGTTCAGTACACGTGCGGAACCGTCATTGCAACTTGTTCCGACTGTCAACCCTCGCCTTCGAGTCGGAACTCTTTGCAATGACAGCCTTTCCGCACTTGTAATGAAATATACTATTTTTTTACCTCAGTAACATAAGTAAAACGTGTACAAATTGCTATTTTGAAAAAAATATTTAATGAACAGACACGGCTCGTTTACGATTTTATTATATGTATATAGGTATAGATTTTTCAACGGCGATGAAGTCTCGAGCAACAGCTAGTTTTAAATATAAGAAAGCAGTCCGTTATTGGCAGCAGGATTCATAGCTTACTTGTGTATTTTACTTTTATGATATCAGTTAAATATTAAGCTTTGTTTAACTAAAATGAAATATATAAATAAACTTTTGTTTTGTTACTGTCTTTAATGTAATCATATATTTAACGGTATAGCTTGATTGGGCAACCGTAGTTGCACGGGTCGGCAACGGTAGGTCTCCTCCGTATCACATACATAATACTAACTAGATCAATAGATTTAAATCATCAAAATAAGGCATAATTAAATTTTTAATTAAAAAATACAATAACATTACACTGGGCAGTTACTAACCAAATCAACTAAAAATATTGGCAGACAGGCTGACGGTCCACTTGATGGTAGTTGGCTAACCTCGCCTATAACATAAACAACGCCAAAGCTGCTGCAAGTGCGCTGCCGACTACAATAGGATTAAGGATAAGGGATTGGGAAGGGATAGGGAAATGGGCTCTGGCATCCCTTACTTTACTTACCGAAACACAACGGCACACGTGCTGTTATTTCAAGGTGGTCTTCTGTAAAGGGATGGTTACTGCCGCCAGACGGGCTGCCCAAATGAGCCCTGTCACTACTTTCCCGATCCAGACCAGGATAAATTTGAAAAGTAAATTTTTTAAAGTTGACCCTGCCGGGAATCGAACCCGGGAACCCTAGAACAGAGCGTTAAGGCAAGAAGTCTAACCACTCATCCAATGGGCTCGTCAAATATTATTTATTATTCGAAAATATAATTTTCCAAGTCGCTTTCATGTATGTCTACATACAGACTGGGACATCAGCATCGCATTTTTCTCTCTCAAAATCCTCCAGTTACCGTCGAAGGTAACATTTACTATTGAAGGCCAAAAAAAATCTGACACACTATACCTAGTACGAAAAGTTTTCTCTTACCGGTAAGACATGCGTAATAACGGCGGTAAATCTTCAAGTTACTTACAAGGCGGTGATCAATCTTAACCCCGCGGAATCAATCTTAAGCGTTAAGAGATTACGGGACAGAGATAATTAATTATTATTTGCTTCTTAGGGTTCAAAAAGGAAAAACGGTCTGGTCAAGGCTATCTTTCTTGAGAACACGTAGTGAGATCTATTAAATAAAATACTATAATATTTTATAATTGATTTTAAAGTTAACATTTCTTAAAAAAATCTATACTAATATTATAAAGCTGAAGAGTTTGTTTGTTTGAACGCGCTAATCTCAGGAACTACTGGTTCCTTTTTGTTTTGGATAGTCCATTTATCGAGGAAGGCTATAGGCTATATAACATAACGCTACGATAAATAGTATTATATATAAGCAGTGTCCAGTACCGCTGCCGTACGGGCCGCAGCGAAACGTGGCCGAGTTCAGCTAGTATGTAATAAATAGCTCAGTAGAATTAACTCTTCGCTGCGTGGTCAAATGACACAAGTTCCAATCCTGATTGAGATTGCATCTCTAAGTTTTTATGTTCTAGCTCGTATGTTTTTCGAAGGCGTTTTCAATTGATGTTAATTGATCATTATGTATGTCTCTTCCAGTAGTGTTTTCTTTTTTATCAGGCATTTGCAATATATATATCAATATATATACCTATCGCCAGCGATATGCATGCAGGTGCGCTGCGGAATTACTGGAATTACTGGAATTTGTTTACGGATCGCTTGAAGAAACCCATATTGAGGCTAGGAGGAAACGCCCCAGAAGGTAAGGCGATAAAGATATCTATTCTATAGTTATACATATAATAAAATCGTAAATAAGTCATCAAAGATTAAAAAAAAAAACAATTTGTACACGTACCGTCAAAAAAAAATTTTGAATTTATGTCTGTTTTTCTGTGACTGTGCGCACTAATTTCAGAAACGGCTTAGCCGATTTGAATGCGGTTTTTCATTTATGTATTGTAGTAAGCTTCCCGTAACGTTACAACAAAAAGTTATACGCTATACCGGTTGCAAACAAAAAGTTATATGTTATACCGAATACCACGCGTACGAAGTTGCGGGCTCAGCTAGTATACATATAATAAAATCATTGTTTATTTGTGCCTTTGTGCACGCTAATCTCAGAAACGGCTTAACCGATTTTCATATGGCTTTCATTGCTGTATTGGAGCAAGCTTCCTGTAACATTTATTGTATAATATATTTCATTCCAATCTTGTAAACACAAAGAAATAAATTACGCGAAAAACCCGCGAGTTACACAAATCACGAGGTAAGGTGAAAAGGGTATCCTAACTCGGACAGTCAACGAAACTGCACATCAGCACTTCCTCTCTTAGACGGTGAAATTCTGGAATAAAATCCAGATAAAGGCTTGTCAGTGAGTCTCTGGTGTGATTTGTCTTTTTATTTACGAATTCAGCGTAACATTTGAGCTGGTATTAAGAGCGGCGTTGGTCTGTCGCCAGATTATCTTGTGTATACGCTTCGAAGATTTTAATCACTGAATAGTGCTGCCAAGATATTGTGTCTGGGGCCAACTTGGATTCCGAACGCTGTACACAATTTATCAATCATCACGATTCATTTAAATCGAAACTTTAATCTGTTGGAATAAGATTTAGAATGGATCGTAAGGACCCGACTGTTGTTGGTGAAGAATTAGTGGTGCTATGTACGAAGGTATTCTTCGTTGTTTGTTTAGTGATTTTCTTGCAAAAATAATTCGTTGTGTCAACGGGATTTGGGAATGTCTATTGTTGGCTTTTGTCCACTGAGTCTTGTTAAGTACGTAGGATATGTAGGTACATCTACAGAGGCTACTGAATTTTTAACTTGCCACTCCCTGACTCCGAAATAGAATTTTCGAGTCAGGGACTGGAAAATAAAATGGCTATGTAAATTGGAAAGTAACGCTAAGAGAGCCCTCCAAAATTGATTCACCCATAAAGTAGAAATATGGTGTTCATTTATAAGCTGCAAAATTGTAATAATTTAATCTAAATTCTTAATAGCGGCTTTCTTAGGACCAATTGCTTAAAATAACACAAATGCGAAGTGTTTGAATGTTTGTTAATCAATCAACGGCTGAATTGATTAATCTTAGGACATAAATAGACTATGTTCTGGGTTAAAATAGATGTACTTTTTAACCCGATAATAAGTTACCATGGAATATTTCAGGATATATATATGTCGCAGTCATCCGGTTGAATCTGCTATTTGATTGAATGACTAGTGCGTTCATTGAATGACGACATTTAATTGAATGACTAAAGGACAACTCGTCAAGTCGTTGAATGTAACGTTTAACGTCTTGACTGAACGTTTAACGTCTTGACTGACGAAGTCGTTGAATGGGATATAGCCGACTTTGTAATGTTTGGTTAAGGTGCCCATGAGTTCGCAACTAACCTTACTTTAAATAAAAATAAATGAATTATAAAATGTTTCGTTAAATAAAATTGTAATACTTGATTAGGGTGAATTTTGGGACAATTAAAAAATTACTGATTTATAAACTGCTGAGTTTAAAATAATAAAAGATTGTAGCATGATTTCCAAAGCTTTACTTAATCTCATATTTTTGCTTAGTATAAAAAAGTAAAAAACCTAGAAAAAATTATCATATTATTTCAAAAGTAATTTATTAAAATATGCGCTTCCAACACAGTGCTATCTGTGCGACCTGTTTGATGAAAGGGCTATGTTACAATCCGCTAACTAGTTGGACGTTTAGTGACGCTTGTTCAATCAACGTTCGGCCTAGTCATTCAATTAAATGTCGTCATTCAATGACCGCGCTAGTCATTCAATCAAATAGCAGATTTAACCAGATGACTGCGACATATATATATATATATACATATAGCGGTCGGTAAATGTTGTTTATAAATTATACTTGATAAAAAATATGTCTCATCGAGTTATCACATCGGTGAAGGTCGGTCTTCACCGGCTCTTAGACCATTAGATTGAGATAGCACGCATCAGCATAATCAAGAATCGAGAGAAGAAGAGTAAGTGCCAACATCACCTTGGTTGGGATTGGCAAAACATTGCGCATTTGCCGAAGCGAGCTCATAGCTGCAAATGTCCTCTTACTGAGTTCCCTAACTTACTCTTACTGAGTTATGTATTGTTAAATATTATTGAAAACAAACGAACCGCTACTCTTCAATGACGAGTGCAACAAAGCGAAAGTCTATTTAGGTACTGTTTTAATTTTAAAACGGAGAACCGTTCAAAAACCTCGCAATAATATTCATAAATACAGCTGCAAATCGAAAATCCATTATCATAATAACTGCACAGAGATTCGTTCCATATTCAGTGGGCATTTGCATAATTAAAGTTGTTCGAGTACTCTGCAACCTGTAGCCGGTGTTTGTTGATGTTTTTACAATACTAATGGTGGTGATGTTTTAAAGGAAAAACAAAAACAAGCGTATATAGTCTTTAAGCTCGGTTAATAAATTAATCAATATGTGGTTATCTATTGGTGATTGAATTGAAATATTTTTTAGTGCGAGTAAGTTGTTCGTATTTCGAGCTGTGATATATACACATCTGAATACAAATAATGTTTTTCAAGAAGAGACTTATAAGAATCTTAATAATAACGTCTTCTCTCATCGTTTTGGTTTCTTGTTTGCTTATGTTAGTCTTTAAAATTTCAAACATAGAAGTATCCTAAAATTTAAGCTTACCTTTTAAGACGCTTCTGACCCACCATACCACCGACCATACCCTCTAAGACAAGGACTAACGTTAGACCGAACACAATTTTTACCAAAATGAGCGGAACCTAATAACCTGATTTAATTTAGGTGTAATATTGCATAACACATTTTTGTAGTTTTTCAAAGATAACTGGACAGATTTAAAATTTGAAGGTTTTCCTTAAATATTATGTAAAATATGAAAAAAGAAATAAAAGTAGCAGATAAAACTTTAGTACAGAACTTAAGTTAATTAATAAGCTGGGGCCTTAGACAAAGTAGCATTCGCTCCGTAGCGATGCGATATCGAAGTTCGTTATCGTCTCAGAGACAAGACGCGCCTGCCGCCAGACGCGCTGCCCAAATGACTGCGAAAACGCAGTGTGCCCTGTCACTGCTTAATCATGCATGTGTTGGTGTTTCATACTCTTCTTCTGTTAGGGGTCGGTTACTACCGCCGTAAGAACTGTCAGATTTATGACTGTATAATACAGTGCGCACTGTGTCTCTGTTTTTGTAACATTGATAAAAGTCTCTCCTTACTGTAAACTGTAAATTCACCTTTAACCCGCAGTGGCAACAATAAATTTATTCGATAACTCGAACCTCTACAACGAACACTATCAGTTAATTGCTTCCGTGAAATGCACGACCGTTACTTATTAGACTGCGCCTTGTAAGTAATGTACTGTCAGGCAGGAAAGTACATCGAGCACGGAAATGTAAATTAGCAAAATTAAAAAAAAAAAATATTAATAAAATTTGACGAGCCCGTTGGATGAGTGGTTAGTGTGCTTGCCTTAAGGCTCTGTTCTAGGGTTCCCGGGTTCGTTTCCCGGCTGGGTCAACTTTGATAGCAATGCAAACTGCTGGAATCTTAATTAATAACCACCCTCTTAAGAGGAAGATGCTGTTTTATTTCGGAGAACGAGTGAGGGATGCTAGAGCTCTCATATCGCCTTTTATATGAAAACTGAAAACGTTTTTATTCAAAGTTTTTTTTTACATTTAATTACATTAAGTATATAAATATGTGCCATTTTGTTCGATAACTTATTGCGATCTTGTAGGTAGTTACATGATCCCGTTGCTGTAGAAATTTTGCGACAAGTAGATTTGGCAGTCCTCTCTTGATGTTGACCTGACACTACCTAAAGAATAGGAGATCGGACAAATTTTCAGAAAGTGTTTTAAATTAATCTTCGTGGATATTTATTCCCATAAAAAATACTATTTTATTTATTTATAGCCTTTTAGGTACTCAAAATCATGTTTTAATATTGTTTGTTTGAAAATGCCGCCAAAACGTCACGATAGTTTATCTGAGAGCGCGTAACGTCATTTGTGGTCATATCATAACAAAACAGCTGCATTGGCATAAGACAATGATTGCCCACAAATGACGTCACGCACTGTGATTGGTGTTTCAGTATAGATTAAAAATATTGTAAATAATAAAATTTTATTTCTTCATTTAAAAATATTTAAATGAATTATATTAAATTATTATTCGATAAATAATCGTAAAAAAATATAATATTTTCTTTCTAAGTACATTTTAGATTTTAATCTGATTACTGTCCGATCCCCTATTCTGAAGAAACCGAAACAAGTGAAACAACCGAAATTTAATTGCTATAAAATGCAATGTCACCAAATTTCGTAGCCATAATCTGCATCTGCTTGGTGCAATGGTGTCATGGAGCAATGTAGCACTGAATACTATAGATGTACCTGAACTTAAAGAAATAATAATAATAAATTAACTCTAATCATCAAGTAGAGTTACACAACGATCAAGTTACACTATGCTTTCCCGAGACTTTAACGTTTTTGGAACAATTGACTGGTTATTGAATCAACGTTTTCCAAGTGGCAATTTTCCATCGTCAATGGGTAGCGTTTCTGGCGACAGATTGGTGCAATGGTGTCATGGAGCACCATTGCAATGGTTTTGTACCCTTGTGTACCCTTCAACGGCCAAGTCACACAACATTAACTATAATAATAAAGAAATCTCAGTAAGGAACCTTAGACTTGGCACGACTTTGTCTAGATTTCATTACTTTTTAAAGATAAACAAGCAGATCCATCGAGGCTTGGCTAGTTTTTTACAGAATGTTTTTGGTGGGATATATGTTACAAATAGTGTCAAACGCGTGTGCGTGTGTCGAACATGTGTAATTTAGTTTAATGTATTTCAAATGCATAACATATACAAATATTAGCTTTCCCCAGTCCATCTGCTTATAAACTTTAAGCGTACCAAATTACACACTCCTCGGTTCGCGCAATTTTCTCAAAAAGGGAACCAATTTTCGCTTCACGTGTAAATATGTAGATTTCCCATATTTTGTAAATATTCAATGTGTGACCTACATATTGTTTCGTTTTATTAAACGTCTACAATTAATACTCTGTTTTAGGTGTAATTAATCTTAAATTATGGTTCTGTTTTGGTACAAGTCAAGAGCTAGTGGTAGTAGTGGCAGGGCAACATCGCATTCGCATCGTGTTGTGTTATAAGCGATCCTTATCCATTATTTTTTGGTTTATATTATCCTCCTGCTATTATTCCTGTTTATCTTATCAGTAACCTTCTACTAACTGAATCTTCAGCCTACCTGTCACTCTTCATAAAAAAAACTTTGTGATAAAGACATAATTATACACAAGTTGTAGTAGTTATATTAAATTACAACTTCATAAACTTTTAAGCTTATTTCAATTACCTTGAAGAGAATGAAAGATTGACGAGAGTGAAAGATTGAAGAGAATGAAATTCA
The DNA here is from genome assembly GCA_910589475.2 of Bembecia ichneumoniformis. Classification (NCBI taxonomy): domain Eukaryota; kingdom Metazoa; phylum Arthropoda; class Insecta; order Lepidoptera; family Sesiidae; genus Bembecia; species Bembecia ichneumoniformis. Next base: position 3,092,765 of record OU342537.1, on the reverse strand, counting down.
ATTACCTTGAAAGATGAAACCTTGAAGATGATTGAATGTAGCTACTCCAAAAATTCAACTGTGTAAACTAAATTAACCGCTGTGAGTACTATACAGCATTCTAGATACCTTGAAATCGATAAAGAAATGTTTAAGAAATCGATATAAGAAGTGTTTTCAACGTTTCGAAGCAAATAAGCATGTGTTTCTAGAGATTTTGACCCTTCAAACAAAAAAATTATGTAAATGAAAATAAAATTTTATTTAGCTTAAATCGCTTGTCACTTATGACTTGTGCAACTACGGAACTGGATGCGAACGCGTCACCGGCACAGCTTATGTGTTACAATAATGTTTTCTTGAGGGAAATAAATGACTACTCGTCCCAGTTTATCTGTAAGTCAAATTTATTTACTCGAGAAACAATTAAGGCCCACTGAACCCTTTCATTTCACGTTGCGTAATCGCGAGATTTTGACTTGTTATCTTCATTAATTAAAGAATTTGTTGGTAAAATCTTTACATCCAACAGCGAATCTCTTGTTAACTAAATATAGAAACATATTTTATACATAGGCTGCAGAACCTGGCATATAGACGCAAAATTGCCTGTCTGTGCGTATTCTAAAAGATAAGATGTACTTCGGAGACTGTGCTCGAGAGCTGCATGAGATCATACCGCCTTCCCCTTTCTTCTATCGGAGATGCAGACGTACGGCTGGTTACCATCCTCACCTTGTCGAAATCCCTCTAATTCGGACCAAGCGCTTTAAAACATCTCTTATAATGCGCACTGTTAAGGATTGGAATTCCTGCCGGCGCGGCGTCTGTATTTCCGAGCTCATACAACCCAAATCTTTTCAAGGTTCGAGTGAATAGGCGTCTTCTGGGTGAGCTCGCTCCATCGTCGGCCTCATCCTTCCTACATGGATAGGTGCTGATCAAGAGAAAACCCATCTTTAATAAAAAAAAGAAACAACAAACTTTTAGAGCTAATTACCTCCAAGCGGAGTCTATACTGCGTTTCTAGGTTCACACACACACACACACAGAGAACATATATATTATACATATATATACATATATATTATACATACATGTACATACATACACACAGTCACACACATACTCCTCATCAACTTGCAGAACTGACACACATTTACCTGCACGAGGCCTTACCTACATACCTAAGTATCCAATGCTAACTTCTTTGGGCTTGGTGCTTTGTTGTTGTGCTTTGGTTTCCTCAAATTTAATTACATTAGTTAAATTACCTTACGTTAGTCAATTAATTTATTAGTTACACTAGTTAATTACCTTAGTTGTCTTTGACTATTTGACTCCTGCGATACAAGCTATGCTTAGTGTAGGGGTCAAAACCTTATCTATATGTAATTAGTGTGGAAATAAAATATACATAAAATATAGTCTATATAAATATATAAAATATAATATAGGTATAAAATTAAATCTTAATGCATACTGCATCACAAACACACACACACACACACACACAAACCAAACAACATACTATAAATAATTTGTTCTTTTGTTTTCATTCTATTTTATTTTATTTCTAATTATTTTGGTTACCTACCGACAGGTATTGTTGTGGATCGCATTTCAAGTGTTGTACGAACAATTGAATATAAATATAGATAAGGTCATCGAAGGTGGAGGCCTGGTGTAGTTCAGGCCTCCCACATACAATGTAGCACTGAATACTATAGATGTACCTGAACTTAAAGAAATAATAATAATAAATTAACTCTAATCATCAAGTAGAGTTACACAACGATCAAGTTACACTATGCTTTCCCGAGACTTTAATTTGAATCAACGTTTTCCAAGTGGCAATTTTCCATCGTCAATGGGTAGCGGTTCTGGCGACAAATTGGTGCAATGGTGTCATGGAGCACCAGGTTTTGTACCCTTGTGTACCCTTCAACGGCCAAGTCACACAACATTAACTATAATAATAAAGAAATCGCAGTAAGGAACCTTAGAGTTGGCACGACTTTGTCTAGATTTCATTACTTTTTAGAGATAAACAAGCAGCTCCATCGAGACTTGGCTAGTTTTTTACAGAATGTTTTTGGTGGGATGATATTTACAATAGAACTCGCTGGCGGCGGAGACAATTCAACGGGCCTAGAAATGGTGTTTTTTTGTTTTTACCATTAGAACAACGCGCAAAAAAAATTATTAATACAATTTTTTAAACTGACATTAACTTATTAATAGGTACAGGATTCATATGCGCGCAATAAGCCGTTTTCGAGTGAATTTTCAATAAAAGTAAAATTCTTCTTGTGTTCTAACTTTTTTTGTGGAGTTTCTATTACTTTAACGAAAATTCTATTTAATACAATTGGTTCTTCACATGTTTAAGTATAATATATATATTTTTCAAAGTAATTGTGTTGTCTATTTCTTGTAACATCTTCATTAAATAATGGATATTTTTAGTATTTAGCGTTTGTCTCCCCCTTAAAAAAAAGTTTCATACAAAATTGAAATGTCTTAAAACAATTGCTTAGCAACCCGTTTGGCGGCGGCAACTACCTCCTTACGAAAGACCAACCTGAATTAGCAGCATGAGTGCTATTGTGTTTCAGTAAGTGACAGAGACAGACAGAGCCCACTTTTATATCCCTTCCTTATCTCTTAACCTTAATCCTACTACGGTCTACAATGTCTAGATCTATGCTACAGCGCACTTGCAGCACCTCTTGCTGAACCGTCAGCTTGCCTGCTAATTTTACTGCTAAGTTGCTTCAGTTGCTGCTAAAACTGAAGGAGTAACTTTTTTGTCAGCATTCAAAAGAGCTTCGTAATAATTTACATCTGTAACTTAACATTTTTATTCTGTTTTGTTAGTCAGTTACTGAATAAAATTTGTCAGTTAGATTAGTATCTAAATTAAAAGCACTCCTAGTGCGTGCTGAGTTTCCTCAGCATGTGCAACTCATAATCACATCAAAAGAAACAAGCATTGGCTTAATATTGTTTCAAAACAGTTATCCATGTTACAGCGGAGAAAACAAAAAAATAAAATAAAAAGTAAAGCCTCCTACCAAAAGCAATAAGTTTAAGGCTTTTGGCGCAATCATACAGTTTCAATAAAAAAAAGCAGTCATTGCATTTTTTATGTATGTTTGAAACCTCGATTGTAGGGAGCTACATAAAATTTTAGTGTCACAGTTTTGTGACCTTAAAATATTTTTCTATTGTTCTTAAATCTTATAACTTTATAACGTGAACTTTATAATGTTAATGTGTTATGAATGGGCAATGGGCATATGTTTAAGGCTCAGCATACCAGACAAGGCTCAAGTAGGAACGAAACAGGATAGAGTACCAAAGGTACTCTACAGGGTATGTGACAGTTCTCCTAGAGAATCGGTTCTGGAATACTTGTACAATTATAGAACCTGATTATTTGTGTAGGTACCTTCTAATTCTAACTAAACCTAATTTCCAATTATACATATGCTTATTTGTAAACAACATCAACCTAAAATAGATTTGTCGAGATGTTATTTTACTTGTGTATTAATGTTGTAGACGTTCGAAGACCTCTTTGTCCCAGTATAAATTTCCTTGGCGTTTATTTGATATATTTGAAAGGTATATGTATGTGTATACAGTTCTTATGATTATATTATCTCTGTAATTTGTTTATTTATTTTATTTATAAACTAACGGTTACATTACCTTCACGAAATTGCAATTAATTTCTTAAATCTTCATAAAGTTGTCTACAAAATGAGTACCTATATAGTAATAGTAACACAAAATAGACTCGGTGGCGGTACAGTGTAATAGGATTCATTATATTAATATTTTACCGCGAGGCAGCCTCGCGGTTTTGGCTCGCGAGACATGGCTCGCGCGGCAGCCTCGGGTAAATACTACCCCGAACGCGCCTCGCGAAGAGCGCACGGTGAAAACAAACATGTTACGACTAGTCGCGATTGGAGCGCGCTGTACTCGAGCCGTCAGAACCTTCTGAAATAACAGAGTTATAAATAAATTATACAGTACAGACGAACCCTGAAAACAAATATGTATTATAAGAAATCCTTATACATGGTAATATGACAAATGTGAAAGTATTTCTGTCTAATCTACCTTTCCACGCATTAGTTACTTAAGGGATTCACTGAGGCAAATGACATTTACTATAGAACTCGCTGGCGGCGGAGACAATTCAACGGGCCTAGAAATGGTGTTTTTTTTTGTTTTTACCATTAGAACATTACACAAAAAAATTTTTTTTTCAATACAATTTTTTAATCTGATATCAACTTATTAATACGTACAGGATTCATATGCGTGCAATAAGCCGTTTTCGAGAGAATTTTCAATAAAGGTCAAATTATTCTTGTGTTCTAACTTTTTTTGTGGAGTTTCTATTACTTTAACGAAAATTCTAATTAATACAATTGGTTCTTCACATGTTTAAGTATAGTATATATTTTTTTCAAAGCAATTGTCTTGTCTTTTTCTTGTAACATTTTCATTAAACAATGGATATTTTTAGTATTTAGCGTCCTCCCCCTTAACCGATCATCGTGAAATTTTGCATAAACATTGTCAGAGACGCAGAGAAAAATATAGGGTACCTTTCATCCAGGAGAAAAGTACTGTTCCTGAGGGTTCTTAGAAACAAAAATCCAACGTCAGACAAAACTATAATAGCAATAAAGTTTGAATAAATCATTATTGTTTATATATTTTGTCAGGCGTTATATTTTTTATATATATAAGTAACGTGTGTTCGCGAAGCATCAAATGGACTGTTTAGACTCGAACCTTTAATTCCTATAACAAATCCCATTAAAGAAACAAAAAGCTACCTAATGAAAACCATTGATTTTCAAAGCAATACGTGCTTTATCGACGATCGTAGCGGGAATAGTAACGAAACGCTTCCACTGCGCTATTAATTCAAATCAGAAGCACTTGTTTGCCAAATTTTTAAACACAATTCCGACCATAGAGATCAAACAATAAGTTTGTGAAGCGTTTCCGAAACAGCAATGAAATAATGATATTGCCTTTGGCAACTCTCTTGGAGACAACTTGGTGACTTGAAATTTTAAAAAGCGAACATCGCCAAATGTTGAGCTTTGTTAACGGCTGTATACGACCGCTTTCCTCAATAAGGCTTTTTAATAGTGAGTAAGTAAAGATTTTTTATATTTAAGTCTGTATATATTATAATACACACTTTCGAAGCTCACATACTTTGTTCGTTGCAGTCCAATCTGGATGCACAAGGAAGGTTTGCAGGCTATGGACAATTCTATTAAAAGTTGTGTACAACTGCTTCTGAATTCCGATATAAACGGGTTATCATGGAATCAGTTCACGCTCTCTGTGAGTTTCAGGGGTGTCGGTGTTCGACGAATTGAGGATGTTGCCCTTCCCGCATTCCTAGGCTCGTGCCATGCTGGTCTTGACCTCATAGGTAAGATTGTCAATCCCTCACTCGGTGAGTTTGAGGTCAGTCACATGGACGATGCCCTAGATCGCTGGAAATCTTTGTGCCCAGATACCGATTTCCCTTCCCCTCGTGGCTCGCAGAGAGGGTGGGATATACCTTCAATAAAAAAAGCCTTTAGTGAAATTCTAAATGCCACTACGGGCGCGGATCGCGCTAGGGTCTTGGCTTCCGCGGAGAGTGAGGCAGGAGCATGGTTAAACGCGTTTCCTTCTCCCCACCTTGGCACTCTCCTGGACACAAACTCAATTAGAATAGCAGTTTCATTAAGGGTCGGCGTGAGAGTGTGCCATCCTCATATGTGCGTATGCGGTTCCAGCGTAGATTCCTACGGTCACCAAGGCCTGTCATGCATACGAAGCGCTGGCCGCCGCACGCGACACAGCTCTATAAATAACATCATTAAGCGTGCTCTAGGCACAGTCAACATCCCTAGCATGCTGGAGCCGCCAGGTCTGTGCCGCGACGATGGCAAGAGGTCAGATGGCATGACACTAGTTCCGTGGTGCCGCGGGAAGGCGCTGGTGTGGGATGCCACTTGTGCGGACACCCTGGCTCCGACACATCTGTCCAGCTCCTCCCGCTCAGCTGGCTCCGCCGCCCTTAGTGCTGAGACTTCAAAAAAGGGCAAATACTCAGGCCTCGCGAACCACTTTGAATTCCTAGCCTTTGCAGTAGAAACACTCGGAGTATGGTCACCCGATGCTAAGTCATTCGGAAAAGAGCTAGGAAAACTTCTAATCAAGAAATCGGACGACCCACGTGCAAGGTCCTTTTTCACGCAACGTATAGCGATAGAAATTGAAAGAGGCAACACCGCGAGCGTCCTAGGTACTGCGGAGAATCCGGCTGAGCTAGACGAGTTATTCTTCTTGGCCAATTAATCTCCGCCACGCCTCTGCCTCTCCAGCGTGTACGCATTTTTCTACTAAATATTCTAAACTAGATAGGCAGGTCTGTATATATAATTATTGTTTATACATTTAATATATTAGTAGTTTATATTTTTAAGTTATCTTAAGTTGTTGGTGTGTAAAATAAATAAAATTTTAATACGTGTATTAAAAAAAAAAATTGTATATATAATAACTGTATTTAACATAGTACGAATACAATGTGAAAATGTAAGTACAGACCATGCTTACATTTTCACATTGCCTATTGCAAGGTATGAGAGAGAAATACTTTGCAATAGGCAAGGTATTAAAATTTTAAATTAAAGTAATTTGTATATTATTAATTTTTAATTAAAATTTTAAAGTACATTAAAAATAAAGAAATTTATAAAATACATAGTATGGTTACATTGTTTAAGTAGGTACTCAAGCAACAATTGGCCTAACTTTGTGACTTGAGTAATTATCTATACCATCTCAATTTTATATAAGAAAATTTTTATCCTTATCTCTTCCCAACCCTTTATCAAGGAATGTAAGGAAGTGGTTACTGCCGCCAGACGGGCTGCCCAAATGACTGCGAAACGCATTGTGCCCTGCCACTACTATGTGTATATATACATCTTATATAAAATTATGTAAGATGGTTTCCCAGATATATTATTGGCTTTAATTATATTTCAAAATTCTAAGTATCTACCTATATATCTACACGTATTCTATGTAAAAATTTACATTTAAAGAATTGAACTGGAGCAATTTGAACGCTCAAGGCTGGAATCAATTTTACTAATTAAATAAACATCTATTGCGTTCAAGGAAAGATTTTTGCGAAAATACCCATTCAATTCTCCTTTTGAATGTCAAATGAGAGTCGGAAGCCTTGTTAAATTAAAATTGGCATTGTGGAAAACAAACAGAGATATAAGTCGAAACACACAAAGAGATAAAGTAAAAAAAAAACAAATAACAATAAAAGCGATTTCCTGAGATTTTAAAGGAGGAGTTTTATATAGTCATAGACATAGACGCAAAATTGTCTGTCTGTGTGTATTCTATAAGATGTACTTCGGAGAGTGTGTTCGAGAGCGGCATGAGATCATACTGCGTTCCTCTTTCTTCCATCGGAAATGTAGACGTACGGTACACTATTATTCTCACCTTGTGGAAATTCCTCTATAGTCTATATTATAGTATAGTATATTAAATATACTATTGTAGATTTCACTTCTTCGGATTACTTCATTTTCTTAAATTTTATTGGATATAATTAAAATTACTTATTTGGATGGTACGCACATCTTGTTTATTTCTTAATTATTTCAAAACATCTAAAATAACTTATATATAAAATATTTCACAACCACCTATCCAGATGTATAAAAACACACTCTATTTTTTCACACGTCAAAACATAAAATTATACTTTTTCTTTTTCACTATTTGAATATCAAACCTTTTTAAGTCAGCCAGTATTTAAGTTCAAAATTCATTAACATATGCTATGCTATTTTATAGCCCCCAAAATAGCAGGATCAGGTAGTACTGGTAACAGGGATGCGAAAACGTCTGATTATCATCATCGGTAGATGATTCAGCAAGCATTGGTAATGAGTAAAAATCAATAAAATTTTGAAGACCTTATTGTATTAACCGTAAGATAACTCTATAATGACTCTAAAAATGCTTAGGACCTTGTTATAGAAGGGTATGCATTGACATACCCTATGCATTGTCATATAAAATATTAAACAAAGTGATGAACAAATATTATTTATGTTTACTTATAGCAGAACAATTGTAGGATACAGTGTTTCGTATACAAGCGCATAATATGAAACAGCTCACCGTACATTAGTACACAAAGCAGGCCAAACCCCGAAGTTGTAAGGCGAGTGAATTCAATAGGCCAAATTGCGGGACGGGCAGCTCTGCAAATGGCTAAGGCGGGATGCAGTCCAAGTTACGATCTAACAGAGTATTACTATTATTTAAAAATTGTTTATTGAGGAAGCTGAAATACCCGTAAATTGCTATGCGCAGGAAGCTTGTCATATTAACATATACGTGACGTTATCTGCAACTAATTCTCGCCGGCCAATGTTGCGAGTGGTACCGAGTGTGTCACGAGATTACGTCACCAAAATGGCGGTCAGGAGCATAAGCAATTTGCGGGGTTTATAAGTGATGATGACTGAAAGCAAGATAGTCTTAATGGCAAAATTTCGGTTAAACTATTTTTTCTAAATTAATTACTGAAGGACTGGTAACTGGGACTGCTCGCCAAGCTATATTATACTATTTAACGAAGTTAAAAAAAATTAATATACAAAACACAGAAAATAGTTCGTCGTTATTTTCTACAATTTTATTGTTTTCATATTGTTGTTTTACTGCCAATTACTTCTGCCAAATTTCTAGAGAAATCTCTTACTTCTTCCGATGGCTCGCGTCTACTAACTCAAAGTGGGGTGGTGCGCACGAGACAGTTTTGCCCGTGTGAGAAAAAGTAAATAAACGCATACACTACACTTCTTATTAAAGTCAATTAGCCCCATGTTTGATTATTTTAGCTTACATTTGTCAGTAGATGGCTTTGAACAATACTTGTATGTAGTAATATTTTAAAGTTTATTAAACAACTAGCTGAGTCCGCAACTTCGTACGCGTTATATAGGGTACAGCGCGTAACTTTTTTGTTTGTAAACCGATTGGAATAAAACAAACGCTAAATGTTACGAGAAGTTTGCTACAATACGACAGTGAAAATTGCATTCAAATCGGTTAAACAGTTTCTGCGATTAGCGTGCACAAACGCACAACAGACAACAATTTAAAAAAAATTTTTGACCTCGGCAACATAAGTAAAATGTATACAAATTGTTTTTTTTTTTTTTAATATTTAATGTGTAGACACGGCTCGTTTACGATTTTTTTTATGTATAGATAGGTAAGTATAAATATCATGCTATTTAAGTTTAAAGATAAGAAACTTTTCTTTAAAACGTGGCCTGATGAAGTTTTTACTAGCTCTAGTTAAATTTATAATTAGGGTTTCGTAACCAGTTATGTAAGCCATGTTCAAGTGAAGACATCGAGAGATAGATTCCAGAGCAAGGGATATTTAACCATTAACTATAACATCTCTCATGGTTTGTACCACAGCACATGCTATACCACGGAGCACACAGGAAGACTGTAAGCTGTTGGGACGCTACAGGAAATTACGCGGGGGGAGGGTGGAGGGACAAATCCTCGCGTCTACTATATTCACCGAGTAGCAGTGTTATGATCTGAGCTGTTCGAAATCAAACATACAAAATGTTAAACGTTATGAAGCTTCAAAAAAGGTATAATTTTAAAAATTCCGTCCTTAAGTTTTTCTTAAAAAAAGACAATGTCAAACAAAGAACAGTAGATGACATATCGACTCGCATTTTTTTTAATGTTAAGATCGGCAGACAGGCTGACGGTCCACTTGATGGTAGGTGACTACCGTCGCCTATAACACAAGCAACGCAAAAGCTGCTACAAATGCGCTGTCGACTGCAGTAGGATTAAGGATAAGGGACTAAGGGACTAGGAGATAGGGAAATGGACTCTGGCATCCCTTACTCACTCACCGAAACACAACAGACACGGGCTGTTATTTCACGGTGGGCTTCTGTAAGGGCGTGGTTACTGCCGCCAGACGAGCTGCCCAAATGACTGCGAAAACGCAGTGTGCTCAATTGAGGTGTTTTGGAAGCAATTTCAATAAGTAACTGCCTTAGTAACTTCTTGAAAACTTGGAAAAACAACTTGGCAAGACTTCTATCTTAATAGCAGTTGCATTGGGAAAACTACGTGTGTGACTCAGAAAGGGTTGTATGTTACGGAGTATTTTATATTGATAATTCTAAAGTAAATAGTTCTAATCACACTTAAACCCTTGATAGGGTTGTTTAGATGAATTATCGTATACTAACTTTTATAAACATAAATCGTAGACGATAAGTTATATGAATATAAATAATTAACAGATTGCACACAGTTTGCTCTAATTTTTAAATGTATGCTTATAATACATATTTTATTATTTCATTTTAATAAAATGAGTTTAATTAAATTACCATTTTTATTATTATCATTAATTTGTTATTTTATTAAAATTTATTTTAAACAATACGGCTGTCAAACTATAATTTTTAAAATATTAGGTCGGAGAAAAGTCTTTTCGCATATAGTATATATAAACTTGTAATATCTTTGGCTGTACTATTTGCATCTGGCTGGTTTGATGAAATTAAAAAGGTTACATTTCAAAAAAAGAAACAAATCAGTAAGATGTTGTTTCCAGTTATTCTTCATTTGTTTTCTTTCTGTCAAAATGAATCTAATGAATAAATTCCATACATTTTAAATTTCTTTTACAAAAAAGGAAAAAATACAACGCAAGCCGCGAAAAGAATTTGTGACGTTTATAGACCTAATGCAGTGTCAGCAAGAGTAGCACAAAGTTGGTTCAATCCCTGAATTTTGATGTCAAAATGCACCTCGCTCTAGTCGCCTGTTACGAATAAATTGGACGCCTTTTTTGAAAAAGTGGAGCAAGAGCGGCATATCATTAGTTACGACATAGCTGAAGAACTGGAATTGACCACAAGACAGTTTTGACCCATTTGAAAAAGCTGGGCACGCAGCTGGTATTTGAAAAAGCTCGATATTTGGGTGCCACACGAGCTCACTGAAAAAAACATTAAGAATCGTGTACTCATTTGCGATTATTTATTGAGACGTAATGAAACCGAACCGCTTTTGAAGACATTGAAAAGTGACAAGAACGTGCGAAAAAGGTCGTGGTCAAAGGTCTGTCAGGCTTTACAGACTGTGCCAAAACCCGGGTTAACTCGCAATAAGGTGATGCTGCGTGTATAGTGGGATTGGAAGGGTTCATTATGAGCTTTTATCGCCGGGCAGAATCATCGATTCGGATCTCTACTGCCAACAACTGATTAGAGTTGTTGGCAGTAAGTTGTAAGAAAGCGGCCGGAATTAATCAATGGAAAGAGTGTGGTCTTTCATTACGACAACGCTAGATCACACACATCTTTAGCCACTCAGCAAAAATTAAGAGAGTTTGGCTGGGAGGTGTTTATGCATCCGCCATATAGACGTGACCTTTCACCTTCAGATTGTCACCTTAGCTTAGACACCAGATTTAACTTTAAATATAATAAAGTGTCACTATGCAACTAGTAACATAACATCAAAGAGTGTGATGTATAAAGTTGAGACAAAAGTAATGTATACTATCTTTTTCCCGTGGCTTCGCAAACGCCCTTTTTTTAAGTGTTAATTCATTCTTGCTTATATATTTTTGTCAAGCGTTGAATTTTTTATTATTATTTTTAGACTAGCTGAACTCGGCCACGCTTCGCTGCGGCCCATACGGGGGCGGCGGCGCGGCGGCGTGCGCTTGGGGCGCGCGGCGGCGTGCGCTTGGGGCGCGCGGTATTTGACACTACTTACATATACATATATAATACTATTTATCGTAGTATGATGTTATATAGCCTAAAGCCTTCCTCGATAAATGGACTATTCAAAACAATAAGAATTTTTCAATTCGAACCCATAGTTCCTGAGATTAGCGCGTTCAAACAAACAAACTCTTCAGCTTTATAATATTACTTATAAAGCTGAACAGTACTTTTTCTGAATGAAATGAATGAAAGATAACCTAACCTATGCTCTTTTCAGTATTAATTAGGGATAAGCCATTAAAATTATACAGGGTGGTAATTTGAGACGGGTCAGTAAGGGCAGCTACCTAAACCATTGTAGCTAGAACAAAACACTCTTAGGAGACTATCCATAATTTTAATAGTTATTCCCATCTACATTCAAAGATTTTGAAAAAATGGTACAGTCAGCGGGAAAAAGGTCAATTTTCACGTTTTGTTTTTATAGCGTCAATCGATTCTGTTACTTATAAGGATCAATTGACCCTACGGGACCACCTGAGGTTAGAGTACTAGAAACGTCAAAAAACTCAAAAAACCACTTCCATACATTTCTTACAGAATGAGATTGAAAAATAAGTTCAAATATTGTTTTTAATTAAAAAAGGCGGCAATCACTACAATGGAAACTGGCTAGGCAATGTTTATTTTAAATCAATTTGAATTTGGAAGGATAACATTGTTTTAGAAACAAATGTTATTTATTATTATTCTTGCATGTCGGCTAAATTGTGAAAATATTGAAGTAAAATGGCTTCAAATTTAGATCGCATTGATTTATTAGAAGCTTATTTTATAAATAATATCAGCTGCCATGGAATGGTATAAGATTAAATACCTTATATCCTATGTCAAATCTCTTAAATATTCTTGTAGAGTGTGGCTCCTTTAAGAAAAATCCTTATGACGACAATGTATTCTTGATAAAATATGGCGGTTGCAATATTAACACTCGTAGAAGGTTTGAAGTCGCTGCCGAAGTAGGCATTTCCCATAACCAAGTTTTAAAGATATGCAAGAAATACAAACACAAATGCTGTCGTTGTGGTCGTTGAGACCTCTTGATATTTTTTTTTTGGGATATCTCAAAAATGAAATTTACAAGAAAAAGTAGGTACATTACAGTTCAAGAATTGAAAGACGCTGTCACAACAACGGTGTATGGAAAATATCAGCGGTTACACGCTCATTGCGGAATCAATTAGAGCATGTACTATCGTAGATTTATTACTTACGATCTTTAGTTGTTTTTAAAGATTGCCAATTGTAGTGATTGCCGCCTTTTTTAATTAAAAACAATATTTGAACTTATTTTTCAATCTCATTCCGTAAGATGTATGGAAGTAGTTTTTTGAGATTTTTGACGTTTCTAGTACTCTAACCTCAGGTGGTCCCGTAGGGTCAATTGATCCTTATAAGTAACAGAATCGATTGGCGCTATAAAAACAAAACGTGAAAATTGACCTTTTTCCCGCTTACTGTACCATTTTTTCAAAATCTTTGAATGTAGATGGGAATAACTATTAAAATTATGGATAGTCTCCTAAGAGTGTTTTGTTCTAGCTACAATGGTTTAGGTAGCTGCCCTTACTGACCCGTCTCAAATTACCACCCTGTATACAGAAATGATTATTATACAGCACGCTTGCATTAAATATACAAACCAATTGTCTACTGTAAATTAGTTCCTGCCTCATTTAAACTTGTCTCTTGGAGAAATTTAATTTTAAGCTGTACCGAGTTCGTTCCTTTCCGTGAAAGTAAAATTGCGAAAAGTTGCATACAAAAGTTAGACTGTAGCTGGCCTTTATAACTGAAACTTTAGTTTTTATTTATCATGGACGTGTTCTTGTGTACAAAATAGAATATGAATTAAAACAGTTGTTACAATGTACTTTCTTTAACAAGGCGTAATTGTTTGTCGAAAATGTTCAATATCGTATTTGTTCAGGCCTATATTATACGCACTTTAATAAAATTATATCAACTGGGATACCTTCTGGCGCAGTTACCACCCTAATACTAAATAACATACCAAGGAAAAAATATTACGATTGCTTTTGTGATTTGGTGCGCCATGACCTAATGTCTATTTGTCACTTATCTTCTTTGCTATTTCCTACTCAGTTCGAGACCTGAGTTTAGACTTATAATTTGCCGTCTGCCTGTCCGTCTGCCTATCTGTACCTCTGAGTCTATTATTTGAGATGTGAATTAAAAATAATTAACTCCTATCAAATGCGTTAATTCTTTTATCGTAAATTTATTGTAGGAAGACTTATTTTATGATTTTTGGGATAAGATGGTGACGAGGGATAAGGAAATAATAGGGGAATGAGCTCTTCTATCCCATAAGGGCCTTCGCTCATTGCAAGAGTCGAAGTGGAGACGCGTAGGAGGCGACCAAGAAGAGCGCCTCTTCTGTACTTTCTATGTGATTATTTAAAATATATCACAACATATCAGTGCCGTCGACGCGGGAGCGTGACGAAACCTCAACGAATTATACATCTAAACTTTCTTCAGGAATCACTCTATTGACAGGTAAAAACTGTATGAAAATCAATTCAGTAGTTTTTGAGATCATCGCGAACATACATACATACATACACACATACAGACGCGGCGGGAGACTTTGTTTTGTAATATGGTTACTCGAGAAACAATTAAGGCCCACTGAAGCCTTTCATTTCACGTTGCGTAATCGCGAGATTTTGACTTGTTATCTTCATTAATTGTTTGGAAAATCTTTACATCCAACAGCGAATCTCCTGTTAACTAAATATAGAAACATATTTTATATAGGCTGCAGAGCCTGGGACATAGACGCAAAATTGCCTGTCTGTGCGTATTCTAATATAAGATGTACTTCCGAGAGTGTGCTAGAGAGCGGCATGAGGTCATACCGCCTTCCTCTTTCTTGTATGGGACATGCAGGCGTACGGCTGGTTACCATCCTCACCTTATCGAAATCCCTCTAATTCGGACCAAGCGCTTTAAAACATCTTTTATGATGCGCACTGCTAAGGATTGGAACTCCCTGCCGGCGTTTGTATTTTCGGGCTCATACAACCCAAATTTTTTCAAGGTTAGAGTAATAGGCGTCTTCTGGGCGAGCTCGCTCCATCGTCGGCCTCATCCTTCCTACATGGATAAAGGTTTTTTTAGCATTATCCTTTGTAGAATCTGCATTCCGACTTTGATTCCGTAAAATCCTAACTAATGTTATAAATTTGAAAGGTTGTTTATTTTTACCGCTTTCGCGCCTCACCTGAGGCTCTAGTATGAGTTTACGATACTACACCAATACTACACTCGCTAGCGAGGACGTAAAACTTTTGTATGGAAAATCGTGAACTGTCAATGTCAAATTATCAATTTTCCATATAAATGTTTTACGCTTTCGCTAGCGAGTGTAGTATCGTAAACTCATGCTAGAGCCACTGATCATTATGAAATTTTGCATTCACGTCGACAACGGGATACCGAAATGGACATAGCATATTTTTCAAATGAAAAAAAAAAAAAAAAAAAAAAAATAACCTTTCCGCGAAGGACTATCTAAAAACGGAAATAAAAAAAATTAACGCCTGATTGACGAGCCCGTTGGATGAGTAGTTAGGGTGCTCGCCACCGTGAAATAACAGCACGTGTGCTGTTGTGTTTCGATGAGTGAGTAAGGGATGCCAGAGCCCATTTCCTTATCCATTCCTAATCCCTTATCCTTAATCCTACTGCAGTCGGCAGCGCACTTGCAGTAGCTGTGGCGTTGCTTGTGTTATAGGCGACGGTAGCCACCTACCATCAAGTGGACCGTCAGCCTGTCTGCCGACCTTAGCATAAAAAAATAAAAAAATATATGAGCAATTAAGATTGAATAATTTTAACGGTGAAGAAAAATGGGAGCAGAATCTAGCATAATTTAGCATCCAGCATAATCTCTAGCAAAATCTAGCATAATTTGAAATTCGAGTTGACGTTGGGAATAGTTGCAAATTTATGGACATATAATATTTCAAAGAGCAAATATATGTCAATGGTATTTGCAATGTTCGATTAATAAATCAAACAACTTATGAACACCGCCCACAAACCGCATGGACTCTGTATCAAAAGCAGAACATAAATCTAATACTCGGTGGTTTTCCATGTCAGTTCACAAGTATATATATTGACATATTGACATATTTTACTTAAGACGTTAAGTGACATATTTACAAATTTGGACTATTTGTCTAAATTTGTAAATATTTTTGTTGTAATCTATAAGTTTGCCACAAGTATCTATACCGGTACCTGCTACATTTTTATTCCCTTTGGTGTCGAATCTCTGGGTTCGAGGAGTCCGAACGCCCTTAAATTTTTAACATTTTATCAAAACGCTTGGTCGACATAACTGGCGACTCCAGAGTTAGTCCAGACTCCAGAGCTATTAACATCAGCATCCTCGGAACCCTTCCTAAGGGACTGAAGCTTAATGTGATACTCAATTTATAAATAACTAGCGGCCCGCCCCCGGCTTCGCCCGGCGTGCAATTTTTATATACCCTAAAACATTCCCCGTTTATCCCTCTTTCCATTAGCGAAAACCGAATTAAAATCGGTCTACCCGTTCACGCGTGATGCCGTGACCAGGAGAAATGGGGATTCATTTTTATATATAAGATTTAGACTATTAACAATAATAATTTTCCATAAATTTTATATCCATTATGTATATAAGTAATCGTATTGTACATTTTTAAATTTTAATTAATGTAAATAGTTATAGAAACGAAAAGATTAAATAAACATTTTATTAAAATGTGATGTAGATATAGATATAGATATAGATATAGATATAGATATAGATATAGATATAGATATAGATATAGATATAGATATAGATATAGATATAGATATAGATATAGATATAGATAAATAGATTAAAGAAGGGCAGTCAAGTAAATTATACAGAACCTCCTAAAATTAAACAAACTTATTCCATTCCCACCAAGTGGCAAAAGAAAAGTAAAAACGAAATTAAATTTGCAAATTTGTTAAACAAATCTTTTCACTTCGACCGTTCTGATTATTACTCATTCTTCTACTTTACAAGTTTCGAGACTGTCTCTGAAACAATTTTTTTCCTTTTACATTAACGATTTTATCAAAATGTTTAAAATTAGTAAAATTTATTTGCTAATATCAAACAATTTATTTATAAAATTCCAAAAGTTTGTTAACTCATTAGGGGGTTAAAAAATTCACAGTAAGAATCTGGCGTTTATGATATGGGCTCGGCCTAGTTTAGACGCGCGCTTTTCCCGACATACTTATATATTCAAAATTATAGATTTAAAATTCATTATTTGTAAGTTCGTGAATAAATAAACATACTTTTTAATGTTTTATTTATTTTATTAATTGCTTAATGTTGATATCATATTTTTTCTTTTAGATTTTTTTTTTATTTTTTTTTATTTTTTTTTAGATGGACAATATTTTCAAATTAATAAATTAATAATAATAATAATACCTTTTAGCTTAAAGGTCCGGGATGCCGTGAGACCATGAACAACATGCTGCTCTCATATTTAGAGAGCAGCACCGGCTACTCTAATACGAATTCGATCCTTTTTGTATAAAGTGTGGTCCTTCATGTGGAGAGGGGACGGTTTGTTCGTTTTACTGATGTTGAAGTTGACCAGGGGTAGATGTGGTCGCTCTCTGAGACTGAGACCTATCTTATCTGTGTATTTCGGAGTTCTTGGTTGTGAGGGAAACGGTTGTGAAACAGTCGGTCTGCGAGTGATTTTGGAAGCGCCTGGCAAAAGCTCTTAGGCGCTATTTGTCCGGGGCTAACATGATCCGAGCTTTCAACGGCTGAGTAATGCCCGTTCTACTTTATAGGTTCGGCGTATTCAGATGGTCTCAGACAGATCTAGACGCCCTGCACAACTATAATCTCTCACAGAATGCACCACCTGAAATCATCGGTTGTAAGGATGTACATCCGCGGAAGGTCGAGGCTTATTATGCGCCAAGATTATGCACAACCGCGAAATGTGAACCTAAGAAATTTCTCCTCGACTGATTCGGGTGGCGGGTTCCGGAAGGCGATCGTGGAATAACGAACTCACTCTTCTGTCCCTGGCCGATCAGCTATGGCGAGATCCGGTAGTACTGAGCGCCTCTGCCAGGGAAGCCGCGTGGAAAGAGAAAGAACTGCACGTGCAGTTTTACAAGGGCGTCTACGAGCTTACTATTGATCGTAAAGCTTCCGTGGAATGGCTGCGCTTCGGCGAATTCTTCGGAGAGACCGAGGGTTTTGTCTGTGAAATAGATCAGCTGGTCATGACGCGGAATTACCGAAGCTAATCATAAAGATTCGCAATGAGAACATATGTCGGGCCTGTCGCCATCCTGGAGGGACCCTCCGACATGTCACTTCCGGTTGTTCGGCTCTTGCTAACACTGAGTATCTGCACAGGCACTACCAAGCGGTCAGGATCCTACATCAGTAGCTTGCTCTTGAACAGAGGATGCCTTTTTACCGGTACTCGCCAGAGCCAGTGCCAAGCTTTACTGGGACCGGCGCATCATCACAGAGAGAGCTATTCTAACCAATAAACCTGATATTGTGTTTATGGACCGGGTCATGTGTGATTTTGGTGGATGTTACTATTTCGCATAGTTTTTGATGGCTGTTCTCGTGAAAGCTGAAACCGAGAAGAAGAGGAAGAGTACCTCAACTTAGCCCACTAGACCGTCGACATGTGGACTGTGGCCTCCATTGAAATCATCCCAGTTGTTCTGTCTGTCAATGGTTTGATCCCGGCCAGCTTCAGTGACACTCTGAGACGATTGGACGATTTCCTCCCTGGCCCAAATGCAGAGAGCGGAGCTGTTCGATACGGCTAGGATCGTACGTCGGTTTCTGTCCTTGTCGGCTGAACCCCGACCGACTGTGCTTCTGACGGGAGTAACACCGCCTCCCTCTCGTTTTGGCTTTTGAAAGGGGGAGACGTATTAAGTTGAGTAATAATAATTATAAACAAATCAATTATCACCTACATAAAGTGGACAGCAAGCTTGTCTGCCGAATTTTACGTAAAAAATACAATTATTTTAATACGTAACGAAATAAATTATTCAGCTAATAAAATACACTGAGAAGGCATTAATAACCACAAATGAACTTGTTACCAAGACGTCGACAAGGTTACGAGGTGATAGTGTGTCCTAAATTACATGGAATATTGCATGCTCTCCTGACGTTGTCTTCTTCGTGTATAACATTCTCGCTTAATCCTGTTAAGCGACCTCTATCTAAGACCTTTCGTGGCTTATATATGCTTGAACACGGTTTAAATAACCTGCGGTAGGTGAAGTCGTATTGCATTGAATAAAATAAAAATCTCTACTGGGATTAGATTTCTCATGGTTTCTTATAACTCATAGTTATTATAGTTTCTTATAGCCTTAGGTTGATATAGTTTCTTATAACTTTCTTCAAAACTCATAACTCGTAACTAAAAGCTTCTGTTATATATAGCTTACTAGCTTACTAGCGATTTCGCGTTGAAAAATGAAAAATATAACACCTGAGAAAATATAATTATGAGAATTATAACGCCCGACATCTTTATCGCTGTAACGTCGGTGCCGCCAAATTTAATTATATTTTTTAACGATCCCTAGGGAAACTAACATTTTTCCAGGATAAAAAGTATCCTATATTTTAATCTAGATAATAAACTATCTGTGTGCTAAATTTCATCCAAATCCGTTGACCCGTGTTTGCGTAAAAGAGTAACAAACATCCATCCATATATCCATCCTCACAAATTTTCGCATTTATAGGATACTAACTGAACTCGGCCACGCTTCGCTGCGGCCCATACGGCGGCGGTGTGCGCATGGGGCGCGCGGTACTGGACACTGCTTATATATAATACTATTCATTGTAGAGTGATGTTATATAGCCTTTAACCTTCTTCGATAAATGGACTATTCAAAACAAAAATAATTTTTCAATTCTAACCAGCAGTTCCTCAGATTAGCGCGGTCAAACAAACAAACAAACTCTTCAGCTTTATAATATTAGTATGGATTACTAGGATATGCATAGCTTCTTATATAAACGAGCATAAAAGATTTACAAATACATTTTATGAATTCTTATATAATAGAGGAAGAGCCAGTGACCAATTTCAGGTGGTCATTTCAAAAGTCACGAAACTTTCTCGTTCTGGCAGCCCTGTGTGGCCGGGGTAGACTATCCTAAAATTTTAAGGAGGGTAAGAAATAAGATTTATTTTAGTTAAAGTATCAGTCATCGACAGTATTTTGTCTTCATGGAATTTTTGCCAGAGCATTTACATCTCTGCTAATTGTTGACAGAACGCTATAAATATTTATAAAAAAAATCCATTTTTATCATTTCATCAGTCTTAAAATTTTAACAGAATAAATAAAATAAATAAACAATTAATAATATAAAATGCCAGAACGAAATTCCATCACCAATATTCTGCCAGAGCGAAAAACGTGTCCGTGCGAGTGCAAGTAAGACAGAAGTGACTTTTCATTTTCAGTAGGCATAGAGGATTTACTGTAGAAAGTTTCATGACTTTCGCAATGACCACCTGAAATTGGTCATTGGCTCTTGGTCTATAAGAATTCCTCATACTTGAATTGGTGTCAATCGACCTCAAAGCGATAGACTCGATAGATGCCGAGAGTAGATCATAGTTGTATGTCACTGCCAGTAGTTTCCTGAAGAATCGACGGGAATCAAAGCCGCCTTTCGCCGCTACTAAGGAGTTATTCCGATATAGATAAAAGTATAGAGATTTTCTGGCTAAACTGTGAATAAACTTATACGTGAATCATGACGTAATAAAAAAAAATATGAATCGTCCAATACTGTCAATATTTTCCGAGATCAACTCAAAAGGCTCTCGTGATCATCTGGTCGATATATCGTTTGAGAATAATTTGTTAATGACTGGTATAGTGTTTAATAATGTGTATCTAGAGAGGTAGTGTTACAAGTTGCTTTTGCAGTTGCTACGTAACTAAGAAACACGCTAACACGTACGGGCCTGAATATTTAAAAGCAAGGCTCTCACGCAAACTGTGTATCAAGCAAGGTACGTTCGTAAACGATTTAGCTCAACGGAATCACTAAGTTGAAATAACTAAGCAAAATACATATGTAGCTTAACCAAATACATTAAAAATAATTTCAAGGTACATTTAGAACAAAAAAAATAATTGTCTATGTAATGAATTTATTTATTTGTTAAGGCGACGCGTTGGAAATTTTGGTGGCAGGGATTTAGATTTTTCTCAGCAATGACAAAACATATGAAAGTGGTGTTTGGTAATCTGTTTCTTCATGTCACTGATTTCATTTCGTCAGTTAGATTACACGATTGGTAAACTTTTATAACAGAGAAAATAAATTAAAAGAAACCTCTTTTAAAACACAGATTTACATTTTACAGGCAAACAGGACCAATTTATACCTCCCAATTTTCTGTGTACATTGGTATGAACATACACTTTAATTTTACAGTTGGATTTCCTAAAATATATTATAGTTTTTTTTTAATAAAAATCGTTTTGTCGCATACGACCTTACGACATAAGCAAGCGCGCTCTCGTTTTTGTATGCAATCAGAGCCGTATTAATTGTTTATCGCTGCGTCGCCTTAATTATATTTTACAGCTTGTGTAGAGCAACGTATGAACCGTATATAGTATAACTACTAGCTTGTATAGAAAAATTTATACGTTATTGTAAACGAGCAGTGTCTGTAGGTACATTATATTATTATTTTTTTTTTTTTTTAAATAATTCGTACACGTTGTACTTAAGTTACAGAGTTCAAAAAACAGTTTTTATAATTTTTGTCTCTTTTTGTCTGTGCGTTTGTGCACGCTAATCTCAAAAACGTCTTAACCGATTTGAATGCGGTTTTCACTGATGTATTATAGCAAGCGTTTGTTTCATTCCAATCGGTTTACAAACAAAAAAGTTACACGCTATACCAAATACCACGCGTACGAAGTTGCGGGCTCAGCTATACTAAGTTATACTAAGTTACTACTCCAACTAGCTATAACTTCTGTGAAATTGTTTGAAAATATATAATGCTCATTACACATCTGATTCTCTAAAAGCCGTTTTAGAGAATCAGATGTGTATTTAGAGAATCGTTTTAGAGAATCGCCTAAATTTTAAACCGTTTCAATTGAAACAATTGAACAATTGATTCCCTTAATGAGTCGCCGGTTCACTGTCGCAGGTAACTTCGCAAAAAGTTCGAAGATTCGCTTTCGAATCGCTGTCATCGCACAAGCTGATTCATCTCGCCCGCTTCCTCTTTTATTTATTATTTGGCGTCAAACGCCTCGATGTATTTCGAATTAACTAGAAATATAAACAAAATTGTAAACAAGACCTTGAAAGTTCGGGAATGCTATTTCTTTTGAATGTAAACTCCGTGTTGTATACATAAGGACTAATTTCCTTTAACACTAATCGGGAAGTGGCGTGCCATCGATAGGGTGGGACGTTCGAGACTTTCGGCCGGAACTTTTTTCCAGAACGTTCCATAGTTAGTCGTAACAACATCAAAAAATGTTAAATGTACTGAGATCTCAGCGTTCTTGGAATTCTCACGAAACATCCTTACTAAATAGACATTATAAAAATACAATAAATAAACCATAAGCCATTGTAATTAATTATTTTGAACAATCCCGATTAAAATTTATCACAATTAATAAATACAACTGCGCAAACAATTTTTGATTCAAATATGAACAATACAGTTATCGTTGTGCACGAGTTAATGCGGCCGATTGTACACATTATGGACGGTTCGTTTAACTGAAAATATGGATAATTGTTCTCGAAAATTGAAACTGCTGAGTGGACGTTAAACAATGTAACCAAATGCGCTGCAATTAATAAAGTGTTACGCAATATTACTATAATTCAAGTATAATTACATGATTTATATGAAATATAATGCGGTCAAGTACTTTTTGCGATGCGAACTCATTAATTGGGTAGAAGAAAAGTTTTGCAGAAGTGTAACGTAATGTAACAGCACATCTGCTGTTAAACGATGAGTGGCAAGGGTGCTTGCCTAACGTTTCAGGGGCCCCGGGTTCGATTCCCGGCGGGGTCAAGTTTGGAAATTTTAATGTAATTTTCTAAATTGACTCTGGTCTGGATTTGAAAAGTAGTGGTAGGGCACACTGCGTTTCGCAGTCATTTGGGCAGCCCGCCTGGCGGCAGTAACCACCTCCTTACAGAATACCACCGTGAAATAATAGCATATACGTGCTGTTGTGTTTCGGTGAGTGAGTAAGGGATGCCAGAGCCCATTTCCTTATCCCCTCCTAATCCCTTACCAATCCTACTGTAGTCGACAGCGCACTTGCAGCAGCTCTGACGTTGCTTGTGTTATAGGCGACGGTAGCCACCTACCATCAAGTGGACCGTCAGCCTGTCTGTCGACCTTAACATTAAAAAAAAATTAAAAAAAAATATACTAAAATATACTAGAAATAAAAATTAAAAATATCGCCTTCTGTGAGGCAGTAATGCTCCAGAACGAGACCGCTGAGCGGGATCGGGAGAAGGCGGCGCAGGGGCGCCCGCAACAGGTAACCCAAGCGTTGCCTTCGGGTAGCGGACGGCGCATCATGGCGAGACGCGCCGTCAAAACATGCGACCCGGGACTGGACAACACCCCTAGTAGCCTGGGGTGTTGCTGAATGTTCGGGGGTGCACTGTATCCCCCGACATATTTCGAGGGGATGCAATTATCGCATCCCCAGGTGGTGTCCCCCGTAACCAAGAGGGACAAAGCGGGGGCGGGACTTGGTGCGCTAATGCGATCCCAGGACCCACCCTGACCGCCGAGGAAGACCGCCGCGGGGTTTTAGTGGGTATACCTACCTCACTATGAGGAAGGGGAGTCCCACATAACCGCACCGTCTCCCCAGACGGTGTGTGTATGCGTAACGACATTTCCCCGCTTCAAAAAAAAAAAAAAAAAAGGTGCGTCCCGATTATAGTCATTGGACACTATTCTTATTCGACTTTTTGGTCGCTGTTTGAGCTTTGGATTCGATAAAAGAACCGAAGTTGAGATTTGAGCACAACCTTAAATTGTGAAATTGATTTGTGGCTTTTGGTGAGAAGTAACACATATAAAAATAAAACCTATTTAATTATTTATTTCCTTTTTTAATTTTCATATTTTTTTAAATCTTACTGTTAGGAACGAACATTTCTCGCACGTGTATATTTGAAGGATTTAGTATATTTCTCAATTATTCAAAATAAAATAACCTACAGTATAACACCCATAAAACCTGTATTGATTTAAATGAATTTGCAAAGTGCATCAAAATGAGGCTTTTATTGGACTAAACATTAACAATAAAGCCAATTAGTTAGTAACGAGCTTTACCTACCGCAGTGTGCATTAGAATACCAAATAACTGCGGAATTAATTTGTTGAATTTATTTAAAGAAGAACTTACCTTAACGTAAAAGTTATAGGGTAAAGAATTGATTGTTTGATTAAGTGAAAACTAAGTTACAAAGTAACAACATCGACTTTGTGTTACACAGTAATGAAAACATTAATTTATAGTTAATTTTTTAAAGGTGGAAGGTTGTGCTTGAAGTGTATAAACATAATAACGTTAATAGTGAAATAAATATGTTAATTAACGTTAACGTTTATTAACATGCATTTTTACTATATACACATAAATGAAACGATTTCTGTGTACTTTTGTAAACTTAGAATCCAAGCCATTAGAAACTTTTTTCTACTAAAATTGCTTTAGTTTTTGAGAAAATGAAAAATTATTTAAAATGAGATCAGTGTTTATTCTTCGAAATTGACTTTTTATATGTAAAAAAGTTTCAAAATATTAGTTCTCCAAAACTTATTCAAATCACTAAATGGATTTTGCTGCGGTTTTCACTAATGGAAAGAGATTTAAATGAGGAAGGTTTCTGTACATTATAAAAACGAATTATCCATGCGAAGCCGCAGACGGGTCGCTAGTTCCTAATATACGGAATGATGATGTCCCTAAAGATGAAAATTTTTAGTAATATAAGCAAAAATAAAGCAAAAATAAGCAACTGTTTATTATCTCTCGTAACCACTATCTAAATAATTAAATAAGTACGACACTATGATTGGCGTGTGATTTCTGAATCTTGGCAGTCTTAAAAAAATAAATTTAATGTAATCTAATTTACAAAAAATGAAAAATAAATTATGTACAAAGAATAAATAAAAAGTTCTAAAATATTGTTTATTAAATTAAGTAAACGACTGATTGCAGAATATTAGAAATGGAGAAAGGATGTTTATTTGATTGTTTCTAATAAGCTCTGAAAATTGTTAATGCGCCTGGCCGCCATTTTGGTGACGTAATCTTGTGACATACTCATTACACAGTAGTTAGCAACACTGGCCGTTGTATTTTAGTTGCAGATGACGTAACGCGAATATTAATGTAACAAGGTTTCTGCGCATTAGCAATTTGCGAGGATTATATTACTTAGATCTTGAAGGCCTTAGGATCAGGACAGACAGGCTGACAGTGTGCTTGGTGGTATGTTGTTGCTATCGACTATAATAGAGTACAAGGGAGGCTGTAAGTACACATTTGGTTGCGTTAGCAAATATTGCCCCTAGCTTTTGTCCGCTACTTCGTTCGAACAACTTTTTCTTAGATGTTGAAACATTTATTCAACCTTTTTCTTTTGCTATTTTTTTTTAATGAAAGGTACCCTATGTTCTATACTGTACCCTTATAACGTGTGTGCATAGTGAATGGTCGAATTAAGGCGTGAAACCATAACAACAAAGTCGTAACTACTTTACCATTAAATTTCTCCTAATATTAGTCAGTAGAGATTAGTAAATTTGTTAAAATATAACTCAGGAAATACAAACTTTGGAAAGTGTTCGCGCTCCCAACGCGTGAGCACGAAGTGCTCTATGGCGTCAGTCCCATCTCGGGCTGACGCCGTGTAAATGGACTGTTGCGTAGTCTGTGGCGCCATATAGTGTGTGGTCTATGCATGCATTGTCAATTTGTCATTGTTATTATCATTATCTCCCTTTTAAATTAATTCAAGGAAAACTGTAAAAGGTAAAAAATAAAATTTTCTTCTTCCACTGGTTATAACTAGTTTCATTGAGAAACAAGGAGAATACCTGGGAATAGAAATTCCCTGCAGTTCCCGCCGTCGAGCGCGAACAGAAGGTATGCTCAAGAATGAACCAAATAAATTATGTTTTCTGCATAGAAATAATTATTTAAGAGTAATTATTTCCAGTGTTTGAAAATATGTAAAAAATTTTGAGTACCCTACATTATAGAACTACAAAGGAAAACTGTATCCAGTACATAATCTTACGTAGAATCCCAATAACGAAGTATTTACAAGACGGTCTGATTGGCGGACCGTCTTAATAGCTTGTAGAATTTGTTGGACGCCTTATGTTTGAGAAACTTTTCAACCAAATTTATGCAACAGATTACTTTATTTCCCATGGTTTAAAGATTTGTGTAATGTTTTACACAAATCTGTGTGATTTGTGTAATTTTTACCGGTTATATTTTTCCACATACGAATATTACTTATAACGCGTGTATTTAAAAAATCATATTAGCTTTATACTGTTAAAAAATAGTTTTATAATATTTTTTTTTTAAGATTGAAGTCATTATAGATGTATTGTCCATAATTTCAAAATTCTCTTTATGAGAATTACTTAAAAAAAACGTATATTAATATACTTTCAATTAAGTGACAAATGAATTTTGAATTATTGCATTACAGAATGTAAGTCAATTTAGACACTTCTTGTTACTGAAGTAAATCTGATAGGGTGTGCATTTGCTGTATAAAAGATGATTCATATTACGCCGTGTAGCCACGCACCGGGCCGTGGCGTGTCTTGTCATTTCCAAGTGTGCCGGCCGTGCTAGTCATACTATTATACTATTTTGTATTACTATTACTATATATACCGCGAGACTACTTCGCAAGGTATAACAGTATAATACCTTGCGAAGTAGTCTTGCGGTTTTGGCTTGCGCGGTAGCGTAAAAAATACTAATACTCCAAGCCGAGGCCCGAGATATATAAACGGTTCGGTGTAATATAAATCTTGCTTTAGTCTATATGCTTTATAAAATGCATGAAGACGAAGTTATTTCTTTAAATATTCAAAATTTATTTATTTATTAAGACTGCATTTTTTATTAGTCAAGGGCCATTAATACACGTGCCACAATTCAGACTAATTATACAGAAAGTTTTTATTTTCAAATACCGGCAAATATTTTAGATACAGAATGTCAACAGTGCATTTAGCATGTACGAGTATAATAGTAAATACATTTATATGAATTTTAAGGTATAAAGGTATTTTCAGCCTTGATCATTCAGACTTGTTTTTAACACTTAGTACTTTTATAATGTTTAAAAATTTAAAATATTGAATATTTCAGCCCAAAGAGAATGTAGATGAAGATATTTAAATAAAAATAATTAGTGTAGAAAATGCGTAGTCAGCAATTATAATTCACATCCATATTTTTTGTTAATGTTAAGATTGGCAGACAGCCTGATGGTCCACTTGGTAGGTGGCTACCGTCGCCTATAACACAAGCAACGCCAAAGTTACTGCAGGTGCGCTGCCGACTACAATAGGATTAAGGATAAGGGATTGGCAAGGGATAGGGAAATGGGCTCTGGCATCCCTTACTTCACTCACCGAAACGCAACAGCACACGGTGGTCTTCTGTAAGGGGGTGGTTATTTAATTTTTTAACGCAGATGAAGTCGCGGGCACCAGTTATATTTTGTGAAACCGTTCTTAACCGTACGCCAATACCTCTTATTCGTATATTTACCATCGTACCGTGCCGTACAGTTTACAATCCACTCGTTGTGGTGTTGTTTGAACGATGCAATTTGTTCAAGAGGGTTTCAGGGTTGAAGCGGGCAGACGACACTTATGCGATAGCTTATACGTGCATTCAATCACTAGCAACAAAAGTTCATAACCCATGATTTATAAGAAAGAAAGAAAGAAAGAAAGAAAGAAAGAAAGCATCTTTTATCCCTCTAATACACACAATATACATATATGAACAAATAATAATTACAAACAAACAAATATATAAACAAGTAACAAGAGGAAAAGGAACCCTGGCTCAGTATACAGTTGTGGTTCAGACCACAACACTGATATTCTGCCAGGGACCAGATATTCAAAGAAAAAGAAAACAAAAAAAAAAAAATTACGCGGGACAATTCAGAACACGATTATATCAATGGCTGAAATTATTGCAAATTTTCTTAAAAACTATTGAAGGATTTTACCAGCTAGTTATCTATATGGCAACGTCACTGTAAATATGCAATGGCACACGAGAATGTACAACAAATGGACCGGCCACCCCCATAAACTGTCACCACCCGTCCCCGTGAATCAAAGACTTGATTCACGGTTTCTCTGCAGATCCATTAATGATGAGCGAAGCCAGTGCGATACATATATTAATTTAATTTCTCTTTATTTAGGAAACAAACAGTCGTTATACATTTTCTTTTTAATATATAAATAAATACTAAGAGACTTAGAGTTCCATACACAAAACAAATATAAATATTAAACGAAAATACAGATAGTACTGTAATACTTACAAAATAAATATCTTAAAGATTGAATTAAGAAATATACATTGTGCCATGATAAATGATCAAGGAGTTATTGAAAGTTTATTTCGCAGTTTAATCCTATAATTAGACAAACTGCTACAAAAAACATTCATATCCATAAATTTGTTATTGTATGTGTCAACGCAACGTCTGTAAAAGTTATTGCTGGTGTAAATCGTTTTATATAAAGGAACAGAGAAGAGTTTTCGTGAGCGGGAGCCAGGTCTGGGCACTCTTAAAGCTATTTTTTCCAAAATTTGAGGGGAATCAATGTAATTATTTAAGATTTTAAACAGAAATATCTGGTCGAACATTATTCGCCGATTTGCAAGAGTAGTTAATGAGTGACGGATAAGAGAGCTTTCATAAGATACGTATTCATAATTTCCACGAAAATCTAAAGATTTGATGAATTTCTTCTGTATTCTCTCGATGCGAGCAATATGGTAAGCAAAATGGGCTCCATATAATACAAGCAAAATCTAAAAGTGATCGAACGAAACTGAAATATAATAATTTTAGAGTATGCGTACGTAACAAATGCAATCAAAACGCGGTCGGCTGGCTGGACAACGCTGTCCACAACTGTAATCACAAAACTAATGGTATAAAAACACCATTCACCATGGAATTTAAACATTTTCGCGCGAGCGAAGCAAAACTCAAATTTCGTCTTATGGTATATATTTATCCATAAAAAATATGTGACATTAATATTAATCATTGACGTCGCTATATAACACAGGACGTCGACAACATCAAAGGATTCTATTTCTTTTTATTTTATTTTATTAGGAAGCCAACGCAGTATACATACAACCATCCTTAATACGTAAACACATAAAAAAATCATTTATACCTAATATCATATACTCCACTTATAGGCTAACTTAGGCATGCATTAAGACGAAAACAAAAATAAGCCAAATAAAATAATACAAACCTTTTAACCCTTCTTTTAAAACATGCGGAGGAATACTGAAAGATATCTATGCCAGTTCCCCGAATTAAATTGTTGTGGGTGACGACTATTCTGCGCAAGGGAGCGGCTCCGCCCAGGATAATTCGTTTAATTAATAATTAATTCTTGTTTAAATATCGCAAATCAACGTACCTTCAAGTCAACGGACGTGGGTCAATAGTGTTTTAAATGTCTGTATACGTATATATCTCTGTGTGAATAATCTCAATTTATAGTCGAAATTATTTTATTTTAAGTCTGCAAAGACGAGCAGACCAACGGCTCATCTGAAAAGCATTTCTATACACGTATGCACTTTGTACTCCTTTATACAATTGCTTTATGTGAACAAATGACATCAATATGGCCCTACCGAGGTATACTGTAGGCCATAAATAAATTAGGAGGCCTCCAGGGCACGGCCCGGCATCACGGCATCAGGTCGTAAATATGACCTTTCTCTTTTAACGTGATTTGGAAAAAAAAACCTTTTATTTATTATGCAATAAATTATTTATTGTTCAGTATATACTTTAGTGTTTTGATGTGTTGTATCAAATTGGTAAATTTTTTATTTAGTTTCATTGGTGGAAATAACGCAACGATAGAGCTAGGACTATAAGAATTCTATAAGATGTACTTCGGAGAGTGTGCTCGAGAGCTGCATGAGATCATACCGCCTTCCCCTTTCTTCTATCGGACATTCAGACGTACGGCTGGTTACCATCCCCACCTTGTCGAAATCCCTCTAATTCGGACCAAGCGCTTTAAAACATCTTTTATAACGCGCACTGCTAAGGATTGGTCCTGCTGGCGTCTTCTGAGCTCATACAACCCAAATCTTTTCAATGTTCGAGTAAATAGGCATCTTCTGGGTGAGCTCGCTCCATCGTCGGCCTCATCCTTCCTACATGGATAGATGATGGTCAAGAGAAAACCCATCTTAAATAAAAAAAAAATGCTAAATCTCTATTATTATTTTTTTATTCTGATGGGTTCTAATTGCTGTTGTGTAAGCAATGGATCTTCAACAATTCAACGCTTTATGGTGTGAAAAATATCTAGCTGATATGGGACTAAATCTGGGACTGAGGTGTTTGCATCCTGTAGAGTGCATCCGGTGATCAATCCGGTTACCACTTACCTTCCGTTCTTTGTTCAAGAACGGCAGGTTGTCAATATTAATGTGAAATACAAAATTATAAAAATATTTTTTTTTGTTGTAATCTATAACATATCTACAGACAGACAGACAAGAATGTTGTTATTATATTACTTAGACGTAAAGTTCCCTCCAATTCGAGACACAGCAACTCTGTTAATTAAAAGGTTCAACATTAATTTACGCTGTAAACAACTTGTATCCAATCTAACTTGATTTATCTAACGCAATGTTTCCATTCGAAGATTTGCCTAAGCCATTGTGTTGTTTCCATTTTGCGAACATAGACAATGTTAATAAATATTAACATTATATCTGAGATTTATATTTTTCGATAGTTTTTCGATTTTTCGATAGTTATATTTTTCGAAAAATAGACTGCACATGTACTTACACTTTGTCCAGAATTAAATGAGAAAAATACAATGTGCGAGAACTATATATACGAAAAATTAAGAAACTAATATATAATTACATGTGCGTCATTAGACACCAGTACCTAGAGGATTCGATCCCGGTTGATCTTTCTAATCCCGGGATTTCGGGATTATCTACAGTTAATCCCGGGATAGTCCCGGGATAGTATTGGTAATAGAAAGTGGTAACAAAAATACAGTAAAACATATCAAAATCAACTTTTTATTTTAAATCTTTAGTTAAATCTTCAAAAAACAAAACAAAATTATACTTTCTTCTGATAAAATAAACAAACTAGGACTAGAAAATTTATAAATTACTTATTTAAGCCACGAAAATAAAATGTAAGGATTAACAACGCGTGTGGAACTACCCTCATAAAGATTCATTTCTTGTTTAATGATCTTAGAAAGATCAGTTTCTTTATATGCTTCTGGATTTATAGTTTTCATGTTGTTTGCTATTTCGTTCTGAAGCTTTTCTTTCAATGTTAAATCAGTTTTACTAGTTGTATACGTAGGTTCAATTTTCATGTCATTTTCTTCATTATCATAGTTTTCCATCTTTTCAATTAACAAAATAATCTGTTTTTTTTATTGCCATCATGCTTGGACTTGAAAATAACTTCTTTACATCACAATCAGTATCCAAATTGTTACTCTCAGTCTTATCAGTATGAGAATATATCAATCCCGAAAAGTTCATATATTTGAGGTACTAGCAGTACCTCAAATATAACATGGTGTCTTAGCAAGCACATTTCCCGTTTTGTCTTAATACCATTTTAAACTTTTAATCCTTTGAAAATGTCCCACATTTAAATCCATTTTGCACAATTCCGAAACGCGTATATTCTTATGTTATTTAAAAATCCGCAACGGTGACAACCTGAAATCTATTCATGGAATTCTAAAGGCGACTTTTCACTAAACGAAAGAACAGAATAAAAGAAGCGTAAAGGCATTGCGTACCAACTGCAAATAGTCAAAGTACGTTAAAACAACGATTTTAAAAGTACAGTTGGAAAAAATGGTGACTATTTTTTTTTTAATTATAATTATTTATAACTATTTTTTTTTTATTAAATCAGGGTAGCGTTTAACCACTATCTCACCTGATGTGAGGTGCAGATGCGGCCGAAGGTGTACCACGCTTACCCAGTAAATGCCCATTTACCCTGGTTTTGAAGACCCCGAGGTTGTAGTTCTGTGAGAACACAGACGCAGGCAATGAGTCCGAACAAGAAAGGTGGAACTGAAAAACTTCGTGCGTGATCGAGGTACATCGACCACGAAGGGATGAAACCCCCGCCCACGCCTAGTGTTCCGCAAGTGGAACGGTTCCGGTTGGATTAATTCGTACAGTATAGATGCACACTCTCCATAGTGTAGACGATAGAAAATCGATAGGTAAGCTACTTTTCGGCGATGCTGCAGGCTTTGAAGTTGGGAATCTACAAGGGCGTCGTTGCCAATAAGCTTCTTTGCGCTCGCCTTTCAATCGAGTCCAGTGCGGCCAGTTGGTAACGGCCATCCCAGAGGTGGCAGCAGTACTCCATGCAAGACCGGACCTGTGCTTTGTATAAGTCCAGGAGCTGCCTGGCAGTGAAATAACGTTTCACCTTGGAAAGGATGTCCAGCTTTTTGGCACTATAAGTAATTAACTATAAGTATAAGTAACTATAAGTAATTATAAATAATATATTACTCTACTATAAATCTTAATATTACGTATACTAATATTACGTGCTGTTATTTCACGGTGGTAAGGGGGTGGTTACTGCCGCCAGACGGGCTGTCCAATTGACTGCAAAACTCAGTTTGCCCTGCAAACAATTTCCAGATCAAGACCAGAGCCAAGGTTCCAAAGTTGACCCTGCCGGGAACCGAACCTGGGCACCCTAGAACAGAGCATTAAGGCAAGCACCCTAACCACTCATCCAACGGGCTCGTCAAATCTATACAAATATTTTAAAGCTGAAGAGTTTGTTTGTTTGAACGCGCTAATCTCAGGAACTACTGGTTCGAATTGAAAAATTCTTTTTGTTTTGAATAGTCCATTTATTGAGGAAGGCTATAGGCTATATGACATCATGCTACGATAAATAGTATTATATATAAGCAGTGTCCAGTACCGCGCGCCCCATGCGCACGCCGCCGTATGGGCCGCAGCGAAGCGTGGCCGAGTTCAGCTAGTATTATATACATAGTTTGTGTAAATACCTAAATAGTAATAAACAGTACCAATCTGACATTCCTGCCGCATTTTGCATCTAACAGAGACTTTCGCCTACATCGAACAGAAGAGAGTCCTACTTTCCCTTGATTTCTACATTCATCCTTAAGGTCATCAGTGAGCACATATCTTAGACACTTGAATACTTGAACTGGCCGTCCATTCAAAATTCCTTAATCACTTTTTCATAGCCGCCCCATCGCGAAAATAATAATCATTTCCAATTTGGGGTAAGTATTTCTAAGGGTGGTAATCTAGGGTAGTTTTAGGGTAGATAAATCTCAATTACGCTCAATAAGTATCACCTATACAGTAATAAATTGTACATTTTATTAAAATAACTACGTTCATAATTCTATGATATTAATAAACTAATATTTAATTAGTTATGCGTGTTAGTGCCTCGCATAAGTTCAGATAATATCTCCACATGTTTTCCTGAACTTCGGTCGCTATCTGTATACGAACAAAATGAGCTGTCGTTGCAGCACTAGGTCAAACAAACGGCGCATCGCAAAGCGCGTGCTTTTTAAAGCGTGTATTTTCCAAGAATAAGCTGTATTGTTTATAGTCGTACAGCTGTATTAGAGCGCAGGCTCTTTATTGCACAGAAAAAAGTTGATGTGTGTACCAAAAAATAGCTTGTTACATAAATTACATTTTCTCAAACATGCTCGGAAATGTAGGCATTCTTGTACTAAAAACAAGCCACGAAGTTTGTAATTCTTGGCTCATGCATTTCTTACTCGGCCTAGGCCAAGAATGTTGTATGAAAATTCATTCCTGGCCGCTGCTCAGCCCGATGAAACCCGAATGTTCGCGCCAATACCGGTGCTCATTTTCTATTTCATAATTTTTTAATTTTATTTTGATTCGCTGCAAGGTACTAACTAGTTGGTCTCGATCGATCTATGCCGCCGGACGGTCGCTACTCATCGCTCACGGGCTTTTTTACCAAAATTCCTCTCGCTGTACCATCACGCTGGTGGTCTCCTTACCGCCTTCCGCATCGCCCAGAACCCATAGAGTGCTCGCTGAAGGTTACTGTGAAGTGCAACATACGCTGGGCAGCAAGAACGAACTATATGTATGTGAGTGCCTATGCGTGCGTACGTGTAGGCACTAAGGTACGTGTAGGCACCTACCTAAGGTGTTATGATCGAATCTAGCGATCTTGCAGCATCATCTCCTGTAAGTACTTACATTTAAGTTAGACATTCTATGGTGGTCTGTCTGTCATTTGTGGCAGTTATCTTATTCAACCCGCTCATCTAATTTGATACCTTTAGAACCTAGTAACCACCCGAAGTTTCACGAATATTCACGAACGCGCCCGCCGTTGTCACAGGCGTAGTAGGCGGGGGCGTGTTTCATTATTTCCTCACATTTATTGAGAAAAGCACTATACCAGCCTCGACCGGAATGAGGATTGCCGGATTCAGGTCTTTATCAAACCACTTCGTCTGGCAATCCTTCACTTCCTGGACTCTGCAGTAATGTACTAATATTTGATAGTTGTGAAAATATTGTAACAATAATATAATTTTTACGAAATATATAATTTCGAAAATTCGAAACACATCGAGGCGTTTGGCGCCAAGTATAAATAAGAGAGCAGGCGGGCATGATGAGTTTATGATTGTAGCGAGTTTACTTTCAATGTATGGAATTATAGAAAAGCGGGAGAATTTACAATATAGGTAAGCCTTTTGAACGCATTATATTAGTTTTTTTTAACACTATTCTCAAATTATTTATGTTATTGAATTAATTAATGTTATTGATTACGAAAATAGTAGTACCAACAGCTTAATAATTATCAACAATAACAATCAACCGGGCCGGGTATCTCGCCCCTGTATAATATCTCAGTGCATCCGGCTCCAAGATGGCCGCCCGGATGTCCGGCGCTCTCGGCTGTTACTCGTTGTTTCCATTGAACTTTACTTGATAGCTCAACATTTGCACAACATAGTTTGCTTGATTTTATAGTTACAATGATTTTACATCAGGTTTCGGATCTTCTGTGTGTAACAAATTTCTACAGGGTCAACAATGACATAAACAGCACCTCCATGACACTCCATGTGGCGTTGTTTATGTCCTTAGGCGATGGTAACCACTTCCCACTAACTGAACCGATTTTAAACTCAAATCATTTATCAGTTATCATTGCAATCAGTCTCTTTTCAAAAGCAGCCAATCTTTTAATTAAAGTTTAATTTTGCACACAACTGTACCTAGACACAGCCGTGTGAACAAGTCACTAACCGATATTCAATTTGAATTGATTGCAGTTAATTTAAGTTTGTATTGCCTTTGTTTCGTTCATAGTGCGCACCTGCAAGTGATTGTCTCTGAATTAATTTCAGAAATGCGTACTGTGTTAGTGTTAAGGAACACGAACAAAATTATGAATAATGCTGTGAGTCTCTTTACTGAAACTCATTTAGGGTCCAGTTATTGCTAACTATTTAACTATTGCAAACGATAACTATTTGCGGTAACTTTTTAAAATATTTCATTTTGACGAGCGCATTGGTTTAGTGGTTAAGGCTTGTCTTAGAGTCCTTCCTGTTCTATTGGTCGTCTTTGATCCGGTTTCCCGTTTGTGCCGGTATTTGTAAATTTATATTTCCGTTGTATCCGGTGTACTCGGGATCATAATGAAATCAAAATATTAATTATTATATTATTACCGTTAGTGTCGCCATAGAATTTTGAAAGATAACATGTACAGTGAGGGCGAGAGTGCGAATCATATATATTTCTTTATTTAAAAAAATAATTAATGCTCTTTCTCAGGAGTCCCGGGTCCTAGGGCAGTAGATGGGGACTTTACCGCCCGCTTCATCCTGAGAGGCACGGCGCACCTTGAGCCAATGAGCCGTGTCCGGTTGCGGACCCCCGCGGTGGAGCTGCGGAAGAGTGTTAGTCCGACCTCGCAACTTCACCAATAGCGGATGAGGAGGACGCCAAGAGGTTTAGTCGGTAGGTCTACCCCACTACCATCTCGGAGCAGGAGTCCGACATAACCCACCGCTCTGTCCCCTGGCCGGTGGGTATCCATGATGGATTCCTCTTGTAAAAAAAAAGGAGTCCCGGGTCCTATTGAAATTTTCAAAGTTAACTGATGTTTGGGTGTTTAGGGTTTCGCCCCCTGTCCGTTTAAGGGTTATCCCATAACAAAAGCCTATAAGTGCTTACTTTGGGGGGCATACAATACGTGTGTTTAGTCTTGACGAATATTAAAAAAAAAAAATAGTACAAAAAAATGAAATCACTAGCGTTTTCTCGCAGCTTCGTCCGCATGAAAAGTTAAGTATAAGTTATTAAGTTAATAAGTTATTTATAAGTTTGAATCAACATGTAAACTTACGTGGGTTTGAACGTCAACTTTATCCATATGTGTCTATTATGTAAATTTTTTTTTTGATAGTTTTCACTATTTACTTCACTTCACTAGTCAAGAAAATGCGACATTTACTTTCATCTCCTATATGAAATTAAATTGAAATAAAAAAAAAAAATAACCTTAAAACGTCATCAAAAATTTTCAGCAGTAAAAATATTAGTATAGGTTTCTAATGGCTGTGCATGTTGGCTTTGTCTGTGTGGAATAATGCTTTAATTAATGTTATAGTCAATATTAATTTAAACCCTGTAA
Source organism: Bembecia ichneumoniformis (assembly GCA_910589475.2). NCBI lineage: Eukaryota > Metazoa > Arthropoda > Insecta > Lepidoptera > Sesiidae > Bembecia > Bembecia ichneumoniformis. The sequence goes on along the minus strand of OU342537.1, from coordinate 3,055,658 downwards.
ATTGAGATTTTAAAACATTTTTTTTTTTAAATATAAAGTTTGTTAATCAGGCTACGGTCCTCTTGATGGTACGTAGACACCGTCGCCTATAATACGAGTAACTCCACAGTTTCTGGAAGTGCCCTGCTGGCCTTAGTACGATTGGGAATAAGGGAATAGGGAAATAGGCTCTGGCATCCCTTACACTCTCACCGAAAAACAACAACACACGTGATGTTATTTCACCGTGTTCTTTTGTAAGGGGGTGATTATTGTCCCCAGACGAGCTGATCAGTGTGTACTCTAAATTCTGGAGATAGCAAATTTTACTCATAGGCAACGTTCCTTTATTTTTTAATAGAAGCAAAACTGCATTCAAGATTTTTGAAAATACGCTTTCCACACCCAAAAATTGAACCGGTTAAAATCGGAAAAAGAACAGCCTGTACTTTTGTGGCATCAATCGATAGGGTCAATCATAATGATCAAATATCTCTAAGAACATTAAAATGAAAGGAAGTACAGTACTCTTTTTATATGATTATGTCTACCAACTCCTGTAAAAGTAATACATCTCCATTTAAATAATATTCTGTGCAATACATCTTCGTTAAGGAAATAAATGCCATTAACGGTTGGCGGGTCGATGGAACATTACCTTTTGAGACGTTCCCGAAATTCCGAAATGGATTCTAAATATTAGTATATTTTCCACCTACACTTTAAATTCAAACGTCTTCGTTGCTATGGTAACAGAATGCTGAGTTATATCGCGAAAGCACAGTAACACGAAAATACGGTGGAGATACTATAAAAATGTAGCTGAAAAGTTTGTTTTTGGTAAGAAAAGTGGTAAGCGGAATGAAAGTATATTTTATTGGACAATTCAAAGAGACGAAAGCTTAGTATGGTATTGAACTGTATAGGAAATTATCCCATGTCTAGATGCTTGTGTGTGTTTGTAATTTGTATTAGACCTTAAGTAAGGAAATTCAAAATATTTTAATACCTGTAGTATATGTGTTAATTTACTCTCTCTTTCTCTCACACCACACGGGCAACACTGTCTCGTGCGCACCACATTTTAGTTTTTTTTTTTTAGTAGATGCGAGCCATCGACGAGAATTGACTTGTCGGAAGTTCGTCCGTTTAATGTGTGTTCGAGCCTGTGATTCATCCCACAACAACAAACTATCAATAAACTAACTTACACCGCCATCTGTTAGAAACATTAATTAGAAAAAAAAAACATTAATCCAAATAAAAAATACCCTATCTCTCAATTTGCATCAAATTACAAAAAACGTGTAAAAAGCGCGTACAAACATCGTGACACGGGATTTTTAAATTTGTATTGTACATATTTACCTTAAATAAATATGTATTGAAGGTTGATTTTGACTATTCGTAGAGAACATTTAAGTATTGGCAGGGAATACTGCGTTTCGCAATTCATAAATTGGGCAGCCCGTCTGGAGGCAGTAATCATCCTCCTATAGAAGATCACTGTAAAATAACAGCATGTGTGCTTATGTGTTTCGGTGAATGAGTAAAAGATGGTAGAGCAGTTTCCGTATCGTTCCTTATTCTTAATCCTGCTAAGGTCGTCACCGCACTTGCAGCACTTGTGGCACTGCTTGTGTTAGGTGACCGTAACCATCTACTATCAAATGAACCGTCAGCCTGTCTGACTACTTTTATATAAAAAAGAGAGAGCAATGGGAAAGCAAGCCGACCAGCAATTTTGGCTTTATTCCTCTTCTTCTTCATATCTAACTATATCTATTCTATACCTACATATAATAAAATCGTAAACGAGCCGTGTCTGTAAAGTCCCTGAAAATGTTCGTCACCTGAAAGTCGACATTTGCTTGCACCAGGACAATTATCAGTCATGCCAACCTTTCATTTCAAACTTCTGTCAGTTGTCTGCTTAGTGCCTTAGTTTCAAAAGGTACTAAGAGTCTACGACTTGATAAAGGAATTAATTTGAAAACTGATGAAGGTTTTCGTACCCCGAATGTATATTAAAGACTTTTTCCAAAAATCAATTTGTACAGGTTGTAGGTACCTACGTATGTTTCCGAGGTCAAAAAAATAGTTGTTAGAATTCCAGTCTGTTTGTCTGTGCGTTTGTGCACGCTAATCTCAGAAACGGCTTAGCCGAATTGAATGCGGTCTCCACTGAAGTATTTTAGCAAGCTTCCCGTAACATTTAGTGTTTGTTTCATTCCTATAGGTTTACAAATAAAAAAGTTACGCGCTATACCGAATACCACGCATACGAAGTTGCGGGCTCAGCTAATTCGGAATAATTGACATGAATTGAGTGAACATGAATTATTGAGAACATTTATTTATTTTATTTTAGTAAGAAACAAACAGTTATTAAGAAACAGACAATTTTTAATTCAAGACCTATAGTTTCCTAATTTATTGAAGAAAATTGTACTAAGTTCCTAAAAATGCCTAGAAATACAAAATTGCTTTCAGTAATTAATTTAAATGATTAATGAACTGCTTTTTAACAAAGTTTTTGAATTCAGGACGAGAGTTTCTTGTGTTCTTCTAGAGTAATTTTTATTAGACAACTAGCGACCCGCCCCCGGCTTCGCCCGGGGTGCAATTTTTATATATAAGAACGTTCCCCGTTTATACCTCTTTCCATTAGTGAAAACCGAATTAAAATCGGTCTACCCGTTCACGCGTGATGCCGTGACCAAGGGAAATGGGGATTCATTTATATAGAGATAAGATTACATTTCCAAGTACACGTCAACACCCACTTTCACAAAAAAGAATTAAATTCAGTTTAAACACCTTTTGATGTATAACTGTACTGTGAAGTCGCTGAAGTAAGCTCATTGGGTTCGATTGAAGGATCCATTGAAAGCTCTCGTAGACTCCGACGGATGCATCGCAAAAGATTATTCCGATAAATCCGACATGGTATAAAGGAATGCGTTTTTCAATTTTCATGTTTTTCGATTGAATTCCCTTTATGTTCGCAGAATTTATTTTCTAAAATCGCCTTTTTATTATGAAATCTATATTTTCGTGTATAAAAAACTTTATTATTTACCTACTACTAACGACCTGCCCCAGATTTTTTTCTGCAAACTGTCGCAGAAAAAAAATCCGTTTGTCGTTTAGAAGTATAGTTAGCAGAGAAATAGAAGCGGATAGTAACTTTTTTATGTAATATGTACACATATAGAAGCGGATAGTAACTTTTTTATGTAATTTTTATGTAATATGATACAAAGAAGATATATATTCTAAATCTCATTGTAAGAAAATTTGCATTGTGAATGTACATTAACTTTTTTTTATGTTAAGATCAGCAAACAGGCCGACGGTCCACTCGATGGTAAGTGGCTACCGTCGCCTATAATACAAGCAACGCCACAGTTGCTGCATGTGCGCTGTGGACTACAGTAGGATTGAGGATAAGGGATTGGATAGGAAAATGGGCTCTGGCATCCCTTACTCACTCACCGGTCTTCTGTAAGGGCTGCCCAAATGACTGCGAAATGCAGTGTGCCCTGCCACTACTTTCCAGATCCACACCAGAGCCAAATTTAAAAAAATAATTTTCAAAGTTGACCCTGCCGGGAATTGAACCCGGGAACCCTAGAACAGACCGGGCTTACGTTAATTGAGAATACGTACAACTACTATAATTGAATACTTACTATGAATGAATAAATGCGCTTTCATTCTGTTTTTGTGAAAATTTTTGGTGTTTCCCGAAGGTTCACTTATATCTTCAAGTGAACCTTCGGGAAACACCAAAAATGTTTACGTCGCTTGTAACTCAAATCAATGCCAAGGAGGATGTAAATAAGCTGCCGAAATCGAATTAAAAATGGATAAGGAACTGGCAGGAGATAATGGGCTCTGGCGTTCTTTACTCTTTCAGCGAAACAAAAGAGAATTTGTATTGTTATCTTGTTGTTCGTGTTAGACCGTGGGGGAGATGTGGGGGAGGGTGAGTAGCCTATGTTACTCGCTGATAATGTAGCTTTCTATGCGTGAAAAAATTTTAAAATCGGTCCAGTAGTCTTTGAGTTTATTCATAACAAACATACAAAAATACATACATACAAATATTTTCTCTTTATAATATTAATATAGATAAATAGCCTAATATTGCTAATCTAACCTTTTTTTTATGTTGGGAAATCTATTATGACGGCCCGTTGGATGAGTGGCAAGGATGCTTGCTTAACGTCTCAGGGGCCCCGGGTTCGATTCCCGGCGGGGTCAACTTTGGAAATTTTAAGGTAATTTTCAAAAAATGACTCTGGTCTGGATTTGAAAAGTAGTGGTAGGGCACACTGCGTTTCGCAGTCATTTGGGCAGCCCGCCTGGCGGCAGTAACCACCCCCTTACAGAAGACCACCGTGAAATAACAGCACGTGTGTTGTTGTGTTTCGGTGAGTGAGTAAGGGATGCCAGAGTCCATTTCCCCCCTCCTAATTCCTTATCCAATCCTAATCCTACTGTAGTCGGCAGCGCACTTGCAGCAGCTGTGGCGTTGCTTGTGTTATAGGCGACGGTAGCCACCTACCATCAAGTGGACCGTCAGCCTGTCTGTCGACATAACATTAAAAAAAAAAAAATGGTTTCCGGCAGCGAAGGGGACGCTGCGGGTTATGCCGGACTCCTACCGGCTAAAACCCAACGAATTTCTAGCGCGACCGTAGATGGGCCCGGTCGCAGGAACGTTGATTCACAACTTCGGCGACCCGCCCCGGCTGTTCAGCGCGGGGAGGACTACGCTCCCTGTCGGAACCTCGGCGTGCTCGAAAGCGGAGGTACGCCGGACGGTAGTCTCACAACGGACGGTAGTCTCCCCTTAGACTACCGCCCAGGTCCTGGTCAAGGGAGAAGGCGGCCGATATAGGACGGCGCCTGCGCCCGAGCCTTCTCTGGCGGATCGGCTGGGAGAGGGGATCCTCTTCTTTACCTCTCCGCCGCATAGCTAATCTAACCTAATGTGTCATTTTGATGTATGTTGTTATATCTGATAATTAAATCACAATAAAGTTTCCTGAAAACCCGTAAAGAATTTTGCGTGAAAGAGTAACGAATATATAGACATCCTCATAAAGATTTGCTTTTATAAGGAGTATTAGATTTTTTAGTCATATTTGACTGGTAGAATACGTAATGGACTAATGGTAGACTTTTTTAACTTTATTTTGTTCTCACAATTATACTATATCCACGGAAACGAGTTAGTAGAGCGCTTTCTCTGTCTGAATTTTTCATACAAATGACAAGGACAGGAAATGAACAGTGGGCGTAAACAAATCCGTAGAAAAGTAAAGGCGCGTTCACAGAGCGACTTATTTTAGACTACTTTTTTTTAACACAATTGCGCATTTAAAATAATTTTGCTTTTTGTATTACTCGTTTTTATACATACGTTTTTACATTGTTTTCTTTGTAAAAAATATTTATGAAGGAAATAAAAATTACAGTTTAATATCATACTTATTTATTGTAGATGCATGCATGAAATACAATTCAAACAATCAAATAAAATTACAACGTTGAAAATTTATAAATAAAAGCAAAACAATTAATAAAATTGACAGATTCAAATAAATTTAATTCAGTATTCAATTTCACTCTCCGACGAATCACTGTCACTGCTGTCATTTCCTACATTTATTACTAAACTTTCAGTCATGACTTCTACATTATGGTCCATAGCGTTCATTTTGGGCTCAACTTTTTCTGTGACGTGCCTTATGCATTTTTTCCATTTTTCAGCGTCAATATTTTGTATGGACTCATTTAATAAAACTTTTAATTCAGCCATTTTGAATGTTTTCATGTTGGCCGCTACGTAACCCTTCACTTGAGCCCAAACTAATTCCATTGGATTAAGTTCGCAGTGATAAGGCGGGAGTCTTAATACTGTTTTATTTTGTCTTTTTGCTAATTCGTCTATAACGCATGCCTCGTACCGCTGTCTATGATTTTTAACAATGTTTAATAATTCTCGTTTTAACATACCTTCCTCAAAGCTAATTCCTTTTGTTTGTAACCAACTTATAATGTCCTGTTTTTTACATTTTGCCGTTGGTATTTGCTCAACTTTTCTAGAGTGGTACGAGGCGTTATCCAAAACTAATACACAATTATCCTGGAGTTTGTTTAAAATTTCGCTGAACCAATTTTCAAAAACTTCGGCATTCATCTCTTTATGATAATCGCCTTGTTTTTTAGATTCAAACACGTGTAGACCATCTTCAACGAACCCGTCTTCGCTCCCGATGTGCGTTATAATAAGTCTTTTGCCTTTTCCTGTAACAAAAACATAATAACATTCAATACAAACAAACAAAGTCATTAGCACACCTGGGCGCATCAAACAATAAGATGTAAAAGATAGAAAATAACAATGATACAAACAGACAACAGTGTCTGTCATTAACGTACTTAAGCCGGTCAGGCAATGTTTATGGTACGTGTGTAACAAAAATATAACAATAATAATGAGAAAATAAAAAAACACCTGAAGGTGTTTTCAAGCCAGTCGTTAATCCATTAATGAAAGCGCTCCGACTGCTGTTCACTGTTGAATCGGTCCATGCCTTTGAAGTAGTGTGACCTTCATTCACCCACGTTTCGTCCAAGTAATAAATTTTTTGATTATTTTCTCGAGCGGTTTTGATAGATCGTAAATATTTTCTTCGCCAAAAGAAAATGTCGTCACGTTCCAGCAAAATGCTATTTCTGCTTCTCTTGCTGTACTTGAAACCAATTTTTTTCAATATTTTATGTAGCGTCGATCTCTTGATTGTGCCCAAAGTACCATCATCATTTATTTTCTTTAAAATCTTGTCCAATGTAGGTATTTCATTCTGCGCGAAGAAACCATGCACTATACATCTGATAGCAGTCTTTGTAAAGTCATCGATCTTATCGACGATTGGCACGCGTATCTTCGACTTTTTGGGCGATTTAAGCACACCACACTCCTTCTTTTCTTTAACAATTCTATGGACCGACATCCAGTGCACACCTACTTCCAATGCAACACTTTTTAAAATTTGACCGGTTGGAATGAAAACTATGCAATATCAGAGCTTTTTCGTTTGACGAAAAAGCTCGCCGTTTTCTTTTTTCAATAGATCCATTATCCGACAGATCCGCCATTGTCATTACGCAAAGTACGCAATCAAATGTCCGTTATACAAGTCGCCGAGTCGTCACAAAGCAATCGAGCACAAAGTCCATAAACAAGCCGAGTCACAGGTAGAGGAAATTTATTGAGCAAATATTGCAAGAAAGAACACGTCTGCACAGTACGGACAGCACGAGTAGACTAAAAAAGTTTCGCTCTGTGTACACTGCCTTAGTGTAAATCGCCGACCAATCACAGTTAAAATTTTGTGCAAGAGAGATAGCGCTCTACTAACTCGTTTCCGTGGATATAGTATAGTAGTTCTGACTTTTCTAAAATAGCAAAGGCCAATAATAATAACTGCGTTAGCTTGTAGTATTACATACGAGTATAAGTATTGTCACACTGCTACCATTAGTCTACTAATGGTTAGTAGACCATTAGTCTACTAAACTATCCATTGCTAATTACTCATTGCTAATTAATTAAGTCCACTGCTGCACATAGGACGTTCAAGGCATGCGCTTATGAAAAATGCTGACCTTCCCAGATATTATAATATATAGCGAATGTTCTCCAAATATGAAATTGAAGATTTAGAGAATCGAGATTCGAACCTACATCACCCGTTTCGGTAGAGAAACGTTCTACGCATGTTCAAAGATTTATTGCTATCAAAAAGTTATCCACTGAGACCAGACAATGGCATCGAATCTATGTAACTCTATGGCGTACGCGTGAAAAATTGCCCTCTGATTCTATTGTTCGGGGCATAATTTTTTTTTCCATTTCACGATAGCCTTTTAGCTGGGCTTTGGAAAACGAATGACGAAATCGATAACACGTGAAAGCATTGATAGGTTGGAACGGAACGTTGGATTTGCGATAAATGGAATGCAACACAATCTAACCATTGTTTTATTCATCGTTCCAGAGCCTTTTTCGTTTATTGATATCACGTGTAATATGTACAACGTGTATTTGAATATTAGAAAAAAAGACTATAATTAGGTATATATAGGGGCCTCAAAAAACATTCTAAAACTACTTAATTATGAAGGACCAGCTAACCCTGAAGGGCCACCTGCAACAATGGCAACGTGAGCCACGGGATGTACAAGTGCTTCCCGGGCTGAAAGTTCGGTGGTCCTCGGTGGTGCGTCGTGGTCATCATCAGCAATCACCGTGAACTGTAATGGGTATCCAGGTCCATCAGGAAGTGTCTGTGTCTTCTTCTGAAAGTAGAGTGTTATTAATATTGGGCGTATCTCGGATTGAGATTTCACTTGATGCACTTGATTAGCGAGGGAAGGTTTATGTCGTGTGGAGAGCTGGTAACATAACGTCTGCTGGGTCTGCTAGTAACATATGAAATGTAAGTACTGTAATGTCACTTGTATACCTACTAAATTGTATACCTACTAAATAATTATAATCTATTTTTTACTGATGTAATGAATCAAAACCAAATAATAATTTATATTGTGTTTGTAGGAACTCCCGAATGCGTACAGAGCGAGCTCAATAATATTTGCTCGTATCTCAAGTTTATTGCTTCAATATCGTTGCGGTTGCACAAACAACCGTATACCTAACTCGCATTACACGTATTTAGCCAGCCATGTTTGTCTATGCTTTCAAATGGTAAGTTTTGTGTTTGACTACGAAGATGTTATTAAAGGAATTTTTTTTCTCAAATACAGGGCAAAATTGCATAATATAGAAATAGGCTATATTTCACTATAGCATATTGTGTAGCAGCATATTCACACTAAGTAGCCCTTGAACGTGGTCGTTTACACGCTGTCATAATTATAATATACTGTACCTGTAGATATTGTCATAATACCAAACCAATGCATGTACCTACAAAAGTTAGCTAAAGATCAGCAAACTTAAAGTAATAATATTTACTAAAGACATTAGTTTCGCGTAACTTATAAATTAATCATTGACAGGCAGCAAGCATTCGATCAATTACTCTGGTCTGGATTTGAAAAGTAGTGGTAGGGCACACTGCGTTTCGCAGTCATTTGGGCAGCCCGCCTGGCGGCAGTGACCACCCCCTTACAGAAGACCACCGTGAAATAACAGCATATACGTGCTGTTGTGTTTCGGTGAGTGAGTAAGGGATGCCAGAGCCCATCTCCTTATCCCCCCTCCTAATACCTTATCCTTAATCCTACTGTAGTCGGCAGCGCACTTGCAGCACCTGTAGCGTTGCTTGTGTTATAGGCGACGGTAGCCACCTATCATCAAGTGGACCGTCAGCCTGTCTGTCGACATAACATAAAAAAAAAAAAAAAAAAAAAAAAAAAAAAGAAGCGCTTGACCACGCAAAAAACATGTATGCCGAACGGACTACTGGTAATATTGTACTGGCCTACTACAAAGCCTATTAGAAAAAAGTCAAGAAAAATAAATTAGAAGAAAACCTATAACATTTATAAAGTGGGGTCACCGGCCTTCGCTTGGCCGATGATCGGATTGTCGCTGGGGAACTAAGAAAGCACACCCGTGAATGCTCTGAGCGGGCTCCGAACAGCCCTCGGCGGAGCAAACGTTGGGAGGCTACAACTGTCAGCTGGAGCTTCGCCGGTTACCGCTCGCTGGGCCGAGGATCTGTATTCGGCTCACGCGTGAGTGGGCCGGTGAGAGACGGCCACCCCCGGTTCTTGTGCGTGCGAGGTATGGGTCTCGGTATTGCGCATAAGAACCAGCGCGGGTCGCAGCCGGCGGTTGACTCTGTTACTTAGTGGTAGATGGGCAACGCACGCGAAGACGGAGCTCTACGGCAGGGATGGACCTTCTGGCAGAGTACCACAATTGTGGCTTTGTGGGGGGTGGTGAAGACCCGGTTGCAGGGGACCGGCCTAGTAACCGCCCTCCGTAGTCTTCTGGAAGAGTGAACACCCGGCCTCGCCACCCGGCTTAATAACTCTTCAGCAAAGATAACATGAGGTGAAGCCCGTCTCTCGGGCTGCCGCGATTGCTGTGGAAATGTCAGGTGAAAACTCTCTTTGGGCCGCTTAATGCCGCAGAGATGAGCGACCACATGAGCGGGGGTTATCCGAAATTTTCAGGTGGAAGCGGCCTCCGACTCTGTGGTAGGTTGTGCCGCAGAGAACAGGTTATGGGGTGCTTCAGAGATTAAGAGGTGAGTAGGTGGCTCGAGCTGCTTCGCTCGGGGGCGGCGGATATGGGGTCGTCCGCCGTCATCACAACACCAGGCAACGAGGGGAGACGTGCTGTGTGTTTCCGGCACGTCTCTCCATGCGCGGAGGTCAAACTTCGCGCCTAATTGAGATGGAGCCTAATTATCCCTTACCCCCCCCCCCCCTCCTAAAGAGCCCCCCCCCCCAAAGTAGAAGTTCCACATACCCCACCGATATCCCCATGGTCGGTGGGAATCTGGCTCGCAGATTTTCCCACGCAAAAAAAAGGTGGCTACTGTCGCCTATAACACATGCAATGCCATACAGTTGCAAGTGCGCTGCCGACGTTGACATGATAAAGAGACAGGGGATGGAGGATGGTACCTCACTTGCCGAAACAAAACAACACTAATTACTCCACTGTGGTCTCCAGTGCGCAGGTGGTAATTTCTGTCAGATGGGTTGCCCACTTTTTTGTTAGCTTTAATAAATGACCTAACCCGACCCACCTTTAAATGAATTTTAGCGTTAGCCAAATTATAATAAAATTTTCCTTGACGTTTTCATTTCTAGGATTGATTAATTAAATTTGTATACAAGGCTTTGTGAACAGATAGAAACGATATTAACTGAATAATTTTTACATTAATGTTTGAGTTCGATAAACAAGTAAATTAAAAATATTAATATTAACGACCCCATTACACATTGGCAGAAGATTAAATTTAAAATTTACGAGAGACTTTCAACCACTCTATTGTAGAAGGCAATTTCTGATTTCAATTAAATTTTCAATATATGGTAATGAATCATACGGGATATTGTAAAAGCTTGGCCGATTCATTTATTAATGGCAAGTTGGATAAGGGGAAGATATTGTAGTACCTATACCATGGGATACACATTCTGAAGAAGTGTGTTTTTCATTACCTATTGACCAGAACTATCAGAATGAACTGATCAGAACTAGCATGGAACTGTTTATAAAAATAATTTATTTACTCTCAAACTTTCCGTACTCCGTGTCCCACCCATTGATCTTCATCTTACTAAAATGTAGGGGACTTAATTCGGTGACTTACGGTTGCCTACGGATGTTCTAATTCCTAAATAGCCCTCGCAATAGATTGTTGAGCGAAGTGGAGCCTTCTTATAAAGCCTATAGTTGATACTACGTTTCAGCGCCATATGTCATCACTGACGTCACACACTAGTGAAAAAGTTTTGAGCTTTTTAAGGTACTGAAGAATTTTGGACGAGAAGATGCCTCGGAGCTTCCAGAACGTTTTTTTTATAATCATTGAAAATCAGTAAATATTTATCAGAACCTCTGGCGATCCAAGGGCGGACTCTCCTCCCATGTTATACTCGGTCGCTTCTTTCTCCTGATCGCTTATCTTAGTAACCCTATCACTCGGATACACATCTCCCTTATTGGTTTACTTTTCTGACTATGTAAAACTTTCTAGTGAGAGCTTTATAAGTTGCCATTTAAATTAATTCGTATGTTTTTTAAAAGAGCTGAGCTCTTATCATTCAGTTGAGTTTCAAATCAAAAACTTTACCCTAAGTTTGAAAGAAAAAAACATTTATCCACGTAAATAAATGAAAAATACACACATACACCCTTTTCCAACACATATAGAGTGGGGAATGTCGCATAAATTCTCCCGCAAACGTACAATGTCGAAACACGCATAAGGGCGATGGAAACTGTCGGATCGTGTGACTGTTCGTCGTATGTTTTTTATGAAAATAACTTTTATATAAAAGCCTGCACTGTACGGTTTTACACTAAATGTTGGCAACATCGCATGTGGCAATTAGTCCATTAAAAACAAAAGACGTATTCTAGTTGTGTTTAGTAAAGAACTTTGAAAGAATATGCTTCTCCTTAACAACGTAGCTCGTAACAATGAAAGAATTATCGACGTTACTGCCGCCGAGTGTTAAATAGCCGCTATTAGCCTTTTGTGAAAGATAGTCTTAGGGTTTAAATATTTTATGCCTTGTTGTAAGCGATTAAGGGTTATTTCTTTTTATTATCAATAATTTTTCTGTACATAGTTTTAATAGGGTGTCCAGAGGCTCTAGTATGAGTTTACGATACTACACCAATTCTACACTCGCTAGCGAGAACGTAAAACTTTTGTATGGAAAATCGTGAACTGTCAATGTCAAATTATCAATTTTCCATATAAATGTTTTACGCGCTAGCGAGTGTAGTATCGTAAACTCATGCTAGAGCCACAGTTCTCTACATATTATTATTGTTACGTGCGGGGTGAGTTAAAATGACGTGTAAGGGCAAAACGAACGATTTATGACAACCAAGATGACTTCAACTAAACTTGTGCGATGAAACCTTTAAACCTGCCAAAAGACGTCAATGAATCTCTTAATGTGTCGCCGGTTCACTGTCATAGATAACTTCGCATAATCTCCGGGAGTCGCTTTAGTATCGCTGGTTGTCGCACCACTCCTGCTCTCTTATTTATACTTGGCGCCAACGCTTCGATGTATTTCGAATTTTCCAGAAAATCTAAACAACATCGTAAACAAGCCATTGAAAGTTCGGGAATGCTATTTCTGTTGAAATGTAAACTCTATCTTGTAAACATACGGATCAATTTCCTTTGACACTAGACGGGAAGGGGCGTGGCTACCACCGATAAGGTGGAACGTTCGAGACTTTCGGCCGGCGCGAACGCTTTTTCCATAGTTAGTAGTAACAATATTATTATGTAAATATAATACATACAGGGGCACATCGAAATTGACGGGAATCGAGTACTTAGACTGAGAAAAAAAAACCTTTTTTGTTACGTGCGTGCTCTCCTCTTTTATCTACAATGGCATTTCCATAATTTAAAAAAAAACATACATTTTTCGTTTTAAAATTGACAAGTCGATAAACAAAATGGTGCTCACGCGTGAAAATTTGCGTACCATAATTTATTACATAACGTGAGGATCCCGCACCGCTTTGCCCAATCGCCCTGCCCTTTATGGGCCAACCGCCCATTGCCCATTGGGCCAACCCCCCAACCCACACACATGATGGGGGCTGCGTTCGATTTCACTGAACTCAGGAAGCAGTAGAACGCATCCTTTTGATTAAGTAAATAAAGACAATTTAGTATGTACCTACCTATGTTTGAAATGTAAATATTAAATACAGTCAAAGGGAAAAAATATCTTTGTAACGAAGTTCAACTTTGTTTCTTTTTATATTCTTTTCAAAGATTATATTGGAAATCCTGTTTCGAACGTACATACACAACAAATAATCCGTTTTGATGAACTCGGCTTGTTTAACTTTAACAGATTCTACCAAAAAAATAAGCGTCTTCAATTAAAAATAAGCCGTCTTGTTAAAGAAAATCACTTTGCTGAATTTTTTTCCGGGTGAAGTTGCCTCGTTAAAAACACATTTTTATTCTTTATTCTATTTCGAGAGCCTATTGTGAAATCGGAACTCGTAATAACGAGTCTGGTTTAATCCATTTGACGATTTAACGAATATCAAGAGTAGGTATTTTAAAGAATATCCAGCATATAAGTACTTAGCGTACAGGCGGCCAGTTATAGATATTGCTATACTTTGTACATTTTAAAAACGCACGCATTGAACGATAAATCGTCGAGATCATACAGCGCTGAACAGACGACGTTACTATGTCTTGCTTATGTGCAGTTAAGGTGCAGAGCCTGGCACATAGACGCAAAGTTGCCTGTCTGTGTGTATTCTATAAGATGTACTTCGGCGAGTGTGCTCGAGAGCTGCATGAGATCATACCGCCTTCCCCTGCAGACGTACCGCTGGTTACCATCCTCATCACCTTGTCGAAATCCCTCGAATTCGGACCAAGCGCTTTAAAACATCTTTTGTGATGCGCACTGCTAAGGATTGGAACTCCCTGCCGGCGTCTGTATTTCCGAGCTCAAATAATCCAAATCTTTTCAAAGTTCGAGTGAATAGGCATCTTCTGGATGAGCTCGCTCCATCGTCGGCCTCATCCCTCCTACATGGATAGATGCTGGTCAAGAGCAAACCCATCTTTAATTAAAAAATATATATATTAAATGATTAATTTGATGTCCATTTAGATAATTTTTTTTTAATTCCATAGAGAAACTGATTAAATACACTCCTTGATATTCATAACATATAATCGAAGAACTGGTCTTCATAACTTTTCGTGTCCAAATGTTTACAGTCTTTAAATTGTCTTCCACATAATAATGGATGCACCCAATATTTATTTCTTCTATTTTCTCTTTTTATCTGTTAAATTAAATAATAATAATTTATTTATTTGGACCAACAAGGATCATATTACGTTAGTAACAACTTAAAATCTATGTTAGTATTACATATGTTTATTAGTCAGTACATGAACCATACAACAGTGGTTCAGGTACTGACAGTCAAGCCTAGCAGCAAATGCGCTCAGGATGCAGCTGGAGCTGGCCCGAACCCTATGCATCAGGGATGCACACCGCTTCCGGATTATCGAATAGAAACAGTCGACCCGCGACTCGGCGAACATCCCCGATGCACTACAAAATCGTGGAAGCCCCATCAGCACCCTAAACGCATCATTGTACTGAACTCGCAGAGCGCTGTACTGCCTTTGGGTATACTCCCGAAATACACGAGTTCAGCTAATTCATTGAGTTAAAATCAATCCGTGTAGTCAATTGAGAAATCTTAGCCGCAACCTGACGCCGTATTATTTGTATGTGCGTTCAGTATTTACAGGCGACAGTGGTTATTTATAGACGAATGTCAAGTTATTTTCCTAACTCACTCATTAGAGAGTAATATCCCATACTTTCATATAAGCAACAAAAAAAAAAAAAAACTAATATATTTGAATGGCAGGATATTACGCGTCCAGTCATAAATATTATGGACAGCTCGTCTCATGGGAGCAATCATCTCTAAAAATTACCACACATGTTGTTGTGTTTCTTTGTTTGTATATCATTTCTTGTGCACTTTATTTTATTTCCTCTTTACATAGCATACATAAGCAAGTAACGTACAGTTTTTATTTCTGATTAGATGATAATTTACAATTTTAGTTTTGTAAAACATACATAAAGGTTTCAATATCTGTTCGTTAATTTTCAGCCTCGATGAGTTTCGAAAACATTTGCGAAAGCAGATTTTTCGTTACTTCCTCGCAATTAGTTGCATTTTTTATATAATATCTTTTCGGATATCATCCAATATCTATATTGCACTGAAAAGTTTCATACGTGTCAATGAAACTTCTATCAAAATTGGGTTAGGTACACTATTTTTCCTCTGGGGCCGGATAGTTCTTGAGTGGAGACCACACAGCACACGTACCCCTCTGGTGTTGCTTGTGTCCATAGGGCGACGGTAGCCACCTACCATCAAGTGGACCACCAGCAATCACAGAGTAGGGAATCTATCAACAATGTACAATGAATCCTTGATAAGGTCCGCGGGTCGACCCTGTATCCAGGTTGCTTCTGACCGGTTCTACTGGAAATGCCAGATTAATCTCTAAAATATATTCAAATAAGCCAATAGACAGACAACTTTTAACTATGTCAATTTACATTTAAAAACTCGTTTATTTTTATTTCGTGCCATAACAGTTAATAGCATTTTAGTGAGAAAACTTAAAAAATGTAAGAAATTAGTGAAACAAGCAATCAATGAATCGTTAATGAGAAAAATATACGATTTTTGAATTTTGGGTTAACTCAATTGTCTGACTTATTCTTAATTGTCTTGAATCTTGGAGACGATCCATGAAAATGACCACTCTTTTAGGAGTGCACGACTAAGGAAACAAATGATGGTGATGATGATTAAAGGTTAAGCTTACAGAAGACCACCGTGAAATAACAGCACGTGTGCTGTTGTGTTTCGGTGAGTGAGTAAGGGATGCCAGAGCCCATTTCCCTATCCCCTCCTAATCCCTTCTCCTTAATCCTACTGTAGTCGGCAGCGCACTTGCAGCACCTATGGCCTTGTTTGTGTTATAGGCGACGGTAGCCACCTACCATCAAGTGGACCGTCAGCCTGTCTCTGCCGATCTTAACAAACAAAAAAAAATCTAACATCGAAGCCTGGGCTTGACGCTAGTTGATTGCACTATTAATCAACAAGTTTCAAGGCAGTGTGGAATCTAAATACGTATAAATGTTCAACACGAAATCTAATTAAATTTTCATGAGTTTGCTTTACACGACCAACACAAAGCGATTGTGTATTTTTAAGCATTGAATCGAGATGATAGAATCACACATGGCAATTAAAGGAATAGTCGTAGTACATAGCATAATGACAGGGCTCATTATGTTTCGCAGTTACAAATCGTCTTAATTGTCAACCTGTCTTATTACGCGACAGTCTTCTGTAACGGCGTGTGCGGTGTGGTTACTGCCGCTAGGCGACCTTACAATTCAATATTTTTAATTATTTCTATGTATTTTTGTTTTTAGGAAAAGTAATGGTTTTTTTAAAAAAAATATTGACTTTGATGGTTAATACACATCCCAATAAGTCATAAGTTTTTTAATAGCTGAAATATAATAGATATTGCATAGTTAAATAGCACACATGCCAATTTTTATAGTTATTTTACTCAGTCGATGGAATGTTTTTTAGAAAATAAGCCTGAATACCAACCAATATGAACCTACAACAAAAACCCTACTTATATTATTATAGCAAGAATGTGTAATACAGCCTTAAATGCATTGTTTGCAATTTTTTTTAATGTTAAGATTGGCAGATAGGTTGACAGTCCACTTGATGGTAGGTGGCTACCTTCGCCTATAACCACAAGCAAGGCCAAAGCTGCTACAAGTGCGCTACCTACTACAGTAGGATTAAGGATAAGGAATTAGGAGGGGGGATAGGGAAATGGGCTCTGGCATCCCTTACTCACTCACCGAAACACAAAAGCACACGTGCTGTTATTTCACGGTGGTCTTCTGTAAGGTGTTTTCTGTCTTCCGTTATTTCTTTTTGCATTGATTTTATAATATAATCTACAAATTAACTGTAATCACATCTGAAGACCCAGGATATTTAAAAAGAATTAATAATTGCCATTTTCATGATAAGCCCCGGACACTGTACTATTTTGTTTCAACTTTTCTTGTTAATGTTCGTAAAACAATTTCGCTAATTAGCTCCCTCTGTTTATTTATTACGTGAAATAAAAATTAAAAATACACACATTTTAATTAATAAATAGATATAACTGCTGTTTTCTTAAAATAGTTCATTGATTCTAATTTTTGAATGAATTTTAATGTTTTATTGGATACGTTATTCTGGCGATTTCGCCCGGGTAAAAATTCAAAAATAAACTTTCAACTGTTTCATACCATTTACCATTAGGTATGAAATAGCTTTAACTAACAAAATCGTTGTAGATAAATTTTAAACTTAATTCACATTTGTAAAATCAGTTGAGATAATATTAATATCTAAATCTATACTAATATTATAAAGCTGAAGAGTTTGTTTGTTTGAACGCGCTAATCTCAGGAACTACTGGTTCGAATTGAAAAATTCTTTTTGTTTTGAATAGTCCATTTATCGAGGAAGGCTATAGGATATATAACATCACGCTACGATAAATAGTATTATATATAAGCAGTGTCCAGTACCGCGCGCCCCATGCGCATGCCGCCGCCGTATGGGCCGCAGCGAAACGTGGCCGAGTTCAGCTAGTATGTTATATGCAGTATTGATTTAAGTATATTTACAGTATGGATTTTAATATATTTATTTAACGAGAAAACGTATAGCTTTAATATTGCATGCTGTAAAGAAAGAAAAACAAGGTAATTAGCCAAAACAGTTTCTAACTTCCTATTTTTCTGAGAGGTAGACTTTTTATTTCAATGATTTTAAAATCCATTTTCGGGTATTTTGGCCCCTTAGAGAAGACCACCGTGAAATAACAGCACCTGTGCTGTTGTGTTTCGGTGAGTGAGTAAGGGATGCCAGAGCCCATTTCCCTATCCACTCCTAATCCCTTATCCTTAATCCTACTGCAGTCGGGAAGCGTACTTGCAGCAGCTTAGGCGTTGCTTGTGTTATAGGCGACGGTAGCCACCTACCATCAAGTGGACCGTCAGCCGACTTTAACATTAAAAAAAAACTTTAAAATAAGCTCGTAGATGACAGACAATATTAAAGTATTCGACCAATCTTCTGTTTAAAAAGCTTTATCTTTTTCAGCGAATGTTAAAAGTAACTCAACGAAATCTTCTGGTCAAGCTCTCTTCTCTTAGCTACAAAGTTAAAGTTGCAAAATTCGAACTTCTTGAATCATTTTTAACTTGGCTTCTGTTATTGTTCCTTCGCCAAAAAGTTTTGCACTCGCGTAATAACTGCGCAGCATTCCAAGCTTTCTCGAAGTATTAAAGCCTTAAATTTTTAGCTAATTGAATGTGGATAGCGAATACGTAATTAAAATTAAAATGTAACATTATTTATAACAATCAGTTATTATTATAAATTACATTATTTAGTAGATGAATCCGCAACTTCGTACGCATGGTATTCGGTACTAGCTGAACTCGGCCACGCTTCGCTGCGGCCCATACGGCGGCGGCGTGCGCATGGGGCGCGCGATACTGGACATATATAATACTATTTATCGTAGCGTGATGTTATATAGCCTATAGCCTTCCTCGATAAATGGACTATTCAAAACAAAAACAATTTTTCAATTCGCACGAGTATTTCCTGATATTAGCGTGTTCAATTCAAACAAACAAACAAACTCTTCAGCTTTATAATATTAGCATAGATAGCGCGTAACTTTTTTTTTTGTAAAACGATTGGAAGGAAACAAAGACTAAATGTTAAGGAAAGCTTGCTACAATACATCAGTGAAAACCGCATTCAAATCGGGTAAGCCGTTTCAGAGATTAGCGTGCACAACCGCCCAGACAAACCGACAAACAGACAAAAATTCTAAACCTCGGTAACATAAGTACAAACAAATAATAATTGTTTTTTTGAAAAAATCTTTACTCGGCTCGTTTACGATTTTATTATATGTATAGTATATTATTTGTATAGATAAATTGAGACGAAAATTTAAACATTAATATGCTCAAAATTCTGCAAGACAATAATTGACACTTTGGAATGGTCATTTCTCAATCTCTTTCTAATCTGCTATTCTTAATCCTGGAGCACTTGCAGCTAATATTTGTGCTTATATTAGCTGCAAAAACCTAATTGTGTTAATAAGCAATGTAACCACTTACCATCAAGTGGACCGTCAGCCTATATGGTTATCTTCACATAAAAAATGGTACATTATATTGTATTGTATCATATCATAATAAGCCTAAGATTATAATTTTAATATAAAATATAGGTCAATATTTAAAAAAAAATTAATTAAGGAAATGATTTTTTAATATTATCCTTTATCATTTATTAGAATAAAGTCATTTCTGCAATTCTCTTGTATGTGCATATCCATCTTACAAATACCGCCTTTATGTCTGTGAGATAAGATTGAAATTGGCTCTCTGAATCTTCTGATTTCTGACCTGAACTAAGTAAAACTGGTAGCCGAAGTAAAGAAAGGCAATAAATCGTGAAACAGCAATAAAATTAATTTAAATTGAGACTACGGAATTAGGTTAATGTTTGTAGGACATTAATTTAAGGACACCAGCAACTATATATATGGTTGCTTAAGTCAACTTGATAACAGTTTACGAAGTAGATTGGATGCGGCTGTTACTTAAAAAATAAAGTAAGTGCTTCTGTCAAACATACTTCTTGATAGTTTAAGAACCTTTCAAGAAATGGCAAATGGCATGTTATTAAAGGTCGGCAGGCAGGCTGACGGTCCACTTAATGGTAGGTGGCCACTACAAGCACTGCCATAAGGTTGCAAATGCTCTGCTCATTAATGGGCAATCCAAGTCACTATAACAATTATTTTTTACCATTAAAGGTGGATTTATTATACCGGCCGGTCAAGATATTCATAGTATTGTTACGTGTGGGGTGAGTCAAACTGCCGTGTAAGGGCGAAAATCAACTATTTATTTCCACAAACCAAGATGACTTCCAAAAGTGCTAAAAAGTCCAAAAGTGCTAAATGAGTCGCTGTCGCAGGTAAGTTCCGAAGTTTCGCTTTCGAATCGCAGAATCGAACTGTGTCGCTAGCTCGCCACTTCGCCTATTTATACCCGCTGCCAATCGTCTAGATCTTTCTCGAATTTAGTACAAACAAACAACAAACAAATACGAGTAGGTAAACAAGTAAGTAAACAAGTCACACGTATTGTAAACAAGGTCATTGAAGGTTCGGGAACACTATTTCTGTTGAATGTGAGCTTCGTGTTGTGTGCATAAGGACCAATTTCCTTTGTCAATAACCGGAGAGTGGGGCGACATCTATTCTAAGGTGGAACTGTCCAGATTAGTTGACATGCGAAGACGCTTTTCTAGAACATTCCATGGTGAGTCATAACAGTATGCTTTTGTATGAACCAATTCATACATCACCGGGCCATTAATAAGATAGATTAATAAATATAATATATTAGAGGATAAACCTACATATAAAAATTAAACAAATAAAGTCGTGTTCAGTTTGACAGAAAATGGGTCATGAGTGGTTTTTTGAATATGACCAGAGATTTTAGATTGTAAATTAAATCTTACGTGAATTAAATTTATTATTTTAAAAAACAAAAGTCCAGACATATCAGTAAAGTCTCAAAACAACAAGGATTTGTTGTTATTTTATTGGTTACTTTAGTAATAACATGAAATTTGGGTATTTTTTTGAGGTACGTCCTTGAAATGTACTGTCTCTGAAGCCCCTTACCACAATAGCGATATCTTAAAAAACTGTAATTTGTATAAAATTACCAGACGAAGTATACATACGTAAATATTATCTTCTTACATCCTGGTGAACTACACAGAAATGCACTAAAAGCATGCACACGAACATCTTGAATTATTTATTGTTGCTAGCGAACTTAAATGGGTGACTTCCATGTACTTTACAACAAGCATCTTCACGTTCTCTTGTAAATTATATCTCAATTAAACAAAGTACATTGTCGCTGCTTTTAAAAATTCTCTAATTAGTTAAATTATATTCTGGCTGCTGCAGCAGAAACAGAATATAATTTTTAAAGCAGCGAGTGGTTTAAGTAGTAAGAAGTGAGTTTTTAAAAAAAAGGGCACACTGCCTCAGAGTGTCACTCGTGTGCGTGCGCTGAGGACAGCGCACAGCGCACTCTTGCGGAGTGCCCTAGATGGTCGACGCAGCGAACTGAGCTCGCTGCGGTGGATTTGACTTCTCTCTGCTGGTCGTAGTGAAAGCTATTGTCGGCAGCAGAGCCGCTTGGCGAGGGACTCAATCCTTCTGCGAAGATGTCATCTCGCAGAAGGAGGCGGCGGAGAGAGAGCGGGAGGACGACGTCCTGTCCAATCCCCTCCGTCGCCGACGAACAGGACGCAGGCGGCTGGCGCACACCCGCCACCTGGACCCCTGACAGGACAAGGGCGGTAGATGGGGACTCTACCGCCCGCTTCATCCTGAGAGGCACGGCGCACCTTGGCAGTAGCCACCTACCATCAAGTGGACCGTAAGCCTGTCTGCCTATCTTAACATAAAAATAAATAAAATACATAAAAATGAGTGATCGAAAAATCTCTTGAAATGTTTTCTTTTTGCATTTTCATGATAAAAGATGGTCGAGTTGATGGTAACAACCGTGATCTATAAATTTGACGAACATTAGAGAATGCAACACAATGATTTATACGAGAAGATACAAAAAAAGTCCAGGCATTTTTTTCACGAACAGTAATACTAACAGTTTAGGAGGCTGGTTATTACAACCCGGCTGTTCCAGTGAACTTTGCTAGTAGGTACAGACTTTTAATACTATAGGCATTTTTACTAACTTTATCCTTGCAATAATACCCTATTATTTAAATTCAAATTCAAAATTCAAATTCTAAAGTTTATTCTGCAAATAGGCCACAGGGGGCTCTTTTACATGTCTTGAGTCCACCAGCGCTTCGGAAGGACCATCATAGCCAAGAAGAATGCGCCGCAAGAAACTTGGCAGGAAGTCATAAAAAAAGTTACAATTTATATACCTATTTCAAAGTAGTTATTATCACAGCAAAACTAGAACACACTTAATTGTCGCGATTTAATTGACTAGGAGATGTGTAGGGTCTCCAGGTCAAATATCCACTTTAGTAGGTACTGCGAAGGGATGTATGAGGTCCCTAATAATAATTAAATAAAAATTAAACTAAAATTAATTAGAGATAATATAGTCTCTAATGTAATGATGTATGTCAAAATAAAAAAAATTAAAATTAATTTCAAAATTAGTAAAAACGCAAGCGACGACTGCCAGTTTTCGCCAAGTTCACTTTTGTTTATCCAAATTAAAAAAAAAACTTTTACTAAACTTATATTAATTTTAGTTTATCTTCTTATATATAAAAATGAATCCCCATTTCCCTTGGTCACGGCATCACGCGTGAACGGGTAGATCGATTTTAATTCGGTTTTCACTAATGGAAAGAGGGATAAACGGGGAATGTTTTAGTATATAAAAATTGCACCCCGGGCGAAGCCGGGGGCGGGTCGCTAGTTATTTAAAAAAAAGTGTGTTTTCATAACTTCAATAGTTCATGTATTAAATTCTCATTAGATACATTTATTTGATGTTTCTCAAATCTTGATCTAATGATACAAAGAGTGACTAAATCCATCATGGATCTGGTGAATGAACCTAGTGAGAGTGAAACAGTTTAAGGTTGCAGAACGCACTGTAAGAAAAAATAATATAATATTGCTGTAAGTATATTAATTGGAGTTTTTTTTTATATTAATGATAATAAGTAAGTATATTAATGATTTCAAATTCACGCTGAACATTTCGAAGCTACCGTTACTGTTTGAAGCAAGAATACCAATTGAGTTTGAACATTTAATTAAGTGCTGCGGTTGCGCTTCAGCAATAAGTCGTGTTATAACTATATTTATAGTCGAGGAGTCGGAAGCAAACTTCATTATTATACAGGTTGAACTGGAAATTGCTCGTATTCCATCTCGTGAGACGAAACTATGACTATATTTGCGTATACTCCAGTCATATACGCGAAAATTAACTATTTTCTTTTCTTCGTTAATTAAAAAAAAAAAAAACTTTTTTGATTAGTTTCAATTTTTGCATAATTAACACAATTCAAGTGATTGATTTGAATGCTTTTAAAATATGTTCGATATATTTTGTTGATGGTTATCAAAATGTATCCATAAATTTAGTTAGATCCGCCATTTTGGATATCATTTCTGGACGTGCTAATTGTTGCAGTTTTACTTTATTTTTTAACCTGTTATAGAGTTTCATACATTTATTCGATGATAATCACATTAAAAACATTAAAAAAAATTTAGCAACTTATGTGACCAAGATGAAAAAAAATAGAAATATGAAATTAATTTTTATTTTATTATGTTACTTATTTAGTGAAATGTATGATCGAACAACATATATGATTTAACTAAATAATTAATAATAATAATAAAATTTAATAACGTTCAATTTCAGTATCACTTGTAGTTTTAATAAATAGTGAGAAGGTTATACTACTTAACCTACCCACTATTATAAACTTTAACTTGCCCCTTTAACTTGTTCTCGCAAAATAAAAAAGTTAGAACACAATAAAAAAACGCTTTGTGAGCATTATTCAAAGTAAAACAAGAAATTCAGCAATTCAAGTAAGTAAGGCCTTTCTCATTTTGTAAATCTCAATTTCAAAAATCGACATTCGCAGCCTACACTATGACTACAATGATTAATCTAAATCTTGTTGTTCCGGAAGAATTCATTGTAACTTTGTTAGCAACTATAAAATATTGCAATGCGTAGGTACTAATCTGGGATTAGATATTATCATAGTAAATTAAAAATACAAATACTGGAACTGCTGTTGTGACTGTCTTTCAAATAGATAAGTACTACTCTTTCCAAATGATGACAGGTCTTGTGAGATATGCTCATGGTTCTCTATTGGCAATTATTTCAGTTTGCTAATTTGATGAGTTATGTTGTATTTTAGTACGTTTTTGTTCTCAGCTCTTGAACTACACAGACACTATAGTTACTGTTTATTACTCGACGCAAGTGGAAATACTCATTAAGCAGTAACCCTTTAATATTATACGAGCTGAACGCGAATCAATTTACATTACAATGGGTACAAATTTTAAGTCATTTACCCATTGCCATTTATGTATAATTTGTATACATAAAAATATTTATTGTATTTATATAGTAAGGCTTATATTTTCAAGATTTTTCAACAATATCAATTTCTTCAATTAAAATTGACCATTGAGAGGATTGTCAAGGATGTCAATTTAGATTCAAAATGAACTAAGACATCACAAACATTTATATATTGAGTGACAATTTAAGGGCAGATACAGCACACGCAGGCGCTTTTATAGTGAAAGTGACCTTACTTTTGGATAAGAACAACAGGAAATACGAAGATGGTCTTTGGCTATTGGCTGGCTTGGCATTGGTTGGCTTGACATTGGCTGAAATGTTCATTTATGAGTCATTTCTGTCAGAAACTCAGTTACTTTTTATAAATTTAGTTTTAAAAATGTCGACAAGGCGAGAAGCAATGACGCATTTGGTACAACATACAGTAAAAATCGACATCATCAGACGTCCATACCCTAGACTTCAATAAAACAATTGCGATTTTTTTATAGATATTTGACGGAGTTTCATTTCTAGTTATGTTTGAATACAATTTGGAAAAGTTTGTATGCAGTTTTTCTCAATTAAAAAACGATCCAATTAAGATTACCTAAGATCCAATTTTCGTATCTCTTATGGTTTCAGATTTACTCTCACTGACCCATTTTTCCATTGATCATCCTGTATATAATTTTCTCATAATTAAAATTTCATTAGTAAACTATAATAAGTATTTGAATTAAAGATATTATTAAAAATTTAATAAAAAATATATTTAACATAATAATTAATCAATGTTATTAACATTATAACAAGAGAAAAGAGGGAGAGAAAATGCTGATTTTATAAAATACATATCGTCGTTGTCAAGCCAAAATCTGCTATGTGTTGACAAAAAAAGTGTTCCTGGAAAAATTTGCATGTAAAATAGTAAAAAAAAATGTATTTTATTAGACCTTTAGGGTTGTTATACGTAAACTTATTGATCTTTAAACATAAAAGTTTAATATTTTATTTATTATTTTGAAAATAGAGTAAATTTGGAATATATCAGATTCTAGCTGCTTCACATAGCATATATTTTTATTAAGAGGTCCTAATTCGTCAAAAAGTGCTCATAAGTACTTACCATTTTTTTTAATATAGGCAATGAACTATTCACTAAGGAAAAATTTTGAAATCTCAAAAAGTGCACATAGCAGATTTTAATTTGAAAACGAAGATAATTATATTAAATATACACTACTAGTAGCTAGTAATGCTAAGCTAGTGGTAGATAGTAATGACTAGTACTCTGTATTATACATATAGGTAAGTTAATATATAGACTTACCTATATGTATTATAAAGTGAGAGAGCGGATTATGGTACTTGTTAGTTTGTTTATATGCGGAGTTGTTTCTGCAACTACTATTTGATATTATTTTTCACTATTCGAAGCGTACGTTATTCCAGGCGGATATCTTTTGAATAAAAAATTCTTTTAATTGCACCTACGCGAAGTCGGAGCGCCTTTTTCAAAATTTGTGTACAATAAGTTAGATAGGACACCAGAACGATATTTACGGGTACCTATCTTCGTTTGAAGATCTACGGTAATAGTCCAAAATTAATTCAATTACACGGCCTATTGAATCGACAAAAATCGATTAAAACGAAATAGATATCGACACCAGTGAATTTAGTTCGTAGAAGACACTTGAGTAGGGTGACTATGGGTTTATTCGTGTTTTTTAAATTGAGAGTTGTATACACTGAGTTGTCCTCCTTTTTTTATTTCAAACAAAAGTAATCAAATAAAACAAAAATAAGCCCTTGAACTATTTGTATCCTAAATAAAATATTATGCAAAGTTTGTGTTCGCGCCATTTCCTTGATTCTTAAAGAATCGCTCTGATTGGCCAAAAGGGGCACGTCGTTTGTGGGCCAATCAGAGAACACCCCTGTTTCAAGTCCACCGCCATATAAAAAATAGTAAGTGCTAAAACCGAGAACAAACCTGTTGATCAAAAAGACTCGCTGTTTTCTTTGTTCATCTATCAGGTGAACAAATCCTTACATCTATTACCCGTTAGCTATCTCTGTTAACTAAACTGAAGTGATTCGTGTCGTGAGTGCTGAAGAGAAGAATCCAAAGCTTTGGAAGAAGACTCAAGTCCTGAAGAATCCCGCGGATCACAACAGTGAGTAATAGGATAGGATTCCCGCATACGTATACAGTCCACACCCGCCGTATTGGGCTCAAACCCGATTATTTACTATCAGCAGCCCTTACAGTTTGATGTTTGTTTGTTATGCTTTAACGCCTTAATTACTCAGTCGATCACGTTATCAGGGATACAGAAAAGTACATAGAATACATTTCATCCAGAAAAACAATACTGTTCCCGAGAGATCACCTAAATATAAAAATGAAAAATTCAACGCCTGTTTAAAATATATGAGAATTAAGATTGAATAAATGTTTGAACACCTAAAAAAGTAACTCGGACAAAGTCGCGGGCAAAAGCTAGTTTTATGTAAATATCTTTTCGTGTATTTTTTTTTTGTAAGGATACTTTACCATGAAATTTCTATGTTTCAGAGGGGCACGAAACACAAATGAAACTCGGATGCTACGAGTACCATGAATACATTACATGTTGAGCGTGGCAGGTAACCTGACGGTCTTCATGGGAGGACCGATTTAGGCTTATTGTCGATTTTGCCACGGGGTGGTAAGGTCGATGGCAATTTATGGAGCCCCAGTATGGGCGGAGTGTTTCACTCCATGCACCCGGGCCCTCCTGCGGAGGCCTCAAAGGGTCCTGGCGATCCGGGCTGTGCGTGCCTATCGCACGGTCAGCCACGGGGCGGCCTGCATGCTGGCGGGTATGTTCTCGTGGGATGTCGATGCACTGGTTCTGTCCCAGATGCATCGGCATCAGGTGGCCGCTAGGGACCAAGGAGGTAGACCTGTCCCTATAGAGGCGCAGGAGAGGGCCTTACAGGACTGGAGTGAGGCACTACGAGAGCCTACTGCCGGCCATTGCATTGCATTGCAGTTATTAATTTTATTAATGTTAAGGTCCTCACACAAGCTTAAGGTCCACTTGATTAGAGGTCGTCTATAATACAAGCAACAGCACAAGTGCTACAAGTGCGCCGACGACCTTGTAAGATTAATAATAAATGATTGGGAAGGGATAGCCAAATACTCTGGCATCCTTTACTCACGCATCGGAATACATCACACATTTCACGGTTGGTCTTCTTTAAGGGGGCGGTTACTGCCGCCAGACGGGCTGCCCAAATGATTGCGAAACTCATTGTACCCTGTCACAATTAAAATTAAAATTAAACACTCTCGTTGAAATTTGAATCTAAAATCACTGTCACTCTATTCGGAAAGCTCGAAACGCGGGGTATTGAGCAACGAAAGTATTGAGCAAACTAATCTCCAGCACCTGTGACAAGAAAAATGTTTCCTTTTCGCCCCTAAAGGACTTGCTCCTTTTAACTTCACTACTTGAATAAATAGTTTAAAAGCGCACTTTGTTTTATGGCTTTCCTAGCGCCATTTGGATGTACTCAATCGGCCATTTTGACTATCTACATTGACAGCTCCGGAGAAAAGTGAACTCTAGACAGACAAGTAAATGGATTTGGTTTGTGACTTCTAACTTACTATTGAGACACAAAACTCTAATAAGTGCCTTAAAGACATTTCATATAATCAATAAATAGGTCGTTACTCCCGCGAGAATTATTTATTTTGCATTTAAATCTATGAAAACTTTTCACCCGAAGAATATTTAAACAAAACTTATTACGACCTTACGGGCTTCGCACGGATGCAATTCTTCGTTCGTCGAAGACACAAATCTTCTTCATTTATCGCTCTTTCCATTAATGAATATATTATCAAAATCCTTTTCGTAATCTAGGTGTATCTATTATATATATACAGGGTGGTAATTTGAGACGGGTCAGTAAGTGCAGCTACCTAAATTGTTGTAGTTAGAACAAAACACTCTTAGGAGACTAACCATAATTTTAATAGTTATTCCCATTAGCATTTAAAGATTTCGAAAAAATGTCTGTACATAAAAAAAAAAGAAAAAAACAATTTGTACAGGTTGCACTTACGTTACCGAGATAAAAAAAAAGTTTTTAGAATTTTTTTTGTGTTTGCCTGTATGTCTGTATGTTTGCTTGTATATACGTTTGTGCATGCTAATCTCAGAAACGGCTTAACCTATTTGAATGCGGTTTCCACTGATGTATTGTAGCAAGCTCTCCCTAACATTTCGTGTTTGTTTCATTCCAATCAGTTTAAAAAAAAAACGTTACGCGCTTTACCGAATACCACGCGTACGAAATTGAGAATTTTCATAAAATGCTGGTAAAGTTAAGTATTTTTTTCATCTCTTACTTATAATTTGCACATAAATATGCCTAATAACAAAACTTGTAAGACAAACACGAAGTAAGTGCAGTAACTTAATTTACTTCCGCCTCGTGAAGTGTTTACTCATATACGAGTACGAGGCAAAAACGTTGTTCGAATTCTCTCAAGCATCTTGACTTAACAATAACGCGGCCAATACTAGCTGTTTCCTGTGGTTTGTCGGAAGTCAATTTTCATTTAATTTCAGCCATTTTTCTCTAAGCTTTTACATTTTTTATTTTAAAAAATATTTAAATTTTTTTTTAAAACATGTCTACAAATGTGTTATATTGCACAATAATATGCAAAATCTTAATTGTTATCAAGGTTGGAATTTGGGGGAAACAAAATAAAATATGAGCCTGTTAGATCCTCACTTCTCTTTACCTTACCTATCCTCATTTGTGGGTTCCTATGAATGTCATGCTGCTGTTTACAGGCAAAGTTACTAGTAGCAAATGCACATACAGCTATCAACAATAGGCAAGAATAATTTAATGTAAGAAGGTAAGAATAAGGTAACGGAATTTTTATAAATTTATTTTGTGATGAAAATGAATGTTATTAATGAAAAGAATATTTTAAAATATTAAAAACGTCCAAAATACTATACAAATTTAAATTACAATGAATTTTTATATAATCATTTTAATTAGGTATTATATTTTAAGTTAACAAAGTTAACAAACTTAAAACATGACTTATAAAATATGTCTCTTTATAAAATATGACTCGCTGATAATGTAGCTTTGTACAGGTGAAAGAATTTTTAAAATCGGTCCAGTAGTCTTTGAGTTTGTTCATTACAAACATACATATATATTTTATTATATTATAATTTTATTCATAACTAGCGAGCCCCACGGTCTTCTAGCCCTAGCCCCTGGTGTCGCAAGGAGTTGAAATATTTAAAAATCCTATCTTAGCGGATCCTTACTTAACCTATGTTCCATATTTCAGCTTTATAGACTGTGCCAATGATAAACAAAATAAATGATTTTAATAAGCAAGGTTAATTATTAAGCCACACAAACAGAACAAAACGACAAATATTAAACAAAATATCTTTTTGTAACAAAACATACCAAAATTATCAACATGGATAACAAAGTTTTTTGACGAGGGAAAACCTTCCATAGACCCCCGGTTTGTGAAAACCGGGATCTGTCTAAACACTTTGGGGGCTACCAGTTTTTTCAATTGCCTATTATCCCAAGGGTTTTCAGTATCATCATATCTAACAATAAGTTATAAAAAATATTTATTTATTTATATAAACCTCTTCAAAAACTAGAGGCGTAAGCTAAATTCACCTAAAACACAATCATGATTCCTTAATTGTCAATGCTAGAATGCGAACCTCTAAACGTCTTAACTACTCGACCAACAGGACCATTTGTTACTTCAGGGCTATTGCTAAGTTCGGTTCGGCAGGCATTTGGTTATACTGTGTGTGGCAGGTAGTCCAAGGGCCCACTTGATGGTAGGTCAAATAGCCTAAGTCATGTAAGGCCAGAGGGATTCGAGTGCGCTGTCGACCTTGCAAGAATTTGTTAACTTGAAAGCTATATTGTAGCTTGACGGAAGTAGCTCATAAGATTTTTTGTCACAGTTGGAACAAACTCGGAAAAACACTTCAGAGCACTCATTATTGTATAGCTAATAGAATACATTGGCGATGATACACTAATAAGAACTAAGCTGCAGAGCCTGGCGGCACATAGACGCAAAATAATTGTCTGTCTGTTGTATTCTATAAGATGTACTTCGGAGAGTGTGCTCGAGAGCTGCATGAGATCATACCGCCTTCCCCTTTCTTCTATCGGACATTCAGACGTACGGCTGGTTACCATCCTCACCTTGTCGAAATCCCTCTAATTCGGACCAAGCGCTTTAAAACATCTTTTATAATGCGCACTGCTAAGGATTGGTCCTGCTGGCGTCTTCTGAGCTCATACAACCCAAATCTTTTCAAGGTTCGAGTAAATAGGCATCTTCTGGGTGAGCTCGCCCATCGTCGGCCTCATCCTTCCTACATGGATAGATGATGGTCAAGAGAAAACCCATCTTAAATATAAAAAAATGCTAAATCTCTATTATTATTTTTTTATTCTGATGGGTTCTAATTGCTGTTGTGTAAGCAATGGATCTTCAACAATTCAACGCTTTATGATGTGAAAAATATCTAGCTGATATGGGACTAAATCTGGGACTGAGGTGTTTGCATCCTGTAGAGTGCATCCGGTGATCAATCCGGTTACCACTTACCTTCCGTTCTTTGTTCAAGAACGGCAGGTTGTCAATATTAATGTGAAATACAAAATTATAAAAATTTTTTTTTTTATTGTAATCATCAGACAGACAGACACAAGAATGTTGTTATTATATTACTTAGATGTAAAGTTCCCTCCAATTCGAGACACAGCAACTCTGTTAATTAAAAGGTTCAACATTAATTTACGCTGTAAACAACTTGTATCCAATCTAACTTGATTTATCTAACGCAATGTTTCCATTCGAAGATTTGCCTAAGCCATTGTGTTGTTTCCATTTTGCGAACATAGACAATGTTAATAAATATTAACATTATATCTGAGATTTATATTTTTCGATAGTTTTTCGATTTTTCGATAGTTATATTTTTCGAAAAATAGACTGCACATGTACTTACACTTTGTCCATAATATTTTTATGTCTTAAAAACGAAGAAATATATGGAAAAATTTTTTTTGAGAAAAAATATAAAAATTATAATTGA
Source organism: Bembecia ichneumoniformis (assembly GCA_910589475.2). Lineage (NCBI taxonomy): Eukaryota > Metazoa > Arthropoda > Insecta > Lepidoptera > Sesiidae > Bembecia > Bembecia ichneumoniformis. The sequence continues at coordinate 3,023,892 of OU342537.1, read as the reverse complement.
TTTTTATATTTTTTCTCAAAAATTTTTAATGTCCGAAACTTAAAAATTTAAATTTTTAACTAATGTCCGAAACACTTATGTTGACGATGTTGAATTTTGATTTATAATAGGCTAATAAGAAATAATTTTAGATAGTTAAAATTTTAATACTTTTTCTATCTACAAATCCTAAAACTAATAAAATGCGAAAGTTTGTATGTTTGTTACTTAATCATGACAAAAAGGCTCAATGGATTTCAATTAAATTTGGCACACATATAGCTTATTACCAGGATTAATCTACATGATACTTTTTATCCTGGAAAAGTGTTAGGTTACTGTAAGTAAATAAATAAGTGCCGACAGCGCCATCTAGCCACAACATTACAGAGCTTGTAAGTAACTAGAACAACTAGACAACTTATAAAACACCATCCGCTAGGACGTCCATTTCTGGTCATAAACTTCCCTTTTAATTTTCCAATAGTCAGATGTAACCTGGATCCACCATAATTAAATAAATATACTTACTTATAAATAACTATACTAGATCATCATATAAATAAATATACTTACATTTTTGTAAATATAATATTATTGTATATACACGGAATATATAAAAAACTCCTAGGTCAAGACAAACGGACATATTCATGCATATAAATGTTTGTCTTGGAATCGAACCTGCGTATTCTGGCACAGCAGGTTGAGTTACTCGTACTACCGCTATGTAAATGACTAATGAATTGTAATTACTATGTGGACGTTGTGGAGTTAATGGTGTACCTATCGATAATTTCATCGAAGTTCATTTGCATTTTTGTCGACTTGTTTAACTGCATATCGTTTGCACAAAGAGACAACACCTAGACATACGTAGACGATTAAAACCGGAGAGGATATATTATATGCAATTAATATCGCTTAGGTTGTAAAATTAACTTAAAGAAAAAAAAATATATAAAAAGAGGATTTCCATAAGAATAAGTACGAGAATAATAATTTCATAAGAATATGAATCATAAGAATTATTATTCTTATGGAATCATAAGAATTCCATAAGAATAATAATTTCATCATTGTAATTAAATTAAAAATATGACAAAAAACATGACTGCTTTAAAATAGTGGCAGATCGCTGGACAGATTCAAAGACAATAATATTACATAATGCTGTTGAACGCCGAAATAAATTGCTGATGTTTTAAAAAAATCTATCTTTCTATATATATAAAAATTAATCCCCATTTCCACTGGTCACGGTATCACACGTGAACGGGTAGACCGATTTTAATTCGGTTTTCACTAATGGAAAGAGGGATAAACGGGGAATGTTTTTATATATAAAAATTGCACGCCGGGCGAAGCCGAGGGCGGGTCGCTAGTTAGAAATAAAATATGTTTCCTTTCAGTCAGATTTCGTTAACGCCTTATTTAACCCAAATTAAGTAAAACAGTTAGTGTGTCAGCTCCAATGCACTACTGGAGTTTACTTCTTTAATGGATAACTAATTATTTTATATTATTTACTTACATTCTGCATACTCAGATGTCACGTGTTCCAACAAAAGTTATGTTAGTTACGTTCGGTAAACACAGATGCCACTACGTTTTACAAGTTCAAATAGTTCATTTTTCGATGACAGAGGTCGCTGCGCCGGCAGTTTACAGCGCGTTATCGATTCGTTCCTCAACGCGGACTACACTCTACATACTCGTACAAGATTTCGACGTTTGCTATTATAAGCCCAGAGAATTGAATTGGGGAACATTAATGCGTCAGCTGTCGCACAAATGTCAAAGTGAAAGATAACGTAACGCTTTTTAGCTAACGCTTGTAATAATTTCACTTCTCTTAAAATTTCCATACCGGGGGCCTCAGACCGACAATAACTATAGACAGAGCCCTTACGAACAAAAACGTTTTAAAAAATGAAGCCGATTCGCTGAAGATGTGTGCATACCCTATTTGTCGTATAGTGGCCATGCGTTTGTGTATGCAGTTAAAAATATTATCCAGTAACAACTTTTACCCCAATTAATTATTATAATACTTATTCAACAAAAAATATAGTCAGGTATAAGTCAGGTATCAACTATTCGCGTCAGACTATAGAGCGTCCGTCACCCTATTGCAGAATCGTCTTCCTATTACCTGCCTCAATTAAGAGTGTGTATTGTTCCGTCTATAGTTTTTGTCGGTCTGAGCCGGGGGGCCTTATAAGAAAATCAATTCTTAAAGTAATAACATGTAAAAGTCAAGAAATAAAAAAATAGTGACTGATAACTTCATAACTTGTAAAATATTAAAAGTAATTTAGATGGGTAATGTTTTCTTTCTGTGTTTTAACATTTTTTACATTTTATTTGTTTAAATGATAGGTTATTGTGTATGTGGAAATATTGTATCAGAAATTGTATTTAATGTACTTAATGTTAATAAGCAATCAAATATAATAATTAACATAATAATCAAACATAAAGCATAATAACATAACGTAATTTATGGCGTAACAATAAAAGAATTTAATACATTTATGTATGTACTTAATGTTAATAAGCAATCAAACATAATAAACAATTAGGCAGAATAGGCTTTTTCTTTTTCATTTTATATTATGAAAAGTTGTGATGGCGATAAGTAGCCTCAATTGAGGCTCACTTTTTCCAATCTCTAAAGCTGAAAATTGAATTCACTCACCGTACGTCGATTTAAGGCCTAGGCCGTGAGTGATAAAAAGCATTTCTCTCAACGTATAGCTCTGGCGGTACAGAGAGGTAAGGCCGCCAGCATTATTTATGGTCCATGTCGCAGGCAGACCTGTTAGACGGGATATTCTTTGTATAATTGGGAAGTTTTTGTAGGTAAATTTATTTATATTAAATTATATTTAATGTTACATTAATTTTTTTTTCATCGATTCCAAGGACAGCTGGCAGTTAAATCAGAGTTTAACTCTGATACTAGGTTGCAATTATTTAAATTTTGAACTGCAATTATTTAAATTTCCCAGAAAGATTGCATAAGAATGTGCAAAATTCTAAGACAATTTTTAATCAGAGGATTTTTTTATAATATACAAAATTGGAAGATATTGGTCTACCCTTCCCCGTATGCGCCGTGATCGAAGACCGAGCTAGTCCACATGCCCTGATAGAGGTTTACAAGGCATCCCTTCGAAGCCTTGTAAACCTCGAGCGTTGGTCGTGCAAATCCACCGGTCTGGGTCGGGTCCCTCGGCGCATCTTCAGCTAACTTCGAAACCAGATACAAATTTTTCTCTTCAAAAATTACTTTTTTCGGTCTCTCTATTCGGGTACTTTTGCGTCGGCGCTTCTCCTTCGGTGGTAAGGTTTCCTTTGGATTCCAATTCTCCACAAGGTCCTTGGCATTTTTTTTATTTCTACAACTTGTTTTTTTTTTTAATTATCATAAGTAAGTGCATTTTTTTATAATTTGTATTTTGTTTTTTATGTAATAAATTGTTAACGACCTAGCACTTATTTTAACTTTTATTTCCTTTTTTATTATTGTCCGCCTGTCCGCGCATCACGCGGGAAAAGGCGTAACATTATGATTAAACTCTATTATGATTAAATTATACTTAATATATTAAAATAAAAAATAAAAAATAATAATAATAAATTACACTGATTTCGGCCAGTGTGTACGGTGCTTAATGTTTGTTCGTAATTCACTTTAATTTCATTACGTCTCTGTTTTCCTTCTTAATTAATCGAGTTATCTTTTTTTCCGAAAACTGGAACAAAGTCTCATTACCTGAGAACAGAATTGTTTTGAGTTTATCAGAGTCACGTTAGCAAGGGATTAATTATTATCTTTTATATAAGTACTCATGTCGCTAAGAACAGTATTCATAAATTTATAACAACCTTAAGTTAAAATTTTCGTGTGACGTGGGAGAGAGTATGACAATCCACCATTGCCAATGGTAGGTGGCAACCATTGCCAATTAGCATAAGCAACGCCAAAGGTGCTGCAACTACGCTGTCAACCTTAGCAGGATTAAGGATAAGAGATTAAAAAGGGATAGGGAAATGCGTTCCGGTTTGGACAGCGTGGTTTTCTGTAACTGGCACCAAGCGAAACGTAAGTGTTAAATGTAATTTTCGTAGTGGTCTTTCGGTATATATTGACGGTAACCACCTATTTTATGAAATGTCGAGTAAAGTATTTAAACCCTTTAATAGGTTTGTATAGACATGAAATATCCTATACATTGTTAGGTATAGAACTATACGTACATAGATCACATACAGCTTGCTCAGGATTATTGGGCTTTTTAAAAAAAAAATCAAAAACAAGAGTATTGGTGAAAATATTTTTTGTTATATTTTATATTTATAATTTTGTGTTTATATATGTTTGCATTAAACGCGAGTTGTTAAAGTTAATTAAAGCAACTTAAAAAATTGTGTGTGTCAGGCGACTGGAGTAAATTAAACGTATAAAATTAAATGTATAAAATTTTCTGTATACTCAGATGTCACGTGATCCAACAAAAGTTATGTTAGTTACGTTCGGTAAACACAGATGTCACTACGTTTTATAAATTGAAATAATTCATTTTTCGACGAGAGATGCGCGTTATAACATGCGCCCGCAGGTTCATACAAGATTTCGACGTTGCGTCAGCTATCGCACAAATGTCAAAGTGATAGATAACGTAACGCTTTTTAGTTAACGCTTATATTAATTTTACTTCTCATAAAATTTCCATTCCGAGGGCCTTATTATGAAAATCGATTCACGTTCTTCCTATCACATATTACTGTTAGTAGATGAGACTTCTCTTGTTTTACTGTTACACCTTCATAAACTCGGTGTGCTCTTCAATAAAAATATCATTTTTTAACTTTAATTAAAATAGTATAACTATACCATTGGTGTATAAGATCTATTCAGTTCCCTGTATTTATTTTTATAAAAATTGGTGACCTTAAATTTTTTATAGAAATTATTTCACATTAAATAGACAGACCCCCAGTTTGTTTTAATGGAAAAACTATTAGCTGTATCGCTTCCTCTTTAGTCGTTCTATACATATTTGTATAAAATATTCGTCCATATTAAAATTAACGAGCAGGCCGAGTCTTTGGAGCTCGGCCGCTATGCAAATGCTGTTCCATAATTACCATGAAACTGTTTAGAAGGGTCTGGTAATTAAGAATACTGACTTCGGAAATTTCACTTTCAAATTCACGGATCGATCCCCCGCTCTCCTTTTTGTCGGATTTACTCGAATACTTCGTGATTTCCTGCGGAATATATTGCTATTATATTCGACAATTTAATTTTTCCTCATTTGGTTGCTTGTCACCAGGATGAAGTATAGTTATCTGCTCACAGAAGAAAGACAATAGCAAGTGTTCTGTTGTGTGTTGTTAAGTGAGAACTCTTTATCTTTCTTATCTTATCTTACTAGGGCAGGCATCGCACTAATAAATAATTTCAACCCAAAGTAGTTTTTTTGGTGGGCAGATAGGCTAAAATTCACTAGCAACGCCATGGATGCGCTGCCGACCTTATAGGACCTTATAGGAATTAGGAAGGGATATCGAAATGGGTCCTGGGGTACCGCTACCAAACGGGTTGCTAAATTTATAAATTGCGAAACTAAGTTACAATAATCGTCCGAGAAAAAGGTTATACAAACAATATCTTTCACTTTCTCTCTAATATAGATAATAACTGAGGGAACTTTTCAGAAATGTACAAAAATCAGTAGATAGTTTGACCAATCACAGGTACACTCACTCACAGGAACTAAAAAAGTCAAAGGTTTCGGCTTAAGAATAAATAAATAAACAGATGTGGTATTTTTTGACCTAAAGTTAGATCAAAGCTATAATTTAGGATATTATTTTATTTTCTTGTGAGGGCAGAAAATATTATTTTCTTGTGGGGGCAGAAATGCCACAAACTATTAGAAAATCATCTCTGTTAACTGTACTAATTTCTTTTGTGACTAGCCAAATAGCCGTCAAAGGAGGTCGTATAAGAGGTCCAATTCAATTGCCTCCAAGCCATTAGATTCACTGCATGCACAGGAGACTTGCATAATAAAATCGGACCAATTTTCGGGTATTGAAGCATCAGCATTTACGACCATGGTTACAAGAAGACGGTGTAAGATGACGAAATTCAAAATTTCTTTTGACAATTAGGTAAGCGATTCAGAAATAAATTTTTAAAAACTAGAATCTTAATAATAAAATAAGAAAAATAAGCTAAAATCTACAATGGATGACTTTGCATGAGCTGCTGCAAATATGAGTGTGTTTTGAATAAAAAAATATTTTATTCAGAACATATAAGGAAAAATGTGTCAAAAAAGCCAAATAACACTTAAGTTTGTAACTTATCAATAGTTGTCTTTAGCGGCAGGTGCATACTGAACTCCAAGCCGTCAAATGACTCTCCGTTTGGTGACAATGACCAATGACCATTCCCTTGCAAATTACTTCGTCGTTAAATAACTAAGTGTGTGCTTGCCTTCGCTGTTTGAGTAAAGAATACCAGAACCCATCTCTCTATTCTCTGATTGTTTCCTCTCTTTACCGGCAGCCAGCCGGCCATTTATTGTCTTACTAGCGACCCGCCCCCGGCTTCGTCCGTGGTGCAATTTTTATATATAAGAAGATTCCCCGTTTATCCCTCTTTCCATTAGTGAAAACCGAATTAAAATCGGTCTACCCGTTCACGCGTGATGCCGTGACCAAGGGAAATGGGGATTCATTTTTACACTCGCATATAGAAGAAGATATGTAAGATTGTCTAATGTAACTTAGATCTTAATATCTTTACAGTCTTTATTAATTATATCCTGTACCTATGTTATTCTGTATACTATATTAATAAACGACATATATTGCTGTAAACTTAATAAAAATAAAAAATAAAAAATAGCCGAATTGTTCTTTTGAAAAAAAAAAAAAACGTCTTCAAGTTTTGTGGTCAGCAAGACATTTTGAGATAATTTTTATAATATGTATAATGACCCGGCGAACTTCCATTCGCCTCAAACCCGTTCCATATAAAATGTTGTGAATATTCAATAGTTATTCTGCTATTCAGGTCGGAGACAAAATCAACAAATCCAAAGGTTAGATTAAAACAATCGAATATAATATTTTACTATATTGTTGTTACTATTTAAAATTGGTACTGATTGTTACTCATACTGGTGCGGTACGAAGTCGATGCAATAAATTGCATCGCATCGGTTGGCGGGGCCGCGAACAATTTATGCTTGGTCTCGCGTCTCGGCGCCGAGATGTATAGTATCCGATCGTGGTTGAGACGTGTTCATTTGTAGACAAGATTTACTGTCAATATAGATTGGTAACGGAACTCGAATGTACTCTAACCAAACGGCCAGCTACTTGATACGTTCCATTTTTAAAAAAACCTCAAAAGCTAAGTGTTTTCACATTCTAATGTCGTGTATGTGAAAATAAATCCTGCGTGTAACTAATAAAAAAAAAAATTAAAATATAGATATTTAATTTTATTAATTCAAATAATGTATCGGTACATAAATATTTAATTATTACGATTCTAGTGACCAGCCTAGCTTCGCACGGATGTATACTTATTTTTTTGTAAATTATACTTACACAAATCACTCTTTCCATTAGTGAAAGGCACAAGTCCGATCATGCACGGAGTATTGCTGTCACCTTTTGGATGGCTCAGCAAAATACCAACTTGCCGCACTAGTCTCGGTGGATCGCAGAGCTAGGAGGCTCATTAGCGGCAGTACGCTAATAAGAACTAAGCTGCAGAGCCTGGCACATAGACGCAAAATTGCCTGTCTCTGTGTATTCTATAAGTTTTACTTCGGAGGGTGTGCTCGGGAGCTGCATGAGATCATACCGCCTTCCCCTTTCTTCTATCGGACATGCAGACGTACGACTGATTATCATCCTCACCTTGTAGAAATCCCTTTAATTCGGACCAAGCGCTTTAAAACATCTTTTATAATGCGCAAGGATTGGAACTCCCTGCCGGCGTCAGTATTTCCGAGCTCATACAACCCAAATCTTTTCAAGGTTCGAGTGAATAGGCATCTTCTGAGTGAGCTCGCTCCATCGTCGGCCTCATCCTTCCTACGTGGATAGATGATGGTGAAGAGCAAACCCATCTTTAATAAAAAGTCAGTGTTTGTTTCAATCCAATCGGTTTACAAACAAAAAAGTTGTATACCACGCGTACGAAGTTGCGGGCTCAGCTAGTTTTACAAATGTATTCGAACCTGCATCTCTTTTGTCGGCAGCCAAACGGTAATCCGTTATAAAATGGCCATCACTAAAGTTGATCCATAGATCGTTTTGTGTGAAACAAATATCCTATATGAATGTTTTATTCATATCGGATCGAGTGACACCCATTATAAATATTGCATGTGTGCTAGTAAAAAGAAAATTAGTTAACATAAAATTAAAAACCACACTGAAACCACGGCATAAAAGCGTTGTGAAAGGACTTTCTTTCAAAAGCAGGCTGCACGTCTAAACACGCCTTTGTGTGCTGTAATGATTTTTTAAGCACTCTTTAGTCTGAGGTACAGAGGATGATAATGATATTTATTCTATCACTATAAGTATTTGTGCTCGTTTTATATAATCCATAGAAGAGTAAGTGCAAAATATATTTCTACTGTGGAAGAAGCCATGCATTCTTTGAAAAATAATTAAAGAAAATTATCTTTATTATGGTGTATACATAAAAAGACCCGACATTTATTTGTTAGGATGTGTCTAAATATAATAAAGGAATAACAAAGTTGGCCGTACATCGAACAAGGTTAACGAAATTTTATTTTTATTTTTTATGTTAAGATAGCCAGTCAGGCTGCCGGTCCACTTGATGGTAGGTGGCTACTGCCAAGGTGCGCCGTGCCTCTCAGGATGAAGCGGGCGGTAGAGTCCCCATCTACCGCCCTTGTCCTGTCAGGGGTCCAGGTGGCGGGTGTGCGCCAGCCGCCTGCGTCCTGTTCGTCGCCTACCGTCGCCTATAGCAAAAGCAACGCCATAGTCTACCCAGATGGCCAATTTAGCAGGTGAGAAAAGTGTGTAAAAATAGGACTAATTTTAATTATAGAATATTTGTAGAATATTATTACAAAATAATATTCAGCACTGCCAGACACTTCCAGGGGGTCTTAACTTCTGCCAGACGCTTTAAGTCCCCTCATAGCTCTAAATTGATCGTATACCTAACTTAGCATATACGCATACCCTCAAAGTACACAGGAACAATACTCGATACCTCACATTTTGTCCTTTAGAAAATAAGTTATATCTGGCATGCCTGGGGCCTTAGACAAAGTAGCATTCGCTCCGTAGCGATGCGATATCGAAGTTCGTTATCGTCTCAGAGACAAAGGAATCGACACTGTAACAAGTGATAAACACGTGATACCTTGTCATGATTTCTTTGTCTCTGTGACGATAACGAACTTCGATATCGCATCGCTACGGAGCGAATGCTACTTTGTCTAAGGCCCCTGGGATCTTAGGTCAATGGATTTGGATGTAAGATTCCAAAGTTAGATTTAAATTTTACATTGTATGGTAGTAGCAGGGTATACTGAATTTCGCAAATCGCCAGTATACTATCCCTGTCTGTTCGATGAGTGAGAAAGGGATGCTAGATTCCACGTCTCTATCCACTCCTTATCCCATATCCTATCATGACCCACCATGATATTCGCATCGCCAACCATTCATAAAATAGGCATTATAATGAGGGTTGTAATTACATTTAAAAACATAGCACGAAAAATATAGTAGGTACTGCAATACAACACGACCCTAAATAAAAACTAACCAAGTTCCGAGCTTCTTTACATTAAAAATAATAGTAATTACCCACTAACACAAAACGATAATAACAGTTGGTGCACTTTTTATCTTTATATTCGCCAGAGGTAAGTTTTATACAAATGGAATTTTCAAGTTTTCTTTTAACTGAAAAAAAAAAGGCGAGCTATGAAATTATGTCGAAACAGGAATGAGGAGATTCGTAGACGAATGAAAGTTACCGATATAATTTTGACGAGCCCATTGGATGAGTGGTTAGGGTGCTTGCCTTAACGCTCTGTTCTAGGGTTCCCGGGTTCCCGGCAGGGTCAACTTTGAAAAAATGAACTTTTAAAATTTGTCTCTGGTCTGGATCTGGAAAGTAGTGGCAGTAGTGAACACTGTGTTTCTCAGTCATCTGGGCAGCCCGTCTGGCGGCAGTAACCACCCCCTTACAGAAGACCACCGTGAAATAACAGCACGTGTGCTGTTGTGTTTTGGTGAGTGAAGTAAGGGACGCCAGAGTCCATTTCCCTATCCCTTACCAATCCCTTATCCTTAATCCTATTGTAGTCGGCAGCGCACTTGCAGCAGCTTTGGCGTTGCTTGTGTTATGGGCGACGGTAGCCACCTACCATCAAGTGGACCGTTAGCCTGTCTGCCGATCTTAATATAAAAAAATAATAACCAGAAGGATTAGTAAGTTGATGTGGCGGTGGGTAGAACACAGGAGAGCTGAAGGTCGCTGGGGTTGGAAGGGTCTCAAGAGGAGGCCACGGACCAGAAAGCGCAGCGTAGGACCTTCACCCACAAGGTAGACAGACGACCTGATAAAGGCCACGGGTCGACTTTGGATCCAGTCCACAGCCAAAATTGTGGAGGAGGCCTTTGTTCAGCAATAGACGTTCTACGGCTGAGATGATGATGATGACGAACAGAAGGGCAAATTCCAAATTATTTACTTAATTTTTTTTCTAAAGTTATATACATCAAACAGTTCAAACGAATTTATTCCCATAAGAATAGATAAGAATAGTAACAATAACTTGTTATTATTTCTTCTTATTCCTTTGTATTTCGGTGCGGTAATTTACCTTGGCAGATAATCACATTACGTTACCAAGTCAAAAGCATTCAACATTAAGTCTGTAAAAGTTTCCACGACTCATAATACGCGAACGAGCAAGTCGAAGTAAAATAAAATATCTTCGCTTATTGTTCTACATTTAGACTGTAATTCATATTTATAACAGCTAAAAAAAGAGTAAACATTTATATTTATGGTAATTAAAAGTTGTAGATATTCTTTTATTGTAGAAAGTATTTTAATACATATAAAGAAAGAACGACTAAAGTGGATTTAAAGAAATTAATAAGTTTATCTAGTAGTTACTTTTATAGTTTTAGATGTACTCTGTGTTATTTAAATATATTATTAGTTTCTTTTATGTTAAGATCGGCAGATAAGCTTAAAAAAAAAAAGTTCATTTTTTATAATAAGGGGTGCTAGGCAGGCTGACGTACCACTTGGTGGTAGGTGGTTATCCTCGTCTAGGGATACAATCAGCTGCAGGGGCGCTGGAAGTGAGCTGAAGACACTGCAAGAATTTGTGTACGACTCGCTTGAAGAAGCCCTAATTGAAAACACATCGCGCGTTTTTAGTGGCGGCATCAATGAGCGATTTTAGTGGCGGCAGTAACCACTCTTACAGAAAACCACCGTGAAATAACAGCATGTGTGCTGTTATGTTTCGGCGAGTGAATAAGGGATGACCGAGCCCATTTCCCTATTACTTCCTAATTCCTTATCTTTAAACAACTATGGTCGGCAGCACACCTGCATCACCTGTGGCTTTACTTGTGTTATACGCGACGGTAGCCACATACCACCAAGTGGACTGTCAGCCGGGCTGACGTCCTTTACATAAAAATATATACTTTTTTTTACATTAATAAAAGTAATAGAATAACTCATTGTTTCACAGTACACAATTTCACCTATTTAAATTATTATAAAATTTAAGCACTACTAACAGTAGTTAGAAATTCCTAAATTAAAGGGTACCTGAAGTTTCAAGAATGACATATGTCTGAAATCCGTAGACAAACGAGAGTTACTGACATAAGCCGGAGGTTAGTAAGTTGAGGTGGCAGTGGGCAGGACAAATAGTACGGAGAGCCGACGGCCTCTGGAGTGAGAAGGTTCTCGAGTAGACCCACAAGGTGGACGGACTACCTGATAAGGACCGAGGGTCGACGGCGAATCCAGGCTGCTTCTGATCGGTCCTTTTGGAAAATTATGGGCGAGGTCTTTGGCCAACAGTGGACGTCCTACGTCGGCTAGTAGATTTCTTGCTTTAGAATTGCTTGCTTAATTTTTGCTTGCTTAATTTTTGCTTAATTCTTGTTTAAGCATGGTACATTCTGGGATAGGTAAAATGAATATTTATTGAAAATTGCAAAACGTCCACAGAGATAATAGTAGAATGTAGGTTTTCTCGGCTGGTATCCATATGAGTTATGGGTTTCCGGGATGATGGCCCAGGTCTGTTGGGAATTCTTCCATGAAGAATTTTCCCAACAGACCTGGGCCATCATCCCGGAAACCCACAACTCATATGACCACAGAGATAATTAAAGTGAACATTTTGGGAACAATAAAAATATTTATATCTGTAATCCCAAAATATCCCAAATTTGACATTTCTTGTGGGACATAATGGGAACAGACGCGTTGAAATGATGAAGATAATGAAGTTTCAAGTAAGTTATGTACAATACAACAATAAGTTACCGTAAGCTACTACATCCTCCAAAGATGACAATCTATGTGACATATAATAATTATAACATTCAGTTTTTGTGACAGGATATGTTCCCTTATTGGCACACATCCTGTCTCAGGCGAAGCAGAAAATCGGAAAAATAATTATCTTATGAGTGTATGTATAACTGTCGTCGTGGAAGTCCCGTGTTTTAATGTAATTAGTTTCGCTTTACGGCTCCGAACTGTGCTTGAATAAACCATCTTATCTGTTTTGACCTGCAATGTTACTACTGGTTGTCGATAACGACATTTCTTATTTAGTTAAACAAAAGGGAATTTTACCCTTTATACGATTATCTATATCTATTTCTATACATATAATAAAATCTTAAACGAGCTATTTCTGTACATTAATTTTTTTTTTCAAAAAAACAGTTTGTACACCTTGTACTTATGTTACCTAGGTCAAAAAATAGTTTTTAAATTTTTTGTCGGATTGTCTGTAGGTTTGTACACGCAATTTTTTGAAATTGCTTAACCGATTTGAATGCGGTTTTCTCTGATGTATTGTAGCAAGCTTCCCGTCACATTTAGTGTTTGTTTGATTCCTATCGGTTTAAAAACAAAAATTTACGCGCTATACCGAATACCAGGCATACGAAGTTGCGGGCTCAGCTAGTAAATAATATACTAACTTACTACCTATGTGCCAGTAGTTTATGCGTGAGTAACATAGCCATCTTCATAGTATTCGTAAGAAAATAAATTTTAAAATAATATAAATAAATTATATGATAAAGTAATGAGAAACAAACGGTAGTAACTATGTAGAGAGTTGAAAACGTTGTGGGAACCGGACAGAGGAACAATTTTACAATAATTATTGAAATCTCTGTCTCGAAATGAATGCGGGCGAGCGATAAATTATTAATAATTATTTGAAAAAATTGAAATGTTAGACCAGTTTTTAGTATTATTACTATACTCATATCCAAACTTAGTCGGATTAAGGATAAGGGATTAAAAAGGGATAGATATCCATTATCTATGATATCCATTATTTAGTCATCAAAACATAACAGCATATGTGGTGCCCCCGTACCGACTGCACATTTTATGACAACAAAACGTAGTGTACCCGTCTACTAAAATTCAATTCTACTAATAAGGAATTCGATTCTATTTTGGTGAATTTTCTGTCAATTGGTTTAATCGTTGGTAATTTTGTAATTACTATTACCTACTTATATCAATGAAGAATATCCAACTAAGACTATGTGCCTAAATAACAATATGTTGAAATAAGCTGTGCCTATTGCTTTTACAGAAAATTAAACTACTATCAAATACAGAAAAAAAAAACCCTTTTTTCTCCTATGAGTCCATTTCGCAATCCCTTCCTAATCACTTATCCTTAAACTTCTATGGTCGTCGGTGCACTTGCAGCACCTGTAAGCGTTGCTTCTGCTATTGACGACGGTAGCCATGTGCCATCAAATGGTAATTATATTCTGACTTCTTGGCCAACCCTGCCACTAATAGCTGAAATGGTTCCGTGCTATCAAGTTTCCAAGACAGCCAGGCTATTCTGAATACGCTTCTGGAGGCAAAAAAGTGACAGTGAAAATTAGTAACTCGAAGAAGAAAGGTAGGCGAAAGAGCGTAGAGTTCTTCGGTCTACGTCTTCTTTTATATGTCATTATTTTGCTTAGATCTAGAGGGAATAATGCGTTCTGTTATCATAAGCTGGGCAGCCAATATTGGCTTTATCAGGTCAACTTTTCAGCTGATCAGGTCTGGATGCAGTCATACAGAAGAGAGAGTCATACAGAAGCCGACACTCTGTTGGGTTTTAGTAAGGAATACCAGAACTAATTTAAATACTAATAAGTTCGTTAATTCATCTAAACTTGTTCGGGAGTCGGGATAGATGAGACAGACGTTATAATAAGTTGTAAATGTTATAATAAATGAACACAGATAGGGATAACTAATTATAAGCAACAGATATGGGAATAGATATTACATTATTATTATTACCGTAAAGGCAGTCGTGTCTTTCTTGCCTCTGCTTGGTTCCTTGCATAGTACGCTTGGCACTGCCACAACTAGTTGTAACAGTAATTTCTATTAGTACTTATATAGGCCACTTTTGCGAACAAAATTATCTTCGTTCTTCTTTCTTTCTTTCTTTCTTTCTTCGTTCGAATAACTTGCATCCCTAGGATAACGTATCTTATAAGAGTAACAAACCGTCTGTCTATCCAAAAATATAGACACAGTCTAACCATACTTACGTCATACAGTCGGGCAACGCTCAATGTTCGAGCCTGCAAACTGAAGCGAGTTCGCCGAACGTTGCTCTACGCAAGTACATTCGTTGCCTGACTGTATGACGTAAGTATGTAGACTGTGATATAGATTATATTGCTTGACCTCAAGCATGTAAAATTAACTTTGAAAATTTCTTCTTAAACTTCAGATATATATTCCTTAACCTTGCCTATTCAGCGAAGTATTTCAATGAATTTGGTAGACTAAATAGTCTTATTGCAGATTTTATCACACTAAGACTTCGAGGGACATAAATCTGTAAAACATATTATGTTTAAAGATGAATAGTACTTTGATGTTATTGAATAAGGTAACTTCAAAGCGATCAGTTGGTTGAAAAGCTCACGAGTATATCGTCGTTTTAAATACTGAGCAACGTATTTGTCATTATTAATTTACATTAATTTTAAAGAACCTCTTATATTATTATTAACCGGAACCTTTTATTACCCGGAATTATTTGTAAACTTAGTGTAAATTGAAGGCAAGTAGGCAGTCCACTTTATGGTAGATATTGTTACGTGCGGGGTGAGTTAAAATGATGTGTAAGGGTGAAACGAACGATTCATTTTCACAAACCAAGATGACTTCCAAAATCACTAAATTTGTCCGATGAAACTGTTGAACTTGCCAAAAGTCGTCAATGATTCCCTTAATCTGTCGCCGGTTCACTGTCGCAGATAACTTCGCGAAAGCTTCGAAGAGTCGCTTTCGTATCTCCGATTGTCGCACTAATCACTCATCTCGCCCGCCTGCTCTCTTATTTATACTTGGCGCCAAACGCTTCGATGTATTTCGAGTTTTCCAGATAATCAAAACAAGATCGTAAACAAGCCATTGAAAGTTTGGGAATGCTATTTCTGTTGAAATGTAAACTCTAAGTTGTAAACATAAGCACCATTTTCCTTTGACACTAATCGGGAAGGGGCGTGGCTACCATTGATAGGGTGGGACGTTCGAGACTTTCGTCCGACGCGAACGCTTTTTCCAGAACGTTCCATAGTTAGTTGTAACAATATCTACCGTCATCTATTAACATGTAATTTAGTAAAATAATCCTATATCATAGTCATACTCTAAAGTGCCCAGGACCACCAACAGGTTAAAGGCGGCCCTGCTAACAATACAATATAATAATAATAAGCCTTTTATTTCGTGCAAAAAGTAAGATACATACATAGTTTAGAGAAAAGAAAAAGAAGAAAGAGAAAAAGAAAAGAAAGATAACCTTCACCTTCACTTGAGGAGGGGTTCATGCAAATTATCTGTAATTATTAAATAAAACTGCAGTGTACGTTTATGCGTTTCAAGAATGACAGACAGTTTTTTTTTTTTATTTCATAGACAATCGGACAATGCAGATGCATACAGGACACAGATTATACTGTTTAGTGCTACACAGACACAGACTAACTCAACTTATTTTGATATATGACCAATACCCCCACTATATCAAAACAAATTAACAACATTGTCTTTCTTGTATTCCCAATAGTTTTAAAAATTTATCATGTTTTACATGACATAAAGATTTTGTGAGAATGTCTGCAGGCATATTCATTGTTTCTAAGTATTCTACTTCTATTAATACATTCTTATTAATACATTCTCGACCAAAATGGTATTTTATGTCAATATGTTTTGACCTATTGTGAAAGACAGGATTATACAATAACTTGTGAGCAGTCTGATTGTCATTAAAAATTACAATACACTGTAAATAACCAGTTATTTCCTTATTTAAGTTTCTCAGATAAATGACCTCCCTACAACACTCTGATATTCCTACATATTCAGCCTCAGTGCTCGACAATGTAATATTATTTTGCTTTTTACTCCCCCAAGATATCACACCACCTGAGAGAATAAAACAGAATCCTGTGTAGGACTTCCTATCTAGTGTGTCATTAGCCCAATCTGCATCTACATAACCCACTATATCTTTGTTAGTATCTGTCCCACAATATTTAATACAATAGTTTTTGGTTCCTTTTAGATATCTTAATATACGCTTAGCATGAGTCCAGTGCTCTTTATTGTAACAATTATTAAACTGACTCAAGTATGCGACTGCATATGAAATATCTGGACGGGTAAGTATTGCTAGATACATTAGACAGCCAATTAATTGTTGATAAGGCAATTTTTTATCACAATTCTCACTTTTAGCTAATTTTAATCCAAGTTCCATTGGCGTGTCGACAGATTTACAATTAACTAAATTAAATTTGATTAACAACTGATCAATATAATTACTTTGATCCAAAGTTAAAATTCCTTTTTGTTTATCATAACAGACAGACATACCAAGACACTGCTTGATTTGCCCCAGATCCTTAATTTTAAATTGAGATCCTAATGCAGATTTTAACTTATTTGTTTCATTATAATTGTTTGAAAAAACATAAAAATCGTCGACGTACAATGCAATTATGGTTATACTTTTACCATTTTTCTTAATATATAGACAAGGTTCATATTTGGACTTTGAATATCCAATATTAATTAAACAGGTATTTACTTTATCATACCACATTCTTGATGACTGTTTTAGCCCAT
The DNA here is from genome assembly GCA_910589475.2 of Bembecia ichneumoniformis. Classification (NCBI taxonomy): domain Eukaryota; kingdom Metazoa; phylum Arthropoda; class Insecta; order Lepidoptera; family Sesiidae; genus Bembecia; species Bembecia ichneumoniformis. The sequence continues at coordinate 3,006,425 of OU342537.1, read as the reverse complement.
AAATGGCTTTCTTTAGTCTTAGAACTTTATCAGGATTTGAACAGTTAAATCCTTCAGGAATTTGCATGTAAATATTCTCATCAAGATCGCCATTCAAGAATGCAGTAACTACATCTAAATGCACAGTATCAAATCCAAGTTTCACAGACAAAGCAAATAGTAATCGCAACGTACTATGTCTTACCACAGGCGAAAACGTCTCGTTATAGTCTATGCCGGGTTGTTGAGAAAAACCTTTAGCCACTAACCTTGCACGAAAACGCACTTTATTGTCACACTCAATTTTTTTTTAAGCACCCACTTACACTGCACTACAGTAGAGTTACATGGAGGCTCCACTATCTCCCAAGCATCATTTTCTTCAAAGTTTTTTAGCTCCTCTTGTACCGCCTGTAACCACTGATTTTTCTCAGGTCCTTCTAATGCCTGTTTAAATGTAAGTTCAGTCACGTCTAAATTATTCTCTGTGTAACAGATACCACCGAAGCCATATCTGTCTGGTACATGTCTTTCTCTGACAGGCCTTTGTGGTTCATCACCTGTACCCTGATCGTTCAAACAATCTTCATAGTCGGTTGGTGCATAATCAGAATCTGATGAAGCCGTCAGCGAGTCTTCAATCAATGTTGAGTCTGTGATGTCCCCCACTGAATCCTGTAATGTCTTATTTTCTGACATGTTCTCTTCAATTATACATTCCTTTTTACTATCTGCAGATGCAATGTCTACCATGACTGATGGCTTTTCCATAATGATCACATCTCTGCTTGTGAATATTTGTCTTTTTATCGGATCATATACTCTGTATCCTTTGATATTATCAGGAAATCCAAGAAGTATACACTCAACTGACTTTTTATCCCACTTAGATCTTTTTTCTTTGTTGACGTGGACCATAACGGGAGATCCAAAAATTCTCAAATTACTTAAATCTGGCTTAACTCCCATCCATAGCTCATATGGTGTTTTACCATCCAGAACTGACGATACAGTACGATTGTGTAAGTATACAGCTGTGTTACATGCCTCAGCCCAAAACTTCTTACTTAAGTCAGCATCGTACAGCATACATTTTGCTTTCTCAATAATCGTCCTATTCATTCGCTCACATAACCCATTTTGTTGTGGTGTGTATGGATTTGTTTTCTGGTGTATTATTCCAAACTCCTTTAAGTAATTATCAAAGTCTGAATTGCAGAATTCTCTCCCGTTATCACTTCTGAAGATTTTCACTTTTCTATTAGTTTGATTTTCAGCTAATGCCTTAAATTCTTTAAAGTATTTTAATGCTTCATTTTTATTCTTCAAAAAATAGATAAACGTCATCCGACTGAAGTCATCTACGAATAATAGAAAGTAGGATGAATCTCCTAGTGATTGTTGCTCCATCGGTCCACATAGATCACTGTGAACGATTTGTAATAATTCAGTACTTTTTGAACCACTACTTGCAAAAGGTAGCCGACATTGCTTTCCTTCACAACAAGTCTTACAATATGATTTGTTTACATTGACTTTATCATCAAACTTCATTCCTTCTACTGCCTTCTTAGTTTTCATTAAGCAATCACTGTTCACGTGACCTAGTCTGCGATGCCAAGTGAGACCTGTAGTTGTCACAGCTGCAACCATCTTTTCTTGCAGGTTTAATTTATAAATACCATTTATCAAAGAAGCAGTAGCAACTAATTCTCCACATTTATTGTAGATATGACAATCATTTTCTGTGAAAACCACTTTGTTACCTTTCTGAATTAACTTGCTAACTGAGATGAGGTTTGTTGTTAAATTTGGAACACAAAACACATCTTCGATGTTTATATCGATTGCACTGCCTTTGACTAAGGTTACTATCTTCACATCGCCAACGCACGTAACTGAAACAGTTTCCTGATTTGCTACCATTATATCTTGTTGTACTTTACGATATCTACTGGTGATCCAGTCCGGATTAGCCGTTAGGTGAACACTAGCACCGGAATCAATATACCAGTCTCTTTTATTAAAATTTCCACTCAAAAACACTGCTGAGAACGCATTTGTTTTCATATTGTTTGGACATTGCGTTCTGTAGTGACCAATCTGTTTGCACTTATAGCATCTGACATTGACAGTCTTCATGTTGGCACTTGACTTATTTGAGTTATTAGAACCGCCATCTTTGTTGTCTTTATTACCATATAATTGTTTCCTTTTATGTTGGCTATTCTTCAACGCAACGAATGCTCCCTCTTCACTATGACTACTTCCTTTTCCGGTCTCCATGTCTAAAAGTTTACTTTTAATGGCATCCGATGTCACTTGAATCCCTGAGTGCTCGATGGCCATAATCATTGGCTCATACTTTTCAGGTAGTCCAGCCAGCAACAACGAACCAATCCATTCATCGTTTATTGCAAATCCTGTTCCATTTAGCTTTTGACCCGTCTCAATTATCTGCGTAACATACGAGGTCATTGAACTGCTATTCTCCAATCGAATGGATATCAAATGCCGCAAAAGACTTATCCTTCTTGTAAAACCGGAATCGTCAAAGAGCGATTTGAGTTTTTCCCATAGCTCTTTTGTAGTCTTGACAGTTTTTATGTGGACATATAATGATGAGTCTATTGTAAGAATCAATTTCGCCTTCGTCTTGGCATCATCTACGGCCGACACTATAATTTCATCACCATTTTCGTTTCTCTCGGGCTTGATACACTTCATCATGCCTTCAAGTACTAAAAAATTCTCTGCGGCGAACACCCACTCGTCGTAGTTCTCTCTACCACGTAACTTAGGCATATTTACAATATAGTTCGTCGTCGCCATTTTTGGGTTTGACCTGCGGCCACCAAACACGAACAGTTCATACACTGCTACACAATATCTAGGATAGCTACTGATTACTTCTCCTACTGCGAATAAATAAAAACTTATTTAAACTTTCGCGAGATAATCTGCTAAACCTATCGGGCGCTCTGGGCCCATAACCTGTAATTATTAAATAAAACTGCAGTGTACGTTTATGCGTTTCAAGAATGACAGACAGTTTTTTTTTTATTTCATAGACAATCGGACAATGCAGATGCATACAGGACACAGATTATACTGTTTAGTGCTACACAGACACAGACTAACTCAACTTATTTTGATATATGACCAATATTATCTACTTAAAATTTCTTTAAGTAGACACGGTGACAATTGGAAATGTTAAAAAAAAAACATTAAAAAAAATCTACACTGTCATGCCCGTTAATCAAATAGAGAGTATAGTGTTTTAATTTCGCCTCTTCATAGAACGTTTCTAAGTGCCATTCCAGAAAATACTTCATTCAAAGGACATCGCTTACTCTGAAAAGAGTGTCAATGGAGTACACAAGATGCTTTGCTGAAATACGACGCTTCAATAGAACCTTCTTTAAGTTTCCTCCTGTAGATTTTCACATTTTTACATTACGTAGAAAAAGGTAAGGTAATACTTTACCTTTACTATATTCTTAATGGCCCCGATTCGTGTTAAGCTTGTGGAAATAATTTGAGAATATTAAAAATATTATGTTAGCGAGAACTGAAATGTAAAGGAGGCTATAATTTTTAAAAGTTATTAAAATACTTATTTTACTTTATTAAATAAGTTATTAAATATTACTTAGCCCTGGGGGCTAGATTTGTGTGGATCCAATTCTAAGGCGATTTCAAAGAACAATTGAGTTTTTTTACAAATTTCATTGTACTGAATCTCAATAATTTTGCCATGATTTTCCCTGATAATCACACAAAAAAGTTAACCGTCAACTTTCGTTCTACAACAGAGGTGCTCAGACTTGAACTGCTGGCGATCGACCTCAAAATTGTTAGAATATAAGTACAAGTATCGACAAGATAGATGCCGCAGTTTGTGGGATGCACAATTGCACATACTTAAGTAGAGTATGTAGGTAGGGTGTACCATGGCGTAGATAGGTCATAAGTGTAGGTCACTGCAGGGGATGTGAATCAGGTGATCATCAAAAAAACCGTGAATCGAATTCTGAAGACACCGAAACAGGTGGAAATCTGAAGGTGCAAGGTCAGGGCTATATGGCGGAGGCATTAACATCTCCCAGCCAAACTCTCTTAATTTCTACTGAGCGGCTAAAAATGTGTGTGATCTATCGTTGTCGTGATGACAGATCACACCCTTTCTATTCGGGCCGCTTTCTCTCAACTTCTTGCTATATAATCTCGTCAGTTGAGATTTGGTAGAGATTCAAATCGATGGTTCTGCCCGGCGGTAAAAGCTCATAATGAACAATGCCCTCCAATCCCACCATACACATAGCATCACCTTATTGCGAGTTAACCCGCGTTTTGGCACAGTCTGTGAAGCGTGATCGACGTTTAACCACGACATTTTTCGCACTTGTCGTGTGTGATCCACTTATTATCACCAGTTATCAATCTCTTCAAAAAAGGTTCGGTTTCGTTATCTCTCATTAGGAATCGCAAATGAGTTCACGATTCATTAGGTTTCTTTCAGTGAGCTCATGTGGTACCCTAATATCGCGCCTTGCAACATCCTAGTCTCAAAAACTATAATAATTTTTTGAAAATACATTTAAGTATATGATTGAATTACAATCCGCTGAACTATTTTAACTCCTGCAAACAATTCCAGCATTACCAATTAAGAAACCCCCTAGAATTGAACAGGTTAAACAAATCTAACTTACTTATATCCCTACAATATCAAACTAACGAATACACATATACGAAACCTTATCTTACAACGTCTAATTAACACCTATGTCGACCCTTACCCGAGCGAACCTTCCGCAAAATGAAGTCTAAGCCAATACAAACACAATTTGCACTTAAAACAAACGAAATTGCACCTTCATTGCGAAATAAAAAGATTCATTTTAAGAGAAAATTTATCGTAGTAAATCTGTAAGGTCCTTCGTCACAGTGGGTAGATATAAATTAATTACATCGGCGGAATTATTTCGAATGCAGATGTGGTAAAAGGCTTGTGTACTTTCGGATGCGTAGTAAGTTTATTTAAGAAGAAATAGAAGAGTTTTGAGTGTCATAAAAATCTTTCCCTTATCCGCACGTCGCGCTTGTAGTAGGTACCACAACAAAATCAGTCTGAGTGCGTACGTACTGTTAAATAAGACGAAAGGTAAACCACGGAATGAAACACGAAGTACTTTATTTGATCTTCATGTTTTATTGAATTCTTGTCATGTTTATTCTTATATATTCTTGCCAACATCTGATAAAATTATGTACATGAGCAATAACTATAACCAATAAGGTTATAACAATTATTTATGTGACTTCGTTAAATCATAATATTTTTTATTTACACTGTTTACTTTTGTTATACCTATCTAAAACATTAAACTTCTTTAGAAATAAAATTGTTTTCATAGAAAACTTTTTTATGTTAAGATCAGCAGACAGGCTGACGGTCCACTTGATGGTAGGTGGGTACCGTCGCCTATAACACAAGCAACGCCAAAGCTGCCCGACTACAGTGGAATTAAGGATAAGGACTAGGAGATGTGCTCTGGCATCCCTTACTCACTCACCGAAACACAACAGCACACGTGCTGTTATTTCAAGGTGGCCTTCTGTGAGGGGGTGGTTATTGCCGCTGGACGGGCTGCCCAAATGACTGCGAAACGAAGTGTGCCCTATTTGAAAAAAAAAAAAAAACCACAATCATTTATAACAGTGTGAACGGTCCGTTAAATTGAAAAATGTTTAATGCTTTGAATAAAGTAAAACGTAAAATGTTTTCGCTCAAAACTGTTTGTATTCCCCGAAAACAAATCCCACAGCAATCTCTTTGAGCTACGAAAATGACAATTAATCCTCTTAATAGATATATAACATTATTTTTTTGCTTGTGACTTGGAATTTACAATAACAAGAGGAATTTTTATCTGCCTCTAAATAGAAACTGTTTTATAATATGCGTCTAATTCAAAAAAGGCTTAAATATTTGTCTTTATCAACATGATTGCTCTAGAATTATGTATAAATGTAAATATTTTTTAATATTATTTCTTTTTCGTCAAGAAAACAATTATTAAAAAGTGCAAAAAAAGTGTGGGAAATTCAAATTACTTACTTGAAATTCAATTTTCAGTTCAAATGTGACGTCAAAGTCTATGAAATGTCAACAGGCGTGTAGATGTTTGTGATTTTTAACATTTGATTGTTATTGTAGACTGTGACGTCACGACAAGCGCGCCAAAAGGGCGGGTGTTTAAAATGCCCGTAGCTGTTAGTTAATTTTAAAATTTTTTTTACTAGATTTCTGTTTTTTGATGCTGAATATTTTTTACGGTTAAAAAAATATAACCGTAATTTTTTTTTTTTTTAATATTCCCTATTCCCTAAAGTATCATCTATTTCCGCCGTAAATAATAACTTTGAAAGAAGGCGCTATTTAGTTTAACTTTAGACGAAACAATAGTTTCAGTAAAAATGGCAGTAGATGGCGCTATATTATGATAAATATCGTAATTTTTTAGTTGATTTTTTTAAATATACATATATTTTTAAGAAGCGTCAATAACTCAAAAACGGTTTTGAATCCTGATTTAACGGTAATAGCTAAGCCCAAATAATTGTTTCAAGTTAAGCAAATAACCTTGTTTTACCTGTATTTATGTAAGAACTCTCTCTAAATAACACAAAGTAATTGAAAACAAAGTTTAAAACAATAAAATATTCAAATAGTTCGTTGGCCAAGAATTTGCAATCTGAATTCTTAAATAGCAAGATAGATAGGTACCGTAAAATTGAAATGGAATGTATAAATAGAACTGGATAAAAGATATAAAACAATATAATTCCTACAGCTGACTCTAAAGATACGGAACATCTGAAAAGTCGTTTATCTTTTGACCTCGGTTCTATATAAGTAAGTAGTTGCCTTCGAATATATTGACTAAAATTAAGATTTTCTTGAAAAAGTATTCAAAAATGATCGAAAAAATGTTAAACATTTGCTGCAAAGGGATCTCGAAATAATAAATTTTTATTTCACAATTTAAAGGAATCGATGAAGAAATAAATGCAAAAATTTAAAAATTGTTCTCAATACACAAATAATTATTAACATTTAATGTAATTTTATTTATTTTAAGATAGGCAGACAGGCTGACGGTCACTTGATGATAGGTGGCCACCGTCGCCTATAACACAAAGCAACGCCACAGGTTCTACAAGTGCGCTGCCGACTTCAGTAGGTTAAGGATAAGGGATTGGGAAGAAATGGGCTCTGGCATCCCTTACTCACTCACCGAAATACAACAGCACACGTACTGTTATTTCACGGTGGTAAGGGGGTGGTTACTGCCGCCAGACGGGCTGCCCAAATGACTGCAATACTCAGTATGCCCTGCAACTAATTTCCAGATCAAGACCAGAGGCAACTTTGAGCTCATTTCCAAAGTTGACTCTGCCGGGAACCGAACCCGGGAACCCTAGAACACAGCGTTAAAGCAAGCACCCTAACTACTCATCCAAAGGAATCGTCAAATTATCGATAAATGTAAAAATTTTGCTAAACCTAAGATAATGAGTAAAAATGTAGCCGACGACGACGCGTTTGCAAAGTGTTATTAAAATCGTTTCAGTAGTTTAGCTCTGAAAAAAACCACGTCATATTAGTTCTTTACTTCGAAACCACGTCATATCCTCAAATTGTTACGATATTTGCTAAAAAGTCATTCTCTTACATACATATAAAGGCCATGACAATAAATTGCGTGTTTTGATAAGGTTTTTTTTTTATGTTATGTCGACAGACAGACTGACGGTCCACTTGATGGTAGGTGGCTACCGTCGCCTATAACACAAGCAACGCCACAGGTGCTACAAGTGCGCTGCCGACTACAGTATGATTGGATAAGGGATTAGGAGGGGGGATAAGGAAATGGGCTCTGGCATCCCTTACTCAGTCACCGAAACACAACAGCGCGTATATGCTGTTATTTCACGGTGGTCTTCTGTAAGGGGGTGGTCACTGCCGCCAGGCGGGCTGCTCAAATGACTGCGAAACGCAGTGTGCCCCTGCCACTACTTTCCAGATCCAAGAGCCAACTTTGAAAAGTTCATTTCCAAAGTTGACCCCGCCGGGAATCGAACCCGGGGCCCCTGAGACGTTAGGCAAGCACCCTTGCCACTCATCCAACGGGCCGTCAAGACAAAAGACAAAAGCGTGAAATCTTAATTGCCATACAGAATCAAGGCCCAGAATTGTTCCAGTACGACATAGTTTAATTCAAAATTTAAATCCGGCAGATAGTTACCACAACCCGTCCCATACCTGCAAAGACCACGGGCCTTTATTGTGCTCGTGACAAACTACATCAGACGTTTAATAAAAGCAACGTTGAGAAATGTCGCCTTCGTCCAGCACCCTTTGTTACGCCAGTATTTGTAAATGCGCCTTGAATAAATAAATTGTACAGCATTTTCAAGACTGATTCGTCATTATTTTGAACAAGGCACTTAATCCTATATTAACTTACTCAAATGTTGTGAAAGGACTTGTATAGCTACTAATGTCTATCATTAGTAGACCGTCAGCCCGTCTGACAACGACAGACAGTACGGTCGACATCTGTCGGGCATGCCACCGTCCCTGGAGAGACACTGAAGCATATTGTTTCCGGTTGTGCTCATCTTTCTAACTGTGAGTATTTACATAACTAAGTAGCCATGCTCATTCATCAGAAACTCGCCCTTCGATACGGTCTTTTTTTATGTTAAGGTCAGCAGACAGGCAGACGGTCCACTTGATGGTAGGTGGCTACCATCGCCTATAACAAAAGCAACGTCAAAGCTGCTGCAAGTGCGCTGCCGACTGCAGTAGGATTAAGGATATGGGATTAGGAGGGGATAGGGAAATGGGTTCTGGCATCCCTTACTCACTCACCGAAACACAACAGCACACGTGCTGTTATTTCACGGTGGTCTTCTGTAAGGGGGTGGTTACCGCCGCCAGACGGGGCAGACGGTCATGAAAATATAAGACATAGAGTTACTTTCATATTTGTAATGGTATCGATATTGTAAAAAATTTAGAATTAAGAATTGAAATAAATAATCGTTCGTTTATTTTGAAATCACCAAATGATGCTCACTAATCGATATCTTTTTAATTTAGAATAATCCTAAATAAGAAGAACTCGCAAAACAGCCTTTGTTTACCTACTAAATTTAATCTAACAAATTAAGAACTTTTGTTCCAATCTTCGAATACTTGTTGTTAAGGTATTTTAAGGAATGAAGGCTATTTTAGTTGATGTTCCACACTTGAGATCTATTTTATGAGCTGTTTCTAATTTAGGAAGTGCTGGAGGTAATTCTGAGAATTTCTCTTTATTTCCAGTAAACCATCAACACCTAAAAGCAGTAAAAGTCAGATGCAATACCAATTTTCAAGTACGAATCCGCCACTGCTCTTGCATAGAATTCCATATATTATCAAAACAGTATTGTAACTATTTCATTATATTTATTTAAATTTTGTTTTAAATAAAAGTTTAATTATTGGTAATCAGCGTTAGCCACTTAACTTCCATTACTAAGCTCCCATGGGATTCTAAGATAATTATTTTTGACCTTGGTTTGAGAAGTAAAATAATCAAATCTCAAGATTTTTTTCTAATGACTAATATCTTTTTTGTATAAAGTACATTTATATTACAATATTTTTTATTATAATATAAAAATAAATTAAAGTAATAAATTAAAATAAATTAAATTAAATTAATGTATTAAATGCATGCTATTCCTTAACTAGGCCAAAAACGTTATAAAACACTCTTTTTAAAGACATCTTGAATTTTAAAAGTGTTGATTTCATTTTAAATTAAACTTATCCACATAAAAATATCATATTCAATAACATGAGATTAAAAGTGACATAGCAATGAACCACAAATGTCAATAAAAATGGACGCTATGACTTTGGAGCCAAGAGCCGAAACAATTTCACATGATCCCATGGAATCTCCGTTATGAGAGTCAAAGTGTTTGAGGCCTGTTATACGGGGGCGGTTTTCAGTAATTCAAAGATGGCTTGCAGTAACCACCCCTTTAAAGAAGCCTATCGTGAAATTACAGCATGTGCCCTGTTGGATTTCGGAGAGTGAGTAAGGGGTCCCATAGCCCATTTCCCTATCTCTTCCTAATCCCCTATCTCACTCATCCTTAATTCCACAATTGTTGGTATTGTGCTTACAGCACCTGTGGTATTGTGCTTACAGCACCTACCTTCAAGTGGACCGACAACGGTCAACCTGTGACGATCTCAACATAAAAGAATGTTTGCGCTAACACATATCACCACATGATCTTCATTCGATCAGTGAGTGACAAAGCAGAAAAATTTGTCATATTATGCAGACAGATATATCATTAGAGTTTCTTAGGCTGGATCTTGGATATAAACCTAAATTTAAACAAAAAAATAATTGGGCCGTGATGTCAATCATGTATATACCGAAGCTGTAACTACAAATTATTATGCATCAATTGATGGTATGTCAGAACCGATTGATAGCTTTGTACACATTACTAATTCAAAGATAATCACTCTCAATAATTGACCGTTATCTTTAATTATTTATGCATAAATGTCTGAGGTTAGGCATTACTGATTGATCTTTAATTGAGTAAGAGCCTCAATAAATGGTCTAATGTAGACTACATAGACTAGTATCTGAGATTTTACAATATTTTTAAAGTATCTTTGATGGACTAAAAAGTTGCATTAGTAAAATTTCTCGTGTGAAATCTACCTGTCGTATCAGTACTCTATGCATTTCTGGATCTGAATGTAAAAATACCACAAGGATCTTAACGTCTTCTTACTTCTGGACTTCCAAAAGCGTCAAGTTGTTGAAATTGTCAGTTATTTAATAGTTAAATGTTCTATCTATCTAGTTAAAGTATCTAATTAAAATCTTTTTTGATTACTGATTAACAGTAATCAAAAGAGAAGTAACCACTTTTCTCGTGCTCTACCATTGTAAAGTACAAAATACTCTGAGGAAATTCTTCAATATTATTACGTGCGGGGTGAGTTAAAACGAACGATTTATTTTCATAAACCAAGATGACTTCCAAAATCACTAAACTTGTCCGATGAAACTGTTAAACTTACCAAAAGTCTTCAATAATTCCGTTAATGTGTCTCCGGTTCACTATCGCAGATAACTTCGCAGAGTCGCTTTCGTATCGCTGGTTGTCGCACCACTAACTCATCTCGCCAGCCTACTCTCTTATTTATACTTGGCGCCAACGCCTTGATGTAGAAAATCTCCTTTTCCAGAAAATCTAAACAAGACCGTAAACAAACCATTGAAAGTAAACATAATGACCAATTTCCTTTGACACTAGTCGGGAAGGGGCGTGGCTACCATCGATAGGGTGGGACGTTCGAGACTTTCGGCCGACGCTAACGTCTTTTCCAGAACGTTCCATAATTAGTCATAACAATATGTTTCATATATAGAACTTCATTAATTGGTTAAAATATCTTTCGGGTGATTTTTTTCTCCTATTACACACAAACGACGAAAAGCACTCCATGCTGAGGTTTTTCTATTCCGCCACAACAAGGTATGTTCAAGGTAGTTTTTAATAAACTCTTAGAAGATCGGTGGTACATTTGCTTCTTCCTTGATGTGGCTTGTATCGCCATCAAATAGACCCTCAGCTTGCGGTAGGAAGAAAAAGCTATAAACTTCCTACTTACATACAGTGAACAAGTATGTTGCATCGGATTTTTTATGGCTAATAAATTTAACCCATTGACAAATTGATAAGAAATTTACATATTCTTTGCTTGCTTTTTACTGATAAAATATGTATTACTGTCGTTGCCCTTCCAATTTAACAAAAAATACCATCCTAATTTTCCACTTTTCATTGACTGTTATTTTGGTATATAGAATACTATGTTTAACTGAATTTGAGGGGAATTAACATTTAGTTCCTGCAGAATTTCCACTTCTTTGTCTAGGATATATTATAGGGTTCATTCAGAGATATTTTTAAATTTTTTTGAGTCCTGTATTTGCAATTTAAATATTAAGTAATGGTTAAATTTAAGCGAAACTGAATATTGAGTATTGGGTTACAGTCAATTTTCCAACGATAAATAGTAATTTTCTAGTTATCTATATGGAATTACCTAATTATCTGCACATTCATGCCAACCTCATTTTAATGATTTTAACAACTATATTTAAAACTATTGTTTAGTTACCTTACTGTATCCATATATTTTAGATTTATATAAGACATTGTCGATGCAAGCTGGTTTGATGCGAATGTAAGATTTTGCAGCAATGCTCCGACCTGAATGAAACGACGAAACACCTGCTCTGTGATTAGTGGAACTTTGACATCTTGTGTATATACAGTGTGGAAAAATAAGTCGGACTCTGGAGGGAAACTACCTTAAATCCTTAAGTTGGCTCATTTTACATAAAGGAGACATTCCTTTATTTTTAAAAAGAAACAAAACTGCATTCAAAGATTTTCTAAAACTCGCTTGCCTCGCCCGGGATTCGAACCAACTAAAATTAAAAAAAAAAAAAAAAAAAAAAAAAAAAACACTCCCTATTTTATTGTACTACTCGATAGGATTATTATTCAAGATAAAATTTCTAAATTTTTAAAGTTTTTGAGGTTTTTTGAATGGTTATTTTTAATTATTTTTTGTTCCCCTTATTTTCTCATAATTATTGTTTTCTCCTGTGTTTATTTTTTTAAACAGATTGAATAATTATTATCATAGAATAATAAATGGTTCTTTAGGCCGACTTGTATCCATACTTATTAATATTATAAATGTGAAAGTAACTCTGTCGGTGTTTTTGTCAAATTTTGCATACACATCGTTTCCGAGGAAAAAAATAAAAATCCAACTAATGGTAAAGCAATAACATCCAAAAGAATAAATTATTGCTTTAATATTTTGCCAGGCATTATATTTTTATGATTTTCGAGGCGGATGTAGTCGCGGACAATAGCTAGTATTATATAAGTCGCTCAGAGATAAGAATATAATGGCTGTATGAAACTTAACTAAATAAACAAAATTATTACCAATGCACGTCTCAATCTAATACAAAAAAATAACACGACTACTTTTTGTAAGATAAAACCCTTGGGAGTTTTAAAATCAAAACATAATTCATGGAAACATAACATAAAAAATATGGTTTTACTAAAAAAAAATGAGAATTGCCAGTAGAGCGGAAAAACTCGAAACTTTTCAGAAAAGCTTGAGAGAATTTTAGGGAGGATTGCCAGAGAATTTCGTTGCACTTAGTTACAAAATTGCAACACTCCACGCTCCCATATCCAGTCCAGCCCGTGCTGTTCGGCTGCGCTCTTAGAAAACGTCCACTTAGAACGTAATTCCACAGAACATCGAGTGCGCCAGTAAGGAACTTTGCCAATTAATTATTTGTATTCGTTTTCTGTAAATGTAAAGTATGTAAAGCTGCCGACTACAGTAGGATTAAGGATAAGGGATTGGGAGGGGATAGGGAAATTGGCTCCGGCATCCCTTCACTCACCGAAACACAACAGCCCACGTGCTTTTATTTCACAGTGGACTTCTGTAAGGGGGTGGTTACTGCCGCCAGATGGGCTGCCCAAATGACTGCGATCAATTTCTTACCTAACTAATTTCTTTGAGTTCTTACGTACAAAATCACTAAAAATCAATTTGATGCCTCTTGAGCAGTTCTACTCAAATTCTCTATTTATTATATATCCATTTATATTCATGGACATTATAAAACTAGCTGATCCCGCAACTTCGTACGCGCGGTATACGGCATAACGCGTAACCTTTTTGTTTGTTAACCGATTTGAAACAAACACTAAATGTTACGGGAATTTTGCTCAGTGAAAACCGCATTCAAATCGGTTAATTCGTTTCTGAGATTAGCGTCCACAAACGCACAGACAAAGAGACAAAAATTCCAAAAACTATTTGTTGAAATCGGTAACATAAGCACAAAGTGTACAAATTGGTTTTTTGATAAAATATTTAATGTACGGCTCGTTTACGATTTTATTATACGAGTTTGTATAGAGATGAACTCGCTGCTCGCTTCTATCTATTTCTTCGCTAACTTCTTTTCATTGGTGGTATTGTTTTTGAAATTATTACCCACCGTACCACTGGGGGGGTATGGCCAGGGGTGCCGTGGGTCCCGAAGCGCTTCTGAATCACTCACGAAAAAAGCGATAAACTAGCTTTGTGTATAAATATAAGTTGCTAAAAATATGCTTAAATTTAATAAATTAATTATGTATACGGCTCACTAGTATACCTAATATTATTAATAAATTCGTGAGTTTTTTAATTAAAAAAAAAAAATTATTTATAACAAATAGAAACTTATTATTTGTGAATTACTTTATTTATTTAAATTTTTCTCGGTTCGCAAAAACAGCATCATCAAAATAACAAACCCATTTTATACGTGCATAACAATTCCAATTTGGTGTTTAAGATCTTTTGACAGTACGCCGCAAATTCACTTCGACGACGACGAGGTAGGATTTGCAGAGTTGCATTTTCTTGTCTTGAGGTGTCTTTGTAATTTACAGTTCCCAGAAAGCCCCGTCCTTTTCATGAAAGGGACAAATGAATTTTTAAATTTAATAGGTACTGCTATTGTAATTACCTTTGAGTAGCCTCCATTTAAGGTGCTTGCCACTTAAGGGAAAACTGATTGCCACTTCTTTAATTCCCGATAAAAAAGGCTTCAAAAAGCTTTTTTTAGGCTTCAGTATGATATTGAAAAAGATAAATATAAAAATGTATCGATAAACAATAACTGTGGTAAGTAAAGTAAGTCTGCTCGCTATGTACTTTCAAGCTAGCACGCATACAATCAAATAACGCCATTTGTCATGTAATCTAAATGTAGACAGGATCGTCTTTAACCTATGGTCCTGGGCACTTTAGAATAATAGGCCCTATGGCTAGGACAAAAGATTGTTTTATTAAAATAAGCAAAACTTTTATAACAATATTTTATATTTTTATATCTTTATATTTTCATTAAATGAATAGTTATAACATAATAACTTTATCGTGAATAATAACTCTTTCAGAATTTACTAAATACAAGTTAGTGCTTAAAAAGCTGTTGTTTGAACAGCGTATGCACTTCACACAAATTATTTATTTTTTATTAATTTATTTATTTTTCATTCTTTCCAATTTGGAGAAGCAGCATTCCTCGGTGCAGTAGACGGAACTTATCCAGAGTGCCCATTGGAAAAGAAGGGGATGAATCTACACATTACATACACGTATTTATTAGCTCAAAAAATTAACGACACAGTTAAATATTTGTTATATTTAATTTGTTTGTTAAATAACTCCCATCTTGAAATAATGCAGAGAATTTTTTTTATCAATGTGATACTTTTCTGATAGATTACAGTTCAAATTTAGGCTCGAAATTATTAAGTAGATGGCACAGCTGGTCTTGATATTTAAAAATCACGTTATATGCCATTTTGCTTTTGAAGTAAGAAACCATTTGAACCGAAGATTCAATGAAAAATGGATTGAGCGTTGTGGTCGCTGTGATGCCTGCCTGATAGCCTGCCTGAACCCAATAGACTTTATCGTGTGGAGATTTTTTTTTTTTTTTTTTTTATTATAGATGGGTTTGCTCTTGACCAGCATCTATCCATGTAGGAAGGATCAGGCCGAAGATGGAGCGAGCTCACCCAGTGCCTATTTACTCGAACCTTGAAAAGATTTGGGTTATATGAGCTCGGAAATACAGACGCCGGCAGGGAGTTCCAATCCTTAGCAGTGCGCATCACAAAAGATATTTTAAAGCGCTTGGTCCGAATTAGAGGGATTTCGACAAGGTGAGGATGGTAACCAGCCGTACGTCTGCATGTCCGATAGAAGAAAGGGGAAGGCGGTATGATCTCATGCAGCTCTCGAGCACACTCTCCGAAGTACATCTTATAGAATACACACAGACAGGCAACTTTGCGTCTTTACACAAGAGAATGTCGTAATTTGGAGGAGTTAACAAGAAAATAGAGAGTAGCAGAAGAAACTATTAAAAATAATAGGATGGAGTTCAGGCGCTTGAAAGATAGGTAACTTCTTTCGGCGATGTCGTCTTTGTATTGAGCAATAGGGCGGCCATTTTGAAAACTTTTTCTGATAATTATTACCTAATAAACACTTTTTGATTTGTTTTGCATTGTTTTAATTACTTTTCACTTTAATTAAGAAATTTGAATTTTACACTTACTGCCTACACTTAGATCCATTTTTTTGTGAAGCTTTATGAGTAGCCCAATGAAATTTGCAGAATACCTACTTCAGAGAAAGAGCAAGTTTTTGAAATCTGTACGACAATTTTTTTATGTACACTTTTTTTTAAAAAGTCTTTATAGTTGAGAAAAATATTGAGATTTTTTTGCCAAGATAGTAAATGTTATTGAGCCGGATTAGCCTGTCCTTTAGCTTATTAGAAAAAAAAATCAGGCATCTATCACAATAATTCTTGTCACTATAATTAAAAACCTTGTGGTATTCGGAGTTAGGCAAAAAATAAAAATTATAACTGGGAAAAATACGAAAAATCGCAGAAAAAATATGGGGGTGATTCTAATACCACTCGAGGTCCTCTACCTCCTAGCTTTATTATATCACTACTTCTTGGGACACGCTGTATAGTCTGTTAAGAGTAACTTAGCGAAACGATTTACATAAAGAAGTCCGAGTTGAACAGTAAGCTACACTATACATAACACTAAAACTAAGTCTTGTCCTATGTAAAGTTTACCTAGATACACTTGACAGACTTTATATTTTCGTAGCGTTTTGTCCTATGGCATGCTGCTTTGACTACACGCTGCTGATATACAAACAATATTTGTACTATATGGTACAATATTGTTATGTGCGGGGTGAGTTAAAATGCCGTGTATGGGCGAAAGGAACGATTTATCACCAAACTTGTCAAAAGTCATCAATGATTCCCTTAATGTGTCGCCGGTTCACTGTATCAGATAATTTCGCAAAAGCTCGCTTTCGTATCGCTTGTTTCGGCAGCCTCTTATTTATACTTAGCGGCAAACGCCTCGATGTGTTTCGAATTTACTAGAAAATGTAAACAGATTGTAAACAAACTTTTGAAAGTTCGGGAATGCTATTTCTGTTGAAATGTAAACTCTATGTTGTAAACATAAGGACCAATTTACTTTGACACTAAAGGGGCGTGGCTACCATCGATAGGGTGGGACGCTCGAGACTTTCGGCCGGCGCGAACGCTTTTTCCAGAACGTTTCATAGTTACTCGTAACCAATATAAACAACATTTCTTTTTTTAAATAAGTGCGATTACCAACTATTGAATCTTCATATTGTGTTTCTCGTAAATAGGTACGGTCCAACGGTTGTCAGACAAAAGCACGTAAGGCTAATAAATGCAAATTTGTGAGGCTCTCTCGATCCGCGACGTGAAACGGTTAAAGTCGTTTGCTTTACGCCCGTGGGTGGGAGTTTTAGGGTAACACGGTTCTGTATCTCGAGTGTATGCGGCTTATGGAGAGACAGGTGGCTTTATCCTGTTGGCATGCATATTTTTAAAAGAGTTTAATTTTTTTCGTAGTCGCTATATTTTCGCGACAATGAAATGCGAATTGGACGTTTTGTGCGTTTGTTCGCTTCGAAATGGTTTCTCAAAGAGACAGTGGATTGATGGTGGCCTCTATCTATATACTAATCTTCTCTACCTATATATAAAAATGAATCCTATTTCCCTTGGTCACGGCATCACGCATGAACGGGTAGACCGATTTTAATTCGGTTTTCACTAATGGAAAGAGGGATAAACAGGAAATGTTCATATATGTATATGAAAATTGCAACCCGGGCGAAGCCGGGGGCGGGTCGCTAGTCTATATATATATAAAAATGAATCCCTATTTCCCTTGGTCACGGCATCACGTGTGAACGGGTATACCGATTTTAATTCGGTTTTCACCTATGTATTGTAGCAAGCTGCGTAACATTTAATGTTTGTTTCATTCCAATCGGTTTACAAACAAAAAAGTTAGGCGCGATTTCGAATACCACGCGTACGAAGTCGGGGACACATCTAGTATATATTTTTAAAATGGCCTAAGTTTTCTGAAAGCCTAAGTTCTCAATTTCTGAGATTAGCGTTCATAAACACAAAGATAAACAGGCAAAAATTCTAAAAGATTTTTTTTTACTCATTATAAAGTGTACAAATTGTTTTTTTTGAAAAATATTCAATGTACGGAAACGGCTTGTTTACGATTTTATTTATTATATGTATAGATAAACAGTGTTTAAAACCGCGCGCGCCCCACGCGCAAGCCATAGCGAGACGTGGTCGGATTCAGCTAGTTTCTAATAAAAACGGGACAAGTGCGAGTGATCCTATAAGGGCTCCGCTTTTTTATTCGGACGTACGGAACCCTAATAATGAAGAATCAATCTTCACTACAAAACAATTAACACATCTGACTTACAGAAAACGTGGCGACGCGACGTTTTCTAACTCCTAAGAACGAAAGCTTGATACGATTTGGCGCGTTTGTATTTTCACTTCTTTTGCGATTGAGGGCCGCAGATAGGCGTTGATGGTCCTCTTGAAGGTACTTCTAGATGTTAGCATGGATAAATTTGCGTGTTTCATCATACTGACTAAGGAAGTTGTTATTTTAAGGATTTTTTTAAATTCCAAATGGGCGAAATGTATGCTCGCCTGTACTTCACAATAACATTTAATATACTATTTCGTATTGAAAATGGATGCTAATGTTTAGGTTATAATTTAGTATTTGTGTCATATTTGGACTGATCGTAAGCACGTACGCAACAAGCTGTAGTAACAAAGGTTGGCAATAGTCGTTAGTCGCCATTGCCCCCGAGGGTGGCGGAGTTTTAATCACTGCTAATAAGTGGATTCTTGTTAAGGACATTGTATTTAATGCCTTCTTTAAAGACTAAACCATATATATTTTATGTCTACTATATTTAATACTAGCTGAACCCTCAACTTCGTATGCGTGGTGTACGTTATTATAGCGCGTAAATTTTTGTTTGTAAACCGATTGGAATGAAATAACACTATAAGAGCGTTATTACAAAAAAGATAAACAGACATTGAACATGTGTCTAAAAAAATTTATTACAAAAGCGTGTTTAAGCAGTTAGAGTAAGGCACGGTTTAAATAATACTTTTCATATTTAAATACATGTCATTACTTGTCGAAGCCTCAAAGTTAGTCTAAACTGCTTTGTCTCTAATTTTCGCAAGTTGTATTTAGTGGTGTGGTTATGATTATAATGAAATATCGGGTTGTTTTACCTTTTATTCTTGAACCCAATTTTCTTCACGTTCACGAATTTTTATTTTAATATTGCAATTGTCCATTTTTTTCCATATTACTTGAAATAATTTTTATTTATATTATACTCATTTGACAATGAGTAATGACGATTGACAAGTCTTGATAAACACATTCCATTCTTTCAACCGATCACTGTTCTATGTGTACAATGTACTCATTATATACGTAAGTTTTGGTTCCAAAACATACTTATGGGGGTGTATTTAGAGCAATAATTAATTTATAACACACACGGCACTGTTTTATTTATATATAGATAATTTTAAAATATTTTTCTGCGTAGGATATTCTATTAGCACATAACAAATTTGCATAGTATTGTAATGTTGCTATTTTATTGTTACTATTTGCTATTTTATAATTTTAAAATAGCAACATTTGGTTGCCTATAGGTTGCCTAGCGATGTTTTGGTTAGTCAAAGGACAAACACTATTTTGTAATAGCGAAGGTTAAACATTATTTGAGGCAGGGTTTAAACTGTGAAATTGTACACAAATGTCATTAGACGCTGTTTGACAAAACACGTGTTGAGACATAGTTTAGTATTTTTTTTTAAGTGTTACAATACAATAAGTGGAAACCGCATTCAGATCGGTTAAGTCATTTTTGAGATTAGCGTGCACAAACGCACAGATAAACAGACAGAAATTCTAAAAACTACTTTTTTGTCCTCGGTAACATAAGTACAACGTGTACAAATTGTATTTTTGAAAAATATCTAATGTACAGACACGATGTTTTCGATGTTTTACGTTTTTACTCGTTGTATAGATTAGAAATCACGATTGCTCACTGTAAAGAATTCATCGTTAGAGCACAATGAAACCTACGTGCCCCAGGAGACTGCAAATATGTGATGGCTTGCAGAACTGTACCCCATGGGTTACGGTAGAGAGTACTAACTTATGTAAAAGACTCTTATTTCTCATGTTTCTGAACATTCTATCAACAGACTATTTATGAAAGTAGTAGAATATAAAACAGTATTTATTAACTTAAAGGTTTCATTGGCAGATTTTGTTTCATTTAACATTTGTTCGAGCAGTAGAAAATCAATTATACTTTATGAAATAGGTATCCATATCTCGGTAATACTCGGTTTTCAACGCCTCCATAGGCAACGCCCGCCCGAGCAAGTACCTAATTTGCCTTTTCTCGTTTTTTCTCTTTGTGACCTTTTTTTGTAAGGTTCTATCGGTTCTACAACCTCCGTCAAAATCAGACAATGAAATAAAAATCACACTGAAAATTCCATAGAATAATGCGTTCAAACTAATAATGTAAAACAAACTCTTCAACTTTACTTAACAATTTAGGCTTAAGATTTATTTCAGTAAGGAAGTTTTTAAGATAAAATCCAATTTATCCTAGATATTATTTACTATAATAGTGTACCTACACTATAAATTTGTACCGGACGAAGTCGCGAGCTTTTACTCGTATCTTTAGAAATTATTACTCGCTTGTAATGTAGCTTTCTATAGGTGAAATAATTTGTAAAATAATTTTTAAATTCATTACAAACATCCAAAAATACATACATACAAATCTTTTCCCTTTATAATGTTAGTATAGATTTAACCTCCACAGTATATTTTGCTGTAAGAGTAGAAAACATAATACACAATGCATAGGCATTTACGGGAGCCGATTGATTGTATCATGACCGTCGTATGAACAACGCGCATTAATGCTCATGTAAACGTGTAACGAGTTTGGTTCAACATTTTCGGCGTTCCGAACATTTGGTACCGCTACCGCCGTATGGATTGTTTGTAGTAAACATTGGTAGAAATTGTTAATATAAAAAAAAAACATTGCCTCTTATAAAACAAAGTTTCTGTCAGCTTGCCCTCTTAGTTTGAAATACTTAATTGATTTTAATGCCATTTTCACACACACACACACACACACACACACACACACATATATATATATATATATATATATATATATATATATATATATATATATATAATTTACACTCATACCTTATACCTTCGTAGAACTTGACTAACTGGAAAAAATATTTTTTAATTTTTATTAAATCGATACATTTTTCAGTTCGTAAAGCAATGTTCATTTAATTATTTGAATTCATTTAGTTCTTTAATTATTGATTAAACAATAATTTTAAACTATGGCAATACTGACTCTTTGTATCTGTGCTGTGACGTGGCAATCGCTGTTCTGTCAGAGTAGAGTAATATATATAAGAAAGTCATTGCGTTATTCTGGATGATTCTAACGATTTACACCAAAGATAATTGTATTAGTGTAAGACTAATACAACATCTTTGATTTGCACATTTGATTAATATATACTACTAGATTGTGTCCGCTACTTCGTCCGCGTTGAAAAGTAAAGAAATATGACACCTGAGAAAATATATGATTAAATATGACATCTTTATTGCTGTGACGACGTTGAGGCCTCCACTGTTACATACATGTACATGTACATTTTTTTATAGGTGATCCTTCGGGAACAGCTTTTTTGTTGAATTAAAGGAATCCTATGTCATTTCCTGTATCTCTGTAGTTATATTAATATTTACAAGAGTTTATTCTGAAAATTGATGACTTTCATGACCCACTATGGTCTAAGACATAGAGAAACTTTAAAAATTAAAGCCTAATAACAAATTTCAGACAACTTCTAAAAAAATCGACAAACTTTTATGAAATCCTAAAGGCATAGGCTATTAGCAAAAATTGTTAGTAATTGTGTAGGTGACAGCGAGGTGCCAGGCCGAACGAACGTGTAAGAAAAACTACTTTGCAGTACTTTTTTTTCAAAGAATTTATGTTCGACGAGCTTTTCCTACTTATATTAGCCAATTTTGAAATTTTAAAAATAAAATTTTATTTTAATCTCGTTTTTGTCATTTAAGATGTTTCATTGGGGTTCATTATTGATTTTTTTTAAATATTTATTCATCAACTAGCGACCCGCCCCCGGCTTCGCCCAGGATGCAATTTTTATATGTAAGAACATTCCCCGTTTATCCCTCTTTCCATTAGTAAAAACCGAATTAAAATCGGTCTACCCGTTCACGCGTGATGCCGTGACCAAGGGAAATAAGGATTCATTTTTATATATAGAGATATAAATAATTAAAATATATTATTTCATATAAATTTTAATTTTGTGTATATGAGTTATGTATTTAGGTATATCAAGATACTTTATAATTATGTATTTTTATCTAATATTTAACATTAAATTATTGAATTGAACCGAATATTATATGGATTTATAATTATTTTCACTAAAACTAATATGTTTAAAATACCTAGGTATTTATTTGCTTATTCAAGTACAAAACAGCAAGTGTAAAAAGAATTTTAGATATACCTAACATAATGTTACCTGTATGTAAGTGTTATCACATGTATTACATACTTACATTCATACATGTACATATGTACAATGAAAATTATACATTAATAAATGAATTATTGTTCCACACCGTTTAAATTATATACTGTGTTCTAAATATAACCGTAGGCTGTTACAGAAATTAATTGATGATTTCCGATTGACAATAATTGGCTAAAATGTGTAGTCAAGTATAGAGAAATTAACCTTTATTATTGTGGTTGTTAAGCTTCATTGCACGTTAGTTTGAACATTCTCTTTGAATATTCAATTAAATATTGCTGTTACAAACTAATATAATATAATTTAATAAAGTTAACGTATTTCAAATTATAAATGCGGTTGTTTGTTTGTAGGTTTGTTACGCTTTGTTACGCCTTAACTACTAAACCGATTGTCATAAAACTTTGCATATACGTTGTCGAGAATACAGAAAAGTACATAGGATACCATTCATTCAGAAGAGAAAAGTTCTGTTCTGATCATTTATAAATAATCTGACAAAAATATATTATTTGAACAAATGTTTGAACACATAAAAAACCAGACGCAAACGAAACCACGGGCAATAACTAGTATAAGAATGAATGTGGTCTTATATTTTCAAACATTCTAAGTTGACTGAGATTCCTATTTCAGATCTAAATTTTCCTATTTAGATCTGAAGTACGTTCATTTTTATTTGCTTGCTTTCACTTTAACAATCTTTTGTGTGCTTGTAAAAACGTTTTGGTCATTTTTATTTCAGACCCAAATTTAGCTTATAATAGAATAATTTGCTTTTGACAGTCCTTTGTCTGATACAAATTCGAATTTCAATGGCGAGGACACAAATTAGAACAAACACCAGTGTGTTAAACACACGTATATAAATGCATACACACGCAATCATATATGTTAATTTTATAAAATATATATCTATACATCTATACCTATAATAAAATCGTAAACGAGTTTTTAGAATTTTTGTCTGTTTGTCTGTGCGTTTGTGCACGCTAATCTCACAAAAGACTTAACCAATTTCAGTGCGGTTTTCCCGTAACATTTAGTGCTTGTTTCATTCCAATCGGTTTAAGTACAAACAAAAAAATTATGCCCTATACCGAATACCACGCGTAAGAAGTTGCGGGCTCAGCTAGTATATTAATAATGTTAATGTGGTGCTGAAGGAGATTGCTGGGGGTGTAATTGGTGGTGTTCGGTACTAATGCTTTCATTTTTTTTAATGTTAAGTTCGACAGACAGGCCGACGATCTACTTGATGTCTACCGTTTCCAATAACACAAGGAATGCCAGTGATGCTGGAATTGTGCTACCGACCATAGTAGGATGAAAGATAAGGATTTGAAAAGGGATAGGGAAATGGAGTTCTGCCGTCACATACTCACACACCAAAATATGGCAGCACACATGCTGTTACTTCACCGTGGTCTTCTGTCACCAAAGGAGCTGTAACTACTAAACAGGAACTTTACTATAACAGGAATTTGGGATCACACTGGGGCGTGATGGACCATCAATTGAGCGCCTAGTCGATCAGGGCAGAGTTTAAGACACGAGTCCGCGTGGAAGAGTGGAAGTTATGAGGTGGACCGACCAAATTAAGGCAGCCAGGGACTGTTCCCTTCATGAATGTGCCAGAAAGTAGAAGGTGAGGAAGGAATGAATGACCACGACCAGGACTATTCGGCCAGGAAGAAGAATGTTATGACGAAATTACTTAAATCAAGGCTTACTTAAATCAGGAAGTCTTTCATCCAGCTTAACGCGAATAAACGCAGCCAAGTTTCCAAGTCATATTAAATTCAAGCCATTTATATATTTGCTCTCAAGGCTGGTACGATCAATATATATAATTTCCATAACATTCTTTGCTGTAAACAACCCCCAGGCAAATAAACGTTCCCCAGTTTCAGTTTAACAGAATACCAACCAGTAAATGGAAATCTTTTTGCTATGTGAATCACAATGGTGTTATCATGATGGAATTTATTTTCATAATGGAAATCAGTCAGGCAGGCACACTTACAAAGGAGATTTAATGGCGATGAAATATTTGTATTGCGGATTTAAAATGATTTTCAACTGATTATTTGATTTATAAATAACTAGCGGCCCGCCCCCGGCTTCGCCCGGCGTGCAATTTTTATATACCCTAAAACATTCCCCGTTTATCCCTCTTTCCATTGGTGAAAACGGAATTAAAATCGGTTTACCCGTTCACGCGTGATGCCGTGACCAAGGGAAATGGGGATTCATTTTTATATATAAGACTAGCGACCCGCCCCCGGCTTCACCCGGCGTGCAATTTTTATATATATAAACATTCCCCGTTTATCCCTCTTTCCATTAGTGAAAACCGAATTAAAATCGGTCTACCCGTTCACGCGTGATGCCGTGACCAAGGGAAATAGGGATTCATTTTTATATATAAGATTATTGGGGAGCAGGAGATTTTGATAGATTGGTATATCTATCAAAATCTCCTTCAGATTGTTACTACCATCAAGTAGACCACCTACCATCAAGTAGACCATCAGCCTGTCTGCCGATCTTAACATTAAAAAAAACACATAAACTCTACGGCTTTCCCAAGATCAATAGGGTTTGGTTTCCTTGCCAACACAACAATAATAATCAGTGTACCAAAATAGGTCGGAGGATTACTAGATATATATTGTATTATTATTTATTTATATTTATTTAAAGCAAACCAAAGAACTGTTTGAGATAAACCTATCTCAAAGACCGCCAAAGTGCAGGATTAACTAGCCAGCATCTACTGTTTTCTCCCGACTCTTTCTATGTCTTTGAAACGTTTCCTCTGAGTAAAATTATACATTTGATGGTAAATCAGCGTGTGCATTGATGATATTTGGGTACATTCAACTGCTGCAATAAGAAGTGACTTATTTCTGAGACTATTTCCTACAAATATATTTTAGGGTCACCACAAAAAAATATGAAGTCGTAAAGTCAAATTCAAATTCAAAATCACCTCACAAGCCACCCATCATCGTTATCGTCCTAAAAGATAAACGAAAACAAAATTTACGATACCTAATAAAGCCTGATGCCCACAAAAATTCCCCTCTCCGGATCTTTTGTTTGCACATGCCTTACCTGTGAAACGCAGTAAATAAATGCAAATTGCTGGAAGCACTCTCTTTGGGCTGTCCCTCCCTTCTCTAAATGCTGACGCCTCCTCCCGGTCATTGCGAGGGCAGTTTGGTATTTCTATTGCTCCTATCGCATATGATACCAATTTGAAACTCGATCAATGAAATTGTCTGACAAATAATAGACAGTCCTAAAAATTAAATTAAAATTTAAAATCATATATTTCTCACAAAAATGACAATATTTTCAAAAATTTTATATAAAATGGCTGGAGCTTCGTTAGACTGTCAGAAAGCTCCGCTCTTCATTATAGTAAATATAGAAAAACGAAAATTTTCAGGGAAGGGTATTTAATTAATTAGGTATTAATTTAAACATTATTATACCAAACACTCTCCTTGCAATATGAATGATTTATTTTGTAACAAAAACGGCATAGTCACGTCCACTTCAATGTGTTTTATAATCTATTGCTATCAATTACTATAAATCAGACATCGTGGACTTTGCCATATTTGATATCAGAACCCTAATATACAAGTAATAGATAATCCTTAAAAAAAACTAAAGCCACAAACCCAGAAAAAATATGGTATCGAATCTAAACTGATAAACGGAAATATTTTAAGAAGGGTGTTGGCATAAGTACCTACGTAAATTTTACCATTGTACCATCGGACGGTCGGCGTGAACTCTCTTGTCTGCATTTAATTTTATTTATTTAAAATTCTAACATTTCGACCTCACATACTATATTGGTTTATAGAGAAAAACGTAAGGCCGAAATGAGAGAGTAGTTTAGTTTTAATAAAATAACACTATTACAACATCTCTTGGAATGGAGGCATTGCAAAAATATGAAAGCCATATGTTCAATAACATTTATTTACTTAATTAATTTGGTACCCCACATTGACACTTTTTTTAATAAGGGTGGCAGGCAGGCTGACGGTCCACTTGATGGAAACACCTTAGAAGGGATATTGTTCCAAAGTTCGCGCGTCCGCGGGATAAAATTTCTACTCATCCGAACTGTGCGCAGCGGCACTTTATTCAAGTAATGCGGATGAACTTCGCATCTATGGTGCGAAGGGCGGTGGTAAAAGTTTCAGGTAGGCATTAATTGGAACAACTCATCCGAGGACTCGCCATTGTACAGCCAGTAGAACACACAAAGAGAGGCTACATCTCTTCTTAAACTAAGTGGTCCTAATCGTTGCTGTGTGAGCATCGGATCGTCAACAATTCGAACAATTTGACGCTGCAACGTGTCAAATGGATCTAGATGGTACGCTACCGTTCTTTATAATGGTAATAAAGATTAAATTAAATTAAATTAAATTTTATAATAAGTAGATATATAAAATAAAAATATTGTTTTGAAACTCAATACATCGTCATCAAATTTTATTTATAGCAAATTCTGCAGGTAGGCTAATAGTCCCATTTATTAATTAATGGCTACAATCACCTTGGAACACAATTTAAACCTTGGAATGAACTGGAGCCTAACAGTACAGGTCTTTAAAGATTGGGATGAAATCACAGTTCGCGCATCTGCAGGACAAAAATGCTACCCATCCTTACCTGATTCAGCAGTTTTTTTTAAGTATCGAGGATTAGCTCATCACAGGCCTGAGGTATTTTTAATAAATTATTGGTTGGTATGGTTAAGAGATATTATATGACACTAGCTGAACCGGCCACGCTTCGCTGTGGCTCATACGCGCGCGGTACTGGACAATGAGTTTTAATTTTTCTAAAATAAAACTAGCTTATATTACTCCCAATAAACTCAGCTATTTGTCAGTGAAAGTCCCGTTAAAATTGGTCCAGCCGTTTCGGAGATTAACCAGAACAAAAATACGAACAGATAATTCAATTTTATTTTTATGTATGGATCAGTGGAAGGAAGCGGTTCCACTTTAATATCTTTCTAATAATGGTTCTATGTTTCTATATTTTTTACAATATTTAGTTCTATGTTTTTTACGAAATCCTATTATGTAGTACGCTTTTATAAGCAAAGCTTTTACTTGCTATGCAGGCTTTGTTTTTTAGTGTAGACAGAGCTTAGAGCAGCTTTTAAAACTGTGTTAGGAACTTCACACTCCACCTGCATAACTGCGGCATTAAATCAACAAAATACTTTTTGGCTCTTCACCAGCGAATTTGGTTATTCGCAACCGCATAAAACCTTTGCTCAACTTTCCACTTAATGCATATAGCGGAATCTCAGGGAATCCTTAAGTTCTCAAGGCCCCCATTATAATTAACTACGCCTTATCCTGGACCTGTTTTAGGAGTTTTATCAATTTAAAGTTATCGATTCGTTATTATTAATTTAAAACCTTGCCATCAAAGCCTTTTCTGTATTGTATTTTTACACATTGTACTTATGTTTTTTGAAATTGTACTTATGTTGTCTAAAAACTATTTTTTGAACATAAGTTCAAAAAATAGTTTTTAGAATTTTTGTCTATTTATCTGTTTGTCTGTGCGTTTGTCCACGCTAATCTCAGAAACGGCTTAACCTATTTGAATGCGGTTTTCACTGATGTATTCCAGCAAGCTTCCCGTAACATTTTAGTCTGGCGGAAAAATCTCAAAAAGGGCCTGCTTTCAACAGTTAACGGCAAATAGTGAAACTTTTTGCCACCGGATCTTTTTAGACTAATTCGATCCTGCTGAATACGATTCTGCTCGGTGTCACCCCCTCTCCCGCTCCCTTCCCCCCCTTTCCGCCCCAAATGTGTACCGATCTGCGGTTTTTTCAATTTTTTTCGGAATCTATTAGAGATAAAAAAAACATCTGTGAATGATGGCAGGAACCAGTGCTGAGAAAAAGTACATCCCTATCCATGAGATTGCAAACAATGTTAGCAAACAAAAAAAAAAAAGAAAATTTCCCAGCCCTGCACGCTTTGAAAGGGGCTGAGGTAACGTCTTATATAAGCCGAATGAGCAAATCAGACTGAAATTACTGTTTTAATGATTTTGCACGAATGGAAAACTGCATTAAGTTAAATGGAGAATACTTCGAAAAACAATAAAATTCAATTTAGCTATACCGTGCATGTGGTTTTTCTTATTCCCGATCATTTCAGTGTGCCCCTCGTAAATGCCGTTAACCGTGGTTTTTTTAAAAATTTCCACCGGACTATTTAGTGTTTGTTTCATTCCAATCGGTTAACAAACCGAATACCACGCGTACGAAATCGCGGGCTCAGCTAGTGTAGAATATCTTCATATAAACTAATATCTAATTCTTCAATGAATAGGTAAATAAATGTTACAGAGTTATTCTTCCGTTACACTTTTTCGTTTGTTTTACATACTGGGTACATCTTGTCATGATAGACAGCTTTTCTGAAAAGCCCAATCTCGGTCCAATCTATTTTATGGGTTATTGTTCATTTACACATAAAAATACACGAGAACGCATCAAACCCCACCATGCAGACCAAAAAACGTGCTTTTGTGGCTTACAATAGAAAATACAAAATGACTCAAAAGGAAACAAATGATTGAAAAATTCATAAAGACAGTTAGAAAAAAAAAATACACAAGTAGCTAACTCACTAAAGAGATAGGACAATAGACACTTATTGCAACCTCCTTAATATTATAATAGCTTTGTGTTTACATACAGTATATTGGTAAACAAAAGCTTTTCTCAAACACCGAACAATAGAAGAGACGGCTCAATAGTCCGGGTGACGTGTATAACCGGACTAGTGAGACTGAAAAGTCTCATTAGTTCGCTTAACTGGACTATTAACCGGACGTAATAATGTGTCTAAGTTTATAACCTTTATCTGAACCGTCACACCCATTGGTATGCAAACTAGTTACCCGGTTGCTGCTTCAATGCCCCTTACGAGTAAATCCCCTCCATAATGAATAAAGAGGACAACTGCATCTCAGTTTAAATTTTAGACTAACTTAACAGACAGACAGCCGAATTATCTTGTATCACTTTGGAGTGTCTTCCAAACCACTCATGACATAGTTTTTGTTTAATATATAACTTCTGCTTAAAAAGCAATTACAGCAGCGCGAAAATTGTCGTCTGGAATCGCAGCTTGCCCTGCCACTACTAAAATTAATTAATGCCCAGCTTAATTTGTAAAGCTTAATTGTAATTTTTAAGCTGTCTCTAATTAAGTTTTTGTTGTTTTTAATTGTATTTTTTTGGAAAATCTCTATTTTAAACTTACAATACATAGGTGAATTGCTAGGGATTGTTCCAACAGTACTTTTGACTTTATAGTTTTTTTTTAAACCAATGGCTTATCTTAGATTTTCTCTGTATCAAATTTTGTCGAGGGGCGATTCTGCTTGATTGTGGTAACGTTCAGATGGAAGGTAAATATTTTTTTACAAAAGAAACAAAAAGTTCGTAGGTATTTAGATTCTAAATTCTTAAATTTAGCGCTCACTTCGTCACTAGAAAATCTTAAATCGACTTCAGATTTGAAATAGTCACTGGAGGCTAGGTCAGGACTATAAGGTGGGTGACGAATTTCTATGAAACCACATCCTAAACAGCAGCTTTCGCTACTGCGGTGGTGTGGACAGGCGCATTGTCATGAAGAAGCCGCACGCCTTTGCTCTACGCTTTTGCTTGATTGCTTCATACAATTGCTTAATGAGGTTAGCATAATGAAGCATAATTAATGAGGTCTTTTTAGTGGATTGCGTCACCTTTGTCTTTCTAGGCGGTTTTTCACCAAAACAAGGCCACTCCGTAGACTCTCTTTTTGAAAGGGAATCATAGTATAGTAGCATACTTTTATCCTCAGGGATAATTTCCCGTTTGTGCGAAATGCCTCCAAAAGTTCTTAATAGCACGATATTCGCTCGCATCGCTGCAAACTCGAAAGAAATTTTGGCACCCACTTTTCGCAGACCTTATTCATGTGAAGAGTCCTCAAGACTATAGTTTTTGAAATAACTGTCCTTGCCGTTATTTCTTCCTTAGACATCGGTCCAGTATTTATTCTTTCACTAATTTGATGTTGTATGGTGTGAGTACCTTAAAGGGCCGACCAATAGACTCTCATCCTAAACTAAATTTCTTACACCAATCTTTCACGATGGAAAATTATGGATAGGTATGCCCCGTACACGTTATCCAATCGTTGGGCTATCTTCCTTTGTAAGGAATTCTAATTTAAATTGGCCAATACTCCAATTTAAACTAAAAATGACTAAAAATACTAAATTAATGACGTAATATCTTGAAAATTTATTTTCCTTTAAGGAAAAAATTATGACAGTTAATATTTCATGCATGTGGGATTAAAAAAAGGAGAGGGTGCGATATTATTTTAATAATGAGATTGATTTTGTTGTTAAACGGAACGTATCATATAGAGAATGAATGGAGTGAATGAGGTAGGGAGTCGATAGGAACAAAATGGATGGCGAATAGTAGTCGTGTGTAAAGAAGTGTTACATGTATTATTTAATTTTAAACAAAGACGCAGTTTAATCAAGCCAAATCAGTAATTATTATAAAAGAAGACCCCACATGTACATATTTTTCTTTTTTTTTCAAATCTACATTTCAAATCTAGCTAGAAACTTTTGAACCCTCCTAGTAATTGATAAGACTTTTTAAAAGAGGAGATGTTGTTATTGGATTCTATAGAGCGGTACGTGACTGCTGAAGTTAGACCCGGCCCAATTATACTTATATTGACTGTAGTCTACAACAAACAAGCACACTAACTAAGACTACGCCCACAAAAAAATTACGTCAGGACCTAGTTTGAAATAAGTACACAGTTGTTTAGGCCATCTCCTCTTTGTATATGCTCCGTGGTTACAATAGCTAGCTATATAGCTATAGCTATATATATATATATAGCCATATATATGTATATATAGCTATACATCGGGGGTGTATAGCTACGCCCCCGATGTATGGACCCTGACTAAATTTAACTAGTATAGTTTTACGAATTTTGAACAAACTGATTCATTTTCTTTGATTCTTTATCAAACTCCGTTCACAGTCGTCCATTAAGCAAATGTATATAATCTAACCCTCAGAAGTCCTAACATTTTCTCAGTGAACTTTGTCGGTCAGTTTGAGTTTAAATCATCATCTAGAATCTAGAATTTTGCACGAGTATAAAAATGGTGAATCCTTTAAATCCGCAGTCCTAGCTTGCTCCCAAAGGGGTAACGTAGCGGCTTATCCAGGTTTAGTTCTAGGTGGAACAAAAAACAGTAGAAAATAATCCTCGACTCAACTCAACATACCATGTACGTACAGAATTGAAATATTTACGAGGCCAGTGGAATCCTAGAGAATTTGAAATAGGGACGATGTATGATAGAATTTTGCAATGTATTTTTTGGAATACCTACATATATATTTTTGTGTGCACATCGATATTCACCAGTAATCAAGGTCAGTTACATGTTTGCTGGCTTTAGTAAAGTCCAATTTTCCGAAATGAAATTACTAACGACTTAATTAAATACTTAATGAATTAATGAATTATGACGAGCCCGTTGGATAAGTGGTTAGGGTTCTTGCCTTAACGCTCTGTTCTAGGGTTCCCGGGTTCGATTCCCGGCAGGGTCAACTTTGAAAAACCAACTTTTCAAATTTGGCTCTGGTCTGGATTTGGAAAGTAGTGGCAGGACACACTGCGTTTCGCAGTCATTTGGGCAGCCCGTCTGTCGGCAGTAACCACCCTCCTTACAGAAGACCACCGTGAAATAACAGCACGTGTGCTGTTGTGTTTCGGTGCCTATCCCCCTCCTAATCCCTTATCCTTAATCCTACTGCAGTTGGCGGCGCACTTGCAGCAGTTTAGGCGTTGCTTGTGTTATAGGCGACGGTAGCCACCTGCCATCAAGTGGACCGTCAGTCTGCCGACCTTAACATAAAAAAAAAATACTAAACATTACTTACTTATTGGTGACTTATTCTTATTTACTTAGACATATTACTGTTTCAATTAATATTGAATAATCTTGTAATCTTTACGACAAAATATGCTTATAAGCGATTAATTGTAACTAAATTATTATACCAATTTGTACTAATATTTCTAAGTATCAAGAATCTAGTATCAAGAAGCTGCGTGCGGGGTGAGTTAAAATGCCGTATAAGGGTGAAACAAACGATTTATTTTCACAAAACAAGATGACTTCCAAAATCACTAAACTTGTCCGATGAAACCGTTAAACTTGCCAAAAGTCGTCAATGATTCCTTTAATGTATCGCCGGTTCACAGTCGCAGATAACTTCGCAAAAGCTCCGAAGAGTCCCTTTCGTATCGCTGGTTATCTATCGCACAACTAAAACTGAAACTTGACCGGCTGCCTCTTATTTATACTTGGGGCCAAACGCCTCGGTGTATATCGAATTTACTAGAAATATAAACAAGATTGTAAAACAAACCATCCAAAGTTTAGTAATGCTATTTCTGTTGAAATGTAAACTCCATGTTGTAAACATAAGGACCAACTTCCTTTGACACTAGTCGGGAAGGGGCGAGGCTACCATCGATAGGGTGGGAATTTCGAGACTTTCGACCGGCGCGAACGCTTTTTCCAGAACGTTCCATAATTAGTCGTAACACATAAAAAAGTCACCTGATATTGGTAGCATACACTTCCTCCTTGAGTCATAACTTGGACTGCCCATTTTGCAGTATCATCCTCTTTCAAGTTGAAGAACAAACCCTCATACAAAATACAGACCATGAAACTTAACTGTACGCATGAACGCACTTAAGCTGCTTTGGTACGTAACATTAACTTATTGAGTAACTAGCTTTTGCCTGGGACTTCGTCCGTGTCTCTTTTTCTTAGCAAAGGTCTGATTGATACTATCCGAAAAAACTGGCAGCTTTGGAAGCTCTTTGCATTGCCAGAAAGAACCTTAAACTTTTGTAATAATTCTTTGTTTAAAAATATGAAAACTCAAGATGAAAAAGTAGATGGCACTGCGATCGGGTCAACTACGTTTGTTGAAACACCGGTCTATCGTCTTTGTAGGTAACTTTAAATTGGCAGAACTTCACAGTGTCTTCAAAATTTCAGTTGGGCAAGTGCACGCAACAAGTAAGTTAGGGGCAAGCGCAGATCTGATTAAGATTCATACTTGGGTCTATAATGTTGCCAGCTGAAATGAGATATTATTTGTGATATCAATATTATATAAATCAAATGTTACCTATATTAATTCTTAATACAATGTTATAATACCTCCAACCTAATATACATAATGTATATGGGCGAGCTTATTTTCATCAATTGCATATTTACTTTAAATTATTTTATTAGGTAGGTACTACCTACATTCCTACGTCATTCATCTATATATGGGATACTACTAGTATTTTCACAGTGATACGAACATTGACATCTAGGCCTGTCATCAGAAAAATTGACAGAACTTAAATGAAGAATCCCACATTTGAAAGAGGTAGTTAGAAAAATGAAAAAACGCAGCGAACATTTGCGAATATCTCCATTTATTTCTTTTCCCAATAATTTCATGAAAACATTCCGAAGAAAATATAAACTATTTACATTGTCGCTAGCGCAATATAAAGAACAAAACAACGTTTCGTGTTTAATTATTATTTTTACTTTTATATAGGATATTTCATATCCTTAAAATCAACTCACTTTTATTAGCGACTGTACAAGGTCGAGTACACATTATTTATTCGATGATACTTGCCTTAAAATAAAGCTGTGAAATGATTTGTTTTAATTTCTAATAATAAATAACAAAGTACAAATAAAAATTAATAACGAAAGTGTCTCAACCGTATGAACAGATGTCTTTTTTATAACAAGATATTTAACTTACAACTTAATTCAACTTCGAAATACAAAACAGCGTTGAAGACGATGAAAACTAAAACTACATCAATAAGTAATTAAAACAAGTCAACTAACTCACTTTTATAAAACTGCGTGCCCACTAGACGATAATGTTTAGATATTATAACGAATTTATTAAATTGTTAATTAATTGAAAAATATTACAACATAATAACAATTTAATTAATTGATTTAATTAGAATTAAATTAATTGTATCACTCTAAAATTGATTAAATTACTTTTGTAACACGGAATTCGGCCTCCCACTTATTGGTTCCCCCCGCTTATTAGTCAATGGCGCCAGCCACCGAAAGCGGCGTACGTGCCAGGCAGGTCATATATATATAAGTGGCTAAGCGGCCATTTTGTGAAGTCAGTCGGATTCAATCACCCCAGGCGTATGCATGCGCCGCGCCGCCCGCATCTGCGCGCGCGCCGCGTGAGCCTCGATCTTTTGTTTTTCCTGTTTGGGCTTCACCGCGAAGCCAAGTTCTGACTATGTATAGGGCTCCACTAATGCCCGTCTGATATCGCGCCTATTATATGTTATTCTCCCTTGTAAGGGATTTGTTAGCCATATGCTATCCACTTCTAGCTGGGTGGTGTAAATGACCACCCAGAAATAATTAGAAAGTCCCCTTACACTTTCTAATTATTTTAAATAAAAAAATAATTTATAACCGACTAAAAACCCATTTTGAATTTTATGTGCAGATTTTTAACCGCTACAACTTTTATCAGTCTGTAAATTGGCTATATTAATAATTTAATCTATGATACCTATTTAGAATTATTAAATACGTTATTGCAACAGTTCATTTTAAAATTCGACTCTACAAATTTCGTTTCTGCATTAGTAAACTTCAAAATTGAGATTAAATTTAGTCGAGTACCTATTTTAAAGAAATCTTAATTTTATATAAAAAAAATGTCTAGTGGACATGCAGTTTATACCAGTATATCACTTCAAGACATAAATTATGACTATCGTCGTAAAATACAAAACATATTTACAGTTAATAATGTTACCTTAATATTTACAATGCCTTAATGGACAAATAATACACTAATTGCCTCAGTTAACTTTTTTTTATAAAGTTAAAAAAAAAATGTGAAATTTATGACGCTTTTATTTTTGCTAGCCATTTAATAGTCTGGCGGAAAAATCTCAAAAAGGGCCTGCTTTCAACAGTTAACGGCAAATAGTGAAACTTTTTGCCACCGGGTCTTTTTAGACTAATTCGACCCTGCTGAACACGATTCTGTCCGGTGTCACCCCCTCCCCCGCTCCCTTCCTCCCCTTTCTGCCCCAAATGTGTCCCAATCTGCGGTTTTTTCAATTTTTTTCGGAATCTATTAGAGATAAAAGAAAACTGTCTATGACAAAATTAATCTGCATTAAATTCTCTACAAAACTCGTGTATAAATGATTTAATAGACATAATAACTTAAGAAATAATATGTGTCCAAAATATGTAAATTTTTATTTTTTTCAACATTTTTGTATTTGCAGTTAATTTATCGAAAAACAAACGAAGCTGTTATAAAGTAGTCAAGGAGTGAATTATTCTTTATACATTTACCTACAAAACAAGACCTTACTTATCCTCGTACGAGTATTCGTTCACGATTTATTAGGTCGTAGCGTAGAAGCCCCGCCGCCCGCCGCGCGTCACGAAGATACATAATATTTAGGTGGTATGAAAGACTATACTTAAATATCATAAAATTTATTATATAAATTATAATTCATTAATAATTTAGTGCTTCAGTGTTTATAATTGAGTGTTTTACATATTGATCCATTATATGTAGCAATGTTTCATATTAAACGCACCATCAAAATTAAGCTATGCTCGAAACACGCATGTACTTATTTAAAATAACTAGGCACTGTTTATAAACATTTCCTCATCATAATAATATCAGCCAAATGGTCTCCACTGCTGGGCTTAAAATTTTATATAAGAAAAAAATTAAATTTTATATAAACATCTGTGGATGATGGCAGGAACCAGTGCTGAGAAAAAGTATATCCCTATCCATGAGATTGCAAACAATGTTAGCAAACAGGAAAAAGAAAATTTTCCACCCCTGCACGCTTTGACAGGGGCTGACATAACGTCTTATATAAACCGAATGTCTATATATCAAACTTCTATATAAGATTAACAGATTTCGAGCAACTAAGGTTTTCTGGAATTTTATAGGTAATTAAATACGATAATTAGATAAGTTTTTCAATACAGTCTGCATAATTAACTATTATGTTAAGAAAGTACCGGGAATCGGCCAATAAAACACAAAATATGGATTATTTATCCAAATTAAAATTCGACAATTCCTTTAAGTAGGCTTTTTAAATAATCAATTCGCGGTAATTTTTTTGACTGAATGATAACTCTGCATGAAATATAACTAAAATCAAGTGAAATTAATTTATTTCTTGTCTTTTGTTGGCACAAATCCCTTTACAATAGCAGCCAGGTGCGCAAGGCTCCTTGATTTCCCTACGACAAATACAAGCCGCAGTTTTGCAACCTGCCCTACAGCCGCATGTAAGGAGATCCTTGCAAGCTTTTGGAACTGCTTCTAAAGTTTTAAGTACTGGTATCAGCTTATTGCCATCCTAACGGCATCCATAATCTGTTGGAGAAAGCCGCTCCATCTCTCCAACTTGTGCGTTTCTCCAGATGAAAGTTTGGTAATGTGCTCTGTATATATGTAGTGGAGCTGCATCTGATGTCGGTGGAAGAGTCTCAGGTGTGGTAGCTCTGGAAAAGAGTACTTGCCTTGCTTCGTCTGTTGTGTTTATAGGAGATTTAATTTTATACAGTGGAACCATGAACTTTTCTACGTCCGCCAGTGTTTCCTTGGTCAATGGGGATACTCCTAAAAGAGAGAGGAGCTGACCTAGTGAGAAAAAAACCTTTAGAGCCTCTGATTTGCTCATTCGGCTTATATAAGACGTTATGTCAGCCCCTGTCAAAGCGTGCAGGACTGGGAAATTTTCTTTTTCCTGTTTGCTAACATTGTTTGCAATCTCGTGGATAGGGATATATTTTTTCTCAGCACTGGTTCCTGCCATCATCCACAGATGTTTATATAAAATTTAATTTTTTTCTTATATAAAATTTTAAGCCCAGCAGTGGAGACCATTTGGCTGATATTATTATGATGAGGAAATGTTTATAAACAGTGCCTAGTTATTTTAAATAAGTACATGCGTGTTTCGAGCATAGCTTAATTTTGATGGTGCGTTTAATATGAAACATTGCTACATATAATGGATCAATATGTAAAACACTCAATTATAAACACTGAAGCACTAAATTATTAATGAATTATAATTTATATAATAAATTTTATGATATTTAAGTATAGTCTTTCATACCACCTAAATATTATGTATCTTCGTGACGCGCGGCGGGCGGCGGGGCTTCTATGCTACGACCTAATAAATCGTGAACGAATACTCGTACGAGGATAAGTAAGGTCTTGTTTTGTAGGTAAATGTATAAAGAATAATTCACTCCTTGACTACTTTATAACAGCTTCGTTTGTTTTTCGATAAATTAACTGCAAATACAAAAATGTTGAAAAAAATAAAAATTTACATAGTTTGGACACACATTATTTTTTAAGTTATTATGTCTATCAAATCATTTATAGACGAATTTTGTAGAGAATTTAATGCAGATTAATTTTGTAATAGACAGTTTTCTTTTATCTCTAATAGATTCCGAAAAAAATTTAAAAAACCGCAGATCGGGACACATTTGGGACGGAAAGGGGGGGAAGGGAGCGGGGGAGGGGGTAACACCGGGCAGAATCGTGTTCAGCAGGGTCGAATTAGTCTAAAAAGACCCGGTGGCAAAAAGTTTCACTAAATGCCGTTAACCGTGGTTTTTTTAAAAATTTCCACCGGACTATAATACCTGACTTATCTTTACTATACTTTAAGGTGTATACAAGATTTAATTTTCGACGTTTGTATTTTATTATTTTACGAATTTTATTGTGTTAAAAAAAATCACATAAAAATCCTTAAAATATTTCAAAATGTGTATATTTAAAAAATAAAAATAAATCCTTAAAATGGCAGTGTTTTGTTGCAATTTGTGTATTTTTATCTATTTTGATTGATATATTCTACCAATGGTCTCACAGTGAAGAGCCTCGACCATACACCTCCAGAGGCTCTCCCTAACTGGCTGGATCAAGGGACAGATACAGAAGACGGTACTTCTTGACACGGCACGAATTGTTCCTCACTCTGCAGCCCTAACCACTGGTAGCTTGGGCCTTGCCCCGCTGCCGCTACTCTAGCTTTAGGTTTTTTATTATATTTATTATTTTTATAATTATATTGTATATTTAAAACTAAGAGGAATAAATAAAATGTGTATAATAACAACAATATACTAAAATTCAATAACTACAGTAAATCAACATTTCAATAACTAATAAAATTAGGTAGTACAATTAATCTGAGGCAGCTAATTTTTTTAATTACCTACTTTAAGTAACAAATATCACAACTTCGTGATTATATCGGTGACAATATTAAATTTATTTATGTGTTAAAACCCTCAACGAATATACATTGAAGTTTTTAAAGGTCCATGTAAATATACTCATTCCGTATGTTTAAATATTATTAAAAATAAAATTAATCAAACCTTTATCACGAAGAAAAAATAATAATTAAAAAAACCAGGACATTTTCAAAACAGGATCTATTAATAATAATTAGACGCAAATAATTCAATTGTCAAATATAATTATAGTTTTAAAATGATTTATTAGGTTTCTTATACGTGGACTACAATTTCAACATAACAAGCTTCTTTCACAACCATTCTCATACGTAAAATGACCCAACAGACTCCACACAATATTTTGTTATTAAAAAAACAAACTCGATTAAATTATTTTATTATTTACATTATAACTTTAACACAATTGTTCAACCCTAACTAATTAAGACTAGAGACGACCGCCATAGTGTGGGGGTCTAAATGATTCCGGTCCGTATTGAGCACTTATAAAAGGCGTATTTACATGTCCTAGAGTTGTGTTGTCTGTCAGAGCGGAGTGTCGCGGGGTGTGACGCGGGGTGCGGCAGGCGCTGGTGCGGGAAGAGGACGCGGTAGGGTGCGAAGGTGTTGCAGGGGTATACCGCAGCGCACGTCGCTGGGTCCCGTGAGGGTAGACCCGCGAGGCAGTGTGCACGATCCTGTAGCAAATCGCGCTGGCGGAGGGATGCCTGATGTGGAGTTCTGTAACAAAAAATCTCTCTTAATAGGAAGACTTTGATGGTGCAATGTGTCAGTATAGACCTTGAGTAGTAGAGACCTTTGAGTCTTTTCGAGTGCTCGTAGACGTCTAAGTTTTTTATGTGAATATTTCTTTAAATTTACTTCCATAGTGTGAGAAAATTCGTATATCCGTTTATTTCAAGTGCTCGTATAGACCTCTAAGTCTTTTCAAATGCTCGCCTGAATCTCTATGTCTTTTAGAATCTCTGATCTCAAAGTAATTTTTCGAATATTCGTATGGACCTCTAAGTCTCTTCGAAAGCTTTCCTGAAGCTCTTAGTTTTTATAAATGTTCGTATAGGCGATGGTAGTCACCTACCATCAAGAGGACTGTTGACCTGTGTGCCGAACTTAACATTTAAAAAAAATACTGAGAGTAACATATAATATTAATGTGTCCATTGTACCATTACCGAAATAACCAATTTCATTTAGTTCAAATACTTATCGCGTTACTTACTTGTAAAACGCTTGTAAAGGATGTGATGTTATGTAAATTTAGGCAAAATTAATAAAATGAATACTTACGCCAGACTCATGCATTGGATGGGAAGGCGGCGGAGCTGTCCTCAGCGGACAGTATCCTGGAAGTCCACCGCGAACACCAGCCACGCTACCTCGTGGTATTCTGTTACCAGGAGGAGGTGAGATCGTTGACACTTGCTGCTGTCTGAAGTAGTCCAGCTATAAGTAAAAATATAATTCATTAGTCTTGTAAGAAAGTAATTAAAATTAGTTGAGCCCTCAGCTTCTTACGCGTGGTATTCGGTATAGTGCATAACTTTTTTGTTTTTATGAATTAAACAATAAATATTATGGGAAATTTGTTACAATACATCACTGAAAACCGTATTCAAATCGGTTTAGCCGTTTCTGAGGTTAGCGTGCACAAACGTCAGACAAACAGACAAAAAAATTATAAACGATTTTTTTGACCTCGGTAAAACATAAGTAAAACGGGTACAAATTGTTTTTTTTTTTTGTAAGTTGGATTCAAGTTTTGACTTTGCCTGCACTACACTTTTCGAAACTAGACCATACTATGTAATCTTTAATCTTAATTTCTTATGACCATGGGTATGGTAAATACCAGATGACATTTTGTTCTTGCCCCAAACATGATCAACCGAAAAAAACTCGGTGTACAAATATAAATAGATGAGATGATCAGAACCTTATCTATAAATAAATTTAAAGTTGTCATTAAAACCAAACTCCTCTCGAAAGGCTATTATAAGGTTACTGATTATTTAAGTGACAATGAAGCCTGGAATTAAAGCCTGGATTCGGAGCTCATACTATGCTTAGTATTGTATATTTACTTTAGGTATTAAGTGTATATGATTATAATTATTGTAATTTTTTTATATTGTAAAGATGACAAAAAGAATAGTATCCCGAGTTTCTTTCGGGGTTTCTTCTCAGGATCGTCATCTTGGCTTTTTTTCCGAAACCCTGGTAAATTTAAATTTAACTGGTAATTCCAAATGACGATCATAAGAGTTTCTTGGAGAAACCTAATTGATAAATAAATATTTTGATTTGATTTGATTTGATTTTGATAAATTCTATGTTATTGATATAACATAGGTACTTAAAGTTAATTAAAATAAATAATAACTATGTTCTTAATACTATATACATGTAAATATAAACGAGTTAAAGAAAAGAGGAATTTTGTATTATTTATCAATTAAGTAATCATTTACACTATAATAACATTTATCTGATAGTAGCTTTTTAGTTTTTTTTATTATGGTATTATGATACCGTGTTATGGTGTGGTTATTATTGACTCTAAAATTTTTGTTGCCATGGGGTGTAAAGGCCGAAATAATTGAATGATATTTTTTTGTTTGTTCTATCGGCTGTACAATGGTGAGTGGTCTGATGAGTTGTTTCAATTAAGTGGTCTGATGAGTTTTTACCATCGTACTGCGCGCCATAAAAAAAAGGTCTGGATGTTTAGAAACAATCTGTTGACGCGCGAACGTTCCTCCAAGCTACTACGTACATACATCGGTCCTGGTGTTGCTTGGATCTTTAGGTGACGGTAGCCACCTATTATTAAACGGATCGTTCGGTCTGATTGCCACTTTTTTAAATTTTTTTTTTTTTTTTTTTTTCTTTTCCATTAAAAACTGCCATCAGTCATTAGTGACTATAATCAGTTCGGATGTATTACATGGGGAAGTTGGGTTTCGGAAGCCATTGCCTCGGCCGACCCTTATATTAACGCTATTTGCTTTCGTTTCAGTCTTCTCACGGCTTGAGAGGAATCAAGCAGTTTAACAGCCAAAGGATTTGGGTGTATGGCTAAGCGCTCAGCGTAGCGTCTAGTGTATGCCTTAATTTCCTCCTTTACGGTAGGCATTTCCAGGTAACCATGTATCTCGTCACTGCGAGCAAACCAAGGTGCGTTCACAATTGTCCGCAAGATTGCGTTTTGCGCACTGGATGCCGTAGGTCCATATATTTTTTAAATAAAAAAGGAAAATAATTTAAAAAAAAACGCATTTTTGGATTACTTATTTAAAATATTTTGGATTAATCCTTTTTGGATTAATCCTTTAAATTCAATTTCCTTAAATACCTTACCAGCAAAACATTTCACAAAAAGTTTCACTTGATTTTCTCATGGATAAAGTATATTTTTTTTAATACAGAATTTTATCAATTAATTCAAGTACCTGCATCTGATCAGTGTCTGAAGGTATTATATCTGGATTTCTGTCATCGCTTTCACTATCATCCTTCTCTCTGAGTTTGTCCGGTGAAGCTGGTTGTGAAGACGGCGGTGGAGCTGATCGTGGTTTCCTTCTGGCACATCTCTGTCTGACGGCAATCATGAAGAGAACTAGAACCACCATTAAGATCCCACCTCCGCCGACAGCAGCTGACATCGCTCCTGACATTTGGAAGGCCGTTCTTGGCAGATCTGTTTAGATAATATCAAAAATTAATAATATGGAATAATATATTTTTTATTAGATAAATTTACATATATATTACAATCATACTATAGCTTAAATAGCTATAGCACAGTCTAACCATACTTACGCTATACAGTCAGGCAACGAATGTAATTGTTTGGAGCAACGTTCGGCGAACTCGCTTCAGTTTGCAGGCTCGAGCATTGAGCGTTGCCCGACTGTATGACGTTATTGTTAGACTGTGGCTATAGTATGATATAACAAACAAAAATGATATTCCACTGACAGCCTATCATTTAAGGATAATGATATCAGCATGCATGGTGAAACAAATATCAAAATTTAAGTTTGAAGGACCAGGTTAAAGGTTATTGAATCTAAAAACTATAGAACGTGAAAGAGGTATATAGTTAAATAATATAGTATAATAGAACTTGGTAATCTCTTCTAGTTCGTCTTATATCTAACCTCAATGAAGCTTTGAATTATGCTAAGAAAAATTATCATGAGTTTCCATTTCGACAGAGCAATCATTTCAAGATTAAA
Organism: Bembecia ichneumoniformis; assembly: GCA_910589475.2. Taxonomy (NCBI): domain Eukaryota; kingdom Metazoa; phylum Arthropoda; class Insecta; order Lepidoptera; family Sesiidae; genus Bembecia; species Bembecia ichneumoniformis. The sequence goes on along the minus strand of OU342537.1, from coordinate 2,962,804 downwards.
TACTATAATGGACATTATATTAACTAGTTTCAATATTCCAATAAATAACATAAAATATACACATTTTTTACCATGACAAACTTCATTTCCACAGTAAAGTTTCTTACCCAAGCTCTTATCGTGTACATGATGTTTTTCTGGAGGTCTCAGTGTGCTAGCTCTTAGAGGGTAAGGGTCGCCTCTACCCTTGGCATTGTATGCTAGAACTGCTGCTCCATAAGTTCTTCCTGGTGCCAGACCAACTGCGGTGAAGCGAGGCACTGCACTAGAGACGTTTGCAACTATTTCCTAGAAGAGAAATGCAAGTACCCAATTTGAGGTGTGATGAACTCTCTAGAGTACCTCGAATTGTTCATACCGTTAGTGCTAGGATGACCTTACGATAATAAATAATAATGGATAAATCTTTATTTAGACAAACGTATCTCTACATTTTAATTCATATACAGCTATAGTACAAAGTATAATTTTATCGATTTTAATCAATTATTATTGTAATAACTATTAGAATAATTTTCTAATAAATATTAGAAAATTAATATAAGAAAATTATTAGAAAATTAATTAATTATTAAAAAAATAATTTGTTTTATTGTTTGTTTTACTGTAATATTCTCTGAAGTCGTTATAGCAACAGACTAATACAATTATCTTTGGAAAACATAACCAGGAGACGCATTAGAAAAATTAATGAATCTTTTCTGTCACTTTACCTACTTTAGAGAGGAGATAAGATGGTCCATCAATCGTTTATATTTAATTTTAGCTAGGTAGCGAAAATGCATGAAAAAAAAAATGGAATCATTTAACACTAGCTATTGTCCGCGGCTTGGTTTGCGTTGGAAAATAAAAATAATAACGCCTGACTAAATATATGAGCAATGTAACACCTAAATTTTTTATTGCAGTTATAGCTTTGTCAGGAGTTAGATGACCCCTCGGGAATAGTACTTTTTTTCTGGATAAAAGGTACCCTATGTCCTTTCATGTATCCCTGACAACGTGTATGCTAAATTTCATGGTGATCGGTTCAACGGTTTAGGCGTGAAAAGGTAACAGACAGACATACAGAGTTACTTTCACATTTATAACATTAGTAAGTATGGATTGTAAGCTAAAAAGGGAGCAGAGCTGCGAGATTCCGCAGCTGTTCTGCAATTAAATTTTCTTTGAGTTGATTGGTAATGAGTCTTATCTATGTATACATAGGTATAATAAAATCGTAAATGAGTCGTGTCTGTACATTAAATATTTTTTCGAAATAAACAATTTGTACCAAGGTCAAAAAATAGTTTTTAGAACTTTTGTCTGTACGTTTGTGCACGCTAATCTCAGAAACGGCTTAACCGATTTGAATGCGGTTTTCACTGGTGTATTGTAGCAAGCTTCCCGTAACATTTAGTGTTTGTTTCATTCCAATCAGTTCACAAACAAAAAAGTTACGCGCTATACCACGCATACGAGTTGCGGTCTCAGCTAGTAAATAATAAAAACTTTATTATGTAGGTACGTATTATTGAAATATTACAATAACCACGTAATATGATAGATTTAAATTTTTAACAATTTATTTAAAACATTTCTATCTTTTTGACATTCTATGTTTAACGTTTAATTGAATAGAGGACTTTGTTGGAAGTAAACAACCTTTTTAGACATAGGATATGTATGCACTTCCTCTGTATTTGCTTTCCATTGTTCGCTGAGCTGAGCTCTAGTTTTGGTTATCAAACAATGAATGCAGCTTGGGAATCGTTACCTTCCTTTTTCTGCTCGTTTTTAGGGTTCCGTTCGTACGAATAAAAAAACGAAACCCTTTTAGGATCACTCGTGTATCCCTCTGTTCGTCCGTCACAGTCAATTATCTCCGAATCTACTAGACCAGGGTTTCCCTAACTAATTTATTACGCGCCCCCCTTTCTAAAAGATGAAAATTTCCGCGCCCCCCCTCCCTTGTCCAATTATAAATATAATAATAATTTTAGGTTACTATCAGAATGTAAAGACAGAAAGAAACATCAAAGTATTTTTTATTGCTTATTAAATTTATACAAAATCTACTTATTCGAATGAGATGGATGTGCTTGCATGTTTTTTTACCAGGTTTTCGATTCTCGGCTTAACCCCAGATATGGCACAGTGCAAATCACCAGCAATGTTTATTTCTATACTTGGTTTTTATCGCTACCATAGCAGAAAATCCTTTTCTGCAATTTTGGTATAAATTTTGAAATATTAGACCCAAACTAATGCTTTTCCCATTTTGTCGAAATCGTATTTGGCGGCAGAACAGTTTTTAATATCCAAGGCTTCCTCTTGCAGGGTGTCTGGCAGGACATCCACAATAACATGGAACGGATCCTGTCTTATTAGTGGCTCACGCCCCCCTCTGCGGGTCTCTGCGCCCCCCTTGGGGGGCGCGCCCCCCCACTTTGAAAACCCATGCACTAGACCGATTACGTTGAAATTTGGTACACACATCAATTTCTATGACCCAAACGCAGAGGTGTGACGTGAATAGATGAAATCTGTATATGGGAGGTAATTTTCGGGGGGAAGGTGGAAAATTAAAAAAAAAAATTGAAAACATCGTGTTACAATTCAAATGGAAGGTCTTGTTGTGAAGATCTTAAATGTATTTTTTTTTTTTGTAATTTTAAAATAAATAGTTTCCAAGTTATTCAAGAAAATAGACGAAAATTGACCATTCCCCCCCCCCATCTCCGAAATTACTGAACCTAAAATTTTGAAAAAAAAAAAAAAAAAAAAAAAACAGAAATTAGTTTTCTACTTACAGATTATAGGAAAACCTATAAGAAGTCCATGATATTAAAATAACATGGTAAATCATTCAATATTGTGCGGATAGGTAACATCGTACGGAACCCTCTTCACGCGAGTTCAACTCGCAGTTGTCCCGTTTTTTTGTATGTTCATCCCGAGTTAGATGTTTGCATTTAAGTTGTAGATAGACGCTGACAAAATAAATATGGACTGAGCGAATGCAAATTGCGTTATTTTTTGGAAATAATTTTACCTGGGGCTAAAAATTATTTGTGCAAGATGGGAAAGAATAAATTATTAAGTACTTAGTCAATGTTTTTATTTATTTATTTATTTACACAGGGATGAAAGTAAATTTGAAAAATTAAAGAGGTTATTGCACAACTGTGTAATAGGCTAATAAGTTACTTATTATAATAGGCTAATACCCGAGATGAATAAAAGTGAGTTATTCATCGAATTGTATATCAAATTCAAAACGAAAATATTAAAATTAAACAATTATGTAAAAACTAGATAGAAACCAGTTTTTGACATTTTTTGCTTATTTTTGTCCTACTTGTTAGCTTAGAATAGAACCGGCCTCTTTTCAAATATTAAAGGTCAATTCTAATTCGATATTCACAAAAGTAGTGTTCAGAGGGCAAAACAAAATCCTTAAAAAGGCCGCAGTCGTCGTAAGATATAAAATTTCCTCCTCTTTAAGAATCTCTTTTTCTGATTTTCGTTATTGCTTATAATTTCTGAGTTATTATAGAGAAACTAATAGGCTTTTTGTTTACGTGTCCTTAAAACATTTTAATAATTGTTCTAGCTTATCAAAAACTAACCCCAATTTTTTTTTAATGTTAAGATCGGCAGACAGGCTAACGGTCCACTTGATGGTAGGTGGCTACCGTCGCCTATAACACAAGCAACGCCAAAGCCGCTGCAAGTGCGCTGCCGTCTACAACAGGATTAAGGATAAGAGATTAGTAGGGGATAGGGAAACGGACTCTGGCATCCCTTACTCACTCACCGAAACACAACAGCACACGTGCTGTTATTTCACGGTGGTCTTCTGTAAGACCACCGTGTCTTCTTTACTCCTTTAAACGTATAACATTAAATGTATAAAATGTCACGTGTTCCAACAAAAGTTACGTTCGGTATACACAGATTATAAATTCAAATAGTTCATTTTCTTCGACGACAGATGTCGCTGCGCCGCGACAAGTTATAATGCGCTATCGTTTCGTTCCTCAACGCTGACTACACTTTTCATAAAATATTTCGACGTTTGCTTTTATAACCCAAATAGAATTAGGGAACATATTAGACCATAAATACATGCGTCAGCTGTCGCACAAATGTCAAAGTGGCAGATAATGTAACGCTTTTTAGTTAACGCTTGTATTAATTTAACTCCTCATAAATTTTCCATACCGTTAATCTTATATGAAAATCGATTCTTAAGGAATAAACTCCAAAAAATAAAAAACAAAATTGGGCTGCCAGACGGGCAGCCCAAATGACTGCGAAACGCAGGGGGCCCTGCCACTACTTTCCAGACCAGAGCCAAATTTGAAAAGTACATTTCTCAAAGTTGACCCTGCCAGGAATCGAACCCGGGAACCCTAGAACAGAGCGTTAGGGCAAGCACCTTAGCCACTTATCCAACGGGCTCGTCAATGTGAACTTGTGAACTAGACTACATAATGTAGGCGGTTTTTTATTTAGACTCCTTAATATGGCATATAATGTGGCCCCTTAATATGCCTTTAATCATGGCACAGAGTAAGTATAATCAAATTGATATTACCTGTGTAACAATCTCTCGTACTTCGAGTAGGAACGATTGCGGCATGCCACCGTTGAATCCTTCTGAACATCGAACTCCGAATGAAGTCAAAGAAGCGTTGACGACAGTACAGTTGTGGACTTGATCGGGACGACCTGAATAACAGAACGACAATGAGAATTGATATACAAACAAATATACGAATATTGCATAAGTATTGTTCTTGTATACATTTGTACATATTATTATACCACTGCTGAAAATAGTGTCTGCATATCTCCGTGTGCAAATATGCAAAAAATATAACATAAAAAAGAATTAATTAATTACTAATATACATAAAATTATCAGACATATAATCTTTTATATTAAAATAACACTTATGAGTTGTGGGTTTCCGGGATGATGGCCCAGGTCTGTTGGAAATTCTTCCAAACGTTCCAACAGACCTGGGCCATCATCCCGGAAACCGACAACTCATATGGATACCGGCCGAGAAAACCTACATTCTACTAAAATAACACTTATTAGCTATTTGCTTCATTTCTTTTTTTAAATATATAAAGTCTTAATAATTGCATAAAAAACACTAAACTAGACATTGACAATAAACAAAGACTTGACTTTGTCTTTTTAAAGCTTATTTAATGACGGCTCGAGCACAGACCACTTTATACTTACAAGATCTCTATACAAAACACAACATTTAAAAAATATTTTTCTGTATTTAGCAACCGTAAAATAAAATATTTTTTTGTTATTTTAGTTTAATAAAAAATAAAGGATTTGTTCCGCCATTTACTTTCTTTGTATTGGGTTGGCAATCCTCTTTCATATTGGGTTAAATGCCTGAGCAAACGTTACAATGTTGAAAATAGTGTCAAATTGGTACAAACAATGTATAAAATTTTATTACATTAATTTAGTTTCGATATTTAATTGCAAAAATAAGTCATGTTGCTTTCATTGTACAATTTTTAAATTAGGTTTTATATTTTTACAAAAAATAGTGAACAGATTGTTCCTACAATGATAAGACGACTAATAAAATTATTACACTATCTGTTATTATTTTTATTTTGGACACAAATCGCAGTTGATTTTTTAATAATAGTAATAATAAAGTTAGTAAATAGTGCCTGGATTAATTAATTAATAAACCATAACGGCACACAAGTCCTATGATAACTTTCATGCAAATATTTTAGATTTTTGCATAATCTTCGAAAATATAGAGATAATAAGTAATTTTTAATTTACTTGTTCGAAATTTGAAATTTGAAATCTGTCCGTATCACACAAAAAAAAAGAAAAATTTTTTTAGTATTACTTTCATTCGCGAGCACATTTTAATTTTTCTCTACTACGAGTAACTTAAACTCTTGTCATTTAATAGGCCATTTACATGAAACATGGTAGATTTTCTATCGTGACTTTTTTAATTACAGTCAACACAAAACACAGTGAAGCTGACGTCGCGTTTTCGTGACTTCAATTAAGAAAATAATGTAATGTTGAGAAATATAATAATTTTAACATCAAGCGATATAAGTTAAAAGTTGAAAAATTGTGGTTTTTTTATTTGAGTTTGATTGCTTAGTTCGCGTATTACCTCGCTGGCGGTCGTAATTTGTTAAAAGTTTTTACAGACGATAGAGTTTGGATTTTAATTAAATTTTTGTGAAAAATTAAAGAAAAATATTAGTGTTTCATTTTAATTATATACCCATTATTTTTATACATTTATCTTCATTCTAAATTCTCATTTCACAATGTAATATTTATGTAAAAACAATAAAAAACTTAAAATTAAATATGCATTAGTAGGACAAGGTCCAAGCTACCTGCAGAGTGTGGAACCTACTGTACTGACAATTCGTGCCGAGTAAAGAAGTACTGCCTTCTGTATCTCTCCTTTGATCCAGCCATCTAGCGAGAGCTTCTCTAGATGTTGGTCGAGGGTCTTCGCTATAAGACCATTCGCCGAGACGACTATCGGGACGATAATCGTCGAATCGATATCCCACATGGCGGTCACCTCGTGAGCCAAATTCATATACTTAGTAAGCTTTTCTTTTTCGGCTTTCACCTGGTTTTCGTCATACGGGGCAGTGATGTCAACAAGCATCCTCCGGCGTTGGAGATCGGTCGATATTGGCGACAATACTCTTGTCCGAGATTATGGAACGGTTCTAGTAGAGCGCAACATGACGATTTCCGAGAACAGACGTAGGCACGTACTTGTAATACGGCACCTCAGGCTCGATAAGACCTTACCGATGGGGCGAGTTGCTGATGAATGACCCTGGCTACTTGAATATGTCTGTGTTAATACTCGCCATTAAAAAGATGAGCACAACCGGAAATAATATGCCTAAGTGTCTCTCGAGAACGGTGGCATGCCCGACAGATGTCGACCGTACCGTCCTTCAGGATATATTTCAGGTATTAAAATTGTTCGTCTTAATTACTTAGTCCGCAATTTCACAGACAAAGCCTTCAGTTTCCCCAAAGAGGTCCCCGAAACGTAGCCAATTTACTAACATGAGTGAGTTCACATCAGGTTCCGTCAGAGCCTTGTATAGAATTGCCCATGCAGCTCCTTGCCCTTCCATACATTCACAAGGTCTTCAGTGCTTAAAACTACTAGCATACGCATCTTCTCGTTTGGCAGAGAAAGTGGCGTGAGGTTTTTGTAATTGTTACAACGTCGCGATGTACTCCACTCCCATTGTTCAGGAAATAACCTATAAGACTGCACACCTCACGGTTATGAAGGTTCTTGACATTTAAAAACTCAATTTACATTTTGATAAAACGTTTGGTCTACGTCTCTGGCGATTCTAAAGCTGGCTGTCACCTAGCTCAGAAAATTAGCCTTGCTATACAAATGAATTAATGTCAGCATGCTTGGAACCCTGCCTAAGGGACCTCACTAGTACGGGAGAGTGTCGCTTCTGCCATGAGGCAGAAGAAACAGCAATGCATATCCTGTGCGAGTGTGGCCCCTTGATGCACAAACGCAGTCACATCTTAGGAAGCCAAACAATGGCTTGTGCAGATATGAAGAATGCCTCTATCAAAAAAGTATTACAGTTCCTTAAAGTGGTAGGTATAGGTAGAGAGCTTTAGTTCACGTGGCGATCACAATATTTCAACAATGGACGAAGTGTTACTGGTACTCTAGCAGATAGAAATAGCCACTAAGAAGATAAAAAAGGACGTTTTATTACATATAATTTATAAGTATTGTATATATAATTAATAATTAAAATATGTTATAATTTATAATGTGTTAATGTTTATAAGGAATTAATAAATTAATTAATTAGAGAAACAATTAAATTTAATTGAGATATTAATAATTAATTAATTTTTCAAATGTACTTTCAACGTTACAGAAATAATTAATTAAGATAAGGTTATAAGCATAATGGTAAAAAAGCTAATGTATAATTAAAATTACATATTACATAATAATAATTAAAATAGACGTTAATGAAATAAAAATTATTTTAAATTTAAAAATAATGTCATTAGGATATGTATTTTTAAGAAAATTCTAAATTTCAATTGAATTTACCAGCAGCGATAATGTGATAGACGCACGGAACCCTCTGCTTGCCGATGCGGTTGTGCGCCCAGCACAACAGAGTGCCGTAGTCCATCTCTGTGTGTGGAGTATACGTGACCGTGGAACTGGTGCCCGCTCTGGACACGTACGTTTCGCTCACTTCGTTACTGTTCGCCGTATTGTTAAACGTCCATCGGAACTGCACATAGAAAAATGACGCATAAGATCTGCACCATTCCCGCTGAATATTGAAACACAGAAAAAGTTTAAATTGAATTTTTTTCTTGTCAACCAGCCAATAGCGCAATTTCACACAAGCATTAAGCAAGTGGACGACTTAACAAGCGAATTTTATAGTTGAATAGTTTAACTTTATTATAGTTTTATAGCTGCCCGAATTTTTCAAAAATAGACGAGTCGGATTAAATGCTTTTCTAACTATATATATATCTATTCTATATCTAAATAGGTATATAATCTTAATATATAAAAATGAATCCCATTTCCCTTGGTCACGGCATCACGCGTGAACGGGTAGTCACCTACCATCAAGTGGACCGCCAGCCTGTCCCATTCAAGCTTAAGGTTGAAGCATAAAATATGTTGAAGGAACCTCTAATATGTCCCTTTAAATGTACTGGTACTAACTGTGACTTCAGGTGGATTCGCGTCTACGTGACAAGTGATGTGTGCGCGCTCTTGTTTCGCTATTCCGTGCACTCTCTGCTGAGAACTCCGACAGGTCGGCGCATCTGAAAAAGTAAATGATTTATTATATTTTTGGAATTGGGCGGAACCAATAAGACTTAATATTAACTTGCAATGATCTATTCGAGTTAAACCTACTAGCATATTCAACTTTAAAAGCATAAGTATTATTTTAAAAGGAAATTATTTATGGTAGCTGTACGAGAGCTGATCAAAAATAAGGATTTTAAATTTCAAATTATAATACCTCATCGTAAGGATCGTAAAAAGATTTTCAAGTAAACAGAGACATATTAGGTGACATGTAATTTTTAATTTTTAAACATGTGGGTAAATGAAAGAGACTTAGTTTTAAATTTTCGTTTAAATTATGGACCTAATGAAGTGTCAGTAAGAGTAGCACAAAGTTGGTTTAAGCGTTTTCAATCCGGGAATTTTGATGTCAAAGATGAACCTCGCTCTGGTCGCCCTGTTACGGATAAAACGGACGCCATTTTTGAAAAAGTGGAGGAAGATCGGCATATCAGTAGTTAAGACATTTCTGAAGAACTGGGAATTTACCACAAAACAGTTTTAACCCATTTGAAAGAGCTGGTTATACGAAAAAGCTCGATATTTGGGTGCCACACGAGCTCACTGAAAGAAAACTTATCGTGTCTCATTTGCGATTCTTTATTGAGACGTAATGAAACCGAACCGTTCTTGAAGAGTTGGTGACTGGTGATGAAAAGTGGATCACGTACGACAAGAACGTGCGAAAAAGGTCGTGGTCAAAGGTCAGTCAGGCTTCACCAGTACCAAAAACCCAGGTTAACTCGCAATAAGGTGATGCTGTGTGTATGGTGGGATTGGAAGGGTGTTGTTCATTATGGCAAAACCATCGATTTGGATCTCTACTAAGAACAACTGATGATATTAAAGCAAGAAGTTGAGAGAAAGCTGCCGAAATTTATCAATAGAATGGGTGTGGTTTTTCATCACGACAACGCTAGATCACACACATCTTTAGCTCAGCAAAAATTAAGAGAGTATGGCTGGGAAGTCTTAATGCATGTGGCATATAGCCCTGACCTTGCACCTTCAGATTTCCACCTGTTTACATCAGGATTAACATCAGGAGAGGACTGCCAAAACTACTTGTCGCGTTTTATTTTTAACCAGAAGTTACTACCTACAAGATGGCAAAAAGTCTTCGAACAAAATGGCATATACTGTAATTAAATGTAAATAAACTTTAAAAAAAAGTCTTGAGTTTTCAACAAAATGCAAATAAACTTTTTCCCCCAACCCATTATATAATGATACCAAAGCCTCCCAAGACTCCTAGAAAACCACCCCAGGAAACATCATACAGACCGTCTAATACAAGTAGAAATTTACATTATTGAATAGGACATCTAATACTGTGATGCATAATTTTTTTGGTACAAATTTCACAATAATGTTTTCGCCGAAGCAAATTCCAATATCTGACAAACGTGTTTTATACCGGTATTACGGCGTCATGTATGCACAGTGCTTATATACAGTCTACCACACACGGACAATAGCTAACCTTAATTTATTCATGACGGGGTGTAACTTGAGCGAATACGATAGTGCTATCCGAAATACTAAAAGACTGAATCACAACGAATCGGTGTTTAGGATGGCGAATGGGTGATAGATACATAAATTTCTCTTTTCAGGGATTAAGTTTTTTTATAACTAAGTGGATAATTTGTATCGATATTATCGTTTTTAAAATATTACTTTGTCTAAGGCCCCAGGGCCGGCCGGTGTCTAACGTATCTTTAGACGAGCGTTCCTCCCACTGTACGGGGCTTTAATATCACTATTATCAGACTTACATAACACGTCCAAAGTGAAAGGTTTACTTTCTCCGTCCCCTTCGGCATTGAAACCAACACAGGTGTAATTTCCAGCAGTCCGTCTGCCAACCCCTTGCAGTACCAGAGAATGATTGCTGATGATCACACCGTGACCTACGTTGTGGAGCAGTGTTTTTCCCTGTACAATAAAAAAAGTTATTAAACACAATGAAGGTATTGTTGAAAATAAAGTTTTATATCTATGAAATTCTTAGCAGTAAGATCAAACTACTTATTTGTAAAAGAAAAGTTCAATTGTGTTTTTAAGTAATAAATAACACTTTTTTATGTTGAGGTCGGCAGACAGGCTGACGGTCCACTGGATGGTAGGTGGTTACCGTCGCCTATAACACAAGCAACGCCTAAACTGCTGCAAGTGCGCTGCCGACTGCAGTAGGATTAAGAATAAGGGATTAGAAGTGGATAGGAAAATGGGCTCTGGCATCCCTTACTCACTCACCGAAACACAACAGCACACGTGCTGTTATTTCACGGTGGTCTTCTGTAAGGGGGTGGTTACTGCCGCCAGACGGGCTGCCCAAATGACTGCGAAACGCAGTGTGCCCTGCTTTCCAGATCCAGACCAGAGCCAAATTTAAAAAGTTCATTTTCAAAGTTGACCCCGCCGGGAATCGAACCCGGGAACCCTAGAACAGACCGTTAAGGCAAGCACCCTAACCACTCATCCAACGGGCTCGTCTTTGTTTGGAAACAAAAACATTTAGCCATTATTTTAAATATATTTTAAATGGTCATTAAAATGTGACTTCTACTAAAATTATAAATGGTATGTGATTCATTTTAATGCAAGCCATGCCAATTATCAGTTCAGTAGGTACTTACATTATGCCTCCACTCAACTTTGTAAACATAGGGATGCGCTCTAATAATGCAATCGAAGTAAACATCGGAGCCCTCTCTGATGTTTGTCGGGTCTAAATTCGTGCCCAACCGCACTGTCGTCTCTGGCACATCTGCGGCCAAACATAAACAGTGACGTCACAAACAATCACACATTCGACCACCAACAACCCTACCACTGAATTGTGTCGTAAACACACAATATACACAGGTACAACTGATTTTATTGGCCATTGTTATACTGTACAATAATTCTGTATATAATACTGTAATTCTGTATAGTAAATTATTGCTAAAAATGCCTTGTACTAATAAAACAATAAAAGGCATAGCAATAGTAAAAAGGGGGGATGGAAGGCAATAATTTCATTCTATATAATACTAGGTTTTTTAGCGAAGTGTGTTTATAACCTATTATGCTGTTAAGCTGGAATCAAACATATTGATAAAAGTTCATTGAAGTCGCTATTAAGTTTTATTTAGCGAGCCCGCAACTATAATTATATTCGGTATAGCGCGTAACTTTTTTGTTTGTAATGGAATTGGGACTATTTGTAACTATTGGAATGAAACAAACACTGAATGTTACGGGAAGCTTGCTACATACAATACATCAGTGAAAACCCGCATTCAAATCGGTTAAGCCGTTTCAGAGATTAATAATAATAATAATAATAAAGCTTTATTATTCCATACAAAAATTTACCATATTATAATTAATTAATTGATATAACAAAATTAGAATAAATTGAAACTAGAATTGATTTAAAAATAATTACATATTTACAAATGTCATAATTAAATGTCATTTTTGTATAGACCCCCTTCGGGTAAAAGCCTCCTCCAAGGTGCACCACTTCTTTCTATCTTTGGTGGTTTTCAGCCAACCTCGGCCCGCCACTGCCGCCACCTCGTCCGATTCAGAGATTAGCTTGCACAAACGCACAGACAAACAGACAAAAAATTTAAAAACTAACTTTTTTTTTGACCTGGATAACATAAGTACTACAGTGTGCACACATCTTTTTTTTTTTTTTCAAAAAATCATTAATGTTGTTTACGATAGATAACATTTCAAACATTTTTCATTGGTGAAAATATCAATGTTGTCCTATAAGAAAATAACTGTGGGTATATAATGTTGTATGTAGGTACTTGGAATGCTTGAGAATAAAAGAAAAATACATTGACGTTTTATTTACTTCAATTATTGATTTTATTTAAGACTAGCGGCCCGCCCGCGCCCCCGGGCTTTGGACGGATTTTTTTCTACAAATTTTCCTTGGTTTCTTTTTTCGATTCACGGTGTTTACATTAGTGAAAACCGTATAAAAAATAAGTTCAGTAGTTTTTTGAGATTATCGCGAACATACATACACACGCAGACATTCGCAGCGGGGGACATTGTTTTATAATATATGTAAGGATGACAATTTACTACAAAAACATAATATTTTTAATAACGATTTTCTTAAATGTGTAATTAACTACATCTGTATTTTTTCCTGTACGTGTATTTAATATATAAAAGGCTGTATAGTACTATTAGTTCCTTTGCTCGCGTGTTTTCAAAACCTATGATTTTCACTTTGACAATTTATTCAATGAAAATTTAATAGCATAATTATCGTAAACTTTCACAATCTTACACGAAGGATGCCAATAACGAATATTGGATAGACACGTATTTATATTACCATTGTCCACTAGGACAATGGGTAAGTGCTACTTTTCAACAAAGTAATTTGTTTTAAGTTAGGAGTAACTAATAACAGAATATTTAGAAAATAATATGTATTAAAATTCTGTTTGGATTAATTTAATGATACATTATTGTATGCATTGCTCATTAAATTATTTGTGCTTATTTACTGTGAGAAAAAGTTTTCAAAGAAACCGTTTCAATGAAGACAAGTTTTCGAAGCCATAGTCAGACAAGTTTGCCAACAGAGGCTTGCGTTGTTGACAGTAGCTCATACGTTACCACTTTAGTGGAAATTAAAAACGACTTACATTGTATGTCCAACGTCCAACCATCCTCCAAGGCTGGCACTGAAGACATTTGAGGATTTGTGGCCCTACACGCGAGCCTCGCGCCAGAATCTGACTTGGTAAGCTGCAGGGAGACCGTAGATGTAGTTGTGTTGCCATCTGTTGATAGCTGTTGACAAATAGTTTTAATGTAGTATTTTGTTTTTTATTTTTTGGAGTTTACTGCTTAATTATACGAGGAGTTAAATTAATACAAGCGTTGACTAAAAAGCGTTACATTATCTGTCACTTTGACATTTGTGCGACAGCTGACGCATGTATTTATGTTCTAATATGTTCCCTAATTCTATTCTCTGGGTTATAAAAGCAAACGTCGAAATCTTTTATGAAAAGTGTAGTCAGCGTTGAGGAACGAAACGATAGCGCATTATAACCTGTCTTACAGAAGACCACAGTGAAATAACAGCACGTGTGCTGTTGTGTTTCGGTGAGTGAGTAAGGGATGCCAGAGCCCATTTCCCTATCCCCCTCCTAATCCCTTATCCTTAATCCTGCTGTCTGTAGTCGGCAGTGCACTTGCAGCAGCTTTGGCGTTGCCACTGGCTACCGTCGCCTATAACATTACATTATGCGTATAATGTTGAAATACGGGATAGAGTCTGTCCCGGCGGGACGTTTAAAATTATGCCTGAAATACGGGACGTCCTGAGAAATACGGGACGTCTGGCAACGCTACTAGCCACCTACCATCAAGTGGACCATCAGCCCGTCTGCCGATCTTAACATTAAAAAAAAACTCCGGTCATGCGTCGGAGTTTACACATACATTTTTTTTATGATAGGATTAAAGAAGTGGGCTTAGGTGTCTTAAATTTTAACCAACATTAAAACGCGCATTTTTATTTATTACATTTCTCAACTTGGATTTTTGCTATGAAATATTTGTTGTTACAGTTGCTCTTTGCAGGCTCTCGCTAGGCAGTCTGACGATCAACTTGATGGGAGGTGGCTCCAATCACCATGGTAGACAGAAATATCTCAAATTTCCTACACCTTTAGAACTTGATCTAATAGGAAAATACTAACTTATGATAAATCTGGTAAGTAAATGTACTGGCATTGGCTTGTTCCGTTTTGATATACAGATCTTCATGTAAAACTTAGAAACGGTCACTATACAAATTGTTTAAACGTACTTTGTTAGAAATAAACTCGTGTTTTTAACCAGAATTTTTATATGAAAAGTAACATGAACTTTTAACCTTTTAGACGGAGATTTTTAAGGCTTGTCTCGATGACCTATTTGCTTAATTGTACAAGGAGAATACAAATTATTTATTAATAGCGTGGCTTCCTAGTAAAATATATTTATTTTTAGGACCAGTTATTTACGTAAATAAATTACGGCTTTAATTTAAGGAGTTTAGGAAAGTGAAGTTAACTATAAGGAATATTTTAAGAAAACAATTATATTTAGTTTCATTTTATATTGAAATTCTTTAGTTAGAGTAATGAATATCATATAACGTGAAAGGCAAAAACTTCTTATATTGTGCTAGAAACAAGTGGAAAAAGGGAGCTTTATTTTATAGAAATAAAGCTTTACTGGGGCATCTCTTTGGAACGCTTTCTCGAATATTTGAAAAACATTAATCAAAATTGTAATAATTAAAATAAAAAAGAGCTTGAAACACAAAATGTAAATAAATAAAGAACGACGCAGATTGGTAATGGTGTTCTTCAGGAAGAGGTATTTATAATAAGGTAATTATTTTCATATCGATCACATGAAAATCTTTTGGCGATCGTTCAATTTATAAAATTGCTTTTTCATAAAGGTTAACCTAATTTGACCTAACCTAACCTTAATACTAAGGGTCGACGCATACTGACTCAGAACTGAACAGCATCGAAGCGTAAATTTAAAAACAATACATGGCATATTAAACCCTATGTTAACGCCGATAAGGCTTCTAATTTTATTTAAATTAAAAAATTCGCCATGTTTTCATACGAGCTATTTCCGCCACCTGTCCTTTTCTCGCACAACCTGAGCGCACGTACGCGCGAAAGAGAAAGCTGGAGGAAGCAGAGTGGATATCTTGCATGTTGGCAACTGTGTAAAAAATTTGCAAAAAGACCGCGCCGCATGATAGTGAAATTGGTGGAAACTGAACAATTTTTTCACTTTACGAGACAGCCCGCTTTGTGTATATAATTGTATGTGTGTGTTTGTGTATTTTTCCTGAAAAGACAACCCAGTTATAAGGATTCACGTTGTCGCCACGCCGAAGTCACAGCATATCAACTGGGTACGAGGTATTGTGCTTTCCCCGCTATCCTAATGCTCGTATGACAATCTCTCGGCTCAAGTCGAAAGGATATATTATCCCAAATCCGCAGTGATAATTTAAACCGCTATACAGTCCACTTTCAAACTGCAAATGGCAACACCACCCTATCTTCATAATTTAGTGCCCATACTTCTATCGTGATGCAATGATGAAATTAGGGGCGCACGTCTGCCCGCGATTATTAAGCGCAGCACACACTGAAGCGGCACCAGGAGCGTTCTTGGCACCTGGGACGCGTTCACAAACAGACGAACGCGTTCGCAAACAGACGAACGCGTTCCGGGGCTGTGACGGCAGCGGCAAGGCCGCTTTCCCGCTACCGCGTCGCTTTTGTGTAAAACGCTCCGAAAACAATAGCTTCTTGCTTTTCCGCTCCGGCGAGCTGTGCACAGCCGTTCTCAAACATGCTCGGAAATGTAGGCATTCTTGTACTAAACACAAGCCACGAAGTTTGTAATTCTTGGCTCATGCATTTCTTTCTCGGCCTAGGTGAAGAATGCTGCATGAAAATTCATTCCTGGCCGCTGCTCAGCCCGATGGAACCCGAAGTTTCACGAGTCTTCACGAACGCTCCCGCCGCTGTCACAGGCGTAGTAGGCGCGGGCGAGCGCACGCTCTTTTCATGACTGGGCTGTACGGCTGTTTCCTTTGCACTCATTGAAAATAAAAAATAAAAAAAGGCGGGAAAGCAGACTTTTTTCAGTACCTACCTAAATATTTATTGCTTTTAGTAAACATTTGCGTTTGTTTTATTCTAAATAAAACTGTGTATATGTAAATTAATTTTTTATTATTTTTTTCATATTATACTAATTTTTTTGCATTATCACGTGTTTCATTATTTCCTTACATTTATTGAGAAAAGCACTATACCAGCCTCGACCGGAATGAGGATTGCCGGACTCAGATCTTTATCAAGGCCTCGCTAAAGCTCGGCCTTGAAACCACTTCGTCCGGCAATCTTTCACTTCCTGGACTCTGCAGTAATGTACTATTACTGAAAGAATTTTTCGGTTTTAACTATAGAATTGTGGAACAGGTTATAATGCAATATATTTTGTCCTAGTCTTCATCTAACCTCAATACCTGTTCCGACTTAAGATGGCGACACTAGATTATTTTTGATTGATTCTTCATGGCAATCTTAATTAAACATAAAAAATAATTGAAAAACAATCTGTTTGAAAATTGACAGTGTTCGTTTCGTTTATATGAAACACTAAGCACGGAAACTTAGGCGGGCAGTCCCTTACGACCGATTTGAGAACGCCCCCAGCACTCGCTGTCCCATTCAATCTACATTTATTACTTTTACGTGCTCTTATTTTGAGTCAGAGATGTTGTTTCTTATTGTAATAAAGATTACGTGAGCGCGATGAATTTTCGACCGTTTAGTTTGAGCTAAATTAGCTTCGTTCCTCTTAAAAAGTTTGGAGATTTATGGAGTGTGTTTACTGATTTAATTGGGACCCAAAATATCTTTACGCTCGTTCGAAGCAGGTTTTAATTAAGATATATGAATAGTCAGATGTAAAAATATCTTCGGTAATTTTGTAAATAGTAGGGCTTGTTTCTGAACTCAACACTCACAACGACGTCTAGAAACGTAGAACACGTTAACGTCTATAAAACTATATATGTTGATACATCAACATATATCCGTATTGTAGGGTACGCTGATATATCAGCGGATACATATCACGATATTTATTTATCGTTTGATATTTATGCGGAAATCAATTGATATTGATATTTTACTGTCTTCTGAACTAGATATTTAACAGATTGATGTTTACGATCAAAACTTATTAAAAAATTTCTTATCGTTACGATAAGAATAATAACGAATATTTTGATATTTATTTTAAATATCGGATTTTTGGGAACCCTGGTTGATTGTAATTGTTGTTTGTGTTTTTAACAAACAAGTCTTGTAAGTTGGTTTAGACACAATCAGCTGATAAGTTTAAGCACCAGGAAGCGCAACATATTAGCATAGGGTAAGAAGTCCAATCACAAATGGACTTGCAACCAAAGGGACGCGCGTCAAATTGAATCCAGGCTGCTTCTGTTTATGGTGGAGATAGTTCTAGGCCTTAGATCATTATAATGATTGTACTCACTGTTTCTTTGGCGTTGTTTATTCTGTGTCCATTCTTCCACCAAGTTATGGAGGCAGGAGGTCGTGACCCTGAACTTTGACAGAGAAGATCGTATCTTCTACTCGCTGATAACGGTTGGTTCGATCCCAGAATGTGAACGTTTAGGGGTGGAACTGCAGAAAAAAAAATGCTTTTATGTTACTAAAATCTATATGAATATCTAGAGAGTAGGTATGATGTATGCTGCAGACACACATTGTGTTAACATTAAAAAACTCCTTTGTTACCCATATACGTATTTAGAAGGAAAATTTATTGCAGACTTTTTATTGAATGTGACATCTTACTTTCATAACGCAAACGCATACATTTATTTCAGGAACAGAAATTTTTATTTATTACTACTTTAAGACAAATACTTTAAGTATTTTTTTTTTATTTAACTTTATAGAGAAAAAAAAATAGTATACAGTTAAACTCAGATCTCGAAAAATTTATTATTAACAGCCTTTTTCTTTTGGCATTAACTATAAATTCAAAACGATAATATAATATTTAATGTGAAATTATTTTTAACAAGCCAAAAATATTATTATAAAAAAATTTACGAGTCTATTACCCTATTCCTTCCTTATACCTTATCTGCAGCGCACTCGCTGCAAAAAAAAATGACGCAGTAAGGAATACAAAACACTTACAATTCATATCCAAAGTAAGTGTGGTTTCTATGGGATGCGCACGAGCATGGTTTGACGCTCTACATGTGATGACCGCTCTGACGTCACTCCTTGTTAAGGGCCCCACTCTAATGACACCCCGTACACCGTTCCCTGGAAGGGGCGTTGCTGGCGTATCTGTTTCCACTTCATCTCTGAACCATTTCACCCATGGTCGGGGTCGTCCTGACAATACAAAGAAATAATTTTAAACGGGTAACTTTTTTATGTTAAAGCGTGGCAAGCATAAGCAGCACATTATGAAAAGGGTAACCAACAATATTGTCTGCCTGTCCGACTAACAAAATTATTAAAAGAACACCTCGGTAAACTTACAAAGTCAAACTCTTGCTTTGTAATTGAACTTAAAAAGTTCGCTACGAGGGATGCTAGATTGCTTCCCCTTGTCTCTTATCCCTTGAACTCTCAGAGTTGACAATAACGCTCTTGAACCCCTCATGGTGTTGCATGTGTTTCTAGGGGACAACTCTGATGGTAGAGCCACCAATCATCATCATCCCTGTCAAGCTATATCATAAATAAAAAGTAAGTGCAAAAACTAAAACCCGACTACTGAAAAATCACGCCATAAAAAGTATGTAACAAAATATTTTCCCATTTGAAATTGTTATGTACAAACTATTCAATATAGTGATAGTGATATTCTGAGTGGCGTTCTGAGCCGTGGTCATATGCCACCTACACAAATGGAACAAATTATTAATATCATTGTATAGTAAGAAGATTTTGCCCCATTTGATCATTATCCGACGAAATTGAGATATTTTACTCAGCCACTGGCTAGGGTTCATAATTGTCAACGTCAAATGTGAGTCTCCTTCCTGCGATATGACAGATAAAATTGTGTGCAGTTAAGGCTCCGGTCTCGCTTTGCGACTCTACCTTAGCAGACAGAATTAAGCGCACTTTCACGCGTCTTTTTTGTTATGAATTGCAATTATTAAAAAGTACATAAAAAAAATATTTTTTGTATTTTTTTTTCATTAATTTATTAAAAAATAGGTCATTACTAAGTGGTTTTAAGAGCGACTGCATTAAAAAAAAATTTCAACAGAAAAATATATGTATTTGCAGTGGTAAAATTCATGAAACTACAACTTTTTAAACCTCTTTAAATAAGAAAACTAAAGCGTTTATCAAAAAAGTAACCAGTTTAGATTATTGCTAACGATATGAGAATAAATGTAAACTGAATATATTTCGTATTTTTGTTATAATTTGAATGAGACCTTCAACGCGTTCAACCTAAATAGAGGAATTTTTAACGCCCAATAGAGCTATTAAAATGTGCATCAAAATAAAATTAAAAAAGTGTTTTTGAAATTTCAAATCCATCACTTTCAATAAATGTAAAATATATTTCATTTATTCTTTTGTTAGTAACTGTAAAAAAACATTTATTTTCTGTAAATTATGCAAGAACACTAATTTTTAGGAGACTCGAGCCTTAAGTCTGTTGCTGTTTGTACATACTAACAGTAGTAAGCGATCACAAGCTTTAAGGGAAAGTTTTGCTTTGTCGGTGTTTCGGTATTATTATTATTATTTTTTGTATTTTTGTGTGTTTTTTTGTAATAGACAAACTAAAAACTATTGAACTGATTTTAAAAATTCTTTCACTTATAGAAAGCTACATTATTAGCGAGAAACATAGGTTATATTTTATTTTAAAAAAAAAGTATCGAAAATTATAAACAAGGTATCAAAAAATTTGCCTATAAAAGTTATTTGGCGTACGCTACGAAAACTATTGATGAGATGATACATAAAATAATGTACTACATGTTTATAGTATTCATTATTCAAGTCTCATTAGTCAAGTCATAGTAATCGTTTTTTGTCTATGACTTGACTATTATAATAGTTTTTTGTCTATGACTTTTTTTTTATGTTAAGTCGACAGACAGGCTGACGGTCCACTTGATGGTAGGTGGCTACCGTCGCCTATAACACAAGCAACGCTACAGGTGCTGCAAGTGCGCTGCCGACTACAGTAGGATTAAGGATAAGGGATTAGGAGGGGATAAGGAAATGGGCTCTGGCATCCCTTACTCACTCACCGAAACACAACAGCACGTATATGCTGTTATTTCACGGTGACTTTCACTTTCACTTGACTATTATAATAGTTTTTGTCTATGACTTGACTATTATAATAGTTTTTTGTCTATGACTCGACTATTATAATAGTTTTTGATTCAAATTAGTCAAGGTTTTGATTGTAAAAAAAAAGCCGCGGTGTGATCGAATAGGTTTAGTCTATTACCTACACATTTTATTTTTGTTTATTTTATAATTTCAGTTTTCGTTTATAAAAATATAAATTCATATCTTATGTATTATGAACGTAGTTATAAAATATAGTCGCTGTTCGCCTGTATTTCCGCTAAATACTTCTGAACCACCCATGGGATTGTTTGATACGGTTTTCACTAGTGGAGAGAGAGTGATAATGTTTTAATTTTGCTTTAAAAATATATACCCTTTGCGTAAGGAAGGTCAGCCTTCAATAAATGTTAAAATTTGATCTAAGCTTAAAAAGTAAATTTATAAACAAATTTCCAAATCCAACTTGATGCGATTTTGTGCGACAATAAATTGTTGGTTAAAATTAATTAGTTTCCCTCTCCGGGTACATAATTCGGCCTATCCCATTATGAATATAAAACAGGATGCGAACGGGTTTAAAGGGGCAGTTTTTACAGAACAATTTATATGTCAATGTAGAGGGATGCATAATGAGCGCGTAATACATTAATTCATGAGACCTTTGGGGTGTATTTAATTTTCAATGGGTATTCGGGTCAATAATTAAAACATTTTCATATGAAATTCGGGATGCGATTTAAAACGTTTGGAGACAATTTTAAGGTATTATGTCCCTAGAGGTTCGAGGCTTCGCGTAAAGGATTTAATTAATGTGTTTATGATCCTCCAAATATTATTATAAAATTTATTTATGAGGGGAGTTTTTCGTAATGACGTTAAAATCTTAAAATTTTACTAAGAGCAAGTATTGAATAATAAAAAAAATCAATATACAGGTATAACAGAATTCATTAATGAAATCTATACTACTATATAAAGCTGAAGAGTTTGTTTGTTTGTTTGAACGCGCTAATCTTAGGAACTACAGGTTCGAATTGAAAAATTATTTTTGTATAAGTCCATTTATCGAGGAAGGCTATATAACTACGATAAATAGTATTATATATAAGCAGTGTCCAGTACCGCGCGCCCCACTTGTAATATTAGTAAGTATATTATAATTATGCCACATAAAATTACGAGGTACCGCCAGTTTTTATAAGAAACGCTTAGTAATCACAAAAATCGTATGGCCTTCTAATTCTAGACTAGTACTAACTACACAGTACATAACCGTACATGATACATAGTACAAACTGCATACTAAGTGCAAATAATAGTGCATACATAGCTCAGGCCGAAACTGATTACATATCGGTATCAACTTTCGATAAGTCTTTATCTACGATTGATTTGGTCATGAATGGAATCTGATCAGAGAGTAAAAGGGTTACCATAACACTTACTCAAGGTGGTTCGTCTGTAAACGATTTGTTCCAATGATTTTACCGGCGTCTTTTTTTCCCATCTTTTTGCTGCCTAATTTTTTTTTTCCAATTCTTTTCTGTGCCTCGTACAATGCAATGTAGTATATATTTATATGTATATTGTGTATATGTATATATCTATATTATGTATATGTAAGTATTTAAATTTTTAGTTTAATTTCGCAAGTGGTGTTCACTTATAAATGTTGTACACATTTATCATAAACTATTTTATATTATTAAGTAGGTACTTACTGTAATTATAATAATGTAATCAACGTAAGTGAACCAAATAAATAAATAAATAAATAAATAAGATCTAACTGCTCGTCTAAATCTAAAGTAATATGTACAAAAAGCAATTTCATTAAGAGAATTGTAAAATTAATTAGTGGGCCATAATGCCGGAATATAAAGCTTTCGTTTTACGTTTATGACTTAAAATAAGCTGTCAACAATTTTAAAAGCAGGATATAACAACAAACACAAAATATGAAACGACCTTTCCCTTTTAAATTAAACGTATATATCCTTTAATTTACATTTATTTTTTTAACTAGCTGAACCAGGCACTCTTCGCTGCGGCGAGCGTGTTGGTCGTACACGGTATTGGTCATTTCTTATATTAATATTATTTCTTTTCTAAAATATTAATAGTTTAAGTTAACCCTTATAACATTATCTATCTGCCAGTGAAGGTTCCATCAAAATCGGTCCATCCGTTTAAGTTTTTAGCCGGAACGAATAGACAGACTTACAAAAAAATTAAAATTGGTTTTGTTGTTATCTACACAATTACTCGACCGATTTTAAAAATTCTTTCACCTATAGAAAGCTACATTATCAGCTAGAAACATAGGCTACTCACCTTGCCCCTATCTCCCCCTTTACCCCTCTCCATACAAAATTGCCGTTTTCCACGAATAATATTTTATAAAGAGACCCGGACGAAGTCGCGTCTAACAGCTAGATTGTATATACTTTGGTGAAAAGCAGTTTTTTTGACATTACAACTTCAATTTTATTTATTAGTATAGATATCAGAACCCAGGACAAGAACGCAGCTAAACAAATGTTTAGTTATGAAGAAGATATTGTGTTCTTCAGTCAGACATCATTCAGTATATTCTTACCTCCAGAGACATCGCACTTGAGCGTGAAGGTATCTCCTTCGACATAGGGGCCGACGATGGCTTGTTTCACGTCACCCTTATCGTCTGTGATTACCATTTTACTGGGTGGAACTGTGGAAAAAAAATTAATTAGACATGTCACTTCGTGTTTATAATTCAAATTTAATATTTTGTAAATTTAATATTCAATATTAAACCGCGGGTAACAGACAGTTCGAGTATAGGTACTACAGTCGAATTTTTTAATCGATGGACTAAAATGACAGCTAGAATCGACCTTTTTTTTTAAATGTTGCTTGCATAAAGCGTACCTAGTGTTATATATAAGCGAGCTTATATAATATAACACTACGCTTCATATAAGTGTGTGTTATATATGTGTTATATATAAGTGTTATATATTATTTATATGCGAGCTCGATCATTTATAAGTCGATGGTCGAGTTGTATCGATCATGTTATAAACAAAGAGAACAAAATAATGGAACTCGACCATCTTACTGACGACGCGACAGACAGTTTTATAATAAGTGTAACAGACTCGTATTTCTGAAACTGATTATTTAGAAATTGATAGTGATTAAGTAAGTTCGGTTTTTTATTTTATTTTTCCATTTACTCTTTCAATAGGGTATTTGCCTATTTTCATAAAGTGTTTAAATTTAAGTATTGATCAATTTTAAGCTATAATTTTTTTATTGTTGTTATCCGGTTATCATTTATGCAAAACAAAAAATATATAGCTTGATCAATAACTAAGTTTAAACACTAAACTTTCTATCGAAAAACAGGCAAATAAGTATCTATCTTGACGTATCTATTTCCTTCACTACAATTATTATTATAAATACACGCTGCTTATGCTACTATCAACCCAAATTCAAACTAACAAACTTTTATTATAAAATAAAAACGGGACGAGTGCGAGTTGAACTCGCGTGAAGAGGGTTCCGTATGATGTCACCTATCCGCACAATATTGAGTGATTTACCATGTTATTTTCATATCATGGTTCAGTAGTTTCGGAGATAAGGGGAGGGGGGGGGGGGGCGGACAGACCGACACACGAGTGATTCTATAAGGGTTCCATTTTTTTATTCGGACGTACGGAACCCTAAAAAGGTTGAATCACGATGTTTACTTAATACTCGATCACTCAGAATACAACAGTATTTTTACATTACCATAAAATGTCATTTTAGTCTTTCGAATTAAAAATCCGATTAAGTATAAGTAAAAATGTAGATTAAAAATTCAGTTTAAAAAAATATATATTTTAGAAGTATTATTCAAATTATTTTCCTTATAATCACGATTAGAATTATGAAAAATCGGTGGCCCATCACGCAATGGGTAATGATTCAAGCATAATTCCGCGAGTTTCCTCGTGAAAACGAGATTTACATAACAAACAACACCGAACAAAGAATTTGGGGCAAAGATTATACATTTCATTTTACATTATATAATTTAAATAAAGTACAACAAAAGAGAATTGTTGGTTAAAATTTATATATAACACAAAATTCGCTTGTAAAATACTATCATAGAACAGAGGATGTAATGCAATTACTGTATTTGAGGACGTTTATAAAATGGGTCACGCTTTATCCGGGCTTTTCATGTTCTTTAGAGAAAAAAATTGTAAACGGGGTCTGCGAACAAGCGAATATACTCTTTAATGCTTATTACTTAACGTAACTTACAGCTTATAGCTTAATGTTGTAATTTAAAAGTAACTTATTTAAGTTTAAGTTATTTCATTTCCTAGTGTTTTATTTTTTATAACTGTTCCTGTTTCAAAAAATATAATAAGACTGAGGTTTATAATTCCATATATTTAATACTTCGCACACGTAATAGGGAATGTGCACAAAAAAAAATAATATTTTCATACGATAGGTTATTATATCGTTATATAACCGTAAAAAGTATTCAGCGCCAAAAAAAAACAGAAATTTAGTAAGAAAATGAAATATTAAAATTAACTAACAGCTACGGGCATTTTAAATATCCGCCCTTTTGGCGCCCTTGTCGTGACGTCACAACACAAACAATAACAATCAAATGTTTAAAAATCACAAACATCTACACGCCCATTGACATTTTAAAGACTTTGACGTCACATTCGAACGGACGTTTCAAGTATTTTGCCTTCCTTACTTCCTTAATCGTTACACGGAAAAATGAGTCAGTTAGTACGACCGAGTAAAAAAAACATTCGACTTGTGCAAAAGGCGGAAACAGCGGGACACAGCCAGTTCTTCATAGAATTAATACGATAACGATTTTGTTACGATTAGAATAGGAGACTAGAATAGAAGACAACTTCAATCAGAGAACATGAAGTTCACACTTTGATGCGGCCTGATATCGCAATTCTAGCGCCTTTGTTGTGGTGCACCGGAATCGCGCACTTTGTGCTACCTCACTGCAATTTCATTCAATAGACTGAATGCACTACTTGGGAAATACACAGACACGTTATTGTTTAAACAGATGCTCGCATCGTAAATACAGTTAATTTAACATTTTAATGAGTGGAATTCAGTTTAGATTTTTTAACAATATAATAGGTTGGGGAAAAAGTTTTTCGCATCTATTTTCTATAATATTATAAAGCTGAAGAGTTTGTTTGTTTGTTTGATTGATTGAACGCGCTAATCTCAGGAACTACTGGTTCGAATTGAAAAATTCTTTTTGTGTTGGATAGTCCATTGCTATAGTCTAAATAACATCAAGCTAAGACCAATTGGAGCGGAGCTTCAATGAAAAATGTTGCCAAATCGGGAAAATTAATCCCCTTTGAGAAATTCCGTTGCGTGTGCTACGTAAACGGTTAAAGTTAAGTAAAAATTATGTATGACGAAATTGTTCCCCTTTAAAACTTCTAAAAATAAGTCCGCAATAGCATATTATGTCTATCTTTTAAGGTTTTTTTTTTTTTTTTTTTTTTTTTTTTTTTATTATAGATGGGTTTGCTCTTGACCAGCATCTATCCATGTAGGAAGGATGAGGCCGAAGATGGAGCGAGCTCACCCAGAAGATGCCTATTCACTCGAACCTTGAAAAGATTTGGGTTATATGAGCTCGGAAATACAGACGCCGGCAGGGAGTTCCAATCCTTAGCAGTGCGCATCACAAAAGATGTTTTAAAGCGCTTGGTCCGAATTAGAGGGATATCGACAAGGTGAGGATGGTAACCAGCCGTACTTCTGCATGTCCGATAGAAGAAAGGGGAAGGCGGTATGATCTCATGCAGCTCTCGAGCACACTCTCCGAAGTACATCTTATAGAATACACACAGACAGGCACCTTTGCGTCTATGTGCCAGGCTATGTGCTCTGCAGCTTAGCTTAGCTTGACTCACTATAACCTTTATTATGGTAATCAAATTTAGCGAAGGTGTTTTTATAAGCATGGTATTAATCCTTATCCAAATAAATACGTTATTCATCAAAAGCATTTAATTTTGAACAATATTGCCCTTGACATCATTTGATTTCAATGAATATCTTAGGAGATATCTTAAAAAGTACGCGGGAGAAAATAAATTCAAGCGGTCTCGCACCAACGCGACGCGAACGACGGGACTCGCTTGATGCAGACGCAAGCGTTATGTTACACATGTGTTTTTCGTTTTTCAACGCCACCCGCTATTTTTATATAAAAACTCAAAGTTCATTTACATTTAATTACAGTATACTTATATGTTTCATTTTGTTCGATGCCTTTTTGCCATTTTGTAGGCAGATATGACAACATTGCTGTAGAAATTTTGGGAGTTCTGATCAAAAAACGTGACAAGTAGTTTTGGCAGTCCTCTCTTAATGTTAATCTGACAATGCCTAAAGAATTCTGAAGAGACCGAAACTGGTGGAAATCTGAAGGTGCTATATGCCGGATGGGATGCATTAAGACCTCCCAGCCAAACTATCTTAATTTTTGCTGAGTGGCTAAACATGTGTGTGGTCTAGCGTTGTCGTGATGAAGGACCACACCCTTTCTATTGATCAATTCCGTTCGCTTTCTCTCAACTTCTTGCTTTAATCTCATCAGTTGTTGGCAGTAGAGATCCGAATAATGCCCTTCCAATTCTACCATACACATAGTAACACCTTATTGCGAGTTAACCTGGGTTTTTGGCACAGTTTGTGAAGCCTGACCGACTGTTGACCACGACCTTTTTTGCACGTTCTTGTCGTGCATGATCCACTTTTCATCACCAGTTATCAACCTCTTCAAAAACGGTTCGGTTTCATTACGTGTCAATAAAGAATCGCAAATGAGTACAGATGATGAGTTCTTTTAGTGAGCTCGTGTGGCACCCAAATATCGAGCTTTTTTGTTTCAAATGGATCAAAACTGTTTTGTGGTTAATTCTTAGTTCTTCAGTTAATGTCGCAACTACTGACATGCCGAGCTTGATCCACTTTTTCAAAAATTGTGTCCATTTTATCCGTAAAATTTCGTTGCATTTTTTCCTTTTTTGTAATAAAATTGTAAAATGTATCGAATATCTTCTTCACTCATTTTGACAGAAAGAAAAACAAATGAAAAATGGTACGAAACAACATTTTACTAATTTTAACCTTTTTAATGTCATCAAAACTAGTTAGATACAAATAGTACAGTCAAAGAGATTTTATTACCAGTTTATACATATTAAATGCCAAAAGACTTTTTACCCGACCTAATATAAATGACGAATAGTAAAATTTTATATGTTGTTGTTTAATTAGGATAACAAAGAATATTCTCTCGTTAAAATTATAGATTTGTTTTTTTATTTACTTTTTTTAATCGTATTTTTTTTCAAATTGAATGTGTGCTATTTTTTTATTTGTAATTTGTGCCTTTTTTAAATTGTACAATTATTGTTTAATTTGTTTTAAATTGTAAAATGTCTTTTGTAAAATTTTACTGCCTTTTCCTTGAAATAACGTGTTTGTTGGTGGTTGCAAACCACACGTTATGATTTGCAATAATGTTAGTGACCTCTTTGATTCCAATTACGATCGTCATTTAGTATAAAAGCATGCAAATGGCCGCGCAAATAATAATTAATTAAATGTTAATATTCAATAATTGCGTAATTAACAGAGCTGTTTCGTGTTTAATATTCATTTTAAACATCATACCGTAATAATGATAATTATACAAAATCGTACCGTCATCGTATAATTGACATTGATATTTTCAAAATGGACAACCGATCATAGAACGACAATGTGATAAACTACAGGCGATATGTTACCTATGATGAGGCTCTATAATTCTAGTCAGTTATTTGACATAAAAAAATTAAATTCCTTGCAATGCAAAATTTTATGTGTAAAATGCCAATTTTATGATCGACGTGGTATGTGCTGTATCACTTCCACCATATACCTATCCATATGTCTGTCACTACCGCAAGCTGTGCTACCGGTCATTTTATGAAACCGCAGTCAGTCTAAGAAAAACATCGCAAGAATAACACGCGTAGACTTATCCGCCGATCTCGCGACATTTGAATTTATTTCAGCGCTAAAATTATTAGGCAATTGTGCTAGTAATCTATCTACTAGGTCACGCTTCCCGCTCTGCGAGTGTAATCATTGAAGCGATGAAGTGCTGGAGCTTCTGGACTCTGTGTGTGACAGGCCCGTTGCAGTCTTCGCCGCCGGAGGCCAAGGACTTGGTGATTCAAGAGGTAGGTGACAGATTCTCTTTCATTTCCTCGTCCTTTGATTACATGTACTACCAACGAAAAATACAGTCCACTTTTATAATTGCTTGGCGTGACCACGTGGCTTTCTCGTACAAAATTCCTTAGTGCCTTAAAACAAAAATTTTCTACTAATGTGTGTTGTCATTGTTAGTGACGCAATGTAGCACTATTTAATTATGGGCCTCGTAAGAAAGCTAAACATAGTCTTGTATAATTAAGTTTTTTGTTACATAGTACCAAAAGCTGACGGCTGCTGGGGATTATGGGGGAGGTATATGTCAGGCAGCGTATATCCTACGGCTTTTTTTATGTTAAGATCGGCAGACAGCCTGACAGTCCACTTGATGGTAGGTGGCTACCGTCGCCTATAACACAAGCAACGCCAAAGCTGCTGCAATTGCGCTGCCGACTACAGTAGGATTAAGGATAAGGGATTAGGAGGGGGATAGAGAAATGGGCTCTGGCATCCCTTACTCACTCACCGAAACACAACAGCACACGTGCTGTTATTTCACGATGGTCTTCTGTAAGGTGGTGGTTACTGCCGCCAGACGGGCTGCCCAAATGACTGCGAAACGCAGTGTGCCCTGCCACTACTTTCCAGATCCAGACCAGAGCCAAATTTGAAAAGTTGATTTTTCAAAGTTGACCCTGCCGGGAATCGAACCCGGAAACCCTAGAACAGAGCGTTAAGGCAAATACCCCAACCACTCATCCAATGATGATGGTGAACCGTAACTACGTCTGCATTAAATAATGTTTATAATTAGCCGATTTGAGCAGTAAAGTGAAAAATATTATTCCACGGGAGTTTATTACTAATTCGAAGGGGAGTTATTTTACCGTGGGGAGACGTAATGCCCAATTTATGATGGCGAATACAGTGTGCCCCGCTACAATTAAAACAAGATTAAGGGATAAGTTAACTGTTTCTGACAATAATCATGAGTTGCACATTAGGAACGTAGAAGCATTCATTACCAAAACATTTTTTTTATGTTAAGATCGGCAGACAGGCTGACGGTCCACTTGATGGTAGGTGGCTACCGTCGCCCATAAATACAAGAAAAGCCACAGCTGCTGCAAGTGCGCTGCCGACTGGAGTAGAATTAAGGGTAAGGGAATTGGATAGTGGGCTCTGGCATCCCTTACTCACGCACCGAAACACAATAGCATACGTGCTGTTATTTCACGGTGGTCATCTGTAAGGGGGTAGTAGTTATTTCACGCCAGACGGGCTGCCCAAATGACTGCGAAACGCAGTGTGCCCTGTCACTACTTTCCAGATCCAGACCAGAACTAAATTTAAAAAGTTCATTTTTCAAAGTTGACCCTGCCGGGATTCGAACCCGGAAACCCTAGAACAGAGCAATCACCTTAACCACTCATCCAACAGACTAGAAAACAGACTAAAACAGACTTTTTAGAAGTTCTCACATACATTCAAGACTCAAGATGGACCTAAGGGTCGTTGGTTATTTAAGTAATTCAGATAAAATACATATATTTTTTGATGCAGACAGGTATGCTGAATTGGATTTCCGACTTTGAATAATTACATTGTAATTGAGTTCTACTAAACATTGTGGGGAATTTCGAGTGGTCGTCGCGTTGTGCTCACATAGAAAATTAAATTTGCGGGGCTTGCGGGCTTTTCAGGAAACATTTGCGGACATTTCACATTGTCATTCATACTTTTAATTGACACAGAAAATTAGTGTGTCCCTAACAACTTCGTCTTGTTGTTACTATGTCGATATTGCGTTGTATGCTGAAACTTTTCCGTCAACGATTTATTTCAGAATAAGCCGACAAATTATTCGTCCCAATTTATTGGTTTTCGAGTTATCTATCACTTTATTTAAGCCTTTATTGTTGACACTAACTAAAACGACTTTAATTTTTAAATATATTATACATAATCACACAACGGATTTTCCGGTTTAGTTATTCAGCGTGTCTTGTGACACATAGGCCTCCTCCAGCTGCTTCCACTCATTCCTATTTTTCGTCCTCCTTGACCAAATTGCCCCACCAATTGTCTCAATATCGTAGACCCATCTTTTTGTTTGTCTATATCTTTTTCTCTTGCCGTCTCGTTGTCGTTGATATAATTTGGGTCCATTTTGTCCTGCTGTCTCTCATCATGTGTCCTGTCCATCGCCACTTCAATTCCTTTATTTTCTTTAATATATCATCCACTTTTGTCGTAGCTCTAAATTCTTCAGCTCTTTTATGATGTCTTAACGTGACCCCTATCATACTCCCTTCGATTCCCCTTTGGCACGTTCTTTTTTATCATTTTAGTCAACATTTGATACACTTTTCAAGTCCATTCGAGTGAGAAATCACAGCACAATAAATTTGTTCCAGGTCTTTATAAGCAGTTAGGTTAGTGTTAAAAATTAATTTTCAATTCACTTTGAATTATAAAATTTACCCGAGACAGTATCGTTGCACAAACTTTATACGTTGCACCCAAATTGCTAAATCTCTTCTGACTTCATAAGTAAAGAATAATTAAATTACTTGAAGCATCATTACTATGCAGTCGTTTAAGAAGTCGGTCGTAACGTGTCAGTAGAACAGATCGTATCTTCGTTAAATTGTATAGGTACAGATATTGTTAAGAGTTTCCAGTTGAGGAACATTGTGAACTGATTCATTTTACTTGAGAATTAGTTCACCCAAATTTCTAGAACAGGTCACTTCAAACATACTAAAACACATACTTTAATATGTTTTCTTTTTTCTTTTTTTATGTTAGATCGGCAGACAGGCTGACGACGGTCCACTTGATGGTAGATGGCTACCGTCGCCTATAACACAAAAAATACCACAGTTGTTTCAAGTGCGCTGCCGACTAAAGTTGGATTGAGGATAAGGGATTGAGAGGGGATAGGAAAAGCGGTTCTGGCATACTTTACTCAATCACAACAGTGAGTAAGAGATGCCAAAACACAAAAGCACACGTGCTGTTATTTTAGGATGGTCTTCTATAAGGCGGTGGTTAATGCCGCCAGACCGCAAAATGTACTGTGTACTGCCATTATTAAAATGATAAACAATAATATTTCACCTTGATTTAACAAATTATTATTCACGAAGTGAATAAGTTCAGTTTTCCCATGGGCGCGTTTTACCCAATACGACATCACTGCTATTACTTATAAAAGCTTGCATTAGGTAAATTTGAGGAATTTTTTCTGGAACGACGTATTTGACAAGGCGATTCTATCTCGCCCAAATTATTCTGAGCATTTTTTGAGACTGAATGGCACGAAAATACTTCAGCACTAATAAAAAATTGCTCAAAGTCGCACGGTATATAACAGAAAATATATATATTTTTTTTGTGTTATACCTGTAATCCTGTTGACTAATATCAATGCTTGTCGATTTTATAAATTGAATCGATAAGAGGAAAGCCAACACTGGAATGAAATGTTCGTTTTTTAAATGAAATAATGAAGGATAAAGACATTCCCTTCTATCCATGTAGGAAGGATGAGGCCGAAGATGGAGCGAGCTCACCCAGAAGATGCCTATTCACTCGAACCTTGAAAAGATTTGGGTTATATGAGCTCCGAAATACAGACCCCACAGGGAGTTCCAATCCTTAGCAGTGCGCATCACAAAAGATGTTTTAAAGCGCTTGGTCCGAATTAGAGGGATATCGACAAGGTGAGGATGGTAACCAGCCGTACGTATGCATGTCCGATAAAAGAAAGGGGAAGGCGGTATGATCTCATGCAGCTCTCGAGCACACTCTCCGAAGTACATCTTATAGAATACACACAGACAGGCGACTTTGCGTCTATGTGTCAGGCTCTGGAGCTTAGTTCTTATTAGTGTATCATCGCCAATGAGCCTCCTAGCCCATTAAAAACAAAAGAAAGCCTTCTGCCATGCACACATATAATAAATAAGTTATGGTTGCCATACATATATGGGCACTAACGAAATGACTGTTAAATATAATCTTCTGCCAAAATTCTATAGAGGGAAGTTTAATTGCTTCTTAAGACTTCGAAGAAGTAAATAATATTGATAGAAGCTAAACATAAAAATAATCCATTCGATACACTCTTTTTATAAATAATAATTATTAATAAATATGTCAATTAAACTGTTTCAAGAGAAATAAAGAGTTATTTTAATTTTTAAATTATTTTATAATGTTTAAAAAGTTAACTAATTGTAAAAAAAAAAACATTAAGTACTCACCAATAACGGTTAGATTCACCCTGGAATTCCTAGTTTGCGCCTGTTTAAAGTCAACCCGGCACCGATAGACTCCCTGGTCCAATGCTTTAACACGATCTACTCCTAATTCTGCTGGTCTTCTCTCAGGTAAGAAGTAAGCTCTTGACGCGAAGACGCTCTCGTCTGACCAACGCTCTGCGACACCGAAATCCCTTTCTCTTGCGTCGACGCTAAAAAAACACATTTTATTTAAATTTTATTCATAATTTTCTATGGATTTTACGATAAATCTTCACGTATAATTATTAGACTATTTTTTTTATGTTAAGGTTGGCAGACAGGCTGACGGTCCACTTGATGGTAAGTGGCTACCGTCGCCTATAACACAAGCAACGAAAAAACTGCTGCAAGTGCGCTGCCGATTGCAGTAGGATTAAGGATAAAGGATTAGGAGTGGATAGGGAAATGGACTCTGGCATCCCTAACTCACTCACCGTAACACAACAGCACACATGCTGTTATTAACCCCTATCTACCTTTAAAAATACTACATCATTTATTATATCATTAATCGTATTATTGGTTTAACAAACACCTGTATACATTCATGAAATAATTTTTCTGTATACATTGAAAGCAGTTTTAGGTCAAATAAGCTACGACTGGTAATTCATTAAAGTCGGAAAAATACCTGTAAATTGGCGTGCCAAGGTCCTCTCTGTACCAAAGCACAAGAAGAACTGCGTCGTCTTCGTCTTGCGTGGAAATGTCGCAAGGAAGGTATACTGGCTCGCCAGCGACAGCCACCACTTGTGTTATTGGTACTGTAAAGAAAAGAAAAAATATTGAAAAAAAAAATAAGAAATGATTTTAATACTAAATACGAAATTATGCCCGAGATACACATGGGATGTTTTTCAAGTTAGGATAGCAAGCTAGTGTTAACTAGCTAGCAAGCTATTAACAGAACAGAACCAGCTTCCTTTCTGGGCTAGTAAGCTGTATATGTACTTTGATTTAAGTATTACTTAAGTGTATCTGATTGTTGTAATTTTATATTTTAAAGATGACAAAAATAATAGTATAATGAGTTTCTTTCGGGGTTTCTTCTCAGGATCGTCATCTTGGCTTTTTTTCCGAAAACCTCGTAAATTTAAATTTAGCTGGTAAATTTAAATGACGATCATAAGAGTTTCTTGGAGAAACCTAATTGATAAATAAATATTTTGATTTTGATTTTTTTTTATTTTGAAAAAAAAAAAGTAGTAAGCTAGCGACTCAAGCCAGAATTGTTTAATAGGATGGGATTCTATTTTTTGAGCTAGTAGATTATTTTACTATCCTGGCTTGTGTACTAGCTTATGTGGCCGGCGAAGTACCGAGATTGAACTGTAGAATGCCACCATTCCATATGTACGCCACCATGTAAGAACTAGTATAACGCCATGTAGTGATATGAGCACTACAAAAAATATGTGTCGAAATATTGACAATGGATATACAAGTTATTACCAAAGATGTAAAGAATAAAATTCATGCGATTCCTCATTGCGAAGTTCTTTTAAAAGTAAAACAGATGATCCACGTCCATTACTTCTTAAAATCCTTGGTCTTCTCCATAGACGTTTTTTTTAAGCCTACATCTTCTAGTAATTCGTCTAATGCGAATTGGCATAGTTTCCTAAGTACTGTTTCAGGGGAAGTTTTTTTTTCTTCATTTTACTTCACGGACGTGTTGTTACCCTAGTCATTGCAATGGTTATTGGCTTAAAATTATCTGTCAGCATTAGCATGTTGCAAGCCGAGACAGTATAGCACAGTCTCTAGCTTGCTATCCTAGCTTGAAAAACTAGCTTCGAGTATCTCGGTATATCGGTGAGAAGCGGTTTGAAGAGGTGAGCTGTGGTGAGACAGCTGAATCGGTGAAATGTAGATTCCCAACTTCAAAGCCTGCAGCATCGCCGAAAAGTAGCTTGCCTATCGATTTTCTATCGTCTACACTATGAAGAGTGTGCATCTATTCTGTACGAATTAATCCAACCGGAACCGTTCCACTTGCGGACCACTAGGCGTGGGCAAGGGTTTCATCCCTTCGTGGTCGATGTACCTCGATCAAGCACGAAGCGTTTCAGTTCCACCTTCCTTGTTCGGACTGCTAAGGAGTGGAACTCATTGCCTGCGTCTGTGTTCCCACAGAACTACAACCTCGGGGTCTTCAAAACCAGGGTAAATGGGCATTTACTGGGTAAGCGTGGTCCACCTTCGGCCGCATCTGCACCTCACATCAGGTGAGATAGTGGTCAAGCGCTACCTTGATTTAATAAAAAAAAATGAAATGTCTAGTTTATAGTTGGTTATGGTTTATGTACACTGATGATTTCTGCCGACCTTAGTACGATAAAAGTTTAAGGAATAGGGGAAAGGGCTCTAGCACCTATTGCTCACTCACTATAACAAGCAGACGAGCTGTTATTTAATGGTGGTCTTTTAAGGGGGAAGTTACTGTCACCAGACAGGTAACCCATTTTATGACCACCAACGTAGTATACGTATTTTTCTTCCGCTACTAATAGGGGATCGGACAGTAATCAGATTAAAATCTAAAATGTACTTAGAAAGAAAATATATATTTTTTTACGATTATTTATCGAATAATAATTTAATATAATTCATTTAAATATTTTTAAATGAAGAAATAAAATTTTATTATTTACAATATTTTTAATCTATACTGAAAAACCAATCACAGTGCGTGACGTCATTTGTGGGCAATCATTGTCTTATGCCAATGCAACTGTTTTGTTATGATATGACCACAAATGACGTTACGCGCTCTCAGATGAACTATCGTGGCGTTTTGGGGGCATTTTCAAACAAACAATATTAAAACATGATTTTGAGTACCTAAAAGGCTATAAATAAGTAAAATAGTATTTTTTATGGGAATAAATATCCATGAAGATTAATTTAAAACACTTTCTGAAAATTTGTCCGATCCCCTATTATGGTCCTTAATTAATTAAACTATTTTGAATTATACTGATGCAATTTACTTGTTCATCAGTATAAGTACTTGTTTGATTTTCCTTATTTCCATAAGCTGCTTAATAGATTCAAACAAAGGATTTCCTTTAGAGGTACTTTTATTTTATAAACTAACTAATTAAATGAAATTAATGGAGAGCGTGTATACACGGTGTGTGTGTGACTGTGAAATTGTGTGAAAAGGAAGGGGGCTTGAGAGCGAGACAGGAGATAATTTTAAGTAGTTTACTTGAATACTACTGGTGTACTTTGGAGAGATATTGTAGTATGGTAATTAGGTGTACAGGCTACACAGTGTCTTATGTTTTTTACTATTTATGATTTCGTGACATTTCACGTGATAACATATTTAGAAAAGCCACAGGTAATTAATTCTTCCGAAGCCCATCGATCTGCGATAGACCTGGGGCCTTAGACAAAGTAGCATTCGCTCCGTAGCGATGCGATATCGAAGTTCTTCATGTTCTCAGAGACAAAGGAATCGACACTGTAACACGTGATAAACACGTGATACCTTGTCATGATTTCTTTGTCTCCGAGACGATAACGAACTTCGATATCGCATCGCTACGGAGCGAATGCTACTTTGTCTAAGGCCCCTGGAGATAAAAATATTATTTATCGTTTCAACTTCGTTGTTAGAATTAATCTAAGTGGATTCTCGAAAGTTCTAACAACATCTGGAGCATTTTCTTCGATAAGTACGGGATATAAATTTTGTAGTTACGCTTAGAAGATATTGCGCTACTCACTGCCGTAACAAATAACACCTGGTCTTTCGATACCGTTTCAAGATTCCAATTTTTCATTTAACCGCCTAGTTCAAATTCAAGTGATATCATCATACGATAATGACAATTAATAAATCACAGAAATACTTTCTGAAGGACGCGCGGCGTGGTAAGCAAAGATCGAAAAAAAAAATAACAGAGAATAATACCCGAGACAAGTGATAAAAAACTTTTTTTTTATTTTTTTATGTTAAGGTCGACAGACAGGCTGACGGTCCACTTGATGGTAGGTGGCTACCGTCGCCTATAACACAAACAACGCCTAAAGCTGCTGCAAGTGCGCTGCCGACTACAGTAGGATTGGATAAGGGATTAGGAGGGTGATAAGGAAATGGGCTCTGGCATCCCTTACTCACTCACCGAAACACAACAGCACGTATATGCTGTTATTTCAAGGCGGTATTCTGTAAGGAGGTGGTTTTATTGGAATCATAACAGTGTTATGTGCATTGATGTATTGTTACGGTAAATGTAATTAGTGTGGTTAGTATTAATAACAACCGGTCTTTATTAACTATCTCATGAAAATGTGATGAAAATTTATCACTTTTACTGGTTGCTATTAATAATTTATTTTTATTTTATTTAGTTATTTTATAATTTATCTTTTAGTTATTGATAACTAAAAGAAAATCATGTACTATGAATAATTATTCGGTATTATATTAAAATTAAATAGAAACGAAAGTAATAAAATTATATAATTATATAATTATAAAATCAACATTAAAATGTTGATTTTATGCCTCTATTGCTCGAAAGAGACGCTTAGCGTACGTTATATTTGAATATTTATTACATTTACCAAAAGTAAGGTGTAATTATTAATAATAAGCGGATAAAGTAAATAATTCCTGGCTTTTACCTTTAATCTTGGTAATTATTAATAATTTTCAATTATTCACACTTACTCTAACATGTAACAAGAATGGAATGAACCTTATCCCGTAAATATTTCTCGAAATAATAGTGGCGACATCTAGTAACATCCATTCCAATTGAATAGGCAGTGATTTTTCAATTAAATATGTATATTGTGACGAGATACCGCTTTGTCATATTTAAGCTTATTTCCTTTTTATTTTAATGCCGATGAAGAGCATACAAAAAAAACTTGTAAGGAGGTTATACCTATTATAGCTTATTTATTTTTTAATTTATTTATTGAATTTATTATCAAAAATCTGAAGGCATATCTTATACTTTAAAGAAAAATTAACAGGTAATTAGTTCCACACTTATATTCTACTTCAATAAAGTTTGAAACTTAAATAAAATTAATATCAAAATAGCTAATTTAAAAATAACGTGAAGATTAAACAAAGAAATATTTGTATTACAAAAAAAAATAATCAGACAGCTATAATAGTTATATCACGGCTTTCAAAATTGGTGTATATATTTAGTAGATATGTGTATGAAAATGTGTGTGTGTATAATGTATGTGTTGTGTTTGTTCTCTGTTCAGTAGAGCTTGTTCTATGAATCTTTAAATATGCTTTAGGGGAAGAAGGGCGAATATAGTGGAATTAGCACTGGCAACTTTTATATCCACATCAAAATCATTGTTATTTTTACAATATCTCATGTGAGAATTCAATATCTCATGTTATTTTAACGCCGTTAAACTGTCTAACGTTAGCGTTAACGTTCGGAATCAGGTATGTATGTCTTGCCACTAGGGATGGGCTATATTTATCGATATTGGTGAAATATCGATATTAAAATCAAAAATATCGATAATCACAACTTGTAAATATCGAAATATCGATATTTTTAACATAATATCGTTATTGTTTTTTTTTTATTTATTCAATATTTTACAAAATAGAAATGTATCACGGAGTTCATAAAATATTCATTGTAATATCTAAAAAATATCAAATTTACGCTAAATTACGTTATGAATATATGGCAACTTGCCACTCTTCAAGTCATACGAGAACTAATTTGGCGTTTAGGATCAATGGCAGCATTTGTAATGTATTAGAGAGAGAGAGAGAGAGAGAGACTTGCTTCTCAATAATTTTTTTAAGACATGATGGCCATTCTTCACAGCTGTATGTACGACTTCAACTTGAATTGAGTTTGCTAATGTAAACACAGTGCCGCTACCAATTTCGTTGTATTTTTGGCGTGTATTTTTTGGGCTCGATCCACTGGGGCTTTGTTGGTTTTTTTTGTTATTGTTTTTCATTAAATTTCATCAGGGCACGCTGGTTTTAAATGTGGCGAGCCATCTTTAAACTAACAAATAAACTATCACTAACAAATAACTAGTAACAAATAACTAACAATAACTAACAATTTTAATTTTACTACATATATCTACATTAATAATTTCGTCAAGGGGTACGGTAGACTCGATTGAAATCTTACCTGAATAATAAAACATAAAAAAATAAAGATTTCGAGTCGACAACATATATCCGCAAAATTCGGATTGTCAAGTATTTTGTTAAATTCTAATGGTGCTGACAGACAAATCGCAGTCGCCATATTGGCCACTCTAGCGAAACGTCACTCACTGACACCTGTGTCCCTGTGACATCTTGAGTGGTTAATAAACGTTCCGTTTCATTCATACTAGCGCACATACGCCTCGCGACTCAGTACGTCGTCGCACCATTCATTTTAAAAACAAAGTGTCCATTACAAAGAACTGTGACTCATGTGACTGTGTAAAACGAAACGTGTTGCCGCAAACATTGAGCGAAATCTATGCCGCTTTGCCTTTAATATTCTTTGAGAACCGATAACTACAGAAATATCTACCTACATTTTGTACCTACATGTGTACATATTATACACATTACACCCGAGCGAAGCCGGGTTTTCATCTAGTCTAATATATATATATATACGCAAAATTCTCACGTCACAGTGTTTGTAACAAAACCCCTCCGTAACGGCTGGACCGATTTTGTTGAATTTTTTTTTTCTATATTTGGTAGGTAAGAGAATTTTTCAGTAAAGTATTTTGCACCCTCCTACCCCCACCCCCATTTTTAAATCGCAATTTCAGTGTTTTTATATGAACAATATCCAAATAATTTAACCGTCGTTGATTGACGTGCAGTGTCGCATCACTTTGACATATGGTTTGAAAATAAAATTGGACCCGATAGGTGGCGCCACAATCGGGTTACATTACGGGATTCGACCAGAACATCGTCTGCTGGGTCAGCTAGTATTTTTATAGATTTTGACTCCAGGACCTGAAGTTGGGAGCTTTCTTAGTAAGAGGTTTAGTGTAACAATTGTTTAATAATCCTGTTGTTTAACAATTTCTTATTTATTTTCATTAAAGTTCAGCTGTTTTAAGGTCAAGTTTACATAATTCTAACATTACTAAATTTGAATTTATCTGTCATTTACTTTAAAGACTTTTCATGGCAAATATGATGTATTTACATGAATATAGGTCGCTAGATGGGATGTCCCCTAATATATTTATTTTAAATTTTGAAGACAATTAAGTTATGGTACGTAAGTAAGAGACATTAATTGTAGTCTTTAGACAATTCTCACATTTGTGATAGAGAGACGTACCATAACTGGTACGTAAGTAAAATAGAAGGTACAATTTAGATTTAGACATCAATTTCTCTAAGTGAAAACAATTTAGACGACTAAAGTGTTTTTTACTCTAGAAATTAACTCGACAATTAAGTTATGGTACGTAAGTAAGAGACATTAATTGTAGTCTTTAGACAATTCTCACATTTGTGAGAGAGAGACGTACCATAACTGGTACGTAAGTAAAATAGAAGGTACAATTTAGATTTAGACATCAATTTCTCTAAGTGAAAACAATTTAGACGACTAAAGCGTTTTTTACTCTAGAAATTAACTCCATCGATTGAAGTCGTATCGATAAATGGATCGTCATATAACATTGTATCGTTGAATTAGTTTCCATGTACCCGTTCAACGTATTTCCTAGGAGCAGTGGCGACTCGACACGACATTCGGAAATTAATAGCATTTCCCTTATGCCGTCTCTGAGCCACGATTCCGAATGTCATGATATATTGAGATCTCGGAAGCCTATTTTGTGTGTTGTGCAGCGTTATAAGAGCAAATTCAAACTCACTGTGCCATTAAATATGTAGTTTGTCCGCTATTTTTTTCTGAACTACACAACGTTTATTGATGTGATTTCTGTTATTAATTAGGGAATTTATTTCAGAAGTGAATGAGAAATCGCGTATTATAAAGGCCATGATTGACAAATAGCTAAAACCCCTTTTTATATAGGTAGGTAGACGTCACACTAGCTGTACTCGGCCACGCTTCGCTGCGGACCATACGGCGGCGGCGGCGTGCGCATGGGGCGCGCAGTACTGGACACTATATATCGTAACGTATTTATAGTATCGTATTTATCGTAAGCCTATAGCCTTCCTCGATAAATGGATTATTCAAAACAAAAAAAATTTCAATTCGAACGAGTAGTTCCTGAGATTAGCATGTTCAAACAAACTCTTCAGCTTTATAATATTAGTATAGATATGAAAACACACAGGAAGATTTTTTTTTATTTTTTTTATGTTATGGCTACCGTCGCCTATAACACAAACAACGCCTAAAGCTGCTGCAAGTGCGCTGCCGACTACAGTAGGATTGGAAAAGGGATTAGGAGGGGGATAAGGAAATGGGCTTTGGCATCCCTTACTCACTCACCGAAACACAACAACACGTATATGCTGTTATTTCACGGCGGTATTCTATAAGGAGGTGGTTACTGCCGCCAGGCGGGCTGCCCAAATGACTGCGAAACGCAGTGTTCCCTACCACTACTTTTCAAATCCAGACCAGAGTCAATTTTGAAAATTACATTAAAATTTCCAAAGTTGACCCTGCCAGGAATCGAACCCGGAGCCCCTGAGACGTTAGGCAAGAACTCTTGCCACTCATCCAACGGGCCTCTCACAATTCACACGCACAATTTTTCTGAAGTAATAATTGAAAACTCACTTTTAATTTCATTAAGTACATTACATAATTAAATATGTATATTGTAACTTTCTAGACTTTTGCGCAAAGGGTTTTTTGTAAGCTTTGGCTATGCGTTGATAGTCAGTACACCGTATACGAGTAGATTAAAATGTTTTATCCAAGTTTAAGTGCTCTAAGCTTTTTATTATTAATAAAAATAAAATAAGATTTCCACATTAAATGCATATATAATAGGGGATCGGACAGTAATCAGATTAAAATCTAAAATGTACTTAGAAGGAAACTATTTTTTTTTTTACGATTATTTATCGAATAATAATTTAATATAATTCATTTAAATATTTTTAAATCAAGAAATAAAATTTTATTATTTACAATATTTTTAATCTATACTGAAACACCGATCACAGTGCGTGACGTCATTTGTGGGCAATCATTGTCTTATGCCAATGCAGCTGTTTTGTTATGATATGACCACAAATGACGTTACGCGCTCTCAGATGAACTATCGTGGCGTTTTGGCGGCATTTTCAAACGAACAACATTAAAACATGATTTTGAGTACCTAAAAGGCTATAAATAAATAAAATAGTATTTGTTATGGGAATAAATATCCATGAAGATTAATTTAAAACACTTTCTGAAAATTTGTCCGATCCCCTATTCTCATTAAATTTATAACTATAATATTAAGAAAAGCCTTCATCAGTTATAGTTAGTTTTACCTTAAATTAAAGAAAGACAGAAAATAAACATCTATTTCTTATGCTAAACCATTACAAATAAAGAAAATAAAAAGCTCAATCGGGATGCGAATCTGCTGTCAGTATTTGGCAGCCAAGAGTTTGAGTTACCAAGGTATGACGAAGGTCTTAAAATTATTAAAATGTATTCATTTTCAAGATTAAAATAATATTATAATGTAGATTAAAACAAAATATACTCTTTATCCCAATAATTTCACAGTTCAGAATTAAATAGCGCATTTTGGAACCCAATCTCTTTAAAACCCAATCTCCACAAACAAATTGTCGGCTTGTCTATCATTTATCACATAAATAACAAAATATACAACCAGTTGTAAACAAAAAAAAAAACAGGCTTAAATTATGAAGATAAAAAAGCTCTTGAAAATATTCCGAGAGAAATGCGATTATAATCTACGATACAAAAGATTTTTTGTGTACAAATAAAAATCCTCTTAATGCGACTGGAATCCTCATCGATACGTTTCAAGGAAAATGCTTTCATAAAATTTCCCTGTTCTTTGTCACAGATCCATAGTCTACTTATATAGACAGAGTTGTCTTGCCTTGATGGCTTCACACTCGGATAAATCCCATTTTCTTCGGAGGCGGGAAGACAAAATTTAAGATGTACTATAACATGGCTCGGTTATATGTGTCCTACATAATAGAGCCATGTAAAATGGACCTTGAAATCTGGCGACCTAACTTTTAATTGTACTTGCCATTGGGAAGATTTGTCATAATTACCACGCTTAGCCGGCGGGTTTGTAATCGCAGTATAAAATTGCTGCTGCCCATGTCCTGCTAACCAGGGTTAGTCGTCTCTTATTATAAAAGACTCTTATTAGTCGCCGTTATCATGACATCTATACTAATAGTATTATAAAGCTGAAGAGTTTGTTTGTTTGTTTGAACGCGCTAATCTCAGGAACTACTGGTTCGAATTGAAAAATTCTTTTTGTTTTGAATAGTCCATTTATCGAGGAAGGCTATAGGATATATAACATCACGCTACGATAAATAAGTATTATATATAAGCAGTGTCCAGTACTGCGCGCCCCATGCGCACGCCGCCGCCGTATGGGCCGTAGCGAAGCGTGGCCGAGTTCAGCTAGTATCTTATACAGAACAAAAGGCTGAATAACTTTAAGTAGTACAGGTTTAACATACATATTTTGCTACAATCCTGATTTATGTCTCTTTCATGTTCCAGAGGATTTTTTTGGGAAATGCAATAAACGCTTTTAATACTATGTGTTCGTTACCATTCCGGTCGTGCTTTGCTCAAATCAAGCAACTTAACAATTGCAAGGAATGATCGTGTTTTGAGAGAATTTGGGAAAAGGCACGTAGAGATTTCAATTTTACAAAACTCAAACAATAAAAAATATAGGTTAAAAGTGGAACATTTTTTGAAAAATGCCTCTTTAATTTGGTACTGCTTAATATTAATGTGTAAGATAGAAGAAAAATACAAAATTTTAAGTTGATTGTGTAATTGCTTATACTAA
Source organism: Bembecia ichneumoniformis (assembly GCA_910589475.2). Classification (NCBI taxonomy): domain Eukaryota; kingdom Metazoa; phylum Arthropoda; class Insecta; order Lepidoptera; family Sesiidae; genus Bembecia; species Bembecia ichneumoniformis. Next base: position 2,918,356 of record OU342537.1, on the reverse strand, counting down.
ATAATAAATATATTATTCTAATGACCAGCTATCAGTTTCGCGTGGGGTGCTTTTTTATATATACTACTCAAAACAAAATAAGGGCCACTAGTTTATTTACATTTAAGTGCACTTTAGTAAACTGAAAGTAACTGATAAGTAGCATTATATTGATATTACGAACTCTTTGGTGTTTTATCTCTTTTATGCTTCCTAATTTGAAAAACATTGGCCATCGTTTTAAGAAAAAAAATAATTGAAAATTATTCTTAAGTTTTTCTTCGATTGTCTTCTTAACTTGTTTCGGTTATTTTAGGAAAAAAGTTTTACTTTTTCAATTTTAATTGATTCATTTATCATCTCGCGTTAATCATGCCACCAGTACGAAAGCACATGGATACAATTACAGCAACCAGAGCCAAAACTATGATTCAAGAAGGACGTTCTCAGCGTTACGTGGGTTTGCAGTTGGGTTTTTCTCGAAGAGCTGTCCAAAATGTATGGAATCGCTTCCAAGAGACCGGCAGTGTTGCCAGGAGACCCGGTTCAGGTACAGTTCGTGTAACAACGGCGCACGAGGATCGGTACGTCCAACTAAGTGCTCGTCGTGATCGTACAGTAACGGCCCGTAAGTTACAACACCACCTACGGCTGACAACGGGTACCCGTGTCAGTGATCAAACTATACCTAATCGATTGCACGAAGACCAGCAAATGTCAAGAAGTCGAGTTGTTCGAATTCCTCTGACTACGGTTCAACGTGCAAACCGTTTAAGATTCTGCCGTCAGTATTTGAACTGGGGGATTAACCAGTGGGGCAAGGGGCTTTTTACAGGTGTGGAGACGACGCGGCGAGCGTTTTTCGGAGTCCTGCATCCACGAAGTTGACCGTTTCGGTGGTCCCAACGTAATGGTTTGGGGTGGGATTAGTTTACACGGTAAAACCGAGCTCACCATTTTAAATGCGTTTACCGTAACTGCAGAACGTTACATCGAAGACGTCATCAGGCTTCAAGTGATCCCATTTGCACAGCGAGTGGGGCCTGGATTCATCCTGATGCAAGACAATGCCCGTGCACGCACAGCTCGATCGACCCAAACTGTCCTAGAAGGGTCTCATATTGAGGTATTACCATGGCCAGCTAACAGTCCGGATTTAAATCCAATCGATCAATTGTGGGACCAATTGAAACGAAGGGTTAGAGAGAATGAGCAAGGGGTCTACAACCAACAGCAGCTGATTGACGCTTTAAAACGTGTCTGGGAGGAGATTCCAGATGAAAACGTGAGGAATTTGATCCAGAGTATCCATACGAGGCTTCAGGAGTGTATTGTTAAGAGAGGAGGACATACTCGTTACTAAAAAGAAGAAACAAAAGTGACAAGAACAGTATTTTGTCTTTTTCCGGCGATTTCTTTTGTTCATGTTTTTCATTCAAAATGGCCAATTTCATTATGAACTTTAAAAAAACAGTTCATGATCATTATTTTAAAAAATTGTTAGCCTATATTATAACCAATAACAATATTTTGTAGTTACATAAGTTAAACAATTTAATGTCTCTATTGTTTTCATGGTATAGCAAAAAATCTTAGTGGCCCTTATTTTGTTTTGAGAAGTATATATATATACAAACCTTCCATTTTTGATTTTTTGCGAGACGCAAATCCATTCATTTTTATACATAGAAATACGAATACGGCTTATTCATACTTCTATGTTTTTATATATTAAGAGATTTGATATTAATATAAGAGACTAGCGACCCGCCCCCGGCTTCGCCCGTGGTGCAATTTTTTTATACCCTAAAACATTCCCCGTTTTTCCCTCTTTCCATTAGTGAAAACCGGATTAAAATCAGTCTACCCGATCACACGTGATGCCGTGACCAAGGAAAATCGGGTTTCATTTTTATATATAAAGACTAGCGACCCGCCCCCGGCTTCGCCCGGCGTGCAATTTTTATTTATATGAACATTCCCCGTTTATCCCTCTTTCCATTAGTGAAAACCGGATTAAAATCAGTCTACCCGTTCACACGTGATGCCGTGACCAAGGGAAATCGGGTTTCATTTTTATATATAAAGACTAGCGACCCGCCCCCGGCTTTGCCCGGCGTGCAATTTTTATTTATATTGAATATTCCCCGTTTATCCCTCTTTCCATTAGTGAAAACCGAATTAAAATCGGTCAACTCGTTCACGCGTGATGCCGTGACCAAGGGAAATGGGGATTCATTTTTATATATAGAGATAAAAATAAGATAGATTTATATTTGTATTCGTTATTGAAGTATTGTTATTTTAATGATTAATTAAAACGATAATAATTTAAATTGTTATCGTGTAATATGTTTTATTATTTATTGTTTCATTTTATTTTTCTATTAATAATTACTTTTATTTAGATTTTTTTTTATCATTACTTAGTATTAGTATTAGTACTTACTTAGTACATTGTCTCAATGAAAGAACTAAAAAAGTAAAGATATTTTAAAAGCATACTATAGATGCTATGACATCTTCGATGCTATTTTTTTTCTACTTTTTTTTTATTAAAGAAGGCTTTGCTCTTGGCCAGCATATATCGGTGTAGGAAAGATGAGGCCGACGAAAGCGAACTCACCCGAAGATGCCTATTCACTAGAAATTTGAAAAAAATAAAAATATTTTTATATTATTAAAGGTGGCAGACAGACTGACGGTCCACTTGATGGTAGGTGGCTACCGTCGCCTATGGACACAAGCAACACCCTTGTACATGTGCGCTGCCGACCTTGTATTGTATGAACTCGGAAATACAAACTCCGGTAGTGAGTTCCAATCCTTAGCAGTGCGCTTTATAAAAGATATATTTTAAATCGCTTGGTCCGAATTAGAGGGATTTCGACAAAGTGAGGATGGTAACCAGCTACGATAATCGTCGGCTCTGGAGGTCGATCGTTATTCCATGGTAACGAAAAAACAGCATCTGAAGCTTAGAAGCTTTGCAGAAACACCAAAGGGACTTTATTTGGTGTAGAGATGCGACGTAATATTGAAAAGCCGTCAAAGGCGTCAAATTCAAAGTGGAAGGAATGCTACGAAATTACTACAGACAATTCTACCGGCTCACGAAACTTGAAAGCCTTTAACAGTAAGAAACAAAGTAGAGAATGGGAAAGGAAAAAAATTTCGTAAACGACTAGGGACAGAAAGAAATTGAGAAAAATACTGAAACAGATGGTAGTGTAATTGAATCTGAGAGCAATTTTTAAATTTAAATTTGCAATAAGAAAGTATACAAATTATAATGTTTTTAAGGGATTCACTGAGGCAAGTGACATTTACTATAGAACTCGCTGGCGGCGGAGACAATTCAACAGGCCTAAAAATGGTGTTTTTTTGTTTTTACCATTAGAACATTACACAAAAAAAATAAATTTATTAATACAATTTTTTCCATCTGATATTAACTTATTAATAGGTACAGGATTCATATGCGTGCAATAAGCCGTTTTCGAGAGAATTTTCAATAAAGGTCAAATTCTTCTTGTGTTCTAACTTTTTTTGTTGAGTTTCTATTACTTTAACGAAAATTCTAATTAATACAATTGGTTCTTCACATGTTTAAGTATAATATATATTTTTTTCAAAGCAATTGTCTTGTCTATTTCTTGTAACATCTTCATTAAACAATGGATATTTTTAGTATTTAGCGTTTGTCTCCCCCTTAAACGTAAAAATTTATTTAAATTGAACTCTCAAAGTCCACCATCCACCCATCACAAAGGATCTCACTCAAAATGTAACAAGTATCACTCGTAGTCATAACAGAATTGACACAATTGCAGTCTCACTCAAACTGTAGTGATAGCGAGGAACTGAATAAATAGATAAAGCCTCATTTTAATTATTCAAATTACGCCCCCACTAGCGTCCTCAGAATCAAACCGAAAATCTGACATTTAATTTCGAGTCCTAACTCTCATAGTTTTACAGCTTTTTCTTGTTTGAACCCACTCTTGGATAGAACTGCACTCTATAGAGAGAGATATTGGCACTTTATTAAGCTTTTTGCCAATGTGACTGCAGTTTGGCAGTAATAACGTTTTTGAGCAATTTCGAAATGGGACAAAGGGATTTTTGCCTAGTTTTGTTGACGTTACCATTTTTAAAAGTGCCTTCAATCGGCTTTTTGACAAAAAACGGGATATAAGTGCGAGTTAAACTCGCGTGAAGAGGGTTCCGTTCGATGTTATATATCCGCACAATATTGAGTGGACTTCTTATAGGTTTTCCTATAAATCTATAAGTAGAAAACTAATTTCTGTATTTTTTCGGAGATGAGGGGGGGGGGGGATGGTCGGACAGACGGACACGCGAGTGATCCTATAAGGGTTCCGTTTTTTAATCGCACGTACGGAACCCTAAAAATGATTGTATTTTGCACTCTATCAACCTTTGTGCTAAGATTTTATAGTGTACTAGCTTTTGTTCGCAACTTCGTCCACTATATATTGTATCTTTCAAATTGGAACCAACCATGCAAATTCACAAAATTTCATTTCACAAATTCGGTTATGGAAATTAGCCTGAATTAACATGGTACATACATTAATTTATCTATATTACGGTTATGTTATCTGGTTTAGTATCAGGCTGTAAATGTTTATGATTTTAAGGTTATTTTTAACAAATTATTCTTCAAATATCATGAAATAGTGTCTTATTTAACCATGTACAATATTATTCATCAAATTATAATAGGTATAAACACGATTTAACAGGACTTAACTAAAATTTATTTAAAACAAAAGCTTTTTCTAACATAGAGATGGCAGGCAGGCTGCAGGTTTAGTAATACCAGGAATACCAGGGTATTACTTTACCCTCAGGTAAAGTAATACCAGGAGAATGCAAGTAAGTAATACCGGGCTTCGCAAAAATTTGTTTACAGCATATTTACAGCCCATATTGGTAGTTAGGGGGTAGCCCTAAAAGGAAATTTTTTTATGTTAAGATCGGCAGACAGACTGACAGTCCACTTGATGGTAAGTGGCTACCGTCGCTTATAACACAAGCAACGCCAAAGCTGCTGCAAGTGCGCTGCCGACTGCAGTAGGATTAAGGATAAGGGACTAGGAGATAGGGAAATGGGCTCTGGCATCCCTTACTCACTCACCGAAACACAACAGAACACGTGCTGTTATTTCACGGTGGTCTTCTGTATGGGGGGCTGCCCAAATGATTGCGAACACGCAGTGTGCCCTGTCACTACTTTCTAAATCCAGACCAGAGCCAAATTTGAAAAGTTCGTTTTTCAAAGTTGACCCCGCCGGGAAACGAACCCGGGAACCATAGAACAGAGCGTTAAGGCAAGCACCCTAACCACTCATCCAAAGGGCTCGATTTAAGTAGTAAAATATGCATGAATGAATATGAATAGAGAAATGTGTATTTTTCTTTGATTGCCTTTTAAATCAAAGAATTCTATATATTTTTTTATATTACAAATGAAATTTTAAAACTAAACGAACGGGCAGCTACTTCCCGCGCACGAGGCAGCCAGTTTAGATTTGAAATTTTATTTTTTACTTAATACAGTAAAAGTAAATACTTACTGAAATCACAACAGAAAAATATTTTCTCTAATGTAAATAGGTATTACAAATACATTCTACGATACAAGATTTCATTTCATCATTCAGAGAATCAATCCATCACTTCTGCGACCTTCCCGAACATTCAACGTCATACAATATATCACTCCAAATGGCCTTCATCCCTCCTCATGTGGCACCTAAATTAGTCATACCTGCTTGAGGGTAGGATATTTGAAAATCTGCCGTAAGAGTTTGGTACTAGATCAACTTTAAAACAATTACCTACTGAAGTGTTTGCGGAAAGATTCTGTAAGAGACAGTGAAAGATTGTAAATATAATAAATAAAATAAAATATTACACCATTTGTCCAAAAGTATTTCGCATTATTCTTTCTTATTTATTTAATAATGCCGTAGCATACAATAAATAAATAAATAGCTAAATAAATATATCGTCAAGAATAGATACACCAAATTATATAGATCCCAAAGAAAGTTTAGACTTGTGTTATGGGATAACCATACAACGGACGGGGGGCTAAACGCTATATACACAACCGGAACACAGCCAACTTTAAAAAGTTAAATTGCAAAGTTCATGTTGTCAGGAATCGAACCCGGGGCCCCTGAATCAGAGCGCTATGTTAAGAATATTAAACACTCGACCATTGGGCTCATCAGTAATTAATAAAAAATAAAAAATAAAAATAAAAAAAAAATTACAGAACAGAAGGGCGAAGTCGTTGGCAAAATAAAAAATAAATGTTCCACTGTAGATAGCGACTAGTAAAGAAATGAACATCTGTGGCTCTAGCATGAGTTTACGATTCTACACTCGCTAGCGAGAGCGTAAAACATTTATATGGAAAATTGACAATTTGACATTGACAGTTCACGATTTTCCATACAAAAGTTTTACGTTCTCGCTAGCGAGTGTAGTATCGTAAACTCATACTAGAGCCTCTGATAGGTAATTAAAGAAATGTCTTATAAGGGCAAGCGAAGGGAGTCCTAACACTATCAAACAATCTAGGTACGCATTTTTGTGGTACACTTTACGTTTAGGCTTTAACATAGTAATTTATATTCATGTCTAGATGTGTTATCTATCATAAAAATATAATTTTATAAACAATTAAAAAAAATAAAAGATTTATTAAAAAATTATTAACTGGACCGTTACTACTAACGGCATCTGTTAGAAAATTAAAGAGTTAATATCATTGCAAAGTTTAGTTAAAAATACGCAGGATTTTTTTGGTTAGATATAAATAATTCGAAAGTAATTAATTATAAATGTGGTTTTCAATTGAATCGATAATCAAACTTAATGGACTAATTAGGCATCGCGGAAATAGAAATACTATTATTTGAATAATAAACATGCCACGTATACAGCGCATAAACAACTTGTATGGCCAGAGAATGTACACACTATCCACTGCCTAAGAATACAAAATAGAACACGTAAAAGAGACATTGCTTCACATAAACAGTCACAGTGTGTTGATCACACCGACAGTAGTGGAGCTCTTTGGGAATCAAGTACTTAACCAATTGAAGAGAAACGCTGCCGATTCGCTTTCGCGAGGACACACACACGTTTTTTATTAATTTCTGTCCTGTTTTGTATATAATGTTAGTGCCTTTCCTGCAGTGAATAAAAGTCTTTCTTTCTTTCTTTCTTTCTAAACCTCTACATAGTTCCTTACATGCAACTCTACCTAATACTCTCAGGTGAGTATACTATTTATCTTGGGAATATAGCATAATTGGTTTACAAAGAACTAAAATATAACTTGGCACATAAAAATGAGAAAAAGAAGTTTTCTTGATAATTGGAGGAAAACACCACGTTACTAGGTATTATGTCTCTTGATGCGGCCAGTTTTCTTGTGGCTACAAGTGCAAGTGCAAGTGCTTCAGCCTCTTCATACGGCTAGTCTTCTTCTCAGCCTCTTCATGCGGCTTGTTCCGGGGCCAGTGGTTCTGCAAGTGGTTTTGGCCAAAATCGGTGCGGTTTATATAGGCTGGTGGAGCAATTATACCCACCAAGTTTGACCTACTTTCGATGTTACTTCCCCCTCTCCACCTCAGCCTCGTTTATTCATTTCCATTATTTACAGTTCTTATTTTATACCTTATTCTAATCAGAATCTAATTACAATAATATCTATTCCTATCCTACTAATTTACAATCTTATATACTAGAAACATCCTATTTAGAAATGTGTAGCTAGACGACAAAGCAATTGTTAGAGTCACCCAGATGCTATTGTCGGACAGCATAAAGGTGGAAGTATGGGACACCCTGTTGTCGTCTCGCTCTAACCCATGTCTGTCATTTTCTTGGAGAACAAATGCACACGAGTTTTTCAATTACAACACTTTCCACCCACTAACTATTTACATTCCGTCGCGTACAATTTATGTAAAGCACAATAAAGGAATAACATCATATTTAATAAAAAAAAAGACCAATAAAACTCCCTTCAATAGTTCGTCACAATCTTCAGTCTTTCCTGACTTATTCACCTTATTAAATGGTAGCTGATACGGAGTCACTTCACACAGGCCTAATTTTTTTTTAAACTTTGTATTATTTTTATTTTTTTACTGCAGACGACATTGCTTTCACTAACAGCCTAATCGACTTCAAAATGAAACGAAAATTCAGTTTTATCATCTTCATAAAAATTAAGCTTTTCATTTAATGTATGGTTATAGTTATTAAGGTATAAGTTTTTAAGTTTATTAAAATCAATTGATTATTATTATAAAAAAAAAACACAATTTTTGGTGCATTTTTTGTATGCAATTTGTCTACTGATACACTTTTAACGTGTGTACAAATAAACAGCGTTCCGTTTACTCACGTAGGAAATACAAACAATCCTATAGGACCTAACCTTGTTACTCACGGACTACCGCTTTGTTACCCAAGATTGTGTAAAATAAAAATGGAAGCTAAATTGGTGTATTTCTCTCCTTACAGCGATTTTAAAATATTATTACAAAGAATTTGCTATGATTGAGCTCAGAAATATAAGCAGCATTTGATGCTATCTCTTAAGCGATTTCATCGATATTATTGTTATGAATAATGTATTATTCTAGGAATTATGACTCCAGTTATTTTTTCTTTATTATATGAATTTCTATAGGCGGGTAGTAGATATTCTTGGAGGGGTGGCTTCATCGCCTATAAACACATACAGCATCAAGTGGGTAATACAAGTCCCTGCCGACTCGATAATTCAATTTCTCGTCACCTGATTGAATTTTATAATATCCCTAACTCACGTACTCGAAGTTTTAATCATATTTTAAAGATCAAAAATTCTGTTAAGTAATTCAGTTTCTTATCACATAATTGAATTTTATAATATTTCTAACTGATGTAGGTACTCGAAGTTTCAATCGTATTTTAAATATAAAAAATCATTCTTTTTTATGTTAAGATCGGCAGACAGGCTGACGGTCCACTTGATGGTAGGCTACCGTCGCCTATAACACAAACAACGCCAAAGCTGCTGCAAGTGCGTTGCCGACTACAATAGGATTAAGGATAAGGGATTGAAAAGGCATAAGGAAATGGGCTCTAGCATCCCTTACTTCACTCAGACTTCTGTAAGGGGGTGGTTACTGCCGCCAGACGGGCTGCCCAAATGACTGCGAAACGCAGTGTGCCCTGTCACTACTTTTCAGATCCTTATCCTTAATAAGGGATTGGAAAGGCATAAGGAAATGGGCTCTAGCATCCCTTACTTCACTCACGGAAACACAATAGCACACGTGCTGTTATTTCACGGTAGTCTTCTGTAAGGGGGTGGTTACTGCCGCCTGATGGGCTGCCCAAATGACTGCGAAACGCAGCGTGCCCTGTCACTACTTTCCAGATCCAGACCAGAGACAAATTTGAAAAGTTCATCTTTCAAAGTTGACCCAGCCGGGCATCGAAGCCGGGAACCCTAGAACAGAGCGTTAAGGCAAGCACCCTAACCACGGGTCTATTATTTTGAAAGTACATAATTCAGTTCTTCGTATAATATCCCTAACTCGCGTAAGTATGTACTTTTAACCATGTTTTAAAGAGCAATTCGTTTTATTATTAATCATTATTTTAGTGGTGGCAGGGCATACTGAGTTTCGCAGTCATTTGAGCAGCCCTTTAGGTGGCAGTAACCACCCCCTTACAGAAGACGATCGCAGAAGAATAACAGCACCTGTGCTGTTGTGTGTCGTAAGTGAGTGAAGGATACCAGAGCCCATTTCCTTATCCCTTCCCAATCCCTTATCCATAATCCTTCTCTAGTCAGCAGCGCACTTGCAGCACCTGTGGCGTTGCTTGTGTTATAGACGATGGTCGCCACCTACCATCAAGTTGACCGTTAGCCTGTCTGTCGACCTTAACTTATAAAAAAAAATCAAAGTCACCAATTATCTAACTCTTACTATTTGCTTTATTCATCCTAAATATTCTATTCTAACAATTTTAATATTACCCTTCCAATAATTTCAATATTTACTACATATCCCTCGCAATGTATGAAAGAATTTTCTCTTGGACATTTATAGATCGTTATAATTTCTTATTTTCTATCAACTTAGAAACCGCAATAACGCACAAAGATAAGAAAACAGGAACTACTTGCTCTTATGTATCATTTACTAACGAGAATACATTCAGTATGGACATGGCGTGATTTATATATTATTTTATTTCATTTAAATAATGTCAATTATAATTAAATTTTTTATTTAAAATATCAAAAATTTGCCAAGAAATAAGATTTGATAAATTTTTTTTAACTACCTCAAATCTTTATCGTAGTTTCATATGGACACTGACGACGACGGCATATAATTATGATTAAAAGCGACTACCATTATGTTCTGTATTCTATTGATTACTGTAGAATAAGAACTAACTACAAATAGGTAATATATATCAATTCATATAGGTAATAAATGTAAACGAGCCGTGATTGCAGGTTAAACTTTAAAAAGAAAAATTTGAACACCTAAGTACTTAGGCATTATTACTGAGGTCAAAAAAATATTTTGCCTGTACGTTTGTGTACGTTAATCTCTGAAAAGGTTTAACCGATTTGAATGCAGTTTTCACTGATGTATTGCAGCAAGCTTCCCGTAACATTTAAGTGTTTGTGTCATTCCAATCGATTCACAAACAAAAAAATTACGTGTTATTCCGAATACCACGCGTACGAAGTTGCGGGCTCAGCTAGTTAATAAGTTAAGAATTTAGTATAATATAGGTATAGTATTGAATGACTAAAATTTTAGTATTGACCATTTCAAAACCAACAACGTACTTAAAGAACACAGAGCTGCAAGATAAAATACTACACCGTATACCGGATCCTCATATTACACATATTTATGTTACAGGCCATAAATCTGTTAAAACATGATCTCAGTTTATGTAGTTCAATTTTTAGCACAACATGACTAAAAGTCGTGAAACCTGACATGACATATGAGGGAAGTAGCGCCAGGCAGCATTATACGTGTAAGGCATAAAGGTTCATGTGCATCGTAGTGTTGGAATGAGTGATTGGAGGCTTGAAGACATTTTTTTGTTAAATTTACTCCTTGCTGTTCAAATAGGTCATCTCTAAATATAAAAGCAAATTTTTTATCTAATGGGCTTGCTTGTAATAAGGGATTGTCTATAAAAAGCTTTAGCACAAATCAACGACTTTTAATAGCTGTTCTTTTTTTTAATGTTAAGATCGGCAGACAGGCTGACCGTCCACTTGATGGTAGGCTACCGTCGCCTATAACACAAGCAACGACAAAGCTGCTGCAAGTGCGCTGCCGTCTACAATAGGATTAAGGATATGGGATTACGAAGGGATAGGGAAATTGGCTCTGGCATCCCTTACTTCACTCAACCGAAACACAATAGCACACTTGCTGTTATTTCACGGTGGTCTTCTGTAAGGGGGTGGTTACTGCCGCCAGACGGGCTGCCCAAATGACTGCGAAACGTTATTATTTTTTTTGTAATTTTAAAACTCGATTATATTTTCCTATACACTTGATTAGAGTCTTTTATTGCGTCCTTCGTTAGTCATTATTTTATCTAATATTTTAAGTTTAAACATTGAACTAGATTTTCAATTACTTTATATACATTTTCGTATGTACATAATGTATACATTTTCGTATATACATAATGTATACATTTTCGTATAGTGCGGTGGTCAGCGCTGATTAAATTTTTTGTCTGAAAATGTGCTCGAATGCGAAAGTAGCCTTAAATGTGAAAATGTTATGTAAACCACATGCGTGGACTTTGAAAAATAGACGTACGTACACCCGAGTCAACACACCCGCGCCGGGTATTATGTAATTTGTATATCATATTCGTACAATACTTTTCAACTTTCTTAAATTTTGGAAAGACCCGCTATTATGGACTTTTGTCGTTGACATTATCCCTAATATACCTACATATAAGGTTGAAAACAGTTATGCCATTCTAGGTAAATTCGAGTCCGTTGTATGAGTGGTTAAGGTGCCTGCCTTAGTTCTAGGACTCACGGGTTCGATTCCCGGTAGGATACACTTTGAAAATAAGCTTTTCAAATTTGTCTCTGGTCTGGATCTGGAAAGTGGTGGCAGGGCACACTGCGATTCGCAGTCATTTGGGCAGCCCGTCTGGCGGCAGTAACCACCCCCTTACAGAATACCACTGTGAAATAACAGCACATGTGTTGTTGTGTTTCGGTGAGTGAGTAAGGGAAGTCAGAGCTCATTTTATATACTTAGATATAGATTATTCTTGCAATTTTATAAAAATGTTATGAAAGATCAGTATTTCAAATAAGATATTTACTCCCTGATTATAAATAAAAAAAAATATTTTTAAATATTATTTAAACAAAGTACGAAATTCAATAGGTATTGATAATATTACGGATTGAAACAAAAATTTTAAAAATTTAAGCCGTATAAGCCGGCCAACATCAATAATCACGAGTACCTTTAAAAAAAATACATTGATTCAAATGTACTCAACTTTTGAAGTACTTAAATAGTTGAAAATACAATGTTCATTTAATCATGTTAACTCGGCGACGGAAATGCAGATATACTCAATTCATAATATAATAGAGTAAATGGACCACCAAAGCTCGTTGGATGAGTGGATAGGGTACTTGCTTTAACGCTCTCCTAGAAAGTCGTTGGGTTTTAGCCGGTAGGAGTCCGGCATAACCGGCATCCGGCAGCGTCCCCCTTTCGCTGCTGGGTATCCATTATGGATTTCCCAACGTAAAAAAAAAATAAAAAATAAAAAGTGTTCCCTAGTTCGATTCCAGGCAGGGTCATCTTTGGGAATTAACTTTTCAAATTTGGCTCTGGATCTGGAAAGTAATGGCAGGTCACACTACGTTTCGCAGTCATTTGGCAGCCTGCCTGGCGGCAGTAACCACCCCCTCACAGAAAACCACCATGAAGTAACAGTCGCGTGCTGTTATGTTTTGGTTAGTGAGTAAGGGATGCCATAGCCCATTTCCCTAACCCTTTCCAATCCCATACCCTTAATCCTATTGATGTAGTCGGCAGCGCACTTGCAGCAGCTGTGGCGTTGCTTGTATTATAAGCGACGGAAGCCACCTACCATCAAGTGGACCGTCAGCCCGTCTACCAAACCTTAACATAAAAAAGCTCTTATTTCACTGTGAATTGATTTAATCTACACCAATTAAAGTGGTTAATTTACAGATTCTTAACGCCTTATGATCAGTTTATTAAATGTTGGGCATATTATGACTGCAGATCTCATTTAGACTTTTAAAAAAATTTATAATGATAAGTAAATCTCAAGAAAATTAATAAATCTTTATTAGCCTTTCTGAATAAAATAAATTGATAAAAGCATAAAAAATATATATTACATGAAAAACTAAAAGCTCATCTTAATACTAAAATGTTGAATAATACACAACGGACAAGCCTGTACGCATCCATAATGGAATTAGGCGAGGGAATGTTTACTATACAGAATAAATATACGGATAGTATTTATCATACAAACTCAACACTCCACAATATAAAGAAAACAGTAGAGGACTTGAACTTTCGTCAAATGTAAAAAAATAGTTCGAAAGTGATATTTTATGCCATTATTAATCAATAGCTGGAGCCCGCGACTTCGCGCACACGCATACCTGACATCTTTATCGCTTTGGCTCAGTGGCGCCCAATTTATTATATTTTTAGAGGATCCCTCGGGAATCTAACATTTTTCCACGATAAAAATTATCCTAAATGTTAATCAAAGCAATAAACCACGTGCGTGTCAAATTTCATCTAAATTTGTTCAGTAGTTTTAATGTGAAACGGTATCAAACATACATACATACATGCTCACAAACTTTCGCAATAATATTAGTAGGACTAATAATATTAGTATTAGTATTACTTAATATTAGTAATATTAGTATTAGTACTAATATTAGTGTATTAGTACTAATATTACTATTAGTATTAATTTTGACAGTAGTTTTTTGTTCTTTTTTTATATAAATATTGGCAGACACACTAATAGTACATTTATGGTTAAAGTCGCCCATTAACACAAACAACAAAATAACTGCTTAAAGTGCGCTGCCTACCTTAGTAGAATAAACGATAAGGGATTAGAAGGAGTTAGGAATATGGGCCCTGGTAACCGTTACTTACTCACTGAAAAAAAAAAAAACAGCACACATGCTATTATTTCACGGTGGTCTTCTGTATGTGGGTGGTGTTTATGAAAGCGAAACGCAGTGTGCCTTGCTACTAAAAACCTACAGAGAAATTGTTTTGAAAAAGTCTTAATCAACTGTAAAAATTATTTCTTCTTACTTTTCGAATTGATTTTTATATGTGTTATTTTTGACTAACTTAAATGGTTAAATTTCAATACAAAATATCACTTCTAACTTAATTTTCCATTACTTTATTGTGGTAATAATTTGCTAAGATTTTTTTAATTTGTGGCAACCCTTATTCCTGTTTTCATTACTTTGGCAGATTATCGGAAAATTGGCGCAAAGGAGTAGTTATCACCAATAACATGCCACTATAGTAATCCCATTGAAATTAAAAACTTATGTAATTAAATGAATGAAAATCTGAATATTTATGAATATTTTTTGGATTATGTAGTTAAGGGATTCACTGAGGCAAATGACATTTACTATAGAACTCGCTGGCGGCGGATCCAATTCAACAGGCCTAGAAATGGTGTTTTTATGTTTTTACCATTAGAAAAAAAAATTTTATTAATACAATTTTTTAATCTGATATTAACTTATTAATAGGTAAAGGATTCATATGCGTGCAATAAGCCGTTTTCGAGAGAATTTTCAATAAAGGTCAAATTCTTCTTGTGTTCTAACTTTTTTTGTGGAGTTTCTATTACTTTAACGAAAATTCTAATTAATAAAATTGGTTCTTCACATGTTTAAGTATAATATTTATTTTTTTCAAAGCGATTGTCTTGTCTATTTCTTGTAACATCTTCATTAAACAATGGATATTTTTAGTATTTAGCGTTTGTCTCCCCTTAATTTGAAATCACACATGATGACATATAAAATAAAATTTCACAGTTTCTTTAAACAGAGTATTTTGATGTGTTCTAGTGCTAATTTGAGGTGTATTCATTACGCATGTGGAAGTATTAATGCGCTGACGATATTTTAATTTATTATTACGTCGTCGTTATTATTGCTAAAAAACTTCATTATTATGTTCTAATTAATTACTGCCCAAAAATTTGTTATTAATATGCGTAATAATAATGTGCTTATGTTATCTAGTCTACAGTTAATTTCTAAATACGTTACCTACTGGTCGTTGTTGCATACTGTGCGTACACTACATCTGTTTTATTTGTTTAGGATTATCTAACACTAAATAACAAATAGTTTTGTATGCCACTTTTCGCTCATGGGAATTATTAATATTAAGCGGTAATTTAAGTTTATCATATTACATAAATAAATTTTATCTTACAAATAAATTCACGCGTATATTATAGCGTTTAACTTTCGTTTAAAACAGCATATTACACATTATTTTTTACTAGCGTCCCTGTCCCGGCTTCGCATGGGTGGAAATTTATTTTTTTAAAATTTTTGAGTTTATTCGTGGAAAACGGCAATTTTGTATGGATGGGGGGAGGGTGAGTAGCCTATGTTACTCGCTGATAATGTAGATTTCTATAGGTGAAAGCTTTTTGAGTTTATTCATTACAAACAAACAAAAATACATACTTACATACAATTATTTTCTTTTTATAATATTACTATAGATTATATAGTTACTAAGTAAATAGCAATAATGAAAAATGTGGTTTACTGATATTTTATACATATATGTAGGTACTAGCTGAAATCGGCCACGCTTCGCTGCGGCCCACACAGCGGCGGCGCGGCGCGGCGGCGTGCGCATTGGGCGCACGGTACTGGACACTGCTTATATATAAGCAGCGTAGCGTGATGTTATATAGCCTATTATAGCCTTCCTCGACTATTATTTAGACTATTCAAAACAAAAAGAATTTTTCAATTCTAACCAGTAGTTCCTGAGATTAGCGGGTTCAAACAAACAAACTCTTCAGCTTTATAATATTAAGTGAGTATAGATTAATATCATAATTTAATTATGTCATAATTAATTACATATATGTTTTACAATTAGCAGGAGATCAGAACGGAGAATCTACGAGGAAATATCTTACATTTATGATAATATCAATGTGTGATAAATCCCAAGCACTTTTATCAGTCAAATAATAATTATTACACGAGTAAATACTATTTGTCCAAAACGAATGTTGTTTTAGAGATTTGAAATCTTGTTGAAAAATTGTATGCATATAAAAGATTTCCAGAGAGACAGAGAGAGTTAAATCAGGTGGTGAGCAAAGTGTTCTAAAAGACATGTAGACATCAAGGTTTGTGACCAGCAGTGAGACATCTAGGTATGTAAAAAAAAATTACTTCCGTATTTTTATGTTCACAAAACTCGAAAACTAGAAGATGGATTGACTTGAAATTTTTATGTAACCTTGAATTTTAACAGAAGAGTGTATTTTTATATTTTTATTCCGAAGGCCTAATCGAAAACGAAGAAAAAAACTACTCCAGGTTAAGCTAGTAATATATATTTTATGTCATACACACATACATTGCAGTCTATAATTAAATGTAGGTACTTATTGTTACGACTAACTATGGAACGTTCTAGAAAAAGCGTTCGCGCCGGCCGAAAGTCTCGAACGTTCTACCCTAGCGATGGTCGCCACGCCCCTTCCCGTTTAGTTTCAAAGGAAATTGGTCATAGAGTTTACATAGAAACAATACATACAACATAGAGTTTACATTTTAACAGAAATAGCATTCCCGAACTTTCAATGGCTTTATTACGATTTTGTTTAGATTTTCTGGAAAATTCGAAATACATCGAGGCGTTTGGCGCCAAGTATAAATAAGAGTGCGGTCGGCCGAGATTGGAGTTGCGCGACAACAAGCGATACGAAAACGATTCTTGGGAGCTTTTACGAAATTATCTGCGACAGTGAACTGGCGACGCATTAAGGGAATCTTTGACGACTTTTGGCAACTTTGACGGTTTCATCGAACAAGTTTGGTGATTGTGGCAGTCATCTTGGTTTGTGAAAATAAATCATTCGTTTCGCCCTTACACGGCTGTTTAACTCACCCTGTACGCAACATACCTACTTCTGTAGAGGAAAATAAATTAATATTAGATTTATTTAAACCATAATAATTGTTCTATATATTCTAAGATTTCCACTAATCTACGTGTAAGTATTACATAAAATAATATAACATTAGAGCACTTGGCACCTTACTACAGTAGGTAATAATAATCTCTTGTTTGTTCAGAATAGCAGTTATACGTGCCCGAACCGGTCCATTTGCGGCTTAGTACTATGCCAAAAATTGCATCCCCTTTCGCCAACAACGTTGGATTATGATCTTGATTGATATAAGTATGTTCACCTCTACTCAACGTATTACAGCAACACGTTTTAGTGTATAGTACTGGCAAAATTGACAATCTGATTTTGGTATTTCTTAAAACAATTAGTACATGTTGTACTTATGTCAAACAAATTTTTTTTTTGAATTTTGTCTGTTTGTCTGTGCGTTGTGCACGCTAATCTCAGAAGAAGGTGTCCTGGAAAGAGATGGATAGAGGATATAAAAGCGATAGCAGGAAGCGAATTGAGAAGCCTGGAACAAGCTGCAGGAGGCCTATTCCCAAGAAGGGGTTCCGATCAATAGTAATGAAAGCGATAATGACTAAAACAAATAAATCAACTTATATTAAAAACTAAATCACTATAATATTTTTACATTATAACTTTAATATATTTAATTAATTAAAATGTATATAATAGTAATTGTGGATTGGAAATAAATGGGCTTTATTATTATTATATTATTATTATAATTATATATATTATTATATTATTATAATCTCAGAAACGGCTTAACCGATTTGAATGCGGTTTTCATTGATGTATTGTAGCAAGCTTCCTAGTGTTTGTTTCATTCCAATCGGTTTACAAACAAAAAATATTTAATTATTAATATTTAATAAATGTTCTCATAATACGAGCATCGTCTCTGTGATGAGGTGTAGGATATAGTCCATCACTCCAGCGTGTTGGCTAAATATCACAAGGTCTCGTTATCTTTTCACCTAGCACAAAGCAGAGAGAATCATAGGCAATCAAAGCAAATCAGAGGTGCAGGTTCTATGGGGATTACTGAGGTGGCAGAGCGCACTGCTTACAGTAAGCTAAAGTTATAACTATCCAGCAACTATCCATGTAGGAAGGATGAGGCCGACGATGGATCGAGCTCACCCAGAAGATGCCTATTCACTGGAACCTTGAAAGAAAAAAAAAATGGAAAAAAATCAATTGCACTATTTATAATAAAGATTTTAACTTTTTTGTGTTATTGATTCTTAACAATAATAAATTAAAATACCAAAAAGTTAATTCTAACTTAAATCTCAGTAGTAACTTCTTACGAATTTTACCGGCCTGTTAAATTTATATTTTTTATCTCCACGTTCGTAAAATTTTAATTTATTTTATTAATACTGTTCGTATTTCGAAACTGATTCGATTTCAAACTAATTTAGTGGATGACGACAAATTAAGGTGGCGCTGTACGAGCGTGGGAACTCAGTAATAGGTATTTTATTTGGGAAAATTTGTTCTCTCAACTTGCGAATAACCGAAGACAGAATGCGACGCAACACATTTGCGCTTCAATTACTTATTCAATTCGCGAAAATAATAAAACATATGCCAGCAATTCCAATATTTTAGAAAAACCTTTATAGATGGTAGTTATTGACATCCCAATTTCAAATGTACATTATAGGTAGGATGTTTCCAAGGAAAAACATTTTTGGATTTTAGTCAGTAATTACAAGAATTCCACCCCCGAATATGTCACAAATGCTACACATTTTAGAAATTAATTATACTAGATATAAAATTAATTTCAGTTTTTTGTTGCTATGCAAACCTTTATGTTATGTCCCAGAAATGTCATGTTTTTTTTTAATGTATTGCTACGACCTATAATTAATGAGTAATCATGGAATTGCGTAGTATGGAATAAGTAAGCCGTTCTAGTTGGATAGTACCCTCTTAAGAAAACGACACAAAGAAAGGTTTAATTAGCTTATCTTTTGTATATGATTCTAAATAATAATAATAATAAAACGCTACTTGCTAGCTTATAGGTAGTAGGTAGATGTACTAATAATTCCTACGTACCTACTTAATTAATCTATATAACTTTTAAACGTTACATAAATTTAATTAGGTATCTAATTGGTTTCAAAATTTTTCGAGAATTAAATTAAAAAGAAAAAATGTAAAAATATTTTTGTATGTTAAATATCCATAATTAAAATCGAAATAATTTTTTGTGCAAATTTTTAAGTTGTACATGTAAATATTAATTGAATCTAGACTAAATCGCAAGTATAAAACGAAAGCATACAATTCGATTTCTTTATCAATAAAACATTAGCTAAAGTAAAATAAATAGCTGTATCGTATCGTGGCGTGCTTAGAATCAGCTATGAGCCACTTATCTAAATTAAAACAGATGTTTTCCGAGCCAATTTCCACCTCATAATTCACATTTTTATCCCAAGAGGAACGGAGGCTTTATTGTCAGTGCACTAGTGTGAGAAATTTCTGAGTAGTGTTGAAATATGTGTTGGTTGTGTTCTTACTGCGCGATTCTGTCTGGTAACGAATAATCTGAAGCACATTTTCTTTAGAACCGCAATGGGATATGTTTTATTAGATAAAAAGAAATGGCTTAAGTGGGCGCACTGGCATACTGGTAGACGGTGGTTTGAATCCCGATCAGGTC
This sequence comes from Bembecia ichneumoniformis, assembly GCA_910589475.2. Classification (NCBI taxonomy): domain Eukaryota; kingdom Metazoa; phylum Arthropoda; class Insecta; order Lepidoptera; family Sesiidae; genus Bembecia; species Bembecia ichneumoniformis. The sequence goes on along the minus strand of OU342537.1, from coordinate 2,898,330 downwards.
TGCAGATTTGTATTTGGGGAAAGAAAGAAAGAAAAGAAGTTTAAAGGGGAAACAATGTGTATAAGAGAGAACATCTTTCAATCTTTGTAGGCAGTTGGAGTTAACCGATTAACAACCTTTATAACTGGCGACCTGCATAATACGTGCTTTATTCCTAAGGCGCCATTACATGTTTCAAAACCAAATCAAAACTACTCCCACCATCAAAAACTCTCGAGTTCCGAAATAACATTATTTACTGATCCAGATTAATATTTTTTTTAATAATAATAATATTGTATTTATTTGTTAATTAATAGATATAAGTTAAGTTATAAGTTAATGTAAGTTAAGTTACGTATAAGTTATATAAGTTAATTTATAGATTAATTTGAGTCGTTAAGGTGCTAGCTTTAACACTCTGTTTCAAAGGTCTCGGGTTAATTTCCCAGCAGGGCCAATTTTGTAAATGAACTTTTAACAATTGATTCTTTAGATCTGGTAAAGTGACAGGGCACACTGCGTTTCGCAGTAATTTGGGCAGTCCGTCTGGCGGCGATAATCACTCCCTTACAGAAGACCTCCGTGAAATAACAGCACGTGTGCTGTTGTTTTTCAATGAGTGCTCTCGATACTCTTTTTAATTCCTTATCCTTAATCTTACTATGGTAGGCAGTGGTCGGAGTATCTGTGGCATTGCTTGTGTTATAGGCGGCACTAGCCACCTACCAGGCTCCACATATTTTGGTTGAAAAAAAAAGTGCTCCAAATATTTTAATTCAAGCAATTTTAAATACCTATAACTTTTTATGTTATCCTTACGGATACAATATGAGATTATACTTATTAAACAAAACAAATTTAAATAAACAAATTAATAGATTTAATACCTTCAAATAAACAAATTCAATCAAATATAGCATTTGAAGAAATAGAGTATCTATACAGACAATTACTTCTTAACGTAGCAATATAGCTTTACACATTGCTAGTTCAAACGAGTTTGCATTAACCAATTTCTGCAATTCGCTAATGTTATTACATCCGACAAAGCACTTCCCTATTCATCAGTGGTTGGATGGAACTAATCACAGTAGAAACGGAAACCCTATTACTATATATAACGCATCGGGTTACAGACAGACAGGCATTTCGTGTTCTAGCTTGTCGAATTAACGCTGAGATCTAAGCCAATCTCGTTAGACTGAATACGAAGAGCTTGTTTGTTGAAGATAACATTAGGTGTAAACCGAATCCACAAAAGAGACTTTGAAGCACAAATGAAACCCTATAGTATCTTGTAGGCGTTAATGGGTAGCTTTCCAGTAGTAATAACGACTCTGTTAAAATTGAGGTCTACATTAAAACGTTATTACCATTATTATCACGGAAAACAGCAGTTTTTAGCAGGATTATCGGCAAAAGTACAAAAGTGTTACGAGATTTCCAGATTTAGGCTGATAATCGTCGATGGATTCTGATAATGTACAGATAAGCTCAGATGAGCTTAAATTAATAAGATGGACTCAACGCCAGAAAGGCCGATAGCAAAGATATTAAATAACTATGCAAGATTATGTTACAAACATCTGAATGATTCTGAAGTTAAGAAAAGCTATAAACTGAAATTAACTAACGATAATGAAAATTCTCCGTGATCTTATTTTAGATGTTATAAATCATGTCTCGTAATCATAATTATGCACGATTGCAAGGCATTGTTCACAACATCACAAAGAAATACTGCTAAATCCCGATTTCAAATATATTTGGAAATTAGGCCACTATGCTCCACAGTATATGATCCATCGAATTATATGTTGATCAGGAATAATGACTAGTTCGAGGCTCCTGTGGGATATAACCTAGTAGACTATATACCTAAAGAATTTGTTCACCGAACTTGAGCTCCTTCGTATTCGTAGATTTTACCAAAGGCGATTATTTACTCAGACTCCTTAGCGCTATTTCATAGAATCTAACATACGCAACACCCAACCACTCAAATTCAGTAAACAAAGGATTGAATATAAAATAGAAGGGGTTAAAATTAGCAGATTAAAACATAAATAAATACTCGTACTGTTACATAGAAACTTTTTCTTTTTTCAACTGTTTATTCATTTTGAATTTGGAAAGCGCTTATTATGTCAAAAACTTCTTTTGATTTCTCGCCATTTCACATATTTTTTTCGTGTTGATTATCAAATTAGTTTATAGAATGGGGTTTTAAAGAAAATAGGATTACACAGAGTGGATATGGAGCCGTCGGTCATATTCAAAAGCTTATTTTTTTTTTTTTTTAAATAAATAAGCAGGGTAAATGTAGGCTAGACCCTAGCTGACAAGAATTAAATTAGATTTTGAGGGCGAAATAAAATTAATTATTGATTATTATAAAAATGTTATATACCAATATATTTAATAACATAATTATGTAAAAACATATCTTAATCTTTAATCCTACTGTAGTCGGTAGCACACTTGCAGCATCTGTGGAGTTATAGGCATATAGGCGTTATAGGCGACGGTAGCCACCTACCATCAAGTGGACAGTCACTCTGTCTGCCGATCTTAACATTAAAAAAAAGTGTTGCAAGTCTGGAGCGAGGTCATCAGTTTATTTGAAAGGATAACTTAAATTTATTCATTATAAAATATTCATAAATTTAAAAGGACTATCAGTCTGTCTGCTGATTTTAACATAAAAAAAGACACTCAACGGAGCAATAGCTTGATATTCTTTGATGGATGCGTTCCGAAATATTTTAAGAACTGAAGCGTTAGTGATATTTTTTATTCCGTGATTAAATGGATGACCAGATGAAGACGAAAGGTCTCGTTGGCCGAACACCTGTAAGGTTGGCAGTGAACAGATACGACAACCGAGTGTGATGACTCTCAATTGAAATCTTCTCTATATATAAAAATGAATCCCTATTTCCCTTGGTCACGGCATCACGCGTGAACGTGTAGACCGATTTTAATTCGGTTTTCACTAATGGAAAGAGGGATAAACGGGGTATGTTCATATATATAAAAATTGCATCCCGGGCGAAGCCGGGGGCGGGTTGCTAGTTGTTTAATAATTATGAGTAACAAAGCTCGCTCTAGAAAGAGAAATAGAATTGATGGTTAATGAAGGTTTAATGTAAGCATAAATTTTACATTAGACAGTGTTTAATTAAAATGGAGTGTTTAGGCAAATAGTGGTAACCTTTTTGCCCAAAACAAAAAGAAAAAACAAATTGGAGAAAATGGATTTAATCTCTTCGGCGCTTATTAAGAGAGGCCTATATCCAGTGGCTCTAGCATGAGTTTACGATACTACACTCGCTAGCGAGAGCGTAAAACATTTATATGGAAAATTGATAATTTGACATTGACAGTTCACGATTTCCCATACAAAAGTTTTACGTTCTCGCTAGCGAGTGTAGTATTGATGTAGTATCGTAAACTCATACTAGAGCCTCAGAAATGTATACGAAAGAGCTGATGATTAAATTAAACACGTAAAATTAAATTGGTGCAAGCACACCCGCAGGCGAAGACTGTATTGAAAACAATCGAAAAGTTTGCATCGCAGGGCGCAATTGCTCGCGAAATTCGCAATTGGTCTCGTGAAGGGCGAAACGCTTTGTTTTCCAGATATAGGAAATAAATTTTCGCCGGAGGGCCGCGACTGGCGGAGATTGTTCGAAAAAGGCCCCCCAAGTTAAATCGACTTTCGAATTGTAACTCGGATGTTTCCCCAGATAGGGCCTATCGTCGAAAAATTTTGGCCGAACGGAAATTTTTCGGACAGCATCCCGTATAATCAGTTTTTAGTAGGCATTTGGATGAGATCGGGAACGATATCTGGGAACCATGTCTACTCGTGGAGTTATACTAGTTGTTGTAGGACATTTATTTATACGATTATATATATAATTTATACTAAATCTCTCTATTATCTCAATTATTTACTAATCGTGTGTCATTACTTACACACACGAAAAAAGATTGTTTTCTCTGTGAGGCATAATATTGTACGTTGCAACGTCATTATTATTTTTTCAATTTAATACTTCTACAACTACTTCACTTATCAGAATATAACTTATCTTTTATTCAAGTAGGTACAGTGCAGATGTTCTGCCCCAAAGGACATGGGGACATATTTCTTGAATGCTCAATGCATTTAGCAATTTACAGGCGTAATCATATTATTGTTTCATTAAAGTATGCAACAAATTATCAACTAAATAAATTACCAAGATATTTATTAAGTATTGATCAATATTTTATAATATTGAAGAATACTTTGACATGCATATGATATTTTTTACATCTATCTTTATAGGCTTATCCTAATGTGACAGTGTAATTAAATTAAAAAGAAATTAATATTTTTATACATTAATATATTTATACATAACTAGCGGCCCGCCCCCGGCTTCGCCCGTGGTGCAATTTTTATATACTAAAACATTCCCCGTTTATCCCTCTTTCCATTAGTGAAAACCGAATTAGAATCGGTCTACCCGTTCACGCGTGATGCCGTGACCAAGGGAAATGGGGATTCATTTTTGTATATATAGACTAGCGACCGGCTCCCGGCCTCGCCCGGCGTGCAATTTTTATATATATGAACATTCCCCGTTTATCCCTCTTTCCATTAGTGAAAACCGAGTTAAAATCGGTCTACCCGTTCACGCGTGATGCCGTGACCAAGGGAAATAGGGATTCATTTTTTCGTATATTAATATAGAAAATTCATATTTACAAATTATATAAAACACAATGAATAATGTGTCTCTTGTAAATTCAGTGAGAGTAAGTATAAGTAAAAATATAAGTTTTATCTGCTACCAAATTCAGGGTTCTGAGAGCGCAAGTGAGTGGCGCACGTTGGAGTAATTGAGTTTTGCCACGCGGTACTTGTCAATAGTGGTGGTCTTCGCCATTTATTCAAATATCTATCTGGAACACTAAGAGCCATCCATGCCAGAATATCAGCGTTGTGTATCCTACCCAATAGCGTTAGGTACAGGTATTGCGCCATCGTGAGTGATCGTAATAACTTTCTATTACAAATATTAATTTGCAATAACTTACATTGTCCCTTATCCATTCCCCTAATATGGTCGTCACTGCACTTGGTTTCCTCCTGGTGTAGCTTGTCACTATTTATCATTAAAAAACACCATAAAAAACATCATATCATAACATATCATACACATATTTCGCAAAGGTATTTTCAAAGCCAGTTAGAAGTGAGGAGATGTAGCTTTTTGAGTATCAGCTTTCATACATTACATGTTCATAAAGCCCCATTGCTGGGAACAGGCCTCTGCTCAATCTAAGGAGATCAAAGACTTTATACTTAGGTGTGATCGCTCCCAAACATGACCCTTTCAAGGGGCTGTAAATAAATTCAAACACTTACATCTTCCTTTGTGTAAGCAACACAAGTGAGCCAGTCTACCACACTTTAATATATGTCATCTAAATCAGTTATTTAACTATGAATTTGACAATTAGGGTTATATTTAAGTTTATAAAATTTATGATAGTGCCTGTCATGCTTCATAATAACAGAAACGTTCATACCACATGTTCTGTGGTTCATACAATCAACATTAGTATTGTAGATCATAAAATATGTCTTAAAAATATCATAAAATAATATATAAATTATTCCCATTTCAACAATCATAGAAAATGTCTACACACAAGTAACCGTCTAATTCAGGGAATTATGCTGCTAAAGTTATATGCCAAAAAGTTTTATATTAGGTTTTTGCCTCCATTTATAAATTTGGTGGTAGGTACTTATATTACGATATATGTTACCCATGGAACAGCTAAATACAAATCTATACTAATATATAAAACTGAAGAGTTTGTTTGTTTGTTTGAACGCGCTAATCTCAGGAGCTACTGGTTCGAATTGAAAAATTATTTTTGTATTGAATAGTCCCATTTATCGAGGAAGGCTATACGCTATATAACATTATGCTACGATAAATAGTATAATATATAAGCAGTGTCCAGTACCGCGCGCCCCACGCGCACTCCACCGCGGTATGGGCCGCAGCACTTGGCCGAGTTCAGCTAGTGTAGTATATACGCGTCACGATGTTCGTTCACGCTAATATATAAAAAACTGAATTGCAATAGGATGTACATAATTACTCGTATGTTATGCAAACAAATGAATTCACTTGGCAAGCTTCACAAAGTCGATATTGAAAAAAAAAATGTTATTTTAAACATCGAATTTGCAAACTACACTATACTCGTATTGAATTGAAAAATATAGTAGTCCATTGTCCATTTAGTTGATAGTTTTTACATCGTCCTGGCACACCGATGCCGTCAAAATCTATGGAGCGGCGTGGGCGTGATTCCAAACTGAATTTCCATGACACCAAATGGTGACTTCATGGTTCGGCGCACAAAAGCCTACAATATTTCAGACGACATTCGACGGCTCGGAAACATTGCGTTTTTGGCAATCTTGCACGCCATCTGTGCGCAAAGTACCTACTTACTTATTTTTATCACTGTCTCACTAGTCTTTACTATAATATAAATTAGAAGTACTCGGCGGTCCCTTTTCGAATCCCGGCAGGGCCAACTTTGTAAATGCACTTTTCAAAGTTGACTCTGGTTTGAATCTGGCAAATAGTGGCAGGGCACACTGCGTTTTGCAGTCATTTGTGCAGCCTGTCTGGCGGCAGTAACCACCGTCTTACAGAAGCCCACTGTGAAATAACAGCATGTATGCTGTTGTGTTTCGGTGAGTGAGTGAGGGATGACAGAGTCCATTTCCTTAGCCTCTACCTTACTATGGTCGGCAGTTGATTAGGCGACAGTAGCCACCTACCATCAAGTGGAAAGTCTGCCTGTCTGACGACCTTAATATAAAGAAAAGAAAAATAAATATAGAGAAATCTAAGTAAGGACGTAGGCTACTTCTTAATTTTTTGACTAAGTACCTAAGGTACTCAAAAATATCGACCTTTTTTTCAGTTCGGCGCTGGATTTAGGCTGTTTCTGACAGATCCTAAGCACCTATTGGATACTAGATAGATATAATTTTGAATACGTGTAAGTGTATATATATTACATACTATTTAATTTTATAATTAACACTTTTATTTTGATTGTTGACAGTCAAAAATCAATAACACTTGTATTGTTGAATGTTAGAGACAGGGATGCCAAGCGTAGTGCTTATAATAATAATAATCATCATCATCATCACCTCAGCCGCAGGCCGCCCACTGCTGGACAAAGGCTCCCTCCTAATTTTACAAAAGGACCGGTCAAAAGCCTGGATTCACCGTCGACCTGCGGCCCTTACCAGGTCGTCTGTCCACTTTGTGGGTGGACGTCTTACGCTGCGCTTGCCGGTCCGTATAGCCTGCGAGAAACTTCCGGCCCTAGCGACCATAGGCTCTCCGTACTATGTTTCCATAATAAATTTGTAAAAATACCTTTTAACATATTGTTACATTAATTTTTTTTTTCCTTTGATTCCAAGGACAGCTGACAGCCCTGGGGCCTTAGGCAAAGTAGCATTCGCTCCGTAGCGATGCGATATCGAAGTTCGTGTATCACGTGTTTATCACGTGTTACAGTGTCGATTCCTTTGTCTCTGAGACGATAACGAACTTCGATATCGCATCGCTACGGAGCGAATGCTACTTTGTGTAAGGCCCCTGAGTTGTTTCTTTTCGAAATTCGCGCCCTGATTTGGTAGTATTAACCAATCAGTCTCGATGATGTTCGAGTGGGGATGCTCACCGCAAGGTGGCGCAAGAGCAGAGGTTCGTGATTGTCCCCGAAAAGCCCAGACAAAGAGGTAGATTGATGTGATTGTGGCTGAATAGAAATTGAAATTTATTATTTGAATTGAATTTGAAATTTATTTATTTACGAATCTGCAAAAAAAAATCAAAAAGGATCAAACATAGTTTTTAAATTGTAATTCAATCAAAGTTAATAAAAATCTCGTTGAGATTCAGCGGTAAGAGTTTTATCTATTTTCTAGCGTTGTAAGTTCACCATTTTCAATCGTCTTTTTTTCTTGTAAATTAATGATTTCAATCCGTAGGTAGGTAGTGTATATTTTTTTTCACGTTTAATAATAGTGTTCATTTGTTTTTATTATTATTTTTTGTATGCGGGTTGGTATTTTTTTAACGATGGCATATTATCGGCTTAATTTCTCCTTTTTTAATATAATTGCTTGTTACCGACAGCCATCGAGTAATTAACTAAGCGGGTAATCCGTAAGGTATTTTTTTTTATACCAATTCCGCGGGTGTCCATTTTTTTTTTGCAAATAAAATAAAGTTTGAAATACCTACTAGGTTGCAATTAGTGATAAAATTTTGTGCCAAACAGAACCCACGTGTTAGGATTTCCCAGAAAGATAGCATAAGAATTTGTGCAAAATTCTAAGACAATTTTTAAGTATCTATTACAGAGGATTTTTTTATAGTATACAAAATTGGAAGACATTGGTCTAACCTTCCCCGTATGTGCCGTGATCTAAGACCGAGCGAGTCCACACGCCCTGATAGACGAATTTACAAGGCATCCCTTCGGAGCGTTGGTTGTGTAAATCCGCCGGTCTGCGGTTGGGCCCCTCGGCGCATCTTCAGCTAAGTTCGAAACAAGATCCGACTTTCACTTCGGCGGCTCTCCTTCGGTGGTAAGGTTTCCTTTGGGTTCAAATCTCCACAAGGTCCCTGGCATTTTTTTTTAAATATTTTATATAATTTTTTCCCATTGTATAATTTTTTATTGAATAGTACTTCCGGTACACTTTATATATCTAATAAATATATTTTTTACCAGAAGAACTTTCCTTTTATTTTTATTACCTTTTTTAATTGTCCGCCTGTCTGCGCCTCACTCGAGAAAAGGCGTAACAATATCAGTAAGAAACATTTGCTCGTTTTACCTGTGACCTGTTGTACCGTTGTGTTCCTAGGCGACGGTAACACCGGTTAGTTTAAGTTTGGTAAATTGTATGGTTTCAGTTCGTTTATTAAGCAAGTTGAGTAACATATTATCTTACTTTTAGCTAATAGGCACTTTTACTTTACTTTTACTTTTACTTTAAGGTAATTGATAACTAAAACGTTCTTAAAATAATGAAAAAATAAAAAGGATTTTCTTAACTTTGGAACAATCTCTCTTCTAAAGTGTATCCTCTAGTAACAATAAGGGCTTCTTCAAGAGTGCCGCTAAAAAATCCCTGCAAGGTATGCAGCTTGTACCTTGTACCTCAAAGCTCAGAGCTTTTTATCTCAAAAACGAAAAAACGGCTGAACAGATTTGGATGAAATTTGGCAGACAGGTAGTTTATTACCTGGATAAACTATAGAACATAAAATATATAGAAATATTTGCTTGGATAACATATAGAATACTTTTAATCCTGGAAAAATGTTAGGTTCCCGAGGGATCGTCTAAAAATATTATAAACGACGACATTTACAGTGATAAAAATTTCAGACGTTATAACACATATATTTCCATTTCAACGCGTACGAAGTCGCAGGCACAAATTAACATACAAAAATCAAATCTTGCCTCTCTATATTAGTGCATCTTCATAAATTTTAACTTTTTTTACGTTAGTATATTTTATTATGCCAAACTTTATTATTGCCTTTGGCTGAAGAGATAATGATAGAACGACACCCTTCCAGACCTGGCCATATTCCTTTATTCGACTTGGTGATAGTAAATACCCAATTATATATTAATCCAAAAAAATTAACACAGCACTGTGCATTACTGACTTATTTATAAAACAAGGATCTCTAGTATAGAAAGAAATCCTGAAAGAGAAATATGTTCCATGTATACATTAAGCTATTCGCTTATCTTATAACGTTGTCAGCGGTTCGACCCCGTTGCTTTAGTCCTTTGGGGAATCCCCCGGCTTAACGGTCTCGGCCATATTTCAAATTTAGAACAGTAGTTTTTTGTTCAAAATTTTATAAATCGATGAATAAAACTTAATATCATTTTAAATCCTCGATTCATTTGTCGGTTTATATAATAATTTAAAGTATGAAATAGTTGCATGGTGCCTGTAGCAGCCCCTAGTCGTAGGATGAATCACAGGCTCGAACACTCACTCAACGGGCGAGCTACCGACACGTCTCTCTCGCCCATGGCCCTGCGTCTACTGACGTGATCAGTTACGTGGTGCGTACGAGTCAGTGTTGCCCACATGAGGAAGAGAGTAAATAACCGCATACACTACAGTGCCATATCTGACTAGTAAGTTAGGAATAGTCGTGGGTTATCATGGTGCCAAATTCATGTGTATTTCTCCCAAAAACCGGCTGATTGCGACGGATAGCATCGTGCAAATGCCTCAAATCATCCCGATAATCAAAGAAGTGTCTTAATCAAAAGTGCCTTAATTTTTAACTTGGTTTGACATGGTCTTTTTAGTTTCGGGTTACCTGACGTTTCAAGTCGTTACTAAATGAGTCGTTACTCATTAGGATGCTTGTTGGTCTGTTTCCATGTCGTACTCGACCCATGTCTCATCGTCAGTTATACTGCGTGTCATGAATGTGGAATCATTTCGTGATTCAGAAAGTATAAAATTAGCAATGTCCATTCTGCTCTATTTCGCATAAAGTTCAGGTTTTTTGGAACGTGTCGAGTAAAGATGCATGCAAAAAATGCAATTCGGATGCACGTAAATTTCGGCATTATAGCATGATGGATGCCATGCTTTTACTTTTTATAATATTTTTTTAAAGATGGGTTTGCTCTTGACCAGTATGTATCAATGTAGGAAGGATCAGACCGGCGATGGAGTGAGCTCACCCAGAAGATGCCTATTGAAAAGATTTGGGTTGTATGAGCTCGGAAATACAGTCGCCGGCAGGGAGTTCCAATCCTTAGCAGTGCACATTATAAAAGATGTTTTAAAGCGCTTGGTCTGAAATTAGAGGGATTTTGACAAGGTGAAGATGGTAATCTACATGTCCGATAGAAGAAAGAGGAAGGCGGTATGATCTCATGCAGTTCCCGCGCACACTCTCCGAAGTACACCTTATATAATACGCACAGACAGGCTATTTTGCGTCTATGTCGCTAGAGGTTATATTATTTCTTTACTTGGATTCAGCCTGGTTCCAGTGTCTATTCGCGGCCTTTATTATGACGTCAGTTCTTATTACGGAAATACTATGAATGCTACTAAATAAATGTTGCGTGTCCGAATCGCATTGCGAGCTACCTTGAAACTGAAAACTTCTTGTTCGAAATCGGTATTCATAACTTACAAAAATCTTTTTCATCGCAGCGTATATCCGAAAATTTCTTTTCCGCCGAACTCATTAATCTACCGTCCGCCGCGTATTGTGATGTACGGTCCAGTTTTGTGGATTTATTGCGGAACCCCGATCCGGGTACCCGCGGTCAACGTCACGTGATCGATAGCATATGTAAATCTGTCTATATTGTGTTTATGTATATTGCTTCTATTGTAACCATTGTTGGCTGGAAGAGGCGGAGATTGTATCTCGTACAGAAATGTATTGGAAATAATGAATGGAGAAACGCAGGTATACTTTGTGTGTTTACCATTTCATATTGGCAGAAACACTTTGAGAGTACATTTAAATGCATTGGAAACATCGGTAGGCTTATAGGTCCAATGATTGCATCACAGTACAGACTTCTAATAATACGGAATGCGCAACACAAAATTTTGCTTCCCACTAGATCTTTAATGTTCACATTTAGCTCTTGCTTGTCCATATACATAGTTGATAAAAGTATAGTTAAAGTTTCCCAATATTAAAAAAATACATACAATAACAACATGGTCACATGTAGATGTGTGTATCGCTGAAAACAATGTTTGAGGGATAATATACAATTTTCATTCAATTTCAACTGCTATTATAAGTATATGTGGCGACTGCGCCTGTTATATGTCCAGATTTGCCTTACCTGTAGGTAATGTGGCCCTGTTACTATACAACTTTGTTAGACGTGGTTAGACCAAGATTCAGAAAATATCAGTTGCCTTACATTCATTTTTTTTTCACAAAAATATTTCAAAATGATTTATTATAACCAAATATCTAATATGATATACAAGAAAAAATATGATATATGATATATGAAAATGAAATAAATAAATAGAATATATTATGCAAAGAGAAATTTTATAATCAATCAATGTTTCTTTTTTTTTAAATACGTAATTAAATTCACTCACATTTTTACTTTATTTTCTTCTTTAATCTAACAGTGTTCTTCTTTTACCTCCTAAATCTATTGTAAGAAAGTGGTTCTAGATACTTAGTAAATGATTACGGAACTCACTGTGCGCTGCCACTATATTAAATAAAATTTATTCAATAAACCGTCATTATAATTCTTCTTCTCTCAGTGCCATCTCCTATTGGAGGTCAGCTATCATCATGGTTATCCTAACCCTCGAGGCGGGGCGTCTCGAAACAGCGATCTGGTACTTTGGCCATACCACTCGCGGAGATTCTTGAGTCATGAAGTACGTCGTCTGCCCGGCTTGCGTCTAATATATATTGTAATTATTGAAACTAAATACCGCATTAACATTTTTAAATTTAATTTTATAAACACGTATTTTTGCTTTTTGTAAGTGCGTAAGGTTAGCTGATAGTCAAATAAAATTGAAGTTGCCTTAAACAGTTAGTCAAAAAAGAATTGACCGACATTTTGTTCAATAAAAAACTTGTCCACAGATCTTAGTCAAAAATCAAGCACTATCGACATTTTAACTGTTTTGGTTGTAGTAGACAATATATTATCTATGAGTTTTATGTCTGACTAGGTTTTGGTAGCGACTCCATCCGGGCCATTTTTATAGGTGTTAAAATATTTAAACAGTCTTGCCTTGTTAAAATTATTCTTGTTAAAATATTTAATATTATTGCCCATACATTTTTGTCAGGCGTTAAATTATATATTCTTTGATGATTCCTCCGAAGCAGTACTTTTTGTGTATCATGAAATTTTGTATACACGTTGTTACGTGTTTACCCACAAAATTTAAACGATGATGTAGTTAAGGCGTGAAAGCGTTACAAACAGACAAATTCATTCGGATTAAAATGGGTATTAGTTTTTCGAAACATTAATCCAAATTAAACTACTGTTTGCTTCAAACAATGTTCTTATCTCATATTCATATACAATAAATCACAAAGCTCTCTCTGCCATTACGCGTGTGAAAGTATTTCCGATACATTTCCTGATACTTCGATCAATATGATATTATAGTGCCGTGCGCGTTAATGGCTGATGATTTGTCTGTTTAGATCTCTCCCCAAACATTTTGCATCAATGTATGCTGTTTAAGCCGAAAACTATAATAGTTATATCGTGTTAAACTAAGCTCACCTGAAATTTCCCAAACAGTGTTGAATCATTATGTCGCATTCTGACTCACATTATATTGTTTTATTAAAATAAAAAAATAGTAAAAATATTTACTATTTCATTCTGATTTAATGAGAAACATGGCCGGGCAAGGACTTTAAAAAAAAAGAATGTTACTTATTTTAGAAAATCGTTTGCCCTGAGATCAACGCACAGACATAACTATACTAAATGTAGAATGCTGAAATTTGAAACTTAGGTTTATATTGTTACGTGTGGGGTCAGTAAACTTGCCGTGTAAGGGCGAAAATCAACTATTTATTGCCACAAACCAAGATGACTTCCAATAGGGCTAACGAAAGGTCCGATACAACCGTTATACTTGCCAAGAGTCGTCAATGATTCCCTTATGAGTCGCTGGTTTACTGTTCCGAAGTTTCGCTTTCGAATCGCAGAATCGAACTGTCCCGCTAGCTCGCCACTTCGCCTATTTCTACCCGCTGCCAATCGTCTAGATCTTTCTCGAATTTAGTACAAACAAATAACAAACAAATACGAGTAGGTAAACAAGTAAGTAAACAAGTCACACGTATTGTAAACAAGGTCATTGAAGGTTCGGGAACACTATTTCTGTTGTATGTGAACTCTATGTTGTGTGCATAAGGACTAATTTCCCTTAACAATAACCGGAGAGTGGCGTTACTTTTATTCTACTATGGAACTTTCCAGTTATGTTAACAGGAAAAGACGCTTTTCTCGAACGTTCCATGGTGAGTCATAACTAGAAGGTTTCCTTGTGAGTCATAACAATATTATAACGTAAGCATCCGCTAAGAAAGGATTTTTGACAAATTCAACTCCTATTCACGACGAGCTCGTTGGATGAATAGTTAGGGTGGTTGCCTTAACGCTCTGTTCTAGGGTTCCCGTCTTCGATTCCCGGCAGAGTCAACTTTGAAAAATGAACTTTTCAAATTTGACTCTGGTTTGGATCTGGAAAGTAGTGGCAGGCTACACTGCGTTTCGCAGTCATTTTGGGAGCCCGTCTGGAGGCAGGAACCACCCTCTTACATAAGACCACCGTTAAATAACAGCACGTGTGCTGTTGTGTTTCGGAGAGCGAGTAATGGATGACAGAGCCCATTTTCCTATCCAATCTCTTATCCAGAACTTTCATTGGTTTGTTTACGATCTAGTTTAGATTTTCTGGAAAACTCGAAATACATCGAGGCGTTTGGCGCCAAGTATAAATAAGAGAGCAGGCGGACGAGATGAGTTAGTTAGTGTTGCGACAACCAGAGATACGAAAGCGATTCTTCGAAGTTTTTGCAAGTTATCTGGCAAATTTTGGCAAATTTAACGATTTCATCGGACAAGCTTAGTGATTTTGGAAGTCATCTTGGTTTGTGAAAATAAATCGTTCGTTTCGCCCTTACACGGCATTTTAACTCGCCCCGCACGTAACAATATTTATGTTTTGAAATTTTAATTTGTAAGCCTTATAATATAGGCTTTGAATAATGAACGATATTATGCTGTAAAATAAAAAAAAAAATCAAATCAAATATCTATTATTAATGGTTGAAAATTACGCCGTTGAAAAGTTTCCTTTGTGTATTTAAATTGAACAACATTTAGGTGGAAAATTAAAGAGATTTAAATATTTGAAAGTTGAGGAATTTTTAACACGACCAATTACACCGTAATAATGGTAATGTGAACATTAAAAGGTCTAATTTCACAACTTCTTGAATTTCATTTAAATGGGTCCGACACTCGAAATTACAACGATTTAAACAAAGCTTAAAATATTTTAATAGACGGTTTAAAATTCTCAATTTAAAATATTATACCTGACCTCCACCTCTTATATTTGTTCCCAATAAATTATTAATGCTACGGTTCTGAAACAATAAACTGGGTAGCCCATCTGGTAGCAGTAACCACTCTTTGACAGAAGATTGGGCTATTCCTTTAAAACAGATGGTCTCATGTGTAGGCATATAAAATATCTAGAAGTACCTAGTTATAAAATTTATTCATGTGAGTTAATGTGAGATCGTGTACAAATGAGAGCTTTTCTTGCTTTTAATAGTGCTGTGTGCTGTCTATATTAGATTTAGGTAAGTCCTATATATATAAGTTCAGTTACATTACTTTTATCTATAAGTAAAGATAAGATAAGAAAGAAAATGAGACAAGAAAAATTATGATATATAGTTGATGCCCGCTGCATTATCAGCGTAGAGTTAGTAATTCGAGTAGTCTATTTATTTCTCCAAGCTACGCATTAATCGTTTTACTTCAAAAAGATTAAATATGTAGAATATATAGAGGGGGCATTGGGAAAATTTTCCTACAAAATATTGATCCTGATCGATGTAATAAGGATAGCCACATGGTCTTGTAAATTTGCTGATGGACTGAGCGATTTTGTACCACGTGGTTCTAAATGTCACCATTAATGATTCTTTCGTCTTGCCCCATCTATACAGTTGAAAATCTTTGTTTTACTCAACAAATAATTAATAATTGATTAATTCGCCACAAAAACTTTTATCACGTATTTCACTTTCAAGTTTTATTTCGTGACAAAAAGTTGCTTTCGTTCTCCAAGATACCATCTAGCCCTTCACCAACATCGATATAGAGGTGAAAACAGGGAATAATCAGAGTTATTTTCGCATTTAAAACGTAAGTTCGGTTGTTGAAGCACTGGTGACAAACAAAACCTCATCGTTACCAGTGCCGATTTTTTAGGAAAAAGTTCAGTAGACTGGCAACGGGCAAATAGTTAGAGGCTGCCATTGCATAAAAAAACGTAAGCAACACGAGGAAAATGAAAGCGTGTTGCGAACGCAAATAGGATGAAGGGACAAGATGAGAAGATAGGGAACAGTGGTATGACATCCCTTACGCATCGAATGACGAAATTACACGTTACATCACTATGGCACAACTTCTTTGCTACTTGTTTGCTTAAATGCATTGAAAATATTCTCTATACTCATATATATACCTAAATACTCTGTTCAAGAAAAACTCAAACGGCCGCCATTGACGTTTCCACATAAATAGAAACGATAATCACTGTTTCCATACAATAGACTACTCCATACAGTAGACCGTTACAAATGTCGCACAAAATCCATATTATATTATACACTTTCAAAAATTAAAATTTTTCCCGATAAAGAAATACACGCTTCGCATTCAAATCAATTTCGCCATCATGCTTTTTTACCGTAAGTCAATAATCGCGCTGATATTTATGCTCGTCATTGAGCGACATAGAACCTATCGAGGGATAGGAGTGATAAAACCGAACATACTCATATATATTATACATACTCATTTAATATTAGTAATATAATGTACAGAAAACAATTTCTTCTTTAATAATGTCGGTGTAAATAAGTCTTCACTTCCCCCAGAGTTCTGTATCTGATTTTAATTTTCCGAATCATTGATCGCTTTCGCGTATTGGCGGACTCTTTGAAAACTTTAATTTCTTTCGGTAAAAGCTGAATGTTAATTCATCTGCACCATACTCGTTCCTTAACGCATGAAATATTTATTGCCTTTATTTAACAATATGAGATATTTTTTATCTCACAATTTCATCGTTAAATTGCCGAGACCCGCGACTTCGTCTGAGCGGACTTCATAAGATAATAATATGAAAATAATTTTACAAGATAAATAATTTTACAAGCAAAAACTAATATTGGAAACTAAACAAAAAGAAAATGTTCAGGTTGTGAAGGTTGAAAATTAATAAAATAATTTTCTTAACTATCTATACATATAATAAAATCGTAAACGAGCCGTGTCTGTACATGAAATATTAAAAAAAAAAAAAAAAAAAAAAAACTGTACACGTTGTCTTCATATTACCGAGGTCAAAAAAATTGTTTTTAGAATTTTTGTCTGTTAGTCTGTGTGGTTGTGCACGCTAATCTCTGAAACGGCATAACCGATTTGAATGCGGTTTTCACTGACGTATTGTAGCAAGCTTCCCGTAACATTTAGTGCTTGTTTCGTTCCAATCGGTTTACAAACAAAAAAGTTACAACGCGCTATACCGAATACCACGCGTACGAAGTTGGCGGGCTCAGCTGACAAATAAATCTCTATGAGTTGTGGGTTTCCGGGATGATGGCCCAGGTCTGTTGGAAATTCTTCCAAACGTTTCATCAACAACTGCGGTTGACATCCTCAGTTGTGTAGTTCGTGTTAGAAGAAAAAGTACATCACATCACTGCACTTCACTTCTGCACTTTTCGACTTCTCGTGCGAGACTAATTTGTCGACTGGAATGTATCTATATTTAAATTTATATCCCCACCCCGTGGTTGAATTGGTGGGGTGTGGTCACTAGGAGAGGGGTTATAATGCCCTCTCTTTCTTTCATTATTATTATTATTCTTGCGTAGTGCCGGATACCAAATGTTGTGTAACCTTCCTGTTGAAATTATTTGGATATTTGAAAATTTCAATGGCTTCCCGATTAAGGCGTGAGTGATAGTGTACCTCGACAGGGGTATAAAAAAAGTGAGTAAGAATTTGATTCTATTGAAAATTTATTGCTAAACAATGATTAAATTTTCTTGTACACACGCTTCTTTTTATTTGTTTTTTTAATGTTAGGGTCGGCAGACAAGCTAACGGTCTACTTGATGGTAGGTGGCTATACCGTCGCCTATTAACACTAGCATCGTCAATTAGGTGCTGCTAGTGCGCTGTCGACCTAGGGATAAGGGATAAGGGATTAGGAGTTGATCGGGAAATGGGCTCTGGCAACCCTTACTCACTCAACGAAACTCAACGGCACATGCCTGTCATTTTACGGTGGTCGTCTGTAAGGATGTAGTTACTGTCACATTCCTTATCCTGCCAATCCCTTTCTAGCCCTTTATCTTATATCCTAGTAATTCGGCATCGCACTTTCTACATCTTTAGCTTTACTTGTGTTAAATGGATCATCAGCCCTTTAGAATTATTTAAATACTTATTTATTTATTTTCAAGGAAAACTTACAGTGACATATTTTATACAAAATTTACTTAATAACTAAATCACACATTAATTTGACACCATTTACAAGTTTCCGCATATTGAATCTATTTAAAACTAGCGACCCGCCCCCGGCTTCGCCCGGGGTGCAATTTTTATATATGTGAACATTCCCCGTTTATCCCTCTTTCCATTAGTGAAAACCGAATTAAAATCGGTCTATCCGTTCACGCGTGATGCCGTGACCAAGGGAAATGGGGATTCATTTTTATATATAGAGATTATTTATTTATTTATTTATTTTAAAATTTACAGATAGTTTACACATATGAATAGTTTTTCGGTGACCTTTACACTAAGCATAGCTTGTATTGTAAAGGCCAGAATATAATTAAATATAAAATTTTAGAATTAAAAATAGTCATTAAAAGAAAAATCATTAATGTATTATGTATCTATGTACTATAAAATTCTACATTTTAATGTGTGTTAATATTTTTAACAGTATAAAACGTTAATAGCTTATATTTGATTTTGGTTGATATTAAAATCGTGAACATTCGACTGAAAATTACATGCGAAATGAAACATATTTGATTATTTTATAAATTTGCGCACCAAATACGAGTTGGGAACATTCAATAATTTGAAACACCGAAATATATTACGAGGTACGCCTGCACTTAACGATTCCATACATATTTATGTATCTGAATATCTGTATAAATATTTATAGAGTGCGAAGCGGTACTAGTGATCGATAGTAGGGAGTCGGAACCGCCTGCTTATATTCATGTTGGAGTCGACGCCAAATAACACCTTGCGAACGCTTTTCGTGTACCATTATAATAATGCAATCGTAAAATCGATAAGCTTAAATATAGGTAGTTGGCGGGTGCATTGCGTTTTAAAGTCATAAATTGGACAGCCCGTCTGGCGGCATTAACCACCCCCTTACAGAAGACCACCGTGAAATAACAGCCTAAAACCATTTCTCCATCCACTCCCCTTTTTTTAAATGTTAAGGTCGGCAGACAGGCTGACGGTCCACTTGATGGTAGGTGGCTACCGTCGCCTATGACACAAGCAACGCCAAAGCTGCTGCAAGTGCACTGCCAACTGCAGCAGGATTAAGGATAGGGATTAGGAGTGGATAGGGTAATGGGCTCTGGCATCCCTTACTCACTCACCGAAACACAACAGCACACGTGCTGTTATTTCACGGTGGTCTTCTGTAAGAAGGTGGTTACTGCCGCCAGACGGGCTGCCCAAATGACTGCGAAACGCAGTGTGCCCTGCCACTACTTGCCAAATACAGACCGGAGCCAAATTTGAAAAGTTGATTTTTCAAAGTTGACCCTGCCGGGAATCGAATCCGGGAACCCTAGAACAGAGCGTTAAGGCACGCACCCTAACCACTCATCCAACGGGCTCGTCAAAGGGCTCACTCCCTTATGCTTTGTACTATCCTTTATGTTATCAATGTCAGGAGACTAGTTTTGGTAGTTTGGTATTTCTTGTATACATCTTTTACATATAATAAAATCGTAAACTAGCAGTGTCTGTACATAAATACACGTTGTATTTATGTTACCTAGGTCAAAAAAATAGTTTTTAGACTTTTTGTCTGTAATTTGTCTATGCGTTTTTGCACGTTAATCTCAGAAACGGAACGGCTTAACCGACTTGAAAGCCCCTTTTTTCTTATGTACTGTAGCAAGATTTAGTGTTTGTTTCATTCCAATCAGTTTACAAACTAAAAAGTTACACGCTAAGTATATCGAATACTACGCGTACGATGTTGCGGGCTCAGCTAGTTAAATGTATAAACATATTTGTTTCTTATTATAGGTGAGCACAGTGTCTTTCTCGTTTCTATTCAAGTGCCTAAATAAAGTTGTTCATATTAAGTAGGTACTATATTCAAAATATATTTGTGGAATTTATTAAGAACTAGCGACCCGCCCCCGGCTTCGCCCGGCGTGCAATTTTTATATATAAGAACATTCCCCGTTTATCCCTCTTTCCATTAGTCAAAACCGAATTAAAATCGGTCTACCTGTTCGCGCGTTATGCCGTGACCAGGAGAAATAGGGATTCATTTTTATATATAAGACTAGCGGCCCGCCCCCGGCTTCGCCCGGCGTGCAATTTTTATATACCCTAAAACATTCCCCGTTTTCCCTCTTTCCATTAGCGAAAACCGAATTAAAATCGGTCTACCCGTTCACGCGTGATGCCGTGACCAGGAGAAATGGGGATTCATTTTTATATATAAGAAGATTTCACAATAACTTTTATAATTATGCTTTGGGGATAAAAACTAAAAAAGTAGTTGATGTTATTCTCCTAACTGAATAATTTGTTCAGATTTCATTCCCTATATTATAGCTACTTACCCCATTGGGATCGAAGCCTTGATGAAATATTTTCCCAAAATTTTTAAATTTCATCTTAGAAATCTTAACATTCTTTTACTAATTTTCCTTTCCAAATATTGAAATTCTTTGAATTAATCTATGTAAGACTAGCCCGGTGCCCGCAACTTCGTCCGAGTTGGAATAGAAAATAACGCCTGAAATCTTCATTGCTGTGACGACGGTGGCGCCACCACCGCGACAGTGGCATCGATTTTATTTTTATTTTTAGACGTTCCACCGCAAACCTAAGATTTTACAAGGATAATCTAGGTAATCTAAGTTAATCTAGGTAATAAACTACCTCTGTGCCAAATTTCATCCAAATTTCATTGCATTATGCTACGATAATAAAATCGACGTGCTTCGACATTCCGCTTTAGCATAATACAATGAAATTTGAATTATATTAATAGCTCTTAAGGTACATTATGAAAAAATGAAATACTTTGCAAGAAAAATTTAAAATCTAGACCATAGTATAGCATATTAGAGATCAAGATAGTCCCATTCGTTGAAGCCATTCTCTCAATCCAACTTTTTTACACAGTGGTGCATAAGCTACATCCTATCCGTGATTTAAGGCTCCTGTATATGCCAACAAGAGGTTTTCTCCGTGTAACTATACTTTACTGAGTGGATCTAAATGTACAAAAAAAAATATGTTATTTATTGGACATTAAATTTTAATTTGAACGTTGGAAATAATTCTTATAATATTATTAATAGTTGAAAAAAAATCCCAAAGTAAAGCCTTTTTTGTTTGAATTTTTGTAACTACTTCTAAACGGCATTGAATTTCAGCATTTTTCTTTCGTATAAATTTTTGACAAGATGTTTTTCACAAAGTGTACGATTGGCGAGTCAAAATAATGATTTATTAGGCTAAAAATAACTATTATTTGTTTTCTGTACAAATTAGCGCGGTTGGCGCGGGGAAACATCTCGCTTCCATCTATCTATCTTTGTATCTATCTATCTCTGTCCAGAACCTTAAGGCCGTTGGCAGATACAGAAGCCTTAACTAAAAAAAGTCATTTTTTGCAATGATTTTAAATATTTTAGCTTTAATTTTGTTATATGTGTGTGCAGATGACTACTCCTTGGACGAATGTACCAGGAAGGCAGCGGTGAGGTAGGCAGCGGTTACTCAGAAGTGATGAACACGACCACTCTGCCAAGAGTGAATCGGCCAGGAAGAGGAAAATCAGCAGACGGGAATAAAGTACTAAGCTCACAGTTCAATTATGCAAAGATGCACACCAAACAATATTAGCTTATCCTACCTCTTATATATGTAATGTATATATTATATTATATTTAACTTTATATTACAAATATGTAAACTATATAAGTATCAATCATTTATAATGTCAAATAAGGAAGATACATCAATGGGACAAAATATTAGGTATCTTACACTATTTTGAGAAAACTCATATTGATTCGCCTCGCAAGTTCTTCTGTAACAAAGGCAGCGATATCATGTGACTTACAAGAGGTCATTCGTCTACAATTTATCAGGAAAGATCCTTTCAAATATAATAATTCAAAGATGTATCAAAAGGTTCTCGTGCTCGGGAAATGTGCTCAAACGGAAAATGGTAAAGTGGATAGAGTTTCTTTTGGATTCGACTGGTTTCTTCAAAACAAAGGAGACATCGATCGACCTTCGGGTCGTTTAGAAGCCCTTCGCCTGCGATAAAAGGAAAGGGTTGCAAATTCTTGATACGTTGAATTGCTTTAAATAAATCAAATTCTAATTTAAATGTTAAAAAAATAACTAATCAAGCTTGGTACCCTTTCTGACTGTTGGACCAATATATGATAAAAGATTTATTGTTAAAAGAATTTTATAAAAAAATGTATATTTTTATAGATATATACATTGTGATATATTTTTATACATTCTATAAAAATATATATCATAAAATATATATTTTTATAGAAAATTGTGAATTATATGGACCCCATTATACATATGTTAAATTAAAATCTGCTATGTGCACTTTTTTGAGGCTTCAACTTTTTGACTTTAGAACAGTTCAATTCATAAAACTATAAAATAGTTCATCTTATAAAATAATTGCTAAGTGCTGCACCTATGAGCAATTTGTCGAAATATGGTATGTTAAACAGCTGGAATCTGATATGTTCAAAATATACTTTATTATAAAAAATAAAAATAAAATAACTATAAAATTTTCATGTTTAAAAGACCAATAATTTCACAAACAACAACCCTAAGGGTGGGTTGCACCATCTAAATTTAACGGTAATCATATCGAAACTAGCCGTTAAATCTTCGGTTAAGCATAATATGCGTTGCACCATTTTTACAACGGTTAAAATGACGTCATAACTTAACGCTAACTTTAACCGCTTGATATTGGCCGGTTATTGTTATTGTTTCGGTTAAGTCAACTGTCAACTTCAGAAAAAGGCAGGTAAACTTACTTTGTGCGGTAGTCTCCCATAATAATTTCATCGGTGCTCGATCGGTGCATTATTTCGATTTCAACTAGATAAACTAGATTGCTTTGCAATGTACGCTTTATTAATTTGATTTCATTTATTCCTTCAACGCGTTACAAACATAAAACTGCAAATATTCGAATTTGTTTTGTGACAGTGACAGCGGACTTTGTTCTCTGCAAAAAGGAGCCCTTTCGACTTGGCTCCAACTTTCCGAGGTGCATCCGTACCTGTTGCCAATGATCTTGAGCTTCTTGGCATGAGGTTGTGCTCAGATCTCAACTTCGGTTCTTCTATCGAGTCCAAGGCCCAAACAGCGGCCAAAAAGTTGGGCATCCTAAATAGAGTGAAGCGATGCTTTACATCTGGACAGCTCCTCTCTTTATACAAGGCACAAGTCCGATCCTGCATGGAGTATTGCTGTCACCTTTGGGATGGCTCAGCAAAATATCAACTTGCTGCACTCGACTCGGTGGATCGCAGAGCTAGGAGGCTCATTGGCGATGATACACTAATAAGAACTAAGCTGCAGAGCCTGGCACATAGATGCAAAGTTGCCTGTCTGTGTGTATTCTATAAGATGTACTTCGGAGAGTGTGCTCGAGAGCTGCATGAGATCATACCGCCTTCCCCTTTCTTCTATCGGACATGCAGACGTACGGCTGGTTACCATCCTCACCTTGTCGATATCCCTCTAATTCGGACCAAGCGCTTTAAAACATCTTTTGTGATGCGCACTGCTAAGGATTGGAACTCCCTGCCGGCGTCTGTATTTCCGAGCTCATATAACCCAAATCTTTTCAAGGTTCGAGTGAATAGGCATCTTCTGGGTGAGCTCGCTCCATCTTCGGCCTCATCCTTCCTACATGGATAGATGCTGGTCAAGAGCAAACCCATCTATAATAAAAAAAAAAAAAAAAAAAAAAAAAAAAATGTCATAATAAAAAAATTATTACCACAATAATTTAAGAAAAACATGTTTTTATAATGGCAGCCCCTTTAACTTTGACAGTGACGAACAATATCATGGTGCAACATGCGATTGTCAATTTCGACTGTCACCGTTAAATTTACCGCTAAAGTTAACTTTGACTGAACCCCCCCTAGGTGGGCCAGGACCTTGTCGTGGTGGGGGGGCTCACCCTTGGCAATCCGGGCGGTTGCAGGGGTCGGTGCTTTTTTCCTCACCGACCTTTGCTCGACTGACCGGATTGGTTTTGGGGACAAAGAAGGCCCACACGACGTGGGCTCCGAGCGGGCTCCGTTAAACGGAGCTCGTGGCGGAGTCCAATAGAAGAGTTTCTTTTTAACTTGACATTGGCGGACAATGGCCATCTACAAGATGAGCCCAATCGCCATCTTTAAAAGAAGTGAAGTGAAGTGAACTTTGACTGAAAAAATAACCAAGCCTACGGTGCAATCCACCCTAAGTTTCTAATAAAATGCTACTTTTTAAAATAAACCTTCATGGAAAACTTTTTTTCAGGAAATCTTCTTTTGTCAATCAAAAGTATACTTTCACCACATAGCATATTTTGGTTTGATATGCTATGTGATATTTAGAAACTATATATTATATTATAAATGTAGTCACTATTTTATATAAAACTAGCCTTTGTCTGCGACTTCGTCCGCGTGACAACACGGTGATTGATTTTGGAGTCCATTGGAACATGTGTACCTACATATACACATATACTTACATATATGTATATACATATATACACATATACATATACACGTTGATTATTATTTATAAAAATATATTATACAAATAGCTATTATCACAAATAACAAAAACTCATGTATTCTCAATTCACCCCGGCCTAACCCCATTTAGGCTTCGTATCCCTCAAGAACATTGATCCTTGGCTTTACGAACCCTATTTTGGTATCGCGTTAAATGTTACTTGTTGTGTGGGATCACGTTTATAAGACCATTTTGTGTTCAGAATAAAAATCCACTGAAACTTTCCCGATAGGTTTTGATGATCTTCCTCAATTCGATTTTTCTTCTCATCTTATCTTAATGCTTATATCATCTTTAATGTCACTTTTTCTTTTAGAAGTTTCTGTTTGTTTATTTATTTGAATACATTGTATACACGTATCTGAAGGATTTTGTATTAGGCACAATATAATGGCGGCAATAATCACTCTTTTACAGAAGACCACCGTGAAATAACAGTAAGGGACGCCAGAGCCCATTTCCCTATTCCCTCATAGTCCTCTATCCTACTTAGGTCAGCAGTACACATGCAGCACATTGTGGCGTTCGTTGCTTGTGTTAATCGCTTATTAACAGAAGCATTAGCATGGTTTACCATCAAGTGGACCATCAGCCTGTCTGCAAACTTTTTTTTTTTTTTTTTTTTAATAATTTCTATCTGTTTAATGTATTTTTTAAGGACTATTTGTTAATGTGTCAATGTAAGTTCTAATGCCATCAAAAACATAACTTGTAAAAAAAAAACCAAGTCTCGCAACTCAGTTCTACTTCTTCTACCGTCAAAAGTTGTGAGATCCATGTTATGCCAAAGTCGGTTAATTTATTCAGTCCCTACTTAAGTAACCTTCTGTCTTGAGTTATTACGAAATTAGATCACCTAACAACATCTTATACTGACCATATCAATATTAAAAATCTTGTATGTTTTAAATAAATAAATTGTCTTGGCAATCGCACTCAACAATCTAATTTAATATAATATATTAGATACATTGTGTTTTCAGGCTTCTAGTTTTATCGCCAACGAAGTTATAGGGGGTTGAAAATGGCCTGAACTTTTTCGAGAAAAGGATGGTACGGCCGTGCCGCTGTTTTTGTTTTGCTCGACTTGGCGGGGGCACTGCCGTGCCCCCAGATTCATAAAACAGGGTTACTAAGTTCAGTACAATTATACGTATTAAAAGTGGTATATTTGTTAAAATAAAAATAAAAAATAGTTCAAAATGTTTTTTTTTTTTGGACAAATGATCGTTGCTGTAAACTAAAATAAACAATATTTTAGTTTAACATTTGGAAGCTAATTAATTTCTTGATGATTTCGAAGTTTAAATGGAACTTGAAATTATTTTTTTCTATAATCATATTAGACTAATTTAAATTTTAGGAAAGTACGAACCTAAAATTTTAGGAAGTTAAGGCGTCTTTTCAAGATTTTCAATCCTTGAAAAGTTGAGTTTCGAGTTGATTAAGCCAATTTTTCAACGTTGGCTCTTTTAGGATCTGGCTAGTTGTGGCTGAGCACACTGCGTTTCTGTCATTTAGGCGGCAGAACTACTCAGCGGAAGACTGTGTGCTTTTGTATTTTATGTCCCGGCTTTTTTAGGTTAAAAAGAGTGAAATAAAAACGGAAAGTGTTTCTACAGTTCGGTCAATTTGTTCGATAAATTGTTGTACAAATTTCAACTTTATTCAGAGAGTATTAAAGCTTAAAATCGAGTGCAAGTCGGTCTGGGCCAAGTTACGTTGCGCGGGCACATTCGCGGAGATGCGCAGATAAGTGCCGTGAAATTGTTGTGCAAATTTCAACTTTATCTAGAGAGTATTCAAGCTTAAAATCGAGTGCAAGTCGGTCGGGTCAAGATATGTTGCGCGTAATTGTTGTACAAATTTCAACTTTATTCAGAGAGTATTAAAGCTTAAAATCGAGTGCAAGTCGGTCTGGGCCAAGTTACGTTGCGCGGGCACATTCGCGGAGATGCGCAGATAAGTGCCGTGAAATTGTTGTGCAAATTTCAACTTTATCTAGAGAGTATTCAAGCTTAAAATCGAGTGCAAGTCGGTCGGGTCAAGATATGTTGCGCGTAATTGTTGTACAAATTTCAACTTTATTCAGAGAGTATTAAAGCTTAAAATCGAGTGCAAGTCGGTCTGGGCCAAGTTACGTTGCGCGGGCACATTCGCGGAGATGCGCAGATAAGTGCCGTGAAATTGTTGTGCAAATTTCAAGAGAGTATTCAAGCTTAAAATCGAGTGCAAGTCGGTCGGGTCAAGATATGTTGCGCGTAATTGTTGTACAAATTTCAACTTTATTCAGAGAGTATTAAAGCTTAAAATCGAGTGCAAGTCGGTCTGGGCCAAGTTACGTTGCGCGGGCACATTCGCGGAGATGCGCAGATAAGTGCCGTGAAATTGTTGTGCAAATTTCAACTTTATCTAGAGAGTATTCAAGCTTAAAATCGAGTGCAAGTCGGTCGGGTCAAGATATGTTGCGCGTAATTGTTGTACAAATTTCAACTTTATTAATAGAACTTTAGTATATATAATCGAGTGAAATGTGACGCAAGTCGGTCGCGACACAGATCTGTTGCACAGATACAAGCATAGTTGCACAGATCTGTGCCAAAAAATACGGGGACATACGAGGGGTTACATTGAGTGAGTAAGGGATTCCAAACCCCATTTCCCTATATCAATCATTAATTCTACTATTGTCAGCAGCACACTTGCGGCATCTTTAGCGTTGTTTGTGTTATAGTCGACAGCTATAGAACTGCTATAAAATAAAATAACTATAAAAATTATTATATTATTAACATTATCTACCAGCACTATGGACAATGTCTGAAATAAAACTATTTGAATAAATATGATTCATTCATTGTTTCAATTTCAAGTTAAATTCGTCCTGTAATCAGAGTAGAGATTTTGCTTCCATGCAAATTCATGCTTAGTTTTGGTCGAGGCTATGACAGCTGATGCTGTCAGAGCCGCCAGAATTTAAATATAGCAGAATTTTGTGTGAAATATTCACGAATTTAATCGAGTTAGTCTATCTCTAAATTATAATGTTTGCGCAGAGTTACGGATTAGATACTATATACCTAGGTAGATAAAGTCATGGATCGCGGAGTAGTTGCCTCGGCAGAACCCAGTCCATACCCACCCAACCACCTACCATCTCGAGGGCATGGAGACACCGAGGAGTTTTAGTGGGTAGGACCAGTTCCTTCAGACTGGGTAAGTCCCACATACCCCTAACGCTAGGGGATCCATAAAAGGTAGATAAAGTCAAAACTTCCTAATAAAAAACTGTTGAGTAGTAAATATTTTAGCCATAATTGTAATACCCGTATAATGTTTACAATAAAAATGGCGCTATAATTGAAAAAATATCCCTGAACACTTTTGAGGGCATCAACCGTCGACAGTTTTTAAATGGGGTTACTGGTAAGGCGTCGTATTCCTACCAGGATGTGAAATGTAACATTTTTGACCACCCATAATTATGTATGGCCGAAATTCAGTAGTTTTCGAGATTTTTGGATTTAATTTTTTTACCAATCACCCAGAATTTAACATTTAAATCAAAATTTCAAATAAACCACTTCAACACTTTTGCAACTGAAACTTTAATCTAGCTATTACAGTTTTGAATTACGTTATTGTTCAAAATAATAGGCCACAATAATTACTTTTCTTAAATTTACATAATAATATTTTAAGTGAAATTCTACATTGAAAAAATTCTACCCCCGAGAAGTGTACAAAGTATTTCAAAAACTTCTCCATTTCATCTGCTTTTCAATCATCCGCGCTGTAATTAAATACCTTATAAAACAAGGTATAAGTGAAAATACTATTAAGTAAAAGAATAAGTAAACGAAGAGATGGCGGCTGTTTACCAAGACCAAGGCTGCACTTCGTTATCTATTGTTTCGTTATTTAAAGTGGTCAACTGAATTTAAAAGGGACTAAGAGAGTATTGAAGACGACCCTTGCTCAGGAGGTCCGATTACTGCCTGCACGGAAGAAAACGTGAAAAAATTTGACAAAATTGTACTAGAGGGCGCCCGAATTGAGGTTAAAATTATAGTAGAGATGGCTACCCTCTCCATTGGTAATACACACAATTCATCTTACCTTCTCAACCTTTCAAAATTAGTGCGAGATGAGTGCCGTGAATGCTCACGGCGCGCCTCAGAAACAAGTGCGATTCGAGTGCTGTAGAGAATTTTTAGAGCTCTGTGGTGAAAATACATTAGAATTTTATTTCAGATAGAATTGTTGCTGGTGATTAAACGTGGGTTCATCATTATGACCCTGAAAGTAAGCATTAGTCCATGCAGTGGCAAAGATATTGACCGAGAGTAAATTGGTCGCTCTGGTAAATATTATTATCTTCGTAATTATCGTAAACACTTAAGAACATTTTCTGCTTCCTCAGCTATCAGCACGTTTGTAGTTTCTGTTTTTTTTTATTCTGAGCTTACATTCGCACTTAGCGGCCAACGAGTTCTGGCGCGACGCACATGCGGCTAGCGGCCAGCCCCAGCCGTCGAGATTATTCTAGGATGAAAATTGCCTAGTGTGAGCTAAGCGTGTTTAGCAAAGCTCACACATGGGTTAAAGAACGACGTTACTTTGTCTCGTGTATGATTAAGTTAATATATAGACATTTGTGTTTTAATTCCATCAAGAAGCTGATAATTTTTTTTTCTTTTGCATAATTAAATTGACAAACACAGCTGACTTCTCGACGTCCTTAAAAAATCAATCCGTGTACTGAAAATTCTTGGCCGCAACTTTGGCCGCTGAGAGCCGCCTGGTTCATCTGGCTTGGCAGCTAAGCGCGCATGTATGTAGGAACACTTACTTAGTACAAAATACATTTTAGAAATTCGTTTACTAATTTCATATCAGATTTCGCAATAATTCTTCACGTGTGAGAATAACACATGTAGGCACACATACGTAAAGCTGTACCCATTCACGCAAACGCCAAATCATTAACGTGTTTGTTTTCGCCATATGTCACCCGCGTAATCCCACGTTTGAGACACCTGCGTACAAGTCAAATGTAATTTCGTTTCAACTCGTGTTGCAAATAAACGGGGAGTAGGTACGTTCATTTAATTTAACTTTTATATAGATTGCAGCCGCTACGGCTGTGTCATGTCTAGGTACAGAAACACAAATGAAATCATCACCGTGATGACTATAGTATTAACTATGGGAATATCTTTGTGTCAAGCTTATTTTGTAATTAAAGTTTTTTAAAAAAGTTCCTTTTTTAATTTTTTCAAAACTAAAATATTTTGTTCAAGTTATAGTGTTTCCAAATCAAATCCATTTATTTCAGACATTTTAAGTTCATAAACCAAGACCACTATCAAGATACCAGTTTACGACTATAAAGGTACGCACAGACATGCTCATTACTAGCACGAAAGCATGCTATTATTAAGCAATTGCTACTTAGTAGTATGTGTGTCGCAATGAGCATGCTCAAAAATCAACAATCGTTTGATTTTTGAACGTGCTACCCTACGTGCGGGTGGAAGGGGGCATGCTATGAGCTCGTCTGGACAGGTTTGCTTATGAGCATGCTAAGTACGGATTTGATCGATCTCAATCCGCGACGTGTTGCGTCAATTAAAAAATTATGTCACGTTAGGGAAAAGAAAAAAACGTTGTTTTTCGTGACATACGTTCACCTCTCCAAAACTAGCATTTCTCTTTTATTTATTCAGTTACTAACCCAAATTCTCCTTTTTTGTTCTTTTATTTTTAAGTAGATGGTCTTAAACAATAGCGTTGCAATAAATATGATTATGTTATTGAGTTTGGTACCGATAGCATTGACACTATTATTTCTTTGTACTTCCATTTTGGCCGAGATCGATTGCGTGATCGAGGTACATCGACCACGAAGGGATGAAACCCCTGCCCACGCCTAGTGTTCCGCAAGTGGAACGGTTCCGGTTGGATTAATTCGTACAGAATAGATGCACACTCTCCATAGTGTAGACGATAGCATGCTTGTTGCTGGCAAATGTGAACAGTCACGAAGCCTGCTAGTTTTAAGCAAGCTTATGAGCATGCTTTTTTAACATAATAAAATTCTTATACCTACCTAAGGTATAAACAATTGTCAATACAATCAAAATTTATATAAAAATCATGCAATAAAAACCACAAATTATATAATTAAATTATGGTCGTAATAATTGAAATAATAAAATGTTTAAATTAAATAAATATGTGGTCAGTGGCGTTTAACAAAATGTTTAAATGAAATAATATGTGTAACTGCAATACTCGAATTATATTCAAACAGTCTGTTCTGTCTAGTACATTATCAGATATTATATTACGATGTAAATTATATTTCAATGGTTCTGTCAACAATAATGCTCAGAATGCTCAGAAAAAGCTTTCTTTCTTAGGATAGCATTAAAAGCAATTGTTCGATTTTTAAATTGTCGTTTCGATTCAACATCAAAAAAAAAAAAAAAAAATTGCGTGCTTTATTATATTTTTAATATTTCGCATAAATATACAAACCATCTTGTTTAATGACTAGTTTTAAAAAATAAATAAAAACCTTTTTATCTAGTTGGTTTCTAAACGTTTTTGTCGAAAAGTTTTGTCAAGGACAAGGGACACATTTCACATTCCCTGCTGTCGGAGAAATCATGCTAGGAATTTATTCCTCCATAGTTCAACGTATTGCTAAAATAGGGTAATAAATTGTATTGATATATTTTTCAATACCTATATTGTGGTCTAAAAAAACAATTTTATTTTATTTTGTAATGTTCTTATCTATGCAAACGTGTAAATTGGTGGTATAAATGTTTGTCGAATCGTAGTTGAAAATAATCGAAATATGTTTACATAAAATGGAAGAGTTAACTCGATTGCTTATTCGTTAGGTGAAATCGAATAGAGGTTGAATAAAACGTACGATTAAATTTTGTTCTTTTAATAATACTGGTTTTTTTCGCGTCAAAGCGGCTTTCCTTTGTTTCGTATGTCAAAATTATTGTCATAAACATATTTATCATATTACATATTTTTATGGCAACCCCACTTATCCCTTTTTTATTTTTTCTCAATTACGTGCTGTTGTGATTCGGTGTTTGTGTTCGGTAAGGGATGCCAGAGCCCATTTCCTTATCCCCCCTTCTAATCCCTTATCCAATCCTACTGTAGTCGGCAGCGCACTTGCAGCAATTTTAGGCGTTGTTTGTGTTATGGGCGACGGTAGCCACCTACCATCAAGTGGACCGTCAGCCTGTCTGCCGACCTTAACATAAAAAAAAATATATGTGAACGAAGGTTGTGAAATACTAATTGTTTTTTTTTTGTAAATATAAGGAATTGATTTTGTATCGGACTCAGTAAATGTCTATCAGTAGGGATGTTCAAATATTCAGAAATATCCAAAGCTATCAGAAAAAAAAATCAGTCATATTTAGGTTAAGTACCTATATGTTTTTTGTGGCTCCAATTGTTAACTCAATTAATTGATAGTAATTGTCAATGGTATGTGCTGGTCATTCCCCCACATATACCTGCCTATATGTACATCTGTTGCTACCGCGCCGATAGCGGCAACGCTAGCAGTTAACCAGTCTGAATAAAATTTCGTATCTCGCGCAGATTCATCTGTCGATCTCACCACGCGAGATTTGATTTATTTTCCAAATCAAGCTATGTGCTTATGTAATCCGCGTGTGCAGTGTGCTGAACTACATTTGGATTCGTGTGTGACGTGCCTGTCGCAGTCTTCATCGCTTAGAAGACCAAGGACCTGGTGATTCCCGAGGTAAGTGCCAACAACAACTTCTTCTTTTCCCCGCCCCTTTGATTGCACATGCCATCAATAAAAAATACATTCCAATTTTACTACATCGAAGATTCTCGAAACATATTTGGAGTGACGAGTTTTCATAATTTTAATTTTTTAATCGTTCCGATCATCACATAGAGAGGCTTATATCATATAGTCTAGGGACAGATATTACAGATGACGGGATTGCCTTTTAACCCACAAATTACATAGGTACATTAATTAAATCTATAGATATTTTTAATATTTTTGAATATTAATATCTATAGTTATTTTTAATATTTTTTTAATAGTTTTGAAGAATTTTTAATAGTCGCACAAAGTAATATAAAAACTGAATTGAG
This sequence comes from Bembecia ichneumoniformis, assembly GCA_910589475.2. Classification (NCBI taxonomy): domain Eukaryota; kingdom Metazoa; phylum Arthropoda; class Insecta; order Lepidoptera; family Sesiidae; genus Bembecia; species Bembecia ichneumoniformis. The sequence goes on along the minus strand of OU342537.1, from coordinate 2,865,111 downwards.
AAATGATAGAAGTTAGATGAAAAAAGTAACAAAACAAAATATGAACTTTCTCTTCTCAAATTGGAAATTCAAATTCCATCGGATCCGACATGTGAAGGTGTAGGTATTTTATTGGTTATATTTGCAAATGGTCTACGACAAAAAGTTCGTAAGTAACGTAGGTTTGCATAGATTGTAAAATTTATACCAACAATATAAAAGTTGTTTGTCTGTTTATATGTGTGCGATATCTACATAATATTTTTTTAATGCCATGATCGGTAGACAGGATGACGGTCCACTTGATGGGAGGTGGCCACCGTCGCCTATAACACAAGCAACGCCAAAGCTGCTGCAAGTGCGCTGCCGACTACAGTAGGATTAAAGATAAGGGATTAGGAGGGGGATAGGGAAATGGACCCTGGCATCCCTTAATCACTCATCGAAACACAACAGCACACGTGCTGTTATTTCACGATGGTTTTTTGTAAGGGGGTGGTTACTGCCGCTAAACGTGCTGCCCAAATGACTGCGAAACGCAGTGTGCCCTGCCACTACTAAATATATCACTATAATTTAATTTCTCTTTTATTGAATTTATCTTTTACTAAGGACCTCTTTTCGAGTAAAATCTACTCCAAACCTCCTCCAACCTCCTCCAGTCTACTCTACTCATTCTACTCCAAAGTTTCCTATTTTAGGCTTTTGGGGTCCAGTTGTCTCCAGCTATCTTTTTAAACTCGTCAAGCCACCTATCAGAAGGCCTACCCTGTTTTCTTTTCCCTTTCGATCCAGCCCAGTGCGTTACTATGTTGGACCATCTATCTGTATTCATACGTGCGACATGGCCTGACCATTTCCATTTTAGTTTTTTACAACGGCTTAGAGCATCTATTACCTTTGTTCGTTTCCTTATGTGTGAGTTTCTCTGTTTTTTTATCCGTTTTAGGTTTAAAATGCTCCGTTCCATGGCTCTCTGGCAAGTTTTTTTCCATTATAAATCCATGTTTGGCACGCGTATGATAGACAGGGTAGTAGGCTAGAATCCAGAACGATAGACTTTAGTGCGGTTGGTAGACTTGACTTTAATATTTCTTTATGATCAACTAAAAAGAAGCAAATCAAATATGTTAAACTACATGCCACGCGAAAGATCAGCATCTCTAACAGAGATAACAAAAAACAACTAAGCGCCCCTGATAACCGGAACAAGAATATTAAAAACATTACACTACAACAAACTCAAAGAAATCTTACCCCAAGCCATACCGTGGGGGCAAGAGACCAAAACCCTCCTATTCAAAACGTAAACTATATCTAGCTATAAAATTTAAGCAACAACCGCATATTTTGAGTAATTAATTCATAACCGAGATACTCGATTTATTTACGAAACCGTTAAGGAAATTAGATTCTTATTATATTTTAGGTACCTTTTAAAGGAGACATAAATATTTGTCAGATATTAGCGTCTTAATAGCCTTAAAATCCTTTCAACGGTTTACGTCTTAATGGAATTACAATGTATAAACATAATTACTAACTTTCAAAATTGTTCAAACATAATATATCTTAGTATATCTTACGAGTATGCGCAAAGAGACCCCGAAAGTTTTGAGGCCGAACCGAAACTACTGAAATAACATAACTGACATGACTCTTCAATGAGTGATTACTTTATTGAACACTTGTTTTAAAATTTCGCGAGAAAATCTGTCTGTCCTAGAAATTAGCAATATTTTAAGTCATTTGAAGTCCTGCCAATAAAGCAGTGATATTTTAATTAAGTAGATAATTAAAATAGATATACCGCGTTACGCAGTATGAAACTTGGCAGCTCAACTGACGGCGGCAAACAACTTCTTACAAATAACCACCGTGTTTCGGCGAGTCAGCAAAGATATCAGATCCTATTCCCCTATCCCCTCCATTTATCAAGATAGGCAGCATATTTGCCTCTCAATATACATGTATTATGTCTTCTGTACAAGATACAGAGGCATAGAACACTCCAACAAATAAACTGAATAAAAATTGAGTGGTACCATATCATAATTTTCCAAACCAATTAAACATCTTCATGGAGGTTTAGTGCAAAATGAAATTTTCCCAAACGTCACCGCGTTAAAATGAGATCGACCTGCTGTGTAAATTTATGAGATAAGTTGGGATTTTGTGACCCCTTTCTGCCCCGGGACCCACCCGAACTGTTGCCATAGCAACACCTCTCAGGGAAACAGGCCAGTTTTACGCCGATTGGATTGTCCTACCGCAAATCCGATGCGACTCGCTTTTAACATAGCAACCGTGTGTAAAAATGCATTTTTTTATAAAGCTTTATACCAGAAAAAAAATCGCAAATTTACGAGTAAAAAACGCATAATTTAGGCAAAATGCTTTAATATTAATCTTATGGCCCTGTTTTTACGGACCGTAATAAAGGGAAACTCATATCCTGAGTGTCACTCGAGCCTTATACTTGGTTTTTATTAAAACTCCTTGCAGACTACACCTTTATTAATCCCGAGTTATATATTAAAAAAAAAAAAAAAAAAAAAAAAAAAACACGAGGCTCCAAGTTTAGTCATCAGAGGACGCAAAGAAAACATTGCTCTGACGAATCTTTGAAATTCTAATACCGAAGTTCAAAGACAAAACGATATCAGATTCTCTCTCCCCAGAGTTTTTCTTGTATCCAATTTCGTTTAGGAAAAAAAAAAATTCGTCTCCAACCATTCGGAGTACAAATAATATTTTCTTAACGAGGGTTTCGTCTCGGACAAAATGTTGATACTTCTACGGTATATCTATTACATAAATCGTTTAAATGTATTAAATACAAAACTATTACTTTGAGAATTTATGTAACATAAATGATGAACATGTTTTATATGTGCATAATACATAGATGTTCTATCTTATACAACCTGTTTTACAATTTAATTAAACTCAGCAATAAGACTGCAAAAAATAGTGTATTTAAGACTTAATCACTGGCGTGTACAATTTGTTTTTATCCTGCAAAATATAATTAATAGAAATAGCTAATCCTAGATTTGCCCGGTGTGCAATTTTTATATACCCTAAAACATTCCCCCTTTATCCCTCTTTCCATTGGCGAAAACCGAATTAAAATCGGTCTACCCGTTCACGCGTGATGCCGTGACCAAGGGAAATAGGGATTCATTTTTATATTATAGATTATGCAACGACACAGCATTACGTAAACATGGGCAATGCATGTTGATGGTCTCTGTGTTCTGGTACTCCCCGCGTTTATAGGTCGGCTAATATAATTATTGTGCATATGCGAACCACCTTTTCATTTCACCATCATCATTAGGGATTAAATAATCAGACACTCAACAAAGAGATGATTGTTACAGCGTCTGGTGGTTTCGTTCCTTTCGTTAAACGTTAAAAAAATCCCTAACCTCTGAGGTTGTTAAAATAACGCCCAGTTTCAACGAGGTTTAGAACATTTAAAGATAATTTATTTTTAAAGGCAATAAAGTGCATTTGCCGCATTTTTTTTCAAGCTTGTCTTGCAAAATAGAAGCAATTTTAACAACCCTTTCCTTATAATGCGGCGATACTATCGTTGTATACAGGTGTCCCAAAATTCATAGCCGTCCTTTCGGAGCTGAAAACGAGTTCATAATTCGCAAGATCACTATATCATCACGTCAGTAAAAAAATGTTAGTTTTCGAGATTTTTGCACTTTTAGTAATTTCGTAGAAACCTCCAACTGACATCAGCTTTTTGAGTGTCACAACCAGATTTTTTCATGTTTTGTGATTTTTATTTTGCAGTCCAAAATAACTGTTCTGCCAATCACAATAATAATAAAAAGAATAGAATAATGACTTTGAAGATAAAAACCAAAATATTTGGCCGATTTGTTTTTTGTATTTTTTTTTGTTTAAGCTTGTATTTTTGTGTATTTTTTTACAAAAAAAAATACAAGGTTTCGAAGGTTTTCAGTGCTTGGTACAAGGTTACCAGGCACTTTTGAAGGACTTCGACCAGTTGAAAAAAAGTGCACCAGGCTACTTGGCAAGTATTTTTAAAAGATGGCCCATTTAGTGTAGTTAGTTAAAAAATATTTTAATTTCATTAAATAAATAATTTTTAAATGACTTTTCCCTTAATTTAATTTCAACTGACTTACTCGTATGCTTACAAATCCTGGTGTTGCCAGTGTTTGTAGGCGAATGCAGCTTCGTAAATCATAAGATGCCAATTTCACAAAAAAAAAATTCGTAATAATTAAATATTCGGGTATAATTAAAACGTTGTTTATAGAATTTAAAAATTAAAAATAATAAATTACGTGTAACTTAAGATAAATTTTCTCTGTTCCTCAAAGATCTCTTCCTTCAGTATTAAAACCTACGAGCTTTGGTAAATGAAACAAAAATATTTTCTTATCATTTTATCTTCACCCTCCGCCTGGAATTTGATTCCAAGACGACTACGGAATATAAAATTTTCTTTGTACATTCGCTTTGTGAAAAAGGTTAAGAATTGCAGAGAAACCACTTTCGTACTTAGTCTATTTTACCTTTTTGTGGGAGAGGCATTATGGCAGACGTTATGTCTATCCGAATAATTGTAAGTGGAAGGAAGTGTGAATAAGAAATTACTTTTTCATTGCATTTATTTCTTATAGAATTATATTTTTTATAAATAAGAATTATTGTGATACCTAAAACAAAACTACAGAATGTTCCTACTTATATTATAAATTTAATGTTAAACATTGCTGAGCTTATTTTGATTGAACTTTACCGCCATATAGTTTATAATTTAGAATAACATACAGGCTATAATTAATAGACTTGTGCAGACGAAGTCATGAAATTAATAGGATGGTCGCCTCGTTAACGTAAAACCTCAGAAAATGAAATCAACCAATTCAATGGAAGAACATAATAATAATAATAATAACGGCGAGTATTTGCACAGACACAACCAAGTAGCCAGGATCATTCATCAGCGACTTGCCATTCGATACGGTCTTATCGAGTCTGAGGTGCCGTACTACAAGTACGTGCCTGCGCCCGTTCTCGAAAATGGTCATGCTACGCTCTACTGGGATCGCTCCATAATCACGGACAGGACTATTGTCGCCAATAAACCTGACATCGTGGTTATTGACCGATCCCAGCGCCGGACGATGCTTGTCGACATCGCTGTTCCGCATGACGAAAACCTCGTGAAAGCCGAAAAAGAAAAACTTACCAAGTACATCGACTTGGCTCACGAGGTGACCGCCATGTGGGACGTCGATTCGACAATTATCGTCCCGATAGTCGTCTCGGCGAACGGTCTTATAGCGAAGAGCCTCGACCAACATCTTAAGAGGCTCTCGCTAGATGGCTGGATCAAGGGACAGATACAGAAGGCGGTACTTCTTGACACGGCACGCATTGTCAGGAGGTTCCTCACTCTGCAGCCCTAACCACCGGTAGCTTGGGCCTTGCCCCGCTACTAGTGGACACCTAATTTTAAGTTTTTTATAATATTTATTGTTTTTATATACATATATATTGTAAAAAAATTAAAATTAAGAAAAGAAATAAATAAATGGATAATAATAATAATAATAATAATAATAATAATAAATATTTATTGATTATAAAATGTTTACTATAGGTAGAGCAAAATTTAAAGACGAATGCCGGAAGTTTATATTGAAAGCTCTAAGGAAGCTTCCACAACCTAAGCCATTATCTGGCTACAGTGATAGTTTGGTAGGCTTAAAGCTATGAGACGGTAACAGAGCCTATTTTGTCATGGGACCAGGTGTATCAAGTTAAGATTTCTTCAATTTTAGTAAGACTCAACAGCAACAGGACCATTAAGCTCGGATCCAAAGAAACATAGTGGTAAAGGAAGTTACTGACTTCACCAGAGCTAAAAATTGGCCCTCAACTAGTCTTGATTTTAAGCCTTTCGATAATCCATTATGGTTTAACTGAAAATTTTATACCTACCATATCATTCATAAATACTATAAAATAGGTACCTTATAACTATAACTATACAAAATAGGTTATACTACTCTATACCCTATAACATTCGATGCGTGTGACAGTGACAAAATCTGCCATGCATAAACAAAACTGTGTGTTACGATCGAAAGATAGTAATGGATAATAGGATTGTACAGAGTGCGTTCTGAAATTTGTAGGACAGAGCCGATTACAAAAAAAAAATATTGCCGAAAGTGATAAGGCTGTTAAAAGTTCTTCTAAGAAGAACCCTTGTGCATTCACACACCGCTTTCAGCGGGTTTTTCACCCCTCGTACGCAACCTAGAAGGTGTGTTGAGTTCACGCGTCACGACTTTTTGAAGAGCTTCCAACGGTCTGTGGTGAGAGAAAGAAATCCGGGGGGTGACATTTGGACCGTAGTAGGGTGGTTCATGCAGGTTTACTACGTTGTGCCGGGCCAGGTAGGCCAGGCTACGAAGAAATCTGTATGAACTAAAGCAAATTTGTGATGCAGGATCCACGTCGTTGCTTGACTTGAGTTTTGGCGATGTCAACTGTATCACATATCATTGACATATCATTTACGGTCACTGTTTAACAAAGTTTTCACTCGAGCCACATTTTCGCCACTTTTGGTGGTCGATGGCGTCTGGATTGTTAAAGATGGGTTTGCTATTGGTCAGCGTCTATCCGTGTAGGAAGGATGAGGCCGACGTTGGAGCGATCTCACCCAGAAGATGCCTATTCAATCGAACCTTGAAAAGATTTGGGTTGTATGAGCTTGGAAATACAGCAATCGTTACAGTGCGTATTATAAAAAATGTTATAAATCGCTTGGTCCGTATTAGATGGATCTCGACAAGGCGAGGATGGTAACCAGCCGCCATCTGCATGCCCGATAGAAGAAAGGGGAAGGCGATATGATCTCATGAAGCTCCCGAGCCCACTCTCCGAAATATATCTTATAGAATACAAAAAAAAATCTCGTTGCAATTCTAAAAAAAATCAATCCTACTACTTTTAGAACGCACCAGGTATTGAGGCCAATGGAGATAGTTTCGAATGAACTTTATAGTTTTAAAATGTTATTACGCGTTTAAAATGTTAACGCAAACAGCTAAAAAAATGTTTATTATAAAATAAATGTTTCATTTTTAACAGAACTTATTATAATATGATCATACTACCCAAAGTGCGTTCTTCGTTTAACTGTTAATGCTTTTAAATTACGTAATGACTTCATCTATAGGAGCAATAATAAAAAATAATATCTAGATCAAAAGGTTTAAAACTAATATTATTACAAGAGCAGTCGCGTCAGTAATATGGATTTTATACGACAAAAAAAGTGTTAGTATTGTAGTTCTAATGGCGTTTCCCTGTCGATTGTAGTGTACTAAACAAACGAATGTTACGAGCTGTTATTAAAGAATTGCAATGGAAAATATATGATATACTTACCTACTTCAAAAATAATAACGGAGAAGGTTGATTCTTTTTTTTTTTGAGGTGCTGACGGTCCACTTGATGGTAGGTGCAACACCAAAACTGTGCACTGCCGACTACAGCAGGATTAAGGATAAGGGATTAGGAAGAGGATAGGGAAATGGGCTCTGCCATCGCTTACTCACTCACCGAAACACAACAGCTCACTTGCCGTTATTTCACGGTGGTCTTCTCTAAGGGGGTGTACTGCCGCCAGACGGGCTGCCCAAATGACTGCAAAGCGCAGTGTGCCCTGCCACTACTTAGATTCGATCGTTATTTTCATCAATCATAATGTCCGTAGGTGAAATATAAATGGGCGTAATTGTGTTTTAAGCTCTTGTAAACAATGTTGTAGCCTCTTACTAATGGCTTTGTAAAATATCTTTATTTTTTTCAAATTACATTAAAAATTAATTTATATATTTATTATTATTTTTATTAAAGTTGGGTTTTCTCTTGGCCAGCATCTATCCATGTAGGAAAGTTGAGGCCGACGATGGAGCGAGCTCACACAGAAGATGCCTATTCACTCGAACCTTGAACATATTTGGGTTGTATGAGCTCGGAAATACAGACGCCGGCTCCGTGCCGGCTCCAATCCTTAGCAGTGCGTATTATAAAAGATGTTTTAAAGCGCTTGGTCCGAATTAGAGGGATTTCGACAAGGTGAGGATGGTAACCAGCCGTACGTCTGCATGTCCCATAGAAGAAAGGGGTAGGCGGTATGATCTCATGCAGCTCCCGAGCACACTCTCCGAAGTACATCTTCGGTCACAATACTTCGAAGTACATCCGGAGTATTGTGATGTCTGATTAATTTACTGACGGAAACCGAGTAAGCAATTATATTTCAACGATTAAAAAAAGTATTCTCTCTATGTATCGCATCTGTTAGAATTAAGAATTTATTTTCCTTTCTTTTTTATTGTTTTCTTTTCTATAAACGCTTTCTCGCTTCATATAGAAAAACTTTGCTATTTATAAATATGTAGTTCATATTTTTAGAACTGAAGACAGGCTCACTATCCCCTTGATGTAAAAACAGTTACAAAATTCAATTTTGTAACTGCGTGATGATGGCAAGAGACCAGATGGAATGTCTCTACTTCCATGGAGGATGGGTCGTCCGCTGGTGTGGGATGCTACCTGCGTCGACACATTGGCACCGTCCCATCTTCATGGAACACTTACCACAGCTGGTGCTGCTGCGGAAGCGGCCGAGAAACTTAAAATTCACAAATACAGAGATATCGGCACCGGCTACATATTCATTCCTTTTGGTGTCGAATCTCTGGGTCCGTGGGGCCCCAACGCGCTTAAATTTTTTAACAACTTGTCAAAACGTTTGGTCCACATAACCGGGGATTATAGAGCTGGCCATTACCTCGGGCAACAGATTAGCATTGCCATACAACGAGGTAATGCAGCCAGCATGCTCGGGACTCTGCCTAGGGGACCGAAACTTTATAATTTATAATATGTTAATGTTTATATAAGGAATTATTGTAATGTTTTCCAAATTAATAAATACCAAAAAAATATATTTTTTACTAAGTTGAACATAATAAGACTAATGAATATCTAGACTTTTAGAAAATAATGAAAATTAGACATTACAAGAAATTAGTATACAATTCAAACGTTTATTACTGCAAAAAAATAATTCTAAATATCAAATATTACAAAAGCAATTTCGGATATCCTCTGACATCCAATCTAGGATTCCCTGTGTTTTGGAGATGAGTAGTTCGCACAATGGCAGAGATGTACGAGTAATTATAGCTACGAACACACATCTATAGCTGCAAGTAAATAAGACAGTTTACTGCTCACTGGTAATGTCAGTTATTACTAAATATAAAACCGTGTAATTTCTTAAGGTAGAGACAAACGCTAAATACTAAAAATATCCATTGTTTAATGAAGATGTTACAAGAAATAGACAACACAATTGCTTTGAAATATATATATTGATTAGAATTTTCGTTAAAGTAATAGAAACTTCATAAAAAAAGTTAGAACACAAGAAGAATTTGACTTTTATTGAAAATTCTCTCGAAAACGGCTTATTGCGCGCATATGAATCCTGTACCTATTAATAAGTTAATGTGAGTTTAAAAAATTGTATTAATAATTTTTTTTGCATATTGTTCTAATGGTAAAAACAAAAAAACACCATTTCTAGGCCCGTTGAATTGTCTCCGCCGCCAGCGAGTTCTATTGTAAATGTCATTTGCCTCAGTGAAGCCCTTAAGCAGTAAATTCTTAAATAAATCTTAAGACCGCCGTAAAGATTTTTTTAAAACGCAGTTAGTGAGAGGAGTGTGAAAAAACAACTTTTGAAGAATGAAATTTAAATAACATACGAAATTTTGTGACATTAAAATAAACCAAATAGAAGGGTTAATCGTTCCTACTAAATATCCCAAATCAATTCCAATTGAACCCCTACCGACCGCGAAACACTAACTAAAGCATTAATCTTTGAACTCAAATATTTCAACAATTTGCCCCCACCGTATTGCGGTTTCCAGAGCCGTGGAGGGGTCATACTGCCAAAGAATAATTTTATTATTATTTTATGATAACAAACTGCATGGACGCGACTGCAGACGTATAATGTTAGGCACAGTAAAGAGATTGGTTGGTGGAGGGAACTCTTTTGAAGAAATCAAGGGTTTAATCTTTTTGTGTTTGTAAAAAGATGTTGATAATATTCGAATAACTAGTCCAGATACATTTTTTATTAATCTATATAATACACTATCTAAGATAATATCTAAGTACGTATGTATTTTTGTATGTTTGTAATGAATAAACTTAAAAACTACTGGACAGATTTTAAAAATTCTTTCACCTATAGAAAGTTACGTTATCAGGGAGTGATAATTTCTAAAGATACGCGGACGAAGTCGCGAGCAAAAGCTAGTATTTTATATAGTAATGATAATTCATTGAATTGATGATAAAAATGTCATAAATGTAATTAATAAATGTATTTTTTTTAAATCGTAGGGAGTAGCGCAGCTGCTCATAAGAAAGAAATACGATTATGGAAAAATAGATTTAAACACACATCACTTGATATTTATTTCACTATAATCCAGTCCTTTTGACGCCTGTTGAAGAGTCGATAGTTCCTTTATTAGTTCGGTGATCGATCTAATGAGACTATTTTTGTCTCAGTAGTTCTGTAGCAAAAATCAGCCGGACTATTGAGCCGTTCACATAATTACTAGTTCCATAGCATTCGAGTTGCCGAACAGAATAAAATAAAATCAAAATAATTTTATAATTCCATAGAAGTGTGCCTTAATTCAAACCAGATACGCGACCAAACCTCTAACGGACTTATTAAATATAATAATGAAAAAAAAATCTACATTAAGCTCAACAACTAAAATAAATACTAAATCAACTAAACAATTAAGACAAATTTAAAAAAAAACTTTATAAAATGCTACTGATATTCATAATAAAACCGGGGTAGCTGATGCAACAACCTTCGCTCAGAGACTGAAGTGGAAACCGACTGACCATGTGGTAATGTACACAGATGAAAGATGAAAAAAAAAACGCAGAGTTCGACCATGTTCCAGATCTTATATGGTATCTTAATATGGTTTTTCTTATATCCAGATATGTATAGAAGATATATAATATCAGAAGTTTAAAAAAATTGTACACGTTATACTTATGTTACCGAGATATAAAAACAGTTTTTAGAATTTTTGTCTGTTTGTGCACGCTAATCTCAGAAACTACTTAACCGATTTGAATGCGGTTTTCACTCATGTATTGTAGCAAGCTTCCTGTAACATTTAGTGTTTGTTTCATTCCAATCGGTTTACAAACAAAAAAGTTAAGCGCTATACCGAATACCACGCGTACGAAGTTGCGGGCTCAGCTAGTATAAAATATAGAGCTGGACATTTATTTATTTATTTACTAAACTCTTTATTTGTACTATAAACATATAACATATAAAAAAGAAAGAAACAAAAATCAATAGTACTCTATAGCTTCATAGCGATTTCTTCCAGGCAACCTTATAGGGTAAGGAAAATTATATGAAAAAAAAAATTGTGGGCAGTAAAAGTCATAGTAAATGAAAGATTACTATGTCGACAATTGAAAGATTTACCTGATACAATTGGATTTTTTTTTAATAAGTTAGTAATTTAATCTTAATATCAAATGCAAACTTTTTAAAAGGTCAAATCATATAATTTCTTTTACATATCACAATTACTACTACTTCTTAAAATACTGTGCGTCATTTTCACTGAGTTCGCCTCAAGCGTTTTCATATTGTGCTGACAATTCATTCTTAACTGTGTTCCAGTCGTTTGGATTCACCATTACCGACGACGTTTCCAGTTAAGTCACATTTCACCAAATCGCTGCTCTAAATTCTATTCACCTTCGACATTGGTTTTCCAACTGAAATAATTTCGAAGTTTCAATGGGCTTCGAAGCCTTCGAAGCTTCTTGAGATAGGACGAAATCTCAAGTTTTACTAGTTGTACATTGCTTACATTGCTTGTAATTGGAGTCAAGAAAAGTGTTTCTACTCGTCCACAATAAATGTTCAGCATGATCATCACCACTTACAGGAGACCACTGTGAAATAACAGCATATGGGTCAGCTATGGAAATAAACTTTTCCCAGTTGGCTCTGCTCTGGATTTGGAAAGTAGTGGCAGGGCACACCACGTTTAGCAGTCATTTGGGCAGCCCGTCCGGCGACAGTAACCCCCTTACAGAAGAACACCTTGATATAACAGACATCAAGTGGACGTGTCAGTCTATTTGTCGACATTAACATAAAAAAAAGTGGGATTATAATGGCTTTATGGCGTTTTGTTAAATTTTTGGCGTTGCTTTAACATTCATAAAAACAGGACTACTTTTTATTTTTTATTTTTTTATTTTTTACACAAGATCCACCAACATTTGCTCACACATATACACTTAACTAACTACTTAATAAAAAACTATAACAAACATGTGTGGCAACCAATTAAAGGTGAATACCACTTTTAAAGTTAATTAAAATTAAAGACAATTAGACACAATATAAAAAAGCACTAGAAAAGTAAAAAAAAAAAATAACAAAAAGTGATTACAGTACAAACAAAAAAAAAAAAACAAAAAAAAGGAGTATGTAAACTAAAAAAAATTTAAAAAAGGAACCAAAAACTAAATTTTTTTTTAAAAAAGGAACCAAAAGCAATATATATAAAGTATGTAAACTAAAAAAAAATTTAAAAAAGGAACCAAAAACTAAACTAAATTAAAAAGTAATTAAACCAAAACAAAAAACAACCAAAAAAAAAAACAAAAAAAAACATGACTATTAACTATTATTTTTAAGTACGGCTTTGCGGAGTTTGGTGAACGAGTCAGCAAACATATCAGTTTAGAGCAGCAACATTTTAGTTGTCTTAAAATAATAACATAATCAAAGCAATATATATATATATGTTTTAGTAAGGCCAATGTCTATTAACACAACCTATAGGAACTATAGGAGCACAAACATATAGGAATTGCAAATGTGCTGCCAGTCTTGATGAATGATATGGAAGAAAAAGGGATGGATTCTAGTACCACTTAATCAGTCGCCGAAACATAATAGCACATTTGCTATTATCCTCAATATCTACTGTAAATGGGTAGTTAATGCCATACCGGGCTGTCCCGCCCAGTTTATGACTGTCTCCAACAAAATTTGTTCTAGCACTAATGGTTTCAACTAAATACCTACATAGGATGATTATTTCAAAACTTAGTACCTAATTAAATTCACGAAGCAAAATAAGTTCATTTTCTGAGATATCAAATACGATGAACATGTAAAAAATTGTGAACTTGTTAATTTTAGGAAATTGCGACGTAGATACTCTTTAAAAAGCATTTAGTTTTTAAGCCAACTTAACAATAATTGAAAACCATATCGTCATATCAGCTGACGCCAGCAAAAAGCTCGTGTTTAACGTATAAAAAAATATTAATTGTGCCTCCGTATGGCAACCCAGGCTGTTAGGCCGCACTCCAAAGTGCTTGTATAATTTTATTACAATTTTATGCAGCCCCAGGCCTTCATTGTTACTTTTACTGCCTATAACATGATTACAACGAAGTAGGACCAAATGTGTTTCACTTATGGAAAAACGCTAGGTAATTTTGCTCTGATGATGATTAGAGCAGGTATTGTTTTATATGTAGCCATAACGCTGGCTGAAAGGTGAAAGCAATGCTGTTTCGGATTAGATATTGAAAAAGGTTATTTTTATTAATAAAAAGATGCTTTTTATGCCCATATAGAACTTTACAAGCTTTATACACTTTACAAGCTTGTAGAAGGCCATATTTGTAGCAAGGTGAAAACAACACAGAACAAAAATCCGCGAGTACAAATTTTTGAAAAGTAACGCTGGTCTGCAATGATAAATGATAAAGAGAAGTAGGCAGGGTGTCGGTCCACTTGATGGTAGGTTGAACTACAAGCAACACCTGAAGATGTGGCGAATGACTGTGATATGGTATAAAGAAAAATGATAATATAATGGTAATGACCTATAATGGTCCTCCATGATAGGACCACAGCTCCCATATCAAATTAACGCTGGTCGTCAGCAATGAAGAGTGTGGAAAACAATCTTCATTACTGCAGCAACAGTTAATCAAAACTGTTAATTACTTCGATCATATAATGCTACTATTAATTACTTCGAAAACACTGTATAATGAGATATGTATTGTGCAGTATTTTAAAATGTCTACCATCATCTACTAGTCAGTAACACACAGTAATTCTTACTTACTCGTGCTTACTTGCTTACTTGCTCAAGTTGTCAAATAAGTTTACTTTAAACAAATTGATAGGACTTTCAATAGATATTAATTTATATTTTATAAGAAAACTTATAGTGTCAGATATAATAATGTCAGAGAAGTTTTTTTTTATGATGAAGTCGACAGACAGGCTGACGGTCCAGTTGAAGGTAGGTGACTACCGTCGCGCATAATACAGGCAACGCTACAGGTGCTGCGAGTGCGCTGCAGACCATGGTAGGATTGAGGATAAGGGATAAGGAAGGGATATGGTAATGCGCTCTGGCACCCCTTACTAACTCACCGAAACACAACATCACATATGCTGTTATTTTACGGTGGTCTTCTGTAATGGACTGTCCAAGTGACCGCGTAAGCAGTTTGCCCTGCCACTACTTTCCAAATCCAGACCAGAGCCAACTTTAAAAAGTTCATTTCCAATTGTTGACCATGCCGGGAATCGAACCCAGCAGCCCCCAACCGATAAATAAATAAATAAGAAATGCTATCACACAATATTACCTAATAAATAAAATTAATTTATTAAATTAATGTGTCCTACTTAATATTGAAAACAGCCTCACCAAGAAAAAACAACATCAAAACTCATAATAAAACTTTTCGACTTGTATCGATATAATTGAGCATTAAATTTATCATTTCAAGTGCCATTTGACATGATATATACAGGTTGTTCAAATTTCAATCGTTTTTACCGATTTAACTACTGACTCTGACTGACCTAATTGTTCTCCCAGAAGGAGTCATGGGGGTTCTACCATAATTTATTAATCCACGTTCCGGCATACAAAGGGTTAAGATTTTTCTTCCAAGTTTAAGAAATTTAGTAATGATTTCAGAGTTAATAACAACCATTAAATTTAACACAAATATGATTTATTTCTGAAAAATCTACTACGGCATTATAACTAACAAAATATTAATATTTAATATTGATATCTTGACTCAAGATTCTAGCTGTTATGAGCAGCTGTGGTTCCTATAACGTTCATTGTTATTGTCAGTATCGGTATACATCGAACAGAATCGAAAATTAGTTAGGACGACCCCTTTCCAATCCAATAATATGTTTTTTGGGAAAACAGTACTTATCTCGCTCCGTTTTATTGCTGGGAATACTTTTATTTATACTACCTATTTTGCGAAACAAGCGATCCCTTTTTTTAGTATACCTACAGGAAGATAAAATTCGTTTGATCTATTTACATCACTTTTTTAATGTTATATTGTAATTTATTAGGTATCAAATCCTTCTCTTTCCTACTTCGCACTTTTCTCTTTCTCTAAATCTTTCCTTTCTTTTATATCTTTTTATGGTGTATTTTTTTTTAAATTTCTGACATTTTTAGAGTTTTTTAGATTCCAACATTTTCACCTAGTGAATAGTTCACTGGCTATAGTATAAAAAAACTGCTAAGACGACTTCATACTACGTGCAGCAGCTAGAATCAGTTAAGTATAAAATTGACACTATTATCAATATATTAAATAAATAATTAAATTTTAATGTTTAAAAGACCAATAAGTTTAAGTATAACAACCCTAAGTTTGAAATAAAATACTTTTTTTAAAATAAACCTACTTGTTAAATTTTTCAAGCAAACATTCCTGCAACGCCAAAGCTGCTGCAAGTGCGCTGTCCATTACAGTAGGATTAAGGATAAGAGATTAGGAGGGGACAGGGAAATGGGCTCTGGCATCCCTTACTCACCGAAACACAACAGCACACATGCTGTTATTTCACGGTGGTCTTCTGCAAGGGGGTGGTTACTGCCGCCAGACGGGCTGCCTAAATGACTGCGAAACGCAGTGTGCCAAAAGTTGAACCCGGAACAGAGCGCTAAGGCAAGCACCCTAACCACTCATCCAACGGGCTCGTCAATATCTCAAAGGCAACTTTTTGCACATAGCAGATTTTGGTTTGACAACGACAATATGTAAATTACCTAGGTAACATATTTGGTTTTCTTCTGTTTTTGGTAAGTTCAATTAAGTCTCGTCTAACTTAAATTCTACAAAAAAGCATAACATTCAAAAAATATAATTACTCACTGTCCATAATTTATGTGTGATCTTACCGCTTAATGAAAACGTACCTGTAAAAACAAATAACTTGTTAGATCATACAGCAGATGGATCTTATGAGCAGATTTTATGAGTATGGTTACCTATTGACAGAGCAGTTATTTTCACTTGGGAAAATACAAACTACTTGTTATAAAATACATAACATAAAACTATGCACCTCATTACAAGGTGTGTGTGTCACATGCCACTGTTTTATTGCAGCGAGCTCTTGTAATTATTTCAGTCACATTTCCGAGCAACTATTTTTTCTAATTTAACATGTTTTCGTTTACTAAATCATAGGTCATGGTATGAAATCATAGATATGAATAGTTTATGACCTTATATATGAACTTACTTATGAACGTTATAGCTTATGTATAAAGATAATATATGTTAACAACTAGCTGAGCTTGCAACTTCGTACACGTGGTATTCGGTAAATTTGTGTATTCTATAAGATGTATTTCGGAGAGTGTGCTCGGAAGCTACAGGAGATCATACCTACCGCCTTCCCCTTTCTTCTATCGGACATGCAGACGTACGGTTGGTTACTATCTTCACCTTGTCGAAATCGCTCTAATTCGGACCAAGCTTAAAACATCTTTTATAATGCGCACTGCTAAGGATTGGAACTCCCTGGCGGCGTCTGTATTTCCGAGTTCATACAACCCAAATCTTTTCAAGGTTCGAGTGAGTAGGCATCTTCTGGGTGAGCTCGCTCCATCGTCGGCCTCATCCTTCCTACATAGATAGATGCTAGTCAAGAGCAAACCCATCTTTAATATAAAAAAAATATTATAAAAAGTAAAAGCATGGCATCCATCATGCCATCCGAAATTTACGTGCATCCGAATTACGGATTCACTGTCATTAAATTATATTGGAAAATATTGGCTATATTGGCTATATTGGAAAATATAGCCAACGGTGGTCCGCGCAAACGCGATAAGTTATTTTACATAGAAAGAGCAAACCCATCTTTAATAAAAAAAAAAAAAAAAAAAAAAAAAAAAAGTAAATCGTGAAATTTAAATTTTGTATTTTTTGTAGAAACTGTACCCTTATTTTACAAAGAAGAAAACTCGAAACTCTATACAATATAGTAAACTAACAATAAACAATTATAATGTGTAAATGAAATGAAAACAATTAAAATTTGTTCTATGGGAATCACACATATCTACTAGGTACCTAGTATGATAAAAATTACTTCACTATTTGTCCTTCTAGCTGCACCGCCCAGCTGATTAATTAAAAAAATTTGGAGTTTATTCCTTAAGGTGGCGTTCTACGAGCGTGGGAACTCAATAATAGGTATTTGGAAGAATTTGTCTCAACTTATTTGTCTCAACTTACTATAATGCAAATAACCGAAGACAGAATGCGACGCAACACATTCGCGCCACTTATTCAACTCGCGAAAATAATAAAAAATAAACCCCAGCAATTCCAATATTTTAGAAAAACCTCTATAGATGGTAGCTATTGACATGTGAATTTCAAATGTATGTACATTATAGGTAGGATGGAAAAAGATTTTTGGAATTTAGTCAGTAATTACACTAGATATAAAACAATTTTAGTTTTTTGTTCCGATGCAAACTTTCATATTATGTCCCAGAAATGTCATGTTTTTTTATGTATTGCTACAACCTGTTATTAATGAGTAGTCATAGAATTACGTAGTATGGAATAAGTAAACTGTTCGAGTTGGAAAATGCCTCTTAAAAATGATTTTCATCTAAGGCCCGTTTATAAGGAGTAAAATTAACACAAGCAAGCGTTAACTAAAAAGCTTAACGTTATATGTCACTTTGACATTTTTGCGACAGCTGACTCATGTATATATGTTCCCTAATTCTATTTTCTGGGCTTCTAAAATTAAACGTTGAAATCTTATATGAAAAGTGTTCTCTGCGTTGAGGAACAAAACGATAGCACGTTTTGTTCCTCAACGCAGCGTCAGCGCAGCGACATCTTTCGTCGAAAAAAATTGACTATTTGAACTTATAAAACGTAGTGACATCTGTGTATACTCGACGTAACTAACTTTGTTGGAACACGTGACATCTGAGTATGCAGAATGTAACTAAATAATATAGAGTAATTAGGTATCTAGTTATCTGTTGACACGAGGAAAATTTTATACTATTAATTTTATACTTTTAAAAAGCAATAAACTAGTGTCGTGAATCAGAGCTGACACACACATTTTTTATAAAGTCTGTAATAAAAAAATCTATAATATTACGAATATAATAACAGTCTATAACATTACGAATCTGAAAAGGGCTTATGGGAAGATAATATACTAATCGTCAGCAACAGTCGAAACAGTACTGAGAGAGCGAATTCGGTACAGTGCTCGTTTCCTATCAGTGAGTATAAAAACTTTTTTCGCTACGAATAAAGGTTTCGTCTGACCTAGTTGTCGCATTTTGTAAGAACAGGACGTCTAGGCCTTTCAGCGGCACGTGAATGCACAAGCTCGAGGTCAAGAGACAAAAAACACTGCCTATTTTTACAAAACATTCGTTAAATACACATTTACTAGTATTTCTTCTTTTTTATGCAGTTTTATGCAGCTTTTATGTATATATAAGATAAAATTTTAATATTTTTTTTAATTTTTAATCTCAAAATAAGATTTCATTATTAGCAATTTTTTTTTAATGTTAAGATCGGCAGACAGGCTGAGGGTCCACTTGATGGTAGGTGGTTACCGTCGCCTATAACACAAGCAACGCCACAAGCTGCTTCAAGTGCGCTGTCGACTTCAGTAGGATTAAGGATATGGGATTGGAAAGGGTTAGGGAAATGGGCTCTGGCATCCCTTAACCACTCACAGAAACGCAACAGCATACGTGCTGTTATTTCACGGTAGTGTTCTGTAAGAGGGTGGTTACTGCCGCCAGACGGGCTGCACAAATGACTGCGGAACGCAGTGTGCCCTGCTACTACTTTCCAGATCCAGACCAGAGCCAAATTTGAAAAGTTCATTTTACAAAGTCGATCCTGCTGGGATTCGAACCCGGGAACCCTAGAACATAGCGCTAAGGCAAGCACTCTAACCACTCATCTAACGGGCTCGTCAAAGCTTAGAACCTATTAAAAATAATTAAATAATTTGTGTAATGCAGGTGTAATTTGTTCCCTATTAAATTTCTTCAAGCAAGTCCCTTTGTGTTTCTTGCATATAGGTGCATTTTGGCGTACACAGAGGTTTTTTGTTTCTCCGAAAGCTTTCTTAACGAGCTTTTGCTCTTTAAGCTTTTACCGGTAGCTTTGCCCTGGTTCTTTTAAAGTTTTCTTAAGGTACAGTACTCTACGATCAAACATCACAAGTAACGCCAGGTTATCCATCCTAATAGGAACCTAAGGGTCAGTTCACACAAAAACTTGAAGTTCACACCGAATACCGCGATGCTTGAAGGAGTCAGTTGTTACGCGCTGCACATATATTAAGTTCTTTATTCTATTGCTAACGTAATAAGTGCTTTTCGGTGCGATTTGAAACTAAGGTTTGAAATTTTAGGGACAACAGACATTATGCACATAAGAGAGATAATTTTATTTGGGTCTTTATTTATACAATCAGATGTAACGAAGTTTAAAGCTCAACATATTCTGTTCACTCAAACAATTAAGTACCTTATATATTGTGTAAAATCAATTTTAATCGAGTTACAATCCCGATTTTATTAATTCCTTGCATGTCTATTATCTCCCAAAATTATTCCTACATTACCATTTATATAGTTCAATTATGCAGAATTAAGCTGTAAACAGATGCAAGGGCCCATATAGTTCGGTAGCTAAGTATCACACCTGTGTGTTTACTGTGTGTAACGCGTTGACTATCTGTGTTGCCAAGTTATTAATAAGATAAAGTTATAGTGAGATTAATATTATTAGTCAGATGAAAATATAAAATAAATAAAAAAAAGCATATATTTACCTCAAGTCTTTTAATGAAAAATAAGTTTCAAAAATAACTCATCAGTCATAAATTAGTTTTTTATCTAATTTCTGTCTAGGGATAACCAAATGCACTAAGTTCCAATGAGTAAACCGAAAGTGTGATTTAACCTGTGATTTATAGCTTTTAACTATTGGTTAAATAGTTAAATGGTCTAAATTTCAAATGAAAAGCCTAATTTTGTTACAATCCTATGAGATTTATAAACTTGGAAGATTATCTACCCTCCTGCAAGTACCGGAACATGATGTTGAACTGAGATTTTTCAATAAAGGCAAACAGTGTTCTTAAGGGATTTGCTTCTTTCCTCTTCAACGTCGCAGCCGCCGTATTAATTAAAAAAGGGCACACCCAAAAGATAATCTTTTCTCGCGTTTGCCTTTAATAAACGTGGCAGATTTTTAATTAAAAATTCTCACGTCTTTTAGGTTGAAGATTGTAGAAAATTACACGGATATGAATGTTACATATAAAAATGTAGGTAGTCATTTACCTACGAGTAATTCTTTGATTTTTTTTTATTTATTTATTTACACAAAGAAAAAATAGATTGGGCGGTACACAGTTTAGGTGTACTATAAACTCAATTAAGTTTCTAGCGTACACCTGAGTTGTCTTCAATGGCAGAAATATAAACAGAATTTTTGTTACAAATACAGACAAAAGTAAAAAGTGAATATTTGTAGCTAGATACAACTTTAACACTAAAATACAACAAACCTGCTCGTCCCACTCTAACATGCAGCTAACATATAAGTGCATCCTTGTTGACAACAAGAATGCACAATGATTGAGAAGATAAATTTATTTTTTATTAATTTTAAATACATCCTGTATATGTCGACTGGCTAGTTGGTCAACTTTTGGCACAACTTGTTTTTACTGTTGACTGAATTAACTAGTAGTTGTTTTATTATTTGTTTAGATACTTAATGGGCCGGCGTGGCTACTGTGTTTGAAGGAAACGTTTTAGCTCTCTTTTAGCAAATTCGTTAATTTATTATTTTTCTTATAATGAATTTTTAAGTTTTTTTGATTTATATAGGAGGTCATTTGTAAAATATTGTACTGGCCTGTATGCACCCGTACATGTGGTGCAGTTGGCAACGCTTCAGAGACGGAAAGCTTCGGAGAGTAGCACTGTCCTTGTCCTGCCGTATGCGCAATGGCAACATGCTGGGCACAATCGGTGCAAGGTGCTATGCGTGATCAGACAAGGAAGCGACTACTCTCCGGATATCTCTTTCTCTTTTCGCAGAGAATACGTGTTTCTGGCTAACTCTCTCCTCTAGGTATTTTAGCTCTATGGAAACAAAAAAGTGTGGCACGGCCACCCGAAAGAAGTAATATCAATAACTATAGTATGTGCGTCCCTGTCATTTCCCTGATGTTGTCTTTTACACTTATAACGTATATATGGGCGAACTTTCATTGTTTTAGTCTCATTTATGCGTTAAGGGGGTACCGAGCTTCTGGCGCGCTTTGATTTTAGGTATTCTATGCGCTCTGTGTATGTGTGCGTGAGGCACACAGCAGGAGCGGGAGAGAGCGGTGCGCCGAGTGGCTAGAGCCGTGCGCTGATCGACTACCTACCAATATTTACAAAATAAAATAACAGAAACGGTCTCAAAAACTTTTATTAAAAATATTATACGGTTGGAAACTTCACAGATTTCACACATTTATTTTTTATAACTTATTGTTATATTGTTGGTATATGGTATATGTTGGTATATGTTTTACGAGCGTAATTGAATAAAAACTTTTATCTATAAACAATACTCGTAAAATTATTGTTACTTAAGTATTAACTTATATATTTATAAATAGTATGTCTTATATACGTATATAAATATTATATCGTCATAACATAAATATATAATATCGTCATATATACATATAAAAAATTAATGTCACCTGGACATTAATTTTTCTCGATTTTTTTATCTTAAAGAAAATAATTCAAGGATAATAGGAAAGCTTAATCTGACGATTTCCGCAAGCCGAAGTAACAAAAATCGTCAAAAAAGTAATGTAATCCCTCCGTTAGCACGACCAGGACATCGAGCTGAACCATCTGTATGAAAATCTTACGCGCTTGAGTGTGTCCATATGACTGTTTCTTTTTACATTT
Organism: Bembecia ichneumoniformis; assembly: GCA_910589475.2. Lineage (NCBI taxonomy): Eukaryota > Metazoa > Arthropoda > Insecta > Lepidoptera > Sesiidae > Bembecia > Bembecia ichneumoniformis. The sequence continues at coordinate 2,842,600 of OU342537.1, read as the reverse complement.
TTGAAAGCCTGTAGACGCTACCCCCACCGATGAAAAGATATACATCATATAAAACTTTTTTTCATTACACCTCGCTGCCCGAGCACGACGCTCGGGCAACTCCACATTAAGCATCCTGGACTCCTCTATCATTATACTATATCCACGGAAACGAGTTAGTAGAGCGCTTTCTCTGTCTGAATTTTTCATACAAATGACAAGGACAGGAAATGAACAGTGGGCGTAAACAAATCCGTAGAAAAGTAAAGGCGCGTTCACAGAGCGACTTATTTTAGACTACTTTTTTTAACACAATTGCGCATTTAAAATAATTTTGCTTTTTGTATTACTCGTTTTTATACATACGTTTTTACATTGTTTTCTTTGTAAAAAATATTTGTGAAGGAAATAAAAATTACAGTTTAATATCATAGTTACTTATTTATTGTAGATGCATGCATGAAATACAATTGAAACAATCAAATAAAATTACAACGTTGAAAATTTATAAATAAAAGCAAAACAATTAATAAAATTGACAGATTCAAATAAATTTAATTCAGTATTCAATTTCACTCTCCGACGAATCACTGTCACTGCTGTCATTTCCTACATTTATTACTAAACTTTCAGTCATGACTTCTACATTATGGTCCATAGCGTTCATTTTGGGCTCAACTTTTTCTGTGACGTGCCTTATGCCTTTGAAGTAGTGTGACCTTCATTCACCCACGTTTCGTCTAAATTTTTTGATTATTTTCTCGAGCGGTTTTGATAGATCGTAAATATTTTCTTCGCCAAAAAAAAAATGTCGTCACGGTCCAGCAACGTGCTATTTCTGCTTCTCTTGCTGTACTTGAAACCAATTTTTTTCAATATTTTATGTAGCGTCGATCTCTTGATTGTGCCCAAAGTACCATCATCATTTATTTTCTTTAAAATCTTGTCCAATGTAGGTATTTCATTCTGCGCGAAGAAACCATGCACTATACATCGGATAGCAGTCTTTGTAAAGTCATCGATCTTATCGACGATTGGCACGCGTATCTTCGACTTTTTGACCGTGCACAAATCATACAATATTTGTTTTTTACTGCCATGTAAAGTACTTTTTTTGTTCTGTAACCAATAATTACCGCAGCACCCGACAAAGCGTTATAATTCTTTTTAAACGATCTTTTTGACCAACATGCGTCAGCAACCACGGTAATCATGGGTACTCCATCTGCATTAACATTACCGTCTTGAACAGCTAAATCGTATTCTTCTTTTGCTGCTTCTTCCATACATTTTTCTTTTGCCGTTTCCCATAGTTCACAGATTCTTGCATGACACTTGGCATATAAATGATCCGACATAAAAGGTATTTCAAGTGAAGCAGACACTTGTTCTAAACCTGAGTATCCTGCACCTATAGACATGAAACCACTTACTATATTTTCGTTGAAATCAAGTTCTTTTTTATCGTTCGATTTTTTAAAATTATTTAGACTCAATTTAGCGTTGCACATTTGGCAAACAAACTCACATTTTGACAAAAATCCCCTTTTCCTTTCTCCGACTAATTTCAAATGATTAAAGTTACAATTTAATGGAGAATTATGATGTGAAATTTCTTGCAACTGTTTAAATAAATACATGAAATCTACAACTCTATTTCCACTTATTATGGTCTCCTCCACTTTTTCTTCCGGTTTTATTATATAACATTCTCCTTCTTGATCTGAATCAGCTGGCGAATGATGTGTTGAAAACTAAAAGGTAAAATAAATTATAAACATAAATAAAATAAAAGTATTATCCTATTTATCTGACTAGATTCAGGATATTTTGGTAAATTCATAAATTTACAACTTACATTGGGATCACCTTGGGTCTTAGTTATAACAGCAAGCCTTTGTAATTTCTGTATGTCATCAAACGGAAGTCTAAAATGAAAAGAAAAATATTCTAAGGATTTATATTATAAATTATGTATAAATTACGATTTTTGGGTTATAAATCGGGCCACAGAGCAAAACGCTTCTCTGAGCAATCATAGGTACCACCAAGTAAATGTAGAAGTAATATATGTAGGTAATATGCATAATGTACCTACGCAGATAATCGAAAAAAATTGTGAGGACACAAGAGACAATAATAGGTATCTAATTAATATCGCACTTACTTCGTGGCATTATTTTCTCTGTGTAAGTAAGTCATGTCATTGTTTATTTCCCCATCCACTAAAAGAGTAGGATTTTGTTCTGATGTAATTGACACCCTGTAAGAAAACAGAACATTACATTATTTATCAATAAAAATTTTTTGTATGAAATTTGCAAATCTCATTCCATAAGAATAATTAGTTTTTCAACTTACATTTTCAGAGTATGATAACTTTTAGAATCGCTGTCATCCAAGACTCTGTAAGTTGAAAAATATAATGAAAATGTGGTCATTCATATTAAATTTATTATAATGTTATATTATACAAATTATACATAATTATCCTACTATATTTACGCGTACTATATTCGGTTCATCAGATGACTCTTTGTTTTGTAGTGATATGCCAACAACTGGTACATTTATCGTATAAATAGAAAAAGATAAATAATAGAAAAAGATTTTTGAAAATCCGAAATGCCGAAAAAAAAGCTCATTTTTATTTTTAGGTATTAATACCTACAAGAATCATCCTATCAGACTGTTAGAATCAGTTTTTTCTGAACAGCAATAATAAATATGTATACTTATATACACTAGCCCCAAAGAAAGCGGGTCGGTTATAAAAACAACGATAACAATATTTGAGAAATTGAGAGAACCAAGCAAAATATTGAGCAACCACAATAATAAATATAAAGTCATAACAGAAAAATGTTTTTTCTTGTCATTCTCTTTTTTTTTACTTTTCAACTGGGGACAGCCTTCAGCTAGCTGCATTATTAGTAGCCAGCAGGTAGGTAACTACTGAGTATACTTACGAAGCAACAGGAGTATTCTCTTTGTCTTCAAAATTCGCGGCCAGTAGGCGTCTTGATCTAGAAAGATAAATTTATTTTTTTTGTAATTTATTATTACAGTTAAATTATTTGTTGTATTGATTTTACAATAAACATAATAATATTTATTTATTGAATAGCAAACAGCATAATAACAATCCACTAATTCACAAAATATAAAAAAAATATGAATTTAATATGTCAAACATATTAGGTTTGACAAATTACAATTTATACGTACAAAAGAATTTAAAAATAATAATATACGTATACATTATGTATAGGCATGTAATATACATATTTTAGTATTAATTAATTATTAATTAATACTAAAATTTAATTTTAGTATTAATAAATAAAAGAAAAAGTAATAGTTATTGTGTATGAGTTACAGTTATTGTATATGTAAAGTTTTACTTACTTATTTTCTTCTTGCAAGCGTTTACCATTGTTTTTTAGCCAACTCCTTCTTTTCTTTGATTTATTTACTTTGTTCCCCATAGTAAATGAACACAAAAGTCTTAATTACGTCTTAAAAATATGCGTTAGTCCAAGCGACACAAACTCCCCGTCCGACGGCCGAAGCAACACTGAAGCGGACAGGGGGGAAGCTTGGCGGCTCTAGCTAATATGGGCCGAATTCACGGGAATTTAGGTATTTCCTTTGTATTAAAAAACAAATATACATTTTGAAAATGTAAAAAATATACGTTATAGAAAACATGTTGTTTTGTTATTATTCAAAAACTGATAACCTTCCGTGAAGTATTTACGCCGTACTAACGGTTTATTTTATTTTTTAGAGGTAATTTTGGATTTTTTTTCTATCGAGAAAACTATAAGTAATCGTGATTCTACAGAATATGATTTATAGAATGTATCCTTAAATATCTTACATACTAATTGCATAACTAAAACTTTAGTAATAACGACACAGCAAGGGATCAAATAAACGCAATTATTTCACATTTTCACGGCACAGTCTTAAGATCCACTTTGTACACTATTGTTTATTTTTCACGAACATTATCGTTTATGTCGAATACAATTTCACTATATCATTTATACAAAACTATTTTAGGCTGTCCCGAACAAATATTATAAATGCCAAAGTGTGTTTGTTTGTTGTTGTTTAAGCTTTAACTACTTAACCGATCATCATGAAATTTTGCATAACTTTTATCACAGGTAGAGAAAAGACCTTTTCTGGACCTTATAGTAGACCTTTCATTGAGAAAATAAGTACTATCCCAGAGGGACGCGAACCAAATCACGGACAAATTCTTGTAAAATATATAAAAAAGAGACCACTAAGTTATAGAGCTTATTACTTATATTTCCTGTCTAAGTTGACTTTCTGCTTGATCCTTTTATTTTTATGTAAAAGGTCTTCAGACAGGCTAACTCTACACTTAATGGCCACCTTAATAGGATTAAGAATAAGGGATTAGGGAAGGATAGGGAAAAGGGATTCTGGCAATCCTTACTCGTTCACCGAAACACAACAGCAAACATGCTGTTATTTGTCCGTGGTCATCTTTTTGAAAAGTTCATTTCCAAAGTTGGTTCTGCCGAGAAGAGTGCAAAAGCACCTTAAAATGTTAATCGTCACGTTAGCGGTTTTGAAAAGCCTATATAATTAATTGTCTTATATAATAACTCTTCAAAACCATTATAAGTTACTAAATGTAAACAGAACGCATTAAAGACAAAATCTCCATATTATAAATGACCTCTAGGAAATTGCTTAACCCAGCTCTGTTATTATGCCAAATTTCCCCACAAATGCCTGTCACGTCTGTGTCACGGTTCACATGTGATTTGCGGTCCTGCTTTTCGCACGCTTTACTAAAGTTAACTGCCATTCATTAGCGTACTTGGCCAGCGCCTATAAATCAAGCCTTAACAGTTTCATGTGGATCCTAGAACAGGATTTAAAAAAAAACAGTACGGAAACAATACGCAAACGGAAAAATACGTAATTTATAAAAACCTTTTAATTTGAAATTTACGCTTCGTATCCACCCCCACCTTGTTTTTATTTTAAATCCGATTTAGCTTGACTTTCGCCATTCCTTATTTTATTTATTTATTTTTTTACTGTGAAATATCAGCACGTGTGCTGTTGTGTTTCGGTGAGTGAGTAAGGGATGCCAGAGCCCATTTCCCTATCCACTCATAATCCCTTATCCTTAATCCTACTGCAGTCGGCAGCGCACTTGCAGCAACTTTGGCGTTGCTTATGTTATAGGCGACGGTAGCCACCTACTATCAAGTGGACCGTCAGCCTGTCTGCCGACCTTAACATTAAAAAAAAATCTACGATTGAGCTACCATTCTGTCCCCAGTCACCTTTGAGTTGACTTACTGTTTCCAACTCTTTTTAGGGATTCGCTCTTAAAGAAAACATGTAACGTTAGCTGTCAATTCGCCCGAGTGTCAAACTGAGTGCTCATAGTTTTTCTCAGAAAAAAGTAGTATTTTAAAAATTCACTAACCATAAGCTGTCTGTCTGTTTTTACGATGGCACATAAAACAAATAAGTATTTCCCCATTTCCTTATCCCCTCCTAATCCCGTATCCTTAATCCTACTGTAGTCGGCAACGCACTTGCAGCACCTGTAGCGTTGCTTGTGTTATAGGCGACGGTAACCACCTACCATCAAGTGGACCGTCAGCCTGTCTGTCGACATAACATAAAAAAAAGTAAACTAACCAACAATTAAACCGTACCAAGTGAAATAATTACTATCTAATATATAAAATTATCTTGTCACAGTGTTTGCAAAACTCCTTCGAAACCGCTGGACTGACTTTTATGATTTTTTTTGTATATTTCGTACGTATGAGAATAGATCGTAAAGTATTTTTCACCCTCCTACCCCACCCCCCATTTTTTAATCGCAATTTTAGTGTTTTTGTATGAACAATATCCAAATAATTTAACCGTCGTTGATTGACGTGCAGTGTCACGTCACGCGTCACTTTGACATATGATTTGAAAATAAAATTGGACCCGATATGTAGGTGGCGCCACAATCGGGTTACAGAATTATTTTCGGGTTCGGGCAGGACAACGTCTGCTGGGTCAGCTACTATTTGTTACTTTAAAATAAAGATTAACCGTTTAATTTAATCTTTAATTTGTAATAATCACCGACAAACATAGGTAATGGGGTTAGGGCAGTAGGCTATGTTATTCCACCGAAGCACAAATTATGTAAATGTAGTTTCATTTTATGTTTTGATATTTATTCCTTAAGAATCAATTTTCATATAAGGCATAGATTTCATTCCCGGTATGGAAATTTTATGAGGAGTAAAATTAATAAAAACAAGCCTTAACTAAAAAGCGTTACATTTTCTGTCACTTTGACATTTGTGCGACAGCTGACGCATGTATTTATGTTCCCTAATTCTATTCTCTGGGCTTATAAAAGCAAACGTCGAAATCTTGAATGAAAAGTGTAGTCCGCGTTGAGGAACGAAACGATAGCGCGATATAACCTGCCGGTGCAACGACATCTGTCATCGAAAAAATAAATTATTTGAGCTTATAAAACGTAGTGACATCTGTGTATACCGAAATAACTAACATAACTTTTGTATGCAAAATATAACTAAATAGTATAAAGTTATTAGGTATCCAGTTATATATTAGGTATCCAGTTATACGTTATAAAATTTATACATAAAATTTTATACGTTTCAAGGAGTAATAAACTCCAATTGTGGGTCGGAGCTGACCCACACTCTTTTATTACTATACTGTTTGAAACATTTTCTTTGTGACATGCTTTCTTGTTTTTCTGTTTTTTACCAAACTAGCTAAAATTACGAGCAAATTTTATGGAATAATTAATTATGATTTTACGGAGATTTAACGCAGCAGTGTTACGGTACTTGTTAATTAATGTATCTACTGACATTTCCATTCACTGTGTGCCATTACCAATTTAATTAATGTGCAAAGCGGTGGACCCAGTGCCTGTTTATGATTATGGGGTTTGGATATATGCGCTTTGTACCAAAACTTTATGAGGGTATCAGCAATTTTGCCTGGGCTCATAAAACTAAAGTAATAATGTAAATATTTATAAATATACGTTTATATTTATTTTACGTAGAAGTACTAGACGAAGCTTTTATATGTCTCAGTTAATAAGCTTCTGTTTACATCAGTCATAATTTATCTGCTACTTATTACAGTGTATTGTACTAGGAATGAATATGCATCTAAGACCTAACTAAACCTAACATAAATGAAAATTGTAGAGTGTAGACAAACAAAAAAAATTCCAAAACAACTTACTATGAAAAGTTTATATTTTCAAATCAAAAATATAATTAAACTGCAAAAACGGTCTTATTAACAGAATTGAACCAAAGTCTTCGTAAATAAAATCACAACGTTAAAGCGAAAAATTTGTATCATATTCTAATAGCAATTAAAAAAGCACATAGCTATCGCAAGAACAATAGAGGGATTGTCTTTGGTATCCCATACTCACGCACCGAAACAAAAACAGTGGTTAGGGTGCTTGCCTTAACGCTCTGTTCTAGGGTTCCCGGGTTCGATTCCCGGCAGGGTCAACTTTGAAAAATGAACTTTTCAATTTGTCCCTGGTCTGAATCTGGAAAGTAGTGGCAGGGCACACTGCGTTTCGTAGTCATTTGGGCAGCCCGTCTGGCGGCAGTAACCACCCCCTTATAGAAGACCACCGTGAAATAACAGCACATGTGCTGTTGTGTTTCGGTGAGTGAAGTAAGGGATGCCAGAGCCCATTTCCCTATCCCTTCCCAATCCCTTATCCTTGATCCTATTGTAGTCGGTAGCGCACATGCAGCAGCTTTGGCGTTGCTTGTGTTATAGGCGACGTTAGCCACCTACCATCAAGTGGACCGTCAGCCTGTCTGCCGATCTTAATAAAAAAATATTATTATTATTACGCTGGCCTTCTATAAAGAATTTTATATTGATTGCTTTCATCATGCTACGAATCATATAGCCTGTGAAACGCACTGCGTCCTTTCACTCACAAACTAATACACATTGTAACTGTATTTACTCGTACGTTAATCTTGTAAAAGCTATCAATCATTGTCTAAAACAGACCCAGAGCGTAGTTTCTGTGTGAACTATCACGTCTCTGCCTAAAAGTTTTCTAATGTTTTAAGTCGATATTTGTTGAGATGAGCTTCTGTGTACGAAATTATTCCTGTAAAAAGTATAATTTATTTAGCAGTCTTAAAATGGAAACTAAAACAAATAAAACGGGCTAAATACAAGAGTTTGAAGTAACAAGTCTCAATTAAAGTGTAATAAAAACGGAGGTGCTACGAGTTGTACGTCTGTTTGTTGTGTTTTTTATTACGCCTTAGGGAGTAACCGGGAGATGTGTACACAGCATTGGGAAATTACAGTTTGGTAATTGTTTTGTACGAAATTTTGTATTGTTTTATATTTTAAATATGCTGCATAATCTATACTAATATTAAAATGCTGAATAGTTTGTTTGTTTGGTTGAACGCCCTAATCTCAGGAACTACTGGTTCGTATTGAAAAATTATTTTTGTGTTGGATACTTCATTTATCGAGGATGGCTATAGGCTATACAACATCACGCTAAGACCATTAGGAGCGGAGCTTCAATGAAAAATGTTGCAAAATCGGGAAAATTTATCCCTTTTGAGAACTTCCGCTGCGTGCACTGCATAAACGGTTAAAGTTACGTAAAAATGATGTATGACGGAATTGTTCCCCCTTAAAAGTTCTAAAAAAAAGTCCGGGACAGCATATGTCTATCTTTTAAGGTTGACTCACTATAACCTTTTTTATGGTAATCAAATTTGTTCTAAAATAATGCATTATTTGCGAAGGTGTTTTTATAAATATGATATTAATCCTTATCCAAATAAATATGTTATTCATCAAAAGTATTTAATTTGGAACACTATTGCCCTTGACGTCTTTTGATTTCAATGAATATCTTAGGAGATATCTTAAATTAAAAAGTACGGGGGAGAAAATAAATTGAAGCGGTCTCGCACCAACGCGACGCGAACGAAGGGACTCGCTTGATGCAGACGCAAGCGTTATGTTAAAACATATATTTTTCATTTTTCAAAGCGGACGAAGTCGCGGCCACCAGCTTCAATATAGCTGGTAAGGAGAAGGAATATCTAAAGGACGCGGGTCGACGGTGGATCCAGGCTGCTTTTGACCGGTCCTTTTGTAAATTTAGGGAGGGAGGCCTTTGGGTTCCTTACATGACATTAATTGTCATGTAAGGAACCCAAACCAGTAAAGTAAAAAAGTAAGTAAAATGTTTTAGATGAAAAAAAAATGTTTTAATTATGTAAATATTGTTATGACTCACCATGGAACCTTCTAGAAAAGCGTTCTCGTCTGTCACCAAATCTCGAAAGTTCCACCCTAGAATAGAAGTCACGCCACTCTCCGGTTATTGTTAAAGGAAATTGGTCCTTATGTACACAACATAGAGTTCACATTCAAGAGAAATAGCGTTCCCGAACTTTCAATGACCTTGTTTACAATACGTTTTTGCAATACTTGTTTACTTGTATTTTATTTATTGTCTGTTTGAAGTAAATTCGAGATAGATCTAGACGTTTGACGGGGAATATAAACAGGAGAGTGGCGAGGTGGCGAGACAGTTGAGCATTGCGATTCAAAAGCGATTCTTCGGAACTTACCTGCGACAGTAAACCAGCGACTCATTAAGGGATTCATCGGCGACTTTTGACAAGTTTAACGGTTTTATCGAACAAGTTTAGCCCTATTGGAAGTCATCTTGGTTTGTGGCAATAAATAGTTGATTTTCGCCCTTACACGGCAGTTTGACTCACCCTACACGTAACAATATTATGCTTTTATGCTTATTTATGCTTCATTTCTTTGTGTAACCCACAACTGATGAATAATAGAACCTTATAATAGAGCTGATCCAGCTACAGTCTCTACTCCAAGACCCATATCACCCATTTCTTTGTATAACCAATTTAGTACTATTTTGTGCCATATGTTGCTAATTTATTATGTTTGGCAAAATCGGTTGGCAGTTAAAAAAAGTTAGCGATGAAACCATAAAGCTCTATGGGAGAAACAGAACAGAAGCGGTTAGCGATTTTATTTTATAATGTATACACATATATTTTTACTTAGTTTAACTACTTAGTATGTTTGTATACTGTGCTAGTCATTCAAGATCGCTTCCCCCATAACGTTGTACTACACCAGGCGTCTCATTCTGTAAATGGAAAAACAATGTCAATGTGATGAAAAGATTACTTATCGATACACTTATATTGACTGTGTATAGATTTTATTGTCAGGCACTGGGAATATAAAGTGCAAAATATGTTTTTGTTCTTTATTTATTTTTAATGTAAATTTAGCGTAGACATTGGATAAAGTGTCTCTGCGCACGGTACAGATGAGCAGAAACATCCCGCAGAATCACGAACTTTAAAGTGTTTTCACCTAGCTGCGATATGGGCTTCTTCAAGCGTACTTTAAACAAATTACTGCTTTATCAGCAGGGCACCTGCATCTCCCTTGGTGTTTACCTATCATGGATGATACCTCACGGACCATCGGCCTGCCTGTAACTCTTTATAATATAGAAAATACAATATATTTTTTTTAATGTTAAGATCGGCAGACAGGCTGACGGTCCATTTGATGGTAGGTGGCTACCGTCGCCTATAAAACAAGCAACGCCAAAGCTGCTGCAAGTGCGCTGCCGTCTACAGTAGGATTAACGATCTACAGTAGGGATAGGGAAATGGGCTCTGGCATCCCTTACTCACCAAAACACAACAGCACACATGGTGTTATTTCACGGTGGTCTTCTGTAAGGGGGTGGTTACTGCCGTCAGACGGGCTGCCCAAATGACTGCGAAACGCAGTGTGCCCTGTTCATTTTTCATTTTTCAAAGTTGACCCTGTCGAGAATCGAACCCGGGAACCCTAGAACCGAGCGTTATGGCAAGCACCCTAACCACTTATCCAACAGAAAAACGCAACGAAAGTTGCAAGTGTTTTACCGACCTTGATAGCATAAGAGACAAGATGAGGATAGAAGGTACCTACCTGGTTTCCTCTACTCAATCATCGAATACAAGTCAATACTAAAATTGTTGTTATGATACTCTCCAAGCATACAGTCGGGGTACGGAACCCTCGTCAGTTTTCAAATTAATTCCTTTATCAAGTCGTAGACTCTTAGTACCTTTTGAAACTAAAGCACTAAGCAGGCAACTGACAGACGTTTGATAATTGTCCTGGTGCAAGCAAATGTCGACTTTCAGGTGACGAACCTTTTCTTACCCTGACTTTAGATAAGTTACAGCCGTCATCAGAAAGACTGCGCATAACTACGTACCTAATACAGTGCAAAGGACAAGTGTAATTTATCCCAATAATGTAAAAATTACCTATATTTGCCTTCATGGGTATTTGTGTAGGTTTTGACGATGATTTCTAATCTCATCGAACAGGAATCGACCCTACGTCACCTGTGTCATCAACCGAGCATCGATGCTTCTCACTTAAAGTAACTTAACTGCTCACAATTTTTAACTAATTTATTTAAATTAAACCAAGTATATAAGTGGACCCATCTAGTCAAATTGTAATATATTGTACGATATACTAACCGCACTGCATTACGGATGCAACTGCTGGATTGCACTATTCAAATGCAACATTAAGTGCAAATGTGACATCGTTATTCTGCACAGTCCTGATGAAGCGCGAAATATGTTTCGCGTTAATTAAGGAGAGTTGTAAGTTAGGGTGTCTGTGCACTTATTTTATCATGCCTTTCATGCCCTTATTTTATCAGGGGAATAGGAAAAGGTAAAAAAAAAACTTATGCATTGAAATGATCGTTGGAAAGACCAATGGGTACTAAAATTCATTAAATTATAATATTCATTATAAATGTTTAGATTTTTTATTTATTAAATCAAGGTAGCGCTTGACCACTATCTCGCCTGATGTGAGGTGCAGATGCGGCCGAAGGTGGACCACGCTTACCCAGTAAATGCCCATTTACCCTGGTTTTAAAGACCCCGAGGTGTTGTTCTGTGACTATGTTGACCGAGATTAGTGTGACTATATTTTGGATATAGTCCATTATGTCCATCATGCCTACTGTAGAATCTCAAGACTTTACAGACTAGGAAACCTAGTCCTAGTAATGGATTTCCTAAAGAGTTGGATAAATAATATTTTAGAATTTATCTTGTTTGCCAAATCGGAATCGAACCTAAAAATATTTAAATTGAAATTCAATATTTAAAAAGACAAATAATTTTCGTACGTACCTAACATGATTAGAAATAGACAATTGTAAATGTTTAAAATGCGTAAAGGCACGATAAAGAGGAAACATGTAAACAAATCAAAAGAGACAGAGTGAGAAACGTATTTTATGTTAATTAAAAATCCTGAGGTACTCGGCGCCGAGAGAGTGTGAGTTTAATTTAATTAAAAAATAATTAACAGCGTTTAATTTGCGTCGGTTCACTTTCGGTTTAAGGCAATATTACTTTATTCCAACAAATTTTGTGCTTTTTATGTGTATAACGAGAAAAAGATGTCAGTCTCTTTCCCTATCTCAATTTTATAGGATAAACGGGAATTCTTATCAGCCAAAACGTGACAAATTAAACTCACTGTTGACGCCGATTGTTAATTTAAATTAATTAATAATAGTGCGCTGTGGTGTGTGTTTTCTCGCTCCCACCATACCTATTCAATACAGTGCGACCGGCCATTTTATGAAACCGCGTAAGTCAAGAAAAAACATTGCAACAATAACACGCGTAGACTCATCCGCCGATCTTGTTCCAGCTTGAACAGATTTGAATTATGTTATTAGCTTCTGGACTATATGTGACGGGCCCGTTGCAGTCTTCGCCGCTGGAGGACCAAGGAAAGAGGCAAGTGACGGACTTCCTTCATTTCATCTTCCTTTGATTACATGTACCACCAACGAAAAATACACTTACTATAAATAATTAACTGTCGTAAGATTAATTAGGACAATATTTTCACTATTAAAATAATACTTTAAAAGGAAAATGAGTCGTGTAAAATCGTATAATAAAATGGATAGTATTCTTTACCTAATTATTCTCAGAAAAACATATATAATGGGTTACGCCCATTATATATGTTTTGCAATCACGAGGTAATCTCCCAAAATAAATTAAATCAAAGAAGAAATTGTTTTATTAAAAGAATATTAAAAGAATATTCGAAATAACACGACAACACGACGATATTCTTATGATAGATTATTCTATTTCCAATTAAAATCTCATTTTTTAAAATGTGCACTTTACTTTTCTTTAATATAAATGCTGGTGTCATTTTCATCATCATCAAATGGAACTGCATCTCTTCACTGCTGGAAGAAGGCCTCCCCTAAGGCTCGCATCCAAGCACGGTCTTCTGTCCTTCGTAGCCAGCCGCTTCCCGCGAAGTCTCTCATGTCGTCTGCCAACCTTGCCGCAGGGCGTCCCACGCTGCGCTTTCCAATTCGTGGCCTCCATTTGAGAACCCATTTACCCCGTCGGTTATCTACTCTGCGATAGATGTGACCGGCCTATCCCCACTTCAACTTGTTAATTGTCTTGACTATGTCGACAACCTTGGTTCTTCGGCGATTTTAAGAATTTCTGTTCCTATCCACTAAATCGCAGTCATTTGGGCAGCCCGCCTGGCGGCAGTGACCACCACCTTACAGAATACCACCGTGAAATAACAGCATATACGTGCTGTTGTGTTTCGGTGAGTGAGTATGGGATGCCAGAACCCATTTCCTTACCCCCCTCCTAATCACTTATCCAATCCTACTGTAGTCGGCAGCGCACTTGCAGCAGCTGTGGTGTTGCTTGTGTTATAGGCGACGGTACCCACCTACCATTAAGTGGACCGTTAGCCTGTCTGTCGACCTTAATATATATAAAAAAAAGGAACTTTTTTTCACTCGCATAATTTGTTGTTGACATTTTTGACATATAAAGCCTAACGTTAACCAATGTTAGAATAGATCTTCTGGAGAGGCACAGATTTTTCTTTCTCGGAGGCGAAGCAGCAAAAGATGGTTTTAAACATACGATACAACTTTAAGCTTGAGCTTTACGTAGAAACAGGAAGGTATAAAAAGCGAGTGGTTGCGCCTCGGGACTTTTTCATTTACGCTTTTGTACCAACAGATCTTTATTAACCGCGACAAACGCTACGAAATGTTTTGTCTGGCAGTTAAGTAGTGAGACGCTTCTTTGAGCCAAGCGACCTAATTATGTATGTGTTACGTAGAATCCAGGACTACTTTGAAGACAGCACTAAGTTGTTTTCTTGACTATAAAATTCCCAAGATCCATAATGGAAAAAAAAAATGTGAGTAGTCACAGTCTAGATCTGTTTGCGAATATTGCATTAAAACGTATCGTTAGCAAACAACACAGTAGGATTTGCAATATTTTTCCTTTAGTTCATAAAGAATTCAGGAGTGATTACTGAATAATAGTCTTTTCACTGCTGTTTTCGGTACCAGGGGCTCCCTGGGAGGAACCAATCGTTTTTTTTTGTGTAAGTTTAAGCTATACATACTTCTATAGTCAATGAAATAGATTTTATTTTTATGTTAAAATCGGCTGACGGTCCACTTGATGGTATCAGGTGGCTACCGTCGCCTATAACACCAGCAACGCCAAAGCTGCTGCAAGTGGATTAAGGATAAGGGGGTTAGGAGGGGATAGGGAAATGGGCTCTGTATAGTATTAATAAAATTATTCACTTAATAATCTATAAACATATTCATATATTTTCTGTACAATGTTCTACATTTATTTTACATTTTTTATTTTCTTTTTTCATATATATATATATATATATATATATATATATATATATATATATATATATATATATATCCCTTTTATCTCACATATTTACACTTTTATGGAATTTTGTAATTTTTTTTTTATAATAACGCAGATTCTTTTAAAATAAATTCAAAGCCTGCAGTGAGGTTTGTACCTCACTAAAAAAAAACTACAAAATTCCATAAAAGTGTATAAATATGCGAGATAAAAGGGAATGAATATGCCGCCAAGTAAAGTCACGAGAAAACAAACGCAAATTCAAGATGGCCGCCAACTTAAGGTTTAAGTAAACCACTAACGTTTAGAGGTAAACAAAGCGGAAATTAAATTGGGATCTCGAGTAGTTGGGCTAAATAGATACGCGTAAAGTGCCTAGATGGGATACGTTTAAATTAATATTACGTCATGTTCAACGCGTCAGTTATTTGCATCTAAAGTGGGGTATTAAATAGTACGTACTCATATCACGTCAGCTGCTCTATACTGTCTAGACCTGTCACTATCTAGACAGCCACTCCGAGATTAATCACGTAGGATTCATTATATACACCTATGTGCCTATCGAAATTAGATTATGTACGTTGCGGCAAAGTACGCAACTTGTGTACTGAACATGCCATTAAATTTGAATTAAATATTTTTTTAATGATAAAGTACTGAAGACGGGCTGATGGTCCACTTGCGGCTACCGTCGTTTATAAAAAGAAGCAACATTAGGTTCTTCTGTGATGCAACCGCACTGTTGACGCTGATAGGATAAAGGATAATATAATATATAGGAATTATTTACTAATAACTCATTTTCTTATGAGTAGATAACAAATGCCTAGGAAACGTTTCGAAAATTCAATTTAATTGAATTTTTAAATGAATTGTAAAAGCAAACTTCGATCATGAGATATAGTCTATATCTCATGATCGAAGTTTGCTTTTAGCATATAGATGCCTAATAGATGTTAAGGTCAATAGTTTTATGCTGTGCATATGAAAAAGTGTAAAGGATAATAATTTAATTAAAAATAGAATGTATATATTAAGATAGTCAACTGTGGTCTGCCAGAGGCCACGGCTAACTTCTACGCTTTCAAAATCATGGAGGGTTTTTTTTTTTAGAATATAATATGTCACAAACCATTACTTGTAAAATATAAGATTAAAAAATCTTGTCACATTTTACAATTGGTCATCGACAAGCTTACGGAACATCCTATTTGGTAGGAGACTTCCATTATCGTGTCGTAAGGGGGAAAATATCAATGCTAACCATCTACACACAATTACTAGACAACAAAAGGAAAATAATACGAGTACCATAGAATACAGGAATATTGTTCGCCCCAAACTGGATTGCCATTTGTTCAACCTCGCAACTGGGAGGTAAGAAAATTTTATTTATTAAGCACAACGACGTACTTTTAATAAAATATCATAATTATGCAAGATATGGGCGTCTTTATTTTATTTTATTAGGGAAAACAAACAATTACACCATGTATATTAGACTAAAAAAAACATACATAAACTTAAATAATAGTGCAATCAACAGCATTTTCCACAAAGTAGTAAATCAATTTTATACAGAGAGGACACACCAATAAAAAATAAAAAAAAACCAACAGAGAAAAATCAATAAAAAAAAAGAACAATAAAAACTCATTAAGCTAATGCATTGATTTAATTATATCTTTTCTAAATAAAATAAAATAAAATAAAATAAATAAATAAATAAATATGGGCGTCTTCTGGATCTTAGTTTTTACGCTATTTATTTAATTTTAATCAGCAAACATCTATTTAATTTTCTAATGTATATTGCTCCAAAGTATCTTGCTGATAAAAATTCGTGGACATCATTTGTCTTATTTAATATTCTTTGTTTATAGAAGATTTATATGAAAAGAACAACTATAACAGTGGTTTCTTGCCGATTTCTTCTCTGTAGAAATAGTTTTCCTAATCGTTGGTAGGTTAATTTTGTTTTATTGTGTTTGACGATCTATAAATACTATAAATACTAAGCGTGCTTTGTATAAAATAGTCATAAATTTTATGAAAAACATTAAATTATTTATTAGACTAAGCTATTTGATGGAGAAATAAAAAATATTTAAGTGCTAATGTAAAAGCTAATAGGTCATATGGCTCGATAACTCGATAGAGTCGATAAGAAGAATTGGCCGGATTGTGAGATCTTGTTTCAAGGTAAAGAGTGGCAGACAGATCGATATTTCGCTAGATACGTACACTTGCTGCGATCAAATAACGCAAGCCATATCTGATCTGATCCGAAAGTAGAGTAGTACTTTATATAGTGTTACGTGTGGGGTGAGTTAAAATGCGTGCGACTGCCAAAGTCACCAAACTTGTCCTATAAAACCGTCGAACTTGCCAAAAGTCGTCAATGATTCACATAATGTGTCGTCGGTTCACATTCACAAAAGTTCCGAAGAGTAGTTTTCGTATCGCTTGTTGTCGGGCAACTCACTAACTATTGACCGGCTGCATTTTTATTTATACTTGGCGCCAAACGCCTCGATGTATTTCGAATTTTCCAGAAAATGATTGTAAACTAGATTGTAAACAAGACATTGAAAGTACGGGAATGCTATTTCTGTTGAAATGTAAACTCTCTGTTGTAAAAATAAGGACCAATTTCCTTTGACACTAGTAGGGAAGGGGCGTGGGTACCATCGCTAGGGTAGAATGTTCGAGGCTTTCGGCCAGCGCGAACGCTTTTTCCAGAACGATCCATAGTTAGTTATAACAATAGTAAGGTTTCTTTGAATATTTTATTCTATATATTGAAATATAATATAATATTATATATATATAATATTGAAATTTTATTTTTGTCTTCTCAAATTTAGCAATTAAATCCTACAGCCATGTCACACCTGTTTATTAGAGCAAAGTAAACTTAATTTCGTGTTAGCAAAGGCAAATTTATGTAAGGAAATCCTAATTAGAACCCCCCCGTCGAGGGTGGTGCGTTTAGCGGGGACTTCACCTTTTGATGCAACCTTAGCAATAATCAGATTAAGTATATATACTCACTCCAACAGTGCTTTTATTTTAAGGTTTATTGCACAAAGAAATAATTCAATACACAACTAGCGACCCGCTCCTGACTTCGCACGGAAGTCTTTTTCCCATTTAACGGTCTTTCCATTAGTAAATATCGTGTCAAAGTTCGTTGGTTGGTTTAGAAGGAGTTGGCGAAGAAATAGAGGCGAATTGCGACTTCATTTCAAAACTAGCTAAGCCCGCAACTGTGCACGCGTAACTTCGGTGTAGCGCGTAACTTTTTTGTTTGTAAACCCATTGGAATAAAATAAACAATAAACGTTACGGGAAGCTTGCTCAATACATCAGTGAAAACCTCATTCAAATCGGTTAAGCCGCCTCTGAGATTAGCATGTACATACCTACTGACAAACAGATAAACAGTTAAAAAATTTAAAAACTATTTTTTTTATTTCGGTAACTTAAGTACAATCGTGTACAATTTTTTTAAAAATATTTATTGTACAGACACGATAAAACTCGAAACACTGATAAAGCATGAATGTAATTAACAGTTACTTTAAAGGCTTCACTTGGGCAAATGACATTTACATTAGAACTCGCTGATGGCGGAGACAATTCAACAGGCCTAGAAATTGTGTTTTTTTGTTTTTACCATTAGAACAATACACAAAAAAAAAATTATACAATTTTTTAACTGACATTAACTTATTAATTAGTACAGGATTCATATGCGCGTAATAAGCCGTTTTCCAGAGAATTTTCAATAAAAGTCAAATTCTTCTTGTGTTCTAACTTTTTTTATGGAGTTTCTATTACTTTAACGGAAATTCTAATTAATACAATTTGTTCTCCACATGTTTAAATATAATATATATTTTTTTCAAAGCAATTGTGTTGTCTATTTCTTGTAACATCTTCATTAAAAATTGGATATTTTTAGCATTTAGCGTTTGTCTCCACCTTAAATACCTTTTTTTATGTAAAGATCGTCAGACAGGATGACGGTCCCCTTGATGAAACGTCACTGATGCTGCAAGTGTGCTGCTGACCTTAAGGGCAAGAGATCGGGACCTAGACTCTGGCAACTCTTACTCACTCATCGAAACAACAACACACATGCCTACAATAATTTTACGGTGGTCTTCTGTAATGGGTTTACTGCCGCCAAATGGGCTGACCAATTTATGATTGCGAAACGCAATATAACCTGCCACTACTAGGTAAACACAGACTAAAGCCCACTTGGAAAATTTTATTTTCAAAAATGGCCCCGTCGGGAATCGACGAACGACCCATTAGTTAGAGCGTTAACCTTAAAACCACATGACCAATAGGCTCAACAATTTTAAAGAGAGTTTTAATTTAAAAAAGTAGAAAACGTCCCACATCCGCTTTAAACTAGTTCTAACGTGATTTCTCGACTAAGTGACGGTAAAATAACATTACGTTCGTTCCATTACCATTCCGTTCGAAAGCGTATTGTGCGTGCAACAACCACTCTTTGTTCCATAGGCCCTTTGTTCGTTGCCGCCTTCTGCACAATGAACAGAAATATTGGCTCTATATTTTATTAAATTATTTTGGTAAACATCTCACGAGGCGAGCGTATAAAGTGGACACGAGAATAATATACCAATTGTATTGTAGTGTTAGGGTACACGTCCCAGTTACGACTAGGCAGCTACTTGTGGCAGACAACCATGAAATAAACTGGAGGCAGTAACCATCCCCTTACAGAAGACTACCGTGAAACAACTGCACGAATGTTGTTTCGATGAGTGAATAAGAGATGCCAGAGTCCAGTTCCCTATAACTCCTAATTCGTTGCCCTTAATCCTACTAAGACAGGCAGCGCACTTGCAGCACCTTTAGCCTCGCCTGTGTTATGGCCACCTACCATTTGACGAGACTGACCATTTTTACATAAAAATATGTCTCTTTCTACCTTTTCCTAATCCAATCTAGTTTGCATTCTATTTGGGAAAATAGGAGTATATTATTTAAAAGTATTTTAATTTTTCCTGTCTGTAAAAAAAAAATATAAACTTAAATAAATCAAAGACTCATATAAAGTGTGGCCCATATTTTGTTCGCCACAGGAAAGTTTTTGGGATTAAACGTAAATCATTGGTCACATGAAGTAGACATCCATCATAATTTACCGCTAACCAAGGCCCTTGAATTTTGATGAGGCTAATCCACAAAACATCTGATCACTACAAGTAGTCGACACAAAAACAGTGCGATGGAACAAGCGATATCGTGCTGTCCTCTCACTGACGAAATTATTACCAGTAGGTAAGCATACATATAGTGCTACAAGGATAATTCGACTTTTTGAAACATTTAAAGGAGCTAAATAAAAGTTACCAATTAAAAAAAAGTATTTTCTTTTAGGAAATTTCCTTTTTCTTTTTTTAACGAGGAGTAATCCGCTTACAGATCTCCTGCCGCTGGCTAGATGGCAGGAGTATGTGGGGGTCGCCCAGCGCCTGATCATAGCGACACTGGGAATACCCACTAAAGCTCCCCGGAGTCTCCTTGCCCTTTGAGCGGGGTGGACTGGGCTCTGCCGAGGCAACAACTCCGATCCACCCCAGGGCAGCCTAGCCATTGCTGACTAGGCTAACTCCAATGGGGTTTGCCCGGAGGCACCGAGGCAATCGTCTTTAGAAAATTGCCTAGCAATTCGCTTCGTCTCTCCACCATGTGGGTTGACGTCCTACGCTGCGCTTGTCGGTCCGTAGCCTCCACTCGAGAACCTTCCGGCGGCCCCAGGAGCCGTCGGCTCTCCGTATTATATGTCCTGCCCACAGCCACTGTAACTTACTAGTCCGCCGGGTTATGTCGATAATTTTCGTTCGTCTACGGATCTCGTCATTCCTGATTCTATCCCGCAGTAATCCCTAGCATAGCCCTCTCCATAGCTCGTCCATAGTCTTACGAAGCCCATAGTTGGAGACCACGTCTCAGCTACATAATCACTAGCAACACACACAGGTCGAAAACTTTTGTTTTAAGACAATTTGGACGTGAAAATGTCTAGAATTTTCCCAAACGCTACCCATCCGATCTGGATTCGATGATTGTCTTCTTTCTCGAAGTTTGTTCTGTACTATTAGAATAACTGTGGTATGAATTAAAACCATTTTTTCGAAACACTTGTTAAAAGAGTAGGAAACATAAAAATATGTGTGTATTTTGGTTTCAATT
Source organism: Bembecia ichneumoniformis (assembly GCA_910589475.2). Taxonomy (NCBI): domain Eukaryota; kingdom Metazoa; phylum Arthropoda; class Insecta; order Lepidoptera; family Sesiidae; genus Bembecia; species Bembecia ichneumoniformis. The sequence goes on along the minus strand of OU342537.1, from coordinate 2,821,469 downwards.
GATCGTGCTTAAATTTGTAATTTTTTGTATTGTCCACTTATGTTTCGTAAAATAAAATAAAAACAGGACATTTTTAAATGTTAAGATAGGCAGACAGGCTAACGGTCCACTTGAGACGGTAGGTGGCTACCGTCGCCTATAACACAATTAATGCCACAGCTGCTGCAAGTGCGCTGCCGACTACAGCAGGATTAAGGAAAATGGGCTCTAGCATCCCTTACTCACTCACCGAAACACAAGCACACGTGCTATTTCAGGGTCGTATTGTGTAAGGGAGTGGTTACTGCCGCCAGATAGGCTGCCCAAATGTGTGCCCTGCCACTGCTTAAATATTGCTTTGTAACTATGTATGTGCTTAGGAAAATAAGACTATAATGTCATGACTAAAGATCACTTTTACTTTGCTTTCTTATTCCCGTGTTCGCAATTGTTAATAGAAAGATAATAATTAAATATATAGGTAAGTATAATATTGTTATTGCACGTATAATAATTTTAAAATTTTATTGTCGAGCTTTAATACCGGTTCTTTGTACTAGGCTATGTTAGTTCCAAACCTAATTTCCAACTGTGGTTGAGGACAGAGAAAGGGCGGGTCCACTTGCAACAAACTTTTCTGGCAATGCAATGAGCTAATAGGGATACGGCTATTAACCCCTCGAGTACGTATATAAGTTGAACAGTGGACGCTATTTTAGAAACAAATTCAATTTAAACGTATGTTTCAACGTTTGACATAGGATTACCTTTAACCTATGGTTCGCTCAACGCCGACACGCGTCTTTTCAACTACACCATACATAGCGGGCATGTGTACAATGTCCATAGTGAGAGAAAAACTATGTGTTTTTTTTTTAACAGATACCCTCTGATTTCAACTGTATAGTATCAAAAGCCACCGCACCGTTCATTGGCCTCACCTCTCATACGTGCAAGGCGCCCGCGTCACTCACTTCCTTCCGTATTATTTTGTCGAAATACGAGACAAATACGGGACATGTAGTAATATGGGACGGGATGGTCAAATACGGTGACAGTCCCGTATATACCGGACGTATGCCAACCCAATGTATAAGTGAAGTGAGATAATTAAAAAATACATAAATTTATCTTGAATACAAGCTTAAATTCAATCATATATTACAAATGTGTGTGCTTAATTTGTGTTTAATTAGAAGCCCACATTTCCGTTTTGCTTAAATATTTAAACGGATTTTATTTTTACTGTTACGCTGATTTTCAATTCAAAATTCTCGTAAATAATTTATATTTATACTTCTTCGTGAATTTCTTTTTGTTCGATGTATTTAATACTTTTTGTATGCTCATTAAACTTTCGAATTTAAACACGATACTTTTTAATTTTTTGCTTAAATATTTAAACGAATTTTATTTTTACTGTTACGCTAATTTTTAATTCAAAATTCTCGTAAATAATTTATATTGATAAATACTAGTACACTTCTTCCTGAATTTCTTTTTGTTCGATATAATACTTTTTGTATGCTCATTAAACTTTCGAATTTAAACACGATACTTATTAATTTAATTGCGAAAATTCACAGTTAACAGATTATATTTGTGTATTGTTTTAATTATGGTACTTTGTTGTTCGCACCACTTCCCTGATATTATCTGATTCCTGAGGAAACACTTCATTCATTGCGGGAAAGTCAGATCTCTCCTCTGTTTTTGAATCGGTCGCCATTATAGTTAGTTACTCGTAGTGTTAAAAAAGTTGTTAACAAGCCCGCTCATCGAGAGGACCGAAGAAAGACCCGCCGTCTTCTTTGTGTGTCTATTACCGCTTTATATAGACATCGAGATGATTGTGACGCGTCGTCTCTTCTGTGTCTGTCCATCCTCATAAATCGTCATAACACGCGACTGATCGCTAATCCGCTTATACCCAACCACCGATAAATACTTATTTCTATAACCTCCAAAACTGAAATGATTCGCGTCGCAAGTGCTGATAAAGAAGAATTTAAGGCTCTGGAATAAGACACAAACTAAGAAGAATCCCGTGTGTCACAACAGTGAGTAAATGGAATAGATTTCAACTTACCTTGTAACGAATATAATTTTAATATGCTAAGAATAAGACAAATAAAAGTATCCGCGAGTAGTCTGTGCACAGAATTTTTAATAACACACATGAATTCTCTATTCCGGAATAGTTTAGATGTTCCTTGCTATTTTCATCCACACCCGAAACCAGGCTAAAATGTCTATGGTCGTCAGAAAAATGGTAGGGGTGAAAGAGAGAATAACGAGGGCCGCGCTCGCGCAACAAAAGAGAGCAAATTTGAATTTCATGACGAAAGGACGAGGAAGATTTTTCACTAGAGTGTACGCATTACGACTAAAGTTCAACGTACTACCCTAAGTTTCACTTTCTGGTACTCAACTCCGAAGTACATACAAAGTACTTGAGGATCTGCTCATCCGTCCTTGACTACGTCAACTTCTTGCGAGAGAGGGGAAGTATCTCGCGATAGCTGCATCAGGTGGAGAAACTTGAGCTGCTGGTGGAAGTTAGCACTACCCTATTGTGCTAACTATTACCTGGTTCCCGGGACATCATCATCAGCGCGTGTCTTCATCGTCGGAGCGCGTGAGGCGTGAGGACGGAGCCGAGGACACATCTCCGCTGCTCTTGAAGAGATTTTTGAGCTGAGTAGCACATTCCATAATAAGCGCCTAATTGCATCTTTTTAAACTTAATCTTAGCTTTATAATTTTGTTTGTACCTATTGTAAAATAAATTTAAGTGTGCAGTGAAATCTGTGTTTCCTTAATAGGATAAGCTCACCCAATATCTCAGACAGCGGGCGCCCTACAGAGTCTCTTGTTCATTTCGACTGAGTAAGTACGGTGGGTAATTCTCTTAGGAGCTGCAGCGAGCCCAAAAGCCCACTGCAACCGAAGAGGTTACAACTGGCGACCCCAACGTGGAACTCGAGGCTATTCGAACTGAAGGGTTTCGAACCACGACGTTACTTGTGTCCATAGACTGAGTGCCGAGCTCTGTTCTAAATAAATTCTCTGTCTGAGAAAGGTGAGCTGCACAGATTAGCTGTGCACATTTTGTTCTTATTTAATTTTAATGTGTAATAGCGCTGGTGAGTTACAAAGTAATTCCGTGGCAGGGCAAATATTTAGTACCCATAGGACAAGCCCGTCTGGTGAAATACCACTTCCTTGTCTTTGTTGAGTTGGCAAGGAACACCAGTGTCCACTCCTTTCCTTTATTTCCTGTGATCCTAGTAAGTTCAAAGCCAAAACCCCAACCTTTTATCCCTTCACCTTTGTATTCATCACGCTCAACTTTTTTTTTCTTTTTTCTCTCTATCTTTGTTTTTTTTTGCAATTGTATGGATACCCCAACTTAGATACTTGGACATTTTCACAATTCCCCTCAACTTAATGTTTGTAATTTTTATAATTACCCTTGAATTTTTGTGATAACTTTTTTTTTCAAATTCACTGCAATTTTTATGTGTTAATAATATACCCACTGCTCTGTGTCAAAAGTGTTTGTCATTGTGACACTCACTACAACCATACTGCAACTTTATTGTTGAAATGAAAATTATTTTATTTGTAATTGGGAGATAAATATCCATACATAGTGTGATAATTGGATTGTGGCAATTTAATTACAAAATTAGACGAACGATTTGGACAGTGTATACAAAAGGAATTTGATTTGTGTTTGTAAAGATTAATTAATTGTAAACAAGTTCAACAATAGTCTAACTTTTGACAGGTTGGTAACAACTTTGATCTCTTACAAACTATAAATTGTTATATAAATCATTGAAACTTGTTGGAGAAAATACTGGACCTAACATATACCTATTGTTTACTTACAACTTTTAAATTAAATTGAGCAAACTTACTGAGAATTAAACTCAATCTGTACACATTTAACTGTTTATCTTGTGTCAACTTTCAATTATAATTACATTTCAACTGTGACATAGTGTTGTTTGCATAATATTTGGATATATTTTGAAAAAATTTTTTGTTCAAAATATATATTGTTACTATTATACTTAAGCTCTAAATGAATATTCAATAGAACATATATGTGCTTTAATAGTTAGGTTTCAAGTTGGCTACTTATCTATTGAAAAAATTATCTGTAACATTTAAAATTTTATCATGCCTTTATTAACCTACATAAATTATCTCAATAAAGAGGAACTAAAAACTGAAATAGAACGTTATGGGATAATTCCAGATCAAAAGACTACAGTGGAAGCTCTGAGAGCGCAGCTGAGATGTGTCCTACAGGCGTCACGTCGAGGAAGCATACAGCCCACATCGGAAGTGGAATCAGATGAGAATAATGAGTTGGCGGCAGCAACCGTTGCACTTGCTAGCATGGAAGAAAAGATGCAAACAGGTACTTCTTCTTCTCACAAGTGGTTGACGGCCAGAGCAAATTATTGGTTGGATAGGCTTGCGCGACTGAAAGTAGATGACCGTAGTTTATCACAAATACGTGCAAGGTTGATAACGTTGTTAGGTACATCTGACCAGGGGGAGTATGAAAGTGATGCATGTGAGGAAGCTCCACAACAACAGTCTGTAAATAAGGAGATAGTCTATGTCAATGACAGGCAGGTTAATTTGAATTCTCTTAATTTAAAATATGATGGATCTTCATGTGTGAGAGCTTTCATTGAACGACTGGATGAGTTAAAGGTATCTAGGGGCATCTCAGATCAACAAATTTTAAATTCTTTGCCGGAGATTCTGAGCAAATCTCCATTATTGTGGTTTAGAGCTAACAAATATAATTTTTCTACTTACGAACAGTTTAGGTTCGCCTTTAAATTAGTATTCGATTCACCGGATTACGATCATCACCTTATGAAAGAGATTAGGTCTAGGACAATGAGTAGAACTGAGTCCCTAGTCTCGTATATCTCAACCATGCAAGCCATGTTTGCGCGGTTAACTAAACTAGTCAGCTTTGAGGACCAATTAGAAATTCTCAAGCATAACATACGGCCTGAATATATGGAGCTAGTAGAAACCCAGGACTTCAGGACCATGAACGAGGTCTTGGTGGTTTGTAGGCAACGCGAGATTATAAAACATCGTCAGGACAGCTATAGTGAGCCTAACATGAGTTCTTATGCTATGTCTCGTGACATACAACCACACCCCAGTCCCAAGGACAAGACTATAGCCAGCATAGGCAAGGAGCTTATGCCTAAGAGTGACAGGTCGGGACAATGTTTCCGGTGCGGATCCCGTGAACATAGCACGAGGTTCTGTCATAAACGAGACATAGTATGTTTCAAGTGTGGCAAACGAGGGGTGAAGACTCCTGACTGTCCCAATTGTCCTTCAGGTTCAAAAAAACTGATTAGGCGGGGCTCTTCCCGTAAATGTCGGCCCAAAGGGAAAGTCCTGTTTCAAAATAATACTGATGCAAGGCCATATATTAATGTTACTATTTTAGATATAAGTGTGTACGGATTGTTAGATTCTGGCTCCTTATGCTCAATACTAGGTGATAATGCTCACCATATATTTAATCAACACGGCTTTGAAACGTACAGTGTGAATGATATTGAAACCATGTACACTGCAGACGGATCACCGTTGTCCTGCATAGGTGTTATGTATCTACCTATTACATTTAGAGATGAAGTGCAAGTGATCAAATTTTATATTGTGCCTAATATACAAATGCCCATTACTTTTGGTGTAAATTTTTGGAATCAATTTCGTCTCAATGAGGGAATTTTTCCTACAACTGAGCTGTCAGTGGGAGAAAGTTTCATCAATTCTTGTTCAGCCAATAGCGGTTTAGAGGACTATGACTTACTGGACTCTTTGCAAAAGTCTAGATTAAATACTTTAATTGAAAAATTTGCGATTATAGACACAGAAAAAGTAGGTTTAGGTAGGACGAGTTTGGCTAGTCACACTATAGACACTGGAAACAGCCCTCCTATAAAACAAAGATATTATCCGCTGTCACCAACAAAACAACAGGCTTTGGAAAATGAGCTAGACCGGATGTTAAAGCTAGGTGTTGTGTCTCCTTCACAGTCAGCTTGGAATTCACCTGTAGTCATGGTACCGAAACCTAACGGAGATCTACGGTTGTGCTTGGATTGCAGAAAACTTAATTCGGTGTCAAAACCAGATGCTTATCCTCTACCCTATATTTCTGGCATCCTTGATCAACTTCGAGATGCCAGATACCTCTCTTCTATTGATCTTAGTGCTGCCTATTGGCAGATACCTCTCTCTGAAGAATCTTCTGGGGAGAAAACGGCATTCACGGTTCCCAGAAGAGGATTATACCAATTCAATGTAATGTGCTTTGGTCTCGTAGGTGCCTCTGCGTCCATGCAAAGACTAATGGACAAACTTTTCGGTGCTGAATTCGGAGGAAGGGTGTTTGCTTTCCAGGACGATTTGATCCTGATTTCCAGCAATTTCGACGAACACCTGGAACTTCTGGAAAGGGTTTTTCAGAAACTCAAAACTGCTAACTTGACGGTGAACATGGGAAAGTCGGTTTTCTGTAGAAAAGAACTAAAATATCTAGGCTATCTTGTGGATAGGCATGGTCTGCGGACTGACCCCGGCAAGGTAGATACTATAGTTAATTACCCAACTCCCACTTCTCCTAAAGATGTAAAACGTTTTCTTGGCATGTCAGGCTGGTACCGTCGATTTATACCTAACTTCTCTAAACTCAGTCGACCTCTCTCTAGATTAACTTGCAAGTCCAAGGAGTATTCCTGGACTGACGAGGCGAATGATGCTTTCAATAGCTTAAAAGCGGCATTAGTATCAGCCCCAATATTAAAATGTCCAAACTTTAATGAGCCATTTTCAATTCATACTGATGCTTCTGCGTTTGCAGTAGGTGCAGTACTCACTCAAAAATATGGGGATACGGAACATCCCATTGCCTACTGTAGTCGCACTCTCAACAAGCACGAAGTCAACTACAGCACTACCGAGAGAGAACTGTTGGCCGTCCTTTATGCTCTTGAACAATTTAGGTCATACGTGGAAGGTCAGGAATGTACTGTGGTGACCGATCATGCATCTCTACAATGGTTTTATAAACTTAAGAATCCCACCGGACGTTTAGCCAGATGGAGCATACGACTCAGCCAGTTCCCGTTCAAAATTGAGCATAGAAAAGGGAAGGATAATGTTGTGCCGGATGCCCTGTCTCGAATACAAGTTAACAGCGTCAGTGTCACGCCGATGGGAGATGCTTGGTACTCTTATATGCTCGAAAATGTTGAAAGGAATCCACGTAGGTTTCCAAACTTCATGCTTGAAGGCGGCAAACTCTTTCGACATTCTAAAAATAAACATAGTTTGACGTCAGATTCCGACTGGAAACTAGTTATTCCAGAAAAGAACAGGGCCGAGTTATTGTATAAATGCCATGATGTGGTAACTAGTGGTCATCTAGGCATATTTAAAACCCATAAACGTCTGTCGGAACATTATTATTGGCCAAATATGTATTCTGATGTGGTAAAATATGTTAATAAATGTGAAACTTGCAAAACCTATAAGCCCGTCACTACTGGCAGACCAGGTCTAATGGGCGGTCCTAAGAGGGCTACCAAACCTTTTCAGGCCATATCCCTAGACTTACTGGGTCCATTCCCAAAATCTAGAAATCAAAACACTTATCTTATTGTATGCTCGGATTATTTCAGTAAATATATTCTGTTGCATCCGCTTAGGAGCGCCACAGGTCAGTCCGTTGCAAAGTTTTTAGAAAAACAAGTATTTTTAACTCATGGTGTTTGTGAATATATATATATTGATAATGGTCCTCAATTTGTTAGTTCTCAGTTTAGGCAAATTTTAAAAAAATATAATGTTCCAAATATTTATTACAATCCGCGATATCATCCTCAAGTAAATCAAGCTGAAAGAGCAATAAGGAATGTAGTCAACTCGATTGCATGCTATGTAAAAAACGACCATAAAAAGTGGGACGAGAATATTCTAGAAATACAGTGCGCATTGAATACAGCAGTCAATGACACCACGAAATTCTCACCCTATTTTCTCGTGCATGGAAGGGAGCATGTAGTCGATGGCGACTTATACCAGTCGAGTGACCAACCTGTTCCTAATTCGCAATTTCAAGTAGGTGACCCACAAGAGCGTAGTAAAAACTTACAAAAATTAAAAAATATTTTTAATAAGGTGCATGAACATATAATACGTTCACATCAAAAGAACGAGAAATATTACAATCTTAGAAAACGCACCATAGAATTGAAAGTAGGGCAAATTGTATATAAGCGCACTTTTTATTTATCTTGTGCTGCTAAAAACTTTACTTCAAAATTGGCACCAAAATTTAAAAAATGTATAGTTACAGCGAAACTTTCACCCTTAGTATATACTCTGTCAGATATGGATGGCAAAGTGTTGGGTGATTTCCATATAAAAGATATTCTAAAATATGACGACTGAAAGAAGTACCTAGCGTGCGTATTGTTTTGACGAAGAGTGTGTGCGCGACATAACAACTCATCATATGGAACGATGATGTTTCAGTTAGGGCGTACCTTTGTTAAGGCGTACCTTTAGTTACTAAGATAACACACGACAAAGTGGTCATGTCAACTCTGAGCGGTTTATGCTTCGGCGACCATTTCACCTTATTAAGGCACATACACTCGAAGTGTCACTTAAAGTTTTAAAATATGCGTACCTTAAATGATTACAATAGTCACGTTATATGATAGGATTACTTACGAGTTAATGTCATACTCTCTAGTTGTCATGAAGTATTAAGTCTATTTTCTTATGTTTAAATTGTGGACTTGATTTGTTTTAATTCTCTAGCATATCCTTATTTTCATGCTATAAGTACTTTAAAGTTTTATCATCTACTAAGGATTTTTTGTAAATACTTCTATTTTTGTTACTCGTTTTGTTTTGTTGAATAAACATTGCGTTTTAAATCTTTAGTTTAGAACCCCTATTATCTTATAGTATAGTCATGAAATGTATGTGTGTGATTGAGTGTGAGTTACCTGGTCATGATTTACTTAATAAACTTATCAATGACAAATATAATGCCTAATTCTGTTTCAGAATAGCAAGACCCTTCAGGTCGGTAGCTCATACGCCTCACGCATTTTCTCCGCGACTGACAGCCATAGATATTCCTGCGTATGGGGACCTTAAAAGAAAAAAAAATTTCTTCTTACGTAGAAATTTTTTTCCCAGGGAGTGATGTGTGTAACGAATATAATTTTAATATGCTAAGAATAAGACAAATAAAAGTATCCGCGAGTAGTCTGTGCACAGAATTTTTAATAACACACATGAATTCTCTATTCCGGAATAGTTTAGATGTTCCTTGCTATTTTCATCCACACCCGAAACCAGGCTAAAATGTCTATGGTCGTCAGAAAAATGGTAGGGGTGAAAGAGAGAATAACGAGGGCCGCGCTCGCGCAACAAAAGAGAGCAAATTTGAATTTCATGACGAAAGGACGAGGAAGATTTTTCACTAGAGTGTACGCATTACGACTAAAGTTCAACGTACTACCCTAAGTTTCACTTTCTGGTACTCAACTCCGAAGTACATACAAAGTACTTGAGGATCTGCTCATCCGTCCTTGACTACGTCAACTTCTTGCGAGAGAGGGGAAGTATCTCGCGATAGCTGCATCAGGTGGAGAAACTTGAGCTGCTGGTGGAAGTTAGCACTACCCTATTGTGCTAACTATTACCTGGTTCCCGGGACATCATCATCAGCGCGTGTCTTCATCGTCGGAGCGCGTGAGGCGTGAGGACGGAGCCGAGGACACATCTCCGCTGCTCTTGAAGAGATTTTTGAGCTGAGTAGCACATTCCATAATAAGCGCCTAATTGCATCTTTTTAAACTTAATCTTAGCTTTATAATTTTGTTTGTACCTATTGTAAAATAAATTTAAGTGTGCAGTGAAATCTGTGTTTCCTTAATAGGATAAGCTCACCCAATATCTCAGACAGCGGGCGCCCTACAGAGTCTCTTGTTCATTTCGACTGAGTAAGTACGGTGGGTAATTCTCTTAGGAGCTGCAGCGAGCCCAAAAGCCCACTGCAACCGAAGAGGTTACAACCTTATCTCGCAACATACCTATACCACCAGTCTAACCATACTTACGTCATACAGTCAGGCAACGAATGTACTTGCGTAGAGCAACGTTCGGCGAACTCGCTTTAGTTTGCAGGCTCGAACATTGAGCGTTGCCTGACTGTATGACGTAAGTATGGTTAGACTGTGCTTATACAGTCCAACCCGCCGCATTTAGGTCAATCTCTTACATCCTTTTTATTCTACGTTGTTAGGATGTTTATGATTAAAACAATACAACATACCACTAGAATCACAGAAAGAAGAAGTGACAAGCGAGGAGATGGGTATAGGGAAATGTGGTGGTCCACTCTAAAAACTTGACTAGGACTAGAAAACTTTGTGCCTTTAACGTGTTTCCCTGTATGGGTTGGCAATCATGCTGACGATCCACTTGATGGTAGGTGGTTACCGTCACAACAGGTACCACCTACCAAAAAAGGCTTGCAATAATAGGGAAATGAGCTCTGGCATCTTTTATTCATGCAAGGGCACATTTGTGTCTTCTCGTAAGAGTTGAGTGAGACTGTAGAACTCAGTGTACTTCGCCACTACAAAAGTCTAATGTGTGTATGTGTCTTTAATAGCAAGTCTTTAAGAGTAAGTGTCCCTTGCCACTACAGAAGTCTACTGTGTGTATGTGTCTTTAATAGCAAGTCTTTAAGAGTAAGTGTCCCTTGCCACTACAGAAGTCTACTGTGTGTATGTGTCTTTAATAGCAAGTCTTGAAGAGTAAGTGTACCTTGCCACTACAGAAGTCTACTGTGTGTATATGTTTTTAATAGCAAGTCTTGAAGAGTAAGTGTACCTTGCCACTACAGAAGTCTACTGTGTGTATGTGTCTTTAATAGCAAGTCTTTAAGAGCAAGTGTACCTTGCCACTACAGAAGTCTACTGTGTGTATGTGTCTTTAATAGCAAGTCTTGAAGAGTAAGTGTACCTTGCCACTACAGAAGTCTACTGTGTGTATGTGTCTTTAATAGCAAGTCTTTAAGAGCAAGTGTACCTTGCCACTACAGAAGTCTACTGTGTGTATGTGTCTTTAATAGCAAGTCTTGAAGAGTAAGTGTACCTTGCCACTACAGAAGTCTACTGTGTGTATGTGTCTTTAATAGCAAGTCTTTAAGAGTAAGTGTCCCTTGCCACTACAGAAGTCTACTGTGTGTATGTGTCTTTAATAGCAAGTCTTGAAGAGTAAGTGTACCTTGCCACTACAGAAGTCTACTGTGTGTATATGTTTTTAATAGCAAGTCTTGAAGAGTAAGTGTACCTTGCCACTACAGAAGTCTACTGTGTGTATGTGTCTTTAATAGCAAGTCTTTAAGAGTAAGTGTCCCTTGCCACTACAGAAGTCTACTGTGTGTATGTGTCTTTAATAGCAAGTCTTTAAGAGTAAGTGTACCTTGCCACTACAGAAGTCTACTGTGTGCATGTGTCTTTAATAGCAAGTCTTTAAGAGTAAGTGTACCTTGCCACTACAAAAGTCTACTGTGTGTATGTGTCTTTAATAGCAAGTCTTTAAGAGTAAGTGTACCTTGCCACTACAGAAGTCTACTGTGTGCATGTGTCTTTAATAGCAAGTCTTTAAGAGTAAGTGTACCTTGCCACTACAAAAGTCTACTGTGTGTATGTGTCTTTAATAGCAAGTCTTTAAGAGTAAGTGTACCTTGCCACTACAGAAGTCTACTGTGTGCATGTGTCTTTAATAGCAAGTCTTTAAGAGTAAGTGTACCTTGCCACTACAGAAGTCTACTGTGTGTATGTGTCTTTAATAGTAAGTAAAAGTAAATTGAAGTCGTAGCACACAAATTGCTTTCCGACCTATTTCTGTCAAGTAATAAAGTAGCAAACAATGTTGCGTGTCGACTATCAACGTTATCGTGAATCGCATTCGAATTACGTAGTATTACTCGTGGTTCATAACAATTATTATAAAATTCACCTGCTCTGATAAAAATGACCGATATTGTGTGCTACTTGATTTACTTTAGCACTTTCAGCCAGCACGAACATTGTTTTGAATTCGAAATGTAAAGACACTTTTTTGTTCAATTTTTATTTGATAATTAGCTCTATACTTAATTTCATCTTAACTATTAATTTTTTCGTTATAACTGTATTTTTTTTGTCGGCAGACAGGCTGACGGTCCACTTGATGGTAGGTGTTTTTTTTTTGTTACTAAATTTCAGTTTTTTGGCGCTGAATATTTATTTACGGTTATATATCGATATAACTTATCGTATGAAAATTTAAAAAAAATGTGCATATTCCTAAATACGTCACTGGCATATTCCCTATTATATTGTTTCTCACATTAAGAAGAAAGTATCCCTTTATTATATAACAACAGGCATGATGACAGATTTTGAAATTCCCTTCCATACCATATCCGAAAAAAACAATATTTCAGCAAAAAACTAGATTTCAACGCGAATTATTGAATGTTTTTAAATCTATTTTGAATTACGCTCGAAAACGCTCTTAGGTGTCATGGCGTCGCGTCTGATGGAACGTGACGTCACCGAGATCTCATCAGATTTTTCATTCTGTCAAAGCAAAGTCAAGCAACTCGATGGCACTTACCTGGGCGTGACGTCATTCGCTCTGATTGGTGTTTCAGTTAACATGGCCGATTGCAGTTATTTATACTTCTATTTTATTGAAAATCTTATTAATCTCAATTTTAATACAAGAAATGAGTAATTTTTTAGACTCCTTTCAACATATATTTTTCTACAAAACCATTAATTCTTTGATTCTTTAGTACCGTCATCATGCCTATTATATTAAACACACAAATCAAAGTCATTCGTAATGTTCAAAGGCAATTATTATAGTTTCGGTTGCCGCATAAAACTGAGTCAACAAGTTATGTCTAATTTATGCGCATTAGGTGCCCTCGAGGCTTACGTAATTCTTGAGTGGTTTGGACCAAACTCAAGATAAGGAAGACATCGTCTAACCGTGCGTATGGTTCAATTCTGTTTTATAGCACCAAGGGGATTCAATGTTGCATATATCCATTAAATATTTAATGTAGACGCAGAAGAAGCTTTGTGTGCTTTTGAGTGAACAATTCCACATAAAAAATTTACCACATTTTTACTAAAAAAAGAATCCAACATGGAATACTCTAATTTATGATTGATCATTTTTTAGCTCAACAGTGACTTGGGCAGACTCTCGGCGGCGGTAAAAATTATTTTGCAGAAGATCACCGTGAAATGAAAGCACAAGTTACGAACAGAGACAGTCGCAGATGAAAAAAAAGTTTAATAAACTTGAATGTCCTTAGTGATGCCAAGATGCCTTATAAAAAATAGTGTATTAAAGGAATTTCAGAGCTCATTACCTCATGCCCGTCGTGTCCGTTATCTTTTAACTGATCTAGTTCGGCAGCGTACTTTCATCACTCCTGAAGTTAATTGGTTTATAGATGACGGTAGCCACCTATAATTAACCTGTTACCTTGCACGCCTACATTCATATAAAATATATAAACTGTAACTTTTTTTTAAGTTAAGGTCGGCAGACAGGCTGACGGTCCACTCGATGGTAGGTGGCTACCGTCGCCTATAACACAAGCAACGCCAAAGCTGCTGCAAGTGCGCTGCCGACTGCAGAAGGATTAAGGATAAGGGATTAGGAGATAGGGAAATGGGCTCTGGCATCCCTTACTCACTCACCGAAACACAACAGCACACGTGCTGTTATTTCACGGTGGTCTGTAAGGGGGTGGTTATTGCCGCTAGACGGCTGCCCAAATGACTGCGAAAACGCAGTGTGCCCTGCCACTACTTTCCAAATCCAGACCAGAGCCAATTTTGAAAAGTTGATTTTTCAAAGTTGACCCTGCCAGGAATCGAACCCCGAGAACCCTAGAACAGAGCATTAAGGCACGCACTCCAACCACTCATCCAACGGGCTCGTCAAACATCCTACTGCTATGGCATATCAACCAGGCCATCACGAGCCTGCTATGGATAGGTACCTAGCAGTAATGTGTTCGATTTTTTTTCCATTAATTTATGAAGAACTAGTGACCAGCTCCCGGCTGTGCTCGGATGCATTTTTTTTTTGCAAATTATTCATCAAAATTCTTTAGTTGACAGAGAAAGTTTGCTGGAAAGAGAAAGAAGTGAACAGCGACTTTATTTTATAATATACTAGCGACCCGCCCCCGGTTTCGCCCTGGGTGCAATTTTTATATATATGAACATTCCCCGTTTATCCCTCTTTCCATTAGTGAAAACCGAATTAAAATTGTCTACCCGTTCACGCGTGATGCCGTGAACAAGGGAATTGGGGATTCATATATATAAGATGTAGATATTAAAATATTATTATATTTAAACTGAATTCTCCACTATGGAAGGTAACTCTTTGCGATTGAGTAATTAAAAAAAACACATAATAATTTCGTCCACTTTAAAACCCAGACTTAATTAAAAAAGTGCCATAATAAATGGGTCTGAAAGCCGCGCTGTCAAAAGATTTAAAATTTAGGTCCGTTTCGGCTTAATTTTATGCGGAATATTTCCTTCTCCCAGCAACTTCATAATAACATTAACAAAATACAATACAATGCAAATGTGTGTATTTAATTACTTGACGTCAACAAACGCAACCATTTACGTAGCGGCGTTTAAAGTTTTTAATGCGGACGAGATTTTATGCCTCATGAAAGTAAAATGAACGAGTTCTGGACTTGCGATACGTAATATGCTCGCTTGGCGGTTGAAACCAATTTGAAATGCTACTTCTCATGCTTTGACATTTCTTCTGCAAAATAATAGGAATATCTCACTTTGAAGTTTGTTTTTTCTTTTTTGAACTGTGGATTTGCAAAAGGTAAAGAATATTTTTCGTGTTAGAATTGCAAATCAATAGAATTGAAAATTAGGAACCCTTAGGAAACCCTTAGGAAATAACGTAATTGTGAGGTGTTATTTTTTGATGTAATTGACATTAATTTGACTTTTTGGATTGTTCTTAGTTTAATTTTATTGTTGTTTGGTGTAATTTATATTATTTGATATTGCTCGACTTTTGTAATTGATTAGATTTTAAGTGCGCACTCTTCTCTTCCAAATTGCTTTTAATATTAATATG
The DNA here is from genome assembly GCA_910589475.2 of Bembecia ichneumoniformis. NCBI lineage: Eukaryota > Metazoa > Arthropoda > Insecta > Lepidoptera > Sesiidae > Bembecia > Bembecia ichneumoniformis. The sequence goes on along the minus strand of OU342537.1, from coordinate 2,806,202 downwards.
TATTAATATTACAGAAGACCACCGTGAAATAACAGCACGTGTGCTGTTGTGTTTCGGTGAGTGAGTAAGGGATGCCAGAGCCCATTTCCCTAATCCTTTCCAATCCCATATCCTTAATCCTACTGCAGTCGGCAGCGCACTTGCAGCAGCTTAAGCGTTGCTTTTGTTATAGGCGACGGTAGCCACCTACCATCGAGTGGACCGTCAGCCTGTCTGCCGACCTTAACATAAAAAAATGTGGTAATTGTATGAAATGGTTGACAATTGTATAATTTTTAAACTTTTACATAGATAATATGCAACATAACTGCTGTAGATACCTGTAATTGGCAAGTAAATGTAAATCTGTCTATATGTTTGTGTGACTTGATGAATTTTTGCTGTGCTGTTGGTATTTCTATCAAATAAAAAATAAAAATAAAACCATTTATAAATTGTACTTTTTTAAAACTCTTTAATTTTTTGATCTCTAAATGCGAACTAAAATTATATTTATGATACTAGCTTAACGAAAGTATCTCTAGCTGTATGTATGCTAAATTTTGAAATCTGAACCATTGAAACAATTTTGGTGAATTTTGGTCAAAAGGTTGAAAAGAAGCTTAATTATTAAGGAGGTTAAATATGAAATGAAAAAGAGAATTAAGGTTTAAATAGTCAATCATTCATTAATATTCAGAGGAATGAATACATATGAAATAATTATATTCAGAGGAAGACGAGGGCGTCAGTTATTAGTAAATAAATATACTTTAATTTTCTTAAACCAAACAAATATTCCGAAACGTTTATGCAATACATTCTAATTAAGTATGTAAAAACTGTTTTAATTTGTAGTTTTATGGGATCTTACTGTGTCGATGTAATCAAAGGCAGGTTTACTTCATAAAGGATGGCAACCGTCATCTATAAACAGAAGTGACACCGTTAGAACCTTGACAGGATAAAAGATAACATTTATATCATGTTTTTTTTTTTAATATTTTTAGAATTTCATAATATTTATATGAATGACAAGGTAATAATGTGAGAATGTGGTACTGGAAAACTTACAAATGCCTCGAAGCACGTGCATTATGGATTACGAATAACGACCATCAAGAAGTGATGTTTCAGAAAGGTGATCATAATGTTACAAGGAATAAATAACTGTATGAGAAAAAGCATCAGAAACACAATAAATCCATTACCTTAAGATACATCCTGTATTTTGCGTAATGAGGTGAGTTTGATTAGAGGTTTTGCCGTGAATGTTGAAATCCTTGATTGAAATGGACTGCACATTTCAATCGGCAATCCACAAACACTTGCTATTATTTGATGGTGATATTCTGTAAGTGGACAGTTACAATGTAAAGACAGAAGGACACAGAGATCGCAGTTACTGTGATTATTTATGTTATGGAGAATTCTTTCCTTTAAAAAAAATAATAGTTTTTTTACGGTTTTCTTAATAGATACAAAACGAAGCGTTTTTTAATCGCCAAGTGCATCAAGCGTATAACTACTCGTTTGCCCAGAGCGGAACTGTCCCCGCATATTCATTAGCCCATTAATAATGCTGGTCGTCCACTACAGGGTGGTAATATTTTGTACGGTTGCGCGAATGAATCTATTTGTTGGCTTTACCTTCAAAACTGCAATAAACAATGTATTCGGAGAGCACGGCTGCATTAATGCAGATGAGAATGCATGAGTGCTATGTAATTGTGTAGAATGCGATAGTTTCAAATTTACTTTACAAATACTGCTTATTATTATTAATGATTGCTAATGTTTTATGGTTTTGTTCTAGTAGGCTATGTGTAAATAAAACATAATTTCAGAGCACTCTTAGCCCTCATATCTCAACTAACATTAAATTGACGACCCCTAGCAGAGGTTGTAACGGCATTTAAGGGTACAATCTAGATTGCGCCAAATAGCAGTTCATATATTTTAATGCTCTCAAACCCAGCTAATCACCTCTAATATCCACTTAACAAAAGAAACAGCCAAATGTAGCCGGCAACATATTAATGCTAAGCACGCCAGAATGATGTATGACTGAGTCAATTAATAACAGACGTTGAGTAATGTTCTTTCGCGTAATACTCGTAAAAAAAAATGAGAAAAAGCAAAGAATTTATCTTCATTCAAAGATTGTATGAATCTCAGTCAGATTTCTTCTTAGACATCTAATTTAATAAGTCGTGCTTTTTCAACAATTATATTTAAAATTGTAATGCATGTGTTATTGCGCATTCCTTTGTTCTCTCTCTCGCTTGTACGGGACTCAATACAAACACTTATTTCGACTAGCTGCGAAAACCCGACTGACTTGAATGCATAGAGTAAAGTCAACGCGCGCCCGCGCCGCTGACGGAGCGAGAAGAGGAGTAACCACCTCATTCCACACAGACTACTCGTTACAAAATGCAATTAATTAATTTTATTGGCGAAATTGGATTGAATTCGATTCTGTCATAGAATACTATTATTAAAAAAAATAACGCTTGACTAAATATATGAGCAATGTAACATCTTCATTGCAGTTCTAGCTTTGCCAGGCGTTAAATGATCCCTCGGGAGCAGTAATTTTTTCTGAATGAAAGGTACCCTACATCCCTGACAATGTTAATGCAAATTTTCATGATGTTAGGTTGAGTAGTTAAGGCGTGAAAAGGTAACAGACAGACAGACAGACAGAGTTAGTATATATTAGTATGGAATATGGATAAAAAATGATAAAAAATTCTGGAATGTATTCGTATTTCAAATTTAAATGTGTCATTTGTATCCTTAGATTTTTTTAAATTATATTAAATTATAAAGTAGGCAGGTCGATAGTCCACTTAATTAATTGTCACGTCACCTAAGGACACAAGCCATACCAGGGGTAGGTATGAAGTTGCATTAATTTCGAGTTTGACAAACGCTATGTCTCCAGAAGTGAGTGAAAACGGACTAATTGTCCGAATCGCGGTGAAGACTGGAGCTACGAATCGATCCGTCATCCCAAGATGTCGGCCATGTCGGCCGATTTAATTAATTCCAAATTTATTGTCGAAAGGGTTGAATGGGGTTTCCGTTAGGCATTTATTTTTGTTGAAATATTGTGTTTCTTTTTCAAACGGCCCGATTCGGATGGATGAATCGTGATTACGTTTGAAAATTACTTTTCAGGCGCGAAGCAAAAAACGATTTTCTCCCTAATTTTTTTTTGTTCATTGTTACAATGAATGTAGGTAATTCTTTTTAAATCTTTTGTAATTTTAAATTATAATGATAAAATTTTAACTCAGTTTTCAGGTGCTAACTACTTTATTATATACTAGCGTTTGTCTGCGACTTCGTCGGCGTATAGTATGCAGTTTCATCAAAACCTGTTTAGTAGTTTTTAAGTGACAGAATAACAATAGTTATTTGTTCAACTAGAGAGCAAAATTGTTTTTTCCTGCGAGTGCCGACTTTAAATCACGAACTAGCGAAGTATAGTCTATAGAATTGAATCACGAGCGTAGCGAGTGATTCTAATATAGACTACTGAGCGAAGTGAGTGATTTAAAGGCACGAGACATAAAAAAAATTGCTCTCATGTTAAACATATAACTTTTCACCTCAACAGCGAGTTAGGCCATCACCACTGGTATCTTCACAGCTGTAACACTATCTTCACAGCTGGGCCAACTCTAGTTGGCTATGGTCGGCCGAATCTAGTCGGCTATGGCCGGCCGACTCTAGTCGGCTATGGCTGGACACACTAATAAAATCCTAATAATGTTATTCCAGGGAGTTAAATCGCGTGTTCGAAATTTGAATCACTTTTCCTCACGCTCGCAGCAAAAATCGATTTTCCTGCGAGTTTTTAGGCACCAAAAGCACCCTTTTCGTGCTGGAGAGGTGAAAAAAATATACATCCTCAAAAACAAATAACATAACCCATACCAACATCGTCGAAACTTTTTCATTTATAATGCATTATCAATGATATTATATATAAATAAACATAAACATAACATTTACAAACAGGAGTATGTTTTTGAAGATATATGTATAAGCAGTTGCGAGTCGCATTACGCTCTGCAGTCACTACCGACCCATATGGAAGCAGTAACCATTATCTACGGAAGACAATTGTGAAATATTAGCAAATGTGCTGTAGTATTTTATTGTGTGAAATAGAGAACACCAAAGCAATTATTTTTCCTATCAACGTCATGTTCCATTATGTCATGTCACTATATCATGTTCCCTATGTAAGAAAGGCTTAACTGAATTATAAAAATTATTAGGTGTTTCACATAAATGTTTCTAAATGTTACATAGTGCTTCTAAATGTTTAGTTATATATGAATAATACAAGGTAATATAGTAAATTGACCGGGAGAGGCTGCGTCCCGCTGATAGTGAAGCACACATGTGTGTGGTATCGTTTATGAGCGATAGCGAATATATTTACGCACATAGTAATCTATATAATGAATCGAATTACCACCCAATGTAATTTTACAATAAAAAAAACACAAAACCTTATTAATTAATATACTAGCTGTACTGCTTAATTGTTTCAGATCATCTGGAATAATTAAGAGCGTTATTTGTCAAACGTCACATTGACAGATGACAGCGGAGCGGGAAAAGACTTCGGCCCGGACACCATCAAAGTGAAGACGAGACGAGCTCAGCGGAGATGAGTTAGAAATAACCAATAGGATTTTGTTATGTACTCATCTCCGCTCCGCTCAGCTTTGATGGAAATGGTTGAGCGGAGCGGAGAGATGTGTCATATTGTATGGGAAACTATGTATGACACACAGGTCGGCGACGGCACGCAGCGGAGATGTGTTTGGAGGCTTCCGTACGCATCTCCGCTCTAGTCCGTACTCATCTCCGATTTAGTACATACGCATCTCCTCTCTAGTCCGTACGCATCTCCGTTATAGTCTGTACGCATCTCCGCTCTAGTCTGTACGCATCTCCGCTCTAGTCTGTACGCATCTACGCTCTAGTCTGTACGCATCTCCGCTCTAGTCCGTACGCATCTCCGTTTTAGTCTGTAGCATCTCCGCTCTAGTCTGTACGCATCTCCGCTCTAGTCTGTACGCATCTACGCTCTAGTCTGTACGCATCTCCGCTCTAGTCTGTACGCATCTTCGTTTTAGTCTGTAGCATCTCCGCTCTAGTCTATACGCATCTCAGCTTGGGTGGTGTTCACCACCTTCAACACCTAGATAAAAATTAGTAATGTGCGAAAGTATTGTAAATGATGTGTCGTACAAAAGTAATCGCTATATTCTTCTAACTTTCATCAATGTGTTATTCGGGTGTGCAAGGGGAGGGTAACATTGCTGTGTGGAGATATAGTCGTGTGTTGTGAGAGAAATTGTGGCTCGGATTTGACACAGTATCCGTTTTCCAGAACATACTGTGTATACTGATATTTAGGTATAACTACAGCTTTGTTACATGAAAAAAAAAATTGCGTGCGATGCTTTGTGTTTTAGGATAGTGGGCTATTACTTTATTACAAACAAAACCTGTACATGTGTGCACCATTTAAATTGCTAAGGTGATTTAAAATTTCGAAACATGAAAGTATTTTAATATACAACATTATATATATATATATATATATATATATATATATATATATATATATATATATATATATATATATATATATATATATATATATATATATATATATATATATACATATGTGTGTGTGTGTGTGTGTGTGTGTGTGTGTGTGTGTGTTTAATACATATTGTTATGACTCACCATGGAACGTTCGAGAAAAGCAAATTTTTCCTGTTAACATAACTGGAAAGTTCCATAGTAGAATAGAAGTCATGCCACTCCCCGGTTATTGTCAAGGGAAATTAGTCCTTATGCACACAACATAGAGTTCACATTCAATAGTGTTCCCGAACCTTCAATGACCTTGTTTACAATACGTGTGAATTGTTTACTTACTTGTTTACCTACTCGTATTTGTTTATTGTTTGTTTGTACTAAATTCGAGAAAGATCTAGACGATTGGCAGCGGGTATAAATAGGCGAAGTGGCGAGCTAGCGGGACAGTTCGATTCTGCGATTCGAAAGCGAAACTTCGGAACAGTAAACCAGCGACTCATAAGGGAATCATTGACGACTCTTGGCAAGTTTAACGGTTGTATCGGACCTTTCGTTTAGCCCTATTGGAAGTCATCTTGGTTTGTGGCAATAAATAGTTGATTTTCGCCCTTACACGGCAGATTGACTCACCTCACACGTAACAATGTATTTGTTAGAAATATTATGTTTTGTGTGATATCCCACATATTAAGTACTGTATTTTCTCTGTTTAAAATAAAATAAAAAAATACACAAATGAGAAATTATTTGCCAGAGCCAGAGTGGTGTCCGGTAGCCACACAAGTGGTGACGTAGGTGGACGGTCGCCACTGAGTGGAGACCAGTCGCTATACTGATAATTAAAGCAATTCGTGCAAAATTATTCCCTAATCATTCCAAAATATCAAAAATGCACATCGTTAATATTCAAGTTTTCACTTCTGCTGGCACTCCCGTGTAACCCGTATTTTTTTGTTGTTCTCAAACGGTGAAGGAAACATAGAGAGGAAACCTGCATACGCCAAAGAAGAAATTCTAAGGGGCATGTGAATCCACCAACCCGCACTGGGCCAGCGTGGTGGACCATATAGCCCATACGCCCTTGTTGAGAGGGTAGACCTGTGCTCCTGCAGTGGGGACACATTATACGCTGTTAATGATGATGATAAACAGTATACACAAGATAGGGTATAGGGTAAATTACGCTCTTACCTGCCAAAATACAACCGTGATACCTTAGAAATTCACTGTTTATAACGACTTCCTTACACAAAATATTAATAAGACTAGGTTTGTGTAAAATCAGTTATTTTTTTGCGGTTTTGGGTGTAAAGGGCATTAGCTTTACATACCACACGCTCACGTAATGTACACCGAGAGACACCAACCATTAATCTTATCCCGAACCGAGCGAAGTACGTTCGAAATCTGTCAGTCCCTATTAAAGTTGCTTCGGCTAACAGTTCAGTGTAAACGCGAAAGCTTTGAACTTCGACAAAAATTATATTAACAACAACAACGCTACCCATTACAACAACAACCGCTACCCATTAAAGAATACATTTGTGTTCCTAATTCAAGACAATCAGTCAAAAGTGTTATTGAGGATCTAAATTACTTCTAAGAGAATATTCTTCGTCATCCGAATATTTGATAGTTGTAGTTTCAACACGCATCGACTATCCCAAAACTGCATCGACCAGCTTATTTAACAGTTCATATCCCAAAGCGGAGAAAGACTCTGGGCAATTAAAGAAGAAGAAGGTATCATGACATGAGTTTGCTTTTTCTACTCAAGACGCGATCGACGTATTAATGGCTTTGCATCTATAAACGTGATGGACAGCACCCTTGTCCAAGAGACATCTGCTGGTAAGTACGACAACTCCAAATTTATTTAGTAAATTAGTACCTCTAAAGAAGTTGTGACTAGTTTATACGTATTTGTTAGATTCAGGACTTAATATATTCTCTCTTGCTTCTGTCTTTTAAGGTTCAGGATATTTTATTAATAATGAAATAATTTTTCCTTAAAATTATAAAAGAAAGTTATTTTGAGGTGATTTGGTGTTTGTTACTTAATAAATACCTACCGATGATCGATAACTAAACTTGATTCAAATATATACATAATATATACTCATTATATTAAATCATATCTAGTTCCTTGTGGATTGTAATAAAATGTAAAATTTTGATGTCACTGATTTAATTCTTGTGGTGTACGTTCTTTCAACTAAACTAAGTCCGTAATTTTCTAGAGACGGCACAAGTGGAAGGCTAAAGTTAAAAAAAACTTAAAATTTAATTATTAATATTATAGTTTAGCATTAATGTCCGAAGTCGATAAGGTGAGTAGTCTAACTGTTAGCTATATTTCATTGTGTCTGGACAAAACTGACATAATGTTATCACAATTGAAATGATGATGTATTGAAACAGTTACTTATAATATTAAAATTTACACATAAAGTAGATAATTGAAAAATTTATTTATATATTTTTTTCTTCTCAGAGTATCGTCTTTTAGCGGAGGTGGGCAGCTATCATAGCAGTTTTAACATTGTCAACAGAGGCTCAAAAGCAAGGATTTAATGCTAAACCTGAACCAATCCCCCATATTTCGAGCCAATATATCTCTCGTCTGCCTGATTTATGGAGAAGTTTTGATTTTTTTAAATGATAACCATTGTCTCTATTTGTCTTATCTTTAGAAAAAATATATTGCGTCACTCCAATCCAATCAATTCCATCCATACTCATCATGCAAAAAACAGTCTCATTGCGAATTCCATTCCATCATTTCAATGTCAGCATCATGTACACTCAACAGATTGCATTCTTTTGGACATAAGATCTAAAGCTCCGACGGACTGATTCATCTTCAATACTCAAAAAATAGCTAAAATCTTGATTAAATCATTAAAAGACATCGTTAAAAACCAGGCCCCATGTTTTTTAACTTACACTTTGGAGATTTTGTTAATAAAAGTCTTTCTTAATTTTAGTAATTTCCTGTGAATATTTCAGATTTTGTAAGTGGGGATAGCATTCGAAAATATAAAAGAAACTTAACTATAACGATCGATTTTTTAATGTTTTCTTTGATCTAAACATCGATCTTAAATATCTATGAAACCCCATAAGCAAATTACACAATATTTTCCCAGTAAAATTGTCTTAATGTCTGATTAATCTTAAAATTAATCTTAGCAAATTACACAATATTTCTTGTTACCTAATGATAGTTTAAAATGTTAAAACGAAAATACCATTCAAACTGATTGAAAGATCCCATAAATTGATTGATCTCCTTTGATCATACGATACTTTGTGTAACATACACATTAATGGGGGTTTATTGCCAGAGGTCACCTAGAAGCGAATTTAGGAAATTAATGTTAAAAGGAAAATGAAGTTTATGCAGTTTTAAATAGCTTTTAAATAGACACGGTCTATTCTGGAGCAGGCTTTACTCACGAAAGGAATCTAAACTTAAGGTTTTACGTTTAGATTCCTAAGAGGCATAAGCAGAGCTGCGGACTGCATAAGCAGGCTAAGCTCTGCTTAGCCACTATTAAAATTAATCGTTAAGATTAGTTCGTCATTTTCACTTTTACTTTTAAGTGCGATAACCTTTTCAAATCCGCCGGGAAATCACGAAACAACTGCCAAATATAAGAAAACCAGTACAAGGTCCCTTTGGCAATTATTTTCTAACTATTAATTGTTTACGGGCAATTTACTTTTTCGTCTCATTAAACCGGCCGTAATTACAGGCTGAAACAAAAATGAGGCCTTATTCAGGCCATCAAAACCGTGATGAGGATAAAAAAGTTTTTGGGTCCAATTTGAAACCGCGACAAGGCAAGTAATTAAATTCTGAACATGAAGGGTGATTAAAACAATGTCGAATGGATTTTTCGTATATTTTTATGCTCAAAAGGCATGTTTGTGACTTGTTATTTAGTTTATAGTCTATTTCAGGGGTCACCAATTAGTTTCGCTCGGGGTCCGTTTTAAGAAATGAAATGATCATCGCAGTCCGCACATCCGCACATTTTATAGAAAAAAATATTTATTAAACAAATGTAATTAGAGAAAAAACAAAGGTATTTTTTTCATATCAATGAGAAAAATGATATTTTAAAATTAATAGTTTTTGCGTTGCGGACTATCTGTCTGATGTTTAGAGTAAAATTGGTGCAAGCTACTGTTAAATACTGGAGATGTTCATCAGTAAGTCGAGATCGAAATTGCTGTGTTCTCGCGGTCCGCACAAAATGGGTCGGTGGTCCGGATGCGGACCGCGGTCCACCATTTGGCGACCCCTGGTCTATTTATTTATTTCCTAGACTGGCAACTTGCGTCGGTCTACATTTGAGTCCGAGTTCCAAAATATCTATTTAAACTTGTTCTTGAAATGGTTCAAATTGTCCGTTATTATCACGTCTACTGGCAGACTGTTCCATGACATAGCCACCCTGTTAGAGAGAAAATGATAAAATAAGTTTTAATTCGCCATCCTTTTTTCAAGAATTCCTATGTTTGTGGTTCCTATTTGTTAGCTGGAATATAGAGCTAGTTCTAGCACCATATATAATTATTTAATATAATAATAATGTTAATTGAAAAATCTAGTAAATTTATTTCGTGTTTTGATGATAAAATTGAACAAATAATAAAGTAATTGTCTAATTGAAGCAATTTTATACATTAACAATTATTTATTATTAATATTAATTATTAATTTAGCAATTTTAGGTTATTGTATCAAATTTACATAAATTTTGAGAGATATGGTTGTGCATTTTTAGATGAAGTATGGAAAGCAAGTTGATTGTCTACTTGATGGATGATAGCACAAGTTTAGTCCTGCGAAGGGGGTGCGAATACGCTCTCGACTAGATAGGGTAAATCAAAATAAACAAGGTATTAAGATTTATTTAAGAACAGAATCAAAATATAAACGTGCTATTATTATTTTTTGTTTGTTACGATTTCACGCCTTAACTACTCGACCGATAATAATGATTTTTTACACACGTTTTTCACACACTACGTCTGAAATTCAACGTCTGACAAAAATATAATGACCAATAAAAATTCAATAAATTTTTTAACACCTAAGAAAAGGGAGCACCAACAGAGACAAAAGCTAGTTTACAATAATCATCTGTGTGAAAGTGGTTACTGCATCCGGACAAGCTACTAACTTTAATCAAGTAGGTACCTTTCTGTAATACATATGGTATTACAGAAAGGTACATATGGTATTTATCTTGCAAAAGAATTCACAATTTAGTAGTATGAATCTTAATAGAAGGACAGTAAGAATCGTGTTAGTGGACATTATTCTTACTAAATAATCAATTTAGTAATTTAGGTCTTACGACTAAGTAGTAATCCTAAAAGAATAGAGTTTCTTTTGTATTTCTTTACTATAAAAAATAGTAGTCGCAGGTCAAACACAGTTTAACAGACAAGATGACAGTTTGCCAGATGTTAGATGGCTCTGACGTTTATAAAAACAAGCAATACAATGCAAATACACCGCCAACCTTAAGAGGATAAATGATGAACCCGGAATAGGATCATGCGTTCTGACATCGCTTAGTTATTCACCGAAACACATTGCACACGTACATGCTATTATTTCAAGGAGGTCTTCGGTAAGGGCCACCCCCTTACTGGCTGTCCAGTGTATAACTGTGGAATCCCTAAAAATACCATTACCCTTGAAAATCCCCCAGAAAATTAATTTTAAACATTGTTCCGGTGTCCGAGCTTATCTACTTAGATACATGATCGAAACTTAACCATACAGCTTTATGTTAGAAAAAAGCTTTTTATCCTGCAATATGAATCCTAATAAGTCGTAATAAATACGCACGCAGTCACTGACCCGTCTTGTCGTGTTTCAGGAAGAGTGGAACGTGACAAATCTGTTTTCTTATTTTTTTATCTTGTTCCTTTCTTTTTATCCCATCCAGTATGGCAAAGCCTCCCATAGTGTCGATTTAAATGAAGGAAATCGCCTTACATTAATAAAAAAAAAAAATATTAGCTTTAATGTAAAAGATTATTGCAATAGCCGACTTTTAGTAGTGGCAGGACACACTGCGTTTCACAGTCATTTGGACAGCCCGTCTGGCGGCAGTAACCACCCTCTTACAGAAGACCACCGTGAAATAACAGCACGAATGCTGTTTTGTTTCGGTGAGTGAGTAAGGGATGCCACAGCGCATTTCCCTTACCCCGCCTAATCCCTTATCCTTAATCCTACTGTAGTCGGCAGCGAACTTGTAGCAGCTTTGGCGTTGCTTATGTTATAGACGACGGCAGCCAAGTCACCTACCATCAAATGGACCATCAGACTGTCTGCCGATCTTAACATAAAAAAAACATTCAAAGGACCTTCAGCCTGTCTGATGCCTTTTATTATAAGAGAATGTGAGCTAAATAAATTATATTTTATAATAACCGAGTATACATTTGCCATGGACTGTATATCCAACATTTGCTCATAGCAATAGAAAAGAAAGAAATATCTATAGTATAAATTCTAATCTTTATTTTAGAAGCCTTAAGAAAATAATACGCAGTATCTTATAGAGCAGTTGCGTAACTGTTATTCAAATAGCTAATGGCAGTCCGTATATCAAAACCTACTCACACAATGGCGGTTACTGAGTAGGAGATTAGACACACAACGAACACAGTGACAACACATTAGCATAAGAATATGAGGGCTCCGCGTCATTTTTCTCCCGCGATTTTCTCTCCATCATTCAATGTCTTCGCAGTTAGGAAAATATTGGACCAATTGAAAATTAATAGATGGGACAGCGCTTTATATTTTTTGCAAAATGTTTAATAAGGAAAGTAACGTTCAAGCCGTAGTATAAATTAATTAGTAATATTTTAATTTAAGACTCGTTTTGTTGAAAAGTTAATTTAAAATTGTCATAGTATGTATAATATTATTACAGTTAGTGGCAGAGATTTCTCTTGTTTTTCTATAACACTTTACTTACTCTGTGTTCTCAGTAAATATAATAACAATACATTTTAACTAAATAAGCTTAAAATTACAATAGGCATTATTTATTCTTAGGCACTTATTTCTATTCTTAGCTATTTAGGGACACTAAAATAGATTAAAGTTTAATTTTACTTAGAAAATGCAGGGTGTAAAGACGCTTGATAAATAAAAAATATTATTTATTCAAGTGTGTGACAAATATACTACCTATTGAGAGAAATATTGATTGATTCTGTGATGAGTACATTACTATACCTCCATTACCTCCAGCGCAGACAATTGTGCAATATCACTATCTTGTACAGGACCCAATAAACGATCAGACAATAATAAAATGAGTCTAATTTTAAGTTTTATGATAAATTATTGCTGCTGTAATTAGATAGATTAAAAAATATACAAAACAGAATAAAACAGAATGTTACCACGGGAGATCACAACTTTAATATTTCGCGTTATGCCTACACAGTCTACAGTATGACTGATAAGGACGTATATGATGATAAAGGATTATATGAACATAGGCGGGCTTTGGCCACGGTATGGTTACTGCAACCACTTGGCCCATCCAGCAATCACTATTTAACAGCAATCAGTTGGACCGGTCCCGTATGCGGTGCGTTCGAATATAAAGATGCGTATATAAAATATAGTGACGGAATGGCACCCACGAGATAATAAAAGGAACTGAGGTAGACAGACTAAAAGATGGGAAGATGATGTTGTTAAAGTTGCTGGTCCAATGTGGACTCGTTAAGTGGAGAATTAAGTGGAAATCTTTATAGGAGGCCTTTATCGGGAGACAAGCTGGATAAAATCCGTCTGCCAATCTATAAGATAATAATACTAATTTAAAATAAATTTAGTTTAGGCATTAATTTTAAATTTTAAGTAAAAATGTAAAAATCAGCAATAAAGGTTTTTAATTTTGTTTTATTTTATTTTATTTATTTATCTATACTAATATTATAAAGCTGAAGAGTTTGTTTGTTTGTTTGAATGCGCTAATCTCAGGAACTACCGGTTCGAATTGAAAAATTATTTTTGTTTTGAATAGTCCATTTATCGAGGCGAGGAAGGCTATAGGCTATATAACATCACACTACGATAAATAGTATTATATATAAGCAGTGTCCAGTACCGCGCGCCCTATGCGCCGCAGCGAAGCGTGGCCGAGTTCAGCTAGTTTTACATAAAATTCACACAGTCGTTAGCTTAGGATAGTAAATAGTGTTACGTTACATACTCGTGAGCGCGAAACTTTTGATGTTGAATGTGTGCACATTGTACCGATCTCAATAGCGAACACTTTTTTCCCGTCGTGGGTTAGAGCAATTTCGTGAGTTATATTGTTTCGTGGAATATTTATGTAGTATTTTTTTTTACTAATTATCGAAACCAAAAACAGGTTTTTACTAGACAGAACTGAAGTACATAGTATTTGTTTAATATGTATTGTATAGAAACAAAACCTTAATAAACCAGAATAGGATTGTTTTAGAAGGGTAGCGGATGCGTTTTATCGACAAATGGCCTCCCACTCAGCATAGACTGGAAAGACAGGGGAACATTTGACTAAAATTCAACTTATTTAAAAAAAAGTTTATAATAAATTTTGACTGTCACCATGTTTTTTTTTTTTTTTTTTTATTAGATCAGGGTAGCGCTTGACCACTATCTCACCTGATGTGAGGTGTAGATGTGGCCGAAGGTGGACCACGCTTACCCAGTAAATGCCCATTTACCCTGGTTTTGAAGACCCCGAGGTTGTAGTTCTGTGGGAACATAGACGCAGGCAATGAGTTCCACTCCTTAGCAGTCCGAACAAGGAAGGTGGAACTGAAACGCTTCGTGCGTGATCGAGGTACATCGACCACGAAGGGATGAAACCCCCGCCCACGCCTAAGCAAACAGGACAAGCAGGTATGACATTGTAGAGTGTATTAACGTGTAATTGACGAAGGCAGTGTTTGTCAAATGTATTAGAAACACTTTTCTCGTTATCGTTTTATTTGAAATAAAATAAATGAATAATAACCATTGTTAGTGACTATGATAAAATATTATTAATAGCGGAAATCAATTACTTATACGACCAATGATAATTTATCACCCAGATGGGACAGTCGTGTTAATCCTCCTATGGCCTTCAGAATTTATTAGGTATCACTGTTGTACAATATGTAAGAAAGAATAGCTTCTTTTTTTACTTGCTATCGCCCATTATGGAATTTATATTCCATAACGAAAGGCATTTCAATATTAACTTTATAAGTTTTTTGCTTAGTATAACTAACATCTAAGTACGTATTATACTCGTAACGTAATTTTTTATTATATTATCTGAATTTAGCTATTGTCAACTTTCTAAACATCCTTAGGGAACAGTATATATTTTCCCTAAGGGTTTTTTGGATTTGAGCCTATTAGCGTAAAAAACAAACTCACTTTCGCATTAGTTAGGATAGGACTCTATACCGATTCTAAAAATCAGTTAAATGATTGATATCTCCCAGTAAGAACAGCTTTTTTGATATCAATAAAATATGATTTTGACAAAAAGTATGAATTCATGAGCGCCATGAATACTTCAGTTGGTGAAATGAATAATTCACAAGGGAAAAACAAAGTTAAGATAGACGAAGTTGCAAGACAAGTATTTACTAACAAGTATTGCGTTTATTACGTCTCACATTGGCCACAGGCCTCTGCTCTAGAAGTTATTAGCTATATTGTAACACTCTTCTTCTTCTAACAGTCAAAGGTATCCTTAAAATCTTTTTTTTTATTAAAGATGAGTTTGCTCTTGACCAGCATCTATCCATGTAGGAAGGATGAGGCCGACAGCAGACAGGCTGACGGTCCACTTGATGGTAGGTGGCTACCGTCGCCTATTACATATGCATCGCCACAGCTGTTGCAAGTGCGCTGCCGACTACAGTAGGATTAAGGATAAGGGATTGGATTGGAACTCTATAATCCCTTACTCATTCATCGAAACACAAGAGCACACGTGCTGTTATTTCACGGTGGTCTTCTGCCGCCAGACGGGCTGCCAGAGCCCATAGAAAAATTGGCTCTGGCATCCCTTACTCACTCACCGAAACACAACAGCACACGTGCTGTTATTTCACGGTGGTCTTCTGTAAGGGGGTGGTTACTGCCGCCAGACGGGCTGCTCAAATGACTGCGAAACGCAGTGTACCCTGCCACTACTTTACAGGTCCAGACTAAAGTCAAATTTGAAAAGGTTATTTTTCAAAGTACCTAAACACTGCCGGGAATCTAACCCGGTAACTCTAGAAAAACAATTAAAGGCAAGCACCCTAACCACTCATCCAACGACTCATCCAATCTACTCAATAAATGAATGAACTCAGAGGTGCAGTTTTGACTATATTCGTAATTGCATTAGCCGCTTTGGCAATGAGCGAATAAAAGACCGTCCATTCATTTTTTGTTGAGTAGTAGTGATATTGCGTATATGGGGATGTTGGGAACACTAATAGAAGTTTAGTTTAGTGGGTCACGCTGCGGTGACTGGATTCTCGTGTACTTGTATAGTTTTAGTAGGTTAGGTCGCTCGAACAACATCCATAATGAAACCTACATTAGTCAAGCCTGTAAAAAGCCTGTTTTTTTGGAATTTTGTAATTCCAATTTAGCCTTTGTATTAATTGATAAAAGATTCGGGATTAACGGGCTTAGATACGTCGTTTTTTTATATTTCTAAATAAAACCGGAGTAATATGCCGACAATAAATTTGTTATTCCTTTATTCGAACTTTTTTTTTCATAATCAAGTATTATTTTTATGTAAATTTAAAACAGCGATGACACAAAAATAATGTAGAAAAATAAAACTGTACGCTCATATATTGATTATTTGACTAATGGAAATAATAATGATTATTTGACTCAGGATTGAAAACTGTCCGTTTGTTTATTGTAGATTTAGAACTTGCATTGCAAATTTACATTTGAAAGAAGCACCTGTGAGGTTTCTTGCTGGATTCTTCCTCATATTAATTTGACGGCAATAGAAAGGATTGTAAGTGATTGAAGATGTTCCTAAGCTATAGAGAATATTTTTACTTTTTTTATTTCATTTCATTTTATTTTATGATTAAGGGCGACAGACGGCTTGACGGTAATGTCTGCTTATATATCCGACTATTAGCATGACGGTCGGAGGTCACCTTCTGTTCATCCTAGCTTTCAATATATAAGTAGTCATTGCCAAATGACTGTCGTGTCTGTTTATGACGTAGTATATATAACCTACATACATTCAGCCAAATACAAAGTTATTGATTACGAATTAGCACCAATGAGATATTTTATTACATTCAATAAATAAATATTTTAATAAATACATATAGAAATTACTACAACAATATTGTCCTGGGGCCTTAGACAAAGTAGCATTCGCTCCGTAGCGATGCGATATCGAAGTTCGTTATCGTCTCAGAGACAAAGGAATCGACACTGTAACACGTGATAAACACGTGATACCTTGTCATGATTTCTTTGTCTGTGAGACGATAACGAACTTCGATATCGCATCGCTACGGAGCGAATGCTACTTTGTCTAAGGCCCCAGGTTTACTAAATTCATCGTAGCACCTTAGTAGTTCGTAGCACCGGAGCGTCGTCGTAGCGATATTTGTAGCTCTCAAAGCAAAGCTCTACGATGCTACACAGTAACAATAAATAGTAGAAAATAATCTTACTTTTTTGTTGACTTTCTAGTGTGTAGTAGTCTTTTTTGTGACATAGCTATTATATGACCTACCAGTCATATAGATAAATATATGATTTGCTTGAAGACATAAAACATTGGATGCAGTTATTCATTGGCAGATGTATTTAAAACTAATTCAAGGAGTCTTTTGTTATTAGCATTAGTGGTAGGGCACACTGCGTTTCGCAGTCATTTGGGCAGCCCGCCTGGCGGCAGTAACCACCACCTTACAGAATACCTCCGTGAAATAACAACATATATACGTGCTGTTGTGTTTCGGTGAGTGAGTAAGGGATGCCAGAGCCCATTTCCTTATCCCCTCCTAATCTCTTATCCTTAATCCTTTGGCGTTGCTTGTGTTATAGGCGACCGTATCAAGTGGACCGTCAGCCTGTCTGTCGACCTTAATATTAAAAAAAAGCTATAAGTTTTAGAAACAGCAAAGCTCATTAGTAGTTAAGGTGTTTGTCTTAGCGCTCTGTCTCAGGAGTCCCGGTAGGTGATAGAAGGTGGACCTTCGCTTATAACATTCTTTTCTCTATTAGTTCTTAACACTCTGTTCTAGGGTTCCCGGGTTCGATTTCCGGCAGAGACAACTTTGGAAATGAACTTTTCAAAGTTGGCTCTTGTCTAAATCTGGAAAATAGTAGCAGGGCACTGCGTTTCGAAGTCATTTGGGCTGTACGTCTGGCGGCAGTAACCACACCTTTAGGGAAGGTCACCATTAATATGTGCTGTTTTGTTTCGGTGGGTGAATAAAGGATCCAGGAGCCCATTCTCCTATCGTTTTGTCTATCCTTTCCTCTATTAGTTAACTTTTTATACTATTAACTTATTATACTATTGATTATGATAAGTTGAGTATGAAAACTGATTTTTTTTTATACTGTGATTGCTTGCTACAGTGAAGTGTCAAAGTACTGCATTATGCGGGCACACGTCTCAACAATCCCATTTGCCACCACTGGTGACAAACATGGTGGTGGCGAATGGGAACATGTTTCTTATTTATTTTGTTATTTACTTTGAAATTAAATTTAGTAATTTGTTTTAAAAAAAATGTCATAGCTACATTTCCTAAATATAGTTTTTACACAAACTCTACCGAGCCAAAGTTTATTATATAACTATATAGTAAATATAGTTTCTACACTTGCAAAAGTTTATATTTTATGTATAAACTCGTGACAGACAAGCAGACGTTCAAGCGACTTCTGCTTGTCTTGACAAGAGTGATGTTTTTAATCCATGCTGACAGCTAATAAAATCTACTGATACACAATAATTTTGAATATTTAACATTTTTTGCTATAGTGGCATTATATTGCGTTTAAATGTGTTTATAAATTTAAAAAAAAGACTGTAAGAGTGATGTCGTGTTTCGGTATTTAAGGACAGTATCTCCTCTTTAGATACTGCTTTATTTTAAAGCAAATTCTACTTAAAGGAAGCTTTTCTTCATTTTTTAAAAGAGGAAAAACTGCATTAATTTTTTTTTGAAAACAGGCTTGCCACAACCGGGAATCAAACCGGCTAAAATCCTAAAAAATAACATTTTGTGTTTTTATAGCATCAATAGATGGAATAAGGATGAAACATGGTAAATTAAATGAAAGGGAAACCATGCAAGCTAAACTAATAACTTCAATGGGACAAGGTAAATAATTTTTGCTCAACAGACTCCATCGGATTAACGTTAGTAATAAAAAATTATTTTTAACTTAATTATTTAACAAAATGTTATTATGGTTTTCCTTTCATTTAATTAACATGTTTCTTAGAGAGGTTTGAACATTTTAATTGACCCCATAGATTGATGCCATAAAATTACAGAGTGATATTTTTTCGTATTTGTGGGAAGGCCATTTTCAAAAGTCTTTTAATGCACTCTTGCTTCTTTAAAAAAAATAAAATAAGGAATGGTTCCTTTAAGTAAAATTAGATATCAAAAGTCAAAAGTTTAGAGTACTTTATAGGTTTATATTTCTTTATTCTTATTACACGATAAATATATAATTTAAAAACTTTATTAGGTTACGAAACATTTGAACAGAGAGAATAAAAATATATAAAAAATAACAGCCCAGCGATGAGTGGTTAGGGTACTTGCCTTAACGTTCTGTTCAAGGGTTCCCGGGTTTGATTCCCGGCAGTGTCAACTTTGAAAAATGAACTTTTCAAATTTGTCTCTTGTCTGGATCTGGAAAGTAGTGGCAGGGCACACTGCGTTTCGCAGTCATTTGGCCAGCCCGTCTGGCGGCAATAACCACCCCCTTAAATAACAACACGTGTGCTGTTGTGTTTCGGTGAGTAAGGGTTGTCATAGCCAATTTCCCTATCCCCTCCTAATCTCTTATCCTTAATCTTACTGTAGTCGGCAGCGCACTTGCAGCAGCTTTGGCGTTCCTTGTGTTATAGGCGACGGTAACCACCTACCATCAAGTGGGCCGTCAGCCTGTCTGCCGATTTTAACATAAAAAAATATAGTATTCTTGATTACTGCCATTAAAACATGCCATTCAAACACTTAACATGTTTCGACAGTTTGGACCTCCAAATGATTTTGCCTGTTTTATATGTAAAGGTAATGCATTAAAAATTTGTGCTCCCTCAAAAGTAACCATATTTTTGCCACATGTAGTTCGTACCTTTGATGAAACCACATGGCTTCCTGGTTGTGTAATTGAAAAAGTCTTTTTGTCTATGCAAACGTATTTTACCTTCTGGTGCCATTAAATAATACTGATAATCAACAAAAAACACATAATCAGTTCGCCATAGAATATGGTTACCAATTTACAGATATATAAAAAAAATAATTTTGTCAATCAAAAACCAAATACATTTATAAATGCCTATGACCAAAAATTGCCATTTGAAAATTTCAAAGTCCCAATACCCATAAGCTCTATAACTCGAAGGGATATAAGTCTTAAAATGATAATTAATTTTCCACACTGACATTAACCTATCACATGCAGCTGTTCTATGTAAAGAGATAATTACAAAATAAAACAAATTAATTACTACGACATGTATTAATTATGTCTCATGTAATTAATATTTAAGTACACGTTGAATCTTCCTTCTGTTATTCAAAATATTGTAACTTTGTCGCGACTCGCTCTTAGAACTTAAAGGTACTTTAAATGTCTGTTGTGTCTTTGGAAATGTTAAATTCGTTGTTATCATTTTCAGAAGGTGTAAAACTCTGTATATTTTATAAATAAAAATGACTAAACACACCAAAAACACAAAATACCTAACAGCATATTGTGTTGACTCACAAAATCTCATTAAAAAATAAATAATAGTAGTTCACTGTGGTATGTGCTGTCTCAATCCCACCATATAGCTATCCATATGTCTGTTGCTGCCGCAAGCCGTGCGACCGGCCATTTTAAAAACCGCAGTGAGTCTAAGAAAAACATCTCAACAATAACACGCGTAGACTCATTCCCGCCGATCTTGACCGGCGACATTTGAATTTATTTCATCCACTAATGTTATCAGGCAACGTGCTTGTGGTTTATCTATTTGGTCACAATGGTGAAGTGCTGGAGCTTCTGGACTCTCTGTGTGACGGGCCCGTTGCAGTCTTCGCCACTGGAGGACCAAGGACTTGGTGATTCACGAGGTAAGTGACAGATTTTTCTTCATTTCCTCGTCTTTTGATTACATGTATCATCAAAGAAAAATACAGTCCACTTTTATAATTGCTTAGCGTGATCAACATGTATGGCCCCCAAAGTAAGTACAATTAAGTTTGTTGTATAGTAAACCATACAAAGGGTAGGGGTGAAACCTTGCACACCCAGACCAGGGTCAACTTTGAAAAGTTCATTTACAAAGTGTCCCTGCCGGGAATCGAACCCGGGACTTATGCGTCAGAGCGCTAAGGAAAAAAACTTAACTACTCGACCATTGGAATCGTCGATTTAATCATATTATTGGTCATATATCAAAATAAGTTGAGTTAGTCTGTGTCTGTGTAGCACTAAACAGTATAATCTGTGTCCTGTATGCATCTGCATTGTCCGATTGTCTATGAAATAAAAAAAAAAAAACTGTCTGTCATTCTTGAAACGCATAAACGTACACTGCAGTTTTATTTAATAATTACAGGTTATGGCCCAGAGCGCCCGATAGGTTTAGCAGATTATCTCGCGAAAGTTTAAATAAGTTTTTATTTATTCGCAGTAGGAGAAGTAATCAGTAGCTATCCTAGATATTGTGTAGCAGTGTATGAACTGTTCGTGTTTGGTGGCCGCAGGTCAAACCCAAAAATGGCGACGACGAACTATATTGTAAATATGCCTAAGTTACGTGGTAGAGAGAACTACGACGAGTGGGTGTTCGCCGCAGAGAATTTTTTAGTACTTGAAGGCATGATGAAGTGTATCAAGCCCGAGAGAAACGAAAATGGTGATGAAATTATAGTGTCGGCCGTAGATGACGCCAAGACGAAGGCGAAATTGATTCTTACAATAGACTCATCATTATATGTCCACATAAAAACTGTCAAGACTACAAAAGAGCTATGGGAAAAACTCAAATCGCTCTTTGACGATTCCGGTTTTACAAGAAGGATAAGTCTTTTGCGGCATTTGATATCCATTCGATTGGAGAATAGCAGTTCAATGACCTCGTATGTTACGCAGATAATTGAGACGGGTCAAAAGCTAAATGGAACAGGATTTGCAATAAACGATGAATGGATTGGTTCGTTGTTGCTGGCTGGACTACCTGAAAAGTATGAGCCAATGATTATGGCCATCGAGCACTCAGGGATTCAAGTGACATCGGATGCCATTAAAAGTAAACTTTTAGACATGGAGACCGGAAAAGGAAGTAGTCATAGTGAAGAGGGAGCATTCGTTGCGTTGAAGAATAGCCAACATAAAAGGAAACAATTATATGGTAATAAAGACAACAAAGATGGCGGTTCTAATAACTCAAATAAGTCAAGTGCCAACATGAAGACTGTCAATGTCAGATGCTATAAGTGCAAACAGATTGGTCACTACAGAACGCAATGTCCAAACAATATGAAAACAAATGCGTTCTCAGCAGTGTTTTTGAGTGGAAATTTTAATAAAAGAGACTGGTATATTGATTCCGGTGCTAGTGTTCACCTAACGGCTAATCCGGACTGGATCACCAGTAGATATCGTAAAGTACAACAAGATATAATGGTAGCAAATCAGGAAACTGTTTCAGTTACGTGCGTTGGCGATGTGAAGATAGTAACCTTAGTCAAAGGCAGTGCAATCGATATAAACATCGAAGATGTGTTTTGTGTTCCAAATTTAACAACAAACCTCATCTCAGTTAGCAAGTTAATTCAGAAAGGTAACAAAGTGGTTTTCACAGAAAATGATTGTCATATCTACAATAAATGTGGAGAATTAGTTGCTACTGCTTCTTTGATAAATGGTATTTATAAATTAAACCTGCAAGAAAAGATGGTTGCAGCTGTGACAACTACAGGTCTCACTTGGCATCGCAGACTAGGTCACGTGAACAGTGATTGCTTAATGAAAACTAAGAAGGCAGTAGAAGGAATGAAGTTTGATGATAAAGTCAATGTAAACAAATCATATTGTAAGACTTGTTGTGAAGGAAAGCAATGTCGGCTACCTTTTGCAAGTAGTGGTTCAAAAAGTACTGAATTATTACAAATCGTTCACAGTGATCTATGTGGACCGATGGAGCAACAATCACTAGGAGATTCATCCTACTTTCTATTATTCGTAGATGACTTCAGTCGGATGACGTTTATCTATTTTTTGAAGAATAAAAATGAAGCATTAAAATACTTTAAAGAATTTAAGGCATTAGCTGAAAATCAAACTAATAGAAAAGTGAAAATCTTCAGAAGTGATAACGGGAGAGAATTCTGCAATTCAGACTTTGATAATTACTTAAAGGAGTTTGGAATAATACACCAGAAAACAAATCCATACACACCACAACAAAATGGGTTATGTGAGCGAATGAATAGGACGATTATTGAGAAAGCAAAATGTATGCTGTACGATGCTGACTTAAGTAAGAAGTTTTGGGCTGAGGCATGTAACACAGCTGTATACTTACACAATCGTACTGTATCGTCAGTTCTGGATGGTAAAACACCATATGAGCTATGGATGGGAGTTAAGCCAGATTTAAGTAATTTGAGAATTTTTGGATCTCCCGTTATGGTCCACGTCAACAAAGAAAAAAGATCTAAGTGGGATAAAAAGTCAGTTGAGTGTATACTTCTTGGATTTCCTGATAATATCAAAGGATACAGAGTATATGATCCGATAAAAAGACAAATATTCACAAGCAGAGATGTGATCATTATGGAAAAGCCATCAGTCATGGTAGACATTGCATCTGCAGATAGTAAAAAGGAATGTATAATTGAAGAGAACATGTCAGAAAATAAGACATTACAGGATTCAGTGGGGGACATCACAGACTCAACATTGATTGAAGACTCGCTAACGGCTTCATCAGATTCTGATTATGCACCAACCGACTATGAAGATTGTTTGAACGATCAGGGTACAGGTGATGAACCACAAAGGCCTGTCAGAGAAAGACATGTACCAGACAGATATGGCTTCGGTGGTATCTGTTACACAGAGAATAATTTAGACGTGACTGAACTTACATTTAAACAGGCATTAGAAGGACCTGAGAAAAATCAGTGGTTACAGGCGGTACAAGAGGAGCTAAAAAACTTTGAAGAAAATGATGCTTGGGAGATAGTGGAGCCTCCATGTAACTCTACTGTAGTGCAGTGTAAGTGGGTGCTTAAAAAAAAAATTGAGTGTGACAATAAAGTGCGTTTTCGTGCAAGGTTAGTGGCTAAAGGTTTTTCTCAACAACCCGGCATAGACTATAACGAGACGTTTTCGCCTGTGGTAAGACATAGTACGTTGCGATTACTATTTGCTTTGTCTGTGAAACTTGGATTTGATACTGTGCATTTAGATGTAGTTACTGCATTCTTGAATGGCGATCTTGATGAGAATATTTACATGCAAATTCCTGAAGGATTTAACTGTTCAAATCCTGATAAAGTTCTAAGACTAAAGAAAGCCATTTATGGGCTAAAACAGTCATCAAGAATGTGGTATGATAAAGTAAATACCTGTTTAATTAATATTGGATATTCAAAGTCCAAATATGAACCTTGTCTATATATTAAGAAAAATGGTAAAAGTATAACCATAATTGCATTGTACGTCGACGATTTTTATGTTTTTTCAAACAATTATAATGAAACAAATAAGTTAAAATCTGCATTAGGATCTCAATTTAAAATTAAGGATCTGGGGCAAATCAAGCAGTGTCTTGGTATGTCTGTCTGTTATGATAAACAAAAAGGAATTTTAACTTTGGATCAAAGTAATTATATTGATCAGTTGTTAATCAAATTTAATTTAGTTAATTGTAAATCTGTCGACACGCCAATGGAACTTGGATTAAAATTAGCTAAAAGTGAGAATTGTGATAAAAAATTGCCTTATCAACAATTAATTGGCTGTCTAATGTATCTAGCAATACTTACCCGTCCAGATATTTCATATGCAGTCGCATACTTGAGTCAGTTTAATAATTGTTACAATAAAGAGCACTGGACTCATGCTAAGCGTATATTAAGATATCTAAAAGGAACCAAAAACTATTGTATTAAATATTGTGGGACAGATACTAACAAAGATATAGTGGGTTATGTAGATGCAGATTGGGCTAATGACACACTAGATAGGAAGTCCTACACAGGATTCTGTTTTATTCTCTCAGGTGGTGTGATATCTTGGGGGAGTAAAAAGCAAAATAATATTACATTGTCGAGCACTGAGGCTGAATATGTAGGAATATCAGAGTGTTGTAGGGAGGTCATTTATCTGAGAAACTTAAATAAGGAAATAACTGGTTATTTGCAGTGTATTGTAATTTTTAATGACAATCAGACTGCTCACAAGTTATTGTATAATCCTGTCTTTCACAATAGGTCAAAACATATTGACATAAAATACCATTTTGGTCGAGAATGTATTAATAAGAATATTGTTAAAGTAGAATACTTAGAAACAATGAATATGCCTGCAGACATTCTCACAAAATCTTTATGTCATGTAAAACATGATAAATTTTTAAAACTATTGGGAATACAAGAAAGACAATGTTGTTAATTTGTTTTGATATAGTGGGGGTATTGGTCATATATCAAAATAAGTTGAGTTAGTCTGTGTCTGTGTAGCACTAAACAGTATAATCTGTGTCCTGTATGCATCTGCATTGTCCGATTGTCTATGAAATAAAAAAAAAAAAACTGTCTGTCATTCTTGAAACGCATAAACGTACACTGCAGTTTTATTTAATAATTACACATATTAAGATTAACATTAGCTATAAATTATTTTCTTAATGGAGTTGCCATTATAAATAAAAGTGTCAATGGTTTTAACCTTAAGAGCACAAGATAAGTTTATAGTGATTTATAGTGACTAGTGATTTATATTATTGTTACTTAACCCTCCATATATTTAAAATATCGATTCTAAAAATGAATAGATCAGGATATTTCTTGTTAAGGGGGAGACAAACGCTAAATACTAAAAATATCCATTGTTTAATGAAGATGTTACAAGAAATAGACAAGACAATTGCTTTGAAAAAAATATATATTATACTTAAACATGTGAAGAACCAATTGTATTAATTAGAATTTTCGTTAAAGTAATAGAAACTCCACAAAAAAAGTTAGAACACAAGAAGAATTTGACCTTTATTGAAAATTCTCTCGAAAACGGCTTATTGCACGCATATGAATCCTCTACCTATTAATAAGTTGATATCAGATTAAAAAATTGTATTGATAAAAATTTTTTTTTGTGTAATGTTCTAATGGTAAAAACAAAAAAACACCATTTCTAGGCCTGTTGAAATGTCTCCGCCGCCAGCGAGTTCTATTGTAAATGTCATTTGCCTCAGTGAATCCCTTAAACATTTTTTTTTATTATCAAAAAGAGAACTAAACCTACAGTTTGACTAAGCAAACATTTGTGTTTAAGAATAGGTGAAAACAATTTAAAAAAACAATTATTTTTTGTTATAATGTTTACTACTTAAATTATTTTTACTGCCGCTTCTTCCGTCACTTCAATTATTGTTCTCCTTCTATCTTTAGTATGTGATTTACCTGTAACAATAAAATATTACAAATCATTTTTGTGAATTCTAACAGTACACATTATTCTAAATAAACATATTTCGAATGATTTCTTAATAGTGTATGGAAAATCTATAACCAAATCATCATCAACAGCCACTGCAGGGGCACAGGCCCCTGCAGTGGCCTGTGATAGGCCTGTGGCCTACCCTCTCAACAAGGGCTATATCAATATATATAATAAAATCGTAAACGAGTCGTGCCTGTACATTAAATATTTAAAAAAATGTACACGTTATGCTTATGTTACCGGGGCCAAAAAAAAGGTTTTAATTTTTTTGTCTATTTGTCTGTGCGTGCACAACATGCTAATCTCAGAAACGGCTTAACCGAAATGAATGCGGTTTTCACTGATGTATTGTAGCAAGCTTCCCGTAACATTTAGTGTTTGTTTCATTCCAATCGGTTTACAAACAAAAATGTTACGCGCTATACCGAATATCACGCGTACGAAGTTGCGGGCTCAGCTAGTCTTATATATAAAAATGAATCCCCATTTCCCTTGGTCACGGCATCACGCGTGAACGGGTAGACCGATTTTAATTCGGTTTTCGCTAATGGAAAGAGGGATAACGGGGAATGTTTTAGGGTATATAAAAATTGCACGCCGGGCGAAGCCGGGGGCGGGCCGCTAGTTCTAAATAAATCTAATTCGAATTATTTGATAATAGTGTATCAATAATCGATAGCTTCAACGTCATCAACGTAGCTTTACGCCTCTGTCTGATTCTCCGCTAACTTTTTTTAAACCACCTAACAAACTTGAATACGGTTTTCATTAATGGAAAATCCTACAAACGAGGAGGGTTTGTGTATATAATATGTAGAAAAAAAATTGCATCTCTCTTAAGGTATTAAGTAAATTGTACATTAAAGATGAAAGGTGTGCCCGTGAAGAGTGAATAGTCCTCGTAGATATATGTTTAAAACTAGTGCAGAATATGTTGCAACATCGGCAACGGCTGAAGTCTTCGATTTTTTTGTGTCGATTATAAGTTATTGTCACTTGGGTCTGACAAAGTGATTGAGACGAAAAATATTTATTTTATTTTATTTTATCCTGAACGAAAACCCTAGAGCAATATAGCTGAAAATAATACACAAGAGAAACAGCATCACCAATCGCTTTGCCACTTACAGGGCATCATTTTGTACCCAAACTATGTTAAAAATTAAGTAAAAAAATAAAATTGACTTTAAACGATGGGGAAGAGGATTTTTTTTTAAGTTAAGGTCGGCAGACAGGCTGACGGTCCACTTGATGGTAGGTGGCTACCGTCGCCTATAACACAAGCAACGTCTAAGCTGCTGCAAGTGCGCTGCCGACTGCAGTAGGATTAAAGATAAGGGATTAGGAGAAGATAGGGAAATGGGCTCTGGCATCCCTTACTCACTCACCGAAACACAACAGTATACATGCTGTTATTTCACGGTGGTCTTCTGTAAAGAGTTCTGTAAGAGTCTTCTAGGTAAAGAGTTAGGATGTGTGTGTGTGTCTTATATTTTTTATAATATTATTTATATGAAAAAAGTATATTCACCACTTAAATAAAATTGGAAAAGGATCAAAGTTGACCTTGAGAACGTACGGAGGGTTTTCGCAACGAAACCTAATCCACGCAGGGTATCTCGCGGCGGTCGGCTTCCCGGATTAACGGCTAATAGTGCTGGATAACTCAAACGTGAGTCCCTGTGTAGACCGATCAGTATAAAATTAATGGACAAGTCTTGTACGACCGTGTAAACTCCTATGTAGATTGTATAACGCAGATGAAATTTCTCGGTACTTCCCAACAATGCGGATTCTCGGCCAAGACGCCGTTCTCGGCGGGTTCTCGGTACTCACTCGATTTTGTTGTTGTTTTATTGATAAATTTATACAATGTTTTTTGTTTAACTGTTTTGTCTTTCAGATTGGATAACGAAATAAAGTCGTTTTCTTTTTCTTTGAAGATGAAATAAAGAATTGCTTCATTGTACAAATTACTTACATAAGTAGGTAATAAGTAATATCTGTTTAGTAATTAAATATATCTGTTTTGTCAAGAATTTTAAATAAGCTTTTAAATTGTCTATTAAGGCTATATAAGGGGTGATTTAAGGGTGACAGACAGGCCAACGGTAGGTGCCTCTACCGGCGTCTAAGTAAACAAGCAACATCAAAGGGGATGCAGATGCGCTGCTGACCCTACAGGAATTGTTAAAGGAAATTGAGTGAACTTTTTTTTAATGTTAAGGTCGGCAGACAGGCTGACGGTCCACTTGATGGTAGGTGGCTACCGTCGCCTATAACACAAGCAACGCCAAAGCTGCTGCAAGTGCGCTGCCGACTACAATAGGATTAAGGATAAGCGACTAGGAAGGGATAGGGAAATGGGCTCTGGCATCCCTTACTCATTCACCGAAACACCGCACAACTGCACATGTGCTGTTATTTCACGGTGGTCTTCTGTAAGGGAGTGGTTACTGCCGCCAGACGGGCTGCCCAAATGACTGCGAAAACGCAGTGTGCCCTGCCACTACTTTCCAAATCCAGACCAGAGCCAAATTTGAAAAGTTGATTTACGTAAGCATTGTTACTACATCTGTAAAATATATCGCATATTAAATGATATCAATACCAGGGTTGCGGTAATTTCATAGAAGTTATAAAAATTTCATAAGCTGATTAAATTATTTAATTCGTAATAATAATGTCATAAATATGTATATTATAAATGGTTTTAATTAAGATTTCCAGAAATATGTTCCTTGTGTCTTATTCATTCTGTTGCATTTGCCACATTTGAAATTTCGCGCATCAATAGATGAGCCTGCGTCGATTTGTGAATCAATACCCATCAATGACAAGAGCTCTTTCAATACGCGTGTAAGAAACATACGGTGATAGTACCGATGGTCGTGATCTGTGCAGACAAGATTCATCATATTTTACCATATTTTTTGAACTGTAGATAACTTTATTATATATTGTATGTCATGTGATGTGTAAATTTTGAATTGCGAGTGAGCTATCGACCTAAATTTCGACATGAAGACCTAATTAGATGCGGTAGGCGTCCACTGCAGCTGGAATATAGCCCAACATATTATGTATCTATCCAAGTGAGTCCTAATGAAAAAAAATTATTGAAAGAAAGAAAGAAAGCAACTTTTATTCCTCTAATATAAACAATACATGAACAAATAATAATTACAAACAAAACAAACAAACAAATATATCATAAACAAATAGATCATACCGCCTTCCCCTTTCTTCTATCGGACATGCAGACGTACGGCTGGTTACCATCCTCACCTTGTCGATATCCCTCTAATTCGGACCAAGCGCTTTAAAACATCTTTTGTGATGCGCACTGCTAACCTTGAAAAGATTTGGGTTATATGAGCTCGGAAATACAGACGATTTCCGAGTTCATATAACCCAAATCTTTTCAAGGTTCGAGTGAATAGGCATCTTCTGGGTGAGCTCGCTCCATCTTCGGCCTCATCCTTCCTACATGGATAGATGCTGGTCAAGAGCAAACCCATCTATAATAAAAAATAAAAAAAAGTAATAAGAGGAAAATGAACCCTAGCTCAGTATACACTTGTAGTGCAGACCACAATATTCTCTAGGGACCAGATATTCAAAGAAAAAAAAATTGATTGTATAGACAACAGTTCGTTTATATCTTCCCCGCCAGGTGTCGACCCAAATGTGGTAATGGAGGAATAAAACCATACCAGGTGATAGATAAATGGGAACAGACTTCATAAATATACATGTTTTCGAAGCAAAAACCGTCTATGAAGTTTACTTTAGTGAGAGATTTCCTTAGTTATTAGCGATATCCGACAGGGACTTATAAGTTGTGATGTGCGGGTGACAAAATTAATGCCCACTGGGTCGAAATGTTACAAATGGATTTTCTTATTGGACCCAACTTAAGGACATGTCTCTAGTATTATCGGAGGAGAGTAATCAATGACCCGTATGTATTAAACCGAATTTAGTATAAAGCAATCATAACGCTGTAATAACAATTACATTATTTGTGTTGTTGATACCATAGAACCATAGAACTATTATTGCTATTTTGATATCTATTAAAGAAGAAAGATTTTATACTCTTTTTGGAGATTATGTGGTATAGCACTCCGTAAGTAGTATGTAAAGGAATGTCTTTAATTCTAAAATTACCTTATTATGCAGTATTATTAACTAAACAGCTTTATTGAGGACTTGGAAATTTTCGGCGACACTCTTAAAAATTTTAAGGCAAAATTGTACGCTTTTTTCTCAAGTGAATGATAAAATGATTTATTTTATTGTATTTTTATAAATCATTTATGAAAACATAATTATTAAATTTAATTTTCTCTTTTAATTCTTAGTATATAATATGGTCCAAAGCTGGCAAGTTTTTTGCCACATCATTTCAGAAGAACACCTTCAAGATCATTTCGTGTAGTTTTTCGGTCAGGGAGTAAGAAATACCGCATCCCAATCTCATATATATATCAGGTCATCAATAGAGCACTATGAGCCACTATGCCGTTGCTTTTATTAATAGGCGACGGTAGCCATCCACCATTAAGTGGACTGTAATGCGAAATAAAAGAAAAAGAATAAAGACATTATTACAGGTAAAGGTGACTGTTTTAGGACAGCGACTCAATATTGTAACTCAATAGAGAATAAAACTTGTCCTAAGCCCTGTAAAATCTCAGTAGAATAGTATGGCATTAAGGTAACATATTTAACAAAAATGTACGAGAGGGCTAGTGGCAGTATATTTCAGTTCAATATCGCAAACGGTTCTTAAGTTCAAGGATTATGGCGTCAGGGATCTGCGCCGTGGAGTCTGGATAAACTGAGACCGGGGGATGTTCTTATCTGCGATTTTTAGGGTTACTGGAGAAAAATTCTATTACTCTAACCATTTTCAGTGTTCAACTTCGCCTTAGTCCAGATCCCATTTAATATAATTTTCTTTGTTACAAAATTTCTTTAGGGGTAAAAATTTTAAGGTTTAAAAATAAAAAGTAGATTTTTTTTATTTCTACTTCCTCAACATTAAATAAGAAGAAAAAAAACCAATATAAAGGTCCCTACTTTTAAAAAGCTAAAGGCGAGGGACAGTTATGCTTACATACAATACTAAACCTCCGATATTACGAGATCTTTGTACGGTCTTATGTACAATATAATAAAGGAAAGATGGTATAAATTTATGCAGAATTAAAACAATTGTTACAAGATTTGGAAGTAATGAGGTAGATATATTTTGATTTAATAAACAGTTTTATTTCACCTTCCATTATATAATACGTGTAAGAATGTGGTATAAGATGCATCTTCAGGCACGTATACCTTGTAAGAGGCTCCCGGAAGTAGAAAATGTAATAATTGTTAATATTTCATAAGACTATATTAAGAAAACATAACTATTACATTTTAAAATAAGTTAGTGTTCTGTTAGTGACTGACAGTCAAGTGGATTAATTAATTAATTTTATTTTGAACAAAAAAATGAAAAATACAACAACAGTTGGTGATCTTCTCAGTCTAGTAGTCAAGCCGTCCTTGCTACTACCACAGTATATTCATTTTCATACTACTACAGTGACACTCAAATAAAGTAACAAAGAAAGAAAAAGAAAGAAACACTTATTGGCGTTTAAAAAAAAGAGAAACATATTATATAAAAACGAAAACATTAAAAAAACATTATATATAAAAGAAAGTCGTGTTAGTTACATCATGTATAATAGTAGAGGAGACCGCGAAGATCGACCTTCACCGATCTGATAACTCGATTTTATCAATATTTTTTATCAATATAATATTTTTTATCAAATATAATTTATAAACAAATATGCCTATAATGACTTGCCTATCGAAAAGTGTTCATAGCTACTTTCAATTTAATTAATTTTAATTCATTTCCTTTCATCACCTTAACTCTTTAGATGACCGAATGAGTTTATCTCAACTAATAGTTTTTAACACAGAGAGTATGCCTAGGTAAGCTTGCCTACTTATTTCTGTGCATGGCTACCTGGTAAGCAGATGTGAACAGATGATGATGAAGGTGATGAAAGAAAATGGATTAAAATTAATTAAATTAAAAATAGCTATGAACACTTTTCGATAGGCAAGTCATTATAGGCATATTTGTTTATAAATTATACTTGATAAAAAATATGTCTCATCGAGTTATCAGATCGGTGAAGGTCGATCTTCACCGGCTCTTAGACCATAACTCGAGAACGGCGGAACAGATTTTTATGATCTTTGATTTGTTGACCTTGTCTCCGCCCCGAATAGCAGAATAACTATGAAAAAATCGAAAATATTCATGAAACTAAAATTAGGAAGAAAATTCATTTTCTGATACAAAATGTAAAGAAAGGATCTGAAGCGGTACGAAGTTCTAAGAGTCAGCTGGGTTATTATAATTAAACAGTATATAAGTATTTCAATAATAAAAAACACTATTAAGGCCCACAATTTCTCAATAATGCGAAGCTATCCAAGTTCTAGTAATCTGCCGAACTGCAACGGCTAAAATGCATGGTGTGCTAAACTGCGAATTCATAACTTCCAAGTGACCTGCAACAAGTTATCTTATCAACGTAAAGTCTATTAAGACTGGCCATTTGTTATTTGGCAGCAGACAGACTCCGATTAATATCTGAGAATCTGCAGTATTGCAGTTGTGAAACTAGCAATGCCATATACCTAGGTCCATCGTTATGCATTGTTTGATAAATTCATTTTATGTTCATAGACATTTCATAACATGTAACCAAAAAAACGACGGGGTTGATACAAAACGTGTTTAATAAAAGAACTATACTTTTCTTTTTCTTAAAAAAAAATCATAAACACAGAGACATCTCGCCCTATCATTTAGAATTTAAGTCCATTGTTATGCAGTGGTTGATAAATTCATTTTATGTTTATAGACATTTCATAACATGTAACCAAAAAAACGACGGGGTTGATACAAAACGTGTTTAATAAAAGAACTATACTTTTCTTTTTCTTAAAAAAAAATCATAAACACAGAGACATCTCGCCCTATCATTTAGAATTTAAGTCCATTGTTATGCAGTGGTTGATAAATTCATTTTATGTTTATAGACATTTCATAACATGTAACCAAAAAAACGACGGGGTTGATACAAAACGTGTTTAATAAAAGAACTATACTTTTCTTTTTCTTAAAAAAAAATCATAAACACAGAGAAATCTCGCCCTATCATTTAGAATTTAAGTCCATTGTTATGCAGTGGTTGATAAATTCATTTTATGTTTATAGACATTTCATAACATGTAACCAAAAAAACGACGGGGTTGATACAAAACGTGTTTAATAAAAGAACTATACTTTTCTTTTTCTTAAAAAAAAATCATAAACACAGAGACATCTCGCCCTATCATTTAGAATTTAAGTCCATTGTTATGCAGTGGTTGATAAATTCATTTTATGTTTATAGACATTTCATAACATGTAACCAAAAAAACGACGGGGTTCATACAAAACGTGTTTGATAAAAGAACTATACTTTTCTTTTTCTTAAAAAAAATATATTCATAAACACACAGAGACATCTCGCCCTATCATTAAGAATTTAAGTCCATCGTTATGTTTATAGAGATTTCTTAACGTGTAACCAAAAATTCCACGGGGTTGATACAAAATATGTTTAATAAAGGAACTATATTTTTCTTTTTCTTAAAATAAAAAATATATATCATAAACGCACAGAGAGATCTCGCCCTATCATTTACATAATGAAACTCTGTAAGCGGCACTGTTAGTAATGCTGTCTCAGTTGTGTGTTTTCTGGACCTTTTGCTGTTGGGTTTATGTTCAAAATAAAATAAAATAAATTATACTAGCGACCTGTCAGTGCCATTAATGGCGTATGGTGTGTCATTAATGACCTCTCACGGCAGGACTGATCCATAAGTTTAAAGTCGCTCTTCGAGCTGTGGAGCGGACTGTGCTCGGCGTTTGTTTAATGTTAAGATCAGAAATTCTGAAGTTCTCCGAAGAATCAAAGTTGCTGACGTAGGCAAGAGAATTAGCAAGTTGAAGTGGCTATAGGCCGCTCACATGTGTCGCAATGGATAACCGATGCCATAGAAAAGAAGAAATGGAGGCCACGAATTGGAATGTGCAGTGTGGACAGACTACCTGAAATAGAAGACCTGACAGAAGATTGTGTGTGATGGCAAGCCTTAGGAGTAGCCTAAATCCAGCATTGGCCTCTCCAGGCTGATGAAGAAGATAATAGCGACCTATCTGATGCATTTTTTTTATGTTAAGATCGGCAGACAGGCTGAAGGTCCACTTGATGATAGGTGACTACTGTCGCCTATAACACAAGCAACGCATAAGCTGCTGCAAATGCGCTGTCGACTGCAGTAGGATTAAGGATAAGGGATTAGGAGTGGATAGGGAAAATGGGCTCTGGCATCCCTTACTCACTCACCGAAACACAACAGCACACGTGCTGTTATTTCACGGTGGTCTTCTGTAAGGGGGTGGTTACTGCCGCCTGACGGGCTGCCGAAATGTTAATTTGTTACATAATTTTAATTTAATGTTAATGTTAATTTTAATTTAATGTTTATTTAATGTTTAATGTTTTCATTAATTTTATTTCTTTTAACATTTTATTAATGTTTTCCGTAACAAAAACCTTTCAGTGGTTAAGGAGAAGAGCGGAGAAGCTATAATTAAAATGGCAGGTAGAGTGATGAAAAAATCTAGCCTTAAAATAAAAATGTTTTCGCAAAAGTAGTGATGCTACGTGATAGTTGAAAAAGAATTCCACAGTCCGTGACCGCTGAAAATAAATATTATAAAATTGGTACAGAAGGCGTGTGAAATTTTAATTGGACTGCGGTACCCGCAACACGTTTTCTGTAATCGTCTAATGGTTGCTGCATTTTTGTGCATTATGCACTCGTACATTAACATTGTATTGTAATTTCTAGTAGGTACTAAATTAACATTTTTTTTTAGAAAGTATTTAATAGATAGAAATAGCTAATCCTAGATTTGAATTTTGAAGTATATAAAGTCCAAATAAGGAAATATTTGTATATATATATTATATATTAATACAAATATTATCAACGAAATTTTCTCGATAGAAAAAGTTACCTCTCATTTTTATCGTTTTTTGGTTTATTTTCAAAATGTCACATATTACAAATCCAAAAAATTATCAGTAATTTCACTTCACAGATTATTTATTTACATGAAATAATTTTTAATTTGACATTACAGTTTATGAGTAATTAATATTTAATACTTTTGGCACTTTTATAACATTTTTTGTGGGCGAAATGCACTCTCTTCCGTCTCATGTCATGCATGCTTCAATGTGCATTGTTTCACATGATCAGTCACAATCGCTCCACTGAGACGGGAAGACTGTGTTTCTGTGCGCAAGGATATTTAGACGTAAATTTTGAAATAAGACTTATTTTGAGTAGATTATTATAAGTGTGTTGTGTATAGACTGTTTATAAATTGTTTATAAAAGGAACTCAGTCGTGTCGGTATCGGGTCCATTCAATTATGGGGCCACGCGGGTGAAGTTAGAATTGTTTTTCTGCTTTGTAGCAATTAATGAATTATTTTATAATTACAGAACAAAGTAAACATAAGTCTATAACAACAACAATGTAAAGATTCATTATAAACAAACTCAGTCAGATTTACTGGACTGTCTGCCTGTCTGTCGACCTTAACATAAAAAATGTATTAATATTTAACAATAGTTCCATCTACAGTTTTGTGACAACTACAAAGGTAATCTCTTGTAGAAGTGGGCATTTTGAGTGCAAAAGAAAAACTAAAAGAAACATAAATACGTAGCCGAAAAGCCATTTTAGAAATTGACAAAAACATCACGTACCGGGCCACCCAAACAGGATGTCATCAACACGATTGCCAAGAAATCTGTGCTATCTTTCCCGATTCTCGTGAATGTAGAACGCCCGGAACATCCCCCTACAATGACCGACAATAGTTGATTTGGGAACATGTGTTCAGATTTCAAAGTTTATTTGTGAAATCATAGTATCACGCTTCGCTTTATATCTACCCATGTTAAGTGAGATATATTTATTTTTTATGATAAATAACGACGAGCAGGCTGACGGTCGAAACAATTAATTATAAGTGTAATTAAAATCAGCCCTATAAGTGTTAAGATTATAAATAAGTTCCATCACCCGACAAGGTCGGGATAGGGCAATGAATAGACTCTGGATTTAATTTAATTACGCTTCAAAACATAAGTAGCACTCGTGCTGTTACTGTATAAAGCTTTCAGTAAGCTGTGTTACACGTGTTAAAATGTTTGTCTAGTTTGTAACTTGACACCTATACATTGACTCTGATTAATTAATCACAAATAATGTTTGTGTGTGTCTGCGTGTGTGAGAGAGTCAGTGTGTATGTGTATTGCATCCGTGCGAAGCTGGGGGCTGATCGCTAGTTTATAAGAAAGGAAACTTTTTTTTTTTTATGAAATCGAGGTAGCGCTTGACCACTATCTCACCTGATGTGAGGTGCAGATGTGGCCGAAGGTGGACCACGCTTACCTAGTAAATGCCCATTTACCCTAGTTTTGAAGACCCCGAGGTTGTAGTTCTGTGGGAACACAGACGCAGGCAATGAGTTCCACCCCTTAGCAGTTCGAACAAGGAAGGTGGAACTGAAACGCTTTGTTCGTGATCGAGGCACAACGACCACGAAGGGATGAAACCCCTGCCCACGTCTAGTGGTCCGCAAGTGGAACGGTTCCGGTTGGATTAAATCGTACAACATAGATGCACACTCTCCATAGTGTAAGACATTTTATATTTATCATAAAAAGAGAGACCTGTATATACTATACACCTGTGGGAACTTTAGGTTGATTCAAATCACTCCGTGTCGCCCGCCGCTGTGCCCGTGCTTTATCATTTCCAAATGTTCTGGCCGTGTCGGTCATACTATTTTGTAGTACAAAATAGTATAATATATACTATTGTATTACTATTACTATATACACTTATATAGTATTATATTACTATTATACCTCGCGAGGCAGCCTCGCCGAGGCGGGCATAGCGAGGCAGGCTCGCGATTTTGAATCGCGCGGCAGCTTCGGATAAATTCGTTTTCTGCGTTCGGAGAACCGAATGCATCAAATCGATAGAAAATACAATGACAGCGCAGACGTTCGGAATTTGCATTCGAATATACTGCCAGTACGTTCAGTGGTGGCAGTGCGGCAGTCAATGTATTTTCTATAGATTTGATGCATTCGGGTCTCCGAACGCGGAAAACGAATTCGGAAATCGAATACGGAAAACGTATGTATGTGGCCGGCCTAATACTTTGTGGTTTTGGCTCGTGAGCCACGGCTTGCGCTGCAGCCTCGGATTAATAATAATACCCCGAACGGGCCTCGCGTCGAGAGGTTGTCTACGAGCACACGATGAAAACAAACATGTAGCAACTGGAGCGCGCCGTGCTTCGGCCGTGTCCCGGCCCGGGCCACGGCAGTGACACGGACACGGTCCGGTGAAGTATGAATTGCATTCATACAAATGCATGCTATGAATATATTGAACGGGCCCGGTCCGTGTTCCGGCCGGAGCACGGCCGAGGCACGGCCCGGTATAATATACATGTTGCTTAAATGGTGATGTACACAGTACACAATTATAATATTAACATGTTAAAAGGATTTTTGGAAATTTACATAGCGAAAAAGGAGAAGGATTTTAAATTTTGAACATAGTCATTTTAATAGAATCGATTCGTTCATTTTTGTAATGGATAAGAGAGAAGACACATAAACAGATTGTGATGCTTGAAATGAGTATTGGAAGACAAGGAGAAAATAAATAGAAAATGCACTTTCCACTAAATCCTTGTTTTCCATATTCATTTTGAGAATCAAAATTTTCACTACGTAAGCCACTAAACCAAAAACTGATAACATTTTCAAACACAGGCTTCATGTTTGCGAGCTATTTCAGCTGCGTTTGTGCTACGTCGAAACGTATATTCAAAAATTACTAGGTTTTTCATGTTCAAGCCGTTCAAAGCCTCACAGCGTAATGTAAAACTGAGAGAAAATGAACAAACGTAGGTATACGCCCATTGATCTAAATTTATTTTTTCATTTCAAATACGTAAAAACATGTGTTCGTATTTTTAAAACATGTGTTCGATTCCCGGCGGGGTCAAGTTTGGAAATTTTAATGTAATTTTCAAAATTGACTCTGGTCTGGATTTGAAAAGTAGTGGTAGGGCACACTGCGTTTCGCAGTCATTTGGGCAGCCCGCCTGGCGGCAGTGACCACCCCCTTACAGAAGACCACCGTGAAATAACAGCATATACGTGCTGTTGTGTTTCGGTGAGTGAGTAAGGGATACCAGAGCCCATTTCCTTATCCCCTCATAATCCCTTATCCTTAATCCTACTGTAGTCGGCAGCGCACTTGCAGCACCTGTAGCGTTGCTTGTGTTATAGGCGACGGTAGCCACCTACCATCAAGTTGACCGTCAGCCTGTCTGTCGACATAACATAAAAAAAAATAAAAAAAACTTAATCAATTTTCAAAATGCGGAGGTCCCCTTATAAAGTAAAACATTAAAAAAATCAACGCACCCACCAAGTTTTTTATTAAAGAATTCATAGCGGCAGACTTAAAGAAAAATAATAACTCAGAAAACTTCGTCCAGAGAGAACAAACAATGCGGAGGGCATCCAAATGAAATATCGAAAACAATAAAACCATTTCGTGGTCCGCTG
Organism: Bembecia ichneumoniformis; assembly: GCA_910589475.2. Classification (NCBI taxonomy): domain Eukaryota; kingdom Metazoa; phylum Arthropoda; class Insecta; order Lepidoptera; family Sesiidae; genus Bembecia; species Bembecia ichneumoniformis. Next base: position 2,766,758 of record OU342537.1, on the reverse strand, counting down.
GCCAGCAAGCCGCCGCCGACTGGAACTCCGCTTGTTGAGTGGAAAAATAAACAATTCTAACCTGTATAAATATGTAAATAAAAGTTGTTTCCAGATTGTTAAGGCTTTTTATTTAAGCCCGATAATGTATTAAAGGTTTAAATACTTTAAAAGCTTTTCTGATCAATTTTTTTTTGAAATTTTACATTTTAATTACCTAAATGTTATATTTAAATAACTAATTTGATTTGAAACATACGAAAATAAGACGATTTTACGTAATGAACTGTGGCTCTAGCATGAGTTTACGATACTACACTCGCTAGCGAGAGCGTAAAACATTTATATGGAAAATTGATAATTTGACATTGACAGTTCACGATTTCCCATACAAAAGTTTTACGTTCTCGCCAGCGAGTGTAGTATTGGTGTAGTATCGTAAACTCATACTAGAGCCTCTGTTAGTGATATAAGTAAGAACGATTAATAGTAATGTTGATTGTCTGTAAACATTTGTCTATTCTATTAAAAATTTGTTAATTGAAGGGAGATTAGAATCTTTCATTTCAAACCAATGGCAATTTCATGGATATTTATATATAATATAATAAAATCGTGAACGAACCCTGTCTGTACCTACATTAAATATTTTTTTCAAAAAACAATTTGACCTTATGTTACCGAGGTCAAAAAGATTGTTTTTAGAAATTTTGTCTTTTTTGACCTCGGTAACATAATTACATGCTGTACAAATTGGTTTTTTTTTTTGAAAAAATTATTAATGTATACGGCTTGTTTATGATTTTATTATATGTATTGGGTAGATTTAATTTTTTGTCGATTAATTAATTTAATAGTACAGCAGCGACATGAAAGAGTGGCGTAAACGAGTCGACAGTTCGAGTGCCAGTTCTTTTGTTCTTTTTTTAAAATATGTAACTTGAAACCTCGGAGGTGTCAATAGGGAGAGATCTGCTACATTTAAATGCATTTAAAGTATGAATTGAAACGAAAAACATGTTCAATACTTAATAAGAATTGGAAATCCCGGATTAATCGGGTGTGACATGTAGTAAAACATTCGCTTCCAATTTGAAAAAATATCTCACTCATTACCATTTATACTCGTTTATAGATGACTGGGACCACCTACCATCGACATACCGTACGCCTGCCTGAAAACCTTCACATATTTAAAATATTGTAAGTGTCTGCAATTTAGATCACTGAAATAATACTTCCTCTTTGTCTATAGTCAAATACCAACTTTGGAACAATACAAATTATATAATTATGTAAGAATTACTATTGCTAGCACAGCACTTAATAGTTAAGTATATTTACAGCACTCAGTAAGTTGCGGCAAGGTGTAGAATACAGAAAATTGAATAAAAATAGTAAAATATTCACTGCCAATTTGAAAAATATCTCACCAAATACCACCCCCACCCCCGTCTTGAGCTTTTAGCAATTTTCGCACTTTCCCCGCCTTTCGGAATGAAAAAGTTGTGTTCCATTTAGCCATAAGCCTCACAGATAGCTCTTTAAGGAGTTTGCGGGCGTCAGAGATGCTGACTCGAAGATTATAAGGATCACCCCTCGCTTCCCCGCTGGAAACCTCAAATAAAACTGATCTCTATTTCCAGACATTCGAGACTAAGTTCGTTTGTCTCCAGGCACATTCAGAAGGCAGTCTCCACGCATATTCTTTCACCATGTCCTAAGCTATTTTGCACGCGTCGCTGTAACTTCTTTTAAAAGCAAATTTCAACCTTAACCTTCTTTACGCTTGGTTAATTTTGCTGTACAGTTATATACGTGGTAGGTCGACATAAACACTTTCAAAGGCTAACTCTAAGGACACAAATAAGAAAATCTTATTAAAGTATAAAGCATTTCTAATGTAGGTTTGTTGGTTTCATTGCTATTGTAATTTATTTATTTATTTTATTTACATGTCAGATAACATGAAAGATCCAATGCCGAGCAAGATAATACAATGCCGAAAAACTTATAATGTTAGAACATTCATAATATTTTTTTATGTTAAAATCGGCAGACAGGCTGACGGTCCACTTGATGGTAAGTGACTACCGTCGCCTATAACACAAGCAAAGCCAAAACTGCTGCAAGTGCGCTGCCGACTACAGTAGGGTTAAAGATAAAGGATTAGGAGGGGATAGGGAAATGGTGTTATTTCACGGTGGTCTTCTTGTAAGGGGGTGGTTGCTGCCGCCAGATGGGCTGCCCAAATGACTGCGAAACGCAGTGTGCCCTGCCACTACTTAAAATCTAAGAGTTATCTTTCAGCAACAGTTTTTAAGATGCTGTTGGCGCCAGCTCGTGTCCTCTCCAGCAACTACGCCGTTTTCGTCCTGATAATTGCATGAAAACCGTCAGTTCTTATTTCGGCAAACATTTGAGAGGCCCTACGAAAACGAGGCAACCCCATCAGTGGGTATTGTTGATTGTTGTTAATTTAACTTTAAAAACTGCCTAGCTGCCTTCGTTCTTATAAGGTGCAACGTTCAGAATAAGACACTTGAAGCGAGTGCATATGTATCTATTGTGAATAATATTGTTGTTATTCATTTCCCTTTCCAATCCCTTATCCTTAATTCTACTGAAGTCGGCAGCGAACTTGCAGCAGCCGTGGGGTTGCTTGTGTTATAGGCGATGGTAGCCACCTACCATCAAGTGCACCGTCAGCCTGTCTGGCGATCTTAACATTAAAAAAATGTATTACAAAACTAGAGATTATAAAATAAAATCACCGTTATTTCCTGTCTGTTTCCCCGATAATTTCCTCTAGACCACCCAACCGATTTTGATAGGGTTTTAACTAATTGAAAGAGCAATAAGCGAAGAAGGTTTGTGGGTAGTTCTTCAGAGACAAAATTTTCGATTTCTATGGGTATATTTCTGTAACCAACTAACAAAACGGCATTTTAATTTTTTTTTGTACAGTTTAGCTTTATCCCTAACTGGCACAAATGATATTTTTGAAATAATTGCTGTCTAGGTACAAAATAAAAATATTTGAAGTTTGTTCTTCTGATTCATATGGTGCGTCCGTTTGCCATTTTCCGGAACAAAATGGTCCATGTCACATTTTCCCTTTGATATATCAATATTAATTACAATTTAATCGAAGGGAAATGAATTGTCCTCTTACAAAAAAAATGTATATTAGTTATAACTACATTCGTGTGATCATAAATAAGTAAATAAGAAGTGTCCGGCGTATAATACTGATTCATGTGGCGGAAGCTGCGCTTGACCGTACTTAGTCGGGTAATAATAATGAGAGTCTGGCTTTCCATGCGGGGGAAGTTAGTCATGCAACGGACAAGCTAGAAGGTGAACGTGCGGCTGGTTAGCTTAGATCCCGGTGTTACGAAGGTAAATGTGTGCTTGGTTCAGGTGTTCAGGTTCAGGTGGCATACTGATTACAATGTCTACTATATAAAATTTATTTTATTGTTTTAAAACTTTAATCTGAGCTTCGTGTGATGCTTTTGGGTTACAGATTCGTGTAGAAAAATGACAATACTGAAGTCTGTATGTATGATGAGTTATGCATGATTTTAGGCAAAAATCTGATTCATCTGTGCCTGATTTATATGGTCAGAACCCCATATGAATCATAAAATAAATTTGTTTTCACCTCTCCAGCACGAAAGGAGCGCTTTTGTCTCCTTGTCTTCACCAGAGATATCCTATCGACCCTACATCAGAAAAGCGTGGATGATCGCTTAGATTCTGACGATGAGGACATTGTTATCTATAAAAAGCCTTAATATGATAAACGAACAAAAGAGTTTTACGCTATTGGTGAAGATATGATTATTCCATCTTCCTCCAAAAATTCAAGATCTCGCAAAATAGAAAAAGGCTTTAAGGATGATATTGAAAGTATCTCCGTCCCTTGCAAAAAGCCAAGGAAATATTTCTTTTAGTACCTTCTTAACTTTGACTTCATAACTTATTAGTTAACCATACCTACTAATAAATATGTATCTTTGAAAGTTAAGACAGTGATGTCAAAAATGCCATTAATTTAAAGTTGATCTCATTGTTGTTACTTTATTGTTAGTAATAAATATAGTAATGTGATTATTTATTCTAATTAATAATTAAGACTGCTTAACTAAGACTGATGTCAAAAGTGTCATTATTAGAATAAGTTTGTACTTCTGAATTATGAAAAGTTATAGCAAAGTCAATTAAGTATAATAATTTAGATTATTGTTGTTGTTAAAACATAATTATTTTCTTAATAGAGCCCATCTACATAAAGTTTTTAATTTTTATTTCTGTTTCTGATTCATCTGTAACAAATTCTGATTCATATGGGCACAAAATATTTGAACCTCGATATCTTGAAAACTACTTTATAAAAACGAGTCCCTCATTCAAATATATACCTTTGGTATACCTATTTTCATATGAACTTGTGTTACAGAGCTAAAAGTGAAATTAAATTTTGGCCATATGAATCAGTCGAAGAATGAAATTTCGAAGAAAAACCCTTGTACATATATTTTTCAGAAAAAAAAAACTGCATCCGTACGAAGCCGGAGGCGGGTGGTTAGATTACACAACTCTTTTAACTGTCTGTGATGCCAGCCGAAATAATTTCAATTGTTTCATAGTGTAGACCAATAAGTACAAAGAGAAAAAAGTTCAAATATGGGTAATTGTACCAAGATAATTGTAATACGACATTTGTAAGGCCCATTATGAGATAAGAGACATTAACATTAAGGCATCATAAGTCATCACGCGACTATTACTATGTCGTCTAAATATCTTATGCGAGGCAGTATAGCATAGCGTCTCCAAATTCGGGTTCCCTACTCGAAAACTTTTCTTTTCCAAAAGTGCTTATCGAATATTGTAAAATATCATAATAATTTCAAAATGAAATGAGAATATTTAGATATACAAGTTTTTTTTTTTTTAATCTGTGCTATAATTTTGTGTTTTTATTTTCCGTTAGAAGTGAGACTGTAATCTATTATACGTTTTAGTATTAAAATCTTCTGAGTAAAGCAAAAAAGGAATGAGTGAATAGAACTAAAAATGTAAGTATCACCCTTTGTTTTTAAGCTCCTCAAATGTTTAATACGTCCTCGATAAAAAAAAATCATAATTTCATAATAAATTTTCATTTAACTATACCCAAATATCATACATTATGATTCTAATCAATTCTATTTTAAACACTTAACTAAAAGAAAATAAATAATTAAAACAATTATTGTATAATAGTAATAATAAAAATGGTAATATTAATTCAGACATAATTATCATAAAAAGTTCATACCAATTCAAAAAAATCTCAAATGAATTACTTAAAATCTATCACTAAAACATATCTCACAAAACATATCACAACAGTTCTGGATATATATGTATAAACAATCTAGCCTCTCAGCGATCATCGATAGAACTTTGTTAGGGCTTACCAGCACGCGCCTAACGACATCACATTTCTTACGCATATTAGCAAAGAAACAAGAGCAAGTTAGGATGACCGTAACCTTACATATACAAATACCATTGAGTTTGGGTGTGTGAGTAAATTTTGCCAGTTTCCATTCCCATATATCCTCCTTAAACTTATCCTCTATCCTGTAACTAAACAAACTTTGGAATGCACTGCCTTTGATAATTAGACAATCTAAATCGCTGGATATATTCAAAAAAGCACTGAAGACACTTTTTCTGTCAAACTGAAGACGACTTTATTTGTTTAACTTTTATATGTAGTTTTATCTTCTAATATTTATATTTATTAATCTATCTTATCAATTTTTGTTTATATTCAATTTATGTACTAGTATTTACTTATTAGAATGTGAGTTTATGATGACCTTACTATGATTGTTACCATGCACCCACATAGTTTTATTTTTCATATTTAATTTTCCTTACCCTAAGGTTGCCTGGAAGAAATCGCTATAAAGCGATAAGGCCGCCTTTTGTACTATGTATTACTTGTTGTTTTTTTCTTTATTATTATTATTATTTTTTGTTTATAGTACAAATAAAGAGTTTTATTATTATTATTCACACTTATTTGTTTCTTTTCTTAATTCTAAATTTTTTACAATATGTATATAAAAACAATAAATATTATAAAAAACTTAAAATTAGATGTCTTCTCCACTAGTAGCGGGGCAAGGCCCAAGCTACCGGTGGTTAGGGCTGCAGAGTGAGGAACCTCCTAACAGTGCGTGCCGTGTCAAGAAGTACCGCCTTCTGTATCTGCCCCTTGATCCAGCCATCTAGCGAGAGCCTCTTGATTACTATTATTATTATTATTATTATTATTAAATTTGGCAACACACTTCCAACTCCCTTTTTTTAACGTTGGGAAATCGACATGGATGTCTGACAGCGTAGAGGACGCTGCGGGGTTATGCCGCAGAGACCCTTACCGGCTAAAACCCAACGACACAGCGGGAACGTTGTGACACGACATCCGCGACCCGCCACGGCTGTCCAGGACCCTAATTCAGTAACGCCAATTAGCGATTCCTTACTTCGAAACCACGTCATATCCTCAAATTGTTACGATATCTGCTAAAAAGTAATTCTCTTACATATATATACATAAACGCCTTGACAAGACATTGTGTGTTTTGATAAGGTAAGTCAAGAGCGTGAAATCATAATTGCCATACAGAATCAAGGCCCAGCGCGGGGCGGACTGCACTCCCTCGGAGTACCCGAAAGTGGAGGTACGCCGGCCATCACAGAGGACCTCGCAGCGGTAGACTCAGACTTCAACCCTGGCATAGCTACTAACAGGCTCTACATAAAAGATGTAATCAAATAAAAAATTCATGAAAATAAAAGATCACCTGTATTTTTATAAAAAGATGAAACATCCCCTAACGGTTGGATAGTTCAATAAAACTCCTTCGCATCATACAAACCGTGTACGGTCAGCTATACACAAAATATCGTAAAGCCAAAAAAGTTTTTGATGTTCCCTTAAAGGTTTTATTAGTTTCTGTTTATTGCACCTTTTTATGGAAGGGACGAATCACATATGTTCACATACTCGTCTTTATGATTCTTTTTACTACTTTTCTACTCTAGCAGTGCTTTTAGAAATTTTATAAATGGGGACCTATTGCTTTCCGGTTCAAGACTTTCAATTTCAATCAAATATTCATTTCAAGCTTTTCTCGTTCGAAAGTCACAGGACTCAAAGGATAATAAAGCTCTTGCCTTAAGAGAAGATATCTTATTCAAATTATTATTATACTCATATTTATTTATATTTTTTTAAATATAAATATTAAATAACAACAATATATATAAAAAATTAAAAAACTTAAAACTAGGGTACCGCAGATAGCGGGGCAAGGCCCAAGCTACCGGTGGTTAGGGCTGCAGAGTGAGGAACCTCCTGACAATTCGTGCCGTGTCAAGAAGTACCGCCTTCTGTATCTGTCCTTTGATCCAGCCATCTAGTAAGAGCCTCTTATTATTATTATTATTAGTTTTATGTTAAGATCGGTAGACAGGCTGACGGTCCCCTTGATTGTAGGTGGTTACCGTCGCCTATAACACCGCATCCGCTGCAAGTGTGCTGACGACTACAGTAGGATTAAGGATAAGAGATCAAGAGGGGATAGGGAAATGGGCTCTGGCATCCCTTACTCACTCACCGAAACACAACAACACACGTGCTGTTATTTCACGGTGGTCTTCTGTAAGGGGGTGGTTACTGCCGCCAAGACGGGCTGCCCAAATGACTGCGAAACAGCAGTGTGCCCTGCTACTACTTTCCAGCTCCAGACCAGAGCCAAATTTGTAGTTTCTAGTTAGTGTTTGGGTCTAGAATTCATTGTTTCATAAAATCAATTTATCAATGAAATTCCATGTAAAGTAATAAAAGGCCAACATAATTTAAGCAATGCTTATTACTTTAAGATGTATTCTTTTTATGTAGATCTATATTTATACATATTACAAAACTAGCTGAGCCCGCAACTTCGTACGCCGCGTGGTGTTCGGTATAGCGCGTAACTTTTTTGTTTGTAAACAAATTGGAATGAAATATATATTAAATGTTACGGGAATCTTGCTACAGTACATCAGTGAAAACTGCATTCAAATCGGTTAAGCCGTTTCTGCGATTAGCGTGCACAAACGCACAAACAGAAAAAAATTCTAAAACCTGTTTCTTTTTAACAATAAGTATAACGTGTAGAAATTGTTGTATTGAAAAATATTTAATGTAACACGACTCGTTTACGATTTTTTTTTAAATCTATAATAATATATAGGTAAAGCTGAAGAGTTTGTTTGTTTGTTTGAACGCGCTAATCTCAGGAACTACTGGTTCGAATTGAAAAATTCTTCTTGTATTGAATAGTCCATTTATCGAGGAAGGCTATAGGCTATATAACATTACGCTAAGATTAATAGTATTATATATAAGCAGTGTCCAGTACCACGCGCCCCACGCGCACTCCACCACCATATGGGCCGCAGCGAAGCGAGGCCGAGTTCAGCTAGTTATATATATAGATAAAGTCGCTGTTCTGTCTGTTTGTCAGCTAAGTTGTTTAAACCATCCAATAGATTTGAATACGGTGTTCACCAATGCTTTTCCGCGCCTTTTCTCTGTTTAATGGATTTTTTTTTTTTATTATTCGATCTGTCTACCTGTCTGGTGTTCAGTGAGTACAGTGCTGAACGAATCACAAACGGTGCTGGCTGAAAATCAGCGATTTAGCTGTTTCTCTAACACCTCAGCACTATGCTGAGCCAATACACACACACACACACACACGCACGCACGCACGCACGCACGCACACACGACACGATTTTGTATTAATTTCTGTCCTGTTGTTTTATATAATGTCAGTGTCTTTCGTGCAGTGAATAAAAATATTTCTTTCTTTCTTTCTTTCTTTCTTTCAATGGAAAGAGCGATAAACAAGGAAGGTTTGTGTATATAATTTGCAGAAGTCCTCGCTTATATTGGTCGTTATACAGAAAAGAAACTTAAAAAATTCTAATTATTTTCATGAGAATATTGTCTGTCACTATAGTTATTTATATTTGCTGAATACCTAGATGTTATTCGTGTTTAAAGTTTCAAAGAATTACACAAATAGAGAGTTCGTAGAGAAATTAATTGGAATACACAGTTCCTAGAACTACAGATATCAAGACAGAAGACAGAGAAAGAAATAAAAGAAAAGATATTTATTTCATTGGAGTAAACATCAATTAATTTCAATATCCAAACACAAGAATTAATCACTTATGATAAACAAAATCCACAAATTTTTTAAAGGATTTACTTTTTGATATAAATGATTTTATATATATGCTAATATTATAAAGAGAGATTTTTTGTATATGTTTGTAATGAATAAACTCAAAAATTACTGGACCGATTTTAAAAATTCTTTCACCTATAGAAAGCTACATTATCAGCGAGTAACGTACGCTACTCACCCTCCCCACATCTCCTCTCCATACAAAAACGCCGTTTTCTACGAATAAACTCAAAAATGTTTAAAAAATAAATGTTCAACCGTGCGAAGCCGGGACAGGTCGCTAGTATTATATGTATATAAATTAAAGTCTCTGTCCGCTTCTGTGTGTTTCTCTGCTTTTTTTTATTTATTTTTTATTTTAAGATCGGCAGACACACATACACACACACACACTAAACAAAGAAGGTCTGTGAAAATAGTTTCCAGGAAAAAATTCAACCGTGCGATGCCGGGGTCAGGTTCCTAGTCAATAATAAATTAAAAAAAGATCTATGCACAATAGTACGTTTTACCTGTCTAATGAAGTTGCTCAGTTAAATCATAGATAAAATACTACTTAACCAGTATAGATGGTCACTCACGTACATTGAATCCGTACCCTATCAAATTTCGCTTATATCTAGATGCCGCCTGTGTAGTTTGTCGCTTATTTGTTGTCATTAAAAATCCGCTAGAGTCGCTGCAGTCGACCATTCAGTCAATTCTCATGTACAAGAGATGGCACTACTAAAATTTATTTAAAATATAAAAAAAGTGGGCACGAACAACGATAAAAGGGCCGTATGAACGGTATAGGTTCTGTTCTAAAAAATAGGGCAATAATATCATACATAAAAGTCACAGATTAATGATAAAAGTACCTCTCAGCAACGTCGCCCTCTAGTTATTACCACGATAATAAGGAACTATAACTGCGTGATTGAATTTGTTGGTTATAATTTTTAACAAAATACACATTAATGTTAAATTCGAGACTCTTAGTGACATCTAGGGAGTTGAAATCCCAATATGAAATTGGCTTCAGATCGTTATATGGAGGTTGACCATCTATACTGGTTAAGTAGTATTTTATCTATGGTTAAATATACCAGTAACTTTGTCCGAAAATGTAATTACAAAAAATATTATGTTTATTGATATAACATTTTTTTTACAAATGCAAAGAAAATGTCATTAATTAGAAAGGGTCGGTCAATTAATGGTGTAGACGTGCTCTTGGGGCGGATCTTGATGAATGGGGGGACCCATGGTTGAACGAATGAAAAGACAGATTTGGGCCATTCATTCGACTTACGCCACAGGCTGTAATGGCATACGTGCATAAATCAAAAGGTCTCGCTGCTAGCGATCATTTAGAGTAATTATTATACCTTAAGTGAAATAAAAAAAAAATCGACGACATTGTTGTGCCATGTAACTACTAACGAAAAATACATATTATTATATATAAAACGAAAAATAATATGATCAGTAATTGGAGACAGACTCCCACAACCGCTCATCCAATTCATCAAGGCTTCCCCAGTAGACCACCAAAGTATTATTATTCTTATTATTATTAAACTCTTTATTTGTACTATAAACATATAAAAAAGAATAAAAAAAGAAAGAAGAATAGAAAGTACACGAATAGTTGCGACCTGCATCTACAGCTTTCTTGCTATGTCTATGCTTTGTGTCGCTCGTCATCCAGCGTAGCATAGCATATCCTGGCTCTCTTCTATTTCTTTTTTTTATTATTATCTATTTTGAATTGTTATTTGTTTCTCTATATTAAAATTAATGATACGGTTGGCTTAGAACTAATTCATTCGTTTCTCATACAGATAACACTAACACGAATGTTAATGCTAATAAACGTTAAGTGTGCTAAGCTGTTGCTGAAGTGAATAAATAAATAAATAAATAAATAAATAACATACGAAGATTTTTTTTCTCGCCCTTAGTAAAAAACAAAAAACACGATGTACATACATAGAGGCGTCTGAGATAGTTATCCTATCTCAGTTCAGTTAGGATTCAGTTATCCTCGACTTCTTATAGATATTATTATAGTTTAAAGAAAAATGAGACAAAAAGTGCACGACATATTCAAATACGTGGCATACATTAACACCGATTGTAGCAATTTCAAATTGTTTTTATATGTTTCAGTATATTTTTTAGTCTCTCACTATATTTTTTAAAAATATCATATGAACTGGAAATTCACATCTTAAGGTGGCGCTGTACGAGCGTGGGAACTAAGTAATAGGTATTTTTTGTCTCAACTTACTATAATGCGAATAACCGAAGACAGAATGCGACACAACACATTCGCGACACTTATCAACTCGCGAAAATAATAAAACATACGCCAGCAATTACAATATTTTAGAAAAAGCTTTATAGATGGTAGCTACTGACATTCCAGTTTCAAATCTACATTAAAAGTAGGATGTTTCCATGGAAAAATATTTTTGGATTTTAGTCAGTATTTACAAAGAATTCAACCGGCGAAAATGTCTCAAATTCTGAACATTTTAGAAATTAATTATACTAGATATAAAATTAATTTCAGTTTTTTGTTGCTATGCAAACCTTTATATTATGTCTCAAAAATGTCAATTTTTTTATGTATTGCTACGACCTATAATTAATGAGTAATCATGGAATTACCTAGTATGGAATAAGTAAGCTGTTCGAGTTGGAAAGTTCCCTCTTAAGGGCTTCACTGAGGCAAATGACCTTTACTATAGAACTCGCTGGCGGCGGATCCAATTCAACAGGCCTAGAAATGGTGTTTTTTTGTTTTTACCATTAGAACAATACACAAAATAAAAAAAAATATTAATACAATTTTTTAATCTGATATTAACTTATTAATAGGTACAGGATTCATATGCGTGCAATAAGCCGTTTTCGAGAGAATTTTCCATAAAAGTCAAATTGTTCTTGTTTTCTAACTTTTTTTGTGGAGTTTCTATTACTTTAACGAAAATTCTAATTAATACAATTGGTTCTTCGCATGTTTAAGTATAATATATATTTTTTTCAAAGCAATTGTCTTGTCCATTTCTTGTAACATCTTCATTAAACAATGGATATTTTTAGTATTTAGGGTTTGTCTCCCCCTTAAACGAAAATCGTAAGTTATGTTAAGTTATACGTGCGGAACGAAACAATAAAGACATTTACTTAAAGGTTACAATTTAATTTATATTTTTTTTGGAATTTCTTGTGTTTTTGGAATATTTAATTGCATCAGTCTGCATCAATGAAGTTTTCCATAATTAGGTAAAACGTTTAAAAAATTGCTACAGGAACTAAAATTTTCTGCAAGCAACTACAAACAACTAGAGGGTTAGTGTCAGGAATAAAGTCCCTGACACTGACACCCTAGTTGTTATCGGGGTTATCAGTGAGATTAAGTTTTCGTTGGCCAGACTAGTAGTAGTACTAGACTAGTACAGCACTATAGTTTAATTATAATAGACAGTAATAATCACGACAACAGTCTTTCTGTAGAAGCAATACCAAGTGCTCCATTGCGTAGTTTAGAAGAACTAGATCCTAAGTCACTCGATACAAACACAATCATTCTGTTCATTTACAGCGATGTGTTGAAATAGGTTACAAGGTACTCTTCAGAAAAAAATATCTGAAACTATTTTCCATTCGTTTTCTTATAGAATTTGAATTATTTGCTTTTTGTCTAGTAATTGTAACTAAAATGTACTCTACCGAATACGTAATTGGAGTCAGTTTCCTTTAACGGCTTAACTTAAACCTACCAAATTACTCCTCAGTAGAATATTTAATTTAAATTCTGCTTGTACCATTGGCAAAGTAATCTTCAGAATGTTTCTGAATTTCGAAACAGTCTGGAAACGAAACAATTTTCAGTTCGGGTCAGTTTGGAAAACTAACATTCTGTCGCTAAATCTTATTAAGATTGAGGGACAATAACGAGAAAACTTTTACTTGATAAATAGATCCAAAAGTTTCGAAGAATATAAACGATGCGTCCAAACGACACTTGTTCGACTATTCCTCCTACTCATCATCGTATAGGTATCTTTTATGTAGAATGAAATATTGACATGATTTATTTAAGTATATACACCAATAATGACTGTATGTACCAAATGTAATTTTACTTGTATAAACAGACACATTTTGAGGATCGTTAATGTTGGTAAAAATGTGGAAAATTTGAGCAATATACATCTGTACATCATCAACATCATCTCAACAGTAGAACGTCCACTGCTAGACAAAGGACTACCCTCTAATTTTTCAAAAGGACCGATCAGAAGCAGCCTGGATCCACCGTCGACCTGCAGCCTTATCAGCTTGTGGGTGCACCTTGTGGGTGGACGTCCTTTTTTTACGTTGGGAAATCCATCATGGATACCCAGCAGCGAAAAGACGCTGTGGGTTATGCCGGACTCCTACCGGCTAAAACCCAACGACTTTCTAGCGCGGCCGTAGTTGGGCGCGGTCGCAGGAACGTTCTTACACAACTTCGGCGACCCGCGGACTACGCTCCCTGTCGGAACCTCGGCGTATTCGAAAGCGGAGGTACGCCGGGTGGGTGGACGTCCTACTCTGTGATTGCCGGTCCGTGGCCTTCACTCGAGAACGTTCCGGCCCTAGATGCCGTTGGCTCTCCGTACTATTTTTCCTCCCCATTGCCACTTCAACTTACTAATCCGCCGTGTTATATCAGTAACTTTAGTTCGTCTATGGATCTTCCTCATATCTGATTCGATCTCGCAGTGTAACTCTTCTTCCATAGCTCGCTGAGCGACGTTGAGCTTTCTTACGAGGCCTATAGTTAGAGACCACGTTTCAGAGCCATATGTCATCACTAGCAACAAACATAATATAATTGCATATCTCTATATATAAAAATTAATCCCCATTTCCCTTGGTCACGGCATCATACGTGAACGGGTAGACCGATTTTAATTCGGTTTTCACTAATGGAAAGAGGGATAAACGGGGAATGTTCTTATATATAAAAACTGCACCCCGGGCGAAGTCGGAGCGGGTCGCTAGTATAATATAGATATAAAGTTGTTGTCCGCCTTTGTTTGTTCTTCTAAACCACCCATCGGATTTTAATAGGTACGGTTTTCACTAATGGAAAGACGATAAACGACGAAGGTATGTGCTCTTAATATTGCCAGTAGCGGATCGCTAGTTATTTATAGGTGCTATAAATTTTAAAATTTATAAGGAGCTTTCTTACTAAATCTATTATGTTAATCGACAGACAGGCTGACGGTCCACTTGATGGTAGGGGTTACCGTTGCCTATAACACAAGCACCTATATAATATACAGTAGGATTAAGGATAAGGGATTAGGAGGAGATAGGGAAATGGACTCTGGCATACCTTACTCACTCACCGAAACACAACAGCACACGTGCTGTTATTTCACAAAGGTGTTCTGTAAGGGGGTGGTTACTGTCAAAAACGAAACGCATTGCGCCCTGCCACTATTTTCTAGACCAAGATCAGCGCCCGCTTTGAAAATTTCATTTCCAATTGTATGAGTTTTGTCTCGACATGTTCGTTAGCAAATCAACAAAGTTAAAGCATCACAGAAACCAGAATGTTAGAAATTGTAACAAATTGATATAACTCAACAAATTTACTGAGCGCAGCCAACCCGACAACAATAAATCGACGGCTGCGAGGCGGCACTGTGTTTCTTTAACTTCATCCATCTAGTCTAGATGTTATATAACTAAAAACTGTTACTAGCTTTAATATCCGCACTCGTTTATCGGAACTTTAAAGCTGAAATTTCAACGTGTTTCTAGATAATTGAAATTGTTACAAAGTTGCCGGATACTGGATGTTTCTCGTGGCACACTGACGACGGACGCCATGAATTTTCACAAACCTCCAACGAAATTAAAAATTTGTTTGAAATGTAAAAAGTGTTATTTATTTATTTTACAAAGCTAAAGTTAAATTGACGTGGGTATGCCGCATATTCCTCGCGGGTTGGTGCAGGTATATTCAGACAAATTTTCTCAAGCAATCAAGACACATTTTCTGTCAAAGTGAAGACGACTTTATTTGTTTTTTTTTTTTTTATGTTATGTCGACAGACAGGCTGACGGTCCACTTGATGGTAGGTGGCTACCGTCGCCTATAACACAAGCAACGCTACAGGTGCCGCAAGTGCGCTGCCGACTACAGTAGGATTAAGGATAAGGGATTAGGAGGGGATAAGGAAATGGGCTCTGGCATCCCTTACTCACTCACCGAAACACAACAGCACATATGTATATGCTGTTATTTCACGGTGGTCTTCTGTAAGGAGGATTGTTTAATTTTTATATGTAAGTTTATCTTCTAATATATTTTATTTATTAATCTATCTTATTAATCTGTGTTATTAATATTTGTTTATATTAAATTTACTAGTATTTACTTATTGGAATGTAAGTTTATGATGATTTTTACCACCCACATTGTTTTATTTTTCATATTTAATTTTCCTTACCCTAAGGTGAAGAAAAATAGGCCTAGGCCCTAGGCTAGGCTGGAAATACCCTAGGCCTGGAAGAAATCGCTATAAAGCGATAAGGCCGCCTTTTGTGCTATTACTTGTTGTTTCTTTCTTTTTTAATTCTTTTTTATGTATTATAGTACAAATAAAGAGTTTTAATAATAATAATAATAATTTATTTGCGATGACGATGGGTAATTGATACCAGGGATGACATTTAATTTTCTTGTTCCTTCATGTCCAACCGGTATTCGGTGTGCAAATCTTGACATCTTGAAACTCCAAACGTGGAATATTTAATTTTTACTGATTAGTTTTCTTTTATTGACATATCGAATGTACATTATTACTTCGTTATTACTATTTTGACTTTCATAATTCCTTAAATTTTAAGTCATGCTTTGCTTCTCGTCCTTATCTGTACTTTACTGTCATTTACTGTTATATTTACTGTCAGTGGCGTAACTATAGGGTGGCAGGGCTGGCAAAATGCCACGGCCCCCCGACCCAAGAGGGCCCCGGCCCGAGAGGCCGAGAGCTCAGAAATAAATTCTATGGCCCGATCTTTAAAATTTGATGACACTTTTGCGGTACGGAAAGCTCGAAGAAAAGATTTTTCTTAATAAATATCTTATTGAAATTAAATTGTTATTTCATTGTAAATGTATAAACCCATGCTCTTGAAAATAAAATTGTTATTAGTGTTGGATAACTACTTAAATGGTTTATTAAAATTAAACTAAGTACAACGTGACGATTTTTACTGATAGGGCCCCATCAAAAGAATTTGCCACGGGCCCCAGATGGTATAGTTACGCTACTGTTTACTGTTATGTTTCTGTGAGTGAGTAAGGAATTACAGATCCCATTTCCCTATGTTTAATTCTATTAAAGTTGGTAATACCTACACTTGCAGCACAGCTGTGGCGTTTTTGTGTTAATAGTAAACTTACTATCAAGTACATAGTCAGTCTGTCTGATGACCTATATATTAAAAAAAAAATTGATGACGGTAAGAGCTTACTCATCAAAACACCATAAAAGGCTGTGTCCCATTTAATTATTTATAATATTTTGAGCGTTTATTTGGCTTTTGATCTTAGTTCGGTCTTCCTTATAATAAGTCTCGTAAGGATTTAAGGCTTTCACAATGATTTTAGTGAACACAGGCATTGTTTTCTCTCGCAGAAGCAACATAATAAGAGGACGTGAGGTCGGAACAAATGAAATGTCTGGGGCGACATCGGCTCCTTATTGCAAACGTCTTTTGTGCAGTCTCTAACCTTAACTTACGTAAGAACTGCTCGTGACATTCCTTTAATAATGTTCTCCAACCAAACATTTTATTGGAGTAAATAAAGATAATATATTTTTAATGATATATAGTACCGCAGAGTATTAAAGACCTAGTTAAGGGAGATTTCAAATAAAATAAAAAAATATATAGCAATTAATCAACAGGTTTTATTTCTAATTCGAACGAAATATAAACATAAAATGGTAACTTCTACAATAAACAAAAACTAATTTAAAGCTTTTTAGAAACGTGTATACTCTGTTAAATAAGGCTCGCGTCTTTAACAGTCACAATTATTTAAATAACTAACAATATTTGGAATTTGACATGAAGAAAATTATACTGCATGTCCGGTATGATATCATGAAGCTCCCGAGCACACTCTCCGAAGTGCACCTTATAGATTACACATAGACAGGCAATTTTGTGACTATGCGCCCCAGGCTCTACAGCTTCTGCGGAAGAGTGTTAGTCCAACCTCGCTACTTCACCAATAGCGGATGAGGAGGACGCCAAGAGGTTTAATCGATAGGTCTACCCCACTACCATCGGAGTCCGACATAACCCACCGGTCTGTTCCCAGGCCGGTGGGTATCCATGATGGATTCCTCTTTTTTTAAAAAAAAAAAAAAGGCTCTACAGCTTAGTTCTTATTAGTGTATAAAAGCTTATTTTAAACTGAATTAATAAAAAATAAACACATCAAAAAAGTCTAAGCAACACTTTCTTCCCACTTCAGCTGACTGATTCTTTGGGCTATATTGACTGACCACTCTAGTTTTTTAGTTCTTGCAACAGTATATCATGAAAAAAATCCTTACAGATCGCAGACTGCCCTCAGAAACAGTTATTAGGCAGCTCAGAAACCATCATAAACACCTTAAAAAAATAGATATCCTAAATAATAAAAATGCGAGAGTGAGTTTGTTTGTTACGTAATTTCCTATCCTCTCCCAATTCCTTATCATAATACTAATAGTAGTACAAATATGCTGACGGCCATAGGGCCGTCAGCATATTTGTAGCAACTGTGGCGTCACTTGATGGTAGCCTAACAAAAAAACATAAAAACACACGTTGTCTGGGAAAGGAAATGCGATACATTTATTCCAGACGATTAATAAAAACATTATGAGCAATAAATATTGAATAAGTCAAAAGGGGATGCGGCAGAAGCTAGTGTGTATATAAATTCCGTTATAATATTAAATTCTGTTAGCAAATCAAAAATCTGTAAATAAATAACCATAAAATTCGCAGCGAAATTGTTCAATCGCAACAGAATGCAATCGTCAGAACAATATGGTTGAAATCGAACGGTAACAATTAAGAATAAGTTGAGAATTCGATTTATTCGGATTGAAAATAACTTCGGTACCTTCTCGGCTTTATCATCAGTTTAACGGTCTGCAATACAAGATCGTGTTCCAATGAAAGTTAGGCCGTTAGTTAGGGTGCTCATCTAACGTTCTGATATAAGGTTCCCGGGTCCGATTCCCGGCAGGGTCAACTTTGGAAATGAACTTTTCAAAGTTGGATCTGGTCTGGATCTGGGAAGTAGTCGCAGGGCACACTGTGTTTCGTAGTCATTTGGGCAGCCCGTCTGGTGGCAGTAACCACCCCCTTACAGAAGACCACCGTGAAATAACATCATGTGTGCTGTTGTGTTTCGGTGAGTGAGTAAGTGATGCCAGAGCCCATTTTCCTATCCCCCCCCCCCCCAATCCTTAATCATACTGTGGTCGGTAGCGCTCGTGCAGCACCTGTGAGGTTGCTTTTGTGCTAGCACCCTAGGTGTAGGGCGGGCTAAACCCCCTTTGGGCCGCCCACCCTTAATGCCGTAAATATGAGCGGCCACATGAGCAGGGGTTATCCGAGAGTTTCAGGTGGAAGCGGTATCCCACTCTGCGGTAGGTTGTGTCACGGAGAAGAAGTTATGGGGTGCTTCAGAGATAAAGCCCCTCGCTGAGTGCCCGCTGCGAGAGGTAAAGTATGGGCGGCTCGTGCCGCTTCGCCCAGGGGCGGCGGACATGGGGTCGTCCGCCGTCATCACAACACTAGGCAACGAGGGGAGACGTATTGTGTGTTTTCGGCACGTCTCTCCACGGCGCGGAGGTAAAACTCCACGCCTAATCCAGGTGGAGCCCGCAAGTGTGCGGGCCTCGTCTGGCGGAGGAGGCAGAAGCGTGTTTTCCACGATCCCTTACCTCCCCGCCCATAGACAGCGCGAGGAAGCACCGTGGATTTTAGTGGATAGAAATCCCACATATCCCACCGATCTCCCCGTGGTTGGTGGAGATCTAGCTCGCAGATCTAACCACGCAAAAAAAGGTAGAGAAGTAGTCATTGTTGGATAACGTTAATATTATTATGCTGCTGTATGTTTTTGTGAGTGAGTAAGAAATGGCAGTGTCCTTTTGCCTATCTATCCCTTCCTAATCCCTTATCGTTTATAGTAGGTATACTAATTACTTGTAATAGTATGCGACGGTAGCGACCTACCATCAATTTAAAAAAAAAATGATGTACATACACTCGAACGAATGAACTCAAAGCCACTCATAGAAAATATTCTGTTGAAATATCTCACCGTAAAGACAACACTCTAAAATTGCTTTGAATGGCCTCTGTTTGTTGAAGAGGAACATCGAGTCAGTTTTCAATCGACCCTGCTACCGCACCCCACCGGTGTAAGTACTGCGACAGGTGGAAGGGAGATGCTATTATTAGTTAGTTACCTACATTTTGAACCCATATAAAGAAATGTCAACGATGTTAGATAAAAATAGAGGATTTGATTGTGATCCAGCCAAAGTGTTTATAGTGTCGAATATTTTCGATTGTAAAAAATTGACTTCATTTTTTTGTTGGTGGTGCATTTAATCAAAGGGCGAGGAAATGAAGGAAAATCTGCCACCTATTCTTCCACCGGCGAAGATTGCAAACGAGGCCGTCATACACAGAGTCCAGAAGCTCCAATACTTCACCACTTCAGTGATTACACTCGCGGAGCGAGAAGCGGGACCAGATAAATTACAAGCCTGCCTGATAATATTATAGGATAAAATAAATTCAAATCTCGTTACTAGGCAAAAGTTTATTTGTTACTAGGCAACGCTTCTTGCCTAGTAACAAATAAACTTTTGCCTAGTAACGAGATTTGAATTTATTTCATCCGCTAATATTATCAGGTAGGCTTCTTAATTACTAGGCAAGAAGCGTTGCCTAGTAACAAATAAACAAATTGTTTAACATATAATAAATAAATTATAAGTTATACATTATATATTAAACAGTTATAAATAAAGCTAGTTAAAAATAAATAAAATAAACTATTAGTTTCTGTATTATACGAGTTTATTCTGTTGAAATGAAACGACTTTTAGTTAAAATCACTAACGATCCCCACCGAGATGGTATTACAATTTTCAGTGCTTCACGTGGGGCGCGTTTCACGGATGTTTTACGGTTGTAATGAAGGGGGCGACGCGCTACACTAATTGGACGGTTGTCAGGTGAATGCAGCTCGGTTCTGTGTCAAGTTGCTAACGGACTGACACTTGTGTGCGTGAATGTACGAAACATGTTGCGACATGCGAGCACTGCAAATATGTTTGAAAATTGAAATGAAAATAACGATTTTCAGTGCTACTAAGCGTGCTTACTATTTATTCTATACAATAAGAACCAACTATAGGAAAAAAATCATACTTCACCAAAGTATCGATAGATTTACAACTTATGCTAGGAACATAC
Source organism: Bembecia ichneumoniformis (assembly GCA_910589475.2). Classification (NCBI taxonomy): domain Eukaryota; kingdom Metazoa; phylum Arthropoda; class Insecta; order Lepidoptera; family Sesiidae; genus Bembecia; species Bembecia ichneumoniformis. Next base: position 2,745,899 of record OU342537.1, on the reverse strand, counting down.
TAGAACACACTTGTAAGTGTGTAGAACACACTAGAACTCATTTAAGTATATTTATTATGAATATATTTTTAATTTGATTTAGTAAAATTCTTACCATTAACAATGGAATGTTCTGGAAAAAGCGTTCGAGCCGGCAGAAAGTCTCGAATGTCTCACCCTATCGATGGTAGCCACGCCCCTTCCCGATCGGTGTCAAAGAGGATTGGTGCCAAGTATAAATAAGGGAGCCAGCGGGCGAGATGAGTTTGTGCGATACAAGCTATTCGAAAGCGACTCTTCGGAGCTGTTGGGAAGTTATCTGCGACAGTGAATCGGCGACACATTAATCACTGACGACGTTTGGCAAGTTTAACGGTTTCATCGCACAAGATTAGTGATTTTTGTGAAAATAAATAGTTCGTTTCGCCCTTACACGGCATTTTAACTCACCCTGCACGTAACAAATCATTTTAAAAATAATAAAAAAAAGTATATTGTCAACTACTGCCATCAAGTAGACCTGACCTGTTTTTTAACAATAATATCTTTTTTATGTTACGAGTAAGATCGGCAGACAGGCTGACGGTCCACTTGATGGTAGGTGGCTACCGTCGCCTATAACACAAGCAACGCCAAAGCTGCTGCAAGTGCGCTGCCGACCACAATAGGATTAAGGATAAGGGATTGAAAAGGAATAGGGAAATGAGCTCTAGCATCCCTTACTTCACTCACCGAAACAAAACAGCACACGTGCTGTTATTTCACGATGGTCTTCTGTAAGGGGGTTACTGCCGTCAGACGGGCTGCCCAAATGACTGCGAAACGCAGTGTACCCTGCCACTACTTTCCAGATCCAGACCGGAGACAAAAGTTCATTTTTCAAAGTTGACCCTGCCGGGAATCGAACCCGGGAACCCTAGAACAGAGTGTTAAGGCAAGCACGCTAACCACTCATCCAATGGGCTCGTCTACTAACAGAACAAAATCTACTGCATATCACGACATACGTCATGCAAATTATAATGACAACGAAATTTTGTAATAAGCAGGCGATTTTCTTTGTGGCAAGCATCTGTTCCGTTTGTGATTTCTCCATCACTCAACAGTTTTAAAGAAACACGTCATAAAGATAGTATAAGTGGTAGACTACATGAAACCCCTATGGTGTGTTTCATAAGATCCTCTTGCTCTCTAAAGGTTCGCATTCGACCAACAACCAGCATTCGACAGGCTTTTAGCTGAATGGCTGTGCAACGCGGATTTGTGTCAAGAAGCTAAAGGCTCTGATGTACGTATATATGTTCATATCCTATACTAGATTTGAGCCTACTTAATGTGCAGATTCTATTGCGTTACGAAGTTGTGTTACATATTTCAGTAATCTGATAAAATATAACCAATGATAGCCTAGTGGCTTAAAAGCTTGGCTTGACAAAAAGCAGTCGTAGGTTCAAATCGCAGTTTTGCACCGCTAAGGGATTTTTATTTTAAGTGTGGGTTTGAAATAAATGATCACTTAGGGATGAACTTCCGAAAAGCACATACCGCTGATCGATCTGAAATTTGATATAATAACGTGGTTTAACCTCCTAGTAACGAATTGTAATGAAAATTGGCGCAAACGCCATTTTCAATATTAAAATCGAAGAAGAATCTCTCTTCTTTTCGATTTAGATTATGTTAGCTTTCCCTCGGAGTTTAGGAATTGTGGGGCGTCTTTTTTATACCTAATAACCCAAAACCTCTCCTGCCCGATTCCTCTATCAGATCAAATCCGATAAGTCTATTTTTCATGGTGTCCCGTAAAGTACCCTAAGTACAGTAAATCAGTTGTCGCCGCCTCTATGCTGGCGGGGTGCGGTCCATGGGCCTGTACGGGGCCCCATCTGTGTGGACCGCCTGACCGTTCGTAACAGATCCCTTTTGCCTTTTGCGTATTGATAAAACGAAGTTTACATTAAACATAAAAACAACTATTGTTAAAATGTTTCACTTTACACAAAGTCCGATAAAAGCTATTCAAACTAACGCAAATAAATTCTCAACTATTTCTCAGGAAACAATTGCACGAAACGCTAGTGCACCGGAACGAATTACTGTGACAAATACTTAGTGCACCTAATATTTCGTTCCACTCTTATCCCGTAATCCACCTGTAAGGATTAAACTCTCCTCTGTTTCACGTTCAAGACGGCATATTCATCTTCCCTCCGTCGTAAATAAGGCCGGGACGTAATAAAAAACGAGTGGCCTCCTGAAATTTTCAGCGGAACATTACGCTTTCGCTGAAGATGCTGCCGGCTTTTTTGATACACTGAAATCCCTCGCTTTTACTCTTATTTTTTGTAACAGTATATGTTCATTGTAATCTATCATGTAACTCGTATACGAATACGTCATAGTTTTATTTGTAGAATTGAGTGTTTTACTGTATCAGCCTGTGTACGAGTTAGTTACATATAATGTAACATGTTACAGTGTACAACACGTTTATTAATTTTGAGAATGGATGATTTATGGGATAATTTATTTTATTTTTATTTATTTTTATTTACACACACAAACTTACAATCTACCATTACAGGTTTTCACCCAATGCGGTAGTGTAGCAACAATCATTAATATAAATGCAAACTAATTCCTAATATTCATAACTAATTACGTATAGTGCTATTTTTGTGAATTCATTCAGAGTACAACAAAAAACATCCAATCTACTGTGTATACGGTTGAGGATATGAAGCGCGCTATTATTATATAATGCTATTACTAATCTTTACATAACCAACTACATATACACTTAAGAGAGAGAGAGAGAGAGAGAGAGAGAGAGAGAGAGAGAGAGAAAGACAAGCAAACACAAATAAGTGTACACATAAATACATCTTTTATTTTGCCTAATTTCCAATCCAACAGAAAAGAATTAGGTCTAGGAGCGATTCAAGACTAGTGACAATTGAGATTCGTTCGCTACGTAGCTAGCCGAACATTCGCCTCAATGGTCGAAGATTTTTTATTGATAAAACTTAAGCTGTTCAATAGCTACTAAAAAAAGATAAACAGTTCATAAACAAATGAAAAAAACGTACTATAAACTGTTGCAACCGTCCGAAGCTGGGAGGTCGCTAGTTTGTGATAAATTAAAACAAAATTAGCTGGAATTTGGGGCGTACTGTACATGCCAAGAAAATAAGAAATTAATGAACTAAAATTATTTCAAATGGATATATCTGTTATTAAAATTTAATAATACACGTTGAACACATTTTAATTTGGATTCAGACAACCGATAGTCCAGGTGACCTATAATTATAACACTGATAGCTTTTTGGAGATTATGTGGAGTAATAATACTCCCCGTGTAGTATGTGCAGGATTGTATTTCATTATAAAATTACGCTATTTATATACCATTTTTAAATTAGCATAACGATAAGTATCAGGTATGCGGTGACATATGCCTGTACTTGAGACAGCAAAACCGCAGTGTGCGCATGTTGCTTGTATCACCGCGCGCACACTCCGCAGCGATGCGACAACATAAATATGCGGCACGTGGGTATTTTTCCTTTTTGCACCGGCGACTCCGGGAAGAAAACATCTCGTCGATTATTTCGAAGAGTTGGCTGCGACGGCAACTGCTGGGCTGGCTCCTATTCATCCTCCGTCGTGAATCCAGCGATAGTGAACCACGCTGATAAACAGAGCTATTCCGATTTATCTGTTAATAGCTTGTCTTTATATTACTTTCCACACCTTCACTTGGTACGATAGCTATAGCTTTTTAGGTCTTTGAATAATATTTGAAAGAGTATCTGAACTAGACAGACTCTTATTTAAATAGAGCTAAACTAGATTTAGAGCACATTGAAATAAGTGACGTAGTACAAATTGTTTTGTCGATCGATGGGGTCAAGAAAAATATTTGTATGCATGAACATAACTGTATCTATGTCTTGTGGTGTATGCGTTTATTTACTATCTTCTTGACGCGGGCAATACAGTCTCGTGCGCACCACGTCAGTGTCGGGAGTATTACGAGAGCGATAAGCGACAGTAGACGTGTTGGTCGTCCGCCCATTTAGTGCACGTCCGAGCCTGTGACTCATCCCACGACCAGGGGCTGCTACATGTCTTATTCAAGCTTTTTTGTGGTATGTATTCTATGTATTATTTCCAAAAAATATATTTCTGTATATTTATCAATTATCTAGTTTATCAAATATCTAATTTGGGGCTGCGTGACTTATCTTAAAGCCTAGAAGCATGATTTAAGTGATCATGAGGTGGAAACAAAAGAAAAATTAAACGAAACCACAGCCTCACACACAATTTCGAGTGACAACAATGATGTAATAGCTGAATGAAAAAATACTTTCATCTCGAATTGCGGTTATCCCCAGTGCAATAATAAAACAAGTTGAATTTTACGAGGACACTACAGGCAACAAAAGAAGCTTTTACGAGCGCATAAATTAAACGTGAAACTATCTTCGTGAATAACCCTCTTTATTACGAGTTGTGGGACTAAGTAATCGCTTTATTACAACTTCATTATGTTCTTTGAATGGATCGTAGTAATAAGTTAATGCACTTGAAAAAATGGCTACGACTTGTCATTCAGATCAATATACACACATATATGACATAGTATATTGAAATTACAAGGCTATAGTGGTAAACCTTTTTGGTTTGTATAAGTAACTCTTTTTTTATCGCTACTTTGTCCGCGCTACCCTTTTTTTAGGTGTTAAATCATTTATTGCTCATAAGATCTTTTTGTAAAGCGTTGAATTTTTCATTTTTATTTTAAGAGGGCACTTTCCAAATTACTCCAATTTACTTATTCCATACTACGTAATTCCATGATTACTCACTAATTGTAGGTCGTAGGAATACATAAAAAAACGTGACATTTCTGGGATATAATATGAAGGTTTGCATCGCAAAAAAAAACTGAAATTAATTTTAAGTATAATATATATGTATATAAAAACCATGATTTAATATCTAAATTTAATATTAAGACTTAAATTAAATTAAAATAAAAACTAAAATTACCTAATCTAAAAATAAAATGTACCAGCCAATGTACCAGCTATATTAGAGCCTGCAGGCATCCCGAGAAACGATGACAGGAGACCGGATAGGATGTCCCTGATTCCCTGGAGATTGGGAAGAGTGCTGGTGTGGGATGCTACCTGTGTGGACACACTAGCCCCTTCGCATCTCCATGGAACATCCACTAAGGCAGCAGCCGCAGCAGAGGCGGCGGAAAAAAATAAAATTTCTAAATATAGTGGCCTCGGCGCCGAATATGGTTTTGCACCATTCGGAGTCGAGACACTCGGTCCGTGGGGCCCTGCAGCAATGAGCCTCTTCAAAGACATCTCGAAGAGGCTTATTGATGCGACGGGAGACCGAAGAGCTGGCACTTTCCTCGGCCAACGTATTAGTTTGGCCATTCAACGAGGAAATGCTGCCAGCGTACTTGGTACAATGCCGCAGGGTCCATTTTTATATTATTAGTTTTAATCAATTTAGTATTAATTTATTTTTAGATTAAGTATAATTAATTTCTAAAATCTATAGAATCTGTGACATTTTCGTTAGTTGAATTCTTGTAATTACTGACTAAAATCCAAAAATGTTTTTCCATGGAAACATCCTACATTGAAAATGGGATGTCAATAACTACCATCTATAAAGGTTTTTGGAATTGCTGGCGTATGTTTTATTATTTTCGCGAGTTGAATAAATGGCGCGAATGTGTTGCGTCGCATTCTGTCTTCGGTTATTCACATTATAGTAAGTTGAGACAACAAATACATTGTAGTAATCTGGGTGGGTCGCTAGTTTATTATAAATTACAAGTTATTTATTCCTATCAACTTTTGTATTTTCATTTTCAACCCTCTCGTTACTTATAAAATGAGAAATGCCGAATAAAATATAAATTTTCAACGGAAATTCATATGATATTCAAATAGTTATAGAAGACTAGATTACGAGTAGTCAGCAAATTCGTCCTGCGTCCCTCGGGAACAAAGGTTTTTCGGGTGAAATCTAGCCTTTTTATGATGATCGGTCGAGTATTTACGGTGTAATAGCGTGACAAACAAACAAAGAAAGTCGTTTACGCATTAATTTTATTAGGATATATTTTAAGGCTATTGAGTACAAATACAAATAAAATTAATCCACACACAATAAATTAAAATCAAGTGTACGTTTGTAATGTTAAAATAACTGCTTTATACGAAATGTATATCAAAGAATATACCTCAATTTTTGTCTGTCTGTCTCTCTGTTTGTTCTGGCTAGATTGATTTTGACGGGACTTTCACTGGCAAATAGCTGATGTTATAGGGAGTAACTAGAATACTTTTATGTTATAAAAATAAAAAATACATTATGATATATACATGTTGTGTCCGGTACGTACGGCGCGCGGTGCGCACGCGGCAGGATTCAGTTACAACGAAGCTTTATTTCTTTGTTTGTAGTAAAAAAAAATTGAATTGAACCCTATATTTAAAAATCCGCTCCTCAACTAACAATCTTCTTCTTTTTATTTTTGTATAAACGTTTCTAAAGTTAACCAAAAAAGGAACGGAATTTTTTTCAAACACGCTTTAAGGGATTTTCGGGTATTAAAACTGATAGCACGTATGGCAATACTAAAACTCTTCTTACAGAAAACCTCCGTAAAAGATCACAAGTCATTAAGTTCTAGCCGATAATCCTCATCGATTTTTTTCCTTTTATTCTGTTCCCTTAAACAAAAATAAAAAGAAACAGTTTCTCGAATCTACCTACCATAAGAGAGGAGATTGCCAAAACTTGTAAAAATTATAAAAATCGTCTGAGGGCTCATCCGAATGAGCTAGCCCAAAAGCTACTTTCCAGCAATCCACTTAAAAGATTAAAAAGGTCACATATTCTGGAGCTGGACGAAAAGTTCTCTTCCAGCTAAGTTCAACCGGAGGAGCAAACATTAGCTCATTCTTTTTCATTAAGAGTGGTATTCTTGAAGGAGGATACTCTCACAATTTAAAAATATAAATAACAAATCCGAATATAGTTCAGACTGATTGCGGATAGAATAACAAAAAAAAAAAAAGTTTCCTTTGTGGTTAGATCTAAGTGCTGGATGTCTACTTGTGCAGCACACTTTCATATAAAAAAGTTGTCATACATTTTCCAATGTCGTCAATCTATAAATTCTAAAACCAATAAATCATTATAAGGTTGAGCACATGGAATAATTCTACTGTAGTCACTGAATTAGGCCTAAAAATAGATATTTTTTTTTTAAACACTCCCTATAATACAGGCGCACTCATTCATACAGGTGTGAAGCGTCTCATTAGCTGACAACCTACATTCTACTTGACTTACCTCTGCACAGCTGGTTGCGTGTTGCACAGCTAAACAAAGCTCTCGTTAAGGGTTATGTAATTAGGTGAAAACATCTCGTACAATCATGAATTTGTCATATAAAATAATGACATATGAAAAAAAAAAATAGTGAATGTAGTTACTGGTTGAGCCAAAATATGTAAATCGAACTATTTTTTATTTAAATACTATGTTACTTATTTAGGATGATCAGAGTCAGTGAAGAAATTCAATTTGGGGTTTAGATATCTGACACAGAAATAAACCATTCCGATCAGCTGGCTACAAAGGTATACATTTATACATAATATATACTCTATATATATGCATACATACTGTTACGACTAACTATGGAACGTTCTGGAAAAAGTGTTCGCGCCGGCCGAAAGTCTCGAACGTCCCATCCTATCGATGGTTTGTGAAAATAAATCGTTCGTTTCGCCCTTACATGCCATTTTAACTCAACCCGCACGTGACAATACATACATATACACACACATATATACATAAATAATAAAATTGTGAACGAGCCGTTCTGTACATTAAATACTTTTTCAAAAAACTATTTGTACGTACACGTTGTACTTACCCGAGGTCAAAAAATGATTTTCAGAATTTTTGTTGCGGTCTCGGCTAGTATATAATATTGTAAGTATATATATATGACTTAAATAACCCAAATTAAGGCGAATTATAAATATAGGGTCATATTCTTTGAAAGACTTTCCCCTCCAGGACATATTACTTTTAAATTTAAAACACCTCTTAAAGTCAAAGACTGGAAAATACGAAAGTGCTGTTGTACTATTGCACTCAAATTATAATAATTATGTTCATCTAAATGTTGCATTATGTTCCTACATTGTTTGTATGTTTCATTTATCAATTTTTATTGTAAAAATCTACTTTTTTTAATTTAACCATATTTAAGCAGTGGATACTACATGATAAAATATGAAATTTTATTCGGATTTCTTCTTTCTTTAAAGTTTACAAAAACAAAGTACCGCCGAGGCACATTTGTTGTGGTAGTTATTGAATATAAAATTTTTAAATAATTATGATTATTATTAAAATAGAAGGAACTACCTTTTTTTTTAACTTCTTTTAATATAAATATAGCCGTCGCTCCTCGTTTTAGCCTTGGTTAAATCAATTTCTGTAAATCTTGAGAAATTTTATTTCGAAAATTTAAGAAAATTTGTTCGGCAATTTAGCTGCGAAAAATTAGCACCTTTTCCAATATTCAGGTTAGACCCAACATAAAAATTCAAATACATGCTATGAGAATACTTTTAATACACGAAAATAGATCAGGAATATCATCCTTTTATAGGGAAAATATAAATTAAAAAAAAACGTAACATTAACATTATACGGCTATCATATCGGAGACATTGTTATTAACCTCAATGACAGAAAATGCGCATCAAAGAGCTCATAAAATTCTCAGCGAAAAAAATCACTAAGCATTATAAGGTTATTGTGGACCGTCACATAACCGCGAATAATGCGGTAATGTTGACGAGTTTGCACGTTAAAACCTCCAGGAAATATGTGCCCGAGTTATTTTAATGTCGAGTAAAACGTGCAAGGAAAATTCATTGCTGCGACGATAATCTGATGCCACCTGAACTCTGTAAACACTACCGCAAACGCATTTTTACTTTTTCCGCAAAATTTCTTACGCGTGCATTTGCATATTTTTATAAAAGGTCGGCAGTGAGGCTGATGACGGTCCACTTGATGGTAGGTGGCACATGCAACGCCATATGTGCTATAAGAAACCTAGTAGGATAAAAGGATAAGTATACAAGGATATTCATGGTGGTCTTTAAGTGAATGGTTACTGCTGCCAGACGGCCTGTCTAATTTACGATTGCGAAACGCAATTTGCCTGCCACAATTTAATACGCTCTATGCCCTGCCACTACTATGTTAAATATGTTGATCAATGTTCAATCCAAAGATATTCAACTGTACAGATCACCTGTTAGAAAGAAAGAAAGAAAGCATCTTTTATTCCTCTAATACAAACAATATATGAACAAATAAACAAACAAACAAACAAATATATAAACAAGTAACGAGAGGAAAACGAACCCTGGCTCAGTATACAGTTGTGGTGCAGACCCCAACACTAATATTCTGCTAGGGATCAGATATTCAAAACATTTACGCGGGACAATTCAGAACACGATTATACAATCAATGGATGAAATTGTCGAAATTTTCCTAAAAACTACTGAAGGATTGAAGGATTCATTAGTTGTCTATAATTTATAGTAGCTAGTTATCTATAATATAGTAATTTTTATAAGCCTTGTTCAGTGTTTAGGAAATTTATTATTATAGTTACAGCAATCACATGAATAAACAAACGTAGGTACTCTATGGAACACAGATTTTTTCAGGAAAGGATTTGCCTAGCATAAGACAACGTATTATGTTCATTTAATGGTTTCTAAACTTTAGCATATTATATTCAATATATATTAACAAATTAATAATACTATATTATTGAATAAACCATTAATTTGTACCAGCTATAATAGGACATAATCAGTGACATAACAATTTCGACTATACTTGACTAACGTCCGCAAAACTTCAGAGGTCTTGTGGCGCGGTTTCTACTAGATAAAAGGTCCTTGTTATCCAAAATTAAATTTTTAGTTCACTAGTGCATCTTTAAGAACATAGATAATGTATAAAATCTATGTTATTAATAAATGAAATATTTAGAATTAAAACACTGAGTTTGTGCTCTAATTTCTAGGTACATAGTTGGTAGTACGTGTTACGACTTGATCTATTTGAGAATAAAGATGTGAAAGTAGAGTTTTATGTATTGCTTTTGCCGAATTCACGCGAGTTCTTTCGTATTTACGAGCAATAAAACAAGATTCCATTAATGTTGTTACACTTTATCGCTGGGGATTGACCGAACTGGTGGATTTTATGTTTTAAATAATGTCAACGTGTATGAAGCTTTTGTGAAAAATTTAGAGTCCACTGAATACTTGTTTGTTTTTTGGAATACATTTGAATACATATATATATTGTATGTCAATATATGTATATATATATATATATGTATATATATATACAATAGGTATATATTTATATGTCAACAAACTAATGTAAAGAGTACTTTAATTAATTTATATATTTATTTGTCTCACGTCCAACTACAAAGTAACACAAAACATCGCCAAAAATATTATGACATCCAAAGATGACTTTCGGAAGTTTGTATAAATTACAACAATAAATCCCTAACTTAGTTCAGTTCACCTCTCTTTTACGTTTTATCATACGTTTCAAGATAAAATTTACTCCTTTAGTCACTAAGTTTCCCATAATTTATAAAATATAAAATCTTATTCCTTTATAATATTTTTTTAATGTTAAGATCGGCAGACAGGCTAACGGTCTATTTGATGGTAGGTGGCTACCGTCGTCTGTCGTCTCCTACAACACAATCAACGCCAAAGCTGCTGCAAGTGCGCTGCCGACTACAGTAGGATTAACGATAAGGCATTGGTAGGGAATAGGGAAAAAGGTAAATGGGAATAGAATGGAAATAAAATTTAAAAAAATACAATGTATATTTCTTATTGTGCTTTGAACTTGGTTATACGTGATAATAGTCAAGAATCGTATAGTTTTATAGTAATTTTATATAAATTACTATAAGACTATAGCATGACTTATAAAATTTGGAAATTTGAGTAGTGGCAGAGCACACTGAATTTTGCAGTCATTTGGGGAACCCGTCTGGCGGCAGTAACCACTCCCTTACAGAAGACCATAATAGAAAAAACAGCATGTGTGCGTGCAGTTGTGTTTCGGTGAGTGAGTAAGAGATTCCAAAGCAAATTTCTTTATCAATTCCTAATCCCTTGATGGTCGACAGCGCACTTGCAGCACCTGTGTCGTTGCTTGTGTTATTGGCGACGGTAGCCGCCTACCATCACGTGGACCATTAGCCTGACTGACGACCATTAGCCTGTCAGAAAAAAATATAATGTTGCAATCTTCTTATTATTATTTTAATGTTATTTTTAACATTTTTATACGATACTTTTTTCGGTAAAATACCAGAGCCCGCAACTTCGTACGCGTGGTATTTAAACTGATTGGAATGAAATAAACACTAAATGTTACGGCAAGCTTGCTACAATACATGAGTGAAAACCACATTCAAATCGGTTAAGCCGTTTCTGAGATTAGCGTGCACAAACGCACAGATAAACCAACAAACATACAAAAATTCTGAAAACTATTTTTTTTAAATCTTTAATACCTATACAGACACGACTCGTTTACGATTTTTTTAGGTAATTTTGTATAAACATCTTCTTTTTTTCTTTCTTCTTCTTTTAAAGGCAACTTAAATATAACACCTTCGGGTATTAAAACTAACAAACGGACATCAAAACCGAACTACAGTAAAATTGCTTGCGTAGCAGCAATAAAATAACGCCCTCCTTTATAAGAGCCGAAGTAATAACGAAGAACTAACATTTTCAAAGTACAATCAACCCTCAATCACCCTCGTTCCCTGCGGGATCTTAAACCAGATGCTGAAAAGAAGGAATTAGTCTATCTCTCAAATGTCCGGGCTCTAAACATATTTACTAACCGTCTCCATTTGTCGAATGCACTTATCACTTTCAGTTTTTACGAGTGCTCTCAGCTTGACTCCATTAAATATATATTTTTATGTTCTGTAAACTTTGCACAGTTTTTTTCATGCAAATACTTCGTCGCTTCGGTTTATCTATAGGTACTAATATTATAAAGCTGAAGAGTTTGTTTGTTTGTTTGAACGCGCTAATCTCAGGAACTACTCTTTCGAATTGAAAAATTCTTTTTGTTTTGAATAGTCCATTTATCGAGGAAGGCTATAGGCTATATAACATCACGCTACGATAAATAGTATTATATATGTATGAGGGGTCTTCTTTCAGTCAAAAATCCGTCTTTAGCTCGTTTAAATTGCGTCTTTATTTTTTACACCTTAAAATTACATAAAACAACCAACACGAAACACACTACCTCTTCGCCATTTTTCTTCTTATTCTTATATCTCTTTCACTCCCTCCTTACCTCATTCATTACGTTCCATTACGTTCTATACATTACGTTCCATTTAACACAAATCAATCTTCTTATTAAAGTAATGTCGCACACTCTTTTTTTTTTAATCCCACATGTATAAGCAGTGTCCAGTACCGCGCGCCCCATGCGCACGCCGTATGGGCCGCAGCGAAGCGTGGCCGAGTTCAGCTAGTTTATACAACAAGTATACCTTTAAAGGTGTTTGTTCTATAATATGGATTCACTGAAAATGTTTCGAATAATTTCTGTTATAAATTCATTAATAAACAGTATTCATAAACATTCAACAACAATTCATAAACATCTATCAAATAAAAAGGCGCAGAATTGAATTAAACAAAAAAAATCTTTATCTATTTATAATTGATATAAAATAAAAAGTCATTACCAAATGAAACTGCACAAAAGTAGGTATACTCTTTACTTACCTATACCACGTTTCTGTGGTTATTTTGAAGTATTTTTTTTTAATGTTAACCATCTGTCGCCTATGACATAAAGTAACGCCGCAGGTGCTGCAAGTGCGCTGCAGTCCATAGTAGGATTAAGTATAAGAGATAAGGAAGGGATAGGGTGATTGGCTCTGGCATCCCTTTTTATCTTTATCTTTATCTTGTCTTGGTGGCTATTTCTGTCTGCTAGAGTACCAGTATCACGTCGTCCATTGCTGAAATATTGTGATCGCCACGTGAACTAAAGCTCTCTACCTATACCTACCACGTTAAGGAACTGTAGTACTTTTTTGATAGAGGCATTCTTCACATCTTCACAAGCCATTGTGTGGCTTCCTAGGATGTGACTGCGCTTGTGCATCAGAGGGCCATCCTTACTCACTCACCAAAACACAAAAGCACATATGCTCTTATTTCACGGTGGTTCGTTCGTCGCACGAATACAAACAAAATGTTAGACAAAATATATGTTTTCATGTATGTGTTTCATAGAAGGCAGTTAATTCAAGTGCAAGTATTTCCTACGAAATCTTACAAAATACTAAAAAGTAAAATATAACACGACAATTTTTTGACCTATTGTATTTTTTTATGTTAAGATGGGGGGCAGACAGGCTGACGGTCCACTTGATGGTAGGTGGCTACCGTCGCATATAACACAAGCAACGCAACACAGCTGCTGCAATTGCGTTGCCGACTAAGTAGGCACGTACATTTTCATACAATTTCAACAGCGAAGCATTCCGGCCGCTTGGTCGCGAAATTCTAACAAGTTGTTTTATGATTTGATTTTTGTTTCCTGTTTGGTTTACTACCTGATCTTTCCTTAATTTTGTACTGTCCCATCTAAATTTATAAACGCAAGCATATGCATGTATATATATTTGTACGTGTATATTTAAAGCGTTATATTTAAAGTGTGCGTCACTCATAAAAATTTTACTTATTAAATATAAATTAGGTATATCTTTTATTTAAGTACTTACAATAATATATTATAGTTTGCGTAAGTGAACCTCAAAATAAATAAATTTACCAGATAAGGTTTTATCATTACCCGGTTTTAGTAAAGGTTGCTACCATTGCGATTTAAATGAGTTATGTACTTTTTAAGAATAAACAAAAAAAAAGAAAAAATAGAATGAAAAGCCTTGAGCTTTTAGAGTGGCTTCAAGTTTATATAGGAGGATCAAATAATAGGTATTTACAGTTTTATTTTTTTTATAGACAAAAACAATTGTCAACTGTGGAAAAGAAATAACACAATGATACATGGCTAGGGAGATACAGCATCTTTGAATTAAACGTCAAATCAATTATCCCGAGATCAAATCTCACCTATATTATGTTGATGTTGCTACTTTAGATCCTTAGAAAAAATCTTACACTGAATCTTACTTTAATCTTACAGTATTTTTTTTCTTTTGTGAATTGGCGTCATGATAAACTGTGTAATTTTAGTATCATAAATGTAATACGTACGCGGTCATTGGACGAATGGGGGTAAAAAGGCATTTTCCGTTTTCACGGAACCATACGTATGGCACTCTCACTGCCACTCCTTTACTTCCCATGTTTCTATCGAATCCGCTCTGGCCATGGGGTCCGACTCTCTTTGTCCTTCCGATTGGACGACATAAACTTTCGACTGTTGGTTCGATTAACTAATCGGACTATTGAAACTATAATTTTCTTAGACCACGTGGTCCCATCGGTCGGAGGGAGTAAACTTTTCATTTCCGGTTAGTTAGATTAACAATCGGATTTTTTAGAATCTGTCGTTTACTTAGACCGCGTGATCCCACCGATCGGATAACGTGAACTTTTCATTTTCGGTTAGTTCGATTAACAATCGGACTATAGAAACTGTCGTTTCCTTAGACAACTAGGTCCCACTGATCGGACGATGTAAACTACTACTTTTTTCCTTTGTACAATATACTCCACAAACGCCAAACATAATGGAAGGTTACTCCTCGGATTTCTGTTTAATTTATATAAACTTTATTTGAAAGCGCGAATGATCAATATTTTCAACTATCCGTTGGGTTCTTTTCATATTTCCCATACATGATATATCGACGATACTAAGCACCTTTTAGCAACGGGATGAGATTGGCCCCAGTCCAAAATTTGATGAGCGGCCATGACTCGCTATAGTGTTTCTATGCACGCTCTACATATTAAGCCTACCCTGGGATAGGCAAAAGCGGCGTGCGTTTAACGTTGTGAATCATAATAGCCTATTTTACCTTAAAATTTCAGCGCTTGCCTTATTCAACATGGCGGAGTTTTCTAACAATTTATATATGGTATTTTTGTAATGGTAGATTGTAAGTTTGTGTGTGTAAATAAATAAATAAATAAATAAATAAATATTTAGGTCACTGCGTTGCTTTTGACGAACGTCAAAAATGATTGACGACGGACTGCATTTCGAGATATATTTTTACTAAATCCGCAATTAATTCTTGGATATTTCATGCAGTTTTTAAAATTCTTCCTTCCGTTTATTTTATCGTTTCACTATCTTTCTTTTCTTTCCAATATTTAATTACTTTAGATTTTTCTCTGAATATTTTTCTACCTACCAGTGAAAGTTCTTTCAAAAAATTGAATGTATACTCAAAACAATACTTAGGACAGTATTAAAAAACGAAAATAGATTGTAAAGTTTGAAAACCTATGTCCTGATTGTTGTAAGGTAAAACAGTTATAAGCTTATTTATAAGTATACAAATTAAAATCCTGTAAACATGTGTTCGCGCAAATAAAGATTTATTTTATTTATTTTATTTATTTTAAACAGAATTGAAATTTTATAGTTATGGCGTCCAATTTAAGATGCTATAAAGTTACTCGTACTTACTTTATAAAGTAATACATAAAATAGTAATATTAAGTAAGTATTATTTAAAGTCCACCCGAACATATTTCTAAGATTAACTCCAAATGTGTGTTATGAGTTAAAAAAAATCTAGTAATCTTAAATAGATGTTTTGATTTTATTTCCTATAATATGGGTAGTATACCTATCTCTAATGAGTTTCTTGAGATTTCAAGCGTGTTATTACATACTATAAAACAAAAAATGTATATCACTTAACAGAGTAAAAAAAATCGAAATCTGCTTCGAAGATCACTTTTTTTAGTCTTTTCTTACTGACTACATTTCATGTAATATATCAAGATGTCTCTCTGGAAAAAAACTCAATGTCAAATGTTGTCAAACTAAACCCTTAGTTCCCAAAGTGGACCCCAGGGGTCCACTACGTTGGCGTGACAAAAAAATGGGGGTGACAAAAAAAAAACAATTAATTCCCACTTATTTCATTTAGAAAACTCTCCATTCGTGGTTGGAACTAAGACGCAACGCAAATTTCCATATTTAGATTTGCTAATATTTACATTTTTGTCGAGTTTTGGGAATATGGTAGAATATGGGTCCACCGGAATCAGCTAAATTTTGAAAGTGGTCTATGAGAAAGAAAGTCTGGGAACCTCTGAACTAACTAGATTTGCTAGCGAAACCTTGATTAATAATATTGTCCTTTAGTTATTGCATCAGTACCACCTACCACTGCATGGTAGGTGGCGTCTCCTATGATGGCGTTGCCTAACACAAGCAACGCCATTGATGCTGCGGGTGCGCTGGCGACCATAGTAGGATTAAGGATTAGGATTTGGGAAGCAATAGGGAAAAGGGCTCTGGCATCCCCTACTCACTCTCCGAAACACAACAGCACACATGCTCTTATGTCACGGCGGTCTTCTGTAAGGGGGTGGCTACTGCCGCCAGACGGTCTGCCTAGATGACTGCGAAACGCAGTGTGCCCTGCCACTACTTTCCAGAACCAGACCAGAGCCAATTTTGAACCAGACCCTGAACTCAGAGACAGAGCGTTAAGGCAAGCACCCTAACCACTCATCCAATGGGCCCATCTATAACTAGACTAAGTTATATTCGATACTCAAAAGTAATAAAAAAAATTAAACAAAAAATTAAAGAAAAACGAACTTAATTCACACACGCATACAAGCTCTCTTAAAGCAATCAATTTTATTCAGATTTATCTGCAAAAAAGAAGTCGTACAAACCAACTAAAACTAATTAACAAAGTTGTTCAATGTCTAGGTAATATATCATTGTGAGGCTTGTTTACCTCAATTTTACTTAGAGAACTATTGAAATAAGACATACATTAACTCAATTCATCCCGAAAACTGGCATTGACTGAGCTTCAAACTTTTTCTTATTGTTCAATTATCCAGCGTCTCGGAGACTTTCTTCGCTAGAAGCAAATAGATAAATTTCCTACAAAAGGACGCTGCCATGCCAAAATAACTCAAATGTGTAGTAATAAATTCCGATGTAGCGGGCAAACTTTGAATTACGTTTCTATTGAAAATCGCCAGAGATCGAAAACTCGGGACACACGACTCAGCTCTCAAAACTTCGCCTGCCCAAGTTCATGCGAGCAGTTTTCTTTCACGATACCTACTAAGTTTTCGTTACATACTTTCAAGTGAGTAGCAGATTGTATGGGCAGCGGAGATTTAGAACGTTTCAAATTTCCAACTCGGATTTAGTTGTTTTTAAAATGTTTTGTGTTTGTCGAGTGTCAATTCTAAGGCGTTTTATCGGAGATGAAATTGTTTGTGAAAATATATTACACATGTGAGTAAAAACAAATATTGGCAAATATTGCAGAACAAATATTGGCCGCAATGCTCCCATAGTTAGGATCAAAAATAATTTCAATTCAATCTGTAGACTTGATCCTCAGATTGACATAAACCATGACAGTTTGGCAGTCTTTCGTCGTAAGATACAGAAATGCATACCATCTTTCAGGAATGTTGAATGATCTTTACTTAATGATTGTATATATCGTCTACTTAATATTATATACCATTTATGTATTTTAAATTGTATCTGTTTGCAGATTCCGTTGTCTGCTTTGAGTCTGTAACTATTTTAATTATAACTTTGGATATTAGCATAAGTACTCTTATATTTTATATTTTATTCTATAAGCCTTTAGGGTCGATTATAAATTTGTAAATGCTGTGTACACCTATAATTGGAACTCACATCAGACTATGACCGAATGTGAATTTTATTATTATATGATTGTTGTGTTTTCTGTTGGTGTACCTACATAAATAAATTTAAAAAAATGTCAATGGTTTCTATGCGGCTCGAAGGGCCAACATTAATTACGGGTTCTTGCCAATCTATGTAATAATCTTTCTTCTATATAATAATCTAAATAATAAAATCGTAAACGAGTCGTGCCTGTACATTAATTATTTTTTTTTTAAATAACAATTAGTACATGTTGTACGCACGTTACTAAAGTCAAAAAATAGTTTTTAAAATTTTTGTGTGTTTGTCTGTGCGTTTGTTGCACGCTAATCTCAGAAACGGCTTAGCCGAATTGAACGCAATTTTTTTATTTAGACTCCAAACTAAACAGAGACTATAACTAATCTATAAATATAATAAAATCTTAAACGAGCCTTGTTTATGATTAATGATTTTTTTTCCAAAATAACAATTAGTGCATGTTGTACGTTTTTTAGAATTTTTAGAATTTTTGTCTGTTTGATTGTCCATGCGTTTCTGTACGCTAATCTCAGAAACGGCTTAACCGATTTGAATGCGGTTTTCAATGATGGATTGTAGCAAGCTTCTTGAAACATTTAATGTTTGTTTCATTCCAATTAATTCGCAAACAAAAAGTTATACGCTATACCGAATACCACGGGTACGAAGTTGCGGGCTCAGCTAGTTTATAAAATATCAAGTGTTTGTTAATAATAACACACGTGATTTAGTAATAATAATGGCCGCTATAAAAAAAATTACAGTTTCTGCACGAATAAGCCTTTCAAATTTGGCTCTGGTCTGGATTTGGAAAGTAGTGGCAGGGCACACTGCGTTATCGCAGTCATTTGGGCAGCCCGTCTGGCGGCAGTAACCACCCCCTTACAGAAGACCACCCTGAAATAACAGCACGTGTGCTGTTGTGTTTCGGTGAGTGAGTAAGGGATGCCAGAGCCCATTTTCCTATCCACTCCTAGTCGCTTATCCTTAATCCTACTGTAGTCGGCAGCGCACTTGTAGCAGCTTTGGCGTTGCTTATGTTATGTTATATGTGGACCGTCAGCCTGTCTGCCGATCTTAAAATAAAAAAATGAATCAAAATGAAGTACTTAGAAAAAATCAGACTGTTTCCAAAAAACGCGTGTTAATTATTATATATATACTACTCAAAACAAAATAAGGGCCACTAGTTTATTTACATTTAAGTGCACTTTAGTAAACTGAAAGTAACTGATAAGTAGCATTATATTGATATTACGAACTCTTTGGTGTTTGATCTCTTTTATGCTTCCTAATTTGAAAAATATTAGCCATCGTTTTAAGAAAAAAAAATAATCGGAAGTTATTCTTATCTTTTTCTTCAATTGTCTTCTTAACTTGTTTCGGTTATTTTAGGAAAAAAGTTTTACTTTTTCAATTTTAATTGATTCATTTATCATCTCGCGTTAATCATGCCACCAGTACGAACCCACATGGATACAATTACAGCAACCAGAGCCATAACTATGATTCAAGAAGGACGTTCTCAGCGTTACGTGGGTTTGCAGTTGGGTTTTTCTCGAAGAGCTTTCCAAAATGTATGGAATCGCTTCCAAGAGACCGGCAGTGTTGCCGGGAGACCTGGGGCCTTAGACAAAGTAACATTCGCTCCGTAGCGATGCGATATCGAAGTTCGTTATCGTCTCAGAGACAAAGGAATCGACACTGTAACACGTGATAAACACGTGATACCTTGTCATGATTTCTTTGTCTCTGAGACGATAACGAACTTCGATATCGCATCGCTACGGAGCGAATGCTACTTTGTCTAAGGCCCCTGGTTCAGGTAGAGTTCGTGTAACAACGGCGCACGAGGATGGGTACGTCCAACTAAGTGCTCGTCGTGATCGTACAGTAACGGCCCGTAAGTTACAACACCACCTACGGCTGACAACGGGTACCCGTGTCAGTGATCAAACTATACCTAATCGATTGCACGAAGACCAGCAAATGTCAAGACGTCGAGTTGTTCGAATTCCTCTGACTAGGGTTCAACGTGCAAACCGTTTAAGATTCTGCCGTCAGTATTTAACTGGGGGATTAATCAGTGGGGCAAGGTGCTTTTTGCAGACGAGTGCAAAGTAAAATTTTTTAATGATGATCGGCGTGTTAGGGCGTGGAGACGACGCGGCGAGCGTTTTTCGGAGTCCTGCATCCACGAAGTTGACCGTTTCGGTGGTCCCAACGTAATGGTTTGGGGTGGGATTAGTTTACACGGCAAAACCGAGCTCACCATTTTAAATGCTTGTACCGTAACTGCAGAACGTTACATCGAAGACGTCATAAGGCCTCAAGTGATCCCATTTGCACAGCGAGTGGGGCCTGGATTCATCCTGATGCAAGACAATGCCCGTGCACACACAGCTCGATCGATCCAAACTGTCCTAGAAGGGTCTCATATTGAGGTATTACCATGGCCAGCTAAGAGTCCGGATTTAAATCCAATCGAGCAATTGTGGGACCAATTGAAACGAAGGGTTAGAGAGAATGAGCAAGGGGTCTACAACTAACAGCAGCTGATTGACGCTTTAAAACATGCCTGGGAGGAGATTTCAGATGAAAACGTGAGGAATTTGATCCTGAGTATGCATACGAGGCTTCAGGAGTGTATTGCTAAGAGAGGAGGACATACTCGTTACTAAAAAGAAGAAACAAAAGTGACAAGAACAGTATTTTGTCTTTTTCCGGTGATTTCTTTTGTTCATGTTTTTCATTCAAAATGGCCAATTTCATTATGAACTTAAAAAAAACAGTTCATGATCATTATTTTAAACAATTGTTAGCCTATATTATAACCAATAACATTATTTTGTAGTTACATAAGTTAAACAATTTAATATCTTTATTGTTTTCATGGTACAGCAAAAAATCTTAGTGGCCCTTATTTTGTTTTGAGTTGTATATATATATTTTACTTTAATATGATTTCATCATATTAAAGTCCTTGCAAAATAACCTTCTTCCGTATCAGGTCAAATTTTATGCCACCTAAATTCAATGTAATCTATTATTTCATTCTACTGGAAAGTCCATCACCAACACGCCATATAACATAGGACATAAACGAAGCCGCGACCCCATAAAGTTGAACAAAAAACGCGTGACCAAGTCAAAAATTCAGAGCTTTCTCCGCTTCAAACACAGAGAGACATAAAAGCGAATGACCACACGTTACGGGATTTTACGATGTATCTGAAAATGCATAGTCCGCTCTGTGGTTATGGATAATACATTCTTCGTGAACATTGACCGCGGTGAAAGCGTTATGCCACAAACACAAGCTTGTCAAAGCAGTTATGGGTTCGCAAAATAGGGAAGTTATCATGACACATCTATTGGCTTCGTGCTCAATGAATCATTGAATTGAAAGGCTTAGCACACTATTGAAATACTCATTGAATTGCGTCCCATGCGAGACCTCCATTAGATTATAGTTTTTACTACGTTTTATACGATGTTCTTGTAAGCAGTAGGAATGGAATATTATAAATGAGAAAGTGAGTTTGTTTTTTTTTGTACTACTTTCACGCCTTTACTATTCATCCGATCACAATGAATTTTTGCACGAAGTTGCGGGCTCACCTAGTTTTGTTTTTTTTTTTTTATTTAAGGTCGGCAGACAGGCTGACGGTCCACTTGATGGTAGGTGGCTACCGTCGCCTATAACACAAGCAACGCCTAAACTGCTGCAAGTGCGCCGCCAACTGCAGTAGGATTAAGGATAAGGGATTAGAAGGGGGGATAGGGAAATGAGCTCTGGCGTCCCTTACTCACTCACCGAAACACAACAGCACACGTGCTGTTATTTCACGGTGGTCTTCTGTAAGAGGGTGGTTACTGCCGCCAGACGGGCTGCCCGAATGACCGCGAAAACGCAGTGTGCCCTGCCACTACTTTCCAAATCCAAACCGGAGCCAAATTTGAAAAATTTATAATATTGCTAGTTATAATATTGAAGTTTATAATATTGCTAGTTTTGCCCACGATTTGGAACTCGCCCGATTTTTCTTAGATGTCAAAACTTTTATTTAATATTATTTAGTAGTGGCAAGGCACACTGCGTTTCGCAGTCATTTGGGCAGCCCGTCTGGCGGCAGTAACCACCCCCTTACAGAAGACCACCGTGAAATAACAGCACGTGTGCTGTTGTGTTTCGGTGAGTGAGTAAGGGACGCCAGAGCTCATTTCCCTATCCCCCCTCCTAATCCCTTATCCTTAATCCTACTGCAGTTGGCGGCGCACTTGCAGCAGTTTAGGCGTTGCTTGTGTTATAGGCGACGGTAGCCACCTACCATCAAGTGGACCGTCAGCCTGTCTGCCGACCGACATTTTTGTGTTGAATTTTTTATTTTTATTTTTAGGCGATCCCTCGGGAACAGTATTTTTTTCTGGATGAAAAGCACCCTGAAATGTTTCCACAATCCCTGAATAATAACTTGATTTTTAGTTCAGTACTTAAATCATTTTAACTTGGGGATGAATCGAGAGATCCTCTGTCTATTTTATAAGTTTGTTGCGCTATGTCTCAGTGGAGCCACAAATTACAATGAAACTTTGAACACCGATAGTTGTGGTCGCGAAGAAGGGTAAAAGTACTTATCCCTACAGCACACGCAGTTCCCATGAGATGCGAGATAAAACTTACCAAATAATCGTAGTGACAACAAGGAATTAGCTAAATATACATTTAACTATGTTACAAAAGTTATACTAAATATCATCGATAAAAAATACCACATCACAAAATTTAATTATTGATTTTGTTACAAAGCAGATAAAATACCTACACGCGAATATATTTTATTACATTTTTATTTTTTTCAAAAACTTCGTTACCAAACATTTCAAAATATTTTTTTTAATATAAGGTTGTCAGACAGGCTGACGATCCAATTGAGGGTAGGTGCTGGATACCGTCGCCTATAACACAAGCAACGCTGCAGATAAGGGATTATTGAAGGGTTTTGAATTGTACTCTGGTCACAATGGTCTTCTGTGGTTACTGCCGCCAGACGGACTGCCTAAATGACTGCGAAACGCACTATGCTCTGCCACTACTTTCCAGATCCAAACCAGAGACAACTTTGATTTTTTCAAATTGACCCCTGTCGGGAATCGAACCCGGGAACCATAGAACTGAGCGTTAAGGCAAGCACCTATAATAAGCAATGTGAATACCTAAATTCCCTATTCATTTCGACTGGTTATTTATAATTGCCGTCCTTAAAATAAAAAAACTAATAAAAAAGAAAACAGAAAATGTTTCTGTCGCGTTACTACATTTTTTGCTAATAAAAGAAATTGTAGGACCTTTAATATTTATTACATTTCAGATATTTACGGTGTAATATTTGGTAAAACGGTATTTTTTATTGTTAGAGTATTTTACAATTTGCAAAACGTTCATTTTTACGATCCTTTTTGTATTATTCCGCTGAGCGATCACACAGCAAACAACCGTTTTTATTGTTAGTTAACTGATATTGAAATTTCAATGTTGTAATAGTCTGTGCTCTTATATTTTATAAAAATAGGGGCACAACAGAACATGAAACTGGAAACATATTCAACATCATGAATTTTCTGTATATGTAAATGCGAAACTTCACGAAATAAAAATAAAAGAATTGATCCAACCGCTCTCGAGTTTTGTGCTCAGCAACACATTTAGTTAAGTATTCATTTTATAGTTAATTAAATTAATTAAAATTAATTATTTATATTTATGAATAAGGTATTGCGAACAGTGATTTACAGATTTTAGTAGAATTCACAAACATTAAAAATTGCTATCATGAGGAAGACGATGAGTTAACCATGATAACTCATGAACCAATTTCCCCATTTAAAATAACGCTCTTCAGCTCTTTCTCAGCTCTTCTCAGTTATTATCGGCAATTCCCCGTAGATTACCTTCCTCAAGAATTGGGCTATCAAATGAAAAACTGCTAGTTCCCGAGATAACGCGTTGAACTAAACAAATAAACTAGTTTTGATGTGAGAGTTTAAAATACTATTAAAAACTAAAACTAAGTCACATTGATTTTAAAAGAAATATGTGCGAACTTGTCTCATAATTTTCGTGTTGTTTATTCCAATTATTATTTCTATACCGAATTTTCATTAGAACCATTGTCAATAGCGATTATCAATAGGTAGATATAATAAAATCGCAAACGGGCCGTGTCTGTACCTACATTAAGAATTTTTGCAAAAAAAAAAATTCGTACACGTTGCAGGTGTTTATGTAACCGAGGTAAAAAAAAAAACATTTGTGCAGGCTAATCTTAGAAACGACTTAACTAATTTGAATGCGGTTTCCACTAATTATATTATAGCAAGCTTCCCGTATAACATTTTGTGTATTTTTCATTCCAATCGGTTTACAAACAAAAAAGTTACGCACTACATCGAATACCACGCGTACGAAGTTGCGGGCTCAGCTAGTTATTAATAAATTTTGAAATTTAACACAATTTATTACTAAAAACTAAAATTATCTAATCTAAAAATAAATTAATATTAAATTGATTAAAAACTAATAATATAAAAATGGACCCTGCGGCATTGTACCAAGTACGCTGGCGGCATTTCCTCGTTGAATGGCCAAACTAATACGTTGGCCGAGGAAAGTGCCAGCTCTTCGGTCTCCCGTCGCATCAATAAGCCTTTTCGAGATGTCTTTGAAGAGGCTCATTGCTGCAGGCCCCCACGGACCCCGAGGCCACTATATTTAGAGATTTAAATATTATTGTGTTTATATGTGTCAGAGTAATAACAAATCTAAAGTTTCCTCGTTCACACGGCGTCAGAAAAGGTTGCAACCGTTAGGAACTTCAAGCTCATACAACCCAAATCTTTTCAAGGTTCGAGTGAATGGGCATCTTCTGGGTGAGCTCGCTCCATCGTCGCCCTCATCTTTAATGCTGGCCAAGAGCAAACCCATCTTTAATAATAAAAAAAAATGTTTAATGTGTCGCTTTAATTATGTACACAATACATTCGTGTCCGTGTGTGCAATTCAAATGACGAGCACACTCTGAATGAGAAAACTCGATAAAAACGCAAAGGGAAAACAGGAAACAAATAAGCTTCACCTGTTGGTTTAATTCTCAAGATTTTTCGCAACAGAAAGTAAGAATTTAAATTAGTCGAGAACCATCCGCACGCTGTCCGGAGAACGTTTACAGAAATAAAATAAAGTTTAAAAGTACTGAGATGTATTGGAGCGCTGAAAAACATTCAAGGCATCCTTTTTACTTTCATGGAATCTAATATTTGCTCTTATTGTAAATAAAAAATAAATTTTGTAACGAAAACGTTTGTTGGTTAAAGCATTGAAATTTTGCGGTCTATCATATTTTATGATTTCCAAATAAGACACATTATAGTGCCATAGTCAAATTTATTCAATGAAGTTTGATAATTTTATTTTTTTATATTAAATTATATTATATTTAATTTTATATTAGTAGCATATGCTACTACTGATTTTGAGCGTTAGGTATATTAGTAAAGGGACTAGGTACTGTTGTACTAAAAATCATCAGCATATATAGGATGGCGGTTTTATATGTATGAGTATCTTGTGGTATTGGCTGGCGCTTCACACAATTATTGTCCGCAATGAAAACGCTCCTTTAAAATTATAATGCGGTTCTAAGTTCATAAAGCGTTTTTAAGTAAATTATTGTTTATAAGAGAAGCGAGCGAGTTCGCGTCCGCAATGAACGTCGACAAGCGAACAACTGCTGCCCTCTCTCGCCCGAAACTGCGGGAAGGCCAGCAAAACACACACGCCCAACCATATTAGTCTAAGAGCGATTATAAAGTTTTATCTAAAAAAAAATTGAGACACTAAAATGACCATATTCGTATATAGCGTTTAAATCGATAAGATAAGTTTTCTTATATAACCGTGTAAATGACAAACCGTGTAAAGGTTATGCTTCAGATAAATATTAGTCTCACAATTGCTATAACCATAATTTTCCTTTATTATGGCTTAAACAATTTTATTTATTTGATGAGGTGAATCTTTTAAATTTCTAGATGTGGAATCTAGATCTATAATGTGACTTTTTTATTTTCGATATTGATAGGCTGAACTGAACTGGATTAGTATCATCTATTGTTATAGATCTGTTGATCTGTTGTTTTCTATACCAATATTATAAAGAGAGAGAGAGAGAGATCTAATCTCCGGAACTACTCCACCTATATCAAAATTTCTTACACTATTTGAAAGGTACATTATATTCTAGATGGACATGGAGTTTATATATTCAGTAGTGGCAGGGCACACTGCGTTTCGCAGTCATTTGGGCAGCCCGTCTGGCGGCAGTAACCACCCTCTTACAAAAGACCACCGTGAAATAACAGCACGTGTGCGCTTTTGTGTTTTGGTGAGTGAGTAAGAGATGCCAGAGCACATTTCCCTCCTATCCCCTCCTAATCCCTTATCCTTAATCCTACTGTAGTCGGCAGCATACTTGCAGCGGCTTTGGCGTCGCTTGTGTTATAGGCGACGGTAGCCACCTACCATCAAGTCTGTCTGCCGATCTTAACTTTTAAAAAAATGTATAGCAATCTCCCAAATGCACCCGTGTGAAGCCGGGGCGTGTCGTTTAATGTGAAATAAAAAATATGACTTATGATACCTTGTATTTTCAGAATTTATCTCAAAGGACTGCATTTGCATTAAAGAAATATAAAAAAAAACGATAGGTGTAGTTATTGATTTTTTTTAACTAACTTTTATATTAAGCAATTATTGTTACAATGAAGATATATTATTATCTAGAATAATAGCGAACAAAAAAAGTCCTTCATTCGCTAAGAGTTTGAATTTTAACAGCTTACGAATACATCGGAAACTTTACACGAACACTATTGTGAATGTTATACAAGTGAGAAAAAGTCTTTGAAAAATCTCATTTTCTATGTAGGAACAATGTACTCTAGCCGTGACCAGACGATATAGCAAGACACAGCTGTTTATAAAAGGTCTGTTGGGAGCTATATGTCTTTACGAAGCTTATGTTAACAGCACACTGAGGTGCAATTCTGTATTTTGCTGTAGAGATCTACCACTGTGAAAGATAAAGACTTTTCATAAGTCAAAAATAAAGTAGGTCACTTCGTTCAGTACTTCTCGTTCCAGTTAATTGAAACTTGGGAAGTTGTTTGGCGTTCTAGTAATTCAGGTCTTTACTTTCGTTCGTTCGAAAATGGAGATTGGTTTCACTACTTGCAATAGGTATTACACACATTTTTAAAAAGTGTCTCAATTAGATTCTGTAGTGCTAATGAACCACTAAAAAAAACACCAAATTTTTATTCGATCGATAAGTTTAATAAAAATTTACATTTTCAAATTTCGCGCGCAATTTGACGAAAACGCTGGAAACCATTTTGCTCTGTGGTCATGACGTCAGTTGGCTGTGTAAACAAATGCGCCGGTAATTGACATGACACTGACTGACACTTTTTTGTTTACACAACCGTATGACGTAAACATGGCGGCTACTATTTCATTGTGTTTTAAGAACAGACTAAAAATTTTGAAAACTTTGAATTTAATTTTAAAATTTATTTTGTTATTTTACGAACTAAAACTAACATTTCCCGACTGTTTTTTGCCTAAGCTATCTCAATAATATACTTTTACATTTTTTTTCATATAGACTAAAATACCCTATTATTTCGGTTATCTATGTTATTTGCTGCTTATTTCGTTGCAACTCTGTATTTGTATCACGGGTTTTATATTATGTACATTTTAGATATATATATATCACGCGGCATCACGCGTGAACAGGTAGACCGATTTTAATTCGGTTGTCACTAATGGAAAGAGGGATAAACGGGGAATGTTCATATATATAAAAATTGCATCCCGGGCGAAGCTGCGGGCAGGTCGCTGGTATTTTATATTTATGTCTGAAACCTTACCGGTAACCTGTAATATGATTAATTAGTTAACAGTTTACATCCTGAAAACAAATGTTGTAAGCGCGTTCGGTATCCGAGCAACTCTGCAAAGATAATCTTCAAGTTTAAACTAAGTTCAAAGTAAACTTAGGAGGTTTCACGGATTAGCGGTTACCAGTTGTTAAGCTTCATCAGTAACTATTACTGTTTAAAACGAAGAGTGTGTTTGTGTTTCACCGTAATTTCAGTTATGCCCCACATTCATTGGACATCTGTTTTCTTGCTCACACATTATTACTGTTTAATGTGGTGATAAGAAAAAAAAACCCGAAAAATTTGGATTAACTTCACGGTTTCAGTCTTAGTCAGTTGATGGTTGCTGATATTTTATTTCTGACTAGCGATCTGCCCCCGGCTTCGCCCGGCGTGCAATTTTTATATATATGAACATTCCCCGTTTATCCCTCTTTCCATTAGTCAAAACCGAATTAAAATCGGTCTACCCGTTCACGCGTGATGCCGTGACCAAGGGAAATGGGGATTCATTTTTATATTTATAAAGATTTTATGACCAATAATAATATTCAACTTGATTTTCAGTATTATTCAGTATAATTTTGTTGCAGTACCAAATTTGAAAATGACAGATTCTCCATGGCGCCATAGTTCCACGATACAATGTTCACTTTTTATAATAGTGTTGTGTCATCAGCTTAAGGTCCGTTTAAATCTTAGACGTACCGTCTCAGACACCATCAGACACAGTTTATTTACATCTAGCGTACCAGAACAGACAAGTCAGCGGTGGCTCTCCGCCGGCCAGTTACTTGTACGGTTCCGATTCTGGGGCGCAGGCCCTCAGACACGTTACGGCTCAGACAAAATATTCTCACTGTGAATGCCCTCCGTGCAGTGTCTGATGGCGTCTGAACGGACACGTCGCGCTAGATATGAATGTTCTTACATATTATATGAAATAATATTATTTTGTCAGACACGTTACGTGTCTGATACGTTCGTTCTCTGAAGATATAAACGGACCTTTAACACTGATATTTTCATTCTGCTGATTGGTATAATTCGTCTAAACTTAAAGAGCGAATTTTTTACTGTAGATACCTACTTAAGAACAAAGGTAAATGTATATACCCTTGACATTCAGCAAAATGGGTGAAGTGGCTTTGAGGTTGTTTTGTCCAATTATACTGAGGCGAAGTTGTTTTCAAGAAGTGCTCTCAATAAACGGATGAGATGATTTGGAGTGCCGAAAAAGAATTTTTTCTTTGATTTTCAAAATTTGTCTTACTTTAAAAAATTTAAAACAATATAACCTCATTATAAAAAAAGGATGTTGTTGTCTTATTTCAGAAACATTCAAATTCAAATCAATCAAATTCAAACCCCTTCCTCGAGCAGTTAAGGTTCGATTATCAGCAGCATCTTTTGAAATTGTCTATTGTTTACTCTGGGCCCTAATTCACTAACGCCACTTAGCGATTCCACGCGATTCCTTACTTCGAAACCACGTCATATCCTCATATTGTTACGATATCTGCTAAAAAGTCATTCTCTTACAAATATATAAATGCCATGACAGACATTACGTGTTTTAATAAGGTAAGAAAACAGCGTGGAATCATAATTGCCATACAGAATCAAGACCCTGGTCTGTGAATGCAGCATTTCGCCTTGAGTATGATTACTGGCAACACAAATCTATATTCTTAATAGTGGTTACTTTGGGGGCTGTAAAACTGGTGTATTTTTTGTTTGCAATTTTTTACGTTTCAAATTTTTGGCAATCAATGTTAGAGCTTCCGTTTATGGACAATTATGATTTATGGTCCAATACCGTTTATGGTCCACTTGATGGTGGGTGGGTACCGTCGCCTATAACACAAGCAACGCCACAGCGGCTGCAAGTGCGCTGTCGACTACAGTAGGATTGAGGATAAGGGATTGGGATAGGAAAATGTTTAGATTTGATCAAGATTAATTACGTAACCAACAAAACGTAATATTTTTAATCTGTAATTTATTAAAAGATATGTTTAAAATTATACATTAAAAACTATTAAAAAATATGAAATAATAGTTTAAAAAATTTGATTTGAAAATTTCGCGCGGTAGATTCCTTTTTCCATTCCAAGTAAAGTTAATTATTTTAACAGTTCTGATAATATTAAGTATGAAGTTGATGAGGAATTATTTCTTAATTATTATTTTTTAAACCGCAAGGAAATCGTTTCGTCCAACAACTTTGGTCCTTCACTAGAAAATTTCGTTGAGTTTGTAACAAAATATCTAAAAGCGAACCCGATTCATTATGCGTCTCTCTAAGAAGTAATTCAAACTTGGTTCGTGCTTCCTTCTTTCCAACTTCGGGGGTTTTTGAGTCATTTGGCTTGGAGTTAGTTCAAGAAAGGTTCAAGACGTGGATTTTATATTCGAAAATTAAACTGAGCTAATTCTTTAATTCGAATCTATATTGCTTTGGAGACGATTCAATATATTTTTCGTTGAATCTCAATACTCTACTTATTGGGTTAAAAAAATAATTACCTAATTGAAAATTATAATATTGTAAATCTCAGCAAACCGTTTTGTAGCGAAATGCCGATACCTCAAGAAGCTCTCGCTAGATAGCTAGATCGAGAAACTCAGAAGGCTGTACTTCTTCACACATCACGTGCTGTCAGGAGGTTCCTCACTCTGCAGCTCTAGCCAGTAGTTTGAGACTTGCCACGGTACCAAAACTAATGATCCGTTTTGTAGCGAAATGCCGATACCTCAAGAGGCTCTCGTTAGATAGCTAGATCGAGAAACTCAGAAGGCTGTACTTCTTGACACATCACGTGCTGTCAGGAGGTTCCTCACTCTGCAGCTCTAGCCAGTAGTTTGAGACTTGCCACGGTACCAAAACTAATGATAAGTTTAAAATTATAAATTGTAAAAAAAATGAATTAAGAATGTAAATAACATAATTATAATAATTACTAGTTAAACTCGGATACGCTTCGCTGCGGCCCATACGGCGGTGGAGTGCGCCTGGGGCGCACGGTACTGGACACTGCTTATATATAATACGTAATATATAATCGTAGCGTGATGTTATATAGCCTATAACCTTCCTCGATAAATGGACTATTCAACACAAAAAGAATTTTTCAATTCGGACTAGTAGTTCCTAAGATCAACGCGTTCAACCAACCAAACAAACAAAGCCTTCAGTTCTTCGAAAAACAAAGCAATTAAAGGCTGATGCAAGTCGAAACATGTATTCCAAGCGAATGTCAACGACTTTCCAATGCAATTCTTAAAAGTCATTCACATGCATCGCAACGGGTGGTGAAACTCGTTGACCTCAATCAACGCAAGTATAAAAACCCGAGCATCAGTAATGGAAGTGAAGCCGAAGTACAACTACCACATCATCACAGCAGTGAACATCGAGAAAGAGGTAAAAAAATTGCAAACATATCCTTGTACATTTTCAAGATGAAACTTGTCAGAAGAGAAGAATTGAGCAAACGTGTACGGAGACATCTGGACATGACGGGGATGACGCCGACGCCAGTCCCGCTAGAAAACGAAGACGAAACTCAAGCACCGAACGAAGACTCACCGAAGACATCGACCATGGAGCAGAGGGATACGACACCATGACGGACTGGTCGAAGATACGGAGCCAACTGTACAACGATTATGTCCTGGACCACATGGGACTGTCAAATCTACGTCAAAAGGCGAACTTAGAATCCACTATGGACTATGGGCAGCGACGAGTTTAAAAGGTCTTTTATACATTTTACCAAATCCCCTTTAGCGCCTGCTGTATACGCACCGACTGGGCATATTCGTCCCATTCCTTCAGGACCTTCTCCAGATCTGTCTCGGCTTCCTCCGTTGATGGAATATCTTCGTAGTCGTCCGTTTCGCCATCTGATTCTAAGTTCGCCTTTTGACGCAGATTCGACAGTCCCATGTGGTCCAGGACATAAGCGTTGTACAATTGGCTCCGTAACTTCGACCAGTCCGTCGACGGTGTCGTATCCCTCTGCTCCATGTTCGGTGTCTTCGGTGAGTCTTCGTTCGGTGCTTGAGTTTCGTCTTCGTTTTCTAGCGAGACTGGCGTCGGCGTCATCCCCGTCATGTCCAGATGTCTCTGTACACGTTTGCTCAATTCTTCTCTTCTGACACGTCTCATCTTGTAAATGTACAATAGGATATGTTTGCAATTTTTTTACCTCTTCCTCGATGTTAACTGCTGTGATGATGTGGTAGATGTACTTCGGCTTCACTTCCATTACTGATGCTCGGAGAGAATTTGTATGGGTTTTTATACTTGCGTCGATCGAAGTCAACGAGTTTCACCACTCATTGCGGTGGTGAAATTATTAGTATTAGTAGGTATAGATTCAATGATAATAATTATTAAATGATATAATTATTGTTGCTGTAACTGCTTCTTCTCAAACGATTCTCAAGTATTCTGGGTGCGTTTGTTTACAATTAATAATGCTATTATGACATGATTTTAAATATTAGCAAGGCTGGTTGAATTTATTTCATCGCAATTTTCCAAAGTGAGCGGCTCTTCATTATCGTATTTTTCTTTAGAACAATGTAAAGTATTGGCATTTTGAAAGTTCCCATCGACTTTGGCCCGCTCGTGTAGAGTAAGCGGAAAGTTGAGTCGCAAATATTCGTGTTGGAAACTGTTGACAATTTTCAAACAAAGCGAAATGTGGCAGGTGCTATATAAAAGTTTGCTCGTATGCTCTAAAATAAATATTAATATCTCGTACGCGCATAAATGTGAGTTTTCGATGGCGCCCCAGCGCCCCGTTATATTTCATTGACATTCAGTTGACATGTCATTGAAATTATATTGACAGTTGATTATATTGTTTCTCCTTGTGCAAATTATTTTATTTTATTTTATTTTATTCTGAACAAAAACCCTACAGCAATGCAGCAGCAAATAATACATAAGAGAGACAGCATCACCATTCACATTGCCACAGAGCTTCATTATGTACCTACCCAAATTATGTTGAAAAATAAGTAGAAAAATTTTAGACGATGGGGAAGAGGATCTAGGTAAAGAGTTCCCCTCGTCGACGGGGACGGGGACGGGGACGTGCGTAAACGTCATTTCCTTTCCTAAAAAAAAAATCCCCTCCTAAAATAAAAGATGTGTGCGTGTGCGTGACTATTTGTCCTTCAGCGTATTCACGACATTACGCTTGAAGAACGCTCTCGGCAGGTGGAAAATGTCCAAGTCTATAAACTTGTCATTGTAAATTGTGGGTAATCTGTGGTGTACTGAGTTAAGGTCGTAATTAGAACGAGATAGTGGGACATGGAACAATTTTATACTTCTTCCACGCCTGGGTCCGGCCTGAAGCTGCAATATTTCAGACAGCAGTTTTGGACAGCTAGGAGTCCCAGAACCCAGATTTTGTGGACATATCGGAGACAGTGCGTCCGTCCTAGAAGGTCATCAATGCGTGACGTTAGCAAGAATCATCATAGTTTAAGGGAATGTAATGGAAACGGCGATAAAGCCATCTCACAAACCTTTTCTGTATGCGCTCTATGTGATTCCTGTACGTAACATACTGTGGGTTCCATATCGGACTACCAAATTTCAGGACAATGCGCACATAGGTATTGTATAGCAACAGTAAGATCTTTACAAACCAGAAACATAAAACCCAAATTCTCAAAATGCTACTCGCTGATAATGTAGCTTTCTATTGGAGAAAGAATTTTTAAAATCGGTCCAGTAGCCTTTGAATTTATTAATTACAAAAATACATTTCTATGGAGGGGGAGAGGAAAGGGGAGGATGGGGAGGGGGAGTAGTAGCCTATGTTACTCGCTAATAATTTAGCTTTTTATAGCTGAAAGTATTTTTAGAATCGGTCCAGAAGTTTTTGAGTTTATTCATTACAAACATACAAAATAACATACAAATAAAACTTTTCTCTTTATAAAATTAGTATAGATTAATTTAATTATTTGTTGAATATTAATATTACATTAGTGTTATTTAATATTACCATTAACAACAATATGAATGGAACATTATTATTAGTATGACTTTAAAAATAATATTTTAAATGAAAATGGTAAACAGTTTCACGTGATCAATAAAGGGTAACATGCTTTATTCAGAAAATATTTTTAATTTGATTACTTATTTATATTCAGTTTAGTTAAGTATTGTTATAAATCAGTGAATTTGTGTTATTTTTTTTAATGTTAAGTTGGGCGGACAGGCTGACGGTTTAGTTTGATAGGTGGCTACCGTGGCCTATAACATATGCAACGCCACAACTGCTGAAAGTGCGCTGCCGAAATGGGATTAATAAAGGATAGGAAAATGGGCTCTGGCATCCCTTACTCACTCATCGAAACACAACAGCACACGTGCTGTTATTTGATGGTGGTCTTCTGTAAGGGGGTGGTTACTGCCGCCAGTGTGCCTAACGCAGTGTGCCCTGCCACTACTATGATAATAAAATTATTAAATTATTATTTATTGTCTGTGTCGCTTCGTCACAGCTAATAAATAAATCGCTTATATAACTCCTGTAAAGCTCACGTGAAAGTGTGTTCTTTATAAAATAAATTGTTTTTTTTTTTTAAAAACGTTTGGTGTTTGAGGGAGCGCAACGTGGATGGAGACTTTTGTGTTGAGAGTTCAAAAAGTGTAGCAAAGTTAATTGGTCTGGTGTTTGTGTACCTTTGATTTTTATAAAAATTCCACTCGTAAAACATATTCCACGTAATATATTCCAGAAAGCGTCTGTCGTAAACAACTCGGGAGTAATATGCTTGCCACGTCATAAGCAGATCTAACCGAGTTTACAAATTCAGATGCTAGAAAATTTTAAACCGCATCGCGCCGAACTAAACTCAAATCAAAACTATGCGCTCCAAGTTTTAAATTGTAAAATCCAAGATGAAAATTTATTTTCTTAAATTCAAACTATTGTACAATTCTATTTTATTTGGGACGACAAACAATTTTATTGTGCTAGAATATTTAAACCGGGACATTTCCAAGCGTACAAACATTGTTCACTAGTAACTAAATTGTAAAGACATCTATTTGAAATTTAAAGGTGAGTTTGTACCACTAAAATGCTTAGGTAGGTATAAATTATGAACCCATTGGTTTCATACTGACCCCGTTGTTACATGGTATCCACCGAGCTTTGAATTTTTTTTTTATTTTTTTTTTATGTTAAGTCGACAGACAGGCTGACGATCCACTTGATGGTAGGTGGCTACCGTCGCCTATAACACAAGCAACGCTACAGGTGCTGCAAGTGCGCTGCCGACTACAGTAGGATTAAGGATAAGGGATTAGGAGGGGATAAGGATATGGGCTCTGGCATCTCTTACTCACTCACCGAAACACAACAGCACGTTATTTCACGGTGGTCTTCTGTAAGGGGGTGGTCACTGCCGCCATGCGGGCTGCCCAAATGACTGCGAAACGCAGTGTGCCCTACCACTACTTTTCAAATCCAGATCAGAGTCAATTTTGAAAATTACATCAAAATTTCCAAACTTGTCCCCGCCGGGAATCGAACCCGGGGCCCCTGAGACGTTAGGCAAGCATCCTTGCCACTCATCCAACGGCCGTTTGAATTTTACCGAATGGTATCCCTTCATTAATTTATTTATTTGTTTCACATTTAGAATCAATTATTACAAGTTAAACATAATGCATTTTGCGGTTTTAAAACCACAAAACTTATTAAGACGCAATATGTTTTAATAATTAGTATTAACACAGACTAAATAATAATAGTACTAGCGTACAGAAGTTGCACTCCTTTCACATTCAATGTGAGCGACGGTAGGCAATTATATCACGGCATACACGGAGTGACAGAGGCCTGGTATTACTAATAATAGTAATAGTAATATCCAAAAAAAAATTTTGAATTCTGTATTAAATAGGAAATATTTTTTTAAGATATATTTTTTTATGTGACTGAAGTTCAAAAAAAAAGTTTAAAAAAAGAATGGAATAAATATTTGGATTCCAAGGTTATCCATTTATTAGCGAACACCTGTATTATGATTGATATTTGAGAATGGTGGTTTATATTTTAAAAATAATCTAATATATAAATTGTTTGGAAAGCGTGGTTTTGAGTGCTAATAAAAGACGAAGGCTTTTTTAAGATTAAACTCTTTCAATATTCATTATAGAACTAGAGTATGAATAAAAAATAAAATAAAAAATAACCAACTTAATGATTTAATAGTTATTTCCAACACTAAAAATAAGTGGATGCTGTTACAAAAAAAGTTTTTCAACAATGTGAATTTTCCAGTGTTCCTTTAACTAAAACGCTAAATATATTTTCTATAAACGAACCGTTTACGACTGTCAGTTCCAAGAACAAGAATTGCAATTGATTTTTTAACCCACACACCACTTACGTACGCAGTCGTTAGCGATAAGAGCTTTGCGAAAGAGAAGATTATTTCATAATATAAATGTTTCACTGGATTTTTTAATCAATATTCAAACAGTATTTTATTTACTTATTTTATTAGAAAACGAACAGTCGTATATACAAAAATTGATAATTATTAACACAAATTGAACTACTTGATGGTAGGTGGCAACCGTCACCAACAACACAAGCAACGCCACATGTGCTGCAAGTGCGCTGCTGATCATAGTATAGGATTAAGGATAAGGGATTAGGAAAGGATAGGAAAATGGGCTTTGGCATCCCTTACTCAGTCACTGAAACACAACAGCATGCATGATGTTATTTCGTGTGCAAAGGGATGATTACTGCCGCCAGATGGGCTGCTTTAATGATTGCGAAACGCAATGTGCTCTGCTACTACGTGAGCCAACTAAACAAAGTTAATTTCCAAAGTTTGCTCAGACGGGAATCGTACGCGGGACCCTTGTGACATTAAAGCAAGCACCTTAAACACTCGACCAAGTGACTCGTAGAAAGTAAATAAGTAAAATTAAGATATTTATGATGATACTTTATATCTATGATGATTCTGAATCTATAGCATTCATACGAATCAACGAAGCACGTGCAGTCTTAATCGACGACGTCCAAAACATTTTGGTAAACTTTAGCCATTTTAAAACAAATTAATATCAATAATGCATTTACCTACTAACTATTTCAATGGATAGCACAATATTTTATTAATAT
Source organism: Bembecia ichneumoniformis (assembly GCA_910589475.2). Classification (NCBI taxonomy): domain Eukaryota; kingdom Metazoa; phylum Arthropoda; class Insecta; order Lepidoptera; family Sesiidae; genus Bembecia; species Bembecia ichneumoniformis. The sequence continues at coordinate 2,708,637 of OU342537.1, read as the reverse complement.
TTTACAAAGATAAGTTACTAACAGTCAAAAATAAGTTATCTCCAACAGTATTGACTATTCAGAATAAATGTTCATATAATTGTTATTTTTTTATGTTAAGATTGGCATACAAACTGACGGTCTACTTGATGGTAGGTGGCTACTGTCGCCTGTAACAAAAGCAACACCACAGATGCTGCAAGTGCGCTGCCTACTACAGTAGGGTCGCGGATTTGTTAGGAAAATGGGCTCTGGCGTCCCTTACTCACTCACCGAAACACAACAGCACACGTGCTGTTATTTCACATGTCTTCCGTAAGTTATGTTATTTATGTCTTCCGTAAGGGGGTGGTTACTGTCGCCAGACGGGCTGCCTAAATGACTGCAACTACTTTAATATTATTATTAGCTTATATACACGAAACGGTTGCATTTTATCTTACACAAAGATTTTCAACTGTATAGATCGGGCAAGACGAAAGAATCCGTAATGTGACCACGTGGTACAAAATCGCTCTATCAATCACCAACTTTACAAGGCTATTTAGCTACGCCATGACCATCCTGATTACGGCGATCAGGATCAATAGAATATAATATTATACAAAAGTTCCCAATATATGTATATATTCTATAATATTTAATCTTTTTGATCTTACATTAAATATTGCTAATATAACAACTTTCTGAAGTGAAGCTTTAGAATTAACGCCAAATTATATATGTCTGATATATAATTTCAAAAAAACAAGCAAATTATTGTTAAACTTTCACAAATATAGTCATATAGTCAGAATTTGGAAATTTTAATGTAATTTTCAAAATTGACTCTGGTCTGGATTTGAAAAGTAGTGGTAGGGCACACTGCGTTTCGCAGTCATTTGGGCAGCCCGCCTGGCGGCAGTGACCAACCCCTTACAGAATGCCACCGTGAAATAACAGCATATACGTGCTGTTGTGTTTCGGTGAGTGAGTAAGGGATGCCAGAGCCCATCTCCTTATCCCCTCCCAATCCCTTATCCTTAATCCTACTGTAGTCGGCAGCGCACTTGCAGCACCTGTAGCGTTGCTTGTGTTATAGGCGACGGTAGCCACCTACCATCAAGTGGACCGTCAGCCTGTCTGTCGACATAACATAAAATATATATATATATATATATATATATATATATATAGTCAGAAGACCACCGTAAAATAACAGCATATACGTGCTGTTGTGTTTCGGTGAGTGAGTAAGGGATGCCAGAGCCCATTTCCTTATCCCCTCCTAATCCCTTATCCTTAATCCTACTGTAGTCGGCAGCGCACTTGCAGCACCTGTAGCGTTGCTTGTGTTGTAGGCGACGGTAGCCACCTACCATCAAGTGGACCGTCAGCCTGTCTGTCGACATAACATTAAAAAAAATTGCAATTTGTCAAATAAAAATAAAACAAAAATACTTAAATAAATATAGTAATTTTTATATCTGGTTCAAGTGTTTAGACACAACAGGTAAATGCTGCTTCAGTTAAACGTGATTTGTAAGGTGGAAGGGAAGAGTCGCGATAGACGAAGGAGTAAGTCGTGATTGAGAAACGTCCGGGAGTGTACTGGAATTGTCTCAGTCGAGCAAGTATTCCAGTTAGCTATTGACAAAGACAAGTTCAGAGCCTTGAAGGCCAATTCTCAGGACTGAAAAAGAAGAATCATCTTCAGTAGCATCTATGTCAATCAAATATTGCACTTCTTCGCGGACTCGCATGCTTGCAACAATACTAAGACAAAATCAATCAAAGTGCAACATTGTATTTCAAAAGAAATTAACACACAACACTGTGGAAATACGATAAATAGCATAAAAAAGGTTTTCCAGAGCACAACATTCGCAAAGGGCACGGCCGAACGTTCAGCCGCGCCAGTACTAGCGACGTGTAGGCTGTAATTCACAGTAATTGCTTGGAACGTCGTCGGCTGCCCGTGGTCGGAATGGGCACATAACTCAACTTAACCGGTCAATGTAGATATCAGCTGGAGCTTAAATTATAGACACTATTTTAACTGACATTTCTAACTGGCTGAAAATTTTAAAATAGAAAGAAATGAACTAGATTTAGAATTACTACACATACGAGTATTTAGACTATTATTTCATTATAGAGTGTAACATTGCGCACATGTTATTTATTGGTAACATTTGTGAAAACTATTAGAAATATTATTTTGATTGAAAAGGTGTTTGCTGAACATCCTTTCCATATCAATTGATATGAGAAGAAAAATAAAATGAAACGCTATGCCTAAAACACTATTTCTAAACTTCAGGGCCCTGATTCTGTATCGCAACTATGATTACACGCTAAGTCTTACTCTTGCGAAAACACGTCAATATATTAACTTGTCTTGTCAATGAATCGAAATGTCTCTATTCTGTATGCCCCAAGACAAGTTATCTTGGCACCTTACGATTTCACAGAAACCACAGTACACAATTGTATTTATTTGACAATCGGACTGCCAGCACAGGACTCATTTCATATTTTAATATTACTTTGCTCTATGACGTAATGACGTTAACCCAGCTGACAGCTGTTTACCGTTTGAATGTTTATTTACTTTTTAAAATCTTGTTAAGTAAAACGATGTTTTATATAATATAATAATCTATAAACAATTATTTCTTACCTTTGGTGTGGATTTTAATTAAATTTGCAGAAAAACACTATGCAATGCACTTGATTTAACAAATTCACACACGATTCCGCGGCGTTTTAAAGCGTGGTATTTTTGACAGTTCAAACCGCGCCGTTCCCCGTTCATTTCGTGCAACATGTCATAGAGAATAAGTTTTTAGCAGATGTCGTGACAGTTTGAGTAATTGACGTGGTTTCGAAGTAAGGAATCGCTAAGTGGCGTTAGAGAATTAGGGCCCTGTATGTATGTCGCGATAGCTACAAAGCACCCCACTGGGGCCCTAGCCAAGATGCATCCAACAGACCTGGGCCATCATCCCGGAAACCCACAACTCATATGGATACCGGCCGAGAAAACCTACATTCTACTATAAATACTATTGACTTCGGTAACATAAGTTCAATGTGTACACTGTATAAATTGATTTTTTGAAAAAACATTTAATGTACGGACACGACTCCTTTACAATTTTATTACAAGTATAGATGATCGGTAATGATGTCTTTAAATTCAACTACGAGTAACTTAATGCTGTAGGTAGTTTTGCGTTAAAACTGACTTTGACTTAATTGGCTCATGTTCAATTCACCGCAAGCCTTTAGCAAGGTAATGATAGTCGCATTGCCGACATTGGCGTACGGTTAACTTAAACTCACTTTAGTTGCCAAGACGAGTTTAAATTCAGTTTTAATACTGTTTTAGGGACATATAATGTGTCTACAAGCGCTTTTTTAATGTGTGTACTTAGTATGTAGTGTGTCCTGAACTGGACCTTTGATTTCTTCCTAAAAAAAAAGCAAATATTTGACTAAATTAAAGTTGAAACTGAAATAAAATCATTAAACGTTCTTTCAAGATAAGAGGGTAATAAATTTAAAAAATCAAATTACTACGAAGTAGAATCGTATAAACATATTCAAACTCGAATTAGGTGCTGGAAATGGGACTTTAAAACAACAGCAATAAAGTATATTTTAATCAACGATGCTCTGCGGATAGGAGCTTCGAAGAGGTCCGCCCCACAGGGGCGAAATGAATTTTTGATATGTTCTACTTCTGTTTATGGCTTCGCTGCGGAAATTTTTGAATTTTAAAGTTTTGAATGGTGTGAGCTAAATAAAAAAGTACGGCATTAAAAAGAGTTGGAAACCACCTTAGGTCCGGACAGGAGACAGGACACGTCCAGACCTTCATGAAATTATTAATCAATCGATCAATCATTTGTTATCAACCTCCCCCTCCATCTTCCCCCTTTACCCCCCTCCATAAAAATGTATGTTTGTAATGAATAAACTCAAAGACTACTGGACTTATTTTAATAATTCTTTCAATTACAGAAATCTACATTACCAGCGAGTAACATAGGCTATTCACCCTCCCCTCAGCTCCGCTCTTTACCCCCTCTCCATACACGAGTTTGCATGCCGTTTTTCACGTATAAACTCAAAAATGTTTAAAAAATTAATGTTCATCAGTGCGAAGCGGGGACGGGCCGCTAGTATAGTCACTATTATTTATTCTGTGGTATAGTATAAATTGAAGTCACTGCCTGCGTCTGTCTGTCTGTATATGTGCTAACTTCTCTTAAACCAAGCAAAAGATTTTGATTTGGTTTTCACTATCAGTTAGGTAGATAATTTTTCACGGAAGGTTTGCATCCATGCGAAGCCGGGACGGGCCGCTAGTATAAGGTAATTTGCTTACCTCAGGCTCAACCAGAAATGATATATGAAGCATTAATTTTGCTTGAAATCTGTAGGAAGGTTTTCTTCAATCTGAATTAAAGTGCGACTAACGAAGGATGAGTTTTTTTTCCTTTGCTAGTAACCTCATCCTAATGTCACAGTCAGTGGCGTAGCTAGCATGGGTGGCACCCCATGCCCCATATTGTAGGTGTCACTCAATCACACGTTCACGAAAGAAAAAGAAATGTTGAACGGAATGCGGTCGGGAACAAGAGGAATTCCCCAAGCACACAGGTGGCAAGCAATCGCTATTTCCGGGGAATACCCTGACTAGCGACAGTACAGCGAAAGAATATTCGAATTCGAAGATAAAAACTACAACATTTTGGGGAATCCCCGATCGACAGACAGTGTACACAAATTTACTTAGGCACCTATATATTATTGTTACATATATTGCTATTTTATTAGTGGCGGTTATGCAATCAGTCGTTTTACGAATTTTTACATGTGGCACTAATGACTTTCATTAAGTATAAATCATCATTGCATAAATGATCACAGTGAAAAACCTGATGAAACTTTAAAAGTAGTTGCGATAAAAAAAAATATTGAGAGATTTCCCACTTTTTTTAAGCGTTACATATATTTCGTGTATTTTTCATCAACTAATAATGTACGCAACTCAAAATTTTCCGCTCCATATATTTTTAGAACAATTTAAATCCTATTGCAAAGTTAAAATAGGCCTCAAAATGCTTTATTTCAATAGACACCGAAACGAGATTGGGAGTAATTTCGATGTCGATTCAAACTTAATATTTATTTAAAATATTTGCATCGCAGTGGCTACAAAGAGAATTGCAAATGCTCGCATTATTGGTTTCCTAAATTGAATTCAAAACTTTCGTTTAGAAGTGAAATGCTTATACTAGCCGTACATTTAGAGTGCCAAAAACTTTACCAATTTTACCAACCCAAAAGAAATTAACCGAAAAATAATATGTATAATAAATTTAAAAACAAAATAATATGATGGCCAACCAAATGGACCAAATGTTCTTATAGACAAGCAAGTTCTTATAGACAAGCAGTTCCTAACCAGCTGCTCGTCTATAAGAACATAATAAAACCAACTTTGACATCGAACTTTGGGGCTCAGCTAGCAACTCCAACCTGCAAATGTTACCAATGTTACAAATGTTACAAATGTTCCCAAATTAGTGATAAGGATAGTATGAAATGCGTCGTGGTTTACCCGTAATACAGAAATACATGGGTATTTGAAAATTACAACTGTAAGAGAGGATGTCAAAGAATACTGTACAAAATACAAAAAGAGCCTGACGAATCACATGCCTCAAAATATGGTGGATCCTAAATCGAGACCAAAGATATTATTACGACTAACAATGGAACGTTCTGGAAAAGGCGTTCGCGCCAGTGGAAAGTCTCGAACGTCCCACTCTATCGATGGTATAGCCACGCCCCTTCCCGACAGGTGTCAAAGCGGATTGGTCCTTGTGTTTACAACATAGAGTTTGAATTTCAACAGAAATAACATTCCCGAATTTCAATGGCTTGTTTACGATCTTGTTTAGATTTTCTGGAAAACTCGAAATACGTCGACGCGTTTGGCTCCAAGTATAAATAAGAGAACAGGGGCGAGATTAGCCAGTTGTGCGATAACAATTGATTTGAAACCGACTCTTCAGAGCTTTTGCGAAGTTACCTGCGACGGTGAACCGGCGACACATTAAGGGAATCATTGACGACTTTTGGCAAGTTTAACGGTTTCATCGGACAAGTTTAGTGATTTTGGAAGTCATCTTGGTTTGTCAAAATAAATCGTTCGTTTCGCCCTTACACGGCATTTTAACTCACCCCGCACGTAACATTATAATATGTATAGATAATAGATTATATAATATATACATTCTTGTGTCCTTAGGCGACGGTAGCCACTTACCATCAAGTGGACTGTTAGCCTTCCTGCCACCTTAAATAATATATAAAAAAGCACGCATTAAACTTTGTACATTTTGACACCTACACATTCGAACCATTTGGACATTCAGTCAAGGGGACATCCATGTCCCGGAAGGCTAAGATCTGATTATAGCTAAAAAAAACTTATTGCAGGTTGAGAGAAAGAAGAAAAACAGATGCAGTGAGAGATCATCTTTTCCTCCTAATAAAATGGATGTTTCTTACTCGATCGTGGATAAACCCCTATACATATTTAGATAAAACACTTATATTTATATTATACCAATTCCTTAATTGCACCCGAGCAAAGTAATGGCGAGTAAGTAAGAAGTAAGCTAATTTATAAAAAATAAAACATCAAGTGCGAGTTGAACTCGCGTGAAGTGGATTCCGTACGATGTTACCTATCCACAAAATATTGAGTGATTTACCATGTCATTTTAATATCATGGACTTCTTATAGCTTCTCCTACAATCTATAAGTAGAAAACTAATTTCTGTATTTTTTTTTAAATTTTAGGTTCAGTAGTTTCGGAGATAAGGGGGTAAATTTTCGTCTATTTTCTTGAATAACTTGAAAAGTATTTATTTTAAAATTACAAAAAAAAAATACATTTAAGATCTTCACAACAAGACCTTCCATTTGATATGTCACACGATGCATTTTTTTTTTTAATTTTTTTTTTTAATTTTCCACCTTCCCCCCAAAAATGACCTCCCATATACATATTTCATCTCTTTACGTCACACCTCTGCGTTTGGGTCACAGAATTTGACATGTGTACCAAATTTCAACTTGGTCTAGTAGATTCGGAGATAATTGACTGTAACGGACGAACAGATGTACACACGAGTGACCCTATAAGGGTTCCGTTTTTTATTCGGACGTACGGAACCCTAAAAATGTGTACAAATTTTCACTTAAATTTTGACTTACAAATTTAATATAAAAAAAGTAAATTAAGCAAAGAAATATTTCCATCCAAAATAAACAAACAGTCAATTTTCACTTAATTTCTCATTAAAATCGTTTCATTACTTAAAAACTGAAAAACTGCCGGCACGAGATATTTTACGTTTACTGCGGAAGTTTAATTTTCTCGAATCGCACGGATTGCGTTCATAATTCTGATACACCTACCACCATAAACTGTAAGCGTGGAGCTTAATAGCGAGCGGCGTATTAACAATTCACCTTTCAAGAAGCAATATTTACGGGGCCGTGAACGCTGCTCTTGGATTAAGTGCGTACATAATAGGTTGCTCTTCCTATACGACCTCCTTGTCGACGAAAAAACATGATACACTCTTGCCAACATACATCGCCGGCAGTGTTAGAACACTTTCAAACGAAAACGAGCTTTGAGCACACGTGAAGAGGGTTGTTGATATTTTCCTCGATATGCCAATAACATATTGTATTTTAGTGAGAGAATTTTTAGAGAAGCCTTTTTCCTTTTGAAGCAAGCGATCAATATAGAGGCAAGTGCTTGTCAAAAATGATATTAAGTACTGTCGTGAAGATTTTAAGTGCTTATGAGCTTCATGTATGAAGTACTTCATGTGCGAAGTTCGTGTATTGTACCTAATGGGTTTGACATTAAATTCTATTTTTGGTTTCTTTATAAAAATATACCTTTATACACCGAAAAATCATATTCTTATTCTATTCTGTGTATCTCACATAACCCTATGTATACGTATTAGTTGTTATATGTATAACTAGCTGTTAGTTATATAATATGTGTAAAGAATATGTATTAGCGTTAGCGTAGGTAAAATACTTTTTAATGTTGCCTATTTACTGTAACAAGGAACTGTGTCAATGAAATTTGTCAATCACTTTATTTTCATTGTTACTTGAATTTCTTAATGAAAATTATTTTTTATTTTAAAACAGTTTAATTTACCAAATTTAATTACTAAAAGACGAATAGTCTTATAAAACGACAATTAAAGTTTTATTGTCCACCAAATCCTTTTTAAAATAAAAAATAATTTTCATTAAGAAAATCAAGTAACAATGAAAATAAAGTGATTGACAAATTTCATTGACACAGTTGCTTGTTACAGGAAATAGGCAACATTAAAAAGTATTTTACCTACGCTAACGCTAATTAATACATATTCTTTACATATGTATATAACCTCCAACTTCATACGTATTCGGTATAACTTTTTCATTTGTAAACCGATTAGAATGAAACACTAAATATTATCGGAAGCTTGCTACAATACATCAGTGAAAACCGCATTCAATTCGGTTTACCCGTTTCTGAGATGAGCATGCATAAACGCACAGACAAACAGACAAAAATTCTAAAAACTATTTTTTGACCTCGGTAACATACGGTAACATCGGTAAGTACGTACATAACGCGCATATTTTTTTTTATATATTTAATCTACAGATTTTATTATATGTATAGAAAAGCCTCAACTTCATCCTCTTCAGGAGAACCTGCATAGATGCATAGGCTATCTTATGTAAAATCTCACAGACGGCAAAGAAAATTTACCCTTTGTGTAGGGTTTTAAAGAATATCTTTATGTATGATAGGTAATTCATGATTTACATAGGCACTAATTTTGAAAATATAACTTATAAAATATCATGTTACAATAACAGCACGTGTGAGCAAATTATGCCAGAGCTTTGTCTTTTTAGAAACCATAAACAACATTCTGAAGGAATTATAGTTTAAAATGTTTGAAGAAGACTAATATCAATTACTATCATTCCTATCACTGAGTGGTTTGTTTATAGCATAATATTTTTTTATTATAATCTCGACCTAACTTTAATATACAGCCGTTGTATATTAAAGTATATACTTTAATGTACAGCGGCTGTATATTAAATTTTGTATATACTATATTAAAGTATAGTATATTTATACTATATATTAAAGTATATACCTATATTAAAGTATAGGAATATATACTTAATTATAATATATCTATACATTTTATAAAACACAGCCGCTGTCAGCTTCTGTTTCTTCTCTAATTTATTTTGCATCATTTTGATGTAGTTGTCTCTAATGGAAAGAGCGATAAATGAGCACCTGTGCGAATTTTATAAATTGTATAAAAGCGACTCCTTAATTATAATGATTCAAGCTTTAGTTATTACTACTTTAATTGTCTCCTTCCTAATCAAAGCTTTAATTGTTTACTTTAATATACAAATAAATCAAAGCACTCAATAACCGATGTAGGCGTAATAAAGGATTCGGGTTAAAATACAGCAATTTCAAACCCATTAAGAGACCGTATACAATGAATGAAAGGAACGTACGTAATATTGAGAATCGAAAAAGTCAGTCACATTGCAATAACACCATATGACAAACAATCATATTGAAGAATCAAATACAGATAGAAGTGATATTTTTATAAAGACGACCTAGTTCCCGAGGTCGCTGATCCCACGGTATGAAAGCTACCTTTTTCAACGTTGCCTACATTTTTCTTTGTTGAAGAGATCAATGATCATAGTAGTTCATTCAATCTTTGCCGGGAGAAGCTAGATTTTATCCCCTTTGGGAAGTTTCTCTGTTTGTATAACGAGCAAACTTAGCAATTTTGTTTTAATGCACGTTCAATGAACAGAACATTCATTTGTTATTAAATATGTATCATACAGTACCTACCTATATAACAAATAAAAATATTAAATTTAAATTGAGGCAACACTTTTTATTATTATATTTGAATGTATTGACATATTTTAATGCACCTATATAGATATTAGTTATCTTAATACAATTACTGAAAGTTTTTAGAACTGCCCAGAAAGTAAAGACATCAATGAAAAATAAATATAAATTTCGAATTGGTTTTCTTTCGAGGATTTACCAACAGTGAAGAACGGACGGGACATTTTGCAACCATTGCGTTAGATTAAAATCAAAGGACCGTTAAATTAGTAATTGTTTGCCAGTTGGCTAGGAAAATGTTCAACGGAAGCGCCCAAGATGTAGGATCCTCCTTCCCTACGACAATGCCTGGCCTGGCACATAGACGCAAAGTTGCCTGTCTGTGTGTATTCTATAAGATGTACTTCGGAGAGTGTGCTCGAGAGCTGCATGAGATCATACCGCCTTCCCCTTTCTTCTATCGGACATGCAGACGTACGGCTGGTTACCATCCTCACCTTGTCGAAATTCCTCTAATTCGGACCAAGCGCTTTAAAACATCTTTTGTGATGCGAACTGCTAAGGATTGGAACTCCCTGCCGGCGTCTGTATTTCCGAGCTCATATAACCCAAATCTTTTCAAGGTTCGAGTGAATAGGCATCTTCTGGGTGAGCTCGCTCCATCTTCGGCCTCATCCTTCCTACATGGATAGATGCTGGTCAAGAGCAAACCCATCTATAATAAAAAAAATAAAAATAAAAAAAAAAAAAAATTACTCCGTCAGACGTACAATTGAATATTTGACTATGGAAGGTGCGGAATTAGTGAGTCATCCTCCTTATAGTTCCAAATAAATAAAAGATAAACTCAGAGGAATTCGATTTATGAGCCCTGAAGGTGCAGTAAAAGCGTTCGAGAAAGCCGTGAAAGAGAAAACTAAGTAAAACTACTGAATTTGTATGAAATTTGGAACACAGGTAGTTTATTGCCTGGATTTAACATATAGGATACTTTTTATCCTGGAGGATCGTCTAAAAATATAAAAGATTGGGGCAACAGCGGTAAAGCTGACAAAGTTGTGGGCATCACATAGTTAATGATAATTAACAAGTGCACAAAACGAAACATTTTTATAAAAATGGATAAAAATTGTTTTGTGGACGAGTTATAAACTCTGCTTTTCACTTCAATTGCGAGTAAATAAAACAGTAGTATAACATAACATTTCTTTAAATGTACGAAAAAACAAGAGCTGTTTCTCGTAGCTTTATTTTTTTTTTAATCTTACGACATTGACATTGACATCTTATGACATTGGCTTGGGCTGCAGACCTATACAGCCTACTATTAAATTAATTTTGTAATAATAATTTTCTTAAATTAATTAAATAACCTACCGTACTTGAATTTAAATTTTAATATCTTTTATGTCTTAAAAAACACATAAGGCAAATAAATTTAAGTAAATATTATAAAATAACAAATTCTATCTATGAACTTCTTATTGTGTTTGGATGTATGGCTCATTTTCTTTGCCTTAATATAGATACATTTATGAGTAGATACGTTAATGCGCTTGTGCACAAAATTCGATTTTGTGCAGCCTATATCCTCCACAAATAAGCACTTTCAGAGCATGAGAAGTGAAAAAAATATATTATAAAAGCACAAGATTAAATTTCGATGGTTTTTATTATTATTACACATATGTACATATAAAATTTAAATTGTTAAAATAACAAATAAATAAAAATAAAATAATTTTAATTTATAAAATAAGTAATGTTAAAAATAAAATCCTCTTCAATTTTCGACTTGATGACGGAATTTTGACCGGATAAGTGACCTGAATGATGGGCATTGAGGCTCTAGCTTATGTCATATACAGTAACACGATAGAATACCATTTTCCATGATAACTATGATTTCTAGTACATATGTATTAAATCTATTAGAAGCAAATTAATATACCTGTCTTATTCAAACGGTCTACTAGGGTGATATCTGGCTACAAGAAGAATACTTGCTTGTATTTCTAGGAAAATTTCATTATTTTATCAACACCGATAGGTCGAGGGAGAGACAATTTGTAGACAACACTATGGCATTTCTTAATAATGCTCCGAAAAACAACAGCTCACGTATTTTCGTCTTGCAGTCTTGTATAAAAACAGCACTTAAACCAAACAATGAAAAAGTATTTAATTCATGGAATAGACTTCAAGAAAACACTTTCAATAATAAGAAAAGGCGATGACGATCCCGAGAAGATACGCCGAAAGGAACTCAGGATTCTTGCAATCTTTTAAAATTTAAAGTAAATACTTAAAAGTAGCATATACAAATGACAAATGACATGAGCTCCAAACAGTTTAAAACCAAGCTTATATTGCTTATCAAGTGTGCATCTTAAAAAAATGATAAATAAAAAATAAAAAAAATTATTTCAGGTGTGAGGGCTATAAGATTTAAAATAGTTGAAAGCTAATATCAATTATAGCAAGAGCAATAAATATTTATATAAAAAATTGCAGGTAATTTAGTTTGAAAAACTGTATGTACGCCGTTTGACAATTTTATTGACTCGAACTGCCATTAATCCGATTTCAAATTGGCCACGTTTTGTTCGAAAAAAATTAACGTCGAAATATACATGACGGAGTTAATTCCAAGTAGCGTGTTCCCGCGCGCATAAAGCACAAATTTAATCAAGCCAGCCCTTAGAAAATGGCGTTACGGCGCGAGGCGCTCGGTGATTGGCAAATTTCAAACACCGAGTTCCTATTACGTCTGTGTTCGCGGGGGCGTTTTTATTGTTTTTTTTCTCGTCTCACGGTGACAACGTTTCCAACAGGCGTCCCATTTTTGTTGTTTCGACTGTTCCAGTTCGGCTGATTGTAATTTCAAATGTATTATTTTAAACAGTTGACAAAATATTCGTAGTTGAAGTTGATTGTTAAAATTTACATTTTATTTTATTGTGCCAGATAGATCTTTTTCCATCTTGTATATGCTGGAAGACACAATACAAAAAAAAAACTACATAATATAATAAAAACTAGAAATAATTGTGAAGTATTTTAAGAGCAGGCAGCATTAAAGTTGTGGTTCATAAAAAAATGATTTGAGATGATTTGAGTATTTTTTTAAATTATAATTATTATGATAATTTAAAAGGAAAACGGTTACAAATAAGTGGATTTTTTTATCATTAGGGGCTGGCGTCGCCTTAACAATCAAGTTGTTGACACTCGAATACCTGGTCTTTCTATTGTTCCCGGACAAAGGACGGTCCAGAAATTTTTTACCATATTACAGAGCATTTTCAGTTTAGTTAGACTCATGCTTGTCTGGTGTATAATTAATTTGCTATAACAACTATATTATATATGTAGAAGTGCTTATATATATATAACACTAAAGCGGATCTTAGTAACCTTCAAAAGAATGCTATAACATTTGTCATATGTTAGCAACTTGTATGAAATCGCTCTACCTTCTGAATTCCAGTAACATATAAACGGGCACCGTTTGTCGGTACAGCAATGTTTTTCACTCATGTCATAACTCAAACGTTATGGTGGAGGTCTTCCCGCGAAATATGGTTATAACTCGAGCTTTCCACGAACCTTGTTGAGACAAAAACAGAGTCATTATTCATGTCGTCTCCCATTTTCCTGTTGTTTCACCTATTTATCTTTACGAATTACTTGGAAACGAATTACTCGAGTGCCAATAGATGTATGATGCCGAAATTAGGTCCATCTGTTCTATGTTTCTTTTGCGAAATTGAATGTTATCATTTAGTTTAACCCAATTTTCCACTCTCTGTACCTATATTAGTAAATAAAATAAATCGATTTTCACTGCTTTTACTCTGTAGATATTTATGACACTTATTTATTAAGTACTTTTATTACTCATTATAAATTAACTTAATCAGAAATTTACATATAACTCTCTATTATGTTTTTTTTATGTTAAGATCGGCAGACAGGCTGACGGTCCACTTGATGGTAGGTGGCTACCGTCGTCTATAAGACAAGCAACGCCACAGCTACTGCAAGTGCGCTGCCGACTACAGATTAAGGATAAGGGATTGGATAGGAAAATGAGCTCTGTAAGAGTGCGGTTACTGCCGCCAGACGGGCTGCCCAAATGACTGCGAAAAGCAGTGTGCCCTGCTATGTTGAATATTTTAGCAACATTTAGACATAGAAATATTTAATACACAAACAACGCCAAAGCTGCCGCAAGTGCGCTGCCGACTTCAGTAGGATTAAGGGAAAGGAGATAGGGAAATGGTCTCTGGCCTCCCTTACTCACTCACCGAAACACAACAGCACACGTGCTGTTATTTCACGGTGGTCTTCTGTAAGGGGGTGGTTACTGCCGCCAGACGGGCTACCCAAATGACTGCAAAACGCAGTGTGCCCCGCCACTACATTCCAGATCCAGACCAGAGACAAATTTGAAAAGTTCATTTTTCAAAGTTGGCCCTGCCGGGAATCGAACCCGGGAACCCTAGAACAGAGCGTTAAGGCAAGCACCCTAACCACTCATCCAAGTGGCTCAAAATCAAAATCACATTTAGAGAGAACGACACAAATAAATAATGAGTATAATTACTTAAATTAAGCAAAAGAATAAAAATATATATTATCAGTTTTTAGTTAATATATAATTTTGAGGTAATTTCTTAACTTTCCCATTAACATGGTTTATAGAATTCAACAAGAAGCAAGGTATGTTATAAGGTAATGAAACATGACATAACAGAACATTAAGCATTAGCAGCAAAAAAACTTAGCAAAAAAACTTTATTTTCGTCGTCTAATTTGACTTGTTAGAGTAAAATAAAAACTTAGAAAATAAAAAAAATACAGAGCATAATAGACTTTATTTAAAAAAGTTTGAATCGGACGGATTTATACAAAAAAATATATTTTCTGATAATGAGAAAAAAAAAATAGTAAATTACTGCCCTTAAAAAAACTTTGTCGTCGCAGTAATAAAAATTTTCAGCGAAAACTATTTCATTTTTTAAACTTCTAATTAATTTAAGTTCTGTACTAAAGTTTTAATCGGCTACTTTTATTTCTTTTTTCATATTTTACACAATATTTAAATCCAATTTTAAATCTTCCAATTTTAAATCCGTTTGTTTATCTCAGCAAAAGGTTGCGCTCATTTTGGTAATAATTGTGTTCAGTCTGATGTTAGTCCTTGTTTTAAAAGGTATTGAAACATAACATTATTTTCAATCGAAATTAGCTTACCTATCGGAAACTGACAAACATTTGATTGTCAACACTTTCCATTCTAGAGAATGATTGAGCTGTCTACTAAAAACACTACTAAAAAAGTAGTAGGTAAGTATATAAAAAAATACGTTAACGACAACACATTTTTCTTGTACCAAGTCATTTATTTGCTAAAATGGATGTTTGTCGCCATCTTGTTTCCTAAGATGTGTTATAAAACAAACGACAATGATAAGTTGTCTATACGCCGAACAAGGGTTACTAAAATGTAAAAGTTTTTATGTAACTTCCGCAATAAGGTCCCAAGGCATTTCAGGCCTTTTAAGAATAAAAATGAAGGAGGTATTTAGATAAGGCTACTCCGTTCCACTTGGATCCACATAATTATTATATTACTCGTGTGTACTAGCTGGGGCCCTCGTCTTCGTCTGCGTGGGAAAATAACGCCTGAAATACATATTTATCGCTGTGACGACGGTGGCGCCCTCACTTTTTTATCCCTCGGGACCCTGTCATTTTTTCAGGATAAGAAGTAACCTATATGTTAATCCAGGTAAAAAGTTATCTGTGTGACAAGTTTCAACCAAATCTGTTCAGTAGTTTTTACGTGAAAGAGTAACAAACATACATACATACTCACAAACTCTTGCATTTATAATGTTAGTAGCATTTAGTGCTAAAATTATAAATTAGTATATCACTAATTTATAATTTAAAGGAATACCTATGAGATTTCTTATCGAATTTTTTTCACAAATAATTTGCACTACGAACTACGATCCGGCGTTAATTGCTAAGTATTAAAGAATTATCGAGCCCATTGGATGAGTGGTTGGCATGCTTGCCTAAACACATCCTGTTCTAAGGTTCCCGGGTTCGATTCCCGGCAGAGTTAACTTTGAAAAATGAATTTTCAAAATTGTCTCTGGTCTGGATCTGGGAAGTAATGCCAGGGCACACTGCGTTTCATTTGGGCAGCCCGTCTGGCGGCTGTAACCACCCCCTTACAGAAGACCACTGTGAAATAACAGCACGTGTGCTGTTGTGTTTCGGTGAGTGAAGTAAGGGATGCCAGAGCTAATTTCCGTATCCCTTCCCATACCCTTAATCCTATTGTAGTCGGCAGCGTACTTGCGCAGCTTTGGCGTTGCTTGTGTTATAGGCGACGGTAGTAACCTGCCATCAAGTGGACCGTCAGCCTGTCTGCCGATCTTAACATAAAAAAATTTAAAAAAAGTAGTAAAAATTTCTTTATAGCTGAAATTCTACTATGAAATGCAGGCTCATTTTAAGATGACACATTCATATTAAAATAACGTTATAAATATATAACAGTTGTTATAAATAACTTTTTGTCTGTTTGCCAAATAAAACGTTATCGGTAGTTCCCAAAATGGGAGGACATGTAACGGACGGCTAAAAAGTCAAACTGTCCAATCTCATATGCACGAGTCTGAAAGTCAAGCTCCTCATGATACGAATAAACTTATTCTTTTCAAACTTACTATATGACACTTTTAGAGGAGCAAGTCGAATTTACGACAAAACTTGGCTCTTACTATCTGTCACTAGAGTCGGGCAGTGAACAAAATAGATCAGACAAGTTTGGAATTCAGTATAACTTTCTCCAAGAGCGATGGATCCCTCGATAAGGGGAGCAATTGGTTTAGGCGACACTTTCTGTCGTTTTTATGTCAAGGTTTTATTGATTTGTACAATGAAAGCTGAAAACTCATGATTAATACGTGTTCCCTGGTCTTTTCTATTCTATTTTTAAGATTTAAAAGCATTTCGTCTGGCGGCAGTAACCACCCTCTTATAGAAGACCACCGTGAAATAACAGCACGTGTTCTGTTGTTACGGTGAGTGAGTAAGAGATGCCAGAGCTCATTTCTCTATCCCTTCCGAATCCCTTATCCTTAATCCTATTGTAGTCGGCAGCGCACTTGCAGCAGCTTTGGCGTTGCTTGTGTTATAGGCGACGGTAGCCACCTACCATCAGGTGGACCGTCAGCCTGTCAGAGCCCATTTTCTATCCAGTCACTTATCCTTCCTTTTCCTATCCACTTGATTATAGGCGACGGTAGCCACCTACCATTAAGTGGACCGTCAGCCCGTCTGCCAATTTTAACATTAAAAGAAAAGGATTACTTGCTTTAAAAGTTATTAAGAATTGGATGGAAAACTTACTATTATGCTCAGAAGTCATGAGGAGTCATGAAACTTAGTACCAGGCTGGGAAGATGGACTCAACTACAGCCACATACAGAGAGCTGGGATGTATAATTATATTATATTACGTATAGGTTGGTTGATACAGATGAAACAAAAATGAGTATTCAATGAATTTCAATGGCGAAAAGATTTATAATATTTCTTTAAAATTTCAGTCGTTTTGGTAGTCACTATTTCAATCGGAGCTGTGAAATTGCCTAATCATCCAGGTAAAAGGTATGTTCATAATAGACCGACGCGTACAAGGTATTCGCGAAGAGGGTGATGGGGGGATGGATAACACTCGGGTGCTTACGAGCCGTAAAGGAGATTAAATTGTGTAGCTTATGGTCGCAAAACGCCATACACCCTGTTAATACGATGTCGAATAAAGACGAAGCGTGAACTGATAAGTATAGTGAAGTAATCTTAATTTTTTTTTTTTTTGTACAAAAAACGAATAGCCATTGACGAGCCCATTGGATGAGTGGTTAGGGTGCTTGCCTTAACGCTCTGTTCTAGGGTTCTCGGGCTCGATTCCCGGTAGGGTCAACTTTGGCAGTAATGGCAGGGCACATTGCGTTTCGCAGTCATTTGGGTAGCCCGTCTGGCGGCAGTAACCACCCCCTTACAGAAGACCACTGTGAAATAACAGCACGTGTGCTGTTGTGTTTAGGTGAGTGAAGTGAGGGATGCCAGAGCCAATTTCCCTATCCCTTCCCAATCCCTTATCCTTAAAAAATTAATATAAACTTTTTGATGTTAATCAAATGACGCAATTTTATTAATGTGTACACAATTGTCAGGACCTTTTCGGTCTAAAGTTTTATCTTCACTAAGAGAAGTCTTGCAATTGTCGCCATTGTCGCCATTGTTTTTTTTTTTTTTTTTTTTTTTTTTTTTTTTATTAAAGATGGGTTTGCTTTTGGCCAGTGTGGCGCCGGCGCCGACCGCGGCTGCTGGCCGTGCCGCGCACCAACCTGCTCGGCATGGCACCTATGACGCGCGCACTGCGTATCCTCAACCTAGTCGCGGAAAGCATTGACTTGTTTTCGTGTTCTCTGAATGACTTCACAAAGTCAGCATTGTTCATAATATGCTACAGTTGTAAGAAATAAAGTAAGTTGTACTAATAGTTACATTATTGTCTTTAGGCTTAGTCCTGTAAAAATAGTTGTAAGCGTAGAAATAAATAAATATATAAATAAATAAGTAAAATCTATCCATGTAGGAAGGATGAGGCCGACGATGAAGTGAGCTCACCCAGAAGATGCCTATTCACTCGAACCTTGAAAATATTTGGGTTGTATGTCGCCATTGTTTATCGAAACGAATTCTACATTGGATTGACGAGCCCGTTGGATGAATGGTTAGGGTGTCCGCCTTAAGGCTCTGTTCTAGGGTTGCCGAGTTCAATTCCCGGCAGGGTCAACTTTGAAAATGAACTTTTCAAATTTAGCTCTGGTCTGGATCTGGAAAGTAGTGGCAGAGCACACTGCGTTTCGTAGTCATTTGGGCAGTCCGTCTGGCGGCAGTAACCACCACCTTACAGAATACCACCGTGAAATAACATCACGTGTGCTGTTGTATTTCGGTGAGTGAAGTAAGGGATGCCAGAGCCCATTTCCGTATCCATTGAAAGCTTCGACCCATTCTTTAAAAAGAAACTGGAGGCGGCCTTCCAGTATGCTGTGACGCTTTCGTCTTAGAATAAACTAACAATTGTTTAATTTTTACAGACACTTCTTTTGAACTTTTTATCAAAATAATGATCAATATTTTAAATTATACAATGATGATAAAATTGTGGACGCATTGTATATGCATTACAATCGTAGAAAAGACTATAGTTCTGTATATCGTACGACAATTATCCTATATTTGACTGCTTTGTGCGCTTTACTAGACAGAGAGAATCAGGATATAATAAAAGAATTCTGAAAATACTTAATCAAGTTAATAGTTGTTTAAAATGCATTACTTGAAACACATCACTTAAAATATGCATCCATTAAATATTCATACTGGTGGTATAAATTCTTTGCCAATATTTGCCATAAAATAAAAAATGCGTGTGTTTTAATAAAATAAAAAATATAACTTTTTCATTTCTCTTAACCTGTTTAAAACCATTTTCTGTAATCTCTATATATAAAAATGAATCCCCATTTGCCTTGGTCACGGCTTCACGCGTGAACGGGTAGACCGATTTTAATTCGGTTTTCACTAATGGAAAGAGGGATAAACGGGGAATGTTCTTATATATAAAAATGGCACCTCGGGCGAAGCCGGGGGCGGGCCGCTAGTTTATAATAATTATAATCCTAAGTATTCATAAAAAAATATAGAAATCAATGTAGGTAGGTATATTCTATTATAATAATTGTGAAAGTGAGTTTGTTTGTTATTTTTTCACGCCTTAACTACTTAACCAACCATCATGAAATTTTCAATACATGTTTTCAGGGACACAGAGTATGGTATAGGGTACCTTTAATCCAGAAAAAAATCCTACTGTACCCGAGAGATCAACCATAATAAAAATAAAAATTCCACGCCTGACTTAAGAAATGTGCCCGCAGCTTAGATCGCGTTGAAAATTAAAAAATAACGCCTAAGTAAATATATGAGCAATGTAACGCCTAACATCTTTATCCTCGGGAACGGTACTTTTTTCTGGATGGAAGGTACCCTATGTCCTTTCGTATCCCTGACAACGTGTACGCAAAATTTCATGATGACGGATTCAGCGGTTTAGGCGTGAAATGGCAACAGACAGACAAACAATTGTCTAATATTAAGTATGGATAAAGATTGAAGAAATTATTTTGCTTATATATTTTTGTCGGGAGTTGATTTTTTCCACTTTTCAACGCATAAAAAAAGGCGCTGACGAAGTTGCGGGTAAAATCCAATGGATTCATAAAAGAAAAATAAATCTCTCTGTAGAGACGACCCACGTCAGTCCTCACTATAGTTATATAGGAGCGTTATCCCGTATATGGATATCATCTATATTATATTGCGTCTATTCATCGACTGGAGTGACTGGACTGATTAGATACAGTCCTCCCATTCTGTTGCTTTCAATTTTGCCTGTCACTATAAATCTGTCAATTATGTGTACATTTCGCTAAGTTACGATAGTAAATTCCCGAACTACGGTTCGGCACAAACAAATGTTGGACAGTGGCTGGGAATTCTCAATCCAGGACTCCTGGAAGAAAGAAAGCATTCCAGGAAACCTCAAAACAAAATTATATAAGAAATATAATTCAAACAAACTTCAATACTCTTAAAGCATCCTTTTATCTTTATATTTTTTATTTGGATATGGGTTCAAATATGGGGAAGCCATGAAAATAATACATCATGTATATTCAAGTGAAGCTTCACTTGAATATACATGATGTATTATTTTCATTTTCTAGGTCAGCATTTTCTAGCTCAGTTTTTTCTCATAGACAACTTTCAAAATTTAGCTGATTCCGGTGGACCCCCTGCAGCTAAATTTGTACCATATTCCCAAAACTCGACAAAAAATGAGAATATTAGATCTAATATGGAAATTTGCGTTGCGGCTGAGTTCCAACCACGAATGGGGAGTCTCCCGTGGACCCCTGGGGGTCTTTGGGACCACTTTGGGAACTAAGGTTCTAGCTTAAATGATTCATAAAAAAGTTGCGAACCATTTGTTAGAATTGCAATAAATTAAGTTAAAAATTACCCAAATAAGCTGATGTAAACAGGAAGATACACGTATTTTTTGTCAGTTAAGTACACGAACTTAATACTTTCAAAGTTGTACGGTGTTGCTTCCAGTTCATTCTCCATAGAAAGTGTCAATTCAGAAGTGACAGATAGTCGTCGTCAGCTAAAAACTTTACTCATAAACATGTCGACTCGCTTTATAAAGTGAGAAGCGAAGTTGGGTCCGCGGACGTCTGTTACACCATAGCGATACCGACCCACAAACATCAGATGCCATTAATTTATTACTAGTATGCAAAACCATTATAGTATTCAATGCAAGGAAGAAAATAAGGAAGTTAAGCGAACAAAGTTAAGTTAAGCAAGTTAAGTTCATTTTTGTTTGGTAAAGTTTACTGAAGCTTGATTTGTTAATAAATGACTAGCTTTTATGGAAGAGCGAAGGCTCCTGGCACAGGCTTCTCTTCAATCTTAATTTAATTTGTAAACGAGTTTTCAGTGAATAAAAATATTTTTATGTTATTATTTATTTATTTAAACAAGAAAACAGTAAAGTTTTTAAGACTAAATTTTTTTCATAAAATGCCATTAATTATACTTTATTTTTACTTGTAAAATATTTAATGAGTTTAAACGTAATATATAATATTTAGGTGATATTTACTAGAAATTGTACAACATAAAGAAAATCGTAGTTTTGTAGTAGATTAAAAAAGTTTACCTACAAAAGAGGTAGAAAATAGGAAGAACGCACACATACATACTGCATTGAAAGATTACAATACACACACACACTACACAACACACGTGTTGTTTAGTTTATGACTACGGCTGATTTAGACTAGACTAGAATAGACTAGACTAGACTAAACTAGATTAGACGCTAAAAGGGCTGACTTCATGAAGTATTGCTCAAATATTTTTTTGTCCTACCGGCTAGGGTTCCCCTGACACAGGTCAGAGATCTTATTTATAGCAGGCAGAGTAAACAGCGTAGTATTTTCTTATTCTGTAATTTGCAGTACACCTATACATTATGGCACAGAGTACTGATCGGCCATTTTTACCCTTTTTTTTACCTGAAACTATAGAAACAGTTTTAACCAAGAAGAGGAAACAAAAAACTTTAGCATTTCTGTAAAGAAGTGCCAAACAACAATAAGAATAACGACAGTTACAAAAGAACCAACAATTTTTTTTTATTTTTTTTTTTTTTTTGCAATTACGTTTGAGCTATTTTTTATGTTTTCTTTCTTTTTCTTTTTTTTCCTTCCTGTTTTTTATGTATCAGAATATTTATTCAAAATATTTAGGATGTTTAGGGCCACAATTTCTAAAATATTAGGACCAGCGGTCTTCATAGAGACAGCCTTCACAATGAAAAGAATCGTATGTATGCTTTTGGGTATTTTCAATTGGCTGGATTTGCGTCAGCAGCAGTTAGCAGTCGAGTATACCAAAATTAATAATTAATTTCTTATAAGCAGCCATATGTAATTAATTATTTGGAATTTACTTGTTCTGTGTTCTCAATAGCATTGTTTATCATCATCGCCATCATCACTGTTAACAAGCGAAATCATATAATTGCTAAAGCAACTCTCTCGTAACTCCGTCCTAGGCCGAAACCGTCAATTTCGACATAGGTAGCGTCTTTTTGAAAAACTTTTCTTACTCGTGAAGTTCAGTGTTCACTGCGGTGTAATTGCAGTCTCATCTTGACAAAGACCTTTTGTTGCG
The DNA here is from genome assembly GCA_910589475.2 of Bembecia ichneumoniformis. Classification (NCBI taxonomy): domain Eukaryota; kingdom Metazoa; phylum Arthropoda; class Insecta; order Lepidoptera; family Sesiidae; genus Bembecia; species Bembecia ichneumoniformis. The sequence continues at coordinate 2,685,742 of OU342537.1, read as the reverse complement.
AGTTGAAGACTGACACATCATGCGGGAAAAGTTTGTAAATATGTTGGATTTTCTCTTAGCAACCACTCTACAATGGCTTGTTATACATTTAATGTGGCCACGTATTCTTGTGTATTCGCTTATGAAATAGGCTACTTCACAAATATTCTTAGAATAATATTTCTGTATTGCTTTCAATGGTATTTTTTCTACGCTTATTTATTTACGCTTTCAGTTTAATAAAATCAGATAATGTGGTGTTCATTGATTCAAAAACTTCTTTGAAGTACGACTATAACAAAAACCCAAACTTTGTTTGCACCTTAAAGTATTCAGCTTCTGAACTCGTAAAGAAAAAGGAAGTGTAAAATACATATATTTTGCCTCCTTTAATCTCAAAAAAGTTTTCACATCAACAAACTGGACTTCCGTTTCTTGTGGAAAAAATGCGAACAAGCCGTAGTTATCTGCGCACTTTCTTCTTTCGACATGATTTATTCACAAAATGGCCGACAAAGCGATACCCTCTTGAAAATACTTCCGCCATGTTTGCGGTTTACATCGCAATTAAACAAACAACGAAACCTGTTAATTTCTAGTTTTTTTTTTTCAAAAATATTTTTTACGCTTTATTATTTTTATTTATAAACCTGCTGTAATATATGAGGGCGTCTGTAAATAGGATATCCTTTATATGCTTTGAGACAATTTGTATCCTTTATATATCTTACAATAAATTATTTTTGTGCCTGATTGTACAAAAATTAAGCATGGTACATTTTGGGTAGGTATACAATAAGTAAACTAAATATTATTATTGAAAGTTACAAAATGTCCCAAATGGGACATTTCTTGTGGGACATAATGGGAATAGATGTTAGGAAATTGTTGTTTTCTGTTTATCTAAAGATGTGGTTTAAAAATAATTCACAAATAATAAAATTAAATATTTTCAACCACTAAAATAAAAATATCATTTGCTTTACGTGTATTACAATTTATTTTACAAATAAACCAAATGGGAGTCTAAGGCGTAGGCTTTGTTCTCGAATAAAAAACTCCTTAGACTAATTATTGACGAAAAACCAGTGCTCGAGTGTGCTCTACCAGTAACCTAACTATTTTTAACTATTACTAACCAGTAACCTAACTGCTCTAACTATTTTTAGAAATAGTTATATTTAAAAAAATCAAACAGTAAGATATTAATTTTAAATAAACCTGTGTTCCTATGTTCATACCTACCATTACCTATGTTCATATAATATACAGAAGAAAGCTTTTGGATTTAATACAATAAAGTGGGGTATAAGTATGCTGTTCGCAGAGAATCCTTCTTCAATATTGACAGTAGAAGTTGCTATAATTAGCGAAGTTTGCTTATCTTGGAGTGGTGTTTAATACGACGAGTACTCAGTAACGTTGCAAGTGACTAAATTATTTACTATTGCAACTTATTAAGTTTTTACAAGGTGCTTACATAACAATAAGCATCACTTAAGTAATATAAAACGTCATACACAATATGATACGTCTTTGATAATTTTTATTCAAAATACGATTGGCCTTGTTCTTTGAACTTTATTTCTTATGGGGCGCTCTCCCGACACCTCCTAATTTGATGTATAAAATATAAGACCCTACAAACAAAAGTACACCATGAGGAATGTTGATCTTGATAGAAAAAGGGAGACGATGAGATAAAATTCAACACACATATATTTCACGATCTCTTTTAAGAGGGTCTTACACTAAAAATACACTGAGGAGATTATGCTCATATAATAGTCCACAACAAAAATATTTATTTCGTTATAAATGATTAACTTAGCCCGCGATTTCGTATGCTATAGTTCTTTTTTTAAAAGTCCCACAGGAACCTAACACTTTTCATGATAAGAAATATCTTATATGTTAATCCAGGTTATAAGTTATCTGTGTGCCAAATTTCATCCAAATTCGTTTAGCCGTTTTTGCGTGATTGAGCAACAAACATACAAACTTTCGCATTTATCGCTTTCGCTTGTGAATTAAAACAACTCGTGGAAAATGCAACACGAATATAAGGTGCCCTTTTTAAGAGCACTTAAGTTTTTATTTAAAATATTATGCATCTATTAAGTATTTTCAATTTAATTGAAAAAATCCCGTTTTTTTATGATCGGCAGACAGGCTGACGGTCCACTTGATGGTAGGTGGCTACCGTCGCCAATAACACAAGCAACGTCAAAGCTGCTGCAAGTGCGTTGCCGACTACAATATGATGAAGGATAAGGGATTGGGAAGGGATAGGGAAATGGGCTCTGGCATCCCTTACTTCACTCGCCGAATTTTTGAAATTTAAAGGTAACAATGTCTTGGTTAAACTAGAGGAGGTGTTCCATCAAATTTGCATTTAAAAAAATATCAATGGAAAAATGTGAAAAAATCTATTTATATATAAATTGTGTTGTATGTTCAGACCACAATATCACAAGACTAAATAATATACATTGTTAAGACTAACTATGGAACGTTCTGGAAAAAGCATTCGCGCAGGCCGAAAGTCTCGAACGTTCCACCCTATCGATCGAAGTCACGCCACTTCCCGATTAGTGTCAAAGGAAATTGGTCCTTATGTTTACAACATAGAGTTTAATTCAACAGATATAACATTCCCGAAATTTCAATGGCTTGCTTACAATTTTGTTTATATTTCTAGTAAATTCGAAATACATCGAGAGGTTTGGCGCCAAATATAAATAAGAAAGCGAGCGGTCGAGACGAGCGAATGTAAGAGCGAAGCGAATCTTCGAACCTTTTGCGAAGTTACCTGCGACAGTGGCGTCTCATTAAGGGAATCATTGACGACTTTTGGCAAGCTTAGTGATTTTGGAAGTCATCTTGGTTTCTGAAAATAAATAGTTCGTTTCGCCCTCACACGGCAGTTTAACTTTATTTATATATATTATAATGCACTCGTTTTAGAGAGAGACAGTCCGCTATTTAGAAAATTATTTCAAGTAATGCTAGTTTTTTTTGCTGAACTACTATGTTTACATATAAAGTTTAGTAGAGTATATAGAGCATAAATAATTAAATTTAGGAAGTCGAATTATTTAATTTTTATTCATTATATTAATTTCAAATAATTTCATTCAACAAGTCTCAGAACTAAGGTGCATATTTGTAGCGAAATTTCCTTGTTCACACACAACGAAAAATCACAAATGAAATACAACACCGTTGCCCCGGACCAATCACAGTCCTTATGCCTACTGGACGAAACAATTTTCCGATATTTTGCTTTTTTTTTTACAAAAGCGAGCCAATATCGAAAACAAAGCGAATGGTTTGCTTACCCAACCGATCTACCACACAGAGGCATAGTCCTCGTAATGCTATCCCCATCGAAACAATATAAGCTATCTCGATTGAAATCTGAGATAGGTCCTCGATTATGACAGAAACTTAAGGCGAGTGTAGACCTGAATTGGAATTTTTAATTACATTAATAAAAATATAATTAATAATAAAGTATAAGGACTCTATACATTATTACTCTTTAAATCCAAGATTTATTTATTAGTAAATTCAATAATAATATATTTCTTTGGAAATTTATAATACATTTATTTTAAAAACCTTTTTTGGTGAACCTTTTTATTTTCAGTTAATAGAAGATTTAATGGGGTAAAAAACTGACTTTGGCTCACTTCAGATGGCAGCACTGTTGGGTGTTCCCTCAATCTGACAAGAAGCTGTCATTTTCCATAGTAATTTTTTAAACAAACAAAAAGAACTCAATTTATTTAATTAACATGAGGTTTATTTTCAGCTTTGTATTGCAAAAAGAAGGAAAACCATAATATATTCCCTAAAGAATTCACAAGAAGAAAACAATTGATAATAGCTTTACGAAGAAAAAATTGGGAGCAGACTAAATATTCGAGATAGATTATGTGCAGTAGATGCTTTTCTTTGCCTCAACTGTTTTTTTAACTGCTTAACACTCTACGTGGAATACATTTTTGTAGAAATAAAAGTAAATTCGCTGATAAATACAACGAAACAAGAACGCAATTTGGCGGCAATTAGGATCACTCAATAGTGGCGCCACCTACGATTAGCTTTCAGTTTTTAACCCTGAAAAATGCATCTATTATCTTTTTATAAATAAAAACGAAAGCTTTATTATTTGGGCACCAACGTGTTGTAATAGGCATGATGACAGATTTTGAAATTCCCTTCCATTATGTAGATACACGTCTACCATATCCGAAAAAAAAAACAATATTTCAGCAAAAAACTAAATTTCAACGCGAATTATTGAATGTGAATTACTCGCGAAAACGCTCTTAGGTGTCATGGCGTCGCGTCTGATGAAACGTGACGTCACAAGCCGACGTCTCATCAGATTTTTCATTCTGTCAAAGCAAAGTCAAGCAACACAACGGCATTTACCTGGGCGTGACGTCATTCGCTCTGATTGGTGTTTCAGTTAACATGGCCGATTGCAGTTATTTATACTTCTATTTTATTGAAAATCTTATTAATCTCAATTTTAATACAAAAAATGAGTAATTTTTTAGATTCGTTTCAACATATATTTTTCTCCCAAAACCATTTATTCTTTGATTTTTAATACCGTCATCATGCCTATTCACGGTGTTCTTCTGTAGGGGGCGGGGGGGTGTAAGTCTTCCCCAGTGTGCCCTACCACAACTAAGTATTAACATATATAATTGAACTAGTAATTATTAGTTCAATTTTTTCTTAATATTATAAATTGTTCTGCAATAATAAGTGCGGATGAATAAAGTTTTATAAAACTCCTTGCAATACTGCAGCAATCCCTTTAAAATATTATCTTAAACACAAATATGTTTTTTTTTTTTAAATAATACTCCCATTATGAAGCTTCTCACAATAAGAAAGATTTTTTTTCTGTATTTCTTAGCCTTATTATTATTGCTCCTTCGTCTAATTTGGAAGGTTTTTATATCGTACTTTTTCTTATTTTTGTTGAGGCCTCGAATACCAATTGTGGGTTTAGTACAATTATATGTTTTCTTTTCATCTCGGTGCCCGTTTTCCATTCATGTATCTAAAACGGCGAGTTTTCTTTAAGGCTCCTTTTACTGCATTGTTATTTTATTAAGGTTTTTCTTTTATAAAATTCTCCCTTCCTAATTCTATACTTTGCCACGTGCGAAAGAGCTGCTACCTATAAAAGGAGTATTTGGAATCGTGAAATTCCACTTACTGTTCTCAGTTGTATTTATTTTTTCGTTTACATTTAATTTTTATTTTATTTTTATTAGGTATTATAAGATTTGAGACATTTATTTCTTTATTTATTTATATACAAACGGTTGCATTATAATAAGATGGTGGGTAATGTCTTAAACCCCTTGATAGAGTTGTCTACACAATGGGGTAACATACATATTATAAACATAAATAGTGATATGAATAACAATGATATGAATATAAATAATTAATAGATTGCATACAATTTGCCCTAATTTTTAATTTTTTATCTTATTTTTTAATTTAAAAAAAATGATTTTAATTAAATTACCTTCTTTATTATTATTATTAGTTTATTATTATTATTTTGAGTTTTAATAATTTACAAAATGTGTTTACCTTTTTAATATTTTTGGTGTGATTTTATTTTTTATATCTATAGGCAGTTTAGTAATTAGATTGGGAATTAAGTATTGTGACGTTCTTTTACCATATTCATTATTAAATTTAAATTTGGAAGTGATGCTTCTGTTAGTACTAGTAATTATATTATTTTTGGAAAATTGAGTTTTACCACGAAAGTACTGTTCAAAAAGTTGGTTGTATATAACTTTTTTTATGAATGGAAAGTACAATACTTTAAAAAACAAGAGGATTATCAGTGTATTTATGTACACAGATCACTATATTTAATCGATGCCTTTTAATATAAATTTTGAATGCGTTTTAATATAAATTTAGTTTTAAAAATTCAAAACATTCTTTTTAGTGTAGGAATTATTTTTTAGTGGTAGTTTCGTAGTCATAAATTGGGCCGGTTGTGTAGTGGCAGTAGCCACCCTCTACGGTGTTACATCTATACTTACTAATATTATAAAGCTGAAGAGTTTGTTTGTTTGAACGCGCTAATCTCAGGAACTACTGGTTCGAATTAAAAAAATCTTTTTGTTTTGAATAGTCCATTTATAGAGGAAGGCTATAGGCTATATAACATCACGCTACGATAAATAGTATTATATATATAATGGTGCTTTTAAATTTGAACAGTTTAGGAAAATGAAGGCGTGATTGCGTTTCTCTGAAATAAGGAAGATTTATTTATAAAATAAAACAATGTGTTCGATTGACGATCAATGAGAGAGATTGATTTAATCAAACCATAAAGAACAATTTTTTACATAGATGGCATTAGTGTACACAGAGTGTTGCCATTACATAATATTTTGATTTATTACCAACACCCCCACTATCAAAATATTACAAAGTTTCAATACCTAATATATTCATAAATTTATAATGTTTAGCTGGACACAAGCTTTTTGTAAAAATATCCGCTGGCATGTCACCTGTTGGCAAATACTGCATGTTAACAATTTTATTTAAAATTACTTCTCTGCAGTAATGATGTTTAACATCTATATGCTTTGTTCTATTATGAAATGCAGAATTTACCGACAATTTCAATGCACTTTGATTATCATTGAATATATCAATGATATACAATTTTTCTGTAATTTCATACTGCAAGTTTCTAAGATACACTGCTTCTTTACAAGCTTCTGAAATGGCAGCATATTCTGCCTCAGTACTAGAGAGGGCTACACTTCTCTGTTTCTTACTTCCCCATGAAATTATAGACCCCATTAACATAAAACAATAACCCGAATAAGATCTCCTATCATAAGGATCATTTGCCCAGTCGGCATCAACATAACCCTTGATTTCTGGATTACCAGTTTTACAATATTTCAAACCAACATTTTTAGTTTTCTTTAAATATTTCAATATTCGTTTAGCATATGACCAATGTTCATTACTGTGACAATTATTAAATTGACTGAGATATCCTACAGCATAAGCTATATCTGGTCTAGTAAGTACAGCTAGATACATCAAACTACCTATAAGTTGTTGATATGGATTTTGACTTTTGGCATCTAAACATTTTTCAACATTTAACTTAATGTCCATTGGTGTATTAACATTTTTACATTGTGTCATATTAAATTTAGATAATAACTGATCTATATAATTTTCCTGATTTAAGAATACATTTTTATCTTTATGAATATTAACACACATACCCAGGCATTGTCTTATAGGACCTAAATCCTTTATTTTAAACTGAGAACTTAAAATTTCTTTTAACTGTTTCATTTCACATTTATCATCTGAAAAAACAAAGAAATCGTCAACGTATAATGTAACTATAGTCCTTTTATCATTAATTATTTTTGTATACAAACAAGGTTCCAGTTTAGATTTTTTATAACCATTCTCTATCATACAATTATCAACTTTCTTATGCCAAGCTCTGGAGGACTGTTTGAGACCATATATAGCCTTTTTTAGTAAAAGAACTTTGTTTTTATCATTACCAGAGCATACAAAACCGTCTGGTTTCTCCATATATATGGTTTCCTCCAGTTCTCCATTAAGAAAGGCTGTCTTGACATCCAAATGTGCTGTGTCCAGATTCAATTGAGAACACAGAGCAAATAATAATCTTAATGTAGTATGTCTTACCACTGGAGAAAAAGTTTCATCGTAATCAATACCACTTCTTTGGCTACAACCTTTGGCTACAAGTCTTGCACGATACCTAACCTTATTATCACTATCACATTTTTTCTTTAAAACCCACTTACACTTCACAATTGTTCCTTTGTCTGGTGGATTTGACAGTTCCCAAGCATGATTGTCCTCAAAACACTGTAATTCGTCTTTCACTGCTTGCAACCAATATTCTTTTTCAGATCCCTGTAATGCTTCGTCGGATGATATTTCACTTGTATCAATTTGATTGTTGCCCACACACATATTGGAGTAACCATATCTGTTTGGTTTTCTTCTCTCTCTTGTATTTCTTTCAGTTTCGACAGGCACAGCATCATTGAAGTCTTCATTTTTACTGGGTATGTAAGTACTATCGTTCGGATCACTAAGCGCAGAAGTGTACGAACCATCATCTGATAGACTATCATCCCCCACTGAATCTAAACTTGCCTCTTTGGCATCAGACTTCAAATAATTTTTCTCTTGTATTAAAATTGTCTCTTGTACCTGAGGTTCAACGATGATTACATCTCGACTAGTGGTTATTGTTTGAGTTTTTGGGTTATAAATTCTGTATCCCTTTGTATTTTCAGAATAACCCATTAGAATACACTTTTCTGATTTCTTATCCCACTTGAGACGCTTCTCCTTTGGCACGTGTACCATAACAACACTGCCAAATATTCTGAGGTGACTTACATCAGGCTTGGTCTGTGTCCATAACTCAAACGGAGTTTTATTCTGCAAAGCCGGTGCTACTGTTCTATTTTGCAAATAAACAGCGGTATTTGTCGCCTCTGCCCAAAATTGCTTAGTCAAACCAGCTTCAAATAAAAGGCATCTAGCTTTTCAACAAGCGTTCGGTTCATCCTCTCGCAAAATCCATTCTGTTCTGGCGTGTAAGGGTTGGTCTTCTGATGAATTATTCCCATTGTCTTAAGGAATTTGTCAAATTCATGATTGCAGAATTCTTTTCCATTATCAGTACGCAGAACCTTGATTTTTCTGTCGAGATGGTTCTCAACCTTGGCTTTATAATTTTTAAAACATTCTATGGCTTCACTTTTATTTTTAATAAAGTAAATGTAGGTCATTCTACTGTAATCATCGATAAAAAGAATGAAATACCTGGATCCTCCTATGGATACATTCTCCATCGGCCCACAGATATCTGAATGTACTAAGTTTAATAATTCAGTGCTCCTGCTGCCTTCTCGAGGAAATGGAAGTCGGCTCTGCTTCCCCTCACAACATATTGCACAGGAATTTTTATTTATTTTTATTTTCTCATCAATTGACAAACCATTAACTGCATTCTGCATTTTATTCAAGTAAGTATTATTCACGTGTCCCAATCTTCGATGCCATATTTCACTGGTCACTGCTGCGGCTATTAAATTAGTTGATGTATTTAGTTTATATACTCCATTTACGAGTACAGCTGTCGCCACCAAGTCTCCTTTTCTGTTGTATATCTTACAACCATCATTTTGAAAAGACACCTTGTTTCCTTTGTTTATCAATTGACTTACAGACAAAAGATTTGTAGTAAGACTAGGAACACATAAGACTCCTTCTACTGTTACATCGTAATTGAATTCTTTCGTATATGTTTTGATCTGCACATCACCACAGCACGCTACAAGTACTTTGTTTTCATTTACTACAATAATTTCCTTCGGGAAACCGGAATATGACACGTTTTTGACCCAATGCTTGTTTGTTGTTAAGTGAACACTTGCTCCGGAATCAATATACCAATCTGTTTTACTATAACTCCCATTTAAAAACACCGCACTGAATGCATTGGTTTGCCTTTCATTGCTCTTTGTTTCCAATCTATCTGTTTTTGTGCACTGATTTTTATAATGTCCAACTTGTTTACACTTATAGCATTTTATTTGTTTGACATTGGAGTTTGACTTTGACATCTGGACGCCGCCATCATAATTTCCTCTGCTGACCATAGACTTCCTATTTCCTTTATGTTGGTATTTCTGAAATGTTGCTAGAGCGCCATCTACTTCTTTATTTTTCATAACCGGGTCCATGTCTAATAATTTTGATTTAATGGCGTTGGTTGTAATGGTCATACCGGAATGTTCAATGGCCATAATCATAGGCGAAAATTTTTCTGTCAATCCAGCAAGTAATAATGACCCGATCCACTCATCACTTATGTTAAATCCAGTTCCCGCCAGCTTTTGTCCAGTTTCCACAATTTGCGTAACATACGATGACATCGTGTCGCTATTTTCAAGTCGAATCGAAATGAGATTTCTAAGCAAACTGATTCTTCTTGTGAACCCAGAATCGTCATACAATGACTTCAGCTTATCCCATAGACTTTTAGTTGTCGTAACATTCTTTATGTGCACGTAGATAGACGGATCGATCATCAAAATCATTTTTGCCTTTGTTCTGGCATCCTCTTCGGCTCCTATAGCTGGTTGGTTCGGCTCGGGCTTGATACATTTTAACATGCCCTCCAACACTAGGACGTTTTCTACTGCAAAACACCATTCACTGTAGTTTTCGCGGCCTTTTAGTTTAGGCACATTCACCATATAGTTATGACTTGTAGCCATTTTTATTTTATAGTCCACGAAAGCCACTAGGCGCTTTATGATTTGCTTTAAGTTTACGATATTGTTCAACACTAATTATATAACTATTGTAAGTCCACACTTAAAGCAATGTTTATAACATTTAGAAAACTTTATCTGCCGCGAGAGATATTTATATAGGCCTGGGCCCATAACCTAAAATAAAACAATGTGTTCGATTGACGATCAACGAGAGAGATTGATTTAATCAAACCATAAAGAACAATTTTTTACATAGATGGCATTAGTGTACACAGAGTGTTGCCATTACATAATATTTTGATTTATTACCAACAATTTACAATATTTTACACTGATTTTACAATTATTATTTAACAAAGTACATTTTCAGTTTTACAAAATTCCCTCACCTGAAATAAGGAAGAAACAACATTCAAAGCCTTTATTTTCGTCTTTTATATCTTTCAGGGAAGTTTATAGCAAAGCAAATTTATTAATTCTAATTACCCACTCTCATTATCTCCTTACTGTCAGTCGTGACATCTCGTAGGCATATAATTCAAACCTAAAGAAAGCGCGGCAAATTCAAATGTAAAGAAAGCCAGGTAAATTTAAATTTAAAGTAAATAAAATGAGTGAAGTGGTTTTCTTTACATATATTTATAAGCAGTGTCCAGTACTGCGCGCCCCATGCGCACGCCGCCGGCCTCAGCGAAGCGTGGCCGAGTTCAGTTAGTACGTTATATTAATAACGGAAAGACGGGAAAAAGAGCATGTCTAGAAATTTAACTTAGCGTGCAGAATTAAAACAATTGTTACGAAAATACCAGGCAATCATGTAAAGATATTTTAGATTTACTAAATTTTGACTTACACGCCGTCTTCATAAAATGACAGCATGTGTGCCTGTTGTGTCTCGGTGAATGAGTCTTCCCTTCCTTATCCCTTATCTTTTAACTTGCAGCATCATTGGTGATGTTTAAGTTAATATTCTATCTAATATAATAAATGCAAAAGTGAGTTTGTTTGTTCGTAACGTTTTCACGCCTGAACTACTCAAAATATCCTAGCAAAATTTATCAGGGATACATTAAAGAACATAGGTTACATTTAATCCAGAAAAAATTACCTACATACTGTTCCTGAGCATATTATATATATTTTTAAATTCTACGCCTCACAAAAATATATTATGAGCGATAAAGATGAATAAAAATATTTTAACACATAAAAAGGGGCACGGATCTTTTCAAAAAATTACCTTTTTTGAAAAATCTATTTTCAAAAAGATATATTAAAAATTTTCAGTGAACCTTCGAGCGCTATTTAACGGTTTTATAATGAGTTATTAGTCCCAAAAATCCTGAATGAAAGTTGGAATTACAGTATTTGAACTAATATTAATTCAAAGAATTATGATTAAAACGTTTTTAAAATATTTTCATAAGAAATATGTATTATATATTTCGAACTGCCCATTCCAAAATATACTTAAAAGTAACTTAGTGGGTACAAAATTTACGAAATTCGTTATAATCAGAATATATTATTATTATGAAAACTCTAGTAAAAATCTTATAATTCTCATGATGACACATGAGTGTATATTTAAATATAACCAACTCAAATGTAGGACTTCTAACTTAATACTTTGACAAAAGTTAATGCAACATCCAACTTAACTTAGGAGTTAAACTTTTACTAGAACGTTGTATGTATTGTCGCATTGCGGTCATGTAGAGAGTTATTAAGCTACTTTACTTAGTTCCTGCATTTTGTTGTTTTTTGTTTGCAATACATTGCGGTTTTTATTTGGATCGTGACACCGCATGTGATAGTTAGGGAGTTAATGGTATTTGCTGTTGGGAGTACCGCGAATTAGCTGTTAAGCAGTACGTATAATATTTGTTTTATTAAAATAATAAAGTAGCCAATTGTACGAAGGCTGTTTCAAATATTACTTCTTTTTTCCTGAAACTATTTTAAATGCATACCTCTTTTCAATACAAACCTCCTTGGTGAAAATCATTGCCTGGCTATAAATGGTTATTTTTTTTAAATATTTTTAAAAATTATCTGTCGTTCTTCTTTGTTTGCAACAATGGACGTCTCGCGGGAAGCTTTTCGTGCTATGATTTTCTATGATTATAAATGCGGGTTAACCTTCAAGAAATCCCACGAAAATGTACAAATGCCTTTGGGGAGTCCGCTCCTGGGTTAGCAATAGTCACTTATTGGTTTCGTGAATTTAAATGTGGTCGAGAGAACTTAAACGATGACCACCGACCCGGCCGACCCTATCCCCTTGTCGGATTAAGGACAAGGGGATAGAGAAATGGGCTCTGGTATCCCTCACTCACTTACCGAAACACAACAGCGCACGTGCAGTTATTTCACGGTGGTTTTCTTTAAGGGGGTGGTTACTGCCGCCAGAATGGCTGCCCAAATGACTGCGATACGCAGTGTGCCCTGCTACTACTTTCCAGATCCAGACCAGAGCCAACTTTGAGAAGTTCATTTTGAAACTTGACCCTGCCGGGAATCGAACTCGGGAACCCTAGAACAGAGCGTTAAGGTAAGCACCCTAACCACTCTTCCAACGGGCTCCAAAGGCTGTTGATAATTAGGTGTACTGAAATATAACTTCATTCAGAAAAAAGGTAGAAAAGAGTCGCGAAACTTAATTTTAAGGGAGCTTTGTTCCCGAGGGAGAAATCTCGTACAAAAGTTAGTCGACACTAATACATGTAACTAATAATTAAACTGGAACACATTGTCAATGAAAACCTACTGTGAATATCTAGATCCTAAGTTATCCTAACATAATATTCTGTAGATCTGGGAGGGTCTGGTACAGATATTGGTTCCTTCTATATCTGCGACAACTAAATTTTCTTATAAAAATTAAAAAATAATTCAAAGCTAGGAAATGTTTTAATGGGCGTTATAGTGTCGAATGACAATCGCCTCTATCGGATATCGTCGAAAATTAAACACAACAATTAACTGTTTTCAGTGTAACTGAATATTCGAAAGTCCAATTTTCGTAATTACAAGGGCACAACATAAATTCGCTTCAATGTTTTTGACAAGTAGAAAATATTTTAATTAGAAATATTTTAACAATAAAAGGACGTTGATTTTTAAATTGTTTCTGGTTCCTATGTTATATGATTTCTTTTACCTATGTATATAATAATAGTATTTACGTAATGTCCCTCCCTCCCCTTTTATGGTGTCTGCGACTTCGTCTGCGTTGAAAAAAAATATGAGCCGTCACGGGACGACTGGTAGATGTGAAACATCGAGTGAAATAAAATGATTATTTATTGTTTATTTTTATTTAATACAAAAAATTTAAATATTTATTTCATGTTGCAACAACCACCAAAAATCACCACGGCACGCGTCGCCACACCGTACACACTACTACGCACAGACTGTATATGTATATACTAGGGTTGTTGCTGATTCAGGTTTTTACTGTATCGGCGGATGCTGATGGTGATATTAAAAATTACATTAAAAAAATATCCTACTAGTAAATTATTAGCTTATGTGATATATATTATTTTGAATAAAACATAATTTATAATTAATAATAATAATTATTATTATTTTTGTTAACAAAAATACTATACCTTTAATAATTAAAAATCAGCATCGATCGTTGCTGATGCTGATATTCGCAACAACCCTGGTATATACCATCGTATAGCTTGGTGACGCGTCGCCACGGACTGCGTCGCCACGCTATCAATCGGTTTCACCCGCGCCTATAGATGTTTCACATCAATAAAAATGTATGATATAATTATCGCTGTGACGACGGTAGGATCGCTACAGCGACAGTGGCTCCTCCAAATTATTTATACTTTTAGACCATCCCTCAGGAACCAAACCTTTTTCAAGAATAAAATCATGTCAAACGTGCTCGCCTCTGCTGCTGAAAATCTAAGGCTATATTTGGTAACCTTTATATTGGACTAGCTGTGACCGCGATTTCGTACGCGTTAAAAAATGAAAGTATACGAGTTATTATAACTCCTGACATCTGAGTTATTATATCGCTGTGACGACGGTGGTGTCGCTGCTGCTGAAGACAGTGGCGCCTATTTTTTTATATTCTAGACGATCCCTCTGGAACCAAACTTTTTTCTAGGATATAAAGTTCGACCAATCTGGAACCAACATATATGTTAATCCAGGTTATAAAACTATATGCAAATTTCATTGAAATCCGTTTTTACGTGAAAGAGTAACAAACATACATACCATACATCCAAATATTCTCACAAACTTTAGCATTTATTATAATATTAGTAGGATTAGTCAAATCGGTTCCTCATTTAAAGTAATGGGTTAGCCAAAAAGTCTGTGCGGTTTTTTGCCACTGATGTAATTTTCACGAACTAAATACAACTAGGGATAATTTTATAAATATTACATGGTCTGTGACAACTTTGAGAAAAATAATTCAGCGCCCATTTTTATATAAAAATTTTATCTAAATCCAAAATTCATAAGATAACTAATTCCTAATTCAGACACATAATAAGTTTTTTTTTTTAATTCAAACATTTTTAATGCAACACTTACGTCACATTCGAACTGAATTGAATTATTTCAAGTAAGTATTTTAAATTTCCCATAACTTTTTTTGCACTTTTTAATAATTATTTTCTTAACGAAAAAGAAATAATACTAAAAAAATATTTACATAGACATAAGTCTAAAGTTAATCTGATAATTTAAATAAAAATCTACTGTACCACCGTAGAAGAAAAGGAATTTCGGAACGAAGCAAAATGTAAATCTGCTGTGAAATCGCTGATCGCTAAAACATAAATAACACTTCTAATCTCGCCTGTGTACGCATTCTTGCTTGAAACAAACAGGGTGCATATTTATTTATGGCTAGTTCAACGGCGTTTGAGATCATAAGCCCCTAAACAAAACATGCTCTAGGATAACTAGAATGTCAATTGTCACTTATATTTTTTAAAGCACCCCTTATGTTAAAAAAAGGTTAAAAATAAGGATCGTTTGCTCGTTTCCCAGAAGTTTACAGGGAAGAAGAAAGACTTCGTTTCCTTGAAAACTAACAATCTTATAAGACAGTAACGTGGTGAACTAAAGCCTACATATATTGTCTCACATAGACGAGGTCTGTGTCTAGCAGTGGGTCGTGACGTACGAGTATATGATTACTAGAAATACTAGAAAGTCCTATTTTCTAGTTTCCGCGCCCCTTTTTCGTAGGTGGGAAAACATTTTTTGAATATTTAGATGTACTTTTGTGAAAGGTAGAATTTTTTATTATAGTTTGATGATCGCTCAGGTTCAGTGCTTTTTTTCGGATAAATGGGTACCCTTTATCCTTCTCTGTATATATGACAACGTGTACGATAATTTCTTGGGTACTTAAGGCGTGAAAGTGTAACAAACAAACAAATTCATTTTCGAATTTATAATATTATAAGCGAACCGCTCACGGCTCTCAGTTCGTCTATAAACCTTCCTTGTTTAACGCTCTTTTCATTAGTGAAAACCGTATAAAAATCAATTGGGTGGTTTAGAATAAGTTAACACAGACGTGGATGGCGACTTCAATTATGATATAGATATGGATATGGATATGGATATGGATAGGATAAGATAAAACAATTGAAATGATGGCTAAGTAGGTCTTAACTATTAGTTTATTAATAAAATTCATTTTGGAGAATTCGTTGCGTATACCTTCATGAAGGAATGGGATTCTCTCTCATTTCTTTATCTGTCGGTAATGGTCGGTTTTCGTCAGGCTGCCGAACTGGGTAACTGACTCACCGCATAGCTTGCACTACTTCGCTTTCGCTTAGCGTTCTGTCGAAACTATTTTTCTTTTTATTCATCTCCGAGAGTTAGTGAGAGGTGTGCGTATAGTAGTCAAACGCAATATTAACTTATTTAAGCTGACATAATTGGCGATCCGATACAAGAATTTAAAATGTGAAATGTCCCACCTATAATGTGTTCCTGGTTAATTACATAGATTGCAAAAAAAGTTTTTAAAGTTGGCCAAAAAATAAAGACTGAAATGAAAAATAAATATAAATTCCAATTAAGAACTCTTTAGGAAGCTGTCGAAGTAATTTCATTCTACCCGGTGAAAAAATGAATTTGACAAGAGAAAAATTTCGCTCCGCGATTTATTTTATGACTTTCGTTGCGGTCTTAATCAACAACAAAGTTATGATAGACTTCGATTGGCATTTCATGACGAAACCCCATCCACTGATGATTTTCGCGGTAGATGGCTACGGTAACAATAGTAACAACTTGAGTGCTATTCATCATTGAAACAGATACAAGAGTGACATACCAACAGATTCGGACAGTATTGGCATGAGTCAAGTGCATAACCTCTTACACGAAAATCAAAAACGCCATTGTTTAGATTGGTGCTGCGATATGATTGAAAAATATAACGGAGTTGAGGCAAATGCTGTATTTGACATCGTCAGAGGAAATGAAACCTGGATATATTGGTACGAACCCGAAACCAAAATGCAGTCTGCGCATTGAGTGTTTCCTTTCGAGGATTTACCAACAAAAGTGAAAAACGGACGGGACATTGCAACCATTGCGTTAGAATAGAGGATCAAAGGACCGTTACATTAGTAATTGTTTGCCAGTTGTCTTAGAAAATGTTCGACAGAAGCGCCCAGATCCTCCTTACCTACAATAATACTCCAGTTCACTCCGTCAGACGTACAATCGAATATTTGACTATGGAAGGTGTGGAATTAGTGAGTCATCCTCCTTATAGTCTCGACTTGGCACCATGTGTTTTCTATTTATTCCCAAAAATAAAAGATAACACTAAAGGAATTCGCTTTATGAGTCCTGAAGGTACAGTGAAATTGTTAGAAAACGTCGTGAAAGAGACCCGTAAAGAAGAGTGGGCCCATTGCACCAGGCAGTGGTAAAATATGGAAAGTTAAGTTAAATTGAATATATAATATGTTGCAACTCTAAGGAAAACGGTATTTAAAAATAAGTACATATATATAATAGTTCGACAAGCGATTTAAGACATCCCAAAGACATTTGAGCATTTTAAAGTCAATGCATTTTAAGGCCTTGAATAAAATTTTGGCAACTAAAAGCCAATACTTAGCCCAAACTTAAGTAAAATACATTACTGGTAAACCTATAAAAAAGTTGTACCTTACAAAACCTAATAAATTACCATTAATGAGGTGAGATTCGTTTTAAAATTAATAAGACTATCCTACCAAAATCATAAATACGAAAGTTTGTTTGGATGTTATGTGTTTGTTACTCAATCACCCCAAAACGGCTTTACAGATTTGGATGAAAATTGTCATACGGATAGCTTATTAGCAGGATTAACTATAGGATATTTTTATTCTGGAAAAATTATGAAGTTCCCGAAGGATCGTCTAAAAACTTAAAAAAATCGGCGCCACCGTTGTCACAGGTACAAAGATTATATTACTCACTAGCTGAACTCGGCCACGCTTCGCTGCGGCCCATACGGCGGGCGGGGCAGCGTGCGCATGGGGCGCGCGGTACTGGACACTGCTTATATAACATCACGCTACGGTAATAATATTTATCGTAGCGTGATGTTATATAACCTATAGCCTTCCTCGATAAATGGACTATTCAAAACAAAAAGAATTTTTCAATTCGAACCAGTAGTTCCTGAGATTAGCGCGTTCAAACAAACAAACTCTTCAGCTTTATGATATTAAAGTATAGATACGTTTTCTTAGGTGTTACATTTTTCGTTTATAACAAGGTCGAAGTTGCAGGCACCAGCTAGTCTAGTTTAACATTAATTTAACATCAACAGCATCCGTTAAACAGTCAGAAAATACTTAACCACGGAGTTTTCATCATTCATAGCTTGGAAAGCACGCGAAAAACGTTTTATAGCAATTTAAATAAGGGGGAGTTTCGCTCGCGGGAAGTTCAACGAACTGTTTTATTGTAAATCTGAGACATCCACCGTAAAATCTCGAAGCTTCGGTCGATGTTTAATTCGGATCATGGGTTTGCAAAGTTCTCCAGTTGGATCGTTACAGAGATTGCGAAATGAAAAGGTTTTGTTTTATAGTTTTCCGATAGAGTCGGTGTTACACTTAAGGACAAATCACTCGCGTTAAACACAAATTAATAGAACAAAATATTTTAAACGATAAATATTATTAATTTTTTTGAGTAATTAAACCATGTCAATGGTCATTAATGCATAATGCATAAGGGCCGGCGCTGACTGACGGCATGGCTCGGCACGTCATAGCAAAGGATTTTTTCTTAAGGGGGAGACAAACGCTAAATACTAAAAATATCCATTGTTTAATGAAGATGTTACAAGAAATAGACAAGACAATTGCTTTGAAAAAAAAAATATTATACTTAAACATGTGAAGAACCAATTGTATTAATTAGAATTTTCGTTAAAGTAATAGAAACTCCACAAAAAAAGTTAGAACACAAGAAGAATTTGACCTTTATTGGAAATTCTCTTGAAAACGGCTTCTTGCACGCATATTAATCCTGTACCTATTAATAAGTTAATATCAGAATAAAAAATTGTATTAATAAAAAAAAAATTGTGTGTAATGTTCTAATGGTAAAAACATAAAAACACCATTTCTAGGCCTGTTGAATTGTCTACGCCGCCAGCGAGTTCTATAGTAAATGTCATTTGCCTCAGTGAATCCCTTAAACTTATTATTTTCAACCTTATTTAAATCGCCTTAGCACTCACATTCCTTTATTGCCACGAACGCGTCGAAGCATGCCGGTATCACGTGGCATGACGCGGAACTCTACGCTAAAGGAGTGTGAATGGTAAAATCATTGCAATAAGATGGAAAATAATAAGTTTAGGAAAAATCCTTTGATGTGCCGTGCCGATCCATGCCTTCAGTGAGCGTTAGCCCTTATGCATTATGCATTAATAACCATTGACATGTTTATTGCCAAAAAATATACATAATTTAAAATTTGCTCTGTTAATTTAATATATATTATTTAATACGTCTATATTATGTTAATCCAGGTAATAAACTATCTGTGTGCCAAATTTCATGCAAATTTGTTCAGCCGTTTTTACGTTTTGGAGGAACAAACATCCATACATTCTCGCAATCTTTCGCATTAGTAGGATTATAAATTCCTTTCGCGGTTCTGAACAGCTGATTCTGTAAAGAAATTCTTTTCATGAATTTTTAGGTTTACAATTATCAGCCTCAACTAATTTTTAACAGTTAAATATACCTATTAGTATGATAAAAAGTTTTTTTTTTAAGTCAAGGTTCAAGTCTGATAGAATATCCTCTATAATATAACCTATTTTCTCAATGTCGAATATATTTTTTTTGCTTTTCATGAAAATCTTGACATTCTAATATGTTTATGAAAAACTTCACATACCATTTTTAGCAGCCATAGCGAGAAGGGTGGCACCCAGCACCGCAGCAGTGATCAGCAACCGACACAACGCCGGCAGCATATTGCACCAATAAACTATCACATCACATCACAAAACACATATCACCTATCAGATTATCGCACACATTTATTCATTCACGAATGATACACTAATATTCACCACCAAAGCGTCCGACGCACCGACATTCCACAATTCTTAATTCAAATTCTTTTTCTTTTAATTTAAATGTTGATGCAAAGGCATCTCCAACTCTAAAGGCATCTGAAACAAAGAAATGTATTTTTTAATAAAGATAAGGTTTCGGCCTCCCAAGGCGGCTTTTAAAGAATGACGACCTTTGACCAAAGCTACTATGTCAATTATTAAGTGCATAACATTTATTCGCTTTAGACCCGAATTAAATGTAATGTCAACAAAAAATATTTCTGCTTTCAGATTATTTTTTTGTTTTTAATTTATTAACTGATTATTTATTATTTATTACACCTAAATTAAAAAATATATGTTACGAGGATGAAAACGATCTTTTTAAGCATTGTAACATATTAATGAAAGAACAATATTTCAACGAATCCTTAAAGAGAGTGATGGAACATCCTATGCACTAGGGCAATTTCAAAGAAGCGGTTACGTACCGCTTATATTGTCCTGCGCCTTATCAATAGCCTACCTTCAGATCTGTGTAACAGTATAACAATTAACAATATTAAAGTTAAATTAAAGGAATATTTTTTAAATTGTATTTGAATAAATCAACATAATAATGAATTGTATATAGTTAGATATTAAATCTTTTAATATTTTAATAATAATTTAAAGCATAACATGATAGCACAAGGTTAAACCTAGGTGGTTTTTAGTGCTATCATTATATTAATGTATATTTAGTTTTCTTTTTAAATTGTTAAAATTATAAATAAATAAATAAAATAAATAAATTTAATTGTGTTGTTAACCACATAGTTTGTATTAATGTGCTTATAGAAGGTACATTAAATATTTTTTCAAAAAAAAAAACAATTTGTACATGTTGTACTTATGTTACAGTGGTCCAAAAATAGTTTTTAGAATTTTTATCAAAATCAAAATCAAAATATTTATTTATCAATTAGGTTTTTCCAAGAATGATCGTCATTTGGAATTACCAGTTAAACTTAAATTTACCAGGGTTTCGGAAAAAAGCCAAGATGACGATCCTGAGAAGAAACCTCGAAAGAAACTCAGGATACTATTCTTTTTGTCATCTTTACAATATATAAAAAAAAATTACAATAATTATAATCATACACTTAATACCTAAAGTAAATATACAATACTAAACATAGTATGAGCTCCGAATCCAGGCTTTAATTCCAGGCTTCATTGTCACTTAAATAATCGGTAACCTTATAATAGCCTTTCGAGAGGAGTTTGGTTTTAATGACAACTTTAAATTTATTTATAGATAAGATTCTGATCATCTCAGGCAGTTTATTATAAAACCGTATACATTGACCCATAAAAGAATTACTTATCTTGTGGAGTCGCGTCTTATGTAAATCTAAATTATTTTTAAACCTAGTACCTATATTGTGTACATCACATTTTTTATTAAATTGACTAATATTTTTATGCGCGTAAATTAAATTTTCATTTAATTTACGTGATTTTCGTAAATTAATTTATCTGTTTGTTCATCCGTTTGTCTGTGCGTTTGTGCACGCTAATCTCAGAAACGGCTTAACCATTTTGAATGAGGTTTTCACTGATCTATTATAGCAACCTCCCGCAACATTTAGTGTTTGTTTCATTCAAATCGGTTTACAAACAAAAAGTTACGCGCTATACCGTATACCACGACATACGAAGTTGCGCGTTCAGCTAGTTGCAAATATAATTGTCTATTTTATCCTGTAAACACAACACGCCATAGAAATATGGGATAAGGAGGGGAGGGGACAGGGAAATAGACCCTAACAGTATCAACCGAAACACAACAACACACCTGCTGTTATTTGACGACGGTCTTTTTTAATAGGGTTGTCACTGCCGTTAAATGGACTGCTCAGTTTTTGGACTGCGGAACGTAGTGTGCTCTACTACTACATACTAAATTGATTTCAATGTAATATCTTAATTACCTAAATATAAAAAACCGTATATGAGCTGTGCTCGCGGATTCGCCCGAAGTCAGATTGTTTCTCGGTATCAATAAAAATCAATCTCGCAGTCATTGCATAGACGCAAAGTTGCCTGTCTGTGTGTACTTCGGAGAGTGTGCTCGAGAGCTGCATGAAATCATACCGCCTTCCCCTTTCTTCTATCGGACATGCAGACGTACGGCTGGTCACCATCCTCACCTTGTCGAAATCCCTCTAATTCGGACCAAGCACTTTAAAACATCTTTTGTGATGCGCACTGCTAAGGATTGGAACTCCCTGCCGGCGTCTGTATTTCCGAGCTCATATAACCCAAATCTTTTCAAGGTTCGAGTGAATAGGCATCTTCTAGGTGAGCTCGCTCCATACATGGATAGATGGAGCGGCCTCCTACATGGATGGATGCTGATCAAGAGCAAACCCATCTTTAATAAAAAAAAGATACACTACAAACTTGTAACTCAATTTCTATCATCTATCACATGGAGGGGTTGTATATGAAAGAAAAAAGTCTGTCTCAATCGTCGGCCTCATCCTTCCTACATGGACAGATGCTGGTCAAGAGAAAACCCATCTTTAATAAAAAAAGCAGTCGTTGCGTACGCGTCTTTCGTTTCACGGCGCGGTCGCGCTTTACATTATTATATTATCTATCTCTTTAACTTTAGCCCCAAAAAAAAAATGCTGCAAGAAGCAAAAAAAGTTAAACTTGCTGATTTTCATAAGGATTTGTTGATAATATGACGATTTAATTTTTTTTTAAATACAAGGCTTGAAAAGTTAGACTTATGCTGTCGCTGACTTTTTTGTAGGCATTATCAAGCTCTACAACTTTTCTATAGAAATCAATCATATATCTCTCACCGTTAAAGCAGCGTTCGAAAGAAACGATTTCGTTAGACCGTTTTTTTCGTCGACTTACTTTGCAAATTCGATTAGGTACCTACCGCGAAAATTTAAAATTTTCTCTTCTAAAAGAAATTTTTAAATCGGATGAGTAATTTCAAATATTACCCACTGCATACAAACATACAAATTTTACTTTTTTATAATATTAGTATAGATTAATGAGCTTTCAATCTCCATCCCGCTTATAAGCAGGTAATATTATCAACCCCTAAGAGATTGTGACACGCAAGCTTCTTCTTTACCAAAAGTTTGATGGTTGAACTTCATCAATTAGAACTTACCTAATTAGAATTTTTCTACGTTAAGTTCAAAGTTACTTTATTAGTACTTTGCTTATCAATTGCGAAACAGGCACTATAACTGAATAAAATGATAGCTGTCATCATTGTCAGCCCAAACTCGTCTTTTTTAATGTTTATTTGTTATGATGTTCACTGCCTACTTATATTAAACTATACTGAAACAATATACTAGTTTCAAATGTGTCAAGCTAATTGATTTGAATCTTACGTGAATTTCGTATCGAAAATTATTTTATTGGTGAAGAATAAACTTTAATTGTCGTTTCTTTGATTACAGCTAGGAATTTTGTTAAATAGTAAAATATTGTAATTCAGTTATAGAGTTTATAACTAACTAGCGACCCACCCCCGGCTTCGCCCGGCGTGCAATTTTTATATATAAGAACATTCCCCGTTTATCCCTCATTCCATTAATGAAAACCGAATCAAAATCGGTCTACCCGTTCACGCGTGATGCCGTGACCAAGGAAAATAGGCATTCGTTTTTTATATATAGAGATGAAATAAATACTTTAGTTACAGAGCAAAACAAAGGTTAAATTGTTTTGCTCTGTAACCAAAGTATTCATTAAATTCCAAATTTAATGAATAAGAAACAAATAGTGTGTATATATTAAATTTTAAATAGATATTTAAAATCTATATTTTAAATAGATCATCATACTAAAGTATATAAAAGATAAATAGGTAGTCATTTCACACGGTCGATAAGTATAAATTATCGCATTACCTAACGTATTCCCGCTCACACCCGGGTAAGTTAAAGCCCTTATTTAATGTGAGATTAAGGTGTAATAACGCTACGGAGTGAGGATTAACACCATCGGATTATCTATCGTGTTCTCCGCCTGTACGCCGACGGGAGTTCTCTAAGGATCCTAAGGATTGACAGAAGAACTATTTAATTTTTATACTAACTTATGTTGACGTTCTACTAATAAAGTGAAAGGTGATAAGGTAAAGTACAAGGGAGCATAAGTGCATTTCATCATCGTCATCAGCCTATCAAACCCCACTGCAGGTTTACCCTCTTAGTATGGGCTATATGGTCCACCACGCTGGCCTAGTGCGGGTCGGTGGATTCACATGTCCCTTAGAATTTCTTTTGGCGTATGCAGCTTTTACAATTCAATAATATGGAACTTTTATTGAAAGATATCCAATAAGTCACAATCACAATAAGTCACACACGCAAATACGCGCGCACGCGAGCACACACACACACACACACACACACACACACACAGAGAGAGAGAGAGAGAGAGAGAGAGAGACACACACTAGTTATGCTTAGAAATACTATAAAAAAATCCTAAAATCTAAAAATACTCTGACCTCCTGCGGCTGTACTTGGCATGGATTCAATATTAAGTCATTAGGCAGGCTGACGGTCCACTTGATGGTAGGTGGCTACCGTCGCCTATAACACAAGCAACGCCAAAACTGATGCAAGTGGATCAGTTTAGGCTTACCGTAGGATTAAGGATAAGGGATTGGGAGGGGATAGGGAAATGGGCTCTGGTATACCTTACTCACTCATAGAAACACAACAGTACACATGCTGTTATTATCACCGTGGTTTACTCACTTCCATAACCTCCTTAGAACCAACGCTCATATCACAGCTAAGTTGAAAGTGTTAGCTAAGGCACTGTTCATTGGTACACACGTAATTATTTTATTGAATATTATACACTGCTCCCTACGGGGTACAAGCATTCAATTAAGTAGGTAACACATAAGACGACATGCCAAACATTGCTATTACTAATTAGGTTACCATATAGTCGAATAAATATTTAAGATTTAGTTTAGGGTTATTTTGAGAAGATGGTTGAATTTCCTCATTGTATTTTGTGCTTTTTTTTTCAAAAAAAAAAAAACAAGCGTTTGTGCAAGCTAATCTCTGAAACGGCTTAACCGATTTGGGTGCGGTTTTCACTTCTCGTAAAATTTAGTGTTTGTTTCATTCCAATCGGTTCACAAACAAAAAAGTTACGCGCTATACCGAATACTACGCGTACGAAGTTGAGGACTCAGCTAGTATATAATAAAAACATTATATTTTTTAATTAATGAAAGTGTTTTGAAAGAAATGCGTTACTCTAATCTATCAAGTCTCCAATAAAAGTTTTGAGTAGAGAAAGCTAAACCTTTAATAAATAATTTGAAAACGTCTGAAGCAATGGTTACGCCTTACAAAAATGTTGTACTTATGTTACCGAGGTCAAAAATGGGTTTTAATAAGTTTGTCTGTTTGTCTGTATGTCTGTTTGTCTGTGCGTTTGTGCACGCTAATTTCAGAAACGGCTTGACCGATTTGAATGCGGTTTTCACTGATGTATTGTAACAAGCCTCCCGTAACATTTAAGTGTTTGTTTCATTTCAATCGGTTAACAAACAAAAAAGTTAAGCGCTATACCGAATACCACGCGTACGAAACAGCGCGCTCAGTTAGTGCAAATACCTATTTTTACTTTACGAATACTTCTTTTCAAAAAACTCTTTACAAAGAATTTTCAGTTGTTTCAGTAGGTATATAAATAGAAATTATAACTTATGACAACTTATAACCTTTAGTAGACACCTATCAATCAAGGACACAAAATTTTTCGCGCCCGACCCACCTTCACACTGATGCATCACACCAGTGTTAAGGTAGGGAAATTACTTTCCCGGTCTTCACACTAGTATGAAGATAGGTAAATTGCAATAAATTTTGTCTAGACGGTTAACAGGTTCAGACACGTTAAATTTACCCTAAAGCCACCGTGAAATAACAGCATTTGTGCTATTATGTAACGGTGAATGCCTATTATGGTCGGCAGTGGACTAGGAGCACCTGTGGCGTTGCTTGTATTATAGCCACTACATTAAGTGGACTGTCAGTCTGTCCGTCGACCTTAACATAAAAAAAACTTTCCATGAGAATTCAAGTCACGTTTCACAGAGATAGATAGTATTTAAATAAAAACTATAATATTAAATCCATTTTATGTTGGAATATTAAATTTGGACGAATTTACGAGTAAAAAGCTAGCCGCTTAAGCTCTTAGCGCCTTCAGCGAACTTAATACCTCTTAAAAATGAATACCTACCTTTGAGAATCAAGATCAGAGAAAATATTTGTATGCCATTTTCTCTTTGACTGTACTCAAAAAGAATTTTCAAATTGAACGAGAGTTTTACAACCACGTGTGGCTGTAAGCCGTTTTAATAACAAGATTGAAGCAATAAATAGCTTGTAACATCTAAAGGCCACGTAACATTCTTACGGGGGGATTAAAGTTGAAATCAAAACTTGAACCTTTCTAAAGGCAAACCATAACGATTCTACTCAAGACGACGTTAAACAATTTAATGGACTAAGCAGTTATTTGTTGTTGCAAAAACTTGTATTTAATTCTTGAAGCAAAGCGTCAAAAATACAAGTTCATAGATACAGCAGACGAGTCAAAACTTGAAAACAATTACTGGATATCAATAATTAATTGTCTTGGTTAAACGAAATAGTTTTGCAATTATTTCATGGCAATTCTTGCAAGTTCAAAGCCTTCCCCGATTAACGCTCTTTCCATTAGTGGGGGGTTTGTTTTATAAAGTACTATGATAATACTATGATAATAATGGCACAATAATGAATGTGTGCTGTTGTGTTTCGGCCACTGAGTTAGGGTTCCTATCCTACTAAGGTTTAATAGGCGACGGTAGCCACCTACCATCAAGAGGACCGACAGCCTGCCTGCCGAACTTTACATAAAAAATAAAAGCTATATTTTAATGAAATTATAGATATAAGTTAAGAAGCTCGTAAGAAAGCTCAACATAGCTTAACGAGATATGCTCGGGCTTACACTGCGAGATCGAATCGTTCGTAGATGAGCAGAAGTTGCAGACATAACCCGGCGGATTAGTAACTTGAAGTGGCAGTAGGCAGGACACATAGTACGGAGAGTCCATGACCCGCTGGGGCCAGAAGGTTCTCGTGTGGAAGCCACGGACCGGCAAGCGCAGCGTAAGACGTCCACCCACAAGGTCGACAGACGACCTGATAAGGGCCCCGGGTCGACGGTGGATTCAGGCTGCTCCTGATGGGTCCTTTTGAAGAATTAGAGGGGAGGGGAGCAGTGGACGTCCTACAGCTGAGATGATGATGATAATGTGGTATAAGCTTCTTAATTTTAAAGAAGCTGTTGGTTATAACTTTATAAGTAATATTAAATTCTGTCATACAATTATTTCACATAATATAAATTGTATAATAAGAAATTTCATTTCGCAACTTGACATTAGTCGAAAACAAACACACCCTGTAGACGTCAATCGCTAAATTTCAATTTTCGAACGCTACGCTTGCACGTGTAGCGCAACGTTTACGTCAAATGAAATGCGGTGTGCGCCAGAATTTCAATTTCAAAATTCGAACCTTAAATTGTTGGTGTACGCCCGCACCTTGAATTTTATTGGTCTATGTGTTCTCGTTTTTTTTTTTACTAAAATGAATAGAGACAACCGTTTTGTAATTCATTTCCTGCATCCTATATACATACAATATTAATGGAATTTATTATATTTTTTACCGAATTAAAGAAAGAAACTGCGTCGGTGGCGCAGTGGGAAAGCCGAGGCCTATCATGTTGAGAGGTCCGAGTTCGATGCCATGTACTAATGTGTTTTTTTTTTTTTTTTTTCGAATAAAAGTGCATTTTACTGATTGCTCTCAAACGGTGAAGGAAAACATGGTGAGGAAACCTGCATAAGAAATTACGCGTAATATACGCCTTATAAATGCCCTTGATGAGAGGTTAGGCCTGTGCCTCTGCAGTGAGACAGTACGCTTTAAAACATCTTTTATAATGCGCACTGCTAAGGATTGGAACTCCCTGCCGGCGTCTGTATTTCGGAGCTCATATAACCCAAATCTTTTCAAGGTTCGAGTGAATAGGCATCTTCTGGGTGAGCTCGCTCCATCGTCGGCCTCATTCTTCCTACATGGATAGATGCTGGTCAAGAGCAAACCCATCTTTAATTAAAAAAAAGTGAGAACATAATAATATAATAGCTATTAATGATGAAAGATGGAAAACCAAAGAAAGTTAAAATAGGTATTTCAAATTTCAGTTAAAATATTCATTTCTTCCGAAGATCATTATACAAACAAACTTACTGTTCTTTTATATAATACTAGCCAGAGCCGGATTATCCATAAGACGGTGTAGGCAACTGCCTAGGGGCCCGCATGGGCTAGGGGGCCCAGGCTCAATTAAAAAAATAAAATAGAACATAAACATTTGGAATGATATTAGAACATTTGCAAGAAACAAATTCTTAATAACACCATTATTGTCCTGTTATTTCTATACTTCATAGTTGAGTACATTTTGGAACGTAACTATTTCATAAGTTATTAAAGAATAATTATATAGTCTAGTTGTGCCCGTGACTTCGTACGCGTGGTATTCGGAATAACGCGTGACTTTTTGTTTGTAAACTGATTGGAATGAAATAAACACAAAATGTTACAGGAAGCTTGCCAAAATACATAAGTGAAAATCGCATTCAAATCGATTAAGCCGCTTCTGAGATTAGCGTGCACAAACGCACAACAGACAAACAGACAAAAATTCTAATAATTTTTGACCTCGGTTATATAAGTACAACGTGTATAATTTTTTTTTAACAATATTTAATGTGTGTTTATATATATATAACAATTTTAAATAAAACTGCTCTTTTTACTCTTTAAAAAATATTTTCTCATACTTTATGTAAGTTTTACGTCACCTGTACAGGGTGGTTAGTGTTTGTATTAAGAACACCCCGGTTATGGAGGCTTTTAATGGGTGTCATAACTAGTTGGGGCAAACTAATGAATCATTTGAGAGGTCGAGCTTTATAGACCACTAAATTATAACCGTTAGCACATAATTTTGGACTACGTAGGTTATGCAGACAATGGAGGCCATTGTTAGCCTGGTTCTAGAGTTTCTTTGTTCAAATCCATCATAATAAAAATAAGAATGTAATTTGAGGTTAATAGCACTTACATTGCTTCAATCTTTGGTTTATTATAAAGTGGATCTTTTTTATGAGAAGTTTGTCAGACAGGCTCACGGTTCGCTTGATAGTAGGTGGCTACCGTCCCCTGTAACACAAGCAACGCCACTAGTGCTGAAAGTGCAAGATTAAAGATATGGGGTTAGAGTGATAGGGAAATGGGCTCTGGCATCCCTTGCTTACTCACCGCAACACAACAGACACATGCTGTTATTTTCTGTAAACGCAAACGCATTATACGCAGTACGCAGTATTGAAGTATGTAATCAAATTGTAATGTAAATATTTAAATATAACAAAATTCTAATATAATGAAACTGGTGAAAAGGGATTTAAAAAAATTTAAAAAATAAAAATAAAAAAATAATTAAATTGACTTATTGTATTTTTGAATTTTAAAAATACTAATTCTGTATAAGTGAACCACATTTTAAATCCAGCGAAAACAGAATGTACATACTCGTGCAACGAAACCACCGAAATAACAGCATGAGTGCTGCTGTGTTTCGGTGAGTGAGTACCAGAGCCCATTTGCCTATCCTATCCCTTAACTTCAATCCCACTATAGTCGGCAGCACAATTGCAGCACCTGTGACTTTGCTTGTGGTATAAGAGACGATAGCCTCCTACCATCAAGTGGACTGTCAACCTCTCTGACGACGTTGTAAAAAGATACATGAAAAACATCGACTACAACTTTCATGTATTTACGATAGGAAAAATAATAATTTCCCATAAACTTCCGACGACACCTTTTGAGGTGAATTTGGAGATCCCCACCGACCATGGGGAGATCGGTGAGGTACCGTGGGACTTCTACCCACTAAAAGCCCCACTAAACCCCCAACAGCTACACTTAGTAAACGATGGTGGCCACCAGACCGCCCGTCACCTGCTTGCCTTACTTTTTTGTAAGAAATGTACAAAAAGCACTCGAGAAATTTTATATTTTCATTATAGCGACTTTCAGAAGGTTTTTCGTCACTATACGAATATTTTATCCTTTGGGAATATGATAATGTTTAGGGAATCAAATAGAACGTGTATAATTCAATTGGACGTGAAAAACGTTTGGTATAAGGAAAAAAAAAATACTTCCGAAAATCTCTCATCCATTTCACAAAATTCCTTGAAATGAATTAAATTTTTTTCCTCCCACATTAGTGCTGAACCATGAGACTCTATCGAGTAAGTAATAAGTGTGAAATTGCCGTGTAATCGGCAAGTCGTCACCATCTGCAAAACGGTTGGAAAGATTCAGAAATTGTTCGGTTACGGTTCGTTAGTTTAGAATATTGGTTCATTGTTGGCCTTAAGGGATTCATTATCCCGGTAACACGAAATCTGAGGCGAGTTAAGATTGTTACTCGAAATCCGAAGTCATTAGGGCGTGACTTCTTCGTGTAACAGAAGCAATTATACATTAGCATTGCAAACGTTCGCTACCCTCTCAATAGGGTATTTTAGTCTATATGAAAAAAATTATTGAGATTATTATTATTATTGATAAGTAATAAGCTGTCTCAATAAGTATATTATTGAGACAGCTTAGGCAAAAAGCAGTCGGAAAATGTTAGTTTTAGTTCGTAAAATAACAAAATAAATTTTAAAATTAAATTCAAAGTTTTCAGAATTTTTAGTCTGTTCTTAAACACAACGAAATAGTAGCCGCCATGTTTACGTCATACGGTTGTGTAAACAAAAAAGTGTCAGTCAGCGTCATGTCAATTACCGGCGCATTTGTTTACACAGCCAACTGACGTCATGACCACAGAGCAAAATGGTTTCTAGCGTTTTCGTCAAATTACGCGCGAAATTTGAAAATGTAAATTTTAAATGCATTTTTATTAAACTTATCGATTGAATAAAAATTTGGTGTTTTTTTTAGTGGTTCATTAACACTACAGAATCTAATTGAGACACTTTTTAAAAATGGGTGTAATACCCTATTATTACCAAGTAAGTAATCGTCAATACATTATTTAAATTTTTTTCGATAACATTAATAAGTACAAGCACAGAGTAATAATACTACAGAGGAACAGCTTCAAGGAGCGCGCGGCGGCGGGTACTTCACTACATGCGCAGCTATGTGTGCGTGACCTCTCACCGACGGGTTCACGAACGTTAGCCGAGAGGATCTTCGGGCGGCTTCGGCAAACCCGAGCGGACAAGTGGCAGGGACGCGCGCGAGCGACGCAGAAGCAATAGTTTTGTGTTTTATTTATTACGTAAAAAAAAAAGAAAATGGTTAATTGCTGTACTGGGTTGTATGAACAATACTAAGAGAAATATATACGTAAATGTGTCGTTCTTCACATACATCGAAAGATCGTGAGAGGTTAGTACCCGAGTACAGTTTTATGGAAATGACGCGTCGTTATCATTATTACGTTGACCCTGTAATTATGTAGTAAGTAGGTATTTATAACAAAACTAACTAGATAGGTACCTAATAAAAGAAATAGGGAACGGAATTTCACCTAATTCAAAGAGTTTTTTTTAAATTTTAGTACAGAAGCAAATAATAAAATAGTACCTAGAAGCAAATTTACAAGAAGTAGGTACCAATTAGGCGGTCTTGTCGCTAATAAGTGATCTCTTCTACTTAGACAACCTTAGTTAGTACCTATATGGCGCAATAATTTATTTGAATTACTAACTCGGAATTCCACATTCTTTTTTGGGTCATTGATATACACAATATATTTATATTATTTTTTTTTGTTTGAAAGGATATACTTGTTTTGTTGCAATCTGATGATGGATTACGAGGTGAAAATCGGAATCTCTTCAACGGATGAAAGCACATGCATCGTGATTGCATTATTGGATTAATGATAATAATAATGATAAAAAATTACAGGGAGTATGCTAAAAACTAGAAATTGTGAAAAAAATAAGTTTTAATAAAAACTAAAAATCGTCTTCAAAAATCAACCTAGGTAGGTAGCTATTTACACTAAAAAGTTAAAAATAACATTATTAATTTCTTATTCACAAGTCATCATCATCAATTCTATTTGGAGTCGGTGTCAGCCAATGAGGGTTTTCGATACTTTTTCTGCCACTAGGCAGCGCTTCGTAGGCGTCAGGTCTAAACAGCTGTCAGATAGCGCAGAGTCGTAGGTACTTAACATAAATTATTGAAATTCTATTGTGTTGGTTTCATAATTTCTGTTAATAAATACATAGAAAATTGCAATTCGCGTATGTATTTTGACAGTTCATTGGACCTGACGCTACAGTGCTGCCATCTCAATTAGACCCTTTCAGAAAACCCTCATTAATTAAGTATTTAAAAAAATGTATACAAGGCTAAGAATTTATTACACCGTAAAACGAAATAACAAGAATCGCAAAAATAAATTTTTTATATATTTTTAAGCCATTTGTAATAAACTTAAATTTACCAACAACAAAAAATTATTTTTTTATTTTCCCTGTGTGACAACCCTACAAGAATAGGCTAATAAAATTTACGTTCCTAGGGAGCTGTCGCTCTGTATAGATACTCGGTGGTACAAGTAACAGACATCGCTGTGTTTTTATGCACTTCGAAGTCGAAAGTCGAATATTTCGCCTGCTTTTTGATCAACCTTCATACCTTACACAGAGAACACTATATACTCACAAGATCATGCATATAAGAAGTAGTTTTTGATGTAGCTATCATTTCTCTGTAAATATATTGTTCATTGACATATAATCATCATTTTTAGTCCATTGTTCCTGTGATTAAATTGCTTGCTTTGGAGCTCTGAATTAAGGGGACCCGGGTTCCCAACGGGGCCAATTTTGCAAATGTTCTTTTCAAAATTAAATGACAGAATGGAGTTGGCTTTCGCCCCAATTCTTTGTATTTTATCCCATAACATAAGTCCAATAGTGCTTACTTTGTGGGCCATACAATTGGTGTGTTTTCTCGTCCGCGTTGAAAAATGAGAAAATTTATGAATAACTGGCTGAGCCCCCAACTTCGTGCACGTGGTATTCGGTATAGCGCGTAACTTTTTTGTTTGTAAACCGATTGGAATGAAACAAACATTATATGTTACGGGAAGCTTGGTACAATACATCAGTGAAAGCCGCATTCAAATCGGTTAAGCCGTGTCAGAGATAAGTGTGCACAAAAGTACAGGAATCACTCTGTTAATAGATGAAAACATAGTGAAAATATGTATAGTAGTTTTTGAGTTTTTGAGAACATACAACCAAACAGACGCGGAAGTTGAAGTTCAGAATACGATTTATAATATTCACCACAACACGTTATTAAAGGTTACTAGAAATGAATTCGTTAGAAGAATAAATTTGTGTATCCAAGAAAATGGAGCCCATTTCGAGCAACTAATTAGTTAGTTTACCATTTTTTGTAAATAATTAAAATAATAATTTAAGATTTCATGGTTTTCCTTTCATTTAATTTATCAAGTTTGTTAGAGAGATTTCATCCTTATAATTGATACTAGTTTTTGCGTGCGGCCGCGGACTGCAAGCAGCCCGCGGGGGGGGAGCCCCTCGAGTGGTGTTGCAACGGTATTCCAATTGCTCTTTTAAATTGTTTTGGTTTGGTTTGGGTGTTGGTCTTTTGAATTGTTTTGGTAAGGATTTGGATATGTTTTGTATTTCGTGACGTTTCGGGGGTGGGGGGAGAGGGGGGAGGGAGGGGGATGGTGTCAATGGATTGTCGTCGTCGAGACCTTTCAAATGATACCCAACACGGGGGGTCTGCCTGCCACGGTTACCGACGGTCTACTCGGTAGACCGCAAATGTCAAATTGTGATATTTGGTCTAGTGCAAAAAATCCGTCTCCCCGAGACCTCTCAAATGAGTACCGACACGGGTGGTCCGCGACGCACCGCTCCCGAGATATTTTCGAAAAAGTCCAAAAATGCGAATTTCGAAATTTTGTCGCGACCAAAAAATTCGTCTCGCCGAGACTTCTCCGACGACCCCAAACACGACCCGGCTGCGGCGCGCCGTTTCCGAGATACGGCCGGGGGGGTTCGAGGGGGGGATCAAAATTTTTACTTTTTCGGCGCCCCGGCAGACCCTTAGCGTCGCTCCGGGCCACGAGGTCGGGGTGCGCGAAATCCTCGGAGGGAAGGCCGGGGGGGGGGGAGGGTCGCGCTGCGCGCTCCCCTTCCCCCCGCGGCTCCCCCCTCCTCGTCTTTCGCGCACCCCGACCTCGTGGCCCTCCGCGACGCGTCGACCGCCGTCTCTTAAGGGCGAAAGATCCCTAACATAGTGGGATTTCGTATGGAGGGGGTCCGAAGGGGGGGGGGGAGTGGGGGGTCGCGACGTGGTGACCCCCGATGGTCCTCTATGACATCCCGCAAACCCCGCTCCTCTGCGATTTACAGTTTCCGAGATCCCGTCGCCGAATTTTTACCAGGTCGCGATCCTCAACCTTTGGTACTGTCCTGGTACTCAGTGAGCCACCCTCTCTCCGATCCGCTACAATGGGGATTCTTCCGGTGACTCCTTCCGGGTGAAAAGGTAGCCGTTCCAAAAAAAACTAAAAATTTGTATGGAGGTGGGATGAAGGGGGGATAATCCGGAAAAGCGGGATAGCCCCGAGGAACCATTTCACGGAGGGATGGAATCCCGCCATAGAGACCGTCGAGATACCTCCTACCGTTTGGCGGATATCCTCATCCCTTTCTGAAAAAGTGGTAATTTTGTATGGAGGGAGGGTGAAGGAGGGCAGGTGGGGGGAGGGTGACGGTCCCGGCCGGTGGAGCTCGGGGAGCGATCCCTATCCTCCGAAGCGATCGCAGGGATAGGTCGCACCGTTTGGGATTTAAGTGGATTGGAAATTTCGAAAAGGTTGTATGGAGTGTAAAAAAAATGTACGGGCGGGATGAGGATGGGCGACAATTTGGTGACCCCCGATGGCCCTCTATGACATTCCGTAAACCCCGCCCCTCTGCGACTCGTAGTTTCAGAGGACCTCCCACCGACTCTATACCAGGTCGGTGTACCGAGGGTTCAGGTCGTCTGAGGAACTCGTGACGTCACCCCCTGTAACATGGGATAGAAAGGACCGTCCCGAGTCGAGTGCTTCCCGGTAAAATGGCAGCCGTTCCAAAAAATAAAAATTTGTATGGAGGTGGGATGAAGGGGGGAGAAACCGGAAAAGCGGGATAGCCCCGAGGAACCATTATAAGGAGGGATGGAAACCCGCCATAGAGACCGCCGGGATAGCTCCGACCGTTTAGCGGGTATCCCCATCCCTTCGGCCAAAAGCGGCAATTTAGTACGGAGGGGGGGTGAAGGGGGGCAGGTGGGGGGAGGATGAAGGTCCAGGCCGTTGGACCTCGAGGAACGATGACCGTCCGCCGAAGAGACCGCCTCCCTATCCTCGACACGTTTGGAGTTATCCCGCTTTGAAAAATCCAGAAAAGTTGTATGGAGTGTAAAAAAAATGTATGAACGGGATGGGGATGAGACTCAATTTGGTAACCCCCGATGACCCTCTATGACATTCCGTAAACCCCCCTTTCCTAGCTCTAATACCTTCCGAGATCCCGTCGCCGACTTTTTACCAGGTCGGCACACCGAGGGTTCGATGCCTTCCTGAAATGCGGAAACTCATCCTCTCTCCGACGAGGTGCAAGAGTCTGACCCGGGTGGACTCCTTCCGGGCGAAAAGGTGGCTGTTCCAAAGAAAGACCACGTTGTATGGAGGGGGGATGAAGGGGGGGGAAATCCGAAAACCTGGTTGACCCTCAGGAAGCACCTCACGGTGGGATGGAAACCCGCCATAGAGACCGCCGGGATAGCTCCGACCGTTTAGCGGGTATCCCCATCCCTTCGGCCAAAAGCGGCAATTTAGTACGGAGGGGGGGTGAAGGGGGGCAGGTGGGGGGAGGATGAAGGTCCAGGCCGTTGGACCTCGAGGAACGATGACCGTCCGCCGAAGAGACCGCCTCCCTATCCTCGACACTTTCGGAGTTATCCCGCTTTGAAAAATCCAAAAAATTCGTATGGAGTGTAAAAAAAATGTATGGACGGGATGGGGATGAGACGCGATTTGGTAACCCCCGATGACCCTCTATGACGTTCCGCAAATTTCCACTTTCTAGCTCTCGCACCTTCCGAGATCCCGTCGCCGACTTTTTACCAGGGAGGTGTACCGAGGTCTTCGAATTAATTTGTCGATAATTTTCCTCGTAGACTACGATCCGCCACAAAGGGGAATCCCCAGGTGACTGCTTCCCCGAAGTTAAGATGAATCAGCGAGTGAGTGGTATTTCAGCTTTATAGTTGTTAACTAGTTTTTGCGTGCGGCCGCGGACTGCAAGCAGCCCGCGGGGGGGGAGCCCCTCGAGTGGTTTTGCTGTGGTTTTGTGTTTTTTGTTTGCTCTTCTAAATTGTTTAGGTGTATTGGGTGTTGGTCTTATGAATTGTTTTGGTAAGGATTTGGATATAAGTATTGTATTTCGTGACGTTTCGGGGGTGGGCGAGGGGGAGAGGGGTGAGGGGGGATGGTGTAAATGGATTGTCCTCGTCGAGACCTTTCAAATGATACCCAACACGGGGGGTCTGCCTGCCACGGTTACCGACGGTCTACCGAGTAGACCGCAAATGTCAAATTGTGATATTTGGTCTATTGCAAAAAATCCGTCTCCCCGAGGCCTCTCAAATGAGTACCGACACGGGTGGTCCGCGACGCACCGCTCCCGAGATATTTTCGAAAAAGTTCAAAAATGCGAATTTCGAAATTTTGTCGCGACCAAAAAATTCGTCTCGCCGAGACGTCTCCGTCGACCCCAAACGCGACCCGGCTGCGGCGCGCCGTTTCCGAGATACGGCCGGGAGGTTCGAGGGGGGGATCAAAATTTTTGCTTTTTCGGCGCCCCGGCAGACCCTTAGCGCCGCTCCGGGCCACGAGGTCGGGGTGCGCGAAATCCTCGGAGGGAAGGCCGGGGGGGGGGGGGGGGGGGGTCGCGCTGCGCGCTCCCCTTCCCCCCGCGGCTCCCCCCTCCTCGTCTTTCGCGCACCCCGACCTCGTGGCCCTCCGCGACGCGTCGACCGCCGTCTCTTAAGGGTGAAAGATCCCTAACATAGTGGGATTTCGTATGGAGGGGGTCCGAAGGGGGGGGGAGTGGGGGGTCGCGACGTGGTGACCCCCGATGGTCCTCTATGACATCCCGCAAACCCCGCTCCTCTGCGATTTACAGTTTCCGAGATCCCGTCGCCGAATTTTTACCAGGTCGCGATCCTCAACCTTTGGTACTGTCCTGGTACTCAGTGAGCCACCCCCTCTTCGATCCGCTACAATGGGGATTCTTCCGGTGACTCCTTCCGGGTAAAAAGGTAGCCGTTCCAAAAAAAACTAAAAATTTGTATGGAGGTGGGATGAAGGGGGGATAATCTGGAAAAGCGGGATAGCCCCGAGGAACCATTTCACGGAGGGATGGAATCCCGCCATAGAGACCGTCGGGATACCTCCTACCGTTTGGCGGATATCCTCATCCCTTTCTGAAAAAGTGGTAATTTTGTATGGAGGGGGGGTGAAGGAGGGCAGGTGGGGGGAGGGTGACGGTCCCGGCCGGTGGAGCTCGGGGAGCGATCCCTATCCTCCGAAGCGATCGCAGGGATAGGTCGCACCGTTTGGGATTTAAGTGGATTGGAAATTTCGAAAAGGTTGTATGGAGTGTAAAAAAAATGTACGGGCGGGATGAGGATGGGCGACAATTTGGTGACCCCCGATGGCCCTCTATGACATTCCGTAAACCCCGCCCCTCTGCGACTCGTAGTTTCAGAGGACCTCTCACCGACTCTATACCAGGTCGGTGTACCGAGGGTTCAGGTCGTCTGAGGAACTCGTGACGTCACCCCCTGTATCAAGGGATAGAAAGTACCGCCCCAAGTCGACTGCTTCTTGGTAAAATGGCAGCCGTTACAAAAAAATAAAAATTTGTATGGAGGTGGGATGAAGGGGGGAGAAACTGGAAAAGCGGGATAGCCCCGAGGGACCATACTAAGGAGGGATGGAAACCCGCCATAGAGACCGCCGGGATAGCTCCGACCGTTTAGCCGGTATCCCCATCCCTTTGGCCGAAAGCGGTAATTTAGTATGGAGGGGGGGTGAAGGGGGACAGGTGGGGGGAGGGTGAAGGGCCAGGCCGTTGGAGCTCGAGGAACGATGGTCGTCCATCGAAGAGACCGCCTCCCTATCCTCGACCGTTGTGGAGGTATCCCGCTTTGAAAAATCCAAAAAATTCGTATGGAGTGTAAAAAAAATATATGAACGGGATGGGGATGAGACTAAATTTGGTAACCCCCGATGACCCCCTATGACATTCCGTAAACGTCATCCTTCTATCCCTCACGGTTTCCGAGGACCTCTCATCGACTTTTTACCAGGTCGGTACACCGAGGGTTCGATGCCTTCCTCAAATGCGGAAACTCATCCTCTCTCCAAAAAGGTGCAAGGGTCTGGCCCGGGTGGACTCCTTCCGGGCGAAAAGGTAGCTGTTCCAAAAAAAGACCACGTTGTATGGAGGGGGGATGAAGGGGGGGGAAAACCGAAAACCTGGTTGACCCCCAGGAAGCACCTCACGGTAGGATGGAAACCCGCCATAGAGACCGCCGGGATAGCTCCGACCGTTTAGCTGGTATCCCCATCCCTTTGGCCAAAAGTGGCAATTTCGTACGGAGGGGGGGTGAAGGGGGGCAGGTGGGGGGAGGATGAAGGTCCAGGCCGTTGGACCTCGAGGAACGATGGTCGTCCGCCGAAGAGACCGCCTCCCTATCCTCGACACTTTCGGAGATATCCGTCTTCAAAAAATTCAAAAAATTTGTATGGAGTATAAAAAAAATGTATGAACGGGATGGGGATGAGACTCGATTTGGTAACCCCCGATGGCCCTCTATGACGTTCCGCAAATTTCCACTTTCTAGCTCTCGCACCTTTCGAGATCCCGTCGCCGACTTTTTACCAGGGAGGTGTACCGGGGTCTTTGAATTAATTTCTCGACAACTTTATCCGTAGACCACGATCCGCCAAAAAGGGGAATCCCCAGGTGACTGCTTCCCCGAAGTTAAGATCAGTAGACGATGAGTGGTATTTGAGCTTTATAGTTGTTAACTAGTTTTTGCGTGCGGCCGCGGACTGCAAGCAGCCCGCGGGGGGGGAGCCCCTCGAGTGGTGTTGCAACGGTATTCCAATTGATCTTTTAAATGTTTTGGTGTGGTATTGGGTCTTTTAATTGGTTTGGTAAGGATTTGGATATATGTTTTGTATTTCGTGACGTTTCGGGGGTGAGCGGGGGTGAGAGGGTGAAGGGGGATGGTGTAAATGGATTGTCCTCGTCGAGACCTTTCAAATGATACCCAACACGGGGGGTCTGCCTGCCACGGTTACCGACTCTCTACTGAGTAGACCGCAAATGTCAAATTGTGATATTTGGTCTATTGCAAAAAATCCGTCTCCCCGAGACCTCTCAAATGAGTACCGACACGGGTGGTCCGCGACGCACCGCTCCCGAGATATTTTCGAAAAAGTCCAAAAATGGGAATTTCGAAATTTTGTCGCGACCAAAAAATTCGTCTCGCCGAGACGTCTCCGACGACCCCAAACGCGACCCGGCTGCGGCGCGCCGTTTCCGAGATACGGCCGGGGGGTTCGAGGGGGAGATCAAAATTTTTACTTTTTCGGCGCCCCGGCAGACCCTCAGCGCCGCTCCGGGCCACGAGGTCGGGGTGCGCGAAATCCTCGGAGGGAAGGCCGGGGGGGGGAGGGTCGCGCTTCGCGCTCCCCTTCCCCCCAGGCTCCCCCCTCCTCGTCTTTCGCGCACCCCGACCTCGTGGCCCTCCGCGACGCGTCGACCGCCGTCTCTTAAGGGTGAAAGATCCCTAACATAGTGGGATTTCGTATGGAGGGGGTCCGAAGGGGGGGGGAGTGGGGGGTCGCGACGTGGTGACCCTCGATGGTCCTCTATGACATCCCGCAAACCCCGCTCCTCTGCGATTTACAGTTTCCGAGATCTCGTCGCCGAATTTTTACCAGGTCGCGATCCTCAACCTTTGGTACTGTCCTGGTACTCAGTGAGCCACCCTCTCTCCGATCCGCTACAATGGGGATTCTTCCGGTGACTCCTTCCGGGTGAAAAGGTAGCCGTTCCAAAAAAAACTAAAAATTTGTATGGAGGTGGGATGAAGGGGGGATAATCCGGAAAAGCGGGATAGCCCCGAGGAACCATTTCATGGAGGGATGGAATCCCGCCATAGAGACCGTCAGGATAGCTCCTACCGTTTGGCGGATATCCTCATCCCTTTCTGAAAAAGTGGTAATTTTGTATGGAGGGGGGGTGAAGGGGGGCAGGTGGGGGGAGGGTGACGGTCCTGGCCGGTGGAGCTCGGGGAGCGATCCCTATCCTCCGAAGCGATCGCAGGGATAGGTCGCACCGTTTGGGATTTAAGTGGATTGGAAATTTCGGAAAGGTTGTATGGAGTGTAAATATAATGTACGGGCGGGATGAGGATGGGTGACAATTTGGTGACCCCCGATGATCCTCTATGACATTCCGTAAACCATGCCCCTCTGGGACTCGTAGTTTCCGAGGACCTCTCACCGACTCTATACCAGGTTGGTGTACCGAGGGTTCAGGTCGCCTGAGGAACTCGCTACGTCACCCCCTGTAAAATGGGATAGAAAGGACCGCCCCGAGTCGACTGCTTCCTGGTAAAACGGCAGTCGTTCCAAAAAACTAAAAATTTGTATGGAGGTGGGATGAAGGGGGGAGAAACCGGAAAGGCGGGATAGCCCCGAGGAAGCATATTACGGAGGGATGGAAGCCCGCCATAGAGACGGTCGGGATGGCTCCCACCGTTTAGCCGGTATCCCCATCCCTTTGGCCGAAAGTGGTAATTTAGTATGGAGGGGGGGTGAAGGGGGGCAGGTGGGGGGAGGATGAAGGTCCAGGCCGTTGGACCTCGAGGAACTATGACGGTCCGCCGAAGAGACCGCCTCTCTATCCTCACCACTTTTGGAGATATCCCGCTTTGAAAAATCCAAAAAATTTGTATGGAGTGTAAAAAAAATGTATGAACGGGATGGGGATGAGACTCAATTTGGTAACCCCCAATGACCCTCTATGACATTCCGTAAACCCCCCTTTCCTAGCTCTAATACCTTCCGAGATCCCGTCGCCGACTTTTTACCAGGTCGGTACACCGAGGGTTCGATGCCTTCCTGAAATGCGGAAACTCATCCTCTCTCCGACGAGGTGCAAGAGTCTGACCCGGGTGGACTCCTTCCGGGCGAAAAGGTGGCTGTTCCAAAAAAAGACCGCGTTGTATGGAGGCGGGATGAAGGGGGAAGAAACCGGAAAACCGGGATAGCCCCGAGGAAGCATCCCACGGAGCGATGGAAACCCGCCATAGAGACCGCCGGGATAGCTCCGACCGTTTAGCGGGTATCCCCATCCCTTTGGCCAAAAGCGGCAATTTCGTATGGAGGGGGGGTGAAGGGGGGCAGGTGGGGGGAGGATGAAGGTCTAGGCCGTTGGACCTCGAGGAACGATGACCGTCCGCCGAAGAGACCGCCTCCCTATCCTCGACACTTTCGGAGATATCCGCCATCGAAGAAGTTGTATGGAGTGTAAAAAAAATGTATGGACGGGATAGGGATGAGTCGCGATTTGGTAACCCCCGGTGACCCTCTATGACGTTCCGCAAATTTCCACTTTCCAGCTCTTCTACCTTCCGAGATCCCGTCGCCGACTTTTTACCAGGACGGTGTACCGAGGTCTTTGAATTAATTTCTCGACAACTTTATCCGTAGACCACGATCCGCCACAAAGGGGAATCCCCCGGTGACTCCTTCCCGGAGAACTTTGTCATCATATATGTCAGTGAGTGGTATTTCGGCTTTATAGTTGTTAACTAGCTTCCGCTCGTTGCCGCGGGCTGCAAGCAGCCCGCGGGGGGATAGCCCCTCGACCGGTTCTGGGGTGGTATTGGGTCTTTAGAATTGTTTTGGTAAAGTATTGGGTCTTTGAATTGTTTTGGTAAGGATTTGGATATGTTTAGTATTTCGTGACGTTTCGGGGGTGGGCGGGAGGAGAGGGGGGAGGTGGGATGGTGTCCAATGGATTGTCCTCGTCGAGACCTTTCAAACGATACCCAACACGGGGGGTCTGACCGCCACGGTCACCGACGGTCTACCGAGTAGACCGCAAATGTCAAATTGTGACATTGCAAAAAATCCGTCTCCCGGAGACCTCCCAAATGAGCACCAACACGGGGGGTCTGCGACGCACCGATCCCGAGATATTTTCGAAAAAATCCAAAAATGCGAATTTTGAAATTTTGTCGCGACCAAAAAATTCCTCTTCCCGAGACGTCTCCGACGACCCCAAACACGACCCGGCTGCGTCGCGCCGTTTCCGAGTTACGACCGGGGGGGTTCGAGGGGGTGTCAAAATTTTTACTTTTCCAGACCCCATGCCGCCGCTGCGGGCCGCTCGGCCGGCGCGCGCTCAATCCTCGGAGGGGGGGGCCGGGGGGGAGGGTCGCGCTGCGCGCTCCCCTGCCCCCCCGCCACCCCCCTCCTCGTCTTTCGCGCTCGCCGACCTCGTTGCCCTCCGCGACGGATCGACCGCCGTCTCTTCACAGGTGAAGGGACCCTCTTTGAGGTGTGATTTCGTACGAAGGGGGAGATGGAGGGGAGGTCGAGTGAGCTAAATCCAAATTCCGTCGGAGCCATCGGAATCCATCCGGCGAGCCCGTTCGAACGAGCCCAAACACGGGGTGTTTCGGTCGAACCGCTTGCGAGTCCCATTTAGGGTGGGCCGGAGGGGGGTGGGGTCCGGAGGGCGGGGTGACGGGTGAAAAATTCAAACGGGACGTAATTCCGCAACCCTCCGATGACCTTTGCCGCCGCTCCGGCCCTCGACGCCGGGGTCGCGAACTTCCTCGGAGGGGGGGGCCGGGGGGGAGGGTCGCGCTGCGCGCTCCCCTTCCCCCCCGCCTCCCCCCTCCTCGTCGTTCGCCCCCCCGGCGTCGAGACCCTGCGCGGCGGGTCGACCGCCCTCCTCCAAAGGCGAAAGATCCATACGAAAGTGTAATTTCGTATGGAGGGGGTCCGAAGGGGGGGTGTAGGGGGGAGGGCGAGGGTCCCGGACGACGGATATCCGGGAGCCAAGGTTATCTCCCAAAGTGACCGCCGCCGTGACTCTCACCGTTGAGGAGTTACGCGGATCCAAAAATCCGGACGGTTGTATGGAGCGTAAAAAAATCGTATGGTGGGGAGAGGGGGGGGTCGCGGTGTGGAGACCCCCGATCGCCCTCTATGACATTCCGCAAACCGGGTCCCTCTCGGGTCGATAGTTTCCGAGATCCATACCCCGACTTTTTACCAGGTCGGTATACCGAGGATCCGGGATTTTTCTGCTGGTGAGATGGCCACCCCCTCTCCGATCCGCTACGCGAGGGGATCCCCCGGTGACTCCTTCTGGGAGAACAACCATATCAATGATGTGTCAGTGAGTGGTATTTGAGCTTTATAGTTTATAACTAGTTTTTGCGTGCGGCCGCGGACTGCAAGCAGCCCGCGGGGGGGGAGCCCCTCGACCCGTTCTGGAGTGGTTGTGGGTATTGTGTTTGCTCTTCTAAATTGTTTAGGTTTGGGTGTTGCTGTTGGTCTTTTGAATTGTTTTGGTAAGGATTTGGATATGTTTTGTATTTCGTTCGGGGGTGGGGGGAGGGGGGGAGGGATGGTGTCAATGGATTGTACTCGTTGAAACCCTTCAAATGATACCAAACACGGGGGGTCTACCTACTATGGATACCGACGGTCTACTGAGTAGACCACAAATGTCAAATTTTGATATTTGGTCTATTGCAAAAAATCCGTCTCCCCGAAACCTCTTAAATGAGTACAAACACGGTGGGTCTAATAAGTATGTAAGAATTAAACAAAATACTAAATGTAATATATTTTTATTGTATATGTTTATATAATATTATTCACATACATATTATATTTTGTATTTTTTGATTAATTTCTTTCTTTTGATAAATTGTTACAGTAAGAATAATACTATGTTGTTGGTATGTTTTATTATTTATAACAATATATTGATACTTCTATTTTTTATGTATTTACATGATTCTTACTAAAACTGTAACAAAATAATTCTTTTAATTAAATCTAACGTACCTACTTTAAAGAGCTTTAAATTGTTAAAAATTAGTCAGCATAATTTAAACATTTTCATTTCA
The DNA here is from genome assembly GCA_910589475.2 of Bembecia ichneumoniformis. NCBI lineage: Eukaryota > Metazoa > Arthropoda > Insecta > Lepidoptera > Sesiidae > Bembecia > Bembecia ichneumoniformis. Next base: position 2,641,286 of record OU342537.1, on the reverse strand, counting down.
TGATTATCTTTTATTTTACAATTTTGTATATTCCTTATTAATTTCAGATTGATATTTTTTTTTAATGTATAAATCTTGATGGTAGGTAGCAATAGTTACTTATAACACGAGCAACAAAAAAATGCCTATGGTAGAAAATCCGTCTCACTGTGATCTTTTCAATGAGTACCTAAACGGGAGTCTACCATGCACGCCTCCCGAGATATTATCGAAAACGTCAAAAAATCTAACTTGCGAAATTTCGTTTTCACCGAAAAATTCACTCCCCGAGATCTCCTGAATGAGTACCAACACGGGTGGTCTACGACGCACCGCTCCCGAGATATTTTTGAAAAAGTCTTACTACTAAGATTAGTACTTACTAAAACTGTAACAAAATAATTCTTTTAAATCATTAGATAAACTTTAAACAGCTTTAAATGATTAAAAAGTAGTCAGCATAATTTAAACATTCATTCTTATTTCATTTTTATCTTTTACTTTACATTTTTTTATTCCTTACTAACTTCAGATTGATATTATTTTTTTATGTATCGATCTTGATGGTAGGTAGCAATAGTTACTTATAACACAAGTAACGGAAAAAATGCCTATGCTAAAAAATCCGTCTAACCGCGACCTCTTGAATGAGTACCAACGGGGTCTGCGACGCACCGCTCCCGAGATATTTTCGAAAAAGTCCAAAAATGCGAATTTCGAAATTTCGACTCCACTGAAAAATTCTACTCCCCGAGACCTCTTAAATGAGTACCAACACGATGGGTCTGTGTGGCACCGCTCCCGAGATATTTTCGAAAAAGTCCAAAAATGTGAATTTCGAAATTTCGTTTTCACAGAAAAATTCCTCTCCCCGAGACCTCTCAAATGAGTACCAACACGGTGGGTCTGCGACGCGCCGTTGCTGAAATATCACGGAAATAAAAATTACCTATGTCAAAAAATTCTACTCTCCGAGACCTCTCATATGAGTACCAACACGGTGGGTCTGCGACGCGCCGTTGCCGAAATATCACGGAAATAAAAATTACCTATGTCAAAAAATTCTACTCCTCGAGACCTCTCAAATGAGTACCAACACGGTGGGTCTGCGACGCGCCGTTGCCGAAATATCGTCGAAACAAAAATTGCCTATGTCAAAAAATTCTACTCTCCGAGACCTTTCATATGAGTACCAACACGGGGGGTCTGCGACGCGCCGTTGCTGAAATATCACGGAAATAAAAATTACCTATGTCAAAAAATTCTACTCCTCGAGACCTCTCAAATGAGTACCAACACGGTGGGTCTGCGATGCGCCGTTGCCGAAATATCATCGAAAGAAAAATTGCCTATGTCAAAAAATTCTACTCCCCGAGACCTCTCAAATGAGCACCAACACGGTGGGTCTGCGACACGCCGTTGCTGAAATATCACGGAAAGAAAAATTACCTATGTCAAAAATTTCTACTCCCCGAGACCTCTCAAATGAGTACCAACACGGGGGGTCTGCGATGCGCCGTTGCTGAAATATCACGGAAAGAAAAATTACCTATGTCAAAAAATTCTACTCCCCGAGACCTCTCAAATGAGCACCAACACGGTGGGTCTGCGACACGCCGTTGCTGAAATATCACGGAAAGAAAAATTACCTATGTCAAAAATTTCTACTCCCCGAGACCTCTCAAATGAGTACCAACACGGGGGGTCTGCGATGCGCCGTTGCTGAAATATCACGGAAAGAAAAATTACCTATGTCAAAAAATTCTACTCTCCGAGACCTTTCATATGAGTACCAACACGGTGGGTCTGCGACGCGCCGTTGCTGAAATATCAGAGAAATAAAAATTACCTATGTCAAAAAATTCTACTCCTCGAGACCTCTCAAATGAGTACCAACACGGTGGGTCTGCGACGCGCCGTTGCTGAAATATCACGGAAATAAAAATTACCTATGTCAAAAAATTCTACTCTCCGAGACCTTTCATATGAGTACCAACACGGGGGGTCTGCGACGCGCCGTTGCTGAAATATCACGGAAATAAAAATTGCCTATGTCAAAAAATTCTACTCACCGAGACCTCTCAAATGAGTACCAACACGGGGGGTCTGCGATGCGCCGTTGCCGAAATATCATCGAAAGAAAAATTGCCTATGTCAAAAAATTCTACTCACCGAGACCTCTCAAATGAGTACCAACACGGTGGGTCTGCGACGCGCCGTTGCTGAAATATCGTCGAAAGAAAAATTGCCTATGCCAAAAAATTCCTCTCCCCGAGACGTCTCCGACGACCCCAAACACGCCCCTAATGCGTCGCGTCGTTTCCGAGTTACGACCGGGGGGGTTCGAGGGGGGTTCAAAATTTTCACTTTTCCTTCGCTCGGGCAAACCCCGTGCCGCCGCTCCGGACCACTCGGCCGGCGTGCGCGAAATACGCGGAGGGGGGCCGGGGGGGAGGGTCGCGCTGCGCGCTCCCCTACCCCCCGGCTTCCCCCTCCTCGTCTTTCGCGCGCGCCGTCCTCGTAGTCCTCCGCGACGGATCGACCGCCGTCTCTTCGTCGACGAAAGAATCTCTTTGATGTGTGTTTTTCGTCGCGTCGTTTCCGAGTTACGACCGGGGGGGTTCGAGGGGGGTTCAAAATTTTCACTTTTCCTTCGCTAGGGCAAACCCCGTGCCGCCGCTCCGGACCACTCGGCCGGCGTGCGCGAAATACGCGGAGGGGGGCCGGGGGGGAGGGTCGCGCTGCGCGCTCCCCTACCCCCCGGCTCCCCCCTCCTCGTCTTTCGCGCGCGCCGTCCTCGTGGCCCTCCGCGACGGATCGACCGCCGTCTCTTCGTCGGCGAAAGAATCTCTTTGATGTGTGTTTTTTGTATGGAGGGGAATCCGAAGGAGGGGGGGAGGTTTGGGGGAAGAGCTATGGTATAAATGGATTGTCCTCGTTGAGACCTTTCAAATGATACCAAACACGATGGGTCTGCCTACCACGGTCACCGACGGTCTACCGAGTAGACCGCGACAGTCAAATTTTGACATTTGGTCTATTGCAAAAAATCCGTCTCCCGGAGACCTATCAAATGAGTACCGACACGGGGGGTCTGCGACGCACCGATCCCGAGATATTTTCGAAAAAGTCCAAAAATGCGAATTTTGAAATTTTGTCGCGACCAAAAAATTCCTCTTCCCGAGACGTCTCCGACGACCCCAAACACGACCCGGCTGCGTCGCGCCGTTTCCGAGTTACGGCAGAGGGGGTTCGAGGGGGGTGTCAAAATTCTTACTTTTCCAGATCCCATGCCGCCGCTGCGGGCCGCTCGGCCGGCGCGCGCTCAATCCTCGGAGGGGGGGCCGGGGGGGAGGGTCGCGCTGCGCGCTCCCCTGCCCCCCCGCCACCCCCCTCCTCGTCTTTCGCGCTCGCCGGCCTCGTTGCCCTCCGCGACGGATCGACCGCCGTCTCTTTTCTATAGAGGAACCTCTTTGAGGTGTGATTTCGTACGGAGGGGGAGGTGGAGGGGATGTCGAGTGAGCTAAATCCAAATTCCGTCGGTGCCATCGGAATCCATCCGGCGAGCCCGTTCGAACGAGCCCAAACACGGGGTGTTTCGGTCGAACCGCTTGCGAGTCCCATTTAGGGTGGGCCGGAGGGGGGGGGGGGGGTCCGGAGGGCGGGGTGACGGGTGAAAAATTCAAACGGGACGTAATCCCGCAACCCTCCGATGACGTTTGCCGCCGCTCCGGCTCTCGACGCCGGGGTCGCGAACTTCCTCGGAGGGGGTCCGGGGGGGAGGGTCGCGCTGCGCGCTCCCCTTCCCCCCCGCCTCCCCCCTCCTCGTCGTTCGCCCCCCCGGCGTCGAGACCCTCCGCGGCGGGTCGACCGCCCTCCTCCAAAGGCGAAAGATCCATACGAAAGTGTAATTTCGTATGGAGGGGGTCCGAAGGGGGCCAGATGGGGGGAGGGCGAGGGTCCCGGACGACGGATATCCGGGAGCCAATGTAATCCCCCAAAGTGACCGCCGCCATGACTCTCACCGTTTAGAAGCTAAGGGGATTTGAAGATCCGGACGGTTGTATGGAGCGTAAAAAAAACGTATGGGGGGGAGAGGGGGGGGTCGCGGTGTGGAGACCCCCGATGACCCTCTATGACATTCCGCAAACCGGGTCCCTCTCGGGTTCATAGTTTCCGAGATCCATACCCCAACTTTTTACCAGATCGGTATACCGAGGATTCGGGATTTTTCTGCTACTCGATAAGCCACCACCTCTCCGATCCGCTACAAGGGGGAATCCCCCGGCGACTCCTTCCAGGAGAACAACCATGTCAGTGATAAGTGGTATTTCAGCTTTATAGTATATTAACTAGTTTTTGCGTGCGGCCGCGGACTGCAAGCAGCCCGCGGGGGGGGAGCCCCTCGAGTGGTTTTGCTGTGGTTTTGGAGTCGCTCTTGTAAATTGTTTAGGTATGGTTTTTGGTCTTTAGAATTGTTTTGGTAAGGATTTGGATATAAGTATTGTATTTCGTGACGTTTCGGGGGTGGGAGAGAGGGGGGAGGGGAAGGGGGATGGTGTAAATGGATTGTCCTCATCGAGACCGTTCAAATGATACCCAACACGGGGGGTCTGCCTGCCACGGTTACCGACGGTCTACCGAGTAGACCGCAACTGTCAAATTGTGATATTTGGTCTATTGCAAAAAATCCGTTTCCCCGAGATCTCTCAAATGAGTACCAACACGGGTGGTCCGCGACGCACCGCTCCCTAGATATTTTCGAAAAAGTTCAAAAATGCGAATTTCGAAATTTTGTCGCGACCAAAAAATTCGTCTCGCCGAGACGTCTCCGACGACCCCAAATGCGACCCGGCTGCGGCGCGCCGTTTCCGAGATACGGCCGGGGGGTTCGAGGGGGGGATCAAAATTTTTACTTTTTCGGCGCCCCGGCAGACCCTCAGCGCCGCTCCGGGCCACGAGGTCGGGGTGCGCGAAATCCTCGGAGGGAGGGCCGGGGGGGAGGGTCGCGCTGCGCGCTCCCCTTTCCCCCCGCGGCTCCCCCCTCCTCGTCTTTCGCGCACCCCGACCTCGTGGCCCTCCGCGACGCGTCGACCGCCGTCTCTTAAGGGCGAAAGATCCCTAACAGTGTGTGAATTTATACGGAGGGGGTCCGAAGGGGGGGAGGTGGGGGGACGGCGACGGTCCAGGACGACGGACCTCCGGGAGCGATGATCATCCGCCAAAGTGACCGCCGTTCTAGGTCTCACCCTTTCGGAGCTACGCGGATTCGAAGATCCGGGTCGGTTGTATGGAGTGAAAAAAAAACATGGAGGGGGGAGTGGGGGGTCGCGACGTGGTGACCCCCGATGACCATCTATAACATTTCGCAAATCCCGCCCCTCTGCGATTAATAGTTTCCGAGATCCCGTCGCCGACTTTTTACCAGGTCGCGATCCTCAACCTTTGGTACATTTCTGATACTCAGTTAGCCACCCCCTCTCCGGTCCGCCACATAAGGGAATCCCCCGGCGGCTCCTTCCGGGTGAAAAGGTAGCCGTTCCAAAAAAACTAAATATTTGTATGGAGGTGGGGTGAAGGGGGGAGAAACCGGAAATGCGGGATAGCCCCGAGGAAGCATCCCACGGAGGGACGGAAGCCCACCATAGAGACCGTCGGGATACCTCCTACCGTTTGGCGGATATCCCCATCCCTTTATGAAAAAGTGGTAATTTTGTATGGAGGGGGGATGAAGGGATGGGGATAGTGGGGAGATAAGGGTCCCTGCCGATGGGGCTCGGAGAGCGATCTCTATCCTCCGAAGCGATCGCCGGGATAGGTCGCACCGTTTGGGAGTTAAGTGGATTGGAAATTTCGGAAAAGTTGTATGGAGTGTAAAAATAATGTACCGGCGGGATGAGGATGGGTGACAATTTGGTAACCCCCGATGGCCCTCTATGACATTCCGTAAACCACGCCCCTCTGCGACTCGTAGTTTCCGAGGACCTCTCACCGACTTTATACCAGGTCGGTATACCGAGGGTTCAGGTCGTCTGAGGAACTCATGACGTCACCCCCTATTACGTGGGATAGAAGCGACCACCCCGAGTCGACTGCTTCCTGGTAAAACGGCAGCCGTTCCAGAAAACTAAAAATTTGTATGGAGGTGGGATGAAGGGGGGAGAAACCGGAAAAGCGGGATAGCCCCGAGGAAGCATCCCACGGAGGGATGGAAACCCGCCATAGAGACCGCCGGGATAGCTCCGACCGTTTAGCCGGTATCCCCATCCCTTCGGCCGAAAGCGGTAAGTTTGTATGGAGGGGGGGTGAAGGGGGACAGGTGGGGGGAGGACGAAGGTCCTGGCCGTTGGACCTCGAGGAGCGATAGTCGTCCGCCGAAGAGACCGCCTCCCTATCCTCGACACGTTTGGAGTTATCCCGCTTTGAAAAATCCAGAAAAGTTGTATGGAGTGTAAAAAAAATGTATGAACGGGATGGGGATGAGACTCAATTTGGTAACCCCCGATGACCCCCTATGACATTCCGTAAACGTCATCCTTCTATCCCTCACGGTTTCCGAGGACCTCTCGCCGACTTTTTACCAGGTCGGTACACCGAGGGTTAGATGCCTTCCTGAAATGCGGAAACTCATCCTCTCTCCAACGAGGTGCAAGAGTCTGGCCCGGGTGGACTCCATCCGGGCGAAAAGGTGGCTGTTCCAAAGAAAGACCTCGTTGTATGGAGGGGGGATGAAGGGGGGGGAAATCCGAAAACCTGGTTGACCCCCAGGAAGCACCTCACGGTAGGATGGAAACCCGCCATAGAGACCGCCGGGATGGCTCCTACCGTTTAGCGGGTATCCCCATCCCTTTCGCCGAAAGTGGCAATTTCGTATGGAGGGGGGGTGAAGGTGGGCAGGTGGGGGGAGGGTGAAGGTCCAGGCCGTTGGACCTCGAGGAACGATGATCGTCCGCCGAAGAGACCGCCTCCCTATCCTCGACACTTTCGGAGCTATCCCGCTTTGAAAAATCCAAAAAATTCGTATGGAGTATAAAAAAAATGTATGGACGGGATGGGGATGAGACTCGATTTGGTAACCCCCGATGACCCTCTATGACATTCCGTAAACCCCCCATCCCTAGCTCTCATAACTTCCGAGATCCCGTCGCCGACTTTTTACCAGGGAGGTGTACCGAGGTCTTTGAATTAATTTGTCGATAATTTTCCTCGTAGACTACGATCCGCCACAAAGGGGAATCCCCAGGTGACTCCTTCCCGGAAAACTTTATGAATGAATGAGTGGTATTTCAGCTTTATAGTTGTTAACTAGTTTTTGCGTGCGGCCGCGGACTGCAAGCAGCCCGCGGGGGGGGAGCCCCTCGAGTGGTTCTGCTATGGTTTTGTGTTTGCTCTTGTAAATTGTTTTGGTTTGGTTTGGGTGTTGGTCTTTTGAATTGTTTTGGTAAGGATTTGGATATGTTTTGTATTTCGTGACGTTTCGGAGGTGGGGAGGGGGAGAGGGGGGGAGGTGGATGGTGTCCAATGGATTGTCCTCGTCGAGACCTTTCAAATGATACCCAACACGGGGCGTCTGCCTGCCACGGTTACCGACGGTCTACCGAGTAGACCGTAAATGTCAAATTGTGATGTTTGGTCTATTGCAAAAAATCCGTCTCCCCGAGACCTCTCAAACGAGTACCAACACGGGTGGTCCGCGACGCACCGCTCCCGAGATATTTTTGAAAAAGTTCAAAAATGCGAATTTCGAAATTTTGTCGCGACCAAAAAATTCGTCTCGCCGAGACGTCTCCGACGACCCCAAACGCGACCCGGCTGCGGCGCGCCGTTTCCGAGATACGGCCGGGGGGTTCGAGGGGGGATCAAAATTTTTACTTTTTCGACGCCCCGGCAGACCCTTAGCGCCGTCTCTTAAGGGCGAAAGATCCCTAACATGGTGGGATTTCGTATGGAGGGGGTCCGAAGGGGGGGGGGGGGGGGGGTAGTGGGGGGTCGCGACGTGGTGACCCCCGATGGTCCTCTATGACATCCCGCAAACCCCGCTCCTCTGCGATTTACAGTTTCCGAGATCCCGTCGCCGAATTTTTACCAGGTCGCGATCCTCAACCTTTGGTACTGTCCTGGTACTCAGTGAGCCACCCTCTCTCCGATCCGCTACAATGGGGATTCCTCCGGCGACTCCTTCCGGGTGAAAAGGTAGCCGTTCCAAAAAGAAACTAAAAATTTGTATGGAGGTGGGATGAAGGGGGGAGAAACCGGAAAAGCGGGATAGCCCCGAGGAACCATTTCACGGAGGGATGGAATCCCGCCATAGAGACCGTCGGGATACCTCCTACCGTTTGGCGGATATCCCCATCCCTTTCTGAAAAGGTGGTAATTTTGTATGGAGGGGGGGTGAAGGGATGGGGATAGTGGGAGGATAAGGGTCCCTGCCGATGGGGCTCGGGGAGCGGTCCCTATCCTCCGAAGCGATCGCCGGGATGGGTCGCACCGTTTGGGATTTAAGTGGATTGGAAATTTCGAAAAAGTTGTATGGAGTGTAAAAATAATGTACGGGCGGGATGAGGATGGGGGAAAATTTGGTGACCCCCGATGACCCTCTATGACATTCCGTAAACCCCGCCCCTCTGCGACTCGTAGTTTCCGAGGACCTCCCACCGAATTTATACCAGGTCGGTATACCGAGGGACCAGGTGGTCAGAGGAACTTGTGACGTCACCCCCTATAACGTGGGATAGAAACGACCACCCCTGGTCGACTGCTTCTTGGTAAAATGGCAGCCGTTCCAAAAAAATAAAATTTTGTATGGAGGCGGGATGAAGGGGGGAGAAACCGGAAAACCGGGATAGGCCCGAGGAAGCATCCCACGGAGGGATGGAAACCCGCCATAGAGACCGCCGGGATAGCTCCGACCGTTTAGCGGGTATCCCCATCCCTTTGGCCAAAAGTGGCAATTTCGTATGGAGGGGGGGTGAAGGGGGGCAGGTGGGGGGAGGGTGAAGGTCCAAGCCGTTGGACCTCGAGGAACTATGACGGTCCGCCGAAGAGACCGCCTCTCTATCCTCACCACTTTTGGAGATATCCCGCTTTGAAAAATCCAAAAAATTTGTATGGAGTATAAAAAAAATGTATGGACGGGATGGGGATGAGACTCGATTTGGTAACCCCCGATGACCCTCTATGACATTCCGTAAACGTCATCCTTCTATCCCTCACGGTTTCCGAGGACCTCTCGCCGACTTCATACCAGGTCGGTACACCGAGGGTTCGATGCCTTCCTGAAATGCGGAAACTCATCCTCTCTCCAACGAGGTGCAAGAGTCTGGCCCGGGTGGACTCCTTCCGGGCGAAAAGGTAGCTGTTCCAAAAAAAGACCACGTTGTATGGAGGGGGGGTGAAGGGGGGGAAATCCGAAAACCTGGTTGACCCCCAGCAAGCTCCTCACGGTAGGATGGAAATCCGCCATAGAGACCGTCGGGATAGCTCCGACCGTTTAGCTGGTATCCCCATCCCTTTGGCCAAAAGTGGTAAATTCGTATGGAGGGGGGGTGAAGTGGTGAGGATGGAGCGAGGATGAAGGTCCAGGCCGTTGGACCTCGAGGGACGATGACTATCCGGCGAAGTGACCGCCTCCCTATCCTCACCACTTTTGGAGTTATCCGTCTTCGAAAAATTCAAAAAATTTGTATGGAGTTTAAAAAAAATGTATGGACGGGATGGGGATGAGACTCGATTTGGTAACCCCCGATGACCCTCTATGACATTCCGTAAACCCCCCATCCCTAGCTCTCATAACTTCCGAGATCCCGTCGCCGACTTTTTACCAGGGAGGTGTACCGAGGTCTTTGAATTAATTTGTCGATAATTTTCTTCGTAGACTACGATCCGCCACAAAGGGGAATCCCCAGGTGACTCCTTCCCGGAAAACTTTATGAATGAATGAGTGGTATTTCAGCTTTATAGTTGTTAATAATAACTAACGATCGATGCAATAATAGTACAGGGTGTAATTTTTGCAGATTTTAGTCGGTTCGATTGCTGGGTGTGGCAAGCGAATTTTCGAAAATCTTTGAATGTAGTTTTCTTTCTTTTCAAAAATAAAAGAATGTTTTCTTTGTGTAAACTTTTCTATCTACAGTATTAAGAGTACTTTCCCTTCAGGTGGCATTACAAAATTCCACCCTGTATAATAACGTATGTAAGGATGTATAGTCGTAGATAAAGTAATAATATTATTAGTATTTGTATTCTATGGTATAGTGAAAATGTTATGACTTAATTGTCATTAAGTAGATTCAATGATCACATTTACCTAACTTGTAGCTAACTTAACAGAGCGTAAATGTATTCAATTATGTAATTCTAAACTTTCTCCTTTTAAGCATTATGATTAAACTTGAGTTGTGTATACCAAAAATAATTTAAGTTTAAGTAATAAATAATGAAATATGAATTTCTCGTAATAATATACGCACCACGGCCAATTATTTCACCATCACAGACCGCATGTTGCCTGATAACCCAATTTCCTATACCGATATTTTCCGGTAACATTATAATATTGGTAACGTTCGAAATTTGCGACGCGACCCATACCCAAGCCTTATTTGTACTGATAGCAAAGTTATTGTTGCCTCAGATATGCCTTAGCGGTTATTGGAGCCATTTAATATGTGCTTCTTGACGTCAGTCCATTATAAACGCGAAAGTTAGTTTGTTTATTTGTTTACGCCTTAACAGTCTCTGTAAGATGGATGGTTACTGCCGCCAGATGGGCTACCCAAATGACCGCGAAATTCAATGTGCCCTGCCATTACTTGCCAGATCCAGACCAGTTCATTTTCATAGTTGGTTTAACTGGGAATCGAAGCCAATACCTCTGAGACAGAGCGTTAACGCAATAGGTCGCATTTGAGTCACTCACTCGAACAACTTGATAATGGAAATATGGCGTTAATTAATTTAATGTTTTAATATTTGAAAAAAAAAGCTTAAGAATTTTTTTTTTAAATTTAAAGTTATAACACACACTGCATCAATAATGACAGTGCATCGAATCAATCCTTCGCCGCTGTGTTTCAGTAAACACAGTGTGTGTAAAAAAAGTATAAAGAACAGAAAGTAATCTCGCAAACGTGTATTACTTACACACACTACTGCAACCATTATACGTGTTGGCTCGCAGATTTTTTTGTTGTACAGATCAAGTCAAAATTACTTTATTTAAAGCATATTGTCAAAATTTGTACACGAGTAAGTAATCTGTTTACCAATTACACCAATAAATCCATCAACATCTTTAGAATCCAATACAACAACGGTTTTAGGATGCGGATGGGGTTGCCTCGTTTTTGGAGTGCCTCTCAAATGTTTGTCGATACAAGAACTGAATGGTTTCATGCAATAGGGAACATGCGTCTAATTCAAAAAAGGTTTAATTTTTTTTTTGTCAACACTTTTGCTTTAGAATTGTCTATGTCTATATTTTTTTAATTATTTCTTTTTCGTTATGAAAATAATTATTAAAAAGTGGGGGAAATTCAAAATACTTGAAACGGTCAGTTCAAATGTGACGTCAAAGTCTATCAAATGTCAACAGGCGTGTAGATGTTTGTGATTTTTAACATTTTATAGTTATTGTAGACTGTGACGTCACGACAAACGCGCCAAAAGGGCGGGTGGTTAATGTGCCCGTAGCTGTTAGTTAATTTTAACATTTTTTTTTACTAAATTTCTGTTTTTTTGGCCCTGAATATTTTTTACGGTTATAACCTATCGTATGAAAATATAAAAAAAATACACATTCCCTATTGCTGGAGAGGTGAAAGATTGCTGAATTGCTGAAAGATTTTCGATTTTTTTAAGCATTTTATGAATTTTCACACATAATAAGTTTTTCGGCATTGTAAGTACATAATTATGTAAGTTAAATAATAAATAACAATGGATCATGTTATCGGAAAATAAATAGAATAAATAAATAACTGCCGCGTGGCTAGGTGTGGACAATACGAATTTGAAAAATTTAAAGTTCCATTTTAATGCGGTATAACATCCAATTCAAACTTTAAATTTATTTTTAAAAAAATGTTTGATCTTGTGAAAAATTTACTAAGCACTAATAGTAGATTTTACAACAGCACAAAACGAACCATTTTTATCCGAGACTTATCCGAGCTGATAGTAATGTCTCGGATAAAAATGGTTTTGTGGACGAGTTGTAAACTCTGCTTTTCACTTCGATTGCGAGGAAATAAAACAGTAGTATAACATAACATTTCTTTAAACGCACGATAAAACAAGAGCTGTTTCCCGCCGCTTTATTTTTTTTAAATCTTACGACATTGACATTGACATCTTATGACATTGGCTTGGGCTGCAGACCTATACAGCCTACTATTAAATTAATTCTGTAATAATAATTTTCTTAAATTAATTAAATAACCTACCGTACTTGAATTTAAATTTTAATATATTTTATGTCTTAAAAAACACATAAGGCAAATAAATTTAAGTAAATATGATAAAATAACAAATTCCATCTATGAACTTCTTATTGTGTTTGGCTGTATGGCTCATTTTCTTTGCCTTAATATAGATACATTTATGAGTATAGTTGATTCAATATAAGGATAAACTAAATGTAAACAAACCGAACGCAGGTCACGCAGTTCATTCAGTGTTACTAAACATTTTTGAAAGTCGTATGTTTATTAAAATTTATTAAAATTTTTACAATAGTCCGGTAAATATAACAAATTAATGATATTATTAATAATACAGTGCTAGTGAAAACAATAATACTAAATGTACCTTCGGTCTTTTCTTTTTTGGAGAACTGAAGTCTTTGGAAGTGCTTGGCTCCATGATAAACAATAAATACTTAATAACAAGAACACTTAATAACAATATAAAAACCTAAACAAAATTTTAACAAACAAATTAACCTAAACAATCAACAATAAGCTTAAAACATAATAACAAATAATAACAAATAACTGGAACTCCAAACGAACGTAATACATCGAAAAAATGTTGGTGTCCCCCAAGATCGAATGCATCGAAAAAATGAAAAAGAACGAAGAGCGCTTGCCGTTATTGTAACTACACTTGATAGAAAAGGATAGATATAAAATTGCACGTTCTACCGCTTTAAACGGTTTTTGTTTACTAAAAGTTCACGCATATGTTGAATGCACTTTAGATACGTTAATGCACTTGTGCACAAAATTCGATTTTGTGCAGCCTATATCCTACACAAATAAGCACTTTCAGAGCATGAGAAGTGAAAAGTATATTGATTTTTATTAGTAATGGAGAGGCGTGTTGTAACCTATTTATTTATTTTACAAGAGTTTCTTATATTTAAAAAACAATGACATTTTATTTTCACATGAAAATAAAGTGCGACGCTTACATTTCGTATTTGGTAAAATCATAGCAAATACAGATGATTCATTGTTTTTTTTTTAACATACGCTTTCGAAAATTTGGTAATAAAAGTCTTTCTTAATTTCAGTATTCAGTCATTATTAATTTCCTGTGACGTAATAATTCAGTCTTCATGAGTCTCCTGTGAATATTCCAAATTTGTAAACGGGGATAACATTCGAAAATTAAAACATTGAGCGCGAAGCACGTACGTCATTGCGCAGTTAAAACAGATTTTTTAATACTTTCAAACTCAATATCTATGAAACTTAACTACCAAATTACACGATACTTTCCTAGTAAAATCTATATTTTTTTGTTACCTAATGGCACTAGTTTCAACCGTTACAACGAAAAAAAAACAGATGGCTTGATCTCCATAAAAAAAACTGATTTATCTCCTTTCAAAGTATAATAATATGGTATCGATTTTAAGTTTTAACTTAATAGTAACTTATATAAAAACTAGCTTTTGTCTGCGACTTAGATCACTTATCTTCATAAATTCTTGTCTATAACAGATTACTCTTATGTATTTTTTTATGTTAAGATCGGCGGACAGGGTCACGGTCCACTTGATGGTAGGTGGCTAAACACAAGCAACGCCAAAGCTGCTGAAAGTGCGCTACCGACTAGGTACAGTAGGATTAAGGATAAGGGATTAGGAGGGGATAGGGAAATGAGCTCTGGCATCCCTTACTCACTCACCGAAACACAACAGCACACGTGCTGTTATTAAATCCAATTTAAATTGATCCAAATTAAATACTGTAAATATTTATCGATCCTTCATAATATGAAAAGTGTTCACAAAATAACTGCACTCATGTTTAAAAAACATAACGAAACAATAAGACTCCATACTATACATTGTATTGTCGGTGATAATAGATCATCGGATTCCACCTACAAAAATACGGAATGTAAGTAGATCTGAAATCGAAATGCGATATCCGATTTGGGGATTTTATTACTGAATGAACACGAATGACCGGTGATATCGATTTGTGAGGTTCTTTATAAAAGCTCTGTTTACAATTTCATTGTTCATTTTAACTGCCTTTTCAAATCAAGTTATTTCCTTTACCTAGTGATATTTTTATTTAGTTACTTCTCTTTGTTGTTCACTAATCAACTTAGTTTTTTTAAAACATAATATTTATTTCTTATACAGTTCCAATTTATGTTTCTTACAGGGCAATTTTGTTTCGCTAAGTGAATAAGAGATGCCACAGCTCATTTGCCTATCCCAATCCTTGACATTTTATCCTATTAATGCGTTGCTTGAGTTAATGACGACGATAGCCACCTTTTTTATGTTAAGTTCGGCAGACAGGCTGACAGTCCACTTGATGGTAGGTGGCTACCGTCGCCTATGACACAAGCAACGCCAAAGCTGCTGCAAGTGCGCTGCCGACTACAGTAGGATTAAGGATAAGAGATTAGGAGGAGGATAGGGAAATGAGCTCTGGCATCCCTTACTCACTCACCGAAACACAACAGCTCACGTACTGTTATTTCTCGGTGGTCTTCTGTAAGGGCTGCCCAAATGACTGTGAAATGCAGTGTGTCCTGCCACCACTTTCCAGATCCAGACCAGAGCCAAATTTGAAAATTTCATTTTTCAAAGTTGACCCTGCCGGGAATCGAACCCGGGAACCCTAGAACATAGCGTTAAGGCAAGCACCCTAACCACTCATCCAATGGGCTCGTCAAAGACCCTTCCATCAACCAGCTTGCCAGCCTTTGCATAAAAAAGAAAAATAAAAAAATCACATTTAAATTAATTGATAATGTTGATAATGTTTTTTATTTATTTTCATTTTTAAGGAATTGGTGAAACCTCCTATAACTATAAAACTTAACTAAAATATATTAATCATTTCTTTAATTAATATTTCATTCATTCGTTCTTTTGTTGGCCAAAAACTACTTTGCAAGGAACCCAAAAGATTAAAAATTTCAAGCTAAGTTCAACCGCAAAGTAAAAATTTGTTCATTTTTGTTAAGAGTGGTATTCTTATTGGAGGATACGCTCACAATTTAAATCTATATTAATATTTTAGAAAGGGAAAGTTTGTACGTTTGTTTGTTTGTAGGAGGTAATTTTCGAAACTAATAATCCGATTTAAAAAAAAACTATCACAAATAGATACCCTATTTGTGATTCCAAGAGGGTGGAACCGCGGGCAGCAGCTGTATGAAAATAAAGATTTAACGCCCGGCAATAACAGCAATAAAAGATGTTATATTGCTTTACATATTTTTTTTCAACGCAGTTGAAGTCACGAGCACCAGCTTGTATAATATAAACAACAAACTCGAATATATTTTCACAATGATATCGGATTTTTTTTTCAATGTTAAGATCGGCAGACAGGCTGACGATCTCCACTTGATGGTAGGTAGCTACCGTCGCCTATAACACAAGCAACGCCACACTAAGTGCTTCTAGTGCGCTGCCGACTACAGTAGGATTAAAGATATTCACTCACCGAAACACAACAGTACACGTGCTGTTTTATTTCACGTTTCCCTGCCACTAGTTGAAAATTTCATTTTTCAAAGTTGACCCTGCCGGGAATCGAACCCGGGAACCCTAGAACAGAGCGTTAAGGCAGGCACCCTAACCACTCATCCAACGGGCTCGTCAACATAATAACAAAAAATGTCTAAACGTTAGGGTCATTTTATAACACACTCTTAAAACGTATATCCGCTAAGCTATATACTAAGCCTTACGATTAGTTCATTTATTTTAGTTTCTTCCCTTAATTTTTTTTTCATCTACAAAACCGTTACGTAGGCTGCAAAGTCAGCATCGATATTGAATTCTGCGTTAAAACGGTGCTGTGAGAAAATAAAGTTAAAGTGAAAATTAGGGTCAGCCTTCACTGCACCGTGACAAGCGAAATTCAATATCCCCACTAACGTCACGTAATTGGACACTAAGGTCCAACGCATACAGAGAGCTTGACACCACGTATTGTACGTTGTTTTCTCAGCAGATAAATGCATCTGCGTAGGTTTTTCTTAAAATTTAACGGTAAACTTATTATTCATAATAATCAATGGCGACAGACAAGCTGACTGTCTACTTCATAGTATGCGGTCGTTATCGCCTAAAACTCGATTCAAAGAATACACAATTACGCTTTTTTATGTTAAGATCGGCAAAGAGGCTGACGGTCTACTTGATGGTGGGTGGATACCGTCGCCTATAACATAAGCAACGCCACAGCTGCTGCAAGTGCGCTGTCGACTACAGTAGACTTAAGGATAAGGGATTAGAAGGGGAGAGAGAAATGGGCTCTGGTATCTCTTACTCACTCACCGAAACACAACAGCACACGTGCTATTATTTCACGGTGGTCTTCTGTAAGGGGGTGGTTACTGCTGCTAGACGGGATGCTCAAATGACTGCGAAACGTAGTGTGCCCTGCCACTATTTAAATGTAATAATTGTATAATGCTTTCCAGGATCTACGGGGAAGATAAGTGTTTAACCTAATAAATAATATGAAAAAAAAGCCTATAACGTATTATATAAATAACTAGCATGCACACGGTACTGGACTTTTCGATATTTTTAAATATCTTTTTTTATATATTTTTTATATATCTTTTTTTTTTCGAAAATAGAAACAGCCTAAGTTTTTTCTTATAAAATCAATGGTAATGCTAAATTGTTTAACTCAAACTAACTGATAATAATTTACTATGATACGTTCCGTCTCTAATTTTATTTATTACTAGCGGCCCTCCCCCGGATTCGCCCTGGTGCAGTTTTTATATATATGAACATTCCCCGTTTATCCCTCTTTTCATTAGTGAAAACCGAATTAAAATCGGTCTACTCGTTCACGCGTGATGCCGTGACCAGGAGAAATAGGGATTCATTTTTATATATAAGACTAGCGACCCGCCCCAGGCATCGCCCGGGGTGCAATTTTTATATATATGAACATTCCCCGTTTATCCCTCTTTCCATTAGTGAAAACCGAATTAAAATCGGTCTACCCGTTCACGCGTGATGCCGTGACCAAGGAAAATAGGGATTCATTTTTATATATATAGACTAGCGACCCGCCCCCGGCATCGCCCGGGGTGCAATTTTTATATATATGAACATTCCCCGTTTATCCCTCTTTCCATTAGTGAAAACCGAATTAAAATCAGTCTACCCGTTCACGCGTGATGCCGTGACCAAGGAAAATAGGGGTTCATTTTTATATATATAGACTAGCGACCCGCCTCCGGCATCGCCCGGGGTGCAATTTTTAGATATATGAACATTCGCCGTTTATCCCTCTTTCCATTAGTGAAAACCGAATTAAAATCGGTCTACCCGTTCACGCGTGATGCCGTGACCAAGGGAAATGGGAATTCATTTTTATATATAGAGAAGAAGATTAGGTGTAGATTATTGTGGGGTAACTTTTGAAGATAGATTTATTAGATGTTTTCTCCAGTCTAATTTTGGCCGACAATTTTAGCTTTTAGTGAATGGATTAGTAAAATATTTTGGTTGGAATATTAATATTATTAGTGAATAATTAATGAACTGACTATATTTTAACTATAGGTATCGATAGAGTGTTGACGCATGAAACACTTTGCACAAACTGTCCAGTCTGTCATGCGACATTAATAAGCCCCTTGCATACGACCACCGTGAAATAAAAGCACTTGTGGTATTTGTTTCAATAAGTGGGCCTTATCCCCCCCTATCTCCACCATTCACTTATTTTTTATCGTATCAGAATCGGCAACGCACTTGTAATATCCTGTGCTTATAGGCGACGGTCTTAAAGTAAACTGTCAGCCAGTCTATTACCTTCATAGTAAACAATATCTACAGGCGACATAAGCAAGCAGGGCCGCAGACGGCTAGTGTAATAATTTATTCTTTCATACGTGCTAAAACATTTATTCAATCTTTATTATTAAAGGTTTTTTTGTCAAGCGTTGATTTTTTATTTTTAGTCTTAGATGGTCCCTCGGGAACTGTACTTTGTTTCTGTATGGAAGGTACCCTATATCCTTTGACTATGGTCGGTTGAGTAGTTAGGGCGTGATATTATAACTATTTATAACAAACAAAGAAACATTCCCTTTCGAATTGATAATATTATTTATTAGATTAACTGTAAATATTTTTTAAACCAAATTAACTAATAAATAAATAATAAATAAATAAATGAATAAATAAATAAATAAATAAGTAAATAAATAAATAAATAAACTAACACAGTATTTAAAAATATGTACGATTTTCATAAGCCGAGCCCGTTGGATGAGTGATTAGGGTGCTTGCCTTAACGCTGGGTTCTCAGGTTCGATTCCCGGCTGGGTCAACTTTGAAAAACGAACTTTTCAAATTTGGTTCTGTTCTGGACCTTGAGAGTAGTGGCAGGGCACACTGCATTTTGCAGTCATTTGGGCAGCCTGTCTGGCAGCAGTAACCACCCTCTTACAGAAGACAACGGTAAAATAACAGAACGTGTGCTGTTGTGTTTCGGTGGTATGCCAGAGCCCATTTACCTATCCCCTCCTAATCCCCTATCTTTAATCCTACTGTAGTCGGCAGCGCACTTGCAGCACCTGTGGCGTTGCTTGTGTTATAGGCGATGGTAGCCACCTACCATCAAGTGGACCGTCAGCCTGTCTGCCGATCTTAACATTAAAAAAAAAAATTAAAATAATTAAATTTTCATGTTTGACCACGTGATCAAAAACGCACGCGATTGGTGGCATATAGAGTTGCGTCTTTTACTTTGTTTACAGCGTACTACCGATTAGACATCTAAATGTTTGTTTGCAAGCAAGTGACGTATTGATATCATCATTTAAACTTTGATTGTAATTTTCATAGAAAATAAAGCAATTCACAAAGAATGAATCAAATTGCAAGTGTATTATGATATAATGAACATATTGAGATATTTTCCTAAAATCTGTCAAATACCCTATTCACAACAGGAACTTTGATAAATTCTTAAATAAAATTACATCATATGAGTTACTATAACCAACTTTATTGTTAAGTAAGTACTATTAGCAGTTGCTATTAACTTCTGGACAATAAGTTAGACAAGTTTAACTCGGTTCCCTAAAGGCATAAATTATTCAACGTAACTACTAACTGATAGTATCCAAGGTACAAACAAGGTTCTAATAACACTAACGAATCGTGTAATTCAATTGAACAATCGCAAAAGGTTCATTCAGTTCATGTGTCACACACATATTGACTTAAGAGTGGGCACAAAGCTAACAAAATTTCTTATTTCACCCGTGCCTCCCGCAACTCACGCCTCAGGTCTCGTTTTTTTTTTTTTCAAGTTTTGTAAATAGTTATTTTTATTAGTGATATTTTCACAAATTTTTGTCACACAGTCGACACACGACACACTTATAATAACATATTCACAAACAAGTCTTCTACGACCAAATATTCCTGGTTAGATGTAAGTGCACACAAACTTGTACCTAACCAGTAAGTTATCTTTTTTCCCGTCTCAGTGGAGCGATCGTGACTTAGTTATAAATGCAAAAAGTATTAAATATTAATTATTGGTAAACTACAATGTCTATAAAAAATTCATCAATGTCAGTCCTAGTTAATGTATAAAGTGACATTATTGATACAATTTTAGCTTCATTATACGTGCTATTTTGAAAGTAAATCAGAAATTTACAACAAATAGGGCTAACTTTGTGATTTTTTCCATCGGGAAAATATTGTATAATGTTTTTAGCCAATGTCCAGTTTTGATTAATGTATTTATCTATTTAAAAAAATTGACTTAGATAAAATTCAAATCTGGAATTCGTTATTCTGCTTTATACGCCCTCTTAACTTGTATCGTTATAAATTAAGAGTTAACTCTTAACTAACTTTTGCCCAGGGCTTCGTCCGCATATTAATCGCATCGCACTTTCTAACAGAGTAGTTATGTCATGGAACAAGTTGACAAGATACGTGTTCTTGGCCAGTTCAAAAAAATTTGCGTAGATACTTACTCGTATGAAGACGCTCAAATGCAGATATAGAGGCACCATCGGAAGCTGTTAGTACATAATTATATCTAAAAAAAACTTTTTTTTAACCTTATTCAGGCAAAGCTATGGCAAGAGCC
Organism: Bembecia ichneumoniformis; assembly: GCA_910589475.2. Lineage (NCBI taxonomy): Eukaryota > Metazoa > Arthropoda > Insecta > Lepidoptera > Sesiidae > Bembecia > Bembecia ichneumoniformis. The sequence continues at coordinate 2,620,737 of OU342537.1, read as the reverse complement.
TGTAATTTAAATGGCACTTATACTTAATGTTAAAATCTATGTTTCATTATAGAAAAAAATTAAAGTGATGTTTTTAGAACGATAGGCATCGCTAGATTCATCATAGTGTGGCTAGACAACGATAAAAAATTCTTATTTGTTTTACAATTGCACAACTATGATTAACATTATATTTGATAGAACCATATAGTTAAGTATTATATCAAAATTCTCAGTAAAAAATATCTAATTTTTAAACACAACAGAAGGAAACCGTACTTTCATTAATATACGTTATTCAATGAAGTTCATTCGCCAAAAACTGCGCGTATAAAATACGCAGGGTTAGTTCAAATTAGAGTTAGTTGAATAACGCGTAACTTTTTTTGTTTGTAAACCGATTGGAATGAAACACTAAATATTACCAGAAGCTTGCTACAATACACCAGTGGAAACCACACGAAAATCGGTTAAGCCGTTTCCGAAATTAACGTGCACAAATGCACAAACAGACAAAAATTCTAAAAACTATTTTTTTGACCTCGCTAACATAAGTACAACATGTACAACTTTTTTTTTAAGTATTTAATGTACAGACACGGCTCGTTTACGATTTTATTAAATACTAGCGACCCGCCCCCGGCTTCGCCCGGGGTGCAATTTTTATATACATATATGAACATTCCCCGTTTATCCCTCTTTCCATTAATGAAACTCGAATTAAAATCGGACTCTCCGTTCACGCGTGATGCCGTGACCAGGGGAAATGGGGATTCATTTTTATATATAGACTAGCGACCCGCCCCCGGCTTCGCCCGGGGTGCAATTTTTATGTACATATATGAACATTCCCCGTTTATCCCTCTTTCCATTAATGAAACTCGAATTAAAATCGGACTACCCGTTCACGCGTGGTGCCGTGACCAAGGGAAATGGGGATTCATTTTTATATATAGACTAGCGACCCGCCCCCGGCTTCGCCCGGGGTGCAATTTTTATATACATATATGAACATTCCCCGTTTATCCCTCTTTCCATTAATGAAACTCGAATTAAAATCGGACTACCCGTTCACGCGTGATGCCGTGACCAAGGGAAATGGGGATTCATTTTTATATATAGACTAGCGACCCGCCCCCGGCTTCGCCCGGGGTGCAATTTTTTATATATATGAACATTCCCCGTTTATTCCTCTTTCCATTAGTGAAAATCGAATTAAAATCGATCTACCCGTTCACGCGTGATGCCGTGACCAAGGGAAAAAGGGATTCATTTTTATATATAGAGAAGATAGATTTCCAGTGCATACCGAAAATGTCTTTTAAATTATGTGATTAGGACCTATAAATTTGCTCACAATTCGATTTACCGTTAATCGGCGTTCCATTTCGGAGCTCTAATCTATATACACGATTATTGAAGCTTGGTGTGATGACAATGCAATTGACATTGCAGTAGCCTATTTATCTGCCAACTTATTGCCTTCGTACGAATTTAGACTTTAAACCCATACAAATAACGATCATGGGAGGCGAATCGTAATATCAGTTTCGAAGTTTCTCAACGATTATAGATACGGTTCGAGATGTTGAGTAGATAGAAACAGTTTGGTAGTTAGGAATTGTGAACGTGATCGCAAGTTTCCGATTTGTTCGGTTTTCGAGAGCTTTTCGCGAAAGTTCCTTGCACTAAGCGGTACCAATGTGTGCTTGAAAAGGGGGTATTTATTTTACAGAGCACGGTAAAAGATTATCTTATCTGAAAGAAAACTAATTTGGGCGTGTAAGATGCCGTAAAAATATCATCTTAAGACGGCACGTTTATATTACATTTAAATATGAAATCGCTGTCAAAGGTTGACGAAGCCCCAAGGCAAAGCTTCTCAGTTATTCAGTATCTGCCGTCTATTCCATAGGCGTGTACGGTCGAGGTCAAATATATTCAAATTAAGAACGGTTGAATTATTAACCTGTAAAGATATTTATGTAGCAACTAGCAGAGAGCAGAGCCCGCAACTTCGTACGCGTGGAATTCGGTATAATGCGTAATTTTTTTTTTTGTTAAGGCGACGCCAGCCCCTAATGTTAAAAATATCCAATTATTTGTAACCGTTTTCCTTTTAAATTATCATAATAATTATAATTTAAAAAATACTCAAATCATCTGCAGGATATTGAAAGGGGATCATCATAATTATTTTTTAAATTATATTTAATTATATAAATATAAAAAAAATACTAATTTTCGGTCTAATATCGATGTTGTAACCGTGCGATTTGCTTAATAATCAATATTTTAAATAGGTAATTCTTAAGATAAATTTTAAGATCAGCACTATCTGAAGGCTCATCAAAAGAAAAATTTGAATTATATTTTATTTAATTTTTAAATAGATATTTCCGAGATTTGCAAGTAGCGACTCCCCCTCAGCAGTCCTCTCAATTCAGTACAAGACGAGTTTTGCGGCTGGAGTAGCCTTAACCGTTTGGAATGAAACAAACACTTTAGATGTTACGGGAAGCTTGCTACATCAGTGAAAACCGCATTTAAATCGGTTAAGTTGTTTCAGAGATTAGCTAAATAAATGTAACCTAAACCTAAAATTATATCCAATCATCTTAAATGGATCTATTTCGACTGTAAGAAAATATATAAACTTGTTTATATATACAAGGGGCACACTGAAATTATCGGGAATAGAATATTTCGGATTGAGTTACAATAAAACCTTTTTTAGAATTTGAATACTGGCCTCTTAGAATCTTAATGACATTCAAACAATTAATTTTTTTATTAAAAACAAAAACTATGTTGGTTTAAAGTTGACACGTCGTTAACAGAAATGGAAATAATTTATCACAATTTCGTCGCGGCTTATCTCAAGATAAATGTCTCAGCGAACTTGTTTCGATTTATGATGTTGAAGCACCGAGTCAAACGACAATATACCGCTGGTATGCCGAGTTCCGACGCGGTCGTGTGTCGCTTAGCACTGTTTCTTCTGCAGGTCGACCAAGAACAGCGGTCACGCCTGAAAACATCGCAGCTGTGCGAACTATTATATTAGATGACCGTCATGTGACATACGAGCAGATTCGGGCTGTTATCAGTATCGGAATGACTGCAATTCAGTCGATATTACATAATGAGCTGTGTGTAAGAAAGCTAATTTCCCGCAGGGTTCCCCACAATTTGTCCGAAGAGCAAAAGGCGGCTCGTGTAGATTGGTGCCGGAATACTCTGCAACGCTTCAACGGAGGGAAGTGAAATGCCATTTATAATATCGTCTCAGGTGACGAATCATGGATTTATTCATACGAACCTAAAAGAAAACATCAGTCAGCAGTTTGGGTCTTCGAAGACCAGGTCAAGCCAACGAAAGTGGTTCGCTCCCGCAGTGTGTCAAAGAAAATGGTCGCTACGTTTGTCTCGAAAAAGGGGCATGTTGCTACAAATCCTTTACAGGAACGCAGAACGGTTACCGCCGAGTGGTATATCACGGTTTGTTTGCCAGAAATGATAGCCGAACTCCGAAAAAATAACCCGAAATGTCGCATCATCTTACATCACGATAATGCGAGCTCCCATACGGCTCGGAAGACAAATGATTTTTTGAAGCAGGAAAACGTTGAGCTGATGAGCCATCCTCCGTACAGTCCTGACCTGAGCCCAAACGATTTCTTTACATTCCCTAGAATGAAAGATTTATTACGCGGTCAACGGTTTGAAGACCCCGAAGCAGCTGTGGTAGCGTACAAATCAGCCATTTTGTCAACATCAACTTCAGACTGGAATTATTGTTTTAATGATTGGTTTGCACCACGGAGCATATACAAAGAGGAGATGGCCTAAACAACTGTGCACTGATTTCAAACTAGGTCCTGACGTCATTTTTTGTGGGCGTGGTCTTGGTCAGTCTGCTGTCGGCACTGGTCACGGTGTGGCGGCGCTTGTTTGTTGTAGACTACAGCCAATTTTCATTGGCAATTTAAGATAATTGGGCGGGGTTTAACTTCCTCCTTGCCCCGCGCAGTAGTCACGCGCCGCTCTATAGAAAAATTCAATAACAACATCTCCTCTTTGTATATGCTCCGTGGTTTGCACGAATGGAAAAGTGCATTAAGTTGAACGGAGAATACTTCGAAAAACAATAAAATACAATTTAGCTATACCGTGCATGTGGTTTTTCTTATTCCCGATCATTTCAGTGTACCCCTCGTAGCACATTGACAGAAAATATTATTCTGTAACAAGCAATGTAAACTAATATACGTATTTGTCACAAAGTGTGATAATTTTTACCTATGGAAGAAAGATTGCAACTTATTTAAGTCTAAATATATTTTTGTAACTCTCAACTTTAAATATATATTTGACCTCGACCTGTACCTTTAAGATTTTATTTGACGCCTGTCTTGTTGGAGGCATTGAAGCAATGAATAAATTAACATCTTCATTTGGATGGAGATAGGAAATTGTCTAGATTAACCTAGGGACACTTTCTAGAATTTGCAATGAGATAATAATAATTGTTCAATAGACACTGTTATAAGAGTGATTACTCACTCACCGAAACTCAGATGCTGCAATTGCGCTGCCGACTGCAGTAGGATCAAGGATAAAGGATTGGGATGAAATAAGGACAAGGGATTGGCATCCCTTACTCATTCGCCGAAAAACAACAGCACACGTGATGTTATTTCACTGTGATCTTCTGTAAGGAAGTAGTTACTGCCGGCAGACGGGCTGCCCAAATGACTGCGAAACCTGCCACTACTTTTCAGATCCAGACCAAAGCCAACTTTGAAAAGTTCATTTCAAATTTGAATCTGCCGGGATCCCAAGAACCCTAGAGAGAGCGTAAAGCACCCTAACCACTCATTCAACGGGCTCATCAAAATTTAAATGCATATTTTTTTTAAGTAGCAGAGCACACTAATGTCTCATATTCTTTAAATCCTATTAAAAATATTATACAATATTTTTATGTGCTAAAATTTAAATGCATTTTTTTTTTATGTAGCAGAGCACACTAATATCTAATGTTCTTTAAATCCTATTAAAGAACATTCTCCTAAAGGTTTCCTGTATACAATATTTTTATGTGCTAAAATTTAAATGCATTTTTTTTTATGTAGCAGAGCACACTAATGTCTAATGTTCTTTAAATCCTATTAAAAATATTATTCAATATTTTTATGTGCTAAAATTTAAATGCATTTTTTTATGTAGCAGAGCACACTAATGTCTAATGTTCTTTAAATCCTATTAAAGAACATTCTCCTAAAGGTTTCCTGTATACAATATTTTTATGTGCTAAAATTTAAATGCATTTTTTTATGTAGCAGAGCACACTAATGTCTAATGTTCTTTAAATCCTAATAAAAATATTATAAAATATTTTTATGTGCTAAAATTTAAATTCATTTTTTTTATGTAGCAGAGCACACTAATGTCTAATGTTCTTTAAATCCTATTAAAGAACATTCTCCTAAAAATATCGATGCCTAAAGGTTTCCTATTTACAATATTTTTTTATGTGCTAAATGGTATTTCTGCAACTTTTCTGGTGTTGCACTACTTTTTCCAAATATACAGGGTGGAATTTTGTAATGCCACCTGAAGGGAAAGTACTCTTAATACTGTAGATAGAAAATTTTACACAAAGAATACATTCTTTTATTTTTGAAAAGAAAGAAAACTACATTCAAAGATTTTCGAAAATTCGCTTGCCACACCCGGGAATCGAACCGACTAAAATCTGTAAAAATTACACCCTATACTATTATTGCATCGATCGTTAGTATCAATTATAAGGATGAAATCTCTCTAACAAACTTGATAAATTAAATGAAAGGAAAACCATGAAATCTTAAATTATTATTTTAATTATTTACAAAAAATGGTAAACTAATTAATTAGTTGCTCGAAATGGGCTCCATTTTCTTGGATACACAAATTTATTCTTCTAACGAATTCTTAATAACATGTTGTGGTGAATATTATAAATCGTATTCTGAACTTCAACTCTCAAATCGTTTACATTCGCATAAGATTTAATGTAAATTTGATTTTTCACATATCCCCACAAAAAAAAATCTAAAGGGGTGAGATCCGGTGATCTCGCAGACCATCTGATTGTACTGTTTGTACCAATCCAGGTATTAAAATGGTTATTAATGTAGGCAGTAGTGATTCTGCTGTTATGGGCTGGAGCACCATCTTGCTGTAGAATTATTTGGTTTCGCTCTTCCTCGGGGAAACTATTTAACTCATTTCTTAAGAGATCCAGCATTTCAAGATACTTGAGTATTTAAATGACCTTCGTACACGTGGACTAACACAACCATATTTCTCATAATTCCGCACCAAACGTTGAAAGAAAATCTTAGTTGTCTGTTAGTTTCATGAACACGAACAGGATTCACTCGAGTGGTTATCAAATTTGTTAGATTTATCAAGTTTGTTAGAGAGATTTCATCCTTATAATTGATACTAACAATCGATGCAATAATAGTACAGGATGTAATTTTTACAGATTTTAGTCGGTTCGATTCCCGGGTGTGGCAAGCGAATTTTCGAAAATCTTTGAATGTAGTTTTCTTTCTTTTCAAAAATAAAAGAATGTTTTCTTTGTGTAAAATTTTCTATCTACAGTATTAAGAGTACTTTCCCTTCAGGTGGCATTACAAAATTCCACCCTGTATATGTTCTTGTCCGTCACGTATTATCACAATTAATGCATTAACACAATAACACAGTGGAGTGGATCGTCAGTCTATATGCTGACCTTTATACAGAAAATTAAATGAAAATACGCATATTTACGTACCAAATCGACATAATATTCAAATATCAATTGGAAACAACTTGTAAGAATGGAATGGTGAACAGATGACGGCAAACGTTTCCACTCGTTCACCGGCAGATGTCAACGCAATTTGCATACATCGAGTTTTCAACATCGAATTATCGACATCGATTTTGGAATCGATACCACAGATCACGTACCACCAACAAATCGGACGGCATCTGCGCGCCGAAAATTTTTATATATTCCTCGACACATCTTATTTGAATAATACGATTCGTTTGCGACGAACACGACTCGATTTAATCTATATACTTGTAGATATACACGAGTGTCTATGTACTGCATAGAAATAGTGTGAAGGAAAGCTTATCTCAACTTATAAAGCTTGACTTTTTGTTAAAGAATATTATATCCTTTCAAAGTCCTTTATTTCAAAGTCCCGCGCTGCGGTCACAAAACTACTGAACGGATATTCATGCGGTTTACATCTATCAACAGGTAAGTCTGTCTGTCTGTCTGTTACGTTTTCACGCCTTAACTACTCCACCAATCATCACAAAAGTTTTGCATATTCATTGTCAGGGATACAGAAAAAATTTCTATTCCCGAGAAAAAATAAAAAGAGATGTATACCTAGTTATTGCTCATATAGTTTTTCGGGGGTTACATTTTTTATTTTTCGTTGCGAACGAAGTCTCAGGCGCTGGCTAAGTAATATGTATTATGGATATTTCTTCCTGATCAGTTTTAATGATGTCCCGATGACGATCCTTATTCGAAAAAATAAAAGGAGAGAGTCTGTTGATTATGGTTCCTTTGTAGAAATATTTATTACCTACTTTCAATATTAGTAATGCTTGATGGGATCAGCATGAAGGAAAAATATAATATCTAGGACAAGACCTTTTTTCTTGTTCTACGCTACAATAGCAGTAAAATTTGCCTGATTAAACTTAATAATTAAATCAGTTAATTAATAATTAAACTGCCTGATATGATCAGAACCTTATCTATAAATAAATTTAAAGATGTCATTAAAACCAAACTCCTCCCGAAAGGCTATTATAAGGTTACTAATTATTTAAGTGACAATGAAGCCTGGAATTAAAGCCTGGATTCGGAGCTCATATTATGCTTAGTATTGTATATGTACTTTAAGTATTAAGTGTATAATTATAATTGTTGTATTTTTTATATTTTAAAGATGACAAAAAGAATAGTATCCTGAGTTTCTTTCGGGGTTTCTTCTCAGGATCGTCATCTTGGCTTTTTTCCGAAACCCTGGTAAATTTAAATGACGATCATAAGAATTTCTTGGAGAAACCTAATTGATAAATAAATATTTTGATTTTTTTTATCTTGATTAAACACTATTATCTATACATATGAAATCGTAAAGGAGTCGTGTCTGTATATTAAGGATTTTTTCAAAAAAAAAAAAAAAAAAACAATTTGTACACGTACAGAGATTGTGCACGCTAATGTCTGAAACGGCTTAACTTATTTTAATACGGTTTTCACTGATGTATTTTAGCAAGCTTCCCATAACATTTAGTGTTTATTTCATTCCAATCGGTTTACAAACAAAAAAGTTACGCGCTATACTTTATACCACGCGTACGAAGTTGCGGGTTCAACTATTAATAAAATAAATCACATCATAAGTGACGATTGTAAGCTGACGCCATGTCTCCTGGGTTATATTGGAAGCGTGAGAATACCCGAATGGTGACTGAAATTAAATTTAGAAGAGACAAAACTGTCTTTCTAAAATTAGTTTTCAAGCTTTTAAACAAACAGTAATTCCAATATGAAAAACGTATGATACCCGCGGGAAAAAATGAACCGGCAACATGTGTAATCTACATTCGATTAATTCACAAATGCGGTGACAATTTGTGCCTCTTTATAGAATACAAATTACATTCCGACAATCGCTTTAATCTCTCTCAGACTCCTTTGCTTTCGCCGACACATTTCGTTTGCTATTTGTAATATGGAGATACTCTTGAAACTCTGAACCGATTAGTGACAAATGTCAATGAAATCTAAACATATAGAAAATTAAGTTTAGATTCTAATACTAATGTGATTACTTATGAATACTGATAAAACCCCTGAAAACTAAATACCAGTATCTACTGAGCAGTACTGTGCAGTAGTGATAACTATTTATTCTCTTATAGGCGAACTCGAACTCGTTTAAGGTGGAGACAAACGCTAAATACTAAAAATATCCATTGTTTAATGATGATGTTACAAGAAATAGACAACACAGTTGCTTCGAAAAATATATATATTATACATAAACATGTGAAGAACCAATTGTATTAATTAGAATTTTCGTTAAATTAATAGAAACTCCATAAAAAAAGTTAGAACACAAGAAGAATTTGACTTTTATTGAAAACTAGCGACCCGCCCCCGGCTTCGCCCGGCGTGCAATTTTTATATACCCTAAAACATTCCCCGTTTATCCCTCTTTCCATTAGCGAAAACCGAATTAAAATCGGTCTACCCGTTCACGCGTGATGCCGTGACCAGGAGAAATGGGGATTCATTTTTATATATAACGATAGAGATTCTCTCGAAAACGGCTTATTGCGCGCATATGAATCCTGTACTTATTAATAAGTTAATGTCATTTAAAAAAAATGTATACTTTTTTTTGTGTATTGTTCTAATGGTAAAAACAAAAAAACACAATTTCTAGGTCTGTTGAATTGTCTCCGCCGCCAGCGAGTTCTAATGTAAAAGTCATTTGCTCAAGTGAAACCCTTAAGAAAAAAACTAAACCAATCTGTAGTGAAAAAACTACTTAGTCAAACATAATAAAATATTCTTCAAAGCCAAACGGAGCATTTTAGTTTGCCAGAGCAATAGATATATCACAGTCTAACCATACTTACGTCATACAGTCGAGCAACGCTCAATGTTAGAACCTGCAAACTGAAGTGAGTTCGCCGAACGTTGCTCTACGCAAGTACATTCGTTGCCTGACTGTATGATGTGTATGGTTAAACTGTGGATATACTGAATCATTGTGAGAACTATTCCTTGAAAAAGTAACCACTTAGCTGTGTCAGGGTGAGAATTTTATTTTCCCAAGTCACTTTTTTTTTTTTTTTTTCAAGTACTTATTTACATAATATTTTTCAGAGTGAAAACTGTTTGTATTATTGAAAACTACTGGTTTATACTAAGAAATTTAGTATGCTTATAGTATGTACTCTAAAAATTACTCGAAATTAGTGTTAAAAACTTAGAGCTCATTAATTATTTTTATTACAATTAGTATTTTTGAGACAAATTTGAAGAAATCCAAATGTTAAGCTGTATAACTCACAATAAATTTATGATAACTATATATATTAATATTTTATAAATATATATTAATATATTTATAAAATTTATAAAAGTATTTTATAAGCTAGTATTTTATAAATATATATACTAACGACCAGTCCCCGATTTCGCACTGATGCAATTTACGAGTACCTATTATTATAAATAATAGGTACCGTAATCGTAAATTATACACAATATATATTCATTTGACGGTTTAGAAGAAATTAGCTGAGATAAAGACAGAGACATCATTTTTTATTCAGGCTGTTCTCACTTTCGGGTAAAAATAAATTTCACGTGAATCTTTTAAAGGCATTTTTACAATATTATAACATAAATGGTTAAACGAGGCTGAAATTGACATTATGTTTATTAAAGAAAAAATTGCTGTGTATTATTGTGTAGCCAAATTTCTAGCTGACGAAAATGCGAAGAAATGCATTGTTTATAATTCCTTAGTCCCTTAGTCCTCAAGACCCCTTGGGGGTCCACCTGGACCCGACGGACCTGAGACTCGACGGGGTCTACGTTGGCGTGACAAAAAAAACAATCAATTCTCACTTATTTCATTTAGAAAACTCCCAATTCGTGGTCGGAGCTCAGCGGCAACGTAAATTTCCATAGTTAGATCTAATCTTCACATTTTTTCATCGAGTTTTGGGAATATGGTAGAAATGTAGGTGCAGGGGGTCCACCGGAACCAGCTAAATTTTGAAAATGGTCTATGAGAAAAAAATTCTAGGAATCTGTAGTTTATACACGTATTGTACATATTTTTTTAAAATTAATTATGTAAGTTATTATATCTCCCATATTATAAACTACTAGCAGCCCGCCCCGGCTTCCCACGGGTGGACATTTATTTTTTAAACATTTTTGAGTTTATTCCTGGAAAACTGTATGGAGGGGTAAATGTAACTCGCTGATAATGTAGCTTTCTATAAGTGAAAGAATTTTTATAATCGGTACAGCAATTTTTGAGTTTATTCATTACAAACATACAAAAATAAATGCATACTCGTACATATAAATCTTTTCTCTTTATAATATTAGTATATATATAGATTATCCTTTTAAAAAATATGGTATATATTTTTTAAAGGATATTATATATATATATTCTTTTAGAATGAAATGGTTCAATGGTTCAATGAAACTGTAAAAATAATTACATTTAAGAATCGATAAGAAATTACTAGAGAGTGTCTATAAATATTTATAATTAAATAATTTGATCCGTAGCAGTTTCTTTTGAAGTCAGAAGTGACCTGTTATTCACTCCATTGATTTCGCGACACTCGAAGACAAAACGACAAGATTAATTAATTTAATTTCCCCTTAATAAGATTTAATGTTGAATGAATTGAAATCTTGTGGTCTAAAACATAAGCGAGTTATTAGCGTTTTTGTGATATAATAATTAAATGTGAACAAACGTTTCGAAATTGACGAGCCATTGGATGAGTGGTTAGGATGCTTGCCTTAAAAGGGCATTCCAATGATTACTCATTAATTATAGTTCGCAGCAATACATAAAAAATGACATTTCTGTGACATAATATGAAGGTTTGCGGCAACAAAAAACTGAAATTAATTTTGAATATTTCATTGAATATGAAATATTTCATTATAAAATCGCAAAGCGCAAGAAACCGGTGTATTAACCATTTTTTTTTTACTAAATCTTATATAAAACGGTCTAAATTTATGCGCTCGAGCAAACATTCTATGTGAGGGACGGACAATCAACACTCTGGTTTTAAAAAGATAAACCAGACTCAGAAACTGGGTCCACCAATGTAGTGACTTCATGCTAAAGTAATTTAGTCTATCATCATAGCTATGGACTGAATAATGAGTTCCCGAAAGAAAAGAGAGCTTTTTCGGGAACTCGCTTACTTTCCGAGTGTTTTGATTTTTTATTTTGATTTTTACTTTCCAAGTCTTCAAATAGTAATATTGTGTACATCCAAACCTGTAGTCAGATTTTTTTATTTCAATGAACTAACTTTTTTTTTGTATATGCACATTAGCATATTTTAACTGTTATCTTCGGATTATACTTCACGCCGTGTTATAACGAAGTCTGTCTGATTTCCCTAAAGTATTGCCGAGTTTAAACTTTGATTGAGGGACAACGGTCAACAGTCTAAATACTTGATCGACTCGCTCAAATTGTTGGATCAAATTTTCAGTACAAATTTGCGGTTGTAAAGTTTATATCGGGTGTATAAGATATTTGCTGAGGATTTAGGATTGTGCCCGAAGCAACTGTTACTGGAAGTAATGGAGTAGACATTGTGTATTTCCTTGTGTATTAAACGTGTAATTTCTGTTTAAAAATGTCTTTACTGTAATAACATGCGTTAATTTAGCTTGAAGAGCTTTAAGTTCTTAGGTAGGTACTAGATTTAAGTACAATTTTTTTATTGACATTTGTCTAGCACTATTTTTCGAATTACGACCTCATGCTATTTACAGCAGCTAGAATCTGTTATGTACAAAATTTACTCTATTATCAATATAATAAGTAACTTATTAAATTTTCATGTCTAAAAGACCATAAGTTTAGGTATAAGACCCTAAGTTTTAAATACTTAAAAAAAAACATGTATCCATGTAAAAATTTTCAATAAAAACGTTTTGTGTCAATATTTCAAAAGAATACTTTTTGCACATAACAGATTTTGTTTTATGGTTTATAACGACTATATGTTAAATTAGATTCTATTTGCTTGATCAATAACTGATTATGAAACAGTGAAGAAGAAAAAAGTGCTTACCTGCAAGGTCCAAAGAACCTTTATTCAGATCTTAATGAAGGGAGAAAAAACCTAACTCGATTTCAAAACAATAAGAACTAACTATATAAAGAAAATTTGATTAGATTATTATCAAAATCCATCAAAAGACAAAATAGCGTCAATATCCAACAGAAACTGACAATGTAGCGAAGACAGCACTTTCGAGCACTTTAAAATCCCTGTTTTATACGAGTAGACACAACTTAAATTGGAAACTAGATCGATAACGTTAAAAGAGCTTCTTTAATCTAATACTACGTTACGAAACTGGATACTTAATCTAAACAAACACATTTTTATTATTTTTCAACAAAATGACAAAAAAGTGGATAAAAAATGATAAAAAATGGATAAAAAATGGGTAAAAATGACAGAGCATGGTGTTCCGCAGTCTTTTAAATTGATCAGCTCATCCTTGATTTCACATGATTTTGTGAAATATTTGTTAGGTATTTTCGTCTTTAAGCAAGATTGTCATACGTCAATGTTATGGCATTTATTTTTATCAGGCTAGCTGTGCCGTGTTGTACGGGGCATTCATTTTTATACACATTTACAGGCATTATTAATGAAAATAAGGTATTGTTTACTACGTTGCGAGAGACGTTATGGGGGTTTCAAAAGAGAGCTATGCCATGCATCTAGAAGGATTTGCAAAAAGCATTACTTAGATATTTTACCACCTATCACAAATGAACCATTATTATTAGCGCAGCTTTATACAAAATAATAATAATAATAATAATAACATCTCAAGAGGCTCTCGCAAGATGACTGGATCAAAGGACAGATACAGAAGGCGGTACTTCTTGACACGCGGCACGAATTGTCAGGAGGTTCCTCACTCTGCAGCGCTAACCACCGTTTTCAATTTTTATGGTATAGAATTGTTTTTTTTTTATATTTATAATTATAAAAAAATTAAAATTAACAAAATTAACAAATAAGTGAATAATAATAATAAGTCGGTAAATAGTTTGATCCCGGTCAGCCTCAGAGACAACCTGAGGCGGTTGGGATTCCGTGATGGTTGCCTCCCGGGCCAGATGCTGTGAGCGGTTCTGCTCGATACGGCCAGAATAGTACGTCGGTTTCTGTCCTTGTCGCCCTGAACCCCGGCCGACTGTGCTTCTGTCGGGGATAACACCGTCTTCACCTCATTTTGGCTAATGGAGGGGAGAAGAGTTAAACTGAACAATAATAATAATACAAAATTAAGAGCCATAAAATATCAAATTATAAAAAAAACTACAAAATAATTTCCGTTAAAGGAAAAAATTAAAACACTTCAATGAAAGCATATATTTTGAAAATACTGTTTACTCATATCGTTGTAAGAGTAACACAAAGAAAGTCTATCTTTAGAAAAAGGTCTATATATGACGTTTCTAAACGAGCTGGGAACAATCGATTCTGTTAAATGGACCGCGAAATACCAGCCGACCACCGAAATTCCCACCATGGAGTATAACTCGACTAGTTTAATTCTGACTATAGAAACCTTGAATCTAATGTCAAATATTGAGACTACGGTTATCTCCGTTTACAGTACTACCCAGCTGCAAAGAACGAAGAGCTGGACGTAAGTTCCTTTGAATACATAGTAGTCAGTCATTTTTAAGGCTGGGTTGCACCATCTTACTTTAACTTTGACATAGACCGTACCGGCAGTTAAAGTACCGGTTAGGTAAAAATTGAGTTGCACCATTTAAAAAAAAGTTAAATTGTTGACGGTAACCGTAACCGCTCAAACATGGTCAGTTAAAGTCAAAGTTAATGTCAAATAAAAGGCTGTCAGTCAGATGCGTTAAATGGTTACCTGTAAACAATTTTTTTTTTGCTGTAATGCTGTAAATAAATGCTGTAACTGAGGGACAATCACAATCACTTAAAAATATTGTGTATAAATTGCGCACACCGAGCGTGCTCTACTCGAACTTGTCACACTATAACAAGTTAATTCCTTCCGAAAGAAATAAAATGAGTTTTCCAAACGACTTGGTAAGAAAAATATTCTTCACTCTCTCCTCTCGAATGCTTCATAAATTGAACATAGGTTCGATGGTGTGACAGGGATAGTTATTCTTTGCCATTTCAAATTACCAAATACAATGAAAACGATAACATTTTGAATATTTAATCAATTTATATGATTATGTCAAACGAAAACTAGGTTTAAAATCAAAACAAATTACATTAATTTGAGTTCTTCATAACGAGCTTATTATATAGCCATTTGTAGGAATTTATTATGTATTTTAAATCGACTCTAACATCAATTCATAAAATTATGTTACCAAACCTATAGTAGACACGCAATGTAGTAGACAATTTAACCCATGAAATTATAGTTATATATACTGGGAAAAACTTGGCTGCAATACTTTTATAAGCCTATTATGTGTTTAGTGAGTTACGAGTATCTTCCTTTTTAGTCAGATGTTAGACTAAGAGGATGTTTTTTTATTTAAAAGGATAAAATAAATTAAGTATTTCATTTAATACTTATGGATATTATCATCTATTTATACCGCCTGTCTCTTTGTCTTTGAATAGCGAATTGACTATAACCGCAATGCAAGGCACACTGTGTTTCGCAGTCATAAATTAGGCACCCCATGTGGCAGCAGTAACCATCCCTTACACAAAAAACCACAGCGAAATAACAGCATCTGTGCTGTTGTGTTTCGGTTAATCAGTAAGGGATGGCAGAACCCATTTCACTATTCCTCCTTTATTTCCATTAATTTCGGCATCGCACATGCAGCACCTGTGGTAATGTTTGTGTTAATAGACGGTCGCCATCTACCTTCAAGTGGACCGTCAGCCTGCCTGCAGACAAAACTGCTACAACACATTAAACGTTTGTATTGATAAAAATAATCAATAACGATCATTGGACAGATTAGTGGAATCATGATTTCATTGATCATGTGATCCAATCAATTAAATCATAATGTAGAACCTCAAAGCTGATGTGGATTATAAGGCTTTATTCTTGCGTGCATTAGTATTTTTAAAGTTGCTCTATTTTTTTAAAATTGCCCACTACCGTTCTCAATAGCGAACACTTTTTCTTGTCATGGGGTAATCCAACTTCCTCGCTATAGAATAGATGTGGGTAATTCAGAATATGCTTATTAGCGAAACCAGTAAGTATTGGTGTTGGAGGGAATGTTTTGACAAAACAAAGTACTAAGCAGTTAGTGAAAATCCTTTGTTAAGATTTAAAACCTACAATACATTCGTGGAGAGAATATGCACAAAGTTCAAAGCTCAATGCAAGTTGCGACTTGACGCGTACAAAGGCGACTAAATTGGAAACGTCGCAGAGACACGCAGACATGTTATTTGTTACTTTGTGGCCCATGTTAAAAGCGGAGCGAGTTTTTACTGGGAAATTGTTAACCCTTACTTTGTTTTAATGTTAACGACCCCGAAACTCAAAATGTTTGTTAAAAATGAAAGCGAAAAAGGCATCAATAATCTTTGTTTGAAACTAAATATAAGAAACAATAAATATAACTTTCTTTTGTAGTATTTATTTGCCTACTAACAAAATATTAAACTGAAAATATTTTCACATATTTTTCTAGAAGAGAAAAATCAATGACATTCGATTCTAATTATAATATTTCCCAGCCAGTATTATGTTTTTAAAAACTTTTTGAATCCCAATTATGTATGTCTTTTCCTTAAAAAAAAGGTTAAAACCTAGACTATGTGGTTTAAGCACACCAGATCTGAACACTTACCGTCTTACTACAAAAGAATAAATAAGCACTGTTTAAACACGTGCTTATTTAGAATGTATAACTATTTAAACATTGTTTAGCGAGCGTTTAAAATGTCCCTACCACAAAACAATAAATCAACCATTAGGAAACAGATGGTCTCTCTCAATAGATAAATATACAAAAATTACAAGCACCATAACGTTATTGAATCTTACGCAAATTATGTTCTGATCCCAACTCTTACTAGCGTATAAAAAGAGAAAATGTGCCAATTTGAAAAATAGGCAGTGTCAGGAGAAGACAAACAACCAATCATCGAAGGCATGCAAAGATATACGTTCAACAAGACAAGACGTTGCACGTCGCTGGTGCAGCAGGGAATGTGGTCAAATATAGCACAGTGCTAACCCTATGTCCGCAATATTTATCCTGGCGATAAACACCCAAAAAGTCTGCGGAAAAACGCCTATGTAAAAAAAATGTGTGTTTTATACGCTTGTGATCTTGAGCTATAACAGTAACTGTGCTTTAATAGGGTTTAAGCGTTACGTTTATCAGATATTCTAGTTGCATAGGTCAAAGACATACTTGTATTATCTAATTTACTAAACTTTAAGCTTATTTCTACACTATAATATTATACTTATCCAAAATGTACAAATTGAGCTTACAAAAGACTACAGTTTTTTTTATTAAAGATGGTTTTTCTCTTGGGAACCAGCATCTATCCAAGTAGGAAGGATGAGGCCGACGATGGAGCGATCTCACCCAGCCGATTCCTATTCAGTCCAACCTTGAAAAGATTTGGATCCTATGAGCTCGGAAATACAGACGCCGGCAGGGAGTTCCAATCCTTAGCAGTGAATACTGCTAAGGGCACCTCGGTGGAATGCCCTACCTACGGGCTCTTGCAGGCGAACCTGCAGCGCAGCAGGTTGGCTACCTCCGAGCTCCTAGTGGAAGCAGAGAAGAGAGGAGTGGCCGTAGCCCTCCTTCAGGAGCCCTACGTGGGGGCGGTTGGAACGGTTCGGGGTCGACGGGGGATGCGCGTCTTCCAAAATCCCGCCCAGGGAGAGGGTACTGTGAAGGCTGCCATAGTTGTGTTTGACGGCAGCCTTAAAGTCACACAGTACCCAGAACTCACCACAAACAACATCGCTGTGGTGGGGATCCAGGCGGGAAATCGGAGGATAACGCTGGCCTCCTTCTACTTCGAGCCGGGCCAACCGATTGAACCCTACTTGGACCAACTTAGGAGGGCTGCGACCAAGCTGGGGGCTGGGGGGTGGTTGATCGGCGGCGACGCGAACGCCAAAAGCCCATGGTGGGGTAGTAGGTGTACTGATGGTAGAGGCGAGGGGTTTTCGGGAAGTCTGGAGGAGCTTGGTCTCGAAGTGCTAAATTCTGGAGACACTCCGACCTTTGACGTCATCCGGGGGGGCCGGCGTTTCTGTAGTCATGTGGATGTCACAGCATGTTCACATGACCTGTTAGATCTGGTGGACGACTGGAGAGTCATCACGGACCTGACGGGATCGGACCACAACGGCATAGCGCTAAGGTTGAAACTGAAGCCCTCACGAGGAATGGAGGTGGTCAGAACGACCAGAAAGTACAACACCAGGAAGGCGAATTGGGAAAAATTTGGCATCAAAATTAAAGAATTATTGGAAAAATATGAAATGAAGGAGGGTGTTGTACTAAACAAAAAAGATACACTTTTGGCAGTTCAAAATTATACTAAATTAGTTATTGAGGCGTCTGATCACGCCATTCCAAAAAGAGGGACTAAGGAAAGACTGGCGCTGCCGTGGTGGTCTGAAAACCTGACGATCCTGAAGAAAGAGATCTCCACCAGAAAAAACAGGATCAGGAACGCTGCGCCCGTCCGGAGGGCGTGGGTCGTTGAGCAATATCTCCAGAAGAAGGCGGAGTACGAGCAGGCGGTGAGGCAGGCTCAGACAGACTCCTGGAAATCCTTCTGTGAGAGGCAGGACGGGGAAAGCGTCTGGGACGGGATCTATAGAGTGATAGGAAGGACCGCCACCAGAGACGAGGACACGCCGCTGGAGCGAGATGGAAGGGCTCTAAATGCGAAGGAATCGGTAGAGTGGCTTTCGGAGGTATTCTACCCGAAAGACCACGCAAATTCGGATGAGGAAGTGCACCGCCATATCCGAGAGACAGCGGAAAGGGTGAACATTGGGGAGCAAGAAATATCTTGCGACCCTCCGTTCACCCTGACCGAGCTGGAAATGGCGGTGAGCTCCTTCAATCCGAAGAAGGCCCCCGGTTCCGATGGACTCACCGCTGATATCTGCTCCAGGGCCATCAGCTGTGGCCCTGAAAAATTTTTGTGTGTAATAAACAGCTGTATGGCCAACCATATTTTTCCAGGGATATGGAAGGAAGCAGCGGTGATAGTCCTTCGGAAACCGGGGAGGGATAGTTATACCGTCCCAAAGTCATTCAGGCCCATTGGACTGCTACCCGTGCTTGGCAAGGTCTACGAGAAAATGCTCGTGGCCCGCCTGAAGTATCACATCTTGCCGGGCATAAGCGCACGTCAATACGGATTCATGCCCCAGAAGAGCACGGAGGACGCTCTCTATGATCTGATGGCGCGGGTCTACGATAAGCTTGATGCCAAGCAAATCGTAACCATCGTGTCATTGGACATAGAGGGCGCCTTCGATAGCGTCTGGTGGCCTAAGATCAGAACCCGATTGGCGGAAGCGGGATGCCCGGTGAATATCAGGCGGGTCTTCGACGACTACCTCACCGACAGGACGGTTAACGTCAGGTATTGCGGTGAGGTATGTAGTACTGAGACAAGCAGGGGCTGCATCCAGGGGTCTATAGCCGGTCCTTTGCTGTGGAACCTGACCCTCGACCCACTGCTGCGGAGCCTGGAGAGTAGAGGCGTCTACTGCCAGGCTTTCGCGGACGACGTGGTGCTCGTCTTTGATGGCGGAAAAGCTCATGACATTGAAAGGAGCGCCAATGCCGCTCTCGCACATGTCCTGGAGTGGGGTGTCGAAAATAAGCTGAAATTCGCCCCAAACAAAACAAGCGCTTTGGTGGTGACGCGGAAGCTTAAATTCGACACACCACGACTGGTCATGGGCGGGATCGACATTGACGCAAAGGATGAAATAAGGTTGTTAGGATTGACTGTTGATAGGAAACTTACCTTCAACAGTCATGTCGAAAGAGTGTGTCGGAAGGCTATAGGTTTATATAAGCAGTTGGGGAGAGCCGCCAAAACTAGTTGGGGGCTTCACCCCGAGGTGATCCGCTCCATCTACGTCGCCGCAGTGGAACCCGTAATAATGTATGCGGCGAGCGCATGGGCCCCCGCAGCCGGGAAACTGGGAGTGGCCAAGCGACTAAACGCTGTACAGAGGGGCTTCGCGCAAAAGTTGTGCAAAGGCTACCGCACGATATCCCTTAACTCGGCCCTGCTGCTGGCTGGGCTGCTCCCCCTTGACCTACGCGTCCGCGAAGCCGCGGCGCTTTACGAGGCCAAGAGGGGGGTGCCCCGGCTGGAGCTGAAAGACAGGGAAGTCGAGCGGATGGCCTCAGCAATCGAGGGTCCCCACCCCGCCGAGTATGCGAGCCTGGAGTTCGGTAAACTGGTGGACGAGGAACAAGTTAAACAAAACAGCGATTACCAACTCCGCATTTACACGGACGGCAGCAAGATTGACGGCCGAGTTGGGGCCTCGCTATCCATATGGAAAGGTGAGGCCGAGACATCGGCCGTGAAGCTTAATCTGCCGTCCTACTGCACCGTCTACCAGGCTGAACTCCTGGCTGTATGCGAGGCGACAAGGGTGACCCTGCGGCGTCCCGAAGCCACCTCTGCCATATACAGCGACTCGATGGCTGCTCTCCAGACCATCGCGGCGAACAGGTGCTTACACCCTCTGGCAGTGGAGGCGCGCAAAAATATTAATTTGGCAAAAAACGGTGGCAAAATTATTAAATTATTTTGGATCAAGGCGCACGCTGGCCTAGAGGGTAACGAGCGAGCGGATCATCTCGCTAGAGAGGCGGCTCTCAAAATGAAAACAAAACCAAAGTATGACGCGTGCCCGGTCTCGTTCGTCAGGCGGTGCATTCGTATGCAGACGCTTGACGAGTGGGGCCGGAGGTACGCAACCAGTGGGACTGCATCGGGGACGAAATTATTCTTCCCCGATGCAGTTACGGCCTTCCGCACAATACGAAAGGTCGGTGTTGACCGCGTCCTCACCCAAATCTTCACGGGGCACGGTGGATTCTCCGAGTATTTGAAACGCTTCAAGTGCAAGGAGAGTTCATCGTGTATCTGTGGTGCGGGCGACGAAACGGTCCCGCACATAATTTTCGAATGTCCTGCGAATGGGAAGGAAAGATCTGACTTAGAAGTAGATTTAGGAATTAAGGTAGATTTAGGAAATGTAAAAGAATTAATGAGCAAAGATTGTATAGATAAGTTTTTGAAATACTGTAAAATAATAGCGAGTAAGACAATAGAAAGGAACAAATAAGAAAATTGTAAATAACTGTGATACTGTATATAGAATGTATAAAAAAGTAAATAAAGTAAATTGGTAATAAATAAAGAACCCCCATCCCTATGGTAAAGGTTTTTGGTAAAAGGTAAAGGAATACGAGGTCAACAACGAACAATGAATAAAAGTAAAAATAGTGAATAAGGAATAGTTAGAATAGTCTTAGATTAGGAAAGAAAAGTATGAATGAGGATGGCTAAAAGAAAGAACTAGTATGTAGAATGAAAGTGCGAGCAGAAAGTGAAAGCGAGAACTGGAATGGCAGGGGAAATTAGTAAATATAGGCACCAGCGCATATGCTGGTGGGAGTTTGTAAAAAAAAAAAAAAAAAAAAAAAAAAAAAAAAAAAAAAAAAAAAAAAAAAAAAATCCTTAGCAGTGTGCATTATAAAAGGTGTTTTAAAGCGTTTGGTCCGAATTAGAGGGATTTCGACAAGCTGAGGATGGTAACCAGCCGTACGTCTGCATGTCCGATAGAAGAAAGGGGAAGGCGGTATGACCTCATGCAGCTCCCGAGCACACTCTCCGAAGTACATCTTATAGAATACACACAGCAGGCAAATTTACGTCTATGTGCCAGGCTCTGCAGCTTAGTTCTTATTAGTGTATCGTTGCCAATGAGCCTCCTAGCTCAGCGATCCACCGAGTCGAGTGCGGCAAGTTGGTATTTTGCTGAGTGGAAGTGATATAACAGACGTGCACCGTTTTCAGGCGAGTCAATATAGGTTGCTAGAACTCATTCATCTATATCTATTTATTCCTTATCTCTTAATCGACAATAACCACCGCGAGATAACAACGCATGCATTTGGTGAGTGAGAAACGATGCCAGAGCCTATTTCTCTATTCTTTAGGCCATCTTTATGGTTGCTTGAAGTCCCAGGTATTGGCATATGTGTACGTAAATATTTTTGAACTTTTTTCCCTTAGGCCACCGCCACACGTGCACCAAATATCGTAGCTTTCAAATTGCAAACCGGGAACAGTGAAAAATGTCCTTCTGCTGTTCTTCGTTGTGCTCATCGTAATAGAAAACTCGTGTACAACATCAGTACTCAACTGTGCCTAGTGGGAGCCAAAATTGCATTTGTTACACTTTTTTAAACAAAAAAAAAACGAAAAAGTTGAATTATATGAAAAAAGGTCCTCGTTATTGGTTTTGCGGAAACCCTTGGAAAATCTTATAAACTAATTCTTACAAAATATGTTTATTTTATGTTAATTTCGGCAGACAGGCTGATGGTCCACTTGATAGTAGGTGGCTACCGTCGCCTAAACCACAAGAAACGCCATATGTTTTGCAGGTGCAATGCCGACTACAGTAGGTTTAAGGATAAGGGATTGGGCAGGGTTAGGAAAATGGGCTCTGGCATCCTTCACTCACTCACCGATACACAACAGCACAAGTGCTGTTGTTTCACTATGATCTTCTGTAAGGGGGTGGTTACGCAGTGTGCCCTGCCACTACTAAAAACAACTTATGACTTCGAATAAACAACATAATTATGGAAGCAGTCAATTGTATATCATCTAATTACTCGCCCTAGATAACATAACATAGCAGTGTACACAGTGAGATTGTAGGTCGATAATAGTTACCAATATGCCTTAAAAAAATAACTAACTCAATGTCATTCACACACTTCGCGATTTAGCAGAATTAAAATACTGGTAAATCGGATTTTTATTAAATTTTGTATGAAAAAAGCTACAATCTTGAGGATCGACTTCAGACATTTTGTTATTTTTAGTTAATTGAATCAGCGAGTAGAGAATATCTAATAAGCAACTATTAAAACATTAATCACTCAATTCAGATAACGAATTGATGAGAAACTATACAGTGTTCTGACAAAAAAGTCTTATATGGCAATAAAAGTGGAATGATGAGCCCGTTGGATGAGTGGTTAGAGTTGCTTGCCTTAACGCTCTGTTCTAGGGTTCCCGGGTTCGATTTCCGGCAGGGTCAACTTTGAAAAATCAACTTTTGAAAGTTGGCTTTGGTCTGGATCTGGAAAGTAGTGGCAGGGCACACTGCGTTTCGCAATCATTTGGGCAGCCCGTCTGGCGGCAGTAACCACCCCCTTACAGAAGACCACCGTGAAATAACAGCACGTGTGCTGTTGTGTTTCGGTGAGTGAGTAAGGGATGCCAGAGCTCATTTCCCTATCCACTCCTAATCCCTTATCCTTAATCCTACTGCAATCGGCAGCGCACTTGCAGCAGCTTAGGCGTTGCTTGTGTTATAGGCCACGGTAGCCACCTACCATCAAGTGGACCGTCAGCCTGTCTGCCGACCTTAACATAAAAAAAAATTAAAAATAATTTATTACTAACATAACTAATATCTTAACTAATATTATAAAGTGAGTTTGTTTGTTTGTTACGCTTTCACGCCTTACACAAAAAGACATAGACCTTTCACTGTTCCCTATGGATCGTCTATACTGATAGATAAAATTGAAGTGTCTGTTTAAAATGTCAGTGTACGCACTCGAATGCCAAATTTAACTAACATCGATATTTATGTTAAGAATTTATACAGTCAGAATAACTGCTTTTTATTATAAATGTATATCAACAAAAACTATTTTAAAAAAAAATTGACCGTCTGTTGCGTTCAGTTAGTCTAAAAAATAAAAATTCAACGCCTTAAATAAATATATAAGCAATAAATAGGTTTTGTAATTGATTATATTTTATCAGTATTAAATGTTAGGTTATTAAAATAGTAATATAGTTATTGATTGTGGATTTCTTGCAGTAAGTATTTGTAAGCCATCCTTAGCTGCAAAGTGCGCGTGGGGCGCATACTGTAATTTTTTTTTTTTTTCTAAAATATAAGTAGCCACTACAAACATTCAGACAGTAAATTATTTTAAAAATTCAACTACAGTAATAAAATTAATTTTACAGAGATTATTTTTAGATTTAGTTAGATGATCCCTTGGGAACAGTGCTTTTATCATACTTTTATCTCGGGACATAGTGTATACTATGTCCTTCTCCTAACCACTGATAATTATCGATAAATTACCAACGATTTGTACACGTTGTAACGTTGTAACGGATTTGAAAGCAACTTGTACTGATGTATTGTACCAAGCTTCCTGTAACACTTAGAAACACTAAGTGTTACAGGAAGCTTGGTTTCTTTCCAATAGGTTTACACACAAAAAAGTTACGCTCTATACCGAATACCAAGCGTACGAAGTTGCGGACTCAGCTATTATTTATATAAATGGATAGAAGGTGATAAGCAATACCGTATTAAAGATAACCAGAGAAGTTTTAACGACAGATACCGCAATGTATAATCAAGTTTTACCGTTGATTAGGCGCCGGGTCATGTTAAGCTCGAACTAATAATTCTCGGTGAAATTGCAATTATCGGTATATACAAGGGGCGTTATTAGTCCCACAAAAGTTAGCGTTAATTATGCAATGATTTATGCGCTGAATATTGCGCGGTCTCCGCCTATTCCATTGGGATTTGTTAACAACGGCTTCGCCGAGGTGATTAAACGAGTTTTTAAATAATTCTCAAACATTTCTCAGATGTTGTAACAGGTTTGGAATTTAGTATTTAATTATTTATTTATTTATTTATTTACACACAAACTTACAATCTACCATTACAGGTTTTCACCCAATGCGGTAGTGTAGCAACAATATGTACAATAGCAACAATAGCAACAATTATATACAAATGCAAACTAATTCCTAATATTCATAACTAATTACTTAATAAGTAATAATAAGTATAATAATAATAATAACATGGACCTTAATAAGTATAACTTATTAAGGTCCATGTTGGACCTCATGCACGTGATGGGGGCGAAATATGCCGTATTTTTCAACTAGTAATGTGGAAGAAAATACAAGGAAAGCGTAGCAGAGGCAGGAGAAATACATCCTGGTGGAAGAATTTGAGAGAGTGGTTTGGTTTGAGCACTCGCTCCCTCTTTCTTGTAGCAGCTTTCAAGGTGAAGATAGCCATGATGGTCGCCAATCTTCGCAAAGAAGCAGCACTTTAAGAAGAAGAGGACTTCATCAACAGTCTATTGTCCTATATACATATATCACTAGCTGAAGTCGACCACGCTTCGCTGCGGCCTATACGGGGGCGGCGTGCGCGTGAGGCGCGTGGTACTGACACTGCTTATATATAATACTTGTACTATTGATCGTAGCGTGATGTTACATAGCCTATAGCCTTCCTCGATAAATGGACTATTCAACACAAAAATATTTTTTCAATTCGAACCTGTAGTTCCTGAGATTAGCGCGTTCAACCAAACAAACTCTTTAGCTTTATAATATTAGTATTAGTATAGATATGTCATTTGTAAAGGCATATGTTTCATGCCTATTGTCATTGAGATATATCTTCTCACTGCAGAGGCACAAGCCTTCCCTCTCAACAACGGCGTAATGGCTATATGGTCCACCATGCTGGCCCAATACGGGTTGGTGGACTTCACATACGTCTTTAAATCTCTTCTTTGGCGTATGCAGGGTTACTCGCGATGTTTCCCTTCACCGTTTGAGAGCAGTCAGTAAATGCACTTAAGTTTTTTAGAAAAAACCTATTGGTACATGACATTAGTAGGGATCGAACTCGGGCCTCGAAATGATAGGCCGCGCCTTTCCTACTGCACCAGCTCATTAATTTAACCAGTAGGTATACTTATTCACTATCATGTCTGCTAGACGTAGGCCTCCTATATAATTTTCCAGTAGGCTGTAACGAAAATAAAGACTGAAATACATACTGTTAATAGTTTTTTGATGCGTTAGGACTTAGAAAAAAAAAAGAATAAACGATGATTACTTAAGTACAGTATTATTATTTACTGTACTTATTAAGTACAGTAAATAATAATAAATAAAAAAATATTTATTTATTATTATTTACTGTACTTAATAATATAATGGCTCGACTTCAGATGGTCGATATTTTCTTAAGAGCTGGTAAAGGTACCTTAGGTCCATGGATTCCGTAGCGGAGGATTGTTCACGTATTAATGTACTTAATTCAAAAACGGGCTTGATGAAGTGGCTTACTCTGTCCGAAGGTTTAATTTCGGAGGGTGAATCTTGGTAAAATTTTAATATGGTTGTTCGCAACTTTCACCAAAAATCCTTTTTTGTATTTACCACTTTATTACCACTTTAAAAATACAAAAAGGTATTTATAATTTTTTTTTTAAATTTTTATATTTATATAACACTTTTGTAACCAACTCCTACCAAAGAAAATAAAAGATAATCCTTCTTTTTATTCTTTATTTTCTTCCATATAGATTTTTTTTGGAAATTAACATGAAATAAATGATAATTTTGTATCACTCATCCCGTTGGATGAGTGGTTGGGGTGCTTGCCTTAACGCTCTGTTCTAGGGTTCCCGGGTTCGATTCCCGGCTGAGTCAACTTTGAAAAATCAACTTTTCAAATTTGGCTCTGGTCTGGATTTGGAAAGTAGTGGCAGGGCACACTCATTCACAGGCACACTCAGGCACAGTCATTTGGGCAGCCCGTCTGGCGGCAGTAACCACCCCCTTACAGAAGACCACCGTGAAATAACAGTAAGTGTGCTGTTGTGTTTCGGTGAGTGAGTAAGGGATGCCAGAGCCCATTTCCCTATCCACTCCTAATCCCTTATCCTTAATCCTACTGCAGTCGGCAGCGCACTTGCAGCAGTTTAGGCGTTGCTTGTGTTATAGGCGACTGTAGCCACCTACCATCAAGTGTACCGTCAGCCTGTCTGCCGATCTTAACATAAAAAAAATTAATGAAAAAATGTCTGGGAAAAATATTTATACTTGAAGCTATAAAAAATGTATCATGATTCTCTCACAATTTTATTAATTATATTACAACATACTTCTGAAAATTTCTGCCAAATTTTTTTAATTATTTACAAAGATTTAAGTGAGTAATAGTATCTATTTACCCAGAAGATTAGAGTTATTTTCCTTCTTTTGATATTTAATATAAAGATATTATGTTACAAACAATTAAAAAAGGAGCAGTCAGAGTGAATCCAGCGTCAACCCTCGCGGCACTTATTAGGTCCTATAGATCCAAAAACCGTCGGTTTTCCGTACTAAGTATCGCGCATTGCCATTTATACTTACTAATCCGCCAGGTTATATCGGCGAATTCCGTTTGTATCCCTTCTGAATCGATCATTGAATGACTTTGAGCTTTCTTGCGAGGACTTTAGAGAACATTATTCGTTCGTTCGTTCGTTCGTTTCAGCCGATGGACGTCCACTGCTGGACATAGGCCTCCTGCAATGACCGCCAAACACCACGATTTTGTGCCGCCTGAAGCCAGCGACTCCCCGCGACTCTTTTAATATCGTCATTAACATTTTAATCATTTAACATTATTTTAACATTATTCAGCTCCATAATAATAGATCGGGGAAAAAGTTTCTTTGCATTATATTTGAAAACTCAATACATTTTTAAAAAGTTATTTACGTTTAATTACAGTATATATGTGCCATTTCCAGTTGCTGTAGAAATTTTGGGACTTCTGATCAAAAAAACGCGACAAGTAGTTTTGACAGGCCTCTCTTGATGTTAAGCTGACACTGCCTAAAGAATTTTGAAGAGACCGGAACAGGTGGAAATCTGAAGGTGCAAGGTCAGGACTATATGGCAGATGCATTAACATCTCCCAGCCAAAATCTTTTAATTTTTGCTGAGTGGCTAAAGATGTGTGTGGTCTAGCGTTGTCGTGATTTAAGACCACACCCTTTCTATTGATCAATTCCGGCCGCTTTTTCTCAACTTCTTTTTTTAATCTCATCAGTTGTTGCCGGCGGTAAAAGCTTATAATGAACAATGCCCTTCCAATCCCACCATACACACAGCATCACCTTATTGCGAGTTAACTCGGATTTTGGCACAGACTGTGAAGCTTGACCGACCTATGACCACAACCTTTTTCGTACGTTCTTGTCGTGCGTGATCCATTTTTATCACCAGTTATCAATCTCTTCAAAAACGGTTTGGTTTCATTACGTCTCAATAAAGAATCGCAAATTAGTAGGTGCACGGTGTAAATTGTTTTGGAGAACTGTTTTGTGGTCAATTTCCAATTCTTCACCTAACTGATATGCCGATCTTGAAACATATAATTGCATAGACAATGTTAGTAATGTTTAATTTGATTAATAAATTAATCTTTTAATAATTGAATATTTTTAAAAATTTAACGACACTGTTAAAAATTTAACAAGCTGTTTAGTTTCGGTGAGTGAATAAGTAATGCCAGAGCCCATTTCCCTATCCCTTCCTTCCCTTATCCTCACCCTAGTAAGGTAGACAGCCCACTTGCAGCACTTGTGGCGTTGGTTACTGAAGCCAGATAGGCTGCTCAAATCGAAACGCAATGTGCCTTGCCACTACTTTCCAGATCCAGACGAGGGCCAACTTTAAAAAGTTAATTTCCAAAATTGGCCCAGCCGAGAATTGAACCAGTGACTCGTAGACAGAGCGCTAAGGCAAGTACTTTAGCACTCGACCAATGGTCTCGTCAAACTATCAGTTTGTAATTGACAATTTTTCATATATTGATAATTCTATAATCAAATAATATTGATATCAATATCGGGAACATATTATTGTATATTGTATATACATATTTGTAAATAATTATATAATTATATAACTACAATATAATTGGAATATCACAAATGAACGGTTAATTGAATAAACAACGGATATGTTTCTCAAATAAACGTTCAATAATAAGTCGTTAAATACGACCGTCCGTCCGTAACTAATGTTATTTCGAGGAATACACATCATTAGCGAAGGTAATCGTATTGTATTGACCTTTGTTATAAATAAGTATAAGTAAATGTTTACCAATTCATTATTCAATAAATGCGCGGCCAATTTTCTTTTCAAATTTCGAAAGAAATTAATAATTTATAGAAGCATCTAAATTTAGAGCTGTGTAGCCTCGTTCAGTATTTATATTAATTTGATTTTTTAAACACCGGTTATAAGCAAGTTATCTGTATACCATAGATTACCCACAACTGATAAGTTATCTTATCAGTTAACTGATAAATGATAACTGATAACTGATAAGTGATAAGTTTATCACTGTAAAGTAAGTTTATAATACTGTTACGTGCGGGGTGAGTTAAAATGCCGTGTAAGGGCGAAGCGAACGATTTATTTTCACAAACCAAGAAGACTTCCAAAATCACTAAACTTGTCCGATGAAACCGTTAAACTTGCCAAAAGTTTACCGTTAAACTTGCCAAAGGTTCCCTTAATGTGTCGCCGGTTCACTGTCGCAGATAACTTCGCAAAAGCTCCGAAGAGTCTCTTTCGTATCACTGGTTGTCGCATCACTCATTCATCTCGCCCGCCTGCTCTATTATTTATACTTGGCGCCAAACGTCTCGATGTATTTCGAATTTTCCAGAAAATGTAAAGAAGATCGTAAACAAGCCATTGAAAGTTCGGGAATACTATTTTTGTTGAAATTTAAACTCTATGTTGTAAACATAAGGACCAATTTTCTTTGACACTTGTCGGAAAAGGGGGTGGCTACCATCGATAGGGTGGGACGTTCGGGACTTTCGGCCGGTGTGAACGCTTTTACCAGAACGTTCCATAGATAGTCGTAACAATACACTAGAATATTTTCCACCTGCCGAAAATATCTATCAAACGCAGTGTAGTGAATAGATCTGAAGGACAAATAGTCATACACACACTCACCTTTACCGAAATCCTCTCAATTCAAATTCAAATTCAAAATTTGCTGAATATGATATATACAAGTTGTAAATTTTTATACTTACATAAATGTCCACATATTCAACCGATAAGAGGTATGCAAATCTAAAAGACAAATTTAAAAATTAGTTATCATTACCCCTTATCATTTAGATATAATTTTATTATTTAAATTTAACATTATGTTTACATAAAATACTTTCTGTATTTCTGTAGAGCTTTTTTAACAGTGGCAAGGCACACTGCGTTTCGTAGTCATCTAGGCAGCCCAACTGGCGGCAGTAACCACCCCCTTACAGAAGACCACTGTAAAATAAAACACGTGTGCTTCGGTGAGTGAGTAAGGGATGCCAGAACCCATTTTTCTATCCAATTCCTCATCCATAATCGTACT
Source organism: Bembecia ichneumoniformis (assembly GCA_910589475.2). Classification (NCBI taxonomy): domain Eukaryota; kingdom Metazoa; phylum Arthropoda; class Insecta; order Lepidoptera; family Sesiidae; genus Bembecia; species Bembecia ichneumoniformis. The sequence continues at coordinate 2,590,325 of OU342537.1, read as the reverse complement.
GTAGTCGGCAGCGCACTTGCAGCAGCTGTGGCGTTGCTTGTGTTATAGGCGACGGTAGCCACCTACCATCAAATGGACGTCAGCCTGTACGCCAATGTCAACATAAAAAATATCCTACGGTACTTTTCAATTTTCTCTTGCCGCTATTGGAAAATTTCACGTTATTTCATCAATTTTTTTTTTATAATCTAATAAGAGGACACGCATACTACTAGCTAATGGCTCACTGGACCCGATGACCTGACCTATTAAGAGCGGTGGCCAGTGAATTTGTGCGGAAGGCACATTGTGGTCAATGTTTCACTTAAATAATTCATATTTGTGTCAGTCAATAAAATTATCATTGAATTTTTAAGTACTGACTGGTCAAGTACTTAATTGTCGATCGGATGAGCGGTTAGGGTCGTGGGTTCGACTCACGACAGTGCCAAATTTTGAAATGAAATTGGTCTGTTCTGGCTCTGGAGAGTCGTTTTGGGAAGTAGTATTTGGGCAGCCTGTCTGACAGTAGTAACAACCCCCCTTACAACCGTGAAATAACAGCATGAATGCTGTCGTGTTTCGGTGCGTGAGTAAGGGATGCCTGAGACCACTGCCCTATCCCTACCTAATCCCTTATCCTTAATTATACCATGATTGGCAAAACATTTGCAGCACTTGTTGCATTGCTGTTGTTATAAGCGAAAGTAGCCAACTACCATCAAGTGGACCGTCAGCCTGTCTGACTACCTTGAATTAAAAAATCTAGTTCTGACCAAGTCTGATAAGAATACAAGTCTCCAAAGACGTAGGTTCAATGGTGCTCTTTCAGATCTAGTGAACTCAGATCACGTTCGATCTGGAAGCGTCTAGAATTTCTCAATATGCCGCATATCAATTGCATTTCCCAATGACGCGTGGAATATATAACGTGGAAATTGACGAAATCGGTAATAAAACGAATCCTATTTCGTATAGAATCCTTTTCTAAAGTGCTTTTCTATGTTTTTCGCTTGTAAGCACATATCTATTTATTGACATACTGTACTTGTAAATTAATGTTTGTTCATTTTACAGCAATCTGAAGAGATCTCGACCTAGTTTTATTTCTAAGAAAGACTTATTTCGTTGATAGAATACAATTTTCACAGCATTTTCACACAAAAAATAAATAAATATTGAAATGGGAATTTAAAAATTATCTATTTTTGTTTTTGTAATCATAAAAGAGCTTTAAGTTCAAACATATGTTTTTTAACCTATAATATGTCATACTTTCGGTAGTAGTATTCCATACTTTTAGTAGTTCCGTGCAATAATTACGTGCCTTGCTTGGACAATTTTTTTGAACACTTTATTGTTGTTGTTGTTGTATGAGATAAAAAAAAAAATTATTCAAGTGACGAACCCGTTGGATGAGTAGTTAGTGTGCGTGCCTTAACACTATGTTCTAGGGTTCCTGAGTTCGATTCCCGGCCTGGTCAACTTTGACAAACGAACTTTTAAAATTTGGCTTTGGTCTAGATCTGGAAAGTAGTGGCAGGGCATACTGCGCTTCGCAGTCGTTTGGGCAGCCCGTCTGGCGGTTGTAACCACCCCTTTACAGAAAACCACCGTGAAATAAAAGCACGTGTGCTGTTGTGTTTCGGTTAGTGAGTAAGGGATGCCGGAGCCCATTTCCCTATCCCCTCCTAATCCCTTATCCTTAATCCTACTGTAGTCGGCAGCGCACTTGCAGCAGCTTTGGCGTTGCTTGTGTATTGCTGTTGTGTTTCGGTGAGTGAGTAAGGGATGCCGGAGCCCATTTCCCTATCCCCTCCTAATCCCTTATCCTTAATCCTACTGTAGTCGGCGGCGCACTTGCAGCAGCTTTGGCGTTGCTTGTGTATCGGTTATTCTGCTATCAGTTATTTCTGCTCTCAGTTATTGAGGTTATGTAAATAATATATGTTTTTGGTCTCCATCCGTTCAGCCTATAAATTAAAATTTTAATTTTTTCATTGTTAGCTGCAGAAATGTTGTATAACGTGCAAACACTTTTTAGGCTGTAGAAATAAAAACCAGTTTGCGTTACTTTGAAATGAGAATCAACAATAAGGTATTATTCAAAATCTTATTTACTTAATCATAAATAATAAAGAATTTCTGTATGTCAATACGTATACTGTCGTATACCTATATAATAAATTGCCAGATGCCTTCAAGAGTGTTCCCATAAATTTAATGAAGAGGAAGCTGTCCCAATGGTTAATAGAAAAATGTTTTTATATTTTAATGACAAGTCAAAATAACTAATTAAAAGTTAAATAACCAATGTAATCTATTATGTGATTAATTCGTGGTGTAATGCAATCTATTTTTATAATGTCCTGTATTTATTTTATAATTGTTTTTTAAATTTTTTACATTGCACGCCTTAAGGGTAGGATGTAGCGACCAAATTAATAATGTCTAATACATCTATGTTCTGTAAACCTACATTCAACAAATAAAGAATTATTATTATTGTTATTATTATTATTATTTAGTTTTTTGTGCCTTTTAGCATAGATGCTACATCCTTAGGGTCCGCAGCAAGCTCGACGTTGTATTATCACGAAATTTGGTAAATACAATGAGATAAGACATATCTAGGCCTGAAATTAGTTTACGAATCTTGAAATGTTATTATAAAGAAAATAGAACGAGTACAAGTTTAGACCCCAAAATCCTGTTCAGTTCGGCTGAATACTACGGCCAAAATATAGTTTAGATTGAAGTCAAAACCTATTTCCGGCATCGATTAAACTATGTAGTTTCATAAGAAAAACCATTATTCCAAATTGATATTGTAGTTTTGAAATGAAAACGAAACTACGAAAATCATTTATAAAAACTAATCTCGAGAAGAAAATTCTGGAAACTATTCTAAAATATTTTGAGAACAAATTCCGCTGTTCCTACAGACTCATAACACCTTACACGTAGATTCTACTTAATTCACAGAATATTTGTCTATTTCAAAAATATCCCGAAATCTTGTAGGTAAGATATAAATTATAATCTCCATTTTCTCTGCTAAGAATTTTTTTGACACCATTTCATATAATCTTTTGAAGGCTTTCTTGTTTTAGTCATAGCAATGTACCCCAGATTAAACTTCTGGATTAAACCATTATTTGAACCATTAAGAATGTTGAATTTTAATTTCATAAAGCGAAAATATATCTGTCTTTCTTAAACAAAATGGTGCGCATTTTTTACCTTTTATATTTTACGACCTATTATTGTAGTACGTATTTAGGCAAGACGTATTATTAAAATTCATAAATTAGCTTCATTGCTTACTTGTCAAAAGGTAACTGACATTATACTACTCTACAAGTAATGCTAAAAACCAAATCAAAATCTCTTGCGTAATAAAGAAGAACTAAGCAAGCTCAAGACAATTTAGACATGAAATAATTTTTCAAATTTCAAATTTTCTAACATTCTTTGAAGCATCTGTATCGCTGGAAACAAAAATTCTCGAAGTAAATTTTAATATTCCAATAAATATTAACTTCTGCTCTGAGAATAAAATTCACCTCGCTTAACCCGAAGATATCGACAACTCTTGTTATTGACAAGTCTATCATTTCGAACTTTTTTTGAAAGGGTAATCTAAAGTTTAATTATATTTTACGATTGATAAATAATAATTCTATATATACAACCTACCTTTTAAAACGACGACGAGCCTGTTGGGTAAGTGGTTAGGGTGCTTGCCTTAACGCTAGGGTTTCTGGGTTCGATTCCCGGCAGTCAACTACATTTTCAAATTTGGCTCTGGTCTAGATCTGAAAAGTAGTGGCAGGGCAAAAGGACAAACGGCGTTTCGTAGACATATGGTCAGCCCGTCTGGCGTCAGTAACCACTACCCCTTTCAGAAGACCACTGTGAAATAACAGCACGTGTGCTGTTGTTTCGGTGAGTGTGTAGGTGATGCCAGAGCCCATTTTCCTATCCAATCCTTAATTCTACTGTAGTCGACAGCGCAGCAGCTGTGGCGTTGCTTTTATAGGCGACGGTAGCCACCTATCATCAAGTGGACCGTCAGCCTGTCTGCCGATCTTAACATAGAAAAACTGATAAGCCATGATAAGCCACACACACACACACGCACACACACACCATACAAACAAACAACATCTTTTTTCTTTTGTTTTCATTTTATTTTATTTTCTTTTTACCCTTTTTTTTCCGTGTTTGTTTATGGTTACTTACAGATATTGTTATTGATCGCATTTCAAGTGTTGCACAAACAATAAAATATAAATATAGATGCGGTCATCGAAGGTGGAGGCCTGGTGTCCTGAGACACAGGTATTACCTAGTTCAGGCGCCAGTCTCCCACATACAATGTAGCACTGCATACGATAGATGTACCTAAACTTTGTAAATTGTGGAGAAAATAAATAAATATTATTATTATTATTTAATTAATTCTTCTCGTCTCCCCCTCCAAAAGCCAAAATGAGGGGGAGACGGTGTTACCCCCGACAGAAGCACAGTCAGTCGGGGTTCAGGACGACAAAGACAGAAACCGACGCACGATCCTGGCCGTATCGAGCAGCACCGCCTTCTGCATTTGGGCCGGGAGGGAACCGCCACGGAATCCCAACCGCTTCAGGTTACTATTGAGGCTGGTTGGGATCAAACCGTTGACGGATATAACGACTGGGATGATTTCAGTGGACGCAACAGCCCACATGTCAACAATCTCGTGAGCCAAGTCGAGGTATTTCCTCTTCTTTTCGGTTTCAGCTTTCACGAGACCGTCATCATGCGGGATAGTTACGTCCACTAAAAACACCCTCGACTGCTCCCGGTCCATCAACACAATATCAGGTCTATTCGCTAGAATAGTCCTGTCTGTGATGATAGGCCAGTCCCAGTAGAGCTTGGCACGGCTGTTCTCAAAAACTGGTTCCGGCGAGTACCTATAATAAGGAATCCTCTCCTCAATGAAGCCGTATTTCAGAGCGAGCTCCTGGTGCAGGATCTTGGCTGCTTGGTTGTGCCTGTGCAGATACTCAGTGTTGGCAAGCGCGGAACAACCAGAAGTAATATGCCGGAGTGTCTCTCCAGGATGGCGACAGGCTCGACATATGTCCTCTGTGCCATCCTTTATGATATACCTCTGGTAATTCCGCGTCTTGACAACCCCATCTTGTATCGCACAGACAAAACCCTCGGTTTCTCCGAAGAGATCACCGAAGCGCAGCCAGTGCACGGAGGCTTTACGGTCGATATGAGGCTCGTGAAGAGCCTTGTAAAACCGTCCGTGTAGCTCTTTCTCTTTCCATACGGCCTCCCTGACAGAGGTGCTTGGTATCACCGGATCACGTCATTGCTGATATTATTATTATTATTATTTTCTACTCTCATAAAACCGAGCCTTTCTCCGGTTCATTTTAGGCCCTAATTTTGTAAGCAAATACGACTTCTTGTTTTTTATAACTCTAGGAAAAATATTTAAAAATAAAAATAAAAATATCCCGTTTGCAGCAGTTTTTCATAAAAACGTTTCATTTTTTATTTACAATCTGTTAATTCGTCACCAATAGTAATTCTGCCTGCTGTTTCGTAGGTCGCAGGTTCGATCCCGGCTTAAGAAAAACATTTTTTTGCTTAATTATAATTATGTCTATATATGATTATGATCTGCATGTTTTCTGTCCATTATTAAATAATTTTGTAAAGTTAAAATTCTAATTAAAATCTTTAGCGCCTTATCGTAATAAAACAATGATAAATTTACTATAATATATTCACACCAACATTAAGGTTCAAAGCGTACCTAATTTGGTTGCGAAAATCTGTTAGAGTTTGGCTCGGTTTACCCACTTCAGTTCGAATTGCGCGTACAAAATTGAAACCTTTCCAAAAGTTCGTATTTTTTTTTTCATTTTAGACGGCGTCAGCCATTTTGTTTTTCCACATCGTAAATCACTCTTGTGTCGCGTGACGTCACGTGTCACGTATTCGGCTGAAATCAAAACGTTGAAAAGATTGAAGCTATAAAAATCAGTAAATGTGTATGCATTTTTTGTAAGTTGTGCGCTAACGCACACAAAATCTCTTTACAGTAAATCTTTAACTGTAAAGATTCTTAGAACTTATTTTGTTAAAATGTATAAATAAGCAAAAATAATTTCGCCGTCATCATGAACTAAACGCTAACAAAGATAGAGGCACATTGACTGAGTTAATCGAACTTTTATCACCCGAACAATCAATAAAGGCTTCTCGCGTCCAATAAAAATGATTAATCACACGGGATGTGTCCACTCACGTTTGATGGATGCTTCCCGTGCTCACTACACTACTTCTTCTGAGCCATTTCTTCATATACCAGCAATGCCCGCAACTTCACTTCCATTATAATTGGACACAAAATTGTCCCAAAAATATCAAATGCTGTCGCTGGCGGAGGTACGCAATGGCTTTGTGGTGTCCACAAAATACTTCCAGGAACAAACTTTTCTTTAAAGTGGAATGAGCTATAGTTTAGTTTACTATGTCAGCCCATAGCGGATTGGTGTATAATTATAGCGTGAATTACCAGTTGTCATTGAAACGCTGGATTCCTCAAGGCAATTAGCTATCACGTTATCATATTATGGTCATATTTATTAGTATCTAACGTGAAATCGAAGTCACGAACAAACAAACATGGCTGCAATTGAAAAGTTCTACCTAAAGGCTATAAATTCACAGAAGCTTACATAGTTAGTTTTTCTGCTCTTTTTACGAACGCGGAAAGACGGTATTTTTATTAGCGTAATAATTCAAAGTCAATCCCATTTATTCAGCACTGATTTCACAAGTCAATATTTACATTTTCAGTATCTGTTCAAAATATATTGGCGGTCATAACAAAAAATAATTTATAGTTTTTCCTTACCCAAAGCAACGATACAGCAATTCCCACGATAGAACTATGTGCATAATTTGGAAATAAATTTGAATTTATTTTTCCATGAGGTATGTTTACCTGCAACAAAAGAACAATAAACAATAATTATATTTCAATTATTATAAATATACATATGCCTGCCAAATATCGTCGCTGAGGAAAAAAGAAAGAAGTATCTTAAGAATCAGGAAATCGGACTGAATAAACAAACAAATAGTTAGATATAAAACTAAAATACCGAACTTATACTCTGGCTATATTTTATGATAGCCGTTTTGACGTTTTGAATTTTACGCAATTAATATAAAGAAATGTCAAAAAACGCATTCATAGAATCACCGTACTATAATAGTAATAATACAAGAAATGAAATGAGCATAAACTTCATTTTACATTAGGCTTACAAATACGAGCGAATCCGCAATGTCGCAGAAGGAAGAAGCAGAGAGGAAGCGAGAGGAAGAAGCCGGTCTCGCTTCCCTCAGACGAAGGCGGTTGGGCAGGAGAAGGCGGGCATACCAAGCCCGTCTTATAATGTCCTAGGGGACCTGCGCACATAGTTGGCTAGTGCCACATAGTGCCTGCACAAGGTTCCCCCCCCCCCGCCTGGGGATTGCTTCGGTGTCTCCGGGCAATCCCCCATTGGAATTAGTCTAGCCGGCAATGGCTAGGCTGCCCTGGGGTGGATCGGAGTTGTTGCCTCGGCAGAGCCCGGTCCATCCCTCTCGAAGGGCAAGGAGACACCGGGGAGTTTTAGTTGGTAGTGCCAGTGCCGCTATGACCTAGAGCATAGCGCGGAGCACTGGTGACCCCCACATACCCCTACCGCCTAGCCAGCGATAGGAAATCTGTAAGTGGATTTCTCCTCGAAAAAAAAAGGCTTACAAATACGAGAAGGCCCAAAACGGTCCCACAAGACGGTAAAGGAAGCAAAGTTAGGCAAAAGAAAAGATATTACAGAAAGATATAGAATAGGCGTGGACAAAGAAAAGAAATAGAGAGATTTAGAATAGGCCTTTTTAGGGTAAGGAATTAGAAGGAAATAGGGAATGGACTTTGGTTAATCTATTGGAAAAAAAAGTGCGTGTGTCAGCTTACATATTCCTTATGTACGATTGTCTTTGACTATGAAATAGGAAAAGAGGATAAAATGTGCCATCAATTATGCTACAATAGATTTAGGCGAAGCAGCGAGATCTATCGGATTTGGGTGAAACATAACGCTTTTTAGTTAACGCTTGTATTAATTTTACTCCTCATAAAATTTCCATACCGGGGGGCTTTAAATGAAAATCGATTCTTAAAGAGTAAACAATAATATTATACTCTTAATATTTACACGAATATTAGTAATAAATAAGAACTATAGAATAAACAGGATAAAAGAAATAGAATAAGCTCATAAATAAGTTCGCTAGGCAATTATAAGTGAGCTCATCATTCAGCTGCAAATATCTAAACTAAGGTACTTCAAACTTTAAGATTACTTGTGTTATATCACACACTGGAGAAATATGTCAGAATACCAAATAAACAGATACATAAAGTAGGGCCATTTTAATAGATCACATTTGACATCTGTCAGCTTAGCTTCGTAGTGAAGCTTCACTGACAGCTTCACACCGTGGCTGACGGCCACGGTGGACCGTCAGCCTGTCTGCCGACCTTAACATAAAAAAGGGGATTCATTTTTATATATAGAGAAGAAGATTATAATTAAAATTTAATCTTGAATTAAATTTATGTTTGGATTGGAGAGAAAGAGAAATACAATTCAACATCACACTTGATATACCCTAAAACTGTAAATCAAATATAACTTCATAATTGTTTATTCCTAACTTAGATAGAGATTGAAATTATGCCCCGAGGAATAATATGTTAAGTTATGATTAAGCTAGACATACCAATGTTTGTAAGTTTAAACATAATTTCACATAATAGGAATTTAAATTAATTTAATGTTGAAGTAATACCGCCTAGGCTCACATTATTATCAGAAAATTAAAGCAGTATTTTTTTATGTTGAGATCGGAGACAGGCTGACGGTAGGTTTGATGGTAGGTAGCTACCGTCACCTATAACACAAGAAACACCACAGGTGCTACCGACTACAGTAGGATTAAGGATAAGGGATTAGGAGGGGATAAGGAAATGAGCTCTATCATCCCTTACTCACTTACTGAAACACAACAGCACACGTGCTGTTATTTCACGGTGGTCTTCTGTAAGAGGGTGGTTACTGGCGCCAGACGGGCTGCCCAAATTACTACGAAACGCAGTGTGCCCTGCCACTATTTTCCAAATCTAGACCAGAGCCAGCTTTGAAAAATTCATTTTCAAAGTTGACCTTACCGGGAATCGAACCCGGGAATCCTATAACATAGCGTTAAGGCAAGCACCCTAACCACTCATCCAAAGTGCTCTTATTAATAATTTTATAATGAAATTGTTTATATTTATTAATATTTATATATTTATTATACTTATATAATTTATTATATATGATAAATTATAACAAAAGATATTTATTTTAATATGTTATTACTATTCAAAGTCGAATGAATTTTTATATTCAAAATGTGAAAATATGTAAAATTAAAGTCATTTAATAATACTCTTTCCAAGGTGATTTTGTGGTTTAAATTTAGAACTATCTTCAAATAACGAGTGATCATAATTGTGATTAACATCAAGGCTGTCACGGAGACTCATCTTTGAGTATCGATACGAGGCTGCGACTAATTAAACCCTCGCACATGACACCTGAGCCTTACACAACTTGATGTGGGTTGTACAGTCAGCAGCACATACTATATACAATGGCCTCGTTTGAGCTTCGAGCACGGGCGAAATTGCGCGGACTACTGTACACGAAGGAAAGCCAAGTGTTTACATAATTTATTTGGAGTTGAAACGTCAATTTGTCTGTCATTTTGGTGTATTGTGAAAGCTCTAATATTTTCCCTTCGACCCTCGTCTGAAGAACCAGATAAGAAGGCAATTTTACAATTCCATACAGATCGTTAAACAATTTATTTTAATTGTGAACGAACAATTTAATACTGACTCATTTTTCCTATTCGCGGAACAGAACGCAAAAGCTATTGTTCCCTAATAATATGCAATGTTTGATAAAAAAAAAATCTCACCATTTGTTTAATATTGTGTTGAAAAACTTTTTTAATTGCCGGTCCGGACTTAAAACGTCAGATAAGCGAGCAAAATGGCTGACAAGGGAATAAACATATTTCACTCTTTATCCGTGCGTCAATTTGCTTTGGGATTCGAACAATTGTCTGTCTGTCGAGAATTTTATGTAATAAATGTGTTTCCGTTTGAGTTTCGGAGCGACGCGTCATTTTTTTTTTGCCGTATTGCTTTAAATAATGGCCCTCATTCATTTGTATTTCTATCCAGAAAGTAACAATACGAGTATCGGTCAGAAACGGCAGAATAATAGAAAAAAGTGTTCAACGGAATTTTACTACGTAAAAAGTTTTCTTTTTTATTCATATGAGTTGTTTCTCTGTACATTGTAGAAAATGAACAGAAAAAGTTGGCCGTATATAGAAAATTGGAATAAAATAAAAAGATGTGGATAAACTTGAAAATTGGAGTTCCAGAACGGTAAAAGAAAAACGAAAGTCTGGTTTTCGATTCAGCTAAAGAATCATATTACCTGAAACCCGTAGTAAGAACCAAGATTTCATAATTAATTGAGAGTGGATGTTATAATTTTGGATGCATAAGGTGCTTACCGTAACTCTGTCTCACTGTCCCCGGAATATCTATATATACTACCAATATATAAAGCTGAAGAGTTTGTTTGTTTGTTTGAACGCGCTAATCTCAGGAACTACTGGTTCAAATTGAAAAATTCTTTTTGTATTGAATAGTCCAGTATTGAAGCCTACACACACACACACACACACACTCATTTATAAAAAAATCAGTCGAATGCATAAAATTAACAATATAATCAATTTTAAAATGTGATTTTATTACAACTTATGTGTAATATGGCTTCTTATGTAGAACAGGACTGGAAAGGTTTCTATACAAGTACATATTATAGAACAAAGTCTCCATCCGCTTCTGCCTGTTTCTCTGCCACTTCTTCTTTCATTAGATGAAAAATTCATATTAATGAACGTATTATAACATCCTATATTATATCTCTACATCTATAGGTACTAATATTATAAAGCTGAAGAGTTTGTTTGTTTGTTTGTTTGTTTGAACGCGCTAATCTCAAGGAACTACTTGTTCGAATTGAAAAATTCTTTTTGTTTTGAATTGTCCATTTATCGAGGAAGGCTATAGGCTATATAACATGACGATAACTAGTATTATATATAAGCAGTACCGCGCGCCCCATGCGTACGCCGCCGCAATATGGGTCGCAGCGAAGCGTGGCCGAGTTCAGCTAGTACGTATCATATAAAATAACGTCGCTGTCCGCTTCTGTCTATGTCTCCGTTAACTTCTTCTTCAATTCGTTCTAACCCCCAAGGGATTTTGATACTGGTTTCACTAATGAAAACTGCGATAAACGAGGAAGGGTTTTTTGTCTATTTTACAGAAAAAAGTTCCATAAGTGGGGCTAGGTTGTTAGTACAAATAATAAAATAGAGTCACTGCCCGTCTTTGTCCGTTTCTTCTTCTAAATCATTCAACTTATTTTGATAAGGTTTTCATTACTGAAAAAGCCACAAACGTGAAAGTTTTCTATATATAATTTACAGAAAAAAAATGCTATCGTGCGAACCCGGGTTGCTAGTATATAGATGAAGTCTTAATTATGATATAATTATTGAATACCAAAATTGGTAAAACATTTTAAACACATAAATTAAACTGTGTAATTCAATTATGTCTATAATTAAATTTGGGAAATTAATTAAATTAAAACAAACTTAATAGTTTAGTTTGTAATTCAAATAAAGAGCTACCAATACTTCGCTGCTTAAATCTTAATTAAGCCGGTCCCAGAATCAAAAGCGAGGCAAACTAAATCTGCCTTAAATCTCACTTAGCGACGAAATAAATTGGCAAAGAGTTAGGATCTTAATGTTTTAATGTTCCAGCCTTGTTCCGTGTTTGTTCCTCGCTTGTTCCACATTGATCTTGTTGTGTTGTGTTGTTGTGTTTGTTCAATTATATATATATCCACTTAACTACAAAAACAAAAGAATACGTAACGTGAATCTCTCAAAACCTTTGCAATTTTTGTTGGGTTCATTTAAGGTGGATTTACATTAAACCGGACCGTACCCCGGCCGGGGCCCGGTCAAGATATTTATAATTTATGCTTTAGTATTAACCAACTAGCTGAACTCGGCCAGGCTTCGCTGCGGCCCATACGGCGGCGGCGTGCGCATATGGCGCGCGGTACTGGACACTGCTTATACATATATAATACTGTTTATCGTAGCGTGATATTATAAATGGACTATTCAAAACAAAAAGAATTTTTCAACTCGAACCAGTATAGAGTATTAGTATAGAAAAGTATAGATTCATACTTCACCGGCCGTGTTCGTGCCACGGCCGTGCCACGGTCTTGGTCCGGCCGTTGGGAAAAACATGGTGAGCGCACGGCCCGGTGGCGATGGCCGCACGGTTTAATATGAATTTTGAATAGATTTGAGATTTTAATGTATTTTGTAAAGAATACATATTTTATTTTGACAATTGTAATTTCTATCTTCATGTACCGGTATAATAATTACTTAAAAACTTTAAACTAGAAATTCTTTTATATTTATTTAGCGTATCTCGGAAACGGCTCTAACAATTTGGACCAAATGTAGATAAGGTTTTGCTCTATTTCTTGCAAGTACGCATTTTTACACAAATAAAAGCTTTTTTCTATAGCTATTTATTGAAGCGTCTTGTATTGTTGCCGATGGATCAACTGTTACCTCGAATTTTTTTAAATCCAATAGTAAACCTAAGAATTATACTTTCTTTATGATTACATTTTTTAACACCAATTAAGTATTTTTTATCTGGAAGAGATGTCATTAACTATGGTCATTTAACTAACTAGCACCTAGTTAAACTGCTCACACTATGGCCGTGAAACGCAAGGTGCCCAGAGGCTCTAGTATGAGTTTACGATACTACACCAATACTACACTCGCTAGCGAGAACGTAAAACTTTTGTATGGGAAATCGTGAACTGTCAATGTCAAATTATCAATTTTCCATATAAATGTTTTACGCTCTCGCTAGCGAGTGTAGTATCGTAAACTCATGCTAGAGCCACTGATTGTATTCTTTCAGCCGCTAAAATTCAACAAAAATAAAATTTATTATAAAACTAAACGAAATTGAAACTAAATTTCTTTAATAACTGTTTGTCACAATGAGTGTGAGAAACTCTAATATTGATATGACATTCAAAAACAGGCTCATTATTAGATTTTAATTATTTTTTTTAATTTTAATTAAATTAGTATTAGAACTACATAGTTATGTGAAGCTATTTATATAAGTATGTAATTATACTTCTCCTATGTAATTATATTAAGTAATATAGTTTATGGAATATAGGAATAGATTAAAAAAAATGTCACTAAGTACTTTAAAAAAAATGATCATTCTAATTAATCGAGCTAATTAAGTTCCCGGGTTCGATTCCCGGCAGGGTCAATTTTGGAAATGAACTTTTCAAAATTGGTTCTGGTCTGGTCTGGATCGCAGTATTTTGGGCAACACGTCTGGCACGTGTGCTGTTGTGTTTCGGTGAGTGAGTAAGGGGTGCCAGATCCCACTGGCTATCCCCTCCCAATCCCTTATCCTTAATCCTACTGTAATCGACATGTACTGTAACGTCGCTTATGTTATAGGCGACGGAAGCCACCTACCATCGAGTGGTCCGTCTGCCTGTCTGCCGATTTTAACATTAAAAAAAATATTATAAATGCGAAAGTGAATTTGTTTGTTTGTTACGCTTTCACGCCTTAACTACTCGACCGATCATCACGAAATCTTGAATACACATTGTCAGGAATACTGAAGAGGATATAGGATCATTTAAAATTTTAATGGCTTCGCTTGGGCAAATGAAATTTACATTAGAACTCGCTGGCGGCGGAGACAATTCAACAGGCCTAGAAATTGTGTTTTTTTTTTGTTTTTACCATTAGAACAATACACAAAAAAAAAATTAAACAATTTTTTAAACTGACATTAACTTATTAATAGGTATAGGATTCATATGCGCACAATAAGTCGTTTTCGAGAGAATTTTCAATAAAAGTCAAATTCTTCTTGTGTTCTAACTTTTTTTGTGGAGTTTCTATTACTTTAACGCAAATTCTAATTAATACAATTGGTTCTTCACATGTTTAAGTATAATATATTTTTTTTTTCAAAGCAATTGTGTTGTCTATTTCTTGTAAGATCTTCATTAAACAATGGATATTTTTAGTATTTAGCGTTTGTCTCCACTTTAAATTCAACTCCGAAGGAAATATATGAACAAAAAGGTTTGAATAAAATTAAATAGGTAATGTTAGTTTTGAAACAGCCAGTTTTAATGTTTGATGTTAAAATTTATTGATTGAAATTCTATTATTGTTCAAATAATAATTTGAGCCATACACACGGGAATAAAAAGTAACCTATTATTCCAGCCAACTCCAACCATCCAAGCCTCGGATCAGATTTAAAATACATATATTTTAAAAATGAAAAAGATTTTACTGAATAATTCGTGGATATGAAGAAAGTTAAAAAGGAAACGCGAAACAATCTGAAATCAAGATAATTTGATAAGCCTCGGAGGCAGACGGTGGATGTAAAAAAACGCGTCGTAAAACTCATCACACGACACATTTTTCTTAACACCCTGACGTATATTACTGCTTAAATTTAAGTCTGTCGAGGAAGTATTATGTTGGAATTGTTCGAGCAAAATTAAGCCTTATATCGACCGTAACATTTTTCGTTACACATAAGCACTGCTGGAAATGGCATGGTTTCTTAAGATCATATATTTTGTTGTAGCTATCTATACTAAGGTCCTACTAATGATAACAGAAGTGGTAACTTTATTGAAAAACAGGAAAACCTTTTTTTAAATTCATGTAATTTTTTTTACTAGCGACCCGTTCCCGGCTTTGCACGGGTGCAATTTTTTTCTGCAAATCTATATAATACATATATATAAAAATGAATCCCCATTTCCCTTGGTCACGGCATCACGCGTGAACGGGTAGACCGATTTTAATTCGGTTTTCACTAATGGAAAGAGGGATAAACGGGGAATGCTCATATATATAAAAATTGCACGCCGGGCGAAGCCGGGGGCGGGTCGCTAGTTAGAACATAAAAACCTTCCTCTTTTTAACGCTCTTTCCAGCATCAAAATCTGTTGCGTTTATGCTATGTAAGACTTCGATTTATGCTATGTAAGGTTGAGAATGTAACACTCTTCTGACAGGCTGATAAATTACAATTATTAATTTCCATAACATCTATCTGTACGATTGTAACAAAGCTGAGTAATTTTTTAATTTACCTCCATAAGAATTGATTTTCATATAGGGCTGGAATTTTTATATGAGGTGTAAAATTAATATAAGCGTTACCTAAAAAGCGTTACGTTATTTATTTATTTATTTATTGATATTTGGAGAATCAACAGTTAAACAAAGACAAGATAAAAACTAAAACTAAAAAACATATAACCAATTAAGGATTCTCACCCATAGAAACAAACTATATCTAAACAAACAGTACAGCGTTCATAAAAATAAAATAAATACAATAAAACTTTAAAATTAAAATCACAATTTGTAAAGGAAGAGTAATGCTAGGATCAGGAATAAAACAAAACCAAACTAGTCATCAAAAAATCTTCGCGCCAATAAACTCCTCGCCGACACCACGCTAGTGTTGAATAAATCAAGATTTAGTTCGCTTTCATTGCTTAACATATTGAACATGTTGCTCGCACGCCAAATAAAAGTATTCCGTCTGTAATTAGTTGATGCTAACGGCATATAAATCAAATTATTAAATCTAATGTCACTGTCACTTTAAAATCTTTGCGACAGCGAAAGCTGGCAGCTTATAAAAGCAAATGTCGAAATCTTTCATGAAAAGTGTAGTCCACGTTGAGAAACGAAGCGA
Organism: Bembecia ichneumoniformis; assembly: GCA_910589475.2. Lineage (NCBI taxonomy): Eukaryota > Metazoa > Arthropoda > Insecta > Lepidoptera > Sesiidae > Bembecia > Bembecia ichneumoniformis. The sequence goes on along the minus strand of OU342537.1, from coordinate 2,574,259 downwards.
TAGCACTTATAACCAGTCGCCGCAGCAACATCTGTCGTCAAAAAATGAACTATCTGATTTACAAGCGGCGTTCCCCAATTCTATTTTAGTATAATAGATGGCGCCAAAATAGGGTTATATTTTTGAAGTTCACCAAGCAGTTCTACCCAAACCCGATAGATGTCGCCGCTTCACCATAGAATAAAAATACATAAATATTTTCAGTATTATATTGGATGGCGCGTTTCTTTGCCCTCCTTTCCTATTGCATAGTCAAAGACAACCGTACTTAAGGAGTAACACGTGTGTGTTACTTTTTTTGTTTTTGTTTGAACGCGTTAAACTCAGGAACTGCCAGTCTTTTACATTTGATAGCACTTTTACATTGATACTTGGGGAAGGGTAAGGGCTATATTTAACATGAACCTAGTAGTAGAGTTGATCCTTAAGAGCCTAATAAAGAACGCATAAACATAAATAATAATAATAACATTAATAAATAAATAAATAATTACAATGCATAAGAACGCATAAAAAATCATAAAGAACGCAAACCTAAAATGACATAATATTGCGGGGGACCGAGTTGGGTCGGGACCGAGAAAATGCATATTATTTTAAACTAAAGATGTAACTGTAGTACTGATTAAAATTGGACCTTAGGTTAAATCACGTAGATCATATCTTATCTAACAAGTTAACATAAAATAAAGCATTCCCTGTATTTAAGTATTTTTACTAAATATAGCTGTTAAATACGACGAGCTGACAATTCGTTTGATAGTAGCTATGTAGCTAGCAAATAAATCTTAATAATAATAATTAATAACAACAATAATAAATAAATAATAATGACAATAATACAATAATAATTGGACTTAGCTATAGATCTAAACAAAACCAAGTCAGATAAGGGATAAATACTGAACAGACGGAGAGACGAATTCACAATCATGGAAATACAAGCATAAGTGTTATTATTACACCTGTAAGAGGTTGGTTACTGTGGCCAGTCGGTTTAGAGTTTAACCTAATACTATTAGTTGAGTAGTGAACATAGTCAAGACCTATGATTACAGAATACACGTAACCTAACACACGAATACAATAATTGAAGACATTGTAGGGACTGTATAATGAATTCGTCAATCGTCAACGCCCATGCCACATCTATACGCTTTGACTCCGCGGTCATAACGCTCGAGACAGCTTGAACAGAAGTTATTAAATTATTCCAAGTATAAAGTATTGTGATAAAGGTAGGGAGATACATTTCCACATAAAATATTTTATTAGTACTGGAATACTAACCGTATTAGTACTACCTATAGGAATTTAAGTATTCTCATTATTTTCGTTATCAATTTTCAGAAAGTGTTTTAAATTAATCTTCATGGATATTTACTCCCATAAAAAATACTATTTTATTTATTTATAGCCTTTTAGTTACTCAAAATCATGTTTTAATATTGTTTGTTTGAAAATGCCGCCTAAACGCCACAGTAGTTCATATGAGAGCGCGTAACGTCATTTGTGGTCATATCGTAACAAAACAGCTGCATTGGCATAAGTTCGCAAGAAGTATTGTTTCGTTGAGTAGATTCTTTATTTGTTATTATGGAACGAAAAAAATATCGTTGGTATTGATTCTAGAAAGTGAAATAACAGATGTAACAAGTGATAGCCGTGTACTGCAGACAAGACAATGATTGCCCACAAATGACGTCACGCACTGTGATTGATGTTTCAGTATAGATTAAAAATATTGTAAATAATAAAATTTTATTTATTCATTTAAAAATATTTAAATGAATTATATTAAATTATTATTCGATAAATAATGGTAAAAAATTATATATTTTCTTTCTAAGTACATTTTAGATTTTAATCTGATTACTGTCCGATCCCCATTATAAGTTTTTCTTTAAAAATACAATTAATGTATCTTTTTGGCTCACAATATCGTTTTTTATAATGTTGAATCCATAAAATGTTACTCCTATTCACATAAATATGTGAATAAATAATAGTAAATGTAACCAAAATCGTCCAGAAAAATGCGAATGGAGCTTAAAAAGGTAGGTACTATCTTAATTTAAGTAATTCAGCCAGACAATTAGTAACATTACAAATAAAACAATAACGTTTACACGCTCATTCAAAAAATAAAAATTTATCAGCAGCGAGTAATAAATTGGAGCGAAATATCCGTTGGAACATTGAAATGTGATGTAGGTTTTATAGCGACTCTCCAAATATAAGTCATAATCCTGAACCCTTACTGGGGTCGACCGGTAATGAAATCGCCGGTAGATTAATACTGACCCGGGGGGATAATCGTAATTGATTTTATATTTATAAGTATGTAACCGATGGAAAGACCCACTTTATCTGAGAGATTTGATTTAAAAAATTTATAAGCAATTTGTTAATCTGAATCTTCGTTTGCAAAGACTTCCTTTGATGCCGTTAACCTCCTTCATCTTACCGACTTCCATCATGAGGTAGTAGTTGGTCAGAGATGACGTAACTATTAGCCATTTTTAATAACTTTTATTTTATTTATTTTATAGATATCTCGAATCCCAATGTCCTGAATTTCGAAGTCGTAGTTCTGATGTCGGAGTCGGTCCTCTGGAATACAGGCCTCATTGGGTTTAGAAATAGATTATACGATCGTATAATCCGACTAGCTGAACTCAACCACGCTTCGCTGCGACCCATACGGCGGCGGCGTGCGCATGGGGCGCACGGTACTGGACTCTGCTTATATATAATACTATTTATCATAGCGTGGTGTTATATAGCTTGTAGCTTCCTCGATAAATGGACTATTTAAAACAAAAAGAATTTTTCAATTCGAACGAGTAGTTCCTGAAATTAGCGCGTTCAAACAAACAAACAAACTCTTCAACTTTATAATATTAGTATAGATAATAATTAAAGTTACAATGCAAATTGATTTAACTGGAAACACGGTGTGTTCGCCACGGCACTAGCTTGACACGTCTTCTCTTCAAGCGCTCGCTCTAGAAACTGCTCGTACATGGCCCTTTCTTATTAGCAAGCTCATACACGTCACGGCTGCTAGTCGTGCATCGACCAAGCTCACTGCTTGTCGTTTCCAAGGAAAGTGGTTAGATGGCGTTTTATATGCAAACTGGAACAGATTCTTAACTTCCGCTTGTGACGCCGCTCAGATAACTCCGACATATTCGTGAAACGAAAACTTTGGACCCCATTTTAAAATAATTGTACGGATGGACGGACGAGTGTGTAATTTGTTACACTTAAAGTTTATATGTAGAAGGACTGGAGAAAGCTAATATTTTTATATAATACTTATGCATAAGAAATACATTAAAATAATTAAAGTAAACATTACCACAATACCGCGTGTTTGACACACGCACTCGGGTTTGACACTACGTTTGACATCACTTTGACACTCTTGTCTATGGTCGAATTTCGTCCACTAGTGGTCGTACCGTAAATTATTTTTGTACAGCCCAAAGGAATATTTGAAAATGTAATTTTTAATAATAGTTAATATTGATGAACTTTATTATTTTGTTATCAATTAAATTTTGATGACAGAATTACATATTTAAATCACTCCGTGTATCTACTAATTAAACATATTTAAAAAATCATAGATTATTATAAAAAAATCATTAGTATTATTATTATAATACTGTTTATTATAATGTAAATAGTATTTATATTTATATTATTACTAGCGACCCACCCCCGGCTTCGCCCGGCGTGCAATTTATATATATATAAGCATTCCCCGTTTATCCCTCATTCCATTAGTGAAAACCGAATTAAAATCGGTCTACCCGTTCACGCGTGATGCCGTGATCAAGGGAAATGGGGATTCATTTTTATATATAGAGATAATAGTTTTTCAATTCAATAATTTATTTCAATGTGAATGTAGGTATAATTTAGCAATGTAATTTAATACATTTAATCTGGGCCATTTTTGGATGCCTGAAATAAATAAATTTAATTTAAAATTAATTTTTTTATTTATTTAATATCTACTATGTCAGAACGCTAAAGATAAAAATGAAAAGATAAAAACGAAGTGTTAGATGACAATGAAATTGAAAATGTCATCGTCGTAAAAGTGTGGCAGGCAGACTGACAGTTAAATTGATGGAGGTGGCGGCAGTTACCTTTAAACACGATATGTACTTTTTTCAGTCCTGAAATCAACCCGCCTTTATGGGAAGGTCGGCACGTGTACGTCTGTAACAGTGGGATCCAAGGATCTCAAACAATACCTTTATCTTATATAACGTATTTCATTCGTCCTCCATAGAATATTCCATAGAATTCCACAACAAATAATTATGTTTTATTTTTTTTTAATGTTAAAACTACACGCTAAACATAAAGTGTGCACTATTTACTTGAAATTATTCCATTAAATTCTAGATTTTGTTAGTAATTCTAGATGTTTTAGTCAATGCTAACGTTACTGCTTATAACATTGATATTAATATTACTTTTCATATGAAATGGTGATAAACTTTATTTTGTCAATATAAGATAAATGATTTTATTGAAGCAAATACAGATACAATACAAAGTTTTTGCAGATTCTTTTAATTGAACTAACTTCAAAAGCCACATCCCTAAATCTCTCTTACATATTCAGAGTTTATCAATCCAAGCAATCTAACGTAACTTGTTACACTCTGCATAAGTAGACTTTTTTATGTTAAGATCGGCAGAGAGGCTGACGGTCCACTTGATGGTAGGTGGCTACCGTCGCCTATAACACAAGCAACGCCAAAGCTGCTGCAAGTGCACTGCCGACTACAGTAGGATTAAGGATAAGGCATCCCCTTACTCACTCACCGAAACATAACAGCACACGTGCTGTTATTTCACGGTGGTCTTCTGTAAGGGGGTGGTTACTGCCGCCAGACGGGCTGCCCAAATGACTGGGAAACGCAGTGTGCCTTGCCACTACTTTCCAGCTCCAGACCATAGCTAAATTTGAAAAGTTCATTTTTCAAAGTTGACCCTTCCGGGAATCGAACCCGGAAACCTTAGAGCATAGCGTTAAAGCAAGCACTCATCCAACGGTAAAAGTTACTGATAAAAAGTATTTTATAGCCAGGTTATTGGTTCACTTGATGATAGATAGCTAATGCGCCTATTAACAGAAATAGGGATTAGAGGGGATAAAAGGGGGGATACTATTTCAGGATTCTTCTGTAACTGGGTGGTTACTGCCGCCAGACGAGCTGCCAAATTTATGACCGCGAACATCTTAGTGTGTCCTGAAAGTACTAGTCATTGACGCTATAGTTGCTTATAATTTTTTAATTGTGATTATTCTCTCACAATACATGAAACAAAAAAACGTAATGAGATTAAATACAAACATATTGTATAATATAGTATTAAGACAAAGAAAGTTGCAGGAATAAGTTTCTAAAAATAAGTGCTTATTTTTAAGTACTTAATTGTTAATGAAATCTCGACATTGAGATTCTGTCTCTAATGGGTCCAGTGGACCGGGATAGCTAGTTCAGTAGAGCTGTTCCGACGGACAAAAGACAAGGAGGACTGTTCCAGGCTGATCAGCCAACCTTCACTGGTTGGAGAGGCACAGCAACAAGAAGAAGTTGTTATCAATCATTCATGATAAACTCCAACGTGCTGCTCTACTTCTGGTTACTTGGTCATCAAAGTTAATAAATAAATCCCTTTACAAATATGTATCCGCATGTCAATGTGCCGGTATCACGCTCGACCGATGTTAAATGAAAATCAGAAGTGTTGCAGGAGTATCGGATGCGGGGCCTGTGATATATTTGCGAAGGGGTTCAGTATATTTGCAGTTAAAAAGATTTTGAAAGGGCCGTTTCCGCCTTTACACATTTACATTTTTTTCATTTTATTCCTGCTGATTTATGCGATTCATTTATATTCACTTTTTAGGGGACTCTGTGAGGATAAATAGTCGACATGTGTTTGTTATTATAAAATATATATTCTACCAGCGGCTAGAAGTTATAAAATGGTGATATTTTAATTTTAAAATAATGTCAATTATGCATATGTCGGCCTTACAGTACTTTTGTGGTGAAATTGAATTCCCCAAAAATCAGAACTTCAAAAAAACTTAACGTACTTAAATTTTATAATGAATATGGTAAAAGAACATCACAATACTTAAGAGGCTTCTCCCTGTCAAAACTTTAAAATTGTGGCATTTTAAAGCGTATAAACTCGATAACAAAGAGAAACAAAATTAATTAAAAAAATACCAAAAAAACCTTTGGCTTTTCAAAAACAATTTTCACTTTTTATATTTATAATATTTGTTTAGAATACCATTGAAATCTGCATTCAAAAAATGCCTTCTAATTGCAAATATCCTGCATCTACGTGGAAAGTAGAAGTTATTTTTAGTTGCAACACACACGCATGGATAGAGAATTTAATTATCTAAAAGTTGCACTAAATATTTATTTTTTCGAGCTTTATTTAAAATAATTTACAAATTCTTCGCAAAATGTTTTTTTGAATGAAGCGAAAAGTAGTTTTTTGTTTATGTAGTTAGTTTAGTTAGTTAGTTTATGTATTAGTTATATCGTATGAACACAGAAGTGAGGCGGGGAAGGGAATGAGTGAAACGCTCGAGGTCATTGGCAATAAGAACGCTCTTAATCTCCAATCTAATTAATAAACTGCCTATAGAAATAAAAAAATGAAATCACACCAAATAATATTAAAAAGGTACTAAGAACACATTTTTGTAAATAATTAAAACTCAAAACAGTAATAACAATTTAATTAATTTCGTTTTACAAAAATTAAAAAATCTAATATATAAAATTCTCATGTCACAGTGTTTGTAACAAAACTCCTCCGAGACGACTGCACCGATTTTTTATGAAATTTTTGTTGTATATTTGGTAGGTATGAGAATAGGTCGTAAAGTATTTTTCATCCTCCTACCCCCACCCCCCATTTTTTAATCGCAATTTTAGTATTTTTGTTTGAACAATATCCAAATTATTTAACTGTCATTGATTGATGTGAAATGTCGCGTCACTTTGACATATGGTTTGAAAATAAAATTGGACCCGATAGGTGGCGTCATAATCGGGTTACAGAATTATTTTAGGGTTCGGGCAGGACAACGTCTGCTGTGTCAGCATAGAATTAAAAACTGGAGCAAATTTTATGCAATCTATTAATTATTTATATTCATATTTTATGTTTATATAAATTAGTATGTACGATAACTCGTTGTCTATCAAGTCTATCGTAGACAACCCTATCAAGGGTTTAACACATGTAACCGTTTGTAGATCAATAAATAAAAATAACATATATATCCATATCTAAACACTTTATAAAACTAAAGTTTTTATCCGCCTCTGTCTGTTTTTCCGCTAACTTCTTCTAAAATAACGGATAATATTTATAAGGTTTCGGTTTTCATTAATGGAAAAGTCGATAAACTAGGAAGGTTTTGTGTAAATAATTTACAGAAAAAAATTTATCCCTACGAAGTGAGGTCGGGTCGCTAGTTAAAGTTTAACTTCATAGTTCTTTTCGCGCGTTAAGCTAAAAATACGTATCGGAAAATATTATTAGTAATCATATTACGGAAGTTATCCGGAAGACAGAGTATTCTGTACAATGTACATGACAGATATTGTGTTTATGTATATAATCTACACAGCAATATACAATGTCTAATATCTAATATATAAAATATATAAATGTCTAATAAATTAGACATTTATTAGACATATATCTATATATAATCTAATATAATATCTAATCTATCTATCTAATATCTAATCTAATCTATAACTATATATAATAATATCTAATATATAAAATTCTCATATCACAATGTTTTTACCAAAACTCCTCCGAAACGGCTGGATCGACTTTAATGATTTTTTTTTGTATATTTGATAGCTATGAAAATAGGTCGTAAAGTATTTTTCACCCTCCTACCCCCACCCCCTTATTTTAAGCAAAATTTAGTATTTAGTATTTTTAATCAAATTAAAATAATTTAACCGTCATTGATTGACGTGAAGTGTCGCGTCACTTTGACATATGATTTGAAAATAAAATTGGACCCGATAGGTGACGCCACAATCGGGTTACAGAATTATTTTCGGGTTCGGCAGGACAACTTCTGCTGGGTCAGCTAGTTACTCGTACCTATAACTTCTCACGTCATTACACAAGCACACAAAATGTAGATATTTCTTAAATCAGATGACATTAAATCTAATATATAAAATTCTCGTGTCTCAGTGTTTGTAACAAAACTCCTCCGAAACAGCTGGACCAATTTTTATGATTTTTTTTTGTATATTTGGTAGGTATGAGAATAGGTCGTAAAGTATTTTTGATCCTCCTACCCCCACCCCCCCTTTTTAAATCGCAATTTTAGTGTTTTGTATGAACAATATCAAAATAATTTAACCGTCGTTGATTGACATTTATGTTTTGAAAATAAAATTGGACCCGATAGGTGGCGCCACAATCGGGTTACAGAATTATTTTCGGGTTCGGGCAGGACAACGTGTGCTGGGTCAGCTAGATATTATACATTATTATTATTAAATTTTCATTATTCCGTGTGCCTAGCGCAGACGTTCGGAATTTGCATTCGGAATATTATACTGCCAGTACGTTCAGTGGTGGCTTTGTGAACGCACGACTATGGAGAACAACGATTTAATTGCGATTGCATTATCTAAAGAGAGCTTTATCTATGTTGTCGTGTATATTCCATAAGCAGGGATTTTTTTCACCAGCTAAACTTCAGCTTCTGCTTCACACATTGTATTGATGCACTCGTGATGACACACAACACAAAACAAACAACTCGCGGTTCCGAACGGAAATTTCCGAACGGAAATTTCCGAACGTGTGCGCCGAAACAAACAAAATGTATGCAGGCGCTGCTTTCCGCATGACGTCATTAGGTTTTTTCCGTAAGAGGTTTCCGAACGCACGGACCCACATTCGAACGGAATGTATTCCGCACAGAAAAAAAACGAATGTGTGCGGCAATCAATGTATTTTCTATCGATTTGATGCATTCGGGTCTCCGAACGTGGAAATCGAATTATTTTCACTGTATGATGATATGCGTGACAGTTCGTAACTGACAATTTTAGTGATGCAACCTAACGACCTTTAATGGATTGTTTGAAAATATCGAATCAGTTGGCAAAGCAAATGGAATCGAACTACCGGTTTTAGATTTTCGGGTTTAGAAATAAATTCTTAAATCTTAAAAAACAGGTTATATTAAATAATTTATAGAGTACAACGCAGTCTGTTTAAAATATTAATTTATTTATTCATTACTGTCAGAACTCGAAACTTGACAACTCGTATCTGACTCAGAACAAAATTTACTTTTGTTTTATTGTTATTACTAGTCAGCTTTAGTTTTATTATCAAAATACGATGTTTTTAAAAATATATAGAATAGAAAAAATATTTGTTAAATCTCCGAATATCCTATGGCACACATAGAGTACTTTCGATATATCGAATATAAGCGAATATCCCTACTGTCAATCCCTAGAGACACAAGTTCCGTTCCCCGCGTTTGACACTTTTAAAATATATGATTTTTAATACATTTACCTATTATAATAAAGAAATAATTATAAAAGTGATTATTCCTTTTGCGTTTTTCGAATAGATAATTTTTTTCATAGTACATTTGTTCTTTAATTGTTATTTTTTGTGCCAGTTTTTTTTTAAGTTGAAAACAGTATGCGTGATATGAAAAAGTGAGAGCTCTCACACATATCATCATACAGAAAATAGTATAATTAATAAAAAAATATATAGTTATCACTATCATAACACACATTATTATTAAGAAAATCACAGAAGACCACCGTGAAATAACAGCATTGCTGCTGTTGTGTTGAGTGAGTAAAGGATGCCAGAGCCCATTTCCCTATTCTTTCTTAATCCCTTATCCTTAATCCTACTATAGTAGGCAGCACATTAAGAATAAGAATAAGAAGAATTTATTTGCGATGACCATGGGTAACTGATACCAGAGATGACATTTAGTTTTCTTGTTCCTTCATGACCAACCGATATTCGGTGTGCAAATCTTGACACCTTGATGCTGTAAATCTCGACGATTATTGTGTTAATACCATACAATACCATTCCTTATTGACATCGAATTTAGGCACATTATTTCATTATTATTATTTTGACTTTCATAATTTCTTAAATTTTAAGTCATGTTTTGCTTCTCGCCCTTATCTGTACTTTCATTTGTAGTTGTTGACTTATTTTTGTAATCACTCACAATTTTTTTTAATTACAAAGTACCTATTTTTTAAATACCAGCAATTAAAATGATAAAATGTAATAGCTGCAGATACCTGTTATTAGTATAACAGCATATAAATGTTTGTTACATATGTTCGTTTGGTCATAACAGTATGACTTAATGACTTTTTGCTATTTTGTCGGTACTTATATTCAATAAATGAAATAATATAAAATTGAGTTTCATTAAAAATTTGCAGCACCTGTGGCATTGCTTGTGTTATAGGCGACTGTAATCAGGCTTACTCCTTTAAATATATAAAACTAAATGTAAAATGTATAAAATTTTTCTCGTGTCAATAGATAACTGGATACCTAATTACTTTATTATTATTTAGTTACATACTCAGATGTCACATATTTTTCATTTACAGGCCAACGTCGGTTTCCAACACAATAAAGTTATAAGAAGAAGGAATAGAACTTAACAACAGAATAAATGTAGAAATGGAAATGGATTTCTTAAAGAGATTGGCGTACGCCAATCAGGCGCAGTGTGTCTTAACAAATTACATGTAATCAGTATGCAAATGAATGCAACAGAATCGGCCAACTTAATTGGATTCCACGAAGCGCGGTATTGCGTGTAATCATATGTATTCATTTTATATACATATAAATGCAAAAGGTAATTCGAAAATAGATCTTTTAATTTATTATTACTGAAAAATAGCTGTTGCATCCATCATTGATAAAAAATAAATCTATTTAAATTAATGTGAGTATGTTTGTTACACTTTCACGTAGAAACTACTGAACGTAACTTTGGTGAGACAACAGTAACATGCTTTATACATTAGAATTACAGATAGATTATAATTTATAAAAATAAATAAATAAATTTGGGGTATTTTAAACTTCAAATAAGTAAATATTTTCTGACATGACCTTATTGTTAAATATTTTAAAATTTTAATTGCTCCTTAATGTTTACTCGTTAAATATAAATAATCTAGCTTATTTATTTAATTGCCATAATTATTAAATATTAATGACAAAGATTTTTAACTGTATAGATCGGGCGAGACGAAAGAATCCGTAATGTGATATTTAGAACCACGTGGTACAAAATCGCTCAGTCCATCGCCAACTTTACAAGGCTGTTTAGCTACGCCATTGCCATCCTGATCAAGCGATAGGCGATCTCTATTATTCTATATAATATTTAATCTTTTTGATGCCATCTATGCCACCGATAAGAACAAAAATCACTGCTTTGTTTTCCTGTTCAGCTCGTACAAACATAAAGCCAATGTAACATAAAAAATATATGTGATACATAACTTCTTGGTCTATATTTCTGAAGAATTATTTTTGTTTTAAGTATAATGGTTTACGAAAAAGTAAAAAAAAATTGAATGTCTTGATTTGTTACAAAAATCGAATCAACTTCGTTGTTTCAAGAAGTATTGCAATGTGTCTATAATCAAATGATATAGTTTCATTTACACTATAAATGACACTTTTTTTAATATATTTTCGAGTAGCCACTTGCCCAAGGTCATTCGCGTAGTAGAGAACGTTATTTGGGTTAGATTTTAAAACTTTCAAATAAATAAATATATATCACACAGCGCCATCTAGCCCCAAATTAAACAGAGCTGTTTCATAGGTACTCTCTAGTCAACTGATAAATATACTTTATACATTTTTTTTGTATATTTGTACATAAAATGCATAGGAAACACCAGGAACAAGACAAACATTGCATAGCTACATGCATATAAATATGAGTCTAATCCAGCTCTGCATAGTTCTTAGCAAGCAGACCTACTACCGAAAAGTCTAATCGATCATCGTAGATTCGCAAATTATGTCACGCGTAAGAGCTAGTTTTAAATCTCTATTTATAAAAAAAATCCCCCATTTCCCTTAGTCACGGCGTCACGCGTGAACGGGTAGACCGATTTTAATTCGGTTTTCACTAATGGGAAGAGGGATAAATGTTCATATATATAAAAATTGCACCCCGGGCGAAGCCGGGGGCGGGTCGCTAGTAAACTTATAAGCGCACATTGCATTCGAATGACCATACTGCGTTCCTCAGCCACAAGCTGAACAGCCTGTTTTGGTGGTAATCACATCTAGAAGCCAAAGAGAAACAACAGTGATATATAGCGAATTAATGATGGTAGTGGTCCTTTCTCCCCAGTGAATACGTCTTTTATATTAACTAAAGTAACCAATATTACTTTATTTTTACACTTATGTGTTTAGTGCCTAATATACTGTTACGACTAACAAAGGAACATTCTGGAAAAAGCGTTCGCGCCGGCCGAAAGTCTCGAACTTCCCACCCTATCGATGGAAGCCACGCCTCTTACCCAACTGGTGTTAAAACGGATTGGTCCTTGTGTTTACAACATGGAGTATGAATGCTACGACTAACTATGGAACGTTCTGGAAAAGGCGTCCGCGTCGGCCGAAAGTCTCGAACGTCCCACCCTATCGATGGTAGCCACGCCCTTTCCCGACTGGTGTCAAGGGGGATTGGTCCTTATGTTTAGATTTTCTGGAAGATTCGAAATGCATCGGGGCGTTGGCGCCAAGTATAAATAAGGGAACCAGCGGGCGAGATGAGTTCGTTGTGCAATAACCAACGATTTGAAAGCGAATCTACGAACCTTTTGCTAAGTTACCCGCGACAGTGAACCGGCGACTCATTGAGGGAATCATTAACAACTTTTGGCAAGTTTAGGTAACGGTTTTATCGGACAAGTTTAGTGATTTTGGAAGTCATCTTGGTTTGTGAAAATAAATAGTTCATTTAGCCCTTACACGGCAGTTTGACTCACCCCGCACGTAACACTACGTTATATTTAGACTTATTACTTTAGACCGCCGTCTGCAACATACATTATAGCCTTGATTGAATATTGAATGGAATTTACATAATTAGCTCTGGTAGACTATTCATTCACGATTACACATGCAGTTATTTCAGAATGGTCTTGTGTAACGAAGTGGTTACCGCCGCCAGACGGGTTGCCCGTTTTATGAGTACGGAACGCAGTGTACTTCTCTTTACAAAGATGTGTGTTATTATGGATAAATTTAGAGCCAAACCGCCAATACTACGAGTACATGATACTCTTTTACAAAATATACTGGCCGTGTATGCACCGCGATGCGGGAATTATTGTTAATGGATTCCGGTCTCGCCCAATATTGGTGCATAATTGCATCAGGCCATGACGCCGAAAGGGTGAACGCATCAAAATTTAATGTCACTCAGTTTAATAGATACCTATTTCGCCGTACAAATTTATTGTGAACTAAATTAAACGAAGCCTCTCCTTTTATTATGCTATCATTTCATTAGAATAATAATAGGGGATCGGACAAATTTTCAGAAAGTGTTTTAGATTAATCTTCATGGATATTTATTCCCATAAAAAATACTGTTTTATTTATTTATAGCCTTTTAGGTACTCAAAATCATGTTATAATATTGTTTGTTTGAAAATGCCGCCAAAACGCCACGATAGTTCATCTGAGAGCGCGTAACGTCATTTGTGGTCATATCATAACAAAACAACTGCATTGACATAAGACAACGATTGCCCACAAATGACGTCACGCACTGTGATTAGTGTTTCAGTATAGATTAAAAATATTGTAAATAATAAAATTTTATTTCTTCATTTAAAAATATTTAAATGAATTATATTAAATTATTATTCGATAAATAATCGTAAAAAAATTTATATTTTCTTTCTAAGTACATTTTAGATTTTAATCTGATTACTGTCCGATCCCCTATTATATGTAAATGACGTATGCTAGTGATTGAAATTTGGTCATGGGAAATAAAATAGTATTGTTACGGTTATTCATATGTTCTATGCCCTAACCTGAATACATAGGTCACCATATATTCACCAATACATGGTGACCACGCCCCTTGAAATAAGTGCAAAAGGAAATTGGTATTTACAGTTATGACATAATAGGGTTCATATTCCAGGCCGAAATATTATTCTAGAACCGATCGAATAATCGACGCTCGATATTTACTTGTTTAAAAGTTCTAGTACTTTCTTCGACTATGCAGACTGTTTTTGCGCGAATATAAAAACGGGCATCGACGTTCGAGGAGCAGTGTGCTACGGTACGCGATACAGAAGCGACAGTTTTTACGAAGACTTCTGCGGCAGTGAGTTAGCGACACATTGACCGAATTAGCGACGACATTGGTTACACGACGAGTTTAAAAAATAGATGAAATATACTATTATAACGTCCATGTAGACATAAATGAATAAATATTATTATATTATAAGTGTGACAATATAATATATTCTATACATATAATAAAATCGTAAACGAGCCGTTTTTGTACATAATTTTTTTTTTTAAAAAAGAACAATTTGTAGACGTTGTACTATGTTAACGAGGTCAAACAATTTACAATTTTTTTCTGTTTCTGTTTGTCTGTGCGTTTGTGCACGCCAATCTCGGAAACTGCTTAACCGATTTGAATGCGGTTTTCACTGATGTATTACAGCAAGCTTCCCGTATCATTTAGCTTCGTTTCATTCCAATCGGTTTACAAACAAAAAAGTTACGCGCTTTACTGTATACCACGCGTACAAAGTTGCGGGCTCAGCTAATTTTACAATAATTGCTGTGTGCTATAATATCTTTAATACATAAAAAACTATCGATACTTCGGTTATTAAATTTGCAAAAAAATCTAAGAAACCTGCTACGATTTTCAAATACTTTTACATAGCTCTAACTCGAATTACATTACGTTAATTACGTCCGTAAAAACGATAAGTGATGGAAAACCATAATGTTTGAAACGGACAGCGCTGCGCAAGTGAAGCGGGAGTAGGGGACGGCACGATGAGTGAGCGAGACAGCGCGCAGTCCACTACTCCCCACCACGCGGCAGCGATGGCCCCCACCACGCGGTATAGATGTCTCCCCACCACGCGGAAGCGATGACTCCCCACCACGTGGATTTAGTGTATAAATAGCATAGTTTTTTTTGTATTGTAGACACACTTCATTGTACTCTTCGATCGCACTGTCAATCGCACTAAGGAAATAAAGAAGATGGAATAAACCCGCAACCGAGAACTTTCTCTTTACTACAGTCCACTGCCTACAGTTTGGTCCTCCGACGCCGGATCGAAAAGAAGAACCGAAGAACCGTGAAGACTGAACGATGGTCGTCACACGAAGCCAGAGCGGTGAAGAACGTCCACCGCCAACTGAGCAGAAGAACTCTTCGGAACAAGCACCACAGAGATTTGAAGAGCCGCCGCAATCACCGTCGGAGAATAACGCCGCCGGCATGAGCGGTCCACCGCCGCCTGAAAAACCCGCACAACGAGCCCCGTCAGCGCGGTCGATTCGTTCGAACCGCTCCAATAACAGCGCCGTCCGCGTTCGCCGCCTACAGCTCGAAGCCGAAGAGCAGCTCGCCGAGATCCGACGACAAGAACTAGAGCTACAGGCTGCGACAATCAGAAGACGCATGGAGTACGAGATCGCCGTTTTGCAAGAAAGCGACGAGGAAAGTCAAGCGGACCCACTAGAACAGCAAGAACAAGTGAAGGCGTGGATCGACGCGATCGTCCCGACGCCGTTAACTTCAGAACGGGGGGAGCCCACCCCCGCTACAGGCGGCAGCACTGCCGCTGCCGTCGAGTTCCGCTGCACGGAACGTGTGGTTCACCACGAAGAACGTCGTGACCACGGACCACGAGCGCCGACCGCGCACCAACAACACCAACAAACAAGATTGGCAAGCCCGCCCCCGCCACGACGTGAACAAGAGCGGGAGCGCCCGCCATCACCGCCGCCACAAGACAGAAGATGGGACCGTCGATCGCGCTCGCCATACGAACGCCGGCCGCGCTCACCGACACCATCACGAAGTCGAGGCCGCGGAATCGAACAGCTAGCCGAAGCACTAGAAAAATTAGCAAGAGTTCGCCCACCGCCGAGACAAGCAATCGACCTACCTGCGTTCAGTGGTAACATCGTCGAGTGGCTGCCGTTTAAAGCAGCAATCCGCGACTCAACGGCGCAGTTTAAGATATCAGCCGCGGAGAACATGGCGCGACTGCGAAACTGCTTGAAAGGGGAAGCCAAAGAAGCTGTGGCAGCGCTGCTACACACGTCAACGGACCCAGAGGCGGTTATGAGAACGCTCGAGCGGTGCTTCGGAAGGCCGGAAATTATCGTTCACCGAACTCTAGAACAATTCAAGTCACTGCCGCGCGCAGGGAACTCCGCTAACGAACTCAACCAGCTTGCGGTGAAGCTACATAATATCATCCACGTGCTACAGAACATAGACAACCGAGGATATTTGAACAACCCTGCGCTGACACAGGAAGTCATCATGAAGCTCACGCCGCATCTCCGCTCACGATGGTGCGACTACGCGGAAGATTACAGCTTTCCCAACGAACCGGGAATCCTAACTCTCTCGCGCTTCTTAACACGCGAGGCCGATCGGGCAGTGCGACACGCCTACACCGTCAACACTACGAGCGCCGCCGCCGGAACGACAGCAGCAGGCGCAATACCAAGAAAACAACAAAAACGGTGGGAAGACAAGAAAGCACAAGGCGCAGTCTATAGCGCCGTGGACTCCAACGAACAAAGGTCCACGTGCCTATGCTGCGGCTCCGATCACACCACAGCGAAGTGTGGAAAATTGAAGAAAATGACCATCGACGCACGCTGGGAGTGGGCCAAGGACGCCCGCGTCTGTTTTAAGTGTCTAACGAAACGACACCGCCGCGTCGACTGCAAGGCCAAGGCATGCGGCGTTAACGAATGCCGCCATCCGCACCACCCACTGCTACACGCGAACAAGATGGATGCTGCGCCGACCACATCGCAGCCACCCGCCCAAAGGGAAGCCTCCGCAGACGAAGAACCGGAGTCTGTGTTGTCAATTGTCACCACCACTGGGCCGCGCACCGTGCTACTGAAAGTATGCAGCATCATCGTGAGCGGTCCGCGAGGCGACGTGAGAACTCACGCGCTCCTCGACGAAGGATCGACCGTTACCCTCGTGGATGAAGACATAGCAAGAGCCGTCGGCGCCCCAGGTGCACCCGAACCATTGTGCCTACAGGGGCTGAACGCACTTCAGAACGAAGACAACAGCCGGCGTGTCAAGCTTACAATACGAGGCCAACAACGAAGTGTAGAGTGCGCGCACGCAATAAACGCGAGAACGGTGAAAAACTTAAACCTGCGAGCACAAGCGGTGCCCTACGAGACAACGAACTATGAACATCTGCGACCACTACGAGAAGCCTGCTACGACGAAGCCCAGCCGCGGGTGCTCATCGGCGCAGACAACTGGCACCTGATCGTCTCGCACGAACTACGAAGAGGCAAGAAGGACGAGCCAGCAGCTTCACGCACCGACCTAGGGTGGGTGATCTACGGGACCGTGCCGCGCCTAGTGTACCGGAGAGATAACGACACGGCACTCCACATTCACACGTGGAGCGGCCGCGCGACGACACGAGACGTCGGTCTCGAAGATTTGGTGAAGCATCATTACGAACTAGGGAGTCTACGTCATTACGAACGTGGGGGTGTCAACGGTCAAGAAAATACGTCCGAACGAGCAACGCGCCGTAGCGGTATTCAACGCTACCGCACGAAGAACGAAAAATCAATACGAAGTGGGGCTGATTTGGCGCAACGATGACGTCACGCTGCCACCTAACTACAGCGACGCTCTAAGAAGGCTCACCTCAATTGAAAGAAAAATGGAAAGAGTCCCGAACTTCAAAGAAACATACAAGAAAGAAATAACAAATCTGTTAGAAAAGGGATACGCCGAGCGCTGCGACGGGAGTGAGCGAGACAGCCTGCGTCAGTGGTTTTTACCGCACTTTGGCGTCTTAAACCCGAACAAACCGGGAAAAATGCGACTGGTCTTCGACGCAGCTGCAAAATGCCAAGGAACCAGCCTGAACGATCAACTGCTGGAAGGCCCCGACCGACTCCGATCGCTGCTGGGCATCCTGTGCCGCTTTAGAGAACATCCAGTGGCCGTCTCGGCGGACATAGCCGAAATGTTTCTACGCATCAAAATACGAAAGGAAGATCAGCCATCACAGATGTTCCTGTGGCGCGACGGCGACCGCACACGGCCACCGGACCACTACAAGATGACATCGCTCATATTTGGCGCATCGTGCTCTCCGTTCGTCGCGCACAGCGTTCGAGACCGCAACGCTGAAGACCACGTACAGAGCTCCATCGACCCATGAGAAGATTGGCTGTCCTCCCGATCAGAGAATAGGTGCTAACAGAAGATGCACCGGGGGGAGGCTGAAACGGACAGCGCTGCGCAAGTGAAGCGGGAGTAGGGGACGGCACGATGAGTGAGCGAGACAGCGCGCAGTCCACTACTCCCCACCACGCGGCAGCGATGGCCCCCACCACGCGGTATAGATGTCTCCCCACCACGCGGAAGCGATGACTCCCCACCACGTGGATTTAGTGTATAAATAGCATAGTTTTTTTTGTATTGTAGACACACTTCATTGTACTCTTCGATCGCACTGTCAATCGCACTAAGGAAATAAAGAAGATGGAATAAACCCGCAACCGAGAACTTTCTCTTTACTACAGTCCACTGCCTACAATGTTAGTTAGAAAAATTATAAAACACAGGCATTAGTTGCAGGTATCGTAATGAATTTTAGTATGGTAACCCGATTCAAAGGTATGGGATTAAGTTTTAGTGGTTGATAGTATATAATCAGTTAACCTGATCACAAAGTGACACGCCTACGACAATTTCCCTACCCTTTGATTTACCAAATTACATACTTGTATAAATGTCATGGAAACAAATTCTTGTCTCATCTTATAAGTTACATATTCAAGGAATTTTCAGTGTACTCGTGTAACATTAATCGTGTCACATTAATCGTAACATTAATTAAGT
Organism: Bembecia ichneumoniformis; assembly: GCA_910589475.2. NCBI lineage: Eukaryota > Metazoa > Arthropoda > Insecta > Lepidoptera > Sesiidae > Bembecia > Bembecia ichneumoniformis. Next base: position 2,554,962 of record OU342537.1, on the reverse strand, counting down.
AGTGGCAGGGCACACTGCGTTTCGCAGTCATCTGGGCAGCCCGTCTGGCGGCAGTAACCACCCCCTTACAGAAGACCAACGTGAAATAACAGCACGTGTGCTGTTGTATTTCGATGAGTGAGTAAGGGATGCGAGAGCCTATTTCCCTATCCCCTCCTAATCCCTTATCGTTAATCCTATTGTAGTCGGCAGCGCACTTGCAGCAGCTTTGGCGTTGCTTGTGTCATAGGCGACGGTAGCCACCTACCATCAAGTGGACCGCCTTCTGCCGATTTTAACATAAAAAAATTAATATTGTAAATGGGAAATTTGTTTGTTTGTTTTTTACGCTTTCATATCTTAACTATTCATACTCGTCAAAGGCACAGAACACAAAATAGGTTGTCTTTTATTCAGAAAAAAAGTAGGTACTATTCCCGAAAGACGCCGACGAAATCAATCGTGAGCAAAAGCTAATGTTTATTATACTCGCATTAAAATTCATCGGAGAATAGCGTGACATGTTATCCATACTTCCATACTAACATTATAAATGTGAAAGTAACTTTGTTTGTCTGTCTGTTACCTTTTCACGCCAAAACCGCTTAACCGATCATCGTAAAATTTTGCAAACACGTTGTCAGGGATGCTGGAAAGGACATAGGGTACCCTTTATCCAGAAAAAGTACTGTCCCCGAGGGATCATCATAATACATAATTTTCACTGACACTGATACAATCATTAGAAACAGTAAGTAAAACACAGATGACAAACTGCTACTTATTTTTATATATCAAAATTATGTTATAAAACATAGTTATATAACACATTAAATGTGTGGACAATATTGTGTTCATAAAACAAAGTTATATACTCATAACACTCGCGCCCGAGTCACGTTATCCAGACCATGTTGGATAACATAGTTATATAACACTGTTTCCAATGTTATACAACAATGTTAAACAATGTGCACATAGGGTTGCCAGGCCTCAAAATCGAAAATCCGGACACAGACTCATAATTAGCCGGACATTTTACCACAAAAGCCTGACACAGGGGTTTTTAAAAGAAATAGTCCTTTTTATTTGTGCATTTATTACTTTAAGACTTGCTCTACTCTTTCTTATCTTATTTTCTTTATTTTCTTAAAGTAATTTGTAAGATCGCGAATCATGCATGTCTGTGTGTTTCTGGTCGCTGCGGGGTTGACCAAATCCTAACAAAAGCCGGACGGGCCGGACTTGTACTATATATTTGGCCGGACACGACTGTAAAAAGCCGGACATGTCTGGCTAAAGCCGGACACCTGGCAACCCTATGTGCACATGTTGTTCAACAAACTTATATAAGATGTTATTTAATTTGAACGCACCTTTATAGATGCGTGTCCTTTTTGTAAGTTTCCCCTGCATTCTTACTGTAAATATTAAGCGAGTGCAACTAATTAGTTCACAACGTTTTCAGCGGAGCTTGCGGCTTTTGTCCCGTGCGCAAAAGCTCACGGGGCTTACTAAAGACCCGTAATTAAACCGTAGATTTAAAGCTTTCCCGGCTGTGCGCAAAGAGTTGAAGTACACGCCTATATTGCAAGTTATGGAGACATCAAAGTACTTTGTACACATTATTGTATTAATTAATGTAGAATGATGTACGGTAATATACGCATATTAATTTACATTCTATTTCTAGTAAGATATGCGTATTACAGGGTTAGAAAATTCACGCATAGAAAAAATATAAATGTAGGTAAGAATTTTGTTATTTTTCTTAATTTTTTTATTTTTTATTTTTATTATTATTGTTGGGATGTTACTGGCGCAAGCTGTGCTTCCTGTAATTGCGGCGGCATCAGCCATGTATTACTTTTTGTCCTTTGTTGTGTGTTTTTGTTTGGTGCCTGCCTCGTTGGAGGCCATGTAATAAATAAATAAATAAATAATCAATATATAACAATTTAACCACAATGACTGCGCAACTTGTATGCGCAAACTTTTATGCGAAACACAAAAGTGGAAATTTTTCAGTTTGAAATTAAAATTTTATCAATTCTATTCAACCTTCCAATTCCCATTAATAAATTGAGACACAGAACTGTTTTCACAGTCATTCAAATCTTTTGAACTTACTTTGAGAATTTTACAATAACGATATACTCAAACTATGTCTCAATGTCTTGATGTCTCGAGACTCGATGTCTCGCAAAGTAATAATTAATGAGATTTTAATGACGACGATTTTAATAAAGTAATTCGAAGTGGAAATTCTCATAAAAAAATTGGGTTTTTCTTGTGGCGACCACCGAGTCGGAAACGCTCGGGATCTTTCGGTGTAGTTCGGAGATTCGACGCGGAATGGACCCGGACACCGAGAGTGGTGGATTTCCGATTATTAGTTGTAGAAAGCACGTGCTTGATACATGTATATATTTTCTTTGCAATTGTCTGTAAATCAATGTAAATAATATGCGGATTTTATTATCTTCAACATGTCACCTAGAAATTGTGTTTTTTTGTTTTTACCATTAGAACAATACACAAAAAAAAAATATTTATACAATTTTTTAAACTGACATTAACTTATTAATAGGTACAGGATTCATATGCGCGCAATAAGCCGTTTTCGAGAGAATTTTCAATAAAAGTCAAATTCTTCTTGTGTTCTAAGTTTTTTTGTGGAGTTTCTATTACTTTAACGAAAATTCTAATTAATACAATTGGTTCTTCACATGTTTTTTAAGTATAATATATATATTTTTTTCAAAGCAATTTTCTTGTCTATTTCTTGTAATATCTTCATTAAACAATGGATATTTTTAGTATTTAGCGTTTGTCTCCACCTTAATCAGAAGTCAAAATTCACGACGTACGGTGGATACACTGTACACTGTAACGTGGATATATGTGGATAACATACACTGTAAGTATATGTACACAGCATATTTTTTTAACTGGACCAATATGGAGCAGTTCTAAACTAAGATGCAGGCAAACTGTTTTAGCTAATATATTTTTCATGAATGAAATCTTGGAGTGTTAATTATTGTCCATTTTTTCCCATAAAAATTAATGGATTTGACTATTTTTAAGCAGATTTACTTACATAGTTTCAGTAACAAGAAGTGATAAAATTGAAAAATAATTTTCCATACATTTAAACAATAAATTAATAGTTTAACCTTATTAAATAATATATGCTTCGCTAAATTTTTATTACCTCCATGAAGCTCCATTAAATTTTTTTATTACATAATATACAAAGTTACGACATAAAATATTTGTTGTAAAGGCGTACGTCTCAAGGTAACATACTGCTCCTTACTTGTATTGTTCTCTAAGCAATAAATATGAAACTTAGTAAGTAAGAAACAGTGAGGTAAGTTGTGTTTAACAAGGGTCCGCCACAGGAATTGTCCGACTAACCAACTCGCAACCTTTTCCACAAGATTTAGTTGCCAACTTTGCTGCCGAGTTTGGACTTGACATTTGCCGGCGTTGTTTGTAAGGAGGTATTACGTATTCTGGAAATGTTTACATAATATACGACGCGCTTACGAATTTGTTGCTAACATACATCTTATAAGAGTTATTTTAATCGTCTGCAACCAGTGAGCATTCAGAGTTTTGACCATACGGTGCTAAAACATGCACATTGATGAAAATTTCATCCACAAGTTATACGTCGTTCAGGAGGCTTTGTTTCATGTGAAGGTCGTCAGATGGACTGACGGTCCACTTGACAGTAGGTAGCTACCATCGCTCATAACTCAAGCAATTAGGATATGGAATTAAGAAAGAATTGGGAAATGTGTTTTGGCATCCTTTACTCACTCACCGAAACACAACAGCACACGTGCTTTTATTTCACGGTGGTCTTCTGTAAGGGGGTGGTTATTGCCACCAGATAACTGGTCTTCTGTCGTTTTTTTAACAATGTGTATTATTATTATAGTGATAAAATGAGACATTCTTTTTTATTAATGTATAAGACTCTAGTTCAATCCAACTAGAAAGACCATTTTAATGTATTGGTTAGGGTGCTTGCCTTAACGCTCTGTTCTAGGGTTCCCGGGTTCGATTCCCGGCAGGATAACCTTTGAAAAATTAGCTTTTCAAATTTGGCTCTGAATTGGAGCTGGAAAGTAGTGACAGGGCACACTGCGTTTCGCAGTCATTCGGACAGTCCGTCTGGCGGCAGTAACCACCCCGTTACAGAAGACCACTGTGAAATAATAGCACGTGTGCTGTTGTGTTTCGGTGAGTGAGTAAGGGATGCCAGAGCCAATTTCCCTATCCCCTCCTAATCCCTTATCCTTAATCCTACTGTAGTCGGCGGCGCACTTGCAGCAGCTTAGGCGTTGCTTGTGTTATAGGCGACGGTAGCCACCTACCATCAAGTGGACCGTTAGCCTGTCTGCCGACCTTAACATAAAAGTAAAAATTAAAAATAATTTATTACTAACATAACTAACATCTTAACTAATATTATAAAGTGAGTTTGTTTGTTTGTTACGCTTTCACGCCTTATACAAAAAGACCTAGGGCACCTTTCACTGTTCCCTATGGATCGTCTATACTGATAGATAAAATTGAAGTGTCTGTTTAAAATGTCAATGTGTAGATGTGGTGTTGCTTGTATTATAAGCGATGGTAGCCACCTACCGTCGTCTATAAGAAAGAGTTTTGCATGGGAATAAAGAGTATAAATAAACATGTTAATTAAATATACGACTAGCTGTTGCGCGCGACTTCGTCCGCGTATCTTTATAATATATTATGTTACTCGCTAATAATGTAGCTTTCTATAGGTGAAAGAATTTTTAAAATCGGTCCAATAGTCTTTGAGTTTATTCATTACAAACATACTAGTACTAGTATAGATATAGATAAAATGACGATAATGGAAGACATATTAAAGTCCATCCATAATACAAAGTCCAATTATAATACAAAGTCTATCCACCGTGTTGAGGTTAATGAGAAATGTTTCATACGTCATATTTAAAAGTTTTTAGTTCTTTCAATGTGGACGTTAATGGCTACATTGAGTATCGATTATGCTATCAAAGCCTATGTTTTTTTTTTAAATGGTGAACGAACGTTTATTTATCCATTATTTACTAATAACTTTACCTGCACCCACGTTTCATTGGCAAGTGACAATAAAGGACGATTCATATTACACCGTGCCGCCATCGGGCCGTGCGCTCACCGTGTTTTTCTCAAAATCCGGGGCACGGCCAGAGCACGGACACGGCCCGGTGAAGTATGAATTGGTTCATATAAAAGCATACTATGAATCCGGCCGGGGCACGGGCCCGTGCAATATAAATCCACCTTAATGGACTAATTAGGTTTAGACCTAGAAGATATTGATCTAGCCAAGGCTACATACGTTTTTAGACCCAATAATAAAATTTCTATTAAAGGAGTAAGTTTAAATTAATACATATACCTAACATATATTTAATAAATAATATAGATAATAAGTTAAAAGGGAGATCAACATTGTAATTTTATTTAATTCTTTTTTAATGTTAATGTCGACAGACAGGCTGACGGTCCACTTGATGGTAAATGGCTACAGTTTCCTATAACACAGTAACGCCACAGATGCTACTATTAAGGATAAGCTCTGGCATCCCTTACTCACTCACTGAAACACAACAGCACATATGCTGTTGTTATGGTTTTTTTTATACAAGCCTAACCTAACCTAAAAGCTGTATATTCAATATCAAACAACTCCATTCTTCATTTAACTATCATAACAAAATTAATGGTATTTAATTTTAATTGACAAGCACATTAGTCGAGTGTACAAGTGCTTGCTTTAGCGCTCTGACTCAGAGATCCTGAGTTCGATTCCCGCCTCGTTCAAGTTTGAAAATTTAAATATATTAAATGCTTTAGAAGAGTTCAGAGACGTAACTTTATTTTATAATATGTAAGATGTAAGATGACAAAAAGAATAGTATCCTGAGTTTCTTTTGGGGTTTCTTCTCAGGATCGTCATCTTGGCTTTTTTCCGAAACCCTGGTAAATTTAAATGACGATCATAAGAGTTTCTTAGAGAAACCTAATTAATAAATAAATATTTTGATTTGATTTTGATTTGATTTGTAAAGACTTAGACAATAGTTTAAAATTAGGGCAGATTTTTAGCCCAAGAATATATGGGAAACAGTTGGTTCCCTTTCAAATTAAAATGACATACATTTGACTAGATCTTACACAGTAGAACACGTACAATACACAAGGGAAAACACGCAATTACAACGTATGGAACACCATCGAAAACTATTTAAGCCGAGCACGTATCACCCTGCGAAATTAATTCCGTCTTGTAACTCTCACCGTGACAAAGAATCACCACAACATATTGCAAAACAGTGTGGAATCTCCCATTCAAATGTGATATTCAATTGTTGTAATTATATATTTGTCCCGCGTCGTCTCATTTTTTATTAATATCATATAAATGAAGTATACAGATTTGATAAGAAAGCATTTAAACGGTTTAAGCATCGATGACATGATACGAATATATTCAGTAAATAATGTAATCTCTATATATAAAAACTAGCTGACACAGCAGACGTTGTCCTGCCCGAATCCGAAAATAATTCTGTAACCCGATTGTAGCGCCACCTATCGGGTCCAATTTTATTTTCAAACCATATGTCAAAGTGACGCGTCACGTCCGTCAATCAACGACGGTTAAATTATTTGGATATTGTTCATACAAAAATGCTAAAATTGCCTTTAAAATGGGGGTGGGAGTAGGAGGGTGAAAAATACTTTACGACCTATTCTCATACCTACCAAATATACAAATAAAATTTCATAAAAATCGGTCCAGGCGTTTCGGAGGAGTTTTGTTACAAACACTGTGACACGAGAATTTTATAAATATTATTAGAAAATAAATCCCCATTTCGCTTGGTCACGGCATCACGCGTGAACGGGTAGACCGATTTTAATTCGGTTTTCACTAATGGAAAGAGGGATACACGGGGAATGTTCATACATATAAAAACCCCGGGCAAAGCTGGGGGCGGTTCGTTAGTATGTTATAAAATAAACTCGCTTCTGCCTGTTTCTCTTGCTAATGTACATATTCTAAACCAAGCATCGGATTTGATACGGTTTTCACTAATGGATAGAACGTGGAAGGTTTGTATGTATAATAAGTAGATAAAAAAAATCACCCGCACGAAGCCTTGAGCGGGTCACTAGATATTTATATCTAAAAAACAGCAACAGAGATCATATAAGCTTCTATTGGTATAAAATCTGCTCCGTTATTGTGGTAGTAGGTATTATGTACTTGCGTTAGGCAAAAGATATATATTGTCTAAAATAAGTATACGTATTTTTACCAGCCACATTGTTTTATTTTTCATATAATTTTCGTACTACTGCTTGTTGTTACTTCCTTTTTTTAAATTCTTTTTTGTGTTTATAGTACAAATAAAGAGTTTTACTAATAATAATATACGTACTGTGTTCAGTATACTGTTGCATTAATGCTCACCTGTCTAATTTGTAAGCGTGAGGCGTGAGGACTCGCGATGGCGGCTCGCGACGCGCGTCTGCTTACCTTGTTTATTACTTCTGTTACTCTGTATTTTACTTCTGTTTCACTGTGGGTGTCGCGTTACATGTGCGTGGCGTATGGTACAAGCGAAGAACGATTATAAAATAAAACAACCACTTCTCCGAAGGTGGGAATTTCAAATATGTATCGCATACGAGCATATTCGACGTGTTCTAACAATAAGATCTAACAATACTGAAATGTAAAATGTAAGTATTGTTCTTTAGGTCTATTCCCAAAATGTCCCACAAGAAATGTACAATTTGGGACATTTTGGGAATTCCAAAAATAAATATTAATGTCCTTGGAAAACATGTAATGCTGTTAGGTTTGCTAATCTTCTTCTTAAATATAAAAATGAATCCCCATTTCTCCTGGTCACGGCATCACGCGTGAACGGGTAGACCGATTTTAATTCGGTTTTCGCTAATGGAAAGAGGGATAAACGGGGAATGTTTTTGGGTATATAAAAATTGCACGCCGGGCAAAGCCGGGCGCGGGCCGCTAGTCTATATATATATATAAAAATGAATCCCTATTTCCCTTGGGCACGGCATCACGCGTGAAAATCGACATTATGATGTTGTAACGTTGGCTGGCCTTGCTAATCGCGCAGTTTTACTAAGCCTACCTACAACACTGGAACAAAAAAAAAAAAAAATAGTAAAAATCTTATCAGCTGTTTAAATGAGAGTTATTTAATTGAGGTTTTATTTCATGTAGATCTGTTGTTACTTCTAATTCGATCTACCCACCCAGTTATTGTTATGCGAGAATAATTATCTTAAAAATTTTAATGCCAGTTATTGTTATGCGAGAATAATTCTCTTAAAATTTTTAATGTGAAGCGGGGGATAGACCGTGTTTTGTTTCTAGATGGACTTAAAGTACTAGAATGTGAGTTATCACACCCAAACGAACCCAAAAGTGAGATTAGACTTGGAAAGATTAGTAGTCCTGTAAGAGTGGTTGTTAATTGCACTCCGATAGTTCTAAATTCTGATTGTTGGATAACCGCAGAGAGTATTGTTGCTTGCTAAAGAGGTTTCTAAACGCAGTGTAGCTACCGGACAGTTATAAATACGCCTTTTTTTGATGAATTGCGCATTGTTCAGCGACGCCCATCCCGTATCAGTGTAGTGGAATGTAAATGTGTTATGGACAGGGGTCGTTAATTATTGCAAGCGGATGTAATACGACCTGATTGTTTTTCTTATTTAAATACTGTACTTCTAGTGACCTCATATCGAACGCTTGTCGTTACTATACTTACGAGTTAAGAGACCCCTGCTTTAGTTAATATTATCAGTCATTACCAGTACTCGTTTTCTTCTTGACCGAAAAAAAAAAAAAAAAAAAAAAAAAAAGAGAGAGAGAGAGAGAGAAACTTGGAGAGCCTTCGGGCTCTCGCATTGTAGCAGTTGCCGACGTACTAATTCTGGGGAACCTTTAATTAATGGTTTGGGAACACTATCGGTTGATTCCGAAGAGGCCCTATCCATAGATTCCGAGGAAGCTTTATCTGCTTGCTCTTTTTAACTGTTATGAGAGAGTTCCATTTGTTGTTTGATGGAGGCTGTAGAGATCTCACCTGCTTTTGTGGGTGACGATCTGGTCCAGCAAGTTGTTGTTTAATGAAAGCTGTAGAGATCTCACCTGCTTTTGTGGGTGACGATCTGGTCCAGCAAGTTGTTGTTTCATGAAAGCTGTAGAGATCTCACCTGCTTTTGTGGGTGACGATCTGGTCCAGCAAGTTGTTGTTTCATGAAAGCTGTAGAGATCTCACCTGCTTTTGTGGGTGACGATCTGGTCCAGCAAGTTCTTGTTTCATGAAAGCTGTAGAGATCTCACCTGCTTTTGTGGGTGACGATCTGGTCCAGCAAGTTGTTGTTTCATGAAAGCTGTAGAGATCTCACCTGCTTTTGTGGGTGACGATCTGGTCCAGCAAGTTCTTGTTTCATGAAAGCTGTAGAGATCTCACCTGCTTTTGTGGGTGACGATCTGGTCCAGCAAGTTGTTGTTTCATGAAAGCTGTAGAGATCTCACCTGCTTTTGTGGGTGACGATCTGGTCCAGCAAGTTGTTGTTTCATGAAAGCTGTAGAGATCTCACCTGCTTTTGTGGGTGACGATCTGGTCCAGCAAGTTGTTGTTTCATGAAAGCTGTAGAGATCTCACCTGCTTTTGTGGGTGACGATCTGGTCCAGCAAGTTGTTGTTTAATGAAAGCTGTAGAGATCTCACCTGCTTTTGTGGGTGACGATCTGGTCCAGCAAGTTGTTGTTTAATGAAACCTGTAGGGATCTCACCTGCTTGTGTGGGCGATGATCTAGTTCAGTGATAGACAGCTGTCGCGACGTCAGTCGGGTCGCGAAGCACTCCAAATATATGACTGGCAACATTAAGATTCTATCCGTGATGTTGGCATTACTGAATGAATCTGTGGGAAGTTGACTAACGTTTCTGTATTCGAAAGTGCGGCTATACTAGTAAAGTGTATCAAGAGTTCAAGAAGAAAGTTTAGAGATAAAACACACCTGCAAGTAATTGAAAGCTAAGTATCTGAGTGTCTAAGTAATTACTACTATTTACTGAGTATTCTTATGTGTGTTTATTAAGTTTAACTAAATGTTTCCAGCTGCTATAATGTGAGTACGAACCTACTTATGTTCAGCGTCATGTGCTAGTCATTGAAAGAGGATCTTGCCTTCCGGGGCAAGTATCCTGGCGCATCATTAAAAGAGGATCTGGCCCTTCCGGGACAGGTATCCTGGCGCAACATTGAAAGAGGATGATCTGTCCCATCCGGGGGCAGATGTCCTGATGCAACATTGAAAGAGGATGATCTGTCCCATCCGGGGGCAGGTGTCCTGATGCAACATTGAAAGAGGATGATCTGTCCCATCCGGGGGCAGGTGTCCTGATGCAACATTGAAAGAGGATCTGTCCCATCCGGGGGCAGATGTCCTGACGCATCACTGAAAGAGGATCTGTCCCATCCGGGGGCAGATGTCCTGACGCATCATTGAAAGAGGGTCTGACCCATCTGGGTACAGATGTCCTATCGCATCCTCGCAGGAGTATTCTAAGATCCACCAAGCTGCTGGTATTGACTAACTTGAGACAAATTGACAGAATGACCAATCTCTAACTACCGTCAGTATAATCACAATAACATCATTGATTGCCTATTCAGTAGAGACGCCTTAGTTAGTATCATCAACTAGTATGAGAAGGACTCGGTCTTAGTGGCATCAACTGCTGCCAGCGGTTGGTGTCATTGTGTATTGTACTTACAGGTGGTGTTAACGTAGCATACAAAGGTCAGAGCGAAGCAGATAAATCTAGTCCTGAGGCCTATTGGTGTAAGAAGATAACAGGGTAAGAATCAGATAATATTTTTTATTTTCTCTGAACAAGGCACCATTCGCGACATGTATGCTAATTGTGTATACCCACAGCCCACTTGTATTAATGATCCATTATATATATATCTGAGACGGAGGTATTCTATAATCCACTTAACCTGTGTAAATTCAGATCGCGACATGGTGGAGGTGCTGGGATATGGTTAAAACCAGTGAAGATATTGTCTGATTCACCTGTATTAGCGACCTTAATGAAAGCTAGAATTGAAGGATTCTAAGTTATATAAAAGTTAAATAAATTATTCCTATTTATTTAATTGTAGGTAGGTAATAAAAGTATGTAAAATTAATTGATAACCTTTGTGTCTGTAGTTTAAGGCCAAGGGATGTTAGAAATCAAATTAAGATATAATCATAACTTGTGAATAAATCTTGATAAAACTATTGGAAGGTGTGTAAGAAATGGTTTAGTAGTTTTCAATAACTGAGTAGAGATGACACGGCTATGCACTTTTAAGATATAATTTGATCTCTTATCAATTCTCAAAATTTACATATAATCTTACATATTTCATTACAATTATTATGAAGAATAACTATGACAATGTATAATAGAAAATTTACTACATTAGACTGCAACAATTACTTAAGGGAATATTCATTTATTTGTTTCTCAAAACAGAAACCAATGAAGACTCAACTTGGCAAATCTTTAAAGAAACATTTGTACTAAATCATTTACCATAATGAAATAAATGTAATTATGCATTGGTGAACCTCATTCAATTCACAAAGTAATTTATAAGGATGCATATAAGAAAAAATTATGCAAAATTCTATATATTGAAACATTAAATTATTTTAAGTTGTTTTCTAACTTGATAGGATGTTATAACATGGGTATAACGAACTACTGAAACTTAAGAAAATTATCAAGTTAGAATAAAAATGCAACAAAGGCTATCTTTCAGTAGAAAGTTCCATAGTAGGTATTTGAGAAACTTTGAAAGGAAGGTTATATGAGTTAATCGAAATTATGCATTTAAATATGGAGTTGCGTAGGAAACTTATTGTTATTATGCCAAAGGGTAATAGAGTATCAGAGTCATAAGCTGTCCTAAAGGCTGGTAGTAGCTGTCCTATTTGGTGATTACCATGCGAATACCGTTAGAAACGGTGGCGGAATGTAATTTGCTTTGTATTATTTATTGTACTTAATAGTCAGTTATATACCAGAAGAGATACTAACTATAAATTTTTTAAATAGATGCTGTGAGGGCATTTCCATCACGTGATATCAGTGCTTCAACTTGCCTCTTGCTTCGGCCTTCGAATATTAAAGGCAAACAACGTATAGTGTTACAATATTATGACATGGGTGGTACAACAACTTAACAATTTATTATATAAATGGGTTTATATTAGATAATAGAAGTTAAACCTATTATTCATTACCTTCGATACTATAATTTCATGTGTGAATAAGACATTTTATTCCTATATATTCAAATAAAAGCCATAAATAAGTTGATAGGTTTATACTATGAACAGAGGTACGTTATGTTAGCACATGTTGATACAGCTCAACGAACATTAGAAACAAACTTGTAAATTATTATGAATATAGATGAGACTGTGTAAATAGCTAACCCTTTTCACAACAACAACTAATATTAATTTACTAGTTTCCAGACTCTGCGATTTAATATTGTATTAATTCAATAATTTGTTTAAATACCTACCTACATGCAATAGGTTAAAATTGATGATCAAAATTTGAATTTTAAATTTAACACTGCATTCCTTGGTGTGTTTCATGATTTTTTCTTGAGCGTTATTTATTGACAATTAATAATAAAGGGTTCTTAGACAAACTTTAATAGTGACTAAAGAGTTTAGCATTGTTTATAAGAAAGTCCTTAAGTTCATAAAGTGATAAAGTTACAACACACTAAAAATGTTATGTCTGCTAAGAATGTTTATGTCCGTTTACAGCACAGAGAAAAAATGGAAGAAAGTTTGATGAGAATTTTAAAAATAAATAGTGATCGAATTAGAGAACTATGCGCATCCGTAAAAATCATTAACGAGACCCTTGTCACTTCAGATGACACACAATTATTAGAAGCAGAGATCACTTGCTCGAAATTAGAAAACTGTTTAAAAAAGTTAACTAATGACTTGAATAATTATTTTAAGTACATCAACAATCCAGACGCAGAGGAAATGTCTGAAATAACAACCTTGCAACTTATCGCGGAAGAAGCTGTGTGTGAGTTAAGAGTCAAGATGAAACGAGCACAGCCTACTGAAAAAATAGGAGAGTGCTCGTCCCTTTCTGGAAATTTACCAAAGTTAAGTTTACCAGAATTTGATGGTAACATTTTACAATGGCACCAATTTTGGGATCAATTTTCCTCTAACGTAGACCAGCGTAAACTTACCGACGTTGACAAACTACTATATTTAAATACGGCTCTAAAGGGTGAGGCAAGAAAGGTGGTGGACGGCCTCGAAACGACAAATAAAAATTATAAGATAGCTGTCACCATTTTAAAGGAGAGATACGGAAAGTTAGAAAGGGTAGTAGATGCCCATTATTTAGCCTTAAACAAAATTGTTCCTGCAGACAAAGGGACAAACAGCTGCCGTAAGGTCCTTAATGAGATTGAAAGGCATCTTAGAGTTCTCAAATCTTTAGGAGAAGATACCAGCCACAGTTACCTGCGCTCACTTATTATGGAAAAATTTCCTGAAGACCTAATTTATGAAATAAAAAAGACTATTAAGGGCGAATATATTGAAGATATTAGAACGGAACTTGAGAATGTTATAGCTGCCAGGGAGGAGGCGACTAGAATGAGTGGCAAGGACAAAGAAGGGAACATACAAGACAAAGGATATACAACGGAAACTTTACATGTCATGAATAAAACTGAAAATTCAAAACATTGGAAAAGAAGCAGCAATGTGAAAGGCAAAATGGATGAAGAGAGACCACAAAGGAAGTCACCTCGCTACTTAAGAGGAAGGGGAGACCGCAGGAGAAGACATGAAGAAAACGAGGGCAGTGCTAAGATTTTAAAAGGCGAAGATACAATACAACCGAACAACAAACGAACAAAACTCATTTGTGTTTTCTGTAAGGAAGACCACTACAACGACAAATGCACTAAATTCACCACTGTCAATCAGAGAAGGTCCAAATTAGGCAATAAATGTTATAATTGCTTTAAAACGGGCCACAGTATTAACAAATGTCGAACGAAGAAAAGATGTTTCTACTGCAAAAGGTACGGGTTACATAATGCAGCCTTGTGTCCTGTGCAATTTTCAAGGAGCGAGGAAACAAATTAATTACACATAAATGAAGTCGGCTTAACCGTTTTACAGACTGCCATAATCGATGTGAAGAGAGAAAATTCAAAACTAGGATGGGTCCTAAGTGGGAAAACTGATGCGAAACCTGAAAATGATTTATCGGTAATTATTTATTTTTCAAACGAATCTCGAAGTTAAGTTTATAGAGGTTCATGTAATGCATCCTCCGTCATGTACTGGCATACGAATCTGTTTTGAATATTTAAAATCGAACGAGAAGTTGATATGAAATGAAAAGAAACAAGTGCAGACAGACAACGACGGGATTCAGACGGAGACTGCAAGGATCGAAAGAGCAGACAGAGGATTCAAGATTTCTCCTCTTCACGTTGACGAGCAAAAGTTCTGGAAGATATCAAGAGGAACATTTTAGTGACAGTGTTTTGCAAATATGTATAAAGTGTATATAGTGATGTGTTTAATGTAAAGATTTTTGTTTTTTTATGGTGAAATTTTATTCTTTATATTTGTAAGTGTTTTGTGAGTGTGGATTGTTTATTTTGTGAATATATATTTCTCTTGTGTACAGACAATAAATAGTATTTACTTCTTGTGTTTTGGAGTCAAAATATAGAATAGTTTGAAGTAGGACAACCGCTCCTACAAGTTGAATCAACCCGATCTTCCATTAATTGATGGAAACTTGAAGGAACTATGGGAATTAGAAACTATAGGAATTACCGACTCACCTAAAGAGAAGCGAGAATTCTTTAGAATGGTTTAAAGGAGACTTTCAAGGAATTGTCTCTGAATTTAAGACAATGGAGTTCTACCCGCAATATATTAAATAACTATATTTTAGATTCAGAAAAATCCAAAGACAATATAGTCAAGGTATTGGGTCTAAATTGGATTATATAGGAAGATAAGCTACAACTAAGATACAAAAATAGTACATTAAATAAACCCAACACTAAGAGAGAAGTACTAAAAATCATAGCAACAGTATACGATGCTTGTGGACACACCGTTCCCTTAATGTTCCCGGCAAAGCTATTCTTACAGGAATTATGGACAGCTAAAGTGAAATGGGACAGCCCTTTAGAACAGACCATGTTAGATCAATGGGAAGAAATACACATTGACTTTTAACGAGAATAAGAACAAAACCTTCAATTACATTGCTCTACAGACTCCTCAAAGAAAGCATATGCTGCAGTCATCAGTTTGGAATTATTAGAAGTATTAATCGGATTTAGACTCATAAAATATGTTCTTCGATTCCTTCAAAGCGACATAAAACAACAAATATTGCGGACAGACAGTCAAATTGTAATCGAATGGTGTAACTCCGACAAACCTTTAACTCCGTTTGTAGCAAGACGTGTAGATGAGATTAAGAAGAACAAGAAATTAACGATAAGATATGTTCCTTCGGAGATCAACCCAGCAGATGTAGCAACAAGACCGGATAGCTCAAAGGAAGAGAAGAAAAGGTGGTTAGCTGGACCTCAATATGTTTTAGAAGATCCTAATACTTGGGACAACCAGTAACGAGAATGTAACCTTTCCTTTGTCTGGGGAGGGTCTACCGAATCTAGAAATGAATAGACAAATAGAGAAAGAAGATATACTACACACTACAGTAGAAGAAATAAAAAGGATTCAATGCGAACACTTCCTACCGGAGCTTGAAGGGAAAGAATCCAGTATGAGGAAAAATCTTGGTTTGTTTGTCGATGTTGGTGGTATTCTGAGGTGTAAGAGTCATTTCAGGAACACGGACTGGTCATACGATAAACGATATCCTATATTAATACCAAAGGACTGGGAACTTACCAACAAGATCATAATGAAAACACACACTGACAATGGGCATGATGACGGTATTAAAGAATCAAAGCATAAATGGTTTTGGAGAAAAATATAATTATATTGAAAGGAGTCTAAAAAATTGCTCATTTTTTTGTATTAAAATTGAGATTAATAAGATTTTCAATAAGCTAGAAGTATAAATAACTGCAATCGGTCATGTAACTGAAACACCTATCAGAACGAATGACGTCACGCCCAGGTAAGTGCCATGGCGTTGCTTGATTTTGTTTTGACAGAATGAAAAATCTGATGAGATGTTGGTGACGTCACGGTTCATCAGACGCGACGCCATGCCACCTAAGAGCGTTTTGGCGCGTAATTCAAAATAGATTTAAAACATTCAATAATTCGCATTGAAATTTAGTTTTTTGCTGAAATATTGTTTTTTTCGGATATGGTAGACGTGTATCTACATTATGGAAGGGAATTTCAAAATCTGTCATCATGCCTATTATCGTGTAGCGACAAGTCACACACTCAGCCTTTTAGGATCCCACAAGGAAAGAGCCAAGTGCAAAAGATACTCAGGAAATTTCCTCAGTGTACTCCTAGAATTTAAAGAGATGTTTACCAACCGCTATTGTTAAATTTAAGAGAAAGGTACTCGTACGCACGCAAACAGACAAGATCCACCCCAAAATTAATGCCTACAGAAGGACAGATTGTACAGATCAAAGGTGACAGCAAAATTAGGGAAGAATGGAAAGTAGGAAAAAATTGTTTCCTTACAAAGGGGTACAGACGGTTAAACAAAGTTGCAAAGGTTAAGGCTGGTGATAAGGAGTATACCAGGTCTATAGCTCATCTATATCCTCTCGAAGTAGAAGATAATTCAGTTGACGCTAACTTAGAAACACCAGATAATAAAGAACATGAAGAAAGAATGACTCAAAGGTCACCTGAAACAGAACTTAATACAAGTAATGATATAGTTGATAACACACCAGAGCAAGTCGAGTTAGAAGATGTGGTCAAAGACATTGAAGTTGATGAGGGTACTCGAGATAAAATTGAAGAACCTAAAGAGACAGAATTAAGCGCAGACCTTGAAAAGGAAGAGAACCTGAATTGTAACTTTACTGAACCACGACCAAGACGAGTTGCGGCCACTAAAGCCTTAGAAAAGATAAGGTTATGGTCACGCAATCTAATACCACTTCTTTAATCCGGCCGGGAGTGTCGCGACGTCAGTCGGGTCGCGAAGCACTCCAAATATATGACTGGCAACATTAAGATTCTATCCGTGATGTTGGCATTACTGAATGAATCTGTGGGAAGTTGACTAACGTTTCTGTATTCGAAAGTGCGGCTATACTAGTAAAGTGTATCAAGAGTTCAAGAAGAAAGTTTAGAGATAAAACACACCTGCAAGTAATTGAAAGCTAAGTATCTGAGTGTCTAAGTAATTACTACTATTTACTGAGTATTCTTATGTGTGTTTATTAAGTTTAACTAAATGTTTCCAGCTGCTATAATGTGAGTACGAACCTACTTATGTTCAGCGTCATGTGCTAGTCATTGAAAGAGGATCTTGCCTTCCGGGGCAAGTATCCTGGCGCATCATTAAAAGAGGATCTGGCCCTTCCGGGACAGGTATCCTGGCGCAACATTGAAAGAGGATGATCTGTCCCATCCGGGGGCAGATGTCCTGATGCAACATTGAAAGAGGATGATCTGTCCCATCCGGGGGCAGGTGTCCTGATGCAACATTGAAAGAGGATGATCTGTCCCATCCGGGGGCAGGTGTCCTGATGCAACATTGAAAGAGGATCTGTCCCATCCGGGGGCAGATGTCCTGACGCATCACTGAAAGAGGATCTGTCCCATCCGGGGGCAGATGTCCTGACGCATCATTGAAAGAGGGTCTGACCCATCTGGGTACAGATGTCCTATCGCATCCTCGCAGGAGTATTCTAAGATCCACCAAGCTGCTGGTATTGACTAACTTGAGACAAATTGACAGAATGACCAATCTCTAACTACCGTCAGTATAATCACAATAACATCATTGATTGCCTATTCAGTAGAGACGCCTTAGTTAGTATCATCAACTAGTATGAGAAGGACTCGGTCTTAGTGGCATCAACTGCTGCCAGCGGTTGGTGTCATTGTGTATTGTACTTACAGGTGGTGTTAACGTAGCATACAAAGGTCAGAGCGAAGCAGATAAATCTAGTCCTGAGGCCTATTGGTGTAAGAAGATAACAGGGTAAGAATCAGATAATATTTTTTATTTTCTCTGAACAAGGCACCATTCGCGACATGTATGCTAATTGTGTATACCCACAGCCCACTTGTATTAATGATCCATTATATATATATCTGAGACGGAGGTATTCTATAATCCACTTAACCTGTGTAAATTCAGATCGCGACAACAGCTGTGGGGATCTCATTTCTTTTAGTAAATGACGGTCTAGACCAGCGTGTACAAGCTGTGATACTCTTGTGGAATCTTAAAACAGATGGGGTTTTTGATTGTAAGGATCATATTAACTCCAGCAACCGACCCTCAACACAGCATGGCGCGTGGACCGCGCGTGCTAGGCACTTTCGACCAGCCCTCAACGCAACATGGCGCGTGAGTGCATATGTGTGAAGTTGTATCTAGTTGGTCAGGATAGGACGAGCATAATGAATGTGGTGAGCCAGATAGTTTGTTTTCTTTGTTTGCATATTAACCGAACGTGGATCGAGGCGGAGACGAGAGGCGCACGAGGGCGTGCGCATGTCAGTCTGGCCGTGTCGGCGCTTTTGATTTGCGGGAGTGAACAGCACTGACAACTGTCATTTGTCAACTGGACAGCGGGATCGGAATGTCATTGTCGTTGACTCGGACACAACACCGAGCGCTAGCGCAGAGGCACGTCGGCCGGGGAGTACCTCACGGGAAGGCAATCGGTTGACATCAAGGGACTGGTGCTACGTGTTTGGTGGAGTGTTATCTGATTTGGTGTGATTGGCTGGTGGACAATGCGATCGAGGACTTATTTTGTGCCGATTGTGGCGTTTTGTTTGGAATTGCAGCGCGTGACCTAACGTGATCAAATATGGATCAAATATTCGCGCCTATCTGTGATCAAGTGTGGAGACCAATGATGCGAAGAATCCTGGTCGTGTCCTTTCGGGACCGATGATGCCGGGGACTCTAATCGTGTTTCTACATATTAATAAATAATAAATAAATAAATATCCTGGAAAGATGTTAGTTTTCTGTATTATTTAAAAAAACGAACTGAAGCGCGTACGAAATCGCGGTCACAATAAAAATGAAAACTCTTTCTTTTAGATTTTTCTTTTAAACTTTTTCCATATAATATATTGGAATATAGTCTCAAATAAATTGCGTGTTGAACGAGTCGAGTTATAAGAACAAAAACGATCCACTGAACTTTTCAGATTATAAGACTTAGCCAGCTCACACTTCATTTCGTTAGCGTATCTAAAAAGTGACTAATTGTTTTTTCGGTTAACAAACTGCATTTGCGCAATTTGCATTATGGTGTCACAGAGAAAATATATTCTTACTCTTTTTTGCGGTTTCAAATTTCTGGGCGACTAATGTGTAGCGGTTTTTTAAAAAAATTAAGTTACTGATATCACCATTACTTAAATAGCAAGATAAACCGTATGTCTTGTGACATATAATTTTGTGATAAATTCAGACTACCTGTTCAGTAAATAAAAATACACCCAAGACTAGGGCGATTCAAATTCGATTCAAATAGGCGAGATAGTCGCAGTTTACTAGTCAATTTGCTAGCTAACAAGTAAACCACTCCAAAGCCTTCAACTTTTATCTATATCTTAGTTAAATAGTAAATATGATTACACTGAGCTTGTTTACTAGCAGATTGTGAACTACCCATCAAACTCGCTCAGTGTAATCGACCCTTAAGGGACAATTGAACCAATTTCATCAATTTGACCTTAGATCAAATATTCTGCTCGATGCAAACTCCAATTTCAGATTATTCCCAAATGTATCACGGCGACGAAGCTTACTTACTTTAAAAAAATACGTCTGATACCTATTCAGTTTCTTATATGTAACAAAAATCATTTGCTTTTATTGTCATAAATAAATGTGTGTAAGCATCGTTGAATGTCAATTCAGCAATGTAAACATATTTTTAAAGATGGGTTTGCTCTTGGCCAGTATATGTAGCCGTGTAGGAAAGATGAGGCCGACGATGGAGCGAGTTCGCCCAGAAGATAGAAAAGATTTGGGTTGTATGAGCTCGGAAATACAAACGCCGGCAGGGAATTCCAATCCTTAGCAGTGTGCATTATATTTTTTTATTTATTATTAGAGTCTTACCAACTAAATACATACTGATACATTTACATATAGAAGATATATTTTCTGTTAAAGGTATGCACAATATTACGTAATTATTAAAAACAAAAAGAACACACACACACACACACACTATATACCCATTACGATTTACAAAAAGCAGTTTTTCTTTTCTTTTTTTAATTTGCAAAAATAAAGATATTTTAAATCGCTTGGTACCAATTTCGACGAGGTGAGGATGGTAACCAGCCGTAGGTAGGTATGTCTGAATGTCCGATAGAAGGAAAGGGAAGGCAGTAAGATCTCATACAGCTCCCGAGCTCACTCTCCGAAGTACATCTTATGGAATACACACAGACAGGTGATTTTGCGTCTATGTGCGCTAAAGTTTGTTAGTAAATAAATATTATTATTATTAATTCATATACGAGTACATACACAATAAAATATACAAGCAAAGCCTTTCAGGTAAAATAAAAACGTAGTACGAGGCCCACTTGCTAAGATTCGAAATTTTCATATCGTGAACACAATAATCTGTTTCCTTCAGATTATGACATCTGTTAGCTGTCATGGTTCATAATCTATACTAATATTATAAAGAGACAAGATTTGTATGTATGTTTGTAATGAATAAACTCAAAAACTATTGGACCGATTTTAAAAATTCTTTCACCTATAGAAAGCTACATTATCAGCGAGTAACATAGGCTACTCACCCTCCCCCCATCGCCCCTTTTACCCCCCCCCCCCCCCCCATCCAAAATTGCCGTTTTCCACGAATACTATTTTGTCTTTGATCCGTGTACCAGACATTATAATTAATTAATGAAATAGGATGTGTGTTGAGTATGTGTGTTATTACCTTTAAGGGTTCAATAGAGACAGGACAACGGGCCGTTTCATGAATTCGAGCTGCAATATTGATTATTTTTTATACAAATGATATATAGAAACCTTAATCGTGTATTACTGTTTACACTAGTGAAGACGCTTCAAAATCCGTTAGGTGGTTTAGAAGTTATAATGGAGAAAAAGACAGAGGCGGAGAGTGACTGTTTTTACTATTATACTATTTACTATTAGCGACTATTTTTATTTTGTTTTTTACTATTACCTATAGCTGAGCCGGCAACTTCGTACGCGTGGGATTCGGTATAGCGCGTAACTGTTTTGTTTGTAAACCGATTGGAATGAAACAAACACTAAATCTTACGGGAAGCTTGCTACAATACATCAGTGAAAATAGCATTCAAATCGGTTAAAACGTTTCTGAGATTAGCGTGAACAAACGCACATACAAACAGAGAAAAATTCTAAAAATTATATGTACATATACGGTATATATTTTTTTATGTTAAGATCGGCAGACAGGCTGACGGTCCACTTGATGGTAGGTGGCTACCGTCGCCTATAACACAAGCAACGCTAAAGCTGCTGCAAGTGCGCTGCCCACTAAGGATTAAGGATAAGGGATTAGGAGGGGACAGGGAAATGGGCTCTGGCATCCCTTACTCACTCACCGAAACACAACAGCACAAGTGCTGTTATTTCACGGTGGTCATCTGTGAGGGGGTGGTTACTGCCGCCAGACGGGCTGCCCAAATGACTGCGAAACGCAGTGTGCCCTGCCACTACTCTCCAGATCCAGACCAGAGCCAAATTTGAAAAGTTCATTTTTCAAAGTTAACCCTACCGGGAATTGAACCCGGGAACCCAATAACAGAGCGTTAAGGCAAGCACCCTAACCACTCATCCACGGTATCGTATGTATTTAAAACGTTTAAGTATAGATAATACGTATGTATGTAGGTACCTAGTCAGGTCATAAGTTCTGTCACATAATCGAAACTATTGAATTTAGAATGCTGTCCACAAAATAATTATTTATTGAATTCGAATTTTGAATTTTTTATGAAAATAAAAAGTGCACTATTTCATTTATTTATTTTTATATGGAGTGGACGCTTAAAGATGACGAGGTTGCGGTTATCGCAATGCATCAGTGCGGTTATGCGCCAAATCAGATATTCGAACCATTGAAAAATTTAAAAATAAGCAAAAGATTCATTTATCGCTCCATCAAACGATATAATGAAGGCCTCGTGGTACTCGATGTTAGGTAAAAAATTTAAAAAAAAAACTTAACTCGAAAATACGAAAAATCGCAGAACATGCATGGAGTTGATTCGGATACCCCTCGAGGTCCTCTACCTACCTAGCTTTATTATATTCATCAGTAGGAGGTAATCTGCTTAACTACTCATCCGATTTAAAAAAAAAATATTCTAAAAATTAGAACAGAATTTCAGGATGAACATAGGTTAAATATTCCACGCAGGCGAAGTCACGGGCATGAGCTATCTAAAATTAAAGATCCTTCGCTGGAAAAAAGTATGTCAGGCGTTAAATCTTTTATTTTTAACGCGGACGCGGCACCAGCTAATCTATACTTATAATATTATAAAGCTGAAGAGTTTGTTTGTTTGTTTGAACGCACTAATCTCAGGAACCAATGGTTCGAATTGAAAAATTCTTTTTGTTTTGAAAAGTCCATTTATCGAGGAAGGCTATAGGCTATATAACATCACGCTACGATAAATATTATTATATATAAGCAGTGTCCAGTACCGCGCGCCCCATACGCACGCCGGCCGCATGGGCCGCAGCGAAGTGTGGCCGAGTTCAGCTAGTAAATTATAAAGATACCCAAGTTAAAAAAAGGTAAGGTTTCAGTCTCTATGGACACTGTTAAAAATATAAATACATTTAATTTCGCAATACGCATAGACAACGAGATTTTCTGTCATATTTCACCCTAACAAATTACACATAGCATTTTAAAAAAGCATTTCCAACAATTGTCACGTTAGAATTTCAAACGAAATTAACTCTTAAAAACAACCATCAAAAGGTTTGCTTTTAAAGAACCCACCCTCTTAACTCTTTTCACTTCCACCTGGTATTAAGCCTCGTTCCATCCTGTTTCCGTGACAAGTTGTCAGGTTATGTCGCGTCGCGTCGGGACAGATTCAGGAGATATGACTATTATTTCGTTAAGTACTTGCGTAATGTAGTTTCGTATACGTCACTTGAAATGCGTTAAATATAGATGCTCAAGATTCTACAGAGAAAATTCAAACATATAAAGATTACAAGTCAAAATTTGTGTCCCTAAGGGGCTTTTTTGATATAAGCTTCTAGAAGATATGTAATTTCGACTGGTGAAAGCAAAAAGATTAAATATCTAGAATATAATATAGAGAGGGCATTGGGAAATTTTGCCTACAAAAATATTGATCCTGATCGCCGTAATCAAAATGGCCATGGCGTAGCTAAATAGCCTTGTAAAGTCGGCGATGGACAGAGCGATTTTGTACCACGTGGTTCTAAATGTCACATTACGGGTTCTTTCGTCTTGCCCCGTAGAATTGAAAATCTTTGGGTGAAAGTAATTTTTGATTCCACCCCTTTGGGGCCTGGATGCATCCGTCGAGCAGGTACTGTTAATTGATCGCTCTTAATTTTGTGTAAAAGGCCAGCCAATTCACAGGAGACCTCAAACCCGCTCCCGCACACGCCCAAGGATGATGGTTATTTACACACCATACCAGATACCAGATATTACAGAGCGAGCTACTTCCTAATCAGTTTTCCACTATTAGGAATAAAACAAAAGGCATAAAACAAAATAAAAGGGTAAAATGTATTTGAACCATATTATTAAATTATTATACAAAAAAAATTTTTTTTTTTTCATTGTAAACATTCTTTACAATATATTTAAAACTTTATTGTAACAGTGGCTCGCACTGTCTGCAATAGGAGATACCTACTGACTAACTTTTAATATAAATTATCTAAATTAAAAATTATTAAATAGCTACAAATTTTAATTGATAACCTCTTCTTTTCTGTTACAAAACTAATTTGTAACAATGGCTATCTTATACAAAAGCGCTTATTTTCCGCTGGGGACCTCATTTTGGCATCACGGACGTCCGGCTAAGTCCATAATATAATAAATAAATAATATACTTTCTAAGCTTACTTTTATTTGACGAAGTAGTTTTAATTCTAGTTGAATTGCCAATTTTATTTACAAGTTTATAACTGCGACAGTACTCTGTTAAATCACGCGAATGTAACATGGAAAATGGTCTCCATTATATAGAACATTAATAGTCACAACTGTTGCTATTGAAATTTAGATACCGCCTTCCCCTTTCTTTTATCGGACATGCAGACATACGGCTGGTTACCATCCTCACCTTCTCGAAATCCCTCTAATTCGGACCAAGCGCTTTAAAACTTCTTTTGTGATGCGCACTGCTAAAGTTTGGAATTCCCTGCCGGCGTCTGTATTTCCGAGCACATATAACCCAAATCTTTTCAAGGTTCGAGTGAATAGGCATCTTCTGGGTGAGCTCGCTCCATCGTCGGCCTCATTCTTCCTACATGGAGATGCTGATCAAGAGCAAACCCATCTTTAATAAAAAAAAGATACACTACAAACTTGTAACTTAATTTCTATCATCTATTACAAGAAGGGGTCGTATATGAAAGAAAAAAGTGTGGTCTCAATACAAGTTTCCAAATGATTTCAAGATAGCGTTAGTTAACTTAAAAATTATATGAATGCCTTACATAGGTTTCTAGAAAGAATTTCTAGATTTTAAACAAATTGAATTAGGTACATGCGAGACAATCTAAGTCCCAGCTATTAATTCCACTGGATGCTAGGAAATTAAATAATTAGTCGGTACCTACCTAGAGTGTAATCAGTAACTTCATAGTACATTATTGAATTTAGACTACGGGAGACATGAAATTATTACTAACTAGCTGAGCTCGCAACTTCGTACGCGCGGAATGAAACTAACACTAAATGTTACGGGAAGCTTGCTACAACACATCAGTGAAAACCGCATTCAAATCGGTTAAGTCGTTTCAGAGATGTGCACAAACGCACAGATAAACAGACAAATATTTTAAAAACTATTTTTTTTTTATCTCGGTAACATAAGTATACAACGTGTACAAATTGTTTTTTTTTCCTTTAATATTCAGTCACGGCTCGTTGACGATTTTAGTATATGTAATAGATACCTAACAGATAATAGATCAGTTTACTAACTATGAATAATCTATAATTAATAGCATTCAGTTTTTGCTTTCTAAAAAGTGCACCCATAGAGAAACATATTCTATGTGAATGAAAGCCCAAAGTCTGTTCCCATACTGTTTACTCCTAATCCAAAATCCACATTTTTATATAAACGTCAGCACATTATAGTAGATGGCAACTCTCAATTATTAGCTCAAGCACAAAAGTTGAAAGTGCGTTGTTGATCTTAGTAGGATTAAGGATAACAGATTAGGAGAGGATAGGGAAATGAGCTCTGGTATCGCTTTCTCATCTGTGGCTCTAGCATGAGTTTACGATACTACACTCGCTAGCGAGAGCGTAAAACATTTATATGGAAAATTGATAATTTGACATTGACAGTTCACGATTTCCCATACAAAAGTTTTACGTTCTCGCTAGCGAGTGTAGTATTGGTGTAGTATCGTAAACTCATACTAGAGCCTCTGTTTATATAATAAACATAACAGCATAAATGTTGTTATTTCACGGTGGACTTCTTCAAGCAGGTGGTGATTATAAAACAGATGAGTTATCCCAATTTTTACTGCGGAATGCAGTGTATTACTTTGCACTTCCTTTGAGTGATCGAGTGCTTCTATCTTTTGGTCGGATTTCATTCGTATATCTCGAGAATAGTACTTTTTATGGGTGAAAGGTACCTATATTCTATACCCCCGACAACGTGTATATGTTAAGGGAAAAGTATGTAATGCGTCATTGTATACAATTCCTAGGACATTCCTACAATTCCTAAAATAGATAGGGAATCTATGATATATTTTTTAATATGCACTTCTTAATTCTTAGCAATTAAAAAATGTATTACATTCGGGATATCGTCAGTGGGTACAGCGGGGCGGGATAGGACGATTCATCGCCGCCGATTCGTCGGCAAGCCATTTCACCGCCATTTACAAAATGTGTTACAAGATTTATTTGTACTGAAAACAGAGTTAGGTTAGATTCAAGAATCATCCGGAATGTTGATTTTTGTAAAATTTTTGTCAAAATGTGTGTATTTAAAACTTTGAAACATTACTTCACACATTTCCTAATTAAGCTTGGAATTGTATACATTTCCTAGGAATTATATACAATTCCTAGGTTTCCCACATTCCTAGGAATTGTATACAATTCCTTGTTTACACACATTCCGGTAACATATTATACAAAATTTCATGATGATCGGTTGAGTAGTTAAGGAAGGAACAAACAATCTTCCTTTCGCATTTATAAACGTAGATGACGATAAATGTGAGTTCAGTTTATTAAAGCTTTCTATTTTAGGTAATTTTTTATGAAGGTACATTGGGTCGTGATGTTTGCATCTAGTGGACGGTGGAAGGCAATTATTTTGGAAGCCATTCGAGTTCCCATTTCATAATCGCTAGTTAATTATTAGCTAGCCAACCGGGACGTGCGCCGTGATTCGTGTTGATTGATCAATCAATCTCACATTACGTAATGGGATTTGGTGGGTAATCAGTTTGCGGATTGATTGGGAAAAATAAATTTGCACATCAATGCTTGCTGATTGGTTTCGCCCCTTGTCCCATGGCGCGAGAGGTCGGCCGGCGGAATCGAATCATTGCCAATAACTTGTTACAACACGATCCCTTCATATTTGTTTTAAATTGTCACATGGAACTTCCTCCTGAGGTTTTCTGAGTTCACATTCTTAAATGTGTCTTAAATAACTTATGAAAAAACTTATCGAAAGCTATGATAACTTAATTTGACTGCAGACACGTTGTTCGCGCCATTTCCTTAGCATTGTCTGATTATTGAGGAATCACTCTGATTTGCTAAGAGGGGGCACGTCATTGTGAGCTAATCAGATAACACCTGTTAACAATCCACCGCCATATAAAAAGTTAATATTAGAAAGTTAACTTCTTCGTTTGTCTATCGCCCGTTTATATAGTTATTTTATCCCTCTAAGACATCGAGAGATTGTCACGCGATGTCTCGTCTGTATGTGTCCAATATTTCCGCTTATAACCAACCACCTTAAAGTACCTATTCCTATAACATAAACTGGAGTGATTCATGTCGCGAATGCTGAGAAGAGAAGAATCCAAAACTTTGGAAGAAGACTCAAGCCACGAAGAATCTCGCGTGTCACAAAAGTGAGTAATAGAATAGGTTTCTTTTAATACTGATACGACTAACTATGGAACGTTCTGGAAAAAGCGTTCGCGCCGGCCGAAAGTCTCGAACTTCCCACCCTATCGATGGTAGCCACGCCCTTTTCCGATTAATGTCAAAGAAAATTGGTCCTTATGTTTACAACATAGAGTTTACATTTCAACAGAAATAGCATTCCCGAACTTTCAATGGTTTATTTACAATCTTGTTTACATTTTCTGGAAAATTCGAAATATATCGAGGCGTTTGGCGCCAATAAGAGTGCGGCTCGCCTGAGTAGTTAGTGTTGCGACAACCAGCGATACGAAAGCGACTCTTCGAAGCTTTTGCCAAGTTGTCTGCGACAGTGAACCGCCGACACATTAAGGGACTTTTGGCAAGTTTAACGGTTTCATCGGACGAGTTTGGTGATTGTGGCAATCATTTTGGTTTGTGAAAATAAATCGTTCGTTTCGCCCTTACACGGCATTTTAACTTACCCCGCACTTAACAATACCAATTACCTTAACCCGCAACCTATACAGTCCACATTTATGTTTAGTAGTGAAGCAAACAAACACACTCACATTCGCATAATATTAGTTAGGCATTACAAAGAGTTAGTGAATTGCAAAGAATTAACATTTGCTAGCATAGGTATATGTATATATGTAGTAAGAAATCATGCGTTTCTGAGAAGGGCTAGTGTACAAGACTATAATATAGGTGCGTTTTGTATTATTTATTTAGTAATGATTAAAGACATATTTATACATGCAATTAATTATTCAATAGTGTCTGCACTAAGCATAGGCTGTGTTAAGCAAGTCAAAAATTAAACAATCTAATTAAACAAAAAGAGAATTTAGGTCCACCGTTCACCATGATGTATCAGTTTTGTGTATGCAACTATAAGCGTGCAAGAGTGCCAGCAAAATCCTATAGTTATAAAGTTATAGGTAATCCAATATTGTGACATAAATAGTTATTAGAAACTTATGAGCTCAGACCGACAAAAACTATAGACAGAGCCCGTACGAACAAAAACGTTTTAAAAAGTGAAGCCGGTTCGCTGAAGATGTGTGCGTAACACTACTTGTCGTATAGTGGCCATGCGTGTGTGTATGCAGTTAAAAATGTTATCCACTAACAGCTTTTATCCCAATTAATTATTATAATACTTATTAAACAAAAAATATAGTTAGGTATATCACTATTCGCGTCAGACTATAGAGCGTCCGTCACCCTATTGCAGAATCGTCTTCCTATTACCTGCCTCACTTAAGAGTGTGTATTGTTCCTGTCTATAGTTTTTGTCGGTCTGAGCTTATAAGTTGCTAAATTATATATCGTTATATACGAATTTAGGATTATAAAGATATATAATTTAGCAACTGATAAGTTATTACTATAATAACTTCCTTTAAATGAAATTAAAATTTTATATATTCCCAAAGTTTGTGGCCTAAAATATACTTTCCTAGCAATAATAACTTAATAGAATAATTTGACCCGTCGCATATTTTATTCAAAAAACCAAAAAACTATGCCCATAATTGCTAAATTGGAGACTAACAAATTCAAAACGTATTAAACGTCATCATACGCTCGTTAAAGTATTAATACACACGGCTGTGTCGGCGCAAACTTTTCCCGGCTATTCCCACGCGAGCCGTTCTGACCTGAAAAACTAGTGTCTGAAATTTCGGTTGGCATAGTAACAAAAAATATCCTCAACTCTATGATTTATACCTTATACGCGACCACACAACCAGTAAAATATGGACGAAATATTTTAAAAGCTTTATTTTGTTAGCTTATCTGAAAAGGTTCATAAGTCAACATATAATATTACAACGTTATTAAGAAAAAAAACATGGGTTTCAACATCGTCCACTAGGGTCCGCTGTTGGACAAGAGGCTTTTTAATCACCACCACACTCGGTCCTTTGCCCTCCGCATCGTCCAATTCCAGAAGCCTTTTTAAGGTCGAAACCCTGGAACCGCTGGACAGAATTATTTTCACTCGGAAACTCATTTACCTTAAAATACTCACTTCCTTCACGACAGACATATACCCAATAATCATCAATGGTGTTATTATTTATATATTATTCCCATACTATAAAGCTAATTTAATAAGAACTTTAGTCCTAACCCGATTTAGTCCATCCACGCATTACACCTATCTAAAAGGCTATTATTTAATATATATTTTTTAATACCACAAATCGGACACCATAAGAACCCAACCATCAAAACCCATGTGCGAAAAACTAAAAAAAATCATTACGAAAAAAAATCAATGACCATGAAAACAATGATTCTCCATACTGTAAGTATTTACTGTATTGGGTTATGTTATCGCGTATCTAAGTTATGGGTCAGAAATTCATAACTATCTTAGTTTTTTTTAATTATTACACATGAAATAATTACACTCATATTTACATTGTCCCATAAATCTTATGGGATAAGTTGTCCCCATAAGTTAATGATTTACATTAATAAGTTTGTAGCTGAAGTTACATTAATGATTACTTTATTTAGTGCTGACAATTTCAAAACAAATATAATATCATTCCATACATATGTATTATTAAACTAATTGAGCCCGCAACTCTGTACGCGTGGTATTCGGTATAGTGCGTAACTTTTTTTTATTTATAAACCGATTGGAAAGAAACATACACTAAACAAAAACTAAATGGAAGCTTTCTGCAATTCATCAGTGAAGATCGCATTCAAATAGGTTAAGTCGTTTCTGAGATTAGCGTGCACAAACACACAAATACAACCAGATGAAAATTCTAAAAACTATTTTTTTGACCTACGTTACGTAACCTACAACGTGTACATTGTTTTTTTGGGCAGCCCGTCTGGCGGCAGTAACAGAAGACCACCGTGAAATAACAGCACGTGTGCTGTTGTGTTTCGGTGAGTGAGTAAGGGATGCCAGAGCCCATTCTCCTATCCTTATCCTACAGTAGTCGGCAGCCCACTTGCAGCAGCTGTGGCGTTGCTTGTGTTACAGGTGACGGTAGCCACCTACTGTCAAGTGGGCCGTCAGCCTGTCTGCCGATCTCAACATAAAAAAAGACAATGTTTCCAATGATGAAAGTGAATAGGTTTTTTGATTTAGCTGTGTGAAATCTAGGAAAAATATTTAAAAGTATCAAAATCACTTGCATTGCCTAACATAGATAATTGTTGTTTAAAATCTTCAACGAGTTGTATATACGAGTAACAATATTTAAAAGTAGGATCTCAATAGGCATGCTCAATAGGCATGCTCACTCCTAAGGGTCGTAGCGTGATGTTGATTTGATTATCAAAAACCTTTTTCAAATCTGACTGGTAGTTCTAGAGATTCTGGTAGTTCACCTTAAAATACAAACTCTTCAGTCCTGTTACATTATCATAGATTGTGTCACTATCATCCTCAGCCGCAGATCAACAACAGTCCAATTAGAAATTGTCTATGTTTTATAAATTAAATCCAATATACTTATTTTGACAATATGAAACGAAATGTCTACGCAATACCATTTTGCGTCTTTTAGGTAATGTGAATGAACTGTAATATGTTCGGCAAGTACCTAATACGCCTTGGAAATTTCATTACGATAGAAACAGCAATCATCGGTGGAGAAATGAAAATAATAATATTATCTGGAGGAAAGGAGGCTTGTTTATTGTAAATACAAGGAAAATGATATCAATACTAATACAAACAGTAGCTATTGCTTGGTTTGGTAAATTGGTACCTACTGAAATGATATGGCTAATATGTCTTCGGCATTTTAATCAAACCGAGTGGTCTGTGGCTCTAGCATGAGTTTACGATACTACACTCGCTAGCGAGAGCGTAAAACATTTATATGGAAAATTGATAATTTGACATTGACAGTTCACGATTTCCCATACAAAAGTTTTACGTTCTCGCTAGCGAGAGTAGTATTGGTGTAGTATCGTAAACTCATACTAGAGCCTCTGATGTAAGTTTCTTTACAATGATTATTCACATGCGATTTAATTTAATAAATTAAATCGCATGTGAAACCGCTGGGCACTTTTTTGTATGTTCCATCAGAATTTCCACCATAAAAGTGTGAAAATCATTGGAATACAGTATGTTTGAATTCCACTAGAAAACGGTAACACAAATGGTTTACAATGAACTCGTTTTTTTTTATCGAAGTGTGTCAGTATTTTACAATACTTTCAATCAGTCGACAGTGTTGACAGTCC
Organism: Bembecia ichneumoniformis; assembly: GCA_910589475.2. Classification (NCBI taxonomy): domain Eukaryota; kingdom Metazoa; phylum Arthropoda; class Insecta; order Lepidoptera; family Sesiidae; genus Bembecia; species Bembecia ichneumoniformis. The sequence goes on along the minus strand of OU342537.1, from coordinate 2,522,995 downwards.
TATGCAAAATGCCTCGCTTCTTTTGTGCACTCCCTTTGAATAGCACCTCGTAGCGGGAGCATTGCAACTTCTATACAGGATCGAGTGTCGAGAGGGAAGCGTTATATTTTATCAATTTCTTTAGTATTTTATCAATTTCTTTAGTAGTAGCTCATCACACATTGTATGTGGGACAAGCTGCATGGAGAAAATGTAAATAGGGATTTTTTTTAACCATTTACGTAGAATATCTTTTAAAAATCTACCTAACGTCGCAGTAAACGAAGTACAGAATATAACTATCTGTTCATATATATAGCTTTTAAGTGTCTCAAACCACCAGTGTAATATATAAAAATCACGTGTCACATACTTCATTCATGCTAATCTTCGAAACCGTCCAACCGATTTCAATGGAATTTAGTGAATGACAGGATATCTTATCTCTATATATATATATAAAAATGAATCCCCATTTCCCTTGGTCACGGCATCACGCGTGAACGGGTAGACCGATTTTAATTCGGTTTTCACTAATGGAAAGAGAGATAAACGGGGAATGTTCACATATATATATATATATATATATATATATATATATATATATATATATATATATATATATATATATATATATGTGTGTGTGTATTCTCTTTAAGCGGGAAGATGGGGGTTGAAAAATTACCAGAATGGATACGAGTTGTATGTTATTTGTATTAGCAAAGATATATATATAAATTGCACTCGGGCGAAGCCGGGGGCGGGTCGTTAGTAATTTATAAAGATAGGCCGTAGTTGCGTGCATAAACTATAGTATTTTGTATAAATTTGTAATTGATTTGTATGAAACGAATTTATTTAAAACACGTGTTATATGTGCATACTTGTTACCTAATTTGTAGTAACCCATAATTAGCAAACTAAAGAAACTGTCATTTCTCCTTCAAAATAAATGCTCCTAATGTTAAAAGCTGCTTTTTGGATATTGGACAAAACTTGTGTGCAAATGGAATCATACTATGTTGGATCATGTTCTGAAATAAAATATAATCCTTAAACTTGTATTGCGTACATAATGTGTCCTTTTCAATAAAATAGGTTTCTTTCTTTCTTTCAAATGGGCTGTCATCAGTCTTTTTTTTCTTTTTTTTTAATGTTAAGTTCGGTAGTTAGGCTGACGGTCCACTTGATAGTAGGTGGCTATCGTCGCCTATAACACAGGCAACACCACAGCCGCTGCAAGTGCGCTGCCGACCACAGTAGGATTAAGGATAAGGGATTAGGGCTCTGGCATCCCTTACTCACTCACCGAAACACAACAGCACACGAGCTGTTATTTCACGGTGGTCTTCTGTAAGGGGGTGGTTACTGCCGCCAGACGGGCTGCCCAAATGACTGCGAAACGCAGTGTGCCCTGCCACTACTAAATACAGTCTGCCTTTACATAAATAAAATTAACTAAATTGAAGTACCGCTGGAAATGTATTTGTTCTCTACTAATACCAATTCGAAAAAAAAAGGTCCAGTATTTAAAAGTGAAAATTATTTTTAAAAAATGTTCACAAGACATTTTAAAAACACCTAGATCACTAGTACATATCACCGTACTTTCCGACGCTGACGCTCGCACCTTACTTCGGGATTGAAAAAAAGAAAAAGAAAACAGGACACCCATTAACAAATTGCTCCAGTCACAGTCGCAATCATTGCAAGCCTTTTACAATTCCTTGTCCCAACACTGGAATATTTCAGCGGAAATTTTGGTACCTTCGCGACATCAAAGCGACCAAACAAACCTACGATTTGGTACTCACTTCATTTTCGTTTAAATAATAAATTTCCGGAACGAGAAACGCACCGTATAACTTAGAAGCGGTGTGGTAACAAATATTTTATGGGTACACCGACATTATAGGCAAATATAGGTGGCTACGGTCGCCTATAGCACCAGCAACGCCACAGCTGCTGCAAGTGCGCTGCCGACTACAGTAGGATTGGATAAGGGATTAGGAGGGGATAAAGAAATGGGGTCTGGCATCCCTTACTCACTCACCGAAATACAACAGCACGTATATGCTGTTATTTCACGGTGGTATTCTGTAAGGTGGTGGTTACTGCCGCCAGGCGGGCTGCCCACATGAATGTGAAACGCAGTTGTGCCCTACCACTACTTTTCAAATCCAGACCAGAGTCATTTTTTGAAAATTACATTAAAATTTCCAAAGTTGACCCCGCCGGGAATCGAACCCGGGGCCCCTGAGGCGTTAGGCAAGCATCCTTGCCACTCATCCAACGGGCCGTCAATATAAAATGTATGATATATAAAATGTATGTAAATTATAAATGTATGATCAAGCAAATATTTTCAACAGTTTACTGTTTTAGGTTTTAGGTTTAGGTTTCCGGGTTTTAGGTTTCCGCATTATTATAATTAGTAGAAATATGTATGTAAGCATTATTTTCTTAATAATAATAACTTGTTTGTCATTTGAAAGTAATTTTTCCTTTTGCAAAATTCAACATAAATGATATTAATCTTTTCTATCTACGACATAAAGTAAATTCATCGTCTTAGAGAAACATTATCGATTTTATAATCTTCACCTAAAACGGCCCATTAGAGGATTCAATCAAGTTGACTGTATTTATAAGAAAATAAATAATTGAAAACTCTACAAATTTAATGTAGTAATTTTCCTTTAAAAACTTTAAATTAAAAAAGTATCTAGAAATTACAAATTAATTCAAATAGCTGATGGGAATTTGATCCTTAATGACGATTATTTAGGAGACATTTTCAATTAAATTCTGAAGTCCTGTTAACAATTTTAATGAGTAAAAGTAACATAATTAGATTTAAATCGTTGTAAAAATGCTATGTTTTTAAATAAATATATATAAAAATACGAATTCTAAAGGAAAATACAGAGCAATTGTGTACTGAATTCTCCTCCAAATATAATATTTCCCACTGAGAAGACTCCACCACGTTTAGACTGCAGCCGATTGACAAGACTTCACACTTTTGACTAAGACAAATATGCTCACTCACGTAAGCTTCCTTAAAATTTAATACTTAAGAGGAAAGAGGGCTCAGTACTTAAGAGGAACTTTCTTAATCCAAAGTTAGTCCATTATTTCTTCAGTGGGTTTTGGCACAAACTTTTTTAAATATAATATAACCAATATTCTTCTTGCTGTTCCTCTCTATTAAGCTTTTCTTTGTCTATTGCCGGTCAGAGAGACTTTGATACACACTTTGATAGTCTTATGTTTCTGAGGTACGACAATTTTCTTCTACTCTACTAACCGTAGATATTTGCATTTATTCCGACAAGTGTAGACGCAAACATTATTTAAAAAATCAAAACGTCATACAGTTTCTGAAAGTAATCTTTAAAATCGGTTCAATTCAATTTTCCTATAAATCTGAATTTTTTAACTTGAATTTTTTTAGATAAAATCTGCTTAAGGTACAGTTGTTCCTTTCTCTCAGTAGGTACGTATTAGCAGAGTTCTCGGTACTCAAGAGTAACGCAAAGAAACCGCAGAATTCATATAAATCTAGAAATGTTTCTACCGTCGTTTACAAATCGTTTACCATCGTTTATTTCATTCCAATCAGTTTACAAACAAAATAGTTACGCGCTATACCGAATACCACGTCAACGAAATTGCGGGCTCTACTAGTATGTAATGTAACTCTGAAGAGGTACCTACATATAAGTCTTGTACACTAGCCCTTCTCAGAAACGCAGGTTTTCTCACTATATATTAGCAAAGTATTGCACATCCTAACTAATATTATAAATGTGAGTTTGTTTGTTTGTTTGTTTCACAGCAGGTGAGCTTATTTTTATAATATGTAAAGATATAGATAAAGATATAAGAAAACAGGGGTGTCTAAAAAAACTGATAATATTTGAAGACAAGTCCTATTTCCTATTTGTACTAATCGGACTAATCACGCACAAATGTTGTAAGATAAATTGCGAAGAATATCAAGAAAACAAAAAAAAAGAGAAGGTCACTTTCTCATTTCCTTTCGTTTAATGTATTGTAGTGGTTTAATAATAATTAAAACGGTAAAACAATAATCAAATAATCAATTTATTGTCATATAACGAAATATGTATATTTTTATCATTTTCTCATACTGATATTTTGTGTACTGTGTCAAAAGCTTCCTTCTCTTGAAATTCGCACCAATTTAGATAATATAACGCGCCACAATGAATAAGTGCTAATATTGTGGTTTCCCATACAACTGTTTAATATATTAACTGTTGCGGTTCCTTATATTTTTTTAATGTAAACAAGATAGACAATCGCTTAAAAAAAATCATAAAAAAACTTATATTTACTGAATCGCCTGTTCCACCTATCCCAACTAATGCATCTCCATTTTTATTTTATATCAGTTTATCCCTAGCAACGAGGATACATGGAAATTCTTTGTCCGTCTATCCATACAGTGTAAATGTACAATCAGAATAAAAACACTTTCTTTAAGACTACATAATGGCATTGATAGATCACTCTTTTTCTATATAGTAATAAAGTAGTCAATTATAAAGATTACAAATTTAAAAAGCAGTGTCAATTAGGTTTTACTGAATTACTGAAAACTTTTTAGGTTACATGACCTTTACCAGCTCACACTTCACTTCCTTAGCTTGCTAAAAAATGACTAATTTTGATTCGCCTAACTAACTGCATTTGAATATATTATTTTTTATGTTAAAATCGGCAGACAGGCTGACGGTCCACTTGGTGGTAGATGGCTACCGTCGCCTATAACACAAGCAACGCCACAGATCCTGCAAGTGCGCTGCCGACTACAGTAGAATTAAGGATAGGGAATTGGATAGGAAAATGGACTCTGGCATCCCTTACTCACTCACCGAAACACAACAGCACACGTGCTTGTATTTCACGGTGGTCTTCTGTAAGGGGATGGTTACTGCCGCCAGATTGGCTGCCCAGATGACTGCTAAACGCAGTGTGCCCTGCCACTACTGAATCACACTACTGGATCACACGTGATCTATAAAAAAAGTGTTCATTTTTATAGTAATTGTCATAATAAGTAGGTACTGATTTACTTTACTATATTCATTATTTAATTTACTTAAATTATTCATTTTGAAGCAGCAGTCAAATAATTTTAAAAAATATTTTTATAATTCAAAAAGTAATTAGTTTAGTAAATAAAATACATATTAATTGGTAATTGTTTGGAGTAATCGTGAAATATATACCTATATTTTTGTAATCGTTATTGTGTAATCGAAAACGCTCCAAAAACGAAGAAAAGTGTACCTATTTCAGTAATTTAAGAAAATTAAAGATCATGGTCACGCCATTAGAAAGCTGTCGTAGATGTTAGCGGGTAGAAACGGAACAATGTGGGCGGCGGGAAATTCTTAGTATTATTTAAAGAATAGGAGACAACTGTGGAAGAATAATACCACAGTCTAACCATATGGTTAGACCTAGACTGTAATAATACAGTACAAGTTATTGTTTAATAACTAGACTGGGGCCGTCCACTTGATGTCGGTTAGGATAAAGAATAATCTAAAATGTATGAGTAAGGATAATGAGTGAGGATGTTCTACTATGCAGGAGTGGTTAATCCCTGCCTAACTTTCAATAACTTTTCCATTTTTTAGCATTTTTTAAAAGTTGAACGTATTTTAGCCGCATACAACAAAAAAAATCGCAAAAACTGCGCTTCAGAAAAACGACAGCCGTCCAGCAGAGTAACGTGCCCTGACTTAGTTTCTACGCATTAGTATTCCAAGCCTCACCTTTTCATTACATTAAATTGCAACGCCAAAAAAAGTTATACCATTTTTTTTTTATTTTACACTTAGGTACATGCTGTCGATACATTTAGAAAATTTATTTAGAAATACTTAATACATGTTATGTTAGTATCTACTACACATATTTTTTGTAGTTGAGGCACGATTTAACAACATAATTTTTAAATTACATGTCTTCACAATCAAAACAAATACAAACTAAAGCAAGACCATGGAAAGAATGTACAAAACTGTTAGGGGTTCATAACATTTTTTAAATAAAACAAACAGTTAACCGATTCATTGCGAATGGGATGCAGATCAAGCTTATAGTATTCGTTTCTGGATATTGTGTGAATTAAAAAAAATCAGGGGTCGACAACCTTTTTAAGTTGGATTAACATTACGACCTTAAAATCTAAGTAAATATTTATGTATATTGATTATTACGGATACTTACATAAACTATACTTACATAAACTATACTTACATAACTATACATAAACTATAATGATATTTTTAGAACAAAATTATCTGCAATTTTACAACGGCGCTACGCTTTTGAATCGAACGAGGTAGTCTGGGCATATTATTAGTATAATTTAAAATTATTGTTCTGGGACGAAAACTAATACTTGAAAAAATCCTTAAGGGAAGGCTTTTTAATCAAACAACATCTGGGAATTATAGCACTTTCTTTAAACAATTTATTTGTTCGTTCCCATTGCAATAAGTTTTCAATAATGGGCGCCTCAACGAATTGGTTAACACGTATTTTGTTCAATGCTCATTAAAGCAATTTCTTATGAGTGTGCATAATAAATACAAGACATATATTTTATTTCCTAGACAAATGTTTAAGTAAAAATACGTGTGGCAAACAGGAAGTGACTTCCCTTTCGCTCACTGGTTTCACGCCTCTGTACCGAGAGCCTGCATCAAAGGAAATTTCAAAGGAAGCCTCCGCCTTTGACATTTTCATGACGTTTCAGTCGCTTGAATAACGAAAACTAATGAAATACACACGATTTGTTTAAGATGTTTCTTGTGTACATGTTATATTTTTCGGCAAAGCCATATAAACAGCAAAAGATTCATCTTCTCTAATAGTAATTAAGTTGCTAGAAGTCAAGACTTAGTGGGACTAATGCTTGACTCACGACGGATGTAGGTTTGAATTCCAGCTGGGCCTACTTACCCAATACGTTATAAATTACTTTAATTGTAAGAGAAATTAGGCTAGCAATATTCGGAGACAGTATAGCCTACCTATTCGCAGATGGAGTACTGTGGTGTTGTGTGCTTGACTGTCATTATCACACACGTCGTCAGCCCCGCCTTACTTATCGCGTAATGATATCAATATGCCCCAATCGGGGTGACTTTGAAACTTCAATATGCGATAGTCCCTTCTGTCTAAAATGTATTACATCATTAGCTACAAATGATTACAGCAGACCTGTTAAAGCCCGGTTTACACTCAGACAGTTAAGTAATAAGTAGTCTAAACGTAGGGGAGTAGTTATAAGCTGCCTGAAAATAACAAAGATTTTTTTACTCTATTCAAAGACTTACTTGGCCTCCAAAACATCTGGTTTAATCCAGAAAAAACGGGACAAGTGCGATTGAACTCGCGTGAAGTCGAGGGTTCCGTACGATGTTACCTATCCGCACAATTGAGTGATTTACCATGTTATTTTAATATCATGGACTTCTTATAGGTTTTCCTATAATCTATAAGTAGAAAACTAATTTCTGTATTTTTTCAAAATTTTAGGGAATGGTCGGACAGACGGACACACGAGTGATCCTATAAGGGTTCCGTTTTTTTATTCGGACTTACGGAACCCTAAAAATGGAAGTTGAATTACGTAGCACTAATTTACGTGCTTTAATAAGAGAAATAGCGTTCAAACTAACTCTAAACAACTGTACTAAACATAACTCGCAGTTAAGTTAGCGGGGTGCGGGAGACGTGAGAGATAGGGCTACTTCTCACTGGACCTGCCAAAAAATAAAATCGAGTTCTATTCAAAACTTAACCAAGAACTTAATACTTAGTTCACTTTTGCCGTTCAATTTTAAACGACAATAACAACTTAACTAGCCGTTGTCGCAAGTTAAGTCTTATTAAAACTATATAAACCGAACGTATGGCACAAACTATTACAGTTCACTGAATTACTCTTATTCTTAATGTTAGATCGGCAACTCGGAATACAAGATTTTCCATTTCTTAGAAAACTAAACACAATTATTTTTAAATGAACGAACGTTTTCTATCTTCTGTCGCCGACTCGTGTAAGGTTAAAATACCTGTAAAAATCGTTGACACCACAAATTAATACGCTGCATCGCTAAAGAAATTAAGAAGTCTAATCAAACGATACAACAGGCTATGCTAGATCCTCGCTAGGATATATTTTTTTCGCGATGAAAAAGTTGTAAGCGCTGTGCTTTCTACGGAGCTTACGCGTTTTATTCAAAGCCGTGCTAAATAACTTAACAGAGTACAGTACAGTTCTCATGGAACACAGTGAAGAATTTAGTAGGCAGTAAATTTAAATCGTTAAGTTTTTCGGAAAAAAGTTCCGTGTTTATTCTCTTCACCAACCTGATAAATTTAAATATAGGTACCTGTTTTGAAAGTTTAAATGTATTAAGATTAACCTGACGTGGGGTAATGAAATAATAAATGGGCCCATGTTAATTACATAAAGATAATCGTTATCTTAGTCTAACAAAGGCCGTTAGTACAAAAACCGACCACCACCACCACGATGTCCATAAAATAAATAGACGAAATCTTTTTCGTGAACACAAAATGTCGAGTTCGTTAACCACTAATCTGTACGAATTAAATTTATAGACACGTCATTTTAAACATTACGCATATTTTAAATATAATATATATACGCATGTTTTAAATCTAATCCATTAATGTAATAAATTATATGAATACCATAATATAATTTATTACTATACTTACTTAACTCAAAAGTACTTAATTTTAATTGAAATTAGATAAATTATTGAAAACTTTCTCATTTTGTATAGACATCAGACATTAACAGAACAGGAACAGAAATTTCCTGCAGTTCTCGTCATCGAGCCCGAACATCATATATCATATATTTAAACGAATTTTAAATATTAACACAATATTTAAAAAATAAAAGAAAAAACAATTATTTAATAAAAGTCGTACAAAAAACTCGTTTTATTGGAGCTTATAATATGTTATAATTACGCGACCTATATTATGTTTTTTTTACGTAATGGTAAGCAATTAGGCTGATGGTTCCATTAAAGTATTGTAGAAGTCTACCTTCGTCTATTAACAGAAGCAACCACATGTGTGCTTCAAGTACGGCGCCTTAGTAGCACAAGTGCCGCTTAACGAAATACAACAACACATTTATGATGAACCATTGTGGTTTTCTGTAAAATATAAACAATAGTCTTCAACTTTGGAAACCACACAACGTCTAAGTGCGAAACACAATACACGCAGGCTAATTTGCATTTTCGAACTTAAGATCTTTGAATCAGTGTAACCACTCGACTCTTGGCTTAACACAGACATTCTTAATACTTCTAAGAAATGGGAACAAATTTAACTCACATGTAAATGGAAATCGTCATCAGCCCGTCCATTAATTTAATATTGGCCGAGATAAACAATTTATTGTCAGTGGGCTTTGGACAAATTGTTCTAAGGGTGGACATCTCGCAACCCGGTCACGATTCTTTGAATTGCCCTTTCTATACTACGTGTGCTTATATACTTGCATTGACACGTTCGAGCAAGTAACAATCAGGTTCGGGACATTACATTGCTACTAATACCCACTTAATAATTCCCTATAAAGTTCAATCGTATTCAACTGTCATTTACTTTTAAATTTGGAATTTAAAACCTAGTTTAAAATCAGACCAACTTTAGTCTGACTTCATAATACTACTTACCGGTTTTATACCAGTAACTTTTATTCATAATTGTGCATATATACAACCTTAATAAAATGCTATGAAAATAAAAATGAAGTTCATCTATTAAAATAGTGGAACGCATTATTTCAAATAATTGAAATTTTATAAAATCTCTATATATAAAAATGAATCCCTATTTCCCTTGGTCCCTTGGTCAGACCGATTTTAATTCGGTTTTGACTAATGGAAAGAAGGATAAACGGGGAATGTCCTTATATATATAAAAATTGCATCCGACAGTTTTATTTTACTTATTTTAAATACTTTTTTATCGTTTGAATTTACACCCTCTCACAGAAGACCATCGTGAAATAACAGCATGTGTACTGTTTGTTGGGTTTCGGTGAGTGAGTAAGGGACGCCAGAGCCCATCCCTTATCCTTAATCCTACTATAGTTGGCAACGCACCTGCAGCACCTGTGGCGTTGCTGTTGTTAATAGGTGACAGTAGCCACCTACCGTCAAGTGGACGGTCAGCCAATATGCCTACAACATAAACAAATTTTTATACAAAATAAAAAAGAACGTTTGGTTTCGTTACAACTTTAAAATTAATAAATGCATTAATATAGAAAATTATTTTATATATAGAGATTTGACATGTTTTCGATTTAATGCGATTATTATTATTGATCCGACCAGGTGATAATAACAATATTAAATCATCTGAATGCAATTCCATAAGGCCACAGTTTATCACGAAATACTTTCAATCCTTAGAACAATGGATTTTTTTAATCCATATAAGAAATTAAATTTACTGAGTTCCAGACCTATAGTTCTTGCGTCGGTCATGTCGACAGGTGATTGTTTGTCGTACTGAAATATTATAGCTTTTATATTAATAATATAGTTGTAAGTTTATAATTTGACAGATTAGCAAGTTGTTTCTAAGTTATAGCAAGCGCCGAAGTTCTAAGTTAAAAGTTCAATGATTCTAAGAATAAGTTTCTTAGTTCTAAGATTCTAAGAATAAAAGCTCAGAATGTTTCTAACTTGACATTGAGAGTTCGGAAGATATAAGACGTCCAAATTGCGCCATTATTAAACGTTTCTTAAGATAAATATAAAATTAGATATAGACGCTAAGACGTATTTCCTCGACTGTGATCTCTCAAATCCCGAAAGGAAAGTTCGTGATGTTATGAATAATGTGAAGTTAATTTATAAAGCTCCAAGTTCGCGGGGTCCAAGTAAAAAACAAAGATTTTATTTCCTTTTATTTATGTTAGAAGTTTGATTAAGTTAAATTTACGTCTTGTTTATTTGTTATGGTAAATAAACAATATATATAGTATATAGGTGTATCTATATACTAAATTGACTTCATATTTTGACTATATAAATAAATTTTATATAATTTAAATTATACAAACTGGACGATTTCCTCGTGTGTCTCTTTGCCTTTAATATTTTTAAAATACCACAATGCTTTTTAATAAATTAATATATAAAGAATATAGAAAATAAATTTGGGTATATAACAATACTCTAGAGACAAGGAACTCTGCGCTTAGCAGTATTAATCTGGCAGCCCGTCCGGTAGTAACAAGCTTACACAAGACAATCTATACATGTAATAAAATCGTAAACGAGCCGCGTATGTACTTTAAATATGCAAAAAAAAAACATTTGTTCACGTTATACTTATGTTACCGAGATCAAAAATATAATTTTTAGAATTTATGTCTGTTTGTCTGTGCGTTTGTGCTCGCTAATCTCAGGAACGGCTTAACCGATTTGAATTCGGTTTTCACTCATGTATTGCAGTAAGCTTTCCGTAACATGTAATGTTTGTTTCGTTCCATTCAGTTTACAAACAAAAAAGTATCGCGATATTCCGTATACCACGCGTACAAAGTTGCGGGATCAGCTAGTTTTAAAATAAATCCATTTGTGCTGTTCGTTCGGTGCGTCTGTCTGCTACACTTTGACGCAAAAAATAACACTTTCAAACAAAGGGCAACTAAGAAAGGTCCGTTTATATGGTTAAACTTGCCAGGAATTAAACCTACTACCCTTAAATCAGAACATCTTTATCATTTTCAAAGACACATGTATATTGTGTGTACAAAAATTTATTAGAAACATGTATATATATGCAGATATTTTAGTTTCATAAATTTCATTAAATATGTAATATTCTTCGAGTATATGTAGGTAAGAATTTAGGACATATACAATATTTAAAAAAAACTGTTTTCTATGTCTATTTTTTCTTGACATAAACTTAACTTTATAATCCGATATATATAGGTATTCCCTAAACAAAAAAGCCAAATAATTCCCGATGTTGACATAATTCAATTAATCCGAATCCTTGATAAATGAGAAAGGGAAAATATCTCCTTTCACTAAGCGAATAACTTTTATTTACCTTTTCCAAGTTTTATCCACAGAACACTACACTGTTCACACACACACTCAAGTGGAACACTATTTATACACAAAATTGTTAATGTATGTTGAACACTCAACGCGAATTTGTAAGAAGCGTTTTCAATAATTATGGAATCCGTTGGTACAGTGCGTCTACGGCGTAGCGGCCGCTACGATCCGCGCGCGGGATACGACTGCCGTAGACCTCGCCCCGCGCCTCTCTCTCTACGCGCAATAACGCCCGCGCTTTTTACAATAAATCTTTGAGCTTTTGCAATAAATTATAAAAATTGCTAAGATTTCACAATAGAACGTTTCCAGTTATGTAATTTTTTTTTTATATATTATAAACGATGGCAGACAGGCTGACGGTCCAATTGATGCTGGGTGGTTTATGTCGAATAAGAAGACAAACAATATCAGAAGGATGTACAGATGAGCTGTCGACCGACCCCTACTTCTAGACATACTCGAATTAGTTTGTTGATGGAAAGCAACTGTTGTTGGATCTAAAAAATAGCCTTGTCTAATTGCCCAATTTAATTCTATTCCGCTAATTATAAGCCTGCGAGGTTTTAAACATCCTAAAGTTGTTTGAAAAAGTATTATCACGCGAACATATCCACTACTATCCGTAACACACAGATGTTACCTTGAATTTTCATTAAATGTAATTTTTGTTTTTTAATTTACATAAATATCGAAACAATTATATATTATCCTGTTGGTCCAAGTGGGTCACGTTTTTGTAATAACAGAAGCGCACTGTGATTCGCAATCATGAATTAGGCAAACCGTTTGGCGACAGTAACCACCCCCTAACAGAAGACCACCGTGAAATAATGTGTGCTGTTGTATTTCAATGAATAAGTAAGGGATGCCGAAGCGCATTTTTCTATCCTTTCCTAATTCCTTATCCTCGCACTTGCAACACCTGTGGCGTTACTTGTGTTATTAGCGACGATTGCCACATAGCATAAAGTAGTCCGTCACTCTGTCTGACGACCTTAACATTTAAAAAGAAGAATTAATTACCAAGGTCTATCTTGAAGAGCACTTGTGTCGTTTTTGTGACGGAGAGTGATTTCACTAGGTTTTGCTAGTGTGGACGACAGTAGTCATATACTAACAAATTAACAGTGACAAAAAATCGTAAAATACATGTGTTGAACCATTTATTTCCAAAATATTGAGTTTCTTTTACAAATTCACGAATAAGATTTCGCTCAATTCGGTGTGCCTTTTGCCATAGGTCTACTGCAACTGTCTCCATTTTTTGTCTATGCACTCTTGTCCAATATGGCCTAAGTTCATACGAATTTAGTCTTCCCATTTTCTTACTGAACGCACCTGCCTTCGTCTCTTGGACTTACTTGCGTCACTTACTTGCTATTTATTTGTCTTGAATTTTAACATACATCCTTCCCAGCCCCTTTTTTGTTGGTCTATACGAGTAATGTCGGCTACTTTATTCCTTATTTCTCTGCATCTTTAAGTTTTACTTCCGACATACTTTTTTGCATCCCTTGTTGATATATCAACAAAAAAACACACGTGCATTAAAATAGTCAATGTAATATTATTATTCAGAGACTTGAATTTTTCTTACATACTCATGTTCCCGAATAACGACTGCTTTCAATAGTCATTAACCCCATCTAGTAGCAGTATCTTTCACAAAAAAGATTTAACAAAAATATTTAAACAATCACAGAAAAGAATTACTCTAGTTTATAAAAAAAAAACATGTTTGCTGATTCGCAAAACACACTTCCTTTTACTTAGAAATATTTAGTTAGCAATGTTAGTGTTATACTTCGCAGTGAATAAAACACCGTAAATAAATTAATTGATTACGTTACGAGTTTTATTTTTTTGTATCCTAGACTTCAATTTTACAACACTTTATATATAGATACAGCCAACACCATAGATACTAGACACAGCACAAAAAGTTAACACGGGGTTGCCAGTTGTCAGGTTATAACACTCTCCTTCCCTCTAATAATAGCTTAACACCCTTACGATTTAGATAACCCCACTCATCTAGTACTTCTTACAAAATAAACAAAAACAACAACAAATCTAATTACAATTTATAAATCTGATTCGCGTGTCTTTTCCACTGTAGCCCTTCTACCTCGACCAAGAATGTTGACCCAGGTACTATAACTTTAACTAAGCGACCCTTAGACCATTTTCTTCCTCTCCTGAAATCCTTTACGTTTACTAAATCTCCCTCTTCCAGTATTAAGGCTCTAGTCCCTTTTGCATAATGTAGTTGTTTTTGCTGGGACCCCACAAGGTTTTGATATATAGGTGTTGGTCTCAAAAGTGAAAACCTATTGCGCAATTCCCTACCTATCATTAAGCGAGCCGGAGTTACTCCAGTACTTTTGTGAGTGGTAGTTCGATAATCTAACAAGAATATGCCTATGGCATACTCAAGTGATTTTCCACTCTCCACAATTTTCTTAATATGCGATTTAAAAGTCTCAACAAACCTTTCCGCAGCACCATTGGTTGCGGGGTAGTGCGGTGAAGTAAAGCTATGTTTTACACCAGTTTTATTGCAAAATTCTTGAAATTCATGGCTAGTGAAGGCGGTGCCATTGTCTGTAACTAAATGTACTGGAAAACCGAAACGTACATACAGTTGTTTAAATTTGGTTATTGCGAGACTGGATCCTATATTGGCCATTTGAAATGCTTCGGGCCATTTGGAGTAGCTGTCTACTATAATTAGAAACATTTTTCCTAGCAATGGTCCCAAGTAGTCCGCATGAATTCTATACCATGGTCCAGGTGGAATAGGCCAACACCTCGGAATTACTTTAGGAGGATTGTGAGAGTTTTCCAAGCACATTTTACAAGATTTAGTTATTTTTTCTATGTCTTCGTTTAATTTTGGCCACCAAAAATAAGCTCTTGCCATATCAATCATCCTAGAGGTTCCAAAGTGTGACAAATGAAGTTCCTCTAATACCATCTGTCTTAAGTTTTCTGGTATAATAACTCTATGCCCCCACAATAAACACTCTCTGTCCATACTAATTTCATGTCTTTTGGAGTAGAAAGGACCTACCTTATCATCAGTAACCCTTTCTGGCCATCCATCACGACAATACACAAGTACCCTTGCTAGTAGAGTATCTCTTTTTGTGTTACTTTGTATTGTTTTCCAATTTAATGATTGTAAGTCTGACTCCATAATGTGATTCACATATACATTATAAATATTATTAGTACATAATGTGTGATATTTAGTGTTATCTTTTTCATTAGGCTGCCTGGATAAGAAATCAGCGGGATTTCTGTTTGTACTGATATATTTGACTGTATAGTTAAATGCTGATAAAAAAATTGCGTAATGCTGAAGGCGTTTAGCTGCCATTCTTGGTATAGCCTTGTATGGTCCAAAAATGCGAGTGAGCGCGGCATTGTCCGTTTCCAATTCAAATGGTCTACCATAAGTATAATTGTAAAACTTCGTTATGCCAAAAATTATAGCTAATGCTTCTTTGTCTAAAGCCGTATATTTTTGTTCAGTGTTGCTTAATTTTTTGCTTGCAAATGCAATTGGTCGAACAATGCCGTCCATTCCACGGCTTGATATAATAGCGCCAATTCCGTAGGCTGATGCATCACATGTCAAAATTAATTGGCAATTAGGGTCATAATGTGTTAGGTTTTCAGCTGATGCTAATTTATTTTTAACAGAGTCAAATGCCTTTTGGCAATCATCAGTCCAAACAAAATTCCCCTTTTTAGTACATTCGTAAAGTGGATATAAGATTGAGGCCAAATCTTTCAAAAACCTTCCATAATAATTTATTTTACCTAAGAATGAACGCAGCATGGTTAAATTCTGTGGTGGTGCTAAGTTTAGTATCGGCACAATGTTTTCTTTTATGATTTGAATTCCTTGTTTATTAATTCTATATCCAAAGACATCAATACTTTTCCGGAAAAATTTGCATTTTTCTACTTTCAGTTTAAATTCACACTCTTTAATTTAGTTAGCACCATCTCTAGAATTTTTAACATTTCATTTTGTGTTTTACCACACATGTAAATATTATCTATGAACAATATTACATTAGGGATTCCTGACAGTTTTTGTGACATGAGTCTTTGAAATGAGCCCGGCCCTGTACTGATGCCATATGGTAGATATTTGTATTTGAATATACCTGACTCAGTTACAACAACTGTCAGTTCCTGTGAGGCTTCATCCAGGGGTGCCTGTAAATATGCTTCCTTTAAATCTAATTCACAATAATATTCTGCGTCTCTTAATGTATTGAAAATGTTTTCCACATGTGGTAATGGGAAACGATCAATTTGTAGTTGTGGATTCAAGGTGACTTTGTAGTCACCACACAAGCGAACTGTACCATCTGGCTTTACTATAGGCACCACTGGTGTTCCCCATTCACTGTACTTAACTGGTTCAATTCTCTTATTAACTAATAACCTTTTTATTTCTTGATTTACTTTGTCTTTTAAAGAAAAAGGTATTTGTCTTACAGGTAAGCGCTTTGGTTGTGCATTTTCTTTTAATTTCAAGGAAATGCAGTCCCCTTTTAAATTGCCCCAACCTGGACTAAACACTTCAGAAAATTTTTCTTTAATGATGCTTACTACGTCTGTGGTCTCTATTGTTTTTAGACTTAGGGGCCACATACCAAATGAATTCAATACATCTCTTCCTAACAACCGTGGCATATTATTATTAACTACAAATAAGTTTACATTTTTAGTTTTATCATTCAATGACATTTCAATATTTTTAATTACCCCCAATGGCTGTGTGATGGTTTGGTCATAATTTTTAAACTTTATGTTTGTTTTATGCATTTTATTCATTAAGTTTATTGATTTGAGGTCTTTTAATAAAATAGTTGTAGCTTCCGAACCTGTGTCTAATTCAAATTTTAAATTAATTCCATTCACACTGCCATTAATGTAACATGCTGGTACCTTATTTGTAGTTGTATTAAAACTGTAAATATTATAGTAATCATCATTATCAGGGAAAAGTTCTTGAATAGACTGTTCAATATCTAAATTGTTCTCTGGGTGATGTTCATTTTCCATTTCCAGTGTATTCACTTTACGATTTTTGGAACACATTTTAAACAAATGGCCTTGTTGGCCACACTCGGAACAAAACTTATTTTTCAAACTACATTCACTTTTTAAATGGTTACTTTTGCCACAGCAAAAACACTTGATCAACTTCCCCGATCCTGATGGTCTTAACTCACTTCTTTGATTTAGAAATGCCTTGGTTTTATTTAAATTACTCCGCTTGACTTGAAACATACTCGTAGCTATTTCTTCAGAAGGTTGCTTTACTTTACAGTGCAGTAGGGCTGACTCCACTGTCCTGGCTAAAATAATTAAATTTTCTAATGTTCTTTCTCCGTTTTTCAATAATTCAAATTTTATTAAGGAAGAATGTACGCCATCTATGAGTTTTTCTTTAACTTGATCATCATAATCCTTAAAGTTACATTTCTTTGCTGCTTTCTTTAGTCGTATTACATATTCCTCAATGTTTTCATCTGCTTTTTGGTTACATTTTCTAAATTCTGCGCGATCTAAAGGTACAGATGTTGATTTTTCGTATCTTTCTCCTAAGATTTCAATAAGTTGTTGGTAGGTCTTTTCCGTAGGTCTCGCAGGAGCACATTTATAATTCAAGGTCTCAAATACTTTAGCTGACAGTTTAGTGATTAATAGTGCGACTTTTTTTTCTTCGGGTACATCGTTAAGTGTTATTAAGCACTGCAATTGTGTATGAAAGATATCAAAATCTCGTCCATCAAAAGTCTCTATGTTATAAATGTTTCCTGACATTGTTGATTTATTTTCTCTTTTCTGGTTCAAATCTTTGATTACCTTACGCAGAGTTTTTCGTAAATCATCAATATTTTCACTGATAATTTCCACCTCTAATTGCTCACACAAACTGATTAATTCTTGTTTATTTAATGTTTGTATGAAACTGGTTTTGCCTTCTTCAATTTCTTTAAAGAATTTATTAACTAGTGACATTGAAGGTTTTTATGATATTGTTATTTCTTTCAAACATCGATGTTTACAAAACAAATTGTTCACACGCGTAAATTCTTATAACCTCGTCGCCATTTGTTATACTTCGCAGTGAATAAAACACCGTAAATAAATTAATTGATTACGTTACGAGTTTTATTTTTTTGTATCCTAGACTTCAATTTTACAACACTTTATATATAGATACAGCCAACACCATAGATACTAGACACAGCACAAAAAGTTAACACGGGGTTGCCAGTTGTCAGGTTATAACAGTTAGCGTGTTCAGGAACTTTAATTAATTAAAGTTAGTAATTCAGTGATTTTTAACTATAATTAAGTATATAAAAATTAGTAAAATTTAAAAATAATATGTAGATTCCAGATCGTACGTAAATTTGGGTAAAAACGATATATGGCGACGTAACATTATCGGACATCTAAAACGCAATATAGTAAAATAGCAACATCTACAATAGATTTTTTTTAAACATTTATGTTCTTTTTTTTTTCATGCGAAATGATCTCACATGAACAAGAACAGGTTCGGGAATATCGGGAATCGGGAAATTTGCATCAAAACTCACATTAAAGAGTCTATCAAAACTGCGCCGCCACAAATTATTACAAAGCCAATCCACAGGACTAGATGATTTCAAGGATGTCGGTTTTTTTCTAATTATTACCGACATAAAGTAAATTGTTCTTTTAAAAAAAAAATAAGGCCACACTAACAAGACGCTTAACGAGACAATATTCATGATACTACGTATTTAGTAAACTGTTGCATAACATTTGCAATTATCATTAGTGATTTAGTTCCTTTTTTCCTTTTATTTTAATGTGAAATTATTTTTTTAAAGGCTAAGTTACCAAGCGATCCACAAGTACTATCAATAATGAAACTTAAATCATTTATCAAACGAAACATGTGTATTTTTTGTCAGAAATTATAGTATATAATTAAATGTTCTTTGCTAATGAAATTTTTTTTTTTACTATAGATGGGTTTTCTCTTGACCAGCATCTATCCATGTAGGAAGGATGAGGCCGAAGATGGAGCGAGCTCACCCAGAAGATGCCTATTCACTCGAACCTTGAAAAGATTTGGGTTATATGAGCTCGTATTTGTTTTAGAAGAGCTATTATGTTTTTGCCAGTTTGTTTCTCATAGAAACAGCTTTACAAACTGGTGGTATTTAATCTATATAAATAAAAATGGATCTTCGAAATGTATGTACGCCCATAACTTTCGAACGGGTGGATCGATTTTAATTCGGTTTTGACTAATGGAAAGAGGGATAAACGGGGAATGTTCATACATATAAAAATTGCACCACACGCGAAGCCGGGGTGGAGCCGCTAGTTTTAAATAATAGTATTTGGCAATAGATTAAATACTTGTATATAAGCTTATATAGATGAAAAAGTAGCGATTTAATTGAAAATTAAAATTTCAAGCGATTGTCATTTGAATAAGAGGTGAAATTCTAAACTCTAAGTCATGTTTACTTTATTGATTTTTTATTTAGAGCATACTGCGTTCTGCACTCTTAAATTGGGCAACCTGTCTGGCAATACACACTGCGTTTCGTAGCCATTTTGGCGACTCGTCTGGCGGCAGTAACTATCACCTTACAGAAGACCACCATGAATGCAATGAAGCAACATTCTGTTGCATGAGAGCTGTTGGGTTTCGGTGAGTAAGTAAGGGATGCCAGAGCTCATTTCCCTTTCCTTTCCCAATCCCTCATCCCTAATCCTGCTATGGTTGCAGCAACTGTGGCGTTGCTTATGTTATAGGTGACGGTAGCCACCTACCATCAAGTGTACCGTTCGCCTGTCTTTTTAACATAAAAAATAGTGAGTTGTAAAAGATCGCTATGAATTAATAGATCATTGGTTTTTGTTTTTCGATGATTCTTCCCATTTTCCCGTCCTTATCCCTTATCCTTTATTCTATCAAAACATTTAAAACGTCGACATTAGTCGTACAGTCAAGTGGACTGTTGACTGCCTGCCGGAATTTAAATTTAAAAAAAAAACGGGACGGAAGAGTGCGAGTTGAACTCGCGTGAAGAGGGTTCCGTGCGATGTTACCTATCATGTTTTTTTAAATATACGCACAATATTGAGTGATTTACCATGTTATTTTAATATCATGGACTTCTTATAGGTTTTCTTATAATCTATGAGTAGAAAACTAATTTCTGTATTTTTTTCGTAATTTTAAGTTCAGTAGTTTCGGAGATAGGGGGGGGGGGATGGTCAATTTTCGTCTATTTTCTTGAATAACTTTGAAACTATTTACTTTAAAATTACAAAAATACATTTAAGATCTTCACAACAAGACCTTCCATTTGATATGTCACACGATGCAGTTTTCAAATATATTTTTTAAATTTTCCACCTTCCCCCCAAAAATGACAGATTTCATTTATTCACTTCACACCTCTGCGTTCGGGTCACAGAAATTGACATGTGTACCAAATTTCAACTTAATCGGTCTAGTAGATTCGGAGATAATTGACTGTGACGGACGGACACACAAGTGATCCTATAAGGGTTCCGTTTTTTTATTCGGACGTACGGAACCCTAAAAATAACTTGGTGTACCACAAGTGGGGCGACAGTCTGCCTATCGCTCTTTATCATTCAAAAAAAGTTGTAGAAGCTGCTGTGAATAGCCATGCACAACATGATCATAAGTCAAATTCATACAAAGATATTATTTACTGTTATTTGCAATCAATCATAACTTCAGAAGTCTATGTAGCATATTTCAGAGAAAGGGATAAATTGCAACTGCATTATTTAAATTATATGTAAACTAGCGACCCGCTCCCTACTTTGCACGGCTACAATTTTTTTTCACAAATTATATAGAAAAACCTTCCTTGTTTAACATTCCATTAGAGAAAATCCCATTAAAATCCATTGAGTGGTTTAGGAGTTAGAGAACATACAGACAGACAGACCGAGGCAGGCAGCGACTTAAATTTATAATATATATGGATGTTCCTCATACCAATTTGAAGTATCGCCCTTTGGAGCATATAGCAATCAGTTAAACAAATTATAGAGAAAAAAATCATTTACACCTCTTTCGTGTAAACTTTTTAATTAATATGTCATCGGATTATATAGATATCAACTTGTGCCACAATTTACAGTGAAAGCTAGAAAAGTTCTAGCCAAAGAATAGGGGATCGGACAAATTTTCAGAAAGTGTTTTAAATTAATCTTCATGGATATTTATTCCCATAAAAAATACTATTTTATTTAGTATTTTTAGGTACTCAAAATCATGTTTTAATATTGTTTGTTTGAAAATGCCGCCAAAACGACACGATAGTTCATCTGAGGGCGCGTAACGTCATTTGTGGTCATATCATAACAAAATAGCTGTATTGGCATAAGACAATGCAGCTGCATTGGCATAAGACAATGATTGCCCACAAATGACGTCACGCACTGTGATTGGTGTTTCAGTATAGATTGAAAATATTGAAAATAATAAAATTTTATTTCTTCATTTAAGAATGTTTAAATGAATTATATTAAATTATTATTCGATAAATAATCGTAAAAAATTATATATTTTCTTTCTAAGTACATTTTAGATTTTAATCTGATTACTGTCCGATCCCCTATTGTTTCAATAGCTCTTTCAAATCCGGTTTTATAAACTGAACTAATTGCTTCACCATACATGCTGATATTGTAATCCAATCCAATATGCTATCAGTGAAAATTTGTTACTTGATATCTATGTTCTTGTCTGAGCTATAAATGTATACTTATGTAATATACTTGTAAATTTGCCTAATATAAAAATTAAGCTATATAAATAAAAAAAAATGTGAGGGAATGTAACTTCAAAACGGCATTTATATTTTGCTGATTTTTTTGTGTTCGTAATAGGCATGATAACAGTATTAAAGAATCAAAGAATAAATGGTTTTGGAGAAAAATATATGTTGAAAGGAGTCTAAAACATTACTAATTTCTTGTATTAAAATTGAGATTAATAAGATTTTCAATAAAATGGAAGTATAAGTAACTGCAATCGGCCATGTTAACTGAAACACCAATCAGAGCGAATGACGTCACGTCCAGGTAAGTGCCATCGTGTTGCTTGACTTTGCTTTGACAGAATAAAAAATCTGATGACGTCACGGTTCATCAGACGCGACGCAATGACACCTAAGTGCGTTTTCGCGTGTAATTCAAAATAGATTTAAAAACATTCAATAATTCGCGTTGAAATTTAGTTTTTTGCTCTAATATTATTTTTTTCGGATATGGTAGACGTGTATCTAAATTATGGAAGGGAATTTCAAAATCTGTCATCATGCCTATTGTCGGGAAAAGGTTTGTATGGAAGAAAGTCTCTAGAAAATCTACGGCAGAAGTCGAAAATTTGGATAGATTTTTTTATATTTATTATTATTATTATTATTATTCATATAATAATAATAATAATAAATGATGATTATTATTATTATTATTATTATATGAATTATCATTTGACAAGGAAGGACTGTCGAGCCAGATAGTAAATAAATAAATCAGGAGTTGTAAACATTTGCATGCCATTACTATAGTCGCACCAATGTCTATTTCAGTTTATTCACCTTAAAATGAAATGTCACACAGCGTGCGCTCGGAGATTAAAAGCGAAACAAGACAGTGAGGTGAAAGCTCGGCGGAACCGACTTGCATAATTATAAAAGTGCAACGTCTGAAAGTTTCATACCCCTAGCGGCCTGCCCGCAGCTTCACTCGCCAAAGCTCTTTCCTCTTCTGTCTGTAACTTTTTTTTCTATCTTTTTTCTATGCGGTGCTCGGAGGTTACAAGAAAAAGGATTGTTTTAAAGAAATTCAAGCCATGGGATGATCTTATGTTGACCTAAGAGAGTAATAATTCCGCTCTTTTTTTAAAATTTATTTTTAAATTAAACCTTAAAATGTTACATATAACCTTAAATGTTATTTCAATTTTAATATCTCAAGGAATTATATGTCTAAATACATTATACTTACAACTTATACACTATAAATGTCTCTATATATAAAAATGAATCCCCATTTCCCTTGGTCACGGCATCACGCGTGAACGGGTAGACCGATTTTAATTCCGTTTTCACTAATGGAAAGAGGGATAAACGGGGAATGTTCTTATATATAAAAATTGCACGCCGGGCGAAGCTGGGGGCGGGTCGCTAGTAACATATAAATTTTATAAAATGAAAATACTTATAATAATAAAGTCGCGGTGCACTTCTATTTATCTTTCCCCTAACTTGTTCCCTAAGAAAATAATAATATATTCCGTAAAATTCCCTAATAAAATATTTTCCCTAAGAAAATATAAACGATATAATATAATGTGTATATATGAGTTGTGGGTTTCCGGGATGATGGCCCAGGTCTGTTGGAAATTCTTCCAAACGTTTCGTCAACAACTGCGGTTGACATCCTCAGTGGTGTAGTCCAAGTTAGAAGAAAAAGTACATCACATCACTGCACTTCACTTCTGCACTTTTCGACTTCTCGAGCGAGACTGATTTGTCGACTGGAATGTGTCTATATTTAAACTTAAATTTATATCCCCACCCCGTGGTTGAATTGGTGGGGTGTGGTCACTAGGAGAGGGGTTATAATGCCCTCTCTTTCTTTCATTATTATTATTATTCCTGCGTAGTGCCGGATACCAAATGTTGTGTAGCCTTAGATTTTCCTCCTTCCTGTTGAAATTATTTGGATGCTTGAAAATTTCAATGGCTTCCCGATTAAGGCGTGAGTGATAGTGTACCTCGGATGACAGAACTAATGTGTTTTTGAAAAGGATTTTATGATTGCCTTCAGAAAAGGCGTGTTCAGCTACTGCCGATTTTTCGGTCTCTCCTCTGCGACAGTTGCCCTTGTGTTCTTTAATTCGGGTGTTAATGCTGCGTTTTGTGGTGCCGATGTATACTGCGCCACATTCACAAGGTATTTTATATACCCCTGTCGAGGATAACGGATCCCTTGGGTCTTTAACTGAACCGAGCAGGTTTTTGATTTGGTTCGTGGGCTTATATATGGCCTTGATGTTTCTGCTCTGTAACATTTTTCCTATGCGATCCGTTACTCCTTTAATATATGGGAGGAATGCTCTGCCTTTATCTGGGTTTTTGTCTTCGGTATTAGTCCTGTTTCTCCTCGGTTTTATCGCTCGCTTAATTTCAGTGGGTGTGTATCCGTTGCACCGTAGAGTATGGCTTAAATGTTCCAGCTCTTTTTGTATCTGTGTTGGTTCGCAGACTCGTTTCGCTCTATCAACCAGCGTCTTAATCATAGCTCTTTTTTGTTGAGGGTGATGGTTGGAGTTTTTGTGTAAGTACCTATCTGTGTGGGTGGGCTTCCGGTAGACTTTATGTCCCAGGCTACCATCCTCGTTTTTAGAGACCAACACGTCCAGAAATGGGAGTGTGCCATTTTTCTCTGTTTCCATAGTGAATTGTATTCTTGGGTGGATGCTATTGATATGTTTAAGAAACATATTCAGTGCTTCCTGTCCGTGGCTCCATATTACAAATGTATCGTCTACGTATCGAAACCAGCATTAAGGTTTCTGCAATGCTGTTTCTAGAGCAAGTTTTTCAAACGATTCCATGTAGAAGTTGGCCACGACAGGGCTGAGCGGACTCCCCATTGCCACACCATCTACTTGTTCGTAGAATTTATTATTCACTTGGAAATAGGTGGTGTTCAGAACATGTTTGTATAATGACACTATGTCTTCCGGAAAGATTAGGCTTAGCTTTTCAACTGTCTCTTTCACCGGGACCATTGTAAAAAGGGAAACGACGTCAAAGCTCACTAGAATATCTGTTGGTTTTATTGTCATGTTTTCGATCTTTTCTACGAAATGCGCCGAGTCTCTGATATGTGATGATGTCTTCCCGACAAAAGATAGCAGTTCTTTGGACAAGTACTTGGCTAAGTTGTAGGTTGGTGCCCTAATAGCACTAACAATGGGTCGTAATGGTACTCCTGGCTTGTGTATTTTTGGTAGACCATAAAATCTTGGTGGAAAGGCTTCGCTGTTTATGCATTGCCGTTTGTCCTCATCAGGTATGGATGATGCTTTTATCAGTTGGTTCGTTTTTCGAACTATAACGGATGTCGGGTCTCTGGATAGTTTCTTGTATGTTGATGGATCTAAAAGGTCGTCTATTTTCTTTTGGTAATCCTTCCTGTTGAGTATCGTGGTTGCATTACCCTTGTCTGTAGGTAGAATGACTATGTCTTTGTTGTTATTTAAATTTCTTAGAGCCCTTCGCTCTCTGGCGTTGATATTGTCTTTTGGGGGTCTTGCTTTCTGGAGTATTCGTGATGCTTCCCGGCGTATCTCCTCCGCCTCTTCTGATGGTAAAATTCGAATTGCCGCCTCGATGTTCGCAATGATATCCTCCCGAGGTATATTGATTGGAGTAATAGCAAAGTTCCCTCCTTTCGCTAGTATCGACCTTTCGTCTTCCGTAAGTTGATGTTCCGATAGGTTCACAACTGTTTTTGTCATGTCAAGGGTTGCTGTTGCTCTTGGAGGTAAGTCTTTATAGCATTGTTCATACTTTTTCTTTTGCCGGTTGGTTGATTTCTTCTTGGCAGCATCAGCTGATCCAAAAGTTATCATGTCAACCTTTGTCCAGATGCGTCCCTCCAGTCTAGCGCTCAGCAATAGATGTAGATCCATGAGTTCCTTATCGTTTAGTGCCAACTCTTTTCTGGTGTAATGGATTCGCTCCCGTAGCATCGCCTTCTCCGCCCGGTCATATATCCGGTTACTCGCGGCTGTATGAAACAGACGCTTTCTTTGTAGAAATTTCGGGATTACATTTGTGTCCCTGCAGCGTAGCAGAAATGTCAAAGAACACAGTAAGTGGCTTTTCTTTTTTCTTAAATTTTCCAGTCTTCTAATCAATCTCGACGTCTCCTCCCCGTAGAGGCGTCTAATAGTAGAATGTAGGTTTTCTCGGCCGGTATCCATATGAGTTGTGGGTTTCCGGGATGATGGCCCAGGTCTGTTGGAAATTCTTCCAAACGTTTCGTCAACAACTGCGGTTGACATCCTCAGTGGTGTAGTCCAAGTTAGAAGAAAAAGTACATCACATCACTGCACTTCACTTCTGCACTTTTCGACTTCTCGAGCGAGACTGATTTGTCGACTGGAATGTGTCTATATTTAAACTTAAATTTATATCCCCACCCCGTGGTTGAATTGGTGGGGTGTGGTCACTAGGAGAGGGGTTATAATGCCCTCTCTTTCTTTCATTATTATTATTATTCCTGCGTAGTGCCGGATACCAAATGTTGTGTAGCCTTAGATTTTCCTCCTTCCTGTTGAATATATAAGCCCACGAGCCAAATCAAAAACCTGCTCGGTTCAGTTAAAGACCCAAGGGATCCGTTATCCTCGACAGGGGTATATAAAATACCTTGTGAATGTGGCGCAGTATACATCGGCACCACAAAACGCAGCATTAACACCCGAATTAAAGAACACAAGGGCAACTGTCGCAGAGGAGAGACCGAAAAATCGGCAGTAGCTGAACACGCCTTTTCTGAAGGCAATCATAAAATCCTTTTCAAAAACACATTAGTTCTGTCATCCGAGGTACACTATCACTCACGCCTTAATCGGGAAGCCATTGAAATTTTCAAGCATCCAAATAATTTCAACAGGAAGGAGGAAAATCTAAGGCTACACAACATTTGGTATCCGGCACTACGCAGGAATAATAATAATAATGAAAGAAAGAGAGGGCATTATAACCCCTCTCCTAGTGACCACACCCCACCAATTCAACCACGGGGTGGGGATATAAATTTAAGTTTAAATATAGACACATTCCAGTCGACAAATCAGTCTCGCTCGAGAAGTCGAAAAGTGCAGAAGTGAAGTGCAGTGATGTGATGTACTTTTTCTTCTAACTTGGACTACACCACTGAGGATGTCAACCGCAGTTGTTGACGAAACGTTTGGAAGAATTTCCAACAGACCTGGGCCATCATCCCGGAAACCCACAACTCATATGGATACCGGCCGAGAAAACCTACATCCTACTATTAATGTGTATATAATTTGCAAAAAATTTACAACCGTACGAAGCTGGGATAGTACCTACATATACATTCAAATCCATTCAATTCAATATCCATTCGATTTAAATGTGGTATTTCCTGACAATTGCATTGCTTATTAAAATAAATAAATAAATAAATAAATGCGTAATTAAATTAATTATTTTGTGTAAACTTAAATTACCTTCTGCATTAATCAATACATATAATAAAATCGTAAACGAACCGTGTCTGTACATCAATTAAAAAAAAATGTGAAAATGTACATGTACTTATATAGAAGCCAAAAAAAATAGTTTTTAGATTTTTTTTCGTTTGTCTGAGCGTTGGTGCACGCTAATCTCAGAAACGGCTTAACCGATTTGAATGCGGTTTTTGCTTTTGTTTCATTATAATTCGTTTACAAGCGAAAAAGTAAATTTAATTGAAATAATACGCGATATTCTAGAACCACGAGTACGAAGTCACGGGCACAGTTAGTGTAGATTAAAATTGTTATTTAGTCAGAACACATACACGCTAGGTTGCCAATAAATTGATAAAATTGCTGTCATAAACTTTTAATTAATAAATTAATTTAGAAAATTTTCTGTTTTCAAAAATGAAAACTTTTAATCAAAAATGAACTTTTTAATTTGCACATTAGTTTCAAATTACACCCTTTGAAATGATCCCTAGAAATAAATTCAAAGTAAGGAATACAAGTGACGATTCGTATCTCCAAAGACAAAAGAATTGATACGTTAAAATAACCAAACAGCCTAAAGAGGAGATAACTCAATTAAAAACTGTATAATAATTCAAGCACCCGAACAAACTTAAATGTAACGTTAGTTCGAGTTTCAATAAAATCATTAGTGTAAACACGACCTTAGTCAATTAACGGCGCTATTATTTTTGGAAGTAGTACACCGTGAAATATATTTGTCTCGCTCAGCAGCGCGGTTCTCACGGTTCAACCACCCTTTTCTTGTGGTGCAAGTTACAAGATCTTTGTCTACAATTCAAGGTTAATTTCAGACATATAATATTAGTTTGAAATATGAAATTATTCTTCAATAGTATTTTTGTTACTAACCAAAAATCCTAATTTTAAAAAGTATATTACATTGTTTATTTCATAAGTTACTAGCAATCTGCCTCCGGCTAAAAATAATAAATTAGGGAAAATTGTGTAAATTTTCCCTAGTTTATTACTCTTCCCATTAGTAAAAAGTGTACCAAAGTCCGTTGAATGATTTAGAAGAATTAACATAGAAACTGAGAAAGACGGATAGGATTTATCTTATAATATACAGAAGTAATATCATTATGCTTTAAATATTATAATCTTTTTTTTTTATTAAAGATGGGTTTGCTCTTGACCAGCATCTATCCATGTAGGAAGGATGAGGCCGACGATGGAGCGAGCTCACCCAGAAGATGCCTATTCACTCGAACCTTGAAAAGATTTGGGTTATATGAGCTCGGAAATACAGACGCCTGCAGGGAGTTCCAATCCTTAGCAGTGCGCATCACAAAAGATGTTTTAAAGCGCTTGGTCCGAATTAGAGGGACATAGAGTACCTTTCATCCAGAAAAAAGTCCTGTTTTTGAGTGAACATAAAAATAAAAACCAACGCCCGGTATAATTTGTCAGGCGTTATAATTTTATAAGCCAGCTATAAAAATATATATAGCCTGACAAATTATCTGGCCTATCATATATATAAATCAAATAGTTTTTCACAGTGAGTAATGAAATTTCGAAAATAACTAATCTCACACCTTTATCTGACACCAAATGAGTTAAACGTTTACGTAAAGTCATTTCTATGAGCCGAGGGATCACACATTTATATTCAATAAAACTAAAAAGGAAAACTAACTAAATAGTCAAACTAAAAAGTAAGATTTAAAAATTTCTAATAATATAATATTAATTGTAGCCCAAGAACCGTTACAATAAACTACTGCAACATATTTTTGTTCAAATATCTATCTATGCATATAATAAAATCGTAAACGAGCCGTGTATGTACATTAAACATTTTTTCAAAAAAAAAAAAAAAAAAAAAAAAAAAACAATTTCCACACTTTGTACTTATGACACCGAGGTCACAAAAATAGCTTTTAGAATTTTTGTTTGTTTGTCTGTGCGTTTGTGCACTCTAATCTCAAAACAGCTTAACTGATTTGAATACGGTTTTCAGTGATGTATTGTAGCAAGCTTCTCGTAACATTTAGTGGTTTCATTCCAATCGGTTTACAAACAAAAAAGTTAAGCTCTATAATGTATACCGTGCGTACGAAGTTGTGAGCTCAGATAGTATGTAATATTTTCATATTATATAGTCAATGCAAAGGACTTGATGTGGATTTTAAATATAAAATGCGACAGTGAGTTTTTTGTTCGTTATGTTTTCACGCCTTAACTTATCAATCGATCATCATTAAATTTTGCATGCACGTTGTCAGGGATACAGAAAAGGATTTAGTACCTTTCATCCAGAAAAAAGTACTGTTCCCCAAAGATCATCTAAAAATAGCAATAAAAATTCAAGGAATTCTAAAAATAAATTAAATTTATGTTTTAAAGCATATATATTAAATAAAAAATTAAATAAATGTTTTAAAGCATATATAAATGTTTATCAAAAAATTCGAAAAAAAAAAATTTAAAAAACGGGACTAGTGCGATTGAACTCGCGTGAAGAGGGTTCCGTACGATGTTACCTATCCGCACAATATTGATTGATTTACCATGTTATTTTAAAATCATGGACTTCTTATAGGTTTTCCTATAATCTATAAGTAGAAAATTAATTTCTCTATTTTTTTTTCAAAATTTTAGGTTTAGTAGTTTCGGAGATAAGGGGGGGGGGGGTGGTCGGACACACGCACACACGAGTGATCCTATAAGGGTTCCGTTTTTTTATTCGGACTTACGGAACCCTAAAAAGAACTCGATTGCAAAAAGTATTGTTATGACTCACCATGGAACGTTTTAGAAAAACGTTCTCGTCTGTCAACAATTCTCGAAAGTTCCACCCTATAATAAAAGTCACGCCACTCTCCGGTTATTGTCAAAGGAAATTGGTCCTTATGTACACAACATAAAGTCCATAATAAACAGAAATAGCGTCCCCGAACTTTCAATGACCTTGTTTACAATACGTATTTACAATACTTGTTTACTAGTATTTGTTTATTGTTTGTTTGTGTAAATTCGAGATAGATCTAGACGTTTGACGGCGAATATAAATAGGAGAGTGGCAAGGTGGCGGGACACAGTTCGATTCTGCGATTTGAAAGCGATACTTCGGAACTTACCTGCGACAGTAAACCAGCGACTCATAAGGGAATCATTGACGACTCTTGGCAAGTTTAACGGTTTTATCGGACCTTTCGTTTAGCCCTTTTGGAAGTCATCTTGGTTTGTGGAAATAAATAGTGGATTTTCGCCCTTACACGGCAGATTGACTCACCCCACACGTAACAGTGTGTAATAAATAAATATAAATTCAGATTAAATTTAATAATATCTGTTACCGTTTGTTCGTCCTTAACCTTTCTTTTCTTATGGCTTGGGCCATACTCCCAGAGGCCTTAGCACGCATGCGCGCAGTGCTCGTCCCGGGAAGCAAAAACCCCTGACTTGCGTATTACCAACTTTTTTGGCCCAGTTAATTATGCCTAACCAAAGTTTCGACTTTATTTCCAATAATAACAAGTGTTTGGTTCTCACTTAGTTTAGAGGTTATTTATTTCGTTTTTGTTTTTAATTTAAACTGTTTTTACAGTGCGACTAATTAGACCGATCCAATTGGATATAGTTAGCTTACGATTGAATAAATTTAGACCATGCAGATTAACTGCTTTCTGCAGGTATAAACTGAGCATCTGGGCAACCATCCATAAGAGGCTGAAATAAAAACAATTGCTGCTGTGATTCGCTTCGTGAGTAAAAGATGCCAACCGATTCTCCTATTCACACCTTATCCTAATAGGATCTGTAGCGCACTTAGATCCCTATCATATTGCTTATGTTTAATTGAAAATGTCACATACTATCAGATTTCTCATATATACACAAGTATAAACAATCTTAAAGTTTTTTTTTATGTTAAGATCAGTAGACAGACTGACGGTCCACTTGATGGTAGGTAGCTACCGTCGCCTATAACTCAAGCAACGCCACAGCCGCTGCAACTGCGCTGCCGACTACAGTAGGATTAAGGATAAGGGATTAGGAGGGGATAGGGAAATGGGCTCTGGCATCCCTTACTCACTCACCAAAACACAACAGCACACGTGCTGTTATTTCACGGTGGTCTTCTCTAAGGGGGTGGTTACTGCCGCCAGACGGGCTGCCCAAATGACTGCGAAACGCAATGTGCCCTGCCACTACTTTTCAGATCTAGACCAGAGCCAACTTTGAAAAGATTTTTTTTCCAAAATTGACCCTGCCGGGAATCGAGCCCGGGAACCTTAGAACAGAGGGTTATGACAAGCACCCTAACCACTCGTCAAATACTTAATACTTTTGAACTTAAATATCTGCAAAACCCCATTACCAAATTACAAGATATTTTCCCAGTAAAATCTATAATTCCTTCTTATCTAATGGTCGTTAAAATGAAAATACCATACACTAATGGCCCGATCTTCGTAAAAAAACTAATTGATCTCCTTTGAAATTTCGTTGTTCGTCAGATCCTGCCGTATTAAGTTCTATAAAAAAGCACAATCCTAAAACGTAAGTTTACTACTGATCCTTTCTAAGGGATCAGTATCAAATTATCAGTTAGAATAATAATCCTCTATTATTCAAATATCAAAAACTTTATCTTAAAGCCTGATTTCTTAGGCTTTAACATAAAGTTTTTGAAATATGATAATTTCCTGTTTACACAAATTACCCTGGCTAAATGTTCAGTTATCTTAGAATTAAATGCAACTCTATTGAAATAGCCTTTGTTTGAGCTCGATGGCGGGGACTGCAGGGATTTCTGGTACCTGGGATTCTTCTTAGTTTTTAATAAAACCTCTGCCTTGCCAGTTAAAGACGTTTTATTGCTTTGTATAATTATAATTAATCTTTACAAATTATTATATGAAAAGACAAAGGAATGTGTATAGATTACACAACACAGACCACTGACAATCCATTTGAATGGCGTCAACCCGAAATAGGACTGACGTCACAGAGGACTTCCGTGTTCGCGTTGGGAGCGCGAACAGCCTTTTTAAGCCTCTAGCACACAGAGACGGAACTGTTTACAATAAGTTTCGATTTCGTATTGTAAACCGTCCGAACGGTATACCGGAAATACTAAAAGATTCGACATTTCAACCGATCGCGGACGCAAAGCGAACAGTACCTCTACCATGAGTTACAAAGACCGCACTCGCTAACGAGAGCGTAATGGAGCGTAAATTATTTATATGGGAAATTGTCAATTTTTGCTTGGTCAATTTTTTGCTGCTTGTATTGCTAAAAGTGTTAATTTTCCATATTTATATGGAAAATGTTTTACGCTCTCGCTAGTGAGTGCGGTCATTATAAACTCATGGTAAAGTACAGATTTCGTTTCGCCTTCGTTGAGCGTGCAATGTGTAAAGCCTAGTTCGCATTATGCTAGTATTTTAGTCTAGTAGCGAGTAATTTAGTAACTAAACGTGTCTGAACACCAAAAATTTAGTCGAGTAGTTTAGTAAGGAATTAAGTCGTGCTGATCCATTTTATTCCATTTTTATCGGGCGATTAGCGCCTCCCACCACGCGTCCGTGCTCACCGGCGCACGGACGCGTGATTCATAGATTGCTTCACAAACTTCAATGATGAATTCG
The DNA here is from genome assembly GCA_910589475.2 of Bembecia ichneumoniformis. Taxonomy (NCBI): domain Eukaryota; kingdom Metazoa; phylum Arthropoda; class Insecta; order Lepidoptera; family Sesiidae; genus Bembecia; species Bembecia ichneumoniformis. Next base: position 2,489,807 of record OU342537.1, on the reverse strand, counting down.
GAAATAGTTGATTTTCCGAATCTAAATATGAGTGTGGGTGTCCTTAAACTACATCCAGTAGCAAGAAAGTATAGAAATTTTGTAATTACAGAAATCGCACTTCTTAAAAGGGTATCTTTAGGCAGAAAATTTACACAACTTTCAAACATTCTCAATCTATCGAAGTATTCTTTGGGATCTTCCAATCTAATTCCTTCAGAAGACAATTAGTAGCTCCTAGTTTAATCCTTCTATCGATCCATTTTCGTATTCATAGCTTCTTTTAATTAATCACACAAATTTCCTCATGTACCTCTTCTAAAATCGCCGTTAAGATTAACTCAATCAGTTTATTTACTTTATTGCGCTGTAGGCTGTTCATCTTACAAAACAACACTCACTTGTAAACTGTACTCGAACAAAGTGCGAACGATTTTGGTGCAGAAGCGAGTATTTTAGCTACTAGATTACTCGCTACTAGACTAAAATACTAGCATAATGCCAACTAGGCTTTACGCATCATTCAAAACCATAGACAAGGATTCACTGTTTCGGTGGTGTTCGTTGCGGAAAGTTTCCGTTCCGTTTCGTTGCAGTGAAATAAAGGCCTTAGTCAATTGTAACCATGTTAAGTTGAGACAGCTTAGCGATATACGTAACCAAGTACGTATATTCATCCTATTACGACCGATTCAGTCTATAAAAAGTAGTATAGTTCTTGCATTTTACCAATTCACGAAACTTTAGTTTGTATAAATAAGTACGTTTTTATGTATAAATATTAGTGCTAGATTTTATATGGTGACTGTATTTGTTTAAAAACGCAACGTCAAATGCGACAATTTGAGGTGCATGGACCTAACTAATTAAGCATTTCAGAAGGTACTATTTTTAGTGTTATTGTTTGATATGAACAAGCTTGGAATTTGACGAGCCCGTTGGATGAGTGGTTAGGGTGCTTGCCTTAACGTACTGTTCTAAGGTTTCCGAGTTCGATTCCCGGCAGACACAACTTTGAAAATGAACTTTCCAAATTTGGCTCTGGTCTGGATCTGGAAAGTAGTGGCAGGGCACACTGCGCTTTGCAGTCATTTGGGCAGCCCGTCTGGCGGCAGTAACCACCCCCTTACAGAAGACCACCGTGAAATAACAGTACGTGTGCTGTTGGGTTTCGGTGAGTGATGCCAGAGCCCATTTCCCTATCCTCCTCCTAATCCCTTATCCTTAATCCTGCTGTAGTCGGCAGCGCACTTGTAGCAGCTTTGGCGTTGCTTGTGTTATAGGCGACGGTAGCCACCTACCATCAACTGGACCGTCAGCCTGTCTGCGATGAGAATTAAACATAATTTAGAAAAAATAATTTAAAGCGTTATTTTATCACCTTATCATTCATAAGTTTGTATAATGTAATCTATACTTACAAAATTGTTTGTCATGACCTACTATCAACACACATCCAAAATTACTAAGTCTAGAAAGCTTGTAGCTGACCTACATATATTTATATCTATATTTATATTTTATAACACTTCACAATTACACACTTAAATATTATATTATCATATTTACAACACATTACAAATTTATAACATACATTTACAAAATATATACAATATTATTAATTGCACACGCAAAGCCGCGCGAAACCCGTAGTATGCTAGTTGGCCGATGATTGTTTACGTTCGCGCCAAAGATGTTGTATTAGTCTGTACCTACAATTATCTTTGGTTCGCGCAACTACCTACGATTTTTATTGTTACCCTCTGACGCGCGGCTTGATAACATTGTTTCAAACAGTCGAATTATTAATTAACTGTATCTATTATCATTGTATCTGCGCTCGGTCCTGTATATCTGTCCTTCAAGTCTGTTCTGAATAAGTGTTGTATTGTGCAAAAGACCAATATAAACATATAAGTGATTGGGTAAGTGAATTTTATTCCGACACACATAACAATCCCCATAAGCTGTTTGGAACATAGCTTCCGCTAAGAAAGGGTTTTTAAAAATTTCAACTCCGCCCGAACCCGGAGGCGGTCGCTAGGCTTTAATCTGTACCAATATTATAAAGAGATAAAGCTTATATGTTTGTTTATTTGTATGTAGGAGGTAATTTTGGAAACTACCCTTTCGATTAAACAAAAACTTTTACCAATAATTAGACATATCAACACAAATACCGTTTCATACAAAATATAATACGAGAAAATGAATTTTATTCGCAATTTTTTTTGTGAATATTTCAGATATATCAAAAGTTATTATTCTATTGAGGCGGAGAAAAATTCAACAAATCAGAGATCATAAAAATTCGTAAAACTATAAATGTTATAAATGATAAATGATGTAACTAACACGACTTTCTTTTATATTATATACCTAGATTTGCTAAGAGAGTGGTTGCTAGAAGACTGAAGATTCTGAAAAGCAGCACCGGATGCCGCTATGGTTTTTGTAGTTTGAAATTTATTAAATCGTTTCTATTTCAGTAACTGGTGGATACGTAATATTCATTAATTGATTGGACAAATTTCGACCTAACAGAGTATTCTACGTTTACTTTACAAACAAGGCTTTTAAAGAGCGCGGTCTTTTCGCTACAAAATTGTTTTTAAAGTGTCTCCTACCCTTATCTAATAAAGTGAGTCGGGCCAGGGGTGTCCAAATTTGAGACTGACACAGCGTTTATTCTTTACCGTTGTGTAGTAAGACAGGCGACTCATTAACACGAGCGGAGCGATTTCGTAATTATTTGTAATCTAATAGCTTCGCCTGTGTGAACAAAAACTAGTCTATGATATTCCTCAGGGTCCAATTTTCTTTGGTGTTGCTTTTTTTATTGATGACAAAGCCCCGTGGTCACTTGTCGAATGGTTAAATAGCTTGCCTTTAGCGCTCTGACTCAAGGGTCCCGTGTTCGATTCCCGGCAGAGCCTATTCATAAATTCGCTGTCATAAATTGGTCAGCCAATCTGGCGGCTTTAACTACTATTTTTACAGAGTCTTCTCTTTAAGGTCGTCTCATGCAGCATATGAGGCGTTCTTCTTCTCTAAGCGCCGTATCAGGTTTCTCCTACGTTGGCGTTCATCCCTCGAAAAGGCCTCTCTGTCACCCGCCACTCGGAACATCTCCTCCACTCCCTCAATTCCTGTCCACCGATGGGTGTTTCGCAGCCTAGATGTTCTAGATGTTTAGGTATGTATAGATAATAAATAATATACGATAAAATGACCTGACATAGGGTATTTGATATGTAAATTGAGATAAAATATATAAAAAGCTTTATATCGCTACTGTATCGTAGCCTTAATGAGCTCTTTACAAAAATATATTTAAGAGTGCTGACACACTTTCATTTAATAATTCTAAATACTAAAACACAGACAACGAATTTATTATAATAACATTTATGTATACACTTTTCTCGTGTTTGTCTCCTATTTAAGAAAGTTCAAATTAAATTTCAAATAAATTGTTAAGCCAGTAATATAATACCAGTTAGCTCTCATGAAATTAACCGCCTAAATTTAAAAACAAAAAAGGTTCTTTTTAATTAGTGAAAATTCGTCGGGCGAATACAAAAACATTTTAAGTTAGAAACGCTTTAGTTTTATTTCTTTTTTGTCCATACAAACTTTGCCATCCCTTTATCTCTTTTGAAACAGCAAGTTTCCTATACATCATTTTTTTAACAAATTATTGTAATGTAAGTGCATTTGAATTAAAAATTTTGAATTAAAACTAAGTGAATTTAAATTTTGAATATGTTAAGTGACCTAAAAAATATTTTGACGGCCCGTTGGATGAGTGCCAAGGATGCTTGCCTAACGTCTCAGGGGCCCCGGGTTCGATTCCCGGCGGGGTCAACTTTGGAAATTTTAATGTAATTTTCAAAAAATGACTCTGGTTTGGATTTGAAAAGTAGTGGTAGGGCACACTGCGTTTCGCAGTCATTTGGGCAGCCCGCCTGGCGGCAGTGACCACTCCCTTTATCTTTATCTTTATCTTGTCTTAGTGGCTATTTCTGTCTGCTAGAGTACCAGTATCACGTCGTCCATTGCTGAAATATTGTGATCGCCACGTGAACTAAAGCTCTCTACCTATACCTACCACGTTAAGGAACTGTAGTACTTTTTTGATAGAGGCATTCTTCACATCTTCACAAGCCATTGTGTGGCTTCCTAGGATGTGACTGCGTTTGTGCATCAGAGGGCCACACTCGCACAGGATATGCATTGGTGTTTCTTCTGCCTCATGGCAGAAGCGACACTCTCCCGTACTAGTGAGCCCCATTACTTTAAGGTGCCTATTGAGGCGGCAGTGCCCCGTTAGCGCCCTAGATAGCATGCACAATTTGCTCCTGCTAAGCGACATAGCCTGATTTGTTGCATTTCGACTATAGTCTTTAATGAGCGCTTTGGAATGGTTCAAACCTGGCAAGTCAGTCCAGCGTTTGTAAGATTTAATAAAGCACTGGTTCCATATGGTCCAGCGAGCTAGACTATTTGGTAGTCCGCACATAGGTTCAGGACCTATTAGCCTACCTTTTGCGCCTACACGAGCCAGTTCGTCGGCCAGTTCATTGCCTTCGATCCCCATATGCCCAGGTACCCATCTTAGGACCACTTTGTTCTTGCGCCCTAAGGTATTTAAGTAGTCTACACAGTTTCGCACCAGCTTTGAGACTGTAGAGTCTGAGTCCAGTGCCTGAAGTGCAGCCTGACTATCTGAGTGAATGTAAATTACACGGTTGACGTAGTTTCTTTGCAGGTTGATTTCCGCGCATTCTAAGATGGCGAAAACCTCTGCTTGCACCCCCTTACAGAAGACCACCGTGAAATAACAGCATATACGTGCTGTTGTGTTTCGGTGAGTGAGTAAGGGATGCCAGAGCCCATTTCCTTATCCCCTATCCTTAATCCTACTGTAGCGCGGCAGCGCACTTGCAGCACCTGTAGCGTTGCTTGTGTTATAGGCGACGGTAGCCACCTACCATCAAGTGGACCGTCAGCCTGTCTGTCGACATAACATTAAAAAAAAAACTATAACACCTGTATCAATTTTTCTGTCGTCTTTGGTCTTTGTAGCCTAAAAATATTCCAATACTAATTGAGCAGTTAAACGTAACTGGTCAAAGTGTAACCAAAGCCTTCTCTAAATTTTGAAATTCTATTTAATTTTAGATTTCATATGAGGTTTATAAATAATAATCAGTTGAACTAATGCTCCAATCTATCTTAAGAGTCAAAATATCACCGGAGTGAAAACCTGGCGATAGGCAAATAGGAACTATTTCCCATGCTTCCTCTTATAGACTCTTTAGGACATGTCCCCAGCAGCGACAGCAACAGATATAATACTACAGATCTGTAGCTTTTTTTTTAATTCACAAAATATTGCAAATTCTATTTCTATATGCAACAAGAACAACAAACAGAACTAAAACCGACATCAATATCTACGTACAAATTCAAAGGTACAATTCTGACGAGCTTTATATTTACCTCTATGTACTTGTATATACGTGTAATCTGAATAAGGTATGAGATATAGTACAAGCGATAGTAAGATAGTAAATAGTATGTAAACGATACTATTTGAAAACACGATTTTGAAATGTTGCTATATAAATTTTAATATTCTCTGTTCCTTTATATAAAACGATTTACACCAATAATAACCTTTACAGTCGTAGCATTGACACATACAATACCAAATTTAATGATATGAATGTTTTTTGTAGCAGATTGTCTAATAGGCATGATGACGTTATTAAAGAATCAAAGAATAAATGGTTTTGGACAAAAATATATGTTGAAAGGAGTCTAAGAAATTACTTATTTTTTGTATTAAAATTGAGATTAATAAGATTTTCAATAAAATAGAAGTATAAATAACTGCAATTGGCCATGTTAACTGAAACACCAATCAGAGCGAATGAAGTCACGCCCAGGTAAGTGCCATCGTGTTGCTTGACTTTGCTTTGACAGAATGAAAAAGAGTGTTTTCGCGCGTAATTCAAAATAGATTTAAAAACATTAAATTATTCGCGTTGAAATTTAGTATTTTGCTGAAATATTGTTTTTTTTTTTTCGGATATGGTAGACGTGTATCTGCATTATGGAAGGGAATTTCAAAATCTGTCATCATGCCTATTATAGAGTTAAACTGCGAAATAAGCTTTCAATAGTTCCTTGAATATTTATCATGGTACAATGTATATTTTTTAATTCAATCTTTAAAATGTTTATTTATTAATTAGAATTTAATTACATTAACATTTACATTTGTTTTGTGTATGGAACTCTAAGTCTCTTAGTATTTATTTATATATTAAAAAGAAAATGTATAACGACTGTTTGTTTCCTAAATAAAGAGAAAAAGAAAAGAGAAAAAAATATGAAAAAAAAAACCTCCTTAATAGAGGCAGGCAAAACAGATTCCGCAGTCATTAATAAAGCAGTCTCTTATCCTTTATTCTGTTAGCAACTCACTTGTATTCACTTCCATATTGAGGAGGTTTTTTATGTTAACACCACTACACATCGTTAAGTGATCATTAATAGTTACTCAAGACCTACGTCGGTTAAGTAAAAAGCCAAATTCGACCAACTAGGCTTTTGCTGGCATTAAATCTAAAGAAATTAAATTAAAGAATCGTTTGGCTTGTTAGACTGTAAACATAGCGCGAGACATCATCGCTTTCTGTGTACTCGAATATTTCGTCAGTTGAATTTTTAACGAACTCTCCCCCGAGCAAATTGAAAAAGTCACCCCGTGACTAAATTCACAACCCAGTGTGCGGCGAGATTTTCTCTATCAACTGTTCCCCTCCTAAGAAGTTTGTTACAAGTTTTCGTGCGATTGTTTAAGAATTTTTATAAACTGAAAAAAAGTCTTACTACAAGGCGAGAGGGTTCATAAAGGAAATTAGTTGAGCTAAAGCCACAAATTACATTTTTATGTATATTTTTAAGTATATCTTTCTCTCGGTGCCTCAAGTCAAGGTTGACCGTCATGATTAACTGAAGCAGACATCTTTTTTTTAGTATGTGTGTAGACAAGGTGTAGGTGAAAGTGTGCAAGATAATATCGTAGCTTTTTCCCAACTATCCGTTTTTTATTGGACACGTGTACAATACGAGTGATCCAATAAATACGCGAAATTGATCCAATTTGGCGGCTATGACGCGATGTATAGCCCCACCCACTAGCTCACGTGTTGCCTGACAAGCCAATGAGCGGTCACTCGGTCAGTACTCGCATGACCGTGATGTGACGCTGTACGTACTCATAAGAATAAATAAGAATACGCTGTACATCTAGCGTTTGTTTCCTTTGTGCGTGTTTTAGCTGTCCGTCGAAATGGAGAAGACGCCAAGACGACCTTCAACCTCTTGTGTTATGAAAAAGTTGATCGCGTGATATCACTACTGAGGCTCTAGTATGAGTTTACGATACTACACCAATACTACACTCGCTAGCGAGAACGTAAAACTTTTGTATGGGAAATCGTGAACTGTCAATGTCAAATTATCAATTTTCCATATAAATGTTTTACGCTCTCGCTAGCGAGTGTAGTATCGTAAACTCATGCTAGAGCCACTGATCGTCGAAAAACTGTGCGGATTATTTAAATCAACAGTGTACACAATTCTAACAGAAAAAAATACAAGGTCATGCTGTTGGTTTTTTTGATGTACAAGGTGTTGTTCACATTGAATTCGCTCCTCAAAGGCAAACAGTAAATGCTGCCTTCCACATCACGGTTCTCAAGCGCTTGAGACGTAGTAGCGGGCGTAGTGGCAACGGGTGGATTCTCCCCCATGACAACCCACTCAGTCCATTCAACGTTTGTTTAGGGGATCGGACAGTAATCAGATTAAAATCTAAAATGTACTTAGAAAGAAAATATATAATTTTTAACGATTATTTATCGAATAATAATTTAATATAATTCATTTAAATATTTTTAAATGAAGAAATAAAATTTTATTATTTACAATATTTTTAATCTATCCTGGAACACCAATCACAGTGCGTGACGTCATTTGTTGGCAATCATTGTCTTATGCCAATATGCAGCTGTTTTGTTATGATATTATCACAAATAACGTTACGCGCTCTCATAAGAACTATCGTGGCGTTTTGGCGGCATTTTCAAACAAACAATATTAAAACATGATTTTGAGTACCTAAAAGGCTATAAATATATAAAATAGTATTTTTCATTGGAATAAATATCGATGAAGATTAATTTAAAACACTTTCTGAAAATTTGTCCGATCCCCTATTTTTGAGGAAAAATTCAATAACTATCCTTGAACACTTTCCTTGTTCGCCAGATCTTGCCCCGTCTGAGTTTTTCATTTCTCCAAAATGCAAAATGGTGATGAGGTGACACCACCGGGAAGATGGGGAAACAATAAAACAAAAAACGACGAGGAAACTAAAAAGCCTGTGACTTTCAGAGGATGCTTTGAACAGTGGAAAAGATGATGGTACAAAAGTGCCTAGCGACGAATGGAGATTATTTTGAAGGAGACAAAATTAATGTAGATGAAATTTTTTAAAATAAAAGTTATTATGAACCTAGTTAGCTCATTTATTGGATAAACCTGCGTACATTTAAGGCTTTATTAGGCACACCTACGTAGTGGCAGAACATACTGCGTTTCGACCCCGACTGGCGGCAGTAACCATCCCCTTACAGAAAACCACCATATTGTTTCGTTTCGGTGAGTAAGGGATGCCAGATCCCATTTCTCTATCCCTTCCCAATCCCTTATCATTATCCTGCTATGGTCGGCAGCGCATGTGCAGCGTCTGTGGCGTTGCTTGCTATAAACGACGGTAGCCACCTTCCATCAAGTGAACCGTCAGCCTGTCTGACGATCTTAATACTATAAAATATTATCATCTCTTCGCCTCGTGCCACGTAGTCACAACACTTTGGTTATCGCACATTTGATCCATTTACTTACAATATTTACTTACAATACAATAAACACTAAAATCACACACAAAGAATATTAAAAGATACTAAAAACATATTTTGCAAATAATTAAAACTCGAAATAATAATAAAAACTCTAATCTCATTTTATTATAATTAAAGTTTTTTTTATGTTATGTCGACAGACAGGCTGACGGACCACTTGATGGTAGGTGGCTACCGTCGCCTATAACACAAGCAACACTACAGGTGCTGCAAGTGCGCTGCCGACTACAGTAGGATTAAGGATAAGGGATTAGGAGGGGATAAGGAGATGGGCTCTGGCATCCCTTACTCACTCACCGAAACACAACAGCACGTATGTATATGCTGTTATTTCACGGTGGTCTTCTGTAAGGGGGTGGTCACTGCCGCCAGGCGGGCTGCCCAAATGACTGCGAAACGCAGTGTACCCTACCACTACTTTTCAGTCAATTTTGAAAATTACATTAAAATTTCCAAACTTGACCCCGCCGGGAATCGAACCCGGGGGCCCTGAGACGTTAGGCAAGCACCCTTGCCACTCATCCAACGGGCCGTCAAAAATATAAATAAAATCGTTTGTCCTGACTCTCTATCAACGCACAGCCAAAACTACTAAGTCTAGAAAACTCAAATTTGGAACATAATTATGTTTATTTTTAAACGCAAGAATCCACTAAGAAGGGATTTTTGATTTTTGAAGCCGAATGCGTACTCAATAGGCATGATGACGGTATTAAAGAATCAAAGAATAAATGGTTTTGGAGAAAAATATATGTTGAAAGGAGTATAAAAAATTACTCATTTTTTGTATTAAAATTGAGATTAAAAATATTTTCAATAAAATAGAAGTATAAATAACTGCAATCGGCCATGTTAACTGAAACACCAATCAGAGCGAATGACGTCACGCCCAGGTAAGTGCCATCGTGTCGCTTGACTTTGCTTTGACAGAATGAAAAATCTGATGAGATGTCGGTGACGTCACGGTTCATCAGACGCGACGCCATGACACCTAAGAGCGTTTTCGCGCGTAATTCAAAATAGATTTAAAAACATTCAATAATTTGAGTTGAAATTTAGTTTTTGCTGAAATATTGTTTTTTTCGGATATGGTAGACGTGTATCTACATTATGGAAGGGAATTTCAAAATCTGTCATCATGCCTATTCAACTCCGTACGAAGCCGAATGCTTACTCAATTCTATCTGTATAAATAAAAAAGTTCACTCGTGTAGCTACCACACCGAGTGAAGGTGTAAAAAATGAAAATATAGACCAACCTATAACGGATTAATTGGAATAGCTCTAAAAAGAGCTTGTCACCATTCGCTCTTCTCATTCATTTTAAACCTTTTTGTGTCCTTTTTATAATGTGACCTTTTTATCTACTTATATTACATATTACACCGAACGGCGGGATTTCAAATGGAAAAAGAACAACAGAATCAAAGAAAAGTAAAAAGGAAGATTGAAAGGTTTTTTCACGGGAAAGAGCATTCTGGAGAGAGAATCTTAAAAGGGAACGTGTACGGAATATATATATATATATATATATATATATATATATATATATATATATATATATATATATATATATATATATATATATATATATATATATATATATATATATATATATAATAAAAGAGATTCAGATTTTTTAAAAAGGAATCAGAAAGGCGATCGAGCTGACGATTTTATGATTATCACATCCAGACTGAACGAATCCAACTCTTATTTTTATTAAGTCGACGAGATCCGCTTATACTCTATCTTTACTTGTGATCCTGTCGGAAAAGAGAATAAAGCTACTCCAACGGAAGATCCAACGGAAGACGGAAGAGTGGAATCGAAGAGTTGCCTGTGTAGGCTGCTGCTGACTCCTATTCATCCTTAGTCGTGAATCCAGCGATAGTGGTTAAATAAATATACAAAACCACGCTGATTAAAATTAGATTTAATTAGATTTAAACTGTTATTTAATCAATTAAATTAAATAACAGATTAAATGGACAATACTTGAACCATTGCTCCATGATTCATATTGTATTGACCACCAAGTCATGATTTATTTATTGTTTAGTGTGTAAGATTTTAATGTATTATTATGTACATATTTTATTTTATTATCTTAATTTTCAATTTTATTATGATTATTATGACCCTCGATGGTTGATATAAATTAAATAAATAAAAATAAATTATATAAAAGCCCTTTTCAGAGCTATTCAGATTTATCCATTAATGAGTTATCTATATATTCATTTCATTCGGTGTAGTACATCTAGCAATGAATATATGGATTCGATAAATTTCTCATGGTCATAAAACAAAAACATATACCAAAAACAATTTGGTACTACGCTGATCAACAGTAGTAACAGTGTGTGCGGGGTCCTACTTATATCCTATTGCATTAAACTGCCATTTGCACTTTGGACTAATTTCAGGGTGACCAGTCCAAATTGGTCAGTATGGACAAATTTGAAACCATAAGAAATACGAAAATTTGTTCTTAGGAACTAAGGCTTCGATTTTCAGGAAGATCGAATCCAGGAAGATAAGTTCGAATCCGGTCAATACTCTGTAAAAAAATGGCAATTAATTTTATTACTGCATTTGATAGAGTAGGATAAAGAATTTTTTTTTCTGTAGAACCTTGAATAAATAATAAAAAACTGATATGATATTAATATTTTATAATTATTTAAATTTTAGGCCTTTCTATGTTTATTATTTGCACTATAGATTCCGTAGCAAAATTCATGACCGACACTATCAACTGCGCTAATAAAAGTTATTGTAATTTTTAGGGATTTGACCTGATTCTATTCCTGGTTGCATATGAGCATATTTTGGAAAAAAAGCTGAAAGCAGTTTTTCATAATTCAAAAACTTTCGGTTTGGAAACTAAAAGTTTTTGAAACCTTAGTTTCTAAGAATAAATTTTCGTATCTCTTATGGTTTTAGATTTTGGAGGTACTTTCGCATATCTATATTTAACATCTAGGTATATATATCTACTCTAAACATATAAAAAAATTGTAAACGAGCCGTGTCTGTACATTAAATATTTTAAAAAAAATTGTACACGTTGTACTTATGTTACCGAGGTCAAAAAATAGTTTTTTAGAATTTTCGTCTGTTTGTCGCTTTGTCTGTGCGTTTGCGCACGCTAATCTCTGAAAAGACTTAACCAATTTAAATGCGGTTTAACTGGTGTATTGTAAGAAGCTTTCCGTAACATTTAGTGTTTGTTTCATTCCAATCCGTTTACAAAGAAAAAAGTTACGCGCCATACCGAATACCACGCGTACTAATTGCGGGCTCAGGTAGTATTTAATAAATCTATACTAATATTATAAAGCTGAAGAGTTTGTTTGTTTGTTTGAAAGCGCTAATCTCAGGAACTACTGGTTCGAATTGAAAAAATCTTTTTGTTTTGATAACATCACGCTACGATAAATAGTATTATATATAAGCAGTGTCCAGTACCGCGCGCCCCATGCGCACGCCGCCGCCGCCGTATGGGCCGCAGCGAAGCGTGGCCGAGTTCAGCTAGTTCATTATATATAGGTGCAGGCACGATCAGAATACGTACCTAGATCTGCCGTTCAACCGACTATGACTTATTATTCCAGCACATTGTTGGTTGTGCCTTGAAATATTCATAGTTTTCCACGTCGAATACCCTAAAACATTCCCCGTTTATCCCTCTTTCCGTTAGTGAAAACCGAATTAAAATCGGTCTACCCGTTCACGCGTGATGCCGTGACCAAGGGAAATGGGGATTCATTTGTATATATAAGAGAAGATATATAAAATCGGTAACATCTAAAGTGCAGTGTAAAAGCTATAAAACCAATTCGATCCGGTCCAATCCAGGGGCTGCTTGTTTTGACAGCGCTGATCCACCTCAGCCCGCTTCCACTACACCGTATAAATCTGTAACAGTAAAGGCTTTTGATTTGAAATACAATAGGGAATACTCAATGGGATCTTTTCTGATTTACTTGGATGATCTCACATCCCGCGCGTAAGTAACCATCACTCTCTGTCACAGTGTCTCAAATTTTATTACTTATAAAATAATAATACACTTGCTAAAGAACTCTGTTTATGTAAGTAAATTGTGATGTAAAATACATTAAAATTCTTCCAGATTAAATAACATAAAATATATGTTTTGTTGTAAAACATGTCCACATTATTTAACATTGCTGTATAAAATTACAACAATATGACAATGTTCCTTAAAATGTCTATAATAGGGGATCGGACAGTAATCAGATTAAAATCTAAAATGTACTTAGAAAGAAAATATATAATTTTTTACGATTATTTATCGAATAATAATTTAATATAATTCATTTAAATATTTTTAAATGAAGAAATAAAATTTTATTATTTACAATATTTTTAATCTATACTGAAACACCAATCACAGTGCGGGACGTCATTTGTGGGCAATCATTGTCTTGTGCCAATGCAGCTGTTTTATTATGATATGACCACAAATGACGTTACGCGCTCTCAGATGAACTATCGTGGCGTTTTGGCGGCATTTTCAAACAAACAATATTAAAACATGATTTTGAGTACCTAAAAGGCTATAAATAAATAAAATAGTATTTTTTTATGGGAATAAATATCCACGAAGATTAATTTAAAACACTTTCTGAAAATTTGTCCGATCCCCTATTCAATTGGTCTGTGCCCACGACTTAATGCGTTGAAAAATGACAACATAGCAATATGAGTTATAATGACATATTAAATCTATACGATGACGGTGGCGTTAAAGTAGCACCGAACGTATCTTAACTAGGAAATGAGAAATATTGTTTTTGTAAAAATAATTACTATAATAATAAACCACCATTCTTAGCAAGCATATATTTGCGATCGCCTTTACCTGTTACGGCAAACAGGCTGATGGTCCACTTGATGGTAAGTGGCTACCGTCGCCTATAACACAAGCAACGCCTAAGTTGCTGCAAGTACGCTGTCGACTAGGATTAGGCCGCCAGACGCCACAGTCGCTGCCTTGCCACTACTTACGTATTGGTTGTACGTCTTCACAATATAATTGTTTGTTTTCAAAGAACCATTTATCCCTTCTAAGTCACCATAAATCATCACTCGAAGGGTAGAAGTGATAACCGAGATTAAAAAAAAATAATACAAAATTAAAAAAAAATATCAACAATGATAGAGCATATAAACACTCAAATTTCTTAGCCTAACATCTCATGGCAGAGCCAGCAGTGGTCAGAAGATTGAAGAGGAAAATTCCAAGACGTAACTGCGAATACTAAGCAATTTTTACATATGAGAACTCGTCAGTAATGAGTACTGCCCAAGCCGTGGCACTAAGTAATAGAAGAATTACTTTATATACCCGAGGCGACAGGTTGTAACATAGCGGGGACAAAAACATATATGACTAACCAAAAATATAATTTTTATTTGTGTTTTTATTAAATGTCTAAACAAGTTTTTTTGCTCGAAATATGAAAATCTGTGACCCCTAATTTTATTCATTCAGAAACAGCTAAATATCCAGTTTCACTACTGAATTATGTGATCATATTGTGAACAGCAGTATCGGATAGTATCCACTCGTATCCAGTGATCGGTCACCTAACGGTGACGTTCATCCATCACGATTAGTTCGATTGGCAGTTAGGGACTTTTAACAATTTTGATGAACCCGTCCACAGTTTTTATCACAAAACAAAATTGACGAAGGATTAAAATTGATTGGTACTTATGATAAAAGACATTTAAATTCAAAATCATTTATTTGCTGAATATGATATATACAATTGATTATGTATGTTTCAATACACATATTCAATATTCAATATGCAAATTAAAATCAATAATTAATTAGACATAGTTCGCATCGTTAGCACTAATAATTTCATCACTTAGAAACTCATTGACAGAATAATACGCTTTTTGCATCAGAAGACAATGCGTAAGTGTTTCTTGAACACTAAACATATTTCTGATAGTAGACATAGTTTTTGAAAATTCATTTTGTACTAGCGACCCGTTATATATAAAATTATATATAAGTATCTTTCTCGTTAAATGCTCTTTCCAATAGTAAATTAGTAATAGTTTAGTAGTGGCAGGGCACACTGCGTTTTCGCAGTAATTTGGGCAGCCCGTCTGGCGGCAGTAACCACCCCCTTACAGAAGACCACCGTGAAATAACAGCAAGTGTGCTGTTGTGTTTCGGTGAGTGAGTAAGGGATGCCAGAGCTCATTTCCCTATTCACTCCAAATCTCTCATCCTTAATCCTACTGCAGTCGGCAGCGCACTTGCAGAGCTTTGGCGTTGCTTGTGTTATAGGCGTACCATCAAGTGGACCGTCAGCCTGTCTGCCGACCTTAATCCGATTCGTCGTTTAGGAGGAGTTAGAACATACAGACAAATGGACAGACGCGGGTGGCGAATTCAATTAATACTATGTAAAGACAAAGAAGTGCAGCCCATACAAAATACATTTTTCTTTTATTCTGGTTTTAGCTGATACCATACAAAGATTGTTATTATGACGTGTACGCTCCACACATGTAACATAATTTTGTAAATCCTGAAGATGCAGTGAAAGCGTTCGAAAACGCCTCGAAAGAGACCCCTAAAGAAGAATGAGCCTATTGCTTCGGTCAGTGGTTCCATTCCTCTATTCCCACCTGTTCTGTTGAGTAGTTCTGTCGACAGAACTAATGGGATTTTTTTTACCATTAGTATTGCTTGCGATGGTGCTTACAAAGGAACGGAGACACCTTCGAAGTACAATAAGAATACAAAGACGTCCTAGATAATTTAGTTTTCGATCTTTTTTATGTTAAGGTCGGCAGACAGGCTGACGGTCCACTTGACGGTAGGTGGTTACCGTCGCCAATAACACAAGCAACGCCAAAGCTGCTGCAAGTGCGCCGCCGACTGCGGTAGCATTAAGGATAAGGGATTAGGAGTGGATAGGGAAATGGGCTCTGGCATCCCTTACTCACTCACCGAAACAATACACGTGCTGTTATTTCACGGTGGTCTCCTGTAAGGGGGTGGCTACTGCCGCCAGACGAGCTGCCCAAATGACTGCGAAACGCAGTGTACCCTGCCACTACTTTCGAAATCCAGACCAGAGCCAAATTTGAAAAGTTGATTTTTCAAAGTTGACAAAGCTGCTGCAAGTGCGCCGCCGACTACAGTAGGATTAAGGATAAGGGATTAAGAGTGGATAGGGAAATGGGCTCTGGCATCCCTTACTCACTCACCGAAACAATACACGTGCTGTTATTTCACGGTGGTCTCCTGTAAGGGGGTGGTTACTGCCGCCGGACGGGCTGCCCAACTACGAAACGCCACTACTTGCCGCTACTTTCTAGATCCAGACCAGAGACAAATTTGAAAAGTTCATTTTTCAAAGTTGACCCTGCCGGGAATCGAACCCGGGAACCCTAGAACAGAGCGTTAAGGAAAGCACCCTAAGCACTCATCCAACGGGCTCTAAGTTTAAGTTTCTAAAAACTGTCAGTGTTACCACGTAGAATGTGCAAAAATGCATCGAAATATAAACAAAAATGGCATAATTTTGAGGTTACTTACCTACTGACGCATCCAAACACAGCAGAATTCAATGTTTTATTCACAGTTTTGGTTTCTGTCTGGTCACAAGCCACTGTATGTAATCAAATTTTATTAGCATTAATTGTAATCGTTATGCTAACTAATATTATAAAAGCGAAAGTGAATTTGTATATTACGCTTTCACGCCTTAACTACTCAACTTATCGTCATGTTATCAGGGATAAAAAAAAGCATATACCTTTCATTCGGAATAAAAGTACTGTTCACGAGGGATCATCTGAAAATATAAATAGAAAATTCAACGTGTTGACAAAAATAAAATCAATAAAATCAATCTTTATTGCTCACATACAGATGTGAGCAATAAAGATTGATTAAATGTTTTAACGCCTAAGAGATAGGAGGGCCGACGAAATCGCATGCAAAAGCTAGTCATTGTTAGTTTTATACTTATGAAGTATACCGAATCTATATTAATATTATAAAGAGAAACATTTTTATATTGAAAGAAAGAAAGAAATCATCTTTTATTCCTCTAATACAAACAATATATGAACAAATAATAACAATTACAAATAAAACAAGTAAACAAATATATAAACAAGTAACGAGAGGAAAAGGAACCCTGGCTCAGTATACAGTTGTGGCGCAGACCACAACATTGAAAAAAAATATGTATCGTATGTTTGTAATAAATAAACTCAAAAACTATTGGATCAATTTTAAAAATGCTTTTACCTGTAGAAGGCTACATTATCAGTGAGTAATCTCTATTATATAAAAATTAATCCCCATTTCCCTTGGTCACGGCATCACACGTGAATGGGCAGACCGATTTTAATTCAGTTTTCACTAATGGAACGAGGGATAAACGGGGAATGTTCATATATATAAAAATTGCACCCCGGGCGGAGCCGGGGGCGGGTCGCTAGTATTTTATAAAGAGACGCGGACTAGTTATTTATAAAGTACTAGCGACCCGCCCCCGGCTTCGCCCGGCGTGCAATTTTTATATACATATAAAAACATTCCCCGTTTATCCCTCTTTCCATTTCCTTATCCCCTGCTAATCCCTTATCCTTAATCCTACTGTAGTCGGCAGCGCACTTGCAGCACCTGTAGCGTTGCTTGTGTTATAGGCGACGGTAGCCACCTACCATCAAGTGGACCGTCAGCCTGTCTGTCGACATAACATAAAAAAAAAAAGTGAAAACCGAATTAAAATCGGTGTACCCGTTCACGCGTGAT
The DNA here is from genome assembly GCA_910589475.2 of Bembecia ichneumoniformis. Lineage (NCBI taxonomy): Eukaryota > Metazoa > Arthropoda > Insecta > Lepidoptera > Sesiidae > Bembecia > Bembecia ichneumoniformis. Next base: position 2,471,993 of record OU342537.1, on the reverse strand, counting down.
GCCGTCACCAAGGGAAATAGGGATTCATTTTTATATATAGAGATAGATTTATTACAATTGCTTTGAATTATAAATTATAGTTATATATGATGTATAAAAGTCAATTGAAAGCAGTTATTTGGGGGCTCGCAAGGGATCAACGTGGCGAGATCTTCTATCCTAAACCCGTGAATCATTAATAGATTTGGAGATAGACAACGGACTCAGGGGAGGCAATCAATTTCGCTAAGTGGAAAGATGCCTTAACGTACTTATACATTACGCTGCCTGGCTCTTAATTGAAAGGTAAATATGGCATCGTTAGATGCTAATAAAGAAGTAGCGAAAAGATACCTAGCAGTTCGAAAACCAAGTACTGACGATGTTTAATTTTATTACAAAAAATCTATAATGTTATTAATTTGAACAAAACATAATTTAATATAATACCTATGGCTTATAAAATTAATAAATAAGATAATTAATTTTTTACATATAATTAAATAACATTATTAAATTATTTTCATTGTTTTTGACCACACACTTATCTTACCTTCCTCAAAACTGATCTACTCAGAAGGTATCCTCAAACTGGATCATAAGAAATCGACCCAGTCAGAATCAATTCTCCTATTATATCAAAATCTAAATCTAAATATTTATTTATCAATTAGGTTTCTCCAAGAAACTCTTATGGTCGTCATTACCAGGGCAAAAAAAGCCAAGATGACGATCCTGAGAAGAAACCCCGAAAGAAACTCAGGATACTATTCTTTTTGTCATCTTTAAAATATAAAATTATGACAATTAGATACTCTTAAGTAATGCTTAAATCAAAGTACATATACGATACTAAACATAGTTAGAGCTCCGAATACAGGCTTTAATTCCAGGCTTCATTGTCGCTCAAATAATCAGTGACCTTATAAGGATATTTATATCCTTATAAGCCTTTCGAGTGGAGTTTGGTTTTATTGACATCTTTAAATTTATTTATAGATAAGGCTCTGATCATAATTATATAATTTGATTTGATATTATATAATTTGACTACCTCCCCTTGAGATCAAATAGGTGAGCTCTCAAGTTAAAACCAAGTAGTTATGATTCAAAAGTCCTGAAATTATTATTGGACCCAAATTTGTATTGAATATTTCCTATTCTATAAGTTTTTTAATATTCAAAGAGTTCGTTAAATTGTGATTGGCAAGTGCCTTTGGAATTTAGAACAACATCCAATACATAGAACGGCAGGTGTCACGATATGAATTATGCAGATCTCCGTTCGAACAAGGACTGTTTCTTTCTTTTTTTTTTCGTAACGTTGATATAAAATTCTATTTGTATACTGAAAGTGGCATAGATTCTTTGGGCACTCTCTGGGACTATTTGGGACGTCAAAGATAAAAACCTTTTTGTCTACCTCCCTCTTTCACCCTCTTTTCACGACTTAAACCTGAAATCAATCATAATGTTTTAACTATGATCTATTTAACTGGCGCACTCTTATGGTGCTTTTCCACCAGAGTTGTGCTATGCTACGTTGCTATGGATGCGTTTGATATCCACCAATCATATTCACTGGTCCACATAGCATAGCATAGCACTGTGGGTTCAACTAAGCTATGTTTTTTATATTAATGGATACGTACGCTGGATGCTTTCACATCCTCGCAGCATAGCTGCTTAGAACATCTCTGGTGGAAAAGCACCCTTAAGGTGCGTTTCCACCAGAGATGTGCGAGGATGCGTAGCGAGGGATCTACTTTTAAAGAACCAATAGAATCGCTTCATTTACCTTGCCTCGTTCAGCACAGCTCTGATGGAAACGGCTTGGCGGAGCGATTTTTGTAAGTACAAAACAAGCGAGAGATGTGTTGCGAGGAATTTGTTGAGAGGTTTGCGACAACCAGCATCACCTAGTCCGCTATCCCCCCCCCCCCCCCCACACACACACACTTCACATCTTCGCAACGCATCCTCACGCGACACATTTCCCTCGCACAGCTTTGGTGGAAACCCCCACACACTTTCACAGCACAGCTAGACATCCTCACACGATACATTTCCCTCGCACATCTCTGGTGGAAACGCACCCTTATGCTTGGGGTCAGTTCACACCGAAACATCGTCGCGACACGACGATGTTTGAAGAGGCAAAGTTATTTGACATAACGTCGGTGCCATTTTCATATACTCACTGAACTGTGTACTTTTTTGTGTAGTAAATAAGTTCTATATTTTATTGCCAACTTAAAACGTACTCGCTGCGTTATTCAAACTTCAATGAAATTACATGATTTTTTAATTATATTACGTAAGTACATACTAGTTATGACTTATTTAGAGGTCGATAGGCGGGCTGACGGTCCACTTGATGGTAGGCGGCTGTGTTTATACAGCAGCAACATGAAATGGAGATGCAACTGCCCTGTAGATTTTGAAATCATCATTATCATCGTCAACACCGACGCCACCGACTTTGATATAAATTAAGGCGACGCGTTGGAAATTTTGGTCCCAGGGATTTAGATTTTTCTCAGCAATGACAAAACATATGAAAGTGGTGTTTGGTAATCTGTTTCTTCATGTCACTGACTTCATTTCGTCAGTTGGATTACACGATTGGTAAACTTTTATAACAGAGAAAAAAATTTCAAAGAAACCTCTTTTAAAACACAGATTTACATTTAAAAATCGTTTTGTCGCATGCGACCTTACGACATAAGCAAGCCTGCTCTCGTTTTCGTATGCAATCAGAGCCTTATTAATTGTTTATCGCTGCGTCGCCTTAAGGATAACGAATAAAAAACTTTCTGTTATTTCAAGGACCGTTTCGGCGCGGGTTTTTATTTAAATTATTTATTAGTATTTTGATTGTCTCTAAAACTCCAGTTGAGAATTATTGTGATGTGCGGAACGTAGTGTGCCCTGCTACTGCTAAAATATGAAGTTAATGTTGCCAACATAAATTAATATTTCGACGCGCGTTTCTAGTATTCTATAGAATCTACGTTTGTCAGCTCATTTGTAATTCCAAAGATTCGAGAGCATAAGAATTCATGTCGTAATGCTATCCATCTTTCATCAAGGCGCCTTTGATTTTGAATTCACTTATTTTGCGTATTAAATTTATGATTAATTTCTGTAAGTACTGTTTCCATTATTCATGTTAATGTAATTGTTTTAATCGTGTTTTTTTACATCGGACTGACCTTGAGTGAATTTCCTGTGACCTTGATTTGCAGGCAAAGTTTACTATACTGTTTTAATATTTTATCTTGCGGATTTCTTTGGGACCTTTAATTAAAGCGTTCTTAACTTAACCACTTGTATGCCGGAAGCCGAATTACCCTTGTCTGCCAGCGCTTAAATTTATCATTTCAAGTGCCATTTTCCATGATATATACAGGTTGTTCAAATTTCAACCGTTTTTACCGATTGAACTACTGACTCTGACTGACCTAATTGTTCTCCCAGAAGGAGTCATGGGGGTTTTTTTTACAATGATTTATTAATAACGTGGATCCACGTTCCGGCATACAAGATGGTAACAAAGGCTAAATACTAAAAACATCCATTGTTTAATGAAGATGCTACAAGAAATAGACAAGACAATTGCTTTGAAAAAAAAATATTATACTTAAGAATAACCAATTGTATTAATTAGAATTTTCGCTAAAGTAATAGAAACTCCACAAAAAAAAGTTAGAACAAAGAAGAATTTGACATGTATTGAAAATTCTCTCGAAAACGGCTTATTGCGCGCATATCAATCCTGTGCCTATTAATAACTTAATGTCAGTTTAAAAAATTGTATAATTGAAATTTTTTTTGTGTATTGTTCTAATGGTAAAAATAATAAAAACACAATTTCTAGGCCTGTTGAATTGTCTCCGCCTGCGACGAGTTCTAATGTAAATGTCTAATGTAATGTGAAGCCCTTAAATTTAAAAGACTTGCTTTTTGAGATACAGTCATACAAGGACGGTACAGACGAGTACCAACTACTTTCCATTTACAAATTCAAAAGTTGAGAACTTTTACAAAACACAGAGGACAAAAAGTATCCTATATTGAGAAAGCAGGACACGGTCCATTAACTTGCCAAACTCAATTCAATATTTTTAACCTTTTTCGCAGTTTCAAGTACCGAACTGACTTCTCAATTTTGTCCTGACTAAATATATAATTGCTATGCAAATCTTATATATATATATAAAAATGAATCCCCATTTCCCTTGTCACGGCATCACGCGTGAACGGGTTGACCGATTTTAATTCGGTTTTCACTAATGAAAAGAGGGATAAACGGGGAATGTTTTAGTATATAAAAATTGCACCACGGGCGAAGCCAGGGGCGGGCCGCTAGTCTATATATATAAAAATGAATCCCCATTTTCCTTGGTCACGGCATCACGCCTGAACGGATAGACCGATTTTAATTCGGTTTTCACTAATGGAAAGAGGGATAAACGGGGAATGTTCATAAATATAAAAATTGCACGCCAGGGGCGGGTCGCTATTATAAAATAATAATTGATCAACACCCACCATAGGTGTAAACGTTTGATCTCTCTTTTTCTATAAACGTTTTATGTGACTTATAATACCATAAAATAGTGACTATTCTATGTAAGAATATTAATTACTAACTGAGCCCACAACTTCGTACGCGTGGTATTTGGTATAGCGCGTAACTTTTTTGTTTATAAAATGATTCAAATGAAACAAACACAATGTTACGGGAGGCTTAACATACATAATGCATATATTTAGATCTGTAAAGCCGTTTCTGAGATTAGTGTGCACAAACGCACAGACAAACAGACAAAAATTTAAAAAAAACTATTTTTTTGACCTCGGTAACATAAGTACAAGGTGTACAAATTATTTTTATGAAAAAATATTTAATGTACGGACATGGCTCTTTACGATTTTATTATATGTGTAGATATAGATTGTAGAATTCCTGTTTTAGTTCATTTTTTATGGTAAGCCCGACTGACAAGCTGATGGTTACTTGATTGTAGATGGCTACCATCACTTATAATACAAGCAACGCTACAAGTGCGCTGCCGACCATAGTAGGATTAAAGATAAGGGATTAGAAAGGGCTAGGGAAATGGACTCTAGCATCCCTTGCTCACTCACCGAAACACAACAGCACACGTGCTGTTATTTCACGGCGGTCTCCTGTAAGGGGGTGGTTACTGCCGCCAGACGGGCTGCCCAAATGACCGCGAAACGCAGTGTGTCCTGCCACTACTAAGGCCACATCGGTACAACTTTGGGATAATGGTCTGCTTTTCTGAAGACATAAAATTACATTGACATTGCTTCTGCGGTGAACGGGACATTCGCCTCGAATTTCATCCATCATTATTAGAGCACTCAATGATATTATAATATATAAACCGAAACATCATTGAGAGCACTTATATCTCGAAGGAAGTTTTATTTTGCGCAGTGAAGAAGAAAATCGTTGAAAAAAAAAAGAACAAGGAAATGAACATTTCAAATAACATGCTCCTGATGTTTGTGTTAAATCAGAGGTTTCCAGACTTTATTTCTCATAGAACACTTTCAAAATTTTGCTGGTTCCGGTGGACCCCTTGCAGCTACATATCTACCATATTCCCAAAACTCGACAAAAAATGTGAAGATTAGATCTAAGTATAGAAATTTGCCTTGCGCCTGAGTTCCTAAATGAAATAGGAATCCTAAGTGGGGAGTTTTCGAAATGAAATAAGTGAGAATTGTTGGTTAATTAATTAATTGACTGTGCTGTTAGTAGTGGATGTCAAAAAAGTAAAGTTGGCCAATCAAATAAGGGATTCCCAACGTAGACCCCCGTCGAGTCTCCCATGGACCCCTGAGCGTTCACCTGGACCACTTTGGGAACTAAGGTTAAATAAATTATCTCATTAAAATATTTCTATTCTACAAAATGTTTACCCTTGAACAGGTCACAGGACCTGTCTGATCTTAAAAGAGTTATTATTTAAATTGACATCCTCAGGAACATCTCTTTCAGGACCAGACTCGCGTGTAATGAATAAATTCCACAGTTTACATGGTACATTAGAACGCTTCTGATTTCTAATATTATGCTTACATGTATATCAACACATTACGTGTATACTTAGATGGGTTACATTTAGATGTCTCTATCTTGTCTTAATGGAAATTGTCAATTTATGCTTACCGAGGGGTGAGAAGTACCATCTCCATCTCGTCATGAGGGACAAGATTGCAGGGCGAAGAGGAGTGGGCAGAAGACAGATGTCATGGCTGAGAAACATCGTCAATGGACTGGAATTGCAGGAGCGAAGGAGCTGTTCCGAGTGGCGCGTGATAGTAAGGCCTTTTCGAGAGTGGTTTCCAACGTCGGGGAGAGAAACCTGATGCGGCACTTAGAAAAGAAAATTATTTTATTTATTTATTTATTTATTTATTTATTTATTTATTTTATTAGGAAGCCAACGCAGTATACAATCATCCTTATACGTAAACACATTCAAAAATTCATTTATAATATCGTATACTCCACTTATAGGCTAACTTGGCATGCATTAAGACGACAAGAACAAAAAAAAGATTAAAATTAAAAAAAAATAAACCAATAATAAAAGAATAAAAAACAAAAACTCATAAAACAACAAACCATTATGCAGTACGTGATAAAAGAATTTTTTTAACCCTTCTTTTAAAACATGCGGAGGAATACTGAAAAATATCTACACCAGTTCCCCTAATTAAATTATTGTAGGTGACGACCATTCTGCTCAAGGGAGCGGCTCCGCCCAGATTAGTTTTGGCGATTCTAGGCCTGAACGTTAGCCTATTCTTAATATGCGACCTAGAATTACTCTTTGGTACCGCCAATCGCACCCTGCTCAGCAGATTTGGGCAATCGATCCCTCCATCCATAATATTTTTTAAGAATGAGAGATCAATATAGTCCCTGCGATTGGACAGTGACAATGTTTTATATAATTTTAAGAGATCAGTGTAGCTGTTAACTTTTTTTAACATTTTGTCCTTGTATGCTAAGTGTCGTAAAAATTTCTTCTGCACTCTCTCTATCCTATTCTTATGTATTTGATAATACGGACTCCATGCAACAGAACAGTATTCAAGTCTGCTTCGTATCATTGAGTTAAACAGTGCTAGTTTGGTAGAAGACTTTTTAAATTCCTTTGTGTTCCTAATAATGAAACCCAATAATTTTAATGAATTTTTAGTTACATTATCGATATGAGGTAAAAAACTCAATTTACTATCTATAATTAGGCCAAGATCTTTTATTTGGTCCACATTCTCTAACACATTGTTGTTAATACAATAATCGAACTTAACGTTTTTAATTTTTCTACTGAATGTGATACTATAGCATTTTAAGTGATTTAATTTTAAATTATTTTGATTACACCATATTACAAGCTTATCTAAATCGCTTTGCATATCGATTGAATCATTAATGTCATTAATCTTTTTATACATTTTAAGGTCGTCAGCATATAGTAGGAATTGACAATGTTTAAAGCAATCAGCTACATCATTATATATTGTATTATAGAGGCACTTTTTAATAAAAATAAAGACTAAAAGTAAATTTAAATTTAGTACTAATCCACATAACTATGACGCAGTGACGAAGTAGCCCAATCATTCGAAGGCTCTGTTCCCAAAACGCAGGTTCTAAAATTGCAGTTATATTTGGTTACTCCATTTTAATTGGTTTTTCGATTCACATGTGGTTTGGAAATAATGAATCACTCATTCATATAATTAATAAATTTCTTTACATAGGAACAAGTAAATTAAATTTAGATAATTTAGAAACTATGTGGTCATCACATAATATAATATGTCTAGTAAGTAATATATTTATTTGTCATTTAATAATGTGATATAGGTTAATCCCTAATAAATTGAACTCCACTAAAGTAATAAATAATAAAGCATAAATAATAAGACAATTATAATTATACTAGCTGTTGCCCTCGGCTTTGCACGTGTGGTGTCGTGTTTTTAATAGTAAAAAAATGTAATGACAATTTTTTTTACAAAAAAGGACTTATGTGTTTTTCTCTAATTCAGAACCACTTTTCTGATACTACCGACTTTTGATGAGCCCGTTGGATGAGTGGTTAGAGTGCTTGCCTTCACGCTCTAAGGTTCGATTCCCGGCAAGGTCAACTTTGAAAATGAACTTTTCAAATTTGGCTCTGGTCTGGATCTGGAAAGTAGTGACAGGGCAGGGCACACTGGGCTTCGCAGTGTATAAAAATATGTAGACGATATCGCGAGCAAAACTTAGCAATAAATATTTTTTTCAAAAATATTGGGAGAAATACATTGAGCCCTCTAAACGTTATCCGACTACCATATTTAAGTAATCCAATATGAAGTTATATTGCGTTTTATACCTTCGAGCAACTAGTTTATTTATAAACCTTAAAAGAAGGTTCTAGTGTGTACACTCGAATACGAAATTAATTAAAACATCATTCTAATGGCTCTGCAACATTTAAGCGATTTTTTTATTTTTTTATTAAAGATGGGTTTGCTCTTGACCAGCATCTATTCATGTAGGAAGGATGAGGACGACGATGGAGCGAGCTCACCCAGAAGATGCCTATTCACTCGAACCTTGAAAAGATTTGGGTTATATGAGCTCGGAAATACAGACGCCGGCAGGGAGTTCCAATCACAAAAGATGTTTTAAAGCGCTTGGTCCAAATTAGAGGGATTTCGACAAGGTGAGAATGGTAACCAGCCTTACGTCTGCAAGTCCGACAGAAGAAATGGGAAGGCGGTATGATCTCATGCAGCTCTCGAACACACTCTCCGAAGTACATCTTATAGAATACACACAAACAGGCAACTTTACGTCTGTGCGCCAGGCTCTGCAGCTTAGTTCTTATTAGTGTATCATCGCCAATAAGCCTCCTAGCTCTGCGATCCACCGAATCGAGTGCAGCAAGTTGGTATTTTGCTGAGCCATCCCAAAGGTGACAGCAATACTCCATGCAAGATCGGACTTGTGCCTTGTATAAAGGGAGGAGATGTTAAAGTTTCTTTACGAGCATTGTTTTGTTTAACTCCTAACAACAGTATTAACTTGCATTTGAAATAAGTAAATATACCGAATAAATGATTGGAAATTCTTCCAAACGTTTCGTCAACAACTGCGGTTGACATCCTCAGTGGTGTAGTCCGTGTTAGAAGAAAAAGTACATCACATCACTGCACTTCACTTCTGCACTTTTTGACTTCTCGAGCGAGACTGATTTGACGACTGGAATGTGTCTATATTTAAATTTATATCCCCACCCCGTGGTTGAATTGGTGGGGTGTGGTCACTAGGAGAGAGGTTATAATGCCCTGTCTTTCTTTCATTATTATTATTCTTGCGTAGTGCCGGATACCAAAGACCTGGGCCATCATCCCGGAAACCCACAACTCATATGGATACCGGCCGAGAAAACCTACATTCTACTATACCGAATAAATGCCAAATATTTACGGTACTTTTTAACAAAAACTTCGAAAACAGAAAAAATCTTGAACTCTGTCAAGTCTGATGAACAAGATGGCCAAAATTTTATAGCCACTTACAAACATATCTTAATGACCCACTATTTGCCGCTGAAGTCCAATGCGACATTATTTTGAATTTATTTTGTTGAAGGAGTATATGGCGTTAAATCTATTTTCATATACTCGTACGATTCTATAGATGACAGGCCTAATTGTTACGTGCATTACCACTGTTCAGTTTTTTATCACTCTTAGCCGTCGATGTGTTCGTTGACTTACGGTGGTTTTTGGCCAGTTGTAAAAAACATCATGGCGAAATTGATTTGAACGAGAGGCGTGTGTTTTTCTTTATCGGGAAAAAATATAATTGTTGAAAGTGAATAATATACGGATTTTGAGTGACTTTTGTAACGGTCTACTGGATATACTTTTGTATCCATGTCGCGAAACAATGATTTTAGTTTCGATTAATGTGGATCGGGCGGCGTCGAATGGCGGCCGTTTGAGTTTTGTGAAATAATATTAGCACTAAAGAACTTTTGAATCGTCTGAGAGTCGAATTTCAGATACCGACTAGGGCCTTTAAGGTTAGAAATGTAGCAGAAGACGGTACGCAAAGAAATGGTGAATCCTTTGTTTTAGTAGCAAAGTCTAGTATTCATATTTAATAGTTGATTTGACCTAACAAATCTGGTAGCAGAGTTGTGTGTTTGTTTATTTTGGGCTCTATAAATTGTAGATATTGGCATATTTCCGACAGGAGTAGACGCAAACAACCACGAAAACTTAAAACAGTCTATAGCCTAATGATTTATGAGGTAATATTAGTAAAAATCCCTTTTTTTTGACAAGGAGTAATCCGCTTACAGATTCCCTACCGCTTGGCAAACGATGGGGGTATGTGGGGGTCGCCCAGCACCTGATCATGGCGGCACTGGGAATACCCACTAAAACTCCCCAGTGTCCCCTTGCCCTTATGCGACGTGGATCGTGTTCTGCCGAAGCAACAACTCCGATCCACCTCAAGACTCCGATCCACCTCAGGGATTAGTAAAAATCCCTGCCAATATATACACGTTTTGAAAGTATGTAAACATTAAAATTCTAGCATAATATGAAATTGTAATACGTACGCGACTGTACCAGGCAGTGGCCGAAATCGTTACGTTGAAACTTTAATACAGTCTGACCTTCCTAATATAATTACAGGGTTTCTGAATCAAGAAACTTAAATTTTTAAAGGTGAACCACTTTCTTCGTTGCCTTCAATTATGTACATGTTTATTGAACGCGAAAGAGGAACATTGTTGAAAAAACATTTCTACACCTACAGAAATTCTGAAAAACTAATCGATTGGGATTACACACCCTCGAAGGGTAGAATGTAGCGAGAAATATCTATTGTAAAATCTTATTAACCTATATTCAGCAAATAAATGATTATTATTATTATTATTATTTAACTGGTCTCGTCTCCCCCTCCAAAAGCCAAAATGAGGGGGAGACGGTGTTACCCCCGACAGAAGTCAGTCGGGGTTCAGGACGACAAAGACAGAAACCGACGCACGATCCTGGCCGTATCGAGCAGCACTGCCTTCTGCATTTGGGCCGGGAGGGAACCGCCACGGAATCCCAACCGCTTCAGGTTACTATTGAGGCTGGTTGGGATCAAACTGTTGACGGATATAACGACTGGAATGATTTCAGTGGACGCAACAGCCCACATGTCAACAATTTCGTGAGCCAAGTCGAGGTATTTCCTCTTCTTTTCGGTTTCAGCTTTCACGAGACCGTCATCATGCGGGATAGTTACGTCCACTAAAAACACCCTCGACTGCTCCCGGTCCATCAACACAATATCAGGTCTATTCGCTAGAATAGTCCTGTCTGTGATGATAGGCCGGTCCCAGTAGAGCTTGGCACGGCTGTTCTCAAAAACTGGTTCCGGCGAGTACCCGTAATAAGGAATCCTCTCCTCAATTATTATTATTATTATTATTATTATTATTACATATTTCGTAGGTCTTTCTAATATTATATTTCTGAATATTATTATTTCCTACCAGGCGACTTTTTCCAATAAAATTACTAAATAAACAACATGTTTTTCGTTCTATTTATGAAATTGGGTGATTCATAAATAGAATACACGAGCTTAAAAACAAAAATAGATTACAGAAAATATTCAATTGACTGGCTGACAAAAACGCTGTATCACGCTGATATTTAGAATTAAAACTTTTAACTAAATGATTACTTGATTTATAATTGACTAGCTGAACTCGGCCACGCTTCGCTGCGGCCCATACGGCGGCGGCTTGCGCATGGGGCGCGCGGTACTGGACGTAGCGTGATGTTATATAGCCTATAGCCTTCCTCGATAAATGGACTATTCAAAACAAAAGATTTTTTCAATTCGAATTAGTAGTTCCTGAGATTAGCGCATTCAAACAAACAAACAAACAAACTCTTCAGCTTTATAATATTAGTATAGATAATTATTGTTTGTGTTACCATAGATAAAGCAATATTATTATGCTATATAGATATCTCTTTCCGGCCGAGAATGTAGGTACCTGTTTTTGTTATAATAGGCATGATGACAGATTTTGAAATTCCCTTCCATAATGTAGATACACGTCTACCATATCCGAAAAAAATAATATTTCAGCAAAAAACTAAATAATTTCAACGCGAATTATTAAATGTTTTTAAATCTATTTTGAATTACGCGCGAAAACGCTCTTAGGTGTCATGGCGTCGCGTCTGATGAACCGTGACGTCAACGATATCTCATCAGATTTTTCATTCTGTCAAAGCAAAGTCAAGCAACACGATGGCACTTACCTGGGCGTGACGTCATTCGCTCTGATTGTTGTTTCGGTTAACATGGCCGATTGCAGTTATTTATACTTCTATTTTATTGAAAATCTTATTAATCTCAATTTTAATACAAAAAATGAGTAATTTTTTAGACTCCTTTCAACATATATTTTTCTCCAAAACGATTTATTCTTTGATTCTTTAATACCGTCATCATGCCTATTACCTACGAAATCTTTTGAGAGATGACCGGTGGTAATTATTGCTGCGTCTTTGGATGCCGAAACAACTCAATAGGGAACATGCACTTTTTTTTTAATATTTTCATACGATAGGTTATATCGTAATATAACCGTAAAATATTCAGGGTCAAAAAAAAACAGAAATTTAATATAAAAAAAGATGTTAAAATTAACTAACAGCTGCCCTTTTGACGCGCTTGTGGTGACGTAGCAGTCTACTATAACAATCAAATGTTAAAAATCACAAACATCTACACGCTTGTTGACATTTCATAGACGTTGACGTCACATTCGAACTGACCGTTTCAAGTATTTTGAATTTCTCACAATTTTTTTGCACTTTTGAATAATTATTTTCTTAATGAAAAAGAAATAATAATAAAAAATATTTATATTGACATAATTCTAAAGCAAAAATATTGATTAATAAAAATATTTAAGCCTTTTTTTTTAATAAGACGCATATTTCCTATCGGTAAAATGTGAATGGTGTACTGATTAGGCCCAATTTAAAAGATAAAATATAAATTATAAAGATACGTGAACGAAGTCACGGGCTAAAACTCTCATAAATAATATTATTAATTGTAACACCTTATAATATGTTAAAATTCATCAAGCCGTTTAGGCTCAAACATATCTTTATATATAAAAATGAATCCCTATTTCTCCTGGTCACGGCATCACGCGTGGACGGGTAGACCGATTTTAATTCGGTTTTCGCTAATGGAAAGAGGGATAAACGGGGAATGTTTTAGGTATATAAAAATTGCACGCCGGGCGAAGCCGGGGGCAGAACGCTAGTAGAATATAATAATAATATAATAAAGCTTTATTTATCCCATACATACATAATCACTATAATTACAAATGAAATAATTAAAGTTAACATTCATTGAAATATTAGTCATACATATATTATATAGTCATACATAGTCAAAAAGTCAGCTAGTCAAGTATAATAATGATAAAATTTAGTTTTCAATGCATTTTAAATATTAGTGACTTGGTTACAGGGTAAAAGACGCAGAGGTTCGACCATGTTCCAGGTGGCAAGACGAAATAGAAGCAGTTGCAGGCACTGAATTGAGAGAGCGCAAGACAAGGGTGTTTGGCATTTTATGGAGGAAGCTTTTACGCGAGAGGGGTCCATACGGAAAAATTAGCAAATTGTATAAATTTTAGACTCTAATGAGAAATTATGAATATCATTATTAATATAGAATATACACGTGTATTAATTTACTCGAAAACATAACGTACTCTCTCCTTCTGGGGCAATCTGGTATAATAAAGATACCTACATTAATTTTCTAAATTCACATTAATATTATCGCTTTGCTGCTGTGACAACCCTACGCGCTCTAAATTGAACGTATCAGACGAATTCGCGGGGAATCGCGCTCTAGGTTATTATTTTGTAGGGCACCACTGCGTTTCGCAGTCATTTGGGCAGCCCGCCTGGCGTCAGTAACCACCTCCTTACAGAATACCGCCGTGAAATAACAGCATATACGTGCTGTTGTGTTTCGGTGAGTGAGTAAGGGATGCCAGAGCCCATTTTCTTATCCCCCTCCTAATCCCTTATCCAATCCTACTGTAGTCGGCAGCGCACTTGCAGCAGCTGTGGCGTTGCTTGTGTTATAGGCGACGGTAGCCACCTACCATCAAGTAGACCGTCAGCCTGTCTGTCGACCTTAACATAAAAAAAAAAAAAAAAAAAAAAAAAAAAAAAAAAAAAAAAAAAACATCAAAAGAAATTCCAAGAGATTCCCTTCTAGTGGTATTCTATGGGTAATGTCCAGAACCACTAAATTTGTAAAATAATTATCCTATTTGAAAGCTACATTATTATCATGAATTCAAAAATTTGACAAAATTGCGTATTTGGACACGAAATATTTTAATTGTTAAAATAAGAAACAATATTGTTTGTTTTGTTTGTAATTATTATTTGTTCATATATTTTTTGTATTAGAGGAATAAAAGTTGCTTTCTTTCTTTCTTTCTTTCAAATAATCGAAGAAATTGTAGGGGAATTGGGTAAACCAAAACGGAGATTATATAAATGCGTAATGTAGGTAGTCTAACCTTCCACTGCTAAATGTTAATGTATTTCGAACTTGAATACTGGCTGACTTAAAAAGTTGAAATTAGAATTTTTTTAAAAAAGAAATATAGAAGATGTCATTGTTAGAAAAAGGAGTTGAAGTAAAAAGACGAAAAGAAAATGATGTGGTTTTGATAGTGTTTAAATTATTTCATAAAATGTTGTATACGAAGAAAACAATGTAATTATGTGCACATAATATCGAACAGAGTGTTTTATTAAATTTAGATGATTAGATCACAAAACGCAGTGGAGGCACAAAATCTCACTAAATTCCATAAGACTAAACTCCTCACAATATATCTAAAACAGGTTACTTTTAAAATTGCGCCAAAACAACTGGACACGATTGTGTCCAGGGTGAAATTAATTTGCGACAAAATTGTGGCGGATTTGACTCCCGGCGAAGGCTGATGTTTTCCGGATTCTTCCTGTGACTCTGACATCCAACAAGTGTTCGGCAATCGGTAAGAGGAACTACGTTTTCCGGGACTACTTCTGACACCATGTTACGTATCTCTTGATATCTCTATAAAAATGAATCCCCAAGGGTCACGGCATCAAGCGTGAACGGGTAGACCGATTTTGAAAGAGGGATAAACGGGGAATGTTCATATATGTAAAAATTGCACCCCGGGCGAAGTCGGGGGCGGGTCGCTAGTTATTGATAAAATGAAAAGTGCACTGACGTTTTAGACATATTTAATACGCGTGTTGTGTGTACGTGGTTGCTGGTACAGAGTAAGTAGTACAGATTACATAGACTAATATTAATTAAACCGAAATAAATTATAAGGGAACAAATTTAAAAAAAAGTTAGGTACAATAAATCAGTACAATGAACAGACATGCTAAGCTTAACTTAGACTCAGACTAAGACAAGCTAAGCAGGCTAAAACGTGAAGCGGTTTGATTCTTATACCAAGAACTAGCTGAAATCGGCCACGCTTCGCTGCGGCCCATGCAGCGGTGGAGTGCGAGTGGGGCGCGCGGTACTGGACACTGCTTATATATAATACTATTGATCGTAGCCTAATGTTATATAGCCTATAGCCTTCCTCGATAAATGGACTATTCAATACAAAAAGAATTTTTCAATTCGTACCAGTAGTTGCTGAGATTAACGCGTTCAAACAAACAAACTCTTCAGCTTTTTATATTAGTATAGATAAATAAAAAAATATATATACTCTCTACGGAATATCTCCAGAAGTTATTTCAATAACTCTACGAGATATATATATATATATATATATTATGTTAAGTTCGGCAGACAGGCTGACGGTTCACTTGATGGTAGGTGGCTTGATGGAGTGGATAGGGAAATGGGCTCTGGCATCCCTTCCTCACTCACCGAAACACAACACACATGCTGTTATTTCACGGTGGTCTTCTGTAAGGGGGTGGTTACTGCCGCCAGACGGGCTGCTCAAATGACTGCGAAAACGCAGTGTGCCCTGCCATAATTAACATAAAATGTGTTATTATACTTATGAGTTACTCTTCGGTTGGTATAATTATTTTCAGGGAAAATCATCAGCTATAATTATCTTTTATTTGTTAGTACAAGTCTTGGATAAATAATTATTTCAATTAAACTTAATTGGCCTTCGATCTGCCTTTTCATTTCCAGTATTATTCTCAGTCGTCACTAATTTTGTAAACATCAAAAACAAGCCTTATTTAATAATTGTATTGGAATTAGAATGCCGAAGCTCAGTGCGGTGTAATTTCTACAATTGTTTGATAATGTTAGCATTATTTCGTTACTACCATATCTACTTGTACAAAATAAGTGTCACATAATAAATACTTTAAGAGATAAGTAAAATTAAAAAAAAATCGAAAGAATGTTTTACTAATGTAAAAACATCTTAATTGCATAACCATACCACTGTCTGGGGAGAGTGTACAAAAAATAAAATAAATACACAGAAGCGCCCTCTGGCGGCAGGAAATGAAAAAGCACTCGACGTTTTGAGAGACAGAGTAAAGCAAAAGTACTGCGCTAACAAACTGCTTTGTTCGAGGCGGAATATTTGGACAGTAGTCCAGAAGAAAACGTGGTAAATAGCAAAAATTTGAAAAACATTTTAAAAGTGGCAGAGTTACATGGTTTTTCGCAGCTTAGTACCGTTTTGACACATCCATTGAAATAATAGCATGCGTGCTAATCTATTTCGTGTTATAGCTTAAGTCCATAGTCCATAAATCCATATCATGGCCTCCTATTAAGTGTTATCGCCTGGTTTATATGTGCCCTTGCGGTTACTCGGTGACACACGCACGGGTTTATAGGCTGCATTTCATATAATGGAGATGATGTTTGTAAAATGGAAAATTAAAAAATTGAGGAAAAATAAAACAGGTATTATAATAGGAGCTTAAATTTTAAATTGCCTTTTTATCGAACAAACCGTTTGGATAAATTAAATGCAGATGCTAAATAGCAGAATGAAACTTTTTCAAATGAAAACTATACCTAACATTCTAAATTAAAAAAAAATTTTTTTTTACATTCACCTTTTAACGTGGCTATGAATGCAGTAAAAATCAGAATAATTTTCGAATGAGAGTTCCGATGTGGTCCCACGTCGTAATATTGATGCTACTCGTAATTTCAATGCTGTGTTTGGAGAGGATACAGCGAAGAGGATACAGGTCGTATTAAACGACCAAGGAATTAGCTTCAAGGCTTGACCCACAATATTGACCCATTTGCAGCAAATCAGTAAAATTTAAAAAAAAAATGTGGCTTGACTGATCTGCAGAGAGCAGCCTTGTTAAACATGTACAGAAATTAAAAGATTTTGGAATTGTGAAATGTGACGAAAAATGGATTCTTTCCTATAATTGCAGGGAAACAATGGCTGACCCAGGTAAAACGCCACAAAAATGCCTTAAAGCGAAACTTGGGTAGCTTAGAACCATAGAAAGACGATGACATCGGTTTGGTGATCACTTCGTGGTGTAATTCACTACAGCTTCCTCACATCCGATCAAGCAATTGCCTACAGCAGATGTCTATAGCAGATGTCAAACTCAGAACAATGACGGTAAAACATGCAGCAGGATAGCCTGACTCATCAATCGATCTTCACCATTATTAGTTCCTTATAAATTCATTCACACTTATTTATTCAAATTTGTTTGAAACTAATGTAACTCAAGAAAACATTTACAAAAAAGACAGAATATCAACAACTCGTTTCATATGAAAATTGTATATGAAGAATTGGCAGTTACCATGTTCTGAATTACATTTAGGGTGCGGAAAGCGAAAATTACTCGTTGATCGTAGTAAACTGCGAGCTATGAATGGACGAACCCTCGTCGCGTGCTGCAGACATATTTATTAAAGACTTTTCGCCTATTTCCTTGTTATAACGCACTCACCAATTCCACAGGTATACTGAGACCGTAATCAATTTTAGTTCTTTTTCTTAAGAACTCCCCTGCCAACGGAGCAACTTACCAATTCCATACCGCGTAATTCCATTGATTGCTCCTTGGTTATTTTTTCTAGCTATACATTAAAAAAAAAAACATGACATTTCTGATATTTCATGATATCTCAGAAATGTCTTGGTCGGGTTTGGATGCAAACTAAAAACTGTAATTAAGTTCATGTCTAGTACAATTAATTTGTAAAATTCGCGGGTTAAATTCTTGTAACCACTGAATAAAAGCTAATGAAATTTTTGCATGAAAAGATCCTAGCTATGATGTAAATTTAAAATTGGCTAATCAATGGCTACCCTCTATAAACATTTTTCTAAAATATTGGAATTCCTGGAGTATCTTTTATTATTTTCGTGAGTTCATTATCTTGCGACGCATGTCTTCTTACTTCACTCGATGCCCTTAGGAGGCCCTAAGTGCAGTTTTTTTTCCAATTACTTAACAATATACATTCTACTAAACCTTCGTTGTAAATTCTACATTCTACTTAGCAGAACCATACACACATATAGATTTTCGCTGTCGCAAAACGCAAAACGCACACACACACCAACACACACACACACACACACACACTCACAAACACACACATACACATAAACATTCAGGCACATACACACATAAATTTCTTTAATTTTGTTTGAAATGTTGTTGATACAAGTAATTTTTATACTTACTAGGAGTAGTAAATAAATACAATGTAAATTTGTACCTTGTGCCTGTTAAATATATTAAAGTGACTTATTATTTTTAACTGCCTGCTAAAAATGAACAAAATTTAACTTATTTAAGTAATTTTTCACACTAGGTGGCACCACTGTGTTGTTTATGTTAGCTCTGTGTGACTGTGTTTTCTTGTATAGTTTCTTGTATGTATATTTTCACTGTATGATGATATGCGTGACAGTTCTCACTTTTTCATGTCACGCATACTGTTTTCATCTAAAAAAATAAAACTGACACAAAAAAATAACTATTAAACAAACAAATGTATAAAAAAAATCATCTATTCGAAAAACACAAAAGGAATTATCACTTTTATAATTATTTCATTATTATAATAGGTAAATGTAATAAAAAAAACGTATATTTTAAAATAGTCAAACGCGTGGAACGGAACTTGTGTCAATAGGGATTGGACACTAGGGATATTCACTTATATTCGATATATCGAAAGTACTCTATGTTTGCCATAGGATATTCGGAGATTTAACAAATATTTTTTCTATTCTATATATTTATAAAAATATTGTATTTTTATAATAAAACTAAAGCTGACTAATAATAACAATAAAACAAAAGTAAATTTTGTTCTGAGTCAGATACGAGTTGTCAAGTTTCGAGTTCTGACAGTAATGAATAAATAAATTAATATTTTAAACAGTGTGCATTGTATTCTATAATTTGTTTAACATAACCTGTTTTTTAAGATTTAAGAATTTATTTCTAAATGTGAAAATCAGAAATCGGTAGTTCGATTCCATTTCCTTTGCCAACTGATTCGATATTTTCAAACAATCGATTAAATGTCGTTAGGTTGCATCACTAAAATTGTCAGTTACGAATTGTCACGCATATCATCATACAGTGAAAATATTATAGTATCTGTATCACATAATTAGAACAATAAAATTTTCATAGTGTTCAAGCTGTTTCACGCAAAGAAACCAATAAAACTAATTGTGCCTATAATATAATCAAATAATTTAAAAAAAAATGATATTTATTATCAATTTCATTTAAATAAAATAGTTATTTACTCACTTCCGCAGTATTTCGCTGGACTTTGTTAAATTAATATTTAAACTTTTTATACATATATTTTTTTAATATTATTTATTTCTTTGGTTGTTTTTTGACGCCACCTATCGGGTCCAATTTTATTTGAATATTCTTCATACAAAAATACAAAACTAAAATAGCGATTAAAAAAGGGGGGTGGGGGTAGGAGGGTGAAAAATACTTTACGACCTATTCTCATACCTACCAAATATACAAAAAAAATCATAGTTTGGGAGGAGTTTTATTACAAACACTGTGACACGAGAATTTTAGATATTAGAATTTTAGATATCGCTGTCCGCTCCGATTCTCCTCTAACTTCTAAACCACCTGTAGCAGCCCCCAGTCGTGGGATGGATCACAGGCTCGAATACGCACTCTTGGACGGGCTGCCGACACGTCTAATCTCAGCCATGTCTCGGCGTCAACTAACGTGCTGCGTAACGAGTCAGTGTTTGCCCGTGTGAGGAAGAGAGTAAATAACCGCATGCACTACACCACCCATCGGATTAATATACGGCTTTCACTAATGGAAAAGGCGATAGCGATTAGCAGAAAAATAAACAAGCCGGGGCGGATCACAAGTTAAATTTATGAGCACAGAAACTTGAATAAATTTTGTAATGGCTACTTAAATATTAATACTGCAATATTTTAAAAACACTGATGTTTCCTTATTATTCAAAAAAAAATTGCCGTCTAAAGAGCGTAATATTAGTAATTCTCTAAAGGCTAAAGCTTGTGACAATTTTGTCTATTTAAGAAATAAATGTCAGTTACAACGCAATTATGCCAGTTCATCGTTTCTTGGTGTTAAATAATTTTCTTACAGAGACAGTCCACAGTAACTGCGAGTACAGTGACTAAAACGAGATTTAAAAAGAGGTAGTTTTCTTGTGCTGCGTTAATTAGTAAAAAGTTAAGGGTCTATTTCTTTCGGAACGGTTAATTGTGACCAAATTGACCAAATTTTATAATTTAACCCTGAAAATTAGTCCAGCAAGGTCATTTCCACGTTTATTTATTTATTTATTCATTATTCATTCATTAAAGTTTACAGATACAATTTTCGGTGATCTTTACACTAAGTACAGCTTGAATCGCAAAAGCCAAAATTTAACATGAAACAGAGATGCAATTTAAGAATTAAACAATAAAATCAAAGAAAAAGATATTTGTGTGTGCGTCTCTCTCTCTCTCTCTCTCTCTCTCTCTCTCTGTGTGTGTGTGTGTGTGTGTGTGTGTGTGTGTGTATGTGTGCGCGCCAGCAAAATCTGCTTCAGATAGTAAGTTAGTGTTGTGACTTATTGGATACCTTTCAGTAAAAGTTCAATATCGTCATAATGAAATCCGAGAAGCCATTTCAACAATATGTTTGATGTTCTTGGTATTTTTGTCTTTTATGTCACAATGCTAGTTACATCTTCTTCTATATATATATATATAAATGAATCCCTGTTTCCCTTGGTCACGGCATCACGCGTGAACGGGTAGACCGATTTTAATTCGGTTTTCATTAATCGAAAGAGGGATAAACGGGGAATGTTCTTATATATAAAAATTGCATCCCGGGCGAAGCCGGGGGCGGGTCGCTAGTATTATATAATAATATATATACATATATATGTGAGAACTTAACAAAACTTAACTTTACATTTATAATAATAATATTCTTAGTATTATTAATTCACCACTGAAATAATTTTATTTATTTGTTTTTTATTTTTATAACCACATATTAAAGTCAAACTTTTTAAAACATATATACCTATTACAAATTGAGGTAGCGAATATTATATTTTTGATTAGGTGTGTATTTTGGATATATATATATATATATATATTACTATAACATTAGAATCTCCTCCAATTATGTCTCCTCCCAATGCACTTGGGTCGGAACACGTCGACTTAGCTTATGTCCT
Source organism: Bembecia ichneumoniformis (assembly GCA_910589475.2). NCBI lineage: Eukaryota > Metazoa > Arthropoda > Insecta > Lepidoptera > Sesiidae > Bembecia > Bembecia ichneumoniformis. Next base: position 2,450,121 of record OU342537.1, on the reverse strand, counting down.
AGAAAGTTATATTATATTTCGATGTCTATATCCTATCTCCCTATGCATATAATAAAATCGTAAACGAGCCGTGTCACGTTACCGATGTCTTATGTTACCGATGTCAAAAAATTTAGAATTTTTATCTGTTTGTCTGTACGTTTGTGCACGCTAATCTCAGAAACGGCTTAACCGATTTGAATGCGGTTTTCAGTTATGTATTGTAGCAAGCTTCCCGTAACGCTTAGTGGTTGTTTCATTTCAATCGGTTTACAAACAAAAAAAGTTAGGCGCTTTACCGAATATCACTCGTACGAAGCTGCGGGATCAGCTAGTACAAAATAAATTCATGGTCCAACTTTATTCATCCAACTGTAAATTAATGGGCACTTTTTTGTATTTTTATTGTTGTACTTAAAAAGAATAATCAGTTGAATGTGCTTTGTGTAAGGGGTATATTAAAGTGATCCGTTAAGATTTAATGAGAAATATTTAACGAAGATAAATGTTTTCTAAAAAACTTACATTGAATAAATGATTTATTATTATTTTTTATTATAATTAAATAATGATAAAACTTACTGTTATATCAATTCTTAGGGGAGCGAGAAAGCTTCGGTTTGGCCGACCTCAACGCAATATTTGTAATGAACGTCAAGCCAAAAGTCCTAGATTAAGAAACGCGGAGTGCGTTTGAATTAATTAATTCGACTTAAGAATACTTGCAGTGTTTCGATAGTCGCCAAATCCAGGTCAAAGATTAAAATAAGTATAGCATTTCAGACGTCGCGTTGTTCAATATTATAGCAGATAAATTGAAATTCCTACCGAAGTGAAGGGATTCTTTGAGCTGGGAAGTTTGTGAGCGATAAATTCTTATTGTGATGTAGGCACTTAAAATTTGTTATTGGTCATTTAATTGCAAAGTTAAATATTCTATAGTTATAACTACGTATTACTAGTGTTAAATTATAACCATAGATGTAATCATATAACTTTTTTTTATGTTAAGGTCGGCAAACAGGCTGACGGTCCACTCGATGGTAGGTGACTACCGTCGCCTATAACACAAGCAACGCCAAAGCTGCTGCAAGTGCTCTGCCGACTGCAGTAGGATTAAGGATAAGGGATTAGGAGGGGCATAGGAAAATGGGCTCTGGCATCCCTTACTCACTCACCGAAACACAACAGCACACGTGCTGTTATTTCACGGTGGTCTTCTGTAAGGGGGTGGTTACTGCCGCCAGACGGGCTGCCCAAATGACTGCGAAAACGCAGTGTGCCCTCCCACTATGATTAGTTATTAACTGTTATTAGTTACTATACTATTACTAACTAAATAGCGTGTATAGCATTGATTACTTGTTATAAGGTGGATGCATGCACAACTATTAGTCTTCCTCAACAATGAGGTACAAAGGCTTTCAATATGAGTTATTTACTATATTTTTTAATGTTAAGATAGGCAGATAGGCTGACGGTCCACTTGATGGTAGGTAGCTACCGTCCCCTATAACACAAGCCGACTACAGTAGGATTAAGGATAAGGGACTGGATAGGAAAATGGGCTCTGACATCCCTTACTCACCGAAACACAACAGCACACGTGCTGTTATTTCACGGTGGTCTTCTGTAAGGGGGTGGTTACTGCCGCCAGACGGGCTGCCCAAATGACTGCGAAAACGCAGTGTGCCCTCCCACTATGATTAGTTATTAACTGTTATTAGTTACTATACTATTACTAACTAAATAGCGTGTATAGCATTGATTACTTGTTATAAGGTGGATGCATGCACAACTATTAGTCTTCCTCAACAATGAGGTACAAAGGCTTTCAATATGAGTTATTTACTATATTTTTTAATGTTAAGATAGGCAGATAGGCTGACGGTCCACTTGATGGTAGGTAGCTACCGTCCCCTATAACACAAGCCGACTACAGTAGGATTAAGGATAAGGGACTGGATAGGAAAATGGGCTCTGACATCCCTTACTCACCGAAACACAACAGCACACGTGCTGTTATTTCACGGTGGTCTTCTGTAAGGGGGTGGTTACTGCCGCCAGACGGGCTGCCCAAATGACTGCGAAAACGCAGTGTGCCCTCCCACTATGATTAGTTATTAACTGTTATTAGTTACTATACTATTACTAACTAAATAGCGTGTATAGCATTGATTACTTGTTATAAGGTGGATGCATGCACAACTATTAGTCTTCCTCAACAATGAGGTACAAAGGCTTTCAATATGAGTTATTTACTATATTTTTTAATGTTAAGATAGGCAGATAGGCTGACGGTCCACTTGATGGTAGGTAGCTACCGTCCCCTATAACACAAGCCGACTACAGTAGGATTAAGGATAAGGGACTGGATAGGAAAATGGGCTCTGACATCCCTTACTCACCGAAACACAACAGCACACGTGCTGTTATTTCACGGTGGTCTTCTGTAAGGGGGTGGTTACTGCCGCCAGACGGGCTGCCCAAATGACTGCGAAAACGCAGTGTGCCCTCCCACTATGATTAGTTATTAACTGTTATTAGTTACTATACTATTACTAACTAAATAGCGTGTATAGCATTGATTACTTGTTATAAGGTGGATGCATGCACAACTATTAGTCTTCCTCAACAATGAGGTACAAAGGCTTTCAATATGAGTTATTTACTATATTTTTTAATGTTAAGATAGGCAGATAGGCTGACGGTCCACTTGATGGTAGGTAGCTACCGTCCCCTATAACACAAGCCGACTACAGTAGGATTAAGGATAAGGGACTGGATAGGAAAATGGGCTCTGACATCCCTTACTCACCGAAACACAACAGCACACGTGCTGTTATTTCACGGTGGTCTTTTGTAAGGTGATGATTACTGCCGCCAGACGGGCTGCCCAAATGACTGCGAAACGCAGTGTGCCCTGCCACTATGATTAGTTATTAGTTATTAACTGTTATTAGTTACTATACTATTACTAACTACATAAATAGCGTGTATAGCATTGATTACTTGTTATAAGGTGGATGCATGCACAACTATTAGTCTTCCTCAACAATGAGGTACAAAGGCTTTCAATATGAGTTATTTACTATTTTTTTAATGTTAAGATAGGCAGATAGGCTGACGGTCCACTTGATGGTAGGTAGCTACCGTCCCCTATAACACAAGCCGACTACAGTAGGATTAAGGATAAGGGACTGGATAGGAAAATGGGCTCTGATATCCCTTACTCATTCATCGAAACACAACAGCACACGTGCTGTTATTTCACGGTGGTCTTTTGTAAGGTGGTGATTACTGCCGCCAGACGGGCTGCCCAAATGACTGCGAAACGCAGTGTGCCCTGCCACTACTTTTCAGATCCAGGCCAGAGCCAAATATTTTCAAAGTTTACCCTGTTTCTGAGATTAGCGTGCACAAACAAACAGAAAAAAAGACAAAAATTCTGAAAACTAGTTTTTGACCTCGGTAACATATGTACAACGTGTACAAATTGTTTTTTGAAAAAATATTTAATCTAAAACACGGCACGTTTACAATTATATGTATATAACAATGGTTTTATGGGACATTGTAAATATTTTTTAAATTATTTCATGTATAATAAATAAATAAATAATAATAAAATAAACGGAGCTTATCTTAGCAGACCAATATAACAGCAAAAATATTGAGTAAGAACTAATTTTTAATGTCGAAGGATAGGCTCAAACTGCATACAGTACTTATTTCTGTACTCTGTCTATGAATACGATAGGTATAAACCTGCAAAACAATGTTATGCCTTTTTATTCTTTGACAATGACTAAGCCCCAGCAAAGTGTTCACATTACAGTTTAAGTAAGCTCAGTAAGGATAAGTGGTCGGCATCCACTATTCAGCAAATAAAAACTCCATTCTCTCTGGAGTAACGGAGGGTAATGGAAAAACAGAGGGGACGAGAATTTATTTTGACATCACAATTTCATTGTAACACGGTTGAGTTTCAATGCGTTTTAAAAATCATTTTAATCAATTAGGGTACAAAAGAGTGGTTTGTATACTTATAAAAAAATCATGAACGAGCCTCGTCTGTACATTAAAAAAAAAAACTGTACATGTCATGTTACCGAGGTCAAAAAAACAGTTTTTAGAAATTTTTCCAGTTTGTCTGTGCGTTTGTGCACGCTAATCTCAGAAACGGCTTAACCGATTTCAATGCCGTTTTCACTGATGTATTGCAGCAAGCTTCCGGTAACATTTAGTGTTTACTTCATTCCAATTGGTTAACAAACAAAAGAGTTATAAAAATTAAAGGGACGGCAAAGGTCAAGGTCAAAGGTCCAGCAGTGGATCTACGGCTAAGATGATGGTGATGATAAAATTCAAAATAAAAGTACAATATGAGTATATAAATTGGAGCAAGCTGTATGTGATCTATATAAATATACCTACTAGCTGACCCAGCAGACGTCGTCCTGCCGGAACTCGAAAATAATTCTGCAATCCGATTGTGGTGCCACCTGTCGGGTCCAATTTTATTTTCAAACCATATGTCAAAGTGACGCGACACTTCACATCAATCAACGACGGTTAAACTATTTGGATATTGTTCATACAAAAATACTAAAATGCGATTAAAAATGGGGGGTGGGGGTAGGAGGGTGACAAATACTTTACCACCTATTCTCATCAGTCTAGCCGTTTCGGAGGAGTTTTGTTACAAACAATGTGACACGATAATTTTATAATATATAAGTTTAAGTACATAAGTATTAAGATACTTAAGTACTTAAGATATTTAAGTATCTGGCACTCTATACGATAGCTCATTGTCTAGACAATAATATTTAAGGCTTAGCTGTATTAAAAGTTTAAGACATCACCCACCATTTCATTAAAAAAAAATCGACAAACTGTTTCCCAAAAATATTCACTGATAAAGTTAGTCAAAAGTCTTCGGAATACATAAACACATTTCCCCGAAATACTGGTTAAAATGGCAACATTATAACAAACGGTCGACCCCAGTTTATAAATATTCATGAAACACTTAGTGTTATGATCCCCCGAGATAGTCAGATTATTACTCTATCAAAATTTGAAAAATGTTACAATAGAATTTTCTGTCACATTTTGAAAAGAAGAAATAATTGTTTCAAACACAAATTTCATTAAAGACAAGATACCACTGGTGGAAAAAACATAATATTAAAATTACTGGAAGATGGTTTTAAGTTAATAGATTGGTATTAATTCATTTTCCTAAAAGGGACCTCTACGTAAATTGTATAGCAGGCTTAAATATTTTTACTAATAAATTTTAATATCTAAAGAAGAAAGGAATCGTTTTCCAAAAAGCTTTATTTGCCATTCAATTTCATCGCCAATCAGCCAATTGTCGAATAAGCGAGTAAGCAATTTAATTAATTTGTTAAATATAATACGGAAAACTTTAGTTACTCGGTTGTATTGAGACGAAATCTAATGATCAGTAATATTTTCCCGGGCTCTTAAGATTAAAATACACTAAGACGTCTAGAAGAGTTCATTTGAAGGAACAAAAAAAAATTTATGACAAAAAATTGTAAAATTAAATTGCCTCTCTCTGTGTGTACTACGGAGAGTGTGCTCGGGAGCTGCATGAGATCATACCGCCTTCCCCTTTCTTCTATCGGAGATGCAGACGTACGGCTGGTTACCATCCTCACCTTGTCGAAATCCCTCTAATTCGGACCAAGCGCTTTAAAACATCTTTTATAATGCGCACTGCTTAGAATTGGAACTCCCGGCCTGCGTCTGTATTTCCGATCTCATACAACCCAAATCTTCAAGGTTCGAGTGAATAGGCAACTTCTGGGTGAGCTCGCTCCATCTTTCCTAGCCAAGATCAAATCTATCTTTAATGAAAAAAAAAATTATATCTACCGTATCTACATAAGACCCTACCTGTAGTATACAAAGTACCGGTTACTAATGATAATTCTCATAGTCAATTATATCTTAATAATAATATCAAGTAGTGGAAGGGCACACTGCGTTTCGCAGTCATTTGGGCAGCCCGCCTGGCGGCAGTAACCACCCCCTTACAGAAGACCACCGTGAAATAACAGCATATACGTGCTGTTGTGTTTCGGTGAGTGAGTAAGGGATGCCAGAGCCCATTTCCTTATCCCCTCCTAATCCCTTATCCTTAATCCTACTGTAGTCGGCAGCGCACTTGCAGCACCTGTAGCGTTGCTTGTGTTATAGGCGACGGTAGCCACCTACCATCAAGTGGACCGTCAGCCTGTCTGTCGAAATAACATTAAAAAAAAAATCTGAAGCTATTGCAGGCACATCACGCTATGGTCTGTAAGAGTGGAACTATAGTAAAAAATGTCACGGGAATAAACTAATAAAGGAACGTTGGATAAAAGTACTGAGGTCTTATAAAATGGGGGTATGTAGTAATATTATGTAGTTATTCATATAATCAGTAGTATTTTTGTAGTAGGTATTTTAAGGTACTTCTGCGTACAGAATATTTTTAGTTTTATTTTCTTGCGGTAGAAAAACATATTTGTTTTCTCGGCAACCTGATGTTGATAAAAATAATAATAATAAGCCTTTTTTTATTACCAACAACCTTAAAAAACATGTTTTTCTTAAAATTACGTATAGTATAAATTTAATTCTGTTATTGGAACCCCACTCTGGGTACAGGCCTCCTCCAGCTTACTCCATGGTTCCCTATTCTTTGCTTTGCTTCTCCACTCTTTTCCTGCTGTTGTTATTATTCTGTCGATCCATCTGTTCCTTGGACGGCCTCTTCTTTTTTTGCCCATTGGTCCTTTCCATTTTGTTATTTTTACTGTCCATCTTTTGTCCATGTATCTTGATAGATGTCCTGCTCAACGCCACTTGTGTTAAAGCGTACTTGAGAGCATCTCTAAGATCTATAATATCTCCTAAGATATTCATTGAAATCAAATGATGTCCAGGGCAATTTTATTCAAAATTGAATACTTGTGTCGAATAACGTATTTATTTGGATAAGGATTAATATAATGGTTATAAAAACACTTTCGCAAATAATACATTATTTTGGAACAAATTTTATTGCCATTAAAAAGGTTATAGTAAGTCAACCTTAAAAGATAGATAATGCTGTAGCGGACTTTTTTTAGAACTTTTAAATTGGAACAATTCCGTCATGCATGATTTTTCGTAACTTTAACCGTTTACGCAGTGCACGCAACGGAAGCTCTCAAAAGGAATAATTTTCCCGGTTTGGCAACATTTTTCATTGAAGCTCTCTTCCTATTGGTTGTAGCGTGATTTCATATAACTTATAGCCATCCTCGATAAATGGACTATCCAACACAAAAAGAATTTTTCAATTCGAACCAGTAGTTCCTGAGATTAGCGCGTTCAACCATACAAACAAACAAACAAACTCTTCAGCTTTATACTATTAGTATAGATAAATATTGTGTTCTGTAAATTATCATATTTTTATAAACTTTTGTTACATATGTAACATAAAAGCGTAGAAAATATTGGCTTAAATGAAGAGAGTAAAATACATAGCTCTTAGAATGAACGCGCTAAAAGGCCAAAAGCCGATAAGCGATGGGCAAGAAAGGTTCACGAGGTACGGCCAAGTATCGACAGCGTTGCAAATGTTGTGGAAAAAATTCTGGTTGTGTCCTGAAGCGGGAATCAATTGGTTAAAAGGGAACGAGTAAAATTCCTTATAGTAAGTTGATGCGGACAGAATTGCTGCTTTCATATCATTATTAGGGAACTAGCTTGAGCCCGCGGCTTCGCCCGCGTTTAAATATAAAAAAATAACGCCTAACTAAATATAATGAGCAATGTAACGCCTAACAGCTTTTTTGCAGTTATAGCTTTGCCAGGCGTCAGACGATCCCTCGGGAACAGTAGGTACTCTTTTTCTGGATGAAAGGTACCCTATGTCCTTTCCTGTATGCCTGACAACGTGTATGCAAAATTTCATGATGATCGGTTCAGCTGTTTAGGCGTTAAAAGGTAACAGACAGACAAAAAGTGTTACTTTCACATTTATAATATTATGGTATGGATAAATGAAAAAATTAAATAGGAAATAGTTACAAACTGTCAAGAATTTTGTGTTTTTTAATTAACTTGAAACGTAAGTTCCCCATTAAAGAAAACACTGCTAGAGCCTTAGGTAGTCTGACGACCGTACTTAACCATCTTCTTAATCCGACCAGCGGCAGTGACCCGGGTCTGCGACCCACTGCTTCCTATGAATTAATATGAAACACTGACGGATTCAAGCGAACGCGACGCGCGACCGATTGGCCTGGCCAAAGAGTCGCTCGGCGACCGCGATCCAATCGCACCAGACTGTGTAAGTCGCACCCGAGAAGCATATTAAAATTGCAGCATTTTCTTCCCACGAGGGCGAGATATTGGTAGAATTAAACGATAATTTTTCTCTTCTCGCGGAGAGAAAATTTAAGTTCGGCAGACAGGCTGACTGTCCACTTGATGGTAGGTGGCTACCGTCGCCTATAACACAAGCAACGCCTAAGCTGCTGCAAGTGCGCTTGCCGACTGCAGTAGGATTACAGATAAGGAATTAGGAGTGGATGGGGAAATGGGCTCTGGCATCCCTTACTCACTCACCGAAACACAACAGCACACGTGCTGTTATTTCACGGTGGTCTTCTGTAAGGAGGTAGTTACTGCCGCCAGACGGGCTGCCCAAATAACTGCGAAAACGTTGGAAAGTAGTGCCCTGCCACTACTTTCCAAATACAGACCAGAGCCAAATTTGAAAAGTTCATTTTCAAAGTTGACCCTGCCGGGAATCGAACCCGGGAACCGTATAACAGAGCGTTAAGGCAAGCATCCTAACCACTCATCCAACGGGCTCGTCATAATATATATAATTTTCCGGAGACATGAGCTTTAATATGATATCATCTTCTTCATCATCTTTCATTAACTGCCGAATAACTCTTTTTCTATTCGTATTTAAAAAGTCCGACATAATACTTGGAAGAACTGTTTACAACGGGAACTGGAAGAACTGTTTACAACGGGAACTGCAAGAACACTTAACAGTTCCGGTTTGGTACTTTGGTCGCCTACGTATCACAAGGTCTCGGTCGCGCGTCGCGGTGCTAAGATCGGAAGTGCACTTTAACATAACACCATCGTGAAATAATAGCTCGAGTGCTGTTATGTTTCGGTGGGTGAGATAACCTATTCTGTTTCCCTCAGCATCTATCATATCGCGGTCGTAAACGCACTTGCAACACCTTTAACGTTACTTGTATTTGTAGCTACTTACATACCATGAAGTGGACTCATAAGCTTAAAGATGAGTTTGGTCTTGATTCATGTAGCAAGGATGAGACGACGATGGAGCGAGCTCACCCAGGAGATGCCTATTCACTCGAAAATTATTTAGAATTGAAAAGTTTGGACTTTTGGCTTTAAGTGATATAATTCAACAAACACATAATTTGTTGCACGGTATCTGTTCGTATTCGCTCTTTGATTTTTTGTATTTGAAAATAATTTATTAATAATAATTGGAATTTTTTTCAAAATAATTAATAAAATAAGATTTATTGGCGAAATTACATAATATCATAATTAAAATATAGTTACATATATATAAATGTAATCAAATAAGATCATTCGTTAAATAACATTGCTACAGTCATACAATTTGCTACATTATATCTTTTATTGTCTTTTAAAAGCCGAATCGACAAAACCGCAATCTCGCAGAAATATCGCTGATCGAACCATTCGCTGATTGTTCCGATTTTCAACGACGATCATAATATAAGACGCATAACAGTGTAAGGTACATGAAATTTTAGGGAAATCTATTTAAAAAAATAATAATTAAATACGTAAAAAATAATTAAGGTATTTTTATTTCCACTTTAGTTTTCTCTCAAAAAAATTGTTAGATTCATTTAAAAAGCCTTTGTTTAAATTGTTATAGCCGACCTGAAGACAACAAACGTACTTCTGTCGAAAGCTATTGGGCCATGGTAGCCGATGTGTAATTTAAACAAAAAAATTCCCCCAAATTTTTCTCTTCATAAGAGCTTTCAACAAATATTTAAAAAAAAATGCCGAATTGATCCAGCCATTCTCAGTTTTAGAACACATTTATTTATTTTCATACATTTCTAAATAATGTTTTTGTTTCATCTTTAAGTATGTATTTAGAAATAAGTAAAGGTAAAACCAAACCAGTTCAGTACATTCTCTCATTTGTTCGTGAACCCTTTTTAGGGTTCCGTACGTCCGAATAAAAAAAACGGAACCCTTATAGGATCACTCGTGTGTCCGTCTGTCCGACCAACCCCCCCTATCTCCGAAACTACTTAACCTAAAATTTTGAAAAAATACAGAAATTAATTTTCTACGTATAGATTATAGGAAAACCTATAAGAAGTCCATGATAACATGGTAAATCACTCAATATTGTGCGGAACCCTTTCCATTTTTTAAAATAGTATTGATAAAGCTTAGTATTATCATTAAAAAAAAATTCGACCAGTGGGCCAAACATTGGTAAATTTTAAGAATGACATTGCTCACTGGGTTTCGCAGTGCAGTTCCGTATAAACTGCGGAGTCAGCAGAACATAGCGGCATTTGTTCTTTGCAAATAGGGGATACCAAACCCATTCGCTATCCTCATCGGTCCTTTTTTCTATCAGCACACCTGAATTCTTCCGATCTACTATCAAATGAATTGTCATTTTACCTGCCTGGCGAACTTTATCATAGAATTTCACTACCAACTTGAAGTCACTTTGTTGCAACTACTGTGAAAATTTTATTCTCATTATTTCGCCACTGAAATTTAAAAAAAATTACATTTTTCTTTTTCAGGCAGTTTCATTAAGTTATTTATAAAAAAAAACTTAATGTTTTTTTTAAGGGCTTCACTTAGGCAAATGACATTTACAATAGAACTCACTGGCGGCGGAGACAATTCATCAGGCCTAGAAATGGTGTTTTTTTTTGTTTTTCCATTAGAACAATACGCAAAAAAAAATTATTAATACAATTTTTTTAACTGACATTAACTTATTAATAGGTACAGGATTCATATGCGCGCAATAAGCCGTTTTCGAGAGAATTTTCAATAAAAGTCAAATTCTTCTTGTGTTCTAACTTTTTTTGTGGAGTTTCTATTACTTTAACGAAAATTCTAATTAATACAATTGGTTCATCACATGTTTAAGTACAATATATATTTTTTTCAAAGCAACTGTCTTGTCTATTTCTTGTAACATCTTCATTAAACAATGGATATTTTTAGTGTTTAGCGTTTGTCTCCACCTTAGTACCGTACTCCGCGAAATCTGAACTATAGCTGATAGAAAGAGCAATGGAACGAGATATGTCAGAAAAATATGTCTTGAGTACGTAATGGTAACATATTCGTAGAAAGACTTGACTGTTTGACATAGTAAAAGTAATAGCACAAAGGAAGCGAAGTGAACTGGTTGTATTTCTCGATGATATAACGGGAGATAGGGTTGGAAATTTTGAAATAAAAGACCAGGGATGGGTCTTACAAATGTAAATTTTAGTTGCGAACAAGAATGTTCACTGTGCGACTGTGATGGCGATGAAGGTAGAGGTTCGGCTTTTCATCCGACTTGACACATTCATATTGAAATTTCGAATGAAAATTCTTTTATCAGAGTTATTTGCAGACATCGATCATTTATAGAATTTTTAAAATCAATTTAATAGTTTCAGATATAACCTGGGGTGCAATTTTTATATATAAATGAACATTCCCCGTTTATCCCTCTTTCCATTAAGGAAAACCGAAATAAAATCGGTCTACCCGTTCACGCGTGATGCCGTGACCAAGGGAAATGGGGATTCATTTTTATATATAGAGACTAGCGACCCGCCCCCGGCTTCGCCCGGCGTGCAATTTTTATATACCCTAAAACATTCCCCGTTTATCCCTCTTTCCATTAGCGAAAACCAAATTAAAATCGGTCTACCCGTTCACGCGTGATGCCGTGACCAAGGGAAATGGGGATTCATTTTTATATATAGAGACTAGCGACCCGCCCCCGGCTTCGCCCGGCGTGCAATTTTTATATACCCTAAAACATTCCCCGTTTATCCCTCTTTCCATTAGCGAAAACCAAATTAAAATCGGTCTACCCGTTCACGCGTGATGCCGTGACCAAGGGAAATGGGGATTCATTTTTATATATAGAGACTAGCGACCCGCCCCCGGCTTCGCCCGGCGTGCAATTTTTATATACCCTAAAACATTCCCCGTTTATCCCTCTTTCCATTAGCGAAAACCGAATTAAAATCGGTCTACCCGTTCACGCGTGATGCCGTGACCAGGAGAAATAGGGATTCATTTTTATATATAAAGAAAAGATGAACTAATAAAGAACAATTTTCTCGTAGCATTTTGTTAAATATAGATACATATGTAAATTTATCTTTTATTTTTATTAAAGATGGGTTTGCTCTTGGCCAGCATCTATCCGTGTAGGAAAGATGAGGCCGACGATGGAGCAAGCTTAACCAGAAGACGCTTATTCACTCGAACCTTGAAAAGATTTGGCTTGTATGAGTTCGGAAATACAGTCGCCAGCAGAAGTTCCAATTCTTAAAGAATTTTGAATTCTTGAAGAAATTCTCCCTTACAGTGAGTGTGAAACCGCAACAATGGGTTGCAAATTTAGAAGTATTTTAGCAACTTGATGATTTACTAGCTTTTTCTCGAGACTTGTGCGCTTAAACTTCATAAATTATACCATATGTTTTATTATGATGTATAAACTAAACTTACTATTGTTTTATCAAAATTACATAGTACTGGAAAACCGATGAGGTTATCAAGTGGAGGATACGAACTGGCAAACGCAGCGTAGGACGTCCACCCACAAGGTGTACAACCTGATAGTGATCATGGGTTGACGGTGGATCCAGACTGCTTCTGACCGTTCCTATTGGAAAATTATGGACGTCCTATGGCTGAGATACATTTACATAAAATAATAACAGACACCCATACAATCATGCCCACAACTTTCGCAATTATATTACTATTTTATTAATTACTATATACAATTATATTACTGTTTTGACGAGCCCGTTGGATGAGTGGTTAGGGTGCTTGCCTTTGCGCTGTGTTCTAGGGTTCCCGGGTTCGATTCCCAGCAGGGTCAATTTTGAAAAATGAACTTTTCAAATTGGCTCTGGTCTCCATCTGGAAAAGAGTGGCAGGGCACACTACGTTTCGCAGTCATTTGGGCAGCCCGTCTGGCGGCAGTAACCACCCCCTTACAAAAGACCACCGTGAAATAACAGCACGTGTGCTGTTGTGTTTCGGTGAGTGAGTAAGGGTTGCCAGAGCCCATTTCCTTATCCCCCTCCTAATCCCTTATCCTTAATCCTATTGTAATCGGCAGCGCACATGCAGCAGCTTTGGCATTGCTTGTGTTATAGGCGACCGTAACCACCTAACATCGAGTGGACCCGTCAGCTTGCCTGCCGATCTTAACAAAAAAAAGGCTTATTCCTACGACTTCGTAAGCGTAACTTTACAATTTATAACCCATATGTTATTCTCATTTATAAACTACATTACCCCAAAGTTCATCAAAAAAAAAAAACAAAATCCTATATACTCGTGCAGTATGATAATTCAGTGATATCCTATAACGGCTAAACCCATTAAAAAAACTATATCAAAAAGCCCTTAAGAAATCGAATACACTCGCACGGTTCTATACAAAAGTCTACGTATTATCATTAAATTTTAATAGCAGCCTTTCGAGACGCGTGAAACCAAATTTTCATTAGAACAATCTAATATGGGCGGGAGCACACTAAAATCTGATACCCCACAACATAAGTAGGTATACTGCCTCGAAAAGCCCAGTATGAACTCTGAATCCAATCTAATTTGCCAGCATTACCTTGGGTGCTCCATTAATTGTGCATTACTGTGAGAGCTACACGCCCAGCCACTTCTTGCTGCCGTATAAAAATCTATTCTCCAAAGGTTAGCGTACGCTGCCCCCGTACTTAAATAAACAATAAGATTTTAAACAATTTTTACGCGTTATGAAAAATGTAATGTTTAATATAACGCTTGCATCTGCATCAAACGAGTCCCGTCGTCGTTCGCGTTTGGGTTGGTGCGAGACCCATTGAATTTATTTACTCCCGCGTACTTTTTAATTTAAGGCGACGCAGCGATATGCTTGCTAAGAATGGTGAATATAATGATTTTATTATTATAGTAGTTATTTTTACAAAAACAATATTTCTCATTTCCTAGTTAAGACAAGTTCAGTGCCACTTTAACGCCACCGTCGTCGTATCGATTTAATATGTCATTATAACTCATATTGCTATGTTGTCATTTTTCAACGCATTAAGTCGTGGGCACAGCCATCACGTGTATTTGTAATGCGACCAATTGAATAGGGGATCGGACAAATTTTCAGAAAGTGTTTTAAATTAATCTTCATGGATATTTATTCCCATAAAAAATACTATTTTATTTATTTATAGCCTTTTAGATACTCAAAATAATGTTTTAATATTGTTTGTATGAAAATGCCGCCAAAACGCCACGATAGTTCATCTGAGAGCGCGTAACGTCATTTGTGGTAATATCATAACAAAACAGCTGCATTGGCATAAGACAATGATTGCCCACAAATGACGTCAGGCACTGTGATTGGTGTTTCAGTATAGATTAAAAATATTGTAAATAATAAAAATTTATTTCTTCATTTAAAAATATTTAAATGACTTATATTAAATTATTATTCGATAAATAGTAAAAAATTATATATTTTCTTTGTAAGTACATTTTAGATTTTAATCTGATTACTGTCCGATCCCCTATTAGTACTGCTCTGATTGCATAAGAAAAAGAGAGCGCGCTTGTTTATGTCGCAAGGTCGTATGTGACAAAACGCTTTTTATTAAAAAAACTATAATGTATTTTAAGAAATCCAACTGTAAATTTAAAGTGTATGTTTATATTAATGTACATAGAAAATTTGGAGGTATAAATTGGTACCGTTTGCCTGTAACATGTAAATCTGTGTTATAAAAGAGGTTTCTTTGAAAAATTTTTCTCTGTTATAAAAGTTTACCAATCGTGTAATCCAACTGACAAAATGAAGTCAGTAACATGAAGAAACAGATTACCAAACATCACTTTCATATGTTTTGTCATTGCTAAGAAAAATTTTAAAACCCTGTCAAATGCGTCGCCTTAAGATATCTCCATTGATATTCAGGATACAACAGCAGCCTTAAGATCCAAATAATCTCCAAAAGAACTGGAGTAAAAGGCAATGGGAAACCTTGCCCATGAGAATTATGGAACTTTATGAGTGTGTAAGTAATCTTAAGTTTCAATCAGTATACTGCAAACCATACCCTTTAGAAAATAAATAAGAGTAAATGTGCACAGCAGTGTACTTCTATAATATCGTTTAATCAAAGGTTTTAGGTGAAGAACGCTCTGACGTGCAAACACGGGATTTGCTTTCTCCTGTTTTTTTTCTGCGCAATAAGATTCGGCGCTATTCGGCACTGCTCGGCCGCCAATAATGTTTTATGAGTGCGTTAAGTAAAAATATATGTACACGGACTTATTGTGACCAAAATGTTCATTGTACTTTTTATTTTCCATTATTTTTTCTAAGTATATATTTCAATTAGCTCATTTCAATATTTTTCTAACTACTGTCTGAATTAGATTATGATTTATATGTTAGTGGGTTCACAAGTATTATTAATATAATATGTTAAGTATATTAAACGCAAAGATCTGTTATGTTGATGTATAAATATATATTTTCGATTCTATGTCTATATCTACACATATTCTCGGCGTCAAAAATATCGCCCTCACGAACTGCGAGAATCAGATTGCGACCGAACCCATCGCTTCAGCTCCTCCCAAAGGTATTCAATTGGGTTTAAGCCAGGACTCCTGGCTGGCCACGGCAAAACAGGGATCCCAACCTCCTCCGGGTAACCTCGAACAATTAATGCAGTGTGGGAGCGAGCGTTGTCGTGCATTAACGTGAATGCAGAGCCGACGTATCCCGCATAAGGAACCACATGGTTCCAGGATCTCGGCAATGTATCAGCGAGCAGTCAGGGACCCTTGGCCGCGAGTTCCTCTAGTCCTGGAGACGCAGACAAGGTCGGTTAGCCGCCCCAGAACATGCACGAGCCACCTCCGTAGCCCACTGTCTCTTCGATACATTTTTGAGAAAATCGACTCTGACTCTGGTCTCATCGGTGAAGAGAATGTGCCTCCATTCCTCAAACATCCAATCGACGTG
Organism: Bembecia ichneumoniformis; assembly: GCA_910589475.2. NCBI lineage: Eukaryota > Metazoa > Arthropoda > Insecta > Lepidoptera > Sesiidae > Bembecia > Bembecia ichneumoniformis. The sequence goes on along the minus strand of OU342537.1, from coordinate 2,433,782 downwards.
GTAACCGGCGAATTGCAAACGGTCTCTGCGATGCTGTGTGGTCAACACGGGACCCGTTGCAGCCCTGTGAGCCACGATATTCTTTTCCCGTAGCCTTCTTGTAATCGTAGAGATGCTAACTATGGTGGTCCGAGCTTCCCTGAGGCGTTGTTGCACCTGAACAGCACTGGAGAAACGATTGCGTAGTGAAGCCGTCACAATGAAGCGATCGGATGTCCAGCGTCGCCGACCAGATCCATGTGTTCTGATGTTGACCCCAGTCTCTTCGAACCGCTGACATAACGACTTAAATTCAGTTGCCGAGCGACATCACACTGACGAACTCCTGCTTGCAGTAGTGCGAAGACTTGAGCAGATTCAGCGGCGGTAGTTTCCATCTTTGAGGGTTGATTTCTTGCTGGAGCTCCTTAGATGTGTTCTCTTCGATATTTGGACAGTGTTTGATTGACATTTGACCTTATCCAGATCTTTAATACCTAAGGGGACAGACACAACTAGCGACCCTTCAATCGGGAGTTTTGAGTGGCATTTTATTTAAATTAACCAACATTAATTGAAAGGCTAAACGTGCTTTCATTTGATATCAGTATTAATAATGTAAAGTAATTTTTACAAAGTCTATATTAGCTAGAATCAGATTTTCGACGAGGGGCGATATTTTTGACACCGAGAAAGGATTGTGTATACAATTTGTTGTTGCTTATGAAATAGAGTTCACACATCGATCTACCCTTTGTGGTTCCTTTATGAAAATCACACAAAATAAATATATTATCAGGCGTTACATCTGGTGCGTAAATGACGTTATGTTAGGAACATATGTAAATATTAACTTCTTAATAAGTCGATTATTAAGAAGTTAATATTTATGCTGTAATAATGATTGATGCTCATTAAAAGCTTAGTATAACAAGACTTCTCCGAAATCGATTTCATATTTCATTTGTGTTTGTTAAATGTCACCGCATAGTGAATCCATTGGTCGATCCGCTTTGGCAATAAATCACAGTTGACAAGTTCTGACTTCCGTCATAAAATTTATCTGCGTCACTCGAAACGGTGCATCGGGTTTGGAGGGCTCATAAAGACCTTTATGTTCTCCATGAGAGCACTAAACGTAGTTCTCAACTGCTCGGTCAATAGAAAGTTTAGGTGCTTCGGAGGTGTCTATTTCTATTTCTAAATCTATTTGTGTAACATTTTATGGGTAATCCTCGAAGAACTGGTTACCGTCACAAGTACTGGACGTGATCAATGAAATGAATAAATAGGTTTAACGAACACTGCTCCATAAACTTGCCATTTTAAAGAAAAGTCACACTTTTATAATATTGTCACACTTTTTGTGCAATAATAAATAATATAACAAAAAAAACGCTAGTCGGGCCGCACAATATTTATTAAGTTTAAAACTACATATAAAAAAATAAATGAAAAATTTGGAAATTCTAGTTACTTAAAGTAAAAAATAATAATACGATAAAAAACAATCAACTTAAGGGATTCCTGAGGGAAGCTGAAGCCTCACCACCGAAGGAGAGCCGAGAGACAAGCAAATTACAGAACAAACGTATGCGTGTGACCACTACCGAGGCGGGTTTGGCGTTGTTCCAACGAGACATAACTGATTTTTTGCGTCGTTTTATAACAGTAGACGAAAATGGATACCCCACAAACCAAACAACAGTCGAAACAGTGAATTGCTACCGGCGAACCAGCTCTGAATAGCCAATAAAGTGATGGCTACAGTTTTTTGGGATGCACGTGGAGTAATCCATATTGACTACCTAGTGAAGGGTAAAACGATTAATGGCGAATATTATGCCAATTTATTGAACCAATTTAACACAATTTTATGTGAAAAACGACCACATTTGGCTAAGAAGAAAATCCTCCTCCACCAAGCTCTTAAGAAGCTCTTAAGAAAGTAATTATTATAATTAGTTATCCAATTACTAAGAACTAATTAATAACTAGGTCACTTAAACAACGTATCAGATTATGTGTTGAATTTAACAAAGGAATATGTCAATCGAACTTTGGTCAATCATTAAATAAAAATTATAGTAAAAATAAGGAATCAATGCTGGTATATGATGTGGTCCACCTCAGCAGACTCGACATATAGATCAAACTTTTATCCGGTCGACGCAGACGTCCGAAAAACGATATTCAAGCTGTCTCGGGGCTCCGACGGCTCTCGAAGACGGTGGACGATCAGGGAGCATGCAAACCGAAGTATTGGAGGCACCGACAAAGCCAAGCACGCGACTTTTCTTCTTATATACCAAAAAAAAAACCTGAAACGGATACATTCAAATGCCTTAGAATATGCCTACTCCATGCAATCCTTTAAACGATAACAACGTGTAATTAAAAAGTAATTATTTTTCTAACAAACAAAGAAAATAAAATTGAGGTAGGTTTGGTAATTAAAATTAATACTAGCGCATCCAAAAACACACAAAAAAAAACATTTGATACCAAATTAATTCCGGAGCGGCCATTAGCACTTTTACAAAATTACTTTAAAAAATTAAAATCTGAACAGAATTATTCGAAAAGACTCACCGTCCCTTATTGACGGAGGTTTTTATTAATGGCCTGTTTGGGTATCAAAATATATCGAGGATGGTTTGATTTTCCTCGCTAAGTTATTTATAAAACCTTTCCAATAATCCTTGTTAAAATTTACACGTCCAAGCGGTCCATACACCTTTGTTGCAATGCCGGGGCGTCGGCCGGCGGTTCGCCTATAGCCCATTCGACCGTAACACGTGCACCCCTCGCCCCTTCACCCCAGGCTCGTCCTAGGCCTTCAGATGCGGCGACAAACTAAGTAATTTGTGTTGACATAGATAAAAAATTAAATGTAACAATATTAACAAATTTTTCGTTCAAAAATTAAATCTCCTTCCAAAGTGCACATAGACGCACATCTTTTTAGTTTATTTGTTGCAATAGTAATTATAAAAATTGTAGCAAAAAAAAAAGACGAAGTGTAATTTCGAAATGAAAGAAATTTATTTATTGTAAGAAAGAAGAAAAGTGAATGACTGTTGTCTCAACTTTATTTACTTGTTATTTAAATTGTTCACAATATACATACATTTGGACTGTGTAAGTTATAATCAGGGGATGAAATAAGAATTTAAAGATCAAATATTTGCTACGGGCTGAGTGAGGAAAACAAATAGGCCGAGGAACAACCCGACATTCCGCTCAGCAGATTTCAATGCCTAACTAAACTAACAATTTAAGGAGGTGAGGAACATTTTTTAAAATCAATTTTGCACCGCCAATTTATTCCCGGGCGAGGAAAGGCTCCAATGGAGCGTGGATTATTGTTTCTCGTGGAAACGCTCGATTTATGGGAGCATTTGCGGGCTTTGAGCGTGTTTGTTACTATTGATAAGGTCCGTAACGTTTTTATATCGAATTGTAAATATTCTTATTTCATTTACGCATCTTATTTTCACTGCCTTATAGCTTACTCGTGAAATGTGTCGAAATAACGTCAATAATACATTTATTCAATTTGATTTGTATACTCTTCACTAGCGACTACAAGATCAAAATTTGTAAGCAAATCTGTTGTTTGGATAGCTTAGTTAGCGAGGTGAAATCTAAAACTGTAAGTATTTGGGATTTATTTCCCTGCCAAACTAAGGCTTCTAAAAAGGCGAATGCAATTTTTCTTAATTTAGAACTTTTTAAATGTTATTGTTACAGTTAGCCATAGAACCTTCTCGAAGGGACGCGAGTTGGCGCCGAGGGCGCGGAACATTCAGGCGAATATAAAAACTGGGACCGGCGCTCGAGGAGGCAGTATGCTAGCTACGGTACGCGATACGAAGCGGCATTGTTGAAGCCATCTGTGACAGTGAATTAGCGACACACTGAACGAATTAGCGACAACATTGGCGAATTTAACGGTTTAATCGAGAAGTCCTCTGATATTGTGGTAACTTGGACTCCTCTCACCCTAACATGGCATTTTTACTCACTCCGCACGTAACATTATTATTAAGCCTATAGACTAAGTTCCTACTTCACGTGTCTATTTTCCTTCATGTTAAGGTCGTCAGAAGGCTAATATTCCACTTCATGGTTGGTGGCTAACATCTCACACAACGTCAAAGCTGCTGCAAGTGTGCTGCTGACTACAGTAGGATTATGGGACCTGGCATTCTTTACTCCTTCACTGAAACCAAACAGCACACATACTCTTGCATTATGTTAGTCTTCTGAAAGGCAGTTATTTCTACACCTAACCGAGCTACCGAGTTTATCACCGGAAGTGATTGAGTATCTGTTTCTAGTAAATGCCGTTTTAGGACAATCTATATCTGTCTATCCTATACATATAATAAAATCATAAATATCATAATATCATGCAGACATGATATTATGATACCATAATATCATGTCATAATATCATAATATCATGATATTATGATATTACAGATACCTACATTAAATATTTTATGAAAATGTGCTTATGTTACTGAGTATTTAGAGTTTTTGTCTGTGCGTTTGTGCACGGCTTATTGCATCTGTGTGCGTTGTTGCATCTCAGAAACGGCTTAACCAATTTGAATTTATTTTCATTGATGTAATGTAGCAACGGTGGCGTAGCTTGCTCTAGAAGGGTTTTGTATTAAATTTTGTCAAGTCTTGTTTGTCTTTGTCAATTGACAATTTTGTCAATTTGGCCCTACCCAGAGGCGGATTAACCATGTCAAGGCCCCTGGACAGTCGTCTCAGTGTTCGTTAACCATTTTCTAATTTCTTCAACTAGTTATGCATTTCTATTCATAATTACGTTATTTTTACTACACTACCCAGATATGCTATCACTTTAGTAAAAATGTTATTGAATGCAAAGTTTTGAAGCGTCTTAGTCTCTAATCTGTTAAAATCGTTGTGGTAAATACCTATGTATAATATTATTCTACAATAACTTGAAATTCCAACGTTAAGGAATGTACTGATTTATGACGAAATAGTGTAAAAAAAAAGGACAGTAATATTGTTATTAAGATTTTGTTACGTAAAAATCTTCTAATTTTATTTTCATTCAAAATGTTTATGTTCTGTGGCCCCTAGCTGGCCCTAGGCCCTACTACCTGACTGTAGCGAAGCCCAAATGGAGGGTAGCATGTTTTAGAAGCAATCAATTTAGAATCTGAACTCTTAAACTTTAAACACTAAGCTGTACGATAACTTCTAAACTTTGCAATTTAGCGTACTGCCTAAAAAATATAAATGAGGATTGTGGATAAAATTTTACGAATTTTTGCTTACACATGCGGGGCCTCTGTAGCAGGGGAGCCCTATCATTGATACGGCTGATACGGCGGTAGCTACGCCCCTGTGTAGCACGCTTCCCGTAACATTTAGTGTTTGTTTCATTCATAGGCTTACAAAAAAAAAGTTACGTGCTATACCGAATAAAATAAAGTCACTGTCCGTTTCTGTCTCTGTTCTCGGATAACTTCATCCAATCCATTTCAGAGGTTTTTTTATAATATACAAAATTGGAAGACACTGATTTACCCTTCCCCGTATGCGCCGTGATCTAAGACCGAGCGAGTCCACACGCGCTGATAGAGGAATCTACGAGGCATCCCTTCAGCGCGTTGGTCGTGAAAATCCGCCGGTCTGCGGTCGAGCGCATCGTCAGCTAAGTTCGAAACAAGTTTCAAATTTCTCTTCTAAGATTTCTTTTCGGACTATCTGTTCGGGTATTTTCACGTCGGCGGCTCTCCTTCCGTGGTAAGGTTTCTTTGACGGCCCGTTGGATGAGTGGTAAGGATGCTTGCCTAACGTCTCAGGGGCCCCGGGTTCGATTCCCGGCGGAGTCAAGTTTGGAAATTTTAATGTAATTTTCAAAATTGACTCTGGTCTGGATTTAAAAAGTAGTGGTAGGGCACACTGCGTTTCGCAGTCATTTGGGCAGCCCGCCTGGCGGCAGTGACCACCCCCTTACAGAAGACCACCGTGAAATAACAGCATATGTGCTGTTGTGTTTCGGTGAGTGAGTAAGGGATGCCAGAGCCCATTTCCTTATCCCCTCCTAATCCCTTATCCTTAATCCTACTGTAGTCGGCAGCGCACTTGCAGCACTTGTAGCGTTGCTTGTGTTATAGGCGACGGTAGCCACCTACCATCAAGTGGACCGTCAGCCTGTCTGTCGACATAACATAAAAAAAAAGAAAGTCTCCACAAGGTCCCTGGTTTTTTTTTATATGGTATATATTTTTTTGATTGTATAATTTTTTTTAAATTGTATAGTACAATCTAGTATTACTTAAGACTTCTAAGTCTCAAGTAATACTAAGACGTAGAAAGTCTAGTATTACATGGATATTGTTTTTTTTTTAAAATAAATGTTCGTTTTGTTTTTCTGCCAGAAGCATTTTTATTTTGTTTCTCCTTTTTTTGTGTATTGTCAGCCCACCACCATCAGTGGAGGAAAAAGGCGTAACAATATAATAATTTTTAGATAAAAATTATATCTATGCGAAGCTGGGAGCGGGTCGCTAATGAAGTTGTAACTTAAAGAGTCTTCTGTAAACTATGTGTGTTGTATCAACAAGTTCGCAGCCACAGATTCATCTTTTGACAGATTCATCTTATCGGAGACTTGCTGTATGAAGACTTGCCTTATTAAATTTAAGATTAGTTTGGAAAATTTGCCAGTTCGCAACAATATACAGTTCTAAAACATGTTTAACGGTTTAACATAAGCTCAGTCTTCACTTTGTCATAGACTGCGTTACGCAGTCATAAATTGTACAGCCGTCTGGCGACAGAAACCACCCCTTTGCAGAAGGCCACCGAGAAATAGCAGCATATTAAATATTGTTGTGTTTTGATGGCGAGTAACAGATGCCAGAGCCCATTTCCCTATCCCGTTTTATAATCCCCGTAAATTGCTAATGACAAGGAACCTTATCACATTAACATCCATGTGACGTCATAGGCAACTAAAAACTCGCCGGCCAGTGTTGCTAACGGTACTGAGTGTGTCACGAAATTACGTCACCAAAATGGTGGTCAGGATTATTAATTTTCTGAGTATCTAGTAATTATTTATTTATTTTATTTTATTTATTTATTATCTCATACATGATTCAATACACAATGTTTACAATGTCTGTAAACCATTATTGGTTTGTCTAGACATTTACTTCACGCCAATACACATTACACTATAAATCATATATACAAGAAATTACAATAACAATGTTACAACTCAATTTAAAAGATGCAAAACCGGCCGACCGAATCATCGGCACACATCGGTATGCTTTGTGCGTGTGCAACTCGCTACACAGGATGTCCCATTCTATGCAGTCATGTGTTTTTATAGAATAATTATTTAATTTAGTTATATAAATATAATTTTTAATTATATTATTCAATCCAATAAATATAATCTTATTATATTTAATTTAGGTAATATTTTTTTAATGTACTCTTTAAGTTTCTTTGTGCTATTTCATTTTTTATATTGATAGGTAAATTGTTAATATTCCAACCCAGCATTTGTTTGTGTTAATAAACGATCGTTAGCCTGTCTGCCGACTGTAACATAATAAAGTTTGTTTTACATGATCTCTTTTTTTTTTTCATGTCGAATAAAAGTCCAAAAATGTAAACTTTTTGTTCGTACCTTGCTCTTTAATTTTCACACGTAACCTTTCATAAACAATTCGTAGGTATAAAATGACCTCACAGACCCCACAACAATAGTTTAAAGGCAGACACAAAACACGATCCCCAGGCAAAGGCCGAATATTTCTCCATCACAGTATAGAACTTTTACCTACTATAAAGTAGTAGCTGGCTACAGTTGTTTAAGAACATAAGCAAATCGAGGTTGAGAGTGCGCTGCCAACTCTGATATGACAAAATTAGGATAAGACAGGTAAATGTTTAGCTTCTCTCTGTCACGCCCCATTTTTTTTTTACGTTGGGAAATCCATCATGGATACCCAGCAGCGAAAGGGGGACGCTGCGGGTTATGCCGGACTCCTACCGGCTAAAACCCAACGACTTTCTAGCTGGCCGTAGATGGGCGGGGTCGCAGGAACGTTGTTGCACAACTTCGGCGACCCGCCACGGCTGTTCAGCGCGGGGAGGACTACGCTCCCTATCGGAACCTCGGCGTACCCGAAAGCGGAGGTACGCCGGCCATCTCGGGGACCTCACAACGGGCGATAGTCTCCCCTTAGACTACCGCCCAGGTCCTGGTCAAGGGGGAAGGCGGCGGATATAGGCCATCCGCCTGCGCCCGAGCCTTCTCCGGCGGATCGGCTGGGAGAGGGGATCCTCTTCCCGTTGCCTCTCCGCCGCTTCCTTGCGCGACATAACGTGCTCACAAAAAGTGAGCATCGCCTGCCACGCAAGGTCACTGCCGACCATCGCTTTCACGACGGCCGACAGCGAGAGGTCGGCGCCCACGACGAGGGACAAAGCAGCGCGCTGCTCTGCCCATTCGGGGCAGTCAGCCAAAGTGTGCTGCGCAGTGTCAACCGCGCAGCCACAGTGGTGGCATTCCTCGGTTGGCTCTCTCACGGCCACTCGGTGAAGGTAACGCCCGAAGCAACCGTGCCCCGAGAGTAACAGCTCACATAGTAATCATATATGATAATAAAACTCTTTATTTCGACCATGTCGGATTTTTGATTAGTTACATTCAACTTAAAGCTATGTTAGTACAAATGTTTTAATTTAATTTACTGTGGTCCTCACTAGTCAATAGCTGAACCGTACAACAATGGTTCAAATACCGACAGTCAAGCCTTTAGGCTTGAGGATGCTATTAAAGCTGTTGCCGATCCTGAGAGATGCACATCGTTTCCTCATAGTTGCATAGAAGCAGTCTCAACTCTGGTTTCAGCGAACATCCCCTACGCACTACAGAACCTTGGCAGTCGTAACAGCATCCTAAATGCATTATTATTGACTCGCCCATAAACTGCTCATATAAAACGACGTACTGAATGCTCTAAAAAGGGTAACCTTGACTTCCCTCGAACTTCGCGCGAATCTTCGGGCTATCATATTTACTAAACGTCATAGTCTTTGGATGAAAACGTGCCTCTCTTCTGTTTTAATTGTAACACTGTTTAATTTGGACATGCTGTGTGCACATGTTTTTTTTATGTTAAGATCGGCAGACAGGCTGACGGTCCACTTGATGGTAGGTGGCTACCGTCGCCACAAAACACAAGCAACGCCAAAGCTACTGCAAGTGCGCTGCCGACTACAATAGGATTAAGGATAAGGGATTGGGAAGGGATAGGAAAATGGGCTCTGGAATTACAATTAATTTTTAACGACAGCATCCATTTTTGTGTACCTCATATAAATAAATAAAAAATAAATAAATAATAATAAATAAGTACTAAACGTATAGTACTTTTATAGTGATTTTTTGTAATAGATAACTACAATTAAAGATTCGTTCGTTCGTTCGTTTCAGCCGATGGACTTCCACTGCTGGACATAGGCCTCCTACAATGACCGCCAAACACCACGATTTTGTGCCGCCTGAAGCCAGCGACTCCCCGCGACTCTTTTAATGTCGTCAGTCCATCTAGGGGGGGTCTGCCGACACTGCGTTTCCCGGTGCGTGGGATTAAAGATTAGTTAAGATTTACAATTAAAGATTAGTTACTGTGTAATGCTGATATTGTGTGTCTGGCTAGCGCTATATTTGAGCAATTAGGTGAGCCGCCCTTTGAACGTATTTTCACGTACGTTCACATTCCTCCCTTACTCCAGGTGGTGTTGGTCTAAATGTTGGTGACGTCGTGTGTCAAGAGATTACTTGAATAAAATCGTAATAGAATGTTTTTATTTTTAATTTCTAAAAATGTACTGAAACTACCTTTTAAACCTCATTAGTTTAGAATTGTTTACTGTGGGTACTGGTATTTAAGTTGCTGGTACTTTCGCATAGAAAATAATAAAGCATTTTACGTGGATTGGAAGAAGCGGAGAAACAGACAAAAGCGGACAGCGCCTTAATTTATAATTATTTTAAAGCAACTTTCATATCAACCAAAATAAAACACTATATGAACAAATAATAATTATAAACAAATAAGAAGAGGAAAAGGAGCCCTGGCTCAGTATACAGTTGTGGTGCAGACCACAACACTGATATTCTGCCAGGGACCAGATATTCAAAGAAAAAAAAATTTTTTTTTCGCGGTATTCACAACACGATTATACAGTCAATGGCTGAAATTATCGCAATGATCTTAAAAACTATTGAAGGATTTCATGCGGTTTATATCAATCAACAGAGTGATTCTTGAGTAAGGCATAGATGCATAATACTATCAAATCTAATATAAAAATATAGACAAGAGAAGAAAAAGAAAACTTACTTTGTATGTAAATCTACACAAAAACGCAAAGAAATAGTCGCACCCATTAAATTACACCCACGAAAGATTAAAATCAACAGAAGTAGTCGTCTAACACAAATTTATCCGCTCTGATAAATAAATAATAAATCAGATTGGGACCGTCTCCCGATTCGGAGACTTACCCGTTTGACCTTTATTAAAATACGTTCTAAGTTTATTTGGAGTTTGCCTGGTCTTGAAATAATTTTATTGAAGATTGCCGTCATCACTTGATTGATACTTTAAACGGGAGCACTTTAGCAAATCATTTTTATCTGTTTAGATTATATATTGATGAGATCTCAAAACTTGAAATGAGATTTATTAAGGGCTTGGGACATTTTTAGCGACACTCTAATGGGCTAATCATTTGTACATTTAATTTCTTTTTATTTTTTCTCTTGATCCTTTATAGCTTATAATTTAAAGCCCTTTATGCCTATTTATGCATGTAGTTGTTCGTAGTTAGTGTTATAGATTTACCACCTGCCATAATTTGTTAATGGTATGTTATGTAATTTAAGTATATGTGCTGCTGGTAAATAAAAACGCTATCAGTGTTGCAAGTGCGCTGCAGACCTTATTATTAGTAGGATAAAGTATAAGGGATAAGGAGGGGAAATGGGCTTGATCATCCCTCATTCAAACAGAACGACATATTATTATTTCACGAATATCTCGCCTAATCCCTATAATGCTTTATCCTACATGTCAATTATACATACAGAGAACAAGCCAAAAACTTACCTCTATTACTATACGTCTGGAATGCTAATTTTATTAACGGTAACTTAGTATTGTTTATTTTCTTTGCTGTATTTTCATAATTTATTTCATATTGGTTGGTCGTGTGTGCTATGCTGGCCTTCTCGCAATTTCGGGCGAGAGAGGGCAGCAGTTGTTCGCTTGTCGCCGTTCATTGGGGACGCTACCCCGCTCGCTCTTATAAATAATAATTTAACGCTTTTTGAGCCTAGCAACGCATTATAATTTTAAAAGAGTGTTTTCTGTGTTGGTGACTGGCGCCGAGCTGAACTTTCTCATCTGGAGGACACCTGGACCTGGATGCATCCGTCGAACAGGTACTGTTTACTCGATCGCTCTTAATTTTGAACACATAGGATAGTTTTCATCCTGGAGAAATGTTAGGTTCCCGAGGGATTGTCTAAAAACATAAAAAAATCGGCGCCTCCGTCATCACAGCGATAAAGATGTCAAGCGTTATATTACTCTATGTTTTCTCAGGTGTTATATTTTTCATTTTTCCACACGGATGAAGTCGCAGGTACTAGTATTACATAAATAAGTAATTTGGTGATATTGTGCATATTACCTGTATTTAAAAGCATAATTATATTTAGAATGATATTATTATCTAGATATAATGTATTAGAAACATACAAGCAATAAAAATTAGCTAGTCAGACATTTGCGTGGAGAAAATGCACCCGTGCGAAGCCGGGATCGGGTCGCTAGTGATGTATAACTTTGTTATCGGCGTCGTGAACAAAGACCTTTATTCGTGTTTATTACCGAAAACTCGCGTTTTAAGCAAATTATGGCAAACAATAGGCAACAAAACACTTTGTCAATAAATCTTTTACGCAACAAAATTTTACCTTTATTTGAAATTTTTCACCGCGGCCAGGTGTATCGATTTAAGGTTCCGCCGCGTATAATTAGTTGTGAATTTTTATTTTTCATTTAGCTAAAAGGGCTTTTAACGGAACTCGATTATTGAAATTGATATTATAAGGCAATTCCTCCTTTAAAAGTTTCTCTGGGAACTTATTAAAAGGCTTATTGACGGAAAGGTTTTTCGTTTCCCCTAGCTTAATCAGTTTTACGGGGAAATTTCACTTAATTTTATACATTTTATCCTGTAAAAGTTTAATCTGTATTTATTTTCGTGGAGTACTTTCAAAAATTTATGTCATAAGAAACCAATAGACGTAAATTAAAAAAAGGAAAAGAAGCGTGGGCGACTTTTCTCCAATCCTTTGTTATGCTCCAATCTTTTTTTTTAATGTTAAGGTCGACAGACAGGCTGACAGTCCATTTCATGGTAAGTGGCTACCGTCGCCTATAACACAAGCAACGCCACAGCTGCTGCAAGTGCGCTGCCGACTACAGTGGGATTGGATAAGGGATTAGGAGGGGATAAGGAAATGGGCTCTGGCATCCCTTACTCACTCGCCGAAACACAACAGCACGTATATGCTATTATTTCACGGTGGTATTCTGTAAGGTGGCGGTTACTGCCGCCAGGCGGGCTGCCCAAATGACTGCGAAACGCAGTGTGCCCTACCACTACTTTTCAGTCAATTTTGAAAGTTACATTAAAAATTCCAAACTTGACCCCGCCGGGAATCGAACCCGGGGCCCCTGAAACGTTAGGTAAGCACTCTTGCCACTCATCCAACGGGCCGTCAAAACTACTCAACCGATCATCAAGAAATTTTTCGTACTCGTTATCAGGGATATAGAAAAGGAGGTATACTGCTCCCACCAGATCTTCTAAAAATCTATACATATAATAAATTCGTGAACGAGCCGTGTCTGTGGATTAAATATTTAATTGTACACGTTACTAAAGTCAAAAAAATATTTTTTAGAATTATTGTCTGTTTGTCTGTGCGTTTGTGCACGCAAATCTCAGAAACGGCTTAACCGATTTGATTTCGGTTTTCAGTGACATATTCTAACAAGCTTCCCGTAACATTTAGTGTTTGTTTCATTCCAATCGGTTTACAAACAAAAAAGTTACACGCTATACCGAATACAACGCGTGCGAAGTTGCGGGCTCAGTTAGTTAAATATATCAAAATTCAACGCCTAACAAAAATGTTTGAGCAATAAAAATTGAATAAATATTTTAATACCTAAGTAAAAGGGGGCGAATGAATTCACGAGAAAAAGCTAGTTTAGTATAAGTTAGTTTTTGCAATTCAACTCCTTGAAGAAGTAAAAATAGAACACATGTCTTTATTTTGAATTACATTGATCGCCTTTAGAACCGCAAAAGCTTTCTTAAACTATACAAGATTTTATTTTTATTAAAGATGGGTTTTCTCTTGACCAGCATTCTATCCATGTAGGAAGGATGAGGCCGACGATGAAGCGAGCTCACCCATAAGATGCCTATTTACTCGAACCTTGAAAAGATTTGAGTTGTATGAGCTCGGAAATATAAACGCCGGCAGGGAGTTCCAACCTTAGCAGTGCGAATTAGAGGGATTTCGACAATGATTTCATCAGATTTTATTGACTGACAAATTAATTTTGTGAGTTGTTGTAACATAAAATTCATTAGTAATGCTTTTTTTTAACCAAACTAAAACAAAGGAAAACATCGATCAAAACAGGCCACTGATTTTTTTTAAGTTACACTTTGGAGATTAAAAGTCGTTCTCAATTTCAGTAATTTCTTTGAATATTTCAAATATCTATGAAACCCCATTACCAAATGACAGGATATTTTCCAGTAAAATCTATAATTTCTTCTTACCTAATGGTACAAAAAACGAAAATAAAAATCAACTGATGGCCTGATCTCCATACAAAACTGTTTAATCTTCTTTAATTTTAAATGAAAATAAATGAAGTTTGTTGACGCTAACTGTAAATTTAAATTGATTAATAATAGTTCGCTGTGGTATGTGCTGTCTCGCTCCCACCATATTCACAGTCTGTCACAACCGTATCGTAGGCACTGCGACTGGCCATTTTTATAAAACCGTGTTAGTCCAGAAAAAACATCGCAACTAACACTCGTAGACCCGCCGCCGATCTCGACCGGTGAGATTTTTTCATCCTCTAACGTTATGAGGCAATTGTGCTTGTAATCTATCTATTTGGTCACGCTTCCCGCTCCGCGAGTGTAATTATTGAAGTGGTGAAGTGCCGGAGCTTCTGGACTCTGTCTGTGACAGACCCGTTGCAGTCTTTGCCGTTGGAGGACTAGGGACTTGGCGATTTTTCGTTTGCTCGCTCTTCGATTGCATGTACCACAAACGAAAAATTACAATCCACTTTTATAATTGCTCTCGGGACCAAAGTTAATAATTACTTTGTTACTATAAATATTTATTTTCTAGACTTGACAATATTTAATTTACTGGGAATTTTTAAATAGGTATCTATTTTTATACTCTTTGAAGAAATATTCAGTGAATTCCAAATACTATTTGTCATAGTACATAACACTAGGGTAGTGTTGTCATGTCTACCTCACAACTTAACCTAGATCCGTGTGACGTGATGGCCGTCCCTCCAAAATGTACAATTACCGAGCTCGGATCCAACGATATATCATCGGCCGTGAAAAGGCGAGACAATTTTTCTTTTCCCGCCTAAAATCATATGGCGGGACGTTTCGATTTTCCAAAGGGAAATAAAGAAAAATGCAAAAACCGACAAATCTAGAACGGGAAACAAGAGCGAAGGTTCCCCCTGGAAATTCTAAAGGACATCGTTCAAAACCAGGTCATATTTTTTTTTTCTCTAACTTTGGAGATTTTGGCAATAAAAGTCTTTCTTTATTTCAGTAATTTCCTGTGAATATTTCAGGATTTGTAAATGAGGATAACATTCAAAAATTAAAAAACTTATTACTTTATTGGGACAATTGTTTTTTTTAATACTATATCTACGAAACCCCATTACTAAATTACACCATATTTTCCCAGTATAATCTATTTTTTTTTTCTAACCTAATGGTACAAGTTTCAACTATTACAATGAAAATATCATACACCGACATATCTACTTTAAACTGTTTTTTTTTTTAAATTATTTATTTTACTGTTTTATTTTACTATTATTAGGTTTAAATCTGATAAAAAATAATTTTACAACGTATTGTTAATACCCAAATAAAAATATTTTTAAAAATATATTTTTATTTAAGAACTAGCTGAGCCCGTGCGCAAAATCATATGCGTGGTATTCGGTATAACTCGTAACTTTTTTGTTTTTAAACCGTTTAGAATGAAACGAAAACTAAATGTTATGGGGAGCTTGCTGCATTACGTCAGTAATAGCATTTAAATCGGTTAAACCGTTTCTGAGATTAGCGTGCACAAACGCACAGACAAATAGAAAAAAAAAATTAAAAACTATTTTTTTACCTCGGTAACATAAGTAAAACGTGTACAAACTGTTTTTTAAAAAATATTTAATGTGTAGATATATATAGCTACAGATTTTTTCAAATATTTATAATCGTTTAGGTACATATAATAGAATCATAAACGAGCCATGCGAGTTCATTAAAGATTATTAAAAAAAAAAAAAAAAAAAAAAAAAACAATTTGTACACGTTGCACTTATATTAACGAGGACAAAAAAAAATTGTTTTTTAATTTTTGTCTGTTTGTCAGTATGTCTATTTATCTGTGCGTTTGTGCACGGT
The DNA here is from genome assembly GCA_910589475.2 of Bembecia ichneumoniformis. Classification (NCBI taxonomy): domain Eukaryota; kingdom Metazoa; phylum Arthropoda; class Insecta; order Lepidoptera; family Sesiidae; genus Bembecia; species Bembecia ichneumoniformis. The sequence goes on along the minus strand of OU342537.1, from coordinate 2,417,939 downwards.
AATCTCAGATACAGCTTAACCAATTTTAATGCGATTTTCAGTTATGTATTGTAACAAGCTTTCCGTAACATTTAGTGTTTGTTTAAACAAACAAAAAAGTTACGAGTTATACCGAATACGACACGTTCGAATTAAAAGAAGAAGTACTAATATTAAATTTTTTATTCACGTCTTTTTTAAATTTCTGGATATTTTTTTCTTGTTTTTGTATAAAGGAGCATAAAATGCTTTTTCAAATTACACTTGTATTTAAATCCGGAGTTCAACATCAAGGCGATATTGAACCCCAAAAATGTGATGTCGTCCGATACCGCTTGTCGAAATTATAAATCATACCGGACCTAAACCTAAACACGTCCAGTTGACAAAACGGTGATTCTGCCAAATTTATGTGGGGCTCCCTTTAGGGCGCGTTTACATTGCAGCTTACCCGAACCACGAATCCACGACAAGTACAGTCAGATCTTAATATCGATTACTGTACTACGACCGTTGTCGACAATATTATATTACATGACACTCTTTACTTATCACACAACCCTCTCTTTATATTGCTAGCCTTTGCCTTGGACTTTGTCCGCGTCTCTTTTTCTAAGGCGTGAAAACATTTTTATTCGGTGTTTATTGTTCATAAGTTTTTCCAAGACGTTGATTTTTTTTTAATAATTTTTAGATAATCCCTAAGAACAGTACCTTTTTCTGGATGAACTGTGTCCTCATCTGTATCTCTGAAAACATGTATGTGAAGTTTCATAGAGATCAGTTGAGTAGTTGGGGCATGAAAATTTAACACACAAACAAACTCACTTTCTCATCTATACTAATATTATAAAGCTAAAGGGTTTGTTTGTTTGTTTGAACACGCTAATCTCAGGAACTACTGGTTCAAATTAAAAAATTCTTTTTGTTTTGAATAGTCCATTTATCGAGGAAGGCTATAGGCTATATAACATCACGCTACGATAAATAGTATTATATATAAGCTGTGTCCAGTACCGCGCGCCCCATGCGCCCCATATGGGCCGCAGCGAAGCGTGGTCGAGTTCAGCTAGTTTAAAATATTAGGTATGGCAAGGATTTAAAGAAAATAGTTGAACTAATCATGAAATGATAAATCTAATACTCTTTATTATTTTACAAAGTCAAAAATACGTAAACCTTAAAATTTATTTTTTATTTAGAGGCAATTACTTCTTGATGGCTTGTGGCTGGCGTCGCGTATAACACAAGCAACGCTACAGTTGCTGCAAGTGCGCTGCCGACCATGGCAGGATTAAGGATAAGGGGTTAGGATTGGACAGGGAAATTTGCTTTGGCATCCGTTACTCACTCACCGAAATACAACCGCACACATGCTGTTACTTCATGGTGGTTACTATCGCCAGACGTGCTGCCCAAATGACTGCGAAACGCAGTTTTCTCTGTCACTGCTATTATATATAATTACTAGCGTCCGGCCACCGATTTCGCACTTGCTTTTTTCTGCAAATTATATATGAAAACCTTCCTCGGTTAACTCTCTTACCATTAATGAAAACTGCATAAAAAACATACGCGGCGGGGGACTTGTACACGTTGTACTTATTTTGCAGAAGTCAAAAAAATACTTTTTAGAATTTTTGTCTGTTTGTCGGTTTGTCTGTATGTCTGTGCGTTTGTGCACGCTAATCTCTGAAACGGCTTAACCAATTTGAATGCGGTTCTCGCATTCAAATTGCAAGCTTCCCGTAACCTTTAGTGTTTGTTTCATTCGAATACCACGCGTACGAAGTTGCGGGCTCAACTAGTTTTTTAATATGAAAGGATTGTGTTTGCAAAATGTTTTAATTCCGATGAAATTTAAACCAGACTACCCTTTAGTGGGTGACTACTTCAACCCAGTAATCTAATCTCGTGGGATGAAAATTAACACTTCAGTGTTAATTGAACAACACTAGTTCTGAATTTATAAACATGTTACGTGCGGGGTGAGTTACAATGCCGTGTAAGGGCGAACCGAACTATTTATTTTCAGAAACCAAGATGACTTCCAAAATCATTAAACTTGTCCGATAAAACCGTTAAACTTCGCAAAAGTCGTCAATGATTCCATTTATGAGTCGCCGGATCACTGTCGCAGGTAATTTCGCAAAAGATTCGAAGATTCGCTTTCGAATCGCTGTTAAGCACACAACTGTCCGTCTCGCCCGCGGGCTCTCTTATTTATATTTGGCGCCAAACATCTCGACGTATTTCGAATTCACTAGAACATAAACAAGATTGTAAACACGGATTTTTTTCTATTCATATAGTTGTTGAAGTTCGGGGATGCTATTTCTTTTGATTGTAAACTCTATGTTGTAAACATAAGGACCAATTTCCTTTGACACTAATCGGGACGTGGCGTGACTACTATCAATAGGGTGAGACTTTCGAGACTTTCGGCCGGCGCGAACGCTTTTACCAGAACATTCCATGGTTAGTCGTTACAAACAGATGGCGCGTGCAAAGAGGAAAACAGCTTAAGCTTAACATCACTCATATTAAGATAATTCTCTTTTTTTCAGATCAGCTATTTTCATCACCAACATGCATGTGTCCAGAGCACCACCATACTCGGTCCTCGGACTTCCACATCCATCCACTGCCAGCCATTCTCTTGAAGTTGGTCCAGCGAGCAAATTATCGGCCCATTTCGACCCAGTCCCAGACCCTTCTCACCCGACATATTCACAACTGCAGAATAACAGTGATTAAAAAACTTCTTTGATCCCTATAACTTCTATAGCTGACTTTACAAGCTCACAAAATACTGAATCTTGAAGCCTAAGCAAACAGTCTTAACAATCTAACCAGTCGTGTTACTATTTAGGCCAAATATATCAGCCCAATCCACATTAACATAAGGTAGCATTTGAGTGTGTAAACACGCCCTTACTGTCACAGGAAATACATAATGTAGTCTATGTATGCGATAGTGTCGTACTGTCAAAATATGGAATAAGGGACAAGGAGTTCTATAATATGGAGATTTTGGAGTAGGTGATATCTTAACTTTGTGTCAAAATTAATTAATATTAAATATTTCTTTAACAGAATTTTTTGCGAATTTTTCTGAAGCAAGACATTTTAATTTTTATAAAAATCTAACTAAACCATTATATTTAACTAATAATATTAATATAGACACTGTTTAAATATATTTAACTGTAACGTAACGTATGCGTAAATAATATGTAGATCAGTTCTGACTCAACGTCCCTGAACGAGCTATGGAGAGAGCAAATACTCGGGGTTACACTGCTAGATCGAATCAGGGATGAGGAGATACGAACGAAACTTACCTACATAACTCGCAGGATCAGAAAGTTGAAGTGGAAATGGGCAGGACACATAGTACGGAGAGCCGACGGTTCTCAAGTGGAGGCCAGGGATCGGTAAGCGCAGCGCAGGACCTTCACCCACAAGGTAGACAGACGACCAGGTCCAGGGTCGACGGTGGATCCAGTCTGCTTCTGACTGAAACTTTTGGAAAATTTTGAAGGAGGCCTTTGTCCACCAATGGACGTCATGCGGCTGAGATGATGATGATGATGATGAATGACATTATTTGTGTATTCTGTAATGGCAACACCAGTATTTCTGTAATGGCAATGACAAAAGTTGAAGAAAAATCCGACAAAAAGTATTGTGAACAAGATTAGAAGGTTAAATTATAATTGGATAATAGATGCTTTTCTTATTTCCCTTAGTAAACATCCAATTAATCTGGTCAACATATTTTGGTAGTTTTTTTTTTTCGTTATATTCCCTGTATTGAGAAAAGATATTGGTTAGATTTATAACTCTCGCTAGGGCTGTGAAAAATATCCTAGTGGCCAACAAAGCATTTGTCCCTAATTTTTTTTTTTTAATTGAAATATTACTTACTTATCATTATTGATTCACCACATCACAAAAGCACACGTGCTTTTATTCACGTTGATATTCTATGAGGCGGTGGCAACTGTCACCTGACTGGCTGCCCAGAATATGATTACACAGTACTTATACTACACACATATATTTACGAGCCCATTGGATGAGTGGTTAGGGTGCTTGCCTTAACACTCTGTTCTAGGGTCCCCGGGTTCGATTCCCTGCAGGGTCAACTTTGAAAAATGAACTTTTCAAATTTGTCTCTGGTCTGGATCTAGAAAGTAGTGACAGGGCACACTGCGTTTCGCAGTCATTTGGGCAGCCCGTCCGGCGGCAGTAACCACCCCCTTACACAAGACCACCGTGAATTAACAGCACGTTTGCTGTTGTGTTTCGGTGAGTGCCAAAGCCAATTTCCCTATCCCTTCCCAATCCCTTATCCTTAATCCTATTGTAGTCGGCAGCGCATTAGCAGCAGCTGTGGCGTTGCTTGTGTTTGTAGCAACCTACCATCAAGTGGACCGTCAGCCTGTCTGCCGATCTTAACATTAAAAAAAAAGTACTGTGACTACCATTACTAATACAAATACTACAACCACTACTAATCATAAAGACGCGCACACACTTGATTATAATCCTACTTCTTACTAATACTATAAAGGCGAAAGTTTGTGGGGGTGTATGGATGTTTGTTACTCTGTCACACAAAAACAGCTTAACGGATTTAGATAAGATTTGGAACACAGATGGTTTGTTACCTGGATTAAAACATGGAATACTTTTTATCCTAAAAAATGTTAGGCTCCCAAGAAATAGTCACTGTCTCCACAGTGATAAAGAATTGAGATATTTTCTCAGATGTTATATATTTTTATTTTTCAATCCTGACGAAGTCTCGGGCACCTGCACCGGGACGAAGTCAGCTAGTAGCATATATTGAATATGGTAAAACATAAATTTTTGTAGATATGAGGTGATCCTTATCAATCATCATATGGATCCTACATAATCAAGCAACGCCTGCATATACTACGTGTTGCTTCGACAGAGTCTCCTGGTACCGCCTAGTGGGGCAGACGTGACTGTGCATTAGGCTGCGGTTCAAGATGGAAGGCTGTAGGGATATTGTTAGGCGCAATACTGAGCGAAGCCGCGGGCACCAGCTACTATTTTATAACTACGTATGTGCTAGGCTTTAGACGCCCCAGAAACCGTTCGCAATATACATGCAATTTTGAACCCTAAAATTACTAAGTATTATTAAATAAGTACGCCTATTCAACTCCATTGCGTTTCGCTTGACGATTTCGGTTACATTTGTATGTACATTTTCGCTTCTATCAGCCGCGTATTTTTATTAAATACTAGCTGGAAAAAAAACGTCGGCGTTGAAAAATAAAAGATATAGCGCCTGACGAAATCAGTAACCAACGTCTGTCATCTTTATTGCTGTTATAGATTTTCCAGGTGTTGATCTTTATTCTTAGATACCTGGCTGGTGTTTCGTGTGGAATATATTACCCTATGTCCATCCTGAAATTCTGTTCTAAATATTTGTGTGAGATTTTTATAAAATCGGATGCATAGTTTCGAACCTCCTACATACAAATATACAAACATTACCTGTTTAAAATATTGGTATAGATAAGTATAATAAGACATGTAAGGGAGTAATTTCATTAAATTCAATTCCGCTTTTATGGACGAAAATAGTATAGTGAGATTTATGGGTGTATGATCTAAATAAATAAGTTGAATGATCACCAACCCTGACTCAGTTGTTCAGAGTGTGACACAGAATCAGATACGACGCGCGAATGAAATAGGCAATTTCGCATTTATACGTTATTTTTGTATACGCGAAAATAAATAACCACACGCAGGCATACAACGCATTCATGTTTAGAAATACCTTATCTGAATGCTATTACGCTTACATTTGATTAATTTTACCAACAAAACATAGATCACTTAGATTAATTTTTCATCCCTACAACTAAACCTGTCTAGGTGTGTCTGATTATAAAATTAAATTAAAAGTCCTTTTCTATGACATACATATTTCAATGTCCGCGATTCAGAAGAAAGAAAAAAACAACAGTGGTTAGAGTGCCTGCCTTAACGCTCTTTTCTAGGGTTCCCGGGTTCGATTTTCGGAACGTCATTTCCCCTCCTAAAAAAAAGGGTCAATTTTGAAAATGAAATTTGGCTCTGGACTGGGTCTGGAAAGTAGTGGCAAATCACACTGCGTTTGGCAGTTATTTGGGCAGCCCGTCTCGCGTCATTAACCACTCCATAACAGAAGACCACCGTGTGTGTCACTGTTGTGTCACTGAGTGAGGGATGCCAAAGCCCATTTCCCTATCCACTCCTAATCCCTTATCCTTAATCCTACTGCAGTCGGCAGTGTACTTGCAGCAGCTTAGGCGTTGCTTGTGTTATAGGCAACGGTAGCCACCTACCATCAAGTAGACCGTCAGCCTGTCTGCCGACCTTTACATTAAAAAAAATTCCTTATCCTTATTCCTACTGCAGTCGGTAGCGCACTTGCAGCAGCTGTGGCGTTGTTTGTGTTATAGGCGACGGTAGCCACCTACCATCAAGTGGACCGTTAGCATATCTGCTGAACTTTAAAAAACACTTTACTTAAAGGTCAAATATTCTTGTATTTATGTCTATTTCTAGCTAATAAAGTCACTGCCCGCTTCTGTATGTTTTTCCCCTAACTACTTCTAAACCACACAATGAATTTTGATACGGTTTTCACTAATGGAAAGAGCGATAAATGAGGAAGGTTTATGTATATAATTAGCAGAAAAAAATCTGCATTCATCCGGGTCGCTAGTAACAATATATAACAAAATCTTCATACGTATTTTGTACTAGCTGAGCCCCCAACTTATATATATATATATGTGTGTGTGTGTGTCAACGTTGCCGTCCATCACCATGAAAATTTTATGCTGTCAATTTTCAAGTCAGATGTAGCCGCGGGGCAGAGCTAGTTGAATATAAAGACGAAGTAGACTAACCGTTTACTTTGTACAATAGATATACAATTAATCGTTCAGCTTCCAATCACTTTTAATAAAGTATAAAATTTCCATTCATTTTATTTCACACGAAATTACATTTTACAATTTCCGCGGCCCGCGTACCTTCAATGCCGCCGCGCCGCTCTCATTTCCATGGTATTACTTTTGTTGGAAAAAAATCGTTTCATTACAAGTTTCTCGTTATTTTCCTTTCAAAATCGTACAGAGATATTAATCTAATATCGTACAACTCGGACTCCTCAAAGCGACCGTCACAAAGCGGCCGGATTCGTCCCAAATTCATAAGTACACAAGATAACAAAATGGTCTCAAGGGAAACATAAAATCAAACGGATACGAATGATAACATACAATTTATAGTGAATTAATGGTACTGAAATAATTACTTAGAACTTGAACAGGATCTTAGAATTTCCGATATTGTTTGTTTTTCTCTTCTGGAAATTAATTCCATCTATACCTACCAATATTATCAAGAGGTTTTATGGATTTGCTCTTGAACAGCATCTATCCATGTAGGAAGGATGAGGCCGACGATGGAGCGAGCTCATCCAGAAGATGCCTATTCATTCGAACCTTGAAAAGATTTGGGTTGTATGAGCTCCGAAATACAGATGCCCGGCAGGGAGTTCCAATTCTTGGCAGTGCGCATTATAAAAGATTTTTTAAAGCGCTTGGTCCGAATTAGAGGGTTTTCGACAAGTGAGGATGGTAACCTGCCGTATGTCTGCATGTCCGATAGAAGAAAGGGGAAGGCGGAATGATCTCATGCAGCTTCCGAGCACACTCTCCGAAGTACATCTTATAGAATACACACAGCCAGGCAATTTTGCGTCTATGTGCCGTTTTTTTGTTTGTACCTAGGAGGTAATCTTCGAAACTACACGTCCGATTTAAAAGATTCTTTCACCAATAGTTAGTAGAATAACATTTCATAATAATCATAGGCTAAATATTCCAGGCGGGTGAAGCCTCGGGCACCAGCTATCTAAAAATAAAGATCCAATTTCTTAATAAAAAAATAATGTTAGACGTTATATTGCTTCACATACTAGGTCATTTGAAAAGTTCTTAGCCTAACATGGTTAAAGTCATTGGTTTTTTTTATAACTACCCTCATTTTGTAGTTACATTATTTAGCAACAAGTATGCACAGTTCAGTTTATTCACAGTAACTCATTGTTCGTTTACACGTGATACCGTAAGTCAAGTCAGAGCTATTTATGAAAATGGATAAAATTGAACATCGTGCAGTGATAAAATACCTGAATTTGAAAGGTTTAACTCCAAAAGCTATACATGAAGACATGTCTGCTACTTTGGGTGAGTCCGCTCCTTCGTATGCGACTGTTAAAAACTGGGTGGCAGAGTTTAAACGTGGTCGTAAGACCATTCAAGATGAGCCCCGTAGTGGCCGGCCTTCGACTGCTTCCACTGATCAAAATAAAGAAAAAATCTGTGATTTAATTTTATCTGATCGAAAATTGACTGTCGAGGAGATAGCTAAGACTGTAGGCATCTCATCTGAGCGAACACATCAATCAATCAATCAATCAATCAATTTCATTTTATTTGTAACTTATAAAACATACATTTAACAGACACAGAGAAAAAAAAAATAACAGTAACAGCAAGAAAGAAAGTTACAAAAAGGTCAGCATTTTGCTGGCATTTTGCTGGCATAGGCCAGCACTGATCTTCCGTAGGAATCCTTAGTTAATACACAAACACGGTCACACACCATGCATGTACCCGCTAACAAATGAAATAAAAATATTTATTTAAATTTATTTGTTGTCAAGAAACACAACTGCTTGCACGAATATTGAAAATATTTCTCCAGTTCCCTGCCGCACATAAGTAAATATTAATGCTATTATTAGATGATATTTAAAAAGCTCAAAAATAAATAAATAATTAATAAAAACAATAACAATAATGAAATCATTTTAATTTTTTGGCTGAGTGCGAGGAGGTTGGTCCTGGAATTATATAATTACTACTGAACTTGGATTCTCTAAGGTGTCTGCGCGGTGGGTACCGCGACTGCTTTCAGTGGAACAAAAACGCAACCGACTCACAACTTCTCGCGACTGTTTAGAGTTATATGAAGCTGACCCAATAGAATTTGTTGAAAGATTTATAACCATGGATGAAACCTGGGTTCACCACAATACACCCGAGACAAAAGAACAGTCGAAACAATGGAAAAGAGCAGGATCGCCCACCCCAAAGAAGGCAAAGGTGGTTTTATCGGCGGGCAAAGTCATGGCATCCGTTTTTTGGGATGCAAAGGGTATAATTGTCGTGGATTATTTAAAAAGGGGTGAAACAATAAACTCCCATTACTATTGCAACCTGTTGCGTCGTTTGAGAGAAGAAATCAAAGAAAAACGTCCAGGTTTATTGAGAAGAAAAGTCTTGTTCCATCAGGACAATGCGCGCGTTCACACCTCTGTGCAATCCATGGCAGAAATCCATCAATGTGGCTTCGAATTGTTACCTCGTCCCCCATATTCACCGGATTTAGCACCGTCCGACTTTTATCTGTTCCCAAAGCTGAAAAATTTTTAGGTGGTAAACATTTTTTTACAAATGAAGAAGTCATAGCCGCCGTGGACGCTTATTTTGAGGAGTTAAAGGAAGTTTTTTTTTAAAACGGGTATCGAAGCCTTACCGGGTCGATGGAAAAAGTGTTTTGAGCTTGGAGGAGAGTATGTTGAAAAATAAAAATAAACTCAAAATCGTGTGGTTTCATTAAGTATGTTAGGCTAAGAACTTTTCAAATGACCTAGTATTTTGTCAGGCGTTATGTCTTCTATTTTTCAACGCGGACGCGTATAGGTACTAGATAGGAAAATAGAAGATTATAGTTTCCTATAATCTTCTAAATTCAAAGAGCTGTGAAAAAAGGTAGATAGATAGATAGATTTATTTGCAAAACATGACACACATACAAAGAGAAACACAAAAAAATAATCGTTAACAAAAAACATATATTAAAAAAAAATTGTTTTAATATATGTTCAATTCCATTGATGTGCACCGTGTCAGCAAAAAGGTATTTGGCTCAGCATAAACTTAGGCAAGCGAGCTAATATGGCTCAGAAGCGTGATAGGTCTATAATTCTTTAATGGGGTTTTATCACCCTTTTTGGGGTGATAAAATAATGCCCCAGTTCCATTCTGGGAACTGGGGCATTATTTCTGGAGTTTTTTTTTTTTTTTTTATGAAATCGAGGTAGCGCTTGACCACTATCTCACCTGATGTGAGGTGCAGATGTGGCCGAAGGTGGACCACGCTTACCTAGTAAATGCCCATTTACCCTAGTTTTGAAGACCCCGAGGTTGTAATTCTGTGGGAACACAGACGCAGGCAATGAGTTCCACTCCTTAGCAGTACCGCCGAGTATACCGCCGAGGTAGTAGTTATACCGCCGAGTAGGACTGAATTAAATTAATTAAATATACTGTCTACTTTATTTATTTTAATTTTTTAAAACAAGATCCACCAACATTTGCTCACACATATAAACTTAACAAGCAAACAGGTTTAACAAACAAAACTTATAAATGTCGCAGTATAATCGGAGAAAACGGATTTTCGCAATAATCCTAGTAGGATTGTAAAGGACCGGATAACGGAAACTAACAACGAATTTTGTTAACATCCGGTGTACTTCCAATTTATTTACGACTATTAGAAAATGAAACGCTGATTGGTCAATGATTTATAGCTTGTCTGTTCTGGTTGGTCAGAAATGTCTCTTCATAAATGACCACAGGTATCCGGTCCTTTACAATCGTACTAGGATTATTGCGAAAATCCGTTTTCTCCGATTATACTGCGACATATATAAAACATGTGTGGCAACAAATTATAGTTTTTGCTTTTATCGAAAACATATTGGAAAAAACCATACTTTTTTATTACGTTTACCTACCTACTGCTTAATTCAATGAAGTACTTCAAAATATACTGTAGATAGGTACCACAATAAAACCTGGTATTCGTAGGCATCGATAGAATGAGGGCGAGGTCCGCGGGAGTGCCGAGATTTGTTGTCAGAACAGATTCCGACGGACATCGCTGTAAATTCACATTTGCTCGCTCCCAAACACGGGTTATATACGATGTGGCTGCACCGACATTATTATTACTGTCGAACGCCCAGCATCGCATAGAGTACATGGGGTACAGACCAGACAACTTTTATGTGCAGAACTCTCCTAAACAACTAAACATTTTAATATTCCTATAGATACTGTATCTTATACAAAACTACCTGATGTCCTCGATTTCGTCCGCGTTGAAAGATAACATACATAAGACTATTAATGGCGGCATCTGCTATACTACGATAGAATTAGATAAAGCGGCGAAATTTAACGGATTTGCTTAGAACTGCTTGGTGATAGTACGTATTTCCGAGCTCATACAACCCAAATCTTTTCAAGGTTCGAGTGAATAGGCATCTTCTGGGTGAGCTCGCTCCATCGTTCGCCTCTCTGGTCAAGAGAAAACCCATCTTTAATAAAAAAACGGGACAAATGCGAGTTGAACAATATTGAACAACACGCGAGTTGAACAAACTCGCGTGAAGAGGGTTCCGTACGATGTTACCTATCCGCACAATATTGAGTGATTTACCATGTTATTTTAATATCATGGACTTCTTATAGGTTTTCCTATAATCTATAAGTAGAAAACTAATTTCTGTATTTTTTTTTAAAAAATTTTAGGTTCGGTAGTTTCGGAGATGGGGGGGGGATGGTCGGACAGACGAACACACGAGTGATCCTATAAGGGTTCCGTTTTTTTATTCGGACATACGAAACATTGAAAAAAAAAATTATACACATATGGATCACCCTGTTGATGGATGAAAACCGAATGAAAATCCCTTCAATACTTTTTGAGATTACCGCGAACATACATACAGACAGACGCGGCGGGTGGTTTGTTTTATAATATGTATAAGGATGTACTTAGGTGGAAACAGGGCACACTGCGTTACCTGGGCGGTAGTCTTAGAGTACCGACCGGTATGCCGAGGTTCCGACAGGGAGCATAGGACAGCCGTGGCGAGTCGCAAATGTAGTGTCACAACGTTCCCGAGACTCCGCCCAGCTACGGCCGCATTAGAAATTCGTTGGGCTTCAGCCGGAAGGAGTCTGGCATAACCCCGCAGCGGCTCCAACGCTGACAGGTATCTACTGCGTTTCGCAATCATGGTCAACTTATTCGAAGGCAGTGATGACCACCGTAAAATGAAAGCTCTTTCGCTATTGTGTTTATGGCACACATGGCGCCGCTTGAGATAATAGCCAACGATAGCCACTTACCATCAAGTGGAATTTACCATCAGCCTACCTTCCGATTGTTCATATATATATATATTTGTGTTAAGGTCGACAGACGGTCCACTTGATGGCTACCGTCGCCTATAACACAAGCAACGCCACAGCTGCTGCAAGTGCGCTGCCGACTACAGTAGGATTGGATTAGGAGGGGATAAGGAAATGGGCTCTGGCATCCCTTACTCGCTCGCCGAAATAACAGCACGTATATGCTGTTATTTCACGGTGGTATTCTGCAAGATGGTGGTTACTGCCGTCAGGCGGGCTGCCCAAATGACTGCTAATCGCAGTGTGCCCTACCACTTACTTTAGGTTACGTTTGATTGACGTTTTGATAAAAAAATAATATAAATAGCTTTAATTGAAAAAATAAAATAGGAATGACCGATTGGCTAGCATTGGTGAGTCTCATCGGGTTGATAACGTACTCAAAGTTCTAATGCATCAATATGTACGCACTTCAGTAAAAAAAAAGCTTCCAGGATATAAATGCCAATTAAATTTTTTGAATTAAAATCAAATGAATTTTCATTTCAGAAATTCACTTGCTGTGCGAGGTCCAGAAGTGATTGCGGATAACTAACTACACTGCATGAGCGTTGACGTACTCGCCAACTTTTTTGTTTTGTACGGTTTAAATATTTAACTGAATTTTGTAATGAATGGCAGATTAATAGTTTAATTGATGGTGGTAGTAGCTATTGTTGCCTGAATATACGAGCAAACGTTAAAAATTGTGTTTGCCCTGATACCATTAAGAATAAGAGAAAATGGAATTCGTTACCCGCCTATTCATAACATAATACGCACTCAAAGTTATTTCAAAGGGTTACTGGTTAAACCGTCAGTGGAATTGCCCAAATCAATACTGTACAGTGAGATCGACAAGCACGTTAGGGTGCTTGCCTTAACGCTCTGTTCTAAGATTCCCGGATTCGATTCCCAGCTGGGTCAACTTTGGGTAGAACTTTTCAAAATTAGATCTCGTCTGGATCTGGAAAGCAATGGCGAACCAACCGAGGCGAACCAAGCGCGGTTGACACTGCGCAGCACAAATTGGCTGCCCGAATGGGCAGAGCAGCGCGCCACTCTGTCCCTCGTCGTGGGCGCCGACCTTTCGTTGCCGGCCGTCGTGAAAGAGATGGTCATGCATCTCTTTCACGGAGAGGAAGCGGCGAAGAGGCAACAGGAAGAGGATCCCCTATCCCAGCCGATCCGCCGGAGAAGGCTCGGGCACAGGCGACTGGCCTATATTCGCCACTTTCCCCCCTTGATCAAAACGTTGTGAGGTCCCCGAGATGGCCGGCGTACCTCCGCTTTTAGGCAGTCCGTCTGGCGCCAGGATCCACACCTTACAGAAGACCACCGTGAAATAACATCACGGGTGCTGTTGTGTTTCGGTGAGTGAGTAAGAGATGCCAGAGCCCATTTCTTTAACCTTTACCAATCCCCTTATCCTTAATCCTTAGTCGGCAGCGCACTTGCAAAACTTGTGATCTTAACATAAAAAACGCTACAAAATATTGACAGACTGTAAAATTAACATCGCCTTAGAGAAGCTTCCCCCATAGATTATCAAAAAGCACCACTAACTGCAGCAAGCCCATTTGCCCAATGCTTTCCTGTGACTTTTTCTATGTCTTAGGACCACTTAATGGAGGACCGTCCAGCATAGCGTCCCGATTTTTCTTTTCAGAGAATATTAAGTATAAAACTTTGTACCGTGAATTCTCTTCGTATCTCAACTCTGTGGTATTAGTTATGAATTTTTCATGGTGCGGATGAGAGCCCATGTGTTCGCTGCGGTAATGCGAATGACGTTGTTTTTGGACACAGAATGTCTATTCTATTTACTTACAGCGAATTCGATACTATGCACCGGTTGCTTTACACCTCAATTCTTATTTATTTGTTATATCTCTTTCGGTTCATTTCTTTGAAAGGTGTTGGAGCTTATCCCCTTGAGCATAATTTCTTATCTATCTATATCTATACTATAATATTATAAAGCTGAAGAGTTTGTTTGTTTGTTTCTCAGGAATCTCGCGCTAATCTCAGGAACTACTAGCTCGAATTGAAGATATTACCATCGAAATATAATATAACGCTGAATATTACAGATTACTATGTATTTGTACTTTATACTTCGTTTTGTTTTGATTTGAAAATATTTATTGACAGGATTTTAGTCCACCACTTACTGGTATTTATAGGCGAGGATAGCCAAAAATATTATTATTCAAATATCTGACATCAACTCTACCATCATGAATGGGAATGTTCCAACATCACGCAAAAAGATGAATAGAATTTTGAGTGTGCGTTTACATTCATGAACCTTCATGGTGCAGTCATTAACTGTTTTTCGCGAATCAAACGTTTTGCCATTGTTAAAAAAAGAACTGTTTACAAGAGCACGAATGAAATAAGGAACCTTATGAATACAATATTAACGTACTTTTTACTTTAGACATTATATACCATCCTGAAAGATATAAGGTGATCTTTAACATAACATATTATGTTATGTTACTTAAAACCAGTACACACTTATAGACCATGTTGCGCGATTTGAACACTGCGACGTGAATTTCTCAGTCTCATCTTCGCAGACCACAATGGAGGACATTGGTAACTCGAAAACATAAACGTAGTGTTGTGTCTTCAATAAAACGCTGATGATTAATTAACACGGTTTAATAACTGAAGAGCACACAAAAACACGTTATACAATTTGTAATGGCAGGGAGCAGAGAGAGAGAGAGAGACATATATATTGAAGTGAGCAGGACGGCAACAACCATAGCTAAATCTTTATACACAACACGTAGGTGAACGCAGAAGGACCTAGGTGCGGAAATGCATTATTAAATTAATTAAGTTAATTAAATTAAAAACTGAAGCAGCCACACCACTCGGTAGCTGGAGAGAGACTGGTACATTTCTTCTCTTGCCTATAGACGACGTACATGCTGTCAAAGTCCTTGTTAGAACGTTGTATGCCGACTCCGGGTTATGTAGGTAATTTTCGTCTACAAATCTTTTCATTCCTGATTCGATCTCGCAGTGTAACCCTGAGCATAGCCCTCTCCATAGCTCGTTGAGCGAAGTTGAGCTTTCTTATGAGGCCCATAGTTAGAGACCACGTGCCAAAAACAGCTGAAAATTTTTGATTTAAGACACTGAGGATTCGACGATTGATCTCTCGAAGTTGGCTCTACCTAATTGGACTGTTTGTCCCAAGTAGATGAACAACTTAATTTTCAACTGTTACTGGGGTGTTAACTGTTAACCTGTTACAGGGCACACTGCATTCTGCAAATTGGAAAGCCCATCTTGCCGTAGTAACCAACCCCTTACAGGAGACCACAACCTATGCTGTTGTGTTTCGATAAGTGAGTCAAGGATGCAAGAGTAAATTTCCCTATCTTCTGTTTAATCCCTATCCTTAATGCCACTAAAGTCGATAACGTTGGTTGCATTTACATAAAAAAACGGCCGACCTTTACATAAAAAAACTTGAGGCTTAGATTGAAGTAGGCAACCTCAAGTTAGGATAATATTCCTCAAGCAAAATTTTCAAATTTGTACTGTAGACTCTAGTTCAAAACAATATAAAGGATAATTAATATAAATTTGGATAACTATGAACTTCATCTGTAAAGTTGGAAATAATTATCTATACCGGTGTGGAGCACAAATTTGAATTTTGAACGCATATTGTCTAGTGTGTTCACTGCAGTCATGTTCTCTATTTACGAGAGATTGAACACAATTTTATAAAAATGAGCGTAACCTAACAACCTATGAATTAAGGTGCAAACGCACAACAAATTTTTGTAGCTTCTGCGGAGATAACCGAACAAAGTTAAAATTGGAAGGTTTGGAAGTATTGTACTAAATATGAGAAAGAAATATAAGTAACCGATTAAAACTTTAGTACAGAACTTAAACTTAAGTTAATGAACTTAAAAACGAATGTAGTAGTCGCTAAAATTTTTTATTACTGTGAAACCTTTTTAGCAGTAATTTACTACTTTTTTCTCAAAAAATACATTTTTTTGCAAAAATCTGCCCGATTCACACTTTTTTTAAACATACTTAGTTTATTATGCACTGTATTTTTATCTAAGTTTTAATTTTAAACTAAAAAGTCAAATTAGGCGACGAAAATAACGTTTTTCTGCTAAGTCCTCGCCTTAACATTTTAACAATAGTTATATTTTGGTGCATAAAGTAAGAGATGCTAGAATCCTTTTTTTTATGTTAAGATCGGCAGACAGGCTGACGGTCCATTTGATGGTAGGTGGCTACCGTCGCCTATAAAACAAGCAACGCTACAGCTGCTACAAGTGCACTACCGACCACAGTAGGAGTAAGGATAAAGGATTGGATAGGTAAATGGACTCTGGCATCCCTTACTCCCTCACCGAAACACAACAGCACACATGCTGTTATTTCACGGTAGTCTTCTGTAAGGGGGTGGTTACTGCCGCCAGACGGGCTACCCAAATGACTGCGAAAGGCAATGTGCCCTGCTACTACTTTCCAGATCATGACCAGAGCCAAATTTGAAAAGTTCATTTTTCAAAGTTGACACTGCCGGAAATCGAACCTGGAAGCTCTAGAACAGAGCGTTAAGGCAATCATCCTAACCGCTCATCCAACGGGCTCGTCAAAAAGGACACCAAATATGAGATCACATTTTGTAAAAGTATGTATTTGAGCAAATAAAATATTACTTTTTTATTTAGTTGTAGTCAGACATTGTATATTATCACAAGTAACGCCATAGGTGGTACAAGTGCGCTGCTGACCCTAGCGGGATTAAGATAAGATATTAAGAAGGGATAGGGTATGTGCATTGGCGTCACCAAAACACATTAATACACTCATTACGTTGGATGAGTGGCAAGGATGCTTGCCTAACGTCTCAGGGGCCCTGGGTTCGATTCCCGGCGGGGTCAAGTTTGGAAATTTTAATGTAATTTTCAAAATTGACTCTGGTCTGGATTTGAAAAGTAGTGGTAAGGCACACTGCGTTTCGCAGTCATTTGGGCAGCCCGCCTGGCGGCAGTGACCACCCCCTTACAGAAGACCACCGTGAAATAACAGCATATACGTGCTGTTGTGTTTCGGTGAGTGAGTAAGGGATGCCAGAGCCCATTTCCTTATCCCCTCCTAATCCGTTATCCTTAATTCTACTGTAGTCGGTAGCGCACTTGCAGCACCTGTAGCGTTGCTTGTGTTATAGGCGACGGTAGCCACCTACCATCAAGTGGACCGTCAGCCTGTCTGTCGATATAACATAAAAAAAAAAAAAAAAAAAAAAAAAAAAAAAAAAAAAAAAAAAAACTTCAAAGCCTGCAGCATCGCCGAAAAGTAGCGTGCCTATCGATTTTCTATCGTCTACACTGTGGAAAGTGTATATCTATTTTGTAGGAATTAATCCAACCGGAACCATTCCACTAGCAGACCACTAGGCGTGGGCGAGGGTTTCATCCCTTCGTGGTCGATGTTCCTCGATCACGCACGAAGCGTTTCAGTTCCACCTTCCTTGTTCGGACTGCTAAGGAGTGGAACTCATTGCCTGCGTCTGTGTTCCCACAGAACTACAACCTCGGGGTCTTCAAAACCAGGGTAAATGGGCATTTACTAGTTAAGCGTGGTCCACCTTCGACCGCATCTGCACCTCACATCAGGTGAGATAGTAGTCAAGCGCTACCTTGATTTAATAGAAAAAAAAGAACTGGTATTTTACAGTGATTTCCTTTAAAAGATGGTTACTGCCGCCACAACAGCTGCCTAGATGATATTTTAAGAATACAAAAAGTAACATAAGCAAATATGGAGGCTTCTCTAGTTTAAAAGCACTTTTATATAAAACGAGTTCTCTACTTTTATTAGTCTCGTAATACTTCATGATCGAAATCGTTGTGCGGACCGATGAAAAATGATGTCGTAAGTAAAACGTTATGGTAGCGGTTGTACCGTATGATCGATCACTCACTCGATACGCTGCCATCGATAATAATTGAGATAATTCGATTCGGAGAACAGATTTATCTTTTATTTCTTCGAGCCCTTAAACGACGACGCTTTATCAATATTGTCATATAAGTGTTATTATCCATCTTATAAGAAAAAAATCGAACCTTGCTGCACTGATTTCATATCAATTTGGACATCTTCTAGACGTTTATTCATATTAATTATTACAAATCTATGTTCGCATATAATGAAATAATAAAATAAACAAAAACAATTGAATTTTAAATTTAAATATAAACAATGCATTTACTATTATATATAAATATATATACAGATTATAAAAAAAAATCAAAATATTAAATAAATAAATCGTAAATCCTGACCGATTAAAATGTAAGTAAGCGAAATGACAGACAGACAGACAGACAAACTCTTTATTACTCACACAACATAAATAAAAATAACAAATAAATACTACAAATAAGTGAGTACAGGCGGCCTTATCGCTAAGAGCGATCTCTTCCAGACAACCTTGTGGCAGAGGAGAAAACAAGAAAGAGAGAAAGAGGTAGAGTGCTAAAGAAACAAAATATAATCAATAATCTATATACTAAATTTTCAAATATAACAGAGAAAAAAAAATAGATAAATACATAAGTATATATACAGAATAATATATATACATATAAAATACAAATACATATATAACATATATACACTTGAGATTAAAACAATAACAACTTGCTAACTAAGCTTGGGACAAGAGATCATTACGAAATGGTGAGTATAGAAGAATTTTCTCTGATATTTTTTATTTTCACAACATACGAAAAATAGCAATTTCACTTCTCCCTGACATTTTCAACATCATAATCACCATAATTAACTTTATTGTTTTAGCAGCAGGACGTCCACAGCTGAACCTGTCCCATAACCTCCCCCATGATTTCCCAGTAGAACCAGTCAGAAGCAGCCTCGAGGTAGCGTCATCATAGCATTAATCTAGCATAAAGCAAAACTAAAAAATATATTCATATCACGTTTTGCCTACTTTTTGTTAACATTCTTGTAGCTCAGAAAGCTTAGTGGTAAGCTTCGCACGGATAAAAGTATACAAAAACAGCATCAAAACCCGTGGATGATTTAGAAGAAGTTATCGGAGAAATAGAGAGAAGGAGACAGATATAACATTTTATTATTATATAATAATAAAAATATTATATAATATGTATAGATACATGTGTATATAAAAATCACGTTGTGACGATGTTCGTTCATGGTAATCTCGGAAACCGTCCTAACTATTTCAATGAAATTTTGTTGTATAGTTGGTTACAGCTTAGAAGATAGGATATAATTTATAAAGACACGTGAACAGAAGCTAAATAAATTAGAAATGAGTGTATAAAACCAGGAATATGTAAATAGGACCCCAGGCTTCCAACGACGCGTCTTCGAGGTACAATAACAGTGCTTATCGTCACGCCCGCTTTGTCCCGGACAATGGGATTAGGGTACACGTGCCTATAGTTGACACTGCAACAACAGGGTAAAGCGATAAGTGTTGACACCCTATGAGGTTGTGTAAACTGGTTCTTTGACCTTTCTATGGAGCATAAACAATAGAATGCTCTCGGCTCTATTGAATCCTCGTATGTAACTATACACACTTACTGTATTGTATTATCAATGACTTCTTTATTTGCAGCAAACTTGCCAGCATTATATATTTTATAATAAGTAATACATTCCTTTGATATGTTTTGATATAATCAATTTTCCCTTTAAAAAAAAGGCGAATAAACCAAGAAGGATGTTGTATCTCTATATATAAAAATTAATCCCCATTTCCCTTGGTCACGGCATCACTCGTGAACGGGTAGACCGATTTTAATTCGGTTTTCACTAATGGAAAGAGGGATAAACGGGGAATGTTCATATATATATATAAAAATTGCACCCCGGGCGAAGCCGAGGGCGGGTCGCTAGTGCTTATATAAATTTATCAGAAAAACAATTGCATCTGGGCGAAATTATGGGGTCGCAAGTTATGTATAAAATTAATTTATGTAACGAAACATGTGTGTAAGCCCTAACACAGTATATAACAAACTGAAAAAGCCTTAACTCAGTGCACTGGCTATATTTTTACGAGTCGATAATGGATAAGATAAATAAAATGTGAGCGGACGTCGGGTCTTTCCCGTTCAATAAAAGACATCTAACGGTTCTCAGGCACCTGCATGAAGTCGTGCCGGGGACATTAATCTTCCTTTCTTGTCCGAGAAAAAACATCCCTCCCCGCCAAGTTTTAACTCGAGAATTTTCTACAGAGAAATTAATTGCTTCTGACTATTGCGATTTCGATGGCTTTTATACGGATATCTCGGTAACACTTTGATAAATAGATATTAACTTTGTACTAATTCTTAATCTTTTTCAACTGCTAATGATAAAATAGGTGACAAAGGTTGACATACCCTGCCATTGAAATGCGTCTTTAATTTCTTTATCTACGCAATGGGTGTTTGAAGAGGACCAGTTGCCCACAAAACATGTTCGCTGTCGGAGCGTTAAGAGGGAACGCGCGTCCAGCGGAATTTGAAAAATAGGTATTTGAAGAAACCAGCAAGCTCTCTATGTGGGTGAATAGTCTGTGTTTGTGTGCGTGGCAACTCTTAACATCTTAACATTATCGATAAATACCACTTCCTTTGTTATATTAATTCCTTTTTAGAACAATTATTGAAGTAACATGTACTTATATTTTAATTGTTCGGTAGGTACATAGACAAACTTAGTGTAGTTTATAATGTACCGTATACCTGGTTTCCTGTTTATGTATATTTTTTAGTAAATAATAAATGAAAAAAATATATATATGTACGTATTAGCCTGAACCCCCCTCGCCTTCCCCCGTAGAGTGCGATAGGGACAAATGCAGCTCAGACCGATTATACCTACTAAATTTTTGACCAAATCGAGGTTTGTATTCCCCTGTTTTCTCCCTAAAAATTAAGCCTAACAAATATTTTGAAGAAGAATGAGTCTATGTCCCTATTAATTTTTTTTTTATCTTAAAAATATTTCAAATTTGTTTCATAGTCGTTTGATTAGGATGGTATAAAAGGGCCATTTATTATGATTTTTGAAGAGTCATATTTTCTTATGTAATTAGTTGGAGGAAAAAAAGAAATGATAGGGACATAGCATTAGCAGACCTAGATTTTATGACAAAAAATTATTGCTCTAGAAGTATTATCCAAGGAGAAAATAGGGGAACACATTTGTATGGAAAAACGCTGCTAGCGTTCCCTGTTAATAAAAAAATGATTGCCGTTTTTTTTCGACGTAGTGAACCAGTACCAGTAATCCCGCTAGAAGACCGTAGAACAGTTACTAGTAAATGGTATTCTGAAGTTTGTCTACCTCAGGCTTTTGGGGAGTCGAGGAGCGGCGTCCGTGGCATTCTTTTTCACCAAGATAACGCGCCCGCTCACACAGCTGCTATAACCATCGACTATTTGTCAACTTCGGGGTTACAAATGTTACCCCATCCTCTGTACAGCCCAGATTTAGCTCCGTGCGATTTTTTTTTTATTTCCCACAGTAAAAAAAATGCTTCAGGGATGAAAATTTTTCGACTTCCTGCAAGATGCGTTTTTTAAATGTTTTGAGGACTGGTTTACTCGAATGCATAAGTGCATGGGGGTTGGAGGGGAATATTTTGAAAAACTGTAAATAAACTTTTTTGATATTCTAACTATTATACAATTCACTAAAAACTTTTGGAACAGCCTCGTATATGGGCGTATCAAGGTGAATCCGAGCAATGTAGGTTGTAACCGCTCAAGTTGTGCAGCCTCTTGTAGAGGATTGCGACAACCTGAAACGCTTATTCATCGATAAAAGCACGAGACCTGAAGTAAGTGTCTTCTCAATGAACGCCTTCTGCTTGGAGGGGGATTGGGACAGGCATAAAAGACTGATTTTCACCACACAACACTTTATTAAAATGTTTGCACACAAAAAATACGTCGTACAAGGATCTTAATAGTGTGTATATAGCAAATAGCACTGCAGGGAAAAACACTGGGGATCTGAAAAGCACTGGAGTGATCTGTCCTACCATAGTGTGATATCAAGGAGGAACCACTTAATTTCAGAGAACACCTGAAATTCAAGAGACTTAATTTCAGGAGCCAGCCGAAGACCTTCCTTCGCGCAGCACCAGCGTGTGTCTGGAGACCGACAGTCAGACGCCTCCTGTGTGGGCGCACCTCTTTGTCGTCGTCCGTGATGATGCCGGGATCCGGCGTAAGTTCGAGCTTTGAGGCAGCACGAGCTTACTAGGCCGACTTGGGTCAGGGAGCCAAGGTGGGAAGTGTCGCGTTATCGCCCAGGCACTCCCTCACTCACAATTTGGGAAAACTTCGTACACAGCCAGGGCAAACTCAGTTTAAAATTTGATAGGTGACTCGTAAAAACTTATTCTCACTTCGACATCGCCATCGGCATAAGATGCCAGAGTCCATTTCCCAATCCCCTCCTGATCCCTTATCCTTAATCCTACTGTAGTCGGTAGCGCACTGCAGCAGCTTTGGCGTTACTTATGTTATGGGCGACGGTAACCACATACCATCAAGTGGACCGTCAGCCTGTCTGTCGATCTTAACATAAAAAAGCGTCGTGTCTTCCCACACTTATATTAACAACCTCGAGTCGCTCCGATGCCGAGGTCAAAAAAATAGTTTTTAGAATTTTTGCCGGTTTGTCTGTACATTTGTGCACGCTAATCTCAGAAATTGTTTAACCGATTTGAATGCGGTTTTCACTAATGTTTTGTAACGAGCTTCCCGTGAGATTTAATGTTTGTTTCATTCCAATCGGCTTACAAACAAAAAAGTTACTTATGTAAATTTAAAAAATCACGTGCAACCATTTTTCGATAAAAATGCAATAAAATATCTCTTCCCTTGAATTGGCTCAAACTTTAGTTAACTATATATTATCACCTGTAAAACGATGATGATTGAAAGTTTATTATAAAGTTAAAAATGGAGTTTAGTTGAATTAAAATTTCCAAAGTAAGTTGACCTCAGATCTATATGGTCAGCCATATTAAGTAGGGTTGAGCTTAGACTGGACCTATACATATGTAATAAAATCTTTGTTTGCCTATTATGCCTATGTGCACGCTAATCTCAGAAACGGCTTAACCGATTTTGATGTGGTTTCCACTGATGTATTGTAGCAAGCTTCCGGTAATATGTAGTGTATATTTCATTCCAATCTGTTTACAAACAAAAAAGTTACGCGTTATTCCGAATACCACGCGTACGAAGTCGCGGACACAACTAGTATTTCAATAAGTTTTAAAAGAAAGAAATAACTTACTCTTTCTTTATTCAATTTATTTTCTTTTTTATATAGTCGTTACTACTAACCACAACCTTTTTTTCTAGTTATATTTTTATGAATTTTATTTGCAACTAGCGAACCGCCCCCGGCTTTGCCCGGCGTGCGATTTTTATATATAAGAACATTCCCCGTTTATCCCTCTTTCCATTAGTAAAAACCGAATTAAAATCGGTTTACCCGTTCACGCGTGATGCCGTGACCAAGGGAAATGGGGATTCATTTTTATATATATATAGAAAGATAAGTTCCATAATAAAAATAGAGCTAAGGCTTTATAACTTTATATTTGTAAGCTATTGTATTTTAAGCTGTATATAAATACATCTCTTTACCACGTTGGTTATGGGTTGATAAGTGTTGGTTTGTATTATCAGAGTACACAATATGATGAATCGTCCGAAATTATTCTGACAACTCGCTCAGGTATATATCAAGATGTAATACCAGTATTAATTACCGTAATATAGTGGTTATTAATCCTGGAAATTCTAGCTGTAAATGCGCGGGTAATTGGTCGATACCAGGAGAAGATGCAGGTTAATGCAATTGTGTCGCACATTACGCCACCTAGTGGTCGTAGTTAAATCTTAATGCATGTTTAATAATGTATATATATTTTTAATACAGTTGCTCAAAAAGTGGCGTATTGCAGGGACGTATAGCGTTCGGAAAGTGGGCTATTACACACTCGTGCTTTTTTTTTACCTTTCCCGCACTCGTGCGTTCTCTTTCCCAACTGTCAAAATAATGTATATTAAAAAGAAAAACGAACCATGAAGTTTTTACTAAAAAGTTTTTATGATTCATGCAAATACGTATATTTCTAAAAAGAAGCTACGAATTTGTTTCAATATCAGATTTAATGATTTGATTTAATGAGTTAGGTTAGGTTTCATTTCATTTCATCTCATTAAATTTCATTTTCATTTCAAATCAATAAAAAAATTCTACTGAAGACTTGGCTGTATGGGCACATAGTTTCCTTTGCCTACCGGAATGCGTGAAGAAAAAAAATGTCTCTGCTTATATTGTACGGTTGGCGCCATTTTCCAGAAATTCTCTTTGCGAGTTTAGTTGTTTGTTTTATTAAATCGCTTCATTTTTTCGCAACTGTATTAAAAATAGTCGTTCAGTACACGTGCGGAACCGTCATTGCAACTTGTTCCGACTGTCAACCCTCGCCTTCGGCTCGGGTAGACATTTGTCGGAACTCTTTGCAATGACAGCCTTTCCGCACTTGTAATGAAATATACTATTATATGTATATATGTATATGTGTGTATACATTATAGGCATCGAATTAGAAAAACTAATAGATAACAATACGATCGATATTCAGAAAATTTCTTTTAACTTTCAGTTTTTAAATATTATTAAAATTAAAACACATCCTTAATAATTATATTTTATTTCAAACAATTAAAATAACAAGTAACATTATCACTACAATGTAAAACTGGTAAACTATCATAAAATGAAGCCTGAAAAATAAATGAAAATAAATGAAACCTGAAAATATGTACCTTCTGTACATAGGTTTAATTAAATAAATTAATATGCACCAAACCCTGTATTTAAAAAGCTAATATTTTGCGTAGAGATTTCTTTTATGATAAATACAAGAAACTTATGGTTGAATCACTAGGAATTTCGCAAACAATGAAATGATAATCCGAAAAATGCTGGAAAATGAGTTTGCACAGCACTTATTTGGTAAATGACAGAATTCACAGGTAAATTTGTAACGATAAAAGGTAAGTACGAAGTAAACAGAAAAAACCGACAACGAAAATTAATTTATAAACCAATGACAACATACATGACCTTAGCAATATTTCAAATTTAGTTTATTACTCTATGTCTAGTAATGGTCATTGATAAGTACTTATGTTCATTTATGAACAGTTTTTAGGTATTTATTACTAAAATTGAATTACATATTTAGCGAAATTTTAAAATGAAGAAAAAAAAAATCAATTCACAAAAAAAAAAAAAATTTGGTTGCTTGGAATTTTCACTTTCCCAGTTATTTTTTTTAATTATTATTAAAGATGGGTTTGCTCTTGGCCAGCATCTAACCCTGTAGGAAAGATGAGGCCGACGATGGAGCGAGCTCATCCAGAACGTGTATCACTCGGACCTTGAAAATATTTGGGTTGTATGAGCTCGGAAATACAGACGCCGGCAGGGAGTTCCAATCCTTAGCAGTGCGCATTATAAAAGATGTTTTAAAGCGTTTGGTCCGAATTAGAGGGATTTCGAGAAGGTGGGGATGATAACCAGCCGTACGTCTGCATGTCCGATAGAAGAAAGGGGAAGGCGGTATGATCCATGCAGCTCCCGAGCACACTCTCCGAAGTACATCTTACTTAACACAGAGACAGACAATTTTGCGTCTATATGCCAGGCTCTGCAGCTTAGTTCTTATTAGTGCATCATAGCCGATGAGCCTCCTAGCTCAGCGATCTACTGAGTCGAGTGCGGCAAGTTAGTATTTTGCTGAGTGGAAGTGATATAACAGTCGTGCACCGTTTTTAGGCGAGTCAATATAGGTTGCTAGAACTCATTCATCTATATCTATTTATTCCTTATCTCTTAATCCACAATAACCACCGCAAGATAACAACGCATGCATTTGGTGAATGAGAAACGATGCCAGAGCTTATTTCTCTATTCTTTAAGCCATCTTTATGGTTCCTTGAAGTCCCAGGCATTGGCATATTATTATGTACGTAAATATTTTTGAACTATTTTCCCTTAGGCCACCGACACACGTGTACCAAGTATCGTAAGTGCGCATTATAAAAGATGTTTTAAAGCGCTTGGTCCGAATTAGAGAGATTTCGACAAGGTGAGGATGGTAACCAGCCGTACGTCTGCATGTCCGATAGAAGAAAGAGGAAGGCGGTATGATATCATGCAGCTCTCGAGCACACTCTCCGAAGTACATCTTATAGAATACACACAGACAGGTAATTTTGCGTCTATATGCCGCCAGGCTCTGCAGCTTAGTTCTTATTAGTGTATCATCGCCAATGAGCCTCCTAGCTCTGCGATCCTGTCTCTGCGATGCCATAACTGCTTTCACTTGCCATATTTTTTTCGAATTCAAAATAATTAGAGTCCATATCCGAACCAGCACCAATGTCATAAAGCATATTATTACATTTTGCACAAATATTTCGTGCACTAGGCAGGATAACACAAATTCGTATTTTCGCCTTCAAATATCACAAACGGTTAACTTGAATCTTACCGCTCAGTAATTAGAGTTGAATGTTTTGAAACATTTGTTTCCTTGTATCTTAATTTGTTTGCGTAAATACATAACCGCATCAAAGGAGGTTCAAGTTGACATACATGTTTATAATTTGAAGAGAATTTCATATGTGCGAATAGTTTCTAGTGCGAGCCTTAAATACCTACAAAAGGTTACCTAAATAAGCATTGTCTACTTAATATTTAGATATAATATATACCCTTCATTTCGACCCAGTCTATGAGCAACGCTAAAAAGGAACTACGTTAGTTCTAATTTCAAAATACTTTACAAACTAAGAAACCATCCTCAACTCTTGCTTAAGGGCCAAATGACATTTACTATAGAACTCGCTGGCGGCGGATCCAATTCAACAGGCCTAGAAATGGTGTTTTTTTTGTTTTTACCATTAGAACAATACACAAAATATTTTTTTTTATTAATACAATTTTTTAATCTGATATTAACTTATTAATAGGTACAGGATTCATATGCGTGCAATAAGCCGTTTTCGAGAGAATTTTCAATAAAAGTCAAATTCTTCTTGTGTTCTAACTTTTTTTGTGGAGTTTCTATTACTTTAACGAAAATTCTAATTAATACAATTGGTTCTTCACATGTTTAAGTACAATATATATTTTTTTCAAAGCAATTGTCTTGTCCATTTCTTATAACATCTTCATTAAACAATGGATATTTTTAGTATTTAGGGTTTGTCTCCCTCATGGAGCGTTAGCTATCTTAGGTTTTTGATTTATTTTGTTGCAGTAGATCCTATTTAATATCATAAATGCAAAAGTGAGGTTGTTTGTTAATTTTTTAAGCTTTCACGCCTTGACTACTGAACATGAAATTGTGCAAACATGTCGTCAGGGTTACAGACCTTAGGTTATCTATCATCTAGAAAAAGTACTGTTCCCAAGAGGCCGATCATTAAAAATAAAAATAAAGAATTCACCGCCTGACAAAATTATATGAGTAACTAGCTGAGCCCTCGTGACATTTGATATAGCTCGTTTTTGTTTATAAACTGATTGGAATAAAACAAACACTAAATGTTACGGGAAGCTTGCTACAGTACCGCATTTAAATCGGTTGAGCCGTTTCAGAGATTAGCGTGCACAAACGCACAGACAAACAGACATAAACATTTTTTTACCTCGGTAACATATTTTTTATGTTAACATCGGCAGAGAGGCTGACGGTCCACTTGATGGTAGGTGGCTACCGTCGCCTATAACATAAGTAACGTCACAGGTGCTGCAAATGCATTATCGACTACAGTAGGATTAAGGATTAGGAGGGGAGAGGAAAATGGGCTCTGGCACCCCTTACTCACTCAGCTAAACACAACAGCCATGTCCAGTTATTTCAGGGTGGCCTTAGTATAGATAAATAAAAAAATATATATACTCTCTACGGAATATCTCCAGAAGTTATTTAAATAACTCTACGAGTAATATATATATGTATTTTTTTTATGTTAAGTTCGGCAGACAGGCTGACGGTCCACTTGATGGTAGGTGGCTACCATCGCCTATAACACAAGCAACGCCAAAGCTGCTGCAAGTGCGCTGCCGACTGCAGTAGGATTAAGGATAAGGGATTAGGAGTGGATAGGGAAATGGGCTCTGGCATCCCTTACTCACTCGCCGAAACACAACAACACACGTGCTGTTATTTCACGGTGGCCTTCTGTAAGGGGGTGGTTACTGTCGCCAGACAGGCTGCCCAAATGACTACGAAACGCAGTGTGCCCTGCCACTACAAAACTACAAACAATTTGTACACGTTCTACATAGTAGGACAAGTTTTTTTTTTTTTAATATTTAATTTACAGACACTGCTCGTTTACGATTTTATTATATGTATACAGAAAAGATTGAATAATTGTTTTAACAACTAACAAAAAAGGGGCGCTGACGATACTTTAGTATTAATCAAATTTATTTTAATTCCAATAGCAGCCCCTTCCCAGATTCCTACTTTACACAGAAGCACTAACAGACCCTACAAACGTAAACCCGAAATGAATCTGTATCCCGATCCCAACGCTGCCTACTGGGCCCAATTGTGAATCTAAACCATTCAAGGACCAACTCAATCGCATCAAAATTAGCCCAGCCATTTAGAAGGAGCTTAATGAAATACCTACTTACAGATAAATGTTGTATATAAATAATATTAGGTACACTCAAAGTACCTTCGCATTTTTTAATTTTTAATTATCTCAAAGTAAGTTATAGGCTATGAAGAAACCGTTATTATGCTTATCACAAACCGCGGCGACCCTAAATCTTGAAATGTTGGAGAAAAACGCACCGTAATTATTTTAAAAAGAAAAATAAAAGCCATTAAACAAATCGAACACGTAGTAAACATTAAAATTTACATAACGCCCCTGAAAACGGAGCGCCTTACGACGCGAAGCGTCTCGCCCGAGCACCACCCGTCGCGTCGCGCCGTGCATACACCACTTTTATTTTTATTTTTCTTTTTTTATTTATTACTTAACATTTCTTATTCCGATGAATAACTTGTGTTCTTATTGCATTGTTATCGTGCTAAAAATATTTAAGCTTTTTTCACTGCGGCACACGACTCATGGCTTATGACCTCGTTAGTAACCGCTTGAGCTCCTACCGCTTGTGGTGTAAATGAAATCTTCATTTAGAAGCAGTTCATTTACTGAGAAAATTTAACTGTTTCGTATATTAATAAAACATTTTGAAGATTCCATTGGTTCCAGGTTCGATTTTCGGCAGTACAGACTATGGAAATGTACTTTTCAAAATATGCTGTGGTCTAGGTTTTTAAGGTTCCGTACGTCCGAATAAAAAATGGAACCCTTATAGGATGTAAGGGTATCGTACGGAACCCTCTTCACGCGAGTTCAACTCGCACTTGTCCCTTATTTTTAATAGTAGCAAGGCATACTGCGTTTCGCTGTCCTAAATTGAGCAACGCGTCTGGCGACAATAAAAACCCCCTTAAATAATAATAGATAAAGGATTGGGAGGCCACAGGGAAATAGGCTTTAACACCCCTCAATCGCTCACTGTGGTCTTCTCCCGCAAAACGGACAACTACTGACTGACTGCGAGACGCAGTGTGCCCTGCCACTACTGCAAACACATACTCTTAATTCGCTACTCGTGTAGTAACTATACGTAGGTTGCAACCGAAGCGGAGAAAGCGGAGATGAGCGGAGATGTGCGAAGTGGAGTTGTTACATATCTCCGCTAGGGTGACTCCATCGAAGCGGAGATGCATACCGACTAGACTAGAGATGCGTACGGAATAGAGCGGAGATGCGTACGGACTAGACTAGAGATACGTACGGACTAGAGCGGAGATGCATACGGACTAGAGAGAAGATGGGTACGGACTAGCGCGGAGATGCGTACGGACTAGAGAGAAGATGGGTACGGACTAGCGCAGAGATAGGTACGGACTAGCGCAGAGATGCGTACGGACTAGAGAGAAGATGGGTACGAACTAGCGCGGAGATGCGTACGGACTAGAGAGAAGATGGGTACGGACTAGCGCGGAGATGCGTATGTACTCCTCGAAACACATCTTTCGCTGCGCGCCATCGCCTGCTTGTGAGTCATAGTTCACCATACAAATATAACATATCTCCTCTCCGCTCCGCCAACTGTCTCCACCGAAGCTGAGCGGAGCGGAGATGAGTAAATAACGAAATCCTATTGGTTGTTTCTAATACATATTCGCTCCGCTTGTCTCGTCTCCACTTTGGTGTAGCCCGGGTCTAAGCCACTTCTAAGTGAAGCATATTTCATTCCCGAATGTACATTGCTAATAATAAATGATAAAGCAGGCAGTTTTATAACGCACTTTAACAAATGGCCTGCAGCACCTTTCATACAACTGCAATATTAAGTTCACTGTATATTGTTTTCATAAAATATGTTTACATTAAATATTAAAATGTAATATTATAAAAATAATATTGTTGCAATATAAAAATTCAAAAGCCGGTTTAGCTTCAGACGTTATTAGATGGTCTGTTAGTTCGTGGCTTTAATATTAAATGTGTATATAATTTTAATTGTGTATTTCATATTTTACATTATTCATCTAATTTACTTTTTATAAGAACTTAATTAAATGTGTAAAAAAGCTCGTAATAGTGTGCACCTTTTTTTGTGTTTAACAAATAACGTAAACCAGACTTATGTATACTGATGTTATTGTTTATGTATAAATATTTCAATTTCGAAATTCCAGTTATAAATAACATTTTTCTGATATGATATTTCGTTTTTGTTAATTATTGTAAATGTTATTATGTTTTAATATAGTAATTTATACTAAAATAATTTGTTTTAATTTAAAAGCCATATCCAATTTCCACTTTAACATGTTTATTCAATTTTTATATTCAACTGTACAGTCACCTGTTGTGCGCGAGTTGACAAACGAAATAATAATTAAAATACAAACAGGATAACGCACCCGAGTTAACTAATAACTCCCAAGTGTTTTAAAATTTTACAAATAATACGTTCTCTTCTGACATAATTATATCTAATACCACAAATTATCTAAATTTATTATTTTTACAAAGCTTAAAGTTTAAATGTTTATTGATGTTGGATGAGTGGTTAAGGTGCTTGCCTTAACGCTCTGTTCTAGGGTTCCCGGGTTCGATTTCAGACAGAGTCAATTTTGAAAAATGAACTTTTCAAGTTTGGCTCTAGTCTGGATCTGAAAAGTAGTGGCAGGACACACTGCGTTTCGCAGTCATTTGGGCAGCCCGTCTGGCGGCAGTAACCGCCTTACAGAATACAGAAACAGCACGTGTGCTGTTGTGTTTCGATGAGTGAGTAAGTGATGCCAGAGCCCATTTCCCTATCCCCCTAATAATCCCTTACCTTAAATCCTACTGTAGTCGGCAACGCACTTGCAGCAGCTTTGGCGTTGCTTGTGTTATAAGCGACGGTATCCACCTACCATGAAGTGGACCGTCAGCCTGTCTGCTGATCTTAAAAAGAAGATCAATGTTAAGCACCACCCATAATTAGCTTATGTGTGTTTATTCTATTTTCAGACCGTCAATAAATAAATATATAAATTTGTAACTATTATCTGTACTTGTATGTGACGGCGCTTTTGATTAACGAGAGTAAACAGCAATGACAACTGTTAGTTGTCAACTGGACAGCGGGATCGAAATGTCATTGTCGTGGACTCTGACACAACACCGAGCGCTAGCGCAGAGGCATGGCAGCCGAGCAGTCCCTCACGGGAAGGCAATCGGCTTACATCAAGGGACTTGTGCTACGTGTTTGGTGGAGTGTTATCTGATTTGGTGTGATTGGCTGGTGGACAATGCGATCGAGGAATTATTTTGTGCCGTTTTGTTTAGCATTACAACGCATGACCCTCTGATGGTTAATTATTTTCATCAATACAACACAAATCATTATATGTCTGGATTCTCTAGTATTAGTCATGGTCTAAATAAATTTAAATATTAAAAAAAATAAAGGCATTATAACTGTTTTAAAAGAAATTTATCTTTAGCAATAATTTGTAAATTTAATATTTCAACTAAACATGTGCTCTGATATTAGTGTGGCATTTAGGTTTTGATGAGTTTGTACCTGCACATTATAGTGAGGTACATCATACTCATGAGGCATTATTTGCTCACTGAAGTACTCATCTATCTATTTATCGTCATTAACAAACCAAAATCTGCTATGTGCAAAAATATATTTTTGAAATATTTTGGAAACCTACTTTTGAGATATTGACAAATGAAATTTTCCTGAAAAATTTTACATGAAGGTTTATTTTAAAAAAGTCTTTCATTGGTTGCTATACGTAAACTTATTGTTTTAAACATGAAATTTTAATAGTTTTTTGATTATTTTGATAATAGCGTAAATTTTGCACGTAATAAGCTTCGGGCTGTTGCACATAGCATATTCTATTCAGAGGTCCTAGTTCGACAAATACTTCAAAAGAAATAGAATTTAGCACAGACAGGCAATTTTGCGTCTATGTGTCAGGCTCTGCAGCTTAGTTCTATTTAGTGTACCGTCGAATTTGAATCATTATTGTTGATTTGATTATTTATTTACTAAAAAAATCTGTATTAATGGCAGGAATTTAATGCCGTTAAAAACTGGGCAGCGCGTCTGGGGGCAGAAACTCCCTCTGAGATACTAAAGCCTAAAGGAATTACTGTTTGTGTTTATAGGTACCCGGAAGTGTGACTTTTTCCTATCAGCTGCCCTTTATAATGTTTGGTATTTGCAGGTTATAATACTATGTTTCTCACTCATAAATCAGCAGCGGTCTGGCGGCAGTAACATATAGCCCCATTACAGCAGACCACCGTAAAAAAACTGTACCTACGTATGCTATTGTATTTTGATGAATGATTAAGGAAAACCCAATTCCTTATCCACTCCTAATCCCTTATCCTTAATCCTACTGCAGTTGGCAGCGCACTTGCAGCAGCTGTGGCGTTGCTTGTGTTATAGGCGACGGTAGCCACCTACCATCAAATGGACCGTCAAAGTAATAAAAAAAAACCCTGCTAGTCCCATTCAGAAAACAAAGAAAAATAAATTAAACTAAAAAATGAGGATAATGAGTCAAATGGCGCCTCACTAGAATGCTTGTGACAAGTAGGCGTGGGGTCGCGTGTGGTCAACGGTCACATGCCACACGCCCTCGGGCAATTTATCTTCTACTACTATTATATAGTTTCCAGTATTGCCGCTGACTAAAACAGGTAATGGGCAGGTAAAAAAATTGTTTATGCTCTCATAACGTCACTGAGTGTGTGGTATGGCCTATAATTACTAGGAGGGTCCAATAGTTTCTGGTCAGAAATATATGTAGATGTTAAAAAAACAATAATTATACATATAATTTTCAAGATATATTAATTTAGCTATTTGATATACATTTTGAAGAAAACTAATACAATATTTTTATCATGTTTAAATTCTAATATCGGTCTGTTATTGACTTGCTTACAAAGGCAGGTGTTAGCGCAACCAATATTAAACGAGGATTGGATAACTTGTACGGGGAATCATCTCCACAATTTTCCACCGTGAAAGATTGGTGTAAGCAATTTAGTTTAGGAAGAGCGTCTATTGACGATGACCGTCGCTCCTGTTGGTCCGTTGAGAAACTAACACCAAACAACATCAAGTTAATGGAAGAAGAAGTAGGTACTGGAGGACCGACGTCTAAAGACGTAAGAAATAGCAGCAAGGACAGGTATTTCTAAAACTACAATCTTGAGGATCTTTTATGAACATCTTCATATGAATAAGGTCTGCATAAAGTATGCCAAAACTTCTTTCCAGTGTGCAGCGAAGGGAGCGACTGCTCTAAAGAACTTTTGGAGTCATTTCGGAAAACGTTGGCAGCCATTTGGGCAGCCCGTCTGGCGGCAGTAACCACCCCCTTACAGAAGAATAACAAATAACAGCACGTGTGCTGTTGTGTTTCGGTGAGTGAGTAAGGGATGCCAGAGACCATTTTCCTATCCCCCTCTTAAACCCTTATCCTTACTGCAGTCGGCAGCGCACTTGCAAAAACTTTGGTGTTGTAGACGACGGTAGCCACCTACCATCAAGTGGATCGTCACCCTGCCGACCTTAACATAAAAAAAACAAGAGTCAATTGTCATTGGGAATGAAACTGTGGTACTATACCACAGAGTAATAATACTACAGAGGAACAGCTTCAAGGAGCGCGCGGCGGCGGGGACTTCACTACATGCGCAGCTATGTGTGCGTGACCTCTCACCGACGGGTTCACGAACGTTAGCCGAGAGGATCTTCGGGCGGCTTCGGCAAACCCGAGCGGACAAGTGGCAGGGACGCGCGCGAGCGACGCAGAAGCAATAGTTTTGTGTTTTATTTATTACGTAAAAAAAAAAGAAAATGGTTAATTGCTGTACTGGGTTGTATGAACAATACTAAGAGAAATATATACGTAAATGTGTCGTTCTTCACATACATCGAAAGATCGTGAGAGGTTAGTACCCGAGTACAGTTTTATGGAAATGACGCGTCGTTATCATTATTACGTTATTATTCGTTATTATTACGTGTGCCTATCGATTTTCTATCGTCTACACTATGGAGAGTGTGCATCTATGTTGTACGATTTAATCCAACCGGAACCGTTCCACTTGCGGACCACTAGACGTGGGCAGGGGTTTCATCCCTTCGTGGTCGATGTACCTCGATCACGAACAAAGCGTTTCAGTTCCACCTTCCTTGTTCGAACTGCTAAGGAGTGGAACTCATTGCCTGCGTCTGTGTTCCCACAGAACTACAACCTCGGGGTCTTCAAAACTAGGGTAAATGGGCATTTACTAGGTAAGCGTGGTCCACCTTCGGCCACATCTGCACCTCACATCAGGTGAGATAGTGGTCAAGCGCTACCTCGATTTCATAAAAAAAAAAAAAAAAAAAAAAAAAAAAAAAAAAAACGTTGACCTGTAATTATGTAGTAAGTAGGTATTTATAACAAAACTAACTAGATAGGTACCTAATAAAAGAAATAGGGAACGGAATTTCACCTAATTCAAAGAGTTTTTTTTAAATTTTAGTACAGAAGCAAATAATAAAATAGTACCTAGAAGCAAATTTACAAGAAGTAGGTACCAATTAGGCCGTCTTGTCGCTAATAAGTGATCTCTTCTACTTAGACAACCTTAGTTAGTACCTATATGGCGCAATAATTTATTTGAATTACTAACTCGGAATTCCACATTCTTTTTTGGGTCATTGATATACACAATATATTTATATTATTATTATTTTTGTTTGAAAGGATATACTTGTTTTGTTGCAATCTGATGATGGATTACGAGGTGAAAATCGGAATCTCTTCAACGGATGAAAGCACATGCATCGTGATTGCATTATTGGATTAATGATAATAATAATGATGAAAAATTACAGGGAGAACTGTGTAGGTATGCTAAAAACTAGAAATTGTGAAATAAGTTTTAATAAAAACTAAAAATCGTCTTCAAAAATCAACCTAGGTAGGTAGCTATTTACACTAAAAAGTTAAAAATAACATTATTAATTTCTTATTCACAAGTCATCATCATCAATTCTATTTGGAGTCGGTGTCAGCCAATGAGGGTTTTCGATACTTTTTCTGCCACTAGGCAGCGCTTCGTAGGCGTCAGGTCTAAACAGCTGTCAGATAGCGCAGAGTCGTAGGTACTTAACATAAATTATTGAAATTCTATTGTGTTGGTTTCATAATTTATGTTAATAAATACATAGAAAATTGCAATTCGCGTATGTATTTTGACAGTTCATTGGACCTGACGCTACAGTGCTGCCATCTCAATTAGACCCTTTCAGAAAACCCTCATTAATTAAGTATTTAAAAAAATGTATACAAGGCTAAGAATTTATTACACCGTAAAACGAAATAACAAGAATCGCAAAAATAAATTTTTTATATATTTTTAAGCCATTTGTAATAAACTTAAATTTACCAACAACAAAAAATCATTTTTTTATTTTCCCTGTGTGACAACCCTACAAGAATAGGCTAATAAAATTTACGTTCCTAGGGAGCTGTCGCTCTGTATAGATACTCGGTGACTATACTATGATCTCCTTTAAAAAAGAGAGGTCGATGTTGTGGCGTCGTTCTGGTGAAAAACCTCCTAGAAAGGCAAAGGTGATTCTGGGATTTTCAAGGAATATTGCTCATAGACATAAAAGAACGCAATGCAACGATGACAAGAAGCTATTATGCTAACCTTATCGAGCTATTGCGTGAAGCAATCAAGCCAAAAGTAGAAGAAAACTAAGCAAAGGCGTGCGGCTCCTTCATGACAATACGCCTGTCCACACGCCCACGTAGCGAAGGCTGCTGTTTTAAGATGAGGTTTCATAGAAATTCGTATAAGAAGGACACGTCATAAGAATGCACCCTGAAAAGTGGGCTAAAATTATAACGCTCTGGCCTGGGCCGGATTGCAAAAGGCCAATATTAGTAAGGCCAATTGAAACTGGCCAATACTTGCGGAGCAAAGGAAAAAATGGCAGGAACTGTGGGAGGCCTTTACCCCAGAGGAGTCCTTACCAACTTAAAAAATTAATTAATCGTTAAAAAAATTAACTTTAAAATTTATTTATTTTTTTAATTTTAATTTTTTCATATTACTTTGTTGAAAGGAATAAATGGGCTTGTGGCGTGATAAACGCAGATTGTAAATATTGTAAATATTATTTTGTGTATGTAATCGTAATTTGTCTGTAAATAATAAATTGCGAATATATTAAACGTTGAACGAGCGGACAGGCGCAGATTATGTTATCTATTATCGATAAGCAATGCGCAGGCGCCGGGCATCTGATTCGTCGACGCGACGGCGCATTGACCAATCAGATTGCCCCGCCAATCACTCGGCCCGAAGCTAGCCGGGCGCTCTCGCGATGCCCAGCAAGCGACAGAGACGCCAGTCGGAAAATACGTTTGGAAGCAACTCCACGTCACGCGCCTTTCCTATCGTCCGACATCTACCTTCGACGTAATTAGTGGTGGTTTTATTTTCGATAATTGTCAAGTACTACAATCGTACTAACCTAGCCACATTGGTGACCCCAGAGAGTCTGAACACAATGATGGATGATGGGAGTTCAAACGATGCCGGAGCCAGGGGAGCGGAGACCTGGAGAGTTGGCGTGAGAATTCCACCGTTCTACGCGGAGAAGCCGTCGCTGTGGTTCGCTCAACTCGAAGCGCAATTCGCATTAGCGAACATCACCACAGATATAACAAAATTTTACCACGCTATCGGACAACTGGACCCGCAATACGCCTCGGAAGTAGAAGATGTTATCACGCTACCCCCAGCAGCTAATAAATACGAAAGGTTAAAGTCCGAACTTATAAAACGGCTCTCCGAATCAAGAGAGAAGAAGCTTAAGCAACTCCTAACACACGAAGAGTTAGGAGACCGCAAGCCTTCACAATTTCTTCGTCATCTTCAAAACTTGGCTGGGCCTGGAGTACCGGAGGAGTTTCTTCGCAGTATATGGTCAAGCAGACTGCCTACAGGGACGCAAACCATCATCGCGTCACAGCCGAAATCCACACTGGAAGACCTGGCAGAACTAGCGGACCGCGTTCATGACGTGGTGGTCCCCAATCAAGTGGCCTCAACATCCAGCAGCGCACCGGATTCCATGATGAGGGAAATAGCCGAACTCAAGCAGCAGGTTTCAACCTTGACCAGCCACTTGACTCGAATGTCCAGACTCAGGAGCAATTCAACCAACAGGACCCGGAAACGGTCGTCATCGAGAAGGTCGCATTCCACATACCGCGAATTTCCCATTTGCTGGTACCATCACAAGTATGGTAACCTAGCCCGCAAATGCAGCAAACCATGCGACTTTCAGGTGACAACGAGCAACGCGACGAGAAACGCGACGGGAAACGCGTCGGGCAGTCGGTAATGGCGACGGACGGCTGCCGCAACACCGGTCGCCTGTTTGTTGTTGACAGAAGAACTAAAGTGCAGTTTTTAGTAGATTCGGGCAGTGAAGTGTGTGTGTTTCCGCGAACAAAGCTTAGTGAAAAAAGGCCCAGAAGTGCGTTTGACTTATCCGCGGCTAACGGCTCGGTGATACACACCTACGGCTATGTCGACTTAAAATTAAACTTAGGTCTACGTCGCGACTTTGCTTGGCGATTTACAGTGGCTGATCTACCTAGGGCGATAATAGGTGCGGATTTTTTATCATACTTTCATTTAGCGGTCGATTGTAGAAGTCAGCGCCTCATCGATTGCATTACACTACTTGCGACCGCGGGTTCGTCTGCTGTTTCTGCTAGCGCCGTGTCTTCGGTTAAGGTTGTTGGTGGTGAGTCAGTTTATCATAATATACTACGGGATTACCCCGACATCACTCGTCCACACAACATACATCGCACATCCACACATAACACAGTACATCACATACGAACCACACCGGGCCCACCAGTATCATCAAGTCCACGCCGTTTACCAGCCGATAAACTTAAAATTGCCAAAGAGGAATTTGAATCTATGTTAGCTCATGGCATAGCCAGACCTTCTGAATCTGCTTGGTCATCACCATTGCACATGGCGCCGAAGAAGGGTAGTGGATGGCGGCCCTGCGGGGATTATAGGGCTCTTAACGCACGTACGATACCCGACAGATATCCCATCCGTCACATACACGACTTCGCCCATAACCTTTCAGGATGTACGGTATTTTCAACCCTGGACATGGAAAAAGCATATAATCAAATACCCGTGAATAAGGAGGATATACCGAAGACAGCCATAACCACACCATTTGGTCTTTACGAATTTCCGTTCATGACGTTCGGGCTTCGTAACGCAAGTCAAACGTTTCAGCGTTTTGTCGACGAAATGACGCGCGGGCTGGATTTCTGCTATACTTATCTGGACGATTTCCTGGTATTTTCCAAGGATACAGAAACTCACAAGCAACACCTTAGGGAGATATTCGCCAGACTTCAAAAATACGGCATGGTGCTCAACACATCTAAGTGTGTCTTCGGAGCATCTGAGGTGACATTCTTGGGTTATCGCATCTCGTCAAATGGCACTACCCCTCTTCCGGCTAAAGTGGAGGCCATAAACAACTTCCCAGTCCCCAAAACCGTAAAGGAGCTGCGACGATTCCTGGGGATGTTAAATTTCTACCGCAGGTTCATTCCTGATGCTGCGAAGCATCAAGCCCCATTGAATGCCCTGTTGATAGGCTCCAGCAAAGGTTCACAGCCCGTAAATCTGACAGCAGATGAGAACAAGGCATTTTTAGCTTGCAAATACGGACTCTGCCAGGCTGCATTGCTGGCCCACCCGGACTGCCAGGCGAAATTGGCACTGGTCACAGATGCATCCGATACAGCTATTGGCGCAGTACTACAGCAGTCAAGAGATGGCGAAGCATGGCAACCGCTAGCATTTTTCTCGCGAAAGTTAACACCAGCGCAGACCAAGTACTCGCCTTACGACAGGGAACTGCTAGCCATTTACGAGGCCATAAAACATTTTAGACACATGGTAGAGGCAAAGCACTTCACAGTATACACGGATCACAAGCCACTCTGTCACGGTTTTAGTTTGCGTAAAGAAGGTTGCTCGCCGAGACAATTTAGGCATTTAGATTTCATATCCCAATTCACAACCGATATCAGACATATATCTGGCAAAAACAATGTCGTGGCAGACACATTGTCGCGAATTGAGGAGATTACCCAGCCAGTAGACATCACACAATTGGCCAAACGGCAATCTGAAGACTCAGAACTGCAGAATCTGTTACAGCGAGGATCTTCACTTTGTCTAAAAAAAATTCAACTGCCGGGTTCGTTGGAATTGTACTGCGACGATAGGAACCATATCACACGTCCATACGTTCCAAAAGATCTACGCTACCAGGTGTTTCTAAACCTCCATGGACTAAGCCACCCAGGAGCGAACGCTTCAGCCAAGTTGATATCTGACAGATATGTTTGGCCCGGAGTCAGGAAAGACTGTAGAGAGTGGTCTCGCAACTGCTTGGCGTGTCAGCGATCCAAAATAACACGACATGTCAAATCCGATTATGGAAATTATAAATTACCGCGAGCGAGATTCATGTACGTACACATCGATCTAATTGGACCGCTGCCAATATCGCAGGGATACAGATATTGTCTCACAGCCGTTGACCGCTTCACACGATGGCCAGAAGCAATACCACTGCAGGACATCTCTGCCGAAACCGTAGCCCGAGCGCTACTGCAAAGCTGGATAGCACGTTACGGCTGCCCAAAAGATGTAGTCACGGATCGTGGTAGACAATTCGAATCTGCATTGTTCAGCCGTCTATCAAAATTAATTGGCTTCAAACACCGGCGGACCACTGCATATCACCCAGCATGCAATGGGCTCGTAGAAAGGTTTCACAGGCAGCTCAAAGTCGCTATCACGTGTCATTCTGGAGAAAACTGGGTAGACACATTACCACTTGTCCTGCTCGGAATCCGCAGCTCGTTCAAGGAGGACCTCAACGCTTCAGCCGCAGAACTAGTATACGGGGAAACGTTACGTCTTCCCGGAGAATTTTTTCAACCAGAAAAGACAGGCACGACTGACTTGACAGACTACTGTACGCGGTTAAGAACAATAGTTCAGAGGTTACAGCCAGCTCCAACGTCACGGCACGCTCAAAGATCGGTCTTTGTTTTTAAAGATTTAGCCGCCGCCACACACGTCTTCTTGCGCGATGACACTGGCAGCAGCTCATTCAAACCCGCTTATACTGGACCGCATGAGGTGATAGAACGAGGAGACAAAATATTTAAATTACTTCTCAAGGGAAATCCGGTCACAGTTTCAATAGACCGCATTAAACCTGCCTATATACTAAACAACACAACGACAGACACCGCAAATACAAACATCCATACACAACAAAACTATTCGTTCACGCCACCAAATACCACGATCAACACCGCTACGCCGATGGCCGAAGACGACGGCGTGACTAGAACACGGTCAGGCAGGAGAGTTAGATTCCCAGAATATTATCGCCCTTAGGAAGGTCTCTGGAAGGGGGTGATGTGGCGTGATAAACGCAGATTGTAAATATTGTAAATATTATTTTGTGTATGTAATCGTAATTTGTCTGTAAATAATAAATTGCGAATATATTAAACGTTGAACGAGCGGACAGGCGCAGATTATGTTATCTATTATCGATAAGCAATGCGCAGGCGCCGGGCATCTGATTCGTCGACGCGACGGCGCATTGACCAATCAGATTGCCCCGCCAATCACTCGGCCCGAAGCTAGCCGGGCGCTCTCGCGATGCCCAGCAAGCGACAGAGACGCCAGTCGGAAAATACGTTTGGAAGCAACTCCACGTCACGCGCCTTTCCTATCGTCCGACATCTACCTTCGACGTAATTAGTGGTGGTTTTATTTTCGATAATTGTCAAGTACTACAATCGTACTAACCTAACCACAGGCTTTTTATTTTATTTTATTTATTTATTACTAGCGGCCCGCCCCCGGCGTCGCCCGGCGTGCAATTTTTATATACCCTAAAACATTCCCCGTTTATCCCTCTTTCCATTAGCGAAAACCGAATTAAAATCGGTCTACCCGTTCACGCGTGATGCCGTGACCAGGAGAAATGGGGATTCATTTTTATATATAAGATTATTCATAGAAATTCGTCACCCACCTTATAGTCCTGATCTAGCCCCCAGTGACATTTATATTCAAAGCTGAAGTCTGACTTAAGGAGTAGAAGATTTTCTAGTGACGATGAAGTATTTGCTCATTTTGAAGACACAACTCCTGAATATTTTTATAAAGGATAGAAATGTTAATTAAACGTTCCATAAAGTTATAGAGATCGACGGAGACTATATTGAAAAATTAATTTAACATTATGTATTAAAGTCCTTCTGTCTTTGCCGGGGCGAAAACTCTTGGACCCTCCCATATATCCCATATTCCACAACTGTTTCTAACTGTCGGGCAAATATTACAATATGACTTCCCTGCCAGTTTTATCTTTAATTTTAAAAGATTTTATTTTCTTTTTTTTATGTTAAGGTCGGCAGACAGGCAGACGGTCCACTTGATGGTAGATGGCTACCGTCGCCTATAACACAAGCAACGCCAAAGCTGCTTCAAGTGCGCTGCCGACTGCAGTAGGATTAAGGATAAGGGATTAGGAGTGGATAGGAAAATGGGCTCTAGCATCCCTTACTCATTCATCGAAACACAACAGCACACGTGCTGTTATTTCACGGTGGTCTTCTGTAAGGGGGTGGTTACTGCCGCCAGACGGGCTGCCCAAATGCCTGCGAAAACGCAGTGTGCCCTGCCACTACTTTCCAAATCCAGACCAGAGTCAAATTTGAAAAGTTGATTTTTCAAAGTTGACCCTGTCGAGAATCGAACCCGGGAACCCTAGAACAGAGTGTTAAGGCAAGCACCCTAACCTGTCAAAATTTAATATTCGCGTATATTCCGATTTTATTTTATTTGTATTACTGTTAATTTATCCGTTATTAATCAAAGCGTATATTTAACGTGCACATAATCTAAATTTAATATTAAAAATTATTGTAATATATCCCGTATACATTTGAAAATTTAAAAGCATTTATCTCAAAATCTGTTTTACTTCGATTCAAATTACGATAATAGTTCGAATTTACAAATTGTAATGAAGCCGAAATTCTAATAAATAATATGTTAACCTCAGCTATTTCATTTAATATTTCTTGAGACCGACGACATAAATCAAGGCGTTGCGATATTAAATATTCGTTAAGTCAACCCTAAATTCATAATTTCAACATAATATAAGAACGAAAGACAATAGTTTATGTAGGTTACATTAAAAAGTACAACACCGGCTGTTATTTCAGCCGGTGGTGTTGTACTTTTTATCTTTTCTTAATAAATAAATAGCTTTTATATTTCTTAGTGGTTATTGACATTAGCTCTAATAAATTTCGTGTGATAGGTAATACGAAATCTTCGTATGGAATCCAATATTAAAACCTATAAACACATCAAACAATTCATATGCTTATAAATATTCATACACAAATAGTCTCTGTGTATAAATTAAATAAAAACCAAAAAGATTAAATATAATGATAATATATAGAGAGGGCATTGGGAGATTTTCTTACAAAAATATTGATCCTGATCGCCGTAATCAAGATGGCCATGGCGTAGCTAAATAGCCTTGTAAAGTTGGCGATTTTGTACCACAGTGGTAGGGCACACTGCGTTTCGCAGTCATTTGGGCAGTCCGCCTGGCGGCAGTGACCACCCCCTTACAGAAGACCACCGTGAAATAACAGCATATACGTGCTGTTGTGTTTCGGTGAGTGAGTAAGGGATGCCAGAGCCCATTTCCTTATCCCCTCCTAATCCCTTATCCTTAATCCTACTGTAGTCGGCGGCGCACTTGCAGCACCGGTAGCGTTGCTTGTGTTATAGGCGACGGTAGCCACCTACCATCAAGTGGACCGTCAGCCTGTCTGTCGACATAACATAAAAAAAAAAAAAAAAAAAAAAAAAAAAAAAAAAAAAAAAAAAAAAAAAAACCACGTGGTTTTAAATGTCACATTACGAATTCTTTCGTCTTGCCCGATCTATACAGTTGAAAATCTTTGATAACTTCATTTATTCGCTATAGTTACCGATTTTTTTTTCTTAGTTTTCTTTCTATTTAAATGTAAACAAATTAATTGTTACATAACAAATAACACTGACGGTACATGTACACTCTACGCTGTCTATGGATAGCTTAGTGCGGCTTCCTCTGTGATTGTCGAAATTTAACTGTCAAGTAAATACTTGCTTTCTATCCTTGCTTTTAAAAAAATCCCATTGTATAATATGAGACTACAAAAATAATTTTATGTGTACAGATAATGTTCACATTTTTTTTTCTCTCTCTGTACAACAGAATTTAAATATAATGCAAAAATACTGTGTAATTCAAATTTATTCATATGATCATGCACTTATCCCATTGGTTGGGTTTTTGAGATTTAAACCCTTTACAACAGGCCGGGAAGGTTTTTAACTATTCTATTTCTGACAAGTGTAACTATGGAAATATTTCTAAATGTCCTTACATTACTGGTTGTCCTTACATTACTGAAAGGGGACATATAAATAATCACAAAAATCTCACGATGTTCGTCCAGATTGATATATCGAAAAGTTACATTTGACAGATGATGCTTCCGTCGTGAATATATACTAATTTTTAAGTTAATTTTTACGTAACAGGGCACATCTCATTCTGCAGTCACAAAAAAGTCAATGGTTTGCCG
The DNA here is from genome assembly GCA_910589475.2 of Bembecia ichneumoniformis. Taxonomy (NCBI): domain Eukaryota; kingdom Metazoa; phylum Arthropoda; class Insecta; order Lepidoptera; family Sesiidae; genus Bembecia; species Bembecia ichneumoniformis. The sequence continues at coordinate 2,373,053 of OU342537.1, read as the reverse complement.
GCAGTCTACCGGCAGCATAGAATTATGAATAGGCGCACCACAAAATGTTTGCCGTCTTACCCCAAGCATCACTACCAAAGTAGTGTATGCCCTGCGCGAGCATCAGTCCGCTTACGTACGCTGACAGATGCGCATCAGAAGAAAATTAAAAGTTTTCAGTGAAAAAATGCCGAATTGTGCAATTAAGCAATGCAAAAACATTTCTAAGAACCCCAAAATAAAATCTCGTGGGGTTACTTTCCACATGTTAGTAGTTTAAACTTCATATTATTTTAATATTTTACAAATATTGTAACGCCATTACTATGTCAAAATATGACGGTCATCGGTAGTGCTGTGCTTGCGTCTTCTTTACAAATATCGATTAACAAGATTTATTACTACACATAATATCTTAGCAATATATTTATTTAATTAAATTAAGTTTGTGAATGATAAAAATACAGTTTGTTTAGTGTTAAATTATAACCGTATTGTTGTGAACTGTCATTAATTTATTATTACGTAAAAATTATAATTATAGTATTGGAAATAAGTAATTTACCTACAATGTTTATTTATATTTATATATTTTTGGAGTTCTTTATTTATTTATTATTACTTGCTGCAGTTTTCCTAAGGTTGTTTCAAGGTTGTTTTCTAGCACAGTGTTTTGTAAAATATGTAAAATTTTGGTAAAAAAAATAAAAATTAAATACAATATTTTTTTTACCCCATTTTGCACCATTTTTACCCCGTACACGACTAAACTAAATTTTATTTTATCCTTTTAATCTCTCATCGATACATCGACAATCCAGAATCGACACAGTTACGCTCTATTCTTTCACTACCTCGCCCCCGCCTGCACTTCAGACCCCGCGCAGATGGCTCGCACGGTTTCTATGCATTTCATCTATTACGAGACTTCTATTGGTTTAAAGCCGCATTCGTACTTCTATGACCGGCAGTCACCACTCAATGAGGGTTTTCGATACTTTTTCTGCCACCAGGCGGCGCTTCGTAGGCGTCAGGTCTAAACAGCTGTCAGATAGCACAGAGTCGTAGGTACTAAACATAAATTATTGAAATTCTATTGAACTATTGTATTCTATTGTCAAGCGGTTTTTTTTTTCAACGCAGGCGAAGCCGCGGGTACCAGCTAGTTCTTAGCGCACTGCTAAGGATTCTAAGGATCCTTAGCGCGCTGCCGGCAGCGTCTGTATTTCCGAGCTCATAGATCCCAAATCTATTCAAGGTTCGAGTGAATAGGCATCTTCTTAGATGAGCTCGCTCCATCATCGGCCTCATCTTTCCTACACGGATGGATGATGAACAAAGCAAACTTTAACAAAAATTTAAAAAATGCAATGAGGTTTTTTGGAAAAAAAAAACCCATATCTTTGTATTATTCCGATGTATAAATTATATTTTTGCATGAAAGAATAACTTATTTGATTGAAAATTATTAGAATGGCGATTGTAAATTTATTTTAAAAAATTGTGGTGCTAAAGCATCCTATCATCATATTTCTCACACTACAGGTAAATTGATTGATACGGGAGTGGGGGCAAACAAGGGGTAAGTGCGCTCACTCCACGTACACGGGATGTGCTCGGAATGTATAATATACGCTTATGTATTATAAATGTCGTGAAAAAACATAGGTGCCAGTGCCCGAGGTAAGTGGATCAGAGGGGTTTTCAACGCACTTTCACTCTTTCAACTATCCTATTTTTGGTGTTCGGCGAAAACATTTTTGAAAAAGGAACAATCAATTTAGATGTTACGTACACTAGATAACATCGTTACACTATAGTTTTACTTTTTTTATGTTAAAATCGGCAGACAGGCTGACGGTCAACTTGATGGTAGGTGGCTACCTTCGCCTATAACACAAGCAACGCCAAAATCTGCTGCAGGTGCGTTGTCGAATACAGTAGGATTAAGGATAAGGGATTAGGAGGGGATAGGGAAATGGGCACTGGCATCCCTTACTCACTCACCGAAACACAACAGCACACATGCTGTTATTTCTGTAAGGGTGGTTACTGCCGCCAGACGGGCTGCGAAACGCAGTGTGCCCTGCCACTACTTTCCAGATCCAGACCAGAACCAAATTTGAAAAGTTTATTTTTCAAAGTTGACCCTGCCGGTAATCGAACTCGGGAACCCTAGAACAGAGCGTTAACCAATCATCCAACGGCAATAAAATATTGGCGTAAGGATACTAGCTGTGATATTAATAATAAAAATTTGCAAAAAAAAAAAATTGCATCCCTGCGAAGCCGAGAATAGCGAAGAATATAAAAAGGACAAAAAAAAGCGTTCGTTGTGTTTTGTTATACTGTTCGTAAAAAGACAATTTCAAAAGCAGTAACTGCCGACAGAAGTTATTAAATATTATTCGCACAGAAATATTATTCAAAAACGAAACACGAGTAAACCGAGCTATTTTCGAGTATTTGTTAACAGTAAATCAAAATGAAAGCCCACCTGGCCAATGACAAACATTTTCGAACTAAACAAGTACCATTAATCCAGAAACGATTCTGAAGGGAAACAGCGAGTTATGGACTACACGAAGGCCGATAAAATGGCGCTTTCTCTTTAAACACTTGTAATATGTGCGATTGTATCATAGTACTTCCATTGACTTGCCATGACTATAGAATGAAGCAGATAAGTATAGCGATTTCAATTCCAGGTGAAGTTCATGATTTATGATACCACATGCATAAAGAATTATTTTTACTTTTTATATAAGGGTTTGTACTTCCGCAGACAGGCTTACGTTGCTAATTAACACAAGCTACGATGCTAATGTACTGTTTATTCTGAGAGGACAAATAAAAACCCCTTCCTAAAATGACCCCTTGTCTATTTATTTATTTCACAAATATTGTGAAATATTGTGTGTGAATTGTATTTGTGAAATAAATAAATAGACAAGGAGTAAGGAGCGGATTGATGTAAGGGATTATCACTGATAAGATTAACCTGTTCTATAAAATTAGATATTTTTTAGCTCCTAGTCATTAGAGGGTCATAAATGGTTTTCGCTGACATAATAACCTTAAAAAGCTAGAAATTAGAAAAGCTATCTATAAAACCTTATCCTTTATCCGAGGTTCAACCCATAGAGGACCCTAGCCACTTACCATGAATTATACCCAATAGATGCCTGCATGTCGAATTCTAAATAAGAATTCCTATATTTTAAGTAGCATTTTAGCCACCCGGTTATCTTAGGTAGAATTTCTACTTCAATAAAAGCTACACGAAGCTAGAAAACTATTAATAGAAACTTTCTAAGGACAACGCTCGTTTGAAAGGAGGAAGAAACGGAACGCACGACCATTTTATAAATCTCCAAACATAAAGTTCGTCGTTTTAAGTAGATACAAAAAGCTAAATAAAATTTAATGTAGAATCTCAAATAGGATATTTTTATTCAGTGTTACTATGGCAAAAAATGGATTCATTTTTAATTACCGCAGTCAAGATAATTCATGTGTGATCGACGGCACCCATAGTCTCGTTCACCAAAGACATTTTAGGCTTACTACATCTATGCAGTTGAAGGGTGAATGTGAAGTGTTATCTTTTTACACAAAAAGGCTCTACAGATTTGAATGAAATTTAACACACAGATAGCTTATTACCTAGATTACCATATAGGATAATTTTTATACTGAAAAAATGTAAGGTCATTCAAATATTTAAAAAAATTGGAGCTACTGTCGCCGTGGCGACGCGCGACGCCACCGTCGTCGTTACAGGAATAAAGATGTCAAGCGTTATAATACTCGTAGGTATATCATTTTTCGACGTGAACGAAGTCGCGAGCATAAGCATAACAATAAGGAAAGAGATAATTTGTCACATTGTTTGTTCTATAATTCGATGTTTTAAAAATAAGATTTTTTTTTTTATGTTATGTCGACAGACAGGCTGACGGTCCACTTGATGGTAGGTGGCTACCGTCGCCTATAACACAAGCAACGCTACAGGTGCTGCAAGTGCGCTGCCGACTACAGTATGATTGGATAAGGGATTAGGAGGGGGGATAAAGGAAATGGACTCTGGCATCCCTTACTCACTCACCGAAACACAACAGCACGTATATGCTGTTATTTCACGGTGGTCTTCTGTAAGGGGGTGGTCACTGCCGCCAGGCGGGCTGCCCAAATGACTGCGAAACGCAGTGTGCCCTTCCACTACTAACTAGTAGGAACTACTAGTAGGCCCACTAGTAGGAAGATATCTACTTTTCATGTCGGAATATATGTGAAGTTTCCATAATGCGTAGTGAGCTAAAGGTGGTAGCCAGTGTCCAGCAGTCGTCCGATTATCGGATGAATCCGTTTAGCGGACGACCAGACATTTTGTTAATTTATAAGTTGTATAGAGATATACACATAGATAACATGTATAAATAGATAAGAAATATGGAAACAGATAAACTTAAAATTAAATCCAATTCACGAGAATTAGTAGAAAATAAAAAGTAGATCGATTAAACAGTCTTCAACCGGGCCACAACCGTAATGTTGTTCATTGTGACCGCTTTAATCCGAAAAGTTAAACATTAAACATTTGAGGGCGTACGATTCATGAAGAGTACAAACGGAATGTCAGTAAGACGCTTTCACAGGCTTAATCCAAGATTACCAGTCGCTTCCCGTAAGCCACAGTTCCAACAGTAAATGGGTTATGAATTGCACAAACAACGGAGGCCAACAAACTTCAATAAATGGGGCTTTAAAGATGAACTCTTTTAAAATAGCTCTTATAATAAATCTGAATATATAAAAATTGATGTTTTATGGTTATATGAGATGGACACGTGTATATGAATGTCTGTTTAAGACTATAAAACTCCTGAAAAACATTTAATGGCAAAATTTTTTAAAAACTTCTGAATGGAAGTGGAAATTTACTAGTCGCAGCCCTTGTGGGGACAGAAATAAGCGGCAGCAATCCTTATAAAGGACCACCGGGAAATAACAGCGCTATGCCGAGTAAATAAGGGATTCCAGATTCCCGGCAGGGTCAACTTTGAAAAAACAACTTTTCAAATTTGGCTCTGGTCTGGATTTGGAAAGTAGTGGCAGGGCACACTGCGTTTTCGCAGCCATTTGGGCAGCCCGTCTGGCGGCGGTAACCACCCCCTTACAGAAGATCACTTTGAAATAACAGCACGTGTGCTGTTGTGTTTCGGTGAGTGAGTAAGGGATGCCAGAGCCCATTTCCCTATCCACTCCTAATCCCTTATCCTTAATCCTACTGCAGTCGGCAGCGCACTTGCAGCAGCTTTGGCGTTGCTTGTGTTATAGGCGACGGTAGCCACCTACCATCAAGTGGACCGCCTGCCTCTCTGCCGATCTTAACATTAAAAAAAAATTACCCATCTCCTCCTAATCCCATATCCTTCATCTTACTAAGGTCTGCAGAGCACTTGTGTTTAAAGGCATCTACCATGGAGTGGACCCTTAGACTGTCTGACAACTTTTATATATAAATCCTGATTTATTCTTGATTTGCTCACAATTTTAGTTAATTCTATATTGTCGTGTTTTCGTATTGTTTTTGTTCCGTTAGTCGGCACTATTTATATTTTCTACTAATATATTATTTTCCTACGTTTATTTCTAGGGTTCTGTACGTCCGAATAAAAAAACGGAGGATCACTCGTGTGTCCGTCTGTCCGACCATTCCCCCCCCCCTTATCTCCGAAACTACTGAACCTAAAATTTTCAAAAATACAGAAATTATTTTCTACTTATAGATTATAGGAAAACCTATAAGAAGTCCATGATATTAAAATAACATGGTAAATCACTCAATATTGTGCGGATAGGTAACATCGTACGGAACCCTCTTCACGCGAGTTCAACTCGCACTTGTCCCGTTTTTTTTTTCCCGCACTTGTCCATCTATAAATATTAGAACACACCTGTCGCCATGAAAATTGGCACGTATTTATATAAATATTTATGGAAAAGGTTTTCATGTTGGTCAATATAAAAGCGGGCGAGGCCGCGGTGCACAGCAAGTAAATTATAGTTACGGTGTACCTACATAATCAATATATCAAGTAATACCTGCGTTCAAGATTGCAACGAGCAGCCAAGTTTTCTAACTTTCCTAGAACATTGAGATTTTAAACTATGTAAGACGAACTTTTACAATAAACCTTTTTATATGAGTATTGCGATTCTTTTTTTTTTCTTTTCTATTGTGTTTCTGATGTTTGTTTTTAATTTTTTTAGTAACAGGGCGTTGCGTTTGCTATTCCAAATATAATTAATTCCAAATATATTGATACCATTAAAGCCGCATTTACACTAAACGACATGTCGCAGAGACATATCGCCGGAAATTTACGTGGTATGTCAACAGTGCGAGACAATTCTCTCGTCATTTGCCTTGTTCACACTACCCAGTAGAAATTAGTATCTTTCCCGAGGAGAAACACAAAGCGACACGCGTCCTCACTGTTCAAAGTTTATCAGACTCAGTATATTCAGACTACGGGATATCATTTACTAAAGATGTTATTTTATAACAAAATAATATGTGTTCTCGTACTTAAAACATATACAAAATACTAACCTACGAGCTCATTCAAGATGGATGTTGAAGTAACGGTCATCTGTAGTCAAGGCAGAGGAATTGCCTTCTGAGATTTTTCCATCTTATCTTTTAAAATGATTATATCTTTTGCTCTTACTGTGAAGTCTCTCAGAATCAAAAGTCCGAAAAGATAATCAATTGTTAAAGACATCTAAAAATCTACAAGTTAAATAAAATAATATGATATACATGTGCATGGTATCAACAGACCATATAACAAATTTTAATAATATGTCATAATATCATACAAGGTATTAAATAACAATATATTATTGAGTTGTTATTTCATATACAGCCATTTGGTGTGTGCGTGTGTGCTGTGAATTTTGTGCTATTATTGAATTTATTTCAATTAAATTAAATTAATTTAATTTAATTAAATTAAATTAAATTAAATTAAATTAAATTAAATTAATTTAATTGAAATAATCATCCAAGCTATAGAAGCGTTTCAATTTGAACCAATCCTTCAGCCTTCTTTGAAGACTTGATATTCTGGTAAATTACCTATTGAATATCTTGATTCCAGATAAGTAAGTGGTTTTCCCATGTTATCCCTAAGTATGTCATTTGTGCATATATATTTTAAATACGTATGTATACATAAAAAATAAAGGATCTGACCCAAATAAAGTATCTACTGAACTTAGGTACTTCTCTAATTTTACATATTATTTTCTAATGTCAAATTGAGATTTTTGTAAAGATGCGTTGGGCGAAGGAGGAAGACGTGGTTACAAAATATCTATGAGAGCAGAATTGCCTCAGTCGAGCAACTGTTTCAGTTGGCTTCTGTCAGAGACAGGTTCAGGGAGTTGATGGCCAACCTTCAGAACTAAAGAGGCACTGGAAGGAGAAGAAGTTTTAATACGTTTAAATCGTGAAACTGACTGATGACGGTCCGCTTGATTGTAGGTGTATGTTACAAGAAGCGCCACATCTGTAGCAAGAACGCTGCCAATCTTAGTAAGATTAAGGTTAAGACATTAAGAAGGAATAATGAAATGCGAAATAAATAAAACTACTGCTAAACCAAGTATCATAAGATGCCAAGTAAACCAGGTATCACAACTAACCAACCACTCATCCAACGGCTCTGACGAGTCCGTTGGAAGAGTGGTTAAGGTGCTTGCCTTAACACTCTGTTCTAGGGTTCCCGGCAGGGTTAACTTTGAGGCAGGGGGTAGTGGCAGGGCACACTGCGTTTCGCAGTCATTTGGGCGGCCCGTCTGGCGGCAGTAACCACCCCCTTACAGAAGACCATCGTGAAATAACAGCACGTGTGCTGTTGTGTTTCGGTGAGTGAGTAAGGGATGCCAGAGGCCATTTCCCTATCTACTCCTAATCCCTTATACTTAATCCTACTGCAGTCGGCAACGCACTTGAAGCAGTTTAGGCGTTGCTTGTGTTATAGGCGACGGTAGCCACCTACCATCAAGTGGACCGTCAGCCTGTCTGCCGACCTTAACATAAAAAAAATCATTGACGAAATTCCAATTGTAAATTAATAGAAGAAAAATCAAATTCATATTACCAAAATCATAAGAGTTTTCATCGTGTAATATCCATGCATGTGTCTGTGATATACACTTTACATAATAAGGACTATCGATTACTACTAGAAAACACAAGAAGTGCTTAGAACGTGTGTCAACAGGTTTGCTAACACTACATTGTTAGAAGTTGAGCGGCACTTTACAGTTTCTCCATTATTACTTATTAAGTCTGGAAAAATATTTCTAACCACGTCACACCTCTACTTTGAAATTTCTCAAATTAGTATTTGAAATGAAACGAGATCTTTATCAGACTATTGCTCATTGATAGGCAATGGGAATATCTGGGGTATATGCTAACAGATATGAACAGTTTCAGTTGATAATGATGGGCAAAATAGATAGAAGACGACGCCCTGATAGGCGGAAGAAATCCTGGCTACGTAACATCAGGGAATGGACCTGGATCTCCAGGTAGAACATTTGTTCCCTCTGGCTCAGGACAGACACAAGTTTTCACAACTGACGGCCAACCTCCAGTAATGGAGAGACCATAGGTTTCTTCTATGTATGAGGGCGACTATGGACAAAAAGAAAGTATAGGTCTAGGCCTACAGGGGTCTTCCGAATATGATTTTGTCCCATTCGGTGTCGAGACCCTTGGTCCGTGGGGTCCTAGCGCTATAAGGCTTTTTAAGGAAATAGCAAAAAGTTTAGTCAAGATCACAGGAGACCGAAGAGCTGGCAGTTACCTCGGACAAAGAATTAGTGTAGCTATTCAAAGGGCTACGCTGCCAGTATCTTCGGAACCTTGCCTAAAGGGATTCCTTTTAATAATATATTTTAGTTATTATATTAAAATTAGGACTGTACTATAATAATTATGATTGTTGTGAAAAGAAAGTTATATCGGATGTCCATGTTGTGTCCACATCCCAGCAAAATTGAACACTCAATTCTCGAAGTTGTTGATGAGCACGTCAGAAGCGTGAACAGCCCAATTAAGGAAACAAACGTTGAGAAAGAGGTCAATCCAGCTCAGATGGAGAGCGTTCGGGTAGTCCCGAGAAATATTCTTGTCCGAAATTCCTTAGTGCCTCGAAACAAATTTTTTTGACCAGTGAGTGTTGCCAGTGATGACTAGTAGAAAAACTTCGGAGAGTGTGCTCGGGAGCTGCATGAGATCATACCGCCTTCCCCTTTCTTCTATCGGACATGCAGACGTACGGCTGGTTACCATCCTCACCTTGTCGAAATCCCTCTAATTCGGACCAGGCGCTTTAAAACATCTTTTGTGACGCGCACTGCTAAGGACTGGAACTCCCTGCCGGCGTCTGTATTTCCGAGCTCATACATCCCAAATCTTTTCAAGGTTCGAGTGAATAGGCATCTTCTGGGTGAGCTCGCTCCATCGTCGGCCTCATCCTTCCTTCTTGGATAGATGCTGGTCAAAAACAAACACATCTTTAATTAAAAAAAAGTAAGGTTTTTTCTGAAAAAGGTACTGAACTATTTTGTCTTTCACTATTTATATACAGACTAGAGTTCACCAGCTAGTTTCAAAGGTGTAGAGGAAAAAAACTGTTTTCATTTTATTTTATTAATAACTAACATTAAAAAAATCGGTTCACAAACAAATGTGCGAGAAAGTGGCAGTTCATTTGGGTAGCCCGTCTGTATATAACCACCCCCTTACAGAAGACCACAGTAAAATAACAGCATGTGTGCTTTTGAGTTTCGGTGAGTGAGTAAGAGATGCCAGAGGCCATTGCCTTATCCCTTCCTTATCCTTTATCATTAATCCTGCTATGGTCTGCAGCGCACTCGCAGCACCTGTGGCGTTGCTTTTGTTATAGGCGACGGTAGCCACCTACAATCAAGTGGACCGCCAGCCTGTCTTAACATTAAAAAAAAATGAAAAACGGTTGTTTGTGTAACTTACTCAACTGTTTTGTATTTACCCATTTATTTATAGACATTTAAAAATTTCAAGACTTTTATTGAGCAATAGATCAATTTGATTACCAGGGATCTCTTCAGTTGTCATGGCGAAAAATTCCGCAACAAGAATGCTATCGAACGGTGGCATAAAAGGATAAATTCGACAATTCCTAAAAGACCATTTATTTAATTGAGCTATTAAAAAAGGAAGCTCATTTAAAAATAGTTCGCGGTGTCTATTACTGTGCTGGTAAAAGAAGAAGAAAGACTGATTAATATTAATAACGACAAATTTAACATATAGCAGATGTATCTACCAGCACATCTGGTGCTATCTTATCTTTTGAAATATCTTTATCTTTTGAAGGAGCAAAAACAATAATTGTGAACACTAAGGGCGACATAGATTGCACTGATGAATGCTTTTCTTTTTTTAAAAAAAAAGATTACTTCCGTATGCCTGTGTCATTGCCTTATTGATTGTAGAACGTGATCGCTGCACCCTTTTGTCGTACAGTGCTACTATTTTATTATTTAATATATTTGTAATAAATACTTGCACTGCACTGCTGGCGTGGTCCCAGTGCGTGTCATGGTGTCAAGGGCACAACTGAAAATCAGCGCTGTAACAATGTTGCAACCTAAGCTGAGTTGTATCCTTTTGGTGTTGACTTAATGTTTTTTTTTTTTGTTCATATATGTTTCTCTTTTTTAAATGCCAATAAATGTTTCTTTCTTTCTTTCTTCGGTGTCGAATCTCTGGGTCCGCTAGCTATCACTATTGTCAGAAAATAAGCCTACCGTTTTACAATGAGATAATGCAAGCAGCACGCGTGTAACTAGGGTTGCCAACTGTGTGGATCAAAAATCCGGGAGATGAAATGAAAAATCAATGAAAATAAATTATTTTTATTTAAAGTTGTATTTTTTTACAGAGCTTGTAATGCCTTTTGATTGGAAACAATAAAATCATAGAATTCTTTACAGGTGTATTTAAAGTTTGTGCACACCTGTATATCCGATTTTACATGAGTTTCATTGAGCCGATTACGACTTTTCGACCACAGTTCATTTACTACGCTGAAAACACGTTCAGCGGCGGCGTTTGCGATAGGGATCGACAAAGTGAATGTAACAAGTTTTTTTATTTCTTTGCCAGAGTCGTCTTTACAGTTTTCAAAAAAATTAACCCAGCGTAAATCTACCCTCTTTGTTTTACTTGCCACAACTTCACGAACTTCTCGCAGTAAACAGTAATCGTCGTCCTCATTTATTTGTATATTCAGTAGGGCACCCAAATCTTTTAAATCATTCCAGTCAATTGCCTCTTCCATTGTCAAAATGTTCATTTTCTTATAAATAGAGTCGTCAAAGTCATACCATTTCTGCAAATAGGTTAAACATCGCTCCAAATATTTGTCTACATCTTCTTTAAAAGTATTTTGATCACTCTCAGTCAATTTCCTCAGACACTGCATCGCCTTGACCTTGCACCCGCCCGCCACAGTGATTCTGTCTCGATGTAGGTACCTACCTATTTTAGCTAAACACCGGCGCGAGGGAAATATCCGGGAGATTTTAGCTGCGTTCCTGGAGCCGGGATATTTTAAAAATAAATTGCCTTTATACGGGAGAATCCCGGAATTCCGGGAGACTTGGCAACCCTACGTGTAACCCTACCTAAAGGTAGGAACCCTATTTTATGTAAATAATTACGAATTTCAATTAAACAAATATATACTGCTAATTAATTGGATTCAGTATGAATTTAAGCCAGTTTAATGTATGCATTAAGTATATTTTGTATGAAATCTATAAACAAAATGGCAAAAAGATATTTCCATGGTGTGGAAATAAAATTTCGCCCACAAACTGATAGCTTGCCGATATTTATATGTAATTGATCGGCGCCGCGTTGCGGGAAGGAGACAAATTGAGCTGACCGTACCTCGACCCATGTCAAGCCGTGACTCGAATCATCTATGCTGCTGACGTTACCTTCCGAGAAATTCTTCTGTCTTTTTGTATTTTTTTTATTTTGTCTTCAGACAAGCTACATTGTTTCCAGGCCTCGACAAATGTTATTTTGACATCCCGTTATTGAAAAGAGAGTAACATTTAAAAGTAAAATCCTTTTTAACTCTGCCACAAGTCTATGATCTATGTCTATGTCACAGTCATTAATCGGTTTGTTATTAAAATAGATTCCCTTGTATTAGAATTTGTATTAGAATATATTTACTTCAAGGTTCCAAAACTAAGGACAGAATCAAAAGACACATTTTATCGAACTAATCATGCTAAGGCTTCGTTCCTCCAATGTTCCAAGTATCACTATAAGAAGGTTCTAAATGATATCGACATATTCTCAAATAATTTAACCTCTTACAAAAAGAAAGTTGGCGAATTAATTTTTAAAAAATACTTATGTAATTTTTTTTATATTTAGCACTACATAATTTTTTTTTTCTTATCTTTTTACTTTATTTATCTTTTTAATGAAAATATTGTTCTGTAGGCCTATTTGTTTATAATATTGCAACTTCGTACGCGTGGTATTCGGTATAGTGCGTAAATTTTATGTATGTAAACCGATTTGAACGAAACAAACACTAAATATTACGGGAAACAATACAGAATTGTTACAATACAGAAGTGAAAACCGCATTCAAATGGGTTAGGCCATTTCTGAGATTAGCGCGAACAAACGTACAGACAAACAGACAAAAAATCTAAAAACAATTTTTTTATATATTTAATGTACGGACACGGCTCGCTTACGTTTTTATTATATTGTATAGTATATAATTAAATATTTACATAATGGCTGTATTGTATGTAACCAAAATTTAATAAATAAATAAAATTTAAAAAAGTGTACAATCCGTGACATAATTCTGAAAATTTAATTCAGCCTATAAAAAGATAAAATGCCTATAAAACATTTGTTTTATAGGCATTAATATTCAAACTTTTATGACGTAATCTTTACTGTAATATCTACTAGTAGGCCGATTGGTCGGCCAATTATTAGATTATTTAATAGTCGATTAGTCTTCATCCATCTCTAAAAAAGCATAAACCATGTAAAACTTTAAGCACAGTGACACGTTTTTATTTTGGTTTTCATCAATTAATTCATGGCTACGTTAATAAACAACGAATAAGGCTGTCAACAAAGGACGTAGCGTGCAGGTAGAATATCTCAGTAAATACATTTGCAAACAATGTTGCCAGTGTATAATTGCTGTTCGGTGCCAGGACTAGAAATTCTGGCAAGGATAAATCACTCCGTAAACTCATGTGTATTCCTTTGTAAGCAAGTTAGTCCAAAGGCGAAATTCCTAGTACAACAGCTTAGAAACTAGACTGTCTGTTTTGTTTTTAGATAAATTACCGTTCGAAGAAAAAATACAGATATATTATAAGTTTTCCAAACAAACGTAATTACAGTGTTATTTGAAAACATTACCAATTTATTTTAAACTAGCTAAGCGAGCAACTTCGTACGCGTGCTATTCGGTATAACGTGTAACTTTTTTGTTTATAAACCGATTGGAATGAAACAAAACTGAATGTTACAGGAAGCTTGTTACAATACATCAGTGAAAACCGCATTCAAATCGGTAAACGGTTTCAGAGATTAGCGTGTACAAACGCACAGATGAACAAACAAACAGACAAAAAATTTAAAAACTGTTTTTTTGATCTTGCTAACATAAGTACAAGGTGTACAAATTGTTTTTTTTTTAATATATTTAATGTATTCTCTTTAGCAGACACGGCTCGTTAACGTCTTAAACATAGGTATTATAAAACTAGCTGAACCAGGGCACGTTTCGCTGCGGAGTGCGAGTGGGACGCGCGCGGTACTGGACATTGCTTACATACATTTATTTTTTGGAAATTTTCATTGAAGACCCCTGGCACAGAATAAATAATAGTACTTGCCCCTGGTATGAAAACTGGTGTAAAATTAATATAAGCTTTAACTAAAAAGTGTTATGCTATCTGTCACTTTGACATCTGTGCGAAAGCTGACGCATGTATTTATGTTCCCTAATTCTATTCTCCGGGCTTATAAAAGCAAACGTCGTATGAAAAGTGTAGTTGGGGAACGATAGCGCGTTATAACTTGCCGGCGCCGGCGCAGCGACATCTATCGTCGAAAAAATGAACTATTTGAACTTGTAAAACGTAGAGACATCTGTGTATACCGAACGTAACTAACATAACTTTTGTTGAAACACGTGATATCTGAGTATGCGGAATGTAACTAAATAATAAAAAGTAATTATGTATCCAGTTATCTATTGGATAACTGGATACATCGAGGAAAATTTTATACTTACGTTTAAACGCTAACGGGTCGCTAGTAACCATAAAATTTTATTCAGGTTATACAGAGACAACTGGATTAGCATTTAGTCATTATATTAGCTTTAAATACACAAGTCTCTAATTTGTCATTGCATTATGTTTATAGATCGTCAAACACAATAGAAGTAAATGGATTAACCACCGGTTCAAAAGGCTGTTAATATTCGAGAGAGACTTCTAGTTCAATGAAGTGTGCCTGACATCACTAACGACGACATATAATTTTGATATCCATTGTTAATAATCACATATCACGATTTATTAAAAGTGAGCGCAAAAATTAATCAATGTTCACAAAGAATATTGTTACAAATGATCGCCTCCTGATATGAGGAAGACGGCAGTAATGAGTAATAATGGTGCCGAGCTATTGTTGGCCTAATCGGTATCATAAATAATAGTTCTTATTATACCTGTGTAGTTTATATCGCAGAATATTAAAAAGGAAAATGATTAAGACTAAAATATCAAAACTTTAAAGGAAATAGTGGTTTAGATCCATTAAGAAAATCATTTTATTTAAAAAATATATATTTATTGTGAGTTAAATTTATAGAAAGGAGTCTTTATTGCTTATCGCTTAAATATTACAAATAAAAATATATCTATATAAATAAATAAAAAAGCCTTTCATTTCTCGAGTTAAATGTAAGCAAAAAAAATAAAGAAAGTTTAAGATAAGATTGAGTTAAGCTTATTCAATATCTAATTATTCAAAAAATGTATGTTTTATACTTCGAGAACCCCTCCGCAGGTGAAGGCCTCCTCCAAAGAAGTCTCTGTCCTGGGCAAGTCTTGTCCTTCGTGGGCCAGCCGACTTAATTATCTCGTCTTCCCATCTCATACGGGGTCTTCCTTTAAGGCGCATCCCTTTCGGTCCATTCCAAATAGTTACACTTACTGTCTATCTTTCTATATATAATATTTAACATATGAAAAAATATCCATAATATTTTATTAAAATTTTATATTCTATGCACGATGGGCTTAAGCCTTTTCTTTTCCTTTTTTGTAATAAAATTTTGAAATGTATCGAATTTCTTCATTAGTTTCACTCATTTTGACAGAAAGAAAAACATTTTTTTTAAATGTAACCTTTTCAATGTCATTAAAACCAGCCAGATACAAATAATACATACAGCCAAAGAGATTTTATTATAAGTTTATATATACTATAATATTATGCAAAAAGACTTTCTCCCCGACCTAATGTGTGGCTGTCTAAATGAATGCATAACGCAGTTTATTTCAACTGTAATTCATTAATAGGGGATCGGATAAATTTTCAGAAAGTGTTTTAAATTAATCTTCATGGATATTTATTCCCATAAAAAATACTATTTTATTTATTCATAGCCTCTTAGGTACTCAAAATCATGTTTTAATATTGTTTGTTTGAAAATGCCGCCAAAACGCCAGGATAGTTCATCCGAGAGCGCGTAACGTCATTTGTGGTCATGTCATAACAAAACAGCTGCATTGGCATAAGACAATGATTGCCCACAAATGACGTCACGCACTGTGATCGGTGTTTCCGTATAGATTAAAAATAATGTAAATAATAAAATTTTATTTCTTCATTTAAAAATATTTAAATGAATTATATTAAATTATTATTCGATAAATAATCGTAAAAAATTATATATTTTCTTTCTAAGTACATTTTAGATTTTAATCTGATTACTGTCCGATCCCCTATTCAACTGTAGTCGGCGGGGTACTTGCAGCATCTGTAGCTTTTCTTGTGTTATAGGCGATGGTAACCACCTATAACCTATCATCGAGTGGACCAGCTTCTCTGTCGACCTCAAAGAAAAGCAAGCGTCCTACGCACAGCCGCGCATGCCTTAGCAGTTTGTATAAGTTTCAACTCGAATTCCGCAAGCAATAATCGTTCATATAAATTAATAAGATGAACATTATCTCGCACAATATATTTTGCTAAATAGGTATCTGGTATTAATACGGACAATAGCCGCTCTTAAATGACGGTAATCAATGCGATCTCGGAAACTAACATATCTATCAATGTACATCGATGTAATCCGTTGATCCGACAATATAATCCTCTTACTGACAGATTACGGTTACAACGTTCTAATTTACACTATTTTTATACATATAACAATTTCAATAATGTTGGAATTTTAATTATTTTTTTAGTAATATTTTTTTTATGCCACAACTGCTGCAAGTGCGCTGCCGACTACAGTAGAATTGAGGATAAGGGATTGGATAGAAAATGGGCTCTGGCATCCTTTACTCTCTCACCGAAACCCAAAAGCACACGTGCTGTTATTTCACGGTGGTCTTCTTTAAGAGGTGGTTACTGACGTCAGACGGGCTGTTCAAATTACTGCAAAGCGCAGTGTGCCCTGCCACTACTAAACATACCATCAAGTGGACCGTCAGCCTGTCTGCCGACCTTGTATATTTACAGTGACGTTGCCATATAGATAACTAGCTAGTGAAAGCCTTCAATAGTTTTTAAGAAAATTTGCAATAATTTCAGCCATGGATTGTAATCGTGTTATGAATTGTCCCGCGTAAATAGTTTTTTGTTTTCTTTTTCTTTGAATTTCTGGTCCCTGGCAGAATATCAGTGTTGTGGTCCGCACCACAACTGTATACTGAGTCAGGGTTCCTTTTCCTCTTCTTACTTGTTCATATATTTGTTTGTTTATAATTATTATTTGTTCATATATGTTTATTAGAGGAATAAAAGATGCTTTCTTTCTTTAATACAAATACATATTAAAAAATTTAAAAAAAAAAAAACGAAAATATATGAAAATGCAACATTTTATTATTGAATGATTTCTTTATTAATGTATTTTTTATTTAACTAGCTTTTGCCCACGACTTTATCCCAGCCCCTTTTACTTATGTGTTAAAACATAATTCAATCTTCAATGCTCATATATTTTCGTCAGGCGTTGAATTTTTTATTTATATTTTTAGATGATCTCTCGGGGATAGCACTTTTTTCTGGGTGAAAGGTACCCAATGTTCTTTTTTGTATCCCTGAAAAGGTGTACAAATATTCATGATGATCGGTAGAGAAGTTAAGACGTGAAAACGTTAAAAACAAACTTTTTCACTTTTTTTTTATAATATTACGTAAAAAAAACGCAGTATACTGCGCAGATTAGTCGCGGGCAAATCTAATATATGAAATTCTCGTGTCACAGTGTTTGTAACAAAACTCCTCTGATTTTTATGAATTTTTTTTTGTATATTTGGTAGGTATGAGAATAGGTCGTAAAGTATTTTTCACCCTCCAACCTCCACCCCCCATTTTTTAATCGCAATTTTAGTATTTTTGTAGGAACAATATCCAAATCAAAGATGTTGGATCCAAATAATTCAACAGTCGTTGATTGACGTGAAGTGTCCCGTCACTTATTATTATTTATTTATTATTTATTAATACAATAACGTTTCATTTCACATAACATTGGTGCCGATTACAGAAAATTTAAATAAACCTTCAGTTGACGCCCAACGTACACTTCAGACTCCTCAACTACTTCAAGACAATAATACCTAATTAGTATTACTTTTCATAACTATTTTTGTATTATTGTTAAAATTATATTTATCTGTAGTTAATTGTAAATAGTATTTTTTTAGCTTATAAGTGAAGTTTTTGGGTGTTATGTCGCTTTTTAATGTTTTAGGTAGTTGATTTATTAAATTCGGTATGACATAAGCCAGACGTCTTTTTCCGTAAAGGTTGTTATATTTGGGTAAAATTATAATTTGATTCATCAAGGTTGAGTAAGTTAATTTTGGAATTTTTAAATTTTCGTTAAAATATAGTTCCTTTAATAATATAAACTGTGTTTTTTCTTCTATGGGTAGAATTTTACAAAATAAAAATAATTTGCGATAATCTTCTTTAAGGTTTTCTTTTAAGTTTTTAGGAATAATTTCTTTTAGAATACGCAATTGAAGTGAGAATATTTTGTCCAAATGGCTTTTAAAAGTTCTTCCGTAGCTGATAGTCCATAGCATACGATTGGCTCCACCAATGATTTATAAAGTAATAGAAGTAATTTCTAGGGTGTTTTGTTTTTTATTACAGAGAATTTTCCCAGTATGGCTCTCAGCTTATCACACACATGATTAATATGTTCTATCCAATTTAGTCGATCATCTATTACTAGTCCAAGATACATGTGTTTATTTACTATTGGAATGAAGACATTGGTGGTTGTGAGCTATAAGTTTAGGTTCAAACGAAGATCTATTTTGGCTAGTGCTGATATTTTCGTTTTATGAGCATTTAACTTTGACATATGGTTTGAAAATAAAATTGGAATATAGGTGGCGTCACAATCGGGTTACAGAACTATTTTCGGTTTCGGGTAGGACAACGTCTGGCTGGGTCAGCTAGTAATTTAATATATTTTTTTATGTTAAGGTCGACAGACAGGCTGATGGTCCACTTGGTGGTAGGTGGCTACCGTCGCCTATAACACAAGCAACGCCACAGCTGCTGCAAGTGCGCTGCCGACTACAGTAGGATTGGATAAGGGATTAGGAGGGGATAAGGAAATGGGCTCTGGCATCCCTTACTCACTCACCGAAACAAACAGCACGTATATGCTGTTATTTCACAGTGGTATTCTGTAAGGTGGTGGTTACTGCCGCCAGGCGGGCTGCCCAAATGACTGCGAAACGCAGCGTGCCCTACCACTACTTTTCAAATCCAGACCAGAGTCAATTTTGAAAATTACATTAAAATTTCCAAACTTGACCCCGCCGGGAATCGAACCCGGGGCCCCTGAAACGTTAGGCAAGCAACCTTGCCACTCATCCAATGGGCCGTCAAATTTATATTTTTTTTTGTGTTCAATTAGAACAATGGAAAAGAAGGATTTAAATTTAGTCTCATTTAAACTTAGTTCGGAAATCAAGTATTAATAAACACTTATTGACATACCTTACGACGAAAGTGCAAGCATAGTTCGTCCAAGACAGACGCTTTCAAAGTTAAATTAGCCGAAAGTTGGCCTTCTGCCGTCTACCCTGGTGCACTCAAACTTGGTAGTCACGAACTGAGGAAATGCTTGAACATCATATTGCAGATAGTTCTAGATTACCGGCGCTACGACAACTTCATATTCAACATTATCATACACTGGAGTGCTACTAATTCCCTATTAAATCATATTTTAATAACAATATGGACTGTTTTTACTTATAAAACATAAATAATTTTTAAATTGCTTTCTACCTAGAATTATAGCAACATTAGAGAGATTGATCCATTGAATTTGCGCTAAAATTTTCAAGTCTGTGAAATTACTCGTCCTATTCTTTGTTAATCGAATTTATATTAACGAAATTAGTGTTACCTTATATATAATATTTCAATGCGGCCTTGTATGAAAATTATAAGTTACGCATAAAATAAATATTATTTTGCTAAATTTTGTTTACATAATTAATGAATCGTGTATTAAAGACAAGAAAAATTTACCTAACCGCAAACTTGTAAAACATATAAGTTCTCCTTTTACATTACAACAGTAGTTTTAATTGGACGTAAAAAGATCGCTAACATGATTTTTTTTCTTGCTCAGTCTTCGTTAACTTTTATTTTGAAAATAAAAGCTAAGAACGCGTATAAGTACTCTTTTTATATTGCTTAAAACTTTGCCCTTTTTCAAAAATTATTTGAACTATACGACTCCGCCCACAAGGTGGACAGGCGACCTGATAAAGGTCGTGAGTCGGCGGTCAATCCAGAGTCAGAAGACCGGTTCTTTTGGAAAATTAGGGAGGAGGCCATTGGACGTCCTACGGCTGAGCTGAAATGATTTTAAAATGTGGCAGTTTTTTTTTCTGCGATGACCATAAATTTTAAATTCAATTATTTATTTTTAATAAAATACTATTTAACAACGTAATTCAACACATTTAATCGGAGCCATTTTTAGATTCCTTAAATATATTAATTTCATTTTTATGTAGGTTACATATTTTCACATCTCCAAATAGTAAAGAGATTGAACGCAAAATTGGTAATACCCAATTAATAGCCAATTTGGATCGCTTTAATTCTGTGTGGCGATAAAATAAAATTTTAAATAATAAATCTCTCTTAAAAGCCCACTCCAATACAAACAAAATCCATTTTACTTTAGAAAATATTGATGTGGATATAAAAAAAGCTTTTCTAACTCCGCTATCACTACTGAAATTTGAGGTTCCAGTTTTTATGGATATTCGATGCGTTCACTTTTTACAAGTTGGCCGTACGCCAGGCTATCATCTAAAATGCCTTTTAGCTTCAACTTAATGCTTCACATTTATTTATTTATGATACGGTTACATAAATAATCCACGAGCCTTATGTAAAACTTTTTAATTGGGTTTAGTCATATGATCCAATACAAATTATTTTCTGTTATGACTCGCTTTTTTATTAAATAAAACCTCTTATTCCATCATAATTTAAGGCTAATCTGACCTAACCTAAACAATGTTAATTGATTTGTTAATAGTTTATTTAAATAACTTTTTTTGGGACTTTTTTTGCATGAATAACGTTATTGTTATTCAATTCCCTCTCCAAAAGCCAAAAGCCATTTGTTACCCGTCCCCGGCTGGGATGATTTCAGTGGACGCAACAGCCCACATGTCAACGATCTCGTGGGCCAATTTGAAGTATTTCTTCTTCTTTTCGGTTTCAGCCTTGACGAGACCGTCATCATGCGGGATAAACACCCTCGACTGCTCCCGGTCCATCATCACAATATCAGGTCTGTTCGCTTAGAATAGTCCTGTCTGTGATGATAAGTTGGTCCCAGTAGAGCTTGGCACAGCTGTTCTCAAAAACTGGCACCGGTGAGTACCTACGTACCTATAATAAGGCATCTCGCATTATTTATTATTATTTATATTATTTTGCGACGGACAGACACATTTTTCGAATTTTGAAATAATTAATATTATTTCAAAATTCAAATTCAGTTTTTACATAATTGAGCCAGATAATACCACCTTATTCAAGGTAATTTAATTGGACAATAAAAACCACGAAATAAGAACTAGATTTATTTTATTATATTATTAACTAGCGACCCGCCCCCGGCTTCGCCCGAGATGCAATTTTTATATGTATATGAATATTCCCCGTTTATCCCCCTTTCCATTAGTGAAAACCGAATTAAAATCGGTCTACCCGTTCACGCGTGATGCCGTGACCAAAGGAAATTGGGATTCATTTTTATATGTATCAAAATGTATCAAAATATAATTATTATTTGCACAGGTGGAACCACATAATAATCTAGTTTTCGCTGAAATGGACTTCCGAGTTTTAAACAAAACAGAACTCGATTTCATAGCGCAACACTTGTTTATTGCTGTTTGCAACTTTTTACGGAGAAGCCAAATGTTTTAAGGTTAAGCCTCTACATTATTTTGAACCGTATGCTCAAACGTTAAAGTGTAATTTTGAATGAATCTATTAAACATTTTAGTATTAACTCTTTATTTGGAGTGTCAAACAAAAGTATGTAAAAGCACTTCGCACTCTGCGAACAAAATATTGTCTTGAACTGATCTTCGCCTTCGGCTTTTCCTGGATTACAATACGAACCTTTTATTAAATACTAAGACTTTCTCGCGTTAAAATTTGTATCCCGTCCCTTATAAACGGCTGGATCGATTTTGATGAAATCTTTCTTTTTGAATTCAGTGGGTTAACTGGATAAATAAAATTTACAATTGAACATTAGGTGGTGCTGGGATTTGATTGCGGATTTTTTTTCTTTGGTTCGGGCAGGAACAACGACAAATAAACATTATTAAATCTAAGTAAATAAACAACTAAATCATGGTTAATATGTATAAAATTATATTTTTTGTTATTTATCTGATTAGAACTCTCAAGGTGCGTCCAAATTAAATAACATATGTATATAACTTTGTTGTATAACATGTTTACGATTGACTCGGTCGCATCGTATAGGTACACGTGATAACGTGACCATTATATAACTTTGTTATATCGGCCACACATATAGAACGTGCTATATAAGTATGTTAAATAACATATTTTGTTATATTATATTACATACATCGTTAAATGACATATTATAATACAGAAACCCAAAAGTTTCTTGTGTAATATGTAGAGTAACGGTTTTAGAAATTTTAAAATGTTTTTATCAATTTTATTTCTAAAATCTTTAAGTTCCATATTTATCACATTGTACTCGTATTTACTGGAACATTGATGGTTAGTAGGTACTTGCAATTTCTTGCGTTTTCTCTCAATCTTAAAAAAATATTTGAACTTATTTTCAATCTCATTCTGTAAGAAATTTATGGAAGTAGGTTTTGCGATTTTGACGTTTCTAGTACTCTAACCTCAGGTAGTCCTGTAAGTAACAGAATCGATGGGCGCTATAAAAAAAACGTGAAAATTGACCCTTTTTCCCGCTGACTGTACCATTTTTTCAAAATATTTGAATGCTGAAAGGAATAACTATTAAAGTTATGAATAAGGGTGTTTTGTTCTAGCTACAATGGTTTAGATAGCTGCCCTTACTGACCCATCTCAAATTACCACCCTGTATGTGTGATTCATTCAATATTAATCTTCAGACGAACTTACACACAACACAAATGTTCTTATTTTGACCATAACACTTATCTGACCATGTGTTTTTTTAAAGTCTGAACCTGATACATTTTAATAGCTCAGTTTAATATGATGAATGCATATTAAATTGCAAATACTTCACTATTTGTAACCCTTTAAAGTCGCAAGTACAGCGTTTATTAATAGCACCTTATAAAAGACATTATTAGTATTAACCACGTATTTTATACGTGTTTATATATAGCCATAAAGTTCTTGTCGAAAATATTTATAATAAAATAAGAGTTGTTGGTTTTCGGGATGATGGTCCAGGTCTGTTGGAAATTCTTCCAAACGTTTCGTCAACAACTGCGGTTGACATCCTCAGTGGTGTAGTCCGTGTTAGAAGAAAAAGTACATCACATCACTGCACTTCACTTCTGCACTTTTCGACTTCTCGAGCGAGACTAATAAAATAAGTTTCATTTTAATTTGATAAATTGAAATAATTCTAATTAACTGAGACAATTTATTTGTTTGCAAAAAAAATTATTTTTCTTTATACATCTAGTCTTTTAAAATAAAATAAAAAATATATATATTCTGGACCCTTACTGCTAACATGCTGCATAATATACAATCTAGTCTATGAGCAATCAAAAACAGTAAATGACATAAGTATGGTTAGTGTGTATGCTATCTAGGGCGCTAACGGGGCACTGCCGCCTCAATAGGCACCTTAAAGTAATGGGGCTCACTAGTACGGGAGAGTGTCGCTTCTGCCATGAGGCAGAAGAAACACCAATGCATATCCTGTGCGAGTGTGGCCCTCTGATGCACAAGCGCAGTCACATCCTAGGAAGCCACACGATGGCTTGTGAAGATGTGAAGAATGCCTCTATCAAAAAAGTACTACAGTTCCTTAACGTGGTAGGTATAGGTAGAGAGCTTTAGTTCACGTGGCGATCACAATATTTCAGCAATGGACGAAGTGATACTGGTACTCTAGCAGACAGAAATAGCCACTAAGACAAGATAAGATAAGTATGGTTAGACTGTGGTATGGTGGATGACTGTTGGTGAGCTCGGCCCCATCCCCGAGTGATCCATATTTCTTGCAAATTAATTGAACGAAACAAAGCCATTTACAGTTCCGAATGCATTCATTCCTAATGACCGATACTTGAATTGAAGTCGCCGCTTCCGACCGGTCGCCGTCCGTCATTGAAATTCGAAAAAAGCCAACAATATTGCCGTGCCGCATTGACAATCGGCTGGGCGTACGTAATTTTCCTGCCTTGTTTTATCTGCGGGCCGAACAATAGAACTCATTTTGGGGGTCACAATGAATTTCATTTCGGAGGCAGCCCGCCAAAATACGCTGCCATTAAAATCTTCTCAGTGAAATACTGAGCCATTGTTGAAGCCCGTTTCGTATATATGACAGGGCGCGCCGTGTAAATATTCGGATAGCGATGACAGAGAATAATTGGACTTTTAAATGCTCCTGCTAATTGTGAGGAATATCCAATTCAAAGGTCGCCGCGTCTGTTCCGATGTGTATCCCATCTCTATCTATATCTAAATAGATATCTATATACATATAATAAAATCGTAAACGAGGCGTGTCTGAATATTAAATATTTTTTCCAAAAACAATTTATACACGTTGTACCTACTTATGTTACCGAAGTAAAAAAAAATTGTTTTTAGAATTTTTGTCTGTTTGTCTATGCGTTTGTGCATGCTAAAACGGCTTAAACAATTTGAATGCAGTTTTCACTGATGTATTGTAGCAAGCTTCTCGTAACATTTACAGTGTTATTACAAAAAAAAATACTAAACTATGTCTCAACACGTGTTTTGTCAAACAGCGTCTAATGACATTTGTATACAATTTCACAGTTTAAACCCTGCCTCAAATAATGTTTAACCTTCGCTATTACAAAATAGTGTTTGCCCTTTGACTTACCAAAACATCGCTAGGCAACCTATAGGCAACCAAATGTTGCTATTTTAAAATTATAAAATAGCAAATAGTAACAATAAAATAGCAACATTACAAAACGTTCGTTCAACTTCATTTGGTTCAATCCGAAACGTTCCTTTCTATGCAAATTTGTTATGTGCTAATAGAATATCCTACGCAGAAAATATTTTAAAATTATCTATATATAAATAAAACAGTGACGTGTGTGATTATAAATTAATTATTGCTCTAAATACACCGCCATAAGTATGTTTTGGAACCAAAACTTACGTGTATAATGAGTACATTGTACACATAGAACAGTGATCGGTTGAAAGAATGGAATGTGTTTATCGAGACTTGTCAATCCTCATTACTCATTGTCAAATGAGTTTAATAAAAATAAAAATTATGGAAAAAAATGGGCAATTGCAATATTAAAATAAAAATTCGTGAACGTGAAGAAAATTGGGTTCAAGAATAAAAGGTAAAACAACCCGATATTTCATCACACCACTAAATACAACTTGCGAAAATTAGAGACAAAGCAGTAGACTAACTTTGAGTCTTCGACAAGTATTGACATGTATTTAAATATGAAAAATATTATTTAAACCGTGCCTAACTCTAACTGCTTAAACACGCTTTTGTAATAAAGTTTTTTTTAGACACTTGTTCAATGTATGTTTAACTTTTTTGTAATAACACTGTTAGTGTTTGTTTCATTCCAATCGGTTTACAAACAAAAAAGTTACGCACTTTATCGCCATAGTTTGTTGAGCGACGTTGTTCTTACGAGGCTTATAGTTAGAGACCACGTTTCAGCGCCATATGTCACTGGTCCTGTACCACTGTTTAAAACAGCGCACTCAGTTCGTTTAGTAGGCAGTAAAATAATTAAAGAAATTGACATTTCTCATAACAATTATCTTACCTAAACATGATTTATTTGAAACTAAAAAGGCATTATTTAAGAATGGGCTAATAAAACTCATTAATAATGCACATTCCAAAATTTAATAATTCATACGATGTCATAATACTATATACATACATATGTAGTTCGACAAATTGTACTCAGAATGCACTTAGCAGTTTTTTTAAAAGATAGATAGATGTTGAAATTACAAAAAGTTTACATAGCAGATTTTATTTTAACATGGACGACATAATATTATTAGGTACACAATATGTACACTACAGTCACGTCTCTGTCCGTATGCATGATTATATGTTGATTGCTATACTTCACTTGGGTATTTATTTTTCATATAAAAAATAAGTCCGTTATTGGCAGAATGTTCATAGTATACTTATATATTAGACTTATGTATACTAGCTGACCCAGCAGACGTTGTCCTGCCCGAACCCGAAAATAATTCCGTAAACCGATTGTGGCGCCACCTATCGGGTCCAATTTTATTTTAACCATATGTTAAAGTGAAGACCTATTCTCATACCTACCAAATATACAAAAAAAATCGTAAAAATCGATGTCATTTTGTGAAATAATGTTGCCATGTTCAATGTAATAGTGGGGCGTTCAGTTTTCGTTCAATCACAGGAATTAATGATGATATGAATGAGTACATCGTTAAATCTTCAGCCCTACCATGAATGTCATTTGAAGTTTTCTCTCTCTATCGTACTTATGTAAGAAGTTGCAAGTGGGAGACAGAGGGTAGACTTCGGATGCCGTTCATGGTAGCAAGGCACAGCCATCTATTAATAATTCATCGAACTAACCTATAAATAGTAGATAGTGTAATAAACATTTAATTTGAAATAACAAATATCTCATACTATGCTTAGTATTGTATATTTACTTTAGGTATTAAGTGTATGATTATAATTGTAATTTTTTTATATTGTAAAGATGACAAAAAGAATAGTATCCTGAGTTTCTTTCGGGGTTTCTTCTCAGGATCGCCATCTTGGCTTTTTTCCGAAACCCTGGTAAATTTAAATTTAACTGGTAATTTTAAATGACGATCATAAGAGTTTCTTGGGGAAACCTAATTGATAAATAAATATTTTGATTTGATTTGATTTGATTTGATTTGATTTTGATTGATGTCAATAATTAAGATAAAAACTATCCTATCTTTTAAGCTGGACCAAATAACAGATACTTACGAAGTTTGATCAAAGTCGGTTCAGTAGTTTCATAGTTTATCGTATATATGCTGACACGAGATTTATAGATATATATAAAATTACAAATTCGAAAGTTTGTGAGGAATGGATGTATGAATGTGTGTTTGTTACTCTTTCAAGCAAAAAAGGCTCAACAGATTTCGATGAAATTTGGCATACATATAGTTTATGACCCGCATTAACATATAGAAAACTCTTTATCCTGGAAAAATGTTAAGTTCCCGAGGGATCATCTAAAAAATAATTGGGCGCCACTATCGCCGTGGCGGGGCCGCCGCCGCCGCCCACACAGTTGTTATATTTTTCAACGCGGAAGAAATCGCGGGCACCAGACAGCTAAATTAGTGCTGTGTGATTTAGCTTCAATGAAAATAATAAAATGAAATAAGTCTTGTTGTAAATTCAAAGCTAGACGTGAAACTAAAGACAAAGAATAAAATTGTAGACACTTGTCGCCTCCAAGGACTTAATTAAAAGAGAAAGTCATTACTGCATTTCCTATATTTTTATATAAATAATATTAACCGTTCACTTGATAGCAATTGCTTCTGTCATCTATAATGACAACCAGAGGTAAGCAAGTGTGCTCTCGACTTTAACAGAATAAAGGGTAATGTAGAAAGAAGAAGGCCATAGATGAATGGCTCTGGCATACTTTACGCACTAAAACAAACCAACACACATAAATTGTTGTTTCACTGTGGTATTCTATAAAGATATGGTCACAGACGGCAGACGGTCAGCGTAGTTAATGAGTGTAAAACACAGTGAGCCACTGTAAACACCAACAAAAACCTGTAGTATTAAACAAATATAGTGGTTTATAACAGGTTGTGAGATGCGACCACTTAATACATTGTTTCACTGTGGTATTGACGGAGATGGTCACAGACGGCAAACGGTCAGCGCAGTTAATGTATGCAGAACGCAGTGAACCACTGTAAACACCAACAAAAACCTGTAGTATTAAACAAATATAGTGGTTTATAACAGGTTGTGAGATGCGACCACTTAATACATTGTTTCACTGTGGTATTGAAGGAGATGGTCACAGACGGCAAACGGTCAGCGCAGTTAATGAGTGTAAAACATAGTGAGCCACTGTAAACACAAACAAAAATCTGTAGTATTAAACAAATAGCTTTATAGCAGGTTGTGATGAGCGAATTAATGCATTGTTCCACTATAGTATCGGTAGAGATGGTCACTGACGGCAGAGGGTTAGCGCAGTTAATGACTGTAAAACACAGTGAGCCACTGTAAACACATACAAAAATCTGTAGTATTTAACAAAGAGCTTTATAGCAGGTTGTGATGAGCGAATTAATGCATTGTTCCACTATAGTATCGGTAGAGATGGTCACTGACGGCAGGGGATAGCGCAGTTAATGACTGTAAAACACAGTGAGCCACTGTAAACACATACAAAAATCTGTAGTATTTAACAAATAGCTTTATAGCAGGTTGTGATGAGAGAATTAATGCATTGTTCCACTATAGTATCGGTAGAGATGGTCACTGACGGCAGAGGGTTAGCGCAGTTAATGACTGTAAAACACAGTGAGCCACTGTAAACACATACAAAAATCTGTAGTATTTAACAAAGAGCTTTATAGCAGGTTGTGATGAGCGAATTAATGCATTGTTCCACTATAGTATCGGTAGAGATGGTCACTGACGGCAGGGGATAGCGCAGTTAATGACTGTAAAACACAGTGAGCCACTGTAAACACATACAAAAATCTGTAGTATTTAACAAATAGCTTTATAGCAGGTTGTGATGAGAGAATTAATGCATTGTTCCACTATAGTATCGGTAGAGATGGTCACTGACGGCAGAGGGTTAGCGCAGTTAATGACTGTAAAACACAGTGAGCCACTGTAAACACATACAAAAATCTGTAGTATTTAACAAATAGCTTTATAGCAGGTTGTGATGAGAGAATTAATGCATTGTTCCACTATAGTATCGGTAGAGATGGTCACTGACGGCAGAGGGTTAGCGCAGTTAATGACTGTAAAACACAGTGAGCCACTGTAAACACATACAAAAATCTGTAGTATTTAACAAAGAGCTTTATAGCAGGTTGTGATGAACGAATTAATGCATTGTTCCACTATAGTATCGGTAGAGATGGTCACTGACGGCAGGGGATAGCGCAGTTAATGACTGTAAAACACAGTGAGCCACTGTAAACACATACAAAAATCTGTAGTATTTAACAAATAGCTTTATAGCAGGTTGTGATGAGAGAATTAATGCATTGTTCCACTATAGTATCGGTAGAGATGGTCACTGACGGCAGAGGGTTAGCGCAGTTAATGACTGTAAAACACAGTGAGCCACTGTAAACACATACAAAAATCTGTAGTATTTAACAAAGAGCTTTATAGCAGGTTGTGATGAGCGAATTAATGCATTGTTCCACTATAGTATCGGTAGAGATGGTCACTGACGGCAGGGGATAGCGCAGTTAATGACTGTAAAACACAGTGAGCCACTGTAAACACATACAAAAATCTGTAGTATTTAACAAATAGCTTTATAGCAGGTTGTGATGAGAGAATTAATGCATTGTTCCACTATAGTATCGGTAGAGATGGTCACTGACGGCAGAGGGTTAGCGCAGTTAATGACTGTAAAACACAGTGAGCCACTGTAAACACATACAAAAATCTGTAGTATTTAACAAAGAGCTTTATAGCAGGTTGTGATGAGCGAATTAATGCATTGTTCCACTATAGTATCGGTAGAGATGGTCACTGACGGCAGAGGGTTAGCGCAGTTAATGACTGTAAAACACAGTGAGCCACTGTAAACACATACAAAAATCTGTAGTATTTAACAAATAGCTTTATAGCAGGTTGTGATGAGAGAATTAATGCATTGTTCCACTATAGTATCGGTAGAGATGGTCACTGACGGCAGAGGGTTAGCGCAGTTAATGACTGTAAAACACAGTGAGCCA
Source organism: Bembecia ichneumoniformis (assembly GCA_910589475.2). Taxonomy (NCBI): domain Eukaryota; kingdom Metazoa; phylum Arthropoda; class Insecta; order Lepidoptera; family Sesiidae; genus Bembecia; species Bembecia ichneumoniformis. The sequence continues at coordinate 2,342,920 of OU342537.1, read as the reverse complement.
CTGTAAACACATACAAAAATCTGTAGTATTTAACAAAGAGCTTTATAGCAGGTTGTGATGAGCGAATTAATGCATTGTTCCACTATAGTATCGGTAGAGATGGTCACTGACGGCAGGGGATAGCGCAGTTAATGACTGTAAAACACAGTGAGCCACTGTAAACACATACAAAAATCTGTAGTATTTAACAAATAGCTTTATAGCAGGTTGTGATGAGAGAATTAATGCATTGTTCCACTATAGTATCGGTAGAGATGGTCACTGACGGCAGAGGGTTAGCGCAGTTAATGACTGTAAAACACAGTGAGCCACTGTAAACACATACAAAAATCTGTAGTATTTAACAAAGAGCTTTATAGCAGGTTGTGATGAGCGAATTAATGCATTGTTCCACTATAGTATCGGTAGAGATGGTCACTGACGGCAGAGGGTTAGCGCAGTTAATGACTGTAAAACACAGTGAGCCACTGTAAACACATACAAAAATCTGTAGTATTTAACAAAGAGCTTTATAGCAGGTTGTGATGAGCGAATTAATGCATTGTTCCACTATAGTATCGGTAGAGATGGTCACTGACGGCAGGGGATAGCGCAGTTAATGACTGTAAAACACAGTGAGCCACTGTAAACACATACAAAAATCTGTAGTATTTAACAAATAGCTTTATAGCAGGTTGTGATGAGAGAATTAATGCATTGTTCCACTATAGTATCGGTAGAGATGGTCACTGACGGCAGAGGGTTAGCGCAGTTAATGACTGTAAAACACAGTGAGCCACTGTAAACACATACAAAAATCCGTAGTATTTAACAAAGAGCTTTATAGCAGGTTGTGATGAGCGAATTAATGCATTGTTCCACTATAGTATTGGTAGAGATGGTCACTGACGGCAGAGGGTCAGCGCAGTTAATGACTGTAAAATACAGTGAGCCACTATAAACACATACAAAAATCTGTAGTATTAAACTAATAGCGGTTTATAGCGGATTGTGAGGTGCGAACACTTAATGGAGAGCCGGCATTAACTTGCGCTACTCAGGTGGTTCGCCGCCTAGTTCCCATTCGGCGCACGTAGCAATTAGTAGCCGTTAGTATAATCCCGACCCGGCGGGAACCGGTTACAGCCGGTTCAGTTGCTCATTCATCCGGATTTGTTGCGTGTCGATTGTTTTTGTCGGCGGAAATCGCGGGGAGAATCTTAAGCGCGGTTAATGCGAACACAGTTGGTCATTTGTATCCCATATTCTTTCACGGTCTCCGCGTAGGCTCGTTTACTCTTGATGTATTATGACAACCATTTTTTTTAAAGATTTCTGGCTTGAAGATAAAAAAATTAAGCCATTGCGTTCAACAGTGTTAGATGTGTAGAACTCGTATATTAAAAACCAGTAAACTACTTGATATAATGTAGCTAATGTCAGTACTATATTCGCCTTTTTTTAATATCTAATCTGAAGACTTTAAGCTTTAAAATGTTCTGAACATTTAAAATTTATTCAACTATTTTATATTTTTAGAACTCAATGTTTTAAAAATTCTAATGCGTAATGCTTAAATGGCCTGAAAATAATTATTCTAATCTCGTTGTTTACTTATTTAACAACGCTTAACGCTCTGTTGGCACTGTGTGAACATTAATTCCTTAGTCTGTGTAACTGGTAGTCTGTCCTTAGATCACGATAGCATCTGGAGGGCACTAGAAAGTCAGGGAGTTGAGGCCAAGTACATTCGAATTCTCAAGAACATCTACTCAAAGAGCACGGCACAAGTCAAACTGGAAAGAACAGGAGAAGAATTTCCTATCGAAAGAGGTGTCAGACAAGGTGACCCCATATCACCAAAGCTATTCTCTGCGGTTCTAGAAATGGTTTTCAGAAACCTCCAATGGGAAGGAAATGGACTCAACATTAACGGTGACAAACTCAACTACTTACGTTTCGCGGACGATATTGTTCTGTTTTCTGAGAACTCAGATAATATGGAAGACATGCTACAACATCTATCAGATGAAAGCGCCAAGGTAGGCTTATCAATGAACACATCGAAAACGAAGATAATGACAAATTCAACTAAAAAAGACATTAAAATAAAAATAAATAGTGGACATATAAAAATTGAGTATGTCAATGAATATATCTATTTAGGTCAATTGATATCTACAGAAGACACAATGCAAAAAGGAATAGATAGAAGGATAGTAAACAGTTGGAAAAGGTTTTGGTCGCTGAGCGAGGTTATGAAGGACAAATATGCCTATTAAAGAAAAAAAGAAAGTATACGACACATGTGTCCTTCCGTGTCTATCGTATGGATGTCAAACATGGGCATTAACTGATCAACAACTCAAAAAACTCCAAGTATGTCAAAATGGAATGGAAAGAAGCGTAATTGGAGTTAAAAGAAGAGACAGGGTGAGATTACAAAATATAAAGAGCAAAACGAAATTTAAAAATATCGATACCGTATACAAACACCTGAAATGGAGATGGACAGAACATATGCTAAGGGAAGAGAAGGAGAAGTGGACAAGATTAATTACGGAATGGTACCCGCGTGATGGGAAAAGGAACAAAGGTAGAAAAAATAAACGTTGGGAAGACGATATGAGAAAGATAGTTGGCCCAGAATGGACACGCTTTGCAAAGGACAGGACAAAATGGAAAGCTTTAGAGGAGGCCTTTGTCGAAGGACAAGCTGTAAAAGAAAAACCGGCTGCCGATACAATTAATTAAAAATGAAAAATCAAATTGTTAAATAGATTAGGTTATAATATTTACACGTATTGTTAAGTTACAGCAATAAAGGCTTATTTTATTTATTAACGCTCTGTTCTAGGGTTCCCGGGGTTCGATTGCCGACAGGGTCAAATTTGAAAAAGAACTTTTCAAAGTTGGCTCTGGTCCGGATCTGGTGCGTTTCGCAGTCATTTGGGCAGCCCGTCTGGCGGCAGCAACCATCCCCATGAATAACAGCGTGAAATAAGAAGACCACCGTGAAATAACTGTACGTCTGCCGGTGCATTTCGGTGAGTGAGTAACGGATACCAGAGCCCATTTCCCTATCCCCTCCTAATCCCTTATACTTAACCCTACTGTAGTCGGTAGCGCACTTGCAGCATCTGTGGCGTTGCTTGTGTTCTAGGCGACGGTAGCCACCTACCATCAAGTGTACCGTCAGTCTGTCTGCCAATCTTAACATTAAAAAAAATTGCAAGTAATGGCAATACTGTGCTTACCGTTATTTTGATATTTAAAGCCAAATTTCAACGAATATTTTTATTTATTTTTAATTTTATGGTTAAAAAAATCGTTAGCCTTAGACTTAATATTTTTATTTATTTTCTACTCTTACAGCTTTAAGCTATGGATACAATGGATCTAGTGCAACAGATAGCTCATATGTTTGTGCATCTTGAATATTTAATGATAAATACTATTGGGGTAGCTGAAATATTTTAAGTGTGTGTTACAAGTAAAATACCTCAGAAAAAAAATTCAAGCTATTATTATAATGTGTAAACGAAAAATTATATCAAATCTTCGCTCCAATTCTATTTGATTATAATTCCCTTGAGATGGATTGTATAGAATAAGTTTGTGGTTTTATTTCCATAAATATATAAACAATTGCTGTAATAAAATATTCAAATATATCATATCTTTTGCCGAATACAATTTATATAATTTTGATATTATGGTACATGTTAGGTAACCGTTAGGTAAGAAACTTAATAACGGCAATTTTTTTTTTTTCACAAAACTTTTAAAAAGTTATCACAAACAACATTGTAGTGGGAAATTGAATTTCCCTCGTAGTGCTCTCAATAGTAGTTGCTTCTCAAGAACTCACTGAGATTGTTTGCTAGTAATATTACAGAGAAACACGATTCAAGTTTTAATAAGTATCGTTTACAGAAGAAAGATTGTTAATATTAACTAGGGCACCGTTGCAGCCTTTTGATGCTGAGAACTCATTTATTTAAACTGATAACGACTTACTTTACTTTTTTTAATTTATTGATAAGAATTTATTATATTTAAGATAAGAAGAATTATTATTTAAGGATTTATTATTTTTGCGGACCACTAGGCGTGGGCGGAGGTTTCATCCTTTCGTGGTCGATGTTCCTCGATCACGCACGAAGCGTTTCCGTTCCACCTTCCTTGTTCGGACTGCTAAGGAGTGGAACTCATTGCCTGCGTCTGTGTTCCCACAGAACTACAACCTCGGGGTCTTCAAAACCAGGGTAAATGGGCATTTACTGGGTAAGCGTGGTCCACCTTCGGCCGCATCTGTACCTCCCATCAGGTGAGATAGTGGTCAGGCGCTACCTTGATTTAATTTAAAAAAAATCGTCGTGAAACCAAATATACTATTCAATTTTCATGTTTATGTTAATATGTTAAGATCGGCAGACAGGCTGACGGTCCACTTAATGGTTGGTGGCTATCCTCGTCTATAATACAAACAACTCCACAGGTGCTGCAAAGTGTACTCCCGACTACAGTAGGATTAAGGATAAGGGAATTGGATAGTGAGCTCTGGCATCCCTTACTCATTCACCGAAACACAACAGCACACGTGCTGTTATTTCACGGTGGTCTTCTGTAAGAGAGTGGTTACTGCCACTAATATCTCAAAAGTAATGTTTGAGTAAGTTTGTCAAATGTATACTTATTGCACATAGCAGATTTTGGTTTGACAAAGACAATATATCTTAACCACTTCAAATTCTACCTCATGGTCCTTCGCTTCTCCCATCAGGCGCCATAATATGGAACTAATATATACGACATCCCCAGTAATTGGTCATAAATACATGTTACCACCGCTTCGTATTCCAATAATCTGTATGTAGTAGTAAAACTATTTGGCGAATAAAAAGTGTCCATCATTATCGCATCGGCTTTCCATCTAGCCACAATTTTTTCTACGTCATAAACCGCTCTGAAAGCAGCAGATGTCGGTTAAATCTTTACGGTTACCACCCGGCACCAGGGCGTTTTTATCCGGACTTTCCGGACTAAAGGCGACTGACATACGGTTATATGCGATTGCAAACATTGAGAAGTTCCAATTTAAAATAAACGATATGACCATAATATTTTTGTTCTCAGAAAAAAATCATTGGCTAATATGTTCTGAATAAAATAAATAATGAAAAATATAACATATGAAACAATAAGAGTAATATGACGCTTGACATCTTTATTGCTGTGACGACGGTGGCACCGCCACAATTTTTTATATTTTTAAATGATCTCTCGAGAACAGTTCCTTTTTGCTGGATGATAGGTAGGTATCCTATGCCATTTCTTGTATCCCTGACAACATGTAGGCATTTTTTTTTTATGTTAAAGTCGGCAGACAGGCTGACGGTCAACTTGATGGTAGGTGGCTACCGTCGCCTATAACACAAGCAACGCCAAAGCTGCTGCAATTGCGCTGCCGACTGCAGTAGGATTAAGGATAAGGGATTAGGAGTGGATAGGGAAATGGGTTCTGGCATCCCTTACTCACTCACCGAAACACAACAGCACACTTGCTGTTATTTCACGGTGATGTTCTGTAAGGGGGTGGTTACTGCCCCCTTACAGAACCCTGTAACGGTTCCCTTACCCTTAAGGGGTGGTTGCCGCCAGACGGGCTGCCCAAATGACTGCGAAAATGCAGTGTGCCCTGCCACTACTTTCCAAATCCAGACCAAAGCCAAATTTGAGGAGTTGATTTTTCAAAGTTGTCCCTGCCGGGAATTGAACCCGGGAACCCTAGAACAGAGCGGTTAAGGCAAGCACCCTAACCACTCATATAAGTATACTATGATCGGTTGAGCAGTTAAGGTCTGAAAAGGTAACAGACAGGCAGACAAACCGAAATACAAAGTTACTTTTATATTTATAATATTAGTATGGATATAGTATATTATATATATACGATTTGTTATTCTTATACATAAATTATAAAATACAGTCGCTGTCTACTTCTATTTGTTTTTACGCTAACTTCTTCTAAACCCCCAAACGAATTTTGATACGGTTTTCACTATTGGAAAGAGCGACACACGAGGAAAGTTTGTGTATGTAATTTGCAGAAAAAAAAACTTGCAGCTTGGGACGGGTTGCTAGCATAAAAATAATTTAAACTGAGTATATTACATGTGTTTTGAATTCATCGTCCTTAAGAACCGTGTGTCACACGATAGTCGGACAGCCGCAGAAAGGCGTGAAATGGCAGATGATCTTAAGAGATTATTTTGCGGTCGAGATTATTTTTATCAAAGAATGGCTACTAAGATATCTGCAGATTTACTTGAGATGGGTAAGTAGCCTCGCACTTTAATACACTTTACTTATTTATATTATGCAATAACTTGAGTCAACTAATGGTGCTAGCAAATTTTATACAAGCAGAGTTAATGATGTATTTTCTTATTTAAAATTTCAAGGTAAGATGTTCTAGCTGGAGAATACCACCTTCATAGTAATCTACCGTTCCGGACTCTTTTTGAATAGTTTTATAAAAAAAAAATCTTTTGACATGTTAATGCCAAAACTTAAGGTTTATTTTTAAAGGCGATAAATCAAAAAAAAATCCAAAAAAAAAACATTGGCCTGCAAAAATGTAATAAATGGCTTAGTGAATGGGAATAATACCTACATGCATTCATTAATGGAATGGTGGATATGCGGTCCCATAATATTAGCTGTTATAATGTTTTTACTTATCGGGACCGTGTTTGAAAAGAGGATCGAGACGGCAATCAGAAATGCCGGTAAGTATATTTGAAAATTTAGTTTTTTTTAATATTCAGACCATAATGTAAAGATTATACCTATACAAATAATTTTATAATTTTTGACGATCACTCGGGAACCTAACTTTTTTCCGGTATGAAAGGTATTCTATATTTTAATCCAGATAATAAACTATCTGTTTGCCAAATTTCATCCAAATCTGTTTAGCCGTTTTTGCGTTAAAGAGTAACAAACATCCATACATCCTCAGAAACTTTCGCAATTTATATGATATTAGTAGGATTTTTCAACGCGGACAAAGTATTTAATAATCATTTGCCACTGTTCAAAATCTAAACGCAAGTCTATAAATAAGCGGTATTTTTTTCCCAGTGGAATCTCGACGACTAGCCTGGATAACTTCCCGTCAGAATGAGCCAACCCAGCAGTCCACGACAGAAGCAGCACCTGCAAATCAAATTCAGTCACACTGCAACGTTGACACGTGCAGGTCGGAACCTTGCAACCCAACAGCTAGAAGTGAACCAACAGGCGTCCCCACTTAAAATCTTTTATTCACCACTTAGCCAAAAATTGGTTTCTATAAAATTATAAATGAATATAATTTAACATTTGTCATTATTTATATAGGAATAAATATTTTGATCAGCAAAATATCCATTAGGTCAGCAACTTTTTTTGGCTGACCTAGTACTTGCTGCCCAAATAGGTTTCTTGGCTGATCAATCATTAATTGGTTAGGTTAGGTTAGGTTAGTTTTTTTTTTGCTGATCGATTAAATAACAGCCTATTATATTTAGCACGAGGATTCGAATTAGGTAAAGCCAAGTTCGAGGAGAAGGTAAATCGTCGCATCCAGCTCGGATGGGCAGCGTTCGGGAAGCTCCGAGACATCTTCTCGTCCAAAATTCCTCAGTCACTTAAAACAAAAGTTTTAGACCAATGCGTGTTACCAGTGATGACATATGGCTCTTAAACGTGGTCTCCAACTGTGAATCCAGTAAGAAAGCTAAAAGTCGCTCGACGAGCTATGGAGAACTATGCTGGGGGTTACACTGCAAGATCGAATCAGGAATGAAGAGATTCGTAGACGAACGAATAGGTAACTTGAAGTGGCGGTAGGTGGGACACATAGTATGGAGAGCCGACAGCCGCTGGGGCAGAAGGTTTATTTATTTATTTATTTATTTATTTATTTATTTATTTATTTATTTATTTATTTATTTATTTTTAAGGGAAACATACAGACTATAATACTTATAACAAAATGGCACAAATACCAATAAAGTTTCCATAATTATTTAGTACATAACAATATTACAAAGTCAACCTTTAATTTAATAAAAATGAAATTCAAAACAAACTTAGAAATTAAGCATTACATAGACTTTCCAGAACAGCTCTCCGATACTGTGCACGCTTCAGATTAAATAAATCAATATGGGAAAATTTACCATTATATGAATTACAAGCACGTGATATGAAGTTATTGGCCATATAGTTAGACTTCACAAATGGAACACTAAATAGAGTTAATAGAACACAAATGAAGCCATGGACCGGCAAGCGCAGCGGTCTGATCTTGCCTTAACGCTCTGTTCTAGGGTTTCCGGGTTCGATTCCCGGTAGGGTCAACTTTGAAAAAATAAACTTTTCAAATTTGGCTCTGGTCTGGATTTGGAAAGTAGTGGCAGTAGGGCACACTGCCTTTTCGCAGTCATTTGGGCAGCCCGTCTGGCGGCAGTAACCACCCCTTACAGAAGACCACCGTGAAATAACAGCACGTGTGCTGTTCTGTTTCGGTGAGTGAGTAACGGATGCCAGAGCCCATTTCCCTATCCCCTCGTAATCCCTTATCCTTGCTTGTGTTATAGGCGACGGTAGCCACCTACCATCAAGTGGACCACGTCAGCCTGTCTGCCGATCTTAACATTAATAAAAATTTTAAAAAAAGATGGAGGAGGCTTTTACCCACAGGTGACTACACAGCATAACAGATTATAACTAATTGTTAAATAAGATTAAAATTTGTAAAAGATGTGTAGAAAATAAAGCTTATAATAATAAAGGAGCAAGATGTGGATAAGATTTGAAAACTCTTACTCACGCACGGAAACGCAAAGAGTAGGGGTCCAGTTTATTTCAAGCTGTTCTTCTGTATGATAAACATAAAGGATGTATGATAACATGCCAGACTTTATGACACAACACAAACCTACTATAAAATAGACAATGCTTTGTAAAGTAACTCTGAGTATGACACTCAAATAAACATTTAAAGAGAAAGGAATTATAACAGTTATGACGTGTTCGGTATACGCATAGCAATCACACAGCGCGGACCAGACAAGGACATATTATCCGCGGGCACCGTGCCCCGGATCGGGGTAATTTCCCCTGCGGCCGCGTCCTTCAAGCCTCGTTCACACGAGACAGTGTACTCACTTAACATTGGAGGAAAATATCTGCAGGGCATATGAGTACAGTAGATACTATTTGTTATAAAGTGTCCGAGAAGCAGTAGCCTGACTGGTAATGGTATGTGGGTGCCATCCCTGTTAAACACAAAAAATACTAGTAGCAGTAATATCTACTGGTATGGTTCAATTTGAATAAATTTGGCATACTTGTTCTTCTTTCTTTTATTTTTTTGTTGTGATTATTGAATGCTATTTTAAACCCACAAAAGTCATGTAATAATTTGACGTTCATAATTTGACATTGACGGCATTATAAAAAGCTCAACATTGCTCAAATAGCTATGGAGAATGCTCGAGGTTACTTTGCGATATCGAATCAGTAATGAGGATCTGCTCATTGAAACGATAGTGACAATGGGCAGGCCACATAATACGGAGAGCCGACGGTAGCTGGTTGCAGATATTTCTTGAGTAGAAACCACGGATCGAAAACGCAGCGTAGGACGTTTACCCACACGAAGGCAAGACGGTTTAATAAGGCTGCGGGTCTGCTTCTAACTAGTCCTACTGAATAATTATGGAGGAGGCCTAAGTCCAGCAGTGAAAGTTCTTACGTGAAGAAGTCCTTATCTATTGAGATATTTAATATAGGACTAACGACAGGCTTTGTCCAGAGCCTGCCATTCTAAGCAAAGCTTCTAGCTACATTATCAACGTATATCGGTTTTAACATGTTTATAAGCCACCAGCCTCATACTTAATTCCTTTTTTTTCTCCTTATAACGTATGGACACTAGAGGTTTATTCTAGAGGTTTATTTGCTATTTTCTAAAAGCTATTCCTTCGATAGGTTACAACCTCATTACATTATCTCTATATAAATAAAAACACGATTAACCTCTGTCTAACGTATATTGGAAATATCTAGGTTTTAATATTTGGATGTTTGTTAATCAATCGTTTGGACGATTTTGACGAGCCCGTTGAATGAATGGTTAGGATGCTTGCCTTAATGCTCTGTTCTAGGGTTCCCGGGTTCGATTCCTGGCAAGGTCAACTTTGAAAAACGAATCTGGTTTGGATCTGGAAAGTAGTGGCAGAGCACACTACTTTTCGCAGTTATTTGCCGTTTGGGCAGCCCGTCTTGCGGCAAAAACCACCCCATGAATAACAGCGTGAAATAAGAATACCACCGTGAAATAACAGCACGTGTGCTGTTGTGTTTCGGTGACTTAGTAAGGGATGCTAGAGCACATTTTCCTATCCAATCCCTTATCCTTAATCCTACTGTAGTCGACAGCGCACTTGCTGCTTGTGTTATAGGCGACGGTAACCACCTACCATCAAGTGACCCAACAGGCTGTCTGCCGATCTTAATATTAAAAAAATCGTGAATAAAAAATTTAAAAGGGTTGGGATAAAATTTCAGCGGTTATATTAGACCAGTTATGTATTTCCAAAGAGAAAGATACTTACCATGGACTAATGCATCTGTCCTGGAAGAATTAAGCATAAAGAAGAAACTCTCAGCGACATATTACGAAAAAACTCTCAGTTACTTTGCTCACATCGTCCGTCGTTCATCAGAAGACCTCGATAAACTAGTTATTACGGGCAAGGTCGAAGGAAAGAGACCCCGCGGCCTATCACCTACCCGTTGGTGTGACCAAGCAACTGCTCTCACTAGTCTTCCCGTAACATTTGCCCTGAGAGAAGCTGAAGACCGGACGAGTGGAGGCGTATAGTGGAGCTACGAAAGACTTTAGGAAACACGACCTTCAGCACTGAAGAATACGACTGAGAAGAAAATGAGATGTATTTTCAATGATTAATAGTACAAAAATCTTTTATATTTTAGTGAAGAGGCTGCACATAATTTTGCACTTATCAAAGGATAGTAGATATATACATATATTATCTTAGTATTTTCAAAATGTTATTCACAAGTACTACGCCAACGCACCTTTTAAAGTCGTAGCACCCCATGTCCATTTTGTTGAGGTATTTTGTACTCCATATACAAGTAGAGGTCAACGTGCCACTTTAATAGGCATGATGACGGTATTAAAGAATCAAACAATAAATGGTTTTGGAGAAAAATATATGTTGAAAGGAGTCTAAAAAATTACTCATTTTTTGTATTAAAATTGAGATTAATAAGATTTTCAATAAAATAGAAGTATAAACAACTGCAATCGGCCATGTTAACTGAAACACCAATCAGAGCGAATGACGTCACGCCCAGGTAAGTGCCATCGTGTTGCTTGACTTTGCTTTGACAGAATGAAAAATCTGATGAGATGTCGGTGACGTCACGGTTCATCAGACGCGACGCCATGACACCTAAGTGCGTTTTCGGCGTAATTCAAAATAGGTTTTAAAAACATTCAATAATTCGCGTTGAAATTTAGTTTTTTGCTGAAATATTGTTTTTTGGGGATATGGTATGGAAGGGAATTTCAAAATCTGTCATCATGCCTATTGTTCTATAATATAGGGATACTTTCTTCTTAATGTGAGAAACAATATAATAGGGAATATGCCAGTGACGTTTTTTTCGGATATGGTAGACATTATGGAAGGGAATTTCAAAATCTGTCATCATGCCTATTCGCATTCAAGTCGTTCAAGTAGAACACTGTATATTATTTAAAAGTTGCATCAAAACGGTACCAATATAACTTTCCGCTTCATCCGACCTATTTGCATATTTCATGGACCCTAGTTGTGACAAATTTTATGCCAACTCGCTAAGATATTAGCTCCGTATATGTCGTGGATAAATTAAAATTTCATAAACTATTATCTAAACAAAAAAGGAATGTATCGCAGGTATTATTCACTTATTTTCTTTTTTTCCATGAGACCAATTTTTTTTTGCCATTTTTTTTTCTTTATAAAAAAACTACCAAAACAAAAAATATAGTAAGACTAATCATAATAATCAATCTATGCACTTAATTAGATTTAACAACGGCCAGAAATGCTTGAAAACTTCCTAGACCTGTTTAATTAATATTTATTAGCTTTAGACTTTATTAGTGTTCGCTTAATATTTTAACTAATTCCAAATTAAATAATTGCTTTTTAATTTCTTGAATATAATGTAGGTAAATTTGACGAGCCCATTGGTCGAGTTGCTTGACTTAACCACTCAGGTTTTAACTTTAGGGTTTCCGAGTCGATTCCCGGTAACGCCAACTTTAGAAATAAATTATTCAAAGTTGGCTATTGTCTGAGTGTTAAAGTAGTGGCAGGGCATACGGCGTTACGCATTTTCAGTCCGTCTGGCAGCAATTACCACACCCTTACAGAAGAACACCGTGGAGTACAAACAAATGTTTCGGTGAGTAAGTAAGGGATGCTAGAGCCCACTTTCCCATCCCATCCTTGTCCTCTGTCCTACTAAGATCGGCAGAACACTTGGAACACCTGTGGCGTTGATTGTGTTAATAGCTACTTACCATCAAGTACTAAAAGCTTTGTAATATTTTTAGTTAGTTATAGGGTGGATTTTTTGGGGTGGATAAACGGAATAACTGAAATGAAGTGGGAATGGATGGGCATTGAGGTAGACAAGTCTTAGATTGGACACCACCTCAAGAGAGTTGCTAATGTTGAAGAAATGTGGAAGGCGAAGGATCTTGTAGTGGCCTTTATGTACTATTGCACATAAGGCCTTATGGGCTGATGAATCTACACGAATATCGTGATAATTTTATCTAATAAAATTGATAACAGTGTAACGGAATAAAATTCATTACATATTGATTTTTATTTACCGTCAATAAATTATTGAAAAAATACCTAAATTACAATATATTTTATTGCGTTACCTGCCGTTATTATTTTAATTAATATTTTTAGCGCTTTAGCACGCTCCAAATTACCCACGAAATAATCAAAAGTTACACATGCGAGGGGGGCGCCCCGCAACCCCCACTTCAGCCGAGTTTAAATAGACACCGCCGCCCTTCCCCCGAGCACAATGTAGTCTTTTAAAGTACAGGCAGCGTCTTGCGCCTAATATATTACAAAGTAACCAGTTAAACCTTTGAGTACCTAATTATAATCCTGTTAACGTAAAATAGTGCCATTTAAAGAAACCCCAAATTAGGGTAAGTGATTTTGCTATCATTGCTAAGCCTAGCTTCTATTCTCTTGCTAGCTTCTGCTTATTTAACATTGTGTAGTGTTGTGTGTCTTTCCCCATACAGACAGTACCGGCCTGCAGAGCGGACGAGGGCGATAAACCATCGCCGCCGTTCGCACATTATATGTACTTATATATTACTCATTGTTTAAATTCATTTTTTCTTTTCAATTGTAAAGGTCTCACGCCACCGGCCCGCAGTCATGGTCTTTCTGTTGGTGCTCGTGGGCCGGTGGGTGCGTGAGATCAGTGAGCTGAGCTACTTTTTACGGCGGCCCATTCGTTGACCAATTCCAGGGTCCCAGGTTCTGCTTAAAGAACCCTTCACGTCGGCAGCGAGCACCGCCGCGTTCCCAGGTCCCGCTTAAGGGCACCCTTCACGTCGGCACACGAACACGAACACGGACGCACGACGTAGTTGCCACTACAACAGCCCGAGGCCGCCAAGGGTGGAACGCCAAGTCACCGCGCATCGTCGACGAGTATCGTAGTCTCCTCTCATACGGTTCCCGACGTTCCCACGACTCCGACAACTTAAGCAGACCTTTTCATTGACTCATTGTCGATGAGGACGTGATCAGGAGGACCGTTCGACTTTCAATAGCTCACGACCCTGACCATTTAAATAGCCGGCCCATTTATCACCATACTTAGCATAGCATATTAGAATAGTTAGATAACAATGTAATGCGTAGGTTTACATATATATAATAAATGTATTTGTTCTCTCATTTTAATTTTCTCATTTATCTCTTCTCTCACACTTTCTAGCCGCAACAACAGGATATATTGCATTCCGCAATAACTAACCGCAGGAAGTAGGAAGTTACCTCTTACATTTTATTCTGTTTGGGTCAGCAACGCATTTCCAGCGTACTAGCCAGATTAGCCAGTAGCCAGATTGCTTCCAAGCCTTAAAAAAAGATCCATGTCAATAATAAACCCACCCATGAAATTATGAGAGGCGATATAGAATTATGTGGAATGTATTTTCTGTAAAAGGACATTCCGATTCGACCGCCTCAGCTCGGCTGAATCTATGTCAACTAGTCGATAATATACGTATATATGAATAAGCATTTTTATTTTCTCTGCATCCTTGGAATGTAAACTAAAATGTATCACCACGCTTTCTGTTAATTTACATATATGGGCTTTCTACGTTTACCGAAAATATCTATAAGTCACTAACGTGTGATTTTTTTATTTCATATCATGGACCCTATGCTAAGGTGTTAGATCTCTGAATTTAGGGTCCAAGATTCGACTCCATTTACAGATTTCCTACCGCTGGCTAGGCGGTAGGGGTATGTGGGGGTCACCAGTGCTCCGCGCTATGCTCTAGGTCATAGCGGCACTGGCACTACCCACTAAAACTCCCCGGTGTCTCCTTGCCCTTCGAGAGAGATGGACCGGGCTCTGCCGAGGTAACAACTCCGATCCACCCCAGGGCAGCTTAGCCATTGCTGGCTAGAGTAATTCCAATGGGGGATTGCCCGGAGACACCGGAGCAATCCCCAGACGGGGGGGACCTTGTGCAGACACTATGTGGCACTAGCCAACTATGTGCGCAGGTCCCCTAGGACATTAAAAGACGGGCACCGCCTTCGTCTGAGGGAAGCGAGGCCGGCTTCTTCCTCTCGCTTCCTCTCTGCTTCTTCCTTCTGCGACATTACGGATTCGCAGAAGGAAGCAACTGCTTTCCAAGTGGTCACACGATCAAGCATGGCTTCAACCATGCTTGACAGCGAGATCTCTCCACCGTCCAGCGCCGCCCTCAACTCCCGACGTTGAGATCTCCAGGCCGAGCATACTTGTAGCGTATGCTCAGCCGTGTCATCGGCATCGCCGCAATGATGACACTGCTGCGACTCCTCCCTTTGTATACGGTGCCAGATAATGACCGAAGCAACCGTGTCCGGTCATTAGCTGCACCATGCGGTATGTAAGACCACCTCGTCGGCGGGTTACCCACTCCTCCAAGACAGGCCGAATTGAGGAGATCGTCCTGTGACCGGCGATAGGGTTGAGCCTCTGCACGGACCCGTCGTACTTCCTCGGCGACGAGTCTCTCTCCTTGGGCCCTTGCGGCAACCCGATGCCGATGCACCTGGGACAGAACCAAGGTATCTACATCCCACGGGAGGGTGCCCGCTAGTACGCAAGCGGCTCCGTGGCTGACCGTGCGATAGGCCCACACGGCCCGGATCGCCATGACCCTTTGAGGCCTCCGGAGGAGGGCAAGATTCGACTCCCAGCTAAGTTAGAAATTAACGTATTTCATTAAGTTATAAATTAAAATAGCTCCAATTTAACATATACATAAAAGTAAGTAAATATTTTTTATTATTTTTAAATATTTTTATTATTATTAATTAGTGTTGGTATTTAGTAAATCAATTATTTAATTAATTAGTAAATAAATTATTAAGGTAGAAATACAGGTATTCAATTGAATATTCACCAAGGGACTAATGCGACTAAACAAGCATGAAGCACTTTTTCGTGTATAACTTCAACAGGGCAAAAATAATATAAAATATTTTTCTTTATTATAAAGTTGATGTTATCAGTTGATGGTAAGCACCAACTTAGTACAAAGAACCAAAATCTGCTATGTGCATAAAGTATACTTTTGAGATACTGACAAAAAACGTTTTCTTGAAAAACCTTACATTAAGATTTATTTTAAAAAAATATTTCAGGCTTAGGGTTGTTATACTTAAATTTATTAGTCTTCTAAACACGAAAATTTAATAATTTATTTTGATAATAGAGTAAATTTTGCAAATAACAGATTTTAGCTGCTGCGCATAGCATGCGGTCGTAGTTGGACAATTAGTGCTCATAAGCACTTATCATTTTTTTTTCTACGATAGATAAGACAGTGAACTATTCACTAAGATCAAAATGAAAATTTTACCACTGTAAGCTTTATTCATGTGTGTGGGTATCTAAAATATACTATTAAGCACAATCTTGACATGTATTTTTCATATTTTGCACGAAATCCTATCGATTTGTAGGGAGACAATGTAACACGTGACCAAATATAGCTGAACACACTAAGATGAGTCAAGTGCAAACAGACTGGCATGCAGTGGTTTCGTATAGTTGTATGTTTCGTTTATTCTTATATATATATATATATACTAGCTGAACTCATCCACGCTTCACTGCGGCCCATACGGCGGCAGCGTGGGCATGGGACGCGCGGTACTTGACACTGCTTATATATAATACTATTTATCATAGCGTGATGTTATATAGCCTATAGCCTTCCTCGATAAATGGACTATTCAAAATAAAAAGAATTTTTCAATTCGAACCAGTAGTTCCTGAGATTAGCGCGTTCAAACAAATAAACTCTTCAGCTTTATATATATATTAGTATTAGTATAGGTATATTTGTGTATGTTCAATTTATGTACTAGTATGTAGTTATTAGAATGTAAGTTTATGATGACCTATTTTACCACCCACATTGTTTTATTTTTCATATTTGATTTTCCTTACCCTAAGGTTGCCTGGAAGAAATCGCCTTTTGTACTATTGCTTGTTCTTTCTTTCTTTTTTTTATTCTTTTTTTATATGTTTATGGTACAAATAAAGAGTTTTAATAATAATAATAATATTAATAATAAGTCTACACAATCTTACTACTTATTATATTTAATCGTCTAAACCAAAGAAGGCTGCAGCGACCACTTTGAAAGCGGCCAGAGCAATCGGCAAGAAGCTGGGAGTCCAGCCTCCTCCAAGAAGTGAGCTTGTCATTCGTTGGAGCTTATATTTTGTAACATTTTAAGAGTAAGGAAAACACTTGAGACTCAAATTTGTTGGTCTCAATAAAAATTGTAAGCAACAATATCTAATGTTGTGTGACAAAGGTATTCTACAATACAATGACATTCAGCTAGGGCCTCACTCAACCTTTTATTTTTTTATAGCACACTGTTGAAGTGTTTTCCTTGCTTTAAAAATTTTACAATCTATTCAACACACCTCACCACATCTTCGTGCTCGTCATCTGCGACCATCGATACAAGCGGTCGTTATGACGGCGCGCATCAGACCTTTTAGTTGCTAATTTTCAATTTTTTACTGCATTACCTAATTGTGTAATTTGCTGTAGGGTTTGAACATATTAAGTAAAAATTTAATTGAATTCAAAAATTTCAAAGAAACACTATAGAAATTTGAAAATATTACATAAAATTTATATTTTACTAGCTGAGCCCATAACTTCGTAGTGGTATACGGTATAGCGCGCAACTTTTTTGTTGAAATAGAACAAACACTAAATGTTACGGTAAGCTTGCGAAAATACATCAGTGAAAACTGCATTCAAATTAGGGGCGGATCCAGGATTTCATTTTGGGGGGGGGCATTCTGACAAAGTTCGGAGTTAGGGTTAATATCACAAGTAATTTTTTTGTGTATTTTTTTTTACTAGTTGAGATGCATTATGGTTGCATTCAGGCACGTATCCAGACTTTTGGTTCGGGGGGGGGGGGGGGACAAACATTGAAACAACCATGTGAACTGTGTAAAAATCGCTGTAATCACTGTACTTTACTCTAATTTTTCTGAAAAATCTTTCACAGGTTTTTAGAGAAATCAAGAAACTACTCTTTTCCGTCGAAGCTATGAATGTAGACGTAGTTTGGGCAACAGTTCTGTTTGTGCAGGATAGTTCTCTCAATGTAATGACAATAGGTTTGAGTAACTCACAAAATACATTTATAGAATCGTGACACAAAATACATTTATAAATCTAGTGTCACACATGCCGACCTGTCTTTTTTTCTTACTTTCTGAATGAATGACATCTATCGTTTTTTTTTTTCAGTCAGATTTCGGGGGGGATAAATCCCAACTATCCCCCCCTCTGTATACGTGCTTGGTTGCATTGCAAATACTTTTAACCCGCGTAATCGCGTATTTGAACTGTCTCAAATGTCTGAAATGAATTATGAAACTTTCGATAACTTTGATTGATATGGATTATATTATTCTATATTCAATTCATATATGAATTGAATTGTACTTGAATTGAATCGAAAAGTTAAGTCAAAAATATGGAATTCCTGGGTCTTTTGGGGCAATCATTGGCAGCAATCAGAGCCCCTGTATCCGCCAATGATTCAAATCGGTTAAGCCCAACCTGAGATTAGTGTGCACAAACGCACAGACAAACAGACAAAGATTCTAAAAACTATTTTTTTGACCTCGATGATAAAGTATGTACAAATTGTTTTTTTGAAAAAAAAAATTAATGTACAGAGACGGCTCGTTTAAGATTTTATTGTATTATATGTAAAATAAAGTCGCTGTTCGCTTATGTCCGCTTGTCTCTGCTAACTTCTAAACACCCAACGGATTTTAATCTGTAAAAATAAGTAGATCCGTGAGAAGCCGGGGGTGGGTTGCTTGTATATATGTATTACTTAAAAATGTTTCACTAAGGACCCCCAAAATGTCATCGCATAGCCATTAATAAAATTCGTACGTTCGTGAGCGAGTCGACACGGAGTGAAGACAAAAAGAATAAAATATTCACGCAGGTCGTGTATCATTTCAGAATATTAAAACTGTTGTCTTTTGACATACGAAATGAACGAAATGTCAATTTTGCTACCACCCAGCGTATCACTGCAATATTATCTCGTTATACTTAAATATTCAACAATATCGACTCTACATTCCTGCGGTGTTATCCTTAAATTTCTCTCTTTTCAGTAAATTGTATCACATAGATATTAATTTATACAGAAACACAGAGATTTAGCTCTTCTAGAACAAATAATAATAAAAGTATTCGTCGTTTCTTCTCTCTTCTACGGACGAGTTTTAACCGCCGACGAGAAAAGCACATTGAACTCATGCGCCAGCCCCAGCTACCGGTTGTGTAGTGGGTGGTAGTAGGCCACATGCGATGGACTCACTCCATAAACGAAATATAATATACAATTATACATATGCAATAACAGCACTAGTGCTAATCGCCAAGCTATAATCTTGGTATATAATAAAATCATAAACGAGCCGTGTGTGTACATTAAATATTTAAAAAAAAAAAACAATTAAATATTTAAAAAATACATTAAATATTTAAAAAAAAAACTTATATTACCGAGGTTAAAAAAAAAGTTTTTGGAATTTTTGTCTGTTTGTCTGTGCGTTTGTGTACACTAATCTCAGGAACGGCTTAACCGATTTAAATTCAGTTTTCACTATGTATTTTCGCAAGCTTCCCGTAACATTTAAGTGTTTGTTTCATTCCAATCGGTTTAGCTAGTTCTAAGAAGTTGCGGGCTCAGCTAGTTCTAAATAAATGTTGTCAATTATTCGTGTTATTGACCTAAATTTGAAGAGAGTGGCTCTATGTTGCTGTAAATTTTCTTTAGTGATCGTTTTATTTTGTTCGCGTGTGTCACCAAAATGGATTTGAACACGAGACAAAGTTAAGCTAAGACCTGAGATGTACGTACGTGGAATTAATATTGTGATAAGTTCCTGCAAACTTAGCACTCTTTTTAACTTTGCCGCATTAGATAAATTTAATACGATTTAACACACTACGACGTACAGTGTTCGGTCTTATCCCAAGTCTTTAGTGAAAGTTGAGTGTTTGTGAGTGCATCACAGATTTATAACAAGAGCCACTTATTTTGTAAAATATCCTAAAGATACCTAATTTATATTTATAATTTAAGAGTTCTATGTAGAATCCATTAAAAGAGTAGTTTTTCTGTCTTATATTTTATACATCACTTATATGTTTTATTCAGTCGAACGAAAATGCAATTGAACAAACACAGTTGGATTTTGACGAGCCCGTTGGATGAGTGGTTAGGGTGCTTGCCTTAACGCTCCGTTCTAGGGATCCCGGGTTCGATTCCCGGCAGGGTCAACTTTGAAAAATCAACTTTTCAAATTTGGCTCTGGTCTGGATTTGGAAAGTAGTGGCAGGGCACACTGCGTTTTCGCAGTAACCACCCCCTTACAGAAGACCACCGCGAAATACAGCACGTGTGCTGTTGTGTTTCGGTGAGTGAGTAAGGGATGCCAGAGCCCATTTCCCTATCCACTCCTAATCCCTTATCCTTACCTAATCCTACTGCAGTCGGCAGCGCACTTGCAGCAGCTTATGCGTTGCTTGTGTTATAGGCGACGGTAGCCACCCTACCATCAAATGGACCGTCAGCCTGTCTACCGACCCTAACATAAAAAAAAAAAAAACAGTAGACACATGCTCCAGGACACAGAGTAGCAAAGTACGTTTATTGTATATAGAAATTGGCTGGTGCCCGCTACTTCATCCGCCTGACATCTTTACTGCTGTTATCTGCTAGGTATTAAGTCCACGCGTCATCTTGTTCATCCTTAAATTCTATTCTAACTAATGAAGAAAGAAAAAAACCATTATAAATACTATTGTGAGTTTGTTTTATTACTTTTTCAAGCATTAACTACTCAGGCGACCATCATGGAATTTTGCATAATTTTGAAAAGGAGAGATATCACTAAAAATAAATAACCCCTGATAAAAATAAACGAGCAATAAAAATTGTATAAATGTTTGAACAAACTGCTTTCCAGTTTTATGGGACATTGAAATATTTTTCTAATAATTTCATGTATAATAAATAAATAAATAAATAAATAATAAATCTAAGAAAAAGGGACGCAGATGATGTCCAGGCAAGTAAATAAATAAAAATAAATATTGAAAGTGCTAAGTAATGTCCCCAAAAACAATATTTTGAATTTGTGAACACTAATCTTATATATAAAAATGAATCCCCATTTCTCCTGGTCACGGCATCACGCGTGAACGGGTAGACCGATTTTAATTCGGTTTTCGCCAATGGAAAGAGGGATAAACGGGGAATGTTTTAGGGTATATAAAAATTGCACGCCGGGTGAAGCCGGGGGCGGGTCGCTAGTCTATTTATCAAAATGAATCCCCATTTCCCCTGGTCACGGCATCACGCGTGAACGGGTAGACCGATTTTAATTCGATTTTCACTAATGGAGAGAGGGATAAACGGGGAATTTTTATATATATATAAAAATTGCACCCCGGGCGAAGCCAGAGACGGGTCGCTTCACCTAGTTTCACCTAGTCAAAAACAAAGAAGAATTTAATCTTTTCAACGTGTGTCTGGTAATGTTGAAGCGGTAGTGTAACGGATCTTACGAAACCGGATCAAGGGGAAACCGCCCTGGAAAGAAAACAAGAATTCCATTAACTATTCCAAACAACTTTTTTATTCGCTACATGTTAAATACGAATGAAGAAAGTGCCCTACGTTTACATAGGACTGGCCAAATAAGGTTGCCAATTGGTTGCCAAACTGTTTTCCGCCTTGAATTTCGTTTTTCGCCGAAAACCTCATGTTTGTAAACGCACGCGGTATGGAAAATGTAGCGAGTATTTGAATTGGTGGCAAATAAAATGTCTGTACATTTTTATTGGATTAGCGAATATTGTTTCATAGTTTCATCGTTTAATATATATATATATATATATATAATGCTAATGTTAGTACGTGAAGACAGGGTTTTCTCTATCACCACCAACTCCAATCAACTCCCCGTTGGGGTGGTAAATACCCCTTGGTCTCCTGGTGAAAGTAAGAGAGTTTGGTGGCGGTGGGTGGAAGTGGGTAATTGTGGGTGGCGAAAATTTGAAAAAACATATCTCTGTCCTTTTTTAACTGTTGAAAACTTTGAGAAAGTTCGAAAAATTTCTGAAATGATCTAGAAAACCCCAGAATGTGTGCAACTGTTGTCATCGATCTGGAATGTTCTAGAAAAGACATTTTAATTTTACATGTGTGCTGTTTATAAACTACTTTATTTAGAACGACTTAAATATCATTGGTAGAATTTTAAATTGGTCTTAGTAGATTTTGGTAGAATTTAGCAGTGATTTTGGTAGATTATCTGACGAAAAAGATGCGAAAAAGTGGTCACGCTGACAACACTACTCAATGATAAAAACATCGAAGTTTATGAAGGATATATCGTCAACAATATTTTTATCATCATTTAAAAAAATATTTATTGAATAAATATTCACTTTTTGTTTGCAGAAATGAAAAATGAACCAAATAAGAATATATAATAAGCTAGTCATGGATAAACAATTATATTTATAAAATTTTTCGAATTGGTTATTTTTCTCTTTTTTTTTAAATAGAATAAAAATAACAATTTTGACCAGTGCTACCGTTTTAGCCACTTTGTGGCTAGATCTAGCGGATTTTCAACGGTTTTAGGCAAAAAATAATCTATTTTAGCCACCAAAATGAATCTAGCCAGTTCAAGCTACTTCTAATTGTAAGTCTGAAACAGACTGTGTGTAATTCCATAATTATGATTAGAAAAATAAAAATATTAAAAAAAGATCTTTTGCTACAACTATCTTTTGCCACCTAAAGTTTTAAGCAAAATACAAAAAGTGTCAAACCAATAAAATAAATCGAAATACCATCCACATCATTACACATTGACGAAGAAATTACACATTGACACATCATATTACACATTGACACATGACATTGTAGACCTTCAAATTGATTTTTAATTTTTTGCTAAAAAATTAACAGTAGGTACCTAATTTTGACGTTTTACTAGCTACAAACTTTGTAACCAATTTTTAAGACATTTTTAACTTATGTACATATACTAGATACCGTTTTTATCCATGGATTCCTGTATAATAATTATATTATATTATCAATAGTATTAGGATATTAAGTACCTAGGCCGAAAATACTATTATAATTATTATAGTATTATACTAGTTGTGCCCGCGACTTCGTACGCGTGGTATTCGGAATAACGCGTAACTTTTTTGTTTGTAAACAGATTGGAATGAAATATACACTACATATTACCGGAAGCTTGCTACAATACATCAGTGGAAACCACATGACAATCGGTTAAGCCGTTTCTGAGATTAGCGTGCACAAAGCCATAGTAGGCAAAGAACAATTTTATTATATATGAAGGGTCATCAGCCTAAGCTGAACCCTACTTAATATGACTGATCATATATATAGATCTGAGGTCAACACTCAGAAGCACCTAAACTGACTATTTTTAACCTTATATAAACTTTCAATCATCATCGTTTTCCTTCGACCGACTGTGCTTCTGTCGGGGGGTCACGCCGTATTTTTCTCACTTTGGCTTTTAGAGTAAAGAGTAGAAAGCCTTTAGGCTTTTAGGAGGTAAGGTATACCTATCATGGTTATGGTCATTTTTATATATGTATATAGTATAGTTCCAATATGATCAATCAAAAGCATTCGACATGCAAATATAAACTCTGAACGCACTTAATAGTATAGTACACATTATTATTAAAATTTAAGGTAGTTAACATTATTATTATTATTCACATATTTATTTATTTTCTTAATTTTAAATTTTTTACAATGTAAATATTAAAAAACAAATATATCATAAAAACTTAAAACTAGGATTCAGCATAGCGGGGCAAGGCCCAAGCTGCCGGTGGTTAGGGCTGCAGAGTGAGGAATCTTCTGACATTCGTGCCGTGTCAAGAAGTACCGCCTTCTGTATCTGTCCCTTGATCCAGCCATCTAGTGAGAGCCTCTTGAGATGTTGGTCGAGACTCTTCGCTATGAGACCGTTCGCCGAGACGACTATCGGGACGATAATTCTCGAATCGATTATTATTTTTATTAAAACTCTTTATTTGTACTATAAACATAAAAAGCGATATCGCTTTATAGCGATTCCTTCCAGGCAACCTTAGGGTAAGGAAAAATAAAACAATGTGGTTGGTAAAAGTCATGGCAAAGTCATCAGCATAAACTTACATTCTAATAACAAAATTAAATATTCACAAATATTAATAACACAAATTAATAAGATAGATTAATAAATATAATATAATAGAAGATAAACCTACATATAAAAATTAAACAAATAAAGTCGTCTTCACTTTGACAGAAAATCTGTCTGGGTGGTTTAGAACAAAGATGTTGTATTAGTCTGTGAAGTTATCGGAGAAACAGAGAGGTGGACAGCGACATTACTTTATGTGTATAAAATTCTATATTTATAAATAGATAGGAAAATGAAGAGTCAAATTACTTACGTTTTAGAAAGATATTTTACAGGTGCTTAGTAATAATAAAAGAAATCATCAAGTTACGTCTTATATTTCAGATGTTTCAGCAATTTACTAGTTGATTTTATCACCCTAAGCTAGTTAGTATATTTTGGAATCGAAACCTATATTGGCCTCGATGTAATGCCACGTTAGGCAATTTAAGTGATGTCAGCAAAGCTTTGTATCAAACGTCACAAAGGTCCGAGTTGGCGGCCATGCTTCACGGTCGCCAGCGCGTGAAACGACTCTAGCTCAAAATATCTCTTTACGAGTACTTAACGCGAACACAAAAGTCGAAAATAAGTACCGAATATTGAAGTATCTTTTTTATTTTCGCAATAATTTAGCCTACAGAATTATTAATTTGAATAAAACATAATAACTATGCACTTTATTGTCGACTACAGGTTTATTTTTATTTTTTATGTCAGGTCGGCAGACAGGCTGACGGTCCACTTGATGGTAGGTGGCTACCGTCGCCTATAACACAAGCAACGCCAAAGCTGCTGCAAGTGCGCTGCCAACTGCAGTAGGATTCAGGATAGGGGATTAGGAGTGGATAGGGAAATGGGCCCTGGCATCCCTCACTCACTCACCGAAACACAACAGCACACGTGCTGTTATTTCACGGTGGTCTTCTGTAAGGGGGTGGTTTATTTTTATAATTTGACATTAAATACTTATAGAACCTTTATTTAAGTAGTTCTACTACACTTTTGTTTCGCATATATTTGGGCAGTTCTGAATATATATATCCATCAAATTATATAGTACACTATGAGCGTAATTTAAAAAGTTCGGATGCAGTTTTTATTTTTACAAAAATCGAACACATTTTCGTATCTATGGTTTTAATCTTTTTCTTGACATATATTTTCCTCCTCTTATTAAACTTCTCCTATTCCTAGTTATTATTTCTCCCTTATCATTTTTTAATATGTAAGATCTAGGCCCTTTGCCTTTTTCTAATACAATTCCACTTTGATTAGGTTTAGAAGACTTTTTTTATTTTAACTACATCCCCTGTATTTAATTTAGGTAAATGTTTACTTCCTCTATCATAGTACATCTTTTGAATTATCTGCTTCTCAAACAAATCTTTCTTAAAATTACATGTCATGTCCTGTTTCTTATTTTTAACATAATGTGGTAAAACAGTTCTGCAGGTGTCAACCCATCAGAATTTATTGGTTTATTTCTGTATAACAAAAGACCTAAATTTTTTTGTAATTTTAAAATAAATAGTTTTCAAGTTATTCGAGAAAATAGACGAAAATTGACCATTCCCCCCTACAGAAATACAGAAATTAGTTTTCTACTTATATATTATAGGAAAACCTATAAGAAGTCCATGATACTAAAATAACATGGTAAATCACTCAATATTGTGCGGATAGGTAACATCGTACGGAACCCTCTTCACGGGAGTTCAGCTCGCACTTGTCCCGTTTTTATTAGTACTTTTTCGTAACACATAATAAGTGATTTGTTTTTATTTCTTGATTTTTATTTGCTGTTGGTATATTGTATTGGTTAATCAATTAATACAAATAAAACTACTATATTTCTCACATTTTCATTTAATTTTTTTAAAATGGAAAACATTTTCATAATTTTAACAATTTAAAATAACGTACATTATGTATAGTCTGTAAATGCGCCTTTAATTCGTCTATACTGTTACAAACACACCGACATATTTCACAGTATATTACGTTATCCAGCGAGTGTCTTGGAAACACCAACAAATCGACCTCGTCCGTTACGGGAAGATACGATTGTTGGCCGCATTCATGTAGCTGCAACGTCAATATACAGGTTGATTAAATTTTTACTTAATTTAAAAAAAAAATGTATGATTCTATTACCTCCAATTCTCTCTGTGAATAGTACTTCTTTTTGCACACCATACACAAATACTCCATGGAAATTATATTCAAACCTGGACACGAGAAATACCATATTATTTATTTTTGTAATTTTAATATAATTACTTTTACTCACGACTCCACCCGTGAGTCACTACTCCATATCTTCTCACGACTCCATATCTTTATAAATAATATCCTATCTTTTAGAATTCTATTTATTTTGTAAATGCGTATAGCACTTACAAGCAATATTTCATTGTAATCGGTTGGACAGTTAAGTGGCTGTAACCATGCGAGGGATGGATGACACATGTGAGCAGATTCAGATAGAAAGTAAACAAAAAAAAAATTTACCACTTGCAAATATGTTGTTCTCGTTTAAAACGGTTTGCAGCGAATCATTTTCAACATTCGCTACTTTATGCACCCTTAAATGATTCTTCAGTGATTTGGCAGCTGAAACATTGGATATATTTTATTGAATTTTTTATGTTTTTAAAGCTCAAAATAACACACGGTTACACGGATTTACGGATATTTAGTAAATTGAAAATTTTACCACTTCCCTGCTTATATATAAGAATTGTATGTTGTTTTGTTCATTGTAGCGACTACATACCTACACGTATCTGCACGTAGGAAGATTGAGCACACTGTTCACCGATAAGTTAAGATTGTAATAAGCACGTATTATCATAGTATATAAACCATATTTTATCCAAAATAAATCAGACGTTATCACACCTTGTCTCGTTATACTTATTGCCATAATAATTAGGCAAATTCATTATAATTGAAATAACTTCTCACGTGTCTGTGATGTTTTATCTCAGAGAAATAGAAAACATTATATGTATCCATATATAAATTAACAATGTATAAAAAAAATGCTTACTTTATGGCTATACTAATCTATAATCATTTACCAATACTAGAAAAGTGCTCCCAATAAGATTTAAGGCCATATTTAAGCAGTGGCAGGGCACACTGCGTTTCGCAGTCATTTGGGCAGCCCGTCTGGCGGCAGCAACCACCCCCTCACAGAAGACCACCGTGAAATAACAGCATGTGTGCTGTTATGTTTCGGTAAGTGAGTAGGGGATGCCAGAGCCCATTTTCCTATCCAATCCTTAATTCTACGGCAGCGCAGCAGCTGTGGCGTTGCTTGTGTTATAGGCGTCGGTAGCCACCTACCATCAAGTGGACCGTCAGCCTGTTTGCCGATTTTAACATATAAAAAAATACTGTGTTTTATTTACACAAAACGCGAAACGTTTTTTGTGGAAATCTCATGTGCCGATTCTTTAACATTAAGCACCATCTTTCTGCTTATAATCCCTTAATTATAAGCAGAATTTTCAACTAAAAGTTCATTTGTACACTAGATGGTGTTATGGTGTAGGCAGTGCCCACTACCAGGTGGTCGTTAAAAGGTTAGAAGGTTACCCGTGGTATATGGAAGAATTAGCAAGCTGATGAAGCAGCGGAGACAGGTTCTCTAGTGGCGAAGTTACGCTAAACAGACCCCCAATGAAAGATGAATAAGTCTTATATTAGGCTGCCACTTTAGTGATCTCTGGGGGAAAGCCATGTCAAGCACAGAGCTTGCGTCCGTTGTTAATGATTATGTTGATGGATTGCATATTTTATAACACAATATATAACTTACAGAGAAATGTTTTATTGCAATGATCACAACTGTGCTCTTCCGGTTTCATCGAGTGTTTTCTCCGACAGTGGCGTTGCAATGAATCTGAAAGCATGCAAGTGAAATAATAATAAGTAGCGGCAGAACCCTCTGCGTTCCGCAGTCATAAACTGGGCACTACGTCTGGAGGCAGTAACCACCACCTTCAGAAGACCACCGTGAAATAACAACACGTCAAACAGAAACAGAATGTGGGGGACATGTTGTTACAAACAAGAAACGAACTGTTTTAATGAATTTTACATTTAAGTTTACGTCGGTCGTTAATTTTTGTGTGACTTGATTTAAGCCATTATACAGCTGCAACATTATTGGAGTTTACTCCTTAAGGATCCTTAAGGCCCTCGGTATGAAAATTTTATGAGTAAAATTAACACAAGCGTTAGCTTAAACGCGTTACGTTATCTGTCACTATGACATTTGCGCGACATCTGACGCGTGTATGTAATATTTATGTTATTGAATTCTATTGTAGTATAACAAGCAACCCAGAGGGTTTCTCTGGCTTTATAAAAGCAAACGTCGAAATCTTTTATGAAAAGTGTAGTCCATTTTGAGGAACGAAACGATAGCACGTCATAACCTGCTGACGCAGCGACATTGGAGTTGAAAGCGGTACCCCCATAGCTGGACACCATAAGTCCAAATTGGTTTTGTGAAGCTACAATATAAAGTCTTATGAATTGTGATAGAAATAAAAAATACATTAGTATATTTACGCTTATGATAGAAAGTTGCCAGGCAGTGCACACAATTGTACGTAGGCCTCGTTGTTGTGTGCATCTTTTCATGATTATTTCGTACCTTCGAGGATTTAAATATTGCATCGCATGTTCCGCACTTATGAATATTCTTTTGTTCCGGCTCTGATAAACTGAAAAAAAAAATGTCCCCCATCACTGTGACGAATTCGCAGTCATAAACTGGGTAGCCCGCCCAGTTACGGGAACTATCCCCTTACATTTTTACATTTTTCAAAATGGAGCATTGAAAAATGTAAAAACATATGTCAGGTCTTCCTCTAGGTTACAGGTAAGATCAGGTCCAAACGAAATAACACTCGATGCTTGTACTTGAAATTCCAATAATAATTAACCTTATAATATAAATGTGATTGTCTTCACTTCCAACGTTCAATCTAGAATGCCCGTCCACGGTCCTTTTCCTACTATCGATGTACCATTGGTCAGCCTCATACTTCCCACTCACGGTTTATAGTTCCGCGTCGATAGCAACCAAACTTCTTGCTTGACGTTTCCGAAGATAGTTGATAGATGGCGTTGTATGCTAACAGA
The DNA here is from genome assembly GCA_910589475.2 of Bembecia ichneumoniformis. Taxonomy (NCBI): domain Eukaryota; kingdom Metazoa; phylum Arthropoda; class Insecta; order Lepidoptera; family Sesiidae; genus Bembecia; species Bembecia ichneumoniformis. The sequence goes on along the minus strand of OU342537.1, from coordinate 2,313,559 downwards.
AACTGATTCTCTATCCAGTGGACCATCACCCTGCCTGCCAACTTTTACGTAAAAAAATATTGAATAAACATACCATCGTCATTCCAATCTTAGCAAATTAAAAAATAAAAACCGTATTATACATTAAATTACGGTTTCGTACAAATGAAGGATGAACTGTCCTATTATTTTAAGCATTTCTTATAAATATGTAGCAACCACAATACTCGTACATACATAAAAATATCGTTTTTGGAGATTTACTAAATAAAGATTATTAAAAAAATGTGTTTAGAAAAAAAAATGGAGGTTTTCAGGATTTTTAGGATTCACTTTTAGTAAAATTACTCGTATGTCGTATAATAGCATTTTAATTTAGTATAGTAGTACCCAACTGATATGGCTTACCGATGTACCTGCGCAGAAGACGAATTTTTAAAGCGTTGGAAATGCTATCGACCAATCGGCACGCTCCACACACTGCGCGCCTTTTTCCAGTACCGCTATTGGTCGCCAGCTGCCGTCATGCGAGCATGCGCCGCTTAGCATTAGTCAGCCGGACGGACCGAATGAACTCATGCGAGTGCGACGGAATTAACAGCTGCATTGTATTATGAACCTTATAGATATTGTATCTAAGGTTAATTGTAACTTTAAGCTTTGTTTAGTAATCGTCGGAGACGTACTTTCTTTTCTGCGCGAACGAAGATTCACGACGTGCCTTATCAATTGTGTACTACTATACTGAGTGTTACTATCTTTATCCAACTAGATGACAGGGCGGAAAGGGCTTTGGATGATAAACAGATAGCTCTGTGCGCATTTTTGGATATAGAAGGCGCATTTGATAATACTCCCACCAACACGTTAGTGAGGGTACTACAAAACAAAAATGTGGACCCGACTACAGTTAGGTGGGTGAAGGCCATGCTATCCAAACGTAAAGCGAAGGTCGAACTACACGATACCTCGCTCACTGTAGCAACTACAAGAGGATGCCCGCAGGGCGGTGTTCTATCACCACTGCTTTGGACTCTTGCAGTTGATCAGCTTCTGTACAGGCTGGCGGAACACAAGATCGATGCCCTAGGTTATGCTGATGACCTAGTGGTGATCATAAGAGGTTTCTGCCAAAGCACAATTTCGGCCCTGTTACAGAAAGCTGATGATCGCATACGCCTCTATAGTATGGTATAGAAAAGCCAACCAGAAAACGACAATCGACAAGCTTAATGGCGTACAGCGTTTGGCATGTCTGATGATAACAGGAGCCATGTCGAGTTCCCCCGGAGCATCTCTGGAGGCTATTCTGGGCTTACCGCCTCTAAATCTATTTTTAGAGAAGGAGGCGAGAACCAGTATGCACAGAATGATGAATCGGGGTAAACACAATTTGCTGTCCAAGGTACTCAGAGCTCTAGAAGACTCAGTACTAAGGGATCCCATCCTAGGCATGCCTACTGATACAATGGTACCACAGTACATAGAAGCAAAGTATTATACTGTGGAGCTACTCTCAAGAGAAAACTGGTCAAATAACAAGATCTCTTGGGAGGAAGGTAGCCTTTCTTGGTATACTGATGGGTCCAAATCAGGACCTGACGTAGGCTGTGGAGTGTATGGCGGTGACCAGGATTACAGAACCAGTGTAAACTTGGGACAGTACGCCAGCATCTTCCAAGCAGAGGTCTTCGCCATCCTAGAATGCGCGGAAATCAACCTGCAAAGAAACTACGTCAACCGTGTAATTTACATTCATTCAGATAGTCAGGCTGCACTTCAAGCACTAGACTCAGACTCTACAGTCTCAAAGCTTGTGCGAAACTGTGTAGACTACTTACCTTAGGGCGCGAGAACAAAGTGGTCCTAAGATGGGTGCCTGGCCATATGGGGATCGAAGGCAATGAAATTGCCGACGAATTGGCTCGTGTAGGCGCAAAAGGTAGGCTAATAGGTCCTGAACCTATGTGCGGACTACCAAATAGCCTAGCTCGCTGGACCATATGGAACCAGTGCTTTATTAAATCTTACCAACGCTGGATTAACTTGCCAAGGTTGAACCATTCCAAAGCGCTTATTAAAGCCTATAGTCGAAACGTGACAAATCAGGCTATGTCGCTTAGTAGGAGCAATTTGTGTATGCTATCTAGGGCACTAACGGGGCACTGCCGCCTCAATAGGCACCTAAAAGTAATGGGGCTCACTAGTACGGGAGAGTGTCGCTTCTGCCATGAGGCAGAAGAAACACCAATGCATATCCTGTGCGAATGTGGCCCCCTGATGCACAAGCGCAGTCACATCCTAGGAAGCCACACAATGGCTTGTGAAGATGTGAAGAATGCCTTTAGTTCACGTGGCGATCACAATATTTCAGCAATGGACGAAGTGATACTGGTACTCTAGCAGACAGAAATAGCCACTAAGATAAGATAAAGAGTGTTACTAGGAAAAATCTTTATCTCAGATCAGACTACCAAATAACCCCGTGTCACACTACTTATATTAAAAGAGATGCCCATAAAAGGAGAAAGAGTATCGTACCTGCCTAGTTCAGCCTTATGGACAACACCCTTTGTATCTACGTCTCCTTCTAATTCATTATCTTGCAATCGGAGATGTTTGTACATTGATGTCTTCCATTTAAATATTTTACCTGAAACATGAGAAAACAATATAATGTAGACAATGTCAGAAAACATGTAGCAATAAAGAAGACCAAAAGTTACGTGAAGTTCTGTCTGCCAACACAAAGAGAATTCGGGTTAAATAGGCCATGCCTCCTCTCATAGTGAGAGATCTCCCAGCATTATTTAATGCTGATAAGGAGACCGAATAAATATATTTTTTCATTTGTAACTACAGTACCGACTGAAGGTGTGGGAAATAAATATATAGAGAACCCATTAACGGAACCAAGTTGATGTTCATTCTACTCATTGAAAAAATTTAAAAAAATTGTCTCGAGCATGCTTACTGCTTGCTTACCATAACATACCAGTTATGGTATGTTCTGATTGTTACACCAATGAAACCATCAATGTTTAATACTTTTTTATGCTATGTAGTTATTATTGTTACTTTCATTTATTGTGTTCCATAGTTTTTTTTTTTTTTTTTTCAATTAATGCAAAAAAAGTTCGTTACTTAAGTACGCTAGTACTCTTTATTCTACTGTGACTTAACAGTATCAAAAATTTTTAAATCTTAATATTTTAAGAGGCTGATTTAAAAGACTGTTTCTACCAAATAAATTTAAATTACTATTATTATTATTTTATTTTATTTTATTCAATTACATCCTCTTCTTTAAAATAAAAACCAAGATTACGAGAAGGTTCTATGGCCAATCGTAAAAATACGATTATGAAGAATTCTAAACAAGAACATACAATCCAGAAAATTACGTCTAGCGTGTGACTACAAACTTGCCAGTATCACTGTATTTTTTTTTGGATTAGCAACCTAAGTACCATTGCTATTCATACCAGTTCAAAATAAAACGAGAATACCTGTTGTTTTAATACAAAAATAAAATTAAGTTGATTTTTTTCCTTAATAATAAATTAGGAGATTTACGATACTAAGAGCAAATGCTTATAGTTGTCACATTAACGACGATGAATCTTTGTCATACAAGAACAGATTCGTCAATCTATAGTATTGCCGAACGCAATCTGACATACGAGTACGCAATATAGTCTTAATTTATCTCGTAGTAGTTATTAAGTCTATTTATTAATAACCTTCGCAATGATAGAAGCAACTTATTACAAAATGTCGTTAAATCTTACCACAGTGAGAGCACAGATGCGAAGATTTTCTCGACTTATCACAGCTTGTCTCGCCACAATTAGATTTTAATTCTGTATTTGTATACTCATCCATTTGTCTGGCCTTTCTCTCTAATGTCACTTTGTCACATTCTTCAAAAGATTCGGTTTCTATGTGAGTCTGTAATGTATTTATTACAAGCTATAAGTCTTAGTTTGTAAGCAAAAATCTATGAGAGAAAAGATAGACCAATATTTCAAGGCGAGAACTTAGCAGAAAAACGTTATTTTCTTCGCCTAATTTGACTTTTTAGAGTAAAATTAAAACTTACACAAAAATACAGGGCGTATAGTTATATATAGTTTATATTTAAAAAAGTTTGAATTGGGTAGATTTATAGGAAATAAATTTTCTGAGAAAAAAATAGTAAATTACTGCCCCCAAAAAGCTTTCCTGTCCCAGTAATAAAAAATTTCAGCGACAAATACATTATTTTTTAAGCTTATTAATTAAGTTCTGTACTAAAGTTTTAATCTGCTACTTTTATTTCTTTTTTCATATTTTACACAATATTTAATAAAAACCTTGCAATTTTAAATCTGTATAGTTATCTCCGATAAGCTACACAATTTGTTGTATAAAATTGCACCTTAATGGTTATTGGTTATTAGGTTGCGCTCATTTTTGTAAAAATTGTGTTCGGTCTGATGTTAGTTTTTGTCTTAAGTGCATACAAGTTGTTGTACAAGCCTCTTGTTTGATACAAGCCTTAACTGTTGCATAAATTAAAAATATGTTCTGTGATATTATAATATAATATCAGACATATAATGTCTTCATTACCTTCAAATTTTTATTTTCCAAAAAGCCTCCTCCTTCACTGCAAACTTGATCTAAATAAACAGATGAATCTGTAAAAAAAGTTTGGAAATGAACTTTTCATATTTTCTTTGATCTAGATATGGCAAGTAGTGGCAGGCAGGGCATGTGCTGTTGTGTTTCGGTGAGTGAGTAAGGGATGCCAGAGCCCATACTTTATAGGTTTTATGTTTTAACGGGACTCTCACTGGCAGATAGCTAATGATATAAGGAGTAATTTGAAAACTTCTTTTCGTTTTTAACGTCTGCATGATCTACAGTTCTACACCCTTTATTGATACATATTGTAACATAAGGTACTAAGCGCTCGAATAATGTTGATCGTATACTGCCTAAATTGAATAATGACCATGTACGATACTTGGCTGTACAGACCAAGTAGGTACATTAGGCAAGTTAGAAAAATATATCCAGCACAGTTGTATTAGCTGTGGCATTGTTTGCTTGCAGCACCGCATGCTACGGTAACCACCTACCATCAAGTGGACCATCAGCCTGTCTGACAACCTTAAATTAGGTAAGAAGGAAGTAAAGCATATGAAATGAAAGTGAACAATAAATATACAAACCGTGGTCACATTCTGCTTTGGCAGTATCCATTAAAACTGTTTCAAATGTATTGTCATACATTAATTCTTCATCATTCTCTGTATGACTTTGTATTTCTTTTTCTAATGTAATGTCATATCCTATAACAGTTTCTTGTTTCTTTGCCGATTTATTATTGTTTTTTATATTGACATTTAATTGGGAGGTTCCCATTAAGGTTTCTGAATTCAAATGTTCAATATTTCTCTCTTCATTAATATGTAATTTACAATTCTCCATTTGTAATGAATTGACATCCTTTGAATTCTGCAAATTTATAACATCGAAATTCATTAACAACAAATAATTATTATAGCACTGTGAACACAAGCATTCCAATATCATCAGTAAGTTTATCAGAAATGATAGAATTCTGGGCTAAAAGAAAGAAAGAAATAAGTTCCTAATTAAATTTATGCCATTAATAATGGTGTACAAATATAATTTATTTATTAAAATTAACAAATTTTATTTCTATCACAAATCTGACAATATGGCAAATGCAAATTTGTGTCATACCTCTGAGTCTTCAATTTCATGTGTGGTTTTACATGATGATGAAAAACATAATGAAGAAACCTGGCTATCTTAGAGGAGTAATTATTAATTCAGTGATGTAATGTGAAACATTCCAGATTGGCAGGTCAAGCAACAGTGGGCTATTAGGTGACCCAAACATCCTCATAAAGTAGAGTCTATGCCCAGCAATGGTACAAAAAAATACTACATTGTTACAGAAAATAATTCCGACCTTGTGTTGGAGACTAAAAGTTTATTTTTTAAAAATTGACTAAGTCATTTCTACTTAGGTCAACATTGAAATCAGACTTCCGAAAGGTTCTATTGGAAAATTATGGGAGAGACTATGGGCATTGGTCATGGCCATAGCATTGGCCATCGATGAGCTAAAATTATGATGATGATTTAGTTTCTTCTATTTAGTCTCGACTTAAAATTCAATCACTGACCTTAATGGAGACAAAATTTACCTTTACTAGAATACTTATATTAGAAGCACTATTACTGAGAAGTTCAAAATGAAGGTTACAAAATATCTACTTACTTTTAACACATCACAAAGTATTTTATAATTCTTTATTGTCATTGTTCTAAAATTAAAGGCTGAACTAAGTTTAAGTGTGCATCTATGACATATTTTTTGTGGAAAACCATCATTTTCTTTCATCTAAAAAATACACAAGACTTTTTAGACCACAAAAATAATATTTTTTTTATGTTTAGATCAGCAGGTAGGCTGACGGTCCACTTGATGGTGGGTGGCTACCATGGCCTATAATACAAGCAACGCCACAGCTGCTGCAAGTGCACTGCCGACTACAGTAGGGTTAAGGGTAAGGGATTGGATAGGAAAATGAGCTCTGGCAACCCTTACTCACTCATCAAAACACAACAGCAAGGGGTAAGGGGATGGTTATACTGCCGCCAAATGCCGAAATGTCACTACTTTCCAGATCCAGACCAGAGCCAACTTTGAAAAGTTTATTTTTGAAAGTTGGCCCTGCCGGGAATCTCTACAACAGAGCGTTAAATAATTATGGCTTACTTGTTTTACATTGTAATGAAATTTTAATCCTAGGTTTCAAATAATGTTGCCTGTTACATTTGCATGCCTTACTTCAACCAAAATCATTTAGCAGAGGGTTTACAAACTTTTTCAGTTTTTATTGTTAAAGTTGACAGACAGGCTGAGGTCCACACGATGTTATGTGGTACCATCAGGTATAACACAAGCAACACCACAGGTGCTCCAAATGTGCTGCCGTCCATAGCAAGATTAAGGACTAGGATATTCTAGCGTTACTGCTAAATAACTTGTAAACTTGGTCTTGGGCTCGGGATAGAAAATAAAAGCATGTGTGCTGTCGTGCTTTTGTGGGTAAGGAATGGCAGAGCCCATTTTCTTACACCTTCCTAATCCTTTATTGTTCATTCATTTATGATCGGCAGCGCATTGATAGCACCTTTGGCGTTATTTGTGTTATAAGCCACCTACTATCATGTGGACCGTCGGCCTGTCTATCGACCTTAATATAAAAAATATCTCAGATCCTTATTATAACGCTATGGAAACTTGCTTACCTCTATACTAACTATATCACGCAACATCGTAACTAAGCTGTATTCAAATATTGATTGTAAAGGAACAATCTCGAGACAACAACGACAAAGTTTTTCAAAATCCGATACAGTAATCGTCATTTTGTATCCTTTATCCTTATGTTGCTAGAGTCCTTATCTTTGCTAAAATAGTAATTACCAGTTCATATCACAAAAACTTTATATTCTCTAAGTTTTAGAGATAACTTCGTTTATTTTGGTTTGGTTCTTCAAAAAAAGTAAGCTATGATATTCTGTTCTGTGTATGAGAGTGAGCGAGTAAGAGTAAAGTTTATTTATTAAATATATGATTTAGGTACTTCATATTTACTTCACATTTACTTACAACTGTGATTTACAGTTTACACTTGGTTTACACATTGAGATGGCCTAGACTAGCAAAGAGAATATAATCATTAATCACTACGTTTAGTTTAGACTAGTAGCACAATGGTAGCACAGAACACTTTGTAAAACTGTGACATTATACTCTGGCCAGTGTTGCCAGACACCGACGACTTGTCCTCGTACAGATATGGTCGAAAATCTCGTACTTTGGCAAAACAACCTCGTACACACCATTGAACCACTAACTTTATGCAATAAACCATTTATTTACTATTATATTTATATTATTATATTATATTTTTAAATTGTGAAACAAGTTTAATTAATAGAAGACACAGACACATTAAAATGAACTATATTTTGTTTTCTACTGTGGCGTAACAATAACAATGCTACACCAACGGCAAATCAACACAAGTGTGTTATAAGCTATTCGAAAGCGAATCTTCGGAGCTTTTGCGAAGTTACCTGCGACAGTGAACCGGCGACACATTAAGGGAATCATTTACGAATTTTGGCAAGTTTGATGGTTTCATCGAATAAGTTTGGTAATTTTGACAATCATCTTGGTTTGTGAAAATAAATCGTTCGTTTCGCCCTTACACGGCATTTTAACTCACCCCGCACGTAACAATATATCTACCTCTTACACTTCATATTTCTGGAAATCTTCAATATTAATATCAATAAAACTTCTTTAAATACTCCATTACATTTATGTGCACATAAGTAAACATTTATAAAAAACAAATTCACTTCATTAACATTCAATTTAGAATAAACAACCAACATTTTTTTTTTTTTTCATTTTCTTTGCATATAACATTTTATCAATTTCTTCTCTTCTAATGTCATTTATTTCATACCTCTAAAAACATTCTAAATTCGATATTTGCTTCTTTTTTCATAGACAATAAGATTATAAAATTCACCTCTTCAACAAGTAGGTATAAGGATCTACTATATACTTGTAGGTAGACTATATTATTAATACAGTGTATCGTAGTAATTATCATAACTTTCTTTTTGTTGTTATATATATTTATTTTATTTTTTGAGTCTGTGTTGTGTTGCCTATAATTTTGCTTTAATAATGCTGTGCTTTCCTGTAATTTAAATTCATACTTATAATGTTTTTTTTTTTAATGTGTTGTTATGTCTAAGTATGTATTTAGTTGGTAAGCCTTGTCAAATAGACAAATAAACAAATAAACAAACTATTAATAACTATATTTAGAGAAATTTGACCAGGTTCAATTGCTGGTCGCGTATGAGCGTAATTAACGTAATAGGTCCTAAAAACAATATTTCGTGTCTCTTCTGGTTTAAGATTTGCCGTTTTGCCCTCACTGATTTGCCTTGGATTGATCATCATGTACAGCGACTGATCAAGAGTTCTTAAAAAGTAGTATATTAGTTTTGACTTTGTTTATTAGTGTGTGAAAATTTATTAGTGTGAAAATTATACTACCTATAAAAGTTTTCAGATCGATCTGCAAGCGAACTAACGTTGCTCGACATTTAACCTTAGGGTGGTAAACCATTTTTTAGCTAACCATACATATAGGCAAAGCACCTCACGCATTATACTACCAAAATCATGACAAGTGGCTGAAGGCTACCAAGTAGAAAACCAATTCCATGTCGTATTTGGCCGAATGACTTGTATTGGCTTAGTTTCTATAGACAACTTAGTTATTGCGACCATTAACCATGAGCGTGGTTATCTAAGTGTGCTTCGACTTTAAGTATTTTTTAAATATTTTCAATATCTCTAATAATTAATTCGTTAGGAAGTTACAAAATATTTATTCAAAACTATTAAATACTAGCGACCCGCCCCCGGCTTCGCCCGGCGTGCAATTTTTATATACCCTAAAACATTCCCCGTTTATCCCCCTTTCCGTTAGCGAAAACCGAATTAAAATCGGTCTACCCGTTCACGCGTGATGCCGTGACCAGGAGAAATAGGGATTCATTTTTATATATAAGATTTGATTGGCAATGGGCTATCGAATCATGTTGTTGGTGTAAATAAAATTTAGTTGTCAGAAGAGTTTTTTTTCTCAGTGTTTTTTTTTCAGGGTAGATGCAATGATGTTAGATTAATAGTTCATGCCATGCGAAGACACGGTTTCAGCGCGCCCCCCCGATTCTCGCGCCCTAGGCTGCAGCCTAATTAGCCTAAGGGATCAGGCCCAGATCATGTATAAAACATATCTTTGACGTTTTGTGTTTGCGCATCGAGTATGCTTGAACATCGGAAAGGCATTACATAAAAGGCGATCAGCTTTGAAACGAAATGAGTTAACAGCAACAATCTAAATAACAGTAATTACCGTTACAATAGCAACGTCACTTTTACAAAGTACAAGTCACTATAACTTTCCGTTTCCGTTGAAACTTCGGAATAAAAAGTATATAAAATTATTTTTGGTTATTATGTGGCACGTTTTCCCTACATATTAATACAAAATTAGATTTTTTTTTATTGAAAAATAAAAATACACCTAGGTAGGTATATGAGCAATAAAGACTGAGTAAATGTTTTAACATATAAGAAAGAGAGGCGCCGATGAAGTCGCCGGCACTTACATTTGTTGTAGAATCACTTACAAATTATAGTCTTCTAATTTATTTGTTGTAGACAGGCGGATATTGTGAGGCCGGGTAAGTATTCCCTACAATTTGTAATTTGAAATTCCCCACAATTATAATTGTATATTCTGTTACTAATAATAATTAGCTGAGCCCGCAACTTTGTACGCGTAGTATTCGGTATAGCACGTAACTTTTTTGTTTGTAAACAGATTGGAATGAAACCTACACTAAATGTTATGGAAAGCTTGCTGCAATACATCAGTGAAAACCGAAAACAAATCGGTTAAGCCATTTATGAGATTAACGTGCACAAACGCACAGACAAACAGACAAAAATTCTAAAAATTATTTTTTTCACCTAAGTACCAATGTGTACAAATTGTTTTTAAAAAAAATCTTTAATGTACATTAATAGACGTGATTTTTGCTTTTCAATACATGTATGGTGAAAGAGATAATACGATATAATGTAAATTGTCAAGCGCCGCGCCATAAAACCACAGAGGAACAATCTGAACACCACGCGAGCAAAACCGCGGACACAGCTAATCTATACATATAATAAAATCGTAAAAGGTCAAAAAAATAAGTTTTACAATTTTTGTCTTTTTGTCTGTGCGTTTGGGCACGCTAATCTCAGAAACGGCTTAATCTATTTGAATGCAGTTATCACTGGTGTATTGTAGCAAGCTTCCCGTAACATTTGGTGTTTGTTTCATTCCAATCGGTTTTCAAACAAAAAAAGTTAGGCACTATACCGATTACCACGTGTATACCACGCGTACGAAGTTGCGGGCTCAGCTAGTTTTAAATAATTTTACAAAAAAGGCATACTAGGCCGAATGGAAACACAAATAAACAAAGCTAAATTTTATTTTGAAATACATAAGCATAGCAGATAAAGAAAAGTGAAAGCAAGCAAATTATACCTTTTTAATGATTTTTTTTAACTCGTTATGTGTTAAGATTTATCAATGAGAAAACCGAGGAAAAATGAAGTATTTTAATATTACTCAGGAACCTATGGTCATTGCTTTAGTTTTATGTTTTTGAATTTTGTGTTTTACTTAGTTTTTTTAACTTAAGTGTTAAGATTTATTAGAAAGCAAGTAAGTAAAAGAGAACTATTAAATGGTAATTGCTTTAGCATTAGAAACGATTTTTTTTTAATGGAATGTTTTTTTTTTTAATTTATTTTATGCTTTTAATTTAGTAATGTGTTCATGCAAAAACGTTTTAAACAATTTTTAAGTAGGTACTTATACTTATTAAAAACATCTTCAGAATGTAAAATATGCCTTTTATTATACACTACTTAGCTGGTGTCAGCAACTTCGTACGCGCTATTTTTTTGAAAATCCCACAGGAACATAACTTTTTCCAGGATAAAAAGTGTAATAATAATATGTTTTCTCGTGCCTTTTCCTTGAAGTAGTGAACTTAATTTATTCAAGTAATCATTGCCTAACTCTATGGAATCGACATAATCGAACTTTATCTTATCTTGCAGACGAATCAAACAACACCGCTCGATTTATAAGTAAATCTATAAATATACAAGGATACATACATATACAAGATAAATCTCCTTGTAGGGTGTAAAATTTGTTTGGTACGGGATAACAAGGTGTAAAACTAGTTATAGGTACCTACAAATCTGTTCTAAAAAAACTCATTTGCTGTGAGATCTTTTACTGGGTATATTTAGTTTCTTTTATTTTTTTATGTTATGTTCGACAGACAGGCTGACGGTTCACTTAATGGTAGATGGCTACCGTCGTCTATAACACAAGGAACGCCACAGGTGGTGCAAGTGTGCTGCCGACTACTGTAGGATTAAAGGATAAGGGATTAGGCAAATGGGCTCTGGCATCTCTTACTCACTCACCGAAACACAACAGCACACATGCTGTTATTTCACGGTGGTCTTCTGTAAGGGGGTGGTTACTGCCGCCAGACGGGCTGCCGAAATAACTGCGAAACGCAGTGTGCCCTACCACTACTTTCCAGATCCAGACCATGTTCATTTTTCATAGTTGCTCCTGCGGGGAATCGAACCCGGGAACATTAAAACAAGCACCCTACCACTCATCCAATGGGCTCGTCAAAAGCTTTTTTTTGCTAAAAGCATTATTTTAACTTGAAATTAAACACACACAAATACATAACGTCGTTGTCAAACCAAAATCTACTATGTGCAAAAAGTATTCTTTTGAGATATTTTTAAAAAATCGTTTTGTTGAAAATTTTATAAAGGTTTTTTTTTTTCATTATTTCATTTGAAACTTAGGGTGTTATATTTAAACTTATTGGACTTTAAAACATGAAAATTTAATTATTTATTAATTACATTCATAATAGTGAAAATTTTATACATAAAAGATTCTTCTAACTGCTGCATAGCTGCATGCTTGCATGCATGAGGTCGTAGTTCGATAAATAGTGCTCATAAGTACTTAGCAGTACTTATGAGAAAAAATTACTCACTCAAAAAGTTACTTTACTTACTTACTCAAAAAAGTGCACATAGTAGATTTTAGTTTTACAACGACGATAAATTATTTTGGCCGAAATCTTTTTGCACCAAGTTCGTGCTTAGTCTAATTTTGTTTTCAACGCTTTTAGGTCAAACGCTTTTGCTGACAGATAACGCTTTTTCTTAACGCTTCAACCTTTTTGCTTAGTCAAACGCTTTTGGGTCAAACACTTATTATTCTCTTATTCCTATTTCGTCAAATCGATTTTTTTTAGAAAGATAATTGTACAAAAAAGGTAAGGGCATCTTAAAAGTGAAACTAAAAATGAACACTGTATAGCTGTATAGTTTATGATGATGTATTTATACTTAAGTATTAAGTAGGATGCGTATGGTTTTCTAAAATTGTGGACAATATTTAATTACTATTTAATTAAAAAATAGTTCAAGTAGCTACCTAATATTTTTAAAAAAACGTTACTATGAGTATTATTAATTATTATAATGCTGCTTCAGATTTTTTATTTTATTGATTGTGTAAAAATATTTTCCCCATAGAATCACCATTTCAAACTGGTGGTAATTAAATAGTAAATATTTATTAAATCAATCTTAGCTCTTAATATTAATCTTCAATATTTATTAAATCAAAACTACTTACTCAGTTTGGAGAAAATGTTTAATAGATATCCATTTTGGCGATTATGTGGGTGTAATATTACTCCGTAGGCAGTATGTACAGGAATGTATTTAATTATAAAATACCTTATTTATAATATATACAGTATTTACAATGGAATACCGATAGGTATTAGGTGTGCGACGAACAAACTATGCCTGTTGCCTGAGACAGCATAACTGCGCTGTGCGCATTATCCGCGCGCAAACTCTCCGAACCGACGATGTGACGATTTAAATATGGACTGCGTAGGTATTTTGCCCTATTGTATTATTGCACCGCGCCGTGGAGACAACGTCTCGTCAAGAAGCCAATCAATATCATTGGAATTCGGAAGCGTCGGCTGTGACGGCTGCTGCTGGCTCCCATTCATCATCCGACGAGAATCCAACAATAGTGGTCAAATAAGCGTACAAAACGACGCTGATAAACAGCTCTTTTCAGAGCTATTCCAATTTATCCGTTAATGGGTTGTCTAGTCTATATATTTATTTCCATACCTACACAGGTTTGCACCACACCAGCATTTGCAAAACTGATATATTTCAATCTTTGATTACTACAAATTTATATGCGATTATTTCTTGAAAAAAGATTTTTTTTTCATGTTTAATACCTCAGACCGAAAAAAAACTATAGACAGAGCCCTTACGAACAAAAACGTTTTAAAAAGTGAAGCCGGTTCGCTGAAGATGTGTGCGTAACCCTATTTGTCGTATAGTGGCCATGCGTTTGTGTATGCAGTTAAAAATGTTATCCACTAACAGCTTTTATCCCAATTAATTATTATAATATTTATTAAACAAAAAATATAGTTAGGTATATCAACTATTCGCGTCAGACTATAGAGCGTCCGTCACCCTATTGCAGAATTGTCTTCCTATTACCTGCCTCACTTAAGAGTGTGTATTGTTCCGTCTATAGTTTTTGTCGGTCTGAGTTTAATACACGCTCTGGTTGAAGATAGGCGAATTATACAATGTCTACACTAATTTTCTGTATTTTTCAGTGATGTGTAGTGAAGTTAGTGCTAAAAATAAAGAGCAAAAAAAATCCCCTAATGGAGACAATAGACAAATTCTAAGTTAATCAATATAGTAATTAAAACTACTCATTATTTTTACGACTAGAGTGTATTCTTACGTTCTGGTTTATATATAAAAAGTAGGTACAATAACTGACAGAGAATCAATTTAGACAAGAGTCCACCCTGCAAGACAAATACGCGTGGTCACCGTTACGCACACAAACAGTATTTTGTAATGATCGTGCTTGAAAGTGAAAGTATCTGCTGAATACGCATTTCTCAACATCTCAGGTGTATTGTAGCCGGAAGAACGGTGCCTGACACACGACAAAATGGTGAGTTCTTTTATAATTTTTTTATATATAAAAGTTTTTGGAACTGGCCAGAACTCTTTGGGAAGGTGTCAATGTTCTTTTTACAAATTAGTGTTCGTTTAAAAAGTGTGTGCGGTGCGATAAAAATAATTCGACGAGAGAAAATTTTTGCTCTATCATTTATGACTTTCGTTTCGGTCTTAATCAACAACAAAATTATGATAGACTTCGATTGGCATTTCAAGACGAAGCCATAGGGATAGAGCCTGTGCCGCTGTTTATAACTGGTTCACGTGCTCGTATTCGTAAAGGACGTCCGATCTACGGCAACTGACGGCAACAAATGAAAATAACTTGAATGCTGTGTACTGTGTCCTACATGATTGAAACAGAAAAAAAAGTGACAAATCAACAGATTCGGCCAAGTTTAGCCATTGGGTCGGTGGGGTCACCGGCCTTTGCTCGACCGATCGGATTGTTTTTGGGGACAAAGAAGGCCCACACCGAGGAGGGCTCCGAGCGGGCTCCGCCCAGCGGAGCTCGTGGCGGAGCTGCAGTTTTGAATAATAATAATAATAATAATAATAATAATAATTTTTATTTCTTAAGCCAGCATATGTACATTAGAACATTACAACTTATAACAAAGCTAGATGGAATATTTAGGCTTTAAAATACGTACATAGTTAATTGTCCCCTGACCTCCAAGCTAGGCTTGCCTGTGTTTTGGAGATCAGTAGCCCCGCGCTGTGGCAGCCGATCTTCATTTAAAGCAGTGCCACTTTAATACAATAAGTTCGCGTTATTAACTAACTAAATGATTATGATAATGTATTAATATAAGACATATAATATAGACATATAAATAAATAAATAAATAGATAAATAAATAAATATAGGATGTGTGTGTATGTGTGTTTGTGTGTGATTATTTATTAAACTAAGTTAAAACACTCTCGGTCTTATCATAGTCAATTGCTAGGAGCCAATTCTTTAGTTTAGATTTTAACTCATACCTATTTAATTTTAGAACATTATCGTTGTACATGACACTGGCAGACAATGGCCGTCTTCAGGATGAGCCGAATTGCCACTTATATAAGAAGATAAGATAAGTTTAGCCATTGGCATGTGTCAAGTTCATAAACTTTCACATGAACATCTAAGCGTGAGGAAGCTTGCGCTAGATGGATACCCTATAATTTGATAGAAAATCAAAAACGCCATCGCTTAGATTGGTGCTGCGAAATTATTGAAAAATACAATGGAGGTGAGTCAAATGCTGTATTTGAAATCGTCACAGGAGATGAAGCCTGGATATATTGTTACGAACCCGAAACCAAAAGGCACTCTGCACAATGGGTGTTTCCTTTCGAGGATTTCGAAGGTACATTTTGCAACCATTGCGTTAATTAGAGGATCAAAGGACCGTTACTGCAGACTATTAGTACTTAATTGTTTGCCAGTTGTCTTGGAAAATGTTCGACAAAAGCACCTAAGAAATAGGATCCTCCTTTCACCACGACACCAACTCCGCCAGACGAACAATCGAATATTGGACTATGGAAGTATCTTCCCGACTTGGCACCATGGGATTGCTATTTATTCCCAAAAATAAAAGTTAAACTTAGAGGATTCGTTTTATGAGCCCTGAAGAGCCATATTTGTAAATAAAAGTGGTTTTATATTACATCGGGCCGTGTCCGTGCTCCGGCCTTTGAGAAAAACACTCTTAGGCGAGCGCACGGCCCGGTGGCGGCACGGTGTACATGAATCATTAAATCGTCCAATATGCACATTTGAGGTTATGTCGTGAGCATGCGAGTTACGTCTTCTGATAAGATGGGAATCATAATTGCAATTATATAATGTCATAAATGTCATGTTGTGACATTTTATGTCATATAATTACATTATATGCCACTTATTATACAAAAATAGTCGCAGTCGTAGCTTAGCATTAGCACATACATAGAATACAAATCCTGGAACCAAAACTCATTGTAAACACAGAATATATAAAAATACTCTTAGCTAACACAAAAATAAATTGGTAAATATCTTCATAACTATTATAATTATTGCATTTTATTTGCGTTTCGCTTATCGATGTAATACCGTTTTGCCAATTGACAAGTATTTTTACAGAAACAACTTTTAAGTAAATTATTTGGAATCCAATGTTCAAAAACACATTATACCAAGAAACAGAGTATAGAAAGGTGCGTTTATAGAAAAACAAAATTCACGTATTTTTTTGCATTTGGCCATTGTTAATGAGGTTAAGTTTTACTTAGTTAGGCTAATCTAGAAAAAAAAAAATTTTTTTTTGTATTTATATTTTGCTTGTATCTTAATAGCCTAAAATGGAGGTTCTCCTTTGTTTTTAAAAAAAATTTTTTTTTTTTTTGTTTTCAAATTTATCATAGGGGAAATCCGAAGCCAAAAACAACACAGAAGCTATATCTACTACTAGCAACCTGCCCCAGGCTTTGGACGGAGTTGAGATTTTAAAAAATCCTTTCTAGCGGATGTTTACTATATAAAATAAACCTATGTTCCAAAATCAGCTTTCTAAACTTAGTACATATTTTCAGCTGTGCGTTGATAGTCAGTCGGGACAGACGATTTTATAAGTACAGATTTATCATTCCAGGAAACTGCGTTGATCCACTTGAAAACAATTATAGTTTTTATTTATTTTCACCTATTACCAGAACCTAAATAAATGCCGAATTACTTAAGTTATTAGTTCCTAAGACAAATGCATATCACTATTTGTGCCCCATAAGGTTCGCGTTCTTAATAGGCTTCAAGTGCTTTGACAGACCCTTTTATGGAAGGCCATATAACAGTACCTACGTATGCGGTTATTACATGATACCTTTATGACGTATGCAGTTATCTTTCGGTGAGGAGCATTTGCATTTGCAAATAATGCATTGTTCGTTTTATTAGGCGTTGATAGCCACTCACTATGACCGTAAGGCAGACTGACAACCTGTATATTTATAAAATAAATTACGACAATGAAAAGTGCAAATGAGTTACGCTTATAATTGTCCTATTTTTTTACGATTCCATTAAAAAGAAGTGTTAATCACCTATCTCTTAGAGGAGGCCAACCTTAAAGATACCATAATTTTCTTTTGAGTTTCAAATATCTCGCATCGAATTCCAGGGAGCATCGCAGAGTGACCAGTCCAGTCCGAGCAAAGCCGATTTGGTTTCCAAAATAAAGACGAAATTATCAGAAGCAGACCCCAACAAAGCTAAGGCACTTGGCGGTGTGTTCCTTTTCAACATTATCCGGGGATCATCTGTTTATTCTTGGAGTGAGTTAAAACTTTTTGTACCTACGTCCAGCAGCCACAATGTCAAAATATAAAAATTATAAATTTTTTGAAGTGAAAACTTCTTTTAGCGGCTCTGTGCGTTTTTGCGATGAGGAAAAAATGTTAAACTCGCGATCGAAAACCTGATCAAAAATTCGTAAGACCAACTCAACTAGACCCCGGACCCAAATATACGCCCGCCGCGGCGTATATCTGGGTCCGGGGTCTAGTTGAGTTGGCTGGTTGTTATGTAGTATATAATTATATGGGTCTAGATAAAATGCAGTATATGGAGTAATGTCTCCGCAAGGTTGAAGTTTTGTGTTGCAAGGAGTGTTGGCGACCGTCGCCAGAGTGGCGTCCGGTAGCCACACAAGTGGTGACGTAGGTGGACGGTCGCCACTGAGTGGAGACCAGTCGCTATACTGATAAAGCAATTCGCGCAAAAACGTTGTGCATTTTTGATATTTTGGAATGGTTAGGGAATAATCCCTAACCATTCCAAAAGATCAAAGAATGCGCAACGTTAATATTGAAGTTTTCACTTCAACCCGTATTTTTTTTAGTTTCAGCACAAACTGTACTTACTTACTTTAAAATTGTTATAAACAGCCTTGGACCTGAACAATGTGAAGGTATTCGAAGGAGAGCCAGACGATGACCCTGACTGCACGTTGACTCTATCAGAACATATCTTCAAGCAGCTGGTGACTGGCAGCGAAGACGCCAGAGTCATCATGCAAGCCGGCAGATGCTCTGTCACCGGTGATATCATGAGGGCAATGAAACTTGAACCTTACATTAAGCTGATCTAAGTTATTATTTGGGAGAGAAAATTCTGAATTTAATTTTAGTTAGTTATGTATGCAAGTAGTTTGGTAGGTCACATATTTTTATCGTTCTGGAACTGTTGTTCTCTGTGTATTAAAGGAGGTAAGCACTTGATGTGTTTATGTAATGACAAATGCATATTATCTTTATGTACAACTAGCGATCCCAGCAGTTGTCCCTCCTGAACCCGATTAAAGCGCCACCTATCGGGTCCAATTGTGAATTTAAATCCCATTCAAGGGCCCACTCAAACGCACACAATTTTTCTATAAAAATCATTCCAACCATTTAGGAGGAGTTCAGTCACATACACACGTGCAGAAGAAATATATACCTTTTATATGAAAATAAAGATAGATATTAGCCTCAGACTGTACATAAAGCGTATGCACGGTTTACTTGATGGTATTATATACCGTCATCACTATAACAGCCCTGACAGGATAAAAAATAGAGAACAATTTTTGAACAGGGAACACAAATGAAGTGTTTTTTTTTTTTACTGTGGTAAATAATGTAAAAGGCACTAATGAAAAACATCTACTATTGCGGCATTTAAATTTAAGTACCATTTTAATATTTATAAATGTATTTTTTAATTATATAACGTTTTTCATTTAATTTCCACATTAAAATTTATTTCCACACGCTGTTTTAATTTAACAGAAATTATGCATTTTACACGTGACTGAAAAATATATATCAAAATCATCATCATCGTGACCTGTACCTACATTTGGGAGGTTAAATTATCAACAAAATTATAAATCCTTATTAAAATCAGCAACTTTATCGTCACAAGTATTTAATAGACGTGATTTTTGCTGTTCAATGCATATATGTATTTTGGACGTAAAGAGATAATTGATTACGTAAAAAGATACGATATAATTATGTAACAGAGGCAGTGAAAGTCAAGACGCGTACGCTATGATTGCGAGGTAGGTAATTGATTTTTAGTGATACCGAGAAACAATCTGAATTTCACGCAGGCGAAACCACGGGCACAGCTGGTGTCATATATGAAGCCTTTTAAAGCACAAAAACACAGTAAGTAAGCATATAAACAGAACAACATTTTAAGGTGGAGACAAACGCTAAATACTAAAAATATCCATTGTTTAATGAAGATGTTTTTGCTTTGAAAAAAATATATATTACACTTAAACATGTGAAGAACCAATTTTATTAATTAGAATTTTCGTTAAAGTAATAGAGACTCCACAAAAAAACTTAGAACACAACAAGAATTTGACTTTTATTGAAAATTCTCTCGAAAACGGCTTATTGCGCGCATATGAATCCTGTGCCTATTAATAAATTAAAAAATTGTATTAATAATATTTTTTTTGCGTATTGTTCTAATGGTAAAAACAAAAAAACACAATTTCTAGGCCTGTTGAATTGTCTCCGCCGCCAGCGAGTTCTATTGTAAATGTCATTTGCCTCAGTGAAGCCCTTAAGTAAAGTAAGTAATGCATATCCTAATCTAACTAATATTATAAATGCGAAAGTGTGTTTGTTTGTTTGTTATGGTGTCACGCCTTCTCCATTGAACCGATCTCATCATGGAAATTTAGCATTCACGTTATGAGCTGAACTGGAAAGGAATTAGGATTTACCGGTTTACCCAAAAAAGGGCTGTTCCCGAGGGACGCTGAGTCGCGGGACAAATAACTGGTGGCTTTATAATTAATTAAGACAATATAATTGACAACCAACACATTTAATGTTTATTCCTCTATTAACATTCTTCTCTCTATCTCAGGGGTCCCGGGTTCGTTTCCCTGCAGGGACAACTTTTGAAATGAATTTTTCATAGTTGACTGTAGTGGCAGAGCACACTGCGCTTAGCAGTCATTTGGGCGGCTTGCCTTGCGGCAGTAACTACCCCCTTAAAAGACCACCGTGAAATAATAGCATGTGTGCTGTTGTATTTCGGTGAGTGAGTAAGGGATATCAAAACCGATTTTCCCTGTCCCTACCTAATCCCTTATCCAGCGCACTTGTAGCACTTTTGGCGTAGCTCATGTTATAGGCGATGGTAGCCACCTACCTAACTACCTACCATCAAGTGAACCTTCAAATTCAAATTCAAATTGCCTTTAAATTGATTGAATTTATGTGTACTTCTTCCACATAGTTTTTATTTATAAACTAGCTGTGTCCGGGCTTCGTACGGGTGGTATTTCGGTATTCGGTCGGTATAACTTTTTTATTTGTAACCCGATTGGAATGAAATAAACACTACTAACTAGTACGGGAAGTTTCAGTGAAAACCGCATTCTAATTTAAACCATTTTTGAGATTAATGTGCACAAACGCACACACAAACAGGCGAAAATTCTAAAATTTATTTTTTTGACCTCGACACATGGTTAGAATACATGAAATGGAGTTCGCGACGGTAACTACCCGCCATCTCTTAGATCGCCAGCCTTCCTGTCAACCTTAAAATACTTGAGTCAAATGCCGTCCTCATTTATTACTAACTTTTACCTGTGACTTCGTCCGCGCCCCTTTTTTATTGCTTAGGTATATATTTATGTGAGGCGTTGAATTTTTATAGGTATTTTTTTATTTATAGATGAACCCTCGGGGCAGTTAGGAAATCCATGGATTTCATTTAGGTATTAATGTTTTATATTCCGAAGGATACAATAAATTTATAATCATTACAGGTATTATTGCAAGATAGTGTATATGTAAGTATGATACTAGCAGACCCGACAGACGTTGTTTTGTCAAAAGCTGTCACAGCTGATGTGTACGTAATTTGAACCTAACAAGATCCGAAAACTTTTTCCAATTTTTCTCTTCATGAGAACCTTCAATGAAGATTTAAAAAAAAAATAACTGAATAGTCCAGTCGTTCTCCAGTTTTACCTACACTTAACAACACATTTAGCAAATCATTTCAATTTATATATACGAATAATCAAACGTTTTTTAAACAGTTAAAAAACTAATTAAATGATTGACATAAGCTTTTTACTATGATAAATGTAAGTGATGTGGAGACGAATGTGCGGGCGCAGCCGCCCGAACTGGTTCGCGATTACGGTACCAGAGAGTTCATCGACTAGAGGTCAAGCGCCTCTAGATCCTGACCATAAATAAAAAATAGAGCCTTGCAGTTGTTTTTCCATTCAGAGTGGATCAATAGAAAGAATAATTTGCTACTTTAATGTCTTACTTGCAACACTGGCTAGGGTTTTAAAAGTCCTTTTTTTTAACGTTGGGAAATCCGTTGTGGGCTTATGCTGGACTCCTATCGGCTAAAACCCAATTTTTTTCTAGACTTAGTAGTTTTGGCTGTGCGTCAGGATAGTCAGTCAAACAAATAGATTAAATAACCAAAATATATTACATCATCATCAGCCCCACTGCATGTCCCCACGCAGGAGTACAGGCCTACCCTCTCAAAAAGGGCGTATGGGTATAAGGTCCAGTACGGGTTGGTGAACTTCACATGCACCTTAAAATTTCTTCTTTGGCGAATGCAAGTTTCCTCACAATGTTTTCCTCCACCGTTTGAGAGCAGTCAGTAAATGCACTTAATTTTTTTTGAAAAAAAAAAAACCATTGGTACATGGCATTACCGGGGATCGAACTCGGACCTCAAGACATGATAAGTCGCGTCTTTCCCACTGCAACACCGACGCTCCAGTAAGTGCTCAGTGCGCTCCAGTAATTTATATAGGTAAGTATATTATATAAACTACATATTTACGTAAACCATAGTGTTTGCGGCTTAAAAAATTCAGATCACAACTAACAACTTACCTCCATTGAATCTATATCACAAACTGATATTTTCTCAAATCAAATAATAATATTTTAAAATCATAACGATGTAGGTATAAGTGATAAGATTTAAAAAAAATAGATTGGCAATTTATATATACAATTCGTAAGGTTTAGTAGGCCTTGAAATTTGGCAGGAAATTGGTCCTTATGTTTACAACATAGATTTCATATTCAACAGAAATAACGGAATAGAAAAAAATTTCGTGTTTACAATTTTGTTTAAATTTCTAGTAAATTCGAAATAGATAGAGACGTTCGGCGCCAAATATAAATAAGAGAGCCGGCGGGCGGGAGCACAGTTATGCGATAACAGGCGATTCGAAAACGACTCTTCGGAGATTTTGCGAAGTTACCTGCGACAGTGAACCGGCGACTCATTAAGGGAATCATTGACGACTTTTCGCAAGTTTAACCGTTTTATCGGACAAGTTTAATGATTTTGGAGGTCATCTTGGTTTGTGAAAATAAATAGTTCGGTTCGCCCTTATAAAATAAATAAATAAAATAAAAAAATAAAAAAGCCTTTTATTTCATGCACAATCCTTTTCTATATAAGTAACCTCGTTAGGTTTTTTTTTTTTTTTTTTTTTTTTCCTTGTTCAATATTGATAAAAGTTTATTTCCTATATTTATTTCTAATATCATCTATACATTATATTTTTAATAAGTTTTTTTCAAGTCATTATTAAACAAACAAGGTTCGCCCTTATAACGCATTGTAACTCACCCAGCACGTAACACTACGTATATTATCGATTAAATTTACAAGATTATACCATTTTAATCGAACAACGAATCCATAGGCATAACTTTGCAATGAATGCAGGTATATAGTATGACTTGGAGGAGAAGTAGATACATGGAACTGCTTTTGTCTTGCTCTAAAAAATTAAATCGGGAATTTTTATAGACCTAACTTTAAAACCTTATGGTTATCTAATATAATGTGAGTTAGATCACAAAATTAGCCCGCTAGAGAGCAGGTCCTATTAAAGCATTGCTAAGGACGACTGCACTGACCCTTGGAGTAGTGTTATTCACTTTAGTACAATCGTAGACACAGCACTTCACTGACCGTTCGCAATTTTCCTAGGTAAGTTTTCCGAATGTTATATAGATTACCTATAATCTTATAAAGGTCCGCTTATATATTTAGACAACGATTGTGTCTGACATGTAGGCACCGTCTCAGCCACCGTCAGACACAATTTATTTACGTCTAGAGTACCAGAAACGTGAAATGTCAGAATAAAACAGACAAGTCGTCAGCGGCCGCACTCCGCCGGCCGTTACTAAACAGCTTTAGTAAAAATAATACGTTTCATAACTTGTTGAAAATGACATTTCTCAAATCTATAATTCCATCGTTGCTAGAGGATGAAGATAAAACCAAATAAAAACGGGACAAGTGCGAGTTGAACTCGCGTGAAGAGGGTTCCGTACGATGTAACCTATCCGCACAATATTGAGTGATTTACCATGTTATTTTAATATATACCATGGACTTCTTATAGGTTTTCCTATAATCTATAAGTAGAAAACTAATTTCTGTATTATTATTGGGGGGTCGGACAGACGGTCACACAAGTGATCCTATAAGGGTTCCGTTTTTCTATTCGGACGTACGAAACCCTAAAAAAGGGCACAACGCGTGGCTGTACAATACTGAACATCCTAATATGCTCAAAAAAGAAAATTGGAAGGAGAATATTGGATGTTGTATTGACGACGAAAAAACATTTTTCAGATATTTTCGTATGAGTCGGTATCAGTATGACATATCCATTGGCAGAAGAAAACAAAAGATATCTGCACGGTTCCGGTGATCTATTTACACTGGGTCACAGGCCCTCAGACACGTACCGACACGTTTCAGCTCAGGGATGTATTCCAGCACTCTTTGGCCAAGGCTAATTTTGCTCTAACCGCGAATACACCCCGTTCCAGCACTACATTCGAGCATAATTTGATATGGAGAATATTTGATCATACCCGTTCCAGGCGACTTGTCACAGCTAATTATGCTCTGCTTACTGAAGTTCTTAAAGACCTGATGAAGTTCTTAAAAATTAAATTCAGTACTTAAAGCTATCAAGATGAATTTTGATGTTCACATAGAGATAGTTAAATACTATATCTTAAATATCTCTTAGATCTTTGTTACTATCTCAAAGTCCAGTGGCGACTCCAGTGGCTACTTTTACTTTTGTCATTTGGTGCTTTGGCGAAACTACCTTTATGATGATACTTTTCCTTTATTCCTTCAGCATACTAAAGTGAACTCAAACTGAGCTTGATGACTTAAATAGGAGGTACCACCAACTGCTTACAACCCCCTAAATAAAAATATTTTTAGAAAAGTGATTCCAAAAAGTAAAACATTTATGTCACTGACTGTACCGGTAATTCCACTATGTCCAAGACTTGTGATAGCTTGAATTCATTAAAAATCATATTCATTTGGCGTCCTCGAAACGATACACACTTATAGGCGGTTTAGTCAGACGCTAACTTATTAGTTGCACTTATTAGTTGCATGCAGCGAATGGATATTGAGATCTTCTATTAAAATAATAATAGTTGATTTAATGATCATACAGTAATTGTTTAAGCTTTTGTTAATTCTGTCGATTGTTCAATCGTGTTTTGAAAATGGCTGCTAAAATATTTTTTACAATTTTCGCGACAATTTTCATAACGGCTAACGGTAAGTTATTATTATATTTTTGTTTGCGTTAACAATTTATATATTATGTGATTATTAAGTAAATTATATGTAGGTTTAAATATAGTAACGATATGAGAAAAGTTATCATTATTTCTAATCCATATGATATTGAAAGAACTTGAAGTTTCAGCCACAACCAGATTCGAACCCGGCTGCATAATTGGCAGCCGAGCTTTTATCTCACGACGCTATTATTATTTCAATAGTATATTTGAAGTTTCTTTTATTTTAAAATTAGAACTAAGTTGTCACTACTACATGGATTAATAAAAATGAGTTAAGTAAAACCGTCGCCTATAACACAAGCAACACTATAGGCGCTGCCGTCGTTGTAGGATAGGATTGTAGGATAAGAGATTAGTGGGGGATAGGGGAAATGGGCTCTGACATCTCTTACTCTATAACCGCAACAACACATGCGGTTATTTCACAGTGGTCTGAAAATGTAAAAATTCATTGAAAATGTAAACATACATTTTTTGAGATTTACTTAATGATAGATAAGAGATTCATTAATAAACAGGATTTTCGTTAATTATAAACCACCGAATTACTGTTTATTAAGACTTATTTAATTAAACAACAGGCAACAAAAAAAGTTAAAATTAGACATGATTTGGTAAAATCATGTCATAAACTAAGACCGACCTTAAGAAAGTGTTTAACAGCCAGTTATGGAAGTAACCACGCTTTCACAGAAAACACATGTGGGTTTTTTAAAGATAACAGACAAGCTGACGATCCATTTGATGGTAGGTGGTTACCGTCATCTATAACACAAGCAACGCTAAGTTGCTGCAATTGCGCTGACTGACAACTATAGTAGGATTAAGGATAAGGGATTAGGAAGGGATAGGAAAATGGACTGTGGCATCCCTTTCTCAATCGTCGAAACACGACAGCATACATGCTGTTATATCACGGTGGTCTTTTGTAAGGGGATGGTTTCTGCCGTCAGTCGGGCTGCCCAAATTACTGCGAATAAACGCACTGTGTATCTACTTAAATGCTACTACACATGTGTATTATAAATGTCTTAAATAATAACATTTGTTCTTTTAAAGATAAGGTTCTATTGCGTTTAAGGTCTGCTGGAGTAGGTATTCTTTAAAAAATATAATTATATAATAAATATCACTTTAGGTAGGTACTCGAATCATTGGAAATAAATGAAAAATCTCTGTTATTTGATCTTACTAATTTACCCTACCATAGGTATCGAACCTTCCAATTATGAACTAAGCAGAAACCGTATAGGTGCAGATGGTAAGTCCCAATGCATCAGATTTCATCATGTCATTCTTAAAAATTTAAGCCTGGCTTCACACTATTCCATTCGTTCATATTCCAACGCTGGACTAATATCTCATACATAACTAGCATATTTACACATGTATTGGAATTTGGATAGATTAAGTCGCCATTTTTATTAGTCATTGTAACTGATTGTTCATTAAATGTAAATGATTGAGAAATAAATGCATTATTATTATTATTATTATTATTATTATTTTCAAGATCAAAAAATGGTCAAAAAAAATTTTATAGAATTTTTGTCTGTTTGTCTGCGCGTTTGTGCACGCTAATCTCAGAAACGGCTTAACCTATTTGAATGCGGTTTTCACTGATGTATTATAGCAAGCTTCCAGTAACATTTAGTGTTTGTTTAATTCCAATAGGTTTACACACAAAAAAGTTACGTGCTATACCGAATACCACTCGTACAAAACTGCTGGTTCAGCTAGTTTGATATATAAATTACATGAAAATATTGCTTAGGTACAATATAGAGTGTTAAGGCTATATTAGTATATTAATATTACATATTTAATATAGAGTATTTATTATACTGGTGTAATTTTGAAAAAAAAATTAATAAGTATATTCAAAAAATACTATTACTTAGTTCCAAGGTAAATAAACAATGAGCACTAGGTACCTTTTACGAATTTCTCTTTAAACAAAGCTAAACAAAAACAAACAAAAAAAACCTAAAATTATCATACCAGGCATCATCATTAACACATATTTTTAAATAATTATTCTGTTAATTACAAATTTTAAGTAGGAAATGTACTTCAAGCCAAGGTTAAGTGCACACATTAGAATGAATATATTATTGTTTTTTATGTTAATTACCTGGTTAATTGTTTAAAATCTTCTCATGATAAGTAACTGCTGGTTAACTTACGAGTCAGTTAACACGGAAACTGTATTGAATTCACTTTAAGATAATCTCATCGTTTCTAGCACCGACAACTCGAGAATACCTAAGTAAGTCATAGAATCAAAAATCATACGTAAAGTTGCATTTACCAAACTGATTGCTTTTATGAAATTAGCATTTCAGATAGTTTAGGACTTAAAACTTAAAAAAAAAAACTTATCAGTATAAATTAACGACAGAAATAAAGGCGATGAAAAATCTGAAATAATTTCAATGCAATTAACTTCATAAAATTATTTTAAACTAGCTGAGCCCGCAACTTCGTAAACGTGGTATCCGGTATAACGCGTTACTTTTTTGTTTGTAAACCGATTGGAATGAAACAAACACTAAATGTTACGGGAAGCTTGCTACAACACATCAGTGAAAACCGCTTTCAAATCGATTAAGCCGTTTCTGAGATTAGCGTGCACAAACGCACAGGCAAACAGACAATAATTCTAAAAACTATTTTTTTTTACCTCGGTAAGTGGAACGTATACAAATGGTTTTCTTAAAAAAATATTTAAAGTACAGACACGGCTCGTTTACGATTTTTTTATTTATTATATTATAATATGTACCTACATACATATAACGCCTGCGTCCAAGCGAGTTGAGACGTCGCGTGCGAGACCGCTTGAATTTATTTTCTCGCGCGTATTTTTTAATTTACGATGACTCCTAAGATATTAATTTAAATTGTGTCGTGTAAGGGCTATTATAATGTGTATGAACTGCTTAAGGTAACTAACATAATTAATTTGATAATGAGTAATACTATCCGTCTAAATAGCTTTTACAAATACCACATTATACATATCTACCTATGTGATCATTTTTTTAGAAATTAGAATGGGTATATAGGTAGCTATCCTTAAAAGATAAATATATGCCATCGCGGACTCTTTTGTAGACCCATAAAAGAGAAACAATCCCACCCTACATTGTTTTCTTATATCTCAAACGGAGGCAGCGTTTTCGATGAAACTCCCAGACGGCTTGACGTCAACAATCATGGACATATTTCAACTAATTTACACAAAATTTTAACAAATTACACACCTAAACCTTCCTCAGGAATCACTCTGTTTAGTCTTTGAGATAATCGCGAACATATTATACCTACATACAGGCAGACGCGGTGGGGGAATATTATTTTATAAAATGTAAGGATAAGTAAGTAGCTAGTACTCTTATCGGCACACACTGTACGATAAAACTCCAATGAGGTGTATTCACACCAATATTCAGTCAAACAAAATATCATACTGTATAAATTAATATCTGTAGTCTGCTCGAGTGTAAATAAACAAATAAAAAATAACAATTCAGTAACTTAGGTAACTGTGGCAATTCTCAAATAGGTAAAAGACAAACACTTAAGTTATGTTCGCATTTTCCTGATATATTAAGTAAGAATGGATAACATGGGCTCATCTTAATGCAAATCGCCTTTTAATAATTCCATCCATCATCTTAACAATCATGGCTTCATCACATTTCATCATTCAACAGGTTTTGGGTTAAAAGATATCGCGGACTTTTTCCTAGGAGGCGGATACGGCCAGTATCCCAACTATCACGGTAATTATCCGGGAAATTACCCGGGCGCCGGAGGGCCAGGCTTGTACCCGGGCGGTCACTATCCAAACCAGTACCCTGGTGCTCATTACCCGGTGAACAATCCGGGAGTGGTGGGACCACCGGGAGCTCATCCCGGATGTCCACTGTGCGATTCATCAGTATACAGTTACTGTTCACATAAACAAGCCCACGACGCGTGCTGCTGTGAAAACCCTGCTTGTAAGTAGAAAAAATTTAATATACTCAGAATACAGAACAAATCAGAATGCGCAACTCAATCATGATTAAGTAACATGCCGTGTAGTTATGATTGAATAACAATAAATTATGATTGTGATTATGATGCGAGACTGTTCAAAATTCCTTTCTGCCTCAAGCGTGTGTAGCCTACATGGCTATATGACATAATTATATAGTGATGACACATGACGCTGAAACGGGTCTCTAACTATAATCTGTACTAACATGGGCTAGGGGTCGACGCTGTATTCGGCTGCTTGTAACCAGTATGGGAGGCCTATATCCAGCAATGACCAGATAATGGTGATTATGATTGAAAAACAAGATGGACATAAAGGTCTAATTTGGTTTTACACATAATGTAATCATACTGATTCTAAATTTTAAAAGCGATTCTAGTATGACGAGCCCATTGGATAAGTGGTTAGTGTGCCTACCTTAACGCTCTGTTTTAGAGGTGCCGGGTTCGATTCCCAGAGGGATCAACATTGGAAATAAACTTTACAAAGTTGACTCTGGTCTGGATTTCGAAATTAGTGGAAGGGCACACTGCGTTTCGCAGTCATTTTGGGGCCAGCCAGGCTGCCGTCTGGGGGTAGATTAACTCATTAAATTTGGTATTGTATGTGTCAATGCTACGACTGTAAAGGTTATTATTGGTGTAAATCGTTTTATATAAAGGAAAAGAGAATATTAAAATTTATATAGCAACATTTCAAAATCGTGTTTTCAAATAGTATCGTTTACATACTATTTACTATCTTATGGCACGTCTAGGGAGGCCACGCCACTGATCTTACACAAAAAAAAACCCTAAAATTCACACGAATGATCTTTTTTGTTGCAACTCCTGTTGCTTTGTCTTAATATAAGACTATTATCAGGTACTTACCAATTAAGTGGACCATCAGTCTTCCTGATAATGCAAGGATATGATTTCAGCCTTTTTTTTGCTTCGTGCCTTTTAATCATGATTTCATAATTAAAATTGATATATAGAACTCTCAGTTATTATCGTTCTGGAGTGATATATCGTCATCGGCGCTGATGTTATAGGTACTAGACATTTTTACAATAAATAAACTCGTTTATTGTTCTCAGATATACCCTTCAACTGTCGCAAGACCGACTGTAAATATATTTACGCAAACTCCTGCCAAGAATACAATTTGATCTCTAGTTGCTGCTGCGTGGACCTCCAGAAAAACGCTGTTGAACCTGTACAGGGATAAATTTATTTATTAAACTTGAATAATTACCTTTTTTTTATAATTAAATTTTAAATTCCTTAGGGATAAAAAACTGTGATTCCAGGCTCTATTAAATAAAGCTTATACTTTTTTTATAACCTTCAACGGTGACGTCATGTCACTACCTAATCATTTTGTTTGTATAACAATAATAAAATTATGTATGTTTTGTATAACTAAAGCCTGCGTATGACTGTTTGGTTTAGCACCTCGGTTGATAGCTAACGATATTCTTAAAACATAGTAATTGTTACATTATAATACATATTAATTGACCTATGCCTATATCAATGAATATATAATTATATAAGTCGCCGTATGCTTTTAGTCTGTGTATTTTAAAGTTTAATATAAAATATTATTTTAATTGTATATACTCGTAAGAGAAAAGGATCTAGTAGAGTATTTATTAAGCGATAAATGTAATTATAGATAATTTTTAAATACATACAGATCCAAAATAAAAAACTGCATTTTTTGTTTTCGTTCCTCTAAAAAGTTTAGTTTCAAATTTTCGAAAAATGAAATTAATACATTCAGACTTATAACAAAAAAAGTGTACCTATGTTAGCTCCGACGCACGACTGAAACTCATTACGTATAAAATTTTCCTTGCGTTAGAAGTTTAGATAGTTCATTTTTTCGACAACAGATATCGCTGCGCCGCGTCGCGTCGGAAGGTTATAATGCGCTATTTTTCATACAAGATTTCGACGTTTGTTTATAAGCCCAAAGAATAAATTTAGAGAAATTCACAAATTCCACATTGTAGACCTATTAGAAACTCCATTCCGCAAATCAATTTGAAAATCTCGAGACATCAATAACGCTGTGTGATATAAAAATAGTGCCATTTAAAATATCGAGGTTTCTTATTTGTTTGAACCAATAAAGGTTTCACACTATAAAGTAACCAATTGCGTTCACAAGAAAGAAACAATCGTTTTTAATCAACTTATTTAATGTTCACTAAATAGTTACACATGCACCACTCATACGTCGGGCAAATTACACATTACTTATAAAAATACGGCTCCGCCGTGTCACTTTTGGCATTTTTCACCATGTAACCTGTCAAAAAAAAAAAAAAACAACCAGAACCTGATTTTATTTTTACAAATTTAGTTATGTAAACGGACCGACATTTTGGTTTGGTATTTAAAATATTACAACTATGTCGTGTAACTCATTAAATTAAAACTTTTAAGTTTTTAATTACTAATACAATTTTTCGTATGCTTTTGCTAGCACAATCACAAAATCACTACCTATATTCAAATCGAATATGAATTTTACATACAAAACTGATGAATCGCTCTTACGAAATTCTTTGCACAAACTAAATAATAGGTACTATTAAATATGTAGATAACGCATGATTCTTTGAAAAAACTTATTTAAAATACCCAAAAACACTGCAGTAGGGGAGCCCAGAGGGATACTGGGTTTTCTCAATATTAAGGCATGGTGAATTAATTACATGCTGAAAAATGTGCATTTTAATAATCCGACGAGTTGAACGTGACGTAGGGGGGGGGGGGGGGTCACAAAGACCTAGACATTCTCGAACGCGGCAATTTTTTTTATTTTAAAGGAAACAATTCAAGTATAACGGGACAACTTAATCTGCCGATTTATATTAATATGCCGAAGAAACAAAAATCTTCAATAAAAGTTTAGCACCTACGCCTACAGCTGCAGGGAAACATGTACTTTCTACTACGCGCCTCTATCTTCCTTTCGCTATTTCTCTATCTTTCTCTCTCTCGCACCATCCCCACACGCCACCTACCACTCATATAGCATTGTATGTACAATGCTCTGGTTGGTTTTTCAATTTTAAATTCTACGAATTAAATTTTGCAAATTTAATCTGACGCGCTAGTAGAGTATAGGCTTTTTTTTCGCTTTCATGAAGCTGCCACGAGCTTGCGTCACATCCGAATCTTCAGTTTATTTTAAATAGAATCTTAGTTTGGGTTTACTTAACATCTGACGCGCTAGACTAAATTTTTTTTTCTCATTTTTAACACTTCCATACGACCGTACCATCCAAACCAGCAGATTAAGATGTATCCGTCTTCGGAGACACGTGTCGCATACACCATACTAATATTATAAATGTGAAAGTAACTCTGTCTGTCTGTGTGTTACCTTTTCACGCCTAAACCGCTGAACCGATCCTCATGAAATTTTGCATACACGTTGTCAGGGATGCAGGAAAGGACATAGGATACCTTTCATCTAGAAAAAAGGACTGTTCCCGAGGGATCACCTAACGCCTGGCAAAGCTATAACTGCAATAAAGATGAGTATATCCATGTGACTGATTTTTTTTTTACATTTTTGAAAACTTGTAGACACTTCCCCCACCGGTGAAAGCTATAATAATATAACCTTTTTTTTTTCTTTCTACCATCTAATCTTCAAAATCCAATAGGGCCAATCGACGCTCGAGTAACTCCACATTTAGGGCTTGTTTCACAATGTGCTAATAAAGTCCCGAATAGTAATTCAACGAATAAAATACTTGTCAGATAAATCCTTCCATTAACTTGCATTGCGTTTCACAATCATCCAACTCATAACTAAATCTGCTGATTTGCTAGTCAACAAGTGCGAGTTGGCAACGTCTTAATTCTTTCGTTCCGTTTCGAGCGTTGATTAATGTTATACGAATTATTATGCCATAATTTTATTACAAATTAAATCACTATTTTTTTCTCATAAAATAATTATTAATGTTACCGGTTTCATCGTTTCAGTCTATATAAAAAATATTTTTGCTACATAAACACTAAAAGAATACTTTGGTGCGAAGCATATTTTGCAGGTAACGAAACGTTTCTTCTATATTCTGTGTTATTGAACGTCCTTTATGTTTTGTTATTGCGATTCGAAATTTTTAAGGTAATGAAATATTGAAGACGTTATTATAAAACGTAGTGTATATATATATAATGAATGGCATTACATAAATAAAATAACAGTGATTATATACGCAAATATTATAAAAAGAAATTATCCAGAAATATGAAAGCGTGAAAGGAGATAAAAAAAATATCGTTTTCATCTCCATCGCCTCCTAAATATCCATTTTAATTGAAAACTTATTGAATAATAGCAAAATGTAAAAATAATATGTCAACTGTGAGTGCTATTCGTCGGTTAAGTATGATAGTGGCCACATGATCTAACCTATAACTTATTCGGCAGTTTAACAGCTGAATAGCGCTAATCAACGATTGTGAAACGCACACAAAGCGTTTACTGGACAGTTAATCGACAAATAGCCTAATTGTAACTTTATTCGGACATTGTGAAACAAGCCCTTAGCATCGTGGGCTCCCCTACCATTGACACTGGAAGTTTTTATGACAGCAAAGAATGTCACTTTTGAATGACATTTTATTTGTGCTGATTTAAAACTATAGATAAAATTTTGAAAGCAACTAATTCCAAATGATTTTAAAATAAGATAGGTAATGACATTTTTTGTTAAAATTTGTCTTGCTGTGAAATCGGTCATTAAACATAAGAGCATCCATCAAAGGTAAGTATATAACTATCACAGTGCATACAATAGCAGATGTACACGCACGCAATCTAAAATTAAGGTACAGTTTGGGCAAACACACCGCAGTCATACCACAGACAACTAGAGTGGGGAATACAGTTTTCTTAATCAATGAAGAATTTTATTTTTCGTTCAATTGATAAATACACTGGAAAAACAGATCATTGGTAATTTAAATACAATTTTCATCACTGATCATCATCAAAAATATATGACTCGGTCAAACGAGATACACCGATACAAACATAAATACAGTTGAGAAAAGTATAAATAGATTGGGAATAATTTTATTACAAAATTTAGTGAAGTTAAATTTTTAACTTTTTTCTTATATTTTTAATGAAAATTAATATATGAGTGTGAATCCCTTACAATTAAGAAAAATATATTTTCATGAAAAAAAAAAAACATTTTTTTTCCTCTTCATTTTTTAGTATTGTATTGTAGAACATTATTTTTTTTATATCCCACTTTATTTTTGATAGAATAGAATACCTATATAAAATAAGGTCACTAAGTCACGGGTTATGACAAAATTACTTCAATGTGTGTTCTATTGGACAAGCAGTGACGACTGAAGTCCATTCTATGCCGCTTACTTTGTAACCGTTATGGTTGCTTACTCGGAGTCTTTATTACTGGCGACTCGCCTTGGCTTCGTCTATGCAATTTTAGTTACATACACAAACCTTCTCCATTTATCGAGTTTTCAATTAATAAAAATCTTATTTAAAGATCGTTAGAAGTAAGCGGAGAAACAGACTGAGGCGGACTTTGACTTGGTTCTATATTATTTACAAGCTAAACTCTCAATTTAATATCTTACTTAACGTTGCCGTCACCATGTGTGCCAACCATGATTCGAATATTTTGAAACGATTCTACAATATATATCCTCAGACTTCAAGCAGAAGTTTGACAGTGTCCATTCAACTGGCAATTTTTAGTCAAATTTTTCAATGGTGTTTGCGGCTGCTCATGTTCACGTAATTTTTTCGTAAATTTTTCTATTCGCTCAGCACATTCCCGCAGACAAATCATATAGATTTTTCCGATTTGGACGAATTTACACGCAGTTATGTGTTGAATATCCGATATGAAGCTCTAAATATTCAGATGTTGCATCTGCAGCCGTCGTAGACATTGATCTATTTCTTCTTAGCGTTGTTGGAACGAATGTGCTGGTCTTTTTCTCATTTCTACTTGTAACAATTTAAGTGTTTCTTTCCGCTGATCCGCCAATTCTTCTGCTCGCCTCTGAAAAATTCTGACTTAATACAATTTAATTGTCATTTAAACGTTTTTGATCAGTACGGTTTGATCTTCTAGCTAGACGTTCTGCGTTTGCGCTTCGAATACGTCGATCTATGTTTGAACATCGGCGAGCTTACATAAAGGCGATCAACTTTGAGAAGACCTGTGTCTAAGACATTGTCAAGACAAATATTTTTGATTTAAAATAATGTTTAAAGCTGTTATCAAGTAACGAAAATTACTATAGCAAATACTA
Organism: Bembecia ichneumoniformis; assembly: GCA_910589475.2. Lineage (NCBI taxonomy): Eukaryota > Metazoa > Arthropoda > Insecta > Lepidoptera > Sesiidae > Bembecia > Bembecia ichneumoniformis. Next base: position 2,277,705 of record OU342537.1, on the reverse strand, counting down.
ACACTAATTTTTCAACCTTTACTCGAGCAAATTGTTACTGGCATGTGACTGCGGATACTTTCAGCATACGCTATTAGGATAAGTTAAACAGAATTTAAAAAATAATATAGGCCTATAATCGAAGTTTTCTTAATCTAACATCAAACTCAAGTTAGTAACACATAAAACTAAAACACTGCTTGTCTCTTAGAACACAAAGAAGTACTTGTTCTTTTACAAAAACAAAATTATCCATACCTATTACAAATGGATATTTTATACAAATCTTACATCCGGGAAGTGATTCAAGAGAAAATTATGAAAAAATTGTCACATTAAAGTCAATTGAATAGAGAAAGCATTTACGCCGCATTTCACAGATCCAATTCTGTACAAACAATGATTATGGACTAAAATTGAAGTCGGGCAACACTGCACTTTTTCTGTTCCAAAAGAGGTGACCTGAAAAAAGGATAAATGTATTTTTAAATCGATGGGTGTGAAAATGGCGCTATACAGTCTAGGTAAAGAGTTGAAAAGGGCGCGACAGGTAAACTAAACTTTGTACTGAAGTGTATTTTCAGCATGAGTATCTAATAACTTTAAAAAAGCAATTCTTGTATACATTATATGTGCGACGGACCCACCCTACCACTGGTGGTATAGTTGGTATAAAACGATACCACTCGTCCTGAAATAGAGATGTGACTACAAACAACACCTACCTAATTTGAAGAAAAATAATATTCCTATGTTTATTTTATAATCTTAAAACTCTTGTAATCAAAAATACATGTGAATGTAAATAAAAAACAAACATAACCATACACGTATGGAATGAAGAGATTCATTTTATTTTTACCTAAAAGAAATAAGAGGTTATGAGCACCACTGTTGCATCATACCTATGATGCTAATTTAACTAAGAAGCAAATTGTCTAACCGTTAGTCCCTACACTTTGTTATTGACTAAATAGCCAATTATTTCCTCTACAAATAGAAATGTCTAAATAGCGCTTTGTCTCCCATCCTATTGCACATTATGATTATCTAATATATAATAATCTCGTATCACAGTGTTTGTAACAAAACTCCTCCGTCCGGCTGGACCAATTTTTATGATTTTTTTTTCATATATTTGTTAGGTATGAGAATAGGTCAGGTCGTAAAGTATTTTTCATCCTCCTACCCGCACCCCCCGTTTTTTAATCGGGATTATACTATTTTTGTATAAAGAACATTCAAATAATTTAACCGTCGTCGTCGTTCATTGACGTGAAGTGATGCGTCAGTTTATGGTTTAAAAATAAAATTGGACCCGATAGGTGGCGCCACAATCGGGTTACGGAATTATTTTCAGGATTATTTTCGGAATTATTTTCTGGCAGGTCAACGATTGCTGGGTCAGCTAGTTTATTATAAAACTCGCTTGTTTCTCTATTGGAATTATAATAACTGGCAGTTCAATCCTTACATAGCATAAGTTCGAGTTAAAATCTAAATCTGGTAAATTTGTTTCTACACTTGGTCCCAAAATGGTTGAGACTTGTGGAAAAAAAAGACGGAGTAGTAATATTATATGATCACTAGCGAACCTAGAAGACGGTGTGCCCCGCCCAAATCTGACATCCCGGTTGCAGCAAGACCTATCGGTTCCAATCAGGGGGCCAACGCACACAAAAATTTAATTCAAGATCGATCCAGCCGTTTAGGATGAATTCAGTCATATACATGCGGACAGGTATAGTACTTGTATTGTTTCCAATGGATGATAATCAACTGTTACGTCATAATTTTGTTAGATGGCACTATCGGCTTACATCCAATAGTAGCAATGCAATTATTGTGACAATATTAAGTCCAAGTCGCCCAGGTACTCATACTGAACAAGTATAATATGAGCAAAGTTTACATAAAATTTACTTCATGTAAGTGAAGTATAAAAAAGTTTATAGAAATTTAAACAACCACAAGAGTGCTAACAGAACGTGTGATGTCCTAACCTAACCAATATCCAATTATCTCTCCTTACTGCACCCTTTGAACAATTTAATACTCACCATTGACGTTAACGCATCCTGTAGTGATTCTTCTCTTGGACCTGGCACAGTTCTCCCTTGAACTCTATCTCCACTTCGAAGTCGAGGTCGCGATTGTTACGTGCATTTTGACGCATCGAAAATGTACCCATTATTTCTTCCCCTTTCTTCACCTAATCAATTAAAAAAACATTATCAACTTCATTGATCGATATCGTCATAAAGAGCCAATCAGTTTCACAAATACACAAATATAAAGTCTACTTGGAGTATTAAATAACCGGTTATAGGGATACGCCTTTTTGAACAATATCTCATACAAATTCACAAACTGTTTGGGCTTATTCTTATCCAGCCCAAGTGACATTATTGTCGCGTCACCATAGTCTGTCAATTATGTTTTATTGACATAGCACTTCATTTGGTAACAGTAATCATAATTAAAAAATCACAGCCTTAGAGATAGACCGATTAAATGAGTCATCGCCCGCGCGGTACAGAGGCGCACGGTATGAAGACAAAGGGGACCGAGGTGCGGGCGGCGGGCGCGAGTAGTGTGATAACGTCCCCCACCGCCCACACCTCTCGGTACCCCGCGCGAGCGAGGACTCATTTAAATGGTCTATTTAAATGGTATAATGAGACAATTTATGAATATAACGTCCCTTAATCATAATTTCTTTACCAAAACAAATATCGATTTCGATATTTACGAAAAAAAAAAACAACAAATTTTTATAACTTTACACTGGAGTTATGAAACTTTAATTAAAAAAGAAAAATTAGCATCATCCTGCAGAGTCATATGTGTATAGGTTATTTATTTACTTTTAGGATAAGTCCATTTCCCCATTATTCTATTTTCCATTATGTTTATATTATGTTAAACACCTACAATCATCAGCCTGCCTGCCGACCTTTAGATAAAAAAAGTAACAAGTTGCCTGAAAACAGATTATGTATTTGACGCAGTTAAAACAATATGGCGTTCAAAATATATATTCACTTACCGTCATGTACTCGTCAAAATAGAAGACAGTCTGCTTCCAGTGAGTATAAGGTGCCTCCGGGGCAGTGCTGAAGCCGAGCCGCTTATGGGACTTGGTGAACTCCACATTGAAGAATGTGACCAGAGCCTGGATGAAGTCGTTGCGTCGCACCTGACAAACAATATTTTACTTGTACCAACACACAACCAATGTACTTTTCTTAATACCGGTCAGTCAATTATCAATGAAAATTTGAAACAACTGGCATGTTTATAAAAAAAGTTATTCTAAATAAGGGATGCCAGAACCCCTTCCTAATCCCTTATCCTTAATTCTAAGGGCGGTTGCAGCATCTGTGACATTGCTTGTGTTAGTAGGCGACGGTAGTCACCTACCATCAAGTGGATAGTCAGCTTGCCTGCCAACATTTACACTTTTTAGTAGTAACAGAACACACAGTCCACTAAAGGACAGCCGTTTTGAGCTGCTAACCTCACTAACAAAAAGTCGCTATATAATAGCGTGTAAGGCTAAATAATAGCGACAATGTACTTGCAATCCCCAGTGTTGTTTGTGTTTACAGGCGACAGTAGCCCCGTCAGGAAGTAACTACATTTATTCAGCTCAATTCAGCCTTTGTACATAGGAAACGCCATTATTGTTTGGAGACGCGTACGGGTCCGTTCGGCTTTGCGAGCCTATTCAGCTTTCGCGCCAAACAGGCGAAACTGAGGACAATGTGTTTTATCATTCGCATGCTAACGATGCGACCCTGCCTGCTGCTTTTAATCATTAAAAAATACCACAAAACTACATAATAATATGTAGTTTATAATCAATTTCTAATTCCACAATAATAACTTGTGAAATTAGTACTGTAAATTACTATTTTACTGACATCAAACAGTTACCAGTTTATTACTGTAAACTGACTGACTGGGAATTAAGATTCCATAATACACAAATGGTCCAATAATAAAAAATGGAACGTTAAATCCATATGATGTCATAACTGGCTTCAACAAAGGAAGTTTTGGTTAATAATAGTCATAAAAAATGATTTGAAATCGATATGGATAGTTAAAAGTGAGTAGATTAGGTGCTATGGGTTTATTATATTACTATGAGAAAATTGTCTCATGCGAGGAGATATGAGATAATTCAAGCCATTATTCCACAAGTCATCACAAGTCTGAAGATGTTATTCTATATCAACTAATGTTTCACGTCCATATAGAATTAGAGGATTATTATGCGAAACCAAGTGTATTTAATACACAGGGACACAGGAAATTTGAATATTATGTTGAGTAAACACGTTTTTTTCTTTTAAGTAAAATTCGTCAGTCAGACTGACGATCTACTACTGGATGGTAGGTGACTACTGTCGCCTATTAACAAATACAATGTCATTCACTGCAAGTTTGCTGCCAATAAGGGATTAGGAAAAATAGGAAAATGGGCCCCGGCATCCCAAAACATGCTGTTACTCACTCACCAAAACATGCTGTTATTTCAAGGTGGTATTCCGTAAGGGGGTGGTTACTGTCGCCAGACGGACTGCATAATTATGAGTGCGAAACGGAGTATGCCCTGCTACTACTTGAACTGCTAAGTAGTGCTAAGTGTTTCTAGTCCATATAGAATCTGAAGACTATAAATGAGAAACCAAAAACTTACCACCAGATGAAATTTCGAAGAAAAATTAAGATCTTCTTTCTTCACAGTATACAAGTCTATTTCCTTCAGGAGATATGAATTAGTCACCACCTGTACACAAAATTTATTTGAATATCTGTCACGGAGGCATGAGATTTAAAAAAAATGTTATGGTATTATTTTAGTTTTATTTATTGTCTCATATTATAGCAACAAAATTAATAATAAATTAAATTGCAATGGATTCTTCAAAGTAAAAGAAAAAATGATTTTTTTAAGAATGTAGTAGTGACATAAGCTCCTCAACGTTAATAATAGTAATATTTTGGTTTCAAAAGATAAATATTTATTTACTTATTTATCTATTTATTTAGAGTAGATAAATAAATAAATAATTTTTATATTTTATTACATCATATATTACATTTTATTTTATTAAATATTATATTATATATTTTATTTAAGTAGAGTAAATAAATAAATAAACACTATGTGATGTTTTTCAATTCTGTATTAAATAGGAAGTTTTTAAGTTAGTCAGCCGTTCTAGGCTTAGTATTTTTTTTAAGTAACCGAAACCTTGAAGATTTTAAAATATTAGAGCCTCGGTTTGAATTTTTTTTTTTAGTTTTTGAGAAATTCATAAAAAAAATTGACAAATACTTATATCGTTCAATAGTATTACTCTCTGAAAACACATAACAGAAAACAGTTTGAAAATATTCCTTATTTTGTGGAAAAGACATGTAAATAAGGGATAATTACATAAAAGAGCTATCACCAGTTTCTGTTTTAGTAAAGGTTTATGAGCTCACATTGGTGAGCTTACCTGTTTAGCATCAACAACATCGACCAAGGGCTCCGAGATGGCCACCTTCCTGATAGATGACATGTCAAAACCGTACACATCATCCCACCAGTTGATTTTCTCATCTTTGTATTGACGATCCTCAATGCCGCAGATGAATAGGGTGCATCTAAAAAAAAAACATTGAAAGTAATTACATTTTAATTTATGTTAAGTTGAAAGACAGGGTTTACGGTCCACTTGATGTTGGATGGCTACCATCGCCTATGACAAGCAGAGCCACACGCAGACATATTTGGTCAGCTTGATATTGTATATGTTTACAAAAAACATACAATAACGTAAATAGTCTCTAATACAAAACAGTTACTTGGTCAGCAAGATTAAAAGAATTACACAAATTTTATTTTTCTATTTATATTAGTTTACAAAATCAGATTAACATAATTAACCATGGTCATTCATTCCATTCATCAAATTATTAAAAAATGCACAGAAAGCAAATTAAAATTAATTTTATAGTTAAATGACATTTACAGCTGAATAATATGATACGATTTTGTACTAATTGCACTAATACTGTCATGAAAAGAGCAACTATGAGGTTGTCAGTTCGTCATTAAATAATTTGCACTCAAAAAAAGTGGTAAATGCAGAGAAATTACTATTTTGAAAGACTAAAGTGTAGCCCTATCCTATGAAGATATTTTTTAAATTTATAGTAATTATATTGTTTATAAAAAAAAGTCAGATTACCTATCCGGGAAAAGCATACCATCAGGTTTTAACCATTTATCTCTAGCATACAGTACAGTGTCGAGCATGCTCTCATAGAACAGGCAGTAGCCCATCCATTCAGAGATTATAATGTCCACCTGATCCACCGGAAGCACCACTTCTTCTACCTGAAATTTGAAAAGCCCTGTACAACAACACATTGGTAACATCATTATCAAAAAATATCAAGTCCATTGGTCCATCTTGTAGTGATGTTCCAGTTATAACTATGTATGCCAGCATTAAGCCCTCACCTTGCAAAAAAATACTGTGAAATAAAAGCACATTTGCTGTTACATTTTGGTGAGGTTTTTTTTAACAGATACTCATCAATATTTACCTGACCTAACTAAACTATATTATTTACATTACAAAAAAAAAATCATAATGAAATATTTAACTCAAAGCAATCTTCTCAAAGTAATCTTAACTAAATTAGTCATTTTAAAATTAAATCAAGATAAAATAAATAATTCTCCAACAATAATTAATTTACTATTAATAAATAATTAACTAACTTTCTAACAAGTTATTTACAAGACAAGCAATGAAAAAAAAAAAAACAGACTGTTCATCCAGCATTCTGGAATTTGCTGCTGGACTGACTGTTGAACAATGCTGGAAAATAATTTTGCTAAATGAATTTTTATTATAAACTCTAACCTTTCCTTTGACAATTTCAATTATATCATCCAGTCTGTTGGCTTCAACAATTTTACGAGCAAAATCCACAATGTTAGAGCATTCCACCGCTATCACTTTGGCAGCACCAGCTTTAGCAGCAAACATTGACAGGATGCCCGTGCCACAGCCAATATCTAATACTGTCTGTAATACATAACAGAGAGAATAAGATTTGAAGACTCCTTGATCTCTATTGATCATTATTATCAATGGAACTTTAAATTATTTAATTTTATTAAATTATTTTAATTAATTTGAGATACACAATAGTAACAAAATAGATGAAAAAATAAACTGGACAGCAAACATAAGGATGAAAAGTAAAAGAATAAGCTTCTATAATAACTGAATCATACATAAAATTTATCGTAAGTACATAGAATTCTTGGACAAACTGACTGACCAATATGGTCAGATTTCTGACAAGACCTTTCAACATACATATTTACACTGATATAGTTTGCAATGACAATTATTCTGAACAGTTTCAAGATAGCTACAATCAAACTATAATCTACACATATAATAAAATCGTAAACGACCAGTGTCTGTAAATTAAATATTTTCTCAAAAGAATTTGCTGTTTGTGCATGCTAATCTCAGCTTAACTGATTTGAATGCGGTTTTCACTGATGTATTGTAGCAAGCTTACCCCTAACATTTAGTGATTGTTTCATTCCAATCGGTTTAAAAACAAAAATGTTACACACTATACTGAATATCACATGTACGAAGTTGCGAGCTCAGCTCGTATGTAATTGTTTGAAACTAATTAAACATGCATTTGTTTCAGAATCATGCTTTGATAGTTCAACATGTGGAGTCTAATTGAATATAATATGTGGATTAATGTAAAAGATTTGATAATAACTACCCAAGATAATTATTAGAGACCTATAAAAAACTGCTTGAAAGGTTATTATAGAATCTAAGCAATAATAAAGTGTAGGTTTAAATTATTCTGAGCTATTATAAATATAGTATAATTTGTGTATAACAATTTATAATAATTGTAAGGAAAGTAATTGTTTCATATTTTATTTTAAAGATAACAAAAAGTGTTACTCTCAGAGTGTCTTTCGGGGTTTCTTTTCAGGATTATCATCATCTTGGCTATTTTTTTTTTGAAACCTTAGTAAATAAACTAACAAATAAAGGGCTTTCTTTGAAATCTATTTACTAAATAAGAAAAATAACCAATAAAATAACTATATATGGGTGATTCTCTGTAAGCTCGTAATGGCCCATACAAACGCTGTCCAGGCATATTTTTTTCGCATTTTCGTAAAAAAATCATACTATTGTTTAAGAAAGTAATTCTTAATTTTGATACATAAGAGGGCCAATTGAATTTACATGCATTTTGCAAGTTATTTGTGATTTTCTGATAAATCATGACAGGGGACTGTTAGATGAGACAGAGGACTGTTTTATATAGAAATAAGTCATATTATTAGTATAAATATAAGAGTATATTTATTGTTTTTATGCCATATTTCTGCACAAACATCCAATAATTATATTTCTAGTTTCCTAAGAAAAAAGAAAACAAAAAAACATAATTTCTCTTACAAAATAAAAACTTTCATATCAAAAACATATTTAGTAATAGAAACATTTTGTACTTAACCTAAGATCAACTTTGAGTTTAATTATTATTATTAAGATTGATTATTAAATGCTGCATGCAGTCTTCTATTAATAAAATTATCACGAAAGAGTCTTTCCTCTCAACAATAGTAAATACAATTTCAAATGAGATTTTCAAGTAAATATTAAGACTTTTCTTTATCATCTATCATCTATTTTAAAGCTCTGTACTTTGTTGTCACAAATCTTCAAAAAAGTCATTTTCATCTTCATCAATCTCATCCAGCTATTAAGTTAACAAACATTTTTAGTAGGCGTGTTTGGTGTTAGTGTCAATTCAGCTGATTCAAAGTATTTTTTCGATTCGAACTCTGTAAACACGTCTTCTGCTGATCATCTGGGTTTTGTTGATACTGCCTATCTTATCATGCTCACAAGATCCACAGTTGCTAAAGAAGCTGCTACTTTTCATTGTTAGGAATTTACATTTAGTTGGGAGACTGAAGATGAAGCCGAAGAACCTGCGACCTGATGCACATTCAAGGTGATACACTTCTGTTCCGACATTTCCTCTTCAACATCATTGCCTGGATGTCAGTACCCTCAATTGGGACACATGTGATCACAAGATATCGCTCATGGATTAATTTGACAAACTGATGAATATTGTTAATATTCATCCCAGAATTAACAACAAAATCAGCTGTTATTTTGCCCTGACGCCGTCTGGTGGACCTTTACCGTGTCTACTTTCTGTGTAGTTTTATTACGTTACTGCATAACGGCCATCGCTCAAGAAATATACACGTTTGATGCCACGTGGAAAAGTCTTGAACATTGGTCGTAGATGTGTCCAGATGGCACCAGGTGATTGGGATATGTTCTCGGAGACTGGAAAAAGAACGGATTCAATCGTTTAAGTAAACTATGACGGTATGAAGACTCAGTTGAACTCGAGATTCACTGAAAAGAAAGGTCTGTATTTCCTCTGCGTACTTAGTGCAACATTCTTTTTACATATTTCTAGCTTTAAGTTTCGTCAATCTTTTCATGTATTTCTCAAGTTTTCTCTGTAAAGCTGCGATCTTTTCATTTCTTTCTTTTTTATATTTATGTCTTCATTTTTTGCATTGTCTTTTTCCTTGGTCTTTTGAGTCCTAACACTGGATACTGATAGGCTTGGTGATACTGATGCTGATGAGCTGGGTAAATCTGTATTGGATTTGGAGTAAGGTGTCTTGAAGGAGTGTCTACTCCAGGATTTGATAATGTCGTATTTTCACGCATAAACGTATTAGTAACGCTATTCAGTCTTATTCGTTTACCTCTGTATACAGTACAATGTTCTTTCCACTTCTTTAAGGCAGCCCTGTGTTCACATGGTGTCATATCTTTTACTAATTCCCGCAAACCTCTCTTTCTTTTTCTTGTACCTCTTCTTTTATTTCATCTCTTCTCTCTTTTGAGGATCATTTTTTCTACGTTGATATCGTAGTCGCTCAGGTTCTCTTTTTTTCGCTAATATTTCCTCTCGGGATAACTTTTTCTTTTTGGGAGACATCTCAAATGTATGAGATCAACCTGTAACATAATTTACGTTCAGTAAGGATAAATAACGAAACATATATTTTTACTAGCTGACCCGGCGCATACAAACACATAAACTTTTAAATAATGACAAATATATGAAACTTTACAGTCCCCTGGCATGTATAACAGTTCCCTGTCGTGTTTCCAGACAGGGGACTGTAGCCAGGGGACTGTGTATTTTGGGTTAATTAGATAATATTTAGAAAACTATTGGAACATAACTCGTTACAAAGCTACCGATAAATTTGGACACAAATCATAGAAATAATACATAAAATTATGTATAATTAAACTAACTAAGAAAAATTAAATCACTTACCAGAGGACTGTACGTGGTAGCGACCAGGACGCATACTCCCACCATAAATGACGCTCAGACACTAAACAAATTCGAGTCCCGCCGCCGTTCTCAACGCTGTTACCAACTTCACACTGATTGCGTTTCATTTCACGCTAAACAACGTTTGTAAACATAACAGTTTTTTTTTATTGTAGCTTAGAATTTTTAGCAGGGGACTGTTTGAAAAAACTCCGGACAGGATTTACGTGACATTATTAAATTTAAAAAATACGTAAAGAAACCTAGTTTTATGGAAAAAACATAAATGGACTATTCTATTTTAGATGTTAATTGCCAAGTTTATGTAGGGTTGATAAGTTTTTTTCAAATATTATCTCAAAGTGGGAAATGTGGGAATGGGACAGCCAGGGGACTGTGTTTTTAGAGCTTCAATAATTTCTAGAAAAAAAAGTAACGTTGTTATCGTCCTAAATACAAATGCGCTATAAAGCTCAAGTGTTTTATTTAAATTAAGAGTGATAGTTATTTATTAAATTATATTATTTAAAAAAAAAACTCGGTCCGGACAGGCTTTTACGAGTTTACAGAGAATCACCCATATAACACAATGTAAATACAATTATGAGAACATCTGTCACTGAATAGTGTTAATTATTCAGAACTTATACTAAATCGTCTTGAAACTAACGCAATTTTCAGATTTTCAATTCAAACTTCATAAAAACAAATAAAAAAAAAAACATTGCTCCTCTTGATTTATTACTTGAACAGGTCAATTGTTATCTGAGTTATATCCTTGAATTTAGATAAACCTATTGGATGACCAATTAGGGTGCTTGCTTTGACATTATGGGTCCCAGGTTCAATTCCTGGCAGATCAAATTTGGAAACGAACTTTCAAAGTTGACTCTGGTCTTTTTTTGGAAAGTAGTGGCAGGGCACACTGTGCTCTCCAATTATTTGGACAGCCCGTCTGGCTTACAAAAAACCACTGTGAAATAACACCATGTGTGCTGTTGTGTTCAGTGAGTGAGTAAGGGATGCCAGAGTCCATTTGCCTATCCCTTCCTAATATCTTATCCTTAATCCTATTATGGTCAGCAGCGCACTTGCACTTGCTGTGACGTTGCTTGTGTTATATGTGATGGTAGCCACCTACAATCAAGTGGACTGTCAGCTTGTCGACCTTAACAACTTACAAACTCGGAAAAACTTACATTTTCGATGAGATAAGTTAAAATAATGCAAGTTTTTGTAAACTTGAACTAAGTCTGTTTTGATTTGTAAAACATGCACACGACAAAACGTCATAAAATGAAAAAATAACTCACTTTTCCCTTAAATAAGTGCTTATTGTGGTACATAGCGTTCCTATACGTTAAGGTTCTAACTTCATCCTTTAGCATCTCCTCGTGTATGCCGAAATGGGCGTACGAATCAAAATAATAATCCCTGGAGGTCATTTCCTCCGCTGTTACGTTTTTATCGGGTCCTATAATATATTATAAAGTATATTACAACAAATCCCACGAAAATGAACGAAACAATAAAACACGTTTTTGGCCAAGCGCCGGTATGCGATCCGAACAAAAAACCAAACGCAATTCAATCATTCTACTTACCATTCTCCAGAACTGGGGTCGAAACAGCAGAAGTGCCTTCTTGTGCAACATCCATACTTTCCATTTTGATGATGGGTCAAGTACAAAAGAAACAAGAAGAAATCTAATTATAACCTATAACTTGTCTCGCCTATAACAAATCGATCTTTGACTATAATACACAAGGATCACGATATTTCGTTTAAAGCTAATACAAATAACTTACGTTTTATCGCTAATTTAGAAGACTTACTTAAAAGTATCACAATTGTTTTATAAGAAAACTGAGAATAAGTTTTTCCAATCACCTTCTCGCTTCCTTCCCTTCGAGCTTTTTGCTTTTTTTTTTTCAAGCAAAAGTAACCATAGAGAATTCTTTAAGTAAATGCATAGAATACACAGATAGAATAATAACCAAAGCAAGTAATATAGATTTTTGCCATTATCTATCAATTGTGGCTTGGTTACTGAGGAAAAAATTTGAAAAATTTAGAACAAAATAAATAAAGTCAGTTTCAATACATTTTTACTTATATTTCTGTAAAATAAAGTAAAATTAGCTAAATTTTAAAGATAAATCGTAACCGTAGCCTATGCGAAACCAAGCCATGTACTCCAATATTGAACATAGCATAGTATGGATGGGTCTATGTGGGTGTAGTGAAGTACCACCAATAAAATACTACTTTTAGTATTCTGTGCTTTTAGTGACAACGAATATATGTGTAATCTCAATTCGATTAAAATGGATGATTACAATTTAAAATTCTAAAATATCTTTAGGTCGAATAGTGGTAACATGTATATATTTTTTAAGGGCTACACACTGGCTGCAAAGTACCTAATATTATTATCATACAAAGTAATTTATTACTGTAGCATTTCCTTAGCTATTTTTTTTATTAAAGATGGGTTTGCTCTTGGCCAGCATCTACCCATGTAGGAAAGTGTATTAATTATAGGTGATGTAATTAAATAAAATTACATTTCTTTAAGCCATTATTTAATAGACATATTTGACAAGACCTTCGACATCACAATGACCATAGATACTATACTATAACATCCCCCTTATTAAGCAAGAAGAAATTAACAAAAGAACAAATTATAAATTCAATCTTATGGGTGGCTTAATTAGTCTACCTGCCCTAGTATGAACCTGTGGTGCAGTCTGTGTTGGTGTAACTAGAGAAGTACTTTGTACTACCTGGGATGTAGTCGCAATGCAGTGACTCCCGTCTTCTCCTGCATGACACGATGGTGAGGACACCGACTGAGATTCATAATTAGTAGGTACTGACCTTGGGACCAGAATATGTTCTCTATTTCGCCGACCGATGAATCCATCTGAACCACTAACTATATACGATCTCGGTTCTGGACAAATGTCTTTTATTTCTCCAGGAACCCAGACGCTTTCAGGAGTTCTCTTATAGTATACATTTTCTCCTTTCTTAATCTCTTTTACTGATCTTGTTTTCCTATTATAATATTTTTTAGCCTTTTCTTGATTTATCTTTTTTGATTCTATATGATCTTCGAATTTAACTACTTTAGGACGTAACTTCTCTGTAATGATAGGCAACTGAGTTCTTAAACTACGTGACATTAACAACTGTGCTGGAGAGGCAAGATTTCCTCTTGGGGTATTTCTGTACTGGAGAAGTGCTAGATAAGGATCTGAACCTGATTCGTCACACTTTGTAAATATTTTCTTACAAATTTTAACTCCGGATTCTACCAAACCATTTGATCTAGGTAAGTATGGACTGGAAGTGGTATGTTTAATATCCCATTCAAAGTTAAACTTTTTAAAGTCTGCAGAGTTGAATGGCGGACCATTATCAGACACAATTTCGTGTGGAATACCATGACGACTATATATAGGTTTCAAGGTATTTATAAGGACATTAGCACTAGTTGAACTAACGCGACTAACCTCAAAGTAATTTGAATAGTAGTCTTCAACTATGAGATAGGTATCATTTTTGTATGACATGTAATCAATTCCAAGTTTATTCCATGGAAGAGTAGGTAACGCATGTGACATAAGAGGTTGTGGAGGATTTGAATTCCTATGTGATATACAAGTAGGACATGAATCTACTAAATTTTTAATATCACTTGACATGAACGGCCAGAAAACATTTCCTCGAGCAAAAGACTTAGAACGCTCTACCCCTAAATGACCACTGTGTATGATTTTAAGTATGTCTGGTCGGATCTTTATTGGAATTACAATACTGCTACTTCTAAACACTATATCATTTTCAGTATGTAAATCATATCTGTACTGCCAGTATTCGCGTACTTGTAACAAAACCTGTTTCTTGTTAGCAGGCCAACCTTCATAACAATATTTTTTCAAGATTTGCATACTCTCATCAGAATTTGTAGCATCTTTCAGCCACTGAAGACGTTCAGGTGACACGGGTAATGTCTTAATAAGCATATTGACATGAACAACGATGTCTTCATCGAGTTCATCTATTTTAGTTTCAGATAACGCAGCTCTAGACAAAGTATCTGCAATGAACATTAATGAACCTTTTTTGTAAATGACATTTAAGCTATAAGCTTGAATTCTTAACATCATTCTTTGAAGTCGAGTAGGTACTTCTGAAAGTGGCTTTTTAAAGAGAGTTATTAGAGGACAATGATCAGTTTCAACAGTTACTGTTTGGCCATATATAAATTGGTGAAATTTTACACAGGCAAAAACAATAGCATAAAGTTCTTTTTCAATTTGGGCCATTCTTTGCTGAGACTCTGTTAAAGATTTAGACGCATAATATATAGGATGATTATTTTGTAGCAACACAGCGCCAACTGCTGTACTACTAGCATCCACTGACATAACAATCGGAACATTGACATCAAAATGTGATAAGACTGGGGCATCACAAATAAGACTTTTAAGACGATTGAAAGTAATCTCATAGTTTTCATCCCATGTAAAGACAGAATTTTTCTTTAATAAGTCTCTTAAAGGACCAATTTCTTTAGCCAAATTATTAATAAATGGGCCTAAATAATTGATCATGCCTAAAAACCTTTGAAGATCTTTAGCACACTTTGGCGAAGGCATTTCTTTAATAGCTCTGATTTTTTCTTTGTCAGGAGTAACTCCTTGTGCTGAGAATACGTGACCTAAATATTTAATTTCTGTGACAGCAAATGTACACTTGGCTTTATTAAATTTAACATTTACCTGTTGTGCTTTTTCGAAAACCATTTTCAAACGTTCGTTGTGTTCTTTTATTGTTGAGCCAGATACTAATAAATCATCACTATATACTGTTACACCCGGTATATCACCAAATGTTTCAGTCATTATTCTATGAAAATATTCGGGAGCACAACTAACTCCAAACGGTAAACGTTTAAATCGATACCGGCCAAATGGAGTGTTAAAAGTAGTGAGGTATGAACTCTCTTCATTAAGACGACACATCCAAAATCCACTGCTGGCATCTAAAGTCGAATAATATTTTGCGCCTGCTATTTTAGAGCGAACTGCGTCGACAGTTGGTATTGGATAATGACTACGACATATTGCTTGGTTTAAATTTCTAGGGTCAAGGCAAACCCTTAATTGAGCATTTCGACCATTTTCTTTTTTCTTTTCGACCAGAATGAGAGAACTTACCCAGTTTGTTGGCTCCGTGACTTTTGTGATGACATCCATCTGCTCCATTCTGTTCAGTTCCTGTTGTAGTCTTGAATATAGTGCAAAAGGTACCTTCCTCGGTGCATCAACTTTCGGTGGTACATTTGGATTGACTTCGATGCTGCACTCTCCTGGTAGACAACCTAGACCGTTAAATAAATGTTCATATTTGTTAAGTATATTTTTTACATCTTTATCATTTGAGAGTGAGTTTGACATTTGTTGTGACTGTTCAGGCAAAGACACATTGACATGTTTTTGGCTTTGGTTAGGCTTAATGACTGGTTTATTTAAAGACTGGTTTGAATGACACGGCTGTTCAATGCTGAACACCCTTTTAACTAAACCTAGTTCCGTGCATGTATCTTTACCCATGACAGTAGGTGATGATACCTTAGAAATTATAAATCTTATTGGCTTAGTGACGTAAGTATTGTTTACATATAAATTACATCTCAAAATTGTTTCCCCTACGACTTCAATATTATTACCGCTGTATGATGATATTTTGGCCTGACATTTGACTATGTTATTGTCAACATTAAGACTATTGTACACACTCAAAGACATGACATTAGCATCACTACCAGTATCGAGGATGCAATTGATGTTTACGTTATTTATAGTAAGGTTTACTATCCAATCTGACTGTGACAACTGACTTGATTTGATGTGGCCTATGAAAAAATTACTTGTATCAATACCGACCTCGGACTCCTTTGTATCTTCTATATAGTTCACACGATTAAATCTACATAATCTTTGATAATGACCAATCTTAAGACATTTATGACATTTGACATTTGCGGCTGGACACTTGTACCGATGAATTTGACCACATTTACCACAATATCTTGGCTGAGATTTCTGTGATGACTGCAAACTATTTGTTGACTGTGACCTTCGATTTGACTGTGATCTCTGAGTTGACGGCGACCTGTTTCCTGCTTGCGAGCGACGATTTGAGTGAAATTTTTGACTGTGTTGTTGAGATGAACGTGACTGATGATTGGATTGAGACATATACATGACAGCGTCTCCTGTTTCATGCTGTATTGATAAGTTTTGATTTCTAGCAATCACAATGCTTTTGGATAAATTGATTGCTGCATCCAAAGTCAGATCATCTTGCATGAGTAGTCTTTCTCGGATATGACTGTACTTGGAATGCATGTTACAAATAAACATTGACTTAATCAATCTGTCCTGCAGCGATCCAAAGTCACAAGATTGGCTCCGCGCACGCAAATTTGTAACAAATTCCTCCAATGTTTCGTTTTCGTCTTGTTTGTACGTGAAAAAATTGTGACATTCATACGTAATATTAGTTTTCGGAATGAAATAATTGTGAAATAGATCTAGTAATTCTTTGTACGAAATTTTTTCTTCATCTTTTTGAAACGAGTTAAATATGTCAACACCACGTTCTCCAATTAAATGTAAAAATAATGCTACTTTCCGTGCATCCGATTCTTCGTCCAATGATGAAGCTCGTAGATACAATTTAAAAGATTGTATCCATTTTTTCCAATTTTCCGCCATATTGCCGTGTACGTTCATACAAACGCAACCCATTCCCATAGCGGGTTTTCTTTGCATTTTGACTTCTTGCTCCAGTGCTCCGCCTGGCATTTTCACTTACTTCTGACACCATGTATTAATTATAGGTGATGTAATTAAATAAAATTACATTTCTTTAAGCCATTATTTAATAGACATATTTGACAAGACCTTCGACATCACAATGACCATAGATACTATACTATAACAGAAAGATGATGCCAACGATGGAACGAACTCACCCAGAAGATGCCTATTCACTCGAACCTTGAAAAGATTTGGATTGTATGAGCTCGGAAATACAGACGCAGGCAGTGAGGTCCAACCCTTAGTGTAAAAGTGTGGTAGTGTGCATTATAAAAGATGTTTAAAGGCGCTTGGTCCGAATTAGAGGGATTTCGACAAAGTGAGGATAGTAACCAGCCGTACATCTGCATATCCGATGGAAAGGGGAAGGCGGTATGATCTCATGCAGCTCCCGAGCACACTCTCCGAAGTACATCTTATAGAATACACACAGACAGACAATTTTGCGTCTATGTGCTAGGCTCTGTAGCTTAGTTCTTATTATTGTACCCGGTGCCAATACCGAGTCGAGTGAGGCAAGTTGGTATTTTGCTGAGCCATCTCAAAGGTGACAGCAATACACCATGCAAGATCGGACTTGTGCCTTATACAAAGAGAAGGAGCTGTCCAGATGTGAAGCATCGCGTCATCCTATTTAGGATGTCCAGCTTTTTGGCCGCTGTTTGGGCTTTGGACTTGACAAAAGTACCGAAGTTGAGATTTGAGCACAACCTCATGTACGGATGCACCTCGGAAAATTGGAGCCAAGTCGAAAAAGCTCCTTTTCGCAAAGAACAAACACGGCTTTTTATATTATTTAAAAGGCGAGATTATAAGTTTAGTGTCCGTGCTCAGGGGCGCAAGGGGACACATCTGGCAATATTTCTCATCGATTCCTATGATCGTAAGTATGCCGAGATTCTAGTGGCGTATAGAATGTGTTCTTTTAAATATTAAGAGATCGTGGACTGTTTTCATATAGGTAAATAATTCTTTCAATATTTTATCACAGGTTTCTTACACTTCAATAAACTTTTTAGTATCTGGACTCTTGTTTATTTATTTATTGTATGGTAAAATTATAAAATCCCACGTGTAATGTCCAAACTGTACCAAATAACGTTAGTGCGTCGAGAATATTCAGGGTGGCCAAACGGTGGTACAAATACATAACTACTATTACGTGATTATCAGAAAACATTGAGCCACTCAATTGTCACGTGACAGCTGCGATGCTTTGCTTTATGTATATAAACAAAGACCTATGAATTAAATTAAAGGACACCATCTTGTTTAGTAATAAAATGCTGTCATCTTATTAAGTGAAAGATTTCCTTTTGATTCATCGTTTTCTTTCAATTTTCTTTATTAAAATAAAAAATCTTGTTGAGGACAAAATAAAAGAAAACGCTGCTTGTTATTTTAAAACTTTTACATTTTTACATGTGCTTTTTCTATTCGGTATTATCATCTACTGATAATACAAATTTGTGGAGTTCAATGGACTTTTGTCTTGACAGTTAATTGAAATTTATTTATAATTGTTATCGTAACACGCATAAAATTATTAAACGGACATGTACCATAGGATCTTATCAGATTGAAGTCGCCTTAAAAACATTATCTATTTTTATTCACTTCCTTTTTATATAAACGTGTTAAATACGTTTATATAAAAACGTTGTTTTTTACAAGTTTTGTTTCGATAGGTTAAAAAAACAATAAACTCTTAAATATCGATTTTTTTTACGATAAACATCTATTCTGGTAGTAATTATTTTGCTTTCTACAATTTGCGCATAATAAACAAAGACCACATCGAATGGCGATGTAATGGCCGGCGTCGAATCGGCCGGCGCTGAATTGGCTTGGCGCTGAATCGGCGGCGGCGAATAGGCGGCGGCGAATAGGCGGCGGCGAATCGGCGGCGGCGAATCTGCGGTGGCGAATTGGCGGCGACGAATCGTCCCATCCCGTGGTATTCGGCGGTATAGCGTGTAACTTTTTTATTGGTAAACCGATTGGAATGAAACAAACACTAAATGTTACGGGAAGCTTGCTACAATGCATCAGTGAAAACCGCATTTAAATCGGATAAGTCGTTTCTCAAATTAGCATACAAAAACGCACAGAAAACAAATATTCTACATGTAAAAACAATTTTTTCGACCTCGGTAACATATAGTACAAGTGTACAAATTGTTTTTTGAAATAATATTTAATGCACAGACACGGCTCGTTTACGATTTTATGTATGTATACAATAGAAAAATTGGTATTATCAATATTATCAATCATTTAATTAGGTGACTAGAATTTTAATTGGTTTATACTCTTAAGTTAGTTTGTAAAGGTCGATTACAATGTAACATATTATTGATCCAAGTTGGCCTCTAGCAACTCTCAAATTAAGTACCTAAGCTACTTACATCGAAAATGATAGGAAAATCCTACATGGAAATTTCTCGAGTTACATTCTAGGTAATAACGACACGCAATTTCAAAGCGACATCCCATGAGTAAGTATAGTGTAATTTAAAAAATAGACATTCTCCTATCCCCTCATTATCCTTATCCTTTATCCTGTACAAATTAGGCACTAAAATAAGTAAGTATATAAGTAATTAGATCATTAGGACTTTTAACAATTTAATAATTTAATTAAACATAATTTCTGCACTCAAAATTATTGTACCTAAATAGTAAGTAAGTACATGGACAACACTTTTGGCGAAATTAAGAATACTCTTACGAAATTAGATTCTAACGAAAGACCATCGTGATATATTAGCATATGAAAAATGCCTCTGAAACTTTTATTGAAATGAAGTTAATATTTGTTGCAGAGCAGATAAATGATGGGTTAAACGACTTCTCGAATGAAGGCCACTAATTGGAAAAGGCAGCGTGGGACGCCATGCGACCTGATGAATGGACGACCTGAAAGGCTTCGCTGGAAGCGGCTGGATGTAAAGCACAGAGGACTGTGCACGGTGGCGAGCCTTGGGAGAAGCCTACATCCAGCAGTGGGGAGACACAGGATAATGATGATGATGGAGATGATGGTGATGAAGACGGTGAGTGTGGTAGTGGTGGTAGTGGTAGTGGTGGTGGTGATGATGATAGTGATGATAAAGATGGTGGCGGCAGTGGTGATGATGATGGTGGTGGTGATTGGTGATGGTGATGAGGACGGTGATGGTGATATTGATAGCTGACTTGCCATTTAGGCTCGTAACTTCTGAGACATAACTATGAGACCAGAGTATAGCAGACTAAGAGAAATTGATCTACAGTTGAATTAGCTAGGAATCGAATCCGCAGTCTCTCACTACACTAACCACTCAATCAAAGAGCTATTCAAATTTAGACACTTTTAATAAAGCGACTTTCTTAACAAAACTTTTAAGGACGCCCTAACAAAAATTCCTTTACAGCTGATATAAAATCAGATAGGTAATAAATTTGTGATTTCGCTGTGTGACATTTGAAATATGTGGGATTGTAACAATTTTTATCATTTGCTTATCGTTTACGATAATAGCAGCTTCGAGCGTTAGTTAGGACTCGATTATTATAGTGCAAGACCAGTAGATATATACAGTGCGAACTGCGAATGGTCAGTGCATGCGTTAGAGCGGACGTGGGTGAACGTGTATTTTGCAAACCGTTCCGCATACTTGCATATCGTGACTGAGACTACTAACTTGATTTTAAAGCAAACCATATAAATAAATATACAATTATGTCGCAATAAAATTGTCAGTGAGTCGTGCTGTTGTCCGTGACAAATAAGATACCTGTTTGCACCGCGAACAACATTATTGTGGTATTGTAACTATTTGTTTTAAAAATATATAATCGAGTGATTTTACATTCTGTATACGATTCTATTCGTGTCTTTTCGTGACTTACAATAAGCTTTTTTTGTCATTGAGCTATATAGGAAACCAGCGATCCGAGCCTGCCTCACCGGCATTCGATTCTACACAATCTTCAAATACATAAACTTCCAACGTTTACAGCTTTTCCATTAGTGAAAATGGTAACAAAATCCGTTGCCTGGTTTACAAGTAAGCGTGGAATGTGTAAACGGCTTAAATATGTGGGACAGTTTACAGCACAAGTGCTTTTATCTTATTTTACGATCTATTTTATAAAAATAATGCTTTTTGTACTTATATCCGTTTAAGTGCAGATTAATTATATACTTTTTTTTTATATGTTAAGATCGGCAGACAGGCTGACGGTCCACTTGATAGTAGGTGGCTTCTGCCGCCATAACACAAGCAACGCCATAGGTGCTGTAAGTGCGCTGCCGACTACAGTAGGATCAAGGATGACTGATTGGGAAGGGTAAGGGAAATGAGCCCGGAGCATCCCTTACTCATTCACCGAAACACAACAGCACACAACACAACAGCACACGTGCTGTTATTTTACGGTGGTCGTCTGTAAGGGGTTGGTACTGCCGCCAGACGGGCTGCCCAAATGACTACGAAACACAGTGTGCCCTGTCACTACTTTCTAGATCCAGACCAGAGCTAATTTTGAAAAATTCATTTCCAAAGTTGACCCGTGAACCCTAAAACAGAGCGTTAAAGCAACAACCTTAACCACTCGTCCAACGGGCTCGTCGTCAGTTCTTGTAAAGCTAAACACATCAAAAAAGTCTAAGCAACACATACAAATTTCAATTTTACAGTGTGTTTTCGCATTAAATCCTTAGTGTTTTCTTATTTATATTAATTTTTAATGCTTTTTTGATATTAAACCTCAATTGTTTTTTTTTATTTCTTTACGAGTAAGTACTGTATGTACGTACATACGTAGTACAAAGTAAGGTGCCTAATCAACTAAACTTAAACTAAAATTGCATAAATTAATACAAAGTGTGGCCTCCTCTGTTATTAAGAACTTGCTGGCACCGATTTTATTCATAGAATCGATGAGACTGTTAATGTTATCCTGCGGCAATTGTTCCCAATGAAATTTTAGTAAGTCCATCAGTTGTTGGGTAGTTGTCACTCCATCCAAGTCCTTTAAAACACGTCTCTGGAGCATGTCCCATGCATGCTCGATGGGGTTGAGGTCTGGCGATTGTGCAGGCCAAGGCAATACCAGGATGTTTTCCCTTGCCAAGTACTCCCGTGTGTGCAAAGCTGTATGCGAACGCGCCTTGTCATGCATCAACGTGAAACCGGAGCCAAGCGTTTGTCGAATGGACGAACATATGGCCTTAGAACATCCTCAACGTAATTTACAGCGTTCATGTTACCATTTACAAAAACGAGCTCAGTTCGTCTGTTCTTTATAATACCCGCCCATACCATAACTGTTGAGCCGTTGTATGGATGCACTTCCTGAACGCACCTCGGTCTTTCAGTATTTCCAAGACGACGGTACACTCTTACCCTTCTAGTATCAGGCTTGAACCCAAATCGAGACTCATCGCAAAATAAAATTTTATCCCATTGTTCCCGGGTCCATGTAATGTGTTCCCTACACCATTCATTGCGACGAGCGCGATTCCCGTGACGTATCGGTTAGCACCTAATTGGCCGTCGTGCTCGTAGGCAATACTCATGCAGTCGATTTCGCACAGTTTGGCAGCTAACAACAACACCACATGAATTTTGTAGCCTTAAACCTATCTCTCGGGCGGTTAACATCGGCTGGCGTCTTGCAGTCAGTTGTATGTATCGATCTTGACGTGTGGTTGTACACCTTTCTCGACCTGGGTGCTGCTCAGCATGATCTCCCGTGTTAGTGTAACGCTGATGAAGACGGCAAATAACGCTTCTGTTGACACCAAAATATCGCGATCCCTGAGATTGACTTCTTCCCGCTTGCAACATCCCTACAGCTCTTTGCATTTCATCTGCGTTCAAATGACGTCGCTCCATGACGTAAAAAATGTCTCAAAATCCAAATTTGTTCAAAACTTTTTTCAATTTATTATTTAAATCATAAAATTGATACAGAATACTAAATTTTAATAAGCAAAGAAAACGCTATAAAATTCGGACAAATGCATTCGCTTTTGAATTTGTGAAAAAAAAAACAAATGATACTCGATTTTTTTTTTTACAACCAGCCAGTATGTCCTCTAGATCAAAAAAGTTTACATAGGTATTACCTACTTGGTAAGAAATTATATAATAATTGATTAATAATTTGAAATAGTATGTGTTGCTTAGACTTTTTTGATGTGTTTATTTTCACTATGACTTATAGAATTCATTCCTCAAGATCAATTGGTTTTTTTTTTCATTTGTTAATTCACACTAAAGAGGATACAAGGTTTAAAAAAAAAATCGTATTTTCAACAAACTTCTGAAGTCCGAAATTCGAGTAAAAGTAACCTGATGGTTAAACGTCATTAGATTATTATGAGCATTGCGCGTATACTAAATTTCTCTCATTTATTTTATTACATTTTATGAAATTGACGATGATTTTTTTTTAAATACCATCGAAAATGAAGTATCTATGAGAATATAGTTAATAAGTTTTCTCGTAGTGTAACCTTAAGTGAAAAAATATCTAACTGATAGTGACACTGCATCTAAATCTTTGCGTGGTTTATAAGTTAGCGGATATACGATTCTCCGCTACGTCTGTTTCAAGTACACACAGACTCAATTCATAAAGCAGGACCTTTAAGACTATAAAGCATAATTGGAATTAAATTTTCCCATTAATCAAGTGTCGCGATAATTACACATTATCAGCAACAATACAAAAATGTGTAACATCTAAAGTTGTGCAAAATTACAACTGTTTACATAATTTATTGCGGAACTCACAAAAATAGTTTAAGCAATGCGTAGAAAACGTCGAAAGTAAATAAGATTAAATTAAGTATGTGAGTTTTTTGTCAGTTTGCACGCGGCAAACACGACGTCTTATTGCCAATTAGGAACACCATATTACTTATTACAGGTTTATTTAACTGCTTATCTTGTTGAGACACAATTATCTACACAGTGTAAATAAAATTAACTGTCGCATTAAATTTGTAAAAATTTGAATTTATAAAAGGACAATCAAAATAAATAGGTCTGGGTACCTACCTAAGTTATACCTACGGCTACAGGGGGCCCCGACGCATGCAACCAAAAATTTGTAAAATTATCTAAAATCTCACGCTAATTTTAGAAATTAGCTTGCGGCCTTTGTTTCTAAGAGTTTAGAATCTAAATGCATTGCGTCTAAAACCATGCGAGCTTATTTGTTTCTTTTGTAAAATAATCTTTTCACTCCGTTTGGCTCGCTTCGACAATATTTGATACAGCGGGCCCATCTAGGGCAACTTACACCACTATAGTCGTATATGTAGGAATATACCTGATGAAACTAATAAGTTCGTACTTCGTACATACCTGACGAGACTCATGAGATGACACAGTAATACAGCAATCATAAACTGGTATTCGGTATAGTGCCTAACTTTTTGTGTTTGTAAACCGATTGGAATGAAACAAACACTAATGTTACAGGAAGCTTGCTATAATACATCAGCGAAAATCGCATTCAAATCTGTTTAGACGTTTCTGAGATTAGCGTGCACAAACGCACAGACAAACAGACAAAAATTTTAAAAACCTCGGTAACATAAGTAGGTAATACAACGCGTACAACTTGGTTCCTTGAAAAAATATTTAATGTACAGATGATACAGCTTGCGTTTACGATTTTATTATATGTCTAGGTAAGGCTAATCTTTTACTACTTACATGTATTAATTATATACTTTAACTAGCTTGTGGCCGCGACTTCTTCTACGTTGAAAAATTAAAAATATAACACCTTAAGGCGACGCCAGCCCCTAATGATAAAAAAATCCACTTATTTGTAACCGTTTTCCTTTTAAATTATCATAATAATTATAATTTAAAAAATACTTAAATCATCTGCTGGATATATGAAAGGGTATCATCATAATTATTTTTTAAATTATATTTATTTATATATAAAAAAATTACTAAGTTGCGGTCTAATATCGATGTTGTAACCGTGCGATTTGCTTAATAATCAATATTTTAAATAGCTAATTCTTAAGATAAATTATAAAATCAACTATCTGAAGTCTCATCAAAAGAAAAATTTGAATTATACTTTATTTAATTTTTAAATAGATATTTCCGAGATTTGTAATAATAATAATAATAATAATAATTCATTTATTTGCTTAAAACAAATTAATTAATTAATTTATTGTAAGTAGCGACTCCCCCTCAGCAGTCCCGTCAATTCAGTGCGGGACGAGTTTTGCGGCTGGAGTCGCCTGAATGTTAAGGCCTAACATATTTTACTTCATTTTAATTACCGAGTCGAGTCAGATTTGAATGGGTGGTTCCTGATTGCTCCAAATATGTCTGTGCTCCAAATGTAATCCGCTCCAAAATAATATTTCATACTTCACCTCCAACTAACTCCAAAAGATTATAACGCTTGACGAAGAGGTGACTAAAAAAGTTTTAGACAATTTTAATCTTATTTAGGTTGACACATCGAAATAATATAACATGCATTCCAGTTCATTGGGTTGGCCAAACATAATGTAGTTGCATTAACGTCAGACTCAAGAACAAAATATCATTTTGCACGTCTCTGCAAGTATGTGTTACTCGTTTCTTGCGGTCAATAACATTGAAACGCTAAACGTGCATAATATACACATGAAAACAAAGAAATATTCACTGCACAAAAATATTTGTATACTAATACGAATACCAAAATCGAAATATTCGTGAATATTTTTGAGCAAAAAAAAAAACAACTAAAATAGTATTTCATGTTTCATTTTTGTTAAATAATACTAAATATTTTTTTCTATTTTTATTAAATAACTAGCTGTGCCTGCGACTTCGTACGCGTGGTATTCGGAATAGTGCTTGACTTTTTTGTTTGTAAATCAATTGGAATGAAACAAAATGTTACGGGAAGCATGGACCAGTAATGAAACCAAGATATTCCAAGATTCTTAGAAACCAATAAGGCTTCGAATTTTGTATTTAGGAAAACTGCATTACTTATTTTTAAACCACGAATCGCACCCGTTAAATCTCTGTAAAAAATACGCAATTATTGTTATCACCGTTGATAGTCTGGATCATGAGGAACAAATTTTGCCATTGAACCTTGTATGAATAATAACTGCTCGCTGATAAACAAAAATGTCTACAATTTAAATAATTTAATCAGTTCATAATGAGTCACTACCTATATACCTACCAGTACCAGCCATGCACAGTATTGACAAGGTCTTTGGTCGAGTGAGGTCTTGGTTAAGGCGCTTGCCTTAGTTTCAGTAGTGATAGGACACATACGCGTTTCGCGGTACTAAATTGGGCAGCCCGTCTGACGGCAGTAACTATTAACCCCCTTACAGAAGACCAGCGTGAAATAACAGCACGTGTACTGTTGTGTTTCGATGAGTGAGTGAGGGATGCCAGAACCCACTTTCCTATGCCTTTCTAATCCTTTCTAATCCTAAGGCCGGCAGCGCCCTTGTAGCACCTGTTTGTATATGATAATTAGTGACCGTAGCCACCTACCATCAAGGGACAAACTTCACATAAAAAAGGTTTATTGATTTTAGTAAGCACCGTACACGGTCATAATACTAATTTCTTCAAAATTATTTCACAAAGAATGTCTATAGTTTAATTTATAAATAGCCTTATTTACTGTACAAAATATTGTTTCTATATCGGCGAAATAATCCCAAAGATTCCCGATAGGGTCAACTTTGAAAACGGACTTTTTAAATTTGGCTCTGGTCTGGATCTGGCAAATAGTGGCAGAGCAACTGCGTTTCCCAGTCATTTGGGCAGCCCGTCTGGCGGCAGTAACCACCCCCTTACAGAAGACCACCGTGAAATAACAGCACGCTATAGGACGTGATACCTAACTGTACTGTGAAAATTGCTGAAGTTACCAGCCTTGAGTGGCTTTAACTGTCAGTTTCCTAAAGTACCATCCTAATCGCAAATGCTGCAGAACTAAGACTATTCTATTCATGCCAGCCTTGAGTGGCTATGTAATCTGTGAATTGCCTTATCTTTTTAATCGCAAACTCTGCAAAACTACTACACAAAATGAAATTGCGACTAAACGCGCCTTCTGATTTGTACCTACTAATGTCCCATTTTACCCGATTGCGACTCCACCCAATAACCAAGCCAGTGTTGTAGCTAATTAATTAGCCCGCCACTTACGTAAAGGTGCTCCCACTAATACACTAAAATCGTTCCCAATAAACGTGTATAGTAACCATAAGTTAAAATTCCGAGTAAAGAGAATATTGTACATTGTAATGTGTAAATCAATACTACAAAGATAATAAAAGCACGCATTAATTCTTCAATAGGTATAGTAAAAATACATTTTCAATAATAAAAATAATTTGACACTGAATCGTGATTTTAATATTAGTTAGTTACTAATGAAATTTTAACGCCATTTTGGACTCATGCTTTTAAAGCTAAATTAGAATCAGATATGTAAGTAGGTGAATACAAATGGGTGAAGGAAAATTTAAAATACTTTTTTAACATAGTTAGACGCCATACTCAGTTTTTTTCACTCTATCGAATGCTTAGAGTAGGTAGATTGTATATATTGAATTATATTGAATATATATAGATTGTAACATAAGGGAAACTTCTTCTGTATTAATTCAATTCAATTCAATTATTTATTTTGTGACCATAGGTTAATATACATTTGATGAAATTTAAAATTATTAAACATTAATAAAAATAATAATAAAAAAATAAATAATAATAATAAAATAATAATTAATAAAAAGTTTTAATTCACTTCGACTTAGTTTTAACAGTCTAGATGTCTAGATTAAACCAATCGGCCCTTAGGGGCCATAACAATTTAAACAAAAATCTATGAAATATGAAAATAATGTTTTGTACCAATTATACCAATACCAAACGAATCGGTAGACAAACAATTTGTAAATACGTAATAGTGAAAAAAAGGTCTTTGCGAAACTATATCTATAATAACCTACAATTATAAAATAATTTCGGTTTTTCCCCTAATTTCTTCTAAACCACCCAACTGATTTTGATAGGGTTTTCACTAATGGAAAGAGCGATAAACGAGAAAGGTTTATGTACATATGTATATAATTTACAGAAAAAAATGTATCCGTGCGAAACCAACAGCGGTTCGCTAGTAGAATTATTAATTTAAACTGAATATCAAATGTTGAAGACCGGACAAGGAATTGATTTCGATATTTATTAATTATTTTTATTTTTTTAAATGTTATTCTGCTTTTATTTTCCCTTAAATCATTATTCCGCAACAAAACATGCACATGAATCAGCGCTCCTCGCATCATATTGCATAATTACGCATGGCGTTAGCTAAATTGGAACTAAATTGGAAATTGGAAGCTAAATAATTTCGGAATTTGTTTAACTAATCACTTATTAGCAGTGTGTGTAATCACATTTTATTTAATAAGTTTTGATTATCTATATCTACCTATACATATTGTAAATTTAAGTCGCTGTCCGCGTCTGTCTGTTTCTCTCCTAACTTAAGTTAACTCAACTTAACTTTAAGTATAGTGGCAGGGCACACTGCGTTTTCGCAGTCATTTGGGCAGCCCGTCTGGCGGCAGTAACCACCCCCTTACAGAAGACAATCGTAAATAAATCATCATCGTAAATAACAGCACGCGTGCTGTTGCGTTTCGGTGAGTGAGTAAGGGATGCTAGACCCCATTTTCTTATCCTCCTCCTAATCTAATCCCTTATCCTTATTCCTACTGCAGTCGGCAGCGCACTTGCAGCAGCTTTGGGGTTGCTTGTGTTATAGGCGACGGTATAGCCACCTACCATCAAGTGGACCGTCAGCCTGTCTGCCGACCGTAACATACCACTAGCCTAGCGCAAAAAGCATTAAACGAGGAAGTGTTATGTATATAATTTGCAAAAAAGTGTCACCCTTGCGAAGCCGTGAGCGGCGGTCGCTTAATTATGTATGATAATTTAAACGCTTACGGAATGTGGAGATCCATGATAAGCGAAAGTAATCTGGCGGATTAGTAAATTGAAGTGGCAATGGACAGTAGGTTTGTAAGGAGAGTAAAGTACGAAGAACTTCTTTAGCCTGCAAACGCAGCTTAAGAGTCCACCCACAATATGGACAGACGACATAGTTATGGCCGCGAATCGGCGCTAGATCCAGAATCCTTCTGACCACACTATTTGAAAAATAAAGGGGGAGGCGTATGTCCAGCATTAGACGTCCTACAGCTAAGACGATGGTGATGATAATGATTATATGTTGATAAAATCATCAGGAAACCTGATTATGTGAGACTAGCTGGTGCCCTCGACTTCATCCGCGTTCCCTGACAAAATACGTAAAGCAATTTAACGCCTGCCAATCGTAGGATCTTTATTTTTAGCAGGGCCGTCTTTACCCGGGGGTGCAAGGGGTGCGGCGCACCCGGGCGCTCCGCTCCCGGGGGCGCCTGCCGAGCGCTGAGTATTTAGATATTTCATTGAACTTAACGCCATTGCATAGTTTCATATACTTGTTACGACAAATACGTATGCGCAAAATTAAATATAAAAAAAATAGTCATCAACAATAATCATTGTTTTACTTTTATTAAAGCGCCTACACACGGCCCTAAAATTGGTGGCAATATCGGGGAAGTGGTGGGGAGCGCCCTAGATCGCTCCCTTGATCGCCTCATGTGTAGGCAAATCGTAATCAGTTTCCTCCTAACTCTGAAATCGGGTCGGTCGAACCCAGGTTTAGGGGCGATTATCGTCTAGGGAGCGTTGTCGCATCGTGTGTAGCGAAATCGGTGCCGATTTCACCGCAGTGTGTCTGCGAGGGCAGCGGCGACAAGACGTATTTTTGTGTTTTTAATTTGTATTCCGTGCGAAGACATGGCTAAGGAAAAGAAGTGAGAAGTCTGGACGAAAGTCAATGATCTCTTCAAGGAGTTCCTCAACACATTCTATACACATTCTTAAAAAGTTTTCAGCTACTTCCAAATGTATCTCTCCCTTCTAAGGTGTTTCCATCTAGCTACAATATGGGCTTCTTCAAACTAGCAGTAAACAAATTCCTGCAAGGTCGGCAGCGCACATGCACCCCCCCTTTTTTTTACGTTGGGAAATCCATCATGGATACCCAGCAGCGAAAGGGGGACGCTGTGGGTTATGCCGGACTCCTACCGGCTAAAACCCAACAACTTTCTAGCGCGGCCGTAGATGGGCGGGGTCGCAGGAACGTTGTTGAACAACCTCGGCGACCCGCCACGGCTGTTCAGCGCGGGGAGGACTACGCTCCCTGTCGGAACCTCGGCGTACCCAAAAGCGGAGGTACGTCGGCCATCTCGGGGACCTCACAACGGGCGGTAGTCTCCCCTTAGACTACCGCCCAGGTCCTGGTCAAGGGGGAAGGCGGCGGATATAAGATATCCGCCTGCGCTCGAGCCTTCTCCGGCGGATCGACTGGGAGAGAGGATCCTCTTCCCGTTGCCTCTCCGCTGCTTCCTTGCGCGACATGACGTGCTCTGCCCATTCGGGGCAGTCAGCCAAAGTGTGCTGCGCAGTGTCAACCGCTACCACGCTCCTGATATTGCCACAGATTTTAGGGCCGTGTCTAGGCGCTTTTACGCTTTCGGCGCTTGTCATACCGCTCATGATGTGAAAACTAAAATGACTCTTATCACTACACAAATAAAAACGCCTACACACTGCCCTAAAATCGGTGGCAATATAGGGGAAGTGGTGGGGAGCGCCCTAGATCGCTCCCTTGATCGCTTCATGTGTAGGCAAATCGTAATCAGTTTCCTCCTAACTCTGAAATCGGGTCGGGCGAACCCACGATTTAGGGGCGATTATCGTCTAGGGAGCGTTGTCGCATCGTGTATAGCGAAATTTCACCGCAGTGTGTCTGCGACTGCAGCGGCGACAAGACGTATTTTTGTGTTTTTAATTTGTATTCCGTGCGAAGACATGGCGAAGGAAAAGAAGCGAGAAGCCTGGACGAAAGTCAATGATCTCTTCAAGGAGTCTCTCTCTTCTATATCCATTCTTAAAAAGTTTTCAGCTGCTTCCAAATGTCTCTCTCCCTTCTAAGGTGTTTCCATCTAGCTACAATATGGGCTTCTTCAAACTAGCAGTAAACAAATTCCTGCAAGGTCGGCAGCGCACATGCACCCCCCTGATGTTGCTTGTGTCCTTAGGCGACGGTAGCCACCTACCATCAAGTAGACCGTCAGCCTGTCTGCCACCTTTAATAATAATATTTAAAAAAAAGTTCATGGCGTTTCATCAACCAGTTCTTCCTTTTTCGTCTTTGACTTGGTTGAACTGTAGAAAGTGCCAGAGTGATGCCTATTCTCTGATGTTTTGAGAGTGTCAGCGGCATCTTGATAGACGAGCGCTTTGTTGCACGGTCGGTTTCACACTTAGTGGCAGGGACGTGTGTAGAGTAGCGGCCGATTTCATCCCCACTACCACTCTCCCGACATTGCCACCGATTTTAGGGCCGTGTGTAGGCGCTTTAACAATTTTATTAAATGCAACACGCGCGCGGCAAAATCTCTAATCCAAAGATAGTGTATAACCTTTGACACATTGCCGCCCGGTCGCCCGCACTTGAAGCAAAATGATCTCTAAGTCAATAAAATGTAAGTTCATTTGAAATGGGCGCGAGGCGGGGCGCGGCACCTGTGTGTCTGTCATAGGCGAGTAATTGCGCCCTTTGACATAGACGTCCGAGTGGCTGAGGGCGCAAGCTGAGCCCCGCACCCCGGCGCCGAATAGACTTAAGACGGCACTGATTTTTAGATAGCTCGTGCCCGCGGCTTTGCCCTCCTATGTCCAGCCTTAAATTCTATTCTAACTATTGGTGAAAGATTTCTTTATATCGGATGACTAATTTCAATAATAGTCTCTATAATATAAGTATAAATTTTTGTCCTTATTACAAGGTTACAGAAAGTAAATTTTAAATACAAGTCAGTGTCGCCACGTTCTATACTAGGCACGTGCGGTGTAGGTATAAATATAGCACAGACATTATTAATATCTATCTATTTGTGTTTCCAACTAAGGAAAACTTTATCTCTTTACTGCAAGCATTTACCAAACACTGATCTAAACTAATATACTTATATAGTCTTAGCTACCAAAGCGTTGGAGTGACTTTAAATGTGACCTTTAAATGTGTGTGAAATGTAAATTTTTATCTACGTAGTTTAATCGCTTCTTATTTACTATTTTAAATATTTTTTACGAGCTGATAGATAGCGTTTCGCTGATAGCAGCTATAATTTTGGATGTATACCTTATTTTTTTATGTGAAGAGTCGTCTGAAAGGCTGACAGCCCACGTGATGGTAGGTGGCTGCCAACCAGCAACACTACAGGTATTGCTAGGACCTGTACCAAAGGAATAAGAAGGAATATGAAAATGGGCTCTGGTGTTCTGGAGATAAGAATACACAATAAAGAGTAGAGCAAGACACAAATAAAAAGAACTATTTCTTTTTTTTCTTTTAAAAACCAGTGTGTCAGGCTTTTTTGACAAAATGTCCGGTTAAATATGAGTCTGTGTCCGGATTTTCGATTTTTAGGCCTGGCAACCCTAACTGGGGCATCGCTAACTCACTCACCAAAACACAATAGCACACACATGCCGTTATTTTACGGTGGTCTTCTTTAATGGGGTGGTTTCAGCCATTAAATCAAATCGTTTGTTTCTCAAAAATAGGATAACAAGATCACTTTTTGAAGTTGATTATAGGAACCTATACCTACATATATATTTAACGAGGATTTCGGAAAAATAATAGCCAAGATGATGACGATCCTGAGAAGAAACCCCGGAAGAAACTCAGGATTCCATTCTTTTTGTCATCTTTAAAATAATATATGTATATGTCGGAATCTGCTAACGAGGACCACATCATATACCAACATTGATTCCTTATTTTTACTATAATTTTTATTTAATGATTAACCAAAGTTCGATTTGCATATTCCTTTGTTAAATTCAAAACATAATCAACGTTGTTTAAATGAACTAGATATTAACTAGCAATTGGTTCTTAGTAATTCATGTTGGATTATTTGATCACTAATTCTAATAATTACCTCCTTAAGAGCCTTCTTTTCTTTAATCGAAGTTTATGACTACATGTCTTAAACTATGTTGTTTACGTATACTAAATATAATCTAGTGGGTAAGCTGTAAATATCAAACTACCCACCTTTGGTTTGTAAACACGTTGCGCGCCAACGGATTGGGTTGTTGGCGCTCGTGTAGCACTGAGATGGTATAAAAGGCGGAGCGTTGCCTCCGTATAGCCAGTGTCAAGGTGAACTCGGTAGCCGACTACCGTGTTCTAACCGCGTTATTAAGGGAGGAGCGCATCCCCTTCCATACATACTCTCTCCCCGAGGAGAAAAACCTACGCGTTGTTGTAAGGGGCCTTCCCCACGAACTCGGCGAGCAGCCGATATTGCGCGACCTAATGGGTCAAAATCTGCCGGTGCTAGAAGTGCATCGGATGCACGCTAGGAATCGTACTCCGTACGATATGGTTCTCGTCGTCCTCGAGAACTCCCCAGAGGGGAAACGCATTTTCGGCGTCCCCACGATCTGCGGGCTGTCGGGTCTCCGCTTCGAACAGCCACACAAGCGCAACACCATAGGGCAATGCCACAATTGCCAGCTCTACGGGCACTCGGCCCGTAACTGTTATGCGACGCCCCGGTGCGTCAAATGCCTAGGGGACCACGCGACCCGCGACTGCGCGCGCGTAGCGGGTACTAGTGAGCCCCCCGCGTGTGTACTCTGCAAAGAGTACGGCCATCCCCCGAATTACCGCGGATGCCCCAAGGCGCCCAAAAGGAAGCCCCGTATGGTTTCCTCTCGCCGCGTCCCCTCACAACCGAGGCCCGCTGCCTCTCGCGCCGCGCCCGTTAATTCCGCCGCAAATTTTCCACCGCTACCGAAAGCGGCATCCGCGATCGCGTTAACGCCAGCATGGGCGAGGCCCGCGCCTGTCCCTGCACCCAGCGCCGCTTGGAGAAGGCCCGTGCCTCAGCCAACAGCGCCCGTTTCAACACCCAGCACTGCCTGGGGGAGGCCCGCGCCTCCTCCGACAGTGCCGGCTCCTCACCGCGTACGCCCCGCACCGGCCCGCGTCAATAAATCCGATAATTTAGACTTCATCGACCAACTCTCGGAGAGTATCGACCTCGATGATATTTCGGCCCTCGTCCGCGATTTCAAAACTTGCAAAAAGGGCTCGTTAGGTATAGTTAGCGTGTTCGTCCGTCACGAACACACACTCGCCGCGCTCCGCCGGATGCGGGACTCATTTGAATAATTCCAATGGCTACCACTAGTAGAATTAGACCATCTTCCCTGTCGTTGGCGTTCTATAACGCCCGCGGCATCCGATCCCATAAATCCGAAATCCACCATTTCCTTACATCCCATCAGGTCGACGTGATGTTAGTGCAAGAGACCTTCTTAAAACCTAGCATACGCGATCCGCGAATCGCACAATATCTTATGGTCAGAAATGACCGCCTCAACGGCCGGGCAGGAGGCACTTTAATTTATTACAAAAGGTCTCTTCACTGCGTCCCAATTAACACTCCTCCTCTCGTCAATATGGAAGCGTCGGTTTGCCGTCTCGCAATGTCCGGCCATCCTCCAGTAATTTTAGCATCAATTTACCTTCCCCCCGATAAGCGCCTGTTGAAAAGAGATCTCGAATCCCTCTTCAACCTCGGCCCCTCTGTCATTTTGGCAGGGGACTTTAACTGTAAACACACCCGCTGGAACTGTAGTAGAGTCTCACGTAACGGTACAATACTCGACCTACTAACAGACGAATTAGACTTCGACATTATTGCACCATTAACGCCCACCCACTTCCCTTGCAATCCGAACCACAGACCAGACGTTCTTGACATCGCTCTCCTTAAAAACATATCGCTGTCCTTTCTCTCAATCGAGCCCATCCATGAGCTCAATTCAGATCACCGCCCCGTAATTTTAAAACTCGGACGGCAAACCGACCGCTCTCGCGATACCACCACCATTATCGATTGGAATAAACTACAGAAGTCACTCGCGCGTCCCTCGCAACACCTAGAGCAGATCCCTGAGACACTCGACAGACCCGACGACATAAGTGAAGCAATCAGAGCGCTCAACAGCCACCTCCACGATCGCATCAGCGACTCCTCTAAGGAGATCCCGGCGGCGAACGATCGCCGTCTGGAACTCCCGGAGGACGCGAGGAGGCTGTTGAGGGCTAAGAATGCGGCTACTCGTGCATACGACTCGTTTCCCTCTCCCGAGAACCGTTCTCGCTTACGGCGACTGCAACGCCGTGTCAAATCGCGCATAGCCGAACTCCGTAGTGACCAATGGAGCCGTCTTCTATCCGATATCTCGCCTTCACATCTAGCATACTGGAGGCTGGCGAGGACGATGAAGACGGAAACTAACCTATCCCAATTACCTGTTCTAGCACGACCCAACGGCCCTCCGGCGTTTGACGACGACGAGAAGGCCGAATACCTTGCCGACTCCCTCGAGGCCCAATGCTCGCCCAGCCTTCAACCGGTCGACGCCAACCACGTCGCCAGGGTGGAGGAAGAGGTGGAGCAAAGGGCATCACAACCCCCTGATGACCCCATCGAACCTGTCTCCCCTGCTGAACTGCAGATCCTATTCAGACAACTGAACCCTAAGAAATCGCCGGGTATAGATCGAATCTCCAATAAACTACTGAAGCGATTTCCGCCGACGTTATTCTCACTCCTACTAAGCATCTTCAATGCAGCCTTGCGCGATCGTGTCTTTCCAGCCGCCTGGAAGGAAGCGATCGTTATCGGTATTGCAAAGCCGGGCAAGGATAGAACCCTCCCCGCCAGTTACAGGCCAATTAGCCTTCTCAGCTCCATCGGGAAACTCTACGAGAGAATCCTGTTAACGCGTATCCTTCGTCATGTTAACTCCAACAATCTTCTCATCGACGAGCAGTTTGGCTTCAGAGCCAGACACTCGTGCGTCCATCAAGTGCATCGACTAACTGAGCACATTCTCTCCGGGCTTACCGAAAGCCCCCGTCCAATAAGCACCGGTGCCGTCTTCTTCGATGTGGCGAAAGCCTTCGACAAGGTGTGGCATGCCGGGTTGATATACAAGCTATATCAACTCGGTCTGCCGGAGGGCCTCGTACTTATAGTACGGGACTTTCTAGCCGATCGAAGCTTTCGCTACAGAGTTGAAGGCACTCTCTCCTCCCCCCGCCCCTTACGGGCAGGCGTTCCTCAGGGTTCAGTTCTCTCACCAACCCTCTACTCCCTATACACCAATGACATACCACGCACGGAGGGGGTCGAGTTGTCTCTTTTCGCGGACGACACGGCCCTCTACTTCTCCACCCGACACCGAGGCTTCTTAACTCGCAT
This sequence comes from Bembecia ichneumoniformis, assembly GCA_910589475.2. Lineage (NCBI taxonomy): Eukaryota > Metazoa > Arthropoda > Insecta > Lepidoptera > Sesiidae > Bembecia > Bembecia ichneumoniformis. Next base: position 2,240,885 of record OU342537.1, on the reverse strand, counting down.
GCTTCAAACCGCCGTGACCGCTCTCGGCGATTGGTTTCAGAAATGGAGAATTGAGGTGAATCCCGAGAAAAGCGCAGCAATGTTCTTTTCGCGCGGGAATCTACTTCAAACTCCTCGCGCTCAGAATGCCCTACAAATTGATCGAGCTTCACTCGGTCAAATCTCACTCCAGGGCCGCGTTATCCCTTGGGTCCATCAGACCAAATACCTCGGTGTTACCCTCGACCGAAGACTTACCTTCGGTCCTCACATAAAGCGTGTCAGGGACAGGGCAGCGTTCGTCCTGGGTCGCCTGACGTGCCTCATAGGCAGGCGGAGTACAATGGCCCTTAGAGATAAGGTGACATTGTACAAAGTCTGCGTCAGACCGATCATGACGTACGCTAGCGTTGTCTTTGCGCACGCTGCTCCCACCCATATCCAATCCCTTCAAGTCATTCAGAACCGATTCCTGCGGAGAGCTGTGGGCGCCCCATGGTACATCCGCAACGTCGACCTCCACCACGACCTCAACCTTCCCTCCATTGTCAAGTGCATCAAGGACTTCGCCTTGAAGTACTACGACAAACTCCCTCGCCATCCTAATCCGCTAGTGGTCAGTTCTCTCATTTACACTCCTGACACTAGCGATACTCTTTCTCGTTTCAGAAGACGACCTCGACACATCCTACTGGACCAGGATGACCCCATCACAGCAGCAAACGCGGCGTTTGCTGGTGATGACAACGACGTGCAGCTGCCCCGACATCGTGAAAGAAGAGGAAGACCGCCGCGCCGCTTCTCACCTCCGAGGCGCGACCAGGACACGGCGCCTGCGAGGGACCTCCCGGCCCGGGGACCACTTGTACCGGCCACGGCCAACGCCGTGGTCGTCGCAAGTGGCCCTACAGGGCTAGCCGGTCCCTCATAGCTTAAGCTTTAGATAAGTTTTTATTTGTAAGGGCCGGGCGCTTCTCGCCCCCCCGACGCCCGGTGACGGTTCCAAAGTCCCCTACGGACTAGAACCACACCCATTTCGAGGTGAGTTTTAGTGCGGTAAGAGTCCCACATAACCTCTATGGGCATTTGCATTGCATGCGGCATTTGAGCATAAGGTATCTTTTGAAGATTTCTCTCCTCGGAAAAAAAAAAAAAAAAAAAAAGTATAGCCAGTCTAGTTTCGGTTTTGACTCAGTGAGCACTAGCTCCCGACAAACCAGTCGGTTTACTTACCACCTTTGTGATAACCTGATATAACCCATGGTGGTTACTGTGCCTATCGACATTCTGCCCGTTTAGGCTGTTACTCTGCTCGAGTTTCTTTTAACTTTGTATTCCTAATTGTTCGCTTACTTTATGTCTGTCATAAATTTTGATCTAACGTTTCATTGTCTTTACTTAAAAATGGGTACGCCCAATCCTGACGATATACTACCCCGTATCACGCCCACGATCCGCTCGAGAGATGCGACATATATATGTATAACAATTGCAATTATTACAATAATTATTGACGGGTTAGAATTTTCGTAAAAAAAAAGTTTTCATAAAACAATTTTACTACCTACCTACTCTATTTAAGTCATTGATAAATATTATAATTTTACGTCACGCACAACCAGTTATCTATGTCCCACAAGCCACAAATGAAAATTCAATTAATACCTTTTTAAAATTTTATTTGCTCTAAACCAAGTAATGTAGAAACAGATGTTTTATGAATTTCAACATTACAAAGGCATTAGTTAACGAGATAACACACATTCATATCAACGAGTAGCTTCTTGGGTAAGTGGTCTTAAGTGGTTGTGTCATCCGGTACAAAGTAATTCGACAGTAATGTCGGTTCACAAGAGACCTTTGTCGTTTTGGTCAAATGTTATATTGCATAAGCCCACGTGAAGAAACGTTTAAGGGCAAGGTCACGCTGACATTGGATTGGATTATATTGTATCTACCTACCCTGTGCTCGATGTTAAACATACTTAAGCTAATTAGTAAGTTTGGATTGATTCCGTTAGAGGTTTTTTATAAGAGTAGGTATATTATAGAAATCAATGTTACTTTTTATATCAAAATCCATTACTATTGCATAGTTGGACAAATATTTTATGGGCGCTAATTAGATTTTGAAAAATAACCTAGACAATTTTTTTTTAATAAAAACAGTTAATTTTTGTGTCACGCATGAATTTAAAGATAAATACAATACGAGAGTTAACAGGAACCTGACTACCTACAAATCCAGAAATTATAGTATCTTATACAATATAAGTAGGTACTTATGATACATATTTTAAAAAAATCTTATTTATTCCAAGAAGAAGTATAATTAAATGATTCACCATATATTTGTCTACCAAGAAAAAGCGACTAAAGCGACAAAAAAAGCCGAAAAGTAGCGTGCCTATCGATTTTCTATCGTCTACACTATGGAGAGTGTGCATCTATGTTGTACGATTTAATCCAACCGGAACCGTTCCACTTGCGGACCACTAGACGCGGGCAGGGGTTTCATCCCTTCGTGGTCGATGTACCTCGATCACGAACAAAGCGTTTCAGTTCCACCTTCCTTGTTCGAACTGCTAAGGAGTGGAACTCATTGCCTGGCGTCTGTGTTCCCACAGAACTACAACCTCGGGGTCTTCAAAACTAGGGTAAATGGGCATTTACTAGGTAAGCGTGGTCCACCTTCGGCCACATCTGCACCTCACATCAGGTGAGATAGTGGTCAAGCGCTACCTCGATTTCATAAAAAAAAAAAAAAAAAAAAAAAAAAAAAAAAAAAAGTCATTTTGACATCACAATGTCAGCAATAAAGAAAACTAACGCAATAGTAGGTACTTGGTCAGCATGATTTTTATTGTATACTACCTAATTTAATTGGTTAGCATAAAAATAATTTTGAAAGCTATAATATACTATATAAATATACATACAAGTAGTACGATAATAGTTATTTTTTTTACTTACTTATTAGTTTTTTATTTTATTAGTTTACTAAATAATATAATCACAAGTATTGTTGTCATTCATTCATTCATTAAATCCACCGAGTGATTATCAAACATTTTTCAGTCCCTAACAAATTAATGTAATTTGTTCATATAGTTATATCTATATACATCTATTATAACAAAATCGTAAACTAGCCGTGTCTGTACATTAAATATTTTCTCAAAAAACAATTTATACACGTTCTACTTATGTTACCGAAGTAAAAAAACAGTTTTTAGAGTTTTTGACTGTTTGTCGGTTTGTCTGTGCGTTTGTGCACGCTAATCTCAAAAACGGCTTAATCGATTTGAATGCAGTTTTCTCTGATGTATTGTAGCAAGCTTTTAATGTTTTTTTCATTGCAATCGGTTTACAAACGAAAAAGTTACGCGCCATACCACAGGCCATACCTACTGCGTACGAAGTTGCGGGCTCAGCTAGTGTGTAAATATAAAGCAAACTAAATGAAATTTTACACTTTCGTAAAATGTGAATATTACTCACGAAGTAGTTTCTAAATATTTTTTTAATTAGATATATTGCTGCAGATATATTTAATTAGCAGTAAAATGAATTTTAAAGCTGCCCAATATGACATTATTTGCTAATAAATTTTTGTGTTCACTAATTGCTGATTCTAAGCGGGTTCTAAGTATCGTATGTAATGGATGGTATGTAACAACTAATTGGACTTGCAATCAGATTCCAATTTACAGCTGACCAACACAATACTTAGCAGACCATTTAAATCATCCCAATTAGTGGTATGTGTACCCCAGGGCTAAGCGAAGTTGATTAATTTAAGTAATCTTAATTAATTTTGTCAGTCAAAAAAAATAACGCAAAATACATTTGTTTAAATTTATTTTCAATCAATCAGTGTACAACACATATCAGTGTACCAACACGTACATGACGAGCCCGTTGGATGAGTGGTTAGGATGCTTGCCTTAACGCTCTGTTCTCGGGTTCCCGGGTTCGATTCCCGGCAGGGTCAACTTTGAAAAATCAAATTTTCAAATTTGGTTCTGGTCTGGATTTGGAAAGTAGTGGCCGGGCACACTGCATTTTCGCAGTCATTTGGGCAGCCCTTCTGGAGGCAGTAACCACCCCCTTACAGAAGACCACCGTGAAATAACAGCACGCGTGCTGTTGTGTTTCGGTGAGTGAGTAAGGGATGCCAGGGCCCTAATCGCCTTATCCTTAATCCTACTGCAGTCGGTAGCGCACTTGCAGCAGCTTTGGCGCCTATAACACTTGCACAAGCAAGTGTTATAGGCGACGGTAGCCACCTACCATCAAGTGGACCGTCAGCCTGTCTGCCGACCTTAACATTAAAAAAACATATCGCCGAAATAATATATTTTTAAATATCAGTGCGTGTAGTATAAATAAATGTAAACAGTTTAGTTAGGGCCCCAGTTGCACCAGGGCCTTTGTTTACCTAGCTACGCCTCTGCTCTGAAAGGGATGTCATGACATGAAAAAATGTTCAAATTTTTTGATAATTGCCTCAACTGTCTCTGGACATTCAAATTCTCTCAACATTTCTAAAGTGCATAGATAAACATGTGCATTTGTCACATTAAACCGATTCAAAAAACGATTTTTTTTTTATTTTTATTAATCATTTATGCCATAACACACGAGTTCGAAGTCATTCTTGAAGTGGTATCCAGGAAAAGTGATTGGTAATGACTGTTAAATGATAGCTTTACAACTTACTCAATGTACACTTCTCTTTAGTAGGAATTTAATAATTCAAAGTTAAATTTACTTCCATCTTACATTAATTGTACAAAAGTATTTTTATGATGCATCTATACGAGGGTCAATCCAGAAATAAGGTCTTCTTTGACGTCATCGTCGCTCCGGAAACGTTGGCCACCCAAGGAGAACAAGTGATGATTACTAGACGCGAGGTTCGGACTGTAAGGTACCTACCTGACAGGGGGACATGACAGTCAACCCAAATTGTGTCAAAAGTTTCTGGGTTTGATGGGAGACGTGGGGTCTTTTCGACTCCCTTTACCACTTTCGGACATGTTGAACGGTCATACACTTCTCGCCATATATCTCTGTCAATTGATGATGAATATTCACGGCGTCCCTTTGGCGTACAAAAAGCTAATTACGGAACGAACCTTGCACTTGGCAAGATCAACAATAGGAACGTCCATCTCGGACGGCTGCTGACTGGTGAGCCAGGAATGAATGCGAAGTTCGGTCAGCGGGTGCGTAAACAGCCGTGTACAGTGCTATTGCCGGTATTCCGTGCGGCTGGATCTCTTTGGGAACCTTATTTCTGGATTGACTTACGTACCTAGTTACGTACCTATATTGTTATCTAAGTCGTTCGATTGAAGTAAATAAGCATTATTTTATAACGAAACATAATTACCTATTAATTGAAATTATATCTTATAGATATTTATCTGAATATTTTTTTGTTACAGATAAATAAGATGTCAGCCAAAGATAAGGAAAGCATGGAAAAATTGGAACCAGACACCGATACCACAAACAAATCTGAAGGTTTTATAAAACTGCGACGAGAACTTGGATTGTTTTCAGCGGTTAACTTAATTCTTGGAGTGATGATCGGATCTGGTATCTTTGTATCACCAGCATCAGCCTTAGAACATTCCGGTTCTGTAGCCTTATGTTTAATAATATGGACGGTATCTGGTTTAATATCCTTATTAGGTGGGTGTAAATAGGTAAGATTTCTACTTTACAAAATACTGTACCTTCAAAAATATATTGAAATAATAATGAACATGAAATTTTTAGGTGCACTATCATTTGCCGAATTAGGTACTGTCGTAGGAAAATCTGGTGCGGAATACGCTTATTTTCAAGAAGCATTTGGAAAAATACATAAATATTGGGGCCCTCTGCCTTCATTCATATGTGCCTGGATATATGTCGTAATTTTACGACCTGCAGAAGTTGCAATCATAGTAATGACTTTTGCCGAATATGCAATGCAGCCGTTCACCTCCGATTTACATTCTGACTATAAATCTACAGCCGTTAAACTTACATCCTTGTCGGCATTATGTGAGTAACTATTACAAATCACTATTAAGAATAATTTCATCAATTGATTTAGATAAATCGATTCTTCTATGTTTCCAAACAATGTAATGCACATCACTATCCGCAATCTAATATCGTAACTGTCAACTGTTATGTCAATGTCAACTGTCGGTAGTACATTTGAATTTACGACCGATGAAACGTTACGTGAGAAACGCTTTCAATTTAAATTATTTTTGTTTGTTTTTATTTTGATCCGCATAAATTTTCACTACATACATGCATATGTGTAGAAACACGATTAGAGTCCCCGGCATCATCGGTCCCGAAAGGACACGACCAGGATTCTTCGTATCATTGGTCTCCACACTTGATCACAGATAGGCGCGAATATTTGATCCATATTTGATCACGTTAGGTCACGCGCTGCAATTCCAAACAAAACGCCACAATCGGCACAAAATAAGTCCTCGATCGCATTGTCCACCAGCCAATCACACCAAATCAGATAACACTCCACCAAACACGTAGCACCAGTCCCTTGATGTCAACCGATTGCCTTCCCGTGAGGTACTCCCCGGCCGACGTGCCTCTGCGCTAGCGCTCGGTGTTGTGTCCGAGTCAACGACAATGACATTCCGATCCCGCTGTCCAGTTGACAAATGACAGTTGTCAGTGCTGTTCACTCCCGCAAATCAAAAGCGCCGACACGGCCAGACTGACATGCGCACGCCCTCGTGCGCCTCTCGTCTCCGCCTCGATCCACGTTCGGTTAATATGCAAACAAAGAAAACAAACTATCTGGCTCACCACATTCATTATGCTCGTCCTATCCTGACCAACTAGATACAACTTCACACATATGCACTCACGCGCCATGTTGCGTTGAGGGCTGGTCGAAAGTGCCTAGCACGCGCGGTCCACGCGCCATGCTGTGTTGAGGGTCGGTTGCTGGAGTTAATATGATCCTTACAATCAAAAACCCCATCTGTTTTAAGATTCCACAAGAGTATCACAACTTGTACACGCTGGTCTAGACCGTCATTTACTAAAAGAAATGAGATCCCCACAGCTGTCTATCACTGAACTAGATCATCGCCCACACAAGCAGGTGAGATCCCTACAGGTTTCATTAAACAACAACTTGCTGGACCAGATCGTCACCCACAAAAGCAGGTGAGATCTCTACAGCTTTCATTAAACAACAACTTGCTGGACCAGATCGTCACCCACAAAAGCAGGTGAGATCTCTACAGCTTTCATGAAACAACAACTTGCTGGACCAGATCGTCACCCACAAAAGCAGGTGAGATCTCTACAGCTTTCATGAAACAACAACTTGCTGGACCAGATCGTCACCCACAAAAGCAGGTGAGATCTCTACAGCTTTCATGAAACAACAACTTGCTGGACCAGATCGTCACCCACAAAAGCAGGTGAGATCTCTACAGCTTTCATGAAACAAGAACTTGCTGGACCAGATCGTCACCCACAAAAGCAGGTGAGATCTCTACAGCTTTCATGAAACAAGAACTTGCTGGACCAGATCGTCACCCACAAAAGCAGGTGAGATCTCTACAGCTTTCATGAAACAAGAACTTGCTGGACCAGATCGTCACCCACAAAAGCAGGTGAGATCTCTACAGCTTTCATGAAACAAGAACTTGCTGGACCAGATCGTCACCCACAAAAGCAGGTGAGATCTCTACAGCCTTCATGAAACAACAACTGGAACTCTCTCATAACAGTTAAAAAGAGCAAGCAGATAAAGCTTCCTCGGAATCTATGGATAGGGCCTCTTCGGAATCAACCGATAGTGTTCCCAAACCATTAATTAAAGGTTCCCCAGAATTAGTACGTCGGCAACTGCTACAATGCGAGAGCCCGAAGGCTCTCCAAGTTTCTCTCTCTCTCTCTCTTTTTTTTTTTTTTCGGTCAAGAAGAAAACGAGTACTGGTAATGACTGATAATATTAACTAAAGCAGGGGTCTCTTAACTCGTAAGTATAGTAACGACAAGCGTTCGATATGAGGTCACTAGAAGTACAGTATTTAAATAAGAAAAACAATCAGGTCGTATTACATCCGCTTGCAATAATTAACGACCCCTGTCCATAACACATTTACATTCCACTACACTGATACGGGATGGGCGTCGCTGAACAATGCGCAATTCATCAAAAAAAGGCGTATTTCTAACTGTCCGGTAGCTACACTGCGTTTAGAAACCTCTTTAGCAAGCAACAATACTCTCTGCGGTTATCCAACAATCAGAATTTAGAACTATCGGAGTGCAATTAACAACCACTCTTACAGGACTACTAATCTTTCCAAGTCTAATCTCACTTTTGGGTTCGTTTGGGTGTGATAACTCACATTCTAGTACTTTAAGTCCATCTAGAAACAAAACACGGTCTATCCCCCGCTTCACATTAAAATTTTTAAGAGAATTATTCTCGCATAACAATAACTGGGTGGGTAGATCGAATTAGAAGTAACAACAGATCTACATGAAATAAAACCTCAATTAAATAACTCTCATTTAAACAGCTGATAAGATTTTTACTATTATTTTTTTTTGTTCCAGTGTTGTAGGTAGGCTTAGTAAAACTGCGCGATTAGCAAGGCCAGCCAACGTTACAACATCATAATGTCGATTTTCGCCCAACTTATGGGCTGTGCTCTCTACCCCAAAATGAAAACGACTCACCGTTATTATTCACGAGGATCAACCTCACTGCATAGGTTAAAGCCATCGAACCAAAAGCGACGACTTCTCGAAGTCGTCATTGCGCTCGGACCCAACAAGCCGCCAACAGGGGTCCCACAGCACCTCCACTCCGAGTCGCGGCCGCCTCGCGACGATCCATTGACCATGCGGGTCTTGTTGCAACAAGAGCAGATCCTGCCCGACTTGTCCAGGATGGGCTGCTGCTGCAACATCTTTATATTTTTTTTTGCACGGTCATCTGCAACTCCTTGTAACGGTCCCTCTGAGAGGCACAGGTCCATGGCGCTGCACCAAGCCCACGCATCGACGTCGGCAGCCTCAAGGTTGAAGTCTGACAACTTTAAATTCACTCGTCGTAACCGGATCCTTTAAGGCTTCGATAAAACTGACGATTTTCCATCACACTACACCACATGATTGCGTAGTTGTAATTTTCATAGCAGTGCCCGTGAGACAATCCCACTTCTGATGTAGAAACACGATTAGAGTCCCCGGCATCATCGGTCCCGAAAGGACACGACCAGGATTCTTCGTATCATTGGTCTCCACACTTGATCACAGATAGGCGCGAATATTTGATCCATATTTGATCACGTTAGGTCACGCGCTGCAATTCCAAACAAAACGCCACAATCGGCACAAAATAAGTCCTCGATCGCATTGTCCACCAGCCAATCACACCAAATCAGATAACACTCCACCAAACACGTAGCACCAGTCCCTTGATGTCAACCGATTGCCTTCCCGTGAGGTACTCCCCGGCCGACGTGCCTCTGCGCTAGCGCTCGGTGTTGTGTCCGAGTCAACGACAATGACATTCCGATCCCGCTGTCCAGTTGACAAATGACAGTTGTCAGTGCTGTTCACTCCCGCAAATCAAAAGCGCCGACATATGTTTATTGGGTTATTTAATTTTCTTTGATAAAGGTTTGATTGGAAACGTATTATATAAAGTGAATTAAACGGAACGAAAACGAATGTAAGTTTGTGATTTGTACTTATCGTTAGAATAATTTGTTAGAATTTAAAATACATCCATATTTAACTTATCTTTCAGAATAATGGATCAAACTAAAACACCAATGCAAAAAACCAACGAGACGTTGTCTTGCGAAATAAAATCCTTAAAGTTACTTTGTAAGGAGGCTTGCCAGTTAATTACAAATAACCCTTCTATAGAGTTGAATTCCACCACTTACAATTCTCAGGATGAAACATTGGCTTATGTGGAAAGTTTGAGAGCGCAGATCGAAAACTCATCTACACCTGTGATATTTGACAATCTGTTTCATATTCAGCAATTTTTGATAGAATTAACAGAGAATACGAAACAAGCAGAAGAAATTATAGCCTTTAAAAAGGGTGTTATATCGGATCTTGATATTGAAATCCAAAGGTTGGTGTAAGATTTCATATTTATATCAGCATAAAATCTGTCATAAAAATGGTAAATTTTTGACTAAACATTGCTCTGGAGTTTACAGATTTTTTTTTTACATTTCCAACAAATAGCATAAAGTGACGAACCCATTGGATGTGTGGTTGGGTACTTGCCTTAACGCTCTGTCTCAGGGGTCCTGGTTTCGATTCCCGGCAGTGCCAAATTTAGAAATGAACTTCTCAAAGTGGCTTTGGTCTGGATTTGGAAAGTAGTGGCGAAGGACACTGTTTTGCAGCCATTTGGGCAGCCTTCCTGGCAGCAGTAACAACCCCTTTACAGAAGAGCACTTTGAATTAACAGCTTGTAAGCTGTTGTGTTTCGGTGAGTGAGTAACGGATGCCAAAGCCCATTATCTTATTCCTTCCTAATCCCTTTCTTAATCCCACTATAGTCGGCAGTGCACTTGCAGCACTCTGCAATGAATTGAGGTTGTCTCTACATAAAGTTAATGTATTGTAAGCAATAAAAATGTACTAATATAATTTATATAATTGAATTAATTAATTAATGTGCTGTCAATTTAAGCTTCAACATAAAGATTCCTTAATTGTATTCTTTGCTATTTGTGCAGCTAAGAACATGTCAATGACATTAATATATTTTAGGATTGTTGCTGATATGGGCCATTTTAATCAATTAAATCTGACATGGACTATATTTTTACTGCAATATGTGGCTATTGAAAATGTTTTACTAGAAGCTAAAAAGATAGCTAAGTTTAATTAATAGGTAAATACCATCATGATCAAATATACTTTGTTTTCAATTAACAATTATACTCACAACACTATTTCAGATTGCAAAGCCAAATAAAAATGGTTCAAGATGCAATGGCCTGTTCAAGGCCAAAGAAGCAAGAAATAACCATGGAACAGATAATGAAAGCAAAACAGAAATTTATTTCCCTAAAGACTGAAATGCACGGTTTAATAGAAACATATTTCCGTAAGGATGCAGATGCGGTCCGGGAAGTTTTGAGTGTAAGTCAATATTTCCTTAATTATTTTTTGTCTTAAATTAGTTAATATTAAAATAAAGACCAGCTAATCTAATAGTACTATAATCTTTTTTAATAATGGTATTGAAATACATAACTTACAAATTGATTTAACTAAAACATGGAAAATATTGGTTTGAAAAGGTATATTTGATCTCTATTGTGTTTATTATAAACTTTAGGTCAAAATATTTTACATTTTTACTAAGTTTTTGATTTAATAAAATAAAATATATTTTTTTTATTTTATTAATGAAATGAAATAATGACAAATATTATTTTTACAGAAATAATGTCAACACAATCAAAGTGGAATAAAGGTTAATAATAGTAAAGGTTGGCAGGTAGGCTGCCAGGGCTAATATGTTCCAGCACTCCTTCGGCCAAGGCCAATTTTGCTCTAACTGTGGACACATGCTATTCCAGCACTCCATTTGAGCATGTGATCATACCCGTTCCGGGTGGACTATCAAAGCTAATTATGCTCTGTCTGCTGAAATCAAATCCTGTAAGCAAAATTAGCCTTTGCCGAAGGAGTGCAGGAACAAGATGGTGGTACCCATCTGCCATCAAGTGACCTGCCAGCCTTTAACACAAGCAATGCTATAGGTATTACAAATAATTGTGGTGCCGACTTTGTTAGGATAAAATATATGGGATAAGGTGGGACTAGGAGAAGGGGCTTTGGCATCCCTTACTTACTTATCAATTCTCAACAGAACGTGTGTTATTTCATGGTGGTAAAAGTATGTTTACTGCCACCAAACTGACTGCCAATTATATTTTCTACAATTGATGTATTGAAGGAAATAATATATTAAAATTAGTAGGTGACGCTATTTTTTTTTAAATATTATTAAAGGTGACAGACAGGCTGACGGTCCACTTGATGGTAGGTGGCTACTGTCGCCTAAGGACACAAGTAACACCAGGGTAGGTACATGTGCGCTGCCGACCTTGCAGGAATTGTCCCGTCTATTTTGAATTTCTCCCAATAAATCATTAGTTAAAGGATGATATAGAGCTAATAAAAAAAAAATTATATCTTGTAGGACCCATTGTTCTGTAAATATATTTTTCTATTCATTATATCATTCATTCATGTAAATACATTACAGGTAAAACAAATTAAATTTTATTTAAAATAGATTTTTTTTTCTTTTTAGGATTTGACCCAATTGGATACAAATGAATATATGAAAATATCATTGCAGAATTGTAGAGTAATAGCCTTGCTGATTGACTTAAATATTGTTTCTAAAAATCCATATAACGAAGAAGAGGTTAAATTGGTACATTAATAGGAAAAGAATTATTGAAGAAACATAAAATGCATTTACTTAGGATTTAAATTTAAGTGAAGAATTTACTAGATGAATTAATGAGAATAATCGAGCAAAATGTTAAATATTATGGATGAACATTTTTTGTAAATTACAATCAGTATGTAGAAAGCTATTATTAATTGAGTGAATTAAAATAAAACCAATTATGGTAACTACTCATGGCATATCCCAATTTTCTAACAAAAAGAAATTAAAGCTTAAGTTGGTCCATTTCATTGCTTTTTTTTTGTTTTTTTTTTTCAAAAAATTGAAGCTTGGTGTCCAACAATACAAAAGATTTTTATGAATTTATATTTACTTTAATAAATTTTGTGTGTGAAAATATAATAAATTAACAATGGAATAACTGTTTTTATTTAACGAAACCTGCAATTGTTTGTGCGTTGTAAATGTATAAAATAAAACTATAATGTATAAAATAAATCAAAAATAAAACTAATGGCTGTCTGTCTGTATTCGCGATAATCTCAAAAACTACTGAATGGACTTTCATCTATTAACAGAGTGATCCCTGAGGAATCTATAGATGTATAATTCTTTAAGGTTTTATCCTGTTCCCGAAGGTTTGCAAATTTGAGCATACTATGCACAGGTGTTTCACCAAGCAATTTTACCCAAATCCGATAGATGTCGCCGCATCACCTAATTCTATTGTAGTAAGTATAATAGATGGCGCCGTAATAGTCTTATATATTTTTCAACGCGGACGAATTCGCGGGCACCAGCTAGTAAAATATATATAATAAGGACCTTCTATTTTCTGTAAGTATTAACAAAGTTCTCTGAGAACTTGAATTTGCTAATTTAAAACTTATTTTTTTTTTAATTTTTTTAGTGATTGCAAATTGAAACTCAAATCGCAAATGCAAGTTTGTTGAAAATTTATCTAATACTACTAGCCGTGACTTCATCTGTGCCCACTTTTCTTAGATGTTCAAACTTTTATTCAATCTATCATTTTTCAGGTGTTGAATTTTTGTTCTTGGATTATCCCTCGGGATCAGTACTTTTTTTCTGGATGAAGGCACCCTATGCCCTTTTCTATCCCTGACAACATGTATGCAAAATTTCATGATAATCAGTCGAGTAGTTATAAGGCGTGAAATTGTAACAAACAAAAAAACACACTTTCGCATTTATAAAATTGAGATATATATTTTATGTATATTATATCTATTTATTTTTATGTGAATGACGACACATAGTCTGACCGATCCGCTTGATGCAAAACATAAGCAACGCCATTGGTTGTAGTAGGTGATAGTGGAATGGCTGTAGCATCCCTTGCCTTTCAAACGTTGTAACGCTCGGGTATGGTGTGCGTTACCATGTTTATAAGCAACAGTAGCCACCTTTTTTTTTTTTTGACGAGGAGTGATCCGCTTACAGATCTGCCGCTGGCTAGACGGCAGGAGTATGTGGGTGTCGCCCAGAACAGTAGCCACCTACCAAGCTTTCAACACAAATAAAATTCCTAAATGAACACTTATTTCTTTTCAGTTATAATGACGTATATCAATATAACGAGCGTGAAGTTGTTTGTCAAAGTTCAAAACGTGTTTGGAGTGTGTAAAGTATTTGCATGTCTGATTGTCATCGGCGGCGGTATATACGAGATTGCGAAAGGTATGGAATAATACAGATTTTTACGTTTTTTTTTTACTTCATTACCCATCTGATGAAGATGCGTGCTTATATTGTTATTTTATTTTTTATGTTAAAGTCGCCGGACAGGCTTGATGGTAAGTGGCTACCGTCGCCTATAACACAAGCAACGCCATAGTTGCTGCAAGTGCGCTGCCGACTACAGTAGGATTAAGGATAAGGGATTGGATAGGAAAATGGGCGCTGGCATTTCTTACTCATTCACCGAAACACAAACAATATAAAATCTTATTTCACGGTGTTTTGCGTGGGAAAATTTGCAAGCCAGATCCCCGCCGACCATGGGGAGATTGGTGGGGTATGTTAGGTTTCTACCGATTAAAAACCCACGGTGTTTCCTCGCACCGTCTATTGTAAGCCGAGACCCATACCTCGATCCGACGCACAAGGACCGGGGGTGCCGTCTCTCACCGGCCAACAACCGCACGAGCCGAGTACGGACCCTCGGCCCGGCGAGCGTTGACCGGCGAAGATCCAACTGACAGTTGGAGCCTCCCAACGTTTGCTCCGCCACGGACTCGGATGTTCGAAGCCCACTCGGAGCACTCACGGGTGTGCTTTCTTAGTTTCCCAGCGACAATCTGATCAGCCGGTGACCCCACCGACTTCTGCAACCGCCCGGATTGTCAAGGGTTCACCTCGACAAGGTCCTAACACACTTAGGGGGAAACCACAGTGCGCCTGCCACAACTTACAAATAAAATTGTTGAAAGTTGAAGTTGTTTAGTTCATAGAGTAGGTAAACAAGGACCACGTTCACATAAAGTTTATTTGTTAGAGTTAACTTATAAATATGTTTCTACCGCGTGAACGCATGCGCGTAGATAACAACAGGTCAGATATGCGCTTGCTAGGCGGCAATTAGGTCAGCAGTCAGTGCAAATGCTGAGCCATGGAAAATTATATAATAAGACATTACTATTTATTAATTATAATAGCAGAATATGATCAACACTATCTCTCGATAATAAACAGTCGTAGCAACATCAAATAAAAAACTCATAGTCCGAAACCTGTCTCACGGTAATTATTGATATTTTTTTCAGGCAACACTGCTCACTTAAACAAAGGCTTTGAAGGTAGCCATTGGAACCCCGGTGGCATAGCACTAGCCCTCTATTCAGGTCTTTGGGCATACGATGGCTGGAATAGCGTCACAGTTGTTACAGAAGAAATCATTAATCCTGGCGTGTAAGTTTTTTAGCACGATGCAAACCTATGTATGAAGATTAAAAGGGGATAGGAAAACGGATGGCTCACTGACAACTGCTCACATGTGAAATCCGCCGCGCACTAGGCGACCAAAACCCCGACCATGATAACAGTGACCATCGTTTTACATTAAAGAAATTAAACATTAATTAATCCCTCACTCTAATAGTAATTGTAAACACCTGCGTTAAGATGTCTTTCCACAATTGATGTGCTGAATCCCTACCATTATACAAATTTAAAGGAGTAATAAAGCTATTAGTTACTCGTATAATTTATTATTTGACTGACAGAGTAGCTTTGGACTGATTGCTTAATATTTGTTTATTATTTTATTATCGCAAATTGATATCGAATTCCTCATAGAATTACTTTCGGAAATGGTGGTAAATGCTAAAGAATTGTTTATTATAAGAGACTAAATTCAGTACTATGCAATAAAGAATATTTTTATATATTTAAATTAGACAAAGCTACATAATTATTTTTCAAATTCGAAACTTTTCAAATTTCGCTCTGGTCTGAATCTGGAATTTTGCAGTCATTTGGGCAGCCCGTCTGACGGCTGTAACCACCGGCTTACAGAGGACCGCCGTGAAATAACAGCACGTGTGCTGTTGTGTTTCGGTGAATGAGTAAGTCCCCAATCCCTTATCCCTAATCCTACTGTAGTTAGTGGCGCACTAGCAGCAGCTATGGCGTTGCTTGTGTTAGGCGACAGTAGCCACCTACCATCAAGTTGACCGTCAGTCTGTCTACCGACCTTGACAAAAAAAAATAGATATTACTAAATCAAATAGAAACAACAGTATAAAAATTATACAATTATAAAATCAACATTAAAATGTTGATTTTATTCCTCTATTGCTCGAAACAGACGTTTAGCGTAAGTTATATTCAGTGAGTGAGTAAGGGATGCCAGGGCACATTTCCCTAACCCTCCCCAGTCCCTTATCCTTAATCCTACTGTAGTCGGCAGTGCACTTGCAGCATCTGTGGCGTTGCTTGTGTTATAGGTGACGGTAGCCACCTACCAACAAGTGCCGAACTTATCAAAAAAACACAATGTGTTTTATTATAAGTTCGTACTCTACACAGAAAACCATAGCCATGATTTGTCATTTTTTTTTTTCAGTAATGTGCCGCTGAGCATATCGATTGCGGTACCGCTAATCACCGCCTTGTACGTATTCATGAACGTGGCATACATGACAGTGCTGAGCTACAGCGAGATGACGTCAGTGCCGGCCGTAGCGGTGGCCTTTGGGTACCGCGTGTTGGGCCCAGCGAGCTTCCTCATACCGGTCGGTGTTGCCATCGCTACGTTCGGCTGCGCCATGAGCGTTCAGTTCGGTGTTACCAGGTGAGCTATCAAGGGAGCACCAACATCCCAGCCTGTAAAATTGCACGAAAAAAAAATACAAGCATACGTATTTTCAATAGCTTCGTCCTACTACGCATTTAATTTTAATAGCTTGATGATTTAAGTTGCGAAAAAAAAATGCAAAAGAATTTTACACGCATTTTGCAATGCGATATCTCCGAAAGTAATGCACGTATTACTTGCCTTGCCCTGCGCTTACCCTGGAATGCATTATTCACAAAACAAAATTCTATGAGGGGTCATTTACTTTACGTGCGATTAAACTTTGGAATGCACTGTCGTTGAGAATTAGACAATCTAAATCGCTGGATATATTCAAAAAATAGCACTCAAGACACATTTTCTGTCAAACTGAAGACGACCTTATTTGTATGTATTACAGTACAAATAAAGAGTTTTAATAATAATGATAATAATAATAGTATCGAACTGATTTGGGCGTCATTAAATAGCTTCAATTATTTAATTTGTTTAAATGATAAGACTAATTATTCTGTTCGGTCCCGACCACGAAATCTGTCGAACCTCAATGAAACTTTCGGTTTGCCTTTTAAAAAAGTAGTAGTAAATTTATTTCTATCAAAAATAATATCAATAAAAATGGTTGGATGGTGGTAGTCCATCCGAGCGTCTTCCTCTTCATCTGGCTCTTCCTATTCTTCGCAGTGGTTACTGTTGCTAGTTGTCATGTGGTCTACGTCGTTCGCTGTTCAATGAAGCTATAGTTATTTAACGCACGTGTTTTGCCTTGTGTAAGGGAGGCGTGATCATAGGGGATGTCGATACGTAGTCCCCTATCCTCCTGATAAAGCTATATCTTTTTATCTAAATTATTACTAACCTTAAGTTAGGCAGGCTTTCCACCTGCAAGAAAACTTCAGCGAGGTGGAAAGGCGGCCTTAGACTTTGAATAAACTGATTAAGTTCACAACTAAATCCTATACTTCCTACTAATATTATAAATGCGAAAGTTTGTGAGGAGGGATGTATGAATGGATGTTTGTTACTCTCGCACAAAAACGGCTCAACGGATTTGGATGAAATTTGGCACACAGATAGACCTATGTGAACTTGGCACCCGACTTGTTCGGATCTTGAAATTTTTTTTCAATTCTATAGTATTTTGAATGTAGTTCAAGTAATTTCGTTTGTAGTTGCGCCTAAAACTTTTTAAGGGGACTTGAAAAAAATGTCCCCTTAACTTTTCTTTGGAGCAACTACAAACGAAATTTCTTATACTACAATCAACTACAAACGATTTTGAACGAGAATCAACCGTTTAATTTATATTTTTCAAAAGTCGGGCGCCGACATTTTTTCAAGTCCCCTTAAATTTTTTTGGCGCAACTACAAACGAAATTACTTGAACTACAATCAACTACATTCAAAATACTATAGAATAGAAAAAAAATTCAAGATCCGAACTAGTCGGGTGCCAAGTTCACATAGGTCACAGATAGTTTATTTATTAGGTACCTGGTTTAACATTAAGATAGTTTTTATACTTCCCGAGGGATCATCTAAAAATACAAAATAATTGGCCACCGCCGTCATAGCGATAAAGATATCGAGCGTTATATCTAATACTCATACATTTTCTCGGGTGTTATAATTAAGATACAACTTTGGTATAAGATGACATCTTCTTACAGGGTCTGTTACACCGCTGCCCGTGGAGGTCACATGTTGGAAGTGCTTTCCTATATTAATGTGAACAGATTAACTCCGGCGCCTGCTGTAGCATTACAAGTGAGTATGTGGACAACACTAACTAAAATACCTAACTAAGAGAATACCGCTAATCTTACTAATATTATAAATTATAAAGTTTGATTGTTTGTCATTCAATTAGCTTAAACCGATAAACGGAATGCGATGAATTTGACACACAGATGTACTATACTATTTAGCTGGATTGAAACATAGAATACTTTATTCTTGGTAATAAATTCTGGTTGGTAATAAATTGGTAACGCAGTTCACTTTCCGAATAAAAGTGAGCAGACACCTATCCGCGTCGAAAGAATCGAATCATCCGCTTCGTACGAAGTTTCTTAGGGCCTCGCGCACCTAATTGCTCTCAGCCTTAGACAGCACTTTGCGTCCATTTAGATGTATACAACGATTTAACTATATCACAAAATCACTGAACCTAATTTGTAGAAATTATCTATGACGATAGCTCGCACCCAGGAAAAGGAAGTAAGATACTTTTTAAATTTCACTCATGCAAACGCTAGTATGGAATAAACTTTCTTCGTTGATCGTATTAATTTTAAATTCTTTGAATTGTCAATATGAAATAAATAAATATTATAGTTTTTTACAAACAAAAAATGATGCTTTTAGCAGTAGGCCGCCATTAACCTACTCCTTACGGAAGACCACCGTTAAATACCATGTGTAAGAAAAAATTTTTCTATTATCCTTAGACCCTACTAAGGTTGACAGTGCACTTGTAGCACCTATAGCATTGCTTGTGATAAGTCACGGTAGCTACCTACCTTCGCCCTGCCTGACCTGCTTGATTTTAAGTAGAGTTATATTTATTTTTCAGGCGTTCCTAACTGCAATATTTATTGTAGTGGGTAACATTCGAACGTTGATTGAATTCGCCAGCTGGTTCCTATGGTTCTTCTACGGATTGGCTATGGTGGCGTTATTAGTGCTGAGAAAAACGCAAGGGAGAAGACCGAGACCATACAGGGTGCCGACGCCCGTGCCCATTTTCGTGTTGCTAGTGGCAATATTCCTGTCGGTGTTGCCAATAGTTCACGATCCGTCGGTTAAATATTTAATGGCCATCGGGTTTATCGTGATGGGAGTCGCTGTCTACACAATATTCGTTTATTACAAGAAAACGCCGACTGCTATCTTAAGTGAGTTGATTAATAAATAATTTCACATGACACTCCGACCGCTAATCCGGTAGTATAAAAACACAATTACATAATATGTTTGCTATTATAATATTATAGGAGAGATGATTAAGTTTTTCCAAATGTTTCACGTAAAATAGTTTTAATTTTAAACGTTTGATTGTGATGCTGTGATGTCACCATGTTGATGGCCTGCAGGGACAACTCGCCCCATAAATCCCTTAGCCCTCGGTTTTAATATATTTTCGTGGTCGTCTTAACCCGTTGGTATGCATGATTCACAATATCAGCAACGTTAGCCTTACATTAATTTATATAATTCTAATGCATTAATATTTATCAGATATTGATTACATGTCACCTATTCAATTCATAAGAAAACAATAACACCAGAGAACATCAGAGAAAGAAAAATGAGAACACAATAACATCAGAGAGTCTATAAAGGGCTTATAACGATCATCATACGAACGGTTTCACTGCCTGCACGCACCGTTTTGGCAAAGTTGCGTGCCATGTGCGGAGAGTTTCGAAGACTATTGTTGACGCCCCGTGCGTGGTACGCGACGGTGTTGACCGGTGACGAAACGGTCTTTCATGGTATGATGAGTCTCGGTCATGGTATGAAACTTTTTAGTGGGCAGAGTCCTTAAACCGTTTTTTTTTCTTTTCAGGAACAATAACATTCCTAACTCAAGTCCTTCTAAACAGTGTACCACCAAGCAACGAGTAAGACTGATCTACTAAAAATTTTTTTGTAACATTCTGCTTACAAACAATACTTGTATTATAAGAATATCTGAAGTTTACTATTGCAAATATCATATTTTATTAACAATAGGTTTTGTAAGATTTTACAATTTAATTATTACAATTCATATTTTATTAAAATACATTTTTTATGGGAGTTTTTTTTTAAATCATGAGTCAAATTACTGTTATTGTCTTCATTTAAACCGAATGTCTTCGGCAGGACAAAGGTCTTTCCAAATTTTTTTTTAAAACCCAGTATTCTGAACAATATTTTTATTTCATGGACCAAAGTTCAATCTTACAATCATCTGGATAAATAAGTTTGATTTCTTGATGTTGAAGAGCGAGTAGTAATGTTCGCAAAACATCATACGATTATTTTATGAACTACAATGGACAGAGTATTAAAGTATGTCAACAATTTTTGCTTAAGACCCTAAACATATCCCAAATGTCTTTGAGATACACCATCGAAAATGCCAATAAAATTCTGAATACCACTCGAGAAGGCAGAAATCCTCATAATAAATCTGGTGACGTAGAAGTCGCACAGTTAAAATCGTTCATTGAGATGTTGCCTGCTGTTCGATCCCACTATTGTCGCAATACAAGCAAAAAAGTATATCAATTTTGAATACACTGTATGTTGATCACTTGAAAGAAAAGAATCTAGAATCCTCAGTATTATCAAAAAGGGTAATTCGTAATATTTTCAAAACAGATTTTAATATTGGATACCACTTGCCTAAAAAAGATAAATGTACTTTTTGTGAGAAGTGCAAATGAACAAACCACTGAATATAAAAATCACATTCTGGATAAAGAAAAATGCAAGCAACTGTTTTTAGATGTGCACTGCTAAGGATTGGAACTCCCTGCCGGCGTTTGTATTTCCGAGCTCATACAACTGAAATCTTTTCAAAGTCAATAGGCATCTTCTGGATGAGCTCGCTCCATCGTCGGTTTCATCTTTCTTACACGGCTAGATGCTGGCCAAGAGCAAACCCATCTTTAAAAAAAATTGTAAATTGAAAACACTGTTTCAATTACAACGGTGTTTTCAATTTACAACGGTACTTATTTCAAAATTTAACAAGTACCGTTTAATGCTCACCTCCCCGATTTTGACCCAAATATGCTTTGTAACAGAATAAAATTATAAAGATAAAGCGAAATGTTTAACCTCCTCTGAATAACATAAGGTGTTGCTTTTTTATCTATGTTCAAATAGTTATTATGTTCACAAAATTATTCTTCACAATATGTTCAACCTCGTCATAGTTGTTTCTCCTTTTTTAAATTTGCTATGATGGATTTTAAAAGTTTCATTTTATTATCACGCCTCCTTAATCTCTGAGACAACACTTTGACTTTTCGCCTCAACATATCTTGTGAATGAATGCTACACCTTATCTCTGTTTGGACTGCTACTTCCTTTACGCTTAAACACAAATTCTTGGCTGGTAATTGGTCTGAAGAGCACATTTCAGGTGTGGAGGACATTATTTTCAAGTTTGAATCTTGTGAGACAACAGAAGTTGAATCTATGTTAGGTTGTGATGGTGGCTGATCCACAATGTTACTTGGTACAAAAATTTGTTCATCTTTCTGCAAAAAATATTAAACAATAAAAAACTGGATAGAAAAGTTAGTATACTTAAGTATATAATATATTTTCTTAGTGGAATAATACGTTCAGTAAATATATAATTGTGATGTTTGTGATTTAACTAGACACAATAAATAATACAGTAAACAATAACAGTTCTAAAAATTAGACATTAACAATATTATTATATGTCTATGTCATTATCTATTATATAAAGTCATACCCATGGTATAATAATATTACATCGCCATGTATGGCACTCCGAGAGAGCCCGACACAACCTTGTGTCATCGCTGTTGTGTTGCCAACTTATGTGCTTTCAATGAGTCCCATTTATTATATGTATAATTAAGATAAAGCCGTAATTAAGATTAGCCGTTTTACTATGTGATTACTTAGTCAATGTGTAAAATGACCTATTTTATTTATAAAGCATCCCATAAATATCATCTTTTGTGTGAGAGGTTTAATACAATAAAATGACAATTATTTTTTTTATATATGTAAAATTGCGTTTTTATAAGAAATACAAATATATAGGTAATTCAAAACTTTATCTGCATACAAAATTTCATCCACATCGTTAAGTCCTTTCTGAGAGATGCAAAATAAATAAATTTATATTTTATAAAAGAATAACTCTTTTAAAATTATTTGATGCTTAAATAATTTTAAAAGAAATTATTTTAAAGAACTTTTAAAATTATTGATTATTATTGACTTTTAAAATAAAAGATATGCTTACCATTGGTAAAATGGATGGTATTGCATCAGCCTTTAATAACTGTCGTGAGTTTGCAGAATAAAAGTTTTCCTTTTTGAAATGAAGACTGCACACAACTGAGTTTTTAGATATCCTCTGTGGCATTAGAACAATATCCAACCACATGTTCTTAATCTCTACATTCTTCGGAAAACTGTTAACAAAAACATTATATTATAAGCATTTTTCTTTTAACTACAGCTACAGCTACAAGGTTGATAAATATTTTTTGAGTATTATTATTATCCATCCATAGAAACATGCAAGGTGATTATACATAATAATTATAGTACTGACAGGGCATACTGTGTTTCGCAGTAATTTGAACAGCCCGTCTGGTGGTAGTAGCTACCCTCTTACAGAAGACCATTGGGAAATAAAAACATGTTGCTGTTGTATTTCAGTAAATAGAGGGATGCCAGAGCCCATTTCCCTATCCCTTATCATTAATCCTATTATGGTTGGCAGTGCACTTGCAGCATCTGTGGGGTTGCCAGCAGAAGTTTGTATTAAGGAATGTTGGAGTGGTGAACTCCCACATAAAATTCAATTTACTTACAGTAGGTATTTTAATATGCAGAGCATAAAACAAAGAACAATACTATGCATACAAACCGATAATTAGTAAAGCATAGAAAGGTCACAGGCTGGTACGAATAGACTAGTGAAGAGTGCTCAGGACGCTCCTATGAATAAAATATCACATACAAAATTTGTATGTAGAAAAGAAAGAGAGATACCTAGGCCCGTACACATGAGACGGGGCATTTCCTTTGCAAATTATGGTGAATACGGAGTGTCCATTCAGTCGAGATACGCCAAATCTAGCTGAATGGACCCGACACAATCACAGTAAGCAAGCGTTTTCAATAGTTCGCAGCATATTACCTGTTCATTATTTTTTTATTCGGACTGATTTTATATTTAGTGATTTCTGTACTACTTAATTTAATGGCGTGCAATTCATTAAAAAAAACTGAGACATTAAAAATAAAGGTCACCCTTGTTCAGACATTCAGTTGACACAGGAGTGTTCTTCGAAATACAAAAAAGTTTAAGTGAGTTTAAGCGTCTTTCATCAATACAGACCAATACAATGAACCAATAAAAATAATGATTCACAAAGACAGGAGGAAGTCAACCCCCTGCACTAAAGACCACAACCGACACTGGGCGTTGCTTATGTTATTAGGCGACCTTCGAGTGGACCATCAGTCAGGCAGTCTGACAACTTTCACATAAAAAAGGAACTTTCCTTGACAGAGGACTTCCTCTTGGTTTTTGTTTTGAGTCGACACAGCCATTTCTCTGAGCGACAAAAAACCGCATCCTGATTCCTGATCGGATAGTTTAGAATATTAATTTGACAAATATTCAGTCTCTGATATACGTAGTTTGTATCCAAATATTTTCATCAAATCCAAAACATTTTACTATTGTAGCTTACCTGTGAAAGGATATGCCGCAACCACCATATGATTCACTTTTACAAGTTTTTATGCAGCACTTTTTCACCATTTTATAATGTGAAATTGCAAAAAATAAAATAAGTTAAAATTTGGATCTACTAGCTAAGTAGCTGTGAACTGAAATGTGAAAATTGTGTGATTGTGTGAAAGAAAAGTGAAAACTAGAACAGTGGCTCTAGCATGAGTTTACGATACTTTTGACGATACTACACTCGCTAGCGAGAGCGTAAAACATTTATATGGAAAATTCATAGAAAAATAAGGAAAATTGATAATTTGACATTGACAGTATAAGATTTCCCATACAAAAGTTTTACGTTCTCGCTTGCGAGTGTAGTATCGTAAACTCATACTAGAGCTAGAGCCTCTGCTGAAATGAACTGAAAACAAAGTTACCTCCAGTGGTACTTGGTAGCACAGAGTATCTTTTTCTTGGTAGTACTATATCTACGTTTCTACGACCTACGTATGGCTATTTATTATGATATTTTGCTCTTACAAATAGACAAATGATACGGCATGCCTGTCGTTAGAAAGAGACGAATATATATCATTAGTTACGTATGGATTTCTTTAGAGCGCTCATTTGGCGCGAGCATGTGACACGGAGGAAAATGATAAAGGTGAACTCGGAAATTCACATAGTTTTTAAAATAATAAAACCAATTATTAACAAATATCTACACACACCTGTGGCTAAGTATAAAATAATAATCATTTATTACATATGTTATACATATGTTATATTCCCTCAAATAAACTTAACTTATTCATTTTTTGTCTTTTGTAGTCAGTTTGTATAGCAATGTGTAACCGCGGCGCGAGACTGTGTCCATTGCCCAACTTTGGCCCAACTGAATGCGAGTCGGGCAGTTACATGAGTTTCGTATTGCCATTCTAGAGCGTGTACCACGTATCTATAACTTTATAAACATCTTAGGTTATCTCCTCTCTTGTATCGTGTTGTTTGCTTGGGGCATGCTTGGGGCTTGGAGTAATAGTGTTCTGTGGTTGTTTGATATTTATTTTTATCTGAGATTGGAAGCAAGGAACGAAGGAACATGCGCTAGCATCTATGATAGTCTGTGAAAGGAACCAAGGAACATACATATGTGGTACTCTCTAGCAAGGAACATAGTTATAATCGGGCATTTCGGGCAAAACATGAGTCCGACTCAACAGGCACTGTTCCACAGGTAAAAATTGTTTTTCACTTTTGGTAGACATAAGAAAGGAGTTCAAAGTGGTTATAATATTTTCTTTGAAATTATTGTAACAAATTAAATGTAGATTTTGATAAAATATCTTGTGTCAAATAGACAGAATTGAGTAAAGAACATCAAGACTTATGTCTTGAACCATGAAGTTTTTGTTTGGAATAAATTATGAGTAAATGTCAATTTGTGCGTTAAAGAAGAGCTGCATTGCAATGGGACCGAATTTAAGAATTGTTATTATTACCTGGAAAACTTATGACTATAAATTGAAAATGACAACATATATCTATCTCTTTCAGACAGTGATAAATTCTCCCTCTACGTTTCTCTCAGTTGTGTCTTTAATGTGCAGTTAAGTGTGTTGCTAGGTGTTACATATGCATGCATCATGCAAACCAAAGATAATTGTATTACAGACTAATACAACATCTTTGATGCAAACCCATCTGCAAACCATACCACAGATCATAGTGATTAAATGTTGTATATAGTACTTATTACTTCCATGGATTAAATACTCTGCCACAGATTATTTATTACTAGATGAACAAGTAGATGAGTAGATGATGCAAGCAAGCGTAGCGAGCTATCACTCAGTCAGACCGTAAAATCTGACGAGCGTCTCGCGACAGTAACGTTTTGGCACCGGCACCGGCAATCTGTAGATAAAGAATGAATGATTGATTGATATATTGATAGAACCGAGCAGTTAGTTAGGTAATACTATTATTAATTCTATACCTAAAGTGATAGTGGCATTCAGAGAGGGACACATAAATTACACCGGTAGTAAAGTGAGTGAGGCAAATAACGTTTGTTGTGTTCCTTTCTGCGTATCACATTACTGTTTATTGGGTACACTGTGGCACCCAACAATCAATAGCGTTTGTTTTCTCAGTATTGGTTACTAGTGAGACATGTAAAACTGTGATATCTAGCGAATTTGTTATCGATGCTTAACGTAAAGCGCATAAGCACCTATTACTTCAACGTCCTCAATGCTCAATGAGGTTGAAACGTGGCCATTTGATGTGTTGAGAGTGTTTTGATCAAACTTAAGTTGGGACAGACTGGACTGGACAGTTGGACATTGGCCGATCGTGTAGTTCCGGCATCACTTGCTCTGTGATATGACATTTAAACTGCAGTGTAGCCACTAGAAGAAAACTATGGACTCTATCAGTAGATTACTTTCTTAAATTAAGGATTCCAATTTGGCTGACAACAATCATGAATTGAAACTATAGGTAATCAAAAATATGAAATGATATTCATCACATAAATTCTTGGTCCTTAATTTAATAATAATATTGCAATGAGATTTACTAAAACCTCCATCTGTACCATGAGCTCCCGAAAATAACAAAGGCCTCTCACAGCAGAACTGCTCCACAAATTCAAAGTTACTCAGTGAGCAATGTAGCGGGGTACCTACGTATGCTCAGATCAGAGTTTCTTTGGTGGCTGAAATTCGCCGAAGAACCAAAGATGTCGACATAGCCGAAAGAATCAGCATGCTGAAGTGGTAAAGAGCCAGCAGCATCTGTCACAGAGCAGACAATTAGTTGGTTCGACGAGTTCTAGAGTGGAGGAGAGTGGAGGCCACGAATTGGAAAATAGAGCGTGGGACGCCCTGCGGCCAGGTAACTAGGCGACCTGAAAAGCATAGCTCAGGAAGCGGCTGGGTGCGATGTGCATAGGACCGAGCGTGGTGACGAGCCTTGAGAGAGGCTTACATCCGGCAGTAAAGACACGGAGTAATGATGATGATATCAAAATCAAATTAGAAAAGATGACTTGAAATTTTACTATAAAAATTTAATCAGTCATTTTAAATTTACTACAATTTTTTACAAATCACTCTAAGAAGATACTGTCACTGTTAAAACACTGAACTTTTAACTGTTGACTAGGTAATAAAATTGCTCTCGCTCTGGATAAATCATGTGACGATGGATACCACCATGCCTATATTCAGTAAGCGATGAAGAATTTCGAATACATTATTTAGTATCTACATTTTCAAAAATCCAACAAATACTTATGAATAATAATTAGTTTTTTTACATTTTCAGTTATCTGAGTTGATAATAAATCTGATTTTTGAAGTGGTCACACTGTTGTATTGGTGCGGTCCGGCGCGCGCGGATGTCTTGGGTTTATTTTTAAGTGATGTGATGTATATCATTTGATAAACCCGTTTTAACCAAATAAAAGAATAATATATAAGATTATAATTTGAGAATTATTGATCATTTTGTGGAGAAATTGAGATGGCTTATCACTATATCGTTACTGCACAAAAGCCTACTGCTGTTACAGCATGCATTACAGGTAAAAAGCCGCTATTTTTGTTGTAATGAGGTTAACTGAATGTATAGCGCAAATTAATTTTTGTGCGTTAATTTATATACTTACACATATATACTTTTTTATTTCACCGTATGTAGTAAAATAACACTTAAATGTTTTAAAAATAACTTTGAATTCATCTTTTTATTTTGATAACATTACCAATCAACTTCATAACATCTATATGTTATGAATGAATATGTTATGAATGAATATGTTATGAAGTACCTATGTACTTTATACAAAGCGGATAAATCAGAGGATTTTCGACTATAATTACATACCTATATACTGAGAACTAAACATATAGTGTATGATAGAACATATCTTACTCTTTCGTTTTTTGTTATATTTGTATTTTTAAATTATTTGACAATCTTGTGGGAGCTCTATATGAGTGTGAAGCACTTCAGTATTTCACAGTGAAAAAAGTTATAGAGATTAAATTAGAGTTATTTTATAGCATTTGACAATAAATTTTTCTTCAGGCAATTTCACATCCCCCACTGACCTGAACCTCCTTGTGGCAAAAGTTTCCCGTCTGGAGATGTATTTGGTGACACCCGAAGGTCTTCGACCCTTAAAAGAAGTCGGCCTTTATGGGAGAGTGGCCAAAATGAAAATGTTTAGACCTCCTGTAAGTATTTGTTGATTTATAACTGTGTGGTATTTACATATACACGAAGTGTGTTTTGTGATTGTTTGTGAGGTGAGAAGATTTTTTACAACTAAAGATACTGATTTACTACTAAAGAACAATAGACCTAGATATCTCAACAATAACTGATGTTTATTTGGCGTTTTTTTTCATGTTATGTTTGATAGACAGCCTGACTATCCACTTGATGGTAGATAACAAGCAACGCCACAGTTACTGCAACTGCACTGCTGACCATAGTAGGATAAAGGATTGGGAAATGGGCTCTGGCATCCCTTACTCACTCACTGAAATACAACAGGACTCATGCTATCACGGTGTTCTTCTGTAAGGGTGTGGTTACTGCCACGGGCTGCCCAAATGACTGAAACACAGTGTACCCTGCAGATGTTTGATAACATTTGTTAACTGTGTTGAAAATTTTACTATACTTTTAATATTATATACCTTTTGTCTCTTCTTTTTTCTTTTCACCATGAATGAATAATTCGAAAAACTTTAAAGAGCCTTGACTATTTCATTGAACACTAACTATATTAGTGACTAGTTGGGATAATAATAAATAAATGAAGAAAGAAAGCATATTTTTTCTAATATAAATTCCCCAGAATAAAGGCTTATTTATATTTATAATATCACCTAAAGAACATTATCATAAAAGAGGCTGCTGACATTAGCATTTGCTTGATGTTAATATTCACATCAAAAGTTTATTCATTGTGACTCAAAAAAATGTTCATCAAAAAATTGAATCAAAAATTTGCTCATAACGTCTGACTATTCGCGACATATACATGCTCGACTATGCTTCATCCCCAGCAGTTGTAGTCAAAATGGTGGATATAGAGATAGTATGTGCTGTGCTGTATTTCTTTTAATCCGTTGTTGCTATTTAAAGAAGAAAAGAAAGCGTATTTGGACAAGAAAGGTGTTTTCTCCTGAATCCACAACTTAAACAAAGCAATGAATATGAAATGCGTCACGTGCGCTCGCGGAGGTTCTCGCCCATGCGATTGACTTGTTTATATAATATTCAAAGAGATTCCCCTAAAACCCGATAGCCAGGTGGAGCGTACTTGGGTGCTCAGCGCTTGTCATCGAGCTGCTAGGCTGGCTGTACTTCGACTTCGACAGTCGCCACATTAAGACATTGTTTTTCTCTGTTGTTATAATAACTTATTGGATTTAGTTAAATTCTATTGGATGTCAGTTTTACAAACCCCTGTGCAAAATTAGGAAAACCCAAAGGAAGATGAGAATTTCCACTTCAGATTACTTTCATCACTTAGATAGCATTCATAGTAGACCTATCTTTTAACAGCTGCACAATGGACAACTGTTATTCATTGTGATTGTGTGAAATTGTCATTAGTTGTTAATCAGCAAGACTCGAGGAATTCATTTGAGGATTCTAGTAATGCTTCCTAAAATATTATAAATACGGAAGTTTGTGAGGATGGATGTATGTATGTATGTTAATCTTTCACATAAAAACTATTACACAGATTTGGATGAAATTTGGAATGTGTAGGTAACATATAGGATATAGGATTCCCGAGGGATTACCTAAATTCTGAAAATATTAAAAAACCTGCGTCACTGTCGCAGTGACGGCGCCACCGTCATCACAGTGATAATACACGCAGACGAAATCGGGGGCACCAGCTAGTGAATAATAATTTTATTAAAAAATAAGTTATTATTGTACCTAGCTTATTCTGACTCTGAGATTTTATTCCATCTCAGAACAAATTGGCCAAAAAACTTTTACGATTGTTTTTTTAAAACATCAAAATACATAATCATCAATTACTAATTATTGATATTTGTCTAAGATAATTTGATATAATTTGTTTTATCATAGATGTGGCAGGTGAAACATTGCATTGCATTCCGCAGTCTTAAATAGGGTACACCTTCTTACAGAGGTGTACCTTGAACTAACAGTAGGTACTGTACTGTTGTGTTTCGACGAGTGACTAAGGGATGCCAGACTGGTGATACATTGAAAACATGAACATATTTCTTTAGAAGAGGTGCCCAACATCTGTATGGGAGCTATTGGACAGAATAAGTTGATATTAGCTTTCAGTCTTTCAAAATGTTTCTACTCATAATTTACAAAAGATGTTGAAAATAGATTTGACACTTAAGTGAAATTATAATATAATTTGTATCCATTATTGCAGTATGAAAAAAAGGATTTAGTTTTTATCCTCACATCACGCTACAACGCCATGATATTAGAATGGAGAACGAACTCCAATGGTGATCTCGAAGTAGTAACAAGAGCGCACGGTGATGTATCAGACCGCATTGGCAAACCATCGGAGAATGGTATACTAGCAGTCATTGATCCACAAGCGAGGGTTATTGGCCTGAGACTTTACGATGGCTTGTTCAAAATTATACCCTTGGACAAGGACTCTACAGAATTGAAAGCTGCAAGTCTTCGGTGAGTCACATATTTTTAAATAGCACACTGTTTCTTTATTTAAACCATTAACTTGCCCTGGTATAACCCCTTAAAGAAGGCCTTTGATACTGAGAGTTAGCACCACATTTGGTATCCCTCTGTGTTCTTGAGAATCCCCCTTATCCTATTTCCTCCCTACACCTTTTTAACAGTGCTTTGTTTAATGAGCAGCTTCACATTATCTATGTATGAGTTTTTATATAAATAAAAGAATTACATTATTTTAAAGATTTTTTTTTAAATTATGTGATTGTAAGTAGGGTTCGAAGTATCTGCCTCGGGTATCGATACCGAGTACTCATGTGGTATCGAGGGACGGGTATCGATACCCAAAAGGTATCGGTCCTAAAGTATCGATAGATACTACTCAGTATCGAGTACTTGCGAATTGGTTTTAAAACATAATAAATACACTTAATAACGAAATATTTAGCTAAGCGAGATGTAAGGAAATTAAACATTAAATATAAAAGCAGGAAATTTATTAAAAAAAATCAATTAAAACCACTCCTCTTCTGAATGAATTGAATGAACAGCTAGTGGGACGAACGAATGAATAAACAGCTGTTTTAGTGTTGCAATATACGAAATATACCAAGGACCGTAGACAGCCAAGGACATTTAAAAATGTACGAAAAATTGTAATTTGAAGATGAAATAAAGTACTCGATACCGGGCGATTTGTTGAGTACTCACGAGAAGTATCGAACTGTGGTATCGAGTACTCAGTATCGGGTATCGCGACCAAAAGTATCGATACCTACTCAGTATCGAAAGTATCGTTCGATCCCTAATTGTAAGATTACATAGACTCTTTAATGCATCAGCATGGAATCCAGCTTCTGTTTGCACTTGATGGATCACAAATAACACATGTGTTGAAACAATTCCATGTCAGTAAACGGCCAATTTGAAAATAGTGGAATTGAATTAAATTATAGATTAAACACACACCATGCGAATAGAATTGCTATTATGCGATTTATACTGAATGATTGAACCGAAGATTGGTAACACTATTTGTATTTTTTTTTAATTTGTTTCTGAAACTTACAATATGGTATATCTAACTTATCTATTTATCTAAATGCATCATCTTCTTTCACAGATTAGAAGAGGTTAATGTATATGATGTGGAGTTTTTACATGGCTGTGTCAATCCTACACTAATTTTAATACATCAAGATCTCAACGGCAGACACATTAAGGTATATTTTTCTTTTTCTAGATTCTAAGGATTTTGTTTATTTACTTATACATCTAATTTGCAATCAATGTCATAATGTTTACATTATTCCCGGGTTCGATTCCCGGCAGAATCAACTTTGAAAAATGAACTTTTCAAATTTGGCTCAGATCTGGATCTGGAAAGTAGTGGCAGGGCAGACTGCGTTTCGCAGTCATTTAGGTAGCCCGTCTGGCGGCAGCAACCACCCCCTTACAGAAGACCACCATGAAGTAACAGCACGAGTGCTGTTGTGTTTCGGTGAGTGAGTAAGGGATGCCAGAGCTCATTTCCCTATCCCCTGCTAATCCCTCATCCTTAATCCTACTGTAGTCGGCAGCGCACTTGCAGCAGCTTTGGCGTTGCTTGTGTTGTAGGTGACGGTAGCCACCTACCATCAAGTGGACCGTCAGCCTGTCTGCCGATCTTAACATTAAAAAAAATATTATAATCTTTGGTGAATAAAAAAAAAATTATTTGTTGATACAAAAATAAAAAAGTTAGTAATATGTATTTACTTGTATGGTTGGGTCTTCATACACAGATTCGAAAAAAATTAATACAGAATCATAACTACGTCATATTCACACCATATAATATTTATTTAATATTTTTTTAGTACCGTAATACTATCATAATAAAATCACGTGTGCCGTTGTGTGCTGTCTTGCCCATTATTTTAAATCCTGTCAAGGTCGGTGGCAGCTTACTTGCAAACCACTAAGGCATTGTTTGTAACAATAGACGACGATAGCCATCTACCATCAAGTGAATGTATATTAGTACTAGCCAAAATAGATCTACGTTTGAACCTAATCTTATAGCTCACAACCACCAATGTCTTCATTCCAATAGCAGAAAAAATCAAGCATCATGTCAATGCGAAACTATCGAGGTTGTAAATAAACACATGTATCTTGGACTAGTAATAGATGATCGACTAAATTGGATACAACATATTAATCATGTGTGTGATAAGATGAGAGCCATACTGGGGAAATTCTCTGTAATAAAAAACAAAACACCCTACAAATTACTTCTATTACTTTATAAAGCATTGGTGGAGCCAATCGTGAGCTATGGACTATCTAGCTACGGAAGAACTTTTAAAAGCCATTTGGACAAAATATTCTCACTTCAATTGCGTATTCTAAAAGAAATTATACCTAAAAACTTAAAACAAAACTTTAAAGAAGATTATCGCAAATTATTTGTATTTTGTAAAATTTTACCCATAGAAGAAAAAACACAGTTTGTATTATTAAAGGAACTATATTTTAACGAAAATTTAAAAATTCCAAAAATAACTTACTCAACTAGATTATTTGATGAATCAAAATACAATTTACCCAAATATAACAACCTTTACGGAAAAAGACGTCTGGCTTATGTCATACCGAATTTAACAAATCAACTACCTAAAACATTAAAAAGAGACATAACTCCCAAAAACATCATGTTTAAGCTTAAACAATACTATTTACAATTAACTACAGATAAATATAATTTTAACAACAATACAAAAATAGTTATAAAATAGTAATACTAATTATTATTGTAAGATATTTTAATTCAGAATATGACACTAAATAATATATTAAAGTCTTAAAGTAATTGAGGAGTCTGAAGTGTACGTTGGGCGTCAACTGAAGGTTTATTTAAATTTTCTGTAATCGGCACATGGTGTACGGTAAAACTCTAATGAGTTTTTGTTTACACCAATGTTAAGTCAAATGAAACACTATTGTTTTAATAAATAATAAATAAAAAAAAAAAAAAACCCTGCCGTTCAACCTTTAAGAATTTCTTACCACCTTAGATAAAATGACATAGTTTCTTAATTATAATTTTCACAAGACAGAAATTAAGAGAAGGTGGTAATCCTAATATTACTCATAAAGGTAAATGCAAAGATCAGTTTGTTTGTTTGTTTCTTAAGCTTTCATGCGTTAAACTACTTAACTGATCATCATGATATTTTGCATATGAGTCAGGGATAAAGAGAAGGACATCTAAAATATAGTCCTACCAATATTATAAATGCGACAGTTTGTGAGAATGGATATATGAATTTTTGTTACTCTTTCACGTAATAACTGCTGAATGGATTTGAATGAAATTTGGCACACAGATGGTTTACTACCTGGATTAATTTATTAATTTTTCCTGGATTAATTTTTCCAGGATACTTTTTATCCTGGAAAAATGTTAGGTTTCCGAAGGATCATCCAAAAATATAAAGAATTCGACGCCACTGTCGTCAATAGTGGCTGCGCCGCTTCATCACATCGATAAAGATATCAGGCGTTATTTAGGTATTATATTTTTCAACGCAGAGGAAGTCGCGGACTCTAATAAAATCAATGTTTTTCATACATTTCAGACTCACGAGGTTAGTTTACGAGATAAAGAATTCATGAAGATACCTTGGAAGCAGGATAATGTGGAGACAGAAGCTTCTATACTCATACCTGTGCCCAGTCCACTCGGTGAGCCATTCTTTTTTAACTTGCCGGTTTCATGATCAAAATTCACGTTCCAGAATCACTTAGAAAATACTTTCTACTGTGAATAACACATCTGACGGTGATTACTTTAAATGGAACAAATACATATTGATGAATAAGAGAGGTTTATTTTTTTGATAAACCAATGTTTTTATCTATGAACAAAAGCAATCTAAAATAAAATTACCTAGGCCATTGCTACAGTTGCTATACAGTGAGTTCTGATCTTGATATAATGTTTGCTTTTAAGGTGGTGCTATTGTGATCGGGCAAGAGTCTATAGTGTATCATGATGGACAGAGTTACGTAGCGGTGGCTCCACCACAGATTAAAGTATGTGTATTCATTTTTTTAGTAGTACTTAATTGTAAGAAAGTTTAATCGGTGAAGGAAAAAAATTGATGTAAGGGCCAATTGTGAAAAGTTCGCATTTCTTTAGTTGATTATGATTTGATTTGAACCATTTAACTAATAGCCTCTTCGTATTCTGAGAATATAATCTATATCCAACTATACTCATGGGTGAAAAAGGATAAGAAATAGTTGCTCATAATTGGTCTGTCTGATTTATTGACGTCACTTTCGGACCTGTTCAATGTTGATTTTTATTTTGAATGACATTCAGACTGTAATATTTTGAGGAATCTAATTGGTTCTCATATGTGACCTCTACCTTCCCATAATCTCACCACAGCATAACTCTCAATAACATTGTTACGACCCATTGTTGCCAGTCCAAGATAGCCTTTATTCTTACATTTTCTAAAATGAAAATTTGTCACCCAGTTGACTCCAATCAACTGCTACTGTCGCGTGGACGGTCGCGGGCTTCGGTACTTACTGGGCGACATAGCCGGTCGCCTCTTCATGCTAATGCTGGAATTGCACGACAAGATCGATGGCACCCAGGCCGTGAAGGACCTGAAGGTCGAACTGCTCGGTGACATCCCGATCCCGGAGTGCATGACGTACCTAGACAACGGGGTGGTGTTCGTGGGATCCCGCGTGGGAGATTCGGCACTGGTGCGCCTGTCCGCTATTCGGGACGAAAACTGCCAGTATGTTCAGCCGATGCAGACCTTCACTAGTCTGGCGCCGATCGTGGATATGTGCGTCGTCGACCTGGACCGCCAGGGCAAGAATCAGCTCATCACGTGCTCAGGTCAGCCGCGAGGTCTTATATTTTTTAATAGCTTAGTTGGAGTCTACGAGTTTTGTGTCTAATGGATCATTAAGACAAGCGTATCGTAATTAAAAATAAGAAATGTAACACAATTACAGTTGATCATGTTGGCGTAGCATAAGCACCCTGGGCATAAGCATAAGCAGTGGCGTGCCTAGATTTTCCGGATAGGGCAAGGCCTGGTATAATAAAAATCCACCTTTAAGCATGCCGGGCCTTTGGGCTCCTATGTAAGCGTCCGCCTCCGCACCATTTTCAAGTTAAATGAAATA
The DNA here is from genome assembly GCA_910589475.2 of Bembecia ichneumoniformis. Classification (NCBI taxonomy): domain Eukaryota; kingdom Metazoa; phylum Arthropoda; class Insecta; order Lepidoptera; family Sesiidae; genus Bembecia; species Bembecia ichneumoniformis. Next base: position 2,204,729 of record OU342537.1, on the reverse strand, counting down.
GTGAACTGCTGTTGAATTTTTGTGACTTCTGTTGATTCGTTTCCATCAAAGTTAAATAAATTATAATAATATTGTATGTAGTGTGGAGTAGTGTACCTAAACGTATTTTGTGTGTGATTTCAGGCGCATTTAAAATGGGCTCCCTGCGCATAATCCGCAACGGAATCGGTATACAGGAACAGGCGTCAATCGATCTGCCCGGCATCAAGGGAATGTGGGCGCTAGTTTTGGCACCTGGAGAGACTCGTCACGACACTCTCGTGCTGGCCTTCGTCGGACAGACCAGGTCAGGAATCGTCCTCATAGTATTTCAGATTTGTAAAAAGAACATGGTGATTTCTAAATGTATTGATTTATTTATCTATTGGCTGTGTCCTGTAGGTTTGACTTCTTTAATTAATTTGGAGGGTTAGGATAATGGTATGAGCAAATTGTTTTATATTAGCACCACGAAATTTTATTGAAAGTCCGTTTATTTACATTATTTAGTGGCAGGAGTGGCATTATAGTATTCGTTTATAAAAGTTTCAATTGGAAATTTAGCACCGTGCAGGTTTAATTTTAATTCAATGTCCGATAAAACGACAATTTCATATTTAAGCCCCTAATCTCTGAATTCCGAGTTTGTTCCGGCTAATCTCAGAAACGGCTAGACCGATTTTGATGGGACTTTCATTGGCAGATAGCTGATAATAAATTAACTTTTTTATTTTTTTAGAAAAATAGATTTTTTTAAAAATTAATATATAAGTGTACAGTACCGTGCTCGTCTTGCGCACGCCGTAGCGAAGTGTGAACGGGTTTAGTTTGTGCAATGTAAAATGTTTGGTGCCCCCCCTCGCTTCAGGGTGCTGACGCTAAACGGGGAGGAGGTAGAGGAGACAGAGATTAGCGGGTTCGTGTCGGACCGGCAGACTTTCTACACGGGCAACGTGGTGCACGAGCAGCTGGTACAGGTGACGGACGAGGGCGTGCGGCTGGTCGCGCGCGACGCGAGCGGCCAGTGGGCGTTGGCGGCCAGCTGGCACGTGCAGGGCGCGCGGGGCGTGTCAGTGGTGGCGTGCAGCGGCGCTCGCGTCGTGTGCGCCGCCGGCCCGCGCCTGCACCTGCTAGCGGTGCGCGAGCGCTCGCTGCAACTGCTGGCCGAGGTGTGCATGGACGAGGAGGTGGCCTGTCTCGACCTCGGCCCCGGCGGGGATGAGGCGCTTCTAGGCGTCGGCCTCTGGACCGATATCTCCGTCAGGGTGCTCAAGCTGCCCGATCTGCGGCCGCTCCACAAGGAGAAGCTGTCCGGAGGTAAGAGAGCTCGCATTGGTCTCTCCCGCGACTATAACTACATATAAGCCACACCATCAACTTGATCTAAATTCGGTACAACATCCAAGCTCCTCTGAAAGTTGACATAAGAAAACCTTTGTCATATAAAAATAATCCATCCCATCTTTGAAGGTAATGGGTCAAAGGTCAAATCAAAGGTTCCAATCAACAAAATATAAAAAAGACAATTTTGTCGTTCATCGAAGTAAAGTTTGTGTTGATTAACAACCTAATTAGGTTAAGTAAAAACCAAAACATACAATAAAAAGCTCTCTTCTTTTAAAAGTATCTATTAAATTCAATCAAAAATATACTTACAATTAATAATATTTACAAGTATATTTTTGATATGAGCTGAGAATAGAAAGCTTCACACTCGTTGGTATTCTTGGAAGTATGTAACAGTATTTCCCTTGATCCCGCAGAGATGATCCCGCGGTCGCTGCTGATCACAGTGTTGGAGGGAGTGTGTTACCTGCTGTGCGCGCTGGGGGACGGCTCCATGTACTACTTCACGGTGGACCAAGCGACGGGCGAGTTGGCCAACCGGAAGCGGGTGACGCTGGGCACGCAGCCCACCGTGCTGCGCACCTTCCGTTCGCTGTCCACCACCAATATTTTCGCCTGCTCCGACCGCCCCACCGTCATCTTCTCCTCCAACCGGAAGCTGGTCTTCTCCAACGTCAACCTTAAGGAGGTGACGCATATGTGCTCTCTCAACGCGCACGCCTACCCAGACAGGTAGGTGTTTCTTATAGTGTGAACTGTGAAGCAGCACCCACTGTCCGACATTTCTATCGGTCAGTGACTGTCTTGACGCTTACCTCTGCAAAGATAGATCAAATGGGTAGCATCTGACAGTAAACAGGCGAGTTGTGTCGGACAGGAGGGTGTGGAGTGATATCATTATGTTGGGACTGAGAAATTTTATTTCTTCAAAAATAATTTAAAGTGTAGTTACTTCCAGACACAGTTTTTCCCATATTTTGAATTCCATAATTCTTGGGACATTTTCTTGTCTAGTAATAATAATGTAAAGTATTTTTTGTTGGGCATAACAATAACATTCTTTCATGTGCTTGTTATGAATAAATAAGACTTCGCTAACTTTGGTATTAGGAACCGATCATTCGATAACTTTGGTATAGAACATAAACAAACTTTAAAAAAAGAACAAAAAAAATTCATTTGTTAGCATAGTGATTACCACAATATAGTGTGTTCTAAAATCGCGAAATAGCGAGATCTGTTAACAAGACCAACTACACTCATGGACAAATTTAGAAAAACGCAAAGAAAATGGAGAAATTAATATGAAAACACATTTATTTGTACAATAGATAAAATTTTAAAACAATTAAAATTTGTTAAATAGAATAAATCAATAAAAAAACTTTTTTTCACATAAAAAAATTACACTTAACGAAAAAACCCAAATTAGAGGTAGTAAAATCAGTGCATTATTGTGAAGAGTTTTGACCTAACATAATGAGCGCGAAAGAAGTTTCACTTCTGTAACAATATGGTATTTAACGCGTAAGACCTTAAGAAGACACTGTCTCTTGAGATTGGCTCGAAGGACCAATCTCAATAGACAGTAAAGAACTAACTAAGCTGCTAATGTACCGTCTGCAGCCTGGCGCTGGCGAACGACAGCACGGTAACGATAGGCACGATCGACGAGATCCAGAAACTACACATTCGCACGGTGCCACTTGGCGAGACGCCGAGGCGCATCGCTCACCAGGACGCCACTCAGACTTTCGGCGTGGTGACGATGCGAGTGGATAAGCTGGAGTGGGGCGTGGCCGCATCTGCGCGCGCGTCCGCCTCCGCTTCCGCTTCCGCGTCCGCGCCAGCAACGGCCGCCAAACACGCGCCCAACGCGCTCGACCTCGAGGTGCACAACCTGCTGGTGCTAGACCAGCACACGTTCGAGGTGCTACACGCTCACCAGTTGCAGGCGGGCGAGTACGCCATGTCGCTCGTCTCTTGTCGGCTCAGCGACGACCCCAACCATTATTACGCCGTCGGCACTGCGCTGCTTAACCCTGAGGAGTCGGAACCTAAGCAGGTACCAGGCTATTTAATTTATTATAAAGAAATAAATATTTACACAAATAAATAAAAAATGTTATGTCAAAATAACTGCTTTTTACTAAATGTATATAAAAGTTATAAGGTACATACAATCTCCGAAACACCTGGACCGATTTCGACGGGACCTCCACTGGCAGATAAATTGATGTTATAAGGAGTATACTATATCCACGGAAACGAGTTAGTAGAGCGCTATCTCTCTTGCACAAAATTTTAACTGTGATTGGTCGGCGATTTACACTAAGGCAGTGTACACAGAGCGAAACTTTTTTAGTCTACTCGTGCTGTCCGTACTGTGCAGACGTGTTCTTTCTTGCAATATTTGCTCAATAAATTTCCTCTACAAGTGTTGCATTGGAAGTAGGTGTGCACTGGATGTCGGTCCATAGAATTGTTAAAGAAAAGAAGGAGTGTGGTGTGCTTAAATCGCCCAAAAAGTCGAAGATACGCGTGCCAATCGTCGATAAGATCGATGACTTTACAAAGACTGCTATCCGATGTATAGTGCATGGTTTCTTCGCGCAGAATGAAATACCTACATTGGACAAGATTTTAAAGAAAATAAATGATGATGGTACTTTGGGCACAATCAAGAGATCGACGCTACATAAAATATTGAAAAAAATTGGTTTCAAGTACAGCAAGAGAAGCAGAAATAGCATGTTGCTGGACCGTGACGACATTTTTTTTTGGCGAAGAAAATATTTACGATCTATCAAAACCGCTCGAGAAAATAATCAAAAAATTTATTACTTGGACGAAACGTGGGTGAATGAAGGTCACACTACTTCAAATGCATGGACCGATTCAACAGTGAACAGCAGTCGGAGCGCTTTCATTAATGGATTAACGACTGGCTTGAAAACACCTTCAGGTGTGTATTTATTTTCTCATTATTATTGTTATATTTTTGTTACACACGTACCATAAACATTGCCTGACCGGCTTAGGTACGTTAATGACAGACACTGTTGTCTGTTTGTATCATTGTTATTTTCTATCTTTTACATCTTATTGTTTGATGCGCCCAGGTGTGCTAATGACTTTGTTTGTTTGTATTGAATGTTATTATGTTTTTGTTACAGGAAAAGGCAAAAGACTTATTATAACGCACATCGGGAGCGAAGACGGGTTCATTGAAGATGGTCTACACGTGTTTGAATCTAAAAAACAAGGCAAATAAAGAGATGAATGCCGAAGTTTTTGAAAATTGGTTCAGCGAAATTTTAAACAAACTCCAGGATAATTGTGTAATAGTTTTGGATAACGCCTCGTACCACTCTAGAAAAGTTGAGCAAATACCAACGGTAAAATGTAAAAAACAGGACATTATAAGTTGGTTACAAACAAAAGGAATTAGCTTTGAGGAAGGTATGTTAAAACGAGAATTATTAAACATTGTTAAAAATCATAGACAGCGGTACGAGGCATGCGTTATAGACGAATTAGCAAAAAGACAAAATAAAACAGTATTAAGACCGCCTTATCACTGCGAACTTAATCCAATAGAATTAGTTTGGGCTCAAGTGAAGGGTTACGTAGCGGCCAACATGAAAACATTCAAAATGGCTGAATTAAAAGTTTTATTAAATGAGTCCATACAAAAATTGACGCTGAAAAATGGAAAAAATGCATAAGGCACGTCACAGAAAAAGTTGAGCCCAAAATGAACGCTATGGACCATAATGTAGAAGTCATGACTGAAAGTTTAGTAATAAATGTAGGAAATGACAGCAGTGACAGTGATTCGTCGGAGAGTGAAATTGAATACTGAATTAAATTTATTTGAATCTGTCAATTTTATTAATTGTTTTGCTTTTATTTATAAATTTTCAACGTTGTAATTTTATTTGATTGTTTCAATTGTATTTCATGCATGCATCTACAATAAATAAGTATGATATTAAACTGTAATTTTTATTTCCTTCATAAATATTTTTTACAAAGAAAACAATGTAAAAACGTATGTATAAAAACGAGTAATACAAAAAGCAAAATTATTTTAAATGCGCAATTGTGTTAAAAAAAGTAGTCTAAAATAAGTCGCTCTGTGAACGCGCCTTTACTTTTCTACGGATTTGTTTACGCCCACTGTTCATTTCCTGTCCTTGTCATTTGTATGAAAAATTCAGACAGAGAAAGCGCTCTACTAACTCGTTTCCGTGGATATAGTATAGCTGAAGCAACTTTTCTTTTAGAAGAAAAAAATAATAAGCAGTGTCCAATACTGCGCGGACATCATACGCACGCCGCAGCGAAGCGTGACCGAGTCTAGCTAGTTGTAAATAATAACTGTTTATTTTTAACACTTACTTGTTTTCGCATATAGAACCTAAACAACAAAAAGAAAACCTGCTTGAAATCAGGAAATTTATAAAATAATAATAATAATAATCTACTACTACTTAGCAGAGAGCTAGAACCATTGAACCATATTTTAGATAATAAAAAAACTGGTGAGCTTCAAATTAAAAGGATTAATTATTGTCTACAATGTTGCATACATTTGTAAATACATGAACCCTAAAAAACACGTTAGGCCAAACTGAGTATCGGTTGATGTAGGTATGCTACATGTACCAATACAAAGCAGGCCATCGTTTGTGGCACTTTGCTTTTGTAACTGCTGTCGCTATTTTCTAAAAAAGTACCGAGATAGGGATTATGTGAAATGGTTTTTTATATTTATTCTTTGCTTGAAACAGGGCAGGATCTTATTGTTCCATTGGTCGGAAGGCAAACTGGTTCAAGTGGCGGAAAAAGAAATAAAAGGTGGCTGCTACACTCTCGTAGAGTTTAACGGGAAACTGTTGGCTTCCATCAATAGTACGGTAAATATGTTTTTTTTTTATGCAACTACGTACAGCTATGTAGAGGGTTATTATTCTGCGAGATTGAATCAGGAATGAAGAGACTCGTACACGAATGAAAGTGATTTACACAACGCGGGGGATTTGTAAGTTGAAGAGACAATGGGCAGGACACATGCAATCGCCGAATCCAGCTCGGATGGACAGCGTTCGGGGATCTTCTTCCAAAATTTTTCAGTGCCCTATAACAAAAGTTTTCGACCAATGTGTGTTGCCATCGATGATATATGGCGCTCAATCGAGGTCTCTAAAGAAGGGCCTCGTGAGAAAACTCAATGTCACTCAACGGGCTATGTTCGGGGTTATGCTGCGAGATCAAATCAGGAATGAGGTGATCCATAGACAAACGATAGTGACAGTGGGCGGGACACAGTACGGAGAGCCGACGGCCGCTGGGGCCGGAAAGGTCTCCAGTAATAAGGTCAGAGATGATGAACTAAGTACAGAATTTTATGAAATGCCCTAACAGAATATTCCATATAGTTTTATTGAAAATGTAAATAGAGAAATAATAATATTAGTAAAGGTGGATTCAGATAAATTTTAAGATGATCAAGTACATAATTATAAATTTGTTTTGGTGGAATTATGCTTAAGTTTGATTTTAATTTATTTACTTAATAATAATAATCACCATCATCTCGGCCATAGGACGTCTCCTCCAATATTTTCCAATAAGACCAGTCAAAAAACTCTTTTTGCATATAAATGCTATGCGATTTACGTGCTGTATAAAAATTGTACCACATAAGAAAACGATTCATGAAGATTCCAATTTTGTGCTACTCTCACTGATGCTGCATCACCACTAACCTGAGTTTGGGTCTCGTCAGCAAAACGCTATAGTATGGTCATTCTATGAATGCGTTTTTGACATTTCTTTATGTCCATTGCATAAAGTTCATTTCCGAATAAACGATACAGAAAATGTATGGAATTGACAACTGTCAGAACAGCACTCTTATAATGGCCGGAGTATAGCGCTCGGTCCTTCGGGTCAATCGGAGAATCTTGTTATCGACGTAAACACGCTCAAATCGAACATCCGCTCCGCTTATAATTACGTACTGACTCCACTTGCGGCGTCTAATTTACCATGTCCGACATTGCTACCTCTCCACAAGGTCTATAAATAGCACTTTTTATTTTCGCGGCTTATGTTGAAATTTTGAATTATAAATCTCCCTTATTACCTTTGGCCAATACAAAGAATCCCACACCATAAATATTTGTAAATACAAAATGAATGGTTGTAGGTACGCCTGTTTGAGTGGACGTCTGAAAAGGAGCTTCGGCTGGAGTGCAGTCATTTCAACAATATCGTGGCCTTGTACCTCAAGGTCAAGGGAGACTTCATACTGGTCGGAGACCTCATGAGGTCAATGTCGTTACTGCAGTATAAGCAGGTAATCTACAAACATTCTTCCAATATTGTGTGCTGTATTTATAGTTTTTTTTAATGTTTAACTCGTCAAACAGGCTGATGATCCTTCACTTGATGGTAGGTGGCTACCGTCGCCTATAACACAAGCAACGCGGCACCTGTGGTGGCCTGTACTATGGTCGGCAGAGCAAATGCTCAGTAGGGTAAGGGTTAAAGGATTAGGAAGGGATGAGGGGGGGGGGGGGGGGGGGGCAACTCATCAAAAGACAACAGCACAGCACACACGGTATTATTTCACGGTGGTCTTTTGTAAGGAACTGGTTACTGCCACCAAACGGGCTGCCTAAATGACTGCAAACCACGAAAGTAACTCCTACCGGCTAAAACTCGACGACTTTTTTAGCGCAGCTGGGGTCGCGGGAACGTTATGACATGACATCCGCGACCCTAGCCTAGCCCCTAGCCACTACTTATATAATACATTGTAGTAGAGGTCTGTTAAATATGTCAATTTAACTTTACCATAGTATTGAATTTTTACAGCTTAGTTTAATACACACCTTTCTGTAACACGTTTGGGAAATGAAAAAAATGTGTGTGTCAGCTCTGATGCATGACTGGAGTTTACTCCTTTTTTATTGACATAACCGTATTTGACAGCAAACATTACATTCAGGATTTTTAGGCTTCAAGGCTCTATTAAATTCACAGATGGGATATAACAGTACATCTGTCGTGTTATCACAGTTTAACCAAGTTTAATTAATTAAGATACAATTTGGTGTGGAAATAGTTTAGTTAGTTTAGACCTCAGAATATAGAACAAATTAGGGCCAGCGATAGGGCATAGAGTAGTTTCCTTGTTTTGTGAACTAGTTTTGGTGCACAACACAAGGACTGTTTTGGTCTTAGAGCTCGGCATGCAGTTATGATAACCTCCTTATTTATAGATGGAGGGCAGTTTCGAGGAGATAGCTCGCGACTACTCACCCAACTGGCTGACGGCGATGGAGATATTGGACGACGATACCTTCCTCGGAGCCGAGAACAGCTTCAACCTCTTCGTCTGCCAGAAGGATAGGTACTATTAATAAAGTTTTATTTTGATACATTTGAATAATATGATTAGAATGATTTGAATAGATGAAGAACATACTCCAAAATTTATAAAGAAATGCTTTAATTAAAATTCAAATGTAGTTTTAATAATGGATTCAATATTAAATAATAATTGGTAATTTGACTCTGACGTTAGTGATTTTCTAAAGTAACACACTTGATACTGTGTTATAACGCCGACTGTACTGTATATGCATGGTCAACTAAGTCACACACACATACGAAGTCACTATGGGCACACTGAATGCGGAATGTCGGAATGCGGATTACTTCCAAAATCACTAAACTTATCAGATCAAACCGTTAAACTTGCCAAAAGTAGTCACTGATTCCCTTAATGTCTCGCCGGTTCACTGTCGTAGATAACTTCCTAAAAGCTCCGAAGAATCGCTTTCGTATCGTTGATTGCACCACTAAAACTAAAACTTGACCAGCCGCCTCTTATTTATACTTGGCGCCAAACGCCTCGAAATATTTCGAATTTACTAGTAATATAAACAAGATTGTAAACAAACCATTGAAAGTTCGAGAATGCTATTTCTGTTGAAATGTAAACTCTATGTTGTAAACATAAGGACCAATTTCCTTTGACACTAACCGGAAAAGGGCGTAGCTGCCATCGATTGGGAAGCGATGTTCGAGACTTTCGGCCGGCGGTAACGCTTTTTCCAGAACGTTCCATAGTTAGTCGTAACACTATTGTCATTAGAGACCATCGCTGGATCCAGAAGAAACCGTTTTTCATAACAAATGCGTTAGAGATACGAGTTGTTGGTTTAATTTGCGAAATCACACAAATTTAATTCTTGTATTAAGCCATATTATTCATAAGCAATGATTTTTTTATGTTAAGGTCTACAGACAGGCTGACGATTGACTTCAATTCGTCTATTACCTAATTACAAGCAACGCCACTGGTGCTGCATGTGCGCTGCCGACCATAGTAGGATTAGGAAGGGATAGGAAAATGAGCTCTACCCATCAAAATATTAATTTGTTGTTTAATTGCCAATTTGAATTGTGGTAGCGCTGCTACGACGGACGAGGAGCGGCAGCAGATGAACGACATGGGCCGCTTCCACATCGGGGACATGGTGAACGTGATGCGCCCTGGAGCCCTCGTGGGCCGGGCCGAGGACTCGGCGGCTCCGGTGCAGAGACCCATACTGCTGGCGACGGTCACCGGTGGCATCTCGCTCGTCGTGCAGATCTCGGCTGACCTCTACGACTTCCTCGCTCAACTGCAGGAACGGCTCGCGCACGCCATCAAGGCGGTGGGACGGGTGCCGCACGCGTTCTGGCGCTCCTTTCACACGGACTTCAAGAGCGAGCCAGCGGAGGGGTTCATAGATGGAGACCTCGTCGAGGCATTCCTCGACCTCGGCCGCGACCTGCAGCACGAGGTGGTCGCCGGGCTGCAGATCGACGACGGCAGCGGCATGAAGCGGGACGCGACCGTTGATGATTTGGTGAAGATTGTGGAGGACTTATCCCGGATTCACTAGTCGGACGATCGTCGCTCTTCTATATTCAAAAAGCGAATCGCGCCTTTCGCGTTTTTGGCACACTACAGTCCTGAACGGTTTATACTGACAAGAGATGTGTGGCCTATAGCAGAATATTTTAATATGGTTTCGTTTATATATGTAAAGGCTCGGAAAGTCTAAAAGAGTTGTAAAATAAAAATAAATAAGTTTTAACATAACATGATTTCACATGAAATTAGATCATTTCGTACTGCCATACAGCATACCTTCGTACTGATGCCGATGGATAAACATCTAAGTGTGTGTCCTAAGCGACGGCCTATCGCGGAAGCGGAATCCGCCGCGCATGAAACAAATACTCGATTTGTTTGAACCTGTCCAGACTGTGAGAGCGGTTCGAGTAAGTATTTGCTTCGTGCGCGAGGGATTCCGCATTAGCTTCCGCGATACGCACAAACTCAGGACACACGTTAAGAATTGACAGATCTATCTGATCGGAGATTTGCTTCGTGCGCGAGGGATTCCGCATGAGCTTCCGCGATACGCCCAAACTCGGGACACACGTTAAGAATTGACAGATCTCCGAGATCTCTCAAAGTTGAACCGATCAAAAGAGAGAAAAATTGTTTTTTTGTATCTAAGACAATCTTCAAAAATATCAAGTGTCAAAGTGACTACACATTATGGGACATTTTTCTTAGCAGATTTCTCGAGCGCTCAAGAATCTGGGACACATGTGCTTTTATTGTTGGAAAAGACGCTTAATTGACGTGCAACAAAATCCTTGCCTGGTTGAGAAACCTGCCACGATAATGTCTAATAATTATAATGTCTCTTCTAATGTCGGACGTAAGCGTAAAAATTCAGGTCACCTATAGTTTTAAACAAAAACTGACAAGACTCGAAAGGTTCCAACCAAGGTAATAAGATTATAACTACATTCAATTGTAAATCTAAAGGATGCGAAATTAGATTGAGTTTCATTTACTTCAGTTCACAAGTCATTATTGTACTCTGTGCCACGATGCCACGTTAAGCCATTATACTTACATATTTTGTGAATGCGTTTGAGTTATTGACGAGTTATTTCGTCTAAGATTCTGTTATTAAATTTGTTCAATTCATACTATGATTAAAGAATAGTATGCTTTATAAATTGGCCGTAAAGTTGATCGTGTACTCTAAAAAAACTTTATATTTAAATTATGTTTCAATCATAGCACAAATGTCCAAGAAATATGTGATAAGTCATTGCAAATCGCACTTGGATTTTGTCTAAATAGATATGACATTCTTGTGACACAAAAGAATCACGATATTTATTTCAAATCAAATTCAAAGATGTTACACAATCTTGTCACATATGTCTGTGGACGCTCGTGTTTCGCTTGCCGTTGTGGTCAGCGACCAAAAATCGAATAAATACTGTTAGACGTTGATAATAAAAATATAATTTATGCGACATTTGTCGCTGTTAAATAGTATGCATTTTATTCTATGATTTATCCCAGACTTCACGAAACCTAAAGCCGGATATTTATTAGGCAACATTTGTTAATAAACAGTGTTTCACAATATTTCATCATTATAAACAAAGATGATGAAACAAAGTGCTCCGTGCTCCTCACTTTGAGTGGACAGCAAGGCGAAACATCTAGTTTAGTTTATAAACAAAAGTCAACAAGTGTGGACGTATGTTGCGCGAGTTATAAACATGTTTCAAGAAATCTTAAAGTTATAGCTAGTCTCTGGGGCTCAATAGGATGTCTGTCTTGTTATTGATGGTCCAATCAATCTTAATAACATTTCAAAATCAGATGATGACATTGTGGTGAAATTCTGAAAGGACCCATCAAATCCGCAGAGGTCATGGAATACAATGACATGACTTCTATTCAAGAGATAATTTCGAATCCATCACCTTTTCTTCTTTTTTTTTCTATTAATACTATTAACACATAAAAATAAATAAAAGACAAAATCAATTTAAAACTTTGTTTTAATTTGCAAATTTAAATAAAATACAATCACAGACCATTATATTATATATGTAGCTTATACAAAGTATATAATTACATATTAGGGAAAAAAAACCATGCAGGCATACTAATTTAAAATGTGTATCTATTAAACTATACGTAGTTAAACTATATTTTTGTGACAAAATGAAAAATTGGAGATTTCTCATAATGTTTAAATCATTTTTAGTAAGATGGTAGAAAAAGAAAGCCTCAAGTAAAAGTAACATCTAATCTAAGTAGTATATCTGGTGAAACCTGTTACTTGTATCTACTATAATAATTTTGAAATAGCATTACAAAATTTAAGAAAGAAAGAAATGACAAATATGCGTATGCACAATAGCATCAACAAACAAATTAATATTATGATTAAAAAATAAAAGGAATACATACATTATAAACCAATTAGATTCTTTTACATTCCACACAGTGCCGTGCAAAAGACCTGTTTAAACATAATAATATTGAATTCACACAAATAAATAACATAAACGGTTCAAGGAAAGGATTATATCTCAAGTCGAAATTTGCTTTCAAAAACGATTATATACGTAGTAAATTACTAATTGAGAGACAAAAAGGTGAATGAGTTGAGCCAAGTGTCTTGAGCATTGACTGAAATCATTTTGATCAAGGGTGGTGTAGTGTTATTTTAAGAATAATTGATCAGTTATGAAACGTCTACTCTGTATTGTACCCTAAACGGAGCCATGACTCTAAAGTCGACTCCTAACAAGGTCAATTCTAATTGGTTAAGATAAATATAATCCAAGGACGTATCCTGCCGACGTGAATCTACACTAGGTCTGGCATATCAGCGCTGTGCTTTGCCGCAGCTTATGCTGAGTCAGATACCTTTTTGCTGCCATGGCGCAGCAGGCTCAATGGGATTAAACTATCTGGGGATTTGTATGAATTCTAAATTTGTTTTTATATATTTATTTTCTTTTTGTAAGTCGCGTCATGTTTTTGGAAATAAATACTCTACATCTACATGACAAAGCATAATCCAAGAGGAGGTAAAATTGTTAATTTCGACATAAAAATTCTACATTTTTTATTGAGTATTTAAAAAATTCTCAAGTTTAGAAGGCGCTTGCAAATTTTAAAGGTGCATATACCTAAGAATTTAAATTTAGAATTTTAAAGAATTTGATTTGATGTTCGCGCCACTCATCTCTAGGAGACGCGAATGTGTTTCTCTGTTTGGCCTATTACAATGCATTTGTATTATTTGCCAATCAGGCCACTTCCTGACGGCCAATCATACGTTAAAATTTTCATTTTTAACTCGAATGCATTCTATAGAGAGCGTGTCCGATAGAATCGAAGATGCTACGCTTCATTATGGTCCATTATCCGGTGCGCTTATAACCGCCAGTTGCCCTATTACGCGACTATTCCCGCATCAGCTTTTATTATTAATTGCCACCGCGCCTTTGGAAACCCATCCCTTGGAGACGTTTCCTAAACTACCACCACCAGAAATCTTCTTCCTATAAGTTAATGAGCATATTTTGACTGAGAAGAGACAGCTTTGACGAAAGAAGTTGAGGAGTACCTCGCAAGAAATTTACACGTTATGGAAAAACATGGGTTCGGACTGAGCCGAAAAGAAGTGATGCAGTTAGTAGGGATGTATGTTACTTCAAATCAGTTGAAAATTCCTTTTAAGAATGGATATCCAGGTAAAGAATGGTTTGCGGCTTTTGCGAAAAGGCAAAATCTACATATATATTAAAAAAGCACAGGCAGTGGAAAATGCATGGCGAAAAACATATGATCCATTCGTAATGCATCTGAAGCCGTACTACAATTTGCTGGAAGAAACCATTTCCAATCTAGGTTTGAATGATAAACCAGGCCAAACCTGGAATTTTGAAGAAACGTCATTTTGCAGTGATCCCAAAAAGACCAAAAGGTGAAACCCACCTCAGTAAGCGACACTTCAAATTTGCTACAATTCTGCCTGGAACTACAATCGTACATAGAGAAGAAGGATGTTTGTTCCCAGGGAAAGTCGTATCGTCCTTACCCCCATATTATGCACTTGCGGCTATGTCCAAGTCACTAGGTGGTGGGTGGAAGCGACCAGATAAAAGAGAGATTGTCAAAATTAAGTTTGATGACATAGTATCAACTTTGGAATCAGCCAACATCAAATCTCTTCGAGTTTATCATTTGGAAGATAACTTGCTCTATATGGAAGTGGGGTGAATAGATCCTTAAGCAGCCTAAATATGTTTAGGTTTTAAGTGATACAATTGGTTCTGATGATTATAAAACCTCTTCCCTAAAGCTATGTTCCAATACTGATTTTAATTGTGATAACCAAAAAGTTTAAATAAAGATAGAACTACAATTTTATGGTTTTATTGACTTTTCTATGACTCCATTGCATCTGACACTTGTTAATAATTAAGCTAATGTTACCCTGAAGCTATAAAATGTATTAAAGTTATGATTCCTGCGACAAATCTCACCTGTGTCAAAGTTACGCACATAGGGGTTATAACTAGGCACACAACAAAATTGACAGTTTTTGATATATTTTATGATTTTTATAGACCTTAAATAACTTGAAAGCTACGTTTCAATAACTTGAAACGTTGAACAGCTCTTTTGTCTCATATTTAACATAGTACAGTCGGACTCGGTAACTTTGTCTTTCATTATAACATTGGCTCTCAACTTCATAATTGAAATATATATTTTTTAAAGTTTCTAAACGTATTCAATCTAAGTAAGTCAGGCAAGTATGTTTGGTTTTTCAATAAATTTCTGAACGCAATCTCAGTTGTCGGTCTTGTTAGTATTTTTATTGGCGCCTTGGAAGGTAAGTTTGCATTTAATTCACATTTGGTGAATACTATCCTGTGTGAAACAAAGAAAATAAGTTTTTACGCAATATTTTTCTCAAAAAGTTGTTTTATTAAAATCATGTAAGTTTTCGCAGGCAATCAGGGTAACTTCGAGCTAAAGTTACCCTAAGGTTGAATTTAGTGTTGCTAAGAAATATTTTTTTCCCGTTTTAATTGTAAAATTTATTTTTAGGTGGATAACATGGCTAGAAAGAGATTTGTCCTCCTCCAGGACTCGTAAGTATGGGACGAAGTCTCGGTATACCAAAGAAGATTTAGAAAAAGCTTAAAGCCTTGGACGATATAAAAGAATGCAGAAAAACTCGAAAAAGAACTGCAGAAGTCTACAATATTCATGTGAGTACTTTAAAATATAAATTAAAAGAGCAGCCCAGCAAACCTGTAGGCAAACCACCGGTGAAGAGGAAGATTCCATAATTGCACACATCATAGCCCTGGCTGTACTTGGAGTACTGGTTAGCACGCTAGAAGTCCGAGTAATTGTGAAAGGTTTTTAGATAATGAAAAGAGGTTAATCAAAGAATTCAAGAACAATTTACGTGGTTGGGAATGGGGAAAACCCTTTCTCGAACCACATCCCGATGTCAAGCAGAAAGTATCCCATGCGACAAGTCGAAAGTGTGCTCAAGTTACACAGGAGATGGTTCAGAATTATTTCGATTATTTGCATATTGACTGGGTTCCATGACAATCCCAAAAAATATACACATCTTTTCAGAAGACCTTGTAAGAATCCGGAAATTATACTGAATTCAACTAAGTCCTGTTATACAGTGATGTTTTGCTGTAATGCCACTGGAAAATTTGTGCCTTTATACATTATCTTTAAAGCTAAACTGAAGTGGAGTAGTTGGATCCAGGAAGCTCCTCCTATCCTTGATACCCGTATGGCAGTTACTAAATCAGTCTGGATAGATGCTGCAACATTTGAAGACTGGTTCGAAGAACAACTACTGCCAGTTTTTCAACAAAAGGAAGGAAAGAAAGTAATCAATTTGAGCTCCTACATAACTCCTAAGACATTACGACTGTGTAAAGAAAATAATATCGCATTCGTTTGATTCATACCCAATTCCACTCATCTTCTGCAACCTCTCGACGTGTCATACTTCAGCTCGCAAAAATCCAACTGGCGGAAGGTATTGGCAAATTGGAGAAAAACGAGACGTGGCGAAGTTGCCAATGCCTTACCAAAAGATATTTTCTCTAAGTTGCTTACCGAAACTTTAAAAGCAGGAGCCCTAATTCTCCAAAAGAACCGACACGGCCCTTTAATATACCTGTTGTCTATTCTACATGGAATTCTTTAAAACTAAAATATCGCATCTTCCCTGTTGCAAAGAATATATATCTTTGCTTATTAATGATACACAGTCATTGCCCGCTTATTATATTCCCCATCACACTATCTTAGGTTGACAAAAATACTATTTAATTCAATTAAAAAAAAAAAAAAAAAATTAGGAATAGAACTATTTTTATTTTTTAATATAGGCAGATGTCCCCCTCTTAAGGCTTCAAATACGTGCTGCTTCTTGTTCTTAAATATTTAAGCTGGCATTAAAACGTTCGTAATTCAAAATAACTTAAATTTGTGTGCAAGCCACTGTTGGTAAAAATCTGTAATTAAAATTTTTTGTCACAATTAAGTGACAAAAAAAAAACCACTTCTTTTTCCTCTTCTCTAAAGAATAGTCAGAATAGTGTACATAATAGGGTTGGTTTAAATACATATTTTTGTTGTATAAATGCATAGAATATTGTGACCAAAATAAACTGTTTTACACAGCTTAGGTATTACTTTAACGAAAAACCTTATAAACTAAACGACCACATAGGCTTTGCTTTTACAAAAAATAATAATTAAAAAAAGAAATCTATTATGGAATGGTTTATTATGGTATGGCCGACTACAAATAGATGGTGATCAAGTAACTCTGTAATATAAATCCGAGAAAAACTCTATTTAACTAAATTTAGACAGTAGATTTAATAGAGTCAACCTACGACAAATGCTTATTCATATTGTAAACATTAAAAAAATGTAACGATATTTGTGCCTTTAGTTTTGTTTTTAACAAAATTTTAAGATAAACCTGTTTTTATGTAAAAAAAAATTTTTTTTCTTTCACAAAAAGAATTTATATGGATGTAATCTAAGTGATAATTGCACTTTCTCATTATCACCCTCGCTAGTGAGCCAAAATATCTCAGCTGTAATTGGTAATTGGTCACTTTGCCTTCCTTATACAACATTAATTTTATTCATCTATACCCTATATTTGTCTATATACAAGTTTCATAATGATGTTACATCACTTTAGGCAGTGCTATAAGAGATCTAACGAAAGTTACCTTTAGGGCATTCAAACTACTATCTACCGAGTTGCAAAGTAATAATTGGAAATATCTTACTTTCTGAACATATCGGTACCTACTCTCTGAACTTATCGGCCTTGTGCTTCAGGAACCACATTAGTGCGAACAGACAACTCGGAGGGCTCGCCAAAGGTCCCGGAGAGTTCAACATTTCTTCGATTTTGGAGATTTCCATCTCAACCACTTCTATTATTTCATCATCTACACCGCCGCCGCCTTAAACAAAATCGTAATCGTAAAACGGATTATGAATGGACGATATTAATCAAAATACACAAAAAGTTGCAGAAATTTTAGGGAGATTTTGGTGTTTGGAACCCTAACCAAATAGTGTTAATGAAGAACGAACAATAAACAAATGATTTTACCTTATACCCTTAAACCGTTCTCTATTGATAAATTCCGATATTGAGACTGTTGACAAGCCCACTTGTCAAGTCGTTAAGGTGCTTGCCCTAGTGTTATAACTCAGAGGTCTTGGATTCGATTCTTGGCAGGGCTCACTGCGCTTTGCAATCCTTTGCTTTGTAGTGACCACCTCCATATAATGGCATGTGTGCTGTTGTGTATCAGTAAGTCTGTGAGGGATGTTTGAGCCCATTTCCCTATCTTTACCCAAATAAAATCGGCAGTGCATTTACAGCACCTGTGGTGTTGCTTTTGTTAATAGACACAGAGTCGTCGCAAGTATTTTTTATCGTCGCAAGTAAAATACGACTTCATACTCCTATCTTATAAATTAGATATTCTTCTCTTTCTAGAAATTTAATGGCAATAGGTTGGTTAGCGTGAACTATAATATCGTGATAAGTGATTTATATATATTAAGATAATATTGATTTTTAACAATAAATGCGAATTAGAAGTTACTTGAAACTGAATGTATTTTATCAACCCAATAAACTCTACACCATCAAAATAGAACACCTGTATTAGAATATGGTAATTGGAAAACCACTGAGGAATTTCCGGGCATGTTTGATAAATTGATTTAAAAATATTGATTAGAATAAATACCTTGTTCAGTTTTCATATCATCGGTAACTTCACAATAGTACAATGTTTGCAAGGAGCCTTGAGTACCCACACCAGACCTGAAAAATGTGGGAAGAACCTTTTTAATATTACAGTAAAATATTCATGAAATCTTGGTGCTGATTGTACAAGTATACTCAGGTTTCAAAATTTTCCATCGCCTTTTACAACTATGGTCATTAAGTGCCCATTTAAATAACAAATATATGCATTCTAGATCAGATTAGTACCGGTACCGGTAACTTAACGCTAAAGCCTAGAACTTTAAGCTTAAGTCATTAGAGGCCACTATATATAAAGGATTATTTTAAGAACATTATATTATTTATATAATATATTATTATGATAAATTATATAAATGGCTCTGTATAATAATTTAATAATATAAATTATGTTATCTAAAAATCTATCTAAAATAAGCAAACTTTTGTACTAACACACAAGTATACGACATCACCACTGTACACAGTTATCAAGGCGGTCTTTCGTAAAGGAGTGTTACGCTGTCATCAAGGCTCAGTTTATGTTGCTGTCAATTACATAAAAAAGGTAAATATTTACTAAGATTAATAATTACCTATAGGATATAACTCGTTGCAAATCTGTAGGTTTCACAACATATCCACATTCTTCCAGGACCTCTTCTCGGGCTATTTCAAGAAGTGGTTTATCTTTGTCAACAATTCCCGCACACATCTCTAAAGCTATTCCCAGGGAGGCAGGATATTTACCTGTGTCTATGGACTCACTCCTATCAGCTTGACTGATACAGTTGTAGTATATTGCTGAAATTAA
This sequence comes from Bembecia ichneumoniformis, assembly GCA_910589475.2. Classification (NCBI taxonomy): domain Eukaryota; kingdom Metazoa; phylum Arthropoda; class Insecta; order Lepidoptera; family Sesiidae; genus Bembecia; species Bembecia ichneumoniformis. The sequence goes on along the minus strand of OU342537.1, from coordinate 2,185,340 downwards.
ATTTTATTCAATATTTAGTATGGTGAAAATATGTCATTATCCTCATACCTATAACAGATGGATTATAATGTTTGACAAAACAGTAGACATATTCCTTAAACAAAATCTACAATGGTTAAATATTAGAAAAAACTACATTTATATGCACTTAGTATGAACAGAAAAGACAGACTAACGTGTGTAAACTGTAACGAGATTCCAATAGAAAATTGAAAAATTAATATCAGAAAAGTGGTCTTACCGGGACGGAATTGCTTAACAAAAACCATAACTTTTCTTGTCACGTTAAAAACTATAATCGCAACGCTATCGTGCACCTCGAGTAGATCCCAGTTCTTCTTTTTACCATTTTGGGTGTAATTCAGTCTGAAAGGTTTCACATACGGCGAAGTCTTTGGAAGTGGACTCAAGTAAACATCCGACAGGTCCTCCATTGTTAGCTGAATTCGACTAATTAATTCCTAAAAACATAATATTTGTAGGTAATAAAATATAATTATTTTGATTCAGTATAAGTACCTAATTTTAAATATTTAGTGGAGACACGATTATTTCATTGATATCACCTACCTATTATTAAAAAAAAGTTTTAAAAATTGAATGAATCAGCTAGTCCCCAAACTGCTACAAAACGAAAAGTATTAAATGCTTAAAATCAAAAGAAGGTGAAAAAGTTGGAAAATTCTAAGGAAAATTTAGAAAATGCTCTTCAGATTTTTTTGTGACATGATAGTCTCAGTCATGAACTCATGACATAATTATTTAGTCTACGGTCATTATTATGAGTGCCATTATGACATTATGTGTCAAAAATGTCAAGAACATAGGGCTCTGTTTTCGGTAGAGGTAACATAAATTATTGGCCTGTTAGGTAACATTATGGTTGCATTGCAAGACAGACATATCATGATGACAGCAGCACCTAGACAGCTCAGCTGCTGACAGCTTAATTGTCCTATGCTATGTAATTATGTGGGAAATAGTGGGAATGATTGGGAATGATCATTGATGGTAATAAAATAAATCAATCAAATGAAGATAATCAACGTATAATAGGATTGTGAAAAGTACAATGTACATTTATTTATTCCTTTTTTATTCACATATTACTTTATAAGTGTTCTGATAATCTGATGTTACTTTAAGTACTCAAATTGACTCGGGCAGTACTTCAGATGTATAACAATTTTTAAAATGGCCAAACAAGAAAAAGGTTCTGCGTTGGGTTTTAAAATAAAACTCTCGGATGAAACAGTGCAAAAATTAGCTGAGGAAGCTAAAACTATCGATCCGCCGCCTAGTACAGTAGTTTCTGTGAAGTTATGCGAAGATAATGTGAAACTTGGTAAAATCCCTTCATCTGAAAAAAGAATTGATGAACCATCTGTAAATGTCAAAGCCGAAACTCCAAATGCGCCAATTGACATCAGTACTGTTTCTGAAGGAAGTGAGAAGTCGGAAACAAGTGAAAAAAATAATTCTGAGATTAAACCAAACGAGTCCTGGGGAGAGTATGCATCATACATAAGTTATGAAGGAGAAGAGACTATATACACGGATCCCACATCACAACAAAAATACACATGGAATCAATCAAATAATGCCTGGGATCCAAAGACTTGTGATGTACCAGGTAGAGTTTACAGTTATGAAAATGATACCCACATTTACACTGATGCTGATGGTTCAAAATACTTCTGGGATGAAGGAAAGAAAGCTTGGATACCCAAAGTGGATGATGAATTCTTAGCTTATTATCAGATGTCCTATGGTTTTGTTGACAATACTACAAAAGAAGAAAAAAATTCTAAAGATAAAAGAGAAGAAAATGATCCCAAAGAGGATAGAAAAGGGGAAGTTGATTCTAAAGAGGATAAAAAAGAGCCAACGGCAGTTAAAAGAAAAAATGAAGCACAATGGTTCGAGGCGTCAGATGTGAATAACACAAAGGTGTATGTATCTAATTTGCCACTTGACTTAACAGAGGAAGAATTTGTTAATTTCATGCAAAAATGTGGTTTAGTTGAGAGAGATCCCAAAACACAGAAAATGAAAGTTAAACTCTACATGGACAAGGAACAGAATTGCTTCAAAGGTGATGCTCTATGTACTTACATAAAAATCGAATCTGTAGATTTGGCTCTTAAACTTTTGGATGGTTACAACTTGAATGGGAGCAAAGTAAAAGTGGAAAGGGCACATTTTCAATTAAAAGGAGAATATAATCCAGCGCTTAAACCGAAGAAGAAAAAGAAGAAAGAACTCGAGATAATAAAGAAGATGCAGCAAAAACTATTTGATTGGAGACCTGAAAAGTTTGTTGGTGAAAGATCGAAACATGAGAGAGTCGTTATTGTTAAGAATTTGTTTCATCCTACTGACTTTGATAAAGATGTCCAATTGATATTAGATTACCAACAGGATTTGAGAGAAGAGTGCGCTAGGAGTGGTGAGGTTAGAAAGGTCGTCATTTATGATAGGCACCCAGAGGGTGTAGCTCAAATAACTATGAAGAGTCCAGAAGAAGCGGACGCTGTCGTCCAGCTCATAAATGGAAGGTGGTTTGGAAAACGGCAGATTACAGCTGAAATATGGGACGGAAGAACAAAATACAGGATAGCTGAAACTGATGCAGAAATAAGTAAAAGAACAGAGAAGTGGGATGAATTCTTAGATGGTAAGGGAGGTGGCAACAAAGACAGTAAGGATAATGTTACAATAGCAAATTCAGAAAAATCTAACAATGATAGTAGTTCTGATTTTAAACCTGCTGAAATTGGTACTGACAGCCCCAGTGAGCCTCTGAAATCTTAGAAGTGTTTAGCCAGTTATTGTTCAGTCAATAAGAAATAATATTAATTGGGTATGATTTTTATTTTTAGGAATAAATGTTTTAAAACAATAAACTTAATTTAATAACTCTAAATTAAGTTACTAAAACAACTAGAGTATCAAAATGACAAATTATATAAAATGTCCACTCACATAGTCTTATGTATAAACATGACTAAAAGTATTTGAACATTAGTTGTTCTAGCCACATAATGTAGACAAATTAATATGAATTTCACTCTAATGATCATTATTTCAATAAATGACAAACACTTCAAGTTTCCAATTTTAATCTATACCAATATTATAAAGCAATAAAGTTTGTATGTAGAAAGTAATCTTTGAAACTACTCATTGGATTTAAAAAATCTTTCACAGATAGTATTAATTACTAATTCAAATTATTAATTTAGAATAGAATTTTAGGATGGAAATTAGCTATACATTGAAGTAATCGAATTTGCTAAGTCTACGAAAAAACGGTCAAATGAAAATGTCTCTTTCAAACACTGCTTTAACTGTGAGAGATATATGGTTTATTTCTATAGAAAAGTATTATAGCTCTATAATGTGTACACCTACGCTGAGGTAGGTAACTGATTTTTAGTGACAATCAACAATCTGAATTCTACTCTGACTAAGCCACGGGCACAGCTAGTTGTCAATAACAAGGTTTTAGTAACAAATAAGAAATTGTTAATATTCTGTTATAGTTCTAGAATATAAGTTATAATATAGAAAACCAAAAGGTGAATGAATGTATTTTGTAAGCAAAATGCATTTTCTATTTGAAACACCCATTATTTCTTACAAATAATGAACTATTATAGTATGGTCATTCTATGAATGCATTTTTGACATTTCTTTATGTCCATTGCATAAAGTTCATTTCCGAATAAACGATACAGAAAATGTATGGAATTGACACCTGTTAGAACAGCACCCTCATAATGGCCGGAGTATAATAGAAGTAGATAAGACACTGTTTTTTATTAGTAATTCATTTTATTTGGGTAATTGCTTATTTCACCTAATCAGACCAATTTTATAGAAATGTAAGCATAATCATATTTATAATTAAGGTTTCTACATTTTGCTAGTTTGGGGTCCAAAGTGTTTTGGATCAGATACAGGTACTCATTTAATTACTTTGTACAAAACTGATTCTAAAAAAAAAACAGATTCAGGTCTTGCTTGCAGAATATCTATTTGAATTATAGAAAAATAAAAATTAATTTGCACCAACCATGGAAGAGCATTGTGTACCTATTCTTGTAAAAGTATAAATATAGGTAGGTAAGTGCACGTTTCTGTAGTTTTTTTTAATGTTAAGATCGGCAGACAGGTTGACGGTCCACTCGATGGTAGGTGGCTACCGTCGCCTATAACACAAGCAACCCCAAAGCTGCTGCAAGTGCGCTGCCGACTACAATAGGATTAAGCTCTGGCATCCCTTACTTCACTCACCGAAACACAACAGCACACATGCTGTTATTTCACGGTGGTCTTCTGTAAGGGGGTGGTTACTGCCGCCAGATGGGCTGCCCAAATGACTGCGAAATGCAGTGTGCCCTGCCACTACTAAAATTATCCATTCCAGTGATAAATCCTTTAATGTAGTTTCCAAAGTATTTTTAGTAACAATTTGCATAGTTAACATAAGGCACCTAAGTAGGTATGTTCTTACATTGAAACTAAAAATGTTTTATTGTAAAACTGAATCGCCATTGTCCTGTACAATTGTTCAAATGGGCTATCTCTTATCTAAAGATTGATAGATAATAAAATGCTTGGGATTGTTTATTCTACCCAATCTTGAATTATTTTTCAACTAACTGTACCCGCGACTTTGTACGCGTTGAAAAATGAAAATGTAATAATATATGAGTTATAACACCTGACAGGACATCTTTATCGCTGCGACGACGGTGGCGCCGCCACTGTTGAAGACAGTGACAGGTATGTTAATCCAGGTAATAAATTATCTATGTGCCAAATTTCATCCAAATCCGTTCAGCCGTTCTTGTGTTATAAAGGAACAATTGTCCAGAGATACAAACTTTCGCATTTATAATACTTATTATTTATTAGGATTAGACAGTTTAAAACCTTTTTTATAGTAAAATAAATACAGTAAGCAGATTGTTAGTCCTATTTGTTAATAATGGATCGGAAAAATTTTCAGAAAGTGTTTTAAATTAATCTTCATGTATATTTATTCCCATAAAAAATACTATTATATTTATTTATAGTCTTTTAGGTACTCAAAATCATGTTTTAATATTGTTTGTTTGAAAATGCCGCCAAAATACCACGATAGTTCATCTGAGAGCGCGTAACGTCATTTGTGGTCATATCATAAAACAGCTGCATTGGCATAAGCAATGATTGCCCACAAATGACGTCACGCACTGTGATTTGTGTTTCAGTATAGATTAAAAATATTGCAAATAATAAAATTTTATTTCTTCAGTTAAAAATATTTAAATGCATTATATTAAATTATTATTGCATAAATAATCGTAAAAAATTATATATTTTGTTTCTAAGTACATTTTATATTTTAATCTGATTACTGTCCGATCCCCTTAGGGAATTCAACAGGTTGTTTATAAAAAAATCTTGCTTATTAACTTATGAATCGAAATCTAGATTTCTAGAGATAGGTACACTACTAACATTAGGTGAGTAATGTAGGTATATGCTCAAAAATATTCATTGGTAAACGGTTGAAAAGATTGGGATGAAATTTTTCATTTTTGTAACTAAGTATATGTGCTAAGTATTTTTTGTAACTCGGAAACAGGCGGATATTTCTAGTTATGGAGATATAGAGTATACACATACAAATGCACACTTTTGTACCCGTGATCCAGCAATACCAGGGTACAATAGGTACGAAGGTGTCGACTCTGTTAGAATTCGTTTATAGCACGCTTGAAAAAGCCCAAATCTGGCATTGTGGGAATCTGATATACCTACTATATAGGTAAGAATCTGGTATAGAGGGAACGAACCATTGTAACTATAACCATTGAACGAACCATTATAGGCGGAAAAGCCTCGTAGTCTTGTAGTGAGTTTGTTTCAAATTTAGAGCGTTGGTAATAGTACTATCTGCCGCCCGTTCGGATCGTGTACAGTGTACAAGGTACCTTATCCAAGTAATGCGGAGATAAATTCTGAACCGGTGCGTGATAAGGAAGTACCTACTAATCGGAATCCTCGCTATTGTATAGCCGGAAGAAAATACAAAGAGAGCCTACATCTTATACTGAGCGGTTCTAATCGACGTTGTGTGAGAAACGAATCGACGAAAATTCGACGCGACAAGGTTTGAAAAAAATGTAGCTGGTATACTTATTTAGGCGCGCTAGCCCAGAGCTGAAAGCTGTATGTATACTCCATACATATTAATTATGGGTCTTATAAGGAACTAGCAACCCGCCCCTGGCTTCGCACAGAGTAAAATATTTCGTAAATCCTTTCTTAGTGAGTAATCCTAATTCCTATGTATAAAATAAACCTATACTAATTCCAAATTTCAGCATTCTAGATTTAGTAGTTTCAGTTGTGCGTTGACAGGATAGCTAGCTTAGTTTACGTAGTACTTATGTTACCGCGGTAAAAAATAGTTTTTAGAATTTTTGTCTGCTTGTCTGTTTCTCTGTGGGTTTGAGCACGCTTAGCTTAACTCCACCTGTATTTATAAATAATTGCGAAATACAAAAGGGTCCAAAAAATTAAATATCTCGGTCACATGTATATTGACTCCCGTTCTCAGAGACGATGAAGATATAGAAAGAGAACGGAGAGCAAACATGCTGGCTCCCAGATTTGCACGAAAAGTGAACATCACTTTGTCCAGAGCCTTTTGTTCTTCTTTTACATGTGCAATTTGTGTGCCAGATAAAGATACCTACTTAAAGCGCTTACAACGCCCTCAGGGTACAATAAAATAACGCTTTTAGGATGGTGTTGAGATTACTCGATTTTGCAGCGCATGGTGTACCTAATGTTTGCAGAAACGCGCGTGAATTGTTTTTATGCAACAATCCGTAAAATGCTGTGCCAAATCCTGCGGCACAGTTAAATAATTTTTAATTTAATTTGAAATAAATTTAAACGTAATAAATTAATTTATTAGGTAGTTTAAAAGTGGTGAGAGAATGGGTACCCAGAGATTGAAAATGTCGAAAGGTAGACCACGGAAAAGATGGGATGATGTATTTAGGAAAAAGATAGGAGTGATGTGAAGAAAGGTAGTAGAAAACAGACATGAGTGGTTAAGCCGAAGTGGTTTAGTAGTGACTTCCAAGTGAGCAAAAATTTGATCTTGTTCGAGATGTCCACGCCCAGGATACCTATCTTACGCTCTCTGATATTTTAAGATTGGGGTTTTTGTTATTGGGGTCTGTTTTGAGGTAGGTACGCACATACTTCCTACTTGTGTCTTATAGTAGCAACGGCGAATTTACATAAGGGCGCTTTCGGTACGTGTCGTGTGTATGGTGGTACTACGCATTTTTAGTAGAAACCATAGAGTATATAATCACTGGTACGTTTTAGTAGAAATTAACTAAGATCTAAGTACTAATTAGAACATAGGAAATTAATATCACCATTGAACACTATTATTACTCACAAAATGGCTATTATATTGGAGTAATCTGATTTTGTCTCTTTTTAACTGTTTCCCTATTAACCGGAAAGTTACACTCTATTATCTATGGCCTAGATCATAATCTAAGCTCTAGATCTCAAAGATAATTGTATACAACATCTTTGCTAGATCTAGACAAAGTGTAGTGGCCTCAGATTAATCACAACTAGATGGAATCAATCTGACGTCACGAAATGTTAAACAAGGACTGTTGTTACCAATAACGCCTTTGAAAAAAGGGATGCAAATATAGTTTTTGTCCTTATCGTCGTGGCCAGTTTTCTGGCCTCACAAATGTCAAATTGTGACAGTTGTATGGCCAACAACATTAAATGTTGTAATATAATATAATCGAAGAATGCGAATTAAAAGAGCTATCACTTCTTTTGGACTGTAAAACCAAGAGGAATAGTCTTTTAACAATGCTGGAGCAATTTTATCTTTTAAAAACCTGCATTCAAAAAGCTATTATATTATTTATTATTATAGTATTCTTTAATTATTACTAATGTAGAATCTACAAGAACAAGTTAAAAATTCCTTAATAGTAAGGGCACTTATTTTTCTGGCAACATTAATCTTAGAGCGAGAGGGACTGAGGCGGCCACGCGCGCGAGGTGCTAATCTATGCTAATCTAGTCGCATTCTAGTCGTCATTAATATGTGGTAGTGGCACAGTCTAACCATAGTTACGTCATACAGTCAGGCAACGAATGTACTTCCGTAGCGTAGAGCAATGTTCGGCGAATTCGCTTCAGTTTGCAGGCTCGAACATTGAGCGTTCCCCGACTGTATGACGTTATGGTTAGACTGTGGTAGTGATGTACACTGTACAGTTAAATATTGTCTTAAATAAATCCATAAAATTAAACACGTAGATACAACCTCATTGAAATCGTCAGTGGTTAATCAATTTTCTTCTGTGTCTTTTTTAAATAGCCATAAACAAACAAACAAAGTGCCGTCATTCATGTAGTTCACATCATGTATGTTCAATCATTCAAATATTCAATTTCAATGTTGTCTGATCTGACATGACACCTGACTTTATATTGCATACACAAGATAATTTTCGACGTTTTAGTACCTACCTAATTAAAAACATACGATTTCCCTTATATTTTCCGGTAGCTACATGAATTAGACATACAGGGGTGTGTGTATACGCTATGGGTTTTGTACACGAGCTTTTAAAGTTGCTATCCGCGTTTGGGTGAGTTGTCAATTCAAATCCAGGGCTTCTCCAGCAGCCTACTCCATGAATAATAACAGGATATTAATATGATAACATGGCCGTGCAATCTGACTCTGGCGGGAAGGACGACGTGAAGACACAGTTCGTAACGAGAGAAGGCACGTATCGCTTAATGACACTCTCTGAGTACTCTCGACCTAACAGAGTTGGTTATACGAGCGGGTCCGGCTCGTCGCATGTACGTGTCTCGCTGGTCTCCCTCCCACCGGGACAGACTGGCGGAGCGCCTGGTTCCGATGGTCAAGGGTCCGATGACAGGATATGCTTTAATCATGGCAAGGAGCTCTATGTCTATGTATATCGAGGTGTTAAAAAGGTATGAGATCTAATGCTTTTTTAAATCTTTTGATTTTATCAGTATCTATTTACTTAAACATATAAATTCATAACTGTACTTATGAACTATGAAACTATAACAAGTACTTATGAACACTATTTGTCGAGTTACAACCTCTTAATAAAATATGCTATGTGCAGCAGCTAGAATCTGTTATGTGTAAAATCTACTTAAAAGATAAGTTTAGGTATAAAACCCCTAAGTTTCAAATAAAATATTTTTTTTAAATAAACCTTCAAGTAAAATTTTCAGGAAAACTTTTTTGTCAAAATCTTAAAAGTATACTTTTTGCACATAGCAGTTTTTGGTTTGACAATGATGATATGTATAGTACGGTCATTCTATGAACGCTTTTTTGACATTTCTTTATGTCCATTGTATAAAGTTCATTTCCGAATAAACGATACAGAAAATGTATGGAATTGACACCAATCAGAACAGCACTCTTATAATAGTATTTTGTAGTCCATACAAACCTCAAAGAGATGTTAGTCTAAATGTATTAAAAAATATTAAATATCTCGTCCCTATAAATGCTTTTATATAATCACAATGTGGAATGTTTAGTGATATGAAAGTGTCATTAGATACCAATGACTAATTTTATCAAAAGTCTGATATCAATACTTCCTGAGTAATATTGTCATGATATATCACTTACACCATAATAAATTATCATGTGTATTTATAGTGATTTTTATTATAAAAATAAATAATATTTTGCAACATAAATTCTAGTACTAATCTTATTAAGCACTTTTACACTAATTGGATAACAATTAACATGAGAAGCACCGACTTTAGTTTTCGTTTATTTAAGTTGGATTCTAAATGAATATAACAGGTCTATTATCCTAATAACATTATAAATGCGAATGTTTGTTATTCAATCACGCAAAAACGGCTGATTGGATTTAGATGAAATTTGGCACACAGATAGTTTATTACCTGGATTAACTTATAGGATACTTTTTATACTAGAAAATGTTACGTTCATGTGGGATTTTCAAAAAACAAACTACAGCATGTACGAAGTTGCAGGAAAAGCTAGTAAAGTAAAAAAAAAAATCTGCTGATATCATTAGGTTAGCATGGTTTTTTCTTTGATATCTACAAATCTTTATACAATTCACATTAAAAAATAATTACATTTCATTTCATGTTTAATTCATGTCACTTTTGTTAATTTCATTAAGTATGAAATTAACACGAATTGTTAATTTCATACTTTTCTCTATTCTATTTTAGTATAATTTTGAGGCTTTCATATATTCTCCAATATATGAAAGCTAAATAAGTAGATTTAACGCTGGTTAGTGAACTATATTTTAATTAATAGTGCAACATATGTTTCAGGCGGCAGATCTCACAAAACCTGTGGATAAGAAGATGTATAAGGGCACGAACCCCACATGCCATGACTTCAACACTGTCACGATGACAACAGACAGTGTGTCATTAGTTATAGGTTTTTCTACTGGCCAAATACAGCTAATAGATCCAATTAAAAAGGAATTAAGTAAACTTTATAATGAAGAGGTAATTATATTATTTGATATTCCTAAACAAAGTCTTACAAAATATATTATGTATTTTAAGAATTGTTCAATCAAATGAGATATTATAATAACAACTATCGCCATATGGGATGTTAATTCGACAATCATCGTCCCAATAGTTGTATTGGTGAATGGTCTTATAATGAAGATATCTCAGAGGCTCTCACTAGATGGCCGGGTCAAGGGACAGATACAGAAGGCGGTGCTTCTTGACATGGCATGTATTGTCAGGAGGTTCCTCTCTGCAGCCCTAACCACCACCGGTAGCTTGGACCTTGCCCCGTGTGGAATTCTAGTTTTAAGTTATTTATGATATTATATTGCTTGTTCGCTTTTTATTAAATATTTGTATTGTAAAAAAAATAAAATTAAAGAAGAAAATAAGTAAATAATTATAATAATTTATTTGCTGAATATAAGTTAACAATGGCGTTACAGTAAATAAAACTCGCTACATTCTACCCTTTGTTGGTGTGTAAATATTTTAAGAAATCTGCATCAAAAATACGAATTAATTACCATTACATAAAATTATCATACATTTTTTATATTATAATAACAATGGTCAATGAGTAATTGCTTATACATTTATTTAGCTCAATTAAGCTTTTGGAAAGCAGAATGGAAGCGTATGCAATCTCCATACGATACCAGTTTTTTATGGAAAAAAGCTGAAATGAAATTACTCTCTAATGGTGTTCAGAATTTTGTTATATATACAGGTATCTCGTGAATAGTGGTTGATATTGGAATTATGGATAATGCAGATCAAGAAAACACTATTTGACCTTATCACAAAAAACACCATTTTTTTTTGAAATATTGAGATTTTTCTGAATTTTTAAAAGTTCTCTATCTTCTGTCACTAATTCGCGCCACAAAGCCATAGGTTAGATTTGCCGTTGATATTTTAAGTAAACGAAAATGTTGATTTTATTTGTGAATAAACCGATTTTTTACAAATACCAAGACGAAAAATATATTTATTGATTTTACTTTAGTAAAACAATTCACTGAGAACAATAATCAATAATCAGTGTGGCGAATCTCCTAAACCTTGGCTTCGTGGTGCGAATTAGTGACAATAAGTAGGGAACTTTTAAAAATTAAAAAAAAAGCTCATAATCTCAAAAACTGTGCATTTTGTGAGGTCAAATAGTGTTTTTCTGAAAGCCCATGACCTGCCCTATCGATTAGTGGTTAGGATGCTTGCCTTAACGCTCTGTTCTAGGGTTCCCGGGTTCGATTCCCAGCAGGGTCAACTTTGAAAAACCAAATTTTCAAATTTGGCTCTGGTCTGGATTTGGAAAGTAGTGGCAGGACACACTGCATTTTCATTTAGGCAGCCCGTCTGGCGGCAGTAACCACCCCCTTACAGAAGACCACTGTGAAATGACAGCACGCGTGTTGTTGTGTTTCGGTGAGTGAGTAAGGGATGCCAGAGCCCATTTTCCTATCCCCTCCTATTCCCTTATCCTTAATCCTACTGCAGTCGGCAGTGCACTTGCACTTTTGTTGTGTTCAGTCGGCAGCACTCACTAAAACACAACAAAACACATACTATTATTTCACGGTGGTCTTATGTAAGGGGGTGGTTACTGCTGATAGATAGGTTGCCCAAATGACTACGAAATGCGTAATTTATTTGTTACCACATAGTAACAAACTTTCTATTTGTTCATAATTAATGCTCAACAACAATTTTTATTGCTTTAGAAACAATCCATATTGCTTTGGAAAAAAAGTCAACTTTTGTTTTACTCCAAAATTAGGAATGATAATTTATAATTAGGAACAATTTTTTTTAACCCATTATTATCTTTACAGAGACTGATTGACAAGACGCGCGTCACATGCATCAAATGGGTGCCCGGGTCGAGCAATCTCTTCATTACGTCCCACGCTTCAGGACAACTGTATGTGTATAATGAAGAGTTGAGCTGCGGCACCACAGTCCCACATTATCAACTGTTCAAACAGGGCGACGGCTATTCCATTCACACGTGTAGAACTAAGTCAACTAGGAACCCACTTTACAGGTGGGTGATAGGCGTAGAGGGCAGCTGTATAAATGAATTTGCATTCTCTCCGTGCGGAACAAATCTGGCAATAGTGTCTCAGGATGGATTTCTAAGAGTGTTTCACTATGATACAATGGAACTCATAGGTAGGGCGAGATCGTATTTTGGTGGATTTTTGTGTGTTTGTTGGTCGCCCGATGGCAAGTATGTAGTCGTCGGCGGTGAAGACGATTTAGTGACGGTATGGTCTTTCAGTGAAAGACGAGTGGTAGCGCGAGGACAGGGTCACCGGTCGTGGGTTTCTGTTGTAGCATTTGATCCGTATATAGTGAGCTTTACTGACCCCGAGAGTGAAGAAGGTGTCGAAGATGACAGACAGAAGAGTGAGAGTGTGCAGTGTTATAGGTTAGGTAGTGTATCGCAGGACACGCAACTGTGCTTGTGGGATTTGACTGAGGATGTCCTGAAACCTCCCGTGAGAGCGAGAGCTTCGGCTCACCTCTCACCCAATAGTCAATCGGCGTTCTCCCCAAACGGAGTACCCGGTATGAAAGTACCCGCTAAACTGACGAAAACAAATAAAATCGGACACAAACATGCCGAACTTAGCGGACAGACAAACGCTTCAGGTGAGCCATCCGGAGCTAAGGCGAATCCGAAAACTACAAAAGTCAATAATGTTTCAACACTGAACATAAGCGTCGGAAAAGCGAAGGAGGAAACTTCAGGTTCTCTCGGAGTGAATTCGTTAACGCAGAGGTTGGCAGGGTTTTCGTTTGGTGAACGCCGTTCGGAGCATCGGAGGAATTTCAGCCTCTCTAAGCCAGCGGAGCAAAAGACGTCAACTTCGAACACTGTCGCGTTGAGGGGGAAATCTGCCGGGGGACAGATTAACGACTCGTATGATCCATTGAAGTTGATTGGTACGCCGTCTTGTCCTCGATTCGATGAGTGCCCCGTATTAGAGCCGTTGGTCTGCAAGAAGATAGCCCACGAGAGGTTGACGGCCCTGCTGTTCCGCGCCGAGTATTTCGTGACTGCCTGCGCCGATGGGTGTGTGAACACATGGGCTAGACCGGCGGCTTCACGCGCTCACAACGGCGATGCGCGGGCGCATCGAAGGTTCGACAGGATCGATTTAGTCGACTAGGGGCCGGCCAAATGTGTAAAAAATATGTATTATTTCTTTCCAATCACCTAATATATATATAATCAAGAATTTTTAAAGTAAAACTGGATGGTATACTAGCAAATAATCTACAATGCTTTTCCATTTTGCTTTTGCAGAACTGTGAGCCTGTTTAAATTTTAATCGCATTTAAAGGTATTAAATTACATGTAATTCTTAATTACATAATTAATAATCACTGAATTGTTTTAAGAACAGACTGGACAAAATGATGAAAATATAATCTTCAAACCATTAGATACACACGCATCAGCTGAATAGCTGCTAGTGTGGTTTATAATAATAACATGGTTTATAATAATAACATAAAAAATAACATGGGGTTATTTTTTATGTAAAATCTGAGGAGCTGCATTAGTATCCAAAAATTAATTAATTAAACATATTTATGTCATATATTGTTTTTAAATCGGTGTTTTTGCATTTGCAGTGTAAACTATGAGGCTTTATTTTTTAAACACATTAAAAGAAAATAGAAATGATATTTGTATCTATGGTAATATGTTTTTTGAATTAGTAAAAGGTCTAAATTATTCTTTACTATTCCGAATTAAAGATCTCGCGTTATGTGAAAAAAAACCTTGAATATGTTTTAAATATTCGAATTTTAATCTCTATTCGTCATCTTAAAAAACTTGCTGCTGTTGCTAGCAGGAAATCTACAAGTACTCATAAAATCGTTTGTCCTGACTGACTATCAACGCATTGCCAAAACTACTAAGTTTAGAAAGCTGAAATTTGGAAAATAGCTTTATTTTATGACATAAGTATCCTCTAAGAAATGTATTTTCAAAATTTCAATTCCGTTATAAAGTTACTGCAATCTTTTACTCTCTTGCAACTAGGTTGATAGAATCCGTCGTCCAGTTATGCCTAAAAAATTCTTGCATTTTATACCTAAAAACTCTGAGATTTCATTGTAAAATCGCATTTGTAAGGTGAAATTTCACAGTATGCATATTACGTCAAATTATTTATGATATAGACATTTATTCCCGTTTGCAAACCGTATTAGAAATTAAAGCCGAGTTCTGACATTGGGGATGGCGTTGCGCGATTTTGTTGAAAATAGATGATTTGTTAATTCGCACTCCCAAACCCCCAATGATGGACCGGTGCAGAGTGTACACCGATGTTATTCTTATAAATATTTATAAAAATGACTGCTTTAATGAAAAAGGGCGCAATTGGGGTTAACTCATCGTCTTTTTCCCTCGTCTAGAAACTACATATCATGATTGACAATAGTTTGCCTGTACTATATGACTTTGAATCTAAATGTTTCTTTTAAATAAAAAAGATTAATTCGTACCAAGGGATAAGAGTTAACCAATTCATGGCGGATGATGCTGCAGGGGCGTCATAATTAGATTCGTTGAATCTTTGTAAAATTTTCTCTTGAAAGGTTAAAACTAAGTAAAATAGTAAATAAACGACAATTTTACATTCATGGCTGATGTACCCGAGAGGTATCATCATTGTCTATGGGTTATGATGGTCATGCAGTATCATGAAATATTTGTTAACCGCTACGGGGGTAAGCTAGAAAAAATAGACCGCCGCATTGAATCCGTTAATGGAATTCATAATTGATTCGGCTGAACAGCTGTTATTCTCAGTTGCATCCTTTTCTATTGAAATATGTGGTAAATGAAATATATTCGACAATATACCGGTTTCTGTGAATTTTATCGCAATCGTAAAGTTACTGCGTTTTTTTAAACATAAAATAGAAAGATTACTTGTAAACTTAATCGTTTCTAGATTTACTTACACATTTTGTAGGAAAGACTGCTTTTGATAACGAAAGATTGCATATGAAATATTTATTTTACACTTTAAAAATACAGCAGTTACATTAAGTAAACGTTTTCTACTGTCTATGAATGAAGGCAATAAGGTTTTAATGGCAACACAGCATAAGCATTTACAAATGATTAATTACTTTTGCAACTCAAAGTAGTTTTCTCACTCAATGTTCTATTTTTAAAGGCGATGTATATGTGAGACAATAGTAGGTGAAAATATTAATCATTGGGATTCTTTCTGACAAGAAGTTATGTATAATGTGTTCCATATTTTGACTGAATTGTTCAATTACGCAGCGCAGGATGTCCACCTACAACACAGAGCAAAGAATCCTGCACCGCCCCCTACTAGAGACGGCATTTTCCATAAAAATCCAGTGTGTATGGGGGTGTTACCTTTTATTCAATACCAGTCCACGCACGGCACAGCTTACACACTCTAGGTTTTGTGTTCAAAGATAAACACGATTCGCATTTTTTTAATGCTAAAAATTACATTTAATTACCCACTTGTGATATGATAAACCAGAATTTTGCTTGTTCACGTTTTTACTTTTATTACACCAAATCACAGCACAATGAGGTATTTCTATCGCCTCTTTGGATAATGTTTACTCCACAAAGTGCAAACATAAACTGGCGACCAAATATGCCTTGAAATGCGCTCGGCGCAATTGCGCGGCATATTATTACTAAAATCTCTAGTAGGGGCGGCGCGGCGATTTTTTTTGTTCTTTGACCTACAAGTAGGTAGACTTTCTTAATCTGCTTTCGACCGGTAGTATTGAAAATTTGCGAAGGAGGCCTACGTTCAGAGAGTAAGTCCTCGGCTTGTTGATGATGATGCATTTTTTTTTAAATTCTAATAAACATTAGGCAATTGTTTTCCCGGAGCCAGCAATAGAAACTCGACTCTCTGTGGTTGATATTAAAATCTAATTTAAGATAACTATTTCGGCTCACAGATGTAAATATAGTAAGTAGGTTATATGTATAGCAATCAAAGATTGCCATTTAATACGCACTAGTGCGCTTTCATTGTCATACGGTTTATTTATTTCTTTAAACAAAATGTTGTTAGTGTTTGAATGGCGAGTTTCGTTTTGGACTATTTATACAATGCGAGTTAAAAGAAATGACCTCTTTACACTAAAATTATTCATGACACAAATTATATAAAATTACCTATCTGACAATAGAGATGGATAGTTGACGTTGATTACTGTTAACAGTTAAATAAGTTGATCAATAGTTTTCTGAGTATCCTGTATAATGTCAATGCCCAGCCTTAAACTGAATAACATAGGATATCCCAAATAACAAGGCGTGTCGCAGTAATTAGTGAAAGAATTGAAGGAATTTGATGTGTTATTTAAACCATTAAAGTTCATATTTGCATGTTTTTGCACGACTCACTGACGGCGCAGATATTCGTATAAATAAGTCGCCTATGTTTTTATTTGTACACATCAATTACCGCATTGGAAAATATCTTTATAATTTTATTGACAGAGACAAATTAAATAGTAAAAAACTAATGGATTTTACAATAAAAATAAGAAAGAAAAACCATTTTTCTAAAACATTCTAACCTACAAAGACGGTTTCTAAAGAAAGTCTATAAGGGAAAAAAATCTGAATATTTTTCCAACTGTATTAATTTTGTATATTGCCGGCGTGTACTTCGCCTAAGTTTTGTTGTATTTAATTAGTTTTATAATTATGTATATTAGTTATTTATATGAGCCGAGTGTTTGTATGTGTAAAAATGAAGTGTTCCTAGCACACAGTTTCTGAACATCGCCGGGAGAACATTAAAATATTTTTTTCTTTAGCGAGTTGAAATGATTTATCGAAGAAAAATAAGATTTAAAATAGAGAAGACATCGTTTTCACATAATGTACTTGTAAATATTTTTTTTAAATAATGCGTTGATGAAAATGTAATTGTGCAACTATTCAGAAAACTTATGCTGCGAACGCCTCAAAAGGTGTGAAAAAAAACGAGACAGAGTATTGTAAATAAACGCGTTAGAAAGAGATAGATGTATTTGAAGTGTGAACTGTTTCAGTTTTTTCTTTGTGGCCTTATAAGATATGTTACTGTTTTTGTATCTCACCTTGAAATTATTTATGGCTGCTTAGTTTATTAAAAAAAATTGAATATACATAAGTTTTTAAAGCACTTTTAACTTTATGAGAAGAGAAATTGTAATAGCAAAATTTATGAACTCGAAATAGTGGCGTTTCATATCGTCGTTGTCAAACCAAAATGAGCTATTCCAATATTTTGACCTTAGTGAATAGTTCACCATGAGTTCACTGCTTTATCGTATAAAAAAACTACCAAGTGCTTATGAGCACTGTTTGTCGAACTACGACCTCATGCTATGTGCAACAGCTAGAATTTTTATGTACAAAATTTAGTCTATTACCAATATAATAAATAAATAATTAAATTTTCATGCTTAAAAGACGAATAAGTTTAAGCAAATCAACCCTAAGTTTCAAATAAAATACTTTAAAAAAAAATAAACCTTCATGTAAATTTTTTCAAGAAAACGTTTTTTTTTTCACATTTTGGATTTTGGTTTGACAACGACGATATGAGGGTTAGCTCTGTAGGTAGCGAATAAAACTTGCCCGTGTACCGAACTGTTTTATTTTAACAGAAAAATTGAAATTAGTTTTTTAACAGGACAGGTGTTACTGTAAAGCGGAGTTAATTATGTAAGTAATGGGACAGTTTTATTCCCATTACTTAGTTCTATTATTTAGAAAATGTAACTAGTGGGATTTTTTCGTCCCATTAGTTACATTGGACATAAAAGTTTTTCAAAGGCAAAATCAACAAGCAAAAATAAATCAAATCCTTTTTAAGAGCCGCAGTTAAATTAATTATTTAGGGAAATCAATTTCCAAAAAGTACCAGAAGCACATGGTTCTTAATATAAAATGCACGCAAAATTTACAAATTTTAAAATAATATGCAAAACTAATTGTGTTACTACAGGAAACAGACCCAATTTTGTGTCATGATTTATATTAAAACTAGCTGGTGCCCGCGTTGATAAATAAGTAGAAAAATAACGCTTGACTAAATATATGAGCAATGTAATGCCTAACATTTTTATCCTCGGGAACAGTACTTTTTCTGGATGAAAGGTACCCTATGTCCTTCCATGCATCACTGACAAAGTATACATATAAAATTTCATGATGATCGGTTCAGCGGTTTAGGCGTGAAAATGTAACAGACAGACAGACAGAGTTACTTTCACATTGATAATGTTAGTATGGATTTGTCATAAACTCAGTTGGCATATTAAGTTAGGTTAAAGATATCGGGGTAATAGAAAGAAGAGACGTGTAAGATTCTCTTATTAAGAAACCATTATTGGCACATTTAGTTTTGTATGTTTATTTCGTTATTAGCTGGTGCCCGCTTCGAAAAATAACGCCTGATTAAATATGTGAGTAATGTAACGCCTAACATATTTATTGCTTTGCCAGGCGTTATTAGATGATCCCTCGGGAACAGTACTTTTTATCTGGATGAAAGGTAACTTACGTCCTTGCTGCATCCCTGACAACGTGTATGCAAAATTTCACTATGACCGGTTCAGCGGTTTATGCGTGAAAAGGTAACAGACAGACAGACAGAAGTTACTTTCACATTTTAGTAGGTATGGATTTTTCAATAGTTTTTTTTATCTCTAGTGGTTTATTACACAATTTTGTCGTATTTCTAATTTCATTATTATGTTAATATTTATGTCGTAAAAGATTGTTTTACTGCTGAACCAATCATTAATAGAACACCTAAAATAATGAGCGAACTTTCAGGAGAAGTTTGTTTGGGTATTGTAGAATTCCTTGTACCTTCGGTGCTCTCCTTTCTGCACTCTATTTTTAATGGAGAATAAAATGCGACACCCAGGGCCGTCTTTACCCGGGGGTGCAAGGGGTGCGGTGCACCCGGGCGCGGAGCGCCCGGGGGCGCCTGCCGAGCGCTGAGTATTTAGATATTTCATTGAACTTAACGCCATTGCATAGTTTTATATACTTGTTACGACAAATACGTATGCGCAAAATTAAATATAAAAAAAAAATAATTGTTTTACTTTTATTAAAGCGCCTACACACGGTCCTAAAATTGGTGGCAATATCGGGGAAGTGGTGGGAAGCGCCCTAGATGGCTCCCTTGATCGCCTCATGTGTAGGCAAATCGTAATCAGTTTCCTCCTAACTCTGAAATCGGGTCGGTCGAACCCACGATTTAGGGGCGATTATCATCTAGGGAGCGTTGTCGCATCGTGTGTAGCGAAAACGGTGCCGATTTCACCGCAGTGTGTCTGCGAGGGCAGCGGCGACAAGACGTATTTTTGTGTTTTTAATTTGTATTCCGTGCGAAGACATGGCGAAGGAAAAGAAGCGAGAAGCTTGGACGAAAGTCAATGATCTCTTCAAGCAGTTCCTCAACACATTCTATATCCATTCTTAAAAAGTTTTCAGCTGCTTCCAAATGTCTCTCTCCCTTCTAAGGGGCCGTCCATTAATCACGTGATCTTTTTTTAGCATTTTTGAACTTCCCCCTCCCCCTTGGTGATGCGTAGTGAACTTTAAGATTAAACCCCCCCCCCTCCTCCTCCAACATCACGTGTATTTTTAGTACCTACAAAGAATCTTAAATTTTTTAGAATATTATCTTTAAATACAGGTATAAACTATAATCTTGTTTTATTCTGAAATTAAGGACCATGGTAAAAATGTCTAGACTAGGTTGCAAGTTGTTTTTGATTGCCATAAAAATAATGATAAACGAAGGGTGTAATCATGCGAAAAACATGTATTGTTCTAGTACATGAACATATTCAATGTATATTGTCCTCGGACCACGGATTAGCAGACCAGGATAGTTCGTCCACTTCATGAATTCTTCTTTTGTAGTGTATTTTTGTTTCGCATTAGCCCACAACTCATTAAATTCTTTCTGAGCAATACTTTTTTTTCCTTTTTTGTGACTTTGACTTGCAAGTCAAAGTCACAAAAAAAGGAAAAAACACTACACGCTGCTTTTCTGTTTAAAAATCGCGCGTTTGACGAAATACACGTATATCTTACTACACCCCCCTCCCCATTTGTGCTATTTTTGTGATTTTTGTCAAACCCCTCCCCCCCCCTTTCAAGTCTCACGTGTTAATGGATAATCCTAAGATGTTTCCATCTAGCTACAATATGGGCCTCTTCAAACAGCAGTAAACAAATTCCTGCAAGGTCGGCAGCGCACATGCAGCCCCCCCCTGATGTTGCTTGTGTACTTAGGCGACGGTAGCCACCTACCATCAAGTGGACCGTCAGCCTGTCTGCCACCTTTAATAATAATATTATAAAAAAAGTTCATGGCGTTTCATCAACCAGTTCTTCCTTTTTCGTCTTTGACTTGGTTGCACTGTAGAAAGTGCCAGAGTGATGCCTATTCTCTGATGTTTTGAGAGTGTCGGCGGCATCTTGATAGACGAGCGCTTTGTTGCACGGTCGGTTTCACACTTAGTGGCAGGGACATCCCTGATAAGATAAACGCACACACATGTGTAGAGTAGCGGCCGATTTCATCCCCACTACCAACTCTCCCGACATTGCCACCGATTTTAGGGCCGTGTGTAGGCGCTTTAACAATTTTATTAAATGCAACACGCGCGCGGCAAAATCTCTAATCCAAAGATAGTGTTATAACCTTTGACACAATGCCGCCCGGTCGCCCGCACTTGAAGCAAAATGATCTCTAAGTCAATAAAGTGTAAGTTCATTTGAAATGGGCGCGCGGCGGGGCGCGGCACCTGTGCGTCTGTCATAGGCGAGTAATTGCGCCCTTTGACATAGACGTCCGTGTGGCTGAGGGCGCAGGCTGAGCCCCGCACCCCGGCGCCGAATAGACTTAAGACGGCACTGGCGACACCCAGTGGAGTAATAAGAGTACTGTTAGCAGGCAGATAAATAAGACAGAGAGTAAACAAATGTGAAGCCAAATCAACACCTTATGTAATATAGGTTAGTACACTCTTAATAAGGCGCGTCGTGAATCTTCGTTCGCGCAGAAAAGAAAGTACGGCTCCAACGATTAAAGAAAGAAAACTTAAAACTTATAATTAACCTTAGAATATCTATAAGGTTTATAATACAATGCAGCTGTTAGTTGGGTCGCACTCGAAGGAGTTCATCCCGCCCATCCGGCTGACTGACAAGCTAAGTGGCGCACGCTCACATGGCTGCAGCTGGTGACCAATAGTGGTACTGGAAAAAGTCGATAGCATTTCCCACACTTTAAAATTCGTCTTCTGCGCAGGTACATAGGTAAGCTATATCAGTTGGGTACTAAGTACCTACCTACTACTGTACGCCTTGTGTTGCAACGTCATTAAGTGGACCGTCAGCCTGTCTGTCGACTTTCACATAAAAAAATCACCTTTTTGGTGCCACTTCTTAAATTATGTCCAATCAGTAATGTTTTTCAAATTCTTTTACTGATTGAACAAAACAGTCCACATAACTTAGTACTTTCACTTCAGTTTTGTTATAAAGAAATACAAAATAAAAGCGCAAATAACCCCGCTTTACGGTATCCAATGTTAATTTAGATATTACATTTTTTACATGAGTTTTATCAGATTGGTATTGTTGTACCTAATTGTTTTAGCATGTTTGATCAATATTATATAAAAAGAACTAAAGTAAAGCCATAGAGACAACGGAAAGAATGTAAACATACTTTTTTAAAGACAAATAGTTAACATATTTTTATCGTCTAGTAGCACAACCATTAAAAAAAATCGTTGTCTGTAAAGTTGCTTTACGGACGATAGTTCAACGTGATGTCATAACAAAACATTGTTTCTTCTCGGACGCATAGGTCAATCGAGTGGAAGGGAGATAGATGCGGCGCAAGCCGATCGTGTCTTTCACTCGCTCGTGCCGTGCTCTCACTCTGATCGTGCATCGGCTCGAGCGCAACGGGACAATCAGTCATCATTTTTCGCGTGCACTCGTGCAGCCGGCGTTCATCGCTTTATTAGACGTTGTCACGTCAAAAAAGGATCATAAAAGTGTGACGCAAGTGTTGTCAAGATCGCTTCCCTGTACTATGAAACAGATAGGCTTCTTCCTACATTTTTACGTGAGAGGAAAAAGGACAGAGATACATAACCACTTGATGTTGTAAAACTCAGTAGAGGTCGGATTTGTTTATATTGTTTGCGTCGTTTCCATGGCTCAACTTTAGTAAACACTAGATAGTAAGTACAAAGGTACTTACATCACCTGTAGAGTCTTAACTGTTGATGATCTGTACTTTATAATGAATACACACAGAAACAAACAACTCACTTACTTTGGAAAAACTAAATGAGTTTTCTATATTGATATGTCAAGAGATTTTCTAGAAGCTGCTATTCAAGAATATTGAATGAACGATGTCCCTAAGGGACGACAAAAAACTCTTACTGTCCTAAACCTATTGCTAATTATGTTTTAGCACATTAGCATAAAACAGAATAAAGACCTATGCATACAATAAACATGATTTAAACGATTTAAATTAATTTTTATTTATTACTCCATATTTTTTAATATAATTTTGCTCAGACTTAATCTGAGCAACTAACTAAGGATTGGTTTATAAACAAAAAGAATGAACTGTCTAATAATTTAATGGAACATATTTTGGTCTATTAAAAGCCTGGATCCCACGTAGTGGAGTCACTGACGTCCACAAGTCTGTAGCAGACGATGACGTCACCGGGCTGCACTTCCACCGAGGAGTCTTCGAACCTCAGCCCGCACTCCATGTCGCGCTTGATCGACGTCACCTCGTTCTTCAGGTGCTTCATTGATGCTAATTTGCCTATGACATCGTATATACCATTTATAATTCATGCCACGGAATAACTGACCCGTGAAATAATTTATATGGGAAAGGGGAGTTTTTACATTTATATTCTTAAACTAGCTGAACCCGCACTTCGTACGCGTAACACTAAATGTTAAGGGAAGCTTGCTACAATACATCAGTGAAAACCGCATGTAAATCGATTAAGCCGTTTCTGCGATTAGCGTGCACAAACGCACAAACAGACAAAAATTCTAAAAATTATTTTTTTGACCTCGGTAACATAACTAACTATAACGTGTACAAACTGTGTTTTTGAAAAAAATATTTAATATACAGACACAACTCGTTTACTATTTTATTATTTGTATAGATTTGACTAAAGGGAAAATATTAATATTTACTAAATATACTAAAATTAGTTAAATAGATTGTAATATTTACTAAAAGAACTAGAAGTACAATAAAATTGTAACAATAACGAAATCTAAAATTTATTGCTATATTAATTTTTGCTCTCTGTACGTATCCTAAGAAATAATTTAAAAATAATTATTTTTCCAAAATAAGTAGCTAAATTTTATAAGAAAAAAAAAATCACATGCATTTTAATCAGTTGAAGGTGCCACAGGATACAACGTTGTTATACTGTCGTGTCAAATGACGTCACATATTGTTTGAACATCGTTTTTAACAAGTCGCCTATTAATACTTTGATAGGATAACAATGGGCTAAAAAACTGACTTTTGCTCACTTCAGATGGCAGCACTGTTGGGTGTTCCCTAAAACTGCCAAGTAGCTTTCTGTAAGTCTGCCAAGTCATTTTTAGTAATTTTGTAAACAAACAAAAAGAACTGAATTTATTTAACATGACGCTTATGTTCAACCTTGGATTGCAAAAAGACGGAAATCCATATTATATTCCCTAAAGATTTCAAAAGAAGAAAACAAAAAAAGCTTGGATAAAAGCTTTACGAAGAAAAAATTGGGAGCAGACTAAATATTCGAGGTTATGTGTAGTAGATGTTTTTCTTTTCCGCAGCCGTTCTTTTAAATGCTTAACACTCTATACATTTTTGTAGAAATAAAGGCAAATTCGCTGGTAAATACAGGGAACCAAAAACGTAATATGGCAGCGATTAGGATCAGTCAACAGTGGCACCACCTACGATTAGCTTTCAGTTTTTAACCCCATACTCACCAAAATAAAAGAGCATTGTTTCGTTATTGTATTTCTATATCTACATATTATGTTCTTTAATTTGTTCTTCGAAACAATGTTCATTCGGCGCGAATGAATGCGCCATTCAAAACGACAATGCGATTCACTCGTTCAGACCGGTACGAGCGCCTCGAGAGTCGTTCGAAAATCATCTAATTATGCTGGATAACGCACGCTTTTAGAAAATTACAAATGTGACCTTCCATTTAACCACAAATACTATTATGTATCCAAAATTTATGTGCTCTAACGTGTGATTAAGATGCAAGGTGGACGGAGGAGTCTCAAGTAGTCTCACGTGGCCGTGGAGAACGAATTCAGGTGACACCGGATGGGTTGCCCAGTTTGATGAGAAGTACTATTTAATCAAGCGTATTATTAACAGTGACCTTGGTAGATAATTTCGTTGCCCCTTACGAGCTTGTAGAGCGCGTTCCTCTCGAGCGACCCCTTACTGCAGCGGCTGCCGGCCACCGGCACTTTGCGTCTTCCATCCGACACTAGGAACTGCTGCAGGACATTTGCTTCACCTGATAGACAAACAGACAAGTGGTCTCGTAACTATATAGGTTAAGGGACTGGACAAAGTCTATGAAATGTCAACAAGCGTGTAGATGTTTGTGATTTTTAACATTTGATTGTATTGTAGACTTTGACGTCACGACAAGCGCGCCAAAAGGGCGGGTGTACTTTAAAGTGACCGTAGCTGTTAGTTAATTTTAACATTTTTTTTGTTACTAAATTTCTGTTCTTTTTTGGCGTTGATATTTTTATGGTTATATAACGATATAACCTATCGTATGAAAATATTAAAAAAAGTGCATATTCCTTATTATAGGGAACACGTAAAACTTTTCTTTATATTAAGGTCGAGCAAGTGTGCTGTGGACCATAGAAGGATTAAGGACTTAAGACGGGATAGCGAAATAGTCTCTGGCATCCCTTACTCACTCACCAAAACATAATAGCACACATGCTGTTATTTCACGGTGGTCATCTGTATGGGGGTGGTTGCTACCCAAATGACTGAAAAACGCAGCATGCCTTGCAATTACTTTTCAAATCCAGACCAGAGCCAACTTTGTCCATTTCCAAAGTTGATCTACAGGGAATTGAACCGGGGACTCCTGCAACAGAGCGTTAAGGCAAGCACCCTCACCACTCATCCAATGGGCTTGTCAACTTTTCAGTGCCGTCTTTACATTGAGATGAATACCGAGGTGTGGACTACCAGGCCCCGTGGAAAGAATATTTATATTCTCACCTATAATCTCCTCCTCTTGCCTCTTGGGTATTCTAGAGGTGATCTCCTCCTTGACGTCGTCGACCAGTCTGTATATGACGTTGTGGTGTTTGACGACAACGCCTTGCCTCTTGGCTTCGTCCGCCACCGACAGAGGGCACTCCACGTTGAACGCGTATATTATCCCGCCGAAGGCTTCGGCGATCTATGGTTGTCAAATAATTAAATGTTATTTAAAGCGATAAATAATATTATTATTTACTAATACAAATTTACCCTTTCGTCTCACAAGAAACCTAAAAATTACAGAGTGTGACGTCACTTGCAAGTAACCATTTTACTAAACCACAAATTGCTATCGATTTCATTTCTTTAGCACAAAGATTTGCTGTAGAAATTTTATTTCTAATGTTAATATACTTATGTACGCGACATTTTTAAACAAACACCGTCTTACTACAAAAGATTAAATAAGCATTGTTTAAACACGTGCTTACGTAGACAATGTATAACTATTTAAACATTGTTTAGCGAGCGCTTAAAATGTCCTTACCACAAAACCTTGTTTAGCGCTTGTTTTTGTAGATAGTGTTAAAGTACGAGAATGATATTGCATTATGGCAACCCTGGCAAACATTCAATCAGTCACTCGCCCTAAATACATGTAGTTTTCATTTTACGCAGATTTTGGTTTTCACAAGCTATTATTACGGACTATAGTAATGATATAAGTAAAATATCAAATTGGAATAAGGCACAAATTACAACAAATACGTTAGATTGTTTATAAAATTTTGTTATATCAAAAAACATTGCGCTTAATGGAACGTAACTGACACGGGCGTAATTGTCATATGTCAAGTTGGATTTTTTATTCTTATTTTCATATTCTTATTTTCATACGAAATATTCTTATTTTCATAAATTCCAATTATTATTATTAACATGGATAATAAACGTGAGCGCGGCGTTGCGTCATCGTAATATTCGAATGGATTAATTCGCTCGCGATGTATCCTATCTCGAAAATTAGGTATCCTTATAAATAATCCATATTCTCCATGTCGACGTAATCAATTAAATTTAAAATATCCATAGTCATTTCAAAAATCAAAAGAAATCTTTAATATTACGCAAAACGATTACAAATTTGACAGCCCGTCCAAGGAGAAGCCGCTAACTAGATAGACACTCGTTAATCAAGCATCTGGCGGTATTTAAATTTAAATAATGCTCAAGCATTGTCTAACGCTAAACAATGCCTAGACACTCTTTTGTAGTAAAGTTTTATTTAACCACGCGTACAAAGCCTGTTTAAAGTGTGTTTAATGTTTTTGTAGTAAGACGGACAGTATTTATCCATTGTTTAGTTAAAATTTATGTTTAAGCAATTTTGATAATTTTAACTAATTACACACAAGAGCAAGAAAATCCCACACAACTCCCATACCTGCATACATATAAATTGTTATTTTTAGTTACTTAAATTTTATTTATGTAGAAATAAAAAATATAACTTGTATTTTTCGTATTTTAAAAATCATCAAGTAAACGAAGTTGGATATTGATGTCCCTATCAAACATCGGACACAAATAAATAAAATAAAATAAAAATAAAAATAAAAATAGCCTTTATTTTCTACTACAGTTAAAACTTGACATGAAATAGTGTAGATTATAATAGTTTAATATTTTATGACATGTATGATTATATTATATGTATGCTGTATATAAGTTAATTTATATTGGTAGTAGTCGCCTCTGCGGCGTAGGCCTCTCCTAAACCTTTCCATACATTTCTTTCTCGCGCCTCTCGCATCCATAAGGGTCCACATCTCTGGTTAAAAATGTCTCTCCACCTTTTACTTGGTCTCCCTTTTTTCCTTTTCCTGTCTCTGGGTACCCATTCTGTTAAACGTTTTGTCCATTTGTTATTATTCATCCTACAAATATGCCCTGCCCAATGCCACTTGAGTAATCTTATTCTTTTAATTACATCTATTATTTTTGTTCTTTTTCTGATATTGACGTTGTTAACCTTATCTGATAGTTTCAGACCAAGCATGCTTCTTTCCATTTTACGTTGGCAGATAGCAATTCTTTCTTCGTCTTCTTTCTTTAATGACCACGTCTGGCAACCATATGTAAGACATGGCAATATCCCTATTTCATATATTTTTTTCTTTATATTTATACTGATATCGTTATTTTTCATTATTTCTCTCAATCCCCAATATTTCTTCCAGGCTAGAGTTATTCTTCTTTCTATCTCCTTTTCCGTACTATTTTCGAAAGATACTAGCTGTCCTAAATATACATATTCTTTTACACATTCAATCTTTTCATTTGCTATTGTAATGTCCCGGGGTATTCCATTGGTTAAAATCTTGGTTTTCGTAGTATTCATTGACAATCCTACCTTTTTACTTTCCATTGCTAGTTCGATCACCATACTCTCCAATTCGCTGGAGCTTTCTGCGAAGATCACAATGTCGTCAGCGAAACGCAAGTGGTTCAGTAGTTCTCCATCCACCCTTATTCCCTTCGTTTCCCAATCTAAACGTCTGAAAATAGATTCGAGCACAGCTGAAAACAATTTCGGAGAGAGAGGGTCTCCCTGTCTTACTCCTTTTTGTATAGGGAATTCTGTACCTTCTCGCTCTAGGCGCACTTTGGCATGACATTTTGTATATATATTATTAATTAAGTTAATGTAGTTCTGGTTGACACCTTGTTGTGTTAGTGATGCCCATATAGCTTGGAAGTGCAAGGAATCGAATGCTTTTGTGTAATCTATAAAACACATATATAACGTCGTTCCATATTCCTTTGCTTTTTCGATTAGTTGTGTTATAACTTGTATGTGATCTATAGTCGAGTAACTTTTGCGGAAACCCGCTTGTTCACGCGGTTGGTTTTCATCGAGACTCTTTGTTATCCTATTTAATATGATCTTTGAAAAAATTTTATATAAATTTGTCATGAGACTAATTGGTCTATAGTTTCCTAGATCACTTCTATCTCCTTTTTTGAACAGTAGTATGATTGTAGATTTCGACCATTGCTCTGGTGTGGTTTCGGTTCTAAGTATGTTATTGAATAATGCTTGAAGAGGTTTCAAAAGTGTAACAGATAGCGCTTTAAGAACTTCGTTGGCAATGTTGTCGCTTCCTGGGGCTTTATCATTTTTTTGAGATTTTATTGCTTGTTCGATTTCTGATCTGAGAATGGTTGGTGTCTCTGTATTTGTATTCTCTGCATTGTATTTGTACGATTTTGTACATAAGAAGGAGCAATTGGTATCCGTGACTGTGTAAAGGTTTTTATAAAACTGTGTGGCTTCATTTATTATATCGGGACGTCTTGATTGCATGATTCCCTGTTTATTCTTAAGTTTTCCTGTCCACTCTGACTTATCGCTCAACTCTTTATATGCTTTACGTAGAGCCCCTGTTTTGCCTATGAATTTTTCGAAGGTATTTTGTCGTATTATTCTTTTTTGCTGTGTAATATTTCTATTGATTTTTTTGCTTATTCTTGTTATTTCACATTTTACTTCTTTTGTTCTCTTCTTCATGTATAACTCTTTTCTCTGTTTTAAGAGATCTTTTGTTTCTTCGTTGATATATTTGTTTATATGTTTATTTTTTCTTGGCAGTTGTTTCAAAAACTCATGTAATTCTCTTTCTAATTTGTCATATTGGTTTTGTACCTCTGCATGTGTACTAATAGCTCCCATAAATTTATTTTCCCAGTAGGTAGCGTCGTCTTCTGAAATATCTTGTAGTTCTCTAATGTATTCGGCTGATTTTATTTTCCTTCTTTGTGATTTTGAAGCCAAGGATAGTTCACATCTAATCATCCTGTGATCAGAATTGAAGTTCAGATTTTTTATTATATCGAAATTCTTTATATTGTTTGGTTGGTTTGTTAGTATATAGTCAATCTCGTTGAGATGTTGACTATTTGGGGATCGCCATGTCCATTTTTTGTGTGGTTTGCATGGGAACATGCTGTTCATGAAGTAGTAATCATTTTCGATTGCAAATTCTACTAGTCTTTGGCCGTGTGGGCTTCTTTTTCCGTATGTATATAGTCCTATATTCTTTCTCTCGGTTTTTTGCGCTTTACCTATTTTTGCGTTGAAATCTCCAAGTAAAATTATATTTTTTGTGTGGATAGAGTCTAAGGCGATTTGCACTGTTGCATAAAAATATTCCAAGTCTTCTTTAGTGCATTTCTCTGTAGGGGCATATGATTGGACAAGTGACCAGATAGAGTTGTCAGATGTTTGCATTTCTAGTATCGCAACACGGTCTGAAAAGCTTTTTATATTCATTATATTATTCTTTAAATGTTTTTTAATCAAGAATCCAACTCCATTTCTTCCATTCGTCCCAGATGTATGATATAAGATAAAATCGGCGTGTTCTTCTATTGTTTCCTTTTCTCTTCTTGTTTCGCATAGACCTATAATGTCCCATTTTATTGACATAACAGCGTATCTTAATTCTTCTATTTTACTGTCCGATAATAAGGTTCTTACATTGATACTTGCTATGTAAAGATTTTGTGATTTTTTACTTTTGTTTAAGTTTTTATGTTTTTTGTTTATGTTTTTATTACTAATCTTGTTTGATCGGTTTTGTTGATCGAAGAGAGGGCGCTGTGCTCGTGTTTACATCGGCTCTGCTGTATAATTGTGTTTTTTTAAATATAAAAGTTATAAATAGAAGTAAAATAACGATAAATATATAAAATACGCTGTGAATCCGCCGGACAAATGTTATGTGCTTCATAAATTCGATATTTACGTATAAATATCCGAAAAACCGCCTACAACTAAAGTGAGTGTTAACAACTAAACTAACGCATCTACTTGAGAAATATCGAAGAAGGCAATCACAAGGACAAAAGCAGGACCGGCTATCTAAAAGTCAAGTAAGGAATAAGTGCTAATAACACTGTTTAGAAAATCTTGTTTATATAAGAAAACTCTAATTACCTCCAAGGCAAAATAAAAATCATCTACATCAAAAATTACTTACATTAGCGCCATCTATCGGCGAACTATCCAAAACCTGCAAACTAAATACTGCGCAAGCAACTAACACCTAATAGTTTGTTGCGATCACAACAGAGGGCGTGAGTGATACGTTCATAATGGAAGAAGTTTTAAAAATTTTGCAAAATATACAAGATGACATATCAAAAAATAAGCAAGAAATGAAAGAGCTGGAGCTAAATATCAAAGAGTCTATAAATAATAACATAAACGAAAAATTCCTCATTTTTGAAACTAAAACTAAACATTTGGAAATGAAAATTGAACAACAGCAGAAAACCATCGAAATTTTAGATAAACAGATCAGAAGAAAAAATTTTATATTCTTTGGGATTGAAGAAAAAGAAAAGGGGTATGAAAGTCTACTCTCCATGGTGTTAGACATTATTAACAACAGAATGGAAATACCTTGCCAGAAATGGGAAATAGAACACGTTAATAGGATGGGAAAAAACTCAGGAAAGGTCAGACCAGTGGTTGTCTCTATAACAACAATAAGTAGGAAAATAGAAATACTAAAAAAGAAAAAATCCCTGGAGGGTACAAATATTTACCTGAAAGAAGATTTTCCTCCTAGCGTACTACAAAAACGGAAAGACTTACAAGAAGAACTTAAACGCGAGCGAGAGTCAGGAAAAAGAGTAGCTTTACGCTACGATAAAATTGTGACACTAAAAACACGAGGATCAGAAGTCAGTACACCCACAACAAGAAACACAAATAAACGTTTTATATCTACATCACCGGAGGAAACAGAGAAAGAAATTGCAAAAGGCGACAACGAAAGGATAAAACAAATATCTAAAAAAAACAAGCTACAAACCATGACCAGCTTTCTACGCCCGTCGCAGCTGAATACCAACAACCGGACAATGCCAAATGTAAATGTGGAAGTTATTGAAAAAAACTAACTAGCGCCTCTTCAACCTCTCTACCTCCTCCAAGCCGGCTGGTCACCGTGGAGGAGTCAGACCACTGCCTCCTAAATCACGGACACAAATAGGGCTGTATTATTTTATATGCTCAATACAGATTTAATTTTTGACTATCCAAATGGTATCATTGTCATGACAAAATTGTCCTAAACATATCAAATGAAAAACGTAATCAATGGCAAAAAAAAAGAACATAGGATCTTTGAGGTGCCAGTTGAAAGTAATAGAAAGATTCATTTTTGTGAATTACGACTGATTCTTAAAGCTTCAAAATAACAAACGTATGTCAGTGTTTTGTATCGGTATATATGCATGCAATGTATGCGAACCCTTTATATTTTTCAATTTTTGTCTAAATAGCGCTTTAAAATTCAGTTAATTCAGTTTAATTTAATTTAATTTTAAATTCCATAAATGTCTATCAAAGTCATATGCTGATGAAAATGTGTTCAGGTTAAAGTATTATTTACCTCGACATCATTGGGAGTGATAGGTCCCACTCCAAAGTGCACCAAGTCCAATCTGACTATATTGTGTTCATCGTACGTGTCCAAGATATCCAAAATGGCCTCCACGGATCCATCCACGTCACCTGGAATAAACAATTTCATATTTCAATTGCAATTAGCATTTATTAGCGTTTGCTATTTGTGTCAACTGAAATAAATTATTTACGATCTGTTTATGTGTACCTCAATGAATATTATTGATTATTGTTAATTAGAGAGTATATAAACAAAGAGACAAGTTGTCGTATGTTTGTTTATACATATTAGTCAGGAATTAAAATATTTATACACATTTGAGGAGTTTTCATCAACGTACCCAGAAGTAGGGGTGTTAATACATCGGTTCGGAGTACTTATTCTATAAACAATACACTTAGAACTTAACCCACACTGAGTAACCATCTCTATCTCTATATATTAAAATCAATCCCTATTTCCCTTGGTCACGGCATCACGCGTGAACGGGTAGACCGATTTTAATTCGGTTTTCATTAATGGGAAGAGGGATAACGGGAGTCTAATAAAAAAGAAGAACGCTTTTTAATTAACACCTGTATTAATTTTATTCATAAAATTTCCGTACCGGGGACCTTATTGAAAATCGATTCCTCAAAAAAACATTAGAAAGAACGTTATGCAAAAACGAAGTAAAGATCAGTGGCTCTAGCATTGAGTTTACGATACTACACTCGCTAGCGAGAGCGTAAAAAAATTATATGGAAAATTGACAATTTGACATTGACAGTTCACGATTTTCCATGCAAAAGTTTTACGTTCTCGCTAGCGAGTGTAGTATCGTAAACTCATACTAGAGCCTCAGCTCACACCGGAAAGCTGGGCGCACTTATTATAATATAGAACTTATTTAGTACACTAAATGTGCGCGCCGCGCCGCTTTTCGGTGTGAGCTGACCCTAATAGCGCGCACGGTCTTTGCAAGTCTGAGTTTGGCCGCCCGACGAAAATCGAACAATCCTAAGAGAGAGAGAGAGAGAGAGAGAGAGAGAGAGAGAGAGAGAGAGAAAGAATCAGATTTATTTTAAATTAAACGTCACATGAAACCACGAGACACTACTAGTAAGTGATAAATATGAATACGCTCACCCTTGATGACGACGCTGAGCACGGGATGCGAGTCGTGCTCAAACAACTTGGGCCTCGGCCCCTCTAGGCGTCTGTTCCTATGCCGGCCCAGTGTGCGCCTTCGGGCCAACTCGGCCAAGTACACTGCGCGGTGCTCTTGCTCCTTGGCCGAAATGGCTTTCAGGTCCTCCGCCTGCTTCTCCTTCATACGCTGCGAGTGCCGCCAGCGCATCACCATATTCGCCCTCTTCTGCGAACCACCAGAGATGAACCTTGTCACTTAGCCTAGTCTTATCAAGGTCGGCAGCGCATTTACACACCTCAGATGTTCCTTGTACATACGCTCGTTTCCACTAAGCGACTAGTCGATCCTATTTTCCTATTATTATTATATTCGATTTGACTCGTCTCCCCCTCCAAAAGCCAAAATGAAGGGGAGACCGTGTTATCCCCGACAGAAGCACAGTTGGTCGGGGTTCAAGGCGAAAAGGACAGAAACCGACGCACTATCCTGGCCGTATTGAGCACCTCCGCTCTCTGCAACTGGACCGGGAGGGAACCGCCACGGAATCCCAACCGCCCACGGAATCCCAATCCCTGAGGCTGACAGGGATCAAACCATTTACGGACAGAACAGAACAACTGGGATGATTTCAGCGGATGCCACGGCCGACATGTCGATGATCTAGTGGGCCAAATCGAGGTACTTTCTCCTCTTCACGGCATTAGTCTTCTCGAGACTATCGTCATGCGGGATAGTGACATTCACCAAAAACACCCGCGACTTCTCCCGGTCCATCAATACGATATCAGGTCTATTCGCTACAATAATCCTGTCCGCGATGATGGGCCGGTCCCAGTAGAGCTTGGCACGGTTGTTCTCAAGGACTGGTTCTGGCGAGTACAAGTAATAAGGCATCCTCCCCTCAAGGAAGCCGTATTTCAGAGCGAGCTCCTGATGCAGAATCCTGGCCACTTGGTTGCGCCTGTGCAGATACTCAGTGTTGGCAAGCGCCGAACAACCGGAAGTGACAGGGTCTCTCTAGGATTATTACTATTTATTTATTTATTTCAGCAACAGCTTAGCACACTTAACATTTTGAACACTCAACATTAAGGGCCCAGTGTGTAAGCCAATTAAAGCTGAACGCATCATTACAAATTTGGAATATAAACTTATATGAATCCAAACAAAAACCATTACAAATAATAATAAGCCACGATACACAATTCCAATAGTGAATATACAATAAATATCAAAGTTAAGGCCCCGTAGGTGATATCGCGCCGCTCGACAATAGGTATTTGACGCGCGGCGGTGGCGCCGCCATGTGATCTTTCGTGAACTAAACTACGGACAGCGGTTGAGTCGGTGTAAACGGTTTTGATCCTTTCCATATATTTTTATAGTAATTAATAAATTAGTATGTCTTTTTTCAATATTTTTTCTCTTATATTTATTAAGAATTATTCAATGTTAGTTACTTTATATTAGTTTAAATATTAAATATTTTTGAGTATGTACCTCCATTACTGATACATATGTGTGAAAAAGTAAATCACTAATAGTAAAATCGTAGAGAAAGCCAATTCATTATTTATTATTATTTTATTTATCGTTTACTATTATTTCATTCATTATTATTATTTATTGTGATTGTTTATTTATTATTTTTTGAAAATTTTATAATAATGCCGGAAATCCGAAACTATTAATAAAATTAAGGAAGGTACCTAATAAAGCCATAAATTCTGTTACAAATGAAAATGCATTTATTTTTTTATGAAGTAAGGTAATCATAATTAAACTTACGTATACATATTTATTGAAGCCTCAGCAAAAAAAAAAACTTTTCAAAATGGCCACCTTTAGCTTTGATAAAGGTCTTTATTCTACACTAAACGCAAGAATTAAAGGATATAAAAAAAAGTTCCAAATTTTTAGGTGATTTTCAACAGGCTGTAACTTCGAAGAAAATGGTCGTATAGAGCTCATTAAAAAAGGAAATTTTAGCTTCAAGTTTCTAGTTCTTGAATCCAAGCTTCAAATTTTTTTCTCGTTGGCGATTTATGAGTAATAGTCAGATAAATCAATGTTAAAAAAAAATTCAAAATTTTTCTCGTCTTGAAAATGGTGTAAAAGCCGTAATAAATTTTTTATTGTAATGGCACAGTAAAGATCTTTTAGAGAATTTAATTCCCTATAACTTGACCTCCTCATGAGCTCTGTACAATGAAAATATATGGTTTTTTTAACCAATTTCCAAAAATAAGGAGGTTTTCAATTTTGATGTCTTTTTTTGTATGTATGTTACTTGATATCTTCGCCAATTGTAAACCGATTTTCAAAATTCTTTTTGGTTCATATAGGGTTGAGCTGACAAAGCGTTCAATGACAAAGCGTACATTTTGTCATTTTGCTTGTTGTAGTGTTCTTCAACCGTGGAAATGTTTTCTTCAGTAACGAGGATATTTCTGTGTCTTTCACCGTGGTATCGGGACAGAAGGCGTTTTGATCGAGTCACTCTCTTTATCTGTAGGGATTGATTTAGGGCATGTCCTGTATATCGACAATAGCACCGAGCTTCAGGTTTTGTTTTAATATACGCGACAGAGTCCTACCCGGAATCTTCATTTCTTGCGATAAGATTTTTATTTCCTTATGGGGTTTCGGCGAATTCTGGCTTTAACAGCATTAACAGCCTTTGTAGTTCTAACAGCACGCGGCCGTCCCAATCTTTTATGGTCATCGACAGAAGAAGTGTTAGTATATCTGTCGATAGTACGATATATACGAACATACAGCTGATACCAAGCTTCTGAAGTGTCTTGAATATGACCGACGGCTCCATACCCACTCTGTGTAAGGCTGCAATCCTATTTTCTTTAACACCCCATTTCATATTGTAATTTGATAATAAACACGAAAAAAATATGTGAAATAGCGAGAAATCAAAAGGAGTTTTTGACATAAGTGTTTTCCAAATTGAAAATGAATAAAGACTTGAAAAAAGAAAAAGTTTTGTAGCTTTTTCGCGCTTATAATTTGTTTTCTTGTTCCACCTGCAGTCTTAGTCTATGTTGGCCAAGTTTCAGATCGCTAGGCTTACGTGAAGTGGCTGAGAAATTGATTCAGTTTTGTTTGCAGACAGACAGACCAAAAGTAAAGGATGAAACATATTACACCGGGCCGGGCGCTCACCGTGTTTTTCTCAACGGCCGGGTTTGCTATTTGTCACCGTGCCGCCGACGGGCTGCCACCGGGCCTTGCCCATGCCTTTCATTTCCAAGTACTATTATACTATTTTGTATTAATATTACTATACTAGCTGTGCCCGCGACTTCGTATGCGTGGTATTCGGAACAACGCTTAACTTTTTTGTTTTTAAACAGATGTTTTTTTTTGTTTTTCAACGAAAATATGAATTTCGAAATTTCATCGTGAACAAAAAATTCCTCACCCCGAGACCTCTTAAATGAGTACCAACACGGGGGGTCTGCGACGCACCGCTCCCGAGATATTTTTGAAAAAGTCCAAAAATGCGAATTTCGAAATTTCGTCTTCACCGAAAAATTCCTCTCCCCAAGACCTCTTAAATGAGCACAAACACGCAGGGTCTGTGACGCACCGCTCCCGAGATATTTTTGAAATTCTTTTTTGAAAAAATATTTGAGCAGAAATATATTATACCTACCAGGAATAAATTAATATACATATATTATTGAAAAAATATTATACCTCGAGGCAGTCAGCCTCGGGTTAATTAATTTATAATTTTAACAATTTAAAAAAGAAACTAAGTATACATTAAATGATACCACTAAAAAGACTAATACCCGAGCGGGCCTCGCGAAGCTGTCTCCGAGCGCACGGTGAAAAGAAATATTTTTTTGAAATTTCGCGATTGGAGCGCACGGACACGGCCCGGTGTAATATGAATTGGTTCATACAAAAGCATACTAGCATCTTCACCGGGCTCCGGACGGGGCACGGCCCGGTGTAATATAAATCATCCTTAAAGGTAGTAAAAATTATGTCCATTAAATATTTTTTTGCACCTATCAACCTTCTGAATTCATGAATTTTTTTTCATTTCACAATGCCAAAGGCACTGTTATTTCTCTCACGCGTCATTGTTAGATCAATAAAATATTGGATTACTTATAATTCTATTCTATTTTTCTTCGATATATAGTTATCTTCGTAATAAAGAAAAAACAACGAATATCTGAAATATAAATTACATACTATATACATCGCAATTATACTTTATAAACAAAAACATAGTTTTCATCAATATTTAGTAGACAACAAAAAAAATATAAAAGAAAACTGTCAAAACATTTTGGTTGCGCTATATTGTTTGCCCGGTTCGCCGTTCGATCGCTCGATGTGGTCACGTGGGCGCACAACGAAAAGCGATACGTCCTCCCTCTAGAAGCGCTTGGCGCGGACTGACCGGCTAGGGAATGTGTCTTCTAATATATTGCAAGATTTGCGTGTTTTTACGAAATTTTTTTTTAGTATTTTTTGTAAATCTATTTATTTAATTTTTTGCACACAAGTAGTTGATGATGTAAAGTTTACAGTGGTATTTTTATTTTTAGCAAACAACATTTAGCCTATTCAGAAAAATCATCAGTTTTGGGTGGATATTTTCGAAAATTGCACTGCGTTTTATATTTTATTTTTCGAAAATTTTGTACGAAAATAAAAAATTGTTTCATTCATTCCTTAGAAGACTTCTATGCCAATGCACAGTATTTTTTTCGTTAAGTTTAAACTACAATGTCGACTGAAAACAGCAAAAAAAATTGAGTCCCCGAACATCAAATTTTCTGAAACGGATGTTAGAACATGATGGATAAATCGAAATTACAGAAATAAAACAAAAATGTGGCTCATTTATTCCATTACTATTGAAATAATCTTTCTAATGACATATTACAAAGTACTCAACTCTGTTTATTTTATGAAAAATCTCTAAAATAAATTGACTGAAATCGTTGCAAAATCACCATAGGCCTCTTAAACAGTAATAAAAAATAAAAAAAACTGTCAGACAACCAATATACTGTTTTGTATTCTTTTACTTCTCCTTGTGAACGCCTTTTAAAAAACAATTAGCAAAACAGGCATTTAACTATCGATTTCGAGTTTAAAATATGATATAAATTTCCTTTGTACTTATACTTTAAAATCCTTTTTCGCTCGTTCGTATGTATTTTTAGATATTGTCGACAGTATTATCGTATTATTGTTGAAGTGTAAGTATAATGTATATAATATCTCTTACCTCTGAAGCGACTTCGAGAACCTGGTCCCCAGCCGAAGGTAGCTCCCTCCACCCCAACACGGATACCGGACACGATGGACCAGCCTCATGGACTGAACGTCCGTCGGCCGAACTCAGTACTCGCACCTGCATACAAAACTGGCTAATTGTGAAACCGCTACATACAATATTTTTTTTATTATTAAATCGAGGTAGTGCTTGACCACTATCTCACCTGATGTGAGGTGCAGATGCGGCCGAAGGTGGCCACGCTTACCCAGTAAATGCCCATTTACCCTGGTTTTGAAGACCCCGAGATTGTAGTTCTGTGGGAACACAGAACTTCGGGGTATATACAATATTTCTATGTAATTTAGTGAAATCTTACTGAAATACGCCCACTTTTGGGCCATTGGGTGAGAGATTAGGGTGCTTGTTTTCCTCCCCTCCCTGATCAACGGAGCTTGTGGCGGAGCAATCATTGGGAGGCTCCAACTGTCGGTAGGAACTGCACCGGTCACCGCTCGGTGGGCCGAGGATTCGTACTCCCGGTCCCTGCACGTCGAACCGAGGCATGGGTCTCGATTCTGCGCACGAAGACCGGGGTGGGTCGCAGCGGGCGGATTCTCTTGGATGGCTCTGTCACGCAGTGGTCCGTCTCACGAAGACGGAGCCCTACAGGACAGGGAAGGACAGTCTGGCAGAGTACCGCAATCATGGCTTTGTGGAGAGTGGTGAAGACCCGGTTGCAGGACCCGGCCTAGTAACCATCCTTCACAGTCGTGAAAAGTGAACATCCAACCTCGCAACTCGCCGTAGTAACTAGAAGAGTTACTATTTCCGAATCGCGAGGCTGGGTGACGACAAAACAAGGTGGAGCTAATCTCTCGGGCTGCCGCGATTGTTGTGATAATGTCAGGTGGAAACCCCTAAGGGCCGCCCACTATTAATACCGTAGAGATCAGCGGCCACACGAGCAGGGGTTATTCGAGAGTTTCAGGTGGAAGCGCCTCCGAGACGGCGCGGTAGGTTGTGCCGCAGAGAAGAGATGTTATGGGGCGCTTCAGAGGTGAATCTCCTCGCTGACTGCCATGCGAGAGGTGAATGTCGCTTCTTCCAGGGGCGGTGAACATGGAGTCGTCCGCCGTCATCACAACATCGGACAACGAGAGGAGACGTGCTGTGTTTCCGGGTCTAACTCCGCGCCTATTTTAGCGCCTATTTAGCGCGAAGAAACACCATGGGTTTTTAATGTGTAGAAATCAAACATATCTCATCGATCTCCCCATGGTCGGTGGGGATCTGGTTCGCAAATTTTCCCACGAAAAAAAAAAATGGGTGCTTGCCTTAACACTCTGACTCGGGTTCCCTGGGTTCAAATTTGGCTCTGGTCTGGATCTGGAAGGGCGCACTGTGTTCCGAAGTTATTTGGGCAGTATGTCTGGCGGCAGTAACAACCGTGTATAGGCGAAGGTGGCCACCTAGCATCAAGTGGACCGTCGTCGCCTGTCTGTCGAACTTAATTAAAAAAAAAAAAAGAAAACCAGAAATAAAGATTACCTTAGCCCAACCGGCGCCGGCCACCAAAACGGTTCCTCTCCGCAGTGTGCCCCGTTGCACCAACACTGTCGCTTGTTTACTGCGCACACAAACAATACATTTGATGTACATCTTCCTTCAGTCCTGCCCATTTCCATTTCATCTCAAGTGGGCAGCTATCCCACCACCCTCTACACCGGGGAGTTGGGACAAGTGACGATAGGGGAATATATTAATTATGATCGAAATTATGTATTGGCTTCACAATGCGTGCAACAGTGCTTATTTTGCACGCATTGAAGCGTGCTTTTCTCAGATTACCCTATTTTCATTAATGAGAAGTCGAAAGTTTGGATTCTGATAGATAAAATTTCTGAGACTACATCCAAACATTTACTTCTTTATAATATTAGCGTAAAAATTAAGCTCAAAAATTAAGGGTATATTGTTCAACATGTGCATTTTACCCGTCTTAACGTATGGTTGCCAAACATGGGCACTCACAAAATTGCACCTGAAAAAATTAAGATCTTGCCAAAGAAGTATGGAAAGAAGTATGATAGGAGCAAGGAAAATAGAAAGAATAAAACATATAAGTATCAGAAAACAGACCAAAACACAAGATATGGTATTAAAAACAAAAACACTAAAATGGAGATGGTCTGGCCATACAGCTAGAGGAGAGGAAAAGTGGAGTAAGAAAGTGCTATATTGGTATCCCAAGGAGGGAAAAAGAAATAGAGGGAGACAACGAAAGAGATGGGAAGATGAAATAGTAGAAGTAGCAGGTAGGACATGGTTAAGAATTGCACAGGACAGAGAAAGGTGGAAAAGATTGGAGGAGGCCTTTGCCTTTCGGCAAACAGAAGACGAGAAAACAGCAATTTAAAAAAAAAATGTCTGTATAAAATATGTAACTACTTTTCTGAATAAAGGCTTATTATTATTAATATTAGCGTAGATGATATTTTTGAGACAGGTATGGTATTAGTTCTGAAAGCGATTAATGAAACACGCCATTGACATAAGAAGCGATAAAAATATTTAAAGAAACATAATGACTATTACATTCTTTTTCTCCACATTTTCAGTAATATAGGACAGGACATACCTCCACGAATGAAGTTACTACTAGCTACATCTGTTACCTTAATTCGAATCATTTGTATAATAATGTAGTGGCAGAGCACACTGCGTTTCGTAGTCATTTGGGCAGCCCGTCTGGCGGGAGTAACCACCCCCTTACAGAAGACCACCGTGAAATAACAGTGAGTGAGTAAGGGATGCCAGAGCCCACTTCCTTAATCCTACTGTAGTCGGCAGCGCACTTGCAGCAGCTTTGGCGTTGCTTGTGTTATAGGCGACGGTAGCCACCTACCATCAAGTGGACCGTCAGGCTGTCTGCCGATCTTAACATAAAAAAAATTCATTACTTTTTTTTAAGAGTTTTACTTGATTTATACAAATTGAGAATTGGAGTTTATTAATTGTGATTTAAAATAGAAAAATAAAATATTTCTATTCTTAAACTTTTAGAGTGTTATTACAAAAAAGATAAACATACATTGAACATGTGTCTAGAAAATTTTTTATTACAAAAGCGTGTTTAAGCAGTTAGGTTTAAATAATACTTTTCATATTTAAATACATGTCTATACTTGTCGAAGACTCAAAGTTAGTCTACTGCTTTGTCTCTAATTTTCGCAAGTTGTATTTAGTGGTGTGGTTATTATGGTTATGATGAAATATCGGGTTGTTTTACCTTTTATTCTTGAACCCAATTTTCTTCACGTTCACGAATTTTTATTTTAATATTGCAATTGTCCATTTTTTTCCATAATTTTTATTTATATTATACTCATTTGACAATGAGTAATGACGATTGACAAGTCTCGATAAACACATTCCATTCTTTCAACCGATCACTGTTCTATGTGTACAATTTACTCATTATATACGTAAGTTTTGGTTCCAAAACATACTTATGGCGGTGTATTTAGAGCAATAATTAATTTATAATCACACACGTCATTGTTTTATTTATATATAGATAAATTTAAAATATTTTTCTACGTAGGATATTCTATTAGCACATAACAAATTTGCATAGAAAGGAACGTTTCGGATTGAACCAAATGAAGTTGAACGAACGTTTTGTAATGTTGCTATTTTATTGTTACTATTTGCTATTTTATAATTTTAAAATAGCAACATTTGGTTGCCTATAGGTTGCCCAGCGATGTTTTGGTAAGTCAAAGGACAAACGCTATTTTGTAATAGCGAAGGTTTAACATTATTTGAGGCAGGGTTTACACTGTGAAATTGTATACAAATGTCATTAGACGCTGTTTGACAAAACACGTGTTGAGCTTGAGCTATGTTTAGTTTTTTTTTTTGTAATAACACCGTTAACCTTTTGAATTCTTACCCAAGTTTTGGATCCAACTGAGCCTCTATGACAACACCTTCCACTAACCCCCCGGGGTCTGCTTTGAGGTCCATCAGTTGCGCCTGTAACACAAGCGCTTCCACCAAGGTGTCGAGGTTTTGTTTCTT
Source organism: Bembecia ichneumoniformis (assembly GCA_910589475.2). Lineage (NCBI taxonomy): Eukaryota > Metazoa > Arthropoda > Insecta > Lepidoptera > Sesiidae > Bembecia > Bembecia ichneumoniformis. Next base: position 2,142,362 of record OU342537.1, on the reverse strand, counting down.
CAGGGCGGATATCGGTATAGCTTGTACATCACCCCCGAGAGCTTCGCAAACGACGCCTTCTCGCGCCAACAGTTTTATTGTGCGATCCTATGGAACAAGCCACCCGCTTATTTCTAACTCTCCCGTGGAATTAATGAAAATGGAGAGAGATGAAATTGAGGCATACCTACAATGTTCACATTTGGCTTGTCTATTTTGTTGATGGCGACCAATATTGGAACTGAAAGTTGAAGAAAGTATACCATAAAGCAATACTCCACAAGCCGTATATGCTAGTCCGAGATGTCCAGAATATACTCGAGGACACGTGAAGTCCTGTCTATTCGTGATGTCGTATACTATACGCTCTATTCGTTTGTTTTCGTTCAGCGTTCTTTTTGACTGTTTTTCTTGTTGCTCAGCTATAAGAGTCATAGCGTAAATTGCTCCTTCTAACTGAATTGGGCTATCAAATGCAAATATATTAGTGCAAATATACTTAATATAGATTACATTGCTCTATAAATATTTATTTAATATAAATTATGTCTCACTGCGGATTGACAAGACTTTACATGTTTTTGAAGCCTAACTGTCTTTCAGGAGTCGCATCTCACGATATTTATTCACCATAAGGTTGAATAACACTCAGAGGCCCGATCGGGATTCGATTTTGGGTGTGCGGTTTCAGTGACCAAACGTGCGACCAGTGGACTATCCGCATTTGATAATGTTCACCATGTAATCCCAATCATAAAACTACAATAAAAATATGGGTAAGAATCACATATTTGGAACATGGAACATAAGAGATATCAATGACAAAATATCATTTGGATTTTCGATATAATTCTCATTCTATTCTTGGACCATTTCTGTTTTGCATTTATATAACGACTTGGCCATTCGCTGCAGCGAATATTCGCGCGGTGCGAAGGGCGAAGGCGACGGAAACAAAATGTATGAAACACTACGACGCATGCCACGGTATCGCATGTCAACACGGCGGTAGACGCGGCGAATATTCTAGAAACAAAATCAATTTTATTTGTATTCGTCGCGAATAACATGCGGTGAAGAGATATGTTGGAAGAAATAAAAATATATTTTCCATACGTACGTATGGAATTTGTTTTTTTACTTCGGTTTATATTTCTTTATTCTCATTAAAGCTTATAGCTACTTACATGAGAAATTCTGATAAAAAACTTAAATAGGTAACGACACACTGAACAGAGAGACCAAATAATAATAATAATAATAATAAAGGAAAATTAAATCAAATTTGATAACTGCTATCGAAACATGACATTCAAATACTTAACATAACATGCTTACCTACACAGCATGTTATGTTACTGCTATTCAAATAAAATTGGATATTGTATTCTATACATTTCCGAAAAAAAAACTGTATAGGATATTTCTTGTGTTTCTTGTATAATTTTCTGTCTGTACCTCGATTTTTATTAAAATCATATATATACTCTTGCAAATATCACGTCTTGGACCAAAAAACCTTTCAACGAATATTGAGATAATTGATAAAGAGATTTCCCTCTCTGTGTATACTGGTTGCAGCGGCCTATTTAGAATTTCCGCGCCGCCCGTTTTCGTGGCCAATTAGAATTCGCTCACTACAAAAAAAAGCTTATTGATAATCCCAAAAGGTTGTGAATAGCCATTAAAAAAAATACTTATCACAAACGAATGAGAAAAAGTACTGAACTGTTTTGTCTTTGTCCATTTATTCATACGCAGATGCTATTAATTTTCTTTGTATTGTTAAAAATAAGCACTATTATTATATTAACATTTGATGACACTATTTTTAAAAAATAATCGACCTCTATTAAAACATAACTAAACTCATTTTAGTCAGTAGAGAAATCAATAATTACCATTATTGATACAAAGAAAAGACTCATAGAAAAGACAACCTTTGGCGTTCCTGGCCATACGGATGGACTCCTGAGTTTGCTCCATGACGCCGTCGTCCGCAGCCACCACTAGCACTACGAGGTCAGTGGCGAAGGCGCCCCTAGCCCTCATCGCGCTGAAGGCCGCGTGTCCCGGAGTGTCTAGGAACGTCACGCGATCTCCCGACGGCAGTTTCACTGCGAGTGGCAACAAAGGCACATTCAGCACAAATGGTCCTAAAACATTGACTTTTTTCGGGATTAAAAGTGTGATATATTTTTACGAAAAATATCACATCATCACACCAGATAAACGACCAAAATTTCCCTGTTTTCGGAATATTTTAGGATTGGATGAAGTTGTAAATATCGAATTTTGAACCGTAAAATCATCAAGGATTTTTATTAAGTCGGAACTGATATATGGCGTGCAAAAAAAAATTTTTTTAAATAAATCTATGCTAATATTATAAAGTGGTAAAGTTTGTATGTTTGTTTGTATGTAGGAGGTAATCTTTGAAACTACTCGTCCTATTTAAAAAAATCTTTCAGCTTTTGCAAAGTAAGTCGAAGAAATAACAGCCGAACGAGAACGTTTGTTTCAAACGCTGGTGTGATTAATTCCTCTAGAAAAGTTGTAGAGCTTGACGATGCCTACAAAAAAATCGGGGACAGGATATGTCTAACTTTTATATTTAAGCAACAAAAACTACTTCTTTGTGATAAAAAAAATATTTAAAATCGTTAGGTGATGTTTATTGGTCATATTATCAACAAAATGTGAATCCCTATCAAAATCAGCAAATTTATCGTCACATGTGATTTTTGCTTTTTACTATTAGTATATGTTTTGGACGCATGATTAAAGAGACCCGGGCGAAGCCGCAGGCATAGCTAGTGTTTAATATTTTGTTTGTGGCTAGGAAAGGTATCAAAATAAATTATTAAAATTAATGTTTATATTTTGATTTCTTTGTCACAATATGGCGCTCGCTCTGAAATATTACTTTAATCGCATTGTACATAATATATATATTTTTATACACCACACATTTTCAATTTAAATTTTCATTAGACCAACAATATATTGAAAATAAATGCATCTATGAAGAATAGGGGGAGCTTTAATACAGAGACGCTTTTTGGCTTTAATTTTGTAAAATGTGCATATATTTAGTTTCTGGCTACCCGCCCTCAGCTTCGCACGGTCAGTTTGACTGTGCGTTGATAGTAAGACAGGATAAACTATTTTATATAACTATCGATCCTAATGTTGAGGAACTATGTGTAAAGGTGGTATTGAACTGTCGAATATTCACCTTCGAAAGCACCGATGTGCTGTGTGATCCCTCCGAACTCTTGCTCAACGACCGAAGTGTCCCTCAAAGAATCCAGTAGTGTGGTTTTCCCATGGTCAACATGCCCCATAACACACACCACTGGCGGCCGTGGGCGTAGCGCCTCGGGCGCCGCTGGCGGCTGTGGTACTGCGTCTTTGTTCTATCCATATATATATAAAAATAAAATTTCAAATGTCTGCTAGTATTGTTTTTAGCTAAATGTAAGTATAACGACCGAAGTTGGAAATGATGGCATATTAATCCAAAGGACCTTACTGAAGAACATTTTGTTAGCTGCGGCCACGTTGTCCAAAACTATCTTGATTGGTTGGATCTACGATGACGTCACACGGCAGTGCCGTCATCCCTTTGAATACTTTCATGTGTTGTGATTCTCTCACAGAACTGTGACAAAATTTTGTCAGGCAAAAATTAAAGACGACGTCGATTAAGTATGACCACTTGTTCTAGTAGCATTTTAGAGGCTTATTTAAACAGTTGAAAGAAATACTAATGGATTCGAAAAAAAAAATTGAAAATGATCCGATAAGGATTCTAGAAACTAGTGAAGTAGCCAATTGGTGGCCCAGTTATACCGTAGGGCTATGTTTAGTAAATGGCAAACTCTTTTCTAATTTGCAAGGAAATAATAAACAATGCAAATTAAGAATATATACCTACAACTAATGGGACATATGGAGTGAACGACCTCCACACTCCAAGCTCCTACGGAGGGCACAGACAGCTGGGGCTGTGCCTCTGAAATCACTTTGTGAAAGTGTGAAATAACAGCATCTGTGCTATTGTGTTTCCTTATATGAGTAAGGGATGCCAGAGCCCATGTTTATCCCTTTCTGATCCCTTATCCTTAATCCTACTAAGGTCGTCAGCTTACTTGAAGCACCTGTGGCGTTGCTTGTGTTATAGGCGATAGTAGCCACTTACCATGAAGTGGACCATCCGCCCATCTGATGATCTTAACATAAAAAAACTTCTATTTTCAAGATTATCAACAATTTAAAGCATAAAAATGTTAAGATATCAGACCTCTTCCTCATCTTCCTCTTGTCCTGGTTTTGCAACTACCATATATCTGCATCCAGATATCTTGACGACTTCCTTAACGATTTTCAGGTCATGCAGCACTGTTCTGTCTCTATATACAATGTCTGAAGTTTTATCCGCAAACTCTAATGCTTTAAATACATGATCTGAAAGAAAATTGTTTGAATTTTTTTATAGCTTTTTTAAAATTTCATACATTCTAATAAGAAAAAACATTATTCCTTACATTTACTGGTAAGTAAACAAATGAGGAACACTTATTACAAAGATTCTGTAATCATTACAGAATATACTCTGATGACCTTCATATATTATTACATTATTCAAATTTCATATGGTTTAATTCAAATTTTAATAAGTGTCTCTGGCGACGTGGCTTGTTTGTGAGTTATTGCGGCGCAGGAGGGGAGCCACGGAATGAGCGAGACGCAATGATAACAATTGTACAAGAGAAAAAGCAGTTGCGCCATATTGTTCGCAATTGGCAAACGAAAGACACCTGCTCAATGTCAGAGCCCAAGAAGATTCGCGAGTATTATACTCATTCCATTCTGCCCTGGAATACCCATATAAAAGAACTCTTAATTATCTTGTAGTCGCATCAATGAATACATAAAACAGGCAAACTTCAGAAGCCTCCAAGAACAGCTACTATTCTGATGATTTTTGTTTTGCGAAAAGCTTCATTGACACGACTAAAACTAAACAAAATAATATGAATGGAATTTCTAAATTTTCAATACTTTTTCAATTTTACCCACCTACATCTTTCTTCAAAACACTAGCTAATTCCTGCACTGTCATGTTATGCCATATTCCCACTACTTCAGATACTTTGGGTGATATTCTAATCACAGGCCTGCCCGTTTGACGTTCAGCTGCCTGTAAGAGTTTATTTTTAAACAGTTAAAACTAGTTGAAAATCAATCAATGAGAGGAAATAGATAGTGCGGTCTCCAAAATTGGCAATTCTGTCACAAAAACATATAATATGAAAATTTTATAACAAAACACAAAATGACTATTTACTACCGTCTATAGGAACAGCAAGTAAAAGAATAAATAAAGCACACTGTTAGTGTATGAAACTTCTATTTTACTCAAATAGCCTAACCAAATCAAATATGAATTTACTGTATGAAGCCAAATATGATTTTTAGACTACCTGAAAAAAAAGTAAAGATTAGAATGGCAGTGTTACAAATATTAATTATGTATATCAAAATAATGTAAGTGTTCGTTTTTTTTTTTGTTGTATCACTTTTGTATGGTAAGAGTGAATGCTATGTTCCTATAAATATTACATCACTCATCAATAGCCTATTATACGTACCCACTGCAGGAGAAGAGGCCTACCCTCTCAACAAGGATGTATGGGTTATTTGGACCACCATGCCAGCCCAATGCGGGCTTGTGCGACTTCACATGTGCCTTAGAATTTCTTCTTTGGCATATGCAGGTTTCCTCACAATGTTTTCGTTCACCGTTTGAGAGCAACCAGTAAATGCACTTAATTTTGTAGAAAAAACCCATTATAGTTACATGGGACAACCAGGGATCGAACTCTGACATGATAGGCAGAGTCTTTCCTACTGTGCCATCGACACCCATAATACAAATTATTGGGTTATTTATTAAAAATCATACATCACACACAATGTCAAATATATATAGGTATTTATTTCTTTGTAACTAGAGTTACATAAATATCTATTTACTTTCATTTACATTTAAAATAACTGTTGTTATTAATATCAATCTATTCATAAAACTGTATGAATTACATTTTTTTTAATTAAGCAGAATCCTATGTATGGATGCTACAGTAAATATGAAACAACATACTTAGGTAATTTGTATCAATTTTTAAATTGTTTTTTTTTTTAACTACTAATTCCTAATTAGTGGTTTTTTAGATATGAAGGAGGAAGAAAAAATATATTTAAAACGTCTCTATCACTTCATGCTAACCCTCAAGTCAAAATTTTTAAACAAATCAAAATATATGCTCAGATTTCTCTAATTTCAATGTTGATATTTACTATGATAATATATAAAGTTAGTTATACCTGTCAATTGAAGCCACTTTGTACTCAATGAAATGTTTGGTAAAATCTATTATGATAATATAAATGCGATTTTTTACCTTCTCTTCTGGTGATCTCCTCTTCTTGCAAGAAACAAGCGATATCGATAATAGTCTTGCTGATTTGTGCTCAAGGTAATAATTATTGGCCACCAATGTTTGTGAAAAATATTCTTTAACTACACGATTCCTAAATGGTAATCTGTGAAGCGTAAGATTGTGTTTTTAATATTTTTCACTTTTTAATTCATTACGAACATATTATCTATAATTATTATGTATAAATCTAAATACTTACAAACGAAATAAAATTCTCCTGTACATATTAGAAAATTGATATTGTTATTGTTTTGTATTGTTATTGTTTTATTAATGTTATTGTACCCATTAAAAGTACATAATGAAGAAACTTGGCAATGACCAAATTATGAGCTCCAGAGGGAAGTTTTACAGAAGTTCTATTTTTATTCCATTAATGACATAATAATGCAATTAGATGACACATTTTAGAGACAATTTAAATTTTTTTTAGTGATTTAGTGGTCTAAAATTTATATAATGTGAAAATTCAAATAACCTATAATATATTTTTAAAAGGATGAACTTTAAAAACAAAGACTACAAATATGTATGTTTAAAAATGAATGAACCATAGATAAATATAATATACTGAATGAACTTGAACTGGAGTGGAGTTTGACAAAGTGTCACATTATAATACGTCCATGGTCACATAAGAATGAAAATGATTCTATAGATAGACCACACTCCACAGAATATTATATAATAAACTAGAAATCACAAAATAATAAAAATAGAGAAATGGAAAAGAGTTCTTCTGCTGTAGAAACGATACTCTTGACTAGAATAGAAAATATTATTGTAGTTGCATATTGCAAATTGCACAAGTTTTTTAATTATTTAATCACAATTTATATGTATGTAGTGCAAGTAGAATTATATAATTCTTTACCTATTTAGTTCATTCGCAAAAGTTCATTACAAGAAAGGTATTAATTAGAATCCTATTAGAAACAGATTCCTATTGAAAAATTTGATTTCAATGACAAAAGTTAAAAAAAAAATCACCATAGACAATTAACTATTTATGTCCGCCATTCATTCTTTTGAGTTGCTTTTTCGTTTTACGATATCAATTTATTCATTATTCCTCGGAGAGGACGTATTTTATCATCGAGAGAACGTTTTCACCTGAAACTAATTACGCAAAACAGTGTAAACAACATATTTGTCTATATAAAGCATCTTTTTTACCCGTGTACTAGTATAACAGTTTTCTGGTCCTCTGACGTGATCTAACCGTGAGATCGTATCGTACTTCCAGTGATGCTTCCCTTTTACGTTATCGGTTGCGAAGTTCACCTGGTGCGCGCCTGATGGTAAAAATTATGTTCGATTAACGGTCTGAGCAAATAGAAGGACTCAGCATGGGGGCGTTTTTAAACAAGCCCGAAACGAAAAAATATAACGAGAGCGGCGAGGGAAATGGTCTTCGTTATGGCGTGGCGTCGATGCAGGGTTGGCGCGTGGAGATGGAAGATGCCCATCACGCCCAGTTGACTTTGAACGGAACGTTATCGGACTGGTCTTACTTTGCGGTGTTCGATGGGCATGCTGGGGCGCGCGTATCGGCACATTGCGCTGAGAATTTGCTTGAGTGTATCTTGCAGACCGACGAATTTCGACACGAAGACATATCGGAGGCGATCCGCGCCGGTTTTCTAAACCTCGATAGGAAGATGCGAGAGCTTCCTGAGCTCTCGAACGGGAAGGAGAAGTCGGGATCTACGGCCGTATGTGCTTTCGTCTCGCCTAAGCAGATATATATAGCTAATTGCGGAGACTCGCGCGCTGTGCTCGCTCGAAACGGGACACCCATATTTGCGACGAGAGACCACAAGCCGGAACTGCCTTCCGAGAAGTCTAGGATTGTGCAAGCCGGTGGCTCTGTTATGATACAACGCGTTAATGGAAGCTTGGCAGTGTCTCGAGCGCTTGGCGATTATGAGTACAAAAAGGTTATGAATAGAGGGCCTTGCGAACAACTGGTTTCACCTGAACCGGAAGTGTCAATCCATGAAAGGTTGGAAGGGGAAGATGAGTTCTTAGTGCTGGCCTGTGATGGAATATGGGATGTGATGAGCAACGAAGCTCTGTGTGCGTATGTGCACTCACTCCTTCAACTCACTGATGATTTGGTGGCAATCACCAACCAAGTCATTGACACCTGTCTATATAAGGTAATAACTTCCTATTTTATGTTAAGGACCACAGACAGGCTGACTGTCCACTTGATGTTAGGTGGCTACTGTCACCTCTAAGAAGCAATGCCACAGGTAGTGGAAGTGCGCTGCATACTATAGTAGGATTAAGGATAAATGATAGGGAAATGGACTCTGGCATTCTTTTCTCATTCACCAAAACACAACAGCACATGAGATGTTATTTCACTGTGAGCTTTTGACTCAATACTCTCAAGTAGTCTAAGAGTATTGAGTCGGTGCCGTGCAAGCGAGAGAGTTGTAGGCTATTTACTTATCTATGAGGTAATTTGCTTTATATTCTACATACTAGCTGAGCCTGCAACTTTGTACGTGTGATATTCGGTATAAGGCGTAACTTATTTGTTTGTTAACTAATTGGAATAAAACAAAACGAAATTTTATAGGAAGCTTGCTAAAATACATCAGTGTAAGCCGCATTCAAATCGGTTAAGCCGTTTCTGAGATACTGAGCACGAATGCACAGTAGTCGGCTTGTTTACAATTTTATTATATGTATAGATTTGAGCCGATAATTACATGTTTTCTGTCTTGAAATTTTTAACATAGACACCTGCAAAGCATTTCTTTGGAGGCAATTTTTATTTTTAAAACCAAACAAAAGCAAATATTTTGTATTTTATTGCAAGTAACGTTCATAAATAATAATTACATATGAAATGTTTGGATAATCATGCACAGTATAGTAAAAAATAATTGAAATAAGAACAAAAGAATAGGTTTATATATAAAAAAAAAGCAAGATTGTTTTAAGTTTGTGAAATTTAATTTGGTATTGCATAACTCTAGTTTGGATTTAATATTAAGGAGAACATGTTGAAATATGTTACACATCAAATAATTATTAACTAATTTATTGATATATATATTCATCCTGAACCGTTCAAATTTAGTGTGGTTTATATAGTATCCCAGGACATGATTTCCGCATGATTGGGATGAACTGCTTGGACATTTTGCGCAGAACATTGTACTGATGGAACTATATAGTTCCGCTATTAAGGAAATGGAACATATTGAAGGAACTAGTTTCATAAAATAAATGAACCGTTCCATGTCCATCTCTATTCTCCATAGCTTGCCTACTTAAATGAGGACAAATAATATGAATAAATTTAATTGGTATCTATTAATAGAGACCTACGTCATGACTGATATGATATTTGCAGCTTTTTTTTAAATGGTAATTTAGATTATGTTTCATAAAGATGTTATAATGTATATTATCTGAGTTCAAAGATTGACACACATCAATGATAACAAACCTCATTAAACTGATCATGATAATTTTTATGTTTATTGACTTCGGAAAATTATAGATGTTTTCTGCTTTACAATGGAATTTTTATCATCATGCTATAAAAAAAGAATTTGCTTAAAATGACAATTTGACTTATTCTAAAATTATTTATAAACCTTTAATTTTTGGTTTAATTTTTTTTATTTATGTTTTTTTTTTTTTTTTTTCAATATAAGTACCATGTGAACAGTCCAATGACTATGAGCAGATTTGTGGAAGTTATTTCAGGGCGTAAAAAGTTAATTCTCCACCGGGAACCACTCTTAATATAACTGGATCCTCAATCAATTTAGTTTATAATATTAGTTTTTGTTTATAAAATTTTATATTGTATACATGTCTTAAGATGAACTCCACACATACAGAGTTGCGGGCATCATGTGGACGTTTAAGTTCTATTATCACAAATTTGTCTTATATTACAGCTTAATATTTATAATATTATATTTTAAATTTAAATAGTATTTCAAATTATTTTTTAGATAAATTTACATTAATATTATGAATACAAAAACAAAAATTCAATATTGTAAATCATTTGACTTTAGTGCTGGACAAAATGCCAAGATTTTAATCTACTTTTGACCAATTGATACTAGCTAAAAATATATAACTATATATTTGTATAGTTTATGTAATAGGCATAATAACTAATATTTTTTAACTCTTGTTCCAACAATGTGCCTACTCTGATAATATTCTATTATCATATAATAGCAGAAACAAAAAAATATATATATAAATTTTGACAAAAAAAATTAGAATTGAATTATAGAAATAATTTGATTGGACCAGACACAAACATTACATCTAGATAGGAATGTAAAAATTTGATTTGATTCTCAATAGGGACCCCTAGATTAAACTCTAGGGAACTCCTAGATTAAACTCTAAGATCCTATTGAGATGCAAATCTGTAGCCTACATGCTATATGCAACTATTGGGCCGTCTTATTTTTGCCCATGGTAAGTAAAGAACTAAAAATTTATAAGCCACTAATCTGTTTTTTATATTTTGAATTGTAATTTTTGAAAATATTCGAAAAACCCTTCAAGATGCAAAATATTTTGAAACCATTTTGTATATTTTGAACACAATTTTTTTAAACTTTAATTTAAAAATTTTATACTTACTATAAGTTTCTTTGTCAAATTCAAAATAAAGGAAAAAGTTAGTTGCTCTGGATAATTAAAATCGTAATTTTAAATAATTAATATTAAATTTTATTTTAGATACCAAAGTAATGAAGATTAATTTGGTCTATGCCTTTGTTTCCAGCAGTGTATGTCTATACCTGTCTGTCTATAACATACATATACATATATATTTTTTAGTGTAATGTTACTGTTAATGTCAATCCAATACATACAAATTACAAGCATTCAAGTTCTTTGATACAAATTATTACTTTCAATTATTACTATAAATTATTAATTATGTTATATGTATATATTTTTAATTACAGGGCAGCAAAGACAACATGAGCATTGTTCTGGTGGTGTTTCCAGCGGCACCGAAACCTTGTCCTGAGGCTCAACGAGCTGATAGAGAACTGGATGAGACCCTGCGGCAAAAACTTACAGGTTGCTATTATTCATTACTGCATGCATGCTCATACAAAAATCCTAACAGACAATTTCCTGGTTATAAAATGCATAAAACCTCATCCGGTGAAGCCAGAGGTTGACTAAAGTAAGGAATGAAATGGTTTTAACATCTGAAAGTCAGAAGCAAAACCTATTGGCATAATTTACTTAATCCATCAAATAGATTCAAATGTCTATATTTTATTTAAAAATTATTTAATTAGACTATTTTCACAAGAGCTTGAGTTAATATTAAAAGTATGATCCAAAATTAATTGTCTCTACAATATTAAATTTTAATGGATAGGATGCATCATAGGTTTCATATAATAGGCTATTCTAATCTTAATTTTTTTATATATTCAATAGAAAAAAAAAATGCAAACTTGCAGAAATCGCAAATAAATATTACATATTTTATTAGTATAAATTATAGAGTTGTCATGAATTTATTGTTAATAACTTAATTATTTAAGCAATACTCGTACAGAGTAGTTTTCGTCTCGTCAATTTGATTGCCTTTTTTATAATTACAAATAAGGCATGTCAAAAAATACTTAATTCAAATATGATAACAAGGTATTTATAGGATGGAATTTTTAGGGTAATTTATCATAAGTTTGAAGCAATAATAATTAGTATTTCTATTATACCTTGTACTTAGATGTTAAGTGATTATGAAAGCCTTAGTGTATTACTTTTAATATGCGTGACATAATATGATTTGTAAGTGCACTTGTTTCTACAATGTTTCAAGGGTAATTTAAGCAAATATGTACCTAACTTCCTTATGGCCAAATCGAAATAAATTTATTGTATTTCTGAATATTAGCTGGGTAAATATATTTAAAAAAATATTTCAAATAACTTATACACCAAGTAATTTATATCTAAAAACAACTGTACCTGTTTGTTAATGTATTATGAAAATTATTCAATTTTATCTTGCAACTATAATTATTGTAATTGCGCTTGACTATTCGTAATAAAGTAAGAAAATTTCGTTAATTTTTTTATATAAAATATAAAAATAATATAACAGCCCACTCTTTTTTCGAATAACTGTACAGTCAGTGGCCCATTTTGAACTTCTAACAAAACTCGCTGAAAACAAGATATTAAAATCTGTAACATTATTAGTTATGCTTCAACTTAAAAAAAAACTAACACCATATAATATTAATGCATGCATTCTACATATATTCAAAACTCACTTCAAACTGAGATATTTTACTTATTTAAAATCAATGCCCTATTCTCACTTGACACAATTTGATCAGTTACGCTTGACCAAATGGTGTGGCACTTCAAATGTTCATAGGCATTTAAAAGTTTTCCAGCCTTATGAAAACTTTTAAAATTTTAATTATAGGTATTGATAAAGTTTAAGAATTTTTAAGGGAAATAAATAACTTCAAATTATTTCAAACGTGCCGACCAAAATCGGGGTAGTGCCATTCTCAAGTCAAAATATTGGTCTGAGATGAGTAAAATTAAATTATAAAATAATCAATTACAAAGAAACATTTAATTAAAAATATTTGGGTTCCGTCTATTTATTTTATAATATTGAATTTTATTTATTATTATTGAGCCTCTGATCTGCTATTTTAAAACTAAAGGAAGATGTCGTTTGCATAGTGAGAATTAGCCTCGCTTTTGTTGGTGGTAACACAGCTTTTTAAGTATTATTATTTACTAATATTTATTTGCAACTTATAGTGATTGATAATATGCATGCGGTCGCCTTTAGGATTGTTTCACACTGTATCACTTTAAAAGGTGCAGTCGGATTTGAGTATTATGAATTGTGATCTTGTGGTGTAATTTAGTTCCTGTTATGTGTAACATGTAAATCTATAGATTTTTTTCAACACCAAAGTAAATATATGTATAAAATAAAAATATAGTCTATGAAATGATTGTTTGTATCATATAGTTATCTATGATTATCTTGAAAAATGACTTTATTGTATAAGTCTTAGTGCCATTCCCTTGTAATTGTTAATATTTTCTTGTATGAAGTTTAAAAATAATATTTATTTATTAATAACAAATTGTGTAAATATTTTTTTATAATTTCACTAACATAATATTATTTATATATTTATATATTTTTTTATTTATTTTTTAATATTCAGTGTTTAGCATGCCATAATAGCATATAACTTCGTCAAATTGAAATCAACTAAATGTGTTAAAAAATTTAATGTCCCACCCACTCTCCACACAAAACAAGATCTGCCGTGGTTGACAATAGGAGAGATACCTACCTTTGTCCTCATCTAAATATTACTCTCAACTGTTCAGATCACTATCAGACTTTGTATATCTATAAATACATAGGATGTATTTGTAATAGCAAATTTTTTACACATTGACATCCAAAAAACCACATATATAAAAAAGTAGGAAAAATTATCATAAAAAAAATTTCCAAAAAAATTACCAGTATACTGTGTGGATATTAGGAATATGTGCCCTTCACCAGAGGTCGAAATATTTTAGACAATTTTGTCGTGGTATTATTGTTCATCAAAAATTTCGTTTTAAATCTTTCTGTTTTTCAATATTATAAATTACTACTCTAATTTCAGTAAAAAAAAAATATTTGAAAAAAAAAAGAGTTTCCACACCGTCATTTCAAGATAATTGTATCACTTATACTCCGGTTATCATGATTGCTGTTTTGACAGGTGTCAATCTCCATACATTTTCTATATCGTTTAATTGGAATTGAATCTTATGCAATGGAGTATATGGAATGGAATGACTATAACAGTTATGTCTGTCATAAACCATTTTTAGGTTTCGAATATTTAATTACAATCCTATCAACTACCAAGAACGGGTTGGTATAGTACAATAATTATATAATGTGTTATATAGCCTTCTCTGCTTTCGACTGCAATTTGCAACAGCAATGCTCTGCTCTTTAAATATAAATAAATTCTGTATAAATGTGATTTGAATCATTGTTTTTATTAAATGCAGATTTTATTAAAACGCATTGTGAATAACACGCACGCATAAATTGTGAATTTATAAATGATGACCGAAGCTAATTGATCGGTCATTGAAGCCCAAATAAGCCCATTTTGGTTTCTTTGTTTATTCCTAGATTTCACAAGACGGGTTATATTCTTTGAAAATCTGATTTATACTTCATAATTAATATGAGCATTTCTCTCAGTTAACTCGGTAAACAGTACTTAATGATCATATATATAGGGAATCTATGGGGAGAAATTGGCTCTCCATAATAGGTACAGTCGGCGATAATGACTATTTAAAGCGAAGACTGTACATTTGTTTAATTAATGAAATGTGTTCACAGATTTTTAAATAGACCAATTCGATATTATTAAATGTTAATTAATTTTTCATTAAAAAAGACTTTAAAATATTTGAAAATCTAATATTGTGATATCTTTCGGTGATATTTGTAATATAATATATATATATATAAAAAATGATACATTTCCAATTTTCCAACATATTAGAGTGAAAATGTGTTTTTTTTTTAAGTTTAAAGTTTGTTAACTCGGAGTGTTCTTATTTTGATTAAAGTGTTAAAACAACAGCAGACTAGTTTCATTGCTTTAGTCCCTGACCCTTAGCATGTTACCTTTGCCTTGTCATTGAAAACAATAATAGAACAAATGTAATAAGGGGTTAAAGCAATGAACGTGTTGAGGGCGCGACGGTTGTGAGGTATTTGTGCGTTATTGAAATGAAGCCACACACGAACGCATGCGTTTATAATCCAATAATGTGTTGGCCGCGTGAACGCGATTTAATTGCATTTGCTGAGTACGTGTTAACTCGTTTCATATACTTTCATCGAGTTTCGTAACTAGTTACGAAAACGGCTTATGAGTTTTTGCTGTACGCGTATCATTTGCCATCAAAGTATTTCGCGAAAAGTCTATTCTTGTCTTTGTACTAGTAAGCAATCTCGTTTTTATATAAATTCTGGAAATATTTAATGTAAATCACTGTATCACTAATCCATACTTAATATTAAGACCAGCTAGTAGCATTAGGGAATATAAATATATGTGTCAGCTGTCGCACAAATGTCAAAGTGACAGATAACGTAACGCTTGTATTAATTTTATTCATAAAATTTCCATATCGGGGGCCTCATATGAAAATCGATTGTTAAGGAGTAAACAAAAAAAAAGTTTGTAAACATAACAAAAGAAAATCATTCTTAAGTACAACTTAAAGAGGAACTTATAAAATAAATAGGTAGGTAAATCTACAGTGCAGAGCGAGAACCACCAAACTATGATTTAGACTTTAGGCAGTAATTCTCCGATTAGTGAATTTTTAATTAAACAAATCAAGCTCTGAAAATTCAATCATTATCGAGCATACGTGCATTAATTTTCTATTAAATTTAATATCTATCATATACTAGCGACCCGCCCCCGGCTTCGCCCGGGGTGCAGTTTTTATATATAAGAACATTCCCCGTCTATCCCTCTTTCCATTAATTAAAACGGAATTAAAATCGGTCTACTCGTTCACGCGTGATGCCGTGACCAAGGGAAATGGGGATTCATTTTTGTATATATAGATTTTTTAAATTATAGTATTTAAAAAAAAATTTTTAATGGTCAAATTGTATGGTTAACATGCGGTATTACTCATGGGATTGTAATATTCTTTCACTAACAGAAAGCTACATTATCGACGAGTGTTGTTGGCTATGTTTTATTGTAACTACAAAAAATCCGCGGCTTTATTCGATTCAAATAAAACACATAAATCTAAGGAACTGCCATTTTTAACGCGGGTCTAACAGCGTGGAAATGCTGGTCGTTAATATTGCACGAGAATGTAACGAAAAGACACAATTAGAGAATCAAGTTAGCGTCGTAAGTGACTCACTCATCGATTTATTGATTACTAATCGCTATTCACTATTATCTATTTATATCTACGAGTGGTACCCACGTATCTTTTTTTTTGGGACATCTGAAGATTCATGTGTAATTATGATGTATAAGATTATGTAACTATTTTTAAATTAGTTTTTTTTTGTTAAGTCTTGAGGACGTAAAATTACGGACATACAGTTTATACGATACATTTATGGGATATAAACAGTGTTTGAAGTGAAATGTTATAATACCTATACAATGACCCCCATTTTTCTCTTTGTCTGTATACATATGTGGCTAATCTCGAAACGGATTATGTTCCGATTTGCATCGATGTAAAGATGGTTTTTGTATAAAATTAATGAAAATCTTATTTAAATTTGTGGAAATATCGTGGTTTTTGTTAAAGAAGTCGGTAAAAATGTCGATAAATTAGTGTTATTTGCTTGCGCTCTATCTAAACCGATATAAGTTGAAATAATGTATGACAATAAAATCGGTCTTAAATATATCTACAGAAAACGCCGCAACAAAATATATGCAACAATATCTTGTAACAAAAATATATAAAAAGACAATTTATACCTTTATACTGTAAATTAGTATTTCGGGTGTATGTTCGTGATCGATCGGAGATAAATATTATTGCTTATTATTAGTATTGTTATTGCTTTTCATTAAAACGTTAATAATAGTTTAAGTCTTTAAAAAGTTCTTCCAAAATTGGTAGAATCAAAAAAACGACATTAAAGATTTCAAAAGCCAAAAGGTTTGTGATTCCACGGCTAATTTCTATCAGTTGACGCTTGATATTAAAGTTCACAAATGTTTATGTCCCTAATAATTTGGTCACTCATCGATTCTGCCTTTTAGGGCCGGTCTCCACCAAAGCGGAAATGAGCGGAGCGATGTGTTACAAACAACCAACAGGATTTCGTTATTTATTCATCTCCATTCCGCTCAGCTTCGGTGGAGACGGTTTAGCGTAGCGGAAAGATGTGTCATATTTATATGGGAAACTATGACTCGCAAGCCGGCGACGGCGCCCAACGAAAGATGTGTATCATGACGTCCATACGCATTCCGCTCTAGTCTGTACGCATCTCCGCTCTAGTCTGTACGCATCTCCGCTCTAGTCCGTACGCATCCCCGCTCTAGTTCGTAAGCATCTCCGCTCTAGTCCGTATGCATCTCCGCTCTAGTCCATACGCATCTACGCTCTAATCTCTACACATCCCCGCTCCAGTCCGTACACATTCCCGCTCTAGTCGGTACGCATCTTCGCTCCATTCCGTAAGCATATCCGGTTCGATGGAGTCAGATATGTTTTGTTACACATGTCTACTTCACACATATCCAGTTATCTCCACTCGGTGGAGACTGGCCCTTAGAAATATGTTGGGCTGTACCGCGTACCTTCAACCCTACGTATAAAACGGAATACTTTTAAGTACCTTTTAGGACTTGCGCCATTATCTTACTTTTTCTTTAAATAGACAGTTATTGAGGCAGTAAGCGAAATGTGGCCCAATAAATCTCTTTTCGCGATGGTTTAGTTTAGGCCATTTCATTGTGATCCGCAATAATTATCTTTGATTATTACAACGATTTTAGAATTCATATTGGTTACGCTTACGATCGTAATCTCTGGTCATGGTCACGCGAATGCCTTGAATGTCAACTGACGTGACGTGACTCGCGTGTGAAGGCTCCCTAAGCCACCCTCCGAGAAGAAATCACGGCAAACCGACAAAAATAAACTTAAATTGGTTTGCAAAGCAGTAACAACCTTAAGCAATATTAAATGTGTATTTTATTGAAAATATTTGCATGGAGTTTCATTTTAATCAATACTAAATATTTTTCACACTTTATATAAATGTAAAATTCGTAATTTGCCGCGAGTTATGATTTTTCTTATCTGTAAATCTTGAACATTTAAGAGGTGAGGATTTTGAATGAATAAAATAAAAAAATTAAAAATTACTAGTATCTATTCGATCATTGTTGGAATTTGATCATACTCTATTTTGCATAGGCGGAAAAAAACCACTACTGATTTCCTTTTGTCTTTAACAATTTTCCATATATTATAGATGCCAATTGTAGTAGACTTTGTATTCGATAAATTGCTTAAAAGAAGACTCAAAGAATTTGCTAACAAAGATTGCTGTCTGTAATTTAAATAATAGATTAAATCTACCTTAACATGAATTATGTTGAACATAATGTATGTTTAGTATGAAAAAAAAAAGCCCCAGAGATCATAATGAAATACGAAAATAGACATTTTCGTATTTTAGTAAAAAAATAATAATTACAAAGTGCATCAGAAATTTCCTCAATGATGCACATAATATATATTTTACTCCAACATACATTCTCCCATTTTGGAAATGTTATCAAAGAGATTCTTGTGTTTTTTGCTGCAGAGATTAGGATAATAGAGAAACACTTTCAAATAGATTGGGATGGTGCAATAAAGTATTCTCTTTATGTAATTTCAGCTCTGATAGAAGAGAGCGCCAACGAAAGCGCCTCATCCGAGGATGCCTCCTGTCATTTCTCCATGGTGTTGAAACAGATGGCCCAAGAGAACATACCTGGACTGCCGCCCGGCGGAGGACTCGCTGCCAAGTAAGTAAAGCTATATCACAAAATCCATAAATGATTATTACATAGCTTCGTTGACCTGTCAAAATTGAGGTTTCAAACCAAGTAAACTTTAAATTAAAAAAATATCAAGAGCTGATGGTCCACTTGATGTCGCCTATGACATAAGCAATATCACAGGTGTTGCAAGTGCGCTGCAATCCATAGGAGGATTGAAACATTGGTATCCATCACTCATTAACGGAAACACAACAGCACATATATGCTGTTATTTCACGACGGTCTTCTGTGAAGGGGTGGCTACTGCCGCCAGATGGACTACACAAATGACTAAGAAACGCAGTATGCCCTGCCACTACTAAATTATTGCTACATGACTTCTCATTTTTTTTTAAACAGAAGTTCAATGTATTAATGTAATCGAACTATTGGGAATAGACCATACTTGTTAAGATTGGCGACAATCTTATTTATAGACTTACATATTATACAAACGTAATTTGAAAATTTATCATTGCCGCTGCACATTACACCTTATTCCGCGAAGAATAAAATGTAATCTCGATAATGTGCTGTGGGGTATAAGAAAATGAAAAAAACAAAATAGGCCCCATGAATCTCATCTCTGTTGCATTTTTTATAGGTGAAGCACTCGCTACCCGGTTACTTCACAGTCCACAAGGGTCCACTGTTGGACAAAATACACTTTTTTAATTGAGTGCCGCCCCACTAACCCTCCACCTTTTGCACTGTCATCCACTCTCTTGAAGTAAACTAAAGTAACTAAACTAACTAAGTAAAGTAGTTAAACTAACATTTTAAAGTCCACGTTTCAGCACCAATACTGCCAACACCCACTAGTTCGCCTTGACATTGAAGAATTTGCGATGAAAATATAATTTACGGAATAAATAGCAAATAAATTTATGGTCTGTGAGAGCTCATTTTCATTGGTCCCATAGGTGCGGCACATGTTCTATTTACGCATGCCATGCCATAAGACCCGCATGCATGGGAACATTAGTCGATGTGGCCCGCCTGCGGGACGATGGAAATCCTTCACTGTACGTTTTAGCAGTTGTATTGTTGATACTTGTATTGTTGCCACAAATTTTTTTTGAGATGGCGGTACAGTCCACGTCGGCACAGAAAAAAAATACCGAGCTCTCTCGTCCAGGTACTAATGACATTATATATGCACCTTTTACAGGCGAGCGTTACTGGACAAGATTTATAGGGAGTTCTATCCCGATCACACGGACAGTTCGGAGACATTTGATTGCCAAACGGAGACAATGGACGCTTTTGGCCCAAATTGAAATGTGCAACAGCAGGTGGAGCTAAATCGTGCACTACCTCCTGGACTATTTACGTAAGAAGTGTTTCCCTATAATTATTATATATAATATGTATACTTGTTTCGAAATTCGAAATAGTTTTGTAAAACGTAATGAACATGGTATTGTGCCATTGTTCCCTTTTAAAAATAAAATATAAAATAAAATATTAATAATGGTATGTTAAGTTAACCATATGTCTGCAGAATTGACATTTCGTTGATATTGTAAAAATACCTTATTACAGAACACATAAATGTGCATTTTAACATTAAAACATAAGAAGATAGCTTGCAGACAACGATTGTCAAGTTAATGATGAATTTTTAACTTTTTAAAAGTTTTAATTTTTCAAACCAGAGACAACAATAGTAATTTTTAACGACACGATTCTATCGTCTGTAACCCTTGTCACAGACTAATCCATCTACAGAACATGCGAAGTGTGTACGATTTAGTTCTAATTAGTTAAAAGTTTGTAGTTAAACCAAATGGAGTTAAAGCCTACATTAATTTGAACAATACTTAGTCAATATTGTAAATCGTAGCACTATGATCGCTCTTAACTATCATGTTCCCGAGTTTTTTTATGTAAAATATCCATAATCCGTCACGACAAATGCTACGGTTTATTTTGTTGGCTATTACGAAAAATATATGCTAACAGGTATTATAATTTAGTTTGGTTCTTGTTAAACTGACGTATGTTTCAGTCCCATTGAGATTGAGTAAGCTTTGTACAGAACCCGCTGAATTGTGTGCATAAAGTTGTCTATATCTAAACAATTACTTTGGTAGGTCTCAACGACTCGATCTCCATGTGGCCGAAACGTCAAAACGTCAATGTCACACGTACCGTACAGATTGTAGTGTATGTAATTCGAGTCATAGACAATTTTAAGGCGTCGACAGACGAGCGACATGTAGAGATATATATTAATATTAATGTTGTAATAAAGTACAGTTTATTTGATAAATGAGCCTAAAATCTCTACACACTGCAATAAGTATACTGCGATTTATTTTCGTAGTGAATTTTTCGCTGGTCTGTCATAGACTAAGGTTGTCAATTTTGGTTGCAGGTTTCACATTTTTTTTAAATTATAAATTTATGTTTATGTGTGGCACAAATTTCCATTATTCATTGTCATTAAACTATCTAAAGACGTACTAACGTGAGTGGGTTCACCATAGATAAACAATTTTAACCTAAATTTTAACCGAATATAACTATGCACGGGACCGTTATTGTCTATGATCGGGTATGGCCAGTTACAATGTGTTGCATCATTCTTAGTACAATTTTGACTTTTTTAATGTTCATATTGCCTAAATAATAACAATTTAGGGTACATAATTACCATCATTCATTTATATACTTTTGTACATAATATTTTCAACACTTCACTCCTAAAGCCAGTTGCAATGAGATTTTAATACATTTTAAGTAAAAAATAAAATAAAAAATAAACATTTTTACAAAGTGTGTCGAGATTTAGCGAAAAATATTGACTAAAATGTCATACTTATTTTAAGATATCTATTTTATTTTATAAAATTACTAGCTGGTACTAAATCAAATGTTAAATTTCAAAGATACAAACAAACAAACATAGAAATTTTACCTCTTTATAATATTAGAATAGATTTTTTTTTAAACGAATAAAATCTATTTGCACTTACAGTTTCTATAATCTCATTTACTGGCTTTACGATTACAAATATATTTTTTATTACATAACGTATTTAATGTTTATTTTTACTGAAATGCATCATAATGAATTGTTACTGTTTTTTTCTATTAGAAATCATTTTAGATTTAATTTTCGCTTCTTTAGTTTAAAATGGCGCGCCAAGGAAGTTTTTTTTTCTTTATCTTTTTTTTTTTAATTGGAAATTGCTTTAAAATTACTTCGTACTTAGAAAATAAAAAAACACACACACAAATGTTACGTACGTATGGTATTTGGTCCACTTTTCAGTTACACTAGGTAATTAGATACGCGTACAAAAATTTATAAGAAATATTATTAAAGTACATTTATATTGTTACCCTCTAAACGGGAATAACAAATGGTGGACATCGTCGTTTAAGAACATTGAGGTGCACTGTGCTACCGCGTAGCGTGTTTTTTTTCGGTGCATATTTCTGATATATGTAGGTCGAAAATTAAAGAGATAATATTGTTGACTAAATTTGTCTAGCGTTTCCATAAAACATAAAAGACATCACCCATTCTGGGCCAAACTTTTTTTTTTTGGCGGCCAGCTATATTTTACACATTATTATTATTTAGTATAACGATCCAAACATTATTTACTATGGCGCAAAGGTTCTAAAGCCTTTTCTCCGAGATGATATTCTGGTATAAATAATGAAACAACACTTACTCATTCGACAAGTGGACGATTACAAGAAAGATTACTAACGGTCGTTATTGTTTTATTAATAATGTCCTTATGGCACATTAAAAGTAGCTTTGATCATTAACTGCTGATCATGATCGTTCTTTTACCTGCAGATCCTTTTGTGTTACTTCAAGTATAACTACGTAATTATGTTTTTTTAGTTAACTTTTTACATATAAATATAATAGCTAGAACTTTGTTGTCATATTGAAAAATGTATAAAATATTGTGTTCTATTATAATAATAAGTTTAATTTTGTTGGCCGGCACTTTCAAAATTAGCCCAAAAATGTATGGAGGCTGGGTGATGTCCTTTATTACATTAATTACTATGTACTGGTATTTTGTAAATGTATTTTAACACATAAGTAAAAAAAATCTTAAATTCCGACAAACGGCCGCAGTTATTGTTTTGCCTTTATAGAAGTTCACTGTTCGTAGTTATGGGGAGTTTTAATTTTAAACGATTCCCGGTATTTTAATTTATGGTATTTCTACAAACGCCCAACTGTTTACCAAAGTTGTTAATGATAACATCACCCACCATTATGTCCATGCGGTCTCGAAATGGAGATAGTTCTGACACGTTACATTTTTTCCAAATTTTATCAGTAAGTTAAGAAAGTCCTAAGATTGGAGCAATGATTTGTGTGAAATAAATCGCTCTTTTAAAATGAACTAACAGGCTTGCATGAGAACGTAGCGCGAATATTTTGTTCGTGTTTTGCCTTAACACAATGCACCTCAATGTGCGTCGCCATCACTTTTCATTCTGTAAATAAATAAAAGAGAATAAAATACTTTTGTACCTGTTCAAGCGAATCATTATTAGTGTAAAATAAGAAGTGTAAGTTTTTCTCCTCAACTAATATTTTCTCCTGTAGAGTGACGTAGCACATTATTAGCCTATACAATCTTCATTGGAGTTGGTCTCGATTTTTAATCAACTGCTTAAGGCGACTTCAGCCGCAAAACTTGTCTTGTACTGAATTGACGGGACTTCTGAGGGGGAGTCGCTACTTGCAAATCTCTGAAATATCTATTTAAAAATTAAATAAAGTATAATTCAAATTTTTCTCTTGATGAGCCTTCAGATAGTGGATCTTAAAATTTATCTTAAGAATTAGCTATTTAAAATATTGATTATTAAGCGAATCGCACAGTTACAACATCGATATTAGACCGCAAATTAGTAATTTTTTTATATGTATATAATTAAATATAATTTAAAAAATAATTATGATGATCCCCTTTCACATATCCTGCAGATGATTTGAGTATTTTTTAAATTGTAATTATTATGATAATTTAAAAGGAAAACGGTTACAAATAAGTGGATTTTTTTATCATTAGGGGCTGGCGTTGCCTTAACGTGTCGAATATATTAAAAAAAGAACTCAACAGTAAACACTAACATTTGTTTGGAGCAATATATTGTTGATATTCTCTACTACGATTTGTGGAACATAATACTGTTGTAGAAGTAGCAAATATGTTGACGGTACTCTTGTGAAACTCGTATGGGCACATGCATTCGTCACATCAATGCTTAGAAGTCACAAACAATTTCAGCACTGTTCGGAGACTTTACCAATGTAAAAATGTATAAATTCTAGATAGGTAAATTGACTAGTAATGTACTTTTCATCATCATCTCAGCCATAGGACGTCTGCTGCTGGACAAAGGCTTCCTCCCTAATTTTCCTAAAGGACCGATCAGCAGCCCGGATTCTCCGTTATCAGGTCGTCTGGTCCACCTTCTGGATGGACTTCTTCCGCTGCGCTTGCCGGTTCGTGGCCTCCACTCGAGAACCTTCCGGCCCCAGCGGCCCTCGGCTCTCCGTACTATGTGTCCCGTCCGCTGTCTCTTCAACTTACTAATTCGCCGGGTTACGTCGGAAACTTTCGTTCATCTACGGATGTCCTCGTTTCCGATTCGATCTCGCAGTGTTACTTGAGCATTAGAGTGTTCTGTGGTAACTCTTTAGTTAGAACAAACTCTTTAGTTGTTTCGATAAGTAATTAACGATATGACGCTGGCCGCATTGCGTTGGAATAATTTAACATATTTGTAAAGATTAATTTCAATGAAGTTTGTATAGAAACTGTACTAACGTATTCCCTTAACACTACTTGTAAATGAAGCGTTTATAACTGTTTAAATATTTGTATTTCGAATTCGAGAAATCACTACTTTCGAAACAACCAATAGGAATCAGATGTACATAGTCGCCTGAAATAAAATTTAAGGGTCACCGTTGTATCAATAGAATATGACTTACATGATCCATTTTTGTAGGGCTTAAAGTCTATTTATTATATTTATAAAATATATAAATATTATTGTATAGAATGTAGTGATTCGAATTCTCCGATATTTGCAGTTTGAGTCCTTGTCGCAGGATAATTGTTAAATTTGGATTGATTGCAATGAATCTAGACTAGATACTATTCGGCATTTCTTTGCTTAAGGTTTCTTAATTTCAGGCCTACTGTTTTTTAAAGAAACACAAACTCAGAATACAATTATTTCCCATTTGTAACTCGTTACTGCTCTGTTTAGCAAATTCGTTAAAGAGTTACATTTCTTCAAGTCTCATTCATATGAAGGGAATATCTTCTTTTCTTTAAATTGATTGAATAATTATATCAGACTTCCAAGTAAATGATTAGGACAATTAGTACTGGAGATACATTTTTCTTTCATTAAATTAGCTATAAACTGCCATTTCTTGTCAATAATAATACGTTTGGTTCATTGCAATTTAGATTTTTAAAAGTAGCTTTTTTTAAAGTGATCTTGCGACTACGATATTTGAAGAGTCTCGATGACACGTTTCACAATCGTTAGTTTTCTATTTTCCTATTCTCACCTTAGGGCATGACACCAAATTATGTTCCTTGTGTTTCTCGGCCACTGTAGCCACGTACCATCGAGTGAATCGTTCAGTGGACTTACCTTACAAGTGAAGGCAAGTGGCTCTACCGTCACCATAAAAACCCCTACGTAGATACTTACAATTCCATAATTATTATTATTTATTATACCGTTACTACACGCACATATCAACGATGGTTTATATGATGCTACAACTTATCTAATCAAAATCACACGGGATCGCCGCCATTTTATCTGATGCAAATCCTAATTTAGACAGTAGTGTCGTATCGGATAAGTTTGCGGCATTATAAAGGTGGACTTATATTACACTCGGCCGTGCCCCGTCCGTGCCCCGCCTTTGAGAAAAACGCGGCGAACGCACGAATCGTCCTTAAATGGAATGGCCGGGAGTAATATATTTCTTTAAAACATTAATAATAAAATATTAAATAGAACAATACTTGGACACCGGTAAAACATTTGTACAGCAAACAGTGTTTCGTGTCATCGCGATAAATGAATAAAATTAATCTATGCTTTGATCAAATATAACGATAGATGCACACTTACAAATAAAATCAAGCCTAAAAATCTCATCGAGTCGAAGTTCATATACAAAGACATTTGAATCTTCAAGTTTCTTAGAGAAGTCCTAAAGTATGTGTGTAAATTCAGCATGAAATGAAAACGAAGCAAGGCATATTGCCGATTTACTTATTTAAATAAATAATAAATGAATTAAATAATTAAACCAGTAATTGTGTATAATATTTGATCGAAGCCTCTACAAAGGGAAGATATATCATCAAGCCCTTGTAGATTGTAAATCGGAACAAATTGTAAATTTTCTTAACTAATATCATATTCACGTTTATTGTTCATACATATAGTGCTCCTTAGGTAATGTTTATTTTAGATAATCTCCTTTTTTTATAATATAAACCAAATATTACTGGCAGTGGGTATCTGAGATGTTTTATGTAGGTTTAATTAATAACTGGTTGTTTTTTTTTTGTTTAATTATAATTTTGCTTTCATATGAATATCGACGTTTTATTATGAAGTGTGTCTCGTTTAGAACTGTAGACGCTTGAACAATAAATAAATACCTGTACCTTTATGCATTTCTTTGATTTATTCCTCTCTTTGAATACTCTCTCTGCATTTGTGTTGTGGTAGACAGGCTGACGGTCAACTTGATGGTGCAAAGGTTGAACATAAAAAATTGTGAAGAGTTTAAATGAGTCCTCGTGGCGCCCGCACCTCTGTCGGTCACCTATGTCGTCATAGCCCGCGCCTCTGTACCGCGCGGGCAAGGACTCATTTAAAAGTTTTATCTATATTATTTCCAATTACAGCCACCGGTCATAAATTTTCCTAAACCGACTTCTCCATGGGATAAAATTGAACTAATGAAATTTATTAAAGATAAACCGGTTTTTATCCTCGCGTATGTTGTGGAACAATTTGTGATAGTTGAAATTGTATCTCTTTTGTGGAAGGGTAAAGGATGATACTTATTTTTCAAACTAGCGACCTTTACGGTTCGCACTGTTATAATTTTTTTTTTTAAATTATATATTGGTACACAAACTCCTCGTTTATCGCTATTTGCGTTAGTGAAAAACATATAAAAATCTGTGAATAATTTAAAAGTAAACGGAACAACAGACAGCGCTTTTTTTATAATATGCATTACAGAACTGCCCCTGGCTTTGTACGGATGCAATCCTTCCTTGTTTATTGGCTTAGAAGTAGGCGGAAAATAACAGTGACTTTATTATATAATACTTATAGATATACTCTTAGATTGATATGAATCGGTTCCTTATATTTGAAAATTGCTTATAAACACAAGCAATACCAAAAACAAATTAAAGTGTCTCATCAAATATTGATATTTTGTCAATAGACGGAGCGAGCTGAGCAGCGCACAACAGTCTGTAAATCAGAACTTTTTATTTTTCCATTGCTGAAATGCGAATGAAGATTTAGAAAAAGATTTCAATTAAAAGTCTTTACGTAAAAGTGTCATTAAGAGATAGCAACAATTATAAATGTCTAACAGAGTTTACTTCTAAACATCATAGAATTGTAATGATTCGATAAATGCTCGTTGTTCCTGTTGGTGTTGGCGTGTGACTAAATCCTGAGTGTCATCAGATTCTTCAGGCTTACGTCGTTGCACCTGTTTCGCCTTCCAAGCTTTAACGGCAGCAATGTCATTCTGTAAAGAGAAAGCCTTGTTTATGACAATGCAGTATGTCTTGTCATACCTAACTTAATTATAAAGATTATATTCGCCCACTGGTCGAAGTTTAACCATAATCATTACAAGGAAAAAAAAAACCGATTCCATATTTTTGGTCAATAGCTATTACAAAAAAAAAATGTTGACAAATGTAGGGGAAAATGTTTTATCTATACGGATTTAATACATTTTTTAATTTGAATACAAATAATATCGTCATCATCTCAGCAGTAGGACATCCACTGCTGAACAAATGACTCGCCCCTAATTTTTCAAAAAGATCCACCGTCAACCCGCGACCATCAGCTCGTCCTCTCTCTGTTCTGTGAGCTCGTCCATGAGAGCCACCTTGTGTCTGAATTTAGTAGCAGCACGAGACCGAAGCGGGGTGGACGTCCTACGCTGCGCTTGCCGGTCCGTGGCCTCCACTCGAGAACCCTCCGGCCCAAGACTCTCCGTACTATGTGTCCTGCCCACTGCTATTTAAATTTACTAATTCTCCTGTGCTATGTCGGTAACTCTCGTTCGTCTAGGGATCTCATCATTCCTGATTCGATCGAGCATTCCTGATCGTAAACCCGAGCATAGCCCTCTCCATAGCTCGTTGAGCGACGTTCGACTTTCTTACGAGGCCCATGAGACCACGTTTCAATGCCATATGTCATCAATGGCAACACACAAACACGACAAAGAACATTATGAAATATAAAAAAGGATTCCAAGCCAAGCTAGGACATTCCTACGGATTAGCTAAAGTAGGGTGTTAACTTTATTTGGTGTTACAAGGTATAATTCCCGGCACGTAAGTTGGCAAGAATGGCGAGATGGCGAGTTTTTTAGATCTAATCGGGTATCAAGAGGGACGAGTGGGCGGGATAACATAACACCGAACGTGCGATTGATTCGTCAGTCGACCCCATAGAGTAACTTATTATATATTGGTCGACCCTTGCCTCCCGCACCTTGCACACGTCCCGCTCACTCCCTCGTACAGTTGCGCCCATAAAAATTCTACTAGTTGTTTTTGTTAAAAAGTGATTTTAATGTTGTTTATTATTTAATAATAATTAAGTGTTCCATTTTATAACAAATTTCTTAATTAAATTTAACTAATATGTTTTTATACCTTACCCTAAACATCAATTTAAAATATTATGAAAATAACCGTGACCATTTTTATTCTACGTGAGTGTAGGATGCGCAGACTTTCCCCCACTACTTTGAAATCTTGCCAAGTTATGTGCTGGTCACTATACTTCCTAGTAATACTAGCCTTGCACTATACCGTCCCAATCGATAAATTAAATTTAAATATAAAAGTACATAATCCTTTTATTTTATCCTGTCAAGACCTCAAGAGAGCGGTAACAGTGGATGGAAGCGGAGGATTGAGTATGGTGGCGTTTTCATCAACTGTGGACGCTTTTAGGCTCATTATCATGTTCAAGCCAACCATTATACAAATTTAAAGAGCAGTAAAACATTAATTATTCACAAAAGGCATAATTTGGGTTATTCACACCTATAATGATTATTTATCTTATGAATGCTGATGGTTTATTGTAGGTATACTAGCAACTAAGAGATTTCTTGCCAGTTCTTCGTCATAAAAAATGCGTTTCGAACTAGCGGTAAATACAAAAGAATTCAGTCCTATGCAAAAAACAATATTTTTATTATTATATATAAAATGTCTATTAATTTTTTACGTTCTTAAATTCTGTAACTCTAGAACAAAATGGCTTGTTTCCTTTACGTTAATAGAGAATTATATATTTATTTTAGATTAATTTGCAGATAAATAGTAGTTATACTTAATGACTAACGTTTTTACGTTGCTTTAGAATATCCTCACGATATAATACAGCTTCCTCCTTCTTTCTTCCGAACTCCTCCATTGATTTGCCATATCTGTCAAATTCAAAAAAGTTAAAGTATTGCAAACCCTAGTAATAAATCCACGGTAACAGCTTATTAAGAAATTTTTTGCCCTCCAATCCGAAGTTGGAGATACCGAAGTGGGTACTTAGCGAAGTACACATGATCAGCAGCGCACATATGCTTACCACTTGTTCTTAGGTGACGGTAGCCACCTACCATCAAGTGGACCGTCAGCCTGCCTGCTCATTTTAACTCATTTTAAAAGTGTCAATAACACAATATAAGTATATGCTATAATACTGTGCTCGTAGCAGTATGTCGAATGCAAATTCAAATCGGCCTGGTCCGTTGCGTTCTACTAATAAATAGAACGGGTTTCCGGGTGCGATTCCCGCAGCCGCAGAGTTAACTTTGGAAGTCGGCTCTGGTCTGGATCTGGAAAGTAGTGGCTGGGCACACTGTGTTTTGCAGCCTGTCTGCCGACAGTAAGCACTCTCTTAGAGAAGACCACCATGAAATAACAACACGTATGCTTTTGTTGTGATTCGGTGAGTGAGTAAGGGATGCCAGAGCCCATTTTCCCAACCCATCCCTTATTCTTAATCCTAGTGTAGTCGGCAGCGTACTTGCAGCAACTGTGTGGCGTTGCTTATGTTGTAGGCGACGGTAGCAACCTACCTTCAAGGTTTCATCGATATATCAGTGCGTAATATAATTAAATTTATATTTTATTTCACCAGACTCTGTAAAGAAGTAAAACCAAACGGAAAATAAATCCGTTGTGTTCTGTCATAGTACCTATTCCGTAATACTGAACAGACATTTTTTCCGTTTAGTTCTATCAATCAATCACTGAATACGGAATATATTAGGTTTATTTTGTATTTTACTATCATATTAATATTGTAAGTTAGCACAATTTACTTTAAACTAAGTATAGGTACCTATGCTATGTACAACTAGTTAGGAGTGCAATTTAGCACTTAACTTTCACACGTGCACTTTTTGTTTCTATCAATTGCATTCTGTTTGTCTACTTCATTAAATAAATAAATAAATAGAAATAGAACTCAAAGGACCAGGTTTTCAAATTCCGTTCGGGCCTGCATTTCTGTATGATTTTAGATTTCATGTGTGAAATAGAAGTAATAGCTTGATCTAGCGGTCTTAGAAAGAGAAGCAATTTTCATGTGAAGATCGCAATTTGTTAGCGTGGTAGAGCCAAGCCAAATGGTACGTACTTAATGTAAACGTAACTAGCTGTGGCCGCGGTTTCAACTGACATTTAATTTGGAGGAAACTAGCTGGTGCCCGCGGCTTCGCCCGCGTTGAAAAATTAAAAAATAACGCCCGACTAAATACATGAGCAATGTAACGCCTAACATCTTTATTGCAGTTACAGCTTTTGCAGGCGTTAGATGATCCCTCGGGAACAGTACTTTTTTCTGAATGAAAGGTACCTTATGTCCTTTCCTGCACCCCAGACAATGTGTATGCAAGATTTCATGATGATCGGTTCAGCGGTTTAGGCGTGAAAAGGTAACAGACAGACAGACAGAGTTACTTTCACATTAGTATGGATTGGTTGCCTTCTCTCTCGGTAATATTCGGTTTTCGTCGGGTGGTCGAACTGTGGCACCGACCAGCCCGCAATGTCCGCTTGTACACTTACTTCGTTTCCAACATTCTTCCTTACTTTTATTCAACTGTAACCTTCCTCAAGAACTGGGCTATCAAATTCAATAGAGAATTTTTCAAATCCGAATATTTAATTTTAATTTCTTCAGATACAAATCATACAAGCTGATACAGATGACAGGGCCGGATTAACCATGTCGGGGCCCTTCAGCAATGATCTCAGGGGCCCTTAACCGTTTTCTAACTTCCCCAAATACATTTTAACCACCATAACGCAATACTATTTGCAATAACCATCCCCTTACAGAAGACCACCGTGAAATAACAGCATGTTGTGTTTCGGTGAGTGAGTAAGGGATGCCAGAGCCCATTTTCCTAACCCATACCTTATTCTTAATCCTACTGTAGTCGGCAGCGCACTTGCAGCAGCTTTGGCGTTGCTTGTGTTATAGGCGACGGTAGCCACTTACCATCAAGTGGCCCGTCAGCCTGTCTGCCGATCTTAACATAAAAAAATAAAATAACAAGGCATACAAAGGTATGCTTTCATCGTATTTAAAAAAATGAACAAATGAAAGGAATATTTTTTTTATTCGATTCAGTCAGATATTTTAAAATGCCTTGTTAAAAATGATACACATGTCTTGCAGTCTCTGAAATATGACGAAGTAGTAAAAACAGGTACCTACCTATTACGTACAAATCTTCAAATTTAATTTTTACTTCAAAGGTTTAGATATGTTTAATATCGCGAGGCCCCTTGCCGATTCGGGGCCCCTATAGGCAGTTGCCCACATTGCCTAATAGACAATTTGGCCTTGCCAAATAGTATTGTGCAAGTATGATTTAATAGAAAATTATTACTCACTTGTGATAAAGAATTCTATGCGCCAAATGGTGTATCGGGTTATTCGGAACCGCGATGCCAACATCTCGCAAAGCTTCCGGCAGGATCGAACCCAAACTGTCCCATAAGTACTTCACAGTCTCCTTATCCAATGTCCCTTGAATTAAACGGTATCATTACCAACTAATTTTGTATTGTCTGTGAATAAAAAAAAAACTTTTAATTTCCAATTTATAGCCTATATTTGCGGTCCTGTGTGAGACACATTTAGTTTTGTCGTTCGCGTTTACCATAAATGAGTAACCATTTCTCAATTCCAGACGCAATTTCCTAAAAATGCCTAATTACTTTATCAATCTCTTGAAGTCTATAACAAATCTACAACAAATGCCGATTCGGTATACCTGTGTTATTAAGCGAATCTCCATCGAGACGATCCACGAAAATAACGAGGTATAAATTAAAAGAGTCACATTGGAAAATCAGACTATTTGTATGACAATATGGTATTTTTTTCAATAACTTATATTTTGTTGACTGGAGTATCATCTACCTAATTTTAACCTAGAGGTATTTAAAATTGTTATGGTTTTAAAGGTACATTCAACTGTTAGGTATACTTAATTAATATCAATTCAATGTGGATATTCGTAGGTATAGTCAATATTTGCTTAACACAAATGATTAAACACCCAGTCCTCGGTTTCGCAAGGATACAAATTTCCTCTTTTATCGCTCTTTCCATTTGTGAAAACAGCATCAAAATTCGTTCGGTGGTTTAGAAGAAGTTACAGACAGTGGATGAGTGGTTAGGGTGCTTGCCTTAACGCTCTGTTCTAGGGTTCCCGGGTTCGATTCCCGGCAGGGTCAGCTTTGAAAAATCAACTTTTCAAATTTGGCTCTGGTCTGGATTTGGAAAGTAGTGGCAGAGGGCACACTGCGTTTTCGCAGTCATTTGGGAAGCCCGTCTGGCGGCAGTAACCACCCCCTTACAGAAGACCACCGTGAAATAACAGCAAGTGTGCTGTTGTGTTTCGATGAGTGAATAAGGGATGCCAGAGCCCATTTCCCTATCCACTCTAAATCCCTTATCCTTAATCCTACTGCAGTCGGCAGCGCACTTGCAGCAGCTTTGGCGATGCTTGTGTTATAGGCGACGGTAGCCACCTACCATCAAGTGGACCGTCAGCCTGTTTGCAGACCTTAACATAAAGAAAAAGTATATATTTATATAGATACTTTTAAAATTAACGTCTTCAGTTTCTGGCAATATTTCGTAATGCTCGTAATCCTTCAAGGACATTATTCCCTCGTCTGACGGAATCTTCACAAATAAATTATCCTCATTGAGTTTGTATTTGCTCGTACAAGGTCCAACTTGGTATAATTTGTTGTTATCTTTTAATATGTATCGTCCATGTTCATCGTAAAAGTACTTTTCGGCTGAAATCTGATCAATATTATGAAAGTTACATGCAAGCCAACTATGGATACAAAGTTGCGTTGTCGGGGGCTTATTGTATTTAGGTATATATAATAAATTATATATTTATTATATAATAAATAGGTTCATTTTTTTTAATATAGTCTATTATGCTCTATATTTTTATCTAAGTTTTAATTTTACTCTAACAAACCAAATTAGGCCATGAAAATAACGCTTTTCTGCTAAGACCAATGTAAAATAACGGTAACTTATATTACTTACTTATTAAGACTTATTAATTAAGACATTCGAGCAAAAGCAAATTAATGATTATGACTTGTGACAATATATATGCGACATATAATTATATATATACCTATAATATAATATATACCTCCACTAAATTTCCATCCTTATTCATGTGACACTTCCTCAGTCCGTAATCGAACACGTATACCTTATGGTTGAATCGGTCCACCCAACACTGCCCGCCTACATCCGAAAACATCATTCTGTTTTGGCCTAAATTGAAACAGACCTTATTACGGACTAATATATTTTTCAAAACATCAAGTAGATAAATAAAGCAGAAAGTAAGAGACTATGTATTAGAGGTGAGCCAGAAACTAAAACTAAAGACTTTCAAGTACTCATTAGACTCTTAAACTTCTTTAATTTAAACTTTCAGCTTAATTAAAACTGAATTAATTAACTTAATTAAACTTTCCTTAAAGAGTAATCCTTGGTCTTCAGAAAAATCGAAGAAGCATTACATATATTTTGGTTATTGTATGCTTTTTATTTGGGCTAAATTTTGTATAGGTACCTACATAGGTACATTATGATCTAATTATTAGGTAATTCTCTTTTTCATTATATCATCGTATCACAACAACAACAAAAAAAATTGAGTCTGTTCATTGTAACACTAACGACTCGATCCCGGCTTCCCACAGATACAATTAATAACTAGCTAAGTCCGCAACTTCGTACGCGTGGTATTCGGTATAGCGCGTAACTTTTTTGTTTTTAAAACGATTGAAATGAATCAAAGCTAAATGTTACGGGAAGCTTTCTACAATACACCAGTGAAAACCGCATTCAAAACGGTTGAACAGTTTCAGAGATTAGCGTGCACAAACGCACAGACAAACAGACAAAAAGTCTAAAAACTATTTTTTTTTGACCTCGGTAACATAAGTACAACGTGTACATATTGGTTTTTGAAAAAAATCATTAATGTACAGACACGTCGTCGGCTCGATTTCGATTTATGTACAGACAATGTAAATAGAAATATCTAAATAATAGCTGAAAAAGAAAGTCCACACAAGACTCTCGTCGGAATCCGTCGTTCTAATTATGAAAAACGGCTAAACGAATTTAGATGAAATTTGGCACACAGATAGTTTATTACCTGGATTAACATATGGGATTATTCTCTTCATCCTAGAAAGATGTTAGGTTCCCTAGGGATCGTTTTAAAATATAAAAATTGGAGTGGCGGCGTCATAGCAATAAAGATATCAGGCGTTATATAACCCATAAATTTTCATTTTTCTGTTGCGGGCGTAGCTAGTATTTAATAAATCTTATAATACCTTTAACACCAAAAAATGTAAATAACGCAAAGGATGCATTTGTTTTTTGTTGTTTTAAATATTCCTTCCTCTTTTCAAAACTCCTTTTAATTTGTTGCCAACATTTATGTCTCGGGCCAGGTAGTACTGTTGAGCTAAAAACATTCGAGTACAGCTAAGTCTCTTATTATCTTTTAAATTAATTCTGTTATGTAACAGACTCTATTAAGGGGGATTTTATTTCAAAACCAATGAAAACATTTTGCTTTAATTCATTTAATGTCAGTACAATCTATAGTAAAACTTTACAATACATTAAATAATGAAATACATACCATTTTACGAGATTGATTTATACAGGTATAAATTAAAAATAATTAATCGTTAAATGTGTTGCCAGAAACAGCCCAGGAAAATTTATTAACAAATCAAAATTTGAGTTCCTTAAGGGCATTTTTATATACTTAAACAAATACTTAAACAAAAGAGAAATTTTCGATTCCACGATATTGTACGCTAATTATACGAAAATAATAATAATAAAAAAATCAAACAAATATTGTAGAAAAATTTGTTTTACATAAAAATGTTAATATAACTTTTTTTTGCTAAAATTAAAATTAACAGAATTAGGGAGATTAAAAGATATAAGCGTTGATAGGTACATTTTAAAAAAGTCACAGTATCAATCTTTATCTTCTAACCTCTCTAATAGGCTAGTTGACAAAAGGCTAATTAGTTTAAAACTATAGCTTGGCATATTTCACCCCGAAAATATATTATTTTAAGAAAAATAGGTCTTTTACATTAGCATTTTGATTTTTAAGAAATGAATTTGAAATTGACCGCGAAAAAGGCCAAGACTGTCGTGGCGTCTTGAATGACGTGACACCTCGCGAAACAGCCGCGTTTCTTTATGACAGTCCATTGTGTTTTTTAATAAATAATGAATTCCTCGTATTATAAATACTGTATTGTGCCCCAGTGCAGTGTCAAGTAAAACTATTAAAATAAAAAAAGTAATAATAATTTATGTTTTATAAACTAGCGGCTCGTCCCGGCTTCGCACGGGTGGACATTTATTTTTCTAACATTTTGGGATAAACGTAGAGTAAATGTGTGGCAAGCAATTGCTATTTCCGGGGAATCCCCTAACATAGAAGTTTTAACATTGCGGAATTCCGATGAAGAAAAGTCGGTGTTCATTGCAAAAAATTTGCCAAGCATAACGGCTTCAATTTTGGACAAATTACTGCTGTTTTTTTTGTTAAATCCTGATTCCATGGCAAATTATACTTGTGTTTCAAGATTAAACTAAAAACGAACTGTATTAATTTAACAATAATTGCTGAAAACTCGAAATTACCTGTTCACTTTATACGAAAATGATGGCATTTCGCGGGGCGTGACGTCACGCTTCCATGCGCTTTTCTGATTGGTGTTTAATGTCACGTGATTAAATGCCACATTTTGTCGATTTTATTTTCCAAAAATATTATTAATCCTTTATTATTTTAATAGAAAAGTTGTTTTTTTTTTGTACTAATTATCATGGTTAATCATTAGAAACTCTAAGCCATCCGATTTATTCTTAGTGGAAACAAGCCTATTCTTTTAATTTTAATTTTAGCAAATAAAAAAGTACGTAATATGAACATTTTGATATAAAATCAAATTATACAAATTTTTATTTTCATTTTTCTACCCCTTCTATAGGGGAGTCAAAAAATTTTTCCACCCATCAATATGACATATCTTTTAGAAGCTTATATAAAAAGTGCGCCCCCCCCCCCGCCCCTCGGAGGGGCTCAAATTTTTGATTTGTTTTGGACCATAAGCGCAAAACTCGAGAATGGCTGGACCGATTTGGCTAATTTTTTTTTAAATATTCATTGAAGTCTGAGGAAAAAAAAACATAATCTTATAAAAATTAAAATAAATTTTATGCCTAAAAAATATTCCAAATTTATATGAAATTGAAGTAGTTGAGTAGCATGAAAAACTCGCTCTGTGCTCAATAGATAAAAATCAGAAATACGAGTATTTCCAATAAGTGAAGCATTTATATACTTACCTGATTTTCTTATAAGCGTTTGTTTGAAGGTCAACATTTTCTTCTTCGGCTTCGATTTTCTTTAGCGTAGCTTCGATGTCGCTGAAATAACTGAGTTTTTGTCTCCAGTAATCCACTTCTGTACGAAGTGAATCCAAATAAGAATGCTCATCGTAATTCTCAATCTTTTCACTTATGCTTTGAATTTCTTTTGTAATCTGCGTTCAATATTTATAAGTATTTCATAGTTTAGTTTTGCCAGGGCACACAGTTTTCTGCAGCTAAAATATAGCCCACACGTTGTTCTGATTTATCCATATTTTACTAATATTATAAATGTGATAGTAACTCTGTCTGTCTGTATGTTACTAATTAACCGATCATCATGAAATTTTGTGTACACATTGTCAGGGACACAGAAAAGAATATAGGGTCCATTTAATCCAGAAAAAAAAGTACTGCTCTTGAGGACTCATTTTTTTAAAATGTCGGCAGACAGGCTGACGATCCACTTGATGGTAGGTGGACAACGTCGCCTATAACACAAGCAACGCCACAGGTGCTGCAAGTGCGTTGCCGACTACAGAAGGATTAAGGATAAGGGATCTGGAAGGGATAGGTAAATGGGCTCTGGCATCCCTTACTCACCGAAACACAATTTTTATGATGAACACGGTAACATAGCATAGCTTACTTTTGCCATATCAGCTGAGGACCTTCGCAGGCGTCTGTTCACGATTAATTTCTCCTTATTCTTCTCGTAAAGTAATCTCTTTAGCGCCACCAGTTTCTCTTCTTTTTCTTTTTCCTCCTTCGTTAAGTTTTTATCCATACGATGGTAAATCTCCTCTAAGCTGACTCTTATTTTGTACAGCTATAAAATAAAAATTAATATTTAATTTTTTAGAAATTTCGCCATTCATTTGAGCAGCCTTTCTGGCGGCAGTAACCACCTCCTTACAGAAGACCAACGTGAAATAACAGCATAATATGTGGTGTGTTTCGGTGAGTCAGTAAGCATTGATCTATAATGTTATACTATCGCAGTGAGTAAGGGATGCCAGAACCCATTTCCCTAACCCTGCGTTTCGCAGTCATTTGGGCAGCCCGCCTGGCGGCAGTGACCACCCCCTTACAGAAGACCACCGTGAAATAACAGCATATACGTGCTGTTGTGTTTCGGTGAGTGAGTAAGGGATGCCAGAGCCCATCTCCTTATCCCCTCCTAATCCGTTATCCTTAATCCTACTGTAGTCGGCAGCGCACTTGCAGCACCTGTAGCGTTGCTTGTGTTATAGGCGACGGTAGCCACCTACCATCAAGTGGACCGTGAGCCTGTCTGTCGACATAACATAAAAAAAAACCTTTCCTATAATCCCTTACCCTTAAATACTATGGTCGGCAGCGCACTTGCAGCACCTGTGTGACGTCCTCAACATTAAAAAAAACCTAGCTCTTGTTTTGTTTTCTATTTAGCTGAACCCGGGCGCGGTACTGGACACTGCTTATATATTACTTTTTACCAAAATCAGCTATCTGCTAGTGAAAGTCCCGTGAAAATCGGTCCAGCCGTTCCGGAGATCGGAACAAACAGATAAAAAAATGGTATTTTGTTATAAGTATGTAGGTACCGTATTATATACTTTGATATACATTTAGTAAACAGCAGTTATTTTGACATTAATTTTATTTATTACTTAGTATAAATTACCTATCTATGAATTGTATCTACGCCTTTGATGGGTTATTTTCATAACTTTTACCTGTACAATAAAATTTAACTTGTTTGTATCTCAAATATAAATACAATAAAATAAAATAATACCAATAGTGAAAAACTAACCCATTTTGTTAAAGCCACAGCAACGAATTCATGCGTGAAGCAGAACAATTCGTTCTTCATCTCCAAGGATATTGGAAAGTGTTCTTTTGAAAATTCGACTATTGCATCCATCTTATCAAATCTTTCAATTTTATCTCTCAAAAGGTATAAAGATTCCATAAATTTATCATACATTTCGGTTAATTGGCGAAATGTTTGAACTTCCTCGGAGGTCGCTTGGCTTTGGTCAAAAGCTTTAACGAATTCTTTCTCATTAACCTTCTGAATATTAATTGTTCTATTTACCA
This sequence comes from Bembecia ichneumoniformis, assembly GCA_910589475.2. Lineage (NCBI taxonomy): Eukaryota > Metazoa > Arthropoda > Insecta > Lepidoptera > Sesiidae > Bembecia > Bembecia ichneumoniformis. Next base: position 2,102,845 of record OU342537.1, on the reverse strand, counting down.
AATTTACTAAGGACTTTTTTTCAACAACATTCGAATAGTGATCCACTTCTTTAATACATTGGTCAATAGCATTAGTTCGGAAGTCGATAAAAGCATTTATTATTCTCACGATCCTTCCATAATAGGAATGATACTCACCATCGTTGAATTTAATGTTTTCTAACATATACACATACTGCCTTAATTTCGGGGCGACATCTTCACCTAATATTATATAGGGCCTATTTATAGCTTTTCTTTTATATTCCACTATAAAATCTTTATAAATCTGTAATTTCGCCATTACTATCCAACGTATTTATGTATTAAATCGTAATAAAATAAAAATGAAATTAATGTCAAAGAAATCTCAATTAGTTTTCTTTTTTTTTCTCTATTTCTTCGGTGATATTGCCATTGACACTGTTTTTGAGCGATTCTAAATAAGTATTTGTATTTTGCTAATTATAGGTCTTTGATTGTCTTTTGATTAGACAACCACAGACATTATTTTATACTAAATTAACGGATCAATTGAAATAGTTCTGAAAAGAGCTGTTTATCAGTGTGATTTTGTAATTTGAACGTAAATACTGACTGACTTAAAAAGGTTTGATATTCAATAGTAGGTAAGCACTACATCTTAGCCTGCAAAATTGCAAGAACAAATAAATAAATACAAGCGTATGTAAGTATTTTCAATAGTTTGTTCTCCTAAGCATAGAATTTTAATAGCTTCATATGATTTAAGTCGTGGAAAAAAAATTGTAAAGGAATTATACACACGTTTGCAATGTGACATCTCTGAAAGTAATGCACGTATCTAACTGCTTCGAGCGTCATTAAATAGTTTGGAATTTCGATTATATTTTATTGGTTTAAATGATAAAATCAATTATTCTGTTCGGTCTCTACAGCGACATCTATTGGACTTCGATGAAACTGTCGCTTTTCCTGCCGATAACTTCAGACATTCTGATAATATATGATATATGCGGATAAGCTGCAGAAAACAATAGCAACAATATTAATTTTATATTATATTCTAAACTAATATTTTCAACTGTATAGATGGGGCAAGCGGTAAGAATCCGTAATGCGACATTTAGAACTACGTGGCACAAAATCGCTCAGTCCGTCACCAAATTTACATGGCCACCCTGATTACGGCGATCAGAATCAATATTGTTGTAGGAATATTTTCGCAATGGTCCTCTCTATTATATACTAGCGCCCCCCTCCCCGGCGTGCAATTTTTGAATTTGTATGGAATGAAGCAGTGCCATCTAGTTAACCACTAGATGGCACTGCTTCATTCCATACAAATTCACGTTTACGCGTTCGATGCGTTTGATCGAGGCCAAAGACTACAATATGTATTAGCGGATCGAGGCAAACTCGCACTAATGGTAGGAAAGGAATTTCAAAATTATTGGAATGGCAACACTGAGTCAGAACAGAAAGACCATAGAAAGATAAACATCAAATCCATAGATCAAATCAAACCATCATCAAACATCTAGAAAAAAAATATCAATATCAAATAAAAAATATGGTGGATGGGCTCTGAAATTTATCTTATCTGTCAACATTTATCAAAATTGTATCTAAAATGTGTGAATGTGAATGATAGAGTGTGTTTAGTGAATAAATCTTTTATCTTATGGTTATTACTTATAGCAGTTGCTACAAAAGATTAAGAGCCGATATTTAAAAAACGTGATATTCTCCGGTAAAGGTAAGTGAAACAATTGGATTATCTATTTTATTACACGTTATACATCTTTAAGTTACTATTTACATTAAAGAACATTCTAGTTCGAATTTTGGTGCCGCCTAAATATATCTAATTTCGTAATACTTAATATGATAATTATGTATAATTGCGAAAGACTTTGCCCTTCAACACCGAAAACGTTCGATGTTTACATCTTGTTGCGGCTCGACTCTCGAGTTACGTGACGGTCAACACGGTTACTTTGTTTATTGTAGTAGTGGCCCAAACTCGATTTTTGTTAACCAACAAAAATTGGTTGATCAAAAAACCATCAAAAATTGTTTGACCTACTTTTTTAAGTTTATGTAATCTGATATGTGCTATGGATCTCTGTTTAAGGTGACATTCTCTGAAGAAGTGGCCTTTTTACAGGTTTCTTGGGGAAACAACAGCATGGCGCAGTGCTAAACTTATTGCTTTTTAGCTTTGATCATTCCAGTGTAAAGACTACCCTTAGAAAAATTGAAACAATGGCACGATATTATGAAAACACAAGTATTTTCAATTTTAGTTGGGACCAAGTTGCTTGTGGGTACTGGAAGAGGTACCCTAATCCACAAAGGTAATGTTTTTTATTGTTTCCGTTTTTTAATAATAATACAATTGTGTTGTTTGCATTGAAGATGCTTTGGAGATAATGATGTTTATTTAATTAAGTTTTTCTTTGAAAATCGCATGAGTAAATTTTTATACCAGAAATGTCCATGGATAGTGTTAGTTTTTTTATTACTTTCAAGTTTTTACATAACTTGAAAAATTGTGACAAACATACTCTGTTTAAAGTTTTAATTAAGCATTGTACCCTTTTTTGGTATAACATTTAAAATATCAACAATATATTTTTAAAAAGATAATTAATTTTTCAGTCATCTATGATCAGCCCATAAACATCCACTGTCGGAAATAGACCTTTTTAATCTTGTGTATTACACTTGATCGTCTGCCCTTTACATCAGTCTACTGTATCATGGGTTAATATTTTTTTAGTATTCATGTTTATTTTTCAGTAATCATGTACTATCTGAAGACACATGGAGCAGACAGGTGAAAGATGGTTGCCTGTACACAAAGAGGCTTCTGACAAAGACCAACCGGGTGCCGAAATGGGGAGAGAGGTAAACAGACAAGTAATTAAAATTAATCTCACCATCATTGTCGCAGACAGACTGACGTAGTAGAGCTATGTCCACTGCTATTTCAGCTTGCCAATTCCAAGATATTGGTTTTCATACATAAAATATGTCCTCATTACAGTTTATATGGGCTCTTACCTACTCTGAACAATTTAGGAATTTCCCAACAACAATTAACACAATTAATCTGACTGATTACAATAATGGTCTGACGACATTTAGACTGCAAGCTAGCTGCAAAAAATGCAGTTCAGGTGTAGTTTAATATAACTACCTTGAAACTGTCAACTCGTGTTATTCTGCAACATTGTTGGTCGGCAAATTCGATGCATTATTAATAGTAGATAGATATCCAAACTGCAATTTCATTGATAGCATGCAGTTTAAACGCAGTCCGGCTGAAAAGTCCCCCAGTAGTGGCAGGCTGGCAGGTCAAAGGGGTCAAGCCGTCTGGGGACAGTTACCGCTTTATAACTATGGTGAAATAATTGTATTCTCTGTTGTGTTTTGGTGAGTGAGTGTAGTATGCCAGGGCCCATTTCTCTCTCGCCTTCTTATTTCCTATCCTTTATCCTATCAATATCAGCAGCTACCCTGTATACCTCACTATCAAGTGGACCGTTTACATGCTGAACTTCATATGATAAAAAAATTAGAGAATGCAATATTTATTTGAAAAGAGCATATGAGAGATAGGTTTCTTGTCAGTCTCTTCCCTGAAGAAACAGCTTTCCGAACCATTTAGTTCATATCAGTACATAGATTCATTTACTTTCATACAAGTACTTAAAAGTTTAAATAGATAAATAAATATGCTTATTGTTTTGAAGATTCTTCAATGCAAAGGCAGTCAAAATCGTCGAAGAAAGCGTCGTTGACCCAGAGAAGAAAGTATTGGTCACATATACAAGAAATCTGGGTTACACTAAAGTAATGGTAAGCTTTTTTCTTGTATTCTAGTTTTTGTGGTGTTTATAAACTGAGCACCCTGTGTGGCGGCAGTGATCACAGTACAGGCGCATGAGTAAGGAATGAGCTTATTCCCCTCCTCATATTGTAATTACCTTTTCACCTATCAAAATCGGCACTGTACTTTCACTCATAAGATTTTATCATCAGACAAAAAAATCTCCTTATCATGAGATGGAATTGGTATTATTTTGCCAAATAAACTTATAAGTACATCTATATGTGTATAAATAGGTAACAACAAAACAGATCAGTTTTTCACATTTCTTTGTTATTGAGTTTACTCCTTAGAATTGATTTTCATATAAGGTTGTCTTCTTCTTCTTCTTTTAAAAATGGCGATTCGGCTCATCTTGAAGATGGCCATTGTCCGCCAATGTCAAGTAAAAAAAAAGCTCTTCTATTAGACTCCGCCACGAGCTCCGTTTAACGGAGCCCGCTCGGAGCCCACGTCGTGTGGGCCTTCTTTGTCCCCAAAACCAATCTGGTCAGTCGAGCAAAGGCCGGTGAGGAAAAAAGCACCGACCCCTGCAACCGCCCGGATTGCCAAGGGTAAGCCCCCCCACCACGACAAGGTCCTGGCCCACCTAGGGGGGGTATAAGGTTGTCCCCTGTATGGAAATTTTATGAGGAGTAAAATTAATACAAGCTTTAACTAAAACGCGTTACGTTATCTGTCACTTCGACATCTGTGCGACAGCTGACGCATATATTTATGTTTCCTAAATCTATTATAGTAATAACAAGCAACACTGGAGGGTTTTTCTGGACTTATAAAAACAAACGTTGAAATTTTGTATGATAAGTAGTCTGCGTTGAGGAGGAACGAAACGATAGCGCGTTACAACACGGCGCAGCGATATCTAACGTTGAAAATGATCTAAATGAACTATTTGAACTTATAAAACGTAGTGACATCTGTGTATACCGAATGTAACTTATATAACTGTTTTTGGAACATATGACATCTGAGTATGCAGAATGTAACGTAAATAATATAAAGTAATAAAGTATCGGGTGATCTGTTAACACGAGGAATTTAATTTTATACCTTGCAGCTGACACACACACACTTTTTTAGTTATTGACAAGTTCCAGCAGTAATGCATTCCCTAAACATCACACTGAAAAGATTTAATTTCAATTTGTTCCATTATAGTCTTGTGTGAAGTTGTAATATGAAACATAGTATGCATATTTTTTTCATAAAGGGATTGTGAGTGAGTGTAATTTTTACCTAGAGAGATTACCTAGACCTGTTTAGGTCTAAAAATAATATTTCATATAATGTTGTTTAGTCTCTTTTGTGATCACACTGTTGAATGTGTATTGAATCTACACTGATGCATTCTGGTCCCAACACTGTTTGGCTCGTGCCAGATTACACGCTTTGTAATCTGCTCACAGGTCACGACATCTTTATATAAAGATCAGGAGTATTTTTCTGATTCTGTATATTATGATGTGTAATTTGATTACAAAACAATTATATAGAATTGTGAACTATTCAAATATATTGGCGCAAGGTTTAATGGGTGACAGAATGTCTGTATGCAGATTGAAACATAAAATTCCCTAAGATGTGTTACGGTGATCAATTGATCACCTCATATACCTGATTAGGTCGCCGCAAGGAATGCATTCTTGAGCAAATCCCTATATACTTGTCATATATACTGCTTATAGGAGAAGAAACGCTGTAATTATAAAAAAAAAATGTTAAAAATGAAACATTCCATTGCTAAGTTCAAAACTCTGGTGTGATTTTTTCAGAGTGTGGTGGAGCGGGTGGAGTACCGCTCTTCGGGTCCCGGTCTGACGGTGGCTCTACGTTCAGCTTGGATCGATTCACAAGTGTTTGGCTTCTCACGAGCCATCAGAGCCTTTGGAGTAGAGAGGTTTCGCAAGAACTGCAATCAGATGGTGAGTTGTTTACTGTTGGATGTTGATCAAGTTGCATAAGCATAACGTAACATAAGCAATGTCACAGGGCAAGCTTGAATTAGCACTAACTTTATTATAAATGTGATAAAATTTCATTAAAAACAGAATCTAATTTCTTTGTGTTTACAAATTTACTGCACTAATTAAAATTCATATTAGTTAGGAATACATAAGTATTTGGTAGAAAAGCAATCTTTAATTTTATATTCTATTGGCTTTGCTCGCGTACCTCTAAGCAACTTTATATTTAAGTTATATCCTGTTTTTCAAACTGTTCCAGCTCCACACACTCGTTCACAAAATTTCGGAGTTTGGTGATTTCGGAGATTAGCGTGATATTTAAGTTGAAACTGGTTAGAGTGTCACAATGTTATATTAATGTACTAATGAAATAGAACGTGAATGAGTGAATGGAAAGTGTCGAGTTAATTATTACCATCATCCTCTCAAACTAAAGCTCAAAGTATTTTCTGAAATTTGTTTTCATGAACATATTCAGATTTCGATGAAAATTAATTTAATGATATTTTCATTCACCATTGGAGCAAGTCGTATCATTTAATGTATCATCTCACATAATGTGATTATGTGTAATTGTTGTTAATTGTAGTCATAATTACAATGAAAGGTAGACAGATTTTTAAATAGTTGATATGTATCGGAAGGCGAACGGGTTCAACCACGTGTTGCACGCGATGTTCCCGAAGCAAGCGCCTGCGCATGCGCACACGGTGTCCCACACGCTCAAGGAGATGCGCGACGCGGCCGCAGCGGCCACAGATCGCGCCAAAGCCAACGTCCTCTCATCTGTCAATCGAACATAACAGGACTAGGGCTCCACCAAACGTACCAACTTTTCATCAAAGATTACATCGCAGATCCATTTCCATGACAAATGACCGGCGAAAGACCCTGCACATGGAGAATAGAGATAAGGTGAACCAGCTCTATGCATGAAATAGTGTCGATTGGCCGTCATTAAATAGGAGGCACTGTATGGCGCTTTATTTATGGTGGTTTCGTGAACTACGCAACCAACCAATCATACCAATGCTGCACAAGCGCCATTCTGGTTAATTTTTGGACCATTATTTAAGGGTTGTAACTTGCTAGTTTTTTTCAGTTTAAAACCCACGTAAGTTAGTCCTCCATACCTCTATTCTTCATGGTTCAACACAAAAGAAAAGATAACCTAAAACTTGTGTGAATAAAATGAGAGTTTTATTCCTAGTGTAACCAACAACATGTAAGTTGTAATGAACTTGAACATTTTATCCACAAGCTTCGATAGAAGCAACGAAGCCGTAGGATTTACAAAAAGAACATTAAAGAAAAGACTTCTTATGCGGTGTTTAAATAATGCATGTGTAGTGTTAGATCAATAATAACTTGTTCTATTGGGGGTAAAGGAAATAATATTTAAAATTGATGTGTTTAAAATAATGGTGTTACTGAAACATGACTATGAAATTGAAAAAAGAGATTTGTGTAGCTCTGCGATGGTGCTACAAGTTGCTCTGGTGGTTATATAGCAAACTTTTTTAAATCTCTTTGGATGAACCGTTTGCATATCTACAAATGTTTCGGTTTTTAGCTCCTTATAAATTTGGTAACCATTTTCACGATTTTCTAAGAACAAATTGGTATTACGCCAATATAGTTTTCAATGTGGTTACCGAAAATACCGGATAGCCCCGCATGTACTCTCGCATAGAAACCTGTTTAAAGCATGTTAATTAAGTTAGTTGGAATGATTAGATAACAATCGTCTGCATTTCTGCATCTAAAAAAATTATGATAAAGGTGACGGGAAAGTGATGGATATTTGTAATAAGAAAAACAAACTGTATACATTACAATGGTTTTAACCATACGAGTGTACCTGCGCATACGCCGAGTCGCCCTACATTTTAAATTTACACAACTTGGTTTAAGACTAAGACTTAAGTTATTATCTGAAACTCATCTAAATCATTATTAAAATACGTGCTAAGCATTTGAATGCAATTTTTATTTTGACTTGCCAGTATCACATACTGTCGTTAGATGACGCAGTTTTGAATAAATTAAAGTATGTATATGACTTTTTTTTGTTCTATGTATTTTCGTCATCGATTTTCATTTCTTCTTCAAATCAAATGTGGAACCTTTTAGGCGTCTTTCAGTAGTTATTAATGAATTAAAGACAATTCACACCACATTTGCTATTAGTGTTGTAAAAATATAAAATTTAAATAACGAATAATTCAGGTAATGTGCCTGTCTGTAATTCCTTTATTTAAAAGTTCTAACTAGCTTAAAATAAGATTGTTCACAACTGAATATGACAATTTCCGAATAGTTTAAAAAATAATAAAAATTTAAGTGAATTTTATAAAAAAAAAGTTTATGCTGTTTTAAATAAAAGAACTACAGAATTCATTATTCATCTTGGTTACAAAATTTTATAGAATTTTGTCCACGATAAATTAAAAAAAATATTGTAAATTTTAATTTTAGACTTAAGGTTTTATTGGAACTCGTCTACTTAGTAGAATTTGTCTATGTACTTCTCTCTTCCTATAAATATTATACTTAATGTACTACGAAATTTGTGTAAATCTAATCAAAATTCATTTATAATGAAATTATCTTAATACATTATTATAAATATTGTTTTGTAAACAATCAAATTTGTATTTATATTTTCACTGCCTTATACATATTATTGTCTTTGCTACTTGTACCTTTCGTTAGCGCATTCCATCTGTGGCGAGTTTTAGTGTTTCAACGGTTTTTAGCCTTTCTTGGCATTTTTAAACCTTTGCAACAATTTGACTGTACATTTGCGTGAAGGCTCAAAAAATTAGTTCCAAGTTTTGTTTATTGGTAACTGCTAATGAATATTTTCACCACAGGGAGCTGATGATATGCCTCGATATAAAAAGGTTATATATTCATTAAAGTCATTGCCTACATGTAATTTATGTATTGTTTTAAAATTAAGACTTAATGAATGGCATAATATTATTTGTTGGATGAAGAAGTAGGTAATAAAAAAAAATGCAATAAAGATTATGGTTGAGTAATGTTGGTAGTTTTATTTAAAGTACTGTCTTGTGGACAATGCTTTTTCTTTCTTTTGTAATAAAGTGGCGGGCGAACAGACAGTTTTTTTTGGTAGATTAAGATATACAATGTTTGTAGATTATTTATTATTTAAAGCAGCAGACCAACAGTCCAGTCGATATTAACACGTTGCCTGTTAGCACAAGGAACGATATAGGGGTTGCAAATGCGCTGCCGACCTTAATAGGATAAGGAGTGGAGAGAAGAAATACGAAAACATAACAGCACACATGCGGTTACTTTATTGCTTTTTCTTGTAAGGAGTTGGTTACTGTCGCCAAACTAGATGTGCTTGACCATTTAATGACTGCAAAACGCAATGTGCCATGTCGGTATTAAAAAAATCAGTTCAGCTTTACTCGTATTAATCTGCATTCACAATGAAAGCTACAGTATTTTTTTTATAAGAAAACGGGGCGGGGGCGCTTCAGTGGCTTATAAACACAAGTTACACCAGAGGGTTGCGAATGAGCTGCTGAACCTGATGAGGGAAGTTTTACATGCTAAAGGGTGGCAAGCAAGCAGAAAGCTCTCTAGATAGGTGGTTATAATTTTTTTAAAATATGTCAAGGTCGTCAGGCAATCTGACGGTCCACTTGATGGTAGGTGGCTACTGTCTCCTATAACATAAGCGACGCCACAGGTGTTGCAAGAACAGTGCGACCAAAATATGATGAGGAATAGTGAAACATGCTCTGGCATCCTTTACTCACTAACTGAAACAGCATGCTGTTATTTCATTGTCTTCTGTAAAACGGTGGTTACTGCCTCCTTTACCCCCCCCCCCCCCCCCCTATACAAAATAAAGAGAAGCAGACGAAGTTGTGTGCAACAGCTAGTTCAATAAAGAAAATACGGCATTGCTCTCGATCTATTTATTATAAATTCAAGCTACATAAGCAAATAAAAGTTATTATTTAACTCTGATGGCAGCCCTGAGTCTGGCACTTCTACTTCGTGGATTTCTTTCAACTTCTTCCTCAGTCGGTACTACAACATGTTTATTGATAGCCAACCATGATGAATCAAGAAACTGATTTATTGTGTCTTGATCTTGAACTAATGTAGGACTCAAATATTTCAAAGGTATAGGATTAGCAGTCGCATTTATTATGTTGCCCGCTATATGTCTCTTTACAATTGTATCTTCGAGCGAATGAAAACATATTGTCACAAGTTTCCCATGTATTTTTAAATAGTGTTTCGCTAAAACTATTCCATAGTTCAATTCGTTTAATTCATTGTTTACAAATATGCGGAGAGCTTGAAATACTTTTGTCGCATTCGACTGCGGACGCTGCAGTTTATCCAGTCTTGTCTCATCAGGGCAGCAAGAGTTTACAACTTCCACTAATTCTTGTGTTGTTTCAATATTCTTTATCATATACCTGGCTTGTATAATGGTTTGTGCAATCTTAGCAGCCTTTTTCTCCTCACCGTATATTTTAAATATCTTATAAAGCTCAGGTTCTGTCGCCGTCGCTAAAACTTCTCTGGCTGATATCTGATTTGGATCTCTCCGTGCATCCATTCTCATATCGAGATATCCGTTTTTGCTTATTGAAAACCCCCTTTCTGCATTGTCTAATTGCATCGAGGAACAACCAAAATCAAATAAGATACCATCTATTGATGTCTGTTTTATACCTTTCTCTTTTAAAAGATTTGGTAGCTCACTAAATTTTCCCAATAATGGTGTGACTCTGTTCGGATACTCTTCTGATAATTTAATTGCTTTTTCATAGGCCGTAGGGTCCCTATCTAAAGCTATTAGCTTACAATCGGCGGATTCCAAAATCTTCCTTGAATGACCACCCGCACCAAATGTCATGTCAATGAATACTTCATTGTTTTTAGGGTTTAAATGATTAATGGATTCATTTAGCATTACAGGTGTATGATCTTTGTATTCTTCAATAGTTGTGCTAAATTTGCGCGGAAGAAATGTCCGCCTTAAACATTTTAGGTGTCTGGTATACATTATTCTTTTTTGAGAAGTTTTTTAAAGAAACCTTTATTTTCCTCTTTCAAATACGTCAACACTTCATCAGAAAGAATAGAATTGCACTCTTCGGGGCTAAGGCCTGTAGCGGTACTGTTTGTTCGCCTTTTATATTTATTTCTGTAATGGTTATCTGCAATTTTATTCAAAGAGTTGAATTGTTTGTTACAATTTTCGGTATCTAAACTTTGTTTGTCTGTTTCATAAGCAACTTTAACCATGTCACGTATGTATTTACCGAGATCTCTGGAAACCGAAAGTAACAAAAGTACAATATAATGCAAAATATAGCTTAAAAATAACCTAAAAGTTATAAGCAAAATATAGCTCACCTGTCCCCTTTACTGACGTCTAAGGGCCACTTTGCTATAAGTCTGGTAAATTTTTTATATTGTGATGTCATAGTAGAAACCTTTTAAAGCATTTTGTTGAATTATAGCTCTTCTGAAAGTATATTACATAAATATCTTTTATTTGATTAAAAATATACCAATTTGCCAATGCCAATTACCAAATGTCATAACATTGATAGTAGTTAAACGTCAATTTGAAATGACAGCACAGACTATCTTACCTTCTGTAGCACTACCATGAGTTTATAATGACAGAACTCGCTAGCGAGTGCGTAAAACATTTGTATGGAAAAATGTACAGCGCCTCTACCGGTCACTCAAAGAACTAAATTCGGTAGTATGAGTTGCACAACTTGCAAAGTAAAAAACCTATCGAAACCGTAGTCGCTAGCGAGTAACGTGTTGCAGCATTTGCTATACAAATCGGTACCATGAGTCAGAAAATCGACAGACGCTCTCGAGAAATACCGTAACTATAGCGGTTACGTCCCTCACTAGCATAATGAAGCGTGAAAACTCGTGAATATATTTTTATATACTCTATATTCGTGTTATTATCGATGAAGTGCTTACTTATCTATTTTTTAAATAATGCCTTATTTATTAAATAGAATATATTTTGATGTGGTAGTTGTAGAAACGGCCGAATTAGAGAGTATACCTACACAAAATTTTCAAAAGATGTTTTAAGGCGGATATGAGAAGTTTTAGTGCATCTAATTTTTATGTGGTAGATAGGTTATAGGTTTTGCCTACTTAATTAGCTAAAATATGTGATTAATTTGTGGTTTTGGACATCTTCTAACTTTGACGATTTTCAAGCAAAATACACAGTACATAAAATTTAAATGTACTTCTTGGAATAATAATTCCAAGAAGTATAATTCATTCTAATATGTACAAAATACAATTGTAAATAAAACCAAGGAATTGTAAAAGTATTATTTATTTTATTTATTAAACCATGGTTATGACCATAGAACATGCATAGAACATACACAAGGTGTTACGTTTCTTTTATATTAACCTATGTAGAATTAAATATATTTTTGTAAATTTCAAATCAGAATTTTTTTATTTCCGTAACAAACATTTTTGTAACAAGTAACTAGTTAAATTCTTAATTAACTAACATAACAAATAATAAAAGGGTTGGTCGTATATTCGGAGTAACTGGCTGGACAGGTACCTCAGACGTGGCTGACAAGAGGTTCATCTTCTCCAAGTTCGGCAGACTGCCCACCTCTCAGCAACGTCTCAGAGCTGGTTCCCTGTCTGTTGTAATCTTCAGCTGTAAGAAAAATTAAAACACTTCATTCACACAATGAAATTTCTATGTCAACTATGAAACTAGTGAATGCAATGAAATACAGCACATTATCTTGTAGTAAAAGTGTAAGACACACTCGGACTTTTATTGTAAAACCTGTTGCAAATAACAAATATTTGGTTATATTTTTATATATTTGTCCCATTGCTGCATAAATAATCTGTTATACAACTCACAATTGAAAGTATAATATTCAATAAATATAGATTAGAAATTATTTCAATTAGAGAATTTCTTAACAATACATAAGTATTTTACATTCTTATATTTTTCCATACCTAAAATCACATGAGAAAACATTACAACTATTAGATTTTTAAGAGGGTTGCAGATAGGTTAGTAATTATTGAAAGGGCATTCATTTTTCCACTTATTATAATTTCAATGGCAAATATTTTTATTTTAGCAATGGAATGTGAGTTTTGTGCTCATTTTGTTGTACTTTGTGATTATGCGAATTCGCAACAACTTTACAAAATAAACTTAAGTTTAAACTTACCTCTTCATATACTCCACCATCAAGTTGAATTGTGTGGCACTAATTCTAAGCATATCGTGTTATTATAAACTTAATTACATTAAACGTAAGCAAAAATATTTCGTAAAATTTAAATACCGACTGACTGATTGAGTGACAGTAACCGTATGACGTAACCATCACAATATATCCTTCTCTGTCTTTCAAGTGTAGTTAAAAAGAGATAGCTTTATTAAGTGTGAAGCTAGACACATACGCAGCGTATACCAACATGACGATAGAATACTACATAAACAATCGAGTTAACGTTAGCGAGTAAAGTAAACTTTAGCGAGACTCATGGTGCGACTTATATTGAATACTATTCGATGCTCGTTTACTCGCTATCGACTAACGTAAAGTAATGGAATATTTCGATAGCAACTCATGGTAGTGCTATTCCGATATACCCTAAACGCTAATGTCTTGTTAGGACGCTCATATGCATCAGAGTTAGATAACGACGACGTGTCAAGAAAGCGAAAGTAGACATGGTAACGTGGTTTGAAATTCACAAATGCATACAGATAGAAACAGAAAAAAAAAATTACCACATGTTTTTTATTTTACCCATTAATACCAGGCACTATTGTCTTGTCAGGCTGCTTATGGCGGACACTATTAGAAAATTATGGGGCAAGCCTATGTCCAGAGGCTTCCCCTGTGGTCATAGACTCTAGACATAGGCCATATTGCCCGACTATTTCCCAATCCTTTGGAGACGTTTCCAAAAGTACCACCGCCTGGAATAATCTTCCTATAAGTTAACTTGGAGTAGTGTCGCGTCCCAATTGTGTGAAACTGCCAAGAAGCCGGCATCTCCAACGCGTAGGAAGACAACAGGAAGGCGTCTCCCGTGAATCACTCCCGAGTTCGCGAGTAACATCCTTACTCATTCATTAACGCCTAAATAAAGTCGGTGGCTCCACTATTACCGTCGCGTCGTCCGCATTATATTGGCCACTAAACCGCCGCTGTGGGGCGCCTATTCCGAACATTGCTTTCGGAAACCCTCACATAAGCATAATATCTTTACTTATTTCATAAAATGAACATTAGCACAGATTTTATTTTGGCACATTTTATTTTATGTTGGCACAGAGTGCGCCCTCTACTATAATAGACAGTCCCCTATTATTAACGCCTGACGCAGGAGGGGTGTTGTAAGTTCAACTTGTGTTCTCTCTGTGGCATCATAGACATAGCTCCCAGAAGGAGGGACCGATTTTGATTCTTTCTTTTTATATTAGAAAGCTAACGTGATCGAGATGGCTATTTATTTTTTATTTTTTGATGTTAAGATCGGCAGACAGGCTGAAGATCCACTTGATGGTAGGTGGATACCGTCGCCTACAACACAAGTTAACGCCACAGCTGCTGCAAGTACGCTGCCGACTACAATAAGATTAAGAATAAGGGATTGGATAGGAAAATGGGCTGTGGCATCCTTTACTCACTCACCGAATCACAACAATACACGTTATTCACGGTGGTCTTCTGTAAAGGGGTGGTTACTGCCGCCAGACGGGCTGCCGAAATGAATGCGAAACGCAGTATGCCCTGCCACTACTAAAACTTATGAAGACCTGTTCAGACGTTTGAAGGTCATCAGCTCATTTCCGAGTTGGTGAAGGGATCTCACAATTTTTTTAAAATGTTTTTTTTTAGGACGATCTTAATTGGCCGACAGGCTACCGTCGCCTATAACACAACGCCACAGGTGCTGCAAGTGCGCTACTGACTACAGTAGGATTTAAGATAAGGGATTGGGAGGGGATAGGGAAATGGGCTCCGGCATCCCATACCCATACTCACTCACCGAAACACAACAGCACACGTGCTGTTATTTCACGGTGGTTTTCTGTAAAGGACGATTACTGGCGCCAGATGGACTACCCAAATGAATGCGAAACGCAGTGTGCCCGCAGGTTCGATTGATTTGAAATTTTGGTGTAGGTACTGTTACTTCGGCGTAATTTCTATGACATGGTAACCATGACCTAATGCTGCAGCATCCAGTAGTCTGCGATATAAGTACCCAACTCCTCACCAACTTACGGCAGACATAGCGTGTTTGGACTCATTAGAATTGTCTCAGTAGTATGGGTATTAGGGCTTTTTGCCCCCATTTATTGGGGAAGATTTTCTTTTAATGCACGACAACGCTCATGTGCACATCGTAGATTAGTTACGGAGTACCTTGGTGCCGTGAGTATAGCACGACTACCATGGCCAATTCGCAGTTCGGACCTAAATCCTATCGAAAAAATTTGGGACAATCTTAAAAGGCGGGTACAAAGTCGGGTTCCGGCTCCGACCTCCATTAATGAGCTGAATATTGCCGTGGTCGAGGAGTGGGAGAACATACCGCAGTCAGGTATTCTAGACATAATGGATAGTCTTCCAATCGACTGGAGGAGGTCATAAGAGTCAGAGGAGGCAATACTCGTTATTAAAATTTAAGTTTTTAATGTGAACAAAAAGTTTTAGTTTGTTTATCATCTTTGTTTTTGTTTATTAATCTGTAATTTCAAACTTTTTTTCATTATTAAATAATTGAAGCAATAGTAAATTAATTTTTTTTTCATCTGAAACTATCCAATGGCCAAGAAAAAATCATTCCAAAATATTTTTTTTAAATTACATCGGAAAATTTAAGTAGGCGGTTAATTGTGCCTCTGGGTGTATTTTACTAGTTATTAATTTTAACAAATTCTTTTTACTTAATTCCTTTTCTTATAAAGACTTTTAAATAAATTTGTGACTTAATAAATATTTAAATATTAGAAACCTCGATTAGAGGTTGTCGCTGATATAACTATGATTTTTTTTGTTAAATGTGGGATCAGAAGAGTAGATAAAGTCTAACTTAGTTGCATCTATCTTAAAACGAATTATTACTTACCTAACATTAACGGATAATTTATAAAATAATGTATTGCACTTGTAAAACACATTAATTTGGAGACTCGTGAATTATTGGACTAGGATTGGACATTGTGAAGCTTGGTACTATCTTGTCCGGTGTGGTACTACCGGAGGAGGCAACTCTGAAGTGCTGGGTCCTACGTCAGTGATCAGGGTTTAGAACCCTTCATTATTAAGAAAACACTTATGAAATTGCCGTTTTGTTAAACTGTCTATTTCGTATTGTATATAACACAATTTAATTTACATAATTGTTACAAATTTCATATAACTAGCTGATTCGACAGTTGTTGCCTATCAATTTCATATTCCGTCCAAAATTTTCGACTTTCGATTTTCCAATTTTTTTTTCATACAAAATTTTTACTAACAGATAAGAACGTAACAAAAAAAAAAACAGCCAAATCGGTCGTCTCAAGTGATACTCCGTCATACACGTGGCAATGTTTTTAATGTTATGTTAAGATCAACAGACAGGCTGACGGTCAACTTGATGGTAGGTGGCTGCTGTCGCCTATAACACAAGCAACGCCACAGGTGCTGTAAGCGTGCTGCCGACCATAGCAGGATAAAGGATAGGGAACTTCTAAGGATAAGGAAGCGATAGGGTATTGGGTTCTGGCATTCTTGAATCACTCAGCGAAACACAACACAACACATGCTGTTATTTCACGGTGGTCTTCTATAAAAGGGCGGTTACTGCCGCAAGACATGCTGCCCAAATGACTGTGAAACGAAGTGTGCCGTGTCACTACTTGATAAATTCAGACCAGAGCCAACTTTGAAAAATTATTTCCAAAGTTGACCCTGCCGGGAATCGAATCCGGACCCCTGAGACAAACCACTCGATCAATGAGCTCATCAATCAGATATTAGAATCAGGAGGTAAATCAGAAAGAAGCTTACGGTGATATACCCTTGATGTAGTGATCTCAGGACTTCTTCATATGATGTTCAATTCTGTTCTAATAGACCGTCATTGAAACATATTAGTCTCTTCTTCTGACAGTGGAACTTCACTGAGAAATGAGAAATTTCACTGAATCTTTTAAAAGATTTTAAGATCTTTTAAAAGTCTAAATGACCGAAAGCGTAGTTGCAATTCTATTGGTTGCCAGGCCTTATTTTAAGTAACATCGTTAATTTATCAGGAAAGAAAAAAATTACTTTTTTCTTTCCTGATAAATTAACAGGATTAACAGGAAAGAAATAATTAACAGGATTAACAGGAAGAAAATCTTTCCTGATAATTTAACAGGAAAGAAAAAAAGAATTCAATTCGAAAGTCTTATTACGATTACTCGTCTGATTTGCACATAAAGCATCTATAGATTTCTTATTGCACTTTCAGTAGTGAGAGATTTTTGTTCAAGAAAATCAACATTTCCCTGTCGCGCGTAGGGTTGTGGACTTGTAGCCAAACTTTTATACTACACTACAGCATTGCAGTGTTAAGTTTATACTGCCTTTTTATGTCGCGACTGCTGCTTATCAAGCTTTGTAAAGAAGCAATGTATGCGATATATTTATAGGAATGCCCAACTATAGGATAAGTGGTAAAAGGCAACGCTGAACGTTACAAAGTGTGAGCCTTTTGTCTAGATTAAGGAATGTTTTGTACATTTCGATTATGCGATCGTTGGCATAATAGGGGATCGGACAGTAGTCAGATTAAAATCTAAAATGTACTTAGAAAGAAAATATATAATTTTTTACGATTATTTATCGAATAATAATTTAATATAATTCATTTAAATATTTTTAAATGAAGAAATAAAATTTTATTATTTACAATATTTTTAATCTATACTTATGCCAATGCAGCTGTTTTGTTATGATATGACCACAAATGACGTACGCGCTCTCAGATGAACTATCGTGGCGTTTTGGCGGCATTTTCAAACAAACAATATTAAAACATGATTTTGAGTACCTAAAAGGTTATAAATAAATAAAATAGTATTTTTTATGGGAATAAATATCCATGAAGATTAATTTAAAACACTTTCTGAAAATTTGTCCGGTCCCCTATTCTGTTAACTTGATTGCGTATTTATTGTTCCATTTTAAAGATTGCATTTATTGATTCATTTGAAGTGATGTAGGTAGGTACTAAAAATACTCTTAGTCTGCGATTCGATTATCCTACTAGCGTTTCGGGTAAAAAAATAACTTTAAATTATGAAATGATAAATGTCGGTTTTAGGAAAATTTTGCAGATTTTATTGTTCATAGTTGAGTGAAAAGCATGGGACAGTTTTCATAATGTGAAGATTATTGTATTAACATGTAAGTAACTGAAACAAGATGGCTCTTTACTTAGTTACTTTACCAAGCACATTTTTGCTTATAATTTTGTTTTGGTTTCAATATATTTCTATAGTAATTCAATATTGCACTAATTACTGCCTTTTTACTTAGATTTTAAGTTATCTTTTGCTCTATGAATAATCATAATTAATAATTATGTACGCATGTGTTTTCCAATTGTAAAAATACTACGAATATTGTGCATTTGAAAATTTAAAATGGAAGAGGAATCGATTATACACTATCTATTAAACTAATCTGCTGCAATAAAAAGTCATACACAGATTTGAGAACATAATGAACAGTTTCAAAAGAGAAAAAGTTGAGTAGTTAAGGAGGTAACAGACAGACACAGTTACTTTCACATTTATAATATTAGTATAGATGTAAAACTACTAATATCTTTTTATTTTTTTATATTATTAAAGGCGGCAGACAAGTTGACGGCCCACTTGATGGTAGGTAGCTACCGTCGCCTAAGGACACAAGCAACACCAGGGGGGGTACATGTGCGCTGCCGACCCTGCAGGTATTTGTTTACTGCTCCCTTGAAGAGGCCCATTTTGCAGCTAGATGGAAACACCTTAGAAAGTTCGCGCGTCCGTGGGATAAAGATTCTACTCATCCGAACTGCGCGCACAGCGGCGCTTTATCCAAGTAAGGCGGATGAACTTCGCATCTATGGCCCGCAGTGCCATACTTATCCGAGCACTCGTCATTGAACGGCCGGTAGAACACACATAGAGAGGCTACATCTCTTCTTAAACTAAGTGGTTCTAATCGTTGCTGTATGAGAATTGGATCGTCAACAATTCAAACAATTCTACGCTGCAAGATGTCAAATAGATCTAGCTGGTAGTTAGGCGCGTCAGCCCAGAGGTGAGAGCAGTACTCCAGACATTGACTGAGCACCATTTTATTAATCGCAATGTTGAAACTCCACCTTAACCGTAGGGCGGGCGGCGCGCGCATCCAGCCGCCATTTCTAACTGCAGATAGTCACAGCGCGTTCTACTCGCGCCATGCAACAATCAGTTTAACTTAATTATATAATACACGTCTTAATACCGACATTTTTTGCTTTTATGACAGTGTACTGTGTTCTCACGTTAGTTTGAGTGATAAAACTCTGTTCCGTGTTTGTGTTTAGTTAAATTTCGACGTGTGTTTCATCGTCCGAGCCAGACAATCGATGGTTTTAACTTAGGTATGAGTTTTAAGTATATACTCTTGTGTTTTCAAGCACACGACACACTCTTTTATGTCTGTGTACTGTCAAAATTGTAGTTTTACGGGGAGGTTTCTTTGTTTAGCAAAGAGTATTATTAATAAACTCTTCCGGTTGGTAACACAGATTATAATATTGTTACAGAAAATATCGATTTGTTGGTATTCGAAATAGTTTTTACGAGGTTTTGTTTAGAAGTCTCTATCGTTCACAATTATTTCATGACTCGTGTATACAATTAGTTATTTTTTTGCTTGACATTAATTTATTGATATAATTAATATTGTTTTGCAGAAGAGAGACACGCATTGCACGTTTTACAAAGTAACTCTTAGAGCATCAGGCTCAGACAGTTTTATTTTAAACTAGCTGTTGCACGCGATTTCGTCCGCGTCTCTTTATAAAAATATTACCTATAGCTTTTTATAGCTGAAATACTTTTTAAAATCGGTCCAGTAGTTTTTGAGTTTATTCATTGCAAACATACATTTGTATAGAGGGGGTAAGGGGGGGGGGGGGGTGAGTAGCCTATGTTACTCGCTGATATGTAGCTTTCTATAGCTGAAATAATTTTTAAAATCGGTCCAGTAGTCTTTGAGTTTATTCATTACAAACATACATACAAATCTTTTCTCTTTATAATATTAGTATAGATTAGATTTTGCTCGCTATTTCGTCCGAGGCGATTTTCAAAGGCGTTGAAACATTCAATCATTCTTTATTGCTAAATTTTTGCTAATTTTTTATATTTGCTAATTCTAAAATTTTAATAAAAAATATATATATATCTATTTCCAAAGTTTTTAAGAAAGAAAAGTAAGCAAAGCATAAATTATTTTGCGTTTGTAAGTAATAAATTGAGACCATCTGCCATCAGAAACCCGCCTAAAAGACGCAGAAGACCGCCCTGAAAATAACAGCATGTGCCGTGTTCTGTTTCGGTGTAGTAAGGGATGCTAAAGTCCATTTCCCATCCCTTACTAATCCCATATCCTTTATCCTACTGAGTTAGGCAGCGTAGTTGCAGCATCTATGGCGTTGCTTGTCTTAAAAGCGACGGTAGCCATCTTCTATCAAGCGGAAGGTCAGCCTGCCAGCAAACTTTTAACTTTAAAATATCTGTTTTAAATATTTGAAATCAATGTCTCTAATACATTTAGACTCAATGAACTATAACGTCAATCAATGTATATAATACGTATATATAACCATGTGTATATGTACTCTGCATAACTAAAATATGTATAACTATATATTTTTACACTTGCAGCTTAAAACGGATACGATTTTAAATCGCATAAAAAAACCCAAAAATGAATAACTAAATAATAATGACAATAAATAAAAACGGGACAAGTGCGAGTTGAACTCGCGTGAAGAGGGTTCCGTACGATGTTACCTATCATGTTTTTTTAAATCTACGCACAATATTGAGTGATTTACCATGTTATTTTATTATCATGGACTTCTTACAGGTTTTCCTATAATCTATAAGTAGAAAACTAATTTCTGTATTTTTTTCAAAATTTTAGGTTCAGTAGTTTCGGAGATGGGGGGGGGGGGGGAATGGTCAATTTTCGTCTATTTTCTTGAGTAACTTGGAAACTCTTTATTGTAAAATTGCAAAAAAATATATATTTAAGATCTTCACAACTTTTTTTTAAAATTTTCCACCTTCCGCCCAAAAATGACCTCCCATATACAGAATTCATCTATTCACGTCACACCTCTGCGTTTGGGTGACAGAAATTGATATGTGTACCAACTTTCAACTTAATCGGTCTAGTAGATTCGGAGATAATTGACTGTGACGGACGGACAGACGGACACGCGAGTGATCCTATAAGGGTTCCGTTTTTTTATTCGGACGTTAGTACTATTATTATTAGTACTAATATATTATATTAAAATAATATTAACTTAATTTACTTTTATTGCGACTTTTATTGAGCTTTTTATAAATTTAAATTGATAATTTTTTTTTATTGTACTTTTTAGTCTTTTTATAAAGTATAGATTTTTGTTAAACTAGCATTTATATTAATTACTAGCTGGTTACAGCGACTTCGTCTGCGTTGAAAAATAACGCATTACATGTTTATGGCTGTGGCGACAGTGGCGCCCAATTTTTTCGGGAACCTAACATTTTTCCAGGATAAAAAGATAGTTTATTACCAGGATATGTTAATCCATGTAATAAACTATCTGTTATTACATTAGTTTTTACGCGAAAGAGTAACAAACATACTTTCATCCATCCTCACAAACTTTCGCATTTATATCAATAGGCATGATGACAGATTGTAATGTATATACACGTCTATCATATCCGAAAAACAATATTTCAGCAAAAAACTAAATTTCAACGCGAATTATTGAATGTTTTTAAATCTATTTTGAATTACGCGCGAAAACGCTCTTAGGTGTCATGGCGTCGCGTCTGATGAACCGTGACGTCACCGACATCTCATCAGATTTTTCATTCTGTCAAAGCAAAGTCAAGCAATACGATGGCACTTACCTGGGCGTGACGTCATTAGCTCTGATTGGTGTTTCAGTTAACATGGCCGAATGCAGTTATTTATACTTCTATTTTATTGAAAATCTTATTAATCTCAATTTTAATACAAAAAATGAGTAATTTTTTAGACTACTTTCAACATATATTTTTCTCCAAAACCATTTATTCTTTGATTCTTTAATACCGTCATCATGCCTATTACGAGTAGTAAGATATTGATTTATACAAGCAGCGTGTACAGCAATAAATGATTAAATAATGATATTCCCATTGAAAAATACACGTCAGTGGCTGCATGATTGAACGTATGTATTTATGCGTGTGTCTACAAGGTACTTATTATTATATAATATAATATAAATATATTGTCCGAAAGATTTCCATATTTTACAGAAAGCTAAGGTTTGCCCTAGGAAAATAGCATTCTAAGTCCATAGTTTTCTATTTAGAAGTTGGTTCTTTAAGTCAATTTAAATACAACTGGTTACTGACCGCGGATATATCCGGAAAGGACTTTATTTTAGACTGTCATAGTCTAAAATAAAGTCCTTTCCGGATATATTTAGACTTTATTTTAGACTATGACATACTTTTGCTCCGAACTTCGTCCGGGTACCTTTATAAATTACTAGCTCACCTAGCTGTGCCCGCGACTTCTTACGCGTGGTATTCAGAATAGCGCGTAACTTTTTATTTGTACAAACGGTCAAAGATAATAAAAACTATTCTAAAACTAACTGTTTTTGACCTCGGTAGCATTATACCACATAATACGCAACGTGTACAAATTTTTTTTTGAAAAAAATATTTAATCGTATATATTTAATAAAATCGTAACGGCTCGTTTACGATTTTATTATATGCATAGATTATTATTAATAATAACAGTTTTTACAACTAAATATTAAATAATTACATATCTTTAATTAAGTGAGTAAGTCGGGTTCTATGAGAGTAAGTAGGGTTGTAATTTTAAAACTAGTGGTCGCCCAGTCATAGAATAAATAATAGTACTAACGTACAGAAGTTGCACTCCTTTGATCTTGAAGAAAGCCTCCGTTTTAATAGCCTACAGAATTAAGTAGGTACCGCGTTCAATCTAAAATGCACCTTAACGCCACGCCCGCGACAGTATGTAGTTATTATTTTGTGTTGCCTTTTGTTCTGAACATACATACGCCGCCTTCTCGAGTATAAGGGTTTATTACTTTGTCAGAAAATTAAAATAAAACACTCCAACTAAAATTTTAGAAAAAATTACCTATTCATTTTATAATATATGTTTACAGTTGTTTAACTTTAATGTAATAATTTCTAATGAATTTTTATGTTCTCTAATGTGCCTGTTATTAAATTTTAATGTTGGATAAATTCTGAATCGTACAAATAATTTTAATAAATATTCTGCTGGTAAGCATGAAATAAGATGAATGTTTCTCGGTGGCGATACAATATATTTGCTTGCATTTTTGTCATTTATTTTTTAAAGTTATTTAAAAATATCATTTCCAACTTCTTGATATATTACGTAAAACGGATATAAATTAAATAAACAACTCACAAAAATAATAGAAAAAAACACAGCATACGTAGTCATTTCAAAATAAACACGGAATAATTTTAGCTCACGAACTCACTATTGTTAGGTAATTAGGGATGTCACGGGTTCACGGCGACATTGTATTTTATAATACGAAGATATCATGTGTTAACTATATATGTAGTACCCAATGGTTTCAAGAATTAATTAATCAATAAATAAGTTATGTATAAAAATAAGTAAAATCTTACTTTTCGCAATCTTTCGGTAACGTAAAAAAAGATAAATTGGAGTTATTTTGTTTATTGCGACACCCGTCCACGCAACAGTTATTACGATTCGCCAATATTACGAACGGTGCAATGCAGTGTCTACCTGCTGATCTCAGAGGAATGGCACAGATTGGATTAATAGTACTAGGGGCAATAGTTATGTACTGATCGGCAATGAAAACATTCAAAGCAAAGTCTGTGACAAAGTGCGGACAAGTCCGAGACGACCGACCGACCACGCGTGCGTATGCATCATAGAGTAATTTTTTATACTATATGGTATGCATCACGCAGCGGCCCTGACTGACTTGTAACCTCGGGCTGCAGGGCGTTGTAGGTAGGTAATTATCGCTGTAGGTATGGACGAACGAGTGGCGCATGTCTGGCGCAGTGATCGAAATTAGACCGCAATAGGTGTATATGTATGTATATGCTTTAGTGCTTATAAAAATATACGTATTTTCTTAAGACAAGGACCAACATCAGACCGAATACAATTTTTACCAAAATGAGCGCAACCTAATAAGCTACCAATTAAGGTGAAAAATTGCACAACGAATTTTTGTAGCTTCTCGTCCGATAACCGAACATATTTAAAACTGGAAGGTCTTAAATATTGTATAAAATATGAAAAATGAAATAAAAGTAGCCGATTAAAACTTTAGTACAGAACTTTAGTTAATTAATAAGCTTAAAAAATAATGTAGTTGTAGCTGAAAATTTTTAGTACTGTGATGAGAAAGCTTTTTTTGGACAGTAATTATATTTTTTTTGTATAAATCCGTCCGATTCAAACTTTTTTAAATATAGTCTATTATGCTCTGTATTTTTAACTAAGTTTCAATTTTACTCTAACAAGTCAAATAAGCTTTTCTACTAAGTCCTCGCCTTAATTACTAACATAACATATATGTCGATATGATATGTTATAATGTCTGGAGATATCTAAATTTCTTTTAAGGGGATGTTTATTGCAACCAGAAGGGTAGCGTAGTTTATTATTGTGAAATGCAATGAGCTTTGAACTAGCAGCTGTTAAATTTAGATCTTTGATATCAAGGTACGAAGAATAATCTCAACTTCGAAAAGTAATTTCTATACTAGCCAGGAATCCAATCGTGCTTAAGGCGACGCCAGCCCTTAATAAAAAAAAATCCACTTATTTGTAACCGTTTTTTTTAAATTATCATAATAATTATAATTTAAAAAATACTCAAATTATCTGCAGGATATATGAAAGGGGATCATCATAATTGTTTTTTAAATTATATTTAATTATACACATAAAAAAATTACTAATTTGCGGTCTCATATCGATGTTGTAACCGTGCGATTTGCTTAATAATAATCAATATTTTAAATAGCCAATTCTTAAGAAAAATTTTAAGATCCACTATCTGAAGGCTCATCAAAAGAAAAATTTGAATTATACTATGTATTTAATTTTTAAATAGATATTTCCGAGATTTGCAAGTAGCGACTCCCCCTCAGCAGTCCCGTCAATTCAGTACAGGACGAGTATTGCGGCTGGAGTCGCCTTAATGATAAAGCATTGTGTTATTTCTCATTATTGTACAATAAAACGAGTCGCTGCAACTCTAACTGGAATAATGTCATTTTGTGCAAAGTTACAGGCTGAGTTTAGATCTGTGCTTCACGAACTTATATCATAAAGCAAACTTTAAAACCGCTGCACTGGTAACTAAATTGTATTCTGATATACTGCACGAAGCTTTGTCTCACTGATGACAATGTATGCGCCTCGAAGGATCACAAAAATTATGTAATTATTTACATTATGTCATTATAAATAATTATATTTTATTAATTTCGTAATTTATGTATGATTTTTTTTTCTTTTTTATTAGATCAGGGTAGCGCTTGACCACTATCTCACCTGATGTGAGGTGTAGATGTGGCCGAAGGTGGACCACGCTTACCCAGTAAATGCCCATTTACCCTAGTTTTGAAGACCCCGAGGTAGTAGTTCTGTGGGAACACAGACGCAGGCAATGAGTTCCACTCCTTAGCAGTCCGAACAAAGAAGGTGGAACTGAAACGCTTCGTGCGTGATCGAGGTACATCGACCACGAAGGGATGAAACCCCCGCCCACGCCTAGTGTTCCGCAAGTGGAACGGAATGGAATGAATCTTAAATAATTATTGCAGTTGGAGTATTATGCAAGAACAGAGGTTCACTAGCTTTTGCCCGCGCCTTCGACCGTTTTCTTTATAAGCCTATGTGTTGGTCTGACGTCTAATTAAAGTTAAATAGTTGATAGTTTTTAGTTGAATAGATTTTGTTTTAGTTATCCTTTTTTTATTAAATCCTTCTTTAAAAAACCAAACCTTGGCATTGTGTGAAAGTCCTGTCACTATTTTGAAGGTACATTATTTCAGATGGATATTAGGTACCTATAGTGATCGTCCAATTTCTCCCGGTACACTAATTAAATTTAAGGTTAAACTTTATTATTTTTTTAATTAAAAGTTTATTAGTTTGTGAAACAATAAAAGTAAAATTTAATTTTAAAAATAATTAACAACTAACTATTAATATTGAATAACTAATTTGAAATAAATCTGAATTATTATATAATGACTTTAATTATAGGAGAGTTCTTCACCTTCGCCACCTTTTGCGATAACAATGAATAAAAATATATGAAAATGTTCTAATTGCGACTACGATGTTTTGGCGTCTGTCCAAGATAAACCATTTGAATGAATCTGGATTTTTAAGTGTCCAATCAAAGTATGGAGGATGTTGGAGTGGCAGAGACGTTATTTCTTTTTAAATAGAATGAATGGAGACTTTAAAAACGGGGAAGATATAACATCTGTACCCTAAAAGAGAGAACTCTAGAACTACAGAATATCTATAGAAGTAATGAATTTAGCTTTACGAATTGTGTTATACTTTCTAATAGAAAAAGGCCTTTTTTACGACAGATACGTTCACATTTTCTTGTCACTCGGAAAGATATACTCGTATAACGGGACGGGGACATCCATAACATTATTTATCCTAATCCTACTAATATTATTAACTAGTTAGTGTCCGCTACTTTGTCTGCAATGAAAAATAAAATTGATGAAAAATAAAAAATGAAAAACTAATAGATAGAGCCTCTATACTACAATAGAATTAGGTGAAACCACAGAATAAATAATAGTACTAGCGTACAGAAGTTGCACTCCTTTCACATTCAATGTGAGCGACGGTAGGCAATTATATCACGGCACACACGGAGTGACAGAGGCCTGGTGAAACGGCGACATCTTTGGGTGCATAGTATGCTCCAATTTGGGTGATACACCTGTGCATAGCATGCTCCAATTTGCAAACCCTTGGGAACCCAAACACACCAATAGATTACTCTGTTGATAAATGAAAACCGCATGAAAATCCGTTTAGTAGTTTTTTGAGATTATCGCGAACATACATACAGACAGACGCGGCGGGGGACTTTGTTTCATATTATATAAGGAAGCATGCGAAATTTTGTATGCTTGTTCCTCAATAACGCACACATACAGATTAACATATAGGATTCTTGAAAAATGTTAGGTTCCCGAGGGAATGTTAAAAATAAAAAAATCGACGCCACAGCGATAAGGATATAGAAAGAAAGAAAGAAGAAAGAAAGACTTTTATTCACTGCACGAAAGACACTGACATTATATACAAAACAGGACAGAGATTAATAAAAAACGTGTGTGTGTTAAGTGTGTGTGTGCTGAGGTGCTAGACAAACACCTACAGCGCTGATTTTCAGCCAGCACCGTAATAACTCATATATTTAACTCATATATTCTCATATATTAACTCATATTTAACTCATATGTAAAATCAATCAGGCGTTATAACTCATATATTCTCATTATATTTAACGTGTACGAAGTCGCGGTCACAGCTAGTGATTTTATAAAGCAAAAATGCATCTGGACTGCATTGGACCCGATATTTTTTAAAACCCTTTTTATAGTCCGTATATAGATTGCCAGAATTTATTTATTACAAGATTATCATATTTTACTAGATTATTGAAAAAATTGTTAAAAGAAGTGTGTTATTATATCCAACTGTGACGCATGTATTTATCTCTATATATATAAAAACGAATCCCCATTTCCCTTGGTCACGGCATCACGCGTGAACGGGTAGACCGATTTTAATTCGGTTTACACCAATGGAAAGAGGGATAAACGGGGAATGTTCATATATATAAATTCGTAACATACCTTTTGTTTTTATTTCCCTGTAAGTTAAATTATACAAGGCGGAAGTCGCCTTGTATAATTTTAAAATTTGTAAAAATTATTATAAAGGTAACTGCGATATTAAAAAAAATCACCCTAACGTCACGCCTCGACGTACAGCAGTTGTATCTAGGAGGATGTAGCGAAACGCCTAGTGAATTATATTTTTTTTAGCAGAGCCTTGCACTATGGCGGGCCTTGTACAATTCTTTTGTTTCAACGTCTCCTTTGTTGTCTATTCAGTATCCAATATCCTTTAAAGTTCGCTAAGTCGAAAGTTGTACGGATTCGTTTCCCAAGAGCCCGTGTTGTTTTGTCACTCGCTGACTCGAGTTTTGTCCTTTTCGAAGCTTCTAAAATCTTGATATTGTTTTATCGTAAATCCGAACACTTGTTATAGTAGCGAACACTTTGAAATACATAAATGAATGTATACTATTGTATTATACAGAAACTAGTGAACGGATTCTGAAGAAACTTTAAGTATATATAGTTTATGTATCAGAACAACACATAGGCAATATTTATAAAAATACATAGGCGAAAGCAAGTTATATCGTATTTTTATGCTAAAAAATTAACTTCTGCTCGCATTTACGTGAAAAGTTAAATTTAAGTCAAAAGTTTTGTTAGGTTTTGCGTAAAAAAAGTTAAAAGTTTTGTAAAATTAATCTATTTTTTAATTGAAAGCATCGACGACCTTTTGACATAATTGATTTGACTAACTTATAATTATTGATGTCCAATTGACTTTTACAACTTTAAATTAATCAATTAATACTATAAGATCAAGAGGACTTTAATAAGTGTAAAAATCGTTTGTCCTATCAACGCATAGCCCAAAATAATAAGTCTAGAAAGCTGAAATTTGAAACATAGCTCTATTTTATAATGATCCGCTAAGAAAGGATTTTTTTTAAATCCGTCAACCGGAGGCAGGTCGCTAGTTATTTATGAAGCAAATTTGATTATTTTTCGTTTTTACACATCACCTCGCCATAAACTTAAAATATGCTTGATATTAAATCTATAGATACAATAAAATCGCAAGCGAGCCGTGTGTGTACATTGAAGATTATTTTAAAAAAAATTGTATACGTTGTATTTATGTTACCGAGGTCAAAAAAATAGTTTTTAGAATTTTTGTCTGTTTGTCTATCTCAGAAACCGCTTAGCCGATTTGAATGCGGTTTTTACTGATGTATTGTAGCAAGCTTCCCGTAACATTTGCTTGTTTCGTTTCAATCGGTTTACAAACAAAAAAGTTACGTGCTATTTTTTTTTATTTTTTTTTTATTTATATGTCGGTTCTTTTGATTAACAAGAGTAAACAGCAATGACAACTGTCAGTTGTCAACTGGACAGCGGGAGCGGAATGTCATTGTCGTGGACTCTGACACAACACCGAGCGCTAGCGCAGAGGCATCGTGGCCGATTATTACCTTACGAGAAGGCAATCGGTTTACATCAAGTGAATTGTGCTACGTGTTTGGTGGAGTGTTATCTGATTTGGTGTGATTGGCTGGTGGACAATGCGATCGAGGACTTATTTTGTGCCGATTATAGCGTTTGGTTTAGAATTACAACGCATGACCTAATGTTGAATTATATTCTCCGCGCCCGACTATTCGCGCCTATATGTCGTGATCGAATAATATGGAGACCAATGATAAAGAGGACCCTAATCATGTCCCTTCATTGCGGAGGACCCTAATAAAATCCCTTCATATATTAGGGAAACATACAATATTTTGATACACATTATATGTATACATACATACAAGAAAAACATAAATCAGCAAAGTTTCCACTAAGTTACTAAAACATATTATAATTTACAATACACCACAGAAAATTGGAGTTTGGAGTAAACATGTACAAAGGCAAACAAAAATAAACATAGAAAAGAAAGAGAAAAACAAACAAATAAACTGGTCGCTACAAAAAGAAAACTACATGAATATATTTTCGAGGGCCTGTTTAAGGCTTCGTTTATAGGCTCCTATAGGACAACTGAAAATATCTAGATCTAGTAAGTGTTCATTATAAAATTTGCAGGAGCGATGCAAAATTGTATTGCTAGTATATTTCCTTTTACAGAACTGAATATGTAATGAACACTTACGGCGCGAATTTATTCGAGGGCAACTCAAACCAATATTGCTTAATAAGAGCGGTGAATCAATATAATTATTTATAATCTTGTATAAAAACAGTATGTATAAAAATAGTAAAAAAAACGCTATACCGAAAGCCACGCGTACGAAGTTTCGGGCTCAGCTAGCATAAAAATAAAGGTGTGGCAGGGCATACAAACCATCCCCTTACACAAGACCATGGCAAAATAATAGTATTTCTGCTATTGTGTTTCGGCGAGTGAGTGATGCCAGAGCTCATTACCTTCTACTAACCTTACCTTCTTACCTTACTTCTTACCTTACCTTCTTCTTTACCCTTAATCCTACTAAGATAGGGAGCGCACTTGCAGCACCTATGGTGTCGCTTGTGTTTAGCCAACAAGTAAACCGTCAGCCTGGCTACCGACCTTCATATGAAAAACAAACAGACAGATAGAAAAAAAAAAGAGGCATTTATTGATATAATGCTAAACGATTTAAAAGTGTATAGCGAGATTATGCACTGCAATGTCTTATATACCGTGATAAGCTACAATGTCGCATGGTATGCACAATGGTGGAACAGTCCGCGATCCGGCAAACCGCTTTGGAATGGAATGCAATTTGGAATTGTCTCCGCTGATCCGGATTACTGCCTTCTCCAACATAAACACAACCAATATAGAAATAAAACCGTTCCGTTTTTATTTTGATATGAAACGAATTTTTCGAAGAAAAAAAAAACCATCACTAACGCTTAACACATCCAATCAGTATATAGCCATTTTATATCGTTTTTTTACCCGCGATACTCCCGCGTGACGCAATAAACTGATACAATAATTTATTCATTAAATAATTTTATGTGGGCGTAAATGATGAAAGTTGATAAAATCCACACATTATTTACATTGATTTATAATATTATTTACAGACAATTATTAAGAAAAAAAATATCAAGCACAAGTTTTCGACAGCTAAAAATCGGAGAACAACCACTCTCGGTGTCCGCGTTCGGTGTCGATTCTATCGAACCATACCGGAAAAGCCGTGCGTTTCCGGTTCAGAGGTCGTCACAGTTTCAAAAAAATACTTTTAATCGTCAGTCTCTTTTTCCAAGGTTACAAAAAAAAAGAAATAGGCAAGATGATGAAGATTGTAAGAAGAAACAATGAGAGAAACTCAGGATACCTAAATTTTTGTCATTTTTAATACCATATAATTCTAAACATAGTATGAGTTCAGAATACTTAGTTTAAACCGAAGCTAAATAACGAACCATTTCAACATAGTTTGGTTTTAGTTACACTTTTTTTTAAACAAGTTACTCTCTAATTATATCGGGAAATTTATTATAAAATAATAATGGAGACACCATTTTTATGCAACAATGTTATTTTTAAATCTAATATTGATTTGTAAATATGGATTTTTTTGTTAAATTGACTACTTAATATTTCTGTTTTTTTTTTAAATATATATAGTTTATATATTTAAAATTTATATATAGTTTAGTGTAAAAAAATATTATAACAATCGTTCTAAAATAAAAAGTTTTTATGAGGAAACCTTTGATATTGTTTAAAAGAATATTATATTGTAATGTTATTAATTTATAATTATACCTTATTATATTAGATAAAAATATTGTGTCCGGCTTGATATAATCCTTCGTGACACGCTGTACATACTTGATATATGATTTTGTGATTTTGTATATAAAAGAAGGTTGTGAGATTGTCACAACCCAAATTAACTTCATTACAACGGCACGTGGGATGTTTGTGTCCAGAAAAACTTATGGGATTAAACACACCGACGACATTGACTCACTAGTGATGCGACCAAAAGAGTATTGAGGTTATCTTGACTCTTTTCGGTAGTATATGTAAAACACCTTTTCTCGTTGCTACAAAATGTTAAACACATATTTGATGCATATTAGGTTGGGGAAAAAGTTTCTTCGCATTTTATATGAAAATTCAAGATATTCTATATAATATGTGCTATTTTGTTCGATGACTTTTTGCCATCTTGTACGTAGTGACACGATCCCGTTGCTGTAGAAATTTTGGGACTTCTGATTAAAAAAACGTGACAAGTAATTTTGGCAGTCCTATCTTGATGTTAACCTGACAATGCCTAAAGAATTCTGAAGAGACCGAAACAGGTGGAAATCTGAAGGTACAAGGTCAGGGCTGTGCATTAACACCTCCCAGCCAAACTATCTTAATTTTTGCTGAGTGGCTAAAGATGTGTGTGGTTTACCATTGTCGTGATGAAAGACCATACCCATTCTATTGGTCAATTCCTGCCACTCTCTCCCAACTTCTTGCTTTAATCTCATCAGTTGTTGGCAGTAGAGATCCGAATCTATGGTTCAGCCCGGCGGTAAAAGCTCCTAATGAACAATGCCCTTCCAATCCTACCATACACACAGCATTCATCTTATCACCTTATTGCGAGTCAACCCGGGTTTTAGCATAGTCTGTGAAGCCTGACCGACCTTTGACCACGATTTTTTTCGCACGTTCTTGTCATACGTGATCCACTTTACATTACCAGTTATCAATCTCTTAAAAAACGGTTAGGTTTCATTACATCCCAATAAAGTATCGCAAATGAATACGTGATTCATAAGGTTCATAAGAATTCTTTAATATCGAACTTTTTTGTGTGCTCAGCTTTTTTCAAATGGGTCAAAACTGTTTTGTGGTCAATTTCCAGTTCTTTAGATATATCGTGACTATACTGATATGCCGATCTTGCTCAACTTTTTCAAAAAGTGTTATCCATTTTATACGTAACAGGGCGACCAGAGCGAGGTGCATCTTTGACATCAAAATTCCCGGATTGAAAACTATTAAACCAACTTTG
Source organism: Bembecia ichneumoniformis (assembly GCA_910589475.2). Taxonomy (NCBI): domain Eukaryota; kingdom Metazoa; phylum Arthropoda; class Insecta; order Lepidoptera; family Sesiidae; genus Bembecia; species Bembecia ichneumoniformis. The sequence continues at coordinate 2,069,677 of OU342537.1, read as the reverse complement.
TGCTAACTGACACTGCATTAGGTCCATAAATATCACAATTTTTTTTTCACTAGCGTTGCATTTTCCTTTTTTGTAATAAAATTTTAAAATTTATAGAATTTCTTCATTAGATTCACTTATTTTGACAGAAAAAAAAACAAATGAAAAATAGCTGGAAGCAACATTTTACTAATTTGTTTCTTTTTTTGAAATGTAACCTTTTTAATGTCATCAAAACCAGCCAGATACAAATAGTACAGCCAAAGAGATTTAATTACAAGTTTATACACATTATATGCGAAAAAACTTTTCTCCCAACCTAATATTAGTTAAGGAACGGTTAGACAAAGTTTTATATATTTTAGTTGAACTTCCACATGTTTTATTTGACCTTATATTGAATTTTATTAACAAAAAAATTTATTGATCACACTTAGTGGGATAGATATGTCTCTACTTCTTTTTTTACGCAAATGAGGCATTAGCTCAAATGATGCAATTATGAGTAGCTTATGAGTGGTACAACACTAATATGAAACATACGGGCTGGTGCAGACCATTAATCAGGATTTTCCTTGGTATGATAATGGAAATATATATATATATATATATATATATATATATATATATATATATATATATATATATATATATATATATATATATATATATATATATATATATGATAAGTCGCGGGCACCAGCTAGTATTATATATATTTTTAACTATTGTACTTGTCGTGTACAAATAATTTAACCTGGTTATTTTAATAACTCAAAGGGCAATTGAACGAATTTTCTCTCAAGGAATAAGTCTTCTTTGTGCGAGTGCTTTGTAAGCTTTAATAAGTATTTTTAAAGTATTCTTTATACACAAACGTGAATGTTGAAATACGAAAATATGTAATTTTAAAAGCTCGCAACGAAGAAGATCCCCTACAAAACTTGGAGACAAGAGTTTTTTTTAAAAAGTAAAATAAAAATAAAGCGCTTGACTGAGAACATAACAAAGCACTAAAAAGCACTAAGGAGTTAAATTTATTTTATGTTACGATCGGCAGACAGGCTAACGGTCCCTTGATGGTAGGTGGCTATACCGTCGCCTATAACATAACGCCACAGCTGTTGCAAGTGCGTTGCCAACTACAGTAGGATTAAGGATAAGGGATTGGACAGGAAAATAGGCATCCCTTACTCACTCACCGAAACACAACAGTACACGTGCTGTTATTTCACTGTGTTATTTTTAAGGGGGTGGTTACTGCCGCTAGACCGACTGCCCAAATGACTGCGAAATCCAGTGTGCCCTGCCACTACTTCCCAGATCCAGCCCAGAGCTAAATTTGAAAATTTAATTTTCCACGTTGACCCTGCCGGGAATCGAACCCGGGAACCCTAGAACAGAGCGTTAACGTAAGCACCCTAACTACTCATCGAACGGGCTTGTAAAAATAATATTTATAATGTTTTATACTAATATAAATATTGATGAATTATTTTTTGCTGTAACCGCTTTTTGCTGATATCTTAAATCTGTCCAGTGACGAACTAGATGTAGTCATTAAGATAGTGATTATGATACTTAAAAAAATATATTCGTAAGTAAATAAATGTAATCCCATTCCTTCGAAATTCTAGGGAGAAGAATGGAAAGAACCTGTCACCTCTAGGGAGAAGAACTGAACTTAGTATGGGCCGCCAGACGATTGAGGTCAATCGCCCCTCCCTAAGCTGGCGAAGCGCCGCGGGGCTCTCACATTCCGCCTAGGTTGGTGCTCTCAGGACATTGTTGCTTCGGACGTTACCGGGTGGCCGTGAGAGAGCCGACCGAGGTATGCCACCATTGTGGCTGACTACCCCGAATAAGCAGAGCAGCGCGCCGCTCTGTCTCTCGTCGTGGTCACTGATCTCTCGCTGTTGGCCATCATGAAAGCGATGGTCGGCAGTGATCTTGCGTGGCAGGTGATATTTTGCGAGTAAGTCATGTCGCGCAAGGAGGCGGCGGAGAGGCAGTGGGAAGACAATCCTCCCACCCAGCCGATCCGCCGGAAGTGGCTCATTCGCAGACGGCTGACCTATGTCCGACACCTTCCCCCTTGACTGGGACCTGGGTAGGAGAGACTACCGCCCGTCGTGAGCTTCCTCGGCGTACCTCCACAGCCTGGTACGCCGAAGTTCCGACGCTGGACAGCCGTGGCGGGGAGCGCATGTCGTGTTGTAATGTTCCCGCCACCCCTCTCATCTACGGCCGCGCTAGATAGTCGTTGAGTTTGGTTCGGCAGCGTTCGGACTCCTACCGATGAGGTATCTATGAGAATTTCCCAATTAAAAAATAAAAATAAAAGAAAGAGGAATAACAGGACTTGAAATAAATTACTTTGTTGTTTTCAAGAAAAAAAATGTTTATATTAGAAAAGACCTTCTCTAATAGCACATAGAGAGATATTCCATTCACAAACTACACTTTGTGGCATAAATGCCATATCTGTTCATACCGCCCACTATGAATATGTTGATTAGAACCGCTCACAGACCGTGATAATTCCAAAACTAAGCCAAAACGTAATCATATAAACTCAGGCTGACACGTTAGCACTTACAATTATTACTTACTCTAAACTGTAATGGAACAATAAGGTACAGCTACCTACATATATATCATACATGTATATATAGCTACACATTATACATATAGCTGCATTTTATACATATGTATAACGTATGTATAATTATAGAGACACAACTTAGTAATTGTGGTATTCGGTATAGCGCGTAACTTTTTTATTTATAAACCGATTTTAATGAAACAAACCCTAAATTTTACAGGAAGCTTACTACAATACATAACTGAAAACCGCATTCAAATCGGTTAAGCCGTTTCAGAGATTAGCGTGCACACACAGACAAACAGACAAAAATTCTAAAAACTATTTCTTTGACTTCGGTAACACTTACACACAAGGTGTATAAATTGTTTTTTGAAAAAATATTTAATGTACAGACATTAAATACTTTAGCAAACCTTTTAATTTTGCCCATTCAAGTACACGAGATAACCCTAGGCCCTTTTTTGTAACAATACAATGCATGGAATTCGTCATTATTCCCGAAATGATTAATACACGAGGTAAACTCATAGTGTTGCCACAAATTTGGCCGTTACAATAGCATGTTGGGCCGCAAATCACCGCCGGCCCCGGGAATGGGTTCCCCGCTCATCTAGATAGGGTAATATCTGCTCGTTTTCCGTTATATATTACTATATGCGTCTCCTCAGAACCACACGTCCGCAATGTACATATTAGTATATATATAGACGTAAATTAATCTCGCACATAACCACTGAAATTGAATAATTTAACCACATTGTTGAACGGTGGCTAATCTATACGAGTATTACTCCCAATTTCAATAATAATGAATCTCTATAATATATAAAATTCTCGTGTCACAGTGTTTGTAACAAAACTCCTCCGAAACCTCCGATTTTTATGATTCTTTTTTTGTATATTTGGTAGGAATGAGAATAGGTCGTAAATTATTTTTCACCCTCCTACCCCCACCCCCCATTTTTAATCGCGATTTTAGTATTTTTGTATGAAGAATATTCAAATAATTGAACCGTCATTCATTGACGATATGTTAAAGTGACGCGTCACCAGCACTTTAACATATCGTTTGAAAATAAAATTTGCCCCAATAGGTGGCGCCACAATCGGGTTACGGAATTATTTTCGGGTGCTGACAGGACAACGTCTGCTGGGTCAGCTAGTAGCTATGCTATATAATATCAATAATAATAATAATATTAACTAAAAATCGAGTTGATTATAAAACTTTTTTATGCATATGTTTAAAAAAAAAACTATTATAATGCGCACTGCCTAGGGATTGGAACTCCTTGCCGGTGTCTGTATTTCCGAGCTCATACAACCCAAATCTTTTCAAAGTTCCGAGTGAATAGGCATCTTCTGGGTGAGCTCGCCTCATCGTCGGCCTCATCTTTCTTACACGGCTATATTCTGGCCAAGAGCAAACCCATTATTAAAAAAAAACTATCCTTATACTTAATTCGAACATCTTTCCATGGGAAAATAGACCTACCGTTGCCTTTTACTACAAGTAACGCCACTTTTACTGCAAAATTAAGGACAAGGGATAAGGCATAAGGCTTAGCGAAATGGGCTCTGGCATCCCTTACTCACTCACTGGCACCCAACAGCACATATGCTGTTATTTCACGATGTCCTTCTCTAAATTGGTGGTTACTGCCGCCAGATGCGTTGCATAATTTATGGATGCGAAACGAAAAGTGCTCTGTCACTACTTAAAAGATATATTTATTTATTGATAAACTTTTTGCAATATATTGTGCCCGTTAAACAAATATTAGTAGATGCCGTTACTATTTATTTGAGCCCTCAGAGCCCTAACACTTAGTTAGAGACATAGCAATTTTAATTTGTAGCCTAGAAATTTATAAAGGCAATATCAGTGTGTAAAAGCCTAAGTGCTAAAAATATTCGATGTTTTCCGCTTTGAAGAAAGGCCATTCTTTAGAATTTCTCTCGCTTTGATGTCTCCTAGACGAGTATTGTTCTGAAGTCTAATGCAGTACTTGTAACTGAACTTGCTCGCAGAACACGCTTCTGTTTTGCTTTTAAAGGTCTATTGTGTATCAAAAAAGAAAAAAAGTTACACAGTTAAATTTGTTTGTTAACATTTACATAAAAAATGTCGGAAAAGCTATATGCTGTTATCAGGCCTAAAGTGCTAGAATGACATTGTAAACGACGCGATGAAATATTTTATTATTACATATTATCGTGCTAAAGTCAGTTTGTTTGTTTGCATTTACACTTCAATTACTCAACCGATAAAATCATATAGAAACTCCAGAAATACTATTCCAGAGGGAAAAAACATAAAAATAAAAAATAAAAAACTTTAAGTGCGATTCCGTACGATGTTACCTATCCGCACAATATTGAGTGATTTACCATGTTATTTTAATACCATGGACTTCTTATGGGTTTTCCTATAATCTAAGTGGAAAACTAATTTCTGTATTTTTTTTTCAAAATTTTAGGTTCAGTAGTTTCGGAGATAAGGGAGGGGTGGGAAATGGTCAATTTTCGTCTATTTTCTTGAATAACTTGGAAACTATTTATTTTAAAATTCCAAAAAAATACATTTAAGAACTTCACAACAAGACTTTCTATTTGATATGTCACACGTTGCAGTTTTCAAAAAAAAAAATTAATTTTCCACCTTCCCCCCAAAAATGACCTCCCATATACGAATTTCATCTATTCACGTCACACCTCTGCGTTTGGGTCACAGAAATTGATATGTGTACCAAATTTCAACTTAATCGGTCTAGTAGATTCCGAGATAATTGACTGTGACCGACGGACAGACATACACACGAGTGATCCTATAAGGTTCCGTTTTTTTATTCGGACGTACGGAACCTAAAAAAGGGTTTGGACGTAGTCTCCATAAAATAACAACACTTTTGACTTTGTGATTGTGCCGAACCCTCAGCAAATCCTGGTCGAATTTGAATAGAAAATTATTGCGTATGCAGGAACATACATAATATATATATATCAGGGTTTGTATCTGTGAAGTTATTGACAACCGTTATTGTCTCGCCCTATCGGAATGAATTGTTTCAAATGAAATCTTATGCGTTACATATAAACTGAACGACAATAGACTTACGAGTGTATCGAAAGATCCAAATATAAAAGCGATCAATAATGCCGCAAATACCGAGATAAAATAATCCAGCGTTTTCTGTTTTGACATTTCGGAAATACGGGCTCGTTATCGAGTTACACAAACCTTTCTATAATGTAACCGTGTTCACAAATCACTTCTAGTTCATTGGCTTTGTATTATCACAGCACAATATTGGCTTCAAGGGGGCTCCTTTAAACCATGTGGTTTGTTTAGAGGGATGGCGGGAGGCTTCTGTGAAGGCCACGACAATCTTAAAGTGGGTGGGAGAGGGCGGAGATTGAGTGTGTTTAAAATATCAATTTGAAATCTATAACTAAAATTCCACTTGACGAAATTTTGCCATGAATGCTTCGAAGATGGAAAAAACTGTAACAATAATCTTGAACAGCTACTAAACAAAAAAAAAAATTATATATATATATATATATATATATATATATATATATATATATATATATATACTACTCAAAACAAAATAAGGGCCACTAGTTTATTTACATTTAAGTGCACTTTAGTAAACTGAAAGTAACTGATAAGTAGCATTATATTGATATTACGAACTCTTTGGTGTTTGATCTCTTTTATGCTTCCTAATTTGAAAAATATTAGCCATCGTTTTAAGAAAAAAAAATAATCGGAAGTTATTCTTATCTTTTTCTTCAATTGTCTTCTTAACTTGTTTCGGTTATTTTAGGAAAAAAGTTTTACTTTTTCAATTTTAATTGATTCATTTATCATCTCGCGTTAATCATGCCACCAGTACGAAGGCACATGGATACAAAAACAGCAACCAGAGCCATAACTATGATTCAAGAAGGACGTTCTCAGGGTTACATGGGTTTGCAGTGGGGTTTTTCTCGAAGAGCTGTCCAAAATGTATGGAATCGCTTCCAAGAGAACGGCAGTGTTGCCAGGAGACCCGGTTCAGGTAGAGTTCGTGTAACAACGGCGCACGAGGATCGGTACGTCCAACTAAGTGCTCGCCGTGATCGTACAGTAACGGCCCGTAAGTTACAACACCACCTACGGCTGACAACGGGTACCCGTGTCAGTGATCAAACTATACCTAATCGATTGCACGAAGACCAGCAAATGTCAAGACGTCGAGTTGTTCGAATTCCTCTGACTAGGGTTCAACGTGCAAACCGTTTAAGATTCTGCCGTCAGTATTTGAACTGGGGGATTAATCAGTGGGGCAAGGTGCTTTTTACAGACGAGTGCAAAGTAAAAATTTTTAATGATGATCGGCGTGTTAGGGTGTGGAGACGACGCGGCGAGCGTTTTTCGGAGTCCTACATCCAAGAAGTTGACCATTTTGGTGGTCCCAACGTAATGGTTTGGGGTGGGATTAGTTTACACGGTAAAACCGAGCTCACCATTTTAAATGCGGGTACCGTAACTGCAGAACGTTACATCGAAGACGTCATCAGGCCCCAAGTGATCTCATTTGCACAGCGAGTGGGGCCTGGATTCATCCTGATGCAAGACAATGCCCGTGCACACACAGCTCGATCGACCCAAACTAAGGGTCTCATATTGAGGTATTACCATGGCCAGCTAACACTCCGGATTTAAATCCAATCGAGCAATTGTGGGACCAATTGAAACGAAGGGTTAGAGAGAATGAGCAAGGGGTCTACAACCAACAGCAGCTGATTGACGCTTTAAAACGTGCCTGGGAGGAGATTCCAGATGAAAACGTGAGGAATTTGATCCTGAGTATGGATACGAGGCTTCAGGAGTGTATTGCTAAGAGAGGAGGACATACTCGTTACTAAAAAGAAGAAACAAAAGTGACAAGAACAGTATTTTGTCTTTTTCCGGCGATTTCTTTTGTTCATTTTTTTCATTCAAAATGGCCAATTTCATTATGAACTTAAAAAAAACAGTTCATGATCATTATTTTAAACAATTGTTAGCCTATATTATAACCAATAACATTATTTTATAGTTACATAAGTTAAACAATTTAATGTCTTTATTGTTTTCATGGTACAGCAAAAATTCTTAGTGGCCCTTATTTTGTTTTGAGTAGTATATATATAATGTTAAGTTCGGCAGACGGGCTGACAGTCCACTTGATGGTAGGTGACTACCGTCGCCTATTAACACAAGCAACGCCAAAGCTGCTGCAAGTGCGCTGCCGACTGCAGTAGGGTTACGGATAAGGGATTTGGAGTGGATAGGGAAATGGCTCTGGCATATCCCTTACTCACTCACCGAAACACAACAGCACACGTGCTGTTATTTCACGGTGGTCTTCTGTAAGGGGGTGGTTACTGCCGCCAGACGGGCTGCCCAAATGACTGCGAAAACGCAGTGTGCCCTGCCACTACTTTCCAAATCCAGACCAGAGCCAAATATGAAAAGTTGATTTTTCAAAGTTGACCCTGCCGGGAATCGAACCCGGCAACCCTAGAACAGAGCGTTAAGGCAAGTACCCTAACCACTCATCCAACGGGCTCGTCAAATAGACTAGCTGTGTCCCGCGTCTTCATCCACCGTTTAATTCAAATTGACAAAGGTATGTGGATTTCGGCTCTTCTAGGAAATATTCGCTTCTCATAGGGCGGCTGCCATCAATCCCTTTTTTTATGTTCGGAAATCCTCGTAGCGCGTAGGAGTTCCCATGATCATGGGAACTCCCGTCGTTGGGAACTAAGTCCCAACGACTTTTGGGTCGGCGATGTGAGTTTCGAACGGTGTTCCCTCAGCATGGAATGCAGGTTATAGTAAGTTACACAACCGCTACGCCAACCAAGCCGCTGCCGACTTCGACCTTTTTGAAGAAATCTTTAAAGTACAACTGTCTGTAAATTTTACGATTTTATATTGAATAAAAAAAAAAAAAATTTACGCGTTCTATTATATTACCGAGGTCAAAAAAATAATTTTTAGAATTTTTGTCTGTCTGTGCGATAGTGCACGCTAACCTCAGAAACGGCTTAACCGATTTGAATGCAGTTTTCACTGATGTATTGTAAAAAGCTTCTCATAACATTTAGTGTTACATTCCAATTGGTTTACAAACAAAAAAGTTTACGTGCTATACCGAATACCACGTGTACGAAGTTGCGGGCTCAGTTATGAAATAAAGTCGCTATTTCTCCGCTAATTTCTTCTAAACTACTCAAAGGATTTTGATACGGTTTTGACTTAAGGCGACGAACTGGAAAGTTTGGTGGCAGGGATTTAGATTTTTCTGAGCAATGACAAAACATATGAAAGTGATTTTTTTTTTTTTTTTTTTTTTTTTTTCCGAGGAGAGAAATCTTCAAAAGATACCTTATGCTCAAATGCCGCATGCAATGCAAATGCCCATAGAGGTTATGTGGGACTCTTACCGCACTAAAACTCACCTCGAAATGGGTGTGGTTCTAGTCCATAAGGGACTTTGGAACCGTCACCGGGATATGAAAGTGATGTTTGGTAATCTGTTTCTTCATGTTACTGATGTTATTTTGTCAGTTGGAAAACACGATCGGTAAACTTTTATAACAGAGAAAAAAAAATTCAAAGAAACCTCTTTTAAAACACAGATTTACATTTTACAGGCAAACGGGACCAATTTATACCTGCAAATTTTCTATGTACATTAGTATAAACATACACTTTAATTTAACAGTTGGATTTCTTAAAATACGTTATAGTTTTTTTTTTAATAAAAATCATTTTGTCGCATACTACCTTACGACATAAGCAAGCGCGCTCTCTTTTTCGTATGCAAAAGTAATTGTTAATTGTTTATCGCTGCGTCGCCTTAAGGAAAGAGCGATAAACGAGGAAAGTTTTTGTATATGTAATAATTTCAAAAAAAAAAATTGCATCACTAGAGAAGGATAAATTAACTTAAAATTACGTCAGTTAATATTATCTCTGCCCAAAAATTATATATAATAAACCTTACATAATGTATCGAAACAATTTCAACTGAGAAGGCTGAGGTAAAAAAGGCTGTGAAACCGCAGGCCCGTCGATGCGATAAATTAAAAGTGAAAATACGCTTTTATATCGAAAAAGAAGTTTGTCAAATCGACGGCGAAAAAGCTCCGAAATGGGTAAAAAGCGGCGAAAACCGAAGTCGGTGCCAACTCACATCGCCCGTTAGTGAAATGACAGCGCTTTACAGGGAAGAGTGGGCCGGATGGATGCGACAAATTTGATATCTTACACAATCTATGGTGAATTTTGTTTGAACCAATAGGCATGATGAAGGTATTAAAGAATCAAAGAATAAATGGTTTTGGAGAAAAATATAAATGTTGAAAGGAGTCTAAAAAATTACTCCTTTTTTGTATTAAAATTGAGATTAATAAGATTTTCAATAAAATAGAAGTATAAATATAACTGAAACACCAATCAGAGCGAATGACGTCACGCCCAGGTACAGTGCCATCGTGTCGCTTGACTTTGCTTTGACAGAATGAAAATTTTGATGAGATGTTGGTGACGTCACGGTTCATCAGACGCGACGCCATGACACCTAAGAGCGTTTTCGCGCGTAATTCAAAATAGATTTAAAAGCATTCAATAATTCGTGTTGAAATTTAGGTTTTTGCTGAAATATTGTTTGTTTCGGATATGGTAGACGTGTATCTACATTATGGAAGGGAATTTCAAAATCTGTCATCATGCCTATTGTACATAATACACTCTAAATTTTCACCCTATCACCATTATTTATACCTCTTCTTTAAAACCCTTTAATCCACTCTCCTTTACTCTAGAATTACGGGCTAATATTGCCATAATACGAATCCAAAAAAAAAAAAAAATCTTTTTGTAAATAATAATTAAGCATTCTACAATTTATACTAACATGTCATCAAATACTTGTAATTAACAATAAGATGCCTGTAACTATAACTCAACTAGTATATGACTCTTTTCTCATCAATGCATTGATAGACAACTTATATACCATGTATATGTAATTAATAATTTAATCATAGAATATAAATTTAACCTAAACAACATTGTAATCTAGACTAATGGAACATGACAATATACTCCCCGCAGGGACGGTGTACCCTTTGCGGGAAAACAAAAAAATAAAAATAAAATATAGTAGAGTTGGCGATGAACAGATTAAAAGACTGTGTCGATAAGACAAACTTACAAGTGTATTCGACTTGGATATATTTTTTTACTATAAACCTATTTGAATTTTTTTGTCACTTTATTTTCTACTAGATGAAAACCCGGCTTCGCTCGGGTGTAATGTGACTCATAATATGTACACATGTAGGTACAAAATGTAGGTAGATATTTCTGTAGTTATCGGTTCTCAAGGAATATTAAAGGCAAAGCGGCATAGATTTCGCTCAATGTTTGCGGCAAGACGTTTCGTTTTACACATGAGTCACAGTTCTTTGTAATGGACACTTTGTTTTTAAAATGAATGGTGCGGCGACGTATTGAGTGGCGAGGCGTATGTGCGCTAGTATGAATGAAACGGAACGTTTATTAACCACTCAAGATGTCACAGGTGTCAGTGAGTCACGTTTCGCTAGAGTGGCCAATATGGCGACTGCGATTTGTTTGTCAGCACCATTAGAATTTAACAAAATACTTGACAATCCGAATTTTGCGGATATATGTTGTCGACTCGAAATCTTAATTTTTTTATGTTTTATTATTCAGGTAAGGTTTCAATCGAGTCTACCGTACCCCTTGACGAAATTATTAATATAGATTTAAATGTCACCAAATAAAATGAGAAAATACAAAAAAGATTTAAAAAAAATTGAGTTATTTGAGTAAAAATATACATAATTACTCTTAAATTTTGAGATCTAAAATTTATCTTATGAGCAAAATTTACACTTTTATTTACAAAAATATTTTTGCACTATTTACGGTGATATTTAAATGAAAGAATAGAAACAGCTGTTTAAACCAATCGATATATTAATTAAGTACATTTCTTATTTATATTTATATATATAAAAATAATAATAACAATGGCTCTAAAAATTTATATTAGTAACAAACGTTACTATAGATAGATAGATACACCAATTTTGAAATTTATTCTAAATTTGGCTGTTGGATCGTAATTATTTTAAAATTCTTCAATAGGTAATTTCATGGTCAAGTTAATTATTTATTTCCAATGTCAAATTAAAATAAAATATAAAAAGTTATGGAAATTCACTCATAAAAATACATAACATACGCATCGTTTTTTAAACTTTCTTAAAATGTATTTATAAAACCTGAATAAATGGTTTTTCTTTTATTGAAAAAATATTTAACTTACAAACACGGCTCGTTTACGATTTTATTATCTGTATAGATAAAGTCGCTTTTCGCCTGTCTGTTTTCCAACCACCCAACGTATTTTAATAGGGTTTTCACTAATGGAAAGACCGATTAAAGAGAAAAGTTTTTGTTTACAATTTGCTTTCTTAAGTTATTTTGTTATACATTTTATTTATTTATTTATTTTTAGAACATAATAATATCACACAACGCCACCTAACCCCAAATTAAGCAGAGCTACTATGGGTACTATGGGTAAAAAACATATAAAACACCCAGACCAAGACAAACAGACACATTCATGTATACAAATGTTTGTCTTGAGCGGGGATCGAACCCGCGATATACAATACAATACAATATATTATACAATGTATACAATACAATATACATAAGTATGTATATTGTAGAGTTATTAAAAAAAAACCTCTTTCTGGCAATACGCTGCATTATATAATTTTTTATTTATTGATTTACCTATCCATTTATGTGAGACATCTCATACCATAATTCAAGATCACAGCACAATAAAATACAAATAACAGTCTAGAATGATAAACTCATAAAAAACACAGACATGAATTCGGTCCTATAGTTTTTTTTTAAATTATTAACAATAATAAAATATTCCGCAAATAAATATTATAATATTTCTAGAGCGTATCCGTTTTGGAGTGGATATGAACGCTCTCTGATCTTAGTTTTCAGTCGGCCTATTTCCAACGTTCCAAATGCGAGCCTTTTGTGCTTCGAGTGCCTTTTACCTCAGCCAGATAGACGCATTCGTCTTGCACAAATATTTATCCCATACTCCTTACTGCTTACTTATTCTATAAGCGTATTTAAGTTAATTCAAGTGTTTTCAACCGAAATTCACAAGTAAGAAAGATTAAGTTTATCACGAAAAACTACAGAGTATCTTTGAGGCAATGATATCGGCAATGGGAGTTAAGCCTCGCTACAACAAAATAATTGCCGAAATTATTTTTGCCTTCTTGTAGTATTTCACTATATCTGTCGAATCGCGCCTTAAGTTATATATATTATATATGTATGATTTTTTTTTTGATAAATTTCCATAATTTTTTTGATAATTTTTTTTTTGATTTTTTTTTTCTTCTAACTTTTTTTTCTAACTTTATTGCCGGGATGCTACTTCGACTTTTATTGGCGTAGGCTGTGCCTCCTTTAATTGCGGCGGCATCTGCCATGTTATTTTTTCCTGTTCCTTGTTGTGTGTTTTTTTCGGTGCCTGCCTCGTTGGAGGCCATGTAATAATAAATAAATAAATACCTAAGAATGTTATCTAAAATGTTTACGATTGTCTCTATCATCGCATCGTGTACACGCGATGTCGTGACTCACACGCAAATGTATAACTTTTTTTTATAATACATATCGTCCACACGTTCAGTATCATTGTCAAACCAATAGATGAAAACCAGTGCCGTAAATAGCCTTTTCTGCGCCCAGGCCGGGAAATTAATTTCACTACCTTAACACTGGTGTGAAGCATCAGTGTGAAGGTGGGTCGGGCGCGAAATCTGCTATGTGCAAAAAGTACCCTTTTTAAGATATTGACAAAAAAAAGTATTCCTGAAAATTTTTATATAAAGGTTTATTAAAAAAAACTTAGGTAAATTTATTTTGTCTTTAAAACGTGAAAATTTACTAGTTTATTTATTATTTTGACAATAGAGTAAAGGAGAAACCCGTTTCCCACACAAGCCTGGGCTATGACTGTACAGGACTGGAAATTGGCTTGTAATTAGGATATTAAAAAGATCATGCAGAGCCCAATCTTCACATTTCAGGTTATGTCGTGGATTCGTGGATGCGTGTTACGTTTTCTGATATGAATCATAACTGCAATGATATATGTCATAGATGTCATGTTGTGACATTTTAGGTCATATAACTACATTGCTTTTGACTAATACAACATCTTTGGCTTTTATCATGCTTTTATGCCACTTATTATACAAAAATAGTCATAGTCGTAGCTTAGCACATACATAGAATACAAATGTACAAATGGACCAAAACTCAATGTAGACACAGAATATAAAAAAGTACTTTTAGCTAACACAAAAAGTTGGTAAATATCATAACTACATATTATGACTATTGCATTTTATTTACGTCCCGCTTATCGATGTACCGTTTTGCCAATTGACAAGTATTTTTTATAAAAATCCGATGTTCCAACACACTAAAGAGTATAGAATATACAAAGACACAGAGTAGTAGCAAGGTGCGTTTATGTTTAAAAAAATGAGATTTTTTTGTACTTATAATTGACTTGTACATTCATAGCCCAAAACGAGGGTTCTCCTTTTGCATATATTATAGATTCTAACTGCTGCATATAACATGTTTTATTAAGAGGTCTTAGTTCGATAAATAGTGCTAATAAGCATTTAGCAGTTTTTTTAGATAATGGATAAGGCAGTGAATTATTCACTAAGGTCAAAATGTTCTACTCTCAAATAAGTGCACATAGCACATTTTGGTTTTGACAAGTACGATATTTTAAATAACATATAGTTTGGACTCATCTTTAAATATGCAATTTAAAAAGTAAAAAAGGCACTTTTGATGAAAAGGTTTGTTGTACAGGGTGACTGTTGTACATTTCATGGAAGATAAGAAAGAAAGGATAAGGGAAATGGAATATGACATCCTTTACTCACTCATCGAAACACAACAAACACATGCCTACTCCCAGTTTAAGACTGCGCAACGTTGTATGCTGCGCTTTGTATAAATTTTTCTTTTGCAGTAAATACATAAAGAGAATTATCGATTTACGAGGTATAGTAGATTGCATTTGCAAAGCATTATTTTATAGATTATAGTGCAAACAAATATTATAATTGTGTCCTCCCCGTTATTTTATTTTACCTTTGATATTTCAGTAGAGTTTAAAAAAAGACGTGTAACCTTTCACGTGAATTTGCTCCTTTGATATAGATGGCCGTCCAAACACGATGCCAACTCGGCATTTTTTGTCGGCCTTATAGGATGCTGTTGGCTTGAGGCCGACATGATCAAAGGAGGCGTTGAAGCATGCCGACCTTATGAGGTTCTTTGACGAATTTATCTCAAAGTTGAATTAGAAGGAACCGGCGAACGCCACTTGGCGACCGATACTAGACATTGAAGACTACGTATATCAGTGTGAAAAAAGCCTTTTAACACTTTTATATAAGACTAGCTTTTGCCTGCGAATTTGCTGAAACTCGTCGAATTTTCGAGCGAGACGATTTGTTATGAGTCTCGAGAACAACTTATAACCATGGACTTATAACATGAGGAGTGAGATCGGTCTGTAGTTCTTGAGGAGAGTTTTGAATTATAGCTGAACTAAAAACTAAAATCACTAATAAAGCAATGCACAATAGTAGTGTCAGGGCACACTGCGTTTCGCAGTCATTTGGGTAGCCCGTCTGGCGGCAGTAACCACCCTTACAGAAGACCACCGTGAAATAACAGCACGTGTGCTGTTGTGTTTCGGTGAGTGAAGTAAGGGATGTCAGAGCCTATTTCCCTATCCCTTCCCAATTCCTTATCCTTAATCCTATTGTAGCCGGCAGCGCACTTGCAGCAGCTTTGGCGTTGTTTGTGTTGTAGGCGACGGTAGCCACCTACCATCAAGTGGACCGTCGGCCTATCTACCGATCTTAACATTAAAAAAAATCAAAGATTCTGATTTCTGAAGTTCCTTCAGGACTGCAGTCCCATCCCCTTTCAGAAGCTCTGTTGTGATTCCATCAGCACCGGTGGCTTTACCGTTCCTAAACTGTCTGCTGACATCGGGAGTGTCATCATCTGTAAATTGCCGGTTCAGGGGAGCTTCTAGTCGTTGTCATCGTGGACTGTCGGTGCCGGCACGTGCTCAGTGTATAATTGTACATAAAATTTGTCAATCCAATGAGAACTTAGATGAAACGATTCTATTGTAGCTGGATTTGAACTTCGTCAATTGACTTTGATCAAGCTTGACTTTGAACATTTTCGAGCCTTTATTTCGCTTGATAGCTTGTTCAATACGGAGGCGAAGATAGCATCCTATCAGCTTCTTGATCGTTTTATTAAGAATAATATCTGAAGTCGGGTCATTCTGCGACTGTGCTCGCCTTTTCCTCATAAGATCTTGAGTCTTGTCAGAGAGTTTAGATTCCGTACCTTTCGCCACTTTTTAATAAATAGCAGAGGAGTCGAAGAGGCTGGTTCAAAAAGTGGGATAATCACACAGGAATCTTATGAGAAAAAGGCGAGAACAGTCGCGTAATGACCCGACATGTATATTCTAATGATATGTTTATCCCTTCTAATGATATGTTTTACAAAAACACACCCACGTAAACTAGTGAAAAATAGTACAATCTTTGTGTGCAAATAGTAAAATATATTATTTTATCATTCTTCTTTCTTTCTTTTATTTTATAAAATTAAGTCGCTGTACACCTGTGTTTGTTTCTTCGTTAACTTCTTCTGAACCACCCAATAGATTTTGATACGGTTTTCACTAATGGAGAGAGCGATCAACGTGGAAAGTTTTTCAGCAAAGAGGGCGGGCCGATTGTATATTTTATATCTGTATGTATCTATTATAATAATATCGTAAACGAGTCATGTCTGAACATTAAATATTTTTTCAAAAAACAATTTGTACACGTTGTATTTATGTTACCGAGGTCAAAAAAATTGTTTTTAGAATTTTTGTCTGTTTGTCTATGCGTTTGTGTACGCTAATCTCAGAAACGGCTTAACCAATTTGAATGCGGTTTTCACTCATCTATTGCAACAGGCTTCTTGTAATGCGAAAATGCGAAAATGCGGAGTCAGCTAGTATAAAATAAAGTCGCCTTCACTTCCGTCTGTTTCGCGGCTAACTTTTTCTAAACCACTCAATAGATTTTGATACGGACTCAACTAATGGAAAGCCGGGCGGTTCGCTAGTTTAATATAAAAAACATAGGTAACTGTCATCACATTCAATTGCCAATGGAGGTAGCATGATCTTTAAATAAAATACCTTAGGTCAAAAGAACTGTCTTTTTAAAGAAACTTTAATAGGTACAGCCACACTACACACAAGAATAGATTCAATGGTACCGATACAAAATGCTTCCTTAGGGTCAGCTCACACCGGAAAGCGGCGCGACGCGCACTCTTTAAGATAGCAATAGATATAGAACTTATTGGCTACAATAAAAGGTTCACAGTTCAATGATTCGCGAGTGGTATCGGCGGCCACTTGACATGATCAATTGAATTGTGACCTTTTAGTGTAGTAAATAAGTTCTATATTCTCTATTGCTATCTTTAAAAAGTGCGAGCCGCGGTGCTTTGCAATATGAACTGACCCTTAGTCGTAGTTGATTTGTTAAGACATTTGACTCGTTTCAATGTCTAAGTATCAACTAGACAATTGACTAGTTGATTTGTTAAGATTGTAAATTGTACCCAAATTATGGAGCGGATTTTAGAAAAATCAAAGTACAAAAGGAATCTTTTGTAATCTCAAATATTTTAATAATTATTTTTTCTTACTTTAATTAATCTCACTATGTTTATGGGCTTAAAACAGGATTATGATTAACAAACACTTAAATGTTACGGGAAGCTTGCTATAATACATCATGGATCGTTTATGATTTTATTATACCTATGTATAGGATAGAAGATATTGGTACTAGGGGACCCAGCAGACGTTTTCCTGCCGGAACCCGAAAATAGTCTGTAATCGGGTCAAAGAATTCTGTAATTTGTGTAATTCTGTTAGTAAATTTCGTAATTCTGTAATCAGGTTTTAGCGCCACCTATCGGGTCCAATGATATTTTCAAACCATTCAGGGACCCACTCAAATATACACACAAAATTGCATCCAAATCGGTACAGCCGTTTAGAAGGAGTTAGGTGACAAATATATGTACAGAAGAATTATCTATACTAATATTATAAAGCTAAAGAGTTTGTTTGTTTGAAACGCGCTAATCTCAGGAACTACTGGTTCCAATTGAAAAATTATTTTTGTTTTGAATAGACCATTTATCGAGGAAGGGTATATAACATCACGCTACTATAAATAGTATTATATATAAGCAGTGTCCAGTACCGCGCGCCCCATGCGCACTCCGCCGCCGTATGGGCCGCAGCTAGGGTTGCCAGGCCTCAAAATCGAAAATCCGGACACAGACTCATATTTAGCCGGACATTTTGCCATAAAAGCCTGACACACTGGTTTTTTAAAAAATAGTTCTTTTATATTTGTGCATTTATTACTTTAAGACTTGCTCTACTCTTTATTATGTATCATATTATATTGTTTTCTTAAAGTAATTTGTAAGATCGCGAATCATGCGAATCCGCGTGACTCTGATCGCTGAGGGGTTGACCAAAAGCCTAACAAAAACCGGACGGGCCGGACTTGTATATATTTGGCCGGACACGACTGTAAAAAGCCGGACATGTCCGGCGAAAACCGGACGCCTGGCAACCCTAGGCCGCAGCGAAACGTGGCCGAGTTCTGCTAGTATACTATAAAGATAGGTATGAACTGTAACCGAATAAGTACGAGTATATACGTAAAGCTATAACACTTGTTCGTTTTATTACTATACATGGTACAAGTGAAGGGAGGACGCGTAACGATGCCCTAGAGATTTTTCACGGCGACTGTACTTTGAAGAATGAATATAGAATTTGATCTTAACTTCCGCTCTCTGCATCTTTATTCGCAGTTTGTATGAGCTGCCTTAACTCCCAATAGATTTGGGCTTTGCGTATCTGCTATACGGTTTCCATAAAATTACTTTCCAGGAAAATATTCTGGTGTTTCCGTTTTGGACAAAATCAATATTGCGATTTTGTTCTGAGGGCGTCGTGTCGTTTTCCAAAGTTTATTTTAACTTATGAAGAACCGTTTAAAAACTGTTTTAAACGGTTTAATGAAAATAACAATAATAATATATGCATTTCTACTTATGAACTCGCAATATTTTATACTTAATGATACGCAATAAGTTATAAGCAAATAAAGATTTAAAATAAGGGTTACGTTTTCTGCAAATAACTCAAACACTATTAATGTTAGAAACATTCCTAAAAAAGATTCATAAAGTTGAGAAAATTTCGTAAATAAATGCCCACTTCTAGAACTTCATCTCTTTATTAATATAATAGTTTTTATTTTATCTTGAAAATAGGTCTTCGCGCGGCAAACGTTGTGCAACAAAACAGACCGTTGTTTACAAATTTTTTTTACCCCATAAAATATTAACATAAAAATTTAGAAAATTAAAGTATCAGGACACTTTTTGGAACAAAATTCCTTTGGAATAAAATCACAAATCACATAAAACAAACAACAAAAAATTTTGACGAGCGCATTGGACGAGAGGTTAGGGTGCTTGCCTTAACGCTCTGTTCTAGGGTTCCCGGGTTCGATTCCCGGCAGGGGCAACTTTAATCTGGGAGGTAGTGGCAGGCCACACTGCGTGTCGCAGTCATTTGGGCAGTCCGTCTGGCGGCAGTAACCACCTCTTGTAGAGGACCACCGTAAAATAAAAGCACGTGTGCTGTTATGTTTCGGTAAGTGAGTAAGGGATGCCAAAGCACATTTCCCTATCTCCTCCTAATCCCTTATCCTTAATCCTACTGTAGTCGGCAGCGCACTTGTAGCACTTGTGGTGTTGCTCGTGTTATAGGCGACGATAGTCACCTACCATCAGGTGGACCATCAGCCTGTCTGACGATCTCAACATAAAAAAAATATGAAGTCTTCGTTTCCTATTAATTATATCTTTTGTTTGTTTCAGGTCGTAAGAAATGAAACGGAGACGGTGCTTACTGACCTCCGGCGTGGTATGGTGACGATCGAGTCAGTGTTGCTCTAACCATGGCTTTGGACGACGTCAAAACGATGCGTTGCATACTTTTCTGTTTACTGTCCTTGTCTTTCAATAGAAACCTAGCATTCGTTCTCGACAAACAGAACCCTTACTCACAATTCCGCAAATGGAACGCGGGCCTCAACGGCACCTTGGAACTCGAATTTAAAACCGATCAGCCAAACGGCTTATTGCTGTACACCGACGACGGTGGCACTTACGACTTTTTTGAGCTGAAGCTCGTGAACGGTGCGCTCAGACTTCGATATAATTTAGGAGGTGGTGCTCAGATTATCACAGTTGGAAACAATCTCAACGATGGACATTGGCATAAAATACAGGTGAATATCTTTAAGGCTTGTCGAATTGTGTGTGTTTGTGGAAGAACCTCGATCTTATTGTCACGACTAACTATGGAACGTTCTGGAAAAAGCATCGAGCCGGCCGAAAGTCTCTAACGTCCCACCCTATCGATAGCAGCCACGCCTCTTCTCGACTATTAGTTTCAAAGTTTTTACAACATAGAGTTTACATTTCAACAGAAATAGCATTCCCGAACTTTCAATGGCTTGTTTACGATCTTGTTTAGATTTTCTAGAAAACGAGGCGTTTGGCGCCAAGTATAAATAAGAGAGCAGGCGAGCGAGATGAGTTAGTGATGCGACAACCAGCGATACGAAAGCGACTCTTCGGAGCATTTGCGAAGTTATCTGCGACAGAGAACCGGCGACACATTAAGGGAATCATTGACGATTTTTGGCAAATTGAACGGTTTTATCGGACAAGCTTAGTGATTTTGGAAGTCATCTTGGTTTTTCTTTACGAACTTAGTACGTTCGATAAAATCCTAATAATATCATAAATGCGAAAGTTTGTATGTTTGTTACTCAATCACGCAAAAACGGCTAAACGGATTTGGATGAAATTTTGCACACAAAATAGTTTATTATCTGGATTAATATAGAGAATACTTTTTATCCTAAAAAAATTTTAGGTTCCTGTGGGATTTTCAAAAACCAACTGCAGTGCGTATGATGTCGCGAGCACAGCTAGTACTTTAACAATTGTTATTCTTGCTAAATAGTAATTGTTATCTGTTTGAGCCTATGGTATATAACTCTTGCATATGTTTATATTAGGTCTTTACATATGAAACTGGAATTTAATATGAAAAAATAAAATAAATGAACTATGAAATTACAAATAACAATCAAGCGATAAAGGTAAACAAGTAAATTACAAAGTGGCAGAAGAAAGCTATATAGTTCGTAGTATCGAAAAAATGTCGACACCCCAGCTAGTGACAATCCAGTCGGTTCTTTAATACTAGCTGAGCCCGCATCTTCCTACTCGCGGTATTTGATATAGCGCGTAACTTTTTTGTTTGTAAACCGATTGGAATGAAACAAACACAAAATGTTACCAGAAGCTTGCTAAAATACATCAGTGAAAACCGCATTCAAATCGGTTAAGCCGTTTTAGAGATTAGCGTGCACAAACGTACAGACAGACAGACAAAAATTCTAAAAACTATTTTTTGACCTCGGAAATATAAGTATAACGTGTAAAAATTGTTTTGTATACGTTAAAATACTTATATTTCACGGCTTATATGTTTTGTACACATTATACTTATATTTCGTTATACACGGCTCGTTTACGATTTTATTATATTATTATGTATAGATTTGTATTTATTTACGTATACTTATATACATACTTATTTATTATAATACTTATATAGGTGGCACGTCGCGACGAGCACACCTCTCTGACGGTAGACGCAGGAACTCAAAGCAAGACGTCGCGGGGAAAAGAGTTTGTCTTCGGCAAGTTCAATACCAACTCAGACGTGTTCGTCGGAGGAATACCGCCGTCGTAAGTAATTTTGTGTAATAAATATAAGTCTTTATTAAGATATTTTTTTACCGTTGGGAAATTCTCATGGGGGAATGCCGGACTCTTACCGGCTAAAACCCAACGTAGACCGGGTCGCAGGAACGTTGTAAGGTTGTAACTCATTAAGCGGCTCGTAAAAGGCTCGTCACCTGAAAGTCTACATTTGCTTGCCCAGGACAATTATCAGTCATGTCAAAATTTCATTGCAAACGTCTGTCAGGCTTCTGCTTAGTGCTTTAGTATCAAAAGGTACTAAGAGTCTACGACTTGATATAGGAATTAATTTGAAAACTGAGGAAGATTTTCGTACCGCCACTGTACATTCAATTGAAACAATTGAATTACTCCGTCGAGCATATTAAGTGTAATTTTTTTTTAATGTTAGATCGGCAGACAGGCTGACGGCCCACTTGATGGTAGCTGGCTACCGTCACATATAACACAAGCAATGTCATAGCTGATGCTGTTGCAAGTGCGCTACCGACTACAGTAGGATTAAGGATAAGGGATTAGAGGGGATAGTGTAGAAGAATTATGGTAGTATTTAGGTTTCCTAGCGATCGAATTGGATATAGGAGGATAAATTAGATTACTCAGAAACGCAATGTGCCCTGAAACAATTTTATGTCATCTCTGCGACAATTCTTTTAAATTTCTAACCCCCTTATTTTCTTGTACATTAGGTACAAATTCGCGATGATTTATATTTTATTGTACTCCATTTATATTTTATTGTATTTTTGTTTATGCCGATACTGATTAATGGTGTAAATGTAAATTAATAATAATAACGGCCCCCTGATTCGCACGGATCCATTTTTTTCGGTAAATTATATACAGAAACATTACACCTTTATCGCTCTTTCCATTAGTGAAAATCGTATTAAAATCTGTTAGCTCATCTGCACAGAAACAGACAGAAGCAGACACCGACTTTATTTTTAAATATATGACTTATTAATAAGTCTCACCTTGTCCTCACCTTGTCGAAATCCCTCTAATTCGAACCAAGCGCTTTAAAACATATTTTGTGATGCGCACTGCTAAGGATTGGAACTCCCTGCCGGCGTCTGTATTTCCGAGCTCATATAACCCAAATCTTTTCAAGGTTCGAGTGAATAGGCATCTTCTGGGTGAGCTCGCTCCATCGTCGGCCTCATTTTTCCTACACGGATAGATGCTGCCTAAGAGCAAACCCATCTTTAATAAATAAAAATGTGTAGAAATATGTGTATTACTTGTAGAATATTCTGCGTCTGAGAGGTGTTTTGCTGTAATTTTAATTAAATACGATGAAAACTAAATGTACAAATTACTTTAAAAATATTTGTTATTATTGTTGAAAAAAATATGAAAATAATGACTTGAAATGGGCACACAGCTATGTCACGATTTCTGATCACACGAGCGCAAATATTTGAGTTTATCTGCGCAAACGCAGGCGAAGGCTACCGCCGAAATCTTTTGATTTATAGCTGAACTATAGACAAAAATCACTAATAAAGCAATGCACAATAGTAGTGGCAGAACACACTGCGTTTCGCAGTCTTTTAGGCAGCCCGCCTGGCGGAAGTAACCACCCCCTTAACGAAGACCACCGTGAAATAACAGCACGTTTGCTGTTGTGTTTCGGTGAGTGAGCCCATTTCCCTATCCCATCCCAATCCCTTATCCTTAATCCTATTGTAGTCGGCAGCGCACTTGCAGCAGCTTTGGCGTTGCTTGTCTTATAGGCGACGGTAGCCACCTACCATTAAGTGAACCGTCAGCCTGTCTGCCGATCTTAATATTTTATTCCGTTACACACTAGTGAAATTCGTACAAAAATTCGTTGGGTGGTACAGAAGGAGTTATCAGAGATAGAGGCGGACAACGACTTTATTTAAGGTGGAGACAAACGCTAAATACTAAAAATATCCATTGTTTAATGAAGATGTTACAAGAAATAGACAAGACAATTGCTTTGAAAAAAATATATATTATACTTAAACATGTGAAGAACCAATTGTATCAATTAGAATTTTCGTTAAAGTAATAGAAACTCTACAAAAAAAGTTAGAACACAAGAAAAATTTGATTTTTATTGAAAATTCTCTCGAAAACGGCTTATTGCGCGCATATGAATCCTGTACCTATTAATAAGTTGATGCAGTTTAAAAAATTGTATAAATTTTTTTTTTGTATATTGTTCTAATGGTAAATACAAAAAAACACAATTTCTAGGCCTGTTGAATTGTCTCCGCCGCCAGCGAGTTCTAATGTAAATGTCATTTGCCCAAGTGAAGCCCTTAAATATGTACAACATATATTTATAGACTGTACGAGTAGAGATAGATAATGTCAAAGTGTGAAGCGAAAGTGTAAACAAAAGTGTTCGTGAAATAGTAACTTGTCGAAACGTTTAAAAAAAAGTTTAATTATGTTTGTGGCAATTTCGGGAGGCACTTTAATTGCGTCGCCATAATTGCCAGCCGGCTGCAATGTAATCGAGAAACATGCACGATTTATTCAAGACTGTTACCGTATTTTGTGGTGATACAATCTGGTTACTCAGCTTCCGAAGTGCTACACTTAAACTTAGACTCTAAACGTTTAGAGATAAGGACAGTATTTGAGGGTGAAATTTATTTTACGCATTTTTTGTTCGGTCTGCGGCAAAAGGAGTGCCGAACGTGCGGTTTTTTTTTTATTAAATTGTAACATTCGAAAACCATTTGGCTTTGTCGCCTGAAATACGTGAAAAATATATTTCCCTGTTCATTGATTGCTACTTCTTTTGGGTGCTAGCCATTTTTGAAAAAAATAACCTTGCTGCTTTCCAATATGAAGGTGTTAAACATAATAAGCGATCAATTCAATAACTACTGCTTGGTTTTATTAATGTGATGGCTGACAGGCAGGCTGACGGTCTACTTTATGGTAGGTAGCTACGGTCGCTTATTAACACAAGTAAAGCCAAGTGCAGATCTTAGTAGGATAGGGGATAAAGGATCAGTAGGCGATAGGTAAATGTATTCTGGCACCCCTTACTCACTCACCGAAACACAACAGCACACATGCTTTATGGTTTTCTGTGAAGGGGTGGTTTCTGATCGCAAATTTATGACTGCGATACCCACTACTACCACAATCGATTTATTCAATATTCCTAACTTTTAAAACAATTTTCTACATTTTTTTGGTCTATGGTCTTTTATTCTGAAACTCGCGGAGCAATATTTTTATATCTACTATCTGGTGCCCGTGACCTCGTCCGCGTTGTAAAATTAAAAAAAAAAAACACTATTAATGGCGCCATCTATGTATTATATTACAATAGAATTAGGGGAAGTGGCGACATCTATCGGATTGGGGTAGAACTTTTTGGTGATACACCTGTGCAATGTGCATAGTATGCTCGAATTTGCAAACCCTCGGGAACCTAACGATAAAATCTTAAAGTATACACTTATAGTGGAATTACTCTGTTGATAGATGAAGACACGCAAGAAAATTCGTTTTTGAGATTATCGCGAACGTAAATACAGACAGACACGCCTGGGGTTTAAAATATGCATATCTTTAACATATTATAAAATAAAATCGCCGCCTACTTCTATTTCTCCGTTAACTTCTAAACTATCCAAAGAAATTTAGTAATCACTATTAGAAAGAGCGATAACATTTGTATGTATAATTTGTACAAAAAATGTATCTAAGCGAAGACGGAATATATTTTTTAACATATTAAAATTTATAAATATAACTAGCGGCCCGCCCCCGGCTTCGCCCGGCGTGCAATTTTTATATACCCTAAAACATTCCCCGTTTATCACTCTTTCCATTAGCGAAAACCGAATTAAAATCGGTCTACCCGTTCACGCGTGATGCCGTGACCAGGAGAAATGGGGATTCATTTTTATATATAATACTAGCGGCCCGCTCCCGGCTTCGCCCGGCATGCATTTTTTATATACCCTAAAACATTCCCCGTTTATCCCTCTTTCCATTAGCGAAAACCGAATTAAAATCTGTCTACCCGTTCACGCGTGATGCCGTGACCAGGAGAAATGGGGATTCATTTTTATATATAAGATAAAGAATTTTAATATTTACTCAGTAAATTTCAAACATCACAAAGATACACTCAAATGAGTACACCCTTAGAAAAGTTGAGTTTCCATAACAATCGAGCGTTCACGATAAACTAGGGTTGGTAAAACGGTTATTATCGGTGTACGTCAAAGCCTACGCCCGTTATCCCGACGGCGACAGCCCTAACGACGTCGTCATATAGAAATTTACAATAGGATTACGTATTATTTGCTCGTGAACTACGCGGGGATAACAAAGGTAAAACTGTCTCTACGGATTTTACTTACAAGCCTTGTTTTTTACTAATATACATTTGTAACTTGGGTATTTTATAAAGTGAATACGTAATTATTTATTTCATTATATTATATTTAAATTTAAATACTAAAAACTAAAATTATCTAATCTAAAAATAAATTAATATTAAATTGATTAAAAACGAATAATATAAGAATGGACCCTGCGGCATTGTACCAAGTACGCTGGCAGCATTTCCTCGTTGAATGGCCAAACTAATACGTTGGCCGAGGAAAGTGCCAGCTCTTCGGTCTCCCGTCGCATCAATAAGCCTCTTCGAGATGTCTTTGAAGAGGCTCATTGCTGCAGGGCCCCACGGACCGAGTGTCTCGACTCCGAATGGTACAAAACCATATTCGGCGCCGAGGCCACTATATTTATAAAGTTATATATAAAGTTATAATTTTTGTCTTGATGTTATATTACAGTAAACATAACAGTAATATTTATCATCGTCATCTTACCCTTAAGATGTCCACTGCCGGACATAGGTCTAACCCATAATTTTCCAATAGAACCGATCAGAAGCATTTTGGATTGACCGTCTAACGGTATTATCACAGTCTAACCGTACTTACGTCATACAGTCAGGCAACGAATGTACTTGCGTAGAGCAACGTTCGGCGAACTCGCTTCAGTTTGCAGGCTCTAACATTGAGCGTTGCCTTACTGTATGACGTTATGGTTAGACTATGGTATTATTAGCTGAGCCCGCAACTTCGTACGCGTGGTATCCGGTGTAGCGCGTAACTTTTTTGTTTGTAAACCGATTGGAATGAAACGAACACTAAATATTACGGGAAGCTTGCTACAATACATCAGTGAAAACTGCATTCAAATCGGTTAAGCCGTTTCTGAGATTAGCGTGCACAAACGCAAAGAGAAACCGACAAACCGACAAAAAATTTAAAAGCAAAAAAATTTTTTTTTTTTTTTTTTTAAAAAGCTTTGTTGTATAAACACGGCTCGTTTACGATTTTATTATGTATAGAGTCGTTGTCGCTTCGGTCTGTTTCTGCGTTAACTTTTTCTAAAACATCTAACGGATTTTGAGACGGTTAAGGCTTGTGTTTATAATTTGTAAATAAACAGCCAAGAGCGGGTCGCTAATTTTTCGTATAACAAAAATTTTTAAAGTGGCATAAGCACCGCTTATCTATAAGCGAGGGTCATATTCAAATGCGTAATTCAAAATCTCAAGCAGTTGTCAGTGTAATGAAATTAGGGATTTTAACAAAGATTTGAATCGAGAGATGCGCTCCAATCGACCCTCGCCATACTTAAAACGCATCGAAAATTGTTTCAGTTGCTTTTACTCTCAAAAACCTCATATGAAATGCCTAATAATACCAGAATCACCTAATAATACAAAAATGTATAACTATTATGATATATGTCTTTTCTAACACAGTTTCACTAGTAAGGCCGTATCTCTCTCGATTTAAATCTTTGGGTTTTAATAAGCTTTGTATTTGGTTTAAATGTAAAATTGTTTATTATTTTTCTTGTTAAAATCATATATGTATTTTTCACTCTACTTGATGGTAGGTGGCCACCGTCGCTTATAATACAAGCAACGTCACATGCGCTGTCGACCATGTTATGATTAAGGATACTAGGGAAATGGGCTATGAAATGTTTTCTGGCAAATTTAATAACCTTTAATGTAAAAGGTTTTTTCTACACATGTCTTTATGACGAACTGGCTGTTGCACGCGACTTCGTCTGCGTCTCTTTATAAAACACGTTGATAAAAATAATTTTAAAAAATAGTAGTTTTTGAATTTATTCATTACAAACATACATTTGTATAGAGAGGGGGTAAAGGAGAAGATGGGGAGGGTGAGTAGCCTATGTTACTCGCTGATAATGTAGCAATCTATAGGTGAAGAATTTTTAAAATCGGTCCTGTAGTTTTTGAGTTTATTCATTACAAACATACACACATACATATAAATCTTTTCTCCTTATAATACTATTAGTATAGACTAGTATATATATATATATATATAACCTCATGCAGGCATCGCTAGAAGAGCCCGAAAAGATACAGTGTCCAGAACAACAACTTGTCCGTACAAGAGGAATATTGGCTAGAATTAATTTCCATTTTTCAAATGTCAAAAGATTCAGTCTCCAACGGAAAATTCATTTCCAATAAGAGGTGAATTCAAACGATTGTTCGGTCTTCAATTGTAACAAAAGTTACATACTGTATAAGAATTTTAAATTTTTAATGCGTCCTGAGTATAAAGTTGTGCGAGACGTGATCTGAATTGGTTTACGTTGACCTCAATAAGTTTCCATCTATCCATGCACCTTGGCCCGGATACTTGGAGAGCAATACGAAATTACACCATCGTAACTTCCTATATAACTTAAGAGCCATATGGGCTGTTTCGGTGAGTTTGGGATGTCAGAGCCTTATCCCTTCCTAACATGTTATCCTTAATCCTACTAAGGTCGGCAGTGCTTCTGCAGCACCTTGCTTGTGTTAATAGACGATGATACCATGGATTGGACGGTCAAAAAACTAATTATCAAGAGGATGGAGAGTTTCAAAAATTGCATATGGCTACATTCCTACGATTCTCTTTATCGCTTATTCCATTTTAATATATCAAAATACATATTTTAGCAAAGTTTGGCATGAAAATGGGAACACGGAGCATATACAAAGTATATGCTCCGTGAAATGGGAATATGTACAATGAATATTCATTTATGAGAAAGACAGTTTGTCGGACTAAGTATGTATATTATTAAAATTTTATAAATGTTACTTCACATTTTTGGGCGCCATCTTTGATTATGCTGAATCACGGATAAAATTAAATGACTTTTCTAAGGCGGAATGAATAAATTGATATTTTTACCTACATACATATATCTCTATATATAAAAATGATCTAATAAAATCGTTTTACTTAACTGATGACGTCATAGCCTGCAACCGCAATATGTTGAGGAATTATTTTAATGTCAACTTAAATAGGCCTTTTAACGTGATTAAGACTAGATTAAAATAAAATAATCAATTTATTTGTATATTTTAGTAGATATTTCTTACAGTTCTATTTTGTAACAAAAAATTCAAAGTTCTTTTGCCCTGAATATCAACGGGACTAAAGGTAAATAAAAAGGTAAATAAAAGGTCCGTTCTTGAAAAATAAAAAGTAAATTAAAATAGCAGGACATTTTTAACGTAGGAATTTTCCATAAGCATTATCTTTATCAAGTTATTTTTCAACCCAAATATGCAGTAAACAAAATTACAACAATATTTGTGCTTTAGACGATCATAATTATATGAGAAGGTAGAGCTTCAGTCTATCTTATTTTTTAATTCTTTTTTTATTTTAAGATCGGCAGACAGGCTGGTGGTCCACTTGATGGTAGGTGGCTACCGTACAGTAGGATTAAGGATAAGGGATTGGGTGGGCGATAGGGAAATGGGATCTGGCATCCCTTACTCACTCACCGAAACATAACAGCGACGTGCTGTTATTTCATGGTGGTCTTCTGTAAGGGGGTGGTTACTGCCGCCAGACGGGCTGCCCAAATGACTGCGAAACGCCGTGTGCCCTGCCACTACTTTCCAAATCCAGACCAGAGCCAAATTAGAAAAGTTGATTTTTCAAAGTTGACCCTGCCAGGAATCGAACTCGGGAACCCTAGAACAGAGCGTTAAGGCAAGCACCCTTAAAGCATTTTTTTTGACAGTTGAGGATACCTGACTGAGATTTTTTTTAATATTATTAAAGGTGGCAGACAGACTGACGGTGCACTTGATGGTAGGTGGCTACCGTCGCCTAAGGACACAAGCAACACCAGGGGGGGTACATGTGCGCTGCCGACCTTGCAGGAATTTGTTAACTGCTCGCTTGAAGAAGCCCATATTGTAGCTAGATGGAAACACCTTAGAAGTATTCTTTATGTGTCAGCGAGCTTTGTAGGTGTAATTATTGATTTTTTAAAGCACTGTTTAGTGCTTTATTTCTATGTAGTTCAGCATTGCATCCATCGTAGCTGCATTTTATAAATTTTTTTTGTTGACACAAAAAGACAGAAAATTTTAGTGCATTCCCACAGTGGTAGTAATTTATTACAAACGTGTCGGAAGCAATAACGGGCTGGGTGTATGTAGCGTGCTACATCGCTACGAGTGCTACAGCTACGATTCGCTCTACGGCGCTACAAAAACGATTTCGTCTTTCAGTGCAGATGACTAATAGTGATAAAAACATAATTTTCAGTTATATTACATACTAGCTAGTGCCAACGGCTTCGCCCGCGTTGAAAAATAAAAAATAACGCTTGAATGAAAATATGAGCAATGTAAAGCTTAACATTTTATTGCAGTGATAGCTCTGCCAGGCGTTAGATGATCCCTCGGGAACAGTACTTTTTTATGGATGAAAGGTATTCTATATCCTTCACTGTATCCCTGATAACGTGTGTGCAAAATTTCATGACGATCGATTCAGCGGTTTAGGCGAAAAACGGTAACAGACAGACAGACAGAGTTACTTTCAAATTTATAATAATAGTATGGATTCAAAAATGCATTTAGGAAGCATAAAATCGTTTTTAATATAACAATAACGGCATTTGAGGATTTATAAAACCATTGCTTGAATATGCATACCAGATATGGATACTTAAATTTGTAAAAAATATTAATTCTCCAGAAAAAGTTCAAAGACAAGCGACTAAATTACCGCGAAAACTTAAAAAGAGGGATTATGACTTATGAAGAGAGGGTAATATGCTATGATTCCCTATACTTCAAGAGAGACTAGCACACAGCGACCTAATTGAAACATTCAAAATCTTAAATGTGCCTGAACTGGGTTCTATATTCCAGTCATGACTGCTCTTGAGTAGAGGATGGCAAATCCAAACCTTACCACTTTTTCTTTAATAGAGTGTTTGTGTCATGTAAAAGGTTATCCAGAGAAGTGATTTAAGTGGAGGTTTTGAACCAGTTAAAGAAGTTAAATACTTCTGGTAGAAATAGGCGCACTAAAGCAAGCTTTTTATCTATCTAAGAAATGAATAAATAATCTTAATTTTATTTTTATTATACTCTAATTATTTAAGAATTTCAAATTAAAATATTCAAAAAAGGTGCTGTATTTTTTACATTGTAAAATGTTTATTATAGTTACTTCAATTAAAAAAAAAAATATCTTTGACTGGCTTTTGCGCCCGACTTCGTCTACGCCACTTTTTCTTAGGTGTTAAAATATTTATTAATTCGTTATTGCTAATATATTTTTGTCAGGCGCTGAATTTTTTAATTTTATATGAACGGTTGAGTAGTTAAGGCGTGAAAACATAACAAAAAAACAAACCAACGAAAGTTAGAATTAGAAACGAAAGTTAGAATAAGCTGCAGATAAAAAAACTATTAAAGAAAATAACTAGTGACCACATTAATAAGAGACAATCACTACGCTAATAATTATGTATTATTGAAGGTCCAAATTTAAAAAGAAGAATCTCGTGGTAAACGATGGGCCAACATTGGATCCAATCTTCCAACGCTTTTATCCTGACTAACAAAGGAATACAAATATGCTATATCACGGAGCCCCTCTAAATTTGTGCCATATTGTTGAGGAATGATTTGTGCGAGGCGGCCCCTATGATTTGTTACCTCTATAATGAGGCCGACTCATTCTACAAACGAGCAACAATCAGGGTTCATTCTTACTAGGTGGATTGGGTTACTAGGTTTAGCGCACATAAGCCTTCACTCCGTTAAGGGATTCACTGAGGCAAATGACATTTACTATAGAACTCGCTGGCGGCGGAGACAATTCAACGGGCCTAGAAATGGTGTTTTTTTGTTTTTACCATTAGAACATTACATTTTTTTTTTTATTAATACAATTTTTTTATCTGATATTAACTTATTAATAGGTACAGGATTCATATGCGTGCAATAAGCCGATTTCGAGAGAATTTTCAATAAAAGTCAAATTCTTCTTGTTTTCTAACTTTTTTTGTGGAGTTTCTATTACTTTAACGAAAATTCTAATTAATACAATTGGTTCTTCACATGTTTAAGTATAATATATATTTTTTTCAAAGCAATTGTCTTGTCTATTTCTTGTAACATCTTCATTAAACAATGGATATCGTTTGTCTCCCCCTTAAGTAACTGGGCATTCCGTTCGCCCATAGCACAGTATAATAAAGAGTAATAGCGTACCCTTAGTAACCAGTACTGAAGTGTTATATTACAATGACAGTACAGTACAGTATTAACAGTATAGTATTAACAGTACTAGTGCATCAGAAATAAGTGCCAGAACCCTTTCCCTTTACACATTTCATCCCATCCCAATGGAAGCCAAATGAAAATACAACTTATTTTCCATCCTCCCTCCCAATTCCATAATGCTATTATGGTCGGGAGTGCACTTGCAGCACCTGCGGCGTTGCTTGTGTTATAGGCGATGGTAACTACGCACCATCAAATGGATCGTTAGCCTCTCTGTCGACTTATATATATAAAAAAAAAATTATTCTTGATTCGATCAAGGTCGGCTGCCCACTTGCATTGTGGCTCGTGTTTTCTACCTAACTTCGAGTGGACCGTCAGCTTGCTTGCCACCTTTTATCATTAAAAATCTAATAAAATTTACCTAAAACATTGCTATATATACTCTAAGTTTTCGAGATGATTTACTAGCTGTACTTTGTCGTGCCCGAACCCGAAAATAATTATTTAATCCGATTGTGGCGCCAATTTTATTTTCAAACCATATGTCAAAGTGACGCGACACTTCACGTCAATGAACGAATGAACGACAGTTAAACATGGAAGTAATAAGTACTACATACAACGTATACTCCGGCCATTATAAGAGTGCTGTTCTGACAGGTGTCAATTCCATACATTTTCTGTATCGTTTATTCGGAAATGAACTTTATGCAATGGACATAAAGAAATGTCAAAAACGCATTCATAGAATGACCGTACTATAGTACTTATTACTTCCATGCAGTTAATTTATTTGAATAATCTTCATACAAAAATACTAAAATTGCTATTAAAAATGGGGGGTGTTAGGATGGTGAAAAACACTTTACGACCTATTCTCATACCTACTAAATATACACACAAAATTTTATAAGAATCGATCGAGCCGTTTCGGAGGAGTTTTGTTACAAACACTGTGACACGAGAAATTAATATATTAGAAAGATTAAAATAAAACCACATTAAAATGAATCCCTATTTCCCTTGGTCACGGCATCACGCGTGAACGGGTAGACCCATTTTAATTTGGTTTTCACTAATGGAAAGAGGGATAAACGGGGAATGTTCTTATATATAAAAATTGCATCCCGGGCGAAGCCGGGGGCGGGTCGCTAGTTAGTATGTAATAAATAGTATGTACTTGTGAAGCACCATTTTTGTAATAATCCTTGATTTAATAATTTTATGTTATTTAATTTATCGTGCCAATTTTTAAATTATGTGATTAAGAAAATTAAATAAAGTGATACTTTTTTAATACTGGCTTAATAAATTGCCCAAAAGGTAGGAAAAATGTTTAATATAGTTGGAGGTTATTTTAAATAAACAAATTTTTATCGTTTTTCTGAAATTAACGTGTTTATTTATCAAAAAAAAAACTTGTATACCTATGTAAACTTTGGCGCCTACAAAAATGTCTAAATAAAAATAGTAAATTGAATATCACATAAAAAAATTAATGTTTGCAAGCATATGTAGGTACTTTTCTTTATATTACAAATTATAGTTACGAATACATTAGTATGGCGTATAAAATCTAATGTAATAAAAGTGTTTCATGTAAGAGTATAATATTAGGTGTCCTTCTATTTCAAAAGTAGGGCATCTTACGTCCCCTTGCGATCAAAATCATGTTTGAGATAAGGTACATCGAATCGCTAATGTTGGCTCTTTGACTCTCCGACTCAACTCCACGGTTACTCAAGGAGTCGAAGTAAACTATTCGATATATAGGCAATGACTTCAATGGCCGAATAACTAAATGATTGAGAAGCTTTTCGCTTCGGCCCACTTCAAAGAAACCAATGATGTAATGACCTCATTGAATCTTTGGTATGAACAGTAAAGATATCCTTCCCTTTTTCACGTGCTCAACAAAGAAATCAATCCAAGAAATTTATCGTTAGTTAAATATCTCAATGATTTTCTCATTTCGTACTTTTGTTTCTTACTGCAAGTCTAGCTTTTTTAATTTTTTCTTAAGGCTGACGGTCTATTTGATGGTAGGTGGCTACCGTTGCCTAAATCACAAGTAATACAGAGGTGCAACAAGTGCGCTGCCGATCATAGTGGACTAAGGATAACAGATTAGGAAGGGACAGGGCAATACGCTCTGGCATCTCTTAGTCACTCACGGAAACACAACTTCACACCTGCTGTTATTTCACGGTGATCTTCTGTTAAGGAGTGATTATTTTTAATTTTATAAGCAATATAAATAAAAAAATTATAATCACTTTATATTTTTGTGCAATGGAACATATAGAGAAATACTTTGACATTTGTAAAAGTGACAGTTTTATAACTCATGAGTCAAATGAGGGATGCAAGCCTCAAAGATGTGGCCATTTAAACTCACTAGTCAGATATGGGGGCTATCGTTTAAGTGGCGGGACACGTGTGAGACATTTTTCAGAGACAACCCTGGGCTATGAGAGTCACATGTTGGCAAGATTTAATGTAAAGCATTATACATGAGACCTTCGGAATATTTATCGGGATATCGGTCTCTTATTCGGGTCCTATTTTTATATTATAAAGGTTTTTTTAAATATCGAGGGTAGTTAATTTCGCTCGGAAGAATTTATAAGGAGTTTCTTTTAATAATGCAAACGGTTCATACGATATTGAGTTTTATCTCCTTATTATATGACGTTTAATGGCAAGTGTGTTCAGAAATAATTTGTTAATAGGCAATTATAAATATATAACCATAAAATAGGCATAAAGAATAAATGATATTAGAGAAACATATGTTCTAAAAAATGATCCAGTTTTAATATAAACATTAAGTTGAACATGATTTTCAATAAAATAAAAGTACAAAATACTGCAATCCGCCATGTTAACTGAAACACCCATCAAAGCGAATGACGTCACGTTTTCGTAAATTTCACCGTGTCGCTTGAATTGTGTGTCGTCAAGCTTGTTCGTGAGTTAAGAAAGCGTGACGTCACAACAGACGCTATGTTCACGACATATCGACACCTAGATGTCGCTATTACACAGAATGTGCATGGTATGGAAATTGGTCTGCATTTCTTTGTATAAGCGGCAATGAAAGATATTAAGTAATTAATTTTTGTCTTTTTAAAAATCAAAAGGTGTCTTTGTCGAGGGTTTTGTCTTGTCTAGTTCAGGTCTTGTCCTGTCAAGGCTTTTAGTTCAAATACTAGATCAGGATACGTTATAAGTAATTCATTTGCCTATAATAGTATCACCTAAGACCATCCGAGATCAATACCAAGTATATCGAACATGCTATGTCAATTTTAGCGCTTTGGCGCAAAGTTTAAATTGTTGTATTAAAATATCAATTTTTCCCTAAAATATTTTTTTTTTTAGAAATGAAATTTATTTTGTGTGAAGAAAATGCGTAGAGACACCGTGGAGTAGCTTTTCAAAATCTTTGATAATGCGTGAAATAACAGCATTTGTGCTGTTGTGTTTCGGTGAGTGCGTAAGGGATGCCAGAGCCCATTTCAATAAGACTACACGTATATGGTTGAGCCCGAATGTGTGAGTTATTGACTCAAAATTACCGCGTTCGGTTCTTGGCAAGGTGGTCAACTGTGGAAAACGTAAGAGTCTAATGGTGAAATATATTTTAGTACCGGTAATGTACACAGAATTCCGAAGACATGCACTAGGCAGCCTGAGTGTTAGCAGTAACCACCCACAGAAGACCACGGTCAAATAACAAAGGTGTGAGTGTGTCAACCTGTACGGTATTGCTTTGATGGTAAGTGGACTTTGATGGTAAGTGGCCTGCCTGTTAAAAATAGAACCAATTTTCACCCACAATAAATTGATTACACAGTTGTCATGATATAAGTCTAATTCGTATTATTTTATTTAAATAAATAAAAATATTAAATAAAAATAAAAAAAAGCCCATTTCCTTATTCCTTCACCAAAATAATATACAAAAAAATCTTATAATTAAATTAAAATTTAAAACTGTTTGAAGATTATTTACAAATTTATTTACGGTCACCTAGTGAAATGTTGTATGGTAGTATCAATAATCTCAGATAGATGGCGCTGGTAAATTGATGCAGAATTTCTTATATCGCGCAAGCGTTTGTTGCACGAGAGACTGTTCATCAATTTAAAGGGAGAAGGGAACAAGGCGATCCGACCAATAAAGAAGTAGCCAGTGATTGGTGTTTCATTTGTCGTTGTACAAATATTTTTGGTCCTATCGAGTCGGATTTCTGCCGGTTTTATTTTTTTTGCAAAAACACTAGTAATCAGTGACGGATCGCCACTGAAAGTGTTCACCGGGCGGCACGTCGTCGTTCCGGTTGGTTGGAGAGGTGCAAGGTGCATCTTGCAACCGAGGAGCAAAGCAAGAAAGCAGGCAGTGTGGCTACTTCGCAGCGGTGAGCAGCAGCAGGCCAGGAGGAAGATCTGCAGACGAAGCCAGAAGCCAGTCAGCATCAGGGAGTGCTGCACACGGACATCACGGAAGAAGGTTCTCGGTGACGTCAGGATTTCGGTGAAGTGTGTGTCGGAATAGATTGTGAGTACTTTGAAATTTTATTAGTCGTGCAATTTTGATCTTTAAATACATTAACTTAGTGAACTGAGAAGAAAAGAAGTAAATTCAAGCTAATTTGGACTTTATGTGTAAGAATAAATTTACTTAGTAAATTCAGTGATAATTTTAGACTTAGATTAATTTCGCGAATTTGGTTGGGACGGGGAATCCATGCCCGATATTTGTTTAGTTCCGATTTCTCAAACACTTGTAAAATTTTCAGGATTGTATTAGAACTTAGAATAATTTGGTTACTAAAAACTAGTACTGTTAATTAAATTATAACTTAACAATAATGACGGCTAAACTATTATACGCGCAGCGAGATTCCTATGAAAAAATTGTAAAGGCACAGGTTAACTTCAAAAAGTCTCCTAAAGACCGCCTTACAGAACCTTATGTGCAAACAAGGTTAACATTATTAGACACTTTATGGAATCAATTTACAAAGACCCATCAGGTTATTTTGGATTCGGATGATTGGGAAAACATACAAAGTAGTAACTACATTAAGGAAGACTTATATGATAAAACAGAGGAAGCTTTCATAAATTATAAAGCAGAATTAATGAATATGCTGAGTCCAGTTTCAAAAGGTTCGGTTCAAATTGAATCAGCTAAAAATTTTGTAGAAAATATAAAGTTACCAAAAATTACAATACCCCATTTTTCGGGAAAATACACAGAGTGGGTTACCTTTAGAGACTTATTTGTTTCCTTAGTTCATTCAAACGCTTCGTTGGATAATGTGCAAAAACTCCATTATTTAAAAAGTCATTTATCTGGAGAAGCAGAGCAACTTATAAGGCAATTGCCACTTACGGCAACAAATTATTCGGAATGTTGGGATCAGCTGGAGGCAAGGTACAATAACAAAAAATACTTAGCTAATTGTCTCTTAAAGCGGTTACTTAACCAAAGGTATATTAGTGTAGAATCCGCTGACGCATTAAAGGAGCTTGCTGATACTACTACAGATTGTTTGCACGGGTTAAAAAATATAGGGGTTAACGTCGATACCTGGGATATAATAGTAATTCATATAATATCTAACAAGCTGGATATAGAAACGCGGAAGCAGTGGGAGTTGAGGATCTCGGCAGACAGTTCCGGAGAACTGCCTAAGTTTGTAGAATTTCGTGAATTTTTACAATCGCGATTTAGAGCTCTTGAATCAATCGAACCAGTTACTAAACCGAGAGCCTCAAATCTTACTCACGACCAACCAGGAAGGCATAAGGTTTTTGCAACGGTTAATAGTGTTGTATGCGAATATTGTAATGAATATCATAAACTTTTTACATGTAAAAAATTCTCTAAAGAAGATGTTATCAAGCGACGTGAATTTGTATTTAATAAGCGTTTATGCTACAATTGCTTGGGTAGTAACCACTCGGCGAGGTTTTGCCCTAGTAAGTTAACATGTCGGGTGTGCAAAGGTAAGCATCATTCATTGCTTCATCCGAACGGTTCAGGTGGAGGTGGTTCACAAAATTCCAACATTGGTGTTTCAACATCTGGAAATGGTATGGGTGGTTCATCCGCTGGAAAATCAGGGGAATACTCCAGTTCTGTTGACACAGCACCAGTGGTCTCGTGTTTTGGTCAAATGCCTGTAAAACGTCAGGTATTGTTGGCGACGGCCATCGTGTGGGCTGAATCGTCAGAGGGTAGGAAACACTACATTAGGGCATTGTTAGATCAAGGATCACAAGCATCCTTTGTCTCAGAAGCAACAGTTCAATATTTAGGTCTTAAGAAGTGCCCAGTCAAAGGAATAATATCGGGTCTAGATGGCAACAAGACAACAATTGCTAAGCATATGGTAGACCTCAAGATTTATTCGCGAGTTGATGACAAATTCGTCATCACGGTTCAAGCGTACGTTATCAAAAGGGTGACTACTTTTCTGCCAAATTGGAAGGTAGAGCAATCCGAATGGCTAGATGAGGATGTATGTTTGGCCGATCCTCAATATCATACCCCAAACAAAATAGACATCTTGTTGGGTGCGGAAGTTTATGGACAAGTGTTGCAAGAGGGTGTTAAAAGGGGTCCAAAGGGTTATCCTATTGCTCAGGCTACATCATTGGGGTGGATTTTGTCAGGCACTTGTGAAAGGACACAACCATCTTCTGCAAGGGTGGTTTCTATGCACTTAAGCGTTGAGGATAATGATATGCTTAAACGGTTTTGGGAAATTGAAGCGGAACCTAAACTACAGGGGAGGATAATGTCAGAAGAGGAAGTCTCTTGTGAGCGATATTTTGAAAAAACAACGAGACGAGACGACGATGGACGATACATCGTTAAACTCCCATTTAAAGCGAATAGACCGGAATGTGTGAATGGCGACTCCAGAGTGGTTGCTGAAAAGCGGTTGAATGGATTACATTTGCAGCTTAAGAAAAATGAAGACCTGAAACAAAAATATAAGGGGGTTATAGATGAATAC
Source organism: Bembecia ichneumoniformis (assembly GCA_910589475.2). Lineage (NCBI taxonomy): Eukaryota > Metazoa > Arthropoda > Insecta > Lepidoptera > Sesiidae > Bembecia > Bembecia ichneumoniformis. Next base: position 2,030,246 of record OU342537.1, on the reverse strand, counting down.
CTAGAATTAGGATTTATGGAGAAGATTCCTGAAACAGAAAATGATATTACGGAAACTGTATACCTACCACACCATCCAGTTGTGAGAAATGATAAAGATACTACGAAGGTAAGGGTTGTCTACGATGCCTCCTGCAAGTATAAAAATGGTATTTCATTAAATGATACACTAATGACAGGGCCTACACTTCAACCGGAACTAAGGCATTTGCTGATGCGCTGGCGGCAACATCCTATATGCATAGCAGCTGATATCATCAAAATGTACTGTCAGGTGAAAGTGTCTGAGCAAGATGCAAATTATCAACGGTTGTTATGGAAAGAAACCGCAGAGGCAAGGGCTGAAGATTATAGATTATTACGAGTTACTTTTGGGACGGCATCGGCACCATATCTTGCCGTAAAATGTCTACAGCGAGTGGCAAAGGATGAAGGTGTGAAGTACCCTGTAGCATCTGAAAGGGTGTTGAATGATTTCTATATGGACGATTTGCTAACCGGATGTAACTCTGTAAAGGAAGGGCTGGTTATTTACTATGAAATGAACGAGCTACTAAAAAAGGGAGGGTTCAAATTACAAAAATGGATGAGTAATAGCAATGACTTACTACGAGGAATTCAGGGAACGAAAACGGGAAAAGAGGCTGTTCAAGAGGAGCTAAAGCTTAAGATGGATGAGGTGGTGAAATTGTTGGGACTTACCTGGAATCGACGAACTGATAGTTTTCGGTACTCGTTGACACTTTTAGACCTGCCGACTGGACCCGTAACAAAAAGAATAATATTATCTCACATTGCTCGCTTGTATGATCCACTAGGCTGGGTGGCACCTTGTGTGATAACAGCAAAGATATTGATCCAACGGTTGTGGATTGCGGGATTAGGATGGGATGAGGAAGTGTCAGGGAAATTGTTGACGGAATGGAATACTTACCGAGAAGGTTTGCATTTGTTGACTCAAATAAATATACCGCGATGGCTAAACACCAGCAAAGATGATGCGCTAACAGAACTGCATGGTTTCTCAGATGCGTCAAAGGTAGCGTTTTCAGCAGCGGTATACCTTCGCAGGATTGACGTCTCAGGTAATGTCCACGTAACCTTGGTAACAGCTAAAACTAAAGTTGCACCAATTAAACAAGTATCCATTCCAAGGTTGGAACTGTGCGGAGCAGTACTCGTCACTAGACTACTAGTAGAAGTAGCAGAAACTTTGGAAGTTCCCAAGTCAAATGTTCGAGCATGGACGGACTCTACTGTGGTCTTGGCATGGCTTAACAGTCACCCGAGTCGCTGGCAAACGTTTATCGCAAATCGGGTGTCCGAAATCTTGACTACCTTGGACTCGAGTCAGTGGTCACATATTTCTTCCAGTCAAAATCCTTCAGACTGTGCTTCTCGGGGCATAACACCTGCAGAACTCCTGGACAATAATCTGTGGTTTAATGGTCCAGATATTTTGCATAGAGAAATTGTTCAATACAGTAAACCACAGAATATTGAAACTCAGCTGGAAGAGGTGAAGGTAAATGTAGCCGTGGCCGACATACCCATCTGGAACCGATACTCCTCCCTTACAAGGTTGGTAAGGGTGGTTGCGTATTGCAGACGTTTTTTAAATGTAAGGAAGTCGGTCCGCAAGGATTACACTCCCGCAGCTTATCTTACTTCTAAAGAATTAGCAGAGGCACTAGAGGTTTGTATTAAACAATGCCAACGGGAAAATTTTAAAAAGGAGTTTGAAATCTTAAAAAAGGACGGTAAATTTGCCAGGATAAAAGGCTCCTTAAAATCACTGAACCCCTTCCTTGACGCCAAGGATGTTATGCGAACGGGAGGTCGTTTGGAGAAGTCCCCATTGAACGAAAGAAGGAAACATCCCATACTGTTACCAAAAAGGTCTACATTCACCGATTTGGTCATAGCTGATGCTCATGCCAAGACGCTACACGGCGGCATTCAACTCATGTTGGCTCATTTAGGTAATCAATATTATGTGTTAGGGTCAAAACTTTTAGTGAAAGCATGCATTCGAAGATGCATAAAATGTGTTCGACACAGGGCGGAAACTTCCACGCAACTGATGGGCCAGTTGCCAGCCGTCCGAGTTACACCTGGAAGGCCCTTTAAGTGCAGTGGTGTGGACTTTGCTGGACCTATCAATGTACGGACGTCAAAGGGCCGCGGTCATCGCGCCTACAAGGGGTATATATGCTTGTTTATCTGTATGGCTACCCGTGCTATCCACCTTGAAGTAGTCAGTGATCTTACTACTCAAGGTTTTTTGGCAGCCTTTAAGAGATTTGTCGCTCGTCGGGGCCACTGCGCTGAGGTATGGAGCGACAACGGAACAAATTTTGTTGGCGGATCTCGTGAGTTACAAAATCTGGTCTCTTCAGAAAATGAAGGTCTAGCAGAGGAAGTTGCAAAGGCTCTAGCGAATAATGGTACGACGTGGCACTTTATACCGCCCCATTCTCCAAATTTCGGGGGCCTCTGGGAAGCAGGGATTAAGTCTACAAAAACGCATTTAAAAAAGGTTTTAGGTGACACCACGCTGACGTTTGAAGAGTTATCCACTGTCTTAACGCAGATAGAGGCCTGTTTAAATTCTAGACCTCTGTCACGGCTTGAATCCGAATCAGATTCCATTGATGCGTTGACCCCAGGACACTTTCTGATCGGTGAACCACTTATCTCTGCTCCAGATCATAACTTCGAAATGTCAACTGTCAGTAGTCTGCGTAGGTGGCAGTTGACTCAAAAAATGATGCAAACCTTTTGGAGACGTTGGTCTCAGGAATACCTGACAAATTTTCTACATCGATATAGATGGGCTTACCAAACGCCTGAACCGGAGATCGATGACGTAGTTTTAGTTAAGGAGGACGGCTTACCTCCTTGTCGTTGGCTTCTTGGTCGAGTGGTTGCTAAGCATCCGGGCACAGACAATGTAACACGCGTAGTTACGCTACGCACAAAAAATTCTGTCATCAAGCGGCCCATTTCCAAGTTATGTGTTCTACCGGTGGCCGTTTGATTTTGTTAATGTTAGTTTTTTTTGTTTCTTTTTACAGTCCACTTATATTGTTGGTTATAACAGGGATTATTTTGTTATAAATTTTCACGGAAAATAGTTGTGTAAACCCACTAAGGACAAATGTCATTTGATTCGGGTAAAGTCGTCTAAAAACAGCTTAACCAAGTCATGGTGGGCGGTGCATGTGAAAGGACAAATCAGTTTGTCCTTGGTGGGCGGAATGTTTGAAGATTATTTACAAATTTATTTACGGTCACCTAGTGAAATGTTGTATGGTAGTATCAATAATCTCAGATAGATGGCGCTGGTAAATTGATGCAGAATTTCTTATATCGCGCAAGCGTTTGTTGCACGAGAGACTGTTCATCAATTTAAAGGGAGAAGGGAACAAGGCGATCCGACCAATAAAGAAGTAGCCAGTGATTGGTGTTTCATTTGTCGTTGTACAAATATTTTTGGTCCTATCTTTTAAATTTTTTTAAAGTTAACATTTTTTTAGCGATTATTAGTTCTTTAAGTTGGTAAGGGTAATATTTTATTTAGTTCCCTATAATTTGTGTGTTTGAAAGTTATTTTATTATAATTAGTCTGATCAAGTGTTGAGTTTTACAAGACGTTTCACGTGTAAGAAATTTTAAAGACGCATAAACACACATCTTTTCTTTCCACTGATGGAGATGGCTAATATACTTCTCATAAAAAAATCGAAATATCTCTGAAGTTTGGTTTTGTTTTTTACGTAAGGAATGTTTTTGTATATATTTTGGAGAAAAAAAAAGCATCTGCCCGAAGCAGGGTTCGGATTATAAAAAATGCAATTAAAACTTGATAGCAATTTAAAAGTTTTGGGCGAGATAGTAAATTATTTACGATCCAAAATGAGACCAAACCCAGTTTCATATGTAGCGCTTTAGCGGCACATTTCTCCTAAGTCGTATAATATACAGACGGTGATGTTTAATTGTGGACCAAATTGTGGTGACCGCCCGCACCGAATGCGGTACAGATTGAGCGGTCCGCAAATTTAGCGGCTCTCTGGTTTGCGGGTACGTAACAAATTCGCTAAGTTCCTTCGTTCCAGTGTGGATGTATTGCGGTTTCAATCTGTTTCAAATAATCAAAAATGCGAATGCTTCGAAATTTAACAATTACCATAAAAATAATGGACGCCAGGATTTTAACGAGGATTCGTTGAAAACGTTTTACAAAATTCTGTCTATTCTGAAAAATAGACTAAAAATAGACTAAAAAATAGACTTTCTAGTTAGTTTTTTTTAATGTTAAGATCGGTCCACTTGATGGTAGGTGGCTACCGTCGCCTATAACGCAAGCAACGCCAAAGCTGCTGCAGTGTGTTGCCGACTAGAGTAGGATCAAGGATAAGGGACTAGGAGGGGATAGGGAAATGGGCTCTGGCATCCCTTACTCACTCACTGAAACACAACAGCACACGTGCTGTTATTTCACGGTGGTCTTCTGTAAGGGGATGGTTACTGCCGCCAGACGGGCTGCCCAAAGTACTGCGAAACGCAGTGTGTCCTGCCACTACTGTTTAAAATATATAATAGTGCCGTGAATTGTGTAAACGTGAACAACCGTGAAACCAACTTCCAAAGTTCTTTACTCCTTAATAGACACTAAGAAAAGTCATTGGACGCTATTCCTAGATATATTCCTAGATTTCATTTGGAAGTTTTAGTTAAAATAAAAATAAAATGAAATAAGTCTTTGCTGTTATGTACACAGTATATATACAGTTTTCAAGGTTTTAAAGGTTCGACTGAATAGGCATCTTCTGGGTGAGCTCGCGCCATCTTTGGCCTCATCTTTCCTACACGGTAAGATGCTGGCCAAGAGCAAACCTATCTTTAATAAAAAAAAGTTATTATGCCTATATACATACATATTTGTTATGATTACAATTTATATATATATATATACCTTTTCTTGGTACACAGGCTGTTTTTTTATAATCAGGACTGCAATTATTTACGAAATAACTTTAATTTCCATTATATTTTCATGAAATTACTTTTAATTAAAAAGCATTTCATCTTTGTAATAAATAAAATGTATTCCATAGTCTTCTATTCCATCTCCTAAGGGTCTCATTTCGCTAACTCCTAATAATATGTCAGAATTTATATTTTTCTCGTGCCAGTTGCAATTCGAAGTATAATATAGTTATTGCTTATCTCCTGTGAAGCTAGTTCTTATGTACTATGTTATGTAATTGTAAATAAACGTTGTTGTAACTAAACACTTAAATAAATAAAAAATCATTTCCATGAATTAAAAATAAATTTAAAGATATACGATTTTTAGCTGGATAACAGCATTGAAAATGTTCCATGAAGCCATCGTCATGGATATGTCTCCAATGTAGATTGGGTCAAAAGCTTTTTGCAGTAGTTGAATCATTAGAATTCAGAAGCTTTAATCATGGCCCAAGTATAGCGTGTGATTTTTTTAATTTATTTAAAAATGAAGAGTTTGATCTTGCTAAGGCTATCGTCCATATCGTCTCCTGAGCTTATATTAGTTACAACTTCATTAAAGCACACATATAACATCTTCCTCTTCTTGAGGTGCTTCTCCAACTAGTGAAGGTTGGCGATCAGCCTGGAACTGTTGATTTATTTAAAATAGCAAACTCTCTGTCTCTTGTTCTTCGGAATAGCTCAACTGCGTTAGCTGTCTCGATCTACTCTCTGATGTTCTATAGCTACGACTTCTTTTCTCTTTCGAGCGACTTTTCCCATCATCACCAGCTGAAGGTCGTATTGTTCACGTTTAAAAACATGACCCAACATGGAGATATTTAATGCATCACAAGCTCCATTAACAATACGGTAAGGGCTATACACCGGGACACCATGGCGGCGCAACCAATCGCCGCTGCCAACAAAATGTATACAGCTCTATAGAGAGTTACTGACCTGGTGTCCGTTTGGTTGCGCAACCAATCTGGCGGACCAGCTCGGACGCGTGCACAGAATGTTACTGGTCGCGGCGCACGCTGGACGCGCCACCACTAATTACTGCAGCGCTATATGGTGTTTCACCTCACTTCATTGCTCAGTGTGGAGTGGCGACTCTAGTGTCTGTATGGTGTCTAGTTTGGTAGCTTATGGACACCACGGTTGCGCAACTGGTTGCGCCCCTATGGTGTCCCGGTGAAATATAGCCCTAAAAGAGCATATCCATGAACAAGCGTTGGACATCTTCTGTTTTTTTTTGACGCAGGCAATGAGTTCCACTCCTTAGCAGTCCGAACAAGAACAACTGTTCTAGCTCATACTTCACAAATGGGAGGGTCTTAAACGTTCATACTTCCTAAATGATTACATCAGGTAGGGCGTACTCCTCATGTTAATTTTTACTTTTACAAAAGCAATAATATTTGAAACCCTCTTTTGAATTATTTAATATAGCAAATCTAATTTTCCCTTTACAAAACGTGGAACATACGGGCAGAGTGGTACGCATTTTTTAATTAAAATGTGACTGCGCCAAAAGATTTATGGTTTGTTATAACTCCGGTTTTTGTACGGGGGTACCTTGTTCGTGGTTTTTAGTGAAGTTTATTTTTGCACTGCCTCGGTTTGTGGCCACTCCGCATTGTTCAGGTTTTATGTAAATTATTTTTAAACTGGCCTTTACGAGCAGATTGTAAATACATCTGTGAGACATAAATTTCACTTGGAAAATTAAAACATTTCCGTATTTTAGTTGCTTGCTTTTCCCGAAACTTTGTTTGATGCAAACAATTTATATGCCTACATATGATTGGGTGTATCTAATCCTTATTTTGCCATGAGGCAGAAGAAACACCAATGCATATCCTGTGCGAGTGTGGCCCCTTGATGCACAAACGCAGTCACATCTTAGGAAGCCACACAATGGCTTGTGAAGATGTGAAGAATGCCTCTATCAAAAAAGTACTACAGTTCCTTAACGTGGTAGGTATAGGTAGAGAGCTTTAGTTCACGTGGCGATCACAATATTTCAGCAATGGACGAAGTGATACTGGTACTCTAGCAGACAGAAACAGCCACTAAGATAAGATAAGATAAGATAAGATAAGATAAGATAATCTTTATTTTTAAATTGAAATTATAACTTTTATTTTAAAATGAAACTTATAATTAGACAATTTACAGGTGAAACTGTCATTGAAGTTGATTTCAATATTTTTGTGTTGAAATAATGCGTAGCCTACTCAGAAAGGCTTCTATTTTGTTTGTGGCATTTAAAAAAATATATAAAATTAACTTAGCTGAGCACGCAACTTCGTACGCGTGGTATTCGGTAAAGCGCGTAACTTTTTTGTTTGTAAACCGATTGGAATGAATTATACACTATATTTTACGGGAAGTTTGTTATAACACACCAGTGAAAACTGCATTCAAATCGGTTAAGCCGTTTCTGAGATTAGCATGCACAAACCCACAGACAAACAGAAAAAAACGGGACAAGTGCGAGTTGAACTCGCGTGAAGAGGGTTCTGTACTATGTTACCTATCCGCACAATATTGAGTGATTTACCATGTTATTTTAATATCATGGACTTCTTATAGGTTAAGTAGAAAATTAATTTCTGTATTTTTATCAAAATTTTAGGTTCAGTAGTTTGGGAGATAAGGGGGCAATGGTCGGACAGACGGACACACGAGTGTTCCTATAAGGGTTCCGTTTTTGTATTCGGACGTACGGAACCCTAAAAACAGACAAAAATTCTAAAAACTATTTTTTGGCCTCGGTAACATAAGCACAATGTGTATAAATTGTTTTTGGAAAAATATTTCATGCACAGATGCAATATTTAATGAACGGCTTATTATCTATATTAATAATTTCGTGAAGGGGTACCGTAGACTCGATTGAAACCTTACCTGAATAATAAAACATAAAAAAATAAAGATTTCCAGTCGACAACATACTATATCCGCAAAATTCGGATTGTCAAGTATTTTATTAAATTCTAATGGTGCTGACAGACAAATCGCAGTCGCCATATTGGCCACTCTAGCGAAACGTCACTCACTGACACCTGTGACATCTTGAGTGGTTAATAAACGTTCCGTTCCATTTCATTCATATGTACTAGCGCACATGCGCCTCGCCACTCAATACGTCGTCGCACCATTCATTTAAGTGTCCATTACAAGGAACTGTGACTCATGTGTAAAAAGTAACGTCTTGCCGCAAACATTGAGCCATTGAGCGAAATCTATGCCGCTTTGCCTTTAATATTTCTTCAGAACTGATAACTACAGAAATATCTACCTAAATATCTCGAGCGAAGCCGGGTTTTCATCTAGTATGTATTATTTTTGTCCTTCCTTTTTAAAGCTATAAGTGCAGTTATCATAATACACAATTCCTGAACACATACATATATTAATCGCATTGAGAGAAACTAGTTTAAATTGAAGATATTACAAAAAAATTCTTTTGCATTAAAATTATTCATTACAGGAAACTTCTACACTCTACTGTCACTTACAAAACTGGTCCTTGACGCAAACTGCTTTTACTTCAAAAATATGGTATATTGGCTTTTGCCCACGACTTCATTTTTTTTAAATGTTAAGGTCCGCAGACAGGCTGACGGTCCACTCGATGGTAGGTGGCTACCGTCGCCTATAACACAAGCAACGCCAAAGCTGCTGCAAGTGCGCTGCCGACTGCTGTAGGATTGATGATAAAGGATTAGGAGTGGACAGGTAAATATGACTTGACAAGCATCCCTTACTCACTCACCGAAACACAATAGCACACTTGATGGCTGGATTTTCTGGATGAAAGGTGTACTTGTCATATTCTGTACTCAGACAATGTGAGTGCAAAATTTCATGATGTCGGTTAAGTAATTAAGGCGTAAAAGCGTAAATAACAAACTCACTTTGCACATAAAATAATAGTTAGGATGTTCTATTTTTCTCCTTAAGGCCCATTTTAAATTTTAGTTAAGGCAGTCTTTTAAAATCGGATCATGAATTCTGGAGAACTTTCAGCATCCAAACTTGCTCCATTAAACTTACTTACTCCCAACTTAAAACTTTAAGCTTTCATTGGCTAACGGATTCGATAAAAAATTTATAAAAAAAAAAACTGAGTGTTTTCGAATATTGTAATAATTTCTTTTGCGAATATTGTCTTAATTTTGTTCTGATTGCCGAAAGATTGGATTTTAAATTTTTCCACTAGTAATAGCGCGCGACTTGGCCCATGAAAAGTTTTAAGCAATTTTAAGCAGTACCCTAAATATTTTCGAATAAAATGTGGCTTCAATTAATTTCAAAAGGATACTAATCTCAATGAGAGCCTTTTGGCTGTTTAAGAAATTAGTAATTAATAAACGGTCATACAGTAGAAAACCCTCCGTTTTTTTATTGAATGGTTCGCAGGCAAGCTGACGGTCCACCTGATGGTAGGTAGCTAAAACAAAACCGACTAAAACCAAAAGCAATACTAATTAAGTAATTCAATATTATTGAACTAATCTTTGCTTTTATGGTTTACCAATTAAAACTACCTTAGAAAAGTAGTTTCTAATGTTAATATAAACGTGATATAACCAGTTATTTAGCAGAATATAATCATATATTTCCAAAGGACAATGAATCTTTACAAAAAATAAACTTCCTCTCTTAATACATTTTTCTAACAACATTTTGTTACTATGGTATCTGCATTTACGTAATGTGATTATCGGCCAGTACTTATTTCCGGTATAAATACTATTTCCAGTAGTTTCAGCCATGGTCAAAGAAAACAAGGTCTGGCACTCCGCTTGTGACACAAGCTTACGTCACTCTCGAATTGCCACTTTATATTGTATTAAACAAAAAATGAAGGAAAAATATTTACCATCACTCACACAAAAGGTAATATTTTAGCAATAAAATAGGTCATTTTACACATTAATCAAAGTAATCACATAGTAAAACACTTACGGCTTTATCTTAATTATACATGTAATAAATGGGACTCGGGTAGATTGAAAGCACTTAAATTGGCAACACAGCAGCGATGACGCATTGTGTCGGGTTGTCTCTCGGAGTGCCGTACCTGGCGAAGTAATATTATTATACCATGGTTTTTAATTAAATAATGTCCTGGAATTTGTGGAAAAAAGAAATTATGAGTTTTATGAGAAGAACCGATCAGAAAATATTTTTAGAAAATGTAAAATTTCTACGTTCTTTTATTGTCAGAATTTGACTTTTTTTTGTGCATTTTTGTCTAGTTATTGTTTGGGATGACAACAAAGTGCACGTATAACATAATTTATGCAAGCCGCTCGCTTCGCGACAACGCTTGCAAATGGAGTTCCCTTGTACACAGCACCTAACAAGTTGCGCTAAAAGTTGTAACAAAAATAAAACGCGAGCGTCGCGAGCCGACTGTCGCACACTGTACAAAAACTACATTTTTTTTTCAACTACTTGTTCAAATGTATTATAGCATCAACATGAAAAATATTTCAAACGTATTATAAAAAAAGACTCATAGACGCAAAATTGCCTGTCTGTGTTTATTCTATAAGATGTACTTCGGAGAGTTTGCTCGGGAACTGCATGAGATCATACCGCCTTCCCCTTTCTTCTATCGGACATGCAGACGTACGGCTGGTTACCATCCTCACCTTGTCGAAACCCCTCTAATTCGGACCAAGCGCTTTAAAACATTTTTTATAATGCGCACTGCTAAGAATTGGAACTTCCTGCCGGCGGCGTCTGTATTTCCGGGCTCGTACAACCCAAATCTTTTCAAGGTTCGAATGAGTAGGCATCTTCTGGGTGACCTCGCTCCATTATCGGCCTCATCTTTCCTACACGGATAGATGCTGGGCAAGAGCAAACCCATCTTTAATAAGAAAAAAGTTTTGATTTAATTGAAAATTGTCTTTATTGCTATAGATACTATTTTGATATTTTATACACTCATAGACAAATTTAAAGAAACATGAAGAAAAGGGGAAAATTAATATGAAAACACATTTATTTGTACAATAGAAATATTAATTAAATTAATATTTCTGAAAATAAAAAACTACATTTAACATGTTAAGTGATATAATTATAGTGTGTTACGACTAATTATGGAACGTTCTGGAAAAAGCGTTCGCGCCGGCCGAAAGTCTCCAACCATCATATCGATGGTAGGCTCGTCCCTTCCCGACTAGTGTCAAAGGAAATTGGTCCTTATGTTTACAACATAGAGTTTACAATTCAACAGAAATAGCATTCCCGAATTACAATCGCTTGTTTACGATCTTGTTTAGATTTTCTGGAAAACTCGAAATAAATCTAGGCGTTTGGCGCCAAGTATAAATAAGAGAGAGCAGACGGGCGAGTTGGTTAGTTGCGCGATATCAAGCGATTCGAAAGCGACTCTTCGGAGCTTTTGCGAAGTTACCTGCGACAGTGAACCGGCGACACATTAAGGGAATCATTGACGACTTTTGGCAAGTTTAACGGTTTCATCGGACAAGTTTAGTAATTTTGAAAGTCATCTTTGTTTGTGAAAATAAATCGTTCGTTTCGCCCTTACACGGTATTTTAATTCACCCCGCACGTAACAATACTTTTCAAGGTGAATGAAGTAGCCAGGCACCGGGTTATATTCTATGCTATAGGAATTAACTAGCCAGAAATATCATAGATGCAATCACTATACAATAAACGCTACAGCCTTCATGTCTCATACAGTTTTTTTTCTGACATACTTAAGGCGACGCCAGCCCCTAATGATAAAAAAATCGACTTATTTGTAACCGTTTTCCTTTTAAATTATCATAATAATTATAATTTAAAAAATACTCAAATCATCTGCAGGATATATGAAAGGGGATCATCATAATTATTTTTTAAATTATATTTAATTATATATATAAAAAAATTACTAATTTGCGGTCTAGTATCGATGTTGTAATCGTGCGATTTGCTTAATAATCAATATTTTAAATAGCTAATTCTTAAGATAAATTTTAAGATCCACTATCTGAAGGCTCATCAAAAGAAAAATTTGAATTATACTTTATTTAATTTTTAAAGAGATATTTCCGAGATTTGCAAGTAGCTACTCCCCCTCAGCAGTCCCGTCAATTCAGTTTGCGAGTTTTGCGAGAACGAGTTTTGCGGCTGGAGTCGCCTTAATATTATTTTTCTATTATTGTTTCTTTAAACTTATTTATATATGACACTACGGTATTAACAAGAAAACTATATATTGCCACATTTCGCAGATACATGATTCTTTCCATTGTAAAGGTCGGCAGCATAGCTGCCGGTTCAATTGGTGGCAGGTGACTATTGTCGCCTGTTAATACAAGTAATGAAACGGGGTTGCAAGTACGTTAACGACCTTGATTAGATAAAGTTTAAAGGACAAGTAAAGTCCATAAGAGAATGGATTCTTCATCAATAATTTCAAAGTGGTTTTCCATAAGAGAGTCAGCCTCTTAGGATATGTGTGCTTAGTAACTGTCAATTTGATGTGATAATTTGTAGAATAATTTTTGCGGCTAATGCTATAATAGTCTTTGCCTATTCCTATATGTAGATAGATACATTCGCGATTTACTACACCAGTGACCGCACAGTTTGGCCTAAATATCCGACAGAGCGATCACTGCATTGCCTCTGTCGATGACAATTTATCGTCACAATATGGACGCGACTAAGAATTTAACTTTATGTGATTATTTATACAAAATTGTTGTTTGTACAAAATTAGAGATGTGTTAAGTGTAAATTTGCGCTTTAAATACTGTTAAGCGATTATTGTGTCCAAATTGAATTATTGTTGTTTGTATATGGTCCCTGTTTATTAAAAAAAAGACCAGTGTGAGTTGAACTCGCGCGAAGAGGGTCCCGTACGATGTTACCTATCCGCACAACATTGAGTGATTTACCATGTTATTTTAATATCGTGGACTTCTTATAGGTTTTTTTTATAATCTGTAAGTAGAAAACTAATTTCTGTATTTTTTTTTTCAAAATTTTAAGTTCAGTAGTTTCGGAGATAAGGGATAATGGTCGGACAGACGGACACACGAGTGATCCTATAAGGGTTCCGTTTTTTTTATTCGGACGTACGGACCCCTAAAAACCTCAAATTAATTCAACGAGTGCAGAATGTCTGTTTACGTTACTGCGTGAAGGCGCCTCCTAGATCACATGTAACGCCTTTCTTAAACCTTCTGTACCTTTTTTTTTTTGACGCGGGGAAATGTCGTTACGCATACACACACCGTCTGGGGAGACGGTGCGGTTATGTGGGACTCCCCTTCCTCATAGTATACCCACTAAAACCCCGCGGCGGTCTTCCTCGGCGGTCAGGGTGGGTCCTGGGATCGCATTAGCGCACCAAGTCCCGCCCCCGCTTTGTCCCTCTTGATTACGAGGGACACCTCCTGGGGATGCGATAATTGCACCCCCTCGAAATATGTCGGGGGATACAGTGCACCCCCCAACACTCAGCAACACCCCAGGCTACTAGGGGTGTTGTCCAGTTCCGGGTCGCATGTTTTGACGGCGCGTCTCCCCATGATGCGCCGTCCGCTACCCGAAGGCAACGCTTGGGTTACCTGTTGCGGGTGCCCCTGCGCCGCCTCCTCCGAGCGGGATCGGCCCTCTCCCGATCCCGCTCAGCGGTCTCCTTCTGGAGCATTACTGCCTCACAGAAGGCGACCACGGCCCTCCAGCCGTCCTCACCCGCCAGCATAGCCGCGACTATTGCTGGCGGGGACAGATTTTGCCCAATCTGATCGACCAGGACTCGACGCTCGGACACCCAAGCTGGGCAGTCCTCCAGCGTATGCTGGGCGGAGTCCCGGTCGGAAGCGCAGTGGTGGCATTGTGCCGTCCTTTCTCGTCCGATTCGATTCAGATACTCACCGAAGCAACCGTGCCCGGTGAGTATCTGAGTCAATCTGTAGGTGACACTGACGCATCTCCTTTCTGTCCAAGCTTCGAAGTTCGGCAGAATTCGAGCTTGGACAGAAGCGACAGCGCGTTGACGCGTACCACGAGGCTCTTCCAGCCTCGCGCGCCAAACCTCCAAAGCCCGTCGGTAAGCATTCCGCCGTAACATTCCGAGCGCCAATCCTGCCGTATTCCGCTCCTCCCGCTCCTCCCGGCCGTCGGCCCGCAACTGGTCATAGACCGTTGCGTCCATTTCGGCCAGGATGTCAAACGGAGGGGAACGCGCCAGGACTGTCGCCGCCTCAAAGGATATCGTTCGATATCCTCGTACGATCCGAATGGCCATCAGCCGCTGCAGACTGCACAAGAGAGTTCTGCAGCGGCGGGAGCCCGCCAGGTCTTTTGACCAGACAGGCGCCCCGTAGAGGGCCATGGATCGCACGACACCCATGTAGAGGCGGCGAACTTCCTCCCGTGGTAAACCTTCTGTACCTAAAACATTAAAAAGTGACGTAACACCCAAAAATACAACATATAAGCTAAAACAATACTATTTGAAATTAACTACAGATAAATATAATTTTAACAACAATACAAAAATAGTTATAAATAAGTAATATTAATTATTATTGTAAGATATTTCAATACAGAATATGACACAAAATAAGATATTATCTTAAAGTAATTGAAGAGTCTGAAGTGTACGTGGGCGTCAACTGAAGGTTTACTTAAATTTTCTGTAATCGGCACATGGTGTACGGTAAAACTCTAATGAGTTTCTGTTTACACCAATGTTGAGTCAAATGAAACATCATTGTATTAATAAAAAACTAATAATAAAAAAAAACAAAAAAAAAAATCCCTAGTCTTCGAAGTGGTTGGTACTAAAAGACCTGAGTATTTGTTTAAAAAATTAATTTGGCGTGATCCTTCTTTTGTTTGTAGACGTCCGAAGAATACGTTGAATATTCCCTACTGTTCGACAGCATCATTCAGTGGTAGCTTCCGATACTTGGTATCTAAGTGTTGGAATAATATTCCTCCCCCACTTCGTAATATCAACTCGAAATTTGCATTCAAAAACAATTATATTAAATTACTAATTGAGAGACAAAAAGGTGAAGAGTTGAGCCAAGTATCTTGAGCCTTAACTGAAGTCAATTTCGAGGGTGGTGTAGATCAATAGGCATGATACGTATACCATATCCGAAAAAAATAATATTTCAGGAAAAAACTAAATTTCAATGCGAATTATTAAATGTTTTTAAATCTATTTTGAATTACGCGCGAAAACGCTCTTAGTGGCGTTGGGTCTGATGAACCGTGACGTCACCGAAATCTCATCAGATTTTTCATTCTGTCAAAGCAAAGTCAAGCAACACGATGGCACTTACCTGGGAGTGACGTCATCGCTCTGATTGGTGTTTCAGTTAACATGGCCGATTGCAGTTATTTATACTTTTATTTTATTGAAAATCTTATTAATCTCAATTTTAATACAAAAAATGAGTAATTTTTTAGACTCCTTTCAACATATATTTTTCTTCAAAACCATTTATTCTTTGATTCTTTAATACCGTCATCATGCCTATTATGAAACGTCTACTCTGTATTGTAACCCTAAAAGGAGCCATGACTCTAAAGTCGACTCCTAACAAGGTCAATTCTAATTGGTTAAGATAAATATAATCCAAGGACGTATCCTGCCGACGTGAATCTACACTAGGTCTGGCATAATATAAGCGCTGTGCTTTGCTCAGCTTATTCTGAGCCAGATACCTTTTTGCTGCCATTTCGCAGACTCAATGGGATTAAACTATCTGGGAATTTGTATGAATTCTAATTTTTTTTAAATATCTTTTTTGTTAATTTTTTTCTCTTTCTCTTTGTATGTGTGTCATGTTTTGCAAATAAATCTATCTAGATAGGTATTTATCTGTCTATCATTTGTGTAACTTTCGGCCATAGATAAAATACTTTAAGTAGTATTTTATCTATGCTTTCGGCCTATTTGCTATAATACTGTTGTATGTACCGCTTGGTTATCGAATTGACTTATGTTCGTTTTGTTGAGTTTCGGTGCACTTGTGGGATGCCCTTTTTCTTTCATCCCTTATTATTTATCTTTCATTTTATGAGTGCTGTTTGTGTTTAAAGGTGATGGATCCAGCTAATGTCTAGTAGTTAAGTGAAGATTGTCTATAATTATAAAATTACCGGCCAAAATGGACTCAACAGACAGAAATAAAAATATAAAATAATTTTTCATAGTATTTCATAGGATTAAAAATGCTCTTATTCGAAAACACTGACAGACATTTCAATTTTATTTATTTATAGATCCACGTATAAAACGAAACACGCATAGTCTTCGACTACTATAGGGATAGGTAGTTGTGGTTTTAGTTTGATATTTTATTCTTTATTCAATTACGTTTGAAAAATAAAGGGGCTGAAATGGCCGACTTCAATAACAAATAAGACAGTGTCACGCGAAAAACTACAATAATGACTTACCCTTATTTGACATGACCTTGACTCTGAAATTACCGTTTAGGAAATTGTTGACAATTGTCTGATAATTCATTTTTTTATGTAGAGCTCGGCAGGCAGGCTGACGGTCCAATAGACGGTCTACTACCACAAGCTACGCTATAGGTGTTGCAAATGCGAACCTTATTAGATAAAGGCTAAGGGGCTGGGAAGGGATAGGATTGGGAAGGGAAGGGATGGAGTAAGGGATGCTCTGGCACCCCTTACTCAGTGAAAAACAACAACACATGCCGTTATTTCACGGTGTTCTTCTGCAAGGGAATGGTTGCTGCTGCCAGATGAGTTGCCCAATTTATGACTGCGAACATTATTGTGGTGTTGTATTTCGATAATAAGAAGATGCCAGAACCTTCTGTTATCCAAGGTTGTTCTTTATTCTATATACAGTTCAGGTCGGCAATGTACTTGATTTATTCTAATGTTAAAACTTAGGTATTAAAACATTTGTTTTAGTCTTTATTGCTCATATATTCTTGACTTATAATTAGATTTTAGTCTTTATAACTTTGATTTTTTTAATAGTATTTAATAATAACTTTTTTGTTTGTTAACCGATTGAAATGAAACAAACACTAAATGTTACGGAAAGCTTGCTGCAATATACGAGTGAAAACCGCACTCAAATTGGTTAAGCCGTTTCTGAGATTAGCGTGCACAAACGCACATACAAACAAACAAAAATTCTAAAAACTATTTTTTGACCTCGGTAACATAAGTACAACGTGTACAAAATTAAATAGTTTTTTTTAATAATATTTAATGTACACACACGGCTCGTTTACGATTTTATTATTATTTTTAGATTTTAGATGATTCCTTGGGAACAGTACTTTTTTCTGATTGAAGGGTCTTATGATGGATTTTTCTGTCTCACAGCGTGATACAAACAAATTTACTTTCACATTTATATTGTTAGTGAGGATTATTATTTTCAACATGAAACTATTAAACTCCAAATAGGCAAATTAATCTGTCACCCAAACAAAAGTAGTAATAAACCTAATTCTTGACCTTAATAGCACCATTAGCCGGCCATTCGCTTTTAGAAAAACAACGCCGATCGTAAATTCGTGAAGCCATACGTCGCTTATTAATAGCTTGGGATGCTCCGTTAATTGCTTGGGATAAGCAAGTTTATTGCGGTATTTGAATTGTCTGTTTCAGCTTAGTAACTTGTGCCGACCTAATATTACTTGGGGCAAGGTCTCCCGCCACTTTATCCCACTGCGGACTGAAGATTAATAATGCTCTATCACGTGGTTTTTCTTGACATTTCCTTCACTGTGAAATAAATTGCTGTTGAAAAACTAGTGTTTTTCAACTTTTCTTTTTTGAATTGTGGTAAAAGTAAAAGTAAAACCTAATGAATAGTGTGACAAGATCTTTTTAGATTTACGTATAGCTGAGCCCGCAACTTCGTACGTGTGGTATTCGGTATAGGGCGTAACTGTTAGTATACATATGACACCATAGAATTATGAATAGGAGCGCGCCCGGATAGAAGCACCACAAAACGTTTGCCGTCTTACCAAGCATACACTACCAAAGTAGTGTATGCCCTGCGCGAGCATCAGTCCGCTTACGTACGCTGACAGATTCACATCAGAAGAAAATTAAAAGTTTTCAGTGAAAAAATGCCGAATTGTGCAATTAAACAATGCAAAAACAATTCTAAGAACCCCAAAATAAAATCTCGTGGGGTTACTTTAAATTTCATATTATTTTAATATTTTACAAATATTGATACGCCATTACTATGTCAAAATATGACGGTCATCGGTAGTGCTGTGCTTGCGTCTTCTTTACAAATATCGATTAACAAGATTTATTACTACACATAATATCTTAGCAATATATTTATTTCATTAAATTAAGTTTGTGAACGATAAAAATACAGTTTGTTTAGTGTTAAATTATAACCGTATTGTTGTGAACTGTCATTAATTTATTATTACGTAAAAATTATAATTATAGTATTGGAAATAAGTAATTTACCTACAATGTTTATTTATATTTATATTTTTTTTGGAGTTCTTTCTTTCTTTATTATTACTTGCTGCAGTTTTCCTAAGGTTGTTTCAAGGTTGTTTTCTAGCACAGTGCTTTGTAAAATATGTAAAATTTTGGTAAAAAAATAAAAATTAAATACAATATTTTTTTTACCCCATTTTGCATCATTTTTACCCCGTACACGACTAAACTCTAAATTTTCTTTTATCCTTTTAATTTCTCATCGATATATCCGCCTGCACTTCAGACCCCGCGCAGATGGCTCGCACGGTTTATATGCATATCATCTATTACGAGACTTCTTATTGGTTTAAAGCCCTGTTCGTACTTCTATGTATGACACAGTTAATTTTATAATACCAAATATCCCAGAAAATAGAAGTGAGTCTGTTATGTAATACGAATTACTTAAATCGAATTAAATTCTACTTAAATTAATTATTCGTATATTAGAAGTGCCTTACAACAAAGCAGCCATTACATGATAAGAAATTGTAGTGGAGTAACCTTAAATGTAACACATAAATCATAGTCCTTATTTCCATAAGCGCAGAGTTTAAAACTACGCAATGAAAGATCGCGTTTCTGTTATCGCAAAGTAAATGTGTTAGATTAATCATTTGGTATTTTCGGGGTCACGGCTAATTTTGTAAAATGTACGTTATACATTATTAGTTTATACGTATATACATTATACATATGTTAGTTAAATGAATATTATTTAAATTGAATGATACCTAATCTGTTATCTTAGCATCAGCCATAGGACGTCCAATGCTGAACCTTCAGAAGTCAGTCTGGTTAGAATATCTCCTAATATAGAATCTATTAGAGGTATTCGAAAAAATTTTTCTGCATTTGGTATCCCTGATTGTAGGAAAGGTTAGGAGCCGATCAAATCCGTATTAATATTACAAACTAGCTAAGCCCGCAACTTCGTACGCGTGGTATTCGGTAAAGCACGTAACTTTTTGTTTGTAAACCAATTGGGATGAAACAAACACTAAATGTTACGGGAAACTTTCTACAATACACCAGTGAAAACCGCATTCAAATTGGTTAAGCTATTTCTCAGATTAGCGTGCACAAACGCACAGTCAGGCAGACAAAAATTCTAAAAACAATTTTTTTGACCTCGGCAATATAAGTATAACGTGTACAAATTGTTTTTTTTTTTTTTGGACTTATTTAATGTACATATACGGCTCGTTTACGATTTTATTATATGTATAGATATCGATATGAAAGTAGCTCTGCCTGTCTGTTTGTTACCTTTTCACGCTTCAATTACTCAGCTGATCATCCTGAAATTTTGCACACACATCGTCAGAGATACAGAAAAGGACATAGGGTACCTTTCATGCAGAAAAAGTATTGTTCCCTAGGGATCATTCTACAAAATAAAAATTATACGCCTGGCAATACTACAACAGCAATAAAGATGTCAGGCGTTATATTGCTCATATATTTTCTCGGGCGTTATATTTTCCATTTTTCAACACGGATTAAGTCGCGGGCACTTTAGCTACTTGAAAATAGTCAGAAAAAAGGAAATGAAATCAGAAAAAAGTTTAAGGGCTTCACTGAGGCAAATGACATTTACAATAGAACTCGCTGGCGGCGGAGACAATTCAACAGGCCTAGAAATTGTGTTTTTTTGTTTTTACCATTAGAACAATACGCAAAAAAAAAAAATTATTAATACAATTTTTTAAACTAACATTAACTTATGAAGAGGATTCATTGCAATAAGCCGTTTTCGAGAGAATTTTCAATAAAAGTCAAATTCTTGTTGTGTTCTAACTTTTTTTGTGGAGTTTCTATTACTTTAACGAAAATTCTAATTAATGCAATCGGTTCTTCACATATTTAAGTATAATATATATATTTTTTCAAAGCAATTGTCTTATCTATTTTTTGTAACATCTTCATTAAACAATGGATATTTTTAGTATTTAGCGTTTGTCTCCACTTTAAGCGAAAATGAAGTACTTGATATACCGAGTTCGGCTGCGCTATGAAAATCGACTATTACCGACAGAGAGAAAAGAGGGAGAAATCATTTGGCATTGATAGTAAATATAATAAAAAATAAAAATATAATAAAGAGAATCCACCCTGAATTTTGTATGTTTGTTTATATGTGGAGGGTAATGTCCTGAACTAATGCAGCTATTTGAAAAATTCTTTCACCATTTTAAAGGTAGATTAATCCAGAAGGACATTCTTATGTATACTAATCATCTCAATTGCGCTCAGGCAGGCCTCTGTCACTCAGTGTGTGCCGTGATATAATTGCCTACCGTTCGCTCACATTGAATGTGAAAGGAGTACATCTTCTCTACGCTAGTACTATTATTTATTCTGTGGCTCAGGGCGAAACCGGACGCGTGAGTCTAAGTTATAAAATAAAGTGACTCTCCACCTCTGTCTGTTTCTCCGCTAACTTCTTTTTTTGATTTTAGCAAAATTCTCCTATCTATACATACTATTTGGTGATAAATGGCGAATAGTGATTAAAGTAATACAAATATTTTTTATTTAGGTTTTCAGTATTTCAGTTTCTAATATGACAACACTAGCTTCGCCCGCGTTGATAAATCTTCTATGCATAAAAATGAATCCCCATTTCACGGCACGGCATCACGCGTGAACGGGTAGACCGATTTTAATTCGGTTTTCGCTAATGGAAAGAGGAATAAACGGGGAATGTTCATATACATGTATAAAAATTGCACGCCGGGCGAAGCCGGGGGCGGGTCGCTAGTAAAAAATAAAATAATGCGTTGATAATAATATAATGCCGCGTTGATAAAATAAGGCCTGTCTAAATATATGAGCAATGTAACGCCTAACATCTTTATTGCAGTTATAGTTTTGCCAGCTGTTTGATGATATCTCGGGAACAGTACTTTTTTCTGGATGAAAGTTACCCTAAGTCCTTTCCTGCATCCCTGACAACGTGTATGCAAAATTTCGTGACGACTGGTTCAGCGGTTTAGACGTGAAAAGGTAACAGACAGACAGATGGAGTTACTTTCATATCTATATATATAAAAATGAATCCCCATTTCCCTTGGTCACGGTATCACGCGTGAACGGTTAGACCGATTTTAATTCGGTTTTCACTAATGGAAAGAGGGATAAACGGGGAATGTTGTTATATATAAAAATTGCACCCCGGGCGAAGCCGGGGGCGGGTCGCTAGTTTATAATATTAGTATGGATAGTATGGATGATTGTGAGGTAGAACCTTGACGTCAATTCTACAGCATTTTTTGTAACCAACAAAAACTGTTTATTTTTTCTGCTTATCCTGCGAAGGAAATTGAATTAAACGCTCGGCAGTGGTTATAAATATGTAGGTAGTATTAATATTTATACAGCAGTGTACGGGTCTACGGGACGCTGAGACGGTGACAAATGACCAGTCCACCGGCCAACAGGCAATATGGATTACTGGATTACTGCTCTGTATATGACTTGGTATATATATACGTTTAGTTTGATATGGATATATGAACTTAAGGCCGACACCAAATAGCGGCGTCTTGTCGCCCGATTTTGCGATTTTTTTTCTCTAAGTACTTTTCAATTGCAAGTGCGCTGCTGACTACAATAGGATTAAGGATAAGGGATTGGGAAGGGATAGGGAAATGTGCTCTGGCTGGCATCCCTTACTTCACTCAAACACAACAGCACGCGTGCTGTTATTTCACGGTGGTCTTCTGTAAGGGGGTGGTTACTGCCGCCAGACGGGCTGCCTAAATGACTGCGAAACGCAGTGTGCCCTGCCACTACTTTCCAGATACAGACCAGAGACAAATTTGAAAAAGTTCATTTTTCAAAGTTGACCCTGCCGGGAATCGAACCCGGGAACCCTAGAACAGAGCGTTAAGGCAAGCACCCTAACCACTCATCCAATGGGCTCGTCAATCAAACGATAAGGGATTAATAACTATCATTAAATGTAAAGTAACTGTATCGAAAAATATTTATCATTTTGATTCTTGCTGGTATTTAACTACAAAAATTTGGTCCTATACAATCACAGTGACTATATAACTGCGAAAATATATGAGGATGACTGTTCATGTTTTTTACTCGTTCATCCAAAAATTACTGAACGGATTTCGGTGGAACTTGCAATAATATGAACATCAGAATATACTATATTTTTATAAGATACGGGGACAAAGTATTATAAAGCTAGTATTACTGAACGAATTTTGATGAGACAATACAGTAATATAGTCATAAATCAGAATAACACACAGGCAGGTTATATAATGATGCGCTAACGAAGTCACAGACAAAAGCTAGCAAGGTTATTTTTGACTAAGAAACAATTTAGATGACTAACTGATCACAAAAACATTCCCGTATATTCGCAGCTGTAACTCAGAATCTTTTCATATGCGTCGACTGGTATAACAAGGGATTAAAGAAAAGCCAATAACATTCCGCCAACGCGTTCCAACATATTGAATCAGCAATATGTTGTCGCACAAGACATATTTGTTTCATATCCTAAATAGAATTACGGCTTCCGATGCTATGCGGAGGTCGAATTGGGTTCCCAACTTTTCTCTTCATTGTCTTCACGCCTATACATCTATCTATAAAGATAAACAAATTTCAAAGCTACGCCTTTATTCGTAACTAGCGGCCCGCCCCCGGCTTCGCCCGTGGTGCAATTTTTATATACATAAACATTCCCCGTTTATCTCTCTTTCCATTACAAGGTTATGGGCGTGCATACATTTCGAAGATCCATTTTTATTTATATAGATAAAGGTAATTTCTATCCTAAAAGAGTGTTATGCTAGTTTTATGCGTTTTTATCTGATAACCGAAACGACTGAACCCATTTAATAGGGTGTTTTAGTCTATATGAAAAAAAATCTAAAAGTATATTATTGAGATAGCTTAGGCAAAAAGCATTCGGACAATGTTAGTTTTAGTTCGTAAAATAACAAAACAATTTTTAAAATTAAATTCAAAGTTTTCAGAATTTTTAGTCTGCTCTTAAACCCAATGAAATAGTAGCCGCCATGTTTACGTCATACGGTTGTGTAAACAAAAAAGTGTCAGTCAGTGTCATGTCAATTACCGGCGCATTTGTTTACACAGCCAACTGACGTCATGACCACATAGCAAAATGGTTTCCAGCGTTTTCGTCAAATTACGCGCGAAATTTGAAAATGTTAATTTTAAATAAAAATTATTAAACTGATCGATTGAATAAAAATTTGGTGTTTTTTTAGTGGTTCATTAGCACTACAGAATCTAATTGAGACACTTTTTAAAAATGGATGTAATACCCTATTCACGCGGATTTCCTAATTGCACTAAAAGGTATAAAATAATCATAATAAATAGTTCTCCACGCTTTTTGAATGTATTTTTAGATATAAAAGAAGTGATAAGCTTTCTAATAACTACCTATGATATCTATTATCCACTACGCAACGAAATTAAAATATTGATAAGGGTGAAATGGATAGGCAATTATATAGTAACTGAAAAACAAGTCAATTAAATTATTTTATAGCTTTTAGTGCACGGATAAAAGTGTTTTTTTTTTTTTTTTTTTTTTTTTTTAAGTATATTTTTATACTTTTTATTACTAAGTAATCTGAAAATATACTTTTGTCGAAAGAAAATCACCTTTGATTCCAAGGTCGGACAGCTGACAGTGATATTGGTAGTTGTCTGTGAAGCGCTTCGTAAGGGTTTCAGAGTAGACCAAGTCGACCAGTGTTCAGCGGTTCTGTGATGCGTAGTTGGTTTGTTCTGTGTATTATTGTCAATAGGCAACCCTGAGTACTTTTGCTTCTTTTAAAAATTTGGCTTCGGCTGATTGGTCGTCATTCGAGCGTTTCATCGTTGATATTTCGGGAAGGGATACTCACCGCAAGGTGTCGAAGAGCCCGGAGATCGGCCCGGAGCCCGGGCGGCAGCATCCCGATTGAGAGGTCGACGTCGATGAAATTGTAGCCGAATAGACATTAAAATTTTTATTTGAAATCAGGGTAAATCTGTCTCATTAAGGTGGAGACAAACGCTAAATACCAAAAATATCCATTGCTTAATGAAGATGTTACAAGAAATAGACAAAACAATTGCTTTGAAAAAAATATATATTATACTTAAACATGTGAAGAACCAATTGTATTAATTAGAATTTTCGTTAAAGTAATAGAAACAAGAAGAACAAGAAGAAGAAAGTTAGAACACAAGAAGAATTTCACCTTTATTGAAAATTCTAAACTGCTTATTGCCCGCATATGAATCCTGTACCTATTAATAAGTTAATGTTAGTTTAAAAAATTGTATTAATAATTTTCTTTTTTTGTGTATTGTTCTAATGGTAAAAACAAATAAACACAATTTCTAGGCCTGTTGAATTGTCTGCGCCGCCAGCGATTTCTATTGTAAATGTCATTTGCCTAAGTGAAGCCCTTAAACAATAATTTCAATTCATATTTTAATAATAGTGCTAAAAAACCTCATTGGAAATCAGCGGGTCTTTTTTTATGCCTATCACTTGGCTTCCACTACCATCTGATCTATTTTTCACCGTATGCGCCGTATATCGGAGACCGAGCGAATCCGCACGCCCTGGTTGTGAAAGGTACGTGGCGTCCCCTCAGAGCGTCAGCCGAGCAAATCCTCCGGTCTTCTTTAGTATCCAATGGCGCATCGGCAACCGAAATCGCACAAAGTGAATTTATTTTTACAAAGTAAGTTTCTTTTCTTGGCCTATTAAATTTGGATTATTTTTGTATCGACGACTCTCCTTCGGTGGTAAGATTTCCTTAGGTTCAATTCTCCACAAGGTCCCTGGTATTTTTTTTACTCTTATATTATAATTTCTATAATTGATGATTCCCTTGACGAGCCCGGCAGGGTAAACTTTGAAAAATTAACTTTTCAAATTTGGCTCTGGTCTGGATCTGGAAAGTAGTGGCAGGGCACACTGCGTTTCGCACTTATTTGGGCAGCCCGTCTGGCGGCAGTAATCACCACCTTTTTTTTTTTTTTATAATGATAGATCAAGCATTTGACCGCAGTCTCACCTGATGGTAAGTGATGACGCGCTCTAAGATGGAGCATGCTTGTCTATTAAGAACCGATTCACTCGCGACTTGAAGAGTCCAGGGTTGTAGTGTCACCTTACAGAAGACCACAGTGTTTCGATGAGTGAGTAAGGGATACCAGAGCCCATTTCCCTATCCCCTCCTAATCCCTTATCCTTAATCCTACTGTAGTCGGCAGAGCACTTGCACATTTAATTTTTTTTATAGGTACTTTGTAATTTGTGTTTTTTAATTTTATTAAATTTTGTTTAGTATTTCATTTAAAAAAAAAATTTTTTACCTTTTTTTTTTTGTTATCCACCCAACACCATCAGTGGGGGAAAAAGGTAACACACCATTTTATAATATTAATTTAGATTATAACAAGCAAAATTATTAAGCAATGCAAAAACGGATAAATATTAATTAATGTCCTTAAAAAAAAAGAATTAACTTTTAAAATGATAAAAGATAGTGCGTTTATTTTTCTGCAATATTATTTTACGACTCGTTTCCGATTTTATTATATCTAAAGATTAACTCTCTCAATTGAACCTGGGTGAAGTCGGGTCACATTGGTATAGTTCTAAAATAAAGACAAATTTAATATGTTAAAATTAGTCCTTACTAAAGAACTTAATAAATATTTAGTACTGTTATATCCAAAACTTGCTTTATCCTTTGTAAACAAAATTCACTTGTTACATTATATTGGGCACGGTATTCTGGCGTGTACTTCCTAAAATATTATTAGATGAGGAATATTCAAAAATATATTTTGTAATTTCAGGACTAAGCTTTTATTTTATGGTTCAGAAGCTGCCTATAGTGATGTTACAATGATGGTCACATTAAAACTTTTACTACTTGTAAAAGTCGACAAGCAGGCTGACTGTCTACTTTATGGCAGGCAGGCTGACCAGTGACCATCTCTGTAGGTGTTGCAAGTGCGCTGCCGACCTTAGTCCTTAGAGGATAAAACAAGGGGTTAGGAGAGAATTATCGAAATGGACTTTGTCTTTTGCTCATTCAACGAAATACAACTCAACATGCCACTGCCTCGACTACCCAATTTATAACTGCGAAACGCACTGTGTTCTGCCAATACAAATCTTTGACTGAGAGGTGCAAGCTCAACTGGGAATCAAACCTGTGTCTAGAGAATATTATTATTCAATCGAGCGTTCATTCCAGTGGCATGTTGCTGCATTTTTAATTGGTTAGAATTATAGTTATTTATTGGGGCACAAAAAGAATTATAGAGGATAGTAGCCAGTTTACCTAGTTATAGTATCAGTCGTAGCAACATCGGCAAGTTCCCGTGGGAAAGTATTCGATTGAGTGGAAATTTCCAGAAAGCGATAGTGGAATAGACGCACACTTGCCACTTAGTTTTTCTTCATAAATATTAGGTAATAATAATAATAATAATAATAATAATAATTATTATTATTATTTATTTATTTCAGTATAATTTTACAAATAATTACAAGCTTAATTACACATTTTCTTTCAGACGTAAAAATTGATGAAAAATAAGTTGTTTTATTGAATTTTATTGAGCGTAGAGGATTGCATCGAATAATCGTAGCATTCTCGTAGATCAATACCAATCGGTGGTTCTTGAAAAATTCACGAAGAGTTTCAGCACTAGGTCAGTAACAAAAGGTTATCCTTCAAAATAGCTTGTCGATTTTCCTGATAAGTGAATATGCAATGTTTGATGAATATTCTCTATTTGTTAATCCTATCCTTACATAGGATTACAGAGATATATGTTACAACTTTCAAGTATAAAATATGATATATTATGAAATATAAACATATATGATTCTAGAATCCTACAATTTTATTTAAATAACCCTTATTGATACTGGATTCTGATGCCCATTCACTCGAATCCAGTATCGAAATCCAGTGCGTATTATAAAATATGTTTTAGGGTATGCCTTAACGTTCTGTTCCCAGGTTCAACTTTGGAAATGAACTTTTCAAGTTGGCTCTGATCTGGATCTGGAAAGTAGTGGCAGGGCACACTGCGTTTCGCTGTCAATTGGGCAGCCCGTTTGGCGGCAGTAACTACCCCCTTACAGAAGACCACCGTGAAATAACAGCACGTGTGCTGTTGTGTTTCGGTTAATGAGTAAGGGATGCCAGAGCCCATTTTCCTATCCCCTCCTAATCGCTTATCCTTAATCCTACTGTAGTCGGCATCACTGCCGATCTTAACATAAAAAAACCTACACAGTATCTATTGATTCAAAAAAAGCGATCCGTTCCTCCAAGAGTAGCGAATCGCAAGTGTGCGCTGTTCTTTACGCCCCAGTTGAGTGGAAAACCTATAAACGTCCTGAGGGCACGAACAGTATTACTGTTTCGACTCATATGTGCACTGCTTTGCCTCTACCAGCGTATAAAGTTACACACAGAAATTCCGATTAAATGGTAAACAGTTAATATTCTAAAGAAATATAACCGTAAGAGTTATTAAATAAAAAGAAAATTCATTTTTATTGCTAATATTTAGAGCAGTGGTAATTCTTATGAAGCGAAAGGGAACTTGTTTGTTTGTTGTTACTCAACCGATCTATATGACTTTTGCGTATATGTTGTCAGAGGTACAGAAAAAGATATAAGATATCTTTCATCCAGAAAAAAATACCATTCCCGGGGGATGCTGGCGAAATATTAAAAGAAGCCCAGATTACACACTACATAATAAATTCTAAATGTGCATTAATTACACAAATTATCTTTTTTTTTATGTTATGTCGACAGACAGGCTGACGGTCCACTTGATGGTAGGTGGCTACCGTCGCCTATAACACAAGCAACGCTACAGGTGCTGCAAGTGCGTTGCCGACTACAGTAGGATTAAGGATAAGGGATTAGGAGGGGTTAAGGGAATGGGCTCTGACATCCCTTACTCACTCACCAAAACACAACAGCACGTATATGCTGTTATTTCACGGTGGCGTTCTGTTATTTCACTTACAGCCGCTTTGGCGTTGCTTGTGTTATAGGCGGCGGTAGCCACCTACCATCATGTGAACCGTCAGCCTGTCGACCTTAACATAAAAAAAACTATCAAATTAATTTATTCTACAAAAAATAATTTCAAATTGAATTAAAAATTATTTGACGGTGCCGCTGTATTTTGCACAGTATAGCACGTAACTTTATTGTTTCTAACCAATTGGAATGAAACACATACTAAATGTTACGGGAAGCTTGCTACAATACGTCAGTAAAAATTGCATTCAAATCGATTAAGCCGTTTCTAAGATTAGCGTGCACAAACAGACAGACAACATTTCTGAAAACTATTTTTTTACCTCTGTAACAAACACGGCTCGTTTACGATTTTTTTATATAGATATGCAATAACCGATTAAAAGAGGCTAATTAGTAAAGGCATGCAAATGCACATAATCCGGTCCTTATTATAATAATCTATATTAATAATTTCGTCAAGGGGTACGGTAGACTCGATTGAAACCTTACCTGAATAATAAAACATAAAAAATAAAGATTTCAAGTCGACAACTATATCCGCAAAATTCGGATTGTCAAGTATTTTGTTAAATGCTAATGGTGCTGACAGACAAATCGCAGTCGCCATATTGGCCACTCTAGCGAAACGTCACTCACTGACACCTGTGACATCTTGAGTGGTTAATAAACGTTCCGTTTCATTCATACTGGCGCACATACGCCTCGCCACTCCATTACAAAGAACTGTGACTCGTGTGACTGTGTAAAACGAAACGTCTTGCCGCAAACATTGAGCGAAATCTATGCCGCTTTGCCTTTAATATTCCTTGAGAACCGATAACTACAGAAATATCTACCTACATTTTGTATCTACATGTGAGCGAAGCCGGGTTTTCATCTAGTATTTCTTAATTTTGTTTAAACAATGCAGATAATAGGTATAAAACATAAAGTTAGTTCACGCTAACAAATCTAATTATTGCTAAGTGCGTCTAGATGGTTCCTCTAGATGGGCGGAGGATAAAAAGTAATTTTAAACTTATCTAATTTATACGGGGAATAGTCGCCTCGCTTCGCTTCGCACTTTAAATCTCACCTAAGCAGAAACTCAAAATAGATTTGTGTTAATTAACCGTGACAATATCATTTCCTCTGTAACTTTTGTAAAATACGGTGAAAGTTTCCTTTTTCAAGAAATTACTGTAATAAAAGTGGGATAGGAACGTCTTAGGAATTTTAATTGTGTCTCCGTTGTTAGTGTGTGGTTTAATTCACGAGAAATCGCCGTAACAATTTATTAATTTAATATTTATATATGCTAAAAAATAATTATTTGTTATTTTTTTTTCAACTTCTTTCTTCAGTACAAAAATGTAACTTATTTACTGAAATTATTTACTAATATGCAATTTATTAAATGGATAATTTGCTAAACTAAGACAATAATATAAAAACTAAAATTACCTAATCTAAAAATAAATTAATACTAAATGGATTAATACTAATAATATAAAAATGGACCCTGCGGCATTGTATCAAGTACGCTGGCAGCATTTCCTCGTTGAATGGCCAAACTAATACGTTGGCCGAGGAAAGTGCCAGCTCTTCGGTCTCCCGTCGCATCAATAAGCCTCTTCGAAATATCTTCGAAGAGGCTCGTTGCTGCAGGACCCCCCAATAATAAATAATTTACTAATTATTTATTATAAGTGAGGTCTTTGTATAGTGGTGGCCGTTCTCCAGCTGAGATGATGATTTTTGTTATAAAGGACTTAACAAGATGACGGTTTAGCTGTTGGTAGGTGGCTGTCGTGGTCAATTAAAACATGAGCAAAACCGAGACATAAGTAAGGGTGCTATTGGCTTTAATAGCATAAACATTAAGGGACGCGTCGAAAGGCGAATGGCTCGAAAATCCAGCACACGTCTTGTGCCGTTGTGAAATTTATCATTGAAGTTAAAATAAAAAGTTATTTACTGATTGGAAATTAGCGTTTAAAATTTAGAGACACTTGCACACTTAGAAAGTTTGTTTTTACATGTCGTAAGTCCATAAAGTAAATGGTTTTCTGTGAAACGAAACTTAAAGCGGGTTAGGTTAGGATTGTAACACAATGTTATTAAAAAGTATAAAGAAAAATTAGACGTTTTTAATTAAACTTATTTAATAATCAATTATTACAGTTATGTAACGTATTTATTAACATTGTGTTTAATAAATTTTATAAATTACTATTTTAAACGCCTACTGAATTACACCACACCGAAACAGACGTGGTCAGAAATATGGAGTCATTAATAGAAAAATTTTAAACTTTTACCGCTTTGTTCCCCAAAATATCTCCGAGTTAAAACGCTTCCCTTTTATTGAGTCGTTTAGTTTTTAAAGCTTACAATATTATAAGACTTTGTTACAACTGCGATGCACTGATATCAATAGGGACCTGCGTCTTAGAGGAGACTATTGCTCGTCGTGAGGTCTCCGAGATGGCCGGCTTACTTCGACTTCCGGCTCCCGGTTCCCGACACTCTGCCTACTTACGGCCTCGCAAGAAAGTTGTAGGGTTTTAGCCGGTAGGAGTCCGGCATAACCTCCTACATTGCCGGGTATCATGAGGATTTCTCAACGTTAAAAAAAGGATATAAAGGAGTTTGATCATGGGTTCTTCGGAGACTCCCGATGTCGTTACACGGCCTGTTACAAAGAAGGAAGAATTATAAAGTGATGTGTTATTGTAATGTATATTTTCGATATCTATATCTAGATTATAAAATATAATTTTTATTCCATTAAGAAAAGGATTTTACTCATTATACAGGAGATTATAAATTTAATATTAAGACTTAAATTAAATTAAAATAAAAACTAAGATTACCTAATCTAAAAATAAATTAATATTAAATTGATTAAAACTAATAATATAAGAATGGACCCTGCGGCACTGTACCAAGTACGCTGGCAGCATTTCCTCGTTGAATGGCCAAACTAATACGTTGGCCGAGGAAAGTGCCAGCTCTCCGGTCTCCCGTCGCATCAATAAGCCTCTTCGAAATATCTTCGAAGAGGCTCGTTGCTGCAGGGCCCCACGGACCGAGTGTCTCGACCATATTCGGCGCCGAGGCCACTATATTTAGAAATTTTATTTTTTTCCGCCGCCTCTGCTGCGGCTGCTGCCTTAGGTGATGTTCCATGGAGATGCGAAGGGGCTAGTGTGTCTACACAGGTAGCATCCCACACCAGCACTCTACCCAATCTCCAGGGAATCAGGGACATCCCATCCGGTCTCCTACCATCGTTTCTCGAAATGCGCGTGCAGGCTCTAATATAGCTGGTACATTGGCTGACGCAAGAGACCGGCGGAGGATGTCGTTTAAGGCAGCATGCCTTGAAAAGCGGCCAGCACTTTTCTGGCAAGACAGTCCGTGATGACCAAGACGGTCTAAATTATTATATTTATATCAATCTAATATATAAAATTCTCGTATCACAGTGTTTGTAACAAAACTCCTCCGAAACGGTTCGACCAATTTTAATGAGTTTTTTATTGTATATTTGTTAGGTATGAGAATTGGTATTTTTCATCCTCCTATCCCCCACCCCCCATTTTTTAATCGTGGTTTTAGTATTTTTGTATGAAGAATATTCAAATAAATAATTTAACCGTCTCGGTCGCGTCGTTCATTGATATGAAGTGACGCGTCACTTTAACATATGGTTTGAAAATAAAATTTGACCCGATAGGTGGCGCCACAATCGGGTTATGGCATTATTTTCGGGTTCTGGCAGGACAACGTCTGCTGGGTCAGCTAGTATAATATTATATATAAAAATGAATCCCCATTTCTCCTTGTCACGGCATCACGCGTGAACGGGTAGACCGATTTTAATTCGGTTTTCGCTAATGGAAAGAGGGATAAACGGGGAATGTTTTAGGGTATATAAAAATTGCACGTCGGGCGAAGCCGGGGGCGGGCCGCTAGTATATTATAAAGTAATGTTTATAATATACTAATAATGTTGTCCTTCTCTGTCAGTTTCTGTGCTAACTTCTAAATCACGGATTTTGATACAGTTTTTACTAAAAGAAAAAACGATAAACTAGGAATATTTGTGTGTAGTTTGCAAAAAGTCCATCTATACGAAGCGTGGGCCGTCGCTAGTACATGTTATATAATTAAGTTTTTGTCCGCGTCTGTGTGTTTCTCCGCTAACTTCTGAACCACACGAAATATTTTGATAGGGTTTTCACTAGTATAGAATGAGCCAGAAAGGTCTGCGTTTTATCCTTTGCAAACAAAATGCATTCGTCCGAAGTCGGAGGCGGGTTGCTAGTGTACATATATATACAACCTAAACTAAAACCACGTAATGATAATGAGGGAGATTAAAATATTATCGCATATTTAGATGAAAATCTTTTTCAGACAGCAACTTACAGGCGGCTGAAACTTTTAATATGTAATTATTTTGAATTATTGGGCAATCTGGACAGTACGCCAATCTATATTGATCAGAATGAAAATCGGAGCAAAAACTCTGGATCAAACCGCATCGGCAATAAATTAGGACTTTAAAAAAACGAATCCAGCTGACCTAGTCTTGAAGATTACTCCCGCGGGACCTCCACCTAACTATTGCACTTTACGTTTAAATTGTATTCGCGGACCGACGGGACAGTATATTCCAGTTAATGCTAGTTTCCAGTGTTAATACTTCTGCGTGACCCAGTTATAGACAGTTCGGAACGGTTTGGCTCGTTACCCAAACACGCTTACAGTCACGTACCGGCCCGGGGCCCGTCTGTTTTTTTGCTTCATTATTCACAAACTTGTGCTAAATACGACGGTAATTAAATGTTCTTCTTTGGCTTTGAGTACCGCTGACTCTTCACTGTAATTTCAAGAGCAAAGTTTAAACGGTGTATTTAAAAAAAAGAAGTTGTTTTTCTCCTAATTTGTTTGAGATTGTCTCGAGTTTCATACCTTGTGCGGTGTAATTAATCACTGTTGTTCTTTTGCAAAACAAAGCCCACTCTATGGAGCTTTAGACGTGAAATTATGAAGCTTATAAAATGCTTGTCATGAACTAGTAAATTAGGTTTATAAAATAAATGTAAAATAATAATACTTCGTCAAAAGTGGCTCTTGGCTCTTGGGTCGATTAGACTATTATTGTCCTGATAGTCTTTCGGAGCGATCAACGTCGACCAACATCTTAAGAGGCTCTCGTCAGACAGCTGGATGAAGGGAGAGTTTAATAAGGTGAGAGTTAATAAGACATCTGAACGTGGTATATATTATCAGGAGGTTTCTCACTCTACAGTTTTTACCACCGTAAGCTAGGACCCTGTGCTGCCAAATATAAAGCAGAAAAAAGTTTAAAATATCGGAATGGGATGAATAATTGCCGCCGATTCTTCGCCAAGTCATTTCAGCGCCGGCCGATTCATCGCCGGCCATTTCATCGCTGTTCGTTGTGGTCTATTGTTTATCATGCGCAGTATTGTAGAAAGCAAAATAATTATTACTAATAGATGTGTATCGTCAGAAAAGACGCAAATTTTCATAAAATGTGATGTATTTTAGTTTTATTTTAGCAAATTACGGAGTTAATTTGAAATCACATTAATTTTAATAAATACATTTCGGAATGAACGGAATATTGATTTTGGAAAAAAGACTGTCTATTACAAAATGTGTTACAATACTTATTTGAACTAAAAACGAGTGTGACATTGATTTTTTTAAGTGATGTTAATGCTGATATTTTAACTATGTAAATGACGATGAAATGGCCGGCGTTGAATCGACCGGCGATGAAACGGCCAGCGATGAAATGGAGGTGGTGAAAGAGCGTATTGTCTTTTTTTAATTTCCACTGAAAACGTAGTATGTTGACAGGTAATGCTTGGACAATCACCATAGACTACCCTTACAATAAGAAAGACAAGCTAGAACCGGAGGAAAACTTCTACATTATTTTTAATGGCTACTTCCTTATGAATTAAATATAAGAGAAGTTTGTAGCCGAACAATATATCAAGAGGAATCTTTCTCATTCGACCTCATAACAGTGTGACCTGATTTTCTTCCTAAGGGAGGCAGACAACATGATGTCGGTCTAGATATGGCGGTACTGCTTGTTTATATAAGCAATTTGTTTCCCTTTGTGACCCGTTTATAGCCTAGACGCTGTGGCGAACGCATGAAAATGCAGCGTTCTTCAAACTTTAAAGGGTTTATTCATACCTTCATAAACACTTTACAGCGGAAAATGTTTCAATTTCTCTTTTAAAGGAGTTAGCGTTTATAAATGTAATTTAGAAGATATGTCTTCATTTTTAAAGTTTCTTAAGATTCATTCTTTTTTAGTAATAGCCATTGGATGAGTGGTTAGGGAGTTTGCCTTAACGCTCTGTTCTAGGGTTCCCGGGTTCGATTCCCGGCAGGGTCAACTTTGAAACATCAACTTTTCAAATTTGGCTCTGGTCTGGATTTGGAAAGTAGTGGCAGGGCACACTGCGTTTCGCAGTCATTTGGGCAGCCTGTCTGGCGGCAGTAACCACCCCCTTACAGAAGACGACCGTGAAATAACAGCAAGTGTGCTGCTCAGACCGACAAAGACTATAGACGG
This sequence comes from Bembecia ichneumoniformis, assembly GCA_910589475.2. Lineage (NCBI taxonomy): Eukaryota > Metazoa > Arthropoda > Insecta > Lepidoptera > Sesiidae > Bembecia > Bembecia ichneumoniformis. The sequence goes on along the minus strand of OU342537.1, from coordinate 1,994,997 downwards.
AACAATACACACTCTTAAGTGAGGCCGGTAATAGGAAGACGATTCTGCAATAGGGTGACGGCCGCTCTATAGTCTGACGCGAATAGTTGATATACCTGACTATATTTTTTGTTTAATAAGTATTATAATAATTAATTGGGGTAAAAGTTGTCAGTGGATAACATTTTTAACTGCATACACAAACGCATGGCCACTATACGACAAGTAGGATTATGCACACATCTTCAGCGAACCGGCTTCATTTTTTAAAACGTTCTGAGGTGTGCTGTTGTGTTTCGGTGAGTGAGTAAGGGATGCCAGAGCCCATTTCCCTTTTAATCCTTTATCCTTAATCCTACTGCAGTCGGCAGCGCACTTGCATGCGTGTTATAGGCGACAGTAGCCACCTACCATCAAGTGGACCGTCAGCCTGTCTGCCGACCTTAACATAAAAAAATATATAATAATTAAGCATTAGGTATATACCTCATCAAGTTATTTTGGATAGGACAGTCGTATACTATAGATATCGATCATAAATCTTTATATATTCATTAATTACATGTAAAGTTTGTTTGTGTCAATCAATCAATCAATCAATACTTATTTGTAACTTTTCAATCTTCTATATATAAAAATGAATCCCCATTTCCCTTGGTCACGGCTTCACGCGTGAACGGGTAGTCCGATTTTAATTCGGTTTTCACTAATGGAAAGAGGGATAAATGCGGAATGTTCATATATGTATATAAAAATTGCACGCCGGGCGACGCCGGGGGCGGGTCGCTAGTATACAATAAAAACAACTATAGTAAATAATATTATAAAAAAAATTAAAACCCTTCGCTAGCTAGTACTACAGTTTTAAGTAGTCACCCGGGATGCAATTTTTATTGTATATAAAAATTGCACCCCGGGTGAAGCCGGGGGCGGGTCGCTAGTGTACAAAATTAAAGGCACAGAAGGGTCCTTTCTCAGAATGTAATGTAATGATTATTCCCAATCATATATTAATTTCTGAAACTATACGATTAGTAATATAGAAAGCAATTCCAAGTAGTTTCTAAGAGCTTCCTGAATGCTTTTACGCAGCTTATTAATACATAATGGAAGAACATTTCTTGATTGAATCATTCCAAAGCTCTATTTGCAACATGAAAAACTGAGCTTTGAGTACAATGAGTAGAAAAAGCTTACTTTTATCTTTTTCTTCAATAAGGTACTGATTTTCTTGCACCAAGTTCAGTTCCCGAAGTAATGCTAGCGTTAAAAAACAGTAATTTGTGCACGCTCGAGAGAGCTTCACTAATCTAATTAAATTCTACCTTCGCAACTTTCCTAGATCTTGACCGTACATAAGATTACGGAAGCAGTGAGAGCGAGTTCTTTAAGTGCTTTTCAATATTTGAGTTACTAGTGCCTTAAAAATCTTTATGTAAAAATTTACTTCACTTCTTCAGAATAGAGGTGGCAGCCCGTCTGGCGGCAGTAACCACCCCTTTACATAAAACCATCGTGATATAACAACACCTGTGCTGTTGTGTTTCGCGTTTGAGTAACGGTTGCCAGAGCCTATCCTCCCTATTTCCTCCTAATTCCTTACAATTTTTTAAATGATAAGATCGACAGACAGGCTGACGGCCCACTTGATGGTAGGTGGCTACCGTCGCCCATAACACAAGCAGCTGCTGCAAGTGCGCTGCCGACTTGGATTAAGAATAAGGGATTGGGAGGGGATAGGGAAATTAGCCCTGGCATCCTTAATACTCACTCACCGAAACATAACAGCACACGTGCTGTTATTTCACGGTGATCTTCTGTAAGGAGGTGGTTACTGCCGCCAGACGGGCTGCCCAAGTGACTGCGAAACGCAGTGTGTCCTGCCACTATTTTCCAGATCCAGATCAGAGCCAAATTTGAAAAGTTCATTTTTCAAATTTGACTTGCCGGGAATCGAACCCTAGAACCTTAGGACAGAGCGTTAAGTCAAGCACCCTAACCACTCGTCCAACGGGCTCGTCAAAACATACTGTACTAAGGTCGGCAGCGAACATGCAGCATCGATGGTGTCGTTTGTGTTAATAGAAGACTGTAGCCACCTTCAGGAATTTTATTCTCCGTGATGACTAAGTAGTGCGCTTTAGGGTTTGAGTATATGAATACTCTCACTGAGTGCTAACTACACGCGGGACCTCCGTTCGACTTGCCCTCTCCTTATTAGACAAAATTCAAATCTAGGATTTCTATTTATACGCGCTCTTAATTACATTTTGCTAATATTCATTTTGATCATTATTTCTATTAAGGTAAATTGACTTTACAGGCTTAGACAAAACCACCAATTCATTGAAATTTGTTTCAGCGAGACTCGAAGACTTGGTTTGAAGATTTCAATATTGTATAAATTTCTCAAGGTAATATTGAAAAATAATTCGATGTTACAAACAAATTTAATTTCAATAACCGAATGAATTGTTGTTGGAAGGTTTATTTGATGCTTATGAAGAGTTTTTAATTATTAAGCCTTTATTTCAGATAAGAGTACATTGAATTTTTTTTTTTAATTTTTCTTCTCCTTATCTGTTTGCCCTTTGGCAAAGGCCTCCTCCAAATCTCTCCATTCTTTTCTGTTTCTAGTTTTCCTCGTCCACATGTCTCCTGCTATTTTGTCCAATCATTTGCCCATCTCATATGTTGTCCTTTGGCCATCTTGCACCTTGGTTAAACTTCCTCCTCGTTCTTCCTCCTTTCCACTTTTTTTATTCCCGTCAAGCTTCTTTCCATTGCTCTTTGGCAAGATTGAAGTTTATTGGCCTGTTTCTTCGTTAGTGCCCATGTTTGACAACCATAGGTTAACACTGGTAAGATGCAAGTATCAAAAGTTTTACTCTTTACTTTAAAGTGTATATATTTATCTTTCATTAACTACACAACTACAACTTAATAATAAAAACACAAATGATTATGAAGAGTTATGTACAATCCAATCAATTTTAGATCAGAATCAGTTTTTGTTTACAATTATTTAAAGAAATTGACAAAAAATGTTATATTTAAAGTTAATCATGTCATTCAATTATTATTATATTATATTTTATCCTACTCATGTACTGCAAGGATTGAAACTCCCTGCCGGCGTCTGTATTTCGGAGCTCATACAACGGTAATCTTTTTAAGGGGGAGACAAACGCTAAATACTAAAAATATCCATTGTTTAATGAAAATGTTACAAGAAATAGACAAGACAATTGCTTTGAAAAATATATATATATTATACTTAAACATGTGAAGAACCAATTGTATTAATTAGAATTTTCGTTGAAGTAATAGAAACTCCACAAAAAAAGTTAGAACATAAGAAGAATTTGACCTTTATTGAAAATTGTCTCGAAATCGGCTTATTGCACGCATATGAATCCTGTACCTATTAATAAGTTGATATCAGATTAAAAAATTGTATTGATAATTTTTTTTTTGTGTAATGTTCTAATGGTAAAAACAAAAAAACACCATTTCTAGGCCCGTTGAATTGTCTCCGCCGCCAGCGAGTTCTATAGTAAATGTCATTTGCCTCAGTGGATCCCTTAAGGTTGAAGTGAATAGGCATCTTCTAGGTGCTCGCATCATCGTCGGCCTCATATTTCCTACACGAATAGATGCTGGCCAAGAGCAAACCCATCTTTAATATATAATAATAAAAGAAAAAAAAATGCAATATTTGTTACTCTTTGACATAAAAATTACTGCACGGATTTCGATAAAATTTGGCACACAGATTACCTGAATTATTACCTGAATTAACATATGGGATACTTTTTATCCTCAAAAAAAAATGTCCGGTTTCCGAAGGATAAAAATATTAAAAATGGAGCCACTGCTGCCGGTGGGTGGTAAAGTTTTCCACTAGTAGGGGGGAAATTCTCAAGCTACCAGTGGTTAGGGCTACAGAGTGAGGAACCTCCTGACAATTCGTACCGTGTCCAGAAGTACCTCTTCTGATCTGCTCCTTGATCTAGCCATTATTGTATTATTTTTATTTGCTTTTATTTGTAATATATGTCTGGATAACTAGCTGAGACCGCAACTTTGTAACCGTAGTATTCGGTATAGTGAGTAACTTTTTTGTTTGTAAACCGATTGGAATGAAACAAACACTAAATGTTACAGGAAGCTTGCTAAAATACATCACTAAAAACCGTATTCAAATCGATTAAGAAGTTTCTGAGATTAGCGTACATAAACGCACAGACAAACAGACAAAAATTCTAAAAATTATTATTTTGAGTCGGTGACATCCTAAGTGCAACGTGTGCAAATTGTTTTTTGATTTCAAAATAAGTGTAATTTTAATTTATTTACTAGCTGACCCGACAAACGTGGTTCTGCCTAAAGCTAAGAACTTTAGTTGGAAAAAGAAAAATAGGGTTTTCACGACTTTTCTTAATATTTTTCTGCATAAGAACCTTCTGCGGACTTTTCCAAATTGGTCCAGCCGATCTTGAGTTTTGATTACTCACTCAACACACATTTAGCAAACATATATAGATTTATTATTACTATAACCAAGAGATTTTAGTGTAAATACTCTTTAGTTGTTTATAAAGTTATTATTTTTCTAAAGAAAAGAGCTTTCGCATGCATTTCACCTATTACCATGTAGAGTCAGAGTTCAATGCAAACAAATGCATCTGTTATCCTCAAAGCAATTTTGAATAAAGTGCCAGAGCTTCGAAAATAATATGTCAAGTTGATATGAAATATTGCCATCTATCTCGCTTCAACGGAGAGGAACAGAGAATATATTGCAGTCCGCTTGAAAGCTACGAATTTAGCAAAACTCATATGTTTTTTACTGGTTGAAATTTAAAAGTTTATATTGAAAATTATTTAAGCAATTTGATAACCGAGAACTTAGTATACTTACTGTAAATTTCTTTTAAGGGCTTCACTTAGGCAAATGTCATTTACAATAGAACTCGCTGGCGGCGGAGACATTTCAACAGAGGCTCTAGTATGAGTTTACGATACTACACCAAGGGGCCTAGCCAAGATGCAAACTGTTGCAAACGCTTCCTCTGCGTACTTACGAAACGAAAGAAATGAAGCTCGGTGATTGGTTGTTGAAGTTACAACTGTCACAACAACCAATCACCGGGCTTTATTTCTTTCGTTTCGTAAGTACGCAAAGGAAGCGTTTGCTTCTTGGCTAGGGCCCCAATACTACACTCGCTAGCGAGAACGTAAAACTTTTGTATGGGAAATCTTAAACTGTCAATGTCAAATTATCAATTTTCCATATAAATGTTTTACGCTCTCGCTAGCGAGTGTAGTATCGTAAACTCATGCTAGAGCCACAGGCCTAGAAATTGTGTTTTTTTGTTTTTACCATTAGAACAATACGCAATTTTTTTTTTTATTAATACAATTTTTTAAACTGACATTAACTAGTTAATAGGTACAGGATTTATAAGCCGTTTTCGAGAGAATTTTCAATAAAAATCAAATTGTTCTTCTTTTCTAACTTTTTTTGTGGAGTTTCTATTACTTTAACGAAAATTCTAATTAATACAATTGGTTCTTCACATGTTTAAGTATAATATATATTTTTTTCAAAGCAATTGTTTCGTCGATTTCTTGTAACGTCTTCATTAACCTTAATCTGATTGGTTCGATATGAATCATAGAACTCTTTCTCAAAAAGTTGTCCATTTTTTTATAAATTTTAAAATGTCCCTTTGTGAAAAAAGGAATTTCAGTAAATATGTATTTTCTGTTTCGAATAAAATAAACTTTAAATGTTAGCTGAGTATCTAATGAACATACTGAAAGCATACATGTACACGTAGATGTCAATGACAGCCGCAGAACGTAAAACACCCAACTGAAAAGTAACCCTTATAGGACACTCGGTTATCTGTCTGTCTGTCTATTTAGTTTTTATTAGGAACTAGCGACCCGTCCCCGTTTATCCCTCTTTCCATTAGTGAAAACTGAATCAAAATCGGTCTACCCGTTCACGCGTGATGCCGTGACCAAGGGAAATGGGGATTCATTTTTATATATAGAGACTAGCGACCCGCCCCCGGCTTCGCCCGGATTGCAATTTTTATATATATGAACATTCCCTGTTTATCCCTCTTTCCATTAGTGAAAACTGAATCAAAATCGGTCTACCCGCTCACGCGTGATGCCGTGGCCAAGGGAAATGGGGATTCATTTTTATATATAGAGACTAGCGACCCGCCCCCGGCTTCGCCCGGATTGCAATTTTTATATATGTATATGAACATTCCCCGTTTATCCCTTTTTCCATTAATGAAAACCGAATCAAAATCGGTCTACCCGTTCACGCGTGATGCAGTGACCAAGGGAAATGGGGATTCATTTTTATATATAGAGACTAGCGACCCGCCCCCGGCTTCGCCCGGATTGCAATTTTTATATATATGAACATTCCCCGTTTATCCCTCTTTCCATTAGTGAAAACTGAATCAAAATCGGTCTACCCGTTCACGCATGATGCCGTGACCAAGGGAAATGGGGATTCATTTTTATATATAGAGACTAGCGACCCGCCCCCGGCTTCGCCCGGATTGCAATTTTTATATATATGAACATTCCCCGTTTATCCCTTTTTCCATTAGTGAAAACCGAATCAAAATCGGTCTACCCGTTCACGCGTGATGCCGTGACCAAGGGAAATGGGGATTCATTTTTATATATAGAGACTAGCGACCCGCCCCCGGTTTCGCCCGGATTGCAATTTTTATATATGTGAATATTCCCCGTTTATCCCTCTTTCCATTAGTGAAAACCGAACCAAAATCGGTCTACCCGTTCACGCGTGATGCCGTGACCAAGGGAAATGGGGATTCATTTTTATATATAGAGACTAGCGACCCGCCCCCGGCTTCGCCCGGATTGCAATTTTTATATATATGAACATTCCCCGTTTATCCCTCTTTCCATTAGTGAAAACTGAATCAAAATCGGTCTACCCGTTCACGCATGATGCCGTGACCAAGGGAAATGGGGATTCATTTTTATATATAGAGACTAGCGACCCGCCCCCGGCTTCGCCCGGATTGCAATTTTTATATATATGAATATTCCCCGTTTATCCCTTTTTCCATTAGTGAAAACCGAATCAAAATCGGTCTACCCGTTCACGCGTGATGCCGTGACCAAGGGAAATGGGGATTCATTTTTATATATAGAGACTAGCGACCCGCCCCCGGTTTCGCCCGGATTGCAATTTTTATATATGTGAATATTCCCCGTTTATCCCTCTTTCCATTAGTGAAAACCGAACCAAAATCGGTCTACCCGTTCACGCGTGATGCCGTGACCAAGGGAAATGGGGATTCATTTTTATATTAGAGATCAGAAAAATATTTGTTCTGCAACAACAAAATGTTTAGTTGGTTGTTATAAATTTCTGATACAACCAAAAAACATTTATTATTTTAATAAGCAGTTGATTTCAACAGCATAAGGGCTCGTTTTCATTGGTCGATAGGATAGGTTAGGAAAGGGCATTCGCTTTGATAAGCGTACGTACCTACCGTAGACCAACAATTCAAACAGCAATTTAAACTGTTGTGATTTAAACAACTGTTTGTGATTGCACTGAGTTGTGTCCGTCCGTTCCTGCACTCCGCATGCTGATATCGACCGCTCGAGTGGGAAAATCTGTGTACCAGATTCCCACCGACCATGGGGAGATCAGTGACCAAGGGTGTTTCCTCGTACCGGATTACCGAGGGTTAAGCCCATCACGTCCTAGGGACTTATTTTCATTTCCCTAGGGGGAAATGAAAATAAGTCCTTTTTTTTTTTTTTTGAGGGGGGGAAATGCGTTTACGCACAATCCCTCGTCGATGTTGAGGACTCATCGACGAGGGGGAGTGTGGGACTCGCCCGGTGAGTGGCACCGAGAATACCCACTAAAACCCCTCCGTGTTCCTCACACGCGTTAGGACAGGAGAGAGGGATTCCGCGCGAGCATAATCACCTACTCTCCTGCCTGCGTCTGCCCGAAGTTGGGCACCTCAATATGTGGTCATCGGTAGGGTGGGGACCTACCGGAAGATATACACAATTATGGGAAGACGTGCCGGAACACACAGCACGTCTTACACCGGGGCCGGGTTAAAGACGACGGATCCTCATATCCGTCGCCAATCGGCAGGTCACGGGGGCATCGCGAGTTGGCCGTACAGCCTCCTCCGCCTCCCGGGTCTCTTGCGGCGGATGTCGTCGGCTTGGGCGCTGTCCTCCCGAGCTCGCTCCGCCGTCTCCTTCAGCGACATCACTTCCTCGCTGAAGGAGACCATCGCTTTCCAAGATTTTTCACTGCCAACCATGGCCGAAACCACGGCCGACAGCGAAAGGTCACCTCCGATAACAGCGACTAAGTCGCGCCGTTGACTGTCCCATGCCGGGCATGCCTCGAGAGTGTGCTGCGCGGTGTCCTCGCAGCAACCGCAATGATGACAGGAAGGTGACGCTTCCCGCCTAGCGACTCTAAAGAGATATCTGCCGAAGCAGCCATGGCCCGACAGAATCTGCGCAAGCCGGAAGGTGATGACGCCACGCTTCCTCCTGCACCACATCTCCAAGACAGGCTGGAGGGCCCGTATGGTGTATGCGCCGGCGGTCGGCTCAGCAAGCCTCTCCGCCCATCGCTCGAGTGCGACCCGCTGCGCCGTGCGGCGCACCTCTTCCGGCAAGGGACCTTCCTCGCCGGCAGAACGAATTGCCGCTCGCCGCTGGTAGACCGAGGACAGGACCTCGGCTTCCAGGTCCCACGGGGGTGTTCCTGCTAGTACGCAGGCTGCGTCGCAGGAGACAGTGCGGTAGCCGCGTATTACCCTGGTCGCCATGACACGCTGGGGCCTGCGCAACAGCATGATATTCTGACGATCCAGGGCATCTGCCCACACTGGCGCACCATAAAGCGCCATGGAGCGCACCACCCCCGTGTAGAGGCGGCGACAGCTGACACTCGGCCCGCCGATGTTTGGCAGGAGACCACTCAAACCCGAAGCGGCCTTGAGCAGCCTGGGGCACAGACGTCGGAAGTGCTCTTTGAACTTCCACCTGGAGTCCAATGTGAGCCCCAGATAGTTCATGTGCGCTCCGACAGCGACTCTGACATTTCCGATAGCAATGTGAGCATCGGGTGGCGGACCCATCCGAGGACCATGGAAAAGAATGGCCTCAGATTTCGCGGGTGCCACCTTCAGACCCAACAGGTCAATCCGGTCGACCACGAGGGCGACGCCCACCGTGGCCAGTCTCGCTGCGGCCTTATAGTCATCTGCACACGCGACGACAAGGGTGTCGTCGGCGTAACAGATGACGTTCAGGTTCGGGAGAAGGGCACCTCGCAGTACCCAATCGTACCCGATGTTCCACAGAAGCGGGCCTAGGACCGACCCCTGTGGAACGCCGCAGGTCATGCTTCTCTCAAGGACGACACCGTCCCGATCCTGGCACAGGATCTTGCGATCCTTGAGATAGTCTGCCACAATCAGCTGCAGGTAGGCGGGTAGACGGAAATACCGTAGCGCCTCCAGGATGCAGTTGAAGGGAAGGGTGTTAAAGGCATTGGTGATGTCCAATGACACGGCCAGTGCGACCCCTCCCCTCGCTACGGAGTCCTGCGCAATGGTCTTGAGGCGCAGGATTGCGTCGACTGTGGATCGACCCGCTCGGAACCCGAACTGACTGTCGGACAGACCTGGTCCGTCCGAGGTAAGATGTCGGGTTATTCGACGGGCAATTATTCTCTCGAATAATTTGCCCGCCTCGTCCAGCAACACTATGGGCCTGTAGCCGGAAGGGGAGTCCGCAGGACGCCCGTCTTTCCGCAGTAGCACCAGTTTGCCTTCCTTCCAGGGTCGCGGGAACGACCCCTCTGAGAGGGCAGTGTCGAGGATGCCTCGAAGCCGGTCACCCAGTTCGCCCAAAGCCAAGACCCAGGCGCGACCGGGGATTCCGTCCGGACCGGGTGCGGTCTTCTTCCCGCGAAGATGAAGCACGGCCTCTCCGAACTCCCCGCTCGTGATTGGCGGGACTCCGGCTTCATCTTCGGCTTGAGCAGTCGCCCGTCCGCCCATGGGCGGCGGGGTGTGCTCCGCGCAAATGGGGAACAACGCAGAAAGCACGTCTCGGAGAAACTCCGGTTCGACGGATTCAGCCACTGGTGGTCCCTGAGAGCGAAGTTTCGTTCTGGCCGCGCGGTAGGGGCGGCCCCACGGATCCCGGTCCAAGACCTCCAACATCTCCTCGCGTGCACGGGCTTTCGCCTCGCGAATGGCGATCTGGAGGGATTTCTTGGCCGTTTTGTAAGCGTCGTACAGGCGACCTTCCAGGTCAAGGTCCCTGTTCCTGCGTCTGCGAGATCTGGTGTATCTGCGACGGGCGGCCATGCAGGCGTCGCGCAGATCTGCCACCTCGTCGCACCACCAGTGCACCTGCTTTTTGGGCGGGCGTCGTCTGGCACGCGGCATCGCCGCATCGCACACAGCGGTCATGGCGGTTTGCATGCCAGCCACTCGGTCTTCGAGCGGCAAGTCCCCGCTGGGCCCTCCCGAGACCCAGTCCTGGACTATGGCCGCCTCGATGAGGAGATCTTGGTCCAGTTTCGCGAGCGCCCAGCGAGGAAAGCGCTGGGAGTTTCCACCCCGACGCCGCGGGTGAGCTCCGCCTGCAGATGAGGAACGGGAGACACTGAACCGCACGTAGCGGTGGTCCGAGAGAGTCTCAACGCCCTCTAGGACTCTCCAATCGCGGACACGGTCGGCGATGACTCGGGAAGCGAACGAAACGTCCACTATCGAGCCACCGTTCCACCTAACGCAGGTGTCGACCGTGCCACGGTTGAGTACCGAGAGCCCCAGAGTGGTGGCCCAGTCCAGGACTGCGTCGCCTCGAGCACCGGTCACGGGGCAGCCCCATGCCGTGGACTTGGCGTTGAGATCTCCCAGGACGATAGCCGGGAGTCCTGCGCGCCTAACTACACCCTCCAAGTGACCGAGGAAGACCTCGAACTCGGCGAGGGCACGGTTCGGGGAGAAGTAGACTCCGACGAGCAGAACCGTGCCCCATTTTATCGCGACAAATCCTTGGCCCCTCTCGACCACGCGGAGGGGAGCAGAACCGGCCGCACCCACGATTGCCACCGTGGAAGCGACGTCCGCTGTCCAGTTTGGACGGGAGGGTACGAAGTACGGCTCCGCTACCACCGAAACGTCGATCGACCACTGCGCCATGGACTGTAAGAGAAGATCCTGCGCCCCGGCGCAGTGGTTGACGTTGGCTTGGAGGAAGTGCCCGTGTGGAACGTGGTCCATTAAGAGGCCGCTTCCATCTCCTCCTCGCGCGCAGGCGCGTTGACCTCAGCGGCAGGCGTGTTGGCCGCTACGGTTGCCTTCTTAGGCCGATTGGACGGGGCTTTGCAGCCGCGACTACCGACTGGGTGATCCGCCTTTCTTTTAGCCGCAGCGCAAGGGCCGCAGTGGGGGGGATCTCGACACTGGGAGGCCTTGTGGCCTTCCTTACCGCAGCGGAAGCACAGCCCGCTACGGTCTATCTCCGATTGGCACATCGGTGCCACGTGCCCGGTCTGAAGGCACCGGTAACAACGCAGTGTGCGCTGGGGCAACACCTTCACTTGTGCCGACACCCAGCCCACGAGAAGACGCCTGCCGTCGGCGATCTTCTTTGCACTTTCGACCGGGCACGAAACCCAGACCGAGCCCATCCCCAGCGGGCCGGTGCGGACCTCGCCAGTCCTGATGTTGTTGCGAGGGCAACCGCCCACGCGAGCAACGGCCTCCGCGACTTCGTCTGCAGTGACGGAGTCGTCCAGCCCCGATATTCGGAGCTGTGCACACTTGATTGGTCTATCGACCCGGACGATATCCGTGTCGAGGAACTGCCTGAGCCTCGACGCGAGAGCGTCCGCTGCTCCGCCGCTGTCCTTTCCCGGGATTTCCAGGACATGGGCGCCGGCTTTCGACTTCCGCACATGGAGTGCCCCGATGCCGATGGAGGGCAGATCTAGCTGCTTCTTGGCCTCGGTCATAATGTCCTTGTACGTCACTCCTTTTGCGCCTGCCTCGGGCCCCAGTGTGAGGACCACGGCGGCAGAGCGGGGAGGACGCAGATTCCTCGCCTTGTTTAGCTTCGCTGCCTTGGCTTTGGCCGATGGCTTGTTGCCTTTGGTCGCCTTGGCGGCGGCTGCCTTCTTTTTCCTGCCAACGACCAGAGACCACGGCTCCTCAGTTCGCACTGGCGGAGGTGGCAATGCTAGGGTTGGTGGAGTCTTCTTATTTTTAGAGGCCTTTTTGGCCTTCTTCTTTTTCTGCTGCTGCGATTGTGACGCAGCCGAAGCAGACGGTGCCGGAAGCCGCGAGGCAGGTGATGGCACCGTTCTCTCCGAAGTTGGGAGGCGCTTCATCGGGAGGAGCCTGTCCTCCAGCCTCGCTAAGCGCTCGTCAACCAAGCGCGCAACCATCTCGGCAATGTCGCGTGCCTGCCGGTCACCAGGCCTCTGGCGTGAGGTGGTGGGTGCCGCGGCGCAGCTCTCGCATCTTGCGGAGTGGTTTGCGCGAAATTCGTCGAATTCTTTGCGAAGAGACTGCATTCCAGCCCGCAGACGGGCGTTGTCCGCCTGCAGTGCCGCAGACTCCTCGCTGGAGGTGCGTTGGGAAAGCTCCCCCACATACGACTCGATCGAGTAGGCCGCACCCTTGAGAGCGGCTATAAATGTCCCTTTCAGGTTGCCGGATGTATTGGCAACCTGAATTATGGTAGCCACGTCTTCCTTGACCCGGTCCCTTATGACGGCGGATGGTAGCTCGTTTGGACCGGGATCCTGATTGCGCGAGGAGAAGCGTTCCGCTCTCCTTCGCTCCAGCACGTCCGCCATTTCCTTTTCGGCTTGCAGCCGAAGCTCCTCCTTTTCCAAGGCGAGACTCTCGGCCTTGGCCCTGGCCCTGGCCGTCGTTGGCGGACGTCCGCGTGCCGCCTTGGCGATTTTACACGGACCGCTCCCAGACTCAGAATCCGGGTCAGACAGCGCTTTACCGCGTTCTCTAAGTCTCTTCAAAGAAGACTTAGAGCCGGCGGAGCGGTAGCTGCACATTGAGCCGTCCGACTCCGCTCCGTCGCCTGCTTCACTCGGCGCAGGCGAGGCCACCCTCAGCAGCTCATCCGCGACAGAAGTCTTCTGTCGCACAGACAACCGATTGAGCTGCACAACCGGCTGTCTCCCCTTATTGACGTCAATGGGTTTTTTAAATTCTTCCATATTAGTCCCACGAGAATGGCGGAAATATCATGTCCATCCGAGCAGTGCCCCCTGTGCCCGGATAAGCCTAGAATGCCCGTTATGGTGTCGGCCGGTACCACAACGGGGGTACGCACTAGCGACTGCTTCGCCCAGCAGCCATCCATCTCCTCGCGGTGCGCCGCCGCTTAAGATTGGGGTAATTTTTTAGAGAGGTTGTCTTCCTCGCGGTCCGGCCGGTTAAGGCAAGACCCTCGGCTCCCTCCAGGCCGCTAGACATGATCAACGACACCCGAAGGGAGTTACGAGTTGTGCAGCGGTGAAACTGCGTCCGGCTGCGCAGTGAAGCACCCACCGGACCCGCTGCTGTGTACTTCGACACGAGCTCCGCTGATCGGAGCAACGCTCGAGCACACGGGTGTGGGCCTTTTTTGTCCCCAACAAACCAATCCGATTGATTGAGCGGAGGCCGGTGGGACAGAACCACCGACCCCTGCGACCCCTCGGATTGTCGAGGGTAAGCCCCCCCACCACGACAAGGTCATGGCCCACCTAGGGGGGGAAATGAAAATAAGTCCTAAGATAACCCCATCCAAGGTACTGATAATTTCTTGACGTTGTTTGACGAAACTATTTCATGAAAATTTCTTGACGGGACCACTTTTTGAATTTCTTATGAATTTCACAGGCTACGTACTGACTTATATTTATGTACCTATGTACATTACGCGTAGGGCATGAACTGGTCAAGTTTCAAGAAAAAACTAGTTTTTGAGCTTATCGTGTGACTGCGAGCGCGAATCATTGGGGTGACTATGTACTTGAAAAAATAAATAATTATTAAGACCACAGTAGGAATAGAATAAAGTAACTCACTCAAAGAAACACAACAACACTGCTGCTCTTTCACGGCGGTCTTCTGTAAGGGGATGGTTACCGTCGCCAGACGAGTTGCCCATTTTACGACTGTGAAACTGAGTGAGCTCTGTCACAGAAATTATTAATTGAGTAACATAATTATTTACGTTGTTACAGATATAACTCGAAGTTAACAACTTTAGCGTTACCCTCTGTGATCTTCGAGCCCAAATTTCGAGGTTCCGTCAGGAATCTTGTGTACTCCGACCTCCCTGGACAACCGCCTAGAAGACAGGAGCTCCGGCATTCAAGGGACTTAAAAGTAAGTGTAATTTAAGTTAACTTATAACTGCAGTACTAATTGAAGCGTTAGTTGTTTAAACTTATTTGAAATTAGCTTTTTTTTAATTTAAGAAAACACATTTTAAAAAGAATATTAATTTAAGATTACAATGTAGTCGTAAGATTTGAAATGAACCAAAATTATTAAAGTCTAAAAACACCAATTGTATGGCAACCAAAGTAAGAAGTTATGGGCTTATAGTCATACAATTTGCGAAAGCCTGTACACTCAGACACTTTGAAAAGTTCATTTCCAAAGATGGCCCTGCCGGGAATTGAACCTCCCTGAGACAGAGCGTTAAGGCATGCACCTTAACTACTCGACCATAGGGATCGTCAATTAACTCTATTCTTAATGTCTCTATTAAGGGAATAGGGTATTACACCCATTTTTAAAAAGTGTCTCAATTAGATTCTGCAGTGCTAATGAACCACTAAAAACACACCAAATTTTTATTCAATCGATAAGTTTAATAAAAATGCATTTAAAATTTACATTTTCAAATTTCGCGCGCAATTTGACGAAAACGCTGGAAACCATTTTGCTCTGTGGTAATGACGTCAGTTGGCTTTGTAAACAAATGCGCTGGCAATTGAAATGACACTGACTGACACTTTTTTGTTTACACAACCGTATGACGTGAACATGGCGGCTACTATTTCATTGTGTTTAAGAACAGACTAAAAATAAATTTAATTTTAAAATTTATTTTGTTATTTTACGAACTAAAACTAACATTTTCCGACTGCTTTTTGCCTAAGCTATCTCAATAATATACTTTTAGATTTTTTTTCACTTTTCCTGTTACTAAACTAATTCAAATGGTTTCGTCTTTTTAATCGTCTAATTGTGTTTGTGTTATCGGGAATCTAATACCTTTAACATTTACATGGTTATTATGTCTCTGTTGATTAGTTTTTACGTATATACGAGTATAAGAGTACTCATAGCGTGAGTCTTGGGCGCATTAACAATGCCACTCAATACATTATTTTGTATTCTTAGGAATGGTAGATTTGCCAAGTAGGACACAGCCCCATAGCTGTTGTAACCTATATGTCCATGCCAGCATGAGACCTTCTTCTTTATATAATTGTATATACTAGCGGAACTTGCAGACGTTGTCTTCACGAACGTTGGCTTGCCTACATACATATAATAATAGTTTTTAGAATTTTTGTCTATTTGTCGGTTTGTCACGCTAATCACTGAAACAGCTTAGCCGATTTGAATGGGTTTTCAGTGATGTATTGTAGCAAGCTTTCTGTAACATTTAGTGTTCATTCCAATAGGTTTACAAACAAAAAGTTCGCGCTATACCGAATACTACGCGTACGTTGTTGCGGGCTCGATAGTTTTTAAATAAAGTCGTTGTCCGCCTCTGTCTGATTCTTCGGTAACTTCTTCCTAAACCACCCAACGGATGTTGAAACGGTTTCACTAATGAAAAGAGCGATAAACGAGAAAGTATTGCATTCTGCAAATTTATTTATTTATTTATTGATTATCAAACCTAAAGCATACAAAAAATTACAAATGCATTTTAAATAGTATTAAATTTTACAAAGCCTATTTTACTAGGTCTGACAAATTACAATTTATAAGTACAAAAAGAAAATAATAAACTGACGTCGAAGAATATTTTCTAGACAATCACTATTTTCTTTTTCCGTAACGAAGCTCTAAGTTGTCTCGTTTCTTTTTGATATGAGCTTACCAGCGAAGTTTACCATCTAATGTAAAAAAAAGTTCAATTTACTGTTATTTGACATACGATTATTTAATGACGGAATGTCATTACTCATTATTGTAGGTATTATAATAAAATCATCTTAAATAAATATGTTCGTAGCTAAGGAAGACGTATTTTTAAAAAAAAGTAATAATAATAATAATGCATTTATTAGCTCCACACAATCGCATATAACCAAACAAATTATAGAAACAATATTGACCTAAATTATTGCACAAGCAATGCTTGTAATTTTGTGAGGGTCCGGCGGCCGAGGGTGAGATCCGGTCACCGGACTCCGCAGATTGCACAAAACTGATACCCACAAATTGTAAGCAATTATAATTGAATCATATACGATAAATATGATATGAAGCGTGGACGAATAATTTTTCCATTTGTTCAAAGTCTAAACTCTTGAGCCATTTTGTGACTACCGCTTTACATCTAGGAAGTGGAGGAGGATATATTAAAAGGATGGAATTGATAGTGTTGAAAGAACCTATTTGAGAGTTCCAAGTTGAATTTTTTGGATGAGCATTAAGCCCTGCTCTACGTTTATCCTTCTCCAGGATGGGACTGTAGAGTTGAGTCTAACAGTTAGTACTTCCAAATCCCTGCACAACACGACCGTGGGAAAGAAAAAAGGTAGGCCGGCTCCTACTTTCAAAATGAAACGCTGAGCTCTCTCTAATTCGATAAGATGGATTTTAGCTGCACCATCTGAAGTACCAAGTTTTGGTAGCTTTAAGAAATATTATGTAATCCTTAGACAGTAGAAAATTCCATAATATTATTGTCTGCAGAACATTACTTGTCTCAGATGTAAAAAAGTCGCCACCTCATTCGCAGTCGACTTTATTCCATGAAATTGGGAACGTTTATTCGCTTTTCTCTGATAAATTTTTCACACCCAAGAATAATAAAATCTCTGGTTTCCATAAAGCTTTTCAGTTGAGTATGAGTTAGCCATTTTTTATTTATTATAAATTATATTGTTAGTTTTTTGAGAGTAGCAGTAAGTAAGTAGTCGTTGCGATTTTTTGTCAAAACTTATAAGTAGCGCATTCGGCTCCGGCTTCAAAGAAATTTTCAAAAATCCTTTCTTAGCGGATAAAATAAATCTATGTTCCAAATTTTAGCTTTCTAGACTTATTTGTTTTTAGACTTGATAGTCAGTTAGGACAAACAATTTTATAATGATAATGGTTTAAAATAATGTTGATAAGCTCGTAAGTAGTGGCAGGGCACACTGCGTTTCGCAGTCATTTGGGCAGCCCGTCTGGCGGCAGTAACCACCCCCTTACAGAAGACCACCGTGAAATAACAGCACGTGTTCTGTTGTGTTTCGGTGAGTGAGTAAGGGATGCCAGATCCCATTTCCCTATCCACTCCTAATTCCTTATCCTTAATCCTAATGCAGCCGGCAGCGCACTTGCAGCAGCTTAGGCGTTGCTTGTGTTATAGGCGACGGTAGCCACCTACCATCAAGTGGACCGTCAGCCGACCTTAACATAAAAAAAAAATCCCACAGACAAACTTTGTAAATATTTTTGTGAGGTATGGTAAAAGCTTAGGCTAGTCTTTAAGTTTTTAAATTAATTAAATAAATAAAAATGGGTCCACTAGTATAGAATAGAATATAATAATGGAGTTAATTTGATCGATTTTATAAATAAAAAAAGGTCAGCAGAATAATTAAGGTGGAATAATTCTCAGCTGAATATTCCATTAAATTTGCATTGACGGAGCTTGAATGGTTACTCAGCAGCTTTTACCCCCCCTGCTGACGACCTTACCACCATGGAATAGCTTGCTGACATTTTTATTTTATTTATTATTTAATAAAAAAAGTAATTTGTATTAGTTTCATGCGACCTGAAATGAATCCAAAATCTATAATTACTTTTAAATATATCGACTGCTGACGTAGAATCCACCGTCATCTATGTTGCTGACTATTTTTGTAATTTTTATTATTATGTAAACAATCACTGGATCACGTTTTTGGATTTTTTCGTTTTGACATAATCAAAATTTTTTCTCCTGATCCTCCACCTTGGGTGCGCCTGCTGACCCATTATTCGATTATTAGCGTTATTCAATCTAATCAATATAATCTAAAATTGATCGGCCTGAAATCACCATGAAAAATGCAACGCTACCTCCCGGACTATAAGACTAGTATAACATATATTTATTATAAGTTGAGACTCATGTGCACCTCTGAGCAATTAATATTATGTGTAATTTGGGAATAATAATCAGTTACTACTTATAACAATGAAAAACAATTAGCAGTGGGCTAGCCTTTTTTTGGGTGGGAAAATCTGCGACCTGGCCCAACAGTGGGATTTATTATAAAATATAAAAAAAGTTTCTAAAAGGTAAAACATTTTAGAAAACAAAAAAAAAATTGAATTCAAAAGGGTTATTATAACACAAAACTAAATTTAAAGAAGCGAGCAATATTCAGTCGGTGTAATAAACAAAGTATTTTCTTTAAAGTCTTCATAAGCATCTCAATTTCCCGCATAAGCGTCGTCACGTGCCTGCAATAAATTGAGCTGCATTCAAAACAGGACCTTAGCGCTTTCGAAGTACGGTTCACATATAAGAGTCCTGTGTTTATGTTCCAGTAAATCCAACAAACAAATTCCATTGAGCGTTCTCACTGTAAAATATATTAAGTAAGTTACAAGTGACAGCGTTTAAAAAAAATTTTACAACAAATATTAGGTCGGGGAAAAAGTCTTTTTGCATATAGTATGTATAAATTTGTAAAAAAATCTCCTTGGCTGTACTATTTGTATCTAGCTGGTTTTGATGACATTAAAAGATTACATTTCAAAAAATGAAACAAATTAGTAAATTGTTGTTTCCATCTATTTTTCATTTGTTTTTCTTTCTGTGAAAATGAGTGAATCCAATGAAGAAATTCGATTCATTTTTAAATTTTATTACAAAAAAGATAAAAATGTCACGCAAGCCGCGAAACGCTAGACCACACACATATTTAGCCACTCAGCAAAAATTAAGAGAGTTTGACTGGAGGTATTAATGCATCCACCATATAACCCTGACCTTACACCTTCAGCTTTCTAACTGTTTCGGTCTCTTCAGAATTCTTTAGGCAGTGTCAGGTTAACATCAAGAGAGGACTGCCAAAACTACTTGTCGCGTCTTTTTTTATCAGAAATCCCAAAATTTCTACAGTGACGGAATGATGTCACTACCTACAAGATAGCAAAAAGTCATCGAACAAAATGGCACATAAAATATATATTTAATTAAATGTAAATAAAATTTGAAAAAAAAAAAAATGTATTGAGTTTTCATATAAAATGCGAAGAAACTTTTTCGTCGACCTATATTTTTTTTTAAATCGCTGTCAGTCAAAAATCAGTTAAAACTATTAAATTGAAAATTAAAATCTAGCTGTTAGAAGGGGCTCCAAAAGTGCAAGCTGTTGAGAAATTTGAGAACTAAAGTTTGTTAAGATAACTTTAAAGTTGAACTTCCATCAAGTACTACACTTTCCTATTAATTGGGAAAGTATTAGCTAACACACTCGACAACTTAAGATACCGCCTGTCTGTGTGCCGAGTTTCATCCAGAATTGTTACTCTTGAGTAGCACGCATCCAAATATGTTCACAAGCTTTTATAGAATTATTAGTGATTAAATAAAATAATTATAAAATTAAAAATCATTTATAAAGTAGGCTTAGGTTTATCCTTGGATAGGGTTCAAACAACATTAATTAAATTTCAGTAATTTAGCTGAGAAGACGCGACCGACAGTGTACTTGATGCATATTACATATAGCATTAGCCCTCGACTTCGGCCGCGTATCTTTACTTATGTTTTGAATAAATAAATTAAAATTTTCTTTATTGCATTTGATTAAATTTCAGTCTTACAATAGTCTACCAGGGTTTGAATTCATATGCTCTTTTAACATCAATAGTATATAAAAATAAAATAAACAAATAATCAATCAATTTTATAACAAACTAGCGACCCGCCCCCGGCTTCGCCCGTGGTGCAATTTTTATATATAAGAACATTCCCCGTTTATCCCTCTTTCCATTAATGAAAACCGAATTAAAATCGGTCTACCCGTTCACGCGTGATGCCGTAACCAAGGGAAATGGGGATTCATTTTTATATATAGAGATTTCTGTGTATATTTTCTGTTTTACTACTCTATTAAACTGAATATAATAGCTCATTATACAAATATACACTGTAGCTATGTTACTGTACAGTTTTATCAATATCGATTCAGTAGTATCCATAAAAAATCATACTAATATAAATTTTCGCATATATAATAATAATAGTATGATTTCTCCGCTGTGCGGTTATAAATTGCACACCGCACCCTCACGTATGATATCGTGGGTTCGGACCGTAGTATAAATTATTAAGAGGACACTGGTACGTACGTGGGATGACAACTTCTGGTATTTCTCCATCTTTTCCTTTTACAAGAGAGTTTTCTTTGTGCCGTGTACTTTTATTGTTTGCAAGAAAAATAATAGCATTAGTGGAAGTTTTCTTATAATATATAATATAATGTAGGTATATTATTAGTTATAATGGAAATGCAGAAAATCTAAAGCTTATTACATTTATCTATACTTAAACCAGAGGGGTTAAAAACTTGAAATTTTGGCAGTTAATGTATTTTATGATGTAAACATCCATTAAGGAAGGATTTTTGCAAATTCCACACCTAAAGGGGTAAAATAAGGGACGAACGGTTATAGTAGGTACCTAAATTCTAAAGCTGTCAAAATATTTTTCCATGGAAACATCCTACCTATAATGTACATTTGAAATTGGGATGTCAATAGCTACCATCTTCAAAGGTTTTTCTAAAATATTGGAATTGCTGGCGTATGTTTTATTATTTTAGCGAGTTGAATAAGTGGCGCGAATGTGTTGCGTCGCATTCTGTCTTCGTTTATTAGCATTACAGTAAGTTGAGACAACAAATTCTCCCAAATACCTATTACTGAATTGCCACGCTCGTACAGCGCCACCATGAGGTTCCCGATATGGAAATTATAAACGTAAAATTTTCTTATTTATCACTATAAACGAAGCCGGGGCCGTGTTGCTAGTTAATTTTTTTATTTTTATTGGTAGATTCCTATAAAACGCCATACATTTTGTTATCAGCAAATTAGCTTAGGTTAATCTAATTTTAATTGCTTGATTATACAATGGAAAACAATTTAATCATGTTAATTGCCTATTAAAATAATTGGTTAAAGTAATTCTTGTTAATTGCTATGCGAGATTAAATTTTAAACGAAATACATTAGGAAACACGTTATGTCTAATGCATGATTGGTTGGTCGTTTTCTACACAAAGTGATCGAAATAAAAATTTAAATGGCCTAAAACGGTCAAAAATTAATCGTAAATTTTTGACTTGTTTCATTTTTGACATAAATTTTGATTTGTTATTAAATTTTCCTAGACTTTTTAATGTATCGAACTTTTTTATATGTCACTGAGATAACAAAATTGCCTGTCTATGTGTATTCTATAAGATGTACTTCGGAGAGTGTGCTCGGGAGCTGCGTGAGATCATACCGCCTTCTCCGTTCTTCTATCGGACATGCAGACGTACGGCTGGTAACCATCCTCACCTTGTCGAAATCCCTCTAATTCGGACCAAGCGCTTTAAAACATCTTTTATAATGCTAAGGATTGGAACTCCCTGCCGGCGTCTATATTTTCGAGCCCATGCAACCCAACTTTTTCAGGTTCGAGTGAATAGGCATCTTCTTGGGTGAGCTCGTTCCATTGTTAGGCTCATCTTTCCTACGTGTATAAATACTGGCCAAGAGCAAACCCTTCAACAACAAAAAGAAAATGTTTCAGTTTTATAAATATTATAAGCTATAATTGACATATTTTTTGAATCTTTAATCTTTAAGAGTGTTATTACAAAAAAGATAAATAGACATTGAACATGTGTCTAAAAAAAAATTTATTACAAAAGCGTGTTTAAGCAGTTAGAGTTAGGCACGGTTTAAATAATACTTTTCATATTTAAATACATGTCAATACTTGTCGAAGACTCAAAGTTAGTCTAAACTGCTTTGTCTCTAATTTTCGCAAGTTGTATTTAGTGGTGTGGTTATGATTATGATGAAATATCGGGTTGTTTTACCTTTTATTCTTGAACCCAATTTTCTTCACGTTCACGATTTTTTATTTTAATATTGCAATTGTCCATTTTTTTCCATATTACTTGAAATAATTTATATTTATATTATACTCATTTGACAATGAGTAATGACGATTGACAAGTCTTGATAAACACATTCCATTCTTTCAACCGATCACTGTTCTATGTGTACAAATGTACTCATTATATACGTAAGTTTTGGTTCCAAAACATACTTATGGCGGAGTATTTAGAGCAATAATTAATTTATAATCACACACGGCACTGTTTTATTTATATATATATAATTTTAAAATATTTTTCTGCGTAGGATATTCTATTAGCACATAACAAATTTGCATAGAAAGGAACGTTTCGGATTGAACCAAATGAAGTTGAACGAACGTTTTGTAATGTTGCTATTTTATTGTTACTATTTGCTATTTTATAACTTTAAAATAGCAACATTTGGTTGCCTATAGGTTGCCCAGCGATGTTTTGGTTAGTCAAAGGACAAACACTATTTTGTAATAGCGAAGGTTAAACATTATTTGAGGCAGGGTTTAAACTGTGAAATTGTACACAAATGTCATTAGACGCTGTTTGACAAAACACGTGTTGAGACATAGTTTAGTATTTTTTTTGTAATAACACTGTTTGTCAGCAATATTGGCTTTGCTAACTTATTTTGTAATTGACATTGACAATTAATTGACTAGTTTTTAGGGTTCCGTACGTCCGAATAAAAAATCGGAACCCTTAATAGGATCGCTCGTCTGTCCGACCATTCCCCCTCCCACCTAAAATTTTGAAAAAAATACAGAAATTAGTTTTCTACTTATAGATTATAGGAAAACCTATAAGAAGTCCATGATATTAAAATAACATGGTAAATCACTCAATATTGTGCGTAGATTTAAAAAAAAACATGATATATAACATCGTACGGAACCCTCACGCGAGTTCAACTCGCACTTGTCCCGTTTTTTTATGACTATTGTCATTATTATGAATATTCTACAGAAAAGCAGTTTTGATATAGAAACGACTTACATTTTTAGTTTAAAAATAAACCCAATACGAATGAATGGCTTTTACATTTATTTTTTTAAATGTAAATGATTCAAAAAATTATACTGTCAACGATTCTTTTCCGATTCATTCATTATTTTGCGATTTGATTGATAGTATTTTTTACTTTAGTACCATTGCAAAATGTCAATGATGCACCAACGGAGCTTGTCACAAATCGTCTTTTCACTTTTAAACAAGGGATACATATTAAAAAAAAAACTATAACATTTTTTTTTTATTGAAAGGACATTTAAGGGCATTAAATATATGTACAAGTGTATAGAATAAATCTTATGTATTAAAAAAAATTACAAATTGAAATTCTAAAATATAAATTTCCCTTGGTCACGGCATCACGCGTGAACGGGTAGACCGATTTTAATTCGGTTTTCACTAATGGAAAGAAGGATAAACGGGGAATGTTCATATATATAAAAATTGCACGCCGGGCGAAACCGGGGGCGGGTCGCTAGTATACAATAAAAACGACTATAGTAAATAATATTATAAAAAAAATTAAAACCCTTCGCTAGCTAGTACTACAGTTTTAAGTAGACTAGTGAGGCGCCTGCGGCTTCGCAAAGCGTTTTTGGTAATAGCACGCTGCATTTAGCAATTATTTGGGCAGCCTGTCTGACGACAGTACCCACCCCCTTACAGAAGACCATTGTGAAATAACAGCACAATACACAGTGAATAAGCCCATTTCCCTATCCCCTATCCTTAATCCTACTATTGTCTGCAGCACCTGTGGCGTTGCTTGTGTTATAGGAGACGGTAGCCACCAACCATCAAGTGGACCGTCAGGCTGTCTGTCGAGCTTAACATAAAAACCTTTCTTAGCGGATACTTACTTTATAAAATAAAGCTATGTTCCAAATTTCAGCTATCTAAACTTTTATATAGTAGTTTTGGTTGTTCGTTGATAGTCAGTCAAGACAAACAATTTTTATAAGTATAGATGAGGAATGAATGTACTAAGGTATTTTATTTATTTATTTATTCATTTATTTTGGATAGATACACCAGCGAAAATATCAGTATTTAGTTAGAAAAATATTATACCCTTGTAAAATCTAGATTTAACAGATACGCCTTTACAGGTGAATAAGGGATTCACCGAGGCAAATGACATTTACTATAGAACTCGCTGGCGGCGGAGACAATTCAACAGGCCTAGAAATGGTGTTTTTTGTTTTTACCATTAGAACATTACACAAAAAATTTTTTTATTAATACAATTTTTTAATCTGATATTAACTTATTAATAGGTAAAGGATTCATATGCGTGCAATAAGCGGTTTTCGAGAGAATTTTCAATAAAGGTCAAATTCTTCTTGTGTTTTAACTATTTTTTGTGGAGTTTCTATTACTTTAACGAAAATTCTAATTAATACAATTGGTTCTTCACATGTTTAAGTATAATATATATTTTTTTCAAAGCAATTGTGTTGTCTATTTCTTGTAACATCTTCATTAAACAATGGATATTTTTAGTATTTAGCGTTTGTCTCCCCCTTATCAAAAATTAGCATAAAGTAAAAATTTAGATTTAAATACTATAGTTTGAAAATATAAAACAAAAAGTAAAGAAAATAAGTACATAAGAGTTATATTTGACTTACCTGCAGTCATTGAGTGTTTGAAAGAAAATTAATATTCTTCAAACCATGGGTTTATAGATCTCTATACTATTAATTTAAAATCGACATTTTAAGGACATTAATTTAAAATCAGGCATCCTGCTTTTCGCCTCTTAGCATAAAAAAAGGTAGCTTTATGTGTAAAGATATCAGATAGCCATTCGCTTTTATCTTTGATGTTATTTATTTAGTGCGGACCCTCCGCGTCCACCCTTAATAGGGCGAGGGGATGACTGACGTTTCGTCAGTACGACGACCCCAACTGTGACTTCAACTTTATACACGAAAGTTGTATTTAGTTGGAGTTTATTGGAGTTTACTCTTTAAGAATCGATTTTCATATAAGGCACACGGTATGGAAATTTTATGAGGAGTAAAAATTAATACAAACGTTAACAAAAAAGCGTTATGTTCTTCTAAGCGGTTCTATCCAAATCTAATTCTATTGTAGTATAATAGATGGCGCGTTTATTTACTATTGCATAGTCAAAGAAAATCATACTTGAGGAGTTACTCCATCACTCTTATGTTATTTGTAGCATTAATAAATCACTCGATGCTTTCTTTTAATTCTAAATTAATGTTAAAAGAGAGGTTTAGGTTGTAACTTTTTTATTTTTTATGTTAAGGTCGGCAGACAGGCTGACGGTCCACTTGATGGTAGGTGGCTACCGTCGCCTATAACACAAGCAACACCAAAGCTGCCGCTGCCGACTGCAGTAGGATTAAGGATACGGATTAGGAGTGGATAGGGAAATGGGACTTTAGATCCATGAAGAGGATCAGCAGGATAATTAGCTAATTTAAAAAAAAATGTCCAATAGGATGAACTCTGGAGAAGGAAATTTACCATATTTTATCCAGTGATAACGATACGAGTAAGATAGCTTGCGACGAGTCGCAAGCTCGAAGATATCGTTAAATCTTATACTGATAGCAAAAATAATAAAAGTTTTTAATAAACGTGGTAAACGTCACTATATTTGCCTAATTTAGGATTCTTATTTACAGATATGACGTTAATAAAAAATATTGTGTAGTATTTTTATTTAAAAAAATCGCATTCTACTAAATTTTGGCATCGTAGTGTCACTTTTATACCTATTTATATCTCTCTCTATACATATAATAAAATCGTAAACGAGCCGTGTCTACATTAAAAAAAAAAACAATTTTTACACGTTGTACTTATGTTACCGAGGTCAAAAAATAGTTTTTAGATTTTTGTGTGTTAGTCTGTTTGTCTGTGTGTGTCTAACCGATTTGAATGCAGTTTTCACTGATGTATTGTATGTAGCAAGCGTCCCGTATTATAATCGATTTCTAAAAAAAAAAATACGCGCTATACCGAATACCACGCATACGAAGTTGTGAGCTCAGCTAGTTATTAAATAAATTACAAGGTGTCTTCTGCGGAAGGTACAAGGTCAAAAATTGTAATATATTATAACTTATATGTCAATGTATGTTAAATAGCGAATGTTTTGACATAGCATCGTGTTACTATGCAATCCTTCTTACATCTATTTTTTATTAAAACTATATTAAAATAAAATCGAAAAGAAGAAATCATAAAAAAATATAAGTATGTATAACAATATTTCTCTTACTTTGAAAACATTTCATTTGATAACCGTAATAAGTAATTTAAAATTATAATTTTAAGAAAAATAATAATTAATTAAACTCACTTTTATTCCTTTCCTTATTTTTTTTTACATTTTTTTAGAATTCCATTTCCATTAAATTCCATTTTTAATTACACACAAGGTTATGAACTTTAAAAACTCTGAATGAAACCTAAAAATGTAATAGGACATGACTTTTTTTTGGTTCAATTTAAGGGTTGCAATCAATCTGACCGGTTCATGAGATATATAAATCACCAGCTCAGTGGGAGGACCTCTTACCTCGCCTCGCCTTTGATACGCCACTCCCTAAGAGGTCACGGGGTTCAAATTTGAGGCGACTTTTTTGTTATACACGTAATTGAATGTGAAATTCTCAAGTCTCTTTGACGTTATGAGCAATTTTCTAAGTCAACCGTTTCACTTTATTAGACCAATGAACCTTAAAACCAATTCTGAAATTCTTCCTACCGCTACCGCAAACGCTTAAAAAATCTAGAGATTTTGTTAACAAAGTCATTCAGTATATGAACCGCAGCTCCCAGACTCTTGCATTTGGAAGAAACTTTTCAGACTGATAGTTCAATGTAGCTGGATTAATATAAAAATAAAACATTTTTATCTTGTAATGTCTCCCAGTATAATTTTTAGTTTTGACATGTTTGAGAAATATTACGAACCACGCCGCAGGCAACTGGTAGTATTAGCACCGTGAAGCTGTTGTGTTTCGGTGAGTGAGTAAGGGATGCCAGAGCCCATTTCCTTATCCCCTCCTAATCCCTTATCCTTAATCCTACTGTAGTCGGCAGCGCACTTGCAGCACCTGTAGCGTTGCTTGTGTTATAGGCGACGGTAGCCACCTACCATCAAGTGGACCGTCAGCCTGTCTGTCGACATAACATAATAAAAAAAAAATTGTATATTTTAATATAGAATCAGAGAAGTTTTTAATACGGTTTGGGCGTATTAAAAAAAAAACTAATATTCAACTTGACTCACTCAGGAATACAAGTTCAGCATTCGTCATGAATGCTGACGAATAACTATATTCTCCGATGAAGAATCTACAAGTAGTGAAGTGCCTATAAGTGGTACACAGAAAGAAACTGTAAAATTATTTCTTACTAGTTGAACTCGGTCACGTTTCGCTGCGGCCCATACGGCGGCGGCGTGCGCATGGGGCGTGCGGTATTGGACACTGCTTATACATATATAATACTATTTATCGTAGCGTGATGTTATATAGCCTATAGCCTTCCACGATAAATGGACTATTCAAAACAAAAAGAATTTTTCAATTCGAACCAGTAGTTCCTGAGATTAGCGCGTTCAAACAAACAAACAAACAAACTCTTCAGCTTTATAATATTAGTGTAGATTTTATTTTTCTTCGTGTAATGTAAAATATTAAAATGTAAAGAAAATGTATATTTTCAATTCTAGTTGTAACATTTAAAATGATTTTATGTCTCAAGAAATAATGCAGTGGAATGGCTGGAATTTCTTTGCCCCGCCGGAGATTTATGTTCGGCGCGTGATTTGTCTCCCAAGCAAACTTTTTCCACGACATACGACTATAAGCTTTCAAGCAGTAATATAACTTTAACTTTTTACGAGTCTAATCTGGTGTTATTATTTTTTTAAGTTACTGACACTTAGGCTTCCATTAGCCTGTGATATGTTACACAAAAACCCAAATCAAAAATGGTAAAATAACGGTATTTAATTTATATTGTGTTCATAAACAAAAATTAAATCTCACAAAAATATCAAAATCATAATAAAAAAATAAACTTTTGAATAAACTAAGGCCCCAAATAAATAATTATAATAAAATTACAGTAATTTTAAAACAAAAAGACTGGGTGGATCGCAGAGCTAGGAGGCTCATGGCGGTACGGTAATAAGAACTAAGCCTGGCACGTAGACGCAAAATTGCCTGTCTGTATATTCTAAAAGATGTACTTCGGAGTTGTGCTCGGGAGCTTCATGATATCATACCGTCTTCCCCTTTCTTCTATCAGACATTCAGACGTACGACTGGTTACCATCCTCATCTTGTCGAAATCCCTCTAATTTGGATCAAGCGCTTTAAAATATCTTTTATAATGCGCACTGCTAAGGATTGGAACTCCCTGCCGACGTCTGTATTTCCGAGCTCATACAACCTAAATGAGCCCAAATCTTAAAGGTTCGAGTGAAGAGGCATCTTCTGGGTGAGCTCGCTCCATCGTCGGCCTCATTTTTCCTATACGTGTAAACCCTTTAATAAAAATCTTAATAAAAAAGTGTGAATCTTAATTAAAAAATTTTAATAAAAAAAAGTGCACAAAATTAATTCAGATCAGATTCATTTTCAGATTTTCTTCTGTAACTGGTTACGGGCTACCCTAATTACCGTGAAACGCGTGTGCCCTGCCACTACTTGCCGGATCCATACCAGAGCCAACTATTTCCAAAGTTGGTTCTGCAGGGAATCGAACCAATCGAACTAGGGACCCCTAAGACAGAGCCTTAAAGCAAGCACCTTAACCACTAGACCAGGGGGTTTCATCAAAACTTAAAAAAGTTACTGTAGAAAAACTTTATCAAATAACTTCAAAGGTGAAATAACAGCACGTGTGCTGTTGTGTTTCGGTGAGTGAAGTAAGGGATGCCAGAGCCTTATCCTTAATCCTACTGCAGTCGGCAGCGCACTTGCAGTTTTTTTGGCGTTGCTTGTGTTATAGTCGACGGTACCTACAAAAAGGTGGCTCCGCTTCTGAGCCACTCTTGGGTCTTATGTGATTTTAAAATGGATAAGATTTCGCTGCTCGTTTAAATGTCCAGTCTACAAAAATGTTACTGTTTGTTAAATATATTCATACATCTATCACTTGAAAATATCCTTTTGAGCTGACACTTTTCCGGGTATCCGACGATCCTGCTATAATTGGGTCGTAGGTGGCGTAGGTGCTCGTCTTTGATGTATGAATTATTAAACTAGCTGGTGCCGAAAAATGAAAAAATAACGCCTCACTAAATATATGAGCAATGTAACGCCTAACAGCTTTATTGCAGTTATAGCTTTGCCAGGCGTTAGATGACAGAAGTACTGGTTATGGTTGGTTTATGCAGTTAAGCAGATTCGATGCCTAACGGATGTCGAAACAGCTAGGATTGTCTAGCTTTTAGTTGCTTTCACAGTGTAATGAGTTATGGGATCCTTCTTTGGGGTGGCGCTGCGGACATAAATACTATTTTCATTTTACAAAAAAGGGCCATTAGAGCCATCTATCAACTAGATCCGCAGTCTTCCCTCAGAGAAAAGTTCAAAGAAATTAAGATTTTAACTGTTACATGTCAGTATATTTATGAAAATTTAATTTACGTGCATAAAAATATTAGTCAATTTAATAAAAAATGTGATGTACACAATATAGGTACTAGGTTTAAAAATAATTTAGATTTACATAAGACGCGACTCCACAAAATAAGTAATTCTTTTATGGGTCAGTGTATACGGTTTTATAATAAAGATTGATAAATAAAATATTTTGATTTTGATTTTGACTGTACCCTCGGTCACATTACTTTTTTCTGGCAACGTCCCTGACAAAGTGTATGCAAGTTGTCATGATGATCGGTTGAGTAGTTAAGACGTGAAAAGATAACAGACAGACAGATAGACAGACAGAGTTACTTTCACATTTATAAATGGCTCTTGCTAGTCGAGTGGAAGATTAAGGTTATTTATTCATCTGATAATCGGAGGATTAAAAGGTTATTTATTCACCCGTTTAGCGGACGACTAGACACTCCGTTTATAAATTAGTATGGATTAGATTTATCTGTTTTTCTCTCTTACTCTATTTAAAGAAGAAGTAGAAGTGAAGCCATCTTTATTATTGTTAATATGTAGAGCCATACGGAAGACAGAAATCATATTTAGTAACTAACTCATCGAAAAAATATATCGGTGTCATTGGATTATCTTTGTAGACAACTAGAGAAAAAGCGACCGCATCAAAATCGTTTGCCGCAAAAGAAAATACAATGTCATTTTAAAATGATAAAGATATGGAGGGTGCACACCTGACGTGTTTGTTGGTTATACAACCTCATCGCACTGATATTGAGGAGAATCGGGGTAAATGGGCAGCCCATTAAGAATCCATTACCAGCGTTGCATGCTCGATGGCTTTTTAATCTCCTGCATTGGGAGCCGACGTTTTTAGAAAAGTCAGCGCCGAAAATGTTTCTTCTCTTCGAAATTCAAATGTCTAAACGTTTTTTTTTATTCTCAATGTTGACACACAAGTCTCTGCGCGAAATAAGTTTCTCGAGTGCCAAAGAACTTGACTTTGCGCTCGAAGTAATACTTGATAACGAGGAGAAAGATTGCCTTGACAAGTTACTGACTATTAATTGTATATTACGTATAATAGGTGACATACAAATTTAAGGAAATACTTGTCTTCTAAAATTAGCTTAGCAGGATTCAATAAAGCTGCACTACAGTTGTGGCTTTTAAGGGGGAGACAAACGCTAAATACTAAAGTATAATATATATTTTTTTCAAAGCAATTGTCTTGTCTATTTCTTGTAACATTAAACATTAAACAATGGATATTTTTAGTATTTAGCATTTGTCTCCCCCTTAAAAAGGGATCAAAAGTTTCACGTATTAATTATAGATTTTAATATCTAAAGTCCACTAATAATAAAGAAATATTATTGGTTCAGAATTAAGAGAGAATTAATTAATGAAATTAAATAATTAATGGACCTATCATAGACAAGCGAGTGTCGTAATGGAATCTGATGTAATCTCATCGGTTGGTTGTCCCTAATATGATATGACGTGATATGTCTAAGGTCACGCCAGATGGCGTAAACAATTAAACATCTCATTGAGCCTAAAGATCAATTACCTAATAGAATATGAAAATTTCAACACGTTACCACGATATGTTCGTAGACAAATCCGATCAGTCGTTTTAGATTTAAAGAGAACTTTTATTCAAGGTTTATGTTTGTACCTAATTATTACGAAATCACAAGTCTGAATTACCAAGTTAGCCTGATGAGGATTGGCAGGAAAGATTTCTGGTATTTTAAGTGGCAAGTTAGCATCAATTCGTCTTACTGGATTTCCCTTAATTAAATCATTCAATGTTGGTATGCTACGAGTAATGTACCTACCTATCTTACATACTATTTTAAACAAAAAAATATTATAATGTAGGTATCATAGCTAATACAAACGATTTAAAAACTAAATATGCATACCTACATACCTATTCCACAATTAAACAGCATTTTTCTTAATAATAAAAAATTATAGGAATTCTTTCTGTCTGACATAAGATTAAAATATTGTAACTAAAATTTTTTCATGTTTAGGCATGCCTCTACAATGATACAGTACCTACAATCTACAATGCCTAGATCTACGATCTATACTAATATTATAAAGCTGAAGAGTTTGTTTGTTTGAACGCGCTAATCTCAGGAGCTACTGGTTCGAATTGAAAAATTCTTTTTGTTTTGAATAGTCCATTTATCGAGGAAGGCAATAGGCTATATAACATCACGCTACGATAAATAGTATTATATATAAGCAGTGTCCAGTACCACGCGCCCATGCGCACGCCGCCGCCGCCGTATGGGCTGCAGCGAAGCGTGGCCGAGTTATTATAAAGTCTATCATAAAAATAAATTTATATAGGTATATGACTCACTTTGATGACGTCACAACCAGTGCCAGTAATAGAAGCCTTAATAGATTTTTACGAGTGTTTTTCTTGAAACCTCGTCGACAAAATGAACTGTTTACGAGTCTTTATGTGGATAGATTTTAATTTTAATTTTATAATATTAAATGTAGGGCAAACTTTTCGTTTGTGGTAAATTTCCAACCTTAATTTTGATAGAGGTCGTTGTTTATGTTTCACTAGTTCAACAAACCTTATAGCTGGAGATTTCTGATTGCGTTGTAAATTGTTTTATGCTTGCTGTGACTTCTTATCGGAGTTCAGTATTGCCACATTTAGATTAGTTATAGTGGCTTTGTTGTTCACCAGTTTTTAGTGAATAAAGTGGCCACTGTTTTTATTGTTAAAAATCATGAATGTGAGGAATTTTGCTTACAATATAAAAAAAATGGATATTAAGCTGGCACCACTATTACTGTAGATGTTGCCATTTAAACAAATCTTTGGAGTTTATTGGAGTTTACGAATTACCGTATGGATATTTTATGAGGAGTAAATAAAAAGTAAAATATAAGTGTTAACTAAAAAGCGTCACGTTATCTGTCACTTTGACATTTGTGAGACAGCTGACGCATGTATTTACGTTCCCTAAATCTATACTTTGGGCTTACAGAGGCAAACGTCGAAATTTTGCATTGAAAATATAGTCCGCGTTGAGGAACGAAACGATAGCGCGTTATAACCTGTCGGCGCAGCGACATCTGTCGTCGAAAAAACGAACAATTTGAACTTATAAAACGTAGTGACATTTGTGTATACCGAACGTAAGTAATATAACTTTTGTTGGAACACGTGACATCTGAGTATGCAGAGTGTAACGTATAAAGTAATTTATGTATCCAGTTATCTATTGTCACGAGGAAATTTTTAATAGGTACATTTAATTTTTTACGTTTAGAGGAGTAAAAACTCCAGTCGTGTGTGTTGGAGCTGACACACACATTTTTTTTTAATTAATGAAATGGTCAATATTATAGTATACTATTGACTAGACATTTATATGAGCTCGCTATTGTAAAATAATACTAAGTTTGGTCTTGGTGTAGCTAGATGCATGCGTTTCGATCTTTATTAAGTAAAACGGTTTTAAGTAAAAAGTAAAAATCACGGGGCAATTGACTCACAGTATTGACTGAGAAATTAAGAATATAAATAAATACAGTCGACTTTTGTTAATTCAAACTTGCGATAATTCGAACCTCTCTATAATTCAAAGTTATCACGAGTTCCCTAGAAAATCTCTTTATATTTCGAACTAAATCAATACATTTTTATGCACTTGGCAATTCGAACGAAAAAAACATCGGCTACGTAACAAAACGACGCGTTAATTCGAACTCATCAGCGTCAAACACTCGACATTTCAAAGTTGCAGAACAAGTTCAAACTTATATATGTATCATCGTTCAGCATTTCAGGCACTTTTTCCCTTAAAAAATGTATTGAGCAGTCTGAGCAGCAGCAATGTACTTTGAAGCAAATCAATATAACAGATCTTTCGAAAGATTAATTAATTCACATTATGAATATGTACACGTATTTATGTACATACCTCTTATCCATTTGATATTTCAAACACTCGATAATTTGTAATATTTTTTAAGAGTCCCTCGAGTTTCGAATTAACGAGAGTCGACTGTATCTATTTCTTAAATTTATTAATTTTTCAATTTAAAAATGAGATGTTTTTATGTAATTTTCAGTAGCCAGGGTAACATTTAACAAAAGCAACATTGAGTTAATAGAGTGGGGACCTCGTTAGCATAAATGATAAGCGATACCAGATTACCAGGGGAATGAGATACCAGATCTCATTCCCCTGGTAATCAATAACTGAAATATGGCAGGCAAAAACACAAAAGCTCACCTTGTTTTGGTTACACTTAAAACACCACTTATACTTTGTCAAAAATTTAGTTAACACTTTTGATAATGACGACGACAGTTTTTCCAGCACGGTTAATTAACGCAATATACGATGGATTAAAAGAATTAGTTAAATACCGAATGTTGCGATTAAAATTCGCTGTGGGTGACTGTTGTTTTCATGTTGACAGAGAGTGGGCGGTTTGACCAAAACATTAAGTGTTGAATTATACGATGCTTTGTTTCGTTTTGAATTATTTAACTCTGTATTATTAAATTATTAAATATTATTCTAACCCGACCATTATTTCTATTGAATTATTATTCTATTATTAAATAGCTGATGCTCGAGACTTCGTTCGTGTTCGCAATATTCAATTGCGAAAATGAAATTTTAATTGCAATTTAAATTACAAAACTGAGAGTCTACTTATAATCACCAATTTTTTAAGAGTTCTCAAAAAAACTCAATATAACCGAATTCCAAGCGGAGAAAGTCAGGAGTCATGCTTTTGATGTCTTTAATAAGTGAAATGTTAAGAAACTTCTAAAGAAAATCTAGGATCGGAATTTCAAAGCAAAATTACCAAAACCGTATTTTCCCAGCTATTTTTTTTTAATTTTCATAATATAGGTAATATTTATTCGTGATATGCTCCTGTGTGTTTTCATTTATAATCCCACGCGTCCTCCCACGCTCGTAGGTTTGTGTGGGTAGTCAGCAACTTTTTTCCGTACAATTTATGATAATTAAAGGCTTTCACAAAAAGGATATTTTATTTCTGAAAAACAAAGAGATGTAGTATTGATGGATTCTTTGTTTATGTACCGTACTAGTTGACACGACGAACTTAGTAAGTACCGCCTCAAAAAAAATTTTGTGAACATTTTAAAACTTTTATTTATCAAAAAAAAATTTATTCTGCCCAGAGACAAGTTCAACAAATCAAAGATACTACATGTTAATCCAGATAATAAACTATCTGTGTGCCAAATTTCATTCAATTCCGTCCAGCCGTTCTTGCGTGATTGAGTTGAGTAACAAACACACAAACATCTAAACATACAAACTTTCGCATTAAAATTTATGATAATAGTAGGATATAAAAAATTAAATGCGTCTTAAAATTTAAGCAGAACTCAATAATAATGTGGACTAATTTTAGCCAAGACAATGTAATTCCCCAAAAATGGCTTAGATAAATTCAATTTTCTTTTTTATTGTCTTACAATCTATTATTATTCCAAATAATCAATCAAAAACATGTGTAAAACTTTCATTTATATTATCACAATAGATTTTGCTCGTATCTTCGACCGCGTTATATTATCAGAGATGTACAAAATGGTTTTAAAAAAGCATACAAAATGCAAAATACTTTTCAGATTTACTATTTCAAATGCATACCAAATAGTGTTGCGTTTTTTATTTCAAATTCTAAATGCAAAATAGGTATTTTCAAAATACTTTTTCAAAATAAAATACCTTTTGGCCAAATCTCAAATATTTTTATTTATTTTAGGTATTTATCATGAGAAATAGAGACACAATGCCGAGCCGAACAAAGAACAAAAACGTCTAATAACAAGGCACCTTATGCATGACATTTTGGTAATATTTATCAGTACGCGTTCAATAAATTCTGTTATTTTATTAATAAAATAATAATAATACTCACTC
The DNA here is from genome assembly GCA_910589475.2 of Bembecia ichneumoniformis. Classification (NCBI taxonomy): domain Eukaryota; kingdom Metazoa; phylum Arthropoda; class Insecta; order Lepidoptera; family Sesiidae; genus Bembecia; species Bembecia ichneumoniformis. Next base: position 1,958,947 of record OU342537.1, on the reverse strand, counting down.
AAAATAATGTAAAAAACTAGACTAACGATAAGAGAGCCATGGCTCCATTTTGTGAATTGTGTGGCCATTTATTTATTTCGGTTAATTGTGCATCTACTTCTTATTTTTATTATTATTACACTTTTCTTTTATTAATAACAACTGGACTGGTATTGTTAAAAAGTGAAAAAAAAAAAAAAATTAACATCAATTTTTATTTATTACGCTTTTTAACAATACCAGTTGTTCGAATACATCATCACTCATTTTTCTTCTGTGAGGTCTCATAATCATCCCACCGTACGAAAAAAGAGAGTTTCTTTCTTCTTTTCTTTTTTTCCGGTTCTGATTCTTGTACAGTAGCAACAGTTTTTCGTATTGCCCATTCGCGTTCATTATTTATTCTTTTAACGGTTTAATTTCTGAAAGATCAGCGCGGTATTTACGCCTAAGCCGGTTGTATTCGGTGATCGCTGAAGCTTGAGCTTTTATACTCTTGAAGTCAACATTTATGAGGTGCACCCCATGAAGATTGGTTATTCGTGAAAGCGCCACGTAGGCCACAAGAGGATATGGAGGTGCCAATGTCCATGAGGGCATTTTTTAGACTTAGACCTTGCAGTCAGCGCCATCTAGCGACGTGTGCGGGTATCACCGCCACTCTTAGTCCAATGTATTATATTTTGACCAAATTTTGAGCGAAATTAATATTTTAGTGTAATTTGTTTATTTAATTTGTGTAATGTTCGAGTAGAATAAAGTTAATCGTTCGACTATTTCTTCTTGTAAACTTGTAAGTATAAGTATAAAGGCCAGTTTAGTCTTATCCAGAGTTTTCCTTTAATTTTATTTATATGCGTATTAAAAGCAGAAGGGGAGGCATTCGCCCAGCAGTGGGACGCTATAGGCTAGATTAAATTGGAAGATGTGACCCACTACGCTGGATTTTTGCAATGACAGTTGATTTTTTTATGTACCAATAGTAGAAGGGGGCATTACCATATCTCTAATACAGCTGAGACCAGCTGAGAGTTCTTCATCAGATACTTCAGACCTTCGATTTTTGACATCAAATGAAGCGGCCCACCAAGTTGAATATGTTTTGTAAAGGCGGTATGTCGATCTCTAAAAGTTTGGTTGGGCTCTTGTGTTTTCTAATCAGGGTCACCATGTATTTTTCTCTTCATGTGGCCATTAAACCCCAACTCTGTACCAAATTTCAGCTCTCTGAGTTCATGGGAAGTACTAGTTCTATTCTGATGATCATGAGTGAGTGAGTGAGTGAGTGAGTGAGTGTCATAAATGCGAAACTTTGCTTTCGCTTAACTTCGGAACTAAATGAGTACATATGTGATTATAGCTTACTGGATGAAGAAAATTTCTGCGTTCTGGTCTTTATCCAGAGGTCCTCAAATAGGGGCCTTAAAATGCGGCGAAATGGTTCCAGTAAAGGATGGTACGGCAGTGTTTGCTTTTGCTTCGCGCTCGACTTGGCGGGGGGCACTGCCGTGCCCCCCGATATATACCTATTTTAAATAATATAATACCACAATTAAGTTGACACGAAAGGATGCCGCCAATCTCCCATACATCGCGGGTAAAAATATCAGATTTACGTTTGTTTCGATTTGATTGTCAGTTGTATAATCAAGATATATGGGCTCAAATATGTGGTTGTTACTTTAACAATATATTTTGCAATAGGGGATCGGACAGTAATCAGATTAAAATCTAAAATGTACTTAGAAAGAAAATATATAATTTTTTACCATTACTTATCGAATAATAATTGAATATAATTCATTTAAATATTTTTAAATGAAGAAATAAAATTTTATTATTTACAATATTTTTAATCTATACTGAAACACCAATCACAGTGCGTGACGTCATTTGTGGGCAATCATTGTCTTATGCCAATGCAGCCGTTTTGTTATGATATGACCACAAATGACGTTACGCGCTCTCAGATGAACTATCGTGGCGTTTTGGCGGCATTTTCAAACAAACAATATTTGAGTACCTAAAATGATTTTGAGTACCTAAAAGGCTATAAATAAATAAAATAGTATTTTTTATGGGAATAAATATCCATGAAGATTAATTTAAAACACTTTCTGAAAATTTGTCCGATCCCCTATTATCATTTTAGTATTGTTAAGACGACTAATCTTAAACTCTAGGTAGATTTCCATTAGATTATAATGTCTTTATAACTGAATAAAAAACACTAAACTAGACATAGACAATAAACAAAGACTTGTTTTTTAAAGCTTCATGACGGCTCGAACATAGAACACTATATACTCACAAGATCTCTACACAAAACGCAACATTTAAAAAATATTTTTCTGTATTTAGCAACTGTAAAAGAATTTTTTTTTTGTAAAGGATTTTTTCCGCCATTTACTTTCTCTGTAACAGCTTGGGCCCAAAAGTTGACAATCCCCTTTGTCTACTTCATTGATTCTTGGTGATTGTTTCTTTAAAAGGATTCTACTTAGGAAGTAGTGGTAGCATGTGTGTAGTTTATAAATAAATCAAGAGTGCTCGATATCATGAGTTATATGGGAAAATACCTGGCCCAGACGTTGTGGTTATTTAGCTATAGACTTTATTTAAGATATATTTTTAATAATATAATAGCACAATGAAGTAGACACGAAGTTTGAGCATGTTGTAGGGTTCATCATCATTCGATTCTCATTCATTAAAAACCTTTTTGTTTCTTTGTTATAATGTAACCTTTTTTTATTGACTTATAATTACATGTACACTGGCCGGGGGATTTTGAACAGAACAGAATAGCGAAAAAAAGGAGCAGCGAAAAGATTGGGAGAGAAGGGGATTGACAGGTTTTCCTTGAGAGAGAATCGAAAAGAAAAGGTGCTAGAAATATATGTACAACAACTGAGACTCAAGATTCTTTTCAAAAGGCTAAACGAAGCTAAATCCTATTTTATTAAGTCGACGAGTTAATAAAATAACTTATTTTTACCGAAGATCCTGTCGGACACGGAAGTTCCAACGCTGTGCACAGCCTCATCTATTTAAGCTGTTCTCACTGAACGAAGGGCAATTATTTATATATGTGTGAAATTTTATATATCATCTTTCATTCTGTTGGAAGCCAACATAAATTGAGGCGAATATGACTTCGCTTTTTGTTTGAAGAAGCTTTGGTTTAATTTAAAGGAATAACTTCACTTTTTATAAAAACACAGCTTTTCACTTTTATAGTTTATTGAAACGTATTGACTTTTTTGACATATGGGCCAGCGCCTAGAACACTCTCCGTTCTATCCATGGAAGTATTATATAATGTTGTATATAGTACTTATTACTTCCATGGTTCTATCTCAGAACGATACAGAATACTACATCTCACACAGAGTAGTATACAAATGTTATGTTTTTAACACATTCCATGAATAATGTTTTAGAAGATTTAGAAATATATTTTCTTCTTTGAAATACAAGAAAAATAACGTTATTGTTTCTAAAGAACTACATTTAAATCATTTTACAGAATAGAAGAAACCATTCCATAGAATGACTGAAATCATTCTTAAGTGGGAGAAAAATTTTTAAAAGATTTCGTGCAGTAGCTTCCAAGGTTAAGATTGACATAATTAAATTATAATGTAACACAATTTACCTTTTAATATAAAAAAAAAAATGCAACGTAAAGGTCGAACAATAAAACATTCGGGGATCAGTAAAACTCGCTTTATCTATTCGTTGTTTGACGGGCGTCTTCCACAATGAAGAGGGTATTGCTGGCTTGGGCCCTTTTTGCTTCATCCACCCTTCGCTTATCATACGATATTTCTTCTTCTAGAATAGACCCAACAATTTTTTAAAATAATTATTTGAAAGTACAAAAAAAATCGATATCCGTCAATGTAAAAAAGAGTTTATAAACAGTACATAATCAAACATATTACCGCCTCGTATTGGAAACAAGCATTATCACTTGTTTTCAATTTTTAGGGTTCCGTACGTCCGAATAAAAAAACGCAACGCTTATAGGATCACTCGTCTGTCCGACCATTCCCCCCCACCATTATCTCTGCAACTACTGAACCTAAAATTTTGAAAAAAAAAAAAAACAGAAATTAGTTTTCTACTTATAGATTATAGTAAAACCTATAAGAAGTCCATGATATTAAAATAGCATGGTAAATCACTCAATATTGTGCGGATAGGTAACATCGTACGGAACCCTCTTCACGCGAGTTCAACTCGCACTTGTCCCGTTTTTTTTTTGAATTCATTTTCAATTTTAAATTTCAATCGGTAAATTTTTGAAGGAGTTGCTTTTTGCTTTATTGCAATAACACGTCTTATAAGCTGTCTCAAGACTGAACGAATAATGTAGACTAATGATTAATGTTAATAATTCAATTACCAATAATCACATAATTGAATAATTGAATAATTCGATAACAGTGAATAATACGCATATTTCGTATTGTAAATTCAAAGGCGTATAAGGATGTATGGGTGTTCGTTAGTTTGTTCGTAGTTCGCGAACGACTTTGTTCGCGTAGAAAAACGCGCACTGTGACGACGATGGAGTCGTCTCATGGCCAATTTTTAAATTTTTAGACGATCCCTCGTATAAACTTTTACTCTTTCTCCAACAATTTAGCAACTGCTGATTAACACTTATTAACTTGTGAGATAGTATTTTATATAATAAAACTCTGTTTTCACCAAACATAAACTTTACTTCTCGATATCAAGTTGACAACACCAACGTATCGTGGAAACAGTATTACCATCTTGAAAAAAAACATATTAATCATTGCCATTTCAATAACTAAATAACTACTAATTTGCAATTCTCTTACACTCGTAAACCTAACATTTTTTCAGGATAAAAAGTATCCTACATGGTAGATCAGGTAATAAGCTATCTGTGTGCCAAATTTAATTTTATCTAAATCCGTTCAGTAGTTTTTACGTGAAGACCGTTCAGTAGTTTAGTTTTTAGTTTTTGATGAGCCTGTTGGATTGGTTAGGGTACTGGCCTTAACGCTCTGTTCTAGGGTTCCCGGGTTCGATTCCCGGCAGGGTGAACTTTGAAAAATCAAATTTTCAAATTTGGCTCTGGTCTGGATTTGGAAAGTAGTGGCAGGGCACAGTGTTTTTTCGCAGTCATTTGGGCAGCCCGTCTGGCGGCAGTAACCACCCCCTTATAGAAGACCACCGTGAAATAACAGCAAGTGTGTTGTTGTGTTTCGGTGAGTGAGTAAGGGATGCCAGAGCCCATTTCCCTATCCACTCCAAATTCCTTATCCCTAATCCTACTGCAGTCGGCAGCGCACTTGCACCAGCTTTGGCGTTGCTTGTGTTATAGGCGACGGTAGCCACCTACCATCAAGTGGACCGTCTGCCTGTCTGCCGACCTTAACATAAAAAAAAACGTGGAAGAGTCACAAACATCTTCCTTACATACATCCTCACATCCAAATTACAATATTAGCGGGATACTGTAAATATTATAAAATTTACAGTAATATTATAGTTTATACATCAGAATAACACATTAAAAATACGCGGACGAAGTCGCAGGAAAAGGTTAGGTAGTTTTCATACTAGATATTTCCTTTAACATCCTTAACGCTATAAGTACAACGCTCTTACCCACTGTGTAATAATAATATTAGGGAAGCAGTCTACCTGAACGTGCCGTGACTAAATTGTGTGTGACGTCATAGGTGTTCATCTGACGTCATATAGTACTCACCGCTATTTTTGCTTTAGAGAGGTCAGAGTAATGACCTTGAGTTGACGCCCACGCGTTATCTAACGAAAATCCTCTTTGCTTGCACCTACTCGCTCTGTTAGCAGTTTTGCTTACCAACTATACGACTTTTCAAATTCTAATTCAATTTCAAAATAAAAATCATTTAATAGGGGATCGGACAAATTTTCAGAAATTAATCTTCATGGATATTTATTCCCATAAAAAATACTATTTTATTTATTTATAGCTTTTTAGGTACTCAAAATCATGTTTTAATATTGTTTGCTTGAAAATGCCGCCAAAACGCCACGATAGTTCATCTGAGAGTGCGTAACGTCATTTGTGGTCATATCATAACAAAACAGCTGCATTGGCATAAGACAATGATTGCCCAAAAATGACGTCACGCGCTCTGATCGGTGTTTCAGTATAGATTAAAAATTATTGTAAATAATAAAATTTTATTTCTTCATTTAAAAATATTTAAATGAATTATATTAAATTATTATTAGATAAATAATCGTAAAAAATTATATATTTTCTTTCTAAGTACATTTTAGATTTTAATCTGATTACTGTCCGATCCCCTATTGCTGAACATGGTATACCTACATATTATCCCGCCGTGCCTGTCTGTATGTATGTTCGCGAAAATCTCAAAAACCACTGAATGGATTATCACGCGGTTTACATTCAGAGTGATTCCTGAAGAATCTACATGTTTTATCTTTAGGTTCCCGAGGGTTTGCAAATTGGAGTAGGTATACTATGTGCACAGGTGTGTCATCAAGTAGTTCTACCCAAATCCGATAGATGTAGCCGCTTCACCTAATTCTATTATAGTATAATAGATGGCGCCATCAACAGTATTATGTTTTTTATTTTTCAACGCGTCAGAATTCGCGGGCACCAGCTTGTCTATATAATGTATACAAATAATAAAATCGTAAACGAGCCGTGTCTGCACATTAAAGGTTTATTCAAAAAACAATTTGTACACGTTGTGCCTACTTATGTTACCGAGATAAAAAAAAAATTGTCTGTTTGTCTGTGCGTTCTCTGATCTCTGAAACGGCTTAACCGATTTGAATGAGGTTTTCACTATGATTGCAAGCAAAGCAAGCTTCCCGTAACATTTTATGTATAAATATACATGTATAATTTCAATCGGTTTACAAATAAGGGGAGAGAGTAGAGATAGGTTTGTAAAGTATTGCAAGGATGTAGCCAAGAAAGTAATGAAATGAAATAAAAAGTAAATACTAATTATAGTCAAAACATAAAAACTCTAAACAATATACAAATATTTTAAATTCATTTATTCTAAAAGTTTTACGTAAATTATAATATTAAATGTAATTAATTAGATTATTTTAACTACAATAAGAAAATTATGTAAAGCTTCTTTTTAAATTGTATATTGAAGTTTTAAATAAAGAAATAAAAACACAAGGTAAAGGTCAAGTAGGTAATAAGGTAATAAAATAATGGAAATCCTATAACTAAGTGTTAAGAATAGTTAGGCGGGAACCGTCACCCGCAAGGAATGAAAGATGACGAAAGTTAGAAAGATAAGGTATGCGGAATGAAAGTACGAGGAGTAGCGACTGCGAGAACTGCTATGAAAGAGGATAGTAGATACTTATAGGGATTCTAAAAAAAAAAAAAAAGTTACGCTCTGTACCGAATATCTTTGAATTTGTATTAATTTTAAATTTGTTTATAAATGATTTTTTCTCTTTGCATGTGTGTCATGTTTGTGCAAATAAAGGTTCTATCTATCTATCTAAATATGCAAGGCGAACTTCGTTTCGTAACCTAGGTACTGTTGTGTTCTTTCGTACCCCTTATCCTACTAAGGTTGGCAGCTACAGCTTACTTGCCACCTACCATCAAGGGGACCGTCAGCCAGCCTGTACATAAAAAAGAACAACCATTCATTTCTTTCAATTGCTCAACACTGTCTCGATGTCTGTTGTGTGTCGCCAATCGTGACTTGAATTTATTTGTGCCCGACAAAGAATCGCGTGACACGTTTTTCATCTTAACTCCAAACGACTGAGTCAAATAATGTACCTTCGACACATTTAGACTTTATATACTTACATTTCTTATTAATTAATTTTTGCGAGCTTGAAATGGCAACATTCCCTGTTAACATTCAATCTCCTTACCAAATTTTAACAAAATCAATTTAGTGGCAATCCCTCGACCGAAGCGCGTTTCTAGGATAGCATGTATCAATTCAATTAACTTAACTTTTTTGTTTGTAAATCGATTGGAATGAAAAAAACACTCAATGTTAAGGGAAGCTTGTTACAATAGATCATTCAAATCGGGTAAAGGATGATTCATATTACACCGTGCCGCGCCGCCGGGCCGTGCCCTCGCCGTGTTTAGGATGATTCATATTACACCGTGTCGCCACCGGGCCGTGCGCTCGCCGTGTTTTTCTCAAAGGCCGGGGCACGGACACCCCCCGGTGAGGTATGAATTGGTTCATACAAAAGTATGCTATGAATATCTTGATTGTATAATACGTATATAAATCCACTTTTATATTACATGGGGCCGTGCCCGGTCGTTTTAAATATTTAAAGATACCTGTTATCATAGTTATAAAAGCTGAAGTCACTGTGAACTCGTGTGCCATAAATTTTATGACTAAATGTTATAAATTGTAACCAAATTCTAAGCTGTAACGTTTTGATGTTACAAAGGAGAGCTTACACACTAAAGGCATTTTTATACTCTGCATTTTCCATTTACACCCACGAAGCTTCACAGTTCATTCGCCTTTCACCTCTTGAATAAATCATAAGTTCGCCCCATATCACGAAATCGAGTATTTAAAAAAAAAACTATTATTCAAAAATTTCAATGCAAATTGCGCTTTATTGCAAACGCCTAAGTTTTTTTTTCCTCCTACATGTATAAACTACTAAAGTACTACGAAAAGCTTGTAGCCTGAGCTACTAAGTCTACACAATACCAATTCTTAGTCAAAATATAATTCTTTCTTGAAGCAAACCATATAAAGTTCATTTTAATTTCCGGCTTTCCTAGTAATTGAATACATAACTTTTAGTTTATTTGTAAAAAGGACGACCGTAAAATTAACGGTAGGTAGTTACCATCCCTTATTAGCACAAGCAACGTCATTGTGGACTTCAAGTGCGTTGTCGGCCTTAGTAGGATAAAAGATAAGGGATTAGGAGGGAATAGAGAAATCGGCTCTGGCATTCTTTTCTTAATCTTCATAACAATAACAACACGCGTGCTGTAATTGAATCGGTCATTTCAAAAACATCTTAAGTCACATTATTTTCCAAGATGCTTTTTTTTTTGCTGAAAATGGTTTCTTAAAGAGAGATGCTATCAAGATAGCATTCTGGAAGAGCATATGCCATTTTATAACAACATTTTTAGATGGCCAACTGCAGATGTTGAAGATAATCCAGATGAGAATGATGGAGAATATGACTATGTACCATTTAAAGATAATAAAACATGACAAATTAATACATGTAAAATGATAATAAGATTATTTTTAAGTGTAATTCTCAATTATAAGCAATAAAAAATATGATTACTACTATTGTTTTGGTTAAATTATATACCACTAACCCTATTTCTCGCTAAAACAACATAAGTCAAGAACTGTTTATTCAGGTTTTTTTCATTATTTCTATTAATAAGCTGTAAAGGTTATTCGCTATTTTAATTTTTTACCACTCAAATAAAAAAGTCCTTTAAAACTCATTTGTTTGTGTATGAAACAGTTTTTATTGATTTCTAAAAAATTCTAATTAAGTGACTTATGAGGTTTTTGAAATGACCGATTCAATTGTTATTAAGAAGCATTTTTCTCTAAGAGGGTGGCCACAAAGAGTCACAAAGAGGGTTCTTTGTGGCTGCGGATCGCAGTATGCAACTATCCGGGTCTGTTAGCTTTAAAAAATACGCAACTGATTTTTTTGTGATTTGCACTATTAGATCTCTATAGAACGTGTATATGTGTTATAATTTCTGTATCTTACATATAATAGAATCGTAAACGAGCCGTGTATGTATGTACTACATCAAATATTTTTTCCAAAAAACTGTTTGTGGAAAAATATATTTTCCACAAATAGTTTTTTGGAAAAAATATTTGTTCCAAAAAACAGTTTTTTGGAAAATTTTTTTTAGAATTTTTGTCTGTTTATCTGTGCGTTTGTGCACGCTAATCTCAGAAACGGTTAAACCGATTTGAATGCGGTTTTCGCTTATGTTTTGTTGCAAGCTTCTCGTAACATTTACTGTTTGTTTCATTCAAATCGGTTTATAAATAAAAAAGTTACACGCTATACCAAGCTAGTATATTAATATAATATACTAGCTTTTACCCGCGACTTCGACGGTGATATATTTTTGTTTTATTTATTGCTCATATAATAGGCATGATGACGGTATTAAAGAATCAAAGAATAAATGGTTTTGGAGAAAAATATACGTTGAAAGGAGTCTAAAAAATTACTAATTTTTTGCTTTAAAATTGAGATTAATAAGATTTTCAATAAAATAGAAGTATAAATAACTGCAATCGGCCATGTTAACTGAAACACCAATCAGAGCGAATGACGTCACGCCCAGGTAAGTGCCATCGTGTTGCTTGACTTTGCTTTGACAGAATGAAAAATCTGATGAGATGTCGGTGACGTCACGGTTCATCAGACGCGATGCCAAGACACCTAAGAGCGTTTTCGCGCGTAATTCAAAATATATTTAAAAACATTCAATAATTCGCGTTGAAATTTAGTTTTTTGCTGAAATATTGTTTTTTTCGGATATGGTAGACGTGTATCTACATTATGGAAGGGAATTTCAAAATCTGTCATCATGCCTATTGTATCAGGTGTTGGTGTTTAATATGTACTCTCATCAATAGTTGCACACCTACAGACTACACAATTTACTCTTTACATCTTATATATATGCCTGTGGGATGTGGCAACTCGCTGTCAGTGTCGGACTCGGAAGTCGTCGGTTGTATAATTTAAAAATTTGAAATTGGAAATATATAAAAACAATTGGTGTTGGTGTCGATAAAAGGTGCAAAGACAATTCGGTGATAAGCTGATAAGAGGACACAACAAGAATAAAGACAAAAAACAAGTGAAATCGAGTGAGTTGCCATAGGGTGATAATTGTGATTAGAGTTTACCCTTGTAATGTATGTGCCAAACATTACACAGTTGGAATTTTTATTTTTATATGATTCCTCTGGAACAGTACTCTTTTCTGGTACCTTATGTCCTTTTTGTATCCCTGATAATGTGTATAAAATTTTTTATGATGATCGGTTGAGTAGTTAAGGCGTGAAAGCGTAACAAACTCACTTTCGCATTTATACGTAGAGTAGGATGCTGTGCAAGGCAGTATAGTGGCTCAGTGGATGATACGCTCGATCGCCGATCATTCGGCAGGTTCGTACCCCGATCTCTGCAATTAACGAGTTTGTCATTCATTTCTTATAAATTAACTAGCGACCCGCCCCCGGCTTCGCCCGGAGTGCAATTTTTTATATATATATGAACATTCCCCGTTTATCCGTCTTTCCATTAGTGAAAACCGAATTAAAATCGGTCCACCCGTTCACGCGTGATGCCGTGACCAAGGGAAATGGGGATTCATTTTTATATATAGAGAAGATTGTGAATGCGTAAGGAGGAAGCAAAAATGCTTTCAGAAAATGCATCGTTCTAAGTTTCATATTGAGTACAGAAGTTTTGTTATCCCTACCAGTGGGGATAGCTTAGTAAAGATAGTTGGAAGAGAAATGTTGAGGGAATGTGATTACACAAGATAATCATATCCTCACCTCCTATCATCTGCGCCTGTCTGCAACCTGTTCTTTAAAAAAAACCCCAAATGGAATTCTTTTTTTTGTTGCAGTCGTCTCGGATCAGTAACGCGAGCGGTGATGCGTGCGAGAGACGGGATCCTTGTCAACACGGGGGCGTTTGCATCAGCACAGACGAGGGGCCGGTCTGCGAATGTCGGGATGGCGATTACGAGGGGGCATTCTGTGAGAGAGGTAGGTGTTATGTTAAGTAATTCCGTTAATAATGGAGTGCACGAAAAAAAAAATTGATTCCGTAGATTATTGAATTTTCAAAGATTCAAGAAAGTCAGCAGTCTAAAATTCTGAATTTTAGTCTTAAGAGTCGGAAATGTGTAACAGAATAAATAACACGAGGAGTAGACGACAGATATATGTATATTTCCAATATAGACTTTAGAGGAATTAAATGCGTTTATATTGTGATTAAAAATAGTTGTTTTTAAAAAGAAAAAGATAGGCTAAGAACATTTTTTTAAAAATTAAGTTGAAAGAATTAATATTTTTTTATGTTAAACCAGCGCAGAGGAAATAGCGAAAACTTAATATATTTTAATGTATATTAGTATTCGGCTACTGATTGTGGTTCGACTACGGGTAGGAAAAGAAAACCATTTTTTCGAAATCAAATGTTATGAATATTTTTTTTTTTTTGTTAAAATTAATAAAAATAAAAAACAAGAAAATCGAATTACACAGAAAAATGGGCCCGAAGTGGTATAATGCAGGGTAGGTATAATATTTAGAACATCATCTTGTTGCGATCTGAATTTTAATATTGGCGAAGTCGAAGGCCTGCAAAGTATTGCAAGTAATTTGTACTGAATGTTCGTTCGTATTGCGTTTACTTAAATGGGACATTTATTTAAATGGAATGAAAAAAGAAAAGTACAAATAAGTTGAATTTTTTAAATCCAACTTAATTAAGGGGGAGACAAACGCTAAATACTAAAAATATCCATTGTTTAATGAAGATGTTACAAGAAATAGACAAGACAATTGCTTTGAAAAAAATATATATTATACTTAAACATGTGAAGAACCAATTGTATTAATTAGAATTTTCGTTAAAGTAATAGAAACTCCACAAAAAAAGTTGGAACACAAGAAGAATTTGACCTTTATTGAAAATTCTCTCGAAAACGGCTTATTGCACGCATATGAATCCTGTACCTATTAATAAGTTAATATCAGATTAAAAAATTGTATTAACAAAAAAAAAATTTGTGTAATGTTCTAATGGTAAAAACAAAAAAACACCATTTCTAGGCCTGTTGAATTGTCTCCACCCTCAGCGAGTTCTATAGTAAATGTCATTTGCCTCAGTGAATCCCTTAAAAGTGTTTTTTCTTTAGCATACAGTCATCATTATTATTCTATAGACGTCCACTGATGGTCATAGGCCACCTGCATAAACCTCCATAACGAATGACAATCCACAGCCTAAAATTTACTAATTGTATAATGTCATAGGACCACCTATGGTCCTAGTAAAAGCCTTGCGGACTGTTCACTGTCACTTAGCTCTCTAATTTTTAATTAAGTATTATTTTATCTAAATAAAAGCAAAAGTTAGGCCACCTTGAAATAACAGCATGTGTGTTGTTGAGTTTCCGCGAGTGAGTGAGCGATGCCAGAGACCATTTTGCTATCACTTTTTAATGTCACAAGCGACTGTATTTACCTACCATCAAGTCGACCGTCAGCCTATTTGCCAACCTTTAGATACATTTAAAAAAAAATAGTTACCACAAAGCAACCCCTGTTAAAACGGTCTAAAACCTAACTAACTTATTTCCATTTTTATATTCTTAACTCATGAAAATTGTATTTATTTATTAAATATTGAGTCAAAATGAAAGTTAAATTAAAATTAGATATTTGAAAGGACAATAAGAGATCCAAGAGCTCATTTCCTTATTATTCCTTCCTGAACCCTTATCCTTAATCCTGCTGTTGTCAACAGGGCACCTGCGGCATGTGTGGCGTTGCTTGTGTTATTAGGGACTGTAGCTACCCACTATTAAGTTTAAGTTGACCTGTCTGGCGACCTTAATATAAAAAACCTTTTCCTATTTATTTTGGATACTTAAATTCCCTAATTCAGCACACTGAACGTGTATTGCATAAACAAATTGTTAAGTTTAAGAGAAGCGCCCGGCAATAGACACTCTATTGTGATTCTAAATTTGTGTTGTAATCTATATCTTTATATATAAAAATGAATCCCCATTTCCCTTGGTCACGGCATCACGCGTGAACGGGTAGACCGATTTTAATTCGGTTTTCGCTAATGGAAAGAGGGATAAACGGGGAATGTTCTTATATATAAAAATTGCACTCGGGGCGAAGCCGGGGGCGAGTCGCTAGTATTTGATAACTATGAAAAAATTATCAGAATAAAGCCAAATATCAGAGTGGGTGGACAAATTCCAGACAGCGAGTGACAAGTGTAGCATATGCAAATTGTTAAAATAAATATTTATGCAGCAATAAAACAAAATGAATACGAACGTGACTGCAATTTATTATGACTGAATAAATCAATTAAAATGAATCCAATTGATATTATCAAAATTGAAAGCATGATCGTAAAGTTTTTTTTTCTGAAACTACAATAGTTCATACATCTATATTTATACATATAATAAAATCGTAAACGAGCCGTCTCTGAACATTAAAGCCATGTATTCACTGAGAAACAATTGTTTAGAATCACTTCAGAAACAAAGTCTACGTGTTTCTGAAACAATTTAATATATTTCTGAAACATGCGAAACTGTTGCGGTAAACACTACGTGTTTCTCGCGATGTTTCTGTGCTCCCCGATTGGAGTGGACAGCACGGAAACAAAACAGTTTCGCAACAGCTGTTTACAAGTGTGGACGTGTGTTTCAGTTGTTTATAAACATGACGGGAGGACATAGTGTGGGACGACAACATTGTTTTTAAATTAATAGAATTATTTGAAACAAATCTGATATTATGGGATCGTTCGACTACAGATTACAAAAACAAAATAAAAAAAAGCAACGCGTGGGAAGAAATTACGAAAGTTTTGGAAATTCCAAAAAAGATGTGTTCCAAGATGTAGACGGCCAAGTTCCCGAAACATTGTTTCTGTAAACATCTACGTGTTGTTTCAAAAACTTTGTTTCCGAAACATTGTTTACAGTGAACTGAGAAACACTGTTTCAGAAACAAAATCTACGTGTTTCTGAAACAATTTAATATGTTTCTGAAACATATCAAACTGTTGCGGTAAACACTACGTGTTTCTCGCGATGTTTCTGTGCTCCCCGATTGGAGTGGACAGCACGGAAACAAAACAGTTTCGCAACAGCTGTTTACAAGTGTGGACGTGTGTTTCAGTTGTTTATAAACATGACGGGAGGACATAGTGTGGGACGACAACATTGTTTTTAAATTAATAGAATTATTTGAAACAATTCTGATATTATGGGATCGTTCGACTACAGATTACAAAAACAAAATAAAAAAAAGCAACGCGTGGGAAGAAATTACGAAAGTTTTGGAAATTCCAAAAAAGATGTGTTCCAAGATGTAGACGGCCAAGTTCCCGAAACATTGTTTCTGTAAACATCTACGTGTTGTTTCAAAAACTTTGTTTCCGAAACATTGTTTACAGTGAACTGAGAAACACTGTTTCAGAAACAAAATCTACGTGTTTCTGAAACAATTTAATATGTTTCTGAAACATATCAAACTGTTGCGGTAAACACTACGTGTTTCTCGCGATGTTTCTGTGCTCCCCGATTGGAGTGGACAGCACGGAAACAAAACAGTTTCGCAACAGCTGTTTACAAGTGTGGACGTGTGTTTCAGTTGTTTATAAACATGACGGGAGGACATAGTGTGGGACGACAACATTGTTTTTAAATTAATAGAATTATTTGAAACAAATCTGATATTATGGGATCGTTCGACTACAGATTACAAAAACAAAATAAAAAAAAGCAACGCGTGGGAAGAAATTACGAAAGTTTTGGAAATTCCAAAAAAGATGTGTTCCAAGATGTAGACGGCCAAGTTCCCGAAACATTGTTTCTGTAAACATCTACGTGTTGTTTCAAAAACTTTGTTTCCGAAACATTGTTTACAGTGAACTGAGAAACACTGTTTCAGAAACAAAATCTACGTGTTTCTGAAACAATTTAATATGTTTCTGAAACATATCAAACTGTTGCGGTAAACACTACGTGTTTCTCGCGATGTTTCTGTGCTCCCCGATTGGAGTGGACAGCACGGAAACAAAACAGTTTCGCAACAGCTGTTTACAAGTGTGGACGTGTGTTTCAGTTGTTTATAAACATGACGGGAGGACATAGTGTGGGACGACAACATTGTTTTTAAATTAATAGAATTATTTGAAACAAATCTGATATTATGGGATCGTTCGACTACAGATTACAAAAACAAAATAAAAAAAAGCAACGCGTGGGAAGAAATTACGAAAGTTTTGGAAATTCCAAAAAAGATGTGTTCCAAGATGTAGACGGCCAAGTTCCCGAAACATTGTTTCTGTAAACATCTACGTGTTGTTTCAAAAACTTTGTTTCCGAAACATTGTTTACAGTGAACTGAGAAACACTGTTTCAGAAACAAAATCTACGTGTTTCTGAAACAATTTAATATGTTTCTGAAACATATCAAACTGTTGCGGTAAACACTACGTGTTTCTCGCGATGTTTCTGTGCTCCCCGATTGGAGTGGACAGCACGGAAACAAAACAGTTTCGCAACAGCTGTTTACAAGTGTGGACGTGTGTTTCAGTTGTTTATAAACATGACGGGAGGACATAGTGTGGGACGACAACATTGTTTTTAAATTAATAGAATTATTTGAAACAAATCTGATATTATGGGATCGTTCGACTACAGATTACAAAAACAAAATAAAAAAAAGCAACGCGTGGGAAGAAATTACGAAAGTTTTGGAAATTCCAAAAAAGATGTGTTCCAAGATGTAGACGGCCAAGTTCCCGAAACATTGTTTCTGTAAACATCTACGTGTTGTTTCAAAAACTTTGTTTCCGAAACATTGTTTACAGTGAACTGAGAAACACTGTTTCAGAAACAAAATCTACGTGTTTCTGAAACAATTTAATATGTTTCTGAAACATATCAAACTGTTGCGGTAAACACTACGTGTTTCTCGCGATGTTTCTGTGCTCACGGAAACAAAGCAGTTTCGCAACAAGTGTGGACGTGTGTTTCAGTTGTTTATAAACATGACGGAAGTGACTGGGACGTTTTTAAATTATTAGAATTATTTAAAACGAATCTGATGTTATGGGATTGTTCGACTACAGATTACAAAAACAAAATAAAGAAAAGCGACGCGTGGGGAGAAATTTCGTAAGTTTTGGAAATTCCAAAAAAGATGTGTTCTATGTGTTCCAAGATGTGGACGGCCAAGTTCCCGAAACATTGTTTCTGTAAACATCTAGGTACGTGTTATTTCAGAAACTTTGTTTATAGTGAATACATGGCTTTAGTGTTTTGTTTCATTTCAATCGGTTTACAAACAAAAAAGTTACGCGCTATACAGAACACCACGCGTTTGAAGTAGCGGGCTCAGTTAGTTCTAAATAATTCCCAATACTAAGTATCTAAATATTAGATATAGTGTCTAGAATATATTTTTGCACAATATATTATAGTGATTTTGAAAATCTATTAATTGCTGAACTAAATTGTAGGTTCTATGGTAGGCTTTCGAGAAAAACTCACGTAGGTATAACATTGGGTAGTGACTATTTACTAACTATAAATTTAATAATCGACGAACTCAATTAAGACTCCAATCTTAATTAAGTCTCAAATCTACAGTCAGCTGTTTCCCAGAGGGCGAATAGTTAAACTGTTTCATCCTAATCTCGGTTAGACAGCCCGAAGTTAGTTATGCCCTGGATACTGGATATCATTTAGACATTATATATTTAGGATATGAAGGACGTAATCTCACTTGGATTGATATAAATTTACATTACAATTTATGAAAAGCAAAACTGTCGAAAAATCACACGTGAAAATAGAAATAAAATAATATATTTTTCAGGAATTATTTATTATTGAAGAGAAAACTTTAAGTTCAACGAAGAAGCAGTTCTGAATATTTAAAGCTAAGCCAGGCTAAGGCTTACATACGTATATTTTTATGAAAATGGGTATAGTAATTAAAAAAAGCCTAAAAAAGCAATTTAAAATAGACCACATAATACAAAACTAGTCCCTTACCTTAGGCTAACGTTCGAATTGGCCTGAACAGTAAGTAAGTACCGTGTTTTTTTTTATAAAGCGCGAAGATATTATTGAATAGTGGAGAACCAAAGACAGATGAGTCGGAGCATTTTTTTAGATGTATTTGATTATGAGATTTCTAACGAAAACTGGTTAGATATTTTACTATTTCAATATTTTTTATTAAATTTCCATTTTATTTATTTATTTATTTATTTATTCAAGTTTACAGATATAATTATTCGGTGACCGCAATCGAAGCCAAAATTTAATAATAGGCAGAGAAGCAATTTAAATCTAAAAGTAAAAACATTAAAAGGAAAAATAATTGTGTGTATCGTATGTGTGTGTGTACGCCAGCAAAATCCTGCGTAAGATAGTAAGTTTTCATTACAAGTTCAATGTCTTCATATTGAAGTCCAATTAGTCCAAATCCAAATCTATACTAATATTATAAAGTTGAAGAGTTTGTTTGTTTGTTTGAACGCGCTAATCTCAGGAACTACTGGTTCGAATTGAATTTTTTTTAATGTTAAGGTCGACAGACAGGCTGACGGTCCACTTGATGGTAGGTGGCTACCGTCGCCTATAACACAAGCAACGCCACAGCTGCTGCAAGTGCGTTGCCGACTACAGTAGGATTGAATAAGGGATTAGGAGGGGATAAGGAAATGGGCTCTGGCATCCGTTACTCACTAACCGAAACACAACAGCACGTATATGCTGTTATTTCACGGTGGTATTCTGTAGGTGCGGTGATTTTAATAGTCCATTGATCGAGGAAGGCTATAGGCTACATAACATCACGCTACGATAAATAGTATTATATATCAGCAGTGTCCAGCACCGCGCGCCCCATGCGCACGCCGCCGCCGCATGGGCCGCAGCGAAGCGTGGCCGAGTTCAGTTAGTTTTATATACGTACAGTACATGTATTTACGGTACCTAGGCAGGCAATGGGATAGTAATGTTGCCTCAATTGTCTTTAGTTACTCTTTCACACAGAGTATAAATATTGCCGTCAAATAATTTCTAAAATGTTGTTAATAAAGAGTTTATCTACTATATACAATGTTAACAGTGAATTGTTCGCGTGCGTACCAAGCGTTACTTGAGCGACCGCTCGCTAGGCTATTAGACGGTGGCATGCCAAACAGCCTCTGTTAAAAGCTGCTGCTAAAATTAATGGGGCCTTCTGTCGGTTTCGCCAATTGAAAACTCTTTAAAACTCATTTCAATTATTTTTTTAAACACCCATTTAAGTAAACACTTTTGTTTTATAGAGACAAGTGGCAGGTTGGTGGTATCCATGTAGTCTAAAAACACAAGCATCTTTTGTTCGTGCACCAAATAATAATAGCATATGTTGTTACTAGGTGCGGTTCTCTCGTCTACTTCTTCGTCTTATTTTGGTTATGGCCCCATCAGATCTTCACCGATGATTTTGCCAGTGTCACTTTTAAAAAATAGCAACATAAAAGACTTAAAATTCAAATTAAAATTAAAAGTAGGTAGCAGGTCCCGAAACTAGTCAGTCAGTCAGGTACAATTGTTTACTTTAAATTTTCCAAAACTGGTCCGTCAAATCCAAAGCAGTCAAGTCAAGTCCCCTCCATGCACATTTAATTTTCGGCTCTTCCCGCACAATGTCACTTTCGCACAATGTCACTTTTGCAAAATGTCACTTTTGCAAAATGTCACGTTCGCAAAATGTCACGTTCTTAAAATGACACCAAATTATATTGCTTACAATATACTTATTTTTTTTCTAAATACCTACAAACTTAACGCTCCCGGAGGAACGATGATAGCGGACAGGGTGGACTCGGCGGTTTTAGGTAGATTCATAAATTTGCATTTTCGTCTTTGAGTTGCCTTGTGGATGTTGTAATATATGATTATTAATTTTTCTTTTATTTGAAGATGTAAATGGTTAAGTTTATTTACTTTATTTTTATGTAATTTACTACGAACGGACAATTTGCTTGAAAATAAAAAGATTTATTATTATTATTTATATGGCCATTACGTTGTGCTGCTAAAAAGTATATACATTTATTCAGCTATCCAAAAAGGGATAACAATCTAGAGTTTTCCCAGAATTCATAGAAAAAAGTTAGATAAAAGGCTCACAGTTGTAGTAAAAAATAACTGTGCTGTGCTTACGCATAAAATTTAGCACTTGGCCCTAAAAATCAAAATAAAACAATAAAAATTGGTATATAGTGTAATTTATCATTGTTTAACTTCTACAATTCATGATCCATACGTCCGTTTCTGTTTCTCACACATATTCTCATTCTTTTTCGAGTAGTTAAACGCCTTCTCATTCACAACGCCACAGCTGCTGCAAGTGCGCTGCCGACTATAGTGGGATTAAGGATAAGAGGGATTGGATGGGAAAATATGATCTGGCATCCCTTATTCACTCACCGAAACACAACAGCACACATGCTGTTATTTCACGGTGGTATTATGTAAGGTGGTGGATACTGCCGCCAGACGGGCTGCCCAAATGACTGCGAAACGTAGTGTGCCTTACCACTACTTTTCAAATCCAGAACAGAGCCAAATTTGAACAGTTCATTTTCAAAGTTGACCTAGCCGAGAATCGAATCCGGGAACCGTAGAAAAGAGCATTAAGGCAAGCACCCTAACCACTCATCCAACGGGCAGGTCAACGTTTTTTCTAGATTAGTCTTAACTAAAACTTAGCCTCATTAACAATGGCCATAAGCAAAAAATACGTGAATTTTGTTTTCCTATAAACGCACCTTTGGTTTCAAAATAATTTATAGTTGTTTTTACAAAAATACCTACTTGTCAATTGGCAAAACGGTAAGCGGGGCGTAAATAAAATGCAATAATCATAATAGTTATGAAGATATTTACCAATTTATTTTTGTGTTAGCTAAAAGTACTTTTTTATATTCTGTGTCTGCATTGAGTTTTGGTCTCAGGATTTGTATTCTATGTATGTGCTAAGCTACGACTACGACTATTTTTGTATAATAAATGTCACAACATGACATTTATGAAATTATATAATTGCAATTATGTTTCCCATCGTATCAGAAACGACATAACCTCAAATGTGCATATTGGACGATTTAGTTACTAACTTGGCTACTAACAATCTTTTTCAATGTCCTAATTACAGGCCAATTTCTAGTCTAGTACGTCATAGCCCAGGCTTGTATGAGGAAACGGGGTTCCTCCTTTAGTCAATGATGGCTCTCATAATTATTATAAATAGTTATATATAAACTTAAAACTACGTCCATTGCTTCATATGAATTCAATCAACAACCCAGTTCTGAAGTTCTGAAGTGTGGATAGTCATCCGAACTTTCAATATTCCACAGAACCCCAAGGAAACTAACAGAAATTCGCAAACTCAGAGCAACTTCGTCTTAAATCTTCTTACGAAGTTTATATGTTCTTACTAGATTTTGTCACAAGTTGAAATTACAGACGTCGGAATATTATTTTGTTTCGGAGGTCTATTTACAAATGTTTATAAGTCTATTGTAACCGAATTTGCCGTGTATATGAAAACGAAGAAGTAATCTTCTTATTTAGGTACCTACTACGAAAACATAATAGAGCTTGGAAACTTATTCATTACGAATTTTACTTTTATTTTTAATCGTATGTTCTACAAGCCTTTAGAACAATAATTATGACATACCTAATAATTTAGACTGTAGTAATTTGATGAGCCCGTTGGATGATTGGATGGCTTATTAGCAGAAGGGCAAGTTCGCATTAAGGCAACTTCGTATAAGGACAAATTCTCCAAACGGCAAATGCTTGCCTTAAGGTGGAGACAAACGATAAATACTAAAAAATATCCATTGTTTAATGAAGATGTTACAAGAAATAGACAAGACAATTGCTTTGAAAAAAATATATATTATACTTAAATATGTGAAGAACCAATTGTATTAATTAGAATTTTCGTTAAAGTAATAGAAACTCCACAAAAAAAGTTAGAACACGAGAAGAATTTGACTTTTATTGAAAATTCTCTCGAAAACGGGTTATTGCGCGCATGTGAATCCTGTACTTATTAATAAGTTAATGTCAGTTTAGAAAATTGTATTAATAATTTTTTTTGCGTATTGTTCTAATGGTAAAAACAAAAAAATACCATTTCTAGGCCCGTTGAATTGTCTCCGCCGCCAGCGAGTTCTATTGTAAAAGTCATTTGCCTAAGTGAAGCCCTTAACGCTCTGTTCTAGGGTTCCCGGGTTCGATTCCCGGCAGGGTCAACTTTGAAAAATGAACTTTTCAAATTTGGCTCTGGTCTGGATCTGAAAAATAGTGGCAGGGCACACTGCGTTTCGCACTCATTTGGGCAGCCCGTCTGGCGGCAGTAACAAACCCCTTACAGAATACCACCGTGAAATAACAGCACGTGTGCTGTTGTGTATCGGTGAGTGAGTAAGGGATGCCAGAGCCCATTTCCCTATCCCTCCTAGTCCTTTATCCTTAATCCCACTGTAGTTGGCGGCGCACTTGCAGCAGCTTTGGCATTGCTTGTATTATAGGCAACGGTAGCCACCTACCATCAAGTGGACCGTCAGCCTGTCTGCCGATCTTAACATAAAAAAAAAGAATATTATATTTTAATTCTATAAAAATTTCGTCATTGGTACTTTATGTTTAAAACAAAATCGATCATTCTTATGTTTATAATTTTTTAATCAAGTTTATGCATCACAAATTTTAATGTAGTGTGGCCCAAGCTGTAAATACTTATACTAACTTAATGAACAAGAGGTTAAGCTCCGGCATCGTCCTAGCTACCCCAAATTTAAAAACATACATATATTTCCTGATCTTCTTTAATAATTCGAATACTGGGGTGCTCAATTTATAATGGCGAAATTCCGTATCCTTTGCCATTATTATTAATTGAAGTTTCAGTAATTTCAAGCCTTGATTGTGGTTGTATAATACCTACATGACTGAATGTATTTATAGCGTGTTCATTTTCATCGGAATTGTTGGTAATAATAATCTTTATTAATATTATATAAGAGGTAAAGTTTGTATGTAGGAGGTAAAAACCTTATTCCACAGGTGGAATAGAATTTCAGGTTGGACATGGCTATATTTATCCCGTAAAGTGGAAATTTTTTCGTGGTAATCGAATTTGCAAAGTAAAGTCGACGAAAAAAGGTAGAACGAAACCGTCAGGCGTTAGGACCAAGTCACGGGCACCAATTAGTACTTACCTAAAATCTTAATTAAAATAGGTTTAAAATTTAGAATTTGAATTTAAATACATAACATGTTCGCTGATAACATTATTGAATTTTAATGGAGAAAAATATATTCTCATTATTGTTCTTCCAATTCTATGGAGAACTTCTATTTTGAGACGTTAAAATAAATTCAAAAATAGAATTCGCCTAGACTAGACCGAGTTTACAGTGACAGCATTCGATATTGTATGCATTAAATATTGCACAAGCCGGTTTCCACGAAAAGCCTGACGTGTGCTATTAGTGGAACATGAAATTAGTGTTAGGCGCCGCTGTGACAACCATTCGTACTAAAAGGGTACCGTCAATGCATAGGCGGAAGCGATTTTAATCGTGCCTTATGTACACAAACTTATACTGCGTGAATTTTAAAACACTACCCAAAGCGGCTGTTTTTTTTTTATTTATTTTTTATTTTTTTATTAAAGATGGGTATGTTCTTGACCAGCATCTGTCCATGTAGGAAGGATGAGGCCTTGAAAAAATTTGGTTTGTATGAGCTCGGAAATACAGACGCCGGCAGGAAGTTCCAATGCTTAGCAGTGCGGATTATAAAAGATGTTTTAAAGCGCTTATACACTAGCATAGCACATACTATGGCAATGTTTTTATATCTTTGAAATCACACAAGTTTAGTATATTTTTAGTACTCTTCTGTGTCTCTCCATTAATTTAAAAAAAACATAAATTACAAATAAAGAAAATAGGCATGTATATGTATAAGTCTGTTTTATTTTTTGTACAAATATGTATATATACTGTACCATGTATATTAATTATACAGTATACATAATACATTGTTGTGTATCTTCTACTAAATTAGAAAAGAAAAATTTATAAACAAGACAAAATTCTTTTAGAAACATCGATATTCGTGAGGTGAGCGACGACTGTCCGCTTTGCTTATCACAATCGTCGCACTTAAAAATCAATTCTGCTTTACCTACTTTTCGCCAACACCATTATTCGGTGACCTCTGCGTCCTTGAACCTTTGTGGACTCTATTTACATACCCATTAACGACAAATGTTATACGATTTTTATGATTTACCTTTTTTTATAGTGGCATAAAAAAACGCTACGTTAGTTTATTTTGTCAGGTGAACTGAGTGATTCAAATTATTTTATGAAAATTACTAGTATGTGAAATTACTGTTTGTACATAAAGAAATTGTGAGCATTATATCCAATACTAGCTGATTCACGCGACTTTCGTCGGCGTAACTTTATAAAATCTATATAGGAGGGGAGATGGGGGAGGGCGATCCTATGTTACTCGCTGATAAATCGGCCCAGTAGTTATTACAAACATACATACATACATATATACAAAATCTTACAAATCTTACAAATCTTACAAATCTTACAAATCTTACAAATCTTACATCGTACCAAGAGAAGGCGTGGAAATAATTTAATCTAAAATTACCCTACTTATATACATTATTTAATGGCTAAGTATGCGCTAACGTAAAACTGTTGTTTGAGATAGCGAAATCGCGGTGTGCGCATTATGTCTATTGGTATCCGAGCGTACACATAAAATAAAGAATACTTACATCTTATGTTAAGTAAAGCTTCTTAATAGTATTTATCTTCGAAATTGTGAAAAAATTTTGTCTAACAAATAATTATTATGGTAAATGATGTAAACCAGATGATTTATGTATACCGATGTTACTGATTAGTTAGTATTCCAAACACCCTTTATATTTCTTTGAGGTGATATTTCGTCACAGCTCGTTTACGATTTGATTATATGTATGGATAAAGATAATACTTATGTAATAGTTTGGCAACAAGGACTTCTTCAGCGTAGGACAGATACTCTAACAATATATGCAAATTACAAGAAAACTAATCTTAGTGAAGTTTCCCAATAGGTATAAATTGTATGTCCCTTACCAACTTCAGATTTCACCTAATCTAATTTTAAGCAGTTTAAACCAGTGGTAGGGGTCTCGAATCTCACGGTTCAGACTGTCACCGAAGTTTGTTACCAAGTTCTGATAGCGGAAGTTTGTGAGTTTTGAAATTTGGAAAGTATTTGGAGGGGAATTTTTGTCGAGGTGACGTGAAACGCAAAATTTAACAGCTCTCTGATTGGAATTTTGATTTGTTCACATATTTTGAACTTTTAAAATAACTCTTTTATTATTATTTAGACAAAGATACTTAGCCATTGCGGATGAAAATAATATTTTCCGTCTTTTTTATAATCGTAACTTTCTTATTTCATATAACATGGTTGCTTATTAATCACATAATTATATCATTATGGCACATAGACGCAAAATTGCCTGTCTGTGTGTATTCTATAAGATGTGCTTAGGAGAGTGTGCTCGAGAGCTGCATGAGATCATACCGCCTTCCCCTTTCTTCTATCGGACATGCAGACGTACGGCTGGTTGCCATCCTCACCTTGTCGAAATTCCTGTAATTCGGACCAAGCGCTTTAAAACATCTTTTATAACGCGCACTGCCAAGGATTGGAGCTCCCTGCCGGCGTCTGTATTTCCGAGCTCATACAACCCAAATCTTTTCAAGGTTCGAGTGAATAGGCATCTTCTGGGTGAGCTCGCTCCATCGTCGTCCTCATCCTACCTACATGGATAGATGCTGGTCAAGAGAAAACCCATCTTCTTCTATTATATAAAAATGAATCCCCATTTCCCTTGGTCACAGTATCACACGAGAACGGGTAGACCGATTTTAATTCGGTTTTCACTAATGGAAAGAGGGATAAACGGGGAATGTTTTAGTATATAAAAATTGCACCACGGGCGAAGCCGGGGGCGGGCCGCTAGTTAAATTTTTTAAAAAAACTCTATATGAATGAAAAAGAAATGCCCATAAATGACTTTTTTAAAGGATAAATTTGAAATAATTACATAGTGTATCTATTCTGTAGGAATTAATCCAACCGGAACCGTTCCACTTGCGGAACACTAGGCGTGGGCGGGGGTTTCATCCCTTCGTGGTCGATGTACCTCGATCACGCACGAAGCGTTTCAGTTCCACCTTCCTTGTTCGGACTGCTAAGGAGTGGAACTCATTGCCTGCGTCTGTGTTCCCACAGAACTACAACCTCGGGGTCTTCAAAACCAGGGTAAATGGGCATTTACTGGGTAAGCGTGGTCCACCTTCGGCCACATCTACACCTCACATTAGACACAAATTCGAATAATTATAAATAGTTACGCCGCAATTACATAGTCAGGTAATTAGACATTTAGACATTTTTTAAAGAGACAAAGAAGTCAAATTAAAGTTTTTTTTTCGTGAATAATAAATTCTATACGTATTAACTAAACTAAAGTATTTTCTTGGCAGTTTTCGTTCTACGGTAACTTTAATTACGTAATTTAACGTTCTATTGAACTCATATCGAAATTATATAATCCATTTCGGGTACTATGGACGGCAGCGCACTTGCAGCACCTGTGGACCGTCAGCCTGTCTGACGACCTTAAGGGGGAGACAAACCCTAAATACTAAAAATATACATTGTTTAATGAAAATGTTACAAGAAATGGACAAGACAATTGTTTTGAAAAAATATATATATTATACTTAAACATGTGACGAACCAATTGTATTAATTAGAATTTTCGTTAAAGTAATAGAAACTCCACAAAAAAAGTTAGAACACAAGAAGAATTTGACCTTTATTGAAAATTCTCTCGAAAACGGCTTATTGCACGCATATGAATCCTGTACCTATTAATAAGTTAATATCAGATTAAAAAATTGTATTAATAAAAAAATTTATTTTGTGTATTGTTCTAATGGTAAAAACAGAAAAACACAATTTCTACGCCTGTTGAATCGTCTCCGCCGCCAGCGAATTCTATAGTAAATGTCATTTGCCTCAGTGAAGCCCTTAACAAAAAAAAAATATCCAAGTCAGTTTGTCTCAGAATGACCCACTTCTTCTTACATAATCTTTATATAATGTATTACTTTATGCACTTTGGATTTTTCTTGGGAGCTCTTATCAGTTTTTCAAAGTCGATTTGTTCAAAAGAACAATTTTAGTATTCGAGTGGCTCTTACGTAAACGCACCAAACGC
This sequence comes from Bembecia ichneumoniformis, assembly GCA_910589475.2. Lineage (NCBI taxonomy): Eukaryota > Metazoa > Arthropoda > Insecta > Lepidoptera > Sesiidae > Bembecia > Bembecia ichneumoniformis. Next base: position 1,931,720 of record OU342537.1, on the reverse strand, counting down.
CGACTCTTTCTGTATCTCCATAATCGAGTGGAGTTTTCAAAATGAAATGGGATTTTCTATGTTTCCTTTCACACGACTTTGAACTTTCTTATACATTAATGAGCTTCCATTCTTTTAGTTGTAAGAAAATTCTATAAAATTTACATAAATATCTTAGAAGCAATATAATATTTATTTATTTATTACACATGAAATAATTACACTAATATTTACATTGTCCCATAAAACTGGAAAGCAGTTTGTTTATGGGATCAAGTTATGATGTCAAACTTTATCTATACTACTAATATTATAAAGCTGAAGAGTTTGTTTGTTTGTTTGAACGCGCTAATCTCAAGAACTACTGGTTCGAATTGAAAAATCCTTTTTGTTTTGAATAGTCCATTTATCGAGGAAGGCTATAGGCTATATAACATCACGCTACGATAAATAGTATTATATATGTATGTTTAAGCAGTGTCCATTACCGCGCGCCCCATGGGTACGCCGCCGCCGCCGCCGTATGGGCCTCAGCGAAGCGTGCCGAGTTCAGCTAGTTCTATTTTTTGGTAATAAAAATTAAAAATTGCAACCAAACGTAAACTAACTGTTATGTTCAATCCAACAGCAATTGATACATTATATAATAAAAAAGTAATAGATATGACGAACATATTTCAGAAGTATTTTAAATCTTAAATACCTTGAAAATAGTTGAAGTAAAGTTTAGTTGAAGGATAAGTTCCATTTTAAATGAACTGTAATATTCGAGAAGTCGGAACGGTAGGAAGTTCCGAGTTCATCCGATCAGCGCGATCCTTCGGATAGCGGAAATTTGACACCATTTTATCGAAGTTTATTTCAACATTAAATTGCAAAATATAACACATTTCACCATACTGTTTCTTATTAGACTTACTTTTTATTGGAAATAGTTTAAAACCTTGCTATTCGGTTCATATTTGGCTTGCGCAAGTATGACCATGTATCCGAATTTCGACATAAACTCAAGTGGCTTCCCATTCGCCGTCGCAGGGATATGCATGTTTTATCCCTTCCTTACCCCCTTACCTCCTTACCCTAAGGTTGCCTGGAAGAAATCGCTATAAAGCGTTAAGGCTGCCTTTTGTACTATTACTTGTTCTTTCTTTCTTTTTTTAAATTTTTTTTTTATGTTTATAGTACAAAAAAAAGAGTTTTAATAATAATAATAATAATAATAATAATAATTTAAAAATGTTTTCTATTATTAATTTTTTTAAGTAAAAGTAGACAAAGAGAGGCAGACGGCTTTCGTGGCTTTCGTGGCTTACAACACAAGCAATACAAGGTGCTGCAAGGGATAGGGAAATGGGCTCTGATATCCTTCACTTATCGAAAGATTCTTACTCATCGAAACACACATGATGTTATTTCATGGTGGTTACTTCCGCTAGACGTGCTGCCCAAATGACTGCGAAATGCAGAGTGTTTTAGTTCCTACCAGAACTAAAATAAATATCAAGTTCATTAAAAATAAGTTCATTATTAAAATTAAGTATTAACTGGACAATCTGCCTGGCTACAGTAACCATCGTCTGACACGTGCGACACTTGTGCGTATTTTGGTGCTTCAGGAAGGGATGTCAGATTTTATTTATTTTTTCCCACACACGACTCGGATTATAAGCGGAATCTAATCAGATTGGTTTGTTTATCCGTCGTACTATCTCATGTGTCTTAAAATATAGTGTTATAGAGGTGTCTTACAATAACCCCCTAATTTAAAAAAAGTTTGTGATTTTTTTTTCTGTATAACCGCTAACTCTCTAAACCACGAAACGGATTTGATGCGGTTTTCAGGAAGGTTTATGTTTATGTAATTTTTTCAGGAAAAATTTCACTTTTGCGAAGCAGGGAGTAGGTCGTTAGTAATTTTAATATTTATAAGACATCTTGTTTCCAAAAGAAATCGACCAAAAAAGGTTACAATAGGCAACAGGGAAAAAGGCGATATTAAATTATTTTGCATCTGAAATTATATTTAGCTTGCTTTGAAGAAATTTAAACCAAACCTTTGAACTGTTACGACAAAGCTTTCCAATTGGCAGCTTTGAACACGAGAAGGTCGCTCGTGTCAGCCGTCTCTTAGCATCCGGATCCGTCATCGCGCCTATTTCCGGTGACACGCGTGGAGCCCATTATTCCGGACGGCGAATGGCGGAAACAGTATAACTGTATTCACAGTAGCCAAACGACTTATTACGTCATTTTAGTCCAAATACGTTCGAATATGTTTTCATAAGATTTTTTCAAGTATCATAATATTTTAAACTATCTATCTTTATGATTATTTAGTAAATAAGTTATCGCCTTTATAATAAACTAGCGAACTGTCTCCGGCGTCGCACGGATGTTCAAATTTTCTCGAGCTTCAGTGAACATTTGAAAAAAAAAAGGGTATAACATAAAATTTGTCAACAGATAACTGGATACCTAATTGCTTTATATTATTTAAATACATTCTGCATACTCATATGTCACGTGTTGCAACAAAAGTTATGTTAATAACATTCGGTATACACAGATGTCACTACGTTTTATAAGATCAAATAGTTCATTTTTACGAAGACAGATGTCGCTGCGCCGACAGTTTATAATGCGCTATCGTTTCGTTCCTCAACGCGAACAAGACTTGTCATACAATGTTTTGGCTTTTTTTTTATAAGCCCAGAGAAACCCTCTAGTGTTGCTTTTTAGAATTAGGGAATTTAAATACATGCGTCAGCTGTCGTACAGATGTCAAAGTGACAGATAACGTAACGCTTTTTAGTTAACGCTTGTAATAGTTTTACTCCTCATTAAATTTCCACACGAAAATAGATTTTTAAGAGTAAACTCCAATATGAGGCCTTATATAAAAATCGATTCTTAAGGGATAAAATAAAATAAAAATTATTGTGCAGTTAAGTTGTTGCTGCGCCGGCAGTTTATAATGCGCTATCGTTTGTTCCTTAACGCGGAATCCACTTTTCATAAAAAATTTCGACTTTTTTTAAAGATGTCTTTGCTCTTGACGAACATCTATCCATGTAGGAAGGATGAGGCCGACGATGGAGCGAGCTCACCTAGAAGAGCCTATCTACTCGAACTTTGAAAAGATTTGGGTTGAATGAGCTCGGAAATACAGACGCTGGCAGGGAGTTCCAGTCCTTAGCAGTGCGCATTATAAAATGTGTTTTAAAACGCTTGGTCCGAATTAAAGGGATTTAGAAAAGATTTTGCTTTTATAAGCTAAGAGAATAGAATTAGGGAACATAAATACATGGCGTCAGCTGTCGCACTAATGTCAAAGTGACAGATTACGTAACGTTGGTATTAATTTTACTCCTCATAAAATTTCCATACTGTGGGCCTTATTGAAAATTCAAAAATAGTCGAATTGGATCAGTCATTCTAGAATTTTGCCCTTAGATGCAGTGCTATATCATCAGCGTAACCAATGTTATTGACGCAAATGCCGTCAATATGGCAACCTATTCTAGTGCTGCTTAGTTTTTCTATTAGTACATTAATATATAAATTAAACAGTGAGCGGTGAGCTCAATCCTCCTTGTCTCACTACACATTCCAAAATGGCACATTAATACTGTAATTAAATGTAAATAAACTGAAAAAAATATGTCTTGAGTTTTCATATAAAATGCGAAGAAACTTTTTCCCTAACCTATTATGTGAACCGAAAATTGATGAGTTACAGTACTTAGGTAGACATGGAGAGAAGAGTCGGTGCTGTTCCATTTCTCGTGTGTGCCGGAAATGGCCGAGCTGCCCCGAAGGTGGTTTCGGAAATTTGAATTGGAGCGTTATGTAGCTTGCGAAATTGGCCAATGTTTGCGGTCGCCAGTGTAGATTGCTTTTCGCATTTGGAGCTCAGTTTGCAGCCGTATTTTTCATGTGAGATTTAAAGTTATATAGCACTTTTATTATATTTTTACTTATGTATATAAGTTATATATTATACAGATTTGAAGTTATTTTTTTTTATGTTATATCGACAGACAGGCTGACGGTCCACTTGATGGTAGGTGGCTACCGTCGCCTGTAACACAAGCAACGCTACAGGTGCTGCAAGTGCGCTGCCGACTACAGTAGGATTAAGGATAAGGGATTAGGAGGGGATAAGGAAATGGGTTCTGGCATCCCTTACTCACTCACCGAAACACAACAGCACGTATATGCTGTTATTTCACGGTGGTCTTCTGTAAGAGGGTGGTCACTGCCGCCAGGCGGGCTGCCCAAATGACTGCGAAACGCAGTGTGCCCTGCCACTACTTTCCAAATCCAGACCAGAGCCACATTTGAAAAGTTCATTTTTCAAAGTTGACACTGCCGGGAATCGAACCCGGGAACCCTAGAACAGAGCGTTAAGGCACGCACCCTAACCACTCATCCAACGGGTTCCTCAGTGTTTTAAGACACTGAGGAATTTTGGACGAGAAGATGTCTCGAAGCTTCCCGAACGCTGTCTTATTGTAAAGTAATAATTGAAAAATTCCTTTTTAATATTATTTTTTACCCAGTATAATATAAAGTTTTTTCGTTATATGTAAAGTTGTTATACAGAAAACCTGTAACTGGCAATACACTGCAATATATTAATTTGACGAGCTAATCGCTTATCCTTAATCCTATTAAGGATGATAGCGCACTTGCAGTAGCTATGGTGATGTATCTAATAGGCGACGGTAGCCACTTACCATCAACCATCAATGGACCATGACTTTTACTTATAAAAAATGTTTTGTCTGTTTTAATAGCTGCAGGTTTTTGAAAATAATAAAATAAATGCGTTTTAATAAATTATAGTAAAGCAAAATGTGGTACCTACCCCGAAACTAGCTATGGTCACAATAGGCATGATGACAGATTTTGAAATTCCCTTCCATAATGTAGATACACGTCTATCATATCCGAAAAAAACAATATTTCAGGAAAAAAACTAAATTTCAACGCGAATTATTGAATGTTTTTAAATCTATTTTGAATTACGCGCGAAAACGCTCTTAGGTGTCATGGCGTCGCGTCTGATGAACCGTGACGTCACCGACATCTCATCAGATTTTTCATTCTGTCAAAGCAAAGTCAAGCAACACGATGGCACTTACAGATGTGACGTCATTCGCTCTGATTGGTGTTTCAGTTAACATGGCCGATTGCAGTTATTTATACTTCTATTTTATTGAAAATCTTATTAATCTCAATTTTAATACAAAAAATGAGTAATTCTTTAGACTCCTTTCAACATATATTTTTCTCCAAAACCATTTATTCTTTGATTCTTTAATACGGTCGTCATGCCTATTATGGCTTAAAATATAATGTTATAAAATCTGATTACAGTGATGGAAAGAGCAATGAATGAAGAATGTGTGTTTCTATAATTTACGGAATAAATTTGCATCCGTGTGAAGCCGGGGGCAGGTCGCTAGTTTATATCGCTAGTCTAGTTTGAAATCAAAAACGATGAACATTTGATTTTTTTTAATTTCACGAAAGTACAGTCTTAAATTTGTAATTAATATTCAAAATACTAAATAACAACTAAAAATGTAGTTATTGAGAAGGCCAGACAAAAAGAATTTGTAACAATACTCTAACCGGATATAAATGGACCTGTATTCAATAATTCCCAGCGAATCGAGGAAGTTTCAGAGCTCCAACTTTAGACAGTAGATAGCAAAATCGTATTGCTATAAATGAAATTTGAAATGGATACAAATCGGGGACCAGATGTAAAGGTTATTCACATTTATTTCAAATGTTTTCGCCGTCGTTCTATATTTAAATTATAAGTGGGATCAAAATACAAAGGCCCTATTGCTGATTTTATTTGACGATTTAAGGGGGAGACAAACGCTAAATACTAAAAATATCCATTGTTTAATTAAGATGTTACAAGAAATGGACAAGACAATTGCTTTGAAAAAAATATATATTATACTTAAACCATGTGAAGAACCAATTGTGTTAATTAGAATTTTCGTTAAAGTAGTAGAAACTCCACAAAAAAGTTAGAACACAAGAAGAATTTGACCTTTATTAAAAATTCTCTCGAAAACGGCTTTTTGCACGCATATGAATCCTGTACCTATTAATAAGTTAATATCAGATTAAAAAATTGTATTAATAAAAAATTTTTTTTGTGTAATGTTCTAATGGTAAAAACAAAAAAACACCATTTCTAGGCCCGTTAAATTGTCTCTGCCGCCAGCGAGTTCTATAGTAAATGTCATTTGCCTCAGTGAATCCCTTAAGTGTATGATAAATTTTATTGTTGCTTTAACTGTTTCAGTGTCTGTAACCATTTAAAGAACATATGATTTTTTGTTTTATGTTATATTATATATATTATATAGTATGTTTTATATATGTGGACGATATGTGTTAATAAAACACAAAGATAGTTTTGTAATTATGAAAATTATGTGTTTATTTAAAACTCATTATAAGGAAACCATGAAACAACGGTTTCCTTATAATGCTACCTTCTCTTTACATAGACATAGAAACTTATTATAACCTCTATTGTGGTATAGCCTACTTTGTCTAGATCCTTAGTTCTCAAAGTGGTCCTAAGGGATTAGGAGGGGATAGGGAAATGGGCTCTGGCATCCCTTACTCACTCACCGAAACACATGCTGTTATTTCACGGTGGTCTTCAGGGGGTGCTTACTGCCGTCAGACGTGCTGCCCAAATAACTGCGAAACGCAGTGTGCCCTTTTTTTTTTTTTTTTTTTTTGCGTGGGAAAATCTGCGAGCCAGATCCCCACCGACCATGGGGACATCGGTGGGGTATGTGGGACTTCTACCCACTAAAAACCCACGGTGCTTCCTCGCGCCGTCTATGGGCGGGGGGGTAAGGGATCGTGGAAAACATGCATCTGCCTCCCCCGCCAGACGAGGCCCGCGCACTTGCGGGCTCCACCTCGATTAGGCGCGGAGTTTGATCTCCGCGCCGTGGAGAGACGTGCCGGAAACACACAGCACGTCTTCCATCGTTGCCCGGTGTTGTGATGACGGCGGACAACCCCATGTCCACCGCCCCCGGGCGAAGCGGCACGAGCCGCCCATTCTCACCTCTCGCAGCGGGCAGTCAGCGAGGGGCTTCACCTCTGAAGCACCCCATTACCTCTTCTCTGCGGCACAACCTACCACAGAGTCGGAGGCCGCTTCCACCTGAAACTCTCGGATAACCCCTGCTCATGTGGCCGCTCATCTCTACGGCATTAAGGGTGGGCGGCCCAAAGGGGGTTTCCACCTGACATTTCCACAGCAATCGCGGCAGCCCGAGAGACGGACTCCACCTCGTGTTGTCGTCGCGGAAGAGTTACTAGGCCGGGTGACGAGGCCGGGTGTTCACTCTTCCGGACGACTGCGAAGGGCGGTTACTAGGCCGGTGGCCCTAACCGGGTCTTCACCACCCCCCACAAGGCCACGATTGCGGTACTCTGCCAGACGGTCCTTCCCTGCCGTAAAGCTCCGTCTTCGCGTGCGTTGCCCGACTACCACTGAGCGACAGAGCCATCCGAGAGAATCCGCCCGCTGCGACCCGCGCCGGTCCTCATGCGCAAAACCGGGACCCATACCTCGGTCCGACGAACAAGGACCGGGGGTGCCGTCTCTCACCGGCCCACACCCGCATGAGCCGAGTACGGATCCTCGGCCCAGCGAGCGGTGACCGGCGAAGCTCCAACTGACCGTTGGAGCCTCCCAGCAAACGCTCCGCCACGAGCTCCGATGTTCGGAGCTCGCTCGGAGCCCTCACGGGTGTGCTTTCTTAGTTCCCCAGCGACAATCCGGTCAGCCAAGCGAAGGCCGGTGACCCCACCGACCCCTGCAACCGTCCGGATTGGCGAGGGTTAAGCCCCCCCACCGCGACAAGGTCCCAGCACACCTAGGGGGGGAACGCAGTGTGCCCTGCCACTACTTTCAAGATCCAGACCAGAGCCAAATTAGAAAAGTTCAATTTTCAAAGTTGACCCTGCCGGGAATCCAACCCGGGAATCCTAGAACAGAGCGTTAAGGCAAGCACCCTAACCACTCATCCAACGGGCTCGTTCTTGACGGGGGTCGACGTTAGCGTGATAAAAAAATGGGGGTGACAACAAAAACCAATCAATTCTCACTTATTTCATTTAGAAAGCTCCCGATTCGTGGTTGGAACTCAGCCGCAATGCAAATTTCCATAGTTAGATATAATCTTAATTTTCTTTGGTCTAGTTTTGGGAATATGGACCGGAACCGGCAAAATTTTGAAAATGGTCTATGAGTCAAAAAGTCTGTGAGAACCTCTGAGTCTAGATGAATATTATATAGTCGGAAATAACATTGGAGATAAGAAATGTACATGTAATGTGTCTTTGTTGGTGTCTCGTAACAAGTACTCTTTCTGTATGTACACAAATCCTTATCTGGTAAGGACAAGCTACCCTATGTCTTTATCTGTATACAAAAATTTCATGACGATCGGATGAGTAGGTAAGGCGTGAAAACGTAACACGTAAATATTTTCCCATTTTTTAATATGTTTTCTAACTTACAACTCAATCAATTTCTGAATTATTGACAGCGCTCTCCATCCTCCCTGCTAACATTTTTATTTAAAAATAACTTGTTTTTACACCTCTCCAAACGGGTTTGGTCAAAAAAATGTACTCACAAAGAATAGTTGCTTAAATATAAGCAACTTTTCTTGGAGAAGAAATATTCCAATGCGAAGATTTAGGTCACTGGAGCAATTAAACAATAACAACATTCAAATCCATGACACAATTAACTTGGCTATCCGAATAACAATCGCAATGTATAGCAGAGCAATAACTCTGCTTTATTGGCCCCTTAGCGGCATTAACATGCAGATTGTTACTGCCTTCCCGTTCTGAGCGGTTTAGGACACTTTCCAGAGGCTCGTCTCCTATAAATGTCCTAACCTACTAAAATTTTAATGAAAGAAAAGAAAGAAAGAAAGAAAGCAGCTTTTATTCCTCTAATAAACACATATATGAACAAATAATAATTACAAACAAACAAATATATGAACAAGTAAGAAGAGGAAAAGGAATCCTGACTCAGTATACAGTTGTGGTGCGGACCACAACACTGATATTCTGCCAGGGACCAGAAATTCAAAGAAAAAGAAAACAAAAAAAACATTTACGCGGGACAATTCATAACACGATTACAATCCATGGCTGAAATTATTGCAAATTTTCTTAAAAACTATTGAAGGCTTTCACTAGCTAGTTATCTATATGGCAACGTCACTGTAAATATACAATAGCACACGAGAATGTACAAAAAATGGACCGGCCGCCCCCATAAACTGTCTCGTCTAAGCGTTTCTCTGCACATCCATCAATGATGAGCGAAGTCGTTTTTTAAAGCATCCCAGAGACGTAATGCATTTATCTATGCGACTATACAATATTTTTTGATTTTTCAAACAGTGGCGACATAAGGAAAAGGAGTCCAACTGCTGCTACCACTATAGCTGCTGTCCAACTTGCAGTTGGACTAATGTTTGCATGTCCAACTTGCAGGACAAATATTGGCCGCAATGCTCCCATAGTTAGGATCAAAAATCAATTCAATTCAATCTGTAGACTTGATCCTCAGATTGACATAAACCATGACAGTTTGGCAGTCTTTCGTCGTAAGATACGGAAATGCATACCATCTTTCAGGAATGTTAAATGATTTACTTAATGATTATATATCGTCTATTTAATATTATATACCATTTATGTATCTTAAATTGTGTTCGATTGCAGATTCCGTTGTCGGCTTTGAATCTGTAACTATTTTAAATATAACTTTAGATATTATTATAAGTACTCTTATATTTTATTCTATAAGCCTTAAGGTCGGTAATAAATTTGTAAATGCTGTGTATACCTATAATTGGAACTCACATCAGACTATGACCGAATGTGAAGTTTATTATGATATGATTGTTGTGTTTTCTGTTGGTGTACCTATTATAAATAAATAAATAGATACAGTCACCGGATGATAAGAGGCGCTCGTTGTCCTTATGGATTTCCAAGAACAAGTAAATCGGTTGGTTCTGTGCCATTACAAATTTAAAAAAGTAGTGGCAGGGCACACTGCGTTTCGCAGTCATTTGGGCAGCCCGTCTGGCGGCAGTAACCACCCCCTTACAGAAGACCACCGTGAAATAACAGCACGTGTGCTTTTGTGTTTCGGTGAGTGAAGTAAGGGATGCCAGAGCCCATTTCTCTATCCCTTCCCAATCCCTTATCCTTAATCCTATTGTAGTCGGCAGTGCACTTGCAGCAGCTTTGGCGTTGCTTGTGTTATAGGCGACGGTAGCCACCTACCATCAAGTGGACCGTCAGCCTGTCCAATCTTAACATAAAAAAAAAGAAAAAAAAGCCTTTATATACAACTTCTTTATCCCATTCGCAAGGATTCGAGTGTTTTTTTCTCAAAAATTCATGAATTACATTTGTGTGTCTATAAATAGTTCCTTTATTAGGAATGGAACAAACACTAAACGTTACGAGAGGCTTGCTACAATACATTTAAACCGCATTTAAACCCGTTAAGGAGTTTCTGAGGTTAGCGGACACAAGCACACAGACAACAAGACAATAAGACAACAATTTTAAAAACTATTTTTTTGATGATCCCTCGAGAATAGTAGTTTTTTTTCTATAATAGTAGACAACGTGTACGCAAAATGTCATGATGTTCAGGTGAGTAGTTAAGTTTTTAAGAGCGTAACGAACAAACTAACAAATACTTTCGCATTTGTAATATTAGTTCTTTTCTGTCACCTTGTCAATCAATAATTTGCTTTCAATATTTCCTCTTGTAAAATGAAACCACGACGCCTGCCGAGTATACTATTGGAAATAGTATTTATACCGGAAATAAGTACTGGCTGATAATCACATTTAGTGTTGCCCAAATGCAAGACCAAGACGAGACTTAGCCAGTCTTGGTCTTGGTCTTGCGTCAATATACCTGGTCTTGGTCTTGGTCTTGGTATTGCGCTCACAGTCTTGGTCTTGGTCTTGGTCTTGCAGCAAGAGTCTCGCAAGTCTTGCAATCACCTATTAGCCTATTGCCATTTATTAAACACGTAATATTACTACAATAATATCACTACAATAAATTATCTAATATGTACCTATTTTTACGACTATAATATTTCTTGCGAGGACAACAAAATCTGTATTAGTATTCGTTCTGAGCACCAGTAAATTTATTTTATTCTTTGGAATATCGGCAACCTTTGATGTGCGAGCGGCGGCGATCAAACAGTGTCAAATGCTGTGTCGCAGTCTTTTAATAAAAATTTTGCAGGTACGTAAGTAGTGACTCATTGGTTGGTCGTGTTGCTCGGCGAGATTAACGAAATTAGTAGAGTCGGTTGCTAACTATAGTAATTTAATGTTTTTGTTTGCTACTTATTGAATTTGATAAAAATAATATTTATATATAATATTTTTATAACAATATTATAAAAATATTATATATAAATATTATTTTTAACAAATAAAATAAAAACCGTTATAACCATCAAAAACTTCATTTTTAATTTTCTATTGTTTTGACGTTAATGAGTAATTAAGTAAGTACATGTAAAAGTTTCAAATGAACAAATTATTTTAACTTGACTTTGACTTGTTAATTTAACAAACATGTAATTTTAGTAAGTATTTCATTTTCATAATTTTAATTTTTTTATATATTATATTTGGTATAATCCACTTTTATTAATTTTCATAAGTAACACCCGCTCAGACATTACTATTATACAGACACAGTTATAAATATCTGCATCCACTCCACGGATCCCTTGTTCTGTTCTAGCTTGGTGTAAGCGGACACCACTGCCGTTACGAACAAAATGAAACCAAGTACACGCGTAATTTTGCGGATTATTTTGCCAGTGTTATTTTCTATGGAAAAGGCCCATAGAACCATCAATGATTATGAAATAAGTAATCATAAATACCGCCGACCGACCAATGGTTTATATCGCGTAAAGTAAAAGAGATTAACCACCAAATTGACTGGCGCAAAAACTGTTGCTAACTTGCTATACCTACTAAACATCGATGCACCAGGGCAATTATCAGTCATGCCAAAATTTCATTTCATTTCAATCAAACGTCTTTGAGCTGTCTTAGTGCTTTAGTTTCAAAAGGTATTAAGAGTCAACGACTTGATAAAGGAATGAATTTACGAAAGTTTTCGCTTTAGTTTTCGTACCCCACTGTACCTTCTACCCTACCTACAAAATTTCTTTCAAATGCATTAAAATTCATTAATTAATTAGGTAAGTACCTACCAAGTACCAATGTTATATAAGTTAAAGTTAATTAAACAAGAGCATGAACAAGAGCGTAGGTAGGTATGAACTTCGTATGTAGGTATGAAAATAAAATTGAAATAGGTATCATTGTTTCAAAGAGATAGTGTACAGAAAAAGACACATTTTTATCTTTTATCCAGACGGCAGACGCAGACGAAGTTGCGTTCAAAAGCTAGTCTATAATTTAATCAGATACCTATGATGTAAGTAGGTGGGTAAGTACCTACCTATCCAGTATCTACGCGGACCGGACACATCCACAACATGAGGGTCATGATCACGAGGGTGGCTGTTCGTTTACTTGCAGATAAATTTTCATTAAGTAATAATTATACCTACCTAATATAAGTATAATCATTACCTATACCAATCGAACTTTACGTGAACAAAGACGCGGGCAAAACGTAATCCATACTTTAATATCATAAATGTGAAAGTAACTCTGTCTGTCTGTTACCTTTTCACGCCCTAACTACTCAACCGATCATCATGAAATTTTGCACACACGTTGTCAGGGATACAAGAAAGGACATAGGATAGGTACTTTTCACCCAGAAAAAGTACTGTTCCGAAGGGGTCTTCTAATAAAAAACTTTTTATTTTCCCATGATTTTTCCACGCGGACAAAGTTGCGGGCACTAAATAAACTAAATAAATAACACAATCAAGTATGCAATTGATTTGGTTAAAACCATGTTAAAATAGATTGTAACTTGCTAAATTCTTTTTTAAATAAATTCATAAACACGTTAAAAGTTAAGTCAATTTTGTGTAGAATCTAGAAAGAGAACCGACAAAAGTTGCCGCTTTATGACAGTGCAAACTAATTTAGACTTTAAACCGTAGAGATTTAGGGCATCATTAGCTACACAAGGAAGCTGCGAGGCAGGCATGTCTAAATTCACTTTGAACTGGAATTTTCACCGCGCGTATGTTTGTTGAAAATTAACTTAAGTGCTCATACTTTTAAGAGCTGAATTTGGTTACACATATCGATACAACTACGCAATTGCGGCGAAAATCAAATAGAGTCAAAAGTTGTTTTTACTACCTATTCTTGATGTCTTCTTAATATTAAATTTTTAAATGTAATGAAATCATCTATGTACATGAAATATTACTTATGTTTATGTATTTACTTTTGATTTACTTAATTATTCTTTTTTCAAATGCAGTAGTCTATTCTATTGGTTAGATTACAATGTCAGATCTATGACTTTACAATTTATGGATAAATATTTTAATATTTATTTCCTTTTTATTGTTTGAGTTTCCTCCAACAAGTCACCTCATTAGGCAAAGTTTGTTGACCAGGCAAAGTTACCTACATTGACGGTACCTAAATTTTTTTTGGGAACTATATTTTCCGTCATCAAAATTTATATTTTGTCATCAACTTGTACCTATCATCTAATTAATAGATCTGTCGGCACGAAATATTTTCATTGTCAATTAAATAAATGGGTCGCCAGGTATGAATTTACAAATTAATGTCAATATATATCTAAAATAATAAATGTATTATCAAAAAATCGTAGTTTGTCCTATAAATAAAACTTTGTTGTGAAAATAATAGATTTGTCCCTTAAATAATAGCTCCGTACTCAAAACAAAATAGTAGCATCTGTCAGCAAATATATCAATTATCGTATCGTCGCCAGATTATGACTTCTTTTTATTTGTTATTTTGTCACCAGTACAGTAGTTACATTTTATTTTTTCGGTTATCAAATAATACAATTCGTTACCAATAACAGTTCAGTTTATAAATTTAATGAAAAAATGTTTAAATAAAGGGGCGGAGCAAAATTCTACTAGATATTTACGTAAATTATACTATATTATAATTTACGTAGTTATTACGTAAATTATAATAAAAAATAAATCAATATAACACCCCAAATAAATAAATACATCCTAGCAATTTACCGGATGTAAATATAGTAAAACAATACCTATGATGTATAATGAACTAGCTGTGTCCGCGGTTCTGCTCGCGTGGTCTCAGTGGTTTGATTTAAATTGCAAGACGCAAGAGTCTTGCAGGCTTAGTCTTGTTCTTGCTTAAATCTTGCAGGGTCAGTCTTGGTCTTGGTCTTGCTACAATTAGGCAGTCTTGGTCTTGGTCTTGGTCTTGCAAAAATGCAAGAACAAGACCAAGACTGCAAGACTTGCAAGACTTTTGGGCAACACTAATCACATTACGTAAATGCAGTTACCATAGTAACGGAATGTTGTTAGAAAAATGTATTAAGAAAGGAAGTTTGTTTTTGTAAAGATTCATTGTGCTTTGGAAATATATTATACTCTGCTAAATAACTGGTTTTGTGAATATGTCAAATTTATATTAACACTAGCGACCCGCCCCGGCTTCGCCCGGGGTGCAATTTTTATATATGTGAACATTCCCCATTTATCCCTCCTTCCATTAGTGAAAACCGAATTAAAATCGGTCTACCCGTTCACGCGTGATGCCGTGACCAAGGGAAATGGGGATTCATTTTTATATATAGAGATATATACTAGCGACCCGCCCCCGGCTTCGCCCGGGATGCATTTTTTATAGATAAGAACATTCCCCGTTTATCCCTCTTTCCATTAGCGAAAACTGAATTAAAATCGGTCTACCCGTTCACGCGTGATGCCGTGACCAGGAGAAATGGGGATTCATTTTTATATATAAGATTAGCGGCCCGCCCCCGGCTTCGCCCGTGGTGCAATTTTTATATACTAAAACATTCCCCGTTTATCCCTCTTTCCATTAGTGAAAACCGAATTAAAATCGGTCTACCCGTTCACGCGTGATGCCGTAACCAAGGGAAATGGGGATTCATTTTTATATATATAGAAGATAGATTACATACGACCGCTCTGACCATGTGGCAGAATGTCAAATAATGAGCTCAATGTACTGAACGGGCGACAGATATAATCAAAGGGGTGACAATGAGGACACGTCACCTTGATGTCGCCGATCGATGGGACTATTTGTCACTGTATTGTCGCGACACCATACTCTTACGAGTATTGTCTTCGTAACAAAATGACATCGTCGTGACAAAAAAAATACCACAATTTTATTGAAGGTCGGGATTATAATGTTCTATCAGTTAATCTATGTCCAATTTAGTTAGTATATTCAAAAAGTATTACCTATGCTTAAGTAATCCTCCTTTCTGCTATCCTAAAAATATTGCTCGTGAGGATGTTACTCTTTCAAAAACGGCTTAATGAATTTAGATGAAAATTGGCACACAGATAGTTTATTACTTGGATTAAAACATAGGATTTTTTTTTTTTTTACTATAGATGGGTTTGCTCTTGACCAGCATCTATCCATATAGGAAGGATGAGGCCGAAGATGGAGCGAGCTCACCCAGAAGATGCCTATTCACTCGAACCTTGAAAAGATTTGGGTTATATGAGCTCTGAAATACAGACGCCGGCAGGGAGTTCCAATCCTTAGCAGTGCGCATCAAAAAAGATGTTTTAAAGCGCTTGGTCCGAATTAGAGGGATTTCGACAAGGTGAGGATGGTAACCAACCGTACGTCTGCATGTCCGATAGAAGAAAAGGGGAAGGCGGTGTGATCTCATGCAGCTCTCGAGCACACTCTCCGAAGTACATCTTATAGAATACACACAGACAGGCAACTTTGCGTCTATGTGCCAGGCTTTGCAGCTTAGTTCTTATTAGTGTATCATCGCCAATGAGCCTCCTAGCTCTGCGATCCACCGAGTTTAAATTTATCCACTCGGTGGATAAAATGTATCCACCGAGGATACTTTTTATTTCGGAAAAAAGTTAGGTTCTTGAAGGATCGTCTAAAAATAAAAAAAAATTAGGCACCACCGTCGTCACAGCAATAAAGATGACAGGTGTTATATCTCTATATATAAAAATGAATCCCTATTTCCCTTGATCACGGCATCACGCGTGAACGGGTAAACCGATTTTAATTCGGTTTTCACTAGTGTAAAGAGGGTTAAACGGGGAATGTTTAAATATATAAAAATTGCACCCCGGGTGAAGCCGGGGGCGAGTCGCTTGTTAATCATATATTTCAACGCGGACGAAGTCCAGGCACCAGCTACTGTTCTTATATACCCAAGTAATACTTTTTGTAATAGGCAAAATAGCCTTTACGACATTTGACTTCAAACGCATCAGCAACGGTCTCCTAATGGTTATTGAATAAACGCGTTTAATAAATATAAATTGTTAATTTGGTTTTTAAAACTAAGTTACCAAGTAAAAATATGTCTTATTTTGCGTCTAAACACTTTTGTGTTTAGTCTAAATAAAATCTTAGTTTATACAGCGGTTACGTTGTTAATTCAGAGCTCGCTTTATCCTTTTTAATCCTTTAAGTTAACCAAGTAGCTCCTGCTTTATAAGACAGTTATTCTATTGCCATTAAAAACGATTCCTAAATAGGTGAAGAGAGCAGTTGAATGCTAAAAACGTCACGTACGGGGCGTCCACGTCCTGAAAATCTTCACTTATTTCGATTCAACCCTGTTTTTAAACTTCCATTTACTGACCATGATCTTAAAAATAAAAGGGTTTATTGTTCATTTTAAAATTCCTCTTAAATGCAGTATTTAATTATCTCTTTAAAAATACTATTAAAAATTTCTATGGGTGCATTTTACTGAGGAGTGAACGTAAATGACGAGCCCGTTGGATGAGTGGTTAGGGTGCTTGCCTTAACGATTTGTTCTAGGGCTCCCGGGTTCGGTTTTCGGAAGGGTCGACTTTGGAAATGAACTTTTCAAAGTTGGCTCTGGTCTGGATGTGGAAAGTAGTGGCAGGGCCCACTACGTTTCGCAGTCATTTGGGCAGCCCGTCTGGCCGCAGTAACCACCCCTTCATAGAAGACCACTGTGAGCAAATGATTCCAGAGCCCATTTTTCTAACGCTTCAGAATCCTACTGTGGTCGGCAGCGCACTTGCAGCACCTGTGGTGTTGCTTGTGTTATAGGCGACGGTAGCCACCTACCATCAAGTAGACCGTCAGCCTGTCTGCCAACCTTAACATAAAACAACAAAAAAAAAACTCTCACGTCGGTGACGGTGAATCGGGTTAACCTGGCTCCACTCGACATTAAACGCTCTCGGATTAGTGACGCATTGAATCGTGTATACTCGGCTCCAGTCCTCGTCAGCCACGTTTTGTTTTCACTTATATCGTGTGGTCGAAAGCACACATCCATTTTTTTTACTAAATCGGTGCACAAATTTTAATTAAGTAAAAGTGTCATGCATTTTTAGATGACAGATTAGATTTTTAGAATTTTTGATGGCCAAGCTACGGTAGCGGCCAACGTAAGGTCGGGGTCGGTGCTGCTGACTCATCGGAAGAGATTCGGCTACCTTTCCCGAAAGCGCAGCGAAAGACGTCCACTCATAAAGTGGACAGACGACCTGGTCGACGGTGCTTCTGATCGGTCCTTGGGGGAATTAGGGCCTCCCCCTAATTCCCCTAAGGACCGATCCTTTTTTCCCTTTTTTAGCAGTGGGCGTCCTACGGCTGACATTATGATGATGATTTTTAGAATAATATTAAAATGAGAAGACATAATATTTTATCATTTTAGTGGCAGAAAACTACTGGTAATGGAATTTGAAAGAAGCAGTTGTGTTTCGGAGCTAGATTAAGGGATGCCAAATCCTTATCTTGTCATTTACCCTTTATCTGCTGCTGAGCCTCTTCGATGAAGTGGATCTTTCCAGCTTACTTGCAGACCTATATTTACTAAAAAAAAAAAAAAAAAACTCAGAGCTATGTAATCGTAACGCTACAGGTATTTATTCCGCAAGAGGCTTTGGATGTCATAGAACTGAATCCAATAAAAAATAATTAATGATTCTCTTAATTTGTATGCCTCGAAATAATACCCTTAACCTTCTCCGTAGCTGCGTGATGAAGCCTTCACTCGGCAGCGATGACGGCCGCCATGTTTTGACGTCATTTGACAGGTCGCAAATATCAATTAAAAGCAGCGTGATACTATTAAATGTACATTTTACGAGAAATAACCCGGATAATGTATGTGAACTAGTGATCATTATTCGGCTTCCAGTTTTCTAACGATCCGTCGAGTTAGCGGCGTAACGTGTTTGTAAATGCATGTATCTTGTTTACCGTTAAACACACGAAAACATGATGGAAATTGAGCGTTGCCCGGATACAAATCTCGTTATACGCCAAGAATAATGGGCCTTTAAAAATCTCATTTGCTTCTAATACGAAGCTGGTAGAGGCAACTCGCTCTCCACAATACTGTTTTGTGAAGCACATATTTTTACTTTGATGTCACAGAATTTTCTTCATTATTGTGTACAACCCGACAGGTATTGCTTAGACAGGTCTATGATTTTGCCTCATAATAAATTATATAATATGCTGGTAACTTTAAATGTGGGAAATCTTTAGAATCCTGTGTTCGGCTTTTAGGGTATTTCAGGGCTAATTTAGTTAGTAATGTATGTTAGTTTTATAAATATATAGTTTTTATGGCGAGCAAATTCATGCACAATTAATTTTATAAAGATTTTAAAACATAACCTAAATTTGTTTATATTGTAAATTATTATGTACATACCAGGTTTGTTTGAACTATCAGCATCAGCATCACTTAAAAACATCACTACAACACACGTTTTCAGTACAACACAATAAATTTTCACTGTTTAAAACTTTTTTCGTTTTTTTATTTTGTCGAATTAGGTACGTGTTTGTTTACATTTTAACTTTTAACCACAGAGCCAATGAACCACAGAGCCATAAACATTACGGAACTTAACCTATTAAGCTACGCCCCGCCTTAACCTCCTAACCTAACCCTTCCAAGTCGGATTTGCTCTCATAGAGGAATCGGCCAGGAGTTTTAGGTTATTAAAAAAAAAAAAAACCACGGAGGTTAAGGCGGGAGCTACGCCCCGCCTTAACCTCCTAACCTAACCCTTCCAAGTCGGATTTGCTCTCATAGAGGAATCGGCCAGGAGTTTTAGGTTATTAAAAAAAAAAAAAACCACGGAGGTTAAGGCGGGAGCTACGCCCCGCCTTAACCTCCTTTTTTTTTTTTTTTTTTTTTTTTTTTTTCGTGGGGAAATCAGCGATCCTGATTCACTGCCAGCAATGGGGTGCTGGCAGGATATGCGGGATTTCTACCCGCTAAAACCCCACGGTGTTCCTTGTCCTCGCACGCGTGAGGCGGGAGAGAGGTGTCAGCGCGAGCATTTCGTCCTGCTCTCCCGCCAGCGATAGCCCAAGTAGGGCGTCTCAATGGTTCATCGGTTAGGGGAGGAATGGTAGACTTCCTCCTCTCCGGGTGACAGAAGTGTGGGAAGACGTGCCGGAACACGGGCACGTCTTTCACCAAGGCCGGGTTAGTAGGTGAGCGGATCCCCATATCCACTCACCCTCCGGCTGATCACGGCGGCGCTTGGAGTTGGCCATATAGCCTCCTCCGCCTGCCGGTTCGTTTTCGACGGATGTCGTCAGCGAGGGCGGCATCTTCCCTCGCCCGCTCCGCCGCCTCTTTCAGCGAGAGGACCTCCTCGCTGAAAGAGATCATGGCCTGCCAGGCCTCTTTGCTTTCGACCATGGACAGAACCACGGTCGGCAGCGAGAGGTCTCCTCCCACAACGGACGTTAGTGTGTCGCGTTGCCGGTCCCATGCCGGGCATTCCGCCAGCGTGTGTTGCGCCGTATCCTCCGGGCCACCGCAGTGGTGGCAAGAGGGTGTGGCCTCTCTTCGGGCAACGTTGCACAGATATCTGCCAAAGCAACCATGCCCCGACAGAATCTGTGCAAGTCTGAACGTGATTACACCCTTCTTGCGCCTGCACCACTGCTCCAGGGCCGGCCTAATGGCCCGGATGGTGCAAACGCCGGCGATAGGTTCGGCGAGCCTCTCGGCCCACCGCACCAGTGCGACTCGTTGCGCCGTACGGCATATTTCCTCCGGCAGGGGACCAGCAACGCCCCGACTGCGAGCTGCCGCTCGACTTTCGTAGACCGAGGACAGAACCTCGGCCTCCAGGTCCCACGGGGGGGTACCCGCCATAACACAGGCGGCATCGCAAGAAATTGTGCGGTAACCACGTATCACCCTGGTCGCCATCACGCGCTGAGATCTTCTCAGGAGTGTGACGTTGTGGCGATCCAGGGCGTCCGCCCACACAGGCGCGCCGTAGAGCGCCATGGAGCGCACCACCCCCGTGAAAAGGCGGCGGCAGCCGACACTCGGTCCGCCCAGATTTGGGAGAAGGCTACCCAACGCCGAGGTAGCCTTAATCAGTTTAGGGCTCGACCGTCGGAAATGCTCATGGAATCGCCACCTGGAGTCCAAGGTGAGCCCCAAGTAGCGCATGTGCACTCCGACGGCGACGTCTACGTTTCCGACTTTTATGTGGGCTTGTTGCGGTGGACCCTTCCGCGGACCATGGAAAAGCATGGCCTCGGATTTTTCGGGAGCCACTCGCAAGCCCAACAACTCGATACGCTTTGCCACGAGAGCGACGCTCACCGTGGCCAAGCTCGACACGTCCTTATAGTCGTCTGCACACGCGACGACCAGCGTGTCGTCGGCGTAACAGACGACGTGTACGTCCGGTGGAAGGGCGCCTCTCAGCGCCCAGTCAAAACCAAGGTTCCACAAGAGCGGTCCTAAGACCGACCCCTGCGGAACGCCACAGGACATGGTCCTTTCAAGGACTGTCCCGTCTCGGCGAGGACAGAGGATCTTTCGATCTTTCAGGTAGTCTCCGACAATCAGCTGGAGATACCGGGGCAATCGGTGGTATCGAAGCGCCTCCGTAATGCAGCTGAAGGGGAGGGTGTTGAAGGCGTTCGAGATGTCTAAAGACACCGCCAACGCCACTCCTCCCCTTTCCACGGTCTCCTGCGCGATGGTCTTGAGGCGCAGGATGGCGTCGATCGTCGACCGACCCGCGCGAAAACCGAACTGATTGTCGGAGAGACCTGGTCCCGCCGAGTCCAAAAATCCGGTAATGCGGCGGGCAATTATTCTTTCGAATAACTTGCCCGCCTCGTCGAGTAGCACAATTGGCCTGTATCCAGAAGGAGAGTCCGCGGGGCGTCCCTCCTTCCTTAACAGGACCAATTTGCCCTCCTTCCAAATTCGGGGAAAGGACCCCGCTCGCAGGGCAGAGTCGAAGACGGCCCGCCAACGATCCGCCAACTCGCCCGACGCCAGGACCCAGGCACGACCGGGTATGCCATCTGGACCGGGGGCGGTACTCTTACCGCTAAGACGACCTATGGCCTCCTCTAATTCTCCGCTGGAGATCGGCGGAGCTCCGTCTTCGTCGCCGGTCGCCGCGGTCGCTCGACCGCCCATGGGCGGTGGAGTGTGCTCCCCCTGTTCGGGGAACAGTGTGCAGAGCACGACACGTAAGAACTCTGGGTCCAGCGTTTCGGCCACGGGTGGACCGTGCGAGCCGAGCTTGGCCCTGGCGGCGCGATAAGGGCGGCCCCACGGGTCTCGGTCGAGAGACTCGAGCATCCGCTCGCGAGACCGTGCTTTCGCCTCCCGGATTGCGATTTGAAGCGCTTTCCGGGCCCCTCGATATTCATCGTAAAGTCGCGCCTCCAGCTCGGGGTCGTTGACCCTGCGCCTGCGGCACCTGGCGTACTTGCGGCGGGCAGCTACGCACGTGGCACGAAGTTCTGCCACTTCGTCGCACCACCAGTGCACCTGTCGGCGATGCGGACGGGGCCCGGCACGCGGCATGGCGGCATCGCACACGGCGGTCATGGCGACGCGCATGTCGAGCGCCTGGTCTTCGACCGGCTTGACCTCCCCGGACTCTCGCGATGCCCAATCTTGGACAATCGCCGCCTCGATGAGGAGGTCCTTGTCCAATTTCGCCAGGGCCCAGCGTGGGAATCGCCGGGAACGTCCACCCCGACACCGCGAAGGCAGATCTTCCGCGCGCGAGGAGCCGGCTATCTCTATCCGGATGTACCTATGGTCCGAGAGGGTCTCGACGCCCTCCAGCACGCCCCAAACGCGGACACGATCGGCGATGGCCCGACTGGCGAACGATATGTCCACTATCGAGCCACCGTTTTGCCGAACGCAGGTGTTAACCGTGCCGCGATTGAGGATCACTAGCCCTGCGGAGGCTAAAAAATCCACGACGGCGTCGCCTCGTGCGCCCGAAACGGGACAGCCCCACGCCGTGGACTTTGCGTTGAGATCCCCCAGGACCAAGACCGGGAGTCGCGAACGCAGTGTCGCTCTCTCCAGGTTGCCGAGAAAGACCTCGAACTCGGCTAGAGCGCGGTTAGGGGAGAAGTAAACTCCGATTAGCAAAACCGCGCCCCACTCGACTGCGACAAATCCTTGGCCTCTCTCGGCCACCCGGAGAGGGGCAGAACCGGCTGCACCCACGATCGCGACCGTGGACGCAGAGTCCGATGCCCAGTTAGGGCGGGGCGGTACAAAATACGGCTCCGCCGCCACCGCAACGTCGATCGACCACTGCGCCATGGACTGTAGGAGGAGATCCTGAGCCGCAGCGCAGTGGTTGATGTTTGCTTGGAGGAGACGGACGTAAGGGACGTGGTCCATTACGGGGCCGTTTCCATCTCCTCCTCGCGTGAAGCGTTATCCGCGGCGGCGGATATACCGCCCGCCTTGGCATTTTTCTTACCCTTGTTGGTGGGAGCTTTACAGCCTCGACTGCCAACCGGGTGGTCCGCCCGTTTTTTCGCTGCGGCGCATGGACCACAGTGGGGGGGATTCGAGCATTGGAAAGCCTTGTGGCCTTCCTTGCCACAGCGAAAGCACGCTCCGCTGCGATCTTCCTCCGCTTGGCACCTGGGGGCCACGTGCCCGGCCTGGAGACACCGGTAGCACCTAAGTTGGCGCTGGGGCAGCACTTTAACTTGTGCCGACACCCAGCCAACCAAAAGCCGCCTGCCGTCGGCGACTTTCTTGGCGCTCTCCACCGGGCACGAGACCCACAGGCAGCCCATTCCCAGTGGGCCGGCGCGGATCTCCCCGGTCTTTATAGTGTCTCGGGGGCAACCGCCCACGCGAGACACGGCCTCCGCGACTTCCTCCGCCGAGACGGAGTCGTCGAGCCCGGAAATGCGCATTTCGGCGCACTTCCGGGGTGTCGTCACCTTAACGACGCCCGGCTCAAAGAATTGGCGGAGCTTATTCGCCAGCGCTTCTGCCGCACCGCCATTGTCCTTGCCCGGGATTTCGAGCACCCGGGCGCCCGCCTTCGATGTTCGTATGTGAAGGGAGCCGATGCCAATGGAGGGGAGGTCAAGCCTCCTCCTCGCTTCCCTCAAGACGCTCCCATAGTCTGCGCCCTTATTGGCGGCCTCGGGCCCCAGGGTGACGACAACGGCCGCGGAGCGCGGCGGGCGGAGCTTCCTCCTGGCCTCGTCGCTGGCCTTAGCCTTGGCAGCAGGTTTGCTGGCCTTAGCAGCGGGCTTGGGAGCGACGGTCGCTCTCTTTTTGCCCTTAGCCTTCCGCCCCACCACCAGAGACCACGGTACCTCCGTGGGAGCTGGGGCGGGCGGCGCCTTTGGGGCTGGGGCTTTTTTGGCCCTCGGCTGTGAAGCGGGCGGCGCCCTGGCAGACGGTGCCCTTGCAGGCGGTGCCTTCGGAGAGGACAACGACTCCTCCCTTCTCTTGTCCGCCGCAAGCGGCGGCCTCATCCGCTTCTCCGGGAGAAGACGATCCTCCAGTCCGGCGAAGCGGGCATCTATACGGCGCGAGAAGACTTCTAGCGCCTCGCGCAACGCCTCTTCGACCGGCGTCGAGACGCTGGCTGCCGGAGCTGGAGCCGGAGCCCCCTTAGAGATGGTGGCTCGCAGCTCGCGCATCTCCTTCTCCACCACTTCCATTCTGCCCCTGAGGCGGGCGTTATCGGCTCGAAGGGCCGCCGACTCCTCGCTCACGGTGCGGAGGACGAGCTCGTCCATTATCGCCGTGAGCGAGTCCACTGACCGGTTTAGGACCGCGATGAATGTTCCCTTCAGATTGCCCGAGGTTTTGGCAACCCGAGCAATGTTTTGCAGGTCCTCTCTTGCGCGGTCCCTTAGCACTTCCGACGGCAGTGATAACGGCGTCGGCTCCTCCGACGGCGAGGCGAACCATTGGGCGCGCTGGCGCGACATTGCGTCGGCAAGCTCCTGTTCGGCTCGCAGCCGGAGCTCCTCCCTCTTGAGCGCCAGGCGCTCGGTTTTCGCCTTGGCGCTCTCCTTCGCCTTCTTGGGCGGACCCTGTTTGGATTGTGAGTCCGAGTCGGAGTGCGAGTCTCCTCCTTCCTCCTTCCTCTTCTTCTTCCTGGAGGGGACTGAGTTGGCGGAGCGAAAACTCGACGCCGACATCTCTGAGTCCCCCCTTTCCACGTCGCTCGAAAACGGTGAGGCCGTTCTGCTTAGTCCTTCTGCGTCGGACGTCTTGGACGCCCGCCGCACCGACAGCCGGTCGAGCAGCACGACCGGTTGTCTCGCCTTTACATCATCGAGTGTGCCGGTAGTCCATTTCTCATCAACCGGCCCGGATACCGGTTGACGCCGTTGGCCAGACGGAGCGCATTGGCCGCTCGTAACCAATTTCTCACTCGGAGCCCGAGCTAGCTCCGAGCGCCCAGCGTCAGTGGGATCGCATGACATAACTATATTGCGTTTGTCCGACATTTCATATTTATATGGGAGGATTACCTACGGCCCTTTCCCAAGGGACCGTAGGTGCGCTTGGGACTGGGCACCCCCCAGCCACTCAACCCCTCGGCACGCAAACCTTGGGTTTGGGGTGATTTTTTATAGTGGTTTTCTTCCACGCGGTCCGACGCTCAGTGCGCCGGACCCCCGGCCTCGCAGATCGCGAGGTTACGAGTTGCCCGACGGTGACCTAGGTCACGCGCCGCGCCCGTGGACCTTGCAGGTCCACCGAACCACGAGCCGAAGCTCCGCTGACCCATCGCTGGGCCCCTTCCAGAGCGCCGGTGCGTTCGCACCGAGCACACCTTCTTCTGGGCGACAGCTCCGGACTTCTCTAATAAGAAGCCACGGCTTCGCCCACAAGGGTGATTTTTTATAGAGGTTTTCTTCCTCGCGGTCCGCCTAGAATAGGCAGGACCCTCGGCTCCCCGAAGGGAGTTACGAGATAAGCAGCGGTGCAGACAGAACTGCGTCCGGCTGTGCACTAAAGCACACACCGGACCCGCTGTTGTGTGCTTTCTTAGTTCCCCATTGGCAATCCGATCACCTAGGCCCGCATCGGTGGTGGCCCCTACCTACACACTCTATCCACCCTAGCCATCACCTAACCCAACCTAACCCTAAATCGATCGGATTGCCAATGGGTTAAGCCCCCTCACCACGACAAGGTCTTAGCACACCTAGAGGGGGTCCCGCCTTAACCTCCTAACCTAACCCTTCCAAGTCGGATTTGCTCTCATAGAGGAATCGGCCAGGAGTTTTAGGTTATTAAAAAAAAAAAAACCACGGAGGTTAAGGCGGGAGCTACGCCCCGCCTTAACCTCCTAACCTAACCCTTCCAAGTCGGATTTGCTCTCATAGAGGAATCGGCCAGGAGTTTTAGGTTATTAAAAAAAAAAAAACCACGGAGGTTAAGGCGGGAGCTACGCCCCGCCTTAACCTCCTAACCTAACCCTTCCAAGTCGGATTTGCTCTCATAGAGGAATCGGCCAGGAGTTTTAGGTTATTAAAAAAAAAAAAACCACGGAGGTTAAGGCGGGAGCTACGCCCCGCCTTAACCTCCTAACCTAACCCTTCCAAGTCGGATTTGCTCTCATAGAGGAATCGGCCAGGAGTTTTAGGTTATTAAAAAAAAAAAAAACCACGGAGGTTAAGGCGGGAGCTACGCCCCGCCTTAACCTCCTTTTTTTTTTTTTTTTTTTTTTTCGTGGGGAAATCAGCGATCCTGATTCACTGCCAGCAATGGGGTGCTGGCAGGATATGCGGGATTTCTACCCGCTAAAACCCCACGGTGTTCCTTGTCCTCGCACGCGTGAGGCGGGAGAGAGGTGTCAGCGCGAGCATTTCGTCCTGCTCTCCCGCCAGCGATAGCCCAAGTAGGGCGTCTCAATGGTTCATCGGTTAGGGGAGGAATGGTAGACTTCCTCCTCTCCGGGTGACAGAAGTGTGGGAAGACGTGCCGGAACACGGGCACGTCTTTCACCAAGGCCGGGTTAGTAGGTGAGCGGATCCCCATATCCACTCACCCTCCGGCTGATCACGGCGGCGCTTGGAGTTGGCCATATAGCCTCCTCCGCCTGCCGGTTCGTTTTCGACGGATGTCGTCAGCGAGGGCGGCATCTTCCCTCGCCCGCTCCGCCGCCTCTTTCAGCGAGAGGACCTCCTCGCTGAAAGAGATCATGGCCTGCCAGGCCTCTTTGCTTTCGACCATGGACAGAACCACGGTCGGCAGCGAGAGGTCTCCTCCCACAACGGACGTTAGTGTGTCGCGTTGCCGGTCCCATGCCGGGCATTCCGCCAGCGTGTGTTGCGCCGTATCCTCCGGGCCACCGCAGTGGTGGCAAGAGGGTGTGGCCTCTCTTCGGGCAACGTTGCACAGATATCTGCCAAAGCAACCATGCCCCGACAGAATCTGTGCAAGTCTGAACGTGATTACACCCTTCTTGCGCCTGCACCACTGCTCCAGGGCCGGCCTAATGGCCCGGATGGTGCAAACGCCGGCGATAGGTTCGGCGAGCCTCTCGGCCCACCGCACCAGTGCGACTCGTTGCGCCGTACGGCATATTTCCTCCGGCAGGGGACCAGCAACGCCCCGACTGCGAGCTGCCGCTCGACTTTCGTAGACCGAGGACAGAACCTCGGCCTCCAGGTCCCACGGGGGGGTACCCGCCATAACACAGGCGGCATCGCAAGAAATTGTGCGGTAACCACGTATCACCCTGGTCGCCATCACGCGCTGAGATCTTCTCAGGAGTGTGACGTTGTGGCGATCCAGGGCGTCCGCCCACACAGGCGCGCCGTAGAGCGCCATGGAGCGCACCACCCCCGTGAAAAGGCGGCGGCAGCCGACACTCGGTCCGCCCAGATTTGGGAGAAGGCTACCCAACGCCGAGGTAGCCTTAATCAGTTTAGGGCTCGACCGTCGGAAATGCTCATGGAATCGCCACCTGGAGTCCAAGGTGAGCCCCAAGTAGCGCATGTGCACTCCGACGGCGACGTCTACGTTTCCGACTTTTATGTGGGCTTGTTGCGGTGGACCCTTCCGCGGACCATGGAAAAGCATGGCCTCGGATTTTTCGGGAGCCACTCGCAAGCCCAACAACTCGATACGCTTTGCCACGAGAGCGACGCTCACCGTGGCCAAGCTCGACACGTCCTTATAGTCGTCTGCACACGCGACGACCAGCGTGTCGTCGGCGTAACAGACGACGTGTACGTCCGGTGGAAGGGCGCCTCTCAGCGCCCAGTCAAAACCAAGGTTCCACAAGAGCGGTCCTAAGACCGACCCCTGCGGAACGCCACAGGACATGGTCCTTTCAAGGACTGTCCCGTCTCGGCGAGGACAGAGGATCTTTCGATCTTTCAGGTAGTCTCCGACAATCAGCTGGAGATACCGGGGCAATCGGTGGTATCGAAGCGCCTCCGTAATGCAGCTGAAGGGGAGGGTGTTGAAGGCGTTCGAGATGTCTAAAGACACCGCCAACGCCACTCCTCCCCTTTCCACGGTCTCCTGCGCGATGGTCTTGAGGCGCAGGATGGCGTCGATCGTCGACCGACCCGCGCGAAAACCGAACTGATTGTCGGAGAGACCTGGTCCCGCCGAGTCCAAAAATCCGGTAATGCGGCGGGCAATTATTCTTTCGAATAACTTGCCCGCCTCGTCGAGTAGCACAATTGGCCTGTATCCAGAAGGAGAGTCCGCGGGGCGTCCCTCCTTCCTTAACAGGACCAATTTGCCCTCCTTCCAAATTCGGGGAAAGGACCCCGCTCGCAGGGCAGAGTCGAAGACGGCCCGCCAACGATCCGCCAACTCGCCCGACGCCAGGACCCAGGCACGACCGGGTATGCCATCTGGACCGGGGGCGGTACTCTTACCGCTAAGACGACCTATGGCCTCCTCTAATTCTCCGCTGGAGATCGGCGGAGCTCCGTCTTCGTCGCCGGTCGCCGCGGTCGCTCGACCGCCCATGGGCGGTGGAGTGTGCTCCCCCTGTTCGGGGAACAGTGTGCAGAGCACGACACGTAAGAACTCTGGGTCCAGCGTTTCGGCCACGGGTGGACCGTGCGAGCCGAGCTTGGCCCTGGCGGCGCGATAAGGGCGGCCCCACGGGTCTCGGTCGAGAGACTCGAGCATCCGCTCGCGAGACCGTGCTTTCGCCTCCCGGATTGCGATTTGAAGCGCTTTCCGGGCCCCTCGATATTCATCGTAAAGTCGCGCCTCCAGCTCGGGGTCGTTGACCCTGCGCCTGCGGCACCTGGCGTACTTGCGGCGGGCAGCTACGCACGTGGCACGAAGTTCTGCCACTTCGTCGCACCACCAGTGCACCTGTCGGCGATGCGGACGGGGCCCGGCACGCGGCATGGCGGCATCGCACACGGCGGTCATGGCGACGCGCATGTCGAGCGCCTGGTCTTCGACCGGCTTGACCTCCCCGGACTCTCGCGATGCCCAATCTTGGACAATCGCCGCCTCGATGAGGAGGTCCTTGTCCAATTTCGCCAGGGCCCAGCGTGGGAATCGCCGGGAACGTCCACCCCGACACCGCGAAGGCAGATCTTCCGCGCGCGAGGAGCCGGCTATCTCTATCCGGATGTACCTATGGTCCGAGAGGGTCTCGACGCCCTCCAGCACGCCCCAAACGCGGACACGATCGGCGATGGCCCGACTGGCGAACGATATGTCCACTATCGAGCCACCGTTTTGCCGAACGCAGGTGTTAACCGTGCCGCGATTGAGGATCACTAGCCCTGCGGAGGCTAAAAAATCCACGACGGCGTCGCCTCGTGCGCCCGAAACGGGACAGCCCCACGCCGTGGACTTTGCGTTGAGATCCCCCAGGACCAAGACCGGGAGTCGCGAACGCAGTGTCGCTCTCTCCAGGTTGCCGAGAAAGACCTCGAACTCGGCTAGAGCGCGGTTAGGGGAGAAGTAAACTCCGATTAGCAAAACCGCGCCCCACTCGACTGCGACAAATCCTTGGCCTCTCTCGGCCACCCGGAGAGGGGCAGAACCGGCTGCACCCACGATCGCGACCGTGGACGCAGAGTCCGATGCCCAGTTAGGGCGGGGCGGTACAAAATACGGCTCCGCCGCCACCGCAACGTCGATCGACCACTGCGCCATGGACTGTAGGAGGAGATCCTGAGCCGCAGCGCAGTGGTTGATGTTTGCTTGGAGGAGACGGACGTAAGGGACGTGGTCCATTACGGGGCCGTTTCCATCTCCTCCTCGCGTGAAGCGTTATCCGCGGCGGCGGATATACCGCCCGCCTTGGCATTTTTCTTACCCTTGTTGGTGGGAGCTTTACAGCCTCGACTGCCAACCGGGTGGTCCGCCCGTTTTTTCGCTGCGGCGCATGGACCACAGTGGGGGGGATTCGAGCATTGGAAAGCCTTGTGGCCTTCCTTGCCACAGCGAAAGCACGCTCCGCTGCGATCTTCCTCCGCTTGGCA
The DNA here is from genome assembly GCA_910589475.2 of Bembecia ichneumoniformis. NCBI lineage: Eukaryota > Metazoa > Arthropoda > Insecta > Lepidoptera > Sesiidae > Bembecia > Bembecia ichneumoniformis. Next base: position 1,901,678 of record OU342537.1, on the reverse strand, counting down.
CCTGGGGGCCACGTGCCCGGCCTGGAGACACCGGTAGCACCTAAGTTGGCGCTGGGGCAGCACTTTAACTTGTGCCGACACCCAGCCAACCAAAAGCCGCCTGCCGTCGGCGACCTTCTTGGCGCTCTCCACCGGGCACGAGACCCACAGGCAGCCCATTCCCAGTGGGCCGGCGCGGATCTCCCCGGTCTTTATAGTGTCTCGGGGGCAACCGCCCACGCGAGACACGGCCTCCGCGACTTCCTCCGCCGAGACGGAGTCGTCGAGCCCGGAAATGCGCATTTCGGCGCACTTCCGGGGTGTCGTCACCTTAACGACGCCCGGCTCAAAGAATTGGCGGAGCTTATTCGCCAGCGCTTCTGCCGCACCGCCATTGTCCTTGCCCGGGATTTCGAGCACCCGGGCGCCCGCCTTCGATGTTCGTATGTGAAGGGAGCCGATGCCAATGGAGGGGAGGTCAAGCCTCCTCCTCGCTTCCCTCAAGACGCTCCCATAGTCTGCGCCCTTATTGGCGGCCTCGGGCCCCAGGGTGACGACAACGGCCGCGGAGCGCGGCGGGCGGAGCTTCCTCCTGGCCTCGTCGCTGGCCTTAGCCTTGGCAGCAGGTTTGCTGGCCTTAGCAGCGGGCTTGGGAGCGACGGTCGCTCTCTTTTTGCCCTTAGCCTTCCGCCCCACCACCAGAGACCACGGTACCTCCGTGGGAGCTGGGGCGGGCGGCGCCTTTGGGGCTGGGGCTTTTTTGGCCCTCGGCTGTGAAGCGGGCGGCGCCCTGGCAGACGGTGCCCTTGCAGGCGGTGCCTTCGGAGAGGACAACGACTCCTCCCTTCTCTTGTCCGCCGCAAGCGGCGGCCTCATCCGCTTCTCCGGGAGAAGACGATCCTCCAGTCCGGCGAAGCGGGCATCTATACGGCGCGAGAAGACTTCTAGCGCCTCGCGCAACGCCTCTTCGACCGGCGTCGAGACGCTGGCTGCCGGAGCTGGAGCCGGAGCCCCCTTAGAGATGGTGGCTCGCAGCTCGCGCATCTCCTTCTCCACCACTTCCATTCTGCCCCTGAGGCGGGCGTTATCGGCTCGAAGGGCCGCCGACTCCTCGCTCACGGTGCGGAGGACGAGCTCGTCCATTATCGCCGTGAGCGAGTCCACTGACCGGTTTAGGACCGCGATGAATGTTCCCTTCAGATTGCCCGAGGTTTTGGCAACCCGAGCAATGTTTTGCAGGTCCTCTCTTGCGCGGTCCCTTAGCACTTCCGACGGCAGTGATAACGGCGTCGGCTCCTCCGACGGCGAGGCGAACCATTGGGCGCGCTGGCGCGACATTGCGTCGGCAAGCTCCTGTTCGGCTCGCAGCCGGAGCTCCTCCCTCTTGAGCGCCAGGCGCTCGGTTTTCGCCTTGGCGCTCTCCTTCGCCTTCTTGGGCGGACCCTGTTTGGATTGTGAGTCCGAGTCGGAGTGCGAGTCTCCTCCTTCCTCCTTCCTCTTCTTCTTCCTGGAGGGGACTGAGTTGGCGGAGCGAAAACTCGACGCCGACATCTCTGAGTCCCCCCTTTCCACGTCGCTCGAAAACGGTGAGGCCGTTCTGCTTAGTCCTTCTGCGTCGGACGTCTTGGACGCCCGCCGCACCGACAGCCGGTCGAGCAGCACGACCGGTTGTCTCGCCTTTACATCATCGAGTGTGCCGGTAGTCCATTTCTCATCAACCGGCCCGGATACCGGTTGACGCCGTTGGCCAGACGGAGCGCATTGGCCGCTCGTAACCAATTTCTCACTCGGAGCCCGAGCTAGCTCCGAGCGCCCAGCGTCAGTGGGATCGCATGACATAACTATATTGCGTTTGTCCGACATTTCATATTTATATGGGAGGATTACCTACGGCCCTTTCCCAAGGGACCGTAGGTGCGCTTGGGACTGGGCACCCCCCAGCCACTCAACCCCTCGGCACGCAAACCTTGGGTTTGGGGTGATTTTTTATAGTGGTTTTCTTCCACGCGGTCCGACGCTCAGTGCGCCGGACCCCCGGCCTCGCAGATCGCGAGGTTACGAGTTGCCCGACGGTGACCTAGGTCACGCGCCGCGCCCGTGGACCTTGCAGGTCCACCGAACCACGAGCCGAAGCTCCGCTGACCCATCGCTGGGCCCCTTCCAGAGCGCCGGTGCGTTCGCACCGAGCGCACCTTCTTCTGGGCGACAGCTCCGGACTTCTCTAATAAGAAGCCACGGCTTCGCCCACAAGGGTGATTTTTTATAGAGGTTTTCTTCCTCGCGGTCCGCCTAGAATAGGCAGGACCCTCGGCTCCCCGAAGGGAGTTACGAGATAAGCAGCGGTGCAGACAGAACTGCGTCCGGCTGTGCACTAAAGCACACACCGGACCCGCTGTTGTGTGCTTTCTTAGTTCCCCATTGGCAATCCGATCACCTAGGCCCGCATCGGTGGTGGCCCCTACCTACACACTCTATCCACCCTAGCCATCACCTAACCCAACCTAACCCTAAATCGATCGGATTGCCAATGGGTTAAGCCCCCTCACCACGACAAGGTCTTAGCACACCTAGAGGGGGGCGCCTTAACCTCCTAACCTAACCCTTCCAAGTCGGATTTGCTCTCATAGAAGTATCGAGCAGGAGAATTGTGAAAATCTTTTCATAATATGCCACTGACACTCAATACGTTGAGTATGGGTTCCATCTACTCCAACAAATGGATTTATCCACTATAATTATTAAACACTATATATTAAAAGTAGTCTATGTCAAAGAAACTAACCGAATGATAACACAGAGTACTAATACTAAGTGAATAAGCACTATTTATTTATTACTCTATGTCTGATATAAATACAATATAAACAATGTCAGATAGTTTTAAAATTTTTATAAAATTAATTGTGAATGAATTTCCTCACTATAAAAACTATATTTTTAAAAAACTAACATCAATTGCTAAGTAATCTTGCTTCCAAACACTTTATACGCCTTCTATACTACTGGTATGTACATAATAATTTACAATATAAACAAATTTAGGTTATGTTTTAAAATCTTTATAAAATTAATTGTGCATGAATTTGCTCGCCATAAAAACTATATATTTATAAAACTAACATACATTACTAACTAAATTAGCCCTGAAATATCCTAAAAGCCGAACACAGGATTCTAAAGCCAACCCTTAAATGTAACTAAAACGCTTTAACTAAAATTTTAAATAAACAAAAGGTGCTTAACTACTCGAATTCTATTGTTGTTTAATAGGTACCAAAGTTATCTCTTTCGGAGATTCTAGGAACGTTTGTGATACAATCCTTAAATACAAATAAGTGCCCAGCCGCGTCTGTCTCAAGCACTACTCAACGGGTTTTCATGCGGTTCTCATCTATCAACAGAGAGATTCCTGAGGAATCTATAGGATTTATTCTTTAAGGTTTTATCCTTAAGTTCCTGAGGGTTTGCAAATTGGAGCATACTATGTACAGGTGTATCACCAAGCAGTTCTACCCAAATCCCATAGATGTCGCCGCTTCACCTAATTCTATTGTAGTGTAATAGATGGCGCCATTAATAGTGCTATATTTTTTACTAGCAACTCGGCCACACTTCGCTGCGGGCCATACGGCGGCGGGCGGCGGTACTGGACACTGCTTATATGTAATACTATTTATCGTAGCGTGATGTTATATAGCCTATAGCCTTCCTCGATAAATGGACTATTCAAAACAAGAAGAACAGAATACCTCTGTGAAATAACAGCACGTGTGCTGTTGCGAGTGAGTAAGTGATGCCAGAGCCCATTTTCCTATCCAACGCTTTATTTCGGCAGCGCACTTGCAGCAGCTGTGGCGTTGCTTGTGTTACAGGCGACGGCAGGTACCTACCATCAAGTGGACTGTCAGCCCATCTGCCGATCTTAACATTAAAAGAAAAGAGAAAAAAAAAGATATTTATTTGTGTCAATCCATTATGAAATTTATTGTATTTAGATATTTACATAATGGAACACCTCGTTTCTCAACAATTTGACTCATGGCCATTCAGCGTAAGTAAAAAAAACTATATGTAGTTACTCCAAGTTGTGGAAGCAAAGTAAATTATTCCAAACACTTCCGCATGCTAAGTCGTACCACAAATCACGTTAGTGTAAAGCCCGCATTATGCCGACAATTTAAATATATATTGAGTTTTGACAACTATCGTCCTTGGAATAACGGGCTGTCCTTGCGTCGTGGTCATTAGCATATTTATAATTTGAGGCCGTATTTTATGATTACATGTAACGAAAAGACCGAATGCATTATTTGAAGTATGTTAGTAATTGGCAATATTATTATTAGAAATAAAAAACGTGCACGGTTCTGAATGGAAAAAGATGAGTTTGTAAAATCTAGATTATAAAATGTCTTGGTAGACAAAACGTCTAGAATGTCCATGACCTCCATGGTTGAGAAAAGATCTAAGTTTGCAAAAGAGATAATATTATAAGATAAGATTGAAGAGATTAAGATGTTTCGTAATTTCGACACTTTTTTTTATTTTTTATTATTATTATTACAGAATCAACAGCTCTCAATTACTTATAATTATAATAGAAAATTATTCTTTCCTTAAATTAAAGCCAATAACAGATTCATACTTCATATTACAATATTTTGTATACAAGTATCGCTTAAAACGGAAACAGATAAGTAATTTTAGAATAAGAAACATTTAGAGGAAAAAAAAACATTTAAAGAAAAAAAAAATTACAATTTAAAAAAAAAAATTAATAAGTCAACAAGATCATTAAAAAAAATATTATGAGAAACAAAAAGGAATTCAGAAAAATGTTGAAAATAGTGAATTGAACCGATAACAAGCATGCATTCGAAAATATGTAAGTTTTTATGTGTGTGAATGTAATTTTATATGTGTGTGTTTATGAATGAGTAGTGCTAGTGTGTGTAGCATTATCTGTGTGTTCCACCTTTAAGAGCTAAAGCTAAGTTCGTAAAATTCGCCATTGTATTACTGCGGTGGAGTACGGGCTTCGAATAGTATCCTCACATCCCAACCCGTGGGTGCCGTAGAAATCAACTAAGGGAAAACCCATCAAAGGGTGGGCAGCTGTACTCTTTGCTGACAATTACATTAAATTGCGCTCGTCAACCCGCCTGCCAAACATGGCGAGTATTGGGCAAACACGCTATGATTGACATGAACACGACCACCCAATCTCCGGCGGTCTCGCTATTTCTGGCTACAGTAGCGGTCATGGTAACGGCGGGGCAGGTGGTGCTAAGAATCATCGGAAAAGATCTGGCTACCAGTTCCGAAAGCGCAGCGTAAGACGTCCACCTCCAGGGTGGACAGATAAGGGGTGCGAATCGACGGTAGATCCAGGCTCGTTCTGACAAGTCCTATTGGAAAATTATGGGGGAGGCTTATGTTTAGCAGTGGACGTCCTGCGGCTGAGATGATGAATCGGCGACGATGACAACCTAACTTCAAGAGGTCGTCGGTTTTCTTCCCACCCTTTAACACAAAAAAAAAGAATTGAAATGGTTACCTCAACTCTATCTATTTATGGTAAAATAGATATAAAAATATAGATTCGTGCATTTAAGGCTAAAAAGTCCTTAAATATCTTCATTTTGGTAAACCACCGAGAAATGTAAACGAAGCCAATTTGTAAACGAAGCCAATTCGTAATAGTTATGAGGTCTCCGTGTCTATAGTATAACAAGGCAAAAATATTGATTCTTTGAGTTTTCTTGTGCATCTTTATTATGAATAAAGCCAATTCAAGCATTTGGCAGAACAAATGATGTGGAGTTCCAGACCGGAAATTCCATTTGAAATATCAAAGGGAACATAATATTACAAACGCTCTGGAATAATGTAGGTCAGTTTAGTTAGTCGAGTGTAGCACGAGGCAAAATTGTGAGTCAATTCATATCAAAGTGTAAGGGTAATCGGTGAAATGGCAAAATTTAAACACACTTGAAAGATGCTCCGCTGGCTGTAAACAGATGTAAATTAAAAATGCACAACGAAGGAAATTTAAGCGAAACGAAACGCTAACAGTGTTTACCACAACTGGGAATTGCGAGGACAAACAGTGTAGCTAATAAAATTCCGGAATATCTCGCGATAGGATTCCAAACTTTACTTTATTCAATAGAAACGAATGGACATGTCAGGGAAAACTAAGGCTCTGGAGTGTATATTTATATTACGAAACTTATCGTCAGCTAGGCTGACGGTACACTTGATGTTAGATGGCTACCGTCTGGCTACCGTCGCTATAACACAAGCAACGCTACAGATGCTGCAATTACGCTGTCGACCATACTAGGATTAATTAATTATATATATTAAGGATGGGGAAATGGGCTCTGCCATCTCCTACTCACTCACCGAAACACAACAGCACATATGCTGCTATTTCACGGTGGTCTTATTAACTTCAATGGAAAATACTAATAGTCCTAGTGCTGGGTTCTAGGAAGTCAAGTATTTAAGTTTTAACGGTCATCTATACACTGACCTTGAATGAAAATTCATTTTAATTTTTTTTAAATAAAAAAGTAAATAATTATTAAAGTTTTTTTTTACCTATTTCTGTCGCGATAAATTATATAAATTTTGATAACATTTTAAACTAAAGAAGTATAGTTAAGCTAACAAACGCTAAATACTAAAAATATCCATTGTTTAATGAAGATGTTACAAGAAATAGACAAGAATCAGTCTCGCTCGAGAAGTCGAAAAGTGCAGAAGTGAAGTGCAGTGATGTGATGTACTTTCTCTTCTAACACGGACTACACCACTGAAGATGTCAACCGCAGTTGTTGACGAAACGTTTGGAAGAATTTCCAACAGACCTGGGCCATCATCCCGGAAACCCACAACTCATATCAGAAAACTGTAACTACAATAAAAAAAGTAGGTACATTACCCGTTAACAATAGTTTTGAAGCATACTTGTGACAAAAATGGAGGAATATGATTCCTCACAAATTGCCGATGCATCCGCGTCCGCGTGACGTCATTCGGACCTAAAAATACAGTTAACAAACCTGACAGGTGTGCCACGAGATTACGTCACTAAAATGGCGGCGTAATCTCAAGTAATTTGCGCGGTTTACACTTAAACAGGACAACATTATTGAACTTACCTTATTCTTTGAGATATCGTGAAGTGCTGAATTTTATATCCTCAAATAGACAAAGAGCCAATGTCTATGAATTTATTATTGGCGGAAGCCATCGCAGTGGACCGTTGAGTAAACAGGGAAAGGGAATTTGCATACAGCGAGTGTTCACTCACGAGGTTCGGAATTGAGTTTCCCCATCTCATATTCAAACTCAATATGGTTTCCGTTCACACCTTTCGATCTGATTGTTGAGGCCGTGCCATTTTCTTTGCGAATGTTATTTCAAAAGGTTAAACGTGGAACTCCCCCAACTTCAGCACATTTAGTTTGTCGTATAGTTGGGTTCTGATGGCTTAATGCATTTAAAAAACTTTTTTATGCAAATGTAAATGAGAGATAGGTGAATAGAATTTTTTTTATTGTTAAGATCGGCAGACAGGCTAACAGTCCATTGATGGTAGGTGGCTACCGTCGCTTATAACACTAGCAACGTCGCGGGTGCTGCAAGTGTTCTGACGACCACAGTAGGGTTAAGGATATGGGTTTGGGTAGGAAAATGGGCTCTGGCATCGCTTAATCACTCACCGAAACACAACAGCAAACGTGCTGTTATTTCACGGTGGTCTTCTGTAAGGGGGGTGGCTACTGCCGCCAGACGGGCTGCCCAAATGACTGCGAAACGCAGTGTGCTCTGCCACTACTTTCCAGATCCAAACCAGAGCCAAATTTGAAAAGTTCAGTTTTCAAAGTTGACTTTGTAGGGAATCGTACCCGTTAACCCAGAGCGTTAAGGCAAGCGCCCTAACCACTCATCCAATGGGCTCCTCAAAGGTATGAGTTTCCGTAAAAAAAAAATTTTTGTTTTTTTAAAGCATTGTTTTTAAACATTTCATTTGAATTCTTTTTATTTCAACAATCACAAAGTGTACTTTAGCACATTATTATTTATGTATAAACCTTTAAAAAAATATTAAAAAAAAATATTATAAATTATAATCTATTATTACCAAATAATAATTATAAATTTAAAATCTAGATTACAAATTATAATTGATAATATCTATATTAAAATGATCAATCTATACTTGGTATATGATACGGTTAACGTGGTCGTGGTTTCGTTGACTGGCGGTTGTGACAAGAAATTCTATTTCATTGCACTAAAATTATTCTCTTGTGGTCAGTCTGCAGTTACATTATATATAGAAGTCTGACCACAAGCCCATTACTGGTTGGTTCACATGAAAACTATAATATCGAGCTCAGAGTTACAGGTAGTCAGGGTAAGAAAAGGTTCGTCACCTGAAAGTCGACATTTGCTTGCACCAGGACAATCATCAATCATGCCAACATTTCATTTCAAACGTCTGTCAGTCGTCTGCTTAGTGCTTTAGTTTCAAAAGGTATTAAAAGTCTACGACTTGATAAAGGAATTAATTTGAAAATTGACGAAGGTTTTCGTACATCTACTACTACTAATCGTACTAATATTATAAAGCTGAAGAGTTTGTTTGTTTGTTTGAACGCGCTAATCTCAAGAACTACTGGTTCGAATTGAAAAATTCTTCTTGTTTTGAATAGTCCATTTATCGAGGAAGGCTATAGGCTATATAACATCACGCTACGATAAATAGTATTATATATGTATAAGCAGTGTCCATTACCGCGCGCCCCATGGGTACGCCGCCGCCGCCGCCGTATGGGCCGCAGCGAAGCGTGGCCGAGTTCAGCTAGTATTTTATAAGCTACTAACTGAACCGGCGAATAAAAACCCGTTCCATACAAACCAGGGCTCGATTATTTTATTTTAAAAGTAAATCCGAGTAAACGACGACCCACTGAATGAGTAGTTAGGGTGCTTGCCCTAACGCTCTGTTCTAGGGTTCCCGGCAGAGTCAACTTTGGAAATGAACTATTCAAAGTTGACTCTGGTTTGGATCTGGAAAGTAGTGGCACAGTCATTTGGGCAGTAACCACCCCATTACAGAAGATCGGTGTGCTGTTGTGTTTCGGTGAGTGAGTTAGGGATGCCAGAGCCCATGCCACTAACCTTTCGCAATCCCTTAACAGTCGGCAGCGCACTTGCAGCACCTGCTTGTGTTATAGGCGACGGTAGGCACCTACCATCAAGTGGACCGTCAGCCTGTCTGCCGATCTCAACATTAAAAAAAATCTATGACAAAATTAATTTTATTCCCAATTATTTTCGTGAACATTCCGATGTTTCAATAGATAGTTATTCTGCTATTTGGGGCGGAGACAAATTCAACAAATCAAAGACCATAAAAATGTTCAACCCTTCTCGAGTTATAAAGGTGTAACTAACACAGCCGATGGATGAGTGGTTAGGGTGCTTGCCTTAACGCTCTGTTCTAAGGTTCCCGGGTTCGATTCCCGGCTGGGTCAACTTTGAAAATTGAACTTTTCAAATTTGGCTCTGGTCTGGATCTGGAAAGTAGTGGCAGGGCACAATGCGTTTCGCAGTCATTTGGGCAGCCCGACTGGCGGCAGTAACCACCCCCTTACAGAAGACCACCGTAAAATAACAGCACGTGTGCTGTTGTGTTTCGGTGAGTGAGTTAGGGATGCCAGAGCCCATGTCCCTAACATTTCCCAATCCCTTAACAGTCGACAGCGCACTTGCAGCACCTGCTTGTGTTATAGGCGACGGTAGGCACCTACCATCAAGTGGACCGTCAGCCTGTCTGCCGATCTCAACATTAAAAAAAATCTATGACAAAATTAATTTTATTCCCAATTATTTTCGTGAACATTCCGATGTTTCAATAGATAGTTATTCTGCTATTTGGGGCGGAGACAAATTCAACAAATCAAAGACCATAAAAATGTTCAACCCTTCTCGAGTTATAAAGGTGTAACTAACACAGCCGATGGATGAGTGGTTAGGGTGCTTGCCTTAACGCTCTGTTCTAAGGTTCCCGGGTTCGATTCCCGGCTGGGTCAACTTTGAAAATTGAACTTTTCAAATTTGGCTCTGGTTTGGATCTGGAAAGTAGTGGCAGGGCACAATGCGTTTCGCAGTCATTTGGGCAGCCCGACTGGCGGCAGTAACCACCCCCTTACAGAAGACCATCGTGAAATAACAGCATGTGTGCTTTTGTGTTTCGGTGAGTGAGTAAGGGATGCCAGAGCCCATTTCCCTCTCCCCTCCTAATCCCTTATCGTTAATCCTATTGTAGTCGGCAGCGCACTTGCAGCAGCTTTGGCGTTGTTTGTGTTATAGGCGACGGTAGCCACCTACCATCAAGTGGACCGTCAGCCTGTCTGCCGATCTTAACATAAAAAAAAACACGAATTTCTTTTATATAATTAAGTATAATGGAATCGGTATCAGGAAGGAACACTGCGTTTTTTCAGTCATCACCTGGGCAATTCGACTTTCTCCTCATTTTCTCATTGTATAATTTGTGATCATCATCATAATATTATCTACAATGATTATCAGCGCAATTGCAACTCTTAGCTTGCTTACTTCCATCTCTTACGGTACTTGATCGTGTTATGTGGCCTTATGTGATCAATTTTTTTTTACCTTTTAAAAAACTTTGTCCTGCGATAAATTTTCATCTTTATTAGTCATAATGCACCCCTTTTTTGTGTAGGTCATCCGATAGGCTGACGGTCCACTTGCAGGTGTTTAACCTAGTACCTTAGGAGGGGATAGGGAAATAGGCCCCCGCCCTTACTCACTCCCCGTAAAAGGCAGCACAATCGCTTTTGTTTTACGATAGTCTTCTGTAAGGAGATGGTTACTGTCGCCACATTGGCTGTCTAAACTAACTACTTTTAATCCTGAAAGCTAAACTAAACTGTCCTTGTTAGTAAATTCTTTTTAGGGTTCCGTACGTCCGAATAAAAAAACGGAACCTGTCACCCGTGTGTCCGTCGCTCACAGTCAATTATCTTGGAATCTACTAGACCGATTAAGTTGAAATTTGGTACACATATCAATTTCTGTGACCCAAACGCAGAGGTGTGACGTGAATAGATGAAATCTGTATATGGGAGGTGATTTTTGGGGGAAGGTGGAAAATTAAAAAAAAAATTTGAAAACTGCATTGGGTGACATATCAAATGGAAAGTCTCGTGAATATCTTAAATGTATTTTTAACATAAAATAGTTTCCAAGTTATTCAAGAAAATAGACGAAAATTGACCATTCCTCCCCCTTATCTCCAAAATTACTGAATCTAAAATAAAAAAATAAATAAATACAGAAATTAGTTTTCTACTTATAGATTATAGGAAAACCTATGAGAAGTCCATGATATTAAAACATGGTAAATCACTCAATTGTTTGTAATTGTGGGTAGATTTAAAAAAAAAACACGATAGGTAACATCGTACGGAACTCTCTTCACGCGAGTTCAACTCGCACTTGTCCCGTTTTTTTTAAAGGTATCTTTGTTGCGGTTATACGCAAAATAGCTAAAGAACGAACCGGGTAACAACGCGTATTTTGGTGGTCTCCTTAATTAACTCGTAATTTCTTAGACGACAGTAACTTCTTTAATTGTGTCGCGGGTAACAGCTGTTCACTCGGTTTAATTGTTATGTTCTAGGACTAAATTACTTTGTTTAAATTGCTTCGGTTGCTTAAACGCGTTACAAAGGTAATTGTGGGAATGGGGAATTATATGTGGAGGTAGAGGCGGACCTAATTTTTACACTTCTCACTTACTAATTGAGCAAAGTATTATAGTAAGAAACTTGAATATTACTTGCAGCATCTGTAGCTTTGCTTGTGTTATATAGGCGACGGTAGCCACCTACCGTCAAGTGGAATGTCAGCTTGTCTGCCGATCTTAACATAAAAAAAAAATTGAGACGTTGTTTAGCACCCTCCAGCTTCTTAAGAGGTTAGCACTCTTAAAGGTTAATGTACACGGTACCACAATAAGTTACCATCGAATCAACAACAACTGTCAGTAACTAAACTCGAATCAATTGTGTACTAAATCCTACTGCTTTTTATCTTAGCTTATTATATTAGCTATCCTGCTGACAAAAAATTATTAAACATACAATCTTTTTTTTTTTTTTGTTTATGAAAGATTGTTTTGAAGAATGCAACTACAGAGGTTTCTTTCCGTTTCACAGTGGAAACGGCTTTCAGAGTCGTTAGAATATTTTATCTTGCTATTATTATAATTTACCTATATCGTGATTGACGATTTAAAAATACATTTAAAAGTTTATATAAATAAATAAACAAAATTAAATATTAATAATGTTTTATCTAGATAAGCTATGTACACGTTACCAAAATTGTTGTTTAACCACTTGTATGCCGGAAGTCGAATTACCCTTGTCTGCCAGCGCTTAAATTTATTATTTCAAGTGCCATTAGCCATGATATATACAGGTTGTTCAAATTTCAAACGTTTCAACTTCAATTTCAACCAGAAGTAGTCATGGGGGTTCTACCATGATTTATTAATAACGTGGATCCACGTTCCGGCATACAAAGGGTTAATTCAGTAAATAATCATACTTAATATTATAAATACGAAAGTTTGTGTGTTTGTTATTCAATCACGCCAAAACGGCTAAACGGATTCGGATGTACTTTGGCACACAGATATTTTATTACCAAGAATAACATATAGGATACTTTTTATCCTGGAAAAATGTTAGGTTCCCGAAGGATCGTCTAAAAACTTAAAAAAATCGGCGCCACTGGCATCGTCGCGTCGTCACAGAGATAAAGATGTCGGGCATTATATCACTCACTAGCTGAACTCGGCCACGCTTTGCTGCGGCCCATACGGCGGCGGAGCGGAGTGCGCATGGTGGGTGCGGTACTGGACACTGCTTATATATAATACTATTTATCGTAGCGTGATGTTATATAGCCTCTAGCCTTCCTCGACAAATGAACTATTCAAAACAAAAAGAATTTTTCAATTCGAACCAGTAGTTCCTGAGATTAGCGCGTTCAAACAAACAAACTCTTCAGCATTATAATATTAGTATAGATTTATGTTTTCTCAGCTGTTATATTTTTATATTTTAATTTAATAAATGAAAATATGTTTTCATTTATTAAATGAAACTAACATATTCCCCTAGAGTGCTTAAGCAAATAGCCAAGCATTTTATCTAGTATACGAGTATACTCTAAAATATCTCATGAATAATGTTTTGACGCCATATTAGTTGGAACAGCTCCCCGGAGTGTGTTTTGTCTCGGAAAAATGTAAAGTGGAGTCCACAGCTCGACTGATTTACATTTAAACTTTAACTTAAAAGTGTTTCTCTGTGTCATTAAAGTAATTAGTATTCAACAAATGGTTTTATGTTTCAACCCATTAAGTATCACTTCAACCGGGCACAGAAGTTAAAATATTTTAGTAATAATATCCTTTGCAATTTCTCGTAAAGAGTAATGATGTAATGTTTCGGTGAGTGAGTAACGGATGTCAGAGCCAATTTCCCCATCTATCCTAATGCACTTTACAGATCCAGACCAGAGCCAAATTTGAAAAGTTCATCTTTCAAAGTTGACCTAGCCGGGAATCGAACCCAGGAACCCTAGAACAGAGCGTTAAGGCAAGGACCCTAACCACTCATAAAACGGCCTCGTTTGCGATTTTTAGGATTCCGTACGTCCGAATAAAAAAACGGAACCCTTATAGGATCATCTTTTGTGATGCGCACTGCTAAAGATTGGAACTCCCTGCCGGCGTCTATAACCCTCATATAACCCAAATCTTTTCAAGGTTCGAGTGAATAGGCATCTTCTGGGTGAGCTCGCTCCATCTTCGGCCTGATCCTTCCTACATGGATAGATGCTGGTCAAGAGCAAACAAATCTATAATAAAAAAAAAAAACACTCGACCATAACCCCCCCCCCCACCCCTTAACCCCTTATCTCCGAAACTACTGAACCTAAAATTTTGAAAAAATATAGAAATTAGTTTTCTAGTGACAGATTATAGGAAAACCTATAAGAAACCTATAAGAAGTGTTATATTAAAGTAACACGGTAAATCACTCAATATTGTGCGGATAGGTAACATGGTACGGAACCCTCTTCACGCGAGTTCAACTTGCGTTTGTCCCTTTTTTTATAGATATTATATGTCTCTGGAAAATTCATTTATTTAAGACATTTTATGATTTTAAACGATCTATATTAATGTAGAATTAGTAACTAACAATCAATAATCGTAGCAAATTAAATGAAATAACTCTCAGATAGAAATAATCGAAGACATTAAGAAAATATATAAAAAATCAACATTGTTTAGTCTTCCGAATAAAACCGAAGTGCCGCGCTACGACTCAAAATGCACTAAATGCGATTTTTATAATTTAAAGGTACATTATTATCTAATAAAATTTATCAGTTTAAAAAAAATGAGTATTTTTTTAAAACCGGTTTCAAATCCGGATTTGGAAAATACCAAAAATCGCTCCGAAATTCCGGTGTTACGAAGCTCCGGAACTCCGGATTGAAAGCCCTACATGAGTCCCTTAGGCAGGGTCCCAAGTATGCTGGCTGCATTACCTCGAGTATAGCAAGGCTAATTCACTGACCGACCTAATAGCAAACAGCTCTGGAATCGCCTTTTGACAAAATGATTTTGTCATAATGTTTATTATTATTTCATACTTAATTATTCAAAAAATATTTAAATATGATTTTATTTAAGAAAAATGTAGGATTGTATTAATTGAAATCAATAATAAATCAAGTTTCTTCGAGAGAGGGCACAACGAACAGTTTCTTGGATCGCCGAAAGGTGTACAAGTATAAGTTCACAAGTAATCTATCGACTCAATTAGCTACAATATTTTAGCCTGTAACATCGGAAGGTAAGAAAAGTTTGTCTATTAAGCCATAAGCGCGAAAGTTGCCGCTATTAATCAATTTCTTCGCGTCCAGGTGTTGTAAGAAAGTTGGGCTACGATTAAAACTGCATCAGGAACTTGGGGGAAATACGTTCGCTGTGTTCCAAGATGTTATTAAATTTTGTTTTCAATTCATTTAATTTATTATTAAACTACAAACCCTTCTCAGCTTCACATGGCTGTAACTTTTTAAATAATAATATTTTATTATTATTATTTTTTATTGATATCTAATAATGTCTGTGCGTTAATAATACTCCGTAGGAATTTCATTAATTCTAAAATTACCCTATTTATATACAGTTTGCTTGTATCCGCGCGCGCACACTCCGCAGTGATGCAACAATATAAATATGGGCCGCGTAGGTATTTTGTCCCTTTGCATCGCCGACGCAAGGGAGACAACATCTCATCGAGAAGACAATCTGTAACAACCTGCAACTTGGTGGCCCGTGCTACACTGGGAATTTATGCTCGATAACGATGATCCACAATTCGAAATAGGCAATAACAATACAATGCACGTACGTCACTTGGACTGCCACTTGCACTCGATGTTCTCCACCCGGTATAGGAATTTCTTGGTGTTAAAATGGTATTCTGCGCGCGCGGCAAGTTTTCACCGTTTTTATGGCGGATACGACCCGTGTGTATATTTTGAGTGTGTTTTCGCTGAATGTTTTTCTTCCCCTCCTCTTCGGGAACGACGTGCATGACAACTGATTAGAGCTGTCATTGTCACTGCCCTAATCCGACTGTCAATCATCGTTCATCGGTGGCGAAAAATTTTTAAATTGGACGAAAGTATGTTACGGTAACGGAACACAGTCAATATTGTTGAAATTCCGAAACGTTGGCTGTGACGGCTGCTGCCGGCTCCCATTCATCCTCCGTCGTGAATCCAGCGATAGTGGTCAAATAAATATACAAAACCAAGGTGATAAACATCTCTTTTCAGAGCTATTCCAATTTATCCGTTAACGGGTTGTCTATAGGTATATTTATTTCCACAACTTCACACGGTACGGTAGCTATAAAATCAAACAAATTCCGCATACACAAGTGTTCAGACACATTTGAGTAGGGCGGGATGGTACGCCTTATTTCTCGGTAATCTCATCGCCCCCGATGCTAATTACTTCGTATTCACTTAGAGTTTTTTTCCGACTTTTTTAATTTTTCCCACAAGGTGGTCGACGGTGGACCCAGGCTGCTTCTGATCAGTCCTTTTGGAGAATTAAGGGAGAGGCCTTGTACATCCTACGGCTGTGATGATGATCACGGAGCATATACAAAGAGGAGATGTTGTTATTGAATTTTTCTATAGAGCGGCGCGTGACTACTGCGCGGGGCAAGGAGGAAGTTAGACCCCGCCCAATTATCTTAAATTGCCAATGAAAATTGACTGTAGTCTACAACAAACAAGCGCCGCCACACCGTGACCAGTGCCGACAACAGACTGACCAAGACCACGCCCACAAAAAATGACGTCAGGACCTAGTTTGAAATCAGTGCACAGTTGTTTAGGCCATCTCCTCTTTGTATATGCTCCGTGGATGATGATGATGATGAGAGCCGTAAGGTAGTGTTTAACTACGATAGTTTATATTTATATTATATTTAGTAGATAGATTCCTGCAATAATATAACGTCACGTGTCATTAAATATTACTAGTCTTCTGAAACATGCAGGTTTCCTCGCGGTTAGATCAATTGATAAATGTTAGAGAAATTTAATACAAGCAGGATTCGAACTTCAGTCTATATTGAAAGCAGTTGAACGCGTGTTCCACTAGGCTAACTATAGTTTTTTGTATGATTTTTTGTTAGAAGATCTATCAACGTTAGATGATGAAAATCTGAACAGCGAAGACTGCATGGTGAAGACAGCAAATGCTGTCCGTGAAGCGCCGTCTTTTTTGGTGTGAAGGATATTTTTAGATTGAAGAGTACGCTTGTGGCCCACATAAGCGACCTGACCATCAGATGCTCAGAGCCAGTGGAAATAAAAATATTTACGATAACCATGAACCAATATTTATTTATTTATATGAGGTACACAAAAAAGGATACTGTAACACAAAACAGGATAATTAAAATCATTATCGTAAAAATCAATTCGAATTTGAATTTTTACATCTCCAATTTCTTTAATTTACGGAGTTATTTTTAATATTACAGAATTCACAAAGTAAGTATATTACTTTAAACCTTGGACTAATATTTAACAGCTTCAAGTACGGCCCGCAATGCCTTCTTCAACTCAAGATTCTTTGACTTAAGACCGTTTAAATAATTAAATAATTCTAATGGAATTTAAAAGGGTAACGTTCATTTACAAACTCCATATTATAAGTCAACAATGATCAATGGACAATGGTCAGGGGATTCATTGTATTATTTCGTAAAAGAGAAATAGAAGTCCACTATACCTATAATTATTGAGAGCAAATCAACAAATTCATTTAAGATAACATATATTTAAACTGATACTTAAACTAGACGTATCAAATTGGGTGGTTTAGAATAAGGGAGAAACGAAGAGAAAATGAAGAGTTACACTTCCCTGAAAAATAAAAGATATAACGCTTTATTGCTATCAAACATTTGCCAGGCGTTGAATTTTTATTTTTAGATAGCTGATGCCCGCGGTTTCGTCCGCGTAGAATATACGGCTAAATCTATTCTGAAATTCTATTCTAAGATTACCTCCTAAATACAAGCAAACAAACACACACACAAACTTTGCCTCTTTGTAATGTTCATATAGATATGTATAGACGCAAGCTGAAGAGTTAGAAAAAATGTTTAATGCTTTTCATACAAAAATACAAAATAATTTATTCATATACTTAAGCATAGGTACAAAAATAGGTGTAGGGGGCCTCCTATTAAGTATAAAAATCCTATTAAGTATCCTATTAAGTAATTAATCTTATTAATTATTAATCCTATTAAGTATAAAGTATATCAGGAGAACCCCACTTCTCTAACACCGTACTAAAATCCAAAGAATACAATAAAGTGTCTATGTTTGTATATGAGTGTGTGAATGAGTATGTGTGTGTGAATGTGTATGTGAAGTAGCATTATCTATATGAATTAAGTGTAGCTTTTAACATAAGTCCCCCTTCATAATCAAATTAAAGTTTTTTTTTTTTTTTTTTTTTTTTTTATGAAATCGAGGTAGCGCTTGACCACTATCTCACCTGATGTGAGGTGCAGATGTGGCCGAAGGTGGACCACGCTTACCTAGTAAATGCCCATTTACCCTAGTTTTGAAGACCCCGAGGTTGTAGTTCTGTGGGAACACAGACGCAGGCAATGAGTTCCACTCCTTAGCAGTTCGAACAAGGAAGGTGGAACTGAAACGCTTTGTTCGTGATCGAGGTACATCGACCACGAAGGGATGAAACCCCTGCCCACGTCTAGTGGTCCGCAAGTGGAACGGTTCCGGTTGGATTAAATCGTACAACATAGATGCACACTCTCCATAGTGTAGACGATAGAAAATCGATAGGCACGCTACTTTTCGGCGATGCTGCAGGCTTTGAAGTTGGGAATCCACAAGGGTGTCGTTGCCAATAAGGTTCTTTGCTCGCCTTTCAATCGAGTCCAGTGCGGCCAGTTGGTAACGGGCAGACCCATCCCAGAGGTGACAGCAGTACTCCATGCAAGACCGGACCTGTGCTTTGTATAAGTCCAGGAGCTGCCTCGCAGTGAAATACCGTTTAACCTTGGAAAGGATGCCCAGCTTTTTGGCAGCTGTTTTGGCAATGGACTCGATGTGCCTACCGAAGTTCAGATCGGCTGTAAGGTCTACACCAAGGAGTTGGAGATGATCCGAGATTGGAACAGTCACTCCCCGGAATGACGGGTTCAGGTCAATTGGATTTCGTTTCGCTGAAAAAAGACACGCTTGAGTCTTCGCTTCATTGAAACTGACCAAATTAGCGTCACCCCAGTCGGAGATATTTTTCAGTGTCTGGTCCAATCTACAGACCATGCCCTCTCTCTGTGAGCGGATCTCGAGGCTACCAGCTCGTGCATCGGACATATACCTCTCGACCACTATGGTATCATCGGCATATCCAAATGTTCCGGGCATTGCCAATAGGTCATTTATATGCAGTATAAAGAGAGTGGCTGAGAGTACGGATCCCTGAGGGACACCGGCATCGACACCTAAAAGATCAGATGAGCATCCATCAATAATTACTCGTATTGATCTTTCCCTCAGGAAATCCGATATCCAGTTACACAGGCCAGGGGGGATACCGTAAGAAGGAAGCTTGCCAACAAGTCCGTCGTGCCAGACCCTGTCAAAGGCCTTCGAGATGTCGAGAGACACGGCAAGAGCCTCACCGTGCTTCTCAATGGCCTCGCTCCATAGATGTGTGGCGTATACAAGGAGATCGCCAGTTGACCTTCTCGGGCGGAAACCAAACTGCCGATCGCTCAGGAGGTCGTTATCCTCAAGATAAGCAAGCAAACGTTTATTCAATACACGCTCCATAGTCTTACAGATTATGGAGGTAATTGCAATAGGGCGGTAGTTATTAGGGTCAGCACGACTTCCTTTTTTAGGCACAGGTTGCACGTTGGCAAGCTTCCAAGATTTAGGCACAATACCCGCTCTCAGAGACATGCGAAAGAGGCGCGTAAAGATAGGGGACAACTCAGGCGCACATGTCCGCAGAACTATGGCCGGAATACCATCAGGGCCACTCGCCTTATTCACGTCCAGAGATCTTAAGGTTTTAAGTACCTCGGACTGGCGAATAGAGATTTCCGGCATTGTGTATTCGCAACGAGGTAAAGAAGGTGGAGTTTGACCCGAAGAATCTAGACGCGAATTACTCGCAAACAAGGAGGCAAAGAGATCAGCCTTCTCTTTGGCGGAATGTGCGAGTGACCCATCTGGTTTTAACAGCGGCGGAAGCGACGAACGACAGAAATTCGCCTCCACTGACTTGGCAAGTGACCAAAAAGATTTGCTTCCCGATGGAAAAGAAACCAATTTAGCACCGACACGGCCGATGTGTTGGAAGCGAGCCCTACGCATTACTCTCTTACTGGACTTAGCAGCTTGATTGAAAGCTTTCTTAAGGCTCTTCGAATCCGGAGATTTACGTGATCGAGCTTCAGCCCATTCGGTATAAGCGGAACGCTTTAACGCCTCGGCGTTAGCGCATTCATCATTGAACCAGGGGCGAGCTTTGCTTTGAGGTGAGAGTACAGCGTGAGGAATAAAGTATTCCATAGCCTGAACAATTACCTCAGATATGGCATTCGCACAACTCGACGGATTCTCAGAAGCGAAGCACACTTGCCGCCAAGGATAAGATGCAAAGAAATGCCGCATCTCATCCCAATCTGCTGACTTGTATCGCCATACCCTCCGTGTGCCTTTTGGACAAGAATCGGGTGGAGAGTAGACTGATACAGATTTAACCAGACAGTGGTCAGATGATTACTACCACTTGGTATCGGTCTGGTTCGGTAGTCAGTAGAAGGTCCAAACAGTTTGGAGTGTGATCGTCAACATCGGGAATCCGAGTGGCACAGCTAACAAGTTGAGAGAGGTTTAGTGTCAGAGCACATGTATGCGCCTCTCTTCCAGCGTGGTCGGTCTTCTGATATGGGAATAACCATTCTTGATGATGGGCATTAAAGTCCCCCAGAAGGACCAGCTGTGCCGTTGGATATCGTTGCTGAGCCACCAGTGCAGTGTCCGTCAGGTGGTTGAATAGCCGAGTTGTCTCCACGTCCCCACTGTGAGATCTGTAGACACAGGCATAAAGAATTTTATCAAGGCCCATGTCGACGATCATCCAAAGTACCGAGAGATCGGGGTCTTCAAGGTTACGGAGACGTCGGCAGCAGAGGTTATCCCGAGCGTACACACAGATTCCAGCATGTGGTATAAATTTGTGCTCCAGGATATAACCTGGGTAATGGAGGTACGCTACATCCGCCGGGTTCTTGATTTGTGTCTCCGTAAGCATGAGTAGGTGAGGCTTCTCAGTCTCGAGGTGTTGATGGACTGGGATGAGATTGGAGTGCAGACCTCGGATATTAGCAAGGTGCACTTTTAGTGAAAGGACGTGCTTCCGCTGTAGAACGTTTCTTCCATATTTGTGCCTCACCATGTTTAAATAAAAGGGGGAATGGGCGAGGATTAGGCAGTTGAGCGAGGCGTTACACAAGTTAACACACTGTGAAACTACACCACTGCAGCGTAAGGAGGCTGAAATGGAGCGCGCGGGGACGCCCGTGCCCCCCCAGGATGGCCATCGGGTCCTTTCTTCCGGGCGCCAACCGGCACGATGGAGCAACCTGGGATTTTTCGCGAGGTGGCGGGGCAGCCTTTCATAGGTGGCTAATCTACTACTTGGGCCCCCTACTTCCTGCGGTCGGCCAGCGGAAAACCGTGCCACGGATCCCGCTACCCTCCAAGTTCAGCCACCAGAAGCAGCGGATATGGTACACTGTAACTCGTAATTAATGCGCAACGCAGCTGCTCAGACCCTTTTCCTCAATGGCTTCTCAATGTTTTGATAATAAATGTTTAATTTAGTTAAGTAATAGTCTTTAATAAAGATTCGGTTTCGTTATAATTTAGGGTCTTGAGCCAATCAGTCAGGGTCTTTTTGCAATTATAGTGTGTCATAGGATAAATATTAAGTTTTTTATTTTATATGTTTTATATGTTGTATAAATAAGAAGTTTGGGTGAAATATTGTCTTCGAGCAAAGGCAGTTTTTACAATTTTTGTTTGAACAACTATATTTTTTCTTCTCTTTTTCTATTAAATTAGGGTCATAATTTAAGGAATTTATGTAGTTAAGTGTAGCAGTTAAGATATATAATTTTCTTACATTTAGGACGTCACAATAATTTTAAAGTGCGGTAGTGGGGAATCTATGTCGCAAAAAGTGCATCACTTTAAGTTAATGATCTTTGCACCCTTTCCAATTCTAAAAATTTAATTTTAGAGGCTTCGCCCCATATTGGAATACAATAACGCAGAATTGATTGAACTAAGGCTATATACATATGTATATTTTATTTAGAAGCTTTTTGTTTGCAAGTTTCCTAGCCCTGCCCATAATCTGTCCGATATGGGAGTGCCATGATAGTCTTTGATCAATTATAACACCCAAATATCTAACCGTTGAAACCTTATTAATATAGCTGCAAGAGCAATTTGTACTAAGGGGGCCTCTACACATGTGAATCCCCACTCTAAAGTCACTACTAAAAACTACTACTTGTCTTTAAATCTTAGGAATACAAAGAAGTCAGAAAGAACGTTAAACAAAAACGAAGCAATAATGTACATACGAGTAATTTGATGGGTCTGGAGTTGATAGCAGCCGCCTGTCGAGAACCAATAAAGAGCCGAAATGTGCATCCTTATGTGCCGAATGGCACATCAAGTTAAATATGTATATTGTATACATATTTAACTTTGCTAGGAACCGGCGTCTCCTCATTGTGAGTAGCTTTAAGGCAAGGACTTAGCACAAAAGCGTTATTTTCGTAGCCTAATTTGACTTCTTAAGAGTAAAATTGAAACTTGATAAAAATACAGAGCATAATAGACTATGTTTAAAAAAGTTTGAATCGGGCAGATTTACACAAGAAATTATATTTCCTGAGAAAGAAAATAGTAAATTACTGCCCAAAAAAAAAAGCTTTCTCGTCACACTAAACATTTTCAGCGACAACTACATTATTTTTTAAGCTTATTAATTAACTAAATTATTTAATTATTTTTAACTAAATTAAACTAATTATTTTTAACTTTTGTTTCTTTTTTCATATTTTACACAATATTTAAGGAAAACTTTCAATTTTAAATCTGTGCGGTGCAATATCGCACAATTTGTTGTGCGATATTGCACCTTATTTCATAGGTTATTAGATTGCGCTCATTTTCGTAAAAATTGTGTTCGGTCTGATGTTAATCCTTATCAGCGTTGCCAGATTTTTTTTTGGCAGAGCGGAATTTTGAAACTGTTTGAGTAAAAAAAGCGGGATTTTTTCGTCGAAAGCAGGACATAGTAAAAAACGTATATAAACAGTAGTTTTTAAATACTTATCTTTTCATTTGAGTTTTAAATTATGTTTACATGACAATAGTTAGCAAAAACTAACGAAAATACATTACTTTAACAATGTCTGATTTAATACATATATTAGGCAGTTGAGTCTTCAGGAGAATAACCATATTATGTAATATAACAAAGTAAGAATTATTTATAAGAATTACTTAATCATATTTCTGTGAAGATTTAGCTTATTTTAAAGTTTCCTTTCTTTTTTAAATATAGATGAAGAACTCTGCACAGGTTAGCTCTAGATTGAACTGGATGAATAATTCTGCTTTCATTAAATTTACGGAGTATTTATTTCTGGCATCCGACCATTTTAAATTGATTTGGGGAAAAACGCGTTCGGGAAAGAAGTTTGATGTTGGGTTACCGTCGAGTAATCTCCAAAAAGGGGGACTGAGCCTGTCCCGCGCGGGACTTTTAATTTTGATTTCAAAATCGGGACGTCTGGCAACGCTGGTCCTTATCTTAATTGACTACGCTAACCGTAAACTTTTTTTTTTTGCAAGGTTACCCTTCACCGTTAATAATGAGTTGTAGTTCTCGCGTGAAATCAGAAAGACAATGAAGTTTATTTATATAATATTAAATTCTAAAAATATACGGTTTATATGATGGTAAAGGTTAAACCATCAAATCAAATTGCCAGATGAAAGAATGCCAGATGAAGAATGGGATGTCTTGAAAACCTTAAAACTTGTATAAGTTGTATAAGTTCAATACCTAATATTGAACCTATTCAAGATTCAATATAAACTCCGAGATGTATATAATATTAATATACAATATTTTTAATGGCGTCATGTGCATGATTTAACAAAATTAAGTTGTTTTTGTTGCAGACTGTTTTTTTAATATATTGTATAAATAAAATTGAATAATCTCCCAAATAATATTTCTTTGAAGCTTTCTTTGAAGACATTCCTACATACTTATATTTTTTTATTTAGATAAAAACAAACATATACAAAGTAAAACAAACGCGATGACGAAGATGGTGGAATTTTAGGAAGTTGTTTTTGCAAAAAAGGCGCAGAATTAATATGGCTTTGAAGAATCTATACATATTAATGTAATGTTATGAACATCGTTCTTGCTCGTTGAGCAAATGTCTTTTCGAGAGATTAAAACAGCCGGAAATAAATTATCAAGCAATTAGTGCAAGAATAAGCTCGAAAACTTTTTCAATATCGAAGCCATTCAGCGCGGCGCGGTCGAAGCGGTATTTATTTTTATATTTGAGTTGCAAAGTCACAGAAACTTGGTAATTTGAGTGCTCTGGTACCACACAGTACAGGCATTAAACAGTAACAAAACTTATCATTGAAAAACTATAGTATAGAGTAGTTTTTCTTTTGTAATTTTCTTTTAACTTTTTTCCAATGTATATTTTAATTATTGTACAATAAAAATGTGATCACTGTCTCCATTTGTCTCCATTGTAAGTAATAACTGCTTAATTATGGAGCATAATATAGTATTGTTTTTCTTTTCCTGTAGGTACTCACCGCATCTTGTCAGGCTAAGCATCACACTTATTTTCCCACACTGTGCTTTTATTTTCAGGCGACTCAACGCCTGAAAATATATTTCATCTGACGACGTTGACACTTTTGCCAGAAATTTTATTTGAAAATAGCGAACGTCAAATAGTGACAGTTTTTTATTTATATAAATTTAAATTTTTACACGGTAATTTTAAATATATACACGAATGAACAAAACGTCTTAATTGTTCTTTGAACAGTCTTCTACATTCCAATCAAAGTCTCATCGAAATCAGTTCAGCCGTTGTAAAGATAATTCTGAACAAACGGATAGAAGGATTGTTTGAGTTTTGGCAATTTGGTAATGTGGTATTTAAAAAAAAAACTAGCATTATTTCATTATTGAAACAAACAACGTTGAATAAGTGGTTAACGCCCTGTTCTAACGCCCTGTTCTAGGGTTCCCGGGTTCGATTCCTGGCAGGGTCAGCCTTGAAAAATTGACTTTCTAATTAAATTTGGCTCTGATTTGGATCTGGAAAGTAGTGCCAGGGCACAAAGCGTTTAGCAGTCTTTTGGACAGCCCGTCTGACGGCAGTAATCACCCCCTTACAGAAGACCACCGTAAAGTAACAGCATGTGTGCTGTTGTGTTTCGGTGAGTGCCAGATCTCCTCCTAATCACTCATCCTTAATCCTACTGTAGTCGGCAGCGCACTTGCAGCAGCGTTGACGTTGCTTGTGTCGTAGGCGACGGTAGCCACCTACCATTAAGTGGACTGTCAGCCTGTCTGCAGATCTTAACATAAAAAAAACAATAATCATAAAAACTACAAACTGCTTTACAAATGGTTAGTGTAATTAAATGATACAAAAGAAAAGAAAAAAGTTAAAGGATATAGAAACTCATAAATTAAATATATTCAAGGTTCACATGGCATATTATAATAGTATATATACTCAAAACATCTCATCTGCATTGATCTGAATTATCACGCTTCATCACTGAACGAGCTAATGCCAAGACAGTGTTATTGATTAGATTGAAATTATTAAAAATTATATCCGCGATTACATCCGCATCCCACGTGACCAGTCCCATATTTCAGGATAGGAAGTACTCTGTGTCATTTTCTGTATCCCTGAGAATGTGTATGCAAAATACGCGAAAGCATTACAAACAAACAAACATGCAAATTACTTTCGCATATTTATTGATTTTGAAACGACAGACGCACACTTAATTTTTTTTTCTGTAGATGATTGAGTACGCAATGGCCATGTTTTAACGAAGTTCGGTTCACTGTTCTCATTGAGTACTGCGAGCACGTATGTAACATTAATTAATGAAGATGTGCCTTCACCGCTAGCGATTAAAGTGGTCTAGACGTAGCTTTGATTTAGTCGCCTTGCGCTGCGTAGAGGGCCTTTCCAAGTTTCTCCTTCAAAGCCTTTTCAACGTACAAGGGTTCTAGCATCCGGCATTTGTATTTGTATAGACGGTAGGACTTTGAAGTGCCTTTTCTGCTTCCTTAATGATTGCTGGCACTGCTTTTAGCGTGGCTGTCTTCTCATCACAATAATTTCGCGTTAGTAGGCAAGTGTTGAATTTTAAACATTCTGATAGTGGTAGATAAAAATAAAATAAAGAGGAAATTATATTTTAGAGATACTTTGAAGTGTTTTAAGTAAATATGTATTTTAATTTGAATCACTTATAAGTTGTTTACAGCAGAGACCATATTAAATATCCTAATTAATGTATTAAAAGCCCTTTACCCACTGCGCCCGATCCGATCTAAAGATGCGATCTGAACGCATCAGTTCTCTGTAACCAATGGTCGCCCGTGTATACTTCCTCACAGCCTGCGGTATATCGCACGCGTTCCACTGATCGTACGCCGGTCAATCGCGATCTGTCGGGGCGATCTGGCAGAGAACGCGTGATCGGCGGTGCGGTTGGGCATTCAAAATGGCTTAATCTTTAGTGGAATGGATATTTTAATATATCGCAGAACGGGTCGTCACCGGTATCACACTCAGTATAAAAACCTTTGTGATCCGATCCAATGATCCGATCTGAAGACGCGTTCTAGATCGTATCGGCGGCACTCAAGGCGCGTGAGTGAATATCTTAAATACGAAAGTGAGTTTGTTTGTTTGTAACGCTTTCACGCCTTAACTACTCAATCGATCATCATGAAATTTTGCATACAATTTTGGTACTATTCTCGAAGGATCATCATAAAATAAATATTTAAAAAAATTCAACGCCTGAAAAAAATATATGAGCAATAAAGATTGAATAACTGTCTTTACTTCTAAGAAAAAAAGGGCGAGGATGAAGTCAAGGGCAAATCTAGTATATTACAAAGAGAGAGAAAGAGAGAGAGAGACAGATAGGTGATTTTGAAAGTTTGTTTGATATGTGGAAGGTAACATTTGGAAGGACTGCACCTTTTTGAAAAATTCTTTCACTATTAGAAAAATATATTATTTCAGATGAACGTGGCCTATATATTAATCTATACTTATTAATAATATAAAAATCTGCAGGGTTTATTTGTTTGTTTGATTGATTGGTTGAACTACGAATTACTGGTTCGAATTGAAAAATTATTTTTGTGTTGAATAGTCCATATATCGAGGAAGGCTATAGGCTATATAACATCACGCTACGATCAATAGTATTTATATAAGCAGTGTCCAGTACCGTGCGCCCCACGCGCACTCCACCCCCGTATGGGCCGCAGCGAAGCGTGGCCGAGCCGAGCTAGTATTATATAAACTAATAACTTCTTCACTTACGCCCGAGCAAACTGGGGTGAAGTGTTTAATATTACTTAAACTTGGGTGATCAGTACCTTTACCATGAGTTTATAATGACCGCACTCGCTAGCGAGAGCGTAAAACATTTATATGAAAAGCTGTCAACTGTCAATGTCAAATTGACAATTTTCCATATAAATATTTTACGCTCTCGTTAGCGAGTGCGGTCATTATAACTCATGGTGGAGGTACTAAAAATTTGCGGTTTAACAGAGAGGTTTTTTAATTTATTCGAAAAAAAATTAAATGAAGTAATTTTTGAAAAAGCCCTAATTTTAATTACTCATAATAAGAAACTATAGCTTTACTTCGCGCCCCTTTTTATTAACTGTTAAAACATTTATTTAATTTGTTTTTTTTTTGTTAATTTTTTTTAGATGATCCCTCGGGAAATTAGTTAGGATAAACTAATTTGAGTTTTAGAAATCGTTACTGCGTCCTATATAATAAGTCTTTTTACACTTTTTTTTTATTTCGCCTTCTCATCCAATCTGTAGGTATGTCTTCTGGCTTTTCTTCTACCTTACTTGGATTCTTTTACCGTCTTGCGTGACCTATGCCTAATAATCTGTGTATCCTTTTTGGGCCATCTTTTATTTTCAAGACTACAAGAAGGCCATATTTTGTAGTCCTAAAAATAAGAGATGTCTATGTCCATTTCAGTTGCCGTTTTTTTTACTGTTATGTCCTTTATTTTAGTTTTATATTTAACTATTTGGTGGCTTATAAGTAATCAATTATTATCAAGTTTTCAAAAAAGCGGAAATTCTTTTTGATTGTAAAATTTGTTCCAATTCATATTAGTATAAACAAGAAGAAAAAAAAATTGTATAAAATTTGTTAGGAATATAATATTTATAACATTAATTTGACGAACCTATTTGACTACTTGCTGCTCGTTCCTGAGAAAATCTTATATATAAAAATTAATCCCCATTTCTCCTGGTCACGGCATCACGCGTGAACGGGTAGACCGATTTTAATTCGGTTTTCGCTAATGGAAAGAGGGATAAAAGGGGAATGTTTTAGGGTATATAAAAATTGCACGCCGGTCGAAGCCGGGGGCGGGCCGCTAGTTATAGTTATATAAAAAATCTGATATGCTGTCATCATAGAATATAATGTTGGAATAATTTATGCACTGATATTAGCAATTCAACTATAGATGTCACTTTCGTCAGGTATCTAATTTGTCTTTATCTGACATAATTTTCTAACAGGTATTATATTCACTACATTATAAACAACTAGTGTCCGTTCTCGGCTGCAATTTATTTTTTAGATTTTATATACATGAACCTTCCCCGTTAATATAGTTAAAAGAAATTAGAGGAGAAAAAAACGGAAGCGGACAGTGAGTTTATATTATAATGTGTATAGATAGATAGATACACTTCTATAAAACTCTGTGAGTAAGGGATGCCAGAGCGCATTTTAAGCACTTGTGCCGTTGCTTGTGTCCGTAGCCACCTACCGTCCAGTGGATATTCATAACTTAAATTTCGCCAAAAATATTTCAAACTTGAACAAATACATCAACAGCTTTCAAAACCTTTATTTACTTATAAGGAAAACTGTTGAATTTGAGACGAATGTTAAGCTTTTTTTAAAAGAGCTTTTTTTTCTGAAGAGGAATAATCAGTGAGGCCATACGCGCCGGTGTCCCCCGGTGCCATTCGTAATGAATGTGGCTATTGATTGTACTGCAATTATCTCTCAGCTTAACGAACGGACCGAAACGCTAACGCGATTTCTCCTACATTATTTCCTGTCGTCGCGTTTTAGCACAATTTATTAATATGAATCTGGCACGCAGATTCGATTCTCAATCTGTCGTTTAACCTGGTTAGATTCATGGTTATGTGTGGTGTGAGCATAATTTAAAAAAAGTTTTAAATCAGTTTTTCTTAATTGAAAAAATCGAAGCCGTAGTTCCTAAGAACAAATCGTCGCCTTGGTGGTGAAAAGAGCTAACCCACACTTTTGACTAAATTGAGTTATGAACATCATCATACTAGTGGTGAATAGATCTAAGAGATAGCTCAAATAGAAGTGTTTTTTTCCTTCAGAAGATAAAATAAAAAACATTTTTTTGTGGGTGCTTATTTATTTCAATTGTCATTATCGTGGAACCAATTTAGTGTGGAATAGCTCATTTCACCACTAAGACGTCGAAATTTTCACACCTCTATGGTTTATCCAGTATTGATCATTCCTGTATCTCTCTTTTTCTCTGTTAACTTTTTATAAATTGATTGATTTTGAATTTTGAAATTGATTTTGAAACAGTTTTCAATAATGGATAGAAAAATAAATAAGAAAGGTTTATTTTCCATATAAATGGAATTTGCATAAAAAAATTGCATTTGTCCAAAACCGGCGGTGTTTCACAAGTTTGTAGGTAATGGTAGCCAGCTCAGACTGCTTGACGTAATTTAATAAATAATACTTGTTTTGAAAAGAGCATATATTGATAAACTATTAGGTAGTAATACTAAATAATAAATGATTTCCTGTAAGGAAAAATCATCATCAGCCCACGTCTTTCCACTGCTGGATGCAGGCTTCTTCCAAGGCTCGTCACTACGCACGGTCTTCTTTTCTTCGCCTCCAGCCGCTTCCTGCAATACCTTTTAGGTCGTCGGTCCACCTGGTTGCAGGGCGTCCCACGCTGCGTTTTACAATTCGTGGCCTCCATTCGAGAACTCGTTTACCCCATCGGTCATCTGCTCTGTGAAAAATGTGACCATCGCTACTTCAACTTGCTGCTTTTGTTCTGAGCCGAATCTCAGAATTTATGATACTATTCACTAAAGAAACTCCAAAAATAGCCCGCTCCATAGCTGGTCGGGCAACTTGAATATAATTTTTTTTTATGTTAAGATCGGCAGACAGGCTGACGGTCCACTTGATGGTAGGTGGCTACCGTTGCCTATAACACAAGCAACGCCAAAGCTGCTGCAAGTGCGCTGCCGCTTACAGTAGGATTAAGGATAAGGGAATAGGGAAATGGGCTCTGGTATCCTTTACTCACTCACCGAAACACAACAGCACACGTGCTGTTATTTCACGGTGGTCTTCTGTAAGGGAGTGGTTACGGCCGCCGCCAGACGGGCTGCCCAAATGACTGCGAAACGCAGTGTGCCCTGAACGCAACTTGAACGCATTTTTCACAGTTGACCCTGCGGGGAATCGAACCCGGGAACCCTACAACAGAGCGTTAAGGCAAGCACCCTAATCACTCATCCAACGGGCTCGTCAATATGGACCAATCCAAGACCACGTTTTGGCACCATACGTCATTACTGACATGACGCATTGATTAATAGACTTTAGTCTTCCGATATTGGTGATGTAGCTTCCCGAAAGCAGTACAACCCAACTGGGTTCTTCTGTCAGCCACTTAGTTTCTGCATAACTGGATCGTTTGTCCCAAATATACGTAATCCTGCACGACTTCAAGAGTCACACCTTCTAAGGGTCCTGGGAGAATGTGTTCGTTGAACTTGATGTTGGTCTTGTCCAAATTCATAGCAAGTTCTACGCGCCGAGAGGCGACATTGACGCTATTCAACATCCATTTGAGTTCTTCCAGCGATTGTGCCAGAATGACTATGACTAAAACGGAGGTGAGAGAGATATTCGCTGTTGACATTAACTCTTGGCATTAGCCCATTCTTCCCTTCCCATATTACTTAAGCCCATTTCCATATCACCTTTTTATCCCATATTCAGAGAAGCAAGACATTGCAATAAGCGTTGCTGTGTTAATAGGTGATGGTAGACCGATAGTCTTCCTACCAACCTTTACCTAAACAAAATATTATTTCTAACAAATGGGACTATCTAATCATTTAATGTAATACCACTTAATTGTTAAGAATAAATCTATAGAAATAAAAATGAATGTGTTGCTAAGAACAAAACTCGAGAACAGCTAGTCCAATTGGGCCTTTTTTTTCAAGTATGTTGAAATCCGAGGAAAGTTCTTATGAAGAGAAATATTGGAAAAATATCAGCTGCCAAAATCTAGTAGCTCATGAGAGAGAGACAGAATTAGCTAGTATTAGGTATAATATATTGTATACCAAAGTGTGATATTTTTGTTGCAGACAAAGCGCCCTCTGAAGCCACTTTTCGCGGCGCTGAGTTTCTATCCTACGACTTGACCCAGACCGGAGGCGAACCTATCGTCAGCACGCAGGATACAATTTCACTATATTTTAAAACTCGTCAACCAAACGGCCTTCTCTTTTATACTGGTGAGTTTTCTTTATTAATTTTAGCTGGCGATTTCATCAGCGTATCTCTTAATAAATGATATCACATCACATCAAAGCTGGAACCAACTATAGACAACAATTGACAAAATTCGTTGAAATCGATTTATTGAAATTTAATAAGCCATTATTTCTTCAAAATAAGAAAAAGTACATAAAATATTCCTTTAAGTAAGAAAAAATATTTAATCTCATAAATTACTTATGATAAGAGAAAATAAAACTAAAGCCGCCTTTTGGTGGAACGGTTACGTTTCAGCGGTAAGAATAATAAATTAAGTAATTTATTTATTATTATTATTTTATTTTATTTATTATTATTTATTATTATTTTGGTTTTTAACATTTTATTTATTATTATTTTGGTTTTACTCAAGGCACTTGCTATTCTTTATACATATACTAGCGACCAGCCCCCGGCTTCGCCCGGGATGCAATTTTTATATATAAGAACCTTCCCCGTTTATCCCTCTTTTCATTAGTGAAAACCGAATTAAAATCGGTCTACCCGTTCACGCGTGATGCCGTGATCAAGGGAAATGGGGATTCATTTTTTTGTATATAGAGATTAGCTTAAGGGCAATACTCCTACAAGATTCTAATCATTTACCGAATGTATTTTTAACGATGTCTGAATTATGTGGTTAGTATTTAAGTATCAAAAACTGAGTTTACTATAGTTATTTCTTAAGATTAAAGTTGTTATTGTATACATGTGAATGAATATCCTTGAACAGGTCTAAAGTTTATATTCCACCACTTGTAACTCTTCATGTCCAGCAAACTTTGCCAGTAGATACATATTTGAGAGGTTATTTGAACGGTTATTAACGTTGGCTTCTGGAACTTACATGTTCATCAAGAACCCATTAAAGCTTGAATTTCAAACACCGCTCCCGGTTTACTATACAACTTTGTGTGCTTAGGGAAAATTGAGAAGATCCTTGTACTGTATTTAAGATCACGTATTTTAGGGAAAACTTCTAAACTGTGTGCAAATAATGGTGCTATGATAAGAGTAGCTGCAATAGGTAATTTAAATCCTAAAATGTAGGTACTAAAGGTAATTATGACTGACTAGCTTTTCGTCTGTGACTTCGTCCGCGCCCCTTTTTAGGGTTCCGTAGCTTCGAATAAAAAAACGGAACCCTTATAGGATCATTCGTGTGTCCGTCTGTACGTCCGTCACAGTCAATAGGGGATCGGACAAATTTTCGGAAAGTGTTTTAAATTAATCTTCATGGATATTTATTCCCACAAAAAATACTATTTTATTTATTTATAGCCTTTTAGGTACTCAAAATCATGTTTTAATATTGTTTGTTTGAAAATGCCGCCAAAACGCCACGATAGTTCATTTGAGAGCGCGTAACGTCATTTGTGGTCATATCATAACAAAACAGCTGCATTGGCATAAGACAATGATTGCCCACAAACGACGTCACGCACTGTGATTGGTGTTTCAGTATAGATTGAAAATAATAAAATTTTATTTCTTCATTTAAAAATATTTAAATGAATTATATTAAATTATTATTCGATAAATAATCGTAAAAAATTATATATTTTCTACCTAAGTAAATTTTAGATTTTAATCTGATTACTGTCCGATCCCCTATTATCTCCGAATCTACTAGACCGAATTTTGACCGAATAAAGTTGAAATTTGGTACACATATCAATTTCTGTGATTTAAACGCAGAGGTGTGACGTGAATAGATGAAATCTGTATATGGGAGGTCATTTTTAGGGAGAAGGTGGAAAATTAAAAACAATTTTTTTTTGAAAACAGCATCGTGTGACATATCAAATGGAAGGTCTTGTTGTGTAGATCCTAAATGTATTCTTTGTAAATAGTTTCCAAGTTATTCAAGAAAATAGACGAAAATTGACCATCCCCCCCTTATCTCCGAAACAGAAATTAGTTTTCTACTTATAGATTATAGGAAAACCTATAAGAAGTCCATGATATTAAAATAACATGGTAAATCACTCAATAATGTGCGGATAGGTAACATCGTACGGAACCTTCTTCACGCGAGTTCAACTCGCATTTGTCCCGTTTTTAGATATTTTTTGCAACCCCTTCTAAGGGGTGAAATCAAAAATTTCTTATCGATATTACTTCTATCGATCGATATTAGATCTTCTAGAATCTAGAAGCTTACTTATTTCAAAAATGCCGCCTAGGGACTCTTTTGATTTGTTATTAAATTTTCCTGGACTATTAATAGTTATTCTGCTATTTGGGGCCAAGACAAATTCAACAAATGAAACATTATAAAAAGATACAATTTCAAACAGTTTTTGACAAAATCTGTTTGTTATTAGGCCACGAAGCTGACTACCTCAACCTCGCAGTGAGAGATGGGGGTGTGTCTCTCACTATGGGCCTTGGAAACGGGAAGCAGGAGATGCATATCAAGCCTACGAAGACGAGGTTCGACGATCACCAGTGGCACAAGTTGACGGTGCATCGGAGAATACAAGAGGTATATATAATTTTTATATTTTCACAATAAGTTCGTTGTTGTAACATTATGATACAACATCAATTCTATTTTATGGTCCTCTTGATGGCTACCGTCGCCAGTTAGCACGATCAGCGCCAAAGGTCCTGCAAGTGCCCTGTCGACTTTAATGGTGTTAATGGTAAAAGATAAAGAGAGCATAGGGAAATGGACTCTGGCATCCCTTACACACTCAACGAAACATAACAGCATTTGAATAATGCTGTTATTTCACAATGGTTTTCTGTGGTTACTGCCGCCAGACGGGCTGCCCTATATATGTCTGCAGAACGCAGTGTGCCGTGCCACTATTAAAACACCCAGACCAGAGCCAACTCTGAAAACTGGCCCTGCTGGGTATCGAATTGGAATGTAAATAGATTATCGAAATTCAGAGCGCTAAGGCAATCACCTTGACCACTCATAGGCAATCACCTTGACCACTCATAGGCAATCAGTAATAGGATCTAATTATGAGTATTATGGTTTTAAAATAATCGATTTACATTCCAAGGATTCATTAATTATATATCTCATTGTCGGATATATAATTAAGTTGTACTTGCAATTAATGCTAGTACTTAAGTTGGTGTTGAAAAGAAGCGACAAATATCTTGATATATTTTTGACGTAGCTATGAAAGACGAAAAAAAAAAAATAGCTTGAACCACACTGGTTCCAAAATCTTATAAACGTATTTTTGTATTTTTACGATAAAGCGTGACAGATAAGCTAAAGTTCACTTATGATTTCCTTGGCTTGTAAATATAAGCTACGGGTTTTTATTTACAAGTGCACTGCAAACCATGATAGGATAAAGGATAAGTGACAAGGGATAGGCATTGTGTGTGCCTAGACAGTATATTTTTATTGTAAAAAAATAATTCTTTTCATTATATTTACTCCAAAAAAAGTGCCTTACCCATAATAGAGACAATAAGATAAGAATCGTGTTAGTGGACATATTTTCATTCGCTCATACTTATTAATCAATTTAATAATCTAGATTAAATTAAAGTTGTTTATTAATCTTACGACTAGATTGCAATAATTAAAGAAATTAGTCTCCCAAGTAAAAACTTAAAAAATGTCATTTTCAGCAATACCAGCTACAGCCGTCATAACTTAGTCTTGAATTTGCATTGAAATAAATTGCAATCAATTCCTATTTTAGAATTCGTAGAAAACCGGTCGAAGTAGCTTATGAGCGTTTCGCGTGTTTCAATTGATGATAAATTTATGTTATACTAGTTGAGCCCGCAACTTCGTACGCGTAGTATTCTGTAAAGCGCGTAACTATTTTGTTTGTAAACCGATTGGAATGAAACAAACACTAAATGTTACGGGAAGCTTCAGTGAAAACCGTATTCAAATCGGTTAAGCCGTTTCTGAGATTATCGTGCACAAACAAACAAAGAATTATAAAAACAATTTTTTGACCTCGGTAGCATAAGTACAACAGGTACAAATTGTTTTTTTTTTTTTGAAAAAGTATTTAATGTACAGACACGACTCGTTTACGTTTTTATTATTATGTATAGATTGTTGATTTCTGGTAAATATACATTTACCATTATGATAATTCATTCTTCTTGGTCGAGTGGGGTTCGATTACCGGGAGGGCCTACTCTGGCAATGAACTTATCGTAGTTGGCTCTGATCTGGATCTGGCAAGTAGTGACAAGGCACACTGCGTTTCGCAGTCATTTGGGCAGCCTGTAATGCGGCAGTTATGACCCCCTTACAGTTATGACTACAGTAAAATATCGTTGAGTGCGTAAGGCCTGAGCCCATTTCCTTATCCCTTATCCTTAATCTTTTACTTGCAGCACTTGTAGCGTTGCTTGTGTTAGGTGACGGTAACCACGTACCAATAAGGGATGACGAATTTTACATTTAAAAAAAAAAAAACTCTTCATAGCTCATTCGTAAGAAAATGTACCATAAGATTTTATTGTTGATGAAAAACTCTTATTACATCAGCCGTATTGATTTATACTTACTACAAATAACATCCATTTGTGATTCGCGGTATTAATGAAAATACCACTTCAGGGAAATGTGGTGAAAGGGAAAATGTATTGCCATTAAAAAAATACATTATCTAAATGAAATGTGATCTGTTATATTAACGAAGATGAAATATCTTCAAGATGACACTTTTCTGTATTTACAAAAATATGCTTTCATAGAATTTCGAATATTGGATACT
This sequence comes from Bembecia ichneumoniformis, assembly GCA_910589475.2. NCBI lineage: Eukaryota > Metazoa > Arthropoda > Insecta > Lepidoptera > Sesiidae > Bembecia > Bembecia ichneumoniformis. The sequence continues at coordinate 1,865,236 of OU342537.1, read as the reverse complement.
AGTTATGCCTCACTGGCTTCCCATTATGGTTTCTTTCGCTAGATTGGTAAAAAAGTGGCTATGGGGTATTTGACAGATTTTAGGAAAATATCTCAAATTGTTAATTATGCTATAATACACTTGCAATTTGATTCATTTTCTGTGAATTGCTTTATTTTCTATGAAAATTACAATCAAAGTTTAAATTATAAATAAGACCGCGCGCGTTTTTAATCACGTGGTCAAACATGAAAATTTAATGATTTTAATAATGATTTCTTATGAAAATCGTACATATTTTTAAATACTGTGTTAGTTTATTTGGTTTAAAATAATATTTAAAGTTAGTCTAGTAACAATTTGTTTCATATTTTATTTATTTATTTATTTATTTATTGAATAGCAAACCTAACAGCATACAAAAAATTACAAATACATTTAAAAAAAAAAAAAAAATTTTTACAAAGCCTATTACTAGGTCTGACAAATTACAATTCAAAGTACAAGATATTTTTCTTATAGTCAAATACAGTATTATTCTTTCCCAAAGTTAACCAACGTTAACCGGGATATAATTCCATAACAACAGTGTTATCACATTGGAGCTTTATATCGGATGCGATGTATCCCAAGTCCTCGGATACCATTTTTCTGGATAGGAGTCCGTTTACTCCTGTCCAGTAAAATTTCATTCAAATCCTTTTACATGGGATTGATTTATTAAAAATCTTCGCCATTTTTTAAAATTTATTATATATTTAAAATATAATATGTATAAGATTACTACCAGCTTAGGTATGCTGGTGCGTCTATATCCTCTCTTGAGCTTCCTAACAATTGACTAAATAGAAAAAAAAGGCTATAAAGAAAATGACATTCCTTCTCTATACAGAGGTTCCATAACCAGATCTATTTTAGAGAGAAAATGTCTAAAGAAAAAGAAAACTTCTCTCGTAAGTTTCAAGTTACGTCGACACGATTCCTGACTTTTGACTCTCAGAAATGGTACATTGTTGCTTTAATTATTATTATTTTTTGTTTATTGCGATGTTAAGTTTTGTTCTTTAAAAAATTCTATTATTAATCAGGATATCACAGTGTTTATTTCATAGTGGCAGGACATACGATGTGTTCTACAGTAGCCAACTAGGCAAACATTTTGGAGACAGTAATCAACTCCGTAAAGAAGACCATTACCAAATAATGGCATATGTGTGCTGTTGTGTTTTGATGCTAGATGGGGTTGGTAGAGCCCATTGTTCTATTCTCTTCTTATCCTTCATCCTATCGATTTCTGCAACGCACTTGCAACACTGGTGGTGCTTGTGTTAATATGCAGCGGAAGTCATATATCAGCAAGTATTGATATTCAATTCTACCATCATCCAAATTAGGAATCAATAGCAAGCGTCGAATCCAGCTCGGGCCAGCGTTCGGGAACCTCCGAGATATCTTGTCGTCCAAAATTCCTTTTTTTGACCTTGCCAGTGATGACATATGGCGCTGAAACGTTGTCTCTAACTATGGGCCTCGTAAGAAAACTCAAGCAGCTCAACGAGCTATGGAGAGGGCTACGCTCGGAGTTACACTGCGAGATCGAATCAGGAATGAGGAGATTCGTAGACGACCTAAAGTTACCGTATAACCCGAAAGAAATTTTATTTTATTTTTTTAGTTTATGTTAAGGTCGGCAGACAGGCTGACGGTCCACTTGATGGTAGGTGGCTACCGTCGCCTATAACACAAGCAACGCCTAAGCTGCTGCAAGTGCACTGCCGACTGCATTAGGATTAAGGATAAGGGATTAGGAATAGATGGGGAAATGGGCTCTGGCATCCCTTACTTACTCACCGAAACACAACAGTACACGTGCTGTTATTTCGCGGTGGTCTTCTGTAAGGGGGTGGTTACTGCCGCCAGACGGGCTGCCCAAATAACTGCGAAACGCAGTCTGCCCTGCCACTACTTTCCAAATCTAGTCCAGAGCAAATTTGAAAAGTTGATTTTTCAAAGTTGACCCTGCCGGGAATCGAACCCGGGAACCCTAGTGGCAGTGGTTAGGACACATAGTAACGACGGCCTCTGGAGTGAGAAGGTTCTCGAGTGGAGGCCACGGACCGGCAAGCGCAGCATAGGACGCTTCTGATAGGTTCTTTTAGAGAATTAGGGGGGAGGCTTTTGTTCAACAGTGGACGTCCTATGGCTAAAATGATGATGATGATGATTGAGTAGCGCAAACATTCAAAAACCCTCAAAAATTTTACAGTTTAAATATTACCTACTTACGTAGGTATATATTACACAAGTATTGTAAGATATACGTAATTTTCTTCCAGTTTTCCTTATACAAAAATGTAAAGCAATATTTTATGGACAATATCACTCGAAGATAAAAACTATTCCGTTCCGAAATCGGAATTAATTCTTTGGGTCTACCAATTACAATAACGATCGATACCATTCGGACCGATTGTAATTCTACCAATTTGGGTAACTATTTTATCTGCAATCAAATTGATAGGCGCCTTGTATGGAGTCAATATTGAATTCAAATCAATTCAAACCGAATTGATTTCGTTTAAAGGTAATTTTGGTTGCACCGAGGTGTTGTCTCGAATTTTTTTCGTGAAATTTTAACATTGTTTAGTACAAAGCGAATTAGTGTAGTATATTTGTTTCTCAACAAACGGAGTTAATTTAATTACTCTTCGTAAATAGCTGTTGACCACGGTAATGCTTGCGCCATCTATTGATAAATTTCGTAACTGAAAATACTTCTAAGAAGCAATATTTCAATAGTTTTTATACAAGTTTCCTTACACCAAACTTAGAGAAATCATGGAAGTAATTATGTATACTACGTATAGCTTGTATATAATACTTCCATGAGACATTTTCACCATCTTCAAACGTTTGTATATATTTCTACTTAAACTATACTATACTTAACTACTTAACTTAACTATACTTAAACTTTTTACTTTCTCTACAGTTCTTAACTTTACAGGCAAGGTATTGAATTAAAATTTGAAATAAAAAATTTAAATTTTCGATAAATTGCAATTAGCAAGCAATCAGGTCAAAACGGCTTATAACTTACTAGACTGACGCGTTCCGGCTTCTCCCGGAATCAATTGGGGGATTAATATATATAATACTAGCTGGTGACCGCGACCTCGTTGGCGTAGATATAAAAAAATATATAACACTATCGAGGCGCCATCTATTATACTACAATAGATTTAGGTGAAGCGGCGACATCTATCGGATTTGTGTAGAACTGCTTGGTGATGTGCATAGTATGCTCCAATTTGCAAATCCTCGGGAACCTTAACGAATTATTCGTTCGACGGATTTTTATAAATTTTTTTGGAAAGTATGACCTCCTACTACCTCCACCCCCCATTATTTAATCACGATTTTAGTATTTTTGTATTAAGAATATCCAAATAATTTAATTGTCGTTCATTGACGTGAAGTGTCGTATCACTTTGACGTATATTTTGACATATTATTAGACCCAATAGGTGGCGCCACAATCGGATTATAGAATTATTTTCGAGTTCGGGCAGGACAACGTCTGCTGGGTCAGCTAGTTGTTAATAATAATTTTCCACATGACATTCTAGAGAAGAGAAAGAGAGACAAAGTAAATTGATGCCTAAGAAAACTTAACACATTATTGATGCTCCAGATACGAACAACAAGAATCTTTCTAAGTTCCAACAATATTGTTGTTCTCAGTAAGTTCCCAGTGTGGTCTGGCTCGAGTACTAAACTTAGCTGTCGAAGATATTAGTAAGTTTAAACTGGCATGAAGGCAGTTCCTAACAAGTTCTCATGGTGATAGATTTTAGAAGTCGTCTTTAACAATAGATTTTAGATCATTCATAAGAGTAAGCAATGCCTAAATCATCAAAATATAATATTATAGTTATTAATGAAGAATTGCTCTCTAACATATTTTCTATTTAGAAGCAAGAAAAAACACCGCTCTGTTGGTATAAAAACGAGCGAATGGTGTGATCAACTTCTGCGTTCCTGGTATCATTTTGGTGAAAGAAAAAAAAAGCTTTACAAAATTGTTACAAAATTGCTTATTTTATTTAGAAACGAAACGAACCTACCGGAACGAAACACAACCGAAACTGGTCTAATAAATTCGCGGGCGACGATCCATCGCGGACATTTCATCGCCGCCAAAACATCGTCGGCCATTTCATCGCCGTTTAGTTAAAATATCAGCATCAGCATCAATTAGGAAATCAATGTCACAAACTTTTCCAGTACAATAAATCTTGTAACACATTTTGTAATAGACAGTCTTTTTTTCAAGACCAGTATTCCAGTTGTGCTCGCTCCGCTCACATTTAATTTCATAAAGATTCAAGAACCTAACTTAACTTTGTTTTCAGTACAAATAAGTCTTGTAACACATTATGTAACAGACAGTCTTTTTCCAAAATCAGTATTCCATTTATTCCGATATCACATTTCTTTAACTATGTAATTTGCTAAAATAAAACTAAAATATGATATATATCACATTTTATGGAAATTTACGTCTTTTCTGACGATAGTAATTATTTTGCCTTCTACGATACCGCGCACGATAAACAATAGACCACAACGAACGGCGATCAAATGGCCGGCGATGAATCGTCTCATCCCGCACCGAAACGGTTAAACTCAGTCTATTACAGTTTTTGCTAGTAGGTACCTTTCATCCAGAAAAAAGTACTGTTCCCGAGAGATCATCTAACGCCTGACAAAGCTATAATTGCAATAGAGATGTTAGGCGTTACATTGCTCATATTATTTAGTCAGCCGTTGTTTTTTTATTTTCATTTTTTTTTATATTTTTAAGCCGCGGGTTAGTTCCTTAAATTTTTTGGGTAATTATAAGTAATAAAGAATATATTTTATTACTAAAAATGTCTGGAAATAATTTCTCGAATCTTGCCGTATTTCCTTATTTACGTGTTTTTTTTTCTTTACAGATAACACCTCAAACAAGCTTCTGCAGGGTAAGTATTTATACTCTAACACTACTTATCTTCTTATTTTTCTTCATGTTCCATATGGACTCCAGAATAGTTCAATGGATTTTGAAGAAATTTTCAGGCAATCTTCAGACTAACCGATCGGGCGATCCTGTGAAATTTTTAGTAGCGATCGACTAAACATTTTTTTTTTTTTGCAATTTCGTGTGATGTTTCCATTACAAATTATTGAAAAAATTAGATTTTTTCTATTTATAAATAAAAATTAAATGTTCAATGCCTGACAAAAATATAATAGCAATAAAGACTGAATAAATATTTAAACACTTAAAATAAAGTCCGGTGGGCCAAAGTTGCGGCCAAAAAGTTATATTGTTGTAAAGTTTCATAAAAATACCTTCAGTAGTTTTTGCATGAAAGAGTAACAAAAAATTGTAACTTTTGCAGTTATAGTATTTACTTATACGTGAACCTGTAAATGTTTACCAATTTACATAACTTGATAAACATTTACCTCCTGCATCGGTTTGAGGGTTGAGGTCAAGAGGGACCCGTCCGCTACAGCTCAAGTGCTGCACCGACCCTGAACGAATTAATCAAAGATAGGTACAAAGTAGTTTTCATTGTGGCACATACGCTGGAAGAACTCAGAGGGATATTAGGTACCCTCAATGTCCGTCTGACGGCAGTAACCACCCCCTTACAGAAGACCACCGTGAAATACAGCACGTGTGCTGTTGTGTTTCGGTGAGTGAAGTAAGGGATGCCAGAGCCCATTTCCCTATCCCTTATCCTTAATCCTATTGTAGTCGGCAGTGCACTTGCAGCGGCTTTGGCGTTGCTTGTGTTATAGGCGACGGTAGCCACCTACCGACAAGTGGACCTTAACATAAAAAAGAGAGGATATGATAAGAATATAAAGAGGATTTCTTAATCTTTTATCAAAATTAATACAGTGAGTGGTTTATGTGAGAGGACATTTTTTATATTATTTCGGGATCATATAAATTTATAGTATATAATTTTGTTTTTGATCTGTTTGATTGAAAAAAGTATTAAAAATTGCAATAATTCCATTGATTTCTACGCGAAGGAGTGAAAACATAAGCCTAGAGTTTCTATTTTCCGCGCATTAAAGTTCAACAGTGAAGAAAATGAAGTTTAATTTCTTTTTCAAATTTAATAGAATAGATTGTGGCTGGTGTAGTATAATGGAAAGAATGTTGGCCCGAATGAAAGGAGTTGACAATGGCGACTACCACAAAAGATGTCGGCTTTGAACACTGCTTGTATTCAGAAATATGATTTTTATATATGAGTCTATGGTGGTGCTCTAATAATGTATTGTGTGAGTTTACCATTAAACTTATGGTTTTAAAAATCCCTTCAAGGCTAGTTTAGAGACGAAGTTGTGTTTTAATATTCAACCCATAAATGAGCTATTCGTTGAAGCGTTGTTCTTTATACGTCATTGCATTTTAATTTTTGCCTTAAATTAAAATAACATTTAAATTAATTTTCTTATTTTTAGAAAGATTTTCTTCAGCTTTATAATGTTCTCTCTGTTAGATAGCCATGATGGTTGGCTTCATCAAGGTTAAATTATTTTTAAATCACTGAAGAGGGATCATATGCATAAATATTTATTGCTATAATCAAAATTAAAATTATTTTTCACTTCTCTAGCTCTGAAAGTGCTTATTTTTGCAGGATATATGCAAAAAATTTTGTGCACAAGTGCATTAACGTATCTACTCATAAATGTTATGATACATTTATAAGTAGATACGTTAAGGGCAAAGAAAATGAGCCATACAGCCAAACACAATAAGAAGTTCATAGATGGAATTTGTTATTTTATAATATTTCCTTAAATTTATTTGCCTTATGTGTTTTTTAAGACATAAAAGATATTAAAATTTAAATTCAAGTACGGTAGGTTATTTAATTAATTCAAGAAAATTATTATTACAAAATTAATTTAATAGTAGGCTGTATAGGTCTGCAGCCCAAGCCATTGTCATAAGATGTCAATGTCAATGTCGTAAGATTTAAAAAAAAATAAAGCGGCGGGAAATAAAACTACTGTTTTATTTCCTCGCAATCGAAGTGAAAAGTAGAGTCTATAACTCGTCCACAAAACCATTTTTATCCTCGATGTTACTATCAGCCCTCGCCTTCGGCTCGGGCTTCTAAAAGTCTTGGATAAAAATGGTTCGTTTTGTGCACTTGTTGTAAAATGTACTAAAATTATTAAAGTTTTCCACATCTTTTGTGGTTGGAATGGTGATTGTTTTTTGACGTTTAGGTCGGCAGGTAGGCTGACAGACGTCATTCAACTTGATTTTTTTAATGAATTTTTGAACTTAAATAACAAAGATTTCAATTTTAAATTTATTTGTTTATTTTCTTTATTTCCTATTACAACATATTGACTACATTTCGTTTTACTTATTCCTCAAAAACATTTAAGACAAGATATTTTTTCACACTGACATTTCTATATAAAAACACTCTAGATTCTGCCATAGACATTATGTGAACATTAAATACTGGCTGCAACTAAATAGGTTTGATTTTCAAAAATATCGAATTAGAAAAAATAGAGTTGTTTTTGATTTGACGTGTATAAAAAAAGAAGAATGTATTGAGAGACCGTAAAAGAAAATTATGTTTGATAGTTTTATTTTACTATAGAAAATGTTTTTGTTATAAATATTAGTTATTGTGGATTTGTAATGTAATGCATATATGTGCACATATATGATGGAAACATTACAGTGTTTTATTGATAAAGAATAAACAGATCCCATGAGAAAAAGAAATAGAAGAAAATTTTAAACAAAACTATAACCGTCTTACTACAAAAACATTAAACATACTTTAAACAGGCTTTGTACACGTGGTTAAATAAAACTTTACTACAAAAGAGTGTCTAGGCATTGTTTAGGGTTAGACAATGCTTGAGCATTATTTAAATTTAAATACCGCCAGATGCTTGATTAACAAGTGTCTATCTAGTTAGCGGCTTCTCCTTGGACGTGCTGTCAAATTTGTAATCGTTTTGCGTAATATTAAAGATTTCTTTTGATTTTTGAAATGACTATGGATATTTTAAATTTAATTGATTACGTATGGAGGATATGAATTATTTATAAGGATATATAATTTTGTGAGATAGGATACATCGCGAGCGAATTAATCCATTCGAATATTACGATGACGCAACGCCGCGCTCACGTTTTTTATCCATGTTAATAATAATAATTGGAATTTATGAAAATAAGAATATTAAATTAACAAATCCAACTTGACATTTGACAATTACGCCCGTGTCAGTTACGTTCCATTAAGCGCAATGTTTTTTGATATAACAAAATTTTATAAACAATCTAACGTATTTGTTGTAATTTGTGCCTTATTCCAATTTGATAATTTACTTATATCGTTACTATAGTCCGTAATAACAGCTTGTGAAAACCAAAATCTGCGTAAAATGAAAACGACATGAATTCAGGGCGAGTGACTGAATGAATGTTTGTCAGGGTTGCCATAATGCAATATCATTCTCGTACTTTAACACTATCTACAAAAACAAGCGCTAAACAAGGTTTTGTGGTAAGGATATTTTAAGCGCTCGCCTAACAATGTTTAAATAGTTATACATTGTCTACGTAAGCCCGTGTTTAGACAGTGCTTATTTAATCTTTTGTAGTAAGACGGTAAGAGGTTCGGCTATTAATTTGAGGATTGCAAGTGGTCAGCCAAAAGGATTGGGTTCTCGTATCATTTAAACTACCAGTGTTCAAACTTATTTATTACACTAAATTTTTAATCTATACTTATAAAATATATACATAAATAACCTATGCTTATAAAAATAAGAAAAGGGTCTGAAAAATGTACTATATTTACAAATGAAATGTATCTTTATTATACCTCTATCGTGGGACGACATATTTCACAAACAACAACATCAAATCGTTTTACGTTATTGATATGTACCATTGAATCCAATACGATTTCCCCGTTCAAATATTAAACCAGCCCCCGAGGTCCGCTTACTTAACAGACTTGGATTGCGGATAATACACATTGATGTATTTATTCATAGCTATATACTTATATTAAGAGGGAGACAAACGCTAAATACTAAAAATATCCATTGTTTAATGAAGATGTTACAAGAAATAGACGAGACAGTTGCTTTGAAAAATATATATATTATACTTAAACATGTGAAGAACCAATTGTATTAATTAGAATTTTCGTTAAAGTAATAGAAACTCCACAAAAAAAGTTAGAACACAACAAGAATTTGACCTTTAATGAAAATTCTCTCGAAAACGGCTTATTGCACGCATATGAATCCTGTACCTATTAATAAGTTAATATCAGATTAAAAAATTGTATTAATAAAAAAACTTTTTTTGTGTAATGTTCTAATGGTAAAAACAAAAAAACACCATTTCTAGGCCTGTTGAATTGTCTCCGCCGCCAGCGAGTTCTATAGTAAATGTCATTTGCCTCAGTGAATCCCTTAAATAAGGAAGTATGACTTTCATAGAATTATTATGTGACGAGAATATCTTCTTCTTTTCTATATATATAAAAATGAATCCCCATTTCCCTTGGTCACGGCATCACGCTTGAACGGGTAGACCGATTTTAATTCGGTTTTCACTAATTGAAAGAGGGATAAATGGGGGATGTTCTTATATATAAAAATTTCACCACGGGCGAAGCCGGGGGCGGGCAGCTAGTTATCTCATATTACTGAAACATTTTTCTGTCATGTAGAAAAAATCCCCGGGAACAAGAAAGCCTTATTAATCTAACAAAATCTGTGTGTTCAAGAGTCCGCTGTAAACTTACAAAGATGTGGGTGCTACACTAGAACTACGCCGTAGTTTATTGCTACCTATAATTTAAAATTGATTTGAAAACTAGTTGAGCCCGCAACTTCGTACGCGTGGTATTCGGTATACCGCGTAACTTTTTTGTTTGTAAACCGATTGGAGTGAAACAAACACTAAATGTTACCGGAAGCTTGCTACAATACAACAGTGAAAACCGAATTCAAATCGGTTAAGCCGTTTCTGAGGTTAGCGTGCACAAACGCACAGACGAACAATCTAAAAACTATTTTTATCACGGTACAAGGTGTACAACGTGTACCAAGACACGGCTCGTTAAGAATTTTTTTATACATATGTATAGATTTTCGTAGCACTACCAGGGGCCCTAGCCAAGATGCAAACTATTGCAAACGCTTCCTTTGCGTACTTCCGAAACGAAAGAAATAAAGCCCGGTGATTGGTTGTTGTAACAGTTGTAACTTCAACAACCAATCACCGGGCTTTATTACAACAACCAATCACCGGGCTTTATTTCTTTCGTTTCGTAAGTACGCAAAGGAAGCGTTTGCAACAGTTTGCATCTTGGCTAGGCCCCCAGGCAGGCAATCGTCAACCGTTTAGTCGTCAAACCGGAAGTCCATCCGGTGACAGCGACCATTCCATTCTCTTTCAGGGCGATAGTAATAGCGACACGTTTGTTGTGTTTTGATGGGTGATATGCCACATTCCAATTTTATCAAAAATGTTTGACGATATGACAATTTGTAAAATGTAATTTTGTTGATGTTTGTGATTCGTTAAGATTTTTTTTAAGGGAAAAAGAGCAGCAGTAGCTGGTCTTTAAAAGTAAATTTAATTAGATCAATTATCTAATTTAGTAGTAGTTGCAATCATCTGGCGCCAGTACCCATCCCGGTACCACCGTGTAATAAAAACATGTATGTTGTATTTCAGTGAGTGAGTAAGAGATGCCAAAGCCCATTTCCCTAATCCCTTCCCAATTCCTTTTTCCTTAATTTTACTATAGTCGGCAGAGCACTTGCGATATCACTGTCTTGAAGTTGAATGTAAATTTATTATTATTATTTTTAATACATGATTTAAGTTGGAGAGACAGATTGACAGTCCACTTGATGGTAGGTGGCTACCGTCGCCTATAACACAACGCTACAGGTACAGATTAAGGATAAGGGATTGGGATGGGATAGGGAAATGGGCTCTGGCATCCCTTATTCACTCACCGAAACACAACAGCACACGTGTTGTTATTTCACGGTGGTCTTCCGTAAGGGGGTGGTTTCTGCCGCCGCTGCCCAAATGTTTGCGAAACGCAATGTGCCCTGCCACTATTTTCCAGATCCAGACTAGAGTCAACTTTGAAAGGTTCATTTTCAAAGTTGACCCTACCGGGAATCGAACCCGGGAACCTTAAAACAGAGCGTCAAGGCAAGCACCCTAACCACACGTCCAACAGGCTCGTCAAAATTTACATTTGTGTAAATGTAAATATATAAATGATTTCATCTTTAATCGTGAATTTATGAAAATGTTTTAATTAAAAACCTTATAAATGAATATTTAGTCAGTGCGTATATTATTATTTAGACGCGAGCGAAAAACGGCGGTTTGTAATAAGATAAATAATTTTTCTGTCCAATTAGCGAGACATGCTAATTACTGTCCCTTTATCTTGGACAACAATGGCGGCTGTCGTTTTACGCGTCACGGTTGGAATAATAAAATGTTCCCAAGCGTAAATTGTACTGTTTGGTGTATCTGCGTGCAATTATTCTTAATTTCTCTCGGAAACATTGTAGTGTAACAATTGCTGTAGGGGTGGCGGTTGAAAGGAAAGATAGAGACCTCGAGGAAACACCACACTTTAATTCCCTATATGTACACCAGAAATCACCACAGTCCTTATAAATTGTCCTTCGTAGATCACGTCTTCCGTGAGAACAGCTTAATGAGGATGATGCTGTGCACAGCGTTGGAACGTCCCTTTCCGACAGGATCTTCGGTAAAAAAATTGGTTTATGCAGATCGTCGACTAATGAAACAAGATTTGGATTCGTTTATTCCGATTCCCTTTTGAAAAAAATCTGAGTCTCAGTTGTTGTACATATATATCCAGTACACCTTCCCTTTTTCGATTCTCTCTCCAGAATGATTTTCCTTCGTGAAAAAAACCTGTCAATCCCTTTTTCTTTTCGCTGCCCCTTTTTCGTTCCAATATGTTCAAAATCCCGCCGGCCAGTGTACGTATGTAATGTAGATAAAAAAGGTTACATTATAACAAAGAAACAAAAAAAGGTTTATAATGAACGAGAAAAGCGAATGATGATGAACCCTACGACATCGATGTTACCTTGTTGTTCTATCTGTTCTCTATCATGACTTTTAGTTTGAATTTATTCAAATCTTCATAAATGCGATATTAAGAAAGTTTAAAGCTAACATTAAGAAGCGCACACTTTATTTTCTTGAAGTATGCTAATATTAAATTAGTTACTGTAACCAAGTGGTTTGTGCTTCAACTCGACCCCAAATGATTTTTACTCAAATAACTTTTTTAGTAGTGGTAGGACACACGAATTGGGCAGCCCGTCTAGGGGCAGTGATTACACCCTTACCCTGTTTTGTTTCGGCGAGTGAGTAATGCCCGGTTTACATTTCAGTAAGTGCAGTAGCGAGTTAACTTGCCTCGTCGGCGAGTTAAGTTGGTATTGTAATTATTAATAGCCCTGAACTGACTACTCTTTCCCTCCAGCTGCGTGCTCCTGTTGTTAGAACAAGACACACTCCTTTATTCCATGTCCCTACGTCATATACTAATTATGCCCAAAATTCTATAGTTTGTAGAATGCACAGAAGTTATAATAAAAGATAAGCATCTTTACATTTATTCAACTCTAAAAAGGCAGTATTTAGGAATGAGCTAATAAAATGAAAATTCGAAGGTCGATGTGTAAATAATCGTTCTATATACCATAATAACTCATACATACCTCATACATACACACACTTATGCACACACACACACACACACACACACACATGCATTATACACACTACACGTACGTCTCTTCTTATCATGTTCATATCTATTTTCAACATAAAAAGAAAGTCCGTTATTGGCATTAAGATTTAACTCATACATATTTATGTATTTACTTGTATTTTATTAGTTGATAATAAGTGCTGTGTGACTTTGTATTTATTAAAATAAAAAATAAAAAATAAAAAATTGTCGTTTGAGTGGTAAGTTGAGTCGCCAAAAGCGAATTAACTAGTAAGTTGTTGATTAAGTCGAATTGAATAGAACGCGATCCTATTTTTCGGCGAGTCCAGTGCGAAGTAGCCCCGTCTCCCGCGTCTCTCGCACTCCGCTAACTTAACTGACCGGCATGTTAGTACAGTACCATATTTGCTAACACCGGCCGCGGATACGTCGCGATTTTTGTTAGTGTAAAAATAAAATGGTCTGATAAAACTACCTTTATATTTGTACAAAAATATCTCAATTATTGCGTGAACTAGCTAGAGATGCAGCTATTATTAAAATTTGCGAGGTTATGATAACAACTGATTTTGGATCGAAGGAGTTTCTCTCGAAAATAAAAGGTCGACATAGTCTGGAATTTAAAAAAAAATGAATTTGCTGAAAATGCAGCAGGGACAGATGATACTGAAATGTTTCCAATTATGTCACAATGTTATTCCAAAGCATTTGTTTATTTTTTATTAAACAGCTGTTTTGGAGGCAGTTTGAGTCGAGTGAAACAACCGTTGACGCGACTAGTCGTCTTCGTTCAGTTCAGGCAACTTACGACTACTAACTTGTCTACGTTTGAACACTACTTACTACTCGCTACTTATTACTTAAATGACTGATTTCTTAACTCGCCACTGTACAAGTACCTATTGAAATCTAAACCGGGCTTAAGGGATGCTAGAGCACATTTTCTTGTTCCTTCCTTACTCTTTATACTTGCAGTGCTTGCTTGTGTCATTAGGTATAGCCATATACCACATCAATTGTAAGGTTAGCCTGCCTGACGAACTCCACATTAAATAACTTTGATATCTATTTTATACATATAATAAAATCGTAAACGAGCCGTTTCTGTAGATTAAATGTTTTTTTCAAAAAAGCAATTTGTACACGTTGTATTTATCTACAATACGATTATAAACGATAAATTTATTTATACGACAGGTGAATTACCTATTCTTGAAATGTTGAATATGTTGAAATTATTACCTATTACACTTGGAAAATAATTAAGACATTGTCCATACCATTGCCATTTTATTAACCTAGTCAATCAGCAATTTAGACCATGTCATCCGAACCCCACACATCAAAGAAAAGTTAGGCCGCTTGCAGCTTTTAATCATGAAAAATGTAAGTAAACATTGTCGTAAAGTAAAGCAACCTATTCTAGTTCATAATTCTGTGCGTTTTCTGAGATAAATTCCCGGTCCATTAAATGAACGCGCGCCCTTAAAAGATAAACTAATAACGCATTTTACGAGATACAACTTCAAAGGAAACACATTTCATTAAATAGTGTCCCGCGGCTATACGATATGAAAAAAGTTTTTACGACTCGATGGCCGACCGAATATAAACTCTTTGTGACGTCATTGCGAATTTACGATTAATCGTAACAAGTTAATTAAGCTGTGATTAGATCATTAGCTGGTAAGAACACATCATGCTACGTTCTTATCTGAGATGCTACGTTCTTATGATGTCCACAGTATGATGTCCAAAAATGTAAAGATGTAAATTTTTTTAAGTAGGTACAGGTCGGCAGACAGGCTGACGGTCCACTTGATGGTAGGTGGCTACCGTCGCCTATAACAGAAGCAACGCCAAAGCTGCTGCAAGTGCGCTGCCGACTGCAGTAGTTTTAAGGATAAGGGATTAGGAGTAGATAGGGAAATGGGCTCTGGCATCCCTTACTCACTCACCGAAACACAACAGCACACGTGCTGTTATTTCACGGTGGTCTTCTGTAAGGGGGTGGTTACTGCCGCCAGACGGGCTGCCCAAATGACTGCGAAACGCAGTGTGCCCTGCCACTACTTTCCAAATCCAGACCAGAGCCAAATTTGAAAAGTTGATTTTTCAAAGTTGACCGTGCGGGTTTTTCAAAGGGAATCGAACGCGGAAACCCTAGAACAGAGGGTTAAGGCAAGCACCCTAACCACTCATCCAACGGGCTCGTCGAAATCTATTGGACGGGATTTTGAAGAAACACTATAGTCGACACTGGCTCACGACATATCCACACCTAGATGTCGGTATTATAAAGAATTTGCATGGTATGAAAGTCGGTCTGCGTTTCTTTGCATAGGCAGCAATGAAAGACATTAGATCAATTGTTCTTTGTCATTGTTGAGATCAAAAGGTATGTCTTTGTCGAGGGTTTTGTCGTGTTCAATGTCTTGTTTGGGTCTAGTTCTGTCATGGTTAAAAGTTCAAATACACAGATCAGGCAACGTTATAAAGATTATTTCATTTGCCTATTATAATATCCCCATAGATCAACCTAGACCAATAAAAAGTGAGCTATCGAACACTGACACTGTTAAAATGAGTTTTTTTTCTTCAGGTGTCGGCAATTGTTGACGATGTTTACCCCGAGCATGCTCACGTGGCTGGCTCGTTCACTATGCTCGCAAGTTCTCGCGCGCATGTCGGCGGTTCGTTAAATGCGAGAGCTTTGCCCGGAGCTAGGGTTCACAATAACTTTATCGGATGTTTGAAGAAGGTAAGCATTTCAATTTCATTAACATGTATACAATGCACCCTTTAAGGGGACATATGAGGTGGAGAAGTGCCTAAAATTAGAATGTAGGTTTTCTCGGCCGGTATCCATATGAGTTGTGGGTTTCCGGGATGATGGCCCAGGTCTGTTGGAAATTCTTCCAAACGTTTCGTCAACAACTGCGGTTGACATCCTCAGTGGTGTAGTCCGTGTTAGAAGAAAAAGTACATCACATCACTGCACTTCACTTCTGCACTTTTCGAATTCTCGAGCGAGACTGATTTGTCGACTGGAATGTGTCTATATTTAAATTTATATCCCCACCCCGTGGTTGAATTGGTGGGGTGTGGTCACTAGGAGAGGGGTTATAATGCCCTCTCTGAATAATGAAAGAAATGTCAACCGCAGTTGTTGACGAAACGTTTGGAAGAATTTCCAACAGACCTGGGCCATCATCCCGGAAACCCACAACTCCTACGAAGTGCCTAAAATTTGCAAGATATAGAATTAAAAGTATTGTTAAATCCTTAGTTATGCGATTGATTAGATCCATTTTGAAAGAATTTTTAATTAACCAACATTTACATTTCTGTTTACAAGAAATTCTTATTGAAATTATTCTTATTATTATTCTTATTGTTTACAAGATATTCTTATTGAATGTATATACTTTAGTATAAATATGTGACCATATACGATCCCGACTTCATATGTCGGAAATATTAGGGATTTTTATTTTTTAGGGAGCTCAATTTTGTATTACTATTCGTTCCACAATAGTTTCGGATGTCCGGGAAGTTATTTTGTAAAATTTTTGAAAACTTACCGTGTGAATTTGTAAGTTTAGGGCTTAGACAAAAGTTCTAAATCTGGCAAAGCCCTCGAAGAAATGGCAATAAGTTGATTCCCTTCAGTGGGTTTAGCATCAAACAAGCACTAACAGGAAATTTGGTCATGCAATGAGTTAAATCATTATGTGATTAGACTTCTATACATCAGGGTAGTTGCTTGTTAATAATAAACAGATATGGTGTCATATATCGACAAATTTCAAAACTAAATTGAAGCTGTAGATGGTTTATCGGGATAAGAAAGAAAGAAAGAAAGAATTTTATTTCGTACACACACATACAAGAAAACATCATCAAAACAATATTAACTAAAAATCGTAGTGGTGCGTCCGAAATAGGTCCCTGACTCAGCATAATGCGATGGGTGGGACCCACAGAGCTGATTTTCAGTCAAGGCCTGAAAAATACCTGAAAAAAGCTGTGCAAAGCAACAACAAACAAAGGAACAGAAAGAGAACAAATAAAACAAAAATTGAAACCGTAAGAAAAAACATAAGGAAAGATTAAACCCCTATCAAAAATAATAACAAAAAAAAAGGAAACACCAAAACATAGGCATATAGGTACAAATATGTGAACATACAACACAAAAATATGATTAAAAAAGTTGATTAAAGATGATTAGATAAGGTGGGATTTATGTGCCAAGATTTACCCAAATCTATCATATAAATTTTTTAAAATCACGACACGAGGACGATATCTTAATTAACTTATTTTATATAATATTTTATTAACTAATCAATAATATATATCATTATAACATATTATAACAACGAAAACATGTTGTATAGGTGGAGTTTTCAGCGGACACATTACGTTTGAATCTCATCGATTTGGCACGCACCGGTAGCAAACTGATCACGGTCACCGGCAGACTGGAATATTCCTGTACTGCGTCAGACACCGCTGATCCTGTCACTTTCACCACAAGAGATGCACATTTAGTAAGTTACCATTCTATTTACATTTACCGTTCCTTGTTGCTTACATTCCTCCTGATCTGAACCAGGGTCTCAATGGCTTCAACATTTTTGATCCTTTCCCATAAAAAACAATCCTAAAATGTTTTTCTTCGATTGCGATTGCTACACACATTTAATTTTTCTGTTAGGTAGGCATTCTTCCGACCGATCAGCTGACGAGCCCATTGGATGAGTGGTTAGGGTGCTTGCCTTTACGCTCTATTCTAGGGTTCCCGGGTTCGATTCAACTTTGAAAAATGAACTTTTCAAATTTGTCTCTGGTCTGGATCTGGAAAGTAGTAGCAGGGCACATTGCGTTTCGCAGTCATTTGGGCAGTCCGTCTGGCGGCAGTAACCACCCCCTTACAGAAGATCACCGTGAAATAACGGCAGTGTGCTGTTGTGTTTCGGTGAGTGAAGTAAGGGATGCCAGAGCCCATTTCCCTATCTACTCCCAATCCCTTATCCTTAATCCTATTGTAGTCCGGCAGCGCACTTGCAGCAGCTTTGGCGTTGCTTGTGTTATAGGCGACGGTAGCCACCTACCATCAAGTGGACCGTCAGCCTGTCTGCCGATCTTAACATAAAAAAGCTCATTATTTGCTCAAAAAGGTCACTATCTACATTTTTTCAATGACTTCTCAGCTATTCCTCTGAATTCTGGAGGAGACGTTTTCTAAAAGCTATTGTCGGATAATGAGGTGTGTGAAAATCTATTGTTATTCCCAGAAAAGTGTAAGGTAAGGCATTTTTAAATTAGAAACCATCTGAATACTCTATTTCTGTCTTCTGTGAGGCTATTGTTCGAAATTAAAACAGTTTAAATGGTCTAAAGACGCGATTAGGTTCATAATGAATTCGCGCTGAATTAAGAGTAGGGGAAGTCCCTCATTACCGCGTACATGCACGAACGTTTTTTATCTACTAGGTACATCTATCCGAGCGCCCCGGCTTCACCCGGGTGCACTTATATTGTATTATACATTATGGATTATCAGTTTCTGGCTTTGTCTTTATCGTCATAGAAAGTCGCTGGGATTCCCTTTGTCTTTCGATAGAATTCATTGTTACGGTAATGGTAATGCACCATCCTTTGTCCACATCTACAAACGTGTTTTAGCTCTCAATTCAGGAGAATAAGTTTCAGATTATGTTGCATTTGGAATTATCTATTATGATATGACCTAGAAGTAGTCTCCAACCTGGTGATCCAATTCAATTTGAGTGCATGACTATATCGCTATTGCTTCTATACACACTATCGAAATATAATATAATACACAGGAGCAGGTCTCTAGAGTTATAATCTTCTATATATTAAAATGAATCCCCATTTTCCTTGGTCACGGCATGACGCGTGAACGGGTAGACCGATTTTAATTCGGTTTTCACTAATGGAAATGGGGATAAACGGGGAATGTTCATATATATAATAGTTGCACACCGGGCGAAACGGGGGAGAGGGGGGGGGGGGTCGCTAGTAATAGGCATGATGACAGATTTTAATATTCACTTCCATAATGTAGAATTTTGAATTACGCGCGAAAACGCTCTTAGGTGTCATGGCGTTGCGTCTGATGAACCGTGACGTCACCGACATCTCATCAGATTTTTCATTCTGTCAAAGCAAAGTCAAGCAACACGATGGCACTTACCTGGGCGTGACGTCATTCGCTCTGATTGGTGTTTCAGTTAACATGGTCGATTGCAGTTATTTATATTGAAAATCTTATTAATCTCAATTTTAATACAAAAAATGAGTAATTTTTTATACTCCTTTCAACATATATTTTTCTCCAAAACCATTTATTCTTTGATTCTTTAATACCGTCATCATGCCTATTGATAATAACGAAATCCAGTACACCTAAACTAAGTTAAACTGTGAATAGGTTGTTTTCATAATCGACATTGGCGTGTATTGGAATGCTATAACTATCCTCGAACCTAACTAATTCTGGCCTTAAATTGTACTATTAAAAAAATTTTCAGATTCTCAATTCTTATAATAGGTATATTTAACATAATATTATTATACTTACTTAATTTTACTTTCAAAATATTTAACATAAATAATTTTTGATGTAAATTTAACCATTTTGCATAGTAATTAAATATTTTCATTTACCTGCTTTTTCAAGTGTTTCCCTGGAAAATATTCCATTTTTTTTAAAGGTCCAATTGATACGCCTATTAACATAAGAAAAGCCACAGATGCTGCAATCGCGCTGTCAACTTCAGTAGGATAAAGTATTAGGATTAGGAAGGCATAGGGTGATAGGCTATGGGATACCTTAATGCTAACAGAATCACAACAGCCTAGATGCTGTAATTTACAGTGGTCTTATGTAATTGTAGCGTTGTTACATTTACTTTTGACAGTTCGAGTTAGTGAAGTTACCATTTCTTATTACAATCGACTCTATTTATGACGAAGTTTTATACGATCATTTATCTGTATGCGAAAAGACTTTTTCCCTGACCTAATATGTAGAAATAGTCACTGCCGCCTGCTTGCTACTGCTCAAGTTACGAGAGAGAAAAACGAATTGTTTTATTACTAATATTAAATAAGTAAACATTAGAATTTTTGAAGTGACACTTCTTTGCGCGCGATGAGAGTACAAGGACGAATTTTGTGCGACGCTTAAGTGTAACGATCACGTGACCCTTCTTGTAACATATACCGTAACCTATTTGATCGCCAAAGAAGATTTACTTCTGACACGCGTATGCTTTTTATCTTCCACCTCGTGGTTAAGGTGGAGACAAACGATAAATACTAAAAATATCCATTGTTTAATGGAGATGTTACAAGAAAAAGACGACACAATTGCTTTGAAAAAAAATATATATTATACTTAAACATGTGAAGAACCAATTGTATTAATTAGAATTTTCGTTAAAGTAATAGAAACTTCACAAAAAAAGGAATAGAACACAAGAAGAATTTGACTTTTATTGAAAATTCTCTCGAAAACGGCTTATTGCGCGCATATGAATCCTGTACCTATTAATAAGTTAATGTCAGTTTAAAAAATTGTATAATTTTTTTTTTGTGTATTGTTCTAATGGTAAAAAAAAAACACAATTTCTAGGCCTGTTGAATTGTCTCCGCCGCCAGCGAGTTCTAATGTAAATGTTATTTGCCCAAGTGAAGCCCTTAAAGCTCTCTTTCACTGTAAAATTGAGCGACAATACCATCTAATAATGTGACTTAAAGGGAAATTGAAGTGGTGCTGTTCAGTTCGGACAAGGTTTTCATCCTGTCCAGTTGAAGACAATCCCGACAGTTGAAGTGTCATTCGAGTCGGTGGACTCTTGAACGTAGTCGGTTATTCCGAGTGGTTCTGACCTCTGATTAGATTCGGGTTGAGGCGATTGGATTTGAGTTAAACGTTCGGCTAGGGGTGGAAAGTGCACTTTAGTTTCCTGTGATTGGATATTCGCTGTTGTTTGCTCTATATGTGCTTACATAGTTATAAAGTCACGGTAATAATAGGTTCGTCACCTTAAAGTCGATATTTGCTTGCACAAGGGCAATTATCAAGACAAGTCAACTAATATATTACGCTTGCAGATATTTCGCTAACATTATAGCCAGCTTCACGATCTGCAATAATTGCAGCTCTTTCGTGGATACGTAAATTCCTCGGCATTTTAATCTTCTATATATAAAAATGAATCCCTATTTCCCTTGGTTGCGGCATCACGCGTGAACGGGTAGACCGATTTTAATTCGGTTTTCACTAATGGAAAGAGAGATAAACGGGGAATGTTCATATATATATAAATTGCACCCCGGGCGAAGCCGGAGGCGGAACGCTAGTTACTTAATATTTATCACACGAAATACAAGAAACACTTTTATGACACTGACACACAATGACAATTAAATAGAACATATTTGAAATGAACTTCGTAATGACAAAAATTAAAAAAGGTTTGATGTTGGTTAGAGCTGTAAACCATATTGATCCTTATTGTGGCATATATAGTAAGTTTACTTTCATATGCAGTTGTCCGCTTAGTGCTTTAGTTTCAAAAAGTACTAACCACTTAATAAAGGAATGAATTTGAAACATGACTCCCACTGTATGTACATACGTTGTACAACTATGTTAGCTATCATTTCAATGGACAAATTATTTTCGTCTTAGTAACACAATGACGTTGTGTTTTCATAGCAATCATTCACTTTGATTGTTGTGGGCACATTTTAAGTGTCAACACTAACACATTTACATTGTTGCCCTAATGGTTGTGCGTGAAAGCTAATTTGTGTATTCAGAATGATTTCTGGGTAAATCGCACGAAGCCATTACCTTAATTCATACGAAGTATTGTTGATGGTCATATTAATTTGTGTTCAAAATAATACAATACTTATCTATTTATATTATTATTCCCTTTTAATGATATTTTTTTTTAATTTAAAGCTCATCAGACACCCACCATCAACTACCTCAACTACCCAATTGATGATCACTTGGTTATCACAGGTGTTTTTGCTCTGGAATCCCTTACTCACTCGGCGTAACACAACAGCACAGATGCTGTTATTTAACGGTAGTCTTCTGTAAGGGGATGGTTACTGCCGCCAGATGGCCTGCCCAATTTATTACTGCGAAACATAGTGTGGCCTGCCACTAGTTGCATTACATTAATACATTAATGTATACGTATAAAAAGTTGGGTATTATTTTTACAGCATTTTTTTTTCAAATATTTTATCTATTATATCATGGATCTATTAAAGGAAATAAATGCTGCGCTTTGAATAAAATACAAACATTACATTTTATTGTACTCTGAAAAAATTTAAAATTCAGATTATTGCTAGTAATCTGCAGACCCTTTATATTTGAATAATAAGATACGCTATCTTAGCTTGTCGTTTAAATTCGAAGGTCTAAGGTCACTTGAATCCCCAAAACTTCTGATCTCTCTATAGAAGAGAGTCTAATCTACCTATACTTATTATAAAATAAAATCACTGTCTGCTTCTGTCTGTATCTCTAAAATTCTAATATTCTAAACCACCTAATGGATTTTGATACGGTTTTTACTAATAGAAAAAGTGACAAACGAAAAAGGCTTGTGTATGTAATTTGTAGGAAAACCGAGGGCGGGTAGTTATTAATTCTTCCTGGACCAAAGAAACTCAAATTGCTAATGGATTCTTAGCTATTAGCTTTAATATATTTAACGAATATTTATTTTAAAATTAAGTGAATTTATAGCTAAATAAATTTAGCAAAAAAAGCGGAAAACGTGTTGGCAAAAAAATCATGAAAATATGAGGCTTAGCATTATTAAAAATAAACATTGGCAAAGAAGGATAATTAGTTATGTCAGAATATAGAAAGACCTAGAAGTCAAGTTCAATCATAACAGAATTGTGTTCTGAAAACAGAATTCTGAAACGTATATCTACACAAACTTTAAATCCATTATTTATGAATATCGATTTGAAAATGTCACGGTATAGTGTTTTATCATTTAAGCCGAATTTACATTACGAAATTAGTGGCATGAAATTAATGTCGTGACATTAATTTTATTTCGTCAACAATTTCACGTGTAAACATCAAGTTTTACAATGCATGCATTAGTTTTATAACACTAAAATAGTTTCGTGACATGCGCAATTTTTTGGTAAAACTAGTGTCATTCAATTAATTTCATCGTGTAAACGCAAAGCGAAACTAGTGTCACGAAAGCGAACTTGCGACGAGAGAACGTGTGTGTATGTTAAACTATGAAGGCCATATGCGTTAAAAATAACAAACCTACGATTGCCAGCCGAAAAAAAAAGTACTCAATAAAAAATCAAAATGATATTTATTCTTTCGATAGCTCTCAGGATCTTAATCTGCTAATCCAGAGATTAACTGAGTTACACCCAGATGCTAGCATTCTTGCTACCCATCCTTTTAATCCACCAACGTCTTTTTCTTTCGAGATAGTCTTTTTTTAATTTTAAATATTGAAATCTTTATGACAACATTTTGCACTGTTAAAAAAGCTTCGATACTGAGAAGCCATGGTCCTAGCGATAAAACTAGTTACACATGTACTGCAACAAGTTTCATGAAGTTAATTTCTTCATGCATAACACTAATTTCGTAATGTAAATTCGGCTTTAGTAATTAAAAGTTCTTTTTTTTTTATTTTTTTTATGTTAAGGTCGGCAGACAGGCTGACGCTCCACTTGATGGTAGGTGGCTACCGTCGCCTATAACACAAGCAACGCCAAAGCTGCTTCAAGTGCGCTGCCGACTGCAGTAGGATTAAGGATAAGGGATTAGGAGCGGATAGGGAAATGGGCTCTGGCATCCCTTACTCACTCACCGAAACACAACAGCACACGTGCTGTTATTTCACGGTGGTCTTCTGTAAGGGAGTGATTACTGCCGCCAGAAGGGCTGCCCAAATGACTGCGAAACGCAGTGTGCCCTGCCACTACTTTTCAAATCCAGACCAGAGCCAAATTTGAAAAGGTGTTTTTTTCAAAGTTGACCCTGCCGGGAATTGAACCCGGGAACCCTAGAACAGAGCGTTAAGGCAGGCACCCTAACCACTCATCCAACGTCATTTAATTAATGTCATTTTAATTTTATAAATTCACACGCGAGTGACGTCGCATTTCTTCTAACACACACATCTTTTCTCGGGAATAATGATTGTGGGTTTAGATAAGGTACATAACTCCATACGAATTTATATCTTATGTGAAACTACTTTTGCAACATAACTGAATGGCGGAAACCCATTGCTTCTGGTCCGTAAATAAATTATATCCCACGCATTTACGTATCGTCAAAAAAAGTGGAAAAATGGAAATAAGTGATTGTAATGTTGCGATAAGAGAAGGCAAATGGCATCAGGCAATTGGCTTTGGGGAAATGGGAGCGAAGAGAAGCCCTCGCCAGCTTTGAGGTAGTGAATTTCTTGTGCGTATATTATATATATTAAATACTTAGGTATAGACTTTAAAAAAAAATCACAAGATCGTATAGTTTCTGGCTGCTTATTTATTTTTTAACTTTATTGGTAAAAAATAAATAAGCAGGTATAGTTATTTTATGGTAATTTTTATTGGTATACACATTCAGGCCCCTCTTTTCGATTGGGCATTCTGGGCAAGTGCCCAGGGCCCCGCTATCGATGTGGTCTCCTAGTACCTGTCAGATCATCGATAACCAATATTACCGATAAGTATTGTTATTTCAATAAATTATTAATTGATTCCAATTTTAAAATACAATGTAAGGCTTGTAATAGTGGTAGTTTATCGGCAGTTTTGATCTTGAAATATTGTTACCGAAGGGCGCACTCCAGTGACCTGGGCCGAGGTCGTATCGACCAACAATTTCAGTTCGTTTCCAAATTCAACCATTTTTTTTAAAATTGATTTCTATGTAGAATGGTTTGGTCGCTTTCATTATTTAATTAATGGAGGTGGTTAGGTTAGTGGAATAACAGCACGTGTGCTGTTGTGATTCGTTGGGATGTCAGCGTTCATTTTTATTATTTATTTATGATTTAACCTTTCTGTATAAACCGATAAAATATCCAAATACTACCTTGAGCGGAGACTAAATAAATAAATATATAAATCGTTATTTGGATATACCATTGTAAAAAGATTTTAATTCACATCCAATATTTAATTATATATCCTAAACAAATGAATTAATATGTTTTGCTTAAGGTTTGGAAAGTCTCGATAGTTTCAAAGTTCCGGGATACGAGAAAACTCACGATAAAAGTCCCGGAACTTCCAGAGACTTCAAGACTAATGAATAAAATTATAATCAAGTTTATTTTTGACAATATATATATAAATGAAAAGGGGGATTTTAGTAAAATTCAATGTTTGTTCAACATACAATCAGAATCTAAAAATTTATAACGTTATTTATAGCCTAAACAAACCGTTTGATTAATTCTTATAAAGTAAAAATTTAATATTAGCAGTAATATCTTATAACTATATATGTACCTACAATTAGTAATTTCATTAATATCTACTATTTATCATTTGTCATATTAAGAATAGTACCTAGATTAATTTGTGTCATTAAAATGTTTTTTTTTTTTTTTAATATAAAACAGTTAGTCTTTTTTGTTGACTTAAAAATAAGAGCTATAATAACAAAGTGCGGAGAGCAAATTAAGTTTTGTTATGTATTTAATTCCTTTTAAAAATAACGTAATTACCATACCTCCTTTCAAGTCTCGACCCGAAAATCGGGATTTGGAGACACTAGACGTCCCGGGACTCAAACCCTAGTTTTACTATATTTTTTTTAAAGTCATGATAATAACAGCCTAAAACATTCCTGTCTAAAAGTACTTTAAATATAAGATCTGGCGTTACCTTTATAGCATTTGGTAGTTTATTTGAAATAACCATAACAAACATTTCAATTGTATAGTTCCAGTTTACAATTTAGTTACTTTCGATCCAATTTCACTGTTTTGACAACATAATTTAGTAATTTTCTTGTACACATAATCTTTTTATTTACACAAGTTTATTTCTTTTATCATACAACCTTACTCGTATGTAGGTACATCTTGAAATAGCTGTACACAACTCTCCACAAAGCCTCCTCTTTTTTTTTTTTATTAAAGATGTACTCTCCGAAATACATCTTATAGAATACACACAGACAGGCAATTTGGCGTCTACGTGCCAGGCTCGTTCTTATTAGTGTAGCCAATGAGCCTCCCAGCTCTGCGATCCACCGAGCCGAGTGCGACAAGTTGGTATTTTGCTGAGCCATCCCAAAGGTGACAGCAATACTCCATGCAAGATCGGACTTGTGCTTTGTACAAAGAGAGGAGCTGTCCAGGTGTGAAGAATCGCTTCACCCTATTTAAACGCCCAGATTTTTAGCCGCTGTTTGGGCGTGCCGAAGTTGAGATTTGAGCACAACCTCATGCCAAGAAGCAGGAGATCATCGGCCACAGGTTCGGATGCACCTCTGAAAATTGGAGCCAAGTTCTCTTGGCTCCTCCTTTTTCTCCTTTTTGCAGAGAACAAACACGCTTGCGTTTTGGAGGCGTTAAAACTAACCAGATTCTTGTCTCCCCATTGGGATACAAGATTTAAGATGAGTTAATTCGTTAATTCGCTCCTTATATTCCTGTGATATATTCCCTTTGTATTCTAACAACTCATATTAACAAAATAATAAATAAAATAAAATGAAAAGACCAAATTTCTTCACCAAAATAGGGATTCACTGAGGCAAATCACATTTACTATAGAACTCGCTGGTGGCGCAGACAATTCAACAGGCCTAGATAGGGTGTTTTTTTTGTTTTTACTATTAGAACATTACACCAAAAAATTTTTTTTATTAATACAATTTTTTAATCTGATATTAACTTATTAATAGGTACAGGATTCATATGCGTGCAATAAGCCGTTTTCGAGAGAATTTTCAATAAAAGTTAAATTCTTCTTGTGTTCTAATTTTTTTTGTGGAGTTTCTATTACTTTAACGAAAATTCTAATTAATACAATTGGTTCTTCACATGTTTAAGTATAATAATATATTTTTCAAAGCAATTGTCTTGTCTATTTCTTGTAACATCTTCATTAAACAATGGATATTTTTAGTATTTAGCGTTTGTCTCCCCCTTAAAAAGGAAATTCTTATTTTGAAGAACATTTAACAATTTATTAGTTCTTCGATTTGATAAAGACCCCTGTCGAGTAAAGGCCTCCCTCAGTTCCCGCCATTTTTCTCTCTGCTGTTTCATATAACCATAAAAATTACACTAACTGGTTCACTATAAACTGTTATTTTACAGATATTGCCGAAATGGGAGGCTGTCAAGACGGGAACTATATCGTTCAAGTTTCGCACGAACGAGCCAAACGGTCTGATCCTGTTCAACATGGGCGCTAAACCACCAAGGGTAGGTTGCACGGTAAGGGGTGAAGCTTTTGGGGTTGGACAGAGATCACCGGAGGAGATAGAGCCATTATCATCGTCATGAAAATTCGCCCTCATCAATTCCATTCTCTAATTGCTTATTGATATCGGGGATTGCGTTTTTTATAAAATACCCTCTATAAAATACTGTGTATTTTGCTGTTCTACCGAAACGGTATAGTGATCAGATCTTATAGGATGGGGCATTATCTTTTGACAACTACGGTAATATGTGTGCAAAAAAAAATACTTTAAAACTGTCAGTTCAGCGTCCGTAGTTTAAACGAATAAGATACACAATTTGTGCATTTAAAATTTCTTTTTTTATATACATAAATTACAATATTATTTGGATCCTTTTAAAATAAACTTAGTATGCGTTGAAAAATTAAAATATATGAGTTATAAGGCCTGACAAAGCCGGCGTGACAATGGTGGCGCCGCCATTGTTGACGACTTTTTTATATTTTGGACGATCCCTCGGGAACCTTAATTTTTTCCAGGATATAAAGTATCCTGTATCTTAATCCAGGTAATAAAATATCTATGTGCTAATTTTTTCGAGTAACAAACATTCGGACATACAAACTTTCGCATTTATAATATTGGTAGGATTAGAATTAGAAATAAAATTCTAATAATTTATTTACTTAACACACATCTCTATAAAAATACTGAAAATTTACTCAAATCTTGTAATATTTCATTAATTTATTAGTTACGAGTATGAAGGGGTTAATTAAGCTCAACCAAATAAAAATAAAATAAAATAAAATAAAAATTTGACGTCACACAAGTAAATGGGACATTTTTTCATTACCTTGTTCCTAAATAATCTTATAATAATTAGTAATATAATCTTATATTAATTAGTAATATAATCTTATATTAATTAGTAATATAATCTTATATTACTAATGGACGAACATGTTATTTAGATTGTATGCAATGATAATATAGTACTTACCTATTCTGCTCCTCTCTTATATACTAAGCCCACTCACTTCTGGTATGTAATATAAAAAATAAAATAAAAATAAATAAATTATAAACAAATCAATTTGTAACTGCATTATATAAATAATATACCTATTATATTGCCATATTATTATCATGTGTAATTTTTTATTCTTTAAATTCTTTGGTAACTTATTTCACACTTTTGTTTATTATTTACTTAATCTTTTATTTTTTATTTATCATAATTATATTCCTAATGTAAGATTAAATTTATTAAAACTTTATAATAAGTTTTACAAATACATATATTTAAATGTATATGAGAGAAACATTATGTATGTATGTAATTAAATAAAATTAAATTAAATGTCAGTTTTAGAAAATTTTGAAAAAAATATCATAAAGTTCCATATAGGCATAAAATTTGTAATATTTGCTATCTACCTATGCCTAAATAGGCTTAAAACCCTCTAACTAAAATCTCTTGCAATTTTAGCAAATAAAACAATGTTTATAAATAAATAATCCCTGGCGAAGATTGATTGGATGACTGTGTAAATTGTTTATACAACAGATATAATTTTATAACTAATAATGGCATAAAAACTAGCCAACTTAAATCTCTTACAATTTTAGCAAATAAAACAATGTTTATATATAAATAAAATAATGTTTATATATGTGTATATGAATATAACTAATAATAATAATTATAACTAAAACTAAGAAGTCAAAAATGAAATACCTCATTGTTATAAATTGTTTATTTTATTAAAATAAAGATTAATAAAATTAAAACAACCTGTAGAAAGTGTGCATTGTGCATTCTTGTTGTCAACAAGGATGCACTTATATGTTAGGTGGATGTTAGAGTGGGACGAGCAGGTTTGTTGTATTATAGTGTTAAAGTTGTATCTACCTACAAATATTCACTTTTTACTTTTGTCTGTATTTGTAACAAAAATTCTGTTTATATTTCTGCCATTGAAGACAACTCAGGTGTACGCTAGACACTTAATTGAGTTTATAGTACACCTAAACTGTGTACCGCCCAATGTATTTTTTCTTTGTGTAAATAAATAAAAATAAAAAAAACACGATATATACACACACGATCAAGCCTATCGTCCAAACGGCATAATACGATTGGCTCGATCCAACAATTCAACATTGAAAAAAATTATCACAAATAAAATTAAACAAAACGCAATCCCCTATAAAATTAATCTCTACGGATAATGAAATTTCTCACGTTAATTAATGCTGGCATTAAATTAATAGTAGCGACTTTAATAACATGCCTTCAGCAATATAACCTTTCGGCTTATTTGAAATTCCAACTTAATTAACTTCCGTTACAAAATTTAATATTGAATAATTAAATTATCCATTGAGATAGGCTGCATGGTAGGCTGATCGGGCAGTAACAAAAATACGTTTAATTAATGTTATGGTTGACATTGTATTTTTAAATACTTGTACATTTTAAAAGTTTATATTCTGTTTAATTTTTTTATTTTTATTTTTATAAATTTAAATAAAGCAAATTTATAAACTAAGATTTAAAGAATTATGACGCTGTTTTCTAAGTAAGTAAATATATTATATTCATGAAGTTTTGTTTAGTTGCTACGAGTAGATTTATTATTTTATAAATTGAAAATTTACGTCCTTAAGCCTGTTCTTTTACATGTATGAATAAAAAGATAACCTGTATTACAAATAATTATCTACCTACTGGTTTAGAGGCTGAATTTGTGATATTTATGAAAAAAAAAATGAATTACCCAAAAGAAGTCGTAAAATCTAAAAAAAATTATTCATAATTTAATAAATAAACGATCAGAATATGAAAGTTTAAGTAGATACCTATTGTGTGCGTAGCAATATATAAATGACCCTTATTATGTGAACGACAATGTTAAATAAAACATTTGATATTTTTGGGATAATTTTGTCATATAATTACTTTTTATTTTAGTAGAGTTAAAGTAATAAATACGTTTTTTATACGAAAAAAAAAACTTGAAAGAGAATTATATAATTTGAAATACCAATAGAAACTCATCCTGTATAAGACTGTTTAAAAAAATGTACATTTGGTTTTGGTTTGAAAATTTAGTTTTTTCTATGTTTAGCCAAAAATTGACCCCTATTGATGCGAACTGCTTTGCCATTAAAATTTCTTTCAGGACTTTTTTGATATAGAGTATCTATGTCAAAAATCACATTATCATTTCGCATCGCACACTCTCCAATGGCTTGAAAATAAATTGCATATGTTCATATTTTTAACAATAACATTAATTATATAATATTCATTATATAATATTTCATATATATATAAACAGAATATTATATAATATTAATTATATAATATTTCTGTATTTTCTTTACTAAATAGTATTTCTCAGAAGACACTTTAAAATAAAATTGTGTTTAATACTGATAATCTACTCCAGTTATAAGGCATTAATTTTAATATTGTAAACAAATATGCAATGTCAACTGAACATTTATAATTATTAATTTTGGAAGGAATAAAAATACAACAGCTCTTGTACCCATTTATTTTAACACCGATTTTTATGTACAAAGTTACTACGACTGAATCGGTACTGGACACTGCTTATATATAATACTATTTATCGTAGCGTGATTTTATATAGCCTATAGCTTTCCTCGATAAATGGACTATTCAAAACAAAAAGTATTTTTCAATTCGAACCAGTAGTTCCTGAGATTAGCGCGTTCAAACAAACAAACTCTTCAGCTTTATAATATTAGCATAGATATGTAAATATTTTATAGAAATAAATTCTGGTTAAGTGTTATATTTTCTAAAATGTCTAAAAATATTCTCTATTGCTTAATTTCAGTATCTTAGAATTGGTCAATTCTTTTGCATTCACCGCCATTTTGGAATACATATTCTACGAGGAAGAATTGGCAAGAATCATTTCATGTGATCCTGAGTTTCCAATGAATTTAAATTGAATAATTGATCAAATTGATAGAGTAGAAACAAAATGCTTACTTATATGAGACTATGTAATCACTAAAATGTGAGATAATATAAGAAAGAAAATCAAGTTCTGGTATTGATCATTTTTTTAACTTTCACTTTGGAGATTTTGGTAATAAAAGTCTTTCTTAATTTCAAAAATCCTGTGAATATCTTAGATTTTGTAAATGGAGATAATATTCAAAAATTGAAAAATAATATTTTCAAACCAATGAAAACCCATTGCCAAATTAAAAGATATTTTCCCAAAAAATCTATAATTTCTTCTTACCTAATGTTACACGTTCAATCATTAAAACGAAAATACCATACACTGATGGCCCGATCTCCATACAAAACTATGTTTCAAGTAACATGTTAAGTACAAAACTAAGTACAAAACTAAGTACAACTAAGTTTAACTAAGTTAACTAAGTTTAACTAAGTTTTAAGTACAAAACTATGTTTAAGTAAATAAATGAGATTCACTCGTATTCTTAGATGCAGCCTTTTAAATTTAACTTAAAAAAGTAAAAATCTATTTAAATTATATATGTATATTTAAACCATAATAATGTATTTTTATACCTTCCAAATGATTACTTAAACGGGTATACCAAGGGTTACATAAATGTGTCGATGGCATTAGGTATTGAATAACACTGACTCTAGGGGAATTTGTGTATGGTACCTTATAAAGTTTCACCCACTTAAATGTTGAAGTGTTTTTTTTTGTGTTCGTTAAATGTAATTTGCACCGTAGTGTGTGAGCACAGTTGATTTTTACCCTAAGCACTGAACACACCATAGAAGAGCAAGTGTAAAGGGGGTGTTATGTAAATAGTACAGTAATTTGTTGTAGTACTTATACCATAATAGCTTTTGCTCGCGAATTCGCTCGCGTATCTTTATAAATTGTATCCTGTATTTCAAGCTGGAACCGGAGATTAGGGAACACTTGGGAAATATTCTCTTCCAAATTTAAAATAAGAGATGTTTTAAAATTACAATAGAAAATCCTTTAATAAAAGAAAATTATAATACTTAATTATTACTAAATAAATCATGGTTTAATTTTTTAAAAGAAAATACAGCCAGCAATTTTTCGGTATAAGGAATAAATAATAATATGACGTATTAAGTAATTATGGCTACATGAAAACTCTTACAACTATTGGCACATAGAATACGCGCAGTTGGGATTTAGGTCAGTTTTTTTTTTATATAATAATTTTGGCTTGTTAGTTAGCGTTACACTAACAGTACACTCTATTATTATCTATTATAACAATAGAGTGTATATTAAAAAAAAAAATCAATGTAACCCCAAGACATTTTTCTAATTTTTTTTTGTATTGTAAGAAACCTAAATTGGCCTCAATACAAATAAAATATTTGTTTAAAAATGAAATATTTTACAGGCCATTGTTTCAACAATATTGTCTAATAAAAAGATACGAAAGTATTGTAAAATAAATGACCATGTTTCAATTTTTCCTTGCACGAATTTTACTGTATGTAAACTGAAGTTTAGAAGGTTAGTATGGCTGTTGACTTTTTAAATAAAAAAAAAATAGGCATAGAAAAATTTATAGGAAAATTTTTCACAATTAACTAACAGTACTACCTATTATAAGTGAAAACTTACCAATAACTCAATACGGATTTAATTTAAAAATTGTATTGTATAAATTGAAGTGAACCCACCCAATTGGATTATAGTCTTGCTATGTAAAATTCAACATATCGTTGAATTTATATAATGCATAAAAAAGTTTTTGTTTTTTAATTTTTAATTTTATTATTGATATTATTAAAAATATATTACACATATTTTTTACTTTAATCAAAATTTAGGTTGTTTAAGTTATAATATGAATTTTTCTGGGACCAAAATTAAATGTGTAATTTTTAGTGAGTTCTATCGATATTCATCGCGCTTATTCAAGCATTCTGTGTGCCAAGAGTTTTGTAGTTGCATTTAGCAACTTCGTATTTTAAAGGCTTTATTGAATACCTACACAAATTCGCACCGTAATGCACTTAGCCTAACGGAATTAGCTAATTTAATACTATAATTAGATAAACATTTTTATATAAATTTTTAAATAAATCCTTTAACCATTTTGTCTAAACCCCAACCTGTTTGTTTTTAATAATATATTTTAATTGACAGTTGCAATTTGCATGAATTTCGTGTATTTCTATTTTTTATACTTAGTTTAGTTTTTTTTATTAATAATATATTTTATTGGTAAAATAATAATTACTATTAAAATTAAAATGGTTATATTTATAAATTTTCTTTGAATTAATTATTATAATAAACAATTAATGATTTTAAACATATTTGTACTATCACATGCACATGCTTCTACTAGAGCATGCCTTGCCTATTGCAACAGTAATTTCGCCTAAAATTCATCACCTAATACATTCTGTTGTAGGCGGATTTGTTTGCTGTTGAGATACTGAACGGATACATTTATGTCCACGTCGATCTTGGCTCCGGTGGAGTAAGAGTTAGGGCTTCTAGGAGGAGAGTGGACGACTCTCATTGGCATGAGTTCTTGCTCCGAAGAACGGGAAGAGATGGGAGGGTAACGGTGGACGGTGCTAATGCAGAATTTAAAACTCCAGGTAATTGATAATACTCAAGTTATTCCATCAATATAGGTATTTACTTGAAGAGCTCTTGGATTGAGTAATTAAAGTTTTAATTACTCAAGTTGCGAATCAAAGATCCCGGGCTCGGGATTCAGACAACAAAAGATTATAGGCAGAAATGTTTTAAGTCTGTGTGGGATACCAACCAAAGATATTAACTGTACATTAACTATATATTTAACCTTTTTGGTACCAACAGAAATGACACAGTTTAATTCTTTTATTGGATTTTAATATAAATTATTATGGATTTAATTCTATTCCAGTTCGAAATTGGTGGGGTTATTTAGATATAGAGCCTAAAGGTCCCATAAAATTCTTTTATTATCACTTACTGATTTACTTATTGATTAATGTGATAAATGTTGACAATACTAATTCAATTTATTTTTTAATCAATGTCAATAATAATTTTGTTCAGATGACCTATTGGTGGATTGGATGGTTCCATCCCTACCTAACCCTAAGTACCATATGATAGATCTTTTGCGTTGGAATTGAAGTTAGTGTCCATAGTAAAAAGAATATAGGAAAAAAATAAAATAAAAAAAGGTGGACAGACGACTTGGAAGGCTTCGCGGGAAGTGGTTATCCAACCAGAAGACAGAAGACCGTGCGAAGGTGGCGAGTCTTAGGAGAGGTCTACGTTCAGCGATAAAGAGATACAGGCTGAAGATGATTATGATGCGAAAACCTTTCCAAAGATATGTGATTTTTACCGTTGACTACCTAAACCAGTTTAACGCAATAAAATTTTGGAAATATACTTTCTACCCATTACATATCGTTGAATGGTTCATATAATACAAGCCTAATGCTTAGTTTATGGTCAGAAGATTGATATTGCTTTCAATTGTAAATATTTTTTTTATTTCAATCATTAGTTGAGTTATTAAATAATTACTTTTAATTTAAATATAGTTATGTAAGCTTAATATTTTTAAACAAATCGTCTGATCAGAAATAGTGTCTTTGTAGAAATGCAGATTATTTGTCAAATTGTTTACAACAATTTGACCTCAACACTTCACAATATTCTAATAAATTCGAAATTCTAATTCAATTCATAATCTCACAAATTAAACACTGAGTTTCTTTTTACATAATTATATTTTAAATAATAAAAAAAAGGCGGAAGATAGGCCTCTAGA
This sequence comes from Bembecia ichneumoniformis, assembly GCA_910589475.2. NCBI lineage: Eukaryota > Metazoa > Arthropoda > Insecta > Lepidoptera > Sesiidae > Bembecia > Bembecia ichneumoniformis. The sequence goes on along the minus strand of OU342537.1, from coordinate 1,830,061 downwards.
AATTTGAGATGGCCGATTTTAGAGAATATGCAATCGGGATGACGTCCCTGATTGGAGTCAAAGCAAGTAGACCTGTTACTCTAGCATTTCTTAACCATACATCGAAAATCATGAGTGCTGTAATTTCACTGTGAAATTCTTTAAAAAAATTGTAGTCTTTCTGCTAGTGTTTAGCCTCTAAGAAAAAACCTACTGTTTTAATATAACTCGGCAGGTAGACTCACCCACAAGTAGGGTTGCCAGGCCTCAAAATCGAAAATCCGGACACAGACTCATATTTAGCTGGACATTTTGCCATAAAAGCCTGACACGCTGGTTTTTAAAAGAAACAGTTCTATTTATTTCTGTATTTATTACTTTAAGACTTGCTCTACTCTTTATTATGAATCACATATTGTTTTCTTAAAGTAATTTGTAAGATCTTATCGCGAATTATAATTATGTGTCCGTGTGATTCTGGCCGCTGCGGGGTTTACCAAAAGCCTAACAAAAGCCGGACGGGCCGGACTTGTAGAAATTTGGCCGGACACGACTTTAAAAAGCCGGACATGTCCGGCTAAAGCCGGACACCTGGCAACCCTACCCACAAGCAGCCAGCACTAGTGAAAATGCTTTAAGGAGATAACTTGGGACAATGATAAAAAACAACACGGGCATAGGGAATAGTGCTCTACTTCCTTACTCACGAACCGAAACACAATCCACCTAATCTACTCATTGGATCTTACAGCTAGGAGGCTTATAAGCGACGATACGCTAATAAACGAAGCTGCAGAGCCTGGCACATAGACGAAAAATTGCCTGTCTGTGTGTATTCTATAAGATGTACTTCGGAGAGTGTGCTCGGGAACTGCATGAGGTCATACCGCTTTCCCCTTTCTTCTATCGGGCATGCAAACTTGGTTACCATCCTCACCTTGTAGAAATCGCTCTAATTCGAAACAAGCTATTTAAAACGTTGCTGGCGTCTGTATTTCTGAGCTCATTCAATTCAAATCTTTTCAAGGTTCGAGTGAATAGGCATCTTCTGGGTGAGCTTGCATCATCATTCCTACATGGATAGTCTGGTCAAGAGCATACCCATCTATATTAAAAAAAAAACAATAAAACCTGTATAAATTGGTTGGTTACGGCCTCCAGAGGGTATGCCGACTTATATTATTAACGCAGTGTCTCGCCACTACTAAAAGTGAATATTGACATATTTTCCAGGTGAATCTAATCAACTGGAGCTGGATGGCCCTCTGTTCGTGGGCGGATTAGGTGCAGAGTATTCAGCCTCTCGAATGCCTCCCGCTCTATGGACAGCCGCCTTGAGGCAGGGCTTCGTTGGGTGCATGCGCGACTTGGTGTTGAATGGGAAGCCTCAAGATTTGACAGCATACGCTCGTCAACAGGACTCAGGTAAGAAATCCCCATTCACTATGTCACTATTTTTCTTACTCATTACTTTAGTTGCTCTCATTATTTTTCAGTCTCACCTTTCATTAGCAGAACCATAATTACAAAAAAATATATGAGTGTCTGATTTTGATGTTATATTTTTTTGGAGTTGTTATATTTATAATTGAAACTTTAAAATGACTGTGTGAAACAGAATTCACAAGAATAAATATATACTGAGATATCGCAAACAGTTGCGAGAGATCTTAATTATAATTTATATTTAAAAAAGCGACAATGACTTAAAACATTAAAAATTAAAACTATGAACAGGGAAATAAAGAATCAATTATATATAATTTAATTACATACAATATTTAATTATATAATTGATTCTTTATTACAAATTGCTTTTAAAAATTTTCAGGCATTTATTTTAAAAATAAAAGCGGGCAGCTTTTTTTACAAAAAATAAAATAAAAATAATAATAGATCTTTATAGCAAATGGCAATTATTTTTTAAAATATTAATTATTTCAGCATATATCCAAATGATACTATATTCTTTGTGCAGACGATCGATAAATTAGCTTGGACTATTTTATAATGTCTACTATCCAATAGCAGTTGTGTTTACATGTATTAAATGGAATCAAAATTTGAAATTACCGTAACACGTATGCTAACATGACACGTATACCTAATTATTTCAGCATCGGTGCGTTCCGCTTGCCATGTGCTGATGAAGCAATGTGTGAGTTCCCCTTGCCAGCACGGGGGCGTTTGCTCCGAAGGATGGAATAGGGCGTTGTGTGATTGTTCGTCTACAAATTATGGCGGACCTTCTTGCGGACGAGGTAAAAATCACTTATGTACCTATTTAAATAAATGAATTCATTTAAATAATAAATTCATTTATTCAAAATTCACTGATTTACAGTAACTCTAGCATGAGTTTACGATACTACACTCGCTAGCGAGAACGTAAAACAAGTACTTATATGGAAAATTGATAATTTGACATTGACAGTTCACGATTTTCCATACAAAAGTTTTACGTTCTCGCTAGCGAGTGTAGAATTGGTGTAGTATCGTAAACTCATACTAGAGCCTCGTATCAAAAAATTCTTAAGCTCTAGCCAATTTTGGATTTTACATCTTGTATAAAATTGAAACAAAAAAAAAAGAATAAAAATAAGGGTATGGCATGGTAAACAATAGAATAATCAAAGAATAATAATATATACAGTGGCTCTAGCATCAGTTTACGATACTACACTCGCTAGCGAGAGCGTAAAACATTTATATGGAAAATTGTCAATTTGACATTGACAGTTCACGATTTTCCATACAAAAGTTTTACGTTCTCGCTAGCGAGTGTAGTATCGTAAACTCATACTAGAGCCTCAGAAGTATAGCAAGCAAAAAATGTGTGTAAAAAAACACACATAAAACCACACACATTCACATACAAATGCCAGTATATGCTTTTTGAGTAAAAAGGTAACTGCTTATTATATAAGAGTAAGATATAATCTCTAGCCAGCAAGAATGTTGCCAATGCTATACCTCAAGGAGAGCAAAGACGAACAGAAGTAATCGGCGGAGGTAAATTTGTTATTGTAGGATTTCTGAAGACGGTGTAAGACTGAATTTTGAGTGTAATTACTATGGACGAACTTACAGCTAAAATGTCTTATGTTTGTGTATTCCATACAATAAAAATACACCATAAATTTACCTTATAAAGAGGTAGCTTTGAGGTATAGGACTAAAAATGGAATCTGGAATCGCTTGCTCACTCACCGAAACACAATAGTACATATTCTGATATAAGGGGGTGGTTCTGGTTGGTTACTGCCGCTAGACGAGTTGCTCGATTTATGACTAAGAAACGCAGTGTGTTCTGCCACTACTGACTTTCCTATTTTTAGGGTTCCGTACGTTATAAAAAAAACCCTTATAGGAACCCTTATAGGATCACTCGTGTCTCCGTCTGTCCGTCCGTCACAGTCAATTATCTCGGAATCTACTAGATCGATTAAGTTGAAATTTGGTACACATATCAATTTCTGTGACCCAAACGCAGAGGTGTGACGTGAATATATGAAATCTGTATATGGGAGGTCATTTTTGGGGGGAAGGTGGAAAATTAAAAAAAAAACATTTTTTTTTTAAAACTGATTAGTGTTACCTATCAAATGGAAGGTCTTGTTGTGAAGATCTTAAATGTATTTTTTGTAATTTTAAAATAAATGGTTTCCAAGTTATTCAAGAAAATAGACAATCCCCCCCCCCCCCCCGCTTATCTTCGATACTACTGAACCTAAAATTTTGAAAAAAAATACAGAAATTATACTTATGTCTAATTATTTTTTCAGAATCACCAACAATCTTTCTGAACGGGAGTCAACATCTCTCAGCGTCTTTGGGATCTGAGCATGTAACGCAGACTGAGGAGCTGATGCTGAGGTTCCGTACAAACAAAGCTGGTCTTCTTCTGCGAACTGCTTCTGAACACACCGCCGATAGGATCGAGCTGGCGGTGGCTGCAGGGAGAGTCAGGGCGAGCGTCAGGCTAGGAGACAGAGAAAAGGTAAATTAGTATGCTGGTTCAAACGGATTAAAGAGACACACGGGAGCGACATTTTCCCCAATCGAACTGTCTGTGACAAAAGAAATGACAGAAAATCTGAATATTTAATTTTTTTTAAATATCTCAACTGCGGTTTATATCAAATAAAAAAAAATGTTTTTTTGACATACCTTGTCTACCATCGTCTAGTCTCTGAATGAAAGGTGTGAACGTTTTTGCAAAATTTCATGATGATGGGTTGAGTTCTTAAGGTGTAAAAGCGGAATAAACAAATTTAGGATTCTAAAGTACAATGATGATATTAGGCGACGCGTCGTGTGGAATCCAATGTTTATAGGACAGCTTTGTAGTGTTATAACTTTTTATTTTATTACTTACCGTTACAAAAAGATACAAATCCCTCTCTTTAACATTCGCCAAAGAGTAAAATATATAAAATCAAAATCAAATGAAAAATCAAAATATTTATTTATCAATTATGTTTCTCCAAGAAACTCAGGATACTATTCTTTTTGTCATCTTTAAAATATAAAAATTACAACAATTATACTTAAAGTAATACAATACTAAACATAGTTTGAACTCAGCATCCAGGCTTTAATCCCAGGCTTCATTGTCACTTAAATAATCAGTAACCTTATAATAGCATTTCGAGAGGAGTTTGGTTTTAATGACATCTTTAAATTTATTTATAGGTAAGGTTTTGATCATCTCAGGCAGTTTATTATAAAACCGTATACACTGACCCATAAAAGAATTACTTATCTTGTGGAGTCGCGTCTTATGTAAATCTAAGTTATTTTTAAACCTAGTACCTATATTGTGTACATCACATTTTTTATTAAATTGACTAATAAAAAATGAATGAATGAGTACAAATGAATGTTTGCAGAACCTCCTGGCCGGCACCAATGTCGCCGACGACAACTGGCACACCGTGCGGTTCTCGCGACGGGCTTCCAACTTGAAGCTTCAGGTGGACGGGGCGCAGGCAGTGCGCGGTATGTTATGTACGTATGCACGGGACAGCACCCGCACTTTTTATTTTCGACCCTATGTAGTGGAGGATAAGGTTAGTCTTGATTTCACTCCGTTAACAACTTAGATTGGAGTTCGTTTTGTGTGGCGCCCCCTCAAAGTACTTTGCACGTACTAAATATCAATTTCAATCAGTTCAAAGTAACAGAGTGGTGACATTTCAAATTTAATGTTAGATAAAAGAAGTATATTGTAAACTAGCCGAGCCCTCAACTTCGTACGCGTGGTATTGGTATAGTACGTAACTTTTTTGTTTGTAAACCTTTTGGAATGAAACAAAAACTAAATGTTAAGGGAAGCTAGCTAAAATAGATCAGTGAAAACCGCATTCAAATCGGTTAAGCAGTTTCAGAGATTAGCGTGCACAAACGTACAACCAGACAAAAAAATTAAAAAATAACTTTATTTTTTTGTCTTCGGTAACATAAACGTGTACATTTTTTTTTAAATCATTAATATACAGATAGGGTTCGTTTAAGTTTTTATTATATGTATAAATGTTGTCTCGTTGATCTTGCTTTAATTTGTTGATTTGTTTAATTTGTTGACAATACAAACAATATTTTAATAAAATAATAATATAGCAAAACGGATTATGTAAAAAAATGTACATGAAGAATTCCACACTCATCAATACATAGGTACAATTTGTAACAAAATAAAGTAGTGTTTCGATTAATATATAAATTATGTAGTGGCAGGGCACACTGCGTTTCGTAATCATTTGGGCAGCCCGTCTGGCGGCAGTAACCACCCCCTTACAGGAGACACCCGTGAAATAACAGCACGTCTGCTGTTGTGTTTCGGTGTGTGTTAGTAAGGGATGCCAGATCACATTTCCCTATCCCTTCCTAAACCCTTATCCTCAATCCTACTGTAGTCGGCAGCGCACTTGCAGCAGCTTTGGCGTTGCTTGTGTTATAGGCGACGGTAGCCACCTACCATCAAGTGGACCGTCAGCCTGTCTGCCGATCTTAACATAAAAAAATATTTAAGTTAATTTAGACATTGGAAACACACAAAAATTAAAATATTTTATTTATTAAAAAATTAATTTTAATGAAATTGTAAAAATGTGATAACGGAGTTAAATCAAACATTAATAGTAAAAATTATGGATTTTTTTTGAAGAATGTGATAAATATACATGTTTTTGAAGTGCAGCTAGAAAACATTGCTAATAAATTGATTGGTTATGTTTTCTGGTCCTTGTATTTGCTCAAAAATACATCTGGTCTGTGATAAATACTAAAGGCCAAATACATGTGTATTTTTCCTTCAATAATGTCTATTATAACTCGATGTTAGACGTCCTAATAGATGTAGTCTAGCAGCTTACGTTTGAGTTGGTTTTTAGCTGGCACTTGGTATTTCCACCTTTTAGTTGAATGCTCTGATTTATTATTTAATTCTTTATTATTATTTTTTAAAATTTTTTTTCCAGTAGTACTTCCTATGTGTATGTGCAAAATTTTTAAACCTGTTTTGAAATTTTATCTTCAAAAACGGGACCAGTGTGAGTTGAACTCGCGTGACGAGGGTTCCGTACGATGTTACCTAACCGCACAATATTGAGTAATTTACCATGTTATTTTAATATCATGGACTTCTTATAGGTTTTCCTATAATCTATAAGTAGAAAACTAATTTCTGTATTTTTTCAAAATTTTAGGTTCAGTAGTTTCGGAGATAAGGGGGGGGGGGAATGGTCGGAAGACGGACACACAAGTGATCCTATAAGGGTTCCGTTTTTATATTCGGACGTACGGAACCCTAAAAATTATGTCAATTGTGTCTATGTTTTGTACTAAAGGTTTTTTTTTATTTCTAATAAATTTAACTACAAAATTATATGAAATTTCAACGCAGGGATCGAATTTCAAATCAGGTAATATTATTAATAAAAGTCTCTTAACTTACATAATAGAATTTTGATATTTCATATTATAGTATAAACATACTATCACTTTTCTAATAATTTCATTGTACAGATTATTGACTTGTAATGCTAATGCTAAACTCTTAAATATAATTTTAATGGAACTGTTTAGATGTCTTTCTCGCTTTAATTCTTTATCTATTATAACAGCCACTGTTTCACGAATAGAAAATGTTTGAATTGTTGCTAAAAAAAGTCTCTATACAGCGTTTGATTTGCTCTTTCTTTTTCTTTTAGAGTCAATGTTGTCTTCAATGTATCTTATCTAAAAAAAAAAAGAAAAACTATTATTTTTCAATTTATCTTTGTGTTTTACAGCCGAAACGATTTTAGGAAAAGCGTCCACTCTGGAGATTTCCACGTTGCATTTAGGAGGTCTCTTCCATCCGGAGGAGGAGATACAAATGACATCAACTCTGCCGAACTTTGTTGGACACCTTCAGAAGTTCGTTTTTAACGGCATCAAGTATATAGATCTAGCGAAAACCATCGGAATCGGGAACAATGGGAAAAGTAACAGTATTATTGACACATCAAATATAATTTTCACTGGAGAATTTGTGAAGCCCAACTCTTTGAATGTGTACAAGTCTGTCACGTTCAAATCGAAGCACACCTATGTCGGTCTCCCGTTGCTCAAGGCGTATGGGAACACCTATTTGGACTTTTACTTCCGCACGACGGAAATGGATGGGCTGTTGTTTTACAATGGTGGGAAGAAGCAGGATTTCTTGGCCGTCGAGTTGGTTAGTGGCCACATACACTGTGTTTTCAACCTTGGAGACGGTGTGGTCACTATGAAGGATAAGTTGAACAACTTTTTAAATGATAATCGATGGCATACCGTGTCTATTAGAAGACCTACGCCCAAGATACATACGTTGCAAGTTGACGATGATCTTGAAATTCATACTACAAGTAAGTGTTGAGTATATTAATTCAATTAAAAATAATGTTTTTTTTTAGATATAGACATAAAAGCAAATATTTTAATGTAATTTTCCAAATTAACGGTTCAAATTGAATATAGGACTCAATTCAATTTTTTTTTTTTTTTTTATGTTAAGGTCGGCAGACAGGCTGACGGTCCACTTAGGTGGCCCTAGACAAAACTAGGGCCATGGGTTTTCATCCCCCACGCCGCAGGATCCCTCCGGGGCTCCGCGTCCGAGTGGAGGGGGTCCAGATTTCTGTGGAGAGGCACTTTAAATACCTCGGCCTCACGCTGGACCCCCGTTGGAGTTTCGAGGAACATTTCAAGCTCCTCGCTCCACGGCTCACAACAGTTGCAGCCGCACTCGGACGACTCCTCCCGAATAAGGGAGGACCGAATTCGTCTTGTCGTCGACTTTACCACGGGGTGGTAAGGTCGATGGCACTTTACGGAGCCCCGGTCTGGGCGGAGTGCCTCACTCCTTGCACCCGGGCCCTGCTGCGGAGGCCTCAAAGGGTCCTGGCGATCCGGGCCGTGCGTGCCTATCGAACGGTCAGCCACGGGGCGGCCTGCGTGCTGGCAGGCATGCTACCGTGGGATGTCGATGCACTGGTTCTGGCCCAGATGCATCGGCATCGGGTCGCCGTCAGGGACCAAGGAGGTAGACCCGTCGCAGAGGAAGCGCGACGGGTCCGCATAGAGGTGCAAGAGAGGGCCTTACAGGACTGGAGTGAGGCACTACGAGACCCTACTGCCGGCCACCGGACGATCCGCGCAATTCGTCCGGTTTTGGAGGAATGGGTGAGGCGCCGACGAGGTGGCCTCACCTTCCATATGGTGCAGATAATGACCGGACACGGGTGCTTCGGTCATTATTTGCACCAAATAAAAAGGGAGGAGTCGCCGCAGTGTCATCACTGCGGCGACCTTGATGACACGGCCGAGCACACACTTGAAGTGTGCCCGGCCTGGAGTTCGCAGCGCCGTATATTGAGGGTGGCGCTGGGAGTCGGAGAGGTCACACTTTCAATCATGGTAAGAGCCATGATTGAGAGTGTGACCAAATGGAAAGCGGCTGCCTCCTTCTGCGGTGATGTCATGTCACAGAAGGAGGCAGCCGAGAGGGAGCGAGAGGAAGCGGCCGGTCTCGCTTCCCTCAGACGCAGGCGGCTGGGCAGAAGAAGACGGGCATATCAAGCCCGTCTTCAACTGTTCTAGGGGACCTGCGCACACGGCTGGCTAGCCGGGTGTGCCTGCACAAGGTCCCCCCCGTCTGGGGATTGCCCTGGTGTCTCTGGGCAATCCCCCATTGGAGTTAGCTAGCCAGAAATGGCTAGGCTGCCCTGGGATGGATCGGAGTTGTTGTTTCGGCAGAGCCCGGTCCGTCTCTCCGATGGGCAAGGAGACACCGGGGAGTTTTAGTGGGTAGTACCAGTGCCGCTATGACTTAGCATAGTGTGTCGCACTGGTGACCCCCACATACCCCTACCGCCTAGCCAGCGGTAGGAAATCCGTAAATGGATTTCTCCTCGACAAAAAAAAAAAAAAAAAAAAAAAAAAAAAAAAAAAAAGGCTGACGGTCCACTTGATCGTAGGTGGCTACCGTCGTCTATAACACGAGCAACGCCAAAGCTGCTGCAAGTGCGCTGCCGACTGCAGTAGGATTAAGAATAAGGGATTAGGAGTGGATAGGGAAATGGGCTCTGGCATCCCTTACTCACTCACCGAAACACAACAGCACACGTGCTGTTATTTCACGGTGATCCTCTGTAAGGGGGTGGTTACTGCCGCCAGACGGGCTGCCCAAATAACGCAATGTGCCCTGCCACTACTTTCCAAACCCAGACCAGAGCCAAATAGGAAAAGTTGATTTTTCAAAGTTGACCCTGCCGGGATCGAACCCGGGAACCCTATAACAGAGCGTTAAGGCAAGCACCCTAACCACTCATCCAGCGGGCTCGTCCATTTTTATCCATTAAATACAACTATAACTATAATCGATTTCAGGCTCCAACTTGATGTTAGAGTTGGACAGCGTGTTGTACGTTGGCGGTGTCCCCAAAGACATGTACTCGTCTCTGCCGGTCGGGGTGCTGTCCAGGCAGGGCTTCGAGGGTTGCATGTCGAGTCTGGACTTACCTGGAGAATCGCCATCACTCATTGAAGACGCTGTGGTTCCGAGCTCATCTTTGGTTTCAGGATGTGAAGGTAATTTTATTTTATTTTAGTATTCCCCCATTAACCATAACTATATTCAACGAAATTAATATTGTATCAAGTTTGAACCTTTCTCTCACTCGTGTGTGTAAAAAAAAAGAATTTATTAAATAAACTACAAACATTTAAGTAATATATCCAAAACAATGTTATTTTGAATATATTAAAGGTCCAATCCTAGCTCATCTAAAGGTTATTTCTACACTTCATACTACGAACTATTTCATACTTTCGATAGCCGACATATCAGGCCTGCCTTTGAATTTCGAAGCTTGGTCAAGCCTGAAATTCTGAGCATATTTTAATTAAAAACTATCTTTTTTCTGTGACTCGCGCAGCTTAAGAAAATTAGGTTTTAAAACATTTATTTATTACTCATATAGTACGTTTTTTTCTCCAGAATAGTACGTTTTTTTCTGGATAAGGGGTATCCTAGTCTCTGACAATGTGTATGCAAAATAAACGGTTGAGTAGTTAAGGCGTAAAAGCGTAACGAATGAACTTACTTTCGCATTTATAAAGTTAGTTAGGATAAATAATATTCGCAGAGTAATCAAAAATATTGTGAAACAATATCACGTCGAAATGACATTTTGAGGGTGCGCTACATAAACTGATGTAATATGAAAAAATGTAGCATAGCAGTTAGGCTGTATTGAAATCTCTTTTTCGCCAAAATGACTCTCGTATCCGAAAGCGTCGTTTATAAAACTTGGACAGATGATAAAGGAATACTCTATTTTTTAAGTATTGGCAGGGCACGCTTCGTTTAGTCATTTGGGCAACCCGTCTATCGGCAATAAACACTCTTTAGGACCTTATTCCTTACTTCGAAATCACGTAATATCCTCAAATTGTTACGATATCTGTTAAAGAGTCATTCTCTTCATTCTCTGTTAAGAGTCTTCTTTGTAAATGCATGACAAGACATTACGTGTTTTGATAAGGTAAGACAAAAGCGTGAAATCATAATTGCCATACAGAATCAAGGCCCATGACCTCCGTGAAATAACAACATGTGTTTTCAATGGGTGAATTAGGAATGTCAGAGCCCATTGACCTATCCCTTTTAAATCCCTCATCCTTAATCCTGCTATGGTCGACAGCGCACTTGCAGCACCTGTGCTTTTACTTGTGCTATAGACGACGGTAGTCATCTACCATCAAGTGGCCCTTCAGCTTGTTTGTTAACCTTAACATTAAAAAATACTGTTTTAATGAACTGAAATAGAAGGTTTCTAAAGGCCGGCGCACATATGGCGAACCGCTGCGGCGAGAATGCCGGAAGTGCGACACTGCGCACGGATGTGCAAGCCTCACTGTTCAACAGACCATTGTCATTCTATTTAAAATTTGTCCAAAGATGGTAAATTAATTGATAATTAAAATGGTGGATTGGAGCATGTTACCCGTTGCCTTACTTGCAGAAGAAGAAGACGAGGAATTAGAAAAATGAAGATTTATTTAGGTTAGAAGTCTTAATTATTTATTTTATTTCAACACGAACAATATCCATAATAGTTAGTGAAAAATGCTCTACGCTACATTTCGCCATATGTGCGCTGGCCCTTAATCTATACATCTAATATATAAAGTTCTCATGTCACAGTGTTTGTAACAAAACTCCTCCGAAACGGTTGGACCGATTTTGATGATTTTTTTAAATATATTTGGTAGGTATGAGAATAGGTCGTAAAGTATTTTTCACCCACCTAACCCCACCCCTCATTTTTTAATTGCGATTTTAGTATTTTTGTATGAAGAATATTCAAATAATTTAACCGTCGTCGTTCATTGACGTGAAGTGACGCGTCGCTTTAACATGTGGCTTGAAAATAAAATTGGACCCGATAGGTGGTGCCACAATCGGGTTATGGAATTATTTTCGGGTTCTGGCAGGACAACTTCTGCTGGGTCATCTAGTATAATAGTATAATATAATAAAATCGTAAAAGAACCGTGTCTGTACACTAAAGTAATTTAAAAAAAATAATTGTACACGTTACCTTACCAAATGGAGAAGTTTTACGTCCTTCTTCTTGCCACAAAGATTCATTTGGTTTGCCTAGCTCCAAATAGAGCACCAAGCTATAGTGAAAACCGTCACCGTTGCGATACTCATAAGAATTAACCCAAGAATGGTTATCGTGTGACCAATTGTATGTAGTTCGTTTGATTGATTTCAATGAGAGAATGCCTAAAAAGTGATCTTGGTTCAAGAAATTATATTATGACACTGTAGTTATTAACTATTTGTCTTTTTAGTGTCTGGATCCTGAATATTATGACATTTCGGCTAACATACCGAGCTGCCAAAATATAATGATCGGCTCCAATCTAATGACCATACCCTTTGCTTAACTAATAAGTCTTGTAATTTTAAATAAATATCGAATATCCAGGTCCAACGAAGTGCACGCACAACGCGTGCGCCAACAAAGGCGTGTGTGTGCAGCAATGGAATGCATATGTTTGCGACTGCGACCTCACCTCCTTTACAGGACCCACTTGTTATGATGGTAAGTTTTCTTTCTCTTTGATTTGACGTTGATCTAGGCATTGCGAATTCATATAAATCCATATACTTCATTCCTATATTGCTAGTCCCCGTAAGTGGCAGCCTTGCCGAGCAAAAGAGATATTTTCTCTCACTCATTGATGCTTGACGAGTTATGCGCATGCGTGGGAGAAGCCCTCATCTCTCGCAGCTTACAAGATGCTTTATAAGGTAGTTCTCGGACATGCGCACAACGTTCGAAGTCTTCATGAGGGAGACAGACATATATATGTCCCTACTAGCAATATAGGAGTATTAAGTATAATTATGCATAAATCAACGTAAGGACTTACCTACGTTTTGCCATTGCTGAATTATGATGGTTTTAATGTTTGGCGAACCCGTTGGATGAGTGGTTAGGGTGCTTGCCTTAACGCTCTGTTCCAGGGTTCCCGGGTTCGATTTGAAATTTGGCTCTGGTCTGGATCTGAAAAGTAGTGGCAGGGCACACTGCATTTCGCAGCCATTTGGCCAGCCCGTTTGGTGGCAGTAACCACCCCCTTACAGAAAACCACCATGATATAACAGCATGTGTGCTGTTGTGTTTCGGTGAGTGAGTAAGGGATGCCAGAGCCCAATTCCCTATCCCCTCCTAATCCCTTATCCTTAATCCTACTGTAGTCAGCAGCGCACTTGCAGCAGCTTTGGCGTTGCTTGTTTTATAGGCGACGGTAGCCACCTACCATCAAGTGGACCGTCAGCCTGTTTTCCGATCTTAACATAAAAAAAAGTTTAGTTGTCAAATTTTAACGAAGATAACACCTATGTTGTTTTCTTTTTTCTACTGTATTTTGGTATTCTGTTCTAGTTCTAGTTCTATATAACAGAACCCGATGTTTGAAATCCATGTATATTTTGTAGTAACTTTGTAGGTCGTATATTTTATCATCTCTTCTAATCAATGGAAAACTCTTATTAACCGTATTGCACTGGCTGCTCAACAGAGATACAATTAAAAATTTTCTTCGTCGCTCGTGGTAGGTATCGCTTGTCGCGTTTTCCATCTTATCTCGTCTTCTAGAAGTGTCATCTAGAATGTCAGATACACTAGATGACGTTTCTCTCTTTTTTTTTTACGTTATGTCGACAGACAGGCTGACGGTCCACTTGATGGTAGGTGGCTACCGTCGCCTATAACACAAGCAACGCTACAGGTGCTGCAAGTGCGCTGCCGACTACAGTAGGATTAAGGATAAGGGATTAGGAGGGGATAAGGAAATGGGCTCTGGCATCCCTTACTCACTCACCGAAACACAACAGCACGTATATGCTGTTATTTTACGGTGGTCTTCTGTAAGGGGGTGGTCACTGCCGCCAGGCGGGCTGCCCATATGACTGCGAAACGCAGTGTGCCCTACCACTACTTTTCAAATCCAGACCAGAGTCAATTTTGAAAATTACATTAAAATTTCCAAACTTGACCCCGCCGGGAATCGAACCCGGGGCCCCTGAGACGTTAGGCAAGCATCCTTGCCACTCATCCAACGGGCCGTCTTGTCTCTTAATTTAAAAAAAATTCTCCTGTTGATGTTTTTTTTTTCATAATTTTCAGAGTCAATAGCATACGAATTCGGTCCCGGAAGAGGCATAATCACTTACACATTCCCACCGAGTTCAGTGGCCGACACGGAAACCGATCGCGTGGCGCTGGGATTCGTTACGAGCAAATCGGACGCTGTTCTGCTGAGGATCGAGTCTTCGAACACCCAGGACTACATGCAGATGGAGATTGTGAGTGTGCACAAGTTACATTGAAAAATGGTTGAGAAATATTTTTATGTAAAGATCGACAGGCAGGTATACTTGATATTATTGCATATTTCACAAAGTAACAAGTAGGGGCAGGGAATATTGCGTTTCTCAGTCATTTGGGCAGCCCGTCTGGCGGCAGTAACCACCCCCTTTCAGAAGACCTCCATAAAATAAAAAACAGCATGTGTGCTGTTGTGTTTTGGTAAGTGAGTAAGGGATGCCAGTGCCATTTCTATATCCCTTATCCTTAATCCTACGATGGTGTCGGCAGCGTACTTGCACCACCTGCTGCGTTGCTTGTGTTATAGGCGACGTTTGCCACCTATCATCAAATGGACTGTCAGCCTGTCTGACGACTTTGACATAAAAAAGTGCGTGGTTATTTCTCGGTGGTCTATTTATTGCAAGTATCGGTTACTGCCACCGGAGGGGTTGCCCAGTTTATTACTGCGGAATGCAATTACTAACACCTGGTGGTCTGCTATTTTACCTTTATTTACCACTAGCTGAACTCGGCCACGCTTCGCAGCGGCCCATACGGCGGCGGCGGGCGTGCGCATGGGGCGCGCGGTACTGGACACTGCTTATATATACAGATCGCGCGGCGAGAGTTTGGCTTTGACCTTCGGGTGGAGGGGATTACTGCGCATGGGTACTGTCACGCACACAATACTTTTCCTGCCTAGTGCTTGCCTTTTTAAAACAATGTTTTTTTTACGCATTTTCAAATCACTTTTTAATATTTAACAAAAAAAAACTTAACTGACAAACTTAAACAAATAAATTCAACAAATAATAACAATCGACAACAATAAACAATTAACGAAAATAGCAATTCACTTGTGAACGTGATTGTACAACAGGAGTGCGCGGAACGTCGTATCGGTGCGAGAGGCAGGGAACGACTGGAGCGCCAATCAGAGCACCGCGTGCGCCTACACACCCGCCCCGCACCCCGCTAATTGCCCGTTGATACCCAATTTCTGATTTCTGCGCAATAACGGTCAAAGCCAAACTCTCGCCGCGCGATCTGTAATACTATTTATCGTAGCGTGATGTTATATAGCCTGCCTTCCTCGATAAATGGACTATCCAACACAAAAAGACTTTTTCAATTCGAACAAGTAGTTCCTGAGATTAGCGCGTTCAACCAACCAAACAAACAAACTCTTCAGCTTTATAATATTAGTATAGATTAGTGTAAGAAAATTGTGATTCCGTTCCTTTAACCGGTAACTTTATGCCGAAAACTTGTTAACTATTGTATTGTGAAAGTGATACTGAACTCGTAGATCCGTGGCAACCTGTTCATGGTGTACAACGTGGGCGGTGGTGATCATCCCTTGGGCGATGAG
This sequence comes from Bembecia ichneumoniformis, assembly GCA_910589475.2. Taxonomy (NCBI): domain Eukaryota; kingdom Metazoa; phylum Arthropoda; class Insecta; order Lepidoptera; family Sesiidae; genus Bembecia; species Bembecia ichneumoniformis. Next base: position 1,814,290 of record OU342537.1, on the reverse strand, counting down.
ACCACGAGGGTGGATGACGGTGCGTACCACATCGCTCGGTTCACGAGGAATGGCAGCCGAGCCGCCTTACAGTTGGACAACTATGACGTCAACATACGTCATCCGCAAGGTAATAGTTTTCAGTTTGTCTTGACTTGGGTTAATCACCATATTCTTCAACACAATATTAACAAAAAAATACGATGTTACCTATCATGTTTTTTTTAAATCCACGCACAATATTGAGTAATTTATAATATTTTAATATCATGGACTTCTTATAGGTTTTCCTATAATCTATAAGTAGAAAACTAATTTCTGTATTTTTTTCAAAATTTTAGGTTCAGTAGTATCGGAGATAAGGGGGGGAATTGTCAATTTTCGTCTATTTTCTTGAATAAGTTGGAAACCATTTATTTTAAAATTACAAAAAATACATTTAAGATCTTCACAACAAGACCTTCCATTTGATAGGTCACACTCACACTATGCAGTTATCAAAAAAAATTTTTTTTTTTTTAATTTTTCACCTTCCCCCCAAAAATGACCTCCCGTATACAGATTTCATATATTCACGTCACACCTCTGCGTTTGGGTCACAGAAATTGATATGTGTACCAAATTTCAACTTAATCGGTCTAGTAGATTCGGAGATAATTGACTGTGACGGACGGACAGACGGAGACACGAGTGATCCTATAAGGGTTACGTTTTTATTCGGACGTACGGAACCCTAAAATCATGAAAATGATCTAAATAATTGCAATATTTTTAAGAAACAAGCTTCTAAAACATGGTAGATATCATTTTTGAGATTTTTGAATTTTGTTTATTTAGAGTTAGTTATAAATTAACATAATATTTCACATACTTCTCGTAGTTGTAGGTATATTAAACAAAGCGAATTGTCAATGTCAATGTCAAAAATGTTAAAAGGTAGACAAAAGAAACGCCACATCCATCAACGTTACATCGACATTCGTTTAAAAAAACATTATCAATAATTCGTAAAATTAACTTTTTCCAGGAGGTCAACAGTCAACGATATTTAACAGCATGTCGTCAGTGACGGTGGGCGGTGGTCCAGGAGGCGTGAGGTCTTTCGCTGGAGTGGTTTCTGGTCTTGTGGTAGATGGCGTTCGGATTCTTGACGCAGCTGCTTCTGGTGACCCTGCAGCTACGGTCAGAGGGGATGCTAGGAGAGCAAGCTCTCCACTCGACAGAGACATAAATAGAATGCAACAGGTAAAACTATAGATTAAAAAAAAAACACAGAAAAAAGAATGAAGAAATGCAAGTGTAAATAAGACTTTTTTATTGATTCTTTTATATTAAGTCAGACAAGTTGACGGTCCACTTGATGGTGATCACTTATAACACAAGCAAACAGGTGCTGCAAGTGCGCTGACGATGGCGACCATAGTAGGATTAGGAAGGGATAGGGAAATGGCCTCTGGCATCCTACTCACTCACTGAGTAATAATAATCATTAATCTTTCTATTTTTGTAATAATAATATGTTATTAAAAATCAATCCAGTCCTAAATTGGTTATGAACTATTTTGATCGTATGAGGAACATAGGTTTATTTAGATAAATATTTGTATGGCACGAACAGTCTAACATTAAATACTATGACACTCAAAAGGAATATAAATTATTAAAAGAATTTCAAAAAAATTAACAAGTGTGATTTGAACTCGCGTGAACAGGGTTCCGTACGATGCTACCTATCCGCACAATATTGTGTGATTTACCATGTTATTTTAATATCATGGACTTCTTATAGGTTTTCCTATAATCTATAAGTAGAAAACTAATTTCTGTATTTTTTTCAAAATTTTAGGTTTCGGAGATGGGGAGGGGGGGGGGAATGGTCGGCCAGCCGGACACACGAGTGATCCTATAAGGGTTCCATTTTTTATTCGGACGTACGGAACCCTAATAACACATGAAATAAACAACTCTATTTTAATACCTAACCCAGGTTCCACACTAAGCAAGGCCTATATCATAGGACTATAGTTTGAATTATGATTTAAAAGTACAAGATAAATGTGCGTTGATGTTCACATAATATATACTTATATACACATAATAAAAAAATATGTTTTCGAAACTGGTTACGAAACAGAGTTACCAACACTACGACCGAAAGTAATTTTGAAACGAAAAGTCATATTAAAAAGTACAATTTTATAACCTGCTACGAAAAAACTGTTTTATGTCTACTTTAGTAGTCAATTAATGCTTCGAAATTGGGAATTATTTCATGTTCTTTTTTTAATTATGTTCTTTTTCAATGGAAATTCCAGACTCCGCCGTCAGGATATGCGGGCCCAGGAGTGCTAGACGAGCTGGTCTACTCCGGAGCAGGGTCGGGGTGTCGCGATGACGATGAAGACGCGTGCGTGCTGCCGGATGCTGGCTCCGGTGATGACCTCATAACGCCGGTCTACGTCCCTTCGACTAGAAGACCACCTTCGAGGGTGTATGGGAAGGTAGGCAGTAGCATTTTTGATGGTACATTTCCAACCCACACATTAAATCGATAAATACTTAGAAGTCCGCTATAAAAATTTGCTATATTATAAACAAAATATAAAATATATTTGGAAATTATATCATTACTTACATTGTTTGTTCTTAATTAAGTCCTGTCGTGTTTTTTGTATGTAATATTGTAAAATCGTACGCACAAATTTTGATTTTGATAAGTTTGATAGTTTTTTTTATCGTGATAGTAATCATTGTACTGTTTATCAGATCGCTAAATAAGTTTTTGTATACGTTTAAGTATTAAGTAAGTAACTTTATAAGTTTTTCACAAACGCCACGTATAAAATTAAACAAGCAAAATTCTGAACGAACAAATATTGCTATATGATTGCAAACAGGCGTTTCCATAACTGAGTTTCCGCTCTTATTCAGAAGCAAGTTTTGTAATAAGTAATGGGTAATATGTCCCAGATTACTCACAGTTCAAGGCGTTCAATATATTCCCAGAGGATATCAGCACAAACAGCGTTGTTTTAATTTCACAGAACATTAAGGGCTTCACTGAGGCAAATGACATTTACCATTAGAACATTACGAGTACACAAAAAAATTTTTTTTATTAATACAAAAATTCCTAGCAGGTTATAAATTTTTTTTATTAATTTTTTAATCTGATATTAACTTATTAATAGGTACAGGATTTATATGCGTGCAATAAGCCGTTTTCGAGAGAATTTTCAATAAAGGTCAAATTCTTCTTGTGTTCTAACTTTTTTTTGTGGAGTTTCTATTACTTTAACGAAAATTCTAATTAATACAATTGGTTCTTCACATGTTTAAGTATAATATATATTTTTTTCAAAGCAATTGTCTTGTCTATTTCTTGTAACATCTTCATTAAACAATGGATATTTTTAGTATTTAGCGTTTGTCTCCCCCTTAAATCAAATTTCGTTGTTAAATTAAGTTTACAGAAGGGCTACTTATGTTTTTTTTTTCTAATACAGTTTGAAACATCGAAACTTGTCCAAAAGAAATTTGTGTGAGAAGAAAAATATTCACGGCAATTAAATATTAAAAAATAATTTGTTAATATTAATTTACAAATGTTCTGAATATTTTTCACCAGATTCAGTTAGGGATCTTTTACTACTGACGTGTAATAAATAATTTTCAAATATTATATTTCAGGGAGACGCCAGCGGTAAGCTGATGAAACCTTGTGATGACGAAGACTGCATAGAAGGTTCCGGTTCCAGCGGTGAAGAGATAACTGAGCCAGAACATCATATCACTACGTAAGCCAGAACACATTACTAGTACCTACTGTTCTATTATAATAAACTACGGCTCCGGCTACGTAGGGATGTCCGATTTTTCAAATTTTTAATTTTTTTTTTTCATCTTAAGAACCTTCCTCGGAGTTCAAAATAGTTATAATATTTAAAAAGAAATCCGAACAAGCCTTGTGCTGTGCAATAATAGGTACTTATAAAAATTTAAATCAAAATTATATAGGTACTGAATGTTTAGCTAGCGACTTGGTTACATTTTTTTTCAAAATTTTAAAAATTTTATGGTAAATTATTCTAAGGGATGACCCCAGTACAAACCCCAGTATTAGACATTAACCCTAGCCCCTAATGTTCATTAGGCCTATTTTTGTTATTAGGCACCTAATCAATCCCTGCTCTGCCTAATAAATGTCCTAACCTATTGTAGTCACCTATTAATCGACGGAGAGCTGTTCCGTCTATTCCGTGTAGGTACCCTATGAGGTGCACTTATTTATTTGTGTGTTATCCTATTTGTGTTTGTGATTATTTTATTTTATCTAAAAAAAACGATGAAACGTATAACTTCCACTGTGCATAAAAGTACAAAGTCGCAGTGATGAACTTGTTGATAAGTGAATTATACAATATTATCGTTTATAAACATAATATTGTCATATGACAATATTATGTCATAAGACTTAATTAAAACTTGACATAATTACCTAAGGCGATTTATTTAAATGTTAAGGTCGGCAGACAGGCTGAAGGTCCACTTGATGGTAGGTGGCTATCGTCGCGTATAACACAAGAAACGCCACAGGTGCTGCAAGCACAGTAGGATTAAGGATAATTGGAAAGTGGGCTTTTGGGATCGCTTACTCACTCACCGAAACACAACAGCACACGTGCTATCATTTCACGGTGGTCTTCTGTAAGGGGGTGGTTACTGCCGCCAGACGGCCTGCCTAAATGACTGCGAAACGCGGTATGCCCTTCCTCTAGTTTCCGAATCCAGGCCATAGCCAACTTTGAAAAGTTCATTTTCAAAGTTGACCTTGCCGGGAATCGAATCTGGGTGCCTAGAATAGAGCGATAAGGCAAGCACCCTATACACTCATCCAACGGACTCGTCATCGAATTCATCGGAAAACATTTATGGTGACTGATAACACGTTAATATTATACATCATTCTTTGGTTGGAATATACTATACCGACATACAAATGCCGCCAGACAGATGAAGATCTGTCTGTCAACGAAGATGTGTTAGCTTTTCTTACTCGCTTACACTAATCGACAGATAATTTATCTATGAGCCTTCCAATGTCGTTGGTGTATAATTTTTGGGAATTTGTTACGTAAACCAACAAATACATGCTGTCAGTGCACACTGTGATCTTAAGTCATAAAGTGGGTATCCTACTTATCCCTACCCTATGAGGATCGGCAGCGCATTTGCAATCCCCGTGGTGTTGCTTGTGTACAGTCATCAGACTGCCTGCCGACCTCCATAAAAACTAAAACTGAAAAACATGTGAATAATTGAATTTTTTTGTTATAATTATAGTACTTGTAGTGATGCGATTAAAATGTGAACTTAGATCGGGCTCATCGAGCACCCACAGCATGACGTCGCCTACTGCGTCCATCACTTCCACTGAGCACGTTGATAAGTCGCTCGATGGATCCACGGACGGATCGACGGACACCACGAGGAGCGGCACAAAGATCAGTGTCGCGCACACCACCCCGTTGGACCACGACAACTTGCACGCTGGCACTGGTGATTCCGCCTCCACTCCTGAGAAGAGAACCACTCCGATTGACGGTAAGGTGGCAGGTCCTTAAAAAAAAAAACAATTAGTGTCTGTACTACCAAATTTTTATCTGTTTATTTTTCAACACATCAGCTATCATAAATTATTATCATAAGATAATCATAAAATTTAATTAATATAAATTGTAAGGTCCAAGTAGGTAATTATCATTGTTAAATTTTAGTAGCCGGTAGCTTTGTCTTGTTCATATTTTTAATTATTCAATAGTTAATGCATTTTTCTTGAGAAAAATGCAATGAAGTTAGACCAGATGCAGAAGGTACTAACCTTGTTCTTCTGTACTCGTAGATAATGACAATTACAATGTTTATTTAGAAAACTATAAAATGCATAAAAGATATAGAATTTCTATTTTATAAAAAGATTGACATGGTAGGAAAAGTTCGAGGACGATCTACTGATCGTCCTCGAACTTTTCCTACCTTTAAACTGCGTTTTCCTACCTTTAACCTTTTAACTGAAGTTACTGCGAAAACTTTAAAACGGGACTTATGAAGAGATGCTAAAACTCACTACACTTCAAGAGAGACAAACTCGCATACAAAATTATCAAACATTACTATCAACATGTGCCCGAACTGGGTTCTATAGTCCACCTGATAAGTATGATGCAGACATGACTTAGCTCTCGAGAGGAGGAGGGAGGATTCAAACCTTCTTTACTTCTATTCTATTTTACAACTTTCTCTTTAACACAGTGATTATTTTATGGAACAAGATAACAATAATGATAACAATAATGATATTGCAGATGTATACGAACAATCGCAAGCGGATAGTCTATCTAATAAATAAATAAATGTTTTTATTGACCTGTTATAAGGATTGATAATTTCTAAATATTACCATAATGTTATTCCAGAACATACATACACTGGTCGTCATTACACTCCAACAGTAACGGGTCGCCAGACGGAAACGACGCATACAACTGAAGAGGACAGCAACCACATCCCGGACTACGAGGACCGGATCGGGAACGAGATAGAAGCGCGGACTCCCACTTACGGGATGAGCGATCCGGACAGAGGGCCCGGGAGGATCCATCCCGACTACAACGGATACGAACACGAGATCACCACTAAGTGGTATCATCCCAAGACTACGGACAACAGAGTTGTGCCGCCTGAGTCGGAATTTTACGCCACTATTGTTGGTAAGAGAGTATTTTATACTGTTTTGCATCATTATTGGAATTTATTTTGAGATAATTTGGAAAATATTAAATTGAAAAATAGTTTTTAAAAATATAAAAAAAAACACGGGTGAGAATTATTTAGGAATCAAATTCAATATTATTGAAAACGGAGTATTCATAAAATAAATAAGATAAAATCGTAAACGAGCTGTGTCTGTACATTAAATATTAAAAAAAATACGTATTAATATTACTGAAGTAAAAAAAATTGTTTTTTGAATTTCTGTCCGTTTGTCTGTGCGTTTGTGCACGCTAATCTCAGAAACGGCTTAACCGATTTGAATGCGGTTTTCACTTGTGTATTGTAGCAAGCTTCACCTAACATTTAGTATTTGTTTCATTCGAATCGGTTTACAAACAAAAAGGTTACGCGTTGCGGGCTCAGTAAAACATCAATGTAACAGAGTGAATATGAACCACTATCAAAACATTTCTACTGTAATGTATAGAATAATATAGCAAAACGTATTTGATTTTTTAGTAAAAATCAGAATTATTTTGAAATATTAATAATCCCACTAAACTGTGAAATTCAAAACGTTTTGAAATATCGACTTTAGCTTGAGATAGATTCCGCCTCAATAGGCACCTAAAAGTAATGGGGTTCACTAGTACGGGAGAGTGTTGCTTCTGCCATGAGGCAGAAGAAACACCAATGCATATCCTGTGCGAGTGTGGCCCCCTGATGCACAAGCGCAGTCACATCCTAGGAAGCCACACAATGGCTTGTGAAGATGTGAAGAATGCCTCTATCAAAAAAGTACTACAGTTCCTTAACGTGGTAGGTATAGGTAGAGAGCTTTAGTTCACGTGGCGATCACAATATTTCAGCAATGGACGAAGTGATACTGGTATTCTAGTAGACAGAAATAGCCACTAAGACAAGATAAAGATAAAGATTAGCTTGAGATATATCACAAGCTCTAAATTGTACATTAATTAGATCAGTTGATTAACCAGATTTTCTACCTAGACATGATGATACCTAGATGCCTAAAAAATTAATACTGATTACTGCAAATTCATCTATACTGCAAATTCTTCTGCAAATCTTCTTCAACACCATTTCAATGTGATATTCTTTTGCAGGCATAGTGGCGTCGGTGTTGATAGCAATAATACTGATCGTTATAATAGTGCTCAAATACATAGTGTTCAAGTTAGATCCCTCGTACAAGGTGACGGAGGACAAGAATTACCAACAAGGTGCCAGCGCCGCTTTGTTAGGCAATCAGGTACTTTTCAGATTTCATTTATATTTTTATCTGTTTGTTTTACATTTAAATTCGATTAAATTAAATTTAAATTTGGGATGGCTCAGCAAAATACCAACTTGCTGCACTCGACTCGATGGATCGCAGAGCTAGGAGGCTCATTGGCGATGATACACTAATAAGAACTAAGCTGCAGAGCCTGGCACATAGACGCAAAGTTGCCTGTCTGTGTGTATTCTATAAGATGTACTTCGGAGAGTGTGCTCGAGAGCTGCATGAGATCATACCGCCTTCCACTTTCTTCTATCGGACATGCAGACGTACGGCTGGTTACCATCCTCACCTTGTCGAAATCCCTCTAATACGGACCAAGCGCTTTAAAACATCTTTTGTGATGCGCACTGCTAAGGATTGGAACTCCCTGCCGGCGTCTGTATTTCCGAGCTCATATAACCCAAATCTTTTCAAGGTTCGAGTGAATAGGCATCTTCTGGGTGAGCTCGCTCCATCTTCGGCCTGATCCTTCCTACATGGATAGATGCTGGTCAAGAGCAAACCCATCTATAATAAAAAAAAACCATGTTAAAGCAAAACTAACAAAACAACGCAGCTTCTGATCTGCCCTGCCTATAATTTTTTTGTAGAATCCCAAGGACCAGTAGGAAGGTCCTGGAGCTGAGATGTAAATACATATTTGCAAAATATTTATACTGTTAGGCATAGAACAAAGCTTATACACTTATAAAGGTTTTTTGCAATAAACTGTGACAAATTAATAAAATTTCGAAATATGGTTAATTATAAAAAAAAACATATTATTTTACTATAAACAAAAAACTTACAGCATTATTTATTTGGACAAAACACACAGCGATTGGTATAGAAAATCGTAGTTTATTTTTTATATTGTTACATGTAACGAAAATTTCTGCTTGAATGCTTTTGAGTTGATAAATTTTGGGAGTTGAAACGCATCAACAGAGCAATCCTTTTTTAAATTTTAATCTAAGTCTGTTCAGTAAGCGTTTTTTGCATACCAAAAAGAGTGGCAGGTTGGTTTAATGGATCCACTTGATGGTAGATGACTACATCTACAATGACCTAAAAAAAGACTAGGACTGATATGTGTGGGCTGCCGACCCTATAAGAATTTTTGTACAACGAAATTGTAGTTAGTAGAAAACACCTCGAAAGGAGTTTGTTGTTTGTTACATTTAAATTTTTATTTTTATTCTCTCTTCTTATGTAACTGCAATCGGCTCTCCAGCCAAAATCAGTTGTATGCCAAGTAGATAAGAGTTATAGATGACATTACATTAAATGTCACCATTACATACAGTTTTACTTTTTATATAGGCGACGCCAGTCCCTAATGATAAAAAAATCCACTTATTTGTAACCGTTTTCCTTTTAAATTATCATAATAATTATAATTTAAAAAAATACTCAAATCATCTGCAGGATATATGAAAGGGGATCATCATAATTATTTTTTAAATTATATTTAATTATATATATTAAAAAAATTACTAATTTGCGGTCTAATATCGATGTTGTAACCGTGCGATTTGCTTAATAATCATAATTTAAATAGCTAATTCTTAAGATAAATTTCAAGATCCACTACCTGAAGTCTCATCAAAAGAAAAACATGAAATATACTTTATTTAATTTTTAAATAGATATTTCCGAGATTTGCAAGAAGCGACTCCCCCTCAGCAGTCCCGTCAATTCAGTGCGGGACTAGTTTTGCGGCTGGAGTCGCCTTAATATAAGTCATCTCTTGAGGCAATTTATGTCCCGTCTGCTTGTAAAAGTTCATTTACCAATTTATTTGAGTGGGTCTCAACATTGTTATTTGAATAACAAACATCCAACCAAACTTTCATCTATTCAGCAAGTTTCCGATGTAAAGTAATAATAATTAACCGGTATTTTTCCAGGCCCATTCCAGTTACCAAAGTGGAGCATCAAGTGGGACAGGCGGAGCGGTTAGGAACCTGCAACCTTTACCCCTGAACAGAAACGGGTCTACCGTACCCCTGGCCCCCATTCCCACGCAGCCCGTGAAGCGAGACGGTATTAAAGAGTGGTACGTTTAAACGGTGGTTAGAAAGAGACAGATGTACTTTCCGCAGTGTTATGTGATGTCGATGGACATATCAATAAGAGACGGTAGTTCAATTTATATACAATAGTGATGTGATTGTACCGCAGTCATCCCGTAGTCGCTTCGATTCCTTTACAACCGTGTCTTACTGGGTGACGTTTATCTCGCCGAACCTTAAGGCTTCTTTTTCTACTTGAAACCTACATACACTGTTTACCAAAATAATGTTTTGGAAGATGTAAAAGCGGATATTATTCCATTTCATGGTACGAGTAAACATTTTGTAAATATTTTGCGATTTGTTGTCTCATAACGAATTGTCTCATAGACGAAATATAAGTTTATAGTTGCAATGTGAGAGTTACATAAAATATATGTTACACAAAAAATTCAAAGTGTTACATGAAGTTTCTTAATTCTTAATTTTGACCTTAATACTGGAAGATATTTTAATTTTTAAAATTTTTCTTAAATCTAAATAAAAACTATCAATGATCATTTATTAAATTATTTTAAAATCTCTGACATATGTATTGTTTTAAAATTGCTGATAGATTCTGTTTTGTTTTATTTCACGAATATTATTAAAAGTAAAAGATTACTTTTCATTTAAATATAATTCAAAAATATTTAAAATGGTAAAAGTGAATGTTCGTTTTTCCATCTGCTCATGGGCTCACCCAATAAGGCCTTCACCTCGCAGGCGTTTTAGCGTTGAAGTTGAAGAAAGCTAAAGTATGAATGAAATTGTTCAAGGGGCGAACGTTTTGGTTGCTTTAAGGAATTAGAGACATAAAGTACCTAAGAGATGATACCGACTGATTCGCAAGTGTTTTAGTACTTGTAAATATTAAGATTATTGTAATGTTATAGGTCACTTGTGTGCAGTTTATGACGATCAGTAAATATGTCAAACTAATAAAACATTGATACCTTGGAATTGCATTTATTGAATTTCCTATAGAAATACTCTGTGTTGTAATTATTTTCCGTTTGTTTTATCGATAATTTGGTGTTTCTTAAATGTATAATGTGAATGTATTACCTCTTTCATGTATTTTGCGATTTTACTGCGACATTGCCTTTGATAGTTTATCTTACACTAAGATTATACCAATGTTTGATTGTTCATCATACACTTCAGATATTAGAAATATTTGGACATTGATTTAAATTAACAAATATATCTGATATTTGACAATATTGATGAAGAATAGACTCTGTTTAAAAAGTTTTCTTGACATTAAATTCTTTGAACAGTCAGATCCATCGAAACTGTAAACCCACATGACAAGTAAAAAACATTTATGGGATTTTTTTGAAACATTTCTTTTTTTTTTTTGTAATCACTATTTCAAAGAGTTGAATGTGATTTAAACATTCTAGTAAGTCTTTGCTAATGTTGGGCTGCCATCGTGAAAATAAAGCATATCGTTCAATTAAAGACTACAGTACTTTTTACGATTTCAATATCTCTTTCCTATACTTATTAGGTCTTATACAATATTTTTATTAATAATAAATGGCGGGCGAGGTAGTGAAGTTAGTGAGTGGTGTTGAATCGCTTGGTTTAAAATGCCTGGACGGTATGTACATTATCATAGAACGTGTAACCGAAGTACGAGCTTGTAGGTGGTTTTTTTTATATTACTTGGATATCTTTGTTGATATTATTTGATTCATATATTCTTTGTTTAATTTTAATAGAATCCGATTTAGATTTTGCATGATAACATAGGTGATTAATGAGATATACAAAACCGCAATGGATTTATAAGAAGCGTTCGATTCTGTGCTACATATACAAAAACAACTAAATCTATTATTAATGTTGTAATGTTATATTTTATGTTTACCTATACGTTTAGTTTTATGTCTGGTATTGGCTTAGTAAAGTTAATAAATCAAATAAATTGAAATGAAATAATCAGATATAAGCGATCACAGGTAGTGGCACAAGGAGGCAATTTGTGTGCTCTTTGAAATTACAACACAACACTTGGTTAAAATCTATTCAAAGTCCACGCATGGAGGGATAACATAGTATTATTTTGTTAGAAATATGAAATGAAATGTAACATTAATACAAATATCTATATATTAAACTCTTAATGTTTACATAACCTCAATTGTGTATGACAAGAGAAAAGATTATTTTGTTAACAAAGCCGTCTGTCGACCGAAATATTCATCGTTTTCTGAAAATATTTCACGACTGTGATATTTACCTGTCATCGCGTTTTAATTATTACCTATATTTGAGAAAAAAGTTTTCTCTTGTCATAAACGCAAAATACTGTTCTTGTTATAAATTACTGCATGAAGCCTCTTCTTAACCACTTGTATGCCGGAAGCCGAATTACCCTTGTCTGCCAGCGCTTAAATTTATCATTCCAAGTGCCATTTGCCACGATATATACAGGTTGTTCAAATTTCAATCGTTTTTACCGATTTAACTACTGACTCTGACTGACCTAATTATTCTCCCAGATGGAGTCTCATGATTCTACCATGATTTATTAATAACGTGGATCCACGTTCCCGCATACAAAGGGTTAAAACCATTATCAATAAAGTAAACTGCTTATATTTTTACAAGTTAGAATGTACATCCACCGTCCCGTTTCCTCTCTCCGGTTTAAATAAATTAGTACTTAAAAATTAAGATCTAAAAACATATTTATATAGATTGTTATCAAGCACAGGTTTTAGGTAAATAACGTTGCATTTATTGTAAATAGTTATTGAGTAAAAATATTGTAATAAAGTTAAGGCTATTGTACGGTATCACACTCGTTTTGCGGCACAAAATGTTAGTTTGTTTGTCAGTCAATTTTAGAGATAATTAAAGCGATTCAATTATTTGTACCGTACTGATGTGTTACTGTTAAATGGGCCGTTTAAATTTAGCTGGGATTTTTGAATTACATGCGGCTGAACTCTATTTTAAGCGCAGGCCGCACGGGGACGAAGCTAAGCAGAACTAAGTTCGTTCCGCTATCACGTGTGTTGAGTAAAGGTATGCGAAGTGGGTTGATATTCACACTTGATATTGTGATGTGATGAGTTGATGTGAAATTTACGTAGCCCTCTTTGCGCTCCACGAGGGATGGCACTTCGCTTTCCTGGGATTGGGATCCCTTTAATACCTAGGTTGGAGTAGTTTCGCTGAATAGTTTGTGATGTGTAGTCAAGTAAGAGAAAACGCGATAGCGTCACGAGCTTTAATCCGAGTCTGGCCTACGCAACTTTATTTCAGGCTTCACATGGAGTTTTTTTTATTTTGTAAATCCATTGTCAATAGTTCCTAGTTCCATATTTATTTATCGATTAGAATAACACCTTGCTCTGTGTAAATATTTTAATAATTTTGTAAGGTATTTTGAGAGTCAGCCGCGTGTTCAAAAGCCGATGGTGACACAGGTTTTTGGTTATACCCCAACTCGTTTCTGATGTTTTGTATACACGCGACTAAGGTCGGACCAAATTTTGTTTTGTGTAAAGCGACCGACTTTAAAATAATAAATATTATGTAAATTAAAGCAGATGCTTCATTGTTCTCCCCTATATTTGCATATTATTTTTGAGCTGACTCGTTACAGAATATAATGCATATTTAATTCAGAATAGGTTTGTTTCAAAATTTTCAAAATAAATTTCTTTTAAAATCGCTCACGCTGAGAATAGTCTACAAAATATCAAAATTTATAAAGCTAATGGGATTATTATATAATCCGACTCGAAATTGACCAAATTGGTTACGGTGAGTCCCTTATCCAATCCTACTGTAGTCGGCAGCGCACTTGCAGCAGCTGTGGCGTTGCTTGTGTTATAGGCGACGGTAGCCACCTACCATCAAGTGGACCGTCAGCCTGTCTGTCGACCTTAACATAAAAAAAAAAAACAATTTTCATTGGACCAAGTTGGTGCGGCATGTAGAAGGAAATCTCAGATCACCGCGTGGACTGTATTTTTTATTCCCAGTAGGGTTGGTTATAGGAAAGATGCGGCGGTGATAAATAGGAAAGATGCGGCGAGGAAAAAGCTGCATTGGGAAAGGAATTGGATGTAGGTGATTATATAAAAGTAAGTATAAGTTTCTAAAATAAATAACAATACTTTAGTTAAGTGAAGCTCGCAAGCAGGCTGACACTAATGGCTATTGTAGTCTATTAACACAAGCTTCTACATAGGGGTTGCAAATGCCGAGATCGCATAGGATTCATAGGATAAAGGATAAGCCAATAAACAGGAGATAGGGAATCAGTGCTGATATTCCTTTCTCACGGAAACAAAATAAGACGTGTATTTCATCCTATAAGACTAGATTCTTAAAGAGACAAATGCCTATGGGGACAATCGAATAGTTAGTAGTGGCAGGGCACACTGCGTTTTCGCAGTCATTTGGGCAGTCCGTCTGGCGGCAGTAACCACCCCCTTACAGAAGACCACCGTGAAATAACAACACTTGTGCTGTTGTGTTTCGGTGAGTGAGTAAGGGATGCCACAGCCCATTTCCCCATCCACTCCTAATCCCTCATCTTTAATCCTACTGTAGCCGCCAGAGCACTTGCAGCAGCTTTGGTTTATAGGCGACGGTAGCCACCTACCATCAAGTGGACCGTCAGCCTGTCTGCCAATATTACATCTTTAAAATCATACAGTAATGCAAGGAATGTAGTTGCATAGAGTAACGTTCGGCGAACTCGCTTCAGTTTGCAGGCTCTGACATTGAGCGTTGCCCCACTGTATGACGTAATATGGTTAGACTGTGCTTATAATATTCTTTTGAATTATATAAATACGATCTGTGACGGTTAGATAAGACGGTGACATTATATCTGGTATTGGAAGAATTTATCTACAAGCATACTTAGGTTCTTTCAGGAATCTGACCTAATAGAAACAATTTAAGGTGTGCTGTTATTTCACGGTGGTCTTCTGTAAACGGTTATTTATTGCCTTATTAGCTGATGCCCGCGACTTCATCCGCCTTGTAAAATAAATAATAACACTATTGATAGCGTGATTAATACTACAATAGATTTATCGGATTTGAGTAGAACTGCATGGTGATACACCTGTCTACAGTATGCTTCAATTTGCAAACCATAGCAACCTTAACGAATTATACACCTATAGATTCCTCAGGAATCTGCGGATCTGAAAATCCGTTCAGTAGTTTTTGAGATTATCGCGAACATGCATAAGGACAGACGCAGCGGAAGTCTTCGTTTTATAATTATGTGTAGATGCCACTACATTCTTCGTACAACAGGAATTCACTTCACTCTCTCGAACTATATCTTAATTCCAATATTATTCCGAATCCAGCCTCTTATTATTAAAATAAAAATGCCTGTCTATGTTTGATCATTTATAAAAATATCATCGATACGTTCCGGCTCAGACAAAATATTCTCCCAGCGAATGCCGTTCGTGCGAGGACAGTGTCTGATGGCGTCCGAGCGGACACGTTAGGCTAGATATGAATAAGTTCCTTTTTTTTTTTTTTTTGACGCGGGGAAATGTCGTTACGCATACACACACCGTCTGGGGAGACGGTGCGGTTATGTGGGACTCCCCGTCCTCATAGTGAGGTAGGTATACCCACTAAAACCCCGCGGCGGTCTTCCTCAGCGGTCAGGGTGGGTCCTGGGATCGCATTAGCGCACCAAGTCCCGCCCCCGCTTTGTCCCTCTTGGTTACGGGGGATATGAAATAACATTATTTTATCGGAGACGCTACGTGTCTGATAGGATTGTTGTCTGAAGACCTTAATAAGACACGTGCATGCTAAAAGGTTTGATGCAACAATAAATATACTCATAATGAGTAAAAACATTAAATGTTGTTGAGTTTATTCTCTTGACAGCGACATCTAGCGACAACGCGTTGTGTATTACTTTTGTATTTCGTTATAATTATTTATTTGTAACTGCCAATGTTCCATGCTATATATACCTCGTTATTTTGGTAAGTAGAGATATTTTAGAAAATAAATCTAGGTGTTGCAATAAATTCACCGGCCTTTTAATACAAAGGTCCGCAGGCTGGCCGGACGTCCACTTGATTAAAGATTTCTTCGTCATATCTATAAACACAAGCAACACCATATATTTAATACTCCTATATTGCTAGTAGGGTGCACCGAACTGATGCCGACCGAACAGTGCAGACATATATATGTCTGTCTCCCTCATGAAGACTTCGAACGTTGTGCGCATGTCCGAGAACTACATTAAGCATCTTATTGGCTGGGCTTCTTCCACTACTCCCAATACTGTCACAACGCATGCGCATAACTCGTCAAGTATCAACGAGTGAGAGAAAATATGTAGTTCCGTCTCGGCAACGCTGCAACTTACGGAGACTAGCAATATAGGAGTATTAAATATATGAGCAACACCAAGCAGAATCGCTGCCAACTTGACAGGATAAGGGATAGAGGGGGTGGTTACAGCTTCCTGAAGGGCTGCCTAGTTTTTGACTGACGTACGCAGTGGAACCTGCCACTTCTGAAAAGATTTTCTGTTTAATTTTAGTGACATGGGTATGTAATGTATATGCTAAATTAAAATTAATTAAAATGTTGGTGTCACCTCACTTACAGAATAACCGCTTCAAGTAAGACAAGAATTTTGATAGTTGATAAACCGTTGATAGTGATCTAGTACCGAAACTTTAAGTTATTTTGAAGAATAAGCAATTATAATATTTTACGAATGTTTCCTCTATTTTTTAAATCCTATTCCCTTAGATAGGCTGTTAGAGATATGATACAAATTTATTGGTAATATTTTAGGTGAATTATTTAAAAATTAATTATTAATTTAACAAACTCCAAAATATTATTTTAAAATCTATGAGTTGTAAGTAAAAATATAATAGAAGACTTCAAGGCCTGATCAGTAGCTCGTAAGGTAAGGTAAATAATTGGGGAATTGAGGTTGTTATGTACTTTTCTTGAAAATGACCGGTTATTGAGAACGAAATGTCAGTAATAATAACAAAGGAAAACATAGGTCGAAAGAAACTGAACATGTCTTGGGAAGAAAAACCACTTTTAATATTTGTTAATAGACAATTTAGATTGTTTAATTTTTTATAATTGATTATAAACATAAATTAGCAATACATAGAAAGTTCCCGATCACGCATTTATATTTTCGAAGTTATTCTTTTATTTCATAAATAATGACAGTACGATAACACCCCGTTAGACGAGCCCGTTGGATGAGTGGTTAGGGTGCTTGCCTTAACGCTCTGTTCTAGGATTCCTGGGTTCAGTTCCAGGCAGAGTCAACTTTGAAAAATGAACTTTTCAAATTTGGCACTGGTCCATCTGCAAAGAAGTGGCAGGGCACACTGCGTTTCGCAGTCATTTGGGGAGTCCGTCTGCCGCAGTAACCATCGCCTTATAGAAGACTACCGTGAAATAACAGCACGTGTGCTGTTGTGTTTCGGCGAGTGAGTAAGGGATGCCAGAACCAATTTCCCTAACCCTTTCCAATCCCATATCCTTAACCCTACTGAAGTCGACAGCGCACTTGCAGCACCTATGGCGTTGCATGTGTTATAGGCGACGGTAGCCACATACCATCAAGTGGACCGTCAGCCTGTTTGTCGATCTTAACATTAAAAAAAAACATGTTTAAAATAATAGCAACGCTCAATAATAATGTTATTCCTTGATATGTTTTGTGAATATAGTATAAAACATATCACAGTTCTGTTCACAGGACTAGTTTAAAGACGTAATATATTCAAGTTTCTAATATGTAGGTAGATATATTTTTTAAAAAGCGAAGTGTTACGTTTTTCGTCACACATTAAAAAAGTTACGCACGTTAAAAGAAAACTGTATCCAATACCTACTTATTTAATATTCCATTATTCACTTATAATAAAAAGACAAATATTGATACTCAAAATAGGAGCTTCTATGAAATAATATATCTAATTATGGCGTGGCCTTCGCTATGACGCTTATATTTTCTTTCGCCATTAGTTCTCCATTTATTTCAAGTCTGTTACGTCGCACGTTAGAATGTTTTTGCGGTTCTTATGTATCTTAAATTTAGTTTCGGTGGCGATAAGCGAAAATCCACTACTAATGGCTGCAGGGGAATCCGGACAAACGGCAAAAACTGCTGAATGCGTTTTAAAGCTTTCCGCTAAGTATTTTGTCGAGAAGAAAGCTTTGAGTGGCAGTATCGTTATTATTAACATCAACTCTTACTTGTCTACAACTCAGAAGATTCTCTTACGAACTATACACGGAGGCATTAAATATTCCGTCATGGTTAAAGATTCGTTTTACGCTCATGCCAATGCATCTCATTTCCCCGAGAAAGCCAAGAATTATATGCTGATATTAGAAGAAAAATCAGAACTAACGCGAAATATCTTGCAGTTGAATATGCTGCCAACTTGGAATCCATTGGCGAAAGCAATACTTTACTACAAGTTGAATTTGAATGAAAATGGTGAGCAGACGGCAATAGATTTTATAAATGAACTGCGATCTCACAAGCTGTTTAAAACAATTGTTTTCTTATACTATCCGGATCATGATGAAATGGTTTCATTCACTTGGAGTCCCTACAGTGATACGAACTGCGGTGGAGATTGCGATTCTGTTTACACATTGGACAGATGTAAAGATGGCCAAGTTTTAGAAGTGGAAACGCATAGAGAAATGTTTCCCTCTTATCTGAGAGGATGTCCTTTAATATCGTACGCCGTGATAGCTGAACCTTACGTATTGCCTCCAACACAAAAGCTATTGAACACATCTTTTCCAGATGCCCACTGGTTTGATAGAGGATCAGAAATTAATCTTGTAAAAATAATATCGGAATTTTTGAATATGACACTCAT
The DNA here is from genome assembly GCA_910589475.2 of Bembecia ichneumoniformis. Lineage (NCBI taxonomy): Eukaryota > Metazoa > Arthropoda > Insecta > Lepidoptera > Sesiidae > Bembecia > Bembecia ichneumoniformis. Next base: position 1,795,292 of record OU342537.1, on the reverse strand, counting down.
TGTGAGAACATCAGATTCGATAGAAGACTGGGGAATTATACACCCAAACGGCTCCGCATCTGGAGCTTATGGCGTATTAAGAAATGAATCTGCAGATCTCGTCATAGGTAATATAGAAGTCAATAAAAACATCAGAAAATGGTTCGATTCGACCGTGAGCTACATACAAGATGAGATGACATGGTGCGTTCCGAGAGCAAAACCAGCTTCCACTTGGGACAACTTGGTGGCTATATTCCAATGGTCGACTTGGGTGACAACATTGGCCAGTATAATCGTAATGGGACTTATTTTTCATTATTTATACTATCGAGAACACGATCGAAATGTAACTAAATGGCCAACGCATTCCTTACTCATGACCTTTAGTATGCTTTTAGGATGGGGTTCATCATTTCGTCCGAGGAGCGCAACATTCCGCATACTAATCTTCGCTTGGCTTTGCTTCAGTATAAACATGGGGATTTCATACGAATCGCTCCTCAGAAGTTTCCTAATGCATCCGAGATTCGAAAAGCAGATAAGCAACGAGGCGGATCTCATAGAGTCTAGAATGCCTCTGGGAGGCAGAGAGATTTACCGATCCTATTTTGAGACTAATAACGCTAGCTTGTTTTATTTGTATCGCGAATATAACTCGACGACGTTCACCGAGGGGATAAAACGGGCGGCCAAGGACAGGAACTTTGCGGTCGTTTCTTCCAGACGACAGGCAAAATATCAAGATCAGAAACTGGGGAGAGGTGCTTCGTTAATTTATTGTTTTTCGGAAACTCATAACCTATATAAGTACGGGGTGGTAGTGTTGGCCAGAAAATGGTTTCCGATGTTGGATAAATTGAATGCGATCATACGTAGTGTATCCGAGAACGGTTTAATCGTTAAATGGAATGAAGAGTTATTCATGCGCACTGTTAGTGGCGATGAGAAAAGTACAATAGTTCCACTGAGCATGCAACACCTGCTGGGCGCGTTTATGCTGATTGGTTTGATGTACGCTGCAAGTGTGACGGTATTTTTTGCAGAAATATTTGTGGATTACGTTAAAAGATTGAAAGGGAAATTGTCAAGGAGACCAATTCACCCAATACACTCTTAGAGTTATTGGAAAGTGTCATGTATAAATACTTACAGGACATGACTATTATCTCCTTAATACCTCGAAAAACATGGACGACCAAAGTTATAGGAACGAAAGTGATACGCGGTTGCTTTCCTATGTGAAGAACCCTCAGGAAAATATTTATATGACCTAGTTAATTAAAGAATTGAATAATTAAGAATAATTAAGAACAATATTTTCTATAATGGCATATGTCAGTATGCTTAGAGAAGAAACAATTATTTATTTTGATTTGCACGGTATTATTTACTATGTCGTGAACAATATTTAATAATTTATCCTGTAATATTATTGATTAACTTAGTAATTTCGGCTGCGCGTTGATGCATCTGTCAGTCAGTGACAAAAAGATTTTTAAAGCGTTCTCTCTTATTATCCATCCAGTTATAATAAAAACGACAACATGGAGATATATGTAGTTCAAAATTGCAAATAAGTTAACATAACTTACATACTTTTAAAAATAAATAAATATACAATTGAAAAAACTAATTTAATTGCAAAGCGACACAATTTTCTTGAAGAAAGGAATTGAAGAAAGGAATTCTTCAAGAAAGAATAAGAAGAAATTCGTCCGGGTCTCTTTATAAAATTTTATTCGTGGAAAACGGTAATTTTGTATGGAGGGAGTAAAGGGGGGAGGGTTAGTAGCCTATGTTACTCGCTGATGATGTGCTTTTTATAGTTTTTGAGCTTATTCATTACAAACATACATACTTACATACAAATCTCTTTGTACATAGATTAAATGCCTAAATAAAGTTTTATTTGGTCAAGTTTTATAGTATTGTACAATTGTTTGATACACGGCTCTTTAAATACAAAACAGGATATATGAAAATCAGAAAATATATAACTAATCAATTACATTCCTTTGGAGAAAATGTCATTAATAGATGAATTTGATATTCGTCATTTTACAGTACTCACACGATAAAAAAAATTAATTATTCCTATCATAATAGAGATTACTAGAAAATTAATAAATTATTTCGAAGGCCAAGTGGCATCGTCAAAATACAATAGAACGTGTCCTAAAACGTGTCTTACAAAAATCTAAATTAAAAAAAATATTATGGTTGCAACGGGCTGACATAATATTTACCAATAGAAGCAGGTTTCCAGATCTGAAACCAAAACTATTAGTTAAATTTAAGGGGGAGACAAACGCTAGATACTAAAAATATCCATTGTTTAACACGTTCGCTGCGGGGTTATATTTATACTTCCTATCGTTTAGTGCTTTAGGAGGGCGATAAGCCTTAAAGGTAAGTTTTTACCAGTGCGAAGAGAGGTTCATCGGCCTCCCTCGGAACTACTTATTTGAAATGCATTTTTTGCAGCGAATATTAAGAAATTACAAATGAATCTTTAGTAGTGCCATTCCTAATGATTCATCTCGTCTTAGTTTTTATTCGCAAGTAGCTCTGACAATGGAAAGCCGCTAGAATGAGGAAACAAATTAAGAGATACATCAACCCCTCATATCACTGAATTTTAGGTACAAGTTATGGTTGAACTAGTGATGGGCACAAGGAAAAAAATATCAATTCAAATAATCAAAATTCAAAAGAAAATTAAATAAATGTTTATTATAGTCTCTTATTCTTATTACACGTAACGATCATAAAATCATTGTAGACACATTGGTTTATTGCAATCACTACTGTAAGATTTAATTTTTCTACTCTCTCGACTGCACATCGTAACACTTCTTGCTTATTCTTATGCACGTACCTAGTTTTTCGTAGCAACCTAGTTCCAAAATTACTTTTCTGAACCATTTTAATTCCCTTTTTAAGGGTTTATAATAGGATCACATTTGATTACTATAATCGATGCCTTTTTTGTTATCATTATATCTATGCGGTTGCGCAACACTAGTTCATAGATCCATGCAATTAGATTCAATACAGTGCGGGCGGGGGCGGAGAGACCTTACACGCCATGAGTGGTGCATACACCACTTGTTCGCACTGAACGATTTTTTTTATGTTGTAGTGCGATGAAAGGCCGATAGACCTCGCATATGTTTTTTGGTACTTTCTTGTTCTAATTAAAAACAGCTTCAAAATTATATATTTGTCTCTCCCGCACACCTCCTAGTTTTCAAGATACGAGCTCCGCACCAGAGTGAAATGCCTATAATTACGTCCGCACTACGCTAAAGTCTCAGTAGGAGGCCTATAGGCCTTTTATCGAAGCGAACGTGTTAATGAAAATGTTACAAGAAATAGACAAGACAATTGCTTTGAAAAAAATATATATTACTTATACTTAGAATTTTCGTTAAAGTAATAGAAACTCCACAAAAAAAGTTAGAACACAAGAAGAATTTGACCTTTATTGAAAATTCTCTCGAAAACGGCTTATTGCACGCATATGAATCCTGTACCTATTAATAAGTTGATATCAGATTAAAAAATTGTATCGATAAAAAAAAATTTTTTGTGTAATGTTCTAATGGTAAAAACAAAAAAAACACCATTTCCAAGCCTGTTGAATTGTCTCTGCCGCCAGCGAGTTCTATAGTAAATGTCATTTGCCTCAGTGAATCCCTTAAGTAATGACTTAAATTTTAGTATCATCAATTTTATTTGACACCGAAATATTTCTTTTAAAAGCAATCTTTCCAATAAATGATTAGTCATTCCTAAAAAATCTTAGTTCTGACATCAGATTCGATTTAGAGTTCATTACCAAAGTTGGCCCTGCTGAGAATCAGACCCGGGACCCCTGAGACAGAGCGCTAAAGCAAGCACCTTAGTCACTCAACCAATAGCGTGCCTCTAAAGTGATGTTTCAACTGATCGGAATGACCTGCGATAGCGATATATACAAATGTGAGGGATACCTACCAGGATAAGTCACAGCCCAATCGTATAAAGATGCCCAATTTTAACGATGGCAAAGCGTGGAGCCAAAACCCTATAATTCTCGGCTTTTTAGCGCCCTCAATTTAACGAGATCAGTACCCCCAGTACACTTCTCCAGTAGACTATTGTATATGATTTACATTAAAGTCATGCTTTTGTGTCGCGGGTCTTCGGATATAAAGGTCTCTTGGTATTTTGATTATACCCAAACATCCGGTAAGAAATAAATTTAAAAACCAGGCGGCTTTTTGAAAATTTCGTAGTAATTCAACGAATTTTCGCAGGCAACTATATATGTACTATCGTCATATTATATATACTATATCAGTGTAATCACTTGTATCAACTTACGTGTTAATTTACCTGATTTCACAGTAATAGTAGGCAAAAAAAAGTAAACAAGAGTGAAAAGTAAAAAAAAAATAGTTTTTTTAATCAAGGATATCCATGAACATATTTTAATAGACAACACACAATCACGATTTAAAGTATATTTTGATAAAATATACTTTTCGTCTGGTAAACGGATGGTCTGGCCGTAGGACGATGTCTTCGGATCCTCTACAATTGTACAATAGCAATCTGTCACTTTCTAATCTCTGGTAAATAGTATTATAATATTAAGAAATATTAGAAAATTATTAAAAATGTTTTCTTGTGCAATAATAAATGTAAAATTAACGTCAAAATTATCTATTTAGTAAAATCATTTTTCTGTACAAAGTTTTTATACTATTGTTAAGACTAACGCGTTCGCGCCGGCCGAAAGTATCGATCGACCCACCCTATCGATGGTAGCCTCGCTCCTTCCCGGAAATTGGTCCTCATGTTTACAACATAGAGTTTACATTTCAACAGAAATAGCATTCCCGAATTTCAAAGGCTTGCTTATGATGTTGTTTTGATTTTCTGGAAAACTCGAAATCGAGGTGTTTGGGGCCAAGTATAAATAAGAGAGCAAGCGGGCGAGAGGAGTCAGTTTGATCAAGCGATTCGAAGCTTTTGCGACAGTGAACCGGCGACATATTAATCATTGACGACTTTTGGCAATTGACTTTTGACGACCCTGATTGCACAATATGTTTTTGTCATAATTACTTCAAAATTTTTACATATTTGCCTAATCTAAAACTACAGTATTGTTTATGAATAACATTTCAAAGAAAATGAACGTATTCGTGATACTAACAAATTAAAAACTTATTATGAAATTATGAGTTTTGGAATATCTATATCTTAGACATATAATAAAATCGTAAACGAGCCGTGTCTGTACATTTAAAAAGGTCAAAAAATAGTAATTAGAATTTTTGTCTATTTGTCTGTGCGTTTGTGTACGCTAATCTCAGAAACGGCTTAACCGATTTGAATGCGGTTTTCACTGATGTATAGAAAACATTTAGTGTTTGTTTCATTCCAATCTGCTTACAAACAAAAAAGTTACGCGCTGCACCGAATACCACGCGTACGAAGTTGCGGGCTCAGCTAGTTATTAATAACAATACTTTTCATACACATAGTATGTGGATTATACTTTTGTATAAATTAACTTGTACCTGTAAATAAATAAAATTATAAAAATAAAAAGGACTAAAAACGAAGTGTTAAGTGAATAAACTGTAAAAATAATCGTTTAACTACAACATACATTGAAGGCAAGATTAAAGCCACCAGTGAACCTTGTAAATAAAATCAATCTAAAAGTGATCAGTATTGTTAACTACCGCGAGTTTTACAAACATCGTGCTAGTGAATTAAATAAAAAGAACTATCAAATTTTTAAGATATACCCTGTATACGATTAATAAAATTAATATTTCATAATAAATAAATAAATAAATAAAAATAACAAAAATTAATATCAAATTAATGTTTATGTAGTTGCAAATAAATTGCATAGCTGCACCGTGGCGCGCTCCATGTCTCAACTGATCCGTAGCCGCCGCCATTTCAATGCACTCCTGACATTGATATTTTTTGTGACAATAGGGAATAATGCACATTTGTTTTTATATTTTCATACGATAGGTTATATCGTTAAATAACCGTAAAAAAATATTCAGCGCCAAAAAACAGAAATTTGGTAACCAAAAAAAAGTTTAAATTGACTAACAGCTAGGGGCACTTTAAACACCCGCCCTTTTGGCGCGCTTGTCGTGACGTCAAAGTCTACAATACAATCAAATGTTAAAAATCACAAACATCTACACGCTTGTTGACATTTCATAGACTTTGACGTCACATTCGATCTGACCGTTTCAAGTATTTTGAATTTCCCACATTTTTATGCACTTTTTAATAATTATTTTCTTAACGAAAAAGAAATAATATTAAAAAATATTTACATAGACATAATTCTAAAGCAAAAATGTTGATAAAAAAATATATTTAAACCTTTTTTGAATTAGACGCATATTCCCTATTGGTCTACTGTAATTAAAACTTTTCGGACATATTGTGAAAATTTAATAGACCAATGGGACAAAGGCATGTAAGCCGATAGTTTAATTGACTAATATTGTAATGTAGGATATATTTTTCTCATTATTGATTATTATTTTATATTTTGTTTGATCATATTAACTACTAAGAAATGTGTTGTGAGATAAATGTTAGTGGACCTCTCCGTTTTTATCTCAATAAAGAATTTGAATTTGAACATTGTGATCATAAACGTCCACTAAGAAAGGATTTTTGAAAATTTCCACTCCGTACGGAGCCGGGGCTGGGTTGCTAGTATACATAATAAAATTTTTGAAACTTCAGAAAAGCGCGAACTGACGAAGCACGTCTGATTAAAAAATATGCAATCGCATACATTCATAATTGGAATTCCAGCGTCTGGCGGATTCTAAATTTAAAAAAGGCGCTTGAGCGAGGACGAACTGAACATCTGTCTCAAAGACCACCTACAGAGAGACAGTAGACATCACCATTCATCTTTATTCAGAGCGACCAAAGTCGCAACTCACTCGAAGGGTTACTTATTGCGCCGCGTTAAAGTTTATTTCGTCTCACCCAAACGTTCCAAGGTAATATTAGAGTAGTAAGATGCTAAGTAATTTATGGAGAGAGTGGTTCTTACGACTGTTGTGATAAGGGCGCTTTTCGAAAGTGCAAATGAATAATGAATTATGAATAGATAATGTAGCTGACGTTTTTGTTATGCTGTAGGTGCCTGCATGTAAGATGAATTTTCCCTCGTAATTTCTGATGTTTCAGTGTTAGATATCATGAGTTGCGAAACTAATCCAGAATTTTCATCCAGAAATAGTATTGTTTCCGAGGCATTATTTAAAAATAGAAGTTCAAAGCCTGACAAAAATATATGAGAAATAAAGATTGAATAAATGTTTTAGCACCTAAAAAAAGGGTTCGCTTTTTTCGCGAACTTCGTAAAAACGCTAGTTTACTAATTAGCTGACAGTCTACTTACTACAGTTTATCGTCTCCCATAAACTATAGTAATATGCAAGAGGAGTACCGACCCTGATTGGTTCTACTGTTAGTTTATTACAGAGTTACCCCAATGAACCTTGCCAATTTAAATAAGGTAATTCCATATCAAATCGACCAATGGTTGGAATCGACCCTTTTCGATTTCAATGGAATTTGGACAGAATTATTCTTTCATCCTATAACGAAGTTCTACCAATGGAAAATATTAAAAAAATAAAAATCAAATTTATGCAAAATTCAAAATCTGACTATTTTTCCATTTCCTCAAGTTTAGTTTGAAAATATCTCGAAAATTATTATGCCTAAAAAAAAATTTTGGATTCGTTTTAAAGAGGATACTTGGGGTTACAGAAAATATGTACCTATTAATAATAGTTTTTTGAAAAATCGAAAAATTCCATTCTAGTTTTGAAACTTTCAAAATTGAATAAATAAAAAACTAATAAAAATATTTTTGTTCATTATTTTATATAATAACTCTAAGCGTTATTAAAAAAATCTTTAAATTTTCAAAGAAGAGTTTTTTTAAATTTATTTTATTAAAAAATAATAATTCTTTCTTAATCTTTTATTAAAATAATCTCAAATTAATATTAAAATTTACCTAACACTATTATTTTTAATTGTGATATCAAATTATTGGATCACGGTATCACAGGTTTGGATCGCTGATTCAATGAGTATGAACAAATCTTTAAAATGCATATTTCTATATACTTTTAGCACATAACATAGATATTTAATGAACATCTAGCCTCCTAAATCAAATGCAAAACGTCATTTTAATTGCGTAAGAGACTTAAGCCATATTATTAGTGTTTTACATATTCAGAAAACACAAACACACTACTCGATAGTTACTTGCTGGATATATATACATTGCGTTCGCAGTCAAACATTAATTACTAGCATTTGCCCGCAACTTTGTCTTCAATTTGGTCTTCAAATCTTTATTGCCCATGTATTTTTGTCAGGTATTATATTATTATTTTTAGACTATTAATCAGGAACAGTACTTCTTGTCTGGACGAAAGGTACCCTATGTCTTTAACTGTATCCTCGACAACGCGTATGCAAAATTTCATCATTTTCGGTCGAACAGTTAAGGCGTGAAATCGTCTTTTAAGGCACCTCATAGAATCATAGAAACACAATTCCAAACTGCTGTACTTTGAAGCAAATTCAAAATACAATTCTGGGTATTTGTAATAGCATAATTAAAAAGTGATTATAATTTTATATATATAACAAAATATAAATTATTTTATAATTTATCTAAAATTAATTAATTGAATTTAAAATTTAACCCAAACCAGCATTATTAGTAGTATTTATTTTCATTATTTCTTATCATTGAATATAATTAATTAATATAATTAGTCTTTAATGTTAAAATCCCTAACTTTGATAATACATTAAAAATAGTTTCAAATTGTATCTAATCTGTACAGTTGTCTATAAAATTTTGTGTCCGCGGGTTAGAAGTAAAATGATGATGAATGAATAAATTAAATAAATAAATTAAATTAAATAAAAATTTGATCATATGCAATGCTGAGCGAAATTGAATATTGGTTTGGTCATTATTTCTAAATCACTATACCCACTATACTGAGCCACTAAAAGTACTAGAATCCAAAGAAGATATGGTGTCGTCGATAAAAATACAGCTGGATGGAGCACTTCAACGTTCGTCTATTATTCAGGCCGAAGGCATTATCATAACTTTCAACGCTTAGGGTGGGACCAGATGGTCTGACTAACTGTAAGGAAATTGTTATTTTCACTGGATTTATTATAACTTATATGCGTATACATAAGTGCGAAAATTAGTTACCGCCAAAGCTCCCAGAAGGAGCTTAATTTTTCAGGTTGTTTATAACTTACTAACTAATATGTCTGGACCCCTTTCTCTTAGGTGACAAAATTTTTATTCAATCTTTAATGGTCAAATGTTTTTATCTGGCATTGGTTTTTTATTTTTATTTTTAGATTAGTTAGTTATGTATATTTAAGACTTATAAGTTACAAATAAATACATTTACATTTTACATTTTATTAGTGGATGCAAATTTACAAGGAATAATTATAGTTCTCTAACTCCCGAACTAGGTTGGAACACCTGTATCTCGGTGCATACAACCGTGGTGCTTACAATCACAACTAGGTATATCAAAATATAATCATTACAAAAAGTACCTCTATGAAATAAATAAATAAATAAATATGTAATGTACATATATAAGTATGTAACATACGCTTTTTCTAATTCCCTGACAACATGTATGAAAAATTCCATGATGATCGGTTCAGTAGTTAAAACGTGAATGCGTAGCAAAAAAACTCTTATAAAACATCTTTTATAATGCGCACTGCTAAGAATTGGAACACACAGACAGGCAATTTTGCGACAATGTGCCAGGCTCTGCAGCTTAGTTTTTATTAATGAGCCAATGAGCCTCCTAGCTCTGCGATTCACCGAGTCGAGTGCGGCAAGTTGGTATTTTGCTGAGCCATCCCAAAGGTGACAGCAATAGTCCATGCATTCGGACTTGTGCCTTGTACAAAGAGAGGAGCTGTCCAGGTGTGAAGCATCGCTTCACCATATTTAGGATGCCCAGCTTTTTGGCCGCTGTTTGGGCTTTGGACTCGATAGAAGTGTCGAAGTTGAGATTTGAGCACAACTTCATGCCTAGAAGCTCAAGATCGTTGGCCACAGGTACAGTTAGCTACAGTTAGTTTGACGAGCCCGTTGCATGAGTGGTTAGGGTGCTTGCCTTAACGCTCTGTTCTAGAGTTCCCGGGTTCGATTCCCGGCGAGGTCAAATGAACTTTTCAAATTTAGATTTGGTCTTGATCTGGAAAGTAGTGGCAGGACACACTGCGTTTCGCAGTCATTTGGGCAAGTCCGTCTGGCAGCAGTAACCACCCCCTTACAGGAGACCACCGTGAAAATGTGTGCTGTTGTGTATCAGTGAGTGAGTAAGGGATGCCAGAGCCCATTTCCCTTCGTTTGTTCGTTCGTTTCAGCCGATGGACGTCCACTGCTGGAAATAGGCCTCCTGCAATGACCGCCAAACACCACGATTTTGTGCCGCCTGAAGCCAGCGACTCCCCGCGACTCTTTTAATATCGTCTATCCATCTAGGGGGGGGGGTCTGCCGACACTGCGTTTCCCGGTGCGTGGCCGCCATTCCAGCACCTTAAGTCCCCATTTCCCTATCCCCTCCTAATCCCTTATCCTAAATCCTACTGTAGTCGGCAGCGCACCACTATTGTGGCTTGGCCTGTGTTATAGGCGACGGTAGCCACCTACCATCAAGTGGACCGTCAGCCTTTATGCCGATCTTGATATAAAAAAAGGCTCCTTTTCGTCGAGAACAAACTAAAATACTTATATCTCTAAACTCTTAAATCCTGTAAACCTTTTTGCTTTTATAAAAATAAAAAATAAAATATTTTAATTTGTTACGTAAAATACGAAGTGAGGAACGGTTTGCTTACGATAATAAAGTCAACATATCGGGCTGCCGTATAAACTTTAGTTTCGGACGGTTTTAAGTTGTTAAACTTTATGATGAACCCGGATAGAGTTGAAGTTAAGCTCAAAGTTATTGTGTACTTAAACTTTTATGTTTCAGGGGAGGTGCGATTGATTTGTGAACACATTCATAGCAACGATAACGGTTTGAATTATTTTTTTTCTAAATTCGATAAATGTACCACTTCAGAGAGGAAGCTGCAATATTTCTAGCACGTAATGAGGGGCGAAATACAATGCAAACGGAACAGAGGTAGGAGGAAGATATTTAAGAGAATGGTTTAGTAGGAGCACTTGCTCCATTTTTTTTGCAGCAGTTACCATGGTGGAGATAGCCATGATGGTAGCCAACCTTCATATAGAAGCGTGGTACCATAAGAAGAGGATCAGTTCCGATTAAGCAAAAAAAAGAAAATATATTCATCTACTGGCTTTCCATCTGAAATAAAAAAATAATAACTGCTGCTAAGGTTTTTATTGCACAAAATTTAATAATGCTTTTTGGTTCATTTAAATGTTCAATCACTCATGAGGATATATGTTTAGGGAGGATTTAGGGTAAAGGGATAGGGATAAGAAGAGCAAATGGATCCTCTGGTATTGCTTAGTTAATTGGGTACCGAAATACATACATATATGTACAATGCTTTTATTTCATTCCAAATTTCAATTTTGATTAGGCTAAATTAGTTATGTACCTACTTTTTACGACTCCATTACACATTACATATTATACATTCTGATATTATTATGTTATTCTCACTGATATTATTATGTTCTTGAAAATTCCTTTAACCCGCTCTGGTTATTTTAAAGAATCATTTACTGTTAAAGCCGCACATCTTTGGAATAAGTTGCCACCTGAAATTCGGCACTCTAAGTCACTGTCTATCTTTAAAAATAAATTGCATAATTATCTCTTGTCCCAAGCTTAGTTAACAAGTTGTTATTGTTTTAATCTCAAGTGTATATATGTTATATATGTATTTGTATTTTATATGTATATATATTATTCTGTATATATACTTATGTATTTATCTATTTATTTATATGTGTATGTTTTTCTTCTCTGTTATATTTGAAAATTTAGTATATAGATTATTGATTATATTTTGTTTCTTTAGCACTCTACCTCTTTCTCTCTTTCTTGTTTTCTCCTCTGCCAGAAGGTTGTTTGGAAGAGATCGCTCTTAGCGATAAGGCCGCCTTTACTCACTTATTTGTAGTATTTATTTGTTATTTTTATTTATGTTGTGTGAGTAATAAAGAGTTTGTCTGTCTGTCTGTCTGTCTATATAGTGATACAAAATATATATTTCCCCGAAGCGTATGAAGTAATCAAATTTAAAAAAAAAACAATAATCACTGAAATTATTTGTTATAAAATTTTACGAATAAGGAATTATTTTAATAAAATGAGATGTCTGATATTACTTGCTACGATACATTTTCTTTTAACTAATTTATCTATCCTGTCCCTATAATGGTCGTTGCAATTCTCAAACTTTTCTTCAGGTTTCAGGTGATTTTGTTCTTGGCTTGAACTTTACAGTTTTAATTCGAGAAAATAACTGCTCGCAAAGATACCGAAAGATATGTGGTGCCTGTCCGTCTCTATTTTGTTTCTCTGCTAACTTCTCGTAATCCACCCAATGGATTTTGATACGGTTTTCACTAATGGAAAAGCGAGGATTGCGTTTATAATTTGCAAGGAAATTCATCTTATAACACCTTCCTAATCCCTTAACCTCAGTCCTGCTAAAGTCTACAGCGCACTTGTAGCACCTGTGAAAAAACTTAGAAAGCTGTGAAGTTACGATTTCGGTGCAGTCAAAACACAATAAAAAATTTAATGTTGAGGTTGACAGACATGCTGACAGTCCACTTGATGGTAGGTGGCTACCGTCGCCTATAACACAAGCAACGCAACAAGTGGTGCGCTGCCGACTACAGTACGATTAAGGATAAGGGATTAGGAGGGGATAGGGAAATGGGCTCTGGCATCCCTTACTCACTCACCGAAACACAATAGCACACATGCTGTTATTTCACGGTGGTCTTCTATAAGTAGGTGGTTACTGCCGCCATACGGGCTGCCCAAATGACTGCGAAACGCAGTGTGCCCTGCTACTACTTTCCAGATCCAGACCAGTGCCAACTTTGAAAAGTTCATTTCCAAAGTAGACCCTGCCGGGAATCGAGCCCGGGAACCTTAGAACAGAGGGTTATGGCAAGGACCGCAACCACTCATCCAACGGGCTCGTCAAGAATTTATATACAAAGTTGTAATGGTATATAATTAGTTTCCTTATCCCATTTCCTTATCCCCTCCTAATCCCTTATCCTTAATCCTACTGTAGTCGGCAGCGCACTTGCAGCACCTGTAGCGTTGCTTGTGTTATAGGCGACGGTAGCCACCTACCATCAAGTGGACCGTCAGCCTGTCTGCCGATCTTAACTTAAAAAAAAATGCGTTTTGCAGTAATTTGGGCAGCTCGTCTGGCGGCAGCAACCAACTGCTTATAGAAGACTACCGTGAAATAACAGCGCGTTTGCTGTCGTGTTTTGATCAGTGAGTAAGGAATGCCAGAGTCAATCTCTGCGGCAGCGCACTTGCAACCCCTGTGGCGTTGTTTGTGTTATAGGCAACGGTAATCACCTACCATCAAGTGGCCTTAGACTATCTGACGAGTCCTACATAAAAAATCGACCATTACGATCCGTCAGAGCAAACCACGTGTTCGCGAAGTGTCCGGGCTCACTATCTGGCCTGCATCCTACGCGCGCGCACCTCACCTGCGAGAGAACAGAGGGTTATGGCAAGCACCGCAACCACTCACCCAACGGGCTCGTCAAGGATTTATATACAAAGTTGTAATGGTATATAATTAGTTTCCTTATCCCATTTCCTTATCCCCTCCTAATCCCTTATCCTTAATCCTACTGTAGTCGGCAGCGCACTTGCAGCACCTGTAGCGTTGCTTGTGTTATAGGCGACGGTAGCCACCTACCATCAAGTGGACCGTCAGCCTGTCTGTCGACATATCATAAAAAAATAAATAAGAAGTATATTAGGCGTGTTTAATTGCTACGAAGCAAAAAAACACGTCTCCAAAAATTCCGTGTCCTTTGGTAAGCACTACTTCTACCGCTAAAAGAGTTCCACCCCAGTAGCGCCTAACAACATAATATAAGCACACTGACACATCAACGTGCAAAAGCGTGCATGGTTAAATCTTTCCATAGGACAATTTAATAAGTATTATTAGGATACAAACTTATATCCAGCACACATTCATGATAGCGACATCTGGTGCCATTGTGAAATCATCGAACGCTTTTGTTGGAAAATATGTAAGGAAATTCTTAAAATTAAGATTTACAAAAAGTATACTCATTATTCGTACTTTTTTCTATTTATTAGAAACAAAACTATTATTACGTTAAACAATGAAAACCCAATAGATCATCAGTCTTTATAGGTAAGGTGAACTAATTCTGTCGGTCACTCTAAAGAGTTTTTTAATCTACCTTTAATTTTGCCAAATTTAAATTAATATTATAGTTTATGACTAAAGCCTCCGCTAAGAGTATGTCAATTGAGAAATGCGATATTGACTGCTTTGAATTTTGTTTATTTCTATGAAATTCAACAAAACTGCCAGTTGGAAAATTGAAATTGAATTTGAAAAAAAAAAAAAAGAATAAAATATATAATATTGTTACGTGCGGGGTGAGTTAAACTGCCGTGTAAGGGCGAAACAAGCTATTTATTTTCAAAAATATTGTCCTTATCCTATGAAACCGTTAAACTTGCCAATAGTCGTCAATGATTCCCTTAATGTGTCGCCGGTTCACTGTCGCAGGTAACTTCGCAAAAGCTAAGAAGATTAGCTTTCGAATCGCTTGTTATCGCAAAACTAAACTCATTTAGCCCGCTTGCTCTCTTATTTATAATTGACGCGAAACGCCTCGATGTATTTCGAATTTACTAGAAATATAAACCAGATTGTAAACAAGCCATTGAAAGTTCGGGAATGCTATGTCTGTTGAATGCAAACTCTATGTTGTAAACATAAGGACCACTTTCCTTTGACACTAATCGGGAAGTCGCGTGGCTACGATCGATAGGGTAGGACGTTCGAGACTTTCGGCCGGCGCAAACGCTTTTTCCAGAAAGTTCCATAGTTATTCGTGACAATATAGACTAGACTAGACTGAGCGTGCCTATCGATTTTTTATCATGTACACTATGGAGAGTGTGCATCTATTTTGTATGAACTAATCCAACCGGAACTTGCGGATCACGAGACGTGGACGGGGGTTTCATCCCTTCGTGGTCGATGTTCCTCGATCGTGCACGAAGTGTTTTAGTTCCACCTTCCTTGTTCGGGCTGATAAGGAGTGGAACTCATTGCCTGCGTCTGTATTCCTACAACCTTCAAAACCAGGGTGAATGGGTATTTACTAGGTAAGCGTGGTCCACCTTCGGCCGCATCTACACCTTACATCTGATGAGTTAGTGGTCAAGCGCTACTGTGATTTAATAAATAAAAATTAAAATATTTCAATAATAAATTTTATGAAACCCTAAAAAAAAGCTGTACCTACTATTGTTGTATTTTTAGTACAGTTATTAGAGAGTACAAAAAAAAATATCACCGCTTTGTAAGTTAACGAAGCCGGTATCCAACTTTGAAACAGGCGAAGCCGCGTTAGCAAGTATATAGTTAGTTAGCAAGTAAACATGTTAAATGTTGGTTAAGGGGGAGACAAACCCTAAATACTAAAAATATCCATTGTTTAATGAAAATGTTACAAGAAATGGACAAGACAATTGCTTTGAAAAAAATATATATTATACTTAAACATGTGAAGAACCAATTGTATTGATTAGAATTTTCGTTAAAGTAATAGAAACTCCACAAAAAAAGTTAGAAAACAAGAAGAATTTGACTTTTATTGAAAATTCTCTCTAAAACGGCTTATTGCACGCATATGAATCCTGTACCTATTAATAAGTTAATATCAGATTAAAAAATTGTATTAATAATTTTTTTTATTTTGTGTATTGTTCTAATGGTAAAAACAAAAAAACACCATTTCTAGGCCTGTTGAATTGTCTCCGCCGCCAGCGAGTTCTATAGTAAATGTCATTTGCCTCAGTGAAGCCCTTAATTGTATTTTTTTATGTGTTTAACGAAAATTCGCAACAATGTAAAAATACTCATGAGGTTAGGACTTCTTTCTTTTTGTATAAAGGTCGGTATACAGATCGATGGTGCCTTTGATGGTAGGTGGCACATCATCACCATCATCATCATCTCAGCCGTAGGACATCCACTGCTGGACAAAGGTCTCTTTCCTAATTTTCCAAGAGGACCGATCAGAAGCAGTCTGGATCCACCGTCGACCCGCGGCCCTTATCATTTCGTCTGGCCACCTTGTGGGTGAACGTCCGTGGCCTTTTGTAAGAAGGCGGTTACTGCCACCAGAGCTGCCCACTTAATTAATCAATTTGTCTGGGATCAGTGAGGAGATATGTAGACGAACCAAAAGGACGACAGACGATCTGATAAGGGCGCAGGTTAACACTGGATGCACGTTGCTTCTGACTGGTTCTACTGGAAAGTTATGGAGGCCTAGGTATGTCCAGCTGTAGACTTCCCACATCTAAAATGACCTATTAAAATTATAACTAGCATTTAAAAAAAAAATACTCAGTGTAACAAATATGCATTTGTATACGTAACAGTATTCTGTGTTACCCTCTCCAGCCTGATTGATTCCTTTAAGGTGTCCGCTATTTTCGAACGAGAATTTCGCGAAACTACAAAACTCCGTATGTCACGCACCACCAGTCATATAAAAGAGACAACGTCAATAAACGCACACGTATCTGACGCCATTGAAAAGCCGATGCTGGAAAAAAACTAAAAAACATCTCGAATATCACAAAGGCCGTGGTATCCTGGTACGGAGTGAGGCTTCGAGGGGGAAAATTCTGTTTTAACCGTGTAACTTTATGTCGTGGTACAAGCGACGACGGTTTAAAAGCGAACGTTTCATTTAACCGAATGAAAACGCGTTTCTGCATATTTTTCTATATATTTTTTTTTCAGTTAACCGAAATAAGTAATTTTTTAAGTGTTAAAAAAGTAGTTTAGATACTTCTCTGAATAGTCTCACATCTATCGACCGAAGAAATTACCATTATATTCATTTGTATCGTTGTGAAAAAAAAACCCTCAAAAGCAATAATACTGCAATAAGGTGCTACTTACCGTTATTAAAGGTTTCTCTATTAAAGTTCCACTGGATAAGTAAGAAATACTTACAAATGTGCCGTTGGCCGTTTGACGAGCCCGTTGGATGAGTGGTTAGGGTGCGTGCTTTAACGCTCTGTTCTAGGGTTCCCGGGTTCGATTCCCGTCAGGGTCAACTTTGAAAAATCAACTTTTAAAATTTGGCTCTGGTCTGAATTTGGAAAGTAGTGGCAGGGCACACTGCGTTTCGCAATCATTTGGGCAGCCCGTCTGGCGGCAGTAACCACCCCCCACTCCTAATCCCCTATCCTGAATCCTACTGCAGTTGGCAGCGTACTTGCAGCAGCTTTGGCGTTGCTTGTGTTATAGGCGACGGTAGCCACCTACCATCAAGTGGACCGTCAGCCTGTCTGCCGACCTGACATAAAAAAAAAGTAAATTATTACAAACATACCAGAAAAATGTCTGCTTAAAATCACAACAACCAATAAACGAACACTAATACACACTAACACTCTTTAAGTGACAATATGGTTTGAAATGTATCATATATATATATATATATATATATATATATATATATATATATATATATATATATATATATATATATATATATATATATATATATATATATGTGTGTGTGTGTGTGTGTGTGTGTTTAAGGAAATTAAGTTTAAGTTTAAGTTCCTTAATGTAAGGAAGGTCTTGTTCTTTTTTTTTATGTTAATGTCGAGCGACAGGCTGATGTACGCTTGACTGTTGGTGGCTACCTTCGCCTATAACACAAACAGGTGCTGCAAATGCGCTGCCGATCACAATAGGATTATGGTATTGGGAAGGGTTAGGAAAATGGGCTCTGACATCCCTAACTCACTCACCGAAACACGACAGCTGTTATTTGGTAGTGGTATACTGTAAGGATATGTGTAATTGTGTGTGAACGTGTTCGTTTTCGACTTTAAGCCCTTCACGTGGACCAAACGCGAAATGGAACGTTAATCTTATGGTTCAAAAGAGAAGCGTTAGATGATATTCCCTTTCTTGTTTACCGCAGATACAAGTTGTTGATGAAATTATAAATTAGGTAGCAGTACGCCCGTGTCAAAATATACGATCATTACGTTAAGAATATGTAGCGGTACCCGTTACCACATACAATGGAAACGCGCGGACATAGTTATCGTCCAATGGAAACGGACTAACAACTTACGTTGCCAGGTAACGGGTATGCGCAGATTAAGACGCGCGCTCCTTCAAGAGAAAAGCCGTCCAATGAGAGTGGCCACACCATGCGCAAACAGAAAAACGGACATGCGCTAAAGAAAGGCAAGAGAAAAATAGAGGAAGAACGGATTGGGCTTTGGCGAGAAGAAGTGTAAAATACAGTGTACATAAAATAGTGTAGTGGAACGTTGTGTGAAAACTTGTGCAGTGTTTAATACTTGTGTATATTGTGCAGTGCAATATTGTAAATATTTGTTTTGTAATATAGTGTAAATAAACTGTATATAACAAGTTAGTTGGTTAGTTATTACACCCATCCAACTAAACTGGTGACCCCTCAACCGAGTACGCATCAACATGGATCATGGAGCAACAGGGAGCCAGCACTGCAGAACAAAATACAGCACAGGATAGCGCACAACCAGAGGTTTTCAAAGTCGGCGTACGAGTACCTCCATTCTGGCCGGACGAGCCAGAGATTTGGTTTGCTCAAATAGAGGGACAATTCGCGATTTCAAACATCACCTCCGATACCACAAAATTTTATTACGTCATTGGGCAGCTAGATCAACGATTCTCGATCGAGGTCAAAGACGTCATCGTATCGCCACCAAGCGTAGGTAAATATGAAAAACTAAAGTCAGAGTTGATCAAACGATTGTCCGCTTCAAAGCAGCAAAAATTCAAACAGTTAGTGATGCACGAAGAGTTGGGTGACAGGAAACCGTCGCAATTTCTACGACACCTTAGGGGTCTAGCCGGTGACAAATTTCACGAAGACATCCTTCTTACTTTGTGGACTAGCCGTTTGCCGCAAAATATTCAGACAGTGATAGCCGGACAATCAAACGCACCATGGGAGATACTCGCTGATTTAGCAGATAGAGTAATGGAGATTGCACCTACGACGCCACATGTTACGGTCGTTTCTACACCATCTCAGTCGACACCACACGCTACTTCTTACGACGCCTTAGCTTCAGAAATTGCAGAAATAAGAAAAGGCCTGCGCAACCTTACAACAAGGCTTAGCCACCGCTCGCAACGACAACGAAGCCGATCAGCCTCAACGCAGTCTTCTACCGCAGCCCGACGATTCCCGACATGCTGGTACCACCACAAATTCGGCGACAGAGCAAAGAAATGCTCCCAACCATGCAGCTTTAAGTCGGAAAACTCTCCGGGCCGTCGGTAATAGCGACCGCTGACAGCCCACAGGTCGCTGGTCGCCTATTCGTCTCCGACGTTAAAACGAAGATGCAATTTCTCGTAGATACCGGAAGCGAGCTTTGTGTCTTCCCATACACAGCTTTAAAACAACGCCGCCATCTGTCAACGTATCAACTGTACGCCGCTAACGGTACACCGGTACACACTTACGGGTACATCCACTTGAATTTGAACTTAAATTTAAGAAGAGATTTTTCATGGCGTTTCATCGTGGCGGATGTCCCCAAAGCTATCATAGGCGCCGATTTCTTATCTTTCTACAACTTGGCAGTAGACTGTCGGAATAAAAGACTGGTGAATAACAGCACATCTTTAACGACACGCGCAACTCCCGATATAATGAAGAACACAATTGCATCTGTGAAAACTCTCACTGGATCTTCAAGATATCTGGACATATTACGTCGTTTTCCAGAAATTACAAGGCCGTCTGGGACTCATAGCGTACCGAAACATAATACTGTACACCACATACGCACTACTCCCGGCCCACCTATTGCCTGTTCTCCTCGACGTTTAGCTCCAGACAAACTACAGATAGCCCGTCAAGAGTTCGAGTCGATGATGAGATGTGGAACAACTCGTCCATCAGATAGCCCATGGGCATCCCCTCTTCACCTTGCTGCCAAGAAAGACAACGGATGGCGTCCATGTGGTGATTATCGCATGCTAAATGCCCGAACTATCCCAGACAAATATCCCGTTCGTCACATTCATGATTTCGCTCACAATATTTCTGGTTGCAAAATATTCTCCAAAATTGATCTCGTAAAAGCATATAACCAAATTCCTGTCAGTCCAGAGGACATTCCCAAAACTGCCATCACTACTCCATTCGGTCTTTTTGAATTTCCGTACATGACATTCGGCCTACGTAATGCAGGTCAGACATTTCAACGTTTTGTTGACGAAGTGACGCGTGGATTAAATTTCGTTTATCCTTACATCGACGATTTCCTGGTCTATTCCCCTGACGAAACGTCTCACGAAAACCACCTAGGTCAACTTTTCACCAGACTCAAAAAGTACGGCATTATCATCAATGTAGCAAAATGTGAATTTGGTGTATCTGAGATAGAGTTTCTGGGTTATCATATTTCAAAAGATGGAACCAAACCTGTACAATCCAAGGTTACGGCCATTGATTCCTTTCCGATCCCTAAAACTGTCAAAGAGTTGAGAAGATTCTTAGGCATGCTCAACTTTTACCGGAGATTCATTCCCGGTGCTGCCAACATTCAAGCTCCTCTAAACAACTTATTAATCGGACCTACCAAAGGATCACACCCTGTCAACTGGGATGACATCAGCCTAAAAGCTTTCGAGAACTGCAAACTAAGCTTATCTCAAGCAGCAATGTTAGCCCATCCAGATTGCAATGCAAAACTAGGAGTCGTGTGCGACGCTTCTGACAACGCTATAGGCGCTGTTCTACAGCAATGAAAGAACAACGCATGGCAGCCACTAGCTTTCTTCTCTCGCAAGCTTAGTCCGGCACAGAAGAAGTACTCACCATATGACAGAGAACTCCTAGCGATCTATGAAGCGATAAAATATTTCAGACATATGGTGGAGGCTAGACATTTCACAGTGTATACCGATCACAAACCACTTTCCTACGCATTTACTTCAAGAAAAGAAAATTGTTCACCTAGACAGTTCAGAAACCTCGACTTCATCTCACAGTTCACAACAGATATACGTCATATATCAGGAAAAGATAACATCGTGGCTGACACATTATCTCGCATCGAAGAACTCGAAAAGCCATTAGACATCGATATCCTAGCGAAATCTCAGTCACACGACCCTGAACTGCAAAAACTTCTTACAGGCGAAACATCACTTGTTTTGAAGCAAATCAACATCCCTGGCAGCCATCAAAAGTTGTATTGCGACGTCAGTACAACAGCACCACGACCATACGTAGTAAAACATTTGAGAAGGCAAGTTTTCAACGCAATTCACTCACTAAGTCACCCTGGCGCTAAAGCAACTTTAAAATTAGTGGCTCAGCGTTTTGTATGGCCTGGTATGCGCAAGGATTGCAAAGAATGGACCCAAGCTTGCATAGCATGTCAAAGGTCGAAAGTAACTCGTCATGTGTCTGCACCGTTAGGTACATTTCAATTACCGCAAGCCAGATTCAGACATGTGCACATCGATCTCATTGGGCCATTACCACCTTCCCAAGGCTTTCGTTACTGCCTGACAGCAATAGATCGTTTCACTCGTTGGCCTGAAGTCGTACCAATCCAGGACATAACAGCTGAGACAGTCGCAAAGGCGTTACTAAGTGGTTGGATTGCACGATTTGGTTGCCCGTCAACCATTGTCACCGATCGCGGACGCCAGTTCGAGTCAGCTTTATTCAAGCATCTGTCGAACATCGCGGGTTTCGAGCACAAGACAACGACAGCTTACCATCCTGCTTGCAACGGACTCGTGGAAAGATTCCATCGACAGCTCAAAGCGGCGATAACCTGTCACAGCAACGAAGACTGGATTGAGACGCTACCGTTAGTGTTACTGGGCATTCGAAGCGCCTATAAAGAGGACATCGGAGCTACATCGGCAGAACTTGTTTATGGTGAAAGTCTTCGATTGCCAGGCGAATTCTTTAGTACTACTACGCCCACAACCACCGACATCACCGACTTTACAGCGCGTCTATCTAAATATATGAAGGAGTTACAACCAACGCCTACTTCAAGACACGGCCGGAAGCCTACATTTATATTTAAAGAGCTGGAGAGAGCAAGCCACGTATTCCTGCGAGAAGACGCAGTCAAGAGCGCATTTCAGCCTGCGTACACGGGGCCACATCCAGTGTTATGGCGAACCGACAAAGTTTTTAAGATAGCAGTAAAAGGTAAACCGGTGAGCGTATCAATAGACAGACTCAGACCTGCCTACTTACTCTCTGATGACACGCCTCAAAAGGGCAGCGAAGAGCAAGCAGTGGTCACATCAAGAAGTGGTCGTCTCGTCCGCCCGCCAGACTACTATCGCCCGTAGGGACGGTCTCTGGAGGGGAGTGATGTAGCGGTACCCGTTACCACATACAATGGAAACGCGCGGACATAGTTATCGTCCAATGGAAACGGACTAACAACTTACGTTGCCAGGTAACGGGTATGCGCAGATTAAGACGCGCGCTCCTTCAAGAGAAAAGCCGTCCAATGAGAGTGGCCACACCATGCGCAAACAGAAAAACGGACATGCGCTAAAGAAAGGCAAGAGAAAAATAGAGGAAGAACGGATTGGGCTTTGGCGAGAAGAAGTGTAAAATACAGTGTACATAAAATAGTGTAGTGGAACGTTGTGTGAAAACTTGTGCAGTGTTTAATACTTGTGTATATTGTGCAGTGCAATATTGTAAATATTTGTTTTGTAATATAGTGTAAATAAACTGTATATAACAAGTTAGTTGGTTAGTTATTACACCCATCCAACTAAAAATACTTGCATGGGAGTTATTTGAGAACGAAGACCAAAAAGTTTGACGTCGTATTCAGACTTTTTGGAATTCGCGAACACGTCGTATTCAGAAGTTATTTATCGATCACTTGATATCGACACGCAAGATTTACTTTTTGTATTCTAAAATTAACCTACTCCGACGCCGCCGTGGAGACAATATCTCGTCTAAGAAGACAATCAACAACGTCGGAATTCTGAGGCGTTGGCTGTGACGGCTGATGCTGGCTCCCACTCATCCTCCGTCGTGAATCCAGCGGTAGTGGTTAAATAAATATACAAAACCACGCTGATGAACAGCTCTTTTCAGAGCTATTCCAATCAATCCGTTAATAGGTTAATTATATATTTATTTCTACACTTGCGTGGTTATCGAAGCGCTGTATTTAAATGTCGGTATAATTGATCTTTGATTGACAATACACGAGACAACACTAGCGTGTAATGAAACATCGCAGGTGAGGTGCGCGCGCGTAGGATGCAGGCCAGATAGTGAGCCCGGACACTTCGCGAACACGTGGTTTGCTCTGACGGATCGTAATGGTCGATTTTTTATGTAGGACTCGTCAGATAGTCTAAGGCCACTTGATGGTAGGTGATTACCGTTGCCTATAACACAAACAACGCCACAGGGGTTGCAAGTGCGCTGCCGCAGAGATTGACTCTGGCATTCCTTACTCACTGATCAAAACAGGACAGCAAACACGCTGTTATTTCACGGTAGTCTTCTATAAGCAGTTGGTTGCTGCCGCCAGACGAGCTGCCCAAATGACTGCAAAACGCATTTTTTTTAAAGTTAAGATCGGCAGACAGGCTGACGGTCCACTTGACGGTAGGTGGTTACCGTCGCTTATAACACAAGCAATGCCACAGCTGCTGCAAGGGCGCTGCAGACTACTGTAGGATTAAGGATAAGGGATTGCATAGGAAAATGGGCTCTGGCATCCCTTACTCACTCACCAAAACACAACAGCACAGGTACTGTTATTTCACGGTTGTCTTCTGTAAGGGGATGGTTACGCCGCCAGACGGGCTTTCCAAATAATTGCGAAAAGTAATTGTGCCCCGCCCCTATCAGATCCAGACCAGAACCAAATTTGAAAAGTTGGAACCCTAGAACAGAGCCTTAAGGCAAGCATCCTAACCACTCATCCATGTACACTGCTACTACTTACAACTACTTGCTGATCCCACAAGAACTGATCATTTAAAAGCCTAATGTCGTAGCGGGATGGATACTTCTTTGTAGAACGTTCTATCTAATTGTAAGTATTTTCCTGGTGCACAAAATAATTTGGTCCTTCGAGCTATATGACCTCAGGATAGGCCGTAAAATTTACGATTAGTCGAAAGTTAACGTTCAAAAGCCTCAAAATGATTTAAATATCACTCATCCAAAATTTCCCAAAGGCAATGTAACACAGCATATTTGCGTTGTTAAATCACGTTGCTTTATGAGGTACCAACTACATTTTATAGATGTCGGTTAACTCTATTTCCCTATTAAGGTTGTGTCGTGAAATGAGTAACTCCTATTTTATTATTTTTTTTTGTTTTAGTCTTTGAATAAAGTTAAAGCGATGTAACTTGACCGACAAAGTTGCAATGACTGATTGACTGGGTTCATTTACGCTCAAATGAAACTCATTCAATTAGATGGAATCTATATTGAAAACTCTTATGTCCTGCCTTTATTTAAAATTAATGTAAATCAAAAACCTATCTTATCGAATATAACCTTATAAATAACGTTTTAAAAACAACACTGGTCGAAATATTTTGAAGTTTTAAAAATGGGTTGTTCAAAAACTCGATGGAACTTGCACCATTACCGTACCTAACTATGAACAAATAAAACTAGACCGACTTGCCCTTGCTTCATCTATGTGCTTATTTTGCTTTACACATTTCAATTTCAATTTCAAAATCTTTTTGTACTAAAAAGAGTACAAATACAAAGAAAAAAAAAATACCAAATTCGTTCGTGCACAACGGTTCTCTAAATAGCTTGTCGTTTTGACACAAAGGTCTCCTCCAGTTTTTTCCAAGCCTGTCTATCGCGTGCTATTGTGGGCCACTGAGGGCCGGCTATTTTCATAAGGTCATCTGACCATACTGTCGTTCTTTCTTTCTTTTTGTGTTATAGCGGGGTGTCCACTCTGTTGTTGTTCTAGTCCACTTCACTCTTTTGTCTCTAAACGTGTGTCCTGTCCATCTCCACTTCAATGTTCTGATCCTTGTTTCCACATCGTTCCATTTTGTAATTTTTCTCAGATCTGCAGCTCTTTTTTTATCTCTTTTTGATTGACCTAAGACACTTATCTCCATACTTTTTTGGCAAGATACTAATTTTTGATGGTCTTACTGTGTGGTTGCCCAAGTTTCACACCCATAAGTTAATATTGGCATGATACATGTATTGAATAGTTTTTTTTTTTTCATTATAAAAATGAAAAGGAGGACTAAAATCAAGCTTTACCCATACAAATAGCGAAAAAAATTTCTAAATGGTGGCCATTGGTTTCGGATTCCCACTTCATGTTTTCAGTATTAGTGTTAGTGTAGTATAGAACTATAATTAACAATCAATTGGAACATTTTAGACAACTACATAATTACTTAATTTAATAGGGGATATTTTCATAGTTCAGACCGATAAAAAGTGTAAAATATAATCAAATTGCTTATTTAACCTACTTATACCCTAGTTATACAACCAAATACAAACTTATTATAAGTATATCAAATTAGGTCTACGGAATAACATTTAGGACACGCATGAACTGTATGAAGTTAAATTAATCAAAACATCCCTATTTATTAGTAATTATTATTTATTGTTTAGATAAAAAAAAGATTATATAGTTTAAAAAGAAAGGTCTCATATAGAATGCGCAAAACATCTTTAATAAAGAAGTTTTTAACCCTCTCTGACGAATTGAAAGGCAAAACTGCGCCCATAGAAAATTATGCAATGTGTGTTGGGATCGTAAAGATAATCGTGAAAAAATGAGTTGTGCGAGTCGGTTGTGATGTAACTCATAAATTGACTCCCTCATTTAGTGCGACAGTACGCAACACTAGTTCGTAGCTAGTGTCATCCCACGTGCGTGACCTAATTATTATTTAACCATAGTCAGATGTCTTTAATAGCGGTGCCGTGCGTTCGTCATTATCCCGACTAATCGCAGTATAACTGTATGCCACATATTTTAGGGGCTATTGTTGTGAACTAGTTGTGGGCCATAACATTTTAAGGCTCGTTTGATAAGGGTATGGCTTGAGGTAAATTTAATATGCCTATTAAGCTGTACGCTAAATTATAAACTTGTATTAACGATAATTCCCATTGGATATGGTAACTTGTCATGTTCTCTTAATAAAGAATATCGGATGTAATTTTTTATATTAAAAAGGCTGCGCTGCCGACCCCGTAGGGATTTGTTTAGAGCTCGTTTGAAGAAGTCCGGAAACACATAAAAAGGGAGATTATTCCACCGCGGGTCCCCTAGCGTTATCCGGGAAGGGACTTTATTTTGACATTTCGACAAATTAACAAGCTTGACCTAATACTCGTAAGTGTTCGATTTAGTATACGTGAGTTTAAGCAATTGGGAATATGCATCTAATTCAAAAAAGGCTTAAATATATTCTTTATCAAAATTTATGTAAATATTTTTTAATATCATTTCTTTTTCGTTAAGAAAATAATTATTAAAAAGTGCAAAAAAATTGCGGAAAATTCAAAATACTTGAAACGGCCAGTTCGATTGTGACATCAGTCTATGAAATGTCAACAAGCGTGTAGGTAAAAATCACAAACATTTAAAACGATATTTATGATTCGGACGCTAAAGTGTATAAGAACTAGTCAAGGGGATAAAAAGAATTCTATATGTCTAGAGTGTAAAATTTAGAAGTGAATGGCCTGGAATGGATGCAAACACTTTGTTCTGTTTTCAGAACCCCTTATACGTTTGCCCATTTCGTTAAGGAACACTAAAAATAAATGTACTGAACCAAACACTCTCGGGCTGTAAAACGAGTTTTACGCTTTTATGAAGTACTATTGACGTATTTGGGATACAAAATTGTCTATCTAGAACTACACTCTTGTAGTCTTATCGCCCTATCTAAACACACACCCACCCAGGCAAACACACGTCTGATCAGCTGAAGGATGAATCAACTGGAATCAACCACACTCACAGCAGAAGAATGAATGGTGTGGCTAATAAAAAGAAAATTATATATTTAATTATGCTTTATATAAATTTTAGTAAATATTTCACAATACTTAATTAAAATGTTATGTAATTAAATTGAATGTTTAATCACAAACTTTCGCATTTTTCTTATATGTGTAATGGACTTTATATGTGTCCACTTGAAGGTAGGCGGCAACCGTCTCTTACTACTAGCAACGACTTACTCGTAGGTAAAACAAAAGTTGAATGGACGATTTTTTAGATGTACGGTTTTTGTTATTTTTTAAATCATGGACTATGAAACTGCAATTGTAAAGAAATTCGTTGTTCATGGAATTTTCATTGGCTATACATCGAAGGAATACCTACACACCTATTTTTGATTTAAAGGCAAACAATTTATTCTTGATTTTACTCGGAAAAATAATTACAATTTTACTTGACGATTTTACGGTTCAAAATACGATATTTACGATACCCGATCACAAAATACTAGCAAAACAGGGAAATACGAATCGGGAAACATTTTTCGTGTTACAATTAAAATATATCAATTTTACTCCCGAAAAAAGTGTCAAAAATAAGCAGGAAATTACTTATTTGGATAATAGTTCTACTTATATGGCTCAAAACAGTTTTTATTTGCTTCTACAAGTTTTTTTTAAATTTCCTTTTGTAATGGAAATTTTTTTTTTAATGTTAAAGTCTGTCAGACTGGCTGACGGTCTATAACACAAGTCCAAGTGCGCTGCGGACCATAGCAGCATTGAGGATAAAATGATTTGGAAAGGATAGGAAAGTAATGGGCTCTGACATCCCTTACTCACTCACCGAAACACAACAGCACACGTGCTGTTATTTTAGAACCCCTGACAAACTCAGTATGCCCTGTCAATACTTAGAGTAAACAAATACAAAAAAAATGTATACAACATATATACTATTTATTTAGATTCCCTTCGATAGAGAATTAAATTCATTTAAATGTAATTAAAATAGATTTCATTTTGATTTTTGTATACGTTCATTTTGACACATTTAAGGAAATTAATTTATTGATTCTGAGGCGGTACGAAGTTCGCAGGGTCAATAGTTTATAATATTAGTAGGATTCTTTAACTTAACTAGGTATTAATTATACAGTTGTATAATTTCACTAACATTAATAATATTAAGTAAGTTAGCCAGTTAGCCTACATCTTTCACTGACTTAAGATTTTTCTTAAGTCGTAAAAATGTTTAAGTACAGGCTGTGCCAAGAAAACAGCCTTGAAGCTTCTTTTTGTGTTACAACATCCTTGTTTTAAGGGTAGGCTTCTATTGTATTACATAATATTGTTATTTACGTATAAATCTCTGTTATCTCTTAAACAGTGTCTAATAAAGTCGTTATCTCTCACTGTCCATTAGTCAGCTAGATTTTCTATTAAACGTCCTTTTTAATTAGTGAGACTAAAAGCCTCGCCTGTACTTTTAAAGTTATTACCGAGCTCTACCCATTTTTTCAACTTAAAACTAACTTTGGAATAATTAAAATTCTAAAATAGTAGTTAACCAGAAAAGGTATTCAATTTGAAGTTCACTGTATAAAACTGTTGGTGAAAAGGCATGTGGACACGCGATATGATGCTACACCAGTGTGGCCAACTTTCAGGAAAAAAGTATAAAAAGACGCGGCAAACTACGTAAAACGCGTCCTGACGGTCAACAAATAATCTTAGATCGAAAATGGTAGATATGACATTAGGTATAATAGATCCGGATACAACTCAACTAACAGTGACACATTTCTAAATTAAAAATTAAACTTTTTAATCAGATCTGTTCGTCGATAAAAGGACCACATATCCTGCAACGCTAGGTAACATTGTATCGCTAATTTTTCGCTGCAGCTTAAGCTTAAACCTTATTCGGGTCAACCATGACCATAATTTATGTATTGTTAAAATAATGAAGCCGAAAATAAAAATTCATAAGACACAGAAGAAGAAAAAACATAATCTATACATTAAAATCGAATGTCTTGAGTGACTATCAACGCACAGCCAAAACTCTAAAAAGTTGAAATTTGGAAAATATATTTATTTTATAACATAAGCGAATAAGAAAGAATTTTTGAAAATTTTAACTCCGTGCGAATTCAGGGGCGGGTTACGATATATTCCAGGAACCGAAGCACTATTTTAGAACCTATAGAATAACCGACGCCTGATATATACTAGTTTAAAACTTCGAGAACTTTCTAAGACTATCCAGACTATCTTTTGCGCGAATATAAAAACGGACATGGGTGCTCGAGGAGCAGTGTGCTACGATACGCGATAAAAAAGCGACAGTTGATTGTTTTAGTGAAGCCATCTGCGACAGTGAGTTGGCGATACATTGAACGAATTTGAGACGACATTGAGTTAAACGGTTTAATCGAGAAGCCTTGTGATATTTGGAAGAAATCTTTTTCTGCAGGAATAAATCGACTCCTTTCACCTTTACGCCGTAATTTTTCTCATCCCACACGTAAAAATATTTATAAAAATAAGTTAATATTTATTTGTACACTCTTACAAAGAACATTTATTTAATTAGAATCTGAATTGTACTTCGCGATTCTACAACTTCAAATACATTGTCGGCAAAACGAAGGTGAGTAATGTATTCGCCTATTAACTTTAACAACAAAATCGATTGTTGCGTTAAGATTTAAAGTAAAAATATTGTTATATTTTAATAATAATAGGGAAACTTAATCAATTATGGTCAATTAAGTTGCATATAGGTCTTAGACCATATAGCCGACTTTAATCGTAGTTATCGTTCGTTATGAATGCATTCCGAGGCAGTATCAAATCTATACCTGTATTATACGCACGTAATTAGTGTGGTCTTTTTCATAACCATTTGAAGATCAAGGTTTGGCCATGTACTTATTATTAGCAATTATATTCGAATCACATTGCAGGAAATACACTTGACCGCTCCGCGTCCTCGCCGTACGCCGTCCTCTCTGTAAGGGACCCCGCTCACTGGAGAAGAGTCGAGGTGGCGGCGTCGTAGGCGACCAAGAGGCGCTATTCTTCCGTAATTTCTTTGTGGGCGTCCGCTCCCGGCAAAAATCGAAGCAGAGGCGAGGCGGCGGCGTCGAGGCGGAGGAGTGCGACGCGTGTCCTACTACTGGTCGCCAGGACAACTTGCCGCCATTTTGTCATTCGTAACGCAGTAGTGCTTCATTTGCACGTGTTATAAAAAATGCAAGAAGATCTCGAAAATTATTATTGATAGACAGACTCCGCGTCACATAGTCGAGCGAGCTTAAGCAGTGAGCGTAGTCCCGTGTCGCGTGTGAAGACGAATCATCGACCGGCGTAGAAACCAGAGCCTGGATACCGTGAACAAATTGCCCTACGTAATACACTCCCTCGGTGAAGTCTACGCATACGTAGTAGCTTAACGACGATGGACAAACTCTTTATACATGCCACTAACTAACACTAACTCTGAAGAAGATATTATTTTTGGTACGCGCCGTCACAGATATTTTCGTAGAGACTTACATGGCTTGAACAATCTGGAATGAACAATATGTCGCGTCTGTTACATTAGTTAGTCTTTGCCACATGAAACGCTCCGCTTATGCATGGCTGTAAAATTTAACGGTTCACAATAAAGTACTGGAGAGGAGAACTAAGTCCGTGCACATATTGTGAGGCCATAACTTGTGGCGCATGTGTTCGACCGCCCCGCTAAGATAAGTATCGGAGTGGTTTTTGGATAGCCTTGTCTTTTTATCGGCAATTAAATCGACGTCGCTGAATCTGCGCGAAATTTTATGGCCTCTTTTTTTTAATAAAATTCGGACTTGGAATTTGATTTTTAAGATACTTAATATTTATTAAAACGTAATTGAAAAAAAAATACATCAACATAAATTAATGTTTGTTAATTTATTGATTGCATAGATATATTAATATGAAAGCAATGATAAAAGTTACGTGTACTCTCCCATAATTTTCCAGTGTGACCCACAGAAGCAGCTTGTATACAGCGTCAAACTAAAGGAACTGGGAACTGGACGTTATTGGCTTATTATGATGAGCTGAAAGCTAATATATGTCCTGTGGCTATTAACATAAGCAAATGGCTTTGTTCAAGCCTTAGAATGTTCAAGTTCATTGTCGACCTTAGAAGGATAAAGTACGAGGGATTAGGAGGGGATAGGGAAATGGGCGCTGACATACCTTAAAGAAATACAACAGCACATTCTGTTATTTCATGGTGGTCTGAAAAGGCTTGGTTTCTTGCCTTTACAGACTAACCACAGACCAATGTGGTACTTAAAAAAAAAAACCAACGTACGTATTTAAACATACGTTCAAGTATTCGAGGGATGTTTTCACAACACATTATGAACATGTCGAAAACTGTTTAATTGCACTATCTCAGTTCTAGTGAGACTAATTAGCGGGGTATGCGTAAACATACAACGTCAACAGAGGACTGACAGCCAATTTGTTGAGCAAACGTCATTTTGACTTACGTTTTGCAACACAAATAAACGATAATTAGCTTCTAATGACGCCATCCAGCATAACATTTTCACAGTACAATTTAATTAAGACGTCCTTAACTTGTCTGTTGAAGACAAACAAACAGGATTTACATACAAAATTTCATCATTATCGGCTCAGGCGCAGGACGTCTTCCGCTAGTCATTAGGCCTCTCCATATTTCAATAGAAAATAAGCATTCACTATCTCGCTATAATATATAACTGTCTCGATTATCTCTCGTCCTTAGTAACTATCTATCAAAGTTACTAAGGACTGTTCTAAGTTTATGCTTTGGAAAATAGAGATTCCGATAACCATTGAGAGTACAATTGGCAGATATTGGATAGCGTTCAGCGGCAATTTTGTGTGTGTGTGTGTGTGGGGGGGGGGGGGGGGGGGAAATGAAGAACCCGGCTGACGGACCTCGGGGAGAAATGGTTCTAATTCCACAAACCTCCTAGCTTTCATAGTCCTGTCTCTGATTTTTACCAGGTCGGTATATCGAGGGAATCAGGTCAGGGGCCTTAGTCAAAGTAACATAACGATAACGATAACGAAGTTCGCAAGAATAAAATGTATGGGATGATCACGTGATTTAGCGACGGCTTATGTCAATCCCATACATTTTATTGTTTTCGAACTTCGTTGTCGTTATCGTTATGTTACTTTGACTAAGGCCCCAGGTGTCAATATATCAGCGATCGCCCCAGGTCGACTCCTTCCATGTGAACAATCGGCTGTTCCAACGCTGTGCATAACTGTGCTAGAGACACAAATCTTTGATGTTACTTTTTACTAATTACTATCTATCGACTAGAGCATGGCTGGACCAATTCGGTTATATATGTATACACAGAGCCAACATACACAGTGGTGCCACCTAGTGTGAAAAATTACTTATGTATTTTTTTAAATATATTTAACAAGTGACCACCCCCATACGGAAGTGCTGTTACCCCATAAAGAAATAACAGCACGTGTGCTGTTGTGTTTCGGTGAGTGAGAAAGGCATGCCAGAGACCAAAAAAGCTACCATATTATAATAGCTTTTGACAGAACTACGCCTGTCGGGTCAGCTAATTCATAGCTTAGCTTCTAGTTCCATTTTAGTATCTCATTCTACTCTATCATCTGTCGATGCTCTTCATCTTCATTAGACGAATTTACTAAAAACCTACTGTTAAACCGCACTGAAGAGAAGAAATTCAAAACAGTTGTTTTCATTTATAAAACTGCACAGCCCCTGTAATTTTACTTCTGAACTGTTACGAATTCAGTTTACATTCAGTTAATTTATTGGCAAAGTTTAGCGAGCTGCTCGCCGCTGACCACTTCCACAACGAGGAATGTATGAAAGCAAACACACGAAAGCAACGCGTTTAATTAGATTACAGTTTGATTTATGTTATAAATAAAATAGTAAATGGGTCTAAATAGGAAATTTATGGGTTTTCTTACTACATCCAGGTGGAGGAGAAAGAGTCATTAATTTTCTAATTAAGAAAATATTCTATTTTTGGTGTGAAACATCTATAGGCGCGGGTGAAACTGATTGATAGCGTGGCGACGCAGTCCGTGGCGACGCGTCACCACGCTATAGCCTGTGGTAGTAGTGTGTACGTGGTGTGTACGGTGTGGCGACGCGTGCCGAGGTGATTGTTGTTGTTGTGATTGTTGGTGGTTGTGCAACTTGAATAAATAAAATAAATATTTAAAAGGCGTCCCGTGACGGCTCATTTTTTTTAATACGTTGCTCACTTCGCTTAATCGCACTAATAATAAAAGCAGTTGAAAGCAGTTAGAAGTTAAAATCAGTAAGCATTTTAGTGTATGTACATTGTACATACAGTGGCGTTAATACGCCATTGCATCAACTCTTTGGGTTTTGGTACATGTTTTTCAGTACTGGATACACCAATATTTACATTTAGAATTTAGAAAATGAATAAATGTATATGTGCCATGATATGCATTACAATAAAGGGGAACCCCCGTTTTGGGCTATGAATGTACAAGCCAAATATATTTAAAAAAAAATAATAAAAAAAAAATTTTTCTTAAAAAGAAAATCTAGATTAGCCTGAACGCACTTTACTATAGTCTGTATCTCGGTGTATGCTAATCTTCAAAATGTTATTTAGCAATTTGGAATGATTAAATATTACCGATTTGCATGAAAATTTCGATTTAAGTAGAATTAATCCTGAATAAACAAGGATTAAATATATAAATATAAAAATATTTATTTAAACAAAAAAAAATTTGACACACAATATCCAAATTTTAATTGTAATGAACTCATAAAATTTACATAATAGGGGATCGGACAAATTTTCAGAAAGTGTTTTAAATTAATCTTCATGGATATTTATTCCCATAAAAAATACTATTTTATTTATTTATAGCCTTTTAGGTACTCAAAATCATGTTTTAATATTGTTTGTTTGAAAATGCCGCCAAAACGCCACGATAGTTCATCTGAGAGCGCGTAACGTCATTTGTGGTCATATCATAAGCATAAGCCAACAAAACAGCTGCATTGGCATAAGACAATGATTGCCCACAAATAACGTCACGCACTGTGATTGGTGTTTCAGTATAGATTAAAAATATTGTAAATAATAACATTTTATTTCTTCATTTAAAAATATTTAAATGAATTATATTAAATTATTATTCGATAAATAATCGTAAAAAATTATATATTTTCTTTCTACATTTTAGATTTTAATCTGATTACTGTCCGATCCCCTATTAAAATAATAATGCAAAAACTTAAAAACTAACCTAATAATTAAAAAATATACAATAAAATTAAAATTTCTATAATACAAATTATTGAAGCAAGTAAATTTTGGTCCAGGTGGCAAAGTACCCAACGTGCTGGCTGCATTACCTCTCTGGATTGCTAAACTTAATCGCCGAGAGAGGTAATGTCCAACCCTGTCATCGCCAGTTTTGTCTATCAAGCCTCATATCATCTTTAATGAGGTGAAGTGCTTTGGGACCCCACGGGCCCAGCGTCTCAAAGCCAAGAGGAACTAAAGAGTAAGAAATACTTATGTCCATATAATTTCTGATGAAGAACTGCTTAGCTTCCTAGGGTTCCGTCAAGACACCACACGTTGAATTTTGAATCTAGATGATGTATGAAACGGTTAATCGAAACATTAAAAACGGCCGGTTCTAAGGGGTCACTTTGTTGACAACCAGTTGAAGAAAGTTGATGAGTAGAAACTTTATTCCACAGACGCGCGATCTTTGGAACAGTCTCCCTTCTAAGGTGTTTCCATCTAGCTACAATATGGGCTTCTTCAAGCGAGCAGTAAACAAATTCCTGCAAGGTCGGCAGCGCACATGTACCCCCCCTGGTGTTGCTTGTGTCCTTAGGCGACGGTAGCCACCTACCATCAAGTGGACCGTCAGCCTGTCTGCCACCTTTAATAGTATATAAAAAAAAAAGAATCTTGCCAGACATAACTTATTTTCTACAAGGACAAAAATTTTGGGAATCGAGTAGTGTTTCTATTTTTATTTTCATAGACCGCCAATTTAGAGCTATCAGGTGAAAAAGGTAAGTAAAAATAGGACTAACTTCACTTATTTTCCATTCATTCCAGAACTTATGTTCAATGAGGCATTTTTCACCCCCGAGTAGGGGTGGCATCCACCCCAAGATAAAAGCAACCCCCGGCCCAAACTTTTTAGGTCGAACTAGAATAATTCCAATGCTTACTTTGTACAATACACAAGTACTTAAATTAAAGGAGAATAGGCGTGAAAATCGTTATAATAATCGTGTATTCATTTCAAACGTTACTATGTATTCGAGACACGCAGTATTACGGGTGGCCGTACAAATTCGCTGTCCACGTTCATTTATAAATATTCAGACCGGGTCTGATTGTAAGGATTTATATATCTCCTGCTATTATATCCGACGTTGACATTCTATTCCGAGAATATTGCTAACGACATCTGAAAAATAAAACTAGGGAGTCTAGGACAATAGGATGTCTAGGTCTATTTCTAGAAAATACAGAAAATATTAAAGTTATATCTGATGTTAAAGTTGAGGAAAACTGAATGCTTTTTTATTTCCAGTTTTGGAGAAGTCTATTAGTCTGTAGTCATAGAATTAAATGATCGCTTTAAATTTTTTTTACATATACTACAGAATCTCAAAGTGTGTAAAGATATTTGTTATAAATCACGCGTAAAATACGGAGTATATGTATTTGAAACTTGTAACACAGATTGGTATATTATGTCCTTTTTTTTGCGTGGGAAAATCTGCGAACCAGATCCCCAATGACCATGGGGAGATCGGTGGGGTATGTGGGACTTCTACCCACTAAAACCCACGGTGTTTCCTTGCGCCGTCTATTGTAAAGGACCGTGGAGACATACATCTGCCTCTCCCGGACGAGGCCCGCACGCTTACGGGCTCCACCTCGATTAGGCGCGGAATTTGACCCCCGCGCCGTGAAGAGACGTGCCGGAAACACACAGCAACTCTCCCCTCATTGCCCGGTGTTGTGATGAGGACGACCCCATATCCGCTGCCTCCAGACGAAGCGGTACAAGTCGCCTATACTGACCTCTCGCAGAGGGTAGTCAGCGTGGGGCTTCATCTTTTAAGCACCCCATAATATCTTCTCTGCGGCACAACCTACCGCAGAGTCGGAGGCCGCTTCCACCTGACATTTCCACAGCAATCGCGACAGCCCGAGAGACGGGCTCCACCTGGTGCTGTCGTCGCGGAAGAGTTATTAGGTCGGGTATTCACTCTACCGGACGACTGCGGAGGGTGGTTACTAGGCCGGTCCCCTGCAACCGGGTCTTCACCGCCCCCCATAAAGCAACGATTGCGGTACTCTGCCAGACGGTCCTTCCCTGCCGTAGAGCTCCGTCTTCGCGTGCGTTGCCCGACTATCACTGAGACAGAGCCATCCGAGAGAATCCGCCCGCTGCGACCCGCGCCGGTCCCCATGCGCAAAACCGAGAACCCATATCCGGGTATCGTCTCTCACCGGCCAACACCCGCATGACCCGAGTACGGATCCTCGGCCCAGCGAGCGGTGACCGGCGAAGTTCCAACTGACAGTTGAACTTCCCAACGTTTGCTCCGTCACGAGCTCCGATGTTCGGAGCCCTCTCGGAGCACGGGTGTGCTTTCTTAGTTCCCCAGCGACATTCCGGTCAGCCAAGCGAAGGCCGGTGACCTCAGCGACCACTGCAACCGCCCGGATTGTCGGGGTCGAGGGTCTGCAACCCACCCACCACGACAAGGTCCTAGCACACCTAAAGGGGGTGGTATATTATGTGCTAAATTAATCAATAGACAACTTACGGTCTGACTCGAGTGGTGCTGTGGTTTCATCTAGTCTTTTTATTCTATATAATAAAATCGTAAACGAGTCGTGTCTGCACATTAAATATATTTTCAAAAAAACAATAGAATTTCTAAAATTTGTAAAGTGTTCTTTTTTTTTAATTTTTATATTTAATAAATATTGTGCCGCCCGACTAGTGATTTCATTTTTTTATCTCTTATTTTTTTACCTTTTTTATTAATTGCACATAAAGTGTGACACCGTGTATAATAAATAAATCTATACATCCATACATAGTCGTGTGTGTACATTAAATATTAAAAAAATAAAATTGTACACGTTGTACTTATGTTACCGAGGTCAAAAAATAGATTTTAGAATTTTGTGTGTTGTACTCCCCAAATTGTTTTTTTTTTTTTTTTTTAAATATTTAATATACCTACAGACATGCTCGCTTACGATTTTATTATATGTATACATATGCATAGATATAGACAAAAATATAGATAATAAAATATAGAATTGTGAACAACTATAGAACCGAAAACAATAAATGTTACTGTCTCGCGTTGAATTCCTATACAATATTCGTAAGTGACGCCTTTTCGATGTTTCATATCTTTTGTATGTTTCTATATACTAGACACGTCCAATTATATAGTTATATCTGCAGTGAAGATGTTTTAGTCAGTATTGATGTATGGCTTTGTTTTATACACTCAAATGGTAACTTTCCTACTATTAATATAATAAAGAGTATGTTTGTTTATAAATGGAGAGTAAACTCCGAAACAACTGCACCTATTTCAAAGGTATATTATGCCAGATGTACATAGGGTATACATTATTGATATTAATCACCTCAATTGCTCTCGGGCGAAGCCGGGGTGTGTCTAGTCTAGCAATGTAGTCGTAAAGTACTTTTCAAGTTTATTTCAAAATAAATTGCATTCAAAATTTATCGAAAAATATGAAATAAAATTTTGTAATAATGGTTTACAATAGTAGATTTTACAAATGGTTTTGTGGACGAGTTATAAACTCTGCTTTTCACTTCGATTGCGAGGAAATAAAACAAGAGCTGTTTCCCGCCGCTTTATTTTTTTGAAATCTTACGACATTGACATTGACATCTTATGACGTTGGCTTGGGCTGCACACCTATACAGCCTACTATTAAATTAATTTTGTAATAATAATTTTCTTAAATTAATTAAATAACCGTACTTCAATTTAAATTTTAATATATTTTATGTCTTAAACAACACATAAGGCAAATAAATTTAAGTAAATATTATAAAATAACAAATTCCATCTATGAACTTCTTATTGTGTTTGGCTGTATGGCTCATTTTCTTTGCCTTAATATAGTTACATTTATGAGTAGATACGTTAAATGCACTTGTGCACAAAATTCGATTTTGTGCAGCCTATATCCTGCACAAATAAGCACTTTCAGAGCATGAGAAGTGAAAAATTTAATTATGTCGTTTGAGATTTTGTGGCATTTTAACTATTTTCTCCTAAAATTGGTTGTACACTTTACATATCAAGTAGTTTTTGCTTGTGCCTTTATTCGCGTATCTTTAGTAATTATACATGTCTACTAAGCTGTGCTTGCGACTTCATACGTGCTTAAATTTTTACAAAAAGTGATTTAAAAGCTTTAAAAGACAACAGACAGACACAGCAACAATATAATAAAATCCATAGTGCAGTATGATAGTTGATTTAAAATCCAACATGTGTACACTATCTTTCGATCGAAATGGGTTATTTGTATATCGAAATATGTAGGTATATATAGCCGAACACGTATTTCAAAATAAAGCAATGACATTTAAAATTGTATGAGAAATATTTGTCGTTTATTTGTTCTTTCGTTTAATGAGGGATATGTTTTTTATTACCCCCCATTTCCTAGAAAGTACAATATGATTTACTGCACCGAATCTCGGACACCCATGTTGCGGCCACATGCGATTGAAACAGATATAAAAGTTATAGAAGTGGCAATGAAAAAAGGGATTTTGTTGTTTAATTTTTTTAATTAAATGACAAATATAGTTTTGCCTTAATAGGCGTACATATTTTTTTAACGTACTAGCGTTCCGCCCCCGGCTTCGCCTGGGATGCAATTTTTATATATGTGAACATTCCCCGTTTATCCCTCTTTCCATTTGTGAAAACCGAATCAAAATCGGTCTACCCGTTCACGCGTGATTCCGTGAACAAGGGAAATAGGGATTCATTTTTATATATTACTAGCTTTCCGCCCCCGGCTTCGCACGGGATGCAATTTATATATATATTAACATTCCACGTTTATCCCTCTTTCCATTAGTTAAAACCGAATTAAAATCGGTCTACCCGTTCACGCGTGATGCCGTGACCAAGGGAAATAGGGATTCATTTTTATATATTAGACTAGCGACCTGCCCCCGGCTTCGCCCGGCGTGCAATTTTTATATATATATGAACATTCCCCGTTTATCTCTCTTTCCATTAGTGTAAACCGAATTAAAATCGGTCTACCCGTTCACGCGTGATGCCGTGATCAAGAGAAATAGGGATTCATTTTTATATGTATAGAAGATATAAATAATCGTATCAAATACATTTAGCTTTTTTGTTGTCTGGTCGAATAGCTCTCTTGTACACATATTTTTTATATGTCGGAGAGAGGAACTAACGAAAAATTGGAATTCTTCCACTGTTAAACAATTGTCGATGCAATTGACACCGTTTTCAGAAGGTGGACTTTTTCTATCTTTGGTTAGCGTTTCGATATTCTTTGCCTCTTTTAACATTTAAAATACATTTTTTTGAGTTTACAATCTAGAAACTTATATCTTTAACAGTGTGTATACCGTTCGGCAGCAAGAACCACCTTCTTCCAGAAGACCACCACGAAATACAATGTCTTTCATTGTAGTATGAGCTTTGTCGCAGTAAATAAAATATATATCCGCATGATGTAAGTGACGATTCAACTGTCTTGATTTGATATGACAAGGTTTCTCATTATATTGAAAGGGGTCAATATTTAAATTGCGTAATCATACAACATAGAAATTTAATCATGTTGATGAAGACAATTGCTTGATGTTGAAGACGAGTTTTTAATCCAAAACGCCATCTGAGGGATAAATATTACACGTTTTTTGAATTGGTTACTTACTTAACTTAGTTATATCTAAGTTGGGATTGTTTGTTGTTAAAGTTTTTGAATGAATCAAAATTAATTACATAACTATGTGATAATACTCTTGTCAATAAGGTTTATTTCTGTCGTTCAGAAAAAGCGAGACTCTGTCGTCAAGTACTTTTCAATTCGTACTTGAAAGGAGTCTGTCGTTGAATCCTTACAAAACTCACGGAACCGAGTTATAGAGATTGACAAGACATTTTACACGATCTAATTAATGGACCTGACTTTTTATAAATATTTTTTCATAGCTTTTTAAAGCGCTATCCTAAATAACATCTACCAATAAATTGAAAAGAATTGTTTATCCTTCCTGAGTCGTTTCTACATATCGTTCTGACTGTAGATGAATTCTGGTTTACCGGGAATCGATTGTTTACTACTTTATGATTGGCTATGTAAATAGATCCAGGATGAAAAAATTAGCAAGTTCTCAATATACGGTTCTACAATCATATTCGAGCTTCGACATTGGTGGAGCAGAGGTGTTCGCCTGAAAACCAGTTGTTCAATTTGGTCCTACAGAACAATGATTATTTTGATCCAATTTAATTCAAATAAAAATAATAAAAGTAATCTAACATAACTTACCGAAGCGATCTCTGCCGAGATAAGTATTCTAGAGTGGGGGTCAAATATTTTCTAAAGCTTTCTGGTAATGATGTATTTTGAATTGCGGAGGTCAAGGTTTTCTTTTTAAGAGCAAGGGTGGCAGTCATGTTGACAGTCAAGCCAGCAGAAGATTACAATATCATATTTTATCAGTAGGCTGTTTGTTGTACCTTCCAAGAGCCAAGATCTGAAAATACAAAAAACCAGCATTAAAAATTCAATGAAGTCAAATAGAACTACAAAACAATTAAATTAAATAATACTACCTGTTGCACGTGACTTTGTACGCTTATTTTTATAAAATATTAAAACCAGTCCAATAATTTTTGAGTTTATTCGTCGAAAACGGCAGTTTTGTAAGACGGGGGTAAAGGGCAGAGACGGGGGAGGGTGAGCAGCCTATGTTACTCGCTGTTAACGTAGCTTTCCACAAGTTAAAGAATTTTTTAAATCGGTCCAGTAGTTTTCAAGTTTATTCATTAGATACATATATACATACATACAAATAAATTTCTCTTTATAATATTATTAGTATAGATTAATAAAAATGAAATAAAAAATAATCAAGTAATAAGACAAATCTCGCATATTTCATAAAATTGAGGTACATGACATACCATCACCTTTAAACACATGGATCTAAGGGAATAAAGGGGATCGGACAAATTTTCAGAAAGTGTTTTAAATTAATCTTCATGGATATTTATTCCCATAAAAAATACTATTTTATTTATTTATAGCCTTTTAGGTACTCAAAATCATGTTTTAATATTGTTTGTTTGAAAATGCCGCCAAAACGCCACGATAGTTCATTTGAGAGCGCATAACGTCATTCGTGGTCATATCATAACAAAACAGCTGTATTGGCATAAGACAATGATTGCCCACAAATGACGTCACGCACTGTGATCGGTGTTTCAGTATAGATTAAAAATATTGTAAATAATAAAATTTTATTTCTTCATTTAAAAATATTTAAATGAATTATATTAAATTATCATTCGATAAATAATCGTAAAAAATTATATATTTTCTTTCTAAGTACATTTTAGATTTTAATCTGATTACTGTCCGATCCCCTAATGCGATGCTTGACAGGATTATAAAGACATTAACTTAAACAATTCAAATGTCTTCTGTAATGGCGATCTGATGGCGGAAGTGACCTTTAGTAGACCTTGGACCCGTCCATTAATTAAATATTAATGTAAGTTAAAATGGGATTTATTCAGTGGAGGCTGCACCGTTCGTCGTCGCGGGGTGCTTAAATGGAAACCCATTCCGTACAAGTGCACCGTGACACCTGAAGCACAAGATTATAGTCTAGGAGCGTTGGATTACTCAATGTTGACGGAAAAAGCTTGGATTTATTTAACATTACTAGTTTTTGCCCCCTCCCCCCCCTTCTTAGCTATTAAAACATTTATTCAACCTTTATTGCTTATATATTTTTGTTAGGCGTTGAATTTTTTTCACAGTACTTGTGAACGGTACTTTTTTTCGGAATGTAAGGTACCCTATGCCTTTCAATGTGTATGCAAAATTTAACGATGAACAAACAATTTCACTTTTGCATAGAATAGTTAAAATTGTGACATTGTTAACAATATAAGTACGTATTGAGCTAAAATTAATATAGTCTTTTTATTTATTTTTATATAACTCGTTTTGTGTGGTCAAATAAATACCAAAAAAGACTTTTATTTACTGAAATACTAGCTGGTGTCCGCGGCTTCATCTACGTTGAAAAAAAATATATGAGAAATGTAACGCCTAACATCTTTACTGCAGTTATAGCTTTACCAGGCGTTAGATGATCCCTCAGGAACAGTACTTTTTTCTCGATGAAAGATACCCTATCCTTTCCTGCATCCCTGATAACGTGTGTGTAAAATTTCATGATGATCGGTTCAGCAGTTTAGGAGTAAAAAGGTAACGGACAGACAGAGTTACTTTTACATTTATAATATTAAGTATATGGATTTGAAACTATGCATTAAATATTTTATATTCATAAAGAAAAACAATATTTCACATCATGGATGCGGTAGAGCAACCTGCGTTCCGCAGTCATAAATTAGGGTGCCCAT
Organism: Bembecia ichneumoniformis; assembly: GCA_910589475.2. Classification (NCBI taxonomy): domain Eukaryota; kingdom Metazoa; phylum Arthropoda; class Insecta; order Lepidoptera; family Sesiidae; genus Bembecia; species Bembecia ichneumoniformis. The sequence goes on along the minus strand of OU342537.1, from coordinate 1,752,093 downwards.
CTGGCGGGAGTAGTCTCACCCTTACAGAAGACCATCGTGAAAGATCAGCACATATGCTATTGTGTTTTGGTAAGTGTGTAAAGGATTTCGTAATCCATTTCCCTATCTTCTCATAATTCTTTATCCTTATTCCTATTTCAGTAGACGTCACACTTGCAGCATCTCTGGCATGAAGCATGTTAATAGGTGACAATATTCGCCTATCACCAAGTGGACCGTCAGCCTCAGACCGTCAACCAATATATGAAAGTGGTGTTAACATTTAGTTTCCTTGCAGTGAAACGATATCTATATATATACTTGTACATGTAACAAAATCGTAAACGAGCCGTGTCATTTAAAAAAAAAAAAAAAAAACAATTTGTGCACGTTGTACTTATGTCAGCGAAGTCAAAAAAATTGTTTTTGTCTGTTTGTCCGTGCGTTTGTGCACGTTAATCTCAAAAACGGCTTAACCGATTTGAATTTGGTTTTCACTGATGTATAGTAGCGAGCTTCCCGTAACATTCATTGTTTGTTTCATTCCAATCGGTTTACAAACAAAAAAGTTATGCTTTATACCGAATACTACGCGTCCGAAGTTGCGGGCTCAGCGAGTTGTTGAAATATGTATGAAATAACGTATGAGGCTCCTAATCTACGAATGCTGCACGTGCGAGCATTGTCAGCCGGTACAAGCGATTGTCGCGCGAACGTATGGATTTATGATATTGTAATAACATTTACATCACAATAATCATGTATTCCAGGTGTGTTTCCAGGTGTTAGGGGTATGGAGAGAATATACCTATGGTAATATTTCATTTGATGTTCAATGCAATGAAACAGATATTTAAGTAATGAGTGCCTTATTAAATTGTAAAATTTACACTTAAGAACTCTTGTGAACGGTTCGCTACTTCGGTTCATCTTTATTAAACTAAAAAGTCAAAAGTCACCAATTAGGATTTCAATTTATGAAATTAAATCTAGTTTTTTATAGCATTTCGTGGAACTTTTTTATGTTGAAGCAGTAAGTAATTAAATCCTGCCTGCAAAGGCCACGACTTCGAAAGAACGAAGCCTAAACCCGTCTCATATCGATTTCTTTCACCCAATCTTTACATTTATTTCATTTAATTTATTAAACTTTTGTATTTTATAACGAGTAATTAAATTCAGACTATAAAGCCTTGAAAGAACGAATTCTCTATTTATTTGATGTGGATTTATTTCACCCTATCTTCATATCTGGGCAGAATCTATCTTTTGTTTTAGAATGAATTTCTCTATTTTATCTGGATTGGCAAGTCGCTAACACTAAATTAAAGTTGAGTTCTAGTCTAAGATACAATGTTCGATATCGAACACCGTGATAACAGATAACATTGGTATCTTGGCTCTTATATTAAAAGCAAGGTCCAATGTCAGTGTGACTTACCCAGTGAGCGTGATGAACAGGGCTAAGCGGTACTCATGTTGGAGAATCGCCCAATTCCCTAGAGGGCTTAAATTCGGCCAATTACTTCCTAACCATTGTGTTAGCGCGTTGAAATACCATTCGACGTCCATTGCTCATATCACAGTCCATTGCTGTCTGCCGACTTGACATAAAAAAAAAATTCAGGCTTTCAGGTCAAAAATTACACAGGTTAAATTACATCTATACATATAATAAAACCGTAAACAAGCCGTGTCTGTACATTAAATATTAAAAAAAAAATATTTGTACAAAAAAAATCGTTTTTAGAATTTCTGTCTGTTTGTCTGTGCATTTGTACACGCTAATCTCAGAAACGATTTAAACCCGATTTGAATGCGGTTTTAACTGATGTTTTGTAGCAAGCTTCCCGTTAAATTTAGTGTTTGTTTCATTTCAATCGGTTTACAAACAAAAAAGTTACGCGCTATACCGAATACCACGCGTACAAAGTGGAGGGCTCAGCTAATTAAACATATTATATTTTAAAAAAAATGCTACAATACATCAGTGAAGCTTGCTACAATACACCAGTGAAAACCGCATTCAAATTTGTTAAGCCGTTTCTGAGATTAGCTTGCACAAACGCAAAGACAAACATATAAACAAACAGACAAAAATTCTAAAAACTATTTTTCTATTTTTTTGACCTCGGTAACATAAATACAACGTGTACAAATTGTTTTTTTTTAAATAACATTTTTAATGTACAGACGCGGCTCGTTTACGATTTTATTATTATGTATAGATTATTATTAGATACATGGAGTTATTTAATTTCTGTCATCAAAATGTTATTATTGATAATAAAGTTTAATTTAATAAAGTTCATCAATAAAATATGTAAATACTTTTGTATGTACAAATGAGTTGTTCGACTTAAGAGGGCACTTTCCAACTCGAACAGCTTACTTATTCCATACTACGTTATTTCTATGATTACTCATTAAGAATCGGTAATGTCACTTAATTAGAATTTTTCAGAAATCAATAAAAACTGTTTCATACACAAACAAATGAGTTTTAAAGGACTTTTTTATTTGAGTGGTAAAAAATTAAAATAGCGAATAACCTTTACAGCTTATTAATAGAAATAATGAAAAAAAAAAAACCTGAAAAACAGTTCTTGACTTATGTTGTTTTAGCGAGAAATAGGGTTAGTGGTATATAATTTAACCAAAACAATAGTAGTAATCATATTTTTTATTGCTTATAATTGAGAATTACACTTAAAATAATCTTATTGTCATTTTACATGTATAAATTTGTCATGTTTTAACATCTTTATGGTACATAGTCATATTCTCCATCATTCTCATCTGGATTATCTTCAACATTTGCAGTTGGCCATCTAAAAATGTTGTTATAAAATGGCATATGATCTTCCAGAATGCTATCTTGATAGCATCTCTCTTTAAGAAACCATTTTCAGCAAAAAAAGCATGTTGGAAAAAAATGTGACTTAAGTGGTTTTTGAAATGACCGATTCAATTATAGGTCGTAGCAATATATAAAAAACATGACATTCCTAGGACATAATATAAATGTTTGCATCGCAACAAAAAACTGAAATTAATTTCATATATCTACTATAATTAATAATTTCTAAAATGTGCAGAATTTGTGACATTTTCGTGCGTTGAATTCTTGTAATTACTGACTAAAATCCAAAAATGTTTTTCGGTGGAAACATCCTACCTATAATAATTTACATTTGAAATTGGGATGTCAACAGCTACTACCTGTAAAGGTTTTTCTAAAATATTGAAATTGCTAGCGTATGTTTTATTATTTTAGCGAGTTGAATAAGTGGCGCGAATGTATTGCGTCGCATTCTGTCTTCGGTTATTCGCATTACAGTAAGTTGAGACAACAAATTCTCCCAAATACCTTTTACTGAGTTCCCACGCTCGTGCAGCGCCACCTGAGGATTTTCTCCGCATTGCATGCCTTGGTTAACGAATTAATCCACACTCACTACTTGGGAAAACCGCTGCATATCTGATTGACTAAATATTTTATCCTCGGACTCACAGACTGTTAAATGAACTGTTGAAAGAAATGGAGTAGTTTCTGGCCGTCATTGAAAAAAAGCCATTTTAATCTAACTCAGCAGACAATTTAATAACTGGGTCCAGATGAAGAGGCGCGAACAAGTCATAATAACAACCGTATATCATGTCTAAAACAGTTCACGATTCATATTCGTGAACTTTCAATTACAAAGTTGGGGCTAAAGTTGGGCACAAAGTTTGTACCTGGAGTGAAGCCAACCGCCAGAGGACCCACGTGAATTTTGCGAGCCGCTCGTATAAATTTTGTTATTCAATTCCGTTTCCATTTTAGACAGTCGAACTTCTGGATATCTCGTTCATTATAAGGTTCGGTTGTTTATCAACATTGTTATCTTTCGAGATAATTTAGACATGGAAACTTATGAGGAAGAGGAATTACTTGTGTACCTACTCTTGACGAAGAGATAAGCGAATCAAAATCGATGTTGAGTACTTTTTGGGACTGTGGTAAAACAGTAGTCACAAATAAATTAAAATAATGCAAAAATTTCACGGTTCCTAGATATTCCTGAGATTCCTAGATATTCCTGAGATTCCTAGATATTCCTGAGATTCCTAGATATTCCAGAGATTCCTCGATATTCCAGTGATTCCTAGCCAGAGAGTATCACGTACTTACTAAACAATCCTACTAAGTTGTATGTTTGGATGTTTGTGTGTATGTTCCTCTAAAACTTAAAAACGGCTGAACGAATTTGGATGAAATTTGGAACACAGATAGCTTATTATCAGGATTAACATATGGGATACTTTTTATCCTGAAAAATATTAGGTTTCCGAGGGAGCGTCTAAAAATGTTAAAAAATCGGAGTTATTTAATTTTTTGAAAACAAAATGCAACCTACGTTACTTGTTGAAAATCTGGCTTTCTACAGGTGAAAGAATTTTCAAAATCAATTAAGAAATTTTTGAGTTTATCCATACAAAAGTCAAATCTTCCCCGTTTATAATATTATATAATTATGTTTATTATATTATTAGTGTTTATTATATAACAAATGCGTTAACAGTATATTTGATAATGTACTGTTAATATATTTCAAAACAAAAAATAATTAACATTTTTGGATGGTTACATTTAATCACCAAGCAAGGTAAGGCAAGTACCCAGAGCTTGGAATTATAAATCCGTCAAACTCATCAGTCGCGTTTCATCGACGGCTCCCATTAAATTGTTCGAATATGCATGTAAATCAAAAGACGAAAATTGGATAACCAGTAGCGATTCGAGTCTCATGAATATTGAAGTCAATGTTATCAGATATAGCTCGCAATTAGTGCGAAAGCGCCGTTTATTGACTATTTTACACTTTGCAGTGTGAAGCGTTTATCAGAAAACGTGATTTCAATTAATCGTTGCTCAAAAGGGTTCCACGTCTCATTAAATTGAGCCGTTAAGCCTACAGAAAAACCAGGACAGGAATAATTGTCATTTACTAAAAATATAAAAAATATATGTAATATGAAAAAGTAAAATGTAAATACCTAAGTTGTAAAATATTACAAGACCAAATATGTACAAAGAGCAAACTATTTATAAAGCAGACCTTAAAATATTCTTGTAAGTTCTAAGTTAGCTTTACTTTAGTGAACCTTTTGAGATATATTGAGATGGTGAAATGTGATTCAACATAGGTGCTTAAATTTCTTAAAAAGAAACAACGTAACAAAACTGCGTTAAATAATTTTGATAATAGACATGATATATAATACTAGCTGAACTCGACCACGCTTCGCTGCGACCCATACGGCGCGGCGTGCGCATAGGGCGCGCGGTATTGGACACTACTTATATATAATACTATTTATCGTAGCGTGATGTTATATAGCCTATAGCCTTCCTCGATAAATGGACTATTCAAAACAAAAAGAATTTTTCAATTCGAACCAGTAGTTCCTGAGATTAGCGCGTTCAAACAAACAAACAAACTCTTCAGCTTTATATTATTAGTATAGATTTTAAATGCGAAAGTAATTTGTGTATTTTTTTGTATGTTTATTACGCTGTCATGCTACTCAACCAAACTCGTAAGTATGCAATAATGATAAAAATGTGGTGTAATTCGAAAATACTCAATATTGTTAAAAATCCCTTTGAAATCAATACTGTGAGTGGTCATACTATAAAATTTAACTTAATTTAATGGTCATTTTAATGTATAAAGTTTCCAGGTAAAGTAAATTGAAACTCCTTCAAGGATTTTTTACAGCAAATAACTTTCCAATAAGATGTTGTGGCCAGATATTATTACTGTGTTATTACCAATAATTGAGCAAAAAGTTGATCGCACGCGAGAACTGTGGGAGAATCGATTTATTTATAAGATTCCTTTAGTCTTAGTATTGACAGTTCATTGCTTAACAATTGTATAGTAAGTTTTTTGTCCAATTGATGGTATGTGGCAATCATGGTAACTGTCGCCTAGAAACAGAAGCAACACTAGCGAGGATGCAAATGGTACCTGATCAAATATAGGATTAGGAAATAAAGGAGGATAGGTAATGGGATCTGACATCTCTTTAATTACCGCATCGAAACACAACAGCATTAATGCTGTTATTTTAATGTAGTATCACATAAAAATACATTGATATTTAATATTTATTTTACACAATATTTAATGTATCTCCAAGATAAAAGCAATGTTTGTTATTCTTCCACAAAATTTCACCACATGATGGTAGGTGGCAATCATGGAACAGTCGCCTAAAAACATAAACAACACCAGCGAGGTTGCAAACGGTATCTGATCAAATATAGGATAAAGAAATGGATAGGTAATGGGTTCTGATACCCTTTATTGACGCATCGAAACACAAAAGCACAAAATTATTTTAAAGCGGTCTTATATAAAAATACATTGATTGTATTTAATGTACATGGATGAGTGGCAAGGATGCTTGCCTAACGTCTCAGGGGCCCCGGGTTCGATTCCCGGCGGGGTCAAGTTTGGAAATTTTAATGTAATTTTCAAAATTGACTCTGGTTTGGATTTGAAAAGTAGTGGTAGGGCACACTGCGTTTCGCAGTCATTTGGGCAGCCCGCCTGGCGGCAGTGACCACCCCCTTACAGGAGACCACCGTGACATAACAGCATATACGTGCTGTTGTGTTTCGGTGTTTCGGTGAGTAAAGGATGCCAGAGCCCATCTCCTTATCCCCTCCTAATCCCTTATCCTTAATCCTACTGTAGTCGGCAGCGCACTTGCAGCACCTGTAGCGTTGCTTGTGTTATAGGCGACGGTAGCCACCTACCATCAAGTGGACCGTGAGCCTGTCTGTCGACATAACATAAAAAAAAAACTCGAATTCTTCCACAAAAATACTTGAACACTTGATTGGTTCAGGTACATTTGATGTACCTATAATACAATAAACACCAACATGCTGTAAGTGCGCAGCCCACATCTAATATTATAATTATTTTCGGGTTCTGGCAGAACAAAGTCTGCAGGGTCAGCTAGTAGTAATATTTAAAAATCAGGGACTATAGGAAGGGATAGGGAAATGTACTCTGGCATCCTGAAAGCATTCTGAATAGGTAATAATTGTAGTCAAAATTAAAATATGATGAATACAAATGACCAAAGATATTAGTCCAAGGCAATAAAGATAAATTTGATTTTATTCGAAAGGTTTAATAACAACTTTAAATTAATTTAACTACCCTTTTACAGAAGACCATCGTGAAATAACAGCATGTATGCTTTTGTGTTTCGGTGAATAAGTAAAGGATGCCAGAGCCCATTTCCCTATCCCTTCCCAATCCCCTATCCTTAATCCTACTATGGTCGGCAGCACACTTGCAGCACCTGTGGCGTTGCAGCGGCTGTGGTGTTATAGGTGACGGTAGCCACCTACTATCGAGTGGAGCGTCAGCCCGTCTGTCGACCTTAACATTTAAAAAAAAATATTTTCCCACAAATGACGTATAGTGTAAATGTCCTTGCGTAAAGCGACACGGTTCTGTAATTAACTAGCATTAGAAACACTTCAAGATAACTGTTTATCAAGCACGGTTGATTCATGTAATTACACGTTACTTGATACTTATCTTATCACTCAGGTGGGAATGACATCGAGTCCGTGTCCTGTTACTACTTTTCACATTGAAACACTTTGAGAATTATTGGAAGAAGTTCTCTAAATTTTTTTTATGATTAACGTCGGCAGTCAAGCTGACGATCCACTTATAGACATCGCTTAGACACGAGCAACGCCAGGAGGAATTAAGTGCGATGTCAACTACGATAGAAAATAGGATAAATCTAGAGATCTATTTATTTTATTTTTATTTTATTTTATTATCCTATTTTTTATCCTAGTTCTATCTAGATATCTTATCTATCTAGATATCTAGATAGGGAATTGGTCTCTGGGTCTTTGGCGTCACTTACGCACCATTAGGGTGATTAATACCGCCAGACCGAATGCCCATTTTACTGACTACTTAAAACAATGTCTTCTCTTATCTATAAAGTCGCTTTCCTTTTCTGCCTGTTTCTTCGGTAACTTATTTTAAACCACTCAACGGATTTTGATACTGTTTTTCCGTAACGTAAAGAGTTTTTTTTTAATGGTAAGATCGGAAGACAGGCTAACGGTCCACTTGATGGTAGGTGGCTACCGTCGCCTATAACAGAAGACTACAGAAGGATTAAGGATAAGGGATTAGGAGGGGATAGCGAAATGGGCTCTGGCATCCCTTACTCACTCACCGAAACACAACAGCACTCGTACTGGTTATTTCACGGTGGTCTTCTGTAAGGGGGTGGTTACTGCCGCCAGATGTGCTGCCCAAATGAGTGCGAAATGCAGTGTGCCCTGCCATTACTTTGCAGCTTCAGACCAGAGCCAAATTTGAAAAGTTCAATTTTCAAAGTTGACTCTGTCGGGAATGGAACCCGGAAACCGTAGAACAGAGCGTTAAGGCAAGCACCCTAACCACTCATCCATCGGGGAAGGTTTGTATACATAATTTGCAGAAAAATATTGCTTCTGTGCGAAGCTCTAGTGGTTTATATTATCATTTATATGTTACTTCAATGTCACCTAATTTTCGCATTATTCCATGATAATTACGGGACACATGTTAATACGTCTATCGTTCTGTCACCTTATGGCAATTTTATGATCTCCCCATAGTAAAAACGATATCAAAATCAATCATATTGCTGAATCTATAAGTCCCAATTATCTCAATCGTATTTGTAAGACTGTCTCAATTGTTTTTTGTTATTTTCTGTGTTGCTGTATGGTTTTTGTTCAAATAAATAGAAAAAAAAAAAAGATTCTATTATGATACTATCAAGATACTTGCTCAGATAAGCTTTGAAAAAGTAACTGTCTCTATTAACAACTTCAAATTATACTTGATTTTTTATCAAGTATAATTTATAAACAAACTAGCGGCCCGACCCCGGCTTCGCCCAGCGTGCAATTTTTATATACCCTAAAACATTCCCCGTTTATCCCTCCATTAAATTGGTTGTTTTATTAAAAATAGTCGTTCAGTACACGTGCGGAACCGTCATTGCAACTTGTTCCGACTGTCAACCATGTAGACAAATGTAGACATTTGTCGGAACTGTTTGCAATGACAGCCTTTCCGCACTTGTGATGAAATATACTATTTCAGAACGGAACACTCTCGAGTGTACAGCTATTAATTAAAATAGTAATGAAAGTATTTAAATGTATCTCTTTGACATATTTTCACAATACCTTCATTCAAAACCTAAATTCATTTTGTAAGTTAGAGACGTTCGTATAGGGGCTTAAGTCTTTAAAGGACACATATTTGTAACACGCGACAAAGCGTATAATAATAATCTCTAGTGACGTGCACAGCGGAATTCTTCCTCTAAATATACCACTCAGTTTACAAAGAGTAAAGATTTTGCGTAGATGAGACGATATTAATTCTTGACGCATGTGTTTTTAATATAATATTTTTGAAGGCGGGTCAAATTTAGTTAGCCTTTAGTTTAGCTAACGCTTCTCTTGATGGGAGGGTAACAAAAACAACAGGTACTTACATAAATATAATATTTAATTTTCCTTGTTTTAACAGTAAAAAATATAGTGTACACTACACCCATATTATAATAATGTTATGACTCACCATGGAACATTCTTGAAAAACGTTCTCGTTTGTCAAAAATTCTCGAAAGTCCCACCCTAGAATAGAAGTCACGCCACTCTCCGGTTATTATCAATGGAAATTGGTCCTTATGTACACAACATAGAGTTTACATTCAACAGAAATAGCGTTCCCGAACTTTCAGTGACTTTGTTTACAATACTTGTTTACTTGTATTTGTTTATTGTTTGTTTGTAGTAAATTCGAGAAAGATCTAGACGTTTGACGGCGAATATAAATAGGAGAGTGGCGAGGTGGCGAGACAGTTAGACTCTGCGATTCGAAAGCGATACTTCGGAACTTATCTGCGACTCATTAACGGAATCATTGACGACTTTTGGCAAGTTTAACGGTTTTATCGAACAAGTTTAGCCCTATTGGAAGTTATCTTGGTTTGTGGCAATAAATAGTTCATTTTCGCCCTTACACGGCTGTTTGACTCACCCCACACGTAACAATATTATAAATGTGAAAGTAACTCTGTCAGTCTGTCTGATACCTTTTCACGCCTAAACCGCTGAACCGATTATCATGAAATATTGCATACAAGTTCTCAAGGATTCAACATGGGGTACCTTTCATCCAGAAAAAAATCTGTTTCAGAGTGATCGTCTAACGCCTGGCAAAGCTATAACTGCAATAAAGTTGTAAGGCGTTACATTGCTCATAGATTTAGTCAGGTGTTATTTTTTTATTTTTCAACGCGGACGAAGCCGCGGGCACCAACTAGTACATAATAAGTATGAGTCGACATAATAAATCCTAATTCGAAACTAACGTAATAAAAATAAAAATATTTTCTGATCTTTTTACCTTAATGCACCGAAGGAAGTATAACTTGAATTAAAATGGAATATAAAACATTAATATTACCTATTATTAAATATAAATAATAATAAAATAAATATGTAGCTACCATACCCAAGGTGTGGAAATAATACATAGGCAACCCATTAATGGATAAATTGGAATAGCTATCAAAAATAAAAAAAATTTCGCATCGCTGCGGAGTGTGCGCGCGCGGATACAAGCAAATATTATGGGCAAACCGAGGTTTTGTTGTCTCAGGCAACAGGCATATGTCGTCGCATACCTAATACCTATCGGTATATAAATAGGGTAATTTTAGAATTAACGATATTCCTGTACGTACTACCTACGGAGTATTATTGCATTACGAGTAACATAATCGACAAAAAATACATAAGGTATTTTTTTTTATGTTATGTCGACAGACAGGCTGACGGTCCACTTGATGGTAGGTGGCTACCGTCGCCTATAACACAAGCAACGCCACAGCTGCTGCAAGTGCGCTGCCGACTACAGTAGGATTAGGATTGGATAAGGAATTAGGAGGGGGGGAAATGGACTCTGGCATCCCTTACTCACTCACCGAAACACAACAGCACGTATATGCTGTTATTTCACGGTGGTCTTCTGTAAGGGGGTGGTCACTGCCGCCAGGCGGGCTGCCCAAATGACTGCAAAACGCAGTGTGCCCTACCACTACTTTTCAAATCCAGACCAGAGACATTTTTTGAAAATCACATTAAAATTTCACAAGTTGACCCCGCCGGGAATCGAACCCGGGGCCCCTGAGACGTTGTCTTACATCGGCACGGAAAATTACGGTAAGATACTAAAAATAGGTAAACTCTGATATTTTTATCCCAAAGAAGGTATAACTTAAAAAAAGTTATCTTATTAGATATTTACGTAGACTTACTTAAAACATCTTAAAACCCCACGGTATTTTGTTAATATTATTGGCAAATGTCAAAAGTTTAAGCCCTAAAGACGTATCTATTTTGGTTAATCCGTGGCCAGACTCACACCAACTGTTCACAAATCAGTCGTTAGTGTATCGGCACAAAGAAATACCATTTACAGTTATTTATTTGAGTATTTAAAGAACGCGACGTGAGTTGCGGTGTTTATGTTAAGGGAGCTATTTAAATAGGCACCACTTTTAGTATCTAGACATTTTATTGTTAAACATTTCATTTAAATGTAAATATTTAGTATTACGTTGTAAATGTTTTGTAAATATACTGCTCATAGTAATATACTGTTTTGTAAAATTTTACCCATAGAAGAAAAAACACAGTTTGTATTATTAAAGGAACTATATTTTAACGAAAATTTATAAATTCCAAAAATAACTTACTCAACTAGATTATTTGATGAATCAAAATACAATTTACCCAAATATAACAACCTTTACGGAAAAAGACGTCTGGCTTATGTCATACCGAATTTAACAAATCAACTACCTAAAACATCACATTTAAGCTTAAACAATACTATTTACAATTAACTACAGATAAATATAATTTTTAACAACAATACAAAAATACTTATAAAAAAGTAATACTAATTATTATTGTAAGATATTTCAATTCAGAATATGACACAAAATAATATATTAAAGTCTTAAAGTATCTTAAAGTAATTGAGGAGTCTGAAGTGTACGTTGGGCGTCAACTGAAGGTTTATTTAAATTTTCTGTAATCGGCACATGGTGTACGGTAAAACTCTAATGAGTTTTTGTTTACACCAATGTTAAGTCAAATGAAACACTATTGTATTAATAAATAATAAATAAATAAAATAATTTTTTTAATAAATGTAGAAAAATTGAAAAAATATTGGATTGAAATTTAAAAAAAATGAATTTAATTAAAAACGTCGGGTATCTAGCAGAGAGTTACTTAGAAATCATGTATATTTTCTAAGATATAAATGATATTAAAGTTATTAGAAGTACCTCATGGTTTAACAAAACCATGACTGTTATATCTTAAGCATAAAAAGTGTGCTTGGATGCCTTATATTTAAACCTTTTTTGAAAAAAAATAATGAAAAATGTAACTGAAAAATATTCAAATTTTCTATTGCAATTTAAATACAGGTGTTAAATTAAACATTAAGTACAGAACCACCCCATTACAGAAGACCACTCTTAAATAACAGCATGTTTTGGTGAGTGAGTTACGCTTTCCAGAGTCCATTTCCCTATCCTCGAATGGGCCCTGGAAGTTTTTTTAGCACCATAACTCCACTTGTGCTGTGTGTAATGTACAAAATTATTGGCAATACTTATATTCAAATATTCCATAAGTCAATCGTAATAAACTTTCTTTGAAATGAAATAAGAAATAAGTCACTTCCTATTCCTGGAATGAGGTAGGTAATAAAACATTTATATTAGCTGATATTTTTTACAATTTTCTACCAATAAGTTTTCCATCAAAGAAGCAATTTCGTCAAAGAATTTTGTTAGAGTAATGGAAATACTTTTGCGTTTATTAAATGTAATAAGAAATTATTCCGTTTGATATTTCTCCAATTAATTTCGAAAATCCTCATGCGGGTATATTTTAGTTACTTACTAGCTATAGCTTGCGGCTTCGTTGGAGTTCGTGATTTGGAAATTTGTAATTGAAAATCAATTCAGTATTCTTGTGTACGAACTGAAAAACTTTAAGGGAAATAAGAGTAGTCTGAATGTTACTGTGAATAAAAGTGGTTCTCGTAACAATCATGTGTTAATTATTGAACTATTCACAGAACACAGTCTCACAGAATACAGAACAATAGCACACGAGCTTTTATCTCAAAGTGTTATTGCCACAAGATGGGGATATCCATTTTATGGCTACAGAAAGCCAATACACTGCGACTATTAAAAAAATGCTTAAGAAAAAGCCTTCTTTTGAAATCATAGAATATATATACTTAAGCCTAGGTACAAAATATGTCTAGGTGGCCTCCTATCACGTATAAAAATACTAGTATTAGGAGACGCCCGCTCCTCCAACACCGTACTAAAATCCAAAGAATACAATAAAATGTGTATGTTTGTATGTGTGTGGGAATGTGTATGTGAAGTAGCATTATCTATATGAATTAAGTGTAGCTTTTAACATAAGTCCCATTTCATAATCAAATAAATGTTTTGATAATAAATGTTTAACTTAGTTAAGTAATAGTCTTTAATAAAGATTCGGTTTCATTATAATTTAGGGTCTTGAGCCAATCAGTCAGGGTCTTTTTGCAATTATAGTGTGTCATAGGATAAATATTAAGTTTTTTATTTAATATGTTGTATAAATAAGAAGTTTGGGTGAAATATTGTCTTCGAGCAAAGAAAAAAAGAAAGTTTTACGAATTTCATTATAAAATTTTGTGTAATTATTTTATAGAAATTAATTTATATAAAACTATTTGTAATAAAAATATGATATATTATATTGAAATATAAGAGTTTAATCATTTCAAAATAAATATGCCACTGATTACATGCACTAATGAGCAAATGGCATGTTTGAAGGAAATAAATATATTTGATTGTCTTTCTTCATTACTAGTAATTAATAAATTATAATTACAAAAAAGCAAGAAACGTTCAGATATTATTTAATTGTTTTGTTTAAAATGTTTTAAAGATCAATAAGATCTGATCAATCAATAAGGCTTGATGTGTTTTATTGTTAAATATTAAGGCTTTTATATTATTTTAAGTTATCATTATTAATATTTATTTTAACGTAAAGTTCGGCAAGCTGTTCGTCAGATTTTGGACGTCATCTTGGTTTGTGAAAATAAATCGTTCGTATTTTACCTTACACGGTATTTTAACTCATGCCGCACGTAACATTCGGAGGACTTCATTTATTCATGTATCTGAAAAGATACATGAATAAATGATGTTTTTAAAGGATTCAAACATTAAATTTAAAAAAATCTCACAGTTTTTTTTTTAATTTAGAAAATTAGAGTAGCAACTATTTGGGTGAAAATACTTAGAGAGGTCTACAAGCGAACCCCGATTCTGTGATAGGCGAATATCCGCATTAGATACTCAAGTAATTTGGGCGCGGAATACGGAGTGAGCTCCCAGAGGACGACATGATAAATGAACTGTGTAGACAGATGTTTTGCACAATTTAGAAGGTTGCTTCATGCGGGAACAAGTCAATTCGGCATCCAAACAAACAAGGCGAATTAAACACATGGCCGACATAAAACTAGAGGAATATCCAGAATTAGTAAGCTAAACACATCGATAAAGGGCCATTGTTTACGCTTCGAACAAACACACGGACAGATCCGTCTGCAATGTTTTCATGGGTTCCGACGAATTCAAGGCTAAATAGGGAATGGTCATGTTTTGCTTCATACATGAAAGAAACGCGACCTAGGTATGTCTATTTTTACTAAAGCGTTGAATTGATAATATTTTAATAGAAACAAAATAACAAGTAACTACTTTTTATTTTGTTTCTATTAAAATATTTTTTTAACAAGCTGGTGCCCGCGGCTTCGTCCGCGTTGAAAAATAAAAAATAACGCCTGACTAAATATATGAGCAATGTAACGCTTAACAGTTCTAGCTTTGCTAGGCGTTAGATGATCCCTCGGGAACTGTACTTTTTCTGGATGAAAGGTACCCTATGTCCTTTCTTGCATTCCTGACAACCTGTATGCAAAATTTCATGATAATCGGTTCATCGGTTTAGGCGTGAAAGGGTAACAGACAGACAGATAGACAGTGTTACTTTCACATTTATAATATTAGTAAGTATGGATTTAACGCCTGACATCTTTATTGCTGTGACGTCTTTATGACTGTGATGCAGCGCCGCCACAATCTATATTAATAATTTCGTCAAGGGGTACGGTAGACTCGATTGAAAATTTACCTGAATAATAAAACATAAAAAAATGAAGATTTCGAGTCGACAACATCAGCAAAATTCGGATTGTCAAGTATTTTGTTAAATTCTAATGATGCCGACAGACAAATCGCAGTCGCCATATTGGCCACTCTAGCGAAACGTTGTCACTGACACCTGTGACATCTTGAGTGGTTAATAAACGTTCCGTTTCATTCATACTAGCGCACATACGCCTCGCCACTCAATACGTCGTCGCACCATTCATTTTAAAACCAAAGTGTCCATTACAAAGAACTGTGACTCATGTGACTGTGTAAAACGAAACGTCTTGCCGCAAACATCGAGCGAAATCTATGCCGCTTTGCCTTTAATATTCCTTGAGAACCGATAACTACAGAAATATCTACCTACATTTCGTACCTACATGTGTACACATTATGAGTCGCATTACACCCGAGCGAAGCCGGGTTTTCATCTAGTTTTTTATATTTTTAGATGATCCTTCGGGAACAGTACTCTTTTCTGGATGAAAGGTACTCTATGTCCTTCCCTGTTTCCTTGACACGAAGTGTATGTAAAATTTCATGATGTTCGGTTGAGTAGTTAAGGCGTGAAAAGGTAACAGACAGACAGACAGACGGAATTACTCTCACATTTATTAGCGTGGATGATAAAAAGCTACTTGATTTTCTTCTGTAAGTACCCTTTACGCTGAATTTGTTTTTTACTGATGCAAGCTCTTTAATAATTTTAAGTTAACGAGCTGTGGTGATGGGGTTATACTGCGAGATTAAATGTCACCGATATAAGCCTACAGATTAGTTACGGGTTGGCAGCGCGTCTACATACCATCTGGTGTTTATTATTTATGTGCTTGGGCCTACGGTAACCACATACCATCAAGCCTACTGGCCCTTTTAATATGGAAACAAGAAAGGTGGACTGATGACCTTATAAGCTCCGCCGGTCGTTGTAATTAGTATCCAGGCTGATCGCTGCTACGGAAAAAATATGGGAGAAGCCTCTGTACGTGTGCTTTTGTGTTTCGGTGAGTGAAGTAAGGGATGCCAGAGCCCATTTCCCTATCCCTTCCCAATCCCTTATCCTTAATTCTATTAAGGATAAGGGATTGGCTTATTATAGTCGGCAGCGCACTTGCAGCAGCTTTGGCGTTGCTTGTTTTATAGGCGACGGTAGCCACCTACCATCAAGTGGACCGTCAGCCTGTCTGCCGATCTTAACATTAAAAAAATGCTGGTAATATTAATTCTTTGACAGTCTTTTTTGGTCGGATCGACTAACGCTCTACTTGATGGCATCAGGCTACTGTTGACTATAACATAAGCGATGTCAGGGAAGATAGAAGACTACAGATTTAAAAAAGTTTTAATTTGAAAAATTTAAAAGTTCATTAATAGTTGACCCAGCCGGGAGTCGGGTCCCCTGAGACAAGCAGCCTAACTTATCCAACGTGCTCTTCAGAATGTGTTATTTAATCTGGACGCACCTAAACGCAACGAATTCTCAATCTATTCTACTGAGTAATAAAGATGTTTTTTTAATTTAATCTTAAAAAAAATTAATTAAAAAATTTTTTTTTTTTTTTAATTTAGTCCCTAAAGACAATTCGACCACAAAGTTCTATGATCGCATCATTCCTACCATTTCACGATCCGCATTTTATCCCTGATTGAAGTGTCTTTTATAACGTTTTGGCGTTCACCGTTACGCTTTGAAACTAAAATTGAAGCCGCCGCGGTTGCATTGCATTTGAGATTTTTTTTTGCTTTGATTTATTGCTAACTTTACCTACGCTACGATGTATGAGCTGCCTTTAAAGAAGCCTTTTTGGGGTCACGAGCTATTGTTTTTGCTACAAAACTAACCAATTGCCATTGTTCAAATCAAAATAAATACTTTTGCTTGTGTGAAAGACAATATTTTCTTTATAGACCAAATTTCTGGAGCTTCCTTCCTAAGATCTGCCACTCTCGCAAGTCTTACAACTATCCTAACTAATATTATAAAAACGAAAGTGAGTTTGTTTGTTTGATCACGGCTTAGCTACTAAACCGATCATCACGAAATTTTGACGAGCCCTTTGGATGAGTGGCTAGGGTTATTGCCTTAACGCTCTGTTCTAGGGTTCCCGGTTTCGATTCCTGGCTGGGTCAACTTTGAAAAATCAATTTTTCAAATTTGGCTCTGGTCTGGATTTGGAAAGTAGTGGCAGGGTACACTGCGTTTTCGCAATCATTTGGGCAGCCCGTCTGGCGGCAGTAACCATCCCCTTACAGAAGACCACCGTAAAATAACAGCACGTGTGCTGTTGTGTTTCGGTGTGTGAGTAAGGGATGCCAGAGCCCATTTCCCGTAATCCCTTATCCTTAATCCTACTGTAGTCGGCAGCGCAGTTGCAGCTTGGCGGCTTTGTCGTTGCTTGTATTATAGACGACGGTAGCCACCTACCATCAAGTGGACCGTCAGCCTGTCTGCCGAACTTAACATAAAAAAAACACGTTGCCAGGGATACAGAAAAGGACATGGGGTACCTTTCATCCAGAAAAAAGTATCTTTCCCGAGGAATCATCTCAAAATTAAAAACAAGATTTCAATGCCTGACAAAAATATATGAGCAATGAAGAAAATAAAAGCTGGTTTCCAATTAACTTTTTTTATATTTAAAGGTAGATAGGTTATCGGTTTAATTAATGGTAGGTTGCTACCGTCGCCTATAGCACAACCAACGCCACAGGTGCTGCAAGTGCAAATCTGACTACAGTGGGATTGAGGATAAGGGATTGGGAGAGGATAGGGCAATGAGCTCTGGCATCTCTTACTCACTTACTGAAATACAACTGCACATATGCTACTATTTCACGGTAATCTTTTGTAAGGTGTACTGTTGCCAGACAGGCTGCCCAAATGACTGTGAATCGCAACCCTGCCGCTGCTTAAACTGTGTAGAACGTTGTTTCGGTGAATGAGTCGAATCCTTGTTCGCGCTCTTAACCGCCAACATTCATTGCACTGTGACTTTTGTTATTTCAAGTAGTCTGTCCTATGTAATCTGTCAATGTATCAAAAAAACTGTCTTCTACGCATTACACACGCAATTTTTATTTTAATCTGAGATTATCAAAGGAAAAAAGACTCCTTTCATTTTGTGCCATCGTGTATAAAACTTCGTGACCATGACAGGACTGGGCACTTACGATATTTGTAGAATCGTTACTGCCACGTACCGCCATAATTTATCATCATCGTGCAGCCGGAGGGTCTCTGAAATCCTAACGTGCAGCATCGACTATTTTCTGAAAAATAAACTATAGAAGACGACCAGGAGACAATCTAACTACGCGCAGTCGAGGAAAATAGGCCCGAGGACGCCCACAACCCAGCAATCGAGTGCAGCCAGCGAGCAGAATCACCCCCGCAGCTACCTAATCATCCCAATCATCAAGTGAGCCCGTTCCATACCTATTTGTTTTTGAATTCCAGTAGTCACTTCAAAGGAAAAAACAATTGCTTTCATTTTGTGCCATCCCTACCATGTCACTTTGTCTTTATAGGAGACGGTATCCATTTAAGCTAAGTAATTTGTGCTTACGGTGAGTATGAATTACTAAATAAATAAGTAAATAAATGACTATCAAAATAGTAGTAGGCCAGCCCATTGGAAAATGTGGTTATTTGAAAATGGCCACAAGTCGTTAAAATGTAAATTCACATTTTTCGCAACCGCCTCCCGGGCGCAGTACATTTATTACGTTCCCTGAACGCTTTGTTTTAGTTTTCTCTCGGATCTCTTTTACAATAGCGCGGAAGCTTTTGTGGGCTATCGTTTAATTTATTTTCGGGGAGAATTTTTGCTTGTAAATAACTTTTTCGCTTGATTGTTTTCTTATTTAATTAATAAATTAAATCTCTTGTCAAAATCACCATGATGACTTATTAATTTCTAAGCGCGAATCTCCTAATTGTTTTAAGGATCGTTTAAGCTTTTAAACAAATGATAAGAACCAAAGTATGAAGGTGTGGACTAAATGTAAGAAGTGGCCGTTTAATGAAAAATATAATGAACTGGTAAAAGCAGTATATTAATTAGGAAATATAATAAAATTGAAATTATACTAGCTGTTTATACTAACAGTCTTGATCCTGTTTATCTATACTTCTATACTAATATTATAAAACAATACTCTTATTTTTTTTTTCTTATTTTTTTTTTCTCTTATTTTGCCAGAAAACAATACTCTTATCTGAGCGCTTTAGTATACAATAAAATTAACAATGACCATAATGTTCTAAAATTAAATAGGTATGAGTTTAAAATCTAAACTAAAGAATTGGCTCCTAGAAATTGACTATGATAAGACCGAGAGTGTTTTAACTTAGTTTAATAAATAATCACACACAAACACACATACACACACATCCTATATTTATTTATTTATCTATTTATTTATTTATTTATATGTCTATATTATATGTCTTATATTAATACATTATCATAATCATTTAGTTAGTTAATAACGCGAACTTATTGTATTAAAGTGGCACTGCTTTAAATGAAGATCGGCTGCCACAGCGCGGGGCTACTGATCTCCAAAACACAGGCAAGCCTAGCTTGGAGGTCAGGGGACAATTAACTATGTACGTATTTTAAAGCCTAAATATTCCATCTAGCTTTGTTTAAAATGAAAAGATTTGTATGTATTTTGTAATGAATAAACTCAAACCCCACTGCACCGATTTAAAAAAAACATTTACCTATAGAAAGCTACATTATCAGCGAGTAACATAGGCTACTCACCCTCTCCCCTCTTCACTCGCCTCCATACAAAATTGCCGTTTTATAATATTTTATAAAGAGATGCGGACGAAATGCCGTGCATTATAAAAATATCTAAATTTCCGACTATATATAAAAATAAATCCCCATTTCCCTTGGTCACGGCATCACGCGTGAACGGGTAGACCGATTTGAATTCGGTTTTCACTAATGGAAAGAGGGATAAGCGGGGAATGTTCTTATATATAAAAATTGCACCCCGGGCGAAGCCGGGGGCGGGTCGCTAGTCTTATATATATAAAAATGAATCCCTATTTCTCCTGGTCATGGCATCACGCGTGAACGGGTAGACCGATTTGAATTCGGTTTTCACTAATGGAAAGAGGGATAAGCGGGGAATGTTCTTATATATAAAAATTGCACCCCGGGCGAAGCCGGGGGCGGGTCGCTAGTCTTATATATATAAAAATGAATCCCTATTTCTCCTGGTCATGGCATCACGCGTGAACGGGTAGACCGATTTTAATTCGGTTTTCGCCAATGAAAAGAGGGATGAGCGGGGAATGTTTTAGGGTATATAAAAATAGCAAATAATAAGTAGCAAGTCAACGCTGCCACTTGTCAACGTCAGCCCTTATCAGAGCCTAAATAGGTTTCTTAAAAATATAACTGTTAAAACAAAATTGTGGTAATAACTAAATGCCTTCTTTCTAATCTGTATCTACTTAGTAGTATCTAGTATCTTTGTATATAAGTTACACAGGTATATATACATATTATTACTTCATACAACTGAGCCCATCTCTCTTGTGTGACAAGTGGTATGGATTATTATGTAGGACTTTTTACATAATTACCGGTCAAAATGAAATGTTCAAGTGACATTAATTCACCCCATCGACTACTAATATTTTAGTATGTGAATTCGAAAATCTCTCAATTCCGAAAGCTATGTTAAATATCAGCTGCCACAAATAGACACGGGATAAATATTTTTTTCTGTGAACTGTTCGCAATGTTTGTTTGTATGGAACTCGTCATTGAGAACCCTTTACACTGTATATATAATATTAATTAGCGATACAATGACTGATTAAATGAGCGATTCAACAATAGAAATATTGTAAAATAAAAAACTCTTGCCAATAATACTTTTTTATGTGTTATTTGAGTATGTTGACCCGTCCTTGAATAGGGGATCGGACAGTAATCAGATTAAAATCTAAAATGTACTTAGAAATAAAATTTTATTATTTACAATATTTTTAATCTATACTGAAACACCAATCACAGTGCGTGACGTCATTTGTGGGCAATCATTATCTTATGCCAATGCAGCTGTTTTGTTATGATATGACCACAAATGACGTTACGCGCTCTCAGATGAAATATCGTGGCGTTTTGGCGGAATTTTCAAACAAACAATATTAAAACATGATTTTGAGTACCTAAAAGGCTATAAATAAATAAAATAGTATTTCTTATGGGAATAAATGTCCATGAAGATTAATTTAAAACACTTTCTGAAAATTTGTCTGATCCCCTCACGGGTGCATTTTTTTTACAATAAGTTCTCCTCCTTAATAGCTCTTACCATTAGTAGAAACCGTATCAAATCCGTTGTGTAATTTAGATATCGACAGACAGATGCGTATATCGATTTTATTTTATTATATTATGTTATATTTAGTTATTTATTTTATTATATTATATATTTTATTTTATAGATATGTATAGATTGAATAATATATAATACAGACAGACATAGTATGTGTCGAGTGGTAATTCAGGAAAAAGTCCGCTTTGAAATCAAATCAACCTTATTTTTGTACTAAAATGAATGTTAGATAATAAATAACAATACATAAGAGTATATAAGATAAAAAACATTGATTGGTTAAAGATATGTTATCAGTATTCTTGACTTGAATGTGTTTAAACATTACGTTATTATATTTCGATGGTTTAAACATCTTATCATATAAAATATTTTATTTTATTTTGTCCGTCAAATGAATCGAGTATTATTTATTAATATTTATTTAAATAATGCAACAGGATGAACAGAAATTTTATATTTAATTTATTAATTTACTATAGATTTATATACATGCAACGAATTATAGAATGGCCTCTGCACTAAGCACTGCTTGTACGCAAAAGCTAAAAATTAACCTATCATGAAACATAGAAGAAAAAAAAACTTCAAATGCGAGTTGAATTCGCGTGAAGAGGGTTCCGTACGATGTTACCTATCCGCACAATATTGAGTGATTTACCATGTTATTTTTAAATCATGGGCTTCTTATAGGTTTTCCTATAATCTATAAGTAGAGAACTAATTTCTGTATTTTTTTTTTAAATTTTAGGTTCAGTAGTTTCGGAGATAAGGGGGATGAAATTAATAACTTGGAAATTATTAATTTTAAAATTACAAAAATATATTTAAGATCTTCACAACAAGACAAACAGTCCAAAAAAAAAAAAAAAAAAAAAAAATATTTTCCACCTTCCCCCCACAAATGACCTCCCATATACAGATTTCATCTATTCACGTCACACCTCGGGCGTTTGGGTCACAGAAATTGATAGGTGTACCAAATTTCAACTTAATCGGTCTAGTAGATTCGAAGATAATTGACTGTGACCGACGGACAGACATACACACGAGTGATCCTATAAGGGTTCCGTTTTTTTATTAGGACTTACGGAACCCTAAAAATGAATTTCGGTGTATCTATGTATATATTGTGTTTCGGGTGAAATTCTAACTTTTTGAAACAATTGATGTTTCAATGTTATTAGATGTAAAACTCGACATAACATTGTATCTTCATTATTATATTGGTTTTTACATTAAAATATCGATATTTAACTGCCTAAATGTAACCGCTTTAGATGTGCTTATGCTTATAGGTTATTATTACAGCTTATATCTTGTAGTTCATCCCTTATAGCTCTTGGTGTCAAATTTAACTTTGAATTGCTTAGAAGAGCAAGTTCCTAATAATTTTCTGAAACTTATGGCTTCATTATGGATTTTCTGAAACTGTAAACATGTTGACTTGTTATTTATCCTAATGATTCTCTATGGATTCCTAGTTCGTAAACAAAGATATCAATTTGCAAAATATATCTGATATGGAAAAATCCAATACCGTGATAGATTGTTCTTTATTTAAATAATTGTTAATTTGAGCATACGTTCATTAATTTAAAATATAGTTTACAGAATGTAAATGTTGTATTGACAGATTACAGCTAGTTATGCGTCATGTAGTTATAGTACATTCATTAATATTGAACGAGCGGATGCATAACTGCTGACTCGTAGTTTTAAGAACTAGCCACCTGGACAGTCTTGCATCGACCGTTTAGGAGTTAAATTATTGTAGTAAGCATTAGGGTCCCAAAATATACCATTTTCTAATAATGTTAATAATAATAAACGTGTTAAAATTAATTATTTAACATGTAACAAGATTACTTACCGGTGATACGATATTCTCTCTTCCTTTTTTAACCTTTGTATCATAGTTTTTGCAGCCTTTAACTACGCAACTAGGCATTTTTATAAAAATCTAGCAAAAAAAACGGGACAAGTGCGAGTTGAACTCGCGTGAAGAGGGTTCCGTGCGATATTACCTATCCGCACAATATTGAGTGATTTACCATGTTATTTTAATATCATGGACTTCTTATAGGTTTTCCTATAGTCTATAAGTAGAAAACTAATTTCTTTATTTTTTTTTTCATATTTTAGGTTCAGTAGTTTCGGAGATGGTCGGACAGACGGACACACGAATGATCCTATAAGGATACCGTTTTTTTATTCGCACGTACGGAACCCTAAAATGTTTCTCTCAACCACAATCTTGCGCCGACGAGGGACGACGACTGCCGTTAGCTGGCCCTAAACTGAGATTTTTAGGGCCAATGCGCTGGTGCCATTTCGCCATCAAGAGGTAATCTTCGAAACTACTAATCCGATTCAAAAAAATACTTTCATCAATAGTTACAATATTCATGATTATAAGTTATTCATGATTATAGTAACTTATAATCATGATGTATCATTTATTTATACAGTAATGACATCAATTACCTGCAGTGTTGATCACACTACAAGCAATAGATGTCATATTCATAGAGATTTATTCAAATGAAAATTTTAAGGACTTCTTACCACTTCTCACAGTATAATGGCGCAAAAAAAAAAAAAAAAAAAAAAACAAGTGTATCAAGTCCTTAATGCCATACATTTTTAACGTAATAAATGTAACAGATCTCATTTCCTTTGATTGCGTTAATTTCATTTCATTATACTCGGCGTTATGCGTTATGCGGGTACTAAACTATTTCTGGACGGGTCTTAGTTATTTCGAAATTGAAGACGCACAGATGCGGTAGAGACTATATCGTGTGCATAATTATGGATATTATGTTTTTCTACAAAAATATCAGTTATTATACGTTAACTCGCGGGCAGTTAATTCGCGAATCTACGCGACTAGACGTAATTGTATTTTTATGAAAGACAAATATAAATATAAAGCGATAAGGCCGCCTTTTGTACTATTACTTGTTGTTTCTTTTTTTTTTGTTATCCTTTTTTATGTTTATAGTACAAATAAAGAGTTTTAATAATAATTATTAAAAAAAATATCAAAAATTTCAATATAATACTCACTATAACATTATTAAATCCTTCCTAGTCAACCGATTTAGGGAATCGATTTGCTTTTATTTAAATAAAACCATTGATTTTTATTTATATATTTCTCTACTTGAAATGTAATAAATAAATTAAAACAAAAGAACACACACTCTCGAGCATTTACACATTTTTGACACAAATTTATAAAAATAAAATTAATCCTAATAAAGCATGGAACTTTGTAGTAAATGTATTTTAAAATTTAAAAAGAAATTTCAGCTAATTTAAGACAGTATAAATTGTTTAAACAAATAAATAAAAGAAAATAAATTATAATATCAGAGGTTAAAGTTTCCTACTGAAAAATTAAAACAGTTTTTTTTTGTACGATAAAATATTTTTACATTTACAAATTATTTACCCTCGTTGTCATTTCTGCCACTTAATCCGAAGAACTTTTAAGCCTTTGCGATAAAACTCTGGCGATGTGTACTCCACAATGTGTGTGAGGGCATTTTGTACTGCTTCATGGGAAGAAAATTGCAAAAATTGAACAAATCGTGAAAAAAAATGGCAGTTGGTTGGAGCAAAGTTCGGCGAATATGGGGGATGGCGTATGGTTTCCAACTGCAGGTCTGTAGTAACAAAACTGTTTCTCGAGCAGTGTGAGGACTTGCGTTCTCATGGAGCAATCATGTTGACGGACGATTGACGAGTCGAGGCTGCGAGTTTCGCCATCATTGTTCTGAGTTCTATACAGTGGACATCTGCTGTTATTGCTTAACCGGATCTGAGGAAGCTGTAGTGAATTGCACCATGATGTACTATAACCATCAAACCGTTACCGTTACCTTTCTAAGGGTAAATTTCGCATTAGGGCATTGTTGTGGCGTTCGACCTGGGGTCAGCCATTGCGTTGTTCGCTTGCGATTATTTTAAAGAATCCACTTTTTCTCGGTTCTGTGTTGGTCTTCAACGCACGTTATCAAGTTTATCAAGTTTTTTAATGTTACCAATTTGGGTCAATATTTAATATAAACACAATGGTAGCTTTTACAAGACTGACTGATTTATTTACCCACACATATGACATACCCTACACAGTTCACAATAATAACACAGATAATAGTATATAGATGGCGTTAGTACATTATTTTGTAATACACATTTTAACAATATTGTGGGTATGCTAACATCTAACCATGCAGCTAATTACTTGGTCGTTTGATACGGATCGGTTTCCACCATCACCTTAAATTAATCGTTATTTACCTTAGTAGCTGGTCTTTCTCGTGGTTCATAAAGTCGAAGTCTTCACTACGAAAGCGGTTAAACTAAACACACGGTGCGTCCGTTAGCTGTATCCTCCAAACATAGTATTGACATTATGAGCACTTCCTGCTGCGTTAGTCCCATGTCGGAACTCAAATTCCAAAAAATAATTTGATTTTCGCTGTATCTTCACGTTATAAGCTGAACGCAAAAAAAAATGAAATTCGAAAAATCAAATGTCATGTTTCATTTAATTTTTTTTTATTTTGAACAAAAACCCTACAGCAATACAGAAAATAACATCACCAATCTGAGACAACATCACCAATCACATTGCCACTTACATGGCTTCATTATCTACCTAAACATAAACGATGGGGGAGAGGATCTAGGTAAAGAGTTAGGATGTGTGTATGACTATTTGTCCTTCAGCGTATTCACGACATTGCGCTTGAAGAATAC
Source organism: Bembecia ichneumoniformis (assembly GCA_910589475.2). Classification (NCBI taxonomy): domain Eukaryota; kingdom Metazoa; phylum Arthropoda; class Insecta; order Lepidoptera; family Sesiidae; genus Bembecia; species Bembecia ichneumoniformis. The sequence goes on along the minus strand of OU342537.1, from coordinate 1,725,549 downwards.
TTTTGGCACGTGGAAAATATCCAACTAGTGCTCAAATATCAGTTAGTGTAAGTTTCTATTATTGAATTAAATTAATTTACTTAAAACGTACATTTTTGTTCCATACAAGAGGTATAATATTTTGATCATCCTCCCCTCTTGGGCACGTTAAATTCTATTTGTAAACAACTTAGTAAAAACAAGCTTCACATTTCTATTGACATATACAATTACCGAATACTTATGACAGATTTTTTACTTGGAGAGTGCTTAAGCGAAACAAAAACGCTATAAAAACATTAAAAACCATTTAGAAACAAAGAGACAAACTGAAAAAACCTCGTTGGCTTCGGAAAAACACTACTGAAAAAAACAATCCATGCAAACCCAATATTCGATTGCCGTGAATTCATTTAATAATCAACTTTAACCGTAAACAAATAAGGTAGAGGAGAATGCGAAGCACAATTAGCAAGGAATCTAACATAAACAAATTTATATTTGCCGCTGGCCAGCGGTAAGTTGTTTCGGTAGACAAACGCGAACATGTTTTTTGAACGGGAAATTGTAAATTTGTTGCTTAAAGAAATGCTCCGCCGAGAGAGAATAAAGAGATTTCAATGGGCATTACAAAAGAGACCGCAAAAATCGAAACAAAAGCGGCGAAACAAAAGCTGTGACGAATTGTAGTGTGCTCAAGATCTGAACATTTCAAATGAACTTAAATTTTGAGGACAGGAAACACTTAATAAGTCTAGTGTTTATGCACTGTTTGATCCCGTAAAAGGGCTAGAGGTTGTCATTAAATTAATAAGCAAAAAATTAAAAAGTAGCCTTGTAGTTGTAAGACATCCCGCTATCCGCTATCCGCAGTCTTTTTCGTTTTATTTATTTATTTACTAGCTGTTTCTGCGACTACGTAAGCAGTGTAGTTCGTTTTTTGGAAATTCCATTTTTTTTTATTTCAAATCAAAATATTTATTTATCAATTAGGTTTCTCCAAGAAACTCTTATGATCGTCATTTAAATTTACCAGTTAATTTGGAACCTAACATTTTCCCAGGATAAAAAGATCCTATAATATTTTAATCCAGGCAACAAACTATATGTGTGCCAAATTTCATCCCAATCCGTTCAGCAGTCGGAAGAACAGACAAAAAATCTAAGAACAAATTTTTTTACCTCGGTAAAATATGTACAACGTGTAAGAAATGTTTTTTTTGAAAAAAATATTTAATGTAGGTACAGACACGGCTCGTTTACGATTTTATTATATTTGTAGATATTTTTTTTTTTTTTTTTTATGAAATCGAGGCAGCGCTTGACCACTATCTCACCTGATGTGAGGTGCAGATGTGGCCGAAGGTGGACCACGCTTACCTAGTAAATGCCCATTTACCCTAGTTTTGAAGACCCCGAGGTTGTAGTTCTGTGGGAACACAGACGCAGGCAATGAGTTCCACTCCTTAGCAGTTCGAACAAGGAAGGTGGAACTGAAACGCTTTGTTCGTGATCGAGGTACATCGATCACGAAGGGATGAAACCCCTGCCCACGTCTAGTGGTCCGCAAGTGGAACGGTTCCGGTTGGATTAGATTTCAGCAGTTATATACACATTATTACACGATTATGCCGAATGTGATGCAGTAGTTCCTTAATAAATAATAAACGTGACCTATACTTATTTATATAAGACATTAATTATTATCAATTATTTTTTTATGTCAAGATCGGCAGATAGGCTGACGGTCCACTTGATGGTAGGTGGCTACCGTCGCCTATAGCACAAGCAACGCTAAAGCTGCTGCAAGTGCGCTGCCGACTACAGTAGGATTAAGGATTTAGGATTGGGAAGGGATAAGGAAATGGGAAAGGATAAGGAATATAATCCCACAATCACGGTCCTAACACCTGTGGGTAACTAAATCCCTGACCCTGGGACGAATCGGGTTGACTGATTGCAACGGTGAAACAGCTATGTTACATTAGCTGTCTCACCGCTGAGCCATGGGGTCGTCACATCCCTACGCCATTTTATTATTATTATTTTATGTTAAGATCGTCAGACAGGCTGATGGTCCACTTGACCGGATAAGGGACTAGGAGATAGGGAAATGGGCTCTGGCATCCCTTACTCACTCACCGAAACACAACTGCACACGTGCTATTATTTCACAGTGGTCTTCTGTGAAGGGGTGCCGCCTTACCGCCGCCAGACGGGCCGCCGAAACGACGGCGAAACGTAGTGTGCCCTGCCACTACTTTCCAGATCCAGAACAGATTTGGAAAGTTCATTTTCAAAGTTGACCCTACCGGGAATCGAACCCGGGAACCCAGAACAAAGCGTTAAGGCAAGCACTATAACCACTCATCCAATGGGTTCGTCAAACTAAGTTAATTTTTAAAAGACAACAAATAGTTTCACCCTAGTGAATTCATTCAGTGTGCAATGGAACAAGTCAATTAGTTGTGCCATTTAAGATTGCGCAGCGTTCGCGTTAGATGAGCCTAGGGTTCCGTGAGCTGGCCGCGGCAAAACTTAATCAGGCTGACGATTCCCTTGACGCCAAGTAAGCACCATCATCCATCAACTCAAGTAACGCACAGGTGTTAGGATAAGGATAAGAGATTAGGAGGGAACAGGGAACAATCTTTGGCATCCCTTACTCGTTTACTGAAACATAACAGCACTTGTACTATATTTCACGATGGTCTTTTTTGTCTGTCTTCTATTTTGTCTTCTTACTGAAATTCGTAAAAATTCTTACTGAAATCTTATATATAAAAATGAATCCCTATTTCTCCTGGTCACGGCATCACGCGCGAACAGGTAGACTGATTTTAATTCGGTTTTCGCCAATGGAAAGAGGGATAAACGGGGAATGTTTTAGGGTATATAAAAATTGCACGCCGGGCGAAGCCGGGGGCGGAACGCTAGTCTTATATATAAAAATGAATCCCCATTTCTCCTGGTCACGGCATCACGCGTGAACGGGCAGATCGATTTTAATTCGGTTTTCGCTAATGGAAAGAGGGATAAACGGGAAATGTTTTAGAGTATTTAAAAATTGCACGCCGGGCGAAGCCGGGGGCGGGCCGTTAGTCTCTATATATAAAAATGAATCCCTATTTCCCTTGGTCACGGCATCATGCGTGAACGGGTAGACCGATTTTAATTCGGCTTTCACTAATGGAAAGAGGGATAAACGGGGAATGTTCTTATATATAAAAATTGCATCCCGGGCAAAGCCGGTCGGGCGGGTCGCTAGTCAGTAATAAATTACGTAATAGTTTTTGACGTTGTTTCTCTATTTTAAGACGTCTATTGCAAATCCGTGATTATTTCAGAAATCTTGTCCTGATCACTTAGAATATGGTAATGAGGAATTTATGGGAAATGGTTAAATCGATGAAGACTAAATGAAAGAGGTAAAGACAATTATTTTTATGAAGTCTTCAAGTATGGTGTAAATGAAACATTATGGTTTGTATTAATTCGAAGTGCGCAGTAGACCCTAAAGTCGAGGTGCGGCGAGGGGTTACTTAAATAAACCCCTCCTCACATTGGTACATTAAGTATGACTTACGTTTATGAATTAAATTTAATGTGCGTGTATGATAATCAGTTGGTTTGGTAGAATCACGTTGCTGCCTCGATGAGTCTCGCCTAATGTTTGCTCATTTTCTTTGAATTAATTACAATTGATACGTACGTTGTTGTATTACGTAGAGCATGTTCGGATGGTAAAAATATAAAATTCAAATAAACTACAAATATTTTGACGAACCCTTTGGATGAGTGGTTAGGGTGCCTTATTCTAGGGTTCCCGGGTTCGATTTTTGGCAGGGTCAACTTTGAAAAATGAATTTTTCATATTTGGCCCTGGTCTGGATTTGGAAAGTAGTGGCAGGGCTCACTGCGTTTCGCAATCATTTGGGCAGCCGTCTGGCGGCAGTAACCACCTCCATACAGAAGATCATCGTGAAATAACAGCACGTGTGCTGTTGTGTTTCGGTAAGTGAGTAAAGGATGCCAGAGCCCATTTCCCTATCCCCTCCTAATCCCTTATTATTAATCTTACTGTAGTCGGCAGTGCACTTGCAGCAGCTTTGGCGTTGTATGTGTTATAGGCGACCGTAGCCACCTACCATCAAGTGGACCGTCAGCCTGTCTGCCGATCTTAACATAAAAAAAATAATATGTTGGTACTACCTTATGGTACTACATAGTAACTAATTCTACTGATTTTTTTGGGACATCGCCTGCATACTCCTGATTATAGCATGAGTTGGATATGTCAATTAAAAAAGTATAATTAATTTTGAAGTAGTATTATGGTATTCGACAGAACATACCTACTTATTATATAATGGTGTGTGAAATACATAATTTCTTGTTTAATAGTTAATGATCGATTGAAGAAGAAAATTGAAGACATATTTGAAGATTTATTAGCCGACTTACTATCGATGCGACAGCGACAATTCAAGCTGATGATTGCTAGAAGCTGACAATTCTTTGAAATGCTATTTTCTGAAGCAATAGTCGTCAGGGTTTAGCATAGGCTGCTACTCAAAGGTCCTGTCACAAGCAACTCTAGGTAAATGCAAGTGCGCTGCCGACATTGATAGAACAAATAATTTGAAAGAAGCTCAGGCAATTACACCCTATACTTAGATAGCGGAACACAAAAGCAAACGTGGTATAATATTTAGAGTGGTCTTCTTTAAGAGGGTGGTTACTGCCATCAAGTGAACTGCCAAGTTTATAACTGCTGAATGCAGTGTGCCACGCCACTAACAAAACACCTATATAGTACATGTGTCAGACCTACTTTTACATACGTGTAAATGATTAGAGAACTTTGAAAACAAGAACTTACACCAGAAATAACACTGCAAGGGTGCCAAAGTCACCCAGTTAAAGAATATTTCTTGTTTTCGCTCATGCGCAGTTTGAAGCAACTTTGTCCCGTATGTATGACGCAATGATAATCTCAAACAAAGTCTGAGATTAATGTGCCTACCGCGCCGCACCACCAGTTACCATTGTGAGCAGGCTGCCGAATTGATATAGCTGAATAAACACCCACGTTTTTGTGCTTTTTCTTATTTTTCTCCCAATTTAAACAGACAAAGGAACGGAATTGACCTAATTATATTTGGAAATTTATTAATAAAAATAGTTTTTTGAAGAGTAAGGAATCCTTTTAATTTTAATTTTAATTTTATGTATTTGTTCTTGCCATTTCCTTTTAATCATGTCAAGGTCAGCAGCGTCTTGCAACTCCATAAGTTCTGTTAGGCGGTAGTAGCCATCCCCTTACAGAAGATCACCATGCATTATCAACAAATACGTCGTTGTGTTTCGCTGCTTGGGCAAGAAATGTCCGGCATTTCTTACTCAGGCCATTCTCCTATCTCGACATTGCCTTTTGTCCTTTAGCCCATCAAACTGTCAACGCATTTATAAGCCCTGGCTTTGTTTATGTGTTAATTGTTGTTAAGTTCATTGGCGAAGGTATCACCTACCAAGAAAATTATTTCATCCCACAGTTGTAAACTTGGGAGTCCACCTGGCAACAACTATTCGTTTTAGTGCAGAAATGTTTGGACTAGTACGCTAAACGTTTTTCTCGAGTCCATCAAACCCCTGATGATGTACTGTCTCTAACACATTAAAAGAAAGAAATACCGCTCAATATATAATACTTGTTAACGGCTACTCGCACGCCAAGCAAAAACCCTTTGCAAAAATACCGAAGGGATTTAAATAAAAAAATAAAGAGCTTAACTCTTTTCGATTTGTATTAACATTAGGAGGGTCATTTGTTAACTTTTTTTATTTCCTTTACAAACTGTTTTCCCTCATTTACATATTCAAGGCAATACTTTATGGAAAAGATATGTGTTTTTTTGTTGAGTTTTGACCTTCTAACTCTACTAAGATCGATTGTTTTACATTCGAAGAGAAGTTATGAAATGATTTGCAAGATGAAGAAGTTCTATTCCGAGTAATATGTTTTAATCTATATAATTATAAAAATGAATTCCTATTTCCATTGGTCACGGCATCACGCGTGAACGGGTAGACCGATTTTAATTCGGTTTTCGCTAATGGAAAGAGGGATAAACGGGAAATGTTTTAGGGTATATAAAAATTGCTAGTATATATATAAAAATGAATCCCTATTTCCCTTGGTCACGGCATCACGGGTGAACGGGTGGACCGATTTTAATTCCGTTTTCGCTAATGGAAAGAGGGATAAACGGGGAATGTTCTTATATATAAAAATTGCACTCCGGGCGAAGCCGAGGCGGTCGTAAATATATATAAATAAAAATGTGTCGCTAAATTTATGTATTGCTAAGAGCCGCGATCCCGAACGATTACACCAATTTGGCTATTTTTTGTAAATATTCGTTGAAGTCAGAGGAAGGTTCTTATGGGCGGAATAATTGGAATTTTTGGAATTCCAATTATTCTCTTGCCGGTGAAGCCGTTGCCGGTTCGGTTGAAATTAAGGAAAAAAATAAAACAAATTAAAGTTTAAGCAAATGAAACACAAACATAAATGCTAAAATTATTATTAATTTAAATAAATAGAATTTTTTAACTCAAATAGAAGCTCTTACTTCTCGTGTCAGACGTCTTTTAAGACTCTATGTGGTTCTGCAGACACTGGTACTCTTAAAATGGTTTACACTTCACTTTGTCAGTCTGTAGTGACATATTGTATACCCATTTGGGGTGGGGCAGACAGGACATCGCTTCTGAAGTTGGAGACAGCTCAGAGGGCTGTTTTAAAGGTTATGCTTCGTAAACCCATCAGCGAACCTACTAGCGAATTGTACAATGTTGTACAGTTTCTAGCTGTCAGGCAACTTTTTGTACTGCGTTCCATGTTACGTAAACACCCGACTGTTTTACCTATAATTGTACCAGACAGTTCTAGACGAGCCAAAGCAAGCTGCACTAAGGTGGCCTTGTAAGACCTTCTTTGCCTCAGCTCCAAACTTTACATTTCCATTGATAAAATTTTAAATATTAATAAACTTAACAAATTTGAATTAAAGGTTAAGATTACTAATTGGTTTCCCGCCCTAAATTATGATGATACAGAGCAGTTGATATATGACAAGTGTATGTATTAATTGTATTAAATGAAATCAAATTAACGCAAATTGCATTTATGTTTTTTTTTATGTTATGTCGACAGACAGGCTGACGGTCCACTTGATGGTAGGTGGCTACCGTCGCCTATAACACAAACAATGCTACAGGTGCTGCAAGTGCGCTGCCGACTACAGTAGGATTAAGGATAAGGGATTAGGAGGGGATAAGGAAATGGGCTCTGGCATCCCTTACTCACTCACCGAAACACAACAGCACGTATATGCTGTTATTTCACGGTGGTCTTCTGTAAGGGGGTGGTCACTGCCGCCAGGCGGGCTGCCCAAATGGCTGCGAAACGCAGTGTGCCCTACCACTACTTTTCAAATCCAGACCAGAGTCAATTTTGAAAATTACATTAAAATTTCCAAACTTGACCCCGCCGGGAATCGAGCCCGGGGCCCCTGAGACGTTAGGCAAGCATCCTTGCCACTCATCCAACGGGCCGTCGTATTTATTTACATAACTATGTCATTTATACATATATCATGCTTATATACATTACATATTTATATATTTATTTATTTCGTACAAGTACTTTTTGTAATGATTATACTTTCAAATACCTAAGTTGTGATTGTAAGCAGCACGATTGTATGCACTTTCTCTCGAGATACAAGTGTCGAGCCTAGTTCGGGAGTTACAGAATTCCTTATTAAAATTTGCATCCACTAATAAAATGTTTAATTAAGCTTGTAATTTATTGTAAAATTATACTGAAATAAATAAATAATTATGATTATTATTATTAATTAATAGTGACGACAGTAAAGCCTAACTCAGTACTAATTATGCGATCTGTTGATCAGTCAGATCGGAGAACAATTTCGGAAATAATGGCTAAATCGATTAAAGTACTAGAACAAGAGAACAAACCGAAAAGATCAAAAGTAAACTGGTTATTCAAATGTGTTCCTGCCCACAATAATACTCATTGCAAATAATAATTGAGTTCAAATTGAACTTTGTACAAAGTCTATTCGAAGACCATTTTTCCGATCTGTATTGCCTTTTAAATCCGTTTTTTTTTTTTTTTTTTTTTTTTTTTTTTTTTGTAACAGAATCAAAGAAATGGCAATATAAAAAAAGAGTTTTGTAAGGCCTAGGCTCAAGCAATTTGTCAATGTCCATGATAATTTTGACAAATCGAAGAAAAATAGTGATTTCTACAGTTAAAAATCTTATATATAAAAATGAATCCCCATTTCTCCTGGTCACGGCATCACGCGTGAACGGGTAGACCGATTTTAATTCGGTTTTCGCCAATGGAAAGAGGGATAAACGGGGAATGTTTTAGGGTATATAAAAATTGCACGCCGGGCGAAGCCGGGGGCGGGCCGCTAGTTAAGAAATAAAGATAAACTAGTCAATTTATTGTATAGGGTACAATAATTTACCAAATTAAGTCCTACTGTAGCATTCCAAACTATGTTACTGACAAAAATGAGTGAAAATTATTTGTCTTTAAGATTTTTTGAAACTAGCTCGAAACATACTGGGGCAGTAAGCGGTCCAGGATCTACAAAAAAGGGGAAGCGAATGTTTTTCGGGGGGTTCTACACAGAATACGGCGGGAAAGTGGCACTGAGCTATTATATACTGACGTACCCACAAATTGGCCCGCCAAACGCCCTGCTCCCGTCGCGGCCCAGGGACACGTCCGCCTGTCTGTGATAGCGGTTTCACGCGCCGCGCTGCACTGCCTCGCTACCGCTGGAGGTTTCTGTCTGGGATACTGCACAAAACATCATAAAAACATCATAAGGCATCGTGCATTACAAAAATTCCAGGTCCCAGAACGCTTCCGGTACCTCTTCAGTGTATGCGCTTTAGATTTCATTATATATACAAACTTTCCGTGAAAAATTATCTAACTAAAAGTGAAAAGCGCATCAAAATATGTTGAGTGGTTTAGGAGTAGTGTTTGTTTCATTTCAATCGGTTTAAGAGTTACTCGCTATAGCGAATAAAAGGTGCGGGGGTAAGCTAGTTTATACTATATAATAATAAGGAAGAGCAACTAGGGACTAGATTTGTTACAGGTTTCTTCCCCGTGGAAAAGGCTTTTCAAATCGGTGCTAGATTCATTTACTTAAATTATTCCGTTTAAGGGATTCACTGAGGCAAATGACATTTACTATAGAACTTGCTGGCGGCGGATCCAATTCAACAGGCCTAGAAATGGTGTTTTTTTGTTTTTACCATTAGAACATTACACAAAAATTTTTTTTTATTAATACAATTTTTTAATCTGATATTAACTTATTAATAGGTACAGGATTCATATGCGTGCAATAAGCCGTTTTCGAGAGAATTTTCAATAAAGGTCAAATTCTTCTTGTGTTCTAACTTTTTTTGTGGAGTTTCTATTAATTTAACGAAAATTCTAATTAATACAATTGATTCTTCACATGTTTAAATATAATATATATTTAAAGCAATTGTCTTGTCTATTTCTTGTAACATCTTCATTAAACAATGGATATTTTTAGTATTTAGCGTTTGTCTCCCCCTTAAAGATCTATTACTCTTATAAATTTATAGCTATGTAATGTATATCTACAAATAAATAAATATCAAAACAGATATCAGGATTGTTGTCCTTTCGCAAACACTCTTCGAAAGAGTATTTTCAAATGCAATTTTTCTTTGAATCCTATCATCCCAGTTAAGAACTACTTTATTCGCTGTACTAAGAAACGGTTGACGCCTAATTGCAACAGGACACGAAACCGGAGTGTCAGTAAATTAAAAACACTGTACATGGCATTTTATTTATAGTTGACGCGTTGTAAACGAGAGGAATCTGTAGTCGGTAGTAAGTTTGTGGATCTCGGCGCGGGCGCTCGTCCCATATGCCACTACGCAGACATATCCACATTTACGTTTGAACGTAAAACGCGGTTTTCATGTCGGACTTTTTTCCCTGTGAATTCGGGATTTTTGTGTTATCGATGTGTTAGGATTGAGTTGAAATGGTGTTCTGTTATTTCTCGTGTTTACCACCTTTCGGATGTTACTCTGGTGTTATGTATGTATGGATTTTTCAGCATAATAATCTTGATATTACATATTAATAAATTCGTATAGGTAAGTCGAATTGAAGCTAAATTATTAATAGAAATATGCATGAGAGGTTTTCCAAAGAATATCATCGGCTATTATAATATTTAAATATTTATATAAATTCATAATAATTCATATTCATATTTCAATTATAATTCATATTTCGTTGATGAAAGTGAGAATAATTTCTAATCGAAAAATTCAGAGAGTACATTCATTTTAAAGTACAAGACCCTGGTAAATTTAAATGATGATCATAAGAGTTTCTTGGAGAAACCTCTAATTGATAAATAAATATTTTGAATTTGAATTTTTGAATTTGAACATAACACATTTTTGTGTTTTTAACATATAAATGTTGATAAATCCATTAATGTTATGGCTTAAAAAAAAAGAAAGAAAAACTCAACGAGCAGTTGAAAGTATTCCAAAGAAAATTTTGACTAGGGGATGACTCAGAACCATCAGTTACCTAATGGTGTTATTCTCGAATTTGAGGAATTAGACTCAGACACATTTTATGTCAAACTGGTGAAACTATACCTACCTGTGTGACAGTCTATGATAAGAAAAACTATTATTATGTGCTCAATTAATGTTATGTCTTTAAAAAAAAAAAAAAAACTCAACGAGCAGTTGAAAGTATTCCAAAGAAAATTTTGACTAGGGGATGGCTCAGGACCATCAGTTATTCTCGAATTTGAGGAATTAGACTCAGACACCTTTTATGTCAAACTGGTGAAACTATACCTACCTGTGTGACAGTCTATGATAAGAAAAACTATTATTATGTGCTCAATTAATGTTATGTCTTTAAAAAAAAAAAAAAAAAACCCAACGAGCAGTTGAAAGTATTCCAAAGAAAATTTTGACTAGGGGATGACTCAGGACCATCAGTTATTCTCGAATTTGAGGAATTACACTCAGACACCTTTTATGTCAAACTGGTGAAACTATACCTACCTGTGTGACAGTCTATGATAAGAAAAACTATTATGATGTGCTCAACAACTTCAGCACTGGTGCTAACAGATTTAAACAGATACTTTTGGTTAATTTGAATCTGTTGAGGTACGTCCAAAAGCCTCCACGTCTATTCAAAACTGGTCCTTACAAATTGATAGCATTCAGTGGAACTTAAGATACCTTAAAAGCTCCTTGAAATCCTGAAAAAGTTGAGACTCGATAATAATGTAATAAGTTTGTTTATATCAGTTTCCATATTTTACCACCATAAATTATGAAAAAACCAAAATCTTTGAAAAAGATTCAACATTTTTAATGAATAAAAATAACAACAATTTATTTATTAACATTTAAGAAATTAAATTTAAGATTAAAACTAAATTTAAGAATTTAATTCTTATTGCAAATTGTAAATAAGAATATAGATCGGATCTTTGATATATTTAAGACAAGAACTAACGTCAGACCGAACACGATTTTTACCAAATCGAGCGCAACCTACTAACCTATGAATTAAGGTGCAATTTTGCACAACAAATTTTTGTACCTTCTCGGAGATCACTGAACAGAGTTAAAATTGGAAGGATTTTCTTAAGTATCGTGAAAAATATTAAAAAAGAAATAAAAGTAGCCGGTTAAAACTTTAGTACAGAACTTGAGTTAATTGATAAGCTTATTAAATAATTTAGTTGTCGCTGAAAATAGTTATTACTTTGACACGAAAGCTTTTTTGGGCTGTAATTTACTATTTTTTTTTCTCAGATTTTTTTTTTGTATAAATCTACACGATAAATTATAAATCTAACTTTCAATTTGTACTCTAACAAGTCAAATTAGGCGAAGAAAATAACGTTAGTCCTTGCATTAAGACACTGGTTAACTTCGTATGCAAACAAATGGGGAAGCTGTGAACTAATTGACCATTTTTTTCACTGATATAATTACTACAAGTGAAATAGCGAAACAGTTATTTATCCATTAAATAGGTTTTTAAAAGAAACACTTTTAATATAAATTTGCTTTCACCAGGGTTTCGGAAGAAAGTAGCCAAGATAATGGCGATCCTGAGAAGAAAACCCGAAAGAATCTCAGGATACCATTTTTTTTGTCATATTAAAAATGACAAAATACCATAATAAAAAACTAATATAACCGTTTCATCATTTCTAGTACACTCTAATAACCCTTATATGTAGATAATATAACCCCTTATATGTAGACGATAAAATATTTACAACTCTTAATTCCCCTATTTTTTTAAAGTTATTATTTAAGTGTTAAGTATACTATTTTTTTTAAATATATAAAACGTTTATACATTCGCACTGATATATTTTTTCTGCACTATAAACACTATAAACAACATAATAACACTATAACCTTCGTTGTTCTTCCATTGGTGAAAACCGTTTTCCTTAGATGGCTTAGAAGAAATTAGCGGAGAAACAGACAGTGACATTATTTTATGTATAACTAGCGTTCCGCCTCCGGCTTCGCCCGGGATGCAATTTTTATATATAAGAACATTCCCCGTTTATCCCTCTTTGCATTAGTGAAAGCCGAATTAAAATCGGTCTACCCGTTCACGCGTGATGCCGTGACCAGGAGAAATAGGGATTCATTTTTATATATAACATATAGATAAGTATAGATATAGCTGTTTGTATTGACGAATTTAAATTTAAAATCAATATACATTTATTAGTTTTGGAAAATTGGAAAACGACGGAACCGACCAAAAAAATATTTTCAACTCATTACTGCTTCATGAAAATATTAAAATTGGTTTTTTACATAATTATCTAGTTAGAAAAAGAGCTAAGTATAATATTAGGTCAGCAATTATAAAATTTATACAATGATATAATATCAGAAATAAATATAAATCCATTATAAATTTAGATTGACAGAGTAACCAGCCTCTCAGTATCTTCTATTTAATTTCAAGGTTAAACAGACCATATATTAAGAGTAATCCATACTATATCATGGCAGGGTCAAATAAGTAGATTGATTGAACAAGTGCATGATTTATAATTTAGCTAGGCACTGTGTCACACTGTGTCGCGTATCGACAAAATTATACAGGCTGTTTACTTATATAAATTACAGGTGTGACAATTTGAACAGTTATTGTTGGGTTATGGGAAGCAATGAAAGATATAATTTGAAATAAATGATATTATTTAATTAGTCAATATTTGGTTTAGCGGGATTTATTATTCTCTACTAAGAAGCGCAGTCAGAACAGAACAAAATCATAAAACCACAAAGGCAAATTCATAAGGCTCTTGTATGAAACAAACAAATATATATTGTATTAAACTTAATGTTTATATGTGTGAAAGAGAAAGATTCTCAATCTACTTGTTAAAGTGAGAGAGGTTTATTTTGATATATGTATTCAAACGGTTATTTTATTAGTTACACTTTAAATATTTATGTCGCAGTCGGATTGTGGAATCCGACTTATTACATTACGGCTAGCTGCTTCTCTCTTGGGCTGTTATGTCGTGGAGGTGGATAAAGTGCTTTGTTTTTGTAAAAAACTGTAAATTAATTATTCGATCACATTCTGCTATTTATTGTAAGCGCCTTCAGCTCATCATTGTAAAGTGTACGTTCAAATCTCCCTTCGGATAGAAGGCGCCCATAAGATCATTCAAATCTTATGCTGCATCGCTGAAGCTTAGTCGATGAGCTTAAGCAATTAAAATTATTTTATATTATTATTTTTTTAATAAAAATGTTATTCAACCACTAATATTTTAAGATGAAATTTTTAGTCACGTCATTTAAAGTAGGTACTCTGGCTTTGCTAAAAAAAATCATCCTGTAAAAATCACAGACAACAAACACGGTACTCAACTACCCAGGCATGTATCTAGTTAGAGGAAGTGTCAAATTTAACAGGTATTAGGTCCCCTATGCGTGCGACCCCGGATTATCGGGGACCCCAAATTGTTTTGGGTTAGGTCTTGCATCTGATTTGTGCGAATTTGTATGTTTCTAGTAAGTGGAGGGGTCAAAACATATTTGAGCTCTTTTCTTTGATAAGGCAAATTCAATTAATTTGAATTAATTAATTTTGACCTTCCTTTGAAAGCTACTTTTGAAATTAAAATTATGTAAAATTGCTAAAAATTACCGTGATTCGAAATATGTGCATTCATTTGCTTCTTTTTAAGAAAGAATCAAAAATAAATCTGAAAGAAGTTTTTATTAGTGACAGAGCGCACTGCGTTCCGCAATCATAAATTAGATAGACCATCTGGCAGCGGTAACCACACCCTTACAGAAGACCACCGTGAAATAACAGCGCAGACGCTGTTGTGTTTCGCAGAGTGAGTAAGATGCCAGAGCTCATTCCATATCCTTACTTACCACTAAGTGGACCGTCAGCTAATTGTCGACGACCAATATCTATACAGTCGTGTCTGTACATTAAATACATATAAAAATAGCACTGTACACGTTGTACCTACTTATGTTACCGAGGTCAATAAATAGTTTTTGGAATTTTTTTCGTTTGTCTGTGCGTTTGTGCACGCTAATCTCAGGAACAGATTTGAATGCAGTTTTCACTTATGTAATGTAGCAAGCTTCCCATAACATTTAGGTTTTTTTAATTCCAATCGGTTCACAAATAAAAAAGTTATGCGATATTTCGTATACGCGGGAAGGTCATATGGTCATAGTAAATGACCATATATACTAGCTTTTAACATTTAGCAATTACTAAATTTATTATTGATTACTGTAGAATTTCCTTTTTTTCGCGCCTTTTCTCTCAATAGAAGCAGTGCATTATGTATTTTATATGTATATATATATATGAATGTGTATGTGTGTATATATGTGTATGTCTGTATATGTGTATGTATATAGTAATTTATAAAGTAAGTTTGTATGGTGTCCAATGAGTCACATACGGTGCTGACTGAAAATCAGCGCTGTAGGTGTTTGTCAGCACCTCAGCACAATGCTAAGCCAGTATCCGATTCGCTGCCGCGAGGACACACACACTTTTTTTAATTATTATTAATTTCTTCTCTGTTCTTGTGCATAATGTGTCTTTCGTGCAGTGAATAAAAGTCTTTCTTTCTTTCTTTCTTTCTATTACAATTAAAATTGTAATATGGTAATAGTATCGTATCCTTTTTATAATTATTTGTGTAGCCAAAAAGAATTATTTCTATGTATGATTAAGCCCATTAGATTCATTTATTGTTGACAAATTACTTAAAATGTCTAGTTTTCACTTTAATTTTTATAAACGACCGTAGAGAATCATTCATTATGCGCGAGTTGAAAAATTTGTAA
Source organism: Bembecia ichneumoniformis (assembly GCA_910589475.2). Taxonomy (NCBI): domain Eukaryota; kingdom Metazoa; phylum Arthropoda; class Insecta; order Lepidoptera; family Sesiidae; genus Bembecia; species Bembecia ichneumoniformis. The sequence continues at coordinate 1,710,042 of OU342537.1, read as the reverse complement.
AATAATACAATTTGAGTGAAGGCCGGTCGCGAGTTTTTCGGGCACGTGTTGACTAATGCGTGTAAACTCGATTCGTCGTTTAGGCTTAGGCCGCACTACGGTTTTTTTTCCAGCGAGCGATTACCGCTACGACCGCGAAACCGCTCGAGACGCACACACTACGACTGAAAACCGCGAAACTGTCCGCGATTTTCATAGTTTGAAGATGGATTTCAATAGAGCAGTATGTATTGTTGCTAACAAATAGAAAATGAAGAAGTCATCGCAAATTTTAGTCAACGCTAATATTGAGCGCATCCACTCATTAGCCGTATATTTAAGAAAGGTTTGTGTCATAATAAATCTGCTAATATTATAAAGCTGAAGAGTTTGTTTGTTTGTTTGATTGAACGCGCTAATCTCAGGAACTACTGGTTCGAATTGAAAAAATATTTTTGTGTTGGATAGTCCATTTATCGAGGATGGCTGTAGGCTATATAACATCACGCTACGACCAGTAGGAGCGGAGCTTCAATGAAAAATGTTGCAGAATCGGGAAAATTTATCCCTTTTGAGACCTTCGTTAAAGTTACGTAAATATGATTTATGACGGAATTGTTCCCCTTTAAAAGTTCTAAAAAAAAGTCCGTGACAGCATATGTGTATCTTTTAAGGTTGACTCACTATAACCTTTTTTATGGTGATCAAATTTGTTCTAAAATAATGCATTTTTAGCGAAGGCGTTTTTATAAACATGATGTTAATCCTTATCGAAATAAATGCGTTATTCATTAAAAGTATTTAATTTTGAACAATGTTGTCCTTGGCATTTGATTTCAATGAATATCTTAGGAGATATCTTAAATTAAAAAGTACGCCGGAGAAAATAAATTGAAGCGGTCTCGCACCAACGCGACGCGAACGACGGGACTCGCTTGATGCAGACGCAAGCCTTATGTTACACATTTATATTTTTCATTTTTCAACGCGACGAAGTCGCGGCTACAAGCTAGTATCATATATTAAAAGAACATCCGGACAAATTTCCCATTACTATCGGATGTCAGTTGCCAACTTCGATAAAATTTTACTATAGTTAACGCATAGTGTGTGTGCACCGACTAATTTCTATGGATTACAATTTGCTAAGGTTTTTATCCGCGAGCCATTTTGTAACATTTCACGGTTTTAAAATCAGTCGCGGGAAAAAATCGCAAGTGCGGTCCCGTGTATTAGTTTTCTTGACAGCTGTTTAGCCGTAGTGCTGCCTTAAGGCTTAGTCAGATTTGCCATTTCAATTACTTCGTTAGAATAAAAAAAAACGGGACAAGTGCGAGTTGAAATCGCGTGAAGAGGGTTCCGTACGATGTTACCTATCCGCACAATATTGAGTGATTTACCATGTTATTTTAATATGATGGAATTATTATAGGTTTTTCTATAATCTGTAAGTAGAAACAAAATTTAGGTTCAGTAGTTTCGGAGATAAGGGGGGGGGGGGAATGGTCGGACAGACGGACACACGAGTGATCCTATAAGGGTTCCGTTTTTTATTCGGACGTACGGAACCCTAAAAAGTATTACACAAATTTAAGGTGCCGTGTTTAACATTGTAAAAGTATCGGCTGCATACTCGTAATCGCAAAGTCTATAACAGACAGAAGTCCAAAGATATAAACATCATTACACTTCATTAGAATAACTACCACTTAACATAGATATTAATCTAACGTTTGTAGATTATAATGATAGAGAAGTAGGGCGCTTGTTGACTAGACGAGTCAGACATATTACAATTCACCGCGTCCTTGACCTTTGGAGTACCGTTTCTATACCATACCAAGTACCTACTAATAATGGTATAAGGAAATCGTCTATTTAGTGTTTATGTCGCATGAACATTTAAGAAAATTCTCTTTTTTAAATTAAATATTCATAATATTGAAATTAGGCAAATCATGTCCATCCCACGTGTTTTTTGACATTGTTATAAAATCTTAAAAAAATAATTGCTTTAATATTCTATAGATGGAAAGTATTTCTTGTTTACTATATTTAAATACAATGAGTAAATTGCAGTTAAGTCTATGTCATAAGCAACGCAGTTATAACTTACTACAACGAAATTCATTAAAAAGTTAATGAAATTCGTTAAGTTAGTCTGACAAAAGCGTAGCAAAGAGTAAATGTCGACACACACGGTCAGTTAAACTGATCAGTTGAACTGACTTACATCCAAAAACTGACTGTTATCCGAACAGCCAGACCAAAAATTTACCGCATTTTTCGGGCGCACCGTAATCCGTTTCAATTGATCAGTTAAACTGACAGTCAGTGGCCCCTTTTAAGAGAATAACTAATGTAAGTAATTAATTAAAATAATATACAGACAATCTTCTGTGAATACATTCTACCACTGATACATGTCTAGGAAAAGGAAATATTGTCCAAAATTTATTATTTAAAATATGTTATTATTAATTCCCGTTACGTGGGGTTGGCTTTCTTAATCTTTCGGCGCACTTCACTTCTCTGGTAATCATCGTCATCTGTAAGGCCAAGCTTTTGCATGTCCTTCCGGACATTTGTCATTCAGGTAGGTCGGTCTACCTTTACGGTCTACCTCTTCCTCTATGGATAACATGTCCGTACCACGTTATCCTGGATTCTGTAATCTCAGTAACAGGCGTCACTTTGAAACTATTATGATAATAAATTTTAGTAATTAATAATAAATAATTGATAAGTTTAATAATTATTTTTATTAATAAATAGCTGAGTCCGCAACTTCGTACGCGTGGTAGTATTCGGTATTTCTAAACCGATTAGAATGAAACAAACATTAAATTACGAGATCTTACTACATCAGTGAAAACTGTATTCAAATCAGTTAAGCCGTTTCAGAGAATAGCGTGCACAAACGCACAGACAAATAAACAAAAATGCAACGTGTACAATTTTTTTTTTTAAATCTTTAATGTACAGACATTGTTATTTTATGATTTTATTATACGTATAGATAAAGATAATGATTAAAAAACTAATTTAAAAATATTATTAACTAATTAGAACTGTTTTGAAAGGTTTGAAAGGAGTCAAATGGCTTATTTATACTACCCAGCCAGCATAATCATTGTTATCTCGAAAAATAAACTCGGGAAGCAGTTACGTAAATTCAATAAAAATAATAGTCACTCGTTTCCGTTTTCAAAATAATTTAATGGCTCACTCTTGTGGATACAATAAAGATAATTCTGCTTTAACTCTGGATGTTTTGTGTGGGTGCAGCTTGAATGATATATGTAGCTTCCATGGAGAGCTGTACGGAAAGTTTACAATATTAGGCGGATACAGGAGAAGAGTCTTTTTTTTTATTAAATCAAGGTAGCGCTTGACCACTATCTCACCAGATGTGAGGTGCAGATGCGGACAAAGGTGGACCAGTAAATGCCCTACCCTTTGAAGTTTTGAAGACCCCGAGGTTGTAGTCCTGTGGGAACACAAACGCAGGCAATGAGTTCCACTCCTTAGCAGTCCGAACAAGGAAGGTGGAACTGAAACGCTTCGTGCGTGATCGAGGAACAAAATAAATAAAATAAAAAACTTAATAATTCATTTTATTTTATCGTGCAAACTTTATATCTAAGCATTGGAAGATATAAAAGTGTTTTATAGTTCTCCACCCGTTTACTCTGGTGAGTAATAATAACAAGCTGAAGTGCAGTTAATAATAATGAAATCATAATCTTTTTTATGGTTTTTTTAGTAAGAAACAGTAGGTATAAAAGTTAACAAATTTTTTTTTTACAAAATTATAACATTTTCTTCGTTCTTGATCTGATTTCTGCACAACTTATTCGCCCGAATATAAGGTTAAGTAATAATCTATGCAATCCAACTCTGTCTGAAACTTTTTTCGGGTTTTCTGTAGTTTGCTGCAGGTTTACTGTGACCTACCGTGACCACACGTAAGCATACAGCATTATAGTAAGTTTAATCCGGTAACAAGTATAAATATACTTTTACTTAAAATTAAAGTAAATTTATATGTATTACTATAAATAATAATATAAATTTATTTCTATTTAATAAATAATAATTTCACACAATTCACTTCCCACTGTATATTCTCGCTGTTTTTATTTGTCGAAACGTTATTAATTCTTTATTGTCATCTATTCAGGATCCACTATGCAATTTATCCTCTGCAATCACTTTATTATCTTCTCTTATGATCTTTTGGCAATTATATGGGTGTAATAATACTCCATAGGTAGTATGTAAAGGAATGTCCTTAATTCTAAAATTACCCTATTTATATACAGTTTTTACAGTGGCGCAACGATAGATATTAGGTATGCGACGACGTATACCTGTATATGAGGCAGCAAAACCGTGGTGTGCGCGTAATGTTTGCTTGTATACGCGCGCGCACACTCCGCAGCGATGCGACAATATAAATATGGGCCGCATAAGTATTTTGCCCGCCGACACCGTGGAGACAAAATCTCGTCGAGAAGCCAATGAATATCGTTGAAATTCCGAAGCGTAGGCTGTGACGGTTGCTGCTGGCCCCCATTAATCCTCCGTCGTGAATCCAGTCATAGTGGTCAAATAAATATACAAAAGCACGCTGATAAACAGCTCTTTTAAAAGCTATTCCAATTTATCAGCAGTCGTCACAGTCAACGCTTCAGAGTTCTCCACGGCGTCGGCGGTGCAAAAGGGCAAGATACCTACGTGGCCCATATATATATTGTCGCGTTGCTTCGGAGTGTGCGCGCGCGGATACAAGCAAACATTATGCGCACACCGCGGTTTCGCTATTTGAGGCAACAGGCATATAGTCCGGTGGAAATTTTAAAAAAAACCACGGTTAACGGCATTTAGTGAAACTTTTTGCCACCGGGTCTTTTTAGACTAATTCGACCCTGCTGAACACGATTCTGCCCGGTGTCATCCCCTTCCCCGCTCCCTTCCCCCCTTTCCTGTCCAATTTCTTTTATGAAGACCACGATATCTTTTATGAAGCACGATGTTATATTGATGTGAACAAGTAAGGGATTCCTAAGCCTATTCTCCAAAGGATCATTGCCTTTGCAAGTATCTACAGTAGTCCAAACGACTCATCTAATGGTCTTCTTGCGCGCGAGGCATTAACATTGAAAAAGCAAACATATACATACAACTTTTAAAAGTTTTCTTCGGTATTAACTAGGTCTAATTATGCCGTATATAAATCGTTATCAAAGCGAGCAATAAAACTAGTCGGATCTGTAATAAGTGTTCGTCAATTAAGCATTCCTAGCACTACAACTGTCGGAATGTTGCAACTGCATCAATTGCGGCTAATAGATCTCCAGGATTATCTTTCATATCTCGTTTAGTAATTTAACTTGCTCTATTACGTAGGCATTCGTTCAAGATTGCAGTAATGGGCACTCTGCGGTGTTCAATATTTAATCGAAATTAAATTGCACTGTACTTATTATATTGTTTCGGGATGTATTTATGGTCTTCTAAAATAAAAATAAAACACATCAAGGTATGAAACATGAAATAGCTATCCATTCCTGGCTTCGCGCAGATACGATATTCTTTATATTATTATTAAATAATAATAATAATAATAATAAGGGATATATAGGGATCAAGGGACAGATACAGAAGGCGGTACTTCTTGACACGGCACGCATTGTCAGGAGGTTCCTCACTCTGCAGCCCTAACCACCGGTAGCTTGGGCCTTGCCCCGCTACTAGTGGACACCTAATTTTAAATTTTTTATAATATTTATTGTTTTTATATACACATATATATTGTAAAAAATTTAAAATTAAGAAAAGAAATAAATAAATGAATAATAATAATAATAGTTTATTTGCTGAATGCAGGTTTACAGAACATAGACGTACAACTACATAGATGTAGGTTTACAGACCAAATTACATTATTAATTTGGTCGCTACATTCTGCCCTTAAGGCGTGCAAATATGTATTATAATTTAAAACATAATTATAAAATAAATATAGAAAATTATAAAAATACATTATGCCACGAATTAATCACATTATTGGTCATTTAATTAGTTATTTTGCCTTGTCAATAAAATATTCTTTAAGGCTGTAAAAACACTTTTCTATTAGTCATTGGGACGGATTTCTCTTCAACAAATTTATGGGAACACTCTTGAAGGCATCGGGCAATTTGTTAAAGATGGGTTTGCTCTTGACCAGGATCTATCCATGTAGGAAGGATGAGGCCGACGATGGAGCGAGTTCACCCAGAAGATGCCTATTCACTCGAACCTTGAAAATATTTGGGTTATATGAGCTTGGAAATACAGACGCCGGCAGGGAGTTCTAATCCTTAGCAGTGCGCATTATAAAATATGTTTTAAAGCGCTTGGTACTAATTAGAGGGATTTCAACAGCTGTACGTCTGCATGTCCGATAGAAGAAAGGAGAAGGCGGTATTATCTCATGCAGTTCTCGAGCACACTCTCCGAAGTACATCACACAGACAGGCAACTTTGCGTCTATGTGCCAGGCCCTGCAAACTTTCACTATTATATATTTATATTATTTATATAATTACTTCATTTGTCTCTTCAAAAATAATATAAAAAAGTCCATCCTAAAAATAGTATTTTCTCTAAATAACTTTTTGTAATAAAAACATACATAAACTTATGATGAATCTTAACAGTAGTGGCAGGGCACACTACGTTTCACAGAATACCGCCGTGAAATAACAGCACGTTTGCTGTTGTGTTTCGGTGAGCGAGTAAGGGATGCCAGAGCCCATTTCCCTATCCCCTCCCAATCCCTTATGCAGCAGCTTTGGCGTTGCTTGTATTATAGGCGACGGTAACCACCTACCATCAAGTGGACCGTCAGTCTGTCTGCCGATTTTAACATAATATATAAGTATATAGTTTTTACATCTTAATAACACATAAATAATAATTTACAAAGATACACAGACGAGGTCACCGACAAAAGCTAAGATAAAATTACTCAGGAAAAGTGTAAATTTTACTTAAAAAGTCCCACATCATCACAATAGTTATAAATAAAATTTGGGGAAAAACAAAATGAATTAAGTTATCACAGACAATTAATAACAATAAAAGCCTTTACGGAGTGTCGGAAACGCGGGTCGCTAAACGAATGATTAATGCTCTATGAGGGTCAATATATTTGTTATGGCCTTTCATACGCGACAAATTTCACCGCCCACTGTGATCCTATTGCTATTTTATTGCTTGTTACTATTGATTCTCTATGTTACATTATTCGTTTAAGTTTCTAGTTAAATAGGTTAAACATATTATACGGAAGCGGTTAATTCTGTGACTCGTGGTTAACTTTGCTCAGCGATGCTTTCTTTGATAGCTATGCAAAAGAACTACGAAGAACTGAGCGATCCAAGTAGAAATGGTTTCAAATTTGGCTCTGGTCTGGATTTGGAAAGTAGTGGCAGGGCACACTGCGTTTATTAATAAACGTGATTATTGCTTTGAACTGCATATGTTTTTGATGTATTGTATACCTACGATTATAAAGCTCGACCGAGAAACAAGTGCTGAGTTCCACGCGGGCGAAGCCGCGGGCACAGCTAGCATAATACGGATACGAGGGTAACACTGAAGTTAGTAACACTGCGTATAGTAGTGGCAGGGCACACTACGTATCGCAGTCATTTGGGCAGCCCGTCTGGCGGCAGTAACCACCCCTTACAGTAACCACCGTGAAATAACAGCACGTGTGCTGTTGTGTTTCGGTGTCCTTAATCCTACTGCTGTCGGCAGCGCACTTGCAGCAGCTTAGGCGTTGCTTGTGTTATAGGCGACGGTAGCCAAATACCATCAAGTGGACCGTCAGCCTGTCTGCGATTTTAACATAAAAAAAATGTTATAAGTATCTAAGAAATATCTGCTTACAGATTCCAACCACCGCGTGAAATAACATCCTATCTACTTGAAGGAAGTTATTGAACAGAATTTATTATGTTTTTTATTATTAAAAATTATAGATATACTAGCGACCCGCCCCCGGCTTCGCCCGGGGTGCGATTTTTATGTATATGAACATTCCCCGTTTATCCCTCTTTCCATTAGTGAAAACCGAATTAAAATCGGTCTACCCGTTCACGCGTGATGCCGTGACCAAGGGAAATGGGGATTCATTTTTATATATAAGAGATTATTTTTTAAATTATAATACATATTTGCACGCCTTAAGGCTCCGGTCTCGCTTTGCGACTCTACCTTAGCAAACAGAACTAAGCGCACTTTCACGCGTCTTTTTTGTTATGAATTGCAATTATTAAAAACTTTAAAAAGTACATAAAAAAAAAATTTTTTGTATTTTTTTTTCATTAATTTACTAAAAAATAGGTCATTATCAAGTGGTTTTAAGAGCGAGTGCATTAAAAAAAATTTTCAACAGAAAAATATATGTATTTGCAGTGGTAAAATTCATGAAACTACAACTTGTTAAACCTCTTTAAATAAGAAAACTAAAGCGTTTATCAAAAAAGTAATCAGTTTAGATTATTGCTAACGATATGAGAATAAATGTAAACTGAATATATTTCGTATTTTTGTTATAATTTTTACGTAGCATGTGCTTGAATGAGACCTTCAACGCGTTCAACCTAAATAGAGGCATTTTTAACGCCCAATAGAGCTATTAAAATGTGCATCAAAATAAAATTAAAAAAATGTTTTTGAAATTTCAAATCCATCACTTTCAATAAATGTAAAATATATTTCGTTTATTCTTTTGTTAGTAACTGTAAAAAAACATTTATTTTCTGTAAATTATGCAAGAACACTAATTTTTAGGAGACTCGAGCCTTAAGGGCAGAATGTAGCGAATGAAGACCACCGTGAAATAACATTGTGCTGTTGTGTTTCGGTGAGTATAAGAGATGCTAGAACTTATTGCCCCATTTCCTTCCTAATCCCTTATTTCATATTATGTTGACACTCTTGCTTGACACGTTATGTACCTTATATGACGAGATATTGACCTAAAGTCTTAAGGGGGAAGTAAAGTCTTCGATATTCATAGAGTATTTATGTAATTACATTCGAAATATATGTTGGACGAAAATTATTACTTTTTTGAGTTTTTTTGAAGTGCAGGTATTTTTTCTACTTTATTAGATTGTGGAAGGAACGTGCGCAGACAGCACTCAGACTCAGATGCACAACGTATAAGGCGATAACCGTATCACCATTGATCACGTGCAAAGGTTTTTTTACGTTAAGGTTCCCTTCCTGGTAGGGTGACGCAAGCGACAGGTTCTGCAAGTGCGCTGCTTAGCGTGTGGTTACTGCCAGTGCCACCAGACGGGCTGCCCAAATGACTGCAAAACGCAGTGTGTCCTGTCACTACTTGCCAGATCCTGACCAGAGGCAACAATGAAAATTACATTTCCCAAGTTGACCCTGCGAATTGAAATCAAACCCGGGGCCTCTGAGACAGAGCGTTAAAGCAAGAAGCACCTGCAACCACTCGACCAAGAAGCTCGTCAAGACAGACAGACAGACAGACAAACTCTTTATTACTCACACAACATAAATAAAAATAACAAATAAATACTACAAATAAGTGAGTACAGGCGGCCTTATCGCTAAGAGCGATCTCTTCCAGACAACCTTGTGGCAGAGGAGAAAACAAGAAAGAGAGAAAGAGGTAGAGTGCTAAAGAAACAAAATATAATCAATAATCTATATACTAAATTTTCAAATATAACAGAGAAGAAAGACATACACATATACATAAATAAATAGATAAATACATAAGTATATATACAGAATAATATATATACATATAAAATACAAATACATATATAACATATATACACTTGAGATTAAAACAATAACAACTTGCTAACTAAGCTTGGGACAAGAGATAATTATGCAATTTATTTTTAAAGATAGACAGTGACTTAGAGTGCCGAATTTCAGGTGGCAACTTATTCCAAAGATGTGCGGCTTTAAAAGTAAATGATTCTTTAAAATATCCAGAGCGGGTTAAAGGAATTTTCAAAATGTTGTCGAATTTCGACCTCAGTTGAAGATTGTGAAGAGTTTGCAATAAAAGATAATATACACGATAAATATATTGGTTGTGCTTACTGCCATCACAATGGCTTCTCATTTATACACGATTTCCGAAAGCTATTGCTTAGTTAGGCAGAAAAACACTGACGGACAGACGCGTAAAGCTGCTTTGTTTTATATTATTTCACAAGAGACTTAAGAAACATAGGCATTCAACAAGGGAATTTCTTAAGGGGGTACTGCACAAAATTTTGGAAATTTACTCATTTTTAAGTGACTAGTACTATGCGCTGAATTAGTTAAATACATTAAAGTAACTTTTGTAGGTTAGCCTGATCCTTGCACAAGGTCACCGCCTTGTTGAAATTTGAAACAAATACATTTAAAATTAATAAAAAATACATAAACGGAACGACTTCTAAAAATTTATTTCTTCGAATACTTCTTAAATTTTACGCATGAAGCACTAATTCTCACATGAAAATGTTTGTATTGATATTCCGCAGATCACCCCCTTCTTAATATTCATTATAAAATTATAAATATGAAAATATTAAGACTTTTCAATATTTAACCCAAACGCCTGATGGTTTTCCAAACAAAAAACATTGCTCTAATAAAATCACTAGGCGCACTTATTTGTCGTATGACATGACGTCATGAGGTCAATGTCAAGTCAGCTGTGTTATAAATTTTGTATTTACATTTTACACATGTTTAAGTGTTTTTTTGGAAATGAAGGATGGGTAACCAGAAAAAGAATCATTATCTAAGTAACTAAATAAAAAAATTATCCTAAGAATGCTGCTATAATGTGGTAAGTAGACTTCTATTTGGAAGTATTTTTATTGGAGAACGCAATTGTCTGTTTTTTTTTCTAATTTGCATTGGTTTCACTTTCAGGCAAATAAGAAAATCTGGACATGCAAAATAAAATATTGCAGTTGAGTCGAATTCCGTACAGAGTAGTGCGAACGCAGAACATGCAAATGCATACAGGTAAATACCTACCTATCTATTTAATGTCTCAAACAGAGGTGTATACAACAGGCTTGTTTCCACTGAGAATAAATCGGATGGCTTAGAGTTTCTAATGATTAACCATGATAATTAGTAAACAAAAAACAACTTTTCTATTAAAATAATAAAAGATTAATAATATTTTTGGAAAATAAAATCGACAAAATGAGGCATTTAATTATGTGACATTAAACACCAATCAGAGAAGCGCATGGAAACGTGACGTCACACCTCGCGAAACACCACGTTGTGGCTGTCATTTTCGTATAAAGTGAACAGGTTATTTCGAGTTTTCAGCAATTATTGTTAAATTAATACAGTTCGTTTTTAGTTTAATCTTGAAAGACAGGTATAATTCGCCATGGAATCAGGATTTAACAAAACAAACAGCAGTATATTGCCCAAAATTGACGCCGTTATGCTTGGACAATTTTTTGCAGTGAACACCGACTATTGTTCATCGGAATTCCGCAATGGTAAAACTTCTATCTAAGTATTATGTGAAGAACAAACAAAGTCTTACTTAATTAGCAGTTACCAGTCAGAGAGTGGCATTTACCTACTGTGGAATCAGCCGTCTCAAGATCGCCGGTTTTTCTTGCCCTTGACCAAAACTGGACAGAATTTTAATTTACCCATATACTAGGTACAACTGATATGAACTGAGCCAAACCCTCATTGGTGAGCGCCATGGAAAATGGTATTTTATATAAAAATTTGAGAACCGGTGGAAACAAAAAATGTGTTCCACCATTTTGTTAAATCGGTAAAATCTTCTGCTTACACGTCCACACTTGTCGACACAATCTTATAACTTTTGTGACTAGAATGCTTTTACAACCTAAAATTTTTAAAACATTTAAAGATTTACTTTTTGAAAGTATTCTTACTTTAAAGTTTGTTCTAAATAAATAAAAAAGTATTTTCAATATAAAATATGTTGAAATATTGGGCTGAGAAGCCAAGAAAATGTAAAAAAATTGTTTGTTTATATCTGTATATATTCAACTTCACCTGTTAAATTTGTTTCAAGCTTAAATTTTTGGTAAATTGTTGGTAAATTTCAAGCTATTTTACCAAATCACACGATGAATTTCTTTTGCCACTGATATCAGGACAATAAATATATAAAAATACAATTAATACGATAATAAAAACTTAACTTGACAATATTAATAAATGGTGATTACGTTTATTTCCTAATTTGACATTGACTCAAAACCGCTGACTTTAAGGTAAGCGAATACAAAGTTTTATTTTTTTTATTTTTTTTATTAAAGATGAGTTTGCTCTTGACCAGCATCTATCCATGTAGGAAGGATGAGGCTGACGATGGAGCGAGCTCACCCAGAAGATGCCCATTCACTCGAACCTTGAAAAGATTTGGGTTATATGAGCTCGGAAATACAGACGCCGGCAGTTCCAATCCTTAGCAGTGCGCATCACAAAAGATGTTTTAAAGCGCTTGGTCCGAATTAGAGGGATTTCGACAAGGTGAGGATGGTAACCAGCCGTACGTCTGTATGTCCGATAGAAGAAAGGGGAAGGCAGTATGATCTCATGCAGCTCTCGAGCACACTCTTCGAAGTACATCTTATAGAATACACAGGCAACTTTGCGTCTATGTGCTAGGCTCTGCAGCTTAGTTCTTATTAGTGTATCATCGCCAATGGGCCTCCTAGCTCTGCGATCCACCGAGTCGAGTGCGGCAAGTTGGTATTTTGATGGGCCATCCCAAAGGTGACAGCAATACTCCATGCAAGATCGGACTTGTGCCTTGTATAAAGAGAGGAGCTGTCCAAGTGTGAAGCATCGCTTCACTCTATTTCGGATGCCCAACTTTTTGGCCGCTGTTTGGGCTTTGGACTCGATAGAATTACCGAAGTTGAGATTTGAGCACAACTTCATACCAAGAAGCTCAAGATCATTGGCCACAGGTACGGATGCACCTCGGAAAGTTAGAGCCAAGTCGAAAGGGCTCCTTTTTGCAGAGACCAAATACGCTTGCGTTTTGGTGGCGTTAAAATCAGCCAGATTCTTGTCACCCCATTGGCATACAAGATTTAAGGTTCAGTTAATTCGCTCAACCATTGCCTCCCTCTCAGAACGAATCTCATCGCGACCGGCCCCCGCGCCGGACAAATATCTCTCCATGACCGTACTGTCATCTGCGTATGCAACTACTCCTGGAAGAAGTAAGTCATTATTAATATGAAGCAGGAAAAGAGTTGCAGAGAGAACAGATCCCTGAGGAATACCGGCATCAATTGCCGTGAGGTCCTAGGAGCAGCCATCAATAACTACTCGAATTGACCGTTCATTCAGGAAATCAGAAGTCCAGCTACAAAGAGACCGGAGGGGATGCCGTATGTAGGAAGCTTGCCAAGTAAACGTGCATGCCAAACCCTCTCAAAGACCTTCGATATGTCGAGTGACACAGCGAGAGCCTCGCCATGTTTCTCGATGGCTTCACTCCAGTATTGCGTGACATATACAAGAAGACCTCCGGTTGAACGTCCCTGGCGAAATCCATATTGGCGATCACTGAGCAGGTCGTTAACTTCAAGATATGTCAGCAGCTTACTATTCAGTACTCTCTCCATAACCTTACAGAGTACAGAAGTGATGGCGATTGGTCGATAATTACAGGGGTTGGCACGGTTACCCTTTTTAGGCACTGGTTGAACATTGGCAAGCTTCCAAAATGCCGGCACGGTATTCGTCCTGAGAGAGAGATGGTGCAAGCGTGTAAGTACAGGAGACAATTCAGGACCACATTCCTTCAGGACCCTTGCAGGTATGCCATCAGGTCCACTAGCTTTGTTCACGTCAAGACTCCGTAGTGCTCTTCGAATCTCTTTGTTGTGAATCTAGATCTCTGGCATTGAAGATTCTCGTATTGATAGTGGCTGTTGAGAGCTGTAATAACCTTAACTTCATCAATTTGTTATTGTTTATTGTTTGGAACGTATATGAATAATTTGTTTGGCGTTTATATCGTTGTACTTTTATATTGGGGCACTATACAGTATTTATAATACGAGGAATTCATTATTTATTAAAAAACACAATTGACTGTCATAAACAAACACGGCTGTTTCGCGAGGTGTGACGTCATTCAAGACGCCATGACAGTCTTGGCCTTTTTCGCGCTCAATTTCAAGTTCATTTCTAAAAACTCAAAATACTAATGTAAAAGACCTATTTTTCTTAAAATAATATATTTTTGGGGTGAAATAGATGCTAAGCCATAGTTTTAAACTAATTTCCAAATTTTTCAATTAGGCTATTATCCGGTAACATTGCATATGTTGCATAGGTCAGCAACTTTTTTTGGTTGACCTAGTCTAGTACTTGGTCACCAAATAGGTTTCTTAGCTAATCAAACATTTATTGGTTAGGTTAGATTAGGTTTTTTGCTTTTGATAACAGCCGTTTATAACGAAACTGTAAACTGAAACCGCGCAGTAAATTTGTAAAACTGTTCATTGATAGGCCCAAGTACTGAACAGTGCATGTTCGTAGACAATTTCGGAACGGAGAGGTTATAAACTATCAACTTTTAAGCGTTTTATTTTAAATTCAATGTTCCTTTCATAATATTCGTCAGTTATGTTTATTATAAACTAACGGTGTTTACAATTTGCTCTCTGTCGTTTTTAGTGTTTAATTTTATTTCAGGCTACCAATAGCAGAAATTCAAACATCCTCGGATAATCAAGACAGTGGAAAAATTCAATACGTAAATATTTCATACGAAAAAAGACTGGATAGAAAAATGGCAATTAAGGAGCCTGATTATATATTGAAAGCACTCGAAAGATAAGGTCAAAAATAAACGACAATTAACAAATAACGATAATACCACGACAACCAAACATCACAAATTTAATAATAAAAACTTTTTATTATTTTTTGCAGTTTTTCATTTCTTCTTTCATACTTTATTTATTCTTTTCCAGGTATGCAGGTAAGTATACATAGGTAAAATTATGTATAAGAAATGAACAAAACATAGTGATCAGCTGAATATTACGTTATATTATTATAATAACTAATTATTATTTACATATATTACATTCTATTATCATTTATTACATTAATTTTTCCTAAAGAAAAATTAGTAAAAATATGTTTTACTCTGTGTTGAGCCTAATCTGTAAAGTTATTTTTGTGTGCGTTCCGTCACCGCTACTCCAACTCGAAGATTTTCGATCGCGCGGCACGCTCTTAAGTTCACTAATTTGTACGGCTGCAAGAAAATTGTTAAACAATATTGCACGTTATTGTCGAGGTATAGGCTTTAAAATGAAAATTGAATGAGTGTGCCTAACTCACAATAGAATTAGAATGAAAACGCGATTCAAAGAGCAAGTACACTTGACCTATTTGCTTTACAATTGGCATGTCAATATTTACATTATAAAAGAATAAAAATGTATTGCTCTTGATGTACTCTTAACTGGGTGTACTCACAGTGAGTTGTTAGGTAAAATTATAGCAATGATGTCTTTACGTACTTATGTTATGTTCAACTTAAATCAAAATTGACACATAAGATGTTCGAAAATATGCGCAATTGTAACATTGATGGTATCGAAAATACGCACAATATAACATAAGCAACACCAAAGGTGCTTGCAAGTGCGCTGCGCTTACCTTATGAACCTATATCGTGCCTTATAGCACAATAGGGGATCGGACAAATTTTCAGAAAATGTTTTAAATTAATCTTCATGGATATTTATTCCCATAAAAAATACTATTTTATTTATTTATAGCCTTTTAGGTACTCAAAATCATGTTTTAATATTGTTTGTTTGCAAATGCGGCCAAAACGCCACGATAGTACATCTGAGAGCGCGTAACGTCATTTGTGGTCATATCGTAACAAAACAGCTGCATTGGCATAAGACAATGATTGCCCACAAATGACGTCACGCACTGTGATTGGTGTTTCAGTATAGATTAAAAATATTGTAAATAATAAAATTTTATTTCTTCATTTAAAAATATTTAAATGAATTATATTAAATTATTATTCGATAAATAATCGTAAAAAAAAAAATATTTTCTTTCTATGTACATTTTAGATTTTAATCTGATTACTGTCCGATCCCCTATTAAGGATAATGGATTAGAAAGGAATGGGGAAATGGGCTCTGGCATATCTTATTCACTCAGCGTGGTTACTGCCGCCAGAGGTACTGTCCAAAAATGCCCTAAATACTCAGTGTGCTCTTCGACTACTAATTAATTAAATAAAAAAAATGTTTAGAGGTTAGCGGTGCTGATATATTTTAAACGTTTTTTATGCTCTAATTGTTATTTGTCCTCTAGGTGCTAAGGGACCAAGTCTCTAAACAATTGAATATAAGCCGAATACAGTGTAAAAAATTATACAGTGAGATTGAATAGTGCAATACTGAATCGTTAAAAACATTTAAGAAAATTAAATTTTGATGAAAATCTAAGCAGATTTTTTTATTTGTCACCCTTTGTAACATGAATAATAAAACTCAATTTTATCTTTTACACTAGGCAAAGTCAAAAGAGTGAAATGATTTGACAGTGGTTTCTTTTTAATTCTTTGACAATTTAATCATTTATCCATACTAATATTATAAATGTAATTCTGTCTGTCTGTCTGTTACCTTTTCACGCCTAAACCGCTGAACCGGTCATCATGAAATTTTGCAAAAACGTTGTCAGGGATGCAGGAAAGGACATAAGCTACCTTTCATCCCAAAAAAGTACTGTTCCTGAAGGATCATCTAACGCCTGGTAAATCTATAACTGCAATAAAGATGTTAGACCTTACATTTCTCATGTATTTAGTCAGGCGTAATTTTTTTAATTTTTTAACGCGGGCGAAGCCACAGGCACCAACTAGTGTTAATATAAAATTGGTCATACATATAATAATACTCCAGATGTCAACAAATCTAGTCATGTGGGCAAATAAATCGTTAAATGGCATAAGGGTGTACTTATGGTTTATTATGATGTCCGCAAATGCTGAGTTAAAGGGATTGGTGGAGGACTCGTAAATTTCTCCCCAATCCGCTTCGGTTAGATAACGGCTTGCGATAAAATAAAACAATAATGTGATCACTTTACCGTCGAAGGGTCGTCAATTTATGACTGGACATAAAAATGAATATTTAAAATCATCCCATTATTAGAATATGTCTCTTGAAACTTCTTTTCCTTTCAAAATACTTTTGTTTTGCTGCCACTACTTGCAGCTAGAAACCACCTTCTGCTTGAACACAAACATGAAACTTTACGGATCCTATATCCTTGCTGAGCTGATATCCTTCATGCCATTCTTCAGGCCATGTTAATTTGCCATAGTTAATTAGAATCACTTTATTAAAGTTAATTAATCAGGGATGCTGTACTATGATGTTGATCGGTAACTCAATATTAGCAGTTTTTCTTAACGACGACGTGAGTGTTTCCGGTTTAATTCTGGTTTAATCATTACTAGAGAGTAATGATTAAACCAGAAATAGAGACGGCCTTGATTCTGTATGGCAATTTCACGCTTTTGTCTTACCTTATCAAAACACGTAATGTCTTATATATATTATGTAACAGAATGACTTTTCAGCAGATATCGTAACAATTTGAGGATATGACGTGGTTTCGAATAAGGAATCGCGTGGAATCGCTAAGTGGCGTTAGTGAATTAGGGCCGTGAATCTGGTATTTATACTTTCCAAGTGACGTTCGATTAATTGTAACGTGTTCACGTATCTGATTCTTCAAAATTGTCCACCTGCATCAGCTTATGGTTGCCAGATTAAAAATTTGGCAAAAATTTCTGGCAAAAATTAACAGAATAATTAATAGATGGTGATGGAAACAATGCAAAATAAAAAATAAAAAACAAATGAATGTGAAAGGTAGTGAACTTCATATTTTTTCTTGGCCTATTTTGTACAAGTACCAAGGCCATTTTTTCTATTTTTATTCATTTTAATTTGTAGGTACTCTTACAAAAAATATCAAATTCCTTATAATAATTTGGTACCTAATAATGCCTTACATGAACTTATAAATTTTATCATATATTAATATTATCTGAAAGCACTGGTTAGATAAAGGCTGTTTAATTGAAAACAGATATCATTTAAAATAATGATAAAGTCTAGACATTTTTACAACAAACAAATATCTACAAACTTTCCCAGAAAAACTAATAATTTCTGGGTTAATGATCAAAATAAGTTTTTAATATTTGTCAAGCAAGAAACCTAAGTAAAACTTTTTGAAGTATGTCCTAATTCACCGAGAGCCTTTTTTTTATTAAAATTTTATGTACCATTAATGGTTTGTTTACACGAATTCTTTTACTTATAACTTTTATAGTCCTTGTCGTTTGAAATAGTGAATTTTAATTACCCAATAAAACTAATTATGTTTACAACATTAGACGATTACTTATGCCTTTTTTGAAATTTACAATATAAAATTCAAGCAACTGTGGTGAGTTTTTTTTTAAATCTATATATTATAAAGCTGAAGAGCTTGTTTATTTGTTTGAACGCGCTAATCTCAGGAACTACTGGTTCGAATTGAAAAAGCAGTGTTTTTTTTGTTTTGAATAGTCCATTTATCGAGGAAGGCTATAGGCTATACAACACCCTGTTACGATCAATAGTATTATATATAAGTAGTGTCCAGTACCACGCGCCTCACGCGCACGCCGCCACCGACCGTATGGGCCGTATCGAAGCGTGGCCGTAGGGTTGCCAGATGGTCGGGATTCGTCCGGATTGTCCCGACATTTTATTTGATGTCCAGACTCCCGACAAAATACAAAATGTCCCGACAAACAGCTTCTAGTAAATTTTTTAACAAAACATAAATTAAAAATAACCGTGCGGTTTGTAAATCACTTCCTAAATCGTGTTAGTGTCTGTTAAATAACTTGTACACCAAAGACAGAAATCGCATAATAATAATAATAATAATAATAATACAGAAGGCGGTACTTCTTGACACGGCACGAATTGTCAGGAGGTTCCTCACTCTGCAGTCCTAATCACCGGTAGCATGGGCCCTGCCCCCCTACCTGCGGAAGACTAGTTTTAAGTTTTTTGTAATTTTTTTTTTTTTTTGATACATACATATTGTAAAAAACTTAGAACTAAGAATAAAAATGAATAAATGTAGAATAATAATAATATAGCCTTTATATCCCGAAACTCCTTATTCCATATAAAATGTTACTCCTTTCCCATATATGTTTTTGTTTATAATATGTCTCGAAGTTCGGTGTGCCTCCTGGCAAAGGCCTCCTCTAACGATTTCCATTGTTCTCTATCCCCCCCCCCCCCCAGAAATCGCATTACCATTAATTAAATAAAAGCCGAGTTAATAATAAGTCCGAATTTTAATGTAAACTGTTATTTTAAAACTTATCAGAGTACTATTCAAGGGTTAAAATTGGTAAAGTCTAATATCAAGTAGGTACATAATTATGATCACTTAAAAAATAAGTGTATATTACGACACAATAACTTATATCATGTGAACTCTTAATGTGGCAAAAAAATTAAGTTTTTTTGTCATTCTTTAATAATTTTGATATTTATTTATTTATTTATTTATAATAAATAAATAAATAATATATAATATAATAATATATAATATATAATATTTATTTGTCCCGACGATAATCCCATGATCCCGACTTTTTGAAATTTTGTCCAGATAATTCAGTCTTTCCATCTGGCAAGCCTACGTGGCCGTCTTCAGCTCGTGATTCTAAAATGTTGCGAGCCAACATTTTAGAATCACGAGGAAAGAATAGTTTTACAAAGTGCATTATTTAATATTATTTCTTATAATTTTTGGGTAACTTTTGTCCTCGATTTTGTCCGCGACCCTTTTTCTTAGATGGTAAAACATTTATTAATATTTTTTTATTGACCTAAAAAATCTGAAAAATATATAATATTATATTTTTTTTTCAGATCCTATCACCTTTTCTGTGTCCCTGACAATGTGCCAAAATTTAACGATGATCGCTTGAGTAGTTAAAAGGCGAACAAACGAACTCACTATTGCAATATTATTTTCGCAATATCACAATTTATATTATAAAAAAACCATAAATAACGCAAAAGAAAAATTCTACACACCTTTTCAATACATTAATTTAAATTTTTATTTTATTGTTTGCGTCTACTCCTGTCGGGATAAATGCAAATGTCTACGATACGTAGAGCCTAAAATAAACAAACACACAACTCTGCTACTAGATTTGTTAGGCCAAATCAACCATTAAATATGAATACTGGACTTTGCTACTAAAATAAAAGTCCCACCAAAATGTATTCGCGTAGCTTTCTAACTTTGAAGAGAATTTTTAACCTTTCTATGGTATCTGAAAGAGTAGTATTACGCGCCACTCTTCATTTGCCTCACAGACGATTCAAAAGGTCTTCAGTGCTAATATTGTCCCAAATCTTAAACGGCCGCCATTTGAAACCGGTCCACATAAATCAAAATTAAAATCATTGTTTCTTTTGTCTCGCGACACGGATACAAAACTCCATAGAGTTAACCGTTACAAAAGTCGCACAAAATCCGTACATTATTCAGTTCAACTATTAAAACTCTTCCCGATAAAGAAATATGCGCTTTGCGTTCAAATCAATTTCGTCTTTTTTATAACTGGCAACAGACTGCCGCAAGTCAACGGAATTCAGTGACACAGAATATAGGTATCGACGGCTAGGAGTGTTAAAAACCGAGCAATACAAAAGCAAATTAATGTATTGCAGATAGGCCGACGCGATAACGCGATGGTTGATGACTGCCACGGTACACTGGGTCGAAGAAGTCCATATTGTAGCTACACGAATCACAGAAGGGAGATTAACTTAATTTTAATTTAAAAAAAATCCAAGTCGCCAAGTAGATTAAAACCAAAATAAGTTCCATTAAACTTTCTAGTGAGTCAAAATTAATTTCAAGGGAAAAACGTCGTATCCTTAGATGCAAGTGTTTCAAGCTGCATTCAATTTTGTCATCAAGTAAAAAAGATACATAATACTATAAATCTCACAGTTCTAAGCATTTGTAAGTTCAACTACGCTACTCGTTCAAACGATTATCAACTTAATTTCAATTGGTTAAAGGTTGAGGGTAGCGTAAATAAAAAGTTTGCAGTAGCAACAGTGCCGTTTGAAGTGAGGCCCTTTGATCTATGTGACTTTATGTAAACTGAAGACGATTTAAATCGGACGGTAGCACTTTGAGCGGCCGAGGATGATGTACAACGCATTGTTCGTGTTATTGTTCGTCTAATTATAGATTTTTTTTAAAAGTTACAATGATTAATGGTGTGACGAATGACATGGGTCTCGCAGAGCGAAGGGTGGAAAGAGGTGATTGATGGAACAAGTACTAAGTTATTAATAAATTAATATTTACTTTCTTTTTGAATCATACACAAAATTTTAAGGCTTCAGGGAAAGAGGAGTTAAGAGTTGGCGTACAAGTTAATTTTTACAGAATTACTTTTCTATAAATTTTATAAAAAAAAATTTTTAGACTGCTTGACGAGCCCATTGGATGAGTGGTTAAGGTGCTTGCCTTAATGCTCTAAGGTTCCCGGGTTCGATTCCCGGCAGGAATCGAACTTTTCAAATTTGTCTCTGGAAAGTAGTGGCAGGGCACACTACGTATCGCAGTCATTTGGGCAGCCCTTCAGGTGGCAGTAACCACTCCCTTACAGAAAACCACCGTGAAATAACAGCACGTGTGCTGTTGTGTTTCGGTGAGTGAACTAAAGGATGCCAGAGCCCATATCCCTATCTTTTCCCAATCCCTTATCCTTAATCCTGCTGTAGTCGGCAGCGCACTTGCAGCAGCTTTGGCGTTGCTTGTTTTATAGGCGACGGTAGCCACCTACCATCAAGTGAACGACGAGCTACGAATTTCTTGCATTTGATATTAAATTTTATAAATTTCTTCTAGTTAATCCTAGAAAGTTGATAATCTTGAAAAATCAGAGCACTGCAAGTATTTGAGATCTTACATTAATACACATTATATATACATTAAATATAAATAAACTTTAAGATGGTATAAATATCAATTTAAAAATTATAATGTTTGCTTTCTTGCAAGGTCGGCAGCGCACATGTACCCCCCCTGGTGTTGCTTGTGTCCTTAGGCGACGGTAGCCACCTACCATCAAGTGGTCCGTCAGCCTGTCTGCCACCTTTAATATTATATATTAAAAAAAACTGTATATTTTCACTAAAAATAAAATTATTGTAAACGGTTATCGTAAAATATAAAAATTGTTGGATATCATCTTCATGCTTGTTTCTATTGCCTACTATAGAAGTGGCTGTTCAAAGGATACATATGTAAAAATAGATAAAAAATTTCAAAAGAGTCAATTATAAAACAACTTCCAAGCTTTGTGTAAATGGCGTTTTCTTTTTTTCTTTTGTCAGTTGTAAATAGACTGTTACAACAATAAATGCTTTTTCCTTAAGCTTCCACTGCGATCCACAACCCTACAAAACTTTTACTATTTTCTTCAGCATGAGTTAGATCATATAAATTTTATTTTGATGTCTGTGAAAATAATACGAAGGTGTGTTTTAAAATTTTCTTTATCAATCCGTCTTTCCGATTTGAACGAAACTTTTTTGCAAGGAAGCTAATCAGTTCAGAGAAAAACATATTAATACGGAATAATAATAAACTCCTACTACTCTTTATCTCGTATATAATTTGGGTTATTGCATGGAATTGAAAAGCTTTAGATGGCGTTTGTTAATTTCTTTATTTATTTATTTTTTAAATAATTACACATTTTTCAAATATTCTGTTTTCTAGACACTTAAGTCAAAGTTCAAAATAGATTTTAAGTCATATGAAATATCCAACTATGGGGCTCTGGTTATTACAATCTATACGTCGTGGGGCCCTGCAGCAATGAGCCTCTTCAAAGACATCTCGAAGAGGCTTATTGATGTGACGGGAGACCGAAGAGCTGGAACTTTCCTCGGCCAACGTATTAGTTTGGCCATTCAACGAGGAAATGCTGCCAGTGTACCTGGTACAATGCCGCAGGGTCCATTTTTATATTATTAGTTTTTAATCAATTTAATATTAATTTATTTTTAGATTAGATAATTTTAGTTTTTAGTATTTAAATTTAAATATAATTTATATATTTTATATATATTTAAATATATACATAATATATAATAAAATCGTAAACGAGCATCTACTTTAAAGATTAAAAAAAAGTTTTGTACATATTACTTATGTTTCAGAGGTCAAAAAATAGTTTTTAGAATTCTTGTCTGTTTGTCTGTGCGTTTGTGCACGCTAATCCTTGAAACGGCTTAACCGATTTGAATGCAGTTTCTACTGATGTATTGTAGCAAGCTTCCCGTCACATTCAGTGTTTGTTTCATTCCAATCGATTTGGAAACAAATCAATTGGATGGTTACGCCCTATACTGAATACCACGCGTACGAAGTTAGAGCTCAGCTAGTATAAACTAAATTCCTGTTTAAATATTTTGTAAATTGCGCATAATACCACTGTGTTACTTTGATTTTTTTGGCAAAATTTAATTTCTATCTATACTAATATTATAAAGCTGAGGAGTTTGTTTGTTTGAACGCGCTAATCTCGGGAACTACTGGTTCGAATTGAATAATTCTTTTTGTTTTGAATAGTCCATTTATCGAGGAAGGCTATAAGCTATATAACATCACGCTACGATAAATAGTATTATCTATAAGCAGTGTCCAGTACCGTGCGCCCCATTGCACGCCGCGCCGCCCGCCGCCGCCGTATGGGCCGCAACGAAGCGTGGCCGAGTTCAGCTAGTAATACATAAAATTTGATGGGGCTATTTTTTTTACTTCAGACGCTTAAATAATAACTTTGTAAGCTTAAAATGTAAACAAAACTGAGTTTATTTGATAACTTATTTGTAAACATCGCTGAACTAAGGGTAAATCCAGTTCTAGTTCATATTAATATCAACGTAAAAGACATTTATTTGTGTCGTGTAAGATAATTATGCAATACTTTATACACCTACACGAGTGACATACGACTATGATTGCAATTCTACCTACGCTCCAGTTTAGATTGTTATTCTACATCCAAGTTAAACATTGTTGTTTATTTAACTTTGTATTTTACTAGATATAACGTCTGACGAAACAAGTAAAGCAATAATATAACGCCTGACATATTTATTGCTCTTATAGTATATTTGCCAGGCGTTGAATTTTTATTTTAATATATACATATAGCCTATGTCCGTCCTGAAATAGGGGATCGGACAGTAATCAGATTAAAATCTAAAATGTACTTAGAAAGAAAATATATATTTTTTTACGATTATTTATCGAATAATAATTTAATATAATTCATTTAAATATTTTTAAATGAAGAAATAAAATTTTATTATTTACAATATTTTTAATCTATACTGAAACATCGATCACAGTGCGTGACGTCATTTGTGGGCAATCATTGTCTTATGCCAATGCAGCTGTTTTGTTATGATATGACCACAAATGACGTTACGCGCTCTCAGATGAACTATCGTGGCGTTTTGGTGGCATTTTCAAACAAACAATATTAAAACGTGATTTTGAGTACCTAAAAGGCTATAAATAAATAAAATAGTATTTTTTATGGCAATAAAAATCCATGAAGATTAATTTAAAACACCTTCTGAAAATTTGTCCGATCCCCTATTCTAATCAAACTATTGCTGAAAGATTTTTTAAATCGGCTGAGTAGTTTCGAAGTTCGACTCTTTATAATATCAGTATAGATGGAAACACTAGCGCCCCACCCATGGCTTTCACGGGTGCATTTTTTACTAACATTACTTACTAAACATAAGATCTTATTATCACCCTTTTAGTGATAATAACAATGAAAATTACGAACTAAGTACATACAATTTTATGTATGTACTTAGTAAATACATAATGATCAGCCAAGCTTAAGGATGGAAATACAAAGGATAAACTATTTTGCAACTTTGTTCTTCAAAACATCGTTCAAAACCAGACCATCTTTTTTATTTTACACTTTGGAGATTTCACCTACATAAAATAAAATCGTAAAAGAGCCATTAAAGATTAAAATTTAAAAATATTTACACGTTGTACTTATGTTGCCGAGGCCAAAATTTTTTTTTTTTTCATATTTAATGTAAGACACGGCTTGTAAAATAAATCGTAACTATTGAAAAATAGTAACCAAGTTTTTCAAAATATAAAATATCATGGGTGAGAATTATTTGGGAATCAAATTCAATACTATTGAAAACGGAGTATTCATAAAATTAATATATAAAATCGTAAACGAGCTGTGTCTGTAAATTATATATTTAAAAAAAATACGTATTTATGTTAACGAAGTCAAAAAAATTGTTTTTAGAATATTTGTCTGTTTGTCTGTGCGTTTGTGCACGCTAATCCTTGAAACGGCTTAACCGATTTTAACGCGGTTTTTACTGATGTATTGTAGCAAGCTTCCCGTAATATTTAGTGTTTGTTTCAATGCAATCGGTTTAAAAAGTTACGCACTATTCCGAATGCCACGCGTACGTAAAATCTAAAAACTATTTCTTTTTACCTTGATAACATAAGTACAACGTGTACAATTTTTTTATATTTAATGGACAGACACGGCTTGTTTTATTGAAAAATAGTAACCAAGTTTTTAAAATATAAAAGATCACGGGTGAGAATTATTTAGGAATCAAATTCAATAGGTATTATTGAAATCGGAGTATTAACATTTTAAATATTAATGTTGTCAGATATATCTAAGGATATATTTTTTAAATTCAACTAATAAAATATATAGAAGGCGGAGAGAAGGTAATGCGATAACATATCTATGTTAGCGACCGGGATAGGATAAAATATAGTGGATTAGTAGTGATTCCATCCACTAATCTTTTGCATAACTGTAAATTTTTATCAAATACTAGCGACCCGCCCCCGGCTTCGCCCGGTGTGCAATTTTTATATACCCTAAAACATTCCCCGCTCATCCCTCTTTCCATTAGCGAAAACCGAATTAAAATCGGTCTACCCGTTCACGCGTGATGCCCTGACCAGGAGAAATAGGGATTCATTTTTATATATAAGATATAGACTAGCGTTCCGCCCCCGGCTTCGCCCGGCGTGCAATTTTTAAATACCCTAAAACATTCCCCGCTCATCCCTCTTTCCATTAGCGAAAACCGAATTAAAATCGGTCTACCCGTTCACGCGTGATGCCGTGACCAGGAGAAATAGGGATTCATTTTTATATATAAGATATAGACTAGCGTTCCGCCCCTAATCCTACCCTAAAACATTCCCCGTTTATCCCTCTTTCCATTAGCGAAAACCGAATTAAAATCGGTCTACCCGTTCACGCGTGATGCCGTGACCAGGAGAAATAGGGATTCATTTTTATATATAAGATATAGACTAGCGTTCCGCCCCTAATCCTACCCTAAAACATTCCCCGTTTATCCCTCTTTCCATTAGAGAAAACCGAATTAAAATCGGTCTACCCGTTCACGCGTGATGCCGTGACCAGGAGAAATAGGGATTCATTTTTATATATAAGATTATCATTTTATACCTAACTAATATTATAAAACGATAAAATAATATTTTGAGTTTCTGTAATTCTATTAATAAAATCCATAATTATATTGAAACCTAAAAATATATACCTACATAAAAACTAAGACAAAGAAGTAAGCACTTACACAAGCTGTGTAAGTGCTTGTAACGGCTTGTGTTAAGGTCATACAGGACGAGCTATTTTGTCATAAAGGCTAATAAGGAAAAAAAGACAACATAAATTAAAGCGATTCGGAACTT
Source organism: Bembecia ichneumoniformis (assembly GCA_910589475.2). Taxonomy (NCBI): domain Eukaryota; kingdom Metazoa; phylum Arthropoda; class Insecta; order Lepidoptera; family Sesiidae; genus Bembecia; species Bembecia ichneumoniformis. The sequence continues at coordinate 1,683,057 of OU342537.1, read as the reverse complement.
TTAAAAATGAAGTGACGACGGAATAGTTTTACTGCTTAACTGTTAAAATACCAAACACGTTACATCCAATTAGTGTTAGGCTATTTTAAAAGAAACTATTCTGAGTCAGAATGACAACTTCCAAGCTATAAATAGTGGTCGTGCATGCGCTTAGATCTATCGGGCGGATTCTCGGAATCTTAAGCGAGATTGATTTGAATAAATTCAGCGTTTGCCGGCGCCTGAGCAATTAACATCGGAGATGAGTGGAGTTAGTGCGGACGGTGGTATAATGTCACAACAATTTGCGTTATAATGCTATAGGTTCGGTGGCATTTGAGAAATTTCCGTTTCCTCTGACTAATGTTTTCCTTTAAACGTTCCTTTCAAAGCTGTTCTAGATTCTAAAGAGTCAGTTTCATTGTTTTGTATGGACTAAAAATATAGCAATTATCTATTATTGTCTGCTATTAGTTGTAACAAGGTAACCTTTTTTTAACAAGGGGAAAACCTTCCATAGGTATCCGGTTTGTAAAAAAAACCGGGTTATGTGAGATTTTCACTCATTAATAACCCCCTCGATTGTCGTCAGCCGTGCCTATTCGGAGTCCACCTCCATTCGTATTACCCCGCATTCCCTGTAGCACAATTCTTCTCGAATACCCCAGAGTTATCCCAAAGAGCTTTTCAGTAAGTCAATCACCGGAACCCCTTTTATTCGCCTAATACGATAGGCAGAGTATAGCGTGTCTGTATTCTAATTGAACCCCAGATGAGAGGGTACTAAGGCGGTTTCCACCGCTTCCCCTTTGACGTCTGCGTCTTGCAGGGTCAGCCCTCTCACGATTCCGTTCAGCGGCCTCCTTCTAGAGAAGTACCGTCTCACAGAAGGTTGCCACTGCTCTCCTCAGTAGTTGGGCAGCTCTTCTGGCGGCATAACCACCCAATTAAGGAATGCAAATTCATTTGCCTACTGAAAGGAAAGTGAGATGAGTCCATTGGATGTGTGGTTAGGGTGCTTGCCTTAACGCTCTGTTCTAGAGTTCCCGGGTTCGATTCCCGGCAGGGTCAACTTTGAAAAATGAACTTTTCAAATTTGTCTCTGGTCTGGATCTGGAAAATAGTGGCAGAGCACACTGCGTTTCGCAGTCATTTGGGCAGCCCGTCTGGCGGCAGTAACCACCCCCTTACAGAAGACCACCGTGAAATAACAGCACGTGTGCTGTTGTGTTTCGATGAGTGAAGTAAGGGATGTCAGGGCCCATTTGGCTTTGGCGTTGCTTGTGTTATAGGCGATGGTAGCCACCTACCATCAAGTGTCCACGTCAGTCTGTCTGCCGATCTTAACATAAAAAAAATCATTAAATTCGTCAAAAAAAAATGCTTTACTTATGTATTTTATTTATTTTAATGGTGGCAAGGCACACTGCTTTCCCTAATCATAAACCGATTAACCCATATAGTGACATTAACCGTCCCTTTGAAGTTTTCTAGTGAGTGTGTGAGAGCAGTCAAAGTCCTCTTCCATGACCCGTCCTAATCCCTTATCCTCTATTTACCAATATTTGCACATGCAGTATTTATAGTGTGGCTTTGTTAATAGCCACCTACCTTCGAGAGGATCATCAGCCTACTTGCCTATCGATAGTAAAAACTAACTTATTTTTGTGATCGCCTATTTGGGTTATAACTTATGATATCATAAGTTAAACCTTGTTTATCATTAAAGGGTTACACTTTAAGCTATGTTCTAAGAAAAGGTCGGTATTTAGTCTTCGTAACTCTTGAAATTCAAGTTATAGTCGTTCTTCTTTCAATTTAAAGCATTGGTTAGAAATTATTTGTCATTACAATACATCAATACCCATCTACTTAGATGTGAACAAAAACTAGTTATTTTAAAGCTTAGAACAGTTTTTGTTAAAGTAAAAATAACAAAAAAAAAATACATACAAAAATTACACAAAAAAGTATATAAATGCAGTATTGAATCCTACTTAAAAATCTATCAACTCACTATTACAGCTCATGCACACAGATACAGAATATAATTAGAAAAATTAGAATTATTATTATGATGAAATGAAGCAGTCTAAAAGAGGTTTGGCATGTTATAAACATAACCCTATACAATTTAGTAAACCTTAGATCAAAAATTAATACAAGCGTTAACTAAAAAGCGTTACGTTATCTGTCACTTTGACATTTGTGCGACAGTTGACGCATGTATTTATGTTCCCTAATTCTATTCTTTGGGCTTATAAAAGCAAACGTCGAAATCTTGTATTAAAAGTGTAGTTCGTGTCGAGGAACAGTGGCATCTGTCGTCAAGAAAATGAAATATTTGAACTTATATAACACAGTGATAAGTGACATTGAAATGTCGTTAAACCATAGATCAAAACTACATGTAGATCATGACGTTGTAATGTTGTTTTGTGTCTCAAGTAATCGAGATGCTGTTTTAAAATTGTTTCAAATTACACGTGAACTATAACACATACGAGATGAATACATACGGAATGAGGTGTCTTTACAAGCCTTAACAAATGTAACAAAACAACTGTGCACATTCATTTGTTCCACTTCGTCGGGTACTCCTCGTAACCGCATTTTTAGCACAACACTCTTAACTGTGCCAGTAATACAACTCTAAGCATATTTTTCATTTTCCATCAAGAGAAATGACAGGGCACACAGATTCATAAACTGTCAAACAGTCTGTCAGCATTGACCACTCTCTAAACTAAAGAGTCTTCTGTTAAATAAGTCTATGCCATAAAAATTTAAATAGAGAAGAGTAATGAACCCACACACTGCGTTTCGTTCGTCTAGCGGCGGTAACCACCCCTTACAGATGACCACCGTGAAATAACGGCACGTGTGCTGTTGTGTTACGTACTCACGTAAGGGATACCAGAGTCCATTTTCCTATGCATTCCTGTCTGCCTGTCTGTCAACCATAACTTTATCTGGCTAAAAAGCCATATGTTCGTCTTTCTCCGTTCAGTCATCAACTGACCACTGTAAACCACTGACACCAGGACTACAGGACCACTGTAAACGATATTTTCTCACCTACAGCTGTGTCATATTACAGCCACTGTTGCCACTACAGCGACAATGACGTTTGACAATATCGTTTTGAGAATCTTTCTGAAAATAATGATTATGTATTCGAGTTTCCTTACCGCATCGTCTTATTCCCCTGCGGCGAGAGTTGCACATTTGAAGTAGTTATATAAGAGTTGTTTCTTGAACGTTGCTGGGATTGTGTCTCCTCTTGTCACTGGAAGGAAAAGTACATTTTGCAAGTTAAAATTTTCACTCGGAAACCTCTTGACGATGTTATAACTTATACTTTTATGACATTTTGCAAGTTCAACAAATTAGGCACCAAGTTCTCAACACTTTTATTAGCTTGTCATAAACTTGGAAATATTAAGGATTTTTTGAAATTGTTAGCTTAAGTAGAAGATAGTGCCATTTTTTTATATATCTTCAGGGTAGATGGCTTTAGTTGCCAAATAACAAATTACATCCTACCGACCTAAATGGGAAGAAATGAAAGCAATAAGGTCGAAATAGGGTAATATGCTTTTCCGACCCTTATTCACTCAACGATGTTCTTCCCAAGAGCGTTGTCAGGCTGCGCAGTTCGTGACCGTGGAACCCAGTATGTCCTGCCACAATTAAACTGTTGAGTTATTGAATCATTTTATAGATTAAAGATAGAATGCTCCGGAGCGTAAACCAGGCGAAATGTTAACTATTTGTGTTAAATAATGTAAAGTTCGCTATACACAAATGTCACCACGTTTTATAAGTTCAAATAGTTCATTTTTTCGACGACAGATGTCGCTGCACCGGCGTTTATAACACCCTATCTATTTTATAAGATTTCGACGTTTATAAGCCCAGAGAATAGAATTAGGAAACATAAATACATGCGTCAGCTGTCGCACAAATGTCAAAGTGACAGATAACATAACGCTTGTATTAATTGTACTCATCATAAAATGTTTCTTAACGAATAAATTCCAATAAATCCAACAAAATATATTATTTAATTTCGATAAGCTTCCAGAATAATTACAATTGAAAAATTTCGCAATGTTAAATGAATGCTTTTATGTAATGTTAGAAATTATGAATCCAAATGATCAAACATCGTCTCTCATTTATAAAGGTACATTTTGTAACCCCTGGCGTTAATAGAATCAGATAATTAACATTTTCAAGGCGAGGGAAGCGTCACATCCGCGGGGTCCCGGATTATTATTAGACAAAAGGAAGTATGACGCATGGAATGTGACCGAGCGAAATGAACCGTGTATTCAACGAAGTTTGTATTTTAAACTTTCAACAGGGGGGATCAACTTATAATGGCCATTGAACAATGGTTAGTAATTTTTTAATTTTTTTTTCTTTGCGACTATATATTCGGTCATAAATGGTCGTCAAATGATTTTAAATTGAGTGAAATTAAAATCATATTTTATTTCATAAATTATTGTAGGAAAATTTTGTAGGTAAAGTATTTCACTTTTTTTTATGTTAAGGTCGGCAGACAGGCTGACGGTCCACTTGATGGTAGGTGGCTACCGTCGCCTATAACACAAGCAACGCCTAAGCTGCTGCAAGTGCGCTGCCGACTGCAGTAGGATTAGGAGTGGATAAGGAAATGGGCTCTGGCATCCCTTACTCACTCACCGAAACACAACAGCACATGTGCTGTTATTTCACGGTGGTCTTCTGTAAGGGGGTGGTTACTGCCGCCAGACGGGCTGCCTAAATGACTGCGAAACGCAGTGTGCCCTGCCACTACTTTCCAAATCAGACCAGAGCCAAATTTGAAAAGTCGATTTTTCAAAGTTGACCCTGCCGGGAATTCGTTTTGAACAGAAGCCTTTAATCGTTACAGCTTGGCTTCTTCCTCTAAGGTAAGATGTAAGCCAGCGCAAAAGATCCCCATATATACCAACTTTACACAATTAAATTAAACTTTACACAATAAATACTATAAGAGCAGAGGAGAGCAATATATGTATAAATAGTTATAATATATGTATAACTATTTATACATATATTCCCACAGAATAAAGACTACACGAGTGGGAAAGAAACATAATTATTGATAATTTTTTATATGTTCAATCAATAATTCAAATCAGTGATGAATTCAGCGATCACAGACTATTCGTCTGACACTCGTCTGACTGATTCAATGAACATTGCAGATAAAAAATAATTAAAAATTATGAAAGTTGTTTATTCAATCGATAAAGGACTGTACATGATTGGAAATTGGCCTGTAATTAAGACATTGAAAAAGATTGTACGAGCCCTATCTTCACAATTATCAGCAATGGCCAAGTTTGTAACTAAATCGTACAATACGCACATTTGAATTTATGTCGTGGATGTTACGTTTTTTGATACGATGGGAATCATAATTGCAATTATATAATGTCATAAATGTCACAATATTATACAAAAATAATCGTAGTCGTAGCTTAGCACAAACTCGTACATAGAATACAAATCATGGGACCAAAACTCAATGCAGACACAGAATATAAAAAAAAAAAACTTTTAACTAATACAAAAATAAGTTGGTAAATATCTTCGTAACTATTATGATTCTTGGATTTCATTACGTGACGCTTATTGATGAAGTTTATGCCAACTGACAAGTATTTTTTATAGAAACAATATTAAGTAAATTATTTTGAATACAAAAAGTATAGAATACACAAGACACAGAGCGGTAGCACATGTGCGTTTATGGAAAAACAAATTCACGTACCTTTTACATTTAGCCATTGTTTATGAGGCTAAGTTTTAGCTGGGTTAATCTAAAAAAAAAAAGATTTTTTTGCATATATATTTGGCTTGTACATTCATAGCCCAAAATCGAATTAAAAGGGGTTCTCCTTTTAATTCGATTTCATCGGCACTACGTCTCTGTTCGTCACCGTACCCATGCCATGTGAAAAATAGTATAATTTTGTTTCAGATCGCAAGGTGCAGTCCCAAATTCTCAACAATCTAAGAATACTTGGAGATCATCCAAACGTTATGAGACTTATGAGTGACTGAATGAAATATGGAGGGTATATTTAGAAAACCACAATGAAGTGTTGTGAAAGATCGTGTTGAAAGTGTTAAAGAACGACAACAAATGTGTCCAAAAACAAGGGAGATTGTCTTAGAAAGTGAAGTTTTAGTGAGTGAAGTTCATACTTTCGGATGTCGTGTAAGGAAGTGTCTTGTTATAATGGGAAGGGATCGAAATGTGTCCGTTCTTGTAATTATCATAGTGTTACAGACTTTAGTGCGGGTTAGCTTGGAGATCACAGACACAAGTAAGTGTTTTAGTTTTTTTCATTATTTTAGAATAAGTGTCTAATTCTGATGAAGGTTTGTTAATTGTCAAGATATTTATTCGTTATTAATAGGCTCATAATTTGGTTACCAAAGCCCGATGACATTATTTGATATGATTTTCTTGAAGTAGGAGAGTTATTTGCAGGAAGGATTTAAATTTATTACGAGCTCATGGAAATTAGTTTTTTTTTTCATGCGAAAGTAATCATAATAAATTAATGTTACCCCATTGGGGTAAAAAACTGACTTTTGCTCACTTCAGATGGCAGCACTGTTGGTTGTTCCCTAAATCTGACAAGTAGCTGTCATTTTCCATAGTAATTTTGTAAACAAACAAAAAGAACTGAATTTATTTAATTAACATGACGCTTATGTTCAGCTTTTGATTCTAAAAAGTCGGGAATTCATATATTCCCTAAAGATTCCAAAAGAAAAAAACAATGGATAAAAGCTTTACGAAGAAAAAAATTGGAAGCAGACTAAATATTCGAAGTTATGTGCAGTAGATGCTTTTCTTTTCCTCAACTGTTGTTTTAACTGCTTAACACTCTATGTCGAATACATTTTTGTAGAAATAAAGGCAAATTCGCTGATAAATACAGGGAAACAAAAACGCAATATGGCGGCGATTAGAATCACTCAACAGTGGCGCCACCTACGATTAGCTTTCAGTTTTTAACCCCATTGATTAATAAATAATATTCTTGATTCTTTTGTATTTTCCTCTGTGATGTATGTTTATGAAGACACTTAGGAAATGATAAATGAAACAATTAGTTAGAATTTGGCAGATTTCTTTTTAGTACCTGTGGTATTATATCTAACCTTCTTGCTTAAACTTCTATCTGTGCTTTATGAAAACTATAATGTTGTCTTTCATATATCTGTCTAGCCTCTGTCGTAGTCGTAAATGTATATATTTTACTAGTCTAATATTTGTTAATTAAAACCTTATTCCAAGGTTTGTCTTATTATTTCAATTTAATTAACAAATATATAAAGAAATAAAATTATGGATAAAATTCTTAGACCCGAACGGCTCAATGCCAACCCCACTAGTAGTGACGCTGCCAAAGAGTGGGTGCATTGGAAAAGAACATTCCAAAATTTTCTATTGGCATCGGAAACAAAACAAACAAAACAAACTGAAGAAACTCCGTCGCCTTCGTCCTGGAAACTAGAGGTACTCATTAATTATGTATCACCGCAGATATACCAGTACATTAGTGAATGTCCTACATACGAGAAAGCAATGGCTTCACTAGATTCATTGTTCATTAAACCAAAAAATATTGTTGCTGGCTACTAGAAGGCAGCAGACTGATGAAAATATCGATTCGTATATGGAAATACTAAAACAGCTGTCGAAAGACTGTGATTTCAAAAGTGTTGACGCCGAGACGAATAAAAACGATTATATTCGTGACGCCTTTATCTCAGGAATAATTTCAAGTAAGATAAGACAAAGACTACTTGAAAATTTATCACTTTCTCTTGCCGAAGCTTATAATCAAGCGTTATCCCTAGAAATGGCTGAAAATAATTCTAATAATTTTAAATTGGCATATGTTAACACAACCACAAAATCAGAAGAAGAACCCCCGCACATTTGCGAGACTTCTGCAGCTGCTATCACACGAAAACGAAAGTGTTTCTTCTGTGGAGGACGAATACATCCTCGTATAAACTGCCCGGCTAAGGAGGTAAACTGCCAGATCTGTTTCAAAAGAGGGCATCTTGCTAACGTGTGCCGAAGTAAGCCTAATAATGCTGCACTCTTACTGCCAGTTCTAGATTCTTCGGCTTGCATAACAGCCACAGCATCTTTATCACTCAGAAAAGCAATAGTACCTGCTTATATTAAAGGAATTAGAGCAGAAGCACTTATTGATACTGGAAGTTCTGTCAGCTTTATAAACGAAGACTTCTTTAAGCTCTGCGGGATAAAAAGAAGACCCTGTAACCAAGTTTTTGCAATGGCGTCACTCAATCACACTTCTCAAGTCGCTGGTCTAACCACCGTTTCCGCTGTGATTGGTAAGAAACACTATAAGGACTTAAATTTTCTCATTGTTAAGAATCTGTGTGCTGACTTAATAATCGGCCACGACATTTTAGAAAAACACTCTTCTCTAGAAATGACTTTCGGAGGAACAGAAGAACCAATAAAGATCTGTAGTGTTGCTGAAGCAAATGTTCCGCCTCCTCCTTTGTTTGCAAATTTATCACCATACTGTAAGCCTATCGCAATTAAATCACGTAAGCATTCCATTGAAGACAAACAATTTATAGAAGAAGAAATTCGTAAGCTTCTAAGTGAAGGTATCATAGAGGAGAGTAGGTCTCCATGGCGAGCTCAAGTTCTTATTTCTAAAAGCACTAATCATAAGAAGCGTCTAGTAATTGATTACTCGCAGACTATAAATCGATACACGGAACTAGATGCTTATCCACTACCAAATATTGAAGACATGATTTTTAAAATTTCTAAATATTCAATCTTCAGTACCATAGACCTTAAGAGTGCTTATCACCAGGTGCCTATTTTAGTTCATGAAAAACCATATACAGCCTTTGAAGCGGCAGGAAATCTCTATCAATTTCGTCGCATACCATTCGGAGTAACTAATAGAGTTTCAAGTTTTCAAAGAACAATTGACTGGATCATAAAAAAAGAGAATCTTAAAGGTGTGTATGCATATCTTGATGACATTACTGTATGTGGTAAGACACAGAATGAACATGACGTTAACCTACAAAATTTCTTGAATGCTGCTAATAAATATAATTTGACTCTGAATAAAGATAAAAGCAAATTTTCACAACAATCTATCAACATTCTCGGTTATACAATAGCTGATATGATTATAAAGCCAGATAATGAACGACTCAAACCCTTAATAAACTTACCTCCTCCAAATGACCTGCCAGCTCTTAGGAGAACTTTAGGTATGTTTGCACACTACTCTAAGTGGATACCAAACTTTTCCGAAAAGATTCATATTTTGTCTAATACAAAAACATTTCCGCTAAATTCCGATGCCATTAATTGTTTTGAAGCCATGAAATCAGACATAGTTAAATCTTGTGTCCATTCTATTGACGATAAAATGCCTTTTACTGTAGAAACTGATGCATCGGAACATTCTATTGGCGCTACATTATCGCAAGACCATCGCCCAGTCGCTTTCTTCTCTAGGACTCTAAACAAAAGTGAACAGAATCACTCCTCAGTCGAGAAAGAAGCCTACGCTATCGTAGAATCACTAAAGAAATGGCGTCATTTTTTGATAGGTAAACCATTTACTCTCATCACTGACCAACGTTCAGTTTCGTTTATGTTCAACATGAAAATAAACAGCAAGGTCAAGAACGAGAAAATTCAGAGATGGCGATTAGAATTAGCACCTTATAAGTATGACATTGTTTACAGACCAGGAAAGCAAAACAATGTAGCCGACGCTTTGTCCCGAATCTGTGCTTCTATCGATTCTAGACTATCACAGCTGACGTCGCTTCACGAAGCATTATGCCACCCTGGGGTGACAAGAATGATGCACTGGGTGAGAACTAAAAACTTACCTTATTCAGTAGAAGAAATTCGAAGAGTAATTAATTATTGTAAAGTCTGCGCTGAAATTAAACCAAAGTTCTACAGAAAATCGATTATCCCGAAACTCATAAAGGCTACAGCTCCGTTTGAACGCCTGAGCATAGATTTTAAGGGTCCCGTTCCTACAACTACAAATAATCGATATATTTTAACAGTTATTGATGAATATTCTCGCTTTCCTTTTGCATTCGCAAGTTCAGACATAAGCGCCAAAACCGTAATAAAACATTTGAACAGTATTTTTATGATATTTGGCATGCCGGCATACATACATTCAGATCGTGGTTCTTCTTTCTTATCTTCAGAACTCAAAGAATTCTTACATTCTAGAGGGATAGCTACCAGTAATACGACTCCCTACAACCCTCAAGGTAACGGTCAATGCGAAAGACTAAATGGTACCTTGTGGAGAACAATACAATTAGCACTGAGCTCCATGAATATGCCAATTGAACACTGGGAGAAGGTTCTGCCTCAAGCATTACATTCTATACGCTCCCTACTATGCACTTCAATAAACTGTACACCTCATGAAAGAATGTTCTCTCATACTAGAAGATCAAGCAATGGAAATTCTATTCCAAGTTGGCTTTCAACATCTGGAGAAGTCCTAATGAAACGCTTCGACAGAACGAACAAATACCAACCTATAGTCGAAAGGGTAGAATTAGTTCATTCAAACCCTAACTACTCCCTCGTCAGACTACCAGATGGGAGAGAAACAACAATCTCCAATCGATACTTAGCCCCAGTGGAAGAGTATTCAACTAGAGAAGATAATGATATCGATAAAATTAATGTCGAACAAGTTTTAGGAGAGCCAAGTAATTTGATTGATAGTAATGATAACGCAAATGAAGGTGATACTTCTGTCAATGGTGAAGATATAACACCTAATAATAATACGGACACAACACTAAGTCGTGATACCAATGCTGAAGAAAATCTGCGACGATCAAACCGAGTCAGAAGGCGTCCGGCTTATCTTAGTGACTATCTTTAAACATAGCGTGGGTGAATGTGGTATTATATCTAACCTTCTTGCTTAAACTTCTATCTGTGCTTTATGAAAACTATAATGTTGTCTTTCATATATCTGTCTAGCCTCTGTCGTAGTCGTAAATGTATATATTTTACTAGTCTAATATTTGTTAATTAAAACCTTATTCCAAGGTTTGTCTTATTATTTCAGTACCCTCTAAAAATAGTAAAAATAATACGTCACAATGTCTAGTTTTTTTATTATTAAAAACTAGCGACCCGCTCCTGGCTTTGCACGGAAATTTTTCCAATTTTACTCTTCATAAGAACCATTCTCAGACTTCAGCGAATATAAAAAAAGAATTAGCAGATTTGGTCCAGCCGTTTTTGATTTTTGCGCTCAGCAACCAAGCACGTATACAGAGGGGGGGATAGTTGGGATTTATCCCCCCCCGAAATCTGACTGAAAAAAAAACGATAGATGTCATTCATTCAGAAAGTAAGAAAAAAAGAGTGGTCGGCATGTGTGACACTAGATTCATAGAACGTCACGACTCTATAAATGTATTTTGTGAGTTACTCAAACCTATTGTCATTACATTGAGAGAACTATCCTGCACAAACAGAACTGTTGCCCAAACTGCGTCTAGCCCAACATAGCTGCGACGGAAAAGAGTAGTTTCTTGATTTCTCTAAAAACCTGTGAAAGATTTTTCAGAAAAATTAGAGTAAAGTACAGTGATTACAGCGATTTTTACACAGTTCACATGGTTGTTTCAATGTTTGTCCCCCCCCCGAACCAAAAGTCTGGATACGTGCCTGACTCTTTAATCCATTCTATACGTATAATAAAATCGTAAACATGCCGTGTCTGTACATTAAATTTTTCAAAAAAAACATATTGTACCTACAAGTTGTACTTATGTTATCGAGGTCAAAAAAGTATTTTTTAGAATTTTATTTTTGTCTGTTTATCTTTTTGTGCGTTTGTGCATGCTAATCTCAGAAGCGGCTTAACCAATTTGAATGCAGTTTTCATTGATGTATTGTAGTAAGCTTCCCGTAACATTTAGTTCATTCCAATCGGTTTACAAACAAAAAAGTTACGCGCTATACCGAATACCGACGAGCTCATTGGATGAGTGGTTAGGGTGCTTGCCTTAACACTCTGTTCTGGAGTTCCCAGATTCGATTCCCGGCCGGGTCAAATTTGAAAAATCAACTTTTCAAATTTGGCTCTGGTCTGGATTTGGAAAGTAGTGGCAGGGCACACTGCGTTTCCGCAGTCATTTGGGTAGCCCGTATGGCGGCAGTAACCACCCCCTTACAGAAGACCATCGTGAAATAACAGCACGTGTGCTGTTGTGTTTCGGTGAGTGAGTAAGGGATGCCAGAGCCCATTTCCCTATCCACTCCTACTCCCTTATCCTTAATCCTACTGCAGTCGGCAGCGCACTTACAGCAGCTTTGGCGTTGCTTGTGTTATAGGCGTCAAGTGGACCGTCAGCCTGTCTGCCGACCTTAACATAAAAAAAAATACTACGCGTATGAAGTTGCGGGCTCAGCTAGTTGCAGATAAATATTGTGAGATAAGGCACGACTCTCACGATACAGATGTAGGCTAGTGTGGGATCCGTTGTAAATATATTAATTGCCTTTGTCAATCTAATCATACATTTTTTTCCTACTTTATTATAAACGAAATCAAATGAATCCAAAAAATAATTAATTACCTATTAATTTATCACTCCTGAAATGTCTAAAGCAATGCCAGAGGAATGAACAATTATAAATTCGAAATAATTGTTAGTGAGTGACATTAAGCTAAATGTTATAACAACGTAATTTTCCTTTATGATAGCTACAGATATAATTACTATTACGAAGGGGAACTCGGGAATTGCGTCGCACGCCCAAACGCCCCCGTTATTTAGTATCAGTTCAAGACTGCCATGTAAAATAGAACATTTCGCGGTCGCACAAGCATCAATAAACTATTTTAATGTAGAAGATAAAAGCCAGCGTTTGGGTCTATGCGCCACTATCCCATTTTGGTTATATTGTATACTCTATGGGCCCCTCATTGTTTGTTTCATTCTGACTATTATTTCTGAAGTAATGGCGACGATTAGTTTAATTGAACGATGATATTATGCGAAAATATTGTTATAAGATTTGTAAGGAAAATAGAGTAATTTTAAGATCGGCAGACAGGCTGACGGTCCACTTGATGGACGGTTGGCTACCGTCGCCTATAACACAAGCAACGCCAAAGCTGCTGCAAGTGCGCTGCCGACTACAGTAGGATTAAGGATGAGGGATTAGGAGTGGATAGGGAAATAGGCTCTGGCATCCCTTACTCACTCACCGAAACACAACAGCACACGTGCTGTTATTTCACGGTGGTCTTCTGTAAGGGGGTGGTTACTGCCGCCAGACGGGCTGCCCAAATGACTGCGAAAACGCAATGTGCCCTGCCACTACTTTCCAAATCCAGCCCAGAGCCAAATTTGAAAAGTTGATTTTTCAAAGTTGACCCTGCCGGGAATCGAATCCGAGAACTCTAGAACAAAGTGTTAAGGCAAGCACCCTAACCACTCACGAAAGACATTATTTGGTTCCAACTCTTCTGTGTCACGAATGAGCAAGCTTCTCAATCTCCACTATGATGACCTGGACATCAATTCCTGCTCAATTGGTCGTTTTCGTTCGTCTGTAAACGATTTGTTCCAATGATCTTACCGGCGTCTTTTTTCCCATCTTTTTGCTGCCTAACTTTTTTTTTTTTTTTTCAATTCTTTTCTGTGCCTCGTACAATGCAATGTAGTATATATTTATATGTATATTGTGTATATTGTGTATATGTATATATGTATATTATATATGTAAGTATTTAAATTTTTAGTTTAATTTCGCAAGTGGTGTTCACTTATAAATGTTGTACACATTTATTATAAACTATTTTAGATTATTAAGTACTTACTGTAATTATAATAATGTAGTCAACGTAAGTGAGCCAAATAAATAAATAAATAAATAAATAATAATCTTCTATATATATAAAAATGGATCCCTATTTCCCTTGGTCACGGCATCACGCGTGAACGGGTAGACCGATTTTAATTCGGTTTTCACTAATGGAAAGAGGGATAAACGGGGAATGTTCTTATATATAAAAATTGTACCCCGGGCTAAGCCGGGGGCGGATCGCTAGTATTAGTATAGATATTGATATATCGATTATTATTGTGTTGTATTATTAAAAAAGAATAATTTACACTTATTGTTTTTTACATGACGACATAAATGAAAATAAATCCAATGATTCCCACCTTTGCGACAAATACAGCCTGTTAATCAAATATACATAGATCAGGCATCCATATACAGGCTGTGCTTATGTTACCGAGGTAAAAAAATAGTTTTTAAAATTATTTTCTGTTTGTGTGTTTGTGGACGGCTTAACCGATTTGAATGCGGTTTTCACTGAGTAATTTTCCAATCGGTTTACAAAAAAAAAGTTACGCTCTATACCGAATACCATGCGTACGAAGTTGCGGGCTCGGCTAGTATGCAGAATAACTTTTGTTGCACTTGACACAAATACGTATATAAATAAAAAATATCTTTTGCGCTAATGTTATTGTGGGTTATTCTGGATTGTGTAATGTTATTTTTCTATGATCTGGGAACATGCTATGGGTGTCTTAATAACGGTGTCTCTAAAAATTCGACCTCTTCCCAGTAGTCTTACCGAGTAGTCTTACCAGTTGAACTACTGGGAATTTCCTTCCCAATAAACTTACTAGTAACCTTTGGGAACTTTGTACCCAGTAGACTTACCAGTAAAACAAAATTACCAATAGTCCTACCATTATGTAGACCTAAGTAATTGAGAGACAACCTACATAGTGAACTTGAATCTTTGACACAAGATAAAACATTTGCTTGACTGACATCTTGTCACATAATTATCAAGTCACAAATGAATAAGTAAGGAATAATACTTGTATACTTTTTTAATTCTATGAAATGTGTGATATAAATGTAATAAAAAGGGGACGAGATGAGCTGTGTTTGTTCGGAGGGGCGATGCCCCCCCGGAGTAGGTTTAGGGCCCCCCCGGAGCCCTGCCTTAGTAGGCCATAGAATTTTAAATGGCGCGGCAGTGGTGGGCTTCGCTGATTCTACGTATGTACAATTGTACATGTCGGTGGCCGATCGTATAATCCGGTAGTTCGTGATGCGCTTAGGCAGATCGTGATATGGTGGAGTTTCACGAAGTTCCTAACTAATATCAGTCAGATCGTTCCAAGTAATCTTTTAATGTTGTATAAATGAATATTGTACTTGAACAAATGAATGTTATAAATACTTTTAGTGAAAACCGAATTAAAATTGGTCTACCCATTCACGTGTGATGCCGTGACCAAGGGAAATTGGGATTCATTTTTATATATAGAGATATTAAGGGATTCACTGAGGCAAATGACATTTACTATAGAACTCGCTGGCGGCGGAGACGATTCAACAGGCCTAGAAATGGTGTTTTTTTGTTTTTACCATTAGAACATTACACAATTTTTTTTTTTATTAATACAATTTTTTAATCTGATATTAACTTATTAATAGGTACAGGATTCATATGCGTGCAATAAGCCGTTTACAAGAGAATTTTCAATAAAGGTCAAATTCTTCTTGTGTTCTAACTTTTTTTGTGGAGTTTCTATTACTTTAACGAAAATTCTAATTAATACAATTGGTTCTTCACATGTTTAAGTATAATATATATATTTTTCAAAGCAATTGTCTTGTCTGTTTCTTGTAACATCTTCATTAAGCAATGGATATTTTTAGTATTTAGTGTTTGTCTCCCCCTTAACGTGAATTTATAATGAAGTCTTTTTTTATTTCCCCCGCCCCCTCCAAACCTCTTAAATGCTCCTCCGAATCAAATTTTCTGAAAGAAACACTGGAGGTGAGGTACTATTGTTGAATGGTTACCAACATACAATTTTTGAGTTCTACCTTAAAAGAGTGCCGTTTATAATTGAGGCACTTGTAACTTGTAACTCATCACTTGTAACTTGTAACTTTATTGTTATTGACAAAACGGCGAACGTTGATATCCGTTCAATTTGGCTTATGGCCAGAGTCACCAGAAATCGGGTCGCCTACAGCACTTTCTATTATAATATGCTTTCGAAATAGACGCCAAAAGTTCATCACGTATTTACTACTAAATATATTTATACATTGACTATATTTAAATCTTACTCGCAAAACGATAACGAACTCTTTTATTTATTTTTTATCGGATTTGGAAGGAAAATTATGTTTCATAATCCACGTGTTTGTTGATTTTGTAAAATCTTAAGGCTCCAGTCTCGCTTTGCGACTCTACCTTAGCAAACAGAACTAAGCGCACTTTCACGCGTCTTTTTTGTTATGAATTGCAATTATTAAAAAGTACATTAAAAAAAATATTTTTTGTATTTTTTTTCATTAATTTATTAAAAAATAGGTCATTACTAAGTGGTTTTAAGAGCGACTGCATTAAAAAAAATTTTCAACAGAAAAATATATGTATTTGCAGTGGTAAAATTCATGAAACTACAACTTTTTAAACCACTTTAAATAAGAAAACTAAAGCGTTTATCAAAAAAGTAACCAGTTTAGATTATTGCTAACGATATGAGAATAAATGTAAACTGAATATATTTCGTGTTTTTGTTATAATTTTTACGTAGCATGTGCTTCAACACGTTCAACCTAAATAGAGGCATTTTTAACGCCCAATAGAGCTATTAAAATGTGCATCAAAATAAAATTAAAAGAGTGTTATGAAATTTCAAATCCATCACTTTCAATAAATGTAAAATATATTTCATTTATTCTTTTGTTAGTAACTGTAAAAAAACATTTATTTTCTGTAAATTATGCAAGAACACTAATTTTTAGGAGACTCGAGCCTTAATAAAACAAAAATTTAGGCAGGTACTACCACATAACACAGAATAATCAGATATACTTAGTTTATCAGATACACTTTGAGTAAATACCTATCCGTCGAAGTCTGTCCAATCACAACACACGAGAGGCTTATGACCTCTACTGTGCTCTGCTTTCGGATATTTGAATTTAGAATACACCTGCTGCTCCCTAATTAGTGAAATACACAATAGAGCAAGAGCCCGTGGCCGCTAGACCTTGGGTATTTTATAAAAGCTGAAAGATAGGAACGATAGCCTACTATGAAGTTTAGATTGTAGTGGATTTGGCAGGTAATAGGTAACAAAGGTTTGTAATATATCAGTCTAAATTCGTTTAATTATTTCACAATTTTTTTCATATTTTCTTCTGGATAGTATGTACTAGAAAACGATTTAACCCATTAATTAGTATTGTGGCAACTCCTCGCCAGACATACTTAAACTGCAATGAAATTTAATTGTACTTACGTTATAAAAGCTAATTTTTATTATTTATTTTTTCTGTATTATATAAATACGTTTCCTCAGTTGCCAGTTCTAACATTTGATGGTTCTAACACTTAGCCAGACTGACTTAATCCAGTTAGGAGCATGCGCTGAGAAACTTTCAGCTTTTATAAAATAAGTGTGGCGGTCACGGGCTCTTAGACTACAGCGCCCATACTAATTTCTGTCCGTTCGGGGAACTTGCGATCCAGATAGAACTTCGACACTTTCGATTGATATATTGGAATATTTTAGGAGTCAACGTTCGAATATACTCTAGACATGTGTATTGAACCAATTATATTGAAGCCCGTTTAACAATAGGGGATCGGACAAATTTTCAGAAAGTGTTTTAAATTAATCTTCATGGATATTTATTCCCATAAAAAATACTATTTTATTTATTTATAGCCTTTTAGGTACTCAAAATCATGTTTTAATATTGTTTGTTTGAAAATGCCGCCAAAACGCCACGATAGTTCATCTGAGAGCGCGTAACGTCATTTGTGGTCATATCGTAACAAAACAGTTGCATTGGCATAAGACAATGATTGCCCACAAATAACGTCACGCACTGTGATTGGTGTTTCAGTATAGATTAAAAATATTGTAAATAATAAAATTTTATTTCTTCATTTAAAAATATTTAAATGAATTATATTAAATTATTATTCGATAAATAATCGTGAAAAAGTATATATTTTCTTTCTAAGTACATTTTAGTCTTTAATCTGATTACTGTCCGATCCCCTATTACAAAAACTGCCCCCAGCTTCTCACAGATGCAATTTTCTTTAGCAAATTATATACAAACCTTCTTCGTTTATCCCTAGTGAAACCTGTATCAAAAACCGTTGATATCGGAAGACGTTACTGGAGAAACAAAAGCGAAGAGCGAAATAATTTTAAAATATCAATACATAGGTATAACAAAATCGTAAAAAAATAATATTAATTGTACGGTGTCTGTCTGTACAATAAAAATTAAAAAAAAAATGTGCTTATGTTACAGAGGCAAAAAAAATTGTTTTTAGAATTTTTGTCAGTTTGTCTGTGCGTTTGTGCACGCTAATCGCAAAAGCGACTTATCCGATTTGGATTCAGTTTTCACTGATGTATTGTAGAAAGGTTCCCGTAACAATTAATGTTTGTTTCATTTCAATTTGTTTACAAACAAAAAAGTTACGCTCTATACCGAATGCGGGTTCAGCTAGTGTACAAATAAATGTAAAGATAGAAGATATTTATCGTATAACACCTTTGAGTTATTTGGTTTTATGTAAAAAATCAAAAAAAATCAGGAAATTAAGTATTCTACGGAGTTGTAAGAGAGCCTTCTTCCGTTCTTACACTACAAAAAATAAATAGGTACTTAATACAAAAAAATAATTTTGACAAAACACATTGCTCGGAACTGTAATTATTACATCGGAAGTACTTCAGACTACTCAATTTGGAAACGGCGACTACAGTTAGTCAAAAGTGCTCTTAATTAGTTTAAATTAAACGTTAAAAGGAGTTTTGTTAGGAAAATAAATATAGTTTTATTGTGAATTTTGTTTTTAAATTTTTTATTTTTTAACTATAAATCCAAATTGGTCAGGGAGTGCAAATCTGAAAACATTGTAGATGTGAAAATTTGTTTTTAGAAAAAAATACAAATAATTTATTTCATCAACTTAGCCTAGGTACAAATTAAAATTGTAGGGGCACTCCTAGTAAGTATATTTGTATCGGGATACCCCGCTCCTCCATTACCGCATTTACCGCAAAACTCAGACCTAGATAAATGAAACATTTGAAAAAAAAAAAAAAGAAATGTACATATGTGTATGTGTGTGTGTGTGTGTTTGTGTGTTAGGATAATGTAATTAAATGTACTTATAATAATTATTTTATATTGTTAAGTTATCTTTAATAAAGATTCGGTTTCATTATATACATAATATACACTTTATATTAATAAATGTATACACAAATTACATAGAAAATACCTAGATTAAAACAAACAGACATATTCATATTACAACTCAAGATCGAAACCGCGACCAATCAAGTCGTCAATCAATTATTGACTATACTTATTATATTAAAATTTAATAAACTAAATGGCCTGCTACTAAAGAATATATTATGAAAAGACGATAAACATCGAAATAAAATATAGTGGAATAAACAGTAGCATGTCACCAGCCGGGCCACGTGTCCGGTACCCTCTGACGCATCTATATCTGTTTTGGCCCGTGGCCAACATATACTTACTTA
Source organism: Bembecia ichneumoniformis (assembly GCA_910589475.2). Taxonomy (NCBI): domain Eukaryota; kingdom Metazoa; phylum Arthropoda; class Insecta; order Lepidoptera; family Sesiidae; genus Bembecia; species Bembecia ichneumoniformis. Next base: position 1,663,350 of record OU342537.1, on the reverse strand, counting down.
CACGCTTCCTTCTATAGTTCCCCTAAACGTCACAACGTTGGCTTTTAATTTACGCTCTCTTGGCATTGGACTGCTAATGTGACGTCACTTCATTAGTTTTAGGGAAAAAAACATCGATTGGCAAGTGAATGGCGAGAGTTTACTTTTTAAACTCCATTGACATCTTCTCATTTGTTTCTTTTGAAGGTTATTTATAAACACTCAACAATAAAATATCGGGACAGCTCTAGTAGAACTTGCCTTCTAAGTGTTTCTTATAAACTTAAAATTCATTCCGGTGACTAGTTTATTCATGCCGGAAAACCTGTTTACAGGTTTTTTTTACTTTTTGATAGACTGATTGGAAGACAAACTTTCTTGAGAATAAAAAAAAATGTTCTCCAGTACAATGTAGTTTAATATAATCTATACTAATATTATAAAGTTGAAGAGTTTGTTTGTTTGTTTGAACGCGCAAATCTCAGGAAATACTGGTTCGAATTGAAAAATTATTTTTGTTTTGAATAGTCCATTTATCGATGAAGGCTATATAGGCTATATAACATCACGCTACGATAAATAGTATTATATATAAGCAGTGTCCAGTACCGCGCGCCCCATGCGCACGCCGCCGCCCCGTATGGGCCGCAGCGAAGAGTGGCCGAGTTCAGCTAGTATACCCTATAATAATTATTATGAATGCTAAAGTTTGGATGTTTGGATGTTTGTTTCTCAATATCACTAAAACGGATTTGCACGAAATTTCTCCCAGGTTTATTACCTGGATTAACACGTGGGATATATTTTATCCTTGAAAAATGTTAGGTTCCCGAGGGATTGTATAAAAATATAAAATTCGGCGCCACTATCTTCACAACGCTAAAAATGTCAGTCATTACGAAAAAATATCAAAAATCTAAATTTTTGATCTAAAAAACTTCTATTTGAATTTGAAAAAAATATTTTTCACCTCTTCAGCACGAAAAGGATGCTTTTGGTGCCTAAAAACTCGCAGGAAAATCGATTTTTGCTGCGAGCGTGAGGAAAAGTGATTCAAATTTCGAACACGCGATTTAACTCACAGGAATAACATTATTAGGATTTTATTAGTGTGTCCAGCCATAGCCGACTAGAGTCGGCCGGCCATAGCCGACTAGATTCGGCCGACCATAGCCAACTAGAGTTGGCCCAGCTGTGAAGATACCAGTGGTGATGGCCTAACTCGCTGTTGAGGTGAAAAGTTGTATGTTTAACACGAGAGCAAATTTTTTTATGTCTCGTGCCTTTAAATCACTCACTTCGCTCAGTAGTCTATATTAGACTACTTCGCTAGTTCGTGATTTAAAGTCGGCACTCGCAGGAAAAAACAATTTTGCTCTCTAGTTGAACAAATAACTATTGTACCAACCCGTAACTACGTATGCGTGGTATTTGGTGTAGCGCGTAACTTTTTATTTGTATACCGATTAGAATAAAACAAACAGTAAATGTTACGGTAATCTTGCTACAACACGTAAGTGAACACCGCATTGAAATCGGTTGAGCCGTTTCTAAGATCACCAAGCACCAACGCACAGACAAAAATTTTAAAAACATTTTTTTTACCTATGTATTATAAGTACATCGGGTACAAATTGTGTTTTTTTTTTTAATATTTAATGTACAGACACGACTCATTTACGATTTTGTGATATGTGTAGATTGAATATAGTCCAAATCATGAGGAAGTCGATAGGGTACGAATAATCACGCTTCGACCCTTAGGAGTCGAGCAAAAAGAAAAATTCAGGATTTTTGCTAAGCAGCATTTCAGTATTTCCTTACATGCCCTATGTAAACAAGGTACCAATCCCTTCTCGATTGTATCCCATAATTATGGAACCTCTGTTGAATGTTTTTAAGATAATCCAATTTATTTTAAATTAAATTGAGAGTGAATCTGTGCCAGCTAGTATGTAATGAATAATTACTTGTACACTATACTATTATTTATTCTGTGACTATAGCCTTTTATGTGAATTACTATAATGTTTTACTGATATATTTAAACGTACGCGTGGTTTTCGGTATAGAGCGTAACTATTTTGTTTTTAAACCGATTGGAATGAAACAAACACTAGAGGTTACGGGAAGCTTGCTACAATACATCAGTGAAAACCGAATTCAAATCGGTTAAGCCGTTTCTGAGATTAGCGTGCACAAACGCACAGACAAACAGACAAAAATTCTAAAAAATATTTTTTTGTCCCCGGTAATATGCACAAATTGTATTTTTTGAAAAAATATTAGTGTACAGTGTACCGCTCGTTTGCGATTTTATTTTATGTATAGATTTACTCCTATTTGCAAGAATTTTTCCATGATGTTGACTGTAACATTTAAAGAAATGCTTTTATATTAAGTATTAGTCCATTTTTTTAAAATTGTTACTTGAAATTTATGTCATCAAATAAATGTTATTTATGTAATAGTCTAATTTGAAAGACTCTTGTGGTGTACAATGGTGTACAAACTATACACTAATAAACAAATTTCAAACGATTTCTCCACAGAATAAAGTTTAGAATTGCAATCATATCTCACAAAGTCCCGCGAATCTATGAACTTGTTTTTAAATGTGTTATTTTTTGTGGTGGCGCTAGAGGCAATGGCTAATTTTGTCACATTGATCTTTGGCAATATTCCAAAACATGCCTCTCCCTAAATATCCGGTGTCGCTGAGTGCAATTCCGTATTTAGGACACTTTTGATGGGGGGAGTCGATGCGAAAATAACCATCGTGAACTCAGTTGTAACTTTCTTGAATACCACGCATCCAACAGGTGGTTGAGATCGAGTTATTCCTGTAATAAATACCATCATAGATTTTCTACGGTGTTAATCACTCAGTTAATGGTGGCTAGGCTCACTGAGCTCACGTAAACTGGGCAGTAACCACACTCTTACGGAGTCGCGGGAAAAACCTGGTATGTCTTTTAACAAACTTTTTATGTCTGCATTAATATTTAAAAAAGAGGCGACAGATTTTGTAAGATTCTTTATATCTGACTGTTCGGATAGGCAACTGCACCTATTTGAAAAAATCTTTTAAGTACTATTAGAAAAATAAAAGAAGAAGTAAAGAATAAACCGGCATCACAGAATGGTAAGAGGCACATTGAATACCTATTAATTTTAAACTGGGGTGGCCCTGCTTGTTGAAGTCTACGCTCCGGCCCAAATTTGCTCATTCTATAATCTCGAGAGCTTCCAACTCGAGTTGTCCAACCGCTTCGTTTGCCTGGAAACCTTCGATGCGGTTCGGTAGATGAGATAAAATAACAGATTAGTAGACGCTGTCCAGTCGGTGTGTTCGAAGTTTGTCAAACGTATCTGTCAGAACAGACTACAAAAACTCTCTGAACTGAACAAACCCTAAAACTTATGGCTGAACGACGCCTGCTGAGACTGCAATCTTTCAATGAAGTTGATATGTATAGGCAGCTCAATAGACGGATATGGAAGGCCTTGAGACAGGACATTCGTGCATTCAATACTAACAGCATCAAACAGACGATCGAACAGAATATAGGCTGTAAAGTGTTCGCAAGAGGTTCGCACAGGTCTGTTGGGTGAAGCCAGCTAATAAAGCTGAAAAGAGAAGACGGCAGTGTGACCTCATCTAGAGCGAATGTGCTGAAGGAGGTCGAGAAGTTCTATGGACAGTTGTATAATTCAATCACAAAATCTGTTGAAAGTTCTGCGAAAGACTCTAGAGCCAAATTAACTCGACACTACACCGAAGATATCCCGGATATAAGTCTGTTCGAGATAGCAGTGGCTCTGAAACAGCTGAAGAAGGACAAGGCATCCGGTGAGGACGGACCGGTGAAAACCGATACAAGACCTTCAACGGCTCTTCAATTCCGTCTTCAGCGTAATAACGCCAGAAACATGGAACAGGGGCATGTCCTTCAAAAACGGTGATAAAACCATATTGAAGAATTAATAGATCCATCACGCTGGTTTTCGGAAAGGCTATAGTACCATAAACCACATCCATACACTACGGCAAGTTATACAGAAAACCGAGGAGTATAACTATCCGCTATATCTGGCGTTTGTGGACTATGAGAAGTTATCGATTCGATCAAAACATGGGCAGTGCTCGAGGCTCTGCAGCGATGTCGCATTGACTATCGTTATATCGAAGTATTGAAGTGTTTGTACAATAAAGTCATCATGTAGGTTTGATTACAGGAGCAGAACACACAGTCAATTCCATTGCGAAGAGGTGTGAGATAGGGAGACGTACTCTATCTGAAATTATTCACTACCACGTTGGAAGATGCATTTAAGCTCATCGAATAGCAAGGACTTGGCATCAAGATTAAAGGCGAGTATATCACTCACGTCGTTCAAAGAACTATGTAGATGGCTATGCTCGGGGAATAAGCATGTTCGTAGACGACCGAGAGTTACCGACATAACCCAGTGGATTAGTAAGTTGAAGCGGCATTGGGCAGGACACATAGTACGGAAGGTTCTCGAGTGGAGGCCACGAACCGGCAAGCGCAGCGTAAGACGTCTACCCACAAGGTGGACAGATGACCTGATAAAGGCCGGGGGTCGACGGTGGATCCAAGCTGCTACTGTTCGGACCTTTTGGAGAATTAGGGGGAGGCCTTTGTCCAGCAGTGGACGTCCGACGGTGAGATGATGACGATGATGATGATTAGAAAAGTACAATATTTCAGGTGCACATAATTTAAACTAACAGCTCTCCCTATTGTACCCAGCTGAAGCCGGGACTTATTAGTATAGAGAATTTCATACCACCCTCTTCATAGACAGTCGGCGAATCGAAACCTTTTAAGTCTATAATTAAGGGTTAATTAAATATTAATCTTCACTTGCGCTAGTAAAATTTAATTACCACACATCAAAGAGAAAATGTATTTTGTACAAGCGGTTCGGTCTGTTGCCAATTACATTGAGGCTATTGGATTAGTTTACAAGAATATTTAAAGGTTCGATTAATGAGTGCCAGCTGTGGGTAACTTACAAGTGACATATCCTAGTAGTATTTTCCTAGTAGTAGTCCTATTAGTCTATTTGACAGCCCAAGTTGTAACATGTACAACCGCTTGTGTGTATCTCGAAGGCAACGGTGAACTCACCAAAATACAATACAATAAAAAAGCAGAATTTTTATTATATAGTCTTTTTTTTTCAGTTTATCAATAAAATTGTTTATATTTACAATATTTCTTTGCTATTGTTATGCATTTATTACATATAATATATCCCGGGTCTATCAAATATGGCAAAGTCCACGATGTATGATTTATACATCGAAATATAACCTGGATTTTTACTAATTGATAGTAATAGATCGTTTTTTTGAAAGCAATAGATCGTTTCTGATAGCAATAGATTATCTTCATCTTTTTATAAAAAATGGCGATTTGGCTCATTTTTAAAAATGGCCATTGTCCGCCAATGTCAAGTGAGTCATGAATTCAAGTAGTGTGGGCCTTCTTTGTCCCCTAAGCCAATCCGGCGGGACGAGCAAAGGCCGATGCGGGTAACAAGCACCGATCTTGCGTCCCGCCAGATTGCCAAGGGTAAGCCGCCCCACCACGACAAGGTCCTGGCCCACCTAGGGGGGGATAGATTATTTAACACATTGAAATGGACGTGACTATGACGTTTTGTCACAAATTAAATTCATATTGCAAAGAGAGTGTTGCCCTATATTTTGGTATAATAATGTTTAAATTTAAAAATTGTGGACTTTGATATTAGACTTCCCTATTCAAAGTTTCCTTATTAACAATAAAAAATATCATCAGAGAAAATGATTGACGAGCCCGTTTGATGAGTGGTCAGGGTGCTTGCCTTAACGCTCTGTTCTAGGGTTCCCGGGTTCGATTCCCGGCAGGGTCAATTTTGAAAAATTAACTTTTCAAGTTTGGCTCTGGTCTGGATCTCGAAAGTAGTAGCAGAGCCACACTGCGTTTCGCAGTCACTTGGGCAGCCCGTCTGGCGGCAGTAACCAACCCTTACAGAAGATCACCGTGAAATAACAGCACGTGTGCTGTTGTGTTTCGGTGAGTGAGTAAGGGATGCCAGGGCCCATTTCCCTATCCCCCTCCTAATCCCTTATCCTTAATCCTACTATAGCCGGCAGCGCACTTGCAGCAGCTTTGGCGTTGCTTGTGTTATAGGCGACGGTAGTCACCTACCATTCAGTGGACCGTCAGCCTGTCTGCTGATATTAACATTAAAAAAAATGGGATCAAGGGTATAATTGGATAAGGATAGATAAAGATTAGAGAATCGCTATCCACTTTTACATGGACCCCTATTTTATTTATTTATAAACAAACAGTTAAATTACAATGAAATTTAACCGGTTTTCTAGACAGACCTATACCGTTTGCCCTAATTTATAGTCAGTATTATTATTATTATACATTTATTTATTTCCTTTCTTAATTTTAAATTTTAATTAAAATTAAGAATTTAAATAATTTAAACTTTAATTTAAATTATTATTATTATTATTATTATTTTGAGTATTAATTACTTAATTAGTGTAGTGGCAGGGCACACTGCGTTTCGCAGTCATTGGGCAGCCCGTCTGGCGGCAGTAACCACCCCCTTACAGAAGACCACTGCGAAATAACAGCACGTGTGCTGTTGTGTTTCGGTGAGTGAGTAAGAGATGTCAGAGCCCATTTCCTCCCTAACCCCTCCTAATCCTACTGTAGGCGGCAGCGCACTTCAGCAGCTTTGGCGTTGCTTGTGTTATAGGCGACGGTAGCCACCTACCATCAAGTGGACCGTCAGCCTGTCTGCCGATCTTAACATAAAAAATAAATAAATTACTAAGCAGCGCAATTTTGCAACCCTCCTGCAGAGATAGTAGGTACGTTGTACCTGAGAAACACATCTCTATAGTAGCGCAAAGTGTTTCTGTCTACATTATAACTACAGTACGATACTAACTTTTATAAATTACACACGAGACATCATCTATCATTTACAAGATAGATCATCTACACATGATAGATGTCTACTTACTTAGCATGCACAGTATATTGTAGAGAAGGGGTCTATTTTATTTCTTTATTTATTTTCCTAAAGTGATAGAAGTGATGCATTGCGTCGGAAAATCTGCTAACCAGAACCCAACCAACCATGGGGAGATTGGTGGGGTATGTGAGATTCCTACCCACTAAAAACCTACGGTGTTTACTCGCGCTTTCTATGGGCAGGTCAGGGATCGTTGAGACACGCAACCTTCTTTTCTCGCTAGACTAGGCTTGCATGCGGAGGTGCAGGTACTCTCGGGGCACGGTTGCTTCGGGCGTTACCTTCACCGAGAGGCCGTGAGAGAGCCAATCGAAGAATGCCATCACTGTGGCTGCGCGGTTGACACTGCGCAGCACACTTTGGCCGACTGCCCCGAATGGGCAGAGCAGCGCGCTGCTTTGTCCCTCGTCGTGGGCGCCGACCTCTCGCTGCCGGCCGTCGTGAAAGCGATGGTCGTCAGTGACCTTGCGTGGCAGGCGATGCTCACGTTTTGTGAGGATGTTACGTCGCGCAAGGAAGCGGCGGAGAGGCGACGGGAAGAGGATCCCCTCTCCCAGCCGATCCGCCGGAGAAGGCTCGGGCGCAGGCGGATGGCCTATATCCGCCGCCTTCCCTCTTGGTCAGGACCTGGGCGGTAGTCTAAGGGGAGACTAGCGCCCGTTGTGAGGTCCCCGAGATTGCCGGTGAACCTCCGCTTTCGGGTACGCCGAGGTTCCGACAGGGAGCGTAGTCCTCCCCGCGCTGAACAGCCGTGGCGGGTCGCCGAAGTTGTGCAACAACGTTCCTGCGACCCCGCCCATCTACGGCCGCGCTAGAAAGTCGTTGGGTTTTAGCCGGTAGGAGTCCGGCATAACCCACAGCGTCCCCCTTTCGTTGCTGGGTATCCATGATGGATTTTCCAACGTAAAAAAAAAGGCTCGCATACGGACTCCATCTCGATTAGGCGCGGAGCTAAACAGTAGACAGGATATCCACAACATAAGCAGGTTTTATCGAAAGATATATTTTCGTGTAAAAGTCGGCAGGTAACACAAGCAACGCCATAGGTTCGCAGGATCAGTGTTCTCTCCATGGCATTGCTTGTATCAAAAGGCGACTCATCGTTCAACCATAACTTTATGGACAATGATTAAGGTCATGTCGTTAAATAAGAACAGATTTATTTGTAAATTTGGAGCGTGTAACTGTAGAAACGCATTAGTGTACGGGCGCCAACTAAAAGGTCGTAACTAAAAGACGACGCTACGTCAAAGGAGGCGAGCGAGGAATTGAGTTAGTGTAGGTAAGTATGTGTCCATTGTCTCAAGAGGTATAATACAATAAGAGGTAAAATTATCTGTTTTTTCTGAGTCCTTGACTACTGGTATAGCACTGCTATATATTTTGATCATAATTCGAAGAGAAAAACTGAGGATTCTAATCAACTAGGCAACCTAAGTCAAGGTTCGATATTATAAGCTCTGAGGTCTGACTTAAGCCAAGTGGTCGGAGTATACAGATAGCAAGCTCACACTACATGCTCAACTTCTCTTTAATAATGTTATCTTATACACGTTTAGGTAAATACTAATTAAAGAAGCATTGTAGCAAGCTTCCCGTAACATTTAGTGTTTGTTTCATTCCAATCGGTTTATAAAAAACAAAAAAGTTACGTGCTATACCGAATACCACACGTACGAAGTTGCGGGCTCAGCTAGTTTACAATAAAAACTCATTTTAAATATAGGTATAATCCGCGCCAAACTTCTAGTCCCCTTTGAAGTTGCTTCGCGCAGAGGTACAGTCACGCACAAATAAATTATATTGTTTTGAAACACAAAACTCTTCTGAACACAAAACTCTTCGTGTCTCTTTGAAACACGAAACACAAACACACACTCTTTTCTGCACGTGCTTAATGTTTATTTTTATGCCTTCGTCCGCTTCTTTTTGCATAAATTTCAAAACATTGTACACAATTTTTCTTGCTTGACGACGTAAAACCGTATTCCGGTTAGGCATGTTTAAACTTATGTTATTAAAAGAACAATAAAAAAACTAAACAAATAACGGAATAACGAAAACAATAGACAACGAAAACTTAACAAAAACAAAGCAGAATTGTGAGTGACTATACTTCGCTACGAAAAACAAGCGTGTGTGCTATTCGGAAGAATTCTGAACGCACACAAACACGCACGCACAGGTGAGATGGGTGTGGGGGCGGGGAAGTGGAGTGGGCCCTGCCGCCGCCGCCTCCTGCCGCTCCCCGCTGATACCTATTTTTCGCTACTGCGACGCGGTTCGCGCTGTGTTCAGAGCGGACTAGAAGTTTGGCGCGGATTATAATTAAGTTACTTAGAACATGTAACTGGAAACAGAAGAAATTTATTTGATCGAAAATTATATTACGAAATAGAGAAATAAGTGTGCTTCCGTTAACTTATGTGATGTTAATATGTGTGTGTGCGTACACATGTACATAATATGTGATCTTTGTACGTGTAAATACGTACTAACACGTAGTGGGACCACAATAAATCTATAGCCCCTATGCCATTGCTTTTGTTAATAGACGACTGTACCCACCTTCCATCAAGTAGACCGTCAGCGTGCTGCCAACCTTTACATTAAGACATCTCATAACTGTACCAACGAAAATTGCACACATGCTCTGTAAGGGCTACCAAAAGTAAGTATTTGGGTTTGAGCCCAATACGGCGGGTATGGACTGTATAGGTTGCGGGATAAGGTAAAAAAAACCTATTTTATTTACTCACTGTTGTGGCTTGAGTCTTCTCCCAAAGCTTTGGATTCTTCTCTTCTTAGCACTCGTGATTTGAATCACTTCAGATTTAGAGCTTATATGAATAGGTATTTATCGACGGTTGGGTATAAGCAGATTAATTAGTCGCATGATATGACACACAGAAGAGACGTCGCGTGACAATTCTCTCGATATCTTAGCGGGATAAAACTATATAAAGCAGATAAGAAGACAGCGCGTCTTTCTTCGGTCCTCTCGATGAGCGGGCTTGTTCAACATTTTTAACACTAGCTAACTATAATGGCGGTCGATTCAAAACAGACCAAATTCTCTGTTTGGTCCGCAATGACAAGCCACACAGACGTAGGATAAGCCCTCTTCTTAGTCAATCAGAGCGATTCCTCCAGAATCAGACAATATGAGGGAAGTGGCGCGAACATGCTCTATTAGAAACAAAATCGCGTTCACTGCTTCTGAACGGTGATTTATGATTAAATATCTCAAAAATTTTCTTTCACATTTAAATGAGAAAAATGCAAATACATATCGGGGATTACAAATCAAAATATCACTTATCAGAATAATCAAGTCCATAGAGGGCACATCATTTAAAGGAGATCTGGGAGGTTGGTAAATATGTTAATGGTTCTATAGTTCGAATAATATATAATTGTATATTGAAAAAATTATAAATGTATATAGAATATTAGAAATCGAATGTATAATCTATACTAATATTATAAAGCTGAAGAGTTTGTTTGTTTGTTTGAACGCGCTAATCTCAGGAACTACTGGTTCGAATTGAAAAATTATTTTTGTTTTGAATAGTCCATTTATCGAGGAAGGCTATGCTATAGGCTATATAACATCACGCTACGATAAATTTTATTTTATTTTTATTTTATTTTATTGAGACACCAACAGCACATCAAAACTCACTAGTCACATTCATAAATTATGTAGACACGTTTACATTTGTGTACCAATTACTGGTATCTACAGCTATATTACGTCATGTTGTCTCTGTTAAAAATTTGGAAAAAAAATGTCATAATTAATAATAGTTATGTTATTTCTACTTAGAACACATATGTATACATATAAGAAGCAAAATTCGTTCATAAATCAATTCAGTGAAATAATAAAATTATATAAGTCAAGCAATTCAGTGAAATAATAAATAGTATTATATATACTTATAAGCAGTGTCCAGTACCGCGCTCCTCATGCGCACGCCGGCCGCCGCGGTATGGGCCGAAGCGAAGCGTGGCCGAGTTCAGCTAGTAAATTATAAAAATGATAATTACAATTGTGAATTATGTATTTAAGGCAGTCTTAAATGGGCAAATTGTCACTACATACAATGACACATGTATTCCATGTCAACAATCGCTGTAATAACGTTTATCTTATACTAGCGACCTGCCCCGACTTAACACGTAATTTAGGCTGTGTTTTGATAGTCAGTCTGGACAAACGACTTTGTAAGTATAGATTATCTCATCTCATCTTTTTTCATATTAAATCAATGTCGTGACGCGTGAAACAATGAAAACGCACAACTACGCACAACGTTATTAGATCATAGCTCGGGCGCGACGCGCCAAAGGAGCTCCAATGTTTTATGCATACCGCGTACTTCCCTATTATAATGGGCGATTCTACCATAACACTGTTTTATATTTTTTCACGAAACACTAACTTTTAATGCTTCCGAGAGTCGAGGGTTCCGTTTTAACTAAACGGTTTGCATTTTAACTGGGCAAATATGGCCTGAACTCTTTCTGTAGAGAAGTTTTACGATTAAAGCGGATGTTATCTGTAGCGCCTTAATGTTATTTATTTTTTAGTATCCATTTACTGTGAGTTTAAAAATACAGTCCCCGGTCAATTTATTAGACGCACTATACAGTTTTTATGCAAATTTTGATTAGTAGCTAATAAAATTTGGTTTTGACACTCCGGTTTCGTGTCCTGTTGCAATTAGGCGTCAACCGTTTCTTAGTACATCAATGGTTGTTTCGTCCTCGTATCTTTATAATATACTATGTTACTCGCCGATAATGTAGCTTCTGTCAAACCACGCATACGAAGTCGCGAACACAGTCATTTGCAGTCATTTGGGCAGACGGCTGGCAGCAGTATGTGCTGTTGTGTTTCGGTGAGTGAGTAAGGGATGCCAGAGCCCATTTCCCTATCCTCTTCTAATCCCTTATCCTTAATCCTTCTTTAGTCGGCAGCGCACTTGCAGCGGTTTTTACTTTACTTGTGTTATACGTACGCTACGGTAGCCACCTACCATCAAGTGGACCGTCAGCCTGTCGGCAGACAGGCTGACGTTTTTTATGTTTTTCTTAACATAAAAAAAAGAACATCCTGCGACAGTCACGAATTTTTCCTATTTTCTTGTAAATTATTATAAATATACCACTTATAAAAGCCCAGCACAATTAAACTGTTACTTAAATCATAAGTCCTTTGTTTTAAAATTGTAATTGTACGGTACGGGACCCTAAGATACAGGCTTGCCTAGTGTGGGGACCGGGGTTTATTCTTAAGACTGGTAATGTGTTATGGTGTTTGAATTTGAATTTAAAATTGAAAATAATTATAAGAAATTAATAATAATGATTTTATTAACAAGTAATTTAATTGATCTCACTTTACTGAAATAAAAAATAAATAAAGTATATAAATTTGTGATATAAAATGTGACTATATAAATTTGACCTGTTTGCAATCTACATACAAATCTTTTCTCTTTATAATAGGGAATCGGACAAATTTTCAGAAAGTGTTTTAAATTAATCTTCATGGATATTTATTCCCATAAAAAATACTATTTTATTTATTTATAGCCTTTTAGGTACTCAAAATCATGTTTTAATATTGTTTGTTTGAAAATGCCGCCAAAACGCCACGATAGTTCATCTGAGAGCGCGTAACGTCATTTGTGGTCATATCATAACAAAACAGCTGCATTGGCATAAGACAACGATTGCCCACAAATGACGTCACGCACTGTGATTGGTGTTTCAGGATAGATTAAAAATATTGTAAATAATAAAAAAAATTAAATGAATTATATTAAATTATTATTCGATAAATAATCGTAAAAAATTACATATTTTCTTTCTAAGTACATTTTAGATTTTAATCTGATTACTGTCCGATCCCCTAAAATGAAATAAATAGCCAAGCCAATCTTTGTAATATTTTGTACAAATGGGGTTTAATGTCTCTCATATAATATTCGCGTCCAATCCTTTTTGAGTTATCTCAACTTTTCAGCGCGCCGCCATATTTGTAAAGTGTCGTGCAAATCTACTTGGTTTAAGTGCAGCGGAAGCTTGCATATGTGCAAGCACAATGCAACATGTAGGTGCATGTTCAAATTTACGTATGAAAGCGTATCGCGAAAACTCGTAACCTTTTGTACGAAATGTTACTGGCGCATTACAAATTTAAAGTTCGCCATTGAAACCCTTCGACGAGGCTCAACTTGTTTATTTTCGAAGGCGTAGATTTTCTTCGTGAGTCGGCGTGTCCATCGAAGGCTTTATTTCTTATATTTATTTTTAGAATCATTGGCTGAAAGAAAGACATACAAATTGTAATGGAATGAGATAAGCATTTACATATTACCCTCACTAACTTCTGCGTCTGGTAACGAATTCAAATTAATCATTTTATTATTAAATTTTAACTTACTTGCGATTGTCGTGTTACATTTATATAAATTTATTACCTTTCGTTCGAAATTTTTTAGGAATAACATGCAAAAAATCTCCAATATTCTTGGTACACAACTATTATAGAATATATTATAATTATAATATATTATATAGAATATATTATAATATATTATATAGAATATATTATTATATATATCTGACAATTAATTACCACAGTTTATAATTTTATATATTTAATGGTAAAAGTTAAATTTCGTTTGGAATCTTCTTATATATATAAAAATCTCGCGTCAGGATGTATGTTCGCGATAAACTCTGAAACTACTGAACCGACTTTGATCAAACTTCGTAAGTATCTGTTATTTGGTCCAACTTAAAATATAAGGTAGTTTTTATCTTAATTATTCACATCAATATTTGTTATTGCAAATTAAATGTTTATTATACAACAGTAGTGTCTATTAATAGGTTAGTTCGATGAATTATTAATAGATGGCTCTGCCTTGCTACCATGAACAGCATCCGAAGTTTACCCTCTGTGTCCCACTTGCAACTTCTTACATAAGTACGATAGAAAGAGAAAACTTCGAATGACATTCATAGTAGGCCTGCTGTAGATCAATTTATCGATACAAAATTCGGATACAGTAAAATAGAAATAATTTCTTTTTTTGTATGGTAAGATAAGATTAACGATGTACTCATTCATATAATCATTAATTCCTGTGATTGAACGAAAACTGAACGCCCCACTATTACATTGAACATGGCAACATTATTTCACAAAGTGACATCGATTTATACGATTTTTTTTTGTGTATTTGGTAGGTATGAGAATAGGTCTTCACTTTAACATATAGTTTGAAAATAAAATTGGACCCGATAGGTGGCGCCACAATCGGTTTACGGAATTATTTTCGGGTTCTCGCAGGACAACGTCTGCTGGGTCAACTAGTTTATATAATATAAAGATTAATATTTTTATGAAAGAGAGTGTAATTTGTGATTTTATTTATTTACTTCTATATAAAACCATTATCTATTTTAATATAATTTTTTGTCAGGCGTTCAATTTTTTTTATATATTTAGACTAGCAGACCCAGCAGACGTTGTCCTGCCCGAACCCGAAAATAATTCTATAACCCGATTGTGGCGCCACCTATCGGGTCCAATAAGAATTTATTATATATGTCAAAGTGATGCAACATTTCACGTCAATGAACGACGGTAGTCAACGCACTGAAGGTAGTCAACGCCTTGAACTTATTTCTGTCAAGCCAACTGGGACAGTTTTTTTTTTAATTATTAAAGATGGGTTTGCTCTTGACCAGCATCTATCCATGTAGGAAGGATGAGGGCGACGATGGAGCGAGCTCACCCAGAAGATGCCTAATCACTTGAACCTTGAAAAGATTTGGGTTGTATGAGCTCGGAAATACAGACGCCGCGCGCGCAGTGAGTTCCAATCCTTAAGCAGTGCGCATTATAAAATATGTTTTAAAGCGCTTGGTCCGAATTAGAGGGATTTCGACAAGGTGAGGATGGTAACCAGCCGTGCGTCTGCATTCTATGCATGATAGAAGAAAGGGGAAGGCGGTATGATCTCATGCAGCTCCCTGGCACTTTCTCCGAAGTACATCTCTTCTCCGAAGACAGGTAATTTTGCTCGACTGGAGAAATTCCATTCCATCCCTGGATGTTTCGTAACCACGCTTCCTCCTTCGCCCAGCGCGTCTCTTGCCTTCATTAATTGAAGCAGCATACATCTAAGCACATGGTTCGTATCATCGTCCGGGGCATATTGACACGTTCATTCTTTAAATTTATTCCACGATTGATGGCAAGTGAATCGTATAATTACTCAAAAATCCCGCTCTTATAGAACAAATATTGTTTACATCTGCAGTATGTCCACACAACGGAATGCCATAAGACATAATTATACTATGAAGTGTTGCCATGTGTGTCAACATAATGATATCATACCAAAACACCATCAAAAACTGTTTTGCTCCAATTTGTCACACATTACGTTACAATTTAATAGAAACAGTTTATAGCAAAGATGTTGTATTAGTCTGTACCCATAGATGGATCACAAAATGCAGCAATATTTTATTCTTTCTAACACCTTCAAATTGCCATAAGATTGAAAGAGACATACATATATAATCTGTCGGGTCGAAGTTGAGTGAATGTCTCCATTTTGACTATACAATGCAAGCTAAAGTTATAGCGTATAATAGTGCTGTGCATTTTTATTGATAACTAGATATCGTTGATATAGATTTTAAATATATGACGGATAAAAAGTATGGCTAAATTCGTTTCGGTGTACTGTTTGGTTATTCAATATAAATAAAATGTGGGTGCGTACTGGTACTCGCCGCATTGCTAATCGGTTTTATGAGATTGTATGCAACCTCTCGCATTTATTTCACAAAAATATTTCAAAAGAATAGTTATTTTTTGAGTAGAAATATTTAGAATCCATCCTTAAGGGAAATCCTTAAGTAGAAATATTTATCCTTGAATAGAACGGGAGTAGGATTTTATTACGAGAGAAAAAAAACTCGATAATCTTAAAGTTTTATTTTTAGAAACGATATCACAGATTGGATAATCTGTGATATCGTTCATCTGTGATTCGTCAACATTTTAATTTAAAGACTTTCATAGATTGAAGCATAACTTCTTTATAACTTATAGATATTACTTACTGGTTTACACGATGGTGGTAATTTTGGGAATATTGTCGGCACTGCATACGAGTGTAGAATTTTACGCTGATATCCTTGGCGAAAGCAAGAATCTTCAAAGTTCATCGAGCATATTCTTGTATATTGCGAAGCTCTCCAATCGTCGGCTTTTCTTACATTTTTTGTCCACGTTTTTTTTTTAAATCGATGTCGGTGGGAAATCTGTTATAAATTGATAAAAATTACTTTCAACCTGCAGTGAATGCTAGAAATTGTCAACACTCTACTAAAAATAAATTAGTTATCGATATCGATAAACTTATCAAGATCAGACTACAGCACTATAAAGCAAGACAAATGTCAAAAATTCCGATTAACTTTGGTTTTTGTAAATTTTAGTTATAAACACCAGCTTTTCTTTAAATAAATCAACCTTAGAGCTGTGTATGCATGTACAATGATTCATTTTTAGTAAATAATTATAAAAATTTGTTTACAAAACACTAAAATTAATGAGTGCGAGCTGTGCGACTTACCGGTGAAATGATATGTTTCCATTATTCTCCTTCAAAACACCCACTCTACTTGGACAAACGGGAACAGTACAAGCCATTCTTGGCAAGCAACAGATTTATGAAATCACACTTTCAGATTTTTAAGTATTTTAAATCACATAAAGCTAAACGCGCTTGTTAACCAGCATGATATAAACAAATATGACGTTGCCTCTTTTATGGCGCGCAGCGTTTTAAGACGTCATATTCGGCTATTGTTATCTCTTTTTAACATACGACATGCAGCCATTAGAAAGACGGGTATCGAGTATCGAAGGAATCTTCAATTTTTATTGTTCCATCTATACACTAATACAATTATCTTTGGTTTATAGTAATAAAATAAATGACAGGACACATTACTTTGGTGACGGATGTAATTATATGTACAAAAACTATTATGACAGCTGCTGAATGCGAAGCGAGGAATTTCATTTGAGAAGAGACGAACCGTGGATTATTAGACGAAGATTTTAATTATATTATATTTTTTTTAAATAATAATTTTTTTAAATAATTAGATTTTTTTGAAATAATTAGGTTTTATTCAAATATTACATAAATAACAGTACAACAATTGCTAAATTAATGATAAAAATAATAAAAAATACAACGGTGATTTAGTGAGAACACGGCGAGGCTCCGGAATCTACACAAACTTAAGAGTATGGGTAGAATATCTCCTCCAGAGTGACTGAATCGGGTATTGTACCCATTAGGTTTTTAATTTTATAAAATATCAGCTGTGTCCCGTGGTTTCACCCGCCGTTTAATTTAAATTGCCGAAGGCATGCACTTATCATCTTTTATCGGTGATTCTAGGTAATTCTCGATAGCCGATAGCCTTCGACAAGAATTAGATTGTCATAATCATAGGAAAATAATTTTTAAAATCCGTCTAATCGTTCCTGAGATTAGCTCGTTCAATCAATCAAACAAACAAACTCTTCAACGTTATTATATTAGTACTATTAAATTTTATATTGAAATTTAAAAAATCGACCAAATAGTGTTTAAAAAATACATTAGTATAAATATTATATTATTTTCAAATCTTTAATTTAATATGAAAAAAAAGGCTAGTTTCAAATTTTTTTAATAAATTATAATTTTAAATAAATAAATAAATTAATAAATATATTTACTTTAATATACTAAATGTTTGAATTTATTAAATCTTTAATTTATAACTATTAAATATTAAGATTACCATAACTTTTATTTTAATTTCAACTAGAATATTAAACTAATTTTTATCTAAAAACTTAATGTATTTATTATTATATACTAAAAAAATTAGTACTTATATTAGCTGATGCCTGCGACTTCGTCCGTGATGAAAGATAAAAGATATAACGCTCATACATAGCTCAGCTAGTTATATACAAATACATCTTTATTTGTATATTACTAGCCTAGCCCCCAACTCGTACTCGTGATGTACGGTATAGCGCGTAACTTCTTTGTTTGTAAACCAATTGGAATGAAACACTAAATGTTACGGCAAGCTTGGTACATACAATACATCAGTGAAAACCGCATTCAAATCGGTTAAGCCGTTTCTGAGATTAGCGTGCACAAACAGACGCAAATTATAAAAACTATTTTTTTAACCTCGGTAACATAAGTACAACGTGTATGTACAAATTGTTTTTTGAAAAAAGTATTTATTGTACAGAGACGGCTCGTTTACGATTTTATAGGTATAGATAGCTGATGCCCGTGGCTTCGCTCGTGTGGAATATTTAGCCTATGTCCACCCAGAAATTCTATTCTAATTATGAGTGAAAGATATTTTTAAATAGATAGTGGTTTCGAAGATTACCTCCTACATACAAACATTACCTCTTTTTAATATTAGTATAGAAATACCTACTCGTACATAGATAATGCAATCGACTACCATTACAATTCGATTTTTTAATTGTAATCCCTCATTTTGATATTTTTTAATGATATTTTATGAGTTAAAATGTCTATTGTTATTGTTTTAAACTTCGAAAATCATAGATTCACCAGTGGCTCTAGCATGAGTTTACGATACTACACTCGCTAGCGAGAGCGTAAAATATTTATATGGAAAATTGTCAATTTGACATTGACAGTTCACGATTTTCCATACAAAAGTTTTACGTTCTCGCTAGCGAGTGTAGTATCGTAAACTCATGCTAGAGCCACAGGTCAAAGTTGCATCAATCAGAAACTAGCCAAGTTTAAGTAATAAACTTTTCAAGTTTGAAAAAGAATTGAAAATAGTTGAAAATGTACACCTTTTCCATGTAAAAAAAAAATAACTTATTAAGTAGATACTTATTATGAAGCATGTTCATGCCATATTTAAATAGTAATAATTTAATCCGAGAGATAATAAATTAAAATGTTTAGAACTCCTGTTTTTCTTTGGTTCTGTTTTATTTTTCTCTCCTGTCACACTTATTGGAGTGGTACCGAACAACGCGATCAATACGAGACGAATCTGACTGAATCTTTTGTTCTAGCAATATGGATACTTAAAATAATTAATAAAAAAAAAACACACGAACAAATACTGGACCGTTTCTCTTCCATGTTTTCCACAAGTGGATAAAATAAAATTGACGAATTTTGTACAGTAAAACCGCACTCTACAAATTTAAGGTGATACTGATACATATTTAAGGTGACATAAGCTGGTTTGTATGTCATTGGGACTGTTCATACAAACCTTATTCCTTTACCCCGTTCATATTCGTGTATTTTATGTGATGCAATGAACTGGCCTTTATACATTTTTCTCGTTGTGGGCAATGTTGGTGTAAAAGTTTTGTTTTGACAATTTATTTGTTTATTTCATTTATTTTCAATGACTATGTATGTGCAATGTGTGTGTGTTGTAATAAAGGTTCCTACGGAAAATCAGTGCTGGCCTATGCTGGTCTATATATATAAAAATGAATCCCCATTTCCCTTGGTCACGGCATCACGCGTGAACGGGTAGACCGATTTTAATTCGGTTTTCACTAATGGAAAGAGGGTTAAACGGGGAATGTTCATATATATAAAAATTGCACCCCGGACGAAGCCGGGGGCGGGTCGCTAGTGCTGGATAAATGCTGAGTAGAGACCTTTTGGTATCTTTCTTTCTTGCTGTTAATGTTTTATTTGTCTTTAATTGTACGGTTTTTAAGTTATTATGGCGTTGCTTGTGTTACTTAACAGGTAGGTATGGTGTCCATGTTATCAAGTGGACTGTAAGTATTTATTGAACAAAAAAAAAAAAAAAAAAAAAAAAACTCTTTGAGCTTAATATTATAAAGAAGACAGTCATACAAACCAGCTACATTATTTTTTAACATAGATTACATGCAAAAAGAGAATAATACTTAATCATGTGTAATCGACGGATTGTTTTTTTATAAGACAAGAGTTTCTTGGTAGTTGATGGCAAGAATACATCAGTGCACATACGGTTATTTCACAGTGGTTCTTTTTAAGCGGTCGGTTACTGTGGCCAGAAGAACCGCCCAGTCCATGCTACTATGTTACTAAATCAAATGTTACTAAATGTTACTAAATCAACTATATAAATGTACTAGATTTCAAGCTGCGCACACTCACTGTGTTTCAAAGAACTGTACTGTACTCTGTACACCTTATTTAGGATATTATACCTCATTTCTGTAGCCACCATACCGAGTGTGGGAAATAAAACATAGACAGACAACCCATGAACGGATAAATTGGAATAGCTTTGAATAGAGCTGTTTATCAGGGTGGTTTTGCATATTTATTTAACCACTGTCGCTGGATCCACAACGGAGAATGAATAGGAGCCAGCATCAGCCGTCACAGCCAACGCTTCGGGATTTCGACAATATTGAATGGCTAATCGACGAAATGTTGTCTCGCCGGCGTGCGACCCATATTTATATTTTCGCATCGCCACGGAGTGTGCGCGCGCGGACACAAGCAAACATTATGCGCACACCGCGGCTTTGCTGTCTCAGATAACAGGCATACGTCGTCGCATACCTAATACCTAATAGGTCGTTGTGCCTAATAGGGTAATTTTAGAATTAAATACATTCCTGTACATACTACCTACGGAGTATTATTACACCCACATAATGGCCAAAATACCTACTGTAAAAAGCTTAAATATATAAAATAGTATTAAATTGAATTTAAATTTAATTACATTATTTAAATGTTTAATACATTGTATGAAACATTTAAATCGGTGAAACGAACCAAGAATCCAGCCCTAAACGTATTTAGGAGCAGCTCGGGCCACTAGTTTACGTACAATACGGCGACAATTAGATTCCTGGTACGTCTGTACAATGGGCAGCACGTGTGGACGCATCTGGGCGGCAAATGAAGCGCCCGACGCGGCAGCGGCGCCTGCTGCTTCATGGGGAGCCCAAACACAAGCGGTGAGCGCCTCGTAGCGCTTTTCTCATTTATCTGGATGCGGTTTTCACTATCCTGTCCTTCGCGATTTCTGAATGTGGCGGATCGACTCCGGGCAACCTGGGTCGAACCGAGCTATGAAGTCTCGCAGATCCTCACCGGTCATGGATGCTTTAGGAGACGACTGTATGACATGAAACTTTACGAGGAGAGTATGTGTGAGTGCGGTATGGAGGATGAGGACTTGCACCACGTTTTGTGGTCCTGTCCTCTGTACGACGATCTGCGAAACGAGATGATGGATGGGATCTACCAAGATAGCGAGGGGCCGACCTACTCCCGGGATCTCGTATCCAAGGCGGCGAACTACGCAAGGCTTGAGAGATTCGCGCGCAAATGGCACAGGAAGAGGAGCACCCACAGTTGAGGAAGAGTGGGCGAAGCCTGAGGCCCCGTATCAGTTAGCTGTGGTGTGATGTCGGCCCCAGAAGGGGGAGAAGGACAAGGGACAAAGGTACGAAAAAAAAATGTATGTGATTGAATGTCGATAGGGCCATGGGTTGGTGGAGGGTCTGCGCCTATCCTGTCCTTCGAAAGTGGGAAAAACAACCTGTTTTCTTGTTGTCACTTATGCTCTTGTAAGTGACAACAAGAAAAATTTACTGAATTATCAAAAATTATAGGATTGTGGCAACTGATGTGTGACTGTAAGCTAAGAACTTTGAATGAAAAATGGGCGGTTTTACGTTTTTCCGGGAAATTTTTACAATTTTTTTCGTCATAAAGAACCTTCCTCAAACTTCAATAAATACTAAATAAAAAGTAAAAAATATATATAGCCGAATTGGTCCAGCAGATAACTAACTAATTATTAACTATTTTAATTTTAACTTAGTTTAGTTTAGTTAAACTAATTTTTAACTATAGTACCTGAGCGACCGAGCTGGACCTAAGATCGTCGTAATAATTGCCTTTCAACCCACTCCGGTTAACACAATAATTATACAAGTATTGTTACTATTGGATGTGAGCCGTACATATTGGTATCCATGTATCCGCAACAATTTACGTAAACATTTACGAGATGGCCATTTAATAAATATCTTAGTTATTTAAAAAAAACCTTTCTTTTTTTTATAAAATTGCGTTTTTACAAGAAATACAACAAATGTATAAGTTAGACTTTAAAAGCACAACCATATCTATATATTATACAAAATTTTATCCAAATCGTTAGAGCCATTTCCGAGATACGAGAAATAAATTTATGTACAAGAATTTCTCGTTGAAAATTATTAAATAGATGTATATCATACTTTGCAGTTATTACTCGTATACGTGTAAGTAAAAAAGAAATATTGATTTCTTTTTGTAACCCTAACAACGATTCACAGTAACGATTTCTCCATGATTAAAAAATGATGAGTTAAAAATACGCTCATGTCTTATCTCTTATCAAGAGATTCCCAGAACAATCCCACACGAATCTTTCACTGTTCTAGTTAGTTCATTGATGCAGACATTAAGCCATCTACTTAGAAAACTGAAATGGGAAGAATTATTATCTAATTGGAATCTCTTAGCGGGATAAAAATATCTTTATGTTACGTATGTTTTCGCCTTTACTAGCTGAAACAATGTTAAAAGAAATTGTAAAGAAATATTCTCAATATTTTAAATTTAAATATGTGCTCGATACTGAGGTTGTTAAAGTATCTAAATCTTTAAAATTAAAAACACAGTTGAGCTCTGGGGTGGGGCCATTATTTTAGTTTAATTAAAACTATAATCGCGGTGATAGCTCCATAACTAGAATTCATATTGTTACGTGCGGGGGTGAGTTACAGTGCCGCGTAAGGGCGAAATGAACTATTTATTTTCACAAACCAAGATGACTTCCAAAAGGGCTACACTTGTCCGATAAAACTGTTAAACTTGCCAAAAGTCGTCAATGATTCCCTTAATGAGTCCCGGTTCACTGTCGCAGGTAAATTCACAAAATTTCCGAAAAGTCGCTTTCGAATCGCTGTTACGCACACAACTGTCTCATCTCCCACTTGCTCCCTTATTTATATCTGGCGCCAAACGCCTCATATATTTCGAATTTACTAGAAATATATACAAAATTGTAAACACGGATTTTTTTTCTATTCCGTGATTGTAAACAAGTCCATTGAAAGTTCGGGAATGCTATTTCTTTTGTATGTGAACTCTATATTGTAAACATAAGGACTAATTTTCTTTGACACTAACCCGAAGTGGTGTGGCTACTATTGATAGGGTGGACGAAAACACAGCACGTATAATTTATTTCAGTTATTTCCATAATGTTATGGTTCATGTCTTACTTTATTTTACTGTGTGGACTCGCCGCTGATGTTCAAACAGTTTTTGTGCTGCAGAAAAGTACTGTTAGAGCAATTTATAATTTATCCAATAGATAGTCATTAAGAGATAAGGAGACCAACATATTAAAAGGGCCATGTCAATATATATTTGACAACTAGCTGAGACCGCAACTTCGTACGTGTGGTATTCGGTATATAGCGTGTAACTTTTTTGATTCTTAACGGCAAGCTTGCTAGAATACATCAGTGAAAACCGCATTCAAATCGGTTTTTCTGAGATTAGCGTGCACAAACGCACAAACAGACAAAAATTCCAACGTGTACAAATATTTTTTAAACATATTTAATTTACAGACACGACTCGTTTGCGATTTTATTATATGTATATGGATATAAATATAATATTTGTTCATAAAAATAGTGATCGTTCTAAAAAAGAAAACAGTGATATTCATAATTGTAACACTAGAAATAAACGTGACCTTGCTTTGATCCACACAAAGCTAACAAAAATAATTCATTTAAAGGTCAATGTGTAGGTTTCTGCAATAAATTCCCAGAAGAAATAACTGAATTAAAACATTTGTAAAACGGAAACTTGTTGAAAAATTATTTAGCAGATAAAAATTGCATACGATTAAAAAAAACGCCATTTTGTTTCTGAAACGGTAGTATAGTGTATTTCGACTTCAAAAATTTATTTCTTATTCTTATTTTTGAGAAATAAACGATTTGATTTGATTTGATTTGAATATTCCAGCTAGCAAGCAGCAAAAAGTTGCATATTAGTAGAGATGGGCCGAGTACTCGTTTAATACTCGGTACTCGGTGTACTCGGCGTTTTTTTACTATTCGTACTCGGCCGAATGCCTCTGCTCAACTGCCGAAGTATACTCGGTTTAGATAAAGTAATATATTTTGGGAGATATAATGAGAACAAGAGTGTCTATTAAAAAAAGCAATGAGTATTTATTAGTTTTAAAAATGTATTATGTATCTCTCATGTGTTAACTCATTATGTCAACATTCACTGAACTAGTACTATAACAACTATTGTACACGAAAAAAAAATTTTTTCAATTATTAATGCAATTGGACGCGCACCGAAAACTATTTTGTTGTAAAATAATGAGCGACTGATTAGCCGGGGGACGGTGCGGGGTGTGTAGGCGCGCCAGTCGCACGCGTTGCGGTAGCACCTCGCGGATTCGCACCCCAAACAAGCATTTAGATAGAACCAAGTTACTCGACCGAGTTACTCGGTTTAAAAAACATTAAACCGAGTAAAACTCGGTACTCGGTTACTCGGTAAAACCTGTACTCGGCGCATCTCTAATATTTAGGTAATGTGCTACGCCTTGACTGTTGAAAAATTGTTGCTTACCATCATGATAAGAAAAAGACAGGGAAAGAGGAGGTCAGGTTAGGGTTACCATATCTCAGGATTTGTCCTGCGATCTCAGGGTTTTTAAATTCATCTCAGGATTACAGCAAGATTTTGGAAATCTCAGGACTACAGATTCGATATCAATGTGAAGATTATCAGTCGAACTTTGTGAGTGAGCGAGCGCGGCGAAGGGTGGGCTGCATGCGAGCCTCACTGCCACCCGCGAAGCGTGAGCTTGTTCCACGAGATCGCCAGTCTATAAATTTAATAATAATATAAATAAAATTGTAAATTACGCTTGAGAAAAAATTTGAAATTGCGACGAATGCTCAGGATTTTTTGAAGAAAATCAGGCTTTTTCTCCGAAAAAGATGTCATGTCTCTAGAAAAGATGTCATGTCATTTCTCTAGAAAAATAATGTCATGTCTCAGAAACATCATAGAATGGACTTGTATTGAGTCCGGTAAACAACTCTTCTCACTGGCAATAGACAAGGAAACGATAGAGTTTAATTGCCAAAATTCAATGATGGAGATGCATTGAAAGAAGAAGAAGAGACATTGGAAAAATGGCAGTTGAGTATGGAAAAGCAGATTGTAAATTCGCTTAGGTATATATTTCAAATTAACTCTTAAGTTTATAATTACCGTATGAAATCTAATTAGGGTTTATCGCTATCGCTTACAGTTTAAGCCGCAAGAAAATCATGTTGCACAGACTTTACCCAACCGGTCTACACATATACTGTGTGCAAATATTTTGTACAATTTTACTCATTTTGTATTTGTCCCTGTCCCGTCAACATTTTATTAGGACAATAAAGACAAAACGACGATTAGTATTTTAAACGTAACTTCTCAAAATCAAAGAAACAATATCTTTTTGATTTTATTTACTGTGTGTGGGCTTAGTCTTTTGGTACCAAATTGAATTAGCTATATTTAGAAATTCACAATCGATTGTGTAGGTTTTGGCATAATTAGAGACCACTGATGGCTACAGCATTAATATCATTCTTGATAATTCTTTATTTCTTGTCTCGTATCGTGCGCTGGTTTGGGACGCGACCTGCACTGACACCTTAGCGGCTTCCTACCTGCCAGCGACCACTAAAAGCGCGGGTGCAGCGGCAGATGCCCGGGAGCTCCTCAAGGTCTCTAAATACAGTTGTCTCGGCGCCCAATATCAGTTCATACCGTTTGGGGTCGAGACACTGGGGCCTTGGGGTAAGGGTGCGCTCGGGCTCCACAGGGACCTATGCAAACGTCTGAGGGAGGCAACAGGTGACCCTCGCGCTGGCGGCTTTCTCGCGCAAAGAATTGCAATTGCAATTCAGCGCGGGAATGCTGCCTGCGTGATGGGGACCCTCCCAAGGGGCCCCCGATTAGATTTTAATTTATAATAGGAATGAAATTGTTATATTAATTAGTGAATAAATTATTTATTTCTTGTTAATTATATTGAAACCGTTTTTAATCTTCTGAGGGATCCACTTACACTCATTGGAACCCCTGCATGACTCATGAAGACTTCCTTTCTTCACTTTCTTACTTCCTCCTTTACTATAAAGCTGAACAAAATAATGATAATCAAGTTAGCCTTGGTCTTCCAAGTAGTATGATATTATAACTACCATAGTAATGTTATTTTATTAGATAATAATAATAGCGTTTAATTAACAATCATACATGAGTATTCAAATTACATAATCTTATTAATTATTTGACACCGGTATCGAGATTGTCTTGAGTTCCCGCAAAGGCCTCCCCTAGAGCTTGCCATTCTTTTCTATCATGAGTCATCCTCTTCCATGTAACACCAGCTATTTTCTTAATATCGTCCTCCCATCTAAGACATTGTCTCCCTTTTCTTCTTTTATATTGTCTGGGACACCGTTCGGTCCCACTCCCAGACAACATAAAAGATTTTATTAAATGCGCGTAACTTTGTTGTTTGTAAACCGATTGAAATGAAATGAAAACGAATGAGCAAGCTTCTCAATCTCCACTATGATGACCTGGACATCAATTCCTGCTCAATTGGTCGTTTTCGTTCGTCTGTAAACGAAAACGACCAATTGAGCTAACTTTTTTGCTGCCTAACTTTTTTTTTTTTCAATTCATTTCTGTGCTTCGTACAATGCAATTATGTATATTGTGTATATTGTGTATATGTATATATGTATATTATGTATATGTAAGTATTTAAATTTTTAGTTTAATTTCGCAAGTGGTGTTCACTTATAAATGTTGTACACATTTATTATAAACTATTTTAGATTATTAAGTACTTACTGTAATTATAATAATGTAGTCAACGTGAGCCAAATAAATAAATAAATAAATAAATAAACACTAAATGTTAAGGGAAGCTTGCCACTATACACCAGTAAAACCGTATTCAAATCGGTCAAGCCGTTTCTGAGATTAGCGTGCACAAACGTACAGACCAACAGACATACAGGCAAACAGACAAAATATTCTAAAACCTATTTTTTTTACCTCGGTAACATAGGTACATTTACTTGTACTACATTTTTTTTATTTTTTTTTATTTTTTGAAAAAATATTTAAAGTACAGACGAGGCTCTTTTACGATTTTATTATATAATATGTCATTATATAGAAACTCGTCCATATGTATTAGAATTATTAACTATACGTACTGTACATACAATGTATACAAATATCGCTGTTTATAGAGTGAGAGTGACATGCGACGTTACCTAATGCCTCATCATTGGGCAGTCCATTTTCCCTGCGTTACCTTCAATGCCTTTCATTCAATAAATGCAAATAAATAATCATCTACATAAAACAATGCATAGAGCTTGTCTATCCCACTAAGCACTCAAACCGCGCTGCGCCATCTGTGTGTTAAGTAGATAATCTTTAATTTGTTGTTACTTACATTGGGTGGGATTCGGGTCTAAAGATCTGACTTCAGAAGACTGTTATTGATTGAGGAATGACAGATTACTTCCTGTATCCTACCACAACATACGGCCTGTTGAAGTGTTTCCATCCCACCACAACATAGTCCGCTGTGTTCTTAAGCGACGAAAACCACATATGGCGTCAACTTTCTTTATACTCTCAAATGTTTGCCGAAGCAAGAACTGACGGGTTTCATACAATAGGGGATCGGACAAATTTTCAGAAAGTGTTTTAAATTAATCTTCATGGATATTTATTCCCATAAAAAATACTATTTTATTTATTTATAGCCTTTTAGGTACTCAAAATCATGTTTTAATATTGTTTGTTTGAAAATGCCGCCAAAACGCCACGATAGTTCATCTGAGAGCGCGTAACGTCATTTGTGGTCATATCATAACGAAACAGCTGCATTGGCATAAGACAATGATTGCCCACAAATGACGTCACGCACTGTGATTGATGTTTCAGTATAGATTAAAAATATTGTAAATAATAAAATTTTATTTCTTCATTTAAAAATATTTAAATGAATTATATTAAATTATTATTCGATAAATAATCGTAAAAAATTATATTTTTCTTTCTAAGTACATTTTAGATTTTAATCTGATTACTCCCCTATTATCCCGAAGAAAACGGCGTCGTTGCTAGAGAGGACAAGAGCTAGCACCAACAACATCTTAAAATCTGTTGCTGAAAGGTATAAACTCTTCGATTTTTATTTTCGGCATTGTACATATGTAAATTAAATATTAATTAACATTTAACTGAAAAATAAATAAAAGAAAATAAAAGAAATCCAAAAAAAAAATTATGGAGAAAACCTTTCGCTGCATACGTTTTTACGAAGCATAATTTAAATGATACGTTCCACATGTCGCATAGAGTCCATAAAATAAGTGATTTCATGCAGTCCGCGACATCTGGAAAGAATGGAAATTGCGCCACTATGACTCGATGAGCATCGTCGTCATATTGCGAAGCCGTTTTCATCATTCACACTTCATTTACGATGCAGTATTTTAAATATTACTGCCTGTCAGCATTTTCTTGAAATATTTATTTTATACTTTTTCGAGTTTACTCCTTAGGAATCGATTTTCATTAAGGCCCCCGGTAATTTAAATCTAAAAAGCGTTACGTTATCTGTCACTTTGACATTTGTGCGACAGCCGACGCACGTATTTATCTTCCCTAATTCTCTGGGCTTATAAAAGCAAACGTCGAAATCTTGTATGAAAAGTGTAGTCCACGTTGAGGTACGAAACGATAGCGCGTTATAAACTGCCGGCACAGCGACATCTGTCGTCGAAAAAAATGAACTATTTGAACTTATTAAACGTAGTGACATCTGCGTATACCGAACGTAACTAACATAACTTTTGTTGGAACACGTGACATCTGAGTATGCAGAATGTAACTGAATAATATAAAGTAATTGGGTATCCAGTTATTTATTGTAACGAGGAAAATTTTAAACATTTAATTTTATACCTTTATTACCTAATTTATACAAGAGTAAACGGTGGTCGTGCGTTGGAGCTGACACACACACTATTTTAACTCAATTGACTTTTTATAGCAATGTAAAATCCGTAATTGGCTCTAAGTTAAGTTTGTTTGTCAAGCTTTCACGTTTTAAGCTGAGGGTTTAGCAGAAAAGCGTTATTTTCGTCGTCTAATTTGACTTCTTAGAATAAAATTAAAACTTAGGTAAAAATAAGAGACTATATTTAAAAAAGTTGGAATCGTCAGATTTATACAAAGGAAATCTATTCTCAGAGAAAAAAAATTAGTAAATTGCTGAAAAAAAAATCTTTCGTGGCAAAGTCATGAAGATTTTCAGTGACAACTACTTTTGTTTTTAAGCTTATTAATTAACTTAAGTTCTGTATTAAAGCTTTAATCGGCGACTTTTATTTCTTTTTTCATATTTTACACAAAATATAAGAAAAACCTTCCAATTTGATATCCGAGAAGTTATAAAAATTTGTTTTTCAATATTGCACCTTAATTCATAGGCTATTAGGTTGCGCGCATTTTGGTAAAAATTGTGTTCGTTCTGAGGTTAGTCTTTGTCTTTACTCAACGGCTCTAACAAGATTTTGCATACACATTTTGACGAGCCCGTTGGATGAGTGGTTAGGGTGCTTGCTTTAACGCTCAGTTCTAGGGTTCCCGGGTTCGATTTCCGGCGGAGTCAACCTTTTGGCAGGGCACGCTGCGTTTCACGGTCATTTGAGAAACCACCCTCTTACAGAAGACCACCGTGAAATAACAGCACGTGTGCTGTTGTGTTTCGGTGAGTGAGTAAGGGATGCCAGAGCCCATTTTCCTATCCAATCCTTAATCCTACTCTAGTCGGCAGCGCACTTGCAGCACCTGTGGCGTTCCTTCTTTTACAGGCGACGGTAGCCACCTACCATCAAGTGTACCATCAGCCCGTCTGCCGATCTTAATTAAAAAAACATTGTCATTGGTACAGAAAAGGAAAAATCCAAAAAAGTGTTTTGGTAAATTAATGTATAAAAAAAGTAATAAATAAAATGTATCTAATTCAATTTATAAAATAATTATTTATTTTGAAAATACAAATTAATATAAATTAATTAAAACAGGTTTTTAAGCGGTTTTAACCAATGGTTTTGATTCGAAAAAGGGTTAAAATCGTGAACCAAAATCTATATCTTCACAGGCTTGAAGAGAGGCTCCTGCTGCTTGCCTGCGTCTTCGTCCGCCCCTTATAAGTTAAAATATTTATTAAATCTTTATTAAAAAAATTACATGTTAATTTGTATTGAGTAGTCAATGCGTTAAAGTGTAGCGAACAAACAAACTCACTTAGGCATTTTTAATATTAGATAAGATTGTAACTTTTCAAAATACTTAATATTTAGTACGACAATTCACGTCCAGGATGCAATCACAACTTTAAGGAGATCCAGCTAAAATGCTAAACAGTATTTCAAACACAAACTTCGCCTTTCAGGTGCAAATTTAAAACTGCCTAAATACAAAGTTGAGATCATAGGAACCTAAACTTGGCGTTCATTAATTTCAAAGTTTACACGTTGCCAACCCGTTTTGAAGCTTATGGATAAGGTGTTTCAGTTCAAAGCTTAATGCGAAATTTTAATTGATTGTAAAATCTGCATAGGTGCTTTTATAGCGGATTGATGGAGGATATTATGCCAGGAGACATTGTAACCATGAAAGTCTACCTTTAGAATGAGTCATTCTAATGGCAGGTTGAGATCTGAAATATTGATTGGCTTTATTCTTCTTTACACTTTAGTAGATACTCATTTAATTAATAACACTTTAGCGTAATTTTTTTTAATGTTAAGACAGGCTGAGGTCCACTTGATGGTAGGTGGCTACCGTCGCCTATAATACAAGCTGCTGCAATGCGCTGCTGACTACAGTAGTTTTAAGGATAAGGGATTGGATAGGAAAATGGACTCTGGCCCTTAGTCAGTCACCGAAACACAACAGCACACGTGCTAAACTTTACGCCACCAGACGGGCCACCGCGAAACGCAGTGTAACCTGTCACAACTTTCCAGGTCCAGACCAGAGTCAAATTTGAAAAGTACATTTTGAAAGTTGACAATGCAGGGAATCTAACCCGGGAACCCTAGAACAGAGAGATTCTAACCACTCATCCAACGGGCTCGTCGAGCTTAGTATTGTCAGTGCGGTAGTATACTGACTGACAGTAGTACAAATAGGGCGACCAAAAATTTGAATTAAATTGGATAAATACGTATGTGTCTGCAAGAATTATTTTGCACACACACCTTTCTATTCAGATTCTAAAAGAATTTGAATTCTTTTAGAAATCTTAAAAACTATTTAAAATTTTAGAACCTTTCGAAAATCTTATGAAAAATTTCTCTTTTTCTGATTTATTTATTACTATTTACTCTTCGGTTGTTTGTTTATTGTACGTTAAATTTTTAAACTTTGATTTGTTAATCCTTGTAGTAGGTTTAATTTTATTAAATAAATATTATTTATAACATAAAAATATATACGCAACGCATACGTACAGAAATAACACTCTTTTTTATTTCAATTGAACCATTGTATTTAGCTGAGCTCGCTACTTCGTGCACGTGGTATTCGATACAGCATGTAACTTTTTTGTTTGTAAACCGATTGGAATGTTACTATAAGCTTGCTACAATACAATACATTGCTAAAATACAGTGAAAACCGCATTCAAATCGGTTAAGCCGTTTCTGAGTTTAGCGTGCACAAACGTACAGACAAACAGACAAAAATTCTTAAAACGATTTTTTTGACCTCGGTAACATAAGTACAACGTGTACCTATGAAAAAATATTCATAATAATAAATAAATAAATAAAATATGTTATGTTATGGCAATTAAAACATACAATAAACTACCTAATAATATAAAAGAATTGCCGGATCCTAAATTTACAAGAACATTAACAAAATGGTTATTAGGTTGTTGTTATTATGATGTTAAAGAATTTTATAATAAGAAACATTAATTCATTTATTAATATTAATATAGTTTACAAACAATTAAACACAAATATTTGCATGCCCTTGGCGGGTAGAACATACTTTGTACTGTAACTGCTGTATACAAATTAAAATCCTGTAAACATGCAAATAAAGATTTATTTTATTTATAAAAAAATAATAATAATAATGTACAGACCTGGCCCCTTTACGATTTTATTATATGTATAGATTTGAAAATTATAGCACTTAAATACTTAAATTAGACATTGACAATTTCCGAACTTCATCTCAAGGTCATTGGACGTTTGTCCGAAAGTTCGGATAATATTGAATTGATGGTTACTCTACTCACAAAATTAGTGATTAGTGATCAACGCGATATAGTCATTGTATGTGTATATATGCCTACTCTTCGTTTTTTATGTAATTTACTACGAATGGACTAATTTGTCTGAAAATAAAAAGATTTATCATTATTATATTGTTACGTGCGGGGTGGGTCAAACTGCCGTCAATGATTCCCTTAATGAGTCGCCGGTTCACTGTCGAAGATTCGCTTTCGAATCGCTGTTACGTATAAAGTGATTCATCTCGCCCGCTTGCTCCCTTATTTATATATGGCGCCAAACGCCTCCATATATTTCGAATTTATTAGAAATATAAACAAGATTGTAAACACGGTTTTTTTTTCTATTCCGTAATTGTAAACAAGTTCGGGAATGCTATTTCTGTTGAAATGTAAACTCTATGTTGTAAACATAAGGACCAATTTCCTTTGACACTAGTCGGGAAGGAGGGAGCGTACCATCGATAGGGTGGGACCTTCGAGACTTTCGGCAGACATAAGGACCAATTTCCTTTGACACTAGTCGAGAAGGAGGGAGCGTACCATCGATAGGGTGGGACCTTCGAGACTTTCGGCAAACATAAGGACCAATTTCCTTTGACACTAGTCGGGAAGGAGGGAGCGTACCATCAATAGGGTGGGACCTTCGAGACTTTCGGCCAGCGCGAACGCTTTTACCAGAACGTTCCATGGTTAGTCGTAAAAATATTATATAAATTTCATCCTGAAATAGCATTACGTGTGTTGTAGTATTTTCGGTAATGCCAAAACCCCTTAACCCATCTTTATATCGTTTCCCTTGTGATTCCCGTTATCACATACTACAATTTAACCTTGAGTCTGGAAGGATTTTACGTTTTCTTTAAAAAATATTACTAATTTTAAAAAATCTTTAAAAAATATTCCACTAGGAAGTTATTACATAAACCAAAATTTATTAATGAGTATGGTAAAAGAATCTCGCAATATATAATTCCCCATCTAATTAACAATTTACCTATCAATATAAAAAATGAAATAGCACAAAGAAACTTAAAGAGTAGATTAAAAAAATATTACCTTAATTAAATATAATAAGATTATATTTATTGGATTGAATAATATAATTAAAAATTATATTTATATAACTAAATTAAATAATTATTCTATAAAAACACATGACTGCATAGAATGGGACCTCCTGTGTAGCGAGTTGCACACGCACAAAGCATACCGATGTGTGTCGATGATTCGGTCGGCCGGTTTTGCATCTTTTAAATTGAGTTGTAACATTGTTATTTGTAATTTCTCTTATATATGATTTATAGTGTAATGTTGTATTGGCGTGAAGTAAATGTCTAGACAAACCAATAATGGTTTACAGACATTGTAAACATTGTGTATTGAATCATGTATGAGATAATAAATAAATAAATAAATAAATAAATTGTTCTACATGATTACATCGCGCTATCAAAGTTCAATTAACTTATCTAAAATTTTAATTAAAGTTATATCGGCATCGATTTGACAGTCGAAACCATTCGTTTTGTTAGCAATCATCGTTCTGTGAAATGGCTCTGAATGCTAAAAGCAAGTTATCTCAAAAGACATTATCAATGGAAGCCCACAGTTGAAAGCCTCCTTATCTTAACAAGTGACACTTGCATCGTCTAGTTTATTTTAGGGTTCTAGCGCATTCGGACGGTAGTTGAACGAAATTGAAAAAATATTCTTGGGATAAATTGTGATAAAGTTGAACGAAAGTTAAGTTGTTTTAAGTTAAGTTGAGTTGAAATTAAGTTAAGTTGAAGTGGAAGCTGGGTTTATTTATTTGTTTATTTATTAAAAGTTTATGTACATTCTGGTATAAAAGGCGGACTTAATGCTAAGAGTATTCTCCACCAGTCGGCCTTTGGGATAAACAGGAAACTCAAATTCACTAAGCACGACCACTAATGACCTAAATATAAAATAAAGAAATAATATACTAAAAATAAACTATATACATATACACACATATTTATATATCCCTTATACATCCCTTATCCTTAATCCCATTGTAGTCTGCAGCGCACTGGCTTTGGCGTTGCTTGTGTTATAGGCGACGGTAGCCACCTACCATCAAGTGGACCGTCAGCCCGTCTGCCGATGTTAACATAAAAAAAGTCATTAGCTAGCAACTCTGGCGCATGCTATAACGTTTTCGTGACTATGAAATACCATCGATGAACTCGTTACGTAATATTTTATCGATGCTAACACATATAGGCGATTTTGATGAAATTTTATTTGGAAATCCTCACTCTATGGAAGAAATTGGACTACATTATACCACCGTCCCCTTTCTTCTATCGGACATACAGACGTAAGGCTGGTTACCATCCTCACCTTGTCGAAATCTCTCTAATTCGGACCAAGCGCTTTAAAACATCTTTTATAATGCTAAGGATTGGAACTCCCTGCCGGCTTCTGTATTTCCGAGCTCAAAATCTTTTCAAGGTTCGAGTGAATAGGCATCTTTTGAGTGAGCTCGATCCATCGTCAGCCTCGTCCTTCCTACATGGATAGATGCTGGTCAAGAGCAAATCCATCTTTAATAAAAATAAAAAATCTTATGTGAATGCAAGTGGAGGCAAAAGGTAGTAATAGGAGGGGATCAGTTCCATATGACAAAATAGTTATACATTACTGTTCTAATGAGAATAGTGGTTTACGGTGTTCAGAAAGATTTTACTTTGCGTCGCAAACTGGAGGCACTTTAGTGACTACTGTGAGAAACAGGTGCTCCACTGAGATCTTCTGAGAAATTATCTAGAATTTACCTTGGCCAGAAAATGCTTGAAAAGTATTTAAAATATTTGTTTACTAACATTTATAGAACGCATTCACACTATCCTCTGCCAGAATCTCTCTTGAGGTCGTCGGTACAGCTCATGAGACCAGCAGTTGATTGATGATCTCCACCCCAAGACTCAATACTCAATCTCAACTCAGGCTGATTCTCTATCGAACAATTTGGTTCGTATTTCGGATCATAGCTGAGCGAATTATAAACAATGCGTTAATTGAGGTATTTTGATTATATAAGTTTCTATATATTTTATATTACTTCTTGCCTATGTATTTTACCATGTATTTACATGTCTACATGTATGTATGTATATGTTTGTATGTATGTGTGTATGTATGTGTATATGTATATAGTAATTTATAAAGTATGTTTGTATGGTGCTCAATGAGTCACATACGATGCTGGCGAAAATCAGCGCTGTAGGTGTTTGTCTAGCACCTCAGCACAATGCTGAGTCAGTATCCGATTCGCTGCCGCGAGGACACAGATTTTTTATTATTCTCTGTCCTGTTTTGTATATAATGTCAGTGTCTTTCGTGCAGTGAATAAAAGTCTTTCTTTCTTCTTTCTTTCTTTCTTTATTTTGCACATAACATAAAGGTTCATGTCTTCTTAAGGTGCGTCCAGAATAAATAACATAACTTTTGTTGTATGAAATGTCCACATTATTTGACATTGCAACATAAAACAAGATTGTATACATTCAAATACAGTGCAACATAACAACTTTATCTCTTATCTGCAATTATCTCGGTCGCATCATGATTACACAGGATGACGTGACTCACGCGCAAATGTTATAGAACTATATTTTATAACATACTAACGACCAGCCCCGACTTCGGACGAATACATATATACAACTTCTGTGAAAAAGTATCTAATTGATTGTGAAAACCGCATCAAATTCCGCTGTGTGGTTTAGGAAGAATTAGCGGATAAACAGACAGACATACACAGGCAACGACTTAAATTTATACTATGTTATAAAGTCTGGACTCGCCTTTATATTTTATGGAATGAAAAATATGCGTGCTTATCAAAATCAATTCTGTCCCTTAGAATCTTATTCAGTTTTCTTATAACATTTTAAAATTTGTTTACTCTTAGGTATCATTTATAATTAAATTTTATTGACTAATAGGATTAATTTCATTAAGGCTTTTGTATATGCCAACAAGAGGTTTTCTCCGTGTAACTATACTTTACTGAGTGGATATAAATGTACAAAAAAAATATATGTTATTTATTGGACATTAAATTTTAATTTGAACGTTGGAAATAATTCTTATAATATTATTAATTGTTGAAAAAAAATCCCAAAGTAAAGCCTTTTTTGTTTGAATTTTTGTAACTACTTCTAAACGGCATTGAATTTCAGCATTTTTCTTTTGCATAAATTTTTGACAAGATGTTTTTCACAAAGTGTACGATTGGCGAGTCAAAATAATGATTTATTGGGCTCAAAATAACTATTATTTGTTTTCTGTACAAATTAGCGCGGTTGGCGCGGGGAAACATCTCGCTTCTATCTATCTATCTATCTCTGTCCAGAACCTCAAGGCCGTTGGCAGATACAGAAGCCTTAAACAGCGAGAGCGTTTCATAAATTTATACGTTTTTTGTCATGTATGAGACGATCAGACAGAGCGAAGTCCCGTTGTTAGGTATCTGTGGGATTTAATATATGCAATATATATAATATAGGCCGATACAGAAACAGAATAATTGTTTTGTGTTCCCCTCTTTTGAATCTTATATATACTAGAATGGGATTAATCCAGGAGTTATTAAGGAATTGCCGCGTCACGTAATATCCTGTTCACGACGCTCGACGCCGGAGGCAGCGACGAATTATCCGCTCCAAATGCATTTTATTAGCTGTTACCAAAACGTTTATTTAAATTAAATATAAATTAACTGTTTAAAGAGAATTCTACTTCCATGATTCAATTCTGAAAAGTTGTTTTATAAAATTAAATTTGTTTCATATGAGCAATGCATATTTAGCTTTAGCTTTGCCAGGCGTTAGATGATCCCTCGGGAACAGCACTTTTTTCTGGATGAAAGTTACCCTAAGTCCTTTCCTGCATCCCTGACAACGTGTGTGCAAAATTTCATGATGATCGGTTCAGCGGTTTAGCCGTGAAAAGGTAACAGACAGACACACAGAATCTTACAATCTTTGAATCTGTACAAATTGCTCTCGTCTTAATATTAATATTTTGTACTACTTTGAAATCTATATTTTTAATGATAACAATCAAAATATACTTTATGATGAAATCATCATAAGCTTTGAACTGTTTGTTATGTAAACATTTCAATCACACAGCGCCATCGTAAATAGAAATTTAAGGAAAATACATCCTTCAGTTAAACTCTACGTCCACTTCAGCGGTAATTGCCAATAAGCTGGCTTAAATATATACTTTGTGGTATATATTTATGGGTTTGTAACCGTCAAAGTTCTCCGCGCGCCTTAGGGGCTCCGCAGGTGCTTCAACCGCTACTCACCGACTGAAACTCAGAGGTAGATACTACATAAGACCTGTTATCGTAAGAAATCTCAAGAGTGCGCCTGCTACTTGAAGGAGGAATTAGACTGGATAAACCCAAGTATTCAATCACACAACGCCTTTATTAAAACACAGAAATATCACACAAACAATATGAAAAATTTACAATAAGTAAATAACTATACTTATTAGACTAAACAATTTAGAATAAACTACATATTAAAATAAATTTTCCGAAATTCCCTTGGTGATAGCGTGGGAAGCTCATAATGACACTCAACAAAACGCTCATACCTCGACCGGGATGATGAGACGTGGCAACTCGGCGGTGGAAGGCGTGTGCAAGGAATATCTCCCTTTCCGGGTGCTGTCTTGCTTTCGGACTGCGACGTGGTAATAGTTAGAGCCTGTTCTGGCTTGAACTGTGTGGACGGCGAGATTGGCGCAGGGGCTGCAGTGTGTCCCGCTCCCGCGCATGCAGGTGGCCTGATTCTCCCCTCTTCGACTCTGGCACTTGCTAGATATATCTAACGTGGAGCTGTCGACCTATCGGCTATAATCCATAAAAAAAAACTTTAGTAGACCGAGTGGACTGCTAACTGTGAATCGCAAAGTCTGCTCGAGCCCCAGATGCCTCAAGCGCTGGGTACCAAAAGCGAGCTCGTGGCCTTTGCCACGGCCTTTTATTACTTCGCCGGGAGCTATTTAATTTTATTTATAGATTTAGTTACAAGTTATCTTCGAAAATTAGCATTGTGATAAAAAAGAATAATAATAATGCATTATTATTCATAATTTATATAATTGGCTTGAACAAAAATAATTGCAAAACAAATATGACACTAATATATATTTTAGATCAATACCTGCTAGAAGAACTGGAATTGCATTAGCCATTTTTCTCTATAGTTCCTTCGAAAAACGTAACTATTTATTTAGTATTTTGCCGAGCTTAGTCTAAGAATATGAAGGTTTTTTTTATCAAATTTTAATTGAATTTGAATTCAGAAAATCATTTTTAAGGGATATATATCTCATGAGATACTCTTATACACTGGCAGTGTACTGCTAATACGAGATTTTTTTTCATCTCTTTAAATTCCTTGTGCAAAAAATGCTTGAAATTTAATTTTTAAATTGCTCGAGTAACTCTCTTTTGCCGTACAAATATTGTTTTAATATCAACAGTGAGTAAGTATGTCTTCACAGTAGAAGGTACATTACAAGTTAATTTCAACTTGAAACTAACTTGTAATAACTTGGAACTAACTTACAGAAGGTTTAATTGCGTAATTAATTTTATACGTGTAGTTTTTTTCGCTGATTAAAATGAGGTTTTTAACACTTAGCCACTTAGCCAAATAAAAAACGCTGTTAAATTCCTTAAGAGTTAATATTTTTTTGAATCAGTGAGATTGCATCATCACATAGCACAAGAGAAAACTACAAATAATAATGTGTAAAGGACTGAACTCTTTTGAACACCCATTGGTACTAGAGATTCAAACATGAAGTAAGAAAACTAAGAAAACACATCCCAGGTAAAACTGTTTTTCATCCTTTTCCTACGATCTTTAAATTCACTAATTTGCTTTTGCTTGTTCACGCTCATGTGACTTTGAATTTTAGTCAACTAGCTGAGCCCGCAACTTTGTATACGCGTTTGTTTGTAAACCGATTGGAATGAAACAAATAATAAATGTTAGCGTCTGTCTGTGCACAAACGCACAGACAAACAGACTAAAATTCTAAAAACTTTTTTTTGATCTCGGACGTCTGCAACTTGTTTTTTGAAAAAATCTTTAAGGCGACTCCAGCCGCAAAACTCGTCCTGCACTGAATTGACGGGACTGCTGAGGGGGAGTCGCTACTTGCAAATCTCGGAAATATCTATTTAAAAATTAAATAAAGTATAATACAAATTTTTCTTTTGATGAGACTTCAGATAGTGGATCTTAAAATTTATCTTAAGAATTAGCTATTTAAAATATTGATTATTAAGCAAATCGCACGGTTACAACATCTATATTAGGCCGCAAATTAGTAATTTTTTTTTTATATATAATTAAATATAATTTAAAAAATAATTATGATGATCCCTTTTCATATATCCTGCAGATGATTTGAGTATTTTTTAAATTATAATTATTATGACATTTAAAAGAAAAACGGTTACAAATAAGTGGATTTTTTTATCATTAGGGGCTGGCGTCGCCTTAATGTACAAACACGGCTCGGTTACGATTTCATTATATGTATAGATAACTGACAAAAGCGACATCACTTATACATAATTAATATGTTAGTACAAAATTAACAAAATATGTTTTTACGAAAACAAAAAAGGATTTTAAAATAAAACTTAAATTAATTTCACAATTATGTCATTGTGAATATTCACACATGTGAATGTCATTTACATAATTGTGAAATTAATTTAATTTTTACGATTTAAGTTTTACGGTTTATCGTTTACGATTTTCATAAATACAATCGCAATCTTAGCTTGCTCCAAATCAACTTTGCTCCAAAAGTCACAACTTGATTCCAAGTTGTAGAAACGTCCGAAACACTAAGCGCTTCAATTGATACGAATTTGGCGCTAAAGGAACTGTTCCAATCTAAACAATAGTTCTCTGATCTAGTTCAATTAATAATAATTTATTAATGAAAATTCTACATTAAATGTGGTATTAAGAATCTTGTTAAAGCTTTGAGGACGTTAATGAGTTTAAATTAATTAATAATAGTTCGCTGTGGTATGTTTGACACTATCGCAAGCCGTCCGACCGGCCATTTTTATGAAATCGCGTTACTCTAGAAAAAACACCGCTATAATCCGGCGATCTCGATTCCGCGAGATTTGAATTTATTTCATCCGCTAATGTTATCAGGCAATGTGCTTGTAGTTTATCTATTTGGTCACGCTTCCCGCTCCGCGAGTGTAATCATTAAGGTGGTAAAGTGCTGAAGCTTCTGGAATCTGTGTGTGACGGCCCCGTCGCAGTCTTCGCCGCTGAAGGATCAGGGAAAGAGGTAATTGACGGACTTCTTTCATTTCCTCGTCCTTTGATTACATGTATCACCAGGCGAAAAATACAGTCCACTTTTATAATTGGGTAATATATCATGGTTTTATAAACCTATTATTATTACTATTATTGCGAATTTCCACTTATCATTAGCATAGGACTTCCACTACTGGACAAAGGCCTCCTCCCTTAATTTTCTAAAAGGACCGATCAGAAGCAGACTGGATCCACCGTCGACCCGCGGCCCTAGGTCGTCTGTCTTATCTGTGCGTGGACGTCCTATGCTGCGCTTGCCGGTCCGTGGCCTCCACTCGGGAACCTTCCGGCTCCAGCAGCCGTCGGCTTTCCGTACTACATGTCCTGCCAGCTGCCACTTCAACTTACTAATCCTCGGGGTTATGTCGTTTCGGGGTTTCGTTCGTCTACGAATATCTCATTCCTGATTCGATCTCGCTGTGTAACCCCGAGCATAGCCCCTTGCAAAGCGATGTTGAACTTTCTTACGTAGTTAGAGGCCACGTTTCAGAGCCATTTATGTCACTGGCAACACACATTGGTCTAAAACTTTTGTTTTAAGACACTGAAGAATTTTGGATGAGAAGATGTCTCGGAACTTCCCGGATTTCCACTTCTGTTCATTTATTGTTATTATTATTTAGACATTTATCCATACTAATATAATAAATCTAAAAAAAGAAACTCTGACTCTGTCTGTCTGTTACCTATTCACGTCTTAACTACTTAACCGATCATCATGAAATTTTGCATACACGTTGTCAGAGTTACAGCGAAGGACAAAGAGTACCTTTCATCCAGAAAAAGTTACTGTTCCCGAGGGATCATCTAACGTCTGGCAAAGCTATAACTGCAATAAAGATGTCAGGTTTTACATTGCTCATATATTTAGTCAGGCGTTATTTTTTCATTTTTCAAGGCGGGCGAAGCCGCGGACACCAGCTAGTTTAGAATGAACCAGTCAATTAATGAGGCCTTTCGCCAAAGTATAATAAGATGACTATCTTACTGAATCTTAAGAGTAGGAGTAATATTACTGAAGACGAGCAAATAAATGGGGAACAGCGAAGTTATCAGAAAAACATTGATAATCTAATAGATGTTATGAATTATGATAATAATAGACACTGTGAAGAGGTCAGCGTTTATGTAAAATGATGTCTGTTTGTTGAAGAGTGTAAAGATGACAGAATAAAATAACAATGGAATGCTCGTTTGAAAGGAATCGATATGGGCCTTTCATTTCTCACTGAAACGTCTCCCTGCAGCAGTAAAAATGAGTGTTGTTTTAGCATTCTTGAATGCAAATTGAATGCACAACTTGCAAGTACTGGAACAATAGTATCGGACGTCACCACAGAGTTACATATTACTAGAATAATCATATTCAATTTATGCATAATTTTCAGGAATATTTTAACATGCATTGCGGAAACTATAATAATTATTAAATGTTATTTAAATGAGCAGTGAATTCCATGACCTCATTTAAAATGAAAACATCTTACATTTATATTAACTTAAA
The DNA here is from genome assembly GCA_910589475.2 of Bembecia ichneumoniformis. Taxonomy (NCBI): domain Eukaryota; kingdom Metazoa; phylum Arthropoda; class Insecta; order Lepidoptera; family Sesiidae; genus Bembecia; species Bembecia ichneumoniformis. The sequence goes on along the minus strand of OU342537.1, from coordinate 1,620,759 downwards.
AAATGAATTGGAACAGACAAAAAACACAGAAAAACCTCAGAAAAGTAAGCAAATGTACCGTCTATTCACTATTTAAGCCTTTGTGAGCTGTATATTTATTTTGTACTGTTAATTAGATACAAATTATTAACAGTTAAGGCATAGCAGACTAAGAAATAATCTAACTCTTTGTATATATAATATTACCCTAGCCACAGAATATATAACAGTACTAACATACAGAAGTTGCACTTCTTTGAATAAAACTTCATTTATTAATAATTAAATAATTATTTTGGTACTAGGCAAGGTATACAGCGGTTTTCATTCATAAATTCGGTATAGGTAGCCTGTTTGTCTGTAATAACTACCTGCTTAGAGAAGAAAATCTTGGAGTGTCATCCCGGTATTGAAATAACAGCGTGACGTTATTAATGTGTTTCGATGCCAGAGCCCATTCCTCTATCCTCTCCTAATCACTCTTTTTTTATCCTAAGGCCGTCAGCGTACTTAAACCTTTAGGTGCTAACAACGTCCCTCCAAGTAGACCGTCAGCCTACATGCCGAATTTTACTAAAAAAACAATTTTAAAGAGTATTAAAGGTCTTATTAAGAGAATTATTAAATAGACCTGAGAGCTTAGAAACGTCTACCAGAGATCGACATAAAATTTCCTTAGATACGACATATCATAAAGTATATCATATTAAAGTATATTAAGTATACAGCATATTAAAGTATATTATATAATCTAAGAAGTTGCCATGTCTATCAGACTTATAAAGTCTCAATCACATCTCGAACAAAGATATCGACGAACGAGTAAGTTTCAATGGTATCAGTAAATGAACGCGACTATTCACAAATGACTGGGACTTGTTTTAAGATCATATTATAACGTACTCCATTTAGAATAGACTTTATTCTTTCAGAGTATGTGACGAGGAGAAGACATCTAGGATCCTATGAACTGGCGATTTTATGCATTATTTTGTAATAAAATTCTCATAAAGGGGCTATTATGAGGTGAATGTTATAAATGAACAAAAAAATATTGTTACGTGCGGGATGAGTTAAAATGCCGTGTAAGGGTGAAACGAAAGATTTTTTATTTTTACAAATCAAAATGACTGTCAGAATTACCAAACTTGTCCGATGAAACTTACTATACGCCAAACGCCTCGATGTATTTCGAATTTTCCAGAAAATGTAAACACATAAATGTGTTTTTCTCAAACATGCTCGGAAATGTAGGCATTCTTGTACCAAAAACAAGCCACGAAGTTTGTAATTCTTGGATCATGCATTTCTTTCTCGGCCTAGGCCAAGAATGTTGTATGAAAATTCATTCCTGGCCGCTGCTCAGCCCGATGAAACCCGAAGTTTCACGAGTCTTCACGAACGCGCCCGCTGTTGTCACAGGCGTAGTAGGCGGGGGCGTGTCTCATTATTTCCTCACATTTATTGAGAAAAGCACTATACCAGCCTCGACCGGAATAAGGATTGCCGAACTCAGATCTTTACCAAGGCTCGGCCTTGAAACCACTTCGTCCGGCAATCCTTCACTTCCTGGACTCTGCAGTAATGTACTATTACTATTTATTACCTATATTTCAATTTTATATACGTACAAGTATTTACGTCAACCTATACAAGTAGTGGAATATCCATTTCCCACGTTTGTTTAGGATTTACTACAAAGTCTTAGAAATTTTGCAATGGTCTTCTCAAATAAGACACCGTTAGAGGTAAAAATTCTATCTGCATTAGTTACATGAAATTGTACTTACATTATTTACATTTCATACATGAAACTTTTCTATCTATGTATATTACTTCTTCGCGGCCTGGTAAACTTCCCTATTCATACTTCGTTCTTTTACCTTTATGCTTTTACACTTGCATAACTCCCTATGTTGCTTGTGTGTACAAAAAACGGTAGTCTATGATTTTTTAAATTTCTGTTATTAAAGATGGGTTTGCTCTTAGCTAGCATTTAGCCGTGTAGGAAAGATGAAACCGACGATGGAGTAAGCTCACCCAGTAGATGCCTATTCACTCAAACTTTGAAAAGATTTGGGTCGTATGAGCTCGGAAATACAGACGCCAGCAGGGAGTTCCAATCCTTAACAGTGCGCATTATAAAAGGTATTTTAAATCGCTTGGTCCGAATTAGAAGGATTTCGACAAAGTGAAGATGGTAACCAGCCGCACGTCTGGATGTCCGTTAGAAGAAAGGGGAAGGCGGTATGATCTCATGCAGCTCGCGAGCACACTCTCCGAAGTATATTTTATAGAATAAATACAGACAGGCAATTTTGCGACAATTTAGCTCCACAGCTTAGTTTTTAATAAGGGGGCGTATAATATTTTCTATCTACATTTCAATTTTATTTCTAATGAATTAATCTAAATATAAATATTTTATTATTCGGATTTTATATACTTAGAGACAAAATTTTAATCTAGGATTACAGAAGACACAGAAGACGCCCCTTACAGAAGACCATCGTGAAATAACAGCACATGTGCTGTTGTGTTTCGGTGAGTGAATAAGGGATGCCAGAGCCCATTTCCCTATCCCTTATCCTTGATCCTACTGTAGTCGGCAGCGCACTTGTAGCCGCTTTGGCGTTGCTTGTGTTATAGGCGACGGTAGCAACCTACCATCAAGTGGACTGTCAACCTGTCTGCCGATCTTAACATAAAAAAAAATTCTATTTATACGCGCTCTTAATGTACCCTTACAAACGCCGTCAGCCTACCTCCCTTCGACATAAAAAAAAAACTATATTTTCTAATTAATTTAGTAACCTAATTAAATGACAATCTCTAACTTTACCAATTTAAGTAACACCTCATGTAATCAATTAATTATAATAAGGTGAGGTAATTAGTTTGTTAGAATGCTTTGTTAGAAAACTGGGTCAAGTTTTCGAAGCGTTCTGCGTAAACAGCTGCATCTCTAGGCGTCTCGTGTAATTTTCCGCCTCGGAGGTTAACTCGTTCAAATTAATGAGAAACTATACGAAGTACAATATTAATTGAATAATGTTACGTCTTAATTATGAACGTAAATAGTTTTACCAATTATCACACAACAGGTTTACAATGTTCACGTACTATGCGAAACTCAGGAAATGCCACAATTAAATTTTCTACTGACAGGAAAGTCAGACAGTGACTAGTTTCAATCATCCCTTTCATTATCAGAAAGAAAGAAAGAAAGAAAGACTTTTATTCACTGCACGAAAGACACATTATGTACAAGAACAGGGAAGAAATTAATAATTAAAAAAAAAACGTGTGTGTGTCCTCGCGGCAGCGAATCTGATACTGGCTCAGCATTGTGCTGAGGTGCTGACAAACACCTACAGCGCTGATTTTCAGCCAGCACCGTATGTGACTCATTGGACACCATACAAACTTACTTTATAAATTACTATATACATATGCATACATACATACACACACAAACATAAACATACTCATACATACACACATACACATTCATATATATATACATATAAAATTACTTATTTATACATAATGCACTGCTTCTATTGACAGAAAAGGCGCGAAAAAAAGGAAATTCTACATATATTAATTATCAGTCTATATCCCTTTTCCCTATCCCATCCTAATCCCTTAACCTTAATCTTACTGTAGTCGGCAGCGTACTTGCAGCAACTTTGGCGTTGCTTGTGTTATAGGTGACGACGGTAGCCACCTGCCATGAAGTGGACCGTCAGCCTCTCTGCCGATCTTAACATTAAAAAAAGTCTAAATATAGTGTATAGAGTGATAATATACATTTATTTATTTACATAGAAATGATTTTACAAGTGATTAAAACTCAAAGTTATTGAAAACAATAGCGAAAGTAAACAATTTATTTACTATACAATAATCATTATACAATTGATTCGCTTGATTCCAGAATACGTTTATCGCTATGTTTTCGGTTATCTCCGAGAAGCTACAAAAATTTGTTGTGCAATATTGCACCTTAATTCGTAGGTTATTAGGTTGCGCTCGTATATGTAAAAATTATGTTCGGTCTTACGTTAGTCATTTTCTTAAGGCGTGAAACTTACTTACGCATTTTAGGATCTCCGTCAGATTTGTTCTCCTTAAATCCTACTATGGTTCGCATCGCTTGAGTGACGTTGCTTGAGTTATAGGCGACAGTAGGAACCTACATTAAGTGGACCGTGAGCCTGTCTGTCGACTTTAACATAAAAAAAAACCATCGGATTTTGCACGTAGACGAATTCTAATCCTACTATTTATTAAAGTTAAAATTAAATAAGTTAAGTTAAGTTAAATTAATTTATTAAGTTAGTTGAAATTGGTAAGGTTAGAGCTAGGTAAAAATAATAATGTTGTTACGTCCGGGGTGAGTTAAAATGCCGTGTAAGGGCGAAAGGAACGATTTATTTTCACAAACCAAGACGACTGCCAAATTCGCCAAACTTGTCCGATGGAACCGTTACACTTGCCAAAATTCGTCAATGACTCCCTTAATGTGTCGGCTGTTTCTGTTGAAATGTAAACTCTATGTTGTAAACATAAGGACCAATTTCCTTCGAGACTAATCAGAAAGGGGTGTGGCTACCATCGATAGAGTGGAACGTTCGAGACTTTCGGCCGGCGCGAATGCTTTTTTCAGAACGTTCCATGGTTACTCGTAACAATATCATATAAAAGCAGCCTTTTTTTTTTCGAGGAGAAATCCATTTACAGATTTCCTACCGCTGGCTAGGCGGTAGGGGTATGTGGGGGTCACCAGTGCTCCATGCTATGCTAGGCCATAGCGGCACTGGCACTACCCACTAAAACTCCCCGGTGTCCCCTTGCCCTTTGAGAGGATAGATCGGGCTCTGCCGAGGCATCAACTCCGATCCACCCCAGGGCAGCCTAGCCGTTGATAGCTAGACTAACTCCAATGGGGGATTGCCCGGAGGCACCGGAGCAATCCCCAGACGGGGGGGGAACCTTATGCAGGCACACACAGCTAGCCAGCCATGTGGGCAGGTCCCCTAGAACATTTGAAAATGGGCTTGATATACCCGCTTTCTCCTGCCCAACCGCCTGCGCCTGAGGGAAGCGAGATCGGCCTCTTCCTCATGCTCCCTCTCAGCTGCCTCCTTCTGTGACATGACATCTCCGCAGAAGGAGGCAACCGCTTTCCAGTTGGTCACACTCTCAATCATGCTCTAACCATGATTGGCAGTGTGACCTCTCCACCTCCCAATGCCGCCTATATAAAAGCACCCTGGTAATTATAACATAGAAGTGAATTAAAATGGCAATAGCACACTATTTTCAAACGAAATTAACACTATTTTCAAACCGCACTGAAACAACATGAGCTTCCCCCAAGGCACAGACTATATACTAATTATGGAGGAATATGCTTCACAAACCATTACTAGAAACATAGGCTGACATTTAGGATCCGAAACTTATTATTAGTTTCATCTGAAGTTCTTCCAACAGCTAACCTTTGTTGAAGACTGTGAAAGTTTAATTTTCTTGATCAAAGAAAGCTTAATTGTTATAAACATTAATACATCGCTGGGTAATATTAATTTCTACTCTGAACGCGACCCAAATTGAAACGCGCTTTCAAAGGAACCATGAAACAATAATTACTGCTTTCAACTAAAATTGATACGGTTTTGTAGTGTCTTCTTAGCGGTAATATCCCTATTGAGCAAACTGAATTATGCAAAACCTACTTTTGTAATATCACAAGAAAAAACTAGAAAACATGGGAAAATGTACTCTCTTGCAAAACAAAATATTAAAATTCTTGTATTCTAATATTTTTTCAGCTAGCTGTAACAGACGGTCCGTTCTATTGTTCCTCGGTTCGATTCCCGGCAGGATCAACCTTGAAAATTGTACTTTATAAATTTAGCTCGGAAAGTAGTGGCAGGACAGACTGCGTTTCGCAGTCATTTCGGCAGTCCGTCTGGGTGCAGTAATCACCATCTTCCAGGAGACCACCGTGAAATAACAAAACGTATGCTGTCGTGTTTCGATGAGTGAGTAAGGGATGCCAGAGCCCATTTTCCTATCCAATCCCTTATCCTTAATTCCACTGTAGGATTCTACTGAACTGTGCTGTAATGGCGTTGCTTGTGTCATAGACGACGGTAGCCTATCTGCCGATCAACATACCTAATTATTATCATAAAATTCAATATAATATTTTTACATTTTATAGCCTATAGGCGTGTTCTGTTAAAACTTTCAATAATTTACAGTAAATATGAACGAAAAGAAACGGGAGTAATTCTTACGTAACTATGGTTTAACTCTGTTTAACTGTCGCAATGAAATCTAACATTACTGTATTTTTAATTCTTTTTATGACATGACTTCACATACTTTTTCGCCCACCTTATTGTTAAAGCCCAAAATAATAAATTACCTGTATATTTTATTGTCCATAAAATTGGAATATTTCATTTGCGATTTTGTGGTTTCAACCATTCAGAGGCGACTTCAAATCATACACAGTGTGAAGTAATCTTATAATTGCATAATTGTTTAAAGTAAAAAAATATAAATCAATTCAAATTGGTTTTTTCTTTATTAAAATAAAAAGATTTACACTAAAATTCAAACAATACTGGTACGTTCATTTCTTTCCATTTAATTTTGCGAATTATATAAATGTAAAAGTCTAAGAACATAGAAACGTTCTGTTTCCGTTGAAAATGTACTTTTCCGACCTACGTTATTTCATTTACTGGACAGAACTGGGCTCAACCGAGCTCAGGAAACAGTAATGGATACAGTACAGTACATGAACTTCTTTAATTTAATTTTTACACTTTAAAAGTAACAATACTTTTTTATTGGAGATTACTCCTCGGTCCCGGTTTATTGGAGTTTATTTTATGAAGAGTAAAATTAAGGGGGAGACAAACGCTAAATACTAAAAATATCCATTGTTTAATGAAAATGTTACAAGAAATAGACAAGACAATTGCTTTGAAAAATATATATATTATACTTAAACATGTGAAGAACCAATTGTATTAATTGGAATTTTCGTTAAAGTAATAGAAACTCCACAAAAAAGTTAGAACACAAGAAGAATTTGACCTTTATTGAAAATTCTCTCGAAAACGGCTTATTGCACGCATATGAGTCCTGTACCTATTAATAAGTTGATATCAGATTAAAAAATTGTATTGATAAAAAAAATTTTTTTGTGTAATGTTCTAATGGTAAAAACAAAAAAACACCATTTCTAGGCCTGTTGAATTGGATCCGCCGCCAGCGAGTTCTATAGTAAATGTCATTTGCCTCAGTGAATCCCTTAATACAAGACGTTATCTGTCATTTTAACATTTGTGCGACAACTGACGCGTGTATTTATCTTCCCTAATACGGTATTTGACTATTATGAAAATATGAAACAAATTGTTAGTCTATAACTGCAAATGTTTTTTTAAACCAAATTAACTGACACAGTATTCAAAAATATGTACGATTTTCACAAGAAGTCATTATTAAAATAATTAAAGCATGTTTTACCACGTGATTAAAAACGCACGCCATTGGTGGCATTTGCTTTGTTTACAGTCGATAGTACAGTACATGAGCGTACTACGATTTGACAGCTAAATGTTTGTTTGCTAGCAAGTGACGTATTGATATCACGTGACCCACATGTATGGCGTCATAGCCAAAGATGTTGTATTAGGTCAGTCTAGACTGTTGTGATTATTTTAACAAGATTGTGTAAATATATGGCTAATAAAAGGAACTCTCTTGTGTCGGTATCGTGTCCATTCAATTATGAGGCCACGCGGGTGAAATTGCAATTTTTTTCGCTTTGTACGCCCCCTAAGTGTAAAACACATTGGGCGGTAACCGCCGCGGGAAAGTGACGCGGTATTCTCTACAAATTGGTCCGCGCTACCGCCCCAATCCCGGCACGCGTCCGCCTGTTTGTGATAGCGGTGAAACCGCACCGCGCCTAGCTACCGCTGGCTGTTACTCTGTGGCCTGGATAAGAACTCGTACATTACATAAATTCCCGCCCCCGAAAGCTCAGCTACCGCTTCAATGTGCATTACTCTTTAGACATTACCTAATCCACCCACCTTACATTTACTCTTCATCCTTCTTCACAAGATCGGCAGTGCAGTGGTATACCCCTGCTGCTGCTTGGGGTTATTTTTATGGTGGCCACGTAGCATCACAACAAATTATGCTGTTTGTTATTTTTCACTTGTGTCTGCTGAGGTCTTCTGTCGGGGATTGCGTACTGCAGTCAGACAGACTTTCAGTTACTGCCTCTTCATTACACTGTGATTCACTGGGCTCAGAGCCTTTCCCAATTTATTATGTGGAGAAAATCCACATGCGATTTACATACAACCTGCGTTTGTAATCTCTGAATCGTTTATAGAGATCAAAGCGGAAGTTTGGCTTCGCGGGGGTTACATCTTCAATAAAAATATCTTACAACTAAATCTGTGATAAATGATGTCGGTGCAGAAACGTCGATCATTTCTTAAAGTGATTTCCAATTTTTCTTCTAATGCTATATCTTCATAGAGTATTGTACAAATTTCTATAACTTTATGGCGACTGAAATGAATGATTATAAAATCTGTACTAATAGAGAGAGATTTATTATGTAAGTTATATGTGGAGAGTATACTCCGCTACCACTGCACCTATTTGGAAAATTCTTTCGTAATAGTTCAAATATCAAGGCACATTATTCCAGATAGACATAGCCCATATATTTAAACATTATTTTATATATAAGACTAGCCTATCGCCTCATTCCGCCCGGACAAAGCCGGAGCGCTGTCGGTCTGCCGGAGTAGTAGGTATTACAATTTTTTTATGTTAAGTTCGGCAAACAGACTACCGGTCCACTTGATGGTAAGTGGCTACCGTCGCCTATAACACAAACAACGCTACAAGTGCTCAAAAATTTGGACATAGTCGATTTGGTCTGACCAACAACATTAAATGGCAGATGATTCTTACTTGTCAAAGATATAATACCTATATCCATCAATTTTGTTTTTAACTTAAAAGTAATAAGTAATCCGATAACTATTGTCATTAAAACTTTTTTTTATTGTGAGATCGGCAGTCAGGCTGACGGTCCACTTGATGGTAGGTGGATACCGTCGCCTATAACACAAGCATAAGGTGCTGTACACAAGTAGGATTAAAGATAGGGGATTGGATAAGAAAATGGGCTCTGGCAACCCCTCCCAATCCCTTATCCTTAATCCTACTGTAGTCGGCAGCGCACTTGCAGTGGCTTTGGCGTTGCTTTTGTTATAGGCGACGGTAGCCACCTACAATCAAGTGGACCTTCTGCCTGTCTGCCGATCTTAACATAAAAAAGTCTAGTACAAAGCATATTTTTGAGTATACCTAAAATATTTTGTATGAAAAAAATAGCATTTTTTTAACAGTACATGTTTAAAACAGTCGTAAAACAAATCGCAAGTCACTGGTGTGATAAATGTTTGAATTGTGAACTAACAGCAAACAATAAATCGCGTCTAACAATGGAAATTTTCCGCCATAAAATCCGCACATTCAAATGCTCCGCAAAAACCCTCGGTCCACTAGAATATAATTGGGCGGGCCAAAACTATGGGTTGGACTAATTGTGTCCGCGCACTGAATATGTATGAGGAATATCGATCCCAACCTATCCACTGGTCATATTGAGGGCGGACTATGATATTTTAATGATGCCACAGTGAAATTTGAATACACATTTTAGCTTGACGCGCGTAGATTAAAATACTCACCAAGTACCTACATTTAAACCACAGAAGCTACCATATATCATTCCAAAGCGCTCATTAAAGCCTATAGTCGAAATGTAACAAATCAGGCTATGTCGCTTAGCAGGAGCAATTTGTGTATGCTATCTAGGGCGCTAACGGGGCACTGCCGCCTCAATAGGCACCTTAAAGTAATGGGGCTCACTAGTACGGGAGAGTGTCGCTTCTGCCATGAGGCAGAAGAAACACCAATTGCATATCCTGTGCGAGTGTGGCTCTCTGATGCTCAAGCGCAGTCACATCCTAGGAAGCCACACAATGGCTTGTGAAGATGTGAAGAATGCCTCTATCAAAAAAGTACTACAGTTCCTTAACATGGTAGGTATAGGTATAGAGCTTTAGTACACGTGGCGATCACAATATTTCAGCAATGGACTTCGTCCATTGCTGAAATACTCTAGTAGACAGAAATAGTATTTCTGTCTAGTACTAGACTATTTCTGTCTAGTAGACAGAAATAGTCCATTACTAGTACTCACTAAGATAAGATAAGATACCATATATCTACACAGTTATAATTCATTATGGCAAGTCAGATTCACCATATACCTAAATATTCATGGTTACCAAGAACAATCAAAAGAAAGAAAAGATACATAGAACGGAGAACCGACTGCCGCTGGAGGTCCACCCATATGATGGACTAACAACCTAATAAAGGGATCGTTGAATCCAGGCTACTACTGACCGACTAATTTCAAAATTATTGTTGAGGTCCATGTCCAGGAGTAGACGTCCTATGACTGAGCTAATAATAATGAAGGTGATTAAGAAAAATCAGCTAAAAATACATTTTGAAATCATATTAAGGTTTTGTCAGCAGTAAATAAAACAAATGACTGACGTGAATAAATTGAGGTGAGGCGAGGCGCAGGGAGGATGGAGATAAAGAATACGTCCGACTTGTTGTACGACTTATTTATTACTGACCATATTGTCAAGCTTAATGTGTAACACTTATATACTTAACACCTATGTACGTATAGTTCATATAGTTATATACTTCACATACTTCACACACTTCACCTCCGGGGGTGAAAGAAAAAAAATTCTAATTACAAAACTTTTTTGTTCTATCTTTATGTACTACATCTATCTTACCATTTCTAGAAATTTTAACATTAGTGCCTAAATCTTCTAAAACTGTAAAAGGTCCATTAAAAACATTGTCCAATTTACGAGCACATTCATTTTTAACTAAAACTAAATCACCGTTATCGTAAGATACAGGATTACAAGACTTATCATAACTATTTTTCCTTTTCTCTTTACAATTCACAAGGTTTTTTCTTGCATCTCTTAAAGCAACTTGTAACTTATATTTTAAATCTAAACTGTAATTATCAGGATTATACAGAGGTTCTACATCTTGATCTAAACTGTTAGGTAAACGACATTGTCTGCCGAACACCAGTTCAAATGGAGTATATTTGGTTTGTGTATTAACACAAGTATTATAACTAAAACACCAGAAAGGTATCCAATGTGACCATGAATAAGAAACATTAGTTGTGTAAGTTCTTAAGAACGCTCCTAAATGTTTATGAGCTATCTCGAGAGAACCGATCGATTGATGGTGGTATGAAGTTGAAGTCAATTTTTCTATTTCTAACAATTTACATACCTCTACCATAACGTGTGAGATAAATTCGGTTCCCCTGTCTGTAGCTATGCATTTTGGTATACCGAATCGTAATATAAAATTTATTTACTAAAGCCTGTGCTACTGTAATTGCTTCCTTGTTACGTAAAGGATACGCCTCAATATATTTAGTTAGTTCGCACTGAATAGTTAATATATAACAATTTCCATTTACGTCTTTATCTAAAGGACCTACTAAATCAAGGAACACTTTTTCGAAAGCAGTCGAAGCAGTTGTAGTAATCGTCATTGGTTGCTTAGTATATCTACTTTGTTTCATTTTTTGACAAGAGTGACATTTACTTATGTAGTTACGAATATCAGCATTCATACCTGGCCAGTAGTACTTCCGCCTAATGTTATTCGTCATTCTTGTTATGCCACTATGACCGCTCGTGGGCAATAAGTGATAGTCAATCATAATAAATTGTTTCACTTTATCGTCATAAATCCTTTCAACACCTTTCAAAACACATATTCGGGGACCGGTCCACTTTTTTAAGGATTTAATTTCACTACATAATTCTTTAATAAATTCATTATTGTTATCACATTTAACTATGCATAGTTCTTTTATCTTTATTATTTCACAAAACTCTTTTAGCTTTGTCGCAAATTCGGCTCGCGAGAAATGCAACTTAAAGCCTAAGTTAATACATAGTAACATTTTACTTGGAACATACGCAAAACAATCTTTCTTTTCTTTAATTAAATTATGTTTCATAAATCTGTTAACAGTTTCTTCTTCTACTAATTTCATTTCAACAGAATCATTCGGCTGTCTTAATAATTCCACGACTCGTGGTTGATCAGGCCACTCATCAGTGTCTTTACTAAGCGCAGCTTTCTCTTTCTCTCTTGCCTTTTCCATTTCTCTTTTTTGTTTTCTAGTTGTAACAGCCAAAACTTGCTCTTTCACTCCCTTCAACTCACTAGATGTTATGCATACTCTAGACAATGCATCTGCGACTACATTGTCTTTACCTTTCACATACACTATTTTAAAATCATACTCTTCCAATACTAACCGAAATTTAATTAACCTACTAGATGGATCTTTCATGCTGAATAAATAAACTAAAGGCTTATGGTCTGTCATTATAGTAAAATTTCTACCGAATAAATACGGTCTAAAGTATTTAACAGCCCAAACTATTGATGTTAATTCTTTTTGTATTACAGGATAATTTTTTTCAGCTTTATTTAATGGTCTGCTAGCATAAGCTACGGGTTTCATGTTTTTATTACACAATACAGCTCCTACAGCTAAATCAGAAGCATCTGTTTGTAAAATGAATTCATTTGTTTCGGAAAAATCTGGATATTCTAATATAGGAGGTGTTATTAATGAAGTTTTTAAGAAATCGAAAGCATTTTGACATTCGTGATTCCAAACAAAAGGTACATCTTTTTTCAGTAAATTATTTAAAGGCATAGTAATCGTTGCAAAAGAAGGTACAAATTTCCTATAATAGTTGCAGAAGGCAACAAATCTCCGGACGTCATCTACATTCTGAGGGATTGGGAATTTTTCTAAAATTTTAGTCTTTTCTGGATCAGGTGAAACACCATTACTAGAAACTACATGACCAAGGTATAAAATTTCTTTCTTTAGAAACTGACATTTACCAGGGTTTAATTTTAAATTTACTTTTCTCAGTCTTTCAAAAACATCAATAAGATTTTTATTATGTATGATTAATGACCTACCAAAAACTACAAGGTCATCTAAATAGACAAAACACTTCTCAAAAGTTAAACCAGACATTGCAATTGACATCACTCTACTAAAAGCACTACAAGAAGTTTTAAGACCCATTGGTAAACGTTTTAATTGGTAATGTCCTGTACTTGTTGAAAACGCAGTATATTTTCGGCTTTCAGGTGCCAAATTTACCTGGTAGTACCCTTGTTGGAGGTCTAAATGTGTAAAATAAATTTAACCTGACAAAGAATCTAAAATATCAGTAATATTAGGTAGCGGAAATTTGTCATCAACAATATTTTCATTTATTTTACGAAAGTCAATTACTAAACGCCATTTTTGAGAACCCTGAGATTTTTTTGGAACGAGTAGAATTGGACTTGACCATTCACTAGAGGATTCTTCTATAATATCATCTTCGAGCATTTTTGTTATTTGTTTATTTACTTCCGATTTTAAAGCTTGAGGTAACCTGTATGGCTTAGTATAAATAGGATTAATGTTACTTTTTAATGTAATTGATTGTTCACAAATATTTGTAGTTTGTAACTTATCACCGGGTATAAAGAAAATATCAGAATATTTACTACAAATTTTTTCAATGGATTCCTTTTCTTCTTTATTCAAATGTTGCAATGCTAATAAAGGTAATAGGGTATCAGCTCTCTTTGAAGTACTTTCACATTGGCTAAACTTAAACACATTATAATCATTTAAAAGTTCTACGTTTAATATAAAATTATCTAATCTGACTTCTTCGTCTCGTGTATTTAGAATTTTAATAGGAACTTTTTTATTTTTTGGTCGTACAATAGCACCTGCTAAGAAAACGTCCTTCTCTAACTCTCTCGCGCTTACAAAACAATCATTCTCCACATTTGCATTTAAATAAACATAATGTATTGATTCACTCCGAGGTGGGATTAATAGTGAGTTACTGTAATCTGGTTTGTCATAAATAGGTAAAACATAACGCTGTCTCTCTATTTGCAATGTTAGCAAATTTTTATGTAAGTCAATGTTAGCTCCATATCTACTCATAAAGTCTAATCCCAATATCCCGTCAACTAGAATAGGCAAGTCTTTAAAAATGTGAAATCTATTTTGAATCTTATTAGCTCTAGAAATATTTAAATCTAATAGTACATAACCAGAGGAATGAATCTTTCCTCCAATTCCATTAACAACTAAATTATCGTAAAGAACTTGTGCTTTCCTTGGCAGTTCTTCTTCCTTAATAACCGATATTGAAGCACCAGTATCCAATAATAATATTAGTTTCCTACCTCTACAGTAAAAATTAATAAACTTAGAATTACCACTACAATTATAAACAAAATTATTAAGAACGAAAAAACTGGTCACTGCCTACTTTTTGATGTTTTTGTTGCAACGTACCAGAACCATGAACCTGGTCGTTGTCACTCTGTACTGGAAAAAGATTTTTATTGTAAAATCCTTGATTACGACCTTGATATAGACGGGGTCTGTTATTTTTAGAGCCATATCTGTTATACTGATCTCTAAAGCGAGGATTATAATTAGAAGATCTGAAATTACCCTGATATCTGTTTGAGTAATTGTTATATCTGTTGTTATTTTGAGGGTGCCACTGCTTGTTATTGTTGTAATTTTGATATGTACAGCCTCTATTTTGTCCACGAAACTTAGAACGATTATCGTACCTACCCCTGAATGTCGGAGTCATCCTCATTACCTCTGCTGACCCAGGTATGGATGACGATGATATTGATTCGTCTTTGGCTGCCTGAATCGCATCCTGTAGCGATGTATAATTTCGGGCAGCGATGACCGTGCTAAGCTTTTCATTTTTAAGTCCATCTGCAAATTTCTTAATTACCATTTTTTCATTAATAGGCTTCAGGATCTCGCACGTATTGGCGTCGCCATTGGCCTGTGAAATAGTTAATTCCAATAACAGTTTTTCGAGTTGTGACCCATATTTATCGATAGACCTAAACCCTTGGTTCAATGATTGGATTTGATTTTGTATAGCAGTGAAAGATTTTTTTGTCAGAAGCTTGTTCCTAAAATCTTTAATCATGTCACTAACCGAAGAGTAATTTTTAGCTACTCGTAATTTAGCACTTTCCGATAATCTCCCCTTAAGTACAAATTTAATTAGCAACTGTTGTCCTGCATCATTTAGCATTTCTGCATAAATTTCCACCGCATCAATCAATCGTTTCGTCGTATCTTCCTTACCATCTAAGATAGGGATTAAACTACAAGCACCTTTTATATCAAACTCCATTTTGTTCGACCTTAATTCTAAATTCGAAGAAGAACACAAATTAGATATTTGAGAAAATAACTGACAAATCTTTTCATACGTATCATGAACTAGCTCAACTTCTGTCTTGCCCTGGCTTTGACTTAAAGCATAAAATAATGGATTACTTTCATTTAACAATTCTTCTGCTTCTTTTAGTTTAATTGGCGTAACTGAGCATTTATATCTACTTTGTCCCTTTTTTATTAAATATTTTCGTATTTCTAACAATTTTTCATATAAATCTATTAATTTGTCAGCCATACTACGCTAAGTAAAACATTATAATTAGAAAAATCATTATGGCATTGTATCATATTTCATTCACTTCTTTTTAAATAAGTTTAACTTGAGGCACTTTCATACAGAGGTACAGATAAGGAATTGATGAGTTGTATTAAACTGTAATTCTTCGAAGTGATAGCTTGAGTCCCACATTGTTCTTAAACTAAAATTAATGGACATACCTTAATTTATCATAATAAACTAAAACTATTTTACTTATTTATATATCTTATATCTATAATTTCGTGGGCACATCACCTGAACTTAGCACACTTTTATCTTTAAGAAACTCACTTTTTGGAAAAAAAAAGGAACGCACAACAAAACTAAACACTTTCTTTACGACGCACCTGCTCCGCCCTTCCGGATAGACGAAGCCGCATCCTCCTTATGAACGCCTGCTCTACTTGACCGTTTATCCATTTTTTATAATAGTTTTTGATTTTCAAGTACACAAAAATTAAAATTATAACAGCCATCAGACTCTTTTAAAATTATATCTCCAGCCGAAGCATTTTGCGTGATTATTACTTCTTTTTCCTCCGTTTTAGAATATGATTTACCCATGTTTAAGACAATTTGTAGCACTATAACAGTCAACTTTTATGAGTGTGTCCATTTTATTTAAATTAACTAAGTCGCGACATCGAGGCACACACGGAATCCGCCGCGATTGCACTTTTCGCCCGATGCGCTTAAATTTCTTAGAACACGCCTGGCCGGGTCGCCATGAGGTGAGGCGAGGCGCAGGGAGGATGGAGATAAAGAATACGTCCGACTTGTTGTACGACTTATTTATTACTGACCATATTGTCAAGCTTAATGTGTAACACTTATATACTTAACACCTATGTACGTATAGTTCATATAGTTATATACTTCACATACTTCACACACTTCAAAATGATAGAAATAAAACTAAAAGATAAAATAAAACAAATAAGATAAGATGCAAAACAAATAAATGGAGCAGGTCACGGTTTGGTATCCAAGAGATTGAGTTAGAAGATAGGGGCATACTATAAGAAGATGGGAAGATGAAATTCGTATGACCTTGAGGCCATGTTAGATAAGAGTTGCATCAGATGGATATTAATGGAGGCAGTTGGAGGAGGCCTGTACCAAAAGGCACAGCGAATTGAGGGACATTTTATAAAATAACTTGTAGCACTTCGGAAGTTACAAATAAATATTATTGAAAAGAGTAAATATATGATGAGCTTAATAATAGCCTAATACTAATATTAGGTTTTTTCGCTATCGCGATTTAATTACTCAATTAAATTTTGCACACACCTTATCAGAGGTACAGGAAAAAATAAAGGATACCTTTCATTCAAAAAAAGTACAGTTTTCGAGGGATTCGGTTGAAGTATCGGGCAAAAACTATTAAAAAACAATTACTCGGTCAGCAAGAATATAAAATTAGTTAGCATAAAAATATCACAAGAATATCATAGGTATTGTTGTCATTCATTCATTAAATATTTCTACATTACTAGAGAACTGCTGCCGGCTTCGTACGGTGACGGTGGTCTAATTTTTCCAAAAAAACCTTCCTAGAATTTAAAAAAAAATTTTGGTCCAGCCGTTCTCGACTCGAGTTTTTGCGCTTAGCAATAAATTTAGCTATTCATTTTTAGTTTATTAGAAAATTTAATATCTCGGTTCAGCTAAGATCCGCACATTAAATTGCTTAGAAGCAACGCTAGCTTTCTTTAGAAGCGAATTAAATTAAATTTTACCGATACAAAATTTGATTAAATTTCACTCAAGCTTCTTCATTACTAACCAGCTGAATCTAAATATTCAGAGACTTGTAATATATATATTATTTTGGCATTATTTGAAATTGCTTTAACGTTTAAACATTTAAGAACAGTTAATTAATAAAAAGAACTGTTCATTCATTAGTAGGTTTTAGTTCTGCGGGCAATAAATCAATTGACGTGACTACTACAGTTGCTGTGAAGCATGCGAACAGTAAATACAACTAACGTCTAGTAACTGCACTCTTGCGCACACAATACTCATAATGACGATGTTTGCAGGGGTGCGATACAATAATAAATTATCTCGAATTTTAAATTGATTTTATTTGCATTATAATATTCAATAATCAATTAGGATTAGTCTCAGTAGTTCGTTTATTAGTTCGGTGAAGGAACTATTGAGACTTTTTGTCTCAGTAGTTCCACTATTAGTTCGATGACAGAACTATTGAAACTTTTTGTCTTAGTAGTTCGATTATTAGATCGATGATGGAACTATTGAGGGTTTTTGTCTCAGTAGTTCAATTAATTAGTTCAGTCACCGAACTATTGAAACTTTTTGTCTCATTAGTTCAGTTATTAGTTTGGTGATGGAACTAATGAGACTTTTTGTCTGAGTAGTTCGATATTAATTCGGTGACTGATTTATTGAAACTATTTGTATCAGTAGTTCGATTATTAGTTCGGTGAAGGAACTGTTATAACTCGGCAAAAATAAATAAGATATTTATGAATTATACATATAAATTATCCTCAGAAATTCCTCTTTCCTTCAATGGAACAATCTCCATCGAAGGATTAAATTACTTTTTAATAAAGAGCAATTTAAGAATTCTAATTTAAATCGTCTTTTATGTTAACGTTCTTAATATTTGTTCTGACTTTAAGTATTCGTGCGTTTTTCGGAAGTTAGGATAAAATTGAACTAGAGTAATAAACCCTACTAATATTTTAAACGCAAAAGTTTGTATGTATGAATGTTTGTTACTCAATCAGGCCAAAAGAGCTAAACGGATTTGGATTAAATTTGGCATACAGATAGTTTATTACCAGGATTAACATATAGGATACTTTTTATCCTGAAAAAATGTTAGGTTCCCGAGGAATCGCCTAAAAACGGCGCCAACGTCGTCACGGCGATAAAGATGTCAGGCATTATACGTATTACGTGACTGAAGTATTGTAGCGTATTCATATCGATGAAGCTGTTTCTGAGATTAACGTGCACAAACGCACAGACAAACAGACAAAAATTCTAAAAACTATTTTTTGACCATAAGTACAACGTGTACAAATCATTTTTTCGAAAAAATCTTTAATACACAGACACGGCTCATTCAAGATTTTTTATTATATGTATTGATATACTTAGATATGTTTTCGTTATATTTTTCATTTTTCAACGCGGACTAAGTCGGGAGCACCAGTTAGTAGATTATGAATGAAGAAGGTAATGAATAAAAAAATATATTTTACTCATTCTAGTTTTTTTCTGGTAAATTGAGAAAATAAAATTATTTTAGTTGTACACTGCAACTTGAGATTTAAGTTAGTATATGGTTGCAATCTAATATTTACAATGTGTTAAAATTTTAAAACTCTCTAACTATATGCTTAAATAATATATTTTGTTCCTAACCTTCTCAACTGTTATAATACAGACCTACTTTCTTTCTTTCTTTCTTTTTTTTTTCAAAAATACTAAAAACTTAGAAATAAAACTAATAATGCTGATTCCAAGTCATTATCTTTGTTATATTACAATTACATTAGATTATAATATAATATAATTTGTTCTTATTACAAGTGTATACACCGTTAAATACAGTTCTCTATGGGAGCAAACAAATTAAACACAATCGAATTGAAGTACAGCCATTCGCGAACCACGCAATTATATCACTTATCATTGGGCTCGTAGAGTTTATTTTTGCATTTCCACAGTGAAATATTGCGTGAGTAAACTATGCGATTAATTGTACAGTGATTAACGAAGGAATGTATTATGACAAGCGAAAATGTTAACCAGCATTACGAATCTACTCTAATCTGTATTAATTCAAGTGACTATTGAACTAACTAATCTTGCCGCTTCGCTTGATTGGCGGTTAGTTTTAAAATTGTTCTTTCTTGTTATAAAAACACCAATACGGAAGTACAAAACGGGACAAGTGCGAGTTGAACTCGCGTGAAGAGGGTTCCGTACGATGTTACCTATCCGCACAATATTGAGTGATTTACCATGTTATTTTAATATCCTGGACTCCTCAGGTTTTCCTATAATCTATAAGTAGAAAACTAATTTCTATATTTGACAGACGGACACACGAGTGATCCTATAAGGGTTCCGTTTTTTTATTCGGACGTACGGAAACCTAATAACGCGATTTTAATATAATAGAGACGCCATCTAGTTCAATAAATCAATAGTAATAGGTCAATAGTAGTTGTATTTATGACTGAATTTCGCAATTTATGGGCATTGGGCCGTATGGTGTAAGTAAACAGAAACCGCTACAAAGACAAAAAACAACACTGCACTGTGGTCCATATAATATTACAAATTTTAAAATATACTTATAGTTACAACTCTTTTTTATGTTAATGCGTTGCCGACTACAGTATGATTAAGGATAAGGGGTTGGAAGGGGATAGGGATATGGGCTCTGGCATCCCTTACTCACTCACCGAAACACAACAGCGCACGTGCTGTTATTTCACGGTGGTCTTCTGTAAGGGGTGCCTCCAGACGGGCTTTCCAAATTAATGCGAAACGCAGCGAGCACTGTCACTACTTTCCAGATCCAGACCAGCGCCAGCTTTTGAAAAGTTAATTGACCCTGCCGGGAATCGAATCCGGGTACGCTAGAACAGAGCGTTAAGGCAAGCACCTTAATCACTCAACCAACAGGCTCGTCAAGGACTGAGGCGTTGTAAACGTTTTCAGTATATCTGGCTTCCCGTAACGCCCGGGTTGCCAAAATGACTGCGAAAAGCAGTGTGCCCTGCCACTACTTTCCAGATCCAGACCAGAGCCAAATTTAAAATAATTTTTTTTTTTTCAAAGTTGACCCTGGCGGGAATCGAACCCGGGAACCCTAGAACAGAGCGTTAAGGCAAACACCCTAACCACTCATCCAACGGGCTCTTCGAACCTTTCATAAGAAATTCTTTTAATGATAATGAAAACCGCTTCAAAATTAGTTGGATATCGAATAGGTTCATAAAGTCTAGATTGCAAAACGTCCGGATTGTTAGGTCATGGCGAAAGGTCGAAGTTGCAAAATTAATTTAAGAAAAAAAATAATTATTTAAAATTAATTAAATAATAATTTAAATAAATTTTGTTCTAAAACGTAAAACTCTCTACTTACTAATACATAGTTAAATAAATAAGTTCTCTTTGACCACAACATAAAATAAAATTACTGATCACTTTGGTATTGATTTATATTGGTGTTGAATGTTTATTGTTAATTGTTTTGTTAAATAATTAGTAATAACGAAGATTTATAATAAATAAAACAAAGAAATGTTTTATTTATTACAAATTGTTACAAATCTGAATTAAACAAGTTCTTAGATGAAAATATTACGATTATAGACTTTTTAAAAGGGTTTCTGTTGTAAAAACCTTGAGGAACTATGCTATGCAGAATATTTTATTAAGAGGGTGTAGTGTTAATGAATTTTATAGGGTAGTGAAGTAAATTTAATTTGGTTTCCATTTTCGAAGAGAATTTATTTTATTCATTTATGTTAATATTAAGTTAAGTTAATGTTAAGTTATTATTGTGTGTAAAGTTAATTTGTACCTAATCCAATAATAAACTGTGCCCCGGACTTAAATAAATAATGATATATAATAATTAGACGTTAAATTTAAATCAATTTCGTTAGACGTTTTGCAATTTCGACCTTTTGCCACCATGACCTATTACAATCTGGACATTTTTTTTATGTTAAGATCGGCAGACAGGCTGACGGTCCACTTGATGGTAGGTGGCTACCGTCGCCTATAACACAAGAAACGCCAAAGCTGCTGCAAGTGCGCTGCCGACTACACTAGGATTAAGGATAAGGAGGGGATAGGGAAATGGGTTCTGGCATCCCTTACTCACTCACCGAAACACAACAGCACACGTGCTGTTATTTCACGTGATCTTCTGTAAGGGGGTGGTTACTGCTGCCAGACGGGCTGCCCAAATGCGATAAAACACATCTAGCGATAAAACACGATACATGGCGAGTTTTTCGCTTGTCCTTATCCATTAACGGGTGCGTAACACAAATTGGAGGGAACGCTTACTGTTGTATAGTATGGTGCAAGTTAAAACATTAATAAAAGAAGAATAAAAATAGTTTGACCATTAAACACAATTGGGATAAGATGCTTATTTTATGGAATTAATATGGTTATGGTGTTATAGGTTTATGAATTCGACTCTAGAAAATGAATGTCTATGGTAAGGTATTGTGTTTCATGGCAGAAACAAGCGAATATGTAATTGTCATTGATTAGTACAAATTTATTTAATTATTTGTACCGAACAATCTATACTTCTATGCTTATTATTATAAAGAGAACAGAATTGTATGTATTTTTGTATGTTTGTGCGAAATAAACTCAAAAACGAATGGACCGATTTTGATAATTCTTTCACCTATAGAAAGCTACATTATCAACGAGTAACATAGCATTTTATAAAGAGACGCGGACGAAGTCGCGTGCAACAGCTAGTATGTAATAAACTAGCTATCTGCCTCCAGCGTCGCAACGAACATATTTTCCAATTTTTCTTTTCACAAGACAAATTGGTCCAACCGTTTTCGAGTTTTGCGCTTATATAGCAATACATTTTTATTTTCATATATGTAGATAGACCAGCAAACTGAATCGGAGAGTAATCAGATTAAAATCTAAAATGTACTTAGAAAGAAAATATATAATTTTTTACGATTATTTATCGAATAATAATTTAATATAATTCATTTAAATATTTTTAAATGAAGAAATAAAATTTTATTATTTACAATATTTTTAATCTATACTGAAACACCGATCACAGTGCGTGACGTCATTTGTGGGCAATCATTGTCTTATGCCAATGTCGCTGTTTTGTTATGATATGACCACAAATGACGTTACGCGCTCTCAGATGAACTATGGTGGCGTTTTGGCGGCATTTTCAAACAAACAATATTAAAACATGATTTTGAGTACCTAAAAGGCTATAAATAAATAAAATAGTATTTTTTATGGGAATAAATATCCATGAAGATTAATTTAAAACACTTTCTGAAAATTTGTCCGATCCCCTAATTGCCTACCATCGCTCACATTGAATGTGAAAAGAGTGCAACTTCTGTACGCTAGTAGGACTATTATTTATTCTGTGGTTATATTATTATATTTCCTTGAGATAGACAAAATGAATGGAATAAATAGATTTTAGATTTTAGTTACTTATTCAATTTTTTTTTTCATCGAAAAATTAGGGAGTAAGTATTTTAAGAATATAATTACCTACTACCATCGAAGTCCTACTAGAAAAAAATACTTTTTATATTTGTAATAACAAATATAAAAAGTATTTTTTTCTAGATTGAAAGGCGAACAAAGAAGCTTGTTGGCAACGACACCCTTGTGGATTCCCAACTTCAAAGCCTGCAGCATCGCGGAAAAAAGTAGCGTGCCTATCGATTTTCTATCGTCTACACTATGGAGAGTGTGCATCTATACTGTACGATTTAATCCAACCGGAACCGTTCCACTTGCGGACCACTAGACGTGGGCAGGGGTTTCATCCCTTCGTGGTCGATGTACCTCGATCACGAACAAAGCGTTTCAGTTCCACCTTCCTTGTTCGAACTGCTAAGGAGTGGAACTCATTGCCTGCGTCTGTGTTCCCACAGAACTACAACCTCGGGGTCTTCAAAACTAGGGTAAATGGGCATTTACTAGGTAAGCGTGGTCCACCTTCGGCCACATCTGCTCCTCACATCAGGTGAAATAGTGGTCAAGCGCTACCTCGATTTCACAAAAAAAAAAAAAAAAAAAAAAAAAACCTTAATTATCGAAGGCGTTTATTGATTTTATATTGATTTAAAACTAGTATTTCATAAAGTATATTATAATAAAAAACATTGTAATGATGTGTACGTATTTCTTAGTTCTTAATTACAAAAATGAAAAAATAGTTTTTTTTTAATGTTAAGATCGGCAGACAGGCTGACGTTCCACTTGATGGTAGGTGACTACCGTCGCCTATTAACACAAGCAACGCCAAAGCTGCTGCAAGTGCGCTGCCGACTGCAGTAGGATTACGGATAAGGGATTTGGAGTGGATAGGGAAATGGGCTCTGGCATCCCATACTCACTCACCGAAACACAACAGCACACGTGCTGTTATTTCACGGTGGTCTTCTGTAAGGGGGTGGTTACTGCCGCCAAACGGGCTGCCCAAATGACTGCGAAACGCAGTGTGCGTTGCCACTACTTTCCAGATCCAGACCAGAGAAAAATCAGAAAATTTCCTTTCTCCTAGCTGCTTATGTAAAATGACATTTCTTGATGTCTTTATCTGTGTAAGAAGCTAATAACATAGTTAAATTTAGCCGATTTTTTTTTTGTTAATTTTACTAGACTTATAATATAATAAGAATTTAACTAGACTTTTTTTAATGGCTTGTCTCTTTCCAGAGAAAGTATCTAGACGGAGATATTTCTTTATCCCCTCCTAATCCTTTATCCTTAATCCTACTGTAGTCGGCAGCGCACTTGCAGCACCTGTAGCGTTGCTTGTGTTATAGGCGAGGGTAGCCACCTACCATCAAGTGGACCGTCAGCCTGTCTGTCGACATAACATAAAAAAAAAATTGCATTTTGCGTTCGCGATTAGGACTTTTGTAATTTAAGCCATACACCAACGCATTATAATAGGTCGGCTGTCATATCGTGCGCACGTCCCTGGGTGACGTAGAACGGTGGTCCATTCGTGACTGGGCGTCGTACAATTACACAGAATTACCCTCATTTAACAAATTTTACTTTATTGTTACGGTTGTTTTGTAACCTTTCGTGTAGCTATTTTAGACAAATGTGCCTTTATCAATATTAAAAGCGGTTCTTTTCGAAAAGACATCCCATTCGAAAAGAACTGCCAGAACGCTATTTACATCTCTAAATAGTAACAATTGAAGGAAGCTAATTTAATTACTGAAAGTATTTGGTACCTACTATTTATTATTAAGTATTCTATAAATTTTTATTTTGTATTATTGTATATTAGGTATTTTAGATTAAGAAAGCATATGCAGAGTTCATGTATTTGTAGTAGACTCCCACGATACAAGCACAGCTTAGTGTGGGGGTCAACGATAACTTATGGTATTGTAATTTAACTGTTTGGAAATTAATTAAAATAAATAAATAATAAATAAAATACTTACAGAAGGGCGAAATACTTACTTTGGGATTATCCTGTCGATCATTTTTAGCGTTTTTTTTAGTCATTTCATAAAATACCTTTTCTGTTCGCAATGCATAGTGAGATATTAAAAATTAGAATTAGATTAGGACTCGGGGAAAGGAAATTGCAGAAAAAAAAGGGTTAGGTTCATAAAGTCTTGCAAAACTACTTAGTGGGCAAAATGGCAGTGTGGCAGGGCACACTGAGTTTCGCAGTCATTTGGGCAGCCCGTTTGGCGGCAGTAACCACCCCCTTACAGAAGACCACCGTGAAATAACAGCACGTGTGCTGTTGTGTTTCGGTGAGTGAGTATGGGATGCCAGAGCCCATTTCCCTATCCACT
This sequence comes from Bembecia ichneumoniformis, assembly GCA_910589475.2. Lineage (NCBI taxonomy): Eukaryota > Metazoa > Arthropoda > Insecta > Lepidoptera > Sesiidae > Bembecia > Bembecia ichneumoniformis. Next base: position 1,595,417 of record OU342537.1, on the reverse strand, counting down.
CCAAATCCCTTATCCGTAATCCTACTGCAGTCGGCAGCGCACTTGCAGCAGCTTTGGCGTTGCTTGTGTTAATAGGCGACGGTAGTCACCTACCATCAAGTGGAACGTCAGCCTGTCTGCCGATCTTAACATTAAAAAAAAACTATTTTTTCATTTTTGTAATTAAGAACTAAGAAATACGTACACATCATTACAATGTTTTTTATTATAATATACTTTATGAAATACTAGTTTTAAATCAATATAAAATCAATAAACGCCTTCGATAATTAAGGTTTTTTTTTTTTTTTTTTTTTTTTTTTTGAAATCGAGGTAGCGCTTGACCACTATTTCACCTGATGTGAGGAGCAGATGTGGCCGAAGGTGGACCACGCTTACCTAGTAAATGCCCATTTACCCTAGTTTTGAAGACCCCGAGGTTGTAGTTCTGTGGGAACACAGACGCAGGCAATGAGTTCCACTCCTTAGCAGTTCGAACAAGGAAGGTGGAACTGAAACGCTTTGTTCGTGATCGAGGTACATCGACCACGAAGGGATGAAACCCCTGCCCACGTCTAGTGGTCCGCAAGTGGAACGGTTCCGGTTGGATTAAATCGTACAGTATAGATGCACACTCTCCATAGTGTAGACGATAGAAAATCGATAGGCACGCTACTTTTTTCCGCGATGCTGCAGGCTTTGAAGTTGGGAATCCACAAGGGTGTCGTTGCCAACAAGCTTCTTTGTTCGCCTTTCAATCTAGAAAAAAATACTTTTTATATTTGTTATTACAAATATAAAAAGTATTTTTTTCTAGTAGGACTTCGATGGTAGTAGGTAATTATATTCTTAAAATACTTACTCCCTAATTTTTCGATGAAAAAAAAAATTGAATAAGTAACTAAAATCTAAAATCTATTTATTCCATTCATTTTGTCTATCTCAAGGAAATATAATAATATAACCACAGAATAAATAATAGTCCTACTAGCGTACAGAAGTTGCACTCTTTTCACATTCAATGTGAGCGATGGTAGGCAATTAGGGGATCGGACAAATTTTCAGAAAGTGTTTTAAATTAATCTTCATGGATATTTATTCCCATAAAAAATACTATTTTATTTATTTATAGCCTTTTAGGTACTCAAAATCATGTTTTAATATTGTTTGTTTGAAAATGCCGCCAAAACGCCACCATAGTTCATCTGAGAGCGCGTAACGTCATTTGTGGTCATATCATAACAAAACAGCGACATTGGCATAAGACAATGATTGCCCACAAATGACGTCACGCACTGTGATCGGTGTTTCAGTATAGATTAAAAATATTGTAAATAATAAAATTTTATTTCTTCATTTAAAAATATTTAAATGAATTATATTAAATTATTATTCGATAAATAATCGTAAAAAATTATATATTTTCTTTCTAAGTACATTTTAGATTTTAATCTGATTACTCTCCGATTCAGTTTGCTGGTCTATCTACATATATGAAAATAAAAATGTATTGCTATATAAGCGCAAAACTCGAAAACGGTTGGACCAATTTGTCTTGTGAAAAGAAAAATTGGAAAATATGTTCGTTGCGACGCTGGAGGCAGATAGCTAGTTTATTACATACTAGCTGTTGCACGCGACTTCGTCCGCGTCTCTTTATAAAATGCTATGTTACTCGTTGATAATGTAGCTTTCTATAGGTGAAAGAATTATCAAAATCGGTCCATTCGTTTTTGAGTTTATTTCGCACAAACATACAAAAATACATACAATTCTGTTCTCTTTATAATAATAAGCATAGAAGTATAGATTGTTCGGTACAAATAATTAAATAAATTTGTACTAATCAATGACAATTACATATTCGCTTGTTTCTGCCATGAAACACAATACCTTACCATAGACATTCATTTTCTAGAGTCGAATTCATAAACCTATAACACCATAACCATATTAATTCCATAAAATAAGCATCTTATCCCAATTGTGTTTAATGGTCAAACTATTTTTATTCTTCTTTTATTAATGTTTTAACTTGCACCATACTATACAACAGTAAGCGTTCCCTCCAATTTGTGTTACGCACCCGTTAATGGATAAGGACAAGCGAAAAACTCGCCATGTATCGTGTTTTATCGCTAGATGCCTAGATATATGTATTATGCGACTACTACTTAAATGATTTATTGCATCGTACAGTTTTACAATAACATTGAAATAAATCATGAATTAAAAAGCCGTCTCCTTATACATAAACAAAGAAAGTAGACATTAAAGTATGAACTGACGACTCATAGTTTCGTTCGAAAACAATAGGCCTGTTCAATTACCAGAAAACACAATTTTGTTTCACAGTAAAAAGAAAATATACAGTGAATAAGATAATAATTATCATAATTAAATTGTAAATAGGTTTAATATTTTTTTTATAATGTACCAGCGACTTTCGCCTTCGCCCGGGGTGCAATTTTTGTATATACAAACATTCCTCGTTATCCCTCTTTCCATTGGTGAAAACCGAATTAAAATCGGTCTACCCGTTCTCGCGTGATGCCGTGACCAAGGGAAATGGGGATTCATTTTTATATATATAGAGAAGTATACTGTTCTATAGATAATACTTTAAAAAAAAACCTATTAAGAATGGAAATGAAAAAGTGTGTGTGTCAGCTCCAAGGCATGACTAGAGTTTACGACCTTAACGACTTTAAATACAATGACTTTGCAATAGGAAAAGAGGGTAAATAAATGCGCCATCTATTATACTACTGTAGAATTAGGTGAAGCGGCGAACATAACGCTTTTTAGTTAACGCTTGTATTAATTTTACTCCTCATAAAATTTCCACACCGTTGACTTTATATGGAGACCGATTCTTAAAGTCCAATAAATGTACCTAAATAAACGTTTAAATTTCAGATTACTTGTGTATATTTTTTATTTTATTAATAGGTTATTAAGCACTGTATAAGTCTAGTCTCATATTACTTACCCAATATTAGAATATTACCTAGGTATGTAATTAAAGTGGGTGCTTCTTAGACGGTTTCTATGATTATTTAGAATTTTTTTTTTTTACATTTCTTGACTACACAAGTTAGTCATAATGGGAATAAGATAATTAAAAATACACATATGATTAAAAAAATATAAGCAGAGAACGTTTTATAAGGAGAGAGACTTCTCGCTATCAATTCAAACTACTTTAAAAAAAGAGTGTATTTTCTTTTTCTTCGGCTTTATGCACGTTGGCGGGTTCTTCTGTAGTCTGAGATTATTTAAAAATGTACACAATAGGATACACACAATAGGGAATATGTACATTTTTTTTAAATATTTTTATACGATAGGTCACAAAGTTATATAACCGTAAAAAATAAGAGGCGCCGGAAAACTAAAATTTAGTAACAAAAAAATCAAATGTTAAAAAATCACAAATCAATCACAGCGCTTGTTGACACTTTCATTGACGTCACATTCGATCTGACCAATGGCGTTACGTATTTTGAAATTCAAACTGTTATTATTTTACATTTTTTAATACATAATTATTTTCTTAACGAAAAAGAAATAATATTAAAAAATATTTACGTAGACATATTTTCGAAGCAATAATGTTCATAAAAAATTTAACCCTTTTTGAATTAGACGTAGATTCCTATTAATCACTTAAAATCATTACTTTCCATACTGTAACATTCTTATAAGATGTCTAACGAAGCTTTCTTGTAAGTCGTAATGACATCTCTGTCAAGTGTCAACTCTAGAATAGATTGGGTTGCCAACCTACTAAACAAATGTTATAATATCGTTTTGAAAATATATTTTCAAATAAATATTTTTCTTCTTTTATGAGAAGTGTTACAAAGTTGTTAGCGGAAAGAAAGCGTTTGTCGCGAAGAGCGAGAAACATAGAACGTTAGTGCACAGAGTACACCGTTCGTGTTGAGAGTAATGTTTACTTTATGGTAACAAAAGACAAGGTAGAGTTGGGCAGAATGACATTAATAGAGGACAATGAGAAGTGTGTGTGAAGAGAAAGAGCTAAGAAAAACCTCAAGGGTGGTAAGATTTAGACTTAGAGAGACACACGTAGATAGTATAGATGATCTAGAGTTGGAGGTAGAGGATGGTTGTAAGGGGAGAGGAGGAGACCATCGTAGGGACTTTAGGCCCTGCCTACTGCCTGAGAATATAATTATGTCCTAATGTAGCTGGACAAGACCATCGTCAAAGAGACTCGTCGAAACTTGTCATGTGTACCTACTTATGTATGTATATGTCGTGTACTAACTATTCTTATATCACAGCGAAGCTGATAATAATTTCAGGCTGAACCCAGTCAATCTCGCTATCGTTGCGACAGCGTTATTGTATTTTTTATCTATAAGTTTACGGACATTTAGACGACCCATTAGATACCGGGCGAAGCCGCGGGACACAGCTAGTTATTATTAATTAATATTAATCACACACGCGTGCATATTGATGTATGCAAAACTGTGATTTTAAAATTATAGCAAACCCTCGACTGCCGTGACACAGAAATAGTTGTTTCCAAACTTGTGAGGAAATATGAACTAACACTATATAAGAAACGTTTAAACTACATTCCAAGACTTGTGAATTGATAATTATCAATTTACAAGGATAAATAAATAACGAGAAATCAATAAATCTATACATATTAAAAATCGTAGACGAGCCGTGTCTTTACATTAAATATTAAAAAAAAAACGGGACAAGTGCGAGTTGAACTCGCGTGAAGAGGGTTCGGTACGATGTTACCTATCCGCACAATACTGAGTGATTTACCATGTTATTTCAATATCACGGACTTCTTTATAGTTTTTTTTTCTTATAAGAATCATCCGGGGTACACTATCACTCACGCCTTAATTGAAATTTTCAAACATCCAAATAATTTCAACAGGAAGGAGGAAAATCTAAGACTACACAACGTTTGGTATCCGGCACTACGCAAGAATAATAATAATGAAAGAAAGAGACGGCATTATAACCCCTCTCCTAGTGACTAATTCAACCACAGGGTGGGGATATAAATATAAATATAGAAACATTCCAGTCGACGAATCAGTCTCGCTCGAAAAGTCGAAAAGTGCAGAAGTGAAGTGCAGTGCAGTGTGTCACAGTTTGGTGCATTGCGGTGCAGTGATGTGATGTAATTCTTCTTCCAATACGGTTTACCACTGAGGACGTCAACCGCAGTTGTTGACGAAGCGTTTGGAAGAATTTCCAACAGACCTGGGCCATCATCCCGGAAACCTACAACTCATATGGATACCGGCCGCGAAAACCTACATTCTACTATTAGTTTTTCTTATAATCTATAAGTAGAAAACTAGTTTCTGTATTATATGTATGACTAGCGAGCCACCCTCGGCTTCGTAATGAATTTCTCTTAATAAGAACCTTGCTCAGATTTTAATGAATATTTGAAAAAAAAAAAAAAATTGGAGTCGTTCTCGAATTATGCGTTCAGCAACACATTTAGCGAAACATTTTTATTTGAATAGATAGATAGGCGTTGGTTGGGGTAGACGAGTGTGCGTCTGAAAACGCCCCGTGGGTCGATCACCTGACTGCTGGACCGATGACCTCAAGAGTGTGGGTTGACAGTGGGTGGATGAGAAGGACGAACGACCGATTGTGGTGACCTCTGTCAAACAGCTTATTGACGATGATGTCTTTAATATGTAACATTAATGTATTTTATGGATCAGTGTTGAACACATATCTAGATAAGGAGGAGCCGAAATTCAGTAGGGCCTATCAAAGGACTATTTCAGAAATCAAACCTAGTACCCAAGCTTCAACGAGCTAAAACCACAAGGATTCAACATTTCTTTAATATATACACGTGCTGTTATTTCACAGTGGTCTTCAATAAGGAGGTGGTTACTCTTGCCAGACGAGCTGCCTAATTTATTACAGCGAAACGCCGTGTGCCCTGCCACGGCCTTGCCAAATCTTGTATAATAACTTCAAATTCTTTATTCCTCTGTGTGTTTGTATTTACGTTTGTATGCTTTCAAATCCATGAGCTATTAATTGTTCGGCTCCTGGCATAACATCAGCATTGTGTGATCTAACCTTTTAGTACATTTTTCTTATGAACTTAAGGAAGATATGCCTTATTTTCTTAAAATAAAATAAAATAAAATAAATCTTTATTTGCGCGAACACATGTTTACAGGATTTTAATTTGTATACAGCAGTTACAGTACAAAGTGTGTTCTACCCGCCAGGGGCATGCAAATATTTGTGTTTAATTGTTTGTAAACTAATATATTAATAAAGGAATTAATGTTTCTTATTATAAAATTCTTTAACATCATAATAACAACAATCTAATAACCATTTTGTTAATGTTCTTGTAAATTTAGGATCCGGCAATTCTTTTATATTATTAGGTAGTTTATTGTATGTTTTAATTGCCATAACATAAACATTTCTATTAAATAGTTCTAATTACCTTGTCTTGACTCATGAAAATATACTATTATGCCTTATGAACATGATACTGAGTCAGGAGGTAGATATTCTCGCTACATTAAAATATATATCTGTTTTTTAATTCTTTAGTATTCTGGTAGAACAAAAATAAAATGTTAGTCTTTCTGTCATTAATGTAAAGTTTCGAGTTTTAACGGAAACTGAATACTTGTTGCTGTTTTCAGGAAAACATCTTAAGTTTTATTGAGTTATACTGTTAATTAATTAAATACGTCAAAAACACAAGCCTAACCGCCTCCAATTACGAATTAACGAACGAATTAACGAAACTTGAGTTAATACTTTTTTTTCTTCATATTATTAAAGGTGGTAATAGGCTGACGGTCCACTTGTAGGTAGGTGGCTACCATCGCCGAAGGACACGTCAAGCAATCCTAAGAGGGGTACATGTGTGCTGCCGACCCTGCAAGAATTTGTTTACTGCTCGCTTAAAGAAGCCCATATTGTAGCTAGATGGGAACACCTTAGAAGGGAGATTGTTCCAAAGTTCGCGCGTCCGTGGGATAAAGTTTCTACTCATCCGAACTGTGCGCAGCGGCGCTTTATCCAAGTAAGACGGATGAACTTCGCTTCTATGGCGCGCAGGGCGGTGGTAAAAGTATAAGGTAGGCATTAATTGGAAGAATTCATCCGAGAACTCGCCATTGTACAGACGGTAGAACACACAAAGAGAGGCTACATCTCTTCTTAAACCAAGTGGTCCTAATATTTGCTGTATGAGCATTGAGCATTGGATCGTCAACAATTCTAACAATTCGCCGCTGCAAGGTGTCAAATGGATCTAGCTGGTATTTAGGCACCCCAGTCCAGAGGTGAGAGCAATACTCCATGTGGTGTCTAATTGGGCCTTTTAAAGAATAAGGTGTTGTGATTAATCCTTCTAGGGGCACAGTCGTGGTTGTATTTAAAGAAGAAGAAGTCTATTGCTTGAAACTTATGTTTTAATACGTATAAGATAAAAAATTTACATGTTATTATTAAGAGACCGTGTGCCCCCCGACACGGTTGACCGTAGACATCATGTCGGAGCAATGGCCGCCGATTCGCGGGAAATTTAAATCGTCGTATGCGTGTGTTGCTATATGCAAACACACGCAAGGCGTCAACATATTGCCACCCCAAGGACGAAGTTCTTCTATGAGATTGGAAGTGGACACAACCGGTTGTAGGCACGTCGCAGAACGCCGGAAGTGGTGAGTACGTCAGCAACGCGGTTCACACCATCAGTACCAGAGTGGACGTTCTTCACGCGTCCTAGTAGCCATTGGTTGGGAGGAAGCCTGTCATCCTTCACCACCACCATTTCGCCAGGTTCAAGTTGTCCTCCTTGTGTAGTCCATTTTTGTCTTTTCTGTAATTCTGTGATATATTCCTTGTAAAATCGGTTCCAAGAATGGGCCTTTAGTTGCTGCATTCTCATGTAACGTGATAAAGTATGCATGGACGTAGTTGCTTCTGCTAGAGGAGACGGCAGTGACGTTAATGTTCGTCCAATCAAAAAATGTGACGGGGTGAGGGCTACAAGATCCAAAGGATCGGAAGACATAGGGGTGAGAGGCCTAGAGTTTAGAACCGCCTCGATCTGTGCAAGAACTGTGTTCCATTTCTTCATAAGTCAAATTGGCCAAAGAAACAACTCGTTTCAGATGATGTTTCACAGACTTTACTGCACCCTCAGCTAAGCCATTAAAATGAGGACTATAAGGTGGCGAAAATTTAAAATTTATAGACAAATTTGAAGTCTCAGAGACAATGTGGTCGAAATTTTGTTTTATGAATTTGGATAATTCGTTACACGCGCCTACGAAATTCGTCCCGTTGTCCGAGAAGATGTTGGCGGGTTTGCCTCTACGGGCTATAAATCTGTTTAAAGCCGCTAAAAATGTATCACTGCTCAGGTCGGTCACCAGCTCAATATGTATTGCCTTTATAGCTAGGCAAACAAATATGCAGAGATATGATTTTATTAGTCTATTACCCCTACCTTTTCGATTCAGTATCATGATGGGTCCAGCGTAGTCAACGGCTGTGTTAAGAAATGGGAAGTCGGTGTGTAAGCGTTGTTTAGGGAGGTTACCCATTATGGGTTGTTTAGTTTTCCCTGAAAAACGACAACATTTAATGCATCTGTGAACGATTTTTCTGGCTAGATTTCTCCCACCGATGACCCAGTACCTATGACGTGTAGTTGCTAAGAGTAATTGTGGACCAGAGTGCATTGTTAATGTGTGATAGTAACGAAAGATTAATACAGTGATATGGTGTGATGAGTGGAGCAATATTGGATGCCTAGTATTATAATCATAATAAGAGTTAGACAATCTGCCCCCAACTCGAATTAAGTTAGTGTTAGTATCAAAAAAAGGGTTTAGATTAAGCAATTTATTTTTAGTAGGTAGGGTTTTATTATTCTTTAGAAGTTTGTATTCTTCTGGGAACATTTCTCGCTGTGCAAAGTTACAAAATGAATACAAGGATGAATTGAGTTCACGAACTGTTAGACAACCGGTACGTTTATTATTTGAATTAAGTTAGTTATGTATGAAACGGTGAACATAGGCAATAACTCTTTGTAATTTGCCAAGATTGGCAAATTACAACCTTTATAAATTCAGAATAGTAGGTAAAATGGTCAACTTGCTCTGATGAGACATGACATTGTATTTTAAATTCAGGCAAATCAGATTCCTTCACAGTTGTCGGTTGAATGGGCCACTGTGATTCATCCTGTGAAATAAATGACGGACCGAACCACCACAAACTAGAGGTGTGTAATTGCTCAACGTCTGCGCCACGTGACCCGATATCAGCTGGGTTTAAGTTTGTCGGTACATACCGCCACATAAACGGTTCTGATGCGCCGAGAATTTCTTGAATTCTATTGAAAACAAACGGTTTCAACAAATGGCTTTTAGAGGACTTTATCCAGCCTAAAACAATGGTGGAGTCACACCAATAAGTACAGCTTTTAATTTGTAATCTTAATGAGCATTTTACCTTTTCTGTTAACCTTGCGGCGAGCAGAGCACCACACAACTCCAAACGAGGCATAGTTGCTGGTTTTATTGGAGCTACTCGACTCTTTGCGGTTATTAAGTGAACCGACCTTTTATTATTATTAGAGATTGATTTAACGTACACACATGCTGAATACGCTTGAATGGATGCGTCACTGAAGGCATGGATCTCGATTAATAACGGATAATCGGTAAGCACATACCTTGGAATACGTAGGTTAGGTAAGTGATGTAATGAATGTACAAACTTTTTCCATGTACATAGGATATCGGTAGGAACGCTGTCGTCCCACATGATTTTTAAAGCCCATAGTCTTTGAAGAATGATTTTTGCTATAAGGATGCATGGATTAATCAGACCCAATGGGTCAAAGACCTGTGACATAATGGATAAGATATGACGTTTAGTAACAGTTGTTTTTTCTTTAATGTCTAGTGAATATAATAACACATCTTGTTTGCATGACCAGAGTAATCCTAATGTCTTGGAGAACTCATTATTGCTCAAATTAAGTAAGCCGTCGCCGTTATCTGTATCTGATATAACTCGACTTATTAGTTGTGGGTTATTAGAGTACCATTTGCGCAAATAAAATTGAGCAGTTTTGAGACACTTAGACACTCCTGCACAGATATGTCCCAAGTCCCCTTCTGATGATGCACCTGTGATCAGGTCATCAACATAGAAATCATGTTGAATAACTTCCGAAACAGACTCATCAGGGCATTCTATACCTAACTGCTTCAAACACCTGGTCGCTAAGTAAGGCGCGGAAGCCGTGCCGTATGTAACGGTGTTTAGTTTGTATTGTTTAAGCTCCTCATGAGGCTCAAAACGCCACAAAATCTGCTGTAATTCACGTTGATCTGACCTTATATTTACCATACGGTACATTTTCTCAACATCCGCAGTGGCGACAAACTTATGTTGTCGAAACCGAATCAAAATGCTGATGAGGTCGTCCTGGACCGTAGGTCCGACCATTTGAATGTTGTTAAAGGATAAGCCCGATGACGTCACTGCAGAGGCATCGAAAACAACGCGTAACTTCGTTGACAGACTTGTCAAACGAAGAATCCCATGATGCGGTAATAGGTACGTATGTAAATCATGACTTATATTTTTATTTTCGGTCATGTGACCTAGGGTAATGTATTCCCGTATGAAATCACAATATTGTTTTTTAAACAATGGATCTTTACTAAATCTGCGTTCCAAAGACACAAATCGAGCTAATGCCTGCTCGTAAGAATCACCGAGTGAGTCAGGCGAGCGCCTTAAAGGAATCGCGACGATAAAGCGTCCGTCCGAGTCACGCGTCACGTTATCAGTGAAGTGCTGTTCACACATTTGTTCCTCCTTAGACATTTGTTTGTAACAAGGAACAGATTCGAACTCAAAAAACTTGTCTAATTGATTATCAATATGATTATCACGTGACAATATGACGTGATTGCAGTGGACTGTATTTGTATAATTATGTGTTGGTACAAGACCGGAAACTAACCACCCGAATTTGGTTTTACTTAACGTTGGCTTGTTTTTTCCTAAGGAAATGTTATTGGAGCAAAGCACACTCCAGAAAATATCTGCTCCAAGTAGCATGTCCACTTGAGCAGGACAATGAAAGGTAGGATCAGCTAAGGTAATGTTTTTCGGTATATTTAATGATTTATAATTCACTTGTATAGTTGGCAACATTTGTGTAATGCGTGGCACAATGTAACAACTTATTTCATTCTGATATGAATTAATTAGTGACGATATAATGACATCACAGCGTTTAGTTAAACGCGAAGTTTGTGAATTTAACCCTTCAACTAATGACGAGGTCGAAGCAGGTTTTAAATTAAGTTTATTGCATAGACTTTCTGTTATGAAGCTCGAAGTGCTTCCGTTATCTAATAAGGCACGTATGGTATGTTTGTTACCTTTAAAGTCTGTAACTTGGATCAAAGCTGTTGACAACAGCACACAGCTTTTATTAATGGCTGATAAGGCAACATTGTCCTCGGTAATTGTATTATTAATGATTGTGTGACTTACAGGTTGTGGCTGCGCAGCGCAGAGCACTACGTTGGTATCAGTAGGTGAGGACTCATGAGACCTTGTTGACTCATGAGTATGCAACAAACTATTAAGAGACTTCTTACATATGTAACAAGGGGAAATTCTGCAAGTGTTTGCCATATGGCCATGACGCAAGCAATTGAGGCATAACTTGAGGGATTTAATAGTAGAAACTCTTTTCTCTAATGAAAATGTTCTCAATTTAGGGCAACGATAAATAGCATGATTACCCTTGCAAAGTGGGCAAACATATGATTTGTCAAATGACGACTGAGGGCTAATGACTAAAGATTTATGACGATTGTGTGTTAAGTCACTATGTCTACGCTTCGCGTGAGACCTTTCCATAGTTTCTAAAAGATCTGCACGATTTTTTAAGAATTCGTTAAGGTTTGCGAGGGTGGGAAAGTCCTTTGATGTACTACGGTAAGTTTCCCACTCACGAGTCGTGACAGAATCTAACTTGCTAGTAACAATGTGTATGATAAGCACATACCAATGCTCGGTAGGTATATTAAGTGTTTTCAAGGCTCTAAGATTTTTGTTAATTGTGTCAATCAGACTGCGCAATGCTTTGGAAGATTCCTTAGTCAATGTTTCAATGTTAAAAATAGCTTGCACATGATTACTGACCAAAAGTCTTTTGTTGTTAAAGCGATCGCAAAGAAGATCCCAAGCGACTATATAATTATCAGCTGAAAATTCCAGCGAACATATAATTGTAGCAGCACTATCCTTCAAAGCAGCACGCAAGTAGTGAAACTTGTTAATGTTTGGAATTGATGAGTCGGAGTGTATAAGTGAACTGAATGTGTCGTGAAACTCTAACCACTCATGATACTGACCCGAGAAGGTAGGTAAGTGTATGGTAGGTAGCTTAAGTTTAGTCCCACCTCCATGAGCACAAACGGTGTATTGAGCACTAGAACCTGCGTCCGACCCGGAGCAGTCGTTGGCAGAAATCTGGTGCCGCGCCAGCAGATCCCGGGCAAGCGCTATGGTCTGGAAGTACTGATTCTCGAAAGTCTCACGCTCTGACAATAACTGCTGTTCTGAAAGTTCGGAAACAGTCTCTATTTCAGATTGAATGCTATCATAATTGATGTATAGTTCCTCCATTTTTGATAACCTAAGAGAAAGCTCACTGATGGCCGGTCCAACTAGCTTTTGGGAGTCCTTTATTGTGTCTAAATAATTTTTAAATAGTGTGAGTTTGCCTTTAATAGCGGCTCGCTGCTTATTTAGTGTTTTTTCATTCATTATGTTTGTTAAAAAGCAAAATATTTTAAATATGGATACAAAAATGAAACGTTAGCAATAGTAAAAGTAAAGGTATAAATTAAAAATAAAATTAGAAAGATACTTAAATTGTGTGTACTTTGTTGTGAATGAAGCGCAGTGAGGTTGCAGCAAAGCGTGCGTTACAAAGCCAATAGCTGAAAGTTAAGTAAATTGTTTTGATTAACACCTTTGCAAACACAGTTTACACAAACCGACAACAGATTCATGCACTCTAGGACCTCTGAAATAGAAATTTAAAAAAAACTATGCTGTAAGGTAGAATGTGAAAGTGTAAGGTAGTTTTAGGCCTTATGTACTTTGGGCTACTAATAACAGCTATAAGCTTGACATAAGAAATTGTTTTAGGATTATTAACATAAATATCTTATCATAAATAACTTGATCACTTCTAGTACATATATTATGTTCGATGTTAGGTACGCACTTGTACTTTTTAAGAAATATAAACACCGGTGTGTTTATTAAGTTAAGTAGGTAGGTAATGCAAAAAATAATGAAAAAATAATGATAATGCCTTAATGACTGTGGCGAAAAGGGACAATTATAAGAAAAAGATTGGAACGAACTCACAATAACGCTACCGTCGCAGGTTATAATGACGCCCTTTGACTCAGGTGTGATTTCACTCCAAATCCTGGTAGTAATCGATTTTCAATCACAATTACACTTGAAATTCTTGATTGCGTAGATTTAATGCCACTACACAAGTGATCGATATAGTTTCGATTTCTTTCTTCTTTAAAACAGTCACACGATAATGGCTGCGCCGTGTTGATTCCTTTGTTCGTTTCGTCGTATGCGCCGATTCTTAATTCTTATCATCCGGTGAGATGGACCAAATGATTAATCCTTCTAGGGGCACAGTCGTGGTTGTATTTAAAGAAGAAGAAGTCTATTGCTTGAAACTTATGTTTTAATACGTATAAGATAAAAATTTTACATGTTATTATTAAGAGACCGTGTGCCCCCCGACACGGTTGACCGTAGACATCATGTCGGAGCAATGGCCGCCGATTCGCGGGAAATTTAAATCGTCGTATGCGTGTGTTGCTATATGCAAACACACGCAAGGCGTCAACATGTTGCTTCGATGAGAAATACTGCTTTGCCCTGTTCAGCGCCCAAATTTTTTTGAAACTACAGTAGCCTTTTCTTCCAAATGACACCTAAACTCGACCTTGCTCGAAATATCCAACCCAGGATACCAATGCTCTTTGATATTTCAAGGGGAGTGCCCTATAGTAATTTTTGTGACAATTTCGAAAAAGTCATGAATACAATATCGATGAAATCAACGCATTTGGCAGTGACGAGGCATGTTATGTTCAACAGGGCAGCCAGTGTGGTTGCATTTATCACCCCCTAATGGTCAAATTACCCACCGTACCACTGAGGGTATGGTCGGTGGTATGGTGGGTCAGAAGCGTGGTCAATAATGATCAGAAACCTTTGCATTATCCTCTTATCACTTACTACCTTTTTTGGTTCTTAAAATTGTATTCAAACTAAATTGCCCATATATTTTTGTCAGGCATTGATTTATTTTTTATTTTTTTATGATCCCTCGAGAACAGTAATTTTATCTAGATGAAAGGTACCCTATGTCCTTTTTGTATTCCTGACAACGTGTATGCAAAATTTTATGATGATGGATTAAGTACTCGTACTGAAGACGTAAAAAGCGAACAAACAAACTCGCTTTAGCATTTATAATATTAGTTAGGACCATTTGTACCATTTGTAGACCGTCAGTCTATATGCGGAATTTAATCATAAAAGTGAGCACAGATACTAAAAACATGTTTTTTTTTAAATGTGATGCGTCATCTCCAATTAGAGTTTGTGGCTGTAATTCATACGATTCCACATTAAATAAGTCTCGGCCTTGACCTCTGCAAAGCAATAAGAAATCTGTCGTTCAAAGAATACAAGATCAAAGGCCTGCGATATGTGTCAATCAAGTTAGGGGTGGGTTTCTCGGAGGCGTCATTAAATCTCGCCTTTTCTGTAATACAACGCTCTGGACAATAAGGGCGAAGCTATGCCATTGTTCGAGGCTTGAATTTTTCGGCGAACGTGTAACCCCTCCCCTCCCCCGCGACTGTCTTTTGTTTTCGGAAAATTCCAGAAGCGTTTGAAAAATGTCAGGTGTGAAATTGTCGAAGGTCGAAACGGTGTGAAAACGTGAGCGATTTTAACGAGATCAACGTCCCTATTTAATGTTTAAAAAAGACCGTATTCAATATTCCATTCTATAACTTAGACAATTTTGTTATAATGCCGTAAGAGGTAATTTTGACAAAGACTAAAACCAGATTTCCCAGAACTCTGTCTAGGTACAATTTCGGCTTCTTCAAGCGAGTTGTAAACAATTTCCTAGAGAGGGCAGTCGGTAGCCTCGCTGGTGTTGCTTGTGCCCTTAAGCGACGGTAGCCATCTACCATCAAATGAATTGCCGGTCTACCTGCCACCTTTTACTTATTTAAATAATAAAAAGAAATTACTGCATGAGACATCTAAGTCCTTAGACAAATATAACTAAATGTGCCCGCGACTTCGTACACGTGGTATTCGGAATTGCGAGTATTTGTTGTTTGTTAACCTGTTGGAATGAAACAAACACATGAATGAACAAATGTTACGGGAAGCCAGATATACTGAAAACGTTTACAACGCCTCAGTCTTTGACGAGCCTGTTGGTTGAGTGATTAAGGTGCTTGCCTTAACGCTCTGTTCTAGCGTACCCGGATTCGATTCCCGGCAGGGTCAATTAACTTTTCAAAAGCTGGCGCTGGTCTGGATCTGTAAAGTAGTGACAGTGCTCGCTGCGTTTCGCATTAATTTGGGCAGCCCGTCTGGAGGCAGTAACCACCCTCTACAGAGGACCACCGTGAAATAACAGCACGTGTGCTGTTGTGTTTCGGTGAGTGAGTAAGGGTTGACAGAGCCCCTTTTCCCTAACCCTTCCCAATACCTCATCCTTAATTCTACTAATGTAGTCTGCAGCGTACTTGCGGCACCTGTTGCTTTTGTTTTAGGCGACAATAGCCACCTACCATCAAGTGGACCGTCAGCCTGTTTGCCGACCTTAACATATAAAAGCGTACAATACAATAACCCAAAAGGTCCCAAAAGGGTGAGGTTGGGAATTCCTCGATTCTGCAGCGCATCAGGTATGTTTGCAGAGGCACGTGTGGATTGTTCTTATACAACAATGCGTAAAAGGTGCGCGTCCCTGGTGCACAGGGAAGTATCAATACCATTCTGAATATTATGGTCGCGAGCAGGCTAGATCCAGCGCTTGTTATATATAACAATTGTATAATACATTATTTAGTTAGTTTAAAAAATAATGATCTCTGTAACTTGAAATAATAAATATTATTATTCAATATATTTATTTTTAATCTTAATTTTAAGTTTTTTACAATATACATATACAAAAACAATAAATATTATAGAAAACACTTAAAATTAGAATTCCGCGGATAGCGGGGCAAGGCCCAATCTAGTGGAGGTTAGGGCTGCAGTGTGAGGAACCTCCTGAAAATATGTGACGTATCAAGAAGTACCGCCTTCTGTATCTGTCCCTTGGACCCAGCCAGCTAGTGAAAGCCTCTCGAGGTATTGGTCGAGGCTCATCGCTATAAGACCGATTATAATTATCGATGCAACTGTCGGGACGATGATTGTCGAATCGATATCCCACATGACGGTCACCTCGTGAGCCAAGTTAATGTATTCGGCAAGTTTTTCTTTTTAGGCTTTCACGAGGTTTTCGTCTTCGGGACAGCGATGTCAACAAGCTCATTCCGGCGATGGGATCGGTCAATAACCACGATGTCAGGTTTATTGACGATAATAGTCCTGTCCGTGATCTCAGTAGAGCGTAGTGTGACCGTTTTCGAGAACGGGCGTAGGCACGTAATTGTAGTACTAATATTATTATTATTAAATTGGCACCTTTTGTGATCGATTTGGAAAATATTGTAAAGAGACATTTATTAAGTTAACTAGTAAGTCTAAGTTAAAGATAAATTAAGATATTTCATTTCAACCCCTTCGTTTGTTGCGACACTTTTTAGTTTCTTATAAGACAAGAAACTTATAACTTTTACTATCTGCTAACTAGTTCAGCTATAGTCAAATTAAAAGGTTTTTGTTTGTTTTAGACGTGATACAAGTGTGGTCAGCGCCCGGCGGAGTGATAGAACTGCCCTGTAATTTGGGAGCAACTTCGAGCGAGGTGGCTATGATGCTTTGGTTCAAGGATGGCAATAGAGTACCAATCTACACGTAAGTTTAAATTTAATTTTCCCTATAATGTGATGCAGTAAATACTAAGGCTTTCCATCCAGCTCGGATTATAGTTCTCCGGGTGATGCTCGGTGGGTAGCGCATCAGCGACATTATCATTAGTCCTAACTGTTTAAGGAAATCTACCTAAAATTAGAAGCGTGTAACATAATTATTCGTTTACAAGCGTACCTTTTACAATTAATCTACATGTACAGAGGCAAAATGATAAAATTAAATGATAGCAAATAACTACAAAACTTATTAAATGAAAAATTTAAAATGACAATTAAAAACACTGACATACGCAACAAACGAGTAATACATTGAATATTATTATTTTTTAATTTTACCTAACAGGTGTTTCTATTTTACTTTCGCCTCAATAATAGTAAATTCATATAATTAAATAATTCCAATAAATAATTCCATAAATACAATCCGTCGGTCAGATGTGCCGAAACTACAATGATGCTTCTTGGTTCTTGGACAGAAAGTTGATTTGATATACATAATATTTTTTACCAACAGGTGTTTTTTTTTTGTTTTATTAAATCAAGGTAGCGCTTGACCACTATCTCACCTGACGTGAGATGCAGATGCGGCCGAAGGTGGACCACGCTTACCCAGTAAATGCCCATTCATCCTGGCTTTGAAGTTCATCCGAGGTTGTAGTTCTGTGGGAACACAGACGCAGGCAATGAGTTCCACTCCTTAGCAGTCCGAACAAGGAAGGTGGAACTGAATTTGAATTCTTTATTCAAAAATAAATTGTTTTACAATGAAACAATCAATTTAATGACAATTAAACCTAAGAAATCGATATGTTATGAAAGTAAAATCCTGAATGGTTTTTTTTTTTTAACGAGGGGGAAAACCTTCCATAGGTTTATATGAGAGATTATTCAACCGGGTTGTGTGAGATTTTTGATCACTTGTCCGCTACAGGGACCGCGAGGCGTATTGCCCTATGGTCCCCGTAGCACTATTCTTCTGGAATACCCCCGTGTTATTCCCAAGAGCTTTCAGTAAGCTAAATCACCGGAACCCCTTTTATTCGCCCCATACGACAGGCAGAGGATACCGTGTCTGTATTCCAATTGAACCCCAGATCACAGGGTACTAGGGCGGTTTCCTAATAAGCGGTCTCACATAATAAATGGTTCTGTTACTTTATAATTTATTAGCTTTTACCCGCGACTACGTCCGTGCCTTTTAGCTGTTAAAATGTTTATTCAATCTTTATTGCTCATATATTTTTGTCAGGCATTGAATTTCTTATTTTAATTTTTAGATGATCCCTCAGGAACAGTACTTGTTTCTAAGATAAAAAGTCATTTTCTGTATCGCTGACAACGTGTATACAAAAAAATTATGATAATTGGTTTAGTAGTTAAGGCGTAAAAGCGTAACTAGCAAACTCACTTTTCCATTTATAATATTCAGTTAGGACTATGCAAAAAATATAGCTTAGTTCGTCTGGAATATTGTGGCTCTCAAATAGTGAAAGATATTTTTAAATGAATGGTCGAAGAACCCATTCGTTCTTTAGTTGAAAAATAAATAAGTGGCAGGGTTTTAGATCTTTCTCAGCAATGACAAAACATATGAAAGTGGTGTTTGGTTCTTCATGTAACTGACTTTATTTTGTCAGTTGGATTACACGATTGGTAAACTTTTATAACAGAGAAAAAAAATTCAAAGAAACCTCTTTTAAAACACAGATTTACATATTACAGGCAAACGGGACCAATTTATATCTCCAAATTTTCTATTTACATTAGTATAAACATACACCTTAATTTTACAGTTGGATTTCTTAAAATACATTATAGTTTTTGTTATAAAAATCGTTTTGTCGCATACGACCTTACGTCATAAGCGCGCTCTCGTTTTTGTATGCAATCAGAGCCGTATTAATTGTTTATTGCTGCGTCGCCTTAATCATTTAGTTATTTTCGTTGTCTTCAGAAATTCATCGCCTTGTAATAAGAACAATTGACCGAAACCTTAGTGTGGCCAACGGTATATTAGCAAAGACATGCCGATGCATCTATTGACCGATTGGCTATTGTTACCGACTGATTAAGCCATTCATCCAAAGACAATGGACGTATTAACAGAGGCTCCCGACGCGACTTCAATTGAGTGTCCGGTGCTGAAGCTGAGACACACTGGAAGCTATAATATATCAACACATTCAATTGAGAATTCTAACCAATCTGAATTATTTGATAGTGGCAGATCACATTGCAGATCGCAGTCAAATACTGAGCAATCATTCTGGCGGCAGTAACCACCCTCTTAACGAAGGCCATCATGAAATAATATGTAAGAAAGAAAGAAAGATGAAAGAGAGTGTTTGCGTCTACTCCTATCGAAATAAATGCAAATGTCTACGTTTCGTAGAGCCCAAAATAAACAAACACACAACTCTGCTACCAGATTTTTTAGGCCAAATCAACCACTAAATATGAATACTAGACTTTGCTACTAAAACAAAATACTGCTACATTTCTATCCTTGAGGGCCCTCGTTGGTATCTGAAAGAAGAAGCTGCAAGAGAAAAAGTATTACGCGCCACTGTTCGATCACCTGTCAGACGATTCAAATGGTCTTTAGTGCTAATATTGTCGCAAAAAAACTCAAACGGCCGCCATGCGACGTTTCCGTCGAGCCGGTCCACATAAATCGAAACTAAATCACCGTTACAAAGTCGCACAAATTCCGTATATTATTCACTTTCAAAAATTAAAATTCTTCCCGATAAAGAATCACGCGCTTCGTGTTCAAATCAATTTCGCCACTATGTTTTTGTTTTTGCAACTGGCCATAGACAACCGTAAGTCATCAACCGCGTTGACATCTATGTTTCCCATTCAATAACATAGCATTTATCGACGGCTAGGAGTGATAAAAACCGAACAAAAAGAAAGAAATTTATTTTCAGATTAACATATTTCTGTCCCCCACACTAAGCTCTGCCTGTCCTATGGGGGTAGTAAACGATTTTAATAAATTTACTAAAATATAAATAAGTGTTATTTTTGGTGTATGAAAAAATAATTACAGTCTATTCCCCTAATGTTTCGTCTCGTATTCCCTTGGCAGTATTCTCGTATTCCCTCCCTTGTGTTTGTAAACGACTGTAATCATCTACCATCAATTGAGCTGTCAGCCTACCTGCCACCTTTTGACGAGCCCATTGGTTGCTTGCTCGATCAATCTATACCTACATATAATAATTTAATAAATTAAAAAAAAAAACACAATTTGTATACGTTCAACTTGTACGTTGTACTTTAAAAAAAAAATAGTTTTTAGAATTTTTGTTTGTGCGTTTGTGCACGCCAATCACAGAAACAGCTTAACCGATTTGAATGCGGTTTTCACTGATCTATTGTAACAAGATTCCCGTAACATTAGTTTTTGTTTTATTCCAATCGGTTTACAAACAAAAAAGGCACCAAGCGCACGAAGTTGCGGTCTCAGCTATTACAAAAATAAATTCAAGTGAAACTTTAAATTCTACCCACATATAATATAAATGAATTCGAAACCAAGTTAGTTTTTAACTCGGTAGAATTTTACAGTCCACATAAACCGTAGAGCGCCGTCACAACCAGTCTATTAAAAGTTATCGCTTCGAGCTTAGAAAGTTACGTACCTGTAGCCTTTCATTACTATTCTGATTACACGAGTGAGAGTTACTAGTAAAGTGTTTAGCAAAAGTTCATAAACACTTTAGTCAAAGCTCGTTATGCCGGTTGATTCACTAAGGTCGGTCAGTGTTTCGGTGTGGGGGATATCATTTTGACAATGCTTTAGAAATAATTTCCAGTTTTTTTGAAATTTTTTGTGTCTTTTTTCTTATGTTAAGGTCGGCAGACAGGCAGATGGTCCACTTGTTGGTAGGTGACTACCGTCGCCTATAACACACGCAACGCCAAAGCTGCTGAAAGTGCGCTGCCGGCTGCAGTAGGATTAAGGATAAGGGATTAGGAGTGGATAGGGAAATGGGCTCTGGCATCCCTTACTCACTCACCGAAACACAACAGCACATGTGCTGTTATTTCACGGTGGTCTTCTGTAAGGGGGTAGTTACTGCCGCCAGGCGGGCTGCCCAAATGACTGCGAAACGCAGTGTGCCCTGCCACTACTTTCCAAATCCAGACCAGAGCCAAATTTGAAAAGTTGATTTTTCAAAGTTGACCCAGCCGGGAATCGAACCCGGGAACCCTAGAACAGAGTGTTAAGGCAAGCACACTAATTTATATCTAACGTAACGTGTCCGCTCAGAGAGAAGAATATTTTTCGGAGGGAATATTTTGTCTGAGCCGGAACGTGTCTGACGGCCTGTGCATCAGAATCGGAACCGTGCATGTACCTGGCCGGCGGAGAGCGGCCGCTGACTTGTCTGTTTTTGTCTGACATGGCATGTTTCTGCTACGCTAGATGTAAATAAACTGTGTCTGACGGTTTCTGAGATGGAATGTGTCTGACACGTTCGTTGTCTGAAGATATAAACGGACCTTTAAGGTTAAGTCACCGACTCAACGAAGAGTGAATGATTCATAAATACTTAAAAACGCCAAACTTATTTTGTTACGAAGATTGGTAACGTAGATTCTAAGAAAAAAAAAAGTTGCTGTTCTAAAGTTCAATGTCTAAAGTGTACCACTTCCTTATAGAAGACTATATTGAACAAATAGCACGTCTGCTGTTATGTTTCAGTGGGTGAGTGATAGGCTTTGCTTGTGCGAACCACCAAGCGGACCGTCTACTTGTCAGCAGAACTTTGTCATTAAAAACGTTGTATTACCTGATTTTTTTTTAAAGGCTACCCAATAAGTTTGTCAGAATTTCCTAGCAGAGCTTTTTCTAGTCTTATTTGACTTAAAATGAAATATGAACAAAATATTTTTTTCTAATTACGAATTCTCCAATCGAACAAGTGAAATTTGGCTTTATTGTCTTTAATAATTAATAATCAAAACATCGTTCCAAATTGCTCGTTAGCAAACGCCCATTGCAATCTATTTTAACTTTTACGCTCATAGATATAAAACGCCTATTTCCTTTTCTCTCCCTGGACCCTTGTTCTTTTCTCTCGGAGCTTCATTTGTTTAATGGAATAGAAACATTTCGCTGATTGGGAGGCGTCAGAAAACGTAGTTACGAACAACTACCATTTGCATTACTATCTACTTTACTCGTTCGGGTATACCTACTACATGTTATTATTGTACACACAAGTAGCAAAAAAATGTGTTTTAATATACATAGATCAGACATTTTACAATTGTACATAGATTTTCTACAAACCATAAAGTAAGTAATGTAAGGGGGGCAGTTAGCAATGAAAAACACTTGAACTCTTAATGTATTTTATTTACACCACCCGGCTAGAAGTGGTGGATAACATATGACTAACAAAAGCCTTACAGGACAACATATTATGATAGAACGTGAATTGGAAAGTACATCGGTAGCTTAGCGGTGAATCTCAAACGAGTAAAGCTTAGATCGCGGCTCCTTCGGCGTGCGCACAGATGTGGGCCGCGCGGCGCGTGCTTCCGCCTTGGGAGATTGAATCCCACTGACTTCACAAAATGGCTGCCGATATTGCGCAATCGCCATTGCTCGTACGCCGTTTTCGGCGGCGCCATTGGCTAATAAGCGGGAAGAAACTAAGGTCCGTAGGAGAGGTCGAGTATCGTGTTACATATATCATTTGATTCGCTCGAGTATGATTATGTCGAATATCTTTGATTGTAAAAAATGGACTATATTTTTTTGTTGGTGGTACATGTAATCAAAAGGCGAGGATATGAAGGAAATTCTGCCACCTACCTCGTGATTCACCAGGTCCTTGTCACACACAGAGTCCAGAAACTCCAGCACTTTACCACTTCAGTGATTACACTCGCGGAGCGAGAAGCGTGACCAATTAGATAAATTACATTGTATCGATGTTTTGTTATTATCGATACGATGTTTTGTTTAGACTGGCTGCAGTTTTAAATGGCCGCTCGCCGCCGCTTTTGGTGGCGACGGATATATGTATAGGTATATAGTGGGAGTGAGACATACCATAGCGAATTACTATCAATTAATTTAAATTAATTAACTTATATTTAATTAATTTTAATTAACTCTATAATAAATAATAATGGTTTCAATTTTTCAAATTTATTCGCTAACCCTACAACAATATGTATATCCGGAAACTCTTTTATAAGGTTGTTCGAAAAGTCCTCAGTTTAAATCTCTTCATAAAATTATACATTCATTCATTTCTTCGATTGAAACCCACACGAATGAAGTCGCAGGCATCAGCTAGTACAAATGACTTCGAAACTTATTTACTCAACCCAATAATAGGATGTATTTTACGATAAGTTGATGTTATTTGATTTTATTTAGTGTATAAAATGTTATTCAGTTATTTAGTGTGTGATTATCACCATCTTTGCAAGAGTCAACTACTGGATATTAACTTTTTAAAATAAGCACTACCACACTCGATCCTCTGTCATCTGCGTCGCACGAAGTCATATGATCCAACGATCGTTTGATCGGCCCAGGTCTTTTCGACCCTGGGTCTTCACTCCAAGACTCATCTAAGATGTATATGGAATTTAATTTTTGAGATTCTGTTTTATTTAAAAAGCATCGAGATATTTAAAAAAATAACGACGCCATTACTTATTATGAGTCCCACAAATTGTTAACCATTTTGGTGACGTCATCTCTTGACACAGGTACCGCTAAGCAACACTGGCTGGTGAGTTTTTAGTTGCAGATGACGTAACGTGAATGTTCATGTGACGAAATTTTCTACGCATTAGCAATTAATGCTGTACCTGCAGTAAATATTCGTAATTGAAATACATAATATACAATTCACTAATACCTACATGTATCTGGATGTATTGGTAAATAGAGAGACATCGTGCTCGATATTATCAAAATATAAATTATTACGTCGGAATGTTCGCAGGACTGCTTATGACATTGTCAATTCATTCATTACATTCATTCGTCAATGTGTTGCCAAAACGTCAGGGGAGTCAAGAACGATAATCGGTTAATTAATTAAACAGGATCTGTGTCAGTATTGTATGCTTAATCATAATTCGCATACATTCACAATATCCTTATCTTAGCATGTTTGTAATTGAGCCTATAATATATTACGCATATTGCGCCCATTGCTGGGAACAATTTATTCTTGTGAATAATGTTAATTGAAATTATATGTATATATTTGCAAAAAGAAATATGCGGACGAATTCGCCGGAAAAAGCTAGCTGTAATCTTGTCCTAGGGCAGATACTAGTCATTTTCTCGGCACCAAAAAATATATTTAGACGACGACATTCAGAAATTGCATGATCACGCATAGACGCATCTTTTGACGCAAAGATAATCTGGCTACTTATCCCTAGCTCACCTTGCAAGTTCACCTGTACCATCTATGAAGCGTTTCCTTTACAACAAACTATTAGTAACGAAAGCATATAAGAAAATAAGGCATGGCTTCTATAAGAAAATAAAATTTGTATTACAGTTTTCTTTGCAAAAGAATCTATGCAAAATAACTAGGGACCCGCTCGCAAATTATATCTGCAAATTATATACACGAATCTTCGTCATTTATCTCTTTTTCCATTGATGAAAAGATTATCAAAATTCGTTAGATACTTTAGAAGAAGTTAGCGTTGAAACAGATAAAGACAGACAGCGATTTTTTTTTAATTTTTACTTATTATTTTGGCTGGCTATGCGGTAGGGATATGTGGGGGTCACCAGTGCTCCACGCTATGCTAGGTCATAGCGGCACTGGCACTACCCACTAAAACTGACCGGTGTCTCCTTACCCTTCGAGAGGGATGGACCGGGCTCTGCCGAAGCAACAACTCCGATCCACCCCAGGGCAGCCTAGCCATTGCTAGCTAGACTAACTCCAATGGGGGATTGCCCGGAGGCACCAGGGCAATCCCCAGACGAGGGGGAACCTTGTTGCCTGCACACACAGCTAGCCAGCCATGATGCTACAATGTACCTTAGTCAAGCACCATTATTTCTTTCTTACATCATTGTCTGTAAGATTTTTTTTATGTTATGTCGACAGACAGGCTGACGATCCACTTGATAGTAGGTGGCTACCGTCGCCTATAACACAAGCAACGCTACAGGTGCTGCAAGTGCGCTGCCGACTACAGTAAGATTGGATAACGGATTAGGAGGGGATAAGGAAATGAGGGGATATAGGTTAGAGTAATATTTTTGTGAATCTAATAGTGGCAGGGCACACTGCGTTCTCGCAGTCATTTGGGCAGCCCGTCTGGCGACAGTAACCACCCCCTTACAGAAGACCACCGTACAGAAATAACAGCACGTGTGCTCGGTGTGTGTTTCGGTGAGTGAGTAAGGATTGCCAGAGCCCATTTCTCTATCCACTCCTAATCCCTTATCCTTAATCCTACTGTAGTCGGCAGCGCACTTGCAGCAGCTTTGGCATCGCTTGTGTTATAGGCGATGGTAGCCACCTACCATCAAGTGGGCCGAAAGCCTGTCTGCCGACCTTAACATTAAAAAAAACATTATGATTATATTTCATTCAATTGACAAATCGCTCTTACAGTCGATAAAATTGGGTCAATTGTGGAAAGACACGGCCTATCATGTCGAGTCATGTATCAATGAGGTTTTTTCCAAAAACTTAAATGCATTTACTGAATCGCGATTAAACCTGCATATGCCAAAAAAGAAATTCTAAGGCGCATGTGCATTCCACCAACTCGCACTGTACCAGCGTGATGGACCATTTAGAGGAAAGACCTGTGCTCCTGCAGTGGGGACATGTAATAGCCTGTTGATGAGATGCAGATCGGGTAGGGTGTCGCCATTAGACGTGTACAATACTAGGGAGAGACTAGGAATGTCTCTGGTATTTAATACCTTTTTGTTTAGGAGGGGAAATGACGTTTACGCACTGTCCCTCGTTGACGGGGACAGTCGACGAGGGGGAGTGTGGGACTCGCCCGGTGAGAAGTAACTTGTCACCGGGAATACCCACTAAACCCCCCCCCCCCCGGATTCCACCATCAGCGGTGATGTGCGGGTCCGAGTTTAAAGGTCCGAGGATAAAGCGAGGCCTTATCCTCGGATTCCCACGCACCGCTACGTTCTCTTACCTGCACACTTGTTCTTATTTTATATGGTGGTCTCCTTCATTGTATATGTCTGTTGTTACCAATTTGGTTAAAAAAGCGTTAAAAATTGCTGGCAGCAGTAACAACAGTGGGTTGCCTAATTTATGGGTTCCATCGAACCTTGAAAAACCTTATAATATCCAATAATTACACTATCCTCATATTGTTTCTTACCTTTTATTCAATGACGTACTTGCATCCTAGTGTTTCTTGTATTTATAGACAAGGCTATAGGCATATATTGTTCGTCGTGGAAAAAAGACTTAAGGCTTCAGAACTGTTCGGGATTCGAAAACACTCCACCGATATCACAAAAAAGTACTTCCAACAGACCCACCAACGATTGACAGAATCAATTTTCTAAAACGAAACTCTTTCACGTATGAAAAGACGCGAACATTTGTAGTCGTTGTTTCAAAAGTTAGCGTCGAGCTACCCTCCCTTTATTCTAAGCACGTACGTGAAAACACAGCAATTTTTATAACGTTCAGAAAAGCTAAAGAAAGATAAGGGGTCTAATGAGAAACAGAGGAATAAAAATGGTTCACACAACTGAAATGTTACATAAATAATTGCATACAAAGGGAGTCACATTGAGGTATGCTCGTATTGAAAGCGTAAAGTGGATATTTAAAAGTTACTACTGTACCTTACAACATACAAATTTATATTTGTAGGGGCACTCTTAGTAAGTATAAAAATTACTTGTATCAGGAGACCCCGCTCAACAACATTTCAAACATTGCAAACAAAAATCTAAGAAATGTATGTGTGTATGTGCCTGAATGTGTATATGTGTGCATGGCTCGTGTGTGTGTGTGTGTGTGTGTGTGTGTTTGTGTGTGTTTGTGTGTGTGTTTGCGCGTGCGTGTATGATTATGTTGTACTTACAATTTTTTCGTCTAGTCTACTGCTCTAATGAAGCTAAAAATAGAAATATATTTATAAAAATGTATAGCGCGTATCTAAATTATCCATTTCGTCGTGTGAATAATTTATTCACCATTATTTGACATGTAAATGATTACAAAGTAACTGAAAATCAAAACCACCAGACAATTAACGCGTCTTTAATTAATAAACTAAATTATCCAGTTTAATTAAACAAAAACATCCCAATAACTTAAGAATAGTTAAACTAATGTTAATTGACCAATAATTTAAATTACAATTAAGTAAATTTTTCATATCATAATCATTAAATTTGTATAACTTATTCACAATTTTTCGATCGTAAATGAAAATAACAACTAGACAATTAACACGAACCTACTTTATTAATATTAATATGGCAGTCAAAGTGCTCAGGTGAGGTGTCACTGCTGGCGATAATATTTTTTTGTTTTTTTTTTTTAATATATGTAACATGAAAATAAGGATGCTGTGCGTGATTTGATAATGCAAGACCGACATACGACCTACCACGAGATAGAGGCAACTCTGGGCAATAGGGAATATGCGTCTAATTCAAAAAAGGCTTAAATATATTTTTTTATCAACATCTTTGCTTTAAAATTATGTTTTTGTAAATATTTTTTAATATTATTTATTTTTCGTTAAGAAAATAATTATTAAAAACTGCAAAAAAATTGTGGGAAATTCAAAATGCTTGAAACGGTCGGTTCGAATGTGACGTCAAAGTCTATGAAATGTCAACAAGCGTGTAGATGTTTGTGATTTTTAACATTTCATTGTTAATGTAGACTGTGACGTCACGACAAGCGCGCCAAAAGGGCGGGTGTTCAAAGTGCCCGTAGCTTGATTTTAACATATTTTTTTTAATATCTGTTTCTTGGCGCTGAATATTTTTTTACTGTTATAACATATCGTGTGAAAATATTTAAAAAAAGTGCATATTCCAAAATTAGTATGACTAGCATCAGTAAGATATTACATGAACATTTGTTCGTAAAAAAGATTTGTACTCGTTATTTTGAGCATAATTTGACAAACGCTCAAAAGTAAGCTCGCGTCGATTGGTGCAAGGAAACGTTGAAAAAATACAATCGAGGCGAATCAAATGCTATGTATAACATGTATACAAGGTGACTAATCATGGATTTATGCATATGAGCCTGAAATAAAACAGCAATCGACTGTATGGTTCTTCCAAAACGAGCAAGAACAAATAAAAGATGTTGGCAGAAAAAGCACATCGAAGCCAATGATTGCTGTTTCTTCGGAATTACCGATAATGTGGTGACAGTTCCGTTGGAGAATCATAGGACGGTTAATTTCGAATGACCATTTGTTTACCAGAAGTCTTCAGAGAAATCCGGAAAAATTCGAAACGGAGGCGAATCATTCGTCATTATGACAATGTGAGCAAGTCTTACACATCTGATAAAACAAACGAATTTTTGACCGGCCAAAACATCGAAATGAAAGGTCTTCCTCCGTAAAGTCCTAACTTGGCACCTAATTATTTCTTTTTGTTGCCAAACATCAAAAATAAAATGCGTGGATAACGAGTTTCGTCAGCAGAATAACCTGTTGAAACGTTCGAAAACCACTTTTTACAAGTACCTGAATCAAAAAGTGCAAAAAGTGCTTTTAAATTGGTTCAACGCATGCAATTGTGTATCTATCATCATGCAGAGTACTTTGAATAACAATACGACTAATTTCAATCATCAGTATTTGTTTTTCAATTAGTAGACTAAATAACATAAGTAACAACCCTCGTAACACAATACTTTCCCCAATCCTCCAATCATTCGGTTTGAATATTCAAGATATCATAACGCAATGATCTCTATTGCAATATAATTGTTCTAGTTTTTATATCACAAATTCATTCATTGAATGTTCACAAAATACACTTTCAAATACAGAGGAGTAACCAATAATAATAATAATTTAGTTGCGATGACCATGGGTAACTGACACCAGAGATGACATTTAGTTTTCTTGTTCCTTCATGACCAACCGGTATTCGGTGTACAAATCTTGACATCTTGAAATTTTTGACTGATTAGTTTTCTTATAATACCATTCCTTTATTGACATATCTAATTTACTTTATTATTTCATTATTATTATATAGATTTTCATAATTTCTCAAATTTTAAATCATGCTTTATTTCTCGCCCTTGTCTGTACTACACAATAGTTCATATTTCTTTCAATAAGTAAATTCTAACAAGTAGATGATAAATTTAAAGTTATAAACGTATCGCTTTCACTGACGCCATACCCTGAAGGAATACGTAGATTAGTGTAGCACTTTGCATTGGTGTTATATTTGCTTAAATCAATTATGGTTTCGTATTCTGGCACGTGTCTGCTATTACCCTGTATACATGTCCGTCACCATTACTAAGAGATAGCGATGTATATATTGTATCTTAAGTAGGTATGGATACCTAATAATTTGTGAATGAATAAAGCCTATGGATTAGGGATAGTGTTATACCTAATTCATGCCTATGCTGTTATGCCTATGCTACTAGTAGGGCACATTGCGTTTCAATGTTATAAACTAGAAAAATCGTCTGAAGGTAGTAAATATATAGGATATTTTTACTTTATACATTCATACAATTTATGGATATCAACACCGAACAAAATAATTCTTTTTATTTTAATTTTTACACATAATATAGTAAATATTTTTTCAAAAAAAAAAAAAAAATTGTACACGTTGTATGTACTTATGTTACCGAGGTAAAAAAAATAAGTTTTTGGATTTTTGTCTGTTTGTCTATGTGTTTGTGGATGCTAATCTCAGAAACGGCTCAACCAATTTTAATGCGGTTTTCACTGACGTATTGTAGCAAGCTTCCCGTTTACAATCAAAAAAGTTACGCGCTATACCGTATACCACGTATACGAAGTTGCGGGCTCAGCCGGTATTAACTAAAATTCTTATAAACTTTGTTTTCTAATTTGCTCAATTGTTTTATTTAATTATTATTTACATTTTAAACTGGTAAGATGCACTATGTTCCGTAGTTTTAATCTGCGGCAGTAACAGTCTGCTTACAAAAGAACACTGTCAAATATCAGCATTTATGCTATTGTGCTTTAATGTGCCAGTAATGGATACTCGTAGCTGTTATCGTATCAGAGTTGGCGACAAACTTGGATATTTTATCACCTATTTGTTTGTATTTACAGGTAGCCATTTACTATCCAAATAGACCATGCTTTTTTTCTAAAAAAAAAGCAGGTCATTTAGTCAACAGAGCAATGAAATATTAAAAAGAAACTCAAAGTAGAGCCTGATATATGAAAACCAGTAATTACTTCTATCCATACTCATTAAAAATAGCACCGCAATCATTTCTATTGGCGGAAGGTTGCACCCAAGTATGTTGGAACCCTGCCAGTTACCCCTACTACAAGTTTAAAGTAAAGAACGTGATACGAAATCGAGATGATGCTGTTGTGAATGCTTTAATGTGGAACTAAAGTTGCGAAATAAAAGTCGCCTTTATATCTGGGTGGATCTTTTTGTAGTGGTTTGCGGTGGAGCGGTCACAGATTAGAAAAAATATAGACTTGACACGTTTCAATAAGTAATAACCTTTCACTTTTCAGACTTTTTGCAATTTACTAACTATTAGCCGAGCCCGCAACTTCGTACGCGTGGTATTCCGTATACCGTATAACTTTTTTGTTTGTAAACCGATTGGAATGGAACAATCACTAAATGTTATGGGAGGCTTTCTATAATACACCAGTGAAAATCGCATTCAAATCGGTTAAGCCGTTTCTGAGATTAGCGTGCACAAATGTACAAACAAATGAAAAATTTTTTGACTTCGGTGACATAAGTACAACGTGTAGTAGAACGGCTCAACCGACTTTTATTTTTTTATATTTGGTAGGTATAATTTATTAATCACCCATTTTTTAATAGCAATTTTAGTATTTTTGTATAAACAATATCTAAATAATTTAACCGTCGTTGATCGCGTCACTTTGACGTATGGTTTGAAAATAAACTTGGATCCGATAGGTGGCGTCACAATTGGATTACGGAATTATTTACGGGTTCGGGCAGGACAACGTCTGCTGGATCAGCTAGTTATATATGTATAGTTAGATTGGATAATATCACAATTTTATTTTCAGTTTTGTGGTTGTTCAGATATTCACTAATAGGTATAGTATGTAGTCTATGGTAGGTACCTTCATTTTAATATTATAAAATCGAAATTGAGTTTTTTTGTTTGTTACCATTTCATGCCTGTGAACATAAAAATTTTATCCGATGAACAATCATCCGATAAGCATTCGCTAATAAAAATATTTTAAAAAAATGAAACTCCATGCGAAGCCTTGAGCGAGTCGCTAGTATTAAATAAATCATTCATATATTAAAATCATTGATTGTCTGTACGTTTGTGCACGCTAATCTCAGAAATGATTTAACCGATTTACAATGCGATTTTCACTTATGTATTTTAGAAAGATTCCCGTAACATTTAGTATTTGTTTCAATCCAATCGGTTTACAAAGAAAAAGTTACGCGCTATACCACGCGTATAGTCGCGTGTATGTATAAATATAACCATAGCAAATGCTACCCTGACCAGATCGATAAGTAACGTTATACTAATATTGTGAATGCCAAAGTTGGTACAATTTCAGACCTTAACTATTGAACCAATAGGGGATCGGACAAATTTTCAGAAAGTGTTTTAAATTAATCTTCATGGATATTTATTCCCATAAAAAATACTATTTTATTTATTTATAGCCTTTTAGGTACTCAAAATCATGTTTTAATATTGTTTGTTTGAAAATGCCGCCAAAACGCCACGATGGTTCATCTGAGAGCGCGTGACGTCATTTGTGGTCATATCATAACGAAACAGCTGCATTGGCATAAGACAATGATTGCCCACAAATGACGTCACGCACTGTGATTGGTGTTTCAGTATAGATTAAAAATATTGTAAATAATAAAATTTTATTTCTTCATTTAAAAATATTAATGATTAAAAAAATTAAAAATAATCGTAAAAAAATATATATTTTCTTTCTAAGTACATTTTAGATTTTAATCTGATTACTGTCCGATCCCCTATTATCACGAAATTTTGCATACACGTTGTTAAAGATACAGAAAAGTACAAAAGATACTTTTTATTCAGAAAAAACGGGACAAGTGCGAGTTGAACTCGCGTGAAGAGGATTCCGTACGATGTTACCTATCCGCACATTATTAAGTGATTTACCACGTTTTTTTAATATCATCGAATTCTTATACGTTTTCCTAAAATCTATAAGTAGGAAACTAATTTCTCTATTTATTTTCTTAAATTTTAGGTTCAGTAGTTTCGGAGATGGGGGGGGGGGGGGAATAGTCAATATTCGTCTATTTTCTTAAATAACTTGGAAACTATTTATTTTAAAATTACAAAAAAATACATTTAAGATCTTCACAACAAGACCTTCCATTTGATCTCACACCATGCAGTTTTTTTTTTAATTTTCCACCTTCCCCCCAAAAATAACCCCCCATATACAGATTTCATCTGTTCATGTCACACCTCTGCGTTTGGGTCATAGAAATTGATATGTGTACCAAATTTCAACTTAATCGGTCTAGTAGATTCGGAGATAATTGACGGACGGACAGACGGACACACGATTGATCCTATAACAGTTTCGTTTTTTTATTCGGACGTACGGAACCCTAAAAAGTACTGTTCCCGAGGGATCATCTAAGTATAAAAATAAAAAATTCATCGCCTGACAAAAATATAATTATCAAAAGCTAGAATTTTCATATCCTCCGAATATTTAGACTGGAAACAACTCCTTA
Source organism: Bembecia ichneumoniformis (assembly GCA_910589475.2). NCBI lineage: Eukaryota > Metazoa > Arthropoda > Insecta > Lepidoptera > Sesiidae > Bembecia > Bembecia ichneumoniformis. The sequence goes on along the minus strand of OU342537.1, from coordinate 1,562,216 downwards.
CACGGAGATTCGAGGACCAGTAATGACAGTTAAAATGACAGCAGTTAATTTTCCAACGACCTGCTGTCACGGTAGCCGGTATATCCTTAACTTGTGGCAGTACCAAGATGAATGGAGGTTAACATATATCTTTTCGGCATCGATGCACACACTGCGTAGACTATTGTCTAAGTAATTAGACAATTATACAAAATTACAACTGCGTAAAGGTTGACGGAGGTCATAGAGATTTATGATGGTCCTTTCGGAACGTCAAAGCAAACGTATTTACCTTCTAAATAAAATTGGTTTTACCGTAACAATTAAGTTTAATGAAACAATAGGAAATATATTTTTCTCAGACATGCTCGGAAATGTAGGCATTCTTGTACTAAAAACAAGCCACGAAGTTTGTAATTCTTGGCTCATGCATTTCTTTCTCGGCCTAGGCCAAGAATGTTGTATGAAAATTCATTCCTAAGAATCACAATCATCCTAATTCATCCACAAAATAAGTTTTTACAAGAATTGAACCCTGTCACTCAATATTTGCATTGTAAAATTACATAAATGTAATATTTTAGGAGTACTCATTCGTATCGTGTTGCCTTTGGGATGCGATATTGCCTTTGGGAAGGGACAACTTGTATTTTTGTAAGCTCTGCCCAGACGATCTAATATTCATGAATGCTTAATGCTTTCTAGTAACAGTGACTTTGAATTTCAAGCTTATACAAAAAGGTTTGTAATGAGTTCAAGATTTCTTTTTTTAATCTTGACTTTGGTGTTTTTTTAATATAACGTTTAAAGTTTACTCGCGACTACAGCCACTTATAATTAATTATATTTTCTGACTCGGCTAGAGTTCGCAGCTTCGTACGCGTGGTATTCGGTATAGCGCGTAACTTTTTTGTTGTAAACCAATTGGAATAAAACAAAAACTAAATGTTACGGGAAGCTTGCTACAATACATGAGAGAAAATCGCATTCAAATCGGTTAAGTCGTTTCTGAGATCTAGATTAGATTGCATTGTGTTCTTTGCACAAATGCAAAGACAAACAGAAATACAAATTGTCTTCAAGATGCAGGGCAGGAAGCGGTCTTTTTGCGCATGATGGTGTAAAAATCGTCTGACACATTGCAGAAGCACTGCAAGATTGCGGTAGTTCCAACAAGAGGTTTAGCAGACATAATTTACTTTCCTAACACTAGACACCACAAAAACAGTTTTTTTTTATAATTATTTTAAAAACTTATTGTTACATTATAAATAATATTAAATACAGGTTCTGGTTAGTCCAACGCACAGTGTTTGGAGTGCAGCCAACGTACAAGCCTGTCTGAGTACTAGTCGTTGATAAATATATATTGTTGGTCAATTCAATATTCTGTTGCAGCATTTCAACCAACATTATATTCTAAAACTCTTTAGAGTCTATTTGTTTCAATGATAAAGAATGGCAGACAGTTTAAGTATAGTCAGGGTACACCGTCATTTGTGCAACTGTTGTGTTTCGCTTAATGAGTAAGTGATACCAGAACCCATTTCCCGTATCCCGTATCCTTAAGGCGACTCCAGCCGCAAACCTCGTCCCGCACTGAATTGACGGGACTGCTGAGGGGGAGTCGCTACTTGCAAATCTCGAAAATATCTATTTAAAAATTAAATAAAGTATAATTCAAGTTTTTCTTTCGATGAGTCTTCAGATAGTGGATCTTAAAATTTATCTTAAGAATTAGCTATTTAAAATATTGATTATTAAGCAAATCGCACGGTTAAAACATCGATATTAGACAGCAAATTAGTAATTTTTTTATATATATAATTAAATATAATTTAAAAAATTATTATGATGATCCCTTTTCATATATCCTGCAGATGATTTGAGTATTTTTTAAATTATAATTTAAAAGGAAAACGGTTACAAATAAGTGGATTTTTTTATCATTAGGGGCTGGCGTCGCCTTAATCCTACTAGGCAGAGGCACCTGCAGCACCTGTGGCGTTGCTTAATCAAGTGAACCGTCAGTCTATCTGACGACATTAACATATAAAAGGCAGTCGTCAAGAGGACTGTCCTCTTGACGACCGAGGGGAAAATGCTCTGCCGATTATTATCGGATAATGGGTAAGGGACTGGTAAAATGGTTCTGGCATCCATATTCACTTACCAGCACTTACTGTTATAGAACACTTTTATTTTGCGACTAGCTGTTGCACGTGACTTCATCCGCGTCTCTTTATAAAATACTATGTCACTCGTAGTCTTTGAGTTTAGTCATTACAAACATACATTCTTTTAATAAATAAATAAATAAAGGAGGGGGGTAAAAGGAGGAGATGGGGGAGGGTGAGTAGCCTATGTTACTCGCTGATAATGTAGCTTTTTATAGGTGAAAGAATTTTTAAAATCGCTCCAGTAGTCTTTGAGTTTATTCATTACAAACACACATTTGTGTGGAGGTGGGGGAGGGGTTAAATGGGGGGGGGGGGGGCGGTAAGTAGCCTATGTTACTTGCTGATAATGTAGCTATCTATAGGTGAAAAAATTTTGAAAATAGAACGTACACATACCAATTACATACATACATACAAATCTTTTCTCTTTATAATATTAGTATAGATGAGTTTGGCTAGCAAAAATAAAAATTACTAACTGCGAAATGCAGTGCGCTACAAATCTGTAAATTAATCTAATGATATACTTGTCCTATTCATGAAGCTTCATGAAGAGTTATGTTTAAAAATATTTTTACAAAATAAAACGATGAACTAAAACAACTCAATTACCCGCAATAACTGCTTAACATAATGCCCAAACGAGTTAGTGTAAATTTACAAAATGCAATTTAAATTTACGGGGTCAATTTCAATGTATATAAGGGTAATATTTTTATAGGTTACGCCGTTGACGCTCACGTTTACTGGAATTATTTATGAATTCTCTCTTGTAAGTCAGGACGGAATGTAATAACTTTAAGTGTACTAACATATTTTCGGGGATTTTATAAGTCTGAAAGGGTTCTTCTTTAACTACATTCTCATTTATTTTTCTCTATTATTTTATTATTTATTTTTCATTATTTATTCTAAATAATAAAAACCAACTAATCCAACCGGAACCGTTCCACTTGCGGACCACTAGGCGTGGGCGGGGGTTTCATCCCTTCGTGGTCGATGTACCTCGATCACGCACGAAGCGTTTCAGTTCCACCTTCCTTGCTCGGACTGCTAAGGAGTGGAACTCATTGCCTGCGTCTGTGTTCCCACGGAACTACAACCTCGGGATCTTCAAAGCCAGGGTGAATGGGCATTTACTGGGTAAGCGTAGTCCACCTTCGGCCGCATCTGCACCTCACATCAGATGAGATAGTGGTCAAGCGCTACCTTGATTTAAAAAAAATACTTTTTCTTTGAAAGAAAAAAACACATGTATGCAAAAAAATTCACAATATAACTGATGTAATTTATAAAGGTGAATAGCGAACGGCCCCCTGCTTCGCACGGTTATAATATTTTTTTTGCAAATCAGATAGACAAACCTTCCCCGTTTATCGCTTTTTCCATTAGTGAAAACCGTATCAAAATTCTTTGGGTGGTTTATAAAAAGTTAGCGGAAAAACAGACAGAGGCGCACAGCAACATTATTTTATAATATTACTAGCGACCCGCCCCCTACTAGCGAAATTTTTATATAATATATGAACATTCCCCGTTTATCCCTTTTTCCATTAGTGAAAACCGAATTAAAATCGATCTACCCGTTCACGCGTGATGCCGTGCTGTTGTGTTTCGGTAAGTGAGTAAGGGATGCCAGAGTCCATTTCCCTATCCACTCCTAATCCCTTATCCTTAATCCTACTGCAGTATTCTGGAATATATAAAGTAATGATGGAGTACAAAAAAATGAGTGACATACATGCACAAAAATCGGTAGTTTAATAAGAGAAAATATCCCTTAAAAGGGAAAGGGAGAAACTGTATCTAGTTGAAACTACCTTAAGGGCTTCACTGAGGCAAATGACACTTACTATAGAACTCGCTGGCGGCGGATCCAATTCAACAGGCCTAGAAATGGTGTTTTTTTGTTTTTACCATCAGAACAATACACAAAATAAAATTTTTTATTAATACAATTTTTAATCTGATATTAACTTATTAATAGGTACAGGATTCATATGCGCGCAATAAGCCGTTTTCGAGAGAATTTTCAATAAAAGTCAAATTCTTCTTGTGTTCTAACTTTTTTTGTGGAGTTTCTATTACTTTAACGAAAATACTAATTAATACAATTGGTTCTTCACATGTTTAAGTATAATATATATTTTTTTCAAAGCAATTGTCTTGTCCATTTCTTGTAACATCTTCATTAAACAATGGATATTTTTAGTATTTAGAGTTTGTCTCCACCTTAAGGAACGACTTAACATCCATTATTTCACAAAGTAAATGTACATATTTTAGATTTGTACACCTGCAATAATAGTCACTGATTTTCCTTTTCGAATAATTTTATTTTTAATCAGACCAACATCACATTAATTGCAATTTAACGTCGCGTTTAAATTATCCAATCGGTTTAACGAGCGTTTAATTGTTAAAATTTAACTGGGAAAATCCTCCATAAATTTGGGGCACAATCCTAAGAAGGTAGCAGACAATTTACATTGGGAATGGTGAGCTTACCACGGCGCACAGAGATTTGAACAATAAATTAGTTTCAATGGAACCAGTCTAACCTTGTGCTTGGTTTATACTGGCAAGTATTTTTAGCTTTATTTTTTATTTGGATTTTTTTCTATGGTTAAAGGAGTTTCATTTAATTAAAAGCGTAAATTGGAAACAATATCTGTATCTAGACATACACATACACGGATCTAAAGTGTTTGTTTCATACAAAGAAGTTACGCGCTATACCGAATACCACGCGTACGAAATTGCGGGCTCAGCTAGTTAAGAACCATAAAATAATTTTTATTTTTACACTAGCTGAGCCCGCAACTTAGTACGCCTAGTATTGGGTATAGTGCGTAACTTTTTTTGTTTGTAAACCGATTGGAATGAAACAAACACTGAATATTACAGGAAGCTTTCTACAATACATCAGTGAAAACTGCATTCAAATCAATTAAGCAGTTCCTGAGATTAGCGTGCACAAACGTACAGATAAACAGACAATAATACTAAAAACTATTTTTTTTACCTCGGTATAGGGTTGTCTTTTTTTTTTACCTCGGTATCCGGCTTTTTACAGTCGTGTCCGGTCAAATATATACAAGTCCGGCCCGCCCAGCTTTTGTTAGTATTTGGTCAACCCCGCAGCGGCCAGAATCACACGGACACGCATGCTTAATTGGTAAGATATGACGATCTTACAAATTTCTTTAAGAAAAAAATATGTTATAAATAATAAAGAGTAGAGCAAGTCTTAAAGAAATAAATGCACAAATAAAAAGAACTATTTCTTTTAAAAACCAATGTGTCAGGCTTTTGTGGCAAAATGTCCGGCTAAATATGAGTCTGTGTCCGGATTTTCGATTTTGAGGCCTGGTAACCTTACCTCTGTAACATAAGTACTACGTGTACAATATGTTTTCTTTTTTTTTTTTTTTTTGAAAAAAAAATGTATAGATACAGCTCGTTTAAGATTTTGTTATTTCTAATATAGGTTTAAATTTCTCGTGTTACAGCGTTTGTAACAAAACTCCTCCGAAACGGCTCGACCGACTTTTATGATTTTTTTTTGTATATTTGGTAGGTATGAGAATAGGTCGTAAAGTATTTTTCACCCTCCTACCCCCACCCCCCATTTTTTAATCGCGATTTTAGTATTTTAGTATGAAGAATATTCAAATAATTTCACCGTCGTTCATTGACTTGAAGTTACGAGTCACTTTAACATATGGTTTGAAAATAAAATTGGACCCGATAGGTGGCGCCAAACATTATTTTCGGGTTCTTGCAGGACATCGTCTGCTGGGTGAGCTAGTATATGTATAAATGTCGAATGTATGCTGTGAGTTTTTAAATAAAAAAAATCCTTCATATATTAAGATGATGGCAATACTACTATACTAAGAGCCAATAATTTTTTTTTTTTTTTTTTTTTTTTTTTTTTTTATGTTTAGGCTGACGATCCACTTGATGGTAGGTGGCTACCGTCATAAAATTACATGTAGTTTGAAGACAAAGTTAGTTTAAATACTTGAAACTGTAATGCAGTTCTCTCTCGAAGCGACCTGGGGAATGTTTCTGCCTCCGGTGGTTCGATCTATCGACAGTACAAACAGTTTCTAATGAAGTTTTTTTTGGCTAAGTTATCATGTAATTTAATACTACTTGTATTACACTGCCTTCACCCGGGGCTGTCTCGCGAGCCAAATGCTCGGTTGGTGTGGACGTGCTTCGGGGTGCCTCGGCCGAGTGTACCTCGGGCCTGAGCTATGGATTGTCCTTAAACTGACCGTGCTCAAAGGTGTTTCGGTGTGAGCTGTGACTGCGTTGTTGTTTTGACTCGCGAGCCAATTCAAGTTGAGCTTTGAAAATAAAATACCTATACGGAAAATTATTTCCGTATTGTAAAGTCTTGGTCTTGCTTTAAAAAGTAGCTGTTTTCTTTTTCATTTAAAAAAGGCTGTCCATTTCTGAGGCCAGCCTCGGTGCGCCTTTTGGTTCAGCATGCCTTGCGAGGCCCACATCGGAGTTTTAATATTTATCGGAGGTTGCTGCGCAAGCCATGACTCGCTAGCCCGTGCGGCTGGTGAGAACATGGCTATTGACGACTAAGTAATAAGTAATTTAGGTAAAATTTGTTCGATTTTCGCGGCCCGTGTAAACTCATCTTTACAAACGAGATTAGATGCGGATTATTAATTAGTCAGGTTTAGTTTATAACTTTTAGGCCCATTTTTATTACACATTTAATTTTTTTTACTATTTTATATACATACCTAAATTGCTATTTATGTATTGAGCCTAGGCAACACTGAGCGTTTAGGCGCCATTTGGCGTTTTTATTGAAAAGTTTGACTTTGTCACAACTGAACGCGATTTGTGTCGTTTCCAGTGACTTGAAAAAAAAATCTTAGACCGTAAATGGAATTATGTCGTGAAAGTTTCGTGGCATGATTTTTTACGACTTTTGACGTGGAGTGCTTCGATGAACTTACTTCGACATTTGGAAATGAAGCTCCATCCTATGCCACTGTAAAACGCTGATGTTATGAGTTTGATCATGGCTGGCCTTCGCCCCAGGATGTGCCGGGTGCTGCGAGTGCGCTGCAGATCGTAATAGGATTAAGGATCAGGGATTCCTTTACTCACTTACCGAAACACAACAGTAGGTACCTACACATGTTGTTATTTTACGGTGTTCTTCTGTAAGAAGGTGGTTACTGCCGCCAGACGGACTGCGAAAACTAGTCCCTCCCACCAATAATTACCAATTAATTTTAATAATACTAATTTGTTGTATAAACAACTCAAAGGCGAAGAAATAATGCGTATCCTCTCCCTTAAGACTAACATGAAAGTCGGATAATTTAAAAGATAAGTTGCCTTGAAAAGCATTTGCGACCATAATCGTTATTTGGTTATGGAAGTTGGCTCTTCCCCGGCTTTATTAAATTAGCAGGGATCAGCTGAAAGTCCGATCTGATTACAAAGTTCACTAATTTACTTCCAACTTGCTAGAACAGATCGATGCTCTTAGTGTAAATGAAGAGTAATACTAATAAGTGGTAATAATAAGGGTTATTGTTGCTAATAATTCTGATGTCGTGGTTAAAAATCGTTCCAAATACCGGACAATGCCGACCGATATCGCAATCGCGATTGTCGCAAACCTCGTAAAAACCGGAGACAGACTAAATAATTACCTAGACTTAACACACGCGGTGAACAGAGGCGTAATTATCGATGTCGTATCATTAAAATAAACCAATAAATAATTGTAAATTACTTCCGTAGCAAAATAAGTAAGCAGAAATTATGGGGTCCGGATCTACCCCCTTACAGAAGACTCTGTTAAATAACAGCTTCTGTGCTGTTGTGTTGCATAGCAATAAACTATTATTTATCTACAGCTTGTTTCTATCTTAATCTATCACAGTCACCATCGCTGTTACGAAATATACAATCTACAATCTGTCTCAAAGAAGTGTCGCGTACAAATCTCAGAGAAAACTTAGTGATCATACTTCGTAATACTTTCTAGTTATAATACTATACTTAAACGTTCGCTACGCTCATAATAAGACTCAACAAAAAGAGCTCACTTCACTCAAACATATAAAATAGATTTTAGTTTAATATATCAAACGAATTTGTCTATGAAACTACATACATATAACATAACATGTATATGTATGTATCGATGTTCGAACCAAATGGTATCATGCGTGATGATGGCAAGAGACCAGATGGAATGTCTCTAGTTTCATGGAGGATGGGTCGTCCGCTGGTGTGGGATGCTACCTGCGTCGACACATTGGAACACTTACCACAGCTGGTGCTGCTGCCGAAGCGGCCGAGAAACTTAAAATTCACAAATACAGAGATATCGGCACCGGCTACATATGCATTCCTTTTGGTGTCGAATCTCTGGGTCCGTGGGGCCCCAACGCGCTTAAATTTTTTAACAACTTGTCAAAACGTTTGGTCGACATAACCGGGGATTATAGAGCTGGCCATTACCTCGGGCAACAGATTAGCATTGCCATACAACGAGGTAATGCAGCCAGCATGCTCGGGACTCTGCCTAGGGGACCGAAACTTTATAACTTATAATATGTTAATGTTTATAAGGAATTATTATAATGTTTAAATATGTTATGTATAACATAACATGTAACATATTCGAAGTAAAATCTATCTTTCATGCTATAGCCCGGCAGGCAGGCTGCTTGTCTAGTCGATGATAAGTGATTACCGTCGCCTATGGACACAAGCTATACCAGACTGGATGTTGATGCGCTACCGATGTTGCAGAAATTTGTTTATGGTTCCTTTGAAAAAGCCCTTATTGAAGCTAGTTGAAAAAATACAAAATTTTTCAATGATATAATGTTTATGCTCTTCTATTTTATCGGAGGTTTTACTAAATGTCGCATACAAAAAAAGGTTAGGTCTCTTTAAGTTTGTTTTTATAAAATGTTAAGGGATTCACTGAGGCAAATGACATTTACTATAGAACTCGCTGGCGGCGGAGACAATTCAACAGGCTTGGAAATGGTGTTTTTTTGTTTTTACCATTAGAACATTACACAAAAAAAAAATTTTTATCAATACAATTTTTTAATCTGATATCAACTTATTAATAGGTACAGGATTCATATGCGTGCAATAAGCCGTTTTCGAGAGAATTTTCAATAAAGGTCAAATTCTTCTTGTGTTCTAACTTTTTTTCTGGAGTTTCTATTACTTTAACGAAAATTCTAATTAATACAATTGGTTCTTCACATGTTTAAGTATAATATATATTTTTTTCAAAGCAATTGTCTTGTCCATTTCTTGTAACATCTTCATTAAACAATGGATATTTTTAGTATTTAGCGTTTGTCTCCCCCTTAAATATAATATTGTAAACAGAAAAGATTTGTACATTTAAGGCTTAACTGTCCTATTATACAAATGGACGGTATTCCTTAGTAGACAGCCACTACGACACACTTGTTAGTAGACCGTCATCCTACCTACTACCGATTATCTTAAAAATGTTATTAATAACTATGTATTTATTTCTGACTTTTATTGTTCTGTGTTCTACGCAATCTACGCATTCATTAACTAATAATTAGGCGAACTGTATGACACACTCTAAAAGGATAAAATTCTAAATCTCCTGTGAAAAATATTGGAAATTTTGTAAACGTGTTATTACAACAGAATTGCGGTTTTATTCAACAAAGACTTCGCTCGGACAACGATCAGAAATCGTCCGGTCATTTTATCGCTAAAATATTGCGATACGTGGACTGAATCTTAAACGGTTCGGTATGCATTCGTTGATGTAGGAGCGAGCTTATAAAACTGCATCGAAAATTCGGATAAAATAAAGTGAATAAAAGACAAGATACACAATGTTTTTATTTTCAGAATCTATCTGCTCGTTATTATTCGTTGTAAACACAATAAATAGGGAAAATATCTCTTTATTAGCCCGTTATAGATTCCCAAGAATTCGATTCATGTAAGTCGTCAACAACATGAATCGACTTCATGTAAGTTTCATCAACAAGTCGTCAACAAACTTCATGTAAGTTTGACGATTTATTTAGTTTTAAGGTTTTTGTTATGTATTTTGAATTAAATAAAAAAAAAAAGATTGTCTTCTAATAATAATAATAAATAAATCATTTATTCGATGTGAGTTTTTTTACATAATATTTATGTTCGCCAAATGTTTCTCATTTTATATAATCACTAGCGACCCACCCCGGGGTGCAATTTTTATATATATGAACATTTCCCGTTTATCCCTCTTTCCATTAGTGAAAACCGAATTAAAATCGGTCTATCAGTTCACGCGTGATGCCGTGACCAAGGTAAATGGGGATTCATTTTTATATATGGAAGATAAGAGATAGAAGGTAAACTACCACCGGTTCGGAATGCTGCTTCTAGGGGGAAGAAGTATTATTGAAAATATTTTTGTAAATTTTTTGTAAACTTTTGGCAGTCACCGAAGCGCAACTCGGTGAGTAAGGGATGCTAGAGCCCATTCACCATTTCCCAAAAGGAAAATAAGAACAGGCCTTGTAGGGTTCATCATCATTCGCTTCTCATTCATTAAAAACCTTTTTGTTTCTTTGTTATAATGTAACCTTTTTTTTATTTACTTATAATTACATGTACACTGGCCGGGGGATTTTGAACAGAACAGAATAGCGAAAAAAAGGAGCAGCGAAAAGATTAGGAGAGAAGGGGATTGACAGGTTTTCTCACGGAGGAAAAGGCATTCTTGAGAGGGAATCGAAAAGAAAAGGTGCTAGAAATATACGTACAACGACTGAGACTCAGATTCTTTTCAAAAGGCTAAACGAAGTTAAATCCTATTTTATTAAGTCGACGAGTTAATAAAATAACTTATTTTTACCGAAGATCCTGTCGGACACGGAAGCTCCAACGCTGTGCACAGCCTCATATATTTAAGCTGTTCTCACTGAACGAAGGGCAATTATTTATATATGTGTTAAATTTTATAAGGACCGCGGCGATTTCTAGTGTACATATAGGGACACAAAGTGATATTAAAGTGTGGTGTTTCCTCGACGTCTCTATCTTTCTTTTCAACCGCCACCCCTACAGTGATCTAGAGTTGTTACACTACAGCCTTCCGGTTATTGTTCTCAATTAACAAATACTTAACAAACAGGTGCAGGCTTATAAACGTGATGACGTAAGCAGAATACGGAGGCAAGTGACATTATTATCCCAATATGGCGCTAGGAAGAGACGAGAAATATCAATTTTCCCGTCTCCATAATCATAAAGATAATTTTAAGATAACATTCTTTTATAACATTACACTGTTTGAAATTATAATACGCTCAACAGCCTTTTGGGAGTACAGCCATCCGAAAGACATGACTTACGGAAGTAGGTGGTTCTGATCATTCAGTTAAATAATAGGAATGAATGTTTAATTTCAAATTAAAATAATGAAATTAAAATTAAAACTATAAATAAAATTTTCCTCGTGTCAATAGGTAACTGGATACCTAATTACTTTATATTATTTAGTTACATACATACTCAGATGTCACGTGTTCCAAAAAAAGTTATGTCAGTTACATTAGGTATACACAGATGTCACTACTTTTTATAAGTTCAAAGTAGTAAGGGACACTCCCTCAGACGAAGTGCATTTGCACACAGGTATATTTTAGATAATAGATCTGGACAGTCAATGCAACCAGTGGCAACATTGACTAAGTAACAGATATCGCTAATATTGCGTCTGATTTCTAATGGTAAGAAATGATAGCGTTGACATCTGTGCTCGTAATTAAGTGATCTCTGTTGAGATTTATAATCAAGATATCGTAAGAACCTCTTCTGGATGCCCTCAATACGAGATTTATAGGCCTCGTATTGGGGATTCCAGACCTGCGAGGCATAATCTAAGTGACTTCTTACATAAAAACAGTATAAAATTTTAATGGCTTTAAGACTTTCAATACTAGCACGTGTAGCACATGTTCTTAAGGAGTAAACTCCAATAAGTGGTTCATTAATTACTTCTACGCGAGTTTCATATAGATTTGTCACGTTATTTCTCTTTTAGCATTTAAAAAATTATAAACTTTGCATTTCTTTAAAATTTTCAAAGAGTTTTAAAAATATTTTAAAGTAAATTCGGTAAATTAAAAAAAGGAATTTTTAAAAGATTTATATAAAATCATCGCCCTCTTCTTTTTTTTTAAATATAGAACACACGCTCTGTATATAGAACAGTCTGATTAGAGGTAGGTACAATAACCGTACTGTTAGTTAGAGGTCATAAAGCTCGAATGCACTTCCACTTTTACTGCTACGTCGTAGCGTCGTGCTACGAGACTACTAGGCTACGAAATACGACCTTTTGAAAACTGTACAGAACAGTTTAAAAATAAACGTGTTATTTATTTATATAATGGTAACACAAAGTCAATAATAAAGAAAGGGTTTCCAAAAATAATACAATAAAAAGCACTAGTGACAGATCAAAACAATCAAATAATACAATACAGTAAATAACACAACCACAAATGTTAAACAAAATATCTTTGAATTGTGAAGAAATGAAGAATAAATCCGGTCACTTCTCTAATCTTTTTTTGTTGTGTCTTTATTTACTTACTTTTATAAATATAAAAGAACAAACCACGACAAGAAACAATAGATTTTATGAATATTTTTTCGTTAAACAATTGTGTATTAATACTTCGTGAGGTGAGACACAAAACGTAATAAGAAGTCTCCTTTTACAGAAAATGAGAAATTAAAAAATATCGTCATTGGTTAAATTTTGTCTTCTTCTCCTCGTAAGAGAATACGTACTACCCCACAGTGTATCGGATGGACTTCGACAGGTCTTCTGGAGTTCTAAGATGTTTTCATTTAATGTTGAATAAATCGCTCCTCAGTTCTTATGCATACATGAAATATTACAGAGTGACATGTGATCACATGTGAATTCGACCATGACTATATGCCATTCAACAGCTTTGGCAACCGATGTTAACTGTCCTTCAATGTTTCTTATTACGCTTGAATGTCCAGTGTTTACTGCAATTACTGCAGTCATTACTGCAATTACTGCAATCTAGGCTGCCCGTTTTTCGGCAGTTACCATCCACTTACAGAGTGTTTCATGAGTGAATAAGGGATTCCCTATTCCCTTCTCATGCCTTATCCCTTTCATTATACTGAAGTCGACAGCGCACCTGCCATCAAGAGAACTGTGGGGTCTAACTTGGACCACCACCCTACAATACGTTCGCCTATATGAACTTGGGCCAAACACCAAAGCAGTGACGCGAACGAAGATACGCGCGCTGATTGGTGAACGGCGATTGAATGAACTATGCGCCGGCGCAGACAAGAGTAGTGGATTCAAGGTGACCGTTTGTTGTGAAAAACTGAGCCGATAGTGTGTGTAATAAAAATATTTAAAAACTTATAAATAGACACTTACTACATAATATGTAAAATAAAAAACTCGTGTGTATACTTATCGTGAGTTTCCTATAACCGTATAAAAGACATTTTCTTTAAACATCACATATTGTTGTTAGATGTAAATATTGTGATAAATAAAAGTATACCACAACTGGTGACCTCCGACAGTCGAAAAGTTATTAGTTGGTGAGTTCCTGGACTGTGCAGTGGAAGCCCTGAATGATGTTGGATAATTAATACGCACCAAAAAAAAAATTCAAATTCATATGTACCCACTGCATACTAAAAAAACTTGGGGTGTGGTACAACTATAAGCGGAGCGTTTTTGGACTCAAAAATAAAAGATGGCTTCAGCAGACGACGAAAGACAAGAAATCGTCAGAGTAAACGCTAGAGTGCCTCCGTTCTGGCCAGAAGAACCTGCTTTATGGTTTGCTCAGATAGAAAGCCAATTCCTGCTCTCCAGAATAACATCTGACGAAACGAAATTCTGTTATGTTGTCGGACAACTTGAGCATCGCTATGTTGCGGAAGTGAAAGATATAATAATTAACCCGCCGGAGACCGACAAGTATTTAAGGCTAAAAACCGAGCTTATTAAACGTCTTTCAGCATCGCAAGAAAAAAGAGTTAAGCAGTTGTTGATGCACGAAGAGCTCGGAGACCGTAAGCCGTCACAATTCTTACGTCACTTACAAGATTTGGCTGGTCCGTCGGTCCCAAAAGACTTTCTCTCCACTATTTGGTCCAGCCGCTTACCGACCAACATTCAGACCGTTGTAGCTTCGCAGTCGGATTTAAGCCTAGAAAAAATCGCAGAACTAGCCGACAGGATTCATGAGATCGTTCCTCCGTGTCCACAGGTGGCAAGTACATCTAAGCCTACACAACCTGCCCAAACTGATCTAGCAGCACAGGTCGCAGAGCTCACAAAGCAAGTATCAGCTCTTACTGCCAGGCTGAACGAAAGAGACCAGAATCACGCCACATACCGTCGGAATAGGAATATGCGCCGCACTCGCTCACGAAGTCGTTCCCGACCACGTCAACCACCACCGAATCATCCACACTGTTACTACCACTACACATTTGCTGACAAGGCTAGGAAGTGCAAGCAACCATGCAGCTTCCAGTCGGTAAACTTGAAGGGCAGTCGGAAGTAGCGGCCAGCGACTGCCCATCATCCACTACAGGCCGTCTATATGTGACTGATCGCGCCTCAAAAATGCAGTTCTTGGTGGACACTGGTTCAGACTTGTGACTTGTGACTTTTTCCGCGAGCAGCAGTCAAGACGCCCTGTACAAAAACTTCGTACGAGTTGGTTGCTGCTAATGGTACAGTGATACACACCTATGGACCAATTCGGCTTCATTTAGATTTAGGACTAAGAAGAGACTTTGTTTGGAACTTTATAATCGCCGATGTTTCCAAACCCATCATTGGAGTAGATCTCTTGGGTTATTATGGACTGCTAGTGGACTGTAGATACCAACGCCTTATCGACAGTATTACATCACTAACTGCAAATGCCCGTCTCTCCAAATCTTCAGATGGTATCTCCTCCGTCAAAGTAGTTTCCGGAGAAACAGAGTTTCACGATATTTTGCGTGATTTTCCCGAAATTACGAAACCGGCAGGTTTGCAGTCTACAGTGAAACACAACACCGTTCATCATATCCGCACAACGCGAGGTCCTCCAGTTTCTTGCAAGCCAAGACGTCTCGATCCAGTTCGATTCCAAGCAGCAAAGAAAGAGTTTGAAGACATGCTCGAAAGTGGAACTGCTAGACATTCAGAAAGCCAATGGTCTTCAGCATTGCACATGGTCAAGAAGAAGGAAGACGGTTGGAGACCCTGTGGTGACTATCGAGCACTAAACTCCAGGACAATTCCTGACCGGTATCCCATTCGACACATACAGGACTTTACCTATGAACTTGCTGGGGCTACAGTATTCTCCACAGTGGACCTTGTGAAGGCATATAACCAAATTCCCGTCAATACTGAGGATATACCCAAGACCGCAATCACGACGCCATTCGGATTGTTCGAATTCCCGTATATGACTTTCGGACTTAGGAACGCTGCCCAAACCTTTCAGAGGTTCATCGACGAAGTCTTGGGTGGTCTCGAGTTCTGTTACGGGTATATTGATGACATTTTGGTGTTTTCACCGTCTCCAGAGAAGCACAAGGAACATCTGCGTCAATTATTCGAGAGACTTAAAAAATACGGCATTCTGATCAACACAGCCAAGAGCAAATTCGGTCTATCAGAAGCGACTTTCCTCGGATATTTAGTGTCAGCAGCTGGTGTTAAGCCTCTGAATACCAAAGTTCAGGCTATACAGGAGTACGCCATACCTAAAACTGTAAAGGAACTTCGCCGTTTTTTAGGGATGCTTAATTTTTATCGCCGGTTTGTACCAAACGCTGCACAGATTCAAGCTCCACTTAATGCCTTGCTTGTCGGATCCAAAGTCAAAGGTTCACAGCCAATCGAAATGACTCCACAGTTGATACGTGCATTCGAGAACTGTAAAGTTTCGTTGTCAGAAGCTACCCTTCTCAACCATCCGGACCCGTCTGCAGAATTAGCGTTGATCACGGACGCTTCAGACGCTGCCATAGGTGCTGTACTTCAACAACGTTGCGAATCCCATCAAGACTGGAAACCTTTGGCCTTCTTCTCGCGCAAACTTTCCACTTCGCAAAAGAAATATAGTCCTTATGATCGAGAACTATTGGCAATTTATGAAGCAGTCAAGTACTTCCGATATATGGTGGAGGCAAGAACGTTCGTCGTGTTCACTGACCACAAACCGCTGACTTTTGCGTTTTCCATGAACAAAAGCACTTGTACTCCACGACAATTCAGGCACCTTGACTTTATTGGTCAATTTACAACCGAAATTAGGTACTTACCTGGAAAAGACAACATCGTCGCTGATGCCTTGTCGCGAGTGGAAGAGATTGCAGCTGCCATTGATTACGAGGAACTTGTAAAATATCAGGAATCAGACCCTGAACTGCAAGACCTCCTGCTAAACGGTTCAGCTCTTAAACTAAAGAAAAGGAAATATATGGAAAATACCTTACCTGTCTACTGTGATACTTCGGT
The DNA here is from genome assembly GCA_910589475.2 of Bembecia ichneumoniformis. Taxonomy (NCBI): domain Eukaryota; kingdom Metazoa; phylum Arthropoda; class Insecta; order Lepidoptera; family Sesiidae; genus Bembecia; species Bembecia ichneumoniformis. The sequence continues at coordinate 1,545,452 of OU342537.1, read as the reverse complement.
GCAACCTCCTCGACCATATATTACTCCTCAATTACGTAGACAAGTTTTCGACATGCTTCATGGTCTGCACCATCCTGGAGCATCTGCTACAATACGACTGGTCACACAGAGATTTGTATGGCCAGGAGTAAAAAAAGACTGCAGAAAATGGACAAGAGCATGCTTACACTGCCAAAAAAGCAAGATTTTCCGCCACACCAAATCACCTCTTTCCTGCTTCCAAACTCCTTCCTCGAGGTTCTCACACATACACCTCGACATCATAGGACCCTTACCTCTGTCTTATGATTTCAGATATTGCCTTACAGTCATCGACAGATTTACTCGTTGGCCTGAGGCCTTTCCCTTGAAGGAGATAACAGCCGAGTCCTGTGTAACTGCCCTCGTCTCAGGTTGGATAGCCAGATTCGGTTGTCCTGCTCGGGTGACTACGGACCGTGGTCGACAGTTCGAGAGCAGTCTTTTCAAGGCTCTCACTGCCTTGATTGGTGCGCGCCATTTTCGCACCACCGCATACCATCCTGCAGCAAATGGGATCGTCGAGAGGATGCATCGCCAACTCAAGTCCGCTATTATGTGCCATAACACATCCAGCTGGGTTGAATCTTTGCCGTTGGTGCTTCTGGGAATGCGCAGTTCCTGGAAAGAAGATCTGAAATCGTCTCCAGCTGAACTTGTTTATGGCGAGCCCCTACGCCTACCGGGTCAATTCTTCTCACCTAGTAACGACTGCAACGTTAGAGATGTTACCGAGTACGCCAACCGGCTCCGCTCCTACATGGCGAGGCTGACTCCACAACCTACCACGTGGCACAGTCATTCGCCTTTCTACATGCCTCGAGACCTACACACATGCACACACGTCTTCATTCGACAAGACCTTGTTCGAAGTTCTCTCGTACCGCCATACACTGGACCCTATAAGGTAGTCAAGAGACAGCCTAAGTTCTTTACTGTTGATGTCCGCGGCAAGACCCAGAATATCTCCGTTGACAGGCTAAAGCCGGCGTTTCTTGTGAAAGAAGCAACACTCCTTGACGAAGACAGACAAGATAGATATGAGCTGCCCGATGAACCATCTTCAAGTCCTAACGTTGTTCCTGAGGAGAAGAGGTCGCGCAGTGGTCGTCGAATTAGATTTCCGGACTATTATCGACCATAGTCATGGTCTGGCCGGGGGGAATATGTGGGGTCTAACTTGGACCACCACCCTACAATACGTTCGCCTATATGAACTTGGGCCAAACACCAAAGCAGTGACGCGAACGAAGATACGCGCGCTGATTGGTGAACGGCGATTGAATGAACTATGCGCCGGCGCAGACAAGAGTAGTGGATTCAAGGTGACCGTTTGTTGTGAAAAACTGAGCCGATAGTGTGTGTAATAAAAATATTTAAAAACTTATAAATAGACACTTACTACATAATATGTAAAATAAAAAACTCGTGTGTATACTTATCGTGAGTTTCCTATAACCGTATAAAAGACATTTTCTTTAAACATCACATATTGTTGTTAGATGTAAATATTGTGATAAATAAAAGTATACCACAGAACTATCAGCCTACCTTCCGACATTTGGAAAAAAATACATAACCTTTAGAATTCGCAATTGAAAAATGAATCCGTTACGAAATGTAGGTAACGTAAGAACCGCTGATCGTAAACCAGGCTTCTAAATCATGGAGCAGTTTTAATGGCGGCTGTTGGTAGTAAAGTAGAATACCGTTCTGCTTTACGATAGGAGTGCGATTGGTATTACGTATTGAATACGTTTATTCTTAAACACACGTAACTGAAAAATAAATAAAGGTTTTTTTTATTAATCCTCGGTTTTCATATTCACTTCAGGATCTTTTCCAAATAATTGACACAAAGAAGAAATACTTGTAGTGGCAGGGCAAACTGCGTTTCGCAGTCATTTGGGCAGCCCGTCTGGCGGCAGTAACCACCACCTTACAGAAGACCACCGTGAAATAACAGCACGTGTGCTGTTGTGTTTCGATGAGTGAGTAAGGGATGCCAGAGCCCATTTTCCTATCCCCTCCTAATTCCTTATCATCAATCCTACTATAGTCGGCAGCGCACTTGCAGCAGCTTTGGCGTTGCTTGTGTTATAAGCGACGGTAACCACCTACCATCAAGTGGACCGTCAGCCTGTCTGCCGATCTTAACATAAAAAAAAGATATTAGTTTTTAGAATTCCCTACAAATTGTACAGACATCGATAACACACGATTTTTATTGCCTTAAAAGATAAACCCTATCCAGTGGTTCTTTAAGTTAAGAGTACATTTTTAACAGCCAGTTGATTATTATATGATTTATTTTACAGTTTACAAAATTCATGAAAATTCTAATTTTTCTTATTGTTTCATATTTCTTAAATCACTATTGTTACGGTTAGCCATAGAACCTTCTTAAAGGAACGCGAATTGGCGTTGGGGCATGGAACATTCAGGTAAAAGAATAATGTTTAGCAATAGATGATGATCACGTCCCTTTAAACAGGTGCAAAAGGAAATTGGTCTTTACGGTTACGACATAGGGTCTGACGGTCCACTTGATGGTACGTGGCTACCGTCGCCTATAACACAAGCAACGCCTAAACTGCTGCAAGTGCGCTGCATGAATAATGAAATATGAATATTCATTAACATAATAATGAATATTTTAATTAATTGTAATGTAAATTATAATTTAAACCCTACGTATGTAATTAAACAAGTCATCACAATGTTATTGTAGAACTCACTACGTGTTTTTCGTACATTATCTTGTTCCCTCTGAAATTCCTATTATGTTATTCCCTGTCCCTTAGCGTACGTTAAAGCGGGTTACGATGATATGAAAACACAGAATACAAAAAATATGGAAATTTTCATTAGAATTAATTCTTTGAAGTTATTTTGACCTTCATTTGGGTTACTATTGTCTTTCTTCTTTGTATTTTCTTTACAAACTAAAGAATCTCTAATCTTACTAATAGCACAGTCTAACCATGCAGTCAGGCATCGAATGTACTTTCGTAGAGTAACTCGGCGAACTCGCTTCAGTTTGCAGGCTCGAATATTGACCGTTGCCCGACTGTATGACGTAAGTATGGTTAGACTGTGCTAATAGTTATAAGTTTGTTAGTGAAAAGAAAAAAAAAACTATTATCTTGTTATCACTGCCACCCATACAAACCTACAAAAATACAAAAAAAAATATTCAAATTATAGAAGAAATCACATCTAAATCCCATTGGATAACTTTTGAGTCTTTTGCCTTTTCAAGTACTTTGACGGCCCGTTGGATGAGTGGCAAGAATGCTTGCCTAACGTCTCAGGGGCCCCGGGTTCGATTCCCGGCGGGGTCAAGTTTGGAAATTTTAATGTAATTTTCAAAATTGACTCTGGTCTGGATTTGAAAAGTAGTGGTAGGGCACACTGCGTTTCGCAGTCATTTGGGCAGCCCGCCTGGCGGCAGTGACCACCCCCTTACAGAAGACCACCGTGAAATAACAGCATATACGTGCTGTTGTGTTTCGGTGAGTGAGTAAGGGATGCCAGAGCCCATTTCCTTATCCCCTCCTAATCCCTTATCCTTAATCCTACTGTAGTCGCCAGCGCCTGCCTGTCTGTCGACATAACATAAAAATAAAAAAAAGTACTATAAGTACATTAGATTCGACCAATGTACTTATACATTCAAATAGGTAATACTTTCCATACATTAAGCCCCGTTTACATTGGTCAAGTGTTTTAGCGAAGTAGCGAGTGGCAAGTACAGTGACGAGTAGTGAGTCTGGACAGTGACTGTTTACACTACGACCAGTTAAGTGGCATTTCTTTGGCGAAATGGACGAGTCACGTCGAAAAATACGTGCACTATTAGTCAGAATTCTCTCCATTATTATGCCCATGTTTTCCTGTATCGGGTTATATGCCGTTTTCCTAGCATTTTTAATTTTATACGACGCGGTTTTGCCATAAACATTAATGGCTTAAAGACAGTTTAATTATTATAAAATTGATACAAAAAATTTAACTGTTCTAGTAATAATCACGTAAGAAGTAAATGTTCTGAAATTTGAGGCAGCGTGCCCAAAACGCTGGCGGCATTGCCTCGTTGAATGACGATGCTAAGTTTTTGCCCGAAATAGAAACCAGCATTTTGGTCACGAGTGGCCGTAATTAACCTTCCCGACAGATCTTTGAAAATCTTTAACGCGTCCGGTCCCCATGGTCCAAGAGTCTCCACCCCAAATGGCTTATGTACTCATTTACAAACTGCATTATTGTGACATCGGACCATTTTTCCGCAATTTTTTTAATAAAAGAACACCACGAACGAACACAAGACATCTTGGAGCCGCTCACTTATGCAATGTTCTAAATTTTAGTGTTTACACTACGTCAAGTGGCGAGTCAAGTGACGCGCGGAGGGGATCACTGCCCAAAAGAATAAAAATCCGTTCAATTTGGATCCACTTGAAAGTCAACTTGAAGGCCAAGTTGACTCGCCACTGTCCGATCGGTTCACACCACTGTATTTGCCCACTTCGCTAAACACTTGACCAATGTAAACCGGGCTTTAGACGAAATAGATAACATACAAGTAGCACGATACAGTAGCACTGATGCGTGAAGGCATTACTTGCTAAGTAGCTCTATAATAAATAATCCAACAAGAAGTGATATATACTTTCACAAATTAACTATTTGTATTTCTTGGACACAGATCGTGAAAAGATAATACATTCCTGGTTAACTTAAAATCAGGACAATACATAAACAACAAGGATTTGAACAAAAAGTTTAAATATACAGAATTTATAGAGAGGGCATTAGGAAATTTTTCCTACAAAAATATTGACCCTAATCGCCGTAATCAGGATGGCCATTGCGCAGCTAAATAGCCTTGTAAACTTGACGATTTCGTACCACATGGTTCTAAATGTCACATTACGGACTCTTTCGTCTTGCCTTATCGATACAGTTGAAAATCTTTGGGTTTGAACAATATTGCTACAAAATATCTGAAACTTGCAATAAACGCGTTGTAGAATTCTCACAACGATACCAATGAAGGTTAACAATGTCATTTAATTGTATTATTAAAAACAATTAAAAGATAAAATATAAAACTAGAGACAAAAAATGAGAGATAAAAAAAAACAAAAAAAAAAAGACGCCATCTTTAACAAAATTATCATTTAAGCACCACTATGTTGTTTATCAAAACGACAAGCCACTTTGCGCAAAGGTAATGCTTTTTGAAATAAACGAAGGCGTCCACAGTAGTTCCGTTTCTTAACACTTTACACAATATCAAGCAGTCATTAGACAAAAGCATCCGTTTACTAAACAGAGTTGAACCCGGCTGGCTTGAAGCCAAGTCTGGAACGCAGCCTCTACTTCCTGGAAGCCCACGATTTATAACCTTTCTCGTTCCAATTTATCCTTTTTGGTTATGAAAGCTAAACGACTTTAGTCACTGTTGTGTACCACTCTTTAATTACAACCAGCATTGTGTATCAGCCGTTTTTTTATTTGAATTTTTTATTCCCTTATTTACTGTAAGTGGTATTGGTCTGATTAAAGAGTATGATTGGTCGCATCCTACTGTCTCATATTGTGATATTTAAGGTATCAATCACGTCTTGGGGAATCTTACCTTTGATTTCATCAGTTGAACCTTTGAGTTCAGCAATTCACCTTATTGAATTATTTGAAAATTATGAATAGTATGTGCATGTAATTTATAATTGTTCTCAAGCATGCTCAACACTAAGGTTTATATGAAGAAAAAAGCCACAAAGTACGTGCTGTTATTTTACCGTTTCTATCAGTTCTGTCTGACGTTTTCTGTCGTCAGACGGAGTGCCAAATTTAGAGTGCACCTTGCCACTAAAATATTAATATTTTTTGTAAATCTTTTTTTTAAAATAACTAGCGACCCGCCCCCAGCTTCGCTCGGGATGCAATTTTTATATATAAGAACATTCCACGTTTATCCCTCTTTCCATTAGCGAAAACCGAATTAAAATCGGTCTACCCGTTCACGCGTGATGCCGTGACCAGGAGAAATAGGGATTCATTTTTATATATAAGACTAGCGGCCCGCCCCCGGCTTCGCCCGGCGTGCAATTTTTATATACCCTAAAACATTCCCCGTTTATCCCTCTTTCCATTAGCGAAAACCGAATTAAAATCGGTCTACCCGTTCACGCGTGATGCCGTGACCAGGAGAAATAGGGATTCATTTTTATATATAAGACTAGCGGCCCGCCCCCGGCTTCGCCCGGCGTGCAATTTTTATATACCCTAAAACATTCCCCGTTTATCCCTCTTTCCATTAGCGAAAACCGAATTAAAATCGGTCTACCCGTTCACGCGTGATGCCGTGACCAGGAGAAATAGGGATTCATTTGTATATATAAGACTAGCGGCCCGCCCCCGGCTTCGCCCGGCGTGCAATTTTTATATACCCTAAAACATTCCCCGTTTATCCCTCTTTCCATTAGCGAAAACCGAATTAAAATCGGTCTACCCGTTCACGCGTGATGCCGTGACCAGGAGAAATAGGGATTCATTTTTATATATAAGACTAGCGGCCCGCCCCCGGCTTCGCCCGGCGTGCAATTTTTATATACCCTAAAACATTCCCCGTTTATCCCTCTTTCCATAAGCGAAAACCGAATTAAAATCGGTCTACCCGTTCACGCGTGATGCCGTGACCAGGAGAAATAGGGATTCATTTGTATATATAAGACTAGCGGCCCGCCCCCGGCTTCGCCCGGCGTGCAATTTTTATATACCCTAAAACATTCCCCGTTTATCCCTCTTTCCATTAGCGAAAACCGAATTAAAATCGGTCTACCCGTTCACGCGTGATGCCGTGACCAGGAGAAATAGGGATTCATTTTTATATATAAGACTAGCGGCCCGCCCCCGGCTTCGCCCGGCGTGCAATTTTTATATACCCTAAAACATTCCCCGTTTATCCCTCTTTCCATTAGCGAAAACCGAATTAAAATCGGTCTACCCGTTCACGCGTGATGCCGTGACCAGGAGAAATAGGGATTCATTTGTATATATAAGACTAGCGGCCCGCCCCCGGCTTCGCCCGGCGTGCAATTTTTATATACCCTAAAACATTCCCCGTTTATCCCTCTTTCCATTAGCGAAAACCGAATTAAAATCGGTCTACCCGTTCACGCGTGATGCCGTGACCAGGAGAAATAGGGATTCATTTTTATATATAAGATTAATGTAAAGGTACGACTCGTTTACGTTTTTATTGTTTGAATAGATTTATTATATATCTAAGCCATGATGTTCGAACCCATTCCTTCCATGAATTCTTACTAGTCCGTCATACATTTGAATCGGTCATTTCAAAAACCGCTTAAGTCACATTTTTTCCAACATGCTTTTTTTGCTGAAAATGGTTTCTTAAAGAGAGACGCGTATCAAGATAGCATTCTGGAAGAGCATATGCCATTTTATAACAATATTTTTAGATGGCCAACTGCAAATGTTGAAGATAATCCAGATGAGAATAATGGGTACAATATGACTATGTACCCATAAAGATATTAAAACATGACAAATTAATACATGTAAAATGATAATAAGTTTATTTTTAAGCGTAATTCTCAATTATAAGCAATAAAAAATATGATTACTACTATTGTTTTGGTTAAATTATATACCACTAACCCTATTTCTCGCTAAAACAACATAAGTCAAGAACTGTTTATTCAGGTTTTTTTCATTATTTCTATTAATAAGCTGTAAAGGTTATTCGCTATTTTAATTTTTTACCACTCAAATAAAAAAGTCCTTTAAAACTCATTTGTTTGTGTATGAAACAGTTTTTATTGATTTCTGAAAAATTCTAATTAAGTGACTTATGAGGTTTTTGAAATGACCCATTCATTTCATATGTGATTAAGACATAATTATCACTTGATATAACGACCAAAGAAATAAGGATAATTCTTTGAAGACATGTGAAATCCTATCAATTAAATTTTTGCACGTTTGTTTATCATTTTATTTTCGCTTAATGGCGTGTTTACGCCGAGTGCCGAGTCGTACACGCGTTTAACCCCGTGTATAGGATCTTTAGACGAAAATTTGGCAGAGTAGTACATTATAGTCTCAATGACTTACCGCCAAGACACAGTCTTGCGTTGTGTATGGCTTCATTATTCTGCGAAAGAAATGGACTCTTTTGTGTATTTTGCGATAGATATTAAAAAAATGCTAAAGCAATATTAATAAAACAGGGAGCAGCCACTTGAGTTAAGTCAACGACTCCAGGAATAAAGTCAAGTCACTTAAAGATACACCTAATATAGAGATGCCTAATAGGAAAGAAAATTTAATACCGAAACAAACATATCGGTAAAAACAGGCTTCTCTCCCATCTCAGCTCTTAATATCTATGCTCGCAAGCAAATATACGTAACTTATTGATTCTTGGTTGAAGAAAACAGAAGGTGTAGTGGTGTGGAAAAACGTTAATGTTATCGATAACATTTTACGTACGCAAGTGCATTATTACAAACTTTATAAGTAATGCTCACTTGTTACAGGTTTGAATCCCATTATATATTTAAACTAGCGACCCGCCTCCGGCTTCGCCCGGGGTGCAATTTTTATATATAAGAACAATCCACGTTTATCCCTCTTTGCATTAGTGAAAACCGAATTAAAATCGGTCTACCCGTTCACGCGTGATGCCGTGACCAGGAGAAATAGGGATTCATTTGTATATATAAGACTAGCGGCCCGCCCCCGGCTTCGCCCGGCGTGCAATTTTTATATACCCTAAAACATTCCCCGTTTATCCCTCTTTCCATTAGCGAAAACCGAATTAAAATCGGTCTACCCGTTCACGCGTGATGCCGTGACCAGGAGAAATAGGGATTCATTTTTATATATAAGACTAGCGGCCCGCCCCCGGCTTCGCCCGGCGTGCAATTTTTATATACCCTAAAACATTCCCCGTTTATCCCTCTTTCCATTAGCGAAAACCGAATTAAAATCGGTCTACCCGTTCACGCGTGATGCCGTGACCAGGAGAAATAGGGATTCATTTGTATATATAAGACTAGCGGCCCGCCCCCGGCTTCGCCCGGCGTGCAATTTTTATATACCCTAAAACATTCCCCGTTTATCCCTCTTTCCATTAGCGAAAACCGAATTAAAATCGGTCTACCCGTTCACGCGTGATGCCGTGACCAGGAGAAATAGGGATTCATTTTTATATATAAGATTAATGTAAAGGTACGACTCGTTTACGTTTTTATTGTTTGAATAGATTTATTATATATCTAAGCCATGATGTTCGAACCCATTCCTTCCATGAATTCTTACTAGTCCGTCATACATTTGAATCGGTCATTTCAAAAACCGCTTAAGTCACATTTTTTCCAACATGCTTTTTTTGCTGAAAATGGTTTCTTAAAGAGAGACGCGTATCAAGATAGCATTCTGGAAGAGCATATGCCATTTTATAACAATATTTTTAGATGGCCAACTGCAAATGTTGAAGATAATCCAGATGAGAATAATGGGTACAATATGACTATGTACCCATAAAGATATTAAAACATGACAAATTAATACATGTAAAATGATAATAAGTTTATTTTTAAGCGTAATTCTCAATTATAAGCAATAAAAAATATGATTACTACTATTGTTTTGGTTAAATTATATACCACTAACCCTATTTCTCGCTAAAACAACATAAGTCAAGAACTGTTTATTCAGGTTTTTTTCATTATTTCTATTAATAAGCTGTAAAGGTTATTCGCTATTTTAATTTTTTACCACTCAAATAAAAAAGTCCTTTAAAACTCATTTGTTTGTGTATGAAACAGTTTTTATTGATTTCTGAAAAATTCTAATTAAGTGACTTATGAGGTTTTTGAAATGACCCATTCATTTCATATGTGATTAAGACATAATTATCACTTGATATAACGACCAAAGAAATAAGGATAATTCTTTGAAGACATGTGAAATCCTATCAATTAAATTTTTGCACGTTTGTTTATCATTTTATTTTCGCTTAATGGCGTGTTTACGCCGAGTGCCGAGTCGTACACGCGTTTAACCCCGTGTATAGGATCTTTAGACGAAAATTTGGCAGAGTAGTACATTATAGTCTCAATGACTTACCGCCAAGACACAGTCTTGCGTTGTGTATGGCTTCATTATTCTGCGAAAGAAATGGACTCTTTTGTGTATTTTGCGATAGATATTAAAAAAATGCTAAAGCAATATTAATAAAACAGGGAGCAGCCACTTGAGTTAAGTCAACGACTCCAGGAATAAAGTCAAGTCACTTAAAGATACACCTAATATAGAGATGCCTAATAGGAAAGAAAATTTAATACCGAAACAAACATATCGGTAAAAACAGGCTTCTCTCCCATCTCAGCTCTTAATATCTATGCTCGCAAGCAAATATACGTAACTTATTGATTCTTGGTTGAAGAAAACAGAAGGTGTAGTGGTGTGGAAAAACGTTAATGTTATCGATAACATTTTACGTACGCAAGTGCATTATTACAAACTTTATAAGTAATGCTCACTTGTTACAGGTTTGAATCCCATTATATATTTAAACTAGCGACCCGCCTCCGGCTTCGCCCGGGGTGCAATTTTTATATATAAGAACAATCCACGTTTATCCCTCTTTGCATTAGTGAAAACCGAATTAAAATCGGTCTACCCGTTCACGCGTGATGCCGTGACCAGGAGAAATAGGGATTCATTTGTATATATAAGACTAGCGGCCCGCCCCCGGCTTCGCCCGGCGTGCAATTTTTATATACCCTAAAACATTCCCCGTTTATCCCTCTTTCCATTAGCGAAAACCGAATTAAAATCGGTCTACCCGTTCACGCGTGATGCCGTGACCAGGAGAAATAGGGATTCATTTTTATATATAAGACTAGCGGCCCGCCCCCGGCTTCGCCCGGCGTGCAATTTTTATATACCCTAAAACATTCCCCGTTTATCCCTCTTTCCATTAGCGAAAACCGAATTAAAATCGGTCTACCCGTTCACGCGTGATGCCGTGACCAGGAGAAATAGGGATTCATTTGTATATATAAGACTAGCGGCCCGCCCCCGGCTTCGCCCGGCGTGCAATTTTTATATACCCTAAAACATTCCCCGTTTATCCCTCTTTCCATTAGCGAAAACCGAATTAAAATCGGTCTACCCGTTCACGCGTGATGCCGTGACCAGGAGAAATAGGGATTCATTTTTATATATAAGATTAATGTAAAGGTACGACTCGTTTACGTTTTTATTGTTTGAATAGATTTATTATATATCTAAGCCATGATGTTCGAACCCATTCCTTCCATGAATTCTTACTAGTCCGTCATACATTTGAATCGGTCATTTCAAAAACCGCTTAAGTCACATTTTTTCCAACATGCTTTTTTTGCTGAAAATGGTTTCTTAAAGAGAGACGCGTATCAAGATAGCATTCTGGAAGAGCATATGCCATTTTATAACAATATTTTTAGATGGCCAACTGCAAATGTTGAAGATAATCCAGATGAGAATAATGGGTACAATATGACTATGTACCCATAAAGATATTAAAACATGACAAATTAATACATGTAAAATGATAATAAGTTTATTTTTAAGCGTAATTCTCAATTATAAGCAATAAAAAATATGATTACTACTATTGTTTTGGTTAAATTATATACCACTAACCCTATTTCTCGCTAAAACAACATAAGTCAAGAACTGTTTATTCAGGTTTTTTTCATTATTTCTATTAATAAGCTGTAAAGGTTATTCGCTATTTTAATTTTTTACCACTCAAATAAAAAAGTCCTTTAAAACTCATTTGTTTGTGTATGAAACAGTTTTTATTGATTTCTGAAAAATTCTAATTAAGTGACTTATGAGGTTTTTGAAATGACCCATTCATTTCATATGTGATTAAGACATAATTATCACTTGATATAACGACCAAAGAAATAAGGATAATTCTTTGAAGACATGTGAAATCCTATCAATTAAATTTTTGCACGTTTGTTTATCATTTTATTTTCGCTTAATGGCGTGTTTACGCCGAGTGCCGAGTCGTACACGCGTTTAACCCCGTGTATAGGATCTTTAGACGAAAATTTGGCAGAGTAGTACATTATAGTCTCAATGACTTACCGCCAAGACACAGTCTTGCGTTGTGTATGGCTTCATTATTCTGCGAAAGAAATGGACTCTTTTGTGTATTTTGCGATAGATATTAAAAAAATGCTAAAGCAATATTAATAAAACAGGGAGCAGCCACTTGAGTTAAGTCAACGACTCCAGGAATAAAGTCAAGTCACTTAAAGATACACCTAATATAGAGATGCCTAATAGGAAAGAAAATTTAATACCGAAACAAACATATCGGTAAAAACAGGCTTCTCTCCCATCTCAGCTCTTAATATCTATGCTCGCAAGCAAATATACGTAACTTATTGATTCTTGGTTGAAGAAAACAGAAGGTGTAGTGGTGTGGAAAAACGTTAATGTTATCGATAACATTTTACGTACGCAAGTGCATTATTACAAACTTTATAAGTAATGCTCACTTGTTACAGGTTTGAATCCCATTATATATTTAAACTAGCGACCCGCCTCCGGCTTCGCCCGGGGTGCAATTTTTATATATAAGAACAATCCACGTTTATCCCTCTTTGCATTAGTGAAAACCGAATTAAAATCGGTCTACCCGTTCACGCGTGATGCCGTGACCAGGAGAAATAGGGATTCATTTGTATATATAAGACTAGCGGCCCGCCCCCGGCTTCGCCCGGCGTGCAATTTTTATATACCCTAAAACAGTCCCCGTTTATCCCTCTTTCCATTAGCGAAAACCGAATTAAAATCGGTCTACCCGTTCACGCGTGATGCCGTGACCAGGAGAAATAGGGATTCATTTTTATATATAAGACTAGCGGCCCGCCCCCGGCTTCGCCCGGCGTGCAATTTTTATATACCCTAAAACATTCCCCGTTTATCCCTCTTTCCATTAGCGAAAACCGAATTAAAATCGGTCTACCCGTTCACGCGTGATGCCGTGACCAGGAGAAATAGGGATTCATTTGTATATATAAGACTAGCGGCCCGCCCCCGGCTTCGCCCGGCGTGCAATTTTTATATACCCTAAAACATTCCCCGTTTATCCCTCTTTCCATTAGCGAAAACCGAATTAAAATCGGTCTACCCGTTCACGCGTGATGCCGTGACCAGGAGAAATAGGGATTCATTTTTATATATAAGATTAATGTAAAGGTACGACTCGTTTACGTTTTTATTGTTTGAATAGATTTATTATATATCTAAGCCATGATGTTCGAACCCATTCCTTCCATGAATTCTTACTAGTCCGTCATACATTTGAATCGGTCATTTCAAAAACCGCTTAAGTCACATTTTTTCCAACATGCTTTTTTTGCTGAAAATGGTTTCTTAAAGAGAGACGCGTATCAAGATAGCATTCTGGAAGAGCATATGCCATTTTATAACAATATTTTTAGATGGCCAACTGCAAATGTTGAAGATAATCCAGATGAGAATAATGGGTACAATATGACTATGTACCCATAAAGATATTAAAACATGACAAATTAATACATGTAAAATGATAATAAGTTTATTTTTAAGCGTAATTCTCAATTATAAGCAATAAAAAATATGATTACTACTATTGTTTTGGTTAAATTATATACCACTAACCCTATTTCTCGCTAAAACAACATAAGTCAAGAACTGTTTATTCAGGTTTTTTTCATTATTTCTATTAATAAGCTGTAAAGGTTATTCGCTATTTTAATTTTTTACCACTCAAATAAAAAAGTCCTTTAAAACTCATTTGTTTGTGTATGAAACAGTTTTTATTGATTTCTGAAAAATTCTAATTAAGTGACTTATGAGGTTTTTGAAATGACCCATTCATTTCATATGTGATTAAGACATAATTATCACTTGATATAACGACCAAAGAAATAAGGATAATTCTTTGAAGACATGTGAAATCCTATCAATTAAATTTTTGCACGTTTGTTTATCATTTTATTTTCGCTTAATGGCGTGTTTACGCCGAGTGCCGAGTCGTACACGCGTTTAACCCCGTGTATAGGATCTTTAGACGAAAATTTGGCAGAGTAGTACATTATAGTCTCAATGACTTACCGCCAAGACACAGTCTTGCGTTGTGTATGGCTTCATTATTCTGCGAAAGAAATGGACTCTTTTGTGTATTTTGCGATAGATATTAAAAAAATGCTAAAGCAATATTAATAAAACAGGGAGCAGCCACTTGAGTTAAGTCAACGACTCCAGGAATAAAGTCAAGTCACTTAAAGATACACCTAATATAGAGATGCCTAATAGGAAAGAAAATTTAATACCGAAACAAACATATCGGTAAAAACAGGCTTCTCTCCCATCTCAGCTCTTAATATCTATGCTCGCAAGCAAATATACGTAACTTATTGATTCTTGGTTGAAGAAAACAGAAGGTGTAGTGGTGTGGAAAAACGTTAATGTTATCGATAACATTTTACGTACGCAAGTGCATTATTACAAACTTTATAAGTAATGCTCACTTGTTACAGGTTTGAATCCCATTATATATTTAAACTAGCGACCCGCCTCCGGCTTCGCCCGGGGTGCAATTTTTATATATAAGAACAATCCACGTTTATCCCTCTTTGCATTAGTGAAAACCGAATTAAAATCGGTCTACCCGTTCACGCGTGATGCCGTGACCAAGGGAAATGGGGATTCATTTTTATAAATAGAGATAGATATAGTATATCAACTGTACATTGCTGTCTCTCTCTTGCTTAATGACTTCAAACTGTGACCATAATATTAGCGCATATTCGGACTTATGTCCGAGGGATTTAGCCGAAGTCGCAGACTAAAGGTAGTTTAATATAAAGTAATCGTCGATTGAGGATTGTGACGTCATCGTAATCGACTAATATGAAAGATTGATATATTATTATTATTATTAAACTCTTTATTTATAGTATAAACATATAAACAAGAATTTAAAAAAAAAGAAAGTAACAACAGGCAATAGTAAAAAAGGCGGCCTTATCGCTTTAAAGCGATTTCTTTCAGGCAACCTTAGGGTAAGGAAAATTATATGAAAAATAAAACAATGTCGGCGGTAAAAGTGGTCATCATAAACTTACATTCTAATAGTGGAATGTAGGTTTTCTCGGCCGGTATCCATATGAGTTGTGGGTTTCCGGGATGATGGTCCAGGTCTGTTGGAAAATCTTCCAGCTGTTGGAGCGGGGCCGTCTTAAGTCAGATTGTGATTTTGACAAAAACAGTCTCGCTCTAGAAGTCGAAAAGTGCAGAAGTGAAGTGGAGTGATGTGATGTACTTTTTCTTCTAACACGGACTACACCACTGAGGATGTGAACCGCAGTTGTTGACGAAACGTTTGGAAGAATTTCCAACAGACCTGGGCCATCATCCCGGAAACCCACAACTCATATTTACATTCTAATAACTAAATACTAGTACATAAATTGAATATACACAATATCATATTATATTGTATACTAATAGTTTGTATACAAATATCGAGCCGAATATGATTTTTAATTTTTTTTTTCATTATAATTTTTAATAATTTTTTTCCTCCATGAAACAGTGTAAAATTACGGTCCACAAAGCACCAGTTGCGCAAGTGCGCAAAGTGCGATTCCTCACGGATTATCACAGGATGATTCCCGGCAGAGTAAACTTAGAAAATGTACTTTTCAAATTTGGCTCTGGTCTGGATCTGGAAAGTGGTGGCAGGGCACACTGGGTTTCGCAGTCATTTGAGCAGCCCTTTGGCGGCAGTAACCACCGTAAAATAACAGCACATGTGCTGTTGTGTTTCGATGATTGAGTGAGTGATGCCAGAGTCCATTTCCCTAACCCTTCAAAAATCCCTTATCCTTAATCCTACTGTAGTCGGCGGCGCACTTGCAGCAGCTTTGGCGTTGTTTGTGTTATAGGTGACGGTAGCCACCTTTTTTTTTATTTTATTTTTTAGGAGGGGAAATGCGTTTACGCACTATCCCTCGTCGACGGGGGCGATCGACAAGGGGGTGTGTGGGACTCACCCGACGGAACGAATCGCCCCGCCGGTCCTACCCACTAAAACCGCCTTCGTGTTCCACTATTGGCAGTGATAATGGGACCCGGAGTCGCAGCCAGGCTTTATCCCCGGGCCCCACGCACCGCTGGACCCGCCTTTGTTTTTACACGGCAAGGCGTGTAAAAACCTCCTCCTGCGCTGGAACATCTGCAGGCCACCACACTCTTCACTACCCGGTGTTGTGCGGATGGCGCACTTCCCCAATCCCCATGTCCACCGCCCCCGAGAGAAGCGGCACCAGCCGCCCATATTCCTCTCAACTGTCGCAGCGAGCAGTCAGCGAGGGGATTCGTAATCAAATCAACCCTTTACCTCTTCTCCGCGGCGCAACCATCCGCGGAGCCGGAGGCCGCTTCCACCTTCATCCCCCGGATGACCCCCGCTCGTGTGGCCGCTCATCTCATACGACATTATGGGTGGGTGGCCCATAGGGGTGCCCCCTGACATTTCCCAACAATCGCGGCAGCCCGAGACGACGGTAGCCACCTACCATCAAGTGGACCGTCGGCCTGTCTGCCGATCATAACATTAAAAAAACCAGAGTGAGGTTGAAGGAGCAGATGATTTCACTGAAAATCACATAGACATGTTGGTTGCAATAGTCACTGCTGAAACCGTGTATGAATCTCCATGAACGGAATGGGAAGACTTATACCTTTATGATTTTTCTAGTTCCCATTGAAATATTTTATTATTCTACTTACTTAGACTACGTTCTAAGTACCTACTAGTTAAGTACTTAGAAGTGTAGTTAAGTACTTAGTTAAGTCTTAAGTACATCTTAAGTAGGTACTAGTCTTAAATAAAAACAATTAAGCAGAAACTGTAGTTTAAAATAAATCCGACGCTTTTACACAATTTTTTTTTAAATCTCACGTGAGATTAGAGAACGGGGGGAGGGGGTCAGTCAAATTCCATGAACTCTCACCATGGGGGGAGGCGGATCGGAAAATCGCCAAAAATCGTCTCACGTAATTAATGGACGTGCCATAAGATTATATGGCATGATTAATAAATTGATCGTTTATAACTTAACTTACCATAGCTTGACATTAACATAAATAATAAATGTTACCATTTAATTTGGTAAATAAAGGATAAAATAATTCTTTTTGGCAAACAAATATTTTCAAGAGAATTCGTATTTAGTTTTCCTGATGTAAACATCACTAGTCGACGCCTTTAAACAAATATTACTCGTTTGATTCAATGCTGGAAACGGTCCAGAAAGGAACCGCTTGGATTCTTTCTTTAAGTTGTTCGGTCTCCTTAATCGCGAACTCAATCTTGCTTCGGGAGGAAGTGCATCTTGTACCTATCCTTTGTGTGTCGTCCAAGCATGCCTTTAACTCTGTATATTTAATTATACATGTTTTTTTTTTTAAATTTCACTTCGTTTGAATAAAGTAAGAAGCTTTGAAAGAGCTTTCTCGTGTGTGTAAAATCGACTGTTTTATAACATTCTTGTGAACTATGAATCTATTACATATCTATTACACACGCACACAGGCACGCACACACGCACGCACACACAAAAATACACACACACGCACGCGCACGCGCACACACACACATACAGACACATAGACAGACACCCAAATCTCCTTTTCTTTTAATGACTATTTTTAATTCAAAAATTTTATATCTTATTAAATTCTGGCCTTTACAACAAGCTATGCTTAGTGTAAAGGTCACCGAAAAACTATTCATATGTGTAAACTATTTGTAAATTTAAAAAAAAATAAAAAAAATAAATAAAAAATAATAAAACCGTAAACTAGCCGTGTCTCTACATTAAAGATAAAAAAAAATTTGTACACGTTATACTTATGTTGCCGAAGTAAAAAAAATCGTTTTTAGATTTTTTATCAGTTTGTCTGTGCGTTTGTCCACGCTAATCTCAGAAACGGCTTAACCGATTTGAATGCGGTTTTCACTTATGTATTGTAGCAAGCTTCGCATAATATTTAGTGTTTTTTCATTCGAATCGGTTTACAAAAAAAAAGTTACGCGCTATACCGAATACCACGGGTACGAAGTTGCGGGCTCAGCTAGTAATCGCCAAATTCAGACTTTTTGTCAAATATCAGGAAGAAAAATAATTGAGTCTTACGTTGTTTTTACACTTTAAAACAATTTTATTGAAATACAACGATCATTAATTTTAATTTTTCTTTTTCATCTACCTATAAAAACATATATAACTAGCGTTCCGCCCCCGGCTTCGCCCGGCGTGCAATTTTTACATATTAGAACATTCCCCGTTTATCCCTCTTTCCATTAGTGAAAACCGAATTAAAATCGGTCTACCCGTTCACGCGTGATGCGGTGACCAGGAGAAATAGGGATTCATTTTTATATATAAGAAGATTAATAAACATTTAGTAGAAGTAAGCCGCTTTTTAATTTACTATGTAATGAATTTCATTAAATGGTAAGTTTAATAATATAATATGAAATCAGAAATAAAAAAGAAGCAAACGTCTTTTTATTGAGTTTCATCAAACAACATAAAAATAATTAAATTTAGATTTCCAATTAATCTATAAAATATCGATAATTACCGAAATAAAACAATGAGCAGAAGCGTCTTTTCTTTGCACATACATAATTATGTACTTAAATATGATTTATTTTTCTAAAAACATTAATTACATATTTTCTTTTTAGGATAAGTTTTAGGGTGCTTGCCTTAATGCTCTGTTCTAGGGTTCCCGGGTTCGATTCCCGGCAGAGTCAACTTTCAAAAATCTATTTTTCAAATTTGGCTCTGGCCTGGATTTGGAAAGTAGTGGCAGGGCACACTGCGTTTTATTGCCGAGGCGAAGTCTCGCTCATGGACGGAGCTGCTGGATAGCATAGATGGCGACCCGTGGGGTAGGCCCTACAGGCTCGTGAGGCAGAAACTACGCCCATGGGCACCTCCGCTAACGAGTAGTCTGGAGCCACAGCTATTGGAGATAGTAGTGGCTAATCTCTTCCCCGACCGGGCCGAACATTCACTGGGACCGGTTCCACTGTTGGAAGTTGCGGGCGAGGGAGGGGAGGACAGAGCTCTCCCACCGGAGGTGACCGAGGCTGAGCTGGACGCCGCCGTAATGCGTCTTCGCAAGAAGGCAGCAACTGCCCCAGGGCCCGATGGCGTGCCCGGTCGAGCACTAGCTCTGGCCGTAGGGCCACTCGGGCGCCGTCTTAGAGAGCTGATGGACCTCTGTCTCCGGCACGGTTGCTATCCGCGCAAGTGGAAGGAAGGCCGGTTGGTGCTGATCAAGAAGGAAGGACGACCGGCGGACTCCCCATCGGCTTATCGCCCCATCGTCTTGTTGGACGAGGTGAACAAGTTGTTTGAGCGAGTTATTGCCACTCGTCTCCTTCAACACATAGAAGGAACTGGGCCTAACATCAGCACCAGCCAGTATGGATTCCGTCGTGGTAGGTCCACGATAGATGCGATAGCAAGCGTGCGAGACCTGTCGCACGATGCAGTTGCCCACGGCGAGGTTGTGATGGCGGTATCGTTGGACATTGCCAACGCCTTCAACAGCCTGCCTTGGCGCTGCATCATGACCGGACTAGAGTACCACAAAGTACCAATATACCTGCGCCGGATAGTCGCTGCGTACCTCACTGAGCGCTCAGTGAGCTACCCGACGCAGACGGAATTGAGGCACCGCCAGATTACGTGCGGAGTTCCACAGGGGTCGGTCCTCGGGCCGCTCCTGTGGAACATTGGCTATGACTCGGTGCTCAGAGGCGCTAATCTACCGGGCGTCGGCGTGACGTGTTACGCCGACGACACCCTGGTGACCGCCCGAGCACCGGATTACAGATGGGCTGCCATACTGGCTACGTCTGGCGTAGCCCACGTGGTCGGACGAATCCGGCGGTTGGGGCTCACCGTAGCCTTAAACAAGACCGAGGCCATGTGTTTTCATGGGCCTCGGAAAGCACCACCGCCGGGTTCAAATATTGTTATTGAGGGTGTCTCCGTGGGCGTGAAGCCCATGATGAAATACCTCGGCCTCGTTCTGGATAGCCGCTGGAGTTTTAAAGGACACTTTCGGCTCCTGGAGCCGAAGTTGGTGGGGGCCGCTGCTGCCCTGGGCAGGTTGCTCCCAAACCTGGGTGGGCCAAACGCCGCCAGTCGTCGCTTGTATGCGGGGGCAGTGCGGTCGATGGCACTATACGGAGCCCCAATCTGGGCGGACGACCTGAACGAGAAATGCAGGGCGCACCTGCGGCGCGCGCAACGCGTCTTAGCGCTCAGGATCGTCCGGGGTTATCGGACAGTGTCCTTCGAGGCTGCATGCGTACTGGCGGGCACGCCACCATGGGACCTTGAGGCCAAAGTGCAGGCGACCGTATATCTGGGCGTAACAGATATACGGTCTCGGGGAGCTCAGCCTCCGCAAGAGGTAGTTACGCGAATCCGATTGCGGGCGCGCGGTAACCTCCTCCGCAAATGGAGCGAGAGGTTGGTCGAGCCTAGTGCCGGCCACCGCACCGTAGAGGCCATTCGTCCAGTGTTGGAGGAATGGCTCCAGAGGAGACACGGGGCTCTCACGTTCCGTCTGGTGCAGGTGCTTTCGGGGCATGGCTGCTTCGGGAGTTATCTGCACCGGGTGGCTCGTAGGGAGCCAACCCCAGAATGTCACTCGTGTGCGTTCGCTGAGGACAGCGCACAGCACACTCTTGCGGAGTGCCCTAGATGGTTGGCGCAGCGAACTGAGCTCGCTGCGACCATTGGATTTGACTTCTCTCTGCCGGCCGTAGTGAAAGCTATGGTCGGCAGCAGAGCCGCTTGGCAAGCGACTCAATCTTTCTGCGAAGATGTCATCTCGCAGAAGGAGGCGGCGGAAAGAGAGCGGGAGGACGACGTCCTGTCCCATCCCCTCCGTCGCCGACGAACAGGACGCAGGCGGCTGGCGCACGCCCGCCACCTGGACCCCTGACAGGACTAGGGCGGTAGATGGGGACTCTACCGCCCGCTTCATCCTGAGAGGCACGTCGCACCTTGGCAGTTCGGGTGCGCCGTCCAAATGAGCCGTGTCCGGATGCGGACCCCCGCGGTGGAGTTGCGGAAGAGTGCTCGTCCGACCTCGCAACTTCACCAATAGCGGATGAGAAGGACGCCAAGAGGTTTAGTCGGTAGGTCTACCCCACTACCATCTCGGGGCAGGAGTCCGACATAACCCACCGGTCTGTCCCCAGACGGGTGGGTATCCATGATGGATTCCTCTTGTAAAAAAAAAAAAAAAAAAAAAAAAGGGCACACTGCGTTTTCGCAGTCATTTGGGCAGCCCGTCTGGCGGCAGCAACCACCCCCTTACAGAAGACCACCGTGAAATAACAGCACGTGTGCTGTTGTGTGTTGGTGAGTAAGTAAGGGATGCCAGAGTCCATTTCCCTATTCACTCTTAATCCCTTATCCTTAATCCTACAGCAGTTGGCAGCGCACTTGCAGCAGCTTTGGCATTGCTTGTGTTATAGGCGGCGATAGCCACCTACCATCAAGTGGACCGTCAGCCTGTCTGCCGACCTTAAGATAAAAAAAAAACGTTTTATTTATAGTATTGAATTTTTTTTTTAAATATCATAAAATCTACTTTTTTTTAATGCCAAAATGTCAAGTACGTATTTTTCAATTAAGGCGACAATATTCGCGAAATCGATAATAATAGGGGATCGGACAAATTTTCAGAAAGTGTTTTAAATTAATCTTCATGGATATTTATTCCCATAAAAAATACTATTTTATTTATTTATAGCCTTTTAGGTATTCAAAATCATGTTTTAATATTGTTTGTTTGAAAATGCCGCCAAAACGCCACGATAGTTCATCTGAGAGCGCGTAACGTCATTTGTGGTCATATCATAACAAAACACCTGCATTGGCATAAGACAATGATTGCCCACAAATGACGTCACGCACTGTGATTGGTGTTTCAGTATAGATTAAAAATATTGTAAATAATAAAATTTTATTTCTTCATTTAAAAATATTTAAATGAATTATATTAAATTATTATTCGATAAATAATCGTAAAAAATTATATATTTTCTTACTAAGTACATTTTAGATTTTAATCTGATTACTGTCTGATCCACTATTGTGACAGGTCGAATAGCCGGGTCTGTCGTCGTTATAGCCAGACGTATTTCCCACTAGGCTATCACTATTATATTTATGTAAAAATGCTTCTCTATCGAACTATAAGCACTTAGATTTCGTTTAAATACTAAGAAAGTGTTACATAATTTATGCATCTCTTTCATATGCATCTTTAAAATTCCAATTTTTGTTTGTATTTCCGCAAAATTTTAATGATTTGTTAATCTTATTATCTCTATATATAAAAATGAATCCCCATTTCCCTTAGTCACGGCATCACGCGTGAACGGGTAGACCGATTTTAATTCGGTCTTCACTAATGGAAAGAGGGATAAACGGGGAATTTTCATATACATATGTAAAAATTGCATCCTGGGCGAAGCCGGGGGCGGAACGCTAGTCTATATATAAAAATGAATCCCTATTTCCCTTGGTCACGGCATCACGCGTGAACGGGTGGACCGATTTTAATTCGGTTTTCACTAATGGGAAGAGGGATAAACGGGGAATGTTCATATACATATGTAAAAATGGCATCCTGGGCGAAGCCGGGGGCGGATCGCTAGTTCTTAATAAGCACAAAGAATTGGAAACGCATCACGTCTTAAATATTTCTTTCAAATCTTTAAAACATTTTTGAACTTTACTCCATAAGAATCGATTTTCATATAAGGCCTCCGGTATGGAAATTTTATGAGGAGTAAAATTAATACAAGCGTTAACTAAAAACAGTTATGTTCTTCTAAGCAGTTCTACCCAAAACCGCCGCCGTTTCACCTAATTCTATTGTAGTAAAATAGATGACGCCATCAATAGTGTTATATGTTTCGCAGTCATTTGGGCAGAAGACCACCGTGAAATAACAGCATATACGTGCTGTTGTGTTTCGGTGAGTGAGTAAGCGATGCCAGAGCTTGTGTTATAGGCGACGGTAGCCACCCACCATCAAGTGGACCGTCAGCCTGTCTGTCGACATAACATAAAAAACTGTCTACCTAAATCCAACAGATGTCGTCGCTTCACCTAATTCTATGGTAGTATAATAGATAGGGCGTTTCTTTACCCTCTTCCTATTGCATAGTCAAAGACAATCGTACTTAAGGGTAAACTCTAGTCGTACGTCGGAGCTGACACACATACTTTTTTTTTTCAGGGTAGACTTCAGAAATGGCTCGCCTGTTCACCTCGCAGATAGTGGAGAATTTGGTGATAGAACTTTCTTTGTCCTCAATGAGTCAGATCCCTCATCGGCTCATCTTACCGTGAACAAAGTGGCGAGATACGACGAGGGACTGTACAGATGCAGAATCGACTATGTTGACGCTCCCACTAGAAACTACAGAGTCAACTTAACTGTTATTGGTGAGTTAAATCAATCCATTATATTTTGTCTTGTTTATTTTTTATTATCATAACTTAATAATTCGATATCTTTCTGCGTGGACTTTCTCAGAAGAATAGAAAAAAAAATTTCTTCATATTTATTACTGTCATTATTATAGCAACATAAACACAACATAGTACTGCGAAGGACATGAAGGCCTCATCAAAATACAAAACAAAACAAATACAAAACAAAACAAATACAAAAATACAGACAATTTTGCTTCTCGACTTAACAATAATAACTTTATTTACTAAACATGTTATTTGCCGGGATAGGACGATTCATCGCCGCCGATTTTTCGCCAAGCCATTTCAGCGCCGGCCGATTCATCGCCGGCCATTTCATCGCTGTTCGTTGTGGTCTATTGTTTATCATGCGCAGTATTGCAGAAAGCAAAAGAATTACTACCAGATGTTTATCGCCAAAAAAGACGTAAATTTTCATAAAATGTCATTTATATTTTAGTTTTATTATATAGTTAATTTGAAATTGATTTGATTTGATTTCGGAATAAACGGAATACTGGTTTTAGCAAAAGGACTGGCTATTACAAAATGTGTTTCAAGACTTATTGTACTGGAAACGTGTGTGACTTTGATTTTTTTAAGTGATGCTGTTGCTGATATAACTAAACTAACTAGGTACCCGATTTTTTATGTTTTTAGACGATACCTCGGGAATCTTACATTTTTTAATGATAAAATGTATCCTATATGTTAATCCTGGTAATAAACTATCTGTGTGCAAAATTTCATCCAAACCCGTTTAGTCATTTTGGCGTGATTTAGTAACAAACACACAAACATTCAAACATACAAACTTTCCCATTTATAATATTAAGTAGGATACCTATTATTATCGGTTTTTATTTGCAGTGGTAGACAAATTAAAAAATATTATATTAAATCAAAAAACTAAGAGATACTTTGTTAGCCCAAATACCAGTTACATTATATATTATACTAGCGACCCGCCCCCGGCTTCGCCCGGTGTGCAATTTTTATATACCCTAAAACATTCTCCGTTTATCCCTCTTTCCATTAGCGAAAACCGAATTAAAATCGGTCTACCCGTTCACGCGTGATGCCGTGACCAGGAGAAATAGGGATTCACTTTTATATATAAAGATTAGATACTTACAATTATTTTAAACTAGCTGGAGCCCGCGATTTCGTCTGCATTGAAAAATAAAAATTCATATAACCGTCAAAATTATATGAGCATTATAACGCCTGATATATTCATTGCTGTTATTACTTTTGCCAGGCGTAGGATTTTTATTTTCAGATGATCCCTCGGGAACAGTCCTTTTTTCTAGATGAAAGGTACCCTATGTCCTTTTGATCGGTTGAGTAGTTAAGTCGTGAAAAGATAACCGACAGACGCAATTACTTTCATGTTTATAATTATTAGCTAGGTTTAGCTAAAATATTCCCCGTACAATTCAACTTGAGTAGCTGACTTTTGGATGTATTAAAACCGCACCAATTTAAAAACCATTTTATTTTAAACAATTCCAAGAGAAATTTCAAAGTTTAATTTTTTTATGTTAAGATCGGCAGACAGGCTGACGGTATTTATTTTGTCGCAGAACTAATCATAGTTTAGATACAGTAATATACTTTAGCCAACGTCTTTTCCAATATTCGAACCGTAGCGATTCAGTCTTCAAAAATCAAAAAACAAGTACTCAACCAAAGTAACTAAAAAAATTAAATATTAATTGCTTACTAATTATATTTATTGCTCACAGTTCCACCTGAATCTCCTCGAATATACGACTCAGAAGGACGGGAGATTTTAGGATCAATTGCTGGGCCATTCAGAGAAGGCCAGGATTTGCTCCTTTCCTGCCAAGCGGCTGGAGGTAAGATTTCTTGATTAATTTAAATTGCTCTTGTTGTAAGACGACATCATATAATATTTTTAAATTCGGTTGCTATTTTCGTTTATCATCATTATACAACGTACATGTCGGAGATTGCTGAAGCGGAGCCACAAGCGGAGAGTTTAAGAATCGGTTCCAAATTGCATACAACGCCATGTAACAACTTTCCTTGGAAACGTCAAGCTTGGGTGCGGTAGACACGGGACTAGCAGCCATGACGTGTATGATATTGCGAATAAGAGAGGGCGTCTTTCAATCGATAAGAGAGAAAGGGCCATGAACGAGCAGATAGTAGAGAGAGCGTTCACATAATTACATTGTAACTTTAATTATTATCGGATTATACGATCGTGTACCACAAGCATCAAGACTTATTTCGTGTTTTCGGCTATTCCTGAGCCTGATGAGGCCTGTATCCCAGAGGAAAGACACCGACATTAAGACTTGGGATTCGAAATATATATGGTTAATTGACATTTTCGTTTTCGAAATACAGTAAAAAACCGTGATCTGTAATTAATTTTCCTTGTTTTCAGGTATACTTTAAAATGCAGAAAATTTTAAAACGTTATGTGTCCATTTAAAATTGAGTAGGTATTTGAATTTTTTTGGTGCAAAGTATTATAATATACTAGCGACCCGCTCGGGCTTCGCACCTTGGTCGCTTATAGCTTCTTCCATTAGTGAAAACTATATCAAAATTCAATTATTTAGTGTAGTTTGAAAAAAAAAGGTTACCTATCGATTTTAAGAAATGTGTAAATTTTCGAAATGGACACAATAACCTTTAAAAGTCGTGTTATAAAATTTTGTTTCGGTTTAACACCTTAAAACAATTTTGCGTTCACAGAACAAAGTAAAATTCTAATTAACATGCTTGTATAAATATGCATAATAATTGATTTTATTCAAAGTTATCCAGGTCCATTTTAAATTCTAAAAATTGACATGAATAATGAAATCACTTTGTTATTAATATGATCAAAATTAATATTTCATTGACTTTAGGTAAACCAGCACCAGACGTGTCTTGGTACCAAGGAGAGAAGCGGCTAGCCATCACGAAGAAAGGCTCCGTCTGCCAGTTGCAACTCACGGCCCTGCCGAGAGAAATGGCAGGAGCGAGGCTACAGTGCCGTGTGAATCCACCTTTGCTGCAGCCACAAATTAGAGATGTCACAATTAAATTATTTTGTAAGCGACACAGTTCTTTTAATTGTCGATATTAAATATCAATGATTGATATAATATACACATTTGATTGGTGGCTCAGGTATAATAGGTATGATGACGGTATTAAAGAATCAAAGAATAAATGGTTTTGGAGAAAAATATATGTTGAAAGGAATCTAAAAAATTGATCATTTTTTGTATTAAAATTGAGATTAATAAGATTTTCAATAAAATAGAAGTATAAATAACTGCAATCGGCCATGTTAACTGAAACACCAATAAGAGCGAATGACGTCACGCCCAGGCAAGTGCCATCGTGTTGCTTGACTTTGCTTTGACAGAATGAAAAAGCTGATGAGATGTCGGTGACGTCATGGTTCATCAGACGCGACGCCATGACACCTAAGAGCGTTTTCGCGCGTAATTCAAAATATATTTAAAAACATTCAATAATTCGCGTTGAAATTTAGTTTTTTGCTGAAATATTATTATTTTTTCGGATATGGTAGACGTGTATCTACATTATGGAAGGGAATTTCAAAATCTGTCATCATGCCTATTATAGGTTTGCTTGATATAACACCTGTTATTATACTTATTAGGTCTACATAAAAATTTACTTAAGAAAATCTAAACGTGGGTAACGTACATTTATAAGTAACGACATATTTATAAGTAATTTTATGAGGAGTAAAATTAATACAAGCGTTAATTAAAAACGTAGGTAACGTTATCTGTCACTTTGACATTTGTGCGATGTCACTCTGTCACTCTGACGCATGCATTTATGTTCCCTAATTCTATTCTCTCGATTTATAAAAGCAAACGTCGAAATCTTATATGAAAAGTGTAGTCCGCGTTTAGGAACGAAACGATAGTGCATTATAACCTGCCGGCGCAGAGATATCTTTTGTCGAAAAAATGAACTTTTTTTGAGGCTCAGATATCTGAGCGTTTGTTTTTATACTTTTATCACAAATTTTTAATTTAAAAAAAATACCTGTGAAGTTTCTTGCTCATAGAAACTCTATTTTGAACGTTCTCTAATTTATTGGTGATGGAATAATATGAGTAATAACTCGCTTATAACAAGCTTACATTCCTATGCACATTCGATTATCTGCAGCAATAACGGCGTTTAAATATTTAATAGTATCGAAACTATTACACCACTATGAATACAAAGCTATGAATAAATAATAAGCAAAACTATATAAAGAAAAAATTAAAGAAAATTAAGCAATAACAGGTACAAATAAGCTTATATTTTTTGAAAACATAGTACAGAAATAAGAATGTTTAATAAACAAGCATTAAATAATTAAATTATCTAAAAAAACGCAATAGTACATTATATTATTTGTATAAAAAGGTTGTATATTCCATTTTTAAAGAAGATTTAAATTTTTTATTATAAATTTATTTTTATGTACAGTAAAGCCCCAATTTGTCCGAGTGACGGGCAGCGGACTGACCCGTGCTGGACACGAGAGATCATTCTCGTGCACCACCCGAGGATCGAAGCCTGCGCCGAACATAGATTGGATCATAAATTCACAGCGGATCAACTCCAGTCTGACTGCGGTGAGTTATCTCGGAAAACTTTCGTTGTTTCACGCGTATATAACTACACGAACTTATATACAAGTCCAATATATAGCATTGCGTATTGCGTATATGATCCACTGATTACTTAATAAGTTGTATGTTCACCACTCACATGAATCACACGAAAAAAAAGACATGGGCACTGATGACATTTACGCACCGAAACACAAGCATACATGCCCATCTCCATCGTAAAACATGGGCACACTTGTCTGCAGGCTGGCCTTCTTTAAAAGGATCGAAACAAAATATATACCAAGTTTCTTCAAAAAAGTAACAAAATTCTTCAGAATTTGAAATGTAAGAAAGAGCTTCGATGATTTTCGTGTTAGCAATGATAAAGAATTAAAATCTAATGACTGGAAATGTCAAAGAGTGTTCGGAGGAGATTTCCGAATTCCAGAATTTGCTGATTATGATGAGAAAACTGTGCTTAAATCGCTTTTAGAAATGCTTAAAAAATAACTAACTTTTATCTGTATTTTAGACGGAAGTTGACGGAGAGGTGACCACAAGTGTTCTCACGTGGCGTGTAAGGCGAGAGGACAATGGTAGGAGGCTGATCTGCAGGGTTTACAATCCTTGGTTTCCTCGATATCCACTTGAAGATTCTATATTATTAGAAGTTATGTGTAAGTATGATTTTTAAGGTCATGTCATAAGGTCATGGGGTTGATGTAGTATTTTCATTACATTTTATGTAAAAAATAAGTTTTTTCAACTTTCGCTACTCATTACCTATTAAAATATCTAATATATAAAATTCTTGTGTCACAGTGTTTGTAACAAAACTCCTCCGAAACTGGGGAGAGATTTGTTTTTTTTTTTTTTGTATATTTGGTAGGTATGAGAATAGGTCGTAAAGTATTTTTTAATACAGTTGCTCAAAAAGTGGCGTATTGCAGGGACGTATAGCGTTCGGGATGTGGGCTATTACACACTCGTGCTTTTTTTTTACCTTTCCCGCACTCGTGCGTTTTCTTTCCCAACTGTCAAAATAATGTCTATTAAAAAGAAAAACCAACCATGAAGTTTTTACTAAAAAGTTTTATAATTCATGCAAATACGTATATTTCTAAAAAGAAGCTACGAATTTGTTTCAATATCAGATTTAATGATTTGATTTAATGAGTTAGGTTAGGTTTCATTTCATTTCATCTCATTAAATTTCATTTTCATTTCAAATCAATAAAAAAATTCTACTGAAGACTTGGCTGTATGGGCATAGTTTCCTTTGCCTACGAGAATGGTTGAAGAAAAAAAATCTCTGCTTATATTCTACGGTTGGCGCCATTTTCCAGAAATTTTCTTTGCGAGTTTAGTTGTTTTATTAAATTGCTTCATTTTTTCGCAACTGTATTAAAAATAGTCGTTCAGTACACGTGCGGAACCGTCATTGCAACTTGTTCCGACTGTCATTTGTCGGAACTCTTTGCAATGACAGCCTTTCCGCACTTGTAATGAAATATACTATTTCATCATCCTACCCCCACCCCCAATTTTTTAATCGCGATTTTAGTATTGTATGAAGAATATTCAAATAATTTAACCGTCGTTCATTAACATGAAGTGTAATGTGTAATGTGTGACTATGTAGATAATGACTACACATTTTAGAGTTAATTTTAAATTAAATTCTAATTAATTTAAAGTTTAATTTTAATTTCGGGTCCGGAACTCCCCGAACTGTAATTTGTGATAATATCTAATAAATCTAATAAACGAGCAATTCTTGTATGCATATTTCGCGTAGCTCGAAAATGGCTAACGATTTCGATGAAATATTATATGTTAGATAAGGTTTTGCTTTTTAAGTCTACCTGTATAGTTGTATTTCTTGTAAAACCTCTACATTAAAAAAAAGTTTTTGGTAACTATCTATTAAAGCGTCTAATTATTTAAGTATATGATTTATTAGTTGATTATAAAATCAACTCTTACCTCATATTTTTTTGATGGCGTTCCTTTATCTTACCGCGTCGCTTTATAAAATATTATTCGTGGAAAACGGCATTTTTGTATGGAGGGGGGTAAAGGGAGGAGATGGGGGAGAGTGAGTAGCCTATGTTACTCGCTGATAATGTAACTTTTTATAGGTGATTTTTTTTTAAAATCAGTCCGGTAGTCTTTGAGCTCATTAATTACAAACATACATTTGTATAGAGGGGGTAAAGGGGGAGATTGGGGGAAAGTGAGTAGCCTATATTACTCGCTGATAATTTATCTTTATAGAAAGAATTTTTAAAACCTATAGAGAACCTATAGAGGTGAAAGAATTTTTAAAATCGGTCCAGTAGTTTTTGAGTTTTTGTATGGAGGGGGGTAAAGGAGGAGATGGAGGGGAGGGTGAGTAGCCTATGTCACTGGCTGATAATTTAGATTTCTATAGGTGAAAGAACTTTTAAAATCAGTCCAGAAGTTTTTGAGTTTATTCCTTACAAACATACATACAAATCTTTTCTCTTTATAATATTAGTATAGACTAGCTGGTGCCCGTGACTTCGCTGGACAACGCGACT
The DNA here is from genome assembly GCA_910589475.2 of Bembecia ichneumoniformis. NCBI lineage: Eukaryota > Metazoa > Arthropoda > Insecta > Lepidoptera > Sesiidae > Bembecia > Bembecia ichneumoniformis. The sequence continues at coordinate 1,514,564 of OU342537.1, read as the reverse complement.
GGTACGTTGAAACGCGACTGGTACGGTGGCCAATTTTTTATATTTTTAGGCGAGCCTAACATTTTTCCAAGATAAAAAGTATCCTGTATGTTAATCTAGGTAATAAACTATCTATGTGGCAAATTTTATCCAAATCCGTTCAGTAGTTTTTACGTGAAAAAGTAACAAACATCCATCCTCACAAACTTTGGCATTTATAATTAAGTAGGATTTCATATAATCCCATACCGAGATAAGAACACCCACAACTTAAAGTGTCGCAGTCGCTGTGTGCACAATTTAATAAAGACTTAGAATTTGTAGTGCGGAAAAATGGGAAACGTGTTACTTCGTTTCGAATTTCGAATACAATTCACTCTGAAATTCACTCACGTATAGGGCATTCTTCAAAAATTTGAACACTATTTTCTCCTCCAATAAACTGTAGCTACAGTGGAAGATGCGATATTTAATTGCGCAGCGGAATGGATGGCAGAGAGGCGCGGGGCAAACATTGCTGGGCAAGCCTATCAACTTGCTTGTCTAGTGTTCTTTTTTGATATATCGCTGACGGTTCGGCCGAGTCATTTTTATTTTTCGCCATTTTTCTGTCCCCCATTGTAAAGGCCGTTTGTCATGTGGACGCTTTTTTTTGTTTGCCTCAGTTAATAGCTTCAAAAGACTCCTGTGGGATTATTGTTCATGTACGTAATAGTTTCTCCTCTTTCAAGGAGATTTCACTTATTTATTTATTTAAAAAACCCTACTTATAATAAACAAATAATTCTGTTTGTAAACAAGACTTCTATTTCTCTCTTATTAAGCTAAACTAACCTAACCTAACCTTCTTTTTTTAATGTTATTTATTGTAACTATCCCAAAAATGAAACGCAAGGAGTTAATGTCAACAGCGGATATCCATTTTGCTGACGATATAGTCATTCTGGCAAATTCGCTGGAAGAACTCAGAAATTGGATAGCCTCAATCTCGCCTCTTGGCGCGTAGAATTTGGCATGAATTTGGACAAGACGAAAGTCATATTCAACAAGAAAGCCTGGTACCGTAGAGGGTGCGACCGTAGAGGATGCATTCAGGAAGCTACGTCATCTTTCTCGTCACTGCCGCAATATCTGAAGATCAAGTTATGTCAGTGCATACTGCCAGTGATGACGTGTGGTGCCGAAACGTGGCCTCTCACGGCAAGACTGATCCCCAAGTTTAAGCGCTCAACGAGCTATGAAGCGAGCTATGCTCGGAGTTTCTTTGGTGAATAGGATCAGAAATTCTGAAATTCTCCGATGAATGGGACAGACAGATGTATGAGATGGCAACCTATTAATGACACCTATGTAAAAAAAGTAATAAACAAAATGAACACAAAGAAATCCACTGGAAGCGATCTCATTCGCATGTGTGATATAAAATTTATTTGTGATAAAATCAGCCCAGTAATCTCTAAGTTGGTTAATCTATCAGTCAAACAACATAAATTTCCTAATAAATTAAAAGAAGCGATAATACGGCCTATATATAAAAAAGGAAATCGTAAAAGCTACTCAAATTATAGACCTATAGCTATATTATCCAGCATAGACAAAATTATGGAAAAGTGTATAGTTGACCAGCTCGGAAATTATTTACAAACAAATAAAATATTAAATGAGTCTCAACATGGGTTTCAAAAAGGGAAAAGCACTAACACTTTGCTATCTAAATTCACTGACGAAATAAATAATTATTTAGAAAATAAAAAAATTGTTGTTGCGATATTTTTTGATAATAAGAAGGCTTTTGATACATTGGAAACGACTACGTTATTAAATGCTATAGAGGAATGTGGTGTTGGAAAGCCACTAAAAGAATGGTTTAAAGATTATCTTACTTCACGTTCATACCGAATTAAAATTAGAGATACGTTCAGTGATGTCAGCAGGGTTCAGTGCGGAGTTCCACAGGGATCTGGATGTGGGCCAGTATGTTATTTAATGCATGTAAATAGCCTATGTACAACGTTGCAGAACTGTTCAGCATATATGTACGCAGATGACCTATGTATACTGTGTGCTGGTTCCAACTTAGCTGAAACGTTGAATCTTGTGCAGCAAGATGTAAATACCGTTGTGAAATGGTCACACGATAATGGCATAGTATTAAACGCTGAGAAAACAAAATTACTTATTATACACTCTCCCTACTTACCTTTAAAGGATTTGCCTTGTTCAATATATGCTCATTCCTATGACTGTTTCCATAGTAATTTTATTAATTGTAAATGTAACAAAATAGAAAGAGTAAAGTGTATAACTTATCTTGGAGTGAAAATTGATGAACATTTGTCATGGACTAATCATATAGACTTTATTGCTAATAAACTTAGAATAATATTAGGAAAATTTTGTCACCTTAGCTATAAAGTCCCAATTTCTATATTAAGATTATTGTATAATGCTTTAGTTGATTCTATACTGGGCTACGTGCTCGATTGCTATGGACTAACTTTTAAATCCCATATTGAAAAATTAGAAAATATCCAAATTAGATTTTTGAAATTATTAGTTAACAAAAAAGTAAAAAATAAATTAAACAACGACTACACGAAATTATTTAAAATTTGTAAAATATTACCTATTAGTATAAAACATAAATACTTATTTTTAGTTAATAGTCATGGCAATCGAGATCGTTACTCAGTATTGGATAAAGTGAAAAATACGCACAATACGAGGGCAATGTCTTTGGGAAAATTTGTAGTTCCTAGGGTTAATAATTACTATGGTGACAGAACTGTAAAGAAGCGGTTGCCCTACATTCTAAATAGTTTGCCTGAAGACATTGTCCACGAGAAAAATAAAACTGTATTTAAAAATAAATTAATGAAATATTATCTGTTTTCTTTAAGTTAATTTTTTTAATGAAATTTAGATTTAGGTTTTTAATTTAGGTTACATTTATTTTAAATTCAGTTTTATTTTTGATAACATTAGTTTGATCCCATAGACAAACTGCTTTCCAGTTTTATGGGACATTGTAAATATTTTTCTAATAATTTCATGTATAATAAATAAATAAATAAAAAAAATAACCAAGGTTGTTGACATAGCCAACATAGAATTAGCAAGTTGAAGTGGCAATGGGTAGAAGAATCTTGAGAAACAACAGCGCCGGACCTCGGTCGGAAGCGCTGGCCGTGACACGGTAGCTAGTGTAGCTACAAGGGCTTCGCGGGAAGCGGCTGGATACGAAGAGTAGAAGACGTACGTGGTGGCGAGCTTTGAGAGAGGCCTACACCCAGCAGTGGAGAGACACAGGCTGATGATGGTGACAATGATGTTAATTGTCGTATGTACAATAGTCGCAAAAGCAATGGATTTTGCAGTTGGCTCTGTAAAATTTCGATTTTCCTCTTAGTTATTGTACCTTCTTTATAGGATATCTATAAAGTCATAACACCAAAAGAAATGTGCCTAAGTCTATATACCGAGTATAATCTTAAAACAATTCCATAAAATTCACTAGCTTTCGAGATAAGGTTTTTGAATTTATTATAACTAATTTGTGTTACCTATTTTCCTTTGAAACGCCAGCCTTTAAACCAAGGTAATCTAGCTCAGCTCTAGTAATTTCACACCAAGCCTAATTAGTATACTAATTTCAAAGGCTCACTCTTGTTGAGTTCCAGATTTACGTTTTAAATTGAAAATTGTCGAAAGACGGAATAATACTCGCAACCTTTAAATGGCTTCCTTTTTGTTATTGAAAACTATTTAACTCAGTTGAGTAATGCTTACTCTTGGTCGAAATGGTAAATAGTAGCTGCTAGATTTAAACAGATTCCACTTTTTTTACCTGGTTAAATACTTTTCAATAACTTGACCATGCTTTTCACATTTGGTTTAGGTAAGATTTCAAATGTATCTGTTGTTATAATCTTTCTTAATGAGAAGAAAGTGTATCTTTAAATCGCTTAATTGCAATGTATACCTATGTTTGTGCGATGTATCTATGTTTTGCGAAAATTTATAAGAAACCACTACGCGTTTAATTAATTTAAAAACGGGACAAGTGCGAGTTGATCTCGCGTGAAGAGGGTTCCGTACGATGTTACCTATCCACACAATATTGAGTGATTTACCATGTCATTTTAATATCATGGACTTCTTATAGGTTTTACTATAATCTATAAGTAGAAAACTAATTTCTGTATCTTTTTCAAAATTTTAGGTTCAGTAGTTTCGGAGATAAGGGGGGGGAATGGTCGGACAGACGGACACACGAGTGATCCTATAAGGGTTCCGTTTTTTTATTCGGACGTACGGAACCCTAAAAGTATACGCACTATAAACAATAAATATCCTAATACTGTAAAGTAGAAGTAGAGTTTTCTTAGAGGTCTGCAGGGAAGCTGAGGGTCCACTTAATTGTAAGTGACTATACCGTCATCGTTACCGTCATAATAAACGAGCAACGACATAGAGTTGCAAGGGTAAAGGATAAAGCATACATGGGCGATAGGATAATGGGCTCTGGCATTCCTTAAGTGGGTCTTCTGTAAGTGTTTACTGCTGCTACCCATACGTGCTGCCCAGATTGTAACCGTGGAGCACAGCTTTACCACTACCAAATGCTACTTATTTAGTCTAAATATTGTATATTTACTGAATTGTTCCCTAAAATTTATTTATTTATTTACACATTCACTCAAAATCCACAGCTCTCAATATACAATTAATAAACAAAAATAAGGCATGTCTGACAGCCAATTAAGGATTTTACATATGCATACCTAAAAGGAAAATAGAAAAAAAAAAAAATTAAGCAAAATACATACATAAATAAGTCATACACTAACACATATTATATATAAATACTTACAAATACAATTACAATACTACTCACATTAGGTAAATGCCACAATGCTCACTGTCTTAAAAATAAAAAATATTTAACATAACGAATGTACTCGCTAGCAAGTAAGAATGTTGCCAATGCTATTCCTGAACGCACGCAACGAAGAACAGAACAAATCTGCCGAGGAGAATTTGTCATTGTACGATCTCTGAAGACGGCGCAAGACTGAATTTTGAGCATAATTACTATGGACAAACTTACAATTAAAAAGTCTCGAGCGTCTCGATGTTACCGCCGGAGCCCACAAGTTTAATGTGTTGTTTACCAGGTCAGTGCTGTCGACCATGCCATTGCAGATTTTATACAAGAAAATCATATCAAGGAGAGAACGTCTATCCTCAAGTGAGATCATTTGGTACATGCTACAGGCATCCTTATAGTTCCTATAGTTCGAATATCCTTATAGTTCGAATAAGAACAATAATTCCCTAAAATACCCCTAATTATGCCAAATAGCCTAGCGCCATATCTAATTTGCTTATCCCACTATCCCGAGTAATCCCGAAGTTAAATTTACACAGTCATAAAAGTGTGAATTTTCTAAACTGAAATAGGTAGTTAAAACAGAAGTGAATGTTATTAAAATATGAAATTAGTCCAAAACGAGCTAAACGCGTTTAAATATTTTAACAAAGCTAAAAGGGAATGTTTTGATTAGGTTACCGGTTTGTTTATTCATAGCCGAAGCGTGTGGACCAACTAGTGCAGGGCTGTGGATGTGATTTACTCATTAGCACGATTAACTCATAACTAAAAACAGGACACATTGAAAGTTAGTTTTTAAAGATGAACCTAATTCTACATTATAAGTTTAGAGTCAGACTAGAGAACAACGGCTGCTCTGCCAAACTTAACATATTATAATCTATATATTTAAAAATGAAGGAAAATAAGGGAAATACCCTTGGTCACGGCATCACGTGTGAACGGGTAGACCGATTTTAATTCGGTTTTCACTAATGGAAAGAGGGATAAACGGGGAATGTTTTAGGGTATATAAAAATTGCACGCCGGGCGAAGCCGGGGGCGGGTCACTAGTCTTATATATAAAAATGATTCCCTATTTCTCCTGGTCACGGCATCACGCGTGAACGGGTAGACCGATTTTAATTCGGTTTTCGCCAATGGAAAGAGGGATAAACGGGGAATGTTTTAGGGTATATAAAAATTGCACGCCGGACGAAGCCGAGAGCGGGCCGCTAGTCTTATATATAAAAATGAATCCCCATTTCCCTTGGTCACGGCACACGCGTGAACGGGTAGACCGATTTTAATTCGGTTTTGACTAATGGAAAGAGGGATAAACGGGGAATGTTCTTATATATAAAAATTGCACGCCTGGCGAAGCCGGGAGCGGGTCGCTAGTGTACAATAATTTCTGCATAACATTAAAATCTAAAATTCACAGCAGAAGGATTTAGAATTACCTTTCTGAATCCCTGTAAAGTTGTGAGAGGAATATCTATACTAATATTATAAAGCTGAAGAGTTTGTTTGTTTGTTTGAACGCGCTAATCTCAGGAACTACTAGTTCGAACTGAAAAGTTCTTTTTATGTTGAATAGTCCATTTATCTATATAACATCACGCTACGATAAATAGCCAGTAACGATAAGCAGTGAGTGTCCAGTACCGCGCACCCCATGCGGCCCGTACGGGCCGCAGCGAATCGCCGCCGAGTTAAACTAGTTTAATAATAGTAATAATAATATCTCTCAATTCAACGTGCCTTTTGGCATAGGGCTCCTCCAACTGTCTCCATTCATTTCCGTCTAATGCAACTCTTGTTCAAAATGCCCCCTTTTCATCTTCTTATTGGACGCCTCTGCCTTCTAACTACCATCTACTGGATACAGTATAGTGACTTGCTTGCTTCATTTATTTGGTTTCCATTTTGACATTATGTTCTTCCCATCCCCGTTTTATTTAATATGAATACTGAAATTATTTCGTGCGCCATAAATTTACGGTACTTTTGTTTGCACAAAGAATTTAAAAAAATGCATAATGTCCTAATACGGAAACAAGGCTTGTTTCGAAAAATGCTAATATGTGAGTATAAAAATAGCATTGCTCCGAAAGCCTTTATTTTAATATTTAACATACAAAAATTAATTATATATAAATTAATTATTAAAATTAAGTTACAATAGCCAAGTATATCTCAATATTGTAATATATTCATTTTTTTTTATATAAAGATCATCAAATATACTGACTAACCACTTGATTACCTACTGTTTACCTACGAGTAAACTGCTGTCCTTAATAGGATTAAGGATAAGGGATTAGGAATGGATAGAAAAGTGGGCTTACGAATTTTTACATAAATTCCGTTTCTATACTAATATTATAAAGCTGGAGAGTTTTTTTGTTTGTTTGAACACGCTAATCTCAGGAACTACTGCTTCGAATTAAAAAATCTTTTTGTTTTGAATAGTCCATTTATCGAGGAAGGCTATAATAGGCTATATAACACCACGCTACGTGTAAATAGTATTATATATAAGCGGTGACCAGTACCGCGCGCCCCATGCGCACGCCCGCCGCCGTATGGGCCGCAGCGAAGCGTGGCCGAGTTTAGCTAGTGTTAAAATATACGAAAAGTGTGCCAGTTATTTAATTTTTAGTATTTTTTTTTTATATTAGGCAAAACCCTAATTTAGTTTAATTAAAATGAAGTCATAACTATTGTATAGTGCCTTAGTCATAAATTAGTTATTCAGAAATGCTATTTACAACGTTTCTTGATTCCAACCTACAGATAGAATTATATGAATTAATAGTTAAAGAGTTTAAAGAGTGTTCTAAATTTGAATCCCCTGAGACTAACCAATGAAATCATCTTAGATGGATCATCGAAGCCAGCTCGGATGGGCAGCTTTCGGGAAGCACCGAGACATCTTGTCCAAAATTCCTCAGTGTCTTAAAACGAAAGCTTCAGACCAATGTGGTTGCAAATGATGATATAGGGCGCTGAAACGTGGTCTCTTGAGTCTCGTAAGAAAGCTCTCGTAAGCTCAACGAGCTATGGCTATGCTCGGGGTTTCACTGCGCGATCGAATCAGGAATACTCAGATCCGTAGACGAACGTTGCGTACATAACCCGGCGGATTGGTAAAAAATATACCATATAAAGAAGCTTTCCTTGAAACTTTTGGTGAATCGCTCATTTTAAATAACGACTCAAAATTCTCCTATATTCTGAATTCTGTTTACTGAATCTCGTGAAAAGCACCGCAAATGTTGCCTCCAGCAGCAACGAGTATGTGTGCTACGTTTATTTATTTGCGAGTTGAATTATTGCATTTCATACGTACAAATATGTCTCGCAGTTTCTTAGTTAGTTTAAAACTGTAGGAAATTTCAAATATCAGAGTTATACGTTGCGCTTTTCGGCTTCGTCTAATTGCAGTATAAAGACGTCTATGAACGATCACATAGGATCTCCCAATTTCTATTTTATTAGAAAAACAAACGAGCAATGGAGATTGAATAAATATTTCCAACGACTTAGAAATAGAGTTCCATAATTTTCACGAGCCCGTTTGATGGGTGCTTGCCTTAACGTTCTGTTCTGGGGTTCCCGGGTTCGTTTTCCAGTAGGATCAACTTTGGAAATGAATTTCGCAGTCATTTGGGCAGCCCGTCTGGCGGCAGTAACCACCCCCTTACAGAAGACCAATGTGAAATAACAGCACGTGTGTGGTGAGTGAGTAAGAGATGCCAGAGCCCATTTCCCTATTCCCTCCTAATCCCATATCCTTAATCCTACTGTAGTCGGCAGCGCACTTGCAGCAGCTTTGGCGTTGCTTGTGTTATAGGTGACTGTAGCCACCTACCATCAAGTGGACCTTCAGCCTGTCTGCCGATCTTAACATTAAAAAAAGTTGACTCTGGTCTCGATCTGGTAAGTAGTGGCAGGCCACACTGCGTTTCTCAGTCATTTGAGTAGCCCGTCAGGCGACAGTATCCATTTGGGTAGCCCGTCTGGCCACAGAGTGCTGTTGTGTTTCGGTGATTGAGCAAAGGATGCCAGAGTCCATTTCCAATCCCCATATCCTTAATCCTACTGTAGTCGGCAGCGCACTTGCAGCAGCTGTGGCGTTGCCTGTGTTATAGGCGACGTTAGCCACTTACCATCAAGTAGACCGTCAGCCTGTATACCGATCTTAACATAAAAAAGACTTTATATGGGGTCGTGTCACGTCGTAAGTTTTGCAATTCATGTTAATATACTACATTATGTATATCAGAAAATTAATTTCGGATATATGTTAAATTTAAAGCTCCCATAGTCAGCTAGCGTTATGGCAACACAGGAGAGGCCTGTGCCTATCAAAAGAATTTAATATAGGCACGTATGTATAATTTAATATATATGGTGATTTAGATGGAGTTGTAAGTGCCCTTTTGATAGGATAAAGGTTGTAAATGAATTATCCACTCACCGAAACATATCGTATACGAGCTGTTTTTTCACAGATTTATTCTGTAAAAGATATTTTTATCTTTTATAAGATAAGATAAAAGATAAAAATAAAAATTTGATAACTTATATTAATTACAGTCATGTCTAAAATGAATTAAAGAATGGCGAAACAATTATTGGACATTGTTCAATTAATTGCTGTTTTTCTTAAAATAAAAACGCGAAAGCAATCAATATTATGTAAATTTTTTTTTAAAACAAATAGTGTTCATCAACAATATTAAACTTTTTTTGTAATTTTTCATCTCATCCTACGAAGAGATAAAAAATCACACTAAGTGCTTTGTATGGGACAAAGGCCTGACCGCACCCACGTAGACCCTGTAACCGCATGTGTGTGGACACCCTACATGTTGCTGCGGATTAGGGTTCCATGACACTTGTTTCAACTCTTTGTGAGCAAGATTTTACTATTTTGTTATTACTTTTTAAATGAGCGATTTCAAATATTCAAATAAAATAATTCCTCTGACTGGAGCATTAAGGAACATTGCAAAATATGTCCCATATAAATTACGATATTCTGTATACAATACACTTGTCAAACCACATTTAGAATATCTAATTCAGGTTTGGGGACAAGCTGCAAAGACCAATCTGCGTTTATTAGAAACAACTCAAAATAAAATAATCAAGGTTCTTTTTAATTACAACTACTTAACATCTACAAAAGAAATTTACGATAAATCTAAACTTTTTAACTTAAAAATGTTGTATAAGTATTCCACTTGTATGTTGATTAAAATTAGAAACAAATAATATAAATTCTCAAATCACTTTTAAAAAAAGGAGTAACAAGTCCAATACTAGAAACAGAAATAAGCTTGAATTGCCTACAGTTAGAACACTCTATGGAAAAAGAAATATATTATATGAGGGAGCACAGATATATAATGGACTACCTGAAAGTATAAAAAACTGTGTTAACATAAGTGGTTTTAAGCATAAATTGAAAGAATATATATCCAGTAATGTTGGCAATAAATGATCTCCGATGGAAAAAATAAAATGTACATAAATTAGTAATATAAGTTCTCATGTGTTCTTTTATGAGAATAAATTCTTTAAACCGAAATAACATGATCAAGCACAAGTGGCTATACTGCTGGACATAGGTCATTTTAATTATAACTGTACTTGGTTTACTGCCAGCGGCTTTTCTGAGGTCATAGTCGACCTTATATCATCTATCGAAATACCTAAGACATACGTAGGTATATCATGAAACGTTTCATAAAAAATCCATTTTTTGAGCATTCTTCCACGAACCAGAAGAACTCAAATAATCAATGAAATCCACATAAATATCAAATAAATAACATCACGTGTGCTGTTGTGTTTCGGTGAGTGAGTAAGGGATTCCAGAACCCATTTCCCTATCACCTCCTAATCCCTTATCCTCAATCCTAACTGTAGTCGGCAGCACACTTGCAGCAGCTTTGGCGTTACTTGTGTTATAGGCGATGGTAGCCACCTACCATCAAGTGGACCGTCAGTCTGTCTACCGATCTTAACATAAAAAAATCATTATACGAATAATAAGCCTTTTGTAAATAACTTAGGTATGTAGGTACTACAATTAATGATAATGTTTGAATATTAATTGAGAACTTATTAAAAAAATGTATGTATTTTCATATAAAGATTTATCAATCAAAGCCATCTTATTAAATTAATATGTCTTATGTTAATGTTTATGAACATCGCCCATTAAATGACGATTCTTGTGTATATGTATTATATTTTCCTATACTCGTATATATTGCTTCTCAAAATTTAAATTTTTACGTTTAAAAAAAATGGCTATGGCTTAATTTACAAAAGCCTCTATAGCACTTCTTCGATAGGTAGTATGTCCCCAAAACAGAATGCTTGAAACATTTACACGTTATGTAGATTATTCCAATGTTTATAAATAATGATAAAAATTTTTTGTACTTTTACTAACAAACTAATAGGCGTTTAAAAAAAACTAACAAAAAACAGTATTTCAATGAAATTTTAAATCAAACTCAGAAGGAAGAAATACTCGAAGTTCGCTCCAGATAAGGTGTATTTGAATAAAATTAAAACAATTGCATAAAATGTGATGTTCAGTTGTTTTCTTAATTTGAAAATATTTCTTTTTAAATTAAATGACATATAAACCAGCCAGCAACCTTATATGATACTGATATCAAACCTTTATTTTATGTTCCGCTAAATATGCCGGTGTGTGTATTTTTATATTTTTGTGTTTATGAATGGGCCCGTGTATGGTTTGGATTCACAATTGGACCCCATAAATGGCTATGCAATAGCGTTATCGAGTTTGGGCGGATCAACGTCTGCTGGGATCGCTAGCATTGTTATATTTTTTAATTATTTGTCTTTTGTTTGTCTCAGATCCACCAATAGCTCAAATATCTCTAGTGGAGCCTAAAGAAGCACGTCTGCTCCGAGAAGACGAAGACGCCGAGTTGGTCTGCTCGGCCGATTCTGCCCCACCTTCTTATAACTACACATTTTATAAAGAGGTAATATTATCATCTTCGAAATCTAATATCACGGTTTTAGTTGTACGAGTAATTTGATAAAGGGTAGTAGGTACTTTTTATTGAGAATTATATTTTTAAATAATTTTTCCACACACACAAGATTTTACTATTTTTTATTACATTCTTCAACTTTGAATATGAATGTTTTTTTTTTTAGGTGAAGATCGTCAAACAGGCTGACGCGTGATGGTCCACTTAATGGTAGGTCGCCTATACCACAAGCAACGCCTTAGGTGCTGGAAATGTGCTGTCGAGTATCCTGCCAAAGTAGGATCAAACAATTACCAAATCGCAACAGCACACATGCTATTATGTCACAGTAGTTTCCTGTAAAGAGTGGTTACAGGGCTGCCCAAATGACTGCAAAACACAGTGTGTTCTGGCACTATTTGTTAATGACAATAAATAATTCATTATACATATATCACTCGTGAACGATAACGGATAAACGGGGAATGTTCATATATATAAAAATCGCACCCCGGGCGAAGCCGGGGACGGGTCGCTAGTATAATATATAAAGATATTTCATGAAATGACTTGACCGTTTGTACTAGCCTTTTGATCTCTAAATTCAAATTGAATAGAGAAATGGGTCAAAATAACGACCGAGGTCTGCTTGGTGATTTTTATAGCTAATTTAGTACTATATTCCCGAAATTAGTCCAGCGAAGCAAACAAAGCAAACGGAAGTTGTATGAAGACTAATTTAAAAATGTTTAATCCTCTCACTTCTATGTAATTAAAAAAGTATAAAATGTTTAAAATATAAATAATTAAATATTATTTATAGAATATAAATAATATTTTTCAGTAGAGCTGATTTTCACTTTTTTATTTTTTATTTATTTTTCTTATTTTTTTATTTTTATTGTATGTAAAGTCGGTGTTTGCCTCTGTCTGCTTCTGCACTAATTTCTTCTAAACCACCCGACGGGTTTTGATACGGTTTTCACTAATGGAAAAAGAGATAAACGGGGAATGTATATATACAACTTGAAGAAAACAATTGAATCCATGCGAAACCGGAAGCAGGTCGCTAGTAGTTACTATTCAGTATTACACTGTAATGTTATTAGCATCTATTTAGCCAGTGGATGGGACCGTATTCATTGTATCTGACCCTACTGTCAAGGGTAGTTTTGAGGAGCGGGGTCAAATAGACTCGCTGGACCCACCACTAAATCTAATTGGAAACACTGTCAAAAGAGCCGAGACGAAAACTTATGAGACATCAAACATCAATCCGGACTATAAGATTGGATGAAATGGGATTATATAGAAATTTAGATTACAGAGAATTGTGTAAGGGTTCATAAATGTTCAATACTGTGGGCCAATTTAAGCCTTGTGTGTTATTTGTATAGGGTTGTTTTTATTATGCACTTGACATACAAGGAAAAGTATGTTCTTTCAGTAAGACGACTGTTTCATTAGGGCCGGCGCTGACTGACGGTCTCGCATAGCATGGCCATCGACGTAATATCCAACTAGACTTCTAGTACAGCGTGAACGCATTCAGACAACACATTGGAGAAATAGATATCATATAATTCCACGCCCGGTAATGTTCGGGCAGTAACGACCAATAGAATTTCGTCGTGACCTTGATCGGACCAATTGGCGTTCAGTACCCCGCGCCCGCGTACCTCAGTTAGTTGCCAGAATTTGCATTGTGAATAAATAGGTATTAGCCGTCTACTTGGATATTACGTCGATGGGCATGGCACAGCAAAGGATTTTTTCCTAGGCATATTATTTTCAATCTTACTGCAATGATTGTACCACTTACATTCCTTTATTGCCGCAAAATACCGAAGCGTAAAACTTGCCGTCGGGTAACGAATTATATTGTTAAATAAAATTAAGGTTAAAATTGCGCGAAGTGACATTCGCCAATAGTGCTGCTTGCCAATTTCTTTCGCTGCATTTGAATTCTTTTAAGGGGAAAAATGAATAGAGACGATATTGCGCCCAAGTTTGACAATTTGGCAAGAGCAACCGACGTATTTCACGGGTTGCGGTGAACTATGGGCGGTAGTATACTAGATGTTTTTATCTAAGGCGGAAAAGCTTCAGTGAATAGGGCCATTGATTATATATAAGACACAATTTCTGCCCAAATGTATACAATAAGCGACAGTTACCTACTATAATATTATGGAAAGAGCAGGAATTCTTTAAAGTACGTAGGTCACTTTTCAACCGATCACTATTCTCTGGCGAATCTATTTTGGTAACAAAATGATCATAGATCAAATGAATCTAGTAAACTATGTATTGTTTAAAACTAAATAATACTGTTTCTCTAAGATGTAGTCACAATATTTATTTTATCTTAACATAAAAGTAGTTTTTATAATTAAGTAAACAGTTGCAGTACCATAGTTGTAAAAATAACAATATAAAAAACACTAAATTCAAACCCAGAAGCAGGATAACGGAACCCAAGACATTTTTTCCAAAAAACTAGCCAGTAAAGTCCTATTTAAACATAATGAAATTTACAATCCATGTCAAAATTTTATTGTTTTGTTACGTGTGGGGTGAGTCAATCAGTCAATCTGCCGTGTAAGGGCGAAAATCAACTATTTATTTCCACAAACCAAGATGACTTCCAAAAGGGCTAAACGAAAGGTCCGATAAAACCGTTAAACTTGCCAAGAGTCGTCAATGATTCCCTTATGAGTCGCTGGTTTACTGTCGCAGGTAAGTTCCGAAGTATCGCTTTCGAATCGCAGAATCGAACAGTGTCGCTAGCTCGCCACTCTCCTATTTATATTCGCTGTTAATCGTCTAGATCTTTCTCGAATTTAGTACAAACAAACAACAAACAAATACCAGTAAAGAAGTATTGTAAACAAGGTCATTGAAAGTTCGGGAACACTATTTCTGTTGAATGTGAGCTCTATGTTGTGTACATAAGGACCAATTTCCTTTAACAATAACCGGAGAGTGGCGTGACTTCTATTCTAGGGTGAAACTTTCGAGAACTTTTGGCAGATGGCAACGCTTTTCTAGAACGTTCCATGGTGAGTCATGACAGGTTTTATGTCAAACGATCTGACTGAAGAGATAACTTGTTAGTAGTTGAGTAAGTACTCACTTGAAGGTACTAAATAATACTGGCAATAGTACCTTATCCTCACATAGTGAAGTTACTATCTCTTACTAGGTACTAACACTAGCTAGTTTCTTTTTTTTTATTTAAATATTTCTATTTACTTATACTTTAAACCATTATCCGAATATGTATATTGTTGTGAATACCACGCTAATAGTAACTTAAGTGCTACACCTAAGTCTTGGCTGGCGTGCCGCACACACTTGACTACTAATGAGAATTTAATTATTGCTTCATGAAAATTCAATTTGTTACGTAGGAAAATAATCATGTTACGGGGCCTTATTAAGTCATATAACGATATAAAGTTTTTCTTCCTCATTGCCTTACATCTTTCTGTAAGGCAATAATTACGAAAACCTTATTTTATTTAATTACTAGCGAAGTATTCAATATAGCGCGTAACTTTTTTGTTTGTAAACTGATTGGAATGAAACAAACATTAAATGTTAAGAGAAGCTTGCTACAATACATCAATGAAAACCGTATTCAAATCGATTAAGGGGGAGACAAACGCTAAATACTAAAAATATCCATTGTTTAATGAAGATGTTACAAGAAATGGACAAGACAATTGCTTTGAAAAAATATATATTATACTTAAACATGTGAAGAACCAATTATATTAATTAGAATGTTCGTTAAAGTAATAGAAACTCCACAAAAAAAGTTAGAACACAAGAAGAATTTGACCTTTATTAAAAATTCTCTCGAAAACGGCTTATTGCACGCTTATGAATCCTGTACCTATTAATAAGTTAATATCAGATTAAAAAATTGTATTAATAAAATTTTTTTTTGTGTAATGTTCTAATGGTAAAAACAAAAAAACACCATTTCTAGGCCTGTTGAATTGTCTCCGCCGCCAGCGAGTTCTATAGTAAATGTCATTTGCCTCAGTGAATCCCCACACAATCATATAAACAGACAAAAATTCTAAAAACTATTTATTTGACCTCGGTAACATAAGTACAACGTGTACAAATTGTTTTTTGAAAAAATATTTAATTTACAGACACGGCTCGTCTACGATTTTATTATAATATGTATATAGATATCAAATAAATGTTTTGTATCTACACAGTTGTAATCGTCAAGTATGTCAATTGTAATACCATCAATTATTGTAATTATCATAGTATGAATATTTACGTACAGGCCGGCACGCTAAAATACCAGCTAGATCCCACAGGGTCGAATACAAGTTATTGCTGTCACCAAACGATATTATACCTCTACTTGTACTTTAGTATAAGAAGAGATGTAGTCTCTCTTTGTATGTTCTACCGCTTGTACGATAGTGAGTACTCTGATGAGTTTTTGCTAATGTACTACACGCCATCGCATAGTTCGGACAGGTAGAAACTTTATTCCACGCTCGCGTGAATTTTGGAATAAACTCCCTTCTGAGGTGGATCCGTTTAGTTACAATATGGTCCTTATCATCATCATCATCATCTCGACCGTAGGACGTCCATTGCTGGACAAGGTCGTCCGCGGGTCGATCGGGTCACCATCGACCCGCGGCCCTTATCAGGTCGTCTGTCTATTTTGTGGGTGGACGTCCTACGCTGCGCTTGCCGGTCCGTGGTCTCCACTCGACAACCTTCCGACCCGAGCGGCCTTACTGGGGCCTTAGTCAAAGTAACATTTTAAAAAGATAACGAAGTTCGCAAGAATAAAATGTATGGGATGTATCACGTGATTTAGTGACGGCATATGTCAATCCCATACATTTTATTCTTGGGAACTTCGTTATCGTTTTTAAAATGTTACTTTGACTAAGGCCCTTGATCCGCGGGCTCATGTCGGTAACTTTCGTACGTCTCCTCATTGATGATTCGATCTCGCAGTGTAACCCCGAGCATAGCCCTTCTCCATAGCTCATTGAGCGATGTTAAGCTTTCTTACGAAGCCCATAGTTAGGACCACGTTTCAGCGCCATATTTCATCACTGGCAACACTTATTGGTCGGAAAAATTTGATTTAAAGCACTGTGGTCTTCTCCAAACGGGCTATAAACAAATTCTTGCAGCACTTCTGCAATTGCCTTAGTGTTGCATGTTTTCTTAGCGACGTTAACCAACTACCATCAATTGTACCTTCAACTTACCTACCACTCTTTCCGACGAAAAACCCATGTAGATTATTAAAACCAAAGAAATCGATGAAAACTATTAATTTAAAGTCTGTGAATCGATATTATTTTGCAAATTGTTATGAATATAAACATAATCACTGTCTACAACTACATTTCTAAGTCTAAACTGTTACTTACTGGTAAGACATCCTTAGTGCCATTATATGTCCAATAAAACCTCAAAGCCCTTGCATCTCTAGTAGACGGAGCTGACATGGAGTAAATTGCTGATCTGATAGAAAGATATTCTTTTAATAATAGAGTTTTTGTTCAAATATGGATCAGACATGTATGCCTTTTAGAAGTCATTTATGTAATTTTGTAATTGCAGTGTTAAGAAAATTGTCGTCATAGAACCTGATTTTACTCTTTAGGAACTTTTATTTCTCGTATCGATCTCTTGAATTATTCAGATTATGAAAATGTCAATGATAAATGAATAATCAGTACTGATTATAATTTGTTACAGGATCATGTTATTCGCGACGATCCAATTGGAGGTATATCAGTGGAGGGAAATAAGTTACTCCTTAGAGGACTCAGACGTCATCACTCAGCAAGATACAAATGTCGTGCGCGAAACTCTGAGGGTACTGGACTTAGTGAATCCCTAACGTTTACTGTGCTTTGTAAGTAACTAAGTGTTATATTGTAGTGAGTATTTGAATAAAAGTAACACACTTTAAAACATATGATCATATCCATTATTCACTAAGATAATGCAATCATCCAAAAATTGGATAGGATTTCTCCTGACTGACAACCGGAAGAAAATTAGTTAGGCTACCATTTCATATAAACTCACGCAATGCCAGCGAGGATGCAAGTACGCTGTGAAATCTGATATGCGGGGTAAGCGACATTATTTAAGTAACTTATCTGTAAGCCTGTCCGTCACTGTAGATTACGCTTTTGTTTTCTCTATTAAGAATAAAATTATTCTAAGTAAA
Source organism: Bembecia ichneumoniformis (assembly GCA_910589475.2). Classification (NCBI taxonomy): domain Eukaryota; kingdom Metazoa; phylum Arthropoda; class Insecta; order Lepidoptera; family Sesiidae; genus Bembecia; species Bembecia ichneumoniformis. Next base: position 1,496,434 of record OU342537.1, on the reverse strand, counting down.
TAATAATAATAACATCCACACTTTGATTGTAAACTACTGCATCTCATTGAATGCCGTTGTAATATAAGTATGTAATCTGTCCGTGCATATTGGAAGTATGTGGCGATAGGGACAGACCCTCCACCAACCTAAGGCCCTATCGACAATCAAGTCATACTGGCCGAAGGAAACTAAGCAGTTAATTTTGTTTTTAATTAGCACGTCCGGAATGTTCTGCTGGTTCCGTAGTCCAGCAATTGGCAGGGGCTCCGGGAGGTGAAGTCAGAGCGAGGTGTTCCGTGTCAGCTCCGTCTACTAGAGATGCAGGGCCTTTGAGGTTTTATTGGACTTATAATGGCACTAAGGATGTCTTACCAGTAAGTAGTTGTTGACAGTGATGAGTTGAAAGAAAGTGTGTCTTTTGATATCGGAGACATGATATACAGTTGTGTTTAGAATCCCTTAGAAATCATGTGTAGATTAGTAATAAATCAGCTTTATGTACACTGTTTTTATTTTAAATGGGCTAATGGGCTAATAGAAAAATGGGCTACGTATCGTCTATCAGGTGGCTACGACATCTGGAAACACAAGTTACGCCGAAGCTTGGAAAAATGGCCAACACAGACGAGAGACTTATGGCGTTATGGCGTAAGACAAAAATACAAAAAGTGTAGTTAAACTACGTTTATTAAAATTATACAATCGATTTCAAGCATCTTCGTACATAGGTAGAGGTCACTCTTGAGTTCGCAACGTGAAATATTTTATCCCAATGTGTGCATTGATACGCCTTGAAACGTTAAATGTTTTTTCGATCGCTTCAGTATAGTCGACAATTTTATCGAGAGTACGAAAACGCCCTGTTGTCATGAGTTTTAGTGCTACGTAAATGTTCAGGGTGTGAAAAGACAGACAGACAGACAAACTCTTTATTACTCACACAACATAAATAAAAATAACAAATAAATACTACAAATAAGTGAATACAACCTTCCGGCAGAGGAGAAAACAAGAAAGAGAGAAAGAGTAGTATAACAGATAATAATATAAAAGACATGTATCGAAAGGCGCTACAAGATAGTGAAAAAAAAATAAGGAAAAAGTCTCATAGTTTTTGCGAAAATTGCGAAAAATCGCTAAAAATAGCGAAAAAGGGCACTTTTAAACATATTTGTAATACATTTTAAACTCTACAATCTGGAGATGTTCTTCATTTTCATTATTTGAAAAAAAAATACATATATATAATTCTCGGAGATATATGTTTTCCAAATGACGAATCGCGCGCAGTTTTTTAAGCACAGTAGCGAGGGCCGATTGTTATTCAAAGCAGTTGTAAGCAATCCATTTCGTTTCACACTTATTTGTGTTCCGCCGAAAAAAGTGCCTCGTCTGCGCAGGCTCTAAGGTCATAAGTGCGTTGCCGATACTGGTAACATAAAGAGGGAATTCCAAAAAAATAATGGATGAGTGGCAAGGATGCTTGCCTAACGTCTCAGGGGCCCCGGGTTCGATTCCCGGCGGGGTCAAGTTTGGAAATTTTAATGTAATTTTCAAAATTGACTCTGGTCTGGATTTGAAAAGTAGTGGTAGCACACTGCGTTTCGCAGTCATTTGGGCAGCCCGCCTGGCGGCAGTGACCACCCCCTTACAGAAGACCACCGTGAAATAACAGCATATACGTGCTGTTGTGTTTCGGTGAGAGAAGTGGACCGTCAGCCTGTCTGTCGACATAACAAAAAAAAAAAAAAAAAAACTTAAAATCCCATAATTTGGAAATTGGCTGTAGTGTACTAAACAGTATAGGTACATAATATCATTTTGGATATTTAAAAAGAAATCCCTTAATTTCTTTCATTATTAAATATTAGATACCGGCATCGAACATAACTGTCATGGGATCCAGTAGCACCGTTATTCACGGTCTACCTTCCGCTGGTGAAGAAGACATGGGCTGGTTAGCGTGCTGGGCGAGCAACGACGTGGGAAACCAGAGGGAACCCTGTCTCTTCAGGATCATGCCCGCTGGTCAGTAAACAAGGATTTCAATGTCTTGTTCATTGGCTCATTGAACTTGTTTTTTTAAAAACTTTATTTCCTACAGCTCTACCGGAACCACCAAATAATTGTGAGCTGGATAATGAAATTCTTCGATGCGAGCCGGGTCACGATGGTGGACTCCCCCAGAGATTTCTTCTGGAGGTACTGGAGGTACGGCATCACAGTGAGGTGCGGGAAGACAATGAAATCGCCACGTTGAACGACCAGGTGAGCGCGGCGCGAATGTGTTTTGCCGTGCTTGTGGTAACGCTCTTTCTTGTTTTACATAGAAAGAACGAAAGTGTGACTAAGAAATTGCCGACTTTCATACTAATTTTGCTATAATCCTCCACGTTATTTACTAATTAATATACTTAATTTCCATGTAGCTACAATATGGGCGTCTTCATGCGAGCCGTAAATAAATTCCTGCAGGGTCAGCAGCGCACATGTACCCCTCTGGTGTTGCTTGTGTTTTTAGGCGACGCTAACCACTTATCATCAAGTGGACCGTCAGCCTGCCTGCCACCCTTAATAATATAAAAAAAAATATTTCTAAAACGTATAGCTATATTAGACTGGCTTTGGTGATAGACTGGTGTTAAAACATTTATTGAATCTTTATTACTCATATCTTTTTGTCAGGGTGCAATTTTCTATTTTTATTTTTAACTGATCCTTCCGGATCAGTCCTTTTTTCTGGATGAAAGGTTCCCTATGTCCTTTGCTGTATGCCTGATAACGTGTATGCAAAATTTCATGATAATCGGTTGATATCATGAAATTTTGCATTTTTCCTGATAATTAGTTAAGGCGTGAAATAATAACAAAAACAAACAAAATAACGCTTTTATAGAGTATTTGCTTATAATAAATTAATAATTTTACAAAAGTGATAACGTTATAAGTATACCACCTATACTCTTTAGGTGTACTCTGAGTAAATGTGCTATCAGAGTTTAATGCATTTTATCATACAAAATAAAAGTGATTTAACAATTATTAAAATGTAATAGTTCATTTGAGTGGGTTAATTAATTAAAAGTTAGATTTATTCGTATGTGTGTGTTTAAGGGTGTATGTTGTGTGTTCGGTTGATGTCATTCTGATGGTATCATTTTGATAGTAAAAAATCTGTACCCACAAAAATTTTGTATTATATAATCTATAATTATATAATGTTTTTACTTATAATATTATTAATAAATTATATTAATCCACTGCACCTTTAGGAGAAATTCTCTTATTTCATTATTTCATTGTAGCCGCCTTGGGCTTAGCGATTTTTACGCCTATGATAAATATGATTTTCGTTATTTAAAAAAAAGGGAAAAATAAAAAGGCCTCTTTGACTTCGTTATTGTGTCTAGAAAGAATGGAAATTACAATATTTTAGGGAATGGGGAAAAGGGACCATTCAGAATAATGCAGAGATGACAGCTGGCGTAAATCGTCAATTTAGCTAGATCACGCTAGAGGGCGCTAAAGCGTGAACACCATATATGTATATATAACCACCCTCCCGAATTGCACCCAAGTCCCGGCCGAAACCGAGGCGCTGTCTGTGTGTAACATGAAACAAATTGTCCAAGTTAAATATTTTATTCTATATATTAAGCAGTTTTATCAAAACAGACATATTTGCATTTAATTATAAATTTCAGAAATAAATCTCATTGTTTAACAGTTAATGAACAGTTATTAACAGTTATTGAATTTAATTGTAGATAATTATGAATGTAATAACGTTGAAACCATAGAATTATATTCGAAACCTGTTGATATATTGGAATGGACTGCAATTAACAATAAATTAACTGTTTTATTTACTTTTGTCGATAACTTTTATTAATCATAATTTTTTATGTTGCCGCCTCAAGCTATTTGATGTTTGTAAGTGGCACTTAGAAGTTACTTAAATCCATTCACTCTTTGAAAACTTAAATACCAAAATTCAAAAGAATAAAATAAATTTCATTTATTTGAGTTGTACGAAATAAAAAAGAATCGTCGTGGTTTTAAATATTTAAAATCCAATATCGTGTCTCAGGGTATCTCCGGTAGGGGATTAACAGAAGCTGTGTACAAAGCTAGCAGTGATGCTCCTCAATTTTCACTCGATGCTTTGTCTCCTGGGCGGTATACATTGCTGGTTTATGCTGAAACACCCCGAGGGAGATCGCCTAGACCAGCAGCATTACACAGCGTGCCGATAAGAACTATTGACGATTTAGATCGACCTGGTGAGTTTCTTAAAAAGAAAATATATAATTTAAAAAGAAATATTCAGATACAATAATTTTTAGTAATGTATATTTTTAAATGAACATGTATTTATTTGTTCATTATAGGAAGAGAAGATATTTTTCTCAAATTCCTTTTATTTTTATTATAAGTGTTTAAACAGGTGGGCTAAGAAGACTGGAATAAGAAATTCTAAAAATATAAATAAATACTGATCAAATTGCTTATTAATATATTTATAAACCCCCGTAGCGGGCAGTCAGCGAGGGGCTTTACCTCTGAAGCACCCCATAACCTCTTCTCTGCAGGATTACTTACCACGGAGTGTGTCCACCTAACATTTCCACAAAAATCGGGCTTCCGTAGCAGCCCAAGAGACAGACTCCACCTCATTTTGTCGTCGCGGTAGAGTTACTAAACCGTGTGGCGAGGCCGGGTGTTTACTATTCCGAACAACTGAGGTTATCGGGTCTTCACTACCCTCCACAAAGCCAAGATTGCGGTACTCTGCCAGGCGGTCTTTCCATAGAGCTCCGTCTTCGCATGAATTGCGCAACATCCGAGAGGTTCCGACCGCTGCGACCTGCGCCGATCTTCGTGCACAGAACCGAGACCCATACCTCGGTTGGACGCACAAGGACGGTGCCGTCTCTCTCCAGCCAACGCCCACATAGGTCGAGTACGGATACTCGGCCCAGCAAGCGATGACTGGTGAAGCTCCAGCTACATTTGGAGCTTTCAGACTGATTCTCCGCCACGAGCTCCGATGATTGAAATCCGCTCGGAACACACTCGCGTGTGTTCCAGTCGCAATCCGACCGGCCAAGCAAAAGTCAGTGATTCCACCGACCCCTGCAACCGCTCAGATTACCGAAGGTTAAACCCTTCCACCGCGACAAGGTCCTAGGACACTTAGGAGAGGCTTCACCTTAACCTCTCATCCAATGGGCACGTTAAAACTTATCACCTCTATTTTCTCTTAGGTTCACTTCAGACAATGACGCCTATGCCTCCTCCGCCAACGTCGACAATCAGTGACAACAGCGTCGCGTTGCTTGTTGGTGCAGCCCTTTCATTGGTTCTGCTCACAATACTGACCACTCTGTGTGTGTCTTTGGTCGTCATGTGTAAGAAAAAGGGAAGAACACGACATAATGCAGATCAAAGGTATTTTAATTTATGCGGAAGCCTATAGGTTAACTACTTAGCAAAAGTTGGGAGACGCATTTCATATGATTCTATAGAAATAAGAACATTCGTATGTGGAAAGACCACATATCACATAACTTGCTAATAAAATGGGCCCGTTGGATGAGCCCGTTGGATGAGTGGTTAGGGTGCTTGCCTTAACGCTTTGTTCCAAGGTTCCCGGGTTCGATTCCCGGCAGGGTCAACTTTGAAAAATCAACTTTTCAAATTTGGCTCTGGTCTGGATTTGGAAAGTAGTGGCAGGACACACTGCGTTTCGCAGTCATTTTGACGGCCCATCTGGCGGCAGTAACCACCCCCTTACAGAAGACCACCGTAAAATAACAGCACGTGTGCTGTTGTGTTTCGGTGAGTGAGTAAGGGATGCCAGAGCCCGTTTCCCTATCCACTCCTAATACCTTATCCTTAATCCTACTGCAGTTGGCAGCGCACTTGCAGCAGTTTAGGCGTAACTTGTGTTATAGGCGACGGTAGCCACCTCAAGTGGACCGCCAGCCTGTCTGCCGACCTTAACATAAAAGAAAGGGATCATTTTATCCTAAAACACAAATGAGATAGATCTATGGAACAAAAATTCTTTAGAACATTTGTATTTACAAATCATTGAGGTTAGGAAAAATATATTTCTCAAATCTCGTCTTGTACCTTACTCAAAGCACCTTCTGATACAAAACAGAACTATCGCTTTTTTTTGTAAATGTGTTTAGCCAAGTATTAGATTTATTTCAATGGACTTCTATATGTCTTTCCATTTAGAATACCATTTAATTAATCTAAAGCTAACTTCTATGCTAAAATTAATAAGAAGTAATATTTGCAAGTTTGGATGTAGAAGATAATCTGCCAAAGTATTCATCGAGTTTGAAAAAAATAATAATCTTCCTTTAATATCAAGCTACATTATTTACTAGTGTTACCTATTAGTTTCCTATGAAACCTATTAAGTTTTCAATACGAAAACACAATATTTGTAAATCAAGTCAGAGAAGAATGATCTGGCGAGTTGCTTTATTCACATGCGTTGACGAAATTGTTTGATATAATATTTTAAACCAATAAATGAAAAAATCTGCCTCAAAGAGATCTACAAAAAGCCCGCTACCACGTAATACCTAAGTTTTATTTTATTTTGTAATAACTAATCTAGGTTTAAATAGTTTAACTTATTCCAATATTTAACTTATTCCATCAACACTAGTGTTACATATAGAGGTGGTATGGTTTTAGAGATGTCAAAAAATTAGTAACGCAGCGGACCCAAAAGCAAAGAGCAGTGGCATCATCATCGTTGTTGGTACTGATTGCAAAAAAATCCTTCCAGCACATTAACACGGCGCAACGTCGGCGTGTCCATGTATGGAGGTGACAGCACGTCTCCCGTTGTGCCTACAGTTGTCGTCAGGGGACATCGCGGTTCCAGAGTACTGGCCGCCAGATGGTCGGGGATGCTTGATGAAGCGCCGCTTGCTGTCCTTGCATTAGACACCAGACCTCATGGTAAATATTAATAATAAGAGATATTTTTATCTTAGTAAAATTTGCTGATTTTTATCCTTATAGATCCCTCTTAGGGTGTGGGCCTCATCCATTTTTTTCCAAAACTCCCTGTCTTACGCCTTTAGCATCTCTATAGTTTCTACTGAACATCATTCTGGCGACAATGACGGGCTCGTTGGATGAGTGGTTAGGGGTTGCCTTAGAGTGTTCGTCCGACCTCGCAACTTCACCAATAGCGGATGAGGAGGACGCCAAGAGGTTTAGTCGGTAGGTCAACCCCACTATCGTCTCGGGGCAGGAGTCCAACATACCACCGGTCTGTCCTCAGACCGGTGGGTATCCATGATGGATTCCTCTTGTAAAAAAAACGCTCTGTTCTAGGGTTCCTAGGTTCGATTCCTAACAGAGGCAACTTTGAAAAATGTACTTTTCAAATTTGGCTCTTGTCTGGATCTGGAAAGTAGTGGCAGAGCACACTGCGTTTCGCAGTCATTTGTGCAGCCCGACTGGCGACAGTGACCACCCCCTTACATAGACCACCATGAAATAACAGCACGTGTGCTGTTGTGTTTCGATGAGTGAGTAAGGTATGCCAGAGCCCATTTTCCTATCCTTAATCCTACTGTAGTCGGCAGTGCACTTGCAGTAGATATGGCGTTGCTAGTGTTATAGGCGACGATAAGTGAACCGTCAGCCCGTCTTCCGATCTTAACATAAAAAAAGAGAGAAAACCTGTTCACAATCAAATTAGAACCTTTTAACATTTAACTATTTATAAATGGATTTAGTTGTAAGATATCTAAAAAAATAATTTATTATTAGGGCTGCGGGTAGACGGTGGATCCAGGCTCCACCTGACCGGTCCTATTGGAAATTTTTGGGGGATGCATCAATTTATGAATGATGATATCTCCATAAATTATCTATGGAAATTAAAAAGTAATGTTAGAAATTCTTTAGCATATTCATGCTGTCAAGAGTTATCTCCAATATATGAGTTCCTACATATGATTGGTAATGGCTTATGAGGTCCATGTCTTTAAATAAAAGACTCATCCTTGTCCGTGGTTCAAATAATTAACACTAGTTTATTTTTGACATTTATTCCAAATTTCCGATATAATTATATTCCTATGTACTATAATTTTTTTCTTTTTTTTTTTATAATTTTTTGATATATATTTTATTTTTCTAATTTTATTGCCGGGATGCTACTTTGACTTTTATTGGCGTAGGCTGTGCCTCCTTTAATTGCGGCGGCATCTGCTATGTTATTTTTTTTGTCCCTTGCTGAGTGTTTTTGTTCGGTGCCTGCCTCGTTGGAGGCCATGTAATAATAAATAAATAAATAAATATAGAACGTCAAATGAAGTGTCAAATGAATTTAAACATTGTTGTAATTATAGAGTAAAAAGAAACGAATCTGCTAGTACAAAAAGCACCGTAGTTATGAAGTAGACGACAAACTCTATAAAATTAACTCGGTACTTCATTAATATTAACAACTTGTTTCAGCTGACACCGACTCGAGTCTTAGCGAAGGGGAACATCAAGAAACCAGACTTACTACTTCGAGGCAGGTTGACGATAACGAAACACAAACCGACTCTTAGTGAAACTTTCAGATTTATACAGTTGAAGAGAACGGTCTCCTTTGATGGAGTTTTTGTGGGAAGTAACTTTATTTTCCCTGAAGTGAGGTTGACTACATTAAAGGTTTTAATTATTCACATAGATATTAAAACAAAAATATGACAGAAAATAGTAAAGATATTAGTGCCCTAGAAGCAGGGCCGGATTAATCATGTCAGGGCCCATAGGAAATCGTCTCAGGGATACTTAACCATTTTATAATTTCCTCAACTATGCAATTCTATTTATAATTGCGCTCTTTTTACTACACCACCAAGACATCACAATGCTATCTTCTTCTTCTTCTTCTTCTCAGTCGTATTCTTCAGTGCTGAAGCTCATGTCCAGTGCTGAAAGTCATTCGTGCACTACACGCCTCCACTCTGTCCGGTCCTCAGCTTCTCTCAGGACGAGTGTTACGAGCTATCACCCTTAACACCCTTTATAAAATTCTAAGTTTTTAAACGTCTAGTCTCTTGTCTCTTAAAATCGTCGCTATAAATGTGTACAATATCTTGAAATACGTTCCGAAATGTACTGAATTATGACAAAGTAGTAAAAAAAACAGGGCATTAATATTGTTATTAAAAAGTACAAAATCTTTTAATTTAATTTTCATTCAAAATGTTTTGTTCTATATTTTTTATTGAGCTCGGGTCCCTAGGCAGTTGCCTACACCGCCTAATGGATAATCCGGACCTGCTTAGAAGGTTTAGTCTAGACTAATGTAACGCCTGCGATATTTGAATAGCAAATTTATGCTTAACCAATTATTTTTAACAAAATTTTTAACAATATTTCAGGCGTAACAAACTCTTACGCTATTTTAATTGCTGCTTTAAAACTATGATGAACACCAATGAATTGTAAATTTATTTTTACAAAAACCATTCAAATAAAATTTGAAAAAGCGATTCACTAAAAAATATATTTAAGATAAACTTGATATATTTAAGAATGGTTGATTCTTAAATATATCAAGTTTAAGAATTTAAGAACTTGATATATTTAAGAATATTTAAGAATGGGTTATCTTAAATATATATTTTTTTTAGCAAAAAGCAAATGGTATCGAATTTTCTTATTAAGAGAATAGGTACATACTTATTCAAGAAAAAAATATTTGAAAGTTTTCAAAGTCTCGGCCATAGCTCTTTATATATTATGTGGCACGAAGCCAACAAATAAATGAAGTGTAAGCATGATGCAGTATTATTTCCGTGATAAATGTTTGTGAATGTGACATTGTTAATATAAGAGCTGAATATTGTCGATTCTATAGAATACGCGTAATTTTTTAAGTTACCTATTTGAATTTTTAAGAAAAAATTGCACCACAAAATAGAAGAATGCACATTTTATTTTTCTCTACAGAGAGCAGTACTTATAGTATTTATCAAAAAACACTGGAAGAGTTTTCGACTCCTCCAATTTTAGTACCTACAATTTGTTTGGTCATGTGCAGGAAGAAAATCGGATTGGACAATAAAAGGAGAAATCCCGTTTCCCATACAAGCCTGGGCTATGACTGTACAGGACTGGGAATTGGTCTGTAATTAAGACATTGAAAAAGATTGGGTGAGCCCTATCTTCACAATTATTATCAGCAATGGCCAATTTTGTAAATAAATCGTACAATGTGCACATTTGAGGTCATGTCTTGGATGCGTGTTACGTTTTCTGATACGATGGGAATCATAATTGCAATGATATAATGTCATAAATGTCTTCTTGTAACATTTTATGTCAAATTTGGCTTATTTTATGTCAAATGTGGCATTTTATGTCAAAATAACATTGGCATATTATACAAAAATAGTCAAAGATGTTGTATTAGTCTGTACCTAAAAATAGTCGTAGTCGTAGCGTAGCACGTACAAAACACAATGCAGGCACAGAATATATAAAAGTAAAGTACCTACTTTTAGCTAACACAAAAATTAATTGGTAAATATTTTCATAACTATTATGATTATTGCATTTTATTTACGTCCCGCTCATCGAATGCACCGTTAATGTTATGCCAATTGACAAGTATTTTTATAGAAACAAAATTAGTAAATTATTTTGATTCCAATATTCAAACACACTAAAGAGTATAGAATACACTGATACACAAAGCAGTAGCATTGTGCGTTTATGAAAAAAAACCAAATTCATGTAGATACTTCTTGCGGTTGGCCATTGTTAATGAGGCTAAATTTTAGCTGGGCTAATTAAAAAAAAGTGAGATTGTACATTCATAGACCAAAACGGGTGTTCTCCTTTATGAGTTTTATAATGCTGCATTTATAAAACTTAATGAGAAAAAAATTAAAGAAAAAAAAAAGACAAGATTTTACCTAAAATAGCCATGACAGAATAGGGTATTTCACAGATTTTAGGAAAATATCTCAATTTGTTCATTATATCATGATACACTTGCAATTTGATTGATTCTTTCTGAATTGCTTCATTTTCTACGAAAATTACAATCAAAGTTTAAATTATAAATAAGACAGCCAAAACGCTAAAGACGCCATACATGTGGGTCACGTGATATCAATACGTCACTTGCTTGCAAACAAACATTTAGCTGTCAAATCGTAGTACGCTCATGTATGTAAGCATCGACTGTAAACAAAGCAAATGACGCAACTCTATATGCCACCAGTCGCGTACGTTTTTAATCACATGAAAATTTAATGATTTTAATAATGATTTCTTATGAAAATCGTACATATTTTTAAATACTGTGTTAGTTAATTTGGTTTAAAAAAAGATTTAAAGTTAGTCTAGTAACAATTTGTTTCATATTTTCATTTTAGTCAAATACCGTCCTATTTACTGAATTCATTTATTGTGCATCTTCTATTTTGTCTTTAATGTTTGAATTGGAATGTCTTTGCAATGGTATAGAAATTATAAAAGTAACTTGTGTTATAAAAATAAGTATGCGAATGTATTCCTTATAAAAACATTAACTAGAACCATTTTTTTTTTATATATAAAATTTAGCCATATTATTTTATTAAATACTTATAAATATTACCTTTCACTTTAATATTTTATACGGGTATTAATTTAAAGACAAAATATGTATCGTTTAAGTGATACCGGACAGCTACTCCAAAAGTATATGGGATATATACTACCTACTTAGTTATATGGGCAAAATTCTCATGACTTAACTAGTGCTAATACTAATACTTATTATCAATGCGGAAGTTTGTGAGGGTGTATAAATGTTTGTTCCTGAATAACGCAAAAACGGTTGAACCGATTTGGATATAACTTTGTGAACGGATAGTTTATTGCCTTGATTAACATAAAGGATACTTTTTATCCTGGAAAAATATTACGAACCCGAGGGATCGTCTAAAATAAAAATAAAAATAAAAATAGCGGCGAAAAATAAAAATTGCCAAGGTAATATCAGTATGCCAAATATCATCCTAAACCGTTTTTACGTTATCGAGGATCAAACATCAATGCATCCTTAAAAAAAAATATTATGTTGCTTCTTTTCATAAATATTGTTGTTAATTTATTAGTATTCTTTGATAATTTATTAATCACTTAGCACTTTTGGTAAAATGAAGAGTTCTCAGTGTGTATTTATGAAATCCTTCCTAACTCTGTATAATTTAGTTTTTCTTTTATTTTCATGATAAATTCGGCAGATTCTTATGATAGCCCACTTGAAAGAAGTTGGGTAGTCACATATAACCTCAAGCAATGCCTAAGGGACAAGGCGATGACCGTTCAAGCATCCCTTACTCATGTACCAAAATATAATCATACAAAATATGTATATCATTGTGGCCCCCTGTAAGAGGATTGTTGCTTCTTCAAGACAAGTCTCCCAGTTTATGATTGCAGAAAGCAGTGTTCCTTATCTACTGAATCGGTGTTTGAACTATTTATATATTTTAGAAACTGTTATTGGAAAAAAATACAAAAAAAATGTATTTCTCAAATAAAATATCAACATTAAACAAAAAAGGTTTCAGTCATGAGAATGTGGCCTTAAATTAATCTCACCGAATTTAACTTTTAATAAACAAAAGCCATCAAAATGTATGTTTTATTATATAATAGTTATATTATATCATAAGTTTACTAGAAGTGCCTACCTTAAGACCAAAGTATAGTAAGATTAATAAAAATGATAAAAATAAATTATAGAACAAAAAAAATGTAATACGTTTTAGTATGACATTGTTATTATGGGAATAAAAATAATTAACATTTGTATTTGTGGTTTTATTAAAAACTAGCTGAGCCCGCAACTTCGTACGAGTGGTATTCAGTATAGCGCGTAGCGAGCCCGTTGGATGAGTAGTTAGGGTGCTTGTCTTAACGCTCTGTTCTAGGGTTCCAGGGTTCGATTCCTGGCAAGGTCAACTTTGAAAAATCAACTTTTCAAATTTGGCTTTGGTCTGGATATTAAAAGTAGTGGCAGGGCACACTGCGTTTCGCAGTCATTTTGGCAGTCCGTCTGGCGGCAGTAACCACCCCCTAACAGAAAACCACCGTGAAATAACAGCACGTGTGCTGTTGTGTTTCGGTGAGTGAGTGAGGGATGCCAGAGCCCATTTCCCTATCCACTCCTAATCCCTTATCCTTAATCCTACTGCAGTCGGCAGCGCACTTGCAGCAGTTTAGGCGTTGCTTGTGTTATAGGCGACGGTAGCCACTTACCATCAAGTGGACCGTCAGCCTGTCTGCCAACCTTAAAATAAAAAAATAAAATAAAAACTTGAATGAAACAAACACCAAATGTTATGGGAATTTATGCTACAATACATCACTGAAAACCTTATTCAAATCCGTTAAACCGTTTCTGAGATTAGCGTGCACAAACGCACAGACAAACAGACGAAAATTCTAAAAACTATTTTTTATTTATATATACATATATATATAAACATATCTTTGGGCTATCTTTGTTATCTTTGGTATATATATTGTTTAGACCGTTTTACATAAGATTTAGTAAGAGTAAATATGGCAGTAATACACCGGTCTCTTGTGCCTTGCGATTTTATAATGAAATATTTCACAAGTGTGACATCGACATTTTTTCTTATAAAATTAGACAATTTAAAAGGGCTATAAAGGATAAGGGACAAGGCAATAGATGAAAAGGCTCTGTCGTTTCATAAGAAGCAGTTATTACACCGGGATCTTCAGCAAACGCTGGTCACTGCCCAGCGCAAAACTATTAACATGAAAATCTGAAAAGTGTCTTTCAATTCATCAACTCATAAACCGAGCTCATATAACCCAAATCTTTTCAAGGTTCGAGTGAATAGGCATCTTCAGAAGATGAGCTCGGCCTCATCCTTCCTACATGGATAGATGCTGGTCAAGAGCAAACCCATCTTTAATAAAAATAACAAAAAAAAAACACTGCACATAAAATATATAATATCATTTTATAGGGATGCAAGCTGTAGATACTTTGAAAGTATTATTTTACCGAGGCTTGGCGGACTTTGCATGTCTTTGAAGATTATTAATCGTCCGAGACACGCAGCCTTCTGCGCGACATTTCACTTTATTGCACAGACAATGACAAATTATTTGTAATCCGTGCATGAGTTCCAAAATCCACATCTCCAGACTTCACAAGACTTCTGATGAGTACCACCGTGTCTTTAGTGGAGCTGCATTCACAAGTTTTAGTCTTATATTAATCGGTTGGAAACATATTTTTTTATGATATTTCTTCTGTTTCTTATACAGAATCCTTGCAAATTGCTAATGCACAGAAACCTTGCCATGTGACGTCATCTGCTACTACACGTCTCCCCAGCCAGTGTTGTTAACGATGCTGAGTGTGTCACAAGATTACGTGACCAAAATGGCGGCTAGTCGCATTAGCAAGTTGTTTATAAAGCATAATTTAAGGTCTGACAAGATTTGTCAACATTTCTAACCCTAGACCCTAGTTAGTTTTCGAGACCCTAGTTATTTTAGAGGTGTACTTCAAGAAGAATTAATTCTGCCGAACTTGAAAAGAAAATGTCGGATAAATAACGCTCCATTAAATAAATCTACACCACCATGAAATAAGAGCTCATCTGTTGGTGTGTTGCGACGGTAACCACAAGTGGACAGACACTGTGCACGTAAAACTGCTAGAACAATTAAAACATTTTCAGGGATGAAACTATTTCTAAGATGATTCCATCTAACTATGGCTTTCTTCAAGCGTGTCGTAAACAAATTCCTGTAAGATCGACAATTCACTTATACAACTCCCCTAATGTTGGCGACAGTAACGACCCATCATCATATGAACCGTCAGTCTACCTGCCACCCTTTACAATATAAAAAAAATACTTAGTAGCAAACCTAATAGCATAACATGTTTTACAAGCAAATTAAAAAAAACAAAATTTTTTAGATTGCCCATTACTATTGGTGTGGCGGTGTGTAAATAACCACTATCCTAGGACGTGTGCGGAAGCGGCTTTAGGGTCTCCTGTGGATTCGCTGGCGTTTCACATAAAATTAAGAGCGATTGAGTAAAAGTACCTGCTCGACAGATGCATCCAGGTCCAGGTGTCCTCCAGATAAGAAACTTCAGTTCGGCGCCAGTCACCAACACAAATTATTGTCCACAATGAAACACTCTTTTAAGATTATAGTACGTTGCTAGATTTATAAAGCGTTTTAAGTAAATATTTTTTTATAAGCGAGGCGAGTGCAGAACACTAGGCGTGGGCGGGGGTTTCATCCCTTCGTGGTCGATGTATCTCGATCACGCACGAAGCGTTTCAGTTCCACCTTCCTTGTTCGGACTGCTAAGGAGTGGAACTCATTGCCTGCGTCTGTGTTCCCACAGAACTACAACCTCGGGGTCTTCAAAACCAGGGTAAATGGGCATTTACTGGGTAAGCGTGGTCCACCTTCGGCCACATCTACACCTCCCACCATGGTCAAGCTCTACCCTGATCTAATAAAAAAAAAAAAAAAAAAAAGAGCGGGGTCGCGTCCGCAATGGACGGCGACAACCAAACTACTGCTGCCATCTCTCGCCCGAAACTGCGAGAAGGCCAGCACTAAACACAGAATTAAAGCTTATAAACATGATCATACAACTCAAATGTTTGCGTGTAACATCTATGAGAAATATCTTGTAAACAATTTATAGCGATTTTAATATAAAATACTCTAGAAACTAATATATTTAAAGTTGAGGTACGTCATTAGAGTAAATTCTTAGTATTGCAAGCTTGTAACGTGTTGTAGATTAAACCACTCTAAACAGTTAACCGAAACTTTAACGACACAGCACTTAACCAGAGTTTATATTGTTGCATCTAGTTTACGGCTTAAATTTACGTCGCACTCATTGGTGTTACCTTGTTTAGCGTTACTTTTTAAATTAAAATTTAAAACGTTTACTTTATGATTTCTTTTTGTATACTTGTATATTGAATTTTGTATATAATTTATCACTTTTGTAAGGTATACGTTGCTATGTCGTTGGAAGGCTTTTAGCCTCCGACACCACCCGATAAATTGATACCTTTGCAAAAAAGATCCAGTAATGGATGGATTGTAACCAATTATTTGTGTAGGTGTGAGACGCTCTCTGCTCATTAGGAGTCCCGAGAAATTATATAATAACACCCAATTGATTGAACCTACAGAATTATGTTTAATATAACTAAGGCAAGTCATTGTGAATAATAAAATTTTGTTATGCCTTTTATGCTTTTTTTATGTTAAGATCTGTAGACAGGTTGATGGTAGATGGTTACCGTCGCTTAAAATACAAGCAACGCCACAGCTGCTGCACATGCGCTGCTGGGCTCTGGCATCCCTTACTCATTCACCTAAACACAACAGCACACGTGCTGTTATTTCACGGTGGTCTTCTGTAAGGGGGTGGTCACTGCCGCCAGATGGGATGCCCAAATGACTTCGAAAAGCAGTGTGCCCTGCCACTGCTTTCCAGATTCAGACCAGAGCCACATTTGAAAAGTTTATTTTTCAAAGTTAAACCTACTGGGAATCGAATCCGGTAACCCTAGAACCGAACGTTAAAAGTATATGTGCTCTTGACGTCTCTAAAATAAAATAAAATAAATCTATCATTATAGACAGAAAATATTTATTTTTCATAATTTTAATTTTCACTTTACATATCTTAAGATATAGTCAGAGTCATTTCTTAAGATATGTATATTCAATGTGTTAGTGTTAAGATATAAGTATTTTAAGTAGTGGTAGGGCACACTGCGTTTCGCAGTCATTTGGGCAGCCCGCCTGACGGCAGTGACCACCCCCTTACAGAAGACCACCGTGAAATAACAGCATATACGTGCTGTTGTGTTTCGGTGAATGAGTAAGGGATGCCATAGCCCATTTCCTTATCCCCTCCTAATCCCTTATCCTTAATCCTACTGTAGTCGGCAGCGCACTTGCAGCACCTGTAGCGTTACTTGTGTTATAGGCGACGGTAGCCACCTACCATCAAGTGGACCGTCAGCCTGTCTGTCGACATAACATAAAAAAAAAGTATTATCGAAATCTGGCTTTTTCGTATAATGTGTAAAAGTATACCTACTTTTGTAATATTCACAAAAAAAGTTTACCTGAAAAATTTTACATGAAGGTTTATTTCCAAAAAAGTATTTTTTTTAAACTTAGGTTTGCTATAAGTAAACTTACTCTTTTAAATATGGAAATTTAATAGTTCATTTTATTAGCATATTTTGTTATAAGGTCGTAGTTCGACAAATACTGTTCATAATCACTTAGCAATTGTTTTATACAATAGATAAGATAGTGAACTATTCACTAAGGGCAAACTATTGGAAACTCCCAATCAGCACATAGCAGATTTTGGTTTGACAAGACGATACGCGGGTCAATCGTTGGTAGGTAAAAGTAGGTAGGTAATTTCAATATTACTTCGTTTGCTGCCGTGTTGGAGACGGAATTAAATTACATATTATACTTAAGGCGACGCCAGCCCCTAATGATAAAAAATCCACTTATTTGTAACCGTTTTCCTTTTAAATTATCATAATAATTATAATTTTAAAAATACTCAAATCATCTGCAGGATATATGAAAGGGGATCGTCATAATTATATTTTAAATTATATTTAATTATATATATATAAATTACTAATTTGCGGTCTAATATCGATGTTGTAACCGTGCGATTTGCTTAATAATCAATATTTTAAATAGCTAATTCTTAAGATAAATTTTAAGATCCACTATCTGAAGGCTCATCAAAAGAAAAATTTGAATTATACTTTATTTAATTTTTAAATAGATATTTCCGAGATTTGCAAGTAGCGACTCCCCCTCAGCAGTCCCGTCAATTCACTACAGAACGAGTTTTGCGGTTGGAGTCGCCTTAATGTAATTGCCATAATAATATACTGTAATAGGTTTTAGGAAAATATCTCAAATTGTTCATACATTTTTGCAATTTGATTAACTCTATGTGAATATCTCTATTTTCTATGACAACCACCATTAAAGTTTAAATGAATAAAAAGTCTCCAAAACGCTAAAAACGTCATACATGCCTAAAAAAACAGTACCGTCACACCAGAATAAGCCAATCCCACAGGTGACAAACATGAAAATTATTATAATCATACATTATTTTGCTATTTTAAAGGAACTTGTTGGGTTAATGGTGTAAAATAATAATAGTTTGATCCATATTTTCATTGTAGGCAACATTTTTAGGGAACATAACATAAACAACTTCGATTTATAAACACACGAATGGTAGTATTAGTACAAGAGCCTTAAAGATTTCCACGAGACGACAGATTCAGCAAACATACGACTAAATAAACCTGCTTAATATCCAACTCTATACATAAAGCCCTGCCATTCTTACCTCATAAAAAAGGGATATTTCCCCCTAATAAACCATACCATGAACAAAATACAGTCGGTAATTTAATTGAATTACCTGTAACTTATGTTGCAGGCGTTAGAGTTCATTTTTCAACGTTTCAACGGAGCGTAATATGTTTGTTGACTGGTCCTCTAACATCTCCTAATTCCGCTATAAAAATATGACGCACTTTTGTTTATTGCTAGCTAAAGTTAATAACTTCGTAAGAGAAATATGCAAGTTCGCCGAATATTCTAAACATACAAGATAATAAATTTTGTAAAAACAAAATAAAGGCGAAAACAGTGCTTTCAGAGAAATAGATCTGATCTGAATGACTTTCTATAATAAACGTATCTGCCATGTTTTTCACACTGGCAGGGAACACCGAATTATGTAGCCATTAAGTGACCAATGGCTTTAGAAGTGCTCGTCGCAACTTCACCAATAGCGGATGAGTAGGACGCCAAGAGGTTTAATCGGTAGGTCTACCCCACTACCATCTCGGGGCAGGAGTCCGACATAACCCACCGGTCTGTCCCCAGACGGGTGGGTATCCATGATGGATTCCTCTTGTAAAAAAAAGGGTGCTTGCCTTAACGCTCTGTTCTAGGGTTCTCGAGTTCGATTCCCGGCAGGGTCAACTTTAAAAAATGATCTTTTCAAATTTGGCTCTGGTCTAGAGCTGTAAAGTAATGGCAGGGCACACTGCGTTTCGCGGTCATTTGGAAAGCCCGTCTGGAGGCAGTGACCACCCCCTTACAAAAGACCACCGTAAAATAGCAGCACGTATGCTGTTGTGTTTCGATGAGTGAGTAAGGGATGCCAGAGCCCATTTCCCTATTCCTTCCTAATCCCTTGTCCTTAATCCTATTGCAATCAGCAGCGCACTTGCAGCAGCTTTGGCGTTGCTTGAGTTATGGCGACGATAGTCACCTACCATCGAGAGGACCGTCAGCCTGTCTGCCGATCTTAAAATTAAAAAAAAATTGTGAATTAAAACCCTATTTTCCTAATCTTTTTTTTTTATTAAAGATGGATTTGCTCTTGACCAGCATCTATCCATGTAGGAAGGATGAGGCCGACGATGGAGCGAGCTCACCCAGAAGATGCCTATTCACTCGAACCTTGAAATGATTTGGGTTGCATGAGCTCGGAAATACAGACGCCGGCAGGGAGTTCCAATCCTTAGCATTAGAAAAGATGTTTGAAAGCACTTGGTCCGAATTAGAGGGATTTCGACAAGGTGAGGATGGTAACCAGCCGTACGTCTGCATGTCCGATAGAAGAAAGGGGAAGGCGGTATGATCCCATGCAGCTCTCGAGCACCCTCTCCGAAGTACATCTTATAGAATACACACAGACAGGCAACTTTGCGTCTATGTGCCAGGCTCTGCAGCTTAGTTCTTATTAGTGTATCATCACCTATGAACCTCCTAGTTCTGCGATCCACGAGTCGAGTGCAGCAAGTTGGTATTTTGCTGAGCCATACTAAAGGTGACAGCAATACTCCATGCAAGATCGGACTTGTGCCTTGTGCAAAGAGAGGAGCTGTCCAGGTGTGAAGTTATAATAGTTTTTAATAACATCGACCGATCCCAGCAGTGGAAAATGCTCATAGACATGGCTTTTCTGCATGAAGAAAACCTCGTGAAAGTGAAAAAGAAAAATTACGCAGGTAAGTATTGTGCTACAAGGATCTTTTGGCTACAACGCCGCCATCTTTATTAAGTATTATCTGTGTATTCTTTGTCGCAAATAAAATTTATTCTTATTCTTATTCTTATTCTTATTCTTATTCTTATTCTTATTCTTATTCTTATTCTTATTCTTATTCTTATTCTTATTCTTATTCTTATTCTTATTCTTATTCTTATTCTTATTCTTATTCTTATTCTTATTCTTATTCTTATTCTTATTCTTATTCTTATTCTTATTCTTATTCTTATTCTTATTCTTATAAAAAACTAGCTACTGCACGAGACTTCGTCCGCGTCTCTTTATAAAATATTATTCGTGGAAAACGGCAATTTTGTATGGAAGGGTGGGTGTAGATAAAGAAGGTAGCCTATGTAACTCGCTGATAATGTAGCGTTCTATAGGTGAAAGAATTTTTAAAATTGGTTCAGTAGTCTTTGAGTTTATTCATTACAAACATACATTTGTATGGAGGAGGTAAAGGGGGAGATGGGGGGGAGGGTGAGTACTGAGTAGCCTATGTTACTCGTTGATAATTTAATTTTTTATAGGTGAAAGGTTTTTTAAAATCGGTCCGGTAGCTTTTGAATTTATTCATTACAAACATACAAAAATACATACATACAAATCTTTTCTCAGCATTATTAGTATAGAAGCATAGATCACATAATGATCGAGAGACAATATTAGGTTTTCTATTAGTTTTGGAAATTTTGTGCCTTTATTTCAATGAAAATATGAACAGGTGGTGCTCAAGATGAGAGTTTTTTTTTTACGATTTATATTAAGGCTCCGTACAAAGCAAAAAATATTTCACCGCATAAGCGATTGTGACTGATCATGTGAAAAAATGCCCATTGAAGTATGCATAACATGAAACGCATTTCGCGCAATAAAATTGTTATAAGTGCCAAAAGTATTAAATATTAATTACTCGTAAACTACAATGTCAAATGCAAAATTAATTCTCAAAGCCCTAAATTTGTAATAATTTGTAATAACTAATATTTTTTTAGGTTTGTAATATGTGTCATTTTGAAAATAAAACAAAAAACGATAAAAATGAGAGGTAATTTGGTGATTTTTTTCTATCGAGAAAATTTCATCATATAAAATTTTCTTTTCCACATTTCACTTTTATTTATAATGTATTAATCTATATATAAATATTTTCTTATTTGAACTTTACAAACTTAGATAAAATAAAATTCTAGGATTAGCTATTTCTCTTTATACGCGCTCTTAAGGTGGAGACAAACGCTAAATACTAAAAATATCCATTCTTTAATGAAGATGTTACAAGAAATAGACAAGACAATTGCTTTAAAAATATATATATTATACTTAAACATGTGAAGAACCAATTGTATTAATTAGAATCCACAAGAAAAGTTAGAACACAAGAAGAATTTGACTTTTAATGAAAATTCTCTCGAGAACGGCTTATTGCGCGCATATGAATCCTGAACCTATTTAATAAGTTAATGTCAGTTTAAAAAATTGTATTAATAATTTTTTTTTTATTCTAATGGTAAAAACAAAAAAAAACACCATTTCTAGGCTTGTTGAAATGTCTCCGCCGCCAGCGAGTTCTATTGTAAATGTCATTTGCCTAAGTGAAGTCCTTAACTAGTAACTACATTATTTCATAACCATCCCGCTTTTAAATGCCATCAAAGTGTCAAATTAATTGTAGCATTGTAGCTAGAATTAGCCGACGAGGTTATCGCCATCTTAATCGAACTTTAATCTGTAAGGATCAAGAGATTATGTTTTCCACGCGATAAAATAAAACCTATTACTAGAGACTGGCTTTAGCGAAGATTACATTGGCAATTTAGCTATAATGTTTGGCCTTTGTGTAAGATCATAATTGTGTTACATCAACGTGAATTAGATAATGGAAGCGAATAAGGCTTACAAATTCGGTTCGAGACAAATTCTCGATTGCACCAGTTTAGCCGACAGCGAATTGTCAGCTAGCAGGGAACCGCAGCCAATCTTTCTGCAGCATAAAATTAATGGACGTTATCATAAAATAACTAGTTACTTTAAAATAAAAGAAATCCTAAGAGTTTTCCAGTTATTATTTTCTTCGTTTTATCATCATCATAAAACGATCATCAGGCCACTGGCGTCTACTGTGTGACATTGTTTTATTTATACATTTACCTAATTAACCTTACAAATATTATAAAAATCTTAATAACTCCAGATGATCCCATAGCAAAATGCGTCCAAATATGCCGCTCCCCAAAGAAGACATCGTTTCTTTAGTCCACTGTTTTTTTTTTTTTTTAATGAAATCGAGGTAGCGCTTGACCACTATCTCACCTGATGTGAGGTGCAGATGTGGCCGAAGGTGGACCACGCTTACCTAGTAAATGCCCATTTACCCTAGTTTTGAAGACCCCGAGGTTGTAGTTCTGTGGGAACACAGACGCAGGCAATGAGTTCCACTCCTTATCATTCGGTCTCATCACATGACCCAATTCCATTTTTATCCTATGTATGAATTTTAAACTTAGAAAGCTCTTTTCAATTATTATCTGGGTAACTTTTATTTTTCTATAATTTTTTGCAAGAACTTAGCTCCGTGCCCCATATACTCGTATAAATACCATTGTACATGGGCCAATGGACATAGACAGAAGGCTATAGGGCATAGGCCCTTTAATTGAACCCCATCAAATTCGTTCCCCCGCCCTGCGCAACCATTCAGTGTCAACCGCTATATATATGCTGACCTATTTTATCTTTAAAAAAATATATGTGTAATAATTGTTTTCTTAATTGAGTAACTTTAATTTTGAACTTAACTAAAATAAGATAAGGATTAAATTACTGCCCGTCTTTAAATTTTTACTTGCACA
Source organism: Bembecia ichneumoniformis (assembly GCA_910589475.2). Lineage (NCBI taxonomy): Eukaryota > Metazoa > Arthropoda > Insecta > Lepidoptera > Sesiidae > Bembecia > Bembecia ichneumoniformis. Next base: position 1,473,391 of record OU342537.1, on the reverse strand, counting down.
AGATTGCAGTAAACCGCAGCCGGCGAACTGTCGGCGTTAGATACACTATTCTAGGTTCATAAAATCGAGTAAAATCAGTGTTAGATATTCGTCTGATTTTAAAGCATCAGTTTAATTCATTAAAACATTTATTGGGTGGTTGTAACAAATATTCTAATTAAATAAACATGATCTTTATTAATAGCCTATTAGCTATTAATAAAGATTATACCTAGTTGATTGAATGACAGTCTGCCTACAAAGGAATAGTTTGGAATTGTTGTCGCTTGTGTGAGTTTACTATTGTTTACAAGTGATGGTAACTTCCCACCATCAAGTTGACCTGCCTGAACTAGGCTGGTAGATATAGAAGTGAAAACCCTGTGCCCGAAAGTGGGACTGTTAGAACACTTTCTGAGGAAAAAGAACTACTATACTCTTTCATTGATCTCCGCTATATGGACGTTTCATCGAAGTATTAGTGTGGATTTCTAGTATTAGCGTACTTTTAGTGGAGTTCAATAATTCTGTAGTTTTCTACTACACGCAAGCAATCGGTGCTATTGTTTTTTCATCGTCTCGTCATGTGAAGTGTGATTGTAATTGAGAAGTCTATACCTACATATAATAAAATCGTAAACGAGTCGTGTCTGTAAATTAAATATTTTTTCAAAAAAACATTTATACACATTGTACTTAATATGTTACTGAGGTTAAATATCTCAGAAAAATGAAAACTGTAAAAGGTAAAAAAATAAAATGATCTTCTTCCACTGGTGGCAACTGGTTTCATTGAGAAATAAGGAGAATCCCTGGGAATAAAGATTCCATGCAATTCCCGCCATCGAGCGCGATCATAAGGAAAACATCTCTATGATATAAATATTGGCAAACATCTCATATTTCTAATAAACTTTAAAAAAATTAATCAAAATTGCAAGAAAAATAACACCGAGATGTATATATAATGTTTTTAAAACATTCAATTCAAAAACTTAATCGCAACACAGACATAAATAACAATGGAATAACCAAACATTATTAAAAAAAAGAGATTATAAAATTGAGGTATTTTTGGAAATTTGACAAGATCCTACTTTTTTATATATAGAAGACGGGAAGTCGAGTGTCCACTTGGCGGTGGGTGGCTTCCATCAGCTTTTACCATAAGTAACGCCATAAAGGTTGCAAGAGGGCTTTCCACCTTGATGGGATAAAAGATAAGGGGGTAAATATATGCTCGCCCAAACATAACAGCACACGTAAATATCGTGCAGTTATTTCACAGTGCCCTTTTATAAGACATGGTTACTGACGCCAGCCTGGCTCCCAAGTTACGATGCTAGCAAGTCATGTGGCAAAAGTCCATTGAAGCTCAGCTCATCTGGCAGCAGTAAGCATTTTCTTACAAACAACAACCTTGAAAATTATAGTACTTGTGATATTTGTGTTTCGATGCGCAGTGCGCGAGTAGGAACTGCTGGGGGCCTAGCCAAGATGCAAACTATTGCAAACGCTTCCTTTGCGTACTTACGAAACGAAAGAAAGAAACCCCGGTGATTGGTTGTTGTAACAGTTGTAACTTCAACAACCAATCACCGGGCTTTATTTCTTTCGTTTTGTAAGTACGCAAAGGAAGCTTTTGCAACAGTTTGCATCTTGGCTAGGCCCCCTGGAGACCAATATTCTCGCCTTGTAACCCTGAATCCCATTAGGTTTTACAGGCTTTTATCTTTCAGCGTTGACATTCGATCCGTTTGAAGCACTTTATCATAGAAAATAGTTGTAAAATTTAGTTTCAAGATTATACGCGTTCTGTTCGTTATTTACAGCATCTCTGTTGAGGACAAACTCATTATAAAACACCCTATCCAAACAGACGACAGATCTCGTTCCTCGCAGATAAATAACTTGGTCAAAACAAATATGTCTGAGGGCAAGCTGAAAGTAAACATAAGGGTAATAACGTCGCCCAACCAGAACCAACATGGTCCGAGAAAAATTAAGATTTAGATTACGTTTGGGACAACATTACGTTGTTTTCTCGTCTTCCAGATTGTTTATTTCAAATAAACATGATAAAACAATACAGTTTCACGTTTCGGCTAATGTACGTCGTACCAAATGTTAATCATAATGTTAGTGATTATTTCAAAATTTATTCCAAAATAGATTTCATGCATTTCACGTCCCGGAGAAAATTCTCTGGCAATTAGTTGATGGCAATCGGAGTATAAAAAACAGCGTTGGAAAACATTTAGACTAATTTTTGATGTTTCACCAGCAGCGCGTATTTATTTTAGATATCTAACAACTAAATCCATTTATAAATAGTTAAATGAGAAAAGGTTCAATAAGTTTTTCTAATTTGTCTGTGAACAGATTTTCTCTCTTTTTTATGTTAATATCGGAAGACAGGCTGACGGTCCACTTGATGGTAGTTGGCTACCGTCGTCTGTAACACAAGCAACGCCACGGATGCTACAAGTGTGCTACCCGACTTTAGACTGGTATCCCACAATCACTCACCGAAACGCAACTGCACACATTTATGTCTTCTGTAAGGGGGTGGTTACTGCCGCCAGATACCCAAATGACTGCGAAACGCAGTGTACCCTGGCACTAACTTTCCAGATCCAAACTAGATGCAACTTTGAAAAGTTTATTTACAAAGTTGGACCTGCCGGAAATTAAGGCAAGCAACCAACTACTCATCCAATAGGCTCATCAATGAGGCGTCCAAGATGTCTGTTGCACACTCTCCGGCTGGCCAGTACTTTTAACGGCGCAGATGTACGAATTGTGGAGTACAAACTTATTGATGAGGTGTTTTGTAACTGTCACAACAACGCCAGGGACAGAAATATCTGGTGTTAATGTTAATCTGGTGACCTTCCTACGTTAGCCAGAAGGGATCGTCAGTGTAAAAGTTATAAAAGCTTTAAATATGGATTAAATAATATTTTTGTGTCAAGGTGAGAATGGGTGACGTCAATGACATCTCTTTCTCAAAAAATCTTTTTATTTCGAGGTGTTGCATTGTAAGGAATAAAAATATACCGATGCGGTTATAAACGGAAACAATTTTAGAAGTATTGCATAGAAATGTTCCACCACTTTGATTTACGCTCCGCTGCACAGGGATATTCGGCAAAACTCCGGACATATAGATATTGCTTTCAACAATATTTATCTATCTATACATTATCGAGATCGGGCCTAGAGATTTATCGCCACCATTCGTTACAGGGAGGAACTTGTGAATTTTATTGCGCACTGGTATAAAATATCAAGTGTCTGGGAGATATGAACGGATTCCTCGGTTTGTTGGTTGGACTGCTCTTTGTCTTGGCCGTTGAATTTATGTAGGGGCTTCCGTTAGATCGATATGACTTCGACGCCGATGTTTGGTGTTCTGTCAATTGGAAGATTACTTTTATGGGATCTGTATTTCCTTTGATACTGATTTGACTGTATTTTCATCTCTTTCACGTCATTGTCTCTTCAACTCGTTTGTGGATATTGTGTGAGTTATTGGTTATTGCAGGGTACTTGTTATTATTGCATTATTGTAGGAATATGTACACGAGGTAGTCATTAATATACAGTGGAAAATACATTGTCATTGTCATTGTCGTCCCCATATGTAACAGTTATAAGACCATGTATCAGTAGAATAAAAAATTAAGTCAGGAATATTAGGAAACAGATTTACCAAACATCACTTTCATATGTTTTGTCATTGCTGAGAAAAATCGAAATCCCTGCCACCAAAATTTCCAATTCGTCGCCTTAGCAATCCACGAAATGGAGACATGTACACAAAAAAGGAAGTGTGTGAAAAAAGTATCAGTGCCATTGGGGAGTGTGGAGGGGAGTCAGTTGCGTGGCCTGGGACTGGTTTTGTGACTGGTGGACGACATTGTAACGGGAAACTCATTCTGGAGGCTAGCGGGATCCTAAGCACGGTCTCTAGCCGTAGGCCGATAGCCGGTAGTAGGGGGCCCAATTAGCACGTCAGCCACGTGTGAAAGGCTGCTCCACACAACGCGCGAAAAATCCCGAAATGCTCCACCGTGCCAGTTGGCGACTGGATGGGAGGACCCGGTGGCCATTTCGGGGGGGTTAGGGCGTCCCCGCAGGCTCCAAGTGAGTTCCCCAAGGTGCGGTTTAGCCCATTAGTTCCTCATAGTCAATTGGGTAACGCCTAGACTTTTCTCGTGCTCCCCTATAAATCACTCAACATCCATGAAAAGCAAACTAATAAAAAAAAAAGAACAAAAAAATAACAAATAAAGTAATTGTGATTGTATGGAATCCGTGCTATCACAATTACATCTTATGTGACCGTTGTTTTTAAAGATGTACGTCAAAGTGTAGATAAAAATAAGTGAAATTTATTTGTTTATTTTAATCATGCACGTGATTAATGAGACATGAATGCGTTCTATGATATAAGGTGGTCTTCTTTAAGCTTCCCATTGCTTCCCATTCTTATTCCGTATCTCCTCAAGGTTGTATTTTCGCAATTTTCTTATTTTCAGTGTGAAAAATTGTTATTTCCTTAAATTGAGATATTGGTATTTTATTGACAAAACTACTCGATACGATAAACATATAATATTTGTTCCGCAGCGAAAGACGCTGTTAGCTCCGAAGATCTATGGACCATATCGCATTAATAATATAGAATGGTTGCGTAGCGTGAGTTGAAATATAGGTCCAATAACGACCTGTACCTTAGTATACGGAATCGTTATTTATGAGTACTAGTGATTACTTTCTGTAAATTTTACAGTAATTCTGTAACATTGACATTAAGTTAAGAGTTATTTTCCTTGACTTACTTATGCGTTTTTGACAGCGCCGTCTTGATTAAACTTTTGTGTCATAATTTGCTTGACATCACTTTTTTATTTTAAGGTCTATTAAATAAACGCCAAATAGCCTGGCTGACTATTTGGCGTAGGTGTCACATTTCGTACCAATTACGGCGTAAAATAAATATTTTAAACTAGCGGCCCGCCCCCGGCTTCGCCTGTGGTACAATTTTTTTTATATATGAACATTCCCCGTCTATCCCTCTTTCCGTTAGTCAAAACGGAATTAAAATCGGTCTACCCGTTCGAAAGTTATGGGCGTACATACATTTCGAAGATCCATTTTTATTTATATAGAAGATTTATAAGCACAGCAATACAAACGCATAAAGAATTTAAAAAAAAATATTATATTATAATGGGTCAAATAATATAGTGGTGTTCCCGAGGGACACGAGTAAAGTTGCGGTCAAAAGCTTGTACTATTCAACGTTTAATAACCATACATGTTTAATAAGCATACAATTTTAGTCAGGTAATACAGAAACATGAATATTAAATAGATTAATTTTGATTTACCATCAAAATAATATTTTATTGAGTAATGGCATATCTCGATTAAAATTTGTAACAGTTTCTTTTTAAATGATAATTAATTCCATTCATTATCATCACCATTTCAGCGGTAGAACGTCCACTGCCTGGACAAAGGCCTTCTCCTAAGTTTCCAAAAAGACCGATCAGAAGCCGTCTGGGTCCACCGTCGACCCGCGGCCCTTATCAGGTCGTCAGACCACCTTGTGGATGGACATCCTACTGCCGGTCCGTAGCCTCCATTCGAGAACCTTCCAGCCGCAACGGCCGTTGTGTCCTCCCCATCCTCCCCATCCTCGTTCGTCTACGGATCTCCTCATTCCTGATTCGGTCTCGCAGTGAAAGCTCGAGCATGGCCCTTTGCAAAGCTTGCTAAGCGAATTTGAGCTTTCTTAATAGGCCCATAATTAAACTGGCAACACACTTGGTAAAAACTTTTGTTTTAAGACACTGAGAAATTTTGGACGAGAAAATGTCTCCGAGCTTCGCGAACGCTGCCCATCCAAGATGGATTCGACGACAGACTACTTTGTCGTAGTTGGTTCTACCTAATTGGACTATTTGTCCCAGGTAGATTCGTCAACAACTTCGAGAGTTGAATTTCCAAATGATACTAGGATGGGCACAAAATGGGAATTAGACATAACTTTCGTCTTGTCCATATTCATCTTAAGGCCCGCCATTTGGGAAACCCGGTTGAAGCCATCGAGCATCGTGTTGAATACTCTTATCGACTTCGCCAAGACCACAATATCGTCGGCAAACCGAAGGTGAGTGATATACTCGCCGTTAATGTTGACGCTAAGCCCCTGTCATTCCAGGAGTTTTAATGTATCTTCCAAAGCGGCACTGAATAATTTCAGAGAGAGTACATGTCCCTATCTCACACCTCCTCGCAATGGAATTGACTGTGTGCTCTGCTCCAGCTCTCTCTACTTGAATGGACATGGTGGCCTTATTGTATATAAACACTTCGATATACCGATGGTCAATGCGACATCACTGCAGAGCCTCGATCACTGCCCATGTTTCGATCGAATCGAAGGCTTTCTCGCAGTCCACATACGCTAGGTCTACAAATTATTTCCATTAGTTTAGAAAATTTGAGAGTTTTTACACATCCTTACATAAATTTAAGTCGCTGCCCGCGTCTTTCTGTCTATCTGTATATCCGCCAACTCCTAAAGTAACTAACGGATTTTGATGTGGTTTTCACCATTGAGGAAGGTTTTGTTAATTATATAACTAAAAGATAAAAATGTACCCGTGCAAGAAAAAAAATACTGAAATCAGTCGCGTCGTTTTATTTTAAATGACCTCTGGAACGGTTAATGTAATACTTGCAAATATTGTAATTTCGAAAGTGTTATCCCTCATACAAAACAAGTGTGATGTGATGGATAAAAAAAACTTATTTTTGTTACAGCTTTTTCATCAGAATTAACTATTTGATTCTTTCTCTAACAAAAAAAGAAAAGTGCAAAGAAAAAGGACAGGAAAATCACAGCGAGATATTTATGACGTTACCGTCGTTTATAAGGAGAATGATCCCGAGGAAATTCCAATTTTCGTTGCGTGGGAATTGCAAAAGTTGCCTCCGGTTACATTCGAGCATGTCGATGCAACACGACTGCTTAAAGACATTCTGCTCATCCAGAATGAATTGCGAAATATTAAGGATACATACGCGATAAAATTGCAATTAGAAGAAATTCAGAAAGATTGGAACAACATAAGAAACCATTTGTTCGGTTTTTATCACTCCTACTCGTCGATAATATGTCACCGAATGGCGAACTTAGATGTCAATGCGGTTGTTGACTTATGGTTGTCTATGGCAGTTGCAAAAATAATGATGGCGAAATTGATTTGAACGCATGCGCGTGTTTCTTAATCGGGAAGTATTTAATTCTTGAAAGTGAATAATATACGCATTTTGTGCCAGTTGTATAACGGTCTACTGGAAGTAGTTTGGATCCGTGTCGCTAAATAAAAAACAGAGGGTTTCGTTTCGATTTATGTGGATCGGCCCGACGGAAACGTAGTATGGCGCCGTTTGAGTTCTTTTTTTTTTGGGACAATATACGTATTAACACTAAAGACCTTTTGAATCATCTGAGAGGCGAACCAACAGTGGCGCGGAATACTTATTCTCTTGCAACTACCTCTTTCAGATACCAACGAGGGCCCCAAGGTTAGAATGTAGCAGAAGACGGAACATAAAAACATTTTGATGATTCTTTTGTTTTAGTAGCAAAGTCATATAATTTATTGATTTGGCCTAAAAAATCTGGTAGCAGAGTTGTGTGTTTCTTTATTTTGGGCTCTACGAATCGTAGAAATTTGCATTTATTCCGACAATAGTAGACGCAAACACCATTATTAATGATTTTCAGGGTAATTATGTAAATCGAAGGCGAGGCGCACAGGGGGATACGTTATCAGGCCAGTAGGCCTACCGCACATTGCCGAAAGATCGATGTACAGTAAAATAATGCAATCATTTTACTTATTGCGTCGGGAGAATAAACAGATGTGCCTGTCTCTGTTGCTCCCACACAATCACGCCACCGACATTCCTGTTAGAAACAGGACAGATAGTCGAAATTATGATCATACTGAATATAATGATAAAAACATCGTGCGGCGCACACGCTAAAGGTGCCAGTAGAAGTGAATATATTGCAAGAAAACAAAAAAAAATAAAGAGGGATGGACAATTGTGACAAAGGAGAAAAGGCCAAAGAATAAATTTAGTTATACTAAGGGTAGAGCGGTCAATGAACTATGCAATAATTTTAAAGCAGCCGATACCAGAACTCCTCTTCTTATAAATAATGTAGATAAAAAGACCTCTGAGGCTGACATAATAATTTATATTGCATAAAAAAAAGCAAATAACGGTTACCTTAGAATTAATATGAAAAGGGAAAGAAATTATAACTCCTACAATATTTTTGTACCACAACATTAGTTATCACTTTTCTTAAGTGATGAGCTATCACCGGAAGGAGTATCTTTCCATAAATCATCTACTAATGAAAATGCATCAAATGACAAATAACAACAAAATTACGATACAACATTTGCTAGATTTCAATACTTAGGACACTGTGTCACGGACCTCTTAGCGATGACGAGGACATTGAAAGGGAGCGTTGGCTGTCAGATGCAACATGTTGACCCGCAGATTCGCACGTTGTACAGAATAGGTGAAAATTACATTATTTAAAGCATACTGTCAATCTCTGTACACGTGCAGTCTGTGGGTCGACTATTCGCGAAAGGCATATAACGCCCTTCGTGTAATATAATAATGGATATATTACGTTGTTCGGGCTGCCGCGACATTGTAGCCCATCGGGTATGTTCGCGAAAGCCAGAACGGACAGTTTCCAGGCTGACGTGCGTAAGAGGATTGCCTCATTGATGAAACGTACACGGGGCATCTCTAACAGCCTTCTGAATACAATAACGATGTGTGTAGACTGCAATTTAAATAAAATGGGGACACGAACCACACTGTAATGTAGTAAGTGCTTTTACTAACACTAACATAGTTTTTAAGTTTGTTTATTATAGTTTTATGGTGGAACAAAATTAGTAGAATTATATGGAATAGACCGTACTAACACTATATTATATCTGTCTCGGAGGTGAGTCGCTAGTGTAACAATATTATAACTGACTTTCAGTAACCACATAAACGACACAACAGTAACATAACAAAAGTCTTTATTGAGGTAGATATTAGGGGTACTGAACAATTAAAAGTTTTTTAACCTTTGCGTTAAAACTTTGGGACCCTGGACTCCACAAACTGTGTGAAGGCATTTAGTACTGCTTTGGGAAGAAAATTATTTTCCGCACAAAAATTTTTAACCAAATAGCGGAAAATATTAAAACTGTTTCTCGAGCAGTATGAGGTCTTGCGTTGTCATGGAGAAATAATGGGGATGATCGATGGACGAGGCGGGCGATCTTGCTGCAAATTTTGCTATCATTGTTCGGAGTTCTGCATAGTATTGCTGTTATTGCTTAACTGAACATGAAGTAAGCACGAAATCGTTACCATCACCATCAGTAAGCTTCGCTTCAGGGCACTGTTGAGACGATTGAGCTGGGTTCACCCATTCAGTTGTTCGCTTGCGATTATCGTAAAGAATCCACTCTTCTTCAGACGTCACAAGGCAAAGTACAACGCGCGCTGCTCTCTGCAAATCAGTCAAATCATGAAGCAACCATTTTTCAAGTTTTTCTTTTTGCCGATTAAACCTTTTAAATGAAACAACATAGTGGGTATACTATCATCAATCCATGCCGCTAATTGCTTGGTAGATTGATAAGGATCGGTTTCCACAATCATCTTCAATTCATGTTAGATTCTTCATGGTCTTCTAGATTCTCATGGTTTCAATTCTTCAATTCGAAGTTTCTACTACAAAAGCGTAAATTAAAAAACGCATGGTGCGTCCGTTAGCTGTATCCTCTCCAAATACAGCATGAAATTACGAGCAATTTCTACTGCGTTAGTTCTACGTCGAAACTCGTATTCGAAAATTACTCTGATTTTCACTGTATTCATCTCCATATTAAAAGCTGATTGTAAAAAATTAAAAGTTGCGAACAATAAAATGTCATCTTTTATTTTAAGTTTTTCAATCTAGAATTTTCGTTTGAAAATTATTTTAATATTTCATATTTATTATTACTGGGTTGCCAGTTCGATCTATTTTTTTAATTAAAATTATTTCCTGGAACTAATGCTACAGAAAAACGTAGACGAAAAAACTTTATTTCGCAAACAACGAGCACTGTCCTAATATGTACTGAATGAATGGTACTGCATTAGTGAAGGGTAAGGGACAAATTGGGTACAGGGGTGTGGTTGAAATATCTCGTAGTCACGCAATGTAACACAAAACAGTTCAGAAGCTGTTATTTCAATCTAAGCAACACTCGAAGGAAATTGTAAACACGTTCCAAAATTAAATTAAATTTTTTACAGTGTTTCGAACGCAGCATCAACAATTCTTCAACAATTCCAAATCCGAAGACTGAATTCCTATCGATTCAGTTTTAATATCGAATTGCTGACACTAATGTTCGCTCTCGGAAAGTGTGTTACTTTTCGAACATTAAAAAGTCGTTGTGAGACATGAAAAAGTACTTGTAAAGTACACGAGAGTTTTCAGTAGACGGATCAACTTGGACGGACGTCGGACATATACTTGGAATAAAAACCTGCGTTTTGTATATTTATTTTAGATGCAATTATTATAGAAGTATATTAGTATTAGTATAATATTCGATTATTCAAAACTGACATCCCGAATCCAACTTCACACGGATTCAATTTTCCGAATAATTTTTCTCTTCATTATAGAACCTCTTCCTCGAAATTTTTTGAAAAAAAAATCGATTATTTGAAAAATTTATACTTAGTCAAATTCATTTTTATTTACCTACTAACAGTTGCACGCGACTTCGTTGCGTCTCTTTTTATAAATTATTATTCGCGGAAAATGGTAATTTTGTATGGAAGCGAGTAAAGGGGAGAGAGGGTGAGTATCCTATGTTAATCGCTGATAATGTAGCTTTCTATAGGTGAAAGAATTTTTAATATCGGTCCAGTAGTCTTTGAGTTTATTCATTACAAACATACATTTGTAGGGAGGGGGGTAAAGGGAGGAGATGGGGGGATGGTGAGTAGCCTATGTTACTTGCTGATAATGTAGCTTTCTATAGGTGAAATAAGTTTTAAAATCAGTGCAGTGGTTTTTGAGTTTATTCATTACAAACATACATTTGTATGGAGGGGGTAAAGGGAGGAGATGGGGGGATGGTGAGTAGCCTATGTTACTTGCCGATAATGTAGCTTTCTATAGGTGAAATAAGTTTTAAAATCAGTCCAGTGGTTTTTGAGTTTATTCACTACAAACATACATTTGTATGGTGGGGGGTAAAGGAAGGAGATGGGGGATGGTGAAGTAGCCTATGTTACTTGCTGATAATGTAGCTTTCTATAGGTGAAATAAGTTTTAAAATCAGTGCAGTGGTTTTTGAGTTTATTCATTACAAACATACATTTGTATGGAGGGGGTAAAGGGAGGAGATGGGGGGATGGTGAGTAGCCTATGTTACTTGCTGATAATGTAGCTTTCTATAGGTGAAATAAGTTTTAAAATCAGTGCAGTGGTTTTTGAGTTTATTCACTACAAACATACATTTGTATGGTGGGGGGTAAAGGAAGGAGATGGGGGATGGTGAAGTAGCCTATGTTACTTGCTGATAATGTAGCTTTCTATAGGTGAAATAAGTTTTAAAATCAGTCCAGTGGTTTTTGAGTTTATTCACTACAAACATACATTTGTATGGTGGGGGGTAAAGGAAGGAGATGGGGGATGGTGAAGTAGCCTATGTTACTTGCTGATAATGTAGCTTTCTATAGGTGAAATAAGTTTTAAAATCAGTGCAGTGGTTTTTGAGTTTATTCATTACAAACATACATTTGTATGGAGGGGGTAAAGGGAGGAGATGGGGGGATGGTGAGTAGCCTATGTTACTTGCTGATAATGTAGCTTTCTATAGGTGAAATAAGTTTTAAAATCAATGCAGTGGTTTTTGAGTTTATTCATCACAAACATACATTTGTATGGAGGGGGTAAAGGGAGGAGATGGGGGGATGGTGAGTAACCTATGTTACTTGCCGATAATGTAGCTTTCTATAGGTGAAATAAGTTTTAAAATCAGTCCAGTGGTTTTTGAGTTTATTCACTACAAACATACATTTGTATGGTGGGGGGTAAAGGAAGGAGATGGGGGATGGTGAAGTAGCCTATGTTACTTGCTGATAATGTAGCTTTCTATAGGTGAAATAAGTTTTAAAATCAGTGCAGTGGTTTTTGAGTTTATTCATTACAAACATACATTTGTATGGAGGGGGTAAAGGGAGGAGATGGGGGGATGGTGAGTAGCCTATGTTACTTGCTGATAATGTAGCTTTCTATAGGTGAAATAAGTTTTAAAATCAGTGCAGTGGTTTTTGAGTTTATTCATTACAAACATACATTTGTATGGAGAGGGTAAAGGGAGGAGATGGGGGGATGGTGAGTAGCCTATGTTACTTGCCGATAATGTAGCTTTCTATAGGTGAAATAAATTTTAAAATGGGTCCAGTAATTTTTGAGTTTATTCATTACAAACATACGCACGTACATACATACAAATCTTTTGTCTTTATATTATTAGACTAGTAAATACTGGTATAGATGAGAGTGCACCGTAGCGAGGGAATTGTGCTCGGCACGTCCGTCGTGACGGCCGTCCGCATCGCATCGTAAAATGCACCCTTAATGCACCTAACATGCATTTACTAAATAAATTGGACTTACCATTCGTGGATTAAAATTGTAATGCATTATTTACGGTAACCGATTCAAACCAAATTGTTTATTACTCAAAAATAGGATCACTTTTTTGAAGTCGATTAATATATTTTACCATGGTTCGAAGTTTATTATAAAACCGTATGAAAATTACTTATCTTGTGTAGTCGCATTTATCAATTTGATTTGAACTGAATTGAATTGAAATTGATTGATTTGAAAAATAATTGGACGAAAATGATAAAAGTGTTTATATTTAAAACGACATTAAATACGACTATAGTTAAATATTTTATATTTAACTATAGTCAATATATAGTAATATATTATAATATATATAATTTAACTATAGTTAATATATAATAATATTTTATTAAATACGACTATAGTCGTTATTTAAAACGACTATAGTTTTATATTAATCTTATTGTTAGAATACATACATAGCATGAACATACAGACATTATTTTATTTTTCATATATAAACAAAACTTATTTTTTTAAGACTTGCTTCTCCCCACATGCATTGTTCATGTAAAGAGAGTCAAGTCTACCTGCTATCACAGCCAAGATGCGATTGGGGCTGGCTCTCACACTGCAGAATCGAGACAGCCCCAACAACGCCCGGAACGCGTTATTGCATTGAATCCGCAGAGTGCTGTATGATTTTTGCGTATTATTTTGCCCACAGAAGTATAAATCGATGTACAGTATGCTCTAAACAAAGTATTTTTTTTTGCCTTTTGTGAACACCTTGAAAATCTGTATACTCGCATATATTATATTTTCTGGCGATAGCTAAGATTTAATCATTGATTTCAACTATACTTAATTAGTACTTCATCAATTGTTAGGTTTTTTTCAGGACTTCGTATGCCTTGCAAAATATAAATAAAAAACCTGTTTTTCTTGATTCCTAAAAAATTATGTCAAAATTTTTACACTAAAGAATTAATATTTTACAAATCCTACGAACTTTTGTAGATTATGGATGCTTAAAACTGTTCTTCAACTTAAAGAGGACAGCGAGCCTCTTAAAAAGGATAATTAGCGGCTACGGTACCCCGAAAACCGGGTATGTTTAAGTGTGCTTAAGGTCAGGAGAGAAGCTTTTTAAATGTAGACAGTGTTTTACAAATCTGTTTTTTTTTTTTCAATAAAGGTTTATTTTAATTTTATACTCTTCTTTCTTTACATGTCATAATCATCAACATCTCACCCGTAGGTCATCTACTGCTGGTGATGGGGATTCCTCGTAACCAGTGAATTCGATCAGAAACAGCCTGGTTCCAGTATCCACCAGTATTCCAGTATCCCATATTAATCGTCAGTCCATCTTATGGGTAGATCCTGTGTTTCCTGGTTCATGGTCTCCACTCAACGGAATTTGCTGCTGCAATGACCGTTGACTCTCCTTACTATATGCGTTGTCATATGCGTTTCATAATGCGTTGTCATTGTCATAAAAATTACAATGCGTTCATAAGCGTTGTCTTAACATTATAGTAGGTAATTAGAATAGGCAGTAATAAAAATTTTAAAATGGTTACTAGTGTCTTTCGTAACTCCTTGCAAAGTGGAAGTTGAATCAGTCACATATGCCATCTCACTCTAGTGGTCTGAAACGACTAATGCTAACTACCCTCACCTACATAACTAGCTTCAAGACATAGGTATTCATTTTGATATCAAGTGTCTCCACTGCTTGAACTTTTAGTTTCTTTGTTCGAATCTATAATAATACTAGCTGAGCCCGCACCTTCGTATGGGTTGTATTCGGTAAAGCGCGTAACTTGTTTGGAAAGCACGTAACTTGGAATAAAACTAAGACATAGTTAAGGGACAATACATCAATGAAAACCGCATTCAAATCAGTTAAGCGTTTTCAAAATTAGGTATGTGCACAAACAAACAGACAATTTTTTTTTTTTTATGAAATCGAGGTAGCGCTTGACCACTATCTCACCTGATGTGAGGTGCAGATGTGGCCGAAGGTGGACCACGCTTACCTAGTAAATGCCCATTTACCCTAGTTTTGAAGACCCCGAGGTTGTAGTTCTGTGGGAACACAGACGCAGGCAATGAGTTCCACTCCTTAGCAGTTCGAACAGGGAAGGTGGAACTGAAACGCTTTGTTCGTGATCGAGGTACATCGACCACGAAGGGATGAAACCCCTGCCCACGTCTAGTGGTCCGCAAGTGGAACGGTTCCGGTTGGATTAAATCGTACAGAATAGATGCACACTCTCCATAGTGTAGACGATAGAAAATCGATAGGCACGCTACTTTTCGGCGATGCTGCAGGCTTTGAAGTTGGGAATCCACAAGGGTGTCGTTGCCAATAAGCTTCTTTGCTCGCCTTTCAATCGAGTCCAGTGCGGCCAGTTGGTAACGGGCAGACCCATCCCAGAGGTGACAGCAGTACTCCACGCAAGATCGGACCTGTGCTTTGTATAAGTCCAGGAGCTGCCTCGCAGTGAAATACCGTTTAACCTTGGAAAGGATGCCCAGCTTTTTGGCAGCTGTTTTGGCAATGGACTTTTTTTTTACCTCGGTTTCATAAGTTTGTACTAGGTACGTGTACAATTTTTAACTATTTTTTTTTAAATTTTTAATGTCCAGACCCGGTTCGTTTACGATTTGTATAGAACCTAGAACGGTATATTATATTTCGATGTATAGAACACATAATGAGTTATACGGCCCATACAAAAATTAGTGTGAGGCCGATTAATATAGGTTATTATGGAACCGTCATTAAAAAAAAACATGGAGAGATATTAAGAGATATTAAAGGATTAAGAGATATTGGTAAATGATTAAGGAGGATGACAAGATGGGGCTCTGGCATACCTTGCTTACATCAATGAACCAATTTACCAGTGGACTTCTCTAAAAGGATGCTTACAGATATACTGCCTAGTTTAGTAATCATTTAGGCTGACAAAAACCGCCTTTAAAGAGTTCATCGATTCCCGTCCCCAGGACTTCCATTAAAATGGAAAAAATGCATCGACAACAATGACCAATGCTTCGATTAATTAAATATTTTTTTTTAATTAAAAAAGTTTTTAGTTTTTTCTATATAAAACGGCAATTTCATAGGTTAAGACCTAATAGAAGAAACATGGAGTTACAGTGAATATTCACAGTAAAAAAAATGATTTTTTTTTTTCATATCACAAGAAGACATCACACAAGACACACTACTGTGTCAATACATACATATACATATAGACATTAAAGTCGTTCCAAAACATAAACTCGAAAATTTTACTTCCACAAAAGTTTTAAACGTGTATGAAGTAGTTAACAATATAAATGTTTTGAAGGTTACAAATAATTCAACCGCATCAAGGGACTGTAAGAACCGCGACAGAATCTGTTGGTTAATTTAGAAATTCCTTAAAAAAATCGCAACAACATTTTCGTCATCTAGGTTTTTTTTTATGTTAAGTTCGGCAGACAGGCTGACGGTCTACTTGGTGGTAGGTGGCTACCGTCGCCTATAACACAAGCAACGCCAAAGATGCTGCAAGTGCGCTGCCGACTGCAGTAGGATTAAGGATAAGGGATTTGGGTGGATAGGGAAATGGGCTCTGGCAAAGGGGTGATTACTGCCGCCAGACGGGCTGCCCAAATGACTACGAAAACGCAGTGTGCCCTGCCACTACTTAAGTCACTACTAGGTCCTGAATTAAGAAGTCCTTTAACCGCTGTTCACCTCACCCCTTCATGTGGTATCTATAACAAAAACATGAATAATATATTATAGCTGACAAGTTTGATAATTTCAAAGGTATGCCTATAACGAAATAGTTTCATATGCCATAGTTAGGGATAGTTTGTCACGTGACATTTTGTTAGAGCTGCGATACAACCAATATTAAAATAAATGGACATGGTTGAAATAATTTAATTTACAATCATTAATCAGAAGAGTGTCGGATACTATTTACGTATATGTTTAAAATTATTAAATTTCATAATATAAAATCTATATACATATAAAAGAATTAAGTAAATATGTAATATAAAATATTTTATATAACTTATAAAATGGCAAAATAGAAATAAACGAATATACTAGGCGTGGGCACGGGGTTTCATCCCTTCGTGGTCGATGTACCTCGATCACGCACGAAGCGTTTCAGTTCCACCTTCCTTGTTCGAACTGCTAAGGAGTGGAACTCATTGCCTGCGTCTGTGTTCCCACAGAACTACAACCTCGGGGTCTTCAAAACCAGGGTAAATGGGCATTTAAGCGTGGTCCACCTTCGGTCGCATCTGCACCTCACATCAGGTGAAATAGTGGTCAAGCGCTATCTTGAATTAATAAAAAAAATACCTTTTGTTAGATTCCGTGCTTAAATGAAATATGACTTCGAAATCAACGGAAGTAGGATCGACCACAGACAAAGAATCGCTGTCCCGCCCCTACTAGAGTCAGTATGGTCAAAGCTTTCCATACAAATCCAGCGTGTCAGGGGGGGAGGGGTTACAATTTATTCAATACCAGCTCACGCACAGTTTACGCACTCTTTAGAATTGTGCTTAGTCACGTTTTTATTTTAATTGTTACACTAAAATTCTATGGCTTTTTTGGATAATGTTTACTCCACAACGTGCAAATAGAAACTGGCGGCCAAATGCGCCTCTAAATGCGCTCAGCGCAATTGCGTGGGACGAAAAAACTACTACCAGATTTGTTAGGCTAAATCAACCATTAAACATGAATACCAGGCTTTGCTACTGAAACAAAAGACTCACCAAATGTCTTCGCGTACCGTCTTCTGCTACATTTCTAACCTTGAGGGCCCCCTAACCTTGAGGCTACCTGATAGAGGTAGCTGCAAGAGAAGAAGTATTACGCGCCCACTGATCGTTCGCATCTCAGACATTAAAAAGTTCTTTAGTGCTAATATTGTCCCAAATCTCAAACAGCCGCCATTCGACATCGATACACATAAATGGAAACTAGAATCACTTACTCACAATAACGAAACACAAGAGCATCAACAGTGTTATTTTATGGTTGTGCTCTGTACAGAGATGCTTATTGCCACCAGACGCGCTGTCAATTTATGACTACGAAACGCAGTGTACCTTGCCACTGCTAGACTATTCACACACATTACCAATTTTAATTTACTGATATAAACATTTTAAAAGCAAATGAATAACGAAAGAGTCCTCCATTAATTTTATATTGGACAGAAGAGTTATAGAGCGATTTAGTTATAGGTAAGCTTATGAAGTTTGAAATTCCTCGTCGTAAGCGGGAATTGACTTCACAATATTAATGACATTTATAATGTGTGTTGTGAAATATAGATGTTTTAAGGAAAGTTTATTATGAAAATTTTAGTTGTCTTGCAGACAAACAGTTCACTTGATGATAGGTGGACACCGTGGCCTCTTAACAAGCCCATAAAGTCTGGCGAAATGGCGACCTTCGGAATGGCTCAGCAAAATACCAACTTGTCACACTCGACTCGGTGGATCACAGAGCTAGGAGGCTCATTGGCGATGATACACTAATAACAACTAATCTGCAGAGCCTGGCACATAGACGCAAAATTGTCTGTCTATGTTTATTCTATAAGATTTACTTCGGAGAGTGTGCTCGAGAGCTGCATGAGATCATAACGCCTTCCCTTTTCTTCTATCAAACATGCAGACGTACGGCTGGTTACCATCCTCACCTTGTCGAAATCCCTCTAATTCGGATCAAGCGCTTTAAAACATCTTTTATAATGCGCACTGCTAAGGATTGTAACTCCCTGCTGGCGTCTGTATTTCCGAGCTCATACAACCCTAATCGTTTCAAGGTTCGAGTGAATAGGCATCTGGGTGAGCTCGCTCCATCGTCGGCCTCATCCTTCCTACATGGATAGATGCTGGTCAAGAGCGACCTTGATAAGGATAATATAAAGGATAAGAGACGAGTTAGGATTAGATCTTGGAAGCTGATTTTCTCGGAGAGGCTACCTCCTTGCTGCTCCCAGACGGGATTTTAAAGATTTTATGGCTGGGAAATTTTTAAGATTTTATTTTATCTACAGAATTTAATTTACTTATTAGATAAGTGGGTTAACTTGGGCTAATTCCGACAATGTATCTGCACAATGCATCGAGAATGAACTGTATCTATGCTAGCTACTGATCTCTGCTTGTGAACTGCCCCTCGACCGGTTACTTTTCTTTGTCCTTTAGAGCCGAACCTGAACTGACCGTTGATGATTTCAGTCACGAAATCGCAATTAACTTGCGGTTTCCAGTATACTATATTTTGTTTTGTCCTTTTTTTGGCAATTAGACAGGTAGATAATAGGGGATCGGACAAATTTTCAGAAAGTGTTTTAAATTAATCTTCATGGATATTTATTCCCATAAAAAATACTATTTTATTTATTTATAGCCTTTTAGGTACTCAAAATCATGTTTTAATATTGTTTGTTTGAAAATGCCGCCAAAACGCCACGATAGTTCATCTGAGAGCGCGTAACGTCATTTGTGTTCAATATCATAACAAAAAAGCTGCATTGGCATAAGACAATGATTGCCCACAAATGACGTCACGCACTGTGATTGATGTTTCAGTATAGATTAAAAATATTGTAAATAATAAAATTTTATTTCTTCATTTAAAAATATTTAAATGAATTAAGGATATTAAATTATTATTCGATAAATAATCGTAAAAAATTATATATTTTCTTTTTAAGTACATTTTCGATTTTAATCTGATTACTGTCCGATCCCCTATTGTGTTTGTGATATTTTATATATATATTTTTTTAATTACAATTCGAGAGTTGAGTTTTATTATTTCATCAATTTAAAATGCATGCTTATGGTACCAGTAGATCAACATCATTGAAAGTTACTCGTTTATAGGCTGACATAGAATCACGAGAAATTTTAAAATACTACTATTTTTAGTTTTTATTGGATCATTTCTCGATCTTAACCTAAATAATTTTCTTATTTCTTAAAATATCTTGTACACAAGTAACATAGTATTAAACATTATTTAAAAAAAGACAAAAAAAAAAACGATCAACATTATGTCTCTTTATAACGTATTGCGGCATCTGTAACTTTTGTTTAAAACTATAAGAATGCACTCAATCGATCGGTAACTGACGCATGATCAATGAATGTCCACGCAGAGACCAGAGTGTACTCATTATCACTGCTAGATGTCGCCACACCAACTCGATTTAATTTACGATATTACGATTCAAATGGCTGCAAAACATTCTGCACTATTTCGCAATGGTAGACCTTAATTACCTGAATCAACAAATATAATACTTTTTATCGTTGAAAAATGTTAGGTCCCCGAGGGATTATCTAAAAATAAGAACAAAAAATTGAAAGGCAGACAAAAATATAATGAGCAATAAAAATTAAATAAATGATTTACCCCTAAGAAAATGGGGCGCGAACGAAAAATGTTATGTTCCCGAAGTATATGAAAAAATAAAATATGAAAAATTCGACGCCACGCGTCGTCACAGCGATAAAGATGTCAGGCGTTACCACAGACATAGATAGTATAGATGACGCAAGTTCATCAAACTGTATGAAAACCAAGCGTGCCACATTTTTAGTGCCTACTATGAGGTCACGAGCACAATTTAGTGATGTTAAAATAAAACACAAATAAATCGTTTCCCCTCACCCCGCAATGCAACGACGCGACGACCAACTACGCGCGCCAATTTAGTATACCACCTACGTTCAACATGAGAGGACGCGCGCACGCAGCTGGCTACGACATTTTACAAACATTGATTTTAATTAAATTACAGCACATATTATAAATAACAAAACTACTTACCGATGATACAAAATGTCTCCCCTCACTCGACAAACCACTTTTGACATATTACAATTAACAACAAAGCAATTAGGCATTTTTTGTTTTTCGAAAGACGACTTTTTATGAACACAGTCGAAAGCTAACTGAGGCCGTATTTGAGCGTTGCTCAAATTGCGGGCACGTAGTGGCGAACGGCTTGCGGTATCTATACCTACTATATATGTCTGTGGGAATTACTCATAAATTTTCTAAGGTGTTATATTTTTCATTTTTCAATTAGTTAAAAAAACAGATACTTTTTTTACATAATTTGAAAAGTGTGTATCCGACACACGAGACAAATTGTACATAAATAATGATAGCAGAAATAACTAGATATGTTTAGAGGCAAACAGTACACAATCACATAGCCGATAATTACACAAAAGCGCTCCCGGCATTAATTTACCATTTACCATGTTAAAAACATAAACCAAAGACCGAAACTAAATTAGTTCAGCTCTCAACAATTGAACGTTTCAAATCATTACATCGACCGATGAGGTTTTGTTATGAACACTTGATTTTGTGAAAAATTTAACTGGCTATTAATTTTGATGCTTTCTGATAATATAAACTAAACTTTGATAAAATAAACTTTGATGCTTTCTTGATGTTCATTAAGAAGAGAATCACTGAAAAATAAAAGAGTTGCTGATTTTTTTAAGCGAAACTTCCCCTATTATAATTTTTACTTGGAATTCCAATCCCGGAGTTAGGAATAATATTACGGGATCTCCCCGGGGTGCAGGTACAGTCACGTAAAATATTACCGACGCCACGACACGTCGCCCTAATTACGAGTCCGTATGTACCGAGGATATAAAGCAACACGTATTTTAAGGCTGTAGATACAACGGGTTTGGATTTTAAAAGTATACGTATATTATCTTGAATGTTATCTTGTGCGAAACGTTTACACTGAAGTCTCACGTCACATATAGCATAGGAGATTGTAGCCTAAATGTTTCGATTTGATTTGATTTGACGAGCCCGTTGGATGAGTGGTTACGGTGCTTGCCTTAACGCTCTGTTCTAGGATTCCCGGGATCGAATCCCGCCAGGGTCAACTTTGAAAAATGAACTTTTCAAATTTGGCTCCGGTCTGGATCTGGAAGGGTAGTGGTAGTGGCAGGGCACACTGCATTTCGCAGTGATTTGGGCAGCCCGTCTGAAGTCAATATGGAGTCACTTGACAATAAGCCATGCATGACGGCCCGTTGGATGAGTGGCAAGAGTGCTTGCCTAACGTCTCAGGGGCTCCGGGTTCGATTCCTGGCGGGGTCAACTTTGGAAATTTTAATGTAATTTTCAAAATTGACTCTGGTCTGGATTTGAAAAGTAGTGGTAGGGCACACTGCGTTTCGCAGTCATTTGGGCAGCCCGTCTGGCGGCAGTAACCACCTCCTTACAGAATACCGCCGTGAAATAACAGCATATACGTGCTGTTGTGTTTCGGTGAGTGAGTAAGGGATGCCAGAGCCCATTTCCTTATCCCCCTCCTAATCCCTTATCCAATCCTACTGTAGTCGGCAGCGCACTTGCAGCAGCTTTAGGGGTTGTTTGTGTTATAGGCGACGGTAGCCACCTACCATCAAGTGGACCGTCAGCCTGTCTGTCGACCTTAACATAAAAAAAAATAATAATAATAATTTATTAATTTTATTTATTTTTCAGATAACATGATCCATTGTTAGTCATCATTTAATTTACATATGTACAATGCGGAAAAACTTAGAACATACATAAAAGGTTTAAAAATTAAAGAGTTATACCTTTCAGCAACAGTTTTTAAGATGCCGTTGTCGCTAGCTCGTGTCCTCTCCAGCAAAGACGCCGTTTTCTTCCTGATAATTGCATGGAACCCATCAGTTCTTGCTTCGACAAACATTGAGAGGCACTAAAAAACGAGGCAACCCCATCAGCAACCTAAAACCTTAAATAAAGTAATTTTAACTTGACCTGTACGAGAAAATCTGCGAGCCAACATTTTACATCTAACCGCCTCAGCGCTCTGCGATCTCTTTCAATATCAACATGATCTTTAAGATCGCTGGTAATTAATTGTCCAAGATATTTAAATTGTTATACCCTCTTTATCTTGTTATTATTTAATAATATTTCAGGATCATCACTTTGACATTTATCAGCGGTCTTAAAAATCATGTATTCGGTTTTTTTTACATTGTACATGAGTCCATGTGCAGTGGCATACTCCTCACATATTCTTAACCCCTTTCTAATTGCAACCACAGTTGACGCCAGCAGCACCATGTCAGGTGTATACAGGTTGAAGAGTTTGGGAGACGTTAACCCACCCATAATGACTGAAATCTGAATACTGAGGAGTAAAGATCGGAGCATGTGTGTAAACGCAGCCTAATGT
This sequence comes from Bembecia ichneumoniformis, assembly GCA_910589475.2. Classification (NCBI taxonomy): domain Eukaryota; kingdom Metazoa; phylum Arthropoda; class Insecta; order Lepidoptera; family Sesiidae; genus Bembecia; species Bembecia ichneumoniformis. The sequence goes on along the minus strand of OU342537.1, from coordinate 1,450,354 downwards.
TGTTTAACGCTCGCTTATGACGTCTTCTGGGTCCATTTCAGATGCTTTTGAAAAAACAAAGGTTACAAGTGTTCGCAGATCGTTGGTAAAATTTACTGACGTCACAACACAAGTTTTAAGTTTTTTTAGTTGCTGCATTATTTTATTTAATTTAATTTATTTTAATTGGTCTATTTAAGTTAGGATGTAATTGAAACTTTAGATAAAGCAGAGCTTAAAATTATAAAAAAAAATACTTCAGAAAATAGAAAGTTTTCTATTTTGATATCGTTTCTTCAGAATTCAAATTTTTTTTCGTTTGTCATTTAATTGACATTAGTGAATTAGATATCCGTAGGTACTTCAGAAAAATATTATTAAATCATGCTCACACGAAAATTAAATCATGCTTAAATTGATTGAATTTCATAATTTTATAAATTATCCATACATTAATAGGTTTTTTTTTATTTCGAAAATTATTGGATTTTTTTATGTTAAGTTCGGCAGACAGGCTGGCGGTACACTTGATGGTAGGTGGCTACCGTCGCCTATAACACAAGTAACGCAAAAGCTGCTGCAAGTGCGCTGCCGACTACAGTAGGATTAAGGATAGGGGACTAGGAGGGCTCCGGCATCCCTTACTCACTCACCGAAACCCAACAGCACACGTGCTGTTATTTCACGGCGGTTTTCTGTAAGGGGGTGGTTACTGCCACCAGACGGGCTGCCCAAATGACTGTGGAACGCAGTATGCCCTGGCACTACTTTTCAAATCCAGACCTGAACTAAATTTGAAAAATTTATTTTTCAAAGTTGATTCTGCAGGGAATCGAACCTTCCCTGGTTCGATTCCCTGCAGAATCAACTTTGTTCCTAGAACAGAGCGTTAAGGTAAGCACAGTAACCACTCATCGAACGGGCTCGTCAAAATACAAGTTTTCGAAGATACATATCACAAAACAAAAGAAAGAGGCTTATATTAGGTAATGTCTTATCTTTCGTTGATTGTTCTTCGCCAGTGGGATACTGTCCTGAGCTGAAAGAGTTCTTAAGACGATAAAGTTCTTCGCGTCAGTAAAAGTTAACAGCAGCAGAATAAAGGTTAGCAAATAATAATGGTTCACGTCTGTCGGAGTCACGTACGATATTGCTTCTGATTCGCTCGTATGCTCGACTTTTACCTTAACGTATGATTCACTGTACCTCTACGACGAATTTAAGCACTTATTAAGATGTACTTGCCTCGTACAAAACGCCATTTTACATTTTTTATTTCGAAAATCCAATTTAATCTTGTATCATCAACCACGACAGAAGTTTTCTTTTAGATAGGCTTTCTGGCTTAAAATAAAACTTTTATCGGTGCTTTATTTTTAAAATATCTAATGACGCTCTTAATGGTTATCTTAATGTTATGATACTGAGTAGGTCTGCTGTCTGCTGATGGGACTGCTCTGGGAAGTCCGTCTAACGTAAGTAAACATCTCTCGTAGAAGACCATCTTGTTCTGTTGTGTTACTTTGAGTATTCATTTGCCACGTCCCTTATCCTTCAACATCTCAGGTTCGGCAGCTTTTTGCATCCTCCATTTGTTACTAGTGATTACATCATCAAGTGGACTGATATTATAACTCTCTGTTATAAAAATTTCAAAGAGAGAGTTATATTTATTATATAACGTGCTGCTTATTATTCTTCTCATAAAAATGATCTTAATATCTGTAAAAATTAAGGACTATCATTACGTAGTGTAAAGTTCCAAACCTCACATATGGAAACCTTGCGTGGAAATATACAAATAACGCAACAAGAACAATATAGCAAGATGCCCTTCGATACGGTCTTATCAAGTCTGAGGTGCCGTACAAGTACTTGCCTTCGCCCGTTCTAGAAAATGGTCATGCCACGTACTACTGGATCGCTCTCTAAAATCACGGACAGGACTATTACCTATCACCAATAAGACTAACATCTTGGTTATTGACCGATCTCATCGCCCGACTATGCTTGTTGACATCGCCGTCCGACAAGACGAAAATCTCGTGAAAGCCGAAAAAGAAAAGCTTACATAGACATGGCTCACGAGGTGACCGCCATGTAGGATTTCGATTCGACAATCATCGTCGCGATAGTTGTATTTTTAATTTTATAAAATTCTCCAAAGAGAATATACACAATAATATGAAATTTTTTAAAAATATCATTTTAAAATCAGCATTTATACTTACTTGCAATGGTCGCCAGTACTTCATCGGTGCCTTTGGCAATGAGTACAGTAACGTCACAGTGTCCATTGTGTAGAGGAACAGTTACCCATTTTTCAATTATTTCAACTTCAAAAATTAAACGAAATGCTTCTAGGAAACAAGTTAATGTTTTATTTGTTCTTTTTACATGCTCATTATTTGACATAACCTTTAGCTTAACGCTGACACATAATATTTTCAATAAATTATTTTTTTAAAATGAAACATTTGCTTCAATCTTTTACCCTGATATTTTTTGCACTAACAATAATAATAATTAATAATTGAAATAATCTTTTTAAATTTTAAGGGTAAACACTTTATGCTCAATATTGAAAGTTAATATAATACATTGAATATGAGAAATATGAGCTGACATATTATGAAACAAACTAGAGCGCTCAGTTCCTTCACTATACTTTGATGCAAAACTGGATCCAACAATAAATTAATTTGGAAACTTATCTCAAACTTTTAATAATTAATTGAAAGCACTTTATCTCACGATGTATCTTTTCAATCCGCCGAAGTATAAACTTGCAAAGTTTGAGAATACCTCGTAAACGATGAAGACGCATCTGTTTATAATTCTGTGAACTATGTCAGTGTCTCAGACACAGTTAAAGAGGGATTAATTAGATTAGCCAAAACTTTGAGACCAATGACAATATAGATCGTTCTTTTCTAATGCTGTTATCGCTTAGATGTGTTAACCTCTTTAATTAAAAGCATGTTTTTACTGAAAATTTGTCTGAATGGTGATGCAAGAATTAACCTGTTCAATTAAAAGATACCATTTTTTAGGAACCATCTAATCTGAGTAATTTGAGTACGATGATATTTCTGTTACAACGGTTTCAAATTCAAACGCCGAACATAGAGGTGTATCCACTTGTTCCGTTTCAGATAATTTTGAGAAATTGACGTCATACAATTCCTTTTCATCGCAGTAATTAACCACTGAAACGAATCTGTGGCCCCACAGAATCTCGTTTTCTATGTAACTAGACCTCGCTTGTACTGGCTGACCGGTCGATTCTATGATACCTTCAAAAACTGCTAACATTTCAATCTTGCCGCACAGCAAATCTGCAGCTGATACGTGGTATAAAGGACTGTCTTCATTAATTACATGTATAACGGACAAGGGCCACAGAAAAAAAGTCGATTCGCAGCCATCCAAAAATACGTTCAGCTTAATTTGTTCAGAACTATCCACTTTTTCACAGCTTGTATTCAGTCTTATCACATACACTGAAGCTTGTATATTGAGTATCCTCGACTTTCTCATATCACCCACTTTGAAAATTAGGCATAACTTCTGATCTCTCAAACAAACGACAGCATTTTTGCTAAATAACATTGTGTTTGTCCGAGATTTCGGACGTGTAAATTTAGCAAACAGTATTCCAACCATGAAGGCTTGGAAAATAGAACTGACTATGCATTGAAAGCACATAGCGAGGATTGCTTCCGCACATTCTAAGGTAACAGCTCTGCGTCCGTATGCTAGTGTTGTGTGGATTTCTATGCTGAATAGAAATGTTGAGGTTAATCCATAGATGTTTCTGATACAAGGTTTCCAATTAGTGTCGTTAACGCCTGGCAAATGATCTTCGTCTAAGTCTCCATGACCGAAAGATATTGCCCAGTAAATTAGTCCGAACAGAAGCCAGTCCGCAGTGAAAGCGAGACAAAAGCTTAGAAGTGTCCATCTCCATCGACATTCCACTAATTTTATAAACACATTAGAGAAAAAATGATGGCTAAAGTTAGGTTTTTCAATGTGAAATTCGCCATTTTTCGATGTAACTCGCAATATTTTCTGGCGTGGCGACAACGAATGGTACCGATGAATTGTTTCTGAAATTGGAGAAAAAAAATTTCAGCATAATAAATATTTTTAATAATCCTGTGTGATAATATAATTATATTCTGCAAGGAATTATTGAATATTTTTTTTTAATAATAATTATATAAAAATATATATAAATAGGTATACCTAATAAAATCATAAGCGAGTCCAGTCTGTACATTAAACATTTTTTTCAAAAAAAAAACAATTTTTACACGTTGTACTTATGTTACCGAGATCAAAAAATAGTTTTTAGAATTTTTGTCTGTTTGTCTGTGTGCGTTTATGCACGCCAATCTCTGAAACGGCTTAACCAATTTAAATGCAGTTTTCACTGATATACTCATTGTAACAACCTTCCCGTAACATTTAGCGTTTGTTTCATTCCAATCGGTTCACAAACAAAGAAGTTATGCGCTATACCACGCATACGAAGTTACGGGCTCAGCTAGTATCAAATAACATAGAGTCAAATTTATTAAAGTTGTTAAAATTTATTAAAATGGAAGGATTACCGTCAAAATTGTATACCCAAAATAAGTCAGTTAGCTTACATACAATCCTATTACGTCACAGTACCCATGTACTAACCGCTTATTTTCTTTAATGACTTTGACTAATGACCAGGCCATCCTCTATGCATTTGTTTGCCTATACTATACCAACGCCAATGCAGTATTTCAGTCCGGCGTTTTAGTGAAACATGAAATTGTTTTTAATGTAAAAGGGATTTTTAATGTAAACTACTTTCTAAATTATGTAACATCGACACCACATATGGGTGCCTAGGAAACCAAGACATCATGGGGTATGCGAGTGCGCTGATGCTCCAGACAGCTTGGGTAAGATATAAATATACATAATTGTATACATCGAAACACATCAGCACTGTTCCGCTACATAGCACATGGTCTTCTGTAAGCTTCTACATTTTGACGGCCCGTTGGATGAGTGGCAAGGATGCTTGCCTAACGTCTCAGGGGCCCCGGGTTCGATTCCCAGCGGGGTCAAGTTTGGAAATTTTAATGTAATTTTCAAAATTGACTCTGGTCTGGATTTGAAAAGTAGTGGTAGGGCACACTGCGTTTCGCAGTCATTTGGGCAGCCCGCCTGGCGGCAGTGACCACCCCCTTACAGAAGACCACCGTGAAATAACAGCATATACGTGCTGTTGTGTTTCGGTGAGTGAGTAAGGGATGCCAGAGCCCATTTCCTTATCCCCTCCTAACCCTTATCCTTAATCCTACTGTAGTCGGCAGCGCACTTGCAGCACCTGTAGCGTTGCTTGTGTTATAGGCGACGGTAGCCACCTACCATCAAGTGGACCGTCAGCCTGTCTGTCGACATAACATAAAAAAAAAAAAAAACATTAAATGCCCTTAATAGTGAAATTCTAGCCAGCATATTGTTGAAAATAATCTTTAAGTCAAAAATTGATTTGTATTCAGGAAGTACATGAAAGAAAGAAAGAAAGAAAGAAAGATTTGTTGGCGTTTTTTTTTTTTTGAAAAAGAAACATAAAAACATTATGAATAAACACCAAAAGGACACAACTCAGCTTATTCTGCAACATTGTTACAGCGCTGATTTTCAGTTGTGCCCTTGCCGATGTCTCACGAGACGCACTGGGACCACGCCACCAGTGCGGTGCAAGTATTTATTACAAATTTATTTAAATTTATTAAATAATAAAATAGTAACATTTTATATACAAAAGAGTGCCGCGATCACGTTCCACAGTCAATAAGGCAATGACATAGGCATACGGAAGTATTCTTTAAAAAAAAATAAAGTACTCATCAGTGCAATCTATGCCGCCCTCAGTGTTTACAATTGTTTTTGCTCCCTCAAAAGATTTAACTTGATTTTTTCACGAAAAACTTTCATTGAACTGCACTCTCTTATGGGACGAGGCAGATCATTCAAACACTTAGAGGCGACAAACTTAAAACTTCCCAGAAAAGACGCAGTGCTATGCTTAGGAATCAACAATTGCTCAGATCTGATGGGGAACTTCGGCAGAGGTTTGTACTATTTCAAGCGACATGTACATGTATTGTGTCTTTGAATGTGATGTGTATTGAAGATGCTTTGAGGCATTCAAGTTCTTACTTTTTTTGGGATAATAAACTCCAGGAATAACCGCTTTTGCTTCGCATAATGATTTTTCCTCGTCTTGGGCAAAATCGCTGACACTTGTGAAATGTCGTTCATTCATATCTGTAAATAATTATGGTAATATCTTAATTCAACAAAATTATTTAATACTAGGCCGATAGACAAATTGATTCCCATTTGCCTATCTGCCTATATTTTAAAGCCCCGGCTTCGCACGGATGCAAATTACGTACACAAACCTACCTCGCTTGATGGTCTTTCCATTAGTGACCTTATCAAATCTGTTGGACGAATCAAAATCTAAACATTGTAGACAGAGGCGGACAGCGACATAATTTTATAAAATATTTATGTTTTGACGAGCCCGTTGGATGAATGGTTAGGGTGCTTGCCTTAACGCTCTGTTCTAGGGTTCCTGGGTTCGATTCCCGGCAGGGTCAACTTTGAAAAATGAACTCTTCAATTTTGGCTCTGGTCTGGATTTGGAAAGTAGTGGCAGGGCACACTGCGTTTTCGCAGTCATTTGGGCAGCCCGTCTGGCGGCAGTAACCACCCCCTTACAGAAGACCACCGTGAAATAACAGCACGTGTGCTGTTGTGTTTCGGGGGGGGATGCCATAGCCCATTTCCCTATCCACTCCTAATCCCTTATCCTTAATCCTATTGTAGTGAGCAGCGCACTTGCTTTGGCGTTGCTTGTGTTATAGGCGACGCTAGCCACCTACCATCAAGTGGACCGTCAACCTGTCTGTCGAACTTAACAAAAAAAAAAGTATTTATTTAAAACTAGTGGTCCCAGCAGACGTTGTCCGGCCCAAACCTGATAACCCGATTGCAGCACCAAATATCGGGTCCAGTTGTGAATCTTTTTTTTTATTAAAAAAAATGCTCTTGACCAAAATCTGTCCATGTAGGAAGGACGAGGCCGACGATGGAGCGAACTCACCCAAATGCCTATTCACTCGAACCTTGAAAAGATTTGGGTGGTATGAGCTCGGAAATACAGACACCGGCAAGGAATCCCAATCCTCAACAAAAGATGTTTTAAAGCGCTTTGTCCGAATTAGAGGGATTTCGAAAAGATGAAGATGGTAACCAGGCGTACGTCTGCATGTCCGATAGAAGAAAGGGGAAAAAACCATTTAGGGACCCACTCAAATGCACACACACGAAAAAAATCATCAAAGTTAGTCCAACCGTTTAAGAGGAGTTCAGAGGAATTTTTGTATAAAGAAAGATATAAAGCAGGTGTTATTTAATTAGAGATTGTATAACAAATAAAAAATGCATAAGTTAAAACTTACTTGATGAAAAGCCTTCTGTGTTTTGTCATTTGATCGCCGAATAGATGAAATTGTGAGAAAACTCTTTTAAATTCATAATTATTGCGATGGGAATCTGGTGTGCGGTGTTTGCTACATCTTACAATATAATAAAATATGTAGATAATTACTTGAAACTGGTGATAAGGCGCTCAACTATCATTTACTATCTGACGTTGTGTTTAAGAAAAGTGTTTACACACAATATCAGCGTGTTATTAAATGGACTCTTAAAATTTTAAATAATAAGGCTGATTGCTAACTCATCCATTTTCTATGAATTATGCTTGGAGAAATTGAAATTATTTTGATTCCTTTTCAAACTTGGTTGCCATTTTCCATTTTTGACAAATGAACTAAGCTATATCTGTCACCAGAATCTGCCAAAAGATTCTGGAAATAAGCCTCCTCTAAGCCATCAAAGTGTTTCACATGATAACAATCTGTAGATGTCTGATATTTCATGGCTTTGAAAACATTTACCTTATTAATTTTTGCTCGTTTAGTTCCAGTGTTAGCCTACTAGGACATACATTCGCAGGCAATCTCTCGATACGCAGATTCCAATCCCAGTCCCAGTTAATATTAATATTAAGTAACTAGCTAAGCTCGCAACTTAGTACGCGTGGTATTCGGTATTGGTATAGGTATAGGTAGGTAACTTTTTTTGTAAACCGATTGGAATGAAACAAACACTAAATGTTATGGAAAGCTTGCTACATTAGTGAAAACCGCATTCAAATTGGCTAGGCCGTTTCTGAGGTTAGCGTGCACAAACGCACAGACAAACAGACAAAAATTCTAAAAACTATTTTTTGACCTCGATAACATAAGTACAACGTGTACAAATTGTGTTTTTTTTTAATCTTTTACGTACAGACACTTTAATGTACTGACCTCAGACCGACAAAAACTTACGACAGAGCCCTTACGAACAAAAACGTTTTAAAAAATGAAGCCGGTTCGCTGAAGATGTGTGCGTAACCCTACTTGTCGTATAGTGGCCATGCGTTTGTGTAATGCAGTTAAAAATGTCACCTACTAACAACTTTTACCCCTATTAATTATTATAATACTTATTAAACAAAAAAATATAGTCAGGTATATCAACTATTCGCGTCAGACTATAGAGCGGCCGTCACCCTATTGCAGAATCGTCTTCCTATTAGAGTGTGTATTGTTCCGTCTATAGTTTTTGTCGGTCTGAGGTACTGACGTTTAAGATTTTATTATATAAAATAGATATATGTGGAGTGAGCTTCTACAACACGAATGCACAAAATGGGTACATGTAAATGCTTTTAAATTAAAAAAAAATAATTAAAAAAAAAATTAATCACGTTACCCCTGTTAAAATCATTCATTCCATTCAGCTTGCCTATCCACTTTTAGACGAGAAACAACATCAACTTGCCTGTCAAGGGTGATAATCGCAAAATTCTTCCCTTCTTATCAGATAGGACGTTTATTAATTACGTCAAATAATTTAATGTGAAAGGATTTTAAAGCAAAGCAGGTTTAATTCCAAGTTAAATTTTGTAAAATTAAAAGATTTCATTTGACGTATCAACACAAAATTTAATAGCCTTATCTAGAGATAGCGGGATACCTATTTTTATATGACACTGTTTTACTTATTATTAGCACTAATCTTGTAAAAGACAACGTGATATTGTCAACAAGACTGACTTCGTTCACTAAAATGTTGCAATTTTAAACTATTTGTATATATGTATAATAATAATAATATAACCTCTATGTCCCGAAACTCCTTATTCCATATAAAATATAAAATTTTGTTTATAATATGTCCCGGAGTTCGGTGTGCCTCCTGGCAAAGGCCTCCTCTAACGATTTCCACTGTTCTCTACCCCTTGCAACTCTTCTCAAGTTGTATCCTACTGTCAATTTGAGTTCGTCGACCTCTATTTCGTTTTCCGTTTCTAGGGTACCATTCTGTCAACCAAGGAGGTAGACCCGTCACAAGGAGGTAGACCCGTCGCAGAGGAAGTGCGACGGGTCCGTATAGAGGCGCAGGAGAGGGCCTTACAGGACTAGAGTGAAGCATTACGAGAGCCTACCGCCGGCCACCGGACGATCCTCGCGGTTCGTCCGGTATTGGACGAATGGGTGGGCGCCGACGAGGTGGCCTCACCTTCCATATGGTGCAGATAATGACCGTACACGGGTGCTTCGGTCATTATTTGCACCGAATCAAACGAGAAGAGTCGCCGCGGTGCCACCACAGCGACGACCTTGACGACACGGCCGAGCACACACTCCAAGTGTGCTCAGCCTGGAGTTCAACTCCCGGCGCTGGGAGGTGGAGAGGTCACAATGTCAATCATGGTAAGAGCCATGATTGAGAGTGTGACCACCTGCTGCCTCTTTCTGCGGAGATGTCATGTCACAGAAGGAGGCAGCTGAGAGGGAGCGAGATGAAGAGGACGGTCTCGCTTCCCTGAGACGCAGACGGCAAGGCAGGCGAAGGCGGGTGTATGAAGCCCGTCTTCAAATGCCTTAGGGGACCTGCGAACATGGTTGGCTAACTATGTGTGCTTGCACAAGGTCCCCCCGTCTCGGGATTGCCTCGGTGCCTCCGGGCAATCTCCCATTAGAGTTAGACTATCATGAGCTCCCCGTAGCATATGACCCGTCCATCTCCACTTCATTTGATCTATCTTAGTAAGGATATCTGTCACACCTGTTCTAGCTCTGATATGTGTTTCTTTGTTTACAAGAAAGAGTTTGTTTGTTTAAACGAAAAACAATTAGTTATTTCGTTCAGAAACTTATACAAACATTAAACTAAAAATAAAATCCTATATATATGTGTGTGTGTGTGTGTGTGTGTGTTAGTACATGCTGGAGTACAGCATGTACAGGCAAATAAATGGTTTGAATTGAATTGAATGTCAATGTGTGTCCGGCATTATAGTTTCACTGAAGTATTTTAGCAAGCTTCTCGTAACGTTTAGCGTATGTTTCATTCCAATCGGTTTTTTTTTTTTTTTTTTTTTTTTTTTCTTTTCCATTGAAAACTGCCATCAGTCATTAGTGACTATAATCAGTTCGGATGTATTACATGGGGAAGTTGGGTTTCGGAAGCCATTGCCTCGGCCGACCCTTATATTAACGCTATTTGCTTTCGTTTCAGTCTTCTCACGGCTTGAGAGGAATCAAGCAGTTTAACAACCAAAGGATTTGGGTGTATGGCTAAGCGCTCAGCGTAGCGTCTAGTGTATGCCTTAATTTCCTCCTTTACGGTAGGCATTTCCAGGTAACCATGTATCTCGTCACTGCGAGCAAACCAAGGTGCATTCACAATTGTCGCAAGATTGCGTTTTGCGCTCTTTGCAGACACATTATGTTGCTATCACTGGCAATTCCCCACAACTGGATGCCGTAGGTCCATATAGGTTTGATAACTGCATTGTACAACAGTAATTTGTTTTCCAAAGACAGAATTGAATTCCGTCTCATTAGCCAATACAGGTTTTTAAATTTTAGGTTGACCTCATCACGTTTGTGTTTGATATGGGTCTTCCAAGTGAGGCGGCGATCCAGGTGGAACCCTAAGTACTTTATAGACTCGCAATGTGGCAGGACATCACCTAGTTGGACTGGAGGGCAAATGCCTCTTCGCAGGTTGAACGTTATATGATGTGATTTTAGGGTGCTTGCTTTAATCCGCCATTTCATCAGCCAGCAGAACGTGCTATTTAGCACCTGCTGCAACTGTTCACTAGCCAGTTCGGCCGAGTCGTGACAGGATAGGTAGGCGATATCGTCCGCATAGGTGGGTTGGAATACACAAGATAGATGAGAAGCAAAGGCTTCGGCTTTCTCACTGTCTGTTTTCGCCCAAGTGTCATTCGTTTTTATGGGAGGGCAGTGTTTCTGCGATTTGTCGACGATTCTGGAGGCCTTCCATAGAGAGTAGTCACTCCGACCAGTGGGTGACATAAGCTCTAAAGTAGTTCTTAGTCTCTGATTTGAGGACTCCCTGAGCATAACTTTCAGTTCCCTTGCAGCACGATTAAATCTCGTCTTGTCAGCTGGGAGATGTGATTGATGCCAGGTTCTCCTAAGACGACGCTTTTCCTCGAGTTTTACTCTAATCTCCATTGGCGTAATAAGGGACTTATGTGAGTCAGGTAGGCTAGGTGTATTTAGCCAGGCTGCCGTTTGAATCAGATTTGTAATATACAAGCAGGCCTCGTCCACATCAGCACAAGACTTCAATGGAATACGCAGGTTAATTTTGTCTTCCAAGTAAGTGCGGAAGCCAACCCAGTCAGTCTTATGGTTGTATAATTTCTCCGGTTTCTCTTTAATGATCACTTCAGCACATAAATTAAGAATGACTGGAGTGTGGTCGGATGATCCGTCAAGACTTGACTCTATACTGGTGTACAGGTGACTGACGCCTTTTGCGATGAAAAAGTCAAGAAGATCGGGTATCCTTTTGAGGTCTGATGGCCAGTAGGTGGGATGGCCCGACGACCATGTATGTAACCTCATTTTGTCTACGCAGTCCTTGAGTACCCGGCCTCTGGTTACTGTGCAGCGGGAGCCCCAATAAACGTGTTTCGCATTCCAATCGCCGCCTGAAATAAAGCGCGGACCAAGTGTCCGAAAGAAATGAAGGTACATTTCCTCGGAAACTCGGTGTTTCGGTGGGCAGTAAACGGCTGAGAGGACTATGGGACCAGCACGGTCCTCTAGTCTTATCGACGTGGCTTGGAGGAAGTCAGTGGAGTATCGGTTAATAACAAAAAAGTTACGCGTTGTACCGAATACCACGCTTACGAAGTTGCGAGCTCAGCTAGTATATCTGAATCATATCGGTTAAGTATTTAAGGCGTGAAAGTGTAACAAACAAACTCACTTTCGCATTATAACATTAGTTAAGATTTTTTTATTGGTAATATTAGTAATAGATTATATTAAATTTCAAATTAATATAATCATTCAGATTTTGTCAAAAAGATAATTTTATTCTTTCCTTTTGTTTCTTTTACAATAAATCTTTAGCATTTTTGGTATCTTGTTTATTCGGGGGGAAAAGAAGTGGCTTATAATAGAACTTCAAGAAACCCCAACGCTCTCACAAGAGTTCGCACCGAACAAAACAAATTCCCCACTGTTAAGCATCAGTATACCTAACACTCCCCCAGTATCGTATAATTCATTACGACATTACCCAACATAAGAAATTGTTTGGAAAACATCAATGCTTCTCCGATAGCCAGCTAATAGGGAAACCAATGTAACTCAAAATGAGAATATAAGGCTTTCTTCGAAATTAGTTAAGTAAATTATTGTTACGGTTGACCATAGAACCTTCTCGAAGGAACGCGAGTTGGCGTTGGGGGCAAAGAACATTCAAGAAAAAGAGGTAATGTTTACCAATACACGGTGACCACGCCCTTTTTTTTTTTTTTTATTATAGATGGGTTTGCCCTTGACCAGCATCTATCCATGTAGGAAGGATGAGGCCGAAGATGGAGCGAGCTCACCCAGAAGATGCCTATTCACTCGAACCTTGAAAAGATTTGGGTTATATGAGCTCGGAAATACAAACGCCGGCAGTGAGTTCCAATCCTTAGCAGTGCGCATCACAAAAGATGTTTTAAAGCGCTTGGTCCGAATTAGAGGGATATCGACAAGGTGAGGATGGTAACCAGCCGTACGTCTGCATGTCCGATAGAAGAAAGGGGAAGGCGGTATGATCTCATGCAGCTCTCGAGCACACTCTCCGAAGTACATCTTATAGAATACACACAGACAGGCAACTTTGCGTCTATGTGCCAGGCTGTGCAGCTTAGTTCTTATTAGTGTATCATCGCCAATGAGCCTCCTAGCTCTGCGATCCACCGAGTCGAGTGCAGAAAGTTGGTATTTTGCTGAGCCATCCCAAAGGTGACAGCAATACTCCATGCAGGATCGGACTTGTGCCTTGTATAAAGAGAGGAGCTGTCCAGATGTAAAGCATCGCTTCACTCTATTTAGGATGCCCAACTTTTTGGCCGCTGTTTGGGCCTTTTAAACAAGTGCAAAAGGAAATTGGTCTTAACGGTTACGACATAGGGTACATATTAAATTCAAAATTACTCCATAATAATATAATTATTTGCACCTGTTGAATGACTATTTTTGTTTTATGGAATGATTATGAGGCCACAACATAAACGTATTTACACTATTTGAAAAAGCTATTTTTAATTCTGAATATAAATACTTTTAATGAACTTTTATTCATGATGATTACATCAAGGAGGCAAGGATGCTTGCCTATCGTCTCAGGGGCCCCGGATTCGATTCCCGGCGGGGAAATTTTAATGTAATTTTCAAAAAATGACTCTGGTCTGGATTTGAAAAGTAGTGGTAGGGCACACTGCGTTTCGCAGTCATTCGAGCAGCCCGCCTGGCGGCAGTGACCACCCCCTTACAGAAGACCACCGTGAAATAACAGCATATACGTGCTGTTGTGTTTCGGTGAGTGAGTAAGGGATGCCAGAGCCCATTTCCTTTATCTCCTCTCCTAATCCCTTATCCAATCATACTGTAGTCGGCAGGGCACTTGCAGCACCTGTAGCGTTGCTTGTGTTATAGGCGACGGTAGCCACCTACCATCAAGTGGACCGTCAGCCTGTCTGTCGACATAACATAAAAAAAAGAAAGAAAAAGACACCTTTAACAAATACCGCAGTTCTAGTTGGCTTAGATAAATAAACATCACATTTCAAATTAAATTAGAAATTCAGTGAAAATTCAGGCAATGGCAAAAAAAATCTTACAGAAAACTCCAGTTATTTATGCTCATAATTTTTTTTTAATTAAAGATGGGTTTGCTCTTGACCAGCATCTATCCATGTAGGAAGGATGAGGCCAACGATGGATTGAGCTCATAGAAGATGCCTATTTACTCGAACCTTGAAAAGATTTGGGTTATATGAGCTCTGAAATACAGCCGGCAGGGAGTTCTAACCCTTAGCAGTGCGCATCACAAAAGATGTTTTAAGGCGCTTGGTCCGAATTAGAGGGATTTCGACAAGGTGAGGATGGAAGAGGAAGGCGGTATGATCTCATGCAGCTCACGAGAACACACTCCGAAGTACATCTTATAGAATACACACAGACAGGCAACTTTGCGTCTATGTGCCAGGCTGTGCAGCTTAGTTCTTATTAGTGTATCATCGCCAATGAGCCTCCTAGCTCTGCGATCCACCGAGTCGAGTGCAGCAAGTTGGTATTTTGCTGAGCCGTCCCAAAGGTGACAGCAATACTCCATGCAAAATATAAATATTTAGTTTAAAAAAAAGAATACTAAAAAAGGAAGTTACATGATTCCGCCACGCGGCCTGGGAACACTGGGAAACGCCGGGTGAGAGGGTATCTTGACGGATGACAGGCAATCCCTCCACATCGGTGAATGTTTGTCGTTCTATTAGCAAGGAAAACATCTTCAACCCCAGTTATAGTTTCGTACAATGTATAGAGAAAATCAATTTACTAAAGCAATGAGTTGATGTCGTTTACTAGACACATTTTTTTTTCTATTTTGTTATTGGTGTGAAATATTTTTTTTTGTCCTGACTGACTATTAACGCACAACTAAAACTACCAAATCTAGAAAGTTGAAATTTGGGACATAGCTTTATTTTATAACGTACATCCGAGCAGAAAAAAATTTTGAAATTTTTTTGAAAATTTTTGGATGAGTGGTTAGAGTGCTCGCCTTAACGCTCTGTTCTAGGGTTCCCGGGTTTACGAATCCCCTCGCTGACTGCTCGCTGCGACAGTTGAGAGGTATATGGGCGGCTGGTGCCGCTTCACCCGGGGGCGGTGGACATGGGGAAGTGCGCCGCTCGCACAACACCGTGTAGTGAAGAGTGGTGGCCTGCAGATGTTCCAGCAGGTCACCACAGAAGGAGTTACACGGCTTAGGCGATAAGGCCTCGCGTGGGGCCCTGGGATAAGGCCTCGCTGTGACTCTGGGTCTCACGATCACTGCCGATGGTGGAACATGGAGACGCTTTTAGTGGTAGGACCGGCGGGGCGATACGTTCCGTCGGGTGAGCACTGCGTTCCACATTCATTTGGGCAGCCCGTCTGGCGGCAGTAACCACCCCCTAACCGCCGTGAAATAACAGCAAGTGTGCTTTTATGTTTCGGTGAGTGAGTAAGGGATGCCAGAGCCCAATCCTCCTTAAATCTACTGTAGTCAGCAGCGCACACAACAGCTGTGGCGTTGCTTGTGTTATAAGCGATGGTAGCCACCTACCATCAGGTTGACCGTCTGCCGATCTTAACATTAAAAAAAATACACACGAAAAAGCGATAATATAGCAATTGCGACCTCGATATTTCACGATTATAGCTTACGGTTAGATTAGATATTGGTGATTCTTCTTCTTTTTGCTGTGCCTCTCCAACTAGTGAAGGTTGACGATCAGTCTGGAACAGCCCTCCTTGTCTTTTGTTCATCTGAACAGCTCTACTGCGTTAGCTATCCTAATTCACTCCCTGATGTTCTTCAGCCACGACTTATTTCTTCGCCCAACATTTCTCTTTCTAGCGATTTTACCTATCATCACTAGTGGTAATATCTAAGATGATAACGAAAAGGAATTGATAATATCGACTTATTCACACAGCTCTTATCCAAAGCCCTAGAGATCTCGCTCTTATTGGTAATAAGTTCAAAGCGATTTTACATAAAAAATGTAACAAGAAGTTGGGTTGCAGAGTCACAATTAAATAATACTGCAGCAATAAGTCGCGTGATATTAAAGTATTTCTAAATTACTTAAAACAATGCTAGAACACAAAGTTTTAAATTAAAAAGATGGCCCCGAGACATGAATCCCTATTAAGAATTTAAAGTTGTTTAGCGACAACTTTAAAAGTAATGAAATTCATAGTCAACTCAAAATTTATAAGACATTTCAAAGAGCTGTTGACGCTTTAGCACAGATGGCAAAAGTTAATGATTAGGTACCTTTCGAATTAAAGACAGCTATTTTTATGATTAATTAGTGTATTTAGTACAATAATAATAATAATATTAAGGGATTCACTGAAGCAAATAACATTTACTATAGAACTCGCTGGCGGCGGAGACAATTCAACGGGCCTAGAAATGGTGTTTTTTTTGTTTTTACCATTAGAACATTACACAAAAATTTTTTTTATTAATACAATTTTTTAATCTGATATTAACTTATTAATAGGTACAGGATTCATATGCGTGCAATAAGCCGTTTTCGAGAGAATTTTCAATAAAAGTCAAATTCTTCTTGTGTTCTAACTTTTTTTGTGGAGTTTCTATTACTTTAACGAAAATTCTAATTAATACAATTGGTTCTTCACATGTTTAAGTATTATATATATTTTTTAAAAGCAATTGTCTTGTCTACTTCTTGTAACGTCTTCATTAAACAATGGATATTTTTAGTATTTAGCGTTTGTCTGCCCCTTAATACTTAGCCTTAAATTAACAATCTTAAATACATGAGTATTCATATTACAAAATCTTATTAATTATGTGACACTGGTACCACAGAATATATTATAATATTATTGTTTTATTTATACTGGTACTGAGATTGTCTTGCGTGCCCGCAAAAGCCTCCTCTAGAGCTTGCCATTCTTTTCTATCATAAGGCCGCCTTTCCACCTGCAAGAAAACTTCCGCGAAACATGTCCGACAGTCTGTCCGACAGCAGCTTGCAAGAGCTGTCGCTACAGCTCTTACACTTACACTTGGCACTTGCAAGCTGCTGTCGGACATTTCTCGAGGAGTTTTTCTTGCATGTGGAAAGTCATCCTTTTCCAGGTAACACCAGCTGTTTTCCAAATATCGTCAACCCATCTAAGACGCTGCCTCCCTTTTCTACTTTTATGTTTGCCTGGGACACCATTCGGTTACCTCTCTGACCCATTTTTCTTGTTTACTCCTCGCCATATGACCTGCCCACCTATCTCCATTTTAAACCAGAATGAAAAAATAAGTGTCTTGTTGGCACCGCACTTAAGTAGTGGCAGGGCACACTGCGTTTCGCAGTCATTTGGGCAGCCCGTCTGGCGGCAGTAACCACCACCTTACAGAAGACCACCGTGAAATAAAAGCACGTGTGCTGTTGTGTTTCGGTGAGTGAATAAGGGATGCCAGAGCCCATTTCCCTACCCCCTCTTAATCCCTTATACTTAATCCTACTGTAGTCGGTAGCTCACTTGCAGCAGCTTTAGCGTTGCTTGTGTTATAGGCGACGGTAGCCACCTACCATCAAGTGAACCGTCAGCCTGTCTGCCGATCTTAACATAAAAAAAACTTATATTAAAAAGATCTAAAAATATAGAAGGAATATCAGTATTCAGGATTCAGTGTATCCGTATCAGATTAAGGAATCTGCCAGTATTCAGGAACACTTACGTAATCTTCTGGTGAAAAAAGCTTATTATTTCCTAAACGATGTGACTATAGGTATAGTGCAAATATTTTGAACTAAGTCTAATTACAACTAATTGTTTGTTTTTAATTTACACGCCGCTTGTCGGTTGAATATAGGGACAATATTCGTCAAATAAATTATTTTGAATTTTAGTTTGAATTACAACATTGCACCAAACATACCACCAATATCTGAAAAAAAAAACTTACTTAGCTTTATAACCATTTTAAATTTATTTTACTTTTATTTTAAATTATTAATGGTAAAGAAATACCTTTCATATTATATTAATACCATTCTGTTATGAAAAAAAAATGAAATTAGTACTTACATTAAATTTAAATAGAAAAAAATCGAGTAAGTTCGTGAATTTAAATTCAAATAAAATAAATACAAATAGGTTTTACAAAAGTAAATTATTTTTAAGATTTTTAAAGTAAATATAGTTTACAAACATTTTTTTTTATTTCTTCAACTTAGCTTATGTACAAATTTACACTGTAGGGACACTTTAATAGTTATATTCAAATTTTGAATTGTTCAAATTGTCGACGATTTATTATGCTTACACAACAACGGTTAGAACCCCCTTAGCTTAAGAAGAGATGTAGCCTCTCTTTTGTGTTCCACCGGTTGTACAATGGTGAGTGCTCCAATGAGTTTTTCCAATTAATGCCTACCCCGCCTACCCAGAATTTTTACCACCATACTGCGCAATAGAGCGGGGTTCATCCGCATTACTTGGATAAGGTGCCGCTACGCACTGTCCAGATGAATAGAAACTTCATCCTTGCATGTGTCCTTAGGCGACGGTAGCCACCTACCATCAAGTGGACCGTCAGCCTGTCTGTCGAGCTTAATATATAAAAAAATCTTTATAATAGGCATAAAATCTAATCTTCCGCCCCCGCTACGCGATCTTACATCTCTGGGATGCTTTAAAAAACGACTTCGCTCATCATTGATGGATGTGTAGAGAAACTCTTAGACGAGACAGTTTATGGGGGCGGCCGGTCCATTTTTTGTACATTCTCGTGTGCTATTGTATATTTACAGTGACGTTGCCATATAGATAACTAGCTAGTGAAAGCCTTCAATAGTTTTTAAGAAAATTTGCAATAATTTCAGCCATGGATTGTAATCGTGTTATGAATTATCCCGCGTAAATGTTTTTTTGGTCCCTGGCAGAATATCAGTGTTGTGGTCCGCACCACAATTACTGTATACTGAGTCAGGGTTCCTTTTCCTCTTCTTACTTGTTTATATATTTGTTTGTTTGTAATTATTATTTGTTCATATATGTATATTGTGTTTATTAGAGGAATAAAAGATGCTTTCTTTCTTTCTTTCTTTCTTTCTTTCTTTCTAAAAAAAGTATCTATAGTTAAATAAACTGAAAATTAAGTGAATGCCAAATTTGAAGTTGCGATTTACTTTAATAAATTGTGATCAACTTATGACTGTAGTTTTTGTAACCAAACATAACCAATATTTTAAGAAAAATTTACTATAATATTTCCTGAGAGATTACCAAGTACTTGAGAATTGATAGATACCTAAATTTTTACTCGAGTCACAGAGTAACATAACAGTACACTCGAGTTAAGAAAATAAGGTCTCGGCATTATTTTATTATCCTCGGGTCCTGTCTTAACTAAGATGCTTGCCAAATAAAGGACAATAACCCTAATATTAGCATAAGAATTTCATCTGGCTCCGTTTAACCACTTGTTTTTGGGCATTACTCATTGTGTTTCCAAGAATTTCATATCCGGAGACCGCCGTTTACGAGCTAGTTGAGAAAATAGCAAAATATGTTTCAAGCATTTCATGTTCTGCTCCATTGAAATAAAGATTAAATTCATCGAGCAACTGTTTTTACTGATCGCATAACGTTTTGTAATTTGCAATGAATCTTTGAATATCCTTTTTTTATATTCTCAATACTTTTATAATATTTAAAATGTCATTGATCCATGTCATTGTAATAATTGTGATAATAATGACTTGAGTGCCTTATGATTAAGTAGTGGTAGGGCACACTGCGTTTCGCAGTCATTTGGGCAGCCCGCCTGGCGGCAGTGACCACCCCCTTACAGAAGACCACCGTGAAATAACAGCATATACGTGCTGTTGTGTTTCGGTGAGTGAGTAAGGGATGCCAGAGCCCATTTCCTTATCCCCTCCTAATCCCTTATCCTTAATTCTACTGTAGTCGGCAGCGCACTTGCAGCACCTGTAGCGTTGCTTGTGTTATAGGCGACGGTAGCCACCTACCATCAAGTGGACCGTCAGCCTGTCTGTCGACATAACATAAAAAAAAAAAAAGATTAACGTGTACTGCAATGTTTAAAGTACTCTGTATACAAGAGATAACAAATCAAACTGTAAAAGTAATAAATTAATTGATTTTACCTTCAGATTTGACGGAAGCCACACGACGTTTTCTCACATGGTTTGTTCAATTTAGTATAATTTAAATTACAGAGTCATGCTATCAAGTGGACCTTGAAAGTATGAGATGATACCTTGATAGTATCAAAAATAATTTAAATTATATAATTTCCCCCGACTGTGTGTAACTATTAAGAAACAAATGAATAGAGTACACAAAGAGAGATTGTTCTGAAGTAGGCTATAATTTAAAAGCCTCTAAGTGCAGGTTCGAAGGTCCCCTGAATTATCTGCCTCCTGCGTCTAATGGCTTTAATTTCTAAGTTGGGAAAAATCTTCCCAAAGTTTTCAAGCTAAGTGCGTTCAGAGATTTAGAGGTAAAATCTTTTTCGAGTTTATATACTAAATTGTCCGTGTTACAAATTTTCTTGTATTTTTATAAAAATTGAATATTTTATGAACCTAAGTAGCATCATTAGTTTCATAAAATATTCAATTGTTCAATTGTTACACTAACTGAAAAGCTAAAGGTTTTTTTATGATATGGAAGACAGGCTAACAATACATTTTGGTCTCGCCAAGCAATTATAAATGGAAAATCTGTCACCTACCTTGTAAATCACCAAATCCTTGGTTCTCTGGCGACGAAGACTGCAACGGGCCCGTCACACACAAAGCCCAGAATTTCCAGCACTTCACCACTTCAACATTACACTCGCGGAGCGGGAAGCGTGACCAAATAGATAAACAACAAGCACATTGCTTGATAAGGATGAAATAAATTCAAATCTCACGGGTCGAGATCAAAGTGATGAGTCTATGCATGTTATTGTGGCGATGTTTTTCTTAGACTGACTCCGGTTTTTAAAAACGGCTTGCGGTGGCGACAGATATATGGATAGGTATATGGTGGGAGTGAGACAGCACATACGACAGCCAACCACTATCAATTAATTTGAATTGACAATTGGTGTTAACACACTTGATGAAATAAGTGACTGCTATCGCCTACAAACACCAACAACATTAGGGGTTACAAATGCTTAAAGGGGTAATTATATTAATTTCTGGCGCAAATTGGAGGACCGCACGGCAAAGTATTTAATTTTTTCATAATATTTTGTACCTCAAGGGCTTTTATCGTGCCGTCCTCCAATGTGCGCCGGTCCTTATTCGCCTTATCTTGAGCACAGTACGATTAGTACAATGGATGTAACTTATATGTCACACTGTTGGAGACGGACCTCTTTGTAATTGAAGAATGAGCTATAGTAAAAGACAAAGACGCGCGCTAATTTTATTACTAATTAGCTGAACCCGCAGCTTCGTACGCGTGATGCTAGGTATAATAACTAATATTATTAATGCGAAAGCCAGTTTTTTTAATATAAATATTATATTAATAAATATTTTAATACATAAGAAAAAAGGCGCAGTAGAAGTCGTAGCCAAAAACTAGTACTTATATAAATACATAATCCTAGTGTAGAACATTACAAATAAGAAAAAATATTAGGTAATTTTAAATTTGCCATTACTAATGGTTGTAATTTTCAATTGATTCATAATATTTTAGGATTTAAGTAAAGTGTTATACTGGGCATTCAAATATCTTTTTTTTTTTTGTTACATTTCATCCTACATTTCGTGGCCTTAGTGGTGAAGTGAGCTATTCCACACTAAACTGGTTCCAAGATAATGACAATTGAAATAAATAAGCACTCACAAAAAAAAAATTTTTGTTTTATCTTCTCTATTTGTATCATACTGTTTTGTCGAAAATAACGAAATAGGAACCAAAATAACTAGACAAGGAAATTTATTGCAAAGACCTAAATGTAGATTAGAACTATTTAATAGAAATGTTTATGTTATGGCAATTAAAACATACAATAAACTACCTAATAATATAAAGGAATTGCCGGATCCTAAATTTACAAGAACGTTAACAAAATGGTTATTAGATTGTTGTTATTATGATGTTAAATAATTTTATAATAAGAAACATTAATTCCTTTTTTATATTAATATAGTTTACAAACAATTAAACACTAATATTTGCATGCCCTTGGCGGGTAGAAAATCCTGTAAACATGTGTTCGTGCAAATAAAGATTTATTTTATTTTATTTTATTTTATTTTATTTATATTTTTTTATCGATTTTAACAATTTTTTGTGAGAAGGTAATAATTAATGTGTTGAAATTAAGGAAGTTCGATTTAAGTGCGCTTTTCTTGTTTTTCTAGTTTCATTTAATTCCTTTCACGTCTGAAGGAAAAAAACAACTTCTATTTGAGCTATCACTTAGATCTCTTCACCACTAGAATCTCCGTTTAACGCTGAGTATGATATGATGTTCATAACTCAATTTAGTCAAAAGTGTGGGTTAGCTCTTTTCACCACTAAGGCGACGATTTATAAATAGAACATTGAAGCACAGTCTATTTATATTTTATTTATGTAAGTCAAACGTCGCTAAAGGAAAATAAATGGATAAAATTTCATTTAATTCCTGTTAGTGGCGATCCACACTATTTTGTCTTTTTGATGTTAAATTTTTGTTTTCTATGTTACATCTTTTCGATGTTACACCATGTTACGTTTAGTTGATGTGTGTAACATATAGGCACTTCTAACTATTTAAATAAATAAATTAAAAAATAGAGGTAATGAAATTCCAGTGTAGAATTTCATAAAGACGAAAACTTCGCACGTAGTTCAAAATAGCTTCAATTAGTGCTAAGCTCGCGACCTGCGCCAGTTTAAACCGCTCATGTACGCCGGAAATTTTTGGCTATTCCTAGAACAGTCTAGAAGCAACGTGTGCCTTAATTTCATTTTTGGGGTATGACCAACGTACGAATTGTTATGAAAATGCTTTGGTTTTTGTCGTTTTTGTGGGAACTTTACAAAAAAACACAAACAAAGTTCACTTTAGAAGCTTTTCTAAATAGAATTTTATTTTATTCACACTTCAATGGTTGAGCGAATTAATTCAGCATTAAATCTTGTATCCCAATGGGGAGACAAGAATTTGGTTGATTTTAACGCCATCAGAACGCAAGCGTGTTTGTTCTCTGCAAAAGGGAGCCCTTTCGACTTGGCTCCAACTTTCAGAGGTGCATCCGAACCTGTGGCCAATGATCTTGAGCTTCTTGGCATGAGGTCGTGCTCAAATCTCAACTTCGGTACTTCTATCGAGTCCAAAGCCCAAACAGTGGCTAAAAAATTGGGCATCCTAAATAGAGTGAAGCGATGCTTCACACCTGGACACCTCCTCTCTTTGTACAAGGCACAAGTCCGATCTTGCATGGAGTATTGCTGTCACTTTTGGGATGGCTCAGCAAAATACCAACTTGCCGCACTCGACTCGGTGGATCGCAGAGCTAGGAGGCTCATTGACGGCGGGACGCTAATAAAAACTGAACTGCAGAGCCTTGAACAAGATCTGTTCTATAAGATGTACTTCGGAGAGTCTGCTCGGGAGCTGCATGAGACCATACCGCCTTCCTCTTTCTTCTACCGGATATGCAGACGTACGGCTGGTTACCATTCCCACCTTATCGAAATCCCTCTAATTCGGACGAAGCGCTTTAAAACATCTTTTGTGATGCGCACTGCTAAGGATTGGAACTCCCTGCCGGCGTCTGTATTTCCGAGCTCATATAAATCTTTTCAAGGTTCGAGTGAATAAGCATCTTCTGGGTGAGCTCGCTCCATCGTCGGCCTCACTATAAAACAACAATAATAATTTAGTTTAGGCATTAATTTTATGTAAGAATGTAAAAAAGGCTTTTTTATTCTATTTTATTTTTATTTTATATTAAATATTATAAAAACTCTTCTTTCTTTCATTACGAACATTCCTTTCTTACAACATATTTAAAACTTTATTGGAACAGCGATTTGTACTTTCTCCAACCAAACTTTTCATATAAAGAAACTTAAATTAAGAGGGCACTTTCCAACTCGAACAGCTTACTTATTCCATACTACGTTATTCTATGATTACTCATTAATTATAGGTCGTAGCAATATTTAAAAAACATGACATTTCTAGGACATAATATAAATGTTTGCATCGCAACAAAAAACTGAAATTAATTTTATATATCTACTAAAAGATCCGCCTTCCGGTGTTGACAAATAAAAAACCCACAGCCTATAAAAGAGCGCGCTGTCGCTCGCGTGGAGGCAATTTGCTTACGGTCTTCGAAGGTGCAGCATCGTGCTCGGCGAGTTCTGGTATCGTACAAACGTATTATTTTTGACTAGATGAATATACTTTGTTCCACTGTTTCTATAGTTGATTTGTTCTGATTTTGAATTTGTTTAGTAGAAAGATTTTGTAATTAAATTAATAATTGTAAAGAGGGTATTTTTAGTTTCTTCTTCTTGTTTTATATTTTTTAGTTGATTTGGTTTGCGAACCTTAAATCAGAAGTGGGATTCGAACACATCGTTCCCCCTTCGTCCTTTTAACTGTTAGCCGTCAAATAATTGTATACCTAACAGTGGAACTGAGTAGGCATCTGGCTGTGAGTGTTTTCTGTTG
The DNA here is from genome assembly GCA_910589475.2 of Bembecia ichneumoniformis. Lineage (NCBI taxonomy): Eukaryota > Metazoa > Arthropoda > Insecta > Lepidoptera > Sesiidae > Bembecia > Bembecia ichneumoniformis. The sequence goes on along the minus strand of OU342537.1, from coordinate 1,425,421 downwards.
TTTTGTACTTACGTGCGTGCGATGTCTGATCGTGGTCGGGACCGCGACCGGGATCGCGATCGGAGATCGCAAGATAGAAACTCGCAAGGTAGATCGCGAAATAGAACTCGTCGACGCGATGATGGACAGCGAAGCCGTGATCGGGCGTGTACGCGAACTCCTCCGATAATTCCTTCTCAAACGGGACTTTTGGAACGCTTAGATTCTACCCTTAATTCAATTATGACTCGAATCGATGCTTTAGAGAACGGGTCAACTAATGATCCCAACAGTAAGCGTGCTATCGTGACTCATAAAGCGCCTATTAACGAAAACTGTTCAAATAGCCTACAATCGGAAGAAATACCCTCACGACCACGTGCTTATGAGTTTATTAATCCTATTGCTTGTGACAATGATAACGTCACCGATACTTCTAATGAAATATCCGAGAAAGATACAACATTCCAATCTACCCGCAAAGATGAACCGACGCCGTCCACTTCGGCTCAAGGTTTGATTGACGTGTTAAAAGTTTTGCAATCTACCCGCACCCGTGATTACTTCATTTCAAACTTTGATCCGTCAATCCACAATATTGAAACGTGGTGTGAAGAGGTAGAGCGCGCCAAACTTGCGAATGGTTGGAACGACTACGAGTGCTTGTCGCGGGTCGCGAATTGTTTAAAGGGCGAGGCTCGTACGTGGCTCAACGAATGGACATCGAACGATCGTGGGTGGCGTAATTTCGTTCTAGAATTTAAATCTTTGTGCCCGCAAAAATTAGATTATGCAAACATTTTGTATGACGCGATGAGCACGAGTTCGGATAAATACGCTACGTACGCGGAGTATGCCCGACGAACGCTGATGCGCCTCCGGGTAGTGAAGGGTATTAGTGAGGAGCTTATGATTCTGATCATTATTAGGGGTATAACGGATCCTCAAATTAGGGCTGCCGCGGCCAACGCTAATCTGACTTCCGAAAATTTAATTTCTTTTATGTCTCTTTATGTAAAACCTGCTTGCAATAAACTGGAGGGGCGTACATTGACTACTGAAAAGCGACCGGCAAATAGTGACGCTTCATCGTTAAACAAAATCAAATGCTTCCTCTGCGGTCGAATCGGGCACAAAAGTTATGAGTGCAACAAAAAGTCAAGGTTAGATACCAGTACCAACCTCAGTCCGAGTCCCAGAGCTGACAAGGACGTTGCAACTAAACCTGTTACGTGCGCTTCCTGCAAGAAACCGGGGCATTCCGAGCGTACGTGCTTTGTTAACAATAGATCATGAGGTAGAGTACTTGGGCAAGGTGATTAGTCAGGGTCAGGTGAAGCCGAGCCCTCGCAAAGTCGAAGCACTGGTTAATTCCACCCCACCCAAAAACGTCAAACAGGTTAGACAGCCCTTGGGTCAACTAGACCCTAGACGTTATGTACACCAGAACGATCTCCTATACTCGCAGTCGACCGGAAAACTTGATCCTGGGATGCGAGGCCCTTATCGAGTACCACGTGCACTACCAAGCGGCCGTTACGAATTAAAATTACTGAGTGGGTCGTATGGGAAGACCACGCAAGCGGCGGCCGAACATATGGTACCCTGGCGAGGAGAGTGGTGTCCTGAATCGTGTGCTACTTTCTTCGAGAGTGAGTATTTTACCATTTTGATGAGGGTATGTGTGTTGCTGCGGTAACCACAAGTTTGCATTCCCTAAGCGTGTGCTGCGGTCTCGCTTAACGGATTGAACCTATGGTTAGTGCTTGATGTACAATGAGTGAATACTTACTATCTGGCTGCGGTCAGTGAGTATGTACCTGTGTGTTGCTGCGGTAACCACAAAATCGCAATCCTAGCGTGTGCTGCGGTCACGCTAGATGGTTTAGAACCTTAGCTGCGGTTAAGGTTGTGGAAAGGAAGGGACTATCTGGCTGCGGTCAGTGAGTATGTACTTGTGTGTTGCTGCGGTAACCACAAAATCGCAATCCTAAAGCGTGTGCTGCGGTCACGCTAGATGGTTTAGAACCTTAGCTGCGGTTAAGGTTGTGGAAAGGAAGGTTCTGCGGTTCCTTCGTTCCCACATTATAGTATGCGCGCTTAATTGTGTGAGTGAGACGTCTCATAGGCTGTTGCTGTATAGTTGATGTATGATGGATGATGTATGTAACTGGAGGGAAGGCTGTCTTTCTTATAAGTAACTTCTGAGAGCAGTGAATGGCGTATGAATTAAATGAAAGTGAACAGAATGTGTGAGCTAATGTGTTCTGTATTTCAGATAATTTAGGAGAAGAGACGGACGATGGACTAGCAGCACGGCAATCAGCTGCTGGACCATCGTCAGAGGAACCACACGTCAGATTTTCACCCGTTGCGGAGTCTGCCCAAGCTTCAGGCTCACCTACGGCATTGGCATCAGAAGAAAACGTGTGTCCACCTTCTACAGCCACAAGCGATGATGAGACTACTTCCAATGTCACGGCTACAGGCTTGTTAGGTCCAGAAATTCTGCAAGAACTTTTAGGTTGAAAAAGCGATCGAGGACGACGCTGCATCAGGAGAGGCCGTAAAAGATCCGCCTTCCGGTGTTGACAAATAAAAAACCCACAGCCTATAAAAGAGCGCGCTGTCGCTCGCGTGGAGGCAATTTGCTTACGGTCTTCGAAGGTGCAGCATCGTGCTCGGCGAGTTCTGGTATCGTACAAACGTATTATTTTTGACTAGATGAATATACTTTGTTCCACTGTTTCTATAGTTGATTTGTTCTGATTTTGAATTTGTTTAGTAGAAAGATTTTGTAATTAAATTAATAATTGTAAAGAGGGTATTTTTAGTTTCTTCTTCTTGTTTTATATTTTTTAGTTGATTTGGTTTGCGAACCTTAAACTACTATAATTAATAATTTCTAAAATGTGCAGAATTTGTGACATTTTCGTGCGTTGAATTCTTGTAATTACTGACTAAAATCCAAAAATGTTTTTCGGTGGAAACATCCTACCTATAATACCATTTGAAATTGGGATGTCAATAGCTACTACCTGTAAAGGTTTTTCAAAAATATTGAAATTGCTGGCGTATGTTTTATTATTTTAGCGAGTTGAATAAGTGGCGCGAATGTGTTGCGTTGCATTCTGTCTTCGGTTATTCGCATTATAGTAAGTTGAGACAACAAATTCTCCCAAATAACTATTACTGAGTTCCCACGCTCGTACAGCGCCACCTTAAATTAAAAATCTATCTTTTTATGTTACACATTTTTTAATGCATTCTCATTTCGTTAATGTACCGTAAAGTAACAATGCACCACCAAACTCTTACTAATGTAAAAAGAAATAATAATAAGAGAATTCTAGTAAAATTCGTCATTTTATTCACGAGTCTCACACAAACAAACACTTGAAATCAAAAGACAAAGCTTCCTCCAAAGAGGTCTAACTAGTTGCTGGAGAGCAATCGGGGTAATAGAACATAGGCAGTATAGGATTCATTTTCCTATTAAGTTTAATTATAGAATTTGGGACTAGAGTTAATGTAATTCTCTATAAAAAATGGAGATAACAGAACCGAATAATAAATGAAATAATTAAAGTAAAAATTTTTTTTGGCCTCTGGGAGATGGGAGATGCATACATTTATGGCCTTCGTGTCCAATGTCCAAATGCTGTGACTATATCTAAAATAATAAGTCTTTTTATAATTTTTTTTAAAAATGGACGAAAATTTATGTTTACTTACAAATAATAAGTAAAATTTACATTTACTTATTTATTAATCCCCAAAGCATTTAATTAATTTGGATATCATATTCAATGAGCTTATGAAATAAACAACTTTATAATTTTATGAGATTAATATCTTCTTCTTAATATCTATCTTAATATCATCCTTAATGATAAGGAGATTGTTTGTTTGTCAGCCCTTTTAAGCCACAATTACTAACAAATTTTTACTGCCTTAATGCCTGGACCAATCTTTATGATGTTTACTTTGTTAAATTTGTCTCTACCTCGAATTGCAGAATAACTATTAAAACATCTGAAATATTCACAAAAAAAATTGTGTAAAAAATTCATTTTCTCATATATTTTGTATGGAACGTGTTTGACGCGGTACCTACAAAGTTCACCAGGTCAGCAAGTATATAAGTACATGTAAATAAAAAAATCGATAAATGTATTGCTAAGCACAAAACTCGAGGACGACTTTACCAATTCTACATTTTTTTTTTAATTTAGCTTAAAAAATTGCCGGAATTGCCCGAAAAAACGTAAAAACCCCATTTTTTCCCAATCCAATCACTATACTCCGGCCATTATAAGAGTGCTGTTCTGACAGGTGTCAATTCCATACATTTTCTGTATCGTTTATTCGGAAATGAACTTTATGCAATGGACATAAAGAAATGTCAAAAACGCATTCATAGAATGACCGTACTATAGGTGACAATTTCATGTCAGCTGTCACAGTCCAACAGCTTTTGACAGAATAAGAATAGACTTTGTTTGTTGCCATCTTGAGCTTCTTGGCATGAGGTTGTGCTCAAATCTCAACTTCAGTTCTTCTATCAAGTCCAAGGCCCAAACAGCGGCCAAAAAGCTGGGCATCCTAAATAGAGTGAAGCGATGCTTCACACCTGGACAGCTCCTCTTTTTATACAAGGCACAAGTCCGATCTTGCATGGAGTATTGCTGTCACCTTTGGGATCGCTCAGCAAAATACCAACTTGCTGCACTCGACTCGGTGGATCGCAGAGCTAGGAGGCTCATTGGCGATGATACACTAATAAGAACTAAGCTGCAGAGACAGGCACATAGACGCAAAGTGGCCTGTCTGTGTGTTTTCTATAAGATTGCTCGGAGAGTGTGCTCGGGAGCTGCATGAGATCATACCGCCTTCCCCTTTCTTCTATCGGACATGCAGACGTACGGCTGGTTACCATCCTCACCTTGTCGAAATCCCTCTAATTCGGACCAAGCGCTTTAAAACATCTTTTGTGATGTGCACTGCTAAGGATTGGAACTCCCTGCCGGCGTCTGTATTTCCGAGCTCATATAACCCAAATCTTTTCAAGGTTCGAGTGAATAGGCATCTTCTGGCTGAGCTCGCTCCATCGTCGGCCTCATCCTTCCTACATGGATAGATGCTGGTCAAGAGCAAACCCATCTTTAATAAAAAAAAAATAATAATAATAAAATTAATGAAAGAGATAACCCACTGTGTTTGAAATTATTAGGATGCTGCATTGTTCTGCAACGCGGTTACTTAACTTTATTAGTCTAAAGTCGATGTCTTCGCGAGAACTTTTGATTGGATAGATTTTACTGGAACTTTCGATTGGACTGATTTTGCTATTCCATCAAAAGACTTCCATCAAAAGAATTCCATCAAAAGAAATTTTTAATATTCACTGAATAGGATTCTATTTATTATTCAGTCTTCGGAAATAAATAAAAGGCGTTCAGCTATACAATTACCTCTAAGAGACTGTTTTTGTTTTGTCCAAATAATAGATCATCAAATAATAAATTTTTCAGAATCAATAAAAACTATTTGTAATTGTGGTTAACCTGGAATTATTTATAGCCAATAATTATAAATGACATCACGTAACACAAATATTCAAAGACAGTAGTTTTTAAAAATAGGGTATAACTTAAGGATGAATCTTAAAATTATTATTTTTTTATGTTAAGATCGGCAGTCAAGCCGATTGATGGAAGGTGGATACCGTCGCCTGTAACACAAGCAACGCCAAAGCTGCTGCAAGTGCGCTGACGACTACAGTAGGATTAAGGATAAAGAATTAAGAGGGGAGAGGGAAATGGACTCTGGCACCCATTACTCACTCACTGAAACACAACAGCACACGTGCTGTTATTTCGCGGTGGTCTTTTGTAAGGGGGTGGTTCTGTCGCCAGATGGGCTGTCCAAATGACGGCGAAACCCAGTGTGCCCTGCCACTACTTTTGAGATCCAGATAAGAGCCAAATTTAAAAAGTTAATTTTTCAAAGTTGACCCTGCAAGCAACCAACGGGCTCGTCAAAAAATCTTCTTAAAATAAAAAATCTTCAAAATCGTCTGATCTTGAGAGTAATAAATCTGAGTAATTAAAGTGTGATTGGAATATTCGTTACCTTACTTGTATTACAACGATTTTCGAATTGAATAAATTCAAAAACAGAACCTATAGAAGCTCTTGAACCTCTTTATAAAGCAAAAATGGTTTTATATTTTTTTTAAATGTATTGAATTGAAATGTTGATATTAAAAATCTCTAAAATTGAACTGAGATTACAAAATTTTTATGCATTAATTACCGGGTTCGATTCCCGGCAGGGTCAGCCGGGAAATGAACTTTTCAAATTTGGCGCTGGTATGGAGCTGGATAGTAGTGGGAGGGTACACTGCGTTTCGCAGTCATTTGGGCAGCCCATCTGGCGGCACTTACCACCCCTTACAGAAGACCACCGTGAAATAACAGCACGAGTGCTGTTGTGTTTCGGTGAGTGAGTAAGGGATGCCAGAGCCCATTTCCCTATCCCCTCCTAATGCCTTATCCTTAATCCTACTATAGTCGGCAGCGCACTTGTAGCACCTGCGTTATAGCCGTTAGCCACCTACCATTAAGTGGACCGTCGGCCTCTTTGCCGATCTTAGCATTAAAAAAACCATAGCGATTAAAATTGAAATATTATAGTTTTCTGACTTGAATTTGGTAGAAAATAATTTAAGATTTCTAAGCCATTTTAAGTGATTTTTCATACAATAGGGGATCAGACAAATTTTCAGAAAGTGTTTTAAATTAATCTTCATGGATATTTATTTCCATAAAAAATACTATTTTATTTATTTATAGCCTTTTATGTACTCAAAATCATGTTTTAATATTGTTTGTTTGAAAATGCCGCCAAAACGCCACGATAGTTCATGTGAGAGCGCGTAACGTCATTTGTGGTCATATCATAACAAAACAGCTGCATTGGCATAAGTTCGCAAGAAGTTTTGTTTCGTTGAGTAGATTTTTTATTTGTTATTATGGAACGAAAAAAATATCGTTGGTATTCATTCAGATGTAACAAGTGATAGCCGTGCACTGCAGACAAGACAATGATTGCCCACAAATGACGTCACGCGCTGTGATTGGTGTTTCAGTATAGATTAAAAATATTGTAAATAATAAAATTTTATTTCTCCATTTAAAAATATTTAAATGAATTATATTAAATTATTATTCGATAAATAATCGTAAAAAATTATATATTTTCTTTCTAAGTACATTTTAGATTTTAATCTGATTACTGTCCGATCCCCTATTGTATTCGTTTAGGTTCTACTAAAAAATAAAATAAAGACAAGTTAGAGTAGATTACCAACGTTGAAACCGAATTACAAGAACGTTGACATGGCAGAATAAGTCATGAGTAGAAAGAGCTTCACGATCTGACACAGGAACCCTCGACGCAGGGAACGAATCGCCAAACATAGTTTTCAATATTTGTTTAGGACGAGAAGAAATTTGTTAGCCGGCCGATCCCTAGACGCGATACGTCACAGACTCGTTTTATCTGTTCAAACATGTTCAGTGGAACTTTGATGACATATGTGGGAAGGGAAAGTTGATGCAATTAACTTGCCATTTCTTTATTAATGAACAGTTCGGCAGGCAGGTTGACAAACTTTGGCTAGGTACTCTTAAGGATAAATTAAACGCAAGCAGCATACAATTGCGCAGTTGATTTCGATAAGATAAAGTAATTTTTATGTTGAAGTCGTCAGACAGGCTGACAGTGCTCGACCAATGTTGTTATTTCACGATGGTCTTCTGTAAAAAATCGTGTCTTCTGTTCTGTACTAAAAGATACTTTGAGATAGAGAAATCTGCTTTGACATCTCTACGGACACACTGAAACAAAACATGACAAGTGCTGCTATTTCAGAGTACTCTTTTGGAAACCCAAATCTTTTCAAGGTTCGAGTGAATAGGCATCTTCTGGGTGAGCTCGCTCCATCGTCGGCCTTATCTTTCCTACATGGATATAGATGCTGGTCAAGAGCATCTTAATAAAAATAAAATAAAAAAAGTTGTTGTTACTGTCCAGTATATGACTGCGGTATCAATTATTTCCTCCTGTACTGTTATGCACAAGCAATATGTTTCTGTCAAAATATTTGCATTATTTTACTTGTTTGCAAGTCCTTTTAGTTATTTTTTTTTCTTTATTTCTTTAAGCAAGCAGGCAGGTTTATTTGACGGTTATCCTAACCTATAAACTAACACAACAGTTGGAAATGTGCTCCTAACTCGGATAGTTTCAAGGGTGAGAAACATTACGTGGATACCTTACTCACCCAAACAAAACATAGTACGAGTATTTAACGGTGGTCTTCTGTAAGGGAACGGTTATAGCCGTCAGACGACCTACCTATTTATGATCCATAGCTTTATGTTTCGGCTGTTTATTACATTTTAGCTTTTCAATTTACATAGTATATCAACCAATAATAGTTTAAATTTTGTCCTAGGTTTTTTTTTAAAGTTATAAACATTTAAAAATAGTCTTAAAGCGTCTGTTAAAAATTGACTATCGTTGAATTTTAGGCGCTTATTTAAAATAAAGGAAAAAATACAAATATATCATACAATATATACAAATATATTGAGTGGAAAAAAGAACTCATAATATAATTAACATTTACGTATTTTTTAAACATTAATTTATGTGGTTTTTATTATGTAAATATAGATATAAATATAGCTCTCTCAAGTCCGGCAGCATTTTGAGCTGTGTTTATGGACTCAGTACTTCACAATTAACAACAAATTACAACATCTGTTTAGCGAAAAATTATTACTATATAGTCGTCTTCAAAATGTGCTGTTTGTTTTCTTCAAAAATTTTTCCATTTTCTTAATTAAGACCTTACAACATTCTAAATTATCTCACTTTTTCTCTCATATCATCGTTATTTTTTAATATATCTAGGCAACAAATAATGGTAATTAATATTTACTTTCATAAAGGGCATCTATTAGGTACATAATAGGGGATCGGACAGTAATCAGATTAAAATCTAAAATGTACTTAGAAAGAAAATATATAATTTTTTACGATTATTTATCGAATAATAATTTAATATAATTCATTTAAATATTTTTAAATGAAGAAATAAAATTTTATTATTTACAATATTTTTAATCTATACTGAAACACCAATCACAGTGCGTGACGTCATTTGTGGGCAATCATTGTCTTATGCCAATGCAGCTGTTTTGTTATGATATGACCACAAATGACGTTACGCGCTCTCAGATTAACTATCGTGGCGTTTTGGCGGCATTTTCAAACAAATAATATTAAAACATGATTTTGAGTACCTACCTAAAAGGCTATAAGTAAATAAAATAGTATTTTTTATGGTAATAAATATCCATGAAGATTAATTTAAAACACTTTCTGAAAATTTGTCCGATCCCCGCGCGCACGGTCTGGGGTCCTCTATTTCTTCGTTTTGCACAGCGAGACTTAGACCCTCAAGGTCTAATATAAAACCTATATTTTTTATAGACTGCAACCTACATTATTCCCAAAAGTGGACAAGTTTGTAATAAAAATTATTTAATGGATTATTTTTAACACTAAATAACAATGAAAACAATTTAAACAAAAAATAGGCATTATAACCGAAAGAATTAATAAAATGGCCTATGTATCTATTTATAATTTACTAGTTTTTGACCTATGTTGTTTATAATTTACTAGCTTTTGTTTGCGACTTCGTCCGTTTTATTCGGGATCAGAATTTTTTCTTTGTAAATTACCCTATGTCCTTTCAACGTGCATGCAAAGTTTTATGATGATCGGTTGAGTACCTAGTTAAGGCGTAAAAGTTTAACAAACATTTACGCATTTATAATATTAGCTAGAACGAACAAGGTAGGCATTTGCTGTGTTTATAATTTATTAGTACGTATTTTACAACAAGCAGCTTTAATTTGTTATGACATTATGTTCGCTGTTATAGCAAATGATCACCATTTCTTCTACACACTTTGAAATAGAAAAACATTCAAACGTGCAGGCCTAACCGGGGTATGAACTTGTGATAGCACCATTAGATTATCTATTTTAAAAGCAAATGTAATATTAAAAAAATATGTATTAGCAATTTATAAACGACCCAAAAGTAATATAGTTTTGCCTATTAAAAATTCGGCATTAATTATACATCACTAAAATTATATCTGTTATCTAGCTACCATACAAGCCATGCCCCTTGGCTTTATCCGCTTAGAAATTTTAAAGCATAAAAACTTTCTCCATAAAAAATACACAAACGTGATCACCAAAAGTATTGTACTTAAGAACAAATAATTTAAATACACGAGTATAGCCACTGCGCGACTGACCTTGGGCAACTGAGCTCTCCAGAATCGGTCCTCGCTAGGGACCTCCGCTACTCAAGAATATCAAAAAGCCTTTGTTTTTCTGAAACTATTGAATTAAATGAAAAACTGTTCGTGTCATTTATAGTGTAAATGAAACTCTATCATTTGATTATATACACATTGCATTACTTCTTGAAACAACTAAGTTGAATCGATTTTTGTTACAAAGCAATACATTAAAATTTTATTGAATTTCTCGTAAACCATAATACTTAAAACAAAAATGCCTCGCCAAAAATATAGACCAAAAAAATAATTTATTCATACACTTAAGCATAGGTACAAAAAGAGGTGTAGGGAGCCTCCTATTAAGTATAAAATACTTGTATCAGGAGAACCCCGCTTCTCCCCAAACTAAAATCCAAAGAATACAATAAAGTGTGTATGTTTGTATGAGTGTGTGAATATATATGCCTGTGTGAATGTGAATGTTTATTTGTGTGTGAATGTGTATGTGTAGCATTATCTATATGAGTTAAGTGTAGCTTTTACATAAGTCCCCCTTCATAATCAAATTAATGTTTTGATAATAAATTGGGAATAGTAAAAATATTTATTTTTGTAATTCCCAAAATGTCCCAAATTGGACATTTCTTGTGGGACATAATGGGAATAGACCAAATGTTTAATTTAGTTAAGTAATAGTCTTTAATAAAGATTAGGTTTCATTATAATTTAGGGTCTTGAGCCAATCGGTCAGGGTCTTTTTGCAATTAAAGTGTGTCATAGGATAAATATTAAGTTTTTTATTTAATATGTTGTATAAATAAGAAGTTTGGGTAATATATTGTCTTCGAGCAAAGGCAGTTATGAGCAAGAAGTTATGTATCACATATATATTTTTTGTTACATTAGTTTTATGTTTGAACGAGCTGGAATCGGAGAACAAAGCAGTGATTTTTTCCTAGCTGAGCCCGCAAATTCGTACGCGTGGTATTCGGTATAGCGCGTAACTTTTTTTTATTTGTAAACCGATTGGAATGAAACTAAAACTAAATATTACGAAAAGCTTGCTACAATTCATCAGTGAAAACCGCATTCAAATTGGTTAAGCCTTTCTGATATTAGCGTCCACAAACGCGCTGACAAACAGATTAACAGACAAAAATTCTAAAAACTATTTTGTTTGTACAATTTTTTTTAATATTTAATTGTGCGGAACCCTCTTCACGCGAGTTCAACTCGAACTTGTTAAGTTTGTCTTTTTTTTTATAAGTCCGTTGGATGAGTCCTTAAGGCTCCGTTCTAGGGTTCCCGGGTTCAATTCCCCGCAACTTTTAAAATGAACTTTTCAATTTTGGCTCTGGTCTGGATCCTTTACGATTTTAGACAGGGCTCCTTTACGATTTTATTATATTATGTGCATAAAATAGATTAACGCATTATGTGTTACTATTATGGTACAAATTTACTTACTTACTGTATAATTTCATTAAAATACGATCAGTAATTTTTGCATAATAGAGTAACAAACATACATACAACCTGTATCCTCACAAACTTTCGCATTTTAGATTAGTATGACTTTATAGAAAAAAAAAAAAGAAATTTTATTAAACAAGATAATTCTTGATTATTCTGCTTACTTCTTGATTTGATTTCCTATTGCACTTGTAATGAAGATGACATTCTTTTCATATGCAAACAGACGGAAAGGAACAAGAAACGAACGAAGAAAATTAACATCAAACGCTTAGGTGTCATGTTGAGTAATTACGCGACACCCCATAGTATCGGAGCAAACAATTAAAGTACGATTTGTCCGGCCATATTTGGATGACGGTTCCAAGTTATCGTAACTTTGTTACTCGAGCGACCTTAAACGTACATGTGTTACGATATACAGGGAACATGTTATCCGACACGACCCAAAATATGGGAGATTATTAAGAGAAGAAAAACCTTCCAATCATAGAATAATATTTGGTCTCGGCCTAGTAGGTAGGGACATATATGACATAAATATGTAGGCAATGTAACAAATGACATTGCCGCCAATGTAACAAACGCCTGATAAATAAAAAGACTATTATGAGAATATGTTATAATTAAAAATTAATTTTCTAACACATGAACTGTGAAAGGTTTGTCAGCTTCTCATAGTTGTTGATACGAGAATAATAAGTTCTATGTTGAACTTGTTTTTTTTTTAATGTTAAGATCGGCGGAAAGGCTGACGGTTCACTTGATGTGCTGCAAGTGCGCTACCGACTACACTGGAATTAAAGGATTGGGAGGGGATGAGGAAGTGAGCTCTGGCATCCCTTACTTACTCACCGGAACAAGATTATTATCATGCTGTTATTTCACGGTGATCTTCTGTAAGGGGGTGGTTACTGCTGCCAGACGGGCTACAAATTACTGCGAAACGCAGTGTGCCCTGCCACTACTTTCCAGATCCAGACCAGAGCCAAAATTGAAAAGTTCATTTTAAAAGTTGCGGGGAATCGAACCCGGGAACCCTAGAACGGAGCCTTAAGGACTCATCCAACGGACTTATAAAAAAAAAGACAAACTTAACAAGTTCGAGTTGAACTCGCGTGAAGAGGGTTCCGCACAATTTTGAGTGATTTGCCATGTTATTTTAATATCATGGACATCTTATAGGTTTTCCTATAATCTATAAGTAGAAAACTAATTTCTGTATTTTTTTTCTTCAAAATTTTAGGTCAGTAGTTTCGGAGATAAGGGGGGGGGGGGGGAATAGTCGGACAGACGGACACACGAGTGATCCTATAAGTGTTCCGTTTTTTTATTCGGACGTACGGAACCCTAAAAACAAATTTTAAAAAAATATATATGATAATCTTATCAGAAAATTGACAATTATGTGTGTGAAGGGTCAAGACCTTGAGTAAAAAGAAAGCGTCTTTTTTCTTTAATTTTGCCAGGCGCTGAATTTTTTATTTAGATCAGAGGTTCCCAGACTTTTTTTTTCTCATAGACCACTTTCAAAATTTAGCTGGTTCCGGTGGACCCCCTGCAGCTACATTTCTACCATATTCCCAAAACTCGACAAAAAATGTGAAGATTAGATCTAACTATGGAAATTTGCGTCGCGGCTGAGTTCCAACCACGAATAGGGCGAGTTTTCTAAATGAAATAAGTGAGAATTGATTGTTTTTTTTTGTCACGCCAACATAGACCCCCGTCGAGTCTCCCGTGGACCTCTGGGGTTAACCTGGACCACTTTGGGAACTAAGGACTTAGATGATCCCTCGACAACAGTTTTTTTTCCTGGATGAATGATAGGTACCCTATTCTGTATAATTTTCTGGATCACTGACAACGTGCATGCAAAACTACATGGAATAGACCTGACAAGGTGTATGCAAATTTCATGTTGATCGGTAGAGAAGTTAAGGCGTGAATGCCTAATATTAGTTAGGACCAGTTAGGATAATTTATTTGCATGATATTAGTTGGTGTCATGCTTTCTTTTATGTCAAGGTCGGCAGACAGGCTGACGGTCCACTTGATGGTAGGTGGCTACCGTCGCATATAACACGAGCAATGCCACAGCTGCTGCAAGTGCGCTGCCGACTGCTGTAGGATCAAGGATAAGGAATTAGGAGTGGATAAGGAAATGGGCTGTGGCATCCCTTACTCACCCACCGAAACACAACAGCACACGTGCCTTTATTTCACGGTGGTCTTCTGTAAAGTTAAGTTCATACGAAACAAAAAAAAAACAGTCCTTCATCCTTGACAATTGAATACATAAAATGATAATATTCAAATGGTGGTGGTACTGCGGCGCGAGATAACATTTTACTGGTCGTTTCAAATTGTACAATTAGGCCTTATCAACGCTCCTTAAAGCGTTGAAAAACAAAATTTCCTCTTTTATGTCGAGAAAATGTATTTACGGTTCGAGTAATTTTTGTTTCTCTAATTGAAATTACCATTAAAACTTTTTATTGTACGCGATAAGTCGACATTGCTTTGCGAAATAAATTTTCAATTTATTTTATTCTTAGTAAAACTTTTTACTAAATATTTTCTACTTCTCATTAATAAGCCCCGGTTATAACTTTTATCTTAGGTTTTTTTTTTTATGACAGCCTGACGGTCCACTCGCTGGTAGGTGGCTACCGTCGCCTATAACACAAGCAACGCCAAAGCTGCTGCAAGTACGCTGCCGACTACAGTAGGATTAATAATAAGGGATGAGTTGGGAAAATGGGCTCTGGCATCCCTTACTCACTCACCGAAACACAACAGCAACTTTGAAAACTCAACTATTCAAATTTGGCTCTGGCCTGGATTTGGAAAGTAGTGGCAGGGCACACTGCGTTTTCGCAATCATTTGGGCAGCCCGTCTGGCGGCAGTAACCACCCTCTTACAGAAGACCACCGTGAAATAACAGCACGTGTGCTGTTGTGTTTCGGTGAGTGAGTAAGGGATGCCAGAGCCCATTTCCCTATCCCCTCCTAATCCCTTATCCTTAATCCTACTGTAGTCGGCAGCGCACTTGCAGCACCTGTAGCGTTGCTTGTGTTATAGGCGACGGTAGCCACCTACCATCAAGTGGACCGTCAGCCTGTCTGTCGACATAACATAAAAAAAAGAAAAAGAAAAAAAAATCCCTTATCCTTAATCCTATTGTAGTGAGCAGCGCACTTGCTTTGGCGTTGCTTCTGTTATAGGCGACGCTAGCCACCTACCATCAAGTGGACCGTCAGCCTGTCTGTCGACATAACATAAAAAAAAATAAAAAGAAAAAAAAATCCCTTATCCTTAATCCTACTGTAGTTGGCAGCGCACTTGCAGCAGCTTTGCGTTGCCTATGTTTTAGGCGATGGTAGCACCTGCCATCAAGTGAACCGTCAGCCTGTCTGCCGATCTTAACATAAAACAAAAACTCATTTTTTATCAATATAATTTAATAAATATTCGTAGAGAATGAAAATCACAGAGTGGCTCCATACAAGGCGTGGTGTTCGATTCACGCATACGTAAGCACAAACACGATATTGCTTGAAAACAGCGTGCAGAGCAAAAATTGGAAAACTTTGTTACCTATTAGCCGAAATGAAATAAAAAAAATATTCCCGTACGGTCGGATAGGGAACGCAATAAATTTGAAACCTTTTCGATGTAACTAATACCGCGGTTAATCTTGGATCGATGGTAAAAAGGCTAATCGAACTTTAATTTGATCAACAATTCAAAATAGTTCTGATCTTAAAGAGTAATCTGATCACCCAAGTTGTGGGCGTCAGATAGTATATTTAAATATGAACTATTTTGATTAACCACAAACTAGCTCTTTCTTAATTATTCATAAGATTGAAGGTGTAGTTTTTTTTTTCTCTTCGATCTTAGCTTTAATACCAAGTAACATTTCAGTATAAAACAGTATAGCTTTAATACCAAGTACAGTACATACGAGTAAATCACATTTTTCTCCCATTTGAGGTGATTTCGAGAAATTGATAAAAATTAACATCCTATCTGTTCGTAACAAATTTAGCTGGTCCCTAAAGGATGATATGCTCTAATCATCGTAATATAATATAACGTTCTAGGCTCAAATTGACATTTGTATTTATACATAAAATTGAGATAAAAAAATAATAATACTGTAACGTGTGGGGTGAGTCAATCTGCCGTGTAAGGGCGAAAATCAACTATTTATTTCCACAAACCAAGATGACTTCCAAAAGGGTTAAACGAAAGGTCCGATACAACCGTTAAACTTGCCAAGAGTCGTCAATGATTCCCTTATGAGTCGCTGGTTTACTGTCGCGGGTAAGTTCCGAAGTTTCGCTTTCGAATCGCAGAATCGAACTGTCTCGCTAGCTCGCCACTTCGCCTATTTATACCCGCTGCCAATCGTCTAGATCTTTCTCGAATTTAGTACAAACAAACAACAAACAAATACAAGTAAACAACTTTTGTAAACACGTATTGTAAACAAGGTCATTGAAAATTCGGGAATTCCTTGTGTACATAAGGACCAATTTCCCTTGACAATAACCGGGGAGTGGCGTGACTTCTATTCTAGGATGAAACTTTCCAGTTTTGTAGTCAGGCGAGAACGCTTTTCTAGAACGTTCCATGGTGAGTCATAACAATACATAAAACGCCAACATTAAGCAAACCAATTGTATAACTTTTATAGGTTTCTGTTATGATAAACTTACAGCTGACTGGGAGCGAAATCTTGCACAACCTAACCACTGTCAATGTTAAAGTCTACCCTGCCGAAAATCGAACCCGGGAACATAAGGTCAGAATGCTGAGGTATGCCTTTAACCACTCGACCAATGGGCTCGTCAAAAGCTTAGGCTGTGATGATTATACAGTCGGAGCCTTTGAGTGGATAATTTGTTTTTATCATTTAATAAAGTAAGGACAAGAGTAAATACACGACTTATTCAAATGGCTGATTATAACGTACAAGGTAACAAAGTTTTAAACTTTTAAGACCACAATTGTCCCACAAAAGCAAATTGATACCAAATTTAGGTAGCGACCATTGTACTTTCATATAGAAAAACGTTTCTTTTGTTTATTTTAGTAAAAGCTAGATTCATATCTTGACATTGTGTAATTACAAGATATCCATAATACAGGTAATTCTAGCTTGGAGGCACAGAATAAATAATAGTACTAACATTGGAGGTCAGGAAACCGAATAGCAAAAAACCATCAAAGCATTCAAGTCAAAGCCTATATAGTCCAAGCGCCGGAGCAAAAAAAGTAGGTTCGTAAAAAAATGTTCGGGACCGGCTATTTTTTTTTTGGAATATGTTCAGGGGTGTCCCCTGATTGTAAATCCAAGTTGGCGTCATCGGGGAGGGTGAGCGTCAGCCGCCATCTTGAAAAACACGTTTTATTGAATATCTCGCGAACCGCGCATCGTACGACAAAAATAGTGCAGATCATTTTTGTAGATAATAATATTTGCCATCTTTTTTATTTAAAACTTTTTTCTGTAAAAAACATAGTTTTTTATTTGTAGCGCTTCAAACTTTTTAAAATATGGTTTTTGCTAAATATATAGTTAACGGTTCATGATAAATGAAAAATGGTAATAACTAAATTTGTAGAGCATGAAATTTCCTATAAATTTCATTCGGAACTTTTTCCCGTAGCATTTATAGTTTAGGAGCTGCAGCTAGGTAAAACTTGCACCTCGTACATTATCAGTGACAATATTGCTCGTTTGTATACGAAAACCATTTCATAACGCATAAAATGGCATAAAGTGTTCCAAAAAATGTCAATGCAGCTGTGTAACGAATCAATTAAAATTATAAATAGTGTGGAGAACAACGAATAATTTATCCATCTTTATTGTTGCTTAATATAGTATCATCATAAAAGTTATTATGTAAAAACGTGGCGCATTATTTTACAGGGCGAGTCTAATTCTTTTCGATGTCGACGGAAGACACTCATCTCCTTCTGAATCGATTTCTTCTGCCTCCGCCATATCCGAAGGAGACGAATCGAAGGTTGGGTCTTCTTCGATTTCGTTTTCGATGGCATCTATTACGTCTGGCACGTTGTCGCATGTTTGGCCACTGCAATTCGAGCAAATGATTGAACATTTCAAACCAGGTTTTCAGCATCCACAAGCAGCTCCGCAATATTGTAGGAATGTTGAGGGGGGAAAGTCCGAACGACCCAAAATATATACTACAACTCATAGGCGCATGATTGAATATATAGCATTATAATCTCGTGAATATTTTGCGTTCACTCGACATTTACAGCGTTTTAGCTCCTAAACTATAAATGTTACGGGAAAAAGTTTCGGATGAAATTTATAGGAAATTTCATGCTCTACAAATTTAGTTATTACCATTTTTCATTTATCATGAACCGTTAACTATATATTTAGCAAAAACCATATTTTAAAAAGTTTGAAGCGCTACAAATAAAAAACTATGCTTTTTACAGAAAAAAATTTTAAATAAAAAAGATGGCAAATATTATTAGCTACAAAAATGATTTGTACTATTTTTGTCGTACGATGCGCGGTTCGCGAGAGATTCAATAAAACGTGTTTTTCAAGATGGCGGCTGACGCTCACCCCCCCCGATGACGCCAACTTGGATTTACAATCAGGGGACACCCCTGTACATATTCCAAAAAAAAAATAGCCGGTCCCGTACATTTCAAAAAAAAAACCTCTGGCGCTTGGGCTAATAATTTAGTACATTTTTTTTTAATGTTATGTCGACAGACAGGCTGACGGTCCACTTGATGGTAGGTGGCTACCGTCGCCTATAACACAAGCAACGCCAAAGCTACTACAAGTGCGGTGCCGACTACAGTAGGATTAAGGATAAGGGATTAGGAGATGGTAGCTATTGACATCCCAATTTCAAATGTACATTATAGATAGGATGTTTCCATGGAAAAACATTTTTTGGATTTTTTGGAAAAACATCGTAGGTATTTGTCGAGATAAGTATTATAATTTTTTAAGTTAAGGTCGGCAGACGGGCTGACTGTCCACTTCTTGATGGTAGGTGACTACCGTCGCCTATAACACAAGCAACGCTACAGGTGCTGCAAGTGCGCTGCCGACTACAGTAGGATTAAGGATAAGGGATTAGGAGGGTATAAGGAAATGGGCATATATTTTTGTTAGTAATTATAATAAATATGAAATGAATAAATAAATATTATTATTTAAAAAGATATTTTAAATCAACGCAATATAACACCAGAATGCTTGTATACTGAGAAAAACTAATATTGAGACGAAAGAGACTATGGAAATATAAGAATTCTGATTCGAAAAATATTTAAAAATTTCCTTATCCCCCCTTCTAATCCTTATCCCCCCTTCTAATCCCTTATCCAATCCTACTGTAGTCGGCAGCGCACTTGCAGCAGCTTTAGGCGTTGTTTGTGTTATAGGCGACGGTAGCCACCTACCATCAAGTGGACCGTCAGCCTGTCTGCCGACCTTAACATAAAAAAAAAAAAAAAAAAAAAAAAAAAAAAAAAAAAAAATTAGGAAAATTGAGCCACATAGCTCTCACAAATGAGAGTTAAGCGAAGAGAAACCCTTAATCCTACTGTAGTAGGCAGCGCACTTGCAGCAGCTGTGGCGTGGCTTGTGTTATAGGCGACGGTAGTCACCTACCTTCAAGTGGACCGTCAGTCTGTCTGTCGACCTTAACATAAAAAAAGTGGACTGTGGCTGATATTAACAAAGTATATAATGATGATCCCACAAACTTCTACTCGACTATGGATATTACTTCACCATGAACAGTGGCACTAGAGATACGGGCACAACTTAACAGACCCCACAAACATTCTTTGACATCTTTGATTATGTCAGAGAAGAAAAAAGTATACAAATATTTTCTTAATGACCGGTATCATTTTGAGGTCAAGTTATACCGGTAGCTGCGTTTTTTTTTTATTCGGACCTCAGGTAAATTGACGTTCCTCGCCACTTGAGGCTCGAGTAAATATTATTTTATTGGGGGAACAGGTTCATGTCGTGTTTGAATATTGTTTGTCGCATATGTTTGTGTTACTGTGATGATGGCTGTGTTGGAGGACTTACCTACACATATTCATCCAATTTGAAGCTAGCACTAGAAATAGATTTTGGGTATAATATGATATATGACAGGTTTTAGGAAAACATTTTAAATTGTTCATTGTAGCATGATAACATTTGCAATTTTGATCAATTCTTTGTGAATATCTCTATTTTATATGAAAGTGACCATCTTAGTTTAAAAAATAAAAAAGACGTCATACCTGCGTAAATAAGCATGAAGACCTCACTTCAGTTTCGGCCAAATGCCTGTGTGTTCAAAAAAAATGTTTTATTAATGATTTTTATATAAAACTTAAATATTTTAAAGCAATCCGTTGGCTAAATTGGTTTAAAGAATGTCGACTATTAAGAAAGAGAAAGAAAGAAAGCAACTTTTATTCCTCATGTAGAAATATATACAGATATATAAACAAATAAGATGAGGATTACACAAGGATACTCGTACGGCATTACAACAAATTTTAATTAAAAGTTGATATAAAATGTCACCCCTCTCGTAGCCTAAAATATTCATCACGTAGTAGGTTAACTCATGATTGCAAGTCTGGCGGCAGCAACCGCCCTCTTACAGAAGACTACCATGAAGTAGCAGCACGTGTGCTGTTGTATTTCTTTGAGTGAGTCGGGGATGCCAGATTCCATTTCCCTGTCTCTTCCTAAACCTTTTACTCTTACTCTACTAATTCGTTATTAGTGTCATTCAAAACTGAATTCATTTTTATTTAAATTTAAATACTAAAAACTAAAATTATCTAATCTAAAAATAAATTAATATTAAATTGATAAATATATATTATTAGTGTCATTAAGTGTCACTAGCCACCTAACACAAGTGGACCGTCAACTTGCCTGCCAAACTTTCCATAAAAAATTTCATTATAGAAAATTTTTATTCAGAAGTGTTTTATGCAATTGTGCAATTCTTATTTTTTCTTTTGGTCTTTAATACATTATTGGTGTGTATTAATTTTTAATTTAAAAAAATGTAACAAATTTTTGGAGAAACTTAAGAAAGAAATAGACTGCTTACCTTTAATAAATGGATCTTTAATAAGCAGTGCTTATTAAAGATCCATTTATTAAAGATCCACTTATTTAGCACATGAAGAAGATTTGTCTTTAATACAGTCCAAGTACGAGTAAATTACGTCTTAATACGTCGCCTCTATTAGGTTGAGTAACGATTAGTAAGCATCATTTTTCATAGGTTTAGAATATATTTTTTACAAATTATACAAACAAATAAAAATAAAACGATTAATGCTTGAGCTTGTAAATGTGTTCTGTTCATTAGTCATGACTTAAATTAGCGTAAACCGAAAAAATGTCCCCATACTTCATCCAGAGAGTGGATTTAATTTTTACGTCACCGCGTATAAATTACAGCAGCTGATAGCATAATGTGTCGAATGTCCAAAAAATGGAAAAAAAGGCTCTACAAAAACACGGCACGTGGAAACAAAGCCTTAAAGCGCACGTTCTAAGCTCTCATGAGTGCGTGAAATGCAGCTGTGTGCGTGACTCTGCAGGTATAGGATTGGAGGCTTTCTCAGTTCGCTTCGGGCTGCCGAGGTCTAACGACGTCTCGGTTGCGGTATAATTCGCTCTCTCTCGCTCGTAACACGCGATTCCTAATTACGTGAGGGACGTTGATTTTTAATTTTGAGATTCCTCGATCTCTTTTTTGAATTTTTCTTAACGGTTACCTAATCGTGACGATCGATTGCATCAAATGCGAACAATTTCAATGATCACCTTTTTTTAATAATGTGATTGACAGTGTATAATAACATTGACACTTAACACTGATTGTTGATTATGTAAATAAAAGTTCTAAACGTTACCGAGTGTTGTGAATTATATTTCTTAATTTATCTGAAATACATAGTGATTGTATGGAGTGAAATAAAATTAATGAATTAATTAAAATTAAAGTTTAAAAGAAGTGAATGAACGAATGGATGTGCTGAAGGAATTGAAATCCGGATTAAAATGTTTGTAAGTACCTAATCTTATTTATAAATATTAAATTTAATTCTCATTAATGTTTGTCCATCGCAGAGGCCGGTCGCGATAAAATTCGTTCTGAGAGGAAGGCAATGGTTGAGCGAATTAACTCAACCTTAAATCTTGTATACCAATGGTTTTAACGCCACCAAAACACAAGCGTGTTTATTCTCTGCGAAAAGGAGCCATTTCGACTTGGGTCCAACTTTCCGAGGTGAATCCGGTACCTGTGGCAATATTCTCGAGCTTCTTGGCATGAGGTTGGGCTCAAATCTCAACTTCGACACTTCTATCGAGTCCAAAGCCCAAACAGTGGCCAAAAAGCTGGGCATCCTAAGTAGGATGAAGCGATGCTTCACACCTGGACAGTTCCTCTCTTTGTACATGGCGCAAACCCGATCTTGCATGGAGTATTGCTGTAACCTTTGGGATGGTTCAGCAAAATACCAACTTGCCGCACTCGACTCGGTGGATCACAGAGCTAGGAGGCTCATTGACGGCGGTACGCTAATAAGAACTAAACTGCAGAGCCTGCAACTTGCACAAGATCTGTTCTATAAGATGTACTTCGGAGAGTGTGCTCGGGAGCTGCATGAGTTCATACCGTCTTCCCATTTTCTTCTATCGGACATTCAAACGTACGGCTAGTTACCATCCTCAGAATCCTCACCTTGTCGAAATCCCTTAACTCGGACCAAGCGATTTAAAACATCCGTTATAATGCGCACTGCTAAGGTTTGGAACTCCTTGCCAGCGTCTGTATTTCCGAGCTCATGCAACCCAAAATATATTCAAGGTTCGAGTGAATAGGCATCTTCTGGGTAATCTCACTCCGTCGTCGCCCTCATCTTTTTTACACGGCTAGAACAAACCGTAACAAAAAATATGGTTTTTAAATATGATTTTTTTATTTAATATAAATCTGTGAACAAACGTGAAGCCATTTTTGGCTTAATCTTCATATTTTATAAATCTCTGTTTGTACCTACAAAGAATTACAGAAAATTCAAAGGTTGAAAAACTGGG
Source organism: Bembecia ichneumoniformis (assembly GCA_910589475.2). Lineage (NCBI taxonomy): Eukaryota > Metazoa > Arthropoda > Insecta > Lepidoptera > Sesiidae > Bembecia > Bembecia ichneumoniformis. The sequence continues at coordinate 1,402,416 of OU342537.1, read as the reverse complement.
AGTACCTACCTATCCCATTATTTCCATGAAAATAAACGGAAATAGTGGGACTAGCAAGTTTTTCGTATTAGTGTTCCATTATATCCATTGAAGACAATAAATAGCAAAGAAAAGATGGCGTTTATATTGATAAAAAAAGTCTAGTCTTAAAATGATTAGTAACTTTCAGCACAACTAACATATTAATATCTTCATCGGCTTGTGTTATAATCTAAAATACTATCTTAAATTACTTACATAAAACATTTATTAAATTTTTAAAAACCCACAAACAAACAGACAAAAATTCTAAAACATTTTTTTTTACTTCGGTAACATAAGTACCTACAACGTGTACAAATTGTTTTTTTTTTTTTTAATATTTAACGGCTTGTTTAAGATTTTATTATACTCGTAAGTATTACTTGTATAGATTTCCGTCAAAAATATACCTAATTTTCTGCAACATACCCCTACATGAACATACATAAACGTCCTACATAATCTGACTGAATGACTTCCAATCTTCCAACGGCAAAAACTTCCCAATTTAGTTGAGTGGCAATCTTCATTCAGCTTCAAGCATAATAAAAATGTAATTAGCACCGCTTCTCAAAGGTAATCTTTTGAGATTTATGGCGCAAATTAGTGGTTTTCAAACATAGTCGGGTGAAAGGGAATTCCCGGTTTAATTTTAGATCTTTTCTTATTTGGCGACATTGAGTTTTCTTTATTCATTCTATAAATTACTAGCGTTCCGCACCCGGCTTCACCCGGGGTTCAAATTTTATATATATATGAACATTCCCCGTTTATCCCTCTTTCCATTAGTGAAAACCGAATTAAAATCGGTCTACCCGTTCACGCGTGATGCCGTGACCAAGGGAAATATAGGGATTCATTTTTATATATAGAAGATTACCTATTAGACAATGCGACTTCGTGGAACGTGGAAACTAAAAGCAGTTGGATTTAAATTATATCGTCATCATCATCACCATCAACAACATGTGAATCATCCACTTTGGTATACATTTGCTCCTTCGCCCACCGCATCTATCCACTGGCAGCTACTGCTCTCTTGAGGTCCAGCAGGTGCTTGCTGCTCGCTGAGGCGTTGCTTGCGTTAATAGGAGAATGTTTATTTTAAAACTAGATGAGACCTCAACTTCGTACGCGTGGTATACGGTATAGCCGTATACCACGCTATACCGATTGGAATGAATTGGAATGGAAGTACAGTACGATTAGTATAATGGATATATTTTATATGTCACCCAGTTGGACATGGACCTCTTTGTAACTTGAAGAATAAGCTATAGCAAAAGCCAAAGACGCTAGCTAATTTTATTGCTATTAGCTGAGCCCGCAGCTTCGTACGCGTGGTGCCAGGTATAGCGCGTAACTTTTTTGTCTGTAAACCGATTGGAATAAAACAAACACTAAATGTTACGGGAAGCTTGCTACAATACGTCAGTGAAAACCGCATTCAAAACGGTTAAGCCGTTTCTAAGATTAGCACGCACAAATAGACAACAATTCTAAAAACTATTTTTTTAACTTTAGTACCATTTTTTTTTTTGACAACTTGTACAAATTGTTTTTTGAAAAAAAAAATGCGTAAATTTGGAGCGAGTCACTAGTCTGTAGTGGCTCGCTCCATATGTCACACTGCGTTACATATGCAGTCATAAGCTGTGTGGCGACTGTAACCAGTTGCGGGCTCAGCTAGTCAACAATAATTGCTATTTTGTAAATATATGTGTAATTTAGGAATACTAACCGTATAGCAAAACGATAATCTAGGAAGGTTAATTTGAATTGTACATCCAATTTAATTAACTAGCCTTCACAAATCTGTAATTGTGCATCAGATGTAATAGGTTTGTTAATGAGACATGACAAAAACACTATACGTGCCACTACGTATGTCTTAGTCGTTTGATGAACGGAGTCTAATTGGAATATATATACTTACATGTATAATAAATATACATTATATACCTATACAATCTCGTTAAACGAGCCGAGTCCACTGGTCGAGTGGCTAAGTTACTTTGTCTTAGCGCTCTAACTCAGAGGTCTCGAGTTCGATTCCCGGGCTCAGCTTTGCAAATGAAATTTTCAAAGTTTGCTTTGGTCTGGATGTTCAGGGTTTCGCCACCTCTCCGTTGGATGGTTATCCCATAACACAAGGCTAATAATAATACTTTGGGGGTCATACAATTGCTAAGTCTTGGCGATAAAACGTTTTAGTTTCTTGTGATATACAAATACGTACATATTATGTTCAAATGAATGAACTTTATTGCTAGCATTTTTTCTCACACCTTTGTAATGAAGAAGCGAATTGATATTAACCTGTATGTAACACAAATTGTCTACCAAATTAGCCTGGCTTTGCAATGAGGTAATGCTTGATTGCTTCGTACGTGGCGAGTAATTCCCTATCGTACCGACTGTAGTTCTTTTGGCTTGAGTAAAGTTTACGAGAGAAGAATGCTAGCATTCTTCTCTCGTAACTTTTTTTTTTTTTATGTCAGGTCGGCAGACAGGCTGATGGTCCACTTGATGGTAGGTGGCTACCGTCGCCTATAACACAAGCAACGCCAAAGCTGCTGCAAGTGCGCTGCCAACTGCAGTAGGATTACATATTTACTACATATTTACATTTTATATTATATTATAAACTTTTTATAAATAAAAAAAAAACATATAAATTTTTATATGTAAAATATAAATTATATTTTATTTTTATTTTATTTATATTTATACTTTACATATTTACTACTAGTTGATGCCCCCGACTTCTTCCGCGTTGAAAAATGAGAAATATAATACTTTAAAAAATATCTGACATCTCTATCACTGTGACGACGACGGTGGCGTTTTCATTAAAAGATTAATTTGGGATTTGTAATTTTCGAAGTAAAATCAATAATTTACAATCAATAAATACAATTATATAACATACCTTACTACCTACTTATGCGCATACGCATTTTTATGAAATGCGCATAAAAAGAGAACATCTCTTGACCGTCATCATTGGCATTTCAAATTATTATTGAACATTTTGTGAAACGAGTTTTATTAAGTAGGTAAGTATTCTGCAATCTACATAAAGATCTTCTTCGTCAAACATAAAATCTACAAGGTATGTACCCTATTTGAGATTTTTAATTTTCTTCTAGTTCAATAAGCAATAATTAAATTTTTGTGATAAAATGCGTTTTTTATTAAAAAAATAATAATATGCAAAAAATTAAAATTACCAAATCTAAAACTACAAACAAATTCTTGTGTAATTTTTTATGATTATTGCAAAATAAGTAACTTTTTGCAAATATCAGAAATTGGTTTGCCAACGACGAAATATCTTTTATACAACACTAGCTGTTGCGCGCGACTTCGTCGGCGAAATAAAGCTATAGGTGAAAGAATTTTTAAAATCGGTCCAATAGTCTGAGTTTATTCATTACAATCTTACATTTGTATGGAGGGGGTTTAAAGGGGGAGGGTGGGTAGCCTATGTTACACGATGATAATGTAGTTTTCTATAGGTGAAAGAATTTCCAAAATCGGTCCAGTAGTTTATGAGTTTATTCGTTACAAACATACAAAAATACATACATACAAATCTATATAATATTAGTAACAGATATAGATAAGCTAAGAATCAAACAAACTCAACTTGATTCACAAGTATCATTGCCCGCCGTAGAATTAACGAGGCGTTTTGAGTACGTCAGGAATACTTTTTTTTCCTCCCTCGCTAGTCCTACGTCGAGTTGTGTTATTATTTTTACAAAACACCCCAGCGACTTCTGTCTGCTTAGATGTGTCACTTCGTCTCAGTAAATTTAAATTAAGTTATCTCTTTGACAAGCTTCATTTGGTAGAGGCGTTTCTAATAAGTTTTAAAATAGTACATTAACTTTATTGAAGTTAGCTTCTTGTTGAACTGTGTGTGTGTGTGTGTTCGCGACATTGTCCTCCTATTTTGTTCTTATATTATATTTAAATTTAAATACTAAAAACTAATAATATATTTAAAAAAAATTAATATACAAGCTGTTACCAGTAAATGTATGTTTAGCCATTTGGAAAGTAGTGGCAGGGCACCCTGCGTTTCGCAGTCATTTGGGCAGCCCGCTTTTTGTTCTATATTTATTGATAAGATTTTCAGTAATGGAAAGAGCAAGGAAGGTTTGTGTATTAATATAATTTGTAGAAAAATTTGATATGGTTTGGGTCGCTAAGGAGATTAGCGTGAACATAGTTTCACGTTTTAAATAGGATATTGACTTGTGTTTTAAACGTCATTATTATACACATTTAATTATTCGATCCATCTACATGTCTAAAAAATAATTAATTTATAAAAGTTTGTATGGTGTTCAATGAGTCACATACGGTACTGGCTGAAAAATGAGCGCTGTAGGTGTTTGTCTAACACCTCAGCACAATGCTGAGCCAGTATCCGATTCGCTGCCGCGAGGACACACACGCACTTTTTTATTTTTTATTAATTTCTGTCCTGTTGTTTTATATAATATCAGTGTATTTCGTGTAGTGAATAAAAGTCTTTTTTTCTTTATTTCTTCTTTCTTTGCTGAATTAGTCTTTTGCTGGACAGTGTAATGAATAATGTTAATATTAATTTTATCTATGATGGAATGTTTTTTGGTTATCCCTAATTAAAGAAAGCTTCAAAAAATTTTTTTAAATGATCGAGTCTTAAGACGGTAATTAAAGTGTTTTTTCCAAGAATGAAAAAAAAAATGGTCTTTAAGTTAAAATAAATTTTGGAGTTTACTCCTTAAGAATCGATTTCAACAGAAATAGCATTCCCGGGCTTTCAATGATTTGTTTACAATCTTGTTTACATTTTCTGGTAAATTCCAAATACATTGAGGCTTTTGGCGCCAAGTATAAATAAGAATGCAGCCGGTTAAAGGGTGGAGTTGAGTTGGACGACAACAAGCGAAAAGCGACTCTTCGGAGCTTTTGCGAAGTTATCTGCGACAGTGAATCGGCGACACATTAAGGGAATCATTGAGGACTATTGGCAAGTTTGACGGTTTCATCGGACAAGTTTGATGATTTTGGCAGTCATATTGGTTTGTAAAAATAAATCGTTCCTTTCGCCCTCACGCGGCATTTTAACTCACCCCGCACGCAACAATAAAAATAAAATAAATAAGATCTAATAGATACACGTGGGTATATTATTCTTATTATGTACACAATTTTTTTAAATCTATACATACATTAATAAAATCGTGTACGAGCCTTTTGTCTGTAGGTACATTAAATATTTTTTCAAAAAAACAATTTGTACACGTTATAGGTACTGAGGTTAAAAAATAGTTTAATATAGTTAAAATTGAAAATAGTTAAAAATTTTGTTTGTTTATTTGTCAGTGCGTTTGTGCACGCTAATCTCAGAAACGGCTTAACCGATTTGGATGCGGTTTTCACTGATGTATTGTAGCTAGCTTCCTGTAACATTTAATGTTTGTTTCATTCCAATAGGTTTTCAAACAAAAAAGTTACGCACTATACCGAATACCACGCGTACGAAGTTGCGGGATCAGCTAGTTAATAATAAAATTAACTAATTAATGAAATAAAATCAAATTTTAGTAATCATTAACTAATATTTTCAGCATTTTATATAAAAGTTTTCAGGGTTACACAGAAAATATAAGTTTGCTATTTTTCGGATAATTTCGTTAAATTAAAAGTCCTTTGAATTGGTCTTCCGATTGTCAAATCTACTGTTTCAAAATGGCGCCCAAATATAAATAGCCGCCGTATCGATTCAAGTCATTCATAAACGATCTCATTACTTCACTTAATTAGTATCTGTTGGTATTAACTTAATTATTACAACGATCAATCATGTAGATCCCCGATTCGGGCTTATTAAGTTCGCTCGGGATGTGTTCCTGAAGGAAAGCTTGAATGATGTATTCGATTAATATCACATTATCAAATGCAAGATAATCGTATAGATAAGGGGATTAATTTTTTAATTGCGTTTATAAGGTGAGGTAAAAAAAAACTCAAGAAAAAGCCTTGGATATTATAATACTTAGTAGATATTTCTGCGGTGATAAGTTTATAATTGTACTAGCGGTCCGACCCGTCTTCGCACGTGTGGACATTTATTTTTTAAACATTTTTGAGTTTATTCGTGGAGCAATTTTGTATGGAATGGGAGTAAAACGCGGAGACGAGAGGAGGGTGAGTAGCCTATGTTACTCGCTGATAATGTAGCTTTCTATAGGTGAAAGAATTTTTAAAATCGGTCCAGTAGTTTTTGAGTTTATTCATTACAAACGTACATTTGTATGGAGGGGGTAAAGGGAGGGGAGATGCGGGAGGTGAGTACCCTATGTTACTCACTGATAATGTAGCTTTCTACAGATGAAAGAATTTTTAAAATCGGTCCAGTAGTTTTTGAGTTTATTCATTACAAACATACAAAAATACATACATACAAATATTTTCACTATGTATAATAATATTAAGTATACATTAAATTTCGAAATTGAAAGATGGAGACAAATCAATGATTTTTTTTTATTATTACGAAAACAGTGATTAAATTGTACAAAAACTCCTCATTTTTTGTAATTTCACTGATACAAAAAAAGAGTTGGAGATATCTAACTGTGACGCAGCCTAAAACGTATACAAATTATCATTGTATTAACCTTCTTTAAACACATGGTATAAAAAATATGACCACAAATTATAGGTGTTCTACGAAAAATCGTTTAGTTGAACTTCATAAACAGCTAATGGTTCTGTCATGACTTATAAAATGGCAAACGGTGCAAAAATAAACAATATATCACACTATTCTTGCATCTATTCGGTTTCTATTAACGCAACTTGTCAGTGTGTATCGAGACTCAGCATTTTTTTGAAGGCTAATGATCCACTTGATGGTATGTGGCTACTTGTCGTCTATTATCACATGCAATGATGACATGCAAATGCGCTGTCGACCTGGATAGGAAAAAAGGCGGGAATTTGCTACATACAATTTAATCACTAACTACGAGACACAGAGTAGTCACGCGTTCTTTTTTCAAAATGATATTCTGTAAGGAGTGGTTACTGCCGCCAGACAGGCTGACTAATATTTTGTAGAATGTTTAGAAATAAGTAACTTTAGAATAAAAAAATTTAAAATGTTGACCTAATCCAGTCAGTTTCCATGTAAAGAATGTGTGTGTGTTTAAATTAAAGAATAAAATAAAAAAAACAATTTGTACACGTTGTACTTATGTTACCGAGGTCAAAAACATAGTTTTTTATAATTTTTGTTTGTTTGTCTGTGTACACGCTAATCTCTGAAACGGCTTATCCGATTTGAATGTGGTTTTCACTGATGTATTGTAGCAAGCTTATAATAAAATCGTAAACGAGCCGTGTCTGTACATTAAAGATTTTTTCAAAAAACAATTTGTACACGTTGTACCTACTTATGTTACCGAGGTCAAAATTTTATTTTATTTATTATTAGGTAAATTTATCATCTTTGGCAAATATTCAACAAATGCATATTACCATGCATGACATGGATCCCAAACTTGGAACCTCACTGACAAATGTAAAAGATCGCTGAGAGTCTGTCAGAATAGAATGGAGAGAAGTGTCCTAAATATTAGATTACAAGATAAAATTAATTTAATTCATATAAGACAGAAGACCAAAGTTACTGATGTTATATACACAGTAAATGGAACTGGATAGGCCATATGAACAGAAGTGAGACAGGAAAATGGTCAAAAACATCACTATGTGTTATCCTTGTGATGGAAAAAGAAAGAAGAGTCGAAAAAAGGCGGAAAGAAGAGATTAAGAAAACAGCTGGATCACTATGGGTAAGAAAAACCAAGGAAAGTAGGTATGGCAAACTCTAGGGGAGGCCTTTGCCAAATGGCAATCTGATACAAACGTTACCGATGTAACATGATGAATTTAATAGAAGAAACAACCACATTTACAGAAAATGTATATAAAAATAATGATTGAATAAATTTAATAGTGGGTAATAATAATAATGGTAAGAATATAATAAAAATAATGGTAAGACTTGACTTATTGAAAATATGAAAAAGTGATCAATGTGAATTTATGAAGATATTTCAGAGATATACATATAATAGAAATGAATGCAATAATGTTATATATAAAAATGAATCCCTATTTCTCCTGGTCACGGCATCACGCGTGAACGGGTAGACCGATTTTAATTCGGTTTTCGCCAATGGAAAGAGGGATAAACGGGGAATGTTTTAGGGTATATAAAAATTGCACGCCGGGCGAAGCCGGGGGCGGGCCGCTAGTCTTATATATAAAAATGAATCCCTATTTCTCCTGGTCACGGCATCACGCGTGAACGGCTAGATCGATTTTAATTCTGTTTTCACCAATGGAAAGAGGGATAAACGGGAAATGTACTTTACATTATATACTATGTAGATAATTGTATTTTTATGTACCAATCAGAAAGGAAAGGCTTTTTGAATTGAATTTGAGAATTCATCATCATCTCAGACATCCGACGTCCACTGTACATATGTAGGCCTCACCCGTAATTTTCCGATAAGACCGGTCAAAAAAAGCTCGGTTGGATCCACCGTCGACCCGCGGCCTTTATTAGATCGTCAGTCCACCTTCTCGTTGGACATCCAACGCTGCGTTTGCCGGACCGTGGCCTCCACATGAGAACCTCCGTACTATGTGTCCTGCCAGCTGCCACTTCAACTAACTTATCCTCGGGATACTTATCATCTACGAATCTCCTCAATTTTGATTCGATCGCGCAGTGTAACCCCACGCGTAGTACTTACTCTCCACAGCTCGTTAAGCGAAATGAGTTTTCTTACGAGGCTCACAGTCAGAGACCACGTTTCAACTCCAGATGTCATTAGGTGGTCTGTGGGCAACACACATTGTTGGAATAATTTTGTTTTGAGCCATTGAGGTATTTTGGACGACAAGATATCTCGGAACTTCCTGAAATTAGGTTGATTATTCTATTTTAATTCCAAAAGCCTAGTTTAATACATAAGTTCAAATCTATGTAGATTGTAGATAGTATATATATATACTAATTGTTACCATAGAACCTAACGCATAAAGAAAAAAAATGAATGAAGGTGACTTGTCTTACAATTGCCCAAAGTAACTTTTCTATGTGCTTAATGAGCAAAGCATCGTCATATCTAACATTTACTCGAGTAGGGAATTAAGTAAGAAAATCCATAATTGCGAATAGATTGGCTGTTTAAAAGAGCAGCGGTAGATCGCCTGGCTGCAATATGAAGCCTCAATTTATCAATGTTGAGGATTAGCTGTAGGTCGAAAGGTCACAGGTACAATCTCTGCCTCCATTAATTAGCAGACCTTAGCAGTACACTTTAGGTGCGGATTATTTTTGCTATGTTTTCACGTCTTTTCTGCGAACGGCTTTTTATATTTTCAAGCAAAATCGTAATACATGTTAAAGATTTCAATAAAGTACTGCGATAGAGTCATTTCTCGTTTATATTTGTGTGTGTTTTATACGAAGTCACCAGTAAAAGGGGGGGGGACTTCGTTCGAGTGTCTTTATAAATTATATTATGAGTTATAGATAAGATATAGATGAGATTGTCTTTAGATGAGAAACGAATTCAAATCCGGTACGATTTTATATAATCCCATGTCGTACAGGAAAAAGATCTGGATTCAGATATACTTTGTTAACAAAGTGAGAACGTTTCCCAACATTGCTATGACGGACCATAAAGTTTATATAAATTATATATTACTAGGTGCTCACGGCTTCTCATGGATGCAATCTTTTCTGCAAGATTTGTGTACCTTCATATCCTCGCTTATCGCTCTTTCCATTTGTGTAAACCGTATCAAAATCCTTTGGTTGTTTTAGAAGTAGTTGGGGGAGAAACAGACAGTATATATGCGGCGAACGGAGAAAACATATGGACTAATTATTTGCTACTAGCTGACCCGACAAACGTCGTTCTGTCAAAACGGGAAAAAGAAAAATGAGGTTTTCATTCCATTTTTCACGCCAATTTTTCATAGATCTTTCTATTTTATAGATCCTTAATATGTTTGTAACCGCTCAAGATGCGCAGCCTCTTGGAGGAGATTGCGAAAACCCGAAACGCTCACTCACCGATAGAAACACGAGATCTGGAGTAAATGTCTTCTCAATGGGCGCCTTCTGTTTGAAGGACAGGCATAAGAGACAGATATTACCACACAACACTTTAATCAAATGATCGCACACACAAAAAATATGACAATAATGTAAATATAACATCTAGCACTGCAGAAGAACAATGCGAGCACTAGGTGAGCACTGGGGTGATCTGTTCTACCTGTCGTGTGATATTGAAGGGACCATTTAACTGCTGTGAATACCCGGAGGAGCCAGTTGAAAGCCGCCAGCCAGACGTCAATTTGTGCGGGCGCACCTCGTCGTCGTCGTCGTCCTTGATGATGCCGGGATCCTGCCGGGTTTTTTGGCAGCACGAGCTTATTGGAAGTGACTTATGGGCGCTAAGGTGAGAAGTATCCCGCCCAGACACTCCCTCACCCGCAAATAGAGAAAACTTCGCACGCAGCCAGAACAAACTCAGTTGGAGTTTACAGTTTGATTCCTAGTGAAAGCTTATTGAGCTTCGACATCGCCATCGGCATAAGAAGTCTCGTGTCATGTCTTCTCCCCACTTATATAACCTCGGGTCGCCCCGAGTTCACTTCCGATACAGGCTTTCTGCAGCTGTGGTCGTTTTGCGATCTAGTCCTTATGCTGATAAGGTCATTTTGTAGATCCAGTCGTTTTGATACCGACCCCGTTTCTCGAGCTAGATGATTCTAGAAACGTCGACACTTTCTATGAGTTTCTCCTACGTCCGCACTACTTGTCAATAGATGGCACCGCTGTGTGGACCATAGACTACGGTCACAGCTACATCTAAACCAATTAATTTATATGTAGCATGAGCACAGAACCCTCCGACTCTAAGCAGTCACAGACGATATTATGTGTTTAACCGGAATGGTGTGACTACGCAGATCTTTGCATGTTACATGTATAGGATATCTTTCAATATTCCTGGGATATTGAAAATATTTTGAAAATAAATAAGCCGAATTGTTCTCGAGTTTTGTGCTTAGCAAAATATTTAGCGATTCATTTTTATTGTAGACTAGCGTTCCGCCTCCGGCTTCGCCTGGGATGCAATTTTTATAAATAAGAACATTCCCCGCTTATCCCTCTTTCCATTAGTGAAAACCGAATTAAAATCGGTCTACCCGTTCATGCGTGATGCCGTGACCAAGGGAAATAGGAATTCATTTTTATATATAAAAGACTAGCGACCCGCCCCCGGCTTCGCCCGGCGCGCAATTTTTATATATAAGAACATTCCCCGTTTATCCCTCTTTCCATTAATGAAAACCGAATTCATATCGGTCTACCCGTTCACGCGTGATGCTGTTACCAAGGGAAATGGGGATTCATTTTTATATAATAGAAGATTTATATTAAAATAAAAATTAAAGTTGTTTCTTCTCACGTGATACCATAAAAAGTATCCCAGTTTATGACCTATTAGTGGCCAAAGTTTTATTAGGTTTAGTAGTTTGCAAAAACCTTTATTAGCTGATACCAGTGTGATTCGGATTGTAGAGTATATTTGCAGACTGGCATTTACATAGACATCAAAAGTTTGCGTATCTGGTAGGTAAATGCGCTCACTATACGCGACACAAATTAATTACTTTACAAAGTACCAGACGTACATAAAATAGTAGTAGTACTTAATTTCAGACTAATAATTCGAGCGAACGGTATAAGCCGCAGTAACCCGGCTTAAAAGGATGTTTGAGTAAAACTAACGCCAGCGGTTAACCTCTTTCATGGGACCATTACCTTTTAATTACACCCCCTTTGCTTAATTAATTAGGGTCAAAGGTGGCTATGTACTTTAGCGATAATGATGACCAGGTTTGTATTGAAGTTTTTCGATAACGGAGCATCGAATCGTAGATTCGAATTAACACACTCCATTTGCAAGATACAACATAATTTTCCTTATTATTATTTCCTGCGTGTTTATTTTATTAGTACTCTTATATACATGGAACTTGGTAAAATAACATCGAAATTGACTTAACTATATCACGTAAACATTTGTTTTAAGTAACCATCAGGGATGTTGTCTGTCGTGAGCCATGATTGGTAACAAACAACATGGCAACCTCGGCAACCTCACTTTTATAATTAGTTTAATTTACTTTAATTTTAATTTAATTTAATTTACTTATAATTAATTATTTAGTTGTGTGTTCGTTCAGTGGTCGAAAATCAAAATTTATCATTTCGAAGGTGAAAAAACAAGTAACTTTTTCTTATTTACAAACAAATAAGAAAAAGTTACTGAATTGTTTTTCTCTACCTTACTGTTTACTAAAACCTTCTGAACCTTACTGTTACCTTCTAAATTTTTTTAAGTAGTGGCAGGGCACAATACACACTCATTTCGGCAGCCCGTCTGGCGGCAGCAACCACCTTCTTACAGAAGACCACCGTGAAATAACAACATTTGTGCTGTTGTGTTTCGGTGAATGAGTAAAGGATGCCAGAGCCCATTTCCCTAACCCTTCCCAATCCCTTAACCTTAATCCTACTGTAGTCGGCAGCGCACTTGCAGCATAGGCAACGGTAGCAATCATAAGGGCATCCACTGCAGAACAAAGGTCTCCCCTCTAATTTTCCAAAAAGACCTGTCAGAAGCAGCCTGGGATCCACCCGCGGTCCTTATCAGGTCGTCTGTCCACCTTGTGGGTGGACGTCCTACGTTCCGGCCCCAGCGGCCGCCTGCTCTCCTTACTATGTGTACTACCCACTGCCACTTCAATTTACTAATCCGCCGGGTTAGGCTTAGGCCGCACTACGGTTAAACCGCTTTAGTTTTTAACCGTGTGATTTTGTGAGTCAAGAAAACAATATAAGCGATAGCTCGCTGGTAATAACCGCGGCAAATTTGTAATCCATAATACTTAAGCCACTGCACACATACTATGCGTTAACCGCGGGCGGTTTTTGACCTAAACAATTAAGGGCTTCATATGGGCAAATGACATTTACATTAGAACTCGTTGGCAACTGTGACAATTCAACAGCCTGTAAGTTGTGTTTTTTTGTTTTTACCATTAGAACAATACGCAAAAAAAAATTATACAATTTTTTAAACTGACATTAACTTATTAATAGGTACAGGATTCATATGCGCGTTTTCGATAAGCCGTTTTCGAGAGAATTTTCAATAAAAGTTAAATTCTTCTTGTGTTCTAATTTTTTTTGTGGAGTTTCTATTACTTTAACGAAAATTCTAATCAATACATTTGGTTCTTCACATGTTTAAGTATTATATATATTTTTTTCAAAGCAATTGTGTTATCTATTTCTTGTAATTTCTTATGAGTTCTTATTTTTATGATATACTGCTAGTGAGTGGATGGACCCAATATTTGCGTTGACTTTTTCTTTTTCTATTTCTTAGTATTAGAGCAACAATACACACTGCTCTCTTGAAATTAATCTTCAAACTGTGAAAATCGCGGGCTGTTTCGCCGTTTTTAATCGTAGTGTGTGTGTATCGAGCGGTTTCGCGGTTGTAGCGGTTAACCGCTCGCTGGAAAAAACCATAGTGTGAGCTTAGCCTTATGTTTGTCTACGACAACTTTCGTTTGTTTACGGAGCTCCGCATTCCTGAGTCTCCATTACTCGTTGAGCGACGTTAAGCTTTCTTACAAGGCCTACAGTTAAAGACCACGTTTCAGCACCATAATATGTCTACTGGCAACACACATTGGTCGAAAACTTTTGTTTTGTTATGCAAAACATATATCTAAGTGACGAAAATATTGTTATGAAACACCCAGAACAAAGACGGTAATTTCGTAAAAAAGCCAGTTTAATTCTAATCACCTTTTTGTTAATAAATAACAATGACAGTCTAATTATTTAAGACCGCAGCAATTTGTGGCCTCAAATATTAATTATGTCGGGTTTTTTCTCTCATCATATCTATTGTCAGTTGCCATCAGCGCATCGTATGTTCAATGTCAAGAAACGTCTCATTACATCGAAGTTTGTAATCACAACATTCATTCACACATCGACATGTTGATACTTGGACAGTTAACTCGGCGTTCAAATGATATTATTTTTTATTCTCCAGTCATAACTAAACTTTATAGAACACAACCTTTGAACAACAGCACGTGTGCTACTCGTGTTTCGGTGATCCGGAATGCCACATCCCGAGTCTCCCATCCATTTCATCTTTTATCTTATCAAGGTCTGCGGAGGACTTGCAATCCTTGCAGGATAAGCAATTCCATAGCATAGGGCATTGCTTGTATTAATAGGTAGCCATCTATCACCAGGTGACCTTCACATATTAAACAAATAAATAATATTTTAGCAATACTGACATGAAGCTCGTCGATTAATCTACTGTTAAATTAAGTTAATTTAATTAAGTCAAATTAAATTAATGACTTCCTATGCCTTTTTATATTTATGTAATTTGATTGTTATTAGTTATAGCTTTGTTATATTTGATCTCGACATTAGATTAATTTGAATTTATCTATCAATAGTTAATTTTAATGTTTAACCTTGATTTTGTTTATATTGGGGTATTATTGACAGACCTGTAAATAATTGCCTTGTATAACCAGTCTCTTATTGCAATGTAGGTACATTATTAAATTATTTATGTTACTGTTGGTGTGTCGCTATATATATCCGAAGGATCATCTATAAATTAAATAAAGAATTCAACTCCTGTCAAAAATAAACTAGCAATAAAACTTAATAACTAAGACTTAAGGCGACGCCAGCCCCTAATGCTAAAAAAATCCAATATTTGTAACCATTTTCCTTTTAAATTATCATAATAATTATAATTTAAAAAATATTCAAATCATCTGCTGGATATATGAAAGGGGATCATCATAATTATTTTTTAAATTATATTTAATTATATATATATTAAAAAATTACTAATTTGCGGTCTAATGTCGATGTTGTAACCGTGCGATTTGCTTAATAATCAATATTTTAAATAGCTAATTCTTAAGATAAATTTTAAGATCCACTATCTGAAGGCTCACCAAAAGAAAAATTTGAATTATACTTTATTTAATTTTTAAATAGATATTTCCGAGATTTGCAAGTAGCGACTCCCCCTCAGCAGTCCCGACAATTCAGTACAGAATGAGTTTTGCGGCTGGAGTCGCCTTAAGAAAAAAGAGTGCGGACGAAAACGAGGGTACCAAGCTAGTATAAAAACATATTTTTTTATATTTTTTAAATTCAAAAATATTCTATCGACTGTACCGAATACTCATCCAATTTAATGTGGAATTTGACGTGAACATTTCGTGCATAATTTCCATTGCGTCGCTAATGTGCATAGTTATTCACATGTCTATCCGCAATGAAGGTCATATTACTGTACACACTAAAGGTCCTATGGTGAGTTGATTTAATGACTCACAGCGTACTGGAGTTACCCATAAAATTTTGGTAAAAACATCCAATATTTTCACTTAAGGGATTCACTGAGGCAAATGACATTTACTATAGAACTCGCTGGCGGCGGAGACAATTCAACGGGCCTAGAAATGGTGTTTTTTTGTTTTTACCATTAGAACAATACACAAAATAAAAAATTTTATTAATACAATTTTTTAATCTGATATTAACTTATTAATAGGTACAGGATTCATATGCGTGCAATAAGCCGTTTTTGAGAGAATTTTCAATAAAGGTCAAATTAATCTTGTGTTCTAACTTTTTTTGTGGAGTTTCTATTACTTTAACGAAAATTCTAATTAATACAATTGGTTCTTCACATGTTTAAGTATAATATATATTTTTTTCAAAGCAATTGTCTTGTCTATTTCTTGTAACATCTTCATTACACAATGGATATTTTTAGTATTTAGCGTTTGTCTCCCCCTTAATCTATTTTATTCTAAAACTGGATAGGTAACGAATGTTAAAAGTGGATTTAAACTTGTACCGTAACAATTTCAACTCAACGGAAATTATTTGAAATGAGCGAGAAATATTTTGGGCCTCTAATTTAGCATAATCCGTGTAGGGGTAGCGAAGGGCTCAACTCTCGGGCCCACCGGCACCAACTTCCCTTCTGTAATGTATTTGAGTTTAACTCAGTTTGGAAATTTAACTCGCCAAGTGATAATGATATTTCGGATAAACACCGCTGTGCGCTTCGCAGCCGCTTTCTTTGTGTAAAGGCTAAAAAAATTCAATGGCGCATGTTTCTAAAAGTTTAAGTGGCAAATTTAACTGAGAATCAACGAGATAACGAGAAACTTTTCCTTAACCACATCTAAATCTAACAAAATCGAATGTTTGGTTTATAATTATTAAACCAAAATATTCGTTCGATGTATGTTTTATCAGGTCTTGAAAACAGACTTAAAGTTAATCTAAGCTTAGATAAGTTAATTTAACTTATCTAAGCTAGTTTCTGCCTCTATCTTAGATCGACATTACAAGTTACTTAGTTATCATCGAGCAGAGGTTGGAATCTTAGCAAGGCATGAAACAAACTAATGGGCTATCTTGAAGGTTGATATGTACCCTCAAAGATAGAAAGAGCAGCAGGATTAATTAGCAGGATTAATCCTGCTGAACTTTTTTTTATTTTTTATTAAAGATGGGTTTGCTCTTAGCCAGCATCTATCGGTGTAGGAAAGATGAGGCCGACGATGGAGCGAGCTCACCCAGAAGGTGCCTATTCAGTCGAACCTTGAAAAGATTTGAGTTGTATGAGCTCGGGAATACAGACGCAGGTAGGGAGTTCCAATCCTTAGCAGTGCACATTATAGAAGATGTTTTAAATGTCTTGGTCCGAATTAGAGGGATTTCGACAAAGTGAGAATGGTAACCAGCCATACGTCTGCATGTCCGATAGAAGACAGGGGAAGGCGGTATGATCTCATGCAGCTCCCGAACACACGCTCCGAAGTACATCTTATAGAATACACACAGACAGGCCATTTTGCGTCTATTTGCCAGGCTCTGCAGCTTAGTTCTTATTAGTGTACTGTCGCCAATGAGCCTCCCAGCTCGCGAGTGGAAACTAGAAGAAGAAGAAAACCGACAATCTACTTATATGTAGATTGTGTATGTAACATTTAGACTGAAAACACCATTGAGTTGTATTTTGTTAGTGAAGATAGGAGCCACCTTCCATGAAGTAGACCATCAGACTGTCTGAGGACCTTAAAAAAGGAGGACCTTTTATAAAATTACTCTAAAGGTGACAAGTTATTGTAGATGGATCCAGGCTTTCTTATTACTAGTTGAACCCGGCCACCCTTTGCTGTGGTGTGCGCGTATGACGCGCATTACTGGATACTGCTTAGGTATATATAATTTTTTTCTAAAATTAGAGGAGCCTAAATTACTTCTTATAACATCAGCTATCTGCCAGCGGAAGTCCCGTAAAAATCGGTTCAGCCGTTTCGGAGATTAGCCGGAATAAACAAACAGACAGACAGGTAGACGAACCGACAAAAATTTTAAAAATAGTTTTTTTGATATAACTAATTAAATTTAAGTAGTAAAAAGCAGTTATTTTGACATTTCTAACAGACACTTCAATTTATTTATTAGTATAAGGTATTTTTTTAAATATTTTTCATATGCACGTAATTCGATACCGTATGGATTTTTGGCGATCCCAACATAAAAATTCAAAATGAAAGCAACCGTGCAGGTCTTGATGGAAAATACTTTTCTTATCAGAATCACTTCTAAAATTATACAGCTCACGTGAGCACACAAAGTTAAATGACTCACATTTTTCTAAGTCACAACAATTTTCTGGTCATTGCGTTTCTGAAACCGCAAAACGTCTTTGTTCCCCGCGAAAACATTTTCGGCTAGGAAATGCTTAGTCATTGAAGCTCTATTGTGTTTTTTGAGAGGTCACAGCCTGACATTTTAAAATGTTCACCGAAACAATATCGAGGAATGTGGACGAGTTGCCTACTTACCTATGACACGCAAATAAGTTTTTTCTCACGACTTTAGACCCTCATCGGCTTAATAAAACGATCACGAGATAACTTTATTGCACTCGTAGTTAGGGTTGCCAGGTGTCCGGCTTTACCCGGACATGTTCGGCTTTTTAAAGTCGTGTCCGGCCAAATATATACAAGTCTGGCCCGTCCGGCTTTTGTTAGGTTTTTGGTAAACCCCGCAGCGGCCAGAATCACGCGGACACGCATAATTCGCAATCTTAAAATTAGTTTAAGAAAACAATATGTGATTCATAATAAAGAGTAGAGCAAGTCTTAAAGTAATAAATACAGAAATAAAAAGAACTGTTTCTTTTAAAAACCAGTCAGGCTTCTATGGCAAAATGTCCGGCTAAATATGAGTCTGTGTCCGGATTTTCGATTTTGAGGCCTTTTTTTTACGTTGGGAAATCCATCATGGATACCCAGCAGCGAAAGGGGACGCTGTGGGTTATGCCGGACTCCTACCGGCTAAAACCCAACGACTTTCTAGCGCGGCCGTAGATGGGCAGGGTCGACCTCGGCGTACCCGAAAGCGGAGGCAGTCTGGGACCTGGGCGGTAGTCTCCCCTTAGACTACCGCCCAGGTCCTGGTCAAGGGGGAAGGCGGCGGATATAAGCTATCCGCCTGCGCCCGAGCCTTCTCCGGCGGATCGGCTTGGAGAGGGGATCCTCTTCCCGTTGCCTCTCCGCCGCTTCCTTGCGCGACATAACGTGCTCACAAAACGCGAGCATCGCCTGCCACGCAAGGTCGCTGCCGACCATCGCTTTCACGACGGCCGGCAGCGAGAGGTCAGCGCCCACGACGAGAGACAGAGTTCGATTTTGAGGCCTGGCAACCCTACTTGTAGTAAAGATTATGTTGAAACAAACAAACGTATTGGAAAATTTTTTTAATGTTCCAAACGGCACGATTAAGGCTCAGCAAGGATTAACTCATACGTGCTTCGATTTCAATATTGTGAAGATTTTCAACAGTGATTTATTTGTATCGACAAGTTGAAATATATGTAAATATATACAGCAATAAGAGACGGATCTGTATCTCTTTGTGTATTTTTTTATTCAATGATTCGACCAGAAATATTTTTTTGTTTCCTAATGGCTTCAAAGACCTGCGTGGCCTAAAGACTAATAATCTTCCAAGACATGCGAACTCATACTCGTATTCAAACCATATCATTATACAAATTTAATAGTAAATTAATAGTAAATTTAATAGTAAATCAGAAATTTTGTACAAAATGCTTATAATTTTTTATCACATCTTGAATCCCCATATCTTCTATATAAATAAAAATGGATCTTCGAAATGTATGTACGCCTAATAACTTTCTAACAGGTAGACCGATTTTAATTCGGTTTTGACTAATGGAAAGAGGGATAAACGGGGAATGTTCATATATATAATATAAATGGTTAATAGTTTAATTATAAATGGGAAAGTAACTCTGTCTGTCTGTTACATTTTCACGCCTAAACCGCTGAACCGATCATCATGAAATATTGCATAAATATTGTCAGGGCTGCAGGAAAGGACATAGAGTACCTTTCATCCAGAAAAAAGTACTGTTCCCAAGGCATTTTTTTTTTTTACACGGGCGAAGCCGCGGGCACCAGCTAGTTATGTATAATTATGTACAAATACAAACGTACAAAATACTTAAGTATGTTGGAGTTGCTTGGGACTGATGCCTGATAATTTGTTTATTGTATACTTCTGAGCATCTGTGAGATTTCTTGCCACTGAAATTTAGTCATGAATTTGTAATGAAGAATATTTAGTTTACTATATTTTTTACTGGCTTGACTGTGAGTTGGATGAGTGGTTAAGGTGCTTGCCTTAACGCTCTGTTCTAGGGTTCCCGGGTTCGATTGCCGGCAGGGTCAACTTTGGAAATTATCTTTTCAAAGTTGGCTTCGGTCTAGCTAGAAAGTAGTGGCAGGGCACACTGCGTTTCGCAGACATTTGGGCGGCCCATCTGGCGGCAGTAACCACCCTCACACAGAAGACCACAGTAAAATAACAGCACGTGTGCTGTTGTGTTTCGGTGAGTGAGTAAGGGATGCCAGAGCCCATTTGCCTAACCCTTTCCAATCCCTTATACTTAATCCTACTGCTGCAGTTGCAGCAGCTGTGGCGTTGCTTGTGATATAGGCGACGGTAGCCACCTACCATCAAGTGGACCGTCAGCCTGTCTGCCGATCTTAACATTATTAAAATCCTTTTTCTAGGTGTTCAAATATTTATTCAATCTTTATTTTTCATATATTTTTGTCAGACGTTGATTTAATTTTTATTTTTAGACTATTCCTCGGGAGCTAGATTTTTAGACTATTTTCTGGATAAAAGGTATCCTGTGTCCTTTTCTGTGGGAAAAGTTGCGAAATATTGGTTGGAATTTTATGTTCTGTCATTATTCAATGGGCTAGCATGGTGGTTTGCAGGCCAAACCTTCTCACAGTAAGGAGTTTGTGTCTGGAGTAAATAAAGTCTGATATTGCTGCTATGGTGGGTTGTTGAGGTGGTTGAGGTTGTTAAAATTTATTAAAAAATAGACAAAATAAGATAAGGCAATGTCTTTTGGAGAGTTTGCCTTTGATTTTTTATCTCATGTACTAAAAAACATTAATTTTAATTTGACTTGCAATATAGCCCCATAATACAGAATTATATGTTTATTTGATAATTTGCGAGTAAAATTACACGAGACAGTCACGAACTTGCTAGAAAATGTCTTGTAATAATAATGCTATTGGCAACTGCAATTAATTCCCGGTGGCTTTGAATTAGATTGCAGTTTTAATGCGGATTTTAATCGATGCAGACTAATTGGATATAATGTATCTTAACTAATAACAAAAGTTTCTTTTTGTATGCTTTACCTACTTGTCATAGTCGGAGTATTCTAAAAAACAATCATTAACCACTTATAGTCAAAATAAAACCGTTAAATTCCCGTATCTTTTGTTTCGGACTGTCTTCCACGAACGAATGTAGTTTTTTAGTAATCTTAAGATCAGTAGGTAAATAATGGCCTTGATTTTAATTCGAATTGAAATAACAACATTAAGTACAGGTAGTAATTTCAAGCTTAGATTTACGAAGACGTGTGTTGTTCACTTTGAGATTATAACTCTATATTAATATAAAAAAGCTGAAGAGTTTGTTTGTTTCTGAATTATTCTGAAATTTTCAAATATATTTTTTTTAAATTAGGTAATGATGAATTTGCTCTTATCCAGAGTTTAACCATGCAGCAAAGATGAGGCCGACGATGGGGTGAAAATGTCCATTCACTCGAATTTTAAAAAGACTTTGTTTAAGAACGCAAAGGTTTGGGTCTTTTTAAAGGTTTAATTGTTAATTAATTACCTAAATCTTTTTAAGTTCATAAAAATATTTAGGTAATTAATTAACAATTAAATTGGTAAATACATAAATTTGTAAGCTTAATTAAACTATTTGTCATTAGTCCTAATAATGAAATCAGGGTGTAGGACAATTATTCACCGACGCCATTTCATCGCTGGCCGATTCGACACCGGCCATTTCATCGCCGTTTAATTAAAATATCAGCATTACCACCACTTAACACGTTTCCAATACAATAAGTCTTGTAACAAATTTCGAAATGGACAGTCTATTTGCCAAAACCAATATTCCATTTAATCCTAAATCATATTTATTAAAATTAATGTGTTATTAAAGTATGTGTAGGGAATTTGAAACTGTGACGGCTGCTTCTCGTCATCTCACTTATTCACTAGCATTACTGTTCGAGGTTGTTAGTTAAATAAGATAATATCAATTACAAAACATGCCTAGTAATATAAGAAAAAGATCCAGCCAACTATAGTACTGTGGAACGAGTGTTAACGCACAACCAAGGTGAGCGCGACGTCCGATGTGAAGAGAAGGATGGCACTTACGTAAATATGTCGCAGTTCTAAACGCGCCAACTGCAGTACCGCGCGGGCCTGCGCTTTTGCTCACAAACCAAAATACGTCACATTTTATGAAAATTTACGTCTTTTCTGACGATAAACATCTGGTGGTAGTAATAATTATTTTTCCTTTCTACAATAATGTGAATGATAAACAATAGACCATAACGAACGGCGATGTAATGGCTGGCGATGAATCGTCCCATCACGTGAAATACAACCATGCATCATGCACATCAAGAGATATTTCAAAATACCGATGCTTAAATGAACTAATAAGCTGTGTTAAGATGTCGATTAGATGCTACATGTCAGCTCACTGACGAGAGCTTTTTCGCTAAAATTTTTATAGCTCTAGGTCTTGAGAGTGTAGTTTCTAGTTGTAGCTTGAAGCTAATTTAAGCTGAGGCTAATTATGATGATGCAGGTCCTAGAAAGCTAGCATCATTGTAAGATTTGTGAAGTCCACATCCATAATGGGCTTGCGTGGTGGACCACCCCATATTAGAGAGATGTAATGTAGCACTCTGATTTAGAACAATAAGTATCATTTAATTGTGGTAATCCTTGAATCCTTAGTTAATGTCAAATTCATAGAGTGCAAAGCTCTACCCATTTATCGAGTTACTGACAACAATGGACGTTTCTGTGCGAGTAATAGAAGCGCAACTACTTTTAGCGTTCATTCAACTGAAGAGGGGATCCTTGTAAAACGACACGCAAGCGATTTTAATATCGACTTAACGTAGCTGGCGGCCCTGAAGTAGAACACAGAAGATTATGAAATTTCAAAGGACACCGTGACAATAACCGTCAAAAGAGACACTGCTTACATTAATTTTTCATTTCCTTATTAATGTTAACGATTTTGGAAACAATATTACAAATGTTTCTCATTTAGTATTTCATTTATTTGATACTAGCTGAGTCTGCAACTGCGTACGCGTGATAGTAGGTACGCGTTGTACCTACTTATGTTAGGTCAAAAAAAAGTTTTCAGAATTTTTGTCTGTTTGTGCACCATAATCTCAGAAACGGGTTAACCGATTTGAATGCCATTTTCACTCTTGTATTGTAGCAAGCTTCCCATAACATTTAGTGTTTGTTTCATTCCAATTGGTTTACAAACAAAAAAGTTACGCGCTATACCGAATACTACGCGTACGAAGTCGCGGGCTTAGCTAGTCAATCATATATTTTCTCACCGTCCCAAAGAAACGTTTTGGTTCGACCGTTTTGTTTTTTCGTCGACTTACTTTGCAAATACGATTACCACGAATCGAATAACTCTCTCAACCCACACAGGTTTGATTTCTTTTTGGAGTCATTATTTCGTTTAATTGTCGATTATGAGTTATATGATTGTCAGTATGATATAAATGTGTCTTGTATAGATGATATAAATGTACAATAAAATTTTGAGACTTTTTTATATATCAATATTGTTATTAAACGTTATTTTCGTTATATCTATCTCAGCCGTGGGACGTCCACAGCTGGACAAAGGCCTCCCCCTTAATAATATTAATTAGGTAAATAGCGAGCAATTTTTACTAACTTAAATGAATTACGAAAATGAAAAATCAAAGAGCCCAGTGTCGACACATGGTAAATTAAACTGTTTAGTTGAACCATAATCCGTTTTAATTAGTTAAGTTAAACTCTAGTTAAACTCTTTTATTGAAAAATACATTTTAATAAGTACTAAGTAACAACTAAGGTGGTGACCGGAGTAGATAGCTCATTAATAACCTTAAATTTTTATATTCTTTGGAAAATATTTTATTTTTATTTCTTTAAATAAATAAAAACTATGCGATAAAACTTAAAGATGTCCACTTTGTGAGAATGGTCCTTGTCTGAATTTTCTAAAATACACTGTGTGGCTTTAACGTGGGAATTTTGCAGAGCAAAATCGGGTTCAATAAATATAATTGGAGACAAAGTCTAGCTCCTGTCCTTTAAGTGTCTGTTTAAGATATATCTGAAATATCACTGTCAATGAAAGACCTGATTCCCTGCAGGAAATTGTTAGCGCTAAGCATTGAGTAGGTAAACCTTAGCTCTAGTTCTGACGACTTTCAAGGGTTTATACAGACCATTATCTTTATTTCTTACTAGCTGTTGCACCCGACTTCATCCGCGTATCTTCATAAAATATTAAATATGAATTTATAATCTTATAAATAAAAATTAAAATATAAACTAAACAAAAATAAAATGTGTAGGTAGGTAGACTTAGCCTAGACACCCCTATATTTTTTTGTTTTCAGTATTTTTAAACCCCTTGTATCTTTTAAACCAGAGGTTCCCAGACTTTTTTCTCATAGACTACTTACAAAATTTAGCTGGACCCCCTGCAGCTACATTCCTAAAACTCAACAAAAAATGTGAATATTAGATCTAACTATATGGAAATTTGCGTTGCGGCTGAGTTCCAACCACGAATGGGGAGTTTTCTAAATGAAATAAGTGAGAATTGATTGGTTTTTTTGTCACGCCAACGTAGACCCCCGTCGAGTCTCCCGTGGACCCCTGGGGGTCCACCTCAACTACTTTGGGAACTAAGGTTTTAAACAAAGGGTCCGATTCAAATCATTTAAGAGGAATTTGCACGTACACAATCAACCTTGATTATTTAGTTGGATAAAAACAAAATTACCTTGGATAGAAATTCATATTATACAAATGTCACATCTTGTTTCGGTTCTACCTATTTTGAACAAATAACGGTTATTGTTATTTAAGTAAAATGCTTAGAGATTTTGCTTCCCGAGCTTTTTGTGGCTAATGATGAGTACTATAAACAAGTAGTACATTATTCATGTATCATCAATAGTTTTCGTAGCGTACGCCAAATAATAACTCTTAGAGGCATAGTTTTATTGTAATTTTCGTAGAGATCTCTAATTTTTTGAAAATAAAATTTAGTCTGTGTTACTCTCTGAAAATGTAGCTTTCTATATGTGAAAGATTTTTTAAAATCGGTTAAGTAGTTTTTGTGTTTATCCGTTACAAATCATACAAGAATACAAAAAATCAAATCTTTCCTCTTTACAATATTAGTAAGAAGAAGTGTTTGTTTTTAATTAAGAAAAAATATTCCATCAATTATTATTTAAAAATGTAACCGTCTAATAAGCTCATCTAGCGACTTAGAGAAGACCATAGTGACCATAGTTTTTTTTTGATAAATTTTCATAATTTTTTTGATAAATTTTTTTTTCTAACTTTATTGCCGGGATGCTACTTTGACTTTTATTGGCGTAGGCTCTGCCATGTTATTTTTTCCTGTTCCTTGTTGTGTGTTTTTTTCGGTGCCTGCCTCGTTGGAGGCCATGTAATAATAAATAAATAAACAGCACTTCTGCTTTTGAGTTTCAGTGAAAGATATCCGCCAACTAAAATATAGCACTAATACGTGTTCGTCGACGCCACTGCTTCTCCTGGAGTCGCATAAGTTAATTGATTACATCCCATCCAATTAGATTACATCGTCGAGGCATTACGAATACAAATTCCGTCTCTTTAAGATGACATCACAATGAAATCATCTGTAAACGTGTTAAACCTATATTTTAGGCTGATTTTCACTAAAATGAGCACAGCCTAATTGCCTACGAATTAAGGTGCAATATTGCACAAAAAATTTTGTAGCTTTTCGGTGATAACCCAACAGATTTAAATTTGGAAGGTTTTTTTAAATATTTTATGAAATATGAAAAAAGAAATAAAAGTAGCCGATTAAAATTTTAGTTCAGAACTTGAGTTAATTAATAAGCTTAAAAAACAAATGAAGTTTTCGCTGAATTTTTTTATTGCTATGGAGGAGAAAGCTTTTTGAGAAGTAATTTACTTACTATTTTTTTTTCTCGGAAAATATATGGTCTAATCTCTGAAACAGCTATACTTATTTTGACGGTATGTTCATAGCAAGCTTATGTTATAAGGAGTATCTTAGGCTACTTTTATTTACGAAAAAAAAAACTTATAATATAAGCAAGCAGTAATACCTTTAAATTCTTCAATGTGGCTTCATAGCTCATTTTTCACTAGGAATCCGACCCCAAACAACCCCTTTGTTTCTCCTTTGTAATAATAAAAATCCTTTATAATAATGAAAAATAAAGATGGACAGATGACCTGGACAAGACAACAAACGGAGATTGGCAAAAAACGGCAAGAGACCGCAATAAGTGGAAAGCTTTGGAAGAGGCCTATGTCGCAAGACAAGTTGGAGTTGTTGGTGATAATAAATAATATATTATGCTTTTTTTTCTTGTTAATTAACTTCAGCAATAAAGGCTATTTTTATTTTATTTTATTTTATAAGCAAGCAGTGCCCAGTGGCTCGCACGCCCCACACGCACGCCACAGCGAAGTTTGGCCGTGTTCAGTTATTAGTCTATATATATATGTAAAGAAAAAAATGTAATTGTCTTTAATTTGTATTTTCCCGCGCATCAAACGTCATCGAACGCGCAGTGACATGACAAATGAAGTTTGTGAGCTATGGAAAGGATACCCTACAAACATCTCGTGATTGTTAGGGTATCTTACAATAATTTAAAATATTAATTCCATTGTTAAGGTATTCTAATTGTGTTTTAGGAACTGACATTGTTAATAATAACATTAAATGTCGTTTCTTTTCTTACAGGTATGTAAGTTTTGGTATACAAACTTACATACCTGTAAGAACTTAAACCTATAACACTAAGTAAATACACACTTTAATTTCATGTAATATAAAATAACCAATAAATCTTTTCTTACAGAGAAATTTAATTGTGTTTGACTTACTGTGTCGTCCTAATCACGAAAATATAAAAAAATATCTTATATATATATACGTATATTATAATAAAATCATAATCAAGCCGTGTCTTAAAGATATTAAAAAAAAAAAAAATTCTACAAAACAAGTTGTATGTTACCGAGGTCAAAAAAATAGATTTCAGAATATTTGTGTATTTGTCTGTGCGTTTGTGTACGCTAATATCTGAAACGGTTTAACCAATTTGAATGAGGTTTTCACTGATGTATTGTAGCGAGCTTCCATTAATATTTAGTGTTTGTTTCATTCCAATCGGTTTATAAACAGAAAAGTTACGCGCTATATTACCGAATACCACGCGTACGAAGTTGCGTGCCCAGCTAGTATTGAATAAATGTTTTTTGATAAATCATCTATGATGCGGACGAAGTTGCGAGCGCAGTAAGTGGGTAAAAAAATTGCCACATATTAAAAAACAAAGACACCCGCCGCGTCTGTCTGTCTGTATGTTTGTATGTATGTATCTTCGAGATAATCTCAAAAATTACTGAACCGATTTTCATGCTGTTTTCCCTAATAGAAAAAGCGATCAACGGGAAGGTTTTTGTGTATAATTTGCAGAAAAAAATATGCGTTGAGCCGGTGGCGAGTTTATAAAAATCAGAGGTAACATTACACAATGACTCCGTTCCTCTCTAGAGGTACGAGTGTTGAATGTATGTTTTCTCTGATCTCAGGCGAAGCTATTTGTAACGGGGTCTTTTGACGGTTGTTATCACTTTAATTACCGAGAGTTTTTTAATCAGGAACCGATAAAAATGCAAATAAAGCTTACGCTTTCGAACTTAATTAAATTCATTGCTTTATTGATATGCCTATCACGGTTCTGCTTTGAGGAGACTGTCGGCGGATGTGGTGCAAGCGTTTGCCAGTTTACCAGACTTCCACCGCTCAGAATTCGACCATATCATTTCGAAAACGAGCAAAAAAGTTTTTTTTTTTCAAAAAAATTTTTTTTCAACAGCTACTAAAAAATAAATAAATCTGTTGACAAACAAAGAAGAAAATCATACTGAACTAATCTTTACATTTTTACCTATAATTATGTGGATAATTAATAAATCTTTTTTTTTTGTTGTTTTATTAAAGATGAGTTTGCTCTTAACCAGCATCTATCCATGTAGGAAGGATGAGACCGAACGATGAAGCGAGCTCATCCAGAAGATGCCTATTCACTCGAACCTTGAAAAGATTTGGGTTATATGAGCTCGGAAATACAGACGCCGGCAGGGAGTTCCAATCTTTAGCAGTGCGCATCACAAAAGACGTTTTAAAGCGCTAGGTCCGAATTAGAGGGATTTCGAAGCGGTGAGGATGGTAACCAGCCGTACGTCTGCAGGTCCGATAGAAGAAAGGGGAAGGCGGTATGATCTCATGACAAATTCGAATTTCTCTTGCTCCAACCCTGTTTGATAATATAGCGAAGAAAACCAGATTATAAGAGAAGATGTTTGATATCATGCATCGTGGATTCCAGTTTGTGTACTAATAGGCAAACCAAATATACCTCCTCACGCAAAGAGTAATATGTATAACAATAATGAGGCCTGTACTACATAATATATATCACTAGCGACCCGCTCCGGCTTCACATGGAGTTGAAATTTTCAAAAACCACTCGAGTATGATTTTGTCGAATATCTTCGATTGTAAAAAGTGGACTGTATTTTTTTTGTTGGTGATACATGTAATCAAAGGCGAGGAAATGAAGGAAAATCTGCCACCTATTTCGTGAATCACCAGGCCTCTGGTCTTCCAGCGGCAAAGATTGCAACGGGCCCCCACGCACAGAGTCCAGAAGCTCCAGCACTTCACCACCTCAATGATTACACTCGCGGAGCAAGTAGCGGGACCAAATAAATATATTATAAGCACAATGCTTGATAATATTAACGAGATGAGTCCGTACGCGTGTTATCTTTACGATGTTTTGCTTAGACTGAATTCGGTTTTAAATAAATGGCCGCTCGGCTTGCGGTAGCGACAGATATATGGATAGGTATATGTGGGAGTGAGACAGCACATACCACAGCGAACTACTAACATTAAATTTGATTTGACAATTGGCGTTAACACTCATTTTAAATAGTTTTGGCTGTCCGTTGATAGTCCAATCAGGATAAACAATTTTGTAAGTAGGACTAACTCAAACATTAGGTAAGTTTACAGTATGTTAATGAATAAAAAATAGGTCAGAGTGAATTAGACAGATGAACTAAAACCACTCGTGCCAATTTGGTAGAGTGGATTTTTAATCTCTTACTTGTCAAACATTAAAAAAATACATTTATATAAAATAACTGTAGCTTATATTTTTAATACATTTGTGTAAAATCGCGACGTGATTTCTTTAGAAAAGAAAAGAAAGTTAAACTCTGAAGAAAATGTAAATATGATTTATTCAGACGTTAGTAGGTATTCGTGCGTCTTTTTGAGAGGAATGATATCAACTGAAAATTTTTACATCTTCTATTTTGAACCGTCCAGAAGATTTTTCTAAGACTTCATCATTACAGTCCAAGTCACATCCATACTCGCACAATTTTTCCTTCTCCAGCAAGTCATTGACTAAATAGGCACAAATTAAGAAGAAGAAGAAGAAAGAAAGAAAGAAAGACTTTTATTCACTGCACGAAAGACACATTACGTACAAGAACAGGGAAGAAATTAATAAAAAAAAAGTGTGTGTGTCCTCGCGGCAGCGAATCGGATACTGGCTCAGCATTGTGCTGAGGTGCTGACAAACACCTACAGCGCTGATTTTCAGCCAGCACCATATGTGACTCATTGGACACCATACAAACTTACTTTATAAATTACTATATACATACACATATACATACATACACATACATATATACACACATATATATATACATATACACATCCATACACACATACACATACATACATATATATATACATATAAAATTATATATAATGCACTGCTTCTATTGAGAGAAAAGGCGCGAAAAAAAGGAAATTCTACAGTAATCAATAATAAATTTAGTAATTGCTAAAGAACAAGCTTTGTGAACGTTACAATCTAGTTAAATAGAACATGTTACACGATTTAAGTATGTAACATAAAAGTTGATAACCCTGACTTGATAAGCCTATTTTTTATGATAACATGCCATCAAGGCATAGTGCAATTCAGTCACTCGTTTGCCGTAGACTGAAATTCTAGAACAAAATTTACTCATATTGAAATATTTAGTAGTGCTTTCTTTTAAGAAGCAAATTAAGTATAAAATTAGATGTAAAAAATATCACAATAGCAAACACATACATTATTCCTTTACACTAATTAGGATTAATAGAAGCTAAGGCAATAGATAAACTAATTCGAAAAATGGAATCAGATAAATACTACCATAACCTTGAATTTCATCTACCCTTTACTTTGACCAGCTCATTGATAGAGTGGTTCAGCTACTTGCTTTTGCGCTCTGACTGAGGGTTCCCGGGTGCAATTCCTGGTCTAAGTGTGAACGCAAGCTGCGTTTCACATGGTAGCCCATCGGCGCCAGTACGCAGACTCTTACAGGAGACCACTGCGAAAGAACAGCACGTGTGCTGTTGTGTTTCGGCGAGTGAGTAAGGGATGTCAGAGCCCACGTCCCTTTTGCTCAATTACCTTGCTAATTTCTTATTTTAATTTTACTAAGTTCGGCAGCACACAGCGTTGCTGGTGTTGATAAGCCACGGACCCTCAGCCTCTTAGACGACCTTTACTTGAAGAAAACCTGTTGTTAGGTCACATTAGTACTACATGAGTGCTAACAATGATATCTTTGTGCATCGAGATAAACTTACATGTTAAATAGTAGATTTTACAACAAGTGCACAAAACAAGTGTTTTACAACAAGTGTGTAAGGGCTGCCGATAGCAAATTACCGGGTTTGAGCCCAATACGGCGGGTGTGGACTGTATAGGTATGCGGAATTCTATTCTATTACTTACTGTTGTGATCCGCGGGATTCTTCTGGGCTTGAGTCTTCCTCCAAAGCTTTGGATTCTTCTTTTCAGCACTCGCGACGCGAATCACTCCAGTTTTAATAATAGAAATAGGAACGGGTGATCAAAAAAGACAGCGGGTCTGTTTGATCTGCGGGTTTGCTCACTTGATAGGAGCAGAAAGAAGACGGCGGGTCTTTCTATCAGCGGGTTTTTTGATTTACACTATATTATTTATTTATGGCGGTGGACTCGAAACAGGGCGGTGTTCTCTGATTGGCCCACAATGACGTGCCCCTTCTTAGCCAATCAGAGAAATTCTTTATAAATTTAAATAAATCCAGCAAAGTGGCGCGAACAAAGTGTTTTGTGGACGAGTTATAAACTCTGCTTTTCACTTCGATTGCGAGGAAATAAAACAGTAGTATAACATAACATTTCTTTAAACGCACGAAAAAACAAGAGCTGTTTCCCCCGGCTTTATCTTTTTTAAATCTTACGACATTGACATTGACATCTTATGACATTGGCTTGGGCTGCAGACCTATACAGCCTACTATTAATTTAATTTTGTAATAATAATTTTCTTAAATTAAATAAATAACCTACCGTACTTGAATTTAAATTTTAATATATTTTATGTGTTAAAAAACACAAAAGGCATATAAATTTAAGTAAATATTATAAAATAACAAATTCTATCTATGAACTTCTTATTGTGTTTGGCTGTATGGCTCATTTTCTTTGCCTTAATATAGATACATTTATGAGTAGATACGTTAATGCACTTGTGCACAAAATTCGATTTTGTACAGCCTATCTATATCCTGCACAAATAAGCACTTTCAGAGCATGAGACGTGAAACTATCTTTTTAAAACGAGTACAACATGATTTATTTTAAACCAAAATAAAAAAAAATTTAAAGGATATCAAAATAACAGATAGGTAATTGAAGTAATTTCAAACAAGTTTTTCATACATATAGCTTTTGACTATAGTTAGGTTAGAATGTAAAGAAGTTCGCAACACGAAACAGCCGACCCTCTAATCAATACCCGAACTCCCACTGTTTTCAATCAACAACTTGCATATGCAAAACACCCCCGAGATAATCACTGAGACCCGCCAATCCTGTTACTGTTACCCTGTTACCCCATTTAGTACCCATTTCCAATCCCATTTTCCTTCCATCCCGGTCCTTCGTCCGGATCTCTAATTGCTGGCACCCTGCGTTAACGACAGGGGGATTCCGGGTTTTGGCGATCGTAACGGCTATGCAAATGAATAGTTTTACTTCGACATTTACAAAAGTGCGGTAAATATTACATGACGTAAATACAATGACAATTATATTATAAAAAACTAGCTGAGCCCGCAACTTCGTACGCGTGGAATTCGGTTTAGTTGCTTTTTTGTTTGTAAACCGATTGGAATGAAACAAGAACTAAATGTTACGGGAAGCTTGCCGTAATACATCAATGGAAACCGCATTCAAATTGGTTAAGAAGTTTCTGAGATTAGCGTCCATAAACGTACAGACAAACAGACAAAAAATCTAAAAAAATTTTTTTTTCGACCTCATTACCATAAGTACAACGTATACATTTTTTTTTTTTTTAAAGTTTAATGTTCATACACGACTCGTTTACGATTTTATTATATGTATAGGTTAAAATTATTAAATTTTAATCTATTCAAATAATTGATTCATTATAATGAACTCACATTCAAATTATGAACATTTCTGTTTATTATTTATACAAAGAAGTTCCATAGCAATGATCCTTACGACCTGCACTATTAACTAGGTACGGCAATAAAAACAGTTGCATATCTTTACAGAGTTTTGATCGGGTTCGATTCCACACGCAGCATGAGATAAAAATACCTATAAATAATCTTCACTTCGCAAGACTCGGTTTTGTAGTTTTGACGGAGTGAGCGGGATTGCTACAATCGCATAGAAAAGAAGGCGTATACTTATTTTAATCTATAAATCTTGTATAATAAAATTGTAAACGAGCCACGTTTGTACATTAAATAATATATTTAAAAAAAAAAACAGTTTATACATTTAAAGCGTGCACAGACGCACAGACAAACAGAAAAAAAATCTAAAAACTACTTTTTTGACTTTGGTAACATAATTTATTTTATTTTATTTATTTATAATTTTAAAAATTTAAAAGAAAACTAAATATACATTAATATATACATTACATTAAAAACCACCTAGGTTTAACCGTTTGCCATCATAATGCTTTAAATTATTATTAAAATATTAAAAGATTTAACATCCTAACTATGTACAATTAATTACAATGTTGATATAATCAAATACAATTTAAAAAATATTCCTTTAATTTAACTTTAATAGTTTTTAGTGTTTATGCTGTTACACAGATCTGAAGGTAGGCTATTGATAAGGCGCGGGACAATATAAGCGGTAGTCCATTCACCGTACATATTATTGTAAATTACAACGTGTAATTTTTTTTTATTTTTATTATATGGTATATAATGAAATCGAATAGATAATTTGTATGTATTCCTAAATCCCATATTACGAATGTTACTTTAACTAAAAGAATCGTGACTAGATGTAGTACGACATAATTATTAAACAAAATAAAGTAGAAATTGACAGAGATGAAAATTTCAAAACTAAACCTCCGAGTCGCGTCGGTTCGTAACATAAGTGGGTTATTTTGTAGCGAAACACTCATTTTATTACATGTCATAACTTATTCTGTCTGAATTGAACGATTTACTTACAGATCCCTAGGGCTAAGTCGAAAGGGTACAATGTCAATTTTGTCTGTGTAGGTTAGCAATGGAAACATTTCCTTGTACATTTAGGTATGTGAGTGGAAAACCTCTAAAAAACGAATGTAGATAATGAATTCTTTGTTCATAGTTCTTGTTTGTTAATCTGAAAACGCCTTGTTTTCGATGTATTTGCTTCTAATCCAGTGGATCGTTAGTCTGTCCGCCGTTTTAAATCTATAAAAAATGTCGAACGCATGGAGACAAGACCTAAAAAACATTGTTGCCTCTTAATTATATATTTTAATGAGTGAACAAAAGAAAGTAGCTTTTATATAACAATGTCGTCTAATCTACATAAAACTGGTTGAGTTGTTAAATTTGTCCTACAATTACACACACTGATCACTACCTTGCATGACAAGTAAAATGATTGCTTCTATTATTACGATATCAGTGCCATGAACCATTAGCGAAGCATTAATTTGTTATTTTGAATATTAGATATTGAGCGAAAAAAGTGAATGAAAGAATGGTTGTTCATTCACTTCATAGAAAAACAGCTCTACTTCTTGCAGCTGATTATAGTTGCTGTATTTTCATTGTAAAAAAGACACAATTACTATGATGAAAAAATCTTGAGGAAAACAAAGACAAGACGTGAAGTCCTTGATAATTCGCAATGAAATGTAATAAGATATAAGTGATATGACCACCCCCTTACAGAAGACCACCGTGAAATAACAGCATATACGTGCTGTTGTGTTTCGGTGAGTGAGTAAGGGATGCCAGAGCCCATTTCCTTATCCCCTCCTAATCCCTTACCCTTAATCCTACTGTGGTCGGCAGCGCGCTTGCAGCACCTGTAGCGTTGCTTGTGTTATAGGCGACGGTAGCCACCTACCATCAAGTGGACCGTCAGCCTGTCTGTCGACATAACATAAAAAAAAATTAAAAAAAAATTGTATATCGTGTACCTATATTTAAATTGAATATGTATATATGTAATATATTTAAATTTGAAACATTTATCGAAAGAGAATTGTGTTCCAAGACCTACTATAGTGTAGCAAAGTATCTTGCTGACAAGAATTCGTGAAAAGGATATTAAATTCTTCTTATTATTCTTGATTCTTCTTATTGTTCTTGATTATTCTTGATGAGTATATATAATTTTCATATAGAAGTTTTATTGAAAAGGTTTTTTTTTGCAGATTTCTTCCACAAAGAAACAGCTTTCCGAATCTGTGGTAGATTAATTTGATGTTAACGTCTTTAACGATCCACAAATACTTGTAAAAGTTTATATAGTCAAATAAATATCTAAATATGACATACTATAAGCAAAAACGGTAAAATCAGTTGATACATTACGAATTGATTGTTATTAATCGGGATTAATTATAATTTCACTGATCGTGTATTAAATGTGTTAAGCCTGTTGCACACAGACCAAAATACTATCTGAAAAGTATTTTTTACGGTTGTCCCTTACAGAAATGGAACACTTTTTGCCTTTTAAAATTAACACTTTAGTAGTCAATGTGCTTGTCAAAATATTAGAAAATTCGGTGCTACAATAGGTGGGCTTGGGCATGGGCAATCTAAACAGAACAAAAATATGTTATTTTCTATGGAGTATGACAAAGACTTGGGATTGAAAATGTTACTTATAGTAAAGCTATAACGTAGTAATTGGAAATTAAAGCATTATTTATGAACAAATTACCAATGGAGTGGAGAGAAACTAACATTTTAAAGTGCGATCATCCCTTTCCGCATTAATAAACTAGACAGCTGCTGGAGGGTAAAAAGTGCATATGAGCTATTATGTTTCAGTGCGTAAGGGATTCCAGAACCCACCCCATTTTCCCCACTATTTTTTACGGCCTTTGGATCAGGAGAACATTTGGTTTAGGTATTGCTTAACCAAATAAAGATGTTCCCAGCGATCTACCACCGAGTAGACAGTCTAAGGTTATGTATATAAAATATATAGCTTTGTGTATTGCTTGCATTCTCAATCAGTCAAAGAGTGTATCCTCAACATTCAGCAATTATAAAATCAAGAAATATTATTGTCAATATGTCTTAAACCATTCAAAAGTAATTATTTTCAGGACTGGGTATCAAGACCGCATTTTTAACTTTAAGTGGTAATCCATTTACTAAATCGTCTTTTTCAATTTAACTACAACAAGTATTTATTTCATTTATTTAGATATCGACTCAGTGGTCAGTCGTTACGCTATTCGTAACTCGAGAATTGACGCAAGTGAGGATGTATCGATACATGTACGAATGTTACTTAAAGCTCCCTACAGACATAAAGAAACATAAGAACAAGGAGAAAGTTCTAATTGAAGCCGACAGGGAAAAAAGCATTCGGTCTGCACTACCCGGATGATTTACTGAAGGACGCGAGTGTCCGGATAAACCGGGTAAATGGAGCGACCATTAGCTGTATCCCTTTTTTGGGTTTTGTTTCTTTATTTTTATTTTATTTATAGGTGCGTGTGCTTTCGTGGGATTCGTTTTGCTTTCCCTTTTTGCGTTGATTAATTAACTTGTTGATTTTTTAGTCATTTATAACAGTTCTTTGCTTCCTAACACACGCTTCCTCTATTTATTTCTCAGTTTCAATTAGAAACATTACGGTTTCTTCTTTCAACTTCTCTGTAATTTCTTCAATCTTCTTCGGCATTCGAAAACGCTCTGTTTTGTTACATTATTAATTTGTGTCTTCATATTATTTCTACGCTATATTATTATTTCTATTTTTGTCTTGTAACCTATTATTGTTTTTTTTTAATCATAAAACTAGCGACCCGCTTCGCCCGGGGTGCTGTTTTATATATACGAACATTCCCCGTTTACCCTCTTTCCATTAGTGAAAACCGAATTAAAATCAGTCTACCCGTTCACGCGTGATACCGTGACCAAGGGAAATGGGGATTCATTTTTATATATATAGATTATAGGAATACCTTTAATATTTGTAAATGCTTACTCGTAACTATCTAGATGACACCGTCTGCTTTTAAAGTTGGTAACAAACTTTGCAAAGTTAACCACGGCTCCTCTGGACTACACATCAACCCTAGTCCGTGGGTGTGGTTAATACGGTACGGTCTAGTAGTGAGTTTAGAGTTACTTAGGTTTATATTTTCTTGCTTCTCATTGACTTTGACATCTAACTTGCATTAGAGCTTAAAATTATTAATAAAAATAATTTTTGAGACAGATTCAGGACCACTGCCGTCAAAATTTTTCACTCAAGAATATAGGTAACTTCTCAAATGATTTTACTTTTCTTATATGAGTAATTTAATAGAGTTGTACTCACGCAAAAAATGACATATGTAGAAGTGCCAGGTCACGTTGAGTTTCGCAGTCATAATGCTATGTAATTGCATGTCTGGCGGCGATAAGACATCTTAAATAAGACTACCCAAAAACAACAGGATGTGAGTGAATAAAGAATGCCTAATTCCATTAACCTCTATTTATTTATTTACTAGCTTTTTCTCGCGCCTTCGTCCACGTGTCTTTAGAAATTATTACTCTCTGATAATGTAGCTTTCTATAGGTGAAAGGATTTTTAAAATCAGTCCAGTAGTCTTTGAGTTTATTCATTACAAACATACATTTGTAGGGGGGGGGGGGGGGGGGGTTAAAAGGGGTGATGGGGGAGGGTGAGTAGCCTATGTTACTCGCTGATAATATAGCTGTTCATAGGTGAAAGAATCTTTAAAATCGGTCCAGTAGTCTTTGAGTTTATTCATTACAAACATACAACAAACAAAACATGCATACATACAAATCTTTTCTCTTTATAATATTAGTATAGATTCATTTATTTATATACAAACGGTTGCATTATAATAAGATGGTGGGTAATGGTGGGTAATTTATAAAAACATAAATTGTATACTATAATTTATATACCAAAATAAATATAATTAATAGATTGCATATTACAATTTGCTCCAATTTTTAATTGGATATCTTATTTTTTAATTTTAATAAAAATGAGATTAATTAAATTACCTTTATTATTATTATTTTGAGTTTTAATTATTTACAAAATGTGTTTTTAGTATCTTTTTAATATTTTTATTAAAAATTAAGGTTTATTTTTTATATCTTTTTATTCTACTAGGTGCAAGGTCTATATAAGGTCGGCAGCGCAAAAGCGGCAGCTTTAAGTGCTGTAAATACAACACTTAAGAGCGTTGCTTTGTTAAAAGGCGACAGTACAACCTATAATCAAGTGGACCGTCAGCTTGCCTGCCGAGTTTTACATAAAGAGAGAAGGTTTGGTAAAACAAGAGGCTTTTCTTACACAATCTCTTTGTTTATTTCACGATTATCATTATCATTATTATTATTATACAAAAATCTCTCAGATAATAACATTAAATACTAACTACTGCATTTCTTCCAGAAATCGTATCTACAGCTTCTTAAATTTGTTTTCGTCCTGAGAACGTTAACTCACATTATCTGATCTCGAGATTCTATTAACGACCTCAATAAATTTTGCATATGAAATCGGTATTTTACGAGAAGTCCCTGTTTAAAAGCTCATAAAGTCGCCGAAACACGTTTCACACACCTTCTAATTTTTTTCGCACATAAAACAAATAAAACAGCCGGTTCTCTAACGTCTTGTATGAACTACATGATGCATAAAAGTATTTTTTCCAAGCACCAGTTATATATAATAAGAAAAAAAAAATTCCAAACAACATTAAAGAGCTTAATATTAATTTATTCAAGAAGAAAATGAAGAATCTACTCGTCGACAAATGTTATTATAGTATAAAAGATTACATGTCAGATAATTCATTGTAATAATTAATAATATACATATTAGCTTTATTCATTTAATGTAATTAAAAAATTTGCACACCCTCGAAGGGTAGAATGTAGCGAGAAATATCTATTGTAAAATCTTTGTAACCTATATTCAGCAAATAAACGATTATTATTATTATTATTATTATTATTTTTATTATTACAAAATTATTATAGAACGAAACTTCTGATGTATGGAGATGTCTTTTATGAATAAATTTCTGATAAGTCGTTGCTTAAACATATAATGGTGGCTTTATATCTTGTTTATGGTTATTCCAGCAGTAGGTGGTAGTTATTTATTATTAATAATATTTATCATTAATAGTTTATTTACTATTAATGATGAAAAATCATAAATGATTTTTCAATTAATTTATAAAAGACGCAGTAAAGAGAGAAAAGAAAGAAAAATGATTGTTATCTATATCTATACTTGTAATAAAATCGTAAACGAGCCGTGTTTGTACATTAAATATTTTTTCAAAAAATATTTTGAACACGTTGTACTTATGTTACCGAGGTTAAAAATAAAATAAGTAAAATAAAATAAAGCTTTATTTGCGCGAACACATGTTTACAGGATTTTAATTTGTATACAGCAGTTACAGTACAAAGTGTGTTCTACCCGCCAAGGGCATGCAAAAAAATAGTGTTTAGAATTTTTGTCTGTTTGTCGGTTTGTCTGTGTGGTTGTGCACGCTAATCTCAGAAACGGCTTAACCGATTTAAATGCGGTTTCCACTCTATATTGCAGGAAGCTTTCCGTAGCATTTAGTGCTTGTTTCATTCCAATCGGTTTATCGAATACCACGCGTACGAAGTTAATAAAAATGTTAGTTATTGCTTATCTTAACATTTATAAAGTTATTATATACTAAACTGAAATAAAAAATTGCTAATGAAGTGGATAACACTTTTTTTTTTCGAGCTCTACGCGCTGTTTCACATTTTTCCAGTTATAATTAGTGTTTAAAAGATATACATACATATATTTTAAATTATTATATTTATCTATATTAAATTTATGTCTTAAAAATGTATTTTAAGATTAACGGCAGATGTCCGTGAGGCCAAAGATTGATCCCAGCACATGCTGTGAGAGAATAAAAAGTATATTTCTTTCTTTCTTATATCTTATTCGAAGTAATAAGCTATCTGCTTGCCAAATTTCATCCAAATCCGTTCAGCCGTTTTTGCGTAATTGAGTAACGAACATACAAACTTTCGCTTTTAATGACACATTTAATAGAATCTGCTAAAATAAAACCTACCTAGAGTTAAAAAGATCAGCGATTTAGCCGATGTTACGAAATTATAGTCAATTTTATGTCTTTGGTGCAATAAATTTATATAAGAAAGTTTAAAAAAAACAATTATAGTTTTTATAACACGTATATAATTATCGATCCGTAGCCGACTTCGCTGGTGCAATTTTTTCTGCAAATTATATGACAGAATCCTTTCTCGTTAATCGCTCTTTCCATTAGAGAAAACCATAACAAAATACGTTCTGTGGTTTAAAAGAAGTTCGTGGAGAACATTTTATAAATATATACTCGTATACCTACTATTAGATATTGTATTGTTGGATGAGCCCGTTGGATGAGTGGTTGGGGCTGTTCTAGGGTTCCCGGGTTCGATTCCCGGCAGGGTCAACTTTGAAAATGAACTTTTCAAATTTGGCTCTGCTCTGGGTCTAGAAAGTAGTGGCAATATATTGCGTTTCACAGGTAACAACCCCCATACGGATTACCACCCTGAAATAACAGCACGTGTGCTGTTGTATTTCGGTGAGTGAGTAGGGGATGCCAGAGCCCATTTTCCTATCCAATCCCCCTTATTCTTAATCCTACTGTAGTCGGCAGCGCACTTGCAGCAGCTGTGGCTTTGTGTTTAGGCGATGACGGTTTTTTTATTTATTTTTTTATTCTATACTTTTAATACTTTCAATACCTTTTTTGTTCACCTATTGACGTTAGTCCAACCAAAGGGCTAGCACTAGTGCTTATTATGAAGTGTTTAAATAAAAAAGAATAACCTATGTTAATTTCTATTTAGAGAAATAGAAACGTACAAGTGTTGATGTCTGTCATAGTCCATCAACAGAGCCACCACACGGACGTGCCTTTGCAAGTGAAAATTTTGCGGAAAATGATAAATTAGGGTTCTGACGAGTATGTGAAGTTGGCCCCCCATTATCGTGATAAAAAAAAAATGACGTGAGTTCTAGTTGCCCCCCACATAGTTCTGGAGTTCTCTATACTTTATATCAATAGTTCTATTTATTTTCCAAGAAAAATTGATTATTGAACTTGATGGGGGGCCAACTTCACAAATCGAAAAGTTTGCGTAGTCATACCAACTACAGCATTCGTCGGATCGAAAAAAGTTATAAGGATAAATTGTAGAACTCTTTGGGGGGCAAACAGAACTCCGTGAAAAAACTTCAAATTTTGAAAAAAAAAATTTTTTCTTTTTTTGAAAAATTTTTTTTTTGTTCCCATAGGTATAAAACGCGAATTCGAGTTGCCTTTCATGCAGTTCTGATGTTATGCACACTTTTTATCAATAGTTCTGCTGATTTTTCACTCGAGATTTTTTTTTATTTAATGAGAAGTTAATTTTTACAAATCACAAACTTTGCGTCGTCGTACTAACCAAAGTATTGCTCCAATCAAAAAAAGTTATTAAGATAAATTATAGAACTCTTTGGGGGGCAAACAGAACTCCGTGAAAAATTTTCAAATTTTGAAAAAAGAAAAAATATTCCTTGAAATTTTTTTTTATCCCATATAACGCGAATTAGATTTTCCTACGATGCAGTTCTGATTTTCTGCACACTTTTCATCAATAGTTCTGCTGATTTTTCACTCGAGAATTTTTTTTAAATTTAATGAGAATTTAATTTTACAAATCACAAAATTTGCGTAGTCGTACTGACCAAAGTATTGCTCCTACCAAAAAAAGTTATTAAGATAAATTGTAGAACTCTTCGGGGGGCAAACAGAACTCCGTGAAAAATTTTCAAATTTTGAAAAAAGAAAAAATATTCCTTGAAAATTTTTTTTATCCCATATAACGCGAATTAGATTTTCCTACGATGCAGTTCTGATTTTCTGCACACTTTTCATCAATAGTTCTGCTGATTTTTCACTCGAGATTTTTTTTTTAATTTAATGAGAATTTAATTTTACAAATCACAAACTTTGCGTAGTCGTACTGACCAAAGTATTGCACCTATCAAAAAAAGTTATTAAGATAAATTGTAGAACTCTTCGGGGGGCAAACAGAACTCCGTGAAAAATTTTCAAATTTTGAAAAAAGAAAAAATATTCCTTGAAAATTTTTTTTATCCCATATAACGCGAATTAGATTTTCCTACGATGCAGTTCTGATTTTCTGCACACTTTTCACCAATAGTTCTGCTGATTTTTCACTCGAGATTTTTATTTATTTAATGAGGTTAATTTTACAAATCACAAATTTGCGTAGTCGTACTGACCAAAGTGTTGCTCCTATCAAAAAAAGTTATAAAGATAAATTGTAGAACTCTTCGGGGGGCAAACAGAACTCC
Source organism: Bembecia ichneumoniformis (assembly GCA_910589475.2). Taxonomy (NCBI): domain Eukaryota; kingdom Metazoa; phylum Arthropoda; class Insecta; order Lepidoptera; family Sesiidae; genus Bembecia; species Bembecia ichneumoniformis. The sequence continues at coordinate 1,360,312 of OU342537.1, read as the reverse complement.
GTGAAAAATTTTCAAATTTTGAAAAAAGAAAAAATATTACTTGAATTTTTTTTTTATCACATATAACGCGAATTAGATTTTCCTACGATGAATTTCTGATGTTCTGCTCACTTTTCATCAATAGTTCTGCTGATTTTTCACTCGAGAATTTTTTTTAAATTTAATGAGAGGTTAATTTTTACAAATCACAAACTTTGCGTCGTCGTACTAACCAAAGTATTGCTCCAATCAAAAAAATTGTATTTGTAAAATTGTAAAATTTTGTAAGATTTGTAAAATTAAATTCTCATTAAATTTAAAAAAAAATCTCGAGTGAAAAATCAGCAGAACTATTGATGAAAAGTGTGCAGAAAATCAGAACTGCATCGTAGGAAAATCTAATTCGCGTTATATGGGATAAAAAAAAATTTCAAGGAATATTTTTTCTTTTTTCAAAATTTGAAAATTTTAAACGGAGTTCTGTTTGCCCCCCGAAGAGTTCTACAATTTATCTTAATAACTTTTTTTGATAGGAGCAATACTTTGGTCAGTACGACTACGCAAAGTTTGTGATTTGTAAAATTAAATTCTCATTAAATTTAAAAAAAATTCTCGAGTGAAAAATCAGCAGAACTATTGATGAAAAGTGTGCAGAAAATCAGAACTGCATCGTAGGAAAATCTAATTCGCGTTATATGGGATAAAAAAAATTTTCAAGGAATATTTTTTCTTTTTTCAAAATTTGAAAATTTTTCACGGAGTTCTGTTTGCCCCCCGAAGAGTTCTACAATTTATCTTAATAACTTTTTTTGATAGGTGCAATACTTTGGTCAGTACGACTACGCAAAGTTTGTGATATGTAAAATTAAATTCTCATTAAATTAAAAAAAAATTCTCGAGTGAAAAATCAGCAGAACTATTGATGAAAAGTGTGCAGAAAATCAGAACTGCATCGTAGGAAAATCTAATTCGCGTTATATGGGATAAAAAAAATTTCAAGGAATATTTTTTCTTTTTTCAAAATTTGAAAATTTTAAACGGAGTTCTGTTTGCCCCCCGAAGAGTTCTACAATTTATCTTAATAACTTTTTTTGATAGGAGCAATACTTTGGTCAGTACGACTACGCAAAATTTGTGATTTGTAAAATTAAATTCTCATTAAATTTAAAAAAAATTCTCGAGTGAAAAATCAGCAGAACTATTGATGAAAAGTGTGCAGAAAATCAGAACTGCATCGTAGGAAAATCTAATTCGCGTTATATGGGATAAAAAAAATTTCAAGGAATATTTTTTCTTTTTTCAAAATTTGAAAATTTTAAACGGAGTTCTGTTTGCCCCCCGAAGAGTTCTACAATTTATCTTAATAACTTTTTTTGATAGGAGCAATACTTTGGTCAGTACGACTACGCAAAATTTGTGATTTGTAAAATTAAATTCTCATTAAATTTAAAAAAAATTCTCGAGTGAAAAATCAGCAGAACTATTGATGAAAAGTGTGCAGAAAATCAGAACTGCATCGTAGGAAAATCTAATTCGCGTTATATGGGATAAAAAAAAATTTCAAGGAATATTTTTTCTTTTTTCAAAATTTGAAAATTTTAAACGGAGTTCTGTTTGCCCCCCGAAGAGTTCTACAATTTATCTTAATAACTTTTTTTGATAGGAGCAATACTTTGGTCAGTACGACTACGCAAAGTTTGTGATTTGTAAAATTAAATTCTCATTAAATTTAAAAAAAATTCTCGAGTGAAAAATCAGCAGAACTATTGATGAAAAGTGTGCAGAAAATCAGAACTGCATCGTAGGAAAATCTAATTCGCGTTATATGGGATAAAAAAAAATTTCAAGGAATATTTTTTCTTTTTTCAAAATTTGAAAATTTTTCACGGAGTTCTGTTTGCCCCCCGAAGAGTTCTACAATTTATCTTAATAACTTTTTTTGATAGGAGCAATACTTTGGTCAGTACGACTACGCAAAGTTTGTGATTTGTAAAATTAAATTCTCATTAAATTTAAAAAAAATTCTCGAGTGAAAAATCAGCAGAACTATTGATGAAAAGTGTGCAGAAAATCAGAACTGCATCGTAGGAAAATCTAATTCGCGTTATATGGGATAAAAAAAAATTTCAAAGAATATTTTTTCTTTTTTCAAAATTTTAAAATTTTTCACGGAGTTCTGTTTGCCCCCCGAAGAGTTCTATAATTTATCTTAATAACTTTTTTTGATTGGAGCAATACTTTGGTTAGTACGACGACGCAAAGTTTGTGATTTGTAAAAATTAACTTCTCATTAAATAAAAAAAAATCTCGAGTGAAAAATCAGCAGAACTATTGATAAAAAGTGTGCATAACATCAGAACTGCATGAAAGGCAACTCGAATTCGCGTTTTATACCTATGGGAACAAAAAAAAAAATTTTCAAAAAAAGAAAAAAATTTTTTTTCAAAATTTGAAGTTTTTTCACGGAGTTCTGTTTGCCCCCCAAAGAGTTCTACAATTTATCTTTATAACTTTTTTCGATCCGACGAATGCTGTAGTTGGTATGACTACGCAAACTTTTCGATTTGTGAAGTTGGCCCCCCATCAAGTTCAATAATCAATTTTTCTTGGAAAATAAATAGAACTATTGATATAAAGTATAGAGAACTCCAGAACTATGTGGGGGGCAACTAGAACTCACGTCATTTTTTTTTATCACGATAATGGGGGGCCAACTTCACATACTCGGTTCTGACGGCGGTCGAATTTTGATGGGGACCCTCTTGTATTGTATCTTGTTTCAAAATGCGGACCCCCGGTCAGTGTATTAGCGCGGACATCTCCACTTTTGACATGGTCATCTTAAAAACCAATCAATTCCACATCAATTTATAATATTTTTCAGCCACATAACTTACGAGCCGATCTATAACTTATGAGATTGACTATCAAGTCTATAGGTTTTTTTATACTTAACGCAAACCGGGGAATTGTCGCTAGTTTAAAATGTTCATAAGTATTCGTCATTATTGACCAAACATTGGTCACTATTAATTATATTTTTTAAAAACTTGTTCCCTTTATATTTCTATCTCTTTCGTCTTGTGACAATAGGGGATCGGACAAATTTTCAGAAAGTGTAAAACACTTTCTGAAAATTTGTCTTCATGGATATTTATTTATGAAAATTAATCTTCATGGATATTTATTCCCATAAAAAATACTATTTTGTTTATTTATAGCCTTTTAGGTACTCAAAATACAAGCACCCTTGTTTCCACAACACTACAACCCTGGACTCTTCAAGTCGCGAGTGAATCGGTTCTTAATAGACAAGCATGCTCCATCTTAGATCGCGTCATCACTTACCATCAGGTGAGACTGCGGTCAAATGCTTGATCTATCATTATAAAAAAAAAAAAAATCATGTTTTAATATTGTTTGTTTGAAAATGCCGCCAAAACGCCACGATAGTTCATCTGAGAGCGCGTAACGTCATTTGTGGTCATATCATAACAAAACAGCTGCATTGGCATAAGACAATGATTGCCCACAAATGACGTCACGCACTGTGATTGGTGTTTCAGTATAGATTAAAAATATTGTAAATAATAAAATTTTATTTCTTCATTTAAAAATATTTAAATGAATTATATTAAATTATTATTCGATAAATAATCGTAAAAAATTATAAGTAAGTACATTTTAGATTTTAATCTGATTACTGTCCGATCCCCTATTCTGTTGTCTTTAATAAATACCAATTGTTTATAATATTTTGAATAAATACCAGACTAGATTTTTGTGTGGAAAGTATAAAAGAAATCATGTATTCAGATTTCTTATAATGTTCAGAATCGGTTAAGTTGTTTTAATTTTATTTTTCGTCTCTTCGCACATCAACTAGGTGGAGACAAACGCTAAATACTAAAAATATCCATTGTTTAATGAAGATGTTACAAGAAATAGACAAGACAATTGCTTTGAAAAAAATTTATATATTATACTTAAACATGTGAAGAACCAATTGTATTAATTAGAATTTTCGTTAAAGTAATAGAAACTCCACAAAAAAAGTTAGAACACAACAAGAATTTGACTTTTATTGAAAATTCTCTCGAAAACAGCTTATTGCGCGCATAATGAATCCTGTACCTATTAATAAGTTAATGTCAATTTAAAAAATTGTATTAATATTTTTTTTTGTGTACCTATTGTTCTAATGTTAAAAACAAAAAAAAACACCATTTCTAGGCCCGTTGAATTGTCTCCGCCGCCAGCGGGTTCTATAGTAAATGTCATTTGCCTAAGTGAAGCCCTTAATTCAGTTCGTTCGAATTTTAAGTGCATTTCCTTGTTTTATTGATATTTTTTCCACCACAGATCCAAGATACTGATTTCGAACACTCCCCATTTTGTATTCTAGTACTATTAATAATAGCAGGTCACATAGGGAGTGAAGCCCCTTCTGTAAGGGAGTGAAGCCTTGCAGAAGAACACCGTGAAATAAAAGCATGTGTGCTGTTGAGTGAGTAAAGAATGCCTGAGACCATTTCCCGGTCCCCTAATCCCTTATTCTTAATCCAACTGTTATCGGCAGCTCACTTGCAGCATCCATGGTCCATAGACGATTGTAGCCACTTACAATCAAGTGCATCGTCAACCTACCTGCCGTTTTCATATAAAAAAAAACTATTCAAACAAGTATGTACTTGTTACATTTGATAGTTTTAATTGCAATGTTTGCTTTTATTAAATCTTCCTAGCTCTGCTTTCATAATATAAAAATTGCCTGATTTGACACCATTCATACTTATAAATTTGACCGAATTCTAATATTATTACCACACCTTCAGACCCGGGCCCCTTTTTTACACTGGGTACTCTGGAAAAGTGTCCAGGGCCCCGAAAGTATAATGCTTCAAGAAAGATTGACCAGTTTGTCGCTGATGTCGATAGAGTGTGATGTACTCAAAGACTTGACTTTGAAGAAGTGAACTGATTGCGCTTCTTAAAGCTTATATAGTTAATGCTGATTATACCTATTCATTTAATGAAAGTATAAACAAATAAAAATAACGGTTGAATAAATGTAAAATTTGACTTTAATTAATTTTACTTATTTTAATAAAATAATCCTTTGTCATAGTCATTTATTTTAAGCCCATTTATTCTAAAGAGCTCAGGACTAACAATAGGCTAAAATGACCCTGTTCAGGCCCACGTTTCTATCAAAGAATATCAATATTCTCAAATTTAAAAATTAAAAAAAAAAGAAAATAACTGAAGTAAATATTAGTCAACAAACTTTTAAGACAAAATATCACATTGTGCACTAATCAGACCGTTATCTCTAGAGGAGCCAACGAGACTCCGTAAATGGAGAGGGCATTATCAGCCATCCCTCCGGTCCTCTATTGAGTTTAAGATCTAGCGCATGTTAAATAACGAACAGTAGGGGATGTTAATTGTGAATTTCCATAATTATTAAGAGTTACAGGACACACTGAGTTCTTGCAGAGAGTCTTGTGGAAGTGGCCACGGTAATATAAAAGCACAAGTGCTGTCCTTAAAAGACTGTGGCTAACTACGACTAAGTCGACTGTCATGTTGACTTTTTTATATTCATAGACTCTGACACGACTGTGAATATAATACAGTGCTTTTATAACTCGAGAACGGCTGGACCGATTTTTATGATCTTTTTTTTTGTTGAATTTGTCTCCGGCCCGCATAGCAGAATAACTAATAAAACATATGAAATTTCACAAAAAAAAAATCTCATAGATTTTGTATCGAATGGATTTGAGGCAATACGCAGTCCGCCTGATCAGCTAGTTAACTATAAGTACATGAGTTGTAACATAGCATGGAATGGTCAATTTGTCAACATAACCTTTTTAGGGCATCTTTTTCTAGCAATCTTTATAGGGTTTTTCGAATTTATTCAATGGTTTAAAAGTATTTTTTTTTATAATTTTTAGGCGTATTGCTTACAGTGCCGTTTTCACGATCTTTAATTCAGCAGCGTTAAAATCAGGGCTGTTTTTGAAAAATGGTTGCATCATAATCGCTCCTATTCTAAGGAGGTCTCCACCAGTTTTAACGTAGTTGTCTCAATCGTACTTTTATAATTACTAAAGACAATTTCTCACTTTTGGTCACATTAGGGGACCAAATCAAATATCGATTGAAGGTGACGTGCGATGTTTACCACAGAATGCAATAGTACAAGTATCTTTACTAACAAGCAGGACTTCAGATTCGGCCAATCCCTTGCGTTTTGAAGCAATTATTTATTTAAATTATTATTTAAGGATGAATTATTCTATTCAAGAATGAAAATTTATTTATTTAATGATTATACACATTTTTAAGTAATTTGTTGGCTAAATTGGTTAAAAAATGTTTACAGTTTGATCTATTTTCATTGTAGCCAACAACTGCTCTGTTCACGCGTGAGGCATCCCTCTCATTTACTATCAAAAGTAGAACTTATATTAGAATTGTGATATAGTTTAATTTAGTTTCTGATTCTCCTTAGTTTAGTGTTTAGTGATGTTAATTTAAAAGTTTTTTCAATTATTATCACTGATAACGCTGTGTTATACGCATAATAGGTACAATTATATTGCTATAATTAATTGTGATCAATAAATTACCGGCTTATTTTTAATCACTTTTGTAAATCGCTTAAATTGAAGCCTTATTGAAGAGAATAATGAATTTCTATTCATACACCCTTCACAACAATGTCCAATGAAATTTGATCTCCAAACAAAATATTGCGTTACACAAACATTTTCTGTGCCGGTTCCAAATTGGATATCAAATTGAAAGGGAATTCACGATCTGAATTTTTTCCTACAGAACAAACTTTCTATTGGAAAAACGTCAAATGTGACATAATATTAAATATTTGTCTCTGTCAGGTGTTAAATAAAAATACTGTAAACAGGAGTCAAAAGAAAAATATACGCAATGTTATGTGTTGAATTTTCAAAATGGAGATCAAATGCTGTTACCGCAACATTGCTTAGCCATATTTGAATCATGAATCAGGGTTACCGGAAGACCTACTAATCTATTGTGGGCTAGCTTACTGAATTTCAGTCCATAAGTCCTCACATAGAGAAGAGGTCTACTAGATGGTCTACTGGATGATAGGTGATTTATTTACTATCAAAATTTATAGGGGGTGTATCATCCCTTACCTATCGAAACAAAACAGCACGCGTGCTGTAATTTCACGGTGGTATGGTGCGACTTTTGGAGAATTAGGGGAGAGGCCTTTGTCCTACGGCTGAGAGCTACTTCTGCCAGACATAATTCTTTTCCTATAATTCTTTATTACACAATAAATTAAGTAGATATAAGTATGTATTGAAAAAAGAAAAAAGAATCTTATTACCAAATGTTTTATTTTGTCTTTCTAGTAACCACCTTCGGATAAAGTACACTTCTGCCCACAATTTCTCCGAATATCGCACATAAAAAATAGCTGTCTTAAAAAAGTTAAAAAAGTCAAAAATCTCGCTAATTTGTATGACAAAAAATGCATGCAATGTTAAAATCGGTATTTATTTATTTATTTATTTATTATTACATGGCCTCCAACGAGAGGAACCGAACAAAAACACTCAGCAAGGGACAAAAAACAAAAAAAATAACATAGCAGATGCCGCCGCAATTAAAGGAGGCACAGCCTACGCCAATAAAAGTCAAAGTAGCATCCCGGCAATAAAATTAAAATTATCAAAAAATTATAAAAAAAACAATTAATAAAATAATAATAATAATAATAATAACAGGCTGACTATCCACTTAATGGTAGGTGGCTACTGTCGCCTATAACTCAAGCAACACAACAGGTGCTGCAAGTACGCTACCGACTACAGGATAAGGGATTAGGAGGGGACAGGGAAATGGGCTCTGGCATCCCTTACTCACTCACCGAAACACAACAACACACATGCAGTTATTTCACGGTGGTCTTCTGTAAGGGGATAGTTACTCCAGACGAGCCGCCTAAATGACTGCGAAACGCAATGTGCCCTTCCAGATCTAGAACAGAGCCAACTTTGCAGGTTGACCCTTTTTTTACGTTGGGAAATCCATCATGGATACCCAGCAACGAAGGGGGATGCTGTGGGTTATGCCGGACTCCTACCGGCTAAAACCCAACGACTTTCTAGCTCGGCCGTAGATGGGCGGGGTCGCAGGAACGTCCTTACACAACTTGCCGGGAATCGAACCCGGGAACCCTAGAACAAAGCATTAAGGCAAGCACCCTAATCACTCATCCAACGGGCTCGCATGCATTATGTTAAAAATAAGAATTAATGCATTGTAAAAAATAACCGAAAATTGGCTTATCAATTATACAGGGTGGTAATTTGAGACGAGTCAGTAAGGGCAGCTACCTAAACTATTGTAGTTAGAACAAAACACTCTTAGGAGACTATCCATAATTCTAATAGTTATTCCCATCAGCATTCAAAGATTTTGGAAAAATGGTACAGTCAGCGAGAAAAATGACAATTTTCATGTTTTGTTTTTATAACGCCAATCGATTCTGTTACTTATAAGGATAAATTGACCCTACGGGACCATATGAGGTTACAGTACTAGAAACGTCAAAAATCTCAAAAAACTACTTCCATACATTTCTTACAGAATGAGATTGAAAAATAAGTTCAATTATATCTCAATAGTCTTTTTTTTTTTGGCAAAATGCCAACGTGCCATGGAAAGAAGCATGCTAGGGTTGAAAATCAAAGACAGAGTCAGGAACGTAGATATAAGGACAAGAACAAAACTTACAGACATTCTTACCCGGATAGATGTCCAAAAATGGAGATGGGCTGGTCATATGCTACGCCACCCCATCAACAAATGGAGCAAGCAAGTCACCCTCTGGCAACCAAGAGATGGCAAAAGAAGTAGGGGTCGTCAAGTCAGGAGATGGGAAGATGACTTGAAACAGACAGCGGGACCATTCTGGTTGAGAGTAGCAAGGGACAGGACCCATTGGAAGGAATTGGAGGAGGCCTATGCCAAAAGGCACACCGAACTTAGGGACCTATTGTAACCCTATGTTTAGGAATAAAGGGCTATTATTATTATTAAATTAATACTTCTCGTCTCCCCCTCCAAAAGCCAAAATGAGGGGGAGACGGTGTTACCCCCGACAGAAGCACAGTCGGTCGGGGTTCAGGACGACAAAGACAGAAACCGACGCACGATCCTGGCCGTATCGAGCAGCACCGCCTTCTGCATTTGTTTTATTATTATTATTATAGTCTCGATTTATCTTAATTAAAATTCAACTTATTTAATTCGAAATTCAAATATTAAAATCTTTTTTGACAGTGATTAATAAATATTGAAATATGTAATAACTGTAATTGGAATCAAGATTAATTATTTTCATTGAAATGTAAGCATTTAGAATTTCATTTTGAATTCATTTTGAAACTTTCGCGTGTCCATTTAGAATATCTAACAACATTGACACCTACAGCAGAAATTAACCAAAGAACAACATTTTAACACAGGCAAGGTTCACTTTAATGGAAACGAACAAGCGAATGTTTAAACAAGTTGTTATAAAACGAAAGGTATAAATCACCACTTCAAAGAGATTCTCACAAAATGTCCGTTTAATGTACGGTGAAAATGGCCAATTTAAAAACAAACCAATTTAAGGGCTGAACGTTTAAGTGTCCATTTTATAGAGCATTAAACATCTTTAGGGTTATTATGAACTTGTTTTTATTGAAACACTAGCGACCCGACCCCGGATTCACACGGGGTTTATTTCTGCAAATCATATGCACGAACCTTCCTCTTTAATCCCACTTTCCATTAGTGAAAACCGTATCAAAATTAGTTGTGTGATTTAGAAGGAGTTAGCGGGGAAATAGACAGCGGCGGTCAGCGACTTTATTTCATAACTAGCTGAGTCCGCAACTTCGTATGCGTAGTATTCGGTATAGTGCGTAACTCTAGTGTTTGTTTAACCGATTGAAATGAAACAAAACAAAATTTTACAGGAAGCTTGCTACAGTACATCAGTGAAAACTGCATTCAAATCGGTTAAGCCGTTTCAGAGATTAGCGTGCACAAACGCACAGAACCGAGGTCAAAAAAATAGTTTTTAGAATTTTTGTTTGTATGTATGCCTGTCTGTGCATTTGTGCACGCTAATCTCAGCATCGACTTATGGGGTTTTCACTGATGTAGCAAGCTTCCAGTTAACATTTAGTGTTTGTTTCATTCCAATCGGTTTACAAACAAAAAAGTTACGCGCTATACCGACTACGACGCGTACGAAGTTGCGGGTTCAATTAATTATTATTAATATTATTGCAAATAATGTATGTAGAGTATATTACATAGAAAGTCCTTTGAAGTTTCAAAGTTCCATTGACAGGAGCTTTTTAAAGGATACAGATGCTTGTTTATGTATTTGCTTTAATTAGACAGTTCAATCAGAGTCTTTTCTTTCCCCATTAGTGAATCGTGAACAACAATTTTGTAAAAGTGCGGCTACACGTTCGCGCTATTAACACTTCACCGGCACGAATCCAAACAGCACTGGAAATACTGTGGGTACATTATGAGTTGTAGAAGTTTCGACAAACAAACCTGTAACAGTGTTGTGTGGAAACCTACCTGAATCGTGACCGCAACAGCTCCAGTTAAATACAGGCGAGCATTTCGCTCCACGAAAACTTCGCCCCATATTTATTCATTCCAATTTCGGCTTTCGCTTCATCAGAGTTCATTAAAGTGAGAAGTTTCGGCGATTTTATCAAATATTCGCCCTTATTTCTAATTGATAGCTACTCAAGCGTGAATGTGACTTTAGTGTACTTCTTGACTTCCAATTGCTCCAACCAACTATTTTATATCATATTTCAAAATTTTGCGTTTAGATAATTGCTATTTAGATAATATCATGAACAATAAATATGTTGAAATCGGCATTGATTTTTACTTTAGACCTAGTGCTCCTACAGGATTACTTTTAATATCAATTTAGCGAGCTAATGCTGCTAATATTAAGGCACTTTTTCCTGGTGGCCTTGTTTTTAAATCGTCAGACAGGCTGACGCTCCACATCGTGGTAGGTACTTACCGTCGCCTTTAACACAAGCAATGCCATAGGTGTTCCAAGTACGCTACCGACTACAGTAAGATTAAGGATAAGGAATTAGGATGGGATATGGAAATGGGTTCTCGCATCGCTTACTCACTTACCAAAACACAACAGTTATTTCACAGAATGGTCTTCTGTAAGACTTGATGGTAGGTGGTTACAGCCGCCAGACGGGCTACCCAAAAGACTGCGACACGCAGTGTGCCCTGCCACTATTTTCTAGATCCAGACCAGAGCCACTTTGAAAAGTTCATAGACCCGGTTTAGGGTTCCCGGGGGAACAGAGCGTTAAGGCAAGCACCCTAACCAATCATCCAACGGGCTCGTCAAAATTTATCAGCTCAATTCAGCTTTTGTCAACAGAAACCACTATGGACCGTCAGTCTGTTTACCGATCTAAATACTAGGTCATTTGAAAAGTTCTTAGCCTAACATACTTAATGAAACCACACGATTTTGAGTTTATTTTTATTTTTCAACATACTCTCCTCCGAGCTCAAAACACTTTTTCCATCGACCCGGTAAGGCTTCGATACCCGTTTTAAAAAAATCTTCGTCTAACTCCTCAAAATAAGCGTCCACGGCGGCTATGACCTCTTCATTTGTAAAGAAATGTTTACCACCTAAAAATGTTTTCAGCTTTGGGAACAGATAAAAGTCGGACGGTGCTAAATCCGGTGAATATAGGGGATGAGGTAGCAATTCGAAGCCACATTGATGAATTTCTGCCATGGATTGCACAGAGGTGTGAACGCGCGCATTGTCCTGATGAAACAAGACTTTTCTTCTCAATAAACCTGGACGTTTTTCTTTGATTTCTTCTCTCAAACGACGCAACAGGTTGCAATAGTAATCGGAGTTTATTGTTTCACCCTTTTTTAAATAATCCACGAGAATTATACCCTTTGCATCCCAAAAAACGGATGCCATGACTTTGCCCGCCGATAAAACCACCTTTGCCACCTTTGGGGTGGGCGATCCTGCTCTTTTCCATTGTTTCGACTGTTCTTTTGTCTCGGGTGTATTGTGGTGAACCTAGGTTTCATCCATGGTTATAAATCTTTCAACAAATTCTATTGGGTCAGCTTCATATAACTCTAAACAGTCGCGAGAAGTTGTGATTCGGTTGCGTTTTTATTCCACTGAAAGCAGTCGCGGTACCCACCGCGTAGACACCTTAGAGAATCCAAGTTCAGTAGTAATTATATGTTGTGTTCGCTCAGATGAGATGCCTACAGTCTTAGCTATCTCCTCGATAGCCAATTTTCGGTCAGATAAAATTAAATCACAGATTTTTTCTTTGTTTTGATCAGTGGAAGCAGTCGAAGGCCGGCCACTACGGGGCTCATCTTGAATGGTCTTACGACCACGTTTAAACTCTGCCACCCAGTTTTTAACATTCGCATACGAAGGAGCGGACTCACCCAAAGTAGCAGACATGTCTTCATGTATAGCTTTTGGAGTTAAACCTTTCAAATTCAGGTATTTTATCACTGCACGATGTTCAATTTTATCCATTTTCAAAAATAGCTCTGACTTGACTTACGGTATCACGTGTAAATGAACAATGGGTTACTGTGAATAAACTAAACTGTGCATACTTGTTGCTAAATAATGTAACTACAAAATGAGGGTAGTTATAAAAAAAACCAATGACTTTAACCATGTTAGGCTAAGAACTTTTCAAATGACCTAGTATAAAAAACAAATAAATGTAGTCACTCTAACAAATGCAGGCATTTCACTAGAATGCCATTCCTATATGACACATTATTATAAAAACGTCATTCAGCATTCGCCCTACACTTAGGTCGTGGCTGAGTCTACCTAACAACGAGTAAATGAAAGAAGCCTTACTTGCCAAGTCTCCAGTCGTCTTTCTTATTTTCTTCAACACCGCCCGTGTCCCAGACACATGACATTTGGGAAGGTGGAGCTGTGCTGCTAGCAGACATAAATTGACATAAGCCTCCTACCATCGAGTAGATCGTCGGCCTGTCTGCGACCCTTTATAACAAAAGGCAAAATTATCCGCGACATGACAGTGCACGCCTTTGTTCTATGAGTCATATTAGCTCCCTTATACGAGACCTTGTAACGGTTTCTATTAAGAAATAAAGCCTCCGCCGGGACATCACAAAGAGCGAAAATTATTTAAGTTGAAAACCACAAAAATGGTATGCAGCGCAACTCATAATGTCTGCCGACCCCTATACGGCTTTTGAATAGAACACACAGAGACGCATACTTTCTCGAATGTAGGTCGGCTCGCTAACGAGTTTATGCACGTAAATATTACAAGTAGGAACTTGCTCTGAAATTAAGTTTAATCTCAACGGAGGATTGCTCGAGACTACAAACTTAGTTTCCTACCCACTTGTATCTGACTGGCGCAGGTAGTTATTCTCGGCCCTTGCTCAAGTCCATTCAAATTCACTCAGCAAATTAGTGCAATAACTGCGCATGTACTTATTTATTAGCTTGTAACTTAAACAGCTCCTTCATTACAATATTGTTCCAAAAAGACGAGCTATCATCCTTATTTAAAAGGGTAGCTTTCAAAGCCATTTCATTTGAAATTAGTTTTGTATTTTCAGTTTTGTGATTAAATACTGGCTGAATCCGGCCCGCTTCGCTGGGGCGCGCGTGTGGAGCGCGCGCCTGCAGTCTAACCATACTTACAGTCCGGCAACGCTTTTGTAGTTGGGCGACGCCGCCGCCCATGCGATCGTATAAGATATATGTACGTTTAGTAAAAAGCTACTATTTTGACATTACAGATACTTGAATATGTTTTATTTGTTAGTATAGATAATTAAAACTAGTGTTTACTTGTGATTACAGATACTAATCGGGAGACCGCAGAATAAGTGAGTATTGTCATTTCAAAGCATGTTTTAGTTTACTTTTCGCAAAGAATGTACATAAATTGTAAACTTTTATGGTGGAATCACTAATTGTATGCGTATTGTGTAGTATAACTGTACAATGATGCATTCATCGTTTTCATTTGATTATCTCCAGGTAGACTTATCTGACAATTTTATTGTACATATTTCTACTAAACGGTGCCAGCGAATTCATTTAAAGATGTTAAAAATGAAATTTTACCTACGTATTGAACTTAGCTCTTTACAAGGAAAAGTCATAGAAGCTGAGATTTTGAACACGCTATTTTTCATCCTGAAATTTTGAAGAGTTCCTGAAAAAAGCCGATATAAGAAACCAGTATTGTGACTTTATACCACAGCAGTAATATGAAGACCATTTCAACATTTTGAAATAGATGGTACAAGCGTGATGGAGGTCCAAAATTGCTCGCGAACAAAGGTTCCTTGGGCAAACAAGAATCGAGTGTAAATCCCCTGACGCGTGTCTTTTGATCCGTTGACTTTCCAATGTAAAGTTTCCCACAAACCTGTGTAATTCGAATTAGTTCAGGTGGACGCCGCCGGTCTGTCGGACATCCATTCAATCGTATCAATCGAATTCGCTCGATCGAACATCGAGTAGAATCGACACGTAATCGCTATTCGATTGTTTCCCGACAAACCTTATTTGCTGCTGACGAGGCTTCCTTGCGTCGCTTATTCCTTGAACCTCGTAGTTGTAAACGTAAAAAGATCTGTGGAGGGTAAGTTTTCAGCAGCAAATAAACATTTGCCCCTGGAACGTTTGTGGTGGCCAAGCAATTGATTGGACACAGCGTTTCGTTCTGCGTCTTAATTATTGGTTACGGTTTTTGTATATTCTTGCGGTAGGTAAGTTCCCGAACGGTTCAATTTCCGTTGAGATTTACTAATGAAGTTTTTTTTTGTTTCCTGCATTCTTTTGTTTCTCTTCGATTGCTTCGTTAACAAATGTATTGTTTAAGACCAGAAACTTCTATTTCTAAATGAAAACTCGTATTTTGCTATTAAGATGGTGTGACAGAATGGCCATCTGTTCCACACTCTATTTCTTAGTAAATTATTGCCGTCTGTATTGTATGTTATCTTCTTCTAAAGCACCCGATGGATTTTGATGTGGTTTTCGATGAGGGAAACAACGAAAAATGAAGAAAGTTGCGTATATAATTAGGAGAAAAAAAGGCATCTACGCAAAGCCGGGAGCGAATCTCTAGTAGACAATAATAGGAAGATAACTTGATGCATTAAAGAAGGAAGAAAATAACACTGTATTTTATAAAGTACATGTATAAGAGTTAAATTAACAACTATATAATCAATCCATCACATTTTCATGAAACATTGTCGTTGATACTTCTTTTATTTTCAGTGAAGGCACTTCTTTTAAAGAGAGTGCAATTGACAAAGGAGACAACTCCACAGAGCCTAGTCAAGAAAGTAGCAGCAAAATCCCCTTAACAACCATAAAACACATGACATCCACCATTCCAGCTGAACTCTTTGTTGACGAGAAATATTTTTTCCTATTATTACACAATTCAATTCAAGTTTTATAATAGAACCGAGAAAGAATCTTTTACGGTGAAATAACAATAGAACATACGGATAAAGAAAACTCCAGTTTCGCTCTAGGGTAAAGAACTAATAAGCAGACGTTACGTGTAGTCTGCTCCTATACGTGTCCCTTTCAACATTTGTGCTATACAATGAAAAAATTATTTCACATCAGCTCAAGATTTTTCACTTTAATTTATTAACTTGATCTTTAGTTAGAGTAATGTTACTAAAATCTCAGTGTTTGAATCGAAATAGAATAATCTGAAAGACAAAGGGAATCTGAAGCTATAATATACTTTTCGTCTCAATAAAATCTTTTTTTATTAGGCAATGTATATAGCCCTTTTTTATCCTTTTCTTTTTTCATCGAGTTGAGTATTTTTATTGAAATATCGAATTGTCTTTGTAAACTTAAATTGTGTAAATACAAAACATTAAAATCCCGAAAAGATTAATGATATTATTAAGAAAAAATGTGTGTGTGTCAACTCCGATCCACTATTGGAGTTTTACTCCTTTAAACGTATAGAATTAATTGTATATAGATAATAGATAACTGGATACCTAATTACTATTTATTATTTAGTTACATTCCGCATATTCAGATGTCACGTGTTCCAACAAAAGTTATGTTAGTTAAGTCGGTATACACAAATGTCACTGCGTTTTGTAAGTTCAAATAATTCATTGTTTAGACGACAGATGTCGCTGCGCCCGCAGGTTATAACGCGCTATCGTTTCATTCCTCAACGCGGACTGCACAAAGATTTCGATTTATACAAGATTTCCACGTTAGCTTTTATAAGCCCAGAGAATAGAATTAAGGAACATAAATACACGCGTCAGCTGTCGCACAAATGTCAAAGTGACAGATAACATATCGCTTTTTAGTTAACGCTTGTATTAATTTTACTCATAAAATGTCTATACTGTGAAAATCGGTTCTTAAGGAGTTATCTTAAACTCCAAAAATTTATCTATAATTATAAAATATCGGATTATACAGATACTAGTAAAAAACGCGTAATATGAATGAAATACTTATATAATGTCAATAATACTGGAAATATGAATATGAATATCAAACAAATGATAGAGAATTTGGTTTAAAATATATGACGCGAGAGTAAACTGCAATGACAACTGTCAGTTGTCAACTGGACAGCGGGATGGGAATGTAATTGTCGTTGACTCTGAGACAACACCGAGCGCTAGCGTAGAGGCATGGCGGCCGAGCAATACGTCACGGGAAGGCAATCGGCTTACATCAAGAGACTCGTGCTACGTGTTTGGTTGAGTTTCATCTGATTTGGTGTGATTGGCTGGTGGACAATGCGATCGAGGACTTATTTTGTGCCGATTATGGCGTTTTTATGGCCGATCAAAACGCCTAACGTAACCTAACGTTTGACGCATAAATTGCAACGCATGACCTAACGTTGAGTTTTATTCTTCTCGCTCGCTCGACTATTTGCCCCTATCTGTGATCAAAGATGGAGACCAATGATACGGAGGACCCTAATCCTGTCCCTTCATATATGTTGACTTGTAATATTTAAAAAAACATTAGATGAAGTCGCTGATCACGTAACTGTTTAGACTTCCTGCCTCTCTGTGGCTCCGGATATAGGTACATTTAAGCAATTTCCTCTTCCTCGCAATATTCTCTCACACTGTGTCTATTATATAAAACATACATGGATTATTTTGTGATTGTACACACTACTAGTGATTATATTATAACACAATATAATGCATACTTTAAATTTAGTTGAAGCAATTTAATTGTCATTCAATTAGGCAAAACCACTACATAGATATTTCCGATACAAATACAATTTTTAGTGAGTGTTTCCTCCTCTTTAAGAATTCCGATTTTCGTTATCGGAATTCTAATCTTAATTTTTAACAGCCAGTTGTAAAATTTGCAAATTCGCGAGACAAACTACGCCATCTTTGGTGCATTCGACGAAACTACTACTTGTACCACATACAATGTCCATAAATCAAAACGAAGCTTGCATGCACAGTGCAATAAGTGCCCTCTGGTGATGAAAATCGAAAGGTGGATTGAATCGATGAACATTTTCTCACACTAAATTTGCTTACTCTGTGAAGGGACACTAAAACAGTTCTGAATTTGTCGTTGCATTGGACGACGCCCCCTTGTATAGCAGAAACTATAGATAACAATAGTCGGTGCCCGATCGTTCTAAAAAGTTCGAGAGATAGGAAACGGAAGTCATCTAGTCGGAGGCGAGGTTATATAAGGGATTTCGACAGTGACTCGAGGCTTTTGCCCGTGAGACGGATATAGATGTAGACGTGCCCACGCAAAATTATAAGTGTTAGAATAGACATGGCGTTAGAATCAGCATGGAGATTTAGAAGGGTTAAAGTCAAATTTCTTTTCAATGGCTTGATGCCCCATGCTAAAAATAGTGTAGGTAAAATAATTCTCATCACCGAAAATAATTCCTTTCGGAGGGAAGGAATTATACATCCGCGACAATCTATGACATCCTGCATCGTTGTCTCCGATTTATTCTTGGCTGCGTTGCAGCGAATACGACGAGGTGTGACCGTAGGATCGTCATGAGGTCTTACCTTTCTGCACGTGTTCAAGGTTAATGTAAGCTTTATCGAGAACCTGCAGACACTTTTTTACGTTACAAATTTGTTTGTAACTTTTGTGCTGATAAATTTTAATATATTTAATACATTTTTAGCACATATTTTTAGGAGCTTTATCAAGAATTAACACCAATATCAACTTGTGACTTCAAAATTATAATTGCGGAAGTGAGTTTGATCTTCAAGAAATTTTGTATATAGGTACTCCGTGTCAGGGATGCAGAAAAGAACATCCAGAAAAAGATACTGTTCCCGAAGGATCATCTAAAAATTTAAAAAATTAAACGCTTGACAGAATTGAGCCATAAATAAAGATTGAATAAATTATTGCTCATATATTTTTGTCAGAAGTTCATTTTTTATTTTATAACGCTTAGAAAAGAGGCGCGGACGAAAACTTGTATTCTATAATGATTGCCGATGACCACAAACAACATCTCTGGTACAGGATGGATGCGATAAGTGGAAGTTGGAGTGAGGTGTAGCTCAATTAAAAAGCTTGTGCTGTTATTTATATCTAACGGTGAACGCTTTTGTGGGCTGATGATCTTATGATTATGATGTTTTAGAACACGTTTTAGAATGTTTTATACACGTTTTAGGAGAAATCTACCCAACTACCAATTACTGTAAAATATTTTTCACTCTTGGCTTTTTTACAGATTCCAACTACATTATGATTTAGTCAATGATTTCTGTTAATTGGCCCTCTTTCAAGCTGCTTCCATGTAATTAGACTGTCTTTCAATTACATCACACCAAATAGTAGTGGCAAGACACACTGTGTTTTCGCAGTTATTTGGGCAGCCCGTCTGGTGGCAGTAATTACCCCCTTACAGAAGACCACCGTGAAATAACAGCACGTGTGCTGTTGTGTTTCGGTGAGTGAGTAAGGGATGCCAGAGTGCATTTCCCTATCCTTCCTAGTCCCTTATCCTTAATCCTACTGTAGTCGGCAGCGCACTTGCAGCAGCTTTGGCGTTGCTTGTGTTATAGGCGACGGTAGCCACCTACCATCAAGTGGACCGTCACCCTGTCTGTCGATCTTAACATAAAAAAAAGGTCTATTCATCCGAGATCTCATTTGGTTATACAGACTTACTATCTCACACAACAGTGAAGTGCTTCCGAGGGAATTCAATTGGTTTATCCACATGTGCAGGGATTGCTCACAAGGTACAGATAATATTAATTTTTGCTTGCGACTTTGTCCGCGTAGCATCTTTATAAATTAAAAATTAATTAATAATCCATGTGTTAATTTAGTGTACAAACTGTAAAGTTTCATTAAAATCCGTTCACTTGTTCTAGTCTGTATAAGAGAAAGAGAAAATTGCTTAATATCTAACACACAAATACAGCTATTTTCACAAATTTCCTCGCAAATCGTCACAAAGTTGATGATGTTGGTCTTAAGGAGACTACTTACTAGGAGTGTTGTGGATCATAATGCCCTCAGGAACTCTATATTGACAAGTCACACTGCGTCCCTAAATCATAAACTGGAAGCCCGTTTGGCGGCAGTAACCACCTTCTTATAGAGTAGCTAGCATGTAAAAACACCTTTGTTGTGTTCTTTACTAGCATTTATCCAGTCATCTCGTACGAAATGCATTTGCATACCGCAGATGCTTCGAGTTTAATAGATGAAATTCTTGCGTTTGAAAGTTGATGTTTTATATTTTTACCTTCACTGGCCATGTACCTATATCTGCTAAAAGGTGTATAGAGGTCCACTCTCCAGAGTTGAGAGTTTTTCTAATATGAGACTTCCTGCACGAAAAACTCTCAAGTCATCAAGTCATCAACAACTGGATAAAACCCTTCTTTCATGAGCGTAACGACAAAGAAGAAGAAGAAGCAGGATTTATGCTATCCGCATACATTTCACCGAAATCGGTTTAGTTGTTTACTTGTAAAAACGAAATACACTAAAACAGCTCTTTCGGATTTATAACACCCAAAAAGTTTTGCTAACCATTCTATAACACACATAAAGGCAGAAATGTATTGGACGTTTACTGACTAATGACACCATGAAAAAAGTTTTTGATTGATAATCAAAAATGACAGTTTTACCGGACCGTTCAAACATCACGTCATAGTAACCAGCACTATCTGCTACTCAATAAATAACTCGGATTGATACCGTACCGGTTTTATCACAAGCAATTAAAGCGCTCGTTATTGCAGAACTTTTTTATTTTATCCGTCGAATAAACAGTTCGAGGACATTAAGCTAAGATAATAAATGAATGGGCTGACCACTACTATAACCAAACTAATCGATAATATTTTACCTATACATATAACTGAATATAAATGAATATGGCAATGTGAGATAATAGGAAAAAATGTTACTTGTGTAGTATTTTAAATGAAAGACAGGTGTTAGTTTTTAAAAAGAACCTCAATTACCTACATATTCTACTTGATGGTAGGTGGCTACCGTCATCTATAAAACAAGCAACAAGACTATAGTAGGATTACAACAAGAATAAACCTCAATCTTGAACAAAAAGACAACATAATCATAGCAAATTTTCATCAAATATTTGAGCAAACATAATTTAGATTAAGGAGGAACTAAATTACGATTGCAACGAACACACCAGTGTCATAATTTCGCGGTAACATAGGACACTAATTCCAAAAAGCTCCCAGTCGCCCAGGCTTTTCTGAAACATCATTTTCGATTTAATTGATAAGCTAGAGCGGATGGCGATTTCTAACGTAGTTGCCACAGAGCCACGGTTGAAATAATTTCAACAAAATTGTGATTATAAAGCAAATGAGACTATCGTCATCATCATCTAAAAAAATCATATTCATTTGTTTCATTCATACAACTTTCATGGTATTGTGCTCAAAGAGCTATGCTTTAGGTACTTCTATGTGAGCCTTTTAAATATCCCACGCGCAAACTTTTAAATCCATAAATCTAACTCGCACAGCTTCAATGCTAATATCATCTGCCAATGTGCAATACCACTAATCTCCAAAAAGCTTAGAGTTTAGCTTAAAGCTTAGAGGTCAGAGGACAATCAACAATGCATTTAAAATACTTTAATTAAGTTCCCATCTTTGTTGCAACATTTTAAGGTGTTGTACAAATGTGTGAGTGTGTATTTTTTTATGTATTATTATATTAAATAAATTACAGTAACTGAAACTTCCTTTTGAGCTTTTTAATAAAGCTTTAAATATTTTCCTCCCCTATAACTTTTCAATGGTCAGAAGTAGCCTGGATGCAGTAACGGCAAACATCCCTTATTAGGTCGATGGCCATCTTGTTGGTGATATCCTAAATATGATTCATCTCGTTGTAGACAAACCTTCAATACTGAAGTAGCACATCACTGTGCCAGTGAGAGAAAGAGAAAATTTGCTTGATATTTAACATACTTGTACATATCTCTAAAATCGCTTATCGCTGCAGCTAATGCATTTGAGCTCAACTTTTATAATTACTCCATAATTCCACTTTCATTACTTAATTTTGTCAACGTTACCTAATGGCGTTTAATTTTTAAGGGGCTCTGACGTTGATTTATAAAAAAGGGAATTCAATTAGCAACCACTGAATTTCTCTTGCAAAAAGAGGGTAGGCGAAGGCGATATCTTACTATATAAACTAGATTTATTTGTCTTTGACGATAATTGTAATTAGGAAGTAATAATTTTACTTAGTTGGGACAGAATACGTTACTTGATTAGGTACTTGAATACCGTAAAAGTTTAAATCTTTCCACCGATCAGTGTTCTATTGCATTACTGTCCTTCCACAGAGATCTCCTGCGATTAATCTTACCTCCGTTAAAAACCTACATTTTTGGAATCGAATCGAAAATGGGATGTTCTCGATTATTAATTAGGCCAAAGGGATATAAGGTGACACATGTGTAGAGTAGCAAATGTTACAGCAATGTATAGCACAAATAATTTCTTGGTGCAGCGTCCATGAAGATACTTACCCAAGGAGTCAATATCGTCGGCTTAGTTTTGCCACTTAGTCGCAATTTTTCTTGCACCCATAATTTAATAAATGGATTTTTTAGTTTTCCTAATATTTTCTAGTTTTTGAATCTATCATTTATACATATGTAGTATGTATAAATGATAGATTAAATTAGGTAAAATTTACGAAAAGTATCATTATACTTTTCATAAATTTTGATATGTATTTCCCTATCCCCATACTTACATTTTATATATTATTTTCACTAGTTCGTATAAACTGCACTTCTCCTGATAAGACTGTAGTTAAATCCAAAAATGCAGCTCAAATCACAAACAGATCAATTTTGAATTCGGAGAAAATTTTCCGCCATTTTTAATTTTCCCATTACGAAGTGTAATTAGT
The DNA here is from genome assembly GCA_910589475.2 of Bembecia ichneumoniformis. Lineage (NCBI taxonomy): Eukaryota > Metazoa > Arthropoda > Insecta > Lepidoptera > Sesiidae > Bembecia > Bembecia ichneumoniformis. The sequence continues at coordinate 1,337,727 of OU342537.1, read as the reverse complement.
CGATAAACAGCAAATTCTTAAGCACTCCATTGTAAAGTTACGTCGCTCGCTCTTTTACAGAGTTTGTACGTTGAACTTTGGCCGCGGGCTGCTCGACGTAACCTTTGTTCGACGTCTGATTGCTTTGTTCTCTTGAGAATCGAGATTTGAATTTATCATTAGAACGCTCCCTGCCGGAGCTGAGTGTGGTTGAGCCATTCAAATATTCAGCGGGTACCTCTTACATTTTGTTTTCGTGTTCCGAGTATTCATTTCTAATGTTTCATGTTTTGTGGAACTCGCAAATAAAGTTGCTCTCTCGCACCTACCTATCGAATAGGCTTACTCTCCGCTTGTGCCTGCCTCACTTATTTTTCATTTCGATGGAGAAAATTCTCTTTATGTTTCCTGTCGTGTTATACTAAGCACACTGCGTTTAAACCGGACCCTGCTATTAGCGGTAATTCCGCTAAAACACATTCCTATAAACAGTATCGTTCATCCTTTATAGTATTTCCTCTCTACATCAATTCATTAATTGTAGTATTATCGTAAGGGAATATTATAGGTTATTATTATTAATACATAACTTAATAAAACAGTACATATTTATTTATAAAAAATAAAAAATATTATAAAAAACTTAAAATTAGTGAGCCGCTGTTAGAGCTTACTTATCCATATTACCTAATTCCATGATTACTCATTAATTATAGGTCGTAGCAATACATAAAAAACCATAACATTTGTGGGACGTAATTATGAAGGTTTGCATCGAACAAAAACTGAAATTAATTTTATATCTAGTATAATTAATTTTTAAAATGTGAAGAATTTGTGACATTTTCGCGGATTGAATTCTTGTAATTACTTACTAAAATCCAAAAAATGTTTTTCCATGGAAACATCCTACCTATAATGTAAATTTGAAATTGGGATGTCAATAGCTACACCATCTATAAAGGTTTTTCTAAAATATTGGAACTGCTGGCGTATGTTTTATTATTTGCGCGAGTTGAATAAGTGGCGCGAATGTATTGCGTCGCATTCTGTCTTCGGCTATTCGCATATAGTAAATTGAGACAACAAATTCTCCCAAATACCTATTACTGAGTTCACACGCTCGTACAGCGCCACCTTAACTCAAGCTGCCGGTGGTGTAAGGCTGTAAAGGGAGAAACACCTGCCGTGTCAAGAACCGCCTTCTGTATCTGTATCTCTCTAGCTAGCTAGAACCTTTTAAGATTTTGGTTAAGCTTTTCAAGCCTCTTCAATATTATTATAATTATACAATAAATTCGCGTATTTTTCAAATGTCACAAAAATAAAATCATACAAAAAAAATTTGCTCTTTTTGAGTTTCATTTCGCGCGGGGAATAAAAATAGTCACAGCTCGCGATTCATATCAAGCTAAGTAATCAAGATTTATTATTTCATTGACAGGCATAAAAATAGGTAAGTATGTTTTTTTCTATGTAAACCTCAAGAGCTGCATCATAAATAACCTCACTCAATATTTAAACCAAAGTCAATATTTAACCATTAAGGTATGAAGATAATATCTAAAGATATAAAGTTATATCGATAAGTTTTACAAATAAGTCATGACATTGCTTAAATAATCAACTTTACAGAAGACCATCTTTAAATAACTAATGTGTGTTGTTGTGTTTGTGAGTGAGTAAAGGTGCGTCCATATTAAATAAAACATATACAGGGTGATCAATCCAAATGGGACCAGTGAGGGAAATCTCAAACCATAACAGATACGAAAAAGTGTTGTTTGGAACTAAGGCTTCGATTTTCTATAATTTCAACATACGGGAATAATTTTGTTATTATCATAGTCTGGCCTTGAGATGCGAGAACCCATTACCCTATCCCTTTCTGATCATTAGCGTTTATCATACAATGATTTACAAATGCACTTGCAGCTTGTGTCAATAGGCGAAGGAAACCACCTTAAAATAAGTGAACCTTTTTTCTTAATAAAAAAAAAACTAAATTTCTCAAACATAATGTCGTCATTCGTAAAACCTTATAAGGAAATTAATTCGTTATAAATGTGTATTAAAACCAAGCATAGGCTTATTTACATATTACAAATTCCGTTGAAGTTCTCATAAAATAAAATTATTACGTTATATCGTTAAATGGGTGTTTCTGTGATTTTTAATTAAATGTGTTTTTAATATTTAAAATGTTAATTTTATTAATGCCATTGAAATTGTTAATGGAAAATTTTTGCCTGTCATGTATACAGATTTTATAAAATACAGCTGGGTTAATTAAAGAGATTTTCTTATTTGTCTTATTTTGGATGCCCTTGTCGGCTAGAACATACTAAGGTAATTGCAGTATTTGAACTTGTCTTGACAGTAGAACTTTGTCTTGAAAGTATTTAAACTTGTCTTGAAAGTATAACTTTAGCCCGTTGGATGAGTAGTTAGGGTGCTTGCCTTAACGATCTGTTTGGGTTCGATTCTGGGTCAACTTTGGGAATTAACTCTGGTCGGGATCTGGAATGTAGTGGCAGGGCACACTGCGTTTCGCAGTCATTTGGGCAGCCCGTCTGGCGACAGTAACCACCTCCTTACAGAAAACCATCGTGAAGTAACAAGTCGCGTGCTGTTGTGTTTCGGTGAGTGAGTAACGGATGCCAGAGTCCATTTTCCTAACCCTTCCCAATTCCTCATTCCGATCCTACTCATGTAGTCGGCAGCGCACTTGCAGCACTTGTAGCGTTGCTTGTGTTAAGGCGACGGTAGCCACCTACCATCAAGTCGGCCGTCAGCCTGTCTGCCGACCTTAACATTAAAAAAAAATTATGTACGAAAATCAGTAATAAATCAGTAATAAAATGTACATAGCCTGTTTTGTAAATAATTATTCAAAAAGCCATTTCAAGACTGTTTAGAATAAACACCATAAAATACTAAGTATCCATCGGAGTGGGCAGCATATTTCTTATTTTTCTAGGAGATTAGTTAATATCATAATATGGATCTTAATTTTTTTTTAAATTAAAATAACACATTTACTCTATTCTCTTAAGTTTATTAATTTTGGAAAATATTCACTATTTAGTTACAAATTATGGAATTAACATTAAAAGATCGGAAATTTACATTCGACCATGATCAAGAAATAAATAACACCGTGTTATGAGACTTGACGTAATGTTTGAAACCAGACGGCTCGGAGCCAAATACATAATGTTAAATTTTTTTTTTATGTTATGTCGACAGACAGGCTGACGGTCCACTTGATGGTAGGTGGCTACCGTCGCCTATAACACAAGCAACGCTACAGGTGCTGCAAGTGCGCTGCCGACTACAGTAGGATTAAGGATAAGGGATTAGGAGGGGATAAGGAAATGGGCTCTGGCATCCCTTACTCACTCACCGAAACACAACAGCACGTATATGCTGTTATTTCACGGTGGTCTTCTGTAAGGGGGTGGTCACTGCCGCCAGGCGTGCTGCCCAAATGACTGCGAAACGCAGTGTGCCCTACCACTACTTTTCGCCGCGCCGCGCCCTACTAGAGAAGGTATCTAGCACTCCTTCGGCCAAGGCTAATTTTGCTCTACAAGATTTGATCATACCCGTTAATTCTGACAGGTCGCCCGGAACTTGAATGATGTCTACTCCACAACGTGCAAATATATAGAAACTGGTGTGCCACAACGTCCAAATATGCGCTTAACGCATTTGCGCGGTCCGAATATTATTACTATCGTCTCTATCGTTAGCGCCAAAAAACAGGAATTTGATAACAAAAAAAAAGTTCAAATTAACCAACAGCTACAGGCACTTTAACACCCGCCCTTTTGGCGCGCTTGTCGTGACGTCAAAGTCTACAATACATCTACACGCTTGTTGACATTTCATAGACGTTGACGTCATATTCCATAGACTTTGACGTCACATTCGATCTGACCGTTTCAAGTATTTTGAATTTCCCACATTTTTATGCACTTTTTAATAATAATTTTCTTAACGAAAAAGAAATAATATTACAAAATATTTACATGACATAATTCTAAAGCAAAAATGTTGATAAAAAATATATTTAGGCCTTTTTTGAATTAGACGCATATTCCCTAATTGTTGATTTAGCCCAGTATTAGTGAAACTGATGTTACCCCTGATGAGTTACGATGTTTACAACTGACCGACAAACAAAATTAAATTTTATGGATCGTCATCTAATTATTATGGTTTTAATTATTATTTAAAAGAACTTGTGTGTCTCAAAACTGGTTCAAGCCAAGGCCTGAATGTTGCGACATTATGGAAGCGACCTTGGCTCACTTATTTTAGTGCCACTTTTGTACTCTTAATATTTATACATTATAGAACTATGGTTTAACAAACTCAAAATATTATACCTACATATATTAAAGTTAATTTAAAAAACTTAAATAAAATTATAGCCTAATCGATATATCCCACGCCGGTTTGGAACGTATATATGTAAGACACTTACTTATATTATTACTAGATTTGCCGGCAATTTTGTCTTCTCCACCCCTTTTGTTAAGCGTTATGACATTTATTCAATCTGAGCCCGCAACTTCGTACGCGTGGTATTCGGTATTACTTGTACTAATTATTGTATTCTGTGGTATAGCGTGTAAATTTTTATTTGTAAACCGATTGGAATGAAACAAACACTAAAGTTAAGGAAAGCTTGCTACAATACATCAGTGGAAACCGCATTCAAGTCGGTTGAGCTGTTTCTGAGATTAGCGTGCACAAACGCACAGACAAACAGACACAAATTTTAAAAACTATTTTTTGATCTCGGTGATGTAAGTACAACGTTTACAAATTGTTTTTTGAAAAAAATATTTTATGTACATACACGGCTCGTTTACGATTTTATTAGTATGTATAGGTAGGTAGATAGGTTCTTGTCAGGCTTTGAGATTTTTTTATTATATTTTTTATTTTATTTAATTTTTATTAAATTGGTGGATATTAATAAACAATTAAGTTATAGACAAGTAGAATTAAAATGTGATACTATACTTAACCGATAATTATTAAATATTTCATACACATTGTTCGGGGGTACAGAAAAAGACACGTAGTATACCTTGCATCCAACAAAAGTATGGTTTCTCGAGGGACGACGGATGAAGCTGTGTTCAAAAATTAGTTATGTAATAAATGCTATTCATCATCATTATAATAAACATTATATGTCATATATGTATTATTATATAACATTATATGTATTATTATAATAACATTATTAATAGGACATAATCCTATTATATGTCCCCACTGCAGTGGCGCAGGCCTACCCTCTCAACAAGGGCGTATGGATGGGCTTGGATTATATGGTCCACCGCGCTGGCCCAGTGAGAATTGGTGGATTTCACATGCGCCATAGAATTTCTTCTTTGGCTTATGCAAGTTTCCTCATGATGTTTTCCTTCACCATAATCAGTAAATGCACAAAACGCATTAGTACACGGTATGACCGGGGATCAAACTCAGACCTCTCGTCGTGATAGGCCTCGTACTTCCTACTGCGTCACTGGCGCTCTTAGTGATTTATAATTCCTTACGACATATTGATGCGAGAGAGGTGTTAGTGGATAAAAAGTAGCACACAGAAAAAGGTGCTATAGGAAATGACACATCTACTGATATTAGTATATTTACGGCAAATGAAGACGGTATCTTTGGGCGTTTTGATAGCAGACAAGCTTTCTTGCCTCTTTTTCTACACTTTTAAGCGTTTCAAATTGTTATAGTTACTTATGCGATAGTTTAAGTGGTCGTAGGCAATGAAATAAATCCGACTTATCAAATAATATATTTGGGACATTTCGAAAGCAGTTAAATGACGATTCCAAGAAAAATATTTAGAGTTAATGAATTTATAACGATACTAGTTGACCCAGCAGACGTTGTCCTGACCGATTCCGAAAATAATTCTGTAACCCGATTGTGGCGCCAATTTTATTTTCAAACCATATGTCAAAGTGACGCGACACTTCACGTCAATCAATGACAGTTAAATTATTTGGATATTGTTCATACAAAAGAAAATTACGATTAAAAAATGGGGGTGGGGGTAGGAGGGTGAAAAATACTTTATCATACCTACCAAATATACAAAAAAAAAACATAAAAATCGGTCCAGCTGTTTCGGAGGAGTTTTGTTACAAAAACTGTGACACGCGAATTTAATATTAGACTAGCTGAACTCGGCCACGCTTCGCTGCGGCCCATACGGCGCGGCGGGCGGCGCGGCGGTGGAGTGCGCGTGGGGCGCGCGGTACTGGACACTACTTATATATAATACCATTGATCGTAGCGTAATGGTATATAGCCTATAGCCTTCCTCGATAAATGAACTATTCAATTCAGAAAGAATTTTTCAATTCGAACCAGTAGTACCTGAGATTAGCGCGTTCAAACAAACAAACAAACTCTTCAGCTTTATATCGTATATATATTGCTCTTGCGTTGGTGGCGTACTGGGAAAGATACGGCCTATCGTGTCGAGAGGCCCGAGTTCGATCCCTGGCCATGTACCAAGCTTTATATATTGTAAAAGATGCAACCTTATTCTTTAATGAAGTCAATTAATCGAGGTCCGTCAATACCACAGTAATATTTTCTGCGAATACCAACAAACACCCCTTCAAGTTTAGTGATCCAGAAATTTAAATTTCTGTTTGAATTCCAGAAATTCTAGGTATTATTTTTCATAAAAAATAACTATCATTTATTTAGGTATTTACTATGGTATGATTTACAAATGTCTCGGTTGAATCGATCCAGATTTTAGTAAAAAATCATAAGCCACATTTAAATTTCCTTTAGATTACTTCTATAGAACATGTGATTTAATGCATAATTATACACTTAAATGTTTAATATAAGTGAGTGTACATTTGAACCGTTTTCTAATTAGGAACAATTTGTTTTTCATTTATCGTCCATTTAGAAGACCTAATTAAATTTTATTGGTGACCATTTCGATTAAAATTTTATTTGGGACAAAACGTCCACTATCAATCGGGGGTCACTTTGAGAGCGGGCTAGCTGTTTCTTGTGAACCATTTGGCTCCATAAAAACAAATAAATCAGTATATCTTTTTTTTTATATGAACTTTCGATCAAAAAAATTACGTTTGTTTTTATTTTAAAAAAGGATTGAGAAAGTTTATAATTTTTAAATTTTTTTTAATACTTGAATCTTCAATCTAGACATAAATATCGGAAGAGAAAGGTCAAACAAGAAAACTATTATCATAAATTAATAGCTATATTGTAACAAAAATATATTATATTTATAGAAAATCAAATATAAGACAAAAATTGTCACATCTTTGATTCAAAATTAAGAAATGAATGGATTTTTCCATGGCTAACCCATGGATTCCCCATTCTTTCTTTTATTCGATCTTTTATTTTTCTTCTATTCTTTTATTGACCTTTTTTCTTTTATTGATATAAATTTAGTGAACTGTTTTACGTGTCTTGTTCCGATGTGCGGTGAGAATGAATTATTAATAATTAAACAATAAACCCAGCGTTCAATGACACCACACCCTTTTTAAAAGCAATCTTCAAGCATTATCTGTGTATAGTATAATAATTTATAGACACAAGTATTCAGTATACATTTTAATATAAAATAAATTAGTGTATCTGAAGTCCATATTTTATGTTTTTCATTACTTCGTTAGCATGCAATGACGTGTTTATCTAATTAATTGTATGGAAGGCTTTTTGATTTTATTAAAGTAATGGATTTGATTTAGAAGGTTTTCTAGGTGTATTTAGATATCATCTAAATAGTGATAGTAAGATACGTTGCGTTCTGCAGTCAAAATGCATAATAGCATATGTGCTGTTTGTATCAAGGCTCTATGTTATGATGGAGTGTGCGCCAATCTCTGTGATACCGATAAAAATATCAACTGGACCGTTAGACATATCAAATATAATTAATCGAATTTTTAACCATATATATTGTGGCAAAAGCGGCTGGAATCCCTTGGTATCAGAAGAGATGAAGCATCTCTTTGTGTGGTCTACCAGCTGTACTCTGGTAAGTGATATGATGAGCCTATCTGTTTTGGTTCCGTTATAAAATGAGCCTCTTCAGATCTTCTTTCTTTATAGCAGGAACTCACTTTCAACCTCCAGTTGTTGTTTGTGTCGTCAAGCAACGGTAATATCTACCATCAAGTACACCGTTAGCTACCTGTCAATTTTTTATTAAAAAAATATATTACCATTTAATTTTCTCTTTTAAAGAACTACTAATCATATTTCCAATAGCTCAGACTTTTTTCATATCGGTAAAAGAATCGCTTCCAAAGTGAAATGGTTCTAGATATTTCTTACATATCTGTTTTTAATGTCTTCTGCTCCATATTTATAGAGTATTTTCACAAAAAATAAATTCACTTTACTTTGTTGAACGTGCATTCGTGTATAAAATATAAAGCGAGGGTATATTTTTTCCCGATGCTTTCACAAAGCAGCAGAAGGACCCTTTAAATCTCCATATTCATTTCGGGATATCTCACAACGCTATAGATGTACGACTACCTATGTATTTAATAGCTGTTCTGGATGTATGTATGCTTGTAGGGATGTGTGAACGCCCCGTGACGGGATTCCCGCCAATTTCCCATTCAAAGATCGAAGGTTAAACGAAGCGTTTTGGTACTTTCATCTCACGCTTACAATGGGGCCACGAAATTGGAGGGAATTTAAAAGAGTAAATAAAAAATGAAACCAATTTAAGACTATATCCGTCTTACTACAAAAACATTAAACACACTTTATACAGGCTTTGGACACGTGTTTAAATAAATCTTTACTACAAAAGAGTGTCTAGGCATTGTTTGGGGTTAGACAATGCTTGAGCATTATTTAAATTTAAATACCGCCAGATGCTTGATTAACAAGTGTCTATCTAGTTAGCGGCTTCTCCTTGGACGTGCTGTCAAATTTGTAATCGTTTTGCGTAATATTAAAGATTTCTTTTGATTTTTGAAATGACTATGGGTATTTTAAATTTAATTTATTACGTATGGAGGATATGAATTATTTATAAGGATATATAATTTTGTGAGATAGGATACATCGCGAGCGAATTAATCCATTCGAATATTACAATGACGCAACGCCGCGCTCACGTTTTTTATCCATGTTAATAATAATAATTGGAATTTATGAAAATAAGAATATTAAATTAACAAATCCAACTTGACATTTGACAATTACGCCCGTGTCAGTTACGTTCCATTAAGCGCAATGTTTTTTGATATAACAAAATTTTATAAACAATCTAACGTATTTGTTGTAATTTGTGCCTTATTCCAATTTGATAATTTACTTATATCGTTACTATAGTCCGTAATAATAGCTTGTGAAAACCAAAATCTGCGTAAAATGAAAACGACATGAATTCAGGGCGAGTGACTGAATGAATGTTTGTCAGGGTTGCCATAATGCAATATCATTCTCGTACTTTAACACTATCTACAAAAACAAGCGCTAAACAAGGTTTTGTGGTAAGGACATTTTAAGCGCTCGCCTAACAATGTTTAAATAGTTATACATTGTCTACGTAAGCACGTGTTTAGACAGTGCTTATTTAATCTTTTGTAGTAAGACGGTATATGTTTATATAGCATGAACAAGCGAAATATATGATTAAAAATGTTCACAGGTTAACGTTATACAAAAAAATACATCCGGAAATGCATCGGGATCGTGGGCAGCAGGGCTTAAAATTCATATGAATTCCACTTTGGTAATGGTGATAAAAATTCGGGTTAGGCTTGAATTCGAAGCATTCACCATTGTACACAAACAAACAAACGGGATTATCGTATTATTTAATATATATATATAAGTAATTAACACCTCAACAAATAAACTTCTCTGCTACCACTTATATTTCTTCAGAGTCTTCTCATTCTTTCAGAGTCTAAAGCCAGAGCCCATTTCCTCTAACCCTTCCCATTCCCTTATCCTATGTAGTCGCACTTGCAGTAGCTTTGGCGTTGTTTGTGTTTGTGTTATAAGCCACCTACCATCAAGTGGACCGTCAGCCTGACCTTACCTTAAATATGATTTTTCCTCTTCTAAGTAGTATTATTTTTCATTTAAAATTATTATTATTTAAAAACATTTAAAATTTATTTATTCTTCTAAGTAGTAGGTATTATTTTTATTTTATTGATAAGGTTACAACATTGTTTTACAAGAATCCTACACGATTTTCCAAGCCTCCAACAAATAATAAATCTGCATTTTAGTGGCCCTAAAATAATTCCCGTCGGTGAATTTTGTCCCATAATTCTATGGCAAGGAGCCTGGGTGCCGGCGTAATCTTCGCCGGGTGAATCTTAACGCCTTCTGTGATTGGATCGGCGCGTTTTTATCGTGTTATCTAGAAAATTCTTTTGATAACCGCTTTTTTGTTATGGTAAAACCGTACCGTTAAACCGAGCTCCTTTGTTTCATCGTAGAGGGATCGGGGATTAATGGAAAGGGGTTTTAAAAGAATCTTAATGATGTTTTGGGTTTAGATTTAACGCGCCCCCATTGAGGTTTCTCGATTTTGAGTGAAGATAGGAAATTGCGACTAATGGCTGTTATCTCTTAATCTCTCTGGGGAATTAAGTTAGTTTATATTAAAGGTAGTAACCGAAAAATCTCAATTTAAACCCTCAAGTTTAGTAGAAATATCTATTTTAGTACTTCGTTTTAAATTCTAATGATTTCCCTATCCCTCCTAATCCTACTATGGTCGGCAGCGTACTTGCTGCAGCAGCTTTGGCGTTGCTTGTGTTATAGGCGATGGGAGCCACCTACCATCAAGTGGACCACCGCCACCGCGCCGCCCTGTCTGTCAACTTTAACACAAAAAAAGTGTGGGTGTCAGATCGACGCACGACTCTAGTTTATTCCTTTAAACGTCTAAAATTTTCCTCGTGTCAGAAGATATTTAGGTACTAATTACTTTATATTATTTAGTTAAATTCTGCATACTCAGACTCAGGTTCCAACAATGTTAGTTACGCTCGGTATGCACAGATGTCACAACGTTTTATAAGTTAATATGGTTCATTTTTTCGACGACAGATGTCGATGTGCTGACAAATTATAACGCGCTATCGTTTCGTTCCTCAACGCAGACTACACTTTTCATACAATATTTTGACATTTGCTGACCACCGGTGACGGTGGACTAAAACCTAAAACGCACACCCATCTCGAGGGGTTTTAGTGCTGTAAAAGTCCTATATAACCCTGTGTTCATTGCATTACATGCGGCATTTGTTCATAACGTATCTTTTGAAGATTTCTTCCCTCGTAAAAAGACGTTTGCTTTTATAAGCCAAGAAAATAGAATTTGGGAACATAAATACATGCGTCAACTGTCGCACAAATGTCAAGGTGACAGACAACGTAACGCTTGTATTAATTTAACCCCTCATAAAATTTCATACTGGGGGCCTTTTCTTTATATGAAAATCGATTCTTAAGGAGTTAACTCCAAAAATCCGCTTCTCTCTCTCTCCCTCTCATATTACTGGTGTAAAAATTGTAATCTTCGTAAACCATAAAATTTCAAGATGACTCATATACCTACTCTTATTCGTAAGTAAAAGACTCATTACGAGATGAGTATTACAATAAATAAAGGTTTCTTTAATTCAATGTTCCCATCTTGTTTTAAAAGCCATGGTCTTTAAAATTTCTTGTTTGGGTTAAAAAATTTCTATTTTTTTCTTCTTCATTGATAACGTTAAAGCTCTTCAATAATTATTAATCAATAAGTCCACTGATTGCAGTGGCTACCGTTATCTATAAACTTTAGATTACTATATAAACCTTAATAGGATAAAAAAGTAAGTAGAAAGTGGGCTCAGTTACCCCTTACTCACTCACTATTATTTTCAGGGCCGGATTAACCCTGTCAGGGCCCCTAGACAATCGTCTCAGGGATCTTTAACCATTTTCTAACTTCTTCAACTATGTTGCTCTATTCATAATTACGCTCTTTTTACCAAGAAAGTGTAGACAGCTTCTTAAAAATGTTAATAAATGCAAATTTTTGAAGCGTCTGTCTGTTAAAATCGTCGTGGTAAATATGTATTCTTCAATAACTTGAAATACGTTTCGAAATGTTCTGAATTATTACGAAATAGAGAAAAAACGGGGCACTAATATTGTGATTAAGAATTCGTAACGCACTCGGGGGCCTCTAGCTAGCCGACGCGATGCGGGCCGCTAGGCAGTTGCCTACACCGCCTAATGAATAATCGGGCCCTAATTATTTTACGAATTGGTTTTCTTGGTTATCAGTTATCAGGTCTTGGTCTTGTTTAAGGTATTAGTCTTTCAGTTTATGACTACGGAACGCAGTTTAAGTAGGTATAAGTAGTAATGGACAGAAATACAAAAAAAAGGGACAAGTGCGAGTTGAACTCGCGTGAAGACGGTTCCGTACGATGTTACCTATCATGTTTTTTTTAATCTACGCACATTATTGAGTGATTCATCATGTTATTTTAATATCATAGACTTCTTATAGGTTTTCCTATAATCTATAAGTAGAAAACTAATTTCTGTATTTTTTTCAAAATTTTAGGTTCAGTAGTTTCGGAGATAGGGGGTCAATTTTCGTCTATTTTCTTTAATAACTTGGAAACTATTTATTTTAAAATTACAAAAGATCTTTACATTTAAGATCTTCACAACAAGACCTTCCATTTGATATGTCACACGATGCAGTTTTCAATTTTTTTATTTTTTTATTTTCCACCTTCCCCCCAAAAATGACCTCCCATATACAGATTTCATCTATTCACGTCACACCTCTGCGTTTGGGTCACAGAAATTGATATGTGTACCAAATTTCAACTTAATCGGTCTTCCGAATAAGATTAAGATTAAGATTTCCGATTAAGATTTTAACTTAATCGGTTAGTAGATTCCGAGATAATTGACTGTGAGCGACGGACAGACGGACACACCAGTGATCCTATAAGGGGTCCGTTTTATTATTCGGACGTACGGAACCCTAAAAATGATAATAATGAATAGGGTAAGTAATTTTTTTTTTAAATCCGGTTAGCACATCTGTTTTTAATTTATGAAGAATTAAAACAGCTGCCATTTTTTCACATAAAATTAATAAACGCATTTAACAATATTATGAGGTTAAGGAATTTTAGAACATAAATAATTTATTACCGCGCATATGATTATTCACGTTGTGACCTACGTGAGGTCATTTTAACATGTAACTCTGACCTAAAACAGCTAATTAAGATGTAATCGCGTTTTTATCTGTAATAGTATAATAAAATTATATTTGTTTTTATTGTTAAAACATTTTCTTGTCGAATTTTAACATTTTGTTGATTTATTATTGCAATAATCGCTATTAAGCTACGACTTGGTGGAGACAAGTTGACTTTCTAAAAGGTTTAATGCTATTGGAATGCTAATATGTATGGGAAAGGAAAAATACATTTCATAGTTAAATGGCGTTTTCGGATTTGAAATATTATATTCTCATCTCTACAGCTGATGCAACAGAATACCACCTAGATACTTTTGGTCCTTTGCAGCTTCGAATTGTTGACGATCCATTGCTCATCCAACTGTTAGAACTCCTTTAAGAAGAGATGTAACCTCTGTTTGTGTGTGTTCTTAATGAGTGGTTCCAAATGCCTACGCCGAGTTTTTAACTTGTCTACCGACCTTAAAATAAATAAGAAAAAAAAGATTTAATTAATGCCTAAGATGAGTTACATTCGAAGTTGGTCTTGGTACTTGGTTCGGATAGGTAGAAAATGCATATAGCGCACGCGTACACTTTGAAATACTCGTAATTTCACTTCTAACGTGTTTTAGCTAATATAGGCTTCCTCAAGCGTGCTGCAAGAAAATTGACGCAGGGTCGACAGCGCACATACTTACATATCCCTTAGTCAAAGGTATCCACCTACCATCAAGTCGCCTGACAGCCTGCCTGCCATCCCGATGTAGCTCAATCATATTAATTCCGATGCTTTTGTTCAAGGCGCACAGAAAAAAAAGTTAAAAAAATTGCATCTTTAGTTTTGGAATTTCTGAATTGGAAGTGTTTAGATTGGAATTTTTAGAATTGTGTTCTTTTTTTAATTTGATCATAGATCTTACTAGTATAAACATTACGAAAAAGTGAAAATTAATCCTTTTTTTTCTTACTGGTGATGGAAAAATTAATTTTCAGAGGAAGATTTTCGTATCAAAACACAAAAAATCCATATTCCAAAACCGTCCCTGGTCAGCTATAACTAAAGTATGTTGATATGATTGAAAAACAAAAAAGATAAATAAATACATTAATTTTATTTATACTTTTGCTAAGTGAACACCAAATGTGTGTAGCGTTTTTTAGTACCTACGTAATAATATCATATTATGATGATAAATAAGATCATTATTATGACTTTAAAATATTTTATCATATTTAAACGTTTATTTATTTTTGGTAATCCCATTAACAGATTAAGCGTATTCAAAAATATTGTTCAATATTAATTTTCGCATATAAATAATGTCATGATAAAATATTTTCCAATATCTATAATAGCATCAAAAGCCAAACGAGGCTCATCAAGATAATTGAGGAGGCGTTTAAAAATTAACTTATTCTTACTTATTAATTAGTGCTATGTTAATTTTGATTCGGTATTTATGATATTGTTGAATTTTTATGAAATATGATGAATTTGACGTTTCAACCATTGTGGTTGAACCACATATAGTGGTTAAATACCTATATGAGCTGAAATATTTCTCGGTAGGACCTGGGAGTATAGTGGGTGAAAATAAAATGATCGAATATTGATTAAAACTCCGTTTTTCTGTTTTTCGTTTTTAGTATTGTAATTTATTTATTTATTTATTTATTTTCAACCATCGAGGGTCATAATAATAACAATAAAATTTAAAATTAAGATACCCAATTAAATATTGGGTATCTAATTCGCAATAGCTATTGAATGGTAATTAATAATACTAAAGAATTGAAAAAAAAAAAAAATTATTTAACCAACTTTTACCTGCGATTTCGTCCGTTTCATTAGGTGTTAAAACATTTATTCAATCATTTTATTGTTCCTATATTTTTGTGAGGCGTTAATTTTTTTATTTTTAAATGGTCCCTCGGGAACAATACTTTTTTCTGAGTGAAGGGTATGTTTTTTGCTGTATGTCTTTTTCTGTATCCCAGACAATGTTTATGTAAAATTTCACCATGATCAATTGTGTTGCTAATACGTAAACGCGTACAAACAAACAAATTCAGTTTCTCATTTATAAAATTAGTTAAGATTTTGTATTGAAATCATGGAAATCATATAGCGATTGAAATCGTATAGGAAACTTCGCTCATCACTTACCATAAATTCCATAATTTCGTTTCATATTTCGTCAACTAGACGATTGGCGAGCAATGTTTAAGCGACCTCATAGCTTCCTCCAACAAGGTCTTACGCAATCAGCCCTCACATACTTAAAATTAACACCAATGCGTAGACGTCCACCTAAACTAATCAATTATATAACCACGTACAATTTTTCTGACGCCATATTTGAATAAAGAATAACGATTTCAAACTGAACGTCGAATTATTGGTGTTGCAGGTAACAACCATGACGTCATATCAATAGGTCAGCGTCGATGGCCTTGGTGATTTCTTGGTAGTGATTTTAAAATAAAAGGTGTACCGCACATCAATATCTAAAACCTTTACTGCTCCCATAACATTAATAATTATTATTATTTGTTTCATGGTGATGTGTCACTCGGTGAAATTATCTCAAATTATGTAAGTAGAGCATTACCATTTACGATCCAAGATTCAGTAATAATGATAAATCATAAATGGGTAGTAGGAAATATTATTTTACAATTTACTAGCTGGTGCCCGCGATTTCGTCGGCGTTGAAAAATAAAAATTACAACAGTATTAATGGCGCCATCTATTAATCTACAATAGACTTAGGTGAACCTGTGCCTTATGCTCTAATTTGCAAACCCTCAGGAAACTATGGATAAAACCTAAAACCCTAACAATTTATCCACCTATAGATTCCTCAGAAATCATGAAAATTCGTTCAGTAGTTTTTGAGATTATCTCAAACATACATACAGACAGATGCGGCGGGGACTTTGTTTTATAATATTTATTATTTATTTATTTATTATACATGAATAATTACAAAAAATATTTACAAAGTCCCATAAAACTGGAAAGCAGTTTGTCTGTGGGATCAAGTTAATGATGTCAAACTAAACATCAAAAATAAAATAGGACTAAATTTAAAAATAAATGTAACCTAAATTAAAAACCTAAACATAAACCTAAATTTCATTAATTAATTTAAAGAAATATGTATAGAAATATGTTTTTGTTAATGGATTGTAGTATATTTTAGGTACATAGCCTTTTTGCTATGCAGCTATGCATATTTGCCGTAATTCGGTTGCACAATAATCGTCCCCTGGCTATTCTGTTGTTCCTGCATTCACCGTTAAAAGAATGAGTGTATTACCCTCCAGAGACGTTGTTATGCATCATTTCCGCGAAAGCCTTCTGCGTCTCCTTGAAGGGATCAAAGTTTAGGTCGTCGCCGTCTCCCGCCGCGTGGGAACCGTTACCTTCGTTGCCCCGAATGCTGCCCATTCTGACATTACAACAATTATTATTATTATGATTACATATTTTATTAAATTATCTTAGATTTAATTTTTTTACAATACATAAAAACAATAAATATTATCCGCTAGTAGCTGGGCAGGCCCAAGCTACCGGTGGTTAGACCTGCAGAGTCAAGTAGTACCGCCTCATGTATCTGTATCCCTTCATCCAGCCATCTAGCGAGAGCCTCTGGAGATGTTGGTCGAGACTCTTCGCTATAAGACCGTTCGCCGAGACGACTATCGGGACGATAATTGTCGAATCGAAGTCGCACATGGCGATCACCTCGTGAGTCAAGTCATAATATTATATTATTATATCAGTGTACAGAAAAACGTTCTAAAAACTATTTTTTTGACCTCTGTAACCTAAGTAGGTACAGCTTGACCAAATTGTTTTTTTTTTTTTTAATATTTAATGTACGGACATGGCTCTTTTACGATTTTATTTTAATTTTTTATTATATGTATAGATGTATTTCATCGGAAAAAAATTGTTTTTATTATTCAGAATACAGAACAAACTAGAAACCACTAGCGCACACAAAAACCGAAGGTATTATTCAGTCGTTACACCTGCTTACTATTAGCTTAATAGCTACTATTAGCTATTAGCTAACTATTAGCTATTACTATTAGCTAAATAGTAATTCTGTAACATCAACTCATTTATGTCGTCATCTGTCTTGCCGTTGGACTGTTGAAGAAACAGAATAGGAACTCCATTCAAAGTTCTATTTACTTATTTAATACATTTTACCTATCACTTTTTTTTGTAAATGATGCATCATTCGTAACTTTTTCAACTTTTAGTGAATATAAATTAATTTATTATTTACTTAGATCAGAGCCTAGGTATTGTCTATGTCTGCCTACTAAATGTGGAATACGCAACTATTATATTTACTTTGTTAAAAATTATTTCGTCTTTTTAAAATAATGTAATGAGACTTTTAGCTAAAGGGTAAAATCAAGATTCGAATTCGAAGGTAAATTCAAAGAACTCTAGTTATAATAAAAGGTCATATATTCTAAGAAACTGCACCGTCATGGGTATATTTTGCACCGAAACTATGATCACATTGCATTATATTTTATTTTTGACCATTATACTTAGTGATTT
This sequence comes from Bembecia ichneumoniformis, assembly GCA_910589475.2. NCBI lineage: Eukaryota > Metazoa > Arthropoda > Insecta > Lepidoptera > Sesiidae > Bembecia > Bembecia ichneumoniformis. The sequence goes on along the minus strand of OU342537.1, from coordinate 1,319,866 downwards.
TTTTTAGATTTATTAATTGAAGGTAGAGGTTGTACACGAATATCGCAAAGTTTTGAAAAGTCAAATATATTAAAGTATGCCTACTTAAGAACATATACTTACTTCGTTAAGAAACTGACATTAAAACTTAACCAATAGTTGAAAAAGTTGTTTACTTTCTATCAAAAGAATTATATCATATAAATTATATCAATTTAATCGTATCGATTTTTAAAAAAATAAACACGAAAAATGATTGAAATAGAACAAATAATTTTGTCATGTAATTAAATAATAAAAAATCTTTGTTATTTTTGTTCTAGATCACTTTATTATTCTTGTGGTAGTTACTATGTAATATTCAATGTCTTTTAGTAGCGTTGTACCAATTAAAAGTTTCCATAGGAGACATTAAGGTGCTTGCCTCAAACCGCTCGTTTCTAAGGTTTCCGGGTTCGATTCCCGGCAGGGTTTCAACTTTGAAAAATGAACTTTTCAAAATTGGATTCAATTCATTTTATATGCACGACAAATGAATCATGCCCAATTCAACGAAGATGTCATGCACGAAACCAATGCCTATTTTGAAGGGTTGCCTAAATAGTATTTTATGGAAGGGATCGAAAAGCTAGAGAAACGCTGGGTGAAGTGCATTGAGCTATACGGAGACTACGTTGAAAAATAAATAATAATAATTTAATTAAGAAAAGATTTGGGTTATATGAGCTCGGAAATACAGACGCCGGCAGGGAGTTCCAATCCTTAGCAGTGCGCATCACAAAAGATGTTTTAAAGCGCTTGGTCCGAATTAGAGGGATTTCGACAAGGTGAGGATGGTAACCAGCCGTACGTCTGCATGTCCGATAGAAGAAAGGGGAAGGCGGTATGATCTCATGCAGCTCTCAAGCACACCTCGTAATACAGAGGTTTTACATCTCTGGGACTAGCAGAAATGTAAAACCTTTGTATGAATTATTTGGATTTGAATTTTTTTTTTTAATTTTAATACTCCAATTCTTTATCCAAAGACACAGAATAGGTACAAAATTATATTTAAAATCACGCTACGACTCTAAGGGTCAGCTCACACCGAAACGCGAACGTTATTCAACATAAGAACCGATCCACTACACAAAAAGTTATAATTCAGTAAGTACGCGTTGCGCTGCGAACAAAAAGATAATGAGCCAATTAAACCCTAAACAATTATACCGCGAGAGAAAAGATATTTGAATCCGATTTCATTTAGATTAAGAGTATGTAAATAAAGCACGCGACTTCGTCCGCCTCTCTTTATAAAATTTTGTTCCTGGAAAAAGGCAATTTTTTTTATGAAAGGTAGGGTAAAAGGGCAGCAAGGGGGATGCTGAGTAGCCTATGTTACTCGCTTATAATGAAGGTTTCTATCGGTGAAAGAATTTTTAAAATCGGTCCAGTAGTTTTTGAGTTTATTCATTACAAACATACAAAAATATACATACATACATACAATACAATTATAATATTATTAGTATAGATAAATGCAAACCTAGAAAATCTTCTTCCAAGCCTCGTCCACGGATAAAAATCCTTGGATGATCTTTTCAAGGATAAAAGGATAAGAGTAAAAGATTAATGGTTCATTCAATGGATTAACCGTTAAAGTAAAAATATTACATTAATGAATATTTTCCAATTGCAGTTAAGCCCATTTTCCGGTTTCTACATAATCCCTTATCCTATCTTACTACGCACGGCAGCTCGCTTGGAGCTCCTTTGGTTTGTGTTATAGGTGACAGCAGCCATCTTCCATCAAGTGGACCATCAGCCTCTCTGACGGCCTTAACCTAAAAACAAATATGGTAGTAGAATGAAACGAATTTTTGTATTGATATACATTCGAACGGATACATTCGCAAAACAAAATGGAGTCTGCTTTGCACACACAAAATTCTCACCAGCACAAAGGCATAAAGGTCTCTCTACTAATGAACGTCAGTCAATCAGCCGCCTACATTCAATCGACACAAATTAGTGGCGACAACGCATTGGGCGATCCCCAACAATCATTGCTGTTCAGATAGTTGATGTTGGTTGGAAAAGGTAGCTTGGGAAGCGGTAGAATGTAGGTTTTCTCGGCCGGTATCCATATGAGTTGTGGGTTTCCGGGATGATGGCCCAGGTCTGTTGGAAATTCTTCCAAACGTTTCGTCAACAACTGCGGTTGACATCCTCAGTGGTGTAGTCCGTGTTAGAAGAAAAAGTACATCACATCACTGCACTTTGGAAGAACGTTTGGAAGAATTTCCAACAGACCTGGGCCATCATCCCGGAAACCCACAACTCATTGGGAAGCGGTTCTTGCAGGTATGCATATCTTTCTGTTCAGAGTTTTTTTATAATGTTAAGATCCTCAGCTCAGACAGACTTTTTTTATGTTAAGGTCGGCAGACAGGCTGATGGTCCACTTGATGGGGATAAGGCATTAGGAGTGGATAGGGAAATGGGCTCTGGCATCCCTTACTCACTCACAGAAACACAAAAGCACACGTGCTGTTATTTCACGGTGGTCTTCTGTAGGGGGGTGGTTACTGCCGCCGGACAGGCTGCCCAAATGACTGCGAAACGCAGTGTGCCACTACTTTCCAAATCCAGACCAGAGCCAAATTTTAAAAGTTGAGGAACCCTAGAACAGAGCGTTAAGGCAAGCACCCTAACCACTCATCCAACGGGCTCACTGGTTATAACGTCGCCTATAACAGAATCTAGTTGGCACCTGTGAGATTTGTCTATTGAGTTCTTTACTGTCTCGTTTAAATACTTAAAATTTATAAACAGTATTAACAAGGCGTTTCACGGTCATGAAATGAGCAGTCTGTTTGGCGATAGTAACCATCTCTTTACCACAGTTAAAGAATGGAACCAGCCAGCCTGCCGAACTTTACATAAAGAATTTGAATTAGTGAATGGTGACTGATCAGGTTACGTTGACGTAGAATTGTCCCAACGTTAGAGTTTGCTTAAGTATACACGCATGCCTAATCAAGTTAATTATTACGGTTCATGTTTGCCGAAATATCTCCTAATTATCTAGTTCCATCAGTCTAGCTCTGAATGGTTAACCGCCTGTTACCTAGAGTATTTGCGTCTCACACACTTTGTTAATGTACTTGAAATAATTATATGCCTCCAGTATTCTTCTTCGTTTCGTTTTTTTTTTAAATTTCTTTGGGCTTATTCTCAAGAAATATGCAGTTCTTTATATCATAACGTATAAGGCGGAAAAAATCTTTATTCCTATAAGAAAAAAATATAGTTCAGTTATCCATATCTATACATATTGGTAAGGCCGAATTGTTTAAATCAAATAATTAATAAGAATTTACTATGGTCCCTTCCAATCAAATAATTAACTATACCTACGTAAGTGTTGCCATCGAGTCAGTGAGCCGATTACCGAACACTAGCGGCTTAACCAGTCGTAAGAAAACGTCGTCCTAAAAGATTTGAATTATTCGCCTGCAAAACAGTCTGAAAATAATTGTACTGAAACGACACCGCGCAAACTAATCCGATCTCGCCACGCGAGATTTGATTTCTTAATTCGCAATTATCAGGCACTGAGCTTGTAATTATCAAAGTGGTCACGTCTTCCGCTCCGCGAGTGTAATCATTGAATTGGTGATGTGCTGGAATACATCTGAATTCGCGTGTAGCCCGTCGCAATCTTCGTATCTCGAAGGACCCAGGACTCCGCCAGTAATACGCAGGTATAGTGGCAACACATCCTTTGATTGCACGTACCATAAAAAATACAGTCCACCTTTTCCCATCGAAGATTCTCGAAACATATTTTGCGCGACCACATCTATAGTATTACATTTAATACTATACATCTATAGTATTTTTTTTTTTTTTCAAAAAAAATATTGTGCACGTTGTACTAATGTTACCGAGGTCAAAATATAGTTTTGTTTTTAGAATTTTTGTCTGTGCGTTTGTGCACGCTAATCACAGTAACGGCTAAACCAATTTGAATGGGGTTTCCTCTAATGTATTGTAACAAACTTCCCATAACATTTAAAGTTGGTTTCAATCCAATCGATTGACAAACACAAAAGTTATGAGCTATACCGAATATCACGCGTACGAAGTTGCGGGCTCAGCTAGTGTAATACAAAGTCGCAATCCGCCTGTCTGTTCCCCCGCTAACTTCTTCTAAACTACTCAACATATTTTGATACGGTTTTCACACTAATGGAAAGAGAAATAAACGAGAAAAGTTTATATGCATAATTTGCAGAAAAAAAAATATTGTAGAATATAATTCTACTCGCAATATTTTCATAAATATTAGTCTTTAAGTCTCCTGTTTTAAGTTTTGAGTCTCTTATTAAATGTATTTATACTTTTTGATTATTTAATTTCTTCTGGCACCTATGTGAGATTGTTTTATTTATACAACGTGCTCCATCAAATCTTTTTTTCTTCGTAATCTATTCTTGGATGGCGTGTGTCTAAGGTTGGGTCGTTGGGTTTCGAATTTGCAGAGTACATAATATAATTGATGTGAGCTTGTGTTACATAAAACAGTCGTAATTGAAAATTATTTTTGTAATTTTGTCTCCCGTTCTTTTTAAATTTACCGGTGTGTGTTTCAAAGAATCAGTTCAAAGAAGTTGAACTGTTCTTTGTTCATTGATAGTTCATCTGAGAGCGCGTAACGTCATTTGTGGTCATATCATAACAAAACAGCTGCATTGGCATAAGACAATGATTGCCCACAAATAACGTCACGCACTGTAATTGGTGTTTAAGTATAGATTAAAAATATTGTAAATAATAAAATTTTATTTCTTCATTTAAAAATATTTAAATGAATTATATTAAATTATTATTCGATAAATAATCGTAAATAATTATATATTTTCTTTCTAAGTACATTTTAGATTTTAATCTGATTACTGTCCGATCCCCTATTAGTATTCGGAAGTACTTACCACATTATATGTAATGCAATTATATATTGAGCTTACGGTTATTTGGGATTGGAAATTAGTGAATTTATTAATTTTTCAACGTTTCATTGTTTTTTTGTTTAATCTACTTATTTATTATTTATTTATTATACATCGAATAATTACACTAATATTTACATTGTCCCATAAAACTGGAAAGCAGTTTGACTACGGGATTAATTTATGAAAAATGAAATAACTAACCTAAATTTTATTAATTTTGTTTTAAATATAGTTTCATTTTCCTCTTGGACTTGTCTATTTATAAAAATATATTTACAAACAGCTTGGGTTCCTTTGGTAGGGATCCTAATATGCTGACGGCATTACTTCTTTTTTATGCCCCCGGCTTCGAGCTATTGGGGAGCGGGAAATTTTGAGAGATATCACTGATTGTTTTATCACTGATCAATTATTTATTGATTTTGAACACTTCTATGATAAATTATTTCCATCTATTAAAACCGTGATGTTACAGACTAAATACACTTAAACTCTGCGGCTTGGCCACAGATCAAACCTTCGTCTAAGACATTCGGGGCTTGGTTTCATTGCCAACTTTTTTCTTTTACAAACCTTTCACCTTTCGTTAATGGAACCTGTATCACAATCCTTTGGGTGGTTTAGAAGGAATTAGCGAAGAAGCAAATAATATTTTTTGTTTTATAATGTCTAGGTATAGAACATGTAAAAATTTTGCAGTATTTACGCAGGTCAGGCGTTATTTTTTTAGAATTCAACGCAGGCGAAGCTTAGGGCACCAGCTATTTATTATTATTTATTTAGGCACATAGTAGACAGTAAATGAACAGTACAGAAGTTGAAACTGTTGAAATATTTTGGTAATTTGAGCTTCCCAAAGAGACCACGTTGCGTCACATATTCCCTAAGGTTTGCATCTTCGTAACTCCGTCTTCATTATCCATTGTTCAAACACGACCGTTTGCTAAGGATCCGGGAATTTCGGCTCCGGGAATTCGTCTTGATTAGCAAGGCATAAAGTTTCACTTAGAGTCTGCCGACGTGTTATAATATAACCAGTATGCGCGTCAGCTGTTTCTAAAGGCTTCGAAGGGTAGCGATACATCAGTGTTTAAGACAGAAGTAAACATTTTGGTTACCGACTATTTCAATTAAATTTTTCAGAATATCTTTCTGAATATGATGACATAACTCCATAATGTAATCCTAACTAATATGAATACGAAATTGAATTTGTTTGTGTCGCTTTCACGCCTTAACTACTCGACCGATCATCATGAAATTTTCCAAACAAGTTGTCAAAACAAAACTATACACTAACTAAACCATCCGTACTTGGTAATTGATAAAGATCAAAACAATAAAAATAACGTCAAAGATAATTTTAATTTGTGTTCTTATTTTGGTTTCATTCCTTTTTTTACTTATTTAAGGCAAGGACTAACCCGCCTGGCGGCAGTGACCACCCCCTTACAGAAGACCACCGTGAAATAACAGCATATACGTGCTGTTGTGTTTCGGTGAGTGAGTAAGGGATGCCAGAGCCCATTTCCTTATCCCCTCCTAATCCCTTATCCTTAATCCTACTGTAGTCGGCAGCGCACTTGCAGCACCTGTAGCGTTGCTTGTGTTATAGGCGACGGTAGCCACCTACCATCAAGTGGACCGTCAGCCTGTCTGTCGACATAACATAAAAAAAAAAAAAAACAGACCGAACACAATTTTTACCGAAATGAGCGCAACCTAATAACCTACGGATTAAGGTGCAATATTGCACAACGAATTTTTGTAACTTCTCGGAGATGAACAAACAGATTTGAAACTGGAAGGTTTTTCTTAAATATTGTTGAAACTAAAGTTCTAACTAAAGTATAGAACTTTAGTTAATTAATAAGCTTAAAAAATAATATAGTTGTTGCTGAAAATTTTTAGTACTGTGACGAGTGAGCTTTTTTTTGGGCAGTAATTTACCTATTTTTTTTTCTCAGAAAATATAATTTTAAATATAATATCTTATATTCATAAATTCCATAAATATAATATTTCATAAATTCCACACCATCAATTCAATATTATGTATGCTGTTAGGCATACTTATCTATTTTTAGATTTTAAAATTTAATTTTTTTTCGAATCTACCTTTTTATGTCTTTATAAATATATATATATATATATATATATGCTCAAATAAAATGTGTTTTTTTTTTAATTAAGCAATATTTCTAAAAAAAGAAATAAATGGTTGTATGGTTTATATTTAACTAGCTTTCTCTGCTTTTGGCTGTACGAAGAGGCGGTAAATTTTCTAATAGGATAGATGAAAACGGGTTATTTTTAGATACCACCTATCGAGTTTGGTGACTTGTGACCTAGTGATCGTCGAGTGTACTCATTGTGGTTACCCGGGTCATCCGGGCGCTCGGGCCGGATATTGGCGGAGTAGCAATATGTTACACTATTATACAAATATCAAAAGTTTTGACTTAAAACGAGAACCTTTTCTGTAAAATTTATTTTCACAATACATGAACCTCGCGGTTGATTATTGTCGTTTTTTTTTATTAAATTGAGGCGTTTGGTAATCTGTTTCTTCGTGTTACTGACTTCATTTTGTCAGGTGGATTACACGATTGGTAAACATTATAAGATTGTCAGGTGGACACAAAACTACAATGGTAACGAGTTACACGAAACAACTTTTACAGAAGTTTTACAGATATTCAAATGAAATCTGTACAGAATATTATAGAAGTTTTTAAATATTTTTTTTGAGTTATAATCTTAGAAAGTTAAGTTTTTATACTCGCTTTGAGAAAATTTTTGAGAACAATATTTTTTTATTCAGTGTAGTTCAATAGCATCAATTAAATTATGTTCTCATGTGATAGCTATAGTACCAGGCTATAAGAATAAAAATAAATTATAGCTTTAGTAACAATGGATTACTCACAATAAAATAAATTGTTTACGAATTCGGAGTTACATAAAAGCAGCATAAAAAGCTGAATAACTCGAAATCTAATAATAATCGCTGAACATACACGGGGGTCCATTGGATAGGTATTGGGCCCCTCTACCACCACACCCTATTTGATCCGTCGATGCTGGGTCACCCTGTATATTTACTCAGGTGGTATATTTTTCATTTCATTACAAACATACAAAAATACATATACACAATTAATCTTTTCTCTTTATAATATTAACTATAGATTTATCTCTTTATAATATTAGTAGGATTATTATTAATTTTGTAGTCACTCCTGATATTGCTCGTGTCCTTAGACGACTGAAGCGATTTGTTTTAAAAGACAAGACCAATGTCGTATGGGGCGAATTATTTAGGCCGGTTCTACGGAAATTTATGTGAGAGACCGAACTACAATTGAGATGATGGTGATGATAAAAAAAATATATAACAACACGTAATAGGAAATTTATATCTGCATCATACTTGCTTTGGAAAATAAAGCCGTTTTACTCCTTAGTTTATAGCGCGAATTTCGGGAGTTAATTTTGTCTGACGCGCACAGCACTATGCGTTTAATTGCATTCCTCGGACATGAGACTCAGGTGAAATTTAATTGAATATTTTGAGTTTCTGTCCTCTTTCATTCAAAGCTCGCTGAAACTAGTCGAGAGAATTCTTTGCGACCAGAACGACGGTACTTCAAAATTTTTGTTCCTTATTTAAATTGTACATTACAAAAAAAGGTCTTCATTTGAGCTAGTTGAAACATATTTAAAACTTTTGCGTGAACAAGAAACGTAGGTCTGTCGTTTTCGTCATAAAATCCTTCTAAACTAAAAAGGCAACGTTAGCCCACAATAAATACTTAAGGTGGTTAAAGTTTTAACCAAAGCGAGCCATAAGCCTCAAAAAATATTTAACTTTTTACGAAAAATTCTCGTATTTCTACGTTTCGGAAGATATTCTCTCAAAAATAATAGTAAAAATGGCACGGAAAGAATCTTACAAATTAAAGTCGGATCTTAGAGGTTGAAGAATTATTCCATACTAGCTGTGCCTGCGACTTCGTACGCGTGGTATTGCGAATAACGCTTAACTTTTTTGTTTGTAAACAGATTGGAACGAAATATATATAGGTATTACCGGAAGCTTGCTACAATATATTAGTGGAAACCACATGAAAATCGGTTAAGCCGTTTCTGAGATTAGCGTGCAGAAAGGCATAGTAGGCAAAGAACTACCAAAATCACCTAAACTGATGACTATTTTTAACTTTATATAAACTTTCAATCATTATCATTTTACAGATGAAAATATATAGTTATTATACTATATATATATATATATATATATATATATATATATATATATATATATATATATATATATATATATATATATATATATATATATATATATAGTGTGTGTATATACGCCACACTATATACAAGTGTGGCGACGCAATCCGTGGCGACGCGTCCCCACGCTATACGATGGTATACACTACTACGCGTACGCCGTGGTTTCTGTTGTTGTAATTGGTGGTAGTTGTTGCAACTTGAAATAAATACATATTTAAATTTTTGTATTCAATAAAAATAAACGTTAAGGTTAAGTCAAACCCTAAATACTAAAAATATACTTACATTGTTTAATGAAAATGTTACAAGAAATGGACAAGACAATTGCTTTGAAAAAAAAATATATATTATACTTAAACATGTGAAGAACCAATTGTATTAATTAGAATTTTCGTTAAAGTAATAGAAACTCCACAAAAAAAGTTAGAACACAAGAAGAATTTGACTTTTATTGAAAATTCTCTCGAAAACGGCTTATTGCGCGCATATGAATCCTGTACCTATTAATAAGTTAATATCAGATTAAAAAATTTGTATTAATAAAAAAAAATTTAGTGTAATGTTCTAATGGTAAAAACAGAAAAACACCATTTCTAGGCCTGTTGAATTGTCTCCGCCGCCAGCGAGTTCTATAGTAAATGTCATTTGCCTCAGTGAAGCCCTTAAATAAATAAATAAACAGTCATCATTTTATTTCAATAGATGTTTCACATCTACCAGGCGTCCCGTGACGGCTCATTTTTTTTTTTTTGGAAAAATATTTAATGTACATACGCCGCTCATTTACGATTTTATTATAGTAACAATATACAGATATTTTTTTAATATAATGCTTCTTTGCGCACACATAGCGAACAGAGCACTCAATTATGCAATAGTTTCCAACGTATTTCTTCTTTACAACAGCGGTCAAACAAAAAAGCCAATTCCCGCCATCTTTGTTTACCAGAACACCAATTAACTTGGTCATTTAATGACACGAGCGGTTCGCCCACAGGCGTTATTGGTCGCATGGCATGGTGTGGCATTTACAGGGAAACGTACATTCCTTCCGTTTGTCTATTTACACGATGACAATTTGCCCAGGACGATAATCATGGACGATTTTGTGATAACAGTGTCACGAATTCGATTAAAATTCAACTTCGAAAGAGCTTTTTGTGGTTTATTTGTTTTCTGTCTACGTAGATTGCTTTTAAGAGTATCGACCAGTAAAATGGGAGTAGTGATTCCGCTAGTACCGATTGGGCGTTGAGCCTGCGGGCAGGACCACTGCAGTATGATGAAGTTGTGTTGTAATCTCGTGGAATAACTGCAAACAGTTTATGTCAAAGGCGAATTTTTGCTGCAGCTTTTGTTTATAAACGACGGCAGCCAGGCCACCTACAGCCACCTAGAGCCCGTTGGATGAGTGGTTAGGGTGCTTTAATTGCCTTAACGCTCTTTTCTAGGGTTCGATTCCCGGCAAGGGAAAAATCAACTTTTCAAATTTGGCTCTGGTCTGGATTTGGAAAGTAGTGGCAGGGCACACTGCGTTTTCGCAGTCATTTGGGCAGTCCATCTGGCGGCAGTAACCACCCCCTTACAGAAGACCACCGTGAAATAACAGCACGTGTGCTCTTGTGTTTCGGTGAGTGAGTAAGGGATGCCAGAGCCCATTTCCCTATCCACTCCTAATCCCTTATCCTTAATCCTACAGCAGTCGGCAGCGCACTTGCGGCAGCTTTGGCGTTGCTTGTGTTATAGGCGACGGTAGCCACCTACTGTCAAGTGGACCGTCAGCCTGTCTGCCGACCTTAACATAAAAAAAAAGTTACCACCAGTTAAATTGAGAATAACTCTGTAACTAACCATAGTATAGGTACTTACTCAAGCTGAATCTTTAGGAGAATCGTTAATTAATTACTATTATGTGGACCGAATTTTACAGAAACACGTAATCTAAAAACAAATTTTCCAATAAGCCAATGAAACAATTGCTCAATAGTTTGTAAGCCAACGTCTAACTCGTTAATTAAACTGTTTTATCTTAGACTCCCACAAACAAACCGTGTCAACAATCTATTAGAGTTAGTGGTTAAGGTCCCTGTATCCTAAATACTGAGCACTATCTCAAAGCTGTAATCAGCCAGACAAATCCTAGGGGCCAATCATTCCTCAAACACAAAAAAATGTGCCGTCAGTATTTTGTCTTTTAGAAAATAAGTTACGTATGGCGGGCCTGGGGCCCTAGCCAAGATGCACAAGATGCAAACGCTTCCTTTGCGTACTTACGAAACGAAAGAAATAAAGCCCGGTGATTGGTTGTTGTGACAGTTGTAACTTCAACAACCAATCACCGGGCTTCATTTCTTTCGTTTCGTAAGTACGCAAAGGAAGCGTTTGCATTTTGTGCATCTTGGCTAGGCCCCCTGGGATATTGGGGCATTTAAGTTTTTATTAATTAACTAGTTAAAGAAATAAATAAATAGTAATCCAGGCTAAACATGAATTTATTCTCTAGGCAAAATTTATTCTCTCAATATTATCATAAATGTATAGACATAATAGGCTAAATATGATTTTATGTTTCAACATTTTCACAATTTCAACAAATTCCCTAAAACATATTCCTTTGGGGTTCGCATCTTATCGCTGGGTTTAATAAAACAAATAAAAAAAAATCTTTCTGAACCTTAATGTAACACAAGAAACAAACTTTAATTCCTCTCATTTATCGACAAAGAATTAACAATCCATTATCCCGTGCATATGGGGATCGAGACGCGAACTTCTTAATTGATGTATCGTTCATGTAACAAACCTGAGTTTACTTTTCCCCTCGCAGAAGAAAGTATTTTAAGATTAAGGATCCAATCTACTTACCCATTATTTGTTCCATCAAACAAAGTATTACAGTAGACGCATTATCAACTGAGTCGTCAGGCAATAAATCATTTTTATCAGTCTATCTCGCTTGCACTTGTGGTATAGTGATGTGCGGAGGCGCATGTCGATAACCTGATACTATATGATATGTAGTTTTTCGCTATATAAAAATTAAAGTTTTTTAACATCTTAGACTAATTTGTTTTTTATAATTACAAAAACAAATCATGTTATATCATATTTCCCATACAAAAAATAATTCAAATGGTCACAGCTATGTATGTAAAAACTGGCTTTTATGGAAAAGATGTACATTATATAGAATCTATATATCTTAGGAATATATATAGAACTTGCTAGTCGATTATATATAGAATCTGTCTACTACACTCTTATTTAATCTGTGCCACTACGGCCAGTTTTCGTAACTCTTATCGATAACCAACCTGCATTCCGTTGCACATTCCCATCGCCATTGCCTTTTACACGACGATTCAGTTGATAATGCGTCTAATATAGTAAATGGGCTAATAGTGACGTAATTAAATACGCTTAATGCTGACGAGTTAGGTAGCATTTAGATTTGCAGGCTCGATCTGTGTGTCTGTTTTGAAGTCACTATACTTTATCATAGAAAAAAAATGTTCTATAACTCGGTCGATGTTTCAATTTCAAATGTTACTTTACGATTGAACTGTGCAGTTACAATATAGAAGTAAAGGGTGTTAGTGTTAAAAATAATTCACACAAAATCACCAACTCTTGAAGTTGCGAAGCCATATTGAATTACCTGAAAATGCTCTGAAGTGTGGCGCTAATACTAATATAGGAAAAAAATTTTAGAGTTCAGAGGCGGCTTCACATCAAAGGAGATCAAAGAGGCCGTCAGAAACGACCTCACGCGACTTCCTGTGGAGTTGGCGTAAATCAATAAAAAGGCTAAAAGTTCTTTGAGTGCTTTCATTTGGTGGGATTCCGTCACTGTTCACTATATCACTGCGATGATCTCTTCCACTACAATAGCAATTAATAGTTTGATTTTCGCTTTTGTGTTCATTTTTTACAAAAATTTCGGCAGGCACGCTGACGGTACACTTGCTGGTAGGTGTCTACAAACACGAGCAAAACCTAGCTCATATATAATTGTACACAGTTATACCTTTTCGCCATAAATTAAAAATAGAAGCGGGAAATATACGTATAAAAAAATCCTCGTGAAAAATTATATAAAAAACTAAAACGTAGAGTTTGCATTGGAATCGCAAAGACACATAGAAAATATGAAATGTATCCTATATGTTAACCCTTTGTATGCCGGAACGTGGATCCACGTTATTAATAAATCATGGTAGAACCCCCATGACTCCTTCTGGGAGAACAATTAGGTCAGTCAGAGTCAGTAGTTAAATTTGAACAACCTGTATATATCATGGCAAATGGCACTTGAGATGATAAATTTAAGCGCTGGCAGACAAGGCTAATTCGGCTTCCGGCATACAAGTGGTTAATCCAGGTGATAAACTATATGTGTGCCAAATTCTTTTGTGTGAGAACAAACATGCTCACACAAAAATTTTGCATTTACAATATTAAGTAGTAGGATATATAAACGCCGGTGGCTAACATCGTCGTTAATATATCCTACTAGATCCCTCAGAAACCTAACATTTTTCCAGGATAAAAAGCATCCAATATGTTAATCCAGGTAAAAAGCTATACGTGTGTCAAATTTCATCGAAATCTGATCAGCTGTTTTTGCATGATTGAGTAACAAACATCCATACATAAAACTTTCGCATTTATAATTAAGTAGGATTGTTGACAAAAACAGGCCTGATGGTTAAGGATATTTTTGGAATGCTTTTTTTATTGTGATTATTTTTATCAAAATATACATCAAAGTATAAAATCATGAGTAACAGAAGCAATACTACTAGTATTAACTAATAAAGTTTTTTTTTTTCATTATTATTACCAAGTCAATTTGCTTGTCAAGCACAACAAACTTCGTTCTAAAAGGTCTAAATTTCTTGACGGTCACTAGGGATCCCTTTAGACTTCAACCGATGATAGAAGAGGGGCGTGTTTTGTTTTAACAAGACGGGGCTTATATGTATTTTAATGGCAAAATGGTCACGCTACGCAAGTTACCGCAGTTATCTCCTCGCGGCACCGAAAGTGTGGGCTCATGGGAAATTCACGCGGGAAACTGGAATAATTCCTCTCGAAACTTCCCCCTTACACCAGAACTTTGAGTAGATAAACTTGAGCATGAATATGAAGGCAGGGCACACTGCCTGTTCGGGCTATGATAATAATTTAGTTGACAGCAACAAACGATTGCGATCATAAGTTTGACCCAGCGTTGGATTAAAATATATGTTTTATACGGAAATACAATTTGTATTCAACAAATATAAACATGTTACAAGAGAATAAATATATCAGTTTTCTTGGGATTCCGTATAATTATTCTTAGCTTCTCTCAAAACTGCTTACGAAATTCGTAAAGATAGCTCAGGCAGCGGATTCGAATCCTTGTCAGAACTGCCTATATGATTTTTTTACTACTTTATCCATTTTTAACATCGTTTGGAATGATATTGATGGTTATGAATAAAAGGTTGTTCGTTTATTTGAATCATTGATAAGACCTTTTACGATTTTTAGGGTTCCGTACGTCCGAATAAAAAAAACGCAACTCTTATAGGATCACTCGTGTGTCCGTCTGTCCGACCATTGGTAGCTTCTCAGACTAGTACTAGTAGTACTAGACTAGTAGTGAGCGGTTCTTTGCTACTAAGTGACACTCACAGCAACGTATTGTTTATAAGTCAGGTTAACATCAGTAAATTAGGTCCAACACTAAAGATGGTTTAATTTACATCCCTCAAGCGCACTTGTCGTCAACAGACAGGTCAACAACATACATAATTAATTAATTAAAAATACTTTATTAATTTAATAAAGTTGTTTCTGATAATGATTGCTTCCGCAATAATGTTAGCTCAGAGGTCGAAACCACGGAACAGATAACATTTGAACTCCGATCGAAACTTGCTCTTGCGCTAAAGATACCAAGGACAAGTGATCATATTGATTTAACAAGATTCAGATAGATATTTCCATTTCCATGAAACCACTCGGCTAATCTTGTGTACGCCTGCGGTTAGTTCATTAGGTACTAGGTACAGTATCATTGTTCATTATAATTTAGTTGTTGACATGAGAACACAACCACAATTTAACCATATTTCATCAATACCTACGATAATACAATTTATGTCACGCTAAGGGAAATATTATTAGCTACCTAACTTCCATGTTCAACTTAACAAAAAAAGGGACTATTGCGGCAACTCTTGTCCTGATGCTTTATTTATTCTATTACAATTATTTACATATCATTTAACATAAAAACTAAAATTATCTAAACTAAAAATAAATTAATATTAAATTGATTAAAAACTAATAATATAAAAATGGACCCTGCGGCATTGTACCAAGTACGCTGGCAGCATTTCCTCGTTGAATGGCCAAACTAATACGTTGGCCGAGGAAAGTGCCAGCTCTTCGGTCTCCCGTCGCATCAATAAACCTCTTCGAGATGTCTTTGAAGAGGCTCATTGCTGCAGGCCCCCACGGACCGAGTGTCTCGACTCCGAATGGTACAAAACCATATTCGGCGCCGAGGCCACTATATTTCGAGATTAGTTGTGCGAGTAAAAAATATTGAAAAGTGACAACTCTTACCCAAATTATGTGATATTTATTTCCGTATTGAAAATGAATATCAATAAATGTAATATATTTATTAAATATAAATAACATAATAAATAATAAATGTAATTGTAAAAAATTACAGTCAAAATAAGATTACTTTAGAAATCTGACGTTAAGTTGTTTTGTTAAATTTTTTTGCAAAGCTTCTTTAATAAAATCATGGTTGGCAGTGTAAAAGTCTTAATCATTGAAGCGAATGGGACATCATTATTATGTACTATCTGAGCCCGCAACTACGTACGTGTGGTATTCGGTATAGCGCATAACTTTTTTGTTTGTAAACCGATTGGAATGAAATAAGCACTAAATGTTACGTGAAGCTTGCTGTAATACATCAGCGAAAACCGCATTCAAATCGGTTACGCCGTTTCTGAGATTGGCGTGCATAAACGCACACAGACAGACAGAAATTTTAAAAACTACTTTTTTGACTTCGGAACATAAGTACAATGTGTATAATTTTTTTTTGAAAAAATATTTAATTAAGACACGACTCGTTTACGATTTTATTATATGTATAGATTAGATTGTTTTTTTTTTTCTTATAAACAGTGACAATTTTTTTAAAAATAATTATACTTACTTATAGATTAATGATAGGTAAAAGGCAACCGATGGCGACACTTCTATTGCGACTACTAGCTAAAGTAAACTAAGCTAAGTAAATACTACTTAAGCTGCTTAAGTAAGTATATAAAAGTTTATGCTGTATTATATAAGTTACTATACTTGCATAACAGAGCTATTATTAGTTTTATCTCCTAAATATCAAAGTTATTTACATTGACCTTTAATTTAATAACATTCGCATCCACATGAGACATGACGAGTCCGTTGTATGAGTGGTTAGAGTGCTTGCCTTAACGCTCTGTTCTAGGGTTCTAGGGTTCCCGGGTTCGATTCCCGGCAGGGTCAACTTGACAAATGATTTTTTTTCCAATTTAGCTCTCTGGATCTGGAAAGTAGTGGCAGGGCACACTGCGTTTCGCAGTCATTTGGGCAGCCCATCTGGCGGCAGTGACCACTCCCTTACACAAGACCACTGTGAAATAACAGTAGGTACGTGTGCTGTTGTGTTTCGGTGAGTGAGTAAGGGATGCCAGAGCCCATTTTCCTATCCAATCCTACTGTAGTCGACAGCGCACTTGCAGCAGCTGTGGCCTGTCTGCCGATGGTAACCGGCCGTAAGTCTGAATGTCCGATAGAAGAAAGGGGAAGGCGGTATGATCTCATGCAGCACCCGAGCACACAATCCGAAGTACGATCTTATAGAATACACACAGACAGGAATTTTGCGTCTATGTGCCAAGCTCTGCAGCTTAATTCTTATTAGTGTATCGTCCCCAATGAGCCTCCTAGCTCTGCGATCCACCGAGTCGAGGGATCCCGATTTTTTTTAGTTGCAGTATGCGTGACATGAAAAAGTGAGAACTGTCACGCATATCATCATACAGTGAAAATATGTACTATAATGGTTAATACAATAGAAAAGATCAGAATATATAAAAGTATATAAAGCAAACAATAAAACCGATAGTTTTATACTTTTGGACGACAGGTGAAGCCGAGGGATCCCGATATTTCACGTCTGTAGCCAACTTCGTATACATTTTTATGTTCCACAAGGGATTCGAGCAATAAAACACATGGAAAACCTTCTTTATTTACATGTGAGCTACTGGTTATGCAATCCGAGTTTACAACACACGACACGATCATCAACTTTACTTTTTTTACCTTTTTTAGTTTTTTACAGTCGTGAAAGCGAACGTAAAACATTTTATATGCTTATAAATTGTCAATTAATATTACTTATAATTATTTAATTATAAGTAACAAATAAACACGTGCGAAACAGGTTACTAGATTTACTCGGTGGCTTCGTTGAGGTGTTGAAAAGTATATGAACGCCTCCCCCTTAATTTTCCAATAGGACCTGAAAGAAGCAGCCTGAATCTGATTATACATTGTATTAAAATTATTTCAGTGATTTAGCAGTAAAATCATATTAACAGAAATGCTTAACATACTAAACATACTTCAATTTCTTTCCCATTTTAGTATAGGCTATATATACACTAGCGATACAGTATAGGAGTGGGCAGAACACAGCTTTTATTCCACTGTCTTCTGTTATGACTGCAAAACCCAGGTACGCTCTGCCACTATTAGATCATCATTGAATTGTAAATCCACAGCTGGTCTTAGTCCCCCATTAATTTTTTTATTAAGACAATGGTTTAAAAGGGATACTTTTGATACCTCCCTTAAAGGACTATTGACTAACAGCTACATGAACAAAAGATGAAAATATATAAACCGTGCAAGGTTACCTATAACTTTAGAACGTTATTTCTTTTATATTAAGTTCGACAGACAGGCTGACGGTCTACCGTCGCCTAATAGTACATGCAACGCTGCAGGTGCTGCTAAGTCGGCTGCCGAAGATAGTGGGATTGACGATAAAGGCCATAGGGAAATGGGCTATTAATAATTCATGTTTTTTTTTTTTTTTTTTTTTTTATGTTAAGGTCGACAGACAGGCTGACGGTCCACTTGATGGTAGGTGGCTACCGTCGCCTATAACACAAACAACGCCTAAAGCTGCTGCAAGTGCGCTGCCGACTACAGTAGGATTGAATAAGGGATTAGGAGGGGGATAAGGAAATGGGCTCTGGCATCCCTTACTCACTCACCGAAACACAACAGCACGTATATATATGCTGTTATTTCACGGCGGTATTCTGTAAGGAGGTGGTTACTGCTGCCAGGCAGGCTGCCCAAATGACTGCGAAACGCAGTGTGCCCTACCACTACTATTATTATTATTATTATT
Source organism: Bembecia ichneumoniformis (assembly GCA_910589475.2). Taxonomy (NCBI): domain Eukaryota; kingdom Metazoa; phylum Arthropoda; class Insecta; order Lepidoptera; family Sesiidae; genus Bembecia; species Bembecia ichneumoniformis. The sequence continues at coordinate 1,301,089 of OU342537.1, read as the reverse complement.
AGGGTATTTTCCAGTCAAATACTGCAAAATACCCTTACGGAATATTTAACGGAATAAGTTGTTGCGTTACTTTAATAAATTTTGTTCTAGGTCTGCGTTGCACTTATTAGATTAGACTCTATTAGAGTCGATATCAATGAATAGGACAATGCGATCGTTAATATAAAACGAGATTCCTAAACGGAACCGCGTAAGAGACCACTCCCAGGATCTAACCAATATATGAAGCGGAATATGCCAATAAATAAGAATTTACTGCCGGTTTCAGCAACATATAAATTGGATAAAGATATTTGAAATCGGTCTGGAGAAATGCGGCGATGTGAAGGAATCCCTCGAACCGGTCGACTGAAGTTAAACTGTACAACGTTACTTGTATCGGAATTTTAGATACAAGAGGAAGTAAATAGCCTTCAACTACGAACTTGTGCTCTCAGTTCAAGTTTTAAAACTTAATAAAAGCAGCGACAGGGCTTTAAATATACTATTATATATAATAGGGGATCGGACAGTAATCTGATTAAAATCTAAAATGTACTTAGATTTATCGAATAATAATTTAATATAATTCATTTAAATATTTTAAATGAAGAAATAAAATTTTCTTATTTACAATATTTTTAATCTATACTGAAACTCCAATCACAGTGCGTGACGTCATTTGTGGGCAATCATTGTCTTATGCCAATGCAGCTGTTTTGTTATGATATGACCACAAATGACGTTACGCGCTCTCAGATGAACTATCGTGGCGTTTTGGCGGCATTTTCAAACAAACAATATTAAAATATGATTTTGAGTAATAATCCATGAAGATTAATTTAAAACACTTTTTGAAAATTTGTCCGATCCCCTATTATGTTATGTAACATTATCTTTTTATATATATTGATTTCTTCTGTCCGTGTGTATGTGACTGAATTCTTCTAAAACAAATAGACCGACTTGTTTGAGTGGGCTCCTGAATAGTTTAGACCTAGCGCGCATTGTTTTTTTTAAGCACAGAGGTATGGAGTGTCACAAAGTGCGCGCATTGGAATTAAATAAACGCGTGGGATAAGCCTCCTGCTACAAATTTGCGCTGAGTCTACCGCACATAAGTTTAGAAGCGTCGCGCACTGCGGTGAAAAGAACGCACTGATACACTCAGTTGCTGTTGAAATGCGACTCGCGACACAGATATGTCGTCACCTGTCATTTCTCCGGTGACGGCGACGCGAGCGTCGATCACAGATTTAATTAGTGCAATCGGAGTCGGACATGGAACAAACATATACTATATTCGATGCGTATCTTGAAGACAAGGATGTGGGAGGAAGTTTATAATATTGTCATTAGTAATTGGTAATAAATGGCAGTCCATAACGACGACGTGTGGGCACCACAGCTGGGGTTCGAATGATAAAACGTGCGTTTTTTTCGCCGCATGCGCGGACCTGTGACTGCGTTTATTCTACTGTGCGGTAGAATAAACGCACCTCAGGACAGTGTGCACTTGGCCTTAGATTCATAATGAGGCGACGTCGATAGGTGGCGTTGCAACCGGGTTATCAGGTTCGGAGGGGACAATTTTTGCTGGAACCGCTAGTATTATAAATAATTATACCAAATTATAATAATATGTGTAGCGAAAGTTATGGGTCTCATTTTTCTAATTTGTTTGTGAAGATTCCAATAATCCTTTTTTCCCATTTTTTTAATTAGCTAATAACGAGCTTTAATTTAAAAAAAAAAATAGTTTTTTCCTCACCATTGTTATACTATTAAAAAAAAACATAAATATGTAACTGCTCACCGCGAAGTCGTCATTCGAAGCGATTTTTTTAAAATTATTATTATTATTAAAGATGGGTTTGCTCTTGACCAGCATCTATCCACGTAGGAAGGATGAGGCCGACGATGGAGCGAGCTCACCCAGAAGATGCCTATTCACTCGATTCACTCGATTTGGGTTGTATGAGCTCAGAAATACAGACGCCGCCGCCGGCAGGGAATTCCAGCCGTACGTCTGCAAGTCCGATAGAAGAAAGAGGAAGGCGGTATGATCTCATGCAGCTCCCGAGCACATGATCCGAAGTACATCTTACAGAATCAGACAGATAATTTTGCGTCTATGTGCCAGACACTGCAGCTTAGTTCTTATTAGCGCCAATGAGCCTCCTAACTCTGCGATTCACCGAGTCGAGTGCAGGAAGTTGGTATTTTGCTGAGCCATCCCAAAGATGACAGCAATACTCCATGCTAGATCGGACTTGTGCCTTGTACACAAGTCCGATCTTTTTACATTACGAATTTATGGCCTTGATGGATTTGTCATTGAAAGAAAAATAACTTTATACAGTTTTATGAGTGTGTGTATGCTAAAAAAAAATGTTAAAATAACTACCTGTAACTACACTCCATTAAAGTGTAATAAAATTATATCGTATCGCACTTTGGTTTAATTTGTTTAATTGATGATCGCCCCGGGCCCAATTCTAATCGGACGGAAAGAGGATACATAAACGAGACCACACACGATCATATTAAATTTACAGATTCAGAATTTCAATAATTCGAATTACATAGTATAACACTAGCGGTCCGCTTCCGGCTTCACATGGATGCGTAGTTCACTATTTAACTGATAGTGAAAACCGCATCAAAATCGTGTGGTTTAGGAGTTCGAGAACATACAGACCTACAGACAGACGCGTGCAGCGACTTCAATTTATACTATGTAATGTAAGGAAACTGAATTGCGTATATTTAAGCAGAATGACACTTACACAGCATAACCAATTCGAATTATAAATAAACAGGATAATACCTAAACAGGATAACACATAAACACTAACATGATTGATAAAAAAAATGTATAATATTGTTACGTGCGGGGTGAGTTAAAATGCCTTACAAAGCGAAAGGAACTATTTATTTTCACAAACCAAGATGACTGCCAAAATTACCAAACTAAATTACCAACGATGAAACCGTTAAACTTGCCAAAAGTCGTCAATGATTCCCTTAATGTGTCGCCGGTACCCTGTCGCAGATAACATCGCAAAAGCTCCGAAGAGTCGCTTTCGGATCGCTGGTTGTCGCACAACTCACTCACGCCCGCCTGCTCTCTTATTTATACTTGGTGCCAAACGCCTCGATGTATTTCGAATTTTCCAGAAAATGTAAAACAAGATCGTAAACAAGCCATTGAAAGTTCGGGAATGCTATTTCTGTTGAAATGTAAACTCTATGTTGTTAGCATAAGGACCAATTTCCTTTGACACTAATCGGGAAGGGGCGTGGTTACCATCGCTAGGGTAGAACGTTCGAGACTTTGGGCCGGCGCGAACGCTTTTTTCAGAACGTTCCATAGTTAGTTGTAACAATATTATCACATATCTCTCAATAGAAGCAGTGCATTATCTATAAATAAGTAATTTTATATGTACCTATATATGTTGTGTATGTGTGTATGTATGTGTATATGCATATATATGTGTGTATATATGTATGTGTACCTATGTGTATGTATATAGTAATTTATAAAGTTAGTTTGTATGGTGTCCAATGAGTCACATACGGTGCTGGCTGAAAATCAGCGCTGTAGGTGTTTGTCAGCACCTCAGCACACACACTTTTTTTTTATTATTATTAATTTCTTCTCTGTTCTTGTACATAATGTGTCTTTCGTGCAGTGAATAAAAGTCTTTCTTTCTTTCTTTCTTATATCGATGGCATAGAACCCAGATGTGGTAAATACTTTTTTTTTAATGTGTTAAGTACACAAAGTCTACCCTTGTAACAAAAATTTTGTTGTGCGTAAATGCGGTAATCATCCCGTGGGTTAGCTAATAGCTCAAGGGTGGTAACTTCACTAAATGGCCTGGATAATCCAACTTTAAAATCTCTATACTGTAAAATTTACTTTTCTGCACATGCCACACCTGTGTTCAATGTCATCGATATGTGATAATATATTGTTACACATAACAGGCATATATAATATAATATGCCTATTATGTGTAATATATTATTTCTCAGACATGCTCGGAAATGTAGGCATTCTTATACTAAAAACAAGTCACGAAGTTTGTAATTGTTGGCTCATGCATTTCTTTCTCGGCCTAGGCCAAGAATGTTGTATGAAAATTCATTCCTGGCCGCTGCTCAGCCCGATGAAACCCGAAGTTTCACGAGTCTTCACGAACGCGCTCGCCGCTGTCACAGGCGTAGTAGGCGACATTTATTGAGAAAAGCACTATACCAGCCTCGACCGGAATGAGGATTGCTGGACGCAGGACTTTATCTAGGCCTCCCTAAAGCTCGGCCTTGAAACCACTTCGTCCGGCAATCCTTCACTTCCTGGACTCTGCAGTAATGTACTATAACATTCGTTACATTTTATGTAAAACTAGCTGAGCCCGCAACTTCGTACGCATAATATTCAGTTATAGAGCGTAACTTTTTTGTTTCTAAACCGATTGGAATGAAACAAACACTAAATTTTACGGGAAATTTGCTAAAATACATCACTGAAAACAGACAAACAGACAAAAATTTAAAAACTATTTTTTTGGACCTCTGTAACATAAGTACAACGTGTAGAAATATGTAGCTTTTTTTTTTTTAAATTATAATAACCAGAAACGGCTCGCTTACATTTACAGGAATTACACATACGATAAATACAACAGTTTATTCTTCGTATTTCAACGCAGATTTTATGATTTGGTGTAGTATTTTTTGCCTTTGTCTTTGTATTAACAGAAGTCGCAATTTATGAGGTACCTAGAAACCTTATTTTTTACTTTTAAGCCTCATCGGATTTTGTATTTTTAATAACCGACGCCCGTAGCAAAAGAGGGGTTATATTAGTTTAACCTATGTATCTATCTGAGGCATCATAGCTCCCAAGCGGATGCTCCGATTGTGATTCGGTTTTTTTTTTGTTTGAAAGCTAATCGAGATAGTATCTAGCTATAATTTATGAAGATCTGTTCAGGTATTTGAAGTTCCTTGGCTCCATTGAAGGGATCGGTCTAACCTCCACAGGTTCCATAGATTTAAAAGGTGTACTGTTCATTCGGCGATGTTTCCATGACATGATACCTAACTCCACCGAATATGCCTTGTTTTGCTCATTAGAGTGTCAGGGGTTAGTTTATAATTTTGTATCATAGCTTGTATATTAGTTTTCCATCAGTCTTTTAATTAGCATATATTTGTTCAAACTACTTTGAACCATTATTGTTTCAAAGTGGGATTTACACATGAATTAAGCATGACAACTAATTCACAATAGTATTAATAAATCAACCATTAATATTAATTATCGCCAACGAAGGTAGCGCTCATGCCTTGCTCATCCTTTGTGCTCAGATGCATATATCATCTCAAACATAAGTTCTGTGTTGAGCGTCCGTTGACAGAAACGCGGGCATCACCTTAACACAGTATGTTTTCATAATTAGAACAACAATTAGGATTAATACTGGGTAAATAAATATATTAGTATATTAGTAAATAAATAAAAAAGGTGTGTGCGTCAGCTTCGACGCATGACTGCAGTTTACTCTTTTCTCGTGTCAATAGATAACTGGATTACTTTATATTATTAGTTACGAGCCCATTGGATGAGTGGTTAGGGTGCTTGCCTTAACGCTCTGTTCTAGGGTTCCCGGGTTCGATTCCCGGCAGGGACAACTTTGAAAAATGAACTTTTCAAATTTGTCTCTGGTCTGGATCTGGAAAGTAGTGGCAGGGCACACTGCGTTTCGCAGTCATTTGGGCAGCCCGTCTGGCGGCAGTAACCACCCCCTTACAGAATACCACCGTGAAATAACAGCACGTGTGCTGTTGTGTTTCGGTGAGTGAAGTAAGGGATGCCAGAGCCCATTTCCCTATCCCTTCCCAATCCCTTACCCTTAATCCTATTGTAGTCGGTAGCGCACTTGCAGCAGCTTTGGCGTTGCTTGTGTTATAGGCGATGGTAGCCACCTACCATCAAGTGGACCGTCAGCCTGTCTGCCAATCTTAACATAAAAATGTTACATTCTGCATACTCAGATGTCACGTGTTCCAACAACAGTTATATTAGTTACGTTCGGTATACACAGATGTCACTACGTTTTTAAGTTCAAATACTTCAATTTTTGCGACGACAGACGTAGCTGCGCCGGCAGGTTATAACGCCCTACTGCTCGTTTACGATTTTATTGTATGTATGTATGTTAAATATCCTATTAAATTATTGGGTTCCATAGACAGAGATACAATTTTTAAATCTTTAGATAAAGAGATGGACACAAATTTGTATGTACTTTTAATTGAATTGAATACTGTCATAATTTTCGCCACAACAATATTAGGGGACATTAATGTTTCTCGCGGGTTTAAACTGACGGTAGCGAAGCAAAATTAGGGAGAATTCTTTGATAGCGGGGACCCCGAGCGACATGGCCCGCCTTTGTAAAGATAATCAAGTAAAAAAGAGTCTTGCGAACTCTCATAACTAATTTAAACTTAATTCGGTTATCTGGAGATGTTCCGACGCTTATTCTCGAGATGCGGCAAAATTGCGCAGACGGTTTGGTCACGTTTTTTTTTTCGTCCTAAAATATCAAGTTACATTTTTAATTGGTTTATCTCAAAGAAGATGGTTCTCCCAATCTCTTTTTATATTTATAAGATATCTTTTTAATTTGAAAGTAGAAGCAATAGACGATTTCAATACAAAAAGTTTACGACACTGTTTGAATCTTCAACCGTATGATTAAAGCGACAGAGTGTAATATAAACTGACAGTTTATTCTATTTGCATTTTTTCTCAAATAACCAAGAACTATTTGAAGGTTTCATTTCGATTATCAAGAATATCGCCTGGGAGCTGGGATTTGCACTGGCCACAACTGCGCTTCCTGTGGGGCCCCTGTGGACCGACTTGGCCACCATGGCCTTTCTTGCTCCTCGGGCGCCGGTCGCCTGTCCCGCCACGCCGCCGCCCTCAACGACATCCTTAGAAGGGCGCTCGTCAGTGCCAACGTTCCCGCCGCTCTGGAGCCCCAGATTATACGGGGCGATGGCAAGCGCCCTGATGGGATGTCATTGATACCATGGAGGGTGGGCCGTGCGCTGGTTTGGGACGCGACCTGCACTGACACCCTAGCGGCTTCCTACCTGCCAGCGACCACAAAACGCGCGGGTGCAGCGGCAGATGCCCGGGAGCTCCTCAAGATCTCTAAATACAGTTGTCTCGGCGCCCAGTATCAGTTCATACTGTTTGGGGTCGAGACACTGGGGCCTTGGGGTAAGGGTGCGCTCGGGCTCCACAGGGACCTATGCAAACGTCTGAGGGAGGCAACAGGTGACCCTCGCGCTGGCGGCTTTTTCGCGCAAAGAATTGCAATTGCAATTCAGCGCGGGAATGCTGCCTGCGTGATGGGGACCCTCCCAAGGGGCCCCCGATTAGATTTTAATTTATAGTAGGAAGAAATTGTTATTTATATTTATATTAATTAGTGAATAAAATCGTTATTTTTCACTTATTTATAGAAAATAAATATTCAAGAATATTTAAAATATTCAAGAAGTCACTCGGTCCGTGGGGCGCTGCAGCAACGAGCCTCTTCGAAGATATTTCGAAGAGGCTTATATTTAAATAACTTTATATAATACTATCTGAACACGGCCACGCTTCGCTGCGGCCCATACGGCGGCGGCCTAGTGCGTATGGTACTGGACACTGCTTATATGTAATACTATTTATCGTAGCGTGATGTTATATAGCCTATAGCTTTCCTCGATAATTGGACTATTCAAAACAAAAATAATTTTTCAATCCGAACCAGTAGTTCCTGAGATTAGTGCGTTCAAACAAACAAACAAACAAACTCTTCAGCTTTATAATATTAAGTATAGATTAGTGGAATTAATCGCTCTTGACTGAATGGTATGGTAATTGTACCGTTGGGTGCATTTTATTTTATACGATTTGCAATTGAAAATTTATAAAACAGCAACGATTTTTTTAAATATTATTAAAGGAGACAGACGGTCCACTTGATGGTAGGTGGCTACCGTCGCCTAAGGACACAAGCAAAACCAGGAGGAGTGCATCCACTCCTCCTGGTCTGATTTCTCTATCCTTTGGCAGTGCACTTGGAACACCTGTGGCGATGGTAGCTACTTACCTTCAAGTGGACCGCTTGACTGCTTGAGATCTTTATCCAAAAACTAAAAAGCATACTTAAAATTACTACTAATAGTAATAAAGTACTAGAGGTGAGTTTAATTTATATTTATATCTTCAATACATGTAATAAAATCGTAAACGAGCCGTGTCTGTACATTAAAGATTTAAAAAAAAAAAAAAAAAAAAAAAAACAATTTGTACACATAGTACTTATGTTACAGAGGTCAAAAAAAATTCAAAAAGAGTCAGAAAAAAAAATTGTCTGTTTGTATGTGCGTTTGTGTACGCTCTGAAACGTCTTAACCGATTTGAATGCGGTTTTCACTGATATATTGTAGCAAGCTTCCCGTAACATTTAGCATTAATTTGCTTCATTCTAATCGGTTTACAAACAAAAGTTACGTGCTATACCGAATGCCATGCTTACGAATTTGCGTGCTCAGCTAGTTATTAAATAAATTCATCACTTTTAACACTCGGAGACACGTGGGTATGTGGTTTCTTAACATGGTGACAGGTCCAGGTTCTATTGAAATGTTTCATGTTTGTGTGTCTTCAGCTATTTTACTGATGAGGTTCGGAAAATATATTTCCCTTAGTTTTACTTTACAAGCATTTGGTCTTGTGGCGTAAAACTGGAGGTTTCATTTCTCAGATACCTTGTAAACGTCTTTTGAAGTAACACGTAGCGTAACGTTGTTTCTTCATTCCGTTTTTCTATTAAGAATAACGGTGCACGTTACAAACTCCATTTCAATAGAACACTCTTTAACAATTGCAGCAAAGAATTTCATTTATAAGTACTCTAATGGAAAAATAAATAAAACAAAAGTATTCACGGCGCTGTTGGAAATGATATTAAAGTTTTCAGAAATATTTGCATCCAGACTGAAGGAAAATCACGCAAATGCATACGTAAAGGTCTATATTATAGATTTTAAATACTATATGTACTTTTTTTATTAAAGATGGGTTTGCTCTTGACCAGCATCTATCCATGTGGGAAGGATGAGGCCGACGATGGAGCGAGCTCACCCAGAAGATGCCTATTCACTCGAACCTTGAAAAGATTTGGGTTGTATGAGCTCGGAAATACAGACGCCGGCAATACTCTGCAATTAAAAGTTCAGCTTGTCTTGAATTTAAGTTTTTGATTTCATATACCTATTACCTAATTTCTCTTTCTTGTTATAAAAATTAACCAATCAGGCAAAACAATGAAGTCAAAATCATGATGCATTTGTGGTCATATCATAACAAAACAGCTGCATTGGCATAAGACAATGATTGCCCACAAATGACGTCACGCACTGTGATTGGTGTTTCAGTATAGATTAAAAATATTGTAAATAATAAAATTTTATTTCTTCATTTAAAAATATTTAAATGAATTATATTAAATTATTATTCGATAAATATTCGATATATATTTTCTTTCTAAGTACATTTTAGATTTTAATCTGATTACTGTCCGATCCCCTATTGTAGAAGAAATATATATATTATGTGTTGTCAAAATCGAGAATGCGTCTTCAGAAATATATTTTTACATTTGGCTTTGTTCGCATTCCAGTAGAATAAATAATATGTAATAGAATAAATCTAATATATAAAATTCTCGTGTCACAGTGTTTGTAACAAAACTCCTCTGAAACGGCTGGACCGATTTTCATGATTTTTTTTGTACATTTGGTAGGTATCAGAATAGGTAGTAAATTATTTTTCACCCTCCTACCCCCACCCTCCATTTTTTAATCGCAATTTTAGTATTTTTGTATGAACAATATCCAAATAGTTTAACCGTCGTTGATTGGCGTGAAGTGTCGCGTCACTTTGACATATGGTTTGAAAATAAAATTGGACCCGATAGGTGGCGCCACAATCGGGTTACGGCACTATTTTCGGGTTCTGGCAGGACAACGTCTGCTGGGTCAGCTAATAATATATAAAAGCATCAGTTTCAATGATCAATTTCAAAACCTCAGACCGACAAAAACTATAGACAGAACAATACACACTCTTAAGTGAGGCAGGTAATAGGAAGACGAATCTGCAATAGGGTGACAGCCGCTCTGAACGCGCCGCTTCAACTTCCTTTTTCCTATCCCTTTCCTTGTCCCGTGCACGACCGTCCAGCGAGGCAAAGGGAGAAGGAAGATGGCTCCGATGCGCCTGCGTCCGATACATCGCGACGGGGTGGGGGCCATTGTGAGTTGGTTGAATGGGTGAACCGCGTCCCGCACCGCTAACCATTATAAATAAAAACAATAACATTTTGTGCATGTGTTCGAAAGTGAAGCAGTTGTCAGCCACTGTCGGAGATTGGAGTGATCCTGGCCAGGCTCCCAAAGACCAAGTCCGCAAGGTACGTGTTGTGCACAATTGTTAATCCGCCCCGCTAATCCTACCGCCCGCACATTCATAAATTATTAAACACGCTCCATAGTCTGACGCGAATAGTTGATACACCTAACTATATTTTTTGTTTAATAAATATTATAATAATTAATTGGGATAAAAGCTGTTAGTGGTTAAAATTTTTAACTGCATACACAAATGCATGGCCACTATACGACAAGTAGGGTTATGTACACATCTTCAGCGAACCGGCTTCACTTTTTAAAACGTTTTTGTTCTATAGTTTTTTTGGCCTGAGTTCAAAACAATCAGTTAAGAGCTAGATTAGATATAATACATCATTTAAAATTAATATCATATATCATTTTAAATGCTAAGGAACCGAGTTCTTTGGAAACATATGAAGCAATTCAAAAGAAAATTATTTTTATTTAATAAATTAATTGCCTTGAAAGTACCGACGTCAATTTTTTATTTTTTTATTTTTGTTTGCGTTTGTGCATACCCATCTCGGAAACAGCTTAACCGATTTGAATTCGGTTTTCACTGATGTATTGTAGCAAGATTTCTGTACCACTTAGTGTTTGTTTCATTCCAGTCGGTATAAAAACAAAAATATTATACCTAATACCAAAATACCAAGCGTAATCACAAATTAATAAAAAATCAAACAACGTCAGGTAAAAGAACGCTAAGCTAACAAGCCTGTTAGATGCAATTAAATAAACAGACAAACCAACATTGCGCTTTTAACATAATGACCTGCCACATTGATTGATATTGCCCAAATAACTGATGACGTAATATTGTACGTCTTGAGCGCTCTGGGAAAATGAGAAAATTGTTGGAAATGTTTCCGTGGGGCCGTTGTTTATTTTATTAGTGGCTACGCCATTGCTCCCCTTGTCTCAAATTATCTTTGTCCCGAGGTACAACATGTCACTATAATGTGAGTGAGCTTGAAATAATTTGATTATGATTTTTTTAATGTTAGGTTAGGAAGGGATAGGATTAGGAAAGAATAGGGCTTCCGTATCCCTTTACTCACTGACAAAAATACAAACATGCTGTGCAATTTGTGCGAAACGCATTGTGCCCTGTCACTACTTTTCTTTTAATGTTAAAATCGGCAGACAGGCTGACGGTCCACTTGGTGGTAGGTGGCTACCGACGCCTATAACATTAGCAATGCCACAGGTGCTGCAAGTTAGTTAGAATATCAATAAATTTATTTGATACTTTGATTAAGTTGGGTTACACAATAGTCGCGTGTCTAAGAAAACTAGCAAATTTATAGTGATTTGATGAGTGGGACATAGTACATGTCCACGTGTAAGCTAATTATTTATGTCTTTCATAGTAGAGATTATTCTCAAGTTTGTAATTAAAAAGAGCACCTGGTGTGGTTTCTTACCGTCTTTCTTGTTCATAGAATAAAGTATTCAAAGGACATCATTCAAAACCAGGCCATTTTTTTTATTTTAACTTACATTTTGGAGATTTTGGTAATAAAATACTTTCTTAATTTCAGTAATTTCCTGTGAATATTTCAGATTTTGTAAACGAGGACAACATTTCAAATTAAATATCTATGAAACCCCATAACCAAATTACAAAATATTTCCTCCTGTAAAATCTATATACAATTTCTTCTTACCTAATTGGCCCGATCTCCATACAAAACAGATTGATCTCCTTTGATTGAACACAAATTTTGTTTCACGCATTAAACATTATTTTTTGCTATGAATTTAATAGTACGCATTGGCACAACCTTTGTTATGGTCACAGGTCTAACCATACTTACGTCATACATGTTCGAGCCTGCAAACTGAAGCGAGTTCGCCGAACGTTGCTCTACGCAAGTACCTTCGTTGCCTGACTGAATGACGTAAGTATGGTTAGACTGTGTTATGGTTCTTTAAGAGGGCGCTTTCCAACTCGAACAGCTTACTTATTCCATACTACATAATTCCATGATTACTCATTAATTATAGGTCGTAGCAATACATAAAAAAACATGACATTTCTAGGACATAATATAAAGGTTTGCATCGCAACAAAAAACTGAAATTGTATCTTAAGAAAATTGTATCTTAAATGCGTATCTTTAAGAAGTGGCCCCACGTTGGGCGCCACTTTGTAACCGCGAAACCTCTGCGGGGCGTTAGGGCTCCGCAGGCGTTCCAACCGTTACTCACCGACTGAAACTCAGGGGCAGACACTACACGAGACCTGTGTTATTCTCGAGGGCGCCAACTACTTGGGGTGAACTTAGACAAAGGAAAGCCAAGACTTCAACCACACAACACTATATTTACTAAAATAACTTACAATTAATATATGAAGATACACACGAAAAATATATATATACAAAGGAGAAACAATTTTGAAAGTAATCTGTCGTGATCTTCCTCGCTGAAGGCGGGGATGCTCTTATACACTCACTTGAAAGACACCAAGTAGCTCACAGACCACGCCGAAGTGATGCCACGTGGCCTGGTGGCGCGGCGAAGGGAGATGTCGAGACACCTCTCGACACGTGGATGTCGTCGCCTCCGACTGCGACGCAGCTATAGTCCAAACCAGGGGTGGCTTGGACTGCAGGAAGGCGAGATCGACCCAGGAGCCGCAGGACGAATCGCACGCACGTGTGCGGATGGACCGATTCCCTCTTATATATTTATTTGACGCTTGCCAGATACTTTTACTGTCGACGGTCAATACTTATATGTATCCGCGACCTAACGGCTAAAAAGCCATAAATATATTTATATACGACCGCGTGGTAAGTGGAAACACTAGACGGTTCGTTAAGTCTTAGAGAAATCGTAAAGTCCCTCGAGCTCCTCTTCTTCCAAACGCCGGGTGCCAAGAGACCGCGTGGCCGCTGCCACTGTCCCTACATAGCTCGGCCGGAAGTCGTGCCACTTCCTATGGCCGACATAAAAATTAACCAATCCCATAGCTTCCTCGCTCGTGCATCGGTCTAATCCTTCCTCGTCGAGCCGACATCGACAGATGTCGCCTCATAATGGTGTGTCGGGCAATCGTGCGCCAGTCAACAACGTTTCAAGGTGGTTACACCGTCATGCGGTAGATGGCGGTTATAATCACAATCTATTATAAATTTATTACCAATTAATGTTAATTTCTCTTAATGTGCCAAAAATTTACGTTACAAAATTAATTTTATATCTAGTATAATTAATTTCTAAAATGTGCAGAATTTGTGACATTTTCGCGGGTTGACTTCTTGTAATTACTGACTAAAATCGAAAAATGTTCTTCGATGGAAACATCCTACCTATAATGTACATTTGAAATTGGGATGTCAATAGCTACCATCTATAAAGGTCTTTCTAAAATATTGGAATTGCTGGCGTATGCTTTATTATTTTCCCGAGTTGAATAAGTGGCGCTAATGTGTTGCGTCGCATTCTGTCTTCGGTTATTCGCACTATAATAAGTTGAGACAACAAATTCTTCCAAATACCTATTACTGAGTTCCCACGCTCGTACGGCGCCACCTTAAATCTTTGTTATAATACAGTACACAATACAGTATGTTGCAAAAATCACATCCCTTCGAAACAATTTTCAAATTTGTTTACAAATACAAATAAAATCGGCACCCGAAGGGGAATAAGGTCGTACGAAAAACAGTGTAAGCAATCCTGCCGCGGAAAAAAATTGGGGAAAAAAAATAGAATAAATTCGACAACAGGCTGACGTTGAGCGGACTCCGCGATTTTCGATATTGCACGAAAAACGAATGACCCGGGGTGATATTTTCCAACGAGAGCGAGCAATAAGTTTGTTCCGCTCCCTCAGAGTCGACTCAATGGATCCACTGGATGGAACCCGTGGGCGCGTATTCGACATCTCGAAACGAAAGTGTTTGATTCGTCAAATTTGTCATACCTATCGGTTCTCCCTTCTCTCATAGATTCCTAGCTAAATTAAATTTTTCACGAGTGCCGTCCAACACTTGATTGGATTTCTGTAACTCGCAAAGAATCTTTGAAATCATGCTATAGTTGTCAGCGTCTTCGTTGCAAAAAAGATTTAGATTTAAAGCCACATCGGATTCCTTTGTCACTTTTAAAATTTAGAGTGTGAACAGATGTTTACAGAACTTGAAAATGTTGACGAGCCCGTTAGGGTGTTTGCCTTAACGCTCTGTTCTAGAGTTCCCGGGTTCGATTCCCGGCAGGGTCAACTTTGAAAAATGAACTTTTCATTGGTTTCGGAACTTTTCATAGCACGCAGGATATGAGACTAATATATTACCTACTTCATTATATTTTGTTTTATAACATTTCTTCATAAAATAATCAATTATTTCTTAAAGTGAGGTTTCATCTTTTTTTCTTCTTTTTAGGGTTGCGTACGTCCGAATAAAAAAACGGAACCCTTATAGGATCACTCGTGTGTCCGTCTGTCCGTCGCTCACAGTCAATTATCTCGGAATCTACTAGACCGATTAAGTTGAAATTTAATACACATATCAATTTCTGTGACCCAAACGCAGAGGTGTGACGTGAATAGATGAAATCTGTATATGAGAGGTCATTTTTGGGGGAATGGTGCTAAATTTTTTTTTTTTTTTTAACTGCATCGTGTGACATATCAAATAGAAGGTCTTGTTGTGAAGATCTGAAATGTATTTTTTTTGTAATTTTAAAATAAATAGTTTCCAAGTTATTCAAGAAAATAGACGAAAATTACTGAACCTTAAAATTTTGAAAAATGAAACAACTTTGGCTCTGGTCTGGTTCTGGAAAGTAGTGGCAGGGCACACTGCGTTTCGCAGTCATTAGGGAGACTCGTCTGGCGGCAGAAGACCACTGTGAAATAACAGCACGTGTGCTGTTGTGTTTCGGTGAGTGAGTAAGGGAGTCCATTTTTCTGCACTTGTAGCAGATGTGGCGTTGCTAGTGTTACTTATTTACTTATTTTACTTCCTTATAATAATAAAGAGCAAAGATTTGTATGTTTGTAATGAATAAACCCAAAGACTACTGGACCGATTTTAAAAATTCTTTCACCTATAGAAAGCTACATTATCAGCGAGTAACATAGGCTACTCATCCTCCCCCATCTCCTCCTTTTACCCCCTCCATACAAATGTATGTTTGTAATGAATGAACTCAAAGACTACTGGACCGATTTTAAAAATTCTTTCACCTATATAAAGCTAGATTATCAGCGAGTAACATAGGCTACTCACTCACCCTCCCTCCATACAAATATTTTATAAAGAGACGCGTGCAACAGCTAGTCTTTTAATAAAGTTATAGCACCGTTGAATGATAAATGAGTAAATAAAGTATAAAACGTTAAGAGTTTTCCGCACTACGACAAAACATTTTCGGAGGTATATGATTTTTTACTTAGAAAATACGCTCACGACCCCGAATAAATCATACGTCCCACCCAACCGATGGTAGCCACGCCCCTTCCCGACTAGTTTCAAAGAAAACTGGTTCTTATGTTTACAACATAGAGTTTACATTTCAACAGAAATAGCATTCCCGAATTTCAATGGTTTGTTTACGATCTTGTTTAGGTTTTCTGGAAAACTCGTAATACATTGAGGCGTTTGGCGTCAAGTATAAATAAGAAAGCAGGCGGGCGAGGCGAGGAGTTGCGCTATAACAAGTGATTCGAAAGCGACTCTTCGGAGCTTTTGCGAAGTTATCTGCGACAGCTAACCGGCGACACATTAAGGGAACCATTAACGACTTTTGGCAAGTTTAAAGTTTTCATCAGACAATCTCATAATATAGTTTTTAATTAGCTATCACTCGTAGGGTATAGTGCCTTTTTTACAAGAGGAATCCATTATGGAAACCCACCGGCCTGAGGACAGACCGGTGGGTTATGTCGGACTCCTGCCCCGAGATGATAGTGGGGTAAACCTACCGACTAAAACCTCTTGGCGTCCTCCTCGTCCGCTATTGGTAAAGTTGCGAGGTCGGACTAACACTCTTCCGCAGAGAGTTTAGTGCCCTAGAAATAAGTGTGTAATTTTTAAATACTGTCTTTAAATAACTTTTTTAAA
Organism: Bembecia ichneumoniformis; assembly: GCA_910589475.2. NCBI lineage: Eukaryota > Metazoa > Arthropoda > Insecta > Lepidoptera > Sesiidae > Bembecia > Bembecia ichneumoniformis. The sequence goes on along the minus strand of OU342537.1, from coordinate 1,284,491 downwards.
TACATGGAATTTTATTTCAAATCACCGAAGAACATGTTCGCTGTAAAATTGTGTGCAAGGTTTTTTTAAAAAAATGTTTCAATTCTACATCCAACTTCATTAGAAGGTCAGAACTAAGTAACTTGCTTAAAAATGCTATGAAAATGCTAATTCGGAGCGCTTAATTGAATGTCGCTATCAATCAATCTATTAATTTTAGTACTAAAGGACTCGTTTTATAGCCCTTTAATTCTATAGTTATATCAGGATATGGCCTAGGGATGTGCAATTTTTTTTTATTAGTTCAACCTACCCATTAAATAACTAATTTCCAAACATCATTAGTAACTCTAACAATAAAATTTATAATATTCGTTGATGTTATACAATATTGAAAATGTTACATTTAATAGGCTTTATTTTACGATTTGTCCCCAGCGGTAATATTTTTAATAAATTCGAGGCTGAATGTTCAATACTTTGCGCTGAAGCGAATACGTGCTCCTATAGAGTTAGGATACGTGGTTGACGAAGGTCCGGTCCCTTCCAACGGCCTCCGCAAAAACTGTCCCAATTACAAATGCCCGAGCTTGAGACTTAATTAGGAGAATTTATTGTGTTACGTGTAATTTGCGACCTACCGGCTGATTTTTCTACCACTCGCCGACTTATTCATTTCACTATCCTCATGAATTATACTTACTATACCTATAGTGTCATGTAAAACTTGATCAATATTTAACGATGAAATGCTCAATTTACTTGTGTCAGAGTTGTTAACTTAATTGACTAATGTTGGCTCATAGTTTCTCATATTGAGGAGAGGTGTGCACTCAGAGTTACATTTACTTGAACCTACTTAGAATTATTAGGATTAAAGAATTATTAGAAAACTTAGAATTATTTACAATTATTATTAAATTAAAGTTAACATTTACTCATAAAAATTAAATGATGATAATTAAGGAAAATATTGTTTAAAACGGGATAAGTGCGAGTTGAACTCGCGTGAAGAGGGTTCCGTACGATGTTACCTATCCGCACAATATTGAGTGATTTACCATGTTATTTTAATATCATGGACGTCTTATAGGTTTTCCTATAATCTATAAGTAGAAACAAATTTTTGTATTTTTTTCAAAGTTTTAGGTTCAGTAGTTTTGGAGATGGGGGGGGGGGGGAGAATGGTCGGACAGACGGACACGCGAGTGATCCTATAAGGGTTCCGTTTTTTTATTCGGAAGTACGGAACGCTAAAAATTGTGAGAAGGATTGAATTTGGATTCAATTAGTACCAGTCTTAAAGTATTTAGGCATACCTGCCCTGGGTATCCCAATGGGGTACCAACCAGATTCTTTGTCCTAATGGACTGACAAGAATCTGGTTGGATTTAACGCCACCAAAACGCAAGCGTGTTTGTACTCTGTGAAAAGGAGCCCTTTCGAGTTTTGCTCCAACTTTCCGAGGTGCATCCGTACCTACATGACTAGATGCTGGCCAAGAGCAAACCCATCTTTAATAAATAAAAAAAGTTTATTTGCACCTTTTCCTTTATGAGTCAACGCCTAAATTAATGGCGACCTAGTATTCTCCTTTCCGCATTTGATTTCGAGGTCATCCATACCCACCTAAGTGTTGCTGTTGCCTAAACTTTATTTTCTTTCTTTTCTACCACCGTGATATCACCATCTCTGCAAGTAGACCATACCTGTTACAGATTGACGGCACTTTACAGGTTTTCGAAAACCCCTAGTCTTCATGGGCATTCACAATGTTTTCTCTCACAATTGGAAAAGAATGTAATCATCATTTCTGATTCATTTTTCTGGGCCGCCAAAGTTTTTGTCTAATATTTAACTGCCACTCAATCTATATACATAAAAATGAATCCCCATTTCCCTTGGTCACGGCATCACGCGTGAACGGGTAGACCGATTTTAATTTGGTTTTCACTAATGGAAAGAGGAATAAACGGGGAATGTTCTTATATATAAAAATTGCACCCCGGGCGAAGCCGGGGGCGGAACGCTAGTTTAATAATAAAAACGCTTGTCTTCAATAATTGAATAGTAGCAGCGTCTAAACATCCTTTAATCGTCAGCCGGCAAATTGGTTCCGGCGATAATTTCAAATGTAAATTGTCAATTTGGGTAACACGTCGATTTCTAGTTCGTGTTATGTATAATTTATACAACTGTTCAATATTCAATAGATGGTGCTTTGCGAGCAATGAGCCGCTGAAATTATTGCTTTTATATCAGTTTCGTGTCGATAACGTGGTTAGGATAATTTACTCATTTTATTTTTATGTGATTTGAATCAGTTTTAGCTATAATTGTCATATAACAGCTTTTCAAATAAACATTTTATTAAATTTTATTGTTAATTTTGTTTAATGATAACTCAGTTAATAATTATATTGTTAAGTAGTGTCAGGGGTGTCAGGGAATACTGCGTTTGAAGTCATAAATTGGGCAGCTCGGCTGTCGGCAGTTACCACCCTCTTATAAGACCACCGTGGTATAACAGCTTGTGTGTTGCTCTGTTTAAATGAATGTGTAAGGGGTGCCCACTGCCTTATCCCTTCCAAATACATTGTTACGGTTGGCCATAGAAACTTCTGGAACGCGAGTTGGCGTTGAGGGCATCATACGTAGTATATAATACTTCCATGAGGGCATCGAACATTTGCGTACAAGAGTAATGTTTACTAATAGAGTCCCTTCAAACAAGTGTAAAAGGAAATTAGTCTTTACGGTTACGACATAGGGTTCATATTCCAAGAACCGAATCACTGTTTTAGAACTGATAGAATAACCGACGCCCGATATTTACTATATAGGTTGAAACTTCGAGAACTTTCTAAGACTTCTGCGTTTGCGAGAATATAAAAACGGGAACGGACGCTCGAGGGGCAATGTGCTACGATACGCGATAAGGAAGCGACAATTGAGGGCTTTTGCGAAGACATCTGCGACAGTGAGTTAACGATACATCAAACGAATTAGCGAGTTTAACGTTTAACCGAGAAGCCTTCAAATATTTGGAAAAAATCTTTTTTGCAGGAATAAATCAACTCCTTTCACCCTTACCCAGCATTTTTACTCACCCCGCACATAACAGTATTCTTGCTAAGCTCTGCACAGCCCACTTGCAATACATGTCATAACTGCCTGCCATCATGTGAACCATTAGCCTTCTTGCACAAATATTATAAAAATGTTATAAACGCAATAGTTTGTGAGAATGTCTGTAACTCATTCACTGAATAACTACTGAACGGGTTTTGTTGAATATTTATTGTAATTTTCAGTATTATGCCAGTAAATATACAGCATAAGCTATAAGTAATAAGTATATTGAGATACGCGTACGTAGTTGCGAGCAATAGAACACAACATTGAAGAAAATAACATGATATCTTAGACAACAAAATAAGAAAGTATAATAAAATGTCGGTGGGAACGTCTTTAAGTATACCAACATTGTTCATTTATAAATTCTTTATGAAATATGAAATATGAGAAACTACTAAAAATAATTTATAATAACAACGAGGATGTCGAAAATGAAGCAACTCTATCTACAGAGTGGTTTCGTAATAGTTTTGCTGACTGCAAAAAATTAATAACATATTCCATCCGTGTATTAAAACCGTAAAGAAAGAAATGAACTACCGAAATCCGCACTAAAATTCTGCAGAACAAGATGCGAGGAATTCCCAGGATTATAAGAAACTGTATTCACTACTGGTGCTGTGCAGAGAATACGTAAAATAAGCTTTACAATTTTGCTCTAAGGCGTATGCCACACCCTTAACTAAGGGTAAACTGTAACTAAGTTATGTGGGTTAGCTAACGAGTTCAGCCACTGTCAGAACTAAACTAAACAATGAGGATGAAATATTTGGCAACTAACGTGATGTGGCCAAGACAATGATTTCTGCATCTAAAGGATCACCTTACGATGATCTTTAGGAGTGATACTTTCGTCAGACTTCCTAGTTTATCAGTGAATAACGCAGTGTGGCCCGCCATTTCTAAAACCTCAGAAATACTAAAATACTCCAAAAATTAATAATATTTTAAAAAGAATAATATTAATATATTAATATTATTGGACGGGCTGACGGACCACTTGATGGTAGATGGCTACCGTCGCCAATAACACAAGCAACGCCACAGGTGCTACAAGTAGGGTTAAGGATAAGAGATTGGGAGGAGATAAGGAAATGAGCTTTGGCATCCCTTACTCACTCACCGAAACACAACAGCACATGTGCTGTTATTTCACGGTGGTCTTCTGTAAGGGGGTTGTTGCTGCCGCCAAATGACTGCGAAACGCAGTGTGCCCTGCCACTACTTTTCAGATCCAGACCAGAGCTAAATTTGAAAAGTTCATTTTTCAGAGTTGTCCCTGCCGGGAATCTAACCCGGGAACCGTAGAACAGAGTGTTAAGGCAAGAACTCTAACCACTCATCCAACGGGCTCGTCAAGTATCCAACAGTACACGTAAAAATGTTCTAGAAGCGTATAAATGACACATAATAGAAATTGAGATCTTCAATAGAATTGTCAGAATGACTATAATATTAATGACTAATATTATTATTAATATATTAGAATGACTATATATTAAGCTTTTGGTCGCGACTTCGTCCGCGTATCTTGAGAAATTAATTATTAATCGCTGATAATGTAGCTTTCTATAGATAAAAGAATTTTTAAAATCGGTCCAGTAGTTTTTGATAAAGTGCCCACAGTTCGGATGAGTAGAAACTTTATCCCACGGACGCGCGAACTTTGGAACAATCTCCCTTCTAAGGTGTTCCCATCTAGCTACAATATGGGCTTCTTCAAGCGAGCAGTAAACAAATTCCTTCAAGGTCATTCCTGCAAGGCAGCGCACACGTACCCCCCCTGGTGTTACTTGTGTCCTTAGGCGACGGTATAGCCACCTACCATCAAGTGGACCGTCAGCCTGTCTGCCACCTTTAATAATATAAAAAAAAGTTTATTTATTAAAAACATACAAAATACACACATACAAATCTTTTCTCTTTATAATATAAGCATAGAAATATTTTCGGTTTTATGTTCAAAATTGATCATTCAACCAATGTAGGTAAGCTATTAGAATGAAAACGTGTGCAAGAATTTTCTATACCGAAACACATTATTTTTTATTACCGCCTTATTCCGTTGGCATCTTCCCCTTATTCCTTGCGATACTAAAATTTTACTCAGGGCAACGAAGACTACTCGTACGATTTCGGACTATTCTGTTAAGGTTAACCAATTTCAAATGAAACATTTTATTTTTATTATTGAACATTTGGACTGTTTTATATCTTCATGAGGTATCTTAGGACTTAAGATCTTTTCAGATCAACATTATTAGTGGTTAGACCTTTGGTTGAGTGATGATGACCTGAAACATCTTTGAGAGCCTCTAAATCAATAATTTCCATGAAATAAGTGTCACGTATGTTGAGATTGTTATCAATATTCTTCTTCTTAAAATGCCTCTCCATTATTGGATGGCAGTTTACTCTGGCCTGTCCTGGAAATCGGTTCTGAAGATATCGGTTCATTCTCTGTTGTTACGTATCCAGGATTTTTTCCACCTTCCAGAGCGCCGTCTCTCTTCTACTTTGCCATCAGTTTACTCAGTTAGTTTTTTAGTTATTAATTTTATCATTTAAATAAACTGCTTTTGGAAAGAAAATTATAAATTTTCATATGAAAAAGTCGATCATCAAAATTGTTTTACTTTAACATTTTATGTTGGTTCTGCAACGGTCTTATTTATCTCTTCGCCCAGTGGCATGGTGTTAAGCATTTCTTTAGGAATTTTGAAGTAAAATTTGTGTATATTTGTTAGAAAATATCCGAACTGTTTTGTCGAAAATAACGAAATAGGAACCAAAATAACTAGACAAGGTAATTTATTGCAAAGACCAAAATGTAGATTAGAACTATTTAATAGAAATGTTTATGTTATGGCAATTAAAACATACAATAAACCACCTAATAATATAAAAGAATTGCCGGATCCTAAATTTACAAGAACATTAACAAAATGGTTATTAGATTGTTGTTATTATGATGTTAAAGAATTTTATAATAAGAAACATTAATTCCTTTATTAATATATTAGTTTACAAACAATTAAACACAAATATTTGCATGCCCTTGGCGGGTAGAACACACTTTGTACTGTAACTGCTGTATACAAATTAAAATCCTGTAAACATGTGTTCGCGCAAATAAAGATTTATTTTATTTTATTTTTTATTATTATTAAAAATCTAGTGCAGTTACGTCATAAAATATTTTAGAATGTAATTTTGTTTAATGCTTACTGCTTAAAATAAAAATTTAAAAAATGCTTTAAAAACAGAAATAATAATGCCCCTGCGTGCGATTCCTAGGAGCTCGCCACGTGCGACCCATAGATCCATTCGCTATAGATTCATGATGGAGTCTATTATATTATGAGCTTTAAAAAACACTTAAATAAATGGATCTAATGAGAATTTACTACCAAAAGTTTTGAATATAAAAACATACCTTCTATAAATAACATCCCCAAAATGAAGATAAGTTTAGTAAAGGAAATATATGGTTTTCTTAGATGGATAAGCAAAAGTGATAAGTATTATTATTTATTTACTTACTTAACTTATATACCTATCAACAGTAACCTAACAACAGGGCGGTAGGTCCAGGCTGCTTCTGACAGGTTCTGTTGAAAAAATTGGGAGCAGGTCTTTGTCCAGCAGTTGACGTCCTATGTCTGAGATGATGATGAACCTAAAAAGTCCATACTCTTCTCTAAAAATTGCCCAATCCTAAATAACCCTTTTGCGAGATGCATTTATGCAAATAAGATGCCATCGTCATCTGGGTTTCAAACCTTTCCAATTATGAAGACGAGTTCAATAAAACTTGTGCTGCGGTATACGTAGAAGACTAATAAATCTTCAAAGATATGTGAATTGGGTAACGTAAAAACACTAAGATTGATAGGTTAAATTGTACTTTATGTCACATTATTATAAAGTGTAAATAACAATGTTAAATTTTAATTATATGTCTTTTGAATTTGTCATAATGATTATGAGTATTTAATAAGTTTAATTGCCTCATAGAAGGAAAGTCCTTATTGTCTTTATTAAAATTTTCAATCGGTATCGCAACAGTTTTCTTTTGTGGTGAAAATGCGAGCTCTTAGCAGCGCAAGTTGAACTTCTTTGAATATTCTCTTGTTTTAGTTTTAAATGGGAAATGTCTTCGTTAATAGCGACTGTACTTTCCAATTGCTTTTTGTTTAACAAAGTCATATAGATTTAGAATTTAGATATTAAAATCCGTATCTACAAAACTAAACTAACTAAACTAAACATATATTTTAATTATATTGTATTTTTTTATCAACCTAATTACTTTGTCATATTGTTACGCCTTTTTCTCGCGTCAGGCGCGGACAGGCGAATAATAATAAAAAAAGGAAATAAAAATAAAAATAGTCTCTGGTAAAAAAAATATTTATTGGAAATAAAAAAAACCAGAAGTAGGTACTAAAATTATACAATAAAAAAAGTTATATGAAATATAAAAAAAATATGTACCAGGTACTTTGTGGAGAATCTTACCACCGAAGGAAAGCCGTCGATACCAAAAATAATTAACCGATTGAATTTAGGCCGAAAAAAGAAAATGAAAAATCAAATTTGTCCAAACTTGGGGCCGTTGGGGACCAACGAAGACCGGCGGATTTGCTCGGCCGACACTCTGAGGGGACGTCACGTACGTTTCACAACCAGGGCGTGCGGATTCGCTCGGTCTTCGAAGTACGGCGCTTACGGTGAAAAGTAGATCAGATGGTAGTGGAAGCACAGAATAAATAATAGTACTAGCGTACAGAAGTTGCACTCCTTTCACATTCAATACGAGCGGCCTTAGGCAATTGTATCACAGAACACACGGAGTGACAGAGGCCTGGTGGAAGCCAAATGATATGCAAAAAATAACCTCGCTCATTTCCAACGAGATTTTTTAGCACTATTATTAAAATATGAGGTGATTTTGACCTAAGATTGTTCCGATCTTAACTGATTTTAAATATAAGAATTTACATGTCCTTATATCGACGACGACCTAGGTCAGGGTGTTCCAGGCAAATGCCTATTGATAAAGTACACAGAATAAACTACTTACGTAACACAGACTCGCTGAACCCGGAACGACTTGGTAGCAAGTCTGAAACTTACTAAGCTTTACACAGACAACTCCGATTTATCCCGCTTTTCAATGGGGTAAAAAACTGACTTTTGCTCACTTCAGATGGCAGCACTGTTGGGAGTAACTGTCATTTTCCATAGTAATTTTGGAAAGAAACAAAAATCATTGAATTTATTTAATTAACATGACGCTTATGTTCAGCTTTGGATTGTAAAACTCCCTAAAGATTTCAAAGAAGCAGACTAAATATTCGAGGTTATGTGCAATAGATGCTTTTCTTTTCCGCAACTGTTCTTTTAACTGCCTACCACTCCATGTCGAATGCATTTTTGTAGAAATAAATACAGGGATCCAAAAACGCAATATGGCGGCAATTAGGATCACTGAGGGATCTGTGGCGCCACCTACGATTAGCTTTCAGTTTTTAACCCCATTGGACTATCTACAAACAACTCTTGTATCGATGGCTCCTACAGGCAACTACCAAAACCTGTCAGCTGTTCGACTTGACTGAAGGGAAAAATATTAATGTAACGGTATTCAGCCCCATACAAAATATTTGTATGGGATAATCGACCTTATCTATATAGGAATAGGGGATCGGACAGTAATCAGATTAAAATCTAAAATGTACTTAGAAAGAAAATATATAATTTTTTACGATTATTTATCGAATAATAATTTAATATAATTCATTTAAATATTTTTAAATGAAGAAATAAAATGTTATTATTTACAATATTTTTAATCTATACTGAAACACCGATCACAGTGCGTGACGTCATTTGTGGGCAATCATTGTCTTATGCTAATGCAGCTGTTTTGTTATGATATGACCACAAATGACGTTACGCGCTCTCAGATGAACTATCGTGGCGTTTTGGCGGCATTTTCAAACAAACAATATTAAAACATGATTTTGAGTACCTAAAAGGCTATAAATAAATAAAATAGTATTTTTTATGGGAATAAATATCCATGAAGATTAATTTAAAACACTTTCCGAAAATTTGTCCGACCCCCTATTGTTTTCAGAATGCTATTGTTACTGCCACGCATCCTGTGCCATAAGGATGCCACCTTCTTCCATCTTATGGCATAAAAATCATCGGTATCATATTGGCAAACATTTCTGATCCACTACAATAGCGTAGCTGTCTAAACAACATCCTGAAGGCATTATTATACTGCATGCGCAGAGCAGTCACCCACAGTCACTGCTCGTGTAAAAGACTTGGCAGAATGCTTTAAAAACGTAATTTTAACTTGATTATTAATTTAAGTGTACGTTTAAATTTTAACAGTTTCTTTTAATTGATCGAGTGACCGTGTCTGTCTCAAAAGAAATCAGCATGTAGTAGATTTAACGTAGGCGTGCTTAACGTGGGCGCCGATGATATAATTTGCGGTCAGTCTGGTAGCAATAATCACCCTCTCATTACTGCGAGATAATAGCTATAGTTTATGGCAGGTGACCTCCTACCATTCAAAACCATCTTCAAAACCTTGTATCCATTTTTTTTATAAAGTGAGAAGATATCTTATCAGCTCCCACATAGCCCACCACTAGCCCACGATAATAATCAGTGAATTTTACTCGTACTTATGTGAGAATGGGTGGATGTTTGTTACTCTTTCACCCAAAAACCACTAAAATTATTTACGTGACACTTTATATGAATATACTTATTCAGATTCACATATCCTCCTTATAGTATACATTGAAGTCCTTTGTGTATACTACTCCTTATAGTATAAACAATAGTATACATTGAAGTCGCTACCTGCGTCTTTATGTCTGTCATTATGTTCTCTAACTCCTAAACCACGCAATGGATTTTTATGCGGTTTGCACTAAGGGAAAGAGCGTTCAACGAGGAAGTAGTAGTCTATATAAAATAAAGTTGCGGGCCAGATAAAAAAAACATATTAATTAAACAACAAAATCTATGGTAGCACTGTCAACAACTGTCAAACTGTCATCTCTTAAAAACTCCTATGTAGAGGTTAATACAGAGTTCCATCTTTTTACCTTAGATTTAAATAGTGGGAGGGCACACTGCCTTTCGCAGTCATTTGAGTAGCCCATCTGGTTTCAGTTACAGAAGACCACCGTGAAATAACAGTATATAATGTGTGTGTGTTTCGATGGGTCAGTTAGGGGGATGCCAGAGCCCATTTCTCTATCCCACTATGGTCTGCAGAGCGCACTTGCAGCACTGACCTGGTTATCTAGTACGACAGTCTTCAATTAATAATGATATACGAAATAGAAGGGAGGCGGCGGCGTCTTGAAAGGCAGAAGAAATCCTGGCTGCATAAAATTAGGGAATGGACCGACATCTCCAGTGTAGAACATCTGTCCCAGGACAGGTAGAATTTTTCAGAGCTGACGACCAACCTCCAATAATTGAGAAACACTTTGAGAAAAGAAATTACGCAACAAATTATAGGAAGAACTGTTTCTTTCCCAGATCTGCAAATTTGTTAATAGTTTAGTTGAATTCTCGATTTATATAATTCAAAGATTTACAAAATAAGACAATTACTTTCAAAATCTTGGTTTGATGGTTCACTGTAGACTTCTTCCTTGTAGACTTTTCTTTTGCTTTATTTGTTTACTTACTATTAATTTTACTTTTTTTATATATTAAGCTCAAAATTAGTTAGAAACGGTTTTATTTATTTTACATAGATTCAATATGCGGAAACTTGTAAATTGTGTCAAATTAATGTGTCATTTAGTTTTAAGTAAATTTTGTATAATATGTCACTGTAAATTTTCCTTGAAAATAAATTAATAAACAAATAATTACTCATTTTACAACTCGGTAATTAATTTTGTAATAAAAACTCTCGCAATTTTAAAATTTTAGTATTCCCATAATATTACTGTCGCACTAATTCCCCCTGTGCAAATTCAAGAAAAATGGGTGCGCATAAAATGCAAATTCATCCTACCCAACAAAAGTTGCATAAAAACACTCCCAGCTCCACAAAGGCTAGTTTAAATTTATACCAAAAGAAGCCATTTTGCGTTACGCTTCATTGACCAAAGCAATAAACGCAGGCTTTATAAGGGGCCACTTAGAAACTTTCAAGATGTTGTTTTGATTAAATTTTCATGTTCTCTCTCCGACTAAGATTGGAGCAGACGAGCGTATTTCAAGGAAATTTTCAAATTGCTTCGATTGCTGGTTCGTTGCTTCGTATTATTGTTTTTACTTGCGTAAACAAAAAAAAAAAACAAGTGTAGATTTAGTGGTCCACAAGCCAGCAACAGATTTACACCAAGTTCCTCTCAGACGATAACTCGTAAAATGCTTGTGAGAGTTGTATCGTGAATCTTGTAAACGTCAGCTGCGGCTGCTCTCGTCTGGCTCCTGTGTTACACTCTTCAGGTCATTAGATGACCATGTTTCCACCGCGATACAGTCAGCTGACGTTTTCATTTTTTCATAACAGCATTTAAACTGTCTGATCTGTTAAATTTTCAACTGAGAGGAAACCACTATTTTTTTTTCAAGTTCATGTCTTCAACTGATATCCAGCTTTATATCCAGCTGACTTTTTTTCTTCTTCAAGATGTTAGGTTAACTATAATTTGATAAATATTTCAATCGGGAACAAATTAATTTTTTTTTTACTTGTATGGGAGGGTACCGCTGCTCAACCCATCCACGGAGCCGCAGCTGACGTTCACAAGGTTTCATGATACAACTCACAACTCTTCGGTACTTCTATCGAGTCCATATCCCAAACAGCGACCAAAAAGCTGGGCATCCTAAATAGGGTGAAGCGATGCTTCACACCTGGACAGCTCCTCTCTTTGTACAAGGCACAAATCCGATCTTGCATGGAGATTTCACCTTTGGGATGGCTCAGTAAAATACCAACTTGCCGCACTTGACTCGGTGGATCGCAGAGCTAGGAGGCTCATTGGCGATGATACACTAATAAGAACTACGCTGCTGAGCCTGGCACATAGACGCAAAGTTGCCTGTCTGTATGTATTCTATAAGATGTACTTCGGAGAGTGTGCTCGAGAGCTGCATGAGATCATACCGCCTTCCCCTTTCCTCTATCGGACATGCAGACGTATGGCTGGTACCATCCTCAACTTGTCGAAATCCCTCTAATTCGGACTCAGCGCTTTAAAACATCTTTTGTGATGCGCACTGCTAAGGATTGGAACTCCCTGCCGGCGTCTGTATTTCCGAGCTCATATAACCCAAATCTTTTCAAGGTTCGAGTGAATAGGCATCTTCTGGGTGAGCTCGCTCCATCGCTCGCTCGCCTCATCCTTCCTACATAGATAGATGCTGGTCAAGAGCAAACCCATCTTTAATAATAAAAAAAAGGATTTTACGATTTATCGCCCGAGAGGAAATGACTGACGAAGTACCTGGCTACGATCAATAGCGTTAATAATCCTTGTTTTTATTTTCTTAATTAACTCTTTTGGAGGTAGCATAGGATATTTCTGTCGTGCATATGATGGGTGTTGAGGTAGACGAGTCTTGAAGAGTTGTCATTGCTGCAGGCAATGATATAAAAAAACCTGATGAAATCCAATGTGATTTAAAAAAAATAACAAATTTTGCAATCAGAAACTGTTACAAATCATAAAAATCTGTGACTTTTAATTTTTAGGATTCCCGGGTTCGATTCCCGGCAGGGTCAACTTTGAAAAATGAACTTTTTAAATTTGGCTCTGGCCTGGAGCTGGAAATAGTGACTGGGCACACTGCGTTTCGCAATCATTTGGGCAGCCCCTATGGAGGCAGTGACCACCCCCTTACAGAACACCACCGTGAAATAACAGCACGTGTGCTGTTGTGTTTCGATGAGTGAGTAAGGAATGCCAGAGTCCATTTCCCTATCCCCTCCTAATCATTTATCCTTAATCCTACTGTAGTCGGCAGCGCACTTGCAGCAGCTTTAGGCGTTGCTTGTGTTAGTGGGGCGAAGGTAGCCACCTTCCATCAAGTAAGTGGATCGCCAGCCTGTCTGCCGATCTTAAAATAAAAAAAAAATTAACTAAAATAAATATTAAGAAATAGTAAGTATCATACAAATTAAAATTTCTTGAAAAAATGTCAATATACTTACTTTATAAATAGATATTTAATCACAGTTCAAAATGTGTAGAAAACCGCCCGTCTATTGCGTTCCGTAATTATACAAAGCGTCTGCAAGTCAGTCGATTTTGTCGTTTAAAATTCACCGCTATTCCACTTTATGAATATCCTTTGTCAGGATTGCTGCCGCTCCACCAGTAAAAGTTGACTGTAGCGGCCGCAAGAGATTCTTGTTTACAAGTCGATGGGGAGAGTTTTTATTAATATTTATTGCGATTGCTTAATCTGGAATTTCCAGTTAAATTACAAATACAATAAACGGATTCTGTTTTGGCATTCAATGACAACGCTTTTAAAAAAAGGTCATTCTAAAGTTGTTTTCTGAGAGGATGTGAGGCTCAGACTCAGATCTTTTTTGTAGATCTTTTTCAAATGTCCAAAAAAGTGATAAGAGTAAGAGAAATTACAAAATAGAGTTTACACAAGATGAGTACTTTAGTGGCACGACCGGGTGCGTTGCTTGAATACTTTGAGAAAGCGTAGTCTAGTCAAATTACGAAATCTTAAAACATTATGTAGTTTGGCGATTGTTAAGGATCGATAGGGGGGTGCATTCTGAGCATACATTTCAATTTGAGGGGTTCTCCGAAGGTCAGGTGTAACTCATTTCCCTGAAAACGCGTTTAATTCGATATCTCGAAAACGGTTAGTGTTAGGCAAAAAATTGTAGAGACCTTTTCCCTTCTAAATTAAATTTACTAACTTTTTTATCTGAAACTTTTTCTTGTAGCATCAATATTTTTCAACTTATTACTTCCGAAAGGCAAAAAAGTTCCTTTTTTTCTTTTTTTCTCCCTTTTTTTCATTTTTCGTCATTTCCTCCCCAACCGTTCAATTTTATGAAATTTTCCTGATTGTCAAAGTTGTAGATCTTTTAATTACGAACAACTTTTGTCTTAAACTTTTTTCTCTACTACCAATACCTTCAGAGCTATACCTTACTACGTCGTTAGGTGGAGTGTCGAAGAAGAAGCAATTTTCGAAGATATATTGTGAAGTCGTACTACCTGCTACAACTGAGACTACAAAGGTCTGAAGACTAATTAGCGGAAAAGTGTGAAAGGTCTTAATTTCTTTTTATAATTTCTTTAATTATTTTAACCATGACTAATATTATAAATGCAAAAGTGTGTTGTTACGCTTTCTTTCACGCCTTAACTACTCAACTGATTATCACGAAACTTTACATACGCGTCAGGGGATACAGAAAAAATCATAAGGTATCTTCCGACCAGAAAAAAGTACTTTTTGTTCCCGAGGGACAATCTAAAAATAAAAACAAAAAAATCAACTCCTGACAAAAATATGAGCCATAATAAAAAGCGGTCCAACGAAAAGGTTTTTTTCGAACGCTGCTTTAACGGTGAAACATATATGATTTATTTCTATAGAAAAGTTTTAGAGCTTGATAATGCCTACAAAAAAGTCAGGGAGAGCGTATGTCTAACTTTTATATTTAAGCCACAAAAACTACTTTTTGTATTTAAAAAAATCGATAGATGATGTTTATTTGTCATATCAACAAAATTAGGAATTCCTATCAAAACAGCAAATTTATCTTCACAAGTGACAAGTATTATACACGTGATTTTTGCTTTTCACCTTTTTTTATGTTAAGGTCGGCAGACAGGCAGACGGTCCATTTGATGGTAGCCTACCTTCGCCTATAACACAAGCAACGCCAAAGCTGCTGCAAGTGCGCTGCCGACTACAGTAGGATTAAGGATAAGGGATTAGGAGTGGATAGGGATATGGGCTCTGGCATCCCTTACTCACTCACCGAAACACAACAGCACACGTTCTGTTATTTCAGTCTTCTGTAAGGGGGTGGTTACTGCCGCCAGACGGGCTGCCCAAATGGCTGCGAAAACGCAGTGTGCCCTGCCACTACTTTCCAAATCCAGACCAGAGCCAAATTTGAAAAGTTGTTTTTTCAAAGTTGACCCTGCCGGGAATCGAACCCGAGAACCCTAGAACAGAGCGTTAAGCAAGCACCCTAACCACTCATCTGTAAGAGAATTGCAAATTAGTAGTTATTTAGTTATTGAAATAGCAATGATTAATATGTTTTTTTCAAGATGGTAATACTGTTTTTTTGGTGTGACTAAGGTGGGGGTTGTCAACTTGATATCGAGAAGTGAAGTTTATGTTTGGTGAAAACAGAGTTTTATTATATAAAATACTATCTCACAAGTTAATAAGTGTTAATCAGCAGTTGCTAAATCGTTGGAGAAAGTGGAAAAGTTTATACATCCAACGGGCTCGTCATTATGTCTAACTTTTATATTTAAGCCACAAAAACTACTTTTTGTATTTAAAAAAAATCTATAGATTATGTTTATTTATCATATTATCAACAAAATTAGGAATTCTTATCAAAACAGCAAGTTTATCTTCACAAGTAAGAAGTATTTAATACACGTGATTTTTGTTTTTCATTGCATATATGTAAGTAATTGATTTTCATTCATACTGAGAAACAATCTGAATTCCACGCGGGCAAAGCCGAGAGCATAGGTAGTATTATCTCTATATATAAAAATTATAAGATAAATAATTATATAATATTATAAGATAAATAGGGATCTATTTATCTTGGTCACGCCATCACGCGTGAACGGGTAGACCGATTTTAATTCGGTTTTCACTGATGGCAAGAGGGATAAACGGGGAATGTTCATATATACAAAAATTGCACCCCGGGCGAAGCCGGGGGCGGGTCGCTAGTACATAATAAATGTAAAATCAGGGTAAGAAAAGGTTCGTCACCTGAAAGTCGACATTTGCTTGCACCAGGACAATTATCAGTCGTGCCAAAATTTCTTTTCGTCTGCTTAGTGCTTTAGTTTCAAAAGGTACTAAGAGTCTAAGACTTGATAAAGGAATTAATTTGAAAACTGACGAAGGTTTTCGTACCCCGACTCTACTTATTATTATTTAAATTTTTCGTTGAAATCATTTCATTATTATCGCTCTGTCGCGTGTTTCAGTGAATTGTCTATGACGTCATCGGTTTTCGTTCTTTCGCCCCCGCTTTGTACGATAATGTTCCTAGTTACAACTAGTGACGTCACCGTTTTTACCGAACGCTTCGTGTCGAGCACATAGCGATTAGAAGTATCTATCTACTGTCGTCATATTTTTGTTTTGTCGGCAGAACTATTTTTTTTTTTTTTATTTATTTCTATAAATATTTAAGGTCAGCATCCAGGCAGGCAGTCCACTTAAATGTAAATTACTACCGTCGCCTAGGGTTTTAAAGTATTTGTTTCAATCCTTAAAAAAGTTCCCTTTTTTCACTTGTTTCTATACTACACGTCTTTACTAATTCGTCTATTTTTTTCTTTTTTTTAAAAAAAAAAAAATGGGTAACTGTGACTGCTCACCGCGAAGTCGTCATTCGAAGCGATTCTTTTTTTTTTTTTAAAGATGGGTTTACTCTTGACCAGCATCTATCCATGTAGGAAGGATGAGGCCGACGATGGATCGAGCTCACCCAGAAGATGCCTGTTCACTCGAACCTTGAAAAGATTTGGGTTGTATGAGCTCAGAAATACAGACATCGGCAGGGAGTTCCAATATTTAGCAGTGTGCATTATAATAATAGATGTTTTAACAACAATAATAAATAATAGTGTTAATATGTACTAGGTACTACGAGCAGATCAAAAGCCGTCAGTTACGACAAAACCCAGCTTTCACATTATTTTATAAATCAAAGAAAGTCGTCAAAGTTTCCTAGACGAAGTCATTGTCAAGCACTAAAGCTGTACAGGAACTATTGGCTCTCGAGTACTCGTAATCACAATCTGGATAACATTCGGGTATAATTGCTTAATTTCGTGTTTCGCTCGGACAAGTACAAATTTCCAGCTGTCGTTTTGTGGGTTGACAATTATTTTTGTGATAAATAAATGAGTTCAAATGTGTCACAAATAAACATCGATTTGTCAGATAACCACACTTGATTTGTTTGCGTTATTGATGGATTTTTAAGCCCCGTTATTGATGGATTACTCCTACATCATATTTTTCAAAACCCCTTTGTTGATATTTTTCGTAGCTGTTGATTAAATAAATGAAAAAATGGTGAATGAACTCAATGTAAGCACGTGTATATTAATTTGGCCTAAAAAAAACTCAAATGTATCGTTAAATCCACTTACACATATTTTTTTTATGTCGGCAGACAGGCTGACGGTCCACTTGATGGTAGGTGGCTACCGTCGCCTATAACTCAAGCAACGCTACAGGTGCTGCAAATGCGCTGCCGATTACATCTGTAGGAGTAAGGATGAGGGATTGGGAAGGGTTAGGGAAATGGGCTCTGGCATCCCTTATTCACTCACCGAAAGACAACAGCACATGTACTGTTATTTCACGGTGGTTTTCTGTAAAGGGGTGGTTACTGCCGCCAGATAGACTGCGAAACGCAATATGCCCTGCCACTACTTTCCAGATCCAGACCAGCGCCAACCTTGAAAAGTTAATTCCCAAAGTTGATCCTGCCGGGAATCGAACCCGGATACCCTGGAACAGATCTTTAAGGCAAGCACGCTAACCATTCATCCAACTGTTACAGACTTATCTATTTTACTACATGAATTTGCAGTCAATTCCAAAGCTTTTAAATTTGTTTTCTTTGGTTTTTATATACCTACGTATTTTTTTAGTAAAATGACGCTGTTATCTATGTTATAGTATACTAATTTGAGTGTATTAATGTTGATGTCTGTAGTGTATGCGGTTATTTACTCTCTTCCTCACACGGGCAACACTGACTCGTTACGCAGCACGTTAGTTGACGCCGAGACATGGCTGAGATTAGACGTGTCGGCAGCCCGTCCGAGAGTGCGTATTCGAGCCTGTGATCCATCCCATGACTGGGGGCTGCTACAATGTCGATAGAATATTTTATTTCATTACTAATAAATTACCTCTTTTTTCTGTTAATGTGTTAAGCCGCGGCCAGTCATTTTAGCGAAACTTAGCGCAACTAGAACTTTAGCAGCTCAATGGACCTCTGTTCACTAATACTTATCTCAACAGGTTGACTAATTTGACATCGACGATAATCTAATTTATAAAATTCTCGTGTCACAGTGTTTGTAACAAAAAGTATGAGAATAGGTCGTAAAGTATTTTTCACCCTCCTACCCCCACCCCCCATTTTTTAATTGCAATTTTAGTATTTTTGTATGAACCAAAGATGTTGTATTAGTCTGTACCTATAGATGGATCACAAAATGCAGCAATATTTTATTCTTTCTAACACCTTCAAATTGCCATAAGATTGAAAGAGACATACATATATAATCTGTCGGGTCGAAGTTGAGTGAATGTCTCCATTTTGACTATACAATGCAAGCTAAAGTTATAGCGTATAATAGTGCTGTGCCTTTTTATTGATAACTAGATATCGTTGATATAGATTTTAAATATATGACGGATAAAAAATATGGCTAAATGCGTTTCGGTGTACTGTTTGGTTATTCAATATAAATAAAATGTAGGTGCGTACTGGTACTCGCCGCATTGCTAATCGGTTGTATGAGATTGTATGCAACCTATCGCATTTATTTCACCAAAATATTTCAAAAGAATAGTTATTTTTTGAGTAGAAATATTTAGAATCCATCCTTAAGGGGTAGAACGGGAGTAGGATTTTATTACGAGAGAAAAAAACTCGATAATCTTAAAGTTTTATTTTTAGAAACGATATCACAGATTGGATAATCTGTGATATCGTTTCATTTTAATCTGTGATATCGTTCATCTGTGATTCGTCAACATTTTAATTTAAAGACTTGCAGTTAATGTTGACGCTTGGGTATCCACGTATTTATTAGTAAGTTTTCTTTTTCTGGGTAATTTCTGAAAAGAAATAGTTTTTGGTTATTAATTATTCAAAAGATTTTCATAATTTTCATATATGATTATAGATATATGATTCATATATGATTATAGACAACTTATAGATATTACTTACTGGTTTACACGATGGTGGTAATTTTGTGAATATTGTCGGCACTGCATACGAGTGTAGAATTTTACGCTGATATCCTTGGCGAAAGCAAGAATCTTCAAAGTTCATCGAGCATATTCTTGTATATTGCGAAGCTCTCCAATCGTCGGCTTTTCTTACATTTTTAGTCCACGTTTTTTTTAAATCGATGTCGGTGGGAAATCTGTTATAAATTGATAAAAATTACTTTCAACCTGCAGTGAATGCTAGAAATTGTCAACACTCTACTAAAAATAAATTAGTTATCGATATGGATAAACTTATCAAGATCAGACTACAGCACTATAAAGCAAGACAAATGTCAAATATTCCGATTAACTTTGGTTTTTGTAAATTTTAGTTATAAACACCGGCTTTTCTTTAAATAAATCAACCTTAGAGCTGTGTATGCATGTACAATGATTCATTTTTAGTAAATAATTATAAAAATTTGTTTACAAAACACCAAAATTAATGAGTGCGAGCTGTGCGACTTACCGGTGAAATGATATGTTTCCATTATTCTCCTTCAAAACACCCACTCTACTTGGACAAACGGGAACAGTACAAGCCATTCTTGGCAAGCAACAGATTTATGAAATCACACTTTCAGATTTTTAAGTATTTTAAATCACATAAAGCTAAACGCGCTTGTTAACCAGCATGATATAAACAAATATGACGTTGCCTCTTTTATGGCGCGCAGCGTTTTAAGACGTCATATTCGGCTAGTGTTATCTCTTTTTAACATACGACATGCAGCCATTAGAAATACGGGTATCGAGTATCGAAGGAATCTTCAATTTTTATTGTTCCATCTATACACTTACAATTATCTTTGGTATGAACAATATCCAAATAATTTAACCGTTGTTGATTGACGTGAAGTGTCGCGTCACTTTGACATATGGTTTGAAAATAAAATTGGCGCCACAATCGGGTTACAGAATTATTTTCGGGTTCGGGCAGGACAACGTCTGCTGGGTCAGCTAGTTTTTGTATAATAAAATGAGAGTCAAGAGAACATCTGTTTTATTGTGTCGTGAAAAGAGAGTTCTAAGTAAATTTTACTTATTAAATTTGAAAGAAAATTAACAACACAATGAAACCGAGATAACCGGTTTAAACTTTAACTTATTAATGTAAGCATAAAATCCACCTGTTTCCATCTGAAAAATCGTTTTCATTGAAAGTATTCGGAGCGAAAAGAGTCAAACAAAGGGCGGTCAAAACAAAAACCTTACTATGACCATAAAGAGGGTACCCTCCGATCTTTACCTCCTTACCTTTTTTATTGTTGCCTAACCTTTTTCCGTTCATCCACTCTCATTTAATAATCTTTTTTGCAGTGTACCGCATAAAATAGGGTTTCACTTTGAAGGACTATGAGGGGAGATAAAACTGTGAAAACACTCGAAGCTTCCGTAATATTCGCCTAAGCTTTGGCGCTTAAGATTCATTTACTATTTATTGAAATAACTAATATAATATCAGCTATTAAAATAAACTGTTTGACTTTTATAACTAATAAAACATTTTTAGGTAATCTTACTACGTAATAAAATGCGAAATTTTGTATGTTTGTGTGTTTGTTATTCATTTACGCCGAAACGACTAAACGGATTTGAATAAAAAGCGCGCAGTTAGTTTATTCCCGAGGGTCCCGAGGGATCGGCTAAAACATAACAAAATTGGCGCCATCTTCGTCACAGCGATAAAGAAAAAACGGTAAAGGGTGCTTGCCTTGACGCTCTGTTCTAGGGTTCCCGGGTTCGATTCCTGGCAGGGTCAATTTTGAAAAAAATGTACTTTTCAAATTTGGCTCTGGTCTGGATCTGGAAAGTAGTAGCAGGGCACACTGCGTTTCGCAGTCATTTGGGCAGCCCGTCTGGCGGCAGTAACCACCCCCTTACAGAAGTCCACCGTGAAATAACAGCACGTGTGCTGTTGTGTTTCGGTGAGTGAGTAAGGGATGCTAGAGCCCTCCTAATCCCTTATACTTAATCCTGCTGTAGTCGACAGTGCACTTGCCCCAGCTTTAGGCGACGGTAGCCACCTACCATCAAGTGGGTCGTCTCTTCTCCCGTACAGTTTTCTCTCCGTAATAATTATACACCCTAGGTACTACAAATTTTCCCTAGGAATACTAGTTTTATAGTGATTATAGTGATATAATCACTAAATTTCACGCCTTTATGAAACACAAAAAAATTGCCAATAAAATCTCAAGAGAATATTTCATTCTGCTCAATTCTTAGCTCGTCTTTTTTTAGTAAAAGGTTTTAGTTCCACCCAACTAGCAAAAAGTGGTATTATAAAAGACACAAATGCGCTTTTGCCAAGACCAATAGTATTGGTGCGTTAGTCTTGTAACGGTTTTGTAGTGTCTAACAAGTCCCGATTTGGGCACAAATTTCATGACTATTAAGTTTTGCTTTGATCCCGTAAAAGCATTGTAATGTGCTAAATTAGTCTTAATTTTATCTTGTAAGCGCACTACTTTTTGCTTCAAATCATACATTTTGCCAATATGAGATAAAAATAGTACCAATAGTCAGTTACTTTGCGAATCCGAAAAGATTAGCCGTTAGACATTATTTTAGTAGCATATAATGAGCGGGACACGATACCAAATTAATTACGTGTATCAATTTGGGTTGTAAGTGAAATATTAATACGAAGGTAACTTTTCTGTCAATAGTTATATGGGTTTTCCGTAAATTTTCAATGCCCCGCAATATTATGGTCTTTTAATTATTTTTGGAATAAATTAAATTTAGTCACTGACTTATCTGAAACTATTACAAGACTTATGTACTGTACATTTGCTTTTATAGAAACTTTGCACTGAAATAAGAATGTGTGATGTTTATTTGAGACAATACTTATTGACGCCATTGTGTTAATTGGGGTTCCTCAAATGAAAAACAAAACCATGCAAGTAGGTATACTATACTTATGAAAAATCCATTCATGTTGGTACGGATTTTGATGCAGTGATAACAGGTACCTCGTAAATATTTTCAGTTTTGGCAGTCTATTCATTTCAAACCAATAATAATACTAAATCATTTATTCAATTTAAGTTTTTTACAAAACATTTATCTTCGTCAAATATTTCTAACTAGCTGAAGTCGGCCACGCTTCGCTACGGCCTATAGGGCGGTGGCGTGTGCGTGAGGCGCTTGGTACTGGACACTGCTTATATATAATACTATTGATCGTAGCTTGATGTTATATAGCCTAAAGCCTTCCTCGATAAATGGAATATTCAACACAATAAGATTTTTTCAATTCGAACCAGTAGTTCCTGAGATTAGCGCGTTCAAACAAACAAACTCTTTAGCTTTATAATATTAGTATAGATTTTATATAATTATAATAAACTACCACCAGTTCGGAATGGGAAGAACTCGGCAAGAAACGTAATTGAAATACTAATTTAAAATTGTTATGGATGTGGATATTTGGTAATTTCTACCAACAAGCCGCAACATTTCACTGCTCAATATTTCCAGATTAAGCTATTGTTGAACTTTTTTTTTTGTGCCAGAATTGTTCCATTTATGTAATCTATGACCATTTCCCACCCGACAAATGCGTATTCTGTTTCATTCATTTTATAACCTCTATGGGCATTTGCATAGCATGCGGCATTTGAGCATAAGGTATCTTTTGAAGATTTCCCTCCTCGTAAAAAAGCCGTTTTTCTTGTCCTACGTTCCTATAACCACAGAAGAAATATCTGGCAACTCAAAAATATTGCACAAAATTGACCATAATAATTAACACCACGCATGTCTGCATGAGGAATATTGCACTTTGGAGCCCAAGTTCTGATATTGTCTCGAAATTCATCATTAATTTCTCCAGTACGAGTAGTTTGAGACATCATCTGAAGCAGAATTATCTTCAAAAGAGATATATCTACGGAACCACTAGGTTCGGTGGGTTGCTCTTACCCAATTTCTCGGCAACTTCTTTTTTCAGTAAACAAATGTACAGAACCCTAGCTTGATTATTAAAATTGCTCCTTTTTGAGTCTTGAGAGA
This sequence comes from Bembecia ichneumoniformis, assembly GCA_910589475.2. Lineage (NCBI taxonomy): Eukaryota > Metazoa > Arthropoda > Insecta > Lepidoptera > Sesiidae > Bembecia > Bembecia ichneumoniformis. The sequence continues at coordinate 1,261,067 of OU342537.1, read as the reverse complement.
TAAACTATAATTCTTTATATTTTGAAAGAACTTTTCTTTTTAAGTTCACTTTTTTTTAGTCCATGTCTATTTTTAAAGAAAAATTACGTCAAGTACCCAATTTCTTTAGATAACCTTAAAATTTTTAAAAATGATAATTTTGTCGTGTAAAAACTAAAATAAGATGAATTTAGGAGTTTTAACTAAATAAATGACAAAATGTTAACATAATCAATGCTAATGCTCCTATTACAGTCAACCGTTCTTAGCCTTTAGGATTTACAAAAAAGTTTGCATTAATCTTAGCATTCTCAAAACTAATGTTCTTGTAAGAATCGTATAAACACACTTTAATAGAGCCGCGCTAGTCTTTAGTTACAGCGTTATTAATGCTTGAGTATTTAGGCTAGAGTATAAGTCATATCGAGTTCGGATATAGGAAGGTTCGTTTAGTGATCTCGTAAAGGTCATATAAATTAGTCATGTAAACTTTTTTATGACCATTTTATTAGATCTTTGCTCTTAATATTGATAAGGCATTTGAAAGTGCGCTTACAAGTAAGTAGGAATTTACCAAAGTCATTATACGATATATTTAAGATCAAAAGCATTATAACCTGCGGTATTCAAGAGCATTTTGCTTGTTGGGCACTTTCCTTGTTCGGACTGCTAAGGCGTGGAACCTGCGTCTGTGTTCCCACACACAGCGTGGTGGGAACTTTACTTTACTGGGTAAGCGTGGTTCACCTTCGGCCGCATCTGCACCTCACATCAGGTGAGATAGTGGTCAAGCGCTACCTTGATTTAATATAAAAAAAAGTAATCCTTACAATGAAAAACTTATTTTACACAGTTATACAAGATTTATTTGTGAATTTATCAAAAACCGAATAATCTGCTGAGTGCCCTAATGGACGTTGTTTTCGATTTGGGATTAGTGTTAGCTAAGCCCGTTTCAGCTGGCGTAGAATAGTTATCATCTAAATACAGCTCCGGGCTTCTAATGCTAAAGCACCATATCTTGTTCGGCTACAGTAAAAGCTTAAACGGCACAGAATGACAATATAACCTTTAGATTTCCCCGTTTATTTAAGTCCTCAACCATTTAATGTTTTAAATTGACTCTTCAGACCGACAAAAACTATAGACGGAACAATACACACTAATAAGTGAGGCAGGTAATAGGAAGACGATTCTGCAATAGGGTGACAGCCGCTCTATAGTCTGACGCGAATAGTTGATATACCTGACTATATTTTTTGTTTAATAAGTATTATAATAATTAATTGGGGTAAAAGTTGTTAGTGGATAACATTTTTAACTGCATTACACAAACGCATGGCCACTATGCGACAAGTAGGGTTATGCACACATCTTCAGTGAACCGGCTTCATTTTTTAAAAAGTTTTTGTTCGTAAGGGCTCTGTCTATAGTTTTTGTCGGTCTGAGATTGACTCGTACACGATTTTCTTTTTAGTTCCTAGTTTTCGTCGGCAACCGAAATTTATTAGCCAACCCACATAGCATCGTGCAGTTACAGTGGGGGGGAGGTGTCTGAAAATTATACCAAAATATTTCACGTCTGACAACCAATGGGTCTTATCTTTTGGATATATTTTGGATTCAGATAGTACATGGGTGGTACAGTAGAGATAGTACAGTCTAAGAAGCCCAGGACACAATTTTTTTTGGTCCCCTAGAGGCGTTGATGACGTAATCAAAATGACTGCCAAATTTTTGATGCGATTCTACATTTGCCTATAGGTATAACTCGGGTTTGTATTTTGATATTAATCTAGTGATTATTAATAAAGAGAAAACGCGCTTTCTAACGGTATATTTTATCTCATCATTACCAGAAATATTTGTAACTTTTTTTTTTTTTTGAGACATTTTTCTAAATTACCTGGAATCCGTTATATGTAGCTGAAAATATTTCATCAAAAAATTACCTTCGAGTGGTATATTTTACTTCTATTTTGTCACACATATTTGCTGAAAATCTGCTAAAACAATGTAGCCATAGCACAAATGCACAGCGAGTCGTTTGGGAACAAAGTAATTATACAGGTTCCAAAAACTTTTCGAATGAAACTCAATGTACCCACCATCTATTTCAGGTGAAGAAAATCTCCGAAAACCAACCAATAAGTCGGATATTATTGACTGAATTCAAAACAAAATATTATGACATTAGCTTTAATCACAACCAACCGAATGTAACAGACCCTCCCCAAAATTTTGAATGAAGTTACAAATATTTTTGGTATTATGAACCTAAATGATGTCATATATACAGTTGGAATGTGTAAGTATCACAAATATTCAGCAGCCATATTGGTTGCGTCATCAACGCCGCTATTTGTGTCCCGGGCTTTTTAAACTCGTCTGCCCATGTTTTATATAACCCCACTAATAACCTTACTCAAGCATTGAGCTATCAATTGGATTTTTTTTAAAATCCTTTTACTAGTATGAGTTTACTGAGAAAAAAACAAAGTCTACAACTTTATATATTAGTACAGAGATGATAAGATAAAATCACGATTTCATTTTTGTCACTGAATTATTACTTTTTCAGGCAGGATATTTAACCGAGTATCTGCAAGAAATTGAGCATCTAGATAAAACCTCTAAGGACAAAATGATTGTAGACCCATAAAAAAACATTAATCCACCGTTGAAGGCACTCGTGACGCTGTCGGGCATTAGTGGCCCGAATTTACGCGAAGGTTTTACGTCCCACTCGAATTTCAATGAATGCCCCGACGGTTTCTTCCTCTCCACGTATCTCTGGTAGTAAACGGATTTATCGAGAAATCCCTTCATTTTGACTACACGGCTCATTTACAACAGGGTCTTTTCGACATATTGTCCCTTTTCTTTTTTGTTTATTAAAACAGCAACATTTGCATTTTCCATTCACTATTTTAACGATTTCACAAAGACAAATAGAATCTCATCTATTTGTCTTACTGTGCGTTACTTTGCCACAGATTCACCACTAAACCGATTTTTAATTAGTTTAATCGAACAGACGCAGGCTACATCATAATTTGTATCTCGGACAAAGTTACACTGTCTCTTATTACTGCGTGAACTTTACTTTTATCAATATATCATTCTACAGTTCATAATTAAGCATATTTTAAATTTTAAGTCTTGCATATCATTTTTTTTTTGTTGCCTATATTTTAAATTACACAGTTTCTTCCTTTTAGACCAAAAATCTAGTTCTTTGCTTAGTATAAGCTTCTAACTTATAATTCTATTTTTAAATGTGTATTAAATTTCGTGTCTTGTGGTTATAAACAACCTTAGCGATTTCAGCTTGATTGTAAAATAATGAATTGGTAAAAAAAAAAACGGGACAAGTGCGAGTTGAACTCGCGTGAAGAGGGTTCCGTACGATGTTACCTATCCGCTAAATATTGAGTGATTTATTGATGTTATTTTAATATCATGGACTTCTTATAGGTTTTCCTATAATCTATAAGTAGAAAACTAATTTCTCTATATTTTTTTTTTCAAAATTTTAGATTCAGTAGTTTCGGAGATAAGGGGGGAGGGAGGGGGATCGTCGGACAGACGGACACACGAGTGATCCTACAAGGGTTCCGTACGGAATCCTAAAAAAAACTAAGTTATCTTATATATATCTGTCGAATATTTCAAAGCTTGTAAAACAGGCTTTCAAATTTCTCATTACTGACTGTTAAAGGAAGAATTCTCTTAAAATGCTTCCAAAGCTATTGTTTCCAACAATTTGAGGACATTTCTTTTAAGTATTTCGATCTTCTCTTAAGAAAAGAAATCCTCACGTAAGTTAAACGGAACGTTAGGTATAGCACAGCGACTGCCATACGATTCCAATCGAGATGAAACGACGTCTTTGCAATGGTGGACGTCGGTCGAAAATAAAATGTTCAACTTTTGTCTCTATTCGTCATTGTGGAAATATCAGAGCGATATCAAAACGTCTGCCTCCAAACAGAATCTGGACGGAAGCCGATGAAAAATTATACGAGGAAGAATTGTCAAGCACATTCTTTGTTGTCGTTATTGGAGATTCCGATCGACGATTCATTCGGATGTCGACAAAGGGAATTTATTATTTTAGCGACCTTTAGGTAATTCTAATTCTTGAGGCTGACAACCAGCGCCTTTACGATTGAGATTAAAAAACTTTTCCACCAAAGTCTCGGTACGGAAAAAATATTAATGAAATTTTCCCAAAGCCACCGTCGTTGACCGAGCCAGGGAGTTCATCAAAGTATTTCTCTGTAGCGGATAGGCAATTAAGTATTTTCAATTTTCTGTTACTTCGCTAAAGGAATTGTTTTAACAGAATTATTGATTAATGGCCCATTGTGTTTATCATTTTTAAGACTTTCTTTGCCTCAATATTAATTTGGTTTTTGCAAACAGATATTTATGATAATTATGATAAATTACGAACATTTAAGTGTTTGTTGCAATTTTCTTTATATGATGTATGATAGAAAAGAAGGTCCTATATTAAGGCGACTCCAGACGCAAAACTCGTTCTGTACTGAATTGACGGGACTGCTGAGGGGGAGTCGCTACTTGCAAATCTCGGAAATATCTATTTAAAAATTAAATAAAGTATAATTCAAATTTTTGTTTTGATGAGACTTCAGATAGTGGATCTTAAAATTTATCTTAAGAATTAGCTATTTAAAATATTGATTATTAAGCAAATCGCACGGTTACAACATCGATATTAGACCGCAAATTAGTATTTTTTTTATATATATAATTAAATATAATATAAAAAATAATTATGATGATCCCCTTTCATATATCCTGCAGATGATTTGAGTATTTTTTAAATTATAATTATTATAATAATTTAAAAGGAAAACGGTTACAAATAAGTGGATTTTTTTAAATTAGGGGCTGGCGTCGCCTTAAGAGCAGTTTCTATTTTTGCACATAAAATGTTTAGGAAAAACAGATTAGAGAAGGAGGGGCCACCACTGCCTGTAATGCTCTCCAGTTGAAGCCCAAATCCAGTTCCTCTGGATTGAAGTATGCCAAACTACTCTACTGTAATTTTTAGTTACTTAATATAACGTTTTTTTTTTAAATATAATTAAAAAAAAACGATAGTTTTTTGTAACGGATATTACGAATAACGTTATGTCGCAAGACCTTTCTTAGAATACCTTTATTTAAAAGGAGAAGATTTTATGCAGAATATAATATTCGAAAAATATTGTCTGTTTTTATGAATTATATTCGATAGATATTAAATTTCTATTCAACTACGAGGATAAGTTGGACATAATTGGACCAACATGATTTATTTTCTACTACCCCTCCTATTTTTCGCCCCTTACTCTAGGATTCCATAATTCTCCAAAAGGGTTCTCTGAGAAGTATTTTCGTGGAATTGTGCAAATTTTAGATAAGACACATTCCTGATGGCGGAATGTTAGTAGCCTTCCTGAAGAATGTAGGTTAAAAAAATTCAAATCATTAATTAATATTAGTTCGTTCATTTTTGTCATAATTCAGATAAAATTATACAATTTTTTTTAATATAAAAAATGTCATAAAATAAAACACTAATAATTGAAATGACATGTAGTGTATTGAATAAAGTCTTTAAAAAAATGTAGGCAGGTACTAAAAGAAATTATCAATAATGTGGGTCATTATCTTTATCGTATTTAAGGGAAAAAACAAATATATATTTTTTTATTTATTAGATCAGGGTAGCGCTTGACCACTATCTCACCTGATGTGAGGTGTAGATGTGGCCGAAGGTGGGCTACGCTTACCCAGTAAATGCCCATTTACCCTGATTTTGAAGACCCCGAGGTTGTAGTTCTGTGGGAACACAGACGCAGGCAATGAGCTCCACTCCTTAGCTTATTGTGAGGAAATATTAGAAAACATTCTAAATCACAGGTTCCCAGATTTGTTTTCTCATAAACCACTTTCAAAATTTAGCTGGTTTCGGTGGACCTAACTAGATAGATGGAACTGGTTTAGATCTAACTATGGAAATTTGCGTTATGGCTGAGTTCCAATCACGAATTGGGAATTTTCCAATTGAAACAAGTGAGAATAGATTGGGTTTTTTTGTCATCCCCATTTTTTTGTCACGCCATCGTAGACCCCCGTTTAATCTCCCGTGGACCCCTCGGGGTCCACCCGGACCACTTTGGGAACTATGGTTCTAAATGAATCAATTTATTTTGAATCTAATCTAGTTAATAGTAAATTTAATATTTAATTAATATTAATTTTTTACTCATTATATCACAAATAATTAGCAGCTGCAATACATGGCAGGCATTCTAGTGACCAGTGCATCGACAGTGATGCATGTAAAAGCTTACAGTATTTTAACAAGACGGTGTTGTGTTTGGGTAAGTGAGTAAGGGATGCCAGAGCCCATTTCCCTAACTCTTCCCAATCCCTCATCCTTAATCCTACTGATGTAGTCGGCAGCGCACTTGAATCAGCTTTGGCGTTGCTTGTGTTATAGGCGACGGTAGCCACCTACCATCAAGTGGACCGTCAGCCTGTTTGCCGACTTTAACATAAAAAATACAGATTTCCTGGCGATGTTTGTTTTTAAAGTATTATAGTAAGTAAGCTCAATAATTGATTATTATAGTATCTCTTGTCGATCATAATAACCAGATTAGTTAAAATGTACCTTTATGTTTGGTATTGTCAATAATAAGTCAATATGTAGGTCGTTTTATCTCACATATTGAAATACCAAGCGTTTTCAAAAAGAACTGGTTCCAACTAATATCTGTTGTTAACTCATTGACACACAATCCAGTTGTAACCGGTTGCCGCCAGTGTTTGTATCTGATCGGATCTCGTTTATGGGGTCGTAAATTTTACTATCGGTAATTACATGCTCTTAATCACCTCTGCCCTTAAGTAAAATTATTTTTGCCAAAGTATTACAAAAAAAAGGGGCAAGTGCGAGTTGAACTCGCGTGAACAGGGTTCCGAACGATGTTGAGTGATTTACCATGTTATTTTAATATCATGGACTTCTTATTGGTTTTCCTATAATCTATAAGTAGAAAACTAATTTCTGTATTTTTTTCAAAATTGTAGGTTCCGTAGTTTTGGAGATAAGGGGGGGAATGGTCAATTTTCGTCTATTTTCTTGAATAACTTGGAAACTATTTACTTTAAAATTACAAAAAAATACATTTAAGATCTTCACAACAAGACCTTCCATTTGATATGTCACACGATGCAGTTATCAAATTTTTTTTTTTAATTTTCCACCTTCCCCCCAAAAATGACCTCTCATATACAGATTTCATCTATTCACGTCATACCTCTGCGTTTGGGTCACAGAAATTGATATGTGTACCAAATTTCAACTTAATCGGTCTAGTAGATTCGGAGATAATTGACTGAAAGCGACGGACAGACGTACACACGAGTGATCCTATAAGGGTTCCGTTTTTCGTTTTTCGGACGTTTGGAACCCTAATTAAAGAAATTCATTCTTTCAATAATAATTTGTATTTACCAATAATTCAAAGTAATTCAAACTTGTAAACTAGCCCTTAGAAATCTACAGGTGTCATTTATTTGACATTAATCTAGTGTTGACACTAGATGTTCTGTTCGACAGGCTGGTGTCTTCTACTTGATGGAAAGTGGCCACCGTTGCCTATAAATGCAAGCAATATCAAGGCGTATCCCAGTGCCCGATAAGATTAAGGATAAATATTGAGGCTAGAGGAATGTGCTTTAGTATGCCTTACTAACGCACCGAAATACCGCGATGATATTCTATAGGGATGGGGATACAAACTGCCCAGTTTACGACGACAAAACGTACTCTTAAAGTTAATTTAATTCAGTATTTAAAAATAATAAAAAAAATGCATTAAAATTGTCACCTACAATAGTTGACATGCATCGCCGAGAGCAGTATTTTAAAATGTGCATTGTTTCACATGATCAGTCACAATCGCTCCACTGAGACGGGAAGACTATGTTTCTGTGCGCAAGAATATGTAGACGTAAATTTTTTTAATAAGACTTGTTTGTGAGTAGATTATTATAAGTGTGTTGTGTCCGAGTATATACTGTTTATAAAGTATTTCATATTATTTTAACAAGGTTATGTAAATAAATATGGCGAATAAAAGGAACCCTGTTGTGTTGATATCGTGTCCATTCAATTATGGGGCCACGTGGGTGAAATTAGATTATTTTTCAGCTTTGTGGCTTTTTCCCTTAAGGGCAGGATGTAGCCACCAATTTAATAATGTAAAATACATCTATGTTCTGTAAACCTGCATTCAGCAAATAAACAATTAATTATTATTATTATCATTCTTTCTCTGTATTCTCAAAATTGATGTCATTCGTTTTATGAGTTGCTCGTGTATGTAATTGTTATTGTAAGTCATGAGGTTATGCTTTCATAGGGGACGGAAATAGCAACGTAAGGGAAGGTCCTGACTAGTGAGTAACGGAAGTTAAGGTTGGTGCTGTATGTTTTTCAGCATATCTTTTTCAGAATATTTTGTAAATATGTGGTCGCTATTAAATAGTTGTCCTACGTCTTTTTTATTAGTCTTAACCTAGGTATTTCAAATTATATATATAGAAATTTACGGAAATTCTAAAAACTATTTTATTGACCTCGGTAACATAAATAACCGCGTGTACAAATTATTATTATTATTATTTTAATATTTCATGTACAGACACGGCTCGTTTACGATTTTATTATATGTATACATATTAAAATTTGAACTGAAAACGTCGTTCTTTAAAATATACTTAATATTACTCACAGATACATCGCTAATGTAGCTAACTATCGCTGAAAAATGTTTAAAATGGACCATTAATTTCAGGATTATCAATAACATAAAAATTTGATTTTGAATAAAAACAAAAATAATTCCCCACGAGTTGCAAAGTTGTTTATTTTTGCCAAACAATGTTTAATTAGAATCTGTTGCACATATGAATTCATATACAATTTCAACAAATCACAAAATTACACGTATATTTATATAAATTTATATAAATTTTGACTAGGTTAGTGATTCCTTTAGTAAGATTGTTTTTATAGTAAATTTTCAAGCTTCTAAACTTTAACGAGAGCCTAAGCACACGGCGCATTCTAAACGCGCAGACGACGACGCGCAGATGACGCACGTATACGCGCTTCAAACAAGATTCACCTAAGCACAAGTGGGGCGACGTAAAACGCACATCTTCTGATACAGCGATACAGACACGCTGTAGTCGCTCGTAGCTTTCGCGTTTTGAACATATTCCATGTAGCTGGACGATTCTTTATTTCCGTTATAATACGGTCGGTGTCGAAAGATTCAATAATATTCACAATGAACAAAAATATTAGCGGACAAATAAATTCAATCTCGAGGATCTAGATAGGCAGGATGAATCTGTACGCGTGTTATCTTTACGATGTTTTGCTTAGACTGACTGTGATTTAAAAAAATGGCTGCTTGTGGTGGCGACAGATATATGAATCGGTGTATGTGGGAGTGAGACAGCACATACCACTGCGAACTACTATCTATTAATTTGTATTGACAATTGGCGTTAACATTCATCATAATTATCTCTTTATATAATATATTAACTCCCTATGCAACTTTTATAACAGTAAAAGACAAAAATATAGTAACTGGGCAATTACACCGAGAAGCAAATTGGCCACCGTGTACCAAAAATGGTAAAATGTTTAAGATAATTGTATGTACCAATACAATGCAAACCAGCCGGTGTTGTTAAGTATAGCTAGTGTCCCATTAAATAGGCAGTTTTATCCATAATACATTCGCAACCACTCTATAAAAATCTCAAAAAAAGTTGACCCTGTTTTGTATTTACGATTCACCTCGACGTACCCTTTATTAGGCATCCATTTATTCCGGAACAGGTAAGCCATTTCTAAATGTAACTCCGACAGACTAATTTGCGCGGCCCATTTTTGAACGCCCACATCTCGACTCATTGACCCGAAAAGAATAAATAAAAGCATATAATATCGAAGTCGTGATGCTGCGAGTGTGTGACAGCATACGGCAACTGACGAGGGTGCGCGGACAGCAGCCGGCTCCTGCTCGCGCCACGAATACAAATTGACCGGCCAACCCTCACGTCGGATGGCCTTTATTTGACGACATTATATTCCACAGAGTCGGGTTACTGTTTAGCCTTGGCACAACTAATAGCAAAGTAACATTTATCCTAACACAGAATCATCCGAATTTCTACTTTTTAAAAACGTCATATTTTAATAGCTGTTTTCAGTTACATTTTACTTTTTACAATTACTTTCTTCTTGGGATTTTTCTCTAATATTGCTATTTATTCTTTTCAAAATCAATTTTTAATATAATTTTTCACAAAAATGTCATCGATTGTCAAATCAATAAATTTTTCAATTTTCGTAGCCATCTTTAATCTTCCTTTCTTCATATAGTATTTTCAATACTTTCTTCATTTAACACTTTCATTTAAAAACATTTTCTCTCCATTACATTCTCATCTTTAATTCTAAATTTCTTCTCTATTATTTAATTTACGCAGTGGAAGCGTTCGTGGGCCCATAACCTCTTATTGGAATTTTCTTCGTGATTTACTCCATCTAAACTTTACTTCGATTTTTAATACTCTTGGGATCTCTGTAAAATAACAGATCAACTTAAATGGTACACACATCTTGTTTATTTATTTTAAATACCTTAAAATATTCACAATAACTAATAACATTTCAATCTGATGTACAAAACATAACTCAACTAATTTTCACGTCAAATCACATATTCTATATTTTCTTTTCTCTGTTTGAATATCAAACCTTTTTAAGTCAGCCAGTATTTAAGTTCAAATACATTAACATAATTCACTATAATATAACACTTCCATAACATAAGACTTCATAAAGCTCATCACCAACTTTCAGCCGAACCTGTTAAAAAGAAATTTCAAATGTGGATTCAAATAAAAGAATGCCTTCAAAACATGCCTCGAACGTGATAGAAGAATTTTTATTATTCAAAATCGGCATAATATGTACCTACGGCTAATGTGTATGAGAAAATAGAAAGAAAAACGTGACATTTCTTTTTTTTTTTTAATTTTTTGAATTTTGTCTAATAAAAAATTAAGGCAATGGTTTCATGCGAGCGCATACTGAAATTATCAGTTCTTATGACTCTTAGGAGCGATTGCAACAAATATCTGTTAAAACATAATATTTCAAAAGATACAGCCTGGCCTGACAAATTGTGATTACATATTAGGTGCTCTTTTGTCTGCGATGTCGTCCGAGCATCTATACATATTATAGCTTATTTGTTACAAGTATTCTTACTAATTCTATTACCTATTATTCTATAAGTACTGTCAAGTTTCATCGAAATACGTTCACTAGTCTTTGCATGACAGAGTAACAAACATCCACACATTCTAAAAACTTTCGCATTAGGATTATGATTAAAAATTAACTGTATTTTGATTGTGATTTTTTTATCTTGACCAACCTAATCTCATGGTGGGTTCGTGTGATATTTTTGACTTTTCTTGATTTGCTTGTCTAATTTGTATAAGCCGATATAGTACCCACTATATGTATTTACATTCGTTTTGGTTACTCTATTACTATAGGAAGTTTATAGTTACTTGTATTTTCTTTGTGAAATATTTTTCATTTGTACAATTCACTAAAATTTAATTCTTTATATAAAAAGAAATAAAAACCTATTAAAATACTTATATCATTCGCTTTATTCTTTTGAAGGTAGATTTTAATATCGATCTATCGAAAGACCATCATTATAATCAAGAAGACGTTCTTTCGATATTACGGTAGATCTATAATTTATTAACATTCAGATATCTCTCTTTTAAATTCCAATATGTAAAAGAAGTTAAACACATATATCAGACGAATCACAAGTAAAAAGTTCAACGCCATATTATAAGCGATAACGACATTAAAATGCCCATATTTTATATGTTGCCAAGTTAACGTGACCTAGTGTCGTTTAGTTATTCCGAGCAATAAGATTCATGTTGAGTTAGTTTTCTTTCGCGAGTCTTTTCTCCCTAAAAATATCTTGATTTATTTCAGCTGTGTTTTTTTCTACTTGTTCTTTTTTTTATTGTTCTGTATCTACTGGAACTTTAATGTGCCCAAAAATGAACCATTTTATAATAAACATTTATGACTTCTTAGACATTATAATGCTGATCGGCGAAAATGTAATGGCATAAGGTAATACTTATTATTATTATTGACATATTTATTTATTTTCTTAATTTTAATATTTTTATGATATTAAAACTAGGATTCCGCATATAGCTCCAAGCTAGGTTAGGGCTGCAGAGTGAGGAACTTCCTGAAAATTCGTGCCGTGTCAAGAAGTACCGCCTTCTGTATCTGTCTCTTGACCCGGCCATCTAGTGACAGCCTCTTGAGATGTTGGTCGACGCTCTTCGCTATAAGACCGTTCGCCGAGACGACTATCGGGACAATAATTGTCGAACCGACGACGTCCCACATGGCGGTCACCACATGAACCAAGTCAATATATTTGGTAAGCTTTTCTTTTTCTGCTTTCACGAGGTTTTCGTCATGCGGGACAGCGATGTCAACAAGTATCGTCCGGCGCTGGGATCGGTCAATAACCGATCCTTATTATTATTATTATAGTGAACACATTTTTAGTTAGTAGCAGTAATATTTTTTATTTAAGTACTAATCAGTAGACAGGCTGATGTCTACTAGATATAAAGGTTACCGTAACATATTAACACAAACGACGCAATAGGGGCTGCAAGTGCGTTGCTGACCTTGATTGGACAAAGGATAATGGATATGGAGGGGATAGATAATTGATCTTCTCTAAGAGGGTGGTTAATTAGTGCCTCCTTACAGGACGGACTGCTCTGCTACTAGTAACTGTAACCAGCGATATCGATTTAAAGCGAATTTAAAATATGGATCACTTCCTCTAGAGGTGAAGAAAAACATCGCGAAGAAACCTGTGAGAAAGAAATAGACCGTTCCTGGAACATAAAATGATATGAAAAATCAAAATACTCAATCATTTATTTATCAAATCGTTTAAGCGGTTTTGGGGTCCATAGTAAACAACTGACTTACATATATCGCCTTTTTTATATACAAAAATTAATAAATAATCATTTAATTATATATATATATTGAAATATAAAATATACAATTAATTAATCATTATTAAATTGTATATTATCAAACTGAGGAACATTTTATGAAACACGCATGTCATAATAATAAATCAATGCGCCCAGAGGAGTTATCTGTGGTCTATTAACCAAGTTTTTTGCTACACAACATACCTACCCGTATCCTAACACACAAACCTAAAATTTGAATAAAGGAAAGTGTACTTATCATCATAATGTCAGACCAGTCCCAACGGCGATAAGTCTCACAAAACATCTCGTAGACAAAATCGTGTGTAGTGTTTGTAAACAGGCATGTCAACACGTCTAACTACCGTCTGCTCTGAACAAAGAGGAGTGCAATCTGAATGACAGTTGTTACACTGAGTAGGCACTTGTCTGCAGCCGCATTGTGTAATTTCACCCGTAATGACCATTCGGTTTATGAATGTTGAACAGATTCTTTGTAATAGAAATCCTTCTTTATTTTATTGGTCAATTCTTTCGCACTGTTTCACAGCCGATTCTTACTGTTACTAGCATAAAATAAATGGCAGTTACTAGCATACTGTTACTAGCATTTTATGCTAGTAACAGAACTTTAAGAAAAAGTGAATAATGACCAAAAATATTTTAAAATATAATATCTCGACACGGGTGTCAACTATAACGATATTTAAAGGTACATTTTAATAACCTTTAAATTCGTGAGCTTATATCCCTATATATTATTGACGTAAACGTAATTTTTTTAATCAATAAATCTCTCTTTGAAGCCTTTTTCATTAGCGATTTAGAAGGTTTTAATGTTGCTTTTGAACTCTGTATTTACGGAAATACAATTACCCATTGTCGAAATTATTTCAATGCAAAACGTACCTTAGTTGCTAACTCATATGGCTTTTACTGATTAATGGAAGCTTCGAAGCTCTATATTTCGTGAAATATTTCTCAGGTTAAAGCTAACTTTGTCGTTGACTTAATTACACACAATTAACTTTGAAAATGATAGGTAAAGAATTGAATTATTAATTTCCGGAGTTGTGTTTTATTTTCGTATATATTATTATTGAGATCCACTGTTCGTTACAAGAAAGCTATATTTCAAATTTTTACAGCAGTTGGTATGGCGGTGGCGGTTTTATGGGTATACTATGGTATTTGCTGGCGCTTCACACAAAATTAAGAGCGATCGAGTAACAGTACCTGCTCGACGGATGCATCCAGGTCCAGGTGTCCTCCAGATGAGAAACTTCAGCTCGGCGCCAGTCACCAACACAATTATTAACCACAATGAAAACACTCATTTAAAACTTGAAATAAAAAAGCACTTTTAAGTAAATTATTGTTTATATGCGAAGCGAGCGGGGTCGCGCTAGCGTCCGCAATGGACGGCGACAAGCGAGCAACTGCTGCCCTCTTTTGCCCGAAACTGCGAGAAGGCCAGCACAACACACCAACCAGCAGTCTTATTTGTAATGTTTTCTTTGTATAAAATATTAAACTAGATATATATTACCTGACTTACTCTTTGGTTTTTACCCGACTATGGCGAAGCAAAAAGAAGGGTTATGATTTTGACCAGTATTTACCATATGTATAGTATGTTCATTTTTTCCCTTATAACTCCTAAACTACTTATTAAAATTTTACAAATGAGATATCGTTGGCAGCGTCTTGATCGTCCGTTGGTTATAGACAATTTAACGTCAGATTCAATTAAATATGGCGCCAGAGGATATACAGTCACATCGTTGCGTTGCATTTTTTCCATTTTCTGCGTCTGTGTTCCCACAGAACTACAACCTCGGGGTCTTCAAAACCAGGGTAAATGGGCATTTACTGGGTAAGCGTAGTCCACCTTCGGCCACATCTACACCTCACATCAGGTGAGATTGTGGTCAAGCGCTACCCTGATCTAATAAAAAAAAAATTTGTAATTAAATTTTAAAATGTATCGAATTTCTTCATTAGATTCACTAATTTTAACACAAAGAAAAACAAATGAAAAATAGCTGGAAACAACATTTTACTAATTTGTTTCTTTTTTTGAAATGTAACCTTTTTAATGTCATCAAAACCAGCCAGATACAAATAGTACGGAAAAAGAGATTTTATTACGAGTTTATACATAGTATATGCGAAAAGAGGAAAAGACTTTCCCCGACCTAATAGTTTCTGTATAACAATTTCAGTTGAAAAAATTTTCTTGTTCATAGTTTTTAGAACTTGATTTTTCAGCAGTCGGATTTTAGTTTTTGAACTTACTTTTTATTAAAGCACGTCGATTTTGATTAAATATTGAATAATAATACTTAATATTTAATTGTAAACTTTAAAAAATTTTTTTTTACTTCACTTAGGCAAATGACATTTACAATAGAACTCGCTGGCGGCGGAGACAATTCAACAGGCCTAGAAATGGTGTTTTTTTGTTTTTACCATTAGAACAATACGCAAAAAAAAATATTAATACAATTTTTTAAACTGACATTAACTTATTAATAAGTACAGGATTCATATGCGCGCAATAAGCCGTTTTCGAGAGAATTTTCAATAAAAGTCAAATTCTTGTTGTGTTCTAACTTTTTTTGTGGAATTTCTATTACTTTAACGAAAATTCTAATTAATACAATTGGTTCTTCACATGTTTAAGTATAATATATATATTTTTCAAAGCAATTGTCTTGTCTATTTCTTGTAACATCTTCATTAAACAATGGATGTTTTTAGTATTTAGCGTTTGTCTCCACCTTAATATTGTTTTTTTGTCTTCAAACGTAGTATTTGTCATACAATAAATCATCATACTTACTCAAGCACATATCACGTACAAATAAACGGAGTAAAATAAATTAAATTATTACAGCATGTATTCATGATGAAACTGGAAGCAGGTGTCGACAGTTGCGAGTATGTAAGACAAATTTGGAACACAAATTACTGATTGTTTTTGTCAAATTGGAGGTGTAAAGTTTTGACGTATTTATTTGAACACTTGTGAAAATTCAATCTGAAGGTATATCCTACGTTTCGAACGGTAGCTTATTGACGTTTAGAGCAGCAGTTTTGGATGAGTGGTTAAGGTTCATGCCTTAACGCTCTGTTCTAGGGTTCCCGGGTTCGATTCCCGGCAGGGTCAACTTTGAAAAATAAACTTTTTAAATTTCGCTCTGGTCTGGATCTGGAAAGTAGTGGCAGGGCACACTGCGTTTTCGCATTAGAGCAGCCCGTCTGGCGACAGTAACCACCCCTTTACAGAAGACCACCGTGAAATAACAGCACGTGTGCTTTTGTGTTTCGGTGAGTGAAGTAAGGGATGCCAGAGCCCATTTCCCTATCCCTTCCCAATCCCTTATCCATAATCCTATTGTAGTCGGCAGCGCACCTGCAGCAGCTTTAGCGTTGCTTGTGTTATAGGCGACGGTAGCCACCTACGATCAAGTGGACCATCAGCCTGTCTGCCGATCTTAACATAAAAAATAATAATAACAAAATGTTTTCTTTGTTACAGGTAACAAAATGAAGTTTAGTGTTAATGTGGTGAAGTGTGAGTGATATGATAATGAGCAAGTGATTGAAGATGAAGAAGATCGGGCCCAGGTCGGGTGCCGCGTGGGCCTACCTGATGGTTCTTGCTGCTTTGGGCAGGACCACAGCTTACACTGACACAGAGGATTTCCTAAGCGATTTGGATAAGCCAGGTATGTCTTTTCAATAAGTTTTCATACGTGTAAATTACTAGTTGGCTTGTTAGAAACTGTACTGTATTTTCTGGTGATCAGTTTATTTTGGGTACAATTGTTTAGATTCCAGCACAGCTCTCTCGACAAATAAAAGTTAAAAATAACTAATTGTCACGTTATTGTATAAAAGAAAGTATTGTTACGTGCGGGGTGCGTGTAAGGGTAAAAGGAGTCGATTTATTCCCGCAGACTAAGATTTATTCCAAATATCACAAGGATTCTCTATTAAACGGTTGAACTCGCCGAAGTCGTCGCTAATTTGATTAATGTGTCGTTAGCTCACTATCGCAGATGTCTTCGCAAAATCTCTCGACTGTTTCCGTATCGCGTACTTACCGTAGCACACTGCTCCTCAAGCGCCCATGTCAGTTTTTATATTCGAGCAAAGACAGTCTGGATAGTCGTAGAACGTACTCGAACTTTTAAACAAGTAAACATCGAGCGTCGATTATTCTATCGGTTCTAGATTGGTGCTACGGTTCCCAGAATATGAACCCTATGCCGTAACCGTAAAGACCAATTTCCTCTTGCACTTGTTTAAAGGGGCATGGTCACCATGTATTGGTAAACATTACCTCTTCTTTCTGAATTTTTTATGCCCCTAACGCCAACTCGCGTTCCTTCGAGAAGGTTCTACGGCCAATCGTAACAGTATTTTATAATTAATGTTTTTGATCGGTGTCTACATTGCACTATACGTTATAAAATTGAAATATGCTATCATTATTACAAAATCTATTTTTATTGTTGCCTTGTAGAGACGTGCTTTCATCTTAAAGTAACTTTTTATAAAATACAGCTAAGCTTGTCTTTGGATGAAAGCGCGTCTCTCTTCTGTTATTTCAACTGTAACACTTTAATTTGGACATGCTGTGTACACATGTTTTGGGTTAACGTCTAGTACATACATCTGAATGAATAATTCTTTTTACAATTAATCTTCAACGACAACATCTTGTTTTGTGCACCTCATATATAAATAAATATAATCTTTTATTAGCATATTACCATGTACTAAGCGATGCCCGCGAAACCGTTCGGGTGTGCTTCATCTTAAGATAGGAATTAAAATTTAAAAACAAAAATTAATATTATAAATCAAACAAAAAATCAAATGTGTAGGTATATGTTAAACTTAGCGTAGGGCTGTTCGCTCACATCGCGGCCTTTTTTAGGGTTCCGTACGTCCGAATAAAAAAAAATGGAACCCTTATAGGATCACTCCTGTGTCCGTCTGTCCGACCATTCCTTATCTCCGAAACTACTAAACGTAAAATTTTGAAAAAAATAATACAGAAATTAGTTTTCTACTTATAGATTATAGGAAAACCTATAAGAAGTCCATGATATTAAAATAACATGGTAAATCACTCAATATTGTGCGGATAGGTAACATCGTACGGAACCCTCTTCACGCGAGTTCAACTCGCACTTGTCCCGTTTTTTTTCTGTATTTTTAGCTTTTTATTTTACCTATCGTGACTTCTAAACGAAAGGTCCGTTTCGAATAATTTAAATACTTTGATTGTGGAACTACTTAATTTGCTAAGAATTAAATTAATACGATTGTCACCATCTTTCG
This sequence comes from Bembecia ichneumoniformis, assembly GCA_910589475.2. Classification (NCBI taxonomy): domain Eukaryota; kingdom Metazoa; phylum Arthropoda; class Insecta; order Lepidoptera; family Sesiidae; genus Bembecia; species Bembecia ichneumoniformis. The sequence goes on along the minus strand of OU342537.1, from coordinate 1,242,539 downwards.
ATTCTGCTCGTGTTTTGATTGACTAATTTGGACAAAAAATGATTGTTGTGACTTAACCATAACAGTTAGACACAATATAGTCTCGCGAACTTTTTTGAGTATACTATAAACAAGTAGTAGATAGATTATTTTATATATTTAGGTATCAATAGTTTTCGCAGCGTAAGTTAATTATTGACTTCTATAGGCAAATTTTTGATACCTTGTGTTACATATATTGTAATAACGATAATAACATGGCTTTCTATATGTGAAATTATTTTTAAAATCGGTTTGCTAGTTTTTGAGTTTATCCATTACAAACAAACATACAAACATACAGAAAGTCAAATCATTCCTATTTATGATTCTAGTCAATAATATAACGGATAATATCATTAAAAAAAAAACGAAATTAAAGTAAAAAATGGTAGTGTCTCTAGGAAACGTTTTTTGCCCATAACTATCCTAAAGCCAAATTACATGAAAATTATTGGCCTTAAAAATTAAAAAAAAATGTTAATCATACCAAAATTTCATTGGACGTTTAATGTCTTTAGACGTAAGTAATGGCCACCTATTGAAGCTGTTTTGGTGAGAGGGTTTATATCAATATATGATATCGGTTCAATGTAAACAATATTGTGAACACTAATGATCAATCAAAACTAAAACGTGGGCGGACCAAATGGGATAGTTATGGGAAAATTGTTCATTTTATCGACTATAATAGTGTCGATAGTGATAGCGATACATTCTAATTCTAGATCTTATTCCATGTTGTAAAGTAGGGCATTTTTAAAAAGTGTCTCAATTAGATTCTGTAGTGCTAATGAATCACTAAAAAAACACCAAATTTTTATTCAATCAATAAGTTTAATAAAAATGCATTTAAAATTTACATTTTCAAATTTCGCGCGTAATTTGACGAAAACGCTGGAAACCATTTTGCTCTGTGGTCATGACGTCAGTTGGCTGTGTAAACAAATGCGCCGGTAATTGACATGAGACTGACTGACACTTTTTTGTTTACACAACCGTATGATGTAAACATGGCGGCTACTATTTTATTGTGTTTAAGAACAGACTAAAAATTCTGAAAACTTTGAATTTAATTTTAAAATTTATTTTGTTATTTTACGAACTAAAACTAACATTTTCCGACTGCTTTCTGCCTAAGCTATCTCAATAATATACTTTTAGATATTTTTTTTTCATATAAACTAAAATACCCTATTATTGTTCCATGTTGGATTCACACTTGATATTTTTCTGGATTTTTTATAACAAATTATAAATTTTAAACATAATTACTTACTTTTGAAACATATTTCGCTAGTGGAATTTAGCATTTAGTTTAAAAGTTTTTGGAAGAAGACAGGAAAATGACTGTTAATGCAGATTAAAATAGATGACAAAGAGTTTAATAATGACGGAACCTTGCTCTGAGCTCTAAATCTGTAATATATTGAACCGTAATATTATGAATGTGAAAGTAATTCGGTCGTATGTCTGTCTGCTACCTTTTCACGCCTAAATTTTGAATACACGTTGTCAGGGATGCAGGAAAGGGCACAGGGTACCTTTCATCCAGAAAAAAAGTACTGTTCCCGAGGGATCATCTAACTCCTGGCAAAGCTATAACTGCAATAAATATATTAGGCGTTACATTGCTCATATATTTAGTCAGGCGTTATTTTTATTTTTCAATGCGGGCGAAACCTCGGGCGTCAGCTAGTATACCTACAATAGGTGACATTTATAGCTTACACTTAAATAATTTAAAGAAGCCTCAGTAATGTTCTACATACACAAAATGATACCTACGTATTAATACAGTCTAACCATACTTACGTCAAACAGTCTGGCAACGCTCAATGTTCGAGCCTGCAAACTGAAGCGAGTTCGCCGATTTGCCTGAGTTGCCTGACTGTATGACGTAAGTATGGTTAGACTGTGGAACAATATTAAGAAACAAATGTCAATACGTATCCTACTAATATTATAATGCGAAAGTTTGTATGTTTATGTGTTTGTTACTCAATGACGCAAAAACGGCTGAATGGATTTGGATGAAATTTGGCAAACAGATAGATTATTACCAAGATTAACATATAGGATGCTTTTTATCCTGGAAAAATGCTAGGTTACCGAGGGATCGCCTAAAAAAGTCGGCGTCGCCGTCGTCACAGCGATAAAGATTACAACTAATATTATATCTTTTCTTAGGTGTTATATTTTTAATTTATCAACGCGGACGAAATCGCGTGCGCGAACTAGTGTTTAGTACTGTTTCGATGACAATGGAAATAACACGGGGCACGTCACTAATTATAACGTAGATGTTGTAAGAGATATTAAATTATATCAACGACACACATTCCTTTGTTCGCTCTAAATTATGTGAAACATTAAAAAGTAAAATACCATTTCCGTGGATATGTATTGTCGTATTATTTGAATTCAACAAAGTTTTTGTATCAATGAGCTTCTTTTAAAAACGATAAAAAGTTTTAGTTTGATCATATACTTTAAGATTGCCTGAAAGTTTTATATAATATATATTTTTTATGTTAAGGTCGGCAGACAGGCTGACAGGTCCACTTGATGGTAGGTGGCTACCGTCAAGCAACGCCAAAGCTGCTACAAGTGCGCTGCCGATTACAGTAGGATTAAGGATAAGGGATTAGGAGTAGATAGGGAAATGGGCAAATGATAGTTTTTAAGAGATTTAATGTCGACAGGATTAATTTATTCCATACTAGTTGAGCCCGCAACTTCGTACGCGTGGTATTCGGTATAGCGCGTAACTTTTTTGTAAACCGATTGGAATGAAACAAACACTAAATGTTACTGGAAGCTTGCTACAATATATCACTGAAAACCGCATTCAAATCGATTAAGCTGTTTCTGAGATTACCGTGCACAAACGCACAGACAAACAGACAAAAATTCTAAAACCTATTCTTTTGACCTCGGTAACATGAGTGCAACGTGTACAAATTGTTTTTTTTTTTTTTTTAAATCTTCAATGTTACAGACACAGGTCGTTTACGATTTTTTTTTTTTTTATAATGCAGTGGAAAACCGCATTCAAATTAGTTAAGCCGTTTTAGAGATTAGCGTGCACAAACGCAGACAAAAATTTTAAAAACTATTTTTTTTATCTGGGTATCCTACGAGTAAGTACAACTGTAGGTACAAATTGTTTGTTTTGTTTTTGGACAAAATCTTTATGATTTTATTAAATGTATAGATTTTGTGTAAGTTTGGTTTAATAATAATTGGTTAAAAAATTTGACAAGCTTGACGTAACGTTTAAGGCTCATAAAACTCACTTTCCCGAAATGTGCACTGTCTCAAAAAGTGCACTTCCAATTGGAACACTCTCTCAGATAGAGCACATTCTCAGATGGTATGTTATCTCAGAAAGTGCACTTTCTCAAATATGTATTTTCTTTCTCAATTTTTTTCTTTTGGGAAAATTTGCATTTTGAGAAAATGTAATTTTTGGGAAAGTGTGCGTTTTGAAAAAGTGTACTTTTAGGGAACATGCATTTACGGGGAAAACGCCCTAAATGAGCAAGTGTACGTTTAGAAAAAGTGCACATTTTGGGAAAGTGAGTTTTATGAGCCTAATCCGACGACGTAATACCATCGGTTGATATTCTAAACGATTTTTGATATTTTTAAGCTATTAATATCATTTAATTAATTATATTTTATTATGTATTACTCGTCTTTTATCGATTTATCCGTTTGCTAAATATTTATATACCTATTGCTTTTGCCAGATTGCTTTTTAAAAAAGGTGTTAATTCCAAATTTGTAAATTACCTGCGTATTAAAAAATGATTACCAGCCCTGGCATATGGTTTGGAATAATTATTCAAGCGAACCATTCTTAAAAATTTGAATCATTTAAAAAGCCGTATTCAAGAGTCAATTTTTTCCTCATAGACAGACATGCAGGACCCCTGCAAAGTTATTTAAAAAAAACAACGCCTCACAAAGTCTTACAAACAATTATACAAACATTATAGGAGGCGAAACGTATTTAAATCATCTGGCAACACGATCGCTGACAGCGGCACGGTGTTTAATGAATTATAACAATCTTTTATACATGGCAACATACAGCTTTATGGTAACTACATTAAAAAAAGGTTAACAAGCTGGTCGAAAGAGAGCATTTTATTTTTTGTATTCGTGAAATATTTTAATGAACTTTGTTTTTAAATTAGAAATTGTGTTTCCAATTTAAAATGATTAAACATTTGAACTATTTTTGGGTAATTATTGTATAAAAATGTTTAGGTTGTCTAGTAATATGTAATAGTAATATGTATAGTAATAGTAAATAGTAATTGTTTATGTGAGCGTCTTTTCTATAGATTTGTGCCAATAATATTGAGCGTTCACCTTTCAAGTGAATTACGAAGTGAATTTGACGAGCCCATTGGATGAGTGGTGAAGGTTCATGTCTTAACGCTCTGTTCCAGGGTTCCCGGGTTCGATTCCCGGCAGGGTTAACTTTGAAAAATAAACTTTTTAAATTTGACTCTGGTCTGGATTTGGAAAGTAATGGCAGGGCACACTGCGTTTTCGCAGTCATTTGTGCAGCCCGTCTGGCGGCAATAACCACCCCCTTACAGAAGACCACCGTGAAATAACAGCACGTGTGCTTTTGTGTTTCGGTAAGTAAGGGATACCAAAGCCCATTTCCCATCTCCCCCTAGTCCCTTATGATTAATCCTACTGTAGTCGGCAGCACACTTGCAGCAGCTTTGGCGTTGCTTGTGTTATATGCGACGGTAGCCGCCTACCATCAAGTGGACCGTCAGCCTGTCTGCCGAACTTGACATAAAAAAAACATAAAAACTTTTGTGCTTGTAATGTATGCGACACGGTGTCATCGTCGCATACCATCAAGTTAAATGTAACTTAAATTAAGCTAAATTCTTACTGAATTATAGTTATGACAAAATGTCTGTAACTTAGAAACAGTGCTTTTATTGGCATTTGAAGCCAAAAATGGTTCGCAATATTATACAACAGACGATACTTACCCAAGTAGCACACATGGTTGTTCTTTAAAAGACAAAGTGCAGCATTCTCTAACATACCTTATTGCTTTCACAATAAAGTTTATGTTCCAACGGTTAAATTCTAACGTTCCACGTACATCTAGCAGTCATGAAAGAAATGCTTATGGGAGTTCGTCACGCATATGTTTCATGTAAAAGAACGTGTATCGTCTAACAAAAGTTGATGGTTCAGTATACATCTTTTCTGGAAGTGTTAAAAATTTATTAAATAGAAATAGATTTTGTTTTTCTATACATATAATGATGTTACCACACCAATCGGTGGACAAGGTGGTATAGTGATTAAGTCTTGGCGGAATTGATTATCTGTAATTATTATCGATTTTTACAATTTTTACAATCAAGTTTAAGAAATTTTCAACAACACTGAAACTAATTCTAAAAACATCCTATAAACCACTATAAAATGGTTTTAAAGTAATAAAAGCGCGATTAACAAGGTCAAAAAAAAGTCCTATTTGAATATTTGAATTAATTTTGTAAGATGCTGCGAGAGATAATATTCAACGATCCACTCCAATCGTCGATAAATGATATTGTACGATTGGTGTAGTAACATCCTAAGGTTCTAATTCATACGAGTGAAGGTTCCTTTTAATTTTGTCATGTGGAATTTTTAATTGCATTATAGTGGATAAAACAGAATTTTTGAGCTTTTTCTGAGTTACCGTAACGCCTTAATTTATTCAGGAATTGTACAACCAAAATCTGCTATTTACACTTTTTTGAGATTCCAACATTTTGACCTTAGTGAATGAATAGTTCACTGCCTTATATACTTATTATATAAAAAAACTGCTAAGTGTTTATGCGCACTTTGTCGAACTACGACGAGGTACATACTACTTAGAATTTTGTAAGTACAAAATTTACTCTTACCAATATAATAAATAAATTATTAAATTTTCATATTTAAAAGGCCAATAAGTTAAAGTATAACAACACTAAGTTTCAAATAAAACACTTAAACAATTTTTTTTTAACATAAACGTTTTTTGACAATTTTTCAAAAAAATACTTTTTGCACATAGTAGATTTTGGTTTGACAACGACGATATGTTCATTGTAATACATATATATTAAGTTTTGTTTCTTTTCAGAATTTTTAGCCTGGTAAATGAGGCATATGAAAACAGGTCTCATTTACCAGGGTTACAAATTGTCTTCAATACTAGAGGCTCCAAACTTTTCCACGATTTAAATTATTGAAGTCTCGCTAAGCAATAAGCATGTATGCATTTCGCTAAGATGCATACACGATTCTTTGCCCTTAGGCGTCGTCGGTAGCCACGTGAAAATAATTCGAAAGCATGTCTCCAACATCGACAATAAATGCTCTCGCGACTGAGCTTTGAACTTTTTATAAACATTAGTGCCTAATATTGATAATACCTTTGAACTGTCAACATAATAATCCCGAGTAAATGTTATTAATGTGGCTTTTATGTGTACGCAACCCGAACCAAGCAGGTAGGTAATAATACATCAAATGCTTAACTTATGAACCGAACGATAATGTGATTGTCGGAAGATTAAATATAGTATTTTAGTTCAGCCGACTTTTATTTGCTATAAACATGATATTTTGGTACACAAAATCGGATTACTGATAGTACAGAAGAGACGTTTCGTTTGGATACCGTGGTCGTCATGAGAAACCTATTGACCTCCTATCCAAACACTGAAAGCTTTGAATTAATACAAATAATAAATGACATGAGAAAAAGAAAGAAAGAAATATGTATTTGCTTAAAATGGGAGTACAAAATAAGATTTTAATTATACATAGATGATTATCCTATACACATTAATAGTGGCGTACAAATATTATTTATTTGTTATAAATAACAATTAATATTTTACATTACTAATATACTAGTAACTATGTTATTTAACTAACATATTAATTTAATATGTAAAAAAAATGTATAAAAGCCATTTATGCAATTTATTTTTGAATTTTTCTAATGGAAGCTCCTTTAGCAGAATGGATAAATGATTATATACTCGTATTTGTATAGCCATATAGTTTTTTTTTATATTAAGATCGGCAGACAGGCTGACGGTCCACTTGATGGTAGGTGGTTACCGTCGCCTATAACAAGCAACGCCAAAGCTGCTGCAAGTGCGTTGCCGACTACAGTAGGATTAAGGTTAAGGGGTTAGGAGGAGATAGGGAAATGGGCTCTTGCATCCCTTACTCACGCACCGAAACACAACAGCACACGTGCTGTTATTTCACGGTGGTCTTCTCTAAGGGGGTGCCCGAATACCATGCGTACGAATTTGCAGGCTCAGCTAGTAGTACATAAATTAGGATCACATTCTCCAATGGTGAAGAAAAAAAAATTGCGACTTCCTTGAATATTTGTAACCTTAAAATATGCGCTCTGGCCACGTGGTCCGACTATCTTTGTCCTACCGATCGGACGACATGAACATTTTTTTCCTGTTGGTTCGATTAACTAATCGGATTATTGAAACTGTCGTTTTCTTAGACCACGTGGTCCCACCGATCGGACGACGTGAACTTTTCATTTCCGGTTAGTTTAGATTAACAATCGAACTATAGAAACTAGCTTTTTTATGTGAAAATATCTATCCGAATTGCGATAACGTTATAAGGCTTTATCTTCACACGATGAGGAGAGGATTGTGCCCGACATCGAGACATATTCAGAATTAATTTTTAGGGTCCCGTTAGCTAAAATACACCTTACATAATTTAAAATTTACATCATTCTTGATTCAAAATAATCGAAACAAAAAGTCCAAAAAATTTCTTTCAAATAGCTCGGACACTTCAAAGTTTCCGACTAGGGAACGAAATTAAAAATTCTCTCTTTTTAATTGACTGCATCCAATCACAAAGGCAATTGCATGAAAATTAGTTTGATTACGGGAAGAAAAACAGCGGAGACCGCCAATATTCGTGGGAGTTCCCGGCAAAAGTAGTAATTTAGTTCAGTGGGGCTTTTAAACAGAATTTTTTATTCGTCGCCGCAGATATGCTCGGGAAACTTGGGCGAATCACATTTATAACTCTTTTTACGGTTCTACGGGGGTTCCGTCCGGATTCAGTCGCAGTACATGTAGTTAGCAGTATATGTACTATATATGTATATGTTAAGGTCGGCAGACAGGCTGACGGTCCACTTGATGGTAGGTGGCTACCGTCGCCTATAACACAAGCAACGCCAAAGCTGCTGCAAGTGCGCGGCCGACTGCAGTAGGATTAAGGATAAGGCATTAGGAGTGGATAGGGAAATGGGCTCTGGCATCCTTTTTTTTTTTCTGTGACTGTTTGGATAGTGTTGGGTAATATAATCATAAGCGAATTTGTTCTTTTATAGAATACCTTAACAGAGATTCAATCTTCACAAGATTGTCGTATCAAACAGAGATTATCGTTTGAATTCATAATCTTCCCACGTCGCTAGACCGAGATCCCCTACTGTTCTGTTTCGATATTATGACCGCTGGAAGAGCCGAGAAAATGTGCTAAGTAAATCTGTTGTTGTAACGGGAAAATTTGAGATTACACCTGACGATATTATAGGGCAAGTGAAACTCGTGCGTTACTTTTGGAAAGGTTAGACGCCACTCTGAATATTTGCTCTTGTTTTATTCAAAAACATTAACTTGGGTGGTTCGTTTAAAAAAAAAATAAGGTAAATAGAAACCTAACGTGTGCCGCGTAAGAGCTAAAATTGTTTCGCAATTTAAACCAATTGGAAAGATGCGATTGTGGACTTTTCTATTTTGGACCAGTTTATCCCGGAATAAACTTTCATATTTAGATTTAATATATAAATATCTTTACATATGGTGTATACTTACAACATACCAGTGGTCTTCTGTGATGTATCCTATGTTCTTTTCTGAAACCCTGGCAACCTGTATGCATTTCACGGTGATCGGTTTAGCGATTTCGGAGTCCATAGGGAACATACATATATGTATAATTCGATTTATCTATGTAATTAAATGTTTCTTTTCTACTTTCTATATTACGTTCGATGATTGGTTACCTATCTTTTCGGACTGATATACGTGTTTTCCTTCATTGCCATTATTATTTTATTTACATTTGTGATTCAGACAGAAGTTATATAATATTATATACTAAACGCAACAATTAAAGGATATAAAAAAAGTTCCAAATTTTTAGGTGATTTTCAACAGGCTGTAACTTCGAAGAAAATGGTCGTACAGAGCTCATTAAAAAGGAAATTGTAGCTTCAAATTTCTAGTTCTTGAATAGTCAGATAATCAACGATAAAAAAAATTCAAAAATTTTCTCGTCTTGAAAATCGTGGAAAGGCCGTAATAATTTTTTTATTGTAATGGCACAATAAGGGTCTTTTAGAGAATTTAATTCCCTACAACTTAACCTCCTCATGAGCTCTGTACAATGATTTGTAACTGAGTTATCGTCAATCAAAGCGAAAAAGCCATTTTTGACTTGGACAATCGATTACTCGAGCAAAAATGGTCGTACAGAAAATTAAAGTAGGGTTTTGTAAACTGCAAAACATTCTCTACAAGGTGCTTAAATTGGATTATGATAAAAAAATATTTTACAAACCGAAAATGTTGGCCGAAGAAAAGGTAAAAAACTGTAAATTTAAGGATATTTGGATAACTTGCAATAACTTTGCAAATAATGCAGATACGAAAAATCTTTTCTATAGCTTTTCAACCTCAATGTGTCCTGAAAAAACCCTGAAGGTTTCAAGGTACTGCGATTTATTTTTCTTAGTGTATCGTCACTCTTCTTCAAGAAGGTCGCAGTCAGGTGGAAGTTGCAGCCACAATGGAAGTGAGCCAGTCTGTTATCAGTACCATTATTTTGTCGTGCTATATAACAACAAAAGGTACTTTAACAAACCTATGGTATGTTTATGGTATGTTGTCGCTCTGCGTCTACCTTTAGTAAAGCAATTTTTATGTAGAATTCCCTTGTCGGACCATTATTACGAAGGTGTGTCCGGGTCGTGAGTTTTTGAAGGGTAGTCATTCAGAGCTGAATTCGAGAGGTGCCTGGTATGCCGGATATTTAAGGTTTAATTTAAGTCTCTAAACTTTGTAAATCGAGAAGGGTCTTTTTAAAATATTTAGGAAGATATTTAAATACTTTTCTTATTTATTTATTTATTTATCTTATTTTTTTTATGTTAAGATCGGCAGACAGGCTGACGGTCCACTTGATGGCAGGCGGCTACCGTCACCTATAACACATGCAACGCCAAAGCTGTTGCAAGTGCGCTGCCGACTACAGTACATGAATCCTGTACCTATTAATAAGTTAATGTCAGTTTAAAAAATTGTATAATTTTTTTTTTGTATTGTTCTAATGGTAAAAACAAAAAATCACAATTTCTAGGCCTGTTGAATCTTTTGAAGTTTTTTTTTTTTAAGTTCCCTACTGAACCTTGTCAACGAGTATACACGCTGTTAAGTGAACATGCAGTTATTTCTTTACCAAAATCTTCTCATCCAAAATTCCTCAGTGTCTTAAAACAAAAGTTATCGACAAATTATGTATGTGATAACATAATAATATGGCGCTGAAATTTGTTCTAAGGCTATGGCTATACTTGGGGTTACACTGCGAAATTGAATCAGGAAGGAGGAGACCCGTAGACGAACGATAGTTACCGACATAACCCAGCTGATTAGTAAGTTGAAGTGACAGTGAGCAGGACACATAATGCGGAGAGCCGACCGCCGCTGGGACCGGAAGGATTTCGAGTGGAAGCCACGAGGTTATAATTAAATTACAATATTGAATGGGGTGTTAAAGAAAATAGTATTGCAGTGATTGCCTCACACAGAGTGTTCTTAGAGCGTCTTGGATCGTGTGGTGAAACCCCTCAACAATACACTTTTTAAAAATGTACCGTGGACTTTCCAACAGGACTCTGCACCTGATCCACAAGTCACGAACAACCCAAGCCTAGCTCAAAAAAAAAACGTTTCGGACTTTATAAGAGCTGAAGACTGGCCTTCGTCTAGTCCAAATCTGAACTCCTTAGACTACAAACTATGCTCAGTTTTAGAGGATATGGCCTGCTCTAAACGACACGCCGACATTGAGTCTCTTAAGACATCTCTGGAGCAAGTGGTGGCTAAATTTTCCATGGAAACAGTGCGTAAATCCATAGATTCGTGGCCAAACAGGTTAAAGGGCTGTATGAAAGCTAAAGGTGGCCATTTTGAATAGAATTTTTTTTTTTTTTTTTTGTGAGACTTAAATAAATAAGTATATACGCATGTAAGTATTATTAAGATTAATTAATGCATTTTCATTTATTTATTTATTTATTTATTTTATTTGTAAGAGAACTTATGGCTGCACTAGGTATATTTGGATTATTTAAAAGTTACAGGTTAAAAGTCAGTGTCCTTTAAAGCGTCACCCATTCACAGCGCGTCCAACTCAAGCTTTATTTACTGCTGGTTCTTTTGAAAATAAGGTTTAAATCATGTCAGAGCCCTAACGAGCACAACATTAAAAACGATGCCAAAAAAGTAATAACATCGTTTTACATATAGTTCTTTTCTAGGTTTCATAAATATTCACGTGGATTCCATAATAATATATTAAACATTTGGTTTGATATATTGCCACTTCGCCGTGGCAATGGCATCTCATACGCAATGCAAATTTAACGGAACGCCGCAAAAGGGGATGTTGTTATATATTGTGAGGGTGAAAATATATGAACAATATCAATGAGCCCGAAATGGCTTTTTATGGTAGACAGTCGAAAAGTTTTCTTTGAGGTCATAATTTAAAGCAATCGTCTATTAAAGGATTTTTTTGACGGCCCGTTGGATGAGTGGCAAGGATGCTTACCTAACGTCTCAGGGGCCCCGGGTTCGATTCCCGGCGGGGTCAAGTTTGGAAATTTTAATGTAATTTTCAAAATTGACTCTGGTCTGGATTTGAAAAGTAGTGGTAGGGCACACTGCGTTTCGCAGTCATTTGGGCAGCCCGCCTGGCGGCAGTGACCACCCCCTTACAGAAGACCACCGTGAAATAACAGCATATACGTGCTGTTGTGTTTCGGTGAGTGAGTAAGGGATGCCAGAGCCCATTTCCTTATCCCCTCCTAATCCCTTATCCTTAATCCTACTGTAGTCGGCAGCGCACTTGCAGCACCTGTAGCGTTGCTTGTGTTATAGGCAACGGTAACCACCTACCATCAAGTGGACCGTCAGCCTGTCTGTCGATGTAACATAAAAAAAAAAAACTCGACTTTACACGAACACAATAATTACTGAACTTCCAAGGTAAAAATGTGACTTATTTTTTTTCCCCCACTCAAAAGATCTCAAGGGATTGTAGCACACCAAAATTGTTGCATAAATGAGGCATGCTAAAGGTCCACCTCGTGTCCATGCTAAGGGATGGTAATGTGCTACTTGTCTCCATCCACCTTATCCTTTATCCTATATTTCAATAGAGACGGCAGCGCACTTGATGCCCCAGGTGTTTATAGGAGGTCGCCACCTACACAGAGAGAAAAAAGTTACGTAAATCATGAACGCCACTACGTATGTAAGGACAAAAACGTACCACTCGTAAGCTTGTAAGGGCCTCCATGTCGCGTAAGTAACCGGCATTACGTAGCCCGCTTCATGTCAACCTGTCATGAAGCGCGCTACGTAAAACAACCAGCTACGTATACGTAACCGGAAAATACTGGTGTATCATACTTACGTCCGGAGTATTGTCATGGTGCTGCTCCATTACAGCATGACACCTCATACGTACGAACTGGTGTTGGTTACGTAACGTAACGATGCTACTTCATTACAGCATGATACCTCATACGTACGCACTTGTGTTTAATACGTAAAGTAACGGTGCTACTCCGTTACAGCATGACACCTCATACGTACGAACTGGTGTTGGTTACGTAACGTAACGATGCTACTTCATTACAGCATGATACCTCATACGTACGCACTTGTGTTTAATACGTAAAGTAACGGTGCTACTCCATTACAGCATGATACCTCATACGTACGCACTGGTGTTTAATACGTAAAGTAACGGTGCTGCTCCGTTACAGCATGACACCTCATACTTACGAACTGGTGTTGGTTACGTAACGTAATGATGCTACTCCATTACAGCATGATACCTCATACGTACGCACTGGTGTTTAATACGTAAAGTAACGGTGCTGCTCCGTTACAGCATGACACCTCATACCTACGAACTGGTGTTGGTTACGTAACGTAATGATGCTACTCCATTACAGCATGATACCTCATACGTACGCACTGGTGTTTAATACGTAAACTAACGGTGCTGCTCCGTTACAGCATGACACCTCATACCTACGAACTGGTGTTGGTTACGTAACGTAATGATGCTACTCCATTACAGCATGATACCTCATACGTACGCACTGGTGTCTAATACGTAAAGTAACGGTGCTGCTCCGTTACAGCATGACACCTCATACCTACGAACTGGTGTTGGTTACGTAACGTAATGATGCTACTCCATTACAGCATGACACCTCATACGTACGCACTGGCGTTTGATACGTAAAATAATGGCACCGCTCCATTACTGCTTGAAGGCCCTTCCATACGACCTGGTTTCGGTCGACCTGACGGCCGAGAGGTCGACCGAAACCAGGTCGTTAGAAGGGCCTTCAAGCAGTAATGGAGCGGTACCATTATTTTACGTATCAAACGCCAGTGCGTACGTAGGTATGAGGTGTCATGCTGTAATGGAGTAGCATCATTACGTTACGTAACCAACACCAGTTCGTAGGACTGAAGAGGACGAGGTTCCATGGAAAAATTAAACGCTCTCCTCATTCCTCTCCGCCGTCAGGTCCGACCGAAATCAGGCCGTGTGGGTTGCCGACACGACCGATGGTACCTACCTCGTCCCCTTCTCCTCATCCTCCTTCGCCATCGTGGCGACTAAGATCAGGCTGTCTGGAAGGGCCTTAAGATGACACACTTATTGATTGGCGTTACTAATACCTATTCTGGCTCATTATCTATAATGTAGTGCTGTATCATGACAAAGGAATCATGTTGTTATATGAAAAATAAGCATAACTAATTTCTTATATAATATTAGACATAGATATCAAGTCAGAATGTATATGAGTAACACCAGGCAGAAAGCATGTCATATAAAGTAACGGAGTGGTCCATTCGGTTACGTATCAAATACCTACAATACATAATTATGGACGTAATAAATAACACACCAACATATGCGCACCACAAAGGATTTATGTTACGTCAGTCACATAAAGCTGTAATGTACCACATAAGTACACAAGAATAAGCTGCCTACTTGACATAAAATTGAAGAGTAACATAATAAAACTAATTATATAATAATTAAAGATTTATTGATAACACTAAGAATGATATTAATACACTTGACTTTAATACACTTCTTAATCTCGTAAATTATATTATTAGTATTTTGTCCAACGTCTATGAACTTTTGGCCACATATTAAACGTTGTTCACAATGATTAGTACATACCTACATACCCTTCAGTATTATCACAACTTTTTGTTACACCTTATATACAATGAAATGATTTAGCAACAACAAAGAACATAAACATTTAACGTATTTTTAAGACTCATAATAAATATGTCATTTTGAGAATTGACCATTCCTGCATACCCTATGTTGCAGTAGAAAACGCATTTAGTTTAAAGTGTATCTAACAGTGACATAATACTGCAAATTTGGTAACAAAGTCATTGTGCTACATAATATATTAATAAAATTACAACTTTACATTCAAAATGTTGTATACCTGCAAGAAAAGAAAAGAGTTAGAAGAGTCATTCTTATTATTACTGTTTCTGGTTGCCGGTTTCCAGTATTGTGTGGTCCAATATAACCACCCAAGGTTATGGTTTTTTACTACCTACTAATAATAATGGAATAAATTCCTGTAAGAAGGGAACTGTGATTACTGTGAATAAGCTAATAGTGAAATTACTGGGCTAAGCTACCATCACAGTGATCTGGACTTTATCACTCTAAGTTCTGGGTATCACTTCAATGATCATGAGCAAACATTATTTATTACCAACAGGCATGTCTCACTAGTACCATAAAAATATACTAAGCCACATTTAATGTACTTACACAAAGTTAGATGAGTATAGTAATAGATTTTGTGTTTATAACAAAACCAAACTTACAAAATTGTTCAATGTTTTTGGAGGTGATTCTTCCTGCGCAAGCTCTAGCGCAGAATGATCCGGTGGTGGCGAAAACGTGTCATCAGAACCAGAGGCAGAATAAGCTTCAACAAACTGAAAAATAAATTATTAATAATGTTAAAACGTTAAAACATTGAAATAGCAAAATAAGTAAAAAAAAAGCACTCACAGCTATTTCATTCACAGGCGTTTCTTCTGGTAGTTTTTGATTTGCTTTTATTATTTTTTTAAAACGCAATCTTTGATCTATCTTTGGGATCAGCTCCTTGAACTGTTCCTCTTCCAGTAAAGATGCAGTTTCCAGATCCATTTCGTGTTCTGGAACAAGCAGTGTCAGGAATTTATTTATGTCTATAGAAAAAGTATTATTTTCTAGGTATTTAATTTAACATATTTTTCGAAAACACCTAGAACTGCCCATAAAAACCGTATTTTATCAGACAAGGAATGGAATAAACTGGCAGACATGGTGTAGACGATACCGCTGGTAGGACATTTCTAGCGACCGACAATAATTATTTTGTCGTGCGACAAAGCAATAAAATTGTTTGTGACAAGTCAATCAGGACACTACGTCAGAGTTAATAATGCAAAACGTACCTTTACATTACACTCCTTATAACGAATTTTCACTCATTGCAGAATATAAATAGAAAGTATAATTTCCCTCTAACGGTTTTTATAACCTGTACATACATATCGTGTATTCGTGTCCTACCAATCAAGTACACAAAATTTTACAATACCTACCTATATAATAGCTAATTCATGTGTCGATAAGTCGACAGGTTCAGACATGTTAAATATATCGTAAGACAACAATTGTAATGTTTGTTGTAAGTAATATACACTGCTGTCGGTACTGCAAGAAGTAAGTAACGAAATTAACTTACCCGCGAAAACTCCAATCAGTTCTTCACAGTTTATTTCTTTTAAAATTTCCTCCATATTTGAAAAACACGCAAGCGCAACCAAACATACACAACGCACACGACACGAAAAAAAAATTGAATGAGACCAGTGCTGCCAGCTCGCAGCTGTCATCAAGTCCATTTGAGTGTGGGAGCTAGATAGATCAGTTCTAAAAAAAGCGCTAGATTCCGTTAACAAGTACAATAATACAAAAAATGAAAAAGTACAATAATAGGAGAGATGAGTACGAATATAATATCCTGAAAGAGAGGAGTAATATTATTATTAATGCTTCATATGCGAGATATATTCAAAGGGTACAGGACAGTATTAATAAAAATCCTAAATTTTTTTGGTCATTTGTAAAGAGCAAGCGTAATAATAAAAGTATAATCCCGGAAAACTTGAAATTCAATGACAACGTAGCGAGTGAGGGGTCGACTGCGGCCAATCTGTTTGCTAAAAGTTTTGCACTGGTATATAACCCTACATCAAGTATTGAATCACATACATTAATTCTAGATCAATTGATGGATGGCACTTATAACTACAATAACATTTACTTGTCGAGGGATATGATAGAAAAAAAGCTAAATTCTCTAAATACCGCAAAGGGAGCTGGCTGTGATGGTATCCCTCCAATATTTTTTAAGGAATGTGCAGTCTCACTATCTTACCCTTTGCACATTCTGTACAATAGGTCGCTTTCGGAAGGAATATTCCCCAGTATCTGGAAGGAAGCAATAGTTGTACCAATACCAAAATCTGGCGACAAAACAGATGTACGTAATTATAGACCTATAAGTATACTCCCCGTATTATCCAAAGTATTTGAGTCGTTAATATGTCCATTCATAAGTTGGAATATTAAGCATATCATCACTCCTTACCAGCATGGATTTTTTAAAAATAGGTCTACAACCACTAATTTAGTTGACTTTGTTGATAGAACACTTACAGAAATGAGTAAAGGCAATGAAGTTGATGCAATTTATAGTGATTTTAGTAAAGCCTTTGACAAGGTAGATCATGCGATACTTTTGGGAAAACTTAGCAATTATTTCGGTATTCATGGTTCTTTTTGGAATTGGTTCAAGTCTTATCTAATTGGTCGAAAGGCAAGAGTTGTTGTAAACGGTTATACTTCTGAGACTTTTGTACCTACCTCTGGTGTTCCCCAAGGATCACACCTTGGTCCGTTATTGTTTATAATGTTTATCGACGATATTAAATACTCCATTGTAAATTCAAATTTTGCACTTTATGCCGATGATCTGAAACTCTCTAGAGTTGTTGCCTCGCAAGATGACCAAAAATTATTACAGGATGATATAGATAGTTTGTATAAATGGTGTCAACATAATTCTATGGAACTTAACGTGAATAAATGCTATCATATAAAATTCTCTCGAAAACGGAAGCAATTAAAAACAATTTACAGCATAGGAAACAATACCTTAAAAACTGTCACTGATGTTGTGGATTTGGGTATTACGATAGACTCGGAAATGCGGTTTATAACTCACATAGATAATACTTTAAACAAATGTTATAGAATGTTAGCCTTTATAAATCGTAATACCAAAGAATTTAAATCTGTAACTGCCTTAAAGACCTTATATTCCTCTTTAGTAAGAAGTCATATAGATTATTGCTCTATTGTTTGGTACCCCAAATTTCAAAACAACATACAGCGATTAGAGAACGTACAAAAAAGATTCCTCAAAAGACTTGCATTCACATCAGGAGTGCGCTACACAATCAAAGAATATAAAGACAGGTTGCAATACTTTGAAATGAAATCTTTGCATTGGCGCAGTGATTTTCTGAGTTTAGTTTTTTTATTCAAAGTTATTAATAATTTAATAGACTGTCCACCGCTGCTATCACAAATAATTATAAATGTACCTAGAACTTCGGCTAGACCTGAGAACTATAGACCGTTTGCAGACAGATTCGCCAAAAACAAGTATGGTAGTGTTACACCTCTCAACTACACTATTAAAAAATACAATGAATTATTTCATAAATGTGATATTGATATTTTTGCCGGACGGATCGGAGCCTTCAGAAGGGCTATTTACGATAGTTATGGCTGACCTTATCTAAGCTCATTTGTGGCGTTAAAGATGGCCTTTTCCCTCCTTTTTCATTTATAACATAAAATATTATTTTTTCTAGTTAAAAAAAAAACTGCTTTTTGTAGAATGGTTTGGGTAGTATATATTATATGTGTGTTCTTTTTGTTTTTTTTTTCTATTGTAAACTGGTTTTTTTTCTGTTGTAAATATTTAATAATTATATAATGTTGTGCATACCTTTAAGTTAGATGCATATTTAGTAACAGAAAATATTTCTTCTTATGTAAATGTATCAGTATGTATTTAGTTGGTAAGCCTCTTTAATAAAATAAAATAAAATAAAATAAACAAGTATGATTAAAACGTACCACTCGTAACACCATATTATAATGCTATTTTTAAAATAGGAGTTAAATACATGCGTTTCACATAACAATCATATTGTCTGATTGGCCAAAAAAATAGTGCTTGTAGGCAAAATTGTTTTTTCGCCTTTTCAAGTAGTAACTATCGTTTTCGTTCTGAACGAAAATGGCTTTACTTATGTAGAACGCAATGCATAACATCAATTATTTTAAAGTTATTTAAAGGTCATCAACCGAATCGCCCTTAATAAGTATAAACACATACAGTGAAAATAACGTTAATTTTGAATTGAAATGGTTATAAATAATGAGTATGTGGTGTAACTTATTAACCATTCTGATAATCTAGCGAGATTTGATTACCTACATTGAAATTCCGCTAGATCTAACGCTGAAAGCACTAAAATAGCAGCAATGGTTGCCAAACGCTATTATAAAAAGCGCTATATTTTCCGCTAGGAGTTGTTGTTAATTTGCGGTGCCAAATGACTTAAAAAAATGCGTCGCTAGATCTAGCTCCGAAAGCGCTAAGGAGGCATCCTTGCTTAAAAACAGACTTCCGTAATTTTAATTGCCAAATTCCATATGAAATCCGTATTTCATAAAATCCGTAACTTTCGTAAAATCCGTATGAAATTCGTATAAAAAATAAAACTCAATCTTTGATTGATGTGACTTACTTTTGAGGGAACAATTTTGAGGGAAAATGTCACGTAAAGAAAAAAACTTGAAAATAATAACTTGAAATAACAAAAATATTGTTTAATGAAATCATAAAATAAAATGAAGTTACAAACAAGTTTATTTCTAAATAAAAGTCATTTTTCCAATTATTTTAGAATTAATTTCTAGGCTGTCATATTGCTTTCCTGCCTTTCGGCTTATTTATAATAAGCCATTGATGGTCTCCATGATTAACTTACACAAAAAAATAACAACAAATTCCATCGAAACAATATCGAAATCAGAAACAATAAACAAATTGAGACAGTGATTCCATTCATAACAAAACAAAATGTTTTCGTCTTGTTTGCACTAATAGTAAATATCACTATTACCTTTCACACTCTTTCATCGTCTTATTAAACGACCCACCCACTAAAATATCTCAAGGGTATTACCCCAAGGCCATAATCCGTACTATACCAGTGTTTTGCCTCAGTTTTGCAAAATTGGCTTATAAAATGCAAATCGCTAGTTTATGCCAGATCAAATAAAATGTAAAGTTCCGATTTTTTTTTTAATACATTTTCTTAGGAATAATATGAAACTATCTACTCTTTGCATTAAAAATCCGTGTGAATTTATAGTCTGGTTTTAAAATTAAAATTCCGTATAAATACGGACAAATTCGTATATATGGCAACACTGCCAGCCAGCATACGTCCAATAAGTAGCCCCCTCACAGGACAGTACAGCGAATACGTATAATGTAGCCGCATACGTCCAATAAGTAGCCCCTTCACGTAGACAGTACAGCGAATACGTATAATGTAGCCGCATACGTTCAATAAGTAGCTCACTCACGTAGGCAGTACAGCGAATACGTATAATGTAGCCGCATACGTCCAATAAGTAGCCCCCTCACAGGACAGTACAGCGAATACGTATAATGTAGTCACATACGTCCAATAAGTAGCCCCTTCACGTAGACAGTACAGCGAATACGTATAATGTAGCCGCATACGTTCAATAAGTAGCTCACTCACGTAGGCAGTACAGCGAATACGTATAATGTAGCCGCATACGTCCAATAAGTAGCCCCCTCACAGGACAGTACAGCGAATACGTATAATGTAGCCGCATACGTTCAATAAGTAGCTCACTCACGTAGGCAGTACAGCGAATACGTATAATGTAGCCGCATACGTCCAATAAGTAGCCCCCTCACAGGACAGTACAGCGAATACGTATAATGTAGTCACATACGTCCAATAAGTAGCCCCTTCACGTAGACAGTACAGCGAATACGTATAATGTAGCCGCATACGTTCAATAAGTAGCTCACTCACGTAGGCAGTACAGCGAATACGTATAATGTAGCCGCATACGTCCAATAAGTAGCCCCCTCACATAGACAGTATAGCGATACGTATAATGTAGCCGCATACTAGAAGTTTAGCCAGTTTGGCGCGATCTCTAACTACGTATTGTAAGCACAGTAACAGCATGTTTCATACTTATTAATTTGTCTTATTCAAGACAAACTTAAAATTGATCACGGAACGTATCAATTTTAATCAATTTCACGAAAAGACTTTATTTTTAAACACAGAAACTCAATTATGTGAAAGTTAATCTGTATTATATGGTATGTTGAGTTTTGGAAAAGAATATTCTTTGCTCAATCTTTACGACAAGAAAATGCGTAAGTAAGTACCTAATAATCAATTACTACTGACAAATTTCACTTGTTACGTCCGATCAATATGTAGAACCAGTCATACGTAACAAGAGACGTTATCATGTAAGCACTTACGTTAAGGTGGTGAATCACCATTTTTATACGTATATATCGTTATAAATACGTTTGAATACGTATGCGGCTACTTTACTAAATAATGTAGCCGCATACGTGTGTACGTATAAATCAGGCCGAGTACGTAAATTCCTGAACCGACACAATTAAGAATGATGCGACATCCTTATACTAGCTTTACTGTGGGACCGTTCTCTGTATGGATGACCCATACTTACACATCAATATGTGTCATCATTAGTAAGTATGTAGCTACTAAATTAAGTATGCAGGTTACGTAATAAGTATTAAACTGCGAGTTCCTTGGTAACGGACTAGCGGTAAGCTACGTATACGTATATTTTTTCTCTCAGTGTACATGTCTTATTTTTAAACAAAAAAAAAAATAATTAAAAAGTTAATGTTTCTCTATTATTTTTTATTTATTTCAAATATATTTACATACTAGGTTATACCCGCAACTTCGTACGCGTGGTATTCGGTATAGCGCGTAACTTTTTGTTTGTAACTTTTTTGTTGTTGTTTTTAAACCGATTGGAGTGAATCGGTGAAAACCGCATTCAAATCGGTTAAGTCGTTTCTGAGATTAGTGTGCACAAAAGCACAGAAAAACAGACAAAAATTCTAAAACTTATTTTTTTGATCTCGGTAACATAAGTCATCGTTTACATTTTTTTTTTTGGAAAAAAAAAAATTCTAGACACGCCTCGTTTATGATTAATATTACTAATATTAATAATTAATATTATTAATATTACTTCGCTTATTGTATAACGCTTGTTGAAGAAAAATCTGAGCTATAGTTGCGTTAAAGCAGTTTAGACCCAAATAGCAATTTATGTTTTATAATATTTTAAGCAAAATATATAGAATTTTATCTTAGACTGAGCAGTTATAACTTTTACAAAATAAAGCACGTGCCTAACTTATGAAACACTGCAGTATCCAAGTAAAACCAATATATTCATACAAGTATACAGATGTGTATAATATTATATTTTGTTGATATAGGTATTATATAAAATATTGGTGGACTGAGAGCTTGGCTAATCGTAAAACTAACCCATAAACTACCCATGTCTCCGATAGCGTCGCGTCTATAATAGGGTGTCCCATGTCAACCACAGTTTACCCATAATTTTACCAAAACGTCCAACTCATATAAAAGTCCACATTTCATAAGCCGAACACTACTGGCCGCCTACGTAGGAACCGTGTGTCCATCACTGCTTAAGAGAGAAGCGGCAAGTTATTCCTATCTGAAACTTGTTATATTTCTATGCAACTTATCTGAGAGATAAGGTCAGCGCGTACTATCCACAGACAACGAATAAACTATCATATGGGATCACACACGACGATTGGGACGGTTAAGTGAAAGGCTTGTTCTACACTGGAAGCTAATAATATATTTTTTTTTTTTATTAAATCAAGGTAGCGCTTGGCTACTATCTCTACTACTATGTGGCCGAAGGTGGACCACGCTTACCTAGTAAATGCCCATTTACCCTAGTTTTGAAGACCCCGAGGTTGTAGTTCTGTGGGAACACAGACGCAGGCAATGAGTTCCACTCCTTAGCAGTTCGAACAAGGAAGGTGGAACTGAAACGCTTTGTTCGTGATCGAGGTACATCGACCACGAAGGGTATTATTATTAAAATATTATAATTTTTTTTTTATTTTATATAAAAAGTGTATTATAAACTTATATATTATAATTTTTGATGGGCGTACAATACGTATACAACAAAATAAAAATTAAGAATTTATTTAAGTTCCCTTACTGTTATCATACTTTATTCTTTGTTTATTAATGTCTTATTAGTTTGTTTGTACCTTGTGATGTGTTTTATATTAGAACTAGCGGCCCGTCCCGGCTTCACACGGGTGGGCATTTATTTTTTAAACATTTTTGAGTTTATTCGTGGAAAACGGCAATTTTGTATGGGAGTGGGGTAAATGGCGGAGATGGGGGGGGGGGGGGGAGAGTGAAAAGCCTATGTTATTCGCTGATAGAGCTTTTTATAGGTGAAAGAGTTTTTAAAATCGGTCCGGTAGTTTTTGAGTTTATTCATTACAAACATACTAAAATGCATATGTAGAAACACGATTAGAGTCCCCGGCATCATCGGTCCCGAAAGGACACGACCAGGATTCTTCGTATCATTGGTCTCCACACTTGATCACAGATAGGCGCGAATATTTGATCCATATTTGATCACGTTAGGTCACGCGCTGCAATTCCAAACAAAACGCCACAATCGGCACAAAATAAGTCCTCGATCGCATTGTCCACCAGCCAATCACACCAAATCAGATAACACTCCACCAAACACGTAGCACCAGTCCCTTGATGTCAACCGATTGCCTTCCCGTGAGGTACTCCCCGGCCGACGTGCCTCTGCGCTAGCGCTCGGTGTTGTGTCCGAGTCAACGACAATGACATTCCGATCCCGCTGTCCAGTTGACAAATGACAGTTGTCAGTGCTGTTCACTCCCGCAAATCAAAAGCGCCGACACGGCCAGACTGACATGCGCACGCCCTCGTGCGCCTCTCGTATCCGCCTCGGTTCATATGCAAACAAAGAAAACAAACTATCTGGCTCACCACATACATTATGCTCGTCCTATCCTGACCAACTAGATACAACTTCACACATATGCACTCACGCGCCATGTTGCGTTGAGGGCTGGTCGAAAGTGCCTAGCACGCGCGGTCCACGCGCCATGCTGTGTTGAGGGTCGGTTGCTGGAGTTAATATGATCCTTACAATCAAAAACCCCATCTGTTTTAAGATTCCACAAGAGTATCACAGCTTGTACACGCTGGTCTAGACCGTCATTTACTAAAAGAAATGAGATCCCCACAGCTGTCTATCACTGAACTAGATCATCGCCCACACAAGCAGGTGAGATCCCTACAGGTTTCATTAAACAACAACTTGCTGGACCAGATCCTCACCCACAAAAGCAGGTGAGATCTCTACAGCTTTCATTAAACAACAACTTGCTGGACCAGATCGTCACCCACAAAAGCAGGTGAGATCTCTACAGCTTTCATGAAACAACAACTTGCTGGACCAGATCGTCACCCACAAAAGCAGGTGAGATCTCTACAGCTTTCATGAAACAACAACTTGCTGGACCAGATCGTCACCCACAAAAGCAGGTGAGATCTCTACAGCTTTCATGAAACAACAACTTGCTGGACCAGATCGTCACCCACAAAAGCAGGTGAGATCTCTACAGCTTTCATGAAACAACAACTTGCTGGACCAGATCGTCACCCACAAAAGCAGGTGAGATCTCTACAGCTTTCATGAAACAAGAACTTGCTGGACCAGATCGTCACCCACAAAAGCAGGTGAGATCTCTACAGCTTTCATGAAACAACAACTTGCTGGACCAGATCGTCACCCACAAAAGCAGGTGAGATCTCTACAGCTTTCATGAAACAACAACTTGCTGGACCAGATCGTCACCCACAAAAGCAGGTGAGATCTCTACAGCTTTCATGAAACAACAACTTGCTGGACCAGATCGTCACCCACAAAAGCAGGTGAGATCTCTACAGCTTTCATGAAACAACAACTTGCTGGACCAGATCGTCACCCACAAAAGCAGGGGTCTCTTAACTCGTAAGTATAGTAACGACAAGCGTTCGATATGAGGTCACTAGAAGTACAGTATTTAAATAAGAAAAACAATCAGGTCGTATTACATCCGCTTGCAATAATTAACGACCCCTGTTCATAACACATTTACATTCCACTACACTGATACGGGATGGGCGTCGCTGAACAATGCGCAATTCATCAAAAAAAGGCGTATTTCTAACTGTCCGGTAGCTACACTGCGTTTAGAAACCTCTTTAGCAAGCAACAATACTCTCTGCGGTTATCCAACAATCAGAATTTAGAACTATCGGAGTGCAATTAACAATCACTCTTACAGGACTACTAATCTTTCCAAGTCTAATCTCACTTTTGGGTTCGTTTGGGTGTGATAACTCACATTCTAGTACTTTAAGTCCATCTAGAAACAAAACACGGTCTATCCCCCGCTTCACATTAAAATTTTTAAGATAATTATTCTCGCATAACAATAACTGGGTGGGTAGATCGAATTAGAAGTAACAACAGATCTACATGAAATAAAACCTCAATTAAATAACTCTCATTTAAACAGCTGATAAGATTTTTACTATTTTTTTTTTTTGTTCCAGTGTTGTAGGTAGGCTTAGTAAAACTGCGCGATTAGCAAGGCCAGCCAACGTTACAACATCATAATGTCGATTTTCGCCCAACTTATGGGCTGTGCTCTCTACCCCAAAATGAAAACGACTCACCGTTATTATTCACGAGGATCAACCTCACTGCATAGGTTAAAGCCATCGAACCAAAAGCGACGTCTTCTCGAAGTCGTCATTGCGCTCGGACCCAACAAGCCGCCAACAGGGGTCCCACAGCACCTCCACTCCGAGTCGCGGCCGCCTCGCGACGATCCATTGACCATGCGGGTCTTGTTGCAACAAGAGCAGATCCTGCCCGACTTGTCCAGGATGGGCTGCTGCTGCAACATCTTTATATTTTTTTTGCACGGTCATCTGCAACTACTTGTAACGGTCCCTCTGAGAGGCACAGGTCCATGGCGCTGCACCAAGCCCACGCATCGACGTCGGCAGCCTCAAGGTTGAAGTCTGACAACTTTAAATTCACTCGTCGTAACCGGATCCTTTATGGCTTCGATAAAACTGACGATTTTCCATCACACTGCACCACATGATTGCGTAGTTTTAATTTTCATAGCAGTGCCCGTGAGACAATCCCACTTCTGATGTAGAAACACGATTAGAGTCCCCGGCATCATCGGTCCCGAAAGGACACGACCAGGATTCTTCGTATCATTGGTCTCCACACTTGATCACAGATAGGCGCGAATATTTGATCCATATTTGATCACGTTAGGTCACGCGCTGCAATTCCAAACAAAACGCCACAATCGGCACAAAATAAGTCCTCGATCGCATTGTCCACCAGCCAATCACACCAAATCAGATAACACTCCACCAAACACGTAGCACCAGTCCCTTGATGTCAACCGATTGCCTTCCCGTGAGGTACTCCCCGGCCGACGTGCCTCTGCGCTAGCGCTCGGTGTTGTGTCCGAGTCAACGACAATGACATTCCGATCCCGCTGTCCAGTTGACAAATGACAGTTGTCAGTGCTGTTCACTCCCGCAAATCAAAAGCGCCGACACATACATGTAAATCTTTTCTCTTTATAATAATAGTGATTATTATAATAATAAGTATGTTATTGTGTCGTCTTATCTTTTTTTTACAATAAATGATATTCTAAGAGAAATAAGTTATGTACAATAAATATTAAAAAAAAAAACTTAAATCTAGTGCGCCCGCCAGATAAGAAACGGCTTTTTTTACATTGAATGTTCATTAGCCCGTTGGATGAGTGGTTAGGGTGCTTGCCTTAACAGTCTGTTCTAGGGTTCCCGGGTTCGATTCCCGACAGGGTCAACTTTGAAAAATCAACTTTTCAAATTTGGTTCTGGTCTGGATTTGGAAAGTAGTGGCAGGCACACTGCGTTTTCGCAGTCATTTGGGCAGCCCGTCTGGCGGCAGTAACCACCCCCTTACAGAAGACCACCGTGAAATAACACCACGCGTGCTGTTGTGTTTCGGTGAGTGAGTAAGGGATGCTAGAGTCCATTTCCCTATCCCCTCCTAATCCCCTATCCTTAATCCTACTATAGTAGCCACCTACCATCAAGAGGACCTGACGGCCTGTCTGCCGATCTTAACATAAAAAAATCATAGCTTATAGTGTCGCACAAGACTGCGTAGGCTGAGATCAAAAGATAAGATGTGATTCTTTCAACTACCATACGAACAGAAGCGCCTTCGTTAACAGGTTATTGAAATATTTGGTGATCAGCACCTATTATACTAAATTCCATAGAACACCTTTCTTACAAAAACTTTTCCAAAGTATATGAATGCCTTTTTGTAACCAGAGGCATATTTATTTCTTTTTTCATTGTTCTATATTCTCTCCACTAATGTATCTGGAGATTTTAAGATTTATTTTCTACTAGATGAGCCCTCAGCTTCGTACGCGTGGTATTCGGTATAGCGCGTAACTTTTTTGTATGCAAACCGATTGGAATAAAACAAACACTAAATGTTTTGGAAAGCTTGCTGCAATACATCAGTGAACAAACAGACAAATCGACAAACAGACAAAAATTTTATAAACTATTTTTTTGACTGAATTTGTACACGTTGTATACATAATATGTTACAACGTGTACAAATTGTTTTTTTTTAAACATCCTTAATGTACAGACACGGCTCGTTTACAATTTTATTATACCTATACTAGCTGATCCAGCAGACATTGTCCTGACAGAACCCAAAAATAATTCCGTAACCGATTGTGGCGCCACCTATCGGGTCCAATTTTATTTTCAATCCATATATTAAAGTGACTTCAATTCACGTCATTGAACAATGTTTAAATTATTTGAATATTCTTCATAAAAAAACACTAAAATAGCGATTAAAAAATGCGGGGTGGGGTTAGGAGGGTGAAAAATACTTTACGACCTATTCTCGTAGCTATCAAATGTACACACAAAATTTCATCAAAATCGGTCCAGCCTTTTCGGAGGAGTTTTGTTACAAACACTGTGACACGAGAATTTTATATATTAGATGTATAGATTTAACATTATCATTTGGCATAAATAAATATATGAAATATACATGATGAAATAGGCTGTAATATTTATAAAAAGCCTAACTGTTAAATTAAACCAAAAAGTATCAGTGAACGATTTAACTAATTTGTGGCAGGGCACACTGCATTGCGTAGTTATTATTGGTGACCTTTAGCGGTGTGCGAGTTAATATCCCTATTAGCAGGGCACTTGTACCTATCCTACTGAATATGCTTTTATTTTAATAATAATAATTGCTTTTAATAATAATTTAAAGCATTATGATAGCAAACGGTTAAACCTAGGTGGTTTTTAATGCTATCATTATATTAATGTATATTTAGTTTTCTTTTTAAATTGTTAAAATTATAAATAAAATAAAAATAAATTAATTTAAAAAAAATACTTCTATAGGTAGAATATCAAAATTATTGCTATTATTAAAAATGTTTTGATTTATCCTAAGCTGGACTTGCTATCATTAAACAATCTCATTGTGTAAATAATTTAGCATATATCACACTTTAATACAAAGAAAATCTTGTCCCAATGAATACCACCGTATGCTTAATCTCAAACGTTTAGACTCTTTAGAATTTTTAGAGTTCGATACAACTACGAGGCGTTACTATAACAAGTACTTGTCAGTGTCTGCTGACATGCTCATATTCAAGCAAGATAAGTATTTCTCTCGAAGCAGCCTGAATACAAAATAATAACTTAGATGGGACTGTGGGTCGACTTGTCAGCCGCAATGCGTCATAACCCATGCGAAAATTTTGCAACGATGTTATAGCATAACAAAGAATGCCGATTACTAAAAATGTTGACATATTTAAACTAGCATAGAAAAATAATCTGAGTCAGCATACTATTAGTCTTACGAAACATTGAAGTGGGTGAAGCTGGCTGCAGAGTCAACTGAAACTTCGTAAACCCGACTGTGATAATTTAACTATAGGTTAGTAAATTATCACATCTAAAAACCCTAAAAAGACATCTAGTATCTCAAATAAATGTTTATAGTGCATATAACAATAATATATAGTTTTTATTATTTTGTAGTTTTTTTTTAATGTTAAGATCGGCAGACAAGCTGACGGTCCAATTGATGGTAGGTGGCTACCGTCGCCTATATAACACAAGAAACGCCAAAGCTGCTACAAGTGCGCCACCTACTACAGCAGGATTAAGGATAAGGGATTGGAAAGGGTTGGGGAAATGGGCTCTGGCATCCCTTACTCACTCACCGAAACACAACAGCACACGTGCTGTTATTTCACGGTGGTCTTCTGTAAGGGAGTGGTTACTGCCGCCAGACGGGCTGCCCAAATGAGTGCGAAACGCAGTGTGCCAAGCCACTACTTTCCAGAACCAGGCCAGAGCCAAATTTGAAAAGTTATTTTTCAAAGTTAAGTGCATTTTACTTTCAAACGGTGAAGGAAAACAAAGAAGAAATTCTAGGCCCATGTAAAGTTGTTGAGAGAGTAGGCCTGTTCCTCTGCCTAATCCCCCCCTCCCCCCTAGGTCTGCCAGGACCTTGTCGTGGTGGGGGGAGTTTAACACTCAGCAATCCGGGCGGTTGCAGGGGCTGGTGGGGTCATCGGAATTCGCTTGGCTGATCGGATTGTCGTTGGGGAACATAGAAGGCACATCCGTGAGTGCTCTGAACATCGGAGCTCGTGGCGGAGCAAACATTGGGAGGCTCCAGCTGCCAGTTGGAGCTTTGCCAGTCACCGCTCGTTGAGGATCCGTACTCGGCCCACGCGGTTGTTGGCCGGTGAGAGACGGCACCCCCGGTCCTTGTGCGTCGAACCGAAGTATGGGTCTCAGTTCTGCACGTGAGGATTGCAGAGGAGGCGGATTCTCTCGGATGTAATAACATGTAATAAGCTGTTAGTGATAATAATAATAAAACTAGTAATATGATATTATTTTCATAAGATTTAAACAAAAACCATTTAATAATAAAAAAAAGGTAATGTTAGACGTTTATTAGAAACAATTAATTAATTATTAACGCAATGAAACGTGTTCTTGTTGATCGTAACTGTAACATTAATAGTGTAGTTATTTTCGTTTTGTTACGAAATATATACCTACCTAGATGTGAGAGCGCATTTTTTTATCAAACAATAAATTACAAAAACGCTGTCCGATTGACGGATTTATTTGTACAGTTTTAGATAGTTTTTGGGGAGATTTATTATTGTTATTTTTTTTTGGTTTATTTTAATGATGATGAAAGTAACATAAATTGAAACAGTCACATATCTGACTTATATTGAATAATTAGTCAATGTTAGAAAAATCATTTATGGAATCTTGTTTTCGGTGGTACACTTAAAAAAAAAAAAGTTTTTTTATTATATAATACTAGCTGGCGCCTGCGACTTCGTCTGCGGTGATACATCTAGCCATGTTTGTATATTAAATATTTTCTCAAAAAAACCAGTTTGTACACTTTTTACTTACGTTATCGAGGTCAAAAAGAATAGGTTTTAGAATTCTGAATTCTATATGTCTGTTTGTCTGTACGTTTGTGCACGCTAATCTCAGAAACGACTTAACCGATTTGAATACCGTTTACATTGATGTATTGTAGCAAGCTTCCCGTAACATTTAGTGTTTGTTTCATTCCAATCGGTTAACAAACAAAAAAGTTACGCGCTATACCGAATACTACGCCTAACTACGAAGTTGCGGACTCAGCTAGTTAAAAATATAACACTTGAGAAAATATACATATATAGGTAATATCATATTTTCTTATGTTTTTCAACGATCCCTCGCCAAACTAATAGTTTTCCCAGGATAAAAAGTATCCTATATTTAATCCTGGTGATAAACTATCTGCGTGCCAAATTTCATCCAAATCCGTTTAGCCGTTTTGGCGTAATTGAGTAACAAACACACGAACATTCAAACATACAAACTTTCGCATTTATTAGTATGATTAACATGCGTCGTACCACTTCTGTGTCTATTATTTTCATTCTGATTTGCTTTTTTATGATTGTCTCAATATGATTTTAAGATGAAAAAGTAAATAACAATAGTAAATAATACTGTTTATTTTTGTAAGAATTTTAATTTTAGTTATTTTAGTAACAAAAAACTTTATTGCATATATTAAGGGCCATATCGCTTAGAATAGTTAATTAAATAGTTAATTATTTTGCATTAAGGGCTTCACTTAGGCAAATGACATTTACAAAAGAACCCGCTGGCGGCGGAGACAATTCAACGGGCCTAAAAATGATTTTTTTTTTGTTTTTACCATTAGAACAATACCCAAAAAAAATTATTAATACAATTTTTTAAACTGACATCAACTTATTAATAGGTACAGGATTCATATGCGCCCAATAAGCCGTTTTCGAGAGAATTTTCAATAAAAGTCAAATTCTTCTTGTGTTCCAACTTTTTTGTGGAGTTTCTATTACTTTAACGAACATTCTAATTAATACAATTGGTTCTTCACATGTTTAAGTATAATATTATTATTTTTTCAAAGCAATTGTGTTGTCCATTTCTTGTAACATCTTCATTAAACAATGGATATTTTTAGTATTTAGCGTTTGTCTCCACTTTAACCTGCCACGCTACGCTTCGCTGCGGCCCATACGGCGGGCGGCGGCGTGCGCGTGGGCAACGCGTGGGGGCGCGTTGATCGTAGCGTGATGTTATATAGCCTTCCTCGATAAGGGACTATTCAACACAATAAGAATTTTTCAATTGGAACCAGTAATTCCTGAGATTAGCGCGTTCAACCAAACAAACAAACAAACTCTTTAGCTTTTATTAGTATAGATGTAGATTTTACATTGATTTCATTTTTTTAAGAGGAATTTTATGAGTGTTGATCATTGTTTACAATATTGCACACTGCTGCTCATAACAAATTATTTTGGGAATTGGCCCCACGGAAAATTCGCCACAAAGCCTTAAAATTGTATGAAAATTCGACAACGAAGTTATTTAGTATGAAAGTCTGCTCTCAAATATTGTTATTGTGAAACTTCATAAACTCACGGAAAAATTGGTCTTGCGCTCATGATTCTAAAATAATTACTTTAAAACGACGTACAGTTAAGTATAACTATTTATAATTGTCGTGCTTACGTAACGATTTCGTGGACTTCCAAAAGAAGTTTATCGCTTGAGTAAATAATATAAACTGTGTGCCTTAGTTGCATTGTCCGAGAACGACTTTTCTATGCTTTGCACAATATGCAATTATCGTAATAAGCCTATTTGCAATACCTATTTGTGTTTACAACTTTCCAACGAAAGGTCAATATTCGCATCTCGATTATATTATCATAGCAGTAAATTTCACGTTAATATCATTTTCCGTTTTTACAGTTATTTGAAATAAAAACATGACACAACTTATAGCATTTTCACTGTATGATGATATGCGTGACAGTTCTCACTTTTTCATGTCACGCATACTGTTTTCAACTAAAAAAAAACCTACAAAAAAAAAATTACAATTGAACAAACACATGTATGAAAAACACAAAAGGAATTATCACTATTATTATTAATTTATTATTATAATTGATAAATGTAATAAAAAAACATATATTTTAAAAGTGTCAAATGCGTGGAACGGAATGGGGATTGACACTAGGGATATTCACTTATATTCGATATATCAAAAGTACTCTATGTTTGTCATTGGATATTCGGAGATTTAACAAATATTTTTCTATTCCAAATATTTTTAAAAACATCGTATTTTGATAATAAAACTAAAGCTGACTAATAATAACAATAAAACAAAAGTAAATTTTGTTCTGAGTCTGATACGAGTTGTCAAGTTTCGAGTTCTGACAGTAATGAATAAATAAATAAATATTTTAAACAGACTGCATTGTATTCTATAATTTATTTAACGTAACCTTTATTCCTAATTACTAGAATTTATTTCTAAATCTGAAAATCTAAAATCGGTAGTTCGATACCATTTGCTTTGACAACTGATTCGATATTTTCAAACAATCGATTAAATGTCGTTAGGTTGCATCACTAATATTGTCAGTTACGAACTGTCACGCATATCATCATACAATGAAAATGCTATAATAAAAAGCTTTATATGCTCGTGTGTAAAAAGAATAGGTAAGTAACAAATTATAATCGTGTAGTCTGTTTGTTCATATGTCATTTTTCTCTACAAATAAAGCATAAACAAGGGTGTTTACGTAACTTTCAATACGGAAAATGTCAGTTGCACAGATATTTCCTAACGCGAGGTCAAACATATTGAAATAACCTGTTTTTTTTTCATAAACAGACAGTCAGATGTTTTGTTATGAATATTCAATTCAAGGGTCAAGTGTCTATATATAGTTCCATTTTAATTGCTATTTATATAAGAAGTATCTGTTGCTAACTTTTATTTAAAACTAGCGTGTGTCGCGGCTTAATAAAAAAAATAAAGCCTCACTAAATATGAACAATGTAACGCCTAACATCTTTATTGCAGTTATGGTTTTGCCAGGTGTTAGATGTTCCCTCGGGAATAGTTCTGGAATCCTATGTCCTTTCCTGCGTTACTGACAAAGTGTTTCCAAAATTTCATGATGATCGATTACTTTCACAGACAGAGTTACTTTCACACTTTAATAGGTATTAGATTATATATCAAAGTTTAAAGTCTTAGCGGGTAGTTTTAGGCAGACAACTTCAGCAATAACCATCCTTTCATAACACTACTGGAAAATAACAGCACATGTGCTTCTGTGTTTCGGTGCAAATTTAGAAATACTAGAACACTTTTGCCGATCCTTAGTCAATCCTGTAAACATGTATTCGCGCAAATAATTATTTTATTTTTTATTTATTTATTTATTTATTTTATTAATGGAAAAAATGTTGCTTAACAGCCTTATATCATCGAATGGAATGTCAGTCTGTCTGCCGTACGTTATCGTAAAAAAGTGTTTGTATTGTAGAATTTCATATTAAGGGATTCACTGAGGCAAATGACATTTACTATAGAACTCGCTGGCGGCGGAGACAATTCAACGGGCCTAGAAATGGTGTTTTTGTTTTTACAATTAGAACATTACACAAATTTTTTTTTTATCAATACAATTTTTTAATCTGATATCAACTTATTAATAGGTACAGGATTCATATGCGTGCAATAAGCCGTTTTCGAGAGAATTTTCAATAAAGGTCAAATTCTTCTTGTGTTTTAACTTTTTTTGTGGAGTTCACATGTTTAAGTATAATATATATTTTTTTCAAAGCAATTGTCTTGTCTATTTCTTGTAACATTTTCATTAAACAATGGATATTTTTAGTATTTAGCGTTTTTCTCCCCCTTAAAATCCTGTCAATCTCATAAAGGAAATGAAAATGAAATCACAGGTACTTATTTATTTTCTGTGATATATTAATTTTTCTGTATATTTTTAAATTGGTTTTATTAAATTCTGCTCAAAAAACTTAGAGATTTACAAACCATGCTTTATTTAGAACTATTAAATAGTATTTTTTATGTTGCTCCTTCCATAGCACTGGATTACCATGGAATTATTAAATTCTCGCCATGGAAAACGCTTTTGAAGTTTAGTTTCAAAGTAAAGGACCACGTTAAATTTTTATCGCTAC
Source organism: Bembecia ichneumoniformis (assembly GCA_910589475.2). NCBI lineage: Eukaryota > Metazoa > Arthropoda > Insecta > Lepidoptera > Sesiidae > Bembecia > Bembecia ichneumoniformis. Next base: position 1,208,010 of record OU342537.1, on the reverse strand, counting down.
TTCGTAACGATTAGTTAAAATAATTAAAAACTGTGACGATGGCGTGACATTTTAATCAGAGATTTAATAAACGAAACAGCAACACAATATTTTCCATTTATTCATATTTTGACGTATCCAAATGATTTACATAAATTTTTGTTAATCGTTAACACGAACTCGCTTATAAAAGTTACTTGTAGGTCAGTTATTTAAATTGTTGAAGCGGTTTTATATACAACACGGCTATGGTAACCAATATCACCTCCTCCTGTGGTGTACACAGGAATCCACAGGTCTTCGCGTCACCTAACCTAAGGATAAGAGATCTAGTCTGCTCCGTCACTGATAGCTTTATAGGTCTACAGGTTCTGCAAGCAGTGTGTACAGCCTATTAATATCCCAGATCACAGAATCTATAGGTCTTCGCTCTACCTAACCTAACATATCAGAACTAGTCATCGATAGCTTTATAGGTCTATAGGTTCTGCAAGCAGTATGTACAGCCTATTACTATCCCAGATCACAGAATCTATAGGTCTTCGCTCTACCTAACCTAACATATCAGAACTAGTCATCGATAGCTTTATAGGTCTATAGGTTCTGCAAGCAGTATGTACAGCCTATTACTATCCCAGACCACAGGAATCTATAGGTCTTCGTTCTACCTAACCTAACATAACAGAACTAGTCATCGATAGCCTTATAGGTCTATAGGTTCTGCAAGCAGTATGTACAGCCTATTACTATCCCAGATCACAGAATCTATAGGTCTTCGCTCTACCTAACCTAACATATCAGAACTAGTCATCGATAGCTTTATAGGTCTATAGGTTCAGCAAGCAGTGTGGACAGCCTATTGCCATTCCAGCTTGCTTACCCCGACGGCTGCAAGGGTGAGTCCATTTTTCTGTTGAATCACCACATCTAATAATTGCACCTTACACAGCGTTCTAAAGTCTTATATTGGGCAGCCCATTTGGCAGCGGCGACAGGCCTCTCACTGAAGACCACCCTGAATTAACAGCATGTGTTCTGTTATGTATCAGTGAGTGAGTAACGGATGCCACAGCTCCTAATCCCTTATCCTTTAACCTCCTAAAGTCGGCAGCGTACTTGCACCATGTGTGATGAGCACTTACCATAAAGTGGACCATCAGCCTGCCCTTCAACCTAGGAAACATATGGACCCGACATATTCGCTGACGTATATTAATGTACTTATAGCAGGTTGTGATCTCAAAACGATACAGGAAATAAGTATCATTTTACATGTTCAAGGATTTGTGAGCGTACCTACATTGTTTGTGAGGTACATATCTCTATATATTATAAAAATGAATCCCATTTCCCTTGGTCACGGCATCACGCGTGAACGGGTAGGCCGATTTTAATTCGGTTTTCACTAATGGAAAGAGGAATAAACAGGGGAATGTTCATATATATAAAAATTGCACACCGGGCGAAGCCGGAGGCGGGTCGCTAGTGTAACATAAAACTACTAGGTTTACTACTTCAGAATAACACATACAGGGTGAAAAAAATCAATGGGCCCTGAAGGAAAACGTACTTAAAATCTTTAAGATAGCTTATTTTACATAAAGGAAACATTCCTTTATTTTAAAAAAGAAACAAGACTGCATTCACAGTGGGGAAATAGTGGAATAAAATTGCGAGTGTTTACTTTTTCAATTTTTAGCTGGTTCGATTCCCGATTCAAGTAAGCTTTTCGGCAAATCTGTGAATGCAGTTTTATTTCTTTTTAAAAATAAAGGAATGTTTCCTTTAATTAAAATAATCTATCTTAAGGATTTAAAGTGGTTTCCCTCCAGGGCCCATTGATTGTCTTCCACCCTGTATACTATTTATGATTTATAAAGAGGCGGCAAGAGTTATAACTGTAATTATGTCGTATTGTTAAATTATACCATTTGCATTTGATAATTACAGTTACCAACACCGACTCTAATTACCAAACATGAAATTGACACGGGACTTTTTTAAAGGCTCTCCACGAAGTAATTTCCTTGCGCTTAATAAAAAAAAAATATCACTTTTTTAACCGCGTTTCAACGTAAAGGGTTTGCGCTAAAGTAATCGAGTGTCATTACCCGACTATGAATAAATTACACAAGTTGCCAGTACCACTTTGCGGTGTGGTTCAAGTGATAAACTCTAAGCGGGTTTAGTTTTAAAAGTATGTACAAAGAATCAAAAGCGAATCTCTTATAATTAATCTCATTTCCATACTGTGAACAAGTATTCCTGTCTATATGTAAAACAATGTAATACATTTTGATATAGTTTTCACAAATATTTCGGGAATTTTTTCAGGAACATTTATATATTAAATTTTGTATCTGCTAGTCCCATTAACCGGTGCTCAATTGGTGGAACTTCGATAAGTTACCACCGAGAAAGGGAGCGATAATTTGAACTTCAGGTCATACTTCTTCAGGTCATCTTTCAGGTCATACTTCCATCGATAGACACTAAATAGAACGAATAAGGAGGATGGGACGGTGTCATAAAGTAAATTAAAGGTTAAAATTACTTTGTTGATTAACCTACATTTTTCTTGTCTTTTAGTAAATTGCACTAGTGCTTATGATTGTTATTTGTTCATTATTTATTTGTTATGTTAAGATCGGCAGTCAGGCGACGGTCCACTTAATTGAACTGAAAGCTCAACAATTGAGGAAAATTTTCATAAGTTATTCAAAACTACTCAAGCAAATATTTCGACGGCCCGTTGGATGAGTGGCAAGGGTGCTTGCCTAACGTCTCAGGGGCCCCGGGTTGGATTCCCGGCGGGGTCAAGTTTGGAAATTTTAATGTAATTTTCAAAATTGACTCTGGTCTGGATTTGAAAAGTAGTGGTAGGGCACACTGCGTTTCGCAGTCATTTGGGCAGCCCGCCTGGCGGCAGTGACCACCCCCTTACAGAAGACCACCGTGAAATAAATAACAGCATATACGTGCTGTTGTGTTTCGGTGAGTGAGTAAGGGATGCCAGAGCCCATTTCCTTATCCCCTCCTAATCCCTTATCCTTAATCCTACTGTAGTCGGCAGCGCACTTGCAGCACCTGTAGCGTTGCTTGTGTTATAGGCGACGGTAGCCACCTACCATCAAGTGGACCGTCAGCCTGTCAAGTGGACCGACATAACATAAAAAAAATACATATACATAGTTTGATTTATTCTATGGGATTTCTATGTCTGAAGAATAAACATTTTTAATATAAATCTGTTTACTTGAAATTAAATTACGGCTCACTGCTTGTTACTTGGACCACAAAAGTATAGTCGAAGAGAGAGCGAAGTAAAATTCGTTATTATATCGCGTTTTGAGGGCGACCCTCCCGCGTTAAAATTGTGCCGAGTTATGAAGGCGACAATTTACTTTATAAGGCTTGGTATTTCCATGTTTTTAAATTTTGTACGAATTATACGTACCACTCCTCATGTAAGTGGCGAATGAAATATTATTTCGCGACTATAATTTGCACTTGTAAAATGATTTATCTAGCATTAATTATAGATAATAATAATATTGATAAAAGAACTAATAAGAACTAACAGGATATGCCTGTAGTACCCATATCGGACTTTATATACCTACCTAGTGTAGGAGCCGGAACAAGAGTACAAATTACTTAGAATAATTGCCTATATTTTATTGCCAATTTTTCTTATAATATGTAATAATTCGGCCGCCTATTAATAATAGTAATAATAATAAAAAGCTTACTAATAATAAAAAGAAAAGCTTACTAAATACATAGACTTGGCTCACAAGATGACCGCCATGTGGGATGTCGATTCGACAATCATTGTCCCGATAGTCGTTTCTGCGAACCGTCTTATAGCGAGGAGGCTCAACTGGGCTCAACCAACATCTCAAGAGACTCTCGCTAGATGGCTGGATCAAGGGACAGATCAGACGGCGGTACTTCTTGACACGGCACGAATTATCAGGAGGTTCCTCATTCTGCAGCCCTAACCACTAAAGTTTTAATAATTTCGTCTCTATATTTGCAATATTGAGAAGCTGGAAACAGTTTCAACATTCACATGACGATGAATTCTTTTTTGATGAGCCGTGCGTAATTTTGAAAAAAAAAATCTGAAGAAAATACATATTTTAATATCTATTATGATTTTTGGGTCTAATTTTTGTACAACCTACTTTAACTGCAATTTAACTAAAAGAAAAAAAAATAGTGTTTTTAATTTTTGATAACGGTTTATGTAATTTTTTAACAGTAGGTTAAAAAAACCGTTTTGGGAATAACCTTAATAATGTGTTTAAACATGAAATATTAAAGGTTCTTTTGTCGACCTTTTCATTACTAACCATTCGCTTTGAGCAGTTAAAAAGTAGGTTCCAAATTTAAAATTTATTTGCCAATAAATTGAAAATGCGAACATTCGAAACGAACTAACCGTAATAAACCGGTAATAAACTTAAAACGCGGAAGCCGTAAAAAATTTAGACTAAACAACACACTTCCAAATTTCAGTTTTCCTAATTAACTCCAGTGGTAATTACATCAAAGCGGCCGCGGAATTGCTTTTGAACGTGAAAAGGGAAAAACAAAATTAAAATATTATAAAAAATACGTCTCTTTAAGTTTTGAGATAAATCTGTCGTCGTACTTTGTAATGGTGTTCAACCTTTGAACAAATTTTGTATCCTAATTTTATTTTTATTTCTATAATATAATGATTTTGTATTTTTCCTTTATATATGTATTTTTTATTTTTATTTTTAAAGATGGGTTTGCTCTTGGTCAGCATCTATCCTTGTAGGAAAGATGAAGCCTTGGATGGAGCGAGCTCACCCAGAAGATGCCTGTTCACTCGAGCTCGAAAATACAGACGCCGGCAGAGAGTTCCAATCCTAAGCAGTGCGCATTATAAAAGATGTTTTAAAGCACTTGGTCCCTGTATTTATGAAATTTTACCTAGACTACGAAATTTTAAGCATATCAACTGTTCTATTGTATCTGCCAGTAACTATCATCCAGCAAGGCTGGATGTTTAAAAGAATTGAAGCCGCACAAGAAAGGTCCTTAATATGTTAATAAGATTATGTATCCAGAAGACCAACGTGAAATAACAGCATGTGTGCTGTTGTGTTGATAAATGAGAGATCCCAGAGACCATTGCCCTATCCTTTCCCAATTCCTCAATCCTACTATGGTCTATCCTACTATAAAAAAAAAAGAATATACTCCTTACTACGGTTAACATATTATCTCACACTTGATTTGTATTAACGCTCGTCTTTTTACATGAAACCCCTTCGCCTGTCTGCCTCCGAATTTTGTGAAAAAACAACACCATACGAACTCTGCTTACATTAATAACCTCAATAAACAAATTTATTTTAAGAGTCGTGGGAGGTTTAAAGATTCTATAAGGATATAGTTCTAGTTCCCACGTACATTATATTTTCATTGAGAATCCGGATCAATAAGATTTTGAGTTGATAGTGTGATTGAATTATGATAATAGTATATTTAGTGCAAACGTACAATGCTTTTAATGAAACGCTTCTGAATTGTGGGCGGTTATAACGTTCTCTAGAAAGCCTGACCTTACGTGGGTGTCTTCACCAAAGACTTATTATAATAACTGAGGTAGACGAGGCATACGCACCAAATCTCTCAAACGAAGCTAATTCACACAGTTGTACTCAGTGTCCTCTAGGGCGCTGAGCGTAACAGTCGTGTACGGAACTGCGAAGAAGTTACGCCTCATTATCATCATAAATATAGTAACCATATTATTAAAGGTGTCATCTTGTAACAACAATATTAGTTGTACCGTAAGTATACAGAATTAATGGGGTTTTATAACCCCCTTAATTCTGGGGTTTTAATTAAGGGGTTTTAAAAATGCTTCGTCGCGTTGAAAAAAAAAAAACGCCTGACTAAATATATGAGCAATGTAACGCCTAACATCCTTATTGCAGTTATAGCTGCCAGGCGTTAGATGATCCTTCGGGAAGAGTATCTTTTTCTAGATGAAAGGTACTCTATGTCCTTTTCTGCATTCCTGACAACGTGTAAGCAAAATTTCATTATTTATTTATTTATTAGGCTACCTACGTTGACTACATTATTATAATTACAGTGAGTACTTAAATAATGTAAATAGTTTATAATAAATGTGTACAACATTTACAAGTGAACACCACTTGCGAAATTTAACAAAAAATTTAAATACATACATATACATATACATATACATATACATATACATATACATATACATATACATATACATATACATATACATATACATATACATAATATACATATAAATATATACTTACATTGCATTGTAAGAGGCACAGAAAGAAATCGGAGAAAAGAGTTAGGCAGCAAAAAGATGGGAAAAAAGATGATGATCGGTTCAGCGGTTTAGGCCTGAAATGGTAACAGCCAGACAGAGTTACATACTTTCACATTTATTATATTAGTAGATATGAATTGCATTAGTTTGTACTTCTGATCGTGAAATCGGCTGGATTCGGTTGTACGTGCTAGTAGTCCAACGCCCCGGTAGCTCATCTCTTTCGCTCTTGTTGACAAATAATATTTCTATCTCACGCTCGTTTACGTAGTGATACTTTCTGTTGACACTATCAATGTGTGGTTTTCAGTTTGCTTTTCAAATGTTATTTGGTAAAGTACACCACATCTACCTCAGTTATAATATAAGTCTTTGGTCTTCACAGGAGTAAATGTCCAATGACAATTACGTAATGTATTACGTCAGGGGAATTCTCCCGATATCTTGAAATAATTCTAGTAGCTTAAAGGCCACTCAAAATAATATTTTCAAAGTTCAGTCGAGTTGTAATGAAAGCTTACATTTTTCAAACGGTTGTTGTTACAGTTGATGGTTATTGGTTTATTGAATAATAATAGTGTTTCATGTTATGCAATTGGTAAAATATGTATTACAATAAAACACATAACTATTGAAATATCCTACAGTTATTATTGATTTAGCAACAATATAAAGTTCTAAGTTTAAATCCAGAATTAGATATCATTAGCCAGATTAATTGCGCCCCGGCCTTATCCGAAGGCGATTGGGAATATGCAGCTTAAATTAATTTAAGACTTTTAAACAACATTAAAACAAATTTACCCTCCACTTTTAAACAAACTTACAAAATACCTAAGTATCCCATTTCCCTATTCCTTCCCCAATGTCTTATCCTTAATCATATTATGGTAGGCAGTGCACCTGCAGCACCTGTTGCGTTGCTTGTGTTTAGGCAACGGTAGCCACATACCATCAAGTAGGCTGTCAGCCTAACTGACATCAAAAAATCCGTTCTCTCTGTGTCTCTCTATCATAATTATTACTGGCATTAAATTTCTAACCATAACCATAACTACACTGTGGACGTACATGAGGAGAAATAATTTAGTCAACATAATACGAGTATTTACATTGATTCATATACATTCAGTTCGAAATATGCTGAAAGATCCCGAGCGTTTCCGACTCGGAGGTCGCCACAACACTAGGATTTTTTTTACATAGTGTATTAAAATTATAAGTTTTAGTTATTGAATATTTTTATGTTAAAAGGTGGCAAGAACATAACCGCTAAAATAGGAAACTAGGAGGGGTTACAAGTGCACCTTAAGGGATAAAAGAAAAAAGAAAAGATGGGGAGGACTCAAGTAACCTTTACGAGCACCCTATCACCGAAATACAACGTGTTGATATTATATCAGTTTTGATTATGGTACCTACCTTTAATTTCTTGGTGGTCTTCTGTAAGCGGGTGGTTACGTGTAACCAGGGGACTGCAGCACGCAGTCTACCAATTATACTTATTACAATTTCGTCTCTCATTATTAGTTAGTTAATAAGTAATACTGTTATAAAATTAAAATAATACACTAAAAGCTTTCACTGCTGTTCCTCTTTAAAGAGGGTCATTTATAATTCATTTGTAATACTTTTCCGGGTAAAGGTCCAATAAAATAAGCTCGGGAGAAAATTGACAAAGCCTTTGTGGTCAAAAACATTGCATCTAAGGAATATTTAAATACCCACATTTTAAGCTATGTTTTTGTTTACAATGGTTCCTGTGATTTTAAATTTAAAAGTATATCTAGTTATATTTACTTTGCTGAGAAATGAAATTGAAGGATAAGTTTTATTTTTTGTTAAGATCGGCACACACGCTGATGTCCCACTTGATGGTGGGTGGGATTGGGCTATAGCATCCCTTACTCACTCACCGGAACACAACAGCACACGTGCAGTTATTTCAAGTTGTTCTTCTTTAAAAGGGTAGTTACTGCCGCCAGACGGGCTGCCCAAATGATTTCGAAACGCAGTGTGCCTTTCTAGATCCACCAGAGCCAATTTTGAAATATTCATTTTCAAAATTTACCCTCCCGGGAATTGAACCCAACAACCCTAGAACTGAGCGTTAGGGCAAGCTCCCTAACCACTTATCCAACGGGCTGTAGGTAACGGCCTGTAAAAGGAATGTAGTTATGAATTCAAATAATTATTGTCCAGAGAAGACTCAGTTTGTGGTAGGTGTGATTAAAAAAAATAAGCAGCGATATAGCACTTTAACAACGACATGGAGATGCTTGTTTTAGTCCTGGTAACGCTTAAAGCCTGTAAAAGTAACCATTCATTTATTTATTTGTGTGGTCTGAAAATGACCGCTCACCGACAATCATTTTGCGGGAATATCCACCTATTTACTGAATTCCCTAGGTCACTGCGACCCCCTGGTGTCTAGGTTAAAATTATATTAGCCAAGGGGGTTGAGTAGGTGACCCCACTGTCTGTCCGTCACATTTTTGTGTAAAATGATATTAGATAATTTTGGTAATTGACTGTAGCATTTTAGTAGTGAAGTGGATGATCAAAGAGCATGTGTAATAAATTTAATAATAAATTATTACATTATAATTTAATAATACGTAAGACGAAATCTAGAATAAAAGCATTAGTGGTATCGACATAAAATGGGCTTTATTCCTCATCATAGTCGTCATCATCTCATCAATTTTCCAATTGGACCGCTCAGAAGCAACCCGGATCCACCGTCGACCCTCGGCCCTTATCTGATCTTCTGTCCACTTTAACTTACGATGCTGATGAACTTCATTAGAATCATTAATTATAATAACTTGTCTCAGAATGTCAGTGATAATTACATACAAATTGTTACCAGCTATGAATACCTGGACAGCTAGGAGGACCAATGCATCTGTCCAAGAAGAATTAGGCTTGAAGATCAGTCACTCAGCGATATGTTATGAAAAAATTCGCAGTTACTTTGGTCACATTGTTTGTCGTACGCCAGAAGACCTCGATAATCTAGTTATTACGGGCAAGGTCTCACTGGTCTTCCCGTAACATTTGCCCTGAGAGAAGTTGAAGACCGAACGGAATGGAGGCGTGTAGTGCACGAATGATTTTCAGCACTGGACACGACCTTCAGTGCTGAAGAATACGACTGAAAAGAAACTCGATTGCCTTAAATAATCTGAGATTAACCTAGCATTAGGTGCAACTGAGCTTTTTTTAATCATTATTCGACTTATCGGATATGTAAATGCAGTCGTATCAGATGTTAACCTAATTTCAAATAATGGCTCGACATTGACGATCTTATTAAAGCTTCCGTTTGAATCGCTCGTCTGTATTGTTAACAAAAACTCTTTGCAACTTTACAAGCGAGGGTTCCGTGTTATGAATAAATTAGAAAAGTTTTCCTCGTGTTGGGCCACTAAATTGGTGGCGTTACTGACTGTAGATTTATAAATTTGCATTACTTACCCTGTAGGCAACGACCAAAATTAATATTTAGTTCCGGGTTTGGGTCGGGGGAGTGAACTGTTGTATAAGAATTTCACCGACGGTGGTTACAGAGAACCCTCGGGCCACGATGATGTAATTATTGATACTGAATGAACGAACTGAACGACTGAACTACAAACTGGCGACACAGATGAATTATTTAAAACGCTTGTCGAATGGCCCAACTATTAACCAAGCCTCGAGAGGTTACGATGTCTTCGCGCTATCACAGCAGTAATGTTTATATCGCAGATTGTATAGAATAGACAGACTAAGTTCACTGATAAGTACTGCCATAACCATATCTAACATTATAGAAACACTAGCTGAGCCGGCGACTTCGTACGCGTGGTGTTCGGTAAAGCGCGTAACTTTTTTGTTTGTAAACCTATTGGAATGAAACAAACGTTGAATGTTACGGGAAGTTTGCTACAATACATCAATGAAAACCGCATTCAGATCGGTTAAGCCGTTTCTGAGATTAGCGTACACAAATGCACAAACAGGCAAAAATTCTAATTTTTTTAAAATATTTAATGTACGTACAGACACGGCTCGTTTACGATTTCATTATATGTAGAGATAAAACACTTTTATAAACGTTTCTGTCATTGGAATAGTCAGAATTTTGCTTTAATGTTAGCTACAGTTGAATCGTCGAAATAACGCTTACGTTACGTGAATTCTCAATAGGTACTTTCAACAACAAAGCAGTTCTTAGTTTTTTTTATTCCAGGCATTAAAAGGGGCTAGGGGCGCTTCGACACACTATTTTCGACTCTGTTTTGAAACATCAAACGAAAATTGTTAACCTCGATAAATGACAGAAATATGCAAAGCACTTTAATTACGTTATTAAGTATACAAGATAATGGTCTTCTAAGGTAGCTGGTTACCGTCGCCAATAGATCACATCAGATCTGAGTCTCTTTCCAATTTAATATATGAATTAAAAAAATACTCTTGCTGTATTTGTGAAAAAAAATCGTGCACAAACGTACAAACAGACAAAAATTCTAAAAACTTTTTTTGACTTCGGCGACAAATTGTTTTTTGAAAAAATATTTAATGTACAGACACGGCTCGTTTAAGATTTTATTATATATATGAATATATATATATTAATCCAATGAAGTGTAATTGTCTTACTTATGAGTTGTGGGTTTCCGGGATGATGGCCCAGGTCTGTTGGAAATTCTTCCAAACGTTTCGTCAACAACTGCGGTTGACATCCTCAGTGGTGTAGTCCAAGTATGAACAATGCTATAAAGACGGCAAAAGAAAAAGTATGAACAATGCTATAAAGACTTACCTCCAAGAGCAACAGCAACCCTGGACATGACAAAAACAGTTGTGAACCTATCGGAACATCAACTTACGGAAGACGAAAGGTCGATACTAGCGAAAGGAGGGAACTTTGCTATTACTCCAATCAATATACCTCGGGAGGATATCATTGCGAACATCGAGGCGGCAATTCGAATTTTACCATCAGAAGAGGCGGAGGAGATACGCCGGGAAGCATCACGAATACTCCAGAAAGCAAGACCCCCAAAAGACAATATCAACGCCAGAGAGCGAAGGGCTCTAAGAAATTTAAATAACAACAAAGACATAGTCATTCTACCTGCAGACAAGGGTAATGCAACCACGATACTCAACAGGAAGGATTACCAAAAGAAAATAGACGACCTTTTAGATCCATCAACATACAAGAAACTATCCAGAGACCCGACATCCGTTATAGTTCGAAAAACGAACCAACTGATAAAAGCATCATCCATACCTGATGAGGACAAACGGCAATGCATAAACAGCGAAGCCCTTCCGCCAAGATTTTATGGTCTACCAAAAATACACAAGCCAGGAGTACCATTACGACCCATTGTTAGTGCTATTAGGGCACCAACCTACAACTTAGCCAAGTACTTGTCCAAACAACTGCTATCTTTTGTCGGGAAGACATCATCACATATCAGAGACTCGGCGCATTTCGTAGAAAAGATCGAAAACATGACAATAAAACCAACAGATATTCTAGTGAGCTTTGACGTCGTTTCCCTTTTTACAATGGTCCCGGTGAAAGAGACAGTTGAAAAGCTAAGCCTAATCTTTCCGGAAGACATAGTGTCATTATACAAACATGTTCTGAACACCACCTATTTCCAAGTGAATAATAAATTCTACGAACAAGTAGATGGTGCGGCAATGGGGAGTCCGCTCAGCCCTGTCGTGGCCAACTTCTACATGGAATCGTTTGAAAAACTTGCTCTAGAAACAGCATTTCAGAAACCTTCATGCTGGTTTCGATACGTAGACGATACATTTGTAATATGGAGCCACGGACAGGAAGCACTGAATATGTTTCTTAAACATATCAATAGCATCCACCCAAGAATACAATTCACTATGGAAACAGAGAAAAATGGCACACTCCCATTTCTGGACGTGTTGGTCTCTAAAAACGAGGATGGTAGCCTGGGACATAAAGTCTACCGGAAGCCCACCCACACAGATAGGTACTTACACAAAAACTCCAACCATCACCCTCAACAAAAAAGAGCTATGATTAAGACGCTGGTTGATAGAGCGAAACGAGTCTGCGAACCAACACAGATACAAAAAGAGCTGGAACATTTAAGCCATACTCTACGGTGCAACGGATACACACCCACTGAAATTAAGCGAGCGATAAAACCGAGGAGAAACAGGACTAATACCGAAGACAAAAACCCAGATAAAGGCAGAGCATTCCTCCCATATATTAAAGGAGTAACGGATCGCATAGGAAAAATGTTACAGAGCAGAAACATCAAGGCCATATATAAGCCCACGAGCCAAATCAGAAACCTGCTCGGTTCAGTTAAAGACCCAAGGGATCCGTTATCCTCGACAGGGGTATATAAAATACCTTGTGAATGTGGCGCAGTATACATCGGCACCACAAAACGCAGCATTAACACCCGAATTAAAGAACACAAGGGCAACTGTCGCAGAGGAGAGACCGAAAAATCGGCAGTAGCTGAACACGCCTTTTCTGAAGGCAATCATAAAATACTTTTCAAAAACACATTAGTTCTGTCATCCGAGGTACACTATCACTCACGCCTTAATCGGGAAGCCATTGAAATTTTCAAGCATCCAAATAATTTCAACAGGAAGGAGGAAAATCTAAGGCTACACAACATTTGGTATCCGGCACTACGCAGGAATAATAATAATAATGAAAGAAAGAGAGGGCATTATAACCCCTCTCCTAGTGACCACACCCCACCAATTCAACCACGGGGTGGGGATATAAATTTAAGTTTAAATATAGACACATTCCAGTCGACAAATCAGTCTCGCTCGAGAAGTCGAAAAGTGCAGAAGTGAAGTGCAGTGATGTGATGTACTTTTTCTTCTAACTTGGACTACACCACTGAGGATGTCAACCGCAGTTGTTGACGAAACGTTTGGAAGAATTTCCAACAGACCTGGGCCATCATCCCGGAAACCCACAACTCATATGGATACCGGCCGAGAAAACCTACATTCTACTGTCTTACTTACTTATAAAAAGTTGCTTGTTATTTTAATCCTTTTGAATAATTTCAAATCAAGTTAAACAAATTTTGAACATTATTGGAAATAAATCACACATAAATCTCACACATAATATTACTTAGGAAGATAGCCTATGTGAAAACACATAGGCTATCTTCCTAAATAAAAAATAAAATAAAAAAATAAACGCCTGACACAAATGTATGAGCAATAAAGATTGAATGACCTGAAAAATGACCGCGGATAAAGTCGTGGACAAAAGCAACCATCTAATAAATTGGACTGCGTTTTAGTTAGATCGGTTGTATTAAATGTGAATTAGTAAATTAAACTAATTTATTGCTATTTTTAATTTATTTGTTAATTTAATAAATACTTACATTAATTTTACTGTAAGTAAATACTTACAATAAATTTTATTAAGTATTTGCGTATAAATAATGTGGAATACGACTCTCAGCGATCTTTTATGTTTGTCAGTGAGGTTCCAAGTGTGGGATCCATTTATGTCGCTGAGAGTCTCTCGGAATAGAATGGAGACAAGTATCCTAAATATTACATTACAAGAAAAAATTAATCTAATTCGTACTCGTATAAGACAGAAGACTAAAGTTACTGATGTTATATACACAGTAAATAAACTTAAATGGAACTGGAAAAGCCATATGATCAGAAGTGAGACAGGAAAATGGTCGAAAAACATCACTACGTGGTATCCTCGTGAAGGAAAAAGAAAGAAGGGTGGACAGAAAAAAAGGTGGGTAGAACAGATTGAGACCATAGCTGGACCACTATGGAGAGGAAAAGCCACAAACAGGAAACTATGGCAAATTAGGGGAGGCCTCTGGCAAATGCCAATCTGATACAAACGTCACCGATGTAACATGATGAATTAAATAGAAGAAACAACCACATTTACAGAAAATGTATATAAAAATAATGATTGAATAAATATATAGTAAGTAATAATAATAATAATGGTAAGAATATAATAAAAAATATTTAAAACTTGAGTTATTGAAAATATTAAAAAGTGATCAATGTGAATTTATGAAGATATTTCAAATATGTATATATAATAGAAATGAATGAAATAGTATTATATACTATGTAGATAATTATATTGATATGTGCCAATCAGAAATAAAGCTTTTTGAATTTTGAATTTGAGAAATGTGGACTACGAGAATATATTACGCTAAGTTAACGCTAATAATAACTTCCCTTATCTAAGTTTAATCAGTGTTTTAACGCTCGTTATAGTCGGCTAAGTTGCATAATGTCGCAACTTGTGCAACTTAGATGTGCCGCCATTTGATGCCACGATGACGTGCTTCACATTTATAAGCCTTCTGAACTACAAAACTACCAGACAAGTTATTGGGTCGCCCGACCTAATTTACCTGTTACGTTGAAAGAATAAAAAAGTGTAAGTCCGACACACGACTGGATCTTCGGCAGACAGGCTGAAGGTCCACTTGATGGTAGGTGGCTATCATCGCCTATAACACAAACAACGCCAAAGCTGCAGCAAGTGCGCTGCCAACTACAGTAGCATTAAGGATAAGGAATTGGGAGGGGGGGATAGGTAAATGGGCTCCTTTAAACGCATAAAATTAAATGTATTAAAATTTTCCTCGTCTCAATAGTAACTGGATACCTAAATACTTTATATTATTCAGTTACATTCCGCATACTCAGATGTCACGTGTTCCAACAAAATTTATATTAGTCCGGTATACACAGATGTCACTACATTTTAGAAGTTCAATTAGTTAATTTTTTCGAAGACAGATGTCGCTGCGCGGGCAGGTTATAACGCGCTATCGTTTCGTTGCTCAACACGGACTACACTTTTCATTCGAAGTTTGCTTTTATAATAGAAAAATAAGGAACATAAATAAATAGAATAGAATTAGAATAGAATAGAATTAGGGAACATAAATAAATGCGGCAGCTGTCGCACAAATGTCAAAGTGACAAATAACGTAACGCTTTTTAGTTAACATTTGTATTAATTTTACTCCTCATAAAATTTCCATACCGGGGACCAAAAACATTTTACAGCGAAGGATGTTTTGATACATTGAGCACCACTGAGGTTTGGCCACACATTTGGCCATACAAAGTGGATCCGTGCGAAGCTGGGAGGAACGGGTCGCTAGTAAAAAGTAAAAATGACGAGCCCGTTGGATGAGTGGTTAGGGTGCTTGCTTTATTAACGCTCTGTTTTAGGGTACCCGGGTTCGATTCCCAGCAGGATCTACTTTGAAAAATGAACTTTTCAAATGGCTCTGGTCTGGATCTGGAAAGTAGTGGCAGGGCACATTAGGCAGCCCGTCTGACGGCAGTAACCACCCCCTTACAGAAGACCACCGTGAAATAACAGCACGTGTGCTATTGTGTTTTGGTGAATGAGTAAGGGATGCCAGAGCCCATTTCCCTATCCACTCCTAATCCCTTATCCTTAATCCTACTGTAGTCGGCAGCGCACTTGTGTAGCAGCTTTACGTTGCTTGTGTTATAGGCGAAGGTAGCCACCTACCATCAAGTGGACCGTCATCAAGTGATCTTAACATAAAAAAAATACTTATTCTCATTTTTAGATTGGCCGACTTGTGGGGATTGAAATAAAAAAAAAAGATATTTGCCAAACGATAATTGAATCAGAATAATTCAATTTCAAAGATAAACACAGTTATTTACTAACAGAGACACTATAAATAGAAGGAGAAAATAGTGGAATCACCTTTCAAACAACTATGAACAAGCTCGTGGATGCACGTCAGAGTGAATCCTTTGGTATACCAATTTAAACAGATGTATTCACCGAACGAATCAAACAGTATCCACTTTCAAAGTGGGGAAATATATTCAGAACTCGGAGGAGTTTAACAGGCGAATTTATTAAAATATCCTCAACCATCGGTATTCTATTTTAATGTTTCCTTTTTATATGATTATGTGATGTCGGCTGTAAATCTCTTGTTTAAGCATAAAAAACAACAGCAAGTGTGTATAAAAACATTTCTCTTTATTATTTTACTAGCTTATGCGACATCGTCCGCGGCCCTTTCAAAAATATAATAATAATAATAATAATTGTCGCCAATAAGCCTGACATCGTGGTTATTGACCGATCCCAGCGCCGGACGATGCTTGTCGACATAGCTGTCCCGCATGACGAAAACCTCGTGAAAGCCGAAAAAGAAAAACTTACCAAGTACATCGACTTGGCTCACGAAGTGACCGCCATGTGGGACGTCGATTCGACAATTATCGTCCCGATAGTCGTCTCGGCGAATGGTCTTATAGCGAAGAGCCTCGACCAACATCTCAAGAGGCTCTCGCTAGATGGCTGGATGAAGGGACAGATACAGAAGGCGGTACTTCTTGACACGGCACGCATTGTCAGGAGGTTCCTCACTCTGCAGCCCTAACCACCGGTAGCTTGGGCCTTGCCCCGCTACTAGTAGACACCTAATTTTAAGTTTTTTATAATATTTATTGTTTTTATATACTTATATAATGTAAAAAAATTAAAATTAAGAAAAGAAATAAATAAATGTATAATAATAAAAGGCGTAGGGATGTACGACCCCATCGCCCAGCGGTGAGACAGTTAATGTGACATAGCTGTTTCACCGTTGCAATCAGTTAACCCGATTCATCCCAGGGTCAGGGATTTAGTTACCCACAGGTGTAAGGACCGTGCTTGTGGGATTACATCTAGCTAACTTACAACGGTCCCCTCGGGGAATTGTATCCAGCTTAAAATAAAAATTAAGATGGATAATATCGTGATAAGTATGGGGCCGCTACCTGGGGGTCGCCAGGGCACGTCCAGGTCTCGCGCTGGCACGGGACGTGGCAGACAGTTTTACAAGGCTCTTCACGAGCCTCATATCGACCGTAAAGCCTCCGTGCACTGGCCGCGCTTCGTGATCTCTTTGGAGAGACTGAGGGTTTTGTCTGTGAGATACAAGATGGGGTTGTCAATTTTCCATTCTGATCTCTCCTGAGCCATTCTGTTCCACATCACTCCTGCCACTTCTTTCCCACCGTTTCTGCAGTCTACCTCTCTTCCTTTTATCTTCTCTTGTAATTGTAATCACGTTTTAATTTATTTTTGTTTTGAAAATATTTGGACTAATTTAAAATTATTTAGTTAGTACTTTCTAAAATTGTATAAAATTTCAAAATTGATTAAAACCTTAGTATGTGTAAACTTATTATTGGCTGTATTTATTTATATTATAATTAATTAAATGTAGCCATTAGTAGTCCGAATGAAAATAGAGTGATTAAGAGCTTTCAAATTTTGGATTTGGAATGTAGTCATATTGGTTCACAAACGCAAATACCGTACTGACATGTCTCTATGAGGAGTTTACACAAAGCGAGCTCCGCAAGCTGTTGGGTTCGGTAATCCCGTTTCTGATTGGATACTTTGAAAATCGTTTAAAATAGAACAAAATATGAATGGGTTACATCGATACTTAACGTAGAACGTGCTCCAATTTACGAGTAAGAGATAAAGGTTTATCTATTTCAACGGTTTCGCATTCTACTATTTAGAGTCTTGAGTAGTATTATAATTCCCAATGCATCGCGTTGAACCAGTCAGCCTGTTCGGCACTAGTGCTTTTGTTAATAGCATTAGTGCTGTCGTATCCGGTGCGTGGCTAAGGGATTTCAGATCCCATTGCTGTAATGATCCTTTCATTTCATCGTGTCAGAGTCGGCAACGCACTTAATTAGGTATACTCAAAAAAAAGTAAAATGTATTCTAAAAACAAATCTTCTTCCTATTACTTAGACAAAAGAAAGAACTGTCGCCTAATAAGAATTGGCATTGTATAGAAAATATTATAGACAATTATATAAGTAGGTGCCTATTTTAAAAAGGATTTAAAAAATATATTCCAACACGTGAAGAGTCAATATGAACACGTCAAATATGAAAATAGTTTGTTAATAGTCATATTAAATAAAACTATTGAAATGTAGGTAAATAAACCAAAAAGATTATTAATAAATCAAATAGATTAAATATATAGAAAATAAAGAGAGGGCACTGAGAATTTTTTCCTACAAAAATATTGATCCTGATCGCCGTAATCAAGATGGCCATGGCGTAGCTAAGTAGCCTTGTAAAGTTGGCGATTTTGTACCATGTGGTTCTAAATGTCCCATCTATTAAATATAAATAGAACTAAACGATGCCCACGACTTTGTGGACCTCACCTAAAATATAAATATATAATGTTCTAAATATCTGTTCTATACATACAATAAAATCATAAACGAGGCGTGTATACTAAAGATTTGTATATGTTGTACATATGTATGTTACCGAGGTCAAAAAATAGTCTGTATATCTGTTTGTCTGTGCGTGTTTGTGCGCACTAATCACAGAAACGGCTTAACCAAAATGAATGTGGCTTTTACTGATGTATTGTAGCAAGATTTCCGTAACATTTAGTGTTTGTTTCATTCCAATCGTTTTACAAACAAAAAGTTAGGCGTTATACTGAATACCACGCGTACGATGTTGCGGGCACAGCTAGTATTAAATAAAACTGCGACTTCGTTCGATATAACTATATTATTTTACTATTATCATAATAAAGTAAATAAAATTGTAAACAAATTGACTTTGTTAGAGAATTTAAATATTTAAGGCTCACACTTGACTGTAATATGAATTGGAAATTACATGTAAATAATGTATGTAATAAATTGCGTTTACTACTGTGTAAGATGTATTATCTCAAAAATGTAATAGATAGGAAAACAATGCGTATGTTATATTTTGCATTACCTGACGCCGTACTAAGCTACGGTTTGTCAGCATATGGACTTACTTTTCCAACATATTTAAGTAGATTACATCAACTTCAAACCAGGTTCTTAAAACTTTTAGTAACTAATAAAATAAAAAACGAATGTAATAAGGATTATGATAAACTGTTTGGAAAATGTAATGTATTACCCGTACAGGGAAAAGTAAAATATTTATTAGCCATGGAACTAGGGTCACTAATTACTATGGAAAAAGGACAAGAAAATATGTAATTCCTAAAATATTTAATAATGTAAAATGTGAAGAAGAAAACTGTAGTAAGGATGTATTTAATGCAAAGTTAAAATTAGAATTGTTAAGTGAATATAGCGATAATTAGGTAATATTATATACCTACTGATTGGTTGTAAATTGTACCTCATTAAAGTGTCCTAGTTGCCTACACAAGTACCTATTGCGCAGCTGTTTTAGAAGATAAGAGTGCATATATATTCGTCAACAAACTTCATGTAAGTTTGACGATTTATTTAGTTTTGATGTTTTTGTTATGTATTTTGAATTAAATTAATAAAAATAAAAAATGCGTAGGTAAGTAATAGGTAATAGACTCGTTGGAGCTATCGTACGAGTAAGTAATAGACGGGATTTTATAATTAGATTTATATGGTGCGATTCTAATAACTGAAAGATTGAAATCGAATTTATATGTACATAATCAACCTTGATCATGAAAGTAGGTATAAGTGAAAAAAAAAAAAAAAACTTAAAATCATCAAGTATTTTTTTAGTTTTTCCACTACAAACAAACATACAAATAAATCTAATCTTTTTTCTTTATAAAATTATTGTAGATGTATAAAATGCAAGCGAAAGCAAATGTGACCTTTTCGAGGAAATGTTCTTCGAAATAAAAATCGGTGTCTTAAATAAAAGTCAAACACAGTTTTCCAATAAGCGCTGTTTGTTTTCGTCCTGAATTCTCCTGAAAAAATAAGCGGGAAACTTTTTCCCGGCGAAAGAGCAACCACAAAGTGACTAAGTTAGTTAGAGTTTCGTCAGCGAAAATTTCATATCTTTAAAGCAATTTGGAAACGGCGATCGCGCTTTAGGAACAGCTACTGACATTTATTAACTTTGTTAAATCTTATTATTATTACCGTCCCGTTTCGATTTGGTTCTATTGGGTGTGTGAATATGACTGCGCCCTTTTTTGTTGAAATAAAACACATTTGCTTGTTTAGAAAATTAAAGAACAGTTTATTCAAAGTATGCTCCATCTGCAGCTACAACCTTTGCCCATCTTTCAGGTAATTTACGTATTCCTTACCTGAAGAAATCCTGATCTTTTGAGCTGATCCAATTATCAAGCCAAATTTTGATACTTTCGTATGAAGTGAACTGTTTCATACGAAAGTGTAAGATTTGACTGCACTGTCCGGAATAAGTGGTAATCAGAAGGAGCTATGTGTGGCGAATGTGGCGGGTGGAATAGTACTTCCCAGTCATGTCCATCTAAATATTTTTTCACCACTTGTGCAGTTGAAGAATTAATTAACTGTGCCTATTCACACATTCTGGTCGTTTTTCTTCTATGTTAGTTGTCGTCTGTAAAGTTCTTCATTAATAGTTTGAGAGGGTTCGAGCAACTCATAATGTACAACACCTCTCTGATCCCACCAAATGCAGAGCATAACCTTGGCACAGTGAATATTTCTCTTTGGCTGTGATGGGCCTGATTCATCTGGCTTCACCCAAGATTTTTGGCGTTTAGGATTCATCTCCTGTGACCATTCGATGCAGAAATCCTTTTTGTTGCTCTCTTTGAAGAAGCATTTCACAAATTGTTTTTCGACGTTCCATGTCTCTCTTTTTTTTAATTCATGTGAAACCCAGTTACCAAGTTTTGAACCATTCCCATTCCTTTTAAACGCTTAGCAACATTTAATGCTGCAACCAGTTCTGCTTGAGTTCGGCAAGAATCTTCTGTTAATAATGCTTCCAAATCAGCTTCTTCAAATTTTCGAAATCGTCGGAACCATTCCTTACAAGTTCTATTACATAGGCATGCTCACCGTAAATCTCCACAAGCAAACGATAAGTTTCCGCTGCACTTTTCTTTGCAATAAAATAGTGTAATAACACTTCCCGCAAATGATGTTTACTTGGAACTAAAACCGACATGTTCAAGGAGGTAGAAACACTTGTTGCTTACAACCCAAAGCAAATGTCGCGTAGTACGTTTGACAGCTGACAAAAAGTGCTATCGAATACAAGTGTTACCATCTATTAGTACACGTAAGCAATATTAACAACGACATCTGTTAGGAAAGGGCGAAGTCATATTCACACATTTAATAGTATGTATGATAGGTTCATTCCTGTCTATTTCGTAATATTAATAAGACTTAGGTACTGATTTCACTAATTTTGAATCATCGCTGTACCTAGTCAGTATTCAGTTCTGCAGTTTTAAACTGCACAGTCAATCAAACAGCAATAACCACTCTCATACAGAAGAGCATAGTCTTAAAGCGCATGTAGTGATATTAGTAGGATAAAGGATAAAGGTTTAAGAGAGGGTAAAGAATTGGGCTATGTATGGCGAAATGGTTTACTCATTATTTTTTTTTTTGTTAAGGGAATTGCAGTGCAGCCAGGGCTGCCCAATTCATGACTGCGAAATGTAGTATGCTCTATGCAGTCTCCCGCTTCTAAATATATTGCTCTGTTTCATTTTGTTAAATGTTTCCAGTATAATATCTATCTATCTTGACGAGCCCTTTGGATGAGTGGTTAGGGTGCGTGCTTTAACGGTCTGTTCTAGGGTTCCCGGGTTCGATTCCCGGCAGGGTCAACTTTGAAAAATAAACTTTTCAAATTTGGCTCTGGTCTGGATTTGGAAAGTAGTGGCAGGGCACACTGCGTTTCGAGATCATTTGCGCAGCCCGTCTGGCGGCAGTAACCAACCCCTTACAGAAGACCACCGTGAAATAACAGCACGTGTGCTGTGTGTTGTGTTTCGGTGAGTGAGTAAGGGATGCCAGGGCCCATTTCCCTATCCACTCCTAATCCCCTATCCTTAATCCTACTGCAGTTGGCAGCGCACTTGCAGCAGCTTTGGCGTTGCTTGTGTTATAGGCGACGGTAGCCACCTACTATCAAGTGGACCGTCAGCCTGTCTGCCGACCTGACATAAAAAAAAATTGTATCAGGAATGCATATATACAATATATATGTATAGGAATAACAGTCATTTAGTGTTTATTAAATCACCATCATCGCCATGTCAGCCGTAAGTCGTGGACATGGGTCTCCCTCATAGTATGAATTTCCAGTAGGAACGGCCAAAGCAACCCGGATTCAGCGTCGGCCCGCAACCAGTCGTTTCCCATATGTATTTAATGTAGAAGATTCACCAGACCCACCACAAGTCATCATTATATTAAAAAATAATAATATTGCGACCAGCAGTGAGTAAATAGAAAACTTTGTGAATAACTTTCTTATCAAATCTAGGACTGCTATTGAATACGTCGATATCAAGCAGTCTAACATTAAAATAATTGGGAGACTCCCTAAAAAGAAATTTCTCGTATTCCCTTTTCGATAAAAATACATAAAATAAATAAAGATTTCTTTTCTGAATAAGTATGATACATTCTCCATTATTATGATTACAAGTGATTTTACTAAAATTAATAACTGTCTACATTAATATCATTAATCTGCTATAACTCCCCGTTGTCAGATTAGTTACATCAGTTGTCAGGGCAGGTTCCTTGTCATTTTCAGGTTGCAATACTAAATTTTGGATGATTTCAAATTTACTCTGTGTATGCATCACGGAAAATCTGGTGTCTTTCTTATTTTAAATCCTTAGTTCCCAAAGTAGTCCAGGTGGACCCCCAGGGTTCCACAGGAGACTCGACGGGGGTCTACGTTGGCGTGAGAAAAAATGGGAGTGACAAAAAAAAACAATCAATTCTCACTTATTTCATTTAGAAAACTCCTCATTCCTGGTTGGAACTCAGCCGCAACGCAAATTTCCATAGTTAGATCTAATCTTCACATTTTTTATCGAGTTTTGGGAATATGGTAGAAATGTAGCTGCAGGGGATCCACCGGAACCAGCTAAATTTTGAAAGTGGTCTATGAGAAAAAAAGTCTGAGAACCCCTGTTTTAATGTTTCTAATCTAAGAATGGGGTTGTTTTGTATTACAGTGTTGTATATTTACATAATAATAGCTCTACCTTAAAAGAGAAAATAAAAACAAATAAAAATGTTATGTAGGTACTTAACTGACATATTTTAAAAAATTTCAAAGTTAAACATCGTCAAAATTTGAGATAATATATTTACTATCCATACTTACCTACAGGTGGAAGTCATTCATAGAAGGTAAAGGTTTTGATTGCTTAACTTCCCCGTTCTGTTCTGCAATGAAGCTTTAAATCGGCTAATCCATATAACTGTTGGCTGCTGGATGCTATCACTTCAAGTGTTGAATTACCCAAAATCAATTCAGCACAGCGGTAATTGTTACCGTACCCTCGTAGGAAACAATAAATCTTAACGAGATCGTGTTTAGAATTAAACAATACAATCCGATCTAAATTTATGGAACAGGGCCTTTTGAAAGCCTCCCTTGGTAACCCGTTTTATCAACGCGTTCGAAGTTTTAGATGTCGATTTCGCCAAGGGCCGTTGAGTTATCTAAATCCTTGTAAATATTATGCTTTTTGAATACGTCGATTTCATCGGAACCCTGGCTTTGTGGTAAACTTTTTTTGGTCCTATCTGTCCATTCACATTACAAAAATTTGTGAACTAAAGTATGGTGTACATTTTTATTTTGTGAACATAGGGCTTATTATGAGAGTGATGCTGTTTAAACTGTAACTGCTATAAAAAGGGGTAAGTCCACGTCGCTGATTTTCAATCAGCCCAGTAGAATAATGGATAAAATGGACCAAATCAATTACAATAATACCATCTCCATCAGATCAAAAGAATTCAGAACAGAACTCGTTTCGGACATTCATATTGATTCCAGTTCAACCATCTCCACCATATTTAAAGAAAAAAATAATTTAAAAAAGTGGTGTCAATTGTTATCACTTGCATAGCGATAAAAGAACGAGAAAATTACAAATATCAAAAAGTTTATTTCAAGTTAAAGAAAGTGTATATTTGGGAAAGAGAATTTCTTTTTGTTAGAAAGTCTAACTAAACCTTGATAAAATCTGGTTTCACGTTGGTTGTTGGTAGTTGGAAATCATGCACTGGAAGCACTTCCACAATGTCGAGTATATTGTGGAAGTGCTTCCAGTGGAAGATTGGGAAACTGACTGACTGTTCAATTTATCATCACTTTTACTTTACTCTGAACCACGACCTGCAGACGTTACAACAGAGGTTACAACAGTTCAACATGAGTTATAATGGATCCACTTTCTGTACGATTTCGTATTCTAGCTGACAGCCTAAATTATTTAGACTGTCAGCCTTAGGTGTTTAGAACATTTATTAAATATTTATGGATTTTTTAGATTACCCTTCTAGAACAGTACTTTCTTTCTGGATGTAAGCTACCCACCCTATTTCCCATTCCTTATCCCAGACAACGTGTCCAAAATTTCACGATTATCAAGCAGTTACGGGGTGAAAGCGAAACTCACTTATGTATTTATAATAAAAGTTGTGATTTCGATCTTATTCGGTTCCATCATACGAATATCTGCTCGCCTTCAAACGAAATGAATTATTGTTTTAAAAATAAACAAACAGACGAGAGCTTGGAAAGAGCAACTCGTAAAATGTTCACATTATTAAGGCAAGTGAAATATTACATTTCAAAATGAGTACATAACTCATCCTGGATTACCGGTGGGATAATCCATCAACATCTCAAAAGAAATGTTGCTCTTAAAAATTCGGGGATTTGTTTATCAAATTTGAAACACCTTCTGACTAATGAGTTTTATTAGATTTAGTCTCGCTGGTTACTCGTATTGTCAATATTATACTGTAAACCATTACCCACACACCATACACTCTTAAATTGAAAACTTGTGGCGATTTAACAATTAAACGTTTAAACAATGACTAAGAAGTTCTTAAATATTAAATATTTCATGTAATGCCTTAGACATTTCCATACAAATCTACATATTTTGCCAGAACTTTAGAAGCTCAACGTCAAGCTCATGTTTCAAGGTCTAATTTAGATGTTGTCACTGGTAGAAACTTTATCCCGCGGACGTGTGAACCTTGAAACAACCTCCCTTTTGAGGTGTTTTCACGTAGCTACAATATGGGCTACTTCAAGCGAACCGTTAACAAATTTCTGGAGGTATCCACGGCCTGATTTTGCTTGTGCTTCCTTGCGGAACCCAATATGTCAGCAGTAGGCAGGAAACATAGCCGACGAGTGACAACACAGAGAGCCGACGGCCTCTGGGAACCAAAAGGTTCTCGCTTGGAATCCACGGACCAGCTAACCCAACGTAGGACGTCCACCCATATGATGGATAGACGATCTGATAGGGGCCGCAGATCGACGGTGGATCCAGGCTGTTTCTGACTAATCCCATTGGAAAATTATGGGAGAGACCTATGTTCATCGGTGGAACCAGTGTATTGTACCAGTATTATCTGTACCTTATCTTTATTATATGTTTTTGAATTTATTTAAATATACCTACACGATTTACAAAAATTCTTACCCATTTATGAAATAATTTTGCCAGACATGAAAAGAATTTAGAGTCGAGAGACTTGTTTACAAAGAAAATATCCGAAGTGATAAATGTTTGAAATATTCTGTCGACGCTCAAATAGCTTATGCGTCCGTGGAATACCTTCCTTATAACATTCAGGGGATTTTGCAAAACAATAAAACGGTCTACTGATTTTAAACCTCGAAAGCTTTGTCTTACCAACCGTTAAGGGGTGTTTTTGCCTGATTAATCTGAAACCCTCATTGGATTTTAACTGTACATGTAATTTTGTGGTTTTACCCATGTCTCACAGTATTTCGATGAGATTTTATTTTTAACAAACAAACATAAGTTTTAACTAAGTTTTGTCCACAAAAAAGGGAAATATTAAATTAAAACCCCTTCATAAATTTGAGACTATTTTTATACCAATTTTCATAAAAATCTGACCTTTGGGCGTAGCTATCGTCGTATCAGAAATTCGTAAAATGTTATCCGCAATCATTGCATTGTCTACTAAAATTATGTGAGCTTTTTTTATTTCTTTTGTAAATCTGCCCTCTATTTGGGCCTCACCAGAGTTAGGTAGAAGGGCCATATTTTAACAAAATTTGACAAGGGCCCGTGAAGCACAAGCTACGCCGCTGGTTTTCATACAATATTTGATTATCTAATTAAAATCCAAGCTCAATTTCTCTTGCAAATCATATTTTAGAAGTTACAGTTAAATTAGTATAATAATTTCTAAAAAAAAATAGGCTCATTTTAAGTTTTAAGTAAAGCGATTTCACTTTTATATATTTTGTTCTAGTTAATAAATTAAAAGCAAATATTTACCCAACAAACATTTTCTTCTAAAGAAGTTACTCTATTTCTGAAAAGTAACTTGGTCTTTGCTCTTATTAGCCATTTTAGCCTATTAAATGGTCTAAATTATCGCATTTAACTGGAAATCGTTTTTGCTTGTACATCGCAATAATAAATGATAATATATTCTAATATGCTACGATATTGTTACGTCGCTAATTCGTTCAATGTGTCGCTAACTCACTGTCTCAGATGTCTTCACAAAAACTATAAACTCTCGCTTCCATATCGCGTACCGTAGCGCACTGCCGCCTCGAGCGTCCATCTCCGTTTTTATATTCGCGCAAAGTCAGTCTGGACATTCTTAGAAAGTACTCGAGCAAGTTTCTAGAATGGTGCTTCGTTTGATGGAATGTCGCAACCGTAAAGAGCAATTTCTTTTTGCACTTGTTTAAAGGGGTGTGATAATCATCTATATTGGTAATCATTACTCTTCTTCCTGAACTTTCTATGCTCCTAACGCCAACTCGCGTTCCTTCGAGAAGGTTCTATGGCCAACCGTGACAATATGTTATAAAAATGATAATCTACATATTATTATACTATGATTATATTAATAAAAAAATGCTAAAGTAACTTCATGTTTTTAAATCTAAAATTTGAAACCGATTGAAACCCTGCAAATATATGTTACAAATATTTCTTAGAAAAATAAACTGTTAAATATTTACTATTATCACCGATATCATGGTTGACCCGCTGCCCTTAACCCCCATCGAAACCTATAAAAAAGTAATAACATTATTCTTTGTATCAAAAGCTATCGTAAACTTTGTCTCGATCAGACAAGAATGCGTAGTACACTTTGCGGTTAACTTTTGTTTTAGCTTTGTTGTATAGTTCTGCATGATTTATCTACTTGTAAATCTAGGTCAATAGTAGTAATCTATCAGGTTTAAACCTGCAGCATGGCTCGTTGTGTTTTGCAGTCATAAATTGGATGTCTACAAAAGATGTCTACAAAAACAACATGTGTTGCGGACTTTGTAAGTATTCTTATATCTATTCCATTTTAATTTCAAAAAGCTTTTAATTGGACAATAAATTGAAAAGCCTCAGCATATTTATGTTAATGTCAAGGTCGGCAGACAAGCTGACGGTCCACTCGATGGTAGGTGGCTACCGTCGCTTATAAAACAACAAACGCCACAGGTGTTGCAAGTACTCTGCCGACTACAGTATTGGATAGGGTTAGGGAAATGGGCTCTGGCATCCCTTACTCACTCACCGTAACACAACAGCACACGTGCTGTTATTAAAATGATTTAAAACGAATAAAACCACTTAAGTAGCGGCAGGGCACCTTACAGTCTTACAGAAGACCAGCGTGAAATAATAGCACATGTGCTGTTGTATTTCAGTGATTGAGTAAAGGATGTCAATGCTCATCCCCCTCATCCATCATATAGCTTTTAATGTCAGCAACGCACTATTAACTCAGACGCGTCTTGTGTAAATAGGCGATGGTTTCCACATACCATCAAGTAGACCGTCAGACTGCCTATAGACTTTTATGTAAAAATAAAAGTAGTAACCGTAGGATAAGTTATTAAAATCGAAGACAGCGAAATAATACAAAATAAGCCGCTATCTGCTATAAAAACAATAATTCTCTGTAATTCAGTAATTTAAATTCAAACGCTAAAAAACCATTTATTATATTTTATTTCGAATCAAATTTTCCAAACAACATACACTTACAACAAACAACACTTTTTATTTTTTATATAAATTTTGTGTTTTCTCATATCTGTACTGTATTACTTAGCCTTTTATGAACTATTAACCATTCAAAGAGGCATCCTATTCCTAAAAGAAAACTATGAGGTTAAAGGATAACCTCCATCAGACTGAAAGGTGCGCCATAAAAAGTATAGTAAGTGTGGGGTTCATGTTTAAAGAGTAGGCGGAATACTCTTCTGCTTTCCATATAATACAAAGTCTGTCATTGTGTCCACACAGTTCTTCGCATGAATTAGGCTTTGATGTTAATTTTCGGTTTAGTAGTCATCTCGCACGATTTTATTTTAAACGTGCGAAACGCCAACTTTAAAAATAAATATATTTTTAATAGTCGCCACAATTGACGACGGTACTCTTCCTTTACAGAATACACGTTTTATGCAAAATTCATGAATTTTGGCGAGTGTTGTTTCTTGCCACAAATATAAAAATATAAAATACATTAAGTCATTTTGATTACAGTTTTAATTTTTAATAAAGATATTTTTGATTCATTTGTGTGCCATTACTTCATTAAAAATATACTATTAATACTCCTCATAGGTATCACTTTTGTATGGTACTGTACTTTTATTTGAAGTGTCTTAAGTAAATTATAATGTATGCCGATCGCCCACTACAATTTTCTGAAGGTGTCGTGTCGCATGAAAAGAAATAATTTGTGTGCGAAACGACTACTAAAAATTTATTTATTTTTAAAGTTGGCGTTTCGCACATTTTGAGCGAAATAAAATCGTGCGAGATGACTACTAAACCTAATTTTCATTAAATGTAGCCAAAGTTAAATTCGAAAAATAGCACTAATGCCAAACAGTGGATCGCTCGTATAATCCAACACAGCTAAAACAGTTTTTGGAAAACTATCCTATCTGGGTTCAGGTTTTTGTGTAAAAATTTAGCTGTAAAATGTACACAGTAGCTTAAATAATAAAGATTTGACTGGATATCAACTTATGAAGGTCGGTTTTAAGGCTGACGGTTCCTTTGGTGGTAGGTGGCCACCGTTATCTGAACAATAAAACAAGAAACGTCGTAGGGGTTGCAACTACGCTATCAGCTTTGATTGGAACATGGGCAAGGATAAAAGAGTGTATACCCCAAGAGATGTTGTTATTTCGCGGTGGTTTTCAGGATGTTTACTACTGCCGGTACTTCCAAACGGCCTGCGAAACGCACTGTGCCCTGCCACTACTTTAGTATATAATCTAAACAGGGCCAGAATATAAAAAAAGTCGCGAAAACAGAAAAAAAATTCTCCAAGTACTCGATATTTTGAGCGACAAATATTATTTATTTTCGTTAAATAAAGTCTGCGAAATCAATTTCTTATTGGTGAGATGGGATTCAATTAAAATAAAATACAATGCCATTTTCAACCTTATTTCTTAGAACGTCTTACTATTAGAAGTCGAGATAAGAGGGTGCGGAATGAAACACGTATTTCACAATTAGAGAAACTGTCCCTAAAAGAGAGAGGTGGTAGTACAGATTGTAGGGTATTTTCGGTGTAATTAAATCTTGGTGTGAATGCAAATAGGCACAATTAAAAATCAGAACATTAAATTGTTGTTTTCTTCTTATTATGTTATTATGTTTAATAATTAATATTAATAAGCTTGAAAGATAATTGTTATTAACAATCATCGAGTGTAAAATATTAATAATGACAACGAAATTTCATTTTAATGGTATTCTGTTACATGCGAAGTGAGTAAAAATACCGTGTAAGGGAGAAAGGAGTCGATTGATTCCTGCGTACCAAAATTCCTTCCAAAATCTTCTCGATTAAACCGTTAAATCGTACCATTGTCGCTAATTTGCTGTTGCAGAGGTCTTTACAAAAACTTTCAATTGTCGCTTCCGTATCGCGTACCGTAGCACACTGCCCCTCGAGCGCCTATGCCCATTTTTATATTAGCGTAAAGACAGTCTGGATAGTCTTAGAAAGTTCTCGAAGTTTCAAACTAGTAAATATCGGACTTCGGTTCCTGGAACCGAAGTCCGATATTTACTAGTTTGATATTTACGGTCCGATATTTACGGTTCCTGGAACCCTATGTCGTAACAGTAAAAACCAATTTCCTTTTGCACTTGTTTAAAGGGGCGTGGTCACTATCCATTATTAAATGTTAAGTACATCTATCTCTCGGAATGTTCCATGCCCCCCCACGCCAACCCGCGTTCCTTCGAGAAGTTTTTATGGCCAACCGTAACAATATTAATAATCAGAAAAAGAAATTGAATTTTACATTGCGTACATACAATAAAGACATTTTTACAATATTCAATTAAATAATGATTAATTACTTGCACTTAGATACTTGCAACTTACAAGCAGAGGAGGAAACCCTCCTATGGTGGTCGGAGATCTTTTTACTTCAATTGCATAATCTTCAGTAGCAGTTTACTTATAAGATTTCAGTTTACTTGTAAGATTTTGGCATAATTACCGTTTCCACAGCCAGTATATTTCTCAATTTATTTTATCTCGATGAAATATAGATTTATATATTTCGGCCACCCTATAAAGGATAAGAGTTATTTATATCCCTCGTTATTGAGGTAAATATTGAATAGGAAATTCGATCGCCAGTCTGAGATGAGCAAGAATCCTTTCATGCTAACTTTTACCTTTGCAGACTTCAGTCAGTCGGCAGAGGTCTTTGTAATATTGTCTAAATTTTCAGTCTTAACCTTTTAGAACAATATTTTGATTGTAGGTGGCTACTGTCGCCAATTTGTAAAAGTAACGCCATAAGTGCTGCCACATGCCGTAACAACAGCCACATGCGTCTGCCAGATTGGGCTATCCAATTTATGCCAGCCAAATTGGGGTACTAACTGGAAACGCAATTTGCCCTGCCACTACTGAAATTTATATTATTTACTACTAATACTATAGTTAATTATATTAGATAATCTACCAATAGTCATATTTAAAATATAAAATAGCTTTTTTTTCGCTTACGTCTTACACCGAAACTTGAACGTTCCGCAGTCTCATTAGTTATTAATACAACGGTTTTAGGGCACCGTTGCGAACGGGATAATGTGGCCACTAAACATGGTTCCGCACACTGTTTTATTATGCGTGTCATCGCAGGGTTAGCGGTAGGGGGTGTTGTGTAATTTATCTGTTTTAGATTTACGCACGTGAATTTCGTTATTGCCGGGGTGTTTGGGTGAGGTCGAGCGTTTTCGCTATGATCGCTTGGATCGCTATATTTTTACTTTTCATACATACTTTCCTATTTTGCGCTGTTCTAACTTAAGTTTCCGGCTTTGCATCCATTTTCATAGCCATAATTGATTTAATAGTACAATTTCATTGCAAATCAATTTTAAAGCCAGCCTTGTCCATGGATTTTGTAGCTTCTTAGTCGTATAATTATTCAGATCATTGAAATTACAATATGACTTCCAGGGGAATGCTAAGATTATGCATATGAGACACATTTGGTAAGGACGTGCAAAGCTCCCGTATCAATGCTACCATAGTATTGTTGCCCCTGAACTTATAGTTTTTAGATTACTCATTTAGATAATAATACTAAATACTAGCTCGTCTTGAGATAAGGGTGACAGGACTGATGATCAAGTTGTTGATAGGTTCCTATTGTCACCACACAAGCAACACTAACAAGTATGCTGTCCACCTTGACTAATAATTAGGAACTAGATGGAGTTAGGGAATGGCATTTCTTACTCACCGAAACACGACAGCACATGTGTTGTTATATTATTTTTAAATGTCAAACACGTGTAGATACTCACGATACAAATAAACTAACAATCTCTATATTCTAGGAATAGAAGATCATTAGCGCTTCTATCGTAACAAGTTTATCTAATGCATCAATGTTTGTTTCAGGTAAACCTAGTTCAATCACCAAAAAATAAGGTAACTCCAAAATACTTCCAAATATCGGCATCATTATTCTGTCGTTTATTTGTTCTGATCTTCATTCTTTCGTTATCGGACTGTCCTACGACTCAGGCCTCATCTAGATTTCCTCTTATGCCCTTTTTTTTAGCAAACGGTCTTCTCTTTGCCTGTCTCCCTCTTTCTAATCATTATCGTTATTCGCATATTCTGAAGCATCGTATAAAACATCAAAGAATTTTAACACAGTCCTCATAATTAGAGTAATACGTACATGCCCTTATCCAAAGCGTCCAAATGATCCTCCAATCACATAAATTCGATAAAACACCCTCGCCATTAGCCGACAAAATCAACGAGGCCATTTACATAATTTAATCCACGCAGTAGGACTTCACAATTTGGTCGTATACCTCAATTGGAATTTGTAGTCGATGTAATGTTCAGATCGACTCATTAGAATCAAATGAAAGGGGGAACGAGTGGATCGATGAGATTTCTGTCCGGATAAAGCTACATCAACAAGCGGATCGTGGTGCTTATTGAGAAATGGAAGAAGCATTTCAAAAGCCATATTCTGAGTGAAAATGGCTTTTAATTTTTTAAAGGGATCATTTTCTATTCATTTCTTTATCGATTTCACTATGTAATAATGTCTAAGATATAATGAAAGACATATAACATATGTATATAGACACATTTTTGAAACTCTCATTTAAGGTACTTATAGGAAATAATTAATATTTTATTGGAACAGAATGTTCAGATACTTTTGATCGTTTTACTTTTGTGGCAAGAATGCCGAAAATCAACACATACTTTCTTTTTATTGTAGCGACAGCCCATACTGCGGTCTGCAGTGATAAAATCTTGTCTGATGGCAGTAATCCCCTCACAGAATACTGTTTTAGAAGAAGGTACTAACTCTTATAGTTTATGACTACAAAATTCAGTACGAAATAAAATTGCTAAATTCCATTACTATTATTAAAACGAGGCTTCCGTTAGGGATATATATAAAAATTATTCAGGAATATCAGTTAATAAGTATTCTGTTGAATACGGTTTTATACTTACGACTTACGATTTGTGTGATAATTGTCAGGGTTGTTAAAAGATATTAAGGGTTTCAAACGCCTTTAGAGATCTTAACAAACTATTTTATCCCTAAAGGTATTCTGACTTCATGCCATGTAAAATTCCAAATACGTTTGTTTACCCCAGCGGACCGAGCGAAGGTTGAAGTATTTCAATCGTCATTATAACACCAGCTGTAAAATAGTTTTGTTGTGTTTGTTGTATTAGGAACTGATGCCAGACCCATCCGCTATCCTGCCGACCTTTATTTTTTTTAAAAGTATTAATTGATTTAAATAAAATATATGGATACTTTTTATAAAGCGGTTCAACCTCAGGGACTGTTATTGATGTACATAAAGTACAACATAATTTAAGTACATAGTACATAAGATGTAGGTACTCTTAATTTACTATATTTTCACCTCTATTGGACAACTATTGACTTTAAGTTAGAAAAAACTACTAAATTTTATGTAAATGGACTGGGGAAAGGTCCTATGTATCATTGGTCTCCATTTTTGAACACAGGTAGGCGTGAATAATCGGAATAAAACTCAATGTTAGCTCACGCGTTGTAATTCTAAACAAAACATCATAATCGGCCCAAAATAAGTCCTCGATCGTATTGTCCTCTAGCTAATCATACTAAATCAGATGACACTCTACCAAAGTCCTTTGATCCTTGATCTAAGTCTTTTGATGTAACCCGATTGCCTGCTCATTTCTTTCAGGCATTTCTTTAAGCGAAAAAAAAAAATAAAAAAAAAAAAACCAAGTGGTCGTTCAGTACTCTGTACCATTGTATAACAGTACCAAATCTTTATAGAGCAAGTGGACTTAGTTCGTTTACTCTACTAGCTATAGGTCTCTGATCTATGTCAGAGGAACCCTAGCCGGTAGGACAAAAAAAAAACGAAACAAAATAAGTCCTCGATCGTATTGTCCGCTAGCTAATCATACTAAATCAGATGACACTCCACCAAAGTCCTTTGATCCTTGATCTAAGTCTTTTGATGCCTTTCCGTAACGTACTACTCGGCCGCCATGCCTCTGCGCTAGCGCTCGGTGTTGTGTCCGAGTCAACGACAATTACATCCCGCTGTCCAGTTGACAACTGACAGTCGTCATTGCTATTTACATAGCCAGCTTTGAGAGCTCTACTATAATATTTTACAATTTCAAAAGTTGTGAAATATTCCGTTTAGCGCCATCTTTTATACTATTGTGTTGAGCAATCTGTTGCTGCATCCACCTTGGAGTTAAAATTGGCAATCGCTGATTTCTGTTGTTATTGTTGATATCTGATTTTTAGTTAGCAAACAAAGGACATACGTTTTAAACGTTAAAATCTTTGTAGCTAGAGAGACTGGATACATCGAAGCCAGAAGTATAAATCTCAAAAATTAAACTCTACAAGTATATTGCTACAATAAACGGTTTCCATCAAACGAAATAAAGTTAAAATGGTTTTGTCGAAGATTTCTGAGTTTCGAATGTTTCGTATAAAATCGGCGAGTCATCGGAACATTTAATTTCAACCTTCTGACGGGGGTAATGCCGTGTAAACATTTATTTAAGGCCAGTGATCGATGATGTTGATAGTGGTTTCGAAACGTTACATACTCGTGTAACGTATTTCAGTATATTTGTAGCCGGGTCATTGGTCTTCACGTTAAATTGCTTTCCAACGCTTTTCCGGTCTTGAAACATTTCAGGGGTATTATTTGTGTATTCTAAGACTTTTTCTTTCAATTTATTATTTCGAAAATCAATCTCTACGTTTAGTACTCTCGAGGTTTATTAAGTGCTTATTTATTACAAAACTTTTCATTATGTGAGAGAGATACCTACTCGGTTGATTCATCGTGTGGGTTTCATAAATAATACACGTCGCCAATAGTCCTACGTAACACTAGTGAGCGTTGCCATAGTGACGTCTATCCTAGGTTTTCATCTATTTTATTTAAGATTTCATAACTGCGTAAGTTTGTGAAGACGCAGTTACCAAACAACCAGTGATCACCCCTTTACAAAAGACCACCGTGGAAAAACAGCACGTGTGCTGTTGTGTTTCGGTGAGTGATTCAGGGATGCCAGAGCCCATTTCCTTTTCCCCTCGTAATCCTTTATCCTTAATCCTACTGTAGTCGGTAGCGCACTTGTAGCAGATGTGGCGTTGCTTGTGTTATTATATAGGCGAACGGTAGCCACCTACCATCAAGTGGACCGTCAGCCTGTCTGCCGATCTTAACCTAAAAGAAAGAAAAAGAGACGAATATAATATGGATGTTACCTTTTCATACTAAAACTACTAAAAATTTTATATAATACTAATATTATAAAGAGTTAAAGTTTGTACGTTTGTTTGTTTTTTAGAATGGAATATCAGGATGGACATACGCTATATATTATTCTGCAAAATGAAAAGGCTTTTTCGTGGTAGTTAATCGAATTTGCAAAGTAAGTCGACGAAAAAACGGTCGAACGAAAACATTTCTTGAGAACGGTGATATTTCTATAGAAATCTTATTGAAATCTTATGAAATCGGTAGCTTTATGATTGATTTCCATAGAAAAGTTGACAGCATATGACTAACTTTTATATTTAAGCCAAAAACTACTTTTTGCATAAAATGATAAAATAAAATCGTTAGGTGATGTTTGTTGGTCATATTATCAACAAAATTATGAATCGGCAAGTTTATCGTCACAAGTATTTAATACACGTGATTTTTGCTTTTTATAGCATATATTTTGGACGTATATAATATATGTATATGTAAAGCGCGACCGCGCCGTGAAACTGCGAAGTCAAGTGCAAGCTTACGCTACTACTGCGAGGTAGTTAATTGATTTTTACTTAGAAACAATATGAATTCTACGCTGGCAAAGCCGCGGGCACAGCTGGTAACATATACAAAGCTAAATTATTCCTCAATGTTTCTCACAATGTTTCCCGTCATTATTCAAGTATGTTTATCAATATTTTTAAATCTATACTAATATTATAAAGCTGAAGAGTTTGTTTGTTTGTTTGAACGCGCGAATCTCAGGAACTTATTTGTTTGACGACCTGTTGGATGAGTGGCAAGGATGCTTGCCTATCGTCTCAGGGGCCCCGGGTTCGATTCCCGGCGGGGTCAACTTTGGAAATTTTAATGTAATTTTCAAAAATGACTCCTGGTCTGGATTTGAAAAGTAGTGGTGGGGATTTGAAAAGTAGTGGTTTCGCAGTCATTTGGGCAGCCCGCCTGGCGGCAGTGACCACCCCCTTACAGAAGACCACCGTGAAATAACAGCATATACGTGCTGTTGTGTTTCGGTGAGTGAGTAAGGGATGCCAGAGCCCATTTCCTTTATCCCCCCTCCTAATCCCTTATCCAATCATACTGTAGTCGGCAGCGCACTTGCAGCACCTGTAGCGTTGCTTGTGTTATAGGCGACGGTAGCCACCTACCATCAAGTGGACCGTCAGCCTGTCTTGAAGCCTGAATTGAAAAATTCTTTTTGTTTTGAATAGTCCATTTATCGAGGAAGGCTATAGGCCATATAAAATCACGCTACGATCAATAGTATTGTATATGTATAAGCAGTGTCCAGTACGGCGCGCCCCATGCGCACGCCGCCGCGTCGCCCGCCGTATGGGCCGCAGCGAAGCGTGGCCGAGTTCAGCTAGTCGACAGCGTACAAAATTCGAAAAGACTGAGGTATACCTACAGTATCCGCTGGTACCACAGGGTCTTTTCAGAGATTATCAAAGTTTCAAAACTGGGTCTATGGTATCGATAACCGAGCATATGATCCACTAGTGATTAAATTATTTGAAGATTAATATTAATTTAAATTTCACAACAAATGTACCTTTTTGGATATTTCAATTATAATCCGCGTTTATGGCACAGATAATAGCCGATAATAGACATACAGAAGGCTGCTAGGATTTTTTATGCGAGGAAGGAAGTTGTTTTTTTAGTATAGGTACATATGCAATATTAAATCTTTTTTTAATAACCGTTCGTATGAACGCGTACGGCCGTAAATTGGACGTTAAAACGCCTCTGGGATGAATTGAGCCCGTGCGAGCTTTTAAATAAAATTTTAATGTATAAATTTTAAATAAAATTGTGCTTTTTAATACATTTTTATTCTACCTTTGTCTTGTGATAAAAATGACATAACATTGAACGTGACATTTCAAGTCATAAGTTAGTATCAAAGATGTTGTATTAGTCTGTATCTACAATTATCTTTGGTTAGTATAGTGAGTGGTAGGGCACACTGAGTATCGCAGCCAATATATATTGAGAAGTCCGTCTGGCCGCAGTAACCATCCCCTTACAGAAGAACACTCTTTCTTCTCCGAAGTTTTTCTTCTCGTGTTTTGTTTCGGCGAGAGAGTGCTAGAGTCTTATTATTTTCCTTTTGAGGTCGTCATCGCTTTGCAACCAAGCCTAATGACGTTGGTTGTGTTGTATAAGACCTTTAAAAAAAGATAAAGATCCGCTAAAAGTGGTAAGTTACAGTTACTCTAATTTATTTTTATGTTTCTTTAATGTTAGTCATCATAAAGTAACCAATCGCCCTACTAATCCCTTATCCTTAATCCTACTGTAGTCGGCAGTGCACTTGCAGCAGCTTTGGCGTTGCTTGTGTTATAGGCGACGGTAGCCACCTACCATCAAATGGACCGTCAGCCTGTCTACCGACCTTAACATAAAAAAAAAACACTTTAAACCGTTTTATATTTTATGAAATCCGTCTTCTTGCGCCACCAGAGGGTCTCGCGAAATGTTCCTTGCCCACATTGACGAGCCCGTTGGATGAGCGGTTAGGGTGTGTGCCTTAACGCTCTGTTCTAGGGTTCCCGGGTTCGATTCCCGGCAGGGTAAACTTTGAAAATGAACGTTTCAAATCTGGATCCGGTCTGAATTTGGAAAGTAGTGGCAGGGCACACTACGTTTCGCTGTCATTTGGGCAGCCCGTCTGGCGGCAGTAACCACCCACTTAGAGAAGACCACCGTGAAATATTTGTAACTGCACATGTGCTGTTGTGTTTGAGTGAGTAAGGGATGCCAGAGCCCATTTCCCTAGCACTTGCAGCACTTGCAGCACCTGTGGTGTTGCTTGTGTTATAGGCGATGGTAGCCACCTATCATCAAGTGGACCGTCAGCCTGTCTGCCGATCTTAACATAAAAAAACACTCACACATTATCATATAGAATTGTTTTGTTTTTTAAATTTAATATTTGTGAAATAAGTGGCAATTTAACTAGAAATGCTGTGTCAATTGACGTTGGCTGACTGGTTAGGGTGCTTGCCTTAACGCTCAGTTCTAGGGTTCCCAGGTTCGATTCCCGGCAGGGTCAACTTTGAAAAATTAACTTTTCAAAGTTGGCTCTGATGGTCTGGATCTCAAAAGTAGTGGCAGGGCACACTACGTTTCGCAGTCATTTGGGGAGCCCGTATGGCGGCAGTAACCAACACCTTACAGAAGACCACCGTGAAATAACAGCACGTGTTGTGTTATATAAAAAAAACTGTATTGCTGTGGGATTTTGGTTCAAAATAAAATAAAATTCTAGCATAAAATCTCTACTGTACATAATTTGTAATGCGAATCACAATTATTTGTCACATATTTTAATTTTAACACGTTATTTTGGACTGTAATCAAAAATAGAGAGAAATGTACACGCCGTCTCCTCTGGGGATTTTCTGTCCTCTACGTTTTCGCTTAATATCGAAGTGTATTTCAGCCGACTGTACATTATTACGACATCGATCATCGTTCGAGGACGTCTCCCCTCTCTCATTCCGCCGTAAACTCGTCTTACTAAACATCGCGTGTTTACCAAAAAGAATTTTCAGTACCGTCAAGGTATCGGTTTCAATTAATACTAGCTATGTCCGCGACTTGGTGGCGTGGTATAATCTCCATTCGACCGAAGTGCGTTTCTATAATAGCGCTTATTATATCAATTAACTTTTTTTAACAGGCCCTTAGACACGTTCAGACACGTTTCGGCTCAGACAAAATATTCTGTGACAATGTCATCAGACACTGTGACAATGTCACAGTGTCTGATGGCGTCTGAGCGGACGCGTTATACTAGGTATGAATAATATCTATGTAATAATATTATTTTGTCTGTTACGCTACGTGTCTGATACGTTTGTTGTCTGAAGAACGGATATAAACGGACCTTAAAGGGCTAGTTCACACCGGAACGAATATAGGACTTATTTACAACGCTAAAAGGTACACAGTTCAAAGATTAATGGCGCGGCGCAGCGTGAAGTCGCCGACGCCACTCGCGTACTCACTGAATTGTATACCTTTTTTTGTAGTAAATAAGTTCTATATTCTTGTTGCTATCTTAATAAGTGCGCGACGCGTCGCGTTCCGTTGTGAAAATCGGAGTTAATGAGCGCAGTTACGACTTAGTCTTCATGGAAACTAAGCCTTTTGTCATCTCCATTATCTCCTCGGACATGTCAGGCATGCATTCTCATTAATTTTCTTATACAAGCTAGTACAAATGGCAACACCAAATGCGACACGAACTCCCATCGTCTTGGGAGTTAATTTTGACATTTCGCACTTTTCCCAAAGAACAAGACGTCAACGTCGAGAATAAAGCGTAAAATATTCAAAGTGCATTACCAATGTCAAACAATATCAAAGTGTGCACAACACCACTCTAACACAATTTACGTGAACTAATTCAAAATTCAATATTCAACACGACATTTCAGTGTAAACATCGCGTGACAGGCGCTTGGTTTGTGGTACAAGTGATAAAAATATGCTGAGACCATACCGTAACGAAAAATTTGGAGAAAAATATGTATGAGAATATATATTGAACAGAAACTGTAAAATAACTTCAACGTATAGCGACACCTATACATGTATAATTCTACTTTTTTAATGTAAAAATCGTCAGGCAGGCTGACGGTCAACTTGAAAATAGATGGCTGCCGTCGCCTTTAACACAAGTAAGGCTGCCCAAATGAATGCGAAACGCAGTGTGCTCTGCCATTACTTGAATAACTTTGAAATAATTATTCCAAAATTAGCTCTACCGGCAATCGAATAACCTCTGATTAAAAGCTTTAAGGGCTTCACTGAGGCAAATGACATTTACTATAGAACTCGCTGGCGGCGGAGACAATTCAACAGGCCTAGAAATTGTGTTTTTTTTGTTTTTACCATTAGAACAATACACAAAATAAAAAAAATTATTAATACAATTTTTTAATCTGATATTAACTTATTAATAGGTACAGGATTCATATGCGTGCAATAAGCCGTTTTCGAGAGAATTTTCAATAAAAGTCAAATTCTTCTTGTTTTCTAACTTTTTTTGTGGAGTTTCTATTACTTTAACGAAAATTCTAATTAATACAATTGGTTCTTCACATGTTTAAGTATAATATATATTTTTTTCAAAGCAATTGTCTTGTCCATTTCTTGTAACATCTTCATTAAACAATGGATATTTTTAGTATTTAGGGTTTGTCTCCCCCTTAAGACAAGAACCTTAACCACTCGGACAATGAACTTGTACGACAGTTTCATTATGATATAGGTAACATATGACCTAGGTAACATATGACCATTATGATATAGGTAATCAGAGATATGACAATTATTGGTTTAAACGGAATAAAGGCAATTGTAATGAACTTTCTATCAGACAAAACGCGTTTTGCTAAATGTCGTATATATGACATATTGTATGGTTTGTTATTTTTTATTTTAATATTTTATGAATTAAAAAAAAAAATATCTGTGCTTTTACTGTTAAAATGTCTATAAATTGTTTTGCTAGGATAAACTAAGGTGGCAGGCAGGCAGGTATGCTGTATATGTTCGCATATTCCTATATTTTTCCTATTCCTATTAATAATTTTAACATTGCTTCTAGTTAATTTTGAAAAGAATTTTAAAATCTTAACGCTTCAGGTCATGAATTACACCAATCTAACATGTTTTGTTGCGTCATCGATCATCTTCACCGGTGCCTTTCGCTTGCTGCGTCGCGTGAAGTGTCGAAAATTACTTACAGGAGAGTAGTACATT
Organism: Bembecia ichneumoniformis; assembly: GCA_910589475.2. Lineage (NCBI taxonomy): Eukaryota > Metazoa > Arthropoda > Insecta > Lepidoptera > Sesiidae > Bembecia > Bembecia ichneumoniformis. The sequence continues at coordinate 1,166,433 of OU342537.1, read as the reverse complement.
TGCTTGTACCAGGAAAAAACTGGTTCTTAAACGGTTACTAAAAACGTAGTATCTTGGTAAGTATATTTTGTGTTAAAAATATTCTTATTCTCTAAGAGCCATCTCCAATCAGAGGTCAGTTATCATCATGGCCATCCTAACCCTTGAGGCCGCGGCTCAAAACAGCGATCTGGTTCTTAAGCCAGGAGGTTCGTCGTCGTCTGCCCGGCTTGCATCAACCCTATATTTTCCCCTGCATGATCAGTTGCAGCTGATCATATATTCTCGCCGCGCATGATATGCTCAAAGTATTCCAGTTTTCTGACTTTTATGGCTTTCAATATTTCGGCCTTCTTTTTCATTCTCTGCAGAAAAAAATATTCAGGAAGTGCATCAAAATAATTTCATCTATGCAATATTAAGGAGAGATAAAGGTTGTGTATTGAATCTAGAAGGTTCAAGTTTCACTAATGTAATGGCAAAATTAAATTTATGATTATTTTAAAAAAATATTCTGGAAAAAAATGAGTGTGTATGTATATACAAACTATTTTTTTTCTTCTTAATTAATTTTTAAATCACGTATTATTTATGTCTTTTTTTTAATAATTTCATGTAAATAATTTAAAAATATAACGGAGTTGAGTCAAATGATGTATTTGACATTGTCATAGGTGAAACCTGGACATATTGTTACGAACTCGAAACCAAAAGTCAATCTGCACAATGGACGTTTCCTTTCGAGGACTTCTCAAGAAAAAGAAAGAAGTGAAGGGAAAAAGATGATTGCCTCATTCTTTGAACGTGCGGGACCTTTTGCAATCATTGCGTTAGAGGATCAAAGGACCGTTACTGCTGACTGGTGTATTACTAACTGTTTGCCGGTTGTCTTCGAAAATGTTCGACAGAAGCGCCCAAGAAGTAGAATCCTCCTTAACCAGTTCAACGCTCCAGCCCACTCAGCCAGAAGAACAATCGAATATGACCATGGAGGGTGTGGAATTATTGAGTCTTCCTCCTTGAAGTCTCGACTTGGCACCAAGTGATTTCTATTTATTGCCAAAAATAAAAGATATACTTAGCCTATGAGCTCTGAACATAAGCCCTATAGCACTTTATGAGCCCTGAAGATGCAGTGAAAGAGACTCCTAAAGAAGAGTGGGCCCACTGCTTCAGTCAGTGGTTCCATCGCTGATGACCATTACAAAGGAATGGAGACTACTTCGAAAAACAATAGGAATACAAACATGTTTCTACATTATTTAATTTTCGAGTTTCGAAACACTCAGTATTACCCTCGTACAACCGTATAGGCACAAATTATATCACTACAAAAATTGATTTTTTAATAATATAGTCAGAGGCATAATTAACCGCCCACTCGGCTAAAATGGCATAACTTGGTGTACAATAACTAAACGCTTATAATGTTCAATGACAATTTGTTAAGTGGCCCTCATTTAAAGATACTCTCAAGTGTGAGTCTCTTTTATTGATTTCAGTCGAATATTGACTTTCGAACTGATTTGCGCGTACATAAACGCGCATCGATCGTGGTTAGAGGATATCCTAGAACCACGATACGTGATGCTATCCGACGATACAGAGAAACTGGATCTTACACCGGAAGACCGGGACAAGATCATATGAGGTGCACTTCTGAAAGAGATGGTCGCTTCATCGTATTAAACGTTCTAAGAAATCGCTTTACTATGGCTTCCGAGGTTCGTAATCGCCTATTTGAGGCACGGAATGTACCTAAGCGTTAGCATTAGAACAATAAGAAGAAGGCTTGCAAAGCGTAATTTGTATTAATTCCGGCCAGCTCGAGTTCCAACGTTGACCACGGAACAGCGGAGAGCTAGACCTCGATTTGCTCAATAATACCGAAACTGGACCATGGAGCAATGGAAGAACCTTCTCTTCTCGGATGAGTAGAGAGTAGCTTCAAGAGGTACAACACAGTATGCCGTTGTAGAAACAGCCACTATCAAAGTGGCTCAGTAATGATATGGGGTGGTATTCCCTATGAGGTTCGTACAGAGTTGGTTTTGATTGCAATAGGCATCGTAAATGCTCAGAGATACACGGGAGATACCTCATGTCATTCCTTTTGCCCTTGGGATATTAGGGATTAGAGAAGATTTTCTTTTAATGCACGACAACGCTCGTGCGCAAATCGCTAAAATGGTTCAAATTACCTTGATGCCGTGCATAGCTCGCAATACGGACTTAAACCCTATCGAATACATATGGGACAATCTTAAAAGGCTGGCAAGACCACCGTGAAATAACAGCACGTGTGCTGTTGTGTTTCGGTGAGTGAGTAAGGGATGCCAGGGCCCATTTCCCTATCCCCCCCTCCTAATCCCTTATCCTTAATCCTACTGTAGTCGGCAGCGAACTTGCAGCAGCTTTGGCGTTGCTTGTGTTATAGGCGACGGTAGCCACCTACCATCAAGTGGACCGTCAGCCTGTCTGCCGATCTTTACATAAAAAAATCTATAATATGGCCAAGAAAAAAATTTATTACACAATAATTTTTTGAAGTTACATAGGAAAATTTAAGTGGGGGGTTAATTGTGCTTCTGAGTGTTTATTTATTTGCAAGAACTCATGTCAAGAAGTTCTCTAACATTATTTCCAGTTACAATGAATATTCTATCCAACAGAGTATGCAAATAAGATGTAATTGTTAGTCGTAAATTGCTTGTCACTGCTTCAAAAACTTCAAGTAAAAAAAAAAACATAAAAATATTTCGCCGTTTTAATTAAATATCGTTATTATATTTTTCAAAGGGTGACTTTGGCGTTAAGGCTCGAATGTACCTGTACCCGGCACATTGTGTATTTTTAACATACTTTCACATTACTGCTTCATAAAGCCACGCCGAGAGTGGTAATGTACCGGGATACGGTCCTCCATTATTTTTATGAGTTGAGGGACCTAAACATCGCCGAAGGGGTGACGTGGATTTGGCGGAAAAATAAAAAATGAACGGTCAAATGACGGAACGGGTTCCGTAAGTGGACTAGTGGGAAATTCTATAATACTCCATGACAGATAACATACACGTGATGGTGCAATTGTTTCAATGTGTTGTATCTCTGTTTTTTTTTTGTTATTATGTCATTTGCGATGAATTTATAATTGACATTTTTTTTTAACGTCTGACTTGAACCTTAATTGAATTTAAACGACATAATTATGCTTATAAAACTTGTACCACATGGTAGCTGTTTATTGTAGGTATGAATTTTGTATAATTTAGTTTAAAAAAATTTTACTCGTAAATTGCTATCACAATCTGCGGTAGTTAGGTATATTTCAAATTGTTGTTTCACTTCGTAATTGAATCATTGGGGAAACTGATTTATCTGTAGAATTTTTCTTACGATTAAGTTCGAGAAGTAGGCTGACTAAATCTACAAATAAAAACATCACTTAAGGTATCATCCCTTAACTACGCAATGATATGAAGCAGAACAACTTTTTATTATTAATACAAAGAAATACACACACACTACAAGTCTAGGAATACTATTATATATCTATATTAGAGACTAGCCGTTGCACGCGACTTTTGCACCCACGGCTTCGTCCGGGGTGCAATTTTTATATATAAGAAGATTCCCCGTTTATCCCTCTTTCCATTAGTGAAAACCGAATTAAAATCGGTCTACCCGTTCACACGTGATGCCGTGACCAAGGGAAATGGGGATTCATTTTTATATATAGAGATTACTCGCTGATAATGTAGCTTTCTATAGGTGAATGAATTTTTAAAATCGGTCTTTGAGTTTATTCATTATATACATACATACAAATCTTTTCTCTTATAATCTAATATATAAAATTCTCGTGTCACAGTGTTTGTTACAAAAATCCTCCGAAACGGCTGGACTGTTTTATGATATTTTTTTTGTATATTTGGTATGTATGATAATAGGTCGTAAAGTATTTTTCATCCTCCTACCCCCACCCCCCATTTAATATTTTTGTATGAACAATATCTTATCTTCTTCATAAAAATGGCAATTCGGCTCATCTTGAAGATGGCCATTGTCTGCCAATGTCAAGTAGTGAGCCATTACAAACTGACGAATGCTCCGCCACGAGCTCCGATGTTCGGAGCCCGCTCGGAGCACTCCCGTGTGTGCTTTCTTCGTTCCCCAGCGACAATCCGGTCAGCCAAGCGAAGGCCGGTGACCCCACCGACCCCTGCAACCGCCCGGATTGTCGAGGGTTAAGCCCCCCCACCACGACAAGGTCCTAGCACACCTAGGGGGGGATGAACAATATCCACAAAGTTTAACCGTCGTCGTTGATTGACGTGAAGTGTCGCGTCACTTTGACATATGGTTTGAATATAAAATTTGACTAGATAGGTGGCGTCACAATCGGGTTACAGAATTATTTTCGGGTTCGGGCAGGACAACGTCTCCTGGGTCAGCTAGTATTAGTATGGAAGTATAGATAGGCAAGCGAAAACTACTACATATAACAAAGAGATAATTTTGTAAGGGTATGTTTAACTGATGCCAGGATAATTTATCGAATATTACAATATGAACAAATGACACTTGATAGAAAATTTAACAAGGCAAACAGAATTACCAAAAATTATTTATTGTGTTCTGTCGAACCCGACACACGCGATATTTGATTACTGAACATACCTAATTTGAACTGGAAATGATTGAGGGTAGTCACTGCTCGTTCGAACTGCCTACAGTTTTGACAATAATTAAATCATATTTTCTGATATATTGAAGAAATGTCTTAAACTATTAAAATTTGGTCAGATGGGGTCTCAAAGAAAATATTTTTTACAAACATGTATTCGTCCTAAAGAAATACTTTACAGGCAAAGCAAATAGAAATTTAGAGCATACTAAATATGTTGGAAAGTGCTTCCAACTTTACTCATAAAGAGAAGATTCCGCTGCTATTTTGACAGACATATAATTGTTTTCTTATTTGTGTTTATTTAATGATATTTCTTGACATTGACATTTGACTTTATAACATGGACGCAAAATTGCCTCTCTAGTGTATTCTATAAGATGTACTTCGTAGAGTTCTCGGGAGCTGCATGAGATAATACCGCCTTCCCCCTTTCTTCTATCCGATATTAAGACGTACGGCTGGTTACCATCCTTACCTTGTCGAAATCCCTCTAATTCAGACCAAGCGTTTTAAAACATTTTTAAAATACAGTCGGTATTTTCAAGCTCATACAACTCAAATCTTTTCAAGGTTCGAGAGAATAGGCATCTTCTGGGTGAGCTTGCTCCATCGTAGGCCTCATCCTTCCTGCACGGACAGATGCTGGCCAAAAGCAAACAAATAAAAAAGAATTGACCATTCACGGCTAAAATTCATTATTCATCATTGTCTAAAAGAATCAATAAAATCTAAATCTAAAATATTCAACCTCAAATTATGAATCAGAATCTCCTACTCTTATTATTATTTATTCCATATCCTCATTTATTCCCTTGCGTATAATTATTTTCATTACTCGTATGTAGTAGTCTGGCGTTTTGTTTTTTGTTCAAAACTTCAAAATTTTTAAAAAATATTGTATTTTTTGGAATTATTTGGTCTACTATTAACCCAAGACATTTATTAACCCAAGACAAGACCCAAGACATTATCAAATAAACATATTATCACTAAATATTTGTTGAAAAAATCAGAAAAAAAGTAATAGTTCTATTACAATCACTATTCGGTACTAACCAATGAAATGTATTAGCACTTGTTTCTCCTCCGGTTTCTCTTTGAATTTACTAATCATTAGATGAGCCCGTTGGATGGGTGGTTAGGGTTCTTGCCTTAACGCTCTGTTCTAGGGTTCAAAGTTGACTCTTGGATCTGGAAAGTAATGACTGCGTTTCGCAGTCATTTGGGCAGCCCAACTGGTGGCAGTAACCAACCCCTTACAGAAGACCACCGTGAAATAACACCACTTGTGTTGTCATGTTAGAGCCCATTTCCCTAACCCTTCCCAATCCCTTATCGTTAATCCTACTGTAGTCGGCAGCGCACTTGCAGCAACTGTGGCGTTGCTTGTGTTATAGGCGACGTTAGCCACCTACCATCAAGTAGACCGTCAGCCTGTCTGCCGACCTTAACTTTTCGCTTTTCATTGTTGCATTCATAATTAAGTAAGATTACAAAATCGTAACTCATCTTTCGTTCGCCAGACTTAATTATAATGTGCAGCCATGGCTTTGCATCGTTTGCGACCGTATGTAGCTTGTGTTATTTACTTCCTACGCCCTTTTATTAGCCGTACCTACCGGAATTCTTAACAAAGGTCAGACAACACGGAACTCTTTTATTTGTTTCAATGTACGTTTGGATTGGTACAGTCGACGACAAATCAATTTTAAGCGAGCTATTTTCGCTCTTGCCTCTAAGCAGTTAAGGTTTATATTAATTCTTCAATTGCCTGCTCGGCTTACGTAATGCCTGCGCACTCCCTCGCTTCTTTCGGAGGGTGCATTCTTAAAGTCTAGACAGGAATTATGTAATTTTTGCAATCAGTGACAATGTACTATACAATCAACAAAGTATCAGGCTTATGTGAATCGCTACAGTTAGTGCCATCCCATTTAAAGGTTTAATCTATCATTTTAAATTAATTCAAAATAGATTAAAATCCAGATCAACGCAATTCAATTTATGCGGTATTGTAGTATTTAAAATTAAAAGTATAAATTATTTTACCATTACTTATAATGAAGACTAATCACTGACCATAAATTTTTAACTTAGTCAAAGTTACGTAGGCTTCTGGGGCTTCGGGTTCTTGGACTATAAAAAATACGGAAAACAACTCTTCTCATTCATTTCTAATGTGATAGTGGGATAGTGAATTCGAAATACTTTAATTCATTTTTATTTTAATTTAAAAATATTTATTATACAAATTAAATAACATGTTATAAACACAATCACATTATTTAACATTATTGTATAAATTTGCAACATAAAACAAGACCGTACACAGTTATTTATTTATTTATTTATTTTATTTTAGAGAAATTTACAGACACAAATATTTCATAATAAACAATTAAAATAAAAACAAACAACAAATAAAATAATTCCACTTGTAGCATGAAAGATTACAAAGATTAATTACAACCAGCATTCACGGTAGGCAAGTTATACTACAATATAAGGAAGTGATACTTATAGAAAATCACTGTAAGAATTTTTCGGTTATAATATTTCTAGTTTTAATTATAGAGCTGTGGAACTGGTCGTCATTTGTATCTAATAACATTTTATTAAAAAGTCTACATGAACGAGGCATGAATGAATTTTTCCTATAATTTGTTTTACCTTGAGCTACATGCAGCAAAGTGCGATTCCTTAATGCGTTAAGGGGGAGACAAACGCTAAATACTAAAAATGTCCATTGTTTAATGAAGATGTTACAAGAAATAGACAAGACAATTGCTTTGAAAAAAAAATATATATTATACTTAAACATGTGAAGAACCAATTGTATTAATTAGAATTTTCGTTAAAGTAATAGAAACTCCACAAAAAAAGTTAGAACACAAGAAGAATTTGACCTTTATTGAAAATTCTCTCGAAAACGGCTTCTTGCACGCATATGAATCCTGAACCTATTTAATAAGTTAATGTCAGTTTAAAAAATTGTATTAATAATTTTTTTTTTTATTCTAATGGTAAAAACAAAAAAAACACCATTTCTAGGCCTGTTGAATTGTCTCCGCCGCCAGCGAGTTCTATAGTAAATGTCATTTGCCTCAGTGAATCCCTTAAAATTTAGATATAACTAGCGACCCGACCCCGGCTTCGCCCGGCGTGCAATTTTTATATATATGAACATTCCCCGTTTATCCCTCTTTCCATTAGTGAAAACCGAATTAAAATCGGTCTACCTGTTCACGCGTGATGCCGTGACCAAGGGAAATGGGAATTCATTTTTATATATAGAGATTTGGATAATAATTCAGATGAATCAATTTTCGTCAAATAACCAATATCACTAATGTTACGCCCATACTCAATACGATGAAAATGGTAGCACCTGCATCTTTGAATATTATCTCCCAATTTTTTATGAATTTTGTAATCAATGTATCGAAGTTTCTTCTGTATCCTCACAATATATTAAAATAATAATGCAATATTAAAATGTTATCTAGGATGTCTACAAATTGTCTCGAACACATCATGAGTACATGACTGTGATGTCGTGACTCACGCGCAAATGTTATATAACTATTAGCTGTTGTCTCTTTATAAAATTTTATTCGTGGAAAACGGTAATTTTTTATGGAGGGGGGTAAAGGGGGGAGATGAGGGGAGTGTGAGTAGCCTATGTTACTCACTGATAATGTAGCTTTCTATAGGTGAAAGAATTTTTAAAATCGGTCCAGTAGTTTTTGAGTTTATTTCAGTTTTTTCATACAAAAATACATACATAAAAATCCTTTCTCTTTATAATATTAGTATAGATAACTTTATTATAAACATTCTATATAACTATATTTTACAGCATATTATTTTGTTATAGAGTCTGAAATCACCTTAATAGCTAAAACGCTTAAAAAACAAGTTAATCAATTTCATTATTATTATTATTATTATCTGTATTATTTGAATTAAATAACAATTTAATGTTTCCTCAAACGTTTTAACTAATGCCGAAAATGCCGAAATTAAATAAAAAATGTTTTATTACTGAACTTCACTAATCTTCTTATCCCTTTAATAACAAACACGTGCTCCCTCTTACTACATTCACGCCGGATCTAATACTTAGGATAATACTTTGATGTATTGTAGTAAAACGAATTTTTAGATAACAATGTCTATTTTCGTAAAAACCTCTTTGATCTATTTATCGTATTTTTGTACATATGTATGTGTTCTGTCAATATATGGTTTAATACGGTTTCACCGAATCTTTTCCAATTTTTAGGGTTCCGTAAGTCCGAATAAAAAAACAGACAGACAGACAGACAAACTCTTTATTACTCACACAACATAAATAAAAATAACAAATAAATACTACAAATAAGTGAGTACAGGCGGCCTTATCGCTAAGAGCGATCTCTTTCAGACAACCTTGTGGCAGAGGAGAAAACAAGAAAGAGAGAAAGAGGTAGAGTGCTAAAGAAACAAAGTATAATCAATAATCTATATACTAAATTTTCAAATATAACAGAGAAGACACATATACATAAATAAATAGATAAATACATAAGTATATATACAGAATAATATATATACATATAAAATACAAATACATATATAACAACTTGCTAACTAAGCTTGGGACAAGAGATAATTATGCAATTTATTTTTAAAGATAGTGACTTAGAGTGCCGAATTTCAGGTGGCAACTTATTCCAAAGATGTGCGGCTTTAACAGTAAATGATTCTTTAAAATATCCAAAGCGGGTTAAAGGTATTTTCAAAATGTTGTCGAATTTCGACCTCAGTTGAAGATTGTGATTTAAACCAAGGAATTCGAATCGAACTTTGAGATAACAAGGAGTTCGAGGATTATAGAGTACGTTATAGAGTAAAGTGAGAACGTGCTCCTCGCGACGCGACGCGGGGATGATTGGACAAGCGGACACTCTTACTCCCCCCCCCCCCCCCTATCTCCGAAACTACTGAACCTAACATTTTGAAAAAAAAATACAGAAATTAGTTTTCTACCTATAAGAAGTCCATGATATTAAAAAAATATGGTAAATCACTCAATATTGTGCGGATAGGTAACATCGTACGGAACCCTCTTCACGCGAGTTCAGCTCGCAATTGTCCCTTTTTTATGATTAACTTTGATTTTTATGGTATATCAAATTTTTTTTTGTATCACACCCCATGCTGTAGGTAGACCTTGTAGATTGAAAGTACATTTGACAAAGACCAAGAAACCAAACAGCACACATTGCAGTAACATTTTACATTTAGTTTGAAACCAAGTTTCGTCTGATTACATTCATTTGGCAATTAATCCCAGATGTTTGCCATACAAAGCTCACAGATAATCCGAGACATGAAACCGATACAGTATCACTCAACCATATTAAGGTTTGATCCAAATTATTGTTTATAGCGAGGCTTCAATAAATGTTCAATATGACCTTCCATCTTGCTGAATGCAAGTACGATATCTTCTCTATATATAAAAATGAATCCCCATTTCCCTTGGTCACGGCATCACGCGTGAACGGGTAGACCGATTTTAATTCGGTTTTCACTAATGGAGAGAGGGTTAAACGGGGAATGTTTTAGTGTATAAAAAATGCACCACGGGCGAAGCCGGGGGCGGGCCTCTAGTCTTCAATAGTATGCAACAACAGACTTAAAAAGATTGTTTTACATACCAAAATGTGCATTTTTGACTATAATTAGACCTCCCCGTCCCTCGGGAGCGGTGCTATTTATCTGGATGAAAGTACTCTAAGTATATCCTTTCCTGCACCCCTGATAACGTGACTACAAAATTTCATAATGATCTATTGGGCAGCTAAAACGTGAACAGTCTCACTTTCGCATTTATATATTAGGATTTGCCTTTATGTATGGCTTTTAAGAATTAGGTAGTCGTGCTAGTCTTAGAATACAGAGCAATCCAGAAGGTTTATTTTACTTCTAGATTCAGCAACAGTATAACACTTATCATTCTAGAGTTAATAACGTACGTTAAAATATCTGTTGTGCAAGCCAATACCTACCTATCTATACATATGATAAAATCGTAAACGAGCCGTGTCTGAACATTAAATAGGTATTTAAAAAAAAAAAAAAAAAAAAAAAACATAAGTTTTAGTTTTGGTTTTTAGATATTTTGTCTGTTTGTGCGTTTATTCGCGCTAATCTCAGAAACGGCTTAACCGTTTCTGAGATTCTGATGTATTACAGCGAGCTTCCTGTAACATTTAGTGTTTGTTTTATTCCAATCGGTTCACAAACAAAATAGTTATGTAAATTTAAAGAATCACGTCCAGAATTTATTACCATCTGTAAAACAACGATGATTGAAAGTTTATATAAGTTAAAAATAGTAATTTTAGGTGATTATCAGAGTTCTCATTTAAGTTGACCCCAGATCTATATGATCAGTCATATTAAGTAGGGTTCAGCTTAGGTTGTTGATTTCTCATATGTAGGTAATAAAATCGTTCTTTGCCTACTATGCCTTTGTGCACGCTATTCTCAGAAACGGCTTAACCGATTTTCATGTGGTTTCCACTGATGTATTGTAGCAATAATGTTTAGTGTTTGTTACATTCCAATCGGTTTACAAACAAAAAAGTTGCGCTTTATTCCGAATACCACTCGTACGAAGTCGCGGGCACAGCTAATATATAATAAATTGCCAGATGTCTTCAAAAGTGTCCCCATAAATTTAATTAATGGAAAAATGTTTTTATAGCCTTAAGGAATATTTTAATGACAAGACAAAATAACTAATTTAATTTATCATTTAATTAATTCGTAATATATTGCAGTGTATTTCTGTAATTCTCTGTATTAATTTTATAATTGTTTTTTAAATTATATATTTGCATGCCTTAAGGGCAGAATGGCGCGACCAATTTAATAATGTAAAATACATCTATGTTCTGTGAACCTGTGCATCCAGCAAATAAACAATTAATATTATTTATGTAATTAGAGAAACGAACCGCTTATAACTTGGGCCATTCATATGAAAGCCACTAATCGAGGCCTTTATTAAATACAAGAAGGACAAAGTTCGCTTAGAAACATTTACTTCAGCAATTACGTGTTAGTAAATCAGACCGTTAATATTCAATATGAAGTATTTATTACTTAAAATGGCAGTAAGCAATATTACTGTTGATCTTCTTGTTCATTATTTGCGTAATAGGATTCAGAAACTGTTTATCCACTTATCCATTTTTATCCACTTTTATTAAGAACTAGCTGAACCCGCAACTTCGTACGCATTGTATTCGGTATAGTGCTTATATTTTTTGTTTTTAAATCGATTGTTACGGGAGCTTGCTACAAATTCATCAGTGAAAATCGGTTTCAAATCGGTTGAGCCGTTTCTATAGCGTGCAGAAACGTACAGACAAACAGACTAAATTCTAAAAACAATTTTTTTTTGACCTCGGTACAGTGACCGGCACATAACTTGGCAAGATTTAACGTAGTGGGGGAAAGTTAGCGCATCCTACACTCACGTACAATAAAAATGGTCACTGTTGTTTTTTTATAATGTTTTAAATTAATGTTTAGGGTGACGTATAAAAAACAATTAGTTAAACTTAATTAAGAAATTTCTTATAAAATGAAATACTTATTATTAAACATTAAATTTAATTAAATAATTTATTAAACATAGTGTCTTCATCACTGTCGCTTTGTAAAAGCGTTAAAAACTACTTCTGCGCATCTCGCCATTCTTGTCAGCTTAGGTGCCGGGAATTAGTAGAACGTTTTTTTTTTATTTGAAAATATTTAATGTACTGACACTGCTCGTTTACGATTTTATTATAAACTAGCTGTTGCACACGACTTCGTCCGCGTCTCTGTATAAAATTTTATTTGTGGGAAAACGGTAACTATGCATGGAGGGGTAAAGGGTGAGTTTGGAGATAGGGGGAGGGTGAGTAGCTTACCTTACTCGCTGATAATGTAGCTTTCTATAGGTGAAAGTTTTTTTAAAATCGGCCCAGTAGTTTTTGAGTTTACTCATTACAAACATACAAAATACATACAAATCTTTTCTCTTTATGTGAGTTCGATTGGTGCTTAGTATCTTAAACTAAGGTTCGAAATGGGTATAATTACAGCATGATTTATCGTCAATAATCTATATAAATAAAAATGAATCCCTAAATGCATTGGTAAGAAGAAAACTGTAAACTATAAAACAACTAGACGAATTGTGATTTTAATTAAGTCCGTACAAAGTCGGGGATCAAAATATTTTTGTAAAAAAATAATATCAAAAATATTTTTAACGAAACATAATAACAAACGCCTTTTAATCACGATCGTAACATTTTAAAATGACATCCCGCTGCGTACCAAGCGGTACCTATAATCGCCAACTTTCGCAACAACGTCAAACTTTATAAAAATATGAACACGTTTTCTGTTAGTGTCTAGTTACTTATGTTATATTGTATGACAATAAAGAAATGACAGTCGCCAACAACTTTTAACCTTTGTTGTTTGAAAGTAAAGGTGTTGTCTCAACATGAGAGATTAACCCCTTTTGTTGGGCTGATGGTCGTCAAGATGGTTGGTGGCTACCGTCACCTATCCTACTATGGCCGCCGAACATAAAGGTGAAGAGATTTGGAGGGAATAGGGGAGTGGGGTACGGCATCCCTTCCTCACTCACCGAAACATAACAGTCTTCTGTAAATATTTATGATATTCCATGGTTGCTGCCGCCAGACGGGCTGCCCAATTTATGAATGCGAAATGCAATGTGCCCTGCGACTAAAGTTACAGTTTTGACAATATGCTAGTTTGTTGGTTTTTTTTTGCCCGCTACAAGTCGCACCATGTCTCAAGACAAGCTGTGAGCAACTTTTACTTTTTTCATAGAAAAAAAACATGATTTAGTTTTCGAAAGTTTTCGGTGCTACGAGTACAATGTTGATGAGTTTCATGAAAGAGTTAATTGTTGTTTTTAGGGTTCCGTACGTCCGAATTAAACCTTATAGGATCACTCTTGTATCCACATGTCCATCAACCATTCCCCCCCTCCTTATCTCCGAAACAACTGAACTTAAAATTTTGAAAAAAAATACAGAAATTAGTTTTCTACTTATAGATTATAGGAAATCCTATAAGATGTCCATGATATTAAAATAACATGGTAAATCACTCAATATTGTGTGGATAGGTAACATCGTACGGAACCCTCTTCACACGAGTTCAACTCGCACTCGTCCCTTTTTTTTTATAACAAAGGCTGCAAGTTTCTTTACTAGAAACACTTCTTACTTGGTCTCACTTGCTTTATTACTAAAATTTCGTTGGTTTGCTTCGTTTTGTTTAGGCGATTAAGGTCATAGGTGTATTGTTCTTTCAACGAATACTGCCTTTATGCATATCGAGTACAGTATTGAGTAATTGAGTATTGAGCGTTTTCAGTCTACGCTCAATGAAGATTATTTTAAATTAGCTGAGTCCGCAACATCGTACGCTTGGTATTCGGTCGGTATAGCGCGTTACTTTTTGTTTGTGTACCGATTGGAATGAAACAAACACTAAATGTTACGAGAAGCTTACTACAATATTAAGTTAAACCGCATTCAAATCGGTTAAGCCGTTTGAATACACACAACGTGTGTATTCAAACACACGTACAGATAAACAGACAAAAATTTTTTTGACTTCGGTAGCATAAGTACAACGTGTATAATTTTTTTTTTTATATTTAATGTACAGACACGGCTCGTTTACGATTTAATTATATATTTTAAATTTAAATTCAAATATGTAGGTACATGTCAGACAGCAGAGCTCGTACTACGAGTATGTGCTACATGGCTGATAAATGCACATAAATACCTACTTTTTTATCAATACATACATAGAATATATAGAAAATAACCAAACCGTGACCTTTGTCTTGAGAGAGGTCGAACCTGTGACCTCTGACACCGCAGATAGAGCTAATACTGCTGAACCAATTGGTCTTTGAACAATAGAACTTGCAAATCTCAAGAATAATTCAGATGCTTATCGTTGTTAATACCAACAAAGTAATCTATAATATTATGCTATTATAATAAAGATGAAGGATTTGTTTCTTTGGTCAAGGTTAAGCTCTGAAAGTACCATTCGGATTTAAAAAATCCCTTTTGTATTTCATAGCCTAATTCTTGAGGAAAATAGGTACGCGAAAGTAGTCACGAGCAAAAGCTAGTAATTAAAATAAAAAATAAGAAAATAACGGAAGAGACGAATGAGCTCTGGCATCCCTTACTTACCGAAATGAAACGGTACACTTATGGTTAATGCACAAAGAAAACTGATAATAAAGATCTAATATCTTTTACGTGGAAAGTTTTAAAACCATTTTATCTTTTACTAGCGACCTCGGCTTCGCAGGGATGTCAGGCAGATTTTCCAATATTTTGTCCAGGCAAATTTTCCAATTTTCCTCTTCATAAGAAAAATAAACTAAATGTTTCAGCCGTTGCTTCGAGTTTTGCGCTAAGCATTGGCTTTTCATTTTATTTAAATACATTGTTAACTCTTAGTTAACAATTCCAGTGTTAAAAATTTCTCTCATTATCTCTTAATTCATCAACCCGCATAGAAATACCATACGTATTCTACTTTCTAGAAGTAGCAAAGTGGCCGTACATTCTGTACTTCATAAGGACATTCGTCCTCATCAGGTCTTTTGATTAGACTTCTCAGACGATAGTCTTCTTTCAACGCTCTTCGGAAACTTTATCAATCTAAAAATATATAAATCCGCTCAGTTAAGTTAAAGTGTGAAATAATAACGCTCAGTTACACAGAATTTAGTTGCAAACATTATGTAGGAAAGCGACTAAGTATAATAAAGTATCTATCTGTCTGTTTCTACTCTAACTTCTTTTAAACCATCGTACGTATTTTGATACGGTTTTGACGAGCCAGTTGGATGAGTTGTTGGGTTGCTTGCCTTAACGTTCTATTCCAGGTTCGATTCCCGGCAGGGTCAACTTTGAAAATGAACTTTTCCAAGTTGGCTCTAGTCTGGATCTAAACAGTAGTGGCAGGGTACACTGCGTTTCGCAGTCATTTGAGCAGCCCGTCTGGCTACAGTAACCACCCCCTTACAGAAGACAGCACAGTGAAATAACAGCACGTGTGCTGTTTGTGTTTCGGTGAGTGAGTGAGGGATTTCAAAATCCATTTCCCTAACCCTCCAACAATCCCTTGTCCTTAATCCTACTGTAGTCGCACTTGTAGCACTTGCGGCGTTGCATGTGTTATAGGTATAATAGGTGACGGTACCTACTTACCATCAAGTGGACCGTCGTCGGCCTGTCTGCCGATCTTGACATTAAGTGCAAAAGGCGATGTCTATAATTATAATTGGCAAAAAAAATGCATATATGCGAAGCCGAGTCGGGTCGCTAGTTAATATACGTTTGAAAGCGGCATAAATATAAGTAAGGCAACATTAAGTTGATTGAAAATAAAAATAAAAATCTATGTTACAGTAAACACTTTTGTCATTAACAATATGACTCCATAAATTAACGCGGCCATACACCCAAACAATTACGCCCATTCGCCGTGTTTTATTACACATATGTAAATTAAACTCGCACACTGTTTAATGTTAGGTTAGGCTGTGTTTATAGCGACAGACATAACATCATTCAATACTGAACATTGTTTGGGAATATTTATCTCCTCAGTCTTTAAAGAGAATAAAAACAAAGTCGATTTCGCGTCCGTTTTTAAAATAAGCTAGATCAGAACTAAGTGAGACTAAGCTAACTTTATGTTAATTAACTGATAGATAAGTAAAATATGAAATCGCTTTTCTGGCGCTTATAAATAACACAATCTATAAACCCTCGCGTTACCAATACCAATCGAAAAGTCAACGGGACGCGGATGGCAGCTCGAAAAAGAAATTTATAACTTTAGTTTTAACCAAAGCGAGCTCGGCCATATGCAAAACACACGTCACTTTTATCTCCGTCGATAGACCGTTTCGCACGAAGTCGAAACACGGTATATTTTTCCGAGCGGCGGCGCCGATGCCGATGTATTAAGAGATCGGGGCACGCGCACGTACCCAAAGAACTTCGGTTAATACCGAACAATCATCATCATCATATATGACCACGTTTGACGAGCCCGTTAGATTAGTGGTTAGGGTACTTGCCTTAACGCTCTGGTCTGGATCTGGAAAGTAGTGGCATGGCACACTGCGTTTCGCAGTCATTTGGGCAGCCCGTCTGGCGGCAATAACCAACCCCTTACAGAATACCACCGTGATATAACAGCACGTATGCTTTTGTGTTTCGGTGAGTGAGTAAAGGATGCCAGAGCCCATTTCCCCATCCCCTCCAAATCCCTTATCCTTAATCCTACAGTAGTCGGCAGCACTTGTGGCGTTGCTTGTGTTATAGGCGACGGTAGGCACCTACCATCAAGTGGACCGTCAGCCTGTCTGCCGACTTTATAATAATAATAATTTATTTATTTGGACCAACAAGGATCATATTACGTTAGTAACAACTTAAAATCTATGTTAGTATTACATATGTTTATTAGTCAGTACATGAACCATACAACAGTGGTTCAGGTACTGACAGTCAAGCCTAGCAGCAAATGCGCTCAGGATGCAGCTGGAGCTGGCCCGAACCCTATGCACCAGGGATGCACACCGCTTCCGGATTATCGAATAGAAACAGTCGACCCGCGACTCGGCGAACATCCCCGATGCACTACAAAATCGTGGAAGTCCCATCAGCACCCTAAACGCATCATTGTACTGAACTCGCAGAGCGCTGTACTGCCTTCGGGTATACTCCGCCCACAGGCTGCTCGTGTAGAAAGACATACAAAATGCTCTAAAAAGAGTCACTTTGACATCCCTCGAACATCTGGCGAACCTGCGAGCAATCATATTAGCCCTGACAGACAGCGCCCTGCGCTCTCTTTCTATGTCTGCACCGTCCTTCAAGTCAGAGGTTACCCAGTGTCCAAGATATTTAAAAATATTAACTTGTTTTAGAGCCGTACCATTTAGTTTGATGGACGGAATAGTGTCCGGACACTTACCTCTAACGCGAAAGACCATGCATTCACTTTTCTTCGTGTTATAAACCAATCCATGTGTGAGGGCGTATCTTTCACAGATACTTATCAATCTCCTCAGACCACAAACCGACGCACTCAGCAGCACCATGTCGTCCGCATAGCTAATATTATTCAATGAGATTCCGTCAATATAGCAGCCGACACGTGTGCTACTGAGCTCCTCTATCAATGCGTTAACATATAGGTTGAAGAGCTTAGGTGAGGTCAACCCACCCTGCCTCACTCCGCACTCCAACGCATAAGGCTCCGAAAATGTCCCAGACCATCTCACTACGTTGACCTGGTTTTGATACCAATACTTAAAAAGATTTATATATTCTTTTGGCATAGAAGTTGTGTTCAGTTTCTGCCATAAGATATCATAACACACCAGGTCAAACGCCTTCGTCAAGTCAAGGAAACAAGCGTAAATAGGCGTCTCTCTTACCGTATAATACTTAACAGTCTGCTTAAGACACAGGATGGCTGTTTCTGTCGATAACCCCGCTCTGAAGCCAAATTGGTTATCGTGAATACATAGATATTTATCGAGCTGAACATTAAGCAAACTGTCGAGTACCTTCGCCAAGATAGTGGCCAAAGAGATTGGTCTGTAATTGTTTCTATCACAAATGTCACCTGTTTTATTTTTCACAACCGGCACCACCACCGTTCTCATCATATCTGTAGGTAGGTATGAGTGTCCTATACATAACGTATAAAACTTAGCAAGTATTCTAGACACATATCCTCCAGCATGTATCAGGTGCTCAATGCTCAAACCGTCATGACCAGGAGACTTTCCCCGCGATATAGATTTAATTGCTTCTTTAACATCTTTCACTGAGAAAGTAGTTATGAGTTCCTGTTCTCTCGCTTCACCCCCACATACAGATTTTGACGGTCCCAGTGGCGACCTTACAGCAAAATGATTTTTAAACATGTCAGCAATACCTTTATGGTCACTAATATTATTAATGCTCACAGGTAGTCCCGGCTTACTAGTTAATTTATTAGTGGACTTCCAAAAATTACGGATCTTAATTTAACATTAAGAAAGGGTACTTTTTATTCAGCGCCACTACACTCAATTTTTCGACCTATGACTTATTTAATCCGCTCACACGGCAGTTATGTCCTGCTCATTCCTACTTCAGCTGACTGAATTTTTGGACTATATCGACAATTTCGATTCTGCCAATAATCTCTAAATTTCGAGTCATATCCTTCAGAGAAATGCGACTACCCAAACATTCGGTGCACTTCAAATTTTGTTCTTTATTCAGCGCAATCAGGTGGACTGCTAGAGTTCTTTGTAATCTGGGCCAAAATCTTTGTATTTGAAATGTATGCGTTTTCAGTGATCTGACTGAGAGTAGTAAATTTATTTTAAACTAGCTGAGCCCTCATCTTCGTACGCGTGGTATTCGGTATAGCGTGTAACTTTTTTGTTTGTAACCGGGATCGGACAGTTAAAATCTAAAATGTACTTAGAAAGAAAATATATAATTTTTTACGATTATTTATCGAATAATAATTTAATATAATTCATTTAAATATTTTTAAATGAAGAAATAAAATTTTATTATTTACAATATTTTTAATCTATACTGAAACACCAATCACAGTGCGTGACGTCATTTGTGGGCAATCATTGTCTTATGCCAATGCAGCTGTTTTGTTATGATATGACCACAAATGACGTTACGCGCTCTCAGATGAACTATCGTGGCGTTTTGGCGGCATTTTCAAACAAACAATATTAAAACATGATTTTGAGTACCTAAAAGGCTATAAATAAATAAAATAGTATTTTTTATGGGAATAAATATACATGAAGATTAATTTAAAACACTTTCTGAAAATTTGTCCGATCCCCTATTACTAAATACTACGGTAAGCTTGATACAATATATCAGTGATAACTGCATTCAAATCGGTTAAGCCGTTTCTGAGATTAGCGTGCACAAACGCACAGACATATAGTAAAATCATATAATATATAACAACATATACAGACAAATAATAAAATAAAATTATATACATATAATAAAATCATAAACGAGCCTTGTCTGTATATTAAATATTCTTCAAAAGCTAGTATTTTATATGTATACTTAATGATTTTTTTTCTTTCAGTAGCGTTTTTCAAACATAAAAATTAACTAGAATATGGGCACTAAAATCAAATTTTAATATACCTTATGTACTATGAGATCTACACGATTAAACAGCGTTACTATGTGGATGATAAGATAACTCTCAGTTTTGAGTTTGAGGGAATGGCAGAAAGATCTTACTGAAGACCACCTAGAAATGAGATATCATTGTGTTTTTTGTGTTGGTGTGTCTTTAGATGAAGTACAATGAGTGTGCTGTCTCCCCTTATGGTAATATAAAATAAAACACACGTAGAGCGAAGAAAATAAAAGTTTTACCTACATGACTGATTCACTATTTTTCACTTTATTTTTTTACATAAAAGCTTCTCGTAGTCGCTATCATTTATGTATTTGAGTTTAGTGGTACATACATTATGCGCAATACACATACAATTTCCATACGATGTTTACGTCTATTGTATTCCTGTTGGCTTTTACTAAGGTCTCTGTGGTCCAAGCAACAAGTAAATCTCTGAAAAAATTAAAGCTCTCTTTCTCGTTCCTAACACTTTGTACTTATAAGGAAAATTATTATTATTATTTTTTTAGATTTTTTTTTATCTGTATATTATTTTAAACACTATGCAAGAAGTAATTTAATACATGAACTATTTTAGCCTTTGATTTTCAAAATAAAAAAAAATGAAATGTAAGGAAATTGTTTTTCAATTATTTTTTTCATTAGTCTAACAATATGTAATGCTGCTAACTAAATTACAGAGCAATTTTTTATTATTATTATTTTGTTATAATTGTAAATAAAATTAAAATTACTGTGACTTGATGTCACAGAATAATATGTCGAAATAAAGTAAAATATTAAAGGACATCAATCAATACCAGCCACATGCATTTTTTTTTTGGAAAATTTGATTATCTTTCTTAATTTCAATAATTTCCCGTGAATATTTCAGATTTTGTAAATGGCGATAAAATTCAAAATTAACCGCTGAGAGCGAAGCGTGTATAGCAGTTTAAATTGATTTTTTAATACTTCCAAACTGAAATATTTATGAAACCTCATTACCAAATTACACGATATTTTTCCAGTAAAATCTATCATTACTTCTTACCTAATGGTACATGTTTTAACCGTCAAAATAATAATAAAAATAAACCAATGGCCTGATCTCCATACGAAACTGATTGATCTCCTTTACACAAACGTGATATACCTATCTACCTTTGCGTAAAAGCATTCATAAACAAAATAAATTCACACTAAACTTATGCTAACAATATTCTAACTTGAAACTACATAAAACTAAAGTATAATACAGAAAATTATTCAATATTTTTCTTATTTTCGTCTGAACTCCCAAGGAGGACTTCCCGTTTGTCCTCGTTCCTAAGGTTCGTCCTCTTTTAACTTGCACCAAACGCCAAGAACATATTCTCTGACAAAGTTTTCCGTTACAATAATAATGTTCATACGTTGACTCGAAGAGTTTTCAGGACGGCTTGTTCCCTTTTGTAATAGACGAGCAACTCGACTTATTGTTTTATCTTAGCTAAAACACAGTAGCGAAGGGTAATAAGTCCTTCATTTATTTTTACTTGGTAATTACGTAAGTCAAATATTAAATATATTTATAATTAAAATTAATATCAACTAATTAATAAAATTATTGAATCAATTCAACTATTATTTTACTGATAAATAAACCAATCTACATAATTATTATTATACTTCTTGTCGATGGTTCAGTACTTAATCAATATATCCGTAATAGATTAAAGGGTATTTTACATTAGCTCCTGTCATAGTTCATAGATTCCAGGTAGTGTTCCCGACATTTGAGACTGTAATCCTGATGACGTTCTCTCTGTAACACCCACCTACAGTTGAGCTTCTAATATATAGGTATACTTATCCTAATACGTATATATAGTTATATTCGAATAAGTAAGGCTTTGTTATGGTCCGGTTAAAGAATGTTTTGAGTTCAAAATTTGCCTTCAGATTGACAATGTCGACTCGTTTGATTTTGAAGTTGCTATAATTAAAATTAATATGCGCCTTTTAAACACTTCTATACTAGGTAATAAATAAAACTTATATGTCTGTTTGTAATGTAAAAATGATTGCTTTTTACTAAATATCAGGTCGGGGAAAAGAGTAAACTTGTAATGAAATCTCTTTGGCTGTACTGTTTATATCTGGCTGGTTTTGATGACATTAAAAAGGTTAAATTTCAAAAAAAGAAACAAATTAGTAAAATGTTGTTTCCAGTTATTTTTCATTTGTTTTTCTTTCTGTCAAAATGAGTGAATCAAATGAACATTATTTGATTCATTGATTCATTTGATACATTTTAAAATTTTATTACTAAAAAGGAAAAAAAATGCAACGCAACGTTGTGACGTTTATGGACCTAATGCAGTTTCAGTAAGAGCAGCACAAAGTTGGTTTAAGCGTTTTCAATCTGGGAGTTTTGATGTCAAAGATGCACCTCGCTCTGGTCGCCCTGTTACGGATAAAATAGACGCCATTTTTGAAAATATGGAGCAATATCAACATATATCAGTAGTTACAACATAGCTGAAGAACCGGGAATTGACCACAAAACAGTTTTGACCCATTTGATAAAAGCTGGGTACACAAAAAAGCTCGATATTTGGGTGCCACACGAGCTCAATGAAATAAACCTTATGAATCGTGTACTCATTTGCAATTCTTTATTGAGACGTAATGAAACCGAATCGTTTTTGAAGAGACTGATAACTGGTGATTAAAAGTAGATCGCAAGAACGTGCGAAAAACTCGCAATAAGGTGATGTTGTGTGTATGGTGGGATTGGAAGGGCACTGTTCATTATGAGCTTTTACCGCCGGGCAGAACCTTCGATTCGGATCTCTACTGCCAACAACTGATGAGATTAAAGCAAGAAGTTGAGAGAAAGCGGCCGGAATTTATCAATAGAAAGGGTGTGGTCTTTCATCATGGCAACGCTAGACCACACATATTTTTAGCCAATCAGCAATAATTAAGAGAGTTTGGCTGGGAGGTTTTAATGCACCCGTCATATAGCTCTGACCTTGTATCTT
Organism: Bembecia ichneumoniformis; assembly: GCA_910589475.2. Lineage (NCBI taxonomy): Eukaryota > Metazoa > Arthropoda > Insecta > Lepidoptera > Sesiidae > Bembecia > Bembecia ichneumoniformis. Next base: position 1,143,420 of record OU342537.1, on the reverse strand, counting down.
CGGATTTCCACCTGTTTCGGTCTCTTCAGAATTTTTTAGGCAGTGTCAGGTTAACATCAAGAGAGGATTGCCAAAACTACTTGTCGCGTCTTTTTTATCAGAAATCCCAAAATTTCTACAGCGACGGAATCATGTCACTACCTACAAGATGGCAAAAAGTCATCGAACAAAATGGCACATAAATAATTAAATGTAAAAAGTCTTGAGTTTTCATATAAAATGTCAAGAAATTTTTTTACCATTACAAAATTATATAATTTGTGCCTGTTTAAAATATTTTCTTTTTATGCAATAGGAAAACATTGAAATCCTGGACACGATCTATCTGTCTGCCAAGCTACATCCTAATCGATTGAATATTTTACGAGTGAAGTCGAAGTTCGTTTTGAAAGGTTGTTAATACTTAAAATGAAGTTGAAATTGAATTCCAACTAGCAATCACTAGGGTGGCAGATTTATCAAGAGTTCTTTTACGAGCGCGGTAAAAACTCTCAACGGTATAAATATATCGGTTGAGCTGCCTAATTTATAGATCCCGGCGGACTGGCCGACAGGGATAAACGAGGGATGCTGTGAGTGGAAGGTCAGTTTCAACGATACGAGTATGTTTATTGACGAAACAGGTGTTCCCCGTCCCCGTACAGACTTTGGACATTTGCTACTTAACCAATGTTCTTACATTAAGGCGACGCCAGCCCCTCATGATAAAAAAATCCACTTATTTGTAACCGTTTTCCTTTTAAATTATCATAATAATTATAATTTAAAAAACACTCAAATCATCTGCAGGATATATGAAAGGGGATCATCATAATTATTTTTTAAATTATATTTAATTATATATATAAATTACTAATTTGCGGTCTAATATCGATGTTGTAACCATGCGATTTGCTTAATAATCAATATTTTAAATAACTAATTCTTAAGATAAATTTTAAGATCCACTATCTGAAGGCTCATCAAAAGAAAAATTTGAATTATACTTAAGAGGAAAGAATAGTACGTATTCGTCCATACAAAAAGAGAAAATGTTTTTCCACTTCTAAATATTTTCCAATCTCCATGATTTTTTAATATGTTATTGACACAATGAAAGGCTAGGTTTATAGGTTTTCCTTTTTTCAAAATTTGCAATAAATTCAAACTTATAGGCACCTCAAATAACTTAATTTTTGTGATTAAAACTTTGTCGAATTAAGCCGTTTATTTTATAAAAACAGTGTAATTTTTTTAAAAAAACGAAACCTATAAACCTAGAATATATCGTGCTGAAACGATCGATATCAAAATCAAAGTGATTTGTTAAGATTTAGTCAGTGGAAACCGTTTTCTCCCGAAATGGAAATTTCATCAAAAAAAGTACCTATTATCAGTCGCGAGTTGCAACGCTCTCTATCGCACGATTGGGGGTCGGGGGGGGAAGCAAAGCATCACGTATTATAGGGATGTCAATGGAAAAGTCGATAGTAGAGATGGGATCCCCACCCGCGTTATCGATATCTATCTGTTTCAAAAATGTTGGGAGTAAGTTCGGCGGATTGATAAGTCTGGTAAAATTAAACAAGGAGTAAAATTAACTAAATTAGTATTATTTATCTTTCAACGTATAGTCCAAGCGCCAGAGGGTTTTTTTTGAAATGTACGGGACCGGCTATTTTTTTTTTTCGAATATGTTCAGGGGTGTCCCCTGATTGCAAATCCAAGTTGGCGTCATGGGGGGGGGGGGGTGTGAGCGTCAGCCGCCATCTTGAAAAACACATTTTATTGAATATCTCACGAATCGCGCATCGTACGACAAAAATAGTGGAGATAATTTTTGTAGATAATAATATTTGCCATCTTTTTTTATTTAAAACTTTTTTCTATAAAATCTATAAAGTTTTTTATTTGTAGCGCTTCAAACTTTTTACAATATGGTTTTTGCTAAATATATAGTTAACGTTTCATGATAAATGAAAAATGGTAATAACTGAATTTATAGAGCATAAAATTTCCTATAAATTTCATTCGAAACTTTTTCCTGTAGAATTTATAGTTTAGCGTCTATAATTCTACATTTATAGTGTGGATTTCAGCGATCATCTCTGGAGTAGTGACATCAACTGGGCGTCCTGAACGCACAGCATCACTTGTGGTTGTACGATCACAGCGAAAATCAGTAAACCACTTATGAATCATTTTAATCGACAGAGCAGAATCCCCATAATATTTATCAAATTTTTTTTTGTTTCCGTAATAATTTTTTTGCGCAATAAATAATGTTTAATCAAGACACGAAATTCACTTTTCTCCATCTTTGCAAAAATTTGTTCCATTATTTTTCTTTAATGGTTGTCACAAAAAAACTGACCGGTTCGATCGTATTAGGTGAAAATTTGAAATTGAAGTCGTTGGTGTAGTATTATTCGAAATATTGTATTGTTGATCTTCACTGTCTTGGAGTATCGAATTTGTTAAAGTTTGTCTTCTCGAAGACTGATGATTTACAAACTATAAATATAAACCGTGCGTGTCGTAATGCCAAAACATAACTAGTGGGTGCCGGACTACGTTCCATGTAGGTTCCACAGTTACCCTTCCCTTAGAAACTGATCCCGGTGCACAGGGACAAGAAATAAAATAAAATATTTTCTAAAATAATTTTCTTTTTATCTAATTTCCCACACGAAAAAAATACTTAATGAAAACATTATAAATGCCGGTATTGGCGATAAGCCGGCGTATAGTAGGTGTTCTAGTATTCGCGTATTCGTCTTGTTCGTGAAAATAGCCGAATATAGACGAATAATGCACGAATAGCGATGTGGGAGCTCTAAAAAAAAAAAAACAGTAACGTGTGTAACGTGTCTAATTTACCTACCTACTCATTTTAACTGTCCATGAATAAGAATTGATAAATATATATATTTAGGCTATACTCGTATAACAGTGAGTTAGATTGACTGTGAGAAGGTGTGTACAAACTACAAACCAATTCTTTGCCTTTCTGGCGAAGTGACATTTTTTTCCGGCGGACACATAAGCGTATTCGTTTCTTTTTGCCCCTTCTATAATATGCTTCCATTATCGTGTGACTATTATATCTACAGGAATTAAAAAATAATTTTATTTACATCTACCTACCAAGGTACCTAAAAATTGTTTAGTTCCCTAGCTGAAACGTGGTTGAAACCTGAGCCGACCTAAAACCGACTTTTTGACTTTGATTTTGACAAAACCGAATATCTAGCATTTCACGAAAACATTATAGTTATAATTATTATAGTAGCACATGCAGCAGTTTCGTACACAATAACAAAGTCAAAAATCTTTTGTTTCGTAAATATCATATAGATACATACTTAAAATACAAAATGTCAGTCATTTAGGCAAAAAGCCGATTTATCAAAAATCAAATTAGCTTACACTCGTTTTTTTTATGTTAAGATCGGCAGACAGGCTGACGGACCACTTGATGGTAGGTGGCTACCGTCGCCTATAACACAAGCAACACCAAAGCTGCTACAAGTGCGCTGCCGACTACAGTAGGATTAAGGATAAGGGTAAGGATTAAGGATAGGGTAAGGATTAGGATTAAGGATAAGGAGGGGATAGGGAAATTGGCTAATTACATAAATAAATAAATAAATAATAAATAATAATAAATAATCGTTACTAATTACATAAATAAATAAAATACTTACTTACTTGAAATTATCACTATAATCTTCAATTTCTTTATATCGGAGTTTCGGGCACGCCACAACAAATAACTAAATAAATAAAAGAGTTCGCCTTCCGCCGTAATTGCTCGTCAACTAACAGCGTCCGTCGATGTGTGCGTGAGGCTATTTGTATGTGTTGTGCGCGATTCCCGGGGACATGAGCGCACGAGCGATAGCATGTGTTTTCCTAAATACCTATTTCGTTAGAATCGCAAAGCTATTCTTTCCTCTTAATTTAATTTTTAAATAGATATTTCCGAGATTTGCAAGTAGCGACTCCCCCTCAGCAGTCCCGTCAATTCAGTACAAGACGAATTTTGCGGCTTTTATTTTGACGATTTTTTTTTACTACATTATATATATTTTTTAAATTCACCTATTATTGCTTGTAAACTCTATGAATTGATGTTTCATCGTTTTATTGAGTACCACAACAGTGAGTAATCCTAATATTATAAACGGGGAAGTGAGTTTGTTTGTTTGAACGTGCTAATCTCAGGAACTACTGGTTCGAATTGAAAAATTCTTTTTGTTTTGATTGGTCAATTTATCAAGGAAGGCTATAGGCTATATTAAATAATATATTAATAAATATTTTTCACGCTGGGATAAATAGTATAAGCAGTGTCCAGTACCGCGCGCCCCATGCGCACGCCGCCGCCGTATGGGCCGCAGCGAAGCGTGGCCGAGTTCAGCTAGTTTAATAATAAAAATTAAATGTTTTACCACATAAGAAAAATGGGTGAGGATAAATTTGCGGGCAAAAATTAGTAGGTATCCAAATTTGCCGCAATCAAATCCTATGTAATATATAAATGAATTTCATTTTAATGTAATATGTAATGTATCAGATAAACAGACAAAAAATCTAAAAACAATTTTTTGACCTCGGTAACATAAGTACAACGTGTACAAATTGTTTTTTGAAAAAAAAAAAAAAAAAAACATTTAGTGTACAGTCGGGGTACGAAAACCTTCGTCAGATTTCAAATTAATTCCTTTATCAAGTCGTAGACTCTTAATACCTTTTGAAACTAATACTCTTAGTAACTTTTTTTTGAACTCTTACAGTCAGTTGCAAGAAGCTATCATTTAATTTTAATGCCGACATTAAATTTATAATGCTCCATTAACCTATGTTTTCTATTGCAGCAAATCTGATTTGATGCTAACTTTTAATGTTCATTAAAGTTAATTTTTTGACTGTCAAAAGTCGTCATTATGCGCTATATCTGTTGCAAGAAACAATTTTCATAGCTAATGGAGGATTTATTTTGACATTTCATTAGTTATTTTTAATGGGCCGTATACTTGCCATTATCGGCCCATTAAGGATTTATTTAAGTAAATACAATCACCTCACCAATGTAAGTTCAGTTTTTCTTGAGATATACATGTGGAATATTGTTACAATTTCCTATTTTAAATAAAAAAGAATCAATTTTGTTTATATTAATTAATAAAATATAATCACTTCACCAATATAAGTTCACTTTTTCCATATAGGTAATTGACATGTGGAATATTGATATAATTTCCTGTTTTATAAATAACTAGCTGGTGCCAGCGGCTTCGCCCGCGTAAATATATGAGCAATGTAACGCCTAACATCTTTATTGCAGTTATACTCGTAGCTTTGCCAAGGCGTTAAGTGATCCCTCGGGAACAGAACTTTTTTCTAGATGAAAGGTATTCTATATCCTTTCCTGCATCCCTGACAACGTGTATGCAAAATTTCATGATGATTGGTTCAGCGGTTTAGGCGTGAAAAGGTAACAGACAGACTGACAGAGTAACTTTCACATTTATAATATTATGTTAGTATGAATAAAGAAACAATTTAAATAAGTTTTTAAATTAATTTTTAATTATTTATTATTTAATTTTTATTACCTATTTACAAAAAATGCACTAAAACACAATATTTTACATAAGCTGCTCTGCGGAACGCACACCACTCTAGGTAGTATAGGTACTCACTATGGCACCAATTCCAAATTTTAATTAGCACCACGTTTTTTTTCGAAGACATTTTCATTTATTGAAAACAATTCACGCAATAATGCGAAAGACGAAATAACATTAAATTAACAAATAAAATAATAGTAGGTTATCAGAAATATCAAATAACGTTTCGTTTGTCTTGCAGAACTTATTTTTATTGAAAACCAAACGCAACCATTCATTCATTTTTGAGATCATTCACTCTTTTGTCCTAATGCTTTCATTACGAGTACATTAGTAAATGAAAACCTACCGTTGATCTAATGAACGTTCCTGCAATGCCCATTAATTTAATGTCGACATTATATTTAATTAGGCATTAGTAAATGTCGCATTAATGATTTCTTTCTTGCAACTGACCGTTAGTAATTTTTGAGCAGACAAATGACAGACGTTTGAAATGAAATTTTGGCATTACTGATAATTGTCCTGGTGCAAGCAAATGTCGACTTTCTGACGAACCTTTTCTTACTCTGACTTTACAGACACGGCACGTTTACGATTTTATTATCTTTTACGATCTTTAACGGAATTTCAGATGAACGACAAGTTTATGACCTAGGTACTTAATGTATATTTTTAATAATTATTTAGTGTAATAAATTAAGCATGCACACATCTACTCCCAAGGGAATATGTAAACCAATACACGAGCTCTTACGGGTACCAAATACTCGATTAGCATATCAAAATAGCACTTTAGTGACTTGTTAATTTTGAATTTACTTTTTTATTGTTGCAGGTATGTTTCAAGGGGTTTTATGGTTATGTGATTAAGAGTGAGTAAAAATTGACTAGTTAAATTAGAAAAAGACGCATTAAATTAAAAAAAAAAATAAGACACATCCTTCTTTGTTTCTTTACATTATTTCACATAGTTCATACATATAATAACAAAAGAAATAAATATTTGAACGGCTTATTATTCCACCCACCCATTATTTTATAATTATTTATTTTTTAATTGTCTATTTTTATATCTTATACCCTGAGCCACAAAGAAAGCGGGTTGGTTACAAAAAATGAAAAGAATTGCTTAAAATAAAATGAAAACTTATTGGTTCATTGACGACGATACACTAATCAGAACTAAGCTGTAGAGCCTGGTACATAGACGCAAAATTGCCTGTCCGTGTGTATTCTATAAGATGTACTTCGGAGAGTGTGCTCGAGAGCTGTATAAGATCATACCATCTTCCCCTTTCTTCTATCGGACATGCAGACGTACGGCTGGTTACCATCCTCACCTTGTCGAAATCCCTCTAATTCGGACCAAGCGCTTTCAAACACCTTTTGTGATGCGCACTGTTAAGTTGCCGCGGCGCGACGTCTGTATTTCCAAATATTTTCAAGGTTCGAGTGAATAGGCATCTTCTGGGTGAGCTCGCTCCATCGTCGGCCTCATCCTTCCTACATGGACAGATGCTGGTCAAGAGAAAACCTATCTTTAATAATAATAAAAAGTAAAAAAAAAAAAAAACAAGTTAGAGTTTATGTAATTACAAATATAGGAAGAAGTTAAACCTTTTTAATTCTTTTTTGCAATTGTATTAAAAACCATAAATAAAAAATAAAGATTCGAAATCACTTTGTTTTACTTTTGTTCCTGTTGTATCATACAGATATGACATTTCTTGTGCAGAAATTCATTATTTTGATCAAATTTAATTAAAAACATGCCAGTGACCCCTGAAGAAAGTGCCAGAATTCTGAGAATGCTTGAAGATGGCCGCAATCAGCGTTTACAACGAGAACTGTTGGTGTGTTGCTATCAACTGTTCACCATCCACTAATCTGATAGGATGACGGACAAGGATAAAGTATAAGGTCATGATAGGCGAATGTTATCTGACATCCCTTGCCATAATATACCTTCTATTATGCAATATGATTTCTGTATGGTAGTTCTCACTGCCGCTAGACATACTATCTATTTTCATTGCGGCAAGTGGATATTTTGAGTCGATATTAAAAAAATTGTCACCCAATCGTTATTACCCGACATAATTTTGTGACGAAAAAAATTTTTTTTTGTTGTAGAAAATGTCCTGAAAAAAAGCATTAAAATCATAATGCATTTCCTCATATAATAATGGCATTATAAATCCCTCGGCGTCTGGTTGCCACAGTAATTCATACTTAACTTTTATTATCGCTCAAATTTCCTTTCGAATACACAAGAGTATTATAATGTTATGAGAGCTCCATCCAACTCCTACATTATCTTTACGACCAAATGCGACCGTTCAAGTTAAAAGCGATCAGCGACAAATGACGCCGTTATAGAATATCGAAGTTGTTTAAACTTCATTGCATGTTTTATAATAACCGATTATGCTTCCCGGAAGACCACATGCCTCTGACTACTCTGACACAAAACCACAGAATAAGTAATAGTACTAGCGTACAGAAGTTGCACTCCTTTCACATTCAATGTGAGCGACGGTAGGCAATTATATCACACAAACACATATAGTTACAGGAATATGCTCAATGAGTGCTCAAAGTGCTTAATGAGCAATAATGCATTAATGGTTATATAAAAAAATACATAACTATGTTTTTTATTGACCTTATGTTATAGCGATTTATCACAAGTGTTTCAAACCGAATAACTAGTAAGAATCAAATATAAGTAGTCAAATATATTAAAAAGTGTATTTATAATACCATTTGCTGTTTCGGGTGTTTTATAATCGCAATTTTCTGCTTCATCCCTTTTTTAACCATTTATGTATCATTTTACAAAAATATTCTGTCCTTGACTCTAGCATACTATACGCTAGGCCATTGAGGATAGAAAAAATACGTATAGCTTTCGTCTGGTTACCACTTGTACCACACGCCATTTGCCATAAAAGGGCAGAAGTATTGAAAAAGACATCATCCTTTAAAATTTTTGACTAGGTGTGAATTGTGATCCCATCTGATATAATTATTTTTTACGATCCATTTGATTTATACTGTAACAGAGCTCGTTATAGGCTTTGAACGTTTGTTTTAATTATTGTTACCGTTATTACTTCCTTGCTGGGTTAATCTTGTCTTGTGTAAGTCAAAGGAATATACACTGCATTTGCGTCTCGGGCTTGGAGCTTTTTTTTATGTTAAAATCGGCAGACAGGCTGACGGTCCACTTGATGGTAGGTGGCTACCGTCGCCTATAACACAAGAAACGCCAAAGCTGCTGCAAGTGTGCTGCCTACTACAGCAGGATTAAGGATAAGGGATTAGGAGGGGGATAGGGAAATGGCTATCAATTCGATCTGAAAAGATTTTTTTTTGTTTCTTTGCATGAATGTCACTGAATGGTTTTGGAAAGCCAACTTTACACAAATGGACATCAGAACGTTACTAGTGCCAAGAAATACTGCGTTCCGCAGTCCTAGGTATACTGGACGGTCCAAATCAGTAAGCATCCTCTTACAGAAGACCACCATGTCTCCAGTAAGTCTGCCCACCCTTTAAATAAACTGCATTCATCACTTTGACGTTACATATGAAGTCGCGAAGCATAAATCCTATAATTCTAACAAAACAATATAACATTTTCTCGTAACATCCGTCGAGGACAGAGTAACGCGGTACAAAAATGAAACATTGTAAATGGCCATAAATTTCGCTGCTACTCACAGTGTGTCATTTGCGAATCGTCAAGCGTCGTTATTGCGAAGGAGGAATCCCTTTGGCATCTCCGACTCGCCTTTCAGAATGCCAATAAAAAGTGTTTTTGTTACCAACTGGCTCTCTGTTGCAGCTGTCAATAATAAATACTTTCTAAAGGAATTCGCTAACTATACTTTAGAGGCAATGTTATTTTACATGAAAACATTGTTGGTGTTTCAAGTTTAAAAACAATCTATTAAGAAATCTCTTCAAGCTTTTTGTTTCCAAATAAAAGTGGCGGGCGTGCTAAAAATTGACCAGATGGAAAGTCATTGCTGTCAATTGGTGACAAGTATCGTAAGGACGAAGGTTGATGAGCTAATGGTCTTTATTTACTCCTTTGAAAGCCTTGTATTGCAGCAGTATATGAACATGAAATTGTGTCCTCAGTTCAATTGTTCCACAACTGGACGTTCCACTGGACGATAGATAGCTACTAACTCCCTACGTTAATCCTACGTGTACCCTATGTACCCAATACCAATCACTGCTTAAAAATATTATACAATGAAAATGTTAGAAGGTTATTCTTTTTTTTTATGTTATGTCGACAGACAGGCTGACGGTCCACTTGATGGTAGGTGGCTACCGTCGCCTATAACACAAGCAACGCTACAGGTGCTGCAAGTGCGCTGCCGACTACAGTAGGATTAAGGATAAGGGATTAGGAGGGGATAAGGAAATGGGCTCTGGCATCCCTTACTCACTCACCGAAACACAACAGCACGTATATGCTGTTATTTCACGGTGGTCTTCTGTAAGGGGGTGGTCACTGCCGCCAGGCTGGCTGCCCAAATGACTGCGAAACGCAGTGTGCCCTACCACTACATTTTAGTATTTGCAAAGTGTGTTTGTTCAATCTTCTCATCACAACCATCTTCTCATCACAATTTCAATCATAAAGACATTAACATTTATCAATCATCTGCGTTTTGTCGATGGTATAGTGAATGTGTCATAGTCCATCCTGTTGGTTGACGATGGTGTGATGTGGTAGCCTGAACTTTTAAATGAGTTTTGGCAAAACTTAGATCTTACATAATTTCTTTATAAGACCCAGTATCCGTCCGTCAATAATGAAACGAAATCAATAATAATGTATAAAAGTTGATGTGTGTATGTATGTTCACTATGGACTCCAAAAACCACTCAATCATTTTTGATGAAATTTTCAGGCAACAGCGGGTGATCTTGTGATATTTAGTAGCGATCGTATAAAAACGATTTCTTTTTTTGTTTTTAGTAATTTTGTGTCATGTTTCCCCTTTTTTTATGTCGGCTTTATCTAAGGTCGGCAGACAGGCGGTCCACTTGATGCTAGGTGGCTATCGTCGCCTATAGCACAAGCAACGCCAAAGCTGCTGCAAGTGCGCTTGCCGACTGCAGTAAGATTAAGGATATGGGATTAGGAGTGGATAGGGAAATGGGCTCTGGCATCCCTTACTCACTCACCGAAACACAACAGCACACGTGCTGTTATTTCACGGTGGTCTTTTGTAAGGAGGTGGTTACTGCCGCTAGACGGGCTGCCCAAATGAGTGCGAAACGAATTTTCCCTACAAATGAATGCATTTTTTTTTAAATTTATTTATTTATTTATTTATTATCTCATACATGATTCAATACACAATGTTTACAATGTCTGTAAACCATTATTGGTTTGTCTAGACATTTACTTCACGCCAATACACATTACACTATAAATCATATATACAAGAAATTACAATAACAATGTTACACTCAATTTAAAAGATGCAAAACCGGCCGACCGAATCATCGGCACACATCGGTATGCTTTGTGCGTGTGCAACTCGCTACACAGGTGTCCCATTCTATGCAGTCATGTGTTTTTATAGAATAATTATTTAATTTAGTTATATAAATATAATTTTTAATTATATTATTCAATCCAATAAATATAATCTTATTATATTTAATTTAGGTAATATTTTACAATACAATGCCTTACAAAAATAAATAAGCCATAAAGACTGAGTGGCCGTTTGTGTGAAGGTCGACAGACCGACTGACGTCCCACCTGATGGTATGTTGATAAATCGCTAACACTAGAAACGCCAAGGGGGTTGGTATTGCGTTGCGTACCTAGATAGGATTAATGAGGTAACCTTGATAGAAATGCGGGCATAAAAATTGGCTCCTCATTAGTTTATTTTCGTTTCATTATAATAATATATATGTAAATATTCAAATTAATCTGCGCAAGGGAAATATATGAAAAGATACGAAATGAAATTGAAGCAATTCCAGAAAAGTATATTTTTGGATACGTATCCAGAACTGTAAACGTATAATGTATATCTCAGAAAATAAACAGTAAAGTGACAATTTAATTTCATAATACACGTGTATACCTATATTTTTATGAATCTAACTAGGGGACTATTTTGTAGAACGGAAAGAGTTTTACTGAATAATATTTATTTATTTATTTATTTATTATTACATGGCCTCCAACGAGGCAGGCACCGAAAAACACACACAACAAGGAAAAGGAAAAAATAACATGGCAGAGGCCGCCGCAATTAAAGGAGGCACGGCCTACGCCAATAAAAGTCAAAGTAGCATCCCGGCAATAAAGTTAGAAAAAAAAAAGCTAGAAAAAAAAAAAAACCAAAAAAATTATGAAAATTTATCAAAAATTTAACAAAAATTTACCAAAAAAAAAATCATACATAGAAATATAATTAAATCGGAAATTTGGAATGAATGTCAAAAATAAACTAGTGTTAATTATCTGAACCACGGCAAGGATGAGTCTTTTAATTTTTTTTTTTATGTTAAGGTCGACAGACAGGCTGACGGTCCACTTGATGGTAGGTGGCTACCGTCGCCTATAACACAAACAACGCCTAAAGCTGCTGCAAGTGCGCTGCCGACTACAGTAGGATTAAGGATAAGGGATTAGGAGGGGATAAGGAAATGGGCTCTGGCATCCCTTACTCACTCACCGAAACACAACAGCACGTATATGCTGTTATTTCACGGTGGTCTTCTGTAAGGGGGTGGTCACTGCCGCCAGGCGGGCTGCCCAAATGATTGCGAAAATGCGTCGTTAAACAGACATCGTAACTCAGGGAGTTGGCAACATCCATAATACGATTTAATGGGGAAAAACGGCCTAAGTTGGTTCTGAAATAATTTAGTCGAAATGGTGTGTATTTCACTATTAAGACTACGTCCTCATTTTTTACTATTAAAGTTAAAAAATTGTAAATACAAGGTTTTTTTATAAAAAAAATTGTGACACATATAATATGACTCAATTAATCCTAAAGACCTAATTTTTTTTTTAATTTTAAGATCAGCAGACAGGCTAACGGTCTACTTGATGGTAGGTGGCTACCGTCGCCTATAACACAAGCATCGCCACAAGTGCTGCCGACTACAGTAGGGTTTAAGAATAAGAGAAGAATAAGGGCGCTTTAAAACCTCTTTTGTGATGCACACTGCTAAGGATTGGAACTCCCTGCCGACGTCTGTATTTCCGAGCTCATATAACCCAAATCTTTTCAAGGTTCGAGTGAATAGTGAATCTTCTGGGTGAGCTCGCTCCATCTTCGGCCTGATCCTTCCTACATGGATAGATGCTGGTCAAGAGCAAACCCATCTATAATAAAAAAAAAAAAAGAATGGGAACGGTTAGGGAAATCGGCTCAAGCATCCCTTACTCACTCGCTAAAACACAACAGCACACATGCTCAATAAAATAATTTAATAGAATTAAAAAGAGAAAAAGAAAGTGAACTAAGTTGAGATTTTAAAAAAATGTCTGTACTTACCTATAAGCACACATACATAAATACTAATTTTAGCTCCGGACAAGTTCCTTTCTGTGTATCTAAACTTGCAGTCAGTTTTTGTTTACTAAATAAGTACTCATCAAAGAATACAAAAATACAATTTGAATAGTTGTATTCAATATCGTAGATATCCTAGTAAAGTCAAAGCGCGATATTCGTGATCTTAAAATAGATAAAAGAAAAAAAAACAAATTGACCATTTCACTTCCAGGCCCCGAAACACCGCAAAACTCCAAAACGAGATATGACAGTTCCTTTGGGAGCGCCGTTTTTTCACTGACGAGCAGTCACAAAAGATTCGCAGAAGTTTGCCGAGGGGGGCCCAAATTGCCCCCCTGCCCGTACTCTCGCCGCCCCCTACTTATTGTTGAGATGCGCTCGTTTGTAAGCAAAATGCTGAGACCTGAGCAGTGACAGCATTGTACTCGTGTATTCATTCACGGCGGTGACGCGAACGTGATAGAAATTTCTAGAAGTTCTCTTAAGTACTTGTATTTTTAGGATCGCGACGAATGGGTTCGTCGATCTGAGAGCTCGCGTGTTAATGCCGCTGCAACAATGTATACTTTATACGCTATAAGTTTTACCACGCGCGTTGAACTGTTAAATATAAAAAAATAATTAAAATCAGTTAACTGGTTTAACTGGGAAACATATAACTTACCCATTTTTAACATTAATAAGTAAATAAGTAAGTAACATTAATAAGTAGCTTGCCTGCCTTAAAATTTAAGGCGACTAATTGGAAATTTTGGTGACGGGGATTTAGATTTTTCTCAGCAATGACAAAACATATGAAAGTGATGTTTGGTAATCTGTTTCTCCATGTTACTGACTTTATTTTGTCAGTTGGAAAACACGATTGGTAAACTTTTATAACAGAGAAAAAAAAATTCAAAGAAACCTCTTTTAAAACACAGATTTACATTTTAAAGGCAAACGGGACCAATTTATAGCTCCAAATTTTCTATGCACATTAGTATAAATAAACACTTTAATTTTAAAAATTTAATTTTAACACTTTGATTTCTTAAAATAAGAAAGAAAGAAAGACTTTTATTCACTGCACGAAAGACACATTATGTACAAGAACAGGGAATAAATTAATAATAATAAAAAAAAATGTTTGTGTGTCCTCGCGGCAGCGAATCGGATACTGGCTCAGCATTGTGCTGAGGTGCTGACAAACACCTACAGCGCTGATTTTCAGCCAGCACCGTATGTGACTCATTGGACACCATACAAACTTACTTTATAAATTACTATATACATACACATATACATACATACACATACATACATACACACACATAAACATAAACATAAACATACACATACATATATACACACATATATATGCATATACACATATACACAACATATATACTTATAAAATACATTATAGTTTTTTTAATAAAAATCGTTTTGTCGCTTACGACCTTACGTCATAAGCAAGCGCGCTCTCGTTTTCGTATGCAATCAGAGCCGTATTAATTGTTTATCGCTGCGTCACCTTAATAATACAGTAACAATTTGAAATTGTTCGGTTAAATGTTTCGTCGTCAAATGCGAATTCGTCTATATATTATTCTGCTATATAGAGTAATAATTGATTTCTATTTCCAGTTCCAGACGTACCAGCGCATACCTGGGGCACTGGAGCAGTAGACGTTCTACCGTTTCTTGTACCCCAGCCTCAGAGCTGGAGCTCAGTCTGGAGCGGATTTTTTTTGAACTTGCCTTGCCTTTAGTAAAATAACTTTACAAATTGTATATTTTGGAATGCCTGCTCAAAACGTTGGATCTATTATCTCGATGTATAGTAAAACGTTTTGCCTTAATATTGAAGAAGCTATGTGGGGCTCCCATAGGACTCGTTCGACGTCAAAGGAGTTAAAATATAGCCGATACCAATGTGCCTCCTTTTGTAATACAGAATAAGTTTAAATAGATAATAGGGTATTACACCCATTTTTAAAAAGTGTCTCAATTAGATTCTGTAGTGCATTAGCACTGTAAAATTTGGTGTTTTTTGTAGTGGTTCTGATGAACCACTACAAAAAAAATTTTATTCAATCGATAAGTTTAATAAAAATGCATTTAAAATTTACATTTTCAAATTTCGCGCGTAATTTGACGAAAACGCTGGAAACCATTTTGCTCTGTGGTCATGACGTCAGTTGGCTGTGTAAACAAATGCGCCCGTAATTGACATGACACTGACTGACACTTTTTTGTTTACACAACCGTATGACGTTAACATGGCGGCTACTATTTCATTGTGTTTAAGAACAGACTAAAAATTCTGAAACCGACTAGCTGGTGCCCGCGGCTTCGTCCGCGTTTTATAACCAAAATAATGCCTGACTAAATATATGAACAACGTAACGCCTAACATCTGTATTGCAGTTATAGCTTTGCCAGGCGTTAGATGATCCCTCGGGAACAGTACTCTTTTTCTGCATGACAGGTACCCTATGTCCTTTTTGCATCCCCGACAACGTGTATGAAAAATTTCATGATGATCGGTTCAACGGTTTAGGCCTGAAAAGGTAACAGACAGACAGAGTTACTTTCATATTTATAATATTAGTATGGATTTTGACATGTTCGGAAAGTGCCCTGCCGAATCTTAGTAGGATTAAACATAAGGAGATGGGAAAATGGGCTCTTGGATCCCTTATTCACTGTCCGAAACACAACAGCACACATGCTGTTATTTTGCGGTGGTATTATGTAAAAGGGTCATTACTTTTGTGGAGTTTGTTCGCAGATACATTTAGCTAAATAATAGACTCTTCGTTAATAACCATAACGTGTCCAGTAGTGATTGTCGTTGTTTGATTTGTACCTAAACCAAAAAGACTTTTGATTTTGCCGGTTGTCATTTCCCGATTCAGCTTCTTGGATACTTTGGACCCCTAACGCAGTGCAAGCGACAGGAGTCCACAAATATAGGTCAATAGTGATATGTTGGAGAGCATTTAAAATTCCAGCGTTGTAGCCAATACTCGGGAACATGTAGCGTAGTTGTTTAGAAAAAAAATGACAAAATCGAGGTCTATGTAACTTTATCCTTTGAAAGTATTTTTTACTATTATTTACTACAATACAGAGTACAGTAGTTTCGTAGTTTGTGATTGTTTAGAAATTTGTTAAAAAAAAACAGATTTTTTTTTTTATGTTAAGGTCGGCAAACAGGCTGGCGGTCCACTTGATGGCTACCGTCGCCTATAACACAAGCAACGCCACAGTGCTGCAAGTGCGCTGCCGACTGCAGTAGGATTAAGGATAAGGGATCGGAAGTGGATAGGGAAATTGGAAGAGATTTTGAATTTGTTTATTATATGTATACTAACTAGCTGTGTCTGCGACTTCGTACGCGCTGTAGTTTGAAAATCCCACAGGAACTTATAAAAAGTATCATATATGTTAATCACGATAATAAAATATCTGCGTGCCAAATTTCATTTTTTATGTTAAAATCGGCAGACAGGCTGACGGTCCACTTGATGGTAGGTGGCTGACGACCTTTACATAAAAAACCTTTAAAGCTATTTTCAAGGTGCTGAAGTTGAATTTCTAACCCAGCCAGCCATTCGTCGCAATATAATATAGCTAAGTAATTACTTAGGTACTTAAGCACTAAGGTCATCGTAAACAATATTTATTTATCTAACTGCACTCAGTTCTTTCTTACGCTGATCCCTGAAATTGGTACTGATATATAATTGACGAGCCCGTTGGATGAGTGGTTAGGGTGCTTGCCTTAACGCTCTGTTCTAGGGTTCCCGGGTTCGATTTCCGGCAGGGTCAACTTTGAAAAATCATCTTTTCAAATTTGGCTCTGGTCTGGATTTGGAAAGTAGTGGCAGGGCACACTGCGTTTTCGCAGTCATTTGGGCAGTCCGTCTAGCGGCAGTAACCATCCACATACGGAAGACCACCGTGAAATAACAGCACGTGGGTAGTAAGGGTGCGTGAGTGAGTAAGGGATGCCAGAGCCCATTTTCCTACCCAATCCCTTATCCTTAATCCTACTGTAGTTGGCAGCGCACTTGCGGCAGCGGTGGCGTTGCTTGTGTTATAGGCGACGGTAGCCACCTACCATCAAGTGGACCGTCAGCCTGTCTGCCGACCTTAATATATCACTATATAATATGTATGTCGCAAATAGTAATGATAAAAAGGCCCGGCTACAATTAGGAGATCGATGTGCTTACTGGGAATAAGAAATCCATGATGGGCGAATAGCTACATACATACCCTTTTTATGAATACATTGGACTTCATTTTTTTCTTAGTAATTAAAACATTTATTCAATCTTTATTGCTTATATATATTTTTGCCAAGCGTTATTTTTTTTTATGATTAGTACTTTTTCTCTCTATGAAAAGTAGGTTTACTAGTCATTTACCACGATTTCAAAAAACGCCAACTTTAAGGAGGAGACAAACGCTAAATACTAAAAATATCCATTGTTTAATGAAGATGTTACAAGAAATAGACAAGACAATTGGTTTGAAAAAAATATATATTATACTTAAACATGTGAAGAACCAATTGTATTAATTAGAATTTTCGTTAAAGTAATAGAAACTCCACAAAAAAAGTTAGAACACAAGAAGAATTTGACCTTTATTGAAAATTCTCTCGAAAACAGCTTATTGCACGCATATGAATCCTGTACCTATTAATAAGTTAATATCAGATTAAAAAAATGTATTAACAAAAAAAAAATTTGTGTATTGTTCTAATGGTAAAAACAAAAAAAACACCATTTCTAGGCCTGTTGAATTGGATCCGCCGCCAGCGAGTTCTATAGTAAGTAAATGTCATTTGCCTCAGTGAATCCCTTAAATATAAAAATAATTTTAGTAGTCGTTTCGCACACTTATTATTTAATTGCATGCGACATGACACCTTCAAAAAATTGACACATTGGGTTTTATAGAAGAAAAAAAAACAATGAAAGTACAGTCGTGTGCGACAGTGAAATAGATATAAGTAGATAAATAGAAAAATAAATAAAATTACTATTTTAAACATGTAAAATTCAGATGTAAGTTACAGATTCCGATATTACTTATTCAGATATTACATACCCTATGCCTTTCTCTGTTTATCTGACAGCTTCACGATGATCGGTTGAATATTAGGATACTAGATGAAAACCCTGCTTCGCTCGGGTGTAACGTGACTCAATGTAGGTACAAAATGTAGGTAGATATTTCTGTAGTTATCGGTTCTCAAGGAATATTAAAGGCAAAGCGGCATAGATTTCGCTCAATGTTTGCGGCAAGACGTTTCGTTTTACACAATCACACGAGTCACATTCTTTGTAATGGACACTTTTTTTAAAATGAATGGTGCGACGACGAGTGGCGAGGCGTATGTGCGCGAATATGAATGAAACGGAACGTTTATTAACCACTCAAGATGTCACAGGTGTCAGTGAGTG
The DNA here is from genome assembly GCA_910589475.2 of Bembecia ichneumoniformis. Classification (NCBI taxonomy): domain Eukaryota; kingdom Metazoa; phylum Arthropoda; class Insecta; order Lepidoptera; family Sesiidae; genus Bembecia; species Bembecia ichneumoniformis. The sequence continues at coordinate 1,124,760 of OU342537.1, read as the reverse complement.
ACGTTTCGCTAGAGTGGCCAATATGGCGACTGCGATTTGTCTGTCAGCACCATTAGAATTTAACAAAATACTTGACAACCCGAATTTTGCGGATATATGTTGTCGACTTGAAATCTTTATTTTCTTATGTTTTATTATTCAGGTAAGATTGACGAAATTATTAATATAGATTAGGAATATTTTTATATTAAAAGGTTTGTCGTTAGTAATCATAAATAAAATGTCCATCGTAACCACTTTGGATAAAAGTGTATGATAAATTTTATACAGATACGTTAGGATGTGAAAAAATTTGAATTCCGTGAACCATATTTTCTGCGCAAACTGGCTCTTTGATGCATTCCCATGTTGTTGGCTCAGCGTGAATTCTGATAAACAATAAAGTGTCGAGCGGCGTACTGTTTACAACGGAAACGCAGCTCACTGTTGGGGTTTGTTTGTGTTTACTGTTCTGAAGTTGAACAGACGGACGGACAGTCACCAGCTGCGCGCGGCGTCTTCTACTTGGAACCGTCTTATTTGACGCCGACTCAATGTGATTTATACTGTTGATAGTATTCTGCGAATTCACCGATGCGTGTGGTAAAACTTTTTTAAAATTTCATTTAATTAAGGTAATTTTAAAATACTAATTTAACAGTAATAATGTTTTAATAAATAGTTTTTTTATTTTTTATTCTTGGATTTATAACGATAGGGTTAATGAATTAATTATATTTGCTTTAACACAGGCTTTATTATAGAAATATAAGCTTTTTCATATATAAGCTTCGGCCCGTTGGATGAGTGGCAAGAGTGCTTGCCTAACGTCTCAGGGGCCCCGGGTTCGATTCCCGGCGGGGTCAACTTTGGAAATTTTAATGTAATTTTCAAAATTGACTCTGTTCTGAATTTGAAAAGTATTGGTAGGGCACACTGCGTTTCGCAGTCATTTGGGCAGCCCGCCTGGCGGCAGTAACCACCTCCTTATAGAATACCGACGTGAAATAACAGCATATTACGTGCTTATTGTGTTTCGGTGAGTGAGTTAGGGATGCTACTGTAGTCGGGAGCGCACTTGCAGCAGCTGTGCCTACCATCAAGTGGACCGTCAGCCTGTCTGTCGACCTTAATATAAAAAAAATGAAGTTAAAAATCAATGGGAGCAATAGGAATAATTAAATGTAAACAAATGTCGGTTCAACTTCACATGTCAGATTACAATAAACAGATCATAGTGGTGCTCGCGCGCAGCTGTTTAGGATTCTCCACACTTAAAAAATGACAAACAGAACTTATATGGACCGACGTTTGAAGGGTATCCCGCTGCGTCCATACCTTATATTTGTTTCTTGGTTATTATGAATTTTAATTGGCTCATATTTTAGTATCAAACTAGATTGTAAATATTAACTTCTTACTACCCAATATCATCATAAAGGGCAGTTTTTGGTTTTTGGTTGTTTTTTTTTTGTTAAGATCGGCAGACAGGCTGACGGTCCACTTGATTTTTCAATTGATTTTTCAAAATTGACCCTGCCGGGAACCGATCCCGGGAACCCTAGAACAGAGTGTTAAGGCACCCTAACAACTCATCCAACGGGCTCGTCATTTTAATATATATTTACAAAATATATATTCTTAATTAAATTAAAAACACACATACTTACATATTATTATGTGTGTGTTTTGACGTTGATTCTTAATCAAGCTCAGATTTAATTTGGTAATGTATTTAAATTTGATAGGTAATCCTGCGGAACCCGAAACCACCCGAAACCGGCGGTTTATAATCCCAGGAACTCATTTATTCGGTACATTTAAATATGAACCTCCAGTAATGGGGTTGGGAGGCAACATACAAGATTTACGGGACGTTTTTGCTTACATTTTATTTTTTTTAGACGCTAATAAATAACTTTCATGTATACTGTTAAACTAGTATTCGGCTTTTGACTTATTTTTTTATATTATTATCATAAAAAAGTAAATGAGTGTAAGTAAAAAAATTAGTGACGTAGTTACTGAGAAGAACTTTTGTCTGGGTTTAGAAATTCTGACCACTTGCTCTACCGACTGCTAATTTATGTAAATTCCATACAATTACCCCAAATGTGTATGGCATTTGCCTTCTCTGGAGATTGCCTTCACCTTTGCATGAAAGCATGCACGTCTAAAAGCCCGTTGAATGAGTGGTTAGGGTGCTTGCCTTAACGCTCTGTTCTAGGGTTCCCGGGTGCGATTCCCGGCAGGGTCAACTTTGAAAAATCATCTTTTCAAATTTGTCTCTGGTCTGGATTTGGAAAGTAGTGGCAGAGCACACTGCGTTTTCGCAGTCATTTGGGCAGCCCGTCTGGCGGCAGTAACCACCCCCTTACAGAAGACCACCGTGAAATAACAGCACGTGTGCTGTTGTGTTTCGGTGAGTGAGTAAGGAATGCCAGAGCTCATTTCCCTTTCCTCTCCTAATCCCTTATCCTTAATTCTACTGCAGTTGTTAGCGCACTTGCAGCAGCTTTGGCGTTGCTTGTGTTATAGGCGACGGTAGCCACCTACCATCAAGTGGACCGTCAGCCTGTCTGCCGAAAGACAATCTGAGACAAATAAAACAATAATACGTATGTTATTTGTCTCAGATTGTTGTTACTGCGTACAAAATATATTTTGTACACAATTACAGCGCATTTAATCTATGGTTAAGCAAAACTATTCAGAAATCAATAAAAGAAAAAGAAAAAATTAATTAAAACTGTCAAACAAGAAATACTGCAATAAATTCAAATTTCTATAATTTGTAATCAAAATTATCTTTTACTGAGTAATATAATAGAATTATTATTGGGTATTCGATTGAAATTTTTTTTTATATAAATTAAAGGTGGCAGACAGGCTGACGGTCCACTTGATGATAGGTGGCTACCGTCGCCTAAGGACACAAGCAACACCAGGGGGGTACATGTGCGCTGCCGACCTTGCAGGAATTTGTTTACTGCTCGCTTGAAGAAGCCCATATTGTAGCTAGATGGAAACACCTTAGAAGGGAGACTGTTCCAAAGATCGCGCGTCCGTGGAATACATATATACAAACTACATATAGGTACAAAAGGTTAAACTGTTATAATGTAATCAATAATATATAAAAATAAACTTATAGCTTACTTTATTTCAATAAAATGATTAATCATGAACATTAATTAATTAATGTGATACAAATATGACATTAATTAATTTAATTAATTAATTAGTGCAAAGCTCTCATAAGTAAATTATTTTCGAGTGATAACAGACTATTTCTGTATTTAGTTTTCAAAGCCACCATAGACGAAAAACCTTTTTCGCATAAGTAACAAGTAGCAAAGGGTATCAATGTTTTCAAAGCTTCCGTTACTAGGCTTCCGTACTCACGTCGTCTTGCAAGACAAAATTTATCTAAATCTTGAGATTAAAATTCCAGTTTTAAAGTTTTATGTTTTGACTTTTAGAGACTTTTTTAAATCTTAACTCATTGATAAGTATGTGAATTTGTCAATTTTATAATTGATATCAAATAAATAACCTGTGATATAAAATTAATAACAACCTTTACAAATATTAAAAAATACTTCCTAAGTTTGGAGGTGTTTGTATATCTATCTACATATTATAAATATATTCTACATACATATATCCATCTGGAATAATGTCATCGTGAAAGAGTTTTTTCGATTATATATATAGATGAAATCTTATCTACTTACTTACTAGTTACTTGTTATCTAAAAAAACATAGATGAATCCAATAGGGGATCGGACAAATTTTCAGAAAGTGTTTTAAATTAATCTTCATGGTTATTTATTCCCATAAAAAATACTATTTTATTTATTTATAGCCTTTTAGGTACTCAAAATCATGTTTTAATATTGTTTGTTTGAAAATGCCGCCAAAACGCCACGATAGTTCATCTGAGAGCGCGTAACGTCATTTGTGGTCATATCATAACAAAACAGCTGCATTGGCATAAGACAATGATTGCCCACAAATGACGTCACGCACTGTGATTGGTGTTTCATTATAGATTAAAAATATTGTAAATAATAAAATTTTATTTCTTCATTTAAAAATATTTAAATGAACTATATTAAATTATTATTCGATAAATGATCGTAAAAAATTATATATTTTCTTTCTAAGTACATTTTAGATTTTAATCTGATTACTGTCCGATCCCCTATTGTATATTTGTGTCGCGGGTACCAAATTAAATTTTGTTTTTTATTAACCATTAGATATTCTTAATTCAAATTCTGTCACGTTCTCCCAAGAAAATTTTATTGCACGAAATAGCTGAATCTTTACGAGGCCAACATTTTGAACTACTTATTACTCACATAAGAAAAAGCTCCCGGATTAAGCCATGTCGCGTCACCTACATTTTATTTTTCGTATTAAACCTGTTGTCTTTTTCAAGAGGGTATTAGGATAGTAATCTTCAAATGTTCCTCATCTTGAGGTTAGAAAAAATAAGCCTCGGTTGCCGGAAGCCGACTTAAGTGAAGTCGTTAAAAGTATAAATAATTTTGAAGCTAAGTGAATATATTTTGTGCACTCTTGTGTTAACGACTTTTGACTTATTTTGGGACGTTTCAACATCTGCCACAGACTCATTACAATTTGGGGTCTATTTTTGTTTGCTAACTACGATTTATCACTTTCTCTCTATCGATTTATCTATTTATTTTTATTTATTTATTATTCATTCGTTAAAGATTACAGATATAATTATTCGGTGACCTTTACACTAAGCATAGCTTGAATCGCAAAAGTAAAATCGTTAAAAGAAAAAAGAGATTTGACAGACAGACAGACAAATTCTTTATTACTCACACAACATAAATAACAAATAAATACTACAAATAAGTGAGTACAGGCGGCCTTATCGCTAAGAGCGATCTCTTCCCGACAACCTTGTGGCAGAGGAGAAAACAAGAAAGAGAGAAAGAGGTAGAGTGCTAAAGAAACAAAATATAATCAATAATCTATATACTAAATTTTCAAATATAACAGAGAAGAAAGACATACACATATACATAAATAAATAGATAAATACATAAGTATATATACAGAATAATATATATACATACAAAATACAAATACATATATAACATATATACACTTGAGATTAAAACAATAACAACTTGCTAACTAAGCTTGGGACAAGAAATAATTATGCAATTTATTTTTAAAGATAGACAGTGACTTGAGTGACTTAGAGATGTGTGTGTGTGTGTGAACGCGCCAGCAAAATCTTGCTTAAATAGTAAGTTTGTGTTTTAAGTTATGGGATGCCTTTCATTAACAGATCAATATCGTCATATTGAAGTCCAAGAAGTCAATTTCGACAATAAGTTGATAATCTTGGTAGTTTTGTCTTTTATGTTACAATGCTGGTTTGTCGACACTTTCTTAAAAAAAGAATCGAATATGACATTTATAAATCGTCGCTGTCAAGTTAGGTAATTTGAATGTAAAGTGCGAGTATATTGTATTACTTATATCTCACTTACGGGAACAAGTCCCACTCCTATTGCCTTTCAATAATGTTTTTATAATCAGTTGATTATAATAGCAACAAGAGAGGAATTGTTTCTCACTCAAGCAAATTTTAACCATATTCCTCTATATTTCATAACTAAATAGTTATAAGTCAAGAGCATAATAATCCAATTATGCTCTCCAGCATGAAAGGCACATAGGCACATAGGCACATTGAGCCTGGCACATAGACGCAAAGTTGCCTGTCTGTGTGTATTCTATAAAATGTACTTCGGAGAGTGTGCTCGAGAGCTGCATGAGATCATACCGCCTTCCCCTTTCTTCTATCGGACATGCAGACGTACGGCTGGTTACCATCCTCACCTTGTCGAAATCCCTCTAATTCGGACCAAGCGCTTTAAAACATCTTTTGTGATGCGCACTGCTAAGGATTGGAACTCCCTGCCGGCGTCTGTATTTCCGAGCTCATATAACCCAAATCTTTTCAAGGTTCGAGTGAATAGGCATCTTGTGGGTGAGCTCGCCCCATCTTCGGCCTCATCCTTCCTATATGGATAGATGCTGGTCAAGAGCAAACCCATCTATAGTAAAAAAAAAAAGGACATTCTCAGACACGTAGATTGCTTCACAAATAAAGCAAGAGTATTTTTTTAATTCATATATTAAATTTGAAAGACTCAGACCTGATGTTGACCAGCTACCTTAGAAGACCTTTATCCTGTATGCTTAATAACGTAATTAAAGTGCTTTGCATATTTCTGTCATTCATCGAGGTTAACAATTTTCGTTTGATGTTTCAAAACAGAGTCGAAAATAGTGTGTCGAAGCGCCCCTAGCCCCTTTTAATGCCTGGAATAAAAAAAACTAAGAACTGCTTTGTTGTTGAAAGTACCTATTGAGAATTCACGTAACGTAAGCGTTATTTCGACGATTCAACTGTAGCTAACATTAAAGCAAAATTCTGACTATTCCAATGACAGAAACGTTTATAAAAGTGTTTTATCTCTACATATAATGAAATCGTAAACGAGCCTTGTCTGTATGTACATTAAATATTAAAAAAAGTTTTTAGAATTTTTGCCTGTTTGTGCGTTTGTGCACGCAAATCTCAGAAACAGCTTAACCGATTTGAATGCGATTTTCACTGATGTATTGTAGCGAGCTTCCCGTAACATTTAGTGTTTGTTTCATTCCAATCGGTTTACAAACAAAAAAGTTACGCGCTATACCGGATATCATGCGTATGAAGTCGCGGGCTCAGCTAGTAATATATAAAGAGCTCATTCCAGCCTTTGAGAGTAATATGTAATATTATCAATTGAAGTTGCCTTAATGCGAACTAGCCGTTCTGATAATAAGCCGTATACCTAAATCTCTAAGTAACATAGTAAAATAAACGTTTACCTAATGTCTTTGTTTTTTATTTTATTAATAATATATTTTTTTAAATTTACTTGAAAATAATGTTTAATGTTTTATGATTAATATAATCCCACCAAAAACATTCTGTAAAAAACTAGCCAAGTCTCGATGGAGCTGCTTGTTTATCTCTAAAAAGTAATGAAATCTAGACAAAGTCGTGCCAAGTCTAAGGTTCCTTACTGCGATTTCTTTATTATTATAGTTAATGTTGTGTGACTTGGCCGTTAAAGGGTACACAAGGGTACAAAACCAGGTGCTCCATGACACCATTGCACCAATCTGTCGCCAGAAGCGACGTGCCATCTAGCGACGTGTGCGGGTATCACCGCCACTCTTAGTCCAATGCATTATATTTTGATCAAATTTTGAGCGAAATTAATATTTTAGTGTAATTTGTTTATTTAATTTGTGTAATGTTCGAGTAGAATAAAGTTAATCTTCTTGTAAACTTGTAAGTATAAGTATAAAAGCCAGTCTAGTCTTATCCAGAGATTTATATGCGTATTAAAAGCAGCGTATTAATTTATATTTATAGCGTCCCACTGCTGGGCGAATGCCTATTCGCCCAGCAGTGGGACGCTATAGGCTAGATTAAATTAGAAGATGTGTCCCACTACGCTGGATTTTTGCAATGACAGTCGATTTTTTTATGTACCAATAGTAGAAGGGGGCATTACCATATCTCTAATACAGCTGAGACCAGCTGAGGGTTCTTCATCAGATACTTCAGACCTTCAATTTTTGACAATATAACTTCGGAACTAAATGACCTACAGACTTGAAATTTTGGATTTTAAGTATGTGATTATAGCTTACTGGATGACGAAAATTTCTGCGTTCTGGTCTTATCCAGAGGTTCTCAAATAGGGGTCTGAAAATGCTGCGAAATGGTTCCAGTAAAGGATGGTACGGCAGTGTTTGCTTTTGCTTCGCGCTCGACTTGGCGGGGGCACTGCCGTGCCCCCCGATAATTAATTAATATTTTTAAAATTAGAGTTAAATAATTTTTCTTTCCAAATAACATTTGTAGTGTTTTTAGAAAAAGTTGATTTTAGACTGGCTCCTATATATTTTTCTGTGCAATACGCTGTACTGTGCTAGAACTGCAGTGGCTGGTCGGTTTGCATTGCGCAAACGGCGTCGGTGTGATCATTAGTTTTTGGCCGACGTGGTCGTTTGTCAAACTCCCGCCTCCAGCGGCGGTAAGCGGTAAGCGGTACCCGTGGGCCCTAGAACGTAGCGGGCGCATTATCACTCAAAAATAAATCCTACTAATATTAGTACGTAAAATATTAATAAAAATAACGCATCAGCATAATAATCATGCATCAGATGACACATTCGCGGCCGAATTTGCAGACAAAAGCGATTTTATTATATGTAAAGTTTTTTTTGAGCTTTTTTTTTCTAATTACAACTACACAGACGAATTAACCATCCCTTTAATATATCATTGTATCATTTTGGCGATTCAGGGTAATTTGAATTGTGCAATAAACTAGAGACCATATTTTTTATCCAACTACCTTTATCATATTATGTACTTTATCATATCATATATTCGTGATTGATTAGGGTTTATATAGTAATTAATCACTAGTTAATTTCACAAAAGCTCTATAGTTTATGTTTAATTAACAATATTTTAATTATTAATCTACTATTTGTTACTTGATTATTGATTATAATGGCTGAAGGTTTAAGCTTATCTGATAGGCAGGCAGATATACGCGACGGTCAAATTGACGGTAGATAGTTACCGTCGCCTAAGGACACAAGCAACACCAAATAAAATGTTGACTGAATGTAGTTATGTCCTGGATACTTTTCTAATGAAATAATATTTTACGCTTTATTTTTCTAATTAACTTTTTTTATGTTAAGGTCGGCAGACAGGCTGACGGTCCACTTGACGGTAGGTGGCTACCGTCGCCTATAACACAAGCAACGCCAAAGCTGCTGCAAGTGCGCTGCCAACGCAGTAGGATTATAAGGATAGGGGATTAGGAGTGGATAGGGAAATGGGCTCTGACATCCCTTACTCACTCACCGAAACATAACAGCACACGTGCTGTTATTTCACGGTGATCTTCTGTAAGGGGGTGGTTACTGCCGCCAGACGGGCTGCCCAAATGACTGCGAAACGCAGTGTGCCCTGCCACTACTTAGCTTAGATGGTATTAGATTACTTAAATGCCACACTTTAGATGGTATTAGAAAAAAATTGCATATTTTTTTTGAAAATACTTTTACGCCAACGAAGATATAAGTAATGTGAATAAAGGTTGAACAAAAATAACACATGAAAATCTTTAAAACTTGTTCTTTTAATTCTTTCTGATTCTTACTACAAAATATAAAAATACACTAACGACATTTTATATGACATATAAAATACATTTTGACGAACCCGTTGGATGAGTGGTTAGGGTGCTTGCCTTAACGCTCAGTTCTAGGGTTCCCGGGTTCGATTCCCGGCTCTGGTTTGAATCTGGAAAGTAGTGACAGGGCACACTGCTTTTCCCAGAGTCATTTGGGCAGCCCGTCTGGCGGCAGTAACCACCTCCTTACAGAAGACCAACATGAAATAACAGCACGTGTGCTGTTGCGTTTCGGTGAGTGAATAAGGGATGCCAGAGCCCATTTTCCTAATCCCAATCCCTTATCTTTTAATCCTACTATAGTCGGCAGCGCACTTACGACACCTGTGGCGTTGCTTATGTTATTATAGGCGACGGTAGCCACCTATCATCAAGTGGACCGTCAGCCTGTCTGCCGATCTTAACATAAAAAAGTACAGTCGCAGAAATTTACGTTCTAAGTTTGGGTCCTATCACATATAAAGTTTAAACTTACTAACACACTTTTTTATGTGAGAAATTGTGTTCAGAAAACTTGTTAGTCGCTAGAATATAAATAAGTTTGGACGCGCGGAATGTTATCACAGATTCAATAATTTGTAAATTATTTAAGAAACACGGAAATATAATTATGTTTCGACCTTTTCACTTTCAAGAAGTTCGTTTGATGGTTTTACTTTCGAACAGGTTTTTCCTATCGACAGGGTCGCTTGAAGTAATATTTTTAATCTTTTTAATTTAAAATATTATTTTATTTTATTTTCTTTTAAGAGAGTAAGGATTTATGAAAGCCTTTTACAATTTGTTATACAAACTCAACAACACAGTATAACCATCGCCACAATGCTATAGACATGGTATATAATTATTTATAGAATTAGAATGTTTACATTCCAAACTGACTTAAAATTTCTTTGCTATTTCTATCATCATCATTAACATCATCATTATCCTACAAATATTCACCATTGAACGCCATCACACTCGCTGCCTCGAGCCTTTCGATCGTGATCTCCAATCCAAGACCCGTCTACCCTCAACTTCATTCACAGCTCACTGTCCTTTGGGTCTATGTCGGTTAAGCTGTTTCTGAGATTAGCGTGCACAAAGCACAGACAAACAGGCAAAACACTAAATGTTACGGGAAGGTTGCTGCAATACATCAGTGAAAACCGCATTCAAATCGGTTAAGTCGTTTCTGAGATTAGCACGCACAGACAAACAGGCAAAACACTAAATGTTACGGGAAGGTTGCTGCAATACATCAGTGAAAACTGAATTCAAATCGGTTAAGTCGTTTCTGAGATTAGCACGCACAGACAAACAGGCAAAACACTAAATGTTACGGGAAGGTTGCTGCAATACATCAGTGAAAACTGCATTTAAATCGGTTAAGTCTTTTCTGAGATTAGCGTGCACAAACGCACAGAGAAACAGACAAAAATTCTAAAACCTATTTTTTGACCTCGGTAACATAACCTCGGTCCGTGTACATTTTTTTAAATAAATATTGAATAATATTGAATGACATGAGTCGTTTACGATTTTAATATAATTATGTATAAATATAGATGACGAGTCAAAGAAACCTTTCCAACAATAATTAAAATTAACTCAATTCGTAATAACCCTAAAATTAACAGTCTGGCACTAATGTATTAATAAAGGAACGCATCTTCTGGGTGAGCTCGCTCCATCTTCGGCCTCATCCTTCCTACATGGATAGATGCTGGTCAAGAGCAAACCCATCTATAGTAAAAAAAATCTAATTATTTGTGCAAGAAGATTTTTCATAAATAATACAACAATTTAAAATAAGCCTCTTGACTCTTCCGGAATCAGATAACAAGTACCGTTTTAAACCAACAACGCTCTATACTCTGACTGAACGAACACAGTAAAAGTGGAAATCATTTGTTTACGTCATTTTAATTGGCAGTGACTCCCACATTCATGGCATCGATTGACCGTTTACTATTGAAATATATTTTTTGTGTTACAAAGATTGCCAGAAATGCATACCTATTTAAAAAAAGGGTTAACTGCCATTATATCTAACTTCTTTGTCATCGAAAGTGCCCTGATTTTCTCTCGGAAACGCAAATATCTACGATTCGTAGAGGCCAGAATAAACAAACACACAACTCTGCTGCCAGACTTGTTAGGCCAAATCAACCATTAAATATGAATACTAAAACAAAAGACTCACCAAAAAAGGAGGCGGACGAAATCGTTAGCAAAAGTTAGTAGCCTATACCTATTTCCTATGTAGGCGGAATTCTCCCTTTGTTTGAACTGAAAATGAAATTATATTTTTTGTGAAAATTTGTGTTGAGAAAAATTAATGCTTTAGTTGAAATCAAAAGCTTGAATTAAAATTTACAGAAGCTTAGATACAGAAATGGACATTAAAATGGAATGATGATGGGTTCAACAGAATATACTTAAAAAAAAAAAACAACAATTTTATGTAGAACTTTATTCGATGTAGTTAGTCGTATCATGAAGGTGGTATTCTTGGTAAGATCAATAATTATGGAAATTGAGATCTCTTTACCGATATGAATCCTACGATACAACTGTATACACTGCTTAGTACAGTCTATTTATCTATGTCTCTATACATAAAATAAGTCGTAAATGCGTTGAGCCAAAGCTCCTGCAAGTGCGCTGCCGACTACAGTATGATTAAAGATAAGCGATTGGGAGGGGATAGAGAAATGGACTCTGGCATCCCTTACTCACTCACCGAAACACAACAGCATACGTGCTGTTATTTCACGGTGGTCTTCTTCTGTAAGGGGGTGGTTACTGCCGCCAGACGGGCTGCCCAAATGACTGCTAACAGTGTGCCCTGCCACTACTTTCCGGATCCAGACCAGAGCCAAATTTAAAAGTTGACCCTGCCAGGAATCGAACCCAGGAACCCTAAAACAGAGCGTTAAGGCACGCACCCTAACCGCTCATCCAACGGGCTCGTCAACGGGGTCGTCAACGGGCTTCTTTTTAACTTGTATTGTGCTAACTTATTTAAAAATCTTAAAGCAGTTATTATTCGTACCTCTTTAGATTTCTCTGAAGAGAGAATTGCTCGCGTAGAAACGTTAAAAGCGCTGTTAGCAGAGTATTCACAGCGAAATCCAACTAATAAAAACAATTTAAACATTTATCCAAGTAAAATTCGTATTCACACTCCAAGAACAATGCAGTTGGTAATTACAAAGGCAAAAGACGTCAGAAGGCGTTAATTAGCGTCAGACAGTTTCCTCTGCGAAGTGCGAGGCCAAGTGATAATTCGTTTATGGAAATTAAATATTTGCTCTTTTTCGTAACAAAAGAATTGTGATCAATGGAATATCGTAGGTGTGGTTGTCATAATTCTATGATAGGTATATTTCCAGTGAGTATCTAAGTACTGTGATAGTAATGTAGGTGGTAACGCCAAGTTGTTTAACTTAAACTAACTTATAATAATTTACTATGTATGTTCCATATCACTTTTTCCTTTATACTTATAAACACGCACGTAATGCCACCGCAAGTAACCGCCGGCTAGCGGCTACTGTAGAAACCAATGACAGTCTCAATAAAAATGTACTGATAACGTCGGTGACAACCGCAATGCGTGATTTCATTATACAACCCGCAAATAATTCAAGCATTGTGCTTTTTTAATAACCAACATATAATCGCGCCTTCGCGAGTGCAATTTGAGGGGGGGGAGTGTGCTGGAAGACATCTAGACTTGTTTTGGCGGGCTCGTCACTGACTTCGTCGCTTGGAAGTCCTTGGACCATCTACGAGGGAGGTGGCAGCATCCTGATTTCTCTTGTTTCCTGCACTTTTGATTGCACGTACCATCACTAAAAATACAGTCCACTTTTTCTCCATCGAAGATAATCGATAACATATTTGGTGTGATCAATAGGGGGCAGAAAAGCAAGATTATGTGAAATTAAAGAACAAATTAATAAATGTCGATGTGATCGATCGGTCCTAGAGCGAGATGAAGGTCATAGACATCTCTGTCCCATAAGATGAAAACCCCATGAAGGCCAAAAAGGACAAGCTGAGCAAGCGACTTGAACTGGTTAACGAGGTGCCAACCATTTGGGATGTTAATTCATCCTGGTAGTTGCTTTGGCAAGTACCTAGTGTTTAAGCATAATCTCCACTAACAGATTATTGATGCGTATCAACGCTTCGAAAGTTGGAAATCACATTCGTCTACTTAAGAAGCCTATGGCAATCAATAGTATCTAAAGTTTAAAATAACAATAGATTTTTTAGATTGTTAATATAGCTGGTCTAAATGTAATTGATAAATATTTTACACGACGAAAAAAACATAGGTTAGAAGCGAGACGACAACAGGGTGACCCAAATTTACGATGTCCGACAAAGACTAGGTGGGAGAGAGATTGCGCCTTTGTGACCCTAAAGATTCCTTTCATCGTCTCGCTACGCCTTTGAAATAAGATAGTACTAGTACATAAGAGCATAAATTAGTAGAATAAGGATAGATAAAATTGTAAATAAATTCTGTAAACCGTATGCGGTTGCATTATTCTGCGTTTGTCTTTGGTACGATTAAGTCTGGTACGCCCAAGTATCTATTTGACAAACTTACCTGGGAACAGACTAACATTCGCTATAGGGCTTGCAAATCTATTCACCCTTTGTCCATTCCCAGGTTCCGTTCCACTTTCTTCAGAGGCTGTTTTCGTTACCGTGCCTCGAAATTCTGGAATAATCTTCCGCCCCCGCTACGCGATCTTACATCTCTGGGATGCTTTAAAAAACGACTTCGCTCATCATTGATGGATGTGCAGAGAAACGCTTAGACGAGACAGTTTATGGGGGCGGCCGGTCCATTTTTTGTACATTCTCGTGTGCTATTGTATATTTACAGTTGCCATATAGATAACTAGCTAGTGAAAGCCTTCAATAGTTTTTAAGAAAATTTGCAATAATTTCAGCCATGGATTGTAATCGTGTTATGAATTGTCCTGCGTAAATGTTTTTTTTGTTTTCTTTTTCTTTGTATTTCTGGTCCCTGGCAGAATATCAGTGTTGTGGTCCGCACCATAACTGTATACTGAGCCAGGGTTCCATTGTTTATATATTTGTTTGTTTGTAATTATTATTTGTTCATATATGTATATTGTGTTTATTAGAGGAATAAAATATGCTCTCTTTCTTTCTTTCTTTCTTAATTACAATAAGACCAGTCCTAGCACACGGTGCCGGTAACGAGTCCGGTACAAATATTGTGAATAGAATCAGTGATATAGATAAATATAATAAAATGTTAGTTTTGTTCTATATATTTATATAAGGTTTGCTTTAAATAAAAATAAAATATTAAAAAATAGTAACTTCAATGAACTTTGAAATATCCTTATGACATTTAATTCCGATGCCAAAGTGGTGGCAGATGAGCAAATTAAACGCTGTTAACCAAGTTAATGGGATGCTCAATGACTATTAATGGAATGTCAGTGCGATTTAATTTAGTTATTTACTTTACTTTAGATATACTTACTTTGATTATAACTTACAATCGAAGTAAGTATATTCTAAGCTTCAGGTAGACAATTTATAAACATGAATATTTGTATACTAAACAACCATTAACCTAATGAAGGTTTTTTTTTAAACCACAAAAATGGTGTTATAACGTTATTCATATCATAAGCCTCTTATTTCACCATCAACATACATACACACACCGTGGCCTGGGAGACTATAAATTAATTAGCTTCACAACATTATTAATGACAGTAAGAAACCTCGTCTTGGGCACTGAGATCTGGTTATTAAGTCTGGTACAGTTATGATAAAACTGATAAAAATTATTTTGGTTATTATTATTGTTAATCTCTTTATTTGTACTATAAACATATAAAAAAGAATAAAAAAGAAGAAAGAAACAACAAGCAATAGTACAAAAGGCGGTCTTATCGCTTTATAGCGATTTCTTCCAGGCAACCTTGGGGTAACGAAAATTTTATGAAAAATAAAACAATGTGGGTGGTAAAAATCATAAAGTTACATTCTAATAAGCAAATACCAGTACATAAATTGAATATACACAAATATTAATAACACCAATTAATAAGATAGATTAATAAGTATAAGATAAACCTACATAATAATATAAAAATTAAACAAATAAAGTCGTCTTCAGTTTGACAGAAAATGGATCTTGAGTGCTTTTTTTTGTCGTTTATGAGTAATTAAGAACCAATATACAGTTATTTACTAGGTAAGTAAAATGCCGATTACGGCAGGAAACAATGTATTTCTACAGCGAGATTAATATAAGTTCCTTGTTCTGCAACTACGTGGCTAGTTTTTTTATGTATATAAATTCCCAATTATCGCTTCTTAAATCGCATTATATCGAAGTCACGGTTCCGAATCGAAAACCTACCCTGCCACCGGCACATTTGTAAGTCTTGATATCTCTTAAATCTAGACATCGAATTGATTTTATTTTACTTCGAAACGTCGCTAATACAAGAATGAATCTTCTTACTCACAAACACTAAAACGCTACTCGTATGTCGCAATAACAGCTGATATTTTTTAAAATGTTAAGGTCGGCAGACAGGCTGACGGTCCACTTGATGGTAGGTGGCTACCGTCGCCTATGACACAAGCAACGCCTAAACTGCTGCAAGTGCGCTGCCGACTGCATTAGGATTAAGGATAAGGGATTAGGGGTGGATAGGGAAATGGGCTCGGCATCCCTTACTGACTCACCGAAACACAACAGCACACGTGCTGTTATTTCACGGTCGTATTCTGTAAGGGGGTGGTCACTGCCGCCAGACGGGCTGCCCGAATGACTGCGAAACGCAGTGTGCCCTGCCACTACAATCTCTAAAATTTCTAAAATCTAGACAGCGAATTGCTTTTTTTTTACTTCGAAACGTCGCTAATACAAGAATGAATCTTCTTACTCGCAAACACTAAAACGCTAGTCGTATGTCGCAATAATTGTCAGTCAATAAGTGATTAGCGACAATCAGTGGTTGCTTTTATTCTCTTCTCAATGATCATGATAGTTCACCTGTAACTATGATAGTGTTTCTATTAATGAATAATTCTGCTTCATAAACATCGTCAAGAAAACCGAGTGTCAGAATTTCGTACTAGAGTCCCTCTCAACCAACATTAGTGTACTATAGCTGATATCCTAAGTACATGGCTCTTTTTACAACGTTAAAACTAAGACGAGCTTAGTCTCTGTTCTTTTAGTATATTGTGCTAAATTTAGGATCGATGCTCGAGATTACAGAGAGCTTTGTGTAATTAGTCGACGTAATAAGTCGTGTTTTGTTGTTATTCATTATAAATTTGTGGAAAATGTAATTTTCAAGTTAAAATTAAGCACTTTTATTTCTAAAAACATCTTTAAAAAAGTTCAAGATCGTTAAAAAAGTCAAAATAAAAATATATTTTTTTAAATTATTACATAACGCATTCTGAAAAAAAAAGGAATAGCTGCTTTATTTGAAAAATCTTGACATTGAATATGTCAAGGCCGCGTTATACTGTTATATGATGAGAACTGTTACATGATCTGTTAATCTGTTATATGATTTGGCGAGCCCATTGTTCGAGTGTTTAAGGTACTTGCTTTGTCGCTCTTCAGGGGTCACGAGATCGATTCCTGACAAAGTTAACTTTGTAATGTTGTTGTAACTTGTTTGTAACTTTGACAAAGCTCCCGACAAAGCTCTCTGGTTTGGATCTGGCAACTAGTGGCTGGGCGCCATCGATGCTGGGCACACTGCGTTTCGCAGTAATTTGGGCAGCTCGTCTAGCGGCAGTTAACCACTTTACAGACCAACGTGAAATAACAGCACTTGTGTTGTTGTGTTTAGGTGTGCGAAGTAGGATGCCAGAGCCCATTTCCCTATCCCTTACCTTTAATCCTATTATGTTACCTTACCTACCTTATTATCCTTACCTTTGTTGCTTCTTTTATAGGCGACGGTAGCCGCCTACCACTGCCTACGACCTGTATATTAAAATTTCTTGTACCGTACTATATGTGACGCACATGACAACTAAGTATGTAATAAGTATGTATAAAAAATAAAATTTAGCTCTGAAGTCAATATAATGTTGCTGTTAGAAAATTAAAAATCTGTATAATGGCAACATTGTGTTAGTTCTAATGTTAATGTTAAATTCTAATGGTTTTCATTTCAACAAAATAAAATATACAAGGTGTAATATGCGGAAGCAGATATTAATAACCGAATGCAAAAAAATCTGTACATATAATAGAATCGTAATGGAATCGTAGAGGTCAAAAAAATAGTTTTTAGATTTTTTGTCTGTCTGTGCATTTGTGCACGCTAATCTCAGGAACGGCTTAACCGATTAGAATGGAGTTTTCACTGATGTATTGTAGCAAGCTTCCCGTAACATTTAGTGTTTGTTTCATTCCAATAGGTTTATAAACAAAAACGTTACGCGCTTTACCGAATACCGGATACCACGCTGTACAATATAGGAAATAGTATTTGACAATATCGATTGTTAAGTTATGAATTCAAATTATACCTAGCATACACGTCGTGCTCGTATCTCCAAGGAACACTCCCTAAAGACCCCATTAGTGCATAGTTATATAAAACTATGCGTCTTTAATGACCTGAAAGAGTATAGCATTACTCGGCATCCAGGCATCAACAAGCGTGGCGAATTCACAGATTGCGGGGCGTTTACAAATTCGTGATCAGAAGCTAACAAGTTTTCGTACCAGTAGGTAACTTCCAAAGGTATTTGTACTTACTTTGAATATATCCTCTTTTACTATATTTACTATACTAAGGAGTGGAACTCATTGCTTGCGTCTGTGTTCCCACGGAACTACAACCTCGGGGTCTTCAAAACCAGGGTAAATGGTCCACCTTCGGCCGCATCTGCACCTCACATCAGGTGAGATAGTGGTCAAGCGCTACCTTCATTTAATAAAAAAAAATAACAGACTACACTGGGAGCATAGAAATGGAGCTTAAACATTAATAATATCACTGTCTGTCCGTTTAAATCTGTGCTGAATATTTTTTAATATTAAGGTCGGCAAACAGGCTGACGGTCCACTTGATGGTAGGTGCCTACCGTCGCCTATAACACAAGCAACGCCACAGCTGCTGCAAGTGCACTGCCGACTACTGTACGATTAAGGATAAGGGATTGGGAAGGGTTAGGAAAATGGGCTCTGGCATCCCTTACTCACTCACCGAAACACAACAGCACATGTGCAGTTATTTCACGATGGTCTTCTGTAAGAAGGTGATTAACTACTTTCCAGATCCAGACCAGAGCTAAATTTGAAAAGTTAATTTTCCAAAGTTGACCCCGCCGGGAATCGAACCGGGGAACCCTAGAACAGAACGTTAAGGCAAGCACCCTAACTACTCATCCAACGGGTTTGTCAAACTTATTTTAAAACTAGAGGTAATGTTCATTATGTATTAGAGAATTTGTTCAAAAAGGTTTATACATAATGTAGGTATTAATAAATATATTTCAATTGTAGCACGTATTTTTTTGGTTTGTAAACAGATTGGAATAAAACAAACACTAAATGTTACAGAAAGCTTGCTACAATAGATCAGTGAAAACCGCATTCAAATCGGTTAAACCGTTTCTGAGATTAGCGTGCACAAACAGACAAAAATTATAAAAACTATATTTTTAATCTAGGTAACAAGTCAACGTATACAAATTGTTTTTTTTTAATATGTAGCGTACAGACTCCACTCGTTTACGATTTTATTATATATAGATGTTTCATTTTTATCGCATCATTTCAATAAAAACAAAACACAATGTAGAGTAATAGGGGATCGGACAGTAATCAGATTAAAATCTAAAATGTACTTAGAAAGAAAATAATTTAATATAATTTAATATAACTCGTTTAAATATTTTTAAATGAAGAAATAAAATTTTATTATTTACAATATTTTTAATCTATACTGAAACACCAATCACAGTGCGTGACGTCATTTGTGGGCAATCATTGTCTTATTCCAATGCAGCTGTTTTGTTATGATATGACCACAAATGACGTTACGCGCTCTCAGATGAATTATCGTGGCGTTTTGGCGGCATTTTCAAACAAACAATACTAAAACATGATTTTGAGTACCTAAAAGGCTATAAATAAATAAAATAGTATTTTTTATGGGAATAAATATCCATGAAGATTAATTTAAAACACTTTCTGAAAATTTGTCCGATCCCCTATTGACACTTAAGCTCTCACTTAATTAAGATATACCTACTTAATTAAACATCAACATTAAATTTAAAAAAAAAAACACATTTACATGTTTTTTTTTAATGTAGTTCGTTATTAATTTGGAATGCATATGATAAATAAAGATTTTGTTTAATTGAATAGATTTTTTTTAAATCCCATAATTTTAAATTTAGCTCACATCCTGGATAAAGAATTTAGCTGAAATGAAAAAGTAAGCCACTTTAAAATCGCTTAATATATTATCAATGAAAAAGAAAGCGAGTTAGTAAAACAGTCCTTTAAATTGGTAGTAGTAATATGTCTCATTCACCCCTATAAAATTTTAAAGGTCAAAAGTAAAAACAATAAAAAGTTAAATATTATTTAGCTTTTTTTTTAACTGTACTTTAAACTTGCTCTGTTTTTGGGGCGAAACAGGAATCTAATACTATTATGTGGGACGAAGTAGGCCTAAATCAATAAGGCACCACTGTACCGTGTCTAGAACAAACAAAGGTGTGTTTAAGTTTATTTTTTATGATAAAATTTAACAGACAAACTGACGGCCCACTTTATAGGGTAGGGTTTTCAAACTTAATTATTAACGCAATAGGGTGTTTAAACTTAATTATTGATAAATTTTAAATTTGAATTGCGTAAATAATAACCGGATAACAATGACAAAATTAAAATAAATCACATTAAAATTTTGCCGCTGTATGGGTGTTTAGGCGGCAAAATTTAAATGTGATTTTTTTTGTGTTTTATTATTGTTATCCGGGTATTACAATTTATGCAACGCAAAAAAATATAGCTTAACATTAACCAATAATTAGGTTTAAACACTTTTTGAAAAATAAGCAAATTGGTAATAGTAATAAATTATTGGTAATAGTAATAAATAAAATTACCCTATTGGTAATAGTAATAAATAAAATTACCCTATTGGTAATAGTAATAAATAAAATTAAAGTGTCTGTAATGTCAATATATCATTATTTTTTTTACTAAATGTATCTATGTCAAAGTAAATACCATACTTATAACTAGGAACCAATTTTTAAAATTTTTGTCTGTTCCGTCTAATCTCCGAAACGGCTAGACCGACTTTGACGCGACTTTCACTGGCAGATAGCTGATGTTGTTAGGAGTAGTCTTATAACATTAGCTACTTGGCTACTTTTATATCAGAAAAATGAAAAAGTTATATATATTTGTTCAGTGTTCAGTGCTGCGTGCGCCCCACGCGCACGCTGCAGCAAATCTTACTCCGGTTTAGCTATTTTTATATTATATAAATCTCTATATATAAAAATGAATCCTCATTTCCCTTGGTCACGTCATCACGCGTGAACGGGTAGACCGATTTTAATTCGGTTTTCACTAATGGAAAGAGGGATCAACGGGGAATGTTCTTATATATAAAAATTGCACCACGGGCGAAGCCGGGGGCGGGCCGCTAGTCTCTATATATAAAAATGAATCCCCATTTCCCTTGGTCACGGCATCACGCGTGAACGGGTAGACCGATTTTAATTCGGTTTTCACTAATGGAAAGAGGGATCAACGGGGAATGTTCTTATATATAAAAATTGCACCACGGGCGAAGCCGGGGGCGGGCCGCTAGTCTCTATATATAAAAATGAATCCCCATTTCCCTTGGTCACGGCATCACGCGTGAACGGGTAGACCGATTTAAATTCGGTTTTCACTAATGGAAAGAGGGATCAACGGGGAATGTTCTTATATATAAAAATTGCACCACGGGCGAAGCCGGGGGCGGGCCGCTAGTCTCTATATATAAAAATGAATCCCCATTTCCCTTGGTCACGGCATCACGCGTGAACGGGTAGACCGATTTAAATTCGGTTTTCACTAATGGAAAGAGGGATCAACGGGGAATGTTCTTATATATAAAAATTGCACCACGGGCGAAGCCGGGGGCGGGCCGCTAGTCTCTATATATAAAAATGAATCCCCATTTCCCTTGGTCACGGCATCACGCGTGAACGGGTAGACCGATTTAAATTCGGTTTTCACTAATGGAAAGAGGGATCAACGGGGAATGTTCTTATATATAAAAATTGCACCACGGGCGAAGCCGGGGGCGGGCCGCTAGTCTCTATATATAAAAATGAATCCCCATTTCCCTTGGTCACGGCATCACGCGTGAACGGGTAGACCGATTTAAATTCGGTTTTCACTAATGGAAAGAGGGATCAACGGGGAATGTTCTTATATATAAAAATTGCACCACGGGCGAAGCCGGGGGCGGGCCGCTAGTCTCTATATATAAAAATGAATCCCCATTTCCCTTGGTCACGGCATCACGCGTGAACGGGTAGACCGATTTAAATTCGGTTTTCACTAATGGAAAGAGGGATCAACGGGGAATGTTCTTATATATAAAAATTGCACCACGGGCGAAGCCGGGGGCGGGCCGCTAGTCTCTATATATAAAAATGAATCCCCATTTCCCTTGGTCACGGCATCACGCGTGAACGGGTAGACCGATTTAAATTCGGTTTTCACTAATGGAAAGAGGGATCAACGGGGAATGTTCTTATATATAAAAATTGCACCACGGGCGAAGCCGGGGGCGGGCCGCTAGTCTCTATATATAAAAATGAATCCCCATTTCCCTTGGTCACGGCATCACGCGTGAACGGGTAGACCGATTTAAATTCGGTTTTCACTAATGGAAAGAGGGATCAACGGGGAATGTTCTTATATATAAAAATTGCACCACGGGCGAAGCCGGGGGCGGGCCGCTAGTCTCTATATATAAAAATGAATCCCCATTTCCCTTGGTCACGGCATCACGCGTGAACGGGTAGACCGATTTAAATTCGGTTTTCACTAATGGAAAGAGGGATCAACGGGGAATGTTCTTATATATAAAAATTGCACCACGGGCGAAGCCGGGGGCGGGCCGCTAGTCTCTATATATAAAAATGAATCCCCATTTCCCTTGGTCACGGCATCACGCGTGAACGGGTAGACCGATTTAAATTCGGTTTTCACTAATGGAAAGAGGGATCAACGGGGAATGTTCTTATATATAAAAATTGCACCACGGGCGAAGCCGGGGGCGGGCCGCTAGTCTCTATATATAAAAATGAATCCCCATTTCCCTTGGTCACGGCATCACGCGTGAACGGGTAGACCGATTTAAATTCGGTTTTCACTAATGGAAAGAGGGATCAACGGGGAATGTTCTTATATATAAAAATTGCACCACGGGCGAAGCCGGGGGCGGGCCGCTAGTCTCTATATATAAAAATGAATCCCCATTTCCCTTGGTCACGGCATCACGCGTGAACGGGTAGACCGATTTAAATTCGGTTTTCACTAATGGAAAGAGGGATCAACGGGGAATGTTCTTATATATAAAAATTGCACCACGGGCGAAGCCGGGGGCGGGCCGCTAGTCTCTATATATAAAAATGAATCCCCATTTCCCTTGGTCACGGCATCACGCGTGAACGGGTAGACCGATTTAAATTCGGTTTTCACTAATGGAAAGAGGGATCAACGGGGAATGTTCTTATATATAAAAATTGCACCACGGGCGAAGCCGGGGGCGGGCCGCTAGTCTCTATATATAAAAATGAATCCCCATTTCCCTTGGTCACGGCATCACGCGTGAACGGGTAGACCGATTTAAATTCGGTTTTCACTAATGGAAAGAGGGATCAACGGGGAATGTTCTTATATATAAAAATTGCACCACGGGCGAAGCCGGGGGCGGGCCGCTAGTCTCTATATATAAAAATGAATCCCCATTTCCCTTGGTCACGGCATCACGCGTGAACGGGTAGACCGATTTAAATTCGGTTTTCACTAATGGAAAGAGGGATCAACGGGGAATGTTCTTATATATAAAAATTGCACCACGGGCGAAGCCGGGGGCGGGCCGCTAGTCTCTATATATAAAAATGAATCCCCATTTCCCTTGGTCACGGCATCACGCGTGAACGGGTAGACCGATTTAAATTCGGTTTTCACTAATGGAAAGAGGGATCAACGGGGAATGTTCTTATATATAAAAATTGCACCACGGGCGAAGCCGGGGGCGGGCCGCTAGTCTCTATATATAAAAATGAATCCCCATTTCCCTTGGTCACGGCATCACGCGTGAACGGGTAGACCGATTTAAATTCGGTTTTCACTAATGGAAAGAGGGATCAACGGGGAATGTTCTTATATATAAAAATTGCACCACGGGCGAAGCCGGGGGCGGGCCGCTAGTCTCTATATATAAAAATGAATCCCCATTTCCCTTGGTCACGGCATCACGCGTGAACGGGTAGACCGATTTAAATTCGGTTTTCACTAATGGAAAGAGGGATCAACGGGGAATGTTCTTATATATAAAAATTGCACCACGGGCGAAGCCGGGGGCGGGCCGCTAGTCTCTATATATAAAAATGAATCCCCATTTCCCTTGGTCACGGCATCACGCGTGAACGGGTAGACCGATTTAAATTCGGTTTTCACTAATGGAAAGAGGGATCAACGGGGAATGTTCTTATATATAAAAATTGCACCACGGGCGAAGCCGGGGGCGGGCCGCTAGTCTCTATATATAAAAATGAATCCCCATTTCCCTTGGTCACGGCATCACGCGTGAACGGGTAGACCGATTTAAATTCGGTTTTCACTAATGGAAAGAGGGATCAACGGGGAATGTTCTTATATATAAAAATTGCACCACGGGCGAAGCCGGGGGCGGGCCGCTAGTCTCTATATATAAAAATGAATCCCCATTTCCCTTGGTCACGGCATCACGCGTGAACGGGTAGACCGATTTAAATTCGGTTTTCACTAATGGAAAGAGGGATCAACGGGGAATGTTCTTATATATAAAAATTGCACCACGGGCGAAGCCGGGGGCGGGCCGCTAGTCTCTATATATAAAAATGAATCCTCATTTCCCTTGGTCACGGCATCACGCGTGAACGAGTAGACCGATTTAAATTCGGTTTTCACTAATGGAAAGAGGGATCAACGGGGAATGTTCTTATATATAAAAATTGCACCACGGGCGAAGCCGGGGGCGGGCCGCTAGTCTCTATATATAAAAATGAATCCCCATTTCCCTTGGTCACGGCATCACGCGTGAACAGGTAGACTGATTTTAATTCGGTTTTCACTAATGGAAAGAGGGATAAACGGGGAAAGTTCATATATATAAAAATTGCATCCCGGGCGAAGCCCGGGGCGGAACGCTAGTATATTATAAAATAATGTTTAGTAAATGACAAACGGGACATTAATCCGTTTAACAACTTGCTAACTGTCACCGATTAACGTTTTAGCGCTTAACAACTTGTTATCCGTCATTCACAATGACAGGCAAAATCATGCGTGATGCGATTGATATTTGAAACGACAAACACGTTGACGCCCGTTTACGACCGGGTAAATTATTAGAATAAATTAAAATAGGTACAAGTGATTAACTTTGCGATTTAAAGACAAGCTGTGCGGGGACTCGTTTGACAGCATTGTCGTATTACGATCGCTATGAAAAAAATACATATCAAAATATCGTCATATTTCAACAACATTTAAAAACATTAAAGTTATATTGAGACAATATTTTTTTTTTAAATTATATTTAAATTTATCGACATTGCATTTTCATGTATATACTAAATATTTTAATAATAACTTATTTTAATACTTTAACAATAACTTAAAAGTATATTATAAAAAGATGACACAAAAGAGCACAAGATTAAGGCTAAGTTCACATGTAACGCACGATCAAATTTAAAAAGGGTTCAAAGGCTCTAGTATGAATTTACGATACTACACTCGCTAGCGAGAACGTAAAACTTTTGTATGGAAATTCGTGAACTGTCAATGTCAAATTATCAATTTTCCATATAAATGTTTTACGCTCTCGCTTGCGAGTGTAGTATCGTAAACTCATGTTAGAGCCACTGGTGACATGCGCTAACGCGAGTTGTGAGGACTCGTCAGTCTGTTTCGATGGAATAGAGCTTATAAAATGGATGTGGGAGAGGTGATTATTATATTACAAAGAAAAATATTGAAAAAGAAAAATCACACATTGGGTGCATCGCAGAAAATTAAGACCAATTCTTCCCAAGCACATAGTTTCAAAATTTTGTTTTTATAGGATTCTGAAGCTATATACCAAATCACTGGTCTTTTCGAGACTTGATCAATCGCGATGGAAGCGCGAGCTCAACTAAACAACCAACGGACGCGCGTCAACCCGCGATCGCCTGCGTCTAAAGTATTTTTCTCTGAGCGCTAATCTGATCGGTTGTAATACCAGGATGTCAAAACGCGCGTTATTTTGCCATCTAAATGTAGCCTAAGGCGTACGTTAACGCGCGTTACATGTGAACTTAGCCTAAACCTCAGTGGTTTCAGTGCTATTATTACATGTATGTATATTGTCAATTTTAATTATTTTTTTAAAACAGTCTATAAGCGTATACTGTTGGAAACAAACCTTTTTTAATTAAAAAATTAAAGTGCCACCCACACTCGGTTCCTTGGACTATATCTACAGTTTTGGTTCATCGACGGATCTCCAATTTTCGGTCATATCCTTCAGAGAAATGTGCCATCTGCACACAGGCATTTTGTCGAAGTTATCTATTGGATTTGTCAATCAGGTAGGTCGTTACAGTTCTTTGTAATATTAAAAAAGTCTCGAAATTTTACTATCTGCTAACCAATAAAATTAAACAAAAATCATTTGAAATGTATGCGATTTTGGTTATTTGATTTAAAGTATCGGAAAAATGGGGTTACTTTTAAATTATCGGGTTAAAATAATCACTTTTATTCGTTTTCATAAAAGTTTCTTTTAACCACCTCCTACACATTTTTCAGTTGATAAAATTAAAAGTATAATATGTGCAGCCATCTTTTTTCAATTCGTGAGCGTCGGTGTTTGCGAAATTCCACGTGAAAAAAATGTTATCATTAAATAAGGTTCTTAGAAACCTCAATGATTCAACTCCAAAAATGGAATAACTTTAAAACTACCAAAAACACTTCAAATAAATATAACAATGAAAGTCATTAAATATTGTAAACAACGATAATTATATAAATTTAGGCACTGCAGATGATCTTGATACTATTACATTTTAATCAAAAAACCTATTCACTTTCATCATTGGAATCAGTATCTGAAGGAGTTTCCTGAAGAAGTTTCATTTTCCCATCTAATGTGATTTTAAGGTTAGTTTGACTTAAATTTATTTTTGTCTAACTGAGCAAACCAAATATAATATAAACCCCTCTTGCAATCTCCACAAACCTCATGATATTCTATGGTATTCAACAATACAATGGCATTCAGATAGAAAATCACCCAACCTTTTGTTTCGTTTATAACGCCCGTTGAAATGTTTGTGACACTTTTCAAACTACATAAAGGTAAGATGTTACTGCTGTGATACTTATACCACGTCTAACCATACTTACGTCATACAGTCTGGCAACGCTCAATGTTCGAGCCTGCAAACTGAAGCGAGTTCGTCAGACGTTGCTCTACGCAAGTAAATACATTCGTTACCTGACTGTATGACGTAAGTATGGTTAGACTGTGCTTATACATACATATTGTAATTGTACGGTTTCCTCCCAGTAAAATAAATAAATAATCTTCGATGGATGACAAACATGTTTTTACTATCTTGAGATTAGTTCCCAGAGGTTACTCTGACAAAGACTACCTTTTTTTGTGTGGGGAAAATCTGCGAGCCAGGTGCCGGAAACACACTTCAGCAAGTAGCTTCATCTCTGAAGCACCCCATAACCTCTTCGGAGTCGGTGGGCGCTTCTACCTGAAACTCTCGGATAATCCCTGCTCATGTGGTCTCTACGGCATTCAGGGTGAGCGGTCCAAAGGGGATTTACACCTGAGCAGAGCAATCTCGGCAACCCGAGAGACGGACTCCACCTCGTGTTGTCGCCACGGAACAGTTATTGAGTCGGGTAGCGAGGCCGGGTGATCATTGTCGGACGACTGCCTAGTGGTTACTAGGCTGACAGCTCTAACCGGGTTTTCACCACCTTCCACAAAGCCACGATTGCGGTACTCTGTCAGGCGGTCCTTCCCTGCCGTAAAGCTCTAGATCTATTCGAGAGAATCCGCCCGCTGCAACCCGCGCCTTTCCTCGTGCGCAGAACTAAGACCCATACCTCAGTCCGACGCACTTAGACAAGGGGTGCCATCTTTCACCGGCCAACACCCGCGTGGGCCGATTACGGATCCTCGAGCTACCGAGCGATGACCGGCGAAGCTCCAACTGGCAGCTGGAGCCTCCCAACGTTTGCTCCGCTACGAGCTCCGATGTTCGGAGCACTTTCGGTTGTACCTTCTTTGTTCCCCAACGACAATCCGATCAGCCAAGCGAACGCCGGTGCAACAGCCCGGATTGCCGAGAGTTAAGCCCCCCACCACGACAAGATCTTGACACACCTAGTGGGGGGGGGAGGTAGAGACTAAAACTACCCTAATACAACGCTATATAACGAGACTTAGGACAGGAGATCTATCGCCTTCCAATTCCTTATCGGCCGACAGCAATTGCAGCACCTGTGGCGTTGCCTGTGTTAGTAGTAGACGGTGACCAACTACCATCAAGTGGACCGTCAGCCTACCTGCCACCAGGTTCAAAATCCATCTCTTCAAAAATATATTCGGGAAATCTTTAGTAAGGTTTTGAGCGCAAACACTTTTGAATAGGCCTGAGGTAAGCTGCTTTTTGATTTTCAAATAAGACACAGTTTGAAATATGGTGTTGATCTTGCGCTCGACTTGTTTAGTGAATAGAGTTCCACTCGGGACATGTTTGCACAGTTCGCGACTAACATTTAAGATGCTGGCCCATTGCTTTTCAAATGTGCGCTTTATTAAGCAGAACAGTAAAAATGTCTGAATCAGAACTTGAATATTAAACGTTATCTTTAAGTGACGAAAAACTGTCACGCCTGATAATGTGGCCACAGATTTTCCAAAATAATTTTAATTTTCTAAAACAGATTATTTTATTGCACTATGTTAATTATACGGTATATATTATAATGTATAATTACTATTACCTATTATAATATTTTCTCTCCATGTTGAAAAAATTCCATGTTTTTTTTAGCAACCTCAGTTGGCAAAATGTTCCAAAATTATGCACTTTTTCTAAAAGTAACATAATTAAGAAATAATATTCCTATTGGTGCAATAATTGACGAAATAATAATATTAATACGAATGCCTACAAAAGTTGGCGAGTACGTCAACGCTCTTCAAAAATTACAGAGGTATCTGCAGACAACTTTTGTTTCTAATAAAATCAACTGTAAAATTAAAACCTAATTTCACATTGTTACATAGTATAGTAATTGACGAGCCCTTTGTATGAGTGGTTAGGATGCTTGCCATAACGCTCTCTTCAAGGGCTGCCGGGTTCGATTCCCTGCAGGGTCAACTTTGAAAAATGTAGTTTTCAAATTTGGCTCTGGTCTGGTCTGCACTGCGTTTCGCAGTCATTTGGGCAGCACGTCTGGCGGCAGTAAACACCTCCTTACAGAAGACCACCTTGAAATAATTGTCTAATAATAGCACCTTTAGTTAGATGAACGGAAATCGCTTTTGGAAAACACCATGATATTCAATATTTCGTCCCATTAGTCTATTATAAGCCTGGGTATAAGCCTCCTCCATCTTCATCCATTTTTCCCTGTTTTTGGCAACCAGTTCTTTCCAGCTACCGCTACTATATCGTCCGCCCAGCGCATCCTAGGTCTGCCTGTGTTCCTTTTTCCTACAGGGCCAGTCCACTTTGTAGTTTGTAGTGTCCATCTTTTGTCTGTATAGCGGGATATATGGCCTGACTAATGCTTGATCGCATTAGTCTATTAGTTGTTGGTAATTTATAACGGAATATATCACCAAATCCCGGCGTCCAATAATCAAAGCCAGTATTTCAAAATGAAACGGACAGTTCGATAGATATGTGAGACTGTTTCCGAGGGCACAGAAGCACGAGCCGTCGTGGTTGAGGAGAAGTTATCTTCCTAATTTGCTACATGCCTCGTTTACACCGACTTTTGTACTTGCTACTAACTCGACTGTTGTATTTGTTCTAATTGACAATGGAATTTCTTTGTTATAAATACCTATTATAGTTTATGAAGGTGATTGGGTGATTGGATGTTCGTTAATCAATCATACATAAGCTTTATAACGGTATATAAGTCCTAAACGTAAGTCTTAAATTCCTAGAGGTTATAAGTAAAAGGGGATCGGACAAATTTTCAGAAAGTGTTTAAAATTAATCTTCATGGGTATTTATTCCCATAAAAAATACTATTTTATTTATTTATAGCCTTTTAGGTACTCAAAATCATGTTTTAATATTGTTTGTTTGAAAATGCCGCCAAAACGCCACGATAGTTCATCTGAGAGCGCGTAACGTCATTTGTGGTCATATCATAACAAAACAGCTGCATTAGCATAAGACAATGATTGCCCACAAATGACGTCACGCACTGTGATCGGTGTTTCAGTATAGATTAAAAATATTGTAAATAATAAAATTTTATTTCTTCATTTAAAAATATTTAAATGAATTATATTAAATTATTATTCGATAAATAAATCGTAAAAAATTATATATTTTCTTTCTAAGTACATTTTAGATTTTAATCTGATTACTGTCCGATCCCCTATTGTTCGGATTAAATAAACTAAAATTTAAAATTACATAGTTACACCAAGAGCTCGTTGGATGAGTGGCTAGGGTGCTTGCCTTAACGCTCTGTTCTAGGGTTCCCGTGTTCGATTCCCGGCAGTGTCAACTTTAAAAAAAAACGAACTTTTCAAATTCGGCTCTGGTCTGGATCTAGAAAGTAGTGGCAGGGCACAATGCGTTTCGCAGTCATGTGGGCAGCCTGTCTGGCGGCAGAAACCATCCCCTTACAAAAGACCACCGTGAAATAACTTCTATCCAATCCCTTATCCTT
This sequence comes from Bembecia ichneumoniformis, assembly GCA_910589475.2. Classification (NCBI taxonomy): domain Eukaryota; kingdom Metazoa; phylum Arthropoda; class Insecta; order Lepidoptera; family Sesiidae; genus Bembecia; species Bembecia ichneumoniformis. The sequence goes on along the minus strand of OU342537.1, from coordinate 1,094,174 downwards.
AATCCTACTGTAGTCGAAAGGACGGGAGCGCCCTTGCAGCAGCTGTGGTGTTGCTTGTGTTACAGGCGACGGTAGCCACCTACCAGCAAGTGGACCGTCAGCCTGTCTGCCTATGTTAACATAAAAAAAACAATGAAATGTAATTATCATGGTTGTTTCACTTCTATTATAATTTTAGAAAATCAAAATAAAATGTATGTTTATGTTGAGAATCACATCTTATCAATGTGCCAGATTTAAATCTTTACGAACTTTCACATTAATGTAAGCATCCGCTAATAAAGGTTTTCTAAAAAATTCAACTTAAAAGATAGGTTACTAGTAAATTAATATTGTTACATGCGGGGCGAGTTAAAATGCCATGTAAGGGCGAAACGAACGATTTATTTTCACAAACCAAGATGACTTCCAAAATCACTAAACATGGCCAATGAAACTGTTAAACTTGCCAAAAGTCTTCAATAATTCCCTTAATGTGTCGCCGGTTCACTGTGGCAGATAACTTCGCAAGAGCTCCGAAGAGTCGCTTTCGTATCACTGGTTGTCGCATCATTAACTCATCTCGCCCGCCTGCTCTCTTATTTATATTTGGCACCAAACGCCTCGATCTATTTCGGATTTACTACAGATATAAACAAGATTGTAAACAAACCATTGAAAGTTCGAGAATGCCATTTCTCTTGAAATGTAAACTCTATGCTGTAAACATAAGGACCTATTTCCTTTGACACTAATCGGAAAGAGGCGTGGCTACCGTCGATAGAGTGGGACGTTCGAGACTTTCGGCCGGCGCGAAAGCTTTTTCTAGAACGTTCCATAGTTAGTCGTAACAGTAATACATATGTATATAATATTGTTAAGGGCTAAATGCTAAAGAACTTGCAATGAAAAAATGTGATCCATTTCAACCTATTTTTCTTATTTGACAGATTCGAAAATCAGACGAATGCAAACGCTCCTCGTCGCCAGTGTCAGAAGTCAGAGCACCTATAGATAAACGTAGATAATGTATGAGATGTATATAGAGCAGAGGGAAAGCAATTTGTTCCAGCTGTACCGCAAATAGCATGAAATGTTAGTTATTGCCTTCCGACACTACTATACGCCTTCTTCGTTGGCTCAAATTTTCTACTCAATATCTAAATGACAAATGGAGATGGCTCTTACAAAGATAGTTTAGTTATTAGGTGTAATACCGATACCAACATTATATCGAAAATGTTGTCAAGATTTGAAGAAAAACAAATAGAAATGCAGTAAGGGAAGTTGAAGTCGAGCAACGCAGGGGGCATGCAAACGAACTAGCCCTTGTTAAGATAATTGGTAAAACTCGAAATACATCGAGGCGTTTGGCGCCAAATATAAATAAGTGAGTGGTGCGGCAACCAGCGATTTTCGGAGTTTTAGCGAAGTTATCTACGACAGTGAACCGGTGACACATTAAGGAAATCATTGACGACTTTTGGTAAGTTTAACGGTTTCATCGGACAAGTTTAGTGATTTTGGAAGTCATCTTGGTTTGTGAAAATAAATCATTAGTTTCACCCTTACACGGCATTTTTACTCACCCCGTACGTAACAATATTAATAGTAATTAATACATTTGAAGTACTTATTATAATAAAACACTATAAGTCTATTGTTTCACAGAACATAATCATACATAAGAAGATAATCATAACAGCAAACGTATTGCGATTGCGACAAAAACTGTTATGGTTATTTTTATTCATACCTACTGCGTTTCGCAGTCATAAATTGGGCAGCCCGTCTGGCGACAGTAACCACAACCTTACAGAAGACCTGAAATAATATCATATCCGCTGTTTTGTTTCGGTGAGTGAGTAAGGGATGCCAGAGCCTATTTCTCTATCCCTTCCTAATCCCTTATCCTTAATCTTAAGGTAGACAGCGCAGTTGCAGCACATGTTGTGTAGGCTTTTTCCTCGTGGTCAAATTGATTTGCCAAACTGGTTTGGCTACCAGGAATTAAATTTCCTAGTGGCCAAACTCAATATTGTCTTCCTCCTGTATACAAGGTAGGTAACCTATTGTTATGTATTAAATTATAATTCAAGTTAATATGTACATAGATTTGTATTTTTCTAATGACAGTGAAAAAGTTATCAACAACGGTTGCTAGGTGCTAGTAAATGTCTATGACACGCCTCCGCCGTTATTCCCAGGAATCAGAGGCGCCGGAAGTAGCTGGTCAAGGTGTCGAATCCATACACGTCCGCTGTCCGTCCTTATCTCGTAGTGTACGTTTCCTAGACGGCTCTATAATTCAAGTTTAAATTATAATTCAAGTTAATATGTACATAGATTTGTATTTTTCTAATGACAGTGAAAAAGTTATCAACAACGGTTGCTAGGTGCTAGTAAATGTCTATGACACGCCTCCGCCGTTATTCCCAGGAATCAGAGGCGCCGGAAGTAGCTGGTCAAGGTGTCGAATCCATACACGTCCGCTGTCCGTCCTTATCTCGTAGTGTACGTTTCCTAGACGGCTCTATAATTCAAGTTTAAATTATAATTCAAGTTAATATGTACATAGATTTGTATTTTTCTAATGACAGTGAAAAAGTTATCAACAACGGTTGCTAGGTGCTAGTAAATGTCTATGACACGCCTCCGCCGTTATTCCCAGGAATCAGAGGCGCCGGAAGTAGCTGGTCAAGGTGTCGAATCCATACACGTCCGCTGTCCGTCCTTATCTCGTAGTGTACGTTTCCTAGACGGCTCTATAATTCAAGTTTAAATTATAATTCAAGTTAATATGTACATAGATTTGTATTTTTCTAATGACAGTGAAAAAGTTATCAACAACGGTTGCTAGGTGCTAGTAAATGTCTATGACACGCCTCCGCCGTTATTCCCAGGAATCAGAGGCGCCGGAAGTAGCTGGTCAAGGTGTCGAATCCATACACGTCCGCTGTCCGTCCTTATCTCGTAGTGTACGTTTCCTAGACGGCTCTATAATTCAAGTTTAAATTATAATTCAAGTTAATATGTACATAGATTTGTATTTTTCTAATGACAGTGAAAAAGTTATCAACAACGGTTGCTAGGTGCTAGTAAATGTCTATGACACCTATGAATACTATTTACACATAGAAACTCTTTTGAATTGACGCACCATACCTCGAAAATTATAACTCGTATCAAAATGAATGTAAGAACTGATTTGTGTGTAATTTAGTAATTAATAATTTAGTCTATTTTGTCCTAGCTAGTATAGTTTTTCTGAAAATTTAGGAAATCTGTGTAAGTAGGCGATGACTAGTATCAAGTGGCGCGTCAGCCTGTCTCACAACCTTTACATAAAAAAGAAACATATTTGCATCGAAATCATAATTTTTATGGTTTAAATAAATTAAAAAAAAAAAAAACTATGTCTTCAATGAGATAATTCAACATTCATAAAGTTCATGGGAAAAACTTGTGCCTATGCGTGTGTCTATAAGCCTATTTAGGTCAGGTTGTTGTTAATTTGTAAAGAGTAACAATCAATGTTTTGGACCATATTTGAACAAAATCTGGGCATTTTACGAAAGACCTAGTACGTACATGTATTGTAGTCGTTCAAAGTAGGTAGATATCCATTTCTATCAAAGCGAACGTGCCCGTAGTGTAGCCGTGTCACGTGTAAGTTCTCCAGAAAACTTCTATTTTCTTCTATTTTTAAAGCCTTATCGTGCCGAATAGAGTTTTCCAGTTATCAATCACGTTTTCACGTTTAAAGGGGCACACAGGTTGAACTACTTATGGCAAAAATACACATTTTAGAAATAAAACTAGCCATTTTTACCTTGCTCTAGATTTGTTCTTGAATTCGGTTGTACGAAGGGTTCAGAACAGCATGGTTCTTTACGCAGAGTACATATGTATGTTCATATCAAATTTTGTCACCTCTAGTACTATGGAAATATTTATTTTAGATTATGTTAGTTAGTAATTCATTTACGGAGTTATATATTGTGATAACCGTCTACAATGCTCATTACGGTGGACCCTTACTAACTGCACGTATGTGATTTTAAATGTCTTTTTAGACTTTTGTCTAAAAAGACATTTGTCTTTTTAGACTTTTGTCTAAAAAGATACAGTGAATTTAAATTCGTCTGCAAAAACTTGACACACTATACTGTCGCCTATACACGAGCGGTACTGCGTGTTACAGTAAAATGCAAACACTAGAACGATATCAGAATAAAGTCCTCAGAACCACGTGTCACAATTATTTTGGAAGCCCGTCTCGCGGCAGTAAACACCGAAGACCAGCATGTGTTGTTGTGTTTCGGTTAGTGAATAAGAGATGCCAGAACGCATTTCACTGTCTTTTTCTAATCCCTTATTGCTGTTGCTTGTCTTAAAGGCGACGGTGACCGCCTACCATCAAGTGGACCGTCAGCCCGTCTGTCAACTCTGATAAAAAACAAAATAAATATGAATTTAAAAAGAGTCAAAGAGCATATTGCAAACTATAGCAAGTAGTATCAAGATTACTAATTACAATAATTAATTGGAACTGCAAATTTGAAACGAAAACGATTACGATATGATCTTAACTTTTGTCGTTCCACGTCGAAATGAAATATGCACTTTTCTCACGTCTCGCTGGAGCTCGGGGGTTCGAAACCGGTCCGGCAATTTTTCAAACATTAAACCTTAATGTAGTTACCGATCTAGTTTCATATCTGCCGCCCACTCACTCATCCGGGCCATTATTCTCCGGTCTTTATCGTAACACGTCGACAGAAGGTTTTGGCATCCAATATCTTTACGAGGCGTATAAGCTAGGAGATGTAGCTCTAAATACGAACAAACGAGTCCAGAATTTAGAAGCGTTCATAAAACTGCCACGTCTGTCTGTAGGCGAGATTCAGGTAATGATATTATTTAGATATCAAAAATATGTAAAGCACATCATGATAAGGTGAGGGCAAAGGAATGAAATCTTATGTTCTCCAGTGAGTTCTGAAAAGCAACAGCTCATGTACTATTACTCCCCCTCATTCTCAACAATTACTTACTGTCATTCAACAAACTAAATTTTTAAATTCAATTTAGGAAAATGGTAAAACGGGTTTAAATAAAATAATTAAATTACAATATTCACAAAGTGCTCTCTTTTGACAAAATAATAAGGTTTTTGTTTTGAAATTCTATCAAAGTGATTGCTTATTCACAATTTATCGTTTTACATACGAACTTAAAGTAGTACGCAATTACAATATTCTATCCTTTAAGTATTTAACCCTAATATATTCATTTAATTATATACAAACTAGTTGTTGTACGCGACTTCGCCCGCGTTTCTTTATAAAATATTACTCTGATAATGTAGCTTTCTATAGCTGAAAGAATTTTTAAAATCGGCCCAGTAGTTTTTGAGTTTATTCACTACAAACATACAAAAATACATACATACAAATCTTTTCTCTACGACATCAAAATATACATGATTACTTTTTACTAAATGTATATTTTTACAAAAGTGTATAAGATACTTATAACAAAAAGACAATTTTTAAAATCGTTTACTGTCTGTCTGTCTATTTGTTTCGGCTATTCTCCGAAATGGCTGTACCGATTTTGATGGGACTTTCACTGACAGGCAGCTGATGCTATATGGAGCAAATTAGGCTGCATTTATTTTAGAAAAATAAACAATAAAATTATAATATTTACATGAACATATTAAAAAAAGATATATATAAAAAAAATAAGTACCTACTCTATGGACAACATAAATTGATTTGGAAAGAGAATTTTTGTGGGTATATTTTTTACATATTTATCAAAGTTAAAAATGTAAATATTTTGACATTCACTACAAATACACTTACTTATTCGAAAGCCGAAGTTGAAGTCAGCTAGAAAACTTAAAACCGCAGTTAAAAAAATAACAAAGAGTTAACCCCGCTGCCGCCTGTAGCTTAAATCAAACATTTCGCCTAATGCCTGTCACTACGGAAGAAGTATCGCCTTAAATAAATTTCCGAGATGCAATTAATTGGTGTGTGTCAGCGGAGGGCGATCGGCTCACTTTAATTAACCTTTACACCGTGGAACGTTACTTACAGCGTCAGCCGTTTCAATTTTAAATTTATTTCCATAACTTTACATCATTGTTACAAGCGATTTACCAGTAGCACGGAAATCGTTGTGATTCGGACGATACGCACAATTAAAACACGATTCTGTCACCTTTAATAATAATAAAAATAGACACCATTGAGTTTCTCTGTAAGGAAAGAATTTTATTTTGTCATTTACAGATCTGAATGCTTATTATATTATTCATAAATAAAAATTACTAGTAAGAAAACCTTACCTGTAAGCAAAAAATGACATTTAATTCAATTTAATTTAATGTCGATTCCTAAATCACTATTACGGTAAGTACCTATGAGATATTTTTAATATTTATTTTAATAAATTGATTCCTGATGACAGATGGTTTTTCTACATAGACTGTAGCATAGACATTGAGGTTGTATGTAGTTTGACAACAGATTACAAAATAGTTTCGCGACGGCGCATGAGGCGCGGCAATATATTTTTAAAGAAAATAATAATTTTTTTTAAATGGGAAATACACAAATGCTTTTTAAAAAATAAATTTCATTGTTCTCAAGTTAAACTTTATCCCACCAGAACGATAGTTACGGGAAGCTTGCTACAATACATCAATGAAAACCGCATTGAAATCGGTTAAGCCGCTTCTGAGATTAACATGCACAAACGCACAGACACACAGACAAAATTTCTAAAAACTATTTTTTTGACCTCGGTAACGCAAGTGCAAATTGTTTTTTTTTTACTAGCCCGTTGGATGAGTGGTTAGGGTGCTTGCCTTAACACTCTGTTCTAGCGTTCAATTTTCCCCTTTTAAAATTTGGCTCTAGTCTGGATCTGTAAAGTAGTGGCAGGGCACATTGCTTTACAGAAGATCACCGTCTGGCGGCTGAAACCACCCTCTTACAAAAGACCACCGTGAAATAACAGCACGTGTGCTGTTGTGTTTCGGTGAGTGAGTAAGGGATGCCGGAGCCCATTTTCCCATCCAATCCCTTATCCTTAATCGTACTGTAGTTGGCAGCGCAGTTGCGACAGCTGTGTTATAGGCGACGGTAGCCACATACCATCATGGGACCGGACCGTCCTGTCTACATAAAGAAAATTATTTCATGTAGACGCGGCTCGTTTACGATTTTATTATATATGTATAGACGGTTTTTGGTGACGCATTTAACTCACTCGTCAGTCGACTACTAATAAAACATAGTTACTTTCTATATACTTATTATGTATGTAATGTATGTAACTTGTGTTTATTCAAATTCATTTATTTTCAGGTAACTAGACCCATATTTTACATTTCTACACATTAGTTATTAATATGTTTATGTAACGTCAAACTGTAAATGTTGTTCACGCCTGTAATTGGCTTACATTATAAATCTAATTGGAGGATAAAGCGCACGGCTATCCTCCGACTGCGCAGCACCGTCTGGCTCGTATAGGCCAAAGGTGAAGGCGACTGCGGATAATCGGACCACTGCGGTTTTGATGTTTATAGTGGACTGTATATTTTGGATGTTGCGGGATAAGGGAAGGTGGAGAAATCAGGTAGGGACAGCTTACCTCGATACGATGAAGCGAGATGTTAACGGATCCGCGGATCGTTGAGGCGATTCCCTCTTCTTGTCTTCACCTTTCTTCATAAGCACATAACACGACAACCAGCGTTCTAACACTATGTACTGCGGATGTAGATTACGGCGATAAAAAGGGTTACACAGCGCACACACACGACCGATCTCGATAGTTCAATTTTTGTGTCTTTTTATTTGTTTGCTTGCGGGGTATCTTCTTGCGTCGCGTCGTACAGTGATCGTATCGAGAGCCGGAGGAGGGTAGGAATCGGGGAAGGACGCGAGTCATAGACAATGCGCGAAACCACTAATAGTACTACTACTAAAGTTAATTATGAATTTATAGTCATGTTAAGCTGACGTGTGTAAATAAATAAATAGATAGTTAGCTATGCAGCTCGTCTAGTAGCTTTAACTACCCCTTTACGGTTTAATCTTCTGTGAAGGTGCAGAAAGCATCGTCAAGGAATAACCTTCTAATCACCAAGCTGTAAGGTTCTTTTCTGCACTCGAGCAGTTCTGTTTCGGAGCGTGAATAACGTATCAGAACTCATTATTCCCGTCTGGTTCATTCGTTCGTTCGTTCGTTTCAGTCGATGGACGTCCACTGCTGGACATAGGCCTCCTGCAATGACCGTCAAACACTACGATTTTGTGCCGCCTGAAGCCAGCGACTCCCCGCGACTCTTTTAATATCGTCTATCCATCTGGGTTGCGTGACTGGTTCATTATGATAATTATATTCTTTGAAGGTCAGAGCGTTTAATCCATAAAAAAAACATGTTCTAAAATTGATTTTAATTTTAATTAATATATTAATATATAATCGAAATTTGAATTCTTTTGAAAATTTTATATTCCCGTGAAATCCCGAAACCCGAGATTTTCTGCGCCCTATAAATCTCCTTTTTAAGCGAGTTTGTTTTCAGTACAGTATAATCCACAACAAATTATCTTATGAATAATTGTCGAGGGTAACGAAGCGTATAATCGAACTTAGTAGAAGCATTGAGTGTAGAATGGCCCTTAAGTGAGTCACAGTAAATCACAGGTGCTTTAGTACCCTATTAATTGCGATTGCTCATTCTCCAGCAATCGAATGCTTCACTGATCGATTATACGCTCGTTACCCATTCGAATAGGGGCGTGCTGTGTATTAGTGATGTGGAAATTATCGATAATGTCGACTGTGCCTTTGACTACTGTCACATGTTCGCTCGATGTCGCGTTACGACTGACTTTCATTGCATTGTCAATACGAATCATTGCAAGTTTTGCAGGCACAAAAACAAACATTGTTTTATTTTTTTTCTATTGGAATGTATTGTTATTAATATATACTTAATTATATAATACTAACTTTTGCCGACGACATCATCGCAGTCCCTTTTTTTCTGTGTTAAAACATCTGTTTTGCTCAAATGTATTTGTCAGACGTTAATAATTTTAATTTTTTAACAGGGCATCTGCCTTGTTAACGGTACGTTTTTCTGTTTGAAAGGTACCCTATGTCCTTTCCTATAGGACATTCCTGTCCTGTCCTTCCCTTTGCGTCCTCTTGTGTTAGGGAACAACGTGTATGCAAATTTTCATGATGATCGGTTGCGTACCTAGTTAAGGCGTGAAAGCGTAACGAACAAACAAACTCCCTTTCCCATTTATATCCGTGTTGAGAAAGAAAATATATGAGTGATATAACGTCTGACATCCTTATCGCTGTGACGACGGTGGCGCCTAATTTTTTGACGATTCCTCGGGAAGCTAACATTTTTCCACGATAAAGAGTATCCTATGTTTTAATCCGTGTAATGAGCTATCTGTGTGCCAAATTTCATCAAAATCTTTTAAGCCGTTTTTGCGGGTAACAAACATCCAAATATCCTCACAAACTTTACAATATTATTAGGATTAAAATGTTTAAAAATTAAGATGTGCTGGTGAAATTACAATTAATGAAATTTTATGAGAAAAAAAACATTCAAATGAATTACAAAAGTAATTAGTGTTGAATTTGTATGATATATTTAAATTTAAAGTAAAATATCTGCACTAGCAGACCTAGCAGACGTCCTGCCTGAACCCGATTCCAATCATTATTTAACCAAACTAAACTATCGAGGGACATACGGTTTAGGAATTCAATGACATTCACAGGCGCATACCTATGAATCATATATTAGGCACACTGCTTTTAGCGGGTATAAACAGCCATCTGACGAGGGGCTGTCCAGTAAACACCCCTTTACAGAAGACCGCCGTGAATTAACAGATGTCCCTATCGACCAAAATCTAAGCTTTACACAAATAAAAATATAAATTTTAATAATATCGATAGTTACTTAGCAGAATAGAACCTTCGATCGATTAGTTTCGATTCGATATCCGACACGATTAAAACACGACACGCTATTAGCAGGAACTCTGGCTAAATTTGTAATGACCATCGCGGCTCGTTGTGGACGACTTACATAATAAAGCCGTTGAACTGAGGTAGTTAAAAGTTCCCGATCACTTTCTTACTGTTTTAATGGTTTTCCGAAGTCCGCCTCGAGCTCATACGTTATGATTTCTTGTACTTCTTAAGAGGAAACATGTTGGTAGAAACATTTCAAGAAAAAGAAACTGAACCTTAAATTATATTGAAATCAATTCGCACTTATCTTCCCCAAATCTGAACCGCTCTTAATTATTTTTCAGCAACTCCAAGACAAGGAAATGTCTTTTCAAGGCGCTTACAACTAGGTAATTTTAGGAATTTCTATTTCCATTAGTGAAAACCGTATTGAAATCGGTTAAGCCGCTTCTGAGATTAACATGCACAAACGCACAGACAGACAGACAAAATTTCTAAAAACTATTTTTTTGACCTCGGTAACGCAAGTACAAATTGTTTTTTTTTTACTAGCCCGTTGGATGAGTGGTTAGGGTGCTTGCCTTAACACTCTGTTCTAGGGTTCAATTTTCCCCTTTTAAAATTTGGCTCTAGTCTGGATCTGGAAAGTAGTGGCAGGGCACATTGCTTTACAGAAGATCACCGTCTGGCGGCTGAAACCACCCTCTTACAAAAGACCACCGTGAAATAACAGCACGTGTGCTGTTGTGTTTCGGTGAGTGAGTAAGGGATGCCGGAGCCCATTTTCCTATCCAATCCCTTATCTTTAATCGTACTGTTGAATAGATAAGAAGAAGCTAGCGGAAAAGCAAAGAGGCGGACAGCCACTCCTTTTATGATATATTTAGATATTATTACAAAAATATTCTTTACACTAGTGCCAAACCTACAAAGTAATGAAACCAAGATTATGCAAGTGCTTTGTTCGGATAACACAAAGGATAACAACCAAGAAGGTCTGGACTGCGGAATATGCTCTAGAATTCTTTCACTTACTGAAACGCATACAACATGTGCTCTTATTTTATGGTGATCTTAAAGTACTGCCGCCGGTCGAATCTGCTGCCAAGTTTTGACTGGATCCAACAACTTATCATGGGAAGAAACCGTAACCCATCACATAAAGGTCAATATTATATTTTACCTAAAGAGACGTAGAAGTTTTTAAAATCATTTGCTGAATAATTTATATACACAAAAAGTTTCGCAGTAATAAACACTTAGTGAAAATTCTTAAATGTCGATCAGTCTTTTTAAACCGTTAGAAGTAGGTTTTGACATGTCTTCTAACTAAAATCATCAAAAAATCGGACCTTAGGAGCTCCAATTCCAAAAAAATCGACATTAAAGAAAGAAAAAAGGTTTAAAAAAAACCGATTAAGTTTTGGACACCATATTACATCAGAAATTACCTGAATAATAATGTGCTTTAATATTCATTACGCCATTCGCTGTAACCTTGTATAATTTTTGTACAAGTCAACACTATGTTTATAACGTCAAAAATTGTCTGCTGGGTTTTGATAAGAACTGCATTAATCTCGATCGTTACTCACCGACTAAAACTCATCGGTATAATATAACCAGAGGATCTCAAGGGGGTCTTCTACTGGAAGAAAGGCCTGGGCAGATACACATATAAACACAGAACTTGCCTTATAAAACAGATGATACACCATAAGCGGAGGGCGCTTATGGCAGTAAAGCTTAAATGCTAGTTACAATTTTTACACTATTTTCTTAAACGTTTATTTCACTTATTTTCACTTTTATGCCGAAAACACCCAGGAACACATCATGTCACTTCACATATAAGGAGAATTCGACCTGACCTTGATGGATGTTGCCGCAAGCATTATAATTTGTTAAGGGATTCACTGAGGCAAATGACATTTACTATAGAACTCGCTGGCGGCGGAGACAATTCAACAGGCCTAGAAATTGTGTTTTTTTTTGTTTTTACCATTACAACATTACACAAAACAAAATTTTTTATTAATACAATTTTTTTATCCGATATTAACTTATTAATAGGTACAGGATTCATATGCGTGCAATAAGTCGTTTTCGAGAGAATTTTCAATAAAGGTCAAATTCTTCTTGTGTTCTAATTTTTTTTGTGGAGTTTCCATTACTTTAACGAAAATTCTAATTAATAAAATTGGTTCTTCACATGTTTAAGTATAATATATATATTTTTCAAAGCAATTGTCTTGTCTATTTCTTGTAACATCTTCATTAAACAATGGATATTTTTAGTATTTAGCGTTTGTCTCCCCCTTAATATGATATTTTTCACAGCTGAGACAGAAGAAATTAGAATAAGGCTAACCTTAACCTATGTTTTGAAATAAACAAATTGTATAATATATTAGCTGAGCGCGTAACTTTTTTTGTTTTTAAACCAATTAGAATGAAACAAACACTAAATGTTACGGGAAGCTTGCTACAATGCATCAGTGAAAACCGCATTCAAATCGGTTAAGCCTTTTCTGAGATTAGCATGAACAAACTCACAGATAAACGGACAAATTCTAAAAAACTATTTTTTTTTGACCTCGTAACATAATTACAATGTGTACAAATTGTTTTTCTTTTTTTGACAGACTCGGCTCGTTTACGATTTTATTATAGGGATTTAACTATTTCCACTTGAATCACATGTAATTTATTACAAAATCGTATGTTGTGCAAATAAAAAGATACATCAAAATATTCATTATAGAATCATGACCCCAATTCAAATGGTAATAAAGCTAATAGAACCGCGATCTGATCTTCGCTTTTCGGTCAGTGGTCAAACGGGATTTGTAAATTTGACGGCCAATGTTATTAGGGATCCGTAAGATTAACTTCTCATTCAGGTACATAACTTATTTTACTTGTTTTACAAGTGTTATACTTGTCTGTATACAGTGCTTAGTATAAGAGATGTCTTTAACAGGTAGTAAACAATTAGAGGGTTCATAGTAGATAGTCGTTACCGTGTAGGTAATTTTGTAATAATATTAGTTTGTATATTCAAATTTAATTAAGAATATTTTTTATTCGGACGCCGTGGGAATATGTTCCAAAATTGACCAATTTGACTCAAAAATGGAGGAGTTTCTTTGCTGAATCTCAGATATATAATATTATGAGGAAAAATTAAAACTTATTTTTTTTAAGGAGATGTCGCATGTGCATTGAAGCTGTTGGTGGACACTTTGAACATTTGTCATGAAAAAATAAATCGTTTTTATTATATTGTTTTGTACATATTATTTTGAAACATTTAGAACAGTTACATTTTTTGTATCAAGTTATAATTAAACTGGTGAACTGCATTGCTAGCTTTGTCTTTGTCTTTGAATTGATAGAATAAGTCAAAACTACAATGGTAACGAGTTACACGAAACAACTTTCTTGGAATTTGAAAAAAAAAATAGGCACGTGGTATTAAAGTGATATTTTCACTTTCCTAATTTGTAAAGTAGATTTTGGTCAGAAGTCTTACAGATATTCAAATGAAATTTGTGTGACGTATTGACAGAATATTAAAGAAGTTTTTAAGATAGTTTTTAAATTTTTTTTCAGTAATTAGAAAGTTAAGTTGTTATACTTACTCGCTTTTAGAAAATTTTTGAGAACAATTTTTTTTAATTCAGTGTAGTTCAATAGCATCAATTAAATTATGTTCTCATGTGATAGCTATAGTATCAGGCTGTAAGAATAAAAATAAATTATAGCTTTAGTAATAATGAATTACTCACAATCAAAGAAATTATTTACGAATTCGGAGTTACATAAAAGCAGCACAAAAAGCTGAATAACTCGAAATCTAATAATAATTGCTGAACATACATGATAGTCCATTGGATAGGTATTGGACCCCTCTACCACCACACCCCATTTGATCCGTCGATGCTGGGTCACCCTGTATATTTAAAAAACATCGTATTTTGATTTTGATAATAAAACTAAAGCTGACTAATAATAACAAGAAAACAAAAGTAAATTTTGTTCTGAGTCTGATACGACTTGTCAAGTTTAGAATTCTGACAGTAATGAATAAATATATTAATATTTTAAACAGATTGCATTGTATTCTATAATTTATTTAACGTAACCTGTTTTTTAAGACTTAAGAATTTATTTCTTAAGTCTTAAAAAACAGGTTCGATTCCATTTCCATTTTCAAACAATCGATTAAATATCGTTAGGTTGCATCACTAAAATTGTCAGTTACGAACTGTCACGCATATCATCATACAGTGAAAATACTATAATTACAGTATATATGTGCCATTTTGTTCGATGACTTTTTGCCATCATGTAAGTAGTGACATGATCCCGTTGCTGACATGATCATCCCGTTGCTGACATGATCCCGTTGCTGACATGATCAAACCGTAGTCAAAATACATAGTTCGTGATGTTTCCTGAAATAAGAAAGTTGTTTTTAGTACAGAATCCAATATTTATATAATTCGATACACCTTGCCATTTTTTATGTCGTAATAAGAATAGCTAAGACATAACAAATGACTTCCATTTGTTCCTTGACAGACCAGTATCAATCAATAAAATGACACACAATCAAGCTGGCCGTAACGAATCAATACATAATTGTTTTTGCAGACATGCTCTATGGCTTAATAACAGTAATTATCGAGTAGTTACAAAACTCTTTCAACTTGTCATTTGGTCTAATTAACAAGAGCATTGTCATTATGGACATATCGCAAATACGACATCACAATTATTGTGAACTTGTGTTTTTATAATTTCTTAAAAATAATTTCTCAACAGACTTTAAATTACTCAAACTATTGACTAATTAAATGTCATACTTCTAGCTTAAATAGTTTTTGCGAATTCGTGATAAATCTGTCAGTTGGTAGTCAGTATTTCGCTACTATACATAGCGATTTTGTAATCGTTATATTAATAAGTATATGGAATACTTGGGAACCCCTTTTCTGATTCTTTTATGAACAAATTTCATTTTTTGTTTTGTAGCTATTGACGAAACTTCGTCAATCTTGGTCGAATTTCGACCAGTGGAGAAACACTAGTTAATTATCAATATTTTTAGGTTATAATCTTTGATGAGCATAAAGATACTTAATTGTTTAATTAGTAACACTCAGTATTAAAATTAAGTACTACACAAGGAAATTTCTTCAAAATATGGATATTCTGTTGGGAAGCGATCTCTAACTATGGGCCTCGTAAGTAAGCTCATCGAGCTATTGAGAGGGCTATGCTTGGGGTGACACTGCGAGATCGAATCAGGAATAAGAAAATCTGTGAAGAACGAAATTTTCGACATAACCCGGCGGTGGACAGGACACAATACGGAAAACCGACGGTCGCTGGGGCCGGAAAGTTTTCGAGTGGAGGCCACGGACCGGCAAGCGCAGCGTAGGACGTCAAATCACAAGGTGGACGGACTACCTAATAAGGGCCACGGGGGACGGTATACACAGGCTGCTTCTGACCGGTCCTTTTGGAAAATCAGAGGGGAGGCATTTGTCCAGCGGTGGACATCCTACGGTTGAAATGACGAGATGACGATGTTAGCAAGGTATGCGGGCGGAGGCTAGTTCGCCTAGCCAAGTGAGAATACTAAAATTAAGCCGAGTGTACAAGTGAGGATACCGATCTGAATTAAATAGGAATATTATGTATATATACATATGTTTAAGAAACTTACTTTCTATATAGCTTGTGACTTGTACCACACGCAAACAGTTCCAAAACTGGCGCGTAGGATCCAATGACACACCACACTGGCCGTGGGATGATAATGATTGATATGTGTACCTCGTTTTTGACCATAATGGTGGGAAATTGTTAGTGAAGACATTATAATTTATTTTCTTGTCGCATTTCAATCGTTGTGACAGATGTTTAAAAAAGACGATTTAGTTGAAGGATCTGATAACGCACTGATTTATAAATAATCATTTCATTAATTATATTATATAAGACTAGCTGTCGCTCTGGTTTCGGTCTCAGTTTTTATTAAATAAGTTCAGAACTAAAATGTAAATAATCTTTATTTTCAATAAATAAAATTAAGTTAATACATATTTATGATTTAATCTATTTATTACATCATAAGTATGTATTAAATGGGACCCTGATGGCAAAGTGATGAGCAACAGTTTGAGAAACTCGCCGAGGGCAAAGTCAACTTGACTCACCAAGAAAAATGACTAAGCCTGGCATTCGGCGGTCATTAAGTTGCAGGTGTGCGCTCATAGTAGCTCGATCCTGTTGTCTAGTTTTTAGTCCTCGCGCGACGTCATTAGCCGAACGCACTACTCGAGGTCAACATGTAAGATGACGTGGGAAGGACGACGTATCTGGTGTCTAGTTGGCTGTGAGTGGCAAGTTCAAGCCTGTGACGGCTTGCAACTTGCATCCAATTCCTGTCCCTCCCGTCAGTCGACCTGGCGCCCTTCCAATTGTCAACGCGAATCGTAGACTGCACATCCGCTTTCCACACAGCACATCTAGCAGGTCTGGGTATTTGTGTTACCTATTTTGTAATGGTAATATCACCTGCCATGTGTCCTGCCCATGTCACCTCACACGTCGGCCTCGAGGAGTGCGTTTCTTTTTTTTTATTATTTAAAGTGTCAGTTTTATTAAATCATTGCACAGCTAAATCAACTCCGTAATAGTAACAAAATATAACTTTGGCTTTTTTTTATGTTATATCGACAGACAGGCTGACGGTCCACTTGATGGTAGGTGGCTACCGTCGCCTATAACACAAGCAACGCTACAGGTGCTGCAAGTGCGCTGCCGACTACAGTAGGATTAAGGATAAGGGATTAGGAGGGGATAAGGAAATGGGCTCTGGCATCCCTTACTCACTCACCGAAACACAACAGCACGTATATGCTGTTATTTCACGGTGGTCTTCTGTAAGGGGGTGGTCACTGCCGCCAGGCGGGCTGCCCAAATGACTGCGAAACGCAGTGTGCCCTACCACTACTTTTCAAATCCAGACCAGAGTCAATTTTGAAAATTACATTAAAATTTCCAAACTTGACCCCGCCGGGAATCGAACCCGGGGCCCCTGAGACGTTAGGCAAGCATCCTCGCCACTCATCCAATGAGCCGTTAAAAATATAAATAAAAAGCTGAAAATATAAATGTTTTTAACTACTTCAAGTGTCAGTTTTACACGGGATATAATGAACTAATTACACAAACGTGTATGTAGTTCAATATTATTTGGTTGTGGTGCCTCTTAACATTCATCAAAATTTCAAAATCGAAATCAAAATTCAATCAAAACCAGTGATAAGACTTTAAACGCGGACAAAGTCATGGGCAATAGTTATGCTTTTATAAATTTTCAATTACAAATCGTATACAATAAAATGGCCACAACTGTATTCTTTATTCAGTCAAGACCAAGTCTAGACCACACTTAATAAAAAATTAATAAAAAAATTGAAGCTGACAGGATTAGGAGCTATCAAGCACCACCCGTTTTTTGAGTTCATCCAATTTTTCCTAAATATAGGAAATATTAGTAAACAAAAATTCTAAAACTCAATGTAGATGTCGTTTAAAATTTTTGTTTTCCTGAAGTGTTTCATTGGAATGGTTTATTATGGTCTTCGTAAGATTTAGGCATCATCATAATACTTATATCAGATTTTTTTTAAACAGTTATTTTTTATTATTTACTTATTTCTTCGATACATTTAAGTTAAATTTAAAAATAACGTGATAATTGAATCGGTCAAAAATAAAAATACTTGTATCTCACTATAAATCGTTGGTCCGAGAAGGTTGTTTCGGCTCATTAAAATAATAATGTCTGATCATTAGCGGACAGGAAATGCTGATGAATCAGCCATCTTGCGGTGATGGTACCCGGATATCGTGTGACCGAGAAATAACGTCACACTAATAGATTGGTTCACTAGTCATTGCCCCCAAATAAAGTTGGTTTTTGGGACCAAATCTCAGCACATTAGATTATTTATTATTAAAAAATCGGCAGACAGGCCGACGGTCTACTTGATAGTAGGTGGCTACCGACGATTAAACCTAAGCAACAACATAGCTTTGAACCGTTTAAATCCAGACTTCAATTATCGCTTACAAAACGAAACCTGAGTTGAGATCATATAGGCATTACTTTCCAGATCCAGACCAGAGCCAACTTTGAAATTTTTTCAAAGTTGACCCTGCCGGGAATCGAACCCGGGAACCCTAGCACAGACCGTTAAGGCAATCACCCTAACCACTCATCCAACGGGCTCGGCTCGTTTTATTTATATGTAAGCGTTACCCTATGAAACTACGGAAAGTTGTTTTTAAAACTATTTCTAAATTGTCTCTATTTCTTCACACACACTCATAACTACACTATCTGTGCGTAACTTAGGCTATGTTGTTATAATAGGCTAAATTATTGGATTCACTCTAGTTGTAGCATTAGTAAGTTGATGGTGGATGAATTATAGTAGTATGCCTTCTTAGTAGGATAAGGGATAATGGATAAGAAAGAGAAAAAGAAAAAGAAGGATATAAGAAAGGGATAAGGAGAAGAGGAATGGGCTTTGGAATACCTTGCTCATTCACCGAAAGACAGCAGCACACGAGATGTTATGTCTCGGCTCCGTCGTCTTGGTGGTCCTCGTTAAAAGGCTGCGAGTATTATTTATTTGCCTCATTTACTTCTAAAATAGTGACCCGGCCGGATGCAATTAGGTTTTATTGTAATTATAAAACATCCGTGAAAAATATCTAACTGTTTTGGTGAAAACTGCATCAAAACCATTGCGTGGTTTAGGAGGAGTTAGCTACCGCATTTATAACAGAAGCGGGTAGCGACTTCTATCTATTACATATTATAAAATCGTAAACAAGCTGTGTCTGTTACATTAAAGATTTTTTCAAAAAAAAAAAAAAACAATTTGTACACGTTGTACTTTTTTACCGAGGTCAAAAAATTAGTTTTTTTGAATTTTTGTATGTTTGTCGATTTGTTTGTTTGCCTATGCGTTTGTGCACACTAATCTCTGAAACGGTTTAACCAATCTGAATGCCGTTTTTATTTATGTATTGTAGTAAGCTTCCCGTAATATTTAGTTCATCCTATCGGTTTATAAACAAAAAAAGTTCCCTTTGTATGCCGGAACGTGGATCCACGTTATTAATAAATCGTGGTAGAACCCCCATGACTCCTTCTGGGTGAACAATTAGGTCAGTCAGAGTCAGTAGTTAAATCGGTAAAAACGGTTGAAATTTGAACAACCTGTATATACTATCATGGCAAATGGCACTTGAAATGGTAAATTTAAACGCTGGCAGACAAGGTAATTCGGCTTCCGGCATACAAGTGGCGCGCTATACCGAATACCACGTGTACGAAGTTGCCGGCTCAGGTAGTTACAAAAACATACTCATAATCAACTATTAAACGATATTGTTGTAAATAATCTCTAAACTATAGTTAGCGTAACTGATAAAAGATTTTTTAATTTATCATGTAATTTTTTTTATATTATTAAATATGAGTTTGCTTTTGGCCAGCATCAATCCGTGGAGGAAAGATGAGGCCGACGATGGAGCGCAAAAGATGCCTATTCACTCGAACTTTGAAAAGCTTTGAGTTGTATTTATGAGCTCGGAAAACAGACGCCGACAAGCAGTTCCAATCCTTAGCAGTGCGCATTATAAAATATGTTTTAAAGCTCTTGGTCCGAATTAGAGGGATTTCGACAAGGTGACGATGGTAACCAGCCGTTCGTCTGCATGTCCGACAGAAGAAACTGGTTATGACAAAGTTAATAATCTCCATGTTATAAGACTAGTAAATTAAATTTGATGCACAATTTTTAACGAGGCTCTTGTATTATGATTACAAAATTTACAATATTAAAGTCAATGTTGTACGAAACAAATTGTGTTGCTCTGTTTAATATTGTCTAATTAAATTTATGTTTCTCTAAACAATTCACTTGCAGGTTTATTGAGTTTTCTCAATAAAGGCCATGGATGGAGGTGAGTCGCGTAGCGTAAAATTAATTTTTGACTTCTTGCTAACATAACATAATAATATATATGTCTAATAATATATGTAGGAGAATCGTATTATTTTTTTCTCTAACGGTAGCTAAGAATAAGAATATATTTTTAAAATATATTTTCTTTCTATTTAAAGAATATTAAATTATATTAATCTATTCTATACATATAATAAAATCGTAAGCGAGCCTGTACATTAAAGTTTTTTTCAAAAAAAAAAAACCAATTTATACACTTGTATTTATGTTACCATGGTCAAAAAAATAGTTTTTAGAATTTTTGTCCATTTGTAGACTGGTCTGTTTGTCTGTGCATTTGTAATCTAATCTTTGAAACGGCTTAAACCGATTTCAATGCGATTTTCACTAATGTTTTGCAGCAAGCTTCTTATAACCTTTAGTGTTCGTTTCATTCCAATCGGTTTACAAACAAAAAAGTTACGTACTGTACTAAATACCACACGTACGAAGTTAAAGTGAAAACCTTATTCTAAGCCGTTTCCCAGATTAGCGTGCATAAATGGAGAGACAAAAATTCTAAAAAATCTTTTTTGACCTCGGTAACTTATGTAAGTACAACGTGTACAATTTTTTTTTTAATAAATATTTAATGTAAGTACAAATAAGGCTCGTTTACGATTTTTTTATATGAATAGATTATAAATAACTTATTTTTAGTTCCTTTAGTTCATTTTGAAAGAACCATGGGAAAATGAGGTTATAATAGCAGTTTTATTTGTAATCGATACATAATTATCATAAATTAACTTGCTACAAAAAAATCATTACTATTGTTATTGTTGTTATTATTTAAGGACTCGTCAACAAAGGAATCTGTTTTTATTTATTTCCAGTTCACATTATAATTATTTCAAATTTCCCCCACCTGAAGGGTGGGTCTCTGCCGTAATTTAATTTGCCCGAAGCAGAGGCGGTGACGTTCCAAACTTTCTTACTCCATTGTTCTATAGAATCAGATTACAGATTATAAATTTTAAATAAGGAATAGAGCGGGAACATAAATTTAAATTACTAAAAGTTAAGTTTACAATGAAATTTTGAAGTTCGAACTCGTTACTTGAGTTTAGGCTTTGTAATAGCGGCGGATTTTGTTCTCAGAGTTCTCCGGGAAGTTGCCGTCTTGTTACATCAACGTAACGTTGGTGTTTCTAAATAGATTTTTAATTAAATTTTAATATTTTATTTAAGCCTTTATTTTTTCCCACTTATGGTTCTTTTTTTATCAAAGATACTTTCTTAATTTTTAAGGGAGTCAATAAATTGTGCTTACCAAGTTGTATTACATGAACTATTGGTCTCGATAAGTAAGTAGTTCTTTGGATATATTAAAGTATTACATTTATTTCAGATAATCATGCTAATAATACATATAAAACATAAATAACTGAAAACGTTCTCTGCATTACTTAAAACTGCTACTTACTATATAACTACATATTTTAAGTCAGCTATAACCATGTATGGAATAATAAGTAAATTACTGGATTAATTATTTTTACACGAATAAACATGTAAGAAGAAATAACTAAAACTAAAAAAACTAAAAAAAAAAAAAAACTAAAACTAAAAAACGAAATAGAAGCGTCTATCTGTTGTGTATGCTAGGAGCAATTTGTGTATGCTATCTAGGGCGCTAACGGGGCATTGCCGCCTCAATAGGCACCTTAAAGTAATGGGGCTCACTAGTACGGGAGAGTGTCGCTTCTGCCATGAGGCAGAAGAAACACCAATGCATATCCTGTGCGAGTGTGGCCCCCTGATGCACAAGCGCAGTCACATCCTAGGAAGCCACACAATGGCTTGTGAAGATGTGAAGAATGCCTCTATCAAAAAAGTACTACAGTTCCTTAACGTGGTAGGTATAGGTAGAGAGCTTTAGTTCACGTGGCGATCACAATATTTCAGCAATGGACGAAGTGATACTGGTACTCTAGCAGACAGAAATAGCCACTAAGACAAGATAAGATAAGTCTATCTGTTTTAACTTGTTCGTTTATGTGCGCTCCGAGGCCTTAAAATATGGAATAATAGGATACACGTTTTTCATATAATATCAAAATATATTATATCCGTAGAGTAAAAGAATTAATTGCCATAATTTTAGTGAAAAATTAATAAAAAAAATTTGAGAGGGTGTAAGATAAGCTAAGGAAATCAATAATGCAAAAAAAAAATCGTGTAAGAACTCTTTGCACGTTTTTCTTTGGGGCCATCGATTATTTTTGTACGGCAATGCCGGATGATAGTCTAGCCTCTCAAAAATCATCGACAAAATTTGTTAGAGCTGGTCACGCCCGTCTTACGCCTTACCCTGACGTCGCTTGTGTCAGTAAGGCCACATTCTATCGATGCCATCAGCCTTACAAAGGAACAAGAATTTACTTAAGAAAATAAAAAGCGAAGCAAAGTAATGGTAAAAACAAAACATACCGTTAATTTCAGAAAACAAGGTCCCCGTTTGCATGCGCCCATTGTTGACTATAACTAAGATTATAAAAGTACAACTTCCGTTTGTTCTGACGATAAATCACAACAAGGCGGCTTAGTAGAATTACACGAATATAACAAAAATATCGGTTGTAGGTCATTATCGTCACCACTCATTTCCTTTGCGAGTGGATAAAGACGGTTTGACTCACGCGTTGGCCTCAACTGGCTACACGTACATGCATATAGCCTATAGCTTTCTCTAATTGACAGGTATATTTGAGGCTTTAGTAAAAAAGAGAACCTACCATTATTACCACCTACCTACCTATCATTTATACTTGGCATCTATAATTTACGGACATATTTCAGATTTTGTAAAAAAGAGAACATACCATTATAACCAAAACTAGAGCTCAGACATAGACTAAAACTATCTAGGAAATGTAGCTATGGTCCGATTAGTAGGCTCTCATAAATGCCGAGAGAGTTTCCTAGTCGTTGTATATTTAAGGATTTTCTTATGTGCGTTCGTGCGTGTGTGTGTTTTTCAAGATTCATTCAATTTGGATGCAAATAATATAAAAGAATTGCCTAATACCTAATAATAATAATAAAAGAATACCTAATAATATAAAAGAATTGCCGTATCCTAAATTTACAAGAACATTAATGGTTATTAGATTTTTGTTATTATGATGTTAAAGAATTTTATAGTAAGAAACATTAATTCATTTATTAATATTAATATAGTTTACAAACAATTAAACACAAATATTTGCATGCCCTTGGCGGGTAGAACATACTTTGTACTGTAACTGCTGTATACAAATTAAAATCCTGTAAACATGTGTTCGCGCAAATAAAGATTTATTTTATTTTATTTTATTTTTTTATTTTAAAGTAATAAGTAATTAATTGGCTGACGTTTGGCTTAGCGATAGAAGTTTGCTTGCTGTTTCAAAGGACACCGGTTCGATTCCCATTCTAGACAAACATTCGTTTTGACCAATGTGTCTTTGTCTTGGTCTGGGTGTTTTCTATATATTATTATGTGTATGATTACAAAAAGTATTTTTATCAGTTATATAGCACCCATAGTGCAAGCTATGCATAACGCACAAGCAACGCCACAGGCCACAGGTGCTGCCAGTGCGCTGTAGACTATAGTAGGATTAAGGATAAGGGATATAAAGTAGGGATAGGGTAATGGGCTCTGGCATCCCCTAGTAACTCAACGAAACACAACACTCATTGCTCTTATTTCACGGTGTTATCTAATGGGGTGGTTACTGCCGTCAGACGGGCTGCCCAAATGACTGCGAAACGCTACTTTCCAAATCCAGACCAGAGTCAACTTAGAAAAGTTCATTTCCATAGTTGACCTAGCCGGGAATCGAACCCGGGACCCCTGAGATAGAGCGTTAAGGCAAGCACCCTAACTACTCAACCAACGAGCTCGTAATTTTTTTTTCTCCAATGTCTATTTTTATTATAAAATGTAAACAAGCCGGCTAACCCGTTGCACATCACACCGATACTGAACTATGACCATTGGCGACATCTAGTGACCTGTCAACAAACTCTTATTTACGTAAACGTTGAATCAGTAAATCTGAACAATTATATCGAAAATAAAAAAAAAACGATATTGATAATTAAAAAAATAGAGGCATTCAATTTTTTTTTTAATTCAACTCACATATGCGATGAAATATCGAGTGTTTTTCGGGTGAAAGCCATCAATTAATAACACTGTTAGCAAATTAAGAACCTGGATCGCTTCGCTAACACGTGCACCAAAATCTCGGGTGTAACTGAAGAGGGTCTTCAATAACAATCAGCTATCTACTCCAATTTATACTTAGGTATAAATTGCAATTATAGAGAAATTTGGCAAACTCAAATAACGTAACAGACACCGGGCAGACGCATATCGAACGTACGATTATTATACTAATTGGAATCGGTGAACGTGATGAGGCTGCAAACTGATTGTTTGTGGTCGCCCTTGTAAATCCTGGATAATGAAGTATTCTAGATATATTTTCGTTACAATTTCGCTTATACATAAATGTTGATAAAAATAGCGTTATTTTGTGAAGATTTAACGGAAAAGACTACATTTTTTAAATGAAGAATGAAATAATGGCGAAAGAATAGTATAATAGTAGTATAAAGAATAGTATAAGAATGAAATAATAGTAGTGGTAGGACACACTGCGTTTCGCAGTCATTTGGGCAGCCCGCCTGGCGGCAGTGACCACCCCCTTACAGAAGACCACCGTGAAATAACAGCATATACGTGCTGTTGTGTTTCGGTGAGTGAGTAAGGGATGCCAGAGCCCATTTCCTTATCCCCTCCTAATCCCTTATCCTTAATCCTACTGTAGTCGGCAGCGCACTTGCAGCACCTGTAGCGTTGCTTGTGTTATAGGCGACGGTAGCCACCTACCATCAAGTGGACCGTCAGCCTGTCTGTCGACATAACATAAAAAAAAAAGAAGCGGAAATAAAATTTTCTTTTCATTGGTTCTTTTACGAATTCACTTAACTTCAACGTTATATAATATTATTATTTGTTACGTAAACTTACCGCATTCAATTTTATTTTTAGAATTCAAAACTTGGAAGTTTGAAATTTGGGTCACATGCATCTCATAGATCTAAATATATTTGCAGTAGTAAAAACTTTTCGCAGTCATTTGAGCAGCCCCTCTGGCGGCAGTAATCAAATGAGCTGTCAGCCTGTCTGAGTACATTAAATATAAAAAAATAAAAAATCTTAGGAAGAGCGGAAAGGCTTGATGATAGCGATATCTTCCGCAACCGCTTACAAACACAGGCAATACCAGAGAATTGCTTACTAGTACATGATGCCTTATGTTTTGTTGCTTTTATAACTATACACTAAGTAAACTAGAATACTCAAAAAAGGCTTAAATAATTTTTTTATCAACATATTTGCTTTAGAATTTAGAATATGTAAATATTTTTTTAATATTATTTCTTTTTCGTTAAGAAAATAATTATTGTTATAATGTTAAAATGCAACCTCTGTGCTTATCTTTATAAAAAGTAATTTGATCTTGTCAAGAGTGACTTTTATCAATCATTAAAAAAGACTTGACTTGAAATGTATTTTTATTTATAATAATTATTAAAAAGTGCAAAAAAATTGTGGAATTCCAAAATACTTGAAAGACGTCAAAGTCAACAATGTCAAAGTTAAGTCAAAGTCAGACAAACAAGACAGTGTCGATATTTATAGTACAGAAATATTAAAAAAAAATATGTGCATGTTCCCTATTGTGAATTACACTTGAATTGAGTCATTTGACGTCAAAGTCTTAAGTAAAATTCTATTCAAAATACTGGTATAGATGGCCAAATATTTTATGTTCTACCTTTTTCTTGCGTTCCTCTAAATATGTCCATGAGTAATGTATATTAATATTGTTTCACTGCTTGTCATAGACAGTGTGTCCCTTCCGCAGTGTGCTGACTGCTGAGGAGGTAAGACTGCGCTAGTTTTCTGCGAATTAGAAGGTTACACAGTCTTTTAGACACGTGCTTGCTGTCTCATGTTTTTCATCATTCTTATCCACACATCATATCGCAAAACATTACGGCGCAAGCTACACTGGAAACGAAGCAACCAACTTCGCTTATCTTCACTTAGCTCACATAACTTAGTTTCGCTTTGATTCGCTCTGCGTGGGCTGCGCTTCACTGTTTCGAGCCTTCGACCTCCTAAACTAAACGACTAAACGTTCTAAAGAAACTATCCTAGTTTGCTCCATTTTTAAAATAGTTACATGTATAACTAAATACGCTGCAGCGCTAAAATAAAATTTTGAAACCTATTCAAACGATACAATAAGCTCCGATGAATTGTTTCTAGAATATAATTTTCTCGCGATGAAAAAGTTGTAAGCGCTTACAATCTTTTTCTCGTATCGAATCTATAAAGTGTTCTGTAACGCAATGAGTGTTCGGAGCACGAGATTCAGTACATAGTGCATTTATAATGCTGTGCTTACATTAAAAGATAATCATTCTGAAAGTACAAGTATTCAACGCTATGTATGCTATGTATGAAAGAGGTACACAAATAGTCGTGGAACAGTGGTTAAAAATTCAATAATGTTAATGTCCCCGGAGTGTTTGCCTGTTCGAGTGGTGCGTAGCGACGCGATCAAGCAGTTAAAAAATCTGGGTCAACACAATATTGCTGTTATTCACTACAAATATACCCCGCACCTTCCTATTGACCGAACACTCCGACGATAACAAACCTTCCACAAATATTTGGAAAACACGATTTTACAAATATTCAGACTAGGATAAACTATTTCGCGAATTCATTTCCAATAAATATTTATTCATGATGTGTTTATAGGTAAACGAATCGCTGTACCTTGTTTGCGTTTGTTCCAATCAATTTGCAATTCCTATATGTATTTTTTTTCCTAAGTCCTAATATGTAATATTAAAAAAAAAATTAGAAACCGCGAAAAAGAGTAACTCTCAGTGAGTGCGTTTTTAGCAATAACTCAAAATAATATAAATAACATTTATAAATACTTAGTAGGTACATCTAGGTCTAGGTCTAGGTAGGAATCTAGGTATATAAATAAACCAATTTCAGTTCAGTTTGCCCGGCCAGCACAATTTTTAAAAATTGTATTAACTTCCTGGTCAGACTATCAGATATTCACTTTTTATTTAAATACCGTCAAGTTCTTCGTTTATTTATAAAGGACAGAAAAGGATAATTGAGGATACGAGGACGAAAAGGCAAGCAGGCAGGATGTTCCTTGTGTGGGTTCCCATAGCACAGACTTAGTGCTATCCATACTTAAAATATTATAAATGCGAAAGAAACTCTGTCTGTCTGTCTGATACTTTTCACGCCTAAACCGCTGAACTGATCATCATGAGATTTCGCATACACATTCTCAGGAATGTAGGAAAGGACATAGAGTACCTTTTATACAGAAAAAAGTACTATTCCCGAGGGATCATCTAACGCCTGGCAAAGCTATAACTGCAATAACGATGTTAGGCGTTACATTGCTCGTATATTTAGTCAATTCGCCCGTTCTTAAAAATAAAATCAGCTAGTTAGTCAATATTTGTCAGGAGCGATTGAAAAAGAGGGGATACTTGTACGTTTTCGTTCAAACTTAAAATATCAGTTAATATTAATGATACTAGAAATATTTTCTTTCGTCATCGTGACCGAGTTCGTTACGAAGGAAATAACAAGGAGGCCCTTGCCGTGACGCGATGTGTGATTGGCTGCTTTTATGGCAATAATTTCAGAGACGGATCACACAATACACTAGCACTCACACGAAATATTCTCCTAATAGGGGTTTTTGTGCTACAAACGAAATTTTTAGATGAGACACGCCACCTTTCATGTGGGATGGAAAATGAATAAAACATCTCCCACTCTTTTACGCTTTTTTTTTAGACCAATATTATGGCGTAATGAGTAAAATATTATTTAAATATTTTAAATTATTTAAATTAATTGTTTTTAGTTTTCTTTTTCGTTTTATAAAATTAAATTAAATATCTTGATAAAATTCGTGGTCTTAATTCCGTGGTAAAATTACTTCAATTGTAAATAACTACAAGAGGCTTTTATTTTTTTGTAACCTACAATCCCTCAGTCGAGATTAAGCAGTCAATCGAATTTTCGAATATAATTGAAAGCCCTTATATTTAAGGACCCTAGACCTTCGTATGCTACAGATTTGGCTTTAAATAAAACAATATTTTCTAGTTTTTCATATTCTACTTCATTCTCAATTCTACTTTTCTTTGAATAAATTTTACAGTTAAATGGAGTTTGCAATTCTTGCCTTGTCTTCATACTAATTTTAAAATAGACTCTAGTTATATGGAAATTAAAATGCAAGTAGGTTAAAATATATTTAAAATCTGTCAACTCGCCCTACCCGTTACAGAAATTTAACGTGGGCGGCAGAAAATTAGTTGCCTATTGTGACATAAATGCTTTGATTATGAAGTGCGTAGTTCGTACAGTAAATTAAAACGTTATCATTATTAGACCAATATTAGTTAAAAACTAATCTGTGTCACCTGTGTTATTTTAATCCACCATGAATTCACTAATAGTTGTTTGTCTACTATCCCCATACCTTGCATCTCCCTGATTTTTCTTATTATTATAGGCGTCTGTAGCTACCTCTACCATAAAGTGGATCGTCAGCCTGTTCTTTATCCCAAAAAGAAAAACCAAAATCGGAAGATCATAGCTTTCATTATTAGCCATGCTATGCGAGGGGCACTTTGTACCAATTTTTAATTTTACCATTCTAATTTCGTCCTCACTCCATTAATATTCAAAATCGTTTAAAACTACAAATAAAGAAAAATATAACTGAAAAAATATCTTTTTCTTTGTTCACAGTGCCAACGTCAGACGTGCAAGGGGTTCTAGGAAAGAAAGCATCGCTGCCTTGCGATATACAGCCTCTACACTCCGACGACGCTGTCGTGATGGTGCTTTGGTTCAAGGAGTCAGATGGGGAACCATTGTACAGGTATGTCTATTGCTTCTTCTAATTCTGTATCATCTTTTAATTTGGGTATTGAATCCATTAATTCCTTCAGAGTTTCTTGATTTTCTCTGTCCTTGCTTGAGTTCTAAGTCAGCTATACTAAGAGAACCGTCTGCCTGTATGCCGCTTAAACTTTATATTATAATGGTGATTAGTAAAAACACAATGTATAATTTTATTGTTAAGTGAGATCATCAAAATATTGAAACAAATTTTAGTTTGAAATGTAGGTTCGGTTTATAAAGTGTGAATTTAAATTATTATAATATTAGTGAAACCAAATTTTGTAGGGACTTAACTGATTTTTCAATTTGACAGTTACGATATTCGAGGACGTTCCTACAATCAACCAAAGCTTTGGTCATCA
Source organism: Bembecia ichneumoniformis (assembly GCA_910589475.2). NCBI lineage: Eukaryota > Metazoa > Arthropoda > Insecta > Lepidoptera > Sesiidae > Bembecia > Bembecia ichneumoniformis. Next base: position 1,064,658 of record OU342537.1, on the reverse strand, counting down.
CCTTCGGTCTTCGGAACTCGGGCATTCTTCAGAGCAGTAGCGGCACCAGCTGTACTCATGGTGGATAATGTGACTGCTGTGGACGCTGGCGTCTACAGATGCAGGGTCGACTTCAAAAACTCCCCGACGAGAAATTTGAAAGTCAATTTCACTGTCATAAGTAAGTCATTTTGGTTACTATAGAATACTTAACCCATGACTATTTAGACTCTAAACCATGGTTACGGTATAATAATAGATATTTAATTGACTTGATTTTACGTTTAAGGACAGTTTTAAAGAAAACACTAGACTACGGCGGTTTTGATGAGCCCATTTGTCGAGTAATTTTGGCATTAACCATCTGTGTGAAGCATCCCGAATCCTGGCAAGATCAACTTTGGAAACAAAAGTTTACTTATTCCCCATAAGTTTCGGTTGCAGTTTGATGTGAAGTTTTTTTTATGTTAAAGTCAGTCGTCAGTCAGGCTGACTGTCCACTTGATGATAGTTGGCTATCGTCGCCTATATCACAAGCAACGCCACAGGTCCTGCAATTTACTCACCGAAACGCAACAGCACACATGCTTTTGTTTCACTGCATATGCTGGTTTTCTCTAAGAGCGTGGTAATTGCCACCTTACGGGCTGCCCAAATGACTGCGAAACGCAAAGTGGCCTTTACTTGCCGCATCCAGACCAGAGCCAACTATTAAAACTTCATTTCAAAGTTGGTCCTGCTGAAAATCGAATCCAGGGTCCCTGGGACAAACAATACAAGCCCTGTAGGCCTACATATGGAATTGGAAAGACTTAGAGATACCTACATTAGAGTCTATTTTATATCGTTTTCATCACAAGGTTCTCTGCCTTTAGTTTAGAGCCGTCTGTTGGTGTTTATTACCATTTCCATGATATTATTATATAACGTTGCTATCAGTATCCAAAGAACAATAGCCGACGTATTGTTGTGAGCATGTAGTCTTTTAAAAACTTGAGGTACTTTCCGTACAAAGGACCGTGACGTATTGTGGCCAGTGACAATACGTCCATTGTATCAGAATGTGTTTCTGTTAGTGAAGGTGCAAAGTTAAATACAAGGTTAATAGATGCTAATATATTCCATTAAATTTATCGGAGCTTATGCGTGCGTGCGTGTCACCGTTTGATACCAGCGTAAATGTTTTTATAATCTTCAATGGAACGTGTACGAAAGGTTTTTTAATGTTTTGAGTTCTCTTGAAATAAAGCCTTCGATTGATTCGTGAAGTAATTCACAATTTTTTTATAGTTCCGCCAAGTCGTCCGACTATATACGACAGCAAACGAAGGGATAGAACGAAGCTGGTGGAGCCGTATAACGAGGGATCCAATGTTCAACTCACATGCGAAGTTGAAGGAGGTAGGCAATTTTGTAAATGAAATGCTTAAAATTTAATAAGTAAGAGCTCAAAAAGAGTCAAAATACAGGGGTCTAGGCTCCGAATATGATTTTGTCCCATTCGGTGTCGAGACCCTTGGTCCGTGGGGTCCTAGCGCTATAAGGCTTTTTAAGGAAATAGTAAAAAGGTTAGTCGAGATCACAGGGGACCGAAGAGCTGGCAGCTACCTCGGACAAAGAATTAGTCCAGCTATCCAAAGGGGGAACGCTGCCAGTATCTTCGGAATCTTGCCTAAAGGGACTCCTTTTAATAATATATTTTAGTTTTTATGTTAAAATTAGGACTTTCCATTATAGTTTGTATTAGTTTATTATAATTATAGTTTTATTCTTTATTCTTATATAAGAAATAACTTTGTTCATCAAAAGAATTAAGTTTTTTACTTTTTAAGTGTGCTAATTCGGTCTTGTTAAAATCGTCACCCAATTTTTTTTTGTCACGTGGTTTTTTTTAAACACATGGTTAGTCCTTGTATTAAAGTCTAACTTTGAAAAATATTATTTACCAAAATACAAAAAAAAAATGTTAATTCAAATAAATACCTATTCATATTTAAAAAATATGAAATCACTGTTTACGAAAAAAATTGTGTACAGCTTATCCGTGGGAATTTTTCTTTGTTCACTTTGTTGTTGTTCTTTGTTAACAATTAAAAAAAATGAAATAAAAAAAAAGAATTGTGTATATTAGAATTATTGTATATCTTCTAATTTGGAAACACACGAAAGAAAAAATAAATAATATAAAATTTACCTGTAGGTACTCTACGGTTATGAAACTGTTTTATTTTTTCCTTTTTTTTTTCTTATCATCATTCACCATTATTCCGGCCGCTGGGGCTCAAATGGAGATCACGGATCGGCAAACATGGCGTAGGATGTCCACCCACAAGATGAACCGACGACCTATTAAGATCCACGGTCGAAGGTGGATCCAGGCTGCTTCGCCCTGCGGCTGAGATGATATTTATTAATCATCTCCATTAGCCATTAAAATTAAATCAAAGTTTTTTGAAATAGATTGCAAAAATATTGTCTTTTAATTAGAAAATAGAAAACTATAAGGTTTTTGCCAAATTGTAAATAAAAATATAGAAACGTTTCAGTAAAAAATGAAATAAACGGTATCTTACACAGTTTCTTCCGGATTGGCTGTTGCTGGTACTGCACAGGATACAATAAAGTTTGCCTGAAGTGACATCACAAGAATTAAAGAAAGAATTTTCATTAGGGGATCGGACAGTAATCAGATTAAAATCTAAAATGTACCTAGAAAGGAAATATATAATTTTTTACGATTATTTATCGAATAATAATTTAATATAATTCATTTAAATATTTTTAAATGAAGAAATAAAATTTTATTATTTACAATATTTTTAATCTATACCGAAACACCAATCACAGTGCGTGACGTCATTTGTGGGCAATCATTGTCTTATGCCAATGCATCTGTTTTGTTATGATATGACCACAAATGACGTTACGCGCTCTCAGATGAACTATCGTGGCGTTTTGGCGGCATTCTCAAACAAACAATATTAAAACATGATTTTGAGTACCTAAAAGGCTATAAATAAATAAAATAGTATTTTTTTATGGGAATAAATATCCATCAAGATCAATTTAAAACACTTTCTGAAAATTTGTCCGATCCCCTATTCCTGTTTAATTAATTGAATTATAGATGTATGTGTAGATATTTGTTTGATGAACTGGTTTTTTTTTTTTTTTTTTTTTTTTTTTTTTTTATATTTTTCCCCCGCGGGTTACACCACCCTCGTGGGCCATTTATTACATAAGATATCATTGCTACATAATTATTATTTAAAGTATATAAAATATGAGCGTTTACAAAAATGTATAACAACGTTAATAAAATCAGTAATTTAATCTCGACCAATGCTCGTAGGGTGGAGAGGGGGGGTGGTCCGGTACCCCTAACTAAATCAGGGTCTTTATTTATCTAAATTTTTGTAAATTATATTGTTTTATTTTGCTGTGTTACTATATCTACGATTTTTGTAATATATTTAATAAATTTATTTCTGGTGTTCTTATCCATCATTATTTTACTTATAATATATTTGTCTAATTTGCTATCAATGTCAAGCTCCAACTCCATACGTGCCAGCGCAAACCTAGGGCATTGGAGTAGCAGGTTTACAAATTAATGAATAGTATTTTTTTTTAATATTTTTATTCATTCAGTATAGGTACACCGCTCTTAAATGTTCTATTTACAGACAAAAAAAATTCAAAACTTACAACAAATTTTACATTTGTATAATAAAGGAACAAAAAAAGCGCAAGTACCTATTATTGAATATTAAAATCTGCATTAAATGTTTTTTTTTTATTATTGCAGAATATTTTATATTGCCAGTCTCTTTTTATTTTAAATTGAAAACAAGCCGTGAAATGAGAGAAGAAAAAGTAGATAGTCTAGAAACGTCAATGTAAGTTTAAGCTAAATATGGAACCTCTTTGCAGGGAAGCCTCGTCCGTGGGTGACATGGTACCTAGAAAATGTAGTGATAGACGACTCGTACGAGGAAAGAGGAGATGGGATCACAGTGAATACACTCACATTTCCTAGTGTTGGACGTCAGCATCTGAACGCAAGGCTGGTGTGTCAAGCGTCCAACACTAACTTAGCTCCTCCGCAAACCAAAGTCCTTATTTTAGATATTAATTGTAAGTATTTTAAGTTTTATTAATACTTCTTGATGTTTCATTTCATAGAACAAGCCATAAACAACACTAGGGATGAAGCAGGTGCGCTGCCAACTCTGCAACTTTTGTACTTCAAGTGATTTCGAAATTGATGTGTATTTGATCACAATAAAATTATTTTACAAAAAGAATACACCAACTAATTCTTTTCTGTTCCTATGCCGGCAATGTCCAAAAGGACAAAAATAGAGATTTCACTAGATTACCCAGGCGCGACCAACTAGATCAGAAGAAGACGACCGCCATTTTGTTTTATTCATAATGTCAATTGTCATTCTGAATTATTATTCTTTTTTTTGTTAAAATCGGCAGACAGGCTGACGGTTCACTTGATGTTTGGTGGCTACCGTCGCCTATAAAACAAGTAACACCCACAGCTGCTAAAAGTGCGCTGCCGACTACACTAGGATTAAGGATAAGGGATTGGATAGAAAAATGGACTCTGGCATCCCTTACTCGCTCACCGAAACACAACAAGCACACGTGCTGTTACTTCACGGTGGTCGTCTGTAAGTGATATCACAAACATACAAATGAATTTATTTGAGCTATTCTTGATAATATCAGTTGCCCAAGTTGCTCTCAATCTTAACTATGAAACTGCTTCAGGCGAACATTTATGTATTCGGACGAAATGAAAACCCAGCTCTTTTATTCCAGTGAAACCGATTACAGTGAACATTCTAACAAAAGAGAAACAGGTGTCCGCCGACAAGAGGTACGAAGTGGAATGTAGGACAACGGGCTCAAGGCCGGAGGCGTACGTCACCTGGTGGAAGAACAATCGTCAGTTAAAGCGAATGGCGAAAAATGTAAGTTTATATAGTCTGTGTCACTATACAATACATCGTTTCTTACTTTGACATTTGTTTATTTATCTAAATACACTTTTACAAGTATTAAAATCGTTTTTTGTAAAGATCCCACCAAATAGACCGATAAATCGCCTAATAGCATTGATAAATGTATAGTAATAAAACATAATATGGGTCCAGTTGCCTGAAAATAAATGAATTTAAATTAAAATTTATTAAAATTTAATTATACATCAGTAGTTTTTCTGCAGAATAGTATAAAATATATCAATCTTACGAAGATTACAAACATACAGAACATAGAATTAATATTGAAGAACTAAAATGGAACAGAAGAAGGCAGGCAATCATCCTGTGAGAGGACGGCCTTTCAATATCAATTATGAAAGGTGAAGAAAACAAGCTTTTCGTGAACAGTTATAGCCTCACACGTAAAAATGAGTTCTATTATTTCGCTCGGAAGTATTTCTTTTGTTTGTTTTTTTTTTTTTTTTTTTTTTTTTTTAAAGTTCATTAGCGTGTGGTCTGACAGTGCTGAGTTTTTCATCACAAAGGTCATTGTATTCGTTTTGTAGCCAAGCGAAAATGAAGTTAATTTTCTTAACAATTTCTTCTTTGTTAAATTGTCTGTCACACTGAAATCGTTCGCAATAATTAAGGTTCTTAATGAGGACTACTTTCAATTCAAAGTTTTCGCGGCTGCGTTCCAATTGTGCCTTAATTTTTTTTTCTATAGATTTGTACCTATTAAACGAATGGCAGACGCAATAGAAAGGTTTTTCGCGCAATACTTATACGAAGAGGGATTATTTCATATAGGAAACCATTTCCAGGAGGAAATGTTTGACGTATCTTTGTGTTTTCGCTTCAATGAAAAAGCAATTGATTTTAAAATCAAAGCGAGGATTTGAGCGGATTCGATTTTAATTACGTCTTATGTGCCATACGTTCATTAAAGTTCAATGGAAGTGGAGCTTTCATTCAGTACAACTTCCAATTTCCTGATACATCACACTTGTACTTGATACTGATTAAGATATTAAAAAAAACATAAAACTAGAACTAAGAGAAAAAAAATTGTGTTATAATTTTGGTGTTAAAAATTTAAATAACCTTTAAATTAATTACAAAGGAACTAATAATTCAGATTTCATATGTGTAGCTACCTTACTGTGTGAAGGTGTGGAAATAAATATACAGACAACCCATTAACGGATAAATTGCAATGGCTCTGAAAAGAGCTGTTTATCAGCGCGGTTTTGTATATTTATTTGACCACCATCGCTGGATTCACGACGGAGGATGAATGTGAGCCAGTTACAGCAGTCACAGCCAACGCTTCGGAATTTCGACGATATTCTATTCCCGACCTCGGCGGCGCAAAAGGGCAAAATACCTACGCGGCCCATATTTATATTGTCGCATCGCTGCGAAGTGCGCGCGCGCGGATACAAGCAAACATAATCGCCAAACATGATTTCAGTTTAATCATATCGCGTCATTTAGACAGACCGTCTGGAGGCAGTACCCTTACAAAATACTACAGCGAATAACATGCCAGAGATGCCAGAGCCCATTGCCATCCTAATTCTTCCTAATTTCCTTTCCTTCTTAATTCCATATCCTTAATCCTACTATGGTCACCAGCTCGCTTGCAGCACCTGTGGCGTTGCTTATGTTATAGGCGACGGTAGCCACCTACCATCAAGTGGACCATCAACCTGTCTGACGACCTTAACATATAAATATATTTAGTACGGGTGGTAGTAGGATTTCCCATTTCACACACGCATTGTGGCATAGTACGGAGAGCCTTGGGCCGCTGGGGCCGGAAGGTTCTCGAGTTGAGGCCACACACCGGCAAGCGCAGCGTAGGACGTCCACCCACAAGGTAGACAGATGACCTGATATAAGGGCCGCGGGTCGACGGTGGATCCAGGCAGCTTCTGATCCATCCTTTTGGAAATTAGGAGGGAGGCTCTTGTCCATCCGTGGGCCTCCTACGACTAAAATCACGATGATGATGACTGTGGCATTATGCATTTTAAGACCACGTAGTAGCAGAATACTAATTTTTAGACGTGACTGACGTATTAATTTTATTTTCAGTTTTCCGAGAACAATGAGACTCTGAGCGTACTGAGCTTAGTGCCAGGAGTTGAAGACGATGGGAAATATCTGACGTGTAGATCCGAAAACAAGCACATACCCGATTCGGCTATCGAAGACAAGTGGCGGCTAAATGTACACTGTGAGATCACATTTACATAATTTAAAAAAATATTCCAAGTTTTTTTTTATAAAATTGTCTGTTAAATTTTTTAGTTAACTAATATTATTCATACTAAAAGGAATAAATTATGTATTTTTTGAATTTCAGTATAAATTGAATGCTGAACAACGTAAGCAAAAGCTTTTAAAGTTATTCTGAGTAGTAAATAAAGCATTTTTACCATACTGTCATTCTACTGAACTAGTCCTGGTATTTCATGAAAACGCGACATCTCTGAATTAATGATCTCGTGGAAAGCGACTAGTTTCCCGCAAAAACTAACTACCCAATAATCCTATTTTTCGCGAAACACCTTGTATTTTCATGAAAATATGATATGATTTATATAAAAAAGATTCTTCGAATATAGCTAGACTTCGAGGACACGTAGGTACATTGGTTTTTGTAGGATAGTTTACTTCACTGGTAACTCTCAAAGGTGCATCCCGACCTCATTAAAACTTTATTTTGCTGTATAGCATCCCAACGAATTGGAACGAATAGTACGATAAATATGCTTAAATTTATAATCTACTAGCGGCTCGCCCCCGGCTTCGCCCATTTTTATATATATGAACATTCCCCGTTTATCCCACTTTCCATTGGTCAAAACCGAATTAAAATCGGCCTACCCGTTCGAAAGTTATGGGCGTACATACATTTCGAAGATCCATTTTTATTTATATAGATTACTTGTAATCGGGATGGAACGATTCATCGCTGGCCATTTCTTCGCCATTCGTTTTGGTCTATTGTTTATCGTGTGCAGTATTTATTTATATTTATATTTTTTATATTCTTATTTTGCTTTTTTAAAAAGCAAAATAATTACTATCTTATCTTCAGGAAAGATGTAAATTTTCATGAAATATGATGTATTTTAGTTTTATTTTAGCAAATTATATATAATCTGAAATCACATTAATTTTAATAAATGTGATTTCGGAATAAACGGAGTACTTGTTATGGCAAATAGACTGTTTATTACAAAATGTGTTACAAGACTTATTGTACTGGAAAAGTTACACACATTTATTATTTTAAGTGATGCTGATGCTAATATTATAATCGAATCGCCCGTCGATGAAACGGCCAGAGATGAAATGGCCAGAGATGAAATTTATATAGATTACTTGTAATCGGGATGGAACGATTCATCGCTGGCCATTTCTTCGCCATTCGTTTTGGTCTATTGTTTATCGTGTGCAGTATTTATTTATATTTATATTTTTTATATTCTTATTTTGCTTTTTTAAAAAGCAAAATAATTACTATCTTATCTTCAGGAAAGATGTAAATTTTCATGAAATATGATGTATTTTAGTTTTATTTTAGCAAATTATATATAATCTGAAATCACATTAATTTTAATAAATGTGATTTCGGAATAAACGGAGTACTTGTTATGGCAAATAGACTGTTTATTACAAAATGTGTTACAAGACTTATTGTACTGGAAAAGTTACACACATTTATTATTTTAAGTGATGCTGATGCTAATATTATAATCGAATCGCCCGTCGATGAAACGGCCAGAGATGAAATGGCGGCGGTGAAAGGGCGGCGATGAATTGTCTTGTAATCGTGACTTTTACTTATAATTATTTTAAAGGAATTCCCATTCTTAGTTTAGAGATAACTTACGGGGCAGAATTCATACCCATACCACTTACTTCCTAACTGGGTGATTTTGTCATGGAACAAGCTGCCAAGAGACTCGATAGCAGCGTACAATTTAATCATGTTCAAAAACAAACAAGTTAAATAGATATTTAAGATGGTAGATATATGGACAACCCAGCACACACACAGTGTAGGCTGCTGCTAGGCGCCTCAGTGTATGTCATGTGTTATTGTAAATTAACTGTGACACATAGCACATAGTTGACATCACCGTACATAGTTTAGAACTCTGACATATATAATATTTAATACCAAGATAATAATAAAAATGTTATTTCACGCTAAAAAAAAAGTAAAGTTGATCTTGACCTCTGAAAGAAAATGTTGCTTGTGAAGGCAGTTCTTTCAGTTGGTTTCGGTTTAATTACTTGGTTTGCACTGAGTTCCCGCGCGATGTAATGAAATTTTCCGACACTTTGTTGGCCAGAAAGAAAAGGTTTAAATGAAAACACAAGGTTTCATTGGATTTATGTTTTCATAACTTGTCTTATTTAAGTTAGAGAAACTAAAAGTTTATCAATGAGATTAGTTCATCAAGTAAATATTTATGAGTTCTACAGATATTAAACAATTTTATCGTTTGAAGTTTGAAGCATACTTGAGAAGCAAGATTTGATTTGTTAATATCAAATCGAGTGTTTTCATCAAGTCGAATATTTAATTTTAAGTTTAGAAGTATAGTAGCCATTTTTAATAACTATAAATGCAATAATTTGTTTATGTGCTCTTCAAAATTATTATTTCTAAAATAAGTTTCAAGTACCTAGTTATCATTGTAGTTGAACAAAAATAAGAACAAGAAAAAATAATGCTCAATGACTTATGAATATTGCTTATAAAAAAGAAATGACTAATATATCTTAAGTTTCGTGATTAATGTATTAGCAATTAAATTATATTTGAAAATTTTTACTTAAATTGAGTTACATAACTTATATCCAATGAATACACTTATTAAGGACCCAAAACTTATAAAACCCTATCAATTATATAAATTTAAAGGCGTAGTATATCATAAAGTATATATAAATATATACAACATAATGATTACTTAACTAATGGAGCAGCAACCTGAGACTGAAGGCTGATATACTTGTTTACTGAATGCAAAAAGATTTGACTGTTGTGAACAAATTAAAATATAGTCTTGAGCAATAAAGAATAATATTTTATTTAGTTACTTAAATGGTTCTCATTTTATTACGTAATTATATAGGTACAATTAAACTTTTACGTTTTTTTTTCTTTAGATGTACCGGTTGTGGATCTGAAAATGGGTTCAAATTTGAACCCTAACGAGATCAAAGAAGGCGACGACGTTTACTTTGAGTGTACTGTCAAAGCGAACCCGAAGACACATCGCCTGGTTTGGTTTCATGACGTAAGTTTAAATTTACGTAGGTATTTAACATTTTAATTAATTTAATTTTCAATTACATGCGTTTAATTTAAATATGATTAATGAAAGTAATTTAGTTTAATTATTGTTAGGACACAGTATATTCTGAAGCCGATCTGGCGACAGTAACTATCCATCTCAGAATACTGAACTGATCAGAAGAAGCAATCGATTACTTACTTGTCAATAGTCACCGTTAAGGCGCGCATTATTTGAAATATATATTATTTAAATTATACCTACCATTTTTTGTCGTCCATACTAGTACAATTGTCCTTATTTTAGCGAAGAAATAGGATGGGATTACATCCATACTGACTAATATTATAAATGTAAAAGTAACTCTGTCTGTCTGTCTGTTACTTTTTCACGCCTAAACTGCTGAACCGATCTTCATGAAATTTTGCATACACGTTGTCAGGAACGCAGGAAAGGACATAGAGTACCTTTCAAACAGAAAAAAGTACTGTTCCCAAGAGATCATCTAACGCCTGGCAAAGCCATAACTGCAATATAGGCGTTACTTTGCTACCAACACAACACCACAAACACACAACACAAAACAAACAACACACACACACACAGCTCACGCGCACATAGTACACACACGCGCATTAACATTACGAACTCACTCACCCTCGTACACATGCGTTTATATGAATGTATGTAGGTATATATGTATGTTTATAATATATGTTTATTGTACTTGTATGTATAATGTTATATTATTGTTATTTTCTTTTTGCACTTATAAATTGTAATTTGTCAGACCTAGTAATAGGCTTTGTGTAAATTTAATTTTATTTAAAATGTATTTGTGATTTTTTTGTATGCTGTTAGGTTTGCTAATCAATAAATAAATAAATATTTAGTAATGCGTTATTATTTTTTTCAACGCGGGTAAAACCGCGGGCACCAGCTAGTTTGATATATAAGTAGTTTATTTACAACTTTATTTATATACGTGTTCATGAGGCATATTGTTTTGGGTACAGCGCAAAACATGCCATTTGGATTGAATGCTCTTTCTGTTTTTTTCTTTATTCTGTTTATTCTAATCTAAGGCGGAATACTCACTGAAGACCACCGTGGAATATAACAACAATGATAATATTGTTTTGATAGATGAGTTAGTGATTCATGAGCCTTATTTGCGCCTTGATAGGATATATTTTATATATCTTGTCAAGGTCTACAGCGCACTGGGAATGCAAATAGTTTGCTTGTCATAAAAAGATACTTGGAATCAACATCGTGTAGTTATTTTGGCTTGACCGACATCTTAATATATAAAAATGAATTCCTATTTCTCTTGGGGAATAGGGAGAACGGGTAGACCGATTTTAATTCGGCTTTCACTAATGGAAAGAGGGATAAACAGGGAATGTTCTTATATATAAAAATTGCACCCTGGGCGAAGCCGGGGGCGGGTCGCTAGTATATTTATATAAAACAATAAGACGTTTGGATAGATCTATCAGTAAACCAACTAGCTACTTACTTTCGTTTCTACTTCTTAATTTTGTCAACTTTTTACGTGTCCAGCATTCGGAGATATTCCACAACGAAGCTGCTGGCATCATATTGAGTGCACAAAGTCTGGTGCTGCAGAAGGTGACTAGGGCTGCTGCTGGGGACTACACCTGCATGGCTGCTAACAGTGAAGGGAAAGGCACCAGTAATCCTGTCACATTACTTATCAGATGTAAGTTTAGTATAAAATAGACATATTTTTTTTTGGAAAATCTGAAATGTAAAACTGTTATGATAAATTTTCGACAACTATCTCTAATAGATTAAAAAATGTATTGAAATAGTTATTCTTAATTATATTAAACGGGTTTGAAATCGCCTCTCGAACGTAGACCTTCCAAATGTATCTTGTTTTACCGTAGAAGAAAAAAAAAACGTTGAAAAAAGAGAAATTTTATAATTAAAATTATTCATAAATATATATATATTTTAAAGACTTATTTTATTACAAGAATGATACGCCTATTTTCTTAGAAGTCCAGTCGAAACTTACAGTCAAACCAATCCCAAATTTCCTAAGACAATACTGAAGATATATGCTTCGAAATGGGAAAATAATCGATGTAGATGTTTGAGAATGCATGAGCAATTTTATTTGTTTAGATGGTCCATTTTTAGTTACTACGAAAAACCTTCCAAATGATATTTATAGTCGGCAGCGCCCTTGCAGAAGCTTTGGCGTTGCTTGTGTTATAGACGACGGTAGCCAGCCACCTACCATCAAGTTAATACTTCGTAATTAATTTAAAAATGTTATAAAGATAAAGTTGATTTCGCATATGCGTAGGAAGTCATGATTCAGTAATAATCCAAGAGTTAGAGCGTCATTTTTTACGATCAAAAAAAAAAAATCAAAGGGACGATTTAAACTTTATTTGTTTTTTTTTTATCAATGACATTGTGTGAACTTTCCCATCTTTTCTTCTGATCACTTTTTTTAGACACATTTTATAATAAGCAGGTTGTACATATAGGTTGATTACTACTTCATTCCGAAAACAACTGAAAACGTGTTCCAAAAATCTTTTGAAGTTCTAGTGAAATATCATCCCACACTAGGAACAGCAGTAAAAGCTAGTTCAAAGTGAAAATGAATAAAAGTTGACACGAAAGACCGATAGCGCCTTTGTCAAACAAGATTTCACAAACTCCGGGGTCGTTATAAAACTCAAGCGAACTAGCTCTCTCGCTGAACAGTTTTAATGACAGCGTAAAGATCACACTTCAGTGAAATAGCTGGAGAAATATTGGAATGAAACTGAGATTAATATTCTTACAACTTTGTTATTGAAGTAATTAATTGATCCTGGTTTCAGGTATCAAACGTAAAAGCTAGAATGTATCATACAAATCTTTATGTAATAGTTTAAACCGTTTCTGACATATACACAAACAGACAAAAATCTAAAACCAATTTTTTGACCTCTGTAATATAAGTACAACGTGTACAAATTGCTTTTTTTTTTAATATTTAATGCAAAGATACGGTTCGTTTACGATTTTATTATATATGTATAAATATAGATGAGTTTTATAACAAAAAAGAGTTGCATTAAGGGATTCACTGAGGCAAATGACATTTACTATAGAACTCGCTGGCGGCGTAGACAATTCAACGGGCCTAGAAATGGTGTTTTTTTGTTTTTACCATTAGAACATTACACAAAAAAAAAATTTATCAATACAATTTTTTAATCTGATATCAACTTATTAATAGGTGCAGGATTCATATGCGCCCAATAAGCCGTTTTCGAGAGAATTTTCAATAAAGGTCAAATTCTTCTTGTGTTAGAACTTTTTTTGTGGAGTTTCTATTACTTTAACGAAAATTCTAATTAATACAATTGGTTCTTCACATGTTTAAGTATAATATATATTTTTTTCAAAGCAATTGTCTTGTCTATTTCTTGTAACATTTTCATTAAACAATGGATATTTTTAGTATTAAGCGTTTGTCTCCCCCTTAATGATTAAAGAAAAATAATATGACTCTCCGAGTTTATTTTTAGAATCAGGCAGTCAGTCTGACGACAGTAACCACCCCCTTACAGAAGACCACCGTGTAATAACGGCATGTGTGCTGTTGTTGTGTTTTCGCGAGTGAGTAAGGGATGACAGAGCCCATTTTCTTGTCCTTTTCTAATCCCTTATCTTACTATGGTCGCACTTGCAGCACCTGACGCGTAGCCATCAAGTGGACTGTCGACCTGTCTGACGACCCTTATATTAAAAAAAAGCCCTTTTTGCGTTGATTAAAAAAGTAATTGACTATCGCCCACGGGTTAATGTGGAGTTGAAATTTTCAAAAATCCTTTTTTAGCGGATTGAGTCAGTCAGGACAAAAGATTTTATAATAGATTTATAGACACATTATTGTTTAATTTTTATGTGTAGGTTTATTTCTAATACTTACCTATATTATATTTATTAATCTGTCTTATATACTTACCTATATTATATTTATTAATCTATCTTATATACTTACCTATATTATATTTATTAATCTATCTTATATACTTACCTATATTATATTTATTAATCTATCTTATATACTTACCTATATTATATTTATTAATCTATCTTATATACTTACCTATATTATATTTATTAATCTATCTTATATACTTACCTATATTATATTTATTAATCTGTCTTATATACTTACCTATATTATATTTATTAAATAATCTGTGATATTAATATTTGTTTATATTCAATTTATGTACTAGTATTTACTTATTAGAATGTAAGTTTATGATGATTTTTACCACCCACATTGTATTATTTTTCATATATAATTTTCCTTACCCTAAGGTAGCCTGGGAGAAATCGCAATAAAGCGATAAGGCCGCCTTTTGTGCTATTACTTGTTCTTTCTTTCTTTTTTTTATTCTTTTTTATGTATTATAGTACAAATAAAGAGTTTTAATAATAATAATAATAATAATAATTTATAAGACATTGTTTCCATAAAGGTGCCCTCTATAGGGCCCTCCTTCCACGATGGATACGTTCCACGACAGGCTTCTAAGGAGGCTTGTTTGCAAAATGTAATGCACATCCGACGCCTTTGTCGTTTCGCGTCAACTAACAAAGGGGAGCCAGGTGTCGCGAAATGTTCACCAACTGCGCCTTACATAATTACACGCAGTGACTTTGCCTGCGCTGACACGTGGCTATTGTCCTTAGAGGTATTCCTCTAAGGACAATAGCCACGTCCTTAGCCTTACAAAGGTTGAAAAGGATAAATGTAACCCACTTTTAGACGGATATAACCGAACAAAAAAACAGAGAATACTATCTGTAATAGGAGAAGATATTCTGTTATATTCGTATGATTTTGATTAATATGCGTGTTTCATCGCGCAGTGCTTTATCTGTCAATTTTAATTTAATTTTTCTTCTAAGACTTTGAAGTTATTATTTAAAGCAATATTTCATACCGGAGCAGCGCCTTATTCTTTATAAGGCCCAAATTAGGCCCCACATGGAGTACTGCCCTGCCCTCACCCCTGGGCTGGCGCGCCTAAGTACAAGCTAGATCCATTTGACACCTTTCAGCGTCGAATTGTTCGAATTGTTGACGATCCAATGCTCATACAGCAACGATTAGAACCACTTAGTTTAAGAAGAGATGTAGCCTCTCTTTGTGTGTTCTACCGTCTGTACAATGGTGAGTGCTCTGATGAGTTGTTCCAATTAATGCCTACCTCAAACTTTTACCACCGCACTGCGCGCCATAAATGCGAAGTTCATCCGCATTACTTGGATAGAGTGCCGCTGCGCACAGTTCGGATGAGTAGAAACTTTATCCCACGGACGCGCGATCTTTGGAACAGTCTCCCTTCTAAGGTGTTTCCATCTAGCTACACTATGGGCTTCTTCAAGCGAGCAGTAAACAAAAGTTCCTGCAAGGTCGGCAGCGCACACGTACCCCCCCTGGTGTTGCTTGTGTCCATAGGCGACGGTAGCCACCTACCATCAAGTGGACCGTCAGCCTGTCTGCCACCTTTAATAATATAAAAAAAAAACTTTATAATAGATAAAATGTGTGAATTATTATTCATTTCTATAACAAACGATCCCTTTGAAAATATACAAGGAGCACACTGAAATGATCGGGAATAGAATATTTCGGATTGAGTTACAATAAAACCTTTTTTAGAATTTGAATACTGGCCTCTTAGAATCTTAATGACATTCAAATATTATTTTTTTATTAAAAACAAAAACTATGTTGGTTTAAAGTTGACACGTCGTTAACAAAAATGGAGCTCACGCGTGAACATTTCCGTCCCATAATTTATCACAATTTTCGTCGCGGCTTATCTCAAAATAAATGTCTCAGCGAACTTGTTTCGATTTATGATGTTGAAGCACCGAGTCACACGACAATATAGCGCTGGTATGCCGAGTTCCGACGCAGCAGTGCGAACTATTATATTAGATGACCGTCATGTGACATACGAGCAGATTCGGGCTGTTATCAGTATCGGAATGACTGCAATTCAGTCGATATTACATAATGAGCTGTGTGTAAGAAAGCTAGTTTCCTGCTGGGTTCCCCACAATTTGTCCGAAGAGCAAAAGGCGGCTCGTGTAGATTGGTGCCGGAATACTCTGCAACGCTTCAGCAGTTTGGGTCTTCGAAGACGAGGTCAAGCCAACGAAAGTGGTTCGCTCCCGCAGCGTGTCAAGGAAAATGGTCGCTACGTTTGTCTCGAAAAAAGGGCATGTTGCTACAATTCCTTTTCAGGAACGCAGAACGGTTACCGCCGAGTGGTATATCACGGTTCGGTTATTCACCGAAATACAACATACGTGCTGTTATTTCACGGTGGTCTTCAGTAAAGGGGTGGTTACAGCCGCCAGACGGGCTGCCCAAATGAGTGCGAGAGGCAGTGTGCCCTGCCACTACTTTCCATATCCAGAACAAAGCAAAATTTGAAAAGTTCATTTTTCAAAGTTTACCCTGCCGGGAATCGAACTCGGAAACCCTAGCTAGAACAGAGCTTGGTTTAGAAGTTAGCAGAAGAACAAACTGAGGCGGACAACGACTTTTTTTATATGTTTTTTGAATAAATTTAAATTATTTAATTAAAATATCTTCGAAAGGGATTTCTGCAAAAATGTCGTGTCATTAAAACTATTTACGATTAATGGTATATATATTACTTAAAGTAAGTACAATGAGCATGAATTCCCAAGATATTCCAAACTAATTTACTCCGCCAATTGGAATTCTAAACACTTTCGTTTCAGATAAACTAACGGGCGCAATGCAGTGAGGCGAAATTAAATGCAGCGGACCGAGTGTGTCCGGAGTCCCTAAAATTTAGTGGCATTTAGTGTATGGTGTCGACTGTCGGGGGGGATTTCGGGAGCTCCGGGGATTGTGGACATGCCCACTGCACTGTCCCTGTGACTTATATTGTCAGCTTATTCGACGATATTTGGACTCGTGTTATTTTCACTCGCATTCCTTTTACGTCTCATTTCAGTTTCAGGCTTTAACGTATAGACCATTTATTCTTTACTTATTTTTCACTTTTTTTCACTCCAAAATGTTATTTATTCATTAATAATTTCTAAATTTAATTTTCAATTTACAACAAAATAGACGAGCATTGTAACATCAAAGACAAAAATATCAAGGTATAAAATTTATTGTTCGAAATTGGCTTCTTGAACTTCGTTATGATGATATTTACTTTTTTTTTAAATGTTAAGTTTGTCAGACAGGCTTACGGTCCACTTGATGGTAGGTGGCTACCGTCGCCTAAAACACAAGCAACACCTTTACGCACTATACCGAATACCAGGCGTACGAAGTTGCGGGCTCAGCTAGTAATGAATAAATTAATGAAAATCTATTTTATAAAACTTAAATTAGCTTCTTTTGATGCTGACTTTTTTTTCTGAGTTTCTGATTTTTTTGAATGTTTTCCATTTGTCGTCAGATGCTCCAGTCTGTGCCGAGCGAAAAGACGGCAAACTCTTCGGCGCATTGAAACACGAAACGGTGTCGCTCCACTGTAATGTCGATGCCAACCCTGCCATGGTCACCTTCCACTGGACCTTCAACAATTCCGGGGAGCATACTGAACTCTCTTCTATGTAAGTATAATATAAACATGAGGCTCTTCAAGGCATCTACCTATACTAAAAAGTAAATAAAGTTGAATGGTCTGTTTGTTATTTCAAAATAACTGCTTTTTAATAAATGTGTGTCAAATTATATAAGGTACAAAACAATGTTTTTAAATTGTTGTCTATCTGTTCCGGCTAAATACCGAAACGGCTGTATCAATTTTGACAGGACTTTCACTGGCAGATAGCTAATATCATAAAGAGTAACTAAGGCTATTTTTATTTTAGAAAAATATATAAATAAGCAATGTCTAGTACTCCACGCCCACGCCATAGCGAAGGGTAGCCGAGTTCAGCTAGTATGTAAATAAAGTCTTGCTGTTCTGCACCGCACTAAAAACTCCCTTGGTGCTGCTTATGCCCTGGACTATAATAGCCATCAACCATGAACTAGCTTGTCAGCCTGCCTTCTTAAAATAACAGATGTAACAGTGATACCTACCTTTAAAATTTCCATTGATTGCTTGTTTTCTTACAAGACATTACACATCTCTTGTCTGGTGTGGTTATAATAAAGACAATTATTCCACAAACGATATTAAGAGATACTTACGCATTTTAGCAAAAAATTCAAACATTGATTACAGGCAAAAACTACATGATTACAGACAAATTTCAGTGTTAGACACTGAAATTAGAGTTTTCACTGCCTATTAATAAGATTGAAATAAAATTACGAAAGAGAAGTAAGAAGGTCCCCAAAGGAGAAGAGGTCCCATAAAACCTGTCTCTATCATTTAAATTAAATTAATCAGCTATTATATTGCTTAGAGGAACAGTCCTAATTTTCTTCAAATCGTTCCTCTGGGTTGCTTCGTCTGCTGCTTTTATGAAGTCTGTGCACATTATTGTGATTTGTGTTACGCAAGCCTAATAAGAAAATATTTGTTTTAGGTCATATAATAATCATGGCACAACGTCAACACTTAACTATACCCCGACACACGACATGGAGTATGGCACTTTAGCGTGTTATGGAGAAAATTCAGTAGGAAAACAAAAGGAACCGTGTCTCTTTCAGTTAGTGGCTGCTGGTAAGTGGTTTACAATAAATGTTTATGTTATATTAAAAAGAAAGTTGAACCGCGTGACATTGGAAAAATTGGTTACATTTTAATAGGTGACGAGCCCGTTGGATGAGTAGTTAGGGTGCTTGCCTTAACGCTCTGTTCTAGGGTTGGAATCCCGGCAGGGTTAACTTTGAAAAATGAACTTTTCAAATTTGACTCTGGTCTGGATCTGGAAAGTAGTGGCAGGGCACACTGCGTTTCGCAGTCATTTGGGCAGCCTGTCTGGCGGCAGTGACTGAAATAACAGCACGTGTTTCGGTGAGTGAGTAAGGGATGCCGGAGCCCATTTCTCTATCCCCTTATCCTGAATCCTACTGTAGTCGGCAGTGCACTTGCAACACAGCTTTGGAATTGCTTGTGTTATAGGCGACGGTAGCCACCTACCATCAAGTGGACCGTCAGCCTATCTGCCGATCTTAACGTATAAAAAAAAAGTAAAAATAAATTATGGAGGCATTTACCCAAACAAGGGACCCACAAGCACAAAACTATTATTTTTACAGAGATATATTTACATTTTACATTAGTTTCGTTGTATGAAATTTATGTTTTTTTTTGCGATGTATATTTTGTGGAATAATAAATAAAGCTACTATAATATGTATTATATATAGTAGAGAGATACACAATTAATCATACTATTCCAGGCCGTCCCCTCTCCCTTCAGAACTGTACTGTGGCTAATCAAAGTGTCGACTCTTTGTACGTGGAGTGTGTAGAAAACTATGACGGTGGATTGCCTCAGACATTTCTGATGGAACTTCTCGAGTTGCCGACTTTAGCCGTGAGTATACTTTCTTAATTTTCATGCATATATAATGTTGCATAATATAAGATGGACCTCCCTAATTTTGCCAAGATCCTGTAGGCAGCAGAAAATACGTTGGGTATTGTGTGGAACTTCCGCTTGCTTTCAAATACCTATTTATTTCAAGATGGCGATAAAATCGTGGAACACTTTGACATTTATTGGGTCTCAACTAATACAAATATTTATTCACTTTACTGCCGTAGTTTTGAAATGTATTGAATCTTAGCGATATTCAAACAATACGTTTATGTTTATTTGCTCCATGACCTTAGTTTGGTTCACGGAGTATCAGAAAAACATTCATTTAGGTCATTTTGGGTTATGTCAACTACTCGATAGTTTTGCTAAAGTCCGTTAGCAGATATGAATTACATTATCTCTGGATAATTCTCAATGTCAAATGTCGCCGTAGACATCAATATTACATTAACAGGGTATTGTACGGTCAGTTTCCATTTCATATCTTAATTGCGGCATAAACTGCTTAATACAGACCCCGAGCAAATTACACTGTTCCCATTGAAATCACTAATTTCATCTGATAGTGGATCCAATTATTGCTATCTAGATTAATGGCAACATGGGATAAACACGTGATCACATTTAACTTAATTGATTTAATTAATTTAGTCTCACTCGCTTTACGCAAAGTTCTTTAAGGGTTTTCTACGTTCAATGTTATCCTGTCATTCTTGCCGTCTTATTTTATTTGGCTAACAAACTTTGTGATCTTTGTAAATCGATTTGACAGTTCATAGAAACGTCAAAACTATTATCTAAACTTTTCGGTCTACGGGCCTCTATTACCAGACACGACTTAGATATATTAAAATTAAATTTTAATCTAAGACTTAGATAGATTAAAATTAAATTTTAATCTAATTAATGCCTGTCAAAGATGTGTCCATAAAATTTCTTATGAAACTTATTTTGCTCTTCCATTTGTATGGCTCCTTCAAAAAGCTTCTAAATAATAAAACCAATGCTGTCCACAGGTCAAAATTTGACTATATTTTTTATTGATATCACTAAAGTTAGTCAATAGCTAACAATATTAGTTTCTCAAAATATAAAAGAAAATGGCGATGAACTGGTTTTTTTTTACCCATTCATAATAATTGTGTTATTATTCTCTTCCAATAGGTTCGCTACAATGTTTCTACAAACCGTACGCCTCCATACTTCGAGATCCAAGGTCTTGCGTCAGGAGTCAGTTATAGAATTGATCTTTATGCGATAAATGCTAAAGGCCGAAGCGATGTATCAACGATCGAAACGGTCACTTTAAAGGGACAAGCCAAATTCACTGGTGAGTTTGAATGTTTCTCATCAATTTTGATGCGATGGAGAGTGGAATTCATTTCGATGTTTTGCTAAGATAACGTAATAATCAAAGTAATAATCGAAACATTTCTGTGGGACTAAGGTAATTTCCGTAACTTCCGACCATCGACGACAGAGCTCAATGGACATCTTATAGGGGGCGAGAAATGCCTGGAAACTCGACTAATGGATCCGATATTATAGACTTGGCAATAATAATTATACGAATTATACTTGCCTATCTAGGTACATGTGTAACATACAACAATGCTTTTCTGTAAAGAGAGTCCAAACTTTCTTCTTTAATAGTGATGACGCGATTGAGGTTGGCTCTCACTCTACAGAGCAGGGATTCTCTTCATAACATACCCAACCGATCTCCCCATGGTCTTTGGGGATCTGGTTCTCAGATTTCCCTACGTTAAAAAAAGGGATGCTCTGATAAATAGATAGGGTTCACTGCGTTCTGCAGTTTAAACTGCAGAATAGCTCGTCTGGAGATAGTGACTACACCCTCACAGAAGTTTACAGCGAATACATATAGCCGACAGTTTCCCCTGTAGTTTTTTTTTGTATTTGTTGGTCTACAACCGCTTACCATCAAGCGAAGAGTTCATCAATCAATCTGCCGTCATTTATTATATAAAAACTGGTCATTATTTCTGATCATTATATGACACTCACGTTACACTCCTCGTTACCTGAATGTATGTCAGTTAGATTTGTAACATTCTTAAAACAGTTAAAATTTGTATATTTTTTTTGACCTCACGCAAGATAAGTTTTTTTTAAATGTTTTAAAAGCTTCACCCGAGTGCATAAGTGCTTAGGAATTGGAAGGGAATACTTTGGGAAGCTAAAACTTTGGAAGCAATTTTTTTTTTTCATATTGTAGCTGTTATCCATTTCACTAACTATTTTCGGAACAGCCTACGTACACATGAAATTTAATTAAAATCGGTTTCGGAGATTAGCGTGTACAAACATCGTCCTATCGTGATAAAAATCACTGACGAAAAGCAACAATATTTATTTACAATTAATAAAACCGTTTTTATTAGTAACACACCACCTATCTATTAATTACTACCTGCAGTTATCTGTATTCTAAAAGTTTTTTTTTTTTTTTTGCAAAAAATATAAATATCGCGTGCACTTCGCAATTTGTTAGCAAACACTTTAGTTCGTTGGTTAATTATAATTTTGTGTTGACGTTTTGAGCATGCCTCATATTATTACAGGCCATTTAGCAAATACAACACAATGCATTGAACACAATTTGAATTACGATAAAATTGCCTACGCTTTCGAAGTGCAAAATTTCACGTGGCGCGTTTAAAATTAACGATCCTTTCATTCTAATTCATAAATAATTTTAATACTGATGTTTTGAATGTGTATATTTACTCAAATGTTTATATTTACCCTTATTAAACGTCA
This sequence comes from Bembecia ichneumoniformis, assembly GCA_910589475.2. Taxonomy (NCBI): domain Eukaryota; kingdom Metazoa; phylum Arthropoda; class Insecta; order Lepidoptera; family Sesiidae; genus Bembecia; species Bembecia ichneumoniformis. Next base: position 1,042,007 of record OU342537.1, on the reverse strand, counting down.
AAATGAAAATAATGCACCAAAAAACGAATTTATGACGTCACATTTCACATTTCGCCCTCGGCTTTGCACGGAGTTAAAATTTTCAAAAATCCTTTCATAGCGGATGCTTACGTTATAAAATGAATCTATGTTCCAATTTTCAGCTTTCCAGACTTAGTAGATTTGGCTATGCGTTGATAATCAGTTAGGAGAAACGATTTTATAACTATAGATTTTAGTCGATGTTTATAAGATGTGGTTTTTTTTTTATTGAAAAACATACATACATACTTCTTAATTTATACAAAGAATACTAATATGTTAACTAAGTCAATATCCATATGAATACTATATTATATGTTATATTATATAGTAGCGACCCGCCCCCGGCTTCGCCCGGCGTGCAATTTTTATATGTAAGAACATTCCCCGTTTATCCGTCTTTCCATTAGTGAACACCGAATTAAAATCGGTTTACCCGTTCACGCATGATGACCAAGGGAAATGGGGATTCTATATATATATATATATATATATATATATATATATATACGTTTCCCCTGTGGTGTTTTTTTGTATTTGTTGGTCTACAACCGCTTACCATCAAGCGAAGAGTTTCTTTCTGAGCTAAACTGAGTTTAAATATTTTGTCCAGGTGAAAGCAACACCCTTGGCATGTCTCCGTTCCTCGCCTCCATAGCTGCTATGTCGGCTTTGTTGGCGACTGCAGTGTGTGGGGTGTTGGCAGTATTGTACAGAAGGCACGCATCAAGACATAGACATTTACCTGCAAAACATGCGCCATTAAGGTAAGTTCTCTTACTTAGCATATTTCCTTATTTTACTAATTGAAGTGGCTGTTGACCGTTGCTCTGGCGCTTTTTTGCTCTTACGGTTAAAATAATAACATCTACAGATAGATACCTGTAATGAGGAAATTGAACAAACGATAAATGTGGTCAACTTAAGGAAACAATAAAAAATAAAAATCAATATAACCGAGAACAGCATTGTAATTGATAAAGATAACATCGAATCAGAAAATGCGAAGATCTCTGATATACCTAACGGATTAGTAAGTTGAAGTAGCAATGAACAGGACGAATAGTACAGAAAGTTCTTGAAAAAAGATCACGGCGACAGAGCGCAAGACGATCACCCACAAGATTTACTGATGACTGCGGGTCGACATTGGTCCCGAGCTGATTCTGACAGATCTTTCTAAGAAATTATGTAAGAGACCTATATCCAGCAGTTATATTGAAATGGCTAATAATCCATTGCTAAAAAAGTGCAATGAAAAGAGCCTTCAAGGGAAAAAAATGGAAAAGAAGAAGATTACGGAAATTAAGCACACGAGATTTAATAAAAAGCTTTAGAAGCAGGGCATAACAATATATGAGATGGGCCAATGGGGCTAGGAAAACGGGAAATAGGAATGAACGGAAGAATTACCAGTTTAAAAATAAAAATGCTTAAAACTCAGATGAAATAAAATAATGTATTCAAATTACACAGGTAATTCCTAATCTGCCTGAGGTAAATGCTTAGTTATAGTAATAAATAAAACCTTCATAGTCCAGTCAATCAGAAAATTAATACCGTAAATTGTGCTCTTAAACGTAATAAATTGGTAGCTACTGAACACGAGTATGTCTATCGTCAGTATTTACCCTCTTAAAGAAAACCTTTAAGAGGGCCTTTGTGTACTAGTAAAGAATTCCCAAGCCGATTCTTATCAAAACGCAAGCGTGTTTGTTCTCTGCAAAAAGGAGCCCTTTCGACTTGGCTTCAACTTTCCGAGGTGCATCCGTACCTGCGGCCAATGATGTTGAGCTTCTTGGCATGAGGTTGTGCTCAAATCTCAACTTCGGTACTTCTATCGAGTCCAAAGCCCAAATAGGGGCCAAAAAGTTAGGCATCCTAAATAGAGTGAAGCGATGCTTCACACCTGGAGAGCTCCTCTCTTTATACAAGGCACAAGTCCGATCTCGCTGGAGTATTGCTTTCAATACTCACCTTTGGGATGGCTCACCAAAATACCAACTTGCCGCACTCGACTCGGTGGATCGCAGAGCTAGCAGGCTCATTGGCGATGATACACTAATAAGAACTAAGCTGCAGAGCCTGGCACATAGACGCAAAGTTGCCTGTCTGTGTGCATTCTATAAGATGCACTTCGGACAGTGTGCTCGAGAGCTGCATGAGATCATACCGCCTTCCCCTTTCTTCTATCGGACATACAGACGCACGGCTGGTTACCATCCTCACCTTGTCGAAATCGCTCTAATTCGAACCAAGCGTTTTAAAACATCTTTTGTGATGCGCACTGCTAAGGATTGGAACTCCCTGCCTGCGTCTGTATTTCCGAGCTCATATAACTCAAATCTTTTCAAGGTTCGAGTGAATAGGCACTTTCTGGGTGAGCTCGCTCCATCGTCGGCCTCATCCTTCCTACATAGATAGTTGCTGGTCAAGAGCAAATCCATCTTTAATAAAATAAAAAAAAACTAGACTAATTAATTTCATTCGATATTGATTTTGAATATAATACAGATAAAACTCTTCAAAAATCTTTCTGGAAAAAATTACATTTCATTTAGAATTTAGTTGACAAGCCCGAGTGCCGTTCTATGCATTTTTACCGCCTTAACATATAAAGAGTTTAGTAAAAATATTTGTCAGCAGTGACGCCGTATACGTGGATCGAGCCCCCCACAGCCCCACGCCGGTGAAGCAGGATAGTCAGCAGGACAATCTCTCAGCAGAGAGGGCTGCCAACGAGTGTCGCGGTGGTCGGGGCGCCTTGCTCCACGCGCCAGACCCTCGCGACGCGGATGACGCTGACCCCGACATCATACCTTGTTTATATGGTGAGTCTTCAGATTTTGAGATTAATTTATCACATTTTGGATGCTAGTTTGCTGTTCTTATTGTGAAGAGACTGTCACTGATTTTTCTGGCTTGCTCAGTCTGATCGTCATGATAGTAATAATAATTCTTTTATTTATTTATTGCGTAAAACATGGTATAAAGATAGTAAGATAAGTAGTTATCTTTATACAATTACGCCAGTACTCTAGCGGTTATATGTTTTACCAGAAACTAGTATGCAATAGTTGTCATCAGTTACAAATCAGTATAAATAAAAAAAAATTAGGGAATATGTACATTTTTCAAAATATTTTTATACCCTAGGTTATATAACGATATCATAGCCGTAAAAAAATTAGCGCTGAAAAACAAAAAAATAGCAAATCAGACATATCCGCGCTTGTTGACACTGTCATTATAGACTTTGACGTCACATTCGAACTGACTGTTTCAAGTATTTTGAATTTTCCACTAATTTTTTTGCTTTTTTTAATAATTATTTTCATAACGAAATAAAAATATTTGAAAATATTTACATAGACATAATTATTCTAAAGCAGTAATGATCATAAAAAAATTATTTAACCCTTTTTTGAATTATTCTACATTCTTGAAGTCTTTAAAGTTTATTTATAGAATAGCAATGGATATTTATCTCTGGGGTGTATTTCCAGCACTACTTGGGCCAAGGCTAATTTTGCTCTACTGTCATTTGATCATACCCGTTCCGGCAGGCAGAGCATAATTAGCTCTGACTGATCTTCGCTTGAATCTGTGGTTAGCCTTAGCCGAAGGAGTGCTGGAACACACCGCTGAAGTCTTTAACGGAATAGAAACATCCCTGAGCCAATCAGGACGTTAAAGCCCTACAAAACCTTTATGAGACAAATTGGTTAAAAATTTAGGACGTTCACTAAAGCATATAAGCACCTAACTACTTGAAACGTTTCAATTTGGGTTCAGGCATTTCTGTAGACAATTGTATAGATGATAACTTAGAATAGTATCATCGTAATTGATAGAGGTATGCTTTTTGAAATCATTGAGGATATGGTCCTTGCACATTATCTGACTCTGATGAATAACCCTTGTAATTTTGCTATAACAGAACGAAGGCCGGTGTCAAACGGGTACATGAGCTTGCAGCGTCCTCCGTCTACTGGTAAAATCTCTAAGCTGAGTGCAGACGAGGTCCGTTCGGAGCCGGACGGTGGCGCCTACTACGCGGACTTTAGGAAAAAAGATTATAGGATACCATTAACTAGTGTGAGTATTCATATACGTAAAATTTTCACAATAATAATTTTAAAAAATGTGCCACTTCTGATGATATTATCGTTATATCATAGACATTTTTAATCTGCTCCAACTAGTGAACTATATTATTTCGACGAGTCCAACTGTCCGTCAAGATTTTTGTTGTTTTATTAACTTTCAATAATAATAGATCATCGAAATTTTTTCATAGTTGTTACAGATTAAATGTACTTAATGGTTATTATATTCAAAAAATATTTTTTTGTTTCTATATTCAAAATTATGTCTAAATATTGTTTGTCTAAAGTTCAAAGTAAAATTATATGTAACCTCACTGTTCAGTGTATTGTTCAAAAGGTGACGTCAAATGACGTCACAAGCTGCCATTGCGTTTCGTTTGAGGTGTCATTGGAACTATTTTTAATTATGTTTACATAAGTAGGCGGGAAGGTTGACGTGCACACGTGGCTACCATCGTCGATTACCATCGTCGATTATAGATACTGCTATGAATGTTAGTAGAATTCACATGCTGCTATCTCACGGTGGTATTCTGTAAGGGTGTGGTCACTGCCGCCAGATGGGTTATATTGAGTGATTTACCATTTTATTTTAATATCATGGACTTCTGGTTTTCCTATGTATAATCTATATGTAGAAAACTAATTTCTGTATTTTTTTCTAAATTTTAGGTTCAGTAGTTTCGGAGATAAGGGGGGGGGGATGGTCGGACAGAGGGACACACGAGTGATCCTATAACCGTTATTCAGACGTACGGAATCCTAAACAAAGAGCTTTTTACATTATTTAGTTTTCGGGTTTCTAAAAATGTTACCCTCGTACAGTATGTATATCTATTAAATAATATCTTTGCACATTTCTCCATTGACAAAAATTCAGTCTTTAGACTCTCAAAACCGTATGATAGGCGCGTTTATTGGGCCTTTGAAAATAGTAATACAAGGTAGATAGTACTAGCGTATAGGACTCTAATCCGAACTCAAAGCCGTCGAGAAATTGGCAACGTGCCAATTACTTTCAGCTTGCCACTAACTAACAGGTACAGCGCTTGCCAACTCTTACATAAAATAAGCTTATCGCTGCCTGCGCTGCTGCTTGTAGATGATGTACTACGTTTATTATCCATGTTGGAATCCACGACACAGGTTCCTACCTAAATTATGATAAGTACTCTTAGTTTTAACATTGGTAGCGTTGTGGAAGAGGAATCGTCTGTTTAAGAAAACTAATTCTTTTATAGGTCATTCTTTCATAGGATGAGTGGTTAAGGTGCCTGCCTTAACGCTCCGTTCTAGGGTTCCCGGGTTCCATTCCCGGCTGGGTCAAAATTGAAAATTGAACTTTTCAAATTTGGCTCTTGTCTGGAACTAGAAAGTAGTGGCAGGGCACATTGCGTTTCGCAGTTTCCTCTTACAGAAGACCATCGTGAAATAACAGCACGTGTGCTGTTGTGTTTCGGTGAGTGAGGAAGGGATGCGAGAGCCCATTTCCCTATCCCCTTCTAATCCCTCATCCTTAACCGTACTGTAGTCGGCAGCGCACTTGCATCAGCTTTGGCGTTGCTTGTGTTATAGGCGACGGTAGCCACCTACCCATCAAATGGACCGTCAGTCTGTCTGCCGATTTTAAAGAAATTTAAAAGTGTAAACTTCATTCGAAAGGTTGCTATAGAATGGTTTAAACTCAGGTTTCGTTTTGTAAGCGATAATTGAAGTCTGGATTTAAAACGGTTCAAGGCTATGTTTTATACTCGTATAATATATGTCGCAGATTTCATTGAACTAGTGGAAGTAATATTATTTTGGGATAAAAATAGCCTCAGTTTCTTTCGGATTTTTTTTTTCAAGATGGTCATTAACTTAGCTAAACAGTTTTATAGTAAAAAAAATCTTTAAAAAAGCGTTAAAAGATCACTTTCCAACTCGAACAGCTTACTATTCCATACAACGTAATTCCATGATTACTCATTAATTATTTATTGGTCATAGCAATACATAAAAACATGACATTTCTGAGACATAATATGAAGGTTTGCATCGCAACAAAAAACTGAAATTAATTTTATATCTAGTATATTAATTTGTGCAGAATTTGTGACATTTTCGCAGACATTCTCTTGTAATTACTGTCTAAAATCCAAAAATCTTTTTCCATGGAAACATCCTACCTATAATGTACATACAAATTGGTATGTCAATAGAAAGAAAGCATCTTATAATACCATCAATAAAGCCATAATAGCTGTCATGCTACCATCTATAAAGGTTTTTATAAAATATTGGAATTGCTGTTTTATTGTTTTCGCGAGTTGAATTAGTGGCGTGAACGTGTTGCGTCCCATTCTGTCTTCGGTTATTCGCATTATAAGTTGAGACGGTAGTTCGGTTAGTAAGTTGAGACAAAAAATTCTCCGAAATACCTATTACTGAGTTCCCACGCTCGTACAGCGCCACCTTAACTTGAAAACCAACTCAAATGACTAAAACTGTTTCAATCTGTAATTTTATATAGATAATTACTTCTAATTAATTTTCAAATAAAATAAAGAAAAGAAATTTTACTTGTTTGTATGTTTGTTTGTTTGTTTTGTTTGTAATTATTATTATTTGTTCGTATATTGTTTGCATTAAAGCAATAAAAGTTGCTTTCTTTCTTTCTTTCAAAATTTTAAAAAATGAAATTGTCTGATAAAAAGTTTATCCAACTTTTAGATCGTTGTTGCGAAATCTGTATTTTGAGGAAGGTACAAGAAATAACACAGGTAGTCATTACCGAAGAATTTTTAATTGCGGTTACAAGATCTTGTAAGACAATACTTATTTTAAATTGTGCTCTCGTGTAAATACGTATTCAGATTTTCCAAATCTGAATACGTATTTTTTTACGAATTCGTGAAAAATACGCATTTTGCAGTTTCTAAGACGGAAAGAGTTACAGTGATACAATATTCAATAGTAGCAAACAATAGGGAATATGCGTTACTAGGGAATTGCGGGAAATTCAAAACACTCGTAACGGTCAGTTCGAATGTGACGCCAAAGTCTATGAAATGTCAACAAGCGTGTAGATGTTTGTGATTTTTAACATTTGATTGATATTGTGGACTGTGACGTCACGACAAGCGCGCCAAAAGGGCGGGCGTTTAAAGTGCCCGTAGCTGTTAGTTAATTTTAACTTTTTTTTTGTTACTTAATTTCTATTTTTTGGCGCTGAATATTTTTTACGGTTTTAATCACGCTATAACCTATCGTATGTAAATTAAAAAACAAATGTGCATATTTCCTATTGTTTGCATGTGGCCTTCTCTGAAAATAGAAATTTTCTACTATAGTACCTACTTGTAGAGCAAAACAAGTAGAATCACGTTTCAATTTGTGGCGTATAGCTATGGTAACAGCAAGCTTAGTGAGTGTTAAGTGAGCCTCCCTCAGTTATGCTAAACGGGAGAGGTTGCTTCAACTTAACGCGTGTCATGTTTAAGTGATCAATCAAAAGGAATATATTTATTTCTCACCTTAAAGAATATATTTAAAGCGGCGAAATAATGTAATTTTTTATAAAAAATGTTCATTTAATTTTAAAACAAAACACTTAAATAAATGAACGAATGAAAGTTTTCTCTCCTATTTCTTTCAAATAAAATAGATAATTAAGATTCTTTTAAATTAAAAAAAATATATATTCTATCATACATCATACTGTACGTAAATATAATAAAAAATCACCGTTTTTTTTTTCTTCATGAAAACGTGTTCATGAAAAAACAGCCAAGACAGTTTCCCTGTTTCTACGGTGATTTTAGATTTTTTTATAATGTCCCATTAAAAGAAACACACACAATATAAATTTCGTTATTACATGAATTCAAAGTGATATCAAAGGTTATACTATATCAAGTTTATATTTGTACTCACATAATCTATACCCATTTTTATGTGACAAAAGTTTTATTTAACAAAATATTTAGCACAGTTTCCCAATTTCTCCTGTGATTTATTATTTTATAGATATACTAGCTTTTGCTCGCGACATTGTCCGCGTATCTTTAGAAATTATTGCTCGGTGATAATGTAGCTTTCTATAGGTGAAAGAATTTTTAAAATCGGTCCAGTAGTTTTTGAGTTTAATCATTACAAACTTACTAAAAAGGGTTTGCTCTTGGTCAGTATCTATCCAAGTAGGAAAGATGAGGCCGACGATGAAGCGAGCTAAACATAAATTATTGAAATTATATTGTGTCAGTTTAATAATATATTAACATAAATTATTAAACCAAAAAATACATAGAAAATTGCAATTCGCGTATGTATTTTGACAGTTCATTGGACCTGACGCTACAGTGCTGCCATCTCAATTGGACCGTTTCAGAAAACCCTCATTTGAGTGTTCGGCTCTAGACAATAGAGTTTAAAATACTTTTTTCGCGTACGTTAAGTGACGTCATGTTAAAAAACCCTCATTCTAACAATATGAAAGTTGACAACGAGACTCCCTGAAAAGAGATTGCTATTATTAATTAGAAAATAATAATATTATTTTCTCTTACAGTCGTACCATAGTTTAGGACGAGTGAACAAAGGCGTGAACGCGTGTAGTCCGAGCTCAGCGACGGGCGTGACGTCATCGCTGACCGCACATCGACTGCGGCCCGAAGTTGTCACCACTTCTCATCGCGTACAAGAGAGCTGTATATAGGTTTACAATAAAATTTAAATAGTCCTATAGATAGGCCGTTTAAGGGATTCACTGAGGCAAATGACATTTACTATAGAACTCGCTGGCGGCGGAGACAATTCAACGGGCCTAGAAATGGTGTTTTTTTTGTTTTTACCATTAGAACAATACACACAAAAAAAAAATTTATTAATACAATTTTTTAATCTGATATTAACTTATTAATAGGTACAGGATTCATATGCGCGCAATAAGCCCTTTTCGAGAGAATTTTCAATAAAAGTCAAATTCTTCTTGTGTTCTAACTTTTTTTGTGGAGTTTCTATTACTTTAACGAAAATTCTAATTAATACAATTGGTTCTTCACATGTTTAAGTGTAATATATATTTTTTTCAAAGCAATTGTCTTGTCTATTTCTTGTAACATCTTCATTAAACAATGGATATTTTTAGTATTTAGCGTTTGTCTCCCCCTTAAAAGAGTCTTCGCTCGCGCGGTACAGGGGCGCGGGAGCGACAAGGGGGAGCGAGAGAGGTGTTGTCATACCCCTGCACCCCTGTACCGCGAGGGCGAGGACTAATTGAAACGGTCTATCTATAACTCCATTGTAACTGTATGTTTTTTTAACATCGATTATTTACTAAGCTTATGTGAATTCTGACCCGCTTGCAAAGGCTTAATCTTAAAGAGGGACCTACACTACATATGTATGTTAGAAACATAAGTGTTGGTTAATACAGACTTTTAAAAGGAAATGTTGGATGTTAAAACGAAAGGCTAAACGTATTGTTTTATGAAGAAGTGATATGTAGCTTAATTTATGCTATTTTAAGCCTGATTCGTGTAGCGTGTAGCAGCTGGATTTTTAAATTAATTATTAAATTAAACAAAAGTTCTCGAAAGTTTTTCTACATTTTATTGTTCTACTATAATAAACAAAAACGATTTATGGGCGACAATATTTTTGTTTAAAAAAGTATATTGCAAGTATAATTTCAAAACATAATAAGTCTAAAGTATTCTGTTGCAGTGTTGTTTTTTTTGGTGTTACATACGAAGACATATCTCCTTGGAAATTAATGTAATTAATCGATGTTATAGAAACATTTCTCGAATTTGCTTTAATGTATATAACTCATTATTTAGTATTATCCACTGTGTTCCTTACATAGTTATAAAAAAAATCATATCTTTTTGTCGTGTCGACTTAATAATAATTAAAACAATGTCCATTATTAATTTTGAAAATGTATCACCTACGTACTTACGTAGGCTAATACTATTTACTAAACAAAATTTTTTTTTTGTTAATAAATAGAAAATACATTTTTTTAGAAAATAAAAATTTACTTTTTTGTTTAGTAAATAGTATTGTGACATAATGAATTAACTAATTTTTTACTACTAGGTGCAATGTTAGTGTCATTTTAAAATACTGACTCGTACATGTGATTTCCGCGGCTTATTCTGTTACGTTGCCTTGAATAACGGAAATTTATGTTGTTACATAAAGACACTAACGTTACCGTGTTACTTTTCTAACTTGCATTAAAAATATAAACGGTCACGGTGTTAAAGTCGCACTTTTTGTAAGAGGTTTTCTTTGAAAATTCAATTAGAGACCGAACTGTTAAACTAAAAGCAATTATCAGTTTGATTTGGAATTTGACAAACGTTTTAAAAGTTAAGGCAAACGTTTGAACAGTCTCGCCCTTTGATTGATACCGAGAAAGGTTAGGAAAAGTTATATTGAAACACTTTGTTGATCAGTCTAAAAGAAATTCTACTTTGGGGCCACTGAAACAGCGATAGATAACGAATAATTGATTTAATTTAATTAATTCGATTTTAAACAATCACATTCTGTTTTTGTTTTGTTTTGTTTGTTAGTTTTGTTTAACCAACTGTTCAATACAAATAAAATATATTTAGTAGGTTATTTGTAATACTAGCTGAGCCCGCAAGTTCGTACGCGTGGTATTCGATATAGCACGTAACTTTTTTGTTCGTAAACCGCTTTGAATGAAACAAACATTAAATGTCACGGGAAGTTTGCTACAATACATTGGTAAAATGGGATTCAAATTGGTGAGCCGTTTCTGAGATTAGCGTGCACAAACGTACAGACAAACAGATAAAAATTCTAAAAGCTATTTTTTTGACCTCGGTAACATATGTAAGTGCAACGTGTTTTTTTTTTTTAATCTTTAATATTGTACAGATATGGCTCGTTTACGATTTTATTAAATACGAAATTTTATTGTTGTCGTCAGCAGAAGAGCACTTGTGCTGGCGTCTATTGCGATGATGATTGAATATTTGAGTCTTTGATAATACTGAGGCTACATTACCGTGGGTCGACAATATATCTTTCGTTCCTTTAAGTGTCAAATTAAAGCATTTCGTTCGTATAAAATTGTTTCATTGTCGATATGTATAATATAAATTATTTTTAGTTTAAATGGAAAAGCATTTTTCAAATACTACCAGACTGATTAGACTGTTGTGTCAGCTAACACTATGCAAAATCCAGTGATGAGTTTGAAGTTATAATAAACGTTCAACAAAATTTACGTACAGCATAAATCGCTGATTTAGTGGCCCTCGCTGACGCCTTCGCGGCCACACGCGAAGTGTCATTAAATTGAACAACAATATTTATCTACATTTAACGTCACTGCGACATTACAGTGAGTATCGTAAACTGAACGAGTTTGAAATGATTCAAGCAATTTGACATGTATACTTGAAATGTGAACGTTTTTATTGGTCATTCATTGACTGTTTTGTTTGAAAACCAAGGTGTTTGATAAATCATAGTTATTGATAAACTTCAATTGATTTGATTAAAGTAAAAATATGTGTACCTTCTTATTTCATTCGACATAAAATCCTTAATATAATTCTTGCATACAATTAATTATGAGCTCATGGTTTTTCTACCATTTTTTATATAAAAAAAAAACATGCTTCTGAGAAAAACGCTAACGTGTTGTGAATTATGAAATGTAAAAAATTAATGAATTATTATGCTCAAATATTGTATAATTTTTTTTAAAAATACGAGTTTAAAATTTTCACTAATGTGACAAGCTTTAAAAATCTGCGACAATGTAAAATTGATCATATTATGAAATTAGTTTCTTTAATTTTCTGCAGATAAAATGAAAAGATTACTAAAAATAACTAATTTCACACCTGTGTCGAAATTAATTAAAAATTAAATATTTTATAAGTATTACAAACTAATAATAAATCGTAATTAACGTGAATTCACAGACTTTTCTAACCAAATGTATTTATGTAAATATTTTGTGTAAATATAACTTGTAACAAATATTAAAACGTCTAGTCTAACTTAGGTCTAACGGTGCTAAGACTTGTATAGTATTAAAAAAACTAGGTTAATATTCATATGCCGCTGCTCATACTAAGTATGAGATGTGAACTATTGTTGATACATTCATTAAATCCTTTCTTGTAAATGTTTCCAAATAAAATTGTAAACTATAAATGACAGGTGTTGTTTTATTCGCTTTTTGCGACCTGCATCAAAAATTTACTAACTGTGTGTATATAAAGCATAAAGTGTATAAATACATAAGGGACAAAGCCCTGGCCTCGAAACCCATTCATTCCACCCAGCACGCCTATCAGAAGGGAAGGTCCACAGAGACGGCCTTGATCCAACTAGCTGACAGGGCGGAAAGGGCTTTGGATGATAAACAGATAGCTCTGTGTGCATTTTTGGATATAGAAGGCGCATTTGATAATACTCCCACCGACACGTTAGTGAGGGGACTACAAAACAAAAATGTGGACCCGACTACAGTTAGGTGGGTAAAGGCCATGCTATCCAAACGTAAAGCGAAGGTCAAACTACACGATACCTCGCTCACTGTAGTAACTACAAGAGGATGCCCGCAGGGCGGTGTTCTATCGCCACTGCTTTGGACTCTTGCAGTTGATCAACTTCTGTACAGGCTGGCAGAACACAGGATCGATGCCCTAGGTTATGCTGATGACCTAGTGGTGATCATAAGAGGCTTCTGCCAAAGCACAATTTCGGCCCTGTTACAGAAAGCTTTAAACATCATTTGCGAATGGTGCACAGCAAATGAACTGTTAGTCAACGGTGATAAAACCGCTATAGTACCGTTTACCAAAAAGAGGTTACTGGACAAATTAAAGCCACCTCTAGTAAATGGTAAACGAGTTGAATTTTCCTCAGAGGTCAAATATCTGGGAGTTACTTTCGACCAGAGACTAACGTGGAATACACACATTGGAAATGTGATAAATAAGGCTAAGGCAGCCTTATTTATCAGTCGTCGAATGGTAGGGAAGAGCTGGGGCCCGTGTCCAAAGCTCACCCTCTGGCTGTACACTGCTATTGTGAGGCCGATGATCGCATACGCCTCTATAGTATGGTATAAAAAAGCCAACCAGAAAACGACCATCGACAAGCTTAATGGCTTACAGCGTTTGGCATGTCTGATGATAACAGGAGCCATGTCGAGTTCCCCCGGAGCATCTCTGGAGGCTATCCTGGGCTTACCGCCTCTAAATCTATTTTTAGAGAAGGAGGCGAGAACCAGCATGCACAGAATGATGAATCGGGGTAAACACAATTGGCTGTCCAAGGTACTCAGAGCTCTAGAAGACTCAGTACTAAGGGATCCTATCTTAGGCATGCCTACTGATACAATGGTACCACAGTACATAGAAGCAAAGTATTATACTGTGGAGCTACTCTCAAGAGAAAACTGGTCAAATAATAAGATCTCTTGGGAGGAAGGTAGCCTTTCTTGGTATGCTGATGGGTCCAAATCAGGACCTGGAGTGTATGGCGGTGACCAGGACTACAGGACCAGTGTAAACTTGGGACAATACGCCAGCATCTTCCAAGCAGAGGTCTTCGCCATCTTAGAATGCGCGGAAATCAACCTGCAAAGAAACTACGTCAACCGTGTAATTTACATTCACTCAGATAGTCAGGCTGCACTTCAGGCACTGGACTCAGACTCTACAGTCTCAAAGCTGGTGCGAAACTGTGTAGACTACTTAAATACCTTAGGGCGCAAGAACAAAGTGGTCCTAAGATGGGTACCTGGCCATATGGGGATCGAAGGCAATGAACTGGCCGACGAACTGGCTCGTGTAGGCGCAAAAGGTAGGTTAATAGGTCCTGAACCTATGTGCGGACTACCAAATAGCCTAGCTCGCTGGACCATATGGAATCAGTGCTTTATTAAATCTTACAAACGCTGGACTGACTTGCCAGGTTTGAACCATTCCAAAGCGCTCATTAAAGCCTATAGTCGAAACGCAACAAATCAGGCTATGTCGCTTAGCAGGAGCAATTTGTGTATGCTATCTAGGGCGCTAACGGGGCACTGCCGCCTCAATAGGCACCTTAAAGTAATGGGGCTCACTAGTACGGGAGAGTGTCGCTTCTGCCATGAGGCAGAAGAAACACCAATGCATATCCTGTGCGAGTGTGGCCCTCTGATGCACAAGCGCAGTCACATCCTAGGAAGCCACACAATGGCTTGTGAAGATGTGAAGAATGCCTCTATCAAAAAAGTACTACAGTTCCTTAACGTGGTAGGTATAGGTAGAGAGCTTTAGTTCACGTGGCGATCACAATATTTCAGCAATGGACGACGTGATACTGGTACTCTAGCAGACAGAAATAGCCACTAAGACAAGATAAAGATAAAAAAAGATAAAGTATAAAAAGCAAAGACATGATGAACATTGTTGCGCTTATATGTTAACGCTGGTATTATTTTCCTAGAGTATTATTTTCTTCTGTCTCAGAGACAGTCCGGCACAAGTCCGATCTTACATGGAGTATTGCTGTCACCTTTGGGATGGCTCAGAAAAATACCAATTTGCCGCACTCGACTCGGTGGATTGCAGAGCTAGGAGGCTCATTGGCGATGATACACTAATAAGAACTAAGCTGCAGAGCCTTCTTATCTGTGTGTATTCTATAAGATGTACTTCGGAGAGTGTGCTCGAGAGCTGCATGAGATCATACCGCCTTCCCCTTTCTTCTATCGGACATGCAGACGTACGGCTGGTTACCATCCTCACCTTGTCGAAATCCCTCTAATTCGGACCAAGCGCTTTAAAACATCTTTTGTGATGCGCACTGCTAAGGATTGGAACTCCCTGCCGGCGTCTGTATTTCCGAGCTCATATAACCCAAATCTTTTCAAGGTTCTGGGTGAGCCCGTTCCATCGTCGGCCTCATCCTTCCTACATGGATAGGCTGGTCTTTAGCAAACCCATATTTAATAAAAAAAAAAAGGAATGAGACCGCGGCGTGCAGCTAGTGAAATTTAGACTTCAAAGAATTGTAAAAGCAACGAAAAGTTAAGACATCCGCCGACGCAGTTTGTTCGAAGTAATCGGAGATTTTGTCAATGTTGTTTGTTTATAACTTTTAATTGAGAGTGAATCATTAGCGACACAAAATCACGACACTAATTGATCAATGTGTAATTGGATAACATCAGAAACGTAATATCCATTGGAGAAAACAGTGGATAATTGGCAAATGGAAATAAAAAATGATTGCTTGTAACTTTAATTCTCAACGCTTCAAAAAGATACTGCTATATTTTCATTTCATTCATTCATTTCATTTCATTTTCTATCGTCTACACTATGGAGAGTGTGCATATATATTGTACGATTTAATCCAACCGGAACCGTTCCACTTGCGGACCACTAGACGTGGGCAGGGGTTCCATCCCTTCGTGGTCGATGTACCTCGATCACGAACAAAGCGTTTCAGTTCCACCTTCTTTGTTCGAACTGCTAAGGAGTGGAACTCATTGCCTGCGTCTGTGTTCCCACAGAACTACAACCTCGGGGTCTTCAAAACTAGGGTAAATGGTCCACCTTCGGCCACATCTGCACCTCACATCAGGTGAGATAGTGGTCAAGCGCTACCTCGATTTCATAAAAAAAAAAAAAAAAAAATTTAAAAAAAAAATTATATTACAAAACAATTTTAATAATCCTCGGGATTAATAAGTGGGACATAATCTTTATGATTCAACAGAACCGTGGCAGCTTGTAAAGCATATATCGACGGTCCCTACGTAAACCATCGAAAATGATTTTTGACACTTTTCACCAGTGGCTCTAGCATGAGTTTACGATACTACACTCGCTAGCGAGAGCGTAAAACATTTATATGGAAAATTGATAATTTGACATTGACAGTTCACGATTTCCCATACAAAAGTTTTACGTTCTCGCTAGCGAGTGTAGTATTGGTGTAGTATCGTAAACTCATACTAGAGCCTCAGAGCGTTTTAAAGTTTGTTTGTGGTATATTACTTAAATAAAAAGATTTACATTCAAATTTCGAGATCCGTGACAATAAAAAAAGTTAATATCTTTGTACAGATATGTTTGTTTATGAAATTTTTCTATGGTTTTATAGAAAATTGAGTTTCTATTGATTACGTTGTAAAAAAAAAACAATGTTTACCATCGAGACTGCCACTTTCGATTGTTAACCCTGGGAATTATTTTGAAAAGTAAAAACGAAACTTGCAATTTCGATTTCATACGTCGGATATTACTAAAATATTTAAGGCTGTAAATAAATGTATTAATATATACACCTCACCTACGCCCGGGTAAATACGGGAAACTTGATTTTCTTAATTACTTGAATTACGATGAATTACTTTACAAATTACATTTACTTTCGATGTTTTACATATTAAATTTCTGTTACAAAAAAAATACAACTTAATGTCTTTTTCAGGATATAAAATATAGCGTTAAAGAAACCAATTCAATGAATAAAAAAAATAGCAATTTTGAGTTTCGATTATTTACGTAGGGGCCGTCGATATGTACTTTTGGATGGTATCTATTTCCTGATCATACGATACAACAGCTTAGCCAGAAAATATGTATTATCATAGATAAAATACTACTTAACCAGTATAGATGGTCAACTTCCATATAACGATCTGAAGCCAATTTCATATTGGGATTTCCACTCCCTAGATGTCACTAAGAGTCTCGAATTTAACATTAATGTGTATTTTGTTAAAAATTATAACCAACAAATTCAATCACGCAGTTATAGTACCTTATTATCGTGGTAATAACTAGAGGGCGACGTTGCTGAGAGGTACTTTTATCATTAATCTGTGACTTTTATGTATGATATTATTGCCCTATTTTTTAGAACAGAACCCATACGGCCCTTTTATCGTTGTTCGTGCCCACTTTTTTATATTTTAAATAAATTTTAGTAGTGCCATCTCTTGTACATGAGAATTGACTGAATGGTCGACTGCAGCGACTCTAACGGATTTTTAATGACAACAAATAAGCGACAAACTACACAGGCGGCATCTAGATATAAGCGAAATTGGATAGGGTACGGATTCAATGTACGTGAGTGACCATCTATACTGGTTAAGTAGTATTTTATCTATGGTATTATTAATTTACGGCGAATCTTCTGTAAGGCGATGGTAATCATTCTTTTAATAATTCTTTTAATAATAATTATTCTTTTTACTTAGTTTGCTGACTATTTGTTATTCTATTTAAACTGAATCGTAATGGAATAGATATTTTGTTTATCCGTTTAATGAATTGTTTGTTTAAATGTGAACTTTGGAAATGAGTAAACACTGACTAATTGGAATTCATTTAATTGGGTCTCGATGTAATCTTTTCGTCAACATATTTTCCTTGATAATTGTTACAATAAAAAGGTGATGAATTATCAGCTCTTGTTGTCGAATACGGAAAATAGTCAACATAATTTCAGGATATGTAGTAGAATTTCAGGAGGGCTGTAATTTGAATTCCTTCTTGGTTTTCGAGCAATTATACGCCAAGCAATTATAAAAGTGGATTGTATTTTTCGTTGGCGGTAGTAATCAAAGGACGAGGAAATGCAGGAAAATCTGTCACCTACCTCGTGAATCACCAGGTCCTCCAGCGGCGAAGACTGCAACGGGCCCGTCACCACAGAGTCCAGAAGTTCCGCCACTTCCATGATTACACTCGCGGAGCGGGAAACGTAACCAAATAGATAAACTAAAGCATATTGTCTGATAACATTAGCAGATGAAATAAATTCAAACCTATGAATTTAGATAAGTCTACGCGTGTTATTGTTGCGATGTTTTAGCCGGTTACGCGGCTTGCGGTAGTAACGGACTTGTGGAATAGGTATGTGGTGGGAGTGAGACAGCACATACCACAGCGAACTACTATTAGTTAATTTAATTTGAAAATTGGCGTCAACAGATTTATTGTTTTTAATTTAGTTTAATTCGGAAATATTAACGCCCAGGGTGTCTTTTGTGTTTTTGAGTACGAGTTGTGGCTACCAGTCTGCACCTACTAACACTGTCAAAACACAAAATGACTATTTTAGATAATGCATAGCATATGTTTTGTGTCCTTTTGGAGACCAAACAAATTTGAAGGGGAGTAAAAGGGGTGCAGGGTAAAAAAAGAGCCAAAAAAACAACAAAACATATTCTGTTGATTCACGATAATCTCCAATTGACAATAGGTATGGACGTTTGATACTGGGGCTGTGTGGATGTGGATACACATAAGACATGATGACTTATGTGTATACTGGTATCTTTCTTGTATACCAGTACTTATCGCTATAAGATACTCCGTCTAGTCTAGAGTCTAGTCTAAGTCTATTGTTTGTCACGAATGAGACCGATTCATGTTCGATACTGTCTCGAACTGCTTTCGTTGTAGCACTTAGATTCATTTTACTATCTGTTTTTAATGATAATATTGTAATTTTTGTTATAAAATGAGCATAACATATTTTTTATGCTTTACATTAATGTCAGCGCCATCTACTGGTGCTTGATTTGGTTGCACTCATTATAATGCTTCCCTACAGAGTCAGAGACTTTGTTTTATTATGTCAGAGATTTACAACACAACTTTATGTTTTTTCATCTTTAAGTGTCTATAAAATTCGTGAAATAGGTACTTTAATTTTTAACTCGGCCTTGTTACTGGTTTTGCTTGTGTCTTATTTTGGATTTCAAGGATACAATTTCACATAAGCGGCTTTAGACGACTTACTTTCCCAAGGAGGATCAGTCATGCTACCATCAAAGAATTATTTGAGACTTGTATTATTAAAGTAACTATGTGATAGACCAGTTTAGCACCAGTAAGGCGCACTCGTCGATCACGAAATTATTTTAAAAGATCACTCTGAATGTTTCTGGAACTGGCAATAAATATTAAATTACAATATTTGAAAATAGAACTTTTTAACTGAACACTGAAGTTGGTTTTCCTGTCATGTGTTGTTTGATTGTGGTGTCATTTTAAAACTACGATCGTATGATCGTATTGTGATTGTAATTCTACAACTCAGCAAAATTTCCTGAGTTTCCAACTGCTTTTGTGATAAAGCACCTAGCAAGACAACGACTTATATCTGCTTAGCAGAAGTCCAACAGGGTCAGGTTAATTACAGCGGCGATCCAATGCTGTCAACGACAAGAACACAGATCCTTCTAATCCATATGATGGAAATAGATAGACATGTGACATTAGTCAGGAAAATTCAATCTTACACAAACATGTTCCTTAAAGTTTTATGGGGATCCAATAAACGATATATTATTTTTGGCTTCAAATTGTATTTTTTTTTTAGTTTACTCCCGGTACGGAAATTTTATGAGGAGTAAAATTAAAAAAAAAAAAGCGTTACGTTTTATGTCACTTTGACATTTGTGCGACAGTTGACGCATGTATTTGTTTCCTAATTCTTTTTTCTGGACTTATAAAAGAAAACGTCGAAATCTTGTAACTATGAAAAGTGTAGTCCGCACTTTTCATACAAGATCTGGCGTCTAAAAATGAATTATTTAAACTTATCTGTGTATACCGAACGTAACTAAAATAACTTTTGTTGGAACACGTGACGTCTGAGTATGCGGAATAATTAGGTATTCAGTTATCTATTGACACCAGGAAAATTTTATATATTTAATTTTATACGTTTAAAGGAGTAAACTCTAGTCGTGCGTCGGAGCTGACACACTTTTTTCCATTTAAGAGGGATGTCAACTTTCCCCTCTTACTCAATTTTCCCTTACCCTTTCCCCTTGCATGCCCTCTTGCAGTGATTGTATTTATAAGCACACTTTTTCGTTAAAAATGAACAATGCAAAATAAAAATATTTTATCTGTTCAAAATTAAATTCCTGTTACAATTTAGTTAAAACATTTTGACAATTCCCAATTTAAAAGAAAAATAAAAACAACGATTACATTTTCAAATTCAATAAAATATTTGGCCATCATATTAATAAATGAATTGAACATACAGAAATTACAATTGAAAATAGTTGGATAAAACGTAAAGTAAAATGTTATTAGCAGAATTCTTGGAATTTCGAAACGTGATTACTCTCAGTCGGGATTGATTGATTGCTTCTATTTTATGTGGTGGATAAAAGAGATTTATTAAAATACGGTAATATAAAAAACATATAAATACAATGTTTACTAATTGAAGACCTAGCGCTTTGAATTCTTATCGACATTGGATTGTGAAATATCTAGTTCGTTATTGGTTGGGTCTTAAATTTTATCTATTCTCTCAACGGGGGTAGAAATTATCTTTTTATTCATGGCTTTACAACAAACATCAATTTGTTAATACTTAATGGTATGTATACTTAAGGACGTAATTACATTTTTGACGCGCTCGAATTCAGCTAACTGCGCCAGCATATTACAGCAAAGTGCCCACACACACATTGAAGCCGCACGGTGTACTTTGGAATTTGGTCGTTCTAATTATTTAGAAAAAAAGGCGATACACCCGTACTTCCATGACTGCGTCTGAGCGGGGAATGGCGAACGAAACCTACGGCGAAAGAGGTCGCAGTGCGATCCCTTAGAAAAATGTATGGAGAAAATATAGTGCGTTTTTTAGTGTCTATTCTTTCTCAGAAACGAAAAAGTAATTTATTTGAGTACAAAATAATAAGCTAAACGTATAGAAGACTGTATAAGCTACAATTTCTTATTATTTTTATGTTAAAATATGCAGCGGATTTAGCTATTTATGTACCTATCCAGACACAATTTTTCGATATTTTTAGCGATTCTTGCGATGTTAAAAATGTATTTATGTGAAAATTTTGTATTGGGCTGTCCAGTTTTTATTAGCTATCTTTAGGGATGAATACATTACCTTTTATTTTATACCATGGTATCTCTACAGTTGTACCGGTACCGGTGTACCGGTAAATGGTAACGAAAAACCATTGATATTTGTGAATACGTCCTTAATATACTATTAAGTATTAACAAATAAACGCGACTTTGTTTTTCGATCCATTTTCTTATTAAAACTCTCATAGAAATATGTTAATTTATCTATGAAAATAATTAACTTTGAGCATTTCTTTTAAATACGGGTTTGAAGCAGTCTGCGACGTTATTTGTTATTGCCAGTGAACTCTATGGTTCCGGCTTACTTAATCAAAATTTAAGTATTTAATTTATGAAAACTTAATATAAAAATAGCATATCTAGAATATACTATAAATAAGAGAAACATGTACTAAAATCTACTTGGGACGAATAATCCAACTTCTAGAAGGAGGTTAATCGTCGAATCCAGCTCCAATGGGCAGCGTTCGGGAAGATACGATACATCTCGTCCAAAATTCCTCAGTGTCTTAAAACAAAAGTTTTCGACCAGTGATGACATAAGGCGCTGAAACGTGGTCTCTAACTATGGTCCTCGTAAGAAAGCTCAACGTCCGCCCAACGAGCTATGGAGAGAGTTACACTGCAAGATCTAATCAGGAATGAGGAGATTTGTAGACAAACGAAAGTTACCGACATAACCCCGAGGATTAGTAAGTTGAAAAGGCAGTGGGCAGGAAACATAGTACGGAGATCCTTGGGCCGTTGGGCGCCGGAAGGTTCTTGAGTGGAGGCCACGGACCGGCCAGCGCAGCGTAGGACGTCCATCCACAAGGTAGACAGACGACCTGATAAGGGCCGTGGGTCGACGGTGGATCCAGGCTGCTTCTGATCGGTCCTTTTGAAAGCCTTTGTCTAGCAGTGGTCGTCCTACGGCCTAGATGATGATGTAGTAAAATACAATTTCTTGGTTACTGGTTACTTGATTTTGGTTACTTTATGTACAAAATTTACTAGAAAGCTGATTTTAATCTTTTAAATACGCCATGATTATTTGTTGGTTTATTTAATTAATAAAAAAAATATTCCCCCAAGCTTGAAAATTATTAAGGAAAAATTGGAATCTGATTTTATTTGGTTTTTTTAATTAAAGATGGGTTTTCTCTCGACCAGTATCTATCCATGTAGGAAGAATGAGGTCGAGCTCATCTTCTGGGTGAGGTTGAGAATGAGGTTCGAACCTTGAAAAGATTTGGGTTGTACCTATAAGTTCGGAAATTGGAATATGTACGTAGCGTCACTAGATTGCTTTCCTTGAATCGCGACTAACATATTACACCATATAAGAGATTCTATTAAAATGTTTCTAGTATTTACATAAATTACTAAAATAAAGCAAATTTATAACTACATTTCATCTTTTAGTGTCGGAACACTTATTTTTTTATCGATTGTTTCCATATAACCCAGTATATCATATTTCACATCATGACGCAGTATTTTTAACACCGTCATCGTTTTATAAACCTTCGAAACTCGGTGAGCAAAGGCCGTGAGAATGATGAGCTTTGATGGAGATAACACGGTACTAGTTGCAAGTCATTCATGTTGAAACTGCTTGCAACAAATGCTGTAGCAATTTCAAATCTCTCCCTTTCAAAATACATTCCAAATTGGTTGAAGCTTATTGCTCGAGCTACTGTGTGGATTCGAATTCGACTCAATTTGCTTTCATTAACACCAATGTATTATATCAGACTCAAAAATGGAAAAATTGAAATAAAAAATGTTGGTGAGGTATGTTTAAACTTTTCTAACATAATACCACCGTAAAATAATAGCAGGTATGTATAGAACCTTAAGTTGTAACTGGATGTGGCTTTGTGAAATAAATGCTAGCTAACAAAGTTGTCGGTGACATATCGTGTTATCTATTCTTTTGAAAATATAATTTGTCTTGTCTTGTCTTTCTTTTATGTTAAGATCGGCAGACAGGCTGACAGTCCACTTGATTGTAGGTGGCCACCGTCGCCTATAATACAAGCAACGCCAAAGCTACTGCAAGTGCTCCGCCGCCTACAGTAGGATTAAGGATAAGGGATTAGGAGGGAATAGGGAAATGGGCTCTGGCATCCCTTACTCACTCACCGAAACACAACAGCACACGTGCTGTTATTTCACGGTGGTCTTCTGTAAGGGGGTGGTTACTGCCGTCAGACGGGCTGCCCAAACGACTGCGAAACGCAGTGTGCCCTGCCACTACTAAATAGCGTCATGCGTTTTTTATGTTTCGGTGAGTGATTTAAAGCTATGCCCTTTCTTCTATCCCCTTATTATCCTGTTTGCTGATCTCATAGTAACAATTCCAAATTATTTTTCTATTTACTGAGAAAATAAGGCGAAAAGAAGTCGGGATAACACACAAAGTTCTGATCAAATATCTCCCGAGGCTGAAAGACAAAGTCTGAAAAGAACCTAGGTACTCGTTTCAGACCCTAACTTCCATGAACCATCACACTTTCTTGGACAAAGACAGCTTCCTGGATGTCGAGATGCTTCCACGCAGCAATCTAATGCTAACTTCTTTGGGCTTGGTGCTTTGTTGTTGTGCTTTGGGTTCCTCAAATTTAATTACATTAGTTAAATTGCCTTACGTTAGTCAATTAAGTTATTAGTTACATTAGTTAATTACCTTAGTTGTCTTTGACTATTTGGCTCCTACGATACAAGCTATGCTTAGTGTAGGGGTCAAAACCTAATCTATATGTAATTAGTGCGGAAATAAATATTTATTATTATTCATTTATTTATTTATTTTCTTAATTTTTTATTTAAATATTACATAAATAACAGTACAACAATTGCTAAATTAATGATAAAAATAATAAAAAATACAACGGTGATTTAGTGAGAACACGGCGAGGCTCCGGAATCTACACAAACTTAGGAGTTTGGGTAGAATATCTCCTCCAGAGTGACTGAATCGGGTATTGTGCCCATAACGCTCGCCGCGTTCCCTCTCTGTATAGCCAAACTAATGCGTTGCCTTAAATAATTACATGAAAATTTATTGCCGGATACTTTAATTAATTGTTTGCCAAGTGTTTTAATGAAAAATTTGGATTCTTCGCACCAAGGGCCGAAAGTTTCAACGGCGAAAGGGATGAAATTATAATTTTGAGATTTTATAAAGTTATATTTTTTTGTTTTTAAACGAGCTGCTGATTCAGCCGCCGAACCTGGTTCCTTGGCAGAGAAGGCAACATGTGAGGGAGCAAGGGTGTCGACGCATGTAGCATCCCAGACGAGAGCCTTTCCCTCAGACCAGGGTATTAAGGTCATCCCATCTGGACGCTTACCGTCGTCCCTGGACAGATTGGGCTCGAGGATGGCGGGGACGCCTGCTGTAGATAGTGCTTTTTTTATTATGTCATTTATCATTGAATGGCGTGGAAAGCGACCGGCACTTCTTTTGCAATGTAAACCATGACGACCGTTTGAAAGAACGCTGTTTCCGCAGAGGCAGGTATGTGGCTGCACAACAGAACAGCCTAAGCGCAGAGCCACTGAAATACGCATGGTATTGTTATCCAGAAGAGTTGACATTTGTCTAGAAGGTAGAGTGTTAAGCCAAGCACCAGATTCGTATGTGCACGCAGCTTTAAATCGTGCCTCCTCGTCAACCGTGTCAAATGTTAAATTTGATATAATTCTATTTACGTTTTGTTGGTCCCAAAACTTCTGAAAAATTCTAGAATTTGGCATTGGCTCAACGCTATTTGGACAGAGGTCCTCCCATAATGCCTTGGCAGCTGGCAGATGGCTTATCTCAAGCTTGTCCCCAGAAGAGGGTAATATGATAGACACAAGCTCAGAAACACCATATGCTGATGCCAAGAAAGCAGGTAGTATTAAATCGGCAACACGTCGGATGCCAAGACCTCCATGGCGAATTGGAAGAGAGGCCTGTAAATATTGTGAATTATTAATTTTTATGTTGAATATTGACTCTAATATTTTTTTGATTCCATTGTCAAAATTAAACACGAAATCAGGAAAAAACCACAAAGGTGTTGTTCTAATAATATAGGTTAGTTTTGGAATTGAGAAACAATTTTTTAGAATTAAGTATGCTACGTGAGAATTAATAGTTTTCAATCTGTCAAGTAGTAATTTTAAATTTTCTTCCTTTTTTTTTAAAAGTAAAGGACCAGCAGCTATGTTAACGGGAGCACCGAGCAGAGACAAGTCTGTTACAATGCGAATACTTGGCAAGGCTTTTTCGACTCTGGTAAAAGTGTCATTATCATAAGTGGAACAAAAATAAATTTCACATTTTTCTGCATTGACTTCAAGACCCATTTTATAAAGTTCTGTTTTTAAAGTTAATAGGTCTGAAATAACTGAATCGGCATCACCAGCTAGAGTGCCGTCATCAAGGTACCAAATATTTAGTTCAGATTTGAGATTTTCGATAGTTGAGTGGATTCCTAAGCTAAAAATTAATGGACCAAGAGGGTCTCCTTGTTGAGCGCCAACTCTTGACATGATAGTATGCTTCCCAAAAAATAAATACGAATCAGCTGAATAACACTGCCACATAAAAGCATAGATAGCGGGCATTTTCTCTTTAACAGCTGAAAGAAAAACATCCCTTTCGATGGAGTTGAAAGCGTTTTTAAGATCTATTTTTATAAGAATTTTGTTCGTGGAATTGTTTACATCAATAAAAGTCCGAACTGAGTGTATAGCAGCCTCACATCCACGAGGAGTGGCAAAGCCGACTTGTGTTGGTTGAAGGTATCTGGCAGCCGCTGAATCTCTCGTTATCGTGCAGACTAGTTTACCGACGAGTCGCCGAATTACATTACCAACAGCGATCGGGCGAATTCCGCCATCCTTCTTATAAAGCGCACAGAGTGATGCACCATAAAGATATTGGCATGCTTCGACGTGAACACTACCGGACAGCATAAAATTGCATAATTTAGTAATTTGGAATAAGAGCCGTCGGCCAGCGTCCCCACTGGAAAAACCAATCAAGTCTTTTAAATGTTGTGGTCGCATACCGTCCAATCCTGAAGCCGAACCCTGAGGAAAACTTGCAATTCCATTCAAAACTTTTTCTTCAGAGACTTCGAGACAGTCATTAGGAGATGAAGGTTCCTCTGGCAAGCATAAAGGACGAGAAGGTGATGGATGCTTATGTCTGAGCAAAGTTAAGACAGCATTGTCGCATGGCGCCAGATCAGCGGAAGACGACAGTAGACGAACAGCTCCCCAAATATCACCCTCGCCAACTTTTGCTTCTACTCTGGTGGAAATGCTTGATGAAGTTTTCTGTTGAACAATGGTAGGCTCATAAGAGTTTTTCTTCAAGTTTTCTCTAATATGTTGAACCAATGAAATATTTTTGGTCCTCGGTGGAATTTGTAAATTTATGTAAGCAAAGCATAATAAATCTTCCCAAGATTTTAAATCATTTTTTGAAATGCAGCGTATGATTATGTCACACAATTTGTCGGCTACTAAAATACGTACACCTTTGGGTATGCGGCGTAGCACGCGAACCTCTGTTTTTAAATAAGCTATTTTTTCCGATAAAGTTTGAGTTGTTGTCGTCTTAGAAGCGCTGGAGCATGCTGGAGTGCTAGCGTAATGGGAACGGCTGGAAGTATTCACGGTGGATTTTACAAGGTGACACCTTGAGAGGTGGATGTTGAGAGTATATAAAAATAATAAATATTATAAAAAACTTAAAATTAGGTGTCCACTAATAGCGGGGCAAGGCCCAAGCTACCGGTGGTTAGGGCTGCAGAGTGAGGAACCTCCTGACAATTCGTGCCGTGTCAAGAAGTACCGCCTTCTGTATCTGTCCCTTGATCCAGCCATCTAGCGAGAGCCTCTTAAGATGTTGGTCGAGGCTCTTCGCTATAAGACCGTTCGCCGAGACGACTATCGGGACGATAATTGTCGAATCGACGTTCCACATGGCGGTCACCTCGTGAGCCAAGTCGATGTATTTGGTAAGTTTTTCTTTTTCGGCTTTCACGAGGTTTTCGTCATGCGGAACAGCGATGTCGACAAGCATCGTCCGGCGCTGGGATCGGTCAATAACCACGATGTCAGGCTTATTGGCGACAATAGTCCTGTCCGTGATTATGGAGCGATCCCAGTAGAGCGTAGCATGACCATTTTCGAGAACGGGCGCAGGCACGTACTTGTAGTACGGCACCTCAGACTCGATAAGACCGTATCGAATGGCAAGTTGCTGATGAATGATCCTGGCTACTTGGTTGTGTCTGTGCAAATACTCGCCGTTAGAAAGATGAACACAGCATTATTATTATTATTATTATTATTATTAATCTTCATTATGAGGCCATCTATTGGGGCTCCACGGCTTCTCTTGCATATCCAGTGTCATAGAAGTTTTTATTTACCTATATATTAGACTATAAGTATTTTTTCCATCACTGTACTCATAATTAGCATTTTTTTTTGAGGTCTCTGCTACAAGACTGGGCAATTTGATCATGTCTTTTTTAACTAAATTTAATTAATTAATTAATTAGTTGTTACTTATAATTATAAATCTATACATATAGTAAAATCGTAAACGAGCCGTGTCTGAAAAAAAAAACATTTTGTACACGTTGTACTTATGTTACCGAAGTAAAAAAAAAATAGTTTTTAGAATGTTCGTCTGTGCGTTTGTGCACGCTAATCTAAGAAACGGCTTAACCGATTTGAATACGGTTTTCAGTGATGTATTGTAGCAAGCTTCCCGTAACATTTAATGTTTGTTTTATTCCAATCGGTTTACAAACAGAAAAGTTATGAGCTGTACCGAATACCACGTACGAAGTTGCGGACTCAACTAGTTTATAATATGAGCAAACGAGCTTTACCATTCCTATAGACCTACGTGCCATATAGACGTAGTGACGGTGTAATTAACCAAAAATCAATTTGAAATTAATTTGTATCCGCCTCAAAAGCGTGTAAAACGTAAATTAATAACGTTTGTTGATCAATTAATATAGAAATTGTAACGTCATCGCGGCACACGCAATTAATCAAAGAATTAGTATTTAATAGGGCTAATACTCGTTTGCTTCTTTTGGGGCCACTAAATTTCATACCGATCTGGTCTTACCATCTACTCGCCCAATGTTCCATAAATTATAAAAAGTATTGTAAGTATTGTATTTTGAGTATTTTATTATAGATTCAAGAATTAAAATTAACTTATTGTTGTGTATTAAAAGAGGCAGTTATTTAAAACTTGCGTTTCAGTCATTTGGTCACCCCGTCTGGCGACAGTAATAACCTTCTTACAGAAGACCACTGTGTGTGTTGTTGTGTTTCGGTAAGTGAGTAAGAATTGCCAGAGCCTATTGTAAGTTGCTCAAGTCGCGACAATTTACAAGAATGAAAAAGAGCGATTCGTCTAATGTCATTCGCATCATGCTACACCGAAAACAGAATATTTGCAATTTATAAAGGCTTTATAAATAGGTATACCTGGTAATGCTATTTAATTTTTTTTTATTTTGCATATATTTATACTAAATTTGCAAGTTCAACTACGTGTTATATTTTTATAAATATTTTTTCACAGCCACGCACTATGCATAACATAACGAACGCGGGGCGTCCGCGGCTTTTGTGGCCCAACAATTAAGTGACACAGTAATTTATGGATCAGATACACTGCAAGTAATAAATTAAAAGTTCGTCTGTCAGAATGTGAACGCTATTAATTATTTTATTGTAATATGAGCGTTTTATCGGAAGACGGAAGTATTCGGAATACCGGAATTTATCCATTGCATTTATTAAAATTATATTAGGTACGATAAGTAGGACTGTACGAGGGTGGTATGATGTCAGTGACTTTTTGAATTTCTCGCGCAGTTACTTCAAATATACGACAGTAATAATAGTTAATAGACAACTGCCAAGTTTTGAATAAGGGAAGCCATTTAATGTAAGTTTGACAGCCTTTGAAAGCAGACAACCTCGTGACTTTTAACGAAAGTGGAAAAATGTGAATTTCCATTTCCATTTTCCGTGTACTGGTCAAGTATTATTTTTAGCTTAACCATCACCATACCAAGGAAAGGCTTGAAAAATACTATGGGGATTCTCCACCATTAGTTTCAATGGTTAACAAGTGGTTTACTGAATTCCACACCAGTAAAAGTGACGCCAACGTTTAGGTCGCCCAAAAGTGATAGCTACACCACAATGGTCTATAAAATCCATGGAATGATATTGGACGATTGGAGAATGAAAGTGCGCGAGGTAGCTGAGGCTGTGTCATCTCAACTGAGCGGATACATCACATTTTACGTGAATAGTTGGAGATGAAAAAGCTATTCGCGGGATGGGGGCCGGGATTGTAATCGATCGTAATTAAGCGCAACCGTGTGGCTTCAAATGAGTGTTTGGCGATGTTCAACCAACTTTCGTTACTGACGAAGACTGATTACTGATCATAAGGAACAATCAAGTTTCTTCGGGTGAAGATGCATATTATTCCGAGCTTTTGAACAGATTCGATATTGATTTGAAGCAGAAATTAACGCATTTGGTAAAGAAAAATGTGCTGTTTCTTCAAATCAATACACAACCATAACAATGGCAAAAATCTTTGAATTAAGCTACGATTAATTCATAATTAATCGTAGCTGGATGTTCCATTCCAGTATATTCTCCAGATTTAACCCCCTGCGACTATTTCCTGTTTCCAAACCTGAAGAAATGCCTAAGAGAATTGGGTCGAATGTAAAGGTCATTACTGAAACAAACTCAAATTTTGAGGGCCTTAATAAAACCAAAATTTTGGAAGGAATAAAACGAACTGAAAAACGCTGGACCAAATTTATCGAGCTAAAAGGGGACTATGTTGATAAATAAAACGTTTATTCGTCAAAAAAAGTATATTTAAAAAGTCACAGTACTAATATTCATTTTTGTAATTCCCAAGATGTCCCAAATTGGACATTTCTTGTGGGACATATTGGGACCAAAACTTTGTTTAATTTTCAGAAGAAATTTCTGCTTATCTATAAAATAAAACATATTTTTGAAGCATCATATCACCCGAAACCGGAAAATAAAACTAGTTTCCAAAAGCGGAAACATTAAAATTTTTTTTCGTAAACACACCTGTTCGTTTAAAATACCTACGAATGTTTACAAAATGCCATATAAATATTATTAAAACAATTCTAAAGATAAAACACGGCTTTCGAAAGACCCCGATGATGTAGCTTACGATTCTCGACCTCACGAGCTTTGAGATACGGTTGTGTTTATTTTGAAGGTGATAAGGAAATGTGCATGCTCAAATATTCCTACATAAACAAAGAACTTTTTGATGTTATGCTTAGAAAGTAACGACCTATTAATTTTTATCTAACGTAGAAACAGGACAAAATTCCAGAGAAAAAACTAGGCCAACTTATTTATAACAATTATAGCAAAAGATTTCCTCTGACGCTATAAATCAAGACTGGTTACCAAATATAAGCTCTCTATTTTACAAATCATGTCATAATAAGAAGAGTACAAATTATGTGTCTAAAAACTATTTTTTTGACTTCGGTAGCATAAGTACAACGTGTACAAATTGTTTTTTTTTTAATACTAGCGGCCCGCCACCGGCTTTGCCCGTGGTGCATTTTTTATATACTGAAACATTCCCCGTTTATCCCTCTTTCAATTAGTGAAAACCGAATTAAAATCGGTCTACCCAAGGGAAATGGGTATTCATTTTTATATATAGAAGATTTAATGTACAGAGAAGGCTCGTTCACGAAATTACTATATGTATCAATTTTCAATAGGTATATATATAATAATATTAATTTCAAATATATAATATATTAATTATTCAAATAATACTTATTCCAAAGTATGTTAGAATCTTTGAAACATTGTTGGAAACTCACATTTTGTAATAGATTTCAATCCCTTGAGCGATTTAGTCATTATAATGTCATTATAAAAGTAAAAATGCAATTTTTTTTCTTGAATTTTTAAAACATAATTAATTTTTTTATTCACAAAAGCAATGTTCTTTTTGAACTATAAAAATTATTTATGAAGGGTTATTTAATTTTTGTAATTATTATAACATTCTTACATTTCCACGTTGCCAAGTGCCACAAATAAGGTGTGAAGTTGTGCAGCTGCGAAGCTTATTAAAAGCCTGACAAAAATAGGACTCTTGGCGTCAATATACAATTATATTATATCAGCCGTTATATCTTTTTATATTATATATTATTTATGTAATGTTATAAATGTGAAAGTAACTCTCTGTCTGACTGTCTGTTACCTTTTCACGCCTAAACCGCTGAACCGATCATCATGAAATTTTGCAAACACGTTGTCACGGATGCAGGGAAGGATATAGAGTATCCTTCATCCAGAAAATAGTACTCCCCGAGGGATCATCTAACGCCTGGCAAAGCTATAATTGCTAATATATTTACTCAGGCGTTATATCTTTTATCTAGTGAGTTATAATTCCACGTGAATGCTTGTAGGATACTTGATATAAGTAATGTAAATTATCTCGAGCTAAAGTGACGCCCCTAGAGTTACGTGAACCATTAAACGCTTAGGCTTTTACGTGAACCATTAAAAAAAAAATGTAATAAAAAGGTTATGATTTTTTATAAGTTTCCTGAAGAAGAAATAAATGAAACCGCTGCTTACGATTAGAACTGCGTAAACAATGTTGCTGAGCTGAGGACACTTGTATTTTCCCTTAGACTTTGTTTTTAATGTCATAGAGCAAGTTTGGTCCAGTTTGGAAGGTACGAGCCAATAATATCGAGTTTTATTTCATAATAAGTTTGAATGCTAAAGACCTTTAAAAACTTTTGAAAATGCTTTCTTGTGGGAAAGAGTTTAAAATTAATTTCTCATTTTTCACTTTAAAACCCAATTCCTTAGACCAATTTTTCATTTAACAGGCAAAAATATATGTATACAGCAATTGTAGTTCAAAAACTGAGAGAGTAACCATTTAGATAGTATATCAGCTAAAGATCAGTTCAGTACCATAAAAACATTAGACGATAAGTTGGACAAAGTACGCTGGTACATGCAAATCCTTGGGTACATGGTATTATTATGCCTTGGTCGTGGACTTTGAACTGTCTTACTCAACTATTGAAACACACATGTGTTACTTACTATAGATCTTCTGTAAGGTTGTTACTATCTCAAAGATCATTGCGTTAACGTTTTCATGCCCATGCTAATCAGACTGCATGGCTTATTATTAAAAGCAAGTTGTTAGTAGATATAAATTTAGGACTCATACTTAAAGGCTTACTTTTTGCAACACATAACTGTAAGGAGATCAAAACTGGAGATTGATCTGAGTAAGGATAACGTACTAAGAATAAATAAAGCCTTCCCAAAAACAAAATATTATAATATGCAGATAATGGAGGTTGTTAATGTATACGTCCTCTCTGCGAATTAATCTGAGCACAATCGATCGGAAGTAAGCGCACTCTATATTGCAAGAGGAAATGTTTAAAAAGCACCTCCACTCTCGATAGAACGTTCTATGAGAGCAAGTGTTCTAGTTATGTACAAGTGTTTTGGTTTGTGCTTTGTGTTAAGCTTAGGCGATAGCGTTTTGGAACTTAAGGTAGATCAATTCAAATTCTTGTTAAATACTAATAATGTAATATATGTACACACAGGCAAGAGATGGCGCTGAAGGCGCACACCAATTAATGTTTCTACACAAAATGTATTGTAATCTGTTACACTAGTCGTATTGTAATACAGAAGGATCACTTATCTGCAGCGAACACCAGGAGGAGCTACCTGAGTGCCTCCGCGCAGCACGCGCGTGTACCTGCAGACCGCCTCCCGTATCAATTTGTGCGGGCGCAACTCGTCGTCGTCGTCTTTGATGATGCCGGAATCCGGCGTAAAATCGGGCTTTATAACAGCACGAGCTTATTGGGTCCACTTGGATTAGGGTGCTAAGATGGGATGTATCGCGTTGCCGCCTAGAAACTCCCTCACTTGCAAGTTAATTGACTTTGCACGCAGCTAGAGCAAATTGAGTAAAACTTTAGAATTTGTTATGAGTATTATACTTCGACATCGCCATCAGCATAAGAAGCCTCCCCCACTTATATAACCTCGGATCGCTCCGTATCGCGAACTAGAAGTACTAGGGTCGTCTTCACTTCCCCCCCTAGGTGTGCTGGGACCTTGTCGCGGTGGGGGGGCTTAACACTCGCCAATCCGGACGGTTGCAGGGGTCGGTGGGGTCACCGGCCTTCGCTTGGCTGACCGGATTGTCGCTGGGGAACTAAGAAAGCACACCCGTGCGGGCTCCGAGCGAACTCCGAACATCGGAGCTCGTGGCGGAGCGTTTGCTGGGAGGCTCCAACGGTCAGTTGGAGCTTCGCCGGTCACCGCTCGCTGGGCCGAGGATCCGTACTCGGCTCATGCGGGCGTGGGCCGGTGAGAGACGGCACCCCCGGTCCTTGTTCGTCGGACCGAGGTATGGGTCTCGGTTTTGCGCATGAGGACCGGCGCGGGTCGCAGCGGGCGGATTCTCTCGGATGGCTCTGTCGCTCAGTGGTAGTCGGGCAACGCACGCGAAGACGGAGCTTTACAGCAGGGAAGGACCGTCTGGCAGAGTACCGCAATCGTGGCCTTGTGGGGGGTGGTGAAGACCCGGTTAGGGCCACCGGCCTAGTAACCGCCCTTCGCAGTCATCCGGAAGAGTGAACACCCGGCCTCGTCACCCGGCCTAGTAACCCTTCCGCGACGACAACACGAGGTGGAGTCCGTCTCTCGGGCTGCCGCGATTGCTGTGGAAATGTCAGATGGAAACCCCCTTTGGGCCGCCCACCCTTAATGCCGTAGAGATGAGCGGCCACATGAGCAGGGGTTATCCGAGAGTTTCAGGTGGAAGCGGCCTCCGACTCTGTGGTAGGTTGTGCCGCAGAGAAGAGGTAGTGGGGTGCTTCAGAGGTGAAGCCCCTCGCTGATGCCCGCTGCGAGAGGTGAGAATGGGCGGCTCGTGCCGCTTCGCCCGGGGGCGGTGGACATGGGGTTGTCCGCCGTCATCACAACACCGGGCAACGAGGGAAGACGTGCTGTGTGTTTCCGGCACGTCTCTCCACGGCGCGGAGATCAAACTCCGCGCCTAATCGAGGTGGAGCCCGCAAGTGCGCGGGCTTCGTCTGGCGGGGGAGGCAGATGCATGTTTTCCACGATCCCTTACCCCCCCGCCCATAGACGGCGCGAGGGAGCACCGTGGGTTTTTAGTGGGTAGAAGTCCCACATACCCCACCGATGTCCCCATGGTCGGTGGGGATCTGGCTCGCAGATTTTCCCACGCAAAAAAAAAAAAAAAAAAAAAAAAAAAAGGGTCGTCTTCACTTTCTATCGATTTTTCCTTCGTCCGAACTACTTGTCAATAGAGGGCACCGCTGTGTTGACCGTAGACACCGGTCACAGCTACATTAGTTATGCTTAATTGTAGCAATTACACAGAACCCTCCATCTCTGAGCAGTCAAAGATGAAGTTGTGTGTCTAACCGGAATGGTGCCACTAACGCACAGACTACTCACATTTTTACATGTTACAAAGTAACTGGATTTCTCCGCTTAAACAATCGCTCCTTCTATGCACTCTGTCCACTCTTTCTCCGAGTCGCTACACATTGCTTTGGGAGCTCGCAGCTGATTACACACATTCAATATTCGATCTCAATTTAAAATCAACACGAGAATCGTTCATATCTGCTCTCTGATTAAATTCAAGAAAATCATTAAAAATTATTAATTTCGTTATTGTTTAAATGACATTTAAGTAGTAGCGACAGGACACACTGCGTTTTACAATAATGGATTGGGCAACCCGCTTGGCGCCAGTAACCACCCTCCTACAAAAAACCACCGTGAAATAACAGCACGAGTGCTATTGTGTTTCGGTGAATGAGTAAGGGAGGATGCCAGAGCCCATTTTCTTATCCCTTACTAATCTCTTATCTTTAATTTTACTAACAACTTGCAGCACCTGAGATATGCTCACTGCCTACCATCAAGGGGACCATCGGCCTGCTTGACGACTGTTAATAAAAGAAACAACTGGATGGTAAGGTAAAATGTTTTTAAATTTACCAAAGTATTCATGTTTTTGGATTGCGGTGCAATTGTTATAATATGCCTGACTATAGTTTCTTTTTTTTAAATACGTCTAAGCCAATCACAACTTGACAAAAAACCTCCCCGCAATCAAGACGGTGTAACTTACTTATAGTGCTATACTAAGTTATGGTGCAACATTAAAATTTAAATAATGATATGTTTATTTTTATAAAAATATACAAAATCGCTTGTATAAGAAATAACATTATACATAATATTTCGCAACAAGACATACAATAGATATTAAAATTAAAAAATCCTGAAATTAAATATTTAGCTTATGATGAAAATTTATGGTTATATTTTTTTTTATGTTATGTCGACAGACAGGCTGACGGTCCACTTGATGGTAGGTGGCTACCGTCGCCTATAACACAAGCAACGCTACAGGTGCTGCAAGTGCGCTGCCGACTACAGTAGGATTAAGGATAAGGGATTATCCTTAATCCTACTGCCATCGGGCTGCCCAAATGACTGCGAAACGCAGTGTGACCTACTACTACTTAAAATTCAAAGATATATCAATTCAAAGAAGCAATTCGTTAAAAATGTTTATATTTATTACTTCTTTAAACCATAAATGAATACAAAACTGCTTTAAGTTGCAATGTTGTACGAACTCTTAGCCTTAAGTCGCTTTTATTAATAAAAAAATTAAGTTTTCACACATTAAGTCGTTTCCTTTGGTGTTCGTTCATATTTTAAAGGTCTATTTTTTTTCCAAACTGAAAAAAAATTAAAAATGTTTGTCTGTAAATTGCATAATATGTTATACAATATTGAGTAATCTGATTTATTGATATTGCAGTATCCTTCTAGTTTGGTTAAGTATTTATTAAAATATGGATATTGATAAAATTTGGCTAAAGTGCATATTCGTCACTGCATTTTATTTATATTTAATCAAAAAAAGAGAGCAGAATGCTTTGCGAATGTACTAAATAAAGTAATCAGTGAGAAGCGACCATTTTCTGGCTATGGTACTTGCTTCATGAAAACGCTCGGCCGCATGTTGCTTCAACCGCTAAGAATATAATATTGCAACTGAACTGGGAAGTCCTACCACATACCAGGTATTGCTCCAACTGACTACCATTTGTTTCGGTCAACGCAGCATTTTTTGTCCGGACAAAAATTTAAAAACTTCAAAGAAATAAGAAAAGAAGACGAAAACTTCTATCGCCGTGGTATACTTCTTTTACCCGAAAAATGGGAAAAAGGTTTGTTGAAAGTAATGGAGAATATCTTAATTAAATTTGATGTATTTTTATAAAAATCAAAAAATCAAAATCAAAATATTGATTTATCAATTAGGTTTCTCCAAGAAACTCTTATGATCATCGTTTAAATTTACCAGGGTTTCGGAAAAAAGCCAAGATGACGATCCTGAGAAGAAACCCCGAAAGAAACTCAGGATACTATTCTTTTTGTCATCTTTAAAATATAAAAATTACAATAATTATAAACACTTAATAGGTACTTAAGTTTATATAATAAAATAGAACAATCAAAAACGGCACGAACTTTTGCATCCAGACTTCGTCTAAATGATATTTTTGTAATAATACCTACAGTGTGCTTTCGCTCATGTTATAAGCTCTTATTGTTGTTTATTTACTTTGAAAGTCAATGAATTTTTATTGTAGGAATCAGTGAAATATTCTCTAAGTTTTGCGCAAAAGAAGAAATATTTATGTGTGAAAAATTTCTTTTATCAATTCATTTGAAAAATCACAGACGCCGATCGGAAAAAGGCTTTACATGTGAAATTTCGCTAACTAGGTTAGTACCCGCATTTCTGTGTTTGCTCGGCATTAGGCCGGTCGTCGATTCGATACCCTGTTGACACACTTATCTGGCTGATTGTCGACGCTTTTATCTTTCAAAATCGACGTATGCAAATCTGTACGTCGAAAGCCTTTTTAAACGTGTACTCTTTGTTTGATGTATGATTAGAAAGCAAACAGTAATTTTATATGCTTTATTCATCAAATTCTTTTTCCGTGAAGGTATTTTTAAGATTTCAAACGTATATGTCTTCTTACATGTATGAAAGTTAAAACATATGACACTGTCAACTATTCACATACAAATCCACTCCAATGGACCGTATCCACCGAAGGGCCGTCAAACTATTGTGGATATTGTTAGCGTTGAAATAAAATTGAAAATCAATTATCATATTTAAATCCATTTGTAATGCCTTTTCATATTTTGTTCTGGATTCTTTAGATAAATAGGTTTATGAAAAGTTATGACACAACGCTAAGACTGCATCCAATATGATGATAATCGTCTATTTGCTCACTTTATGTTACACGTAATATCTTCGACATTGCATACCTAAAATTGGTACTAAATCCCATTTTATCTGACATTTGTGTAATGACGTTCTTGACCAATGACTTCATTGAAAAACATTGTTGGTTAGATTCGAAACAAGCCCAATGAGTCACAAATTATAAAAGATCCAAAAAGCAATCCTAAATTATGACTATTGTGAGTCGACAACCGGTTCTATTAATAAAAAACCAGAACCCTATAATTTCTAAACTAATATATATATATATATATATATATAATAATAAACTTTATTTATTATTGTTTTTTTTTTGCATACCTTTGGCGGGTAGAACATACTTTGTACTGTAACTGCTGTATACAAATTAAAATCCTGTAAACATGTGTTCGCGCAAATAAAGATTTATTTTATTTTTATTTATTTTATTTTTTTCTTATTTATCTTTTTTTTATTTTATTTTTTTATTAAAGATGGGTTTGCTCTTGACCAGCATCTATCCATGTAGGAAGGATGAGGCCGACGATGGAGCGAGCTCACCCAGAAGATGCCTATTCACTCGAACCTTGAAAAGATTTGGGTTATATGAGCTCGGACATACAGACGCCGGCAGAGTTCCAATCCTTAGCAGTGCGCATCACAAAAGATGTTTTAAAGCGCTTATCGAAATACAATAATAAATAACAGGTAGATAGTGGTCAAAAACAGATCAAATAGTAATATATACGAATGTAACTAATCTAAATTTTAAAACGATAATAATATGAATTCAAATAAAGTGTTCCAACAATAAAGCGGTAGCCGCAAGCGATAAAATTTACATTATTTTGAGGTTCACTTTGCAATAATGTGAAATGTTTTCAACTTTGAATCTGTTTATTTGTATTTATGTGAATTGAAGTTCTATGCGCTTAATTTGAAATAATAATTTTATTCATTATTAAAAGATAGCGATAGTTTAGTGGGAGTCCTGTCGGGTCTCCACTGATTATTTTCAGTTCTAATAGAGACTTTTCCTCTAACGGGTAAGGCTACTTAGTCCTCATTGATCAAGCTGACAGACAATTATTATTGGTAAAATTATAATAATGAATAAAAAAATGTGAACTGAAATTTCTAGGGAATATGCGTCTAATTCAAAAAAGGATTAAATATTTCTTTATGTACATTATTACTTTAAAACTATGTCTACGTAAATATTTTTTTAATATTATTTCTAAATTATTCTAAATACTAAAAATATCAATTGTTTAATGAAGATGTGACAAGAAATAGACAAGACAATTGCTTTGAAAAAAATATATATTATACTTAAACATGTGAAGAACCAATTGTATTAATTAGAATTTTCGTTAAAGTAATAGAAACTCCACAAAAAAAGTTAGAACACAAGAAGAATTTGACTTTTATTGAAAATTCTCTCGAAAACGGCTTATTGCGCGCATATGAATCCTGTACCTATTAATAAGTTAATGTCAGTTTAAAAAATTATATTATTATTATTTTTGCGTTTTGTTCTAATGGTAAAAACAAAAAAAAAAACACCATTTCTAGGCCCGTTGAATTATTGTCTCCGCCGCCAGCGAGTTGAAACGGTCAGTTCGAATGTGACGACAAAGTCTATGAAATGTCAACAAGAGCGTAGATGTTTGTGATTTTGAACACAAACATCTACGCTATGTTCACGTCACGACAAGCGCGCCAAAAGGGCTGGCGTTTAAAGTGCCCGTAGCTGTTAGTTAATTTTAACTAATTTAGTTAATTTTAGTGGCAGGGCACACTGCGTTTCGCGGTCATTTGGGCAGCCCCTCTGGCCGCAATAATCACCCCTTATAGAAGACCGCCGTGAAATAACAGCATGTGTGCTTGTTGTAAATACTACTAATTGATAGTTAACCTTTTTATTATGAGTGTTATAGATACTCTTTACTTGTTTATTTATTTTAATGATTTTAAAATATTAAGAAGATAATTGAGAATGTAAAAAATGACAAGACAAGAGAGATATCGAAATAAACATGTTCGTAGCAACATCTATTTTTTCCTTTTTAAATAATATTTCTACATAAAATATTTCATATTACAACACGTTATCAGCACGAAGTGATAGTAGAAGTAACGTTTAAATTAAATAAGGAAAGAGTTGTTACGTTTTTTTTAGAAGAAACATGTCGCAACAAGGAAGTGGTGAAGTAATAAATAAGTATAAGAACTTCATCCATCCCTACTTTTACCCTTACCAACAGAGATGGTTACTCCACATGGAAGTTTAAGATGTTTCATTATCTTTTACATGAGGATTTATGGGGAGCAATAAAAGGTTATCCAGAATATGACACCACCCCGGCATCTATTAAGGTACGAAACGATCAAAAGGCATTAGCAAAAATATGTCTGACGCTTGATGGTGCAGCCATCACCCACGTACGGTGTGCCAAAACTGCTGCAGAAGCATGGACGTCATTGCAAAAGGCTTTGGAAGATAAGGGTTTAGGACGGAGACTTGCATTAGAAAGAAATTTATATAGAATGAGTCTTTCAAATTTCGATAACATTGAGGAATACATTAATGCTATATTGTCAACGGCTCAAGATTTAGCCGACATTGATAAGGTTATCGATGATTCCTCTATTGCAGCCATTTTACTTGGAGGTCTCACTAAACAATACGAACCGTTAATTATGGCACTTGAAAATTCAAACATTGCCGTTACATCCGATTTAGTGAAAACTAAATTATTGAATGAACTGTCAAAAACCATAACAGATACACCAACTGATACAGTCTTAAAAGTAGTGAAATCAAAACCTAAAAAGAAGAAAGCAATTGTGTGTTATGATTGTAATGTACCCGGACATAAAAGACCAGATTGCCCGCAGAGGATTAAGAAGAATAACGCTAAGTATGTAAATAAAGCTTTGTCATCTTCTACAAGCAACAATGAAGAAAACACATCGTTTGTTGCGCTTAATACTTCGGGCTGTCCATCGAAGGATGTTTGGTATGTAGATTCTGGTGCTACAAAACATATGTCTTCTAGGAGAGATTGGTTTCAAGACATTACCACTCTTGATAATGGAAAGGTAACTGTAGCAAATGGTGAGCAGTTAGAATGTTGTGGATTAGGAAATATTTCCATTAACACACCCAATAAATTAGTTAATTCAATAAGTGATGTTGTTCTTGTACCAGATTTAAAGGCTAATTTATTATCTGTACAGAAAGCTATAAAAAATGGTTTTGTATGTGTTTTTGATAAAAATGGTTGTAATTTTTATAAAAACAATACGTTTTGTCTTACAGGTGAATCCGTACTGCATGCTTCGCCCTGTGGTGGACTGTATACTTTAGATTGCACTACCAACGTTCCCACGAATGTAACTAAGCATAATGATGCAGCGTATGATGTGCACACTGACTGTCTGACTAAGAATCAACTATGGCATAAACGGTTAGGGCACTTATGTCGTATAGGGATGAACACATTAAAAAGACATGAAGTAGGTGTAGATTACACAGATATAGATAAAAGTAGTTGCATAGCTTGTGTAGAAGGAAAGCAGGCTAGAAAACGTTTTAAGAAGATAGCATATAATAAGGCTACTTCACCTTTGGAATTGGTTCACAGTGACCTTTGTGGTCCTATGAGCACAAAATCTTTTCAAGGAAACAGGTATGCTTTATTTCTTGTAGATGACTATATCCGAAAAATATTTATTTATTTTATTTCCTCTAAAAGCGATGTTATTAAAAAATTTCGTTTATTTCAAGTATTAGTGGAGAAACAATTAGGTTTTCCAATAAAAGCAATTAGAACTGATGGGAAGGAGTTTGTAAATAAGGAGTTTAGTGATTATCTGTCTTCGAAAGGAATCCGGCACCAAACATCGACACCATACAGTCCGCAACAAAATGGTGTAGCTGAACGTACCATTCGGTCAATAACGGAAAAAGCTAGGTCGATGTTAGCTGAAAGTTCTCTGCCCAAAGTATATTGGGAAGATGCATTTCAAGTAGCGGTATATTTAAAGAACAGGTCACCTCATAGAGCCTTAAATGGTGATATACCTTATGACAAGTGGTTTAACCGGAAAAGTGACTTAAGTCATTTAAGGGTATTTGGGTGTAGAGCCCTTGTTCATATACCTGCGTGTCAGAGAACAAAATTGGATTTAAAAGCAGAGGAAGCAATATTTGTTGGATACTCCGAAAATCCCAACACCTACATTTTTCGAGATCCAGTCAATCCTAGGAGAATTGTATATTCAAGAGACGTGACTTTCTTTGAAAATGTTTTTACGAACTTGAAGAAAGAGAGGCCATCACATAGTTCGACGGAGCAATCTTTAATATTTGAAGATGAGATTGATAATGATAAACCTCATAGTTTGACACAGCAATCTTTATTATTTGAAGATGAGGTTGATAATGATGGACCTCAGTATTACGATTGCCTTGATAATACCGTTGAACAGTCCATTCCTACTGTTGAGCATAATGAACCTACAAGTTCTGTAAATATGGATATAGAAGAGGAAAGAGAACCTGAAATCGTTGAAAGAAGGTACCCTTTGCGAAGTAGGAAACCGCCAGAATTTCTTACCTATCAGGTAATAGAATCAACTGAGCCAACTACTTATGTTGAAGCTATTCAAGCGGAAGATGCTGACAAATGGCAGTTAGCAATGGCTGATGAGTATAAATCGCTGAAGAAACTTCAAACTTGGGAGTTGGTTGATAGACCAAGAAATAAAAAGGTGATTCCATGCAAGTGGGTCTATAAAATAAAAAGGGATGCTCACGGAAATATCGTTAAATACAAGGCTAGACTCGTTGTGAAAGGGTTTAATCAAACAAAAGGTGTAGACTTCAATGAAACTTTTGCACCTGTCATTCGTCATTCATCATTGCGAACGTTATTCGCATTGGCTACGGAAATGAATCTAAAAATGAGACATATGGACATTGATACGGCCTTTTTACATGGAAACTTAGAAGAAGAAGTTTTTATGGAGCAGCCACTTGGCTTTGCGGTAGAAGATCAAAAAGATAAAGTTTGTTTGCTACATAAATCACTTTATGGCCTAAAACAGGCACCTCGCGCCTGGAATAAAAGGTTGAATGAAATTTTATCAAAAATAGGTTTTAGTGGAATTCCTTCTGAACCTTGTGTGTTTACAAAACTTTTTGGTAATGAACTTGTCATATTAGGCATCTATGTCGATGACATAATCATTTACTACGAATCTGACGTAACTTTTGAAATTGTCAAAAATGAGTTATCAAATTTTTTTGGATTAAAAGATTTAGGTAAATTAAAATATTATTTAGGTTTGCAAATAGAAAGCAATGATAACTATACCAGAGTGAGTCAATCACATTACATTATATCCTTATTAAAAAGATTCAATATGCAAGACTGTAAGACCGTCAGCTGTCCTTTAGCTCAGAAAAAATTAGAGCGCAACATGAATTGTGAGTTGTCTTCATATCCTTATCAGAATTTAATAGGATGCTTAATGTATCTAGCCGTTAACTCACGTCCTGATATATCATATGCAACAAGCTACCTAAGTCAATTTAATACCTGTTACGGAAAGGAACATTGGTGTGCCGCAAAAAGAATTTTGCAATACCTGAA
Source organism: Bembecia ichneumoniformis (assembly GCA_910589475.2). Taxonomy (NCBI): domain Eukaryota; kingdom Metazoa; phylum Arthropoda; class Insecta; order Lepidoptera; family Sesiidae; genus Bembecia; species Bembecia ichneumoniformis. The sequence continues at coordinate 998,833 of OU342537.1, read as the reverse complement.
GGGTACACTCAACTATTCCTTATGTTACAGAAAAACCGGACAACCATTAAAAGGTTTTTCGGATGCTGATTGGGCAAATTGTTCTCTAGATAGGAAGTCTTATACCGGCTACGTTTTCAACCTAGCTGGAGCACCAGTATCTTGGGAAGCGAAAAAGCAACCTACAGTAGCGCTATCGTCTACAGAGGCTGAATACATGGCACTTACCTCTGCTACTAAGGAAGCATATAGATACTAGGTTTCATTTTATTAGGGAAAAAGTAGCTGATAATTTGATTAGAATAGAATATTTAAAAAGCAGTGATATGCCTGCAGATGTTTTAACGAAGCCTCTAGGGCCAATCGCACATAAGCGATGTATAGTCAGTATGGGCTTAGTTAAATAGTTTATGTAAATATTCCTTTTCTTTTTGTGTTCATTTTTTTGGTTAACCTCAATTAAGGGGGCGTGTTGTAAATACTACTAATTGATAGTTAACCTTTTTATTATGAGTGTTATAGATACTCTTTACTTGTTTATTTATTTTAATGATTTTAAAATATTAAGAAGATAATTGAGAATGTAAAAAATGACAAGACAAGAGAGATATCGAAATAAACATGTTCGTAGCAACATCTATTTTTTCCTTTTTAAATAATATTTCTACATAAAATATTTCATATTACAACAGTGCTGTTGTGTTTCAGTGAGTGAGTTAGGGATGTCATACCCCATTTCTCAATCCCTTATCCTTAATCCTACTGCAGTCGGCAGCGCACTTGCAGCACCTGTGGCGTTGCTAGTGTTATAGGCGACGGTAGCCACCTACCATCAAGTGGACCGTCAACCTGTCTACCGATCTTAACAAAAAAATCTAAAACTTTTTTTGTTACTAAATTTTTTTTTTTGTGGCGCTGAATGTTTTTTTACAGTTATGTAACGAAAAAATGTGCATATTCCCTATTGCATTTTTTTGTTTGTTGCAAATAAATTTGTTTCGTGTGTAACTTCCTATATAGTTCCTCCATATAGCGATAACGAAAAAAAAAACGACATTATTACGTAACGGTAAGAAAAAACGCTTCAATAATAAATAACCTACAAACGAGCACGATTACCCAAATTTATCTATTCATCATTACCCCGACCTATAGAATTTGTGAGAGAGACAAATGCCGTCGTTTTGGACGCGCGTCTCTATTCTGAATCAAAATATTTGTTTATACTATAGAATTAATTTATTATTAGTTACTATAGTTATAGATAGTGAAAAGAAAAATTATAATGTATTCAAGATGTGACGACATCTACACCTACATATTATAATAAAATCGTAAACGAGCCGTCTGTACTTTAAAGATTTTATCAAAAAAAATAAAATGTTGTATGTTGTACATTTTTACATGTTGTACTTACGTTACCGAGGTCATAAAATAGTTTTTAGAATTTTTGTCTGTTTGTGCGTTTGATAGACAAATTCGTTTTTGACTGATTTTTTTAGCAACCTTCCCGTAACATTTAGTATTTGTTTCATTCCAATCGTTTTACAAAGAAAAAGGTTACGCGCTATACCGAATACCATTCGTACGAAGTTGCGGGCTCAGCTAGTAAGTAATTTAAAAAAAAAATGAACTTAAAATTACTTATATTAATGGCTGTTTTAATATTGATATTTATAAGATTACACCGTGATTTTAAATTAAATCCCAACCATTAGCAGTAATGCGTTCTTGAGCTTTATTTAATTGAGGCCAGAATACACCCGCGGAAAATAACGAAACTAAACCAGTTCTGCAGAGTTTCGATTACTTGAACGTATTGTGCCTCGAACGTTCCTATTCTATATCGATTGTATTTTGTCGTTTGTTATTCTGTATGAATAATGCTGGTATTAGTTCGATATCGTAATGTGTTCATGTAGCCATTCGTTTTTAGTTTTATTTAGACGAGTCGTTTTTTAAACTACATTTTTCGCTAGAGATTGTGAATATACTGCGTTATCTACGTTATTGCACAGTTATTTCAAATTCTCACAAAGAAATACAATACAAACAAATGGCTTACCTCTCAGGTAAGCTAATTGCTAATTTTCATACATTAAAAAAAACTGAAATTTAACAAATTCAAGCTAAAATGTATCTTAAAAATTAGCTGCAATTATTCAATAGGCATGATGACGTTATTAAAGAATCAAAGAATAAATGGTTTTGGAGAAAAATATATGTTGAAAGGAGTCTAAAAAATTACTCATTTTTTGTATTAAAATTGAGATTAATAAGATTTTCAATAAAATAGAAGTATAAATAACTGCAATCGGCCATGTTAACTGAAACACCAATCAGAGCGAATGACGTCACGCCCAGGTAAGTGCCATCGTGTTGCTTGACTTTGCTTTGACAGAATGAAAAATCTGATGAGATGTCGGTGACGTCACGGTTCATCAGACGTGACGCCATGACACCTAAGACCGTTTTCGCGCCTAATTCAAAATAGATTTAAAAACATTCAATAATTCGCGTTGAAATTTAGTTTTTTTGCTGAAATATTGTTTTTTTTTTTTTCGGATATGGTAGACGTGTATCTAACATTATGGAAGGGAATTTCAAAATCTGTCATCATGCCTATTCTTGGATTACCAAGAAACAGAGACTGAACAGCTTGAATCAGCATGGAACAATTTCAATTACAATCACTATAGTAGTATTAATAGTGTTAGTATTACTACTATAGATATGCGTTCTAGGCTATAATTAAATAACTGATTTCCAAAACATAATATCCTAACTTGGAGGGTAAGGGGACAATAATGCATTATATATATATATTTTTTTTATGAAATCGAGGTAGCGCTTGACCACTATCTCACCTGATGTGAGGTGCAGATGTGGCCGAAGGTGGACCACGCTTACCTAGTAAATGCCCATTTACCCTAGTTTTGAAGACCCCGAGGTTGTAGTTCTGTGGGAACACAGACGCAGGCAATGAGTTCCACTCCTTAGCAGTTCGAACAAGGAAGGTGGAACTGAAACGCTTTGTTCGTGATCGAGGTACATCGACCACGAAGGGATGAAACCCCTGCCCAAATAAATAAACCTTGATATTTGGAATAATTTTGTTTCAATAATAAACTTTTGAATAAGTGTAAAGTGGATCACAAATAAAGAATATATTATTATTAAATTATGGATGTTCCACGCTAGTGTAAAAATAAAACCCTAATCTCTCTAGTTTCTAACAATCGCCGTACCAATTTGTTGGCTATTTCGATCGACGTGATCAGAATGGAAACTGCTCATTTCGCTACACCAAACTACTAAATGAGCTGGTTGTGTGATAATTGTTTACTGCGGAAACATTGCTATTAGATACATTTGTATCTGAAATCTATTATATAAAGTATTTTTGTATTAGTTGCACTAATGTTTTTTCTTAAGATAATCTTACCAGTCTTATGTTACTAAACAATACTTATAAAATCTCGACTGACTAAAACTACTAAGTCTAGAAAGCAAAAATTTTCATCCACTGAGAAGCTACGAAGAATAATTATACATAAATGTGAAAGTTTATGAAAATGTTTAGATGCTTGTTGGATGTTTAGATGTTGCAGGTGTAGATTGATGAATAGGTTTGTTTTTAACTTGGCACGCAGCTGTACTATGTTTTGTATTAAAAAATAGGATGCTTATATGACATATGGCGCTGAAATGTGGTCTCTAACTATGGGCCTCGTAAGAAAGGTCAACGTAGCTCAACGAGCTATGGAGAGAGCTATGCTTAGGGTTACACTGCGAGATCGAATCAGGAATGAGGAGATCTATAGAAGAACAAAAGTTTCCGACATAGCTCGGCGAATTAGTAAGTTAAAATGACAGTAGGCAAGACCAGTACGGAGAGCCTACGGTCGCTGGGGCCGGAGGTTCTCGAGTGGAGGCTACAAGGTGGATCCAGCAGTAGACGTCCTATGGCTGAGATGATGATGAGGAATATAATTTATATAACCTTGCAAAGATAAAGGATATTGGATAAAAAAAAGGATGACCGAAATGAAGTGCAGCATTACTTACTCTCTCACTGAAAATGCACGTGCTCAATGTGGTTACTCCTCCAGATGCGTTGCCAAGTTTAAAACTACGGAAAGCGGAGTGCCTGCCAATAAGATATTGCTTGGATAATAAGGATATTCGAAACTTTAACTCATTTTACGACAGAAATCGACATTCACCATTAATACAGCATTAAAGTTGATATTAGAAAAAAAACTGTATTTTGCCGTGATTTTAATGACCATGATAAATTAATGTTTATCACCGATTTCTGTCGTAAAATCGGCAAAAGTTTGAAAGAACAATCTCTACTCGAGTAATAAAAAAGTTTGAGGTCTCTTCACTTGGCTCATTCCAAGTTTTAATAATAAAATACACCTGGACGACCAGCTGTAGATCGCGGAAGCCTTTTAAATCTCAGCGCTCCTTCTAAAGCACACTTTACGAGTTTTCAAAGTCCAATATCAGTCTGGACGCTCCCGTAGTCTGAGACGGACTTTTATCTATTTTTAAAGGTTTAGCACACCTGGATGTCGTAAAAGACAACATAAATTGAATCTGGACATGGCTTGTCAGGTGCGTATAACATATTTTCAAATTGTAAATTTAAAATAAAAACTGAGTCAGCAGCTCACTTGCATCCCCATTTGCGTAAATTGAATCTTTTTAATGGTTACGACCTTTAGTTAAAAAAATATGGGGTAGTTTCTTCCGGAAGTTTTGTAACATACAAAAATAATCCTTTTAGAAAATTCGTCAAAATTATAACTAAGCAACGAACAGCACCATCTAGTCTACACCTTAGGCAGGCCTCCGTCACTCGCCTATACCTACCGCGATAAGCACCTACAGCGCGTGGTACCTGGAAGGTACAAATCAGTGGAGGCCGCCCCGCGCTTGTTTGTACACGCGTACGTCGATCATTTATTGCTCCAACAGCACTGTACCACAGAATATATACTAGTACTACTGTACTATAAACGCTACTGTTCTTTATAATGAGGAATCGTAATAATTGCTGCGTGGACGGCTGTCGCAATAAACAGAATGATTTAAAGTTTTCTTTTTTTTTCGCTCTTCATTCTTTTTCTTCATTTCTTCTTCATTCTTTTTTTAGCAAATTATAAAATAACAAAAAATTGTTAAATAAATTTAACAATAATAAATAAATATCGGACGCGAAATATTATTGGCTAAATTATATTTTATTTCTACCTTCTAATATATTAACTCTTAAGGCATAATATAATTCGCATTAATACGTTTTAGCGAAATAAATCGTAATTGAAAAAACTTAAAACTCTTCTAGCAGATATAAAAGCTTCAAATTTAGAACACAATTTGTGTTTAGTGTATTAATCAAGGAAAAACTAAAATATTTTGCATTTTCGGTCCAGTTTTCTAGATACACCAGCTGCATAAATAAGTTTGTAATCCCATATAAATATATAGGATTACAAAGTTATTTATGCAGTTGATGTATGTAGCAAACTGGGCCGAAATTGTATGTATAAATATATAGAATTAAAGAAGTAGAAGGTACCAGAAAGGAAAAAAGTAGGACTATCTACAAAAACAAATGAGATGCCATCATACGAACCTTTTTTTAAAAAGATATTAAGATGCATGTTAATCAAATAAATAATAATACCTAATGAACCTTTTTTTATGTGTCCCATGTTACAAATAGAATTGCACGTGCGCGAACAAAAGAAGCTAAACATTCTTTATATTAGTCTTTATATTAGTCGACAAAAGATTTTATTTGATATTTTTGGAGCAAGTTCTAGACAATTTAATCAAACAATTTAATGTATGTAGCTGTTATTCTTAGCAGTCTGGAAAGATAAAAGAAAAAGTAAAATGTACTACGAAAAAGTTACTTATATTTAAATTTTAGGTACTTATATTTCCCCGTTTTTAGTGTGTGTGTATATGTGTTAATTATGTTTTCCAAGAATGTTTTATTTTTTATAATTCATTATTATAAAAAATAAATAAATTAAATACAATAAATACTTATTAAAATTATGTTGTTATTTATTTTACTTTGCTTGTACAACCCTGACGCTTGAGCTGTGATGTAGGTAAATTCTGAACACAAAGAAATTGCGCTCTTGTGAGCGTAGTAGTAAGGTGCGATTTCGAATGCACCAGTTGCGTTGGAAATTTTGTAGGCTATTAAAATGGCGGCTTTCTCCGAGATCAAAGGAGTGCAACTTCTGTACGTCTAGTACTAGTATATATTCTGTGCCTTAGGTATTAAATTAACGAGAATCAATTGATGTTGAGCAGTGCCATCTTCCGCATGGCGGGGTCAACTAACACATCGATGCGGTCGAATCGCCAATGGAAGCACAGGCGGTCCTGTGGTACTAGAAAAGCGACATCTAGTGATGTCAACACTGCGGAGGAGGGTTTTGGCTGATGCATGAACTTTATGTACTGGGGATAGGATCGATTTTGAATGTCGGCAAAACAGCTCTAAACTGTTGTGATGCGACCTCTATATCTGAGTAGCGGTGAGATACGCAAACCAGTATGGAAAGGAATGTCCAAGGAAAGAAGTAGGTTAATAAGAAAACTGAAATTTATTAGCTTCCGGCGCTTGTGGTTAAACTATTATCTTAACCAAATTATTTATCCTTTTACAAAGTAATTTTCCTACTGTCATTCATTCCATTGTTTGTGTTCACTATTAGCTTAACTTTTTTATACCACGTGTGTACATTTAATTTTTCTTTTGTAATAAAAGTGTTGTGTGATTGAAGACTTGGGTTTCTCTGGTCAAATTCCTCCTTCAAGTAGTTGGCGTCCTAAGAGATTACTTACTATAACAGATCTCGTATAGGATCAGCTTCTGAGTTTTAGTCGGTGAGTAGCTGTTGGGGGAACCTGCGGAGCCCATTTTTTTTACAAGAGGAATCCATCATGGATACCCACGGAGGAATCCATTTTGTCGGACTACTGCCCCGAGATGGTAGTGGGGTAGACCTACCGACTAAACGTCTTGGCGTCCTCCTCATCCGCTATTGGTGAAGTTGCGAGGTCGTACTAACACTCTTCCGCAGCTAACCTGCGGAGCCCCTAGGGTACGCAGAGAACTATAACGGTTACAGTTTCAGCTGCAAAATTATGTAGGCAGTACTAATGTGTTCTCATGAAATTTATAAATATTAAAAAATCAAGCACTTAAATTACATCCGCCTGGAATTCTATTTGATTAGGTGATATAATGAGTACTTCGTGGGTGTTTATTTGAACGAAAAAAAAAACTGAAGCACTTGAGTATATATTAATCAGAGTAAAAATTATAATTTCTCCTGAGTTAGTGATTAAAATTTCTCTTAGAAAATTACACCCGTATGAAAATCATATTATTATTCTTACTCGTAGGCGCTTTTACGAGTAAAAAAAAACTAAATGACTTACATGGCTAAAGCAGGCTAAAAAATTAAAGTGGTTCTTTATTTTAAGGATAACCATTTAAAATTGATCTTTAATAATTATAATTCTGGAAATTCTAATCCGATTATATGTCATCAAAATATATTAATTAGGTACTCGTGGGTTTTACGCTTAAGCAAAAAATACAAAATAGATTTGGTACATAATATTTTTAAGTAACTGCTTCCGGAAATTTATGATGTATTTGTGTACTTATAAAATTTCTAAATATAAAATATGGCTAACAATGGCTAAACTTTAAGTTGCTCTTTTGTAAATTGGTGTATTATTCCTGTGAGGATTCTATAGTCGAATTATAAAACGTTGAAGTATAGTCGTGGATTTTTTGCATGAGCAAAAAGAAATAGCAATTACAAACTGTATTTTACCAATATTGCTCTAAGTATTTGAAAAAAAAACGTTAGCCAATAAAATCCAACGTGTGCAGTGCTTCTCTGCAACGTACTGAGAATTCTCGTCCAACATTGACCATAACCACAGAACTGGAGTGAATATTTAATGTTTCCACTGTTAGGGAATTCTTGTACGTGTTTTATTTTATTTGTTTTGGACATCTCTGCTAACAGATGCGCTGTTTTATTTGCGTGCTCGAAAAGATTTCTTTGCTCTTTTCATTATTTGGCTGCAGTTTTACTAAAGACAAATAAACGAGACAACACGTGTCAGATAAAACCTCAATACTCTTCTTTATCTGACTTTACTGCCCTTTACCCCTGATTTATAAATCACAATAGAATCCTTCTAAAGAAAGCTTTTAAAATGCGAGTTATTATGAGATTTCTGTATCTAAATTCAAAAATAAATAAAGCTTCCATACCTTTACAAAGTTAAGCCAAAAATCATTCTTCAGCCAAAGCCAAAGTATGGATGTACGAAAAGTTTGAAGTGTTTTATAAAATTATATTTATTTATTTATAGTCAAGCAGACTCTAGAGTTGTACCATACAATACTGTATGCAACACTGTAATTAAAAAATATCATGTCATATAAAAAATAGATGTAACATTTTTTTAAAATACGCATCTATTTATTTTTCAGTTAGTTTTTTTTTAATTTTTTTTTTAAATGGGTTTGCTCTTGGCCAGCATCTATTAGTGTAAGAAAGATGAGGCCGGCTATGGAGCGAGCTCACCCAGAAGATGCCTATTCACTCTAACCTTGAAAAGATTTGGGTTGTATGAGCTCGGAAATACGTTTCAATCCTAGCAGTGCGCATTATAAAAGATGTTTTAAATAACTTGGTCCGAATTATAGGAGGTGAAGATGGTAACCAGCCGTACGTATGAATGTCCGATAGAAGAAAGGGGAAGGCGGTATGATCACATGCAGCTCCCGAGCACACTCTCCGAAGTATATCTTATAGAATACACACAGACAGGCAATTTTGCGTCTATAGGCCAGTATGCAGCTTAGTTCTTATTAGCATACCGTCGCCAATAAGCCTCCTAGCTTTGTAATCCACCGAGTCGTGTGCGGCAAGTTGGTATTTCGCTGAGCCATCCCAAAGGTAACAGCAAAACTCCATGTAAGATCGGATTTGTGCCATAGCTTGTACCTTTACAAAGAGAGGAGCTGTCCAGGTAGCGGGTCCAGGGTGAAGCAATCACATGATCGCTTCACCCTTAGGATGCCCAGCTTTTTGGCCGCTGTTTGGGCTTTGGACTCGATACAAATAGATGATTATATTATTAAGAAACGGTGATCTAGAAATCAAAAAAATATCTCAGTTATCCGCACTTCTTAAGGAGTCGTTGATAAGTGTCAGAGCTTGAAACACTAAATAAAGTATTGTGAAGTTCTTTAATTTCTACGAACACTAAATTTTCACTTGACTTGTCAGAGTTTATTATTAGGTGTGATATATAAAAAATGAGTGACCTTACGATGACCAACGGAGAACAATAGCAATGATCTAATGAGAGGTTACAACGAAGTCAAATATTGTAACGTAAAGTTAACTACATAATTATATATAATATTATTTCTTAAATCTGTTTCCGTAACCAATTTTCAGTTTAACTGATTATTAGTAATCATTGCAAACATATAAAAATGTTTTTTTTTAATATTAAGATCGGCAGACAGGCTGACGGTCCACTTGATGGTAGGTGGCTAGCGTCACCTATAACACGAGCAACGAGCTATTGCAAGTGCGCTGCTGATTACAGTAGGATTACGCATAAGGAGTTGGATAAGAAAATGGGTGAGTGAGTAAAAGAATCCTTTACTCACTCACCCAAACACAACAGCAGACGTGCTGTTATTTCACGGTGGTCTTCTATAAGGAGTGGTTACTGCCGTCAGATGGGCTGCCCAAATGACTGCGAAACATAGTGTTCCCTGCCACTACTTTTCAGATCCAGACCAGAACCAAATTTGAAAGCTTCATTTTTTAAGTTGAACCCGCCTGGAATCGAATCCGGAAACCCTAGAACAGAGCGTTAAGGCAAGCACCCTAAACACTCATCCAACGGGCTCGTCATTCTGTCTCAAAACCGATTGTAAATTCGGAATGTTCTCTTTAGGTTCACATTTTATTGTTTATAAAACTATTTTATGTTAATTTCTTAAATGTAACTGTTACATGTTACTAATGGTAAACTATAAAAAATAAATGCTACACTATTATTATTTCGTAGCATAGTGACCAATAAAAATAGCAAACGTACTAAAGATGTGTTTTTTTAATAGTTAAATAAGTTACAATGTTGAAAGTGTCAAATAATTTTATACTTTATGTTCTTAAAATACGAAACTTTCAAAAGGCGTTTTTACCAATTTACATAGCTATTAAAATAAAGATTTATTCAAGCAAAAGTAAGAAATATTTGGCCGATTGTACCGCGCATCCGTCCCACCCACTATATTACAACTACATAGGCATGCATTCAAGACATAAATATTCATTCAATAGGCACATTGTTGTGACAGAAATTACGCCGTCGCATCGCACACGGGGAGGAATCATGTGGTGTTTTTCATTCAATTTCGTTACGAATACATCAGTGTGCAGTTAGCTTTATAACGTTGGTACGGTCAGCCAATTCGTAAATATTATTTGAATTTTTTTCACAGAAAACCCAATTATTTACTAGAAAAATTGTGGTCTCTGAAATCTAAAAATGCCGTATAGCTTTTTGATGTTGTGGGAAAGTCAAATTTAAAATTAGACAAACGATATTAGACGGTTAAGTTTCGTTGTGGGTTTCCGGGAGAGTCTCGCTCGAGAAGTCGAAAAGTGTAGAAGTGAAGTGCAGTGATGTGATGTACTTTTTCTTCTAACACGGACTACACCACTGAGGATGTCAACCGCAGTTGTTGACGAAACGTTTGGAAGAATTTGCAACAGACCTGGGCCATCATCCCGGAAACCCACAACTCATAGGTTAAGTTTCGATTCCCGTGTTCTATTCCCGACAGTGCCAACTTAGGAAATCAATTTTCCAAAGTTGACTTTGGTCAGGTTGTGCAGAGTTTTGCCTCCTAACCCAGCCCAACCATAGTGCTTACTTTGGAGGTGTTAAGAAATCAAGCCACAAAGTTATCAATGAGACGTGGGTCGGCATAAAAGTATATTAAATAAAACAAAAACAAAATAATATCAAGTCAAAGTAAGTGGTTTCATTCAAAATTTTGGTCAATTTTGAACCAGATAAAAACCAGATTTACAATAAATGGAAAAATTAACCAACCAGAGTATCAGCAAATTGCAGTGGATGAATAGACCGAATTGTCAGAGAGTATTAACATGGCTACAAACAGAAACTCGACAAGGAAATTTATATCTATTGCATTATAAAAAAAATAAACAATTTGTACACGTTGTACTTATGTTACTGAGTTCAAAAAAATCGTTTTTAGATTTTTTTGTCTGCTTGTCTTTATGTCTGTTTGTCTGTGCGTTTATGTAAGCTAATCTCAGAAACGGCTTACCTGATTTGAATGCGGTTTACACTGATGTATTGTAGGAAGCTTCGCCTAATATTTAGTGTTTGTTTCATTCTAATCGGTTTACAAACAAAAAAGTTAAGCGTTATATCAAATACCACGCGTACGAAGTTACGGGCTCAGCTAGTCAACAATATTCCATTAAATTTTGAGTGTGTCCCTCGAATCATAATCAATCCTTAATACTGATTAGTACCTATATTAACAATTTTAAGTTAATATTTGCAGTGAGTTTCAAATATATAAAAGTTAAAAATATAAGAGTTATCGGACCAATTGGCGTTCAGTACCCCGCGCCCGCGCACCTCAGTTAGTTGCCAGAACAATTTGCATTGTGAATAAATAGGTATTAGCCGTCTACTTGGATATTACGTCGATGGGTCTACCCCATCGTTTTCAGACATTGGGGCAGTGATGAGGAGAAAAGACGGCGTAGCTTCCCGAAAGCAACCCAACCCAGCAGAATTTTTGCATGTATCTAATGCATATTGTGAAAATTAAAATTTCCATGTCACACTGCTCCACTCCCATTGTTCGTTAATGTACGGGCCTGTAAACTCCCGTACATTGGTTTACGGTACGGCTGTGTACCGCGCTAGTGGGCAACGCTCCCGTGAAGAAGCGTCGCTGATCTAGCCGATCGGTGGGTCAGACCGAGGAGAGTTTGTGAGGTTCCAAGACAAAGTCCGTACTAGTCACATAGGTCAATGCGGTGAAGCGAAGACAATTTATTTAGAAAAAAGGTCGATTTATAATACAATTATTTACATCCAACTAGCGACAATCGTGCCCTGCGCCGAGACAAATGCGCCAATAACAAATGGGTGTTGACACGATTGCGCAAGTTGTGCAATATTATGAAATAATATTAAATGTTGTGCAATAACAGTATTTACAGTATTTTCTGTCCCTATCACTTTCTATTGTTGTCTTTGTTTGTTCATACGTATATATGGGCCAACATTTCACTATGCGAACATTTCACTATATGCCCATTTCTATGCGAACACTGTACGTATGAACACTGCACAATCACTAATGTTTTCACACGAACTGTAGGCTGTCCCGAACAGTTAATTTACAGAACTAAGGGAACGAGTCGCATAAGAATGTTCGCCTTTACATAAACAATTCACCAGAAATCTGATTCAGAAAAAAGTAATAGAATTACAATTACGATTGTCAAAAATTGATTTACTGTTTACACAATTCGATGCAATCACAAATTAAGTGCTCCATAGGCCTCTGCTAGATTCACCTGAGCAACCTTAAGTAAAGTCAATATTTTTGTGCGAAATAGATTGTTTGTGCTGTCTTGTCCCTGTCTGTAACATACTCCAGACAACATATTCTTAAAATAAAAAATAAAAATACAAATTATCTAAACGTGATTAAAAATATCCATTAATTCTATATTTTAAATAAATAAATAAATGAATAAATATTCTCATGGTAATAAGATTAAATATAAGTTAAAAAGTTACTGATAGCCCTTCCTCGTAGATAAGCCGTTAAATTATTTTCTAATTGTGTTCTTTTTGTTTGTTATTATTGTGTTGTTGTAACTAACACAAAAATCTCTTTGGAATTTTACTTAGAGAAAAACCAATTAGTATACAATATTTTTATAAGTAAATATTGATAATATTATGATTTTTTTTTTATAAAATATCTTGGTAATTAGGTACAAGACATTCTCTAAAAGACATGTAACTTTTTTACTAACGCTACACTATGGTTAACTCGAACAGTATTTGTAGCTGTCATAAGTTTTGTTTAACAATTGAATTGCGCTTATAGCGACGTTATATTGGCTCGGAACATTTTATTGTGATACCATACGGATCGCAAGAACTACACGGTCTGGGCATTCAACCCGACACATTTGAAAATCTCTTGAAACGATTGCGTGAGACAATAAAAGTTATTGAATTGTTTTAAACTTAAATTCATGTTTAATGCGAGTATAAATAATGCTAGAAAAGTATGAAATACCGATATAGTTATAGATTGATAAACAATCTATAAATTTTTGTTGACATTAAAAACCTAAATTTTATGTTGCATCCTCTGGCTCTTATGATCTTCTCCTGTCGGTTTGGAAAACTATCCATTATGTCTTGAATATCTGACTGCGGTATATTCTTTTACTCCTCGACCACAGCAATCTTCAACCCATTAATGGAGGTAGGAGTCGGAATCCGACTTTGTTCGATAGGGTTTTGGTCCAGGCTGCGAGCAATTACTCTAGCGAAATCCGCACCAGCGTTGTCGTGCATTAAAAGAAAACCCTCCCCAAAGATGGAGCAAAAGGAATGGCACGGTTTCTAAGACATCTTCCACGTACCTCTGAGCATTAGTGCCGAATATTTCAAACAAAACCAACTCTGTATTACCGAGTCTCAATGATATGTGGTGGTATTTCTTACGAGACTCAAGATGGCTTAGTAATGACTAAGCCATCTTGATAGCCCACTGTTTCGACAACAGCACACTGTGCAAACCTCTCACAGGAGCATGGGTATATGCGCTAGCGTCCATCGGGACCTCTCTCGACTTATCCCAGAAGAGCATGATCGTCCATTGCTCCATGGTCCAATTTCGGTATTGCTGAGCAAATCGACGTCTAGCTCTCCGGTGCTCTGTGGTCAAGGCTGGAACTCAAGCTGGCTGGAAACCAGTCAAATTACGCTCTGCAAGCCTTCTTTTTATCGTTCTAATGCTAACGCTTATATTTCGTGCCTCAATTTATTTGAGGCTACTACACTACGGCTCCCGAGGCAATTACGTGCCTCGGAAGCCGTAGTGAAGCGATTTCTTAGAAAGTTGAACATGATTAAGTGTTTATCTCTTTCATAAGTGCACCTCATATGACCTAGCCCCGGTCTTCTAGTGTAAGATCGAGTTTCTCTGTATTGTCGGATGGCATCATCTATCGTGGTTCGAGGATATCCCAGCACATGACCTATAAGATGCTGGCTACACTCAGCATTTGAAGGCGTCACCGCTCTAGCTGCACCAGCTGCATCCAATGGCATTTTACTGAGTAAAAAGCAACTGACAAATTCTGACTCACCCTAAAAACCAAGATATTATGTCTTTAAAAACTTCATATGCAATATTTTATGCAAAGGCAAAACAATCGCTCGAAAGTCAATATTCGACTGAATTCAATAAAAGAGACTCACACTTGAGGGTATCTTTAAATAATGCTCTTGAATTGTCTTAATTTACCATAAACTAACCAACTTGAACATTATAAACGTTTAGTTATTGTACAAAAAGTTATGCCACTTTAGTCGGTTGGGCGTTTAATTGTGTCTCTGAATATATATCTGACGACGTTGTCGCCACCGTGGCGACAGTGGTCCAGTGGTGGACGATCCCTCGGGAACCTATTATTTTTTCAGGGTAAAAAGTATCCTATATCCTTAATCCATGTATAAAATGTAAATCCGTTTTTGGGCGAAAGAGTAACCAAACATCCTCACATACATCCATCCTCACAAACTTTCGCATTATAATTAGTAGGATTCTTTGAACCGAATATTACTTTTCCTCGTGGGAATAACAGGAGATTATTTTTAGAGCCTTAATTTTATTTAAAAATTTTGCAACTGATATTAGTAAATTAATTAGGGTTCTGTACGTCTCTATCAAAAAAGGAACCCTTATAGGATTCCGTATGTCTTATCACTTGTATGTCCGTCTGTCCGACCATTCCCCCCCCCCCCCCTTATCTCCGATACTACTGAACCTAAAATTTTGAAAAAAATAATTCAGAAATTAGTTTGCTACTTATAGATTATAGGAAAATATAAGAAGTCCATGATATTAAAATAACATTGTAAATCACTCACTATTGTGCGGATAGGTAACATCGTACGAAACCCTCTTCACGCGAGTTCAAATCGCACTTATCCCGTTTTTTTAGTTATAATTATGCTATCTTACTTTATTTTTCATTGAAAAATCATATTTTCTGTTATCCTAATTACACTAATTACCCAATATTTTTATATTAGGCCGAAATAAGCTTTCAAATGCTATAAAATATTCATAATATTTTTGTTTTCACTGACGTTGCTGTTGAAAATATAGTTGTAATTTTGCCATGGATGATGTAATACATTAGAGCAGACCAAGGACCGACATGAATTGATTTTAAAGAAACCAATTTCCTGTATTTTATTAATCCTAATCCAATAAATTAGTAATAATTCATAACAGAACTCCTTCGTGAAATTGTTTACAATTAATTTCGCCAAGAACTTTCTCCGGAACATTCAGGGGATTGGAAAATTATTGGAGACCTCGCAAATTCTATTTTCGACGGAGTACACAATTATCGAAACTTAAATAAGTTAAGAAGTTGTTACAACGTAAACCGTCACCGACAAGCCTCTTCAGGGAGCCATTCGTAAATAACAATATTTCCAGTACAAGTAAATAAAAGCCTACTTCCGGTTGCAACCTATTCAAAGGTCCTCCTTTTTTTTTTTTTTTTTTTTTTTCGCGAAGCCCTCCAACATAATTGGAGCCTATATTAACAATCCTCTTCCATACCAGTTCTCGCAATCGCTTCTCCTCGTACTTTCATGCTGCATACTTTATCTTTCTCGCATTCATCATCATTCATTCCTTGTCTAACTATTCTGCCTACTCTTAATGTCTAATTATAGGATTTCATGTTCGATCACATTACCATTACCTTTTAACCTTTACCTTTTATTTGGGTTTCTTTATTTCTTTATTTTTCAAAATTCCAAAATACAATTAAAAACTTTATACATAATTTCCTTATTCTAAACTAATTATTTATAATTAAATATTGCATATTGTTTTTTTTTTTTTTTTTTTTTTTTTTTTTTTTTTTTTTTTTTTTTTTTTCTAAAATACATTAATTTACATGAAAGGTATACCTATAATTTATATTTATATCTTATTTCTTTCGATTACTTTCCTAACTACATCCTTACAATACCTTAAAAATCTCTCTCTATTATCTCCCTTTATTAATTCCTCTAAATTTTCTAAACTTATATCTACTCCCATCTCGTACTCTGTCTCCAGCCTTTGCCTGGCGAAGACAGGGCAATCCAGCAGAATGTGGGTTACATTTTCTGGTTCCGTTGAGCAGATGCACGATGGGCTCCCCTTGCACTTGAAACGATGCAAGTACTCGGAGAACCCACCGTGCCCCGTCAAGACGGGAAGCTTGCTACACAATATATCAATGAAAACGACATTCTAATTTAGCCATTTATGAGATTAGAGTGTACAAACACACATACCTGTACAAACACCCATGACGTTGCTGATGTTTTTGACCACTCTAACTTTCTACTATACGCTGATGACATGAAGATTTTTAGAAAAATTAAAACTATATCTGATTGCATGTCTCTACAAAGGGACCTCGATAGAATTATGAGTTACTGTAAAAATAACTATTTGGACCTTAATATTAAGAAATGCAATGTAATTACTTTATCTAGATACCCTAAGCATATTAAGTATGAGTACAATTTTAACAATGTCACATTAACGCGCGTTACAGTTACAAAAGACTTAGGTATACTACTGGATAGTAGGTTGACATTTGACGAGCATCTCAGCTACATAATCTCCAAGGCCAACCATCAAGGCCATGCTTGGATTTGTTCTGAGAGTCAGCAAGGATTTCAAAGCCGGTTCAACCCTCTCTCTCTTATTCGACTCCTACGTCAGACCACTACTCAATATAGATTTAACAAGGTACCTGCGTTCGTGCACTTGTTCATAGACGAGTTCAGAAGGATCAACTGTTTTCATACTAAGTCAGACCACTATTCGAGTACGGGTCTATTGTTTGGAATCCACAATATAAAACTCAAATTAAGAGGTTGGATAGAGTGTTTAACTTGTATTTGAAACATTTTCAATATAGATTTAACAAGGTACCTGCGTTCGTGCCTCTTGTTCATAGACGAGTTCAGAAGGATCAACTGTTTTTATGCAAGGTCCTCCTTGTGTCTCTTTTAATTTCTTTTTCTTTCGATAAAGGTGGTTTATGGAAAGAGTGATTGCTAAATGGGATCTCTTTAATTCGGGATGCAAGAAAATACCAAAGCAGAAATAGATAGAAGAATTTCAAGAGTATTCGTCTATGTAGTTGATTTTCTAGTTCAATTAGCTAGATGTAGCTGATGAAATAGCAAGAGACTTGAAAGATTCAAAAAAGAATAAAGTTTGGGACATTAAAGTGACCTCGTAAACGGTTGACAGGCCTCTGGTCTGTTGAGATGTGAAGGTTGGGAATGAATCGTAAATAATGCTAACATCTTGAACTCATTGTAGTGATCAATCATCGGGGAGGGTTGAGTTTGTGTCAATAAGTTTGTTTGTCTCGTCCCATGAAAATGGTGACGTAGATAAATTACTCGCTTTTCACCTTTGAGACTTGTTCATTAACATAAGTATTACCAAAAAGATTAAATATGTAAGATATAAAGAGGGGGCATTGGGAAGATTTTCCTACAAAAATATTGATCCTGATCGCCGTAATCAGGATGGTCATGGCGTAGCTAAAAGCCTTGTAAAGTTGACTATTTTGTACCACGTGGTTCTAAACGTCACATTACGGATTCTTTCGTTTTGCTCGATCTATACAGTTGAAAATCTTTGGGTATTACATTAAAAATTTATACAATTTTATCTTTAAAGAGATCACTCGCTGAATGTTTTGGTTACAGTCGGTAGGTTTTCTTTCCTTGAGAATGTACTTTCAGAATGATAGTATTTAAAAAAAACATTAATAAGGCGTAAGTCTGGCATTGTGAAAAATGTTTACGCCGTATCCTAACGGTTGCTTATTCAATTAGGCAAGGATCCCCATCTTTTTGCTTCTGTTCATACCCTCGTCAAGTTGGAATCCTTGGATTTGAATGCGTTGCTAATAAATATCCCTTTATAAAGATTCTTTGCATTAAATGTATCAAGGGCTATTGTATAATTTCATATATGCAGGGTGTTATATTAAAATTATATGTTTATAAAATAAATCGTATTACAAATTTGGTCCTATCCAATAAATAATATTTTGACTTTTTTGGTTACTTATTCATTTTATAACTTAGGTAATTACTTATTTAAGAAATTTTAGGCAGTTAAATGTAGCGGGGGAAATGTGCTTAGAAATTAAAATAAATATTATCTTCATTTTCGGAGGTTCCTTTTGTCGGGCCACCACTTTGGCGATTATCTAGGCGTGATAATACTCCGTTAACGGGTTGTTTATATATTTATTTCCACATCTTTATTTGGTACGGTAGCTACAATAATATTAAGATATTCGTAGAAAGCTCTTTGTTCGCGACATACCCACACCTAGATGTCGCTATTGCAAAGAATGTGCATGGTATCGAAATCGCTCTGCGTTTCTTTGTATAGGCGACAAAGAAAGATTTTAAATGAATTTTATTTTTGTATTCGTTGAGAACAAGAGGGGTCGTTGCCCAGGGTTTTGTCGTGTCAAATATCAAATCAAGTTCAGATCTTGTTCCGTCAAGGCATTTAGATCAATTAGATCAGGATAAGTTGTAAAGCAATTCATTTGCCTGTATTAGTCTATATCCCCTTTGATCAACCGAGACCAATACAAAGTGAGCTATCGGACACCCTTAATATTTTTTTTTATTTAAATCTAAACCATAACTATGAGACTATGAATCTATGAGACTTATCTACTTTGTACTAAGACCCTATTCAATTTGTCACCTTGTCACCTATCAAATTTGGTGTTATTTATGTCAATGAGTCTTTGGTAATATGTTTAATTTGGTAATCTTTACTTTTATTAATTAATATTATTATAAATGTGAAAATGAGTTTGTTTGTTTATTACGCTTTCACGCGTAACCATGAAACTTTGCATGCACTTTTTCAGAGCTTTGGAAAAGGATAGAAAGTCTTTTTTTATGTTAAGATCAGCAGACAGGCTGACAGTCCACTTGATGGCTACCGTCGCCGTATAACACAAGCAACGCCAAAGCTGCTACAAG
This sequence comes from Bembecia ichneumoniformis, assembly GCA_910589475.2. NCBI lineage: Eukaryota > Metazoa > Arthropoda > Insecta > Lepidoptera > Sesiidae > Bembecia > Bembecia ichneumoniformis. The sequence continues at coordinate 979,348 of OU342537.1, read as the reverse complement.
TGCGTTGCCGACTACAGTAGGATTAAGGATAAGGGTTAGGAGGGGTTAGGGAAATGGGCTCTGGCATCCCTTACTCACTTACCGCACTCACTATTTCACGGTGGTCTTCTGTAAGGGGGTGGTTATTGTCGCCAGACGGGCTGCCCGACTGCGAAACGCAGTGTTCCCTGCAACTACTTTCCAGATGCAGACAGAGCTAAATTTGAAAAGTTCATTTTTCAAGTTGACCCTGCCGGGAATCAAACCCGGGAACCCTAGAGCAGAGAAGGCAAGCAGTAAGTTAAGTAAATCTCATTTTTATTGGCAATCAGGTATGGTAGTGACTTTTGGGTCACTACCGTCGATTTGTAGGACAACTATGTATGTAAAAACTAGAGATTGAATATTCGCTACAAACCTTGATAGAAGAAAAGATAGAGTAATAGGCCTCACTCGCTCACCGAAACACAATACTCGTACCTAACTCAAATGCTGTTATCGTCTTCTTTGAGGAGATTGCTACTGCTGCCAGATAGACCGTCAGAACGCAGAGTTCTCTTTAACTACTAAATCTGAATAGATTAGTATAATTAGTAGAAGATTACTAGAATTAGTATAATAATTATAATGTATCTATAAATTAACAGCGGTAAACAACACGTTATTATAACTAAACTATAACTAAAACTAGACCGTCAGAACGCAGAGTTCTCTGTAACTACTAAATCTGAATAGCTTAGTATAATTCTAGTAGATTACTAGAATTAGTATATTAATATAATATATCTACAAATTAGCAGCGGTAAACAACACGTTATTATAACTAAACTATAACTAAAACTAGACCGTCAGAACGCAGAGTTCTCTGTAACTACTAAATCTGAATAGATTAGTATAATTCTAGTAGATTACTAGAATTAGTATAATAATATAATATATCTACAAATTAGCAGCGGTAAACAACACGTTATTATAACTAAACTATAACTAAAACTAGACCGTCAGAACGCAGAGTTCTCTGTAACTACTAAATCTGAATAGATTAGTATAATTCTAGTAGATTACTAGAATTAGTATAATAATATAATATATCTACAAATTAGCAGCGGTAAACAACACGTTATTATAACTAAACTATAACTAAAACTAGACCGTCAGAACGCAGAGTTCTCTGTAACTACTAAATCTGAATAGATTAGTATAATTCTAGTAGATTACTAGAATTAGTATAATAATATAATATATCTACAAATTAGCAGCGGTAAACAACACGTTATTATAACTAAACTATAACTAAAACTAGACCGTCAGAACGCAGAGTTCTCTGTAACTACTAAATCTGAATAGATTAGTATAATTCTAGTAGATTACTAGAATTAGTATAATAACATAATGTATCTACAAATTAGCAGCGGTAAACAACACGTTATTATAACTAAACTATAACTAAAACTATACCGTCAGAACGCAGAGTTCTCTGTAACTACTAAATCTGAATAGCTTAGTATAATTCTAGTAGATTACTAGAATTAGTATAATAATATAATGTATCTACAAATTAGCAGCGGTAAACAACACGTTATTATAACTAAACTATAACTAAAACTAGACCGTCAGAACGCAGAGTTCTCTGTAACTACTAAATCTGAATAGCTTAGTATAATTCTAGTAGATTACTAGAATTAGTATAATAATATAATGTATCTACAAATTAGCAGCGGTAAACAACACGTTATTATAACTAAACTATAACTAAAACTAGACCGTCAGAACGCAGAGTTCTCTGTAACTACTAAATCTGAATAGATTAGTATAATTCTAGTAGATTACTAGAATTAGTATAACAATATAATGTATCTACAAATTAGCAGCGGTAAACAACACGTTATTATAACTAAACTATAACTAAAACTAGACCGTCAGAACGCAGAGTTCTCTGTAACTACTAAATCTGAATAGATTAGTATAATTCTAGTAGATTACTAGAATTAGTATAATAATATAATATATCTACAAATTAGCAGCGGTAAACAACACGTTATTATAACTAAACTATAACTAAAACTAGACCGTCAGAACGCAGAGTTCTCTGTAACTACTAAATCTGAATAGATTAGTATAATTCTAGTAGATTACTAGAATTAGTATAATAATATAATGTATCTACAAATTAGCAGCGGTAAACAACACGTTATTATAACTAAACTATAACTAAAACTATACCGTCAGAACGCAGAGTTCTCTGTAACTACTAAATCTGAATAGCTTAGTATAATTCTAGTAGATTACTAGAATTAGTATAATAATATAATGTATCTACAAATTAGCAGCGGTAAACAACACGTTATTATAACTAAACTATAACTAAAACTAGACCGTCAAAACGCAGAGTTCTCTGTAACTACTAAATCTGAATAGCTTAGTATAATTCTAGTAGATTACTAGAATTAGTATTATAATATAATGTATCTACAAATTAGCAGCGGTAAACAACACGTTATTATAACTAAACTATAACTAAAACTAGACCGTCAGAACGCAGAGTTCTCTGTAACTACTAAATCTGAATAGCTTAGTATAATTCTAGTAGATTACTAGAATTAGTATAATAATATAATGTATCTACAAATTAGCAGCGGTAAACAACACGTTATTATAACTAAACTATAACTAAAACTAGACCGTCAGAACGCAGAGTTCTCTGTAACTACTAAATCTGAATAGATTAGTATAATTCTAGTAGATTACTAGAATTAGTATAATAATATAATGTATCTACAAATTAGCAGCGGTAAACAACACGTTATTATAACTAAACTATAACTAAAACTAGACCGTCAGAACGCAGAGTTCTCTGTAACTACTAAATCTGAATAGATTAGTATAATTCTAGTAGATTACTAGAATTAGTATAATAATATAATATATCTACAAATTAGCAGCGGTAAACAACACGTTATTATAACTAAACTATAACTAAAACTAGACCGTCAGAACGCAGAGTTCTCTGTAACTACTAAATCTGAATAGATTAGTATAATTCTAGTAGATTACTATAATTAGTATAATAATATAATGTATCTACAAATTAGCAGCGGTAAACAACACGTTATTATAACTAAACTATAACTAAAACTAGACCGTCAGAACGCAGAGTTCTCTGTAACTACTAAATCTGAATAGCTTAGTATAATTCTAGTAGATTACTAGAATTAGTATAATAATATAATGTATCTACAAATTAGCAGCGGTAAACAACACGTTATTATAACTAAACTATAACTAAAACTAGACCGTCAGAACCCAGAGTTCTCTGTAACTACTAAATCTGAATAGATTAGTATAATTCTAGTAGATTACTAGAATTAGTATAATAATATAATGTATCTACAAATTAGCAGCGGTAAACAACACGGTAAAATGAATACAAATTAAAATGCAGATCATATTGAAATTAATTCCAGCGTAAAATTATTATCCAGTAACTCAAATTACACGGTTATTAAAAGGATTTACGACCATTGAGTGCATTTTAACCCTTTAAATTATTCCGTTTGGAGATTTCCGCGGTACTCAAACTATGGATTATTATAGTGGAATAAAAAATATTTCATGTATCTGAAGATAAATCTTCTTAAATAAGATATAAATGGCAAAGATATAAAGACGAAAATAAAATCTGCAACTCTTTCGATTTTCTTAAATACAAGGTCGACTGATAAGCTGACAGTTCAGTTGATGGTAGGTGGTTACCGTCGCCTATAACACAAGCAACAACCACAGGATAGGGAAATGGGTTCGGACATCCCTTTCTCACTCATCGAAATACAACAGCACACATGCTTTTACTTCACGGTGGTCTTCTGTTGGGGACCTATCTTTGGCCTCATAGACATCCGCCATTATTCTTAAAATACATTCACAAGATATAAATAAATATAATAATTTAAAATATAGGTACATCTGTTAAATACTAATTATAAAATGTGGACTAAATCTGAAATTAAAGGGCATTAACTATAATATATAATATTTAAATAATAATAAAGTTTTTCTGCTGTTTTTGGCGTTCTTTTAAATATTCTTTCAATTTGGCTATGAACCCGTACAGACTGCGAAGACCGCGAATAAGTGCTGGAATATTGTTTTAAATCTTACTAGCAGCGTATCGAAAACTGCCTCTAAAAGCCATCGACACATGTCGTGGCGTGCACAGTTCTCGTGAATGCCTACGCGTTTCACCAGATCTGGAACCCCCAATCCATGCGAGTCGATTTTGTTAATCCAAAGAGCAAAGTCACCAAATGCAGCTTCTATCTAGACCTCATTTTTAAAATGGCATGTTCATTCAGAAAATGCGTGACATTACATCGAGGTGGTATTTTAAAGCAGAAACGTGCACATTCACTAGACTAGACGCTGCGTTCGTTTAAATAGACGTCATCCAAACAAAGTGTCCATGTAGTTAAGTCTGGACAATACAAGAGATTCCATCAACTGTATTCGTAATTTCTCACTCAGATATGCTCGGATTCCATACAGCACTTTAAGTCCATAAAAAACAAGCTCGAACGGATTGCGCCTCAAAATCCAATTTACGTCCATAACTAGCCCCAGGTTCCTAGCCTCAAATACACGCTCATTAGGCTCTCCCCTAATTGTAATGCTCATGATGTTAAAACTTAACTTTAAAATTTTGTACCAAAAATTATATATTTTGTTTTGTTTGGATTGAGAACCAGATTGTTATCTTGTAACCATAAGGAGTGGTGACTACCGCCATACGGGCTGATGACTGCGAAGCACAGTGTGCCCCTTTTTTTGGGGAACGTTTGGAAATTCATGGAAACCCGGCAGCGAAGGGGACGCTGGAAGTTATGCCGAATCCTGCCGGCTTTCTAGCGTGGCCGTAGATGGGTGGGGTGAAATGTTATGACACTACATCTGCGCCCCGCCATGATTATCCAGCGCAGGGAGTTCTATGCTCCCTTTCGGAACCTCGGCGTACCCGAAAGTGGAGTTACGGCGACCATCTCGGGGGACCTCACGATGAGCAGTGGTCTCCCTTAAGACTACCATCCAGGTCCCGGTAAAGGGGGAAGCCTCTTCCGGCGAATTGGCTGGGAGAGGGGATCTACTTCCCGTTGCCTCTCCACCGCCTCATTGCGCGACTTACTACCCTGTCACCTGTCACTACTAATTATTACTATTGCGATGCTAAGTCGTCAAAGTCAATGTCTTGATTGTATAGCACTCTTAAGCAAACTAGGTTGTGTTCCTAAAAATAAGTCCCACATGCGATACTAATTTAAAAAAAATGATGTGCTCACTCCAAGTAAGAAATGCTTTAGATCGCGAATTATTTGATGAAAGACATGGCTGCCCATGATAGAACCTGCATAAAATAATGTATTGTATTAATAAAAGTAAAATGAAGCAGTCATACATACGTATGTATCTACTTAAATAGCAAACCGCATTTAATTCCAGTACAGAGAGAGCATTTCACATACCAACAGTAAAATCGCTTGCGCTATCCTCAGCACTAAAGACGTACCCTATAGTCGCACGCACACAAGTAATTTGTACATTTTTGTGCGTGCACCACAATAATTGTTACTATTAATTGAACGCCGTGTTACTATGCGAAGCACGCAACCATCAAGCTACATTTTACATTGAACTTGCCTGCTTATTCATAACTTAACAAGTAAGTTCTGAAGAAATCAAAACGGAATAAAATTTTCGATGTTATAGTGAAAAAAAATTGTAAAAATAAATAGAAAATACATACAGTTATAACATCGTTTGTAAGAAATATTTAGTCACTAAGAAATACGCACCAAATATCAACAACGAAGACATCCAGAACAGACGGTCTATCATTGACTATTATAGAGACAAGAAAACTGAAAAAAGTTAGAAGTTTTTTTATAATACTAAAGGTGGCAGACAGGCTGACGGTCCCCTTGATGGTAGCTGGCTACCGTAGCCTAAGGACACAAGCAACGCCATGGGGGGTACGTGTGCGCTGCCGACCTTGCAGGAATTTGTTTACTGCTCGCTTGAAGAAGCCCATGTTGTAGCTAGTTGGGAACACCTTAGAAGGAAGATCATTCCAAAGTTCACGCGTCCGTGGGACAAAGTTTCTACTCGTCCAAACTGTGCGCAGCGGCATTTTATCCAAGTAATGCGGATGAACTTCGCTTCTATGGTGCGCAGTGCGGTGGTAAAAGTTTGAGGTAGGCATTAATTGGAACAACTCATCCGAGCACTCACCATTGTACAGACGGTAGAACACACAAAGAGAGGCTACATCTCTTCTTAAACTAAGTGGTTCTAATCGTTGCTGTATGAGCATTGGATCGTCAACAATTCGAACAATTCGACGCTGTAAGGTGTCAAATGGATCTAGCTGCTACTTAGGCGCGCCAGCCCAGAGGTGAGAGTAGTACTCCATGTTAGCCTAATTTGGGCCTTATAAAGAATAAGGGAGAATGAGAAATACTGCTTTGTCCTAATTTAACTTAAAATTAAAATAACTTTTACACAACTCAGTAAATAAACATATGAAAATAATTGATGTATGTAGATTGTAAATAGGTAAATGTTACTTTTGAACTCTAATTGACTAAAAGAAAATGCAAAATTCTTATATAATACGAGCGGTCCGTCACCGGCTTCGCTCGGATCCAATTAGATTTTTTACTATATATTTAAACTTGCCGTGAATAATTATCTAATAATTGATAGTGAAAACCGCATTAAAATTCGTGGTTGAGGAGGAGTTAACGGATATACAAATAGAAGACAGACGCGGGCAGCGCTTGTATACTATGTAGGGATAAGGATATGAATCAATCAGTTGAATTAAATAAAAGATTATATTATTCATCAAATAAAAAAAAAATCATGTATAATGTTGGGTTTGTGTGAAGAAGTAAGAGATCCCAGAATCCTCCTCTATTCGCACCAAATCCCTCATTCTTTATCCTAACAAGTTCGTCAGCGCATTGGCAATCCTTCAGCCACTTTCCATTAAGTGTACTATCACATTTAAAAGAACACGCCAGACAATATCGAGCCAGCCAATGGCAGAGAGCTCATCCAAAGAGAGCCAGCCAGCCAATAGTTTGATGTTGACTGGCTACCCAAAAGTGGGGGTAGCCAAAAATAAAGAAGTATTTATGATACCTTAATTCACCCCCTACAATAAAATTAATTAAATTACATTGAATATTTTATTGTATGAAATTCCATAAACAATGAGTTTCTTTTTGTCTTGTCTCAAGAAAAATTTTCCATTGGTTGAGTGGTTACTGCTCTTGATTTAACGCCCTGACTCAGGATCCCGGGTTCGATTCTCGGCAGGACCAACTCTAGAAATGAAGGTGTATATTTAATTATTTATATATTTAATTTACTATATATTTAATTATTTATACTTATGGGTTCAGTTATGCTATTTCCTAAGAAAATTTAAAAAGATGACGCATTGCTAATTTTTAAATGTTGGTATTTTTGTTTTGTGAATACATATTTTTCATTTAGTCGTATGCGACGCTATTTTCCGCTAAAATGAATGCAAAATTAATAACAGCAGTACTCATTATTTCTCCAAAAGCCGGATTTCGTCTCATCGTTAATTCATAATTAAATCGGTACCTATTAATATATTTTTAAAATCTGCCAAATCTCTTATTTTTCAACCGCAATGAGCCTGATTACGAAAATTCCGTAAAATTAATTAATTGTAATTAGGGAAAATCAAACTTAATTAAAATTCATTTCGTAGGCTCTTTTTTATTTTTCAAGAAAAATAGTGCTATATCTTTTCTTTCTTATATCCATATTAATATTGTAAATGTTCACATTATAACTGTCTGTCTGTCTGTTACCTTTTCACGCCTAAACCGCTGAACCGATCATCATAAAATTCTGCATACACGTTGTCAGGGATGCACGAAAGGCCATAGAGTACTTTTCATCCAGAAAAATAGTACTGTTCCCGAGGGAACATCTAAAGCCTGGAAAAGCTATAACAGCAATAATGGTGTTAGGCGTTCCGTTGGTCATATATTTAGTTAGGCGTTATTTTATTTTATTTTTTCAACGCGGACGAAGCCGCCGGTACCAGCTGGCCATAAATAATTCCCAATTTTTAAAAGTGTTTTAGGAATTTTGTTTATGATTGTGAGTCTATGTATTTACAACTATGAGGATATTTGTTTTCGCCATAAACAACCTAGTTCCTTTCACACTTTTGTCCTGTCAGGGGTCAGTAGATCATCTGGACTTGTCTTAACGCTCTGTCTCAGGGGTCCCGGGTTCGAATTCCGGCAGGGCTACCTTCGGCTCTGGCATGGAAAGTAGTGGCAAGACACACTGTGTCTTGCAGTCATTTGGGCAGTCCGTCTGGTGGCAGTAACCACCCCCTTACAGAAGACCACCGTGAAATAACAGCATGTATGCTGTCGTGTTTCGGTGAGTGAGTAAAGAATGCCAGAGCATTTTTATTTGAAAATTATTCAATAATATTTTGGAGGCATTTCTAAGCAAGTGTATTTAGAGGCATAAATATTCTTCGTTTTGCTAAATAGCGCAATCAAATTTAAACCTTGTTGCTACATGGTTTTAGAAGCGGTGGTAATTTATCACTCTTGCGTGTTACCCTCATGAATTAATTGCGTAACTAAGCTACACAATGAATATTACACACTATTTTGTAATACATAAAGTGTAAATCAGCTTAAGGAAATATCTAAATGAAAGCTAGAATATTGGGTCTTGTTTCATGTGACGAGTTGTTTTTTTTTATTTATTTTTAATGTTAAGGTCGGCAGACAGGCTGACGGTCCACTTGATGGTAGGTAGCTACCGTCGCCTATAACACAAGCAACGACTAAGCTGCTGCAAGTGCGCTGCCGACTGCAGTAGGATTAAGGATAAGGGATTAGGAGTGGATAGGGAAATGGGCTCTGGCATCCCTTACTCACTCACCGAAACACAACAGCACACATGCTGTTATTTCACGGTGGTCTTCTGTAAGGGGGTGGTTACTGCCGCCAGATATTTGTTAGATATTAGGCATATCAGTAAAATTATGATAAATCTATATCTAATTTATAAACGAAAAATGGTAAGTATATTAATTCGAACGAGGATTTTGCGGCAGTCTAGGTATTGTTGTGCAGGACAAGCAAAAATAAAACATTATTTATTTCCCAATATCGGAAAAAACTATGATGTTAAAAATTGTATACAATTTTAAATAAAATAAAGCAAATAAAAAAAAACAGATGTGTGGAAATCGCAATCCGTTGTTCATATCTATTGGCGCATTTATCCCAACCCTCTCTGACACAGTTTAATAAAAACAAGTAAGTGAACTAATATTCAAAGTTTATTTTTCAATTTATTTGTTTGTGTTTGCAAGTCGCTACTGGGAGCAACAATAGGGGATCGGACAAATTTTCAGAAAGTGTTTTAAATTAATCTTCATGGATATTTATTCCCATAAAAAATACTATTTTATTTATTTTTTAGCCTTTTAGGTACTCAAAATCATGTTTTAATATTGTATGTTTGAAAATGCCGCCAAAACGCCACGATAGTTCATCTGAGAGCGCGTAACGTCATTTGTGGTCATATCATAACAGAACAGCTGCATTGGCATAAGACAATGATTGCCCACAAATGACGTCACGCACTGTGATCGGTGTTTCAGTATAGATTAAAAATATTGTAAATAATAAAATTTTATTTCTTCATTTAAAAATATTTAAATGAATTATATTAAATTATTATTCGATAAATAATCGTAAAAAATTATATATTTTCTTTTTAAGTACATTTTAGATTTTAATCTGATTACTGTCCGATCCCCTATTATGCACTGGGGCGAAGCTGTAAAAAGAATATACTTAGATATTGGGAAAGCTTACTTTGAAATATTTAAAAACTACATAACGCATCCTTATTGTAAGTTCCATCCTTGTTATGTGGAATAAAACTTAACTCCTAAATAAAACTTAGTAGTGACAGTCATTTGGGCAGCCCGTCTGGCGGCAGTAACCATCCCCTTACAAAAGACCACCGTGAAATAACAGCACGTGTGTTGTTGTGTTTCGGTGAGTGAGTGAGGGATGCCAGAGCCCATTTCCCTATCCCCTCCTAATCCCTTATCCTTAATCCTACTGTAGTCGGCAGCGAACTTGTAGCAGCTTTGGCGTTGCTTGTGTTATAGGCGACGGTAGCCACCTACCGTCAAGTGGTCCGTCAGCCTGTCTGCCGATCTTAACATAAAAAAAATGTCATTATATCAATACTAATTATAGGCAATGTATATAAGGTTATAATAGTAGTAAATTTATAAGTGAATTATTTATATTAGGCCGGAGAAAAAGTTTTTTCGTATATAGTATTTATTTTGTATTTGTATTTTGATGACATTAAAAAGTTTACATTAAAAAAAAAATTTAGTAAAATGTTGTTTCCAGCTATATTTTATTTGTTTTTCTTTCTGTCAAAATGAGTGAATCTACTGAAGAAATTTCATACATTTTAAAATTTTATTACAAAAATAGAAAAAAGCCGCGAAAAAAAAATTGTTACGTTTATGGACCTAATGCAGTGTCAGTAAGAGTAGCACAAAGTTGGTTTAAGCGTTTTCAAACCGGGAATTTTGATGTCAAAGATGCATCTCGCTCTGGTCGCCCTGTTACGGATCAATTGGACTGAATTGGATCAATCAATCATTTTATAAAAAGTGGAGCAAGATCGGCATATCTGTAGTTACGATATAGCTACAGAACTGGGAATTGACTACAAAACAGTTTTGAGCCATTGGCCACAATAGCTGGGTACACAAAAAAGCTCGATATTTGAGTGTCCCACGAGCTTAAAGAAACCTTATGAATCGTGTACTCATTTGCGATTCTTTATTGAGACGCAATGAAACCGAACCGTTTTTAAAGAAATTGAGGGGTTGCTTGCGTTTTAGTGAACTGTCAGCTTATCTGACGAGCTTAACATAAAAACAATTGAGTTATACACGAGGTACTTTACTGGTAAATGAGGTTAATGATAACTAGACAATGATTCCAAAAATAACTCGAATTCGCGGTGTCTAGATTATTTTTCTGTATTAGCGAATGCTTGTGTGAGAGAAAGGAAGAGCTTGGTTACCACTATCCGATCGCACTATGAACCCTCGCAGGGAAATATTGCGGGCGCCTTGTAAACCAATTTCACGAGGATTATCGGGACAACAAATACCGGGGGATAAGACACTGGATGCGGACAAATTACGATTGTTACCGCTCTGAAATTGTCGGGACAACCGGTAAGGTTATATACATTTCTTGTTTCAAACTTTTCTTTTGTTACATGTCAAACGCAATATCGTCGTTGTCAAACCAAAATCTACTTTGTGCTAAAAGTATACTTTTGAGATATTGACAAAAAAAGTTTTTATTTTAAAAAAAGATTATTTTAAAAAATAGTATTTTATTATAGACTTACGGTTGTTTTACATGAACTTATTGGTTTTTTAAACATGAATTTATTTATTATTTTCAGAATAGAATAAATTTTGAACATATCAGATTCTAGCTGCTTCACATAGCATATTTTATTATAAGGTCGTAATTCGACAAAGTACTTAAATACTTACCATTTTTTTTATACGATAGATAAGAAAGAAAGAAAGAAAGAAGGACAGAAAGAAACATTTATTGGCATTTAAACAGAAAAACATATGAACAAAACAAAAAAAAAACATTAAAAGTAAACTATGGACATTGTTAGTTACTCAGCTTAGGCTGCAACATTGTTACAGCGCTGATTTTCAGTTGTGCCCTTGCCGATGTCTCACGACGCGCACTAGGACCACTCCAGCAGTGCGGTGCAAGTATATTTTACAAATATATTTATATTACTAAATAATAAGTTGTAGCACTGTACGACAAAAGGTTGCGGCGATCATGTTCTACAAGGTGAATTGTAAGATAAGGACTACTTACTAAGCTTGAAAAATCAAAAAAGTGCACATAGCAAATTTTCTAATGCAAAAATTTCTAATTCTCCTAAAACTGCAAACATCGAATACAGCTGATGGCTTGTAAATTATGTCGAATCATCCACATAAAATATATTGATATCGAGACAGCGCCAATTGTCAGCGCCTGGCGGTATCTTCTAAATATCACTTATGTTTGGCTAATTTGGGTAGTATGATAGATTTTTGTTAAAATCGCCCCCAAAAGTCATAAGAAATGATAATTTCAGTATACGCTCGCATGAACCATGAAACCAAGAAAAATAATTAAAAATACCACACTTTATTTTCTTTTTACTGATAAATTTAGTTCAATAAATACGAATACTAGAGAAAAAAATTATAGAACGAAAATGTGTTGTAATATTTTTTTTCGTATAAACTTAGATAATTATAAATCTTCTGTTTCTTTTTCAATCTTCATGAAATATTAAAATTGTTGTTTAAATAATTATTTTAAAAAGGTTGCCCATGAGTGTAAGTTACAGTAAGTTTATACCAAGTGAGTACTTGGATTAACAAAGGCACTGGCTAAAGAAAAGCCTTCATACGTTCAGCTTAACTTTTGTAGCTACAGTTCTAATGAACCAATCGAGATGATTTTCAGATGTCTTCGGAGACCTTATCTTCATTCATTATTTACTAGCTTTTTGCCACGAATCATAAGCCCACGAACCACAAAAAATAAAAAATGTTTATTAGTTTTCCATAGAATAGATACGAGTTATTGTAAACTAGCTACAAGTCTCAATTTAATATTGACCTTGCAGAAAGTAGTATCAACAAGCAGTAGTTTATTTTAGATATTTAGATCTAAAAATCATTAATAGTTCCTCGGCTTGATTTTGATGATTTCTTTTTAATCCATTTAATCCTTCATATTTTATCTTCTTCTTCACGATCCGAAACTTCTGAGAGCTCACTAGAATTGATTTTATGTTGAACTGACAATCGTTCTGGGTCAAGATTAAAATCTTCGGGTGGGAAATGGCTTTGTAGAGGTCCCGAATGGGACGAATCTGATCTCTTAGTTATCTTTGATAGTAATGCAGGCTACAGTATTTTTTTTTTCTTTTTATGTCAGGTCGGCAGACAGGCTGACGGTCCACTTGATGGTAGGTGGCTACCGTCGCCTATAACACAAGCAACGCCAAAGCTGCTACAAGTGCGCTGCCAACTGCAGTAGGATTCAGGATAGGGGATTAGGAGTGGATAGGGAAATGGGCCCTGGCATCCCTCACTCACTCACCGAAACAAAACAGCACACGTGCTGTTATTTCACGGTGGTCTTCTGTAAGGGGGTGGTTACTCCCGCCAGACGGGCTGCCCAAATGATTGCGAAACGCAGTGTGCCCTGCCACTACTTTCAAAATCCAGACCAGAGCCAAATTTTAAAAGTTGATTTTTCAAAGTTGACCCTGCCGGGAATCGAACCCGGGAACCCTAGAACAGAGCGTTAAGGCACGCACCCTAACCACTCATCCAACGGGCTCGTCAGAGCGCTGGGTTACTTCTTATTACGTCCATCTCTCTAAGGGATCCTGGTGTTTCAACGTACCCTTTCGGAGTTGAGAGCTGATTGGGAATGTCTGAAATTATTTATATATCACATTTTCTGCAGTTGATCACTGGCGTAGTTTGTCCCGGATGGCCTTGCATCAAATTTATTGTAACTGATACGGTGGTAGCTACGCCCCGCCCCCGCAGTAGTTATGCCGTGCTTTATGTAAATCATGGCATACCTACTGCTACCAGATATTGACATTGAAATTAATATTTAGGTATAAAATTCAAAATTAGTCTTGTATGCATCTAGGTACTTACCTCTGGTTCCTAGACTCGATTTTGAAGTTTTTTTGAAAATCCGAATCTTTTGTTTTCCTTTTAATCCATAATATTTCATCTTCTCTTCACGACCCGAAACTTCTGAAACTTCACTAGAATTGATTTTATTTTGAACCGACAATCGTTCTGGGTCAAGATTAAAATCTTGGGATGAGAAATTGCTTCGTAGAGGTCCCGAATGGGACGAATCTGATCTCTTAGTTATCTTCGATAGTAATGCAGGCTGTTATTGGAGAGACCGATGGTGTTATCGCTGAGTCACTTCTTATTGCCTCCAATCTCTCTAAGAATCCCGGTGTTTCAAGGAACCCTTTCGGAGTTGAGGGCTGATTGTGAATGTTTGAAAGAGAAATTATTTCTATATCACATTTTCTGCAGTTGATCAGTGGCGTTGTTTGCCGCGGATGGCCCCTGCATCAAATTTATTATAATTTATACGAGCTACAAAAGTTAAGCTGAACGTATGAAGGCTTTTCTTTAGCCAGTGCCCTTTCTCTGCAATAGGTATGCCGTGATTTACACATAGGTTTCAATAAATAAGTATACGCTGCAAAATGATATTATTACAATAATCTTTAAATATGCATCGATACTCTCTTATGGATTGCACTAGTCCTAAGTCCAATCTTAAATCTATGAAAAAATAATAAACAATATAGGCAAACAGTAGAAACCGGATATAACGTATTCGTTTGTAACGACCAACCGTTTTTAACGATCTAGAAACCCGGGGTGCGGATGAAGTTTTTTTTCGAACATAAGGTCGAATTTAGAAAATAAGGTGAACACTAGTTTAAATAGAATTTGATTTAAAATAATTGGTTTAAAATTAAATTAGGTAAAAAAAAAATTTTTTTTAAACAGCCAAATAAATATAGTTTTTCGTTTATTCTATTTTCCTTCATAGTCGTTCAAAACGAATCCCACGCGACGACACATGAATAAAATTCGTCAATCAAAAAGGAAACAATGCAAAATCCCTCCCAATTCGTACGTAACGAACTCGAAACAAATAGTAACCGGATTAAACTAACGCAATCCGGATTCGACCGGTAAACGATCGCGGTCGCCAGGATTGCTCCCAGCTTTGGAGCGCTTTAGACTGACTGCGGACTACATACTTACCAGTTCCCGCGAACTATCTACCTAATAAATTTCTGTTACTAGTTCTGCATAACTATAGAAATTACTATAGGTGAACAGTGGCTATTGAAAAATATTTTGAAACAAACTAGTCATTCCAACAATCAATTATTTTTAAACAGTGTACCTACAAATTATATTTACGCAATCAAAAATTGTCACGATAAAATCTTTATTTTTGAAATACATAAACAAATATGAAATGTTATTTGAATATACACACACACATATATATATATATATATATATATATATATATATATATATATATATATATATATATATATATATATATATATATATATATATATATATATATATATATGTCACATCTCGAAGGAATTCCGGCGACAGTTGGTATATTGTCAGGATTGGTCGTGCCCATTTGTTTTCACAAACCAAGATGACTTCCAAAATCACTAAACTTGTCCGGTGAAACCGTTAAACTTGCCAAAAATCGTCAATGATTCCCTTAATGTGTCGCCGGTTCACTGTCGCAGATAATTTCGTAAAAGCTGTGATGAGTCGCTTTCGTATCGCCGGTTGGCGCACCATTCACTCATTTTGCCCGTCTGCTCACTTATTTATACTTGTCGCCAAACGCCACGATGTATTTCGTATTTTCTATAAATCTAAATAAGATCGTAAACAAGCCATTGAAGTGCGATTTCTGTTGAAATGTAAACTATATGTTGTAAAATAAGACCAAACCGACCTGGCCGTAAACCTTTACCACTAGTCAGGAAGGGGCGTGGCTACCATAGGATGGGACATTCGAGACTTTCGGCCGGCGCGCAAGCTTTTTCCAGAACGTTCTATAGTCAGTCGTAACAATATCATCAAATCGACGGAATCTTATCGTGACATCATTTAAAATAATCATTTGAAAGTGATAAATACGTAGAATATTTTTTTGTTATATTTATTTTAGAAAAAGGACACAGGATAAAATTTAAAAAAAAAGTACTTTTTTCTAGGGATCATCAATAATGAAAATGAAAATTGAACGCCTTACAAAAACATAATATGATCAATAAAAATTGAATAAATTGCATATTACTTAAGAATAATAGGAGCGGAAAAAAGTTAGTTATTCATAAGTCAGAATACATCGTTGACTCCCCATGAGAAGGTATTCCTCTGCGGATCAGAATGTCTTTAAAGATTGCTGAACCGTGTTCATCCGAGGACTCAACAGTTTCATTGAACTCTGTTTGTTCGCTGTGTTCTAAAAAATAGGATTCACAGTAAAATTTAATTCTGAAATCGCCTGCGTTGCGGTGTAGTAATTGGCGATGTTAATTCAATTCTGCCGTTCATTGCACACGCGATAGCAATTTTTACGCACTCAAGACGTTGATGTGCGGTCGGCTCAGTCGGCCCCCTGCCACCCTCAGACCGACACCGCAAGCTTTCACATTACATCACCACTTTTACAATTGTAAATTCAACTTTAACTATTCTTATTGTGCACTATAAACATTAAACAAACTATTACATAAACCTACTGCTTCCAAGTTGCGGTGACACGAGTTTTTATTTTATTTTATACTAGCTGTTGCACGCGACTTCGCCTTTTTATAAAAACCAGCTGACCCAGCAGACGTGGTGCCACCTATCGGGTCCACTTTTATTTTCAAACCATATGTCAAAGTGACATGACACTTCACGTCAATGAACGTCAGTTAAATTATTTGAATATTGTTCATACAAAAATACTAAAATCCTGTTTAATAAATGGGGGTGGGGGGTAGGAAGGTAAAAAATAGTTTACGTCCTATTCGCAGACCTATTGAATATACATACATACAAAATTTCATAAGAATCGGTCAAGCCGTTACGGAGGAGTTTTATTACAAACACTGTGACACGAGAATTTTATATATTAGATTATTCGTGGAAAACGGCAATGTTGTATGGAGGGGGTAAAGGACGAAGATGGGGGGAGGGTGAGTAGCCTATGTTACTCCCTGATAATGTAGCTTCTAAGGTCCAGTAGTCTGAGTTTATTCATTACAAACATACATTTGTATGGAGGGGTAAATGGGGAGAGATGGGGGGAGAGTAAGAGCCTATGTTACTCGCTGATAATATAGCATTCTATAGGTGAAAATATTTTTAAAATCGGTTTAGTAGTTTTTGAGTTTATTCATTACAAATATACATTTATGTGGAGGGGGGGAGGGGGGTGAGTAGCCTATGTTACTCCCTGATAATATAGGTTCCTATAGGTGAAAGAATTTTTTAAATCGGTCCTGTAGTCTTTGAGTTAATTCATTACAAACATACATTTGTATGGAGCCTATGTTACTCGCTGATAAAATATAGCTTCCTAAAGGTGAGAGAATTTCTAAAATCGGTTCATTACAAACATACAAAAATATATACCCACATACAAATCTTTACTCTTTATAATATTAGTATAGAAGTAAAGACTATCGACCCGCACCCGGCTTTGCATGCAGTTGCAAATTTGAAAAATCCTTTCTTAGTCGATGCTTACGTTATAAAATAAACCTTATGTTCCAAATTTCAATTTTCTAAAAGTATAGATAAGTCCACCAACATTGTTCATAAGAAAATCTTACATGTTTCGTTTAAATGCATAATGGAAAGCAAATACGAGGGCGGAGTGATAAGTCTGGTAAAAATTAAACAAGGAGCCATTTGCAACGGTATTATTAAATGATGTACCTAGGTATATTAAGTTAAATTAATGTCTCAAATGTGCGAAGATGACAAATATGTATGTAATCCAATGTCACTTGGAAGATTATTTTAATAACACGGGACTAATCGCCCTAAGCGAGGTATGTGTGTAGGTAAAATGACAATCCTGGTGCGCAAAAGAACAATAAGGGCAAGTGTGGATGGATAGTTCGAAATATTCGAGTTATTAGAAGATGCTGATACCCGCAACTTCAGTCACTTCGAGACAATGGACATTACTACACGTCTGAAATTTTGGGGTAAATAAAACAGTTAGTACATATTACGGGATTATCATTAAAATTCTTTAGTTAGAATAACTATTACTCATTGCTTCTATTATCTTATACCTCTGGTTTACTTCCATTTCAGAGTGTGGTCGAGAGCTGCATGAGATCATACCGCCTTCCCCTTTCTTCTGTCGGACGTGCAGACGTACGGCTGGTTACCATCCTCACCTTGTCGAAGTCCCTCTAATTCGGACCAAGCGCTTTAAAATATCTTTTATATTGTGTACTGCTAAGGATTGAAACTTCCTGCCGTCGTCCGTATTTCCGAGCTCATACAACCCAAATCTTTTCAAGGTTCGAGTGAATAGGCATCTTTTGGGTGAGCTCGCTCCGTCGTCGGCCTCATCCTTCCTACATGGATAGATGCTGGTCAAGAGCAAACCCATCTTCATTAAAAAAAAAAGAAATTCATTTATCAACATAAAACTATCTATATTTAATATCTGTTACCAATAGATGCTCATCGGCTTAAAAGTCATTACACCTTCCTCACTTTCGTCGCATTCTGGCTCTTTTCTTGATGGTTTCTATCCCACTTCAACGTCTTTAGTTGATAAAGGCACAGAAGCTTTTATGCCCTACGTGCCTTCTATATATAAGTATATCTAATCTACCACACAAAAGACCCATTTGAATCAAATGCTATACTCTGTCTCGTTGTTAATCATTCAGGCAATTTCCAATCACATGGTCATTAAAGTTTTATAAGTGGAAGGTCGTAATTTGCTTAACCCTTTCTTGACCTTAACTCCAATGAATTGAGGTCAGAGAACAGCACGTGTGTGTTCTGTTTACGTGTAACATTTTCAATGATTAAATAAAGCGTATCGCGTGACACACTTGCTCCAAATTAATGTATTCGACTATGAGTACAATTAGGGAGAGGGGAGGAGAGGCCACTTCTAAAATGTAATTTAATTTCTCTGTAATTTCACTGATTCGTGTGACATAAAAATTTATGTTTTTTTATGGAAACGTGTGGCCTATTGATCTTTTCAACACTGTAGGTTCGCACAATGTCATAATCTGGTTAGTAAGTGTAATACTACTAAAAGGATACCGTTTTTAGCAGTAGCAGTAACAAACAGTAGCTGAACAGTAAACTATATAATTGCAGTGACCCCCACCCTCCTACATATAATATATGTAATTATTTGTCCTGCGATACGCAATATTATAATGTGTTGTTATTGTCTATATGATTTATGTGTATTATACAAGGAAGTGTATTGGGCCCGTTAGTGTTTCTATTCCTAGATAAACGACTTCCCGACGCTTATAAAACATTATATGACACTGTTTGCTGATGACAGTCCCATTTTGTTCACCAAAAATGAAGAGGTTACAAATTTAGAGAATTAATGATTCCCTAAAGTACATTATAAAAGGGCTTCAAAATAACAATTTAAAAATAAATATTGGATAGACCAAAATAATGAATTTTAAACTTAGAAACAAGATTTTAAACCTAGAATAACAAGAACAAGACAAATTGATAAAAATTAATATCGATAGTGTATGTAAGAAATTAAACGGCCCGTTGGATGAGTGGCCAGGGTGCTTGCCTAACGTTTCAGGGCCCCGGGTTCGATTCCCGGCGGGGTCAAGTTTGGAAATTTTAATGTAATTTTCAAAATTGACTTTCATTTGGGCAGCCCGCCTGGCGGCAGTAACCATCACCTTACAGAATACCACCGTGTTCTGTAAGGATTGGAACTCCCTGCCGGCGTCTGTATTTCCGAGCTCATATAACCCAAATATTTTTAAGGTTCGAGTGAATAGGCATCTTCTGGATGAGCTCGCTTCATCTTCGGCCTGATCCTTCCTACATGGATAGATGCTGGTCAAGAGCAAACCCATCTATAATAAAAAAAAAGAGCCAAGTACGATGTATTTCAAAAAGTTGAAAATTTTTACTGTGCTTTTAATATTTTGAGTGTTATTCATAAAAGAAAATTCTAACATATTTAAATTTATGGAGCGTCCGCGTCGTAATGATAAACTTAAAAAACATGTATTGTGCTATCGTATTTCCATGTAGTAAGAGATTCCGAAGCCTATTTTGTAAAGTCAAGAAGTCGTCTTACAGCGTCATCTAGCCTCTAACCAAGCCTCGCTTGTACTATGGGTGCTAAACAACTGATAAATATACGTATATGGTTTACATCATACACGTATATTTATATACGTATACACCATATACGTATACGTATATTTACGTATAAATATGTACACAAAATACATAGTATCACAAAATTTGTGCATACAAATACGTCGAATCCAGCTTGACTGAGCAGCGTTTTGGAAGCTTCGAGATATCTTCTCGTCCAAAATTCCTTAGGGTCTTAAAACAAAAGTATTCGATCAAAATGTTTTGCTAGTGATGAAACATATGGCACTGAAACGTGGTCTCTAAACTATTGGCCTCGTAAGAAAGCTCAACGATGCCCAATGAGCTATGAAGAGGACTATCAGGGTTACACTGCGAGATTGCATCAGGAATGAGGAGATAGTACGGAGAGCCGACGGCCTCTGAGGCGGGAAGGTTCTCGAATAGAGGCCATGAACTGGCAATGCGTTTGCGTTGACGTACAGACGATCTAATAAGGGCAGCCGACGGTAGATCCAGGATTCTTCTGACTGTACCTTTTCGAAAATTGTGGGGGGAGGCCTTGATCAGCAGTAGACGTCCTACGGCTGATCATTGCATATGAAAATGAAGTCAGTAACATGAAGAAACAGATTACCAAAAATCACTTTCATATGTTTCGTCATTGCTGAGAAAAATCTAAATCCCTGCCATCAAAATTTCCAATATCCCTTTAAGCGGAGATCGAACCCGCGACTTCTGGCACAGCAGACAGGCGGAGCTACTTGCCACTGAGCCAATGAAGTCGTCATTTGTTCTTGATCTTTCAGGGTTGGTAGTGTATTAGCATTTCCCTTGTTTTTGCTTGTGTTTATAGACGACAATAGCCACCTTCAAGTAGAATCAAGAAGACTGGATACTGACCTTTATCAGAAATTCACTTGAAGTATATGTTGGTAACTGGTTAGCAAAAAACTAAATTTCCTTTTCATTGTAACATCACATTAAGTTTTCTACTTGAAATTTCTTTTATAGCGGCATAAATAAGTGTACGAATGAATAAAAAAATATTATTACCGTGAGGACTATGTTCACATAGCATTATTTTGTACGCCCCACTCAACTCTTAAGTAAACTTCCGGTACATCTTCCGTTCACCGGATGTGGCTACATCGGACTCATCCCTGCAAGAAGTTCAGTATTGATATGTCGCAGGCATTTAATCAAAACATCTATTATAATGGAGAGTTTAATTAAAATAATATGAATAATAAGGAAGTTTGTTAAAAGATTTTGAGAAAGCGTGGAATATTATGAGTCAGGCTGACCATCTACACAGCGATGCTTCTTAGACATGTCGATGGTCTTCTGAACTATTCTTCAGAATTGTCAGAAAGTTCAGATTTTCGCAAGTGTCGACAGATAGGAATATGCTACACTTAATGGTAGGGGCGAGTTTTGTCGCCAATCAGTACAACCCATATGGCTTTGTTTACTTTATATATAGATAATTAATACGATAAAGGATTCAGATTAAAGAGGAGATATGGCAGACAGGACCAGGCGGTTACTTCAAAATGGTTTCTGTACGGAGTTGGCTTGGCTACTGCCATCATAATAGGCATGATGACAGATTTTGAAATTCCCTTCCATAATGTAGATACACGTCTACCATATCCGAAGAAAAGAAGAATATTTCAGCAAAAAACCAAATTTCAACGCGAATTATTGAATGTTTTTAAATCTATTTTGAATTACGCGCGAAAACGCTCTTAGGTGTCATGGCGTCGCGTCTGATAAACCGTGACGTCACCGACATCTCATCAGAATCTTCATTCTGTCAAAGCAAAATCAAGCAACACGATGGCACTTATCTGGGCGTGACGTCATTCGCTCTGATTGGTGTTTCAGTTAACATGGCCGATTGCAGTTATTTTATACTTCTATTTTACTGAAAATCTTATTAATCTCAATTTTAATACAAAAAAAGAGTAATTTTTTAGACTCCTTTCAACATATATTTTTCTCCAAAACCATTTATTCTTTGATTCTTTAATACCGTCATCATGCCTATTATGACTGCGGCAATAATTAAAATAATTGGATAAATTTATTTTAAAAAATAGTACTAGTGAATAAAAAGACAATATAAATCATAATTATAGCCCCTGAAAAAAAAAAAGAAAAATTATGTAAGAGGCAGTAGTCGTAACAAGGTAAAAAGTAAAGTAGGAATCGCAAATAAAACGAAATAGGACTACTCTAAAGTATTCCAGTGCGAGAGATAATGAAAAAAGTTGGTCAAATGATCACCCAACTTCCGGCTGAACGAGCGGAACTTCAAAACCTTTGCCGTCTCTCTGTATTTTTTATAACGCAACCTTGCGACTTTGTCTTGGATAGTGAGTTGAATCTCTGAAGAGTATAATGTAAATGATTTTGATGCAGTTTTCACAATAAACTTAGAGAGCTATTTTTGAAGGTTTATGCATAACATAAGTTTTGACTTATAAACATGTATATGTCTACATTACATCTTAAATTTGCATGTTCTTTAGGCGAATGTAGATTATATAAAAAATACGTCATAAAACATAGTTATAATGTGTTAATAAAACAAAGTTATACAACATTTGCGCGTGAGTGATGTCATCACGCGTATTCGCGATGCGACCGAGACAATTTGTAGACATATTGGAATACATTTTTATGTTGCATTGATTGCAATTTATGTTGCAATGTTATACGCCGATGTTATATAATGTGGTGTTACACGAAAAAAAATGTTATGTATTCTTTCATCTGGACGACCATATGCCACTTTAAGTGATACTGAATTTGACCCAATTTGTGCATTGACCCAATACTGAATTTTACCCAATACTGAATTGAAGTGCATTGACTTGGCTCACGAGGTGACCGCCATGTGGGACGTTGATTCGACAATTATCGTCCCGATAGTCGTTTCGGCGAACCGTCTTATAGCGAAGAGCCTCGACCAACATCTCAGAGGCTCTCGGTCGATGGCTAGATCAAGGGACAGATACAGAAGGCGGTACTTCTTGACTCGGCACGAATTTTCAGGAGGTTCCTCACTTTGCAGCCCTAACCACCGGTAGCTTTGGCCTTGCCTCTACCTGCGGAGTTCTAGTTTTAAGTTTTATATGTATTGTTTTTACATAGTAAAAAATTTAAAACTAAGAAGAATAAATAAAATATGTGGCATACGAAATTTAAAGAGTTTACACGTTAACAATTAATTAATTACTTATTCAATTAATGGCAGGAATTAATATAAAATTTGCTGTCCTCTGCAATATGATTTTTTATTCATCACTGTACTAAGTGATGAATAAAAAAAAATTGATTTAGATTTAAAGTACAATTATTAAAATAATATTATTGCGAATTGCTGTAGTGGATTTAGACATTACGCCGCCGACTCCTGTCTTTCGACTTTACAAAGATAATTACCTCCTAGATGTGAAAATTGTATACTTTTACATTGAAGAAAATTTCTAACTTGACTCAGGTTAATAGCATAGTAGTTAAGCTTAAGTCTCGTCTTAATTTTAATGATACAAAGTTAGGTACACTATACTTCGCGTTTCGTATAGTTTTTTTTGTATACGAAATAGCAATATATTCTCAAAAAAAAAAAAAATAGCAAAAAAAGCAGAATACTTAGTAGTATTTCGGGTTCAATTCAAACACCTGCACCTGATCTGATCACCTGCATATAATGCAGACCTGCAGTTCCATATTCTACTTTCCATAAAACAAACCGTTTATTAAATCTATCTAGTTATTTTCGAATAACTTTTGGTGTTGTTTCATACAATTTCTAATTTTTCTCTTTACGTAACCGATAATATTTTTATGGTAATACTAGCTGAACTCGGCCACGCTTCACTGCGGTCTATACGGCGGCGGCTGCGTGCGCTTGGGGCGCGCGGTACTGCACACTGCTTATATATAATACTATTGATCGTAGCGTGATGTTATATAACCTATAACCTTTCTCGATGAATGGACTATGCAATACAAGAAGATTTTTTTAATTCGAACCTGTAGTTTCTGTTCAACCAAACAAACATACAAACAAACTCTTCAGCTTTATATATTAGTATAAATATAGATTATAAATTTTAGGTTACTAGCCGAGTAGAAAGGAAAAAGTCAGAAAGCGAAAAAAGCCGAAATCTGCTTGCCCTTGTCAATTTAAATTAAACAGTGGGTGAAACTAAGGGACAAATTATAGAGATAATTCAAATTATTATAGAATGGAGAAATTCTATATGATTTTGTCAAGCAAAATGTACTCTGTAATTGTTGTTGTTTTTTGTAATTTTCACTTTAAATTTAAACTGCCTACGATTACTATAAGATGCAATGTTTTGAAAGGAAAAGACAACCGAGTGCATAGGATCTGTTGTGAATATTATGTATTCTATTTAATATTACAATACAAAACCCAATTAATTTTTTTTTCTTTTTTTTTCACGAGGAGAGAAATCTTCAAAGGATATCTTATGCTCAGATGCCGCATGCAATGCAAATGCCCATAGGTTGTGGGACTCTTACCGCACTCACCTCGAAATGGGTGTGGTTCTAGTCCATAGGGGACCTTGAAACCGTCACCGGGCGTCACCCAATTAAAAAACATTTGAAGATAAATAAGTAGCTATGACGAGAAACGAAGTGTTAGCGAGATATAACATAGTTGTAGCAGCGCCATCTATCGATAATAGTGCAAACTCCTGAACACCGTCAACATAAATGTCAACGTGGTTGACTTTTAGTAGTCTGTGGCCAGTTGTAAAATAACCACAATGGCGAAATTGATTTGAACCCGAAGTACGTGTTTCTTTATCGGCAAGAATTTTAATTGTTGAAAGTACGACGGTTTAACGGTATACTATATGGAGGTTTGTATCCGTGTCGCGAGACAAAGGAAAAAGTGATTTTATTTTCGATTCATGTGGATCGTCGCGAATGGCGGCCGTTTGAGATTTGGGACAATATTAGCACTAAAGACCTTTTGAATCGCTGATAGGCGAACGAACAGTGGCGCTTAATACTTCTTCTCTTGCGTAATACCTCTTTCAGATACCATCGAGGGCCTTCAAGGTTAGGAATGTAGCAGAAGACGGTACGCCAAGACATTTTGGTGAGTCTTTTGTTTTAGTAGCAAAGTCCAGTATTGATTTTGCCTTACAAATCTGGCAGCAGAGTTGTTTGTTTGTTTATTTTGGGCTCTACTAATGGTAGTCATTTTCATTTATACCGACAGGAGTAGGTAGACGCAGGAGTTTCCATGTATTTTTTCGGGTCTATAGTATTAAAAGTCTACAAGTAAAAATTATTTTAGTATTTTTTAATTTACTAGACGGATTTAGACTTCAAATAAATGTCTCATTTTATTTCTAAATGATGTTTTTCTTATGTACCTACTTCAGATAACAAAAAAAAAATCGGGCTTGAAGTTACAAATTCTATCACTTAGTTAATTGTAGTGTGTGTATGGTTTCAAGTTAACAAACAGACTAGGCTACATGCTTTTAAGGGAAGGCTTTTATCTAATGGATGTTTATAAGTAAGTTTTCATATGTTTACAGTTCCCTCGGGCCTAATTTGATTATTAACTCACGGCTTCTAATTTGATTCTAATCACGTTACCTTACATGACACGTGTTTGGACGTTTTGCCCCCTTGTCAAACTGCAACACGGTACACGAATTAATGAATGGTTTTTAATTGCTTTTTTCTTTTAATATAAAAAAAATAGTACGGAAGTTATATATATGGGAAATATTGCGTATTGAATTTATATTCTATAAAATTTTAGGTAGATAATTTTTTAAAATAATTTTATTGATATGACGGAAAAATAGAATAAAGACTCGATTACACTAAGCGAGTTTACAAGCAACTTGCCGGCGAATTCACTATCTACCAGTAAACTCGCCAAGTGTAATCTCATTCAATAGTTACTAGCAGATTGTAAACAATCTACCGAGAAAATTTGAAAACTCGCTACTCGCTGGCGTGTGGACTTGTTAGCAAGTGAATTAACCGTGTGTCATCATAGTTGCTAGTGAGATGTCTGCGAATATCACATTTGTTTACAAATTGTCGACGGAATTAGTTCGCGCAGGAGTCGTTATTTTAGCTCCTGCTATTAAAAAACCAAACAGAATCCTGGACAGAAAGACGCGAGAAACACAGGGTACTGTTGATAGACGTTATGCTTTACGTTCTACTTAATTTTTTTACGTTAGAACACCCAGAAAAGTTTAGAATAACAAGAAAAACAAAACACGTGATTTCAACTTGCTAGCTAGTTGGCTACTGAGCGATTTGAAAAGTGGAAAGTTTTGTGCTTTCATCACTATTGCCCGCTTGTAAACTCGCTGACTAGCAGCTTGTAAATTCCCGTAATGTGAATGAGCCTTAAGTTAAAGTAGCATTTTTAAAAATTCTGTGCGGTAGCCATACAAATTCAAATTTTTAAATAATATTAATTTCAAATCGATATATTATTTAAGTACAGGAGATTTTCCCCGCGGCTTAGTCAACATATTATGTTTATAACTTATTGCCCATATATTATTAAGATGTATATAAAGTGGATAGTTTACTCGCATAGTTACTCAAAACATACTATATATCCATACATCCATCCCCATAAACTTTAGTAGAATAAATTATAAGTACCTACCCTGCTATAATCTCAGACTGACAAAAACTATAGACAGAGCTCTTACGAACAAAAACGTTTTAAAAAATGAAGCCGGTCCGCTGAAGACGTGTGCATAACCCTACTTGTCGCATAGTGGCCATGCGTTTGTGTAATGCAGTTAAAAATGTTATCCACTAACAACTTTTACCCCAATTAATTATTATAATACTTATTAAACAAAAAATATAGTCAGGTATATCAACTATTCGCGTCAGACTATAGAGCGGCTGTCACCCTATTGCAGAATCGTCTTCCTATTACCTGCCTCACTTATTAGTGTGTATTGTTCCGTCTATAGTTTTTGCCGGTCTGAGGCTATAATAAATAATTTCAACATATATAGGGCTACCAATCACTTCATCTTATCAAAGGAAATACGGCTACGTGTCCTAGACGTAATAAAATTATAAAACCTATATTACAAAACCTTAACCGTTGTAAAAATGTGACCTCACGCGGCTGTAAAAACTTCAGGTGACCCATTGGCGACACTAATTGAGGGTAGTATGGAGAATTACTTGAGTGTTCGACAACTCACGCGACACGGTCGGTAATGCTATTTTATACATACAGATAGACATTGACGAATGTATAAACTCATTTTCGTTAAATTACATTAAATTCAATTGCCACGATCAATCAGTTAACGATTAACCGATTGGTTCTTCTAAAACCAAAGAATTAAACTCCATTTGTTATTCGGTCGCTTTGGTATTATTGAAATTAATAAAATGTTTTTATTTTTACTTTAAAATCGGCAGATAGGCTGACGGTCCACTTGATGGTAAGTGGCTACCATCGTCTATAACATAAGGGTTTCGGAAGGGATAGGGGAAATGGGCTCTGGCGTTTCTTACTCACTCACCGAAACTGCTCAAATGACTGTGAAAGCCAGTGTGCCCTCTTACTACTAAATATGGTTATTATAATATATGATTAACGTCGGCAGGCAGTGCTATTAAATAGCATTTAATAATAGTTAATAAAATTTACCCACCATTTAATAGCAGGTGTGAATACTGTTATTAAAAATAAGCAGAAGCTGTATGAATGTTGAAGCTATTCATATTCTCCATAAAACAAGTATGAAAATGACAAAATCATTTGAATTTGTCATTTTCATTAATGAGTTATGAGTTCAGTTAATGAGTTAACTTGGATGATGGGTTAGGGTGCGTGCCTTAACGCTCTCTTCTAGGGTTCCCGGGTTCGATTCCCGGCAGGGTCAACTTTGAAAAATCAACTTTTCAAATTTGGCTCTGATCTGGATTTGGAAAGTAGTGGCAGGGCACACTGCGTTTCGCAATCATTTGGGCAGCCCGTCTGGCGGCAGTAACCACCCCCTTACAGAAGACCACCGTGAAATAACAGCACGTGTGCTGTTGTGTTTCGGTGAGTGAGTGAGGGATGCCAGGGCCCATATCCACTCCTAATCCCCTATCCTTAATCCAACTGCAGTTGGCAGCGCACTTGCAGCAGCTTTGGCGTTGCTTGTGTTATAGGCGACGGTAGCCACCTACCATCAAGTGGACCGTCAGTCTGTCTGCGAACCTGACATAAAAAAAAGACACATAACAAAGTTTGCTCTTAAAAGAGACAATAAGAATCTTGTTAACTATTTTACACTCTTTCGTAACTAGATTGTAATCTTAAAAAGAATTACTTTCCGAGTTACACCTTTATGAAAATAAGGTGGCATGGATTAGGGTTCGGCAAAAAATATTTCTTCCAAAGCCCTCACGATTCGGCCTGTGAAGCCGAATGGTGTGGAAACCCCACGACAGTTATTGGAGTCGATCGTGGGTCGCATGAAGCTCGATTGCCCATTGAAGAACAAACGTTCTTTCCAGCCGTCAATTTCAGTGTATGTAGTTCGGCTTGACAAAATGCCTCTATTACGCGAACGTTGGCTTTTGACATTGAAGAATTTTCCAATTAAATTTTTAAATATATTTTGGATCTCGCTTACGAATTATACAATTGCTGTTAATTGGGATATAAATTAATTTTTAATTAGTACTTATTGTATTTAATGTATATTTTAAATTAGGAGTTTATTACGGCGAAGTGCACCTGGCAGACTGACAGTTGTAATTTAATCTTTTTATAATTTAATGATATTTTTCCTATTTACTTTTTTTCTCATACTTATTTTTCTCATAATTATTGATTACTTATTGATTTGATTGTTTTTTGGTTGATTTACTTATTTTTCTCATAAATTGAGTAATAATAATAATAATAATAATAAATAAATTGAGTAGTTTAATATTACTACGAGAATCTAAAAATTAAGAGGAATAAGTCAACATACTTATTTATTTATTACATGCAGCAATTTGTGACAAGTTATTTAAAAAAAAACTTATACCTAAGAATAGTATTAATTTTCTTTTCAATTAAAATATTGTTTAAAATAGCTTATTGTAAACGACAGCGGATGGGGCTTTATTAATATAGAATTAAAATTCAATTTTTTGAATAATTGCAATGTCTGTTAAGGTATGTGTTTAAAAAATGTATGAAATATTTCAGTTTAGCTATTGAAAATAGAATAGCAATTATGAAGCTTTCTGTTTGAGCGAAACGGAACATCGTACGAGCATCGAACGAAACAAAACGATGCACAAAATAATAGAGGAAGTGCTCTCCGTTACCAGCAAATGGGAGAATTCGCATCCGCCGGACGAGGCACCGGCGGAAGTTTACTTAGCCGCTGCGAAACCGACGGCGACCCGCGTCACTTCCTGTTACGGCGATAAGCTGCTCTATTCAAGATACGACTAGGCGATTGGTAGCCAATTCATCGCACGTTCAATAAGATGTATTGCTGTCGGTTAAATTATTGAGAACCTGTATTTTCGGAAATTTCAGACGAGAGCACGACTAAACAAACTTTATTAAAAAGAAAACAAATCAGATTATATTACCTTTTCTTTATATTAAGATCGGCAAACAGGCTGACGGTATACTCGATAGTAGCTAGCTACCTTCGTCTATAACACAAGCAACGCCACAGCTGCTGTAAGTGCGCTGTCCACTACAGTAGGATTAAGGACATGGGATTGGAAAGGATTAGGGAAATTGGCTATGGCATCCCTTATTCACAAACACAACAGCACACCTATTGTTATTTCAAGGTGGTCTCCTCTACTGTAGTTACTGCCGCTAGACGGGCTGCCCAAGTGAGTGCGAAACGCAGTGTGCCCTGCCACTATTTTCCACATCCAAACCAGAGCCAAATTTGAAAAATTCATGTTTTAAAATTGATCCGACCGGGAATCGAACCCGGGAAACCTAGAACATCCAACGGGCTCGACAAGTATAAACCTATAGATAACTAGATTAAATGAAATAAAATGAAAAAAATTATATCCACTATTAAATAATGAAAACGATTATTTTGCAAGGTTACATGGTCTATTAAAGTACCACGTATAAATAATATACGTAAAACGAACAAAGATCAAAAGAACGTTTCTTTTGACCTTCAAATTGTCAAGAAAAGATAATAGGGATAATGATGGCGGGAAAAAGAAAAGTGATGAATAAATACGTCACTGAATTAATATTCAATATTTAGGGATTGAAATCTTACGAACAAATAAATACTTTCTTATAAAAATCGCATAAGGGTTTTGATCGTACCGTGAATAGTGATCTTTAAATGCGTGCGAAGTGGTTGCTCGCGTGTTTCTCGTTAAGTGAAACACAAAAGAAGTGATAAGCACTAACATTAGGGATATGCGATAGAGAAATATAGAAATTATTCTACACTTCCTAGCAAGAGGCAGTTCATTTATTAAGTTACATAGGCTTAGTGCTTAGTGAGACGACCTACTTAATAGGAAGTTTTATACAGCATTAGAACCTCAGGATGGGTGCAGTCTAGCTAAATGCAAAAGATATTCAAAAGATCATTTAGATGGGATGTCTCCTTATTGATTTGTGCTATCCCAGTAAACAAAATAAAAGTAAGACGAGATTGTCTGTTTTGCCGACGACACATTGATCGCGGCAAGAGCACAGACGTGGGAAAAGGCAGCACGGTTAGTGTCGGTCGGCACCTCAATGGTCGTCCGGCGCATCCGTCTGCTCGTGTTGGAGATGGCCCTAAAAAAACCAAGGCCATGGGCTTTCATCCCCCACGCCCAGCATCCCTCCGGAGCTCTGCGTCCGAGTGGAGGGAGTCCGGATTCCGGTGGGGAGGCACATCAAGTACCTCGGCCTAACGTTGGACCCCCGTTGGAGTTTCGAGGAGCATTTCAAGTTCATCGCTCCACGGCTGACTACAATCGCAGTCGCACTCGGACGACTCCTCCCGAATCAGGAGGACCGAATTCGGCTTGTCGTCGACTTTACCACGGGGTGGTAAGGTCGATGGCCCTTTACGGAGCCCCGGTCTGGGCGGAGTATCTCACTCCACACACCCAAGCCTTCCTGCGGAGGCCTCAAAGGGTCCTGGCGATCCGGGCTGTCGTGCCTATCGCACGGTCAGCCACGGGGCGGCCTGCGTCCTGGCGCAGGCACACACTTCAAGTGTGCTCGGCCTGGATTCCCAGCGTCGGGAGTCGAGGGCGGCGCTGGGAGGTGGTCTGCCATTCATGGTAAGAGTCATGATTGAGAGTGTGACCACCTGGAAAGCGGTTGCCTCCTTCTGCGAATATGTCATGTCACAGAAGGAGCTGGCTAGCTTTGTGTGCCTGCATAAGATCCCTCATTGAAGTTAGTCTAGCCAGCAATGGCTAGCTGCCCTGGGGTGGATCTGAGTTGTTGCCTCGGCAGAGCCCGGTCCATCCCTCTCGAAGGGCAAGGAGACACCGGGGAGTTTTAGTGGGTAGTGCCAGTGCTGCTATGACTTAGCATAGCGTGGAGCACTGGTGACCCCCACATACCCCTACCGCCTAGCCAGCGGTAGGAAATCTGCAAATTAATTTCTCCTCGAAAAAAAAGGTGATTGCCTTAACGATCATGTCTCAGGGGTCCCGGGTTCGATTCCCGGCGGGGTTAACTATAGAAATGAACTTTTCAAAATTGGTTCTGGTATGGAAAGTAGTGCACACTGCGTCTCGCAATCATTTTGGGGAGCCCTTCTGGCGGCAGTAATCACCTCTTTACAGAAGACCACCGTGAAATAACCGCATATGCACTGTTGTTGTTTTGGTGAGTGAGTAAGTGATGCCAGAGCCTATTATCCTATCTCCTTCCTTATCCCTTATCCTTAATCTACTACTTACCATGATTGTAGCCACTTACCATGAAGTGGACTGTCAGCCTGTCTGTCAACCTTAACATATAAAAAAAACACGTACAAAAACACAAAATTATTATTTCTGAGATTTATTATTATTTAGCCTAAATAGGTATACGATATCCTTTTAAGTAGCTTCAGTTTTCATATTATTAACAATGACAAAGAAAATACTAAAGACGTGTTAACTTTAAGACAACTGCCCTTTAACTTTGTATATTTTTATTAAATTAAGTTTAAAAATATACCTTTAGATTCGTTTAACCATCAAAAATTGAGTCCCTTTGGTATTGTTAAGGATCGGGCATTTAATCTAATCTCTTTTAATGTAAGAAGGCCAAAGAAGGGTGGGCACTATTGGAATGAAATATACGAAGATATTTTGTGGACGTTAACTCGAAGGGATGAAAAGAAATTGATTATTCTGCAAGTACTTGTGCTCATGTTTCGTATTATTAAATCTCTATATATAAAAATGAATCCCCATTTCCCTTGGTCACGGCATCACGCGTGGACGGGTTGACCGATTTTAATTCGGTTTTCGCTAATGGAAAGAGGTATGAACGGGGAATGTTTTAGCATATAAAAATTGCACCACGGGCGAAGGCGAGGGCGGAACGCTAGTAGGTAATAATATAATGAAATAAAACATTGCTGGCTTTATTTCAGTTCCAATCAAATATTAGTTAGAAGGCAGTAATTGACATTTTATTTATTCAAAATCTATAGCACTTAAAATAAAACTTTTATATTTGTCTAATATCGGAACAGCAAAATATACAATTGAAATATCGACAACTTGGTCTGTTTGTCCAACTTTGGCAAAGGCCTCCTCCTTATCTTTCCATTCCGCTCTGTTTAGTGCACTCCTGGTCCATGTTTTCTATTGCCTTTATTTCGTCTTCCCACCGTTGGTACTGTCTACCTCGTATGTTTTTTATTCCTTGGGTACCGATGAGAATAAAAAAAAACTGAAATGGAAACTTTCACCGTTTATAAGAGAGCAAATAAGGCGTCAGCTTATAGAATATCTATCCGTATTTTCGTTTCATCAGATCCCCAGGTGAGCGTTAAACGAATGAGGTTCCCGGGTTAAAGTGAAACGGACAGACAGATGTTCGAAGTTCTTTAATTTTGGAGGCATTCTTTGTTGTTTCGTTATTCCTTGCGGTTCTCATTTAGTTCGCTTCAAATTACGGCAGTCACTTCAAAGGAGTTCTAGTTTTGTTTTTCTTTGTGTTCGATAGTTGGACTTCGTTTAGCATAAATGGAAGGTTGAATAAATTGGAGCAATTTGTACATTTATTTAGTTCAACGGAAAATAGGCGACGTGAAATTACCACACATAGACCACAATTACTGAACAAGGGGAATTTCACTTCGTTACCAGTAAATGCTAAAAGCACTGTTCGATAAGTGCATGAATATCGAGGCATTTTAAAGCAACTTAATAATTTAATTATTTAAAAGTTTATTGAATTCAAAAATTTACAGTTTTAAAACTTGTGCAAGCCAACACTGCCTTCCGCAGTTACAAGTTGGGTAATCCGGAGTCATTCATCAGCGCATAAGCTATCACTGTTATACATAATCATCATCATCATGTCAGCCGTAGGAAGCCCACTGCTGGGCTTCTCCCCAAATTTTCCAAAGAGACTGGTCAGAACCATCGGCATTTAAATTAAACCATTTGGTATAAGCTTTTTTAGACACGACTCTCTTGACTTCATCCTTTCAACAAGCAGTTCACCCTTTAAAAACCTACGGGACGTTTCGACTGTATTCTCCACTCCAAGAATCGTTTACGGGTTTACTCCAATGCAAATCTGCTGTATGTTAAAAATATCCTACCTCTTCTGACTTTAATTGACTGATTATTTGGGCTTTATCGACCAAGTTTTTTTGAGCAATACGCGTATTAATAAAATAAAATGCTGATTTTTACATTGTTACTTAAAATTAAAGCTTAAACTAAATTTATTTTAAATTATTATTATTATTATTTTATAAATCGGCAAACGATTGTTATTCAGCTAGGCTCCCGACAGAGGCCTCCTCTAAAGATTTCCATTTAGCTCTGTCCTTTGCTGTACGAGTCCATATTGGACCAGTTTCTTTTACAACATCATTTAATGCAAAGATGTCGAATTTATTCTGTCTACCTCTGTTCCTTTTCTTATCTCGGATACTAATAAAAATTGCTATTCTAAAAGTGGAAAATGAGTTGTAGTTAAGATTGAAGGAGCCGCAACTATATTTATTTATTTATTTATTATTACATGGCCTCCAACGAGGCAGGCACCGAAAAAAACACACCACAAGGAACAGGAAAAAATAACATGGCAGATGCCGCCGCAATTAAAGGAGGCACAGCCTACGCCAATAAAAGTCGAAGTAGCATCCCGGCAATAAAGTTAGAAGAAAAAAAAAATCAAAAAAATTATGAAAATTTATCAAAAAAATTATCAAAAAAAAAATCATACATAGAAATATAATTAAATCGGAAATTTGGAATAAATGTCAAAAATAAACTTGTGTTAATTATCTGAACCACGGACAAGGATGAGTCTTTTAATTTTGGAAAATGCGTCGTTAAACAGGTCAACATCGTGACTCAGGGAGTTGGCAACATCCATAATACGGTTTAATGGGGAAAAACGGCCTAAGTTGGTTTTGAAATAATTTAGTCGAAATGGTGTGTATCTGCCCGGTCTGGGCGCTCGACTAGGAACCCGAAAGTTTATACGCGACAAGAGCTCGGGCGAATCAACTCTGCCTCTCAGCAGTTTGCAGAAAAACAAAACATCGAGCATAAGCCTCCGGGACTGCAGTGAATCAACATTGAAGTGATTCATTCTGACTGGGTAGCTAGAAAGTGCCTTAGCTAGAAGTGCCGTAGCCTTATTCACACCCTTAAGGCAAATGCCAAAGGAATCGCTTTTGCACTGACTCTAGGCGTTTGATGTAAACGTTATAATGTGGATTCCATATAACTGAGCAGTATTCCAGACCAGAGCGTACGTAAGCATTATAAAGAGCTATCAATGTGGATGGGTTTTTGAACTCCTTGCAACTTCTGATAATAAAAACCTATATGATATATATGCACCTATATGATATTTTGCATCACGTGGCGTCTCTAAAGAGCTATATAATGGCATAATATATATGCTGCCTATATTTAACTATGAGATCTACCAAGCCATGATTTCTATTGCCCTGTTATACTAAGGCTAAGGCTATAAGGCTAAGACTTGATTAAGGCCTACCGGTCCACCAGCTTAGCGGCGCTCCCGGTTTTGGTCGGAGTTTTTTCCCGTTGACCTGGAGGCAAGCCGTGCTAGTCGCGTCGCGTCGCGGAGGCATTTGAATACCTGGTCCCACGGGAGAAGCGGTAACGGAGACGGGTGAAATGGCAGAATGTGGTTGACGAATGGCAAGAGCGATGGGAGAATGAGGAGAAGGGACATGAACTCTACCGTTACTTTCCGAACATGGCGGATCGCCACAGGGCAACCTGGGTCGAACCTAACTATGAAGTCTCGCAGATCCTCGCGAGCCATAAATGCTTTAGGAGACGACTTTGTGACATGAAACAGTGCGAGGAGAGTACATGTGAGTGCGGCACGGAGGATGAGGACTTGCACCACGTTCTGTGGTTCTTTACGGTTTTGGAGACGTTCAAGCTTGTTTAGTTGGTCCTCAGTTAGATTGAGATAGCATGCGTCAGCATAATCAAGAATAGAGAGAAGAAGAAGGGCGAGAACGACAAGAGACAGAGTTACGAAAAAACAATTTGTACATAATTCGGCCCGTATGACTTGATTGTCGATAGAGCCATGGGTTAGTAGAGGGTCTGTCATGTGATACTTGTTCAAGATATAAAGAAATAGCTGCCAGCATAGCTTATATTGTTTTAATGTTACTTATTTTACTTTTCACTGTTTGACTATTTGTTCATCTGTTATATTTCAATTTTAATTGATTCTATCAAAAAAAACCCTTTTACTGAACACCGTAAAATAACATATTGTGTACTATTGGTCGGTCAGGGAGGTGATGCCATATATCCATCCTAATCTTTTATCCTTCATCA
Organism: Bembecia ichneumoniformis; assembly: GCA_910589475.2. Classification (NCBI taxonomy): domain Eukaryota; kingdom Metazoa; phylum Arthropoda; class Insecta; order Lepidoptera; family Sesiidae; genus Bembecia; species Bembecia ichneumoniformis. The sequence continues at coordinate 943,146 of OU342537.1, read as the reverse complement.
TACTAAGGGCGGCAGTGCACTTGCGGCACTTATGGCGTTGCTTGTGAGGCGAGGGTAGCCACCTAGCATCAAGTGGACTAGGCTGTCAGCTTGCCTACCGACCTTCACATAAAAATTTTATTTTAAATTTTTTAGTCCACTTTATCGGTACATACCCTTAATATAAGAAGATAAATACTCCGAAAATAAGTTTTATGCTGCACGTTGCTAAGATGTTTTTTCCCATTACCTGAACGTGCTTCATGTGTAATTAAGTAACAAATTTTGGTACCTAGAAAAGGGTTTTTGAAAAAAAAAATTAAGCGAAACCAAAATCTGGTTACTATTTCCATTTTCCTTTTTTATGTTAAGATCAGCAGACAGGCTGACAGTCCACTTGATGGCTACCGTCGCCTATAACACAAGCAACGCCAAAGCTGCTGCAAGTGCGCTGCCGACTACAATTGGATTAAGGATAAGGGATTGAGAAGAGATAGGGAACACAATAGCACACGTGCTGTTATTTCACGGTGGTCTTCTGTAAGGGGATGTTCCTATGAAACATTATGACGTTTTCCTTTGTATGTTTTTCTTTCATCTCGAAGTATTATTTTATGCACCCCCACTTTCATTAACTATTGAAATTGAGTTACTGCCAATTGATTCCGATATTGGATTCAGAGTTATTGTTCGCATTGAAAACATGTTCAAATGAATACTTGATTAAATTTATTTATTTTAAGTGAGTTCAAATATAGGAATCATTTTAACCATTTAAATTCGCAATGAATAGAATATTATATCTAATTTTATTTATTCGTCTTGTTTTGTTTTGCATGTAGGTTATATATCCATTTAATGGTAGGTAAGTACCGTCAAGTTTACAAGCAACGCAAGATGGAAATGCGCTGCTCAACCTTGTCAGCCTAAAAGATAAAGATAAAATAAGATAAGCATAAAGATAATAATTTAAGATTAAAGAATACTTATCTGGCTTTCTTTCTCCATCTATTCAACTTTATAAAAATATTAGTTTAATTTATTTAATTTTTTATTTAAAATAAACAAAACAAAACAACGATTTATCTACATTACAGAAAGAATAACAATGACTTGATGTGCAATTAAAAATTATCAGAAGTTAGGCCAAAACTTTATAAAGAGGCTATAAAATCCGTTGGACAAACAAATGCATCTACTTATCTGTAGAACGGCCGACCAATCAAGGAAGTTTTCAACTCAAAGGACGGCCACAATCAAAAGAAAATTAGCGTGAAGCATCTTCTTACAATTTCAAATGGAAAAACTTTGAGACGACGGAACCAATTTGCCGGTCGCCGGGGACACACTCGGCTTAATTAAGAGCCGGCTCCCATAATCGTTATGGTGGAAAATTACCCCAGCGTTGGGTATGCGCCACGCTTCATCATATACTAGTTGTTGCACTATGTCGTATCTTAAAACTATTGTTCACCGTACTAAATGGAAAGCGATAGATGTTTATTTATTTATTTATTTATTGTTGCATGGCCTCCAACGAGGCAGGCACCAAAAAAAAAAACATACAGCAAGCGACGGAAAAAAAATAACATGGCAGATGCCGCCGCAATTATAGGAGGCACAGCCTACGCCAATAAAAGTTAAAGTAGCGTCCCAGCAATGAATTTAGAGGAAAAAAAAAATACCAAAAAATTATCAAAAATTTGTCAAAAAAAAAAAAAATTAAACAGAAATATAATTAAATTGGAAATTTGGAATAAATGTCAAAATAAACTAATGTTAATTATCTGAACCACGGAAAAGGATAAGTCTTTTAATTTTGGAAAATGCGTCGTTAAAATGGTCAGCGTCGTGACTCAGGGAGTTGGCAACTTCCATAAAACGATTTAATGGGATTTAATGTTCGCCATATTTTATGGATAAATTGTCACCACTTTGACAGCAACGCACTTGGTAGGTCATAACATTATTATAATAACGTATACAATTCCGAGTAATTTTGTCGATCGAAATCCTCGTCGTATTACACGTCGTAAATATTCCTTGAGCGATAAACCACATGTAAACATTTTATAAAGGTCAGGAGTCCAGAGTTTTTATTTAATATGTGTTTAAGAAAAACTTATAAAGAAAGCTAAAAAGTTGACCATGAATTGTCTGAAGACCTTGAATGTTGTGTGAACATTAAAAAAAAAAACAATTATCAATATAAAATAGTTTTATTATAGCGCAAAAAACAATCTTGCTCACCAAAATATTGACTTATTTTTTTATTTAATACTTGTAAATTTATGTAATCTTTTTCTTTTCGCTTCTCAAGAATTGGGCTATTAAATGCATAAGGAATTTCGCTAGCAGTGTTATCATCAATATCGTTCTTTGATATCTAGTCATTGCGCATATTAAATTAATATCACTGAACGAGTCGCTTCAATTTCCTTTTCCTATCTCTTTCCTTGTCCCGTGCACGACCGTTCGGCGAAGAAAAGGGAGAAGGGAGATGGCTCGGATGCGTCTGCGTCCGACGTATCTAGTCATTGATATTAAATTAATATCACTGAACGAGCCGCTTCAATTTCCTTTTCCTATCTCTTTCCTTGTCCCGTGCACGACCGTCCAGCGAAGAAAAGGGAGAAAGGAGATGGCTCCGATGCGCCTGCGTCCGACGTATCGCGACGGGGTGGGAGCCGTCGTCTAATTGACTCGAATGAAGTGGATGCATTTTTGAAGCCCTCCGCTATATACCCCGCTACCAATTTAATAAACAATCAGTAACATTACGTGGATTGTATTCTGTGTTCACCAAAGTGAAGTTTGTGTCGAAGATTGAAGAGGCTCCCCAAAGACAAAGTCCAAAAAGTACGTGTTGTGCACAATTTTAATCCGCCCCCCTAATACATCCAATTTTCCCATTTAAAATAACGCAACCTATGGATTTCCTACCGCCCGCATATATAATACAATCATAAAATATTAATTAATTGCAAAATCTAAACTGACATTAGTCACAAGATAATCTACCAATAATGGATATTGGTACAATCTGATGTTGCAGGTTTTATTTTACACTGTATCTATTTGACTACTTCTTAGAGAATATACTCGTAAACCTAAAGAAATCAAAGAAATAACGGGACTTGTAATTTTCGGTTTTGACGAAAACTGATAACCTATCAAAACATAAATATGAATTCGACTCTTGGCCTATAAAAGACTTTATGTAATACCGTAAACACGCAAAATTGCCAGTTTAATAGCTCAAAGATCTGCGATAGGGCAAAGGATGCGATCGTGGTAATTGTGCCTGTAGGCTAGTATCCAACGCTAACATTACCATATCAGTACGATTATTATTTCTGAAAAGAAAAGAAGGTGTGTGAACGCGCTAAGTCTTCCCAGTTCATGTAATAATGTTATTATTATTATTATTATTATTATTATTTTAATGAAATTTTACGGAGATTAAAGAGAGAAAATCTGGCGTTCTTTGAAGAAATATCAATATTATTCACGAAAATGAACCCTCCATTGCTTTTTTATGTTGGGATCGTCAGACAGACTGACGGTCCACTTGAAGGATGGTGGCTATCGTCGCCTATAATACAAGTAACGCCACAGGTGCTTTAGCGCTCCCGCCCTTAGTAAGATTAAGGATTACGGTGGTCTTCGGTAACTGCTGCTAGACAGGCTAAGGCTGATCTTCCTCGTGGTTCATTCTTTAAGTTTCCACTACGAAAGCAGTTCCACCAAAAACGCAAGGTGCGATCATTAGCTGTATCATAGTTTCTGCTGCGTTAGCCCCACGCCGGAACTCGTATAATGTACATTATACATTACATTAAAAGCTGAATTGAAATAACAAAAAGTGGAACAATCAAATGTAATTTTTTTTTAATATAAATATAGAATATTATAGAATATTATATCTGGCACAATGCAGGTTAATTTTAGTATATTAAAACGGCAATTTCATATTTAAACCCCCTATTGTTTATTTATTACTTCGTTAAGTATTAGGTTTTTAAACCATTTTATTGAGGTTTTTTTCTTTTTTCCTTAGAAAAAATATATAATTTTCCGCAATATAGTTGCGACCTATATGCTTGCATTTCGCTTGGTCAGTATAATAATACGACTTCATTGCCTTTAACGATTGCTAACTGCCGCAATAGATTTCCACACAATATTTTCCTTAGCATTTAAAGTAAGACATCATTATTCCAGTCCTTCCAAAATAACTAATTAAACTGAGTCTGATGTCTCATTTTCTGTAAGATTCTTATGGCTCACGAATTTATCAAAAAATCTATAAATTAAAAATTAATTACTTCTAATTATCCTTTAATTACCTTATCTTAATTATCTTATTTTTAGTAACTTTATCTTTATTAAAAGTCGCAACTTGACGTGTATCCAGTACAGGCTGATTCTACTGGAAAATGATGGGGGAGGCTTTATGTCCAGTAATGGACTTCCCACGGCTCAGACGCTGATCATGATGATCTTTATGTCTTACAGCAAGGACCTTACAGCAAATATTCAGAGGTCTTTCACAAAAGTGAACTTCTAGTTAGTTTTCATAGAAAAGTTTCCATTACTATAATTACTTTTGAGGCGCATCTGAAATTTTTGGGGATGCGGCTTACCGCATCCCCAAAAATTTCAGATGCGCCATCAGATCCATAGATGTCTTTCTTCCATTGTACGTAAAATCCTCCGACTAAAGTAGTTTTCAAAGATTTTTAATATGGGTACGTACATACACCCTATGGACAGAGTTGTCTTAAAATTCCGTCTGAGGTTTCCGTAATCAAACTCCTGCAGGGTTGGCAGCGCACCCCTTAAGCGGCGGTAACCACCTACCATGAAGTGGACTGTCAGCGTGTCTCTCACCCTTTATAATATAAAAAAATAAAAGATTTTTATATTTATCTATATTGATAAACATAAATCACTAAATGTGTTGTAGCTAAGCGCAAAACTCGAAAACGGCTGGACCAATTGGCAAATTTTTTTTGCTAATATTTGTTGAAGTCTCAGGAAGTTTCTTATGAAGGGAAAAATTGAACTTCCGTTCGAAGCCGGGGGCGGTTCTATAGTTTATTACATTTATTACCAAGAAACAATTAAACAAGAGCTCTAAACAAATTGTACTACTGAAATACCAATTTTATTTACTATTTTCCCCACACCTGAGCGTCTGCTCGTCCATCATAAGTAATCATAAAATACTTTCTTTTTCAGGTTGTGCAGTTTGCATTTGTCACTGTGTAAATGTGTTGTGACTTACATCGACATATCGATAGAAAGTTCTCGATAGGAAATAAACTGCGAGACACGAGCGGGGCTTGTTCGAAACAAACCCAATAAGTTTCCAATTACAACGACCAAGTTTCGCGTAACTAGGGGAATTCGGTGCGAAGTCTCCCTACAGACGATTAAGTCAGCTAATATGAACCAGTGTGTGGAGCGTTCAAGAATTACAAACTTGTTTTTAATTAACCCTGGATAAGTATTTCTAAAGAAGCGTTTTCTTCAATAATAATTTAAAAACAATCACCATCACCATCACCATCATCATCATAGGATGCACTTATACACTGCTGGACAAAGTTCTTCCTCATAATTTTCCAGTAGGACCATCGATCAGAAGGTGCCTGTATCCAAAATCGAATCTCGGCCCTTAAGAGGTCATCAGTCCATCTTGCGTGTGGACGTTTTACGCTGCGCTTTATAATTAGAAGTAATTTCATTAATAAATAATCTATAATACTTACATTTCAACTCCGTAATAAATTCGTCACAAAATTAATACATATCACTCAAACTAGAGCCACTTTAACCATCATACAAAGTAAAGCAGTTAAAAATGTTGTCCCCTTTTGTAGTTTTTCCGAATGGAGACTACATCCGGTTTCCGGCGATGCTCGTACCGGATGTTTGTTCGGGTGGGAGGGGCGCGCACTTCCGGTGACGTAACTGTCCTTGCCGCTGCGGTAAAGCCTTCGATTTTTTGCCTGGTGTTAGGTCAAATTCGTTTTTAGGCTTTAGTTAAAAAGCGAACAAGGCACTTCAATATCAAAATAGATGTGTGTGTTATGAAACAACGTTGTTAACCCTTTCAAAATAGTTTAATATTTACACTTTTAAGAACTTCTCAGTGGCTTATGGTAACTGGTCACGCGGATGTTTAAAAAAACGGGACAAGTGCGAGTTGAACTCGCGTGAAGAGGGTTCCGTACGATGTTACCTATCCGCACAATATTGAGTGATTTACCATGTTATTTCAATATCGTGGACTACTTATATGTTTTCCTATAATCTATAAGTAGTAAACTAATTTCTGTATTTTTTTCAAAATGTTAGGTTCAGTAGTTTCGGAGATAAAGGGGGGGGGGGAGGGGGGGATGGTCGGACAGACGGACACACGAGTGAACCTAATAAGGGTTCCGTTTTTTTTATTCGGACGTACGGATAGCACATCTGGATAGCACAGACTCTCCGGTCTAACATGTAACTTTATTCTTTTTAGTGTAAAGGTCGGCAGGCACGGTGACAGTTTACTTGAGGTGTAAGTGGTTATCATTGCTTATCGTGCACCAAGCAACGCCATTGCTTAGTGAATAATTATTAGGTTAGGGATAGGAAAATGGGCTCTAGCACCCCCTTACCCACTCCTCGAAACACAACACATGCTGTTACATCACGGTGCTCTTCGGTAAAGGAGTTGTTACTGCCGCTGGAGAGGCTGTTTAATTTATGAGTGCGAACGCAGTGCGTCTTGACTGCTTAAAATAATATAAGGCTCCGATAAAATGGAATAACTTCAGCCCTTACCTCTGAAACGGAGTGCAAAAGTAACAACTGGGTTAATATGACCCCATAAACTGGCAAGTCGCTTGAATTGCCGACCACTCAATAATGTAATTAGGTAGGTCAGAACCCCTTTATATCAGAAGTTGATATACTCTTTCTAAATGCAATAAGTAATGTTTTGAGGAAATGTCCCTTCTGAATACTTAATGGCGATCATTGGACGGAGATACGCTGTAAAATGGAGCTTTTCTAAGAAAGTGTGAATTTTTGGAGGTTACTTCTTAAGAACACGTTTTCATAGAAGGCCCCCGGTTTGGAAATTTTCTGAGGAGTAAAATTAATACAAGCGTCTCTTTGACATCTCTGCGACAGCAGAGCTGACCAATGAAAATGGGCCCGTCACACACGGAGTCCAGAAGTTCCAGTACTTCACCGTTTCAATGATTACACTCGCGGAGCGGGAAGCGTATTGCCTGATAACTTTAGATTAGCGGATGAAATAAATTCAAATCTCGCTGGTCGAGATCGGCGGATGAGTCTACGCGTGTTTATGTGATGTTTTTCTTAGATTGACCGGAGTTTCATAAAATGGCCGGTCATGTGGACTGTAGAACGTGGACATGTGAATAGGTAGGAGGAGACAGCACACACCACAGCGAACTCTTATTAATTAATTTAAATTGACAATTTGGCGTCAACATATTTTATAACTCGGTTAATGACGTGAACAATTAAAATATTTCTTTTCAGTTTTTCATACGCCCTTAAAGAAGACCACCGTGAAATAACAACATATGTGCTCTTGTGTTTCGGTGAGAGAGTAAGGGATGCCAGAGCCCATTTGCCTATTTCTTCTAATACCCTATCCTTTATCTAATTATCAGCGCATTTGCAGCACATTTGGCGTTGCTCGAGTACATAGGCGAAGGTGGCCACTTAACATTAAGTGGACCGTTACAATTACGAAGATTCGTCATTCAAGTAACGATTACTTGATTGAAAAACAACATTTTCTATGTAGTATGCTGCTTTCAATGCTGTTTTATATAATATTGCTTATAGAATATGGTCTCCTTAGCTTATAAGACTGAGATTTATCTATCTAATCTATTTAAATAAAAATTAATCGCTATATTAGTTGCCAACCGGAACCGTTCCACTTGCGGAACACTAGGCGTGGGCGGGGGGGTTTCATCCCTTCGTGGTCGATGTACCTCGATCACGCACGAAGCGTTTCAGTTCCACCTTCCTTGTTCGGACTGCTAAGGAGTGGAACTCATTGCCTGCGTCTGTGTTCCCACAGAACTACAACCTCGGGGTCTTCAAAACCAGGGTAAATGGGCATTTACTGGGTAAGCGTGGTCCACCTTCGGCCACATCTACACCTCACATCAGGTGAGATAGTGGTCAAGCGCTACCCTGATATAATAAAAAAAAAAAAAAATAAACGAAAAACTCGAGAAAAGCGGGACCAATTCGGCTTATTTTTTAATTCGGCTAAAAAATAGGAGAAATAGTAACCGTGCCAAGCCGGGGGTGGTTCGCTCGTATTAAAATATTAGTAAAGATTTCAATACAAAGTATATTGACTTAACAATGTAACGTAGAAATCGGCGGAGCAGAGAGGCAAAAAATTCCCCACTCAATTCGTCATTGTCACTGAAATGTCAAATTAGTTCAGAAAGAAGTATTGGTGTCCAGGAATTGATTGGATCTATCATCATTTATCATAGAAAAGCGTTATTGTTACGTCTAAAATTCCATTTTGCAACCGAATACCTCCCTGAGCTGCTATTGACATATTGGAAATTATATTATTTACAAAAACAATGTTATAAATTCACACGTCGTATAAAAATAGGGAAAATGATTATTAGCATCATTTCCTATCTATAAATAGTGAACTATTTTAAATTTGAAATAAATGGCAGCTATGTCGACAAATTTGTATTTTCAGTTATAAATTTGTCTGATTGTCGGGTTCGTGGAGCTGGTCTTCCCTGTGGGCTGTGGAGTGTGGAGTGCGTCGTTGGCTGCCGATTTCCAAATAAGATCAAAACCCTATCAGTCACAGGGTCGGACGAGCACGTGCGTTCCCACTAAGGTACTTTTTTTTAAAGACTACAGAACAATGTGTCTTAAGGTAAGGGGAACGTCAGTGTGCATGTATCTCATATAAAAAACAAATATCTATTTATGTTTGTATTGTCTTAGTTTCGGAATAAAAGCAACTGTTTGGCCAAGAAAGGTTCCATGATTAATAATATGTACTCCGACCATAATGTCGGCCATTTTGTTTTATCGTACAAAGCTGTCTTGACGTGGCCCATTAGCCGCCCCGCCCATTCATTCGCTACTCATTCGTTCAACGATCACCTGGGGACCGGCTCTCTTTCCGATTATCGACGAGGATTTTTGTCTTTCCTTGTATCGCTTTTTCTTTCTCTAATTTATGGGCTATTTTCTTTGTTACTCTACTTTGCTTTCGCCCTTGTTTAAGTAATTTACTAAATCACCGCCTATTTGATCTTACTGGAAATAAAACAAGGGATTATTTTCAAGGCCTGTTTTTAGAATCGTGCTTATAAAAACGTTTATGTCGATTCATGAATTTAGAAAATTTATTAATGTCTGCTTCTTTTTTTTATTAAGGTTGTTAGACAAGCTGACGGTCCACTTGTTGCAAGATGCTAGCTGCAAGAGAGCTGCCGATGATAGTAGGATTGAGGATAAGGAATAGAGAAACGGGCTCTGGCATTATTTACTCACTCACCGAAATACGACAGCACATCATTATGCTGTTACTTCTCTGTGGTGATCTTCTGTAAGATGGTAGTTACTGCCGCCAGACGAAAAACGCAATTCATTTCCAAAGTTGACCTAGCCGGCAATCGAATCCGGGACACCTGAAACTGAGTTTTGGAGCAACCGGGATCCTCAACTTCTTTATTATTCTTTATTCTTGTCTTTGTGGCTATTTCTGTCTGCTAGAGTACCAGTATCACTTCGTCCATTGCTGGAATATTGTGATCGCCGCGTGAACTAAAGTTCTCTACCTATACCTACCACGTTAAGGAACTGTAGTAATTTTTTGATAGAGGCATTCTTCACATCTTCACAAGCCATTGTGTGGCTTCCTAGGATGTGACTGTGCTTGTGCATCAGGGGCCCACACTCGCACAGGATAGAATCTGTATCCTCAACTTAGCTGAATAGAATCTGTAATAGAGTATTGTACTGGTAAAATACTTTATTTACTGGAGTAGACTCCCCGTCTTCTTCAGGCCCTGGTTGGGTTTCCTCATGATGTCTTCCTTCACACACGAACCCGCACATGAAATCGAATAATGAATGTAGGTATCTACACTAATAAAAATATAATAAAGAGATTTGATTTGACTTTTTTGTATGTTTGTTAGTGTGAACTCAAAAATAACTTAATTGATTTTAAAAATTCTTTCATCTTTAGAAAGCTACATTATCAGCGAGTAACATAGCTTGTATTTCATTTTCATTAAAAAAAAATTAGAGATCTCTGAGAAAACCACCATAATTAACCCATCCAAGGAACCTACGAAAAAGCTTATAAAAGTCATTAGTTGGATGAGCGAAGCCGTTGGATGAGTGGTTAGGGTGCTTGCCTTAACGCTCTGCTCTAGGGTTCCTGGCAGGGTCTATTTTGGAAATGAACTTTAAAGTTGGCTTTGGTCTTGATCTGGAAAGTAGCGGCAGGGCACACTGCGTTTCGCAGTCACTTGGGCAGCCCGTCTGGCGGCAGAACCACCCCCCTTACAGAAGACCACCCTGAAATAACCAGAAATAACAGTACGTGTGCTGTTGTGTTACGATGAGTGAGTAAGGGTCTCGCCCATTTTCTTACCCTGTAACGGAATAAAATTCATTACATATTGATTTATATTTACCGTCAGTAAATTATTGAAAAAATACCTAAATTACAATATATTTTATTCCGTTACCTGCCGTTATTATTTTAATTAATATCATAAGCAGGCAGTCAAAAATATTTTTAGCGCTTTAGCACGTTCCAAATGACCATATAAGGCAATGTTCTCGTCATTTCTTAATTACCCACGAAATAATCAAAAGTTACACGTGCGAGGGGGGCGCCCCGCAACCCCCACTTCAGCCGAGTTTAAATAGACACCGCCGCCCTTCCCCCGCGCACAATGTAGTCTTTTAAAGTACAGGCAGCGTCTTGCGCCTAATATATTACAAAGTAACCAGTTAAACCTTTGAGTACCTAATTATAATTCTTTTAAAGTAAAGTAGTGCCATTTAAAGAAACCCCAAATTAGGGTAAGTGATTTTGCTATCATTGCTAAGCTTAGCTTCTATTCTCTTGCTAGCTTCTGCTTATTTGACATTGTGTAGTGTTGTGTGTCTTTCCCCATACAGACAGTACCGGCCTGCAGAGCGGACGAGGGCGATAAACCATCGCCGCCGTTCGCACAATATATGTACTTATATATTTCTCATTGTTTAAATTCATTTTTCTTTTCAATTGTAAAGGTCTCACGCCATCGGCCCGCAGTCATGGTCTTTCTGTTGGTGCTCGTCGGGGCCGGTGGGTGCGTCAGATCAGTGAGCTGAGCTACTTTTTACGGCGGCCCATTCGTTGACCAATTCCAGGGTCCCAGGTTCTGGGAACCCTTCACGTCGGCAGCAAGCACCGCCACGTTCCCAGGTCCCGCTTAAGGGCACCCTTCACGTCGGCACCGAGCACCGCCGCGTTCCCAGGTCCCGCTTAAAAGAACCCTTCACGTCGGCACACGAACACGAACACGGACGCACGACGTAATTGCCACTACATCAGCCCGAGGCCGCCAAGGGTGGAACGCCAAGTCACCGCGCATCGTCGACGAGTGTCGTAGTCTCCTCCCACACGGTTCCCGACGTGCCCACGACTCCAACAAGTTAAGCAGACCTTTTCATTGACTCATTGTCGATGAGGACGTGACCAGGAGGACCGTTCGACTTTCAATAGCTCACGACCCTGACCATTTAAATAGCCGGTCCCTTTATCACATACTTAGCATAGCATATTAGAATAGTTAGATAATAATGTAATGCGTAGGTTTACATATATATAATAAATGTATTTGTTCTCTCATTTTAATTTTCTCATTTATCTCATCTCTTCACTCTTTCGCGGCCGCGACAACCCAATCCAATCCATAATCCTACTGTAGTCAGCAGCGCACTTGCAGCAGCTGTAGCATTTCTTGTGTTATAGATGACGGTAGCTACCTACCATCAAGTGGATCTTATCATAAAAGCCTGTCTGCCGATCTTATCATAAAAAAAGAAGTCGTCGCCATCGCTAGCTTTCAATATTAAAACTATTAATACTACTTTCTAATGGCCTATTAAGTAAATTGTCAGAACAAATTTCATAATTAATCGACTTTAATAAAAAATAAATTATCACAAAAAGATCATGAATAAAGTCGTTTGGAACCTATAATTTTCCAAACATTGCTCCGGACCTTAATAAATTTCGGGCTCCCTAATTATCCTACAGCGTACCTTACCTTACGTATCCGATACGACGGAAAACGTTCGCACTCAAAATAATAATATCTAATATTTCCTTCAAATGATTATTTGTAAATGTGAAGTCCATCTGTTATTCAGTTAGATGTAACTTGGTACACATAAAGATCGTATCCTGTATTAATACATGGAAAACTTTTTATCCGGGTTCATAGCCAAAATATAGCCCGGTTCCCGCGGGACGTAAGTTGAGCTTCGGTGTTATTTTAACAACGCTAGTTCTGAACCTGTCAAGTTCCGGAAACGTACAGAATACGAACGAATACAATAATATTATAAACCATATAAATGGGCACTGAATAATTTTCACGTCTACATAATGCAAATAAATAAGTCGTCTATATAGTCAAATGAATAAGGGGATACATTTGTCGTGCAGCAGATGGGCGTTGGAGTAGATGATTCTTGGAGTACACCAAGGTCGAAATTCGCATTAAACGAGGACTTTAAGAATACTGCTGGCAATGAATGAAATCTGAGGACCATGTGTGGTGACGCTCAATTAAAAATGTCTAAAAGTGAACGAGAGCCGTGGCCCTGTCAATTTCAATAAAAATACCATCAAAATTTCTGACTTTCTTTATAGACATAAAAATAATTTAAAATATATGTCAAAGAGTAATTTAAGATATATGTCGAATTAATCAAAGAGATAGTTTAGTCAACCCACTTCTAATAATGAGTTTATTTTGATTCCAATTTGAAAAAATCCAGTACGATACGAGCTGAATCGTCTCATGTAAATGATACAAAGTTAATCAGAGAATGTAGTCGCGCCAGATGCCCGAAATTCGATGAGACACACATTAAAACGCTATTTTACAATAATTTTAATTCACTAATTGGTAACCGCACATTGCTGTGAAGGGATAATTATCCGAGCTAATGATATTATTTTAGTATCCGATAAAGGTCGACCCTAAGGGCATGCTCTTTGTAAATTTAAAAGAGAGTTATAAGCTGATTTACACAACTGACTAAAATTATCCGAGTGATTTTAAGGGGCTCACCAAGTGATATACAGATATTGAAAATATGTTTTTATTAAAATAAATTATATTTCATGTTACACGACACAGTTTAGTAGATTCGAAAATTACTATTTATATGAAAGAGAAAAAGAAATTTTGGTTATTAATAATTATTCACTATAGAAAACTGTACTGGCTAGCAGGAATACATTTAATAAATATATTTGTCAGTGTAGTGAAGTGTTAGTAAAAAGTGAAACGTAATAGTAATAGTGCTAATATTACTGCTAACATTAGTAATTAGTGATAATATTGGGGCTATTGGTGTTAAAATAATAGTAGTGCTTTTAAACATTATTACAAGAAAACAATCTTAAAAAGAAAAAAAAAACGGCCCGTTGGATGAGTGGCAAGGATGCTTGCCTAACGTCTCAGGGGCCCCGGGTTCGATTCCCGGCGGGTCAAGTTTGGAAATTTTTAATGTAATTTTCAAAATTGACTCTGGTCTGGATTTGAAAAGTAGTGGTAGGGCACACTGCGTTTCGCAGTCATTTGGGCAGCCCGCCTGGCGGCAGTGACCACCCCCTTACAGAAGACCACCGTGAAATAACAGCATATACGTGCTGTTGTGTTTCGGTGAGTGAGTAAGGGATGCCAGAGCCCATTTCCTTATCCCCTCCTAATCCCTTATCCTTAATCCTACTGTAGTCGGCAGTGCACTTGCAGCACCTGTAGCGTTGCTTGTGTTATAGGCGAGGGTAGCCACCTACCATCAAGTGGACCGTCAGCCTGTCTGTCGACATAACATTAAAAAAAAAGGATATGAAATATCATTGTCCTATTGATCTCCATTGACAAGATTCACCATTATTTACCGTTTCTTGAACTACATCGTATAATAATACTACATTATATGACATCCTGTTGCGTGTTTTGTGTAAACTTTCAATCGTAAGTGAGCTATCGACTCAACGCTGGACTGAAAGACCTAATTAGACATCTACGGCCAAGACATCTACAGTACAATATCTGTGTCTATTCAAATTAGTACTAACACTTTTGTTGGTGGTGGCGATTTACATCGTTGATGTCGATTTATAATAGGTGACACTTGTTCCTGTCAAGTGTTGACCCAAATATGGATAATGCGATGGTTAACACCACATAATTGATTAGAAATTAAGGTTAAAATAATATTACTAACTAACCATAGGTTAGATTGTAATTATAATAAAGCGGTACAACATATTAAATCCTATTTTAAAAGTGCAATATTAGTATAAAATTATATCATATTTAATTTTAATAGCTGGTCACGTCAAGTAATTATGAAAGTGGACTGTATTTTTTCGTTGGTGGTAGGTAAATGTAATCAAAGGACGTGGAAATGAAGGAAAATCTGTCACCTACCTCATGAATTAACAAGTCCTTGGTCCTTTGGCGGCGATAATTGCAACGGGCCCGTCACACATAGAGTTCAGAGAAGCTCTAGCACTCCACCACTTCAACATTTATATTTGCCTGATAACATTTATATTTATTTAAAGCCTTTAACGCTAAAACTAACTAAAACAATTTAAATTTTTAAATATGTTAACGGATTTTCCGGATTAGTTATTCAGCGTGTCCTGTGACACATAGGCCTCCTCCAGCTGCTTCCACTCATTCCTATTTTTCGCCTTCCTTGACCAAATTGCCCCAGCAATTGTCTTAATATCGTCGGCCCATCTTTTTGTTTGTCTGTCTCTTTTTCTCTTGCGGTCTCGTGGTTGCCATTCAGATATAATTTGGGTCCATTTTCTCCTGCTGTCTCTCGTCATGTGTCCTCT
Source organism: Bembecia ichneumoniformis (assembly GCA_910589475.2). NCBI lineage: Eukaryota > Metazoa > Arthropoda > Insecta > Lepidoptera > Sesiidae > Bembecia > Bembecia ichneumoniformis. The sequence goes on along the minus strand of OU342537.1, from coordinate 927,977 downwards.
CCGTCGCCACTTTAATTCCTTTATTTTCTTTAATATATCATCCACTTTTGTCGTAGTTCTAATTTCTTCAGCTCTTTTATGATGTCTTAACGTGACCCCTATCATACTCTTTTCGATTCCCCTCTGGCACGCTCTTAATTTTAGAAGATGTTTCTGAGTTAAGGCCCATGTTTGACATCCATACATAAGGCATGGCAGGACGCACGAGTTGAATACTTTCTTCTTTGCTGTCATCGGGAAGAATTTACTTTTGAATATTTCCTTCAGTGACCAACACCTTTTCCACGCACAAGCAACTCTTTTCTCTTTTTCTATATGTGTTTGTTCTCTGAATTAATTACCCACAATATGTATAATCTTTAACGTATTCAATAACTTCCCCATTTACTTCTATGGTTTTTTCTTCTCTGTTTGTCATAACTTTTGTTTTTAATTTGTTCATGGCAAGACCAACTACTTTGCTTACCTCTGCCAGCTGATATGCCAGCTCATATGCTGGTGCGTATTGGCGTTATCAGCTATTAGAACTAAGTCGTTGTCTGTCGTTGATTTTTGATTGATTGATAACATTAGCGGATGAAATAAATTCAAATCTTGCCGGTCAAAATTGGCGGAAGAGTCTACGCGTGTTTGTTGCGATGTTTTTCTTAACATGGATTCTTAAAATGGCCGGTCGCGCGGCTTGCGGTAGTGACAGACATATGGATAAGTATATTTATGGTGGGAGTGAGACAGCACATATCAGAACGAGCTACTATTAATTAATTTAAATTGACAATTGGCGTCAACAAAAACTTGGTTCTTCTTCTTCTTATTTTGGTTATGGCTTCATCAGATTTTCTCCGATGATTTTGCCAGTGTCACTTGTAAAAATAGCAACATAAAAAACTCAAAATTAAAATTAAAATCGAAAGTAGCAGATCTCGAAACTAGTCAGTAAAGTCAAGTAAAAATGTTTTCTTTAAATTTTCCAAAACATGTCCATTTTTGACAGAATGGCTGACGGAAAATACCTAATCAGTATTTGATGAAAAATATAAACTGTTTTTTAATGACTTATCAATCCTCTGTCTCTCGTCACACAAAACACAGATTAATATAGAACTCGTTCTTTTCTAATTATGTTTCGGTAATTTGGCTAAAGTCCGGGGTATCGTTTGTACGTTTCGAGGGACCGATGGAGAATTAACTGCTGGATTTAAAGCAAATTCGAAAATAATTAAACTGTTTTTAATTAGACATATAAATGGATAACGTCAATTTGAAACGAATATGGAACGTTTCAATTCGAAATATTTATAAAATTATAAAGATTTGTTCAGGACCGTTGGCCACTGGATGGCATTTAATAATGGATGGCGTTTGCTAACTGATTAAAGTTCGGTTTGACACACAAAACGTAAGAAAAGTTTATAGTTCTAACTTATTTTTTTAATATTTTCAATTGGACATTGGCGCTTGGTTTTTTCTTCCATATTTTTGCCACTGATATGTCATACATAATTTTGAATTGTATTCAACTGTCAATGAAGTAACTAATAATAATAATAATAATAATAAAGCCCTTTTATTCCGAACTATTTACAATTTAACGTTTTTGCTTTTATGAATTTTTCTTATAGTATATCTCGTAGTTCGGCGTGCCTTCTGGCATAGGCCTCCTCCAGCTCTCTCCATTGAGCTCGATCTTCTGCAACTCTGGTCCAGTATGGTCCTAGGGTTAGGCGGATATCGTCACTCCATCTTGTTTTCGGGCGCCCCTTTTTTCTGGTGTCCCCTCTTGGGTACCATAAGGTTACTTGTTTACTCCATTTATTTATTTTGCAACGTAGCATATGTCCTGTCCAACTCCATTTTAGATGGTCTATACGAGTTATTATATCAGCTATTTTTGTCTTCCTTCTTATTTCTAGATTTCGGATTCTATCACTAAGCCTGACTCTCAACATACTTCTTTCCATTGCTCTTTCTGTTTTGGCAAGTTTTTCTCTATGTTTTTCCGTTAGTAATAAGCAATGAAGTAACTACTTATTACGAAATTTTACATAGAGTTGTGAGGGATGCAGGAAGGGTACTAACGCCTGGCAAAGCTATAACTGCAATAAAGATGTTAGGCGTTACATTACTCATATATTTAGCCAGGCGTTATTTTTTTATTTCTCGTTATCTAAGTCGCAAAGTCGCAAATCGCATCGTCGCAAAGTAATACACTAACTACTTATGGAATGCATTATACACAATACAATAATTAAGAAAATCTTTGTGCCAACTTAGATGGAAATAGACAATAGTTTTAATGTTGTTCTGGAATTAAGTAGATGTAGACGTGATTACCTCCGTGGACACAGCAGCAGGTGTGCTGTTACAGTAAAATGGTAAAGTCACCTAAAGACACAAGAAGTGCCAGTTGGCCCTGTAAGAAATTACTTAGCTATTTTAAGCGATTCAAGCATTCGCGGTTGAGGGCTCTTTACAGATTTATCATAACTAAAGACTCGATCATTCAAATTCCACATAACCGGCACAAAAAAAAACCGTTTTGAGGCGAGTAAAATTTCACATAAAATAATCAATTTACATGAAATTATGTGTGACACAGAGACATTCATTATACATTGAATTTACGACTCCGCGAGTAGCTGATGCATATGAAAGTGGACGTATTAATTATTAAACCCGGTTATTTACTGTTAAGTTAGCAATAAATTTCAATTAATCAGAAGACGCTAATGCTAGGTTACATGAAGGCGTAATAAGTCGTGAGGCAAATGTATTAGCAAATTTAAGCGGAGAGAAGCGAAATATCGCGGATCGTGCATCGCTACGTGGGTGGCCTTTGTCGTGTTTTACCACTACTACAAATACTTGCTTCATTCGCTACATATTCAGAAATATCTGATTTTGGAAAAAAACTCAAATTCATGAATAAACCATAAATTATTATAGTTTATTTACTACACACCTATGAAGTTAGTTATAAGTCGGAAGACTTACGCGGCGTACTCGAGAGTTGAGGCGGTAACTCGGTACTCATCAATAAATAGTTATCGTAATAAATAGTTTCAAAAGCAGTTATCGGAAACCGTACCAATGAATAGTTTCGCCACAGCTGAAACGCACAACTCTGCAAGAGCTGCAAAGGCCTGCCTCTAGTTTATGCTGAAGTCAATTTTGCTTGGAATAATCTTGTCCTAATCATGTACAGAAAACTATAAACGTTAGTACGTTGTAATCGGTCAAGACAGCGCCATCTGCAGGAGTATAAGCCTTTACTTTTTAAATGTTGTCATTCAAGTTCAATTATTATGAATTCCAAGTCTTGCTCTTTAACTATATAGCTCTAAACAATTTTATTAAAATAAGTAAGTAGGTATATTCAAACAAAATATTCTCGGACTATATTTGCATTTCTCGGACCATAGACCGTCCAGTAACATAATATTTGAATTTCTTTCAAAAATAGGTGTGGTCAACGAATTGTGGGGGGCTTTGATCGAGGATACTCTATGACATTGGAATGAATTGGCAGTGATGAAGATCCACCCACAAGATTATCAAACGATCTAGTACAGGCCGCAGGTCGACCGTGGATCTAGGCTACTTCGTATCGCTTTTATGGAAAATTATGGGGGAGGCCTAACATAAATTTACCAGGTAAGCTGACATTCCACTTAACAGGCGATTGCTGTAACCTAACATAACTTACATAAGCGTGACTGCTGGATTTTACAGAATCGGCTGGATTCGTGGATAGGGGGAATATAGTGTTAATAATTCATGGAACCAAAACAACACATGTGTTCTTTTATATCACAAGTTGGTCTTCTATAACCGGTAGGTTGTTGCCGCCAAGTTTACTGCCTCATTTGTGACTGCGCGCATTGCTATGTGCCCTACAATAAAAAAAATCAAATAAATAAATCTTTATTAGCACAACACATATCTATAGGATCTAAATTAATTTATATCAATATATGAATTAAGATCCTGTAAACGTTAATTATAGGAAATTAATTATATAAATTATAATTACAACAAATTAATGAGAAATATTTACAAATTCAAACGTACCATCCTTTTTTTCCAATTATCTTATTTATTTCGAATTACATAGTATATTTTATAATCACGAATGTAACATTTTGGTGAGACTATTCCATGGACAGACAGACGTTCAAAAAGATAGATTGTTTGCCTATTATGCAACATCAAGGTGGTTCCACAAAGGATAAGAATAACTAGATCCTTCTTATTGACCAAAAATACCAAAATACAAATTTAACCATGAGTGCTGTCATTTCACGGTTGTTACTGCCTTTAAAATTATACAATTATTTGGTAGTTTAATGACTCTGGTTTATCTAATTTGATTCATTAAAAGTTGTAAGCATATTTTTTAAATATTTTTATGTAACGGTAGGCAGTCAGATAAACAGTCAGTCCACTTGATGGTAAGTGCACTACCGACTTGGATGGAAAAAAAGAAAAGTGATTGATACTCATTTACCGAAACGAATCAATATTTCACTGCGGAACAAATTTTTTAATCGCCTTTTATTTAGTTTCACTCACCCGTTTGATTTTTAACTTTTAATGAGTTTCCGACAACTTATCTCCTTATTCTGAAGACTCATCCGCATTTTGAAACATTGACATACTGTAATTTCGTTCTTCTAAGATAGTTGAGGTCTTGGGTTTTGGAATCTATAAAGTCGTTATTAGTCCAACATAAATAATGTGGTTTAATTAGGACAGGTTAACAATATATAGTAGGGGTAAACTTGGTTTAGACCCCGAATCTGGGCACACAAGAATTCTAAGACCGGCATCACCCGTCTCTGTGTAAACCTTTGTTGGATATAAATGAATTTTGTGTCTCTTGCACGGAAATTAGTTCTATTGCCACACATCACATATCGAAAACTTTATGTCCGAGGTAATTAATTGCATTAATTAACTGTATTAATCGAAAATAGCGTATTTACATCTTTTTCTTTACTAACCGAAGTTCTTTGGGCACGTGCGCGGATCCTGATCTTTTAGTACATCGGCTTCGGCGCCGCTTGGAAAAATAGACCGTGTTTGGACTTCGTATGAGGCGGACCGTGTTGGGATTTCGTGCGAAATGATCGATCGACGGAGATAAAAGAAAGCGTGCGTTTTGCACGCCGAGCTCGCATTGGTTAAAACTAAAGGTACTAGTTTCCTAAACCCTTCCCGCTCCCGTCTTATGTTTATATATTTCCTTGCCGTATCAAGACGACGGAATCTCGGTGACTGATGGCCTTCAAAAGAATCTGTAAGACTTCCACTGCGCATTTCCTGCTAGAGGACTGGGGGTCTCCAACAAGTCTCCAAAAATTGAATGATAATTACACTGCATCTAAAATAACATTAATTAAATTCGTTTAATACCTACTAGCCACTCTAAATAATCTATTATATGAAGTGAGTATGTTAGTAGCAGGTTTCGTGTCCAGTGTTTACTAGGAAATCCATTTTATATTATTGGCAATATCATACAGATACAGAGCGTGTACTTTTGTGTTTTCATGCATTAGTAAGGAATTCCAGAGTTACAACCTCTATCCACATCTAATCCTTTGTCTCTTATCCCTCCATGGCTATCCGGCACACTTGTATTATCCCTGACGAGGCTTGTGTTTATTGGAAACACAAGCCACCTCGCATTTGCCACATTTAGTGGCAAATACGAAGTGTTTCTGATAAAAATGTTTGTTACTCAATAGAGAGTACCCTTCAAATGAGTTTGGTTAAGACTTGCACGTAAAAAAGGCAATAATAGTTCCAGTTGCACAATGTTAGTAAATAGCAAATAAAATTATAAAATTTAAGCTAATTGGATTTTCAACTTGTGTCAACTGTTTTTTTAAATTTCTTATAAGACTTTCATAGTTTCAAGGAACAGCTACAATAATTAAATTATAATACTAATATGAAAAAAACACCTTATAAATAATAAGTGTAGGTAGGTATATAATTAAAAATACAATGAAAGAAAACTTATTATATATAATTAAGATTGTGTCGAGGTGGCAAAAGTACCTGGTTACCGCCTGGCTGCATTACCTCTCTGAATTGCTATGCTTAATCGCTGAGAGAGGTAATGCTCAGCCTTGTCCTCGCCAGTTTTTGGATCCCACGAGCCCAGTATCTTAAAGCCAAGACAAAATAATAAGAAGTACTTACGTTTTTATAGTTTTTAAACTCGATACTCTGAATTCTCTGCCGCTGTACCAGCTTTAGATACGTATCAATTGAGCAAGAATAAAAAAAAGAGATGATTTGTTCATTTTTCCTTTTACGTTTATGTGTAGCAGAGTAATGGTCCAATTATTGCTAGGTGGCTACGGTAGCTTATTATCAAAAACAACGCCACATATGCTTTTAGTTGGACAGGATAAGAGATTAGAAGGGCATAGAAAATGGGCTTTGGATTCCCTTACTCACACTCGTGCTTTTATTTCACTGCGGGCTTAAAGTGCTTTAAGAAAGGCTACTCAAATTATGACTGCGAAAAGCAGTGTGTCCTGCTAGCAACTAATTGTGTTTTTTTGTTCCTTACGTTTCTTATTCTTCATTTTTTTTATGTTGAAGTCCGTAGACGGGCTGACGGTCCACTTTATGGTAGGTATAGCTACCGTCGCCTATAACACAAGCAACGCCAAAGCTGCTGCAAGTGCATTACCGACTACAGTAGGATTAAGGGTAAGGGATGGGGAAATGGGTTCTGGCATCCCTTACTCACTCACCGAAACAGCACACACGCGGTTATTTCACGGTGGTCTTCAGTTCAGGGGGTTGTTACTGATGTCAGACGGGCTGCCCAAAAATCATCAGTGCCTCTCCAACTAGTGAAGATTGGTGATCAGCTTGGTACAGCTCTCTATTTTGTATTTTGTTAGTTGGAACAGCTCTACTGCATTAGCTATCCCGGGCCATTCCCTGATGTTCTTTAGCCACGATTTCTTTTTTACGTTAGTTCCAATACAAATGCAGCATGTAATATGTATAAGTCATTTCAATTTTCTGAATAGCATTCAATTTAGAAATGATTTACTACGAGTAGAAAGAGCCTTGACCCCTAGAAATAACGCCATATCATAAATATAACAAGAGGCTCATAATAAGAAACTTTCAATATCTCCCTGATATTTATCGTCCCTCTCAATCCATTAGGCGGGTGGCGAGCCCACTTCCGGTTTCCGGGGAGAAAAAAATGTTGTGCCTGGAACACATGGCCGCCAGTCTTGACATCCGATCATGGAGAATTATTGTTATAGTGGTTAAGACACTGAATCGAAAATATCAAAGAAGCCCTAATATTAGTATGTTTTCAATATAGGCATAAAATTATGTATACCCTGGAATTAGGGTTTGAAAATAGATTATGGACTTAATATTTTTTAGATAAATTATTATTTACTAGCTGGGTCCGCAACTTCGTACGCGTGGTATTCGGTATTCGGTATAGTGCGTGACTATTTTGTTTGTAAACCGATTGGAATGAAACAAACACTAATTGTTACGCGAATATTGCTACAATACATCAGTGAAAACCGCATTCAAATCGGTTAGGCCGTTTCTGAGATTAGCGTGCATAAACGCCCAAACAGCCAAGAATTCTAAAAAATATTTTTTGACCTCGGTAACAACGTGTACACGGCTCGTTTACGATTTTATTATAATTGTATATAGTACAAACTTTTGTAAGTGTATTTCTAAATTATATTAATTTTAACTATGTTGTAAGTGATTTTGGACAAACATTTTAATAGGTCGGAAAAAAGTTTCTTCGCATTTTATATGAAAATTCGAGACTTTTTTTTTCAAAGTTTATTTACATTTAATTACAGTATATGTGTGTCATTTTGTTCGATGACTTTTTGCCATCATGTAGGTAGTGACATGATCCCGTTGCTGTAGAAATTTTGGGACTTCTGATCAAAAAAACGCGACAAGTGGTTTTGGCAGTCTTGAATAAGCCTGTCACTGCCTAAAGAATTCTGAAGAGATCGAAACAGGTGGAAATCTGAAGGTGCAAGGTCAGAGCTATATGACGGTTACATTAAGACCTCCCAGCCAAACTCTCTTAATTTTTGCCGAGTGGCTAAAGATGTGTGTGGTCTAGCGTTGTCGTGATGAAAGACCACAACGTTTGTATTGATCAATTCCGGCCGCTTTTTCTCAACTTTCTGCTTTAATCTTATCAGTTGTTGGCAGTAGAGATCCGAATCGAAGGTTCTGCCCGGCGGTAAAAGCTCATAATATGGAACAGTGCCCTTCCAATCCCACCATACACACAGCGTCACCTTACCGCGAGTTAACCCGGGTTTTGACACATTTTTTGTGAAATCTGGCCGACCTGGTTCTTGTCGTAAGTGATTAACTTTTCATCACCAGTTATCGATCTCTTAAAAAATGGTTCATTTCATTACGCATCAATAATGATTCGCAAATGAGTACACGATTCCTAGGGTTTCTTTCAGTGAGCTCGTGTGGCACCCAAATATCCAGCTTTTTTGTGTACCCAGCTTTTTTAAAATGTGTCGAAACTATTTTGTGGTAAATTCCCAGTTCTTTAGCTATGTAGTAACTAGTGATATTCCGATCTTGTTCCACTTTTTCAAAAATGGCGTCCATTTTATCAGTAACGGGGCGACCAGAGTGAGGTACATCTTTGACATCAAAATTCCCGGATTGAAAATTGTGCTACTCTTACTGACATTGCAATTGGTCAATAAACGTCACAAATTTTTTTCGAGGCTTGCGTTGCATTTTTTCCTTTCTTATAACAAAACTTTAAAATGCAACGAAATTTGACAGAAAGAAAAACAAATTAAAAATACTTTGAAACAACATTTTACTAAGTAAATTGTTTCTTTTCTTGAAATGTAACTTCATCAAAATCAGCCAGATACAAACAGTACAGCCAAAAAGATTTTATTACAAATTTATAAGATCACTGGCATTAAGCATCTTTTTCTGATAAAAATTGATTTTTTTTAATGCATAATTAACTAATTTTACTTAACTATAAATAATATATACTATAAACACAGTGTAAAAATATAACATTGAGCCGACGCCTTAGATATTTGCATAAATGCCGACACGAAAAATTCTTTACAATTTAAACAAAATACAATTTAATTATACAGTGTTTAATACTTTAGTGATTCAATTTCCGTTTTTTATTCATCTTTATACATGAAAAGAAGAAACTGACCGACTGATCGACCAATCAACGCACACACACAAATTAAAACAACCACGCATCAGCCTTGAAAATCGTGTCCCGAGCTACTACGGCTGCGGCGTATGCAGCTCGGGCTCGCCCTAACCGCGTCGCGCCTTTCACGCCCAGCGCGATTGCCCTGTCTAGACGGCTACGTCGGACGACTGTATTGGTTAATAGACTGTGCTAGAACTATAATTAGCTATTTGTTGTTAATTGTTGATTATTCTAGCAACACGAGCATAATAATTATTGATGTCAGCTCATTTTTTCTCTTTCTACCTTGAAATTAATACAATTATCATGAGATAGTAAAATGGCAAATTATAACCTAATCCCTTATCTTTAAGCCTACTATGGTCGGCAGCGCACTTGCAGCAACTTTGGCGCGGCAATAGCCAGTGTCGGTACATGTGGTCCGTCAGCTTGTCTGATCTTAACATAAAATGTATGACATTTTCTTTCTTGAATTTTTCATTTATTTTTCAATGTTTCCATATGTAAAAAAGACTGTCGAATTAAAAATACTACTTCTGTTCTATTCAAATTAGAATACTGATATACAACGTGTTCGTTGGTTCGAATATCCACAATTGGAAGTCACAAGTGCAATAAAATTGAAGTTGTTACCCTCTTTGCCTAATATATAGTTACCTAGTGACCTGTTTCTGAGTTTATAATACTGCTGAATAAAACTGACTACATGCGAAATCTTTTTATGATGTTAGGGCACCATTGGGTCATTGGACAAAGGTTTTTGCTAAATTGAAGGAGATAAAATTGACTGTTTTATACTGTTCATACTTGCCGTGACTCGCCATTTCACTCGTTATTAATTTAAAATAAATTGGATTATATCGGTAATGCTCGGTTTTCGTCGGGCAGTCGTGTTCGGTCACCAAAAAATCGCAACGTATGCTCGGGCTGTAGTAACATGTACTTTGTTTTGGCTTAGCGTTTTTCTTGTTTTTTATTTATTTTGTTCCTAAGATAGTAGCACAATGATAATCGCTATACGTTCATCCTATAACCTTCAATTCGATTAGTTCCAGATATTTGTGCATTGAAATGAGACAACAAACTTCGACTATTAAAGGACCAATTTTGATGATTATTCGTCTGTAGGTGTATAGCTTAAATTCCGAGACTTTTTGACTTATCACATCCCGAAGAAAAATTGTTTGCAAGTCGTCTCCCCAAAAAAAAAACATAAACTTGTTTTGATATTTCAAAAATGCTTATCCTATTAAAAGGTTACATAAACAGCCTAGACATGATAGAGCCTCATATTACGTTCTTGACCACTTTGAAACACGACCAATTTAAACAACACCTACTATACTGTAGTCTGATCGGATATTCATCCCATGATTTCGGCCCCATAAGTTAAGGAGTCCTATCAGTAGGCACGCGTGGAAGTTCACACTTCTTGCTTGTCTGTCCCCCACATAACTTCGAAACTTACGGCTACACGTTATGTGAACCTTATCAATTATTTGGTCTCTTGGGGTTCTTCGAGAGATTTGGGCCCATTGTTTCTATTACCTGTGAACTTACGAATGCCACTTTAGTTACAATTAAGTAGTTTTTTCCTCATTTATTTATTTATAATGTGTGTTCCTTTTGGTAATAATTTTAAATAATAATATATTTAATTTGACAGTAGGACCCTCGCCTATTAACACAAGCAACTCTGTAGGTGCTGAAAGTGCACTAACAACCTTAGTAGAATAAAGAAATAAGGGCTAGGAGGAGATAGGGAAGTGGGCTCTGGCATTCCTTATTCACACACCGAAGACACTGATGTTTCGCAGTACTCTTTAAGGGGATGGTTACTGTCGCCAAACGCGCTGCTCAGCTTCTAACTGCGAAATGCACAGATGCATTATGCATCTGTCCTTCAGAGGGTCACAGATGCACGATGGGCTCTCTTTGCACTTGAATCTGTTCAAGTATTCAGAGAACCCACCGTGCCCCGTGAACAGTTGTGTCAGGCAGCGATCGGGTCCAATTGACCTTACGATTTTATATGAAACTATAGCATTGGGGAAGAACAATCTAGTAACCTCTCCGGTGCTGCTTGTCCTGCACCTACGATTCCATTCCTCAAGCGATCGCATACGAATGCTTCGTCTGACGAATGAGACCGGGCACAAGTCATGATGCGGTTTTGTCTTTAATTTAAGTGCTGCCTCCCTAGCCAGGTGATCCGCTCGCTCGTTGCCCTCCAGCCCCGCGTGCGCTTTTATCCAGAACAATTTTACAACCTTGTTCCTTATAAAAGCTTTCCTAATATTATCTCTAGCCTCGGTAGCTAGAGGGTGTAAACAGCCGTTCGTCGCGATGGTTTGGAGGGCGGCCATTGAGTCGCTGTAAATTTACACATAACTTTTGTTGGAACACGTGACATGTAAGTATGCAGAATGTATCTAAATAATATAAAGTAATTAAGTATCCAGTTATCTATTGACACAAGGACAATTTTATACATTTTATTAAACTCCAGTCCGTCGGACACATACTTTTGTTTCATTTATTAAGTTATGAGCTTTGCTTTAGTAAGAGCTTTATAAAATATTGAAAAATTATAGTTAATTTAGCAATTCAAGTTACTTCAGGGGACAAATGGTTTTAAATTAATGGTTTAAATTATACGGTATTAAAAATACACACTAACCAACAAACAGTGTTTGAAATATACAGTACTGAAACCTTTACGCATGTAAATTTCTTCTAAGAATTTATTTTATGCTTAAAAACTCCTTGCGGTACTCCTCCGGCTTTTGATTTTATGATGCTTACTTGTGAACAATTAAGTCCTTCTTCGGAGGGCATCCTCTAGAATATTTCCTATTACAGATTTTTCACGACTGAGTGAACTTTGTATGAAGACACACCAGCAAAGCAGTCCCATTTTTTTACTATAACCATTGGTTTTGCAAGGATGTGGTTTTGTAATTCCCGTTCTCAGTTTGCTTGTCTACGACATAAATATCAAAAAATACATTTTAATTCAAATTGTGATAGACAAAACAAAAGTGGCTGGGCACACTGATTTACAGTAACCATTCCCTTTCAGAAGATCACCATCAAATAACAGCTTGTCTGCTGTTGTGTTTCGGTGAGTGAGTAAGGGATGCCAGAGCCCATTTCCCTATCCCTTCCGAAAACCTTATCCTCAACCCTACTGTGGCTGACAGCGCACCTGACGATTTTAACATAAAAAACAGTGTGAATGCAAATACAAATTTAATGTGATCTTTAAATTCGATGAAAAGAGTTTGATCATTGTCCTCGTTACGCGGTGACACTGTGGACGGAGGCATGTTTTTGTTGTTATTAACAAAGGATTCTGGACTCGATTACAGTGACCCAAAACTATGTATTTGATTAACTACTTCACTAGTTTTATGGGGTCGACGAGATCGGGTTTAGTTCGAGGCTCGGACATGAGTTTAGGCACTGTTAAAGTGTCAGCTGTGATTAAGACATTTTGGCAGCGTTTGTTATTACTTAAATTAACTAAACGGTTTTTGAAACACATTAGAAATTTATGTAAATTATAACATTTTTGTTAGGGTTAGGTTGAAATGAGTTGAATGTGGTTGGGTCTGTGAATACCAATTTGTACCTACTTATACCAATTTTAGTTAGGAGTATTATTTTCGAAGTTTGCAACTCATACCTACACGGATCTTAAGTTCTGACACATGTTAAAATAATTGAGACATGTTTGTTTGCATAGTAACCGTTTATATACCAAAAGCAACTTACTAAAACATAGATTCTTATGCTAACTAAAAAGTGTGTTGTAACGAGTAGTCTGTGTGGAATGAGGTGGTTACTCCTCTCCTCGCCCGTCAGCGGCGCGGGCGCGCGTTGACTTTACTCTATGCATTCAAGTCTATGAGTCTATGCATTCAAGTCAGTCGGGTTTTTCGCAGCTAGTTGAAATAAGTTTTTGTATTGAGTCCTGTACAAGCGAGAGAGAACAAAGGAACGCGCAATAAGACATGCATTACAGTGTAAAATTAAGTCGTTGCAGTTTTATATAATATCATCTCAATCGTTGACCTATTGAAGTGGAACAGAAATGGAAGATAGGATTTTTTATATTTAACAAGCGGCCCGCCCCCGGTTTCGCCCGGCGTGCAATTTTTATATACCCTAAAACATTCCCCGTTTATCCCTCTTTCCATTAAAGAAAACCGAATTAAAATCGGTCTACCCGTTCACGCGTGATGCCGTGACCAAGGGAAATGGGGATTCATTTTTATATATAGAGATTATTATGAATATTATGAAAGGTTGGAGAAAAAAAAACTACACGAAATACTAATTCTATGCAGATAAAGTCACGGGCATCAGCTTGTTTATACATATAATAAAATCCGAATACGAAGTTGCGGGCTCAGCTAGTAAAAAATAAATTAAAATAAATATATAAAAAAGCTCGTTATCACATTCGTCTGACAGTGTAAAAGGCATTTTTTGTAAGCTGAATGTTTTATCACGATGGCCCTTTCCAGTGTTTTGATCTGAATCTACTATTGATGTACCAGCTCTTAGTTAATCACATGAATTATTGAGGTTACCTATGAAAGCCTTACGATTTTATTAGCTAGCGGATCTCTGAGCATCGCTCAAATACATTTGAGTGTTTCGCGTTTCCTTAGCAGCTATTTTAATGTCCCCTTTTGGGTGGATAAGTACTGCGATTACTTTCTATACATAGAATAAAACAGTAGAGTAGTCGTAAAAGAACTATTTTTAACATTTTCGTCTGTTTGTTCATGCTAATCTCCAAAACTAGGATAATTCACCGCCGCCATTTAATCGCCTTTTGCTTAAAATATCAGGATAACTTAAAAAATCGATGTCACATACGTTTCGAGTCTTGTAACACATTTTGTAATAGACAGTCTATTTGCCAAAATCAGTATACCGAGTGTAATCGCTCCGCTCACATTTAATTTTATGAAGATCCCAGAACCTAACCCAACTTTTTTTTTCAGTACAAGTTAGTCTTGTAACACATTTTGTAATAGACAGTCTTTTTGCCAAAACTAGTATTCAGTTTATTTCGAACTAGTATTCAGTTTAAAATAAAGTGATTTCAAATTAACTGTGTAATTAAAATTAAACTAAAATACATCACATTTTATGAAAATTACGTCTTTTCTGACCATAAACATCTGGTAGTATTTCTTTTGCTTTCTACAATACTGCGCATGATAAACAATAGACATCGAACGGCGATGAATCAGCGGCGATGAATCGGCGACGATGAATTGTCCCATCCCGATATTAGGCTTTCTTTCGTCGAGATATTAATCTAACATTATATAATTTCTAATTCGGCCCTCACTTAAAAATTGCATAATAAATTGTCTGATCATAATAAACTTTCAATGCAAGTTTAACTTTATTGATTTACTTTTAACTTGCACTTGCTATTTCTCGTCACTTCGTATACCTACGTGGAATTATATGTTTTACGACATCCTAGAAAGTATCAATAATGCGCTTATGGAACAATAATTAATTAAAGTTTGTTCTAAGCGTCCCACGTTTATTTTCTAAAGAACTTGTAGGTTATAGTGTCATGCAAACATATTCTTTACAAGGCCGCTTATTCTTTACAAACTCCAAGTTATAAATAAATTTAGAATTCAATTGGATCTGTTACGTGATGAAAAAGTGTGAGAAAAAACAGTGTTCCTTTACCGGCTTTATAAAGAACTCTGAAAATTTGTTAGATCTGTTAGAAATAACTTGTTAGACCGCATTAGGGATACGCCTATCCGATCCGATCTTTTGGAAAATCGGATCGAAAGCATACAATCTGAAGATTTTTAGGTCGGATCGGGACCATACGATTTTTTGGCGGATCGATACAAAACTTCGAAGATCGGATCGCTTGGATCGCATTACGATCCTATCAGATCCTTAAAATCAGATCAATGATCTGGACCGCGCATCCCTAGACCGCATGTTTATTTGATAACCATTAATTCATATCGAATCTAGCCCGGATGGGCAGTGTTCGGGAAGCTCTGAGACATCTTCTCGTCCAAAATTCATCAGTGTCTTAAAACAAAAGTTTTTTACCAATGTGTGTTACCAGAAATGTAGTCTCCAACTATGACGTTACACTGCAAGATCGAATCAGGAATGAGGAGATTCGTAGGCGTACGAAAGTTACAGACATTAGTCGGCGGATCAGTAAGCTGAAGTGACAGTGGGCAGGAAGTATGGAAAGCCGACTTCCGCTGGGCCGGAAGGTTCTTGAATGGAGGCCACGGATCGTCAAGTGCGGCATATGACGTCCACAAGGTATCCAGGCTGCTTCTGAAATTAAGGGGATGCCTTTTTCCAGCAGTGAATGGTTGAGATGATGATAATGGTTGAGATGATCAAATATTCATATTCATTCATATTCAAACACAACAAAATGTTTTAATTTCTAATATAATTTGTTACAATGTGTCATGCTTGATTATATTACTTTTTGAGCTGCAGCCAAAAAATTTTTACTGGAAAACAGAATTCAGACAAGTAAAACAATAAAAAAAAATCTTGAAAGCACTTAACAGAAAACAAAAAAGAATCTGACTTTAGTACTTGTTCAAACTTAACACTTATGCCTTAGGGAATAAAAGATAAGGTTATAAGTGAAAAATGAAAATATGCATTCATAAATTGGTTTTTATATGAAGGCCACATCCAATTACCTTGCCTTGGCAGTGTCGTTCTTATATGATACGGAATCAGTCGAAAGTCAACTGTGGAGTTGCACGATTTCATATACTATACCTTCCAATTGCTAATCTCAGTCTTTAAATTGAAAATATTTACGAGACTTAGATCCAACTGGGATTCAAACCTGATCGGCATTTCCTATAACCAGTGCACTTGTAACTAGAGGTGGGTTGCCATTTCTTGATTCTAACATGATTCATCAGCAATTAAATTATGCTTTATCGTCAGTCCAGAGAGTTTAATTTTCGCCGTCAACTCACATCTAGACCTAATACACTCCCAGCACTTGTATTTTCAAACGTGTATTATGAACACGATTTTTCTCTCTCTTATAATGGCAATTTGTTTAGGACATTCAACTCGCCAATGCTGCTTCCGAGATCGCTATCGAGAAATTACACTTCCTTCCTTTTCGTTGGGGAGCGCCAAGTAAATGGACGAGCAACAAATGCTTCTGCAATATTTTGTTGTTGTTAAATAGGAACTCTTAACACACGGTTTATCTAAGTGAAAAAGATTTTAAACACTTCATTGTATTTCCAAGATACGTTATATTTATTTAAAGCAAAGCTAATAGCATGATATATTTTACAACATTTATACTTTTTGAAAATCTAAATTTCAAAACATTATTATACAATAAAAAAAACTAGAAGAGTAAATATTAATATTTGCATAATAATTATATATGAAGGGATTTTATTAGGGTCCTCCGCAATGAAGGGACATGATTAAGGTCCTCTTTATCATTGGTCTCCATATTATTTGATCACGACATATAGGCGCGAATAGTCGGACGCGGAGAATATAATTCAACATTAGGTCATGCGTTGTAATTCTAAACCAAACGCTATAATCGGCACAAAATAAGTCCTCGATCGCATTGTCCACCAGCCAATCACACCAAATCAGATAACACTCCACCAAACACGTAGCACAATTCATTTGATGTAAACCGATTGCCTTCTCGTAAGGTAATAATCGGCCACGATGCCTCTGCGCTAGCGCTCGGTGTTGTGTCAGAGTCCACGACAATGACATTCCGCTCCCGCTGTCCAGTTGACAACTGACAGTTGTCATTGCTGTTTACTCTCGTTAATCAAAAGCGCCGACATATACATAAAATTACTCAGAGAATTAGAGAACCTGATATAGCGTCAAATATTTATTGTTAAAAATTAAATAAAAGCTTTAAAAACCGTCTTATCATCATTATCATCGTCTCAGGCAGGGTGTCCACTGCTGGACAAAGGCCTCCCTTAATTTTACTGGGGAACTGGGGGACTGGTCGCGTTAAAGTTGGTCGTAGGGGAAAAAGTACTCGCCACGCTTTGGCCATTGCCAAAGTGGCCACGGGTTGGCTGCTGCCCGCCCGTTAGTGAGTGTTCCCTTAGCTTATTTCTACGGCACCCACAGGTTGAGATGGGACGATACTATTCTAAGTCGATACCTCACGGCAAACCGTCTATACAGTCTCTATCGGCGACATAAATATTTTTAATAAATGTCTGTTTAAAGTTCACTCCACTATGCCAATACTTATACTATAAACGCAAAACTTCTCGTCTATCTCTCACTTCATTGGTGTAAACCGTATCAAAACCTGTTTGTTGGTTTAGAAGAAGTTAGCGAAGAAACAGACAGAGGCGGACAGTGAAATTATTTCATAACTAGCGACCCGCTCCCGGCTTCGCCCGTAGTGCAATTTTTATATATATGAACATTCCCCGAAATTAGGCGTTCTATATAAGAATTATCTTTTTCTAGTTTGGACACTACATTTTTTCCTGATGATAGGACCTTTTCTCTACTCCTGACGAGTATGCCAAATTTCATGATAATTGGTTGAGTAGTTAAACGCGTAACAAACAAACTGACTTTCTCTTTTATAATAATTACTAAAAGTAAGGCAAACCCATTAAATAGCAATTATAAGAAGTAGGAACGAGCAATGTTCGTAACTTAAATGCATTTAAAATTTAATAGAAAACAAGAAACCTTGACGTTAGATACGGAATAAATAAAATACGACGGCAAACAAATCAAATGCAAATGGATCCGACTTCAAATTAAGATAACGGACTTCATTACACCTAAACATTAAACGGCAGTGAGTGTTCTTGCATTTTTAGAATCCTTGGGGGAAATTCTTTAAAATGCAAAAGGACGAAATACAATGGATATTTGAACTAAACAAAAGTTCTGTTTAGAACTTGTTTAGCAGTTCCCTTACGGAAATACACAAAGTTGATTTTTCAACGATTACTTTTTTTTTATAAATACTAATCTTACAGTCACTAATATCATATTTGTTTAATTTAAACTGTTTGGCAGTGAAGTTATAAAGAAAAAACGAAAATTATGTAAACATAACTGTCTATGATAACTAGGATAACTAAAAAAAGTCTTGCTTAAGACATACTTATATTTACGCGTTAAGTCTTATCAGTATATGTAATAAAAAACAATATTTTTTGTATTTTATTGTAAAAAATAACAGAATATGCACTTTAAGCTTATCCGTGAATCGGTGCTCAAAATACAAAACAAATTTAGTTAGGAAACTTGAATTACGATTTAATCAAAATTAATAATCTGTAAAAGCACATTGGCAGCGGTTGTGTCTTGCTGTGGGATTAAGCTCCAGGTACGGGGGAGGTGATCAAAAAGTTCATCTTCCGACCCCAGTAGCATGTCCCACGCATGTTCAATCGGATTTAAGTCCGGGGATTGGGCAGGCCAGTCCAAGGCCGCACCATCATTTTCTTGTAACCACTGAGTTACGGCTGGAGCCCTTTGTGGATAAATAAAAAATTGTTGTGCATAAATAAAAAAACTTGCCCCATTTGCAATCGTTGTGGTAAGATTACAGGTCTTAGCACATAATCACGACATTTTCCAGCAGTTTGACTGTCCTACATCTTAATGAGGTCCCACCAATGTATATTCTTGTCTATACCACGATTGTTCCACTTTCATATGGGTGGACTTCTTGAGGGAGTCGAAGGCGACTCTGTCGTTCAGGTGTTCGCCAAACACATACACTGAGTGAAAAAATATCACTGTGGACCATTGGCGATCATCCCAATCCAAATGTTCCCTGGCCCACTGAAGTCTGCATCCGCGATTGCCTCGCCGAACTGTGGTATCCGTAGCGGTCTGCGGGAGTGAAGATCGACTTCATGCTACCTATTCCTCAGAGTTTAATCATTTACTGTTGAACCGCGTTCCTCCCGCATTGCAACGCCGTAGAATTAGGTTGTTTTCTCGCCATAAATAGTAAAAAATGATCTTGTCTGGAGGGTGTGACTCGATTACTGGCTTGATGTCGCTGTTAGCTGATAGCAAGATCATAATCTGGATATTAGGCTTTGTCTAGTGCTAAGGCTATCTGCAACATTTCTTTGAGGTCTTCTGGGTGAGCTCGCTCCATCGTCGGCCTCATCCTTCCTACATGGATTAGTTATTAATCCAACTTTAATAAAAAATAATAAAAAAATAATAATAAAAATAAAAAACTACCTTCAAGCATGCCTACAGCACCAACCATTTCTTCTCGGCTTAAATGTCGACGTTGCTTGTCGCCAAAAACACCAAAAGAATTTAATTTAAATAACTTTTAAATTAAAATTAACGAAAATCGTGAAAACGCCGAACATTAGTTAGGACAAATAATTAAATTAGATTTTTTCGCCTCTGATAATCTTTTTTTTAAATTTGAATTTGGAATATAGAATACGAATGTGTCAGCAACAATTTGAAAATACAAACTTTGGATCATAGGATTGATACCTTTTGAGGTACACAAATAAATTTAATAGTATATCCATATACAGTTTTGAGGTGTGAATTTTTAATACATACAAATTATGGGAGAAACCCTACTTGTCGGTTAGGACAATTAATCTTGCAAGACATGATGCTTAGCAGATGTTCTGTTTCTCAAAGGTCGCACAAATTTCAATCACGCCATAGTTCAAATGTCGTTGAGCCTTCATCGCATTAGGCACTTTTTTGTTTTCAAATGTATAGAAGATCGCCATTAATTACAAAACCCTTTACATATCAACACCCTGAAATACCAGCATATGTTGCTGTTGTGTTTCGGGAAAGTGATTAGGGATGCCTTTGTCCGTTTCCCCTATCCCCTCCTAATCCCTTATCCTTTAAACTACTAAGGTCGGCACATATGCAGACGTTATAACGTTGCTTGTGTTAATAGGCGACGTTAGTCATCAACCATTAGGCGGATCGACAGACAGCCTTCCGACTTTTATATAGAAAAATATTTATATAATGTTTCTATTGAGAAATTTTAAAATACATATATTTTTATAAATTTTTTTGTGTTTTTTTTGGCTTATTTGTTTAATTTTTGAAGGACAACAAACAGATTTACATAGAAAACTAACTTAAACATTATAATACTCACTATTAATGACAAAGTTTATGAGGATGGATGCATGCAAAAACTTCTTAATGAATTCTGATATTTATATTCATTAAGGGATTCACTGAGGCAAATGACATTTACTATAGAACTCGCTGGCGGCGAAGACAATTCAACGGGCCTAGAAATGGTGTTTTTTGTTTTTACCATTAGAACATTACACAAAAAATTTTTTTTTATCAATACAATTTTTTAATCTGATATCAACTTATTAATAGGTACAGGATTCATATGCGTGCAATAAGCCGTTTTCGAGAGAATTTTCAATAAAGGTCAAATTTTTCTTGTGTTCTAACTTTTTCTGTGGAGTTTCTATTACTTTAACGAAAATTCTAATTAATACAATTGGTTCTTCACATGTTTAAGTATAATATATATTTTTTTCAAAGCAATTGTCTTGTCTATTTCTTGTAATATTTTCATTAAACAATGGATATTTTTAGTATTTAGCGTTTGTCTCCCCCTTAAGAAATTACACATATATTTCTTTAGGTGATATTTAATATTACTTTTTTTTTAACATATAAATTTTAGTTATTACTTTTTATATTACCTTTAAATTAAATTGTCTAAATAACAAAGTAAATAATATAATTATGTACAGTTAGTACCAGTTCTTTTTATACTGCGTTCGTGGAGTGAACGAAGGAAATTACAATTAGTTATTTAAAATGCGAACGCTTAATGCGACGCCATTTATGTTTCACATTTTCCCACTCATTCACTTTGATTTGTTATTTCATTACGTGGACAATTAATTTTTTTTTCAGCATAAAAACTAAATTTCTATAACACTGCAATTTATAATATTTTATAGTATGTAGGTAACACACTATAAAATATTATAAATGTGAATATTTGATTGTTTTTTCCTTACGCTTTCGGCCTTAATTACTCAACCGATCACGAAATTTTAACGGTTGTTTATCATTAGGTAAGAATAAATTATAGATTTATTTGGAAAATATCATGCAATTTGGTAATGAGGTTTCAAAGATATTTAAGTTTGAAAGTATTAAAAAATCCACTTATTCCAATTAAGTAATAAGTTTTTTAATTTGCGAATGTTACCTATATTTATACAAAATCTGAAATATTCACAGGAATTAACAAAGACTTTTATTGCCAAAATCTCCAAATTGTAAGTTAAAAAAAAATGGCCTAATTTTGAACGATGTCCTTTATTTATTGCCTACTAGCGACACGCCCCTGGCTTCGTCCGGGGTGCAATTTTTATATATAAAAACATTCCCCGTTTACCCCTCTTTCCATTAATGAAAACCGAATTAAAATCGGTCGACCCGTTCACGCGTGATGCCGTGACCAAGTGAAATGGGGATTCATTTTTATTACTAGGTGTGAAAGAATAAAACTTTGTAAACATGAACGTATAAAGTAATACCAATATTAGTTTTTGTTGTACCAGACTTTAATACATTAATTTCCTTTTATTAACAGCAGGTTTATTTGATTCTAAATATATACAGTTTTTAGCTTTGATAAACGATTATAAAGGTATATCCTTCCCCAAAGATTTTTAGATATGGTTTGTTCTTTGGTTAAAAAAAATCGTACAAAACGTACCAATGTTACAATAAATTGTCACTGCAACGACATCAATCTTCTTTTGAGACTTTAGTGCTCAAAATGTTTGAATTTGTAATTAAGTTATAATGGAAAATATGTTTACAAATATGTTAATCTTTAAGTATCGAATACTTAATAATCGAATGCAACCATCGGCAATCCCGCTGAGTAAATCGATTGGAGGCCCATTCGAACCAGTACCTAATGACTGCAAATTGGCAACAAAACGATGTGAACACAACGTTTATTGCTAACTAGTAGTCCCGGTTCACACCTCGACACAATAATGTTAGCCTGCGATTCTAATTATTATTATTATACACTCGCTGTAAACATACGTTACCGATTCCATTATTTTAAGTGAAAATTCAGAGAACCGTTTCCTCTGTTCTGTTGTGTGCTAATTATCTAATACTCAGGAATCAATGTATTAGTGTGTATATTATTGTAATACTATCTCACATATTAATAATGTTTTAATTAGTTCACATTAAAACAGTATTTAACTCCCAAAAGCGAATTAATTAACAGCGGAAACATCAGTTATGGTAGTAATACTTGGTACTTAAAAAAAATGAATGTATTAACAAACTTAATTTTTTTATCTTAGGACGAGGCCGACGATGGAGCGAGCTCACCCAGAAGATGCCTATTCACTCGAACTTTGAAAAGATTTGGGTTATATGAGCTCGGAAATACAGATGCCGGCAGGGAGTTCCAATCCTTAGCAGTGCACATCACAAAAGATGTTTTAAAGCGCTTGGTCCGAATTAGACGGACTTACTATAGGACAAGGTGAGGATGGTAACCAGCCGTACGTCTGCATTTTCTATTTTCTATAGAAGGCGGTATGATCACATGCAGCTCTCGAGCACACTCTCCGAAGTACATCTTATAGAATACACACAGACAGGCAATTTTGCGTCTATGTGCCAGGCTCTGCAGCTTATTTCTTATTAGTAATGAAAAGGACAAGACATTAGGAGGGGATAGAACAATAGGCTCTGGGGTGTGTTCCTGCACTTCCTCGGCCAAGGCTAATTTTGCTCTACTGTCATTTGATCATACCCGTTCCGGCAGGCAGAGCATAATTAGCTCTGGCAGGTCGCCCGGAACGGGTATGATCAAATCTTGTCCGGATCAAATTATGCTAGAATGAAGTGCTGGAATGACATGTATCCGCGGTTATAGCAAAATTAGCCTTGGCGGATTTTATGCAAAATACTTATATTAAATAATAGAATAACTATATAGAGAGGGCATTGGAAAATTTCCTACAAAAATATTGATCCTGATCGCCGTAATCCGGATGGTCATAGCATAGCTAAATAGCCACGTAAAGTTGACGATGTACTGAGCGGTTTTGTACCACGTGGTTCTAAATGTTACATTACGGATTCTTTCGTCTTGCCCGATCTATACAGTTGAAAATCTTTGGTTTTATGTGATGGCGTCCTGTAACTTAGAAATTCCCTATGGAATGACATAGCCAACTGCATCAGAAATTGCCTTTATGAGAATTTGCCATTTGGTGAATTTGCCCTTATGCGAAGTTGCCTTAATGCGAACTTGCCCTTGTGCTAATAAGCCGGCCGAAGGAGTGCTGGTACACACCCCTGGTTCCTCTATCTCCTGTTATTTCACAATAGTCTTCTGTAGAGGGATGCAAGTTTAATCCATTGCAAAACTCGCACACCTTCTTGCCGGGCGTCCTGTATTTTTTAACAAAACCTGTTGCGCGCTGATCACACTTTATTGGCGGCAATTTGCTTGAATCGTCGCCCGATCGCGTCGTTATCTCCACTGACGATGTCCAATTTGTTCTTAACACTAAATTAAAGGGTACCTTAATAAGGGATTCTGATAAAAAGATACGACTATTTATGGTAACTTGTTGTGGAAAAAATACAAACAAGAAGAGTGCTGTTAGCGTATGTATAATGGGAATGATGTAGCATCGTCAGTAAACATAGCAACCCTAACATAGACAAGCTATGATGGACATAGGTAATAAACGCTCACTTACTCGTGAATACACACACATATTTTATAAAAAAAAAAAAAATAACCCCTGACAAGATATATGAGCAACATAACGCCTATTTTTTTTATTAAATATGGGTTTGCTCTTGACCAGCATCTATCCGTATAGGAAAGATGAGGCCGACGATGGAGCGAGCTCACCCAGAAGATGCCTATTCACTCGAACCTTGAAAAGATTTGGGTTATATAAGCTTGGAAATACAGACGCCAGCAGGGAATTCCAATTCTTAGCAATGCGCATTATAAGAGATATTTTAAAGCACCTGGTTCGAATTAGAGGGATTTCGGCAGGCCTGACATTTTTATTGCTTTTATACAATTGCTAGGCATTGGTCTTTATTTTTAGATGATCCCTCGGGAACAGTACTTTTTTTTTTATTAACTCAAGGTAGCGCTTGACCACTATCTCACCTGATGTGAGGTGCAGATGCGACCGAAGGTGGACCACCTTACCCAGTAAATGCCCATTTACCCTAGTTTTGAAGACCCCGACGTTGTAGTTTTGTGGGAACACAGACGCAGGCAATGAGTTCCACTCCTTAGCAGTCCGAACAAGGAAGGTGGAACTGAAACGCTTTCTGCGTGATCGAGGTACATCGACCACGAAGGGATGAAACCCCTGCCACGCCTAGTGGTCCGCAAATGGAACGGTTCCGGTTGGATTAATTCGTACAGAATGATGCTCACTCTCTGTGTGTTCTCTTTTTCTGGATGAAAGGTACACTATGTCATTTGATGCAAAACTTCATGATGATTGGTTGAGTATTTATGGCTTGAAAAGGTAACAGACGGGCAAACAGAGTTACTTGCACATTAAAATATTACAAGCGATCAGCCCTCGGCTTCACACGCATGCAATTTATATACACAAACCTTCAATTAGTCGTTGACCGCTCTTTCCATTGGTGAAAAGTTCGTCAACATCCTCAACATCCGTTGGGTGATTTAGAATAAGTTAGCAGAGAAACAGACGCATTACTTAGGTACTAAGTATTTTGTATAGAAATATTTTTTATTAAGTCGGCATTTATTTTATTTTTTGCGGACAAAGCTTTTATTCTAGCAACATAAAATAGTGAAAACTTTTAAAACTTTTAAACATAAAACTTGAAGAGTTGAAGAGAGTTTTATTTTAATTTTTTTTATGTTAAGATCAAAATTTTTATTTTATCTTATTATTTTATTATTTTAATATATGTAATAACAAAAAAAATGCTGGGTATAGAAATTGGGGAAACAATTTAATGACAAATGTATACTTTGTTGACAGAAAATGTTGTACCTAACAATATTTGGAAGTATATGCCGCTTGAAATAAATATTTGATGCAAAGGGTCAGTATAATGTTTCTTAAAACAGGTCGGGTATTTGGTTCAAACTAATCTTTAATATGTTTAATCGAAATTGCGAATTGGCGAGACCTTGATGAGCGAAGGTGACGCAGATCTCAATTATACCGATATGAAAAAATATAAAATTTTAGGTTACGTTTTCCAAATTAAAAAAAAAAACTATATGCTAAATCCATTACTTAATTTAAGTTTAATTGTTGTATACCTGTGACATAACTTTCAGCCTGAAGTACTTCATGAAAAATGATATTTGAAAAGATCCTTAAATTGAAATTGACAAAAAAATTGAAATTGAAAAAAATAATTGAAAAAAATTTTTTTGTCGTTAATTAATAAGAAACACGAAATAAATAAATAAATCGCTTAAATAATTATTTGCATAAACGCATGTCTACATAATCTTAATTTATGTACCCATATACAGTAGTACAAAGTATATTCTACTCGTCAAGAGAATGCAAATATTTGTTTTAATTTAATTGTTTTAATCTATTGTAACTTTAAAATCTATAAATAATATAATAAAATCGTAAACGAGCCGTATCTCTACGTTAAAGACTTTTTCCAAAAAAAAGTTATACACGTTGTACTTATGTTACCGAGGTCAAAAAAGTAGTTTTTAGAATTTTTGTCTGTTTGTCTGTGCGTTTGTGCACGCTAATCTCAGAAACGGCTTAACCGATTTGAATCCAGTTTTCACTGATGTATTGTAGCAAGCATCCCGTAACATTTAGTCTTTTTTCGTTCCAATCGGTTTACAAACAAAAAAGTTACGCGCTATACCGAATACCACGCATACGAAGTTGCGGGCTCGGCTAGTAACTAAATGTTTAACGTAATAAATAAAAAAATTAAATTGACTTATTTTAACATCAGTTTAAGTCATAACAGCATCAAAGTTCTTGTTAAGGAGAGTGCCCAAAATTATTTTTTGGTAAAGGTATTTTTTGGTGTTCGGAATAGTTAATTATAATACCTTTTTGACCAAATAGGAACAGATTTGACATACAGAGACGATCTTAAGATAATAAAAAAAATTAGTTTCAGTTAAAACTATAAGGAGCAATTAAATAATTTCAAAAGTGATAGTGCTGACTTAAAAATGGTACCTACGGTTGTACTTTTCATGGGATGGGCTGTTTGCATCTCTGCTTATCCTTCCGCCTGTCGCGGCCATATTGCAAATGGCAGACGTCAAACGTCAAAATAGTTGATACATTATAAAACAGAAATACGCAAAAATAATTTTTATTTTCAAATCTGATTTCGCTCGTATATATAACATATGAATGAACTATAGAGTGCCTTGAAATATTCAAGAATGATTTTTGGATATAGTCGTTACTATGGGACCAATGGGGGCGAAATTGAGCATTCTCTTTTAGGATCGAACAATTCCTTTATATTATTTGGTAGTTTATTTCTATGCTTTGCACATAATTAATTTTAATTGCTTCAAATGTGTACGGTGTCAGACGCGGCCGCTCTAGGCCACGTTCCCTCGGCTCGTCTCACCCGATTTATATTGATTAATTCTTATTAATATTCATAGGCCCTATCCGGTCAGAGATACGTTCAACATTAAATGTTAATTCTCCTTTTAAAAGGAACGGGAATTAATGGCTTGCTAAATCTCATGCCTCGCTTTGTATTTTTGTTTATTTGCCTCCATTTTTTTGTTTACACAGTCGGTAATGGTGGATGAATGGGAGTGCTGAGAGTAAATTGACCGAGAGGACATTTGCCAAATTCATTTAAACTGGATTTGTTTAAGATTGAATTTGTTATTTTTTTTTTTTAATTAGACAAAGAATCTGTTACAAATATCTTATTTATAATAAAAAAGGATTAATAAAATAAATATTTATGTTAAAAAAAATTGTGGCTGGGCACAGGTTGCGTTTCGCAGTCATTTGGGCAGCCCGTCTGGCGGCAGTAACCACCCCCTTACAGAAGACCACCGTGAAATATTGCACGTGTGCTGTCGTGTTTCGGAGAGTGAGTAAGGAATGCCGGAGCCCATTTCCCTATCCCCTCCTAATCTTTATCCATAATCCTACTGTAGTCGCCAGCGCACTTGCAACACCTGTGGCGTTGCTTGTGTTATAGGCGACGGTAGCCACCTATCATCAAGTGGACCGTCAGCCTGTCTGCCGATCTTAAAATAAAAAAAAGAAAAGAAAAAAGTATAAACAAAGGCCAACAACACTCGTCATTTTTTTGGCTGAAACGAAACTTAAAAGAAAATAACTACGAAAGATACTTTTTACAGAAATATACTTAGAACTCTAAATATTAAGTCCATCCGATGTAAGGCTTATTTCTCTGACAAAAATATATCTTTTTAATATTAAGGTCGTCAAACAGGCTGATGGTTCACTTTATGGTAGGTGGTTACCGTTACCTATAACACAAGCAACGCCAGTAAGGAATTAAGAAGAGATAGGGATATTGGGTAACTCACCCACCGAGTGTGTAGTAGTAGTGGTAGGGCACACTGCCTTTCGCAGACATTTGGGCAGCCCGCCTGGCGGCAGGGACCACCACCTTACAGAAGACCACCGTGAAATAACAGCATATACGTGCTGTTGTGTTTCGGTGAGTGAGTAAGGGATGCCAGAGCCCATTTCCTTATCCCCTCCTAATCTCTTATCCTTAATCCTACTGTAGTCGGCAGCGCACTTGCAGCACCTGTAGCGTTGCTTGTGTTATAGGCGACGGTAGCCACCTACCATCAAGTGGACCGTGAGCCTGTCCGTCGTCATAACATAAAAAAAAAACAACAGCACACATGCTGTTATTTCACGGTGGTCTTCTGTAAGATGATTACTGCCGGCAGGCAGGCTGCCCAAATGTCTGCGAAACGCAGTGTGCGCAGGGCACACAGGCAGTAAGGATACACGTGTAATATAATGGTACTTGGGTTTTATTATCGACTAGCGACCCGCCCCCGGCTTCGCCCGGGTTACAATTTTTATATATATGAACATTCCCCGTTTATCCCTTTTTGAAAACCGAATTAAAATCGGTCTACCCGTTCACGCGTGATGCCGTGACCAAGGGAAATGGGGATTCATTTTTATATATAGAGAAGATATACCTAATGTCATGGTCGGAAGCTGTAAACTATAGCTTTGTTAGTGTTTATTGGCGGTATGAAGGTTGGTCAGGCATGAAGTGTACCATAACAGCCGGAGTCTGCCGGAGGCTTTTCCAGAAACCAAAAATGTCAAGCATGTCTTTCTCTGTTTTAAACATTCACTTAAAACTATACATTTTTTGTTTATGTGTTATCAGTATTATTGTTAATAACTAACGTTGTTTCTTTAATAAGCCACTAATCAATTTTCACATCTATTACAATTTCCAGCCGTTTGTGAATTTTCTTGAAAGTGAAATAGTATAAAAACTTAGTTAACCCGACGGAGTGTATTAAGCTGATAACAAAAGCACTAAATTGCGTTCCAGTAATGTAAGAAATATCAATTAAAACCATTTTTCACTTCTCATGCTCTGAAAGTGCTTACTTGTGCAGGATATAGGCTGCACAAAATCGAATTTTGTGCACAAATGCATTAACTATCTACTCATAAATGTATCTATATTGAGGCAAAGAAAATGAGCCATACAGCCAAACACAATAAGAAGTTCATAGATGGAATTTGTTATTTTATAATATTTACTTAAATTTATTTGCCTTATGTGGTTTTTAAGCCATAAAAGTTATTGAAATTTAAATTCAAGTACGGTAGGTTATTTAATTAATTTAAGAAAATTATTATTACAAAATTAATTTAATAGTAGGCTGTATAGGTCTGCAGCCCAAGCCAATGTCATAAGATGTCAATGTCAATGTCAAGTCTCGGATAAAAATGGTTCGTTTTGTGCAATTGTTGTAAAACCTACTATTAATACTTTTAAAGGAAAAGGGTGCTAAAAGTTTTTCTTCAGTAAAAGCTGAAATTATAATCACGATCAATGCCCGTAGAGTGGAGAGGGGGGAGGGGGGGTCCCGGTGACCCTAACTAAGTCAGGGGTCTTTATTTATCTCATTTTTTTGCATATTCATTTACTTATTTTATTTTGCTTTATTACTCCGTTTAGAATTTTTATATTTTTTATAAATTTCTTTCTGGTATTCTTATCCATCATATTTTTACTTATAATATGTCTTTCTAATTTAATATAATGTCAAGGGCATTGGAGTAGCAGGTGCTCCACAGTCTTCCGCACCCGTCTTCTAGTGGAACGGATGAACTGTGGGCTAGGCGATTCTTGGAGTGGAACCCTCGCTCGGAAAGCACCGTGGGCTAACCTATGACTTGAAGAGAACGGTTGACAGTGATGGATGTGAAGGTGTCGAGTGTGGTGCAGCTCCATTGAAAAGGTCTATGTCCAACAGTGGACTTTTATATGTGGGCTAATCACATATAATGAATTTTCTCTTTGCATCTTCCAATCAGAGAAGAGATGGAGATAGATATAATGTTATATCCGGTGTCACTTTTAAAGTCTTCACACCAAAATCGACCTACTTGAATTATTTTCGTACTATATTGACATTCGTAACCCATGAACAAGACAAAATTGGCACTACCATAAATTTATGGTTTTTCTTTATTATTAATTTGTAAAAATCACCATCAAAGAAATGCTAATTTTATCCGATAGCTAAACTCTCTAGGGATATTAATCAAGATTGCTATTTGCTGAAATGGCAGTAAAATAAATATTATAGAGTAGAGGATATAAAATAATTAAAAAGTTTGGATAACCCTCTTGGTAGTTAGAATGAAGTTTATCTAATTTCTCATCGGCAATTAAAGGGTACATTTCCTTTGAGGTGGCTTTTGGAAGAAAGAGTTCATCATAAAAGCTCCGTTTCCAAGAAGTACCTAATCCAACTTTTCTTCTGGGGTTCCGTTGCACATATCCAAATTGTCCAACTCTCAGTTCGTCATCTCTTCTTTGCTCAGCCACGCGTTATTTTATTAAATTAATCATTTTTTTTACATATGTTTTACATATAATAAAATCGTAAATCGTAACGAGCATTAGTATGAAAACTTACTCGTATGTACATGAAAACTTACATACATACATTACTATACATAATGTATTTAATTAATTCTTAATATAAACACAATGGTAGCTTTTACAAGACTGACTGATTTATTTACCCACACATATGACATACCCTACACAGTTCACAATAATAACACAGATAATAGTATATAGATGGCGTTAGTACATTATTTTGATACACATTTTAACAATTCTTACATGAGCTACATATATATATATTTTTATTGTAGATAATCACTGAGATATTTTTGAATGATCTATACGCATGATAAAATCGTAAACGAGCCGTGTCTGTATAATAAATATTTAAAAAAAAAAAAAAAAAAAAAAAACAATTTGTACACTTTTTACTTTATGGGGGTCAAAATGCACGCTAATCTCAGAAAAGGCTTAACAGATGTTAATGCGCTTTTCCCTGATGTACTGTAGCAAGCTTTAGTGTTTAGTGTTTGTTTTATTCCAATGGGTTTACAAACACAAAATTTACTCACTAATGTTCACTAATGTTTCGAAATTAGCTAATTACTTATATATTGTCTCGTTTTTCCAAAGCGGGCATAAGTCACGGGCACCATTTAGTTAATAATATTAAAATTTTCAACAAATTTTTTTGTCTTAACACGAAAATGGACAATCTTTTAGAAAGTCATTAAAATTAATCACATTTGACATGCAAAGACTATTTTTGATATGTGATAGAGCGTGGAAAGCTACCTTACCTTACCTTAGGTTTACCTTCAACCTAAAAGCAAGAGTTTCCATTGGGACTAATTGTTAATAGTTTAATTTTCAGTGCGCCTTAGTTACTGTCTGAATGGTGGTAGTGTTTGTAAAAGAGACTCGTCGGCTGTACTCCTGAGGAATGGCGGGAGTTAGTAAGTTTTCAAATAAGTCCATTAAGTTTGAACATTACTTCATACAACCACTTCAATTAACTAGATTGTTAACATTTCAAACGATTTTCAAATTACGCTTTTTATTTGTTTTTGTACAATTTTGTTTAATTATTTTATTTTATTTAATACACATAAATATGTATTTAAATTAATTCTGGTATGAGCAATATATATATCAATGGGATTTTTTTTGAATTATTTTTAATATAAGTAAATTTATATAATGAAATCGTAAACAAATATTTAAAAAAAATTTAAAAAAAATTGTGAACGTTGTACTTACGTCACTGAGGTAAAAAAAAATAGTTTTTTGAATTTTTGTCTGTGCGGTTGTGCACGCTAATCTCAAAAACGGTTTAATCGATTTGAATGCGGTTTTCACTGATGTATTTTAGAAAGCTTCCCGTTTCATTTAGTGTTTATTTCATTCTAATCGGTTTATAAACAAAAAAATAACGCGGTATACCGAACACTACGCATACGAAGTTGTGAGTTCAACTAGTAATTAAATAAATTAGTTTATAAACGCCTTAAGTTTTTGAATAGTGTCATGAAACTAAAATTTCTCATTGGCGTGGTTTTAAACTTTTAAATTTTGTTGTTTTTATAAAACGTTGATATTATTGTAGTCGACCAGTCTCGCTCGACCAGTCTCGCTCGAGAAGTCGAAAAGTGCAGAAGTGAAGTGCAGTGATGTGATGTACTTTTTCTTCTAACACGGACTACACCACTGAGGATGTCAACCGCAGTTGTTGACGAAACGTTTGGAAGAATTTCCAACAGACCTGGGCCATCATCCCGGAAAGCCACAACTCATATGGATACCGGCCGAGAAAACCTACATTCTACTGTTGATATTATTTTTAATAAAAGTGAAATTTTGAAAAATCTGAGAATTTTTACTGTGGGATCGGGATGGACTAGGATAGGCAGCATTCGGGAAGCTAAGAGACATCTCGTCTAAAATTTCTCATTGTCTTAAAACGAGCCCGTTGGATGAGTGGTTAGGGTGCTTGCCTTAACGCTCTGTTCTAGGATTCTCGGGTTCGATTCCCGGGAGGGACAACTTTTCAAATTTAACTCTGGTCTGGATTTGGAAAGTAGTGGCAGGGCACACTGCGTTTTCGTAGTCATTTGGGCAGCCCGTCTGGCGGCAGTAACCACCCCCTTACAGAAGACCACCGTGAAATAACATCGTGTGCTGTTGTGTTTCGGTGAGTGAGTAAGGAATTCCAGAGCCCATTTCCCTATCCACTCCTAATCCCGCATCCTTAAGCCTACTGAAGTCGGCAGCGCACTTGCAACAGCTTTGGCGTTGCTTGTGTTATAGGCGACGGTAGCCACCGCCCATCAAGTGGATCGTCAGCCTGTCTGCCGACATTACATAAAAAAAAGATTTCGACTAATATGTGTTGCCAGTAATGACATATGGCGCTGAAACGTGGTCTCTAAATATGAGTCTCGTACGGACCGGCCAGCGCAGCGTAGGACGTCCATCCACAAGGTAGACAGACGACCTGAGACGACCTAGGGATGATATTATTATTATTATTTTCATTTCAAAAGTTTTGTTCCTATAATTCGTAGCTTAATGTCAAGTCGTACTGAACTTGTGATATAACCTCGGTAGCGAACCAGCCTACTGAATATTTCATTTAGACGAATATTATTTCTTGAAACATTAAATTTGCATGTTATGAGAAGAGATGACTTACGAAGTGCTACGTGATACGTTTCTTTAAAAAAAACACTCTATTGCTATATATATATAGGATTCATTTTAAATTGAAGGGGTATTGGAGAGGTGAACTGTCATTACTTAGAAAGTTACACACAAATCATTCATTAATAGTGGGGTCAATTGATTTAAATTTTATATATAATTATTGAAAACTAAAAATCATATAGACTTTTAGTATAAACTAAAAAGACACAATTAAAATTAAAAATCAGTAAATAAAATATTCTAACCATAATAAAGATATAAACTACAATAAATACATAACATAGCTTTATTATTATGACAGTTATGTTTTTTTATTAAAATTTAATATAAAAGTATAAATTAAAACGCAACAGGCCCTATATAAAGTTTAAGTTGTCTATGATTATCCCATTGAAATAAAAAAAAAAACACAATTTGAATGCACGAATAGCACCATCTAGTTCAATATTATGGAACTAAGTTTCAAATTGATGCAAAGCGTAAGGTCATTCATTACATATTTTATCCGATTGGCATTTTGTACCGGGATAAAAATCATCCTACATTTTAATCTACACATATATTATACTAAAATCGTAAACGAGCAGAGACTGTTCATTAAATATTTATAGTTTTTAGAATTTTGTCTGTTTGTCTGTGCGTTTGTGCACGCTAATTTCAAAAACAGCTTAACCGATTTAAATGTGGTTTTCACTGATGTATTATAACAAGCCTCCCGTAACATTTAGTGTGTGTGTTTCATTCCGAGCGGTTTACAAACAAAAAAGTTAGGCGCTATATCGTACCTTGCTAGCAGTACCTTAGACTAGCTAGAATACAGTCCATGTCTCGATTCATCCAAATCCATTTTATTCGGTGTTGAATAACAGTTAGCCAAACATCTTTTGGTTTAAATTGTTGTTTTTGCCCCCTTTTTTTTTTGTTTCCCCCCGGGGGTTACACCACTCCCGTGGGCCTTATATTGTCATTTCCACAATTGTCTTTTATTTCTGTTAATTTTATATCTATTACATACATTTACACTTTCTACTCTTAATACTTATTGTTTCTACTAATTACATTCCAATAATTTTTGGGGGATTTGTACGTTTTACCCCTTGCGCAAGCAAGGGACCTTGTTCATCGTTAACTGTATACATTCTTTTGTGCAATTTGTTACAATTAATCTACGTCCTGTTTGATTTAATCGACACCGATGCCACATTGTGGCACAAGTCTAAAAATTTATTCCTTTTAAATTGATTATTGACAATTTCCGGTATAATTTCTTTTTATTTGTATAAATTTACATCTATGTCGTGCTCCAGCACGAACCTCGCCCGCGCGAACCTGGGGCAATCCACCAATAAATGCAGAACTGTTTCCGCTACCCCGTGCTCGCACGGGCAGTCCGGGCTGGAGACCTTTTTAAATCGGTGCAGGTATTCTGCAAATCCGCCATGTCCCGTGAACACCTGCACCAGAGTTGGTGACAGCTGCAGTTTTGCCCTTTCTAAAGGTGCAATTTATATAATTACACCAGATTATATAAAAATCAGTGCTTACGCGTCGGGCAGATAATAATTAAATGGCTTAAGATGTAGTAAAGTTAAAGTTATAAACGATAGCCCTGTTGAATCGTCATTATTAATACCGATAAATAAGTACATGGGTAATAGCAAATCTACGATCGTTGAAAATAAGTGGCCCCCGGCACACGAATCAGATGCCAAATAAAATGCGAATCGACCCTTTTGTTTTGCCCGAAGCGGACGAGAAAGATTCAATTTGTCACAATTTGATTGTGGTTCAATATCATAGAAAATAGCGAATTGATATCCATTCAATTTTTTTGCGAACTCATTAAGAACTGAATGAAGTCGCTTTCGATTGTTCAAAAGTTAATGAGCTACAAAGCTCATTCAATAATAAACTTTATTTATCGAACCAGCAGAGGTCCATTTTAAATGACGCCGTACCTTTACTTATGTTTATGTTAGTACGTACAAATTACAAGTAACCAAGTTTCCTGGAGAGCAATTACATCTGCCATCCAGCATAATCTCACTACATTTTTGCAGTTGAAACTAATTTAACATTACTCTTGTCTTTGTCACCTTTGTGCGATCAAAGTTTATAAAACGGCGATAACTAATAGACTCCGGCTAAAATTCATCTCTCATAAATGTATTATATTTGTTTTTCGGTAATATCCTTTTCTCAGACATGCTCGGAAATGTAGGCATTCTTGTACTAAAAGCAAGCCACGAAGTTTGTAATTGTTGGCTCATGCATTTCTTTCTCGGCCTAGGCCAAGAATGTTGTATGAAAATTCATTCCTAGCCGAAGTTTCACGAGTGTTCACGAACGCGCCCGCCGCTGTCACAGGCGTAGTGGGCGGGGGCGTGTTTCATTATTTCCTCACATTTATTGAGAAAAGCACTATACCAGCCTCGACCGGAATGAGGATTGCCGGACTCATATCTTTATCAAGGCTTCGCTAAAGCTCGGCCTTGAAACCACTTCGTCCGGCAGCCATCACAGTATTTATCCATTTTCACTTGCACTTTTGCAATTAAACCAGTTTTAATTTTAATGTTAGCAATAATGTTACACTCTGTCATCTCCTTTGATACGTTATAAATAAATATAGCTTATAATTATTTAAGCTCATTAGCTATTATTTTTGTAAAGTTAATTAGCTTGTTGGAAACTTGTGTCTGAGAAGACCTTAAATCTTTTAAGAAATATGAAATTTTGCCAATTCGTGAGATAGTGCAAGGGATAAGGCTTGCACATACGATTATCTCTATAAGTAATTTATAATGATAAGTATACAGCCTCTCAGTGTGTCCCCAATCTGACTATATTGTAAGCTTATTATAAAACTAGCTGAGTCCGCAACTTCATACGCGTGGTATTCGGTACAGCGCGTAACTTTTTTGTTTGTAAACCGTTTACAAACACTAAATGTTACGGGAAGCTTGCTACAATACATAACTGATAACCGCATTCAATACTAATACTGATACTGATCCCTCTAATTCGGACCAAGCGCTTTAAAACATCTTTTGTGATGCGCACTGCTCAGGATTGAAACTCCCTGCCGGCGTCTGTATTTCCGAGCTCATATAACCCAAATCTTTTCAAGGTTCGAGTGAATAGGCATCTTCTGGGTGAGCTCGCTCCATCTTCGGCCTCATCCTTCCTACATGGATAGATGCTGGTCAAGAGTAAACCCATCTATACTAAAAAAAAATAATGCAAATCGGTTAAGCCGTTTCAGAGATTAGCGTACACATACGCAGAGACAAACAGACAAACCGATAAACACAAAAATTCGAAAAACTGTTTTTTGACCTCGGTAACATAAAGTAAAACGTGCACAAATTGTTTTTTTGAAAAAATCTTCAATGTACAATTCAGTGCTCGTTTACTATTTTATTAAACATAGATATTATGTATAGATTACTAAATCAGAAATTTATATCCCATTTATACAACTTCTTATCAATCAATGTACTTTTGATTTTAATAAAAATCAAAAGTACACGTGAACATAGTTTATTTTTTATTTTCTGTGATTTCGTTTAAACATTTTTAATTGCGCTAGTTCGCTCTCTGCCTGTGAACTATTTGTTATAATTTGGTGACGCAGCGAGGACCGCCTCCAGGGATTTGGGCTTTTTGTTGTCCGACACCTGCCCAAAAGATCGAGTTTCTTGTTTGCAAATTCTTATTGGGACCGAGTGACAAGACGGCTTATAACCGACGCTTGGCGGCGACGTGACGATTACGCTTGAATTATCGCAACTTAACTGCGGACGAAAACCGTTTGTGCCCCAAGGAAATAAGTCATAATTTTAAATGTCTCATGTATACTAATTCACATTAATATTATAAGAGGAATATTTTTTATTTTTGTATGTATGTTTGTAAAGGATAAACTCAAAAACTACTGAACCGATCTTAAAATTGCAATAATGTAACACAAGGTATCAAAAATTTGCCTACAAAAGCCATTATTTGGCTTACACTGCGAAAACTATTGATATTGATAATACATAAAATAATGTACTACATTGTATTTTTTCAAAAACACAATTTGTATACGTTGTATATACTTACAGAGATCAAAAAAATAGTTTTTAGAATTTTTGTCTGTTTGTTTGTGCTAGCTAATCTCAGAAACGGCTTAACCGATTTGAATGCGGTATTCGCTGATGTATTGAAGAAAGCTTCCCGTAACATTTAGTTTCGTTTCAATTCTTTTCTTTGCCTCAGTGAATCCCTTAAAGAACAACAATTTTATATTGTTTACATCTTTATCCTATAACGGGGAAAGCAGTTTAAGATGATGTTTACTTACGTCGCAAATAACTTTCATCCCACACGAATTCCCGAGCTATTATTAAAGGGTTTACGATCTTAAGATTCCTAGTTGAAATACGCCTTCTAATACAATGTTTTATTGTTAAGTTGTAAAAGTTACATCGTCATTAAGACGCTTAGAAATGTATGACACAGGCACAATATTATTTTCTCTCAAAACTCTTTATGATTTTTTTATTTTTTAAAAATTAAGTACATAAAACATTTACTTTGCGTGTTGAATTTATGGATATTTTGAATTTATTTTTGAAATCATCATTCATGAAAGCAGGGAATTCAAAGGTTTAGATATTTAGTACAAAATTTGACATTGTAATAGGTACGAGCATTGTAATGTCGGTAATAAAAGAGAGAGATCTGCTTAGTGGCGTTTATTCCGGAATGAAACTCATAAATAACAAAGAAGGTGATGTATAAAAATCAGAGAATATATAAATAAGAAATTACTTAAATTAAATTTAAGTTATTGATAGTATAAAAGTATTGGGCATTGGGTTGGTGATCAGGTTGATAATATGTTGAAGGTACTTCAACTTCATAAATGTTGTAGGTCAATAACGGGATCTTGATTCCCTTTACTGTGATTCACACTTGTCTGGAACTTTGTAGGATTCAGTAATAGCTTATGACTATGGATATTGTGACTAGGAATTATATTCTCAAAGCTTTTGTAAATTTTCGTTCATATGGTGGTAAAGACTGAAGTTTCTGTGGACTTATTATTGGCAAGATAATCGTATTAACGATATTGTCGTCAGACCCCTTATCTTCTTTATCTTCTCTTCCTCTTTATCGGATGAAAAAAAAAAAAAAAAAAAAAACATTTATAACAGTCTCCAGATTTTTTTTAAAGTCTTTTTTGTCGTTTTCCAGTCTCTAAGGCAACTCGGATTCTCTCGTTTTTAAAATTTTCAAAATACGTAGCTATTTCTTTTTAATTTTATTACCAACCAGCTTTTTTATTTTGTTATCATTAACAACCCAATCCATATAAATATACTTATAAATAATTACACTTTAACAGATAGCGAGATTATTGGAAGTCTGTCATTTAATAAAGGTAAATAAACAAACCTCCTGTTGAAGCTACAACCACAATCTAATCTACAGTTATTAAATAAAATTTGACTGTTTTAGACTTGACTGACTTGATTTTGGAAAAATATCTTGGGATCTGCGATTTTTATAGTGCTATTTTTACAACTGACTCTGGCAAAATCATCGGAGAAGAATTGCTGAAGCCAAAACACTAAAGAAGAAAGAAGAAGAACAAACCCCATGTTGGAAATTCTATAAATAATGTAACCATCCGTAGTATGAAACACCATTTTAAGTTTATAAACAATTAACAAGGTTCCAGAGCTACTTATACTTTCATTGCAGAGGCAAGAAATAATGAATAAGTAGGGCTACTTCACTCTATTACGCAAACACAGGTTAGGTTTGTGTAATATTTCTGCTGTATTGCTGTAGGGTTTTTGTTGAGAATGAAATAAATAAATAAATAAATAATACATGTACATAATAGAAAATAAACAAAATTATAATTATCAGTTAGCTAAACGTATTTAATATTATAAATTCCTATATGTATTGATATGACATGTCCCATAGCCTGTAGTAAGGAAAGAGTATGATATTATTAAAATCATATTTATAAAGTTATACTAATTTCCAGGAAGATGGAAAAAGATAAAAGACCACCAAGCAGAGAAAGAGAGGAAGAGGTGAAGAGGACCACCAGCCTCAATGTTAGTGCTTACATTTTATATACTACAGCATGTCATGTTATCTAAATAGTACCGGTGCTAATTCAAAAAATACCAAAATAAATACGTAATTGCCTTAATAATTTTTTTTTATCTAATATTTCTATTTAATTTTAATATATTAAAGTTGGGGGTATAGACATACAACATGACCTAAGTTTCAACTTAGGCAGGTAGCTTAAATAAAGTTGTAAATAACTGGACATTTTATTTTTCTAATATCTACTTAAAAGTTTAAGCACATTTTTTTTTATAAATTTATCTTCACAAACTAAGGAAACCCTGTACTTACGGTACCGCTTTAGAGGGTTATTATTTAAAACAATTACTTGATGTTTTTCTCTAGATGAAGCTTTCTCCATTACAAGCTTCATCAAAATTGGTTCAGAGTTTAACCGTGTAAATGTTATCGATATTGACACATACGCTATGGTTGTCTGCTCTATACTAGTCTGAAAAAAAATATCTCAACCCTATAGTAAGGTAAATGTGCAGCACACTGAAATTCTATAATCCTCTTAACGGAAATATGCAACCAAAGTATTTTCTGTCAGATAATCTCTGCCGAATAATCAATAAAGCGTTAGTCCGGATACAACGTTCATTATTCAGTGGGAAGTCCAGATAGTATCAACTAATATAAAATTGCCTTTACTGCTAGCACTATGAGGTTACTTTTAAAAGGTTTCTTCAATATATTCGAGTGGATTCTGACCTATTTTTAGGTTATTTCCTATTCCCTTCTAATTTCTATATATAAAAATGAATCCATATTTCCCTTGGTCACGGCATCACGCGTGAACGGGTAGACCGATTTTAATTCGGTTTTCACTAATGGTAAGAGGGATAAACGGGGAATGTTCTTATAGTTGTGGATTCCCAACTTCAAAGCCTGCAGCATCGCCGAAAAGTAGCGTGCCTATCGATTTTCTATCGTCTACACTATGGAGAGTGTGCATCTGTTCTGTACGAATTAATCCAACCGGAACCGTTCCACTTGCGGACCACTAGACGTGGGCAGGGGTTTCATCCCTTCGTGGTCGATGTACCTCGATCACGAACAAAGCGTTTCAGTTCCACCTTCCTTGTTCGAACTGCTAAGGAGTGGAACTCATTGCCTGCGTCTGTGTTCCCACAGAACTACAACCTCGGGGTCTTCAAAACTAAGGTAAATGGGTATTTACTAGGTAAGCGTAGTCCACCTTCG
The DNA here is from genome assembly GCA_910589475.2 of Bembecia ichneumoniformis. Taxonomy (NCBI): domain Eukaryota; kingdom Metazoa; phylum Arthropoda; class Insecta; order Lepidoptera; family Sesiidae; genus Bembecia; species Bembecia ichneumoniformis. The sequence continues at coordinate 887,470 of OU342537.1, read as the reverse complement.
GCCACATCTGCACCTCACATCAAGTGAGATAGTGGTCAAGCGCTACCTCGATTCCATAAATATATATATATATATATATATATATATATATATATATATATATATATATATATATATATATATATATATATATATATATATAAATTGCATCCTGGGCGAAGCCGGGGGAGGAACGCTAGTCCCTTATACTTTACCTTTCTAAGGTCGGTGCCGCATTTCGATATGACATGTTTCGTAGAACTAATTTAATTACAATGTGCATAATAATAATAATAATAAATCCGGTTGTTCTCATCTTGCTAACGGCGAGTTAGCAAGACATGATCAAGTAGCCATGATCATGTTTGCACAGACATGATCAAGTAGCCAGGATTATTCACCAACAACTTGCTCTTCGATACCACCTTGTTGAGTCTGTGGTACCATATTATCAATATGTACCTGCGCCAGTTCTCGCAAATGGTCATGCCACGCTCTACTGGGATCGGTCAATAATCACGGACAGGACTATTGTCGCCAATAAGCCTGACATCGTGGTTATTGACCGATCCCAACGCCGGGCGATACTTGTTGCTGTCCCTCATGACGAAAACCTCGTGAAAGCCGAAAAAGAAAAGCTTACCAAATACATTGACTTGGCTCACGAGGTGACCGCCATGTGGGACGTCGATTCGACAATTATCGTCCCGATAGTCGTCTCGGCGAACGGTCTTATAGCGAAGAGCCTCGACCAACATCTCAAGAGGCTCTCACTAGATGGCTGGATCAAGGGACAAATACAGAAGGCGGTACTTCTTGACACGGCACGAATTGTCAGGAGGTTCCTCACTCTGCAGTCCTAACCATCGGTAGCTTGGGCCCTGCCCCGCTATCTGCGGAATCCTAGTTTTAAGTTTTTTATGATATATATTGTTTGTTTTTTAATATTTATATTGTAAAAAATTTAAAATTAAGAAAATAAATAAATATGTGAATAATAATAATAATAATAATGATAATAATAAAATAATAATAATAATGTGCATAAAATTAATTTCTCTGTAACAAAATTAGATATTTATAAAGAGAGATGATACACTGTTGGGAATTTTTGCATGTTAACATTAGGAGCTCATACTAAGTTCAATAGTTTCGATAAATATTTCAATGGAAACTATTATAATTTCGTTTCGCATTATAAACGCGAAAGTTTATATTTGAATGTTTGTGTGTTTGTTACTCAACCACGCCAAAACGGCTAAACGGATTTGGATGAAATTTGGCAAACATATAGTTTATTATCAGGATTAACACATATAGGATACTTTTTATCCTGGAAAAGGTTTCCGAGGGATCGTCTAAAAACGTCTAAATGTCGCGTTTTTTCGATCAGAAGTTCTAAAATTTCTACAGCAACGGGATCATGTCACTACCTAAAAGATGGCAAAAAGACATCCAACAAAATGGCACAAAAATACTTAATTAAATGTGAATAAATTTAGAAAAAAGTCTTGAATTTTCATATGAAATGCGAAGAAACTGTTTCCCCAACCTATTAAAATTATTACGTTGTACATCGCAATTGGACAAACTGTTAATACCTTGAAACGTGTACACGGTACAGGTTTGACGAGTCCGTTGGATGAGTGGTCAGGGTGCCATAATGCTCTGTTCCCGCGTTCGATTCCCAGCTAAGTCAACTTTGGAAATGAACTTTTCTGAGTTGGCTATGGTCTGGATCTGGAAAGTTTGGTCAGGGCGCGTTTCGCATGTCATTTAGGCAGCCCATCTGGCGGCAGTAACCCGCCCTTAGATAAGACTACCGTGAAATAACAGCATGTGGACTGTAGTGTTTCGGTGAGTGAGTAGAGGTTGCCTGGAAGAAATCGCTATATGGATGTGCAGAGAAACGCTTAGACGAGACAGTTTATGGGGGCGGCCGGTCCATTTTTTGTACATTCTCGTGTGCTATTGTATTTTTACAGTGACGTTGCCATATAGATAACTAGCTAGTGAAAGCCTTCAATAGTTTTTAAGAAAATTTGCAATAATTTCAGCCATGGATTGTAATCGTGTTATGAATTGTCCCGCGTAAATGTTTTTTTGTTTTCTTTTTCTTTAAATATCTGGTCCCTGGCAGAATATCAGTGTTGTGGTCCGCACCACAACTGTATACTGAGTCAGGGTTCCTTTTCCTCTTCTTACTTGTTTATATATTTGTTTGTTTGTAATTATTATTTGTTCATATATGTATATTGTGTTTATTAGAGGAATAAAAGATGCTTTCTTTCTTTCTTTCTATAAGGCGTTAAGGCCGCCTTTTGCACTATTGCTTGCTCTCTCTTTCTTTTTTTATTCTTTTTTATATGTAGTAAAAATAAAGATTTTAGTAATAATAATAATTCTTAATTAAGGTAATCCATTAATCTGTCAAGGTCCTCAGTGTCATGTTAGAAATAGTGATCACTATCCTTTGACAACTGGAACTCTTAATTAAAAATTCTCCCTATTACCCTCATTTAGTCTTGATTCTACATAATTAGTAGTCCACTCGATAAAATCTTCCGTAAGCGTTTTCGAGTTACTCATTTTAAATTGCGAAATCTTAAATTTAGGTGTTGCGCAGAGTAGCTTTTTTAAAGCTTCATAAGTAGATAACTGATAAGACGGTGTGTTATATAAGTCTAGTAAACAATTAACTTTTAAATACCTATATTTCTAAGTTGTAAGGGCTAATCAAGTGCCTACCATTAGAACATGTCATACCTACACCTATTTTTGAGAAATAAACATTTTGATTTGATTGATAATTAAGGTGTAGCCAGCGAAAGCCATGTAAGCGTCCGAAATTAGTTTCTTCAGCAACTAGATTACAAGTTCTCTAACACATACGTACTTTGGAACATCTCTTTACAGAGGTGTTTCCGTCTAGCTAATATGCGTGCTGTTAACAAATTCCTGGACCGTCAGTCTGCCTGCCATTCTTTATAACATGAAATTATTTTTTTACATGTATTAAATTCATAACAATGTATTGTACAAATTTATGTGTAAAGCAATTGCAAGAAATTCAGCAAGTTCTAGATTCAAGAAATATTAAAATTAAATACATTTTTCGTCACTACTTATAAGCAAAACAGCTTCAGCTTCAGCAAAACATCAACATTATTTTTTTATTACTTTTTTTAAACATTCTCTAGCACGGGCCTGCTATGTTCCTATTTTGGGTAGCAAGTCGCTGCGAGCCTTCGATGTTAGATTCCCTGTAATTTTTTTTGCGCCGTCGCCAATAAACGCCGTGCGCAATTCCCTACGTCAAAAGCGTTCCAATCCATTACATGCAAACAATTCAAAACCTTCATTAATTGTCATTCCCTACAGTTTAATAAATTAATAAATTAATTTATCCTTAAATTTCAATATAGCTTACTGTTGCGGACAGCGGCTTAAAGTAGTATAAGTTTAAATGTAAGGTGTTAGGTACTAAATATGTAAGTGTAGGTAAATATAGGCTAATAATATTGGTTAGTTAGGAATGTTAATTTTGTTATAGATATAAGAAGCAATGTTCCCACAGTATAGGGCCACAAACAACGTTGTTTTACAAAATAGGATATTTTGCAAATGCGCTTTGTTTGTGCGGTAATAAAATCCGTACCCAAAATAAGAAACAGAGCGTCCGGCGGATGTATGACAATGGAATAGGAATTTTAAGGATATTGTAAAGGTTTATTACGTTTCCTTGTAAATATTTGCCGACTGCACTCCACGTGGACAGAGCCGTGAGAATGATCCGTTGAGGGCAGGAAAGAAACGATGAAAATCGAGCCCCCCCCGGCACGGTTAGAGAATATAAAAGAAGTGTTCACTGGGGACCATTACCATTACGATTACCACTATCACTAGCACTCGGAGCCTAAAGAACCATCGTTAGTCTCTGTACCTTCTAATAAGATTTGTTATACTTAACTAGTTAGAATTGCTGTAGATAATTAATTGATAAGTAAACGACACGCGTAACTATTTGCTGTTTCCTTCAATCTTCCGTCCGGCTACAACTAAAAAATATACAGTCCACAACACATATGGTCATCGACGGCGGCAAGTAAAACCGGAGCAACACCATAGACCTGCCCACCCAAGTACCTTCGCCAACACTTACATTGTATTTAATCGTCGACAATGTAGCTTACCACGAATGAAGGAGTTTTTGAAATCGGATGATTAATTCCGCAAATTACATCCTGCATACAAATTTTAACTCTTTATAATATTAGTGAATATCTGAATGTATTTTCTTTGAAGCAACGTTGTAACACTGCACTCGTCTAGCGCACCTGGCGCAGTGTTCGTGAGATTACCTAAAGCTGTGGCCACATTGCTCTGGCTGTTGTTAAAATACTGGCCAATTGTAATTATGATTCAGTCATAAAATATTTGACAAATTTTCTTTTATTCTTTGCCCATAATCCTTCAGGTTATGGATCGAGAAAATATATTATGTGAATACTTATCTATACAATATAATATAATAAAATCGTAAACGAGTTAATGTACGTGTTTGTACATTAAATATTTTTTCAAAAAAAAAAAAAAAAAAAATTGTTCACGTTGTACTTACGTTACCGATGTATAAAAATAGTTTTAAGAAATTTTGTATGTTCGTCTGTGCGTTTGTGCATGCTAATCTCAGAAACGGCTTAACTGATTTGAATGTGGTTTTCACTCATGTATTGTAGCAAGTTTCATGTAACTCAGTGTTTGTTTCATTCCAATCAGTTCACAAACAAAAAAGTTATGCCCTTTACCGAATAGCACGCGTACGAAGTTGCGGGTTCAGTTAGTCCTTCATATAATTTATGGCGATTCTTTGATTTCCAATTTTTGTTTATTTATTATGTTTTTTTTTCTTATACAAAATTCAAAAAGGACGGGTGAGTTACGATTATAATAAAGATTATAATAAAAAATTTGAAACGGTAGAAAATTTTGAATATTTTTAATTTAATTTATATTCGATTACTAACTCCTATTGGAGAAAGAGCGAGCCACTGTTACAATAAAGTTTTTAAAAATATTGTAACAAATATTTGTAATGAAATATTGTATAATAATTTAATAATATGGTTCAAATACCTTTTAATCTTTTACAGTAGTCTTTTGTCTTATTCCTAATATTATGAAAAACTGATGGGAAAGCAGCTCGCTCTGTCAAATCCAAATTTGAAAACAAATAAGGCACGAGGGTTCAAATCATGAGGTAGTTGTGTAATAGTTGTGTAGATGTTACTGGTCTTTAGACACTCGTATCCAAAACAAAAACAGAAACCCTGACAGAACAAAGACTGAGGACTTCGAGGACAGAAAAACCGAGGGGCGAAGACGGAAGGCGAAAACACCGTGGTAAGAGGACCCCGATTTCGAGAACCGCCATTTGCTATATTTCTCGAATATTATAAATTTAGACATAGATTTTCTTGCTCTTTCCGTTGTAATTTTTTTAAAAAAAGGCTGTCGTTTTCTAATTAAAGAAAAACGCTAGTTTCTCAGCTAACGCTTATAGTATGGCCCAACCCTGCCTCATCCGCTTCGATGGTGCATAGATAGCGATTTCTATTGTCGTGTACTAGTTTCCTTCTTAATGATGAACAGCGTTCTATGCACTTTGTTAAACTATTCGAAATGGCTACTCCAAGTGAAGGTTTTTTTTAAATATTTTTATATGTTTGTATATCTTACAAAAAACCACAGATATGTACAATAATACAGAAGAAGCCAGAGCTAAAAATATATTTATATTACGAGTAAATTTAATGGTTATGCCAATACAAAAAATGGCACTAATATTAAAAGTTTCTATAAAGAAAAAAAAATATTTAAAATTTCAGTGCTAAAGTGTCATGTGTGAGTGTGTGTATGTATCTATGGATATGTTCATACGGGTTTGTGATCATAATGAATTGGAGAAATTAAAGCCAGGACTGGCAAATCAAGATTAAAAAAAAATTGATATTGTTACGTACGGAGTGAGTCAAAATGGCGTGTATTAAGGGTGAAACGAACGATTTATTTTCACAAACCAAGATGACTTCCAAAATCACTAGACTTGTCCGATGGAACCGTTAAAATTGCCAAAACTCGTCAATGATTCCCTTAGTGTGTCGCCGGTTCACTTTCGCAGGTAACTTCGCAAAAGCTCCGAAGAGTCGCTTTCCAATCGCTTGTTATCGTACAACGGACTCATCTTGCCCCCTGCTCTCTTAATTATACTAAACAATCTATTAAATCAAATTTAATTGTGTTATATATTAATCTATATAAAGTACTTAGGTATTACATGCGAATGATAACTCATTGTCTATATACAACCAAATTAAAAATTTAAATACAAGACCGTGAGGTCCCGTGCACGCTGAGGTGGCAGAAGCGTGGCGGAAGGTTATTGTGCCAAGAAAAACAACTCGTCTAGCTCCGCCGATTCCCCTACCGTGCCCAGGACTCTCGCCGTATTCCCCCTTTGAATTTCCAGCGCAATGCGTTGCATGAAGAAAGACCCAGCGCGCCGGTCGCCCGATTTTTCGATCAGGAGTTTCCCCAACTTTTGCTTCGGGCGACCACACGCCGAGCGTTTCTACCGCGAACGCTAGAAATACAAAGTGGTCGGCCAGGCCTGAGTACTTGCTCTTTTTTAAATTTTCAGCGCTGAGAGCAGCAGAGCCCGCCGAGTTGGTGGAGGCGGACAGATGTCTCGGAGCGACGGTTTCCACACACGTGGCATCCCACACCAGCGCCCTCCCGCGGCACCAAGGGACTAGGGTCATGCCATCAGGCCTCTTGCCATCATCGCGACACAAACCCGGCGGCTCTAATAAGCTGGGAATATTATACTTGGCGCCAAACGCCTCGATATATTTCGAGTTTTCCAAAAAACCTAAACAACATCGTAAATAAGCCATTGAAATTCGGGAATGCTAATTCTGTTGAAATGTAAACTCTATGTTTTAAACATATGGACCAATTTCCTTTGACGCTAGCCGGGAAGGGACGTGGCTACCATCGATAGGGTGGACGTTCGAGACTTTCGGCCGGCGCGAACGCTTTTTCCAGAACGTTCCATAGTTAGTCGTAACAATATTTTGGAATGAAATAACATACCAACTTTTATTTTAATATTATTTGCATTTGATGCCAGTGTGCTGTCGATACCCCTGAGAGAGTACACAACCCTGAGAACCACATAAATTCCTGAAGTAACATTTAAACTGTATGAGTTGTGGGTTTCCGGGATGATGGCCCAGGTCTGTTGGAAATTCTTCCAAACGTTTCGTCAACAACTGCGGTTGACATCCTCAGTGGTGTAGTTTCCAACAGACCTGGGCCATCATCCCGGAAACCCACAACTCATATGGATACCGGCCGAGAAAACCTACATTCTACTATTAAAATTTAAACTATTTAAAGGATTTAAACTATAAAATTTAAATCATGCACCTGCATAATGACTGTGTAGTTATCATATTGTATGACTATGTCATATAATAAACAAACCACATAATCGGAGTGCACGCATTTCCCTCGCTTTACTACTGGCAGTGATTCAATTCAAATTTAAATTCAACAATTGCTTATTTTACTCATGGGAGACCAAAAATTGGTCACTTGGACTTAAAAATTATAATGAGTAATTTTAAAATAAATAAACAATTTTATTTATGTTAAAATAAGTGTTTAATAAATTTGAAATGAAATAAATAAATAAAATACTCTATTCAGATGACATAATAATACTAGCGACCCGCCCCCTATTTCGCACAAAGTTAAATTTTCAGGTTAATTTTCAGTTAATTTTACAGGTTACTGTTACAGGTTACTCCAAATTGGTTGCCTAGTTTTCTAAGATATTTGAGGTTAGTATATCTCTATCTAAATCTAAAATTTTTGTTTATATGCCGTTTAATAGATTTAAATACTAAACTAATCACCTTTTCCTTATTCTTTTATGCTGTTAAATTTGGCAGCGCACCTGAACTTCTCCTGGTATTGTCAGCAGCAGTAGCATCCTTTACTCGCTCACAGAAACAGCACACCTGTGCAAGTATTTATGTATCTCTCATACACATTTCTTCAATCATGACCCCATGTGAATTTAGAACTAAGCTATCTTGTCAAAACAAAACTTTATCTGACAAAAAAAGGGTCAAACTAATTGCGATATCATACTTAAGTCATTGCGTATTATAATTATATAATCATGGGATACATAATCACTTGTTTCAATAATTATTGTATAAGTGATTATACAATTGTTCTGGATAGATTATACAACTTGTATCATCTTAAATCTGTTCTTACGTCAATAAAATTGTCAGTAGAAATTCTTATAAGGTCAATTTTGAAATAAGTGTTTAATAAATTTGAAATGAAATAAATAAATAAAATACTCTATTCAGATGACATAATAATACTAGCGACCCGCCCCCTATTTCGCACAAAGTTAAATTTTCCAAAATTAGCAGATGCTTACTTTAGAAAATAAAGCTATGTTCTGAATTTCAACTTTCTAGGCTCATGTTTTAGCTGTGCGTTGATAATCAGTCGAGAATAACGATTTTATAAGTACTTATAGATAATTGTAGGTTTTGTAAGTATAGATAATGTTGCCATTAAGCAAGCCATTAAGCATGTTGCCATTAAGCAAGCCAGGTTAAACACTCACCGTCTTACCACAAAAAGATAAACCAAGATTTAAACTATCGCTGAACCTGGGTCTTACGTTTTTCCTACCACAAATATGAGTTTAGCGTTAAACTCGAGTTAGAGACCGAGGTCTAATTAAATGCTCTATTTAAACCCACTAGCCACCTAGTTTAGGAACGGTTTCAGTAATATGGTGGCACAACTGTTCAGCTGTTTGTCAGTGTTAAGTTGTCAACAAAACTATTTTTAATCATTGAGATAATATTATCTCAATGTTTTTAATCGAGTTTTCCTTAAATACTTTCTCGTTGTAATTATTTAAAAATGGATAATATTTTTGAAATAGATATGATGGACGTGGAAGATGTAACAGAGTTAAATTTCACTAGGATGCCGATTCCAAGAAATCGTTTTCGGTTAAATGACCGATTGACTGAATCATAATCTCGAGACAGTGGCCTAAGAAAACCAACGTTAGACAAGCTTTTGTGGTATGAAACGTTAGACCCTGGTTTAAACTAGGATTTTAAAATTTAGTCTAGTTTAAGTAAAGCCGAGTTCAAACAAGGTCGAAATAGTATTTTTGTGGTAAGACCGTTAGAAACTTAATTCATAATAAGGAAAAATGTCTTTAAAAAAAGCTATAATTGACTGATGATAATTTTAATATTATTATTTGTTTTTTTTTATATATATATTCATAGGTAACTTATAATATCTAAATAATATTAAGATATTTAAAATTTAGCCACATCAGCTTGCAATACGAATTCAATATGGACATAATTATTTGTATTGCAATTATATGAATTAAAATATTTAATTTTCTTTATAACTAGCTGTTGCATGCGACTTCGTCGGCGTTTCTTTATAAAATATTATTTGTGGAAAACGGCAATTTTGTATGGAGGAGGGTAAAGGGGGGAGATGGAGGGATGGTGAGTGGCCTATGTTACTTGCTGAAAACCTAGCTTTAAATAGGTGAAAGAATTTTTAAAATCGGTCCAATAGATTTTGTGTTTATTCATTACAAACATACAAACAAATCTTTTCTCTTTGTAATATTATTATAATAGATGAGTTTAAAATTATGCCGCTCTACCATTTTACAAAAACTACTTCCTCTATTTGTCTGGAATTAATTCATAATATTAAAAACGTCATTTTGCCCGTGATTTTATATGTGTATCACAGTTAATTGTTATATCTTATTTGTATTCTAATAAATATCCTGTCTTATCCTGGTTAAGGCATTCATTTCTCAAATTCCACCTGGAAATGTTCCTCGCAACGTCCCGCAGTGAATTCATATAGCTGAAAAGATATCGCTTAAGTGAATCAAGTAACAAAGTTTTCTAAAGAGTAAGACTGAAGGCTCCCGTATGAAAACCCCATTCATCTTTTTTCACGTAGCTATCTTGCGTTGTCGCAGCATCTAATTGGCTTTGAGCTATCTCAAAAGCGGTCTAGGCGTGATACGGGCGCGTTTCCACTGGTTACTTACGAGCTGTGATTCGAATATACACATAGACGCAAAGTTGCCTGTCTGTGTGTATTCTATAAGATGTACTTCGGAGAGTGTGCTCGAGAGCTGCATGAGATCATACCGCCTTCCCCTTTCTTCTATCGGACATGCAGACGTACGGCTGGTTGCCATCCTCACCTTGTCGATATCCCTCTAATTCGGACCAAGCGCTTTAAAACATCTTTCGTGATGCGCACTGCTAAGGATTGGAACTCCCTGCCGGCGTCTGTATTTCCGAGCTCATTTAACCCAAATCTTTTCAAGGTTCGAGTGAATAGGCATCTTCTGGGTGAGCTCGCTCCATCTTCGGCCTCATCCTTCCTACATGGATAGATGCTGGTCAAGAGCAAACCCATCTATAATAAAAAAAATAAAATAATAATAATGTGTAATCTGTGTAGTTCTGAAATCTAAAACATTTATACTATACTAGCTGTTGAGCGCGATTTCCTCCGCGTATATTAGTGAATTCGCATCAAAATTCTTTGAGTAGTTTAGGAGGAGTTAGAGAACAGAGATGCGGGCAGCTACTTCTACTTATACTGAGTAAGAAGGAAGGGTTAGGAATAACGAAGCGTAGGGCTGTTCGCTCACACCGTAGCTTTTTTTATGTTAAGATCGGCAGACCTGCCTATAACACAAGCAATGCCAAAGCTGCTGTAAGTGCGCTGCCGACTACAGTTGGATTAAGGATGAGGGATTAGGAGTGGATAGGGAAATGGGCTCTGGCATCCCTTACTCACTCACCGAAACACAATAGCACACGTGCTGTTATTTCACGGTGGTTTTCTGTAAGGGGGTGGTTCTTGCCGCCAGACGGGCTGCCCAAATGACTGCGAAAATGCAGTGCCACTACTTTCCAAATCCAAACCAGAGCCTAATTTGAAAAGTTGATTTTTCAAAGTTGACCCTGCCGGGAATCGAACCCGGGAACCCTAGAACAGAGCTTTATGGTAAGCACCCTACCATTTTATACCGATTCGAATAATTTAAAGAGGAATTTACATGTACATAATCAACCTTGATTATGAAACTGTTTAGTTCGATAAGGATTCATATCATGATAAAGAATCTTCTTTCGATTCTACTCGTTCTTTGATTGACTACTTTGAGCGAAAAACGTGACTTATAATAGTTAGGCATATAGTGTCGCAAACTCTTTTGGATACCCAAGTAGCACAACTGGGTGGGAAATAGCTCGTATATCATATCTATTTACATACTTAAGTGAAATATATAGCCATGATTAAGTTCTATATAGGTGGAAAGAACCCTTAGGCAACCAATATAGAACCACGGGGAGAAAAATTGCAGCCTATTTTTGGTTCTAAATTGAATCCATAAGAGATCTCACGATTACCTTAAGTGTCTATTAGAACTATGGGTGAAAGTTATGCGCAGTGAACTATTTATTCACTCATTGACCGAATTAATAATTTCAGTTCGGTCAATGAGTGATAAATAAGACGCCAAAGTTCCTTTGAGTGGTGTGGCAACTTGTCAATAAGTTGTTTTTTAAAAGTGAATGTTATCTGCCATTTTAATTTTAGATTTATACCTCTGTTTGGGTAAATGATTAAAACTTCACGTTATACAAGCAATGAAACAAGCACGAAATTCCTGCGAATTTTTTGTTACTGTGAAACTATAGTATGGTTTCTTTGTAAATTTCGATGCGCCTTTGATTTGATCAGGAATATTTAAAAAGAGAGTGCTAAATCAAATAAGGAATTGATACTGATAAGAAATAAAACTGTTAAAAACCTGACCTAATGATTGTAGGTTACGTACAATGTTAAAGTAACATCGTCACAACTATCAAAAGTCTGTGATTATGCGCAAGTGTGATAAAATTCTGTTTAAAATAATTCATTTTCAAGGACTCCAATTTGTAAACATGGCGAAACAAAAAAGATCTTACAGTGTTTATTTTCACTTATTTGTTCTCTATTTGGAACTATCAGGTCTGAAAATCACTTATTTGTATCTTGCAAGTGGCAAAGCAGTGAATGTTATTACCAATAGGTACTAAAGCAGGGTCAATTTAATAGATCACATTTGACATCTGTCAGCTTAGGTTCATAGTAAAGCTTCATTGACAGCTTCTGTCATTATTTCAATAAACGTTCAATAAACATTGAACGCTATTCTTTAATAATAGCGTTCAATGTTGCACAGTAATTTTTTCAGATAAAAATAGACGTTTATTGAAATAATGACAGAAGCTGTCAGTGAAGCTTCACTATGAAGCTAAGCTGAAAAATGTCAAATGTGATCTATTAAATTTGCCCTATTTTAATTATTTGCTCTTTTGTAGGACGAATAATGTTATTTTGACAAGGGCAATAGAAATAATAAAATACTATGTCCTAATTTTGGAACTGTTAGATCGTTAGTGGTTTGAAATAAGTGAAAATAACTGCTTTTGGTTTCAAAAACCTCCTATTGAGACTTTTATGAGTCTATTGAGACTCCTATTTATGCGTTGGAGTGGCAATAAGGTACTTCTAGGCCTTAAAAGTTGCAATCACTTTAGGTTCCAAAAGAGCCGTAAAATTATCTTTTTAGCCACTATTGGTGATATACTACTCTATTATTCTTGTCATTTGGAATTAAAAGTTCCAAATAAGGGTATATTCCCACTTATATGTAAACGTTGCTTATAAGGACTTATATAGCACTATTGCTTCTTATATAGTGACAATTAAAACCTGCATGCAACTTTAAGAAGCAAAATCTACTTTACCCAACCATAAGTAATAAAACAGAAACAAAAAACGTTCCTAAGCAACTACAAGTGAGAGGATGAACTTATATACAATTTTGAGTTGTATTTAAAGTTATAAGTTTTATCAAACACTGTTAACCCACTCATTTAGAACATAAAGCTATAAGAAAAGCTGCAAAATTCACTAATGTGCTGCTTGGGTAATAGAATAAGTGCTATATACATGTAGTAGGTACATTATTTTCAATAGTTTTCGCAACGTACGCGCAGATAATGACTTTTACAGGCAAATTTTTGATATCTTGTGTTACATTATTATGATTTTTATAGAGAGCTCTATTTTTTTTTCTAAATAACCTAACTATGTTACTCGCTGAGAATGCAGCTTTCTATTGGTGAAAGAATTTTTAAAATCGGTTAAGTGGTTATTGAGTTTACCCATTACAAACAAACATTATAAAAATTAAATGTTTCCTCTTTATGTGGATATAATAATATACTATTAAATAGGATATATATGTAATATATTTTGTAATAACCGACATTACCAGTAGATATATCTTATTTGCTTGGAGCTGAAGAGATATGTTTTCTTGGCGATGATGAAGTATCTGCTGCTACTGATCTCCAATCTTACCTCGAAGGTCAGGCATCCAACAATGTTTATCCCACTTGGTGGATATATAGAATACCTCCTTACGGTTAGAAGAGGCCTGCAAGCAAAACCTGCAATGTGACATACACCTAAATATTTTAGTAGTGGCAGCGCACACTAAGTTTCGCAGTCAAAATAGGCAGCCCGTCTGGCGGCAGTAACTATCCCTTTATAAAATGTAAGGGGATGTTTACAGAAGACCAATGGAATATCTGTCGGTGAGTAAAGGATGCTAGAGCCCACTTATCCCCTCCTAATCCATTATCGTTTATCATACTAAGGTCGGCAGCAAGTGGCAGCACCTATAGCAATGCTTGTATTAATGAGCAACAGTAGCCACATACCATCAAGTAGACCATCAGTCTGCCTACCGAAGTCTACACAAAATATACCTGCTGATACAAATTACAGATTTTATTGGATAGATCCCTGCCAAATATAGCAACAAATAATTACATTTGCTGCCATTTTTGGTAGTAAATATAGGTACATTTTATACTTAGAAAATTTATGAAAAATAATCCGAACTAATAAATGAGGAAATGGGCTGATTGGTTTGTTACGCTTTCAGGCATTAATTACTAAACCGATCATAATTAAATTATTTTGTATTGACGTTGTCAAAAATTTAAAAATAAAATAAAAAATTCAAGGTCTCACAAATATATGACGATTAAATATTGAACAATTTTTAAGCACCTAAGAAAAAGAGGCGGAGTTGCGGGCAAAAGCTAATAATTTATTTTATTTTATTTTATTTTATTTTATTAGGGAAAACAAACAATTACACCATGTATATTAGACTAAAGAAAGAAAAAAAAAAGAAACAAAACATAAACTTAAATAATAGTGCAATCAACAACATTTTCCACAATGTAGTAAATCAATTTTATACAGAGAGGACACACCAATAAAAAAATTAAAAAAAAAAACCAAGAGAGAAAAATCAATAATAAAAAAAAAGAACAATAAAAGAATAATAAAACAATAAAAAATATTAGGGGATATGAGTAATCCCAAAACAACTACAGAAATTTCTGTCCAACAAATCAGGTGTCTCTTGTTCCTTGCTCTGCTGAGACACAGTTGCCAGTAAATAGATTTTATTTTTATTTTTATTTTCTGTATCGCCATAAAGAATAAAAAAAAATCACCAATCAATTTGAACCAATGGAAAACGGCCGCATGCACTTAAGCCTTCATTGACATCTACTACACAGGTCCATTCATGCCGCTCAAAATATTGACAACCTCCTTTCATATAAGCTTGAAAAGGGCCTGAAAGAAAAAAGGGGGCCCGATTTTTCCTTAGCCAACCTCACACAAGGCCTCTCAATAGAACGCATAGGGACTTAGCCGAATAACTCCTTTGCGCTCGCAGCGTGTTTAGACTCTGAAAGGCGTGTTTGTGCAAATTGCGGAATAGGTCCCTTTTGCACAAATTGTTAGCTCAAAATGGAAACCTCCCTCCAGACATTTGTCTGGGCTGATGAGACTTTTGACAACCGATTTTGAAGGTTTTCATGCCGCGATCTGATATAACCGCATACACAAGAATTCTAGAGCTTTTTTAATAGATGTACAATACATGTATTAACGAGTGAAGACAATCATTTTCAGTAGATGTATTTTGACCTACAAAACAATGCAACGCATTGTACTGTCTATTCCGCGTTTCATGCATTTTTTTAAATGTTAATGTCGACAGACAGGCTGACAGTCCACTTGATGATAGGTGGCTACCGCCGCCTATAACACAAGCAAAGCCACAGGTGCTGCAAGTGCGCTGCTGACTACAGTAGAATTAAGGATAGGGGATTGGAAAGGGTTAGGGGACATGGGCTCTGGCATCCCTTACTCACTCACCGAAACACAACAGCACACGTGCTGTTATTTCACAGTGGTCTTCTGTAAGGGGGTGTTTACTGCCGCCAGACGGGCTGCCCAAATGACTGCGAAACGCGGTGTGCCCTGCTACTACTTTTCAGATCCAGACCAGAGCCAAAATTCATTTCCAAAGTTGATCCTGCCGGGAATCGTACCCGGGAACCCTTGAACAGTGCGTTAAGGCAAGTACCCTAACCACTTATCCAACGGGCTCGTCAATAATTTATCAAATATTTGTTATTTTTTTATTATGTAAACGTATTACATAATATAATTAAGTGAAACTAAATAAAACGAATTAGTACACATACTGTAAATTGTACTCATTTGTAAACTTAAATAAATGAAAAATACATTTCTTACTCATACGCAAAAACAAAACAACACCTGTGCTTTTAATACAATATACATCAACGCACTTGTGCTGTTATTTAATGTCAGTTAATTTACAGGTCACTGTTGTCAAAGCCTCTAAACTGGCTGCCTAGTTTTCTAAGATATTTGAGATTAGTATATCTCTATCTAAATCTAAAATTTTTGTTTATATGCCGTTTAATAGATTTAAATACTAAACTAATCACCTTTTCCTTATTCTTTTATGCTGGTAAATTTGGCAGCGCACCTGAACTTCTCCTGGTATTGTCAGCAGCAGTAGCCTCTTATCATCAAATGGACCGTCCGCCTACTAACCGGCATCGACCTGCATATATGACAATAGGTGGCCAATTATTGAAATTGAGTTGTAACTTCGCTGCCAACCAAGAAAGGAATGAGGAATATGTAGGAGGAGGGAATGGAAGAAAGGCTCTGGCATCCTTTACTCGCTCACAGAAACAGCACACCTGTGCAAGTATTTATGTATCTCTCATACACATTTCTTCAATCATGACCCCATGTGAATTTAGAACTAAGCTATGTTGTCAAGACAAAACTTTATCTGACAAAAAAAGGGTCAAACTAATTGCGATATCATACTTAAGTCATTGCGTATTATAATTATATAATCATGGGATACATAATCACTTGTTTCAATAATTATTGTATAAGTGATTATACAATTGTTCTGGATAGATTATACAACTTGTAACGCCATCTTAAATCTGTTCTTACGTCAATAAAATTGTCAGTAGAAATTCTTATAAGGTCAATTTTGCATGCAAATGAATCCCCATTTCCCTTGGTCACGGCATCACGCGTGAACGGGTAGACAGATTTTAATTCGGTTTTCACTAATAGAAAGAGAGATAAACGGGGAATGTTCTTATGTATAAAAATTGCGTCCCGGGCGAAGCCGGGGGCGGGTCGCTAATCTATATATATAAAAATGATCCCCATTTCCCTTGGTCACGGCATCATGCGTGAACGGGTAGACCGATTTTAATTCGGTTTTCACTAATAGAAAGAAAGATAAACGGGGAATGTTCTTATGTATAAAAATTGAATCCCGGGCGAAGCCGGGGGCGGGTCGCTAGTCTCTATATATAAAAATGAATCCCCATTTCCCTTGGTCACGGCATCACGCGTGAACGGGTAGACCGATTTTAATTCGGTTTCCACTAATGGAAAGAGGGATAAAAGGGGAATGTTCAAATATATATAACAATACATTTTCTATATTAAAATAACACTATAAAACATTACTTTCTTTTACGATCTCACAATTCATTCTCCTAATTTTATTTTTACGTCAAATAAAAAACAACTTATTTTTTTTCTAATTCGATATTTTTTGAAAATCAAACAAACCTATTTAGTTGCAGCCAGTATTTAAGTTCAAAAATTTATTAACAGAAATAACAGTAGGAAATGGAGAACTTGGGTTCTAATCTTGTTTTGAATGAATAAATAAAAAAAGCGAATTGTAAGTATTTTTCCGAAAACAAACCTGGAACAAATTTTCTAGCACAACTGGAAACGTTATTATAGCAAATTAAAATGAAGTATCTAAAAAGATTATTTTAATCCTCTAAAGGAATGAGTTAGTTTCGAAGAGAAATGTTTTTAATACGCTAGTAGAAGCAGCCTTTCTCGTATCGGTATTAAGGTCAAGCTTAAAATTTTTGCTCTTTTACTCATTTACTATGTACTAGTAATTTAGGTTTACAATGTGAGTCACAGCACGAAACACAATAAAAAGTAATACAACCATTACATCATTATTTTTCCCGTTTGAAAGCTGAAATATTAAGATAGCTTAGTCCGCAACGCAACAATTTTTCAATATAAACAAAAAAAATAGTTGATAAAAGGCAGATTAAGTTAGTGAGCTGTTTCGTCTTGACCTTTTCATTTCAATTAATATAATAAAATCATAAACGAGCCTTGTCTCTACATTAAATACTTTAAAAAAAACAATTTGTACACGTTACTTATGTTTGTCGGTTTGTCTGGGCGTTAATCTCAGAAACGGCTTAACCGATTTGAATGCGCTTCTCACTGATGTATTGTAGCAAGCTTCCTGTAGCGGCTCAGTTGGTAAGATATATAATTATGTAAACGTAGTCGCTTTTATAAATAACATAAATAACATAAATTTAATAATATTAACATATTAATATAAATAACATAAATTTGTGATTGTTTAATTGTTTGATCTGATTGCTAAATTGTTTAATACTATAGGGAAGTCATGTATTCTGCATTTATTTATTTTATTTTCTTTTTGTTTTACGTTTTTAAACTATTTAAATCTAAATTTTTATTTTGTGCTACTTTTTGATAATTAATGTATTCACCTGTAAAGGCGTATCTGTTAGATCTAGATTTTACGAGTGTATAATATTTTTGTAACAAATACTGATATTGTCGCTGGTGTATCTATCCCAAATAAATAAATAAATAAATTTACGCATCTTTAGGACATGAAAGGACTTTCAGAATTCTCTCTGAAAAAGGTCCCATAAGTAGTTATTTTCTTCTTATAGGGAAATATTCAAAGAACATCGTAGATTATTACTCCAGACCTACATTCATTTTAATCAAATTTTTCTCTTCAAAGAGAGGCTAATATTCAGAGTAAAAAATAATAGAGGAATCCCCTTAATAAATTCTCGTGTCGATGCCGGCACAGTTCGGTAGCTCCTCTTATTAAACTTTCAAACTTAACGATAATATTCTACAATGCCAATATTCCAATAGCAACCTACCGTGTGAAACGAGCAACAGAACCGAACGTTTATTATGTTATGGAACAAAGTTTAAATTTGAAAAAACATACCAAATTTTTTGAAATAATCATGTTAGGTAGACACAAAAATGATAAAAGATAAAAGATTCTTACATAGTGTAACTTGAATTCGCTGCCCGCTTGTCTCTCTGTACACATAATTTTTAAAATATGCACCCATTCGATGCCGGGAGCGGGTCTCTAGTAAAACATAATTATATAGCATATTGGTCCACATCCATACTAGTAATACTATAAATGTGAAAGTAACTCTGTCTGTCTGTCTGTTATCTTTTTACGCCTAAACCGCTGAACCCATCATCATCAAATTTTGCATACACGTTGTCAGAGATGCAGGAAAGGACATAGAGTACCTTTCATCCACAAAAAAGTACTGTCCCGAGGGATGACGCCTGGCAAAGCTATAACTGCAATAATGCATAATGTTAGGAGTTACATTCCTCATATATTTTAATCAGGCGTTATTTTATAACATTTTTATATGTTACACTGTAAATAACAATTAATTTTGTTTCGTAACAAAATTTTGTTAAAGAATTTTGTTTAATTTGACGAGCCCGTTGGATGAGTGGTTGGGGTGCTTGCCTTATCGCTCTGTTCTAGGGTTCCCGGGTTCGATTCCCTGCAGGGTCAACTTTGGAAATGATCATTTCAAAGTCGGCTCTGGTCTGGATCTGGAAAGTAGTGGCAGGACACACTGCGTTTCGCAGTCATTTGGGCAGCCCTTTCCGAAGACAGTAACAGCACGTGTGTTGTTGCGTTTCGGTGAGTGAGTAAGGGATGCCAGAGCCCATTTCCCTAACCCTTTCCAATCCCTTATCCTTAACCCTACTGTAGGAGGCAGCGCACTTTTTTTTAAGGCTGACGGTCCACTTGATGGTAGGTGGCTACCGTCGCCTATAACATATGCAACGCCAAAGCTGCTGCAAGTGCGCTGCCGACTACAGCAGGATTAAGGATAAGGGGCTCTGACATCCCTTACTCACTCACTGAAACACAACAGCACACGTGCTGCACCTGTGTCATTTCTTGTGTTATATGCGAAGGTAGCCACCTACGATCAAGTGGACTGTCAGCCTATCTGCCGACCTTAACATAAAAATATCAAGGTATATAAATATATGGCAGAGCGTTGAAATGGAAAGGAAGTCATTCCACTGTACTAACTAATATTATAGATGCGAAAGTATGTTTGTTTGTTTGCTACTCTTCACGCTTATTTACTCAACCGATTTTGCATATCCGTGCATACAAGAAAGGGACCTTTTTTCAAAAACAGTACTAAATCTAAAAATTCGACCCCCGACTATAATAATAGGTCGGGGAAAAAGTTTCCTCGCATTTTATATGAAAACTCAAGACATTTTTTTTTCAAAGGTTATTTACAATTAATTACAGTAATATGTATATGTGCCATTTTATTCGATGACTTTTTGCCATCTTGTAGGTTGTGACATAATCCCGTTGTTGTAGAAATTTTGGGACTTCTGATCAAAAAAACGCGACAAGTTTTGGCAGTACTCTCTTGAGGTTAACCTGACACTGCCTAAAAAATTCTGAAAGGACCGAAACAGGTGGAAATCTGAAGGTGCAAGGACAGGGATATATGGCGGATGCATTAACACCTCCCAGCAAACTCTTAATTTTTGCTGAGTGGCTAAAATGTGTGTGTGGTCTAGCGTTGTCGTGATGACAGACCACACCCTTTCTATTGATCAATCAATTTCTCTCAACTTCTTGCTTTAATCTCAGTTGTTGGCACAAGAGATCCGAGCCATTGGATGAGTGTTTAGGATGCTTGCCTTGACGCTCTGTTCTAGGGTTCCCGGGTTCGATTCCCGGCAGGGTCAACTTTGAAAAATGAACTTTTCAAAGTCTGTTCTGGTCTGGATTTGGAAAGTAGTGGCAGGGCACACTGCGTTTCGCAGTCATTTGCGCAGCCCGTCTGGCGGCAGTAACCACCCCCTTACAGTGCTGTAAATAACAGCACTTGTGCTGTTGTGTTTCGGTGAGTGAACTAAGGGATGCCAGAGCCCATTTCCCTATCTCTTCACAATCCCTTATCCTTAATCCTATTGTAGGCGGCAGCGCACTTGCAGCAGCTTTGGCGTTGCTTGTGTTATAGGCGACGGTAGCCACCTACCATCAAGTGGACCGTCAGTCTGTCTGCCACTCATCAAAACCAGCCAGATACAAATAGTACAGCCAAAGAGATTTTATAACATGTTTATACATATTAAATGCGAAAAGACTTTTCTCCTACCTAATACATGCGTCAGCTGTAACACTTTTCAGTTAACGCTTGTATTAATTTCACTCCTTATCGGAGGCCTTTTATGAAAATCGATTCTTAAAGAGTAATCTCCAAAAATTATAATTTTAGAGTCTTCAATTTATTTCAGTTAATTTAATCTTCTGTGTTAGATGCCAATAAAAGCTTATTCATTGTGGGAAAAACAAAATAAGACAGATAATAGGGGATCGGACAAATTTTCAGAAAGTGTTTTAAATTAATCTTCATGGATATTTATTCCCATAAAAAATACTATTTTATTTATTTATAGCCTTTTAGGTACTCAAAATCATGTTTTAATATTGTTTGTTTGAAAATGCCGCCAAGACGCCACGATGGTTAATCTGAGAGCGCGGAACGTCATTTGTGGTCATATCATAACAAAACAGCTGCATTGGCATAAGACAATGATTGCCCACAAATGACGTCACGCACTGTGATTGGTGTTTCAGTATAGATTAAAAATATTGTAAATAATAAAATTTTATTTCTTCATTTAAAAATATTTAAATGAATTATATTAAATTATTATTCGATAAATAATCGTAAAAAATTATATATTTTCTTTCTAAGTACATTTTAGATTTTAATCTGATTACTGTCCGATCCCCTATTATAGGTCGGACGTAGGCTATGCCTCTCCAACATTTCTAGAATGGTATATAAAAATTATTTACTCATTTCGTTGGTAACTCGACTTCAGTTAGATTAAGACGTCACGTAGAGGCCATTTCTCTTCTCAGTCGACAAGAGACCGGTATCTAGTTGTTGGTGAAATAAAAACAAAAACCGTGTCCTAATAAACGCGTATACACTTGGAAGTAAATTTATGGTGTGTGGCAGTGGAGAAAATATGATGGCGGCCTCTTGGGGAGAAAAA
The DNA here is from genome assembly GCA_910589475.2 of Bembecia ichneumoniformis. NCBI lineage: Eukaryota > Metazoa > Arthropoda > Insecta > Lepidoptera > Sesiidae > Bembecia > Bembecia ichneumoniformis. The sequence goes on along the minus strand of OU342537.1, from coordinate 865,639 downwards.
AAAAGAAATTACCTGGACATTTGGTCAGTGCGTGGCATGTTGGATGATATGAGGACAGGACTTGCATCTTGAGATTCATTCCCAATTAAGTTTCTATATTTTCTTTAATGTTAAGGTCGGTGACAGGCTGACGGACCACTTGATGGCAGCTGGCTACCGCCGCCTAAAACACAAGAATAAGGGATTGGGCAGGGTTAGGGAAATTCGCTCCGGCAACCCTTACTCACTCACCGAAATGCAGCACACGTGCTGTTATTTCACGGTGGTCTTCTTTAAGGAGGTGGTTACTGCCGCCAGAAGGGATGCTCAAATTACTGTGAAACGCAATGTGCCCTGCCACTACTTTCCAGATCCAGGCCAGAGCCAAAGTTGACCCTGCCTGGAATCGAATCCGGGAAACCTAGAACATAGCGTTAAGGCAAGCACCCTAACCTCTCATCCAACGGGATTCTTTTTTCTTCCAAGACTCATCAATTCATTTGCAGAATTTCAATCTAATTCTATTGAGTTGTAGGAACATTTTTTTTATTAGGTCGGGGAAAAAGTCTTTTCGCATTTGTAATAAAATCTCTTTGGCTGTACTATTTTTGTCTGGCTGGTTTTGATGACATTAAAAGGTTACATCAAAGAAAGGAACAAATTATTAAAATGTTGTTTCCAGCTATATTTTATTTGTTTTTCTTTCTGTCAAAATGAGTGATTGTAATGTAGAAATTCGATACATTTTAAAATTTTATTACAAAAAAGGGAAAAATGCAACGCAAGCCGCGAAAAAATTTGTCACATTTATGGACAGGTGACAACCCACCTCATGGTTGACTGATGCACAAGCAACAACGCATTACATATGCTCTGCCAACCCATAGAGAATAATTAATCTTTGAGTTATTTTATTTTTTTATTTATTTGAAGAGTGTGCCTTTGCCTGGAAAGGTTAAAGTAATCCATTCTATTTCACTTTTCCCAGCGCGTTTCTCGTTTACATAAAACAAACCAAATAGTTCAACGCGATGCTATCTCGCTAAATAGTGCAGATAACCAGCATTTAACTTCAGCACCTTTCATGTTTATTTACTGCTGAAGTTGAAGTTGAAGCTGAATTATTTTTTTTATCTCTAGACAGAGCTAAAAAGCAGTGCCAAGCATCAGGAAATCTTTTGTTCAAGCGTAAATGGACATAACACATGTAAAGTTAATCTATATACATATAATAAAATCGTAAAGAGCCGTATTTGTATATTAAATATTTTTTCAAAAAACAATTTGTGCATGTTGTACTTATGTATACTGAAGGTCATAAAAATAGTTTAGAATTTTTATCTGTTTGTCTGTGCGTTTGTGTATCCTGAATGCGGTTTTCACTGATGTGTTGTAGCAAGCTTCCCATAACATTTAGTGTTTGTTTCATTCGAATCGGTTTACAAACAAAAAAGTTACACGCTATACCGTACCACGCGTACGAAGTTGCGGGCTCAGCTAGTTTTATAATATACTTACATTAGTTTAATTCAATTAATTGAATACTGGAATTAGTATTAGTAGTCCGGTGGTCATCGAGTGGTGGAAATAAGTTCGTAGAAGCTTGGTTCTACGTCCAGCTACTGGTCCTCGCGCGACATGATCAGACAGACGCAAACCTCAAGACGATCTCGTGTCAAATTGGCTGCGAGTGGCAAGTTCAAGCCTCTGATAGCTTGCAACTTGCATCCAATTCCTGTCCCTCGCGTCAGTCGACCTGGCGCCTTTCCAATTGTCAACGGACCGGGTATCGTGGACCATACCTCCGGTATTATCTATTTTGTGTAGTAATTTTGTAATCGTAGTGATAAGTAATGTAAGCGCCTTTAGCACACTGGTGTGATTTTGTTTAATTATACAATTGTGCTACAAGCAAGAAAGATGCCATTCACCTGTCCTTTTAGGAGTAAAAGGCAATGAGTTCCACTCCTTAGCATTCCGAACAAGGAAGGTGGAACTGAAACGCTTCGTGCGTGATCGAGGTACATCGACCACGAAGGGATGAAACCCCTGCCCACGCCTAGTGGTCCGCAAGTGGAACGGTTCCGGTTAGATTAATTCGTACAGAATAGATGCACACTCTCCATAGTGTAAACGATAGAAAATCGATAGGCAAGCTACTTTTCGGCGATGCTGCAGTCTTTGAAGTTGGGAATCTACAAGGGTGTCGTTGCCAATAAGCTTCTTTGCTCACCTTTCAATCGAGTCCAGTGCGACTCCTATAACATGTGTTTTAGGAGTAAAAGGACAGTAAGGCACCCAATAATCATATCAAAGTCTTGTGCGACTACGGTCTATGATACTTCGCTTCGCAATCATAAATTGAGCTGCACCTCCGGCGGCAGCAACACTGCTACTTCCTAATTTTTCATACAGGTCAGAGGTTTATTCTGTGAAATGAGTTCTGTTTCTGAACGATATTGATGTCATCAAAACATTGTTTTAGACGACTACAATTTACATAATTGCATTAGGCGGCTGTCGTTTCATAAAAAAATATTAAAGGACACCTGCGGACTACTAACTTTTGCCCCTAAAAATTTATACATATCAAACTTCTTTCATAAATCAGGATAAACTTGTTTACAAAGTAATTTTAGAAGCGTCCGCGTTTCAACGGAGGAAATTTTACAACTGAGAGCGTGGCGGAAAAATAACCTTTTTAAAATGCTTATTATTTCACCTCCTAAGCCTGGCTGCGAAGTCGCGACCTTTCCTCCTAACTTACTCATATTTTACAAAACATAACGGGTTATTTTCCCGAGTTGCTTGTGGTTTATTTAATAGCATTTTGTGTAGTAATAAAATTTTCATAATTAGTTCAATCAATAGAACTATGGGAAAAAATTGAATTTAGTTTTACGGTTGAACAAAATTTGTAGAACTATATAGAACTAGCGACCCGCCCTCGGCTTCGCCCGGGGTGCTATTTATATATATATATATATATGAACATTCCCCGTTTATCCCTCTTTCCATTAGTGAAAACCGAATTAAAATCGGTCTACCCGGTCACGCGCGACGCCGCCGTGACCAAGGGAAATGGGGATTCATTTTTATATATGTAGTTTATAGAAAATATTTTATAGTAAAATCAATGTATTTATATTGAAAATGTAATTAAATGGAAGCGATTAATCACGGTTTGATGTTTAGAGCAGATTGAGAAAATAGATTTCGTTTGGAAGTGAATTGAATGTTTTTTGACTAACTATCGCTTAAAGCGGCTACACACGGCCCTAAAATCGGTGTCAATGTCGGGAAAGTGGTAGTGGGGATGAAATCGGCCGTTACTCTACACACGTCCCTGCCATTAAGTGTGAAACCGACCGTGCAACAAAGCCCTCGTCTATCAAGACAAGGCAATGGCACCACAGTGCAACGGCGACAAGACACAAAAACCCGTTGCACTCGCAGACACACTGCGGTGAAATCGGCACCGATTTCGCTATACACGATGCGACAACGCTCCCTAGACGATAATCGCCCCTAAATTGTGGGTTCGCCCGACTCGATTTCAGAGTTAGGAGGAAACTGATTACGATTTGCCTGCACATGAGGCGATCAAGGGAGCGATCTAGGGCGCTCCCCACCACTTCGCTAATATTGCCACCGATATTAGGGCCGTGTGTAGCCGCTTTTAGAATCAACGCCATAAGTACTACAAGTACTCTGCCGACCTTAGTATGAAGGGATACGAATATTCGCTGTTATCGCACGATAGTGTACGATAATTCAGTGTACCCTACAATCACTATTTTACTTTGTGGGTCCGACAAATTATCATTTGTTATAAAGAAATTGATACAGTTAATTTTGAAGTAACTTTGTTTTATAGTTAAAGTTTATCTACAATAAATCAATAAACTATGTCGAGTTACAAAAAAGTCAATTTTTAACACTTATTAGATAAAATACTGATACTACCGGAGCAGATTCAGGTTCGTATCCCAGGTAAATTAGAAATTACTATATATTTTTTCTATAGGCGAATAGATAAACGCTTCTGAAAAGACTAGAAAAATATGAAATTGAAAAGGCCAGCCAATTCACTGTGCTCTAATGGACATAAACTTTTTTTAAATGTTGAGTTCGGCAGACAGGCTGACGGACCACTTGACGGTAGGCGGCTACCGTCGCCTATAACACAAGCAACGCCAAAGCTGCTACAAGTTCGCTGCCGACTACAGTAGGATTAAGGAAAAGGGATTAGGAGGGGATAGGGAAATGGGCTCTGGCATCCCTTACTCACTCACCGAAACACAACAGCACACGTGCTGTTATTTCACGGTGGTCTTCTGTAAGGGGGTGGTTACTGCCGCCAGACGGGCTGCCCAAAATTACTGCGAAAACACAATGTGCCCTGCCACTACTTTTCAAACCCAGACTAGAACCAAATTTGAAAAATTCATTTTCAAAGTTGACCCTGACGGGAATCGAACCCGGGAACCTTAGAAAAGAGCGTTAAGGCAAGCACACTAACCACCCATCCAAAGGGCTCGTCAAACTGCACTTATTTTAAAAATACCGACACAAAAATCACTTTATTATTGCTGGTCGTGGGATATCATATATCTTTACATATAATAAAATCATAAACGAGCCGTGTGTGTGTATATTAAAGATACAATTTCTACATGTTGCACTTATGTTACCAAGGACAAAAAATAGTTTTTAAAATTTTTTGCCTGTTTGTCTGAGCGTTTGTGCACGCTAATCTCTGAAATGACTTAACCGATTTGAATGCAGTTTTTCTGATGTATTTATAGCAAGCTTCTCATAACATTTAGTGTTTGTTTCATTCCAATCGGTTTACAAACAAAAAAGTTACGCGCACGAAGTTGCGGGCTTAGCTAGTATTGAATAATTGCTAATATTGAAGAGACGTACAAACATACGAAATGCCTTTGAAAGCTATATTAAGATTAAACAATTATGAATCTGTCGGTTATCTTTTTTGGTTTATTAATTGGGAAAATATAAAGAACATTGATTAAAATATAAAAACCACATCTTTATACTCCATACAACCTATATACATATGAGGTTTTATTATATGTGAAAAATGTGGTTTCAATATGTCATAAATCTATCTTTCTTGGTATTTGAACAAAATAATAGCCGAATATGGAATTATTTCGGTTCTATTCAATGCAAAATCTCACTAAAATGATTTTTGTATGTACAACCACTTCAATCCGTGTTATACTTTTCATTCCGCCCTATTACATATTCAGCAGTCGAATTTCAGGAAATTTAATATTACATAAAGGTGCGAAGAGCCTTCCACTGAGAAATTATTGCCTGAGCCTTTTTTTTTCCGCTTCTTTCGGCATTCACCAATTTTAAACTGTGACGCGTCCGAGACTAATATTCGATAAATCATTTTTCACAATTTTCAGGAAAATGGAGTTTTGATGAAAACAAACGTTATTCACGTTGGTATTGTTGAACAAAATAATTATATTATTTAAACTTTTATAATATAATAATAGGTACCTTTTTATTTCCGATAATTTAACCATGGGTAATATTAACTATAAAAAAAAATTATATAATAATAAGACAACAAACTTAAACATTGCGTTTAAACTTAACAAGCATGCTTGTTCTCTGCGAAAGGGAGCATTTTTGACTTCGCTCCGACTTCTTGCGATCTCGAGTTTCTTGGCATGAGGTTGTGCTCAAATCTCAAATTCGCCACTTTTATCGAGTCCAAAGCCCAAACAGCAGCCAAAAAGCTGGGCATCCTAAATAGGGTGAAGCGATGCTTTACACCTGGACAGCTCCTCTCTGTACAAGGCACAAGTCCGATCTTGCATGGAATGTTTTTGTCACCTTTGGGTTGGCAGAGCCAACTCTCGACTCGACTTACTTGTTGCACTCGACTCGGTGGATCGTAGAGCTTGGAGGCTCATTGGCGACGATACGCTAATAAGTGCTAAGCTGCAGAGCCTGGCACATAGACGCAAAATTTCCTCTCTGTGTGTATTCTATAAGATGTACTTCGGAGAGTGTGCTCGAGAGCTGCATGAAATCTTACCTCCTTCCATTTTCTTCTATCGGACATGCAGATTGCAGACGTACGGCTGATTACCATCCTCACCTTGTCTAATTCTGAAATCCGTCTAATTCTGACCAAGCTCTTTAAAACATCTTTTAAACATTATTTTATAATGCACTGCTCGCGGGAGTAACCACCCCCTTACAGAAGACCACCGTAAAATAAAAGCACGTGTGCTGTTATATTTCGGTGAGTGAATAAGGGATGCCAGAGCCCACTTTCCTATTCAGTCCCTTAATCCTTGTAGTCAGTAGCGCACTTACAGCAGCTGTGGCGTTGCTTGTATCAAAGGCGACGGTAGCCACGTACCATCAAGTGGACCGTCAGCTTACAATCGAATGCTCCGTCCACCTGCTTGCCACCCGTTATAATTTAAAACCTAAAATTATTTTAGCTGACTGAATTTGTTCTTTACGTAATAACAGCAAATGTTATTTTGTGTTTCTCTATCCATTTATCCTATAAGGGTCCTTGCAACTCTGGTGGCATCATGTAACATCAGTTGGACCGTCAGCCTGCCTATCGCTTTTTATTACGAAAAGCCTTTAATAAAATGAAACTTCACTGGAAAAATCTCATATATGTACGCTCTTGGAGCCATAAATGTCCAGGTTATTATTACTGGGTGCAATTTCTATAGTTTTCACATAGAAATATATCAATTTTATGAGTGGTCCGACGTGTGCATAGAAAGTTGAATCGTAAATTCCTCCGAAAATGTTGGGTACCTCTCGATTATTTGTGCCGGGCGGTACTCCTGGGAGGGATAACTGGAAACTGTTCTTGTTAAACCCAAGGGCAGGGCTCTATTACTTCTCGAATAATCGTAAATTCTAGAAAGTTCGGCCTTTTGAATACCTTCACAAGTTTTTAGGGCCATACCTGAGGGGTTCTCGAGAAACCCAATTAATTCTTTGTCTGTTCAAGTTGTCTTTTAAATCATTCATACTGCAATGTACTTACGAACAACAGAAAGTTCATTTTTATACAAAAATATGGTATCGTGGTGGGTAGGCTGATTCAATATTCAACGTTTTTCGTAATGGTAACTCATATTGATAACGCATACAATTAAAGTTTACTTGCACTAGATATATTAAAACTAGACTTTGTTGGAATATATCTAAATTAATTATTTATTTATTATTGATTCATTAAAGGTTTCACATATAATTATTCGATGGCTTTTAAACTAAGCATAGCTTGAATTGCAAAATCACTAATTTAACAATAGACAGAGTATTTAAATTTAAATTTAAACAGTAAAATCATTTAATGATAATTGTGTGTATCGTATGTGTGTGTGTGTGTGCGTCAGCAAAATCTTGATTAAAATAGTAAGTTAGTGTTGTGACTTATTGGATTCCTTTTTCATTATAAGTTCAATATCGTTATTGTTGGGACATTATGAACAACCCATAAATGATGCACACACAGTAAGTCAGCTTAATTTTACAATACGCAATGTAGCTAAAAAGTTATTAATTTTTATTAAATAAAATTAATCAGTATAGTCCTTATGAGCTCGTCTGACTGTATAAAGGAAAAAGAATAGAAAACTTCTAATCGATAAGTTACATTTTGTGAGTAATTTGTGTGCTCTAGCGCGATAACTTTAAACTTGTTTGAAGCAATATTGAGTTTGAGAAATTGTAATTGTCGTGAAAATATTAATCACGTTTAGATGAGTTTCTTGTATAGTAAACCTAGCCAAAGACTCTATTAATATTAAAGACAATGATCACAAAATAGACAGTTTACGCCTGGGTTCAGACTAATAAGTAATATTGCTACTCAATAAAGAGGAACAGTTAACCTTTATCTCCTTAAAGACAAAAATATTTAGAAAAACTTTTAGAAGTGCGATTTTAAAAATCATATTATTTAAATTCCATAATATGAATTATGCTGGGCACCGGCATCCCAGGTTTGTCCTCTATGTGAGAAGGACTTCGCTATAGACCACTGTGAAATGGCCAAAGACTTCAGACTTGATTGCCTCAAATATTTCTTCAATATTTAACATTAGAATAATAATTTTTCGTAGCTTGTAATCCATAGATCAATTTAAAAAGGATTTCAACCTACACCTCCCGTAAGTGAGCCGTGCTTTTGTCCTCTAGGCTATAGCTGCTTTTTTTTAACACAAACATAAATACTAACATAACAAAAATACACAATAAATGTAACACTGAAAACCGCCCTAACTGCAAACTGTACAATTTGCACATAAACCAGCACAATGGCCGCTAAAAATAAAACTCCCTATTGAGGTTACGTTCATAATTATACAATAGAGTTTGGAAAGAGGACGCGGTATAAAGATGAGGTCGTCTGGTAGTTTAAATACTCATCAAAAATTTAAATTTGCAAAAGTGGCTAAATAAGCCTAAGAAGTACATCCTTATCCCTAATCACCTGTGCTATAGTGTTATTGTGTTATAGGCGACGGTAGCCACCTACCACCAAGTGGACCGTCAGCCTGTCTGCCGCCCTAACAAAAAAAACCTTAAATATAATTTTTCTAATTGAAAAGTATACTACACTATGGGATTAATAATAAAGGCTTTATTTATTTAATTGTTGAATTTTATTAATTGTAAGCTTTTGTCAACGACCTCGGCCGTGTTCCTTTTCTGAGGCGTTAAAACTTTTATTCGATCTTTATACTACATTATTAACTAATTAGTGCCCGCGACTTCGTTTGAGTTAGAAAAAATAAAAAAAATATAATACCTAAATAACGCCTTTACAGCTGTGACGACGACGCCACTGCGCCGAATTTTTTAAATTTTTAGACGATCCTTCGGGCACGTAACATTTTACCAGAATAAAAAGAATCCCATATGTTAATAGATGTTACAAATTATATGTGTGCCCAATTTGATTCAAATCTGTTAAGTAGTTTTTACGCGAAAGAATAACAAACATACATCTTATGTTATTTCACGGTGGTCTTCTTTAAGGGGGCGGATACTGCCGCCAGACGGGCTGCCCAAAATGACTGCGTTAACGCAGTGTGCCCTGCCACTACTTAAATCGATTAAGCCTTTTCTGAGAATATTACTCTTTAATATTATAGAATATTCAATGTACAGACACCGTTCGTTTGCGATTTTATTATATGTATTGTAGTGTATGCGATTATTTACTCTCTTCCTCACACGGGCAAACACTGACTCGTTACGCAGCACGTTAGTTGACGCCGAGATATGGCTGAGATTAGACGTGTCGGCAGCCCATCCAAGAGTGCGTATTTCGAGCCTGTGATCCATCCCACGACCGGGGGCTGCTACATGTATTATTGATGATTACATACTTCAAATCAAATCAAATCAAATCATTTATTCATCAATTAGGTTTACAATAAACTCTTATGACCGTCAATATAGGTATAATTTACCAGGGTTTCGGAAAAAAAAACAAGCCAAGATGATGACGATCCTGAGAAGAAACCCCGAAAGAAACTCAGGATACCACTCTTTTTGTCATCTATAAAATAATAAATATGACATTTACAATTATACACATGTCAAAGTATATACAATACTGAACATAGTATGAGCACAGAATCCTCAAGTCCAGGCTTCATTATCGCTTAAATAGTCAGCGATTTTATAATAACTTTTGGAAAAGAGTTTGGTCTTAATTACACTTTTAAACCTATTTATAGGTAAGGCTCTAATTAACTCAGGAAGTTTATTATAAAACCGTATACATTGACCCATGAAGGAATTACTTATTTTATGTAGTCGCGTCTTGTGTAAATTAATATCATTTTTAAATCTAGTATTGATATTATAAGTATCACATTTTTTATTAAATTGACTAATATTTTTATGCACATAAATTAAATTTTCATATATATACTGGCAAGTAACAGTTAAAATCTTAATTTCCTTGAATTTTTCTCTGAGGGAAGACTGCGGACCCATTTGATAGATGGCTCTTATGGCCCTTTTTTGAAGAATAAAGATAGTATTTATGTCCGCAGCGTTGCCCCAAAGAAGAATCCCATAACACATTATACTGTGAAAGTAGCTGAAATAGACCATTCTAGCTGTGTCGATATCTGTTAGGTGTCTGATCTGTTTAACGGCATAAGCCGCAGAACTAAGCCTTTTACTTAGTATTTCAATATGAGGACCCCATTGTAATTTAGAATCTATAGTAATACCTAAGAAAACTGTCGATTCTACGGGCTTCAATTTTTCATTACCCAAAATCACATTCGTCCCAATATCTTTAACATTAGGGGTACTGAATTTAATAAGTTTAGTTTTCGTAGCATTTAAAAGGAGATTATTTACACTAAACCAATGCACTACATTTGAAAGTGCGTTATTTATTTCATTATAGCACCCAAGTTGTCTCCTAATCTTGAATATCAATGAAGTGTCATCAGCGAACAATACAATGTCATGTTTGTTCACAGAAAAAGCCAAATCATTAATATAAACTAAGAACAAAAAAGGGCCAAGTATTGAGCCTTGAGGGACACCTATTTTAACTTCAGAGCCCAGAGATTTTATACCATTTATATCAACCCTTTGAATTCTATGGCTCAGATAGGAAGTGAGAAGATTAAGAGCCTTATTCCTAATTCCGTAATGGTGCAATTTCCTCAACAATGTGTCGTGCTGCACACAGTCAAAGGCTTTGGACAAATCGCAGAAAACACCTAGAGCGTCCTGCGAGTTTTCCCATGCCTCATATATATTTTTCAAAAGTTCAACACCTGCATCTATAGTAGAACGACCCTTCGTGAAACCAAACTGTTTTTTAAAAAGTAAATTATGATCATTAAAATGTTTTAGCAGTTGACTTAAAATAATTTTTTCAAAGATTTTACTAAGAGTCGGACTAAGTTAACAGTATACTGTTAACTTAGTGATACTGTGTACCGACAAAGTGTCAACAGTCTACAATACCGCTGGAGAGCGCTTGTGAGAGTAATCGCTGAAACTACCCACTTGACGTGAACTCGTACTGGGGCGTTTCACTGTTTCGTACTTTTTAATATAATGAAATTTGTCCGCGGTGCAGTTGAAACTATTTCTTGTTGTCGCATTTCAACTGATACAATGTGACGACATGCGGACGTGGAGTTCATTGTGTTGAGTTCCATATTTTTATTTTTTTAATTAGACAATAGTTTAGTGCATGTGTAAGCCTATGAAGTGTGAGCGTGGCTTGTCATGGTGGAAAACTAATATAAAGTATAAAAAAATGTTTTAAAGAGAAACCTCTCAGTCGTCTGTCCTCTAAAACTTGTGGTATTTCATATATATCTATATAATTTGATACAATTGACCAATAAATGCTATATTATGTGGACTGAATAGTTCTCAAGTGATTAGTCTCATTTTACTGTTCAAAATTCGACAAATTTAACAAGGAAAACCAGCAGAATCTGTTTACCGTATGCTTGTATGTATGATGTATAAAAAATGTACAAAATGAAGTACATTTTTTGTCCTATCAATTTTTTTTTGACATTTTATTCTCACCTCAAGTGTCTTGTGTTTATAAACCACACAAATTGCTAATGCGCAGGAACCATGTCATATTAACTTCCACGCGACGTCATCCACAACTGAAAACTAGTGTGCCGTGTTTCTAACGGTACTGAGTGTGTTAAGAGATTACGTCACCAAAATGGCGGCCAGCGCTTTAACAATTTGCGGGTGTAGGTATATGAAGTAAAATATAATGTAAACGGGTTACACATGGCCTTTTTTGTTTGAATAATAGTTTTTTATTTATTTATTTTTTAATTTTATTTACAGGCTTGGTAGTAGATATTATTTGCAAAAAAATATTAAAGAAAACTTTAAAACAACGGCAATTCTCCTTGAAGTATGTGAGTACATAACATGTGAGTAGAAATGTAACAATTTTATGTTAAATAGGTATTTAAGCATAAAACAACTTTTTTTACTTTTTGGCATAAAAAATATAAACATCAGTTATAAATCATTAATATCAGTTTGGTTATTGTGCATAAACAAAATTATTGCAGTTCCACAATTTTCCAAACAGATTTTGTAACGTGCAACTTTGTAAATAAACCAGTATCAAGAAGGAACCGTGTCAGAGATGAGTGACACTTGTTAGCAAAAATGGCCGACTCTCGTGTCCCGCTTTAGTTTAATTGAAGCAGCGTCAAGTGTAAAGTCTTGTAAAGTAGTTTATTCTAATTAGGGGAGTTTACGCTTTTATGCACTAATGGATTGTCAATTTTCACTTAAATAATTTAGTTATTTTATGTTTATTTGGAGTTTAGTATTTTCAACTGATGAACTTAATATCTTCATTCCAAAAATCCTATAAGATTCACTGGCATGATTATGATTGATATTTCAGAGACTGATTGATAGGGTAAAAATTTATGGTCAGAGAAAGGTCTTATATGTATAGTTTTTTGTTTGTCAATTAACCCAGAGGACCCAAAATTACATAATGAAATAATATATATGTATATAGTCATAAATATACTAATAATAAAATCGTAAACGAGCCGTGTGTGTACATGAAATATTTAAAATGTACTTATGTTACCGTGGTCAAAAAAATAGTTCTTACATCTGTTTGTCTGTGCGTTTGTGCACGCTAATCTCAGAAACGGCTTAACCGATTTGAATTCTGTTTTCACTGATGTATTGTAGCAAGCTTCCCGTAATATTTAGTGTTTGTTTCATTCCAATCGGTTTACAAAGAAAAAAGTTACTCGCTATACCGAATACCACGCGTACGAAGTTGCGGGCTCAGTCAGTATGAAATAAACGAAAAAAAAAGACGAATAAACTTCATTAAGAGGGCACTTTCCAACTCGAACAGCTTACTTATTCCATACTACGTAATTCCATGATTACTCATTAATTATAGGTCGTAGCAATACATAAAAAAACATGACATTTCTAGGTTTGCATCGCAACAAAAAACTGAAATTAATTTTATATCTAGTATAATTAATTTTTTAAATGTGCAGAATTTGTGACATTTTCGCAGGTTGAATTCTTGTAATTACTGACTAAAATCTAAAAATGTTTTTCGATGGAAACATCCTACCTATAATGTACATTTGAAATTGGGATGTCTATAGCTAGCATCTATAAAGGTTTTTCTAAAATATTGGAATTGCTGACGTATGTTTTATTATTTTCGCGAGTTGAATAAGTGGCGTGAATGTGTTGCGTCGCATTCTGTCTTCGGTTATTCGCATTATAGTAAGTTGAGACAACAAATTCTCCCAAATACCTATTACTGAGTTCCCACGCTCGTACAGCGCCACCTTAATAGTTTATATTTCAAAGTAAAACAAGTAGTTTAAAATTGTAACAAAATTTGAGTTGGTAGGTACCTACTAAAATTAATATGGGGATTGATATCGTTATTAGGTGAATAACGTTATTTTTATACAAAATAGAAAATTATGGATGAGACTTACGTTCAGTAGCATACATTTTACGTCTTAGGTGATGATGAGAAATATTTATAAGGTTTATAATTTAGAACGCACTGTAAGAGTTGCCATTACAATTTCAGGCAATTTTTCACTTAAGGAAACAATTAAATAAAAAAAATAAAAAACATTTTATTTATTTAGTATTTCACCATCTGCGTAATAATAATTAAAAGGAATTAAAAGGAGTTACCTATGTCATAAAACAGTTTCATTAAGATAGAAACTATATCAAATCACATTTTTTTTTAAATATAAAAGCTCCAAAAATGTTTGTATAATCGATAATATTGTTACGACTAACTATGGGACGTTCTGGAAAAAGCATTTGCGCCGGCCGAAAGTCTCCAACGTCCCACCCTATCGATGGGAGCCACGCCCCTTTCTGACTAGTGTCAAAGGAAATTGGTCCTTATGTTTAGCATTCCCAAATATTCAATGGCTTGTTTACAATCTTGTTTACATTTTCTGCTAAATTCGAAATACATCGAGTCGTTTGGCGGCAAGTATAAATAAAAGTGCGGCCGGTCGAGTTAGTAAGTTTTGCGACAACCAGCGATACGAAAGCGACTCTTCGGAGCTTTTGCGAAGTTATCTGCGACAGTGAGCCGGCGACACATTAAGGGAATCATTGACTACTTTTGGCTAGTTTAACGGTTTCATCGGACGAGTTTAGTGATTTTGGCAGGCATCTTGGTTTGTGAAAATAAATCGTTCATTTCGCCCTTACACGGCACTTTAACTCACCCCGTACGTAACAATATAATTGAATTTGAAGATGGCAATAAAAACTTTGAAAGTGTAAATGAACGTTGCATTAACATGAAATTTTAAAAGTCCAAAGAGCAATTAGCGGGTCCCGGCTACTCGGTAATTCAGCCAGAACGATACTACATTGGACGCGAACAATTAGGTAGCGGACTCATTGATAGCAGTACGCGGAAACCGAAATCAAGTATGCTTTAATTATAATGCTTTTTTCAAAAATGTATTAAAATGAAAACAATTTGATTCCAGGAATATTCCTGGGCGGTATGTAGTATTTAAAACAACTTTGAATTTACTAACTGTCATAACCTGACAACTGGCAACCCCATGTTAACTTTTGAGCTGTGTCCAGTATCTATGGTGTCAAGGAAAAAATGCCTAACTAAATAATACAAAATACAACTCAATAAAGAATATAAATTTGTACTTACGTTTATCCATTAATTTATTTACGGTGTTTTATGTACATACTGCGAAGTACAATACTAACAAAGAAGTAATGAAATACGTTAGGAATTAAATGATATTAATTCTCATTATTTTCAGGAATTATTTACAAATTATACATAACTAGATTTGTCCCGCGAATTCACCTGCTGTGTAATTTTAGCATTATATTAACCATCCTTAAGAATCAAAAGCAATTTTTTTTTAACTTGACTGGTAGTTCCAGAGTTTGACGCGTTCAACCAAACACATACACTCTTCGGCTTTATTATTGTTTAAATATTATAAAACAAAGTCCCCCGGCGCGTCTGTATGTCTGTATGTTCTCGATTATTTTTAAATGTAGTGATAACTACGGAACGATTTTTCATGCGGTTTTCATCTATCAACAAAGTGATTTCTGAGAAAGATTTACGTGTATAATTCGTTAAGGTTTTGTGTAAATTGGTTGAAATATGATGGTGATTGTCGAAGATTTCGAAAAAAATTATGTTCATCGAAAACGCTGCCTAATCCGTTTGAGATATAAAAAAAAATACAATGTATGATGGGAATGTTTCTCTTTTATAGGTTTACAAAAAAGTCCGCGATGGCATACCTTTTAACACGTTGGCAGCGGCACCATTTTTTTATTTTTTCCATTCCTGCGGTACGGGACGTTTAAAACCTCGTATGAAAACTATCATAATGGCGTTACGGGGCTTATTAGATCCCGTGACGTTTAAGAAACTAAAACTTTTTTTTTAGTTAAATCTAAAATAAAATATATGAATTTTTGGTATACTATTATTAATTATGAATTGATTGACCTAATCCTTAAAGCGCACATAGGAGGGTTGGTGTATTTAGAATCTGTAGGTAAAAGAAAATGAGGGGTCTTATGAACCTCGTACCGCACTCAATAAGGGAAGTTTTACATAGTGATGTAAAACTTTTTAGTGATGGCAAACAACAATATCGGTAATTGTTTTTTTACTTTATTTTTATTTTACTTATATATATGTTTCTCGTTAAAACAATTTAAACATAATAAATGTTTGACATCTAACACATTGTGTGACAATTTTTTTAACTTTTTTGTCCGCCTCATGGCTCGACAATTCATAACGCAATCAGCACATTTTCTTCTCTTCGAACATCTTCTGAGATGATGTGTTTGATTATTTGATGCCGTTTCTAAAAAGATAAAAATTATTATCACTAGGTACATTATATCAAACAAAGTTTGATTTCTGTCTGCGTGAACGCGATAAACTCAAAAAGTTCCAAACTGATTTTCATACGCACCTCATCTTCTTCGGTGTTCAATACAATTTTTTTTTTTCGACAACGTCTCGCCATTATTATTGGAAAACTCACACGTGTTCTCGCGGTCGGCACATGCACTCCTGCACAACACTGGTCGCGCGCGACTGCCGCTGTGTGCGGTACGAGGTCGGGCGGGGTACGGGGTCTTCTAAGCCCCGTTTCGCACTGCGATAAAATTTTATTTCTTCAGTGCGGTACGTGGTCAAAATGACCCTGTATTAAAGTAGGTACACCACTGCATTCTGTTTTCAATAGGGATCATATATATATATATATATAAATAAATAAATAAATATATATATATATATATATATATATATATATATATATATATATATATATATATATATATATATATATATATATATATATATATATATATATATATATATCTCTTTCCTACAATATATCAAACAGATGTTACGGCCTCCGCATACGAGGCATATTAGACCTCGGTCCGCATTGAACGTGTTAAGGATATTTTACTAAATCCATTTTAATTTCTAAAAAGTGATCACATTAATTAATTTATTTATTATTACATGGCCTCCAACGAGGCAGGAATCAAACAAAAACACACAACAAAAGACAAAAAAAAGCAATACATTGTAGATTTCGTCGCAATTACAGGAGGCACAGCTTGCACCAATAAAGAGTCCAGAGTAACATCTTAAAACACAAGACAAAAAAAGAGAGAAAATGTGGTATTTGAAAGAAAGAAAGCTATTAATACCGATACAGTATTAACAATTAAATACGTTAGTTATCTTAAGCATTTCGTACACATTATAATAGCACTTTATATCATACAATTTAATAAATATTAATAGTACTGCGGACTTTAATTGAATATTCACTGAATATTGAAGTAGTTGTTCTAGAATATGTAACTATACCCAATGGCAGATAATAAAATCTAAATAATGATAGCCTGAGTTTTTTTATAAAAGACCACAAATCTTACCATTTCCTAAAACAATAGATTGTCAAAGCCCATTACTACTCTTATGGTATTCTGTGTCATTAAACTAACCCCATCTTATTCATTTTATTTTGGAGTTTACTTCTTAAGAATGGATTTTCATATAAGGCCTCCGATATGGAAATTTTATGAGGAGTAAAATTAATGCAAGTGTTAATAGCGTTCTGTTCTTCTAAGCAGTTCTACCCAAATCCGATAGATGTCGCCGCTTAACCTAATTCGATTGTAGTATAATAGATGGCGCGTTTATTTAATCTATTATCCTATTGTCTAGTCAATAAGCAGTAAACTCGTGTCGTGCGTTTGGACTGACACACACTTTTTTTAGGTAACGCACTTGCATACGTGTATTATAGGCGACTGGATATATCAATGGACTGGATCATCAAATGGACCATTAGCCTGCCTGCTACATTTTGACATAAATAAAAAAATAATAATATTATGCCGACCCAAGACCGCTATGCTTGTTAATAGCTTCGCACCCTTATAAACATTAAAAGAGCAACATCATCTGCATTGCAGATGTAAATGTCATATTTTATATTTTATTTAATTAACTCAGTAATGCATATTAATAATATTATAAATTATTAATAATATATGATATTGTGACGAAATTTTGATAATTGTGCAAATTATTTATTGTGTCGTAGCTTGTTGTAGCTTATGTTCAAAACTAGGGTAAATGGGCATTTACTAGGTAAGCGTGGTTCACCTTCGGCCACATCTGTGAGCATCAGGTGAGATAGTGGTCAAGCGCTACCTCGATTACATAAAAAAAAAATGTTGCTTAAGTCAGCATGAAAAAATTTAAAATACAGCAATGGACACAACTCAGTGCAGTCATAAACAATTGTTTGAATCACAACATTAATTGCTGAACTATGGTAGATGTGTACGCTTATTAATGACCATTCACCTATGAAAATAAACTTACTTTGAGAGTACTCACTGGCATAACACACTCGTGTAATATGCAATATGATATAACAACACAACGAAACCGTGTTTCAACGCGTAAGCGAGCGTTGCATTCATTAATTGGATTAAAATATGTAGATTGCAAAAACATCCGCAATCGTATCGCCATCGGAATAAGTTTGTAAGTATTGTGATATGTGACTGTGTCCATAAAAATTAACGCCAGAATCGGCCCTGAGCGAATTGGAAAAAGAAGGTCTTTTTCAGGGCACTTAAATTTTGAAATTATTTTAAACTAGCTGATGGTGCCCACGGTTAAAAAATTTAACCGTGGGCACCAGCTTTGAAGAATAAAAAATAACGGCTGACATATGAGCAATGTAACGCTTAACATCTTTATTGCAGTTATAGCTTTGCCAGGCGTTAGATAATCCCTAGGAACAGTACTTTTTTTTTGTGGATAAAAATGATAAAAAGCGATGCAGACAAAGATATAAGGTACCTTATATCCTTTCCTGCATCCCTGAAAACGTGCATGCAAGATTTCATGATGATCGGTTCAACGGTTTAGGCGTTAAAAGGTAACAGATAGACAGACAGAGTTACATACTTTATTAGTTATAATATTATTATGGATAAAGTAGTCCGTCTGATGACAATAACTAACTCTTTACAGAATGTCGCCGTGAAAACAATAGCACAGAATTTGTAAAGGATTTCGTACCCCGTTTCTTTATCCCCTTTTTAACCCATATCGTATCTCTTGGTTGTAGTGCATAGGAATCAACCTGCTGGTGCCTATTTTTATTAGCGAGTCATCCTGCCTACCTCCAATTCTACCCAAAGAAACAGGGGCGGATCCAGGATTTCATTTGGTTGCATTCTGACAAAGCTCGGAGTTAGGGTTAATATCACAAGTAATTTTTTTGTTTATTTTTTTTTTACTAGTTGAGATGCATTATGGTTGTATTGCAAATACTTTTAACCCGCGTAATCGCGTATTTGACCTGTCTCAAATGTCTGACATGAATTATGAAACTTTCGATAACTTTGATTGATATGGATTATATTATTCTATATTCAGTTCATATATGAATTGAATTGTACTTGAATTGAATTGAAAAGTTAAGTCAAAAACATGGAATTCCTGGGTCTTTTTCCTGGGTCTACTGCTGGAAATACGCATCCGCCATGATTTTTTAATAGGACTATGGTCGGAAGCAGCCTGGATACGTCTGTCCGTCTGTACATCTTGCGGGTGGATTCTACAAAATCCGTTGCGGTATAAGAAACCACTGTAGACTGGCAAAGCCGAGTGAGAAGTCTAGTGAGCTTCTGGAAAGTGCATGTTCATGTCAGAATGTGTGTGCATGCTAGTGTTGTGCAATTGCGTCGGTACGGTCATAAGTCAGGAGGTAATGCGGCTGTAAAACACGTTGGATGCGCGAGATTAATCAAGCGTGTCTACACTGTAGCGACCGGTGGAAAGTGGGGAGGGATATCAGGGTTTAACCGGGTTTAACCAGTGAAACATACAAATGCCTATAAAGTGTTACAATAAAAGTGGCATACACAATTTTTTATGTGAAACATCTATAGGCGCGGGTGAAACTGATTGATAGCGTGGCGACGCAGTCCGTGGCGACGCGTCACCACGCTATACGATGCTATATACAGTCTATGCGGTGTGGCGACGCGTTCTGTGGTGATTGTTGTTGTTGTGATTGTTGGTAGTCGTTGCAACTTGAAATAAATATTTAAATTTTTGTATTCAATAAAAATAAACGTTAAATAAATAAATAAACAGTCATCATTTTATTTCACTCGATGTTTCACATCTACCAGGCGTCCCGTGACGGCTCGTTTTTTAAATACTTTTACGCAAGAAACAGGCAAAGAAATACATAGTACTTTAAGCGTGATAAGAGTCATTTAAAATAAGTGCTAGTTCGACCGTGGAGTAATCGAAGATATTCTGTTATGTAATACTTACTCCTGCGACGAATTAACTAATTAAAATGTCCACATACTGTATTTTAGCTTTTTAATATAAATATAATCCCTCATAGAGCGACTCGCCCGATGACACTAGTTAAGACAAGGACTAACATCAGACCGAACAAAATTTTTACCAAAATGAGCACAACCTAATAACCTATTAATGAAGTTGTAATATTGCACAACAAATTACACCTTCATTAATATTTCATTTCATTAATTTTTGAATGAATTTGAATAATTTTGAATAATTTTTGAACACAATTTTGGTCTCTGAAATTTTTTATTACTGTGACAAGAAAGATTTTTTGGGCAGTAATTTTTTTTATAAAACAGAATTATTTATAAAAATCTGCCTGATTCAAACTTTTTTTAAATATAGTCATTATGCACTGTATTTTTATCGAAGTCTTAATTTTACTATAAGAAGTCAAATTTGACGACGAAAATAACGCTTTTTTGCCAACCGCCTTAAACATGTTACGTGACTAATAAAAGCTCCAAATAAAAGAAAAACTAAAAGAAGACTTTTGCGAGCCAACACCGCTTAATACACTCTTTATCACAATATAATTTGACGTGTTATCTCATACCTCTCTACTTCACGTACGTACCGCGTTTATATCAAAGACGTGGCACGTGACAAGAGCCGTCACGTGGCCACGTACATCTCTAACGTCGTCCAGACGTGCCCGTTCCGAAGGACGAACGATTTGAATCTTAAAAAATGAGTTACGGCTTCGGAGGTGAAAGTAATGAGTCATCAGGAATGTGTTAATCTCTGATTCGTAATATCTAATTAGTACGACTCGTAAAGATACTCGTACTGTACGAGTATCTTTATAATTTAATTCATGTAATTTTTTATGCTATAAAGCGTGGCAATCAAGCCGTCTATTAAGGTTACCTTTCTTTTTTAATGAGAAAATGGTGGGACATTTGACATTTTTACTCATTAAAAACCCATGGTGTTTCTTTATCACGCAAACATGATCTGCGATCGCTATTGTATTTCAGTAGCCTCTGCCGGCGGAGTCCGTGAGGTTACCTCTTTATATTGATAGTTCGCACATTTTGGTCATGGCCGCCCCCGGGCCATGTGGCACAGATTATGATAGCTAAGCTACGCTATTATGATAGCCCTACAGCACTTAAGGTGGCGCTGTACGAGCGTGGGAACTCAGTAATAGGTATTTGGGAGAATTTGTTGTCTCAACTTACTATAATGCGAATAACCGAAGACAGAATGCGACGCAACACATTCACGCCACTTATTCAACTCGCGAAAATAATAAAACATACGTCAGCAATTCCAATATTTTAGAAAAACCTTTATAGATGCTAGCTATAGACATCCCAATTTCAAATGTACATTATAGGTAGGATGTTTCCATCGAAAAACATTTTTAGATTTTAGTCAGTAATTACAAGAATTCAACCTGCGAAAATGTCACAAATTCTGCACATTTAAAAAATTAATTATACTAGATATAAAATTAATTTCAGTTTTTTGTTGCGATGCAAACCTTTATATTATGTCCTAGAAATGTCATGTTTTTTTATGTATTGCTACGACCTATAATTAATGAGTAATCATGGAATTACGTAGTATGGAATAAGTAAGCTGTTCGAGTTGGAAAGTGCCCTCTTAAGATGAGCAAATCAGCCTGCATGCAGGACAACCAATTGCAAAGTATATTTGAGATTCTCATTTTATACCCAACTGCTGGGGTATTCAGGCCCTGATATACCCATAATCATCGCCTTCCGCGTGAACTAGGGGTGCATTAGTTGGCCACATAAGCGCCTTCCACGTCCAGTCCTTTCTCTGCGAATAGCGTCAGCCAGTGCATCTACTTCTCTGGTGCGCTCCGCCGTCTCTTTCTGACGCATACGTATTCGCAGAATGTCACTATGGCATTCCATGCCTTTTTGTTATCAGTTATGCACTCTATAAATCTCAGGATACCCTCATCTAACGGTACAAGTAACACTAGGAAGAGGATTCAGGTGCCTTGTTAACCCTGCAGGAATTTATTCATTATGCATTACTGTGATAGCTTTTTAATTCTTTTTTTATGTTAAGATCTGTAGACAGGCTGACGGTCCACTTGATGGTAGGTGGCTACCGTCGCCTATAACACAAGCAACGCCAAAGCTGCCGCAAGTGCGCTGCCGACTTCAGTAGGATTAAGGGAAAGGAGATAGGGAAATGGGCTCTGGCATCCCTTACTCACTCACCGAAACACAACAGCACCTATATGCTGTTATTTCACGGTGGTCTTCTGTAAGGGGGTGGTCACTGCCGCCAGGCGGGCTGCCCAAATGACTGCGAAACGCAGTGTGCCCTACCACTACTTTTCAAATCCAGACCAGAGTCAATTTTGAAAATTACATTAAAATTTCCAAACTTGACCCCGCCGGGAATCGAACCCGGGGCCCCTGAGACGTTAGGCAAGCATTCTTGCCACTCATCCAACTCATGATTAATTGAGAAACAAACTCACCTTCGCATCTATAATATCAAAGTTCAATAATTTATTAAATATAAATAACAGTACAACAATTGCTAAATTAATGATAAAAATAATAAAAAATACAACGGTGATTTAGTGAGAACACGGCGAGGCTCCGGAATCTATAATATTAGTTAGGATCAAACCTATAAATATTTTTTTCACAGACTATATAGGTACATATGGTATAGCCCTCCAATCAAGGAAGTATATATTCCAAAAATTTCAAGTACATAATACGTGCGAAAATGTATTTAAAAATAGTTATTATATTTACACGCTCGTCTCGTCGGAATAATAATCTCAAAAGGGTAGTTACGATAAAACGGTCTTGGTATCACGTCTAAAACTGACGGCTTTTATTTACGATTGGACGTTACGCCGCGACTACGTCCGAATCCAATCTTTATGAGTAAAGTACTGTAACATTATGAAGACTGTAAAAACTGTACCAGCGTTAGTAATTTTATATACTTAGGTGGTATTATTGTGAACGTACTGCTTTCGGTACCGGTTCTGATCGTTCTCTTCTAAATGCCAATCTATGGCAATTATTATAAAATGGTTTTATTAATTTATCTTTAAAATTATTAAATGGTGATATTTAAATCTATTGTTACATTAAAAATTTCAAGTAACAATAATTGTTTCTGCGTTGCTTTGCTGTTTAATTAGATCAGGCGCTTCGTCGTTTAACTATAAAGATTTGTGCATTACAATCGGTAGAAGGGCGTGTCGTTAGGACGAGAGGGGGTGAAGAGGGACGCAAGGCAGAGGTCGGCGAGTGCACGCTCGCGAGGATTTGACTTTGTTCCGACTTAAGAGCTCGGCGAAGACATCTATATTCATCCGCTCGTCAAGCGACGCCATATTGGGCACAAGTGCTGTTGTGAAATTTTAATTTGATATAATTATCCATTAAATTTTGTTACGATCGAAGCCCCGAAGTAAAATCGGGGTGTCTATGAGGAGTATCCAGTAGGGGTATCCTGAGGGAGTGACCTGGTAGTGTCCTAAAGGACTGACCGCGAAGATACGATCTGGGTGTCCCATCAAAGGTCCTGCCCTGCTGTCCGTCTGGTCCTGATAGATCAGCTCGTCGTCATTTTCGGTGTGGAGGAGTCGGCTCACCTCGTCTTCGCGTCGCGTCGAGGCTCGACTGCAGTCTGCGGGCTGGGCTTCCACGTGGTCGTCGGAGAGGACGACACTCCCTGGCTACCACCAGAGCCACCACAGATACGTGTTGTTCATATCCTATTTTTTTTTCTTAAACCGGACGCGATATCGAACCCCACGCGGACAGGTCGCTTACCCTTAGATTACGGTTCGAAAGGATTCGATCGGTTATTTCTCCCTTTTTCTAAATTAGTCTTTTCGTCGGCAGTAGAACTCGATTGCTTCACGAAGACCCTGTTTTTTTTATTTTTTTATTGTTACGTGTACTTTTGACTCAATTTTTACTAGATTTAAATTAGTGCTTAAATTATTATTATTTAATTTTTTATTTTGTGTAACTTGTTTTTTTATTAATTGATTAAATTTTATTGCACTAATATTTCTTTTATTTAATTGTTATTTGTTTTTATATTTTTTTTATTGTTACCATCCCACCACCATCAGTGGGGGATAAAAAAGGTAACAATTCGGCGCCCGAACAGTGACAGGTTTCGTGAAGAATTACCCAGTCGTTGCTTGGGTAACAATCGAGTTCTAGGTCTTAGCTTGCGGAAAATTTTTGTGTTTGTTTTTTATTATTTTTTTTATTTATTAATTATTTTACTACCCCAAAATTTTTTTTTAATAATTTCTTTTTGTGTGTGCCATTCTGCCTCCGAAAAGCGGATGCCTTTTTGCTCTTGGTTCATTTAGGCAGTGGTAGGAAGTGCTCCCACACTTTCGTCCTGGTGCAAGCGCCACACGTAATCCGGGAAGCCGTTTCGGTCGGGTCTTATACCGTCTCGGTGGATTTACGTTCCAGGGTCCTTTTCCTATTTCCGTTCCTATCCATTATCCTTATATCCTTCCCTACCCTTATACCACCCTTCCCCCCTCCTCAATTTTTCGGGTGGTCCTTTTTTTTATTTCTTATTTTTTAATCATACGTTTAAAGGTTCCTTAAGAACATTTTTTTAAATTATTTACCTACATTTATTTTTAATTCTTAAAGGAACCAATTTTTTTTATTTACTTTTTATAACTTTTTTTTAACTTGGTTAACTTGTATTTTTTAATTTAGATTTTATTTCTTTTTCTTTGGGCGTTGTTTTTAATTCGCGTACAAGAACCAGGAGCAATTAGGTTTCCAAAATTTTTTATTATAGTTTTCTTTAATAAGGGGTAAGCGAACCATTTTTATTACGTAGCTTTTATAATTTTTTTTTTTAACTTTAAGTACTTTGTTCTTTTGTGTGATTTTTTTTTTAGATTATTTAACTTGTATTTTTTTTTTCGTGTGTTTTTGTTTACATGTTTTTTTTATATAGCTTTGTTTAACTGTGTGTTATTTTTTTAAATTTAGTTAAAACTTTAAACTTTGTGATTCGTGAAGCAGTTGGGACTACAGCCGTCGGGAATTTAATTTTTTTTTTCTTTTGATATAACGTAACTTTAATTGCGGACCCGTACCGAACTTAGGTTATTTTTTTTTTCCTCTCAAGTAAATTTTTTTTTCTGATTGTTTTATTTTCTCTTTCTGGGACGACTTTACTTTGATCTCTCGCGCCTGCGCCCGGGTTGCACTATATTTGTTTCTTCCTCTTATTTTACTTAACTTTTTATAAATTTTTTATAAACATAGATTTTTCTTTTAAAGAATTTTTTTTTAATTTGATTTTTTTTTATCGGTATTCCGGTAAACCGTTTTCTTTATTTTTTTTACATTTTAATATTACGAGTTTTTCTTAAACGGCAGAATGGAACGACCGATAGCTTACAACTTATTGAGGAAGGATGAATTGGTGTACGAAGTAACTGTTAGGGATGCGGAGCCCGCGAGTACGGTGGAAGGTCTTCGTGTACAGATTAGGGAGTTAACTCGTGCGGTACCAGCCGACTATATTTTAGAGACATCTCTTGATCCTACGGAGGAATTAGCAGTAATAGAGGGCAAATTAAAGGAGTTGTCATCTATGTTGAGCGGTTCCCCGCCTTATAAAATTTTCGGAAGGGCTAAAGCCGTAGCTCATCATTTGTATCATCGATTAGGACGTGTGAGGTTGGATGATGACGACCGGATTTCGACCTTACAGGAGAATCTGAACGTGTACCTTCGTAAAATAGATAAACTATTCTTTTCTTTTAAAAAATCGTTCGAAGAGACAAACGACGGAGTGAGTGAGGAGCCACTTCCAGCCGTGGACTTAGGTTCTGCGAGGGCGTCCACTCATCCCCATAGGAGTGAAGAATTAGTTAATCATGATAGGGGCGTTCAGAAGTTGAATACTCAGTTTGACGGGACCGGTTGCGTTCGTTCTTTTCTCTTGCGTCTTGATGAACTTTGTCAGTCGAGGAATATTTCGGAGGGTACCTTGTTTCGTTCCGCTGCAGAATTATTTACGGATCACGCCTTAACGTGGCACCGCAGCGTAAGGTCTTCGTTGTCGGACTGGGGCGATCTTAAGAGACAATTGATCGAGGAATTTTCCCCGCCCGATTACGATGATCGGTTATTAAACGAAATTAGAAGTAGGACACAGGGTCCAGCCGAGTCATGTTCTACGTTTATAGCGGTTATGTTGAATTATTTCGAACGTTTGTCCGTATCTCTTTCGGAGGGAGAACAATTGAGAATAATCAGATATAATCTTCATCCCAAATTTTTAACGGGTTTAGCGTTAGACGAGATTTCGTCTATTAAGGAGTTGAAGTCGAAGTGTAAGGTGTTGGAGTACAGTCACTCGCGCGCGTCTTCTTATAAGGAGCCACCAAGGGTAGGTTCAACTACTCTTGTTCCGGAGCTAGCGTACAGGGGGAAGCACCAGCATAGAGTTGAGGCGGTACATAATGTCAAACCTGAGAGCTCATCCTTCTGTGTTCGCTGCCGAATTTCCGGGCACACTTTGGCGACTTGTAAGTCGAAGCAGGTAGTTTGTTTTTCTTGCGGTCATCAGGGGGTCACGTACATGCATTGTCCTGCCTGTCGTCCTAAATCATCGGCACAAACCGCATCAAAAAACTAGACAGCGCGAATCGAAGTATTGAATTAAAGCCACACCCCAACTTTAATCCTGATGAGTGGCAGTTGCATTTAAAGCAACTACATTCCTTTTTGTCTTTTTGCAAAATAGCTTCGATTCGTCAGACCCATTTGGGGGATGAACGTCCGTTTTTAAATGTTAATATTTTAGATAGGTCTTTTTATGGTTTATTAGATTCAGGTTCGGTAGTTTCTATTTTGGGTTCTGCTACGGCGGATTATTTTCTAAATTTAGGTGTTAAGCGCCATTTTAATAAGGACTTCACACACGTCTCCACCGCCAACGACTCACTTGTAAAGGTTAACGGATATTTGACGTTGCCAGTCACTTTTGACGGTGTGACTCGAGTAATTAATTTCTTTATTATTCCCGAAGTTTCCACGCCATTAATTTTAGGTGTAGACTTTTGGAAATCTTTCAATTTAGCTCCCAAAATTTTTAAAAATGTAACCTTGTTAAAAGGCTATCCTACGGTTCCCGCAGCTTCCGAATTTAAACATTTACATTCATTAGATAGGCTGACGCCGGAACAACGTCACTTGGCAGATATTATGATGGCCAAATACAAGGAGATCTCGTCCGAGATAAAAGGATTAGGTCGCACTAATGTGGTCACCCATGTTATTGATACAGGTGAAGCGGCGCCTATTAAACAACGTTATTATCCTATGTCCCCGGCAAGATTAAAAGAACTAAACCGACAGTTGGACGAAATACTGGAGCAGGATGTGGTTGAACCTAGCACTAGTGCTTGGAACAATCCCATTCTGTTCGTTCCGAAGTCCAACGGCGAACTAAGGTTTTGTTTAGACAGCCGAAAATTGAATAGTATAAGTAAACGCGACGCATACCCTCTTCCCTATATCTCCAGAATACTGGACAGCCTCCGAGATGCTAGTTTTCTCTCTTCAATAGACCTCAAAAGTGCTTTTTGGCAGATATGTCTCGATGAGGGCTCAAATTCCAAAGAAAAAACTGCTTTTACTGTTCCCGGTCGTGGTCTATTCCATTTTAAAGTTATGTGTTTTGGTTTGACGGGTGCGCCAGCCACCCAACAGCGTCTGATGGACAAACTGTTCGGTCCAGAGTTCGATTCCCGGGTGTTCGTCTATTTAGATGACATCATTTTAGTTAGTTCCACCTTTGAGGAACATATTGACCTCTTAAGGCGTGTCTTCGAACGTCTAGTTGAGGCCAATCTCACTATTAACTTAGCCAAATCTCAATTTTTCCGTAGCGAGCTTAAATACCTTGGTTATGTGGTAGATGAGAGAGGTCTCAGAACGGACCCGTCTAAAGTGGAGGCCATTTTAAATTTTCCCGCGCCTACGTGTCGAAAGGAGGTGAAGATGTTTTTAGGTACGGCTTCTTATTACCGAAGATTTGTGAAAAACTTTAGCACTATTGCCGCTCCTCTTAACGCCTTAACGAGTAATCGTAAAAACGCCCCTCCGTTTAACTGGAGCCCAGAGGCGGAGGAGGCCTTTGTTAAGTTAAAATCAGCGTTAGTTTCCGCGCCTATTTTGGCTTGTCCCAACTTTGAAAAACCCTTTGCAGTTCACTGTGACGCATCTGGTTACGGCATCGCCGGAGCTTTAATGCAAATGGGAGAGGACGGACAAGAGCATCCCGTCGCTTTCGCTAGTCGGTCGCTAAATAAAGCTGAGCGTAACTACTCGGCAACCGAAAGGGAGGCGTTAGCGGTGGTATTCTCTGTAGAACATTTTCGTGCATACTTAGAGGGGGGTCCCGTGTTTAGAGTCATTACCGACCACTCCAGTCTCAAGTGGTTTTTTAATCTCTCCAATCCCACAGGACGTTTGGCACGTTGGGGCTGTCGTCTCTCGCCCTACGAGTTCGTTATTGAACACCGGAAGTGGAAGGACAATGTCGTACCGGACGCCTTGTCACGAGCAGTTCCAGTGACGTCAATCGATCTTGTTCCTAACGATCCCTGGTACACGCGGATCGTGGAGCGATGTACACAGTCTCCCGCTTCGTGTCCCAACTATCAAATTCAGGATGGGAGACTATTAAGATTTTCGAAAAATAAGTTTCACATTTCGGAAGAATTTAATTGGAAAGAGGTGGTCCCTTTCGATCGTAGGTCTGCATTAATAGAATCTAGTCATTGTGGGTTATTGTCCCCCCATTTTGGCATTTTTAAAACCTATAAGCGCTTATCGCAAAATTACTATTGGCCAGGGATGTACCGGGACGTTATTAAGTTTGTAGGTTCTTGCGACGTTTGTAGGGCCTATAAACATACCCAATCTCCGCCAGCTGGTCATATGGGGAAACCCAAGGTTTGTTCTCGTCCTTTTGAGACAATTAGTGTTGATTTGGTAGGTCCTTTGCCACGTTCGCGAGCAGGACACACGTTTTTATTAACGGTGGTTTGTTGTTTCACAAAGTACTGTTTGTTATTTCCCCTCCGCCGAGCCGTAGCTAAGACCATTGCGCAAAAGTTAGAGGACGGTGTATTCCTTATTCACGGAATTCCCCGTACCGTTATCGCGGATAATGGCACGCAATTCGTAGGTAGGGAGATGCAAGCATTGTGGGAGCGGTACCGGGTGCCGCAAATACATTTGACACCCCGTTACTGTCCGCAATCGAACACCGTGGAGCGTTACAACCGTACGGTTGTCACGGCCATTTCTATACTGGTGCAGGATGATCACCGTACCTGGGATGTGTCCCTGCCCAAGATCCAATTCGCTGTAAACAGTGTGGTCAACGAAACTACTAAGTTCACACCCTTCTTTTTAGTGTATGGGAGAGAGCCAGTCACTTGTGGTTCTATTCATGGTGAGAGTTCTTCGTCCACGCCTTTGGACTTGTACTTCGCCTCTCGTGAGGAATATGCTACCCGGTTGGGGGGTTTGCGCGCTGTCTTCGCAAAAGTAAATGAAGCCATCGCAAAAGCTCACAATCGGAGTCAGCGCTATTACAATCGAGGACGCAGAGACATCGAATTTCACATAGATGATACGGTTTGGAAGAAGACATTTCCCTTGAGTGATGCCAGTAAGCACTTCATGGCGAAACTAGCTCCCAAATACGAAAAGTGTCGTGTGGTAGGGAAACCCTCTCCTTTAGTCTACCAGTTAGAGAGAGTTTCCGATGGAAAAGCGATAGGGTCCTGGCATGTCCAGCATTTAAAAACATAATAACAATCTAGTCCTAATCATTTTTTTTTGTAAATTGTTTCTATTTTATTATACATTTTTTTTACATAGTGTTGTCTATTCGAGCAGGGTAGAAGTAGTCGAGTTTAATTTCTTCCTTCCGTCGGAGGAGAGAGACCTTGCAGCATTAGACGGATACTCTTTAATATAGAATGTATATTTATTTTATCCTTATGTATCCTAATAGCCTATCGAGCGGATGGAACTCGTTAAAGAAGCCTAAGCCCGGAGCGGGTCGCGACTCCGTATAAAAAAAGCCGTCGCAGATTCTTCTTTCTACTCTTCCTACTTATCGAGGCGGGTAATGACCTCGTAACAACAAGCCAAGTAGTACACTTGAGTAGTTAAGCGTTTCATTTACTTATGTGCAAATTTTGTGCATATTATTTTATTGTGCATATTTTGTACAACCTATGTGCAATTTTATTTTTTTACGCCTACTCCTGTGTACTTACTACCATTCAGAGCGGATGCAACTCTGTAAAAACAAGCCGATGCGACTCTCTTCCGTATTCTTATCTTCTATCTTTCTTACCTTTATTCTATCTTATTCGGTTGGTTCTGGAATACCAGTATGTTGCGCGGATAGCAGCAGACTGTGACGCCAGACCTCCGTTAATTTATAATATATATTTCCTAGTATTTATTATACCTTTTATAATATGTTTTGTTCAATTAGGTTTATGTACGTTTATTTCCGGCCTAATGTTGCATCGTCGTTTTCTAAAGATGTGTAGCAGTATTGTCGTGGCAGTGCCTGTCCTTTCTCCGGAGGCTTGCGTGCCGAGCGGGTTAGTGATAGCTGGGGACCAGCTCGAATTTTCCTGCGAGCAGCAAAATTCTGAGGAGTGGGGGGGTACTGTTACATTAAAAATTTCAAGTAACAATAATTGTTTCTGCGTTGCTTTGCTGTTTAATTAGATCAGGCGCTTCGTCGTTTAACTATAAAGATTTGTGCATTACAATCGGTAGAAGGGCGTGTCGTTAGGACGAGAGGGGGTGAAGAGGGACGCAAGGCAGTGGTCGGCGAGTGCACGCTCGCGAGGATTTGACTTTGTTCCGACTTAAGAGCTCGGCGAAGACATCTATATTCATCCGCTCGTCAAGCGACGCCATATTGGGCACAAGTGCTGTTGTGAAATTTTAATTTGATATAATTATCCATTAAATTTTGTTACGATCGAAGCCCCGAAGTAAAATCGGGGTGTCTATGAGGAGTATCCAGTAGGGGTATCCTGAGGGAGTGACCTGGTAGTGTCCTAAAGGACTGACCGCGAAGATACGATCTGGGTGTCCCATCAAAGGTCCTGCCCTGCTGTCCGTCTGGTCCTGATAGATCAGCTCGTCGTCATTTTCGGTGTGGAGGAGTCGGCTCACCTCGTCTTCGCGTCGCGTCGAGGCTCGACTGCAGTCTGCGGGCTGGGCTTCCACGTGGTCGTCGGAGAGGACGACACTCCCTGGCTACCACCAGAGCCACCACAGATACGTGTTGTTCATATCCTATTTTTTTTTCTTAAACCGGACGCGATATCGAACCCCACGCGGACAGGTCGCTTACCCTTAGATTACGGTTCGAAAGGATTCGATCGGTTATTTCTCCCTTTTTCTAAATTAGTCTTTTCGTCGGCAGTAGAACTCGATTGCTTCACGAAGACCCTGTTTTTTTTATTTTTTTATTATTACGTGTACTTTTGACTCAATTTTTACTAGATTTAAATTAGTGCTTAAATTATTATTATTTAATTTTTTATTTTGTGTAACTTGTTTTTTTATTAATTGATTAAATTTTATTGCACTAATATTTCTTTTATTTAATTGTTATTTGTTTTTATATTTTTTTTATTGTTACCATCCCACCACCATCAGTGGGGGATAAAAAAGGTAACACTATAAAGTGAATTTTTTATTCCCTTTCTACACTTCCGCAGTTATATTAGGTACTAGCTGAGCCCGCAACTACGTACGCGTGGTATTCGGTTATAGCGCGTAACTTTTTTATTTGTAAACCGAATGGAATGAAACTAACACTAAATATTTGTTTATTGTTTACTAGCGGCCCGCCCCCGGCTTCGCCCGGCGTGCAATTTTTATATACCCTAAAACATTCCCCGTTTATCCCTCTTTCCATTAGCGAAAACCGAATTAAAATCGGTCTACCCGTTCACGCGTGATGCCGTGACCAGGAGAAATAGGGATTCATTTTTATATATAAGATTTATTGAATAGCAAACCTAGCATACAAAAAATTACAAATACATTTAAAAAAAAATTAAATTTTTACAAAGCCTTACTACTAGGTTACTACTAGGTTATTACTAGCCTATTACTAGGTTTGACAAATTACAATTCAAAGTACAAATATATATATATATACGAATATAAACATATATGGGTGATTGCATGTGTGTGAGTGTGAGCAATTTACTAATGTTAATGTGTGTGTGTGTGTGTGTTTTGTGTTGCGTTACGGGAAGCTTGCTACAATACATCAGTGAAAACCGCATTCAAATCGGTTAAACCGTTTCTGAGATTAGCGTACAAACCGTACAGATAAACAGACAAAAATTCTAAAATCTATTTTTTGATTTCGGTAACGTAAGTACAACGTGTACAAATTTCTTTTTTTTAATATTTATACACGTTTTACTCATGTTAGTAGAAAGTGTATAAATTTTTAAGTAAGTTTTTAAGTATTTACGATATATTTAAATATATAGATTGAGATGGATAATAAGGTGCAAAGCATTTGATTGTAATTAATTCTTCTTCTGGATCGTTACGATTCTGATTTTCTTCCAACGATTAAAAATCCGTAACTTGTTTGCAAGAGATTTATATAAAGTGTTACCGCGGGAGTATCCAATTGCAAATGTATTCAAAGAGTGGCTACCGCGCTCTAAATCAAATGAACCAGCCCCCTCGTCTCCCCCGTGACTGACCTGACACCCCGATCGCGCTCCCTTTCACCCAATTGAAAATAGATTTGCAAAGCAAATGAGCTATTCGACCCCCTACCGACGCCGAATCAACGCGCCAATCGGCACAATTTGTTTTGTATCCAAGAAAACAAACAAATAAATTCCAATTGAGCGATAAAAGTGCACCTTTCGATCGAGGTGGGATCCAGACGAATGGACGGATTAGGAGCAGTTTCATTTGCCACGCTGTGGGATTGCTGCGCCCACAGTCTAACTAATTAGCAGTAGTTTTATAACAGCCTGACCAGGAATTTTCATTTTTAATTTCAGATGTCCAATTTGGATTTATGTGCAAATCAGGCTGTAAATGTGCCCTTACGATTTCATAATTCGATTAGAACTAACCAGTAGAACAGCATGATGTTTTTAAAAGTGTTTGTTATTTAATCAAAACCTTGAGATCGATTTGAATAAAACAAATAGATTTCGTTGTAGATTTAAATATTTTTTATTAATTAAAAATTACGACACGTAGGAATGTGACGGAATAAATGTAAATGTCTACGATTCGTAGAGCCCAAGTAATGTCTCTGCCAAACCAAATAAAGGACTTATCAAATTTTCTTCATATGTCTTCTTCTACTGCCTTTCCAAACTTGAGGGCCCTCTTCGTTATCTGAAAGAGGTAGCTGGAAGGGAAGAGGTATTATACGCCACTGTTAGCTCGTCGCATAGACGATTCAAAGTGCTCTTAGTGCAAATATTGTCCCATAAGGGTCAAGCGGCCGCCATTCGACGTTTCCGTCCGGCCGATGCACACAATTCGAAACTAAAGTCACTGTTTATTTTGTCTAACGACACGGGTACCAAACTACAACCAGTAAACAGTTACAAAAGTAGCAAAATCTTTATATTATACACTTTCAGCGATTAAAATTCCTCGCGATACACTTCCCGTTCAAGGAGCGTATCAGGCTTGCTTGTGTTGTAGGCCACGTTAGTTACCTACCATCAAGTGGGCCGTCAGCCTGTCTGCCGATCTTAACATTTAAAAAATCAATTTCGCCACCATATTTTTTATCGCTGGCCACAGACTACAGACACATAAGTTAACGATCGCGTTGAGATCTATGTTGCCATTCGGTACCACAGAACATTTCGCGGCTAGGAGTTGCTCTAATTCAGTGTTGAGCTTCTAAGTAGACGAAGCTATTTTAGGTTGCGTCCTTTACCAGTATACTCGTATACTGCTTGAGCGAAAGTCCTGAAAAATTTTGCATGCGAGAATATTTTGATTTAACCATACTCGAACATTTCTCCATCATTGAAATAGTGACACTATTTTGACCTAGTGATAAGCAAAACAGCAGTAGCGTCTCTGGTTACTGGTGTGATTATCTTGTGGTCTGGTATTTGGAGGGAGAGCCGCGAACTGAATACGAAGCAGCACATCCGACCGCGGTCAGATAAGCGATCTTTTATCGCGTATTGATGTATGTTTGACCTAATACTGCGGAGGCCATGCTACACGCGACTCCAACCATTACTGCCAATCCCTAAATTGATTATAAAATACTAGCGACCCGCCCTGGCTTTGCATTTGTGCGGTTAGACTAAAGGATAAGGAAATCAATCAGTTTTGAATGGAGATCAGGCCATCAGTTTATTTTTATTTTTGTTTTAACGGTTAAAACTTGTACCATTAGGTAAGAAGAAGATTAGATTAGTAAATTATTAGATATAGTATAGATAGTAAATTAGATAGTAATAGATAAGATTAGTAAATCTATAGATGTAATTGGGAAAAAATAGTGTGATTTGGTAATGGCTATGCTTAGTGTAAAGGTCACCGAAAAACTATTCATATGTGTAAACTATCTGTAAATTTTAAAAAATAAATAAATAAATGGCGTTCCATAGATATTTAAAAAGTATTAAAAAATCTGTTTGAACTGCCCATTGTCTCAAAAAACGTATCGAGTACGTGCTTCGCGCTCAATGTGTTAATTTTCCAATGTTATCCCATTTACAAAATCTGAAATATTGAGAGGGAAATTAAGAAAGACTTTTATTACCAAATTCTCCAAAGTGTAATTTAAAAAAATAGCCTGGTTTTAATTGATGTCCTTTAGGCAATAAACTTTAAAGCATTTAAGGTTTAGCTTCTGTTTGCATTTCAATTGTATTCGACAGCATAGATCCACTTAATCTTCACTTAAATTTAAGGTCAGTTCAAACAATCAACTTAAAAGTGTATAACTACCTTGGCCTATAACACAATAAACGCCTATAATATGTACATTTGATTAAAGAATAATTGGCTATAGAATTTCCGCTCGTGTATCCTATACATTTTGTATGAGGCAGAATACGGTAAAATAATATATTTATAAAAATACATTTGAAAAATTATTAAAATATGGTTGTTAATGTGTAAATATTGTAGATATTAATATGG
Source organism: Bembecia ichneumoniformis (assembly GCA_910589475.2). Lineage (NCBI taxonomy): Eukaryota > Metazoa > Arthropoda > Insecta > Lepidoptera > Sesiidae > Bembecia > Bembecia ichneumoniformis. The sequence continues at coordinate 830,386 of OU342537.1, read as the reverse complement.
ATTTCATATCTAAATTATAACATTTACATTAAATAAATAAAATGTACATTAAATATTAAAAAAAAAAAAAAAATTATACACGTTATACCTAATTATGTTACCGAGGTCAAAAAATAGTGCATCTCATAGTGCATCGAAATAAAAAAGTTACGCGTTATTCCGAATGCCACGCGTACGAATTTGCGGGCTCAGCTAGTCTTTAATAAATAAATAATATTTATTATTATTAACGTCATCATTATTGTATTGAGATTAGATCAATTTGGTTGCTCTTTTTTCAATTCCTCTGATTTATAGAGATAGAATAAAATTATACATAATTTGTCAGAGTCCATAACCCATTACCCTATCCCTTCCTAATCCCTCATCCTTAAACGTACTGTGGATGTGCTTTAGGTGAGACGGTAGCTACATGCCATTAAGTGGTCCTTCAATCTGTCTATCGACCTTAACAGAACTAAAAAATAAAATTCTATTTAAGTGTTTAATTAAAAGAGATCGTTCTTCAAATGTTTCTAAAATCTGTTTCTAATAAATAATAATATATTAGAGATTGTTCTAAATATTTGATGAAATTTCCACTGACAAATTTAAAAGTGTCATAACATGGAAAAGATAATTTTGCCTAAAAATATTTGTTCCTTACCTTTTATGATCTTATCAAATCCTGATGTAACTAATGGTGTTTATACACTATGCGCCACCCACCGATCAAGCGAAACTTCGGTCTATCTGCCGTCTCGTTTAATAAAAAACTATAGTCTGAGGCATTGAAAGATGAGAAGAAGCGAAGAGAGAGAGGAAAGAGCTCTAGCACCCAACTAAATAATACTTATATTCACGCATAAATAATCATTATGTTTACGTTTATAAATAAGAACGCATATGAGTATTCCCATAGAAAAATTAATAATTCAATTATAACAAAAAGTTTGAAAAGCAATGTTTTTGTAAGTAACCATCGGGTGAAACTTTCTGAATTTTTAACTTATATTCTACGCACGTATCTTATTTATCGAGACGTAAAAAGGTACTTATGAGTTGTGGATTTAAAAAGACCTCTGTCCCGATCAATCTTGTAAGGGTGAGTGTAGTCATTCTATAAATAAGTAATGATTAAAAATTGAAAAGAAAATGTTTTATACACACGCACACACACATCTACACAGAAACACTCACTTATTTTGTGTATTTTAACATTTGACGAGCCCGTTGGATGTGCTCTGTTCTAGGGTTCCCGGGTTCGATTCCCGGCAGAATTAACATTGAAAATTCAACTTTTTAAATTTGGCTTTGGTCTGTATCTGGAAAGTAGTGGCAGGGCGCACTGAGTTTCGCAGTAATTTGGGCAGCCCGTCTGGCGGCAGTATACACTCCCTTACAGAAGACCACCGTGAAAAAACAGCACGTGTGCTGTTTTGCTTCGGTGAGTGAGTAAGGGATGCCAGAACCCATTTTTTATCGATTCCTTATCCTTAATCCAACTGTAGTTGGATTTAGTTAAATTAATAAATTAAACATAATTAAATTTAGGCTTATTAAGCACATAACGTCAAAATTCATGGCGAATGAGACACCATGGAATTACTGACAATATATAGTTTTCTACTCGCAATCACTGGTGATGTTCAGGGATCCATATCCATAGGGATCCATCCAATTTCCATATAAGATTTCCAATTTCTTTTATTACTTATGACATAAACTCAGAAATGGCTATTTATTTTTCTAACTCACACATAGGACACGCCATATGTTCCACATAGGACACACATAGACAATACTTAAAAATACAGAACAGTATTTAATACAGTTGGTTTTATCTGACTGTCGCTTGTTTTTAAATTGTTGCGTTATTTTAAAAATTGCGTGTTTACATCACCATTGATTTAATTGATGAAAATTCACTCGGCTTCAAACTTCTTTTGGCGATGAAGCACCATGCAAGGCGAAGTCACGTCTCTCGTAGGCATTCGTAGTAATCGTAGAGCAACGTAGCAATCGTAGAACGAACGTAGCCCCGCTACAGCACGTTCAAGAAATTGTGCCAAATGTATATATAAGTAGGAGTGTAGTTTAAAGTAAGTAGTGTTGAACAAAAGCCAGCAATAGCTATTCAACAATGGATAAAAACCGGGAGCGTTTACATTAATTACAGCTGCAAAATACACATTTCGTTGTAATCTGACATACGGTCACAAAGAAACGCCAACATTCGGTGCAATTGCCAGTGTGTATATCTTTTTATTATAGTAAACATTAATTGTCATTAAAATTTGCTAAAAATCATGTTTTCGATTAAGCTAGAGTTGTCAGAATGGAAAAAAATTGATTCAACACTCACGCGAAGAAATAAAAAATTTAGCAGTAATTTATGATTGAAGCTCAAAAAGTTACGCGTGCTGTCGTCGTAATGGTCAATTTGACTACTAACTACTACAGTATTTTAGGAAATAATAATACTTTTCTATATTCGAACTATATTTACCTTATACAAAAAAACATGATGGCGAAATTGATTTGAACGCGAAGCACGCGTTTCTTTTTATCGGGAGGAATTTTAATAGTTGAATGTCAATAATAATATACAGATTTTCTGCGATATTTGTGGGGTCTACTGGAGGTAGTTAGGATCAGTGTCGCGATTTAAAGCAAACAGTGATTTAGTCTCGATTTATGTATCGTCCCCACGGAAACGTCCATTGACGTTTGACTCTTTGGAACAATATTTGCACTAAAAACATTTTGAATCGTCTAAGAGGCGAATGAACGGTGGCGCGTAATACTTGCAACTATTTTCTTGCAGTTATCTCTTTCAGATACCAACACGGACCCTCAGGGTTACAAATGTAGCAGAAGACGGTACCCGAAGAAAACTTAGTCTTCTGTTTTAGTAGTAAAATCTAGTACTCATATTTAATTGTTGATATGGTCTAACAAATCTTGTAGCCGAGTTGTGTTTTTGTTTATTTTGGGCTCTACGAATCATTTATTCCGACAATAGTAGACGCTAAATTTTCAAATTTACTTAGCTCTGTGTTGTTGTAAATAGAATTTACTTCCCCATTTCTACTTAATTACGATATAGTACTCATTAGAGCATGAGTGGTGATTAAGTTTATGCGTTACGTCACTTTGTGTGATAAATTACGAAATATATTATACTTTAACGAACGAAACGTTGGCTTCTCAGAATTCTTGAAGAAACGGATCGTCTACGTAAAATTGAAGCAATATAAATTGCTCTTTTTTAAGTAGAATAATTTTTTTTATTAGCGATTTGTAATTCTATGTACAAGAGACGTGTTGATTCGTTATTGTAGATGTAGAATCCATCTTCTTTTTGATGCATGGCTAACAATTTTGATTGAAACCTTCTTCTTGTTTGTTCATTTTGACGTTGGCCTTTCGTAAGGGCCGTGTGCGAACCGCTTAAAGCTATACCAATGCTGCGCTAGTTGCGCCCGCCTGAATTTATAGCTCGCATTTTCCTCCCATACTTCCCGTTTTGTGCACTTAACGGGTCACTACATTACGTTGTTTTTGTTCCACGAATGAATGAAGTGAGCCTATTCAATAATTTATTTTATCGTTCATATCTTGCAGAGCCTACCTTCCAACCTTAAATAGATCATGTTTTCGGATTACTTTACTTTATTAAAATGTTTATATCACGGTGTTTGTTTTAAAAAAATACATAAGCTCATTATTAATATCGAGAATATTATATATTTTGCGCAATATAAATTCTATTTTGAGACATACATTCGTAACTTATTCGTGCTTCATCGAGTGGATCACTTGCTCTAGCGATTAAACATCGGCAGGTGGTCTGATTGTCCACTTGATGGTTGGTTACCGTAGCCAATTAACACAAGCAACGTTATACGTGCTACTACTGCCCTGCAGTCCTTAGTATGATACAGGATAAGGGATATGGCTTTATCCCTTATGCAAGGCGGTAGTTACTGCCGTCCAATGTACTGTCTAATTTATAACTGCCAAAGTTTAACAAAGCTATAGTGGATTATCTTTACTAACACGCAGTTAGGCCATACCTAAACCATACATATATGATTCAAAAACATTTTATTTTATAACCATTTATACTTAAGAACCAAATTCCACATAAAAGTAGTAAAAGTTCTACCAATTTTTACATTTTTTGTCATTAATCTGCAAATTATAAATGTTAAAAAAAATGTAGCTATAAAATTCGCATTACTGTTATAAGTTAATATATCAACAATTAATTATAAAAAAAAATTAAAAAACATTCCTCAAGAAATAATAAATAACACACATTATAATCAACAAATATTTTAATTAGCCCACTTATGTGTTCTAAATATCTTATTTCAATTCGAGTAGATTCTCAAGCATAAAGCATAATGCTAAATTAAACGCCTCTCGGGAAACTGAACAAGCAAACGTGGAATGAGTAATTAAAAATACACGAGAACCGGAGGTTGTCAGACGAGCGTTTCAAACGCGCCTATTAAAAAAAACTGTTTGGGCGTGTTTTTTTTTTTCATTTCACACACTAAATTTAATCAAGATGTAAATTAAATACATAAATATTTGGCTTCATTCTTGTTATCTGAGTAATATATTTAAATTCAGGTGAAGTAATATCTAAGTGGATACAACTTCAACTGTAGGAACTGCTATTATGCAAACCAAAATGACAAGAGTGTGAATAAAAAAATAATAAGAAGAGACGCAGTCAATCCTTTGCAGGTTTCCTGATCTTTTATGTGTTTTTAAGGTGATAAAATTAATAATGAACTAAAGTGACATGGTACAGTATTTCTATCAAAAACTTCACAATGTTAAACCAACTTTTTTATAATTAACTTTGGTTCATCCTTTTAAATTTAGATCATAGATAATTTAGATCAATTTATTTCTCTTAAAATTTGTGACAGTCTAACCTAAATTAGAGACCGGGGTTTAATGTTGTAGTGAATAAATAATTCGTAAATTAAAATGTAACTAAATCTCACATACAAGTCAAACGTGCTGACAAACTCTAGTAAATATTAGCCACTTCAATTACTTACCTAATTATACATTTAATATCTATTCCTTTGTAATAACTTACCTTGTCGAAATGCCTCTAATTCGGACCAAGCGCTTTAAAACATCTTTTGTGATGCGCACTGCTAAGGATTGGAACTCCCTGCCGGCGTCTGTATTTCCGATCTCATATAACCCAAATCTTTTCAAGGTTCGAGTGAATAGGCATCTTCTGGGTGAGCTCGCTCCATCGTCGGCCTCATCCTTCCTACATGGATAGATGCTGGTCAAGAGCAACCCATCTTTAATGAAAAAAAAAAAACTTATTTCGTATCGATGGTAGCCACGCCACTTCCCGACTAGTGTCAGAGGAAATTGGTCCTTATGTTTACAAAATAGAGTTAACATTTCAATAGAAATTGCATTCCGAAACTTTCAACTTGTTTACAATCTTGTTTACATTTTCTGGTTTGGCGCCAAATATAAATAAGAGAGCAGCCGGGCGAGATGAATTAGTGGTGCGACAAACAGTGATACGAAAGCGACTCTTCGAAGCTTTTGCGAAGTTATCTGCGACAGTGAACCGGCATTAAGGGAATCATTTACGACTTTTGGCAAGTTCTTCGGTTACATCGGACAAGTTTAATGATTTTGGAAGTCATCTTGGTTTGCGAAAATAAATCGTTCGTTTCGCCCTTACACGGCATTTTAACTAACCCCGCAGGTAACAATACAAAGTTTTATAAAATATTTATAGACTGTCAAAGACAGTAAAAACTTCGTCAGCTTGCTACGCTGACGTACTTTGCTGGGTCACATTATTTATTTATACATTTCTTTTATTATTATTATTATTTTATTAAAGATGGGTTTGCTCTTGGCCAGCATCTATCCATGTAGGAAAGATGAGGCCGACGATGGAGCGAGCTCACCCAGAAGATGCCTATTCACTCGAACCTTGAAAAGATTTGGGTTGTATGAGCTCTGAAATCCAGACGCCGACAGGGAGTTCCAATCCTTAGCAGTGCACAGTATAAAAGATGTTTTAAAGCGCTTGGTCCGAATTAGAGGGATTTCGACAAGGTGAGGATGGTAACCAGCCGTACGTCTGCATGCGTTATGATCTTATGCAGCTCCCGAGCACACTCTCCGAAGTACATATTATAGAATACATAAAGACAGGCAACTTTGCGTCTATGTGCCAGGCTCTGCAACATAGTTCTTATTGTTTGACTCGATAAGTCTTTAATAGTATACTTTTTGGCGGTAGCCGTATGCAAATATTGTCTCTGTGTGGAAGTTAATTTTAAAATAGTTATTGCTGGCTTATGAAGTAATTGTCCTTTATTCTTCATTTGAATACCGTAATTATCAAGTGGAATTATTATTGGAAGTAGTGTGATGCGTTTAAGCTGAAAAATAAGTGAGTTAATTTCAAACGTTCTATCGCAATTCGGCAAGATTATTAATGAGTGTAATCTACTTAAACGGAATGAAATAGCTAACAGTTTATCTTGCAAGCGCTTAATACAAAATTCTATGTGGGTCTGTGCTTCAAAATTCTTAAAATGGTGATTTAAATTGTGTACTCACGCGATAAAATATACGATATTGCCTTGTGTACTACCTACATGTCGATTTCATACATAAGACAAAAATATACCTTGCTTATTTTCGAGGTGTTCTTGTAAGACGATTTGGCGAAGCGGCACTCGGACTAAGCTTGCACGTGGGTGGCGCGGGTTCGAGCCCAACGTGATCACCTGAGTTCTTTTTCGATTTTTTCTATCAATTACCCTATCAATAGTTATAAATAACAAGAAATATGAGCACTAAAAACAAAGACTCAGTATGTGCTGGATGTCACACCAATATTTCAGCAAAAAATCGAGAATACCTACAATGTGGAAAATGTGAATGCAAGTATGACTTATTCTGCGCTAATGTGCAAAGTGCACGATATCAACGAATGACGAACGAAAATAAATTGTCCTGGATTTGCCCATCATGCAATGCAAAAATACCTAAGAGTGATAACAGCCTTACACCTATCAGGCACGATCGCTTACAAGATGAACAACCGCAACTCTCGTGCAGTAATGTCACCATCCGAAAGAAAGTGACACCAACACCTGTGACAGACTCGCTCGGGGCCGAATCGTGCGGGGATCCTTCGCTGCCTCCGTGTGATTCGTCCATTATTGATGCTAATATTCTATCCCTTATTAGACAAGAAATCAAATCATCCATTAATGAATCCATAAAAACGATAATAGAATCTATTTTTCCTAGAGAGTTCGAATCGCTACGCAACGAGTTACTTATACTAAAAGACTTGAAAAGTACAATGGAGTACCTAAGCGCTGACTATGACCGCATCCAAAACGAACTTAAGAACTCCAAAGAGACAATTGCGGTTCTGAAACACGACAACATCAATTTGCTGACTACAGTTAACGACCTCTCCTCAAGGCTGAATCTGCTTGAACTCCATACACGCGAAAACAACATAGAAATAAACGGTATTCCTGAGAATAAATCCGAAAAATTGCCTCTCATTCTAAATCAACTTTGCAATGCCGTGTCGTATCCTATCGAAAATAATGAGATCATATCCAGCACGAGGGTAAGAAAAATGGATGATAAGTCCAACAGACCTAGGACTGTCATATATAGATTGAGGTGTACAAGTGCCAGAGATGGCATCATTGCTGCGGTCTCCGAATTTAACAGGAAATCCTCAAATAATAGATTAAATTCATCTCACTTGGGTTACGGAGGCAATAAAAGCCACATTTTTGTCTCTGAACATCTGTCGCCGTACTACAAAACCCTCCATGCAAAAACGCGTGCTTTGGCTAAAGACAAGGGCATCAAATACGTGTGGATAAGGAACGGTCGAATTCTAATAAGAAGGGATGATAAATCTCCAGCAATCCACATAAAAAACTACGACGTGTTAAAAAAATTTGAGTCTGTGCACCAGTAACTCCCCACGTTTAACTAAACTTGACCCTAACATTACTAGTAACATTCAGGGTATACTATCAAAACTTTAGAGGAATGAAGACAAAGTTGCAGGACATTAAATTAAACACTCTGCAACATGATTACGACATAATTGTTGCCACTGAGACCTGGTTAGACGACAACATAAAGGATAGCGAGCTCTTCAACGACGCGTACATCATCTATAGGCGAGACCGCAATTCAACTTATCTTTCGGGTAGGGCTGGTGGCGGAGTGCTCATTGCCGTATCGAGGGAACTGGCATCGAGGCGTTTGAATGATTTTGAAAGCAACTGCGAGGATCTTTGGGTGGCATTGAAGATGCCTGTTGACGGTAGGGTAAAGGATATCCTACTCTGCGCATTGTACATCCCGCCACCGGTGACGTCACATGCTCTTGATGCCATGTTGGATAATATAACTTCGGTTATGTGCTCGCATGTCACTGAAACAATTATCTTTGGTGATTTCAACCTGGGATTCATAAATTGGAATACAAATGGTAACTCTCCCCAATTGTCCCCTAGTAATTATAATAATACTTTGGGATTTTCTCTAGTTGACTTCTTGTCACACAACAATCTTAATCAGTTTAATAATATTAAGAACTGTAACGATAGGATTTTAGATCTAGTAATAAGTAATTTCCCTAATTTAACTATAAGTAATATTGATAATGACGCAATAAGTAGGCTGGATAAACATCACCCCGCTTTGGAAATGGTAATACAACTTGATCCAGTTGTTTCTCTTAAAAGGAACTGTTACGCCAACTACAATTTTCGCAAAGCCGATTACAATCTAATAAATAAAGAACTTCTTGCACTTGATTGGAGGGAGGAATTACACTGTCTGGGTAACGTTAACGATATGGTTTCGGAATTTTACAGAATTATTAATAATCTAATTAAAAAGTACGTGCCTCTCCACCGAAGTACTCACATAAAACGCAAGGTACCTGCCTGGTTTACTTTCGCTTTGCTGAGGCTGGTGTCGGAAAAAGAAAAACTAAGAAAGAAAGTCAAACTCTATAATAATCCTAGAGATGTATTTGAACTTAAACTAGCAAAAAAACGTGTAAACGCTCTTATGAGATCGTGTTACACAAATTACATAACATCCATTGAATCAGAGTTGCCCAAAAATCCACGAAAATTCTGGTCCTACATCAATCAGCAGCGTAGGGACTCCACGGACTTGCCTAGCTGTGTGAGTTTGGACGATAAAACTGCCTCCTCTGGTGAGGATATTTGCAATTTATTTGCCGAAAGATTCTCCTCGGTTTATAACAGTAATACTTCTGATGAGATAGTGACTGGTAGAGACCTTTTTCCGCAGCTTTCACTCGGTTCAATTGAAGTGGATGAAAGAACTATCTCCAAGATTTTGCGTTCGTTGGATGTACACAGGGGTCCGGGGCCGGACGGAATAACACCGTACTTTGTAAAAATGACTGGTAAAGCTCTTGCTTTGCCCTTAACAATTATCTTCAATAGGTCGTTGCAGTCTTCAGTCTTCCCCGACTTGTGGAAGGTTGCCAATATAGTACCAATCTATAAAAAAGGTGATAAAAACAATGTCCAAAACTACCGACCTATTTCAATATTAAATGTGCTTTCCAAGGTTTTGGAGCGTGTTGTGCACCCGGTGTTCAGTTCTTATTGTAATAATTTTATTACAACTAAGCAGCATGGATTCTGTAGTGGAAGGTCCACGACGTCAAATCTTATAAGCTACACTTCTTATATAGCAAAATTTGTGGACCGGGGAGGTCAGGTGGACTCTATTTACACTGATTTTTCCAGCGCCTTTGATAAGGTAAATCATAATTTTCTTATTCGAAAACTACAAAATTATGGTGTGCATGGCAGTCTTCTGGATTGGTTCCGGTCATACCTCCAAAACAGGTCACAGAGGGTTACAGCTCATGGTTTTGCTTCCAAACCGTATATCGCCACTTCCGGAGTACCTCAGGGCTCCCATCTGGGTCCGGCGCTCTTTCTGGTGTTTATTAACGACCTTACTGATTGTTTGCAACATACTCACTGTGCTTTATTCGCTGATGACTGTAAATTATATAGAGTAGTTGAGAGTATTGATGACTCCAGACTGATTCAGGAAGATCTGGATTCAGTTCTCCTTTGGTGTACTAGGAATGGGATGGAACTTAGTGTTGGTAAATGCAGTCATATTAAATTTACTAGAAAATCGAATAAAGTGCTATCATCATATTTTATCGGTAACACCCCCCTTTCTGAAGTCCATACGGTGCGAGACCTGGGCGTAATATTGGATACTAAACTTACATTCATTTCTCATATAGACGCATTAGCAAAAAAAGCTTCTCAATTATCGGGCTTCGTAAAACGTAACAGCAGAAATTTTAAGAACGTAAATACGGTGATATGTCTATATAAAACATTAGTTAGGAGTATTATAGAATACGCTTCTCCAATTTGGAATCCTTCGTATCAAGTTCACATGACGAGGTTGGAACGTATTCAACGAAGTTTCACAAGATATCTCACCCACAAAGACAAAAAATGCCCACCTTCTCTGGATTATAATTCAAGATTGTTACACTTTAAACTTCAGTCATTGGAGACTCGACGCAAGATCGCAGATGCAATGACTGTGTACAAAATAGTGAATGGAACTTTTTCGGCACCTGATGTCTTGAGTCTCTTTTCCGTGGCGGTGCCACGTGTTATGCCCAGATGTCCTACAAGCAAGGTATTTTCTTGTGACATAGCACGTACTAACTTAGGCAAATTTTCCCCGGTCAACCGTATGATTTCCCATTTCCATTCGCTCCAAACTGACATAGAAGTGGATATTTTCCATGACAGATTAAGTATTTTTAAGAGAAAGCTCTCAAAGTTGTAAAATAATGATGAATCGATTAATTGACTGACGATATATTTAATTCATAATAATAACAATGATAACGTAATTGTGAGGTGTTATTTTTTGATGTGATTGACATTGTTTTGACTTTTTGGATTCTTAGTTTGATTTTATCGTTGATTGGTGTAATTTATATTGTTTGACATTGCTTGACTTTTGTAATTGATTAGATTTTAAGTGCACACCCTTCTCTTCCAAATTGTTTTTAATATTAATATGTATTTTTGATTGGTATTTGTATGAAATGGTTGACAAAAAAAATTTTTTTTTTTTTTTTTTAAACTCTTAACATAGACAATATGCAATATAAACAGCTGTAGATACCTGTAATTGGCAAGTAAATGTAAATGTGTCTATATATATTTTTCTGTGTGACTTGATGAATTTTTGCTGTGCTGTTGGTATTTCTATCGAATAAAATAAAATAAAATAAAATTAGTGTACCGTCGCCAATAGGCCTCCTAGCTCTGCGATCTTACATAAATGAGATTCTGATTAATAAATTCAAAAATATAAATTTATTAATTTCAGAAATAATATGGCGTCCAAACTTCCGTCTGAAAAGATCGCAGGCATCCAAACAGCTATTCTATGAAGAGCGTACAAAGAACCGCAACTACATTTACGCCAACAAGATGAATGTACCATGGACTTGACCAAAAAAGTCAACAAACACTTGAATCAGCGGGAAAGTGGGTGAGATTGCTTGTTTTGTGAGAGCTTGGTTTTTTTTTTAATAGCACTCTGCTTATGGTCTAATTTTGTTGGTTTCTTTTTGGGATTAAGAGAACTCAATCTGTGTAATGTTTGGTACATACATTAAAAGGATAAACCCTAACCACAATTATTCCCCTATGGCAACTCACCCGTTTCCACTTGTCTGCTTCTTGTTGTCCGATTTAATGGTTCTTTGTTGTCGAATCACCGAATTGTCTTTTTAACTTTTAAAACACCTTTTATCGACACCGATTGTTTTCATTTATTTTTCTAATTTTCAAATTTTTAAATTAAACAACCGACGACGACCGAGTCCGACACTGACAGCGAGTTGCCACATCCTACAGGCTAAATATATATAAAAGATGTACAGAGTAAATTGTGTAGTCTGTAGGTGTGCAACTAACAATGACAGTATACTATTGTCAGTATTGACAGTTCTTCTTTCTTCTTTCTTCCCGATTCTGGCATTACTCTTCCTTTACAAATTGTGATTTTGTTTTTAAAGTTTTATTGTTTTTATTTTATTTTTATGAACGCTGTACTGTTTGTTTAGATATAGTTTGTTTCTATGGGTGAGAATCTTTAATTGGTTATATGTTTTTTAGTTTTAGTTTTTATCTTGTCTTTGTTTAACTGTTGATTCTCCAAATATCAATAAATAAATAAATAAATAAATAAATATATTAAACACAATCAATTAGGGATTTTTGGGATTATCCGTGCTCAATTATTATTATTATTTTTCTTATCTTCTCTTGTGATTAGTATAATTTTTGAACGGATTGAATATTTTAGTAGATTAATTAAGATATGCTTCTATGGGATTAATTGTATCTATATATTATAAACTAGTTTTCGCCCGCGACTTCGTCCGCGGAGTGTCGCGGTGTGGTAACCCCCGGTGACCCTCTATGACATTCCGCAAACCGGGTCTCTCTCGGGTTCATAGTTTCCGAGATCCCGTCGCCGACTTTTTACCAGGTCGAGGTAGCGAGGTCTTTGAATTAATTTCTCGACAACTTTATTCGTACTCCACGACCGGCTAGAGAGGCAAACCCCCCCACGGCTCCTTCCCGGTTAGAAATGTCACTAGATCAGTGAGTCAGTGAGTGGTATTTCGGCTGTATAATTTTGTAATTACATTTAAGAATATGATGGAATGGAATTATTGTATAAAAATCGGAAATGGGTATAAAATACCTGAGGAATGTTTGTGTGAATAATTTGTTTATGTTTGTATTTTGTATCCGTATTTTTATATCTTACTCTCTATTTTAAACTCTGCTTAAATAACTTGAAAGAAGACAACGATTAACATCAACCAATATTTTTTTTAAAATGTGAAAGTCGACAAGGCACGCTGACGGTCTACATGATGGTGGCTACCGTCTTCTAAAAGAGGCTGGTTATTGTTACCAAGCGGGCTGCCCAATTTAAGGTTGCTGAACGCAGTGTGTCCTGCCATTACTGAATTTAAAGTAATTGATTAAGGCTTTTATATTTTTTTAAAAAAGTTTTTCAGTTTTGATTCACCAGTTTTTGCCCACAAAATCAAATATCTCTTACGTGTTATTAAGAAATATTTGCTTCAAGAATTTTAAAATATTTGCTTTAATATTTGCTTTTATGCTATTAAGAAATAGCAAAAAAGGTTAACATTTATTTAACCTTTTTTGCTATTATATTTTTGTAAGGCATTGATTTTTTTTTAATCGATATAATCTATCAGCGTAAGTACTTCTTCTAGGTGAAAGGTACCCTACGTCCTTTCCTTTTTTCGGTTGAGTAGTTAAGGCGTGAAATGCTAACAAACAAATTCACTTTCACATCTATACTAGCTGCTGCCAGCGGCTTCGCCCGCGTTGAAACATAAAAAAATTACGCCTGACTAAATATATGAGCAGTGTAACGCCTAACATCTTTATTGCAGTTATAGCTTAACCAGGCGATAGACGATCCCTCGGGAATAGTACTGTTTTTAAATGAAAGGCACCCTATGTCCTTTCCAGTATCTCTAACAACGTGTATGCAAAATTTCATGACGATCAGTTCAGCAGTTTAGGAGTGAAAAGGTAACAAACCGACAGAGTTACTTTCACATTTATAATATTAGTATGGATCAGTTAGGATCTCATATTTGTGATATCCCACGGATGCGCGAACTTTGCAACAATCTCCCTTGAAAGGTGTACAGGCTTGTTCAAGTGAGCTGTAAACAAATTCCTGCAGGGTCGGCAGCGCACATGTACCATCAAGAGGAGCGTAATATAAAAAAAACTCAATCTCTTATTTTTTACTCACATATTAAGCAAATATATATTTCTTTCTTTCTTTCGTAAGGACTTTTAACAAAATAAAATAAGAAATAATTATTGCGAAAGCAGTTATTTATGAGAATAAAATTGAAATTCGATGTCTATGTGTGCATATGTGGTTTCGAGCAAAGCACGTTTGCTCGACTTATTAGCAACGAATACTCGTCCGCAGTGAGCAATTTCGGCCTAAACCCGCATCCTAATTGAAAATGCAATAACAAAGCATCGCAATCAAGTATTCAGTAATTAACAGCCGTTTCATCCGGTGACAAATGAAGGCAGACCGCCGGATGACAACCGGACGCGTCACTTTGTGCCGGACAAGTGCCGGATTAACCGACACCACGTTGCCAAGACTGAATTATTAATTAAAGGAGAGGAAGTCAAACAGTCACACAATGAACTTGTTGTGTTCACTTAAATTAAGCTCGAGTTCACAAAGACGAGCATTTAATCTCTTATTTCACTGTACGGACGCCATGTGTCATGTGAAGGGAACCTTTGTTGGTCATATATCTTCTTATTCTTATTCAATCATTATTGTTCAAATATTTTTGGGAGGTGTTGAATTTTTTTATTGTAATTTTTTGACGATCCCTCGGGAACAGTACTTTTTTTGGGTGAAAGGTACCCTATGTATCCTTGTATGCAACGTGTATGCAATATTTCGTAAAAAAAAAAACAAACAAACTCACTTTCGAATTAATAATCTTAGGATGGTAATATACGGGACTCCCCATTCATTTAAAGAAATTCTTTGACCAATATTTAGAATGGATTGACAAAGGCTATATTTTACAATAGCTATATAAAAATAACGCCAAATTAACGCTAATTTAACCATAAAAAATGTTTTTGTAGCCTACTCTATGGGAATACTAATAAGTATGAGTTGTAGGTTTCCGGGATGATAGCCCAGGTCTGTTGGAAATTCTTCCAGACCTGGCTCATCATCCCGAAAACCTACAACTCATATGGATACCGGCCGAGAAAACCTACATTCTACTAATACTAATAAGGACTTGTTTACATAATATTTCACACCTATGACCTTTGCACCAAAACGCCTTCTGTAAATACCTACACGAGTGTAGATATTTACAATAAAAGTATATAGTACTTACAGGTGCTTATTATCTAGTACGCTGATTTTTCTATCAACAAGGAATGCAAAGTTTTTGTACATAACCTCAAACAATATTAAACTTAAATAAATCAAAAGAAATAAATTTTAAAATAAGTCAGTTGAAACCCAATAGATCTAAATATAACAGACACGATTCGAAAAGTAACATTTGAACACTAATTCTGCTTTATTTATATAGGTAAATTGTCCTTTTACTAAAATATAAAATAAAAAACATCAAGTTATATAGTTAGAAACATAAGTTGACTTGAAGAAAGTCAAGTTATAAAATAAGAAACATAAGTAAACGACCTCCGTGCTGACTAAAAATACGATATTTTATAAAGTAACAATTTCGTAAGACGAATTAGTTTGAATTTTTCAAAAGTGAAGAGTTGTCTGTCGTCAAAGCACAAATAGATGTCACCGAATGTAATCGAGACTACGTGAAAACTAAATTCAAATACAGTTTCGCAACTGAGAATTCAATTCAAAAGTTTAAACCAACATTGATTGACGTTGACAATCCCAAAATGGCATTGTTCGGGAGTTTTTAAAGAGATTTTTAACTGCATTTTCGGATTTGACTTCGCGATCAATTGTAGTAGTAGGTACTTCAACACAGTAAGGTAAATACAAGCAAGTATTAATTTCAAATAAAATTTTATTTTAAGTACAAAAGAACTAATTTTCAAGTTTCAATTTTTATTGTATTTTTCATTGTAGGTTCTCTATACAACACAATCCTCATATAAGTCTTACATTAAAACATATTTCTTCATAAGAACGTGAGCCAAACTGATGGTAAGTGGCTACCGTTATCTATATGCAGAAGAAAGGATGCAAGTACGCTGCCTATCCTGAAAAGAAAGAAGCAAAATATACATAGTTATTTTTTTTTTCTTTATAGATTTTTTAAATCATTTTCAAATTTCATTATGTAGGTGATGGATTCTCTCTCTATATATCTCTCAGTGCCTCTTCAGTCCTTGGCCGTCAACTCACTGAATCGGTCTCTGTCGAGAGGCTTCTGGATGTAATCGTTACGAAACTAACCTTGACTTCCTTCTTCACCCATCCCACCTCCTTCCTCCACCTTCATCACTATTAACTGAATCAGATATATGTCGTGTACGTGAGCGAGATATTACAAAAAAACGGGAGAAGTGCGAGTTGAACTCGCGTGAAGAGGGTTCCGTGCGATGCTACCTATCCGCACAATATTGAGTGATTTACCATGTTATTTCAAAATGTTAGGTTCAGTAGTTTCGGAGATAAGGGGGGGGGGGGGGGATGGTCGGACAGACGGACACAAGAGTGATCCTATAAGGGTTCCATATACTGACGTACGGAACCCTAAAAATAGGGTCAGAATTAGCAGTTAGTTAGCAATTTAACGAGTTCACCTATAGACGTTCTCTTGGCGTGTTTTAAACGTGGTATTAGATATCTTTAAGTTATGTAGTATAATAATTAATTAGTCACATTATCATACTAATATTATAAGTACGAAAATTTGTATGTTTGTTACTCAGTCACGCAAAAACAACTAAACGTATTTGGATGAAATTTGGCACACAGATAGCTTACGTATTACCCGGGTAAAGATACTTTAAATTCCGTAAAAATGTTAGTTTCCCAAGGAACAGTCTAAAAATAAAAAAATAAATCGGCGCCTGTCATACATTTTCTCAGGTGTTATATTTTTCATTTTTATAACGCAGACGAAGCCGCGGGCACTAGCTAGTAATTAATAAATTAAATCACTTCGAATAAAAGTCTTTTCTTGAAGTGCAAATAATAAAATAGATTGCAAATATTTTTCGTAAATTTTGATGGCTACGTACTTCCACTACAATATTGCAGTTGTACTCAGCATAGGTAGGGACAGTAGAAATGTCGGAATATGTCCCCGACAGACAACGATAACAACACGGTCCAGAATATTTCACAGGATTTCGTTCGGAACTTTTCTGAATATTTCGAACCAACTCGACTGATGTTTGGGACGTGTGCACCAAATTCGTATCACATTTAGACTATAACTTTATGGTAAATAAAAAAAAATGTAACATTTTATTTCAATTTTGATGAACCCGTTGGATGAGTGGTTAGGGTGCTTGCCTTAATGCTCTGTTCTAGGGTTCCCGGGTTCGATTTCCGGCATGAACTTTTCAAAATCCTTTGAAAATGAATGGAATGGAAATGGAAGTTTTCATGAACTTTTCAAAGAAGGCTCTGAACTAAGTTTCGCAGTATACTGAGTTATACTGGTTTGGGCAGCCCGTCTGGCGGCAGTAACCACCCCCTTACGGAAGACCACCGTGAAATAACAACACGTGTGCTGTTGTGCTTCGGTGAGTAAATAAGTGATGCCAGAGCCCATTTTCCTATCCCCTCCTAATCCCTTATCCTTAATTCTACTGTAGTCGTCAGTGGCGTTGCTTGTGTTTTAGGCGACGGTGGCCACCTACCATTAAGTGGACTCTCAGTCTGTGGCCGGACCTTAACATAATAAAAATATATATTATAACCTACATTTATTGACTCAAACAAGTAAATCTATTTTAGACTCTAGTAAAAAAAAAACATATACAACATATAGTAACATATAGAATAATTCTAATTATTTGAGACGCACACAGAAACGATTGACAGTGACATGTGTGTGACGATGACAGGACGACATGAAGTAGGCCAACAGTTTATAAATGGCATGTTCCAAAAACAGTGTTTACATTGGCGGTCTAATGCAGGCAATGCAGGTGTGACCTCGCCAGGGTGTGATTTATGCAGCGATTTGTCATTTGGCCAAACCGCGCAGACTGCTGGTTAAACGCTGTTACAGGCTGCAACGTGGTCAGGCGTTGCGCACACTTGCCTACTTATGTTAACATTTACCTATACATACGTTTTATTTCGACTTCAACGCGCAAACTTTCGCATAGAAAGACCGAGCATGCTACGTAATAAATGCATATTTTGATTTTTATAAATGTTACTATTATCGTTATTAAATTTTTCATCGTTTATTCGTCGCTTATCGCTCTTTCCATTAGTGAAAACCGTATCAAAATCCGTTCAGAGGTTTAAAAAAATTAACGGAGATACAGACAAAGGGGGAATGCGATTATAATTTTATTGTTGTTTGGTGTAATTTATATTGTTTGACATTGTTTGACTTTTGTAATTGATTAGATTTTAAGTGCACGCCCTTCTCTTCCAAATTGTTTTTAATATTAATAATATGTATTTTTAATTGGTATTTGTATGAAATGGTTGACAATTGTAATTTTTTTTTTAAACTCTTAACATAGATAATATGCAACATATACAGCTGTAGATACCTGTAATTGGCAAGTAAATGTAAATGTGTCTATATATATTTTTCTGTGTGACTTGATGAATTTTTGCTGTGCTGTTGGTATTTCTATCGAATAAAATAAAATAAAATAAAATAAAATAAATAAAAATAATTTATTATATGCATATATGTAGATTATTTATCTATCTATACACATAATAAAATCGTAAACGAGTCGTGTCTGTATATTAAATATTTAAAAAAAATATTGTAAACGTTACCGAGATCATAAAAATAGTTTTTAGATTTTTTGTTTGCTTGTGCGTTTGTATACGCTAATCTCAGAACTGATGTATTATAGCTAGCTTCCCGTAACATTCCGTAGTGGCAGGGCACACTGCGTTTCGCAGTCATTTGGGCAGTCCGTCTGGTGGCAGTAACCACCCCCTTACCGAAGACCACCGTGAAATAACAGCACGTGTCCTGTTGTGTTTCGGTGAGTGAGTAAGGGATATTAAGGGATAGAGAAATGGCCAGAACCCATTTCCCTATCCACTCCTAATCCCTTATCCTTAATCCAACTGCAGCGCACTTGCAGCAGCTTTGGCGTTGCTTGTGATTTAGGCGACGGTAGCCACCTACCATCAAGTGGACCGGTTACCCTGTCTGCCGATTTTAACATAAAAAAAAACATTTAGTGAATTGTTTCATTCCAATTGGTATACAAACAAAAAAGTTACGCGCTATACCGAATACCACTCATACGAATTTATACGCTCAGCTCATTTATAATATGTATATAGATCTCGTCATGTTTTTGTTTTTATTTTTTACCTTTTTTTGTGATATTTAAGATTAAAAGTTGTCGTTTGCTAGGGTGCTATAACGAAATTAATAATGCACTTTCTGACATAATGCAATGGTTTAACGTAAATAATCACTTTCTTATTGCTATGAAAACTAAACTTGTTAAAATCAGTACCCCTAATGTTACATATTAAACGACAGTATTAAAAAATTAATTCCTGTGGATTCGAAAATACAAACTACGTAAAAGGCTTAGGTCTGCGGCTTATGTCGTTAAACAGATAAGATGCCTAACGGATGTCAATCCAGCTAGAATAGTCTATTTCATTTACTTTCACAGTATAATGTCTTATGAGATTCTATTTTGGAGTAACGGAGCAGTCATAAATACTATCTTCATCTTGAAAAATAAGAACCACTAGGTCCGCAGTCTTCCCTCCGAGAAAAATTTCAATAAATAAAGATTTTAACTGCTATATGCCAGTATATTTATGAAAATTTTATCTATGCATAAAATGTTAGTCAATTTAATAAAATATGTAAAATCTCAAAATTAGCTTCAAAATTATATTGATTTTACGTAAAACTCGTCTCCTCAAGAAAAGTACTTCTTTTATGGGTCAATGTTTACAATTTTATAAAACACTTCCCTATATAATTAGAGCCTCATTTACAAATAAATTTAAAAGTGTAATCAGAACCAAACTCTGTTCGAAAAGTTATTATAAAATCGCTGATTATTTAAGCGAAAATCAGGGCTGGATTTAAACTATTCTGAGCTCATATTCTATACTCATATTATGTATTGTATATACTCATTATATATACTGATTTATGAATAATAATTTCATGATTCATGATTCATGAATAATAATAGAACTATTTTTTACTATATTTTCAGTATTCCTTTGTAACTTTATAACCTTTTATTAACTATAATAGGCATGATGACGGTATTAAAGAATCAAAGAATAAATGGTTTTGGAGAAAAATATATGTTGAAAGGAGTCTAAAAAATCACTCATTTTTTGTATTAAAATTGAGATTAATAAGATTTTCAATAATAGAAGTATAAATAACTGCAATCGGCCATGTTAACTGAAACACCAATCAGAGCGAATAACGTCACGCCCAGGTAAGTGCCATCATGTTGCTTGACTTTGCTTTGACAGAATGAAAAATCTGATGAGATGTCGGTGACGTCACGGTTCATCAGAGGCGACGCCATGACACCTAAGAGCGTTTTCGTGCGTAATTCAAAATAGATTTAAAAACATTCAATAATTCGCGTTGAAATTTAGTTTTTCGTTTTTTTCGGATATGGTAGACACACGTCTACATTATGGAAGGGAATTTCAAAATCTGTCATCATGCCTATTAATGAATTAATGTAATGACTGCCTTGAATTACAAAAGTTTGTAATTTCTTGAAATAAAATACTTTCAAGATAAGTAAAAAAATGTAAAGACAATTAAAAAAGCATTGCAATGTCAGATTACTAAACAAAGAGAAACGAAACTAACATAGTGTTAGAGCGGGATGCAAAGTATTCACCACCGTCAACTGTCAACGGTACGAAGAACATACGAGGTGTCGGAGCGGGTAATTCTGCTATTAATCAAGCGACCGTGGTCGACGCCATGTGCACTGTTGTGCATCATAAGCCTTCGCTTAGAGGCCACGACACGACTACGACACGGACAGAATTTAACAATTTTGCTTCTTTTATAAATTGTTGGATAAATGTTGTTTTATAATGATGTTGGCCTCTCCCCCTAATACTGTGGGACTATATATAAATTTTTCAAACGCAGGATTCCCCGCGATTGTTTTTAGGGTTCCGTACGTCCGACAATTCCCCCCCCCATCTCCGAAACTACTGGACCTAAAATTTTGAAAAAATAATAATACAGAAATTAGTTTTCTAGGAAAACCTATAAGAAGTGATATTAAAATAACATGGTAAATCACTCAATATTGTGCCGATAGGAAACATCGTACGGAACCCTCTTCACGTGAGTTCAACTCTCACTTGTCCCTTTTTTTTAGTATATAACCTGCCATGAAGGCATACGGTTGTTCATCCAACTGGACTGGTACTGAAGAAAAACACTTTAACTTATCACTCAGTAACATAAAAGTTTAAAGTTATTTAAACTAAATATATAAAAAAAGAATTCGTAAAGGTTACATAAATTTTTCTATTTCCATTCCAATTTCTATTGTAATTTACACTCTGAATCGGAATCTTTCATTTCCAATTCAGAAAAGTTAGTTGTAGACAAGAAAGTTGAATTTGAATTAAAAATCATATTTAATGATCTATTAAATTAATCTTATTTATTTATTAATCTTATTTAATCTTATTTAATAATTTATGTAATTAATTATTTGAATTAATTACATCTGTTATTTATCTGAACAACAAAATTTTGTATGACGCCACTAATTGCTGTCACATTAATTCGTGACATGTAAATATCTTCTAGCTCGTCATTTTTCAAAACACACATGCGTATATCATGTTGGAAATATTAGAGAGAAAAATGTTTTAAACTCGCTTATTTTATGGGTGATATAAACAAACCGGACATCGCATTTATTCTTCATATTATCTGGTGTTTTTATGAAGAAAGTGGAAATAAGGGAATTGGCAATGTTTCCATTTTATACATTTTTTTCCCCCCTATCGTTTGCACTTTTGGGAGGTAGACAATTTCTTTCGCTTCAACGGCTACCTTAATGTAGGTATACTTTTTGACGAGCCCGGTGGTGAGTGGCTAGGGTGCTTGCCTTAACGCTCTATTCTAGGGTTCCCTGGTTTGATTCCCGACAGGATCAATTTTGAAAAATTAACCTTTCAAAGGCTCTCGTCTGGATTTGGAAAGTAGTGGCAGGGCACACTGCGTTTCGCAGTCACTCGGGCAGCCCGTCTGGCGGCAGTAACCACCCCCTTACAGAAGACCACCGTGAAATACTGTTGTGTTTCGATGAGTGAGTAAGGAATGCCAGAGCCCATTTTCCTATCCAATCCCTTATCCTTAATCCTACTGTAGTCGGTAGCGCATTTAAAGCAGCTGTGAGAATAATAGAAAAACATGTGTGAATGAAAAAACATTACAAAGTTTGTAATTCCATTAATAAAACACGTGAAACTTGCAAATATTTACCAAAGTATAATCGTATAATAGTTGGATATGTGTGGACATATGATGGTGATTTATACCACGATTTGCCTTCGAGCCAAACCGACAAATTTACCGCTCATAATGACCTGTTTGCCGATAAATAACTAGCTCAATTCGATCTTTTCATACGAGCGAACGCACCGACTGCCTCAGCTGTACTTGGTATATATAAACTCAATATTTTCCTTTCAAAGTTAAATGAAAACACTCCGTTAATACACTTGACGTCAAATTAAATCTCGATTTCAAAAGTCAATTAACAATTTAGTAAATTATAATAGAAAATTATAATTAACTGTTAAAGTTTAATTACTAGTAGTAAGTCTATACATGTAATAAAATCGTAAACGAGCCGCGTCTGAAAAATTTTTTCAAAAAAACAATTTGTACTTACACATTTTTCTTACGTTGCGGAGGTCAAAAAAAAAATTTTTTTTTAATTTTTGACTGTTTGTGCGTTTATGCACGCGAATCTCAAAAACGGCTTAACCGATTTCAATGCGGTTTTCACTGATGTAGCAAGCTTCCAGTAACATTTAGTGTTTGTTTCTTCCAATCGGTTTATGAACAGGAAAGTTACGCCGTATACCGTATACCACGTGTACGAAGTGTGCTAGTTGCCTACACAAGATACCTATTGCGCAGCTGTTTTAGAAGATAAGAGTGCATATACATATATTCGTCAACAAACTTCATGTAAGTTTGACGACTTATTTAGTTTTAAGGTTTTTGTTATGTATTTTGAATTAAATAAAAAAAAATAAGTTGAGGGCTCAGCTAGTTAGAAATAAAAATAGTTATATCAAAATGAAATTTAAAAAATGTGTAATCACACGGAACAATACTCATAACGAAAATACAATTACCAAAGGCTCGGAATACCGGTTCTAAGAAGAAATTTAATATTTTAAAGAAACAAATATTTACAAGTGAAGATAGATTAAATATATTTTATTCTATGTTTATATAGACTAAATAATCATTATATTTTATATTTTTTTAAATCAATAAAAAAGAACTAATAGTACCTAAATGTGACCTCTCACTCTTAACTTTCAAATTGTATTTTATTATTAATTTGTAATGCAACAACGATAATAATCGACCCCATAATTATAATCTCTATATTTCTTTTTTATATAATTTTAAATTATATAAAAAACTTACGACTGACAAGTTTATATAATCGTTAGGGCTTAAGTTTAGTTTGAGATCTACTAAACTAAAGTAGCCAACAATTACTTCTATTTACAAAGAAACAGATGTTATCGGTTCAACATTTATGTAAATAAGTGTTTGTTGAAAGGGTCATTGGATGTCGCCAGTATCGGTGTGTTTTACAAATAATAAGAATTGTCTGAAGTATTTATTTAGTTTTCTATACGCGGTAGAACAATGTAACATTGTGTGTATGTGCGTTGTATTATTGGTTTTTATGAATTTATGTAAATACATAAAAAAACAATCAGATGTAAGAAAAATAGCACAGGTATTAGTGCTTTTTTGTAAATATGTTACAAATATTCAATATAAAAAAGTAAATTTAACCCTTAGATTGTTTGTGGGCCATAATTATACAACACTATAACTAAAACTAAGAAGTCAAAAATTAAATACCTCATTGTTATAAATTGTTTATTTTATTAAAATAAAGATTAATAAAATTAAAACAACCCGTAGAAAGTGTGCATTGTGCATTCTTGTTGTCAACAAGGATGCACTTATATGTTAGCTGCACGTTAGAGTGGGACGAGCAGGTTTGTTGTATTTTAGTGTTAAAGTTGTATCACTTTTTACTTTTGTCTGTATTTGTAACAAAAATTCTGTTTATATTTCTGCCATTGAAGACAACTCAGGTGTACGCTAGAAACTTAATTGAGTTTATAGTACACCTAAACTGTGTACCGCCCAATGTATTTTTTCTTTGTGTAAATAAATAAAATAATAATAATAACATAATTATGATCATAGCTCATTATAATTATAACAATGTAAGAGGAGTGACCGCAGTTTGCACTCGACGTGAATGATGACGGAAAGTCCATTGTGTTAACTCACGTTGACGTATTTTATTACACAAATAATGTGCCGTATATTAAATAGTAGGTTTGTTCAAATATTTTTGACAGGCGTTGAATTTTTTATTTCTATTTTTAGATGATCTCTCGTGACTACGACCTTTTTTGGATTAAAGGTACCCTATGTCCTTATTGCCCTCTGACAAAATTTCACAATTATTGGGCTCGAAAGCTTAAAAAACAAACAAACTCATTTTCATGTTTATAATATGTTTTAGAATTTTTAGAATTACACCACATCCCAAACAAAAAATATCTTACAACTAAATGTAGCCTAGTTTTCTTTTAAAATACAAATTTTATTTCGAATTTTAAAACAAAGAAACAAGAAGAAAACAATTTTTTATGTTGAAAGGCTGACGGTCCACTTGATGGTAGATGGCTACAGTCGCCTATAAGCGCCTACAAGCAACGCCAAAGTTGCTGCAAGTGCGCTGAAAACACAAACACATGGACACTTGTATACTTAAATAGTGTCCAAAATTGTTAGAATCACCTAAGCGTTTATCAGATTAGTTTGAAAGCATTTATATTTTAATAAACTTATTCAAAAATATTCAGAAACTTATTTAATGAAATTTTAAATTATTTACAAATTACATAACATCATATCTTGTTGGGGTCTACTCAGGGTTTACAGCATGCTGGCTGATTACCTGGTTGAGTAGCAAAGCCAATTTGATGGTTCAAAATCGCCAGAGATGTCGATCAAGTGTTTTGCCATAAAGTGAACATTTTAAGCGCGTTGAAACATCATGGGCCCAAAGATGACACTCTCTCTTATGGACAAAACTTAACTCTGTGTATATTCTGGAAGAATAGTGATGCAAATTTGTCTTTATTCTAAATGAAAATATGTGCTGTTAAAATTCGCATATTGTATATACGGGGATATATGTAAATAATATACGCTTAGAGCCATATACACTTGTCTTGTAAAAGGTCATTAAAATGAATTACGTGGCGGTTTACAAGAGCAGCGCTTATTGTTCTCTTCGCGTACATTTTGTACACTCAGGGAAACTGACAATATTCATAAAAAAATTAATTATTCCTTAAAAATATATTAGCGAAAGAAAATTAACGAACTAATTTCATCAAAAGTTTATAAAACTTATAAATTTAAATTAATTTTCAACAAAAAAATCAATAGTCAATCTGTTAGATTGAAAGGAGATATAGGGGTCCTTCGATTTGTCTGCAAAAACGTTGTGATCTAGATAATTAATGGCCTAACTAAGATATTTCTATGAATAATGTCAAAGATATAATATTCAAAGTGCTTAATCTTATATTAAATTATTACAAATTGTAATAATATTCGTTTTTATGTAAAGATATAAATAATTTACATCTAAAACTAAATAAAATCTAAAAAATATGTAAAAAATTGGGCGCCCGCGGCATGGTGCTGAGGATGCTGGCAGCATTTCCTCGCTGTATTGCAATGCCAGTGCCTTGCGCGAGGAAGCTGCCAGTGGTGTCGGTAAGCCTTTTATGTAATACACCTTAAATTATATCTTTTTTATGTACAGGCTGACGCTCCACTTGATGGTAGGTGGCTATCGTCGCCTATTAACACAAACAAAGCCACATATGCTGCAAGTGCGCTGTCAACCATACTAGGATTAAGGATATGGGAAACGGATGGGCTCTGGCATCCCTTACCCACTCACCGAAACACAATAACACACATTGTTATTTCATCTAAGGGGATGGTTGTCCAAATGGCTGCTAAACACAGTGTGCAATGCCACTACTTGCAAGATCCAGACCAGAGCCAACTTTGAAAAGTTTGTTTCAAAGTTGTTCAAGTTGAACCGGGGATCCCTGACAAGGCAAGTAACTTAACCACTCGACTAATGGGCTTGTCAAAATAATAAAGTTTAATTAATAATACAAGTATGTGTTGCCAGTGATGAAATGAGAGGATCGGGTAAGATAGCTCTACAAGGACAGGGCTATGCTTCGGATTACTTTGCGAATCAGAAATGAGGAGATCCTTGGACAAAAACAGGCGGTTGAGTAAGTTAAATTGGGATCGTAATACATCCATCCACAAGATGGAGATTGGACATATAACCTAACAAAGGCTGCTTTGGATTCTCACTCGAGGGAGTCTTTTGCGGGAGGCCTATATTCAGCAGTTGATGACCTATGGTAATATTAATAACATGTATTATATATTTTGCGAAATAGTTAAATTACAATTTCAAATTTGGCTCTGGTCTGGAGCTGGAAAGTAGTGGCGGGGCACATTGCATTTCGCAGTCATTTGGGCAGCCCGTCTGGCGGCAGTAACCACCCCTTTACAGAATACCACCGTGAAATAACTGCACGTGTGCTGTTGTGTTTCGGTGAGTGAGTAAGGAATGCCAGAGCCTATTTCCTTATTCCCTCCTAAATCCTTACTATTAATCCTACTGTAGTCGGCAGCGCACTTGCAGCAGCTTTGACGTTGCTTGTGTTATAGGCGACGGTAGCCACCTACCATCAAGAGGACCGTCAGCCTGTCTGCCGACCTTAAAATAAAATAAAACATATAATTTAAGATAACTATACTG
This sequence comes from Bembecia ichneumoniformis, assembly GCA_910589475.2. Lineage (NCBI taxonomy): Eukaryota > Metazoa > Arthropoda > Insecta > Lepidoptera > Sesiidae > Bembecia > Bembecia ichneumoniformis. The sequence goes on along the minus strand of OU342537.1, from coordinate 803,348 downwards.
CATTAAATTCTATGCAACTGTCCTATAAAAGCTGTTTTTATACCACTTACTGTTTTAAATATCATCAGATTAGATATAAATTTAGACACACTGAATTAAGACTAATATAAATAATTACATGTTACTTTCCTCGAGTGTACATCTACATATGAATGCTCTCTGGATTAAGGCTAGATCCAGGTTAGACCGGGTTTATACTATGCGTAAATTACATGACTCAGGCTGATTTATATGCAAAGTTGTAAATGTAGCTGCATTTCATAGAATCCATTGCAATAGTAAAAATACAACAACAATTTTAGTATTTTGAAAGTATTCCATTTTACTAAACTTTTTGTATATCACCATGACATTATGTGAACCATAATATTTAAGACAGAACACAAAAAACAACCGTGAAATAATAGCTATCTACTATGGTTACCATCGCACTTAACTTGCAGCACATGTGGCGTAGCTTGTGTTATAGGCGACGGTAACCACTGACCATCAAGTAACCCGTCAATCTGTTTGACGAACTACACAAAAAAAACAAATTATTCATTTACTAACACAATTAGTTACATTGACGAGCCCCTTTCAGCAGCGCACTTGCAGCAGCTTTGGCGTTGCTTGTGTTATAGGCGACGGTAGCCACCTACCATCAAATGGACCGTCAGCCTGTCTGCCACTAAGTAAAAAAAGCTATTTGGAATGAAACAAACACTAAATGATATGGGAAGCTACAATACATCAGTGAAAACCACATTCAAAACGATTGAGCCGTTTCTGAGAATAGCGTGCACAGACAAAAATTCTAGAAACCATTTTTTTGACCTCGGTAACATAAGTAAAACGTGTATAAATTGTTTTTTTGAAAAAAAAAATATTTAACTGCTCGTTCACGATTGTTTTATAAAACATATTAAATATTTGACTTCATCCGATTTTATCGTTGATAGCTGCGCGTTGTGTCAGTCTGGAATATTTATAAAAAAAAATCTCCCGTGATAAAACAGTGCAGGTTGTGCAGTAAAAATTAAATATGGCCAACCAATAAAATGGAGAGAGCACTTACGACCGCGCCGTATCGCGCACTACGAACGTATAACGCCTCGAAAAAAGACGGTTTAACTGCCAATATCACTGTCATTTGTCTAAAGCGAGCTTGCTATCCGAAAATAGATCTTACACGTATGAAATTACGAGTCAATTCTCTGTTGTTACGCGACGGTATTTCGTGATCGAGTTCAACTGAAAAATATTACATTGCAGCAATAACCGACCCGACACTGGCGCGAACTCTTCGTGTATCACTTTTGGGCCCTGATTGCGTTAGATAATAAAATTAACTGTATTGTTTTTGCATGTAAATACGGGATTGTCAACAAGGCTTTGAAATAAAGTTCATATTTAAGCTGCATATTTTTTTCTCATGGTTAATAATTTCAATTATAAAAACTAGCTAAGCCCGCAATTTTACGCCTGGTATTCGGTATAGCGCATAACTATTTGTTTGTAAACCGATTGGAATGAAACGAACACTAAATGTTACGGGAAGCTTGCTACATAACATCAGTGAAAACCGCATTCAAATCGGTTAAGCCGTTTCTGAGATTAGCGTGCACAAATGCATAGACAAACAAACAAAAATTCTAAAACCTATTTTTTGGCCTCGGTAACATAAATACAACGTGTACAAGTTGTTTTTTGAAAAAATATTTAATGTACAGACAGGTTGTAACCGCGAAACCTCTGCGGGGCGTTAGGGCTCCGCAGGCGTTCCAACCCTTACTCACCGACCGAAACTCAGGGGTAGAAACTACACGAGACCAGTGTTCACTCAAGGTCGCCAACTACTTGAGGGTGGACTTAGACAAAGGAAAGCCAAGTTCAATCACACAACACTTTAATCTAAGAAAATTTACACACAATTACTAATATACTTAAATATAAGCAAAAAGAAAGCAATTTTAAAGTTAACAGTCCTGATTTTCCTCGCTGAAGACGGGGATGCTCTTAAACACTCACTTGTAAACACAAAGAAGCACACAAACCACGCCGAAGTGATGTCACGTGGCCTGGTGGCTCGGCGAAGGGAGATGTCGATAGGGGATGTCAACAAGTGGATGTCGTCGCCTCCGACTGCGACGCAGCTATAGTCCAAACCAGTGGTGGCTTGGACTGCAGGAAGGCGAGACCGACCCAGGAGCCGCAGGATAAATCGCACGCACGTGTGCGGATGGCCCGATTCTCTCTCTAATTGATCTGGCACTTGCCAAATACTTCTACAGTCGACTGGGGATACTAAATATCTGCGACCTACCGGCTAAGAAGCCATAAAGATATTTAAAACGACCGTGTGATGAGTGAAGCACTAATGCGGATCGTCAAATTTCGGAGAATCTAAAGTCCCTCGAGCTCCTCTGCTCTCAAACGCCCGGTGCCAAGCGCCCGCGTGGCCGCTGCCACGTCCCTCCATAGCTCGGCCGGAAGTCCTATCTCTTCCGATGGCCGACATAAAAATTGACCAATCCCATTGTCTCATTGTTCGTGCATCGGTCTAATCCTTCTTCGTCGAGCCGACATCGATAGATGTCACTTCATATTGGTGCGTCGGGACCGCAATCGTGCGCCCGTCCGCAACATCTTGAGGTAGTTATACCGTCATATGGTAGATGGCGGTTATAATCATAATCGATTTGAAATTTATTACTTACCAATTAATATTAATTTATCTAAACGTGCCAAAAATTAACGTTACAAGGTTACAACCGTATATGTATTAGTTTACGTATAATAAATAATTAAAAGCACCAAATGGAGTGAATTACAATAACGAAAGTTTTTAAAGACGATTTGTAGAACCAATTAAAAACCTTTTTTTACTTAGTGATAAGTTATCACTAAGTATTCGTAAAGCACACACATATTAAGCAGTTCAATATTAGTATATTTAAGAAGCGAGTTAAAAAACTATTAGTTGATAAATGTTACTATGATTTAAAAGATTATATGTCTGATAAATTGGTGGATAGTGATTGATTATTATACTTATATACTTATATTGTTATGTATAATCAAAATATTTGCACACCCCAAAGGGTAGAATGTAGCGAGCCTTATATGTACATTATAAAACCATTGTTGTAATTACCTATATTCAGCAAATAAATAAATGATTATAATTATTATTATGATTATGATTTTATACATTTATTGATACTTTTATTTCTTAAATACATTTAAGACAGTTATTAATTTTAAATTAACGACAAGAAGTCAGATTATTAAGTAATTGAAAATTCGATATTTCCAATTTGACGTCGATATAGTTAAAATTATTTTCTTACGACCTAATTAATATATTTCATTTTATTTTTTTCAAGAAAAACCTACAGTGACTGTTTGTCCTTATTAATTCTTAATATTAAGTAATTAATTTAAACAGCATCAATATGTTGCCGTAAATTGAATCTATATTAAATTAAAATCTGACGAAAGAAGTCTAACAAATTTAATACATTTTAATGAAGTTATAATAATTGAGAGTCATTGAAAGGGAGCGTAGGGCCACAGTATATTAATTTTCATATAATATACTGTGGCAAGGCGTTGGTTGCCAGATGCAATATGTTGGCCCGCATATGCGCACGTTGTAAAGTAACTCTAGCATGAGTTTACAATACTACACTCGCTAGCGAGAGCGTAAAAAAATTATATGGAAAATTGACAATTTGACATTGACAGTTCACTATTTTCCATACAAAAGATTTACGTTCTCGCTAGCGAGTGTAGTATCGTAAACTCATGCTAGAGCCACCGAACAGAGGCTCTAGTATGAGTTTACGATACTACACCAATACTACACTCGCTAGCGAGAACGTAAAACTTTTGTATTAGTCCAGTCGACAGGTAGTTTCAGATAGAAAAAGGTCGGAACTTAATGAAACTTGGAGATGTTGTTCAGGGATAGTTAATTAACATTTTGTCAAGTTTTGGACCTTGAGGACCCTGTGGAAAAAGAGGAGGGGGGGGAGAACTGCAAAAATCTCGATCTTTCGTCAGTTTTTCGTCAATAACTTTTTTTCCTTACATCCTACGGCAAAAGCGTTTGTGAACATTTTGTAGTACGTTAAATTACCTACAATTTTGACTATTCAAATATGTCTGTATGTTAATTGTTTATTGAGATATGACGCTTCGAAGAAAATATCATTTTTCAAAATTCGCTAAAAATACCCCTCCCTCCGCACTTCGCTAAAAATACCACTCTCTCCGCACTTACCAGCAAGTACAAGTGTGGTTAGGTAATGAACTTCTCCCATCAGTTTGGGGCTGGAGCCTAACCACACGAGGGGTACTACCAATCCCCACAACCAAAAATGCTGCGCCAGATAACATCCTCCAAATTGTTTCCTGCAAGTGCAACAAAGGCTGTAGCACCGGAGCTTGCAGCTGCAAGAAAGCAGGTCTTAGATGCTCAGCAATGTGCAAGTACTGCACAGGCCACTCCTGCGAAAACGCCCCCGAACTGATTTGAACGAAGACTCATCAGACGTAATCGACGAATACGATGACGGCGAGGACGTCCTTAACAGCCTGATCGCTCAGGAGGACGACGAGCTGTTAGAAGCAGTACCAACGGCTAAGAAATTCCGACAGGAACTGTAATGAGTACAAATGAGCACCTTTCAACAAAAATATCTCTGTTGCCTATAATGTATGCTTTGTGAATACATTAATTTTGTTAATTACATTAATTTTGTTCTCGAAAGGACTACGTCTTTTTTTTACCTGCCCTGGAATAATTATGTAGTGGGGGAAGGGGGAGCGGGAGGGGACGGGAATATCGATCTAAAAAGTAACGAATATCAATACCAACATGATATATGGTTAACTTTCATCAGAGAAGAAAATTAGGTTTTGAAAATTGGGGTTGGGTGGGGAAGGGGGGGGTCCATAATTAGATATTGTAACAAGGGACCATAATTAAAACAATTATCTATTTTTAAAATAAGAAATAGGGTAAGTTTCTGCTTTTTTGGGTCATTTTAGCGAATTTTGAAGGAGTGGCCTGTGCAGTGTGCAGTACTTGCACATTGCTGAGCATCTAAGACCTGCTTTCTTGCAGCTGCAAGCTCCGGTGCTACAGCCTTTGTTGCACTTGCAGGAAACAATTTGGAGGATGTTATCTGGCGCAGCATTTTTGGTTGTGGGGATTGGTAGTACCCCTCGTGTGGTTAGGCTCCAGCCCCAAACTGATGGGAGAAGTTCATTACCTAACCACACTTGTACTTGCTGGTAAGTGCGGAGGGAGTGGTATTTTTAGCGAAGTGCGGAGGGAGGGGTATTTTTAGCGAATTTTGAAAAATGATATTTTCTTCGAAGCGTCATATCTCAATAAATAATTAACATACAGACATATTTGAATAGTCAAAATTGTAGGTAATTTAACGTACTACAAAATGTTCACAAACGCTTTTGCCGTAGGATGTAAGGAAAAAAAGTTATTGACAAAAAACTGACGAAAGATCGAGATTTTTGCAGTTCTCCCCCCCCCCTCCTCTTTTTCCACAGGGTCCTCAAGGTCCAAAACTTGACAAAATGTTAATTAACTATCCCTGAACAACATCTCCAAGTTTCATTAAGTTCCGACCTTTTTCCACCCAAACCCACTTTTTGCGACTTGTCGACCGGCCTATATGGGAAATCGTCAATGTCAAATTATCAATTTTCCATATAAATGTTTTACGCTCTCGCTAGCGAGTGTAGTATCGTAAACTCATGCTAGGGCCACAGAAAGCGTACTGTCAGTTGGGACTGATGCGACACTGTAGCGCATCGTAAATGTTCGCGTTTTAAAAATCGCACAATAGATGGTGCAAAACAGAAGCATCTCTGTACGAATATACGTATAAATCCAACCTCGACCTACGGCCCTTGTGTCACTAGTAGGCCTAAATAATCCTATGATTTATTCAGTAAAAAAATTCAATAAAGTAAAAAATTACTTACCTATTGAAATACCGATCCCTAAAACAAATAAAACTGACATTAATTAACGGTAAATCTGATTTGATTATTCGGGTTATACGATTAAGGTCTCATTTGTAATGCTTTAATTGAATTTGTGTTCGTCTAACTAAGAGATGGGTACAAAGATACACACATTAATTTGTGTGTCAATTCGAGTGTGCCAATACAGGGCTTACCGAAACATTATTTCGCTTCGGTACACGTAATTATTGTGGCAATAATCATTTTGGCTGTTACACGAAAACTACGAACTTTACTGTTTGTGAATTTCCCTAGGAGTTATAACGCAATATTGAAGTTCCATAGATTCAATAGACTCGAAAAATGCTAAACTAGTTCGGAAAAGGCGATTCCATACATTAGTGATAAAGCGTCTATACCGCCTAGAACAGCTTCTTATACAAATTCAAGATTACACCAATTTTTATATATAAGTGTCGTCTTGTTTAATAACTTATTGATATCCTATTGTAACATGATCCTGTTGCTGTAAAAATTTAGATTAAATAATTTTGAAAAAAGTAGATAATTTTAATATCTATCTCTTGATGTTAACCTTAAACTGCTTAAAGAGAGATCAAAATTTCTTTCTTTATTTTAATTTATTTAAAGAAATAATAAACAATTTTTAATTGGTGTTAAAACTTACGATGGAAATAACTTATTATTGTTCTGCCGACAAGACTTATTATTGTTATTATTTATTTACTGAAGAACATTATTTTGGAAAGTTATCAAAATTCAAACAAAATAAACTCAATTAAATACAGAAAATTTCAAGATAACCTACGAGTATCATAAAATCGTTTGTCCTGACTGACTATCAAGGCACAGTCAAAACTACTAAGTCTAGAAAACTGATATTTAGAATAAAGGTTTATTTTATAATTTACGTATCCGATTTTTGAAAATTTTAACTCCACTCGAATCCGAGAGCAGGCCGCTAGTAAAATATATCAGAATTTAAAACGATTCTAAATTTCTTTTCAAATAAGTTCGTAGTTTTTGTACACAAACAAAATATTCGTTATCCTCAATAGGTTGTGATGTTTGTTATAATTAATACTTCGGCATCGTTTCACTAATATCTGTGCTCATATAAAGACTAAATTACCGTTAAGAATAACTCTACCTATTTGCAGATCTATTTCCTCGTTCAATTTTATCTTTATGGGTTGAATTATAATAAATGTCACAGCAAATAAGTAATTCTATATATCAAAAAATCTGTTGACTTCACGATATGAAAAAAAAATTAATTAATTAAAAGGATTGTGAATGAAAAATATGTCCATGAAATATAATATCTTATTTCTTCGTGTGTATACCAATAAACCAATAAAAAATGTAAATATTCTGTAATGAATATGAGCAATTTACAATCTCTTAATTTTTGACGAGCCCATTGGATGAGTATGGTTAGGGTGCTTGCCTTAACGCTCTGCCTTAACGTTCGATTCCCGGCAGGGTCAACTTTGAAATATGAACTTTTCAAATTTGTCTCTGGTGTGGATCTGGAAAGTAGTGGCAGGGCACACTGCGTTTCGCAGTCATTGGGGCAGCCCGTCTGGCGGCAGTAACCACCCCCTTACAGAAGACCACCGTGAAATAACAGTAGTGCTGTTGTGTTTCGGTGAGTGAAGTAAGGGATGCCAGAGCCCATTTCCCTATCCCTTTCCAATTCCTTATCCTTAATCCTATTGTAGTCGGCAGCGCACTTGCAGCAGCTTTGGCGTTGCTTGTGTTATAGGCGATGGTAGCCACCTACCATCAAGTGGACCGTCAGCCTGTCTGCCGTTTCCTGTCGGAATAATTCAAACGTCTACGATTCGTAGAGCCTAAAATAAACAAACACACAACTCTGCTACCAGATTTTTTAGGCCAAATCAACCATTAAATATACGTATAAATTGCTACTAAAACAAAAAATCACCAAAATTTCTTGGCGTACCGTCTTCTGCTACATTTCTAATCTTGAGGGCCCTCGTTGGTATCTGAAAGAGCTGCAAGAGAAGAAGTGTTACGCGTTCACCTCTCAGACGATTCAAAAGGTCTTTAGTGCTAATATTGTCCCAAAAAACTCAAACTGCTGCCATTCCAAGTTTCCGTCGTCAACTGTCAACTGTCGATCTGTAACTGTTGCACGTCGTAAAATAATTCTAAATTAGTGTCAAAACCGAGTGCGAAAAGTTTTAACTGTGCTTATCATCATCACTAGCGATCAATACACGGGAAGAGTTTATATTGGACGGCCGAGGTGCAGGAATAAAGCGTTTTCACGTTGAAGTGTCGTCGTTTGGGAAGATTGGAACATAAATTTATTTTCACTTTGATTGCAGTGGTGGGTAGGTACCAAAAATAACAATAATCTGATATACCCCAGACTAGAGAAACACGTTCCGATAGTGTTACCATCGTAAAGTTGGTACTGCCAACTCTAAATTAGTGTTGCCACCTAGAAGCTTGTATTGCCAGCTTAAATTTAGTATTGCCATTCAAAACCAATATTGATGATTGGTGTGATTTTCCTTCGTTGATTTGGCTACTCCTAAACGCCTAGTACTTTATACAAGCTTAACAGTGAGACCCACAATGCCGCTTAAGCGAACTCCACCCGGTACCCCCAGCTCCGAAAATGCAGACGCGGCGCGCCCAGCCACCGCCACCGCCGCTTCAGGCCATTTAAAAGAGTCGCGGACAGACTCTGCACCTAATTTGACTGGTCTGGATAGTGGAAATATAACATTAAGACGTAAGCGAGAGGACAGCTCTGGTCTGAACAGTTTTAAGGAAGAAATAAAAGGTATGCTGACTAAATTTGCTGACCAATACAACAATAAATTTTCGTCTCTTCAGGCAACTATAAATGAAATTCTGAACCAAAATAAGGAAATCAAAGAATCAATTACTCTGATATCTGAGAAATATGATGAGATGAAGACTAAATGTGATTCCCTCGAGAAACAAAGAAAAGAAGATAGAATATATATATATATAGGCTAGAAGAAAAAATTGAAAATCTAGAACAATCTTTTTTGTCGTCGAAGCTTGAATTACACAACATTCCCATGGGTAAGAATGAAACAAAAGCAAGTTTATGTGAAATCGTAACGGGTACTGCAAAGGTCCTCGAAGTCCCCCTACAACTCAGTGAAATAAATAATATCTACCGTTTAAGGAATAAATCAGGAAATGGAATAATTGTTGCTGACCTGTGCAGCACATTAAAAAAAGAAAGCTTCATAAAAAATGCTCGAAAATTCAACCTGAGAAACCTGGGCAACAAGCTTAACACATCTTATTTGTCCTTGGAAGGACCATCCAAACCCGTTTTTATCTCTGAATGCCTAACTCAAAGAGCAAGACGACTGAACTATCTTGCCCGAAAATTTGCCCAAGAGTATAAATATAAGTTCTGCTGGACGACGTTCGGAAAAACGTATCTCCGCAAAGGAGAAGGACAACCACATGTCAAAATCGACGGTGAAACAGATCTAGCCAAACTCAGAGCGCAGGAATGACTACAGCTACGAACAATGTCAAATGGTTCTAATAACTTTAACTGTACGGCTGTGCTGATCACGATTTCTATGCTGGTCGACCCTTCGCTTATAATTTACTATAGTATTAGATTTATAAGATATATATATTATATTCATACATACTACATATTCATACATACATATTATGCAACCAATATACATACAAATATTCAGTTAATTTTTATGTACTTTATAGCTACTATCACACTCAGTATTGTCATTAGTTTTCATTCTACTATTGATATCCATATATTTAATAATCTCAAAATTGCAAAGGAAGGAAAGGGAGCCATGAGTCTTCCCAGAAGTAAATTAATCAGTACGTATATTTATGTTCTTAAAAATGCCGGTATTAAATGAACAAATCATATCTGACATTGATAATACCTCGGTGGCGTCAGCCTGTTTTATCACGGACATAACTGATTGTAATAATATAATACAAGCTTCTGATAAATCCTTAAATATAATAATTCAAAACATTCGTAGCGTGTATAAAAACCTGGATGGATTTACGGCTCATATATCACAACTTTCCTTTGAACCGGACTTAATCATTCTAACCGAATGCTGGATAAATGAATATAAGCATCCGCCATGCCTCGAAGGTTATAAATGTCATTTTTCTAAGAAATGTTTAAATCAGAATGATGGAATTGTTATATACATTAAATATGACATTGATTGCATAATTACTGAGCCGGAACCAGTGGGAGCTAATTTTCTTTTAATAAAAATTAAACCTGATGTCGCGATACTGGCCATGTACAGATCGCCCTCGTACAAAAATATTGACAGTTTCTTAAATTCTCTTGAAAGTATAACTCAGTCTATTAAAACTAAACATCTTTTTTACGTTGGAGATATGAATATTGATATTAAACCCGGAAACATGGACAATCACAGTCACTCATACTTAGATCTTTGCGCTGGACTCGGCCTTTTGCCAGGTCACACATACCCAACAAGACTGCAAACGTGTCTTGACCATGTTTTAGTCAAAACTTCAATCCCAACTAAAGTGCTGGTTTTGGACACTGCTATTACTGACCACGCATCAATATTAATAAATTTGACCCTTACTCATACTAAAAATATAATTAAAAACACATTTATTAACAAAACCAATTTTACTGAGGCAGCGAAATTAATAGCAACTGCTGATTTCTCTTTCATTCATCCGGCTTGTGAGGCTGAGGATGCGGCGGAAAAGTTTGTAGGCTTGTTGTCATCTGCTATTAGTAATAACACACATAAAATGCACTTACCCAGGCGTAAACGTCCACTTAAGCCGTGGATGACCCCTGGTTTGATTAGGTGTATTCGCCACCGAGATAAACTACATCAAAAACTAAAAATAAATCGGCAAAATGAGATCCTGGAAATTTCCTATAAACGATATAGGAACTTCTGCAACTCACTTTTGAGAAAGCTTAAACGCCAACACGAAAAGCTTCTTTTGGTTGCTGCAAAAAACAGCAAGGAAACGTGGGCTGCTATAAACGCTATTTCTGGTCGTAATAAAACCAAATATCATGCGACAGAGCTGATCAGAGACGGCCCCTTACACTCTGTTGACAAGGTAAATTCTTTTTTCTCTAAAATTGGTAGCGACTTAGCTGGTAAAATAATTGGTAAAAGTAAGCAATCTGCAAGTAACATGACTAAAATAAATAAAAGTCTTAACTCCTTTGTGCTTATCCCTCCGGATGAAAAAGAAATTGAATCAATTCTCCTTGGCCTTAATAACAATTGTGCTGTCGGCTGGGATCTTATCCCTGCCCAATTTCTTAAAATGATCAAGACCAGTATTATAACTCCACTTACCACTCTTTTTACGGCGTGCTTCGATCAAGGCTGTTTTCCAAGTGTATTTAAAAGGTCTCTTATTACACCTGTTCACAGGAATGGGGCCCGAGACAGAGTTGAAAACTACAGGCCCATCTCTGTGCTTCCCGCTCTTTCTAAGATTCTGGAGAAAACGTTGAACAATAGACTTGTAAAATTTTTAGATAAATTTAATATTTTATCAAATGCTCAGTACGGTTTTAGAACTGGTGTTAGCACGGAACATGCTGTTGGTGATTTGACTGAGTATGTGGTGGAGAATCTCGACAAAAAACAGAAATGTATCGGGATTTTTCTTGACTTAGCCAAAGCCTTCGACACTGTTTCGATACCCATTCTTGTGAACAAGTTGGAAAATATTGGTGTTAGAGATACAGCTCTTAAAATTTTTAGCAACTTCCTAACTGGACGTCTACAAAGAGTAAAAATCAATAATCATATAAGCTCTGATGTTAATGTTACCTATGGAGTTCCGCAAGGAAGCATACTTGGACCCAGCCTCTTTATTATATACCTGAACGATCTCTGTTCTTTATCTCTCCCTGGTGGAAAAATCTTTACTTATGCAGATGACACAGCTCTTGTATTCCAGGGTAAAACGTGGTCTGAGGTTAAGAATGTTGCAGAATCTGGGCTTCGAAGTGTTGCTGAATGGCTTGAGTTAAATCTACTAACCTTAAATTTATCTAAAACGACGTTCATGCAATTTACCATAACTAGTAATCCTAACGTAGCTGATATGGGTATTAGAGTTCATACTTGTGATGGACACCAAGCTAATCACTGTTCCTGTCCAAGTATTAGCAAATCGAAGACGGTAAAATACCTTGGTATTATACTAGATAGCAACTTAAGTTGGCTACCTCACATTAAATTAATCTCGGAACGTACTAGGATTCTCATCTGGACTTTTAGAAAATTAAGATATGTGGCTGACTTAGCAATGTTGCGCAAAATTTACGTTGCATTAGCGCAGTGTATTATTGGTTACTGCATAGGTGTTTGGGGCAGTGCTTGTAAAACTCATTTAATTCTCCTAGAGAGAGCTCAACGAGTTCTTCTGAAAACTATTATTTTCAAACCATACAGATATTCAACTGCGTTACTCTATGAAAAATGTAAGGTGCTAACGGTCAGAAAATTATATATATTAAAATTAATCACAGACCAACAATCACGTACTCCCTACGATCCGGAAATATATCGTAACAAACGAGTAACCCCCAACATCCTAAAAGATCCTAAATTTTTATCCATTATTGAAACATAAATGTAAAACAATACTAAAAGAATGGTTATTCACACTAGACTATGACAATACTGAAGCTCTATTTAAAGCAATAAAATAGTAACTTACACATTCACAAACACGCGCATTATATACACACACACAGCACTTAATTATATTTAAATATATTTATTTATAATATTTATACTCTTGCATCACATAAAATTTAAAGTTTGAAATTGGAGACTTGGAGTTTTAAATTGGATTCTAAGGAATTTAGGAATTTGGAATTATATAGGTGCTGGATTCTTTGAAATAGATTTGTAATATCGAAATAGGTTGCTGGCACCCGAGATACAGGGATTTGCCTGGTTCGGGTGTCAGAGTCATTGATTGGCATACGAGTGCATATTGTGCAAATAAGTAGTGCAATATAGTGTAGATGGCGAATGTAGTTGTGAGTATGTGTGAGTATTTGCAGTTTGTGTACTAAAAATGTCGTAATTTGTAAACGAGTTTTCAGTGAATAAAAATATTTTATTATTATTATTTATTATTAATTCGACGTTTAAATTTATGTATTGGTATGACTTATTCGTATTATTGAAACCTTATACGATATACAACTCCTTATTATGTCTTATTATATTATTAACAATTACCTACATCAATAAATTAATGACGGTTCTTTTGCATATTTGTTATTTTATTTAAGTTTATTTCACAAACAATGCCTATGATCTAATTCCTATGCCTAAGCTAATAGCTTTCCTTGTAAGTCAGCAGCATTTCCCCAAAGCAGAATGTCAGTAAGTAAATAGTGGTATTTTTTTTAAATTAAAATTCTAAATCATGTACTAGCATTCTCTGTCCAAATGAAGGCTTACCTACCAAACATACGCAAAGAACCTATTTGTAAAAATAAATAGCGATATAATTTATGTTTATCTACATCAGTTATCATTTTTCAACACATGTGTTAGTCTTTTTAATCAGAACACTTTAATACAAAGATGAAATTAGTCCACATTTTTGTTCTCACAGCAACCCCTAAAACAAATTGGTTTCAAATGAACAGTCTCACTCGTTATCTTCGACGAAGCAGTAAATCGAGTAAACTTTTTAACGAGAAAACACTTTTCGAACACACCCTACATTATACACACTTCGTACTCTAAAACCACGCCACAGAACAAATAACTTACCAACAAAACAAAGCCAGCACTGGTAATATTATCTCGTGCACCCAAATAGATTTTTTCCTCTGCGGACTGTTAGTAGCGTAATGTGAAAGAGTTCCAAGAACCGACTGAAAGTGGGAGCATTTGTAACTAATTACAACTTTTTCTTTTTATGTGGGCTTTTACAGCTTCTGGCGGACTCAGTAGATAATGCATTGATGTTTTTATGTTTGTAATATAGTATTAAATAAAAGAAGTTTAAGAACTTGCTGGGATAGAAGAACACACCAAACATCTTTGGCGCAGTTGACGAGATTAGTAGCTACTTTGACTTGAGTTCTGAGACTAACTTCATTTTAATCAATAACTTTTTTTTTAATGTTAAGGTCGGCAGACAGGCTGACGATCCATTTAATGGTAGGTGGCTACCGTCGCCTGTAACACAAGAAACGCCACAGGTTCACTGCGCTGCCGACTACAGTAGGATTAAGGATAAGGGATTAGAGAGGGTTAGGGAAACGGGCTCACCGAAACACAACTTACCTGCTGTTATTTCATGGTAGTCTTCTGTAAGGGAGTTAAAGGCTGATTGTGGTTAAATGGGGTTTTCAAAGTTGACCCTGCCGGGAATCGAACCCGCGAACACTAGAACAGAGCGATAATGCAAGCACCCTAACCACTCATCCAACGGGCTTGTTAATTATTTACTTCCTATAATATTTTTTATTTAATATAATATTTTTTAAATCCGCGTATTACTGGGATCTACAAGAACTCCATTTGATAAAATACATAATATTTATCAAATAAACTTAGAAATAAAAAAAATTGATATTAAATTACTTTCATTAAGAATATTTACATTTAACACATTAAAAAATTAAAACAAACTGTTTACATAACATAGACAATAATTTTAGATCCACATTTAAAAGTCATCTGAAAAATGACAGTATTTTTAAACGAGTGGAAAATAAAGTTAGCGATGGTGATCTTAAAGGTGCCGCTCGTCTTCTTTTCACAAGCGATGTGATATCTCCTGACACCACTGATACCTTGACAGCTCTCCAGTCAAAACATCCTCCAGCACCAGCAACACTTCATAATGTAGATCCACCAACGACGCAAGAAGTCTGCCTCCAAATCAAAGAAGGAGATGTCATCACAGCCATTAAATCATTTAAAAACGGTTCAGCATCAGGCTTAGATGGCATCTCCCCTCAACACTTAAAGGACCTTATCTCACACACTACAGGCGAAATTGGCAAAAGACTACTATCATCAATCACTGGACTAATCAACTTAATGCTTGCAGGCAAAGTTCACCACGAAATTTTACCCATTTTATACGGTGCAAATTTGATCTCATTAACCAAAAAAGATGGAGGGGTCAGACCGATTGCCGTTGGATCCACACTTCGACGTTTGGCATCAAAAATTTGTTCAAAACACATTCTGGCAAAATTAAAATCGAAATTTGAACCAATTCAATTAGGATTCGGCACTAAAGGTGGAGGCGAGGCTGCAACACATGCTCTTCGTACTTTTATGGACAATAAAGAATGTGAAGTGCTGCTTAAAGTTGACTTAAAGAACGCATTCAATTCGGTCAATCGGGACACTCTGTTGAAAGAAGTATTCACAAATACCCCAGAAATTTACAATTATTTGGCCCAAAGTTACGAATATCCAACAAAATTAATGTTTCGAGAACATGAAATCTGTTCAGCTACTGGTTGTCAACAGGGTGATCCTCTCGGTCCAGCCATATTCAGCTTAGCCATAAATCCCATAATTCGTAAACTAAATTCTAAATTTAATTTGTGGTATCTTGATGACGGAACCCTAGGCGGCAAAGCTGAACCCGTTCTGTCAGATTTTTCTAAATTACTTTCAGAATTTCCCACTATTGGTTTAGAATTAAACCCACATAAATGCGAACTTTTTGTTTCTGAAAAACTTTCAAACAACAGTAAAATAGAAATTATAGATAAATTCAAAGATTTGGCAAGAAATATCAATGTAATTAGTAAAGATTCACTTTCTCTCCTAGGTTCTCCAATTTTTGAAGAAGGCTTGATACCCACACTCGAAGAGAAAATTACAAAATTCAAAACTTATTCTAACAGATTAGCCTATATTAACTCACATTCGGCTATTTTTATTCTTAAATTTTGTCTTTTTGTACCTAAATTTACTTTTCTGCTCCGCTCATCCCCTGTTTGGAAATGTCAAAATCATCTCAATACAATAGATGATTTGGTGAAACAGAGTTTAGAAAAAATTCTTAATATAAATTTAAACGAACAGTCCTGGGCCCAAGCATCCCTACCAGTTCGTTTTGGTGGACTAGGGATCCGGAAAATTTCTAGTGTTGCATTACCAGCCTTCCTCTCTTCAGTCCATGCTACATGCAACCTCATTGGAAAAATTTTGGGATCTTTCCCTTTAAACAATGAAGTTGCATATCAGAACGAGAGTCAAATCGCTTGGAATATGGCTTTTCCGAATAAAAATTCCCCTAAAAATGCAGAAAAACAACGAAGCTGGGATGACATACAATGCGAATCTATTTACGACAATCTAATGGAGAGCGTTTCGGGCCCCGATCTTGCTAGATTGAGGGCGCTAAAAAGCCGAGAGTCCAGTTTCTGGCTCCACGCAGTGCCATCACCGAACTTGGGCACTTTTCTGGATAACAATACCCTCCGTCTCGCGATCGGGCTCCGACTTGGTACAGAGGTATGTATCCCCCACACCTGTCCCTGTGGCCGGGATGTCGACCGCTGGGGACATCACGGACTTTCCTGTATTATTAGCGCTGGCCGTATTTCAAGGCACGCCAGTATAAATGACATCATACATAGGTCCCTTGCCACCATTAACATACCTTCAATGCTCGAACCAAGTAGTATTGTACGTGATGATGGCAAGAGACCTGATGGGATGTCGCTAGTTCCTTGGAGCATGGGTCGTCCACTAGTATGGGATGCCACTTGTGTCGACACTTTGGCACCGTCCCATCTTCATGGAACAGTTGCTACAGCTGGTGCTGCTGCGGACGCGGCCGAGAAACGCAAAATTCACAAATACAGAGATATCGGCACCGGCTACATTTTCATTCCCTTCGGTGTCGAATCTTTGGGTCCGTGGGGTCCCAACGCGCTAAAATTTTTCAACATTTTATCCAAACGTTTAGTCGACATAACTGGCGATCCCAGAGCTGGCCATTACCTCGGTCAGCAAATCAGTCTTGCCATACAACGAGGTAATGCAGCCAGCATGCTTGGCACCCTGCCTAGGGGACCAAAGCTTAATTTAGTATATAATTTGTAAATATATTATTTAATAAATTAATAATAGGTTTGTATAATAAAAGAATTAACCTTTAACACATAAACAATATATAATATTTCAATTTGTTATTAACTTTTATCGCACCAATTATATACGCAAAATCACTGACAGCGTGTTTGTTATTCGGGTTCGATTCCCGGCAGGGTCAACTTTGAAAAATCAACTTTTCAAATTTGGCTTTGATCTGGATTTGCAAAGTAGTGGCTGGGCACACTGCGTTTCGCAGTCATTTGGGCAGCCCGTCTGGCGGCAGTAACCACCCCCTTACAGAAGACCACCGTGAAATAACAGCACGTGTGCTGTTGTGTTTCGGTGAGTGAGTAAGGGATGCCAGAGCCTATTTCCCTATCCACTCCTAATCACTTATCCTTAATCCTGCTGCAGTCGGCAGCGCACTTGCAGCAGCTTAGGCTTTGCTTGTGTTATAGGTGACGATAGCCACCTACCATCAAGTGGACCGTCAGCCAGTCTGCCGAACTAAACATTTAAAAAAAAATTACACAGTAAAATTCCGGTACTTGGGTAAACTATAATTTTCTTTTAATTCATATAATTTAATTAAGTTTGTAACGCGGGGTTTCACGTTGGAGCGCCTATGTAACGAGCGCCCCACTTGGGCACCAATGTGACGAGGATGCAGCCCCACGAGGGGCCGCCAGTGTAACGAGGACGCCGCACGTTGTGCGGCCGAGAGACGGGGCGCCGCGTGTAGGGCTCCGTTGTGTACGGACGCCTCACGTAGGGTGCCGATGTGAAGATGGCCCTCTCGTTGGAGTCACTGTTAGGGCGTTCATAAGGGCTAGCTGACGGGGACGGGGTCCCCTAAATAATAGAGCACGGACTCGTTCAAAAGTTTATTAGGCGTAGATACACATAGCTTTGTCACAGCAACACACTTGCACAAACAATGATTAGAAGGGGTCCCACACACGGGACCCGGGGCTTCACTAACCCCGATGCTAGAGCCTAGGTAGGTCTTCTTAGAGGAAGGCCTTACACCCGGAATAATGTAGGTTGCGTACCTACTGTGTCGCGCGAGCCAGCAGGGCTGACGGGGCGGCGAGCGGAAGCGAGCCGAACGCGAGCTCGCGCCGCCGAGGCCTAGACATGACTGTCCCTCGACTCTCTTGCGCCGCGCTTTAGTATATTTCCGCGGGCGCTAACTTTCTGCGGGGACGAGGGAGACGAGGCATACGACGCCTGTATCAGACGAGGTTCGTGAGTACGCCTTCTATTGGAGATCATGCGATTGGCGAGAGCCAATCACAGCATTCTGGCGAATTTATGCCCATATTTGGTAATGAGAAGCGTTCGTTCCGTTACAGTCTCCCCCTTTTTCACAGATAAGGGCCCCCACATCTGTGAAAACCAAAGGAAAAATCATAGTGAGAACCTTACAGTTTTACGGGGTCGCCCGCGTTTCCGTTTGGGCAACACGGGCTCCGGTTGTTCGCCTTCACGGGCGTGGTAACGTCTGATATCCGAGACGTGGTATTTGCCGATGACTTCAGTCGGCGCAGTACAGCCGGCGACCAGATACGTGGTAGGGCTCGCCTTCTTGATTATACGGTAAGGTCCATCCCTTCGAGGGGCTAACTTTGAGCTTACACCCTTTTTGGTGTTGCTAAGTACGTGGCTCCGTAAGAGCACCAAATCACCGGGAGCGTAGTCCTCACCGGTTTGCCTCTGTTCGTCCTTCACATTCTTTCTTATGTCTTGACTTTTTTCTATCATTTCTTTGGCGGTACTCAAAGTATCCGCGAGCTTCAACAGGTACGGAGTCACCTGTGGAACATAATTTTCCGCTTCAATGACGGCACGTAGATCAGCACGGGCGTCGATGGGTGCGCGTAGTTCTCGTGCGAAAGTTAAATACGCGGGCGTTTGGTTGGTACTACTGGTGTTGCCTGTATTGAGGGCAAACCTTATGGATGGCAGTGCCTCAGGCCACTGTCGATGCTCGTTACCTAGTAGAATAGCCAGCTGAGTCTTCAGTTCCCGATTCTTTCGTTCGACGGGGTTGGCTTCTGGGTGGTAGAGCGGCACCAGCGTCTGTTGTACGCCCAGCACATACATTGCGTGTTGCATGACATCTGCAACGAATTGGACTCCATTGTCGGAAACAAGCCTGCGCGGGACTCCGAATCGTAGGAAAACTTCGTCGACTAGTGCCTTGGCGCATGCTTCAGCGGTGGCTTCGACGAGGGCGAACAGTTCCACCCATTTACTGGCAGTGTCTTCGACGATAAGGATCCACCTTTCGCCGTTAGGTCCTTTTGGTAGAGGTCCGAAAAGATCGACTGCTACAACTTCGAAGCGCTGAGCGGGCACGGGCGTCTGGATGAGTCCGGCGGGCTTCTGATTAGAGGGCTTATACCTCTGACATTCTAAGCATGTCTTCAAATAGTTGTCGACGTAGCGACGCATACCCGGGAAATAGAATCTTTGTGAAATGCGACGTAGGGTTCTTTCAACTCCTCCGTGACCCGAAGTGGCAGTGTCGTGGCACTCCGTCATTACTTCCTTTCTTCGGTTTACAGGTACAACTAACTGGGGTTCCTCGGCATCTGGTTCGTAGTAACGATACAGAACTCCTTTACTCATATAGTAACCTCTGTCAGTCCATCTCTTGATGGCGACTTCTTCTTGTCCCTCAAGTTCTTTGACAATTTTAGACACATCGGGGTCGTTGAGCTGATCCTCACGTAGCCGTGTGGCATCCCAGCGCGGCGTATCAATGGTGACGGTGCATATGTTGCAGATTCCTTGCGCATGGTGGTCGCACGGTGGACGGCTGAGCGTGTCGGCGATTAAGTTAGCCTTCCCTGGCGTATAATCGACCTTGAGATTGAACGATTGTAACTTCATTGCCCATCGCGCTAAACGGCCGGTGGGTGTTTTCAGCATAAGCAGCCATTTCAGCGGCTGATGATCACTTGAAACACGGACTTCATGTCCGTCGATGTATCCCCGAAACTTTTCTACTGCCCAGACGACCGCGAGCGCCTCACGCTCGGTCGTGGAGTAGTTGCGTTCAGCTGGCAGCAGAAGACGACTGGCGAACTCGATGGGGTGTTCTTCCTTGGAACTCTCCCCCTGAAGTAGAACAGCCCCGAGGGCGTAGTTACTTGCATCGGTCCTTATAATAAATGGTTTACTATAGTCGGGTTGTACTAGCACTGGTGCCGAGGTAAGAAGAGCTTTGAGCTCCTTAAAAGCTTGTCTAAACACATTGTAATGTTTAGTTCTCAAGAGCATAACTAGATGGCGCCACCAAAAGAAATTATATGTCGCAAGCGTTTCGTTCGCGCCGGAAAACGACCATGCCAATATGTTAAAATATAAATAAGTATTCTTTACAGTATGAAGTGTAGTTTGATTTTTTTTTTAAAAGAGTGAAGTGAACCCTAGTTAACTACAGAAGTGACATTGAACAGTAATGGTGCCGAAACCCGCGATAGACTTGAAAAAAAGCGTGAGTAAAGTGGAAGATAAATAAATTACAAAGTGTTAAAGACTAAAAGAAATTCACGCGAAGTGTTATTTGGACTTAGAAAATTTCGAGAGCACATTTCTGGGACTTAGAATATTCGAGCGAGTGTTTGATACTTAGAATAATCGTGTAAAGTGTTGTTTGGACTTAGAAAATTTCGAGAGCACATTTCTGGGACTTAGAATATTCAAGCGAGTGTTTGATACTTAGAACAATCGTGTACAGTGTTATTTGGACTTAAAAAATTTCGAGAGCACATTTCTGGGACTTAGAATATTCGAGCGAGTGTTTGATACTTAGAAAAATCGTGTAAAGTATTGGGATTTCAAGTGAATTTCAAGTGAAAATTCCAGAACTTCAAATATTCATGAGGGATTGAGACTTTAAAAAATCGCGAACTTGGTGCATTCTATAAAATGGCTGAATTACTAAAAGGACTATTCCGAAAACAAGAAGATTTGTTAGATCGATTGAGAAAGGCACAAGTAAATTATCGAAAGTCCCCGAAAGAGAGGCTTACAGCAACATACATAGAAACTAAAACAGATTCGTTGGAGAAGTTGTGGGAACTATTCACGAACTACCATAATGAGATCGCGGCTTTAATTGATAAAGAGGATAAAGAAAAGTTATCTTATTTTCAAGAGGATGTGTACTCACGAGTTGAAGAGATTTACACAGAGTATAAAACGAGGCTTAAGGACGACATGCTGGAGCGAAGGCCAACTTCTACACTTTCCACATCTGCCACAACTGACACTAATCCTAGTACTCCAGAGATGTCCAGCGAAGTTAAATTACCACAAATACAATTACCAAAATTTTCAAGTGGTTATGAGGAATGGCAAACATTTCACGACTTGTTTGAATCGCTTATCCATAAAAATGAGAACTTGAGCGCTGTTCGTAAGCTACATTACCTGAAGAGCTGCTTGTCTGGAGAGGCTGAAACTCTACTGAAAAATCTATCCACTACTGAGTTGAACTATAATGAGGCGTGGAGTCAGCTTATACGTCGATACAACAATAAACGCTACAATGCCAACGAAATAATGAAGATTTTATTTGCGCAAAAGAACATAACGAGTGAGTCGCCTACTGCTTTAAAGCATCTTCTGGATACGACATCAGCGTGCTTAAAATCTTTAGAGAACATCCAAATCGAAACTAGTTCATGGGGTGTAATTATCAATCACCTAGTTGTATCGAAGCTGGATCCTGAGTCACGAAAACTATGGGAGATTGAGGTCAGCAGATCGGACTCGGGCGAAGCTACAAACGAATTACCTACCTGGCCCCAACTCAAGAAGTTCCTCGAGATGAGATTTAGAACCCTAGAGATGCTGGAGTCGTCACATACCTACAACAACAAACCCACAACTAAAACATTACAAAATAGCAACACTTCAAAGCAAACTACCAAACCGAGATCGTTTCATTCATCAGTACAAGAGGAGAAACGAAGTATCACATGTACCATGTGCTCAGGACAACATACGCTGTACCAGTGTAAGCAATTTGCAAAGCAAACCCCCGAGAAGAGATCGGAGTACATACAGTCCAAGGGTTTGTGTTTCAACTGCTTGTCCCCAACTCATGCCGTAAAGAATTGTCATATTACTACCTGTTGCCGCCGGTGTGGTCGAAGACATCACACGCTACTGCATTACGAGAGAGCTTCCAATCAAGATTCAACTACTGCTGAGTCTTTAACTTCCGAGAACACGTCTTCTGATGCACCACGATCGAGCAAACAGCACGAGATGAAAGTTGTAGCCCACTTTTCACAAAAGAGTCAGAGCAGAGTACTACTAGCTACAGCAATGGTCAAAATAAAGTCACCTACTGGTTATTCACAAATAGCTCGAGCCTTGATTGACCAAGGATCCGAAGCTTCATTCATAAGCGAAGCTACGGCACAATCCCTAAAACTAAAGAGATCCACTGTGAATGGCTTTGTATCCGGAATCGGAGATGGTCAAACAAGAACCAAGAATATGGTTTCCTTTGAGATTGAGTCTTTGCATGATCATCAATTCTCTATTCCTGTCAATGCCTTCGTGTTAAAAAGGCTGACTTCTTTCTTACCGTCCAGAGACACATCAATACCTATTTGGCCAGAAATCCGAAACTTACCTTTAGCTGATCCAACCTACGGAAAACCTGGAAAGATAGACATTATTTTGGGTGCTGAAGTACACGGCGAAATCCTACTGGAAGGTCTTCTGAAGCATTCCGCGTCGAGTGGACCAGTAGCACAAAACACGCAGCTGGGATGGATTTTATCTGGAAAGCTAGAAAAAGAATTATTGTCCGGAGATCGCAAACTTATCAGCATGCACATACAGATAAAAGAAGATCAACTTTTGAAACAATTTTGGGAGATAGAGAGAGAGCTTGACAGTATCGGTAAGAGAATGACAAAGGACGAGATACGATGCGAAGAGATTTATGAAAAAACAACCAAGAGAAACGAAGAAGGTCGTTACGTCGTAAGACTGCCTTTCAAAGGTTCTAATCCGGAATGTCTAAATGGTCAGTCAAAAGAGATAGCCTTGAGGAGATTCAAATCACTAGAGAGGAGATTACTTAGAGACACGAAACTACATGAAGAGTATAAAAACGCCATAGAAGACTATGAAGAACAAAATCACATGACTCAAATAACTGAGAAGAGGCAGTTGGACGATCCTTACGTGGTCTATCTGCCCCACCACGCAGTGGTTCGAGAAGATAAGGAGACAACTAGATTGAGAGTGGTGTTTGATGCATCGAGCAGGGGAGTAAACAACGTCTCATTAAACGACAATCTACTCATCGGTCCTAAATTGCAGAGTGACTTACGTCACATTCTTATGAGATGGAGACGCCATGGAATTTGCATCGTGGCCGATTTAGTGAAAATGTACCGACAAGTTGTTGTTGATGACCAAGATACAGATTTCCAAAGAATTCTGTGGAGATCTAACCCGGACGGTCCAATCCAACACTACAAACTATTGAGGCTTACCTTCGGAACATCCTGTGCGCCATACTTAGCCGTTAAATCCTTGCAACAACTGGCAGAAGATGAGCAAGCAAAGTATCCAATCGCAGCTCATATCACATTACAAGATTTTTACATGGATGACGTACTAACTGGATGTGACACTATCGAACAAGCAATTGAGATCTACGAACAAATGAACAATTTAATGAGAGCGGGTGGTTTCGAGCTACAAAAATGGTGTAGCAACAATCACGAGTTGCTAGATCATATTAGCAAAGAGAGTCAGAGATCCAATCAATTGATCAATTTCAAATCCAATGATAGCATCAAGGTGTTAGGCTTATCCTGGAATAAGACAACGGATCAATTTGAGTATCATTTTCAGCTACCTGAGAAACCTGAGCCAAGTGGAGACATAACCAAAAGAATGGTACTCTCTGAGATAGCCCGTCTTTATGATCCAATGGGATGGATAGCTCCGATCATTGTCACAGCAAAGGTTTTCATCCAAAAACTGTGGAAGTCGAAGTTATCGTGGGATGAGAAGCTTACGCCACAACTCTTACTAGAATGGCAACGATTCAAGTCGGACTTACCAAACATAAAAGAAATTGTTATACCAAGATGGCTACAGAGTAAGACCAATGACACCATGGAGCTTCATACATTCGCTGACGCATCTAAATCCGCGTATGCCGCAGCTGTTTACTTGAAAACGACGAGCAAAGACGGTAGCACCGTAGTTAACCTAATCACTGCTAAAACTAAAGTGGCGCCAATAGAGAAGGAGATTTCAATTCCTCGTTTAGAATTGTGTGCAGCATTACTAGCTACCAAACTAGTGTATGAGGTTTCCCAGATCATGGACTTACCCAAGAGCAAACTATACGCATGGTCTGACAGCACGGTCGTTCTTGCATGGATAGCAGGAGAGCCATGTCGTTGGACATCTTTCGTGAGCAACAGAACATCCGAAATATTAACCATGTTGGATCGTGACCAATGGAGACACGTCGGAACGAATCACAACCCAGCCGATTGTGCGTCAAGAGGACTACAAGTTCACGAGCTAACAGAACACCAATTGTGGTGGCATGGTCCCAATTGGTTACTAGACTATCACCATCAAAACACTACCAACAATTTCGAGACATCGGAAGAGACGAGAGCAATCAAGGTCCTAACTACTACTGTAAACGAGGAGGAAGAATTTATTTGGACAAGATTTTCAAGTTTACTTAAAATGTTAAGAGTGCTAGCATATTGCAAGAAGTTTTTATATTTGAGATTACCTAAAGATCAGCGAAGGACATCATTCCAAACTGTGAGTAGAGAAGAAACTGAGGAGATAATAATAATAATAATAATAATAATAATAAATCTTTATTGCCAAACAATTTAACAATGTTTATAAATACAAAAGTTTTTTATCTTAAAGCTATCCAATTCAGAGTTACCAGCGGCCCCTGCACTAAGCGAAGCTTGTATCGCAGGGGTCTGAGAGTGAAATACTAGACAGGGGTTTTGAACAAGAGTCAAGTCCGTACTCTTTACCCACTTCTGGATGAGAAAGGAGTATTAAGAGTAGGAGGCCGAATCCATGAGGCCCAAGCAAAATATGAGAAGCGTCATCCTGTAATTTTACCTAGTGAAAGTCATCTCACTAAGTTGATAATTCGTGACGCTCACCAAAAAACACTGCACGGAGGACCACAACTGATGTTAAACTTCCTAAGATCGAAGTACTGGATACTTAGAGCACGCGATTTAGTGAAGAAATGCTACAGAACGTGTGTCACCTGCGTGAGATATTCGCAGCAAAACAATAATCAGCTCATGGGACAAATTCCTGAAAACAGATTGAAGCCAATGAGAAGTTTTAAGGTTTCTGGAGTTGACTTTACTGGTTATATAACCATCCGATTCTCACCAGGACGAGGAGCCAAATCGTATAAGGGCTACATTTGTCTATTTGTCTGTTTTTTCTCCAAAGCGATACATCTCGAAGCTGTATCAGATCTGACTTCTGCAGGATTCATAGCTGCGTTTCGGAGATTCATTTCAAGGAGAGGACACTGCCAAACGTTATACTCCGATAATGGTACAAACTTTGTCGGCGCAGAGAGAGAGTTACGAAAAATGTTTAACCAGTCTATGTCACAGCTACCTGGTGAGCTTCAACACCTACTGGCGAACGAAGGCACTTCGTGGAAGTTCATTCCTCCGCATGCACCCAATTTCGGAGGACTGTGGGAAGTTCGTTCTGCAAAAACCCATCTCAAGAGAGTCATCGGGGATTCTACTCTTACCTTTGAGGAGCTAACGACGGTGTTGACACAGATAGAGGCGTGTCTTAACTCACGCCCCGTATGCTACCTGAGTGAGAATGTTGACGACCCGATGCCCCTAACACCTGGTCATTTCTTGGTGGGAGAACCGCTAGTAATTATACCGGACGAGATTTATGAAGAGCACAACATTTCGAATTTAAAACGGTGGAAATACTGCCAAAAAATGATGAATGACTTTTGGAGAAAATGGTCAAACGAATACCTAGTCACTTTGAACCAGAGATACAAGTGGACTACAAAACGGTCGGAACCTGAGATCAATGACATCGTTATTATACGAGATAATAATTTACCCCCAGCAAAATGGTGGTTGGGCAGAATTGTGGAGAAACACAGCGGTAAAGATAACCTCACGAGAGTGGTTTCTATTAAAACTAAAAATGGAATTTGTAAAAAACCGTGTAATAAGCTATGTTTCTTACCAAAATCAACTGAGTAGAGAATTTGTAGATCGCAACTTTTGTCAAGGCATCTTAGAGAAATATTTCGCGTTACAGAGTTAAATTTAATTCAATCTTCTTTGTTATTAAATATTGTCACGGTGGGCGGTCTGATGCTTACATTTACCTTGCTATTGATTTACAATTAGTTTTATATAGAGTTTCTTTGAGTTTCTTAAAAGAACTACGTTCTTTGGTGGGCGGTATGTCTAAACACATTGTAATGTTTAGTTCTCAAGAGCATAACTAGATGGCGCCACCAAAAGAAATTATATGTCGCAAGCGTTTCGTTCGCGCCGGAAAACGACCATGCCAATATGTTAAAATATAAATAAGTATTCTTTACAGTATGAAGTGTAGTTTGATTTTTTTTTTAAAAGAGTGAAGTGAACCCTAGTTAACTACAGAAGTGACATTGAACAAGCTTGCTCCTGTTCTTTTCCCCATTTCCATGGCTGGTCCTTTCTCGTGAGGACCGTAAGCGGCTGAGCCACTTTTGAAAAGTTAGGCATGAACTTTCTAAACCAAGAACAAGTTTGTAGGATCGTTTTCACCTGTTTTACATCGCGCGGAGCCATCATGTCAGTGATGGCCGCTACCTTCTCGGGATCGGGTGACACTCCTTGTGGTGTGATGACGTGCCCGAGGTATTTGACGCGGTCCCGTGCGAATATGCATTTGTCACGGTTGGCCCGGAGTCCGTAGGTTGTCAGGCGGTCGAAGACAGCCTGCAGATCCTTCATGTGTTGCTCAAAAGATGCTGAAATCACAATCAAATCGTCGATGTAACCGAGTATTGTGACGTCTTTGAGCGAGGCCCCTGAGCGGAACCGATCTATAAATCTTTGAAAAGTGGCCGGGGCATTTCGTAGCCCATACGGCATTCGTTTAAAACGGAACAGACCGAACGACGTTACGAACGCTGTCTTGTCCCTATCTTCCTTCTTTACAGACACCTGCCAATAACTAGATCGCATGTCTATGGTACTCATTACACAATTCCTTTTCGTGGAGTGTATTATATCATCGATTAGGGGTAAAGGGTACGAATCCGTTTTTGTTATAGCATTAAGTTTCCTATAGTCGACACAAAAGCGGTATGTGCCATCGCGTTTAGGAACTAAAAGGGCGGGAGCACCCCAAGCTGATTCGCACTCTTCTATTATATTGTCAGCAAGCATCTTTTCGATCTCTTGCTGCATTACCCTTTTCTTAGCGGGGGTGAGGCGATAGGGCGGCACGGCTATTGGCTCGTGCTCGCTTGTATCAATGCGATGCTCCGCATACGGCGTTGGCTCTCCCCCTGGACTAAAGATTTCCTCGTACTTTGAAATTAATTGGGAAAGTTGTTCGCGTTCACGAGTTGAAAGTGTAATGCCTTCCTCTTTTCTTAATACGTTTACTACAGCACATGAGGCGTGAGGTGAAATTTCTTCATACTGAAGATTGTGAACATTATTTGGGTCATTACTGAAATACCACAGTGACTCACCGAAGTCGAAGGAGATGCCCATTTGTTTGAGGAAGTCTATTCCCAAAAGCGTTTCATTATTTTGAGCATCTGGAAAAATGATAAATTCAACAAGAATGCTTTTACCGAAAAATTTCACCTCGACCTCTGTTGTGAATACCTTCATACATTTTACAATACCATCAGCTAATTTAACATTTTTAGTAGCGCTGTGGATTGGGTGACCATGTTTAACTAAGAAGGCGTGAAGAGAAGAACTAGCGACACAGCCCTTAGCACCGGTGTCTACAATTGCTGTGCCTTTCTTATTAAAAATTTCTATATATAGTATAGGGCGTTGACTACAAACATTTTGTTCGAACAATGAACAACTTGTGAAAGCAAAACTATTAAAATTTACAGCGTCTACAACCGACGTCGTAGGCGCAAGCGATGACGTTAGCGTCGCATCGCTTAGCGGTGACGCAGCACCGCGTGAACTCGAAGCACAACTAGTGCCATAATCATTATTCGTAAAGTAAGAGTTCCTAGAACAGTTTTTGCAGTTCGCCTTAATAACACCTTGGGTACCGCACCCGTAACACTTTATTGCACTTTTGGCATTGTTTGATTTGATACGGTAACACTTATCGCTTACGTGACCACTTTTACGACAATAAGAGCAAAACAGATTGCCTTTAAACATTTTCACTGACGGATTACACTCGCGATTCGCGTATGACGTTTGGGATACGGACGCACTTGACACTTGTTGATTGGAGGAGGGAGCGCCACCCGCACTCCCTCTGGCGCGTTTGGAGAAACCGCCGTTGTTGTAGTACCGCTGACTGCCGCGCGGGGCGCCGTGCGCACCATCGCCAGCGCGGTTGTGAAACACCTCGGAGCGGGCGATTCCTCGCTCATTAATGGTGAAGCGGTGCCCGGCCCTTCGGCCGACACCACAGCTGGCGTCCTCTGTTGTCGCACATGACAAGCGCGAGTGGACAGAGTGCGCCGGAGACACGTCTGTACGTGTAATGGGCGCGACCGGGGCACGAACCATGCCCGGGCGCACCAAACATTCGGCGTCCCTCCCTTCGGAGAGTGTATCTTCTATTTCACGAGCTTTCTCGATGAGTGCGTCCAGTGTGACGCACGAATCCCTTGGTAACTTTTCTCTTATAGAAAGGTTTAGTAGTCCGTATATCATATCGATTTTCATAACTTCTGAAATTTCGTACGGAATCCAGGCGTAAAGGGAACGTACTCGAGCGACGAATATTTCGACACGTTCGTCCCTTTGATCCTGACTGAAGATTAATCTGAAGATTTTATGAGGGGGTAGCGGAACACCGTACATAGACCGGAGACGCGCCAGTGCGTCGGTCCAGGAAGTTGTCGATTTTATCCCTCGAAACCATATTGCGGCTTGCCCTTCTAATAACATAGGCAGGCCCTTAAGTGCATGTTCATCACTTACGTTTGTGCATTCCTTATACACGTCGACTGCGTCGATGAATGCTTCGAGTACGCCCGGGTCGGCGCTGACGTCGCCGCCGAATCGAGCTGTACATTTTGAAAAATTGCCGCACGGAACTCGCACGGTAGATGAGTCGGTAGACAGGACCGGCGAGAAGGTGGCGGCTCCTGTGTTACTTTGCGTTGCCACTAAGGCCTCGACAAGCTGACGATTGGAGTCGGCCTGTGCCCGAGCAAACGCTTCAATTAACGAGGCTAACCTGTCTTCAGTCGCAGGCTGCTCATTGTCTTCGGTTGTGTCTTCAAAGTCCCCGGTGGGATTACTACGAAGGCGGCGCGACATTATTATCAACAAACACTTTACCGATTTTATTATTACGAAACTATTCGTAAAGGTACAAATAGTAACTAGAACAATACTTTAACTAGCTGTTACGTAACACTTTTAACGATTTATTACGAAAACTATTTCGTACGAAAAAGGGTGCAAACGACTGTTTCACGTTGAGCACTTATACAGACACGAAGTCCGTATCCTTTTAACATGATACTTTTATCACTTTATTGAAAGGGCGCGAACGACTCTTTCACGTTAAGCGCTTATACGACGCCGCCGCTATATGGCGTCGCATCCTTTTCACAAACACTAACACTTTTGTTAACACACAACTTTATTTATGACGAAACTATTTCGTCTAAACACTTTTACGAGTCGTGGGTTGGGCCGCGAGTTGGGCAGCCAATGTAACGCGGGGTTTCACGTTGGAGCGCCTATGTAACGAGCGCCCCACTTGGGCACCAATGTGACGAGGATGCAGCCCCACGAGGGGCCGCCAGTGTAACGAGGACGCCGCACGTTGTGCGGCCGAGAGACGGGGCGCCGCGTGTAGGGCTCCGTTGTGTACGGACGCCTCACGTAGGGTGCCGATGTGAAGATGGTCCTCTCGTTGGAGTCACTGTTAGGGCGTTCATAAGGGCTAGCTGACGGGGACGGGGTCCCCTAAATAATAGAGCACGGACTCGTTCAAAAGTTTATTAGGCGTAGATACACATAGCTTTGTCACAGCAACACACTTGCACAAACAATGATTAGAAGGGGTCCCACACACGGGACCCGGGGCTTCACTAACCCCGATGCTAGAGCCTAGGTAGGTCTTCTTAGAGGAAGGCCTTACACCCGGAATAATGTAGGTTGCGTACCTACTGTGTCGAACGCGAGCTCGCGCCGCCGAGGCCTAGACATGACTGTCCCTCGACTCTCTTGCGCCGCGCTTTAGTATATTTCCGCGGGCGCTAACGTTCTGCGGGGACGAGGGAGACGAGGCATACGACGCCTGTACCAGACGAGGTTCGTGAGTACGCCTTCTATTGGAGATCATGCGATTGGCGACAGCCAATCACAGCATTCTGGCGAATTTATGCCCATATTTGGTAATGAGAAGCGTTCGTTCCGTTACAAGATCAATTAAAATCGTAATATACATACACCATTATTTCCATAATATACACCCACTAACAAATACGTAATAAATAATAGTGTTGTAGGATTTTCATTAATAAATCTTAATCCTTTCAGCCGTAGGCGTTCACTGCTGGAAATAGGCATTCCTTATAATAATTTGATGGTGTTGCTAATAACAATATTAAATAATTGATTTATATTTCGAGGCCTAGTCTCGAATACATCTATTGGGAGCCGGGAGCCGAATACATCGACAATTAGGAAGGTATGTGTACAGTTGTAAAAAAAAATTGTTAAAAAACTACACCATAAAAAATAAAATAAACATTTGTAAAGAGAGTAATTAAAATATTTCTATTTGCGTCCGCCATTTTTGTGAAGCATTTTCGCGTGATTGTCGCGCAGTGTTTGTCTTAGTAGTTTGGTCGCGTCCTGAACAATAATATAATTAAAAAGAAGTGTTGGTTCAGTCCCCTTGATGCGGACTTTAACTCGACCGACTTTAATCCAGTTTACTATAAAGACATTTTGTTAATTCAATAACTAGTTTTCAGCGGAGCTGAATTAACAACGGACGTTTAAAAATCACTTTTTGCTTTTTTTTTATATTACTTAATTAGAGTTGTTACAAGGCTAACAAATTGCTAATGACGTCATCTCATGACATACTCGCTTGTAAGTTTTTTGCTAGCTAAATTTATTAGTTGCGGAAGACGTCACATGGATGTTAATGTGACAAGGTTCCTACGCATAGTAGGCAGGGCTCACTGCGTTTGCAGCCATTAATTGGGACATCAGTGAGTTTTGATATAATATCAAAATTTAAAAAGCTGTTATTTAATCGATCAGCAAAAAAAACTAACCTAACCTAACCAATTAATGATTGATCAACCAAGAACCCTATTTGGGCAGCAAGTACTAGGTCGGCCAAAAAAAGTTGCTGACCAAATGGATATTTTGCTGATCAAAATATTTATTCCTAATTTAAAATGGATAGGTAGCTGTACAGATTTGTTTTGTTTTTATCTATTTATGTATGTATCATATATACTATCATATAATTTATTAATTATAAAACTATTATTATAAATTTATTAATTAAATACACCCCTGAAAAATGTATTCACTGTGAAAATAATGACATAAGTGTTTATTTGTCCTGTGGCCTGTGCTACAATTCAAAATTTCAAATGATTGCATTAACTCTACTTTGTGTTTAAATGATATCTATTTTTTTTAATTGCATTATGTATATTTTTTATGTAAAGTTCGTCATACAAGAAGACAGTCCACTTCATGGTAAGTGGCTACAGGTGTTGTAAGTGAGCTGTCAACCTTAGTAGGATAAGGATTAAAAGTGAATAGGCTAATGGGCTCTGGCATACCTTACTCACTCACCGAAATACAACAACACACAGTGCTCAGATAAAACACGAACTAAAGATAGAGCCCCGTGTACGACGGAGTGAAGCCAGTAAACTACGCCTCGATGTGTACATACACGGTTACACGCACACAAATGCAATTCAGTTGAGAAACTTTTTAATTGTTGTTTTGTTAAAAAAAAACATAGGTAATAAAAAACATCAACCCGTGGAGCTTGAAGTAATTATAAATTAAAATGTTTACTAGTAAAAGTGTACAATTGCATAGTGAAAAGGTAAAAAAAAACCACTCTTCAATAAATAAAATCACATTTCACACTTGAGTAAACTTGGAAACCAATATTTTCAATAAAATAAATAAAAATTGAGGTTATAGCCGGCCTACGCACGCATATTTATAAAACTGGCTACACTATTCTGTCTTTAGTTCTTATTAGATCTTAGCACACATTGCTATTATTTTACTTCTCTAAGGGGGTGGTTACTGCCGCCAGACGGACTGCAGAATTTATGATTGCGAAACCCAGTGTGCCCTGCAACTACAAAATTACCCACAGTAATGAATATTATTGGTGTGACAAATAAAAATGTATTTTTTTCTATCAAATGATCTCATATGACTAAAAGTTATGCTATTTAAAAATTATCTAAAATTTGTTCGAAATTAATGTAAGATTGAAATTAAAACAATAAAAATAATTAAAAAATTTAATTTCACAGTTAAATAAATACAAAAACGAAGTATCGCGTTATCTCTCTGCGAAAGAAACACCCAGCTTTAATTAAACACAGAGGAAATCACCCCACAATTCTCTATTGCTAGAAATAAACTTGAACTAAGTTGAGTACACAGACTGCAGTGCAGCAAGTGGAACGCATCTGTTGTTTCCTGTCATATTCTGCGCTGTCGATGTGATTAATTCAATAACATATTTTAAGATATTGCATATACATTAGTTTAGGAACATATCATCTTAACTTTATTTATTTTGATACATCATACGACCAAATTTCATACGATTAAAAATGAATTATATTTAGTAGGTGTGGGGTGTAGCGGCTCCGTTATTAAAGCCCAGAAGTTTTTCTGCTGGCTTGCATTCTGGTGGCGCAAATTAAGGCCCTAAAAAAATTCACTTATTTGTAACCGTTTTCCTTTTAAATTATCATAATAATTATAATTTAAAAAATACTCAAATCATCTGCAGGATATATGAAAGGGGATCGTCATAATTATTTTTTAAATTATATTTAATTATATATATAAAAAATTACTAAGTTGCGGTCTAATATCGAAGTTGTAACCGTGCGATTTGCTTAATAATCAATATTTTAAATAGTTAATTCTTGAGATAAATTTTAAGATCCACTATCTGAAGTCTCATCAAAAGAAAAAATTGAATTATACTTCATTTAATTTTTAAATAGATATTTTCGAGATTTGCAAGTACGGCGGGTAGCGAATCCCCCTCAGCAGTCCCGTCAATTCAGTGCGAGACGAGTTTTGCGGCTGGAGTCGCCTTAAGTATTTATTCTTGTTCTAAGCCAACCTAGTATGGTGCTCAGGGATTTGTTCCAACGTGACTTTTTGAGTTTTGACGTGACTGAGTAACAAACATTCAAACACGCAAACATACAAAGTTTCGCATTTATAATATTAGTAGGATTGTACACTTGTACAGTGATCCCCCGGTTTACCCACCCCGCATAGTGCGAATTCGTTACTACGCAATTTTTGAAATTCGCGCTAATTTATCGGATGATTGGTCCACAGCGCGTTTCATGTGGGTGGCGTGATTGATATTAATCGCATAATCGCATTACAAAACTGTTCGGCAAGAAATACAAAACGCTGTTGTTTTCTACGAAAGACTTTTACAAGAACGCAAACAAAATGCTACTCAAAGAACATTAAATAACTATTTCCCAGTGATTACATAGGCTGATTCTGTTTTATTGCAATTACATATAAATATATAATTACATATATATAAAGCATTTTGATTATTTAATTGGCTTGTTATTTTATCATACCCCGTTATACGCAAATTTCGCTTAGCGCGATTTTGTCTGGAACGCATCCCACGCGTAAAGCGGAGTACAATTAATTGTAATAGAATTTAATTATCTATTATAAATTTATTATTTTTCTAATCTAATAATTATGAAAATCTTTAGTCATAATAGCAACAGCTCCTTGGTCGAGTCGAGTGCTTTAACGCTCTGTCTCGGGGGTATCGGATTCGATTCCCTGCAGGGACAACTTTGGAAATGAACTTTTCATAGTTGACTCTGGTTTGGATCTGACACACTGTGATAGGCAGCCCGTCTGGCGACAGTAACCACCCCCTTACAGAAGACTACTGTGTGTGCTTTTGTGTTCGGTAAGTGAGTAAGGGATGCCAAAGCCCATGTCTCTATCCCTCCCTAATCCATTATCCTTAATCCTACTATATTCAGCTACTATGATAATCCTACTTTGCGCGTTGAGCCCCGGTCAAAGAAATCCGAACTGCTCATCGTCTTGATCTTTGCTGATCTTCGTGCAACCGATTTCGAATCGTTTGGTAACTGACACGGGTACCCGTTGTCAGTCGAAGACGAGTTTGTAATTTCCGAGCCGTCACGGGCACTCAATCGTATGTATCGGTCCTCGGAAGCAGTTGTAGCCAGAAGTCTACCCGAGCCAGGTCTTCTGGCAACAGTGCCCGTCTCTTAGAAACGATTCAGAGCATTTTGATATAGTTCTGTGAGAAAAACCCAGCTGCAACTCCACAGAACGCTGCGAATATCCCTCTGGATCAATGTAACGGCTCCGGTTGCAGCAATCGTGTCCAAATGCCTTCGTACTCTTAGCATTGTTCACTTGAGAAGATAATTACACAAAAAAATACGATACCTGGTTGTAAATCAATACTAAAATGACCCCTAGCTAAAACAAAAATCCATACAAAACGTCATAAAGAATTCTAATTTAAAGTTTACTGAAAATTATGGCCAGCGTATGGTCTAAAACACCACAAACAAAGAGTTCAAATAATAACAATTAATTTTGTCAAATAAAATACGTATAAGTTCTAAGTTAACTAGTCTATTTTGTTTATTAACAGTATCGTTTATCGACGAGCCCGTTGGATGAGTGGTTAGGGTGCTTGCCTTAACGCTCTGTTCTAGGGTTCTAGGGTTCGATTCCCGGCAGGGTTAACTTTGAAAAATCAACTTTTCAAATTTGGGTCTGGTCTGGATTTGGAAAGTAGTGGCAGGGCACACTGCGCTTCGCAGTCATTTGGGCAGCCCGTCTGGCGGCAGTAACCACCCCCTTACAGAAGACCACAGTGAAATAACAGCACGTGTGCTGTTGTGTTTCGGTGAGTGAGTAAGGGATGCCAGAGCCCATTTCCCTATCCACTCCTAACCCCTTATCCTTAATCCTACTGCAGTCGGCAGCGCACTTGTAGCAGCTTTGGCGTTGTTAGTGTTATAGGCGACGGTGGCCACCTACCTTCAAGTGGACCGTCAGCCTGTCAAAATAATAAAAATAAAAAATGTTAACTTTTTAAATAGCGATACACACCATCAACTGTGGCAATACCTTCAAGTGGACCGACAGCCTGCCTGCCGACCTTTACGGAAAAAAATATCAGTGTACTTTATTACCATTTCGTCATAACACTTATAACACAAATATTTACTTAATACTACATATTTTTAACGCCATCCCGCAATTGTAAATGACTTGATTGAGTTTCACAATTAATTTATTGTGTTTAAACAGGGAGGCTTCGTGTCTACGGATTCGTTTATTTAATATAATACAGCCTCAATTCGAACTATTATTTTGAGCAGAGACAGCGATGATGTAGCATGTGACAATTTACTGGTGAAATGTCTGATTCGCAGATAGTTCATTAGCAAAATAATGATTTCATTTTATGGGACTTCCGTTGGAGTCTTGTTATACTTTATACCCGGTACTGACTTGTGTCGACTCATCTATACGAATCAGTATGTGTCACTTTAGGTTTCAAAATTCATTGATATATTGCATATATTAGAATTTTTAATGATAAATTTACTAGCAGTCAAATAACAACCCCTAACTTTGATGGACTTAGTTGTGCATTATTGAGTCCATCAATTTAGGTACATTCATGTTTTGTCTGACTTTTATTTGTGTAACGATTATTTTTTCAAAGCTATGTCACCTATACCTACTAAAAAAATATTTGTTCATGAGAGTATTTAATTAAGAGTTTTGTCATTATAATGTCAAATACTACTGGTGTCCTGTTTTTAAATAAGTATATAAAAAATGTTTACAAAAACTTTTAAAAGCGTCGTAATTTTTTATTTATATAGATATTTATTCAGGTGGATCAAGAGACAAATAATTCTATACAAGTAACAAAAAATATAAAACCAACACAAGTTAATATAAAACCAAGTTAATATAAACACAAGTTAATATATATTAATTTATATAAAAGTTATATAAGTTAAATAAAATATATAGTTAATATATTTGGTTGTGTTGTGTGGTTTTATATACAAAAAATATAAAACCACACAACACAACCAAACCAACCACCTATTTCATTAACAGTTTTATCATTATAATACATATCTATTGCTTCTAATACTGCTGGTGTCCTGTTTTTAAATATATATTAAATAAAAAATATCTATGAAAACTTATATGTAAGTACTTATTCAAGTTCTTCACAGGGAACTTAGAGACCAAGAGACAAATAATTCTATACAAGTAACAAAAAATATAAAACCAACACAAGTAGGTACTTATCATCTACACGCTGGTTAGAACAATAGGTCTGTAGGTACACAGAAATGCGAAAATATAAAAAAAAACTTATTTGGCTGTTTCAGGTGCATATATCAATATTAGTTTTAATGACAATAATTTAAATCCCAATTCTTTATATTTGAACCTCATATAATCCCATATTTTTATTCCGTATGATGAAGTGACCAATTTAATATTAGGCGATTTTATAAAAATTTATATTTAATTTAGACAGTCGTGTCAAAAGAAAATACAAGTAAAATGAATAAATTTGCAGAAAATATTAACAGTAAGAATATTATGAATTTAATTCATTACATGTTACTACCGACGCCATCTGCCTGTAAAGCGTGTAACTAAGATGTGAGGTTACCCAACGAAAGCCTTCAACTAATTGTAAATTGTAGGTTCGTTTAATTAATCGGACTGCGAACCGTTAGCGGTTTGGGCGTTTTCGGTCTTCAAAACAGATAAGCGCACTTAACTTAAGTCCGCAATGTTTTCTTTTCAGTTAGAGCAATGTACGAATATTTCTAATTAATTTAATTATATGCATTAAATGAAAGTGAAAAACACTCGGGGGCTAAGGCTTCACTGGGATTTGAACCTGCGTCTGTTATTTCAACAATCGTGTATTTAACCACTAGACATAATAATAAAGGTAAATTTGTTTCGTTTAAAATTTCAATAACCGATGTAAAGGAGAGCAATCAGTTTTGTATGGACATCGGTCATCAGTCGATCATTTTCGATTTAACTTTGAAACTTGTATTATTAGGTAAGAAGAAATTATAGATTTTAATGAGAAAATATCGTGTAATTTGGTAATGGGGTTTCATAGATATACGTATTTAAGTTTAAATGTATTAAAACATCTGTTTGAAATACACACTGACTCGAACAACGTATCGAATACGTGCTTTGCGCTCAATGTGTTAATTTTCGAATGTTATCCCCATTTACAAAATCCGAAATATTCACAGGAAATTACTGAAATTAAAAAAGACTTTTATTATTTTTTACGTAGGTAGAGATTTTCAGACAGGGTGACGGACGGTCCACTTGATGCAGGCGGTTACGGCAAGCTAAGATGCCGGCCTTAGTAGGATCAAGGATAAGTTGTTGTGAAGTCATTCAGCGAAACACAACTGCACTGATCTTGCCGTTATTATGTAAGTACTGGTCTTTTGTGGTTACTACCGCCAGACGGGCTGACAATTGCAGCGAAACGATTTTTTTATTTTTCATAAATCAAACAAAATCATGTCTCTCCGACGTTGGCAATCAAACTCAAAAAGGCCTCTCGCGCAACTGGGAACAGCTCCTCCACTCCCGCAATTTCGCTCCACTGACGGAGATGACACCTGTCTTCTACTCACCCCTCTTCTCTCCCAATCTGATGATATAAGAACCCTAATAGCTCTCTATTAGTATGTGCTCTTCGCAGAATTTCCATATTAGAGACCCTGTCAGTCCTCGAGTCACGGAGCATTCTTCTGTGTATCAGTTTTTGAGTGATTGACTAACAAACCAACATACAAACATTCGCATTTGTAATATTAATAGGATTAGAATAATATAGAGAGAAACAAAGAATGAGAAAACAAGAAAGAGAAGCGACGGAGTGAGTAGCTACAACCGATTGAGCACAATTATATCCGGTCCCAGTCCCCTCATCCGGCTCAAAGTGACTCCACTCAGATTACAGGGTGCTTCGTAGCTAGAGTTTAATAAACATCTTCAAGTCAAAATGTAAATTGGCTCCCGAATTGAGAGCCGGATCAAGTTATGGAAACCGATGCACAAGGCCGCGTGTGTGTGTCTGTGTGTTAACAACGCAATTCAGTGATTGTTCAGCCAACCGAATGAAGATGAAGAAAGTTTACTATGCATAAATGAAAGACCAAAAACAATGTTTTTTAAATAAATTCACAAACCATAAAACTACTTTTAATAAGTTAAAAATCAGGTTTAAAATACTAGCCGTGTCTGTATACATTAAATATTTAAAAAAAAAAAAAATTTACAAAAAAAAATGTCAAAAAAATAGTTTTTAGAATTTTCGTCTGTTTGTATATGCGTTTGTGCAAGCTAATCTCAGAAACGGCTTAACCGATTTGAATGCGGTTTTCACTGATGTATTATAGAGAACTTCCCGTAACATTTAGTGTTTGTTTCATTTAGTGTTTGCTCATTTTGTTCCTTGTTTAGTGTTGCTTCAGGTAGTATAATATAAGGTTTGTAATGTATATAAATTCAAATGATTTACTTTTAAAAATTAGTAGGGTATGAAACTGGATGGGGTTAGCCGTAGGCCTTATAAAAATAATCTGTTGGACAAAAGTCTAAAATTTGGACAAAAGTCTAAAACAAACGGCATATATTTTTAGTTCTTCCTTAGACTTATTATGAAGTTCGAAAAAAAAATACAAATCCTACACGAAAGGGAAGTAACGTTTTTCAATTAAGGTCCTTTTACAGTATCTTCATCACCCATTGTTTTCCATATGACAGTAGGTTTCCAGTGTTGCAGGTTACGGTAACCTAACCCAACTTCCTCGTCGGCAGTTACCATAAAAATATTTTATTCATTTTATGGGTGTCATACAAATTATTCGTACAGTCAAACTAACATAGTATACTCGTATTTAACATAAAATCTGGAATTGCGTTTTCGCGGTCATTTGGGCAAGCCAGTCTGGCGGCAGTAACCACCGCCTTACAGAAGACCACCGTCAAATAACAACACGTGTGTTTCGGTGAGTGAGCAAGGGACCAGAGCACATTTCCCCTCTATCCACTCCTAATCCCTTATCCTTAATCCTACTGTAGTCGGCAGCGCACTTGCAGCGGCTGTGGCGTTGCTTGGACCGTCAGTGGACCGTCAGCCTGTCTGCCGATCTTAAAAAAAAAACTATTTTATATCTACACTAATATTAAAAAGAGTTGAAGTCTGTATGTTTGTATGTAGGAAGTAATCTTCGAAACTTCTCATCCGATTTGAAAAAATCTTTGAACAGAATTTCTCGGCTAATTTTCACGAAAGTTACTGAAGTCGCGGACATCAGCTATTATAATGCCGTTACATTGCTTTATATATTTATTCAAGCGTTAAGTAGCATAGCACTAGAGTATACGAACATTTATTCTTCAATATACTAACATCAGACGCAACTTAAAATCAAATTAGAAGCTTAGTGGTCGTGCAAGACATTACTTACCCATAGACAAGGGAAACAGAAGGTATTATTAGCATTGGCTTTTTTCGTATTACTTTTTTAAGTTATGTTTGTTTTTAGTAGAGTATCAAATCAAATCAAATGATCAAATAGAGTATCAAAAGTGCTCAAATGATTAAAATAAAAATCGTTTGAGCACTTTTTCGCTAAAATCAAAATTAAGAGAGTTAGGGCGGCTAGAATAGGGTTAGTGAGCCCTAACATAGCGGTGCGTGGGGATCCGAGGATAAGGCCTCGCTGTGAACTCGGACATCACCGCTGATGGTGGAATCCGGGGGGGTTTTGGTGGGTATTCCTGGTGATAAGTCACTTCACCGGGTGAGTCCCACACTCCCCCTCGTCGACTGTCCCCGTCGCGTCGGCGAGGGATAGTGCGTAAACGTCATTTCCCCTCCTAAAAAAAAGGCGACTAGAATAGAGTTAGTTGCTGAAAAATTTAGGTATTTTTTAAATTTTTATATAAAAAATATAAAGATTTTTTTTAAATTTTTTATAATTATAAACTTTAACTTCAAAGATATATATATTTTTTAAAATAATTATTATAACAATTTGAAATTTTCGTTTTCGAAACACCTTAACTTGGTAATTTTTATTTTTTATAACTTATTTCTTATTTTATGAATTGACCATTCGTGTTGTAAAGGTATAAAATAATTTACCTGGTAAAAGATTTTTAATGCCGGTGACTTTACAACTGAGTGAGGTATGTACATGTCCCAGAAGTTAGCATGTCCACTTTGGCTTTCAGAAAAATTCGGCACTGTGCTGACTTGTGCTAGGCTTGCTGCTACGTTGTGCTGCAGACGTTGTCCCTATCTCAAAAACCGTATAGATAATGGCAAAAAACCGTTTTTTTTTTTGCACCAACATGGCCATTTTGTATTTTCGAAAATGTACGAAATGTGGCGCTAATATTATTACTAATATGTGTGAACAGATAGTACAGAAGCTAGTAGTGTTAGAAGAAAATGTTCCAACATCCAAATTATGGGTTCAATATTTCAAAAGTATTATTGAGGCATGGAATTTACAAATGGGCTAAGTGCCAAAATACAATTATGGAGAAATTAAATAAAAATGTATTAGTTTTTTAATGAACGCTTTATTTGGCTCAACAATATGATAAAATATATCAAACAGGTACTGTTCAGATATGTACGATTTAATAACATTAGTTGTAAGTTATTTCTGAAGACAAATCATTATTATTTAAGCCAATAAAGAAATGGGTTAAAATACAAGATATTTTCTTTACATGTGGGCTAAGTACAATACTAATTATATTATTATTGGGGCTGTGTGCCAATATTTTCAAATAATTAATTATTACACAAATTACTGCAGAATTCTTGACAATTTTTTGACAAGTATTCGATCATACGATCAACTACGATCGGATACACGCACGACCCATTTGTAAAGAAAAAATGTTTGGCACTTACACCCAACGCCATCTATGAAACATTCCCGAAATTATAAACTTTTGTTGGCACTTAGCCCATTTGTAAATTCCATGCCTCTATTATTGCATGTATGTATGTTGTCATGTAAAGCGCATCTTTATAGACGTAACTGTAAATGGAAATGTTGCTAGTAAACAAAATTGAATGTTTTCAAGCTTACCTACTGTTGAATGTCGTCGTGTTATGTACTGTTTCAGTATCTCGGTCACATGTTATACGCTCTTTAACGGCAAGTTTGGAACACAGTTAAACGAGTTACCCCACAACACTAGCCCCGTTGGATTGGTAATGGAACCTTCGCTAGACAATCTCGTTGGGGGTCGAGAAGTTGCCAAATCAAGTTTCGGTTGGTAGACATCTTTGTCGCAGCGGAGTGTGAAGATTACCGGATCGTTGAACAAATTGAATCCACGTCATCCTTCTAAATTTGACGAGGTCGAATGGTTAAAGGGCTTGACTTAGCGCTCTGTCCCAGGGACCCAGCGTTGGATTTCCGGTTGGTCTTTTCAAAGTTACTCTGGTCTGGATCTGGCAGGGCATCTGCGTTTCGCAGTCATTTGGGAAGCGCTTTTGAAGAACCTCCTTACAGAACAACCTACTTACAAAAGACCATCGTGTAATAACAATATGTGTGGTGTTGTATTTCACTGAGTGAGTAAGGAATGTCAGAGCCCTTTTCCCTATCCCTTCCCAATTCATTATCCTTAACCTGGCTCCTGGCCGAGAGCGAACTAGCAGCACCTGTCGTGTTGCTCGTGTTATAGGCTGACGACTTGTCTTACAAACAAATTATTATTTTTTTCATTAATGGACGGTTTTATTATATTTATATTTAAGCAACTTTGAATTCTTTAAAAATTTCACAATACCATTAAAGATGGAGAATGCTTTCTAAGGAAAAGAAATTTAATATAACTATATTAATTTTTATAACTTATATAGTTGTATAAGAAATTTTAT
Source organism: Bembecia ichneumoniformis (assembly GCA_910589475.2). Lineage (NCBI taxonomy): Eukaryota > Metazoa > Arthropoda > Insecta > Lepidoptera > Sesiidae > Bembecia > Bembecia ichneumoniformis. The sequence continues at coordinate 760,659 of OU342537.1, read as the reverse complement.
ATAACTATAGTTTTGACTCTTTGTAATGTTATTATGTTTTAAATTGGACCAGTAATTGTATTTTCATTTTCAGTAACTAACCGAAAACAAATCAAGTCAATATGAAACGTTTCACAATCGGAGCGAAATTCTATACACTCGGATCAATCGCAAACTAATCGTAAGTTGTTTCAATCGCCCACGTCGAAACTGGACAAACAAAAACTTCGACAATCAAGTGCTGGAAGCAGAATGGAAACGACCCTAATGAGCAAGGCCTTTGGGCCAATATTTGCTATAAATGTTTGATCGCAGTGTGTTCGTGGTCGCACTCAGTGGCACCAAATTATAAAATCTGCTTTTTTAATGCTTTTTAACAAGTTAAGAAATTTGTTACGTCGCCCTAGTCTTTGTCTTCAGTGCTATATAATACTAAATGGTGATTCATTTAGAGGTACTTTTTTAGGACGATGCCGGAGTGGTACTTTTGTTCAGTATTGTTTGACATTTCATAATGGCAAGACTTAAGGGGGCGTACACCCGCGTGGCCCCACAACAGAGTTCCTTTTATTAGCCATACATTTATATAATCTAACAGTGTATACAAAACACACTTATAATAATCTACTTACAAACAAGTCTTACTTAAAAAAAATGCGTCTAAATATTGTCTAATTGCACAGAAACATAGTCCTTCCGTCTCAGTGGAGCGATTGTGATTGATCATGTGAAACAATGCGCATTGAAGTATGCATGACATGAGACGGAAGATAGCGCATTTCGCAGAGTAAAAAATGTTATAAGTGCCTCACCTTGTCGAAATCCCTCTAATTCGGACCAAGCGCTTTAAAACATCTTTTGTGATGCGCACTGCTAAGGATTGGAACTCCCTGCCGGCGTCTGTATTTCCGAGCTCATATAACCCAAATCTTTTCAAGGTTCGAGTGAATAGGCATCTTCTGGGTGAGCTCGCTCCATCTTCGGCCTGATCCTTTCTACATAGATAGATTCCTACATAGATAGATTCAATATTAATTACTCATATACTACAATGTGAAATGAAAAATTAATCCTCAAAGCCCTAGATAATCTGTGAAGTGAGATCACTGATAATTTTTTAGGTATATGTGTCATTTTGAAAATAAAACAAAAATGAGAGGTAACTTGGTGATTTTGTTCTATCGAGAAAATTTCATTGTATAATATTTTCTGTCCACATTTCACTTTTATTTATAATGTATTAATCTATATATAAATATTTTCTTATTTGGACTTATATACTTAGATAAAATTAAAATCTAGGATTAGCTATTTCTGTTTATACGCGCTCTTAAGCAGACACAGTATCTATAAATTATACACCAGTTCCACTAGGAATGTGTTTCTATAGTCCGTATATAATAGGTCTACCGAACGCACAATTCACTTTAGCATCGAAAAAAATTTGAAACTCATTTTACATCATTAAACTATTTGCGTCTAATTAGACCACATCCAGCACGTGTGATAATTTATTATTTGTAATTATTACTTATTAATTACGACAGTAGCTGAGAGCTTATGTCGTATGCAACAACTTGTCGTATTTTACATAAGGTTCATAGTTTGAAAGCATACAAAATTCAACTCGAGCAAGAATTGAAGCGACTGACCTACTATATCATGACTCTTTCGATTTTTAGGCTCTTAAAAAGTTTTAACAGTTAATTTCGCGTTTCGGACCTGAGAATTGTGATATCACACCTGAAGACATCAAAATATGTGTAATGTATAATAGTTATAGTTTAAATATAGTTATAGTATAAATAATACACAACATAGTTATGTAAAGTGCAAAATCTATAGGAATAACCTAGGCATGATTGATGAATTAGGAGGCTGTGCTCGCTTTTCGCATTTCGTATTGCGCGCGAGGCAACAAAACGGCCGCGGGTCGATGGTGGATCCAGGCTGCTTCTGATTAGTCCTTTTTGAAAACCAGGGGGAAGGCCTTTGTCCAGCAGAGGACATCCTGCGGTTGAGATGATGATTGCTCACTTTAATAGCCAAATACAACTCGAACCTCTCGAAATGCTCGGACGCCTCATCGAAAATTGGAATTTCTGAATGCATCATGTTAACCATGGTTCTTTTGCATGATTATAAAGATAATCTAATAAAATTGATGCCTTTAATTTTATTTTTACTTTTGAAAAAAGTACCTCTAAATAATTCACTTGAGTACATAACCTGGGTCTGCGAACAAAGTAGAAATAAAAATCATAGAGTAAAAAACAAAGTGGCGCCCTACGCTGCGCTGTTGCGACTATGAAAAATGATATTTAATAAACATAGATACATACACCAATGTGAGCAAATAATATTAAAGCAGTTTTATTGTTTTCCTTTTAGTAGTCCGCCAGTTACGGTTGGATTGCGGTAGAACTTCGCACTAGAAAAGAGATTGGGAAACCCTGATAGACATTATGATCCATCACAATAATTGGCTATCTCGAAACATGCGGTCCATCCGGGAACGTGTTTTGTTTGCTTCTTACTACTTCCACGGCTTGTAGTTCTGCTCTATTTATTAAAAAAACAAAAAACGGCAGTATCTATAACTGCTAGTTTTAGTACTACTTCGCGTTCAACTTGAGTCACAACAATAATAATGTAAGGTCTTTTGCGTTTAAATGTTAAAGTAATAGATCCACTTTAAGTAATAAAATATTGTGAACCTAAACAGATTAAACGTATGAACCAAGCATCCGATTTCACCAATTTCTGCGATTATAATATAATATAACTCCTATGGTGAAACTATAAACAAGAAGCACAAATGATGGACACAGCATCTGGTATTTAATTTAGGACCAAATGAGGAAAAATGTAAGAAATTAACAAAGAAGTTAGTCAGTTCTTGGCTAACTAAAATTTAATTTAATTTACGACTTCAAATCAAATGGAGTAATAAGCTCTAAGCTTGGCTATTATTACATTAAAGAAAGTATTACTCAATTTAGAAGCGTAGTCACGTTAACTAATATTATAAATGCTATCTTCAAACTAAACACGTTCCAAGATTATAGAATTTTGCTGATGTAGTATTGATAACAATTGTGGGAAGCCTGATTGATAAGTTGAAACCTATCCTGGCTATTCCAGTTCGATTTTTGGAAGTAATATTCAATAGTAAAAATGCAAAATATAAAGTTTCTTTTATAATGTTATGTATTTTAAGACGTCGATAAGGTTTACATTTTAGCTAAACCTTAGACTAGGAAAATTGCTTTTTAAGCAGTTTGAAAACATCCTAGAGACATATAACGTAGGTGCTATGTATCACTTTGCCTCAATTGATTTGCATTCTAATTTTATTTCCATCTACTGACCTGATTAACGTAGCCCTTTAGTGAATGTAGTACATGGTTAAGATTCCGTTCTTTTTCCTCATTGTAAACTGTTCTTTTAAGATGTGTGTCATCTACATAGGTAAAGGCATTTTTTTGTAAACGACAAAAAATTTTTTTTCCGTAGTTCAGACAGTTGATTTAATTATTGCTGACATTGTGTTAAATTTTACGTTGCTCTGGACTTTTTATTGGTGCATTTTTTGTGGCTTCTCTTTGTCCCTTGTTGTGATAAATAAATAAATAATAAAAAATCATCTATATTTTTTCCTTGCGCTTTGATTTTTAACTTACTAATGTTTGTTGATGATTTTTCATTCTATACAAAAATATATAATTATATAAATGATTGCTATTACTTATACCTTTTTTTTTATTTCATGTAATATTTTATTTTGAAAAATTTTTACGCCTCCAGTGAGTTGAAATTAAAATGATCCTTTACTCGATGAATACCTACGCTCGTGGAATTTGATACCGAATTCATCAGAGCCTTTCAGAACTCGATCTATCTTTATGAGGACAATACGAACTCGTTAGGTCGATGATTTGACGTCAGTTCGCGATCCGTTCATTGTGTTGTTGACAGGTTAGAACGTGTTTTAAGGCTACGCCCACTGGACTTACTTTGTACATACATGTCTATGTACGTACGTGTATGACTCTGCAATCATCAGAATAAAGTTACCTATGCCTGTAATTAATGAAAATAAAAATAAAAACAAATTTTTTAAAAGAACGAATAAATCCAGACATAACCGGTTAACATTGATTATTACAAAACAATTCGTGGTCAAAGTCAATTATTTTTTCAAAATGATACACCTAAAGGCACATTATACATTTTATTTCATAATAAAACAAAATCAATTTGATGATTTTTTGTTGTTTAAAAGTTCGTTAAAAGGCGTTTAAAATCCTACGCCGAACTTTTAAACAACAAAAAAATCATCAAATAGTTTTTTTTTTTTTTTTTTTTTTTGAAGAAATAAAATGTATATTTATTCATTTAACTTCAATTAGTTTAGAGCTTGTTTTACAATATGCTAATAAAGTCCCGAATAGTCAACGAATAAAATACTTGTCAGATAAATCCTTCCATTAACTTGCATTGCGTTTCACAATCATCCAACTCATAACTAAATCTGCTGATTTGCTAGTCAACAAGTGCGAGTTGACAACGTCTTAATTCTTTCGTTCCGTTTCGAGCGTTGATTAATGTTATACGAATTATTATGCCATAATTTTATTACAAATTAAATCACTGTATTTTTTCTGATAAAATAATTATTAATGTTACCGGTTTCATCATTTCAGTCTATATAAAAAATATTTTTGCTACATAAACACTAAAATAATACTTTGGTGCGAAGCATATTTTGCAGGTAACGAGACGTTTCTTCTATATTCTGTGTTATTGAACGTCCTTTATGTTTTGTTATTGTTATTGCGATTCGAAATTTTTAAGGTAATGAAATATTGAAGACGTTATTATAAAACGTAGTGTATATATATGTATATAATGAATGGCATTATATAAATATAATGACAGTGATTATATACGCAAATATTATAAAAAGAAATGTTCCAGAAATGTGAAAGCGTGAAAGGAGATAAAAAAAATATCGTTTTCATCTTCCATCGCCTCGTAAATATCCATTTTAATTGAAAACTTATTGAATAATAGCAAAATGTACAAATAATATGTCAACTGTCAGTGCTATTCGTCGGTTAAGTATGATAGTGGCCACACGATCTAACCTATAACTTATTCGGCAGTTTAACAGCTGAATAGCGCTAATCAACGATTGTGAAACACACACAAAGCGTTTACTGGACAGTTAATCGACAAATAGCCTAATTGTAACTTTATTCGGACATTGTGAAACAAGCCCTTAGACTCCTATGTTCAGCAGTGGACCTCCTACGGCTGAGATGATGGTGATAAGATTTATTTCGTATGAGGGCTCACTGCTTTTAACAGGTTTAATTAGCTGGTCTGGGGTCTCTTTCAGAAAATCACCATTACTTGTGCTGTGTTTAAGTTTAGCTAAGTTTATAATTTTTACTACATCTATATCTACACACATAATAAAATCGTAAACGACCCATGACTGTACATTAAATAATATATTTTTTCAAAGAAACGATTTCTGCACCGGGGTCAAAAAAATAGTTTTTATAATTTTCGACTGTTTGTCTGTATGTCTCTTTGTCTGTGCGTTTGTGCGCGCTAATTTCTGAACCGGCTTAACCGATTTAAATGCGATTTTCACTTAAGTATTGTAGCAAGCTTCTCGTAACATTTAGTGTTAGTTTAATTCCAATCGGTTTACAAACAAAAAAAGTTACGCGTTATACCGAATACCACGCGTACGAAGTTGCGGTATAAAATATACCGCAACTTCGTAGTATAAAAGCTAGTATAAAATATAATTTATACTAGCATTTTCCAAAATTAAAAGACTCTTCTTGTCCGTGGTTCAGATAATTAACACTAGTTTATTTTTGACATTTATTCCAAATTTCCGATTTAATTATATTTCTATGTATGATTTTTTTTTTGATAAATTTTTGATAATTTTTTTGATAAATTTTCATAATTTTTTTGATCATTTTTTTTGTTTTTTTTTTTCTAACTTTATTGCCGGGATGCTACTTCGACTGTTATTGGCGTAGGCTGTGCCTCCTTTAATTGCGGCGGCATCTGCCATGTTATTTTTTCCTGTTCCTTGTTGTGTGTTTTTTTCGGTGCCTGCCTCGTTTGAGGCCATGTAATAATAAATAAATAAATAATTGTGATTTTTTTTATTAGTTCTTTAAAAGTAATAATTAAATGTTTTAATATTTTCCAACGCGCCCAGTTTTCTTTTGCATTGATTTATGCAGTTGTAGGTCATACAAAAAGCTCATATTTTCTAAGAAGCTGCTTCGTATACTCGACCGGAAAATTCTATATAAATAAGATACTGTCTCTCAAATAGATGAAGTGTTACTAAAACTAAAATTTGAACGAAAATGCAGCCGAGAATCAAGGGTTCGGCTCCAGGCGTTAACTTGTCACAAAGTTAATTACCCGGATAGCCAAGTTCGAACAAGTTTGCCCTGGAAGCGGTTTTCATGGTATTTGTTTTGGGAAGTTCCGACTCATTCTGTTTACACCTTTAGTTTTGTTTAATTAGACGGAAACGCGAAACCCCAGCATTTTGTTCAGTCTGTGCCAGAGAAGAATAAGATGCTTACAAAATAGACAAGATAATAATTATTGTAGTGGTAGAGTGAAAAATTGCTTTCGATAATTAACTTGGAAATCGTTGGATGAGTGGCAAGGGTGTTTGCCTAACGTCTCAGAGGCCTCGGGTTAGATTACCGGCGGTCTGGTCTGGATTTGAAAAGTAGTGGTAAGGGCACACTGCGTTTCGCAGTCATTTGGGCAGCCCGCCTGTCGGCAGTAACCACCACCTTACAGAATACCACTGTGAAATAACAGCATATACGTACTGTTGTGTTTCGGTGAGTGAGTAAGGGATGCCAAAGCACATTTCCTTATCCCCTCCTAATCCCTTATCCAATCCTACTGTAGTCGGCAGCTTGCAGCAGCCGTGGCGTTGCTTGTGTTATAGGCGACGGTAGCCACCTACCATCAAGTGGACCGTCAGTCTGTCTGTTGACCTTAACATAACAAAAAGCTTGCATTGTATGACGTTTTCAATTTGTAGCATTTATCGTCATCTATAAAGGTTATAGGTAACGCCAGCGTAGAAGGGGCGTGCAAGTAGGCTATAACAACCTTTATAGGCTAAACTAAAGGGAATAACATTCCTTACTCGCCTACTCTAAGACAATAGCACATATTCTTGTTACTTCACGGTGGTTTTCTGTGAGGGCCACTTCGTCCGCATCTTTATAAAATAACATATTATTCGTGGAAAACGGCAATTTCGTATGGAGGGGGTAAAGGGGAGATAGGGGGAGGGTGAGTAGCCTACGTTACTCGCTAATAATGTAGCTTTCTATAGGTGAAAGAATTTTTGAAATCAGTCCAGTAGTTTTTGAGTTTATTCATTACAAACATACATACATACAAATCTTTTCTCTTTGTAATATTTGTACAGATTTATAGTAACTAAATATATTTTTTAATTAATACAACAAATGTTTCAATTTTATTATACTTGAACATAGGTACGTGTAAAAAAAAATAGATGTTTGATTTGACCAATGACCAATGACTATTAGTTTTTTTTTTATTATTTTTTTTTTTTATTATAGATGGGTTTGCTCTTGACCAGCATCTATCCATGTAGGAAGGATGAGGCCGAAGATGGAGCGAGCTCACCCAGAAGATGCCTATTCACTCGAACCTTGAAAAGATTTGGGTTATATGAGCTCGGAAATACAGACGCCGGCAGGGAGTTCCAATCCTTAGCAGTGCGCATCACAAAAGATGTTTTAAAGCGCTTGGTCCGAATTAGAGGGATTACGACAAGGTGAGGATAGTAACCAGCCGTACGTCTGCATGTCTGATAGAAGAAAGGGGAAGGCGGTATAATCTCATGCAGCTCTCGAGCACACTCTCCGAAGTACATCTTATAGAATACATAACAGGATTAGCAAGTCTCGAAGATCTCTAAAATGCTGCCACTTCAAATTTTGATTGTATGGTAGAACATACTCAAAGAAATAACAAGTTCGTAGCAACTTTATATTTATATTAGACTAGCTGTTGAACGCGACCTTGTCCGCGCATCTTTAGAAATTATTACTCGCTGATATAATGTAAATGAAAGAATTTTTAAAATCGAACCAGTAGTCTGAGTTTATTCATTACAAACATACATTTGTATGGAGGTGGGGGGTAAAGGGGTGAGGTGGGGGGACGGTGAGTAGCCTATATTACTTGCTGATAATATAGCTTTCCATGGGTGAAAGAATATTTAAAATCGGTCCAGTATTCTGAGTTTATTCATTTCAAACATGAGGTGGGGGAGGAGTAAAGGGGGGGAGGTGAGATGGGGGACGGTGAGTAGCCTACGTTACTCGCTGATAATGTAGTTTTCTATAGGTGAAAGAATTCTTAAAATCGATCCAGTAGTTTTCGAGTTTATTCTTTACAAACATACAAAAATACGTACATACAAATCTTTTCTCTTCGTATAATAGTATATAAATAAAATGTAAAGGCACAATACAGTATTTTCCAAAACTGTGTTGCCAGCCTTTAAGTCATTTCGCGTTGCAGTACGCTTTAATTATGTTGACAACACTTACACGAAACTATACAGCGTGCTTACGTTGTGTACTGCGTTAGATTTAATTAACGGAGTGTTGTATGGAGCAGCTGTCGTTTATATGTACATTTAGAGCGATCTCAAACGAAGCGTCGAGATGGAACCGACACATGAGTCGGATTACACCGGGGTTCACTTGCTAAATAAACACTTCTTTTCACTCTGTTCTGCAGTTTCTGTACTCCCATGTTCCACTGCAGAGGTAAAATTGTTATAATCATAGCGTCGGTATTTAGAATTGGCAGGGGACACTGTAATTTGAGGTCACAAACTGTACCTATTTGATGTTTTCAAAATATATACACGACACCCAAATAAGGTCCATTCAAATATTACATTATACTTATTTCAATTTTTATGAATAAGTTTAATTACACTGTTACTTACTTAAATATATGCAACATAATTTATCCTATACTAGCTGAGCTCGCAACTTCACACACGTGGTATTCAGTATAGCGAGTATTTCTTTTTGTGTTTGTGAACCGATTGGAATGAAATAAACGCTAAATGTTAAGGGAAGCTTGCTACAATACATCAGTGAAAACCGCATTCAAATCGGCTAACCCGTTTTTGAGATTAACGTGCACAAACAAACAGACAAAAATTCTAAAAACAATTTTTTTACCTCGGTAATATAAGTACCTACAAGCTGTACAAATTGTTTTTTTTTGAAAAAAAAAATGTTTTATGTATGGACTTATAAAATCGTTTGTCTTGACTATCAACGCACAGCTAATTAGTCTATAATAGGTTTATTTTATAAAATACGAGTATATAACCAATAAGGAGTTTTGAAAATTTCAACTCCACGTGAAACCGGAAGCGGGTCGCTATCGCTAATTAATTATGTTATTTAAATTTATTTAAAAAAATTGATAATCTAAATAAGCTTGATATAAGCTCGGGTGCCACTGCAATAGCCAGCTCTGGAATCGCCAATTACATCGAATTTATTTCTTATATGAAAAATTTAATTTAATTACTAAATTCAAACCAGTCCGACCACTTAAGTTCATTACTTATTCTATCATACTTATACATAATCTAATAATTTTAATTTGTATTTTATGTTTATGTCAAGCATTCTTCTATCCATTGCTTTCAGGCATACTTGAACCTTATTACGTATTCTTGCAGTAGACGGCCACGTTTGACAACGTTTTATAATGTAAGTAAGGCAAGGCATGTACCTATGCAACCTATGCAAACGTTTTCATCACTCGCCTTGCAACTATTATTGTATTCTGTGCCTTAAGTTACCAATTATTGCCTCTTATTTCTTTTGATTTTATTTTTTAATTCCTAATTGTAATATAATTCTTAGTGCCTATTACTTGCATATATTGTATATTTTATGTTCTGGATACATACTCGATCTCTGTTCCTTATGTTACGACTAACTATGGAACGTTCTGCAAAAGGCGTTCGCTCCGGCTGAAAGTCTCGAACGTCCCACCCTATCGATGGTAGCCAAGCCCCTTCCCGATTAGTGTCAAAAGAAATGGGTCCTTATGTTTTCAACATAGAGTTTACATTTCAACAGAAACAGCAATCCCGAACTTTCAATGGTTTTGTTTATAATCTTGTTTACCTTTTCTAGTAAATTCGAAATACATCAACGCGTTTGGCGCCAAGTATAAATAAGAGGCGGCCGGTCAAGTGTGAGTTAGTTGTACAACAACCAGCGATACGGAAGCGACTCTTCGGAGCTTATGCGAAATTATCTGCGACAGCGAACCGGCGACACATTCAGAGAATCATTGACGACTTTTGGCAAGTCTAACGGTTACATTTGGTGATTTTGGCAGTCATCTTGGTTTGTGAAAATAAATCGTTCCTTTCGCCCTTACACGGCATTTTAACTCACACCGCATGTAACACTTATATTGGGATTTTATCTTTCTCTGTGTCATAAGTTTTGTTTTATTATAACTGATTGATAAGACTGCCTGGTTACTGTGATGTTAAATGCATCATTATAACTTGGAGAGATTTGGCACCCTCAGAAAAGAAAAATATTATAAAATTAACAGGAATTAAAGAGGATTGCCAACTCTGAGAAATTTATCTATTTGAAAATAATTAATAAATTAAATCAAAATAATAATAAGCAAAAAGTAAACTCGACTGGATTATTGCTTTCTTATTTATTTTTTATCGGTCTACACGTATAGAACAAGTGATTATCATTAATTTATATCGACGCCTGAAATGGAACTCAGAAGCGAAGTCTCGACTGGAATACGATAGTCCATTGAATGGTTTCACTGAACTATTACCGTTGTTTTATAACTGACTAGCTGGCATCATACTTTCGCCTAAAGTTTGATCTGTATTTTAAATAGCTGGTGCCCTATTGGGAATGTTTAGCCTACGTCCATCCTGAAAATTTATTTTAACTATTGGTGAAATTTCTTTTTAAATTAGGTGAGTCGTTTCGACGATTACCACCTACATACAAACTTTAACTTGTAATTATATTAATTAGTATAGATTGATTGTTGTTATAATTATAATGAATATTTTCCATTTATCCATTAGAATGTTATTAAACATTTTAAAAGAATACATTATTAATGCATGAAACCTAACGTCGAAGTAGATATCAGGAAACGAGTCTGTGAGCAAATCGAAAAACTTTAAATGGTCCAATTTCTAACCCCTCTCCCTCTTGAGACGTGGGGCAATTAAAAGAATTGCCCCACCACGATCTGGTCTCACTGTTACTGAAATATACGTAAAAGTAATTCAAGCAGTTCCGCTGTTTCGTTTGAAGGACACCTTTTATGAATAAAATGTCCTCGATACCATATTTTAATAATGCAAGGCCATATGATAAGCAACCAATTAATAGATGCTATTCTAACTTTAATGGATTATGAATTATATATCCATTTTAATTGAAATTTTCAGATAATGTCTCCACCCAGTACGACATAGCATTATAGATAGACCGTTTAAATGAGTCCTCGCCCGCGCGGTACAACAGCGGGCCTCTTGTGTAGAGGCCCCGCCGCCCGCACCTCTCTCCGCCGCACTCATGATGCGAACGAGACAATTGAGGCATGGAATTTACAAATGGGCTAAGTGCCAAAAAAAAGCAAAATTTAAATTTCACCTTTCATGGGAGCTATGTTGTACAGACATTCCATTGGAAAGGTGCAAAGTGCCAACAAAAGTTTATAATTATGGGAATGTTTCATAGATGGCGTTGGGTGTAAGTGCCAAACATTTTTTCTTTACAAATGGGTTGTGCGTGTATCCGATCGTAGTTGATCGTATGATCGAATACTTGTCAAAAAATTGTCAAGAATTCTACAGGAATTTGTGTAATAATTAATTATTTGAAAATATTGGCACTTAGTCCCAATAATAATATAATTAGCCCCAATAATAATAATATAATTAGTATTGTACTTAGTTCATATGTAAAGAAAATATCTTGTATTTTAACCCATTTCTTTATTGGCTTAAATAATAATGATTTGTCTTCAAAAATAACTTACAACTAATGTTATTAAATGATACATGTCTGAACAGTACCTGTTTGATATATTTTATCATATTGTTGAGCCAAATAAAACGTTCATTAAAAAAACTAATACACTTTTATTTAATTTCTCCATAATTGTATTTTGGCACTTAGACCATTTGTAAATTCCATGCCTCAATTATTATAGTAGACATGTTATTTTAATGTGTACAGTCTTGTTTTATGATGAATTGTTATACGGCATGTTAAATTATTTAGACATGTTATACAACAAAGTTTTATAACATGCTTATTCAATGTGGAAACACCTTAAGAATTTCCTTTCGTCGCAAAGGTGCGTTTATCTAGAATACACTTTAAACGCAAAAAATACACGTTAAAATGTTTTCCCGTGTGTTCACAGCAAAAGATTTCGTCCGCCCCTTGTTCTTTAACATCGTTACGGAAAGAATTAACTCTTAATGCGCTAGTTGAAACAGTTACAATTAAAAAGAAGAAAAAACATAATTGACTCTGTTCCGCTTTTATTGTCTCACTAACCTTATTTATTTATGATTATTGTTGTTTGTTCCAGTGTGTTTTAGTTTTCCAATTATTTTCTCGCTTTAGCAAGATCTAAAAATAGTCCTGGGACTATTTTCTAGTATAAACTGACGCATTAAAAACTATACTTACATATATTGTCCAATAGTAAGAAGAAATAAAATAAAATAATTTAAATGGTTAAATGGTGAAACCTAATTATTTACTTAATTAACCTAATTATACTAAATTTGATTGTGGATTACGCTTTAGTATAATGATGGACTAGGTTACCGACACCAAAGACTTGAAATCAAAGCCTGGTCAGCGAGTGTGATCTTTGAGGGGAAGTCTCTTTTTGAATTTCATGTATGCATTATAAAGATAATCAATTTATCTAATGGCAAAGGAAAATACTTGAGACTATTAATCTTTGAACAAGTCGCGTGGAACTCCTATAAATATAATATTCTAAACAAATTGGAAAGCTGAGGCATGTTCCCTAATTCTATTCTCTGAGCTTATGAAAGCAAACGTCGAAATCTTGTATGAAAAGTGTAGTCCGCGTTGACCTGTCGGCGCAGCGACATCTGTCGTCGAAAAAATGAACTATTTGGACTTATAATACGTAGTGACATCTGTGTATACCGAACGTAATCAACATAACTTTTGTTGAAACACTTCACATCTGAGTATGCAGAATGTAACTGAATAATATAAAGTAATTAGGTATCCAGCTATCTATTGACACGAGGCAAATTTTACACTCATTTTTTTTTTATTTATTAAAGATGGGTTTGCTCTTGACCAGCATCTATCCATGTAGGAAGGATGAGGCCGACGATGGAGCGAGCTCACCCAGAAGATGCCTATTCAGTCGTGTGTCAGAGCTGACACACCCACTTTTTTTTTTTACTTTTATTGGGACTATTTATTTAAATGAAGGTAAGTCGTCTTATATTGCATACTTTAACTCGAAACCAATTTCAAACAAAATACTATTAAAGCTCAAAGAGACTATAACAAGGGTCCAAAATTGTTTGCAAAATTGCCCAGTTTACTTATTTTATTTTATATAAAAGAATTCGCCCTTTTAACGCGTCGTTAAAATTCACAAGAGCGCGTTCACACGAAGCGGTTTAAGTATCAAGCCGCTGTTAAAATATTTATTATTAAGTGATTTTAAACTACATTTATTTTATACCGGTCAATAACGAATAATGAAGTTTTATAGTTTTATAAGCGAATTTACATTGATGTTTTATCAAGGGTCATTGACACCGGAGCGGTTCAAATACGTTGTCAACGATAATTCCAACAATAATGTTTTATTATGAAAGCTTTAGTTACTTTTTCCTTGTAAATATGTATATATCCTGATATTATATTTATATTGAATGCCTCTATTTTATAGTATATAATTAAAATAACCATTACATAAATAAGAGTAAATAATGTTTCGTTTATTTATTAAATATAAAACGCAACACATTTTTTGACATCCTTTTATAATTATATCCTGTTTGCAATTTCTTTTCAAACTGACTTTTTTATATATAGTAGCTATTGCTAGGCTTTAGTATATCATTAAAAACAATGAAAATAGTTTTCCCCATCGACGAAAAATTACGATCAGTGGGCTAACATTAGTACAATATTATTTCTAAGTTCTTACAACTTGTACCATACCTTGAAATTTCTTAATCGTTAAGTAGGTAAAGTTTATTCATAATTTAGTCCTATTTTTTTAACTTAAAAGGAAAATTGGGATATTTCAAAATCAAACTGCAAAATATAAGTTTTCATTTGAAAAATAATCTCATCAAGTCAAATTGTATAACCAATGGAATAGATAAAATCAAATAGATACAAACGCCTTGCCCGTTTCAACCTCTGTTATTATGTATTTTCATTTTAAATTCAAAATTTAAGAAATTCTTCAGATGAATTCTAAAAACTAGCAAAACTAATTTTGGAAAATAGCCAATTTTGCATCTAACTTCTCATCACCAAAGCCGAAATGCTGACTCAGGACACTGGCGTGTCTGCATTTTGCATCTGCATTTTAAGATCTCACTTTGAGATCTTGTTAAATTTTAAATTGAACAAATATAAAAATGCTTTTAGTTTTTTTTAAGGCCATCTAGCCAAAACCAAGGTGAACTTACTATTTGTGAAACTGATTTAAATATTTATACATATAATAAAATCGATATGCTTTTCATTTCACCGTGGTCTTCTGTAGGAGGTTGACTTCTACCCAATTTATAACTGTATTGTGCAATATGCTTAGCCATTACTAAATAAGGCTTTAAAGGTTTGTAGGATGTGTGGAAATAAATATATAGACAACCCATTAACGTGGAAATTGGAATCGCTCTGAAAAGAGCTGTTTATCAGCGTGGATTTGTATAGTTATTTGATCACTATTGCTGGATTCACGACGGAGGATGAATAGGAGTCAGCAACAGCCAACGCTTCGGAATTTTAACGATATTGATTGACTTCTCGACGAGATGTCTCCTCGGCGTCGGCGGCGCAAAAGGGCAAAATCGCGGCCCATATTTCTATTGTCACATCGTGAGCGCGCGCAGAAACAAGCAAACATTACGCGCACACCGCGGTTTTGCTGTCTCAGATAACAGGCATACGTGACCAGCATCTATCCATGTAGGAAGGATGAGGCCGACGATGGAGCGAGCTCACCCAGAAGATGCCTATTCACTCGAACCTTGAAAAGATTTGGGTTATATGAGCTCGGAAATACAGACGCCGGCAGGGAGTTCCAATCCTTAGCAGTGCGCATCACAAAAGATGTTTTAAAGCGCTTGGTCCGAATTAGAGGGATTTCGACAAGGTGAGGATGATAACCAGCCGTACGTCTGCATGTCCGATAGAAGAAAGGGGAAGGCGGTATGATCTCATACAGCTCTCGAGCACATTCTCCGAAGTACATCTTATAGAATACACGCAGACAGGCAACTTTGCGTCAATAGGCCTTCGTTATGTCTATCGTTATATCAATGTACATATAAAATCTGTATATCTATACTAATATTATAAAGCTGAAGAGTTTGTTTGTTTGTTTGAACGCGCTAATCTCAGGAACTACTGGTTCAAATTGAAAAATTGTTTCTGTTTTGAATAGTACATTTATCGAGGAAGACATCACGCTACATAACATCACGCTACGACAAATAGCATATATAAACAGTGTCCAGTACCGCGCGCCCCATGCGCACGTCGCCGCCATATGGACCGCAGCGAAGCGTGGCCGAGTTCAACTAGTATAGAGTAATTTTAGAATTAAAATTCACATGATCGCCAATGGTTCATTTTTTTTAAATTTTCAAATTACTTGTCACAAAAATGAAAAGAAAAATCTTCGGTGTTTAATGGAATTTACTATATAAATTTTTTCGTTATTAAAAATAAAATAAAAAAAAGATTAGTCGCGATTTTTTGTCTATACTCGCCTTAAGGTATATAGCAAATTGAACAGCAATAAAGAGTTACTGCATGAGGTACAATCGAGGTATATTTTTTTATTATTTGTCCTGGTTCGAAGTTTAGCTGTCGAAATCCACATTTCCATGCAAATGAAAGCCCCGGGTACAGGTAACGAGCCTCGGGTAC
Source organism: Bembecia ichneumoniformis (assembly GCA_910589475.2). Taxonomy (NCBI): domain Eukaryota; kingdom Metazoa; phylum Arthropoda; class Insecta; order Lepidoptera; family Sesiidae; genus Bembecia; species Bembecia ichneumoniformis. The sequence continues at coordinate 744,346 of OU342537.1, read as the reverse complement.
AATATTATTAAATTCTCATTCTGTCGGATCGACGAGTGAGCCGGCCTTACTTATTGCGACTAATTTCCTCCGAGGAACTCTCACTTATTTTATGTGTTCCTACAGCTGTCTCTGCAGCGAAGCCTTCTTGAAAATTATATACCCTTTTGTATCTATCTATACTTATAAAATAGTTTCTCCTGACCGATTATCAACACACAGCCAAAACTATTGAATTTGGCTTATTTTATAACGTACCTAAGCATCCGCTAAGAAGAGTTTTTTGAAAATGTCAATTTCGTGCGAATAAAGCAATATATTCTGTTTGAGCACAAAAATAGCCCTTATTTCTTTTTATGTAAAGGTCGTAGGTCCACAAGCTAGATGGTAGTGACTTATAAAACACCGTCGCTTATAAAAAGATACTGCAATATCGTCTTGATACAAGATACTTGTACTAAAATAAGTAATCTGCCGAATCAACATTGATTTAGTTTTATCACGTGGATTATAACAGTAGGTATTACAAATTGTTAATAAAATGTTCACATAAAATTTTACAATAGGTACTAATATAAAAAATGAAACATAACTTATTACAAATATGTTGCATATTTAACCAAGCAATACAAAATCATTATACTTATTAATAACTAGCTGAGCCCACAACTTCGTACGCGTGGTATTCGGTATAGCGCGTAACTTTTTTGTTTGTAAACCGATTGGAATAAAACAAACACTAAGTGTTATGGGAAAGTCTGATGGGTTATTGGATAGTAGGTGGCAACCATCAGCGCGCTGCCGAACACAGTAGGATTTTATTAATAAGGAATTAGGAAAGGATACGAAATGGGCTCTGGCATTCCTTTCGACCTCGCCGAAACATAACAGCAGTCTTCTGTAAGGGGATGATTACTGCCGCCCAGAGGGGCTGCCCAAATTACTGCGAAACGCAACTACTTTCAGATCCAGATCAGAGCTAAATTTGAAAAGTCAATTTTTCAAAGTTGACTTTGCCGGAAATCGAACCCGGGAACCCGGGAATCCAACAGGCTCATCAAATATTCTTATAACAATATTTTTTTTTAAATTGTTTTGATGTGTATTTGTTGTATATTAATAAATATAAAAGATATTTACAAATTTATTATAAGTGAGTTATAGTGTGTAGTCACTACGCGAAACGGATTTGGGGTTCAATTACACATCTATAAACGTAGTGTTATAAGATTTTAATAAAATATAGCTTAAACCTAACGACATATACACGATAAAAAATCGCAGTCAAGTCATAAAGCCTTTTAATTAGTCGAGTGTTGTAGGCACATTCGTATGCTATACCGCTCGCAATAAGGGACTTGAGTTATGCAATAAAGAGACTACTAGATGTCGCTATTCTATGATTTATGTTTTGATTTCATTTTAACAATGAAAATGTTGGTACACTCGAGGCCAGTTTACAGAGATTACTTTGTCTTTATTTGATAATTCTCATTATTCGGCATTCTGTAGTTATTTGTAGAACTAGTTGATATGAGGCTAAAATGTAAAATAACTAATTACCTTCGTATAATTTATATTTAATTTTATTTAATTATTTTTATAATTTTCCTTATGGTTAGGATCTATTCGTCTTATATGGATTATTTATCATCATCATTATCAGGCCATAAGCATCGACTGTTGGACACCTTCTTAATTGAGGAATCCTCGTCTTTTTTCCACCCTCCGCATTCATCTAATGCCCGTAGCTCTTTTAACGTTATTGGTCCAGCAAAGTAGTGTTGCCCCCTCTTGCACCCAACCACCTCAGCTGTTTTATTCTTTGGCTACGGGGTCAAAGAATCAAGGTGGTAGATTTTGCTTGAAGACCTTATGTATGGCTAAAATTAATATTTTAAATTCGAAAGTGAGTTTAATATGTCAGGACTATTGTCGCCAATAAGCCTGACATCGTGGTCCCAACGCCGGACGATGCTTGTTAACATCGCTGTCCCGCATGACGAAAACCTCATGAAAGCCGAAAAATAAAAGCTTATCAAGTACATAGACTCGATTCGACAATCGTTGTCCCGATAGTCATTTCTGCGAACGGTCTTATAGCGAAGAGCCTCGGCCAACATCTCTAGAGGCTCTCGCTAGATGGCTGGATCAAGGGACAGATCAGAAGGCGGTACTTGTTGACACGGCACGAATTGTCAGCAGATTCCTCACTCTGCAGTCTTAACCACAGGTAGCTTGGGTTGCTATTAGCGCTATTAGGGGATATCTAATATTAATTTTTTTAGAATATTCATTGTTTTTATATATATATATATATATATATATATATATATATATATATATATATATATATATATATATATATATATATATATATATATATATATATATATATATATATATATATATACAATAATATTATGAAATAAAGAATGAAAAACACCTAAGTAAAAGGGGCGCAGATGAAGTCTCCGGCAAAAGCTAAGTTACATATAAGTAACGAAGGTCTGTGATCGCTCCAGAGCTTTTATTAAAATGGTTCGTTATGTGAAGTGGCGAGTTTTAATAAATTAAATAGTAAAACCCTGTTGCTGCTCCCCGTGTATAATGAAATATCCGTAACGGTCGAGTTTGGAACTGCTAACGAGTTTTATAAACATATTACTTGTTCATTAGAACCTGTTACACTGAACAATGTGACACAAATTGAATTCATTTTGCATACAGTTACAAACGAATCACAACTTTATTCAATTGTTTTAGACTATGTATTTCGATAATACGTTTGGTTATGTTAATTAATGCGTTTTAAGTGCTTATCTCCAAATATGAAGGTCAAAAAAATCTCATTTTCTTAGACTATTCTAGCATTTTGTCTTCAAAGTGCTAATGGTTGTTTCAGAATGAATAATTTACAAATCTTAGCTCTAATACATGAATATATTTATGACTAGCGGCCCGCGCCCGGCTTCGCCCGGCGTGAAATTTTTATATACCCTAAAACATTCCCCGTTTATCCCTCTTTCCATTAGCGAAAACCGAATTAAAATCGGTCTACCCGTTCACGCGTGATGCCGTGACCAGGAGAAATGGGGATTCATTTTTATATATAAGAAGATTTACTAGCCGAGTCCGCAGCCCTACTCGTAGTATGTATAGCGCGTAACTTTTTTGTTTATAAACCAATTGGAATGAAACAAACACTAAATGTTACGGGAAGCTTGAAACGGTTTTTGAGATTAGCGTGCACAAACCCGTGTACATATAAAAAGAGCTCCAAAAAAAACAAAAAACAATCTTCAATGTAGACCGAAATTCGGAAAATAATATTTAATTAACAAAATATACTTAACTTTATAAAAAATAAACTTGTAATTTTTTTATCCAGCAGTATTTGATTGCTTAAAGGGTTAGGAATACACTATAATTTATCAAAATTTTTCAATTTTTATTTAATACTATAAAAATCTCTGTTTATAAGCAGCCATATTGGACCCCAAAATGCCTATTTTCAGGGATAAAATAAAATTATAAACAATAAAGATAATAGACTAAGAGCTTTTTTATCGGAATTTTCTTGCTCTTCAAAAATATCTTCCTATTTTCGTTCCAAATTTTTTATTTTCTTTATCGCTTATACTTTTTGAATGATTAGAGAAAAACTATATTCCTTTTTTATATAATTTTTGTAATTGTTTATGTGCTTATAAAACATTTTAGTATACTTTTCTAGAGGTAAGTGTCTGCCTTGTATGAAGCAGTAATTATAGACAAATCTACAACTTATTGGGAAGATGATTTTGGGGATAGTTAGTCTTCTTGGTATTCTCCTTATTTTTAAATAATACACCTGATATCAAGAAGAGTCCGAGCGTTTGTCCTTCTAAAACTTTAATGTGGATATTAATGATTAAAAAATAAATGAAAATGATTTTAGTTAACCTCCAGTCACATATATTTTTCGTTGGTCTAAAGCTTGTTTATGTACTAAGTACGAAATATCATCTAGCAGTAGTTTTCAAGGGTTACAACTGAGTAAGTCGCAAAGAAAAAACGTCACGTTTTACACATAAATAAATTGAATCCGTCCCCGCACATACCACGGGATCGGGACGCTCGAAAAAAACTTATTTTCACTAAGAAGTGTTCACAATGACGTCGCCATCTCGAGCATGATAACAATGCGATTCAAATAAAGGACGATATTATGTGAGCCCTCGTAAAGCACACGCGTCTCTAAGCCGACTCAGCGAAGGGAGAACGACTTTTACATCGTACGACACGAAAACGTCACGATATTACAATTCAATTGATGCTAACATAGCTGGTGGGCCGCAATGAAAGCGGGTCGGTTATAAAAATCCGATAAAATATTTGAGCAATCTTTTCATTGACGAGAAAGTGCCATACGGTGAAGTATCCATACAAGTGTGGGCTGAAATTCTTTCGAAAGCCGCACCGAACTAGTGATAGTAAAAAATGATTCTTTAACTGCAGAAACGTACGTGAATGATATCTCGAATGAGTACGTTAGCCAATTTTTAGTAAACATCGAGGAAAACGCCATCTTTATTCAAGAAAACGCTCGTCCCCGTACAGCTCTGGATAGTGTTTGACTACCTTGAAGATGTCTCTACCAAACGCATGAAGTGGCGAGCATGTAACCCAGACTTCAACCCCATCGAATGAATGGAATGAACTGAGACGACCTGTTCGCCAAGGAAAATTACCTACATTCACGCGTCGTGAACTGAAAGGAGTGCTGATGAAGGAACGGGAGAATATTCTTCATTATCGGCTCAGAAATCTGGTCAAAAGCATGCCATACTGAATCACAGCTGTGGTGGCAATACAAAATACTAAAATGTTTGAAAATTGCATATTTGATACCGTAGCACTCTTAGTGATCTAGTGAAAAATTTATTTTATTATTACTTTTATTATTCAAAATAAACTTCATAATCTTGAACTGTTATGGCTTTGATTTAAGCACTATAAAACAAGCTCTAACATTTCGGAAGTTGAACTTTTTAGATTTGGCTCTGGTCTGGATCTGGAAAGTAGTGGCACCTTTCGTTTCGCAGCCTTTTGGGCGGCCCGTCTGGCGGCAGTAACCACCCCCTTACAGAAGAACACCGTAAAATAACAGCACGTGTGGTATTGTGTTTCGGTGAGTGAGTAAGGGATGCCAGAACCCATTTTCCTATCCAACCCTTATCCTTAATCCTACTGTAGTCGGCAGCGCACTTGCAGCACCTGTAGCGTTGCTTGTGTTATAGGCGACGGTAGCCACCTACCATCAAGTAGACAGTCAGTCTGTCTGCTGATTTTAACAAAAAAAAAGTTATTGAGGTTTTGTTACCGACACGCTTTCATTTTATATTTTTGCTTTAACGTTCAGTAATATTCGTACTACATATGTAGTTACTATATAATACTAAATAATTACTGTTGTTGACATCAATCAAAATTGCATACCTACAATCTGAATTGATTTTCAATTACCTATCTTTTTTTTTAAAGTTTATTCCCGAACCGATAGAAACGCAATTATTTTGTAAAAAGATTGTGATTGATTTAGAAAATACTAAGGGCAATAATTCAATTTAATTGTTTAAAACTTTTCACAATTACTTATTATTTGTTTAAAATATCTCTTCACTACATGAACTTGTAATTAAATAAAATTATAAAGTTTCTGTTAACTACTTATATTTGTGACGTATTTCTGTATAACTTATAACTTAAAAAATTGCAAGCGGACAACTGATTATTTTTTATTCTTAATAAAAATGTATTAATTTGCTAAAAACGTATGCGACACGATATTTTAGTATTCGCGTGTAAAGAAGGTTAGTACTTCACATGGTCTGTGGTGATTTATACATACTCGACAACTCAACTTTATTCTTTTATTGACGTTAAACCGAGCGAAAGTGACAGATAAAGTGTGATTATTATGAAGAATGTTACCATGTAACAATTTCAGTATATCTACTCTATTATATATTTTCATAAAATTGTCCTATATTTTTTTTTTGTGAATTAGGCCACCTTTGTTAATATTGACATATCTATAATATAGAATGATATGAATCTTTATCTTTTGGTACAGGCATTAAGCTGATTTGAATGTTTTTCAAATCAGGTTTCATTCCTTCATATTAATTAATTAAATTATTCATATAATATTATTGTTAATTTTGTTATTATTAATCCCTGGTACTGTTTAAAGGTCTGGTACTGCTTTTATTTTTACCAATTTTGAACGAAAAGTGTAAACGTTTCTCAATTCTTTATTCATAACACTAAAGCTGGTCGATAACTAAAAAAATCGGTTATTATATAAATATGTATTTATATAAATATAGTATTTATATAAATATGTATATAGAAGTACATTAAGAAAAAGACTGGCAGGCAATATTTTAATTTTAATTACAATTAGAATCGAATGTCATTTATTTTTCTCTTTTAGAAAAACATTTGAAAATATGTTATTATTACCTATGTCGTGTGTAAGCCAAATAAGCAAATAGCTAAAAGCAAAGTTCTACATAAATATTTTTGTTAGTATGTTTAAAAAAAAGTAATATTTGCTTCTTATGTTAGTTTCCAACAAACTAGGACAATTTTCAATATAACTGTTTATTATTATTATTTTTATATATTCATCTAGACATATTTTTAATTATTTAAATATAACTCAATGGGATTTATTAAAAAATTGTTCTTTGTTAATTGCTTCTCTCATAGAATATAATTGAAGTGTAGCTCATATTTTGTCTTTTTTTTTAATGTTATGTCGACAGACAGGCTGACGGCCCACTTGATGGTAGGTGGCTACCGTCGCCTATAACACAAGCAACGCCACAGCTGCTGCAAGTGCGCTGCTGACTACAGTAGGATTAGGATTGGATAAGGAATTAGGAGGGGGGAATTGTCTGCTTTCCTATATATTTTTTTATTCATTGTAATATTTATTTTGCGATAATAGATTAATTTTTAGGAGTAGTTGCACACTGCGTTCGCAGTCACACTGGCAGCTCAACTGTCGGCAGTAATCACTCTTCAGAAGACCATTGTGACAGCTCGTTTGATGTTGTGTTTCTGTAGGTGAGTAATTGAGTAAAATGTAATGGCTCTGTTCTAGATCTGGCAAGTAGTGGCAGAGCACACTTTCGTAATCATTTGGGCAGCCCGTCTGGCGGCAGTAACCACTTCCTTACAAACGACACCGTGAAATGACAGCATGTGTGCTGTTGTGTTTCGGTGAGTGAGTAAGGGATCCCAGAGCCCATTTCCCTATCCCCTCCTAATCCCTTATCCTTAATCCTACTGTAGTCGGCAGCACACTTGCAGCTGCTTTGGCGTTGCTTGTGTTATAGGCCACGTTAACCACCTACCATCAAGTGGACCATAAGCCTGTCTGCCGATCTTAACATAAAAAAAGTCAAATAAACACACGTGCCTGCAGGTAACAAAAAATATGTGGTAATTTTTGTTATACTTCAGACCTTCAGACCACGTGAAGGCCACTCAATAAGTTCACGTCCTTAACAGCGACCCATATAGACATATTTATGTATATATGAACATTATGTCCAGATAGAACGTTTATGTGAAGTCTTCTTAAACCTATCAATAAAATCTTATATACATATACGTAAAATCCATTACTAAAATCATTTTTCCCGATTTATATGGAACTGTACCGAAACAAAAAGTTTGGGTTATTTTTAGGTTTCGTAGAGGCAGCAACCATTGCTTACATAAAACCATTGCAAATTAACACCAGGTATGCTCTTGTGTATCTATGTGTAAATGAGCAATTTGCCACAGCCCAACTCCTCCTAATCCTTATCCTTGATCCTACTAAAGTCGGAACCGCACTTGCGGCACTTGAGTTGCTTGTTTTAACAGGCCTACCATCAAGTGGACCATAAGCCTGCCTGCTGTCCTTTATATAAAAAAGGTCCAATGTAGTCACTAGAGGTACTTCTTATTTGTGTTTACACCTTCAACTCCAGCGAAAACCGTCCACATTTTTCAGTCTTGACATCTACGATGCGGTAAAAGTCGTAATATGAAGTTTATAGGTACGTGCGCACGTGACACTGGAAAGGGATTTGTTATTGAGCTTTTATGTCGATATGTCTATAAATGAGTATACATATATTAATAGACCAGTAGGTGTTGTTAAAGAATATATAAAGCTTACCATAACCATCGACCTAATAATAACAACATCTACATTCGACTGGTAAGACCAGAAGAGCAGAAAGAAAGATAAGAAGAATACGAACGCTTGGTAGTCAAAGCATCTTCAAATTCCTCTCAGGCCTTGAGTTTTTTCATTGTATGTGTGAAACAAAACACTCGGTTACTTGCTCTATAGTCATGTGAGGAAAATAAATAATGGTCGCTTTTTCCAGGTGAAGAAAAGCAGTAGATCGTAATTTATGTATAGTATGGGGGGAGGACTATACATAAATTACGATCTACTGCTTTTCTTCACCTGGAAAAAGCGACTGTCCTGAGTGGATGTCCTGCGGCTGAGATGATGATTAAGATGGAGGGCCAAAATAGATGTTAAACTCGACAAACAGGCTGATAGTCCATCTGTCGTCGTCTATAACAAAAGCAACAACAAGTGCTACAAGTGCGCTGCCGACCATAGTAGGATTAAGGATGACGAATTAGGAAGGGTCAGGGAAATGGGCTCTGGCATCTCTTACTCACATACCGAAACACAACAGCACACATGCTGTTAGTTCATGGTTGTCATCTGTAAAGGCCACCCCTTACAGACGGGCTGCCCAAATGACTACGAAACGCATTGTGCCCTGCTATTACTAAATAGTATGTATTATAATGTACAAGTTATATAGCTTCTAGTATTTCCTTTACAAATTGCATATTTCTTTCTGAAAGGAAGATAAAACTGGATATAGCACAAAATCGAGATTAGTTACACGATCATGCATGACAATACTAAAATAAGGATATTAATCGGTTTGAGCCTTAAAGTAATCAAACTATGTAGTTATTTTATTAGTTATCAGTCGCTGTTAGTTTCTATTTTTGAGGTAGCAGTTCTATGCCAAGGTAAATGAAATAATTTAGATGTCAATGTAAATACTTTAATCTTTCAATGACAAAAAAACAGTGAGCAGACATTACCTAGTAAAATGGTAAGTATTTACACCTCTAACAATACAATGGAATGTTCCAGGCCATCAGAGATACGTGGCATTTTATAATAATTTATTTTCCTCTGATAAATATGCTGACACTGTTTCAAGCGGGTCACAATTTTTAAAAAACAAGGCAGATTATACCCAAAAAACATTTTAATAGCATCGTTTGCATGTAGGATATGAATGAAACTACTCATGGCAAACGCAATCGTGTGGAACGAGTCGGGTTAAATGTAAAATAAATTATAGAAAGATTTCAGCATCGATTGTAAGCCGACAAATTGGGGTTTTGCCTCGTAAAAATACACGAATGTTTATTAAACCGATCCGGAGGCGAGCTGCGTTTGCTGCTCGGTAATTTTCGATATTATTTCGTGCTAAAGACCATTTCAAAGAACACGACTAAGCAAGTAAATTCACATATTTCAAGCACGTTACTTTGTGTCGCTGGTTTTGTAAGTTTTATTAAAAATTAAAAATTATCTTTTTTATAATACCACACATTATTCAAAATCGTATTATTCTATTTGTAAAGCAAAGGAATTTTTATATAGATCCAGTGAGAAACCTTCCTAATAATTAATCAAGCGAAATCGCTTGCATTTTAAATCGAGCAAAACCATTGTATAAAATAGCTAATTTATCTATAAAAAACACCAGTTTGTTCCTTGCCAAGTTGATGTACGTTTAAGTACTTACGGAATTTTCAGACCTTATTTCAATAATTAGATATACTTGAAAATTAATAAAGTAATTACTGTTCAAATTGTGTTATTGATCTCGAAAAGTATATTAAGTTACGAATAAAGCCTAAAGTTGGCTATAGCAATTATTATGATTGCAGCAAAAGCGGTACAATCTCTTCTCTACATTATTATAAATTGAAGTCGATGTCTGCATATGTCTTTTTTTTATGTTAAGATCGGCGGACAGGCTGACGGTCCACTTGATGGTAGGTGGCTAAAGCTGCTGCAAGTGCGCTGCCGACTGCAGTAGGATTAAGGACAAGGGATTAGGAGTGGATAGTGAAATGGCTGGCATCCCTTACTCACTCACCGAAACACAACAGCACACGTGCTGTTATTTCACGGTGGTCTTCTATAAGGAGGGTCAGACTGCCGTCAGACGGGCTACCCAAATGACCGCGAAAACGCATTGTGCCCTGCCACTACTTTTCAAATCCAGACCAGAGCCAAATTTTAAAAATATTGCATCAGTGCGAAGCCAGGACCTGGCCGCTTCTAAGTTAATAATAATAATAAACTGCATTAGCTCACAACTCCAGTAACAAGTGCAAGGTATGCCCACATTTTATATGCTAACGATACTTTCACTATCGACATCAATCTATGAAATTAATTATAATACGGTTTTTTTTACAATATGATATTATAGACAATTAATTTGCTTAAATATGTAACAATATAAACAGTATCTTCAAACATTTCCAACCCAAGTGTAATTCTTACCTTATAAATAATACCATTGAATGGTGTAAAAGTCACCTGTGACCCATAAAGGCCCTACTTAAGGTTTACATTACCCCAAACATCGGTGTCACGTACAGGGCTCGTCTTGACGCGTGACTCCATTTGGATAGGTTTGAAGAAGGTTGCGAATTACTCTATGAAATGTCGATAAATTTACAGGTAGGAAATGTCAAGTAAAATCAGTCACGCTAACAAGGTTACCATAAAATTTACATTAACGGCGCCTAATTACCAACTTATCGTTTTTACATTTTTTAGAATTTTTCCTTCAAAAAAAAGAACAACAAAAAGAGAGAGTTTCTGATTAAGCAACAATCATAGATAGTTTTAAGAATTTTAAGTTATTTCTAAATACCTACGTTACTAGATACAATTTAGCACGTCGAAACTAGAGGAGTTCTAAATTTAAAAACATTCATCTTTCAAAAGGCATAGATGACAGTGTTAGTTGTATTGGATATATATAACAGTCAGACTATACCTACCGAAGATATTGGACGTCAGATACTACATCAGAATGGCTTTGAAACAGATTAAGAACAACAAGTTGCAGGGGGAAGGTGGAAACACAATGGAGATTCCAAAAGCGGATAACACACCGGTAGGTACTAAAAGTGACACAACTAATTGATTCCGTCACAAATAAATAAATAAATAAAAAATACACCAACTTGATAATTTCACCTTGAGCCTTTAATTAAAACGAAAGACATAAAGCCCGGTGATTGGTTTTTGAAGTTACAACTGTTACAACAACCAATCACCGGGCTTTATTTCTTTCGTTTCGTAAGTACGCAAAGGAAGCGTTTGCAACAGTTTGCATCTTGGCTAGGGCCCCAGTTGCGTGGTTTAGGAGGAGTCGGAGAACATACAGACAGACACGGGCGGCGACTTCAATTTATGCTATGTAAGGAAGTCACTTTATTATCATGGAAATAAAGTTTCATTATCATTGAAGAAACTTGTTCAGCAAAATGCGATCGACAATACTACGTATGAAGAAGAGTTCAAGAGTTCAAGAGTACAAGAGTATAAGAGTACAAGAGTGCAAGAGTATAAGTGTTCAAGAGTATAAGAGTACAAGAGTGCAAGAGTATAAGAGTAGAAGAGTACAAGAGTACAAGAGTATAAGAGTACAAGAGTGCAAGAGTACAAGAGTGCAAGAGTACAAGTGTTCAAGAGTATAAGAGTACAAGAGTGCAAGAGTATAAGAGTAGAAGAGTGCAAGAGTACAAGAGTACAAGAGTATAAGAGTACAAGAGTGCAAGAGTATAAGAGTATAAGAGTACAAGAGTGCAAGAGTATAAGAGTGCAAGAGTACAAGAGTACAAGAGTACAAGAGTGCTGCAAGAGTACAAGAGTACAAGAATGCAAGAGTACAAGAATGGTAACTGTAACATTGGAACCGTATAGCTTTTATAGTTTATAGCCGAAGTAAGTCTGTTAAAAACGGCATGGAAAAATAAAAAACGAAATGAGACCGAACAGTAATGATCGGAATTGTGCGAACTGCCTTTGTCAATTACGCCAGCAAGTGTGCCGTTTGATTGTCAATAAAGTGAGTAAAGTGTTTCGAACTGGTTCGTTAAACGTTTAATTTAATAAAAGCAACACAACACTGATTGAGCGATCGTTGCGTCCATGAAAACATTTCATTTCCCAAGAAAAAACATTAAATAATTTAATGTTAAAGGAATTCGTTCGCTTTATTACAATTAAAAATAAACTTTAAAGCTGTTAAGGCACCTTACAAAGAGGGTTATTAAAGATTTTATTAAATAGAGACGAAGTCAATTGGAAGAAACGATTATAATAATTTTAGCTTGGTAACTTGTTTTTAGAACGTTTCTATAAACAATAGTGTGTCTATTGTTTCTTTAATGTTTATATTTAACGAGTAAATATATATTTTTTATATCTAAATTTTACAATTCTTTTATTCCATAGAAATTCCCTGCCGATACGACATTTATGTAAGTATTTTTAAATTAATCACACCCCCAAGTCAGTGTAGTTTTTCTAGAATCAGTGATAGTAGTCTATTGGGATGCATGAAGGCATGTCGTGGCTCGTATCGCACGTAGAGCTCTGAGTATTTTCAATTCCACGTGTAAGTTAGAAGTTATTGTCGCAATAAACGAAAAACGTTTTAACAGACGTTTTAAGTGGTGCTGAAGTGATTTGCTTTAAGTCATATACGAGTAAGACCATGTTACTTGCAAATAAATAATTGGAATTTGAAACCAGGCGACACATTCGCACAAACCTCTTCTTAGAATTCCATTATAAATATATAATTAAATTAAATTAAATTATATACAATGTATAATAGAACAAAAATGACAGAAAAGTGATTAGATAATTCTATAAATTATTGATATACATTGCTGATAGTTCATAAGTAAACTTTCAAGTATGACTACGTAATGGATTAATAAATGCATTTATGTGAAATGAACAATAACAATCAAAACGTATTATTAAGTAAATAGTGGCAGGACATACTGCGTTTCGTAGTCATGTGGGCAACCCATCTGGCAGCAGTAACCACCCCCTTACAGAAGACCGGTTTCGGTGAGAGAGTCTGAGTAAGGGATGCCAGAGCCCATTTTCCTATCCAATCCTACTGTCAGCAGCGCACTAGCAGCAGCTGTGGCATTGCTTGTGTTAGGCGACGGTAGCCACCAACCATCAAGTTGACCGTTAGCCTGTCTGCCGATCTTAACATAAAAAATAGATATTACTAAAATCAAATAAAAGCGACACTATTAAAATTATACAAATATAAAAATGTTGATGAATTACAAAAAATTTGGAAGGAGCTCTAATAGGCGGCGGCATCAGCCATGTTATTTTTTTTCTGTCCCTTGCTGTATGTTTTTTTCGGTGCCTGCCTCGTTGGAGGCCATGTAATAATAAATAAATAAATAAATAATAGTATACAATTTATAATTATACACGCAAGGACTCTGGTAAATGAAAATGCAGTTTTCTTTTTTAAGAGGATTGAATTTGATGGCGATTGAACTACGCGCTCTATGGTATATCGGAAAAGCAGAAATCTACCAAATCTACCAAAGAAGCTATAAATGGAGTTTTATAAACATGATATTCTAATCGTTTTTATTATTAACGCAGTACAATGGATACAGACACTAATATAAATTAAATGTTGATGTATGTGTCAACATTAATTAAAATTAAAAAAATATGAATAGAATTTATTTAAGTATATTTTAGAAATACATAAATATCAATTTTTATTTTTATGTTAAGGTCGACAGACAAACTGACGGTTCACTTGATAGATGAGTACCATCGCCTATAACACAAGCAACACCACAGGTGCTGCGAGTGTGCGGCAAATCATAGTAGGATTAAGGATAAAGTATAAGGAAGGGATAGGGTAACGGGCTTTGACATCCCAGAATTATATGCTGTTATTTCACGGTGGTCTTATCTAAGGGGTTACTGTCGCCGGACTGGTTGCCCAAATAACTGTGAAACGCAGTATGTCCTGCCACTACATTCCGGAGGAACTTTGAAAAGTTCAAGTTCCGCCGGGAATCGAACCCGAGACCCCTGAGACAGAGCGTTAAGGCAAGCACCCTAACCACTCATCCAACGGGCTTGTCAAAATTTAATTTTTACTGGCTGAATCAGCAACTTCGCAACATTTTTGTTTGTAAACCGATTGGAATGAAATAAACACTAAATGTTACGGGTAGCTTGCTACAATACATCACTGAAAAACACATTCAAATCGGTTAACCCGTTTCTGAGATTAGCGTGCACAAACGCACAGACAAGCAGACAAAAAATTTAAAAACAATTTTTTACTTCGGTAAAAGTACGTGTACAATTTTTTTTTTTTGTGAAATAACATTTAATATACAGACACGGCACGTTTATGATTTTATTATATGAGATATGCGTGATTGTCACTAAACGTCATAAGATTAAAAATGACAATTTATAAAATAAAATAAAATTGAATTGTTAAATAATTGAATGTAAAAAAAGTACCTTATAAATTTATTTTTTAAAAGATTTTAAAAAAATTTACAGGCCTTCTAAAAGGCGTTTAACACTTTAATGTTTATCTTTGAGTGTAATAACTGAATGTTTGGAAAATAAAATTCAAAATAATTTTATTTCTGTATTACGTAGGTATATATGTATCTATCCTACTACTAGCGGCCCACCCCCGGCTTCGCCCGGCGTGCAATTTTTATATAACCTAAAACATTCCCCGTTTATCCCCCATTAGCGAAAACCGAATTAAAATCGGTCTACCCATTCACGCGTGATGCCGTGACCAGAGGCTCTAGTATGAGTTTACGATACTACACCAATTCTACACTCGCTAGCGAGAACGTAAAACTTTTGTATGGGAAATCTTAAACTGTCAATGTCAAATTATCAATTTTCCATATAAATGTTTTACGCTCTCGCTAGCGAGTGTAGTATCGTAAACTCATGCTAGAGCCACAGGAGAAATAGGGATTCATTTTTATATATAAGATTATATTTATCCGATATCCTACTCATACTGGTATTCCTATTACTTACTAAATGTACAAAAAATATAGTTTTTCAATCTTAATCGAACCTAGGTATACGCGTAATGAGTTTATCTTTGAAAATACAGAGCTTCCCCACTGTGCCTTCTGTGTGCGGTGAGGTTATGAGTGTTCGCTATTTCGCGCCGCGTCTTCATTGGGCCTAGACATGGAAATAATTTGAATAATGGCGAATGGAGGATTTGTTGACCGAATCTGAAATTCAAATTTGGAATGGGTTCCCGGACACGCTAGCCTGCTGCACTGGCAGAAAAAAATACTCGCGTTACTGGTTAGTCAGGAAAATAAACATTACCAAAACTGACTAATACTTCATCACTATGTAACCAGATTTGCCTAGGTCGCATTTTTAAACTATAGTATATCCTATAGTTTGTTAAAATCTATAATAATAGTTGGACATACAAAACTTTTTACTAATAGAAGTGTGTATTGCAAAGTAAAAGTTTTATATTTTTCACATAAATGTTGGAGCCGCTGGTAGGCGACTCCAGGCGGGTTTGCGATAATGCGAATGCGGATCAAACACACCACTTACCTTTTCGTAGGCGGCTGCTACGACGATTTTGTACAGTGTTATGTTTGTATATATTAATTGTGGTGTGTACCTAGCTAATTTTATAATTACGAAGTGTAAAAACTGCAGCAACTCACTTAGTTTGCGGTTTATTTTATATGCGGAAAGTCACTGGGACGCGGAACATTTATTTTTCACCCTTTTAATTACTAAATTCAACACAACTTGCTTGTTACAAGAACTGTCGCGCGGTACTGACGCGGATTCTCCATCATATCAAGATACCGCCACACGAAAAAATGAAAAATTTATAAAATAAAAATCTTAATAAGCGCCACCTAGCGGACAAGAACGATATCTCCGCGCTATGCCAAGTGGCGCGTTCAAATGTGATGGACAAGCAGACAGATTCATAGATAGTACTTCATAGGCACATATGCAACAACGGGATGATTGTATTGTTTCTTTTACATATGTGAACAGTATAAAAGGTTAAGGCTAACAATATGAGGATAGCAAAATAGTGGGATATCAGACCTATTCCTTTATCCTCATTTAGCCTCTTAATCCTTATCTAGTCACGTACTGTATCATACATTTTTTTACGTTAAGATCGGCAGACAGGCTGACGATCCACTTGATGGTATGTGGCTACCGTCAAGTCAACTGCTAATGCGCTGCCGACTGCAGTAGGATTAAAGATAAGGGATTAAGAGGGGAATAGGGAAATGGGCTCTGTATTGTAATGCTATCAAAGTATAACTATATTTAGACTTGCTTTTTAAATTTTATACCTTTAGTAAAAACTCATTAGAATTGGTAGGGTAATATGCATATGCTATTTAAGCCATATTTACGTTTAGAATGTTGAAAGTCATTTAAAAACTGTAATTCAATTACAGTTCGTAAATAAAATAAGGAGTTTTTTTGTACATTTTCTGATAAAGTTTCATGTTTGCATAAATTCTACTTATTTAAATAATAAAATTACAAAATGTGCAAAAAAAATGTTAGTTTGTTATCTAACCTATTTCACAGTTGAGCCGTGGCATATTTTTGCTGAAAAGGCTTAAAAAACTGTGCTCGAAGTTATGCGTTGGAGCAATTAATTTTGAATCGTGACGCCGTACGCTGGGAAATATTTGTTTTTTGATATATTTTTAGTTATTTAAGAGGCTTTTAGCTTTGACACATTCGAATATATGTAACTGAAGTGACCAGGTGATTGACATGGTATTTTTAAAAACTAAATTACTTTATTTACTTACTTATACTTAGTTTTACTTAGACATTTTTTTTAAAGAGGAGAAATCTTCAAAAGATACCATATGAACAAATGCCGCATGCAATACAAATACGCATGGGGTTATATGGGACTTTTACCGCAGTAAAATACCTCTCGAGATGGGTGTGGTTCTAGTCCATGGAGGAGTATGGAACTGTCACCGGTGGACAAATTCATTTATATGCTTACTTTATTTTTTATGTGTTTGATTTTTTCTATTTTCTATTTTCTGAGGATGTTCTGGCATAAAAAGGCTTAATGGTTAACTACTATTAAAATGCGAAAGTGAGTTAGTTTGTATGCGACGCTTTCATGCTATAACTACTCAACCGAGCGTCGTGAAATTTGCATACACGTTGTCAGGGGTATAGAAAAGGTCATAGTTATATCACAGTATATTAATTTTCATACAGTAGGCCAACGCCTTTGAAGTTGGGCGATGCCGCCACCTGTGTAGGTATTCACAGGGTTGTCACAAATTGAATGACAATTACTTTTTTGTAATATTAAAGCACTTACATCCTTTAATAGGGGTAAGAAGTATCAAAATATAATGTATCTGTATTTATCAAAAAATACATGGCCGCCATCTTAGATTTCAAAATGGGTGTCATTTTCATAATCCAAACCCTAAGAAACCTCAAAAATGACATCCATATTTATATTTACCAAAAAATGCATGGCCGCCATCTTGAATTTGAAGATGAATGTCATTTACATAATCGGCACCCCAAGAAACCTCGATCACATCCATATCTATTTATAAATAAATGGCTTATGAACACTAGATTTTAATACTTTGCACGCACTCACAACACATGCCGTACTCACCATATTAATTTAAGAAAATTAAATTTTAAAGACGCGATAGCCCTAAAAAACTTGTACCGAGCTACTAAGAACGACGAAGTATGCAGCTCGGTCTCGTCCTACTCGCATCTCACCCCTCACGCCCCGCACGATTGCCCTGTCTAGACGCGTCCGTCGGCCTACTGTTTGAAAAAATTAATATACTGTGGTTATACCATTAGTCCAGAAAAAAAGTACTATACCCAAGGGACGCAGTCACGGACAAAGTTGCGGGAAAAAAATAGTGACGAGCCCGTTGGATGAGTGGTTAGGGTGCGTGCCTTAACGCTCTGTTCTAGGGTTCCCGGGTTCGATTCCCGGCAGGGTCAACTTTTAAAAATCAACTTTTCAAATTTGACTCTGGTCTGGATTTGGAAAGTAGTGGCAGGGCACAATGCATTTTCGCAGTCATTTGGGTAGCCCGTCTGACGGCAGTCTGACCCTCCTTACAGAAGACCACCGTGAAATAACAGCACGCGTGCTGTTGTGTTTCGGTGAGTGAGTAAGGGATGCCAGAGCCCATTTTCCTATCCACTCCTAATCCCTTATCCTTAATCCTACTGCAGTCGGCAGCGCACTTGCAGAAGCTTCGGCGTTGCTTGTGTTATAGGCGACGGTAGCCACCTACCATCAAGTGGACCATCAGCCTGTCTGCCGGATTTAACATAAACAAAAAAGTTATCGATATACGAAAAAAACACTTTGTTTTCAATAATTTAAATCTGTATTTGAAAACATTTGTAACGTTCAAGTTTTATTTACAATAGGGTACTTTATTTAATAGGGTACTATAATATGAAAAAAAATCTAAAAGTAGGTATATTATTGAGACAGCTTAGGCAAAAAGCAGTCGGAAAATGTTAGTTTTAGTTCGTAAAATAACAAAATAAATTTTAAAATTAAATTCAAAGGATCTCCCAATGAAATAGTAGCCGCCATGTTAACGTCATACGGTTGTGTAAACAAAAAAGTGTCAGTCAGTGTCATGTCAATTACCGGCGCATTTGTTTACACAGCCAACTGACGTCATGACCACAGAGCAAAATGGTTTCCAGCGTTTTCGTCAAATTACGAGCGAAATTTGAAAATGTAAATTTTAAATGCATTTTTATTAAACTTATCGATTTAATAAAAATTTGGTGTTTTTTTTTAGTGGTTCATTAGCACCACAGAATCTAATTGAGACACTTTTTAAAAATGGGTGTAATACCCTATCGTAACACTACGAGTAACTCATGCGCGTGGCTCAAGCGAGTGCCCCATGAACTGTAAATGAACTTTGAAAAAAAGTCTTGAGTTTTCATATAAAATGCGAAGGAACTTTTTCCCCGACCTATTATTATAAAAGAATGTTACTCTAAAAATACGTCATTCAAATTTTCACGAAACAAAGTACAATCGAGTAGAAAAATGGTAATTTAATGCGGAACGCTCGCTACATTAAGAGTAAGTTGGAATATTTACGCTGTGCGGACATTTCTCGCAGACGCGAAGCATTTTCGTGGGAGTTGAAGCCGTGAATGAAAAATCACATATTACTGCTTGCGACAATGGTTTTTTTATGTAAAAGTTCGGCTGGCAGGCTGTCGCGTCGTGACGGTCCAATTGGTGGTAGGTGGCTACCGTCATCACCTTAAGAAGTAATAATACCAAGAGGGGTCCAAATACTTTGCTGAATCTGAAAAATGACTAAAGGCAGTCTGGCTGCTCAGTCTAGTTGACTGCAAAATGCTACTAACGTCCATTGGTTACATTTTCTATTGCTACATTATGAATTGCTCTTAAAGATGAAGAACACAGTAACAAGTATCTATTTGTCTTGTTTTTTTAACCTTCTCTCACACGAGAAGTAATTTACGCAAAGTAATTTTATTGCAGAATCGAATGTGAAATTACAGTAGACGTACCTATCACCAACTGAGTCGTCAGTTAATAAATCATTTTTATCAATATATCTCGCTCGTCCTTACAGATCTTATGTAAGTCAACTGCTCGAGTTAAAGGCAATAAATAAATAGAGGTATTGTTTTATTAAGAAGATACAGTTTTTTATCGTCGTCTCTATATATTTTAATTATTGTCACAATCATTTGAATCAAATTATAGACGCAAAATTGCCTATCTGTGTGTATTCTATAAGATGTACTTCGGAGAGAGTGCTCGGGACTTGCATGAGATCATACGGCCTTCCTCTTTCTTATATCGGAAATACAGACGTACGGCTGGTTACCATCCTCACCTTGTCGAAATAACTCTAATTCGGACTAAGCGATTTAAAACATCTTTTATAATGCGCACTGCTAAGGATTAGAACTCCCTGCCGGCCGGTTTGTATTTCCGAGCTCATACAACCCAATCTTTTCAAGGTTCGAGTGAATAGGCATCTCCTGGGTGAGCTCGCTCCATCGTCGGCCTCATCCTTCCTACACGGATAGATGCTGGCCAAGAGCAAATCCATATTTAATAAAAAAAAAATGAAAATAAAATAAATTTGTAAAGCCGATTCAATTGATAACAAAGTGGAAGGAAAGTTAATATGTGAGTTTATTGTGCAACTTAATAAAATAAGTAATTTTATTTCTAAAATTGTAACCAAAGCAAACTGTAAAAAAGGCTGAATTTGTTTTCAGTAGGTATTCAAACAGTTACATAACCCAATCTTTCTTAAATATTAAAAAAATATATTGTTTTTCGTAACATGCAGTACTATTAGATGGCGCACAACTATGTTACATATCAACTACTATGTCAATGATTTAATTAAAAAAGGTTGACTGAATGAGCTCGCAAAAACCATAGTTATAGCACAGCATAACCATACTTACGTCATACAGTCAGGCAACGAATGTACTTGCGTAGTAGAGCAACGTTCGGCGAACTCGCTTCAGTTTGCAGGCTCAAACATTGAGCGTTGCCCGATTGTATGACGTAAATATGGTTAGACCGTGGTTATAGACATTAAAAATTAAACAATTCAATATATACATATAATCAAATGTTAAATATAGCAAGTAATAAGGTTACCTGAAAATGATGTTATACTAAGCAAGTAGGGAATCATTTAAAAGGAGTTATGAGGAAAAAATGTGACAATTTTAATACAGTTACAGCAACCGTAAAAACAAGCTACATTAAACGCCACTGTCAATATAGCCGCGGATTCACGGCGAATCATAAACTAAGCGTAAAGCTTTGTATACTTTAACAAGATATAAAGGTACACTACACCATCAATAAAAACTAACAGAGCAGAAGTTAGACCCAGATAAGCACATCATTCTCGTTCACGGTAACTTTTATTTTCGAGAAATACAAAACTGCGAGTTACAACATATTTAGATTAGTCTAATATTTACGAGGAATTTCCACCATTGGACAAATTTGTTAGTTTAGGCATAGGCATAACTATAATTTAAACACTGTCGAATGGAACGTCTGATATTCAATGTGTAATCTAATATTCATATTAACAGTCGCGAAGAATTTAGGAACACTAAGTCTACGAACTCGTCTTACTCAGATTACCTTAATTATATTCAAAACATTAATGAACACCATAAATTATAATATAATTTGACGGCCCGTTGGATGAGTGGCAGGGGTGCTTGCCTAACGTTTCAGGGGGCCCGGGTTCGATTCCCGGCGGGGTCAAGTTTGGAAATTTTAATGTAATTTTCAAAATTGACTCTGGTCTGGATTTGAAAAGTAGTGGTAGGGCACACTGCGTTTCGCAGTCATTTGGGCAGCCCGCCTGGCGGCAGTAACCACCACCTTACAGAATAACCACCGTGAAATAATAGCATATACGTGCTGTTGTGTTTCGGTGAGTGAGTAAGGGATGCCAGAGCCCATTTCCTTATCCCCTCCTAATCCCTTATCCAATCCTACTGTAGTCGGCAGCGCACTTGCAGCAGCTTTGGCGTTGCTTGTGTTATAGGCGACGGTAGCCACCTACCATCAAGTGGTCCGTCAGCCTGTCTGTCGACCTCAACATAAAAATATATATAAATACATAAATAATAAACAATAAATAATAAATCACACTTAGAATAAATATTTTAAAAATCAACCCAATAATCTCCGAACCCCGATAAACTAATGACGTTGAACAGAACACCATGTAGTCCTGTGCTCGTAGATATTAGTGCGACATTACCTGGTGTTGCTTATATTTGTATTCGATAGCCTCTTAGCATAAAGTCAACCTGCGCGCTTCCTGTTCCCATAAAATATTGAAAAGCCATTGAAGTAGTTTGTTATTTTCGAGTACATATTTAAATTTATTGACATAAACAATCTCCTTTTACTAAGATGTCTATTGAAATAACCACTCTTAAAAAAGCATAGTCACTAAGTAACTAAGCCGTGGAAATAATAAATAAAAAAAAGTCGCATTAAGAATTCGCAGCGACAGCCAAAGTGGGGTGTTCGTGCCGATTTCAAAGCACGTGTTTATTCGCACCACTTTTTATGTTAATTATATTTGGATGGGTACTTTTTCTGTTTTCACGGGGGCGGCTACATTTTCCCGCTACAAAATTTGAATTTCAAATTAAGAACAAATCCTGTGCCACGGTTATTCAAATTTATATTCGCTTGAAGGCCAATGACGCAGAAATATGAGTGCAATCTTTCATTTGCTCCTTCATTTTTTTAATACCTTTATGCTCGATTATACTTTTATTTTAGCATTTTTTTACAGTTCGATCGAGCATATATACGAGTATAATCATTATTATAGTCCTTTGGTAATACCTACATTCAGATACTACTTGGGATTTTCGTGATGGTTATGTAAATAATGATATAAAATTTGTATGTATAAGATACTATATGAATTTTACAGCGGTTTTAAATTGTCGACAATCAATTGCTCACATAAGAACAGCTAGCCCCTTAGTATCAGAAGAGATGTAGTCTCTCGTTGTGTGTTCTACGGGCTGTACAATGGCGAGTGTTCTGAGCGTCTAGCACAATTCATCGCCGCCGATTCATCGCCGCCCTTTCGCCGCTGCCATTTCATCGCCGTTTAGTTAAAATATTAGAATCAGCATCACTAAAAAAACAATGTCACCCACGTTTCCAGTACAATAAGTCTTAAAAAACATTTTATAATAGACAGTTTATTTGCCAAAACCAGTATTCTAAATGTACTCGCTGGGCTCATATTTAATTTCATAAAGATTCCAGAACCTAACCTAAATTTGTTTTCAGTACAAATAAATTTTGTTACACATTTTGTAACAAACAGTCTTGTTGCCGTTTATTCCGAAATCACATTTATTAATATCGATGTGATTTCAAATTAACTATGTAATTTTCTAAAATAAAACTAAAATACATCATATTTTATAAAACTTTGCCTTTTCTCTGACGATAAACATCTGGTAGTAAATATTTTGCTTTCTACAATACTGCGCATGATAAACAATAGACCAAAACGAACGGCGATGAAATGACCGGCGGTGAATAGGCGGCGATGAATCGTTCCATCCCGGCGTTCTGATAAGTTGTTCTGTATGCATGTCTCAGATGCAAAGTTTATCCACATAGTTGGAAAGGCCGCTGCGCACGGTTCGGATAGGTAAGATACTTTACCCCGCGGATGCACAAACTTCACAACAAATTCCCTTCTGAGGTGTTTCGTACATATCTACATAAACATTCTTTCTTGCACAAACGCTCATTTAAACACAACTGCATACATAGATATGTTTTTTTTTTGTTATGGCAAAGATCTGCATTATTTTTTGGAAAGCGTAGATTTTAAATAATGTAAACGATTTAATATATAAAAAATATAGAAAAATATGGAGATAAAAGTACAGCACGAAATATATTTTGCGAATGATTTTACAAATATCTCAAAGGTGTAATTAATTTACAACCGAGTGGAACATTTTGCTTCGCATCGTTAATTTATGCAAGGAAAAAAATATTATAATTATTGTAACACTAACGTTTTCTGAAAGAATTTTTGTGTACTTACTGATATTTTTTTACAATTACCGTTTCGTAGTGAAAAATTAAAACAGTTTTTTTATATAATCCGCGCGCAATGAGAATGGGATAAAACCTTGTCAAAGTAAATCGAAAATGACAGTTCGCAAGTAGCGTTAGCAAAAAAGTTCTGAATATTAATTATAAATTAGTTATTTCTACGATCTATCATAGGTTCATGAAAATACACAAAAATGTTTCATGGTTGAAATCCTTTTAATAATAATGTTTAGGTATATTATTTTACAGTTATTCCAAGTTTTACCCCTTTTTCCACTCATTATTAATTATCACTAAAATAATTATACAATAATATATAAAACAAAACTCAATAATAACAACTACACAACTAGCAACTATGCGAGCTTCGACGCGACTTTGCCGACGCTACGGCTGGCCGGCGGACCGCGCGCGTCTCAATTCCAAAAGGTCGCATCCCATTTTCATCGCGCGCGGATTATACCCTGGTTGTCTAAGTATAGATTTTGACCATCTAATCGGAGTACATTCAATCCTTTGCAATAAAACTCTGGGGGCCTGCGCTCTAACAATTGTGTGAAGGCATTTTATACTGCTCCCTGATAAGAAATTTTTTTAGGTGCAAAAAATTGTTCAAATCGCGGAAAAAATGGTTGTCGATTGGAGCGAGGTCCAGCGAGTATGGGAGATAGCGGATGGTTTCTAACTGCAGGTCTTGTAGTGTTAAAATTGTTTTTCGAGCAGTGTGAGGTCTTAATATCATAATAGAGCAATAATGGTGAAAATAGATTGAGGAGTCGGGGCTGTTTTTTGAGAGTTTCGCTATCATTATGCAGACTTCTACACATTAGACATCTTCTGTTATTGATTGACCGAATCTGTAGTAAATTACACCATGAAGTGACCACCAAAACGTTACCATCATCTTTCTATGGGTAAGCTTCGCTTTAGGGCATTATTGTTTTGTAGCATTTGACCTCGGGTCAGCCATTAAGTTGTTCGCTTACGATTATCGTAAAGATCAGTCAAATCATGAGGCAGGCATCCATTTTTAAGTTTTGTAATTTTACCGATTTGCTACAAATGGTTCAATATTGTGGATATGCTAACATCAAACCATGCTGCGAATTCCTTTATAGTTTGATACTGATCGGCTTCAATGTCACCTTCTATTTGTCGTTATTTACCTTAGTGGCTGGTCTTCCTCGTGATTCATTCTTCAAGTAGAAGTTTCCACTATGAAAGCAGTTAACCCAAAAACGCACGGTGCGACCGTTAGCTGTAACCTCTACGAGCAGTTTCTGCTGCGTTCGTACCACGTCGGAACTCGTATTTGAAAATTGCTCTGATTTTCGATGTAACCTTCTCCACATTAAGGCTTTCATTTTTTTAAAGTCATTAAAATCAAGTCTCATGGTTTTTTTATTTATTTAGAATGAAAAATTTTGAAAAAAAAATCACTCTGAAATCTGGCACCGTGCAAGTTTAATTTTAATTCAAAGTGGTCAGTGAGGTAAAACCGCAATTTAATATTAAAACCTCTATTATAAAGAAAACATATTAATATACTAGCCGAGTCCCCAATTTCGTACGCGGGGTATTATAACTTTTTTGTTTGTAAACCGATTGGAATGAAACAAACACTAAATGTTACGGGAAGCTTGTTACAATACATAAGTGGAAACTGCCGATTGGCGTGCACAAACGCACAGACGAATAGTCAAAAATTATAAAAACTATTTTTTTGACCTCGGTAACATAAGTAGGTACAACACGTACAAATTGTTTTTTTTTTTTTGTTTTTTTTTTGTTTGTTAAAATATTTAATTTGGGTACAGACACGACTCGTATACGATTTTATTATATGTATAGATTTAAATAGAGAGGATTCCTTTTGCCAATTAGAGTGCCGATTTAATTTTCAATTTAACTCGAAATAACTTCCGACGAATAATCAACGACATACTTATTTCTGTAACTTCAAATAAAACATTTTTTAAAAAATAGATATAGGATTTAACCAATATTTTTTTAACAGTTATATTTATTTAAATATTTCAGTATTTGAAACTTTTACATCATTCAACTAACATGCAATACTAAGGCCTTACAATATAAACATATTGAATAACGTATTTCCAATCGACCCTAATCTGTTCATTATGTATCTATTTAACACCTGTATGCCTATAGTAATAGAGGCTAGATAGTTCAAACAAGATCTGTCTTTGACGCAGTTAATTGCAAGCGAGTCAACACGAGGAGAAAGCTCATTAAGTGACAAGGAAGCTCTTCCCACTCCTATTCCTGCACCCTCTTTATCCTTGGATGCACCTTAGTGCAAGTGGCCGACGAAACACCGTATATACATAATATAAAATAATGTAATATTATGTACATATATAATATTATATAATTATGTTATGTCAATATTGCGCTTAGTTTTTAAATGTATTACGAGATGGCATTAGATGAGCCTCTAGCAACAGCTAGAAAAATGCTTACCTACGTGGCCAACGCCAGATAAATAAAATGTAATCTTATTTAATGGCACGCCTATTGTGATATTTAATAATGTTTTATTAGTTGAGTGACATTCCAGAACCTATTAACTATCCCAAACTATTCCTTTATCCACTGAAGGTGTTGCTTGTTCATATCTTCAAGTGGACTATCAGCATGCCTGTCATCTTCTCTATATATAAAAATGAATTCCCATTTCCCTTGGTCACGGCATCACGCGTGAACGGGTAGACCGATTTTAATTCGGTTTTCACTAATGGAAAGAGGGATAAACGGGGAATGTTCATATATATAAATATTGCACGCCGGGGGCGGGTAGCTAGTTCTTTATAAAAAGCATGCGAAGTGTTTATGGGGAACGAAAATCTTAATGATATCTAAGTAAAAGCATGGCATGATAGGTCATTAGAAAATAGCCTGTAAGTTCTAAATAAGTGCGACAATATCTTAGACACATTTACCCCCAGTAATAGACTGGAAAGCACATAAATAACTGTTCGAAAACATTCTAAAATGTATGTCAGTATATTTTACTAGAAAGCGCAACACTGTCTGCTCACACCTGCTCTATCTATCGTCGTACGCTCAATAAATTTGCTCAATCTCCTTGAAATGCACATAAAATCCTCTACTCTAAACAGAAAACAGTTTTAAAAGATCCACAAAAACTTATTTTTAACTTTTACATGTTTTAGTAACTTTTGCATTTCGTCAAAACTTTAAAATTAACTAAATTCAGAATCAAAATTAAAAGCTACACTTTCGACTAAAAACAACTCAATTAATTCATTAGACAACAATTTCATGAGAAACAAATAATGGTATACATGTGGCGCCATCCGTCGGCTAGTTAAGGAACGTTTCCTATCTATGTTGCAGCCGATAAATACAATTTGGTCATTTGTCTTAATGTCTCGTTAATTAAGACGTAATAAATAATTCATATAAGTATTCGGTATAGCGCGTAACTTTTTTGTTTGTAAACCGATTAGAATGAAATGATATGAGAAGCTTGCTGCAATACACGCGTGAAAACCGCATTCAAGTCGATTAAGCCGTTTCAGAAATTGGAGTGCACAAACCCACAGACAAACAGACAAGCCGACAAACAGACAAGAATTCTTAAAACTATGTTTTTCACCTCGTGTGAAAAACATAAGTACAACGTGTACAAAATGTTTTTTTGAAAAATCTGTAACAGCTCGTTTACGATTTTATTATATCTAGGAGTAGATATAGCTTATAATAAATTATTTTAGTGTAATTTACACTGCTATCTAATTTTAAATGATTTCGTGGTCCTTAATAATTGAAATAATATGTGCCAGATGTCTTGGCACATAGACGCAAAGTTGCCTGTCTGTGTGTATTCTATAAAATGTACTTCGGAGCACACTTGCTCGAGAGCTGCATGAGATCATACCGCCTTCCCCTTTCCTCTATCGGACATGCAGACGTACGGCTGGTTACCATCATCACCTTGTCGAAATCCTCTAATTCGGACCAAGAGCTTTAAAACATCTTTTGTGATGCGAACTGCTAAGGATTGGAACTCCCTGCCGACGTCTGTATTTCCGAGCTCATATAACCCAAGTCTTTTCAAGGTTCGAGTGAATAGGCATCTTCTGGGTGAGCTCGCTCCGTCGTCAGCCTCATCCTTCCTACATGGATAGATGCTGGTCAAGAGAAAACCCATCTTTAATAATAAATAATAATAAATGGTGTCGTTTTTCTGTTTGCGTCTATCCTTACAAATAATTGTTAATGGACGTTATATCCTAGCGGCCCTCCTCCGGTATCCCGGAGGGGGGCCGCTAGTGTCTAATAAAGAAGACATTTGATTTACTGTTATAAGTTATCTTAGGAATTCCATTACTGAATATAGGTCTTCCTTATTATTTTCAAGTAGTTTTCTGTACATTTATCTCATGTACATTTTTCTTAATGGAAAGGTTGCGATATCACCAGTGAGAAATATTACACCCGATTCGTTTCACTTTTAATTAAAGTTTCGATAGGTAACTACGCGACGCGGCGCGCAGCGTAGCGTCCGAATGGTTGGTCGCGTCATGGTATGCAACAGATAAAATTTAAGATTAAAAATCATTTTATTTTACATTTGTATTTAGCAATGGCAGAGCACACTGCCTGCAATTATCAGAAAGGAAACGACGTCGTTGCTAGAGAGGACACGAGCTAGCGCCAACAGCATCATGAAAAGAGAGATATAACTGCTGAGAGATAAAATTCTTTAATTTTTAAACATTTTATGAATGTTCTAATATAAAAAGTTTTTTGGCATTGTACATATATAATTCAAATTCAAATTCTTTCAAATTCAAATTTCAAATTAAATAATAACTAACAATGGATTATGTTATCTGAAAAATAAATTAATTAATAAAACCTCACTCACGCGTCGAAATACAAATGACAATCATCGATGATCTTGATTTTCACGGTAAGGTTATGGTCACTGTAGCCATACGTACTACTCATCTTATGATTTTTGAAATCATTTATGATTTATAGCAACGTGGGTTTATTTAAAAAAAAAGTCTATGTAGCATACCTACTATCTTGCGTCCCGAACAGGAGCAGTCAGAGTGGAAATTGGAGTCTTTCTATAACTGAACTTATCAATTACAACTGTTATACATTGGACATATCATGATATATAGGAATTTAGCTGAAAAATCTAATGTTTTTATACTATTAACTAACATTATTAACTAACAGCAGCCATTTTAAAAATTCTGATTAAGATTGAAATTCTCGTGACTTGTAAATAATTTGATGCTGGATTACCCAGTTTTATGGATAAAACTAAGTAAGTGAATTCAGTGGCACTCACTAGTCATAACACTTCTAGCGACAGAAATAACCTCCGCATAGAAGCTACTTTGAAATAATAGCACTTGTACTGGGAGGAAGAAATTTCAGAGCCCAAATCACCTCTCATTCTTTATGACCTCAAGGAGGAGTTCGGTGTGGGTAGTCACTTACCATCAAGTTGTCCGTCAGCCTGCTTATTAATTTCTTTAATTAAATAAAATAAAAAGTTATGTTAGTTAGGATACATCATCAGTGAACCGGTTCTTAAGTGGGACGATATATCTCCACGCCTTTAATGTCATGCAAAAGTGTATAGGGCGAGAATTTTTATGACAATTTGTATGGGACAGACAGATTAGTGGCAAAAAGTGAAATAGCAAGTTATTGCGTTTTATAGTTGAGTGAGAACACTCAACTATGTCATGTCCCATGTTCTATTAGAGAATGTCATGACTACTACGAGTAGGTTACTAATTTCGGAAGGTGTTCGTATTTTAATCAAATTCATAAATAATTAGTACGAAGATGGGACCTTCAAAATAAATCCCACTCCATTTAAGTAAGTGTATTTCATACGTGGATACTTCAAGAATACCTACAAAAAACGAGTCACATGAATTGTCCATCTTCAGTGAAATATTATAAAAAAACTAGCTGACCCAGCAGACGTCCGAACCCGAAAATAATTCTGTAACCCGATTGTGGCGCCACCTATCAGGTCCAATTTTATTTTCAAAACATATTGCCAAAGTGATGCGGCACTTGACGTCAATGAATGACGGTAATTTTTTGGATATTGTTCATACTAAAATACTAAAATCGCAATTAAAAATGGGGGATGGGGGTAGAAGGGCGAAAAACACTTTACGACCTATTCTCATATCTTCTCATATGCACACAAAATTTCATAAGAATCGATCGAGCCGTTTCGGAGGAGTTTTGTTACAAACACGAGAATTTAAAAAAATGTAATTTGAAATTCACGAATTCTCTTTTGAGAAGCCTACAATGAACACAATACTTTACAATTATAAATTGTAAAGTAATTCTGTATGTCTGTTTGTTACCTTTTCACGCCCTAACTACTCAATCGACCACTATGAAATTTCGTATACACATTGTAAGGGATACAGAAATAGGACATAGGGTACCTTTCATCCAGAAAAACGCACTGTTCCCGACGGAAAAATAAATCCAACGCCTGGCAAAACTATAAAAGCAACAAAGATTGAATAAATTATTGCTCATATGTTTTGTCAGGCGTTATATTTTTTAGATAAGACGGGGGCGAAGTCGCGAGCACCAGCCAGTACCTACATAGGATATTTGTATCAGTTTTTCTGATGCTCTCTTGAGGATAACAACAAAGAAAACCCTTGCCTAACAAAGAAAATGATCAAGAAAAATTATAAAATTATTGGTACATTAATTAATATTGTTTAAAATTTGTTTATTATTATTTAAAAAAAAAATGTCGTAATGGAATCATTTCCATTTTGTAACTATTGGCGGTTAGGAAAATAATAAAAGAGCCAAGTAGCGTGAAGCGTAAGACCTTCGCATCTATTATTTTAAAAGGGTCTCTCAGACGAGAACAATTTCCATCGAGACTACACCACGTTCGAAGGACAGATGGGTAGGTGAACTATTGTTCCAATATGGAATAAATTTCATCCAATATTCAAATAGATATCCAAACAGATGATCTGGCTTTTGGTATATACTGTTGAAAGAAATACTGTTGAAGCTAGATATGAATCTAGCAGCCATGCTACAATCAATAATTTGTCTGCTATATTGACTATCAGTTAAAATTACGCTACAACTTGTCTAAAAGCTTTTGATAGCCGAAACAAAAGTTTCAAGAGAAAAATTATTTAATAAAATTATAGAAAGAATTGATTAGACTAAAGTCGAAATAGATCCATTTAACATAACTGGATATACAATAGATATACATAAACACATACAACAATCGATGGTTAGTAACAAATTAACATTATGGTCTAATAAATAAATAGCTATCAAGGAGCTTTTACGCACCCTCTGTTTAATTTTGTAAAACTTTGTTGAACGAAGAAATATTTTTGATGTGAAAGATCTATAGGCGCGGGTGAAACTGATTGATAGCGTGGCGACGCAGTCCGTGGCGACGCGTCACCACACTATACGATGGTATATACATATACAGTCTATGCGTAGTCGTGTGTACGGTGTGGTGACGCGTGCCTTGGTGATTGTTGTTGTTGTTGTGATTGTTGGTGGTTGTTGCAGCTTGAAATAAATGTTTAAATTTTTGCATTCAATAAAAATAAACGTCAAATAAATTATTGAGTGAAATAAACAGTCATCATTTTATTTCACTCGATGTTTCACATCTACCAGGCTTTCACACTTGAGGTGGCTACAGTCGCTTATTAACACAAGCAACGCCACAAGTACTGCAAGTGCGCTGCCAATAAGGATAGGAAAATGGGCTCTGGCATCCCTTACTCGCTCACCGTTGACCACACATGTTCTCATTTCACTATGGGCTTTTGTAAGGGGGTAGTTACTACAACTATCGATAAACTAAATAGCATAGACATAAAACTGTGCTGATAACTAGTTGCAAATGGACACAATAGTAGTAGGACAGTCAGTATTACTATATGAAGACCATGGGGACCATGGAGAAATAAAAACACACATGCTTTTCCGCCTCGATGGCGCCCAACAGTTTGTCCGTTACACATTAAAATAAAAACCAAGGGAAAAATATTAGAACGATATAAGAAAGTTTGTGCACCGCTCCATGGATGTACTGTGTGTGAATATTTTAACCCTCTCTCTGCTTAGTGTACACTGAAATTATTTTTTGTACTAAGGGCCCGTTTGCATACTGGTTAAGTGATTTTTTTATTAGTATGCTAATGGTGGAGACGACGGCGTTCTCCGTGTAATGTCTTCATAATGGCGTTTGAGCTTTTATTTATTTCTTTCTTAGCTACTATTTATTCCAAACTGTAGGCAACGTGGTTGAAATTCAGTTTAAGAAATCATTATGTAGAAAAGGTTTGATAAATACAAAATTACAATTTATTAAAAAAATATTTTAGAATTTTATTTGTAATTGATTAATCTCTTTTCCTTCTTGCCAGTTGGAGCTTTTCCGGTCACCGCTCGCTGGGCCGAGGATCTGACTCGGCCCACGCAAGTGTTGGCCGCTTAGATATGGTGCCCCCGGTCCTTGTGCGTCGGACCGAGGTATGGGTCTCGGTTCTGGGCCGAGACGCGGGCCGCAGCGGGCGGATTCTCTGGGATGACTCTGTCGCTCAGTGGTAGTAGGGCAAGTACAGTTGGGAAGAAGGAACTCTACGGCAGGGAAGGACCGCTTTTCAGAGTACCATAATCGTGGCTTTGTGTAGAGTGGTGAAGACCCGGTTAGTCGCCCTCTCTTAATGCCATAGAGATGAGTGGCCACATGAGCAGGGGTTATCCGAGAGTTTCAGATGGAAGCATCCTCTGACTCTGCGATAGGTTGTGCCGCAGAGAAGAGGTAGAGGAAGAGGCGAGGGGCTTCAGAGATGAAGCCCCTCGTTAACTGCCCGCTGCGAGAGGTGAGTATGGGCGGCGCGGCGGCGCAATGAAGTCGTCCGCCGTCATCACAACACCGGGCAACGTGCTGCACGTTCCGGCACGTCTCTTCACGGCGCGATGAGTCAAACTCCACGCCTAACGAGGTGGAGCCCACAAGTGTGCGGCTCTCTTCTGGCGGGAGAGACAAATACATGTATCCACGATAATAGACGACGCAAAGAAGACCGTGGGTTTTAGAGGATAGATGATGAGTACTATAAACATGTAGTACATTATTTCACACCTTAACCTAAGTGAAGGCTTATATAGGCAATTTTTTAATACGTTGTGTTACATTATTGTAATATTCGTAGGGTCTCTATTTTTAAGCGAGAAACATTGGCTATATTTTGCCTATGTTTCTCGGTGATAATGTAAATCTCAGCTTTCTATAGGTGAAAGAATTTTAGACATCGGTTAAACAGATTTTAAATTTATCCATTACAAACAAACAATATTAAAAAATCTTTCCTCTTTATAATATCAGTAGTGTAGGTGTAAGTTTCTCTGAAGTTATTTCGTTACAAAATGTCTTTACATTGTAATACGCTGCATTTTTTGTCCTTGTCGAAATTATAGTGCTGCCCCTTAGCCGGGCGAGACACATGAAGCAGTTGATGCAGATTCTTCATCCGATCCAAAACCATATCAAGATCCGTTGGATGGTTTAGACGAAGCTTGCGATAGAGACGATATAGCTTATATAACTGCAGTAATGATTGTTATTATTAAGTCTTCAGATAGGCTGATATACCACCTGATGGTATGTTGTACTGTCGCCTATAACACAAGCAACGCCAAGTGCTGCAGTGCACTGGGCGTTGCTGCAGTGATTAAAGGGATTGGAAGGGATAGAGAACTGGGTTCCGGCATTCCTTACTCACTCACCGATACACAACCGCACATGTGCCGTCTTCACGGTGTAAGGGATTCTACTGTTAGGGGGAGGTTACTGCTACCAGACGGGCTGCCCAATTTTTTGACTGCGAAACGCAATGTGCCCCTGTCACTACAAAACTTTGTTATACAAAAAAATGTTTTAACTATAATCATGCTATATAAAATCTTGGCTGACTGTCTGTCCGTAGCTGTATTTTATTTTAAAATAACCTTGTATTTAATTTACTAAATACAAAATCATATATATCATCATACCTTATAGATAAATTTTTTGATAAATGTCACTCTCGGCTTGGCCTTGCTAATTGCAGACTGAGTGCAAGACACCCTAATTGGGATGTTTTTGGGTTTTCAGAATGCACAGACATATTGCTTTTATTTGTAAAACTTCATCGTCTTAAAATGCAACTTAAAGTTAACTTAAGTTGTACAAACACAATTTAAAAAGCATTAAATTAAATAAACACAAAAATCGCGACAACGGTTGGTCTCTTAACATAACTCAGTTTCTGTTTTTTTTTTATATTGAGTTAGAAAAAAAGATGAAAATTTCACCATTGGTGGTAGGTAATAATAAAGGTGTATAATACAATTTATTCGTCACCTCGACAAGACAAAGCTCGATTGTGATGCGTATTGCGAGCGGACCGCGACCCGCCGACGGATTAAAGTAATGGGCCTGAATACTAAATGAAAACGGATCAGAGAAACGGGCCCTAGATTACGCGACACGCAGAGGAGACAGGTAGGTATTTCTAAAGGTACCCAATAACGCCCATTTTTAATAAAGTATCTATCCATCGTTTTGCCTACTGTAGGTAAAAATATCTATCCTTCCGTAAGTGTTTTCATTTCAATAACTTACCTGCAAGTAACAATTCCTATCGAAGGTTCCTATCTATCTTTGAGAGGGCAGGTAGCTTACTGTGGGTAGCTTTCCGGTACAAATTGTAGTAGATTGCGTTTCAATATTGTTTTGACATCTATCGAAAGTAGATTACTATCGTCAGTTGCTTGTCCCCCGAAATTGACAGATAACCGAAACCGCTATCGTTTTTGCGCTTGTAATTTTCGTATTTTGTACTTTTTGTGTTAAAATCGCGTTAAAATGGTATATTCAAGCAGCGAAGAAAGTGATGTGAAAGTTCTACGACAACAATGTTTGAAAATATTTAATTTAAAATTAAAAATTCATAGGTATATGTTTTTACAAATTTTCAACCGGCGGCGCTGCCGTCGAGGATATAATACAATGGCCGCCGTCAAAATTTTGACAAATTGACAACTACAAAAAACCTGCGTAACATTGAAAAAACCCATTTTATGACAATTCTACTTCGTCCATATAATTAAAATTAGGTATTATTTGAACCAAAGATGTTGTATTAGTCTGTTGATTTGAACAGCTAAATTTGTAATATGTCTCAAATGTTAAAAATTATTCATAAAACATTTTGACACTGACAAGTTTGAGGGCCAATGTTATCCGTGGTTTTCAAACTGTAGATAGCCCTATTGTTGGTTGTGAAATGCAAATGCGAGATAAAGTAATCGTTACTTTTTATCGCAGATGGCTATATCCATTGTTAACTGTAGGTAAGATATTGAAAATGGGCGTAAATCGGTAACGAGAGGCGGTAAAGCTGCAGTCTACGTTTTCGAATAAACTCATGAGGAAGTATTTCAAAATATAACCCCCAAGGGAAGAAAGATGGTGGCGATGTGTGTATATTTATCTTATGGTTATTATTTAGAAAGTAATTATTTTAACCATAATAAGGTCATCTTCAATTTAAGCTTCAACTTGAAAAGCACCATTCTCGTTGTCACGTATTATGTGTGAGCTTACGTTACTATTACCTACCTAAATGAAAGCATTTAGGCAAGAAAGTAAGCGCAAGAAAGTATAAAACCATGTTTTCTACTATCAATTGTAATTTTACGACTAGGTTCACTTTCTCTTGTAATCTGTAGTTTGTATAGGTATACATATTCACAAATGCATACTCACAAATTTTGCAGTATTAACACTTTAGAATTCGTATATTTTTTTACGATTTCTTCTATGGAAATGAAAAATATAACAAAATTAAAATTGGTCATTCATTTTAAAACTTTTATAATAAGTCTAATAAGTATCTGTACGCACTATTTTTAGAATGCACAGGAAATACTAATTTTAAAATTATCATAAATAACATAACATTTGAAAGGTTTTTTTTCGTTTATAAATGGCAGGCTGCGTTTGAGCATTTGGGCCAAACACATTTGGGCAACATTTGGCAGGCAGTAAACTGCCGTCAGATGCGCAGTAGAATAACAGCATGTTTGCTGTTGTGTTTCGGTGAATGAGTAAATGATGCCAAAGCCCATTTCCTTAACCTTTCCTCATCCCCTATCCTTAATCCTACTAAGGCCAGCAGCACGATTGCACCACCTATGGCTTTTCTTGTGTTAATAGGCGACAGTGGCCATCTACTGTCACCATAAAACATTAAAAAATTACCGTTAACATAAAAAAATTATTAAATATTAATGTTATCAATTATCATTGTATACCTAATAGTATATTTATATAATTTTAGTTTCATTGCTGTTTAATTATAGCAATCATGAAAAAATCTGAACGTAAATTAAAAGTGGGACATTAAAATAAAAACCCATTAAAATAACATTCATTTATTTAAATTAAACTATTTTGTTGTGTATTCTGAGTTTCTTATATTCTTACACTATAATTTTCCTCAGTGAGAGTACGAAAAATTAGGTTTTAAACACTTAGCTGATTACGACGATGATGTTTTGTTCGCCAGTAGGCAGCGAAACGGCGTTCGCCGGGGGCCACTCACGTTCCTAACGCGAATTGAAGAATAAACGGGATTATGTCGACACTACAGACCTTCTGTTTGTGTCTTTATTTATTTCTTATCTTATCATCAAATATTAATAACGTACAATCAACTGTGTACATTGCTCAATGGCCGTCTAGAAAGAAAGAAACAGCCGTTAATTTATTTAAAGGCAACTTCCACACGATCACAAAATTGGATGAATTTTAAAAGGAAATACTTTATTTTTTAATTTTATATTCTTCTTTTTTTTACAGAAGATAGCAAGCAAAGTTATCATCCACTAGATAGTAGTAGAATGTAGGTTTTCTCGGCCGGTATCCATATGAGTTGTGGGTTTCCGGGATGATGGCCCAGGTCTGTTGGAAATTCTTCCAAACGTTTCGTCAACAACTGCGACTGCGGTTGACATCCTCAGTGGTGTAGTCCGTGTTAGAAGAAAAAGTACATCACATCACTGCACTTCACTTCTGCACTTTTCGACTTCTCGAGCGAGACTGATTTGTCGACTGGAATGTGTCTATATTTATATCCCCACCCCGTGGTTGAATTGGTGGGGTGTGGTCACTAGGAGAGGGGTTATAATGCCCTCTCTTTCTTTCATTATTATTATTCTTGCGTAGTGCCGGATACCAAATGTTGGGTAGCCTTAGGTTTTCCTCCTTCCTGTTGAAATTATTTGGATACTTGAAAATTTCAATGGCTTCCCGATTAAGGCGTGAGTGATAGTGTACCTCGGATGACAGAACTAATGTGTTTTTGAAAAGGATTTTATGATTGCCTTCAGAAAAGGCGTGTTCAGCTACTGCCGATTTTTCGGTCTCTCCTCTGCGACACTTACCCTTGTGTTCTTTAATTCGGGTGTTAATGCTGCGTTTTGTGGTGCCGATATATACTAGATAGTATATATCGGCACTAGTGCCGACTAGATAATAGCACCGTCCACTGAGTATATAGATAATCTGTAACGATATGTTTAGATTTATAGATTTAGATCACATAAATCTATATATATAAAAATGAATCCCCATTTCCCTTGGTCACGACCGATTTTGATTCGGTTTTCACTAATGGAAAGAGGGATAAACGGAGAATGTTCTTATATATAAAAATTGCATCCCGGGCGAAACCGGGGACGGAACGCTAGTGGGATATAATTATGATAGAAGAAAAGCATGACAAATGCCAGCGAGCGATCATTAGAAAAATTTGTTTAAATACAAATTAACGTAATTTTATTGTATTAATTGTTAAAAATAATAATATATTTAGCAGTTAAATTGCCCTTTGTACATTATTGAGATATAAAGCTCCGAGAAATAGAAAATCAAACAATTCTATGACAATTTTTACCCCAACTAATGAATCCATTAAGTAAAAGCTTTAATACATCTTTTATAATGCGCACTGCTATGGATTGGAACTCCCTGCCGGCGTCTGTTTCCGAGCTCATACAACCCAAATCTTTTCAAGGTTCGAGTGAATAGGCATCTTCTGGGTGAGCTCGCTCCATCGTCGGCCTCATCTTTCCTACACGGATAGATGCTGGCCAAGAGCAAATCCATCTTTAATTTAAAAAAGTAGTTAATGCCTGAATGAGTGAAAAATGATGCATAAAGAATTTACATTACACCGTGCCGCCACTGGGCCGTGCGCTCGCCGTGTTTTTCTCTACGGCCGGGGCACGGCCGTGGCACGGACATGACCCGGTGAGGTATGAATTGCTATGAATATCTTGACCGGAGCCCGGCCGGGGCACGGACAGGGCACGGTCCGATGTAATATAAATCCACCTTACCTTAAATGTAATTAATAACCAGTTTTCCTCAAAAAAATAAAAAATCACAAAATTGTACTTAGAAACATTTTCTAATAATTTTCCTCGCACAAGTGATAGTGTGAAAAGCAGTGCTTCACGCGAGAGCAAGCCATCTCGAGAGGTGTTATTGTAATTCTCTTCTTCAGTTAGATTCTACATAAAATTCCTTTGTGAAATTCTTTCGCTGCGCTATAAATATTCCCGTTTACTCCTTTCTGGCTCAATCTATTATTTCGCGGAAGCAAATGGTTGATTTTAGAGGCAATCTTGAGTGGCATTTTGTGCATCGTCTGTTCCTAGAACACAGTTTAAGGACCGCAGCCGTAACAATACACTGCATCTGCATCAATCTAGTTTAAGCCGCATGCTGGGAACTGTTCGTGCAATGATGAGGTCTTTATGTCTCCTCTTACAATGGCTTGAACAAATAACAAGCATCCTTCAACCTTACCACAAGGATTCTAAAATACTTTTGATGCAATTCCACTCTCACATCACTAGAACATTGTTACAGAAGACCACAATGAGGTAACAGCAAGTATGCTGTTGTGTTTCCGTAAAATGTTCTAGTTCCGTAGTGAAAATCAAATCAAATCACAGATCATTATAGAGTAATTAAATACTTATATATATAAATACAATAAAAATATCAAATCAAATCAAAGTATGTATACTTACATGCATACAGACAGATAATGTGACAGACGATATTAGCTTAGTAATTTTTTTTTTATGTTAAGGTCGGCAGACAGGCAGACGGTCCACTTGATGGTAGGTGGCTACCGTCGCCTATAACACAAGCAACGCCTAAGCTGCTGCAAGTGCGCTGCCGACTGCAGTAGGATTAAGGATAAGGGATTAGGAGTGGATAGGGAAATGGGCTCTGGCATCCCTCACTCACTCATCGAAACACAACAGCACACGTTGGAATTACAGTCACAAGACTGATTTTAATTCACCAACCACTCTTTAGTTGCACTTGAAAATGCACTTATTCCCAAATAGACGATAAATAGGTACTCGTCAAATGTTATATACCTGGTCATAAATCGTGGGAGCAGCACTGATGATATTGCTCTCTCGCTCGCAACATACAAAAACAATTGTCTTTGAAAAATCCTACCTTTTAATTCCGTTTCATTTGCTCCAAAACGCCGATATTTGGCATATGAACACTTGTACGAAATCGCTTTCAAATGGTAATCCTTTGGTTTATGGTTATATGACTTGAGAGTGATTTAAGAACATTTTGATGAAAATATTATATTTTTAAATAAATAAATATGTGATTCGCACTCTCGTCCTCACTAACGGGAATAATATAATAATTAAGTTGGTAATACGAAAATAAAAATTTACAAATACTGGAAACATGGGAAACCGGATCAATGACGACGGATCGTTTACATTACTAGTTTCATTTCAATCGGTTCTTCAATAGTTCAAATGTGCCAACAATACAATGAACTAAACAGCCTTATTGAGGACTTAATACAAAATTGTATGCTTTTTTCTCAAGTGAACGATAAAATGATTTATAATTGTAATTTAAATTTAATTTTCTCTTTTAATTCTTAGCATATAATATGGTCAAAAGCTTTTCATGTCTATGGTAGGTGTTTGATTTTTATTAATTTCTATGTACGCATGCAATTGTTCCTTTGAATGTTGTGGATGCCTATAATAGGCCCATATACCGGCTGTTATAATTTGTCAATGAAATGTTGTATAATCTAAGTATATGCGCTGTTGGAATCTCTAAAATAAAATAAATAAATAAATAAAAATATTTATTTAATTCGAATCTTTTATGAAAATAAAAATGTGCACTATTGCGAATTTCACTTATTTTAAAATATGGAGTAGACCTTTAAAGAAGACCGAGTTGCGGTTATCACGCTGAACCGGTGCGGTTATGCACCAGATCAGATTTACGAACTAATGAAAAATTTAATTTTGACGGCCCGTTGGATGAGTGGCAAGGGTGCTTGCCTAACGTCTCAGGAGCCCCGGGTTCGATTCCCGGCGGGGTCAGCTTTGGAAATTTTAATGTTATTTTCAAAATTGACTCTGGTCTGGATTTGAAAAAAGTGGTAGGGCACCACTGCGTTTCGCAGTCTTTTGGGCAGCCCGCCTGGCGGCAGTAACCACCTCCTTACAGAATACCGCCGTGAAATAACAGCATATACGTGCTGTTGTGTTTCGGTAAGTGAGTAAGGGATGCCAAAGCCCATTTCCTTATCCCCCTCCTAATCCCTTATCCAATCCTACTGTAGTCGGCAGCGCACTTGCAGCAGCTGTCGCGTTGGTTGTGTTATAGGCGACGGTAGCCACCTACCATCAAATGGACCGTCAGCCTGTCTGTCGACCTTAACATAAAAAATAAAAAAAATCAAAAGATTCGTTTATCGCTCCATCAAACGATGTAATGAAGACACAAGTGTAGAAGACAGAAAAAAAAGTAGT
The DNA here is from genome assembly GCA_910589475.2 of Bembecia ichneumoniformis. Classification (NCBI taxonomy): domain Eukaryota; kingdom Metazoa; phylum Arthropoda; class Insecta; order Lepidoptera; family Sesiidae; genus Bembecia; species Bembecia ichneumoniformis. Next base: position 703,451 of record OU342537.1, on the reverse strand, counting down.
CGCTCTCGCACTGTTAGGACTCCAGCAGTGAAAAAAGCTGTGAATGCACGAATCCAAAGAAATTCAGAAACTGTTGAGGTGTTGAATGAAGACTAGGGGCTTCGAGCTTATAGAAAAAAAGCAGGACATCGTTTGGATGCGCGTTTAATGGACCTGAGACTGAAGAGAGTCCGCGATTTGTTGAAGCTGTCCTCGGGAGCTACAATAAACAAAATGACACGAAGCGAGCAGCCGCATTCCGCTGTAAGAGAGTCGCTGCGCGAAGACGCGGACGGTCTACTAGTTTATTTATAGAACAACTCTCCTCGTAAAATGTATAATTCGAGAAATATCCCAGAGCAAGCCTACAAAAGCCTTCTTTAATTAAGTCACATGTAATAAATAATTGTAAATATTAATGAAGAGAAGATAGGTGAGTTGAGAAACATAGGTGAGTGTAATGTATATTACGGAGTGCGTCCAATTACGGGACAGGTGTATTGGAGAGGATCCTCTTTACACGTTCCTATGTTCCCGTAGGTGTGTGTGAGCGGGTAAGTCTAATAGGGACTTATTTGCACTAAATCGTAACAATAATGTTACACTTTAATATACCTAATATTTAAGTACAAAGTGAACGTAAATTATATTATATTATGTAACTAGCTGACCCAGCAGACGTTGTCCTGCCAGAACACGAAAATAATTCCGTAAACCGATTGTGGCGCCACCTATAGGGTCCAATTTTATGTTAAAGACCTATTCTCATACCTACCAAATACACAAAAAAATCGAATAAATCGATGTCACTTTGTGAAATAATGTTGCCATGTTCAATGTAATAGTGGAGCGTTCAGTTTTCGTTCAATCACAGGAATTAATTATGATATGAATGAGTACATCGTTAATCTTATCTTACTATACAAAAAAAGAAATTATTTCTGTTTTACTGTATCCGAATAAATTAATCTACAGCAGGCCTACCATGAAAGTCATTCGAAGTTTTCTCTTTCTATCGTACTTATGCAAGAAGTTGCAAGTGGGACACAGAGGGTAAACTTCGGATGCCATTCATGGTAGCGAGGCAGAGCCATCTATTAATAATTCATCGAACTAACCTATAAATAGACACTACTGTTGTATAATAAACATTTAATTTGCAATAACAAATATTGATGTCAATAATTAAGATAAAAACTATCCTATCTTAGAAGTTGGACCAAATAACAGATACTTACGAAGTTTGATCAAAGTCGGTTCAGTAGTTTCAGAGTTTATCGCGAACATACATCTTGACACGAGATTTTTATATATATAAGATTAGGCAATATCCACACAATGGATGTATATTGTGTATATAGCACTGTTTTTAGTTTGTATGTTCAATTTTTGGCTCTTAGTGCTAAGTGCTCAGGCCAGGGAATCATTTTATTAGTCAATGTATAAATCTATATGTATATAACTAGAGAACTCCACGAGCAGACGTTGTCCTGCCTGAACCCGAAAAAATATCTGAAACCCGATTTGTACTTTGCTCACCTTAATGTGTTCGGTGTAACGGAGGCAAGTAAAGCTCTCCACAGACAGGAGTGTTTGCGAGCTTCGCGGCTCACGAGTGGCACACGAATAACAGTTTGTGAAAGCGGTTGTTTTTTTGGTCACACGTTCAAGTATCGCGAAGTGTACCCGAGGAAACCGTACAAAATAAAACTGAACGAAGTGATAATAAACGGGTGGAACTTGAAGACGGGCGACTTGGAGGATTTCACGTTTTCACAAATAATGTGGTTGGAAAAATCGTGCCAAAATCCATACTTCCATTGGTGGAATCAATTTAGTAGATTAGTTTATTTTTTATGTAACGGCACTACTATTTCCACCAGATAGGCTTTAGAACTGAGAAACGCAAAAACAAACTCTTATCGTTACGGGACTGTTGGTTTCGCAGTCTAGTACAAAATTCATGTTGTGATTTCTTTGTTGTTTTAGTATCAATAGTTGACTAATATCACAACGCATTATTTACATTATTTAATTATGTAAAAAATTTGTTGAGCAATTTAAACCTGTTTGATCATTTTTAAATGCCGATTGCGTTCTGCAGTCATAAATTAAACAGTCAGTCTGACAGCAGTAACGAAATCCTTACAGGGGTTGTTTCGATGAGTGAGTAAGTGATACCTGTGCCCATTTCTCTATCACCTCGTAATTCCTTATATTTTATCCAACTTGAATCCGATAGCGCACTTGCTGCACCAACCATCAAGTATACCGTTAGCCTGCATCTACAGCGGCACTGTGAGTTCAGCTTATCTGGCTTATTATTCCGATTAACATAATAATAATAATGAATTTTAATAAGATGTAATAATGAGACATAACTCTAAAAGTAGTCAAAACTCAATATCATCCCAAACTCATTCACTCGGTTGACTGATGCTTTCGGGAGGCTGGAATGTCTTTCTCCGATAAATCAGCCCTCACGAAGACCGTTATAAATTTTTCGGTCAAGAAATTGGTCGGCGCGCCGTGATATATACCGGGTTCGTCACGGTAAATACCTACTCAACATACACCGAACTTGGAATAAAATTTATGGGAAGCAATATGCGACTTGATGAAATTCGCGACCGGACCCCGAAGTGCCCATCTGAAAGTGTTTTTGAGCATCCCACTTTAAGAATGTATTCTGGAAGATATGTGCTATTTATATCGCTGCATACTTTACGGTGTATACTTCGTATTATGATTAATCTACCAGCCAACGCAGTCCACGTTTGCCCTTCAATACTTGTGTCCTTCTTCTGATCTCTTATTTTACAAAATCGTTTATGATATTTTGTTTTGCGTTGCAATGCATATATATTACAACATATACAAGGTACCTTTTCCAACATGATGAACATAACACTACATATTTTTTAACACATGACTTTTTTATGTCAAGACAATATATAAAAGCTACAAATTATTTTTTTCATTAATTTCAAGCTAAATTACAACTTATTGTTGATTCATTCAAAAGATGGTTACTTGCCTGTCTCTAAATATTTATTTATTTATTTGATAAGGCTTACCAACTAAATACATACTTAGACATAACATACAACAACACACAGAAAGAAACATTACAAATATGAATTTAAATTACAGGAAAGCACGGCATTATGATAACAAAATTATAGGCAACACATCACAGACTCCAAAAAAATATATAATTATTATGAAAAAATTAAATAAATTATGATAATTATTAAGATACACTCTATATAGCCTTTTTAAAATGTCCAATTTTACAAGAAAAAATGTCAATGTCACACTTGTGAAATATTTCATTATAAGATCTCAAGGCACAAGAAACCGGTGTATTACTACCATATCACTAAATCTTATATAAAACGGTCTAAAATTATGTTCAATTTAATCATTGATGTGAGGGACGGACAATCAACGCTCTGGTTAATGATTTTAAAAAGAAAAACCAGACCTAGGAATAAATGTACACACATAGGTATTTCTTTCAATGAATACATAAAAAATGGCGATCACTAGTTCTAAAGGTGATAAAAAAAATCGAGATAAAATCTAAATGTGTAGATTTATAGCAATCTGTGTGAAGTCTTCCGCGGAGAACTAACATGATTGCGATAAGCCTAGTGAAATAGCAGAAGGTAATGTATACTTATCTGAAGCTAGCATATACCTAAAACATATACAAATTACATGTCGTATCTTTGTACAGATATTGTAGTATTATCGTTTCAGTAATCTCCGTCTCTTCGATCGAGTCAATCTTGTCCACGTGATCGCATTTCCATACCAAAGTAAAAATAGTGAAATGTCCCATACATTTATCTCTGTTGGTTAGGATCGACCCCTCGATTTTTCTCGAAGGACACAACGCTTACGGTACGATCTTGATTGTGTATTGAAGACGAATGCGCCGCTCTTATAATCTTGCTTCGAAATGAATCAAATAAAATGCTTGTAAGTATTCACATGTATATCGACAAGTTATATTCAAACGTAGTCCTTATCTGTTTGTGTTGCAGACAGGTCTGCAAGTCTAAGTCTGTTAGTTGTAAGTGGCATTTAGAAATATTTAAGAAATCTAACAAATGAAAGATCATCTTTTCACTTTTTATCAAAAAATTAGTTCAAAGACAGGTTACTTCAACTTTTAGCATGATTACATCTATTTTGCCTTTGATGGAAAAGTAATGTGCCTAATAATCTCTATATATAAAAATGAATCCCTATTTCCCTTGGTCACTGCATCACGCGTGAACGGGTAGACCGATTTTGATTCGGTTTTCACTAATGGAAAGAGGGATAAACGGGGAATGTTCATATATATAAAAATTGCACCCCGGGCGAAGCCGGGGGCGGGTCGCTAGTAGTTAATACGTATAGAAATTTTAATAGTAGGTATAAAGTATCAAAAGATATTATAAGAAATAATATCTTTTGATCCTTAATGTATAACAAAGTTACAAATTTGAAACTCTGTGGGGCCCAGCGAGGTCAGAATGTGCACAATGAGGACAAACGCCCAAGCAGCATCCGGCGTGAGATCACGTTAGGAACTGCTGGGGCGCCTCGGTCGCCAATGGTCGATGAGCAATAAACTCGTTGCGTGCTCTTGTCCGTTCTTCCAGAACCTGATTTGTTTCAAAATACTGTGTATTAAATTGGTGAGTTAATAATAGGTATGTATATCTTTCATTTTCTAACTTTTAAGATTGTAAAGATTAAGATTATTTACAAACTCTTTAAAGAAAATCAGACTATTGCGTAAGATTCTTAAGGGCTTCACTTAGACAAATGACATTTACAATAGAACTCGCTGGCGGCGGAGACCATTCAACAGGCCTAGAAATGGTGTTTTTTTGTTTTTACCATTAGAACAATACGCAAAAAAAATTTTTTTTAAACTGACATTAACTTATTAATAGGTAAGTACAGGATTGTAAGCGCGCAATAAGCCATTTTCGAGAGAATTTTCAATAAAAGTCAAATTCTTCTTGTGTTCTAACTTTTTTTGTGGAGTTTCTATTACTTTAACGAAAATTCTAATTAATACAATTGGTTCTTCACATGTTTAAGTATAATATATATATTTTTCAAAGCAATTGTCTTGTCTATTTCTTGTAACATCTTCATTAAACAATGGATATTTTTAGTATTTAGCGTTTGTCTCCGCCTACATGTACAAGGTATTGTTACATAAACTCCTATACCTTCATTAAAATACCGACAGAATATGCTCTTAAGAATATTGGTAGCTAATTTAAATTTTTATCCAGCCAGTAATAATTCTTTTGCTTTTGCCAAAATGTATAAGTCAAATATGAAAAAGATTAGAAAAACTGGATATTGGGAATCGAAGTTGGCATCTCTCGTTTGGCAGTCGACTCACGTTCCGATTCGTGTATTAATAAAATAAAATTGCAAAGGAGCCGCTTTACTGCGATGCAATAATTTTGGCCGAATTTAATTTTCTTCTTTAGGATAGAATTTGAAATTTTCATATTTTCGTCTCTACGGTCGTTTCTCGACATCCGGAACAAATTCAGACAAAACTTTATGTTCATATCGATTCCGAAGTTGTAAACCGTTCCTTGACTCTATGCGCTAAACGAAGTAACCAGTTGCATAAATTTTGATTAATATTCAAACTTTATCAACGTTTGGTTGCAGATGCCATCAAACTATATCTGAGGCAATCCTCGAGAGTACTACGTTAGTATAATTTATGAATATTTTATTTGTTGAAATGGACTATTTTGCTAAAGGCATTTCGTTCATCTCTCTATACTAATATTATAAAGCTTGAAGAGTTTGTTTGTTTGTTGGTTGAACACGCTAATTTTTACCTTTTTTATGGTAATCAAAATAATGCATTATTTGTGAAGGTATTTTTATAATCTCTATCTATATCTAATTAACAAACTATAAAGCCGAAATACCACTCACTGACTCACTGATTGGGTGACATTTCTTTCCGGGAAGGAGCCGCGGGGGCGTTCGCCTCTCTGGCCGGTCGCGGAGTACGAATAAAGTTGTCGAGAAATTAATTCAAAGACCTCGCCACCTCGACCTGGTAAAAAGTCGGCGAAGGGATCTCGGAAAGTACGAGAGCTAGAAGAGATCGGAATGCGGAACGTCACAGAGCGTCATCGGGGGTTACCGAATCGCGACCCATCCCCGTCCCGCCCATACATTTTTTTTACACTCCATACAACTTTTTTGAAATTTCCAATCCCCGTAGCTCCAGAACCGTAAGGAATAGTGATATCGTGTCTTCGGCGGATAACCGTTTCTCCCCGAGGTCCATCGGCTGGGACCGTCGCCCTTGCCCTACCTCCCCCCATTCACCCCCCCTCCATACAAAATTGCCGCCTTTGACGAAAGGGATGGCACTATCCGCTAAACGGTGCGAGATATCCCGACGGTCACTACGGCGGGTTTCCATCTCACCGCGAGCCGCTTCCTGGGGGTCAACCAGATTTTCGATTTCTCCCCCCCTTCTGCACCCCTCCATACAAATTTTTCGTTTTCTGGAACGGCCAATTTTTCACTGAGAAGGGGTCGACTTGCGACGCTCGTTCGCACCCGATCGGATAGACGGTGAAGTCGCGGGGATCAGAAGTTTCTCGAAGCCCCGATACGACGACCTGGTAAAAAGTTGACGGGAGGTACTCGGGAACGATGAGTCGCCGAGGGGTAGCGTTTACGGAATGTCATAGAGGGTCATCGGGGGTTACCAAATCGCGACCCATTCCCGTCCCGCCCATACATTTTTTTTACACTCCATACAACTTTTTTGAAATTTCCAATCCCCGTAGCTCCAAAACCATAGGGAATAGTGATATCGTGTCTTTGGCGGATAACCGTTTCTCCCCGAGGTCCATCGGAGGGGACCACTATTCTTGCCCCATCTCCCCCCATTCACCCCCCCTCCATACAAAATTTCCCCTTTTGACGAAAGGGATGGCACTGTCCGCTAAACGGTGCGAGATATCCCGACGGTCACTACGGCGGGTTTCCATCTCACCGCGAGCCGCTTCCTGGGGGTCAACCAGATTTTCGATTTCTCCCCCCCTTCTGCACCCCTCCATACAAATTTTTCGTTTTCTGGAACGGCCAATTTTTCACCGAGAAGGGGTCGACTCGCGACGCTCGTTCGCACCCGATCGGATAGACGGTGAAGTCGCGGGGATCAGAAGTTTCTCGAAGCCCCGATACGACGACCTGGTAAAAAGTTGACGGGAGGTACTCGGGAACGATGAGTCGCCGAGGGGTAGCGTTTACGGAATGTCATAGAGGGTCATCGGGGGTTACCAAATCGCGACCCATCCCCGTCCCGCCCATACATTTTTTTTACACTCCATACAACTTTTTTGAAATTTCCAATCCCCGTAGCTCCAAAACCATAGGGAATAGTGATATCGTGTCTTTGGCGGATAACCGTTTCTCCCCGAGGTCCATCGGAGGGGACCACTATTCTTGCCCCATCTCCCCCCATTCACCCCCCCTCCATACAAAATTTCCCCTTTTGACGAAAGGGATGGCACTGTCCGCTAAACGGTGCGAGATATCCCGACGGTCACTACGGCGGGTTTCCATCTCACCGCGAAGTGCTTCCTAGGGGTCAACCAGATTTTCGATTTCTCCCCCCCTTCTGCACCCCTCCATACAAATTTTTCGTTTTCTGGAACGGCCAATTTTTCACCGAGAAGGGGTCGACTTGCGACGCTCTTTCGCAACCGATCGGATAGACGGTGAAGTCACGCGGATCAGAAGTTTCTCGAAGCTCCGATATGACTACCTGGTAAAAAGTTGACGGGAGGTACTCGGAAACGATGAGTCGCCGAGGGACAGCGTTTGCGGAATGTCATAGAGGGTCATCGGGGGTTACCAAATCGCGACCCATCCCCGTCCCGCCCATACCTTTTTTTTACACTCCATACAACTTTTTTGAAACCATAGGGAATAGTGATATCGTGTCTTTGGCGGATAACCATTTCTTCTCGAAGTCCATATTGACAGGGACGATCATCCTTGCTCCGTGAATGTCCAACCAACACCTACTCATACTACTAAAAAGAGAGCTCTCTAGGTCACACAAGGGGTTACGTCATCAACATGAGGCCGACCGAACCGAACATTCGCATAGACGCTAGCGCCACAGTTTGGCCGCGGTACAATTATATACTATTTGGATTTGATTTGAAGCGTCATTAAGCGTCATTCTTTGTCAAAAGTAAGTTTAAAATCGTGAATTTTAAACTATAACTAACTATGTATTTAAAAAAAAACAACGAAACGCGCCATTAATTAAATGGACAACTTTCAACCAAACAAGCACTAATGCGAACGTAAGATATATTTTTTATTAACTTTTAAAATAACATAACCTCTTTTTATCGCATAACATCTCTGTTTGTTATCAATTATTGCAGGTTTGCGAACATCATTTTACAGAAAAGTACATTTTCCAGCTGAGACGTATTAAGAGAAATATTGCAAGAAAGTAGTTGTGAACTTATAATAAGGATGCAAGTGAATATTTAAAAAAATACATGTTCAGTGACTATAGTGATTTTTTATTTGTTTATTTAATCATAAGGTATGTGGGATCAGTGAGCTATTATGTACTAACGTAGGTACTGTGGAATATAAATAACTGTAAAGAAAGGTAATGTAGTCAAGTCATAGCAATGTCAAGTATTCTGAAATATCAGTCTCTGTAACTTTTCATCATAATTTGTTGTTTAAAAACCACAATGAATTGAAAAAGATCCATAAGGAAACTTATCCAAAAAGATAAATAATATCAGACATAGTTATTTGCATTTTCAATCGAATTTGAAGTTGGGGTATAGTAAAGGGCGGCACTTTTTTTTTACAATAATTTTTTTTTGCCAATGGAATGAGCAACAATTGCAAAGATATTGTATTCATTTACAAAATGTGTTTTTACAAGACTTATTTGTGATGAAAAGAAAAGGGTTAGGTTCTGGAATGTATATGAAATAAGTGTGAGTGGAGCGAGCCAGAATACTGATGATGGCAAAAAGACTGTATACTTATTACAAAATGTGCATTACGATACTCGCCCCATACAAAAACATATATTATTATGTTGTTGTAATAGGAATACTCTTATAATTGGTTTATTACATTTAATTGGCTTTAATATTGTGATGTGTGTGATATTATGCCATATTTCAATTCACTGCCTAAATTTAATATAGTATATAAATATCCTGCAGATCAATATAAACCATAAATTTTTGTTTTTGGTATAGTTCATATAGGTGCATTGGAAATAATTGGCTTATCTGAATTTATTCGAATATTGGCCAACTTCAGCCTATCTATACCTAGCTATACAAAATGCCATACTTTCTGTTAATTCACAGAATAAATTTTAACACTGTTTTTTATGGAAACCATTTTAAAGTAGTGGAATACAGTTAAGAATAAAGATAAGTGACTAAGGGATAATTACATATCGCCTCTCTCACCTAACCAGAAAAATTAAAACTATTTAAATAAATGTCATGCTTAGATCATTGGAAAATACTTACTTTTACTACTATTATACTCATGCTACATGTACCCTAATACAATTAACAAATTAGGTAGGTAGTGTATTAATGAATTAAATTTTAATTGCCTGGTTAAATTCACACTAATAGTTAAGAAGACTGCTTTGGGAAATATAGAGGTATGGCTGGATCTCAGTCCTATGTAATTTCAATGAAACAATATTTGAAATTGAATCAAAGCTCCAGAGTACCTACAATCTTTGTTTCCCTTAACTATAAAATCTCATACTTTTGGACAATGTAAGATATACGCATTACAGACAATCTTTCCAATGATCAAAGTAATACCTACATAGTTGTAGCTCATAAACAGAAAACTTGAGTTTTAACATCGGTGTCTCTGAACAATGTAGGTATTAAGTATTATCATAAATAACCATATCCAGTTACCCATTCTCACTTAACATTGTACAAAAGTTAATAAAAATAGGCACAAATATCATTAAGTAGGTACTTAGTGGTACTTATCCAATGAAGAAATTAATGTAGATATAAATTGTAATCATGAACTAATTAAAAGTTTAGATATGAGGAGGATTATTACTGCCACACAATGATGATGTTAATTTATTTCTGTTTATTTAGTTATTATTGTAGTGAATAAAATAAATTGTGAGGAATTTTTAAATTGTCAAAATATTACATATATTTTATTTTATTGCATCATCAGCTGTGGACACTGAACGCGAAACGACGAATACAATGGATAAGACTTAGAACACTTAGTATGAAAGACAAGGAGTAAGAAGGGAATTGAGCACACTCGTAATAATATAATACTTGTAAGAATTTTATGAAAATTTATTAAGACTATTGTTTACGACTTATAATCAAGACTACAGACTAATTATGCTCAAGACTCGGCGTAATAAGACGAAAGACTTATTAACTAACTGACGAAAATATTGTCGAAATGCCTACTGAAGATTTCCAAGGCCAAAAACACTTACACAGACCAAAAATGACCCCCGAAGCGCCGCAGAAGTGCGTCCCTTGAATTTTAACCCGTCACCCCGGCTTGCAGCCCTCGGCATCGAGCAACCTACCACTTCACACACCCTCGACTTAGTTGCGATAACCCTCCGCGAGCTGCTTGCAGCCCTCGGCATCGAGCAACCTACCACGTCACACACTCTCGACTTAGTTGCGATAACCCTCCGCGGGCTGCTTGCAGCCCTCGGCATCGAGCAACCTACCACTTCACACACCCTCGACTTAGTTGCGATAACCCTGCGCGGGCTGCTTGCAGCCCTCGGCATCGAGCAACCTACCACTTCACACACCCTCCACTTAGTTGCGATAACCCTCCGCGGGCTGCTTGCAGCCCTCGGCATCGAGCAACCTACCACTTCACACACCCTCGACTTAGTTGCGATAACCCTCCGCGGGCTGCTTGCAGCCCTCGGCATCGAGCAACCTACCACTTCACACACCCTCGACTTAGTTGCGATAACCCTCCGCGGGCTGCTTGCAGCCCTCGGCATCGAGCAACCTACCACTTCACACACCCTCGACTTAGTTGCGATAACCCTCCGCGGGCTGCTTGCAGCCCTCGGCATCGAGCAACCTACCACTTCACACACCCTCGACTTAGTTGCGATAACCTTCCGCGGGCTGCTTGCAGCCCTCGGCATCGAGCAACCTACCACTTCACACACCCTCGACTTAGTTGCGATAACCCTCCGCGGGCTGCTTGCAGCCCTCGGCATCGAGCAACCTACCACTTCACACACCCTCGACTTAGTTGCGATAACCTTCCGCGGGCTGCTTGCAGCCCTCGGCATCGAGCAACCTACCACTTCACACACACTCGACTTAGTTGCGATAACCCTCCGCGGGCTGCTTGCAGCCCTCGGCATCGAGCAACCTACCACTTCACACACCCTCGACTTAGTTGCGATAACCCTCCGCGGGCTGCTTGCAGCCCTCGGCATCGAGCAACCTACCACTTCACACACCTTCGACTTAGTTGCGATAACCCTCCGCGGGCTGCTTGCAGCCCTCGGCATCGAGCAACCTACCACTTCACACACCCTCGACTTAGTTGCGATAACCCTCCGCGGGCTGCTTGCAGCCCTCGGCATCGAGCAACCTACCACTTCACACACCCTCGACTTAGTTGCGATAACCCTCCGCGGGCTGCTTGCAGCCCTCGGCATCGAGCAACCTACCACTTCACACACCCTCGACTTAGTTGCGATAACCTACAACTTCGAGCAACCTACAACTTCCGCGGGCTGCTTGCAGCCCGCGGCATCGAGCAACCTACCCTGGTTGCGAAAACCCTCTGCGGGCTGCTTGCAGCCCGCAGCATCGAGCAACCTACTAGTTAATATACTATAAAGCTCAAATACCACTTATCACTGACATGGTTGTTCTCCTAGAAGGAGTCACCGGGGGATTCCCCCTTGTGGCGGATCGGAGAGGGGGTGGTTTATCGAGTAGCAGAAAAATCCCGAATCCTCGGTATACCGATCTGGTAAAAAGTCGGGGTATGGATCTCGGAAACTATCAACCCGAGAGGGACCCGGTTTGCGGAATGTCATAGAGGGTCATCGGGGGTCTCCACACCGCGACCCCCCCCCCTCTCCCCCCCATACGTTTTTTTTACGCTCCATACAACCGTCCGGATCTTCAAATCCCCTTAGCTTCTAAACGGTGAGAGTCATGGCGGCGGTCACTTTGGGTGATAACATTGGCTCCCGGATATCCGTCGTCCGGGACCCTCGCCCTCCCCCCATCTGGCCCCCTTCGGACCCCCTCCGTACAAAATCACACTTTCGTATGGATCTTTCGCCTTTGGAGGAGGGCGGTCGACCCGCCGCGGAGGGTCTCGTCGCCGGGGTGGCGAACGACGAGGAGGGGGGAGGCGGGGGGGAAGGGGAGCGCGCAGCGCGACCCTCCCCCCCGGCCCCCCCTCCGAGGAAGTTCGCGACCCCGGCGTCGAGGGCCGGAGCGGCGGCAAACGTCATCGGAGGGTTGCGGAATTACGTCCCTTTTGAATTTTTTACCCTTCGTCACCGCCCTCCGGACCCCCGTCCCCTCCGCCCCCCCGCAATCGGGACTCGCAAGCGGTTCGACCGAAACACCCCGTGTTTGGGCTCGTTCGAACGGGCGCGGCGAATGGACTCCGACGGCTCCGACGGAATTCGGATTTGGCGCACCGGCCCTCCCCTCCACCTCCCCCTCCGTACGAAATCAAACCTCAAAGAGGTCCCTTCACCTGTGAAGAGACGGCGGTCGATCCGTCGCGGAGGGCAACGAGGCCGGCGAGCGCGAAAGACGAGGAGGGGGGTGGCGGGGGGGCAGGGGAGCGCGCAGCGCGACCCTCCCCCCCGGCCCCCCCTCCGAGGATTGAGCGCGCGCCGGCCGAGCGGCCCGCAGCGGCGGCATGGGGTCTGGAAAAGTAAAAATTTCGACACCCCCTCGAACCCCCCCGGTCGTAACTCGGAAACGGCGCGACGCAGCCGGGTCGCGTTTGGGGTCGTAGGAGACGTCTCGGGGAGAGGAATTTTTCGGTCGAGACGAAGTTTCAAAATTCGCATTTTTGGACTTTTTCGAAAATATCTCGGGATCGGTGCGTCGCAGACCCCCCGTGTCGGTGCTCATTTGGGAGGTCTCCGGGAGACGGATTTTTTGCAATAGACCAAATTTCAAAATTTGACATTTGCGGTCTACTTGGTAGACCGTCGGTGACCGTGGCGGGCAGACCCACCGTGTTTGGTATCGTTTGAAATGTCTCGACTAGGACAATCCATTTATACCATCGCTCTTCCCCCAACACCCCCCCTTCGGACCCCCTCCATACAAAAAACACACATCAAAGAGATTCTTTCGCCGACGAAGAGACGGCGGTCGATCCGTCGCGGAGGGCCACGAGGACGGCGCGCGCGAAAGACGAGGAGGGGGGAGCCGGGGGTAGGGGAGCGCGCAGCGCGACCCTCCCCCCGGCCCCCTCCGAGTATTTCGCGCACGCCGGCCGAGTGGTCCGGAGCGGCGGCACGGGGTCCGCCCGAACGAAGGAAAAGTGAAAATTTTAAACCCCCCTCGAACCCCCCCGGTCGTAACTCGGAAACGACGCGACGCATTCGGGGCGTGTTTGGGGTCGTCGGAGACGTCTCGGGGAGCCGAATTTATTGGTCGCGACAAAATTTCAAAATTCGCATTTTTGGATTTTTCGAAAATATCTAGGGAGCGATGCGTCGCACACCCCCCGTGTTGGTACTCATTTGAGAGGTCTCGGCGAGTAGAATTTTTTGACATAGGCAATTTTTCTTTCGATGATATTTCGGCAACGGCGCGTCGCAGACCCACCGTGTTGGTACTCATTTGAGAGGTCTCAGGGAGTAGAATTTTTTGACATAGGCAATTTTTGTTTCGACGATATTTCGGCAACGGCGCGTCGCAGACCCACCGTGTTGGTACTCATTTGAGAGGTCTCAGGGAGTAGAATTTTTGACATAGGCAATTTTTGTTTCGACGATATTTCGGCAACGGCGCGTCGCAGACCCACCGTGTTGGTACTCATTTGAGAGGTCTCGGCGAGTAGAATTTTTTGACATAGGTAATTTTTGTTTCGACGATATTTCAGCAGCGACGTATCGCAGACCCACCGTGTTGGTACTCATTTGAGAGGTCTCGGCGAGTAGAATTTGTTGACATAGGTAATTTTTGTTTCGACGATATTTCAGCAACGGCGCGTCGCAGACCCACCGTGTTGGTACTCATTTAAGAGGTCTCGGGGAGAGGAATTTTTCGGTGAAGACGAAATTTCGAAATTCGCATTTTTGGACTTTTTCGACAATATCTCGGGAGCGGTGCGACACAGACCCATCGTGTTGGTACTCATTTAAGAGGTCTCGGGGAGATGAATTTTTTAGTGGAGATGAAGTTTCGAAATTTGAATTTTTGGACTTTTTCGAAAATATCTTAGGAGCGGTTCGTCACGGACCCCCCGTGTTGGCACTCATTTAAGAGGTTGCGGTGAGACGAATTTTTTTAACATAGGCATTTTTTTCGTTACTTGTGTTATAAAGTAACTATTGCTACCTACCATCAAGATCGATACATAAAAAATAATATCAATCTGAAGTTAGTAAGGAATAAAAAAATGTAAAGTAAAAGATAAAAATGAAATAAGAATGTTTAAATTATGCTGACTACTTTTTAATCATTTAAAGCTGTTTAAAGTTTATCTAATGATTTAAAAGAATTATTTTGTTACAGTTTTAGTAAGTATCATGTAAATGCCATTTACATAGGAGAGCCCATTTCCTTATCATCTCCTAATCCCTTATCCTTAATCCTACTGTAGTCGGCAGCGCACTTGCAGCACCTGTAGCGTTGCTTGTGTTATAGGCGACGGTAGCCACCTACCATCAAGTGGACCGTCAGCCTGTCTGTCGACATAACATTTAAAAAAATGCATAAAATAAAAGTATCCATTTATAGTTATAAAAAAAAAAACATACCAGCAACATAAGTATTATTCTTGCTATAACAATTAATCAAATAGAAATTAATATCAAAAACCTTTGTTCAAAATAAAAATACGAAATATAATAATGTGAGAAATATAATAATAATAATAATATGTATATACATATAATAAGCATATATATTACATTTAGTATTTTGATTAAAAAATTCAGTCTCTATTCTTACATACTTATTAGACCCACCGTGTTGGTACTCATTTGAGAGGTATCGGGGAGTAGAATTTTTCGGTGAAGACGAAATTTCGAAATTCGCATTTTTGGACTTTTTCGAAAATATCTCGGGAGCGGTGCGTCGTAGACCACCCGTGTTGGTACTCATTCAAGAGATCTCGGGGAGTGAATTTTTCGGTGAAAACGAAATTTCGCAAGTTAGATTTTTTGACGTTTTCGATAATATCTCGGGAGGCGTGCATGGTAGACTCCCGTTTTGGTACTCATTGAAAAGATCACAGTGAGACGGATTTTCTACCATAGGCATTTTTTTGTTGCTCGTGTTATAAGTAACTATTGCTACCTACCATCAAGATTTATACATTAAAAAAAATATCAATCTGAAATTAATAAGGAATATACAAAATTGTAAAATAAAAGATAATCATGAAATGAAAATGTTTAAATTATGCTGACTAATTTTTAACAATTTAAAGCTCTTTAAAGTAGGTACGTTAGATTTAATTAAAAGAATTATTTTGTTACAGTTTTAGTAAGAATCATGTAAATACATAAAAAATAGAAGTATCAATATATTGTTATAAATAATAAAACACACCAACAACATAGTATTATTCTTACTGTAACAATTTATCAAAAGAAAGAAATTAATCAAAAAATACAAAATATAATATGTATGTGAATAATATTATATAAACATATACAATAAAAATATATTACATTTAGTATTTTGTTTAATTCTTACATACTTATTAGACCCACCGTGTTTGTACTCATTTAAGAGGTTTCGGGGAGACGGATTTTTTGCAATAGACCAAATATCAAAATTTGACATTTGTGGTCTACTCAGTAGACCGTCGGTATCCATAGTAGGTAGACCCCCCGTGTTTGGTATCATTTGAAGGGTTTCAACGAGGACAATCCATTGACACCATCCCTCCCCCCCTCCCCCCACCCCCGAACGAAATACAAAACATATCCAAATCCTTACCAAAACAATTTGAAAGACCAACACCCAAACCTAAACAATTTAAAAGAGCAAATACCTACAACCACCCCAGAACCGGTCGAGGGGCTATCCCCCCGCGGGCTGCTTGCAGCCCGCGGCAACGAGCGGAATTAACAACTATAAAGCTGAAATACCACTCATTCATTCATAAAGTTTTCCTGGAAGGAGTCACCTGGGGATTCCCCTTTGTGGCGGATCGTAGTCTACGAGGAAAATTATCGACAAATTAATTCAAAGACCTCGGTACACCTCCCTGGTAAAAAGTCGGCGACGGGATCTCGGAAGTTATGAGAGCTAGGGATGGGGGGTTTACGGAATGTCATAGAGGGTCATCGGGGGTTACCAAATCGAGTCTCATCCCCATCCCGTCCATACATTTTTTTTAAACTCCATACAAATTTTTTGAATTTTTCGAAGACGGATAACTCCAAAAGTGGTGAGGATAGGGAGGCGGTCACTTCGCCGGATAGTCATCGTCCCTCGAGGTCCAACGGCCTGGACCTTCATCCTCGCTCCATCCCCACCACTTCACCCCCCCTCCATACGAATTTACCACTTTTGGCCAAAGGGATGGGGATACCAGCTAAACGGTCGGAGCTATCCCGACGGTCTCTATGGCGGATTTCCATCCTACCGTGAGGAGCTTGCTGGGGGTCAACCAGGTTTTCGGATTTCCCCCCCTTCATCCCCCCTCCATACAACGCGGTCTTTTTTTGGAACAGCCACCTTTTCGCCCGGAAGGAGTCCACCCGGGTCAGACTCTTGCACCTCGTCGGAGAGAGGATGAGTTTCCGCATTTCAGGAAGGCATCGAACCCTCGGTATACCGACCCGGTATGAAGTCGGTGGGAGGTCCTCGGAAACCGTGAGTCGCAGAGGGGCGGGGTTTACGGAATGTCATAGAGGATCATCGGGGGTTACCAAATTGAGTCTCATCCCCATCCCGTCCATACATTTTTTTTACACTCCATACAACTTTTCTGGATTTTTCAAAGCGGGATACCTCCACAACGGTCGAGGATAGGGAGGCGGTCTCTTCGATGAACGACCATCGTTCCTCGAGGTCCAACGGCCTGGCCCTTCACCCTCCCCCCACCTGTCCCCCTTCACCCCCCCTCCATACTAAATTACCGCTTTCGGCCAAAGGGATGGGGATACCGGCTAAACGGTCGGAGCTATCCCGGCGGTCTCTATGGCGGGTTTCCATCCCTCCGTGGGATGCTTCCTCGGGGCTATCCCGCTTTTCCGGTTTCTCCCCCCTTCATCCCACCTCCATACAAATTTTTATTTTTTTGGAACGGCTGCCATTTTACCAGGAAGCAGTCGACTCGGGGTGGTCGCTTCTATCCCACGTTATAGGGGGTGAGGTCACGTGTTCCTCAGACGACCTGAACCCTCGGTACACCGACCTGGTATAAAGTCGGTGGGAGGTCCTCGGAAACTACGAGTCGCAGAGGGGCGTGGTTTACGGAATGTCATAGAGGGCCATCGGGGGTCACCAAATTGTCACCCATCCTCATCCCGCCCGTACATTTTTTTTACACTCCATACAACTTTTTCGAAATTTCCAATCCACTTAAATCCCAAACGGTGCGACCTATCCCGGCGATCGCTTCGGAGGATAGCGATCGCTCCCCGAGCCCCATCGGCAGGGACCCTTATCTTCCCACTATCCCCATCCCTTCATCCCCCCTCCATACAAAATTAGCACTTTTTCACAAAGGGATGGGGATATCCGCCAAACGGTAGGAGGTATCCCGACGGTCTCTATGGCGGGCTTCCGTCCCTCCGTGGGATGATTCATCGGGGCTATCCCGCTTTTCCGGTTTATCCCCCCTTCATCCCACCTCCATACAAATTTTCTGGAACGGCTACCTTTTCACCCGGAAGGAGTCGCCGGAGGAATCCTCATTGTAGCGGATCGAAGAGGGGTAGGCTCACGGAGTACCAGAACAGTATCAAAGGTTGAGGATCGCGACCTGGTAAAAATACGGCGACGGGATCTCGGAAACTAAAAGTCGGAGAGGGGCGGGGTTTGCGGGATGTCATAGAAGACCATCGGGGGTCACCACGTCGCGACCCCCCCACTCCCCCCTTAAATTTTTTTATTCTCACCCTCTTCGGGAAGAGAATTCACACATCCGTAGAAATTCACACACTGTTAGGGATCTTTCACCCTTAAGAGACGGCGGTCGACGCGTCGCGGAGGGCCACGAGGTCGGGGTGCGCGAAAGACGAGGAGGGGGGAGCCGCGGGGGGAAAGGGGAGCGCGCAGCGCGACCCTCCCCCCCGGCCCTCCCTCCGAGGATTTCGCGCACCCCGACCTCGTGGCCCGGAGCGGCGCTAAGGGTCTGCCGGGGCGTCGAAAAAGTAAAAATTTTGATCCCCCCTCGAACCCCCCGGCCGTATCTCGGAAACGGCGCGCCGCAGCCGGGTCGCGTTTGGGGTCGTCGGAGACGTCTCGGCGAGACGAATTTTTTGGTCGCGACAAAATTTCGAAATTCGCATTTTTGAACTTTTTCAAAAATATCTCGGGAGCGGTGCGTCGCGGACCACCCGTGTTGGTACTCATTTGAGAGGTCTCGGGGAGACGGATTTTTTGCAATAGACCAAATATCACAATTTGACATTTGCGGTCTACTCGGTAGACCGTCGGTAACCGTGGCAGGCAGACCCCCCGTGTAGGGTATCATTTGAACGGTCTCGACGAGGACAATCCATTTACACCATACCCCTTCCCCTCCCCCCTCTCTCCCACCCCCGAAATGTCACGAAATACAAAACATATATCCAAATCCTTACCAAACCAAATCGAAAGACCAAAAACCATACCTAAACAATTTAAAAGAGCAATTGGAATACCGTTGCAACACCACTCGAGGGGCTCCCCCCCCGCGGGCTGCTTGCAGTCCGCGGCCGCACGCAAAAACTTTAACAACTATAAAGCTGAAATACCACTCACTCACTTAGATACTCATAAAGTTCTCCGGGAAGGAGTCACCTGGGGATTCCCCTTTGTGGCGGATCGTAGTCTACGAGGAAAATTATCGACAAATTAATTCAAAGACCCCGGTACACCTCCCTGGTAAAAAGTCGGCGACGGGATCTCGGAAGGTGCGAGAGCTAGAAAGTGGAAATTTGCGAAACGTCATAGAGGGTCATCGGGGGTTACCAAATCGAGTCTCATCCCCATCCCGTCCATACATTTTTTTTATACTCCATACGAATTTTTTGGATTTTTCAAAGCGGGATACCTCCTCAACGGTCGAGGATAGGGAGGCGGTCTCTTCGGCGGACGATCATCGTTCCTCGAGGTCCAACGGCCTGGACCTTCATCCTCCCCCCAGCTGCCCCCCTTCACCCCCCCTCCATACGAAATTGCCACTTTCGGCCAAAGGGATGGGGATACCCGCTAAACGGTCGGAGCTATCCCGGCGGTCTCTATGGCGGGTTTCCATCCCAACGTGAGGTGCTTCCTGGGGGTCAACCAGGCTTTCGGATTTCCCCCCCCTTCATCCCCCCTCCATACAACGTGGTCTTTTTTTGGAACAGCTACCTTTTCGCCCGGAAGGAGTCCACCCGGGCCAGACTCTTGCACCTCGTTGGAGAGAGGATGAGTTTCCGCATTTCAGGAAGGCATCGAACCCTCGGTGTACCGACCTGGTATGAAGTCGGCGAGAGGTCCTCGGAAACCGTGAGGGATAGAAGGATGACGTTTACGGAATGTCATAGAGGGTCATCGGGGGTTACCAAATCGAGTCTCATCCCCATCCCGTCCATACATTTTTTTTATACTCCATACAAATTTTTTGGATTTTTCAAAGCGGGATATCTCCAAAAGTGGTGAGGATAGAGAGGCGGTCTCTTCGGCGGACCGTCATAGTTCCTCGAGGTCCAACGGCCTGGACCTTCACTCTCCCCCCACCTGCCCCCCTTCACCCCCCCTCCATACGAAATTGCCACTTTTGGCCAAAGGGATGGGGATACCCGCTAAACGGTCGGAGCTATCCCGGCGGTCTCTATGGCGGGTTTCCATCCCTCCGTGGGATGCTTCCTTGGGCCTATCTTGGTTTTCCGGTTTCTCCCCCCTTCATCCCGCCTCCATACAAAATTTTATTTTTTTGGAACGGCTGCCATTTTACCAAGAAGCAGTCGACCAGGGGTGGTCGTTTCTATCCCACGTTATAGGGGGTGACGTCACGAGTTCCTCTGACCACCTGGTCCCTCGGTATACCGACCTGGTATAAATTCGGTGGGAGGTCCTCGGAAACTACGAGTCGCAGAGGGGCGCGGTTTACGGAATGTCATAGAGGGTCATCGGGGGTCACCAAATTTTCCCCCATCCTCATCCCGCCCGTACATTATTTTTACACTCCATACAACTTTTTCGAAATTTCCAATCCACTTAAATCCCAAACGGTGCGACCTATCCCGGCGATCGCTTAGGAGGATAGGGACCGCTCCCCGAGCCCCATCGGCAGGGACCCTTATCCTCCCACTATCCCCATCCCTTCACCCCCCCTCCATACAAAATTACCACCTTTTCAGAAAGGGATGGGGATATCCGCCAAACGGTAGGAGGTATCCCGACGGTCTCTATGGCGGGATTCCATCCCTCCGTGAAATGGTTCCTCGGGGCTATCCCGCTTTTCCGGATTATCCCCCCTTCATCCCACCTCCATACAAATTTTTAGTTTTTTTTGGAACGGCTACCTTTTCACCCGGAAGGAGTCACCGGAAGAATCCCCATTGTAGCGGATCGGAGAGGGGGTGGCTCACTGAGTACCAGGACAGTACCAAAGGTTGAGGATCGCGACCTGGTAAAAATTCGGCGACGGGATCTCGGAAACTGTAAATCGCAGAGGAGCGGGGTTTGCGGGATGTCATAGAGGACCATCGGGGGTCACCACGTCGCGACCCCCCCACTCCCCCTCCCCTTCGGACCCCCTCCATACGAAATCCCACTATGTTAGGGATCTTTCGCCCTTAAGAGACGGCGGTCGACGCGTCGCGGAGGGCCACGAGGTCGGGGTGCGCGAAAGACGAGGAGGGGGGAGCCGCGGGGGGAAAGGGGAGCGCGCAGCGCGACCCTCCCCCCCGGCCCTCCCTCCGAGGATTTCGCGCACCCCGACCTCGTGGCCCGGAGCGGCGTTGAGGGTCTGCCGGGGCGCCGAAAAAGTAAAAATTTTGATCCCCCCCTCGAACCCCCCGGCCGTATCTCGGAAACGGCGCGCCGCAGCCGGGTCGCGTTTGGGGTCGTCGGAGACGTCTCGGGGAAACGAATTTTTTGGTCGCGACAAAATTTTGAAATTCGCATTTTTAAACTTTTTCTAAAATATCTCGGGAGCGGTGCGTCGCGGACCACCCGTGTTGGTACTCATTTGAGAGGTCTCGGGGAGACGGATTTTTTGCAATAGACCAAATATCACAATTTGACATTTGCGGTCTACTCGGTAGACCGTCGGTAACCGTGGCGGGCAGACCCCCCATGTTGGGTATCATTTGAACGGTCTCGACGAGGACATTCCATTTACACCATCCCCCTTCCCCTCCCCCCTCTCTCCCACCCCCGAAACGTCACGAAATACAATACTTATATCCAAATCCTTACCAAAACAATTCTAAAGACCAAAAACCATACCTAAACAATTTACAAGAGCGACTCCAAAACCACAGCAAAACCACTCGAGGGGCTCCCCCCCCGCGGGCTGCTTGCAGTCCGCGGCCGCACGCAAAAACTAGTTAACAACTATAAAGCTGAAATACCACTCATTCATTCATAAAGTTTTCCGGGAAGGAGTCACCTGGGGATTCCCCTTTGTGGCGGATCGTAGTCTACGAGGAAAATTATCGACAAATTAATTCAAAGACCTCGGTACACCTCCCTGGTAAAAAGTCGGCGACGGGATCTCGGAAGTTATGAGAGCTAGGGATGGGGGGTTTACGGAATGTCATAGAGGGTCATCGGGGGTTACCAAATCGAGTCTCATCCCCATCCCGTCCATACATTTTTTTTAAACTCCATACGAATTTTTTGGATTTTTCAAAGCGGGATATCTCCAAAAGTGGTGAGGATAGAGAGGCGGTCTCTTCGGCGGACCGTCATAGTTCCTCGAGGTCCAACGGCCTGGACCTTCATCCTCCCCCCACCTGCCCCCCTTCACCCCCCCTCCATACTAAATTACCACTTTCGGCCAAAGGGATGGGGATACCGGCTAAACGGTGGGAGCCATCCCGACCGTCTCTATGGCGGGCTTCCATCCCTCCGTAATATGCTTCCTCGGGGCTATCCCGCTTTTCCGGTTTCTCCCCCCTTCATCCCGCCTCCATACAAATTTTTATTTTTTTGTAACGGCTGCCATTTTACCAAGAAGCAGTCGACTTGGGGCGGTACTTTCTATCCCTTGATACAGGGGGTGACGTCACGAGTTCCTCGGACGACCTGAACCCTCGGTACACCGACCTGGTATAGAGTCGGTGAGAGGTCCTCTGAAACTACGAGTCGCAGAGGGGCGGGGTTTACGGAATGTCATAGAGGGCCATCGGGGGTCACCAAATTGTCGCCCATCCTCATCCCGCCCGTACATTTTTTTTACACTCCATACAACCTTTTCGAAATTTCCAATCCACTTAAATCCCAAACGGTGCGACCTATCCCTGCGATCGCTTCGGAGGATAGGGATCGCTCCCCGAGCTCCACCGGCCGGGACCGTCACCCTCCCCCCACCTGCCCTCCTTCACCCCCCCTCCATACAAAATTACCACTTTTTCAGAAAGGGATGAAGATATCCGCCAAACGGTAGGAGGTATCCCGACGGTCTCTATGGCGGGATTCCATCCCTCCGTGAAATGGTTCCTCGGGGCTATCCCGCTTTTCCGGATTATCCCCCCTTCATCCCGCCTCCATACAAATTTTTAGTTTTTTTTGGAACGGCTACCTTTTCACCCGGAAGGAGTCACCGGAAGAATCCCCATTGTAGCGGATCGGAGAGGGGGTGGCTCACTGAGTACCAGGACAGTACAGGTTGAGGATCGCGTCCTGGTAAAAATTCGGCGACGGGATCTCGGAAACTGTAAATCGCAGAGGAGCGGGGTTTGCGGGATGTCATAGAGAACCATCGGGGGTCACCACGTCGCGACCCCCCCCCCCCACTCCCCCCCGTTCGGACCCCCTCCATACGAAATCCCATTATGTTAGGGATCTTTCACCCTTAAGAGACGGCGGTCGACGCGTCGCGGAGGGCCACGAGGTCGGGGTGCGCGAAAGACGAGGAGGGGGGAGCCGTGGGGGGAAGGGGAGCGCGCAGCGCGACCCTCCCCCCCGGCCTTCCCTCCGAGGATTTCGCGCACCCCGACCTCGTGGCCCGGAGCGGCGCTGAGGGTCTGCCGGGGCGCCGAAAAAGTAAAAATTTTGATCTCCCCCTCGAACCCCCCGGCCGTATCTCGGAAACGGCGCGCCGCAGCCGGGTCGCGTTTGGGGTCGTCGGAGACGTCTCGGCGAGACGAATTTTTTGGTCGCGACAAAATTTCGAAATTCCCATTTTTGGACTTTTTCGAAAATATCTCGGGAGCGGTGCGTCGCGGACCACCCGTGTTGGTACTCATTTGAGAGGTCTCGGGGAGACGGATTTTTTGCAATAGACCAAATATCACAATTTGACATTTGCGGTCTACTCGGTAGACCGTCGGTAACCGTGGCAGGAAGACCCCCCGTGTTGGGTATCATTTGAAAGGTCTCGACGAGGACAATCCATTGGACACCATCCCCCCTTCCCCCTCTCTCCCCGCCCACCCCCGAAACGTCACGAAATACAATACTTATATCCAAATCCTTACCAAAACAATTCTAAAGACCAAAAACCATACCTAAAAATTTAAAAGAGCAATTGGAATACCGTTGCAACACCACTCGAGGGGCTCCCCCCCCGCGGGCTGCTTGCAGTCCGCGGCCGCACGCAAAAACTAGTTAACAACTATAACACTCATCGTCTACTGATCTTAACTTCGGGGAAGCAGTCACCTGGGGATTCCCCTTTTTGGCGGATCGTGGTCTACGGATAAAGTTGTCGAGAAATTAATTCAAAGACCCCGGTACACCTCCCTGGTAAAAAGTCGGCGACGGGATCTCGAAAGGTGCGAGAGCTAGAAAGTGGAAATTTGCGGAACGTCATAGAGGGTCATCGGGGGTTACCAAATCGAGTCTCATCCCCATCCCGTCCATACATTTTTTTTACACTCCATACGAATTTTTTGGATTTTTCAAGGCGGGATATCTCCAAAACGGTCGAGGATAGGGAGGCGATCTCTTCGGCGGATAGTCATCGTTCCTCGAGGTCCAACGGCCTGGACCTTCATCCTCGCTCCATCCCCACCACTTCACCCCCCCTCCATACGAATTTACCACTTTTGGCCAAAGGGATGGGGATACCAGCTAAACGGTCGGAGCTATCCCGGCGGTCTCTATGGCGGGTTTCCATCCTACCGTGAGGTGCTTCCTGGGGGTCAACCAGGTTTTCGGATTTCCCCCCCCTTCATCCCCCCTCCATACAACGTGGTCTTCTTTTGGAACAGCTACCTTTTCGCCAGGAAGGAGTCCACCCGGACCAGACTCTTGCACCTCGTTGGAGAGAGGATGAGTTTCCGCATTTCAGGAAGGCATCTAACCCTCGGTATACCGACCTGGTAAAAAGTTGTCGACGGGATCTCGGAAGGTATGAGAGCTAGGAAAGGGGGGTTTACGGAATGTCATAGAGGGTCATCGGGGGTTACCAAATTGAGTCTCATCCCCATCCCGTTCATACATTTTTTTTACACTCCATACAAATTTTTTGGATTTTTCTAAGCGGGATATCTCCAAAACGGCCGAGGATAGGGAGGCGGTCTCTTCGGCGGACGACCATCGTTCCTCGAGGTCCAACGGCCTGGACCTTCACCCTCCCCCCACCTGTCCCCCTTCACCCCCCCTCCATACTAAATTACCGCTTTCGGCCAAAGGGATGGGGATACCGGCTAAACGGTCGGAGCTATCCCGGCGGTCTCTATGGCGGGTTTCCATCTCTCCGTGGGATGTTTCCTCGGAGCTATCCCGCTTATCCGGTTTCTCACCCCTTCATCCCACCTCCATACAAATTTTTAGTTTTCTGGAACGGCTGCCTTTATCCCAGGAAGCAGTCGACTCGGGGTGGTCGCTTCTATCCCACGTTATAGGGGGTGACGTCGTGAGTTCCTGAGACGACCTGAACCCTCGGTACACCGACCTGGTATAAAGTCAGTGCGAGGTCCTCGGAAACTACGAGTGGCAGAGGGGCGCGGTTTACGGAATGTCATAGAGGGCCATCGGGGGTCACCAAATTGTCGCCCATCCTTATCCCGCCCGTACATTTTTTTTACACTCCATACAACCTTTTCGAAATTTCCAATCCACTTAAATCCCAAACGGTGCGACCTATCCCTGCGATCGCTTCGGAGGATAGGGATCGCTCCCCGAGCTCCACCGGCCGGGACCGTCACCCTCCCCCCACCTGCCCCCCTTCACCCCCCCTCCATACAAAATTACCACTTTTTCAGAAAGGGATGGGGATATCCGCCAAACGGTAGGAGGTATCCCGACGGTCTCTATGGCGGGATTCCATCTCTCCGTGAAATGGTTCCTCGGGGCTATCCCGCTTTTCCGGATTATCCCCCATTCATCCCACCTCCATACAAATTTTTAGTTTTTTTTTGGAACGGCTACCTTTTCACCCGGAAGGAGTCACCGGAAGAATCCCCATTGTAGCGGATCGGAGAGGGGGTGGCTCACTGAGTACCAGGACAGTACCAAAGGTTGAGGATCGCGACCTGGTAAAAATTCGGCGACGGGATCTCGGAAACTGTAAATCGCAGAGGAGCGGGGTTTGCGGGATGTCATAGAGGACCATCGGGGGTCACCACGTCGCGACCCCCCCCACTCCCCCCCACCCTTCGGACCCCTTCCATACGAAATCCCACTATGTTAGGGATCTTTCGCCCTTAAGAGACGGCGGTCGACGCGTCGCGGAGGGCCACGAGGTCGGGGTGCGCGAAAGACGAGGAGGGGGGAGCCGCGGGGGGAAGGGGAGCGCGCAGCGCGACCCTCCCCCCCCCGGCCTTCCCTCCGAGGATTTCGCGCACCCCGACCTCGTGGCCCGGAGCGGCGCTGAGGGTCTGCCGGGGCGCCGAAAAAGTAAAAATTTTGATCCCCCCCTCGAACCCCCCGGCCGTATCTCGGAAACGGCGCGCCGCAGCCGGGTCGCGTTTGGGGTCGTCGGAGACATCTCGGCGAGACGAATTTTTTGGTCGCGACAAAATTTCGAAATTCTCATTTTTGGACTTTTTCGAAAATATCTAGGGAGCGGTGCGTCGCGGACCCCCCGTGTTGGTGCTCATTTGAGAGGTCTCAAGGAGACGAATTTTTTGCAATAGACCAAATTTCACAATTTGACATTTGCGGTCTACTCGGTAGACCGTCGGTAACCGTGGCAGGCAGACCCCACGTGTTGGGTATCGTTTGAAAGGTCTCGACGAGGACAATCCATTTACACCATCCCCCTTCACCCTCTCCCCCCCGCACACCCCCGAAACGTCACGAAATACAATACTTATATCCAAATCCTTACCAAAACAATTCACAAGACCCAAACCCTTACCAAACCAAAACAATTTACAAGAGCGACTCCCAACACCACTCCAGAACCGGTCGAGGGGCTCCCCCCCCGCGGGCTGCTTGCAGTCCGCGGCCGCACGCAAAAACTAGTTAACAACTATAAAGCCGAAATACCACTCACTGACATATATGATGACAAAGTTCTCCGGGAAGGAGTCACCGGGGGATTCCCCTTTGTGGCGGATCGTGGTCTACGGATAAAGTTGTCGAGAAATTAATTCAAAGATCTCGGTACACCGTCCTGGTAAAAAGTCGGCGACGGGATCTCGGAAGGTAGAAGAGCTGGAAAGTGGAAATTTGCGGAACGTCATAGAGGGTCACCGGGGGTTACCAAATCGCGACTCATCCCTATCCCGTCCATACATTTTTTTTACACTCCATACAACTTCTTCGATGGCGGATATCTCCGAAAGTGTCGAGGATAGGGAGGCGTTCTCTTCGGCGGACGGTCATCGTTCCCCGAGGTCCAACGGCCTGGACCTTCATCCTCCCCCCACCTGCCCCCCTTCACCCCCCCTCCATACGAAATTGCCGCTTTTGGCCAAAGGGATGGGGATACCCGCTAAACGGTCGGAGCTATCCCGGCGGTCTCTATGGCGGGTTTCCATCGCTCCGTGGGATGCTTCCTCGGGGCTATCCCGGTTTTCCGGTTTCTTCCCCCTTCATCCCGCCTCCATACAACGCGGTCTTTTTTTGGAACAGCCACCTTTTCGCCCGGAAGGAGTCCACCCGGGTCAGACTCTTGCACCTCGTCGGAGAGAGGATGAGTTTCCGCATTTCAGGAAGGCATCGAACCCTCGGTGTACCGACCTGGTAAAAAGTCGGCGACGGGATCTCGGAAGGTATTAGAGCTAGGTAAGGGGGGTTTACGGAATGTCATAGAGGGTCATCGGGGGTTACCAAATTGAGTCTCATCCCCATCCCGTTCATACATTTTTTTTACACTCCATACAACTTTTCTGGATTTTTCAAAGCGGGATAACTCCAAACGTGTCGAGGATAGGGAGGCGGTCTCTTCGGCGGACGACCATCGCTCCTTGAGGTCCAACGGCCTGGACCTTCACCCTCCCCCCACCTGTCCCCCTTCACCCCCCCTCCGTACTAAATTACCGCTTTCGGCCGAAGGGATGGGGATACCAGCTAAACGGTCGGAGCTATCCCGGCGGTCTCTATGGCGGGCTTCCATCTCTCCGTGGGATGTTTCCTCGGAGCTATCCCGCTTATCCGGTTTCTCACCCCTTCATCCCACCTCCATACAAAATTTTAGTTTTCTGGAACGGCTGCCTTTATCCCAGGAAGCAGTCGACTCGGGGTGGTCGCTTCTATCCCACGTTATAGGGGGTGACGTCGTGAGTTCCTGAGACGACCTGAACCCTCGGTACACCGACCTGGTATAAAGTCGGTGGGAGGTCCTCGGAAACTACGAGTCGCAGAGGGGCGCGGTTTACGGAATGTCATAGAGGGCCATCGGGGGTCACCAAATTGTCGCCCATCCTTATCCCGCCCGTACATTTTTTTTACACTCCATACAACCTTTTCGATATTTCCAATCCACTTAAATCCCAAACGGTGCGACCTATCCCTGCGATCGCTTCGGAGGATAGGGATCGCTCCCCGAGCTCCACCGGCCGGGACCGTCACCCTCCCCCCACCTGCCCCCCTTCACCCCCCCTCCATACAAAATTACCACTTTTTCAGAAAGGGATGGGGATATCCGCCAAACGGTAGGAGGTATCCCGACGGTCTCTATGGCGGGATTCCATCCCTCCGTGAAATGGTTCCTCGGGGCTATCCAGCTTTTCCGGATTATCCCTCCTTCATCCCACCTCCATACAAATTTTTAGTTTTTTTTGGAACGGCTACCTTTTCACACGGAAGGAGTCACCGGAAGAATCCCCATTGTAGCGGATCGGAGAGGGGGTGGCTCACTGAGTACCAGGACAGTACCAAAGGTTGAGGATCGCGACCTGGTAAAAATTCGGCGACGGGATCTCGGAAACTGTAAATCGCAGAGGAGCGGGGTTTGCGGGATGTCATAGAGGACCACCGGGGGTCACCACGTCGCGACCCCCCCACTCCCCCCCACCCTTCGGACCCCCTCCATACGAAATCCCACTATGTTAGGGATCTTTCGCCCTTAAGAGACGGCGGTCGACGCGTCGCGGAGGGCCACGAGGTCGGGGTGCGCGAAAGACGAGGAGGGGGGAGCCGCGGGGGGAAAGGGGAGCGCGCAGCGCGACCCTCCCCCCCGGCCTTCCCTCCGAGGATTTCGCGCACCCCGACCTCGTGGCCCGGAGCGGCGCTGAGGGTCTGCCGGGGCGCCGAAAAAGTAAAAATTTTGATCCCCCCTCGAACCCCCCGGCCGTATCTCGGAAACGGCGCGCCGCAGCCGGGTCGCGTTTGGGGTCGTCGGAGACGTCTCGGCGAGACGAATTTTTTGGTCGCGACAAATTTTCGAAATTCGCATTTTTGAACTTTTTCGAAAATATCTCGGGAGCGGTGCGTCGCAGACCACCCGTGTTGGTACTCGTTTGAGAGGTCTCGGGGAGACGGATTTTTTGCAAAAGCCCAAATATCACAATTTGACATTTGCGGTCTACTCGGTAGACCGTCGGTAACCGTGGCAGGCAGACCCCCCGTGTTGGGTATCATTTGAACGGTCTCGACGAGGACAATCCATTTACACCATCCCCCTTCCCCTCCCCCCTCTCTCCCACCCCCGAAACGTCACGAAATACAAAACATATATCCAAATCCTTACCAAATCAATTAAAAGACCCAAAACCACACCAAAACAATTTTAAAGAGCGACTCCAAAACCACTCCAGAACCGGTCGAGGGGCTCCCCCCCCGCGGGCTGCTTGCAGTCCGCGGCCGCACGCAAAAACTAGTTAACAACTATAAAGCCGAAATACCACTCATCAAGTTCTCCGGGAAGCGGTCACCTGGGGATTCCCCTTTATGGCGGATCGTAGAGTACAAACAAAATCAATGACAGATTAAATCAGGACCCTCGGTACACCTCCCTGGTAAAAAGTCGGCGACGGGATCTCGGAAGGTGTGAGAGCTAGGGATGGGGGGTTTACGGAATATTATAGAGGGTCATCGGGGGTTACCAAATTTAGTCTCATCCCCATCCCGTTCATACATTTTTTTTACACTCCATACAACTTTTTTGGGATTTTTCAAAGCGGGATAACTCCAAAACGGTCGAGGATAGGGAGGCGGTCTCTTCGGCGGACGATCATCCTTCCTCGAGGTCCAACGGCCTGGACCTTCGTCTTCCCCCCACCTGCCCCCCTTCACCCCCCCTCCATACGAAATTGCCACTTTTGGCCAAAGGGATAGGGATACCCGCTAAACGGTCGGAGCCATCCCGGCGGTCTCTATGGCGGGTTTCCATCCTACCGTGAGGTGCTTCCTGGGGATCAACCAGGTTTTCGGATTTCCCCCCCCTTCATCCCCCCTCCATACAACGTGGTCTTTTTTTGGAACAGCCACCTTTTCGCCCGGAAGGAGTCCACCCGGGCCAGACTCTTGCACCTCGTTGGAGAGAGGATGAGTTTCTGCGTTTCAGGAAGGTATCGAACCCTCGGTGTACCGACCTGGTATGAAGTCGGTGAGAGGTCCTCGGAAACCGTGAGAGATAGAAGGATGACGTTTACGGAATGTCATAGAGGGTCATAGGGGGTTACCAAATCGAGTCTCATCCCCATCCCGTCCATACATTTTTTTTACACTCCATACAAATTTTTTGGATTTTTCTAAGCGGGATATCTCCAAAAGTGATGAGGATAGGGAGGCGGTCTCTTCGGCGGACGACCATCGCTCCTCGAGGTCCAACGGCCTGGACCTTCACCCTCCCCCCACCTGTCCCCCTTCACCCCCCCTCCGTACTAAATTACCGCTTTCGGCCGAAGGGATGGGGATACCCGCCAAACGGTCGGAGCTATCCCGGCGGTCTCTATGGCGGGCTTCCATCCCTCCGTGGGATGCTTCCTCGGGGCTATCCCGCTTTTCCGGTTTCTCCCCCCTTCATCCCACCTCCATACAAATTTTTATTTTTTTGGAACGGCTGCCATTTTACCGGGAAGCAGTCGACTCGGGGTGGTCGCTTCTATCCCACGTTATAGGGGATGACGTCTCGAGTTCCTCAGACGACCTGAACCCTCGATACACCGACCTGGTATAAAGTCGGTGAGAGGTCCTCGGAAACTACGAGTCGCAGAGGGGCGTGGTTTACGGAATGTCATAGAGGGCCATCGGGGGTCACCAAATTGTCACCCATCCTCATCCCGCCCGTACATTATTTTTACACTCCATACAACATTTTCGAAATTTCCAATCCACTTAGCTCCCAAACGGTGCGTCCTATCCCGGCGATCGCTTTGGAGGATAGCGATCGCTCCCCGAGCCCCACCGACCGGGACCATCGCTCTCCCCCCACCTGCCCCCTTCACCCCCCCTCCATACGAAATTGCCACTTTTGGCCAAAGGGATGGGGATATCCGCCAAACGGTAGGAGGTATCCCGGCGGTCTCTATGGCGGGCTTCCATCCCTCCGTGGGATGGTTCCTCGGGGCTATCCCGCTTTTCCGGTTTCTCCCCCCTTCATCCCGCCTCCATACAAATTTTTAGTTTTTTTTGGAACGGCTACCTTTTCACCCGGAAGGAGTCGCCGGCGGAATCCCCATTGTAGCGGATCAGAGATGGGGTGGCTCACTGAGTACCAGAACAGTATCAAAGGTTGAGGATCGCGACCTGGTAAAAATTCGGCGACGGGATCTCGGAAACTATAAATCGCAGAGGGGCGGGGTTTGCGAAATGTCATAGATGGTCATCGGGGGTCACCACGTCGCGACCCCCCCACTCCCCCCTCCCCTTCGGACCCCCTCCATACGAAATCCCACTATATTAGGGATCTTTCGCCCTTAAGAGACGGCGGTCGACGCGTCGCGGAGGGCCACGAGGTCGGGGTGCGCGAAAGACGAGGAGGGGGGAGCCGCGGGGGGAAAGGGGAGCGCGCAGCGCGACCCTCCCCCCCGGCCCTCTCTCCGAGGATTTCGCGCACCCCGACCTCGTGGCCCGGAGCGGCGCTGAGGGTCTGCCGGGGCGCCGAAAAAGTAAAAATTTTGATCCCCCCCTCGAACCCCCCGGCCGTATCTCGGAAACGGCGCGCCGCAGCCGGGTCGCGTTTGGGGTCGTCGGAGACGTCTCGGCGAGACGAATTTTTTGGTCGTGACAAAATTTCGAAATTCGCATTTTTGGACTTTTTCGAAAATATCTCGGGAGCGGTGCGCCGCGGACCACCCGTGTTGGTACTCATTTGAGAGGTCTCGGGGAGACGGATTTTTTGCAATAGACCAAATATCACAATTTGACATTTGCGGTCTACTCGGTAGACCGTCGGTAACCGTGGCAGGCAGACCCCCCGTGTTGGGTATCATTTGAATGGTCTCGACGAGGACATTCCATTTACACCATCCCCCTTTCCCTCCCCCCTCTCTCCCACCCCCGAAACGTCACGAAATACAAAACATATATCCAAATCCTTACCAAACCAATTATAAAGACCAAAAACCATACCTAAACAATTTAAAAGAGCAATTGGAATACCGTTGCAACACCACTCGAGGGGCTCCCCCCCCGCGGGCTGCTTGCAGTCCGCGGCCGCACGCAAAAACTAGTTAACAACTATAAAGCCGAAATACCACTCATCAAGTTCTCCGGGAAGCGGTCACCTGGGGATTCCCCTTTATGGCGGATCGTAGAGTACAAACAAAATCAATGACAGATTAAATCAGGACCCTCGGTACACCTCCCTGGTAAAAAGTCGGCGACGGGATCTCGGAAGGTGTGAGAGCTAGGGATGGGGGGTTTACGGAATATTATAGAGGGTCATCGGGGGTTACCAAATTTAGTCTCATCCCCATCCCGTTCATACATTTTTTTTACACTCCATACAACTTTTTTGGGATTTTTCAAAGCGGGATAACTCCAAAACGGTCGAGGATAGGGAGGCGGTCTCTTCGGCGGACGATCATCCTTCCTCGAGGTCCAACGGCCTGGACCTTCGTCTTCCCCCCACCTGCCCCCCTTCACCCCCCCTCCATACGAAATTGCCACTTTTGGCCAAAGGGATAGGGATACCCGCTAAACGGTCGGAGCCATCCCGGCGGTCTCTATGGCGGGTTTCCATCCTACCGTGAGGTGCTTCCTGGGGATCAACCAGGTTTTCGGATTTCCCCCCCCTTCATCCCCCCTCCATACAACGTGGTCTTTTTTTGGAACAGCCACCTTTTCGCCCGGAAGGAGTCCACCCGGGCCAGACTCTTGCACCTCGTTGGAGAGAGGATGAGTTTCTGCGTTTCAGGAAGGTATCGAACCCTCGGTGTACCGACCTGGTATGAAGTCGGTGAGAGGTCCTCGGAAACCGTGAGAGATAGAAGGATGACGTTTACGGAATGTCATAGAGGGTCATAGGGGGTTACCAAATCGAGTCTCATCCCCATCCCGTCCATACATTTTTTTTACACTCCATACAAATTTTTTGGATTTTTCTAAGCGGGATATCTCCAAAAGTGATGAGGATAGGGAGGCGGTCTCTTCGGCGGACGACCATCGCTCCTCGAGGTCCAACGGCCTGGACCTTCACCCTCCCCCCACCTGTCCCCCTTCACCCCCCCTCCGTACTAAATTACCGCTTTCGGCCGAAGGGATGGGGATACCCGCCAAACGGTCGGAGCTATCCCGGCGGTCTCTATGGCGGGCTTCCATCCCTCCGTGGGATGCTTCCTCGGGGCTATCCCGCTTTTCCAGTTTCTCCCCCCTTCATCCCACCTCCATACAAATTTTTATTTTTTTGTAACGGCTGCCATTTTACCAAGAAGCAGTCGACTTGGGGCGGTACTTTCTATCCCTTGATACAGGGGGTGACGTCACGAGTTCCTCAGACGACCTGAACCCTCGGTACACCGACCTGGTATAGAGTCGGTGAGAGGTCCTCTGAAACTACGAGTCGCAGAGGGGCGGGGTTTACGGAATGTCATAGAGGGCCATCGGGGGTCACCAAATTGTCGCCCATCCTCATCCCGCCCGTACATTTTTTTTACACTCCATACAACCTTTTCGAAATTTCCAATCCACTTAAATCCCAAACGGTGCGACCTATCCCTGCGATCGCTTCGGAGGATAGGGATCGCTCCCCGAGCTCCACCGGCCGGGACCGTCACCCTCCCCCCACCTGCCCTCCTTCACCCCCCCTCCATACAAAATTACCACTTTTTCAGAAAGGGATGAGGATATCCGCCAAACGGTAGGAGGTATCCCGACGGTCTCTATGGCGGGATTCCATCCCTCCGTGAAATGGTTCCTCGGGGCTATCCCGCTTTTCCAGATTATCCCCCCTTCATCCCACCTCCATACAAATTTTTAGTTTTTTTTGGAACGGCTACCTTTTTACCCGGAAGGAGTCACCGGAAGAATCCCCATTGTAGCGGATCGAAGAGGGGGTGGCTCACTGAGTACCAGGACAGTACCAAAGGTTGAGGATCGCGACCTGGTAAAAATTCGGCGACGGGATCTCGGAAACTATAAATCGCAGAGGGGCGGGGTTTGCGAAATGTCATAGATGGTCATCGGGGGTCACCACGTCGCGACCCCCCCACTCCCCCCTCCCCTTCGGACCCCCTCCATACGAAATCCCACTATATTAGGGATCTTTCGCCCTTAAGAGACGGCGGTCGACGCGTCGCGGAGGGCCACGAGGTCGGGGTGCGCGAAAGACGAGAAGGGGGGAGCCGCGGGGGGAAAGGGGAGCGCGCAGCGCGACCCTCCCCCCCGGCCCTCCCTCCGAGGATTTCGCGCACCCCGACCTCGTGGCCCGGAGCGGCGCTAAGGGTCTGCCGGGGCGCCGAAAAAGTAAAAATTTTGATCCCCCCCTCGAACCCCCCGGCCGTATCTCGGAAACGGCGCGCCGCAGCCGGGTCGCGTTTGGGGTCGTCGGAGACGTCTCGGCGAGACGAATTTTTTGGTCGCGACGAAATTTCAAAATTCGCATTTTTGGACTTTTTCGAAAATATCTCGGGAGCGGTGCGTCGCGGACCACCCGTGTTGGTATTCATTTGAGAGGTCTCGGGGAGACGGATTTTTTGCAATAGACCAAATATCACAATTTGACATTTGCGGTCTACTCGGTAGACCGTCGGTGACCGTGGCAGGCAGACCCCCCGTGTTGGGTATCATTTGAACGGTCTCGACGAGGATAATCCATTGGACACCATCCCCCCTTCCCCCTCTCCCCTCCACTACCCCGAAACGTCACGAAATACAAAACATATCCAAATCCTTACCAAAACAATTCAAAAGACCAACACCCAAACCAAACCAAGACAATTTACAAGAGCAAACACAAAACCACAGCAGAACCACTCGAGGGGCTCCCCCCCCCGCGGGCTGCTTGCAGTCCGCGGCCGCACGCAAAAACTAGTTAACAACTATAATTAACAACTATAAAGCTGAAATACCACTCATCGTCTACTGATCTTAACTTCGGGGAAGCAGTCACCTGGGGATTCCCCTTTTTGGCGGATCGTGGTCTACGGATAAAGTTGTCGAGAAATTAATTCAAAGACCCCGGTACACCTTCCTGGTAAAAAGTCGGCGACGGGATCTCGGAAGGTGCGAGAGCTAGAAAGTGGAAATTTGCGAAACGTCATAGAGGGTCATCGGGGGTTACCAAATCGAGTCTCATCCCCATCCCGTCCATACATTTTTTTTACACTCCATACGAATTTTTTGGATTTTTCAAGGCGGGATATCTCCAAAACGGTCGAGGATAGGGAGGCGATCTCTTCGG
The DNA here is from genome assembly GCA_910589475.2 of Bembecia ichneumoniformis. NCBI lineage: Eukaryota > Metazoa > Arthropoda > Insecta > Lepidoptera > Sesiidae > Bembecia > Bembecia ichneumoniformis. Next base: position 667,640 of record OU342537.1, on the reverse strand, counting down.
CGGATAGTCATCGTTCCTCGAGGTCCAACGGCCTGGACCTTCGCCCTCCCCCCAGCTGCCCCCCTTCACCCCCCCCTCCATACGAAATTGCCACTTTCGGCCAAAGGGATGGGGATACCCGCTAAACGGTCGGAGCTATCCTGGCGGTCTCTATGGCGGGTTTCCATCCCACCGTGAGGTGCTTCCTGGGGGTCAACCAGGTTTTCGGATTTCCCCCCCCTTCATCCCGCCTCCATACAACGCGGTCTTTTTTTGGAACAGCCACCTTTTCGCCCGGAAGGAGTCCACCCGGGTCAGACTCTTGCACCTCGTAGGAGAGAGGATGAGTTTCCGCATTTCAGGAAGGCATCGAACCCTCGGTGTACCGACCTGGTAAAAAGTCGATGAGAGGTCCTCGGAAACCGTGAGTCGCAGAGGGGCGGGGTTTACGGAATGTCATAGAGGATCATCGGGGGTTACCAAATTGAGTCTCATCCCCATCCCGTCCATACATTTTTTTTACACTCCATACAACTTTTCTGGATTTTTCAAAGCGGGATACCTCCACAACGGTCGAGGATAGGGAGGCGGTCTCTTCGATGGACGACCATCGTTCCTCGAGGTCCAACGGCCTGGCCCTTCACCCTCCCCCCACCTGTCCCCCTTCACCCCCCCTCCATACTAAATTACCGCTTTCGGCCAAAGGGATGGGGATACCGGCTAAACGGTCGGAGCTATCCCGCCGGTCTCTATGGCGGGTTTCCATCCCTCCGTGGGACGCTTCCTCGGGGCTATCCCGCTTTTCCGGTTTCTCCCCCCTTCATCCCACCTCCATACAAATTTTTTATTTTATGGAACGGCTGCCATTTTACCAGGAAGCAGTCGACTCGGGGTGGTCGCTTCTATCCCACGTTATAGGGGGTGACGTCTCGAGTTCCTCAGACGACCTGAACCCTCGGTACACCGACCTGGTATAAAGTCGGTGAGAGGTCCTCGGAAACTACGAGTCGCAGAGGGGCGTGGTTTACGGAATGTCATAGAGGGTCATCGGGGGTCACCAAATTGTCACCCATCCTCATCCCGCCCGTACATTATTTTTACACTCCATACAACTTTTTCGAAATTTCCAATCCACTTAACTCCCAAACGGTGCGACCTATCCCGGCGATCGCTTCGGAGGATAGCGATGGCTCCCCGAGCCCCATCGGCAGGGACCCTTATCTTCCCACTATCCCCATCCCTTCATCCCCCCTCCATACAAAATTACCACTTTTTCAGAAAGGGATGGGGATATCCGCCAAACGGTAGGAGGTATCCCGACGGTCTCTATGGCGGGCTTCCGTCCCTCCGTGGGATGCTTCCTCGGGGCTATCCCGCTTTTCCGGTTTCTCCCCCCTTCATCCCACCTCCATACAAATTTTTAGTTTTTTTTGGAACGGCTACCTTTTCACCCGGAAGGAGTCGCCGGCGGATTCCGCTCTGTCACGGATCGGAGAGGGGGTGGCTCACTGAGTATCAAAAATGTACCAAAGGTTGAGGATCGCGACCTGGTAAAAAGTCGGCGACGGGATCTCGGAAACTATTAATCGCAGAGGGGCGGGGTTTGCGAAATGTCATAGATGGTCATCGGGGGTCACCACGTCGCGACCCCCCACTCCCCCCTCCATATGTTTTTTTTTTCACTCCATACAACCGACCCGGATCTTCGAATCCGCGTAGCTCCGAAGGGATGAGACCTAGAACGGCGGTCACTTTGGCGGATGACCATCGCCCCCGGAGGTCCGTCGTCCTGGACCGTCGCCGTCCCCCCACCTCACCCCCTTCGGACCCCCTCCGTATAAATTCACACACTGTTAGGGATCTTTCACCCTTAAGAGACGGCGGTCGACGCGTCGCGGAGGGCCACGAGGTCGGGGTGCGCGAAAGACGAGGAGGGGGGAGCCGCGGGGGGAAGGGGAGCGCGCAGCGCGACCCTCCCCCCCCGGCCTTCCCTCCGAGGATTTTGCGCACCCCGACCTCGTGGCCCGGAGCGGCGCTAAGGGTTTGCCGGGGCGCCGAAAAAGTAAAAATTTTGATACCCCCCTCGAACCCCCCGGCCGTATCTCGGAAACGGCGCGCCGCAGCCGGGTCGCGTTTGGGGTCGTCGGAGACGTCTCGGCGAGACGAATTTTTTGGTCGCAACAAAATTTCGAAATTCGCATTTTTGAACTTTTTCGAAAATATCTCGGGAGCGGTGCGTCGCGGACCACCCGTGTTGGTACTCATTTGAGAGGTCTCGGGGAGACGGATTTTTTGCAATAGACCAAATATCACAATTTGACAGTTGCGGTCTACTCGGTAGACCGTCGGTAACCGTGGCAGGCAGACCCCCCGTGTTGGGTATCATTTGAACGGTCTCGACGAGGACAATCCATTTACACCACCTTCTACCACCCCCCACCTTCCTACTATTCCCCCACCCCCGAAACGTCACGAAATACAAAACATATATCCCAATTCTTACCAAAACAATTCAAAAGACCAACAGCAACACCCAAACCAAAACAATTTTAAAGAGCAACTCCCAACACCACTCCAGAACCGGTCGAGGGGCTATCCCCCCGCGGGCTGCTTGCAGTCCGCGGCCGCACGCAAAAACTAGTTATAAACTATAAAGCTCAAATACCACTCACTGACACATCATTGATATGGTTGTTCTCCCAGAAGGAGTCACCGGGGGATTCCCCCGCGTAGCGGATCGGAGAGGGGGTGGCCATCTCACCAGCGGAAAAATCCCGGATCCTCGGTATACCGATCTGGTAAAAAGTCGGGGTATGGATCTCGGAAACTATCCACCCGAGAGGGACCCGGTCTGCGGAATGTCATAGAGGGCCATCGGGGGTCTCCACACCGCGACCCCCCCCTCTCCCCCCCATACGATTTTTTTACGCTCCATACAACCGTCCGGATCTTCAAATCCCCTTAGCTCCTAAACGGTGAGAGTCATGGCGGCGGTCACTTTGGGGGATAACATTGGCTCCCGGATATCCGTCGTCCGGGACCCTCGCCCTCCCCCCACCTCGCCCCCTTCGGACCCCCTCCGTACGAAATCACACTTTCGTATGAATCTTTCGCCGCTAGAGGAGGGCGGTCGACCCGCCGCGCAGGGTCTCGACGCCGGGGGGGCGAACGACGAGGAGGGGGGAGGCGGGGGGGGCAGGGGAGCGCGCAGCGCGACCCTCCCCCCCGGCCCCCCCTCCGAGGAAGTTCGCGACCCCGGCGTCGAGGGCCGGAGCGGCGGCAAAGGTCATCGGAGCGAAGCGGAATTACGTCCCGTTTGAACTTTTTACCCGTCACCCCGCCCACCGGACCCCCCTCCCCCTCCGGCCACCCATAAACGGGACTCGCAAGCGGTTCGACCGAAACACCCCGTGTTTGGGCTCGTTCGAACGGGCTCGCCGGATGGATTCCGATGGCTCCGACGGAATTTGGATTTGGCGCACCGGCCCTCCCCTCCACCTCCCCCTCCGTACGAAATCATACCTCAAAGAGGTTCCTCTATAGAAAAGAGACGGCGGTCGATCCGTCGCGGAGGGCAACGAGGCCGGCGAGCGCGAAAGACGAGGAGGGGGGTGGCGGGGGGGCAGGGGAGCGCGCAGCGCGACCCTCCCCCCCGGCCCCCCCCCTCCGAGGATTGAGCGCGCGCCGGCCGAGCGGCCCGCAGCGGCGGCAATGGGTCTGGAAAAGTAAGAATTTTGACACCCCCCTCGAACCCCCCCGGTCGTAACTCGGAAACGGCGCGACGCAGCTGGGTCGTGTTTGGGGTCGTCGGAGACGTCTCGGGAAGAGGAATTTTTTGGTCGCGACAAAATTTCAAAATTCGCATTTTTGGACTTTTTCGAAAATATCTCGGGATCGGTGCGTCGCAGACCCCCCGTGTTGGTGCTCATTTGGGAGGTCTCCAGGAGACGGATTTTTTGCAATAGACCAAATTTCAAAATTTGACATTTGCGGTCTACTCGGTAGACCGTCGGTAACCGTGGCATTTAAACCCCCCATGTTTAGTATCATTTGAAAGGTCTCGACGAGGACAATCCATTGGACACCACCCCACCTCCCCCCTCTCCCCCCGCCCACCCCCGAAACGTCACGAAATACAATACTTATATCCAAATCCTTACCAAAACAATTCAAAGACCCAAAGCCTTACCAAACCAAAACAATTTAAAAGAGCCAACACAAAACCACTCCAGAACCGGTCGAGGGGCTATCCCCCCGCGGGCTGCTTGCAGCCCGCGGCAACGAGCGGAAGCTAGTTAACAACTATAAAGCTGAAATACCACTCATTCATTCATAAAGTTTTCCGGGAAGGAGTCACCTGGGGATTCCCCTTTGTGGCGGATCGTAGTCTACGAGGAAAATTATCGACAAATTAATTCAAAGACCTCGGTACACCTCCCTGGTAAAAAGTCGGCGACGGGATCTCGGAAGGTATGGGAGCTAGAAAGTGGAAATTTGCGAAACGTCATAGAGGGTCCCCGGAGGTTACCAAATCGCGACTCATCCCTATCCCGTCCATACATTTTTTTTACACTCCATACAACTTATTCTATGGCGGATAACTCCGAAAGTGTCGAGGATAGGGAGGCGGTCTCTTCGGCGGACGGTCATCGTTCCTCGAGGTCCAACGGCCTGGACCTTCATCCTCCCCCCACCTGCCCCCCTTCACCCCCCCTCCATACGAAATTGCCGCTTTTGGCCAAAGGGATGGGGATACCCGCTAAACGGTCGGAGCTATCCCGGCGGTCTCTATGGCGGGTTTCCATCGCTCCGTGGGATGCTTCCTCGGGGCTATCCCGGTTTTCCGGTTTCTTCCCCCTTCATCCCGCCTCCATACAACGCGGTCTTTTAATGGAACAGCCACCTTTTCGCCCGGAAGGAGTCCACCCGGGTCAGACTCTTGCACCTCGTCGGAGAGAGGATGAGTTTCCGCATTTCAGGAAGGCATCGAACCCTCGGTGTACCGACCTGGTAAAAAGTCGGCGACGGGATCTCGGAAGGTATTAGAGCTAGGAAAGGGGGGTTTACGGAATGTCATAGAGGGTCATCGGGGGTTACCAAATTGAGTCTCATCCCCATCCCGTTCATACATTTTTTTTACACTCCATACAACTTTTCTGGATTTTTCAAAGCGGGATAACTCCAAACGTGTCGAGGATAGGGAGGCGGCCTCTTCGGCGGACGACCATCGCTCCTCGAGGTCCAACGGCCTGGACCTTCACCCTCCCCCCACCTGTCCCCCTTCACCCCCCTCCGTACTAAATTACCGCTTTCGGCCGAAGGGATGGGGATACCCGCCAAACGGTCGGAGCTATCCCAGCGGTCTCTATGGCGGGTTTCCATCCCTCCTTAGGATGGTTCCTCGGGGCTATCCCACTTTTCCGGTTTCTCCCCCCTTCATCTCACCTCCATACAAATTTTTATTTTTTTGGTACGGCTGCCATTTTACCGGGAAGCAGTCGACTCGGGACGGTCCTTTCTATCCCACGTTACAGGGGGTGACGTCACGAGTTCCTCAGACGACCTGAACCCTCGGTACACCGACCTGGTATAGAGTCGGTGAGAGGTCCTCGGAAACTACGAGTCGCAGAGGGGCGGGGTTTACGGAATGTCATAGAGGGCCATCGGGGGTCACCAAATTGTCACCCATCCTCATCCCGCCCGTACATTATTTTTACACTCCATACAACTTTTTCGAAATTTCCAATCCACTTAAATCCCAAACGGTGCGACCTATCCCGGCGATCGCTTCGGAGGATAGCGATCGCTCCCCGAGCCCCACCGGCCGGGACCGTCACCCTCCCCCCACCTGCCCCCCTTCACCCCCCCTCCATACAAAATTACCACTTTTTCAGAAAGGGATGGGGATATCAGCCAAACGGTAGGAGGTATCCCGACGGTCTCTATGGCGGGTTTCCGTCCCTCCGTGGGATGCTTCCTCGGGGCTATCCCGCTTTTCCGGTTTCTCCATCGTTCATCCCGCCTCCATACAAATTTTTAGTTTTTTTTTTGGAACGGCTACCTTTTCACCCGGAAGGAGTCGCCGGAAGAATCCCCATTGTAGCGGATCGGAGAGGTGGTGGCTCACTGAGTACCAGAACAGTACCAAAGGTTGAGGATCGCGACCTGGTAAAAATTCGGCGACGGGATCTCGGAAACTATAAATCGCAGAGGGGCGGGGTTTGCGAAATGTCATAGATGGTCATCGGGGGTCACCACGTCGCGACCCCCCACTCCCCCCCCCCCTTCGGACCCCCTCCATACGAAATCCCACTATGTTAGGGATCTTTCACCCTTAAGAGACGGCGGTCGACGCGTCGCGGAGGGCCACGAGGTCGGGGTGCGCGAAAGACGAGGAGGGGGGAGCCGCGGGGGGAAAGGGGAGCGCGCAGCGCGACCCTCCCCCCCGGCCCTCCCTCCGAGGATTTCGCGCACCCCGACCTCGTGGCCCGGAGCGGCGCTGAGGGTCTGCCGGGCCGCCGAAAAAGTAAAACTTTTGATCCCCCCCTCGAACCCCCCGGCCGTATCTCGGAAACGGCGCGCCGCAGCGGGGTCGCGTTTGGGGTCGTCGGAGACGTCTCGGCGAGACGAATTTTTTGGTCGCGACTAAATTTCGAAATTCGCATTTTTGAACTTTTTCGAAAATATCTCGGGAGCGGTGCGTCGCGGACCACCCGTGTTGGTACTCGTTTGAGAGGTCTCGGGGAGACGGATTTTTTGCAATAGACCAAATATCACAATTTGACATTTGCGGTCTACTCGGTAGACCGTCGGTAACCGTGGCAGGCAGACCCCCCGTGTTGGGTATCATTTGAACGGTCTCGACGAGGACAATCCATTGACACCATCCCCCTCCCTCCTCCCTCTCCCCCCACCCCCGAAACGTCACGAAATACAAAACATATCCAAATCCTTACCAAAACAATTCAAAAGACCAACACCCAAACCAAACAAAAACAATTTACAAGAGCAAACACAAAACCATAGCAGAACCACTCGAGGGGCTCCCCCCCCGCGGGCTGCTTGCAGTCCGCGGCCGCACGCAAAAACTAGTTAACAACTATAAAGCTGAAATACCACTCATTCATTCATAAAGTTTTCCGGGAAGGAGTCACCTGGGGATTCCCCTTTGTGGCGGATCGTAGTCTACGAGGAAAATTATCGACAAATTAATTCAAAGACCTCGGTACACCTCCCTGGTAAAAAGTCGGCGACGGGATCTCGGAAGTTATGAGAGCTAGGGATGGGGGGTTTACGGAATGTCATAGAGGGTCATCGGGGGTTACCAAATCGAGTCTCATCCCCATCCCGTCCATACATTTTTTTTAAACTCCATACGAATTTTTTGGATTTTTCAAAGCGGGATATCTCCAAAAGTGGTGAGGATAGAGAGGCGGTCTCTTCGGCGGACCGTCATAGTTCCTCGAGGTCCAACGGCCTGGACCTTCATCCTCCCCCCACCTGCCCCCCTTCACCCCCCCTCCATACTAAATTACCACTTTCGGCCAAAGGGATGGGGATACCGGCTAAACGGTGGGAGCCATCCCGACCGTCTCTATGGCGGGCTTCCATCCCTCCGTAATATGCTTCCTCGGGGCTATCCCGCTTTTCCGGTTTCTCCCCCCTTCATCCCGCCTCCATACAAATTTTTATTTTTTTGTAACGGCTGCCATTTTACCAAGAAGCAGTCGACTTGGGGCGGTACTTTCTATCCCTTGATACAGGGGGTGACGTCACGAGTTCCTCGGACGACCTGAACCCTCGGTACACCGACCTGGTATAGAGTCGGTGAGAGGTCCTCTGAAACTACGAGTCGCAGAGGGGCGGGGTTTACGGAATGTCATAGAGGGCCATCGGGGGTCACCAAATTGTCGCCCATCCTCATCCCGCCCGTACATTTTTTTTACACTCCATACAACCTTTTCGAAATTTCCAATCCACTTAAATCCCAAACGGTGCGACCTATCCCTGCGATCGCTTCGGAGGATAGGGATCGCTCCCCGAGCTCCACCGGCCGGGACCGTCACCCTCCCCCCACCTGCCCTCCTTCACCCCCCCTCCATACAAAATTACCACTTTTTCAGAAAGGGATGAAGATATCCGCCAAACGGTAGGAGGTATCCCGACGGTCTCTATGGCGGGATTCCATCCCTCCGTGAAATGGTTCCTCGGGGCTATCCCGCTTTTCCGGATTATCCCCCCTTCATCCCGCCTCCATACAAATTTTTAGTTTTTTTTGGAACGGCTACCTTTTCACCCGGAAGGAGTCACCGGAAGAATCCCCATTGTAGCGGATCGGAGAGGGGGTGGCTCACTGAGTACCAGGACAGTACAGGTTGAGGATCGCGTCCTGGTAAAAATTCGGCGACGGGATCTCGGAAACTGTAAATCGCAGAGGAGCGGGGTTTGCGGGATGTCATAGAGAACCATCGGGGGTCACCACGTCGCGACCCCCCCCCCCCCACTCCCCCCCGTTCGGACCCCCTCCATACGAAATCCCATTATGTTAGGGATCTTTCACCCTTAAGAGACGGCGGTCGACGCGTCGCGGAGGGCCACGAGGTCGGGGTGCGCGAAAGACGAGGAGGGGGGAGCCGTGGGGGGAAGGGGAGCGCGCAGCGCGACCCTCCCCCCCGGCCTTCCCTCCGAGGATTTCGCGCACCCCGACCTCGTGGCCCGGAGCGGCGCTGAGGGTCTGCCGGGGCGCCGAAAAAGTAAAAATTTTGATCTCCCCCTCGAACCCCCCGGCCGTATCTCGGAAACGGCGCGCCGCAGCCGGGTCGCGTTTGGGGTCGTCGGAGACGTCTCGGCGAGACGAATTTTTTGGTCGCGACAAAATTTCGAAATTCCCATTTTTGGACTTTTTCGAAAATATCTCGGGAGCGGTGCGTCGCGGACCACCCGTGTTGGTACTCATTTGAGAGGTCTCGGGGAGACGGATTTTTTGCAATAGACCAAATATCACAATTTGACATTTGCGGTCTACTCGGTAGACCGTCGGTAACCGTGGCAGGAAGACCCCCCGTGTTGGGTATCATTTGAAAGGTCTCGACGAGGACAATCCATTGGACACCATCCCCCCTTCCCCCTCTCTCCCCGCCCACCCCCGAAACGTCACGAAATACAATACTTATATCCAAATCCTTACCAAAACAATTCTAAAGACCAAAAACCATACCTAAAAATTTAAAAGAGCAATTGGAATACCGTTGCAACACCACTCGAGGGGCTCCCCCCCCGCGGGCTGCTTGCAGTCCGCGGCCGCACGCAAAAACTAGTTAACAACTATAAAGCCGAAATACCACTCACTGACATATATGATGACAAAGTTCTCCGGGAAGGAGTCACCGGGGGATTCCCCTTTGTGGCGGATCGTGGTCTACGGATAAAGTTGTCGAGAAATTAATTCAAAGACCTCGGTACACCGTCCTGGTAAAAAGTCGGCGACGGGATCTCGGAAGGTAGAAGAGCTGGAAAGTGGAAATTTGCGAAACGTCATAGAGGGTCACCGGGGGTTACCAAATCGCGACTCATCCCTATCCCGTCCATACATTTTTTTTACACTCCATACAACTTCTTCGATGGCGGATATCTCCGAAAGTGTCGAGGATAGGGAGGCGGTCTCTTCGGCGGACGGTCATCGTTCCTCGAGGTCCAACGGCCTGGACCTTCATCCTCCCCCCACCTGCCCCCCTTCACCCCCCCTCCATACGAAATTGCCGCTTTTGGCCAAAGGGATGGGGATACCCGCTAAACGGTCGGAGCTATCCCGGCGGTCTCTATGGCGGGTTTCCATCGCTCCGTGGGATGCTTCCTCGGGGCTATCCCGGTTTTCCGGTTCCTTCCCCCTTCATCCCGCCTCCATACAACGCGGTCTTTTTTTGGAACAGCCACCTTTTCGCCCGGAAGGAGTCCACCCGGGTCAGACTCTTGCACCTCGTCGGAGAGAGGATGAGTTTCCGCATTTCAGGAAGGCATCGAACCCTCGGTGTACCGACCTGGTAAAAAGTCGGCGACGGGATCTCGGAAGGTATTAGAGCTAGGAAAGGGGGGTTTACGGAATGTCATAGAGGGTCATCGGGGGTTACCAAATTGAGTCTCATCCCCATCCCGTTCATACATTTTTTTTACACTCCATACAACTTTTCTGGATTTTTCAAAGCGGGATAACTCCAAACGTGTCGAGGATAGGGAGGCGGTCTCTTCGGCGGACGACCATCGCTCCTCGAGGTCCAACGGCCTGGACCTTCACCCTCCCCCCACCTGTCCCCCTTCACCCCCCCTCCGTACTAAATTACCGCTTTCGGCCGAAGGGATGGGGATACCCGCCAAACGGTCGGAGCTATCCCAGCGGTCTCTATGGCGGGTTTCCATCCCTCCGTGGGATGCTTCCTCGGGGCTATCCCGCTTTTCCGGTTTCTCCCCCCTTCATCCCACCTCCATACAAATTTTTAGTTTTTTGGAACGGCTGCCATTTTACCAGGAAGCAGTCGACTCGGGGTGGTCGCTTCTATCCCACGTTATAGGGGGTGACGTCACGAGTTCCTCGGACGACCTGAACCCTCGGTACACCGACCTGGTATAAAGTCGGTGGGAGGTCCTCGGAAACTACGAGTCGCAGAGGGGTGCGGTTTACGGAATGTCATAGAGGGTCATCGGGGGTCACCAAATTGTCACCCATCCTCATCCCGCCCGTACATTATTTTTACACTCCATACAACTTTTTCGAAATTTCCAATCCACTTAAATCCCAAACGGTGCGACCCATCCCGGCGATCGCTTTGGAGGATAGGGACCGCTCCCCGAGCCCCATCGGCAGGGACCCTTATCCTCCCACTATCCCCATCCCTTCACCCCCCCTCCATACAAAATTACCACCTTTTCAGAAAGGGATGGGGATATCCGCCAAACGGTAGGAGGTATCCCGACGGTCTCTATGGCGGGATTCCATCCCTCCGTGAAATGGTACCTCGGGGCTATCCCGCTTTTCCGGTTTCTCCCCCCTTCATCCCACCTCCATACAAATTTTTAGTTTCTTTTTGGAACGGCTACCTTTTCACCCGGAAGGAGTCGCCGGAGGAATCCCCATTGTAGCGGATCGGAGAGGGGGTGGCTCATTGAGTACCAGAACAGTACCAAAGGTTGAGGATCGCGACCTGGTGAAAATTCGGCGACGGGATCTCGGAAACTGTAAATCGCAGAGGAGCGGGGTTTGCGGGATGTCATAGAGGACCATCGGGGGTCACCACGTCGCGACCCCCCCACTCCCCCTCCCCTTCGGACCCCCTCCATACGAAATCCCACTATGTTAGGGATCTTTCGCCCTTAAGAGACGGCGGTCGACGCGTCGCGGAGGGCCACGAGGTCGGGGTGCGCGAAAGACGAGGAGGGGGGAGCCGCGGGGGGAAGGGGAGCGCGCAGCGCGACCCTCCCCCCCCCGGCCTTCCCTCCGAGGATTTCGCGCACCCCGACCTCGTGGCCCGGAGCGACGCTAAGGGTCTGCCGGGGCGCCGAAAAAGTAAAAATTTTGATCCCCCCCTCGAACCCCCCCGGCCGTATCTCGGAAACGGCGCGCCGCAGCCGAGTCGTGTTTGGGGTCGTCGGAGAGGTCTCGGCGAGACGAATTTTTTGGTCGCGACAAAATTTCGAAATTCGCATTTTTGGACTTTTTCGAAAATATCTCGGGAGCGGTGCGTCGCGGACCACCCGTGTTGGTACTCATTTGAGAGATCTCGGGGAAACGGATTTTTTGCAATAGACCAAATATCACAATTTGACAGTTGCGGTCTACTCGGTAGACCGTCGGTAACCGTGGCAGGCAGACCCCCCGTGTTGGGTATCATTTGAACGGTCTCGACGAGGACAATCCATTTACACCATCCCCCTTCACCCTCTCCCCCCCTTCACCCCCGAAACGTCACGAAATACAAAACATATATCCAAATCCTTACCAAAACAATTCACAAGACCCAAACCCTTACCAAACCAAAACAATTTACAAGAGCGACTCCCAACACCACTCCAGAACCGGTCGAGGGGCTCCCCCCCCGCGGGCTGCTTGCAGTCCGCGGCCGCACGCAAAAACTAGTTAACAACTATAAAGCTGAAATACCACTCACTCATTCATAAAGTTCTCCGGGAAGCAGTCACCTGGGGATTCCCCTTTGTGGCGGATCGTAGTCTACAAGGAAAATTATCGACAAATTAATTCAAAGACCTCGGTACACCTCCCTGGTAAAAAGTCGGCGACGGGATCTCGGAAGGTACGAGAGCTAGGGATGGGAGGTTTACGGAACGTCATAGAGGGCCATCAGGGGTTACCAAATCGAGTCTCATCCCCATCCCGTTCATACTTTTTTTTTATACTCCATACAAATTTTTTGAATTTTTCGAAGACGGATAACTCCAAAAGTGGCGAGGATAGGGAGGCGGTCACTTCGGCGGACGATCATCGTTCCTCGAGGTCCAACGGCCTGGACCTTCATCCTCCCTCCACCTGCCCCCCTTCACCCCCCCTCCATACGAATTTGCCGCTTTTGGCGAAAGAGATGGGGATACCAGCTAAACGGTAGGAGCTATCCCGGAGGTCTCTATGGCGGGTTTCCATCCCTCCGTGGGATGCTTCCTCGGGGCTATCCCGGTTTTCCGGTTTCTCCCCCCTTCATCCCCCCTCCATACAACGTGGTCTTTTTTTGGAACAGCTACCTTTTAGCCCTGAAGGAGTCCACCCGGGTCAGACTCTTGCACCTCGTTGAAGAGAGGATTAGTTTCCGCATTTCAGGAAGGCATCGATCCCTCGGTGTACCGACCTGGTATGAAGTCGGCGAGAGGTCCTCGGAAACCGTGAGGGATAGAAGGATGACGTTTACGGAATGTCATAGAGGGTCATCGGGGGTTACCAAATCGAGTCTCATCCCCATCCCGTCCATACATTTTTTTTACACTCCATACAACTTTTCTGGATTTTTCTAAGCGGGATATCTCCAAAACGGTCGAGGATAGGGAGGCGGTCTCTTCGGCGGACGACCATCGCTCCTCGAGGTCCAACGGCCTGGACCTTCACCCTCCCCCCACCTGTCCCCCTTCACCCCCCCTCCGTACTAAATTACCGCTTTCGGCCGAAGGGATGGGGATACCCGCTAAACGGTCGGAGCTATCCCGGCGGTCTCTATGGCGGGTTTCCATCCCTCCGTAATATGCTTCCTCGGGGCTATCCCGCTTTTCCGGTTTCTCCCCCCTTCATCCCACCTCCATACAAATTTTTATTTTTTTGTAACGGCTGCCATTTTACCAAGAAGCAGTCGACTTGGGACGGTCCTTTCTATCCCACGTTACAGGGGGTGACGTCACGAGTTCCTCAGACGACCTGAACCCTCGGTACACCGACCTGGTATAGAGTCGGTGAGAGGTCCTCGGAAACTACGAGTCGCAGAGGGGCGGGGTTTACGGAATGTCATAGAGGGCCATCGGGGGTCACCAAATTGTCGCCCATCCTCATCCCGCCCGTACATTATTTTTACACTCCATACAACCTTTTCGAAATTTCCAATCCACTTAAATCCCAAACGGTGCGACCTATCCCGGCGATCGCTTCGGAGGATAGCGATCGCTCCCCGAGCCCCACCGGCCGGGACCGTCACCCTCCCCCCACCTGCCCCCCTTCACCCCCCCTCCATACAAAATTACCACTTTTTCAGAAAGGGATGAGGATATCCGCCAAACGGTAGGAGGTATCCCGGCGGTCCCTATGGCGGGCTTCCATCCCTCCGTGAGATGCTTCCTCGGGGCTATCCCGCTTTTCCGGTTTCTCCCCCCTTCATCCCGCCTCCATACAAATTTTTAGTTTTTTTTGGAACGGCTACCTTTTCACCCGGAAGGAGTCGCCGGCGGAATCCCCATTGTAGCGGATCAGAAATGGGGTGGCTCACTGAGTACCAGAACAGTACCAAAGGTTGAGGATCGCGACCTGGTAAAAATTCGGCGACGAGATATCGGAAACTATAAATCGCAGAGGGGCGGGGTTTGCGGAATGTCATAGAGGACCATCGGGGGTCACCACCTCGCGACCCCCCACTCCCCCCCCCCTTCGGACCCCCTCCATACGAAATCCCACTATGTTAGGGATCTTTCGCCCTTAAGAGACGGCGGTCGACGCGTCGCGGAGGGCCACGAGGTCGGGGTGCGCGAAAGACGAGGAGGGGGGAGCCGTGGGGGGAAGGGGAGCGCGCAGCGCGACCCTCCCCCCCCGGCCTTCCCTCCGAGGATTTCGCGCACCCCGACCTCGTGGCCCGGAGCGGCGCTGAGGGTCTGCCGGGGCGCCGAAAAAGTAAAAATTTTGATCTCCCCCTCGAACCCCCCGGCCGTATCTCGGAAACGGCGCGCCGCAGCCGGGTCGCGTTTGGGGTCGTCGGAGACGTCTCGGCGAGACGAATTTTTTGGTCGAGACAAAATTTCGAAATTCCCATTTTTGGACTTTTTCGAAAATATCTCGGGAGCGGTGCGTCGCGGACCACCCGTGTCGGTACTCATTTGAGAGGTCTCGGGGAGACGGATTTTTTGCAATAGACCAAATATCACAATTTGACATTTGCGGTCTACTCGGTAGAGAGTCGGTAACCGTGGCAGGCAGACCCCCCGTGTTGGGTATCATTTGAAAGGTCTCGACGAGGACAATCCATTTACACCATCCCCCTTCACCCTCTCCCCCCCGCTCACCCCCGAAACGTCACGAAATACAAAACATATATCCAAATCCTTACCAAACCAATTAAAAGACCCAATACCACACCAAAACATTTAAAAGATCAATTGGAATACCGTTGCAACACCACTCGAGGGGCTCCCCCCCCGCGGGCTGCTTGCAGTCCGCGGCCGCACGCAAAAACTAGTTAACAACTATAAAGCCGAAATACCACTGACATACCTATTCATTAAGTTCTCCGGGAAGGAGTCACCTGGGGATTCCCCTTTGTGGCGGATCGTGGTCTACGGATAAAGTTGTCGAGAAATTAATTCAAAGACCTCGGTACACCTCCCTGGTAAAAAGTCGGCGACGGGATCTCGGAAGGTGTGAGAGCTAGAAAGTGGAAATTTGCGGAACGTCATAGAGGGTCATCGGGGGTTACCAAATCGCGTCTCATCCCCATCCCGTTCATACATTTTTTTTATACTCCATACGAATTTTTTGGATTTTTCAAAGCGGGATATCTCCGAAAGTGTCGAGGATAGGGAGGCGGTCTCTTCGGCGGATAGTCATCGTTCCTCGAGGTCCAACGGCCTGGACCTTCACCCTCCCCCCACCTGTCCCCCTTCACCCCCCCTCCATACGAAATTGCCACTTTTGGCCAAAGGGATGGGGATACCCGCTAAACGGTCGGAGCTATCCCGGCGGTCTCTATGGCGGGTTTCCATCCCACCGTGAGGAGCTTCCTGGGGGTCAACCAGGTTTTCGGATTTCCCCCCCCTTCATCCCCCCTCCATACAACGTGGTCTTTTTTTGGAACAGCTACCTTTTCGCCCGGAAGGAGTCCACCCGGGCGAGACTCTTGCACCTCGTTGGAGAGAGGATGAGTTTCTGCATTTCAGGAAGGCATCGAACCCTCGGTGTACCGACCTGGTATGAAGTCGGCGAGAGGTCCTCGGAAACCGTGAGGGATAGAAGGATGACGTTTACGGAATGTCATAGGGGGTCATCGGAGGTTACCAAATTGAGTCTCATCCCCATCCCGTTCATACATTTTTTTTACACTCCATACAAATTTTTTGGATTTTTCAAAGCGGGATACCTCCACAACGGTCGAGGATAGGGAGGCGGTCTCTTCGGCGGACGACCATCGCTCCTCGAGGTCCAACGGCCTGGACCTTCACCCTCCCCCCACCTGTCCCCCATCACCCCCCCTCCATACTAAATTACCGCTTTCGGCCGAAGGGATGGGGATACCCGCTAAACGGTCGGAGCTATCCCGGCGGTCTCTATGGCGGGCTTCCATCCCTCCTTAGGATGCTTCCTCGGGGCTATCCCGCTTTTCCGGTTTCTCCCCCCTTCATCCCACCTCCATACAAATTTTTATTTTTTTGGAACGGCTGCCATTTTGCCAGGAAGCAGTCGACTCGGGGTGGTCACTTCTATCCCACGTTATAGGGGATGACGTCTCGAGTTCCTCAGACCACCTGAACTCTCGGTATACCGACCTGGTATAAAGTCGGTGAGAGGTCCTCGGAAACTACGAGTCGCAGAGGGGCGCGGTTTACGGAATGTCATAGAGGGCCATCGGGGGTCACCAAATTGTAGCCCATCCTCATCCCGCCCATACATTATTTTTACACTCCATACAACGTTTTCGAAATTTCCAATCCACTTAAATCCCAAACGGTAGGACCCATCCCGGCGATCGCTTCGGAGGATAGCGATCGCTCCCCGAGCCCCATCGGCAGGGACCCTTATCTTCCCACTATCCCCATCCCTTCATCCCCCCTCCATACAAAATTACCACTTTTTCAGAAAGGGATGGGGATATCCGCCAAACGGTAGGAGGTATCCCGACGGTCTCTATGGCGGGCTTCCGTCCCTCCGTGGGATGCTTCCTCGGGGCTATCCCGCTTTTCCGGTTTCTCCCCCCTTCATCCCGCCTCCATACAATTTTTTAGTTTTTTTTGGAACGGCTACCTTTTCACTCGGAAGGAGTCGCCGGGGGACTCACTTATGTGGCGGATCGGAGAGGGGGTGGCTAATTGAGTATCAGAAATGTACCAAAGGTTGAGGATCGCAACCTGGTAAAAAGTCGGCGACGGGATCTCGGAAACTATAAATCGCAGAGGGGCGGGGTTTGCGGGATGTCATAGAGGACCATCGGGGGTCACCACGTCGCGACCCCCCCACTCCCCCCTCCATACGGTTTTTTTCACTCCATACAACCGACCGGGATCTTCGAATCCGCGTAGCTCCGAAAGGGTGAGACCTAGAACGGCGGTCACTTTGGAGGATGACCATCGCCCCCGGAGGTCCGTCATCTTGGACCGTCGCCGTCCCCCCACCTCCCCCCCTTCGGACCCCCTTCGTATAAATTCACACACTGTTAGGGATCTTTCACCCTTAAGAGACGGCGGTCGACGCGTCGCGGAGGGCCACGAGGTCGGGGTGCGCGAAAGACGAGGAGGGGGGAGCCGCGGGGGGAAAGGGGAGCGCGCAGCGCGACCCTCCCCCCCGGCCCTCCCTCCGAGGATTTCGCGCACCCCGACCTCGTGGCCCGAAGCGGCGCTAAGGGTCTGCCGGGGCGCCGAAAAAGTAAAAATTTTGATCCCCCCCTCGAACCCCCCGGCCGTATCTCGGAAACGGCGCGCCGCAGCCGGGTCGCGTTTGGGGTCGTCGGAGACGTCTCGGCGAGACGAATTTTTTGGTCGCGACAAAATTTCGAAATTCGCATTTTTGAACTTTTTCGAAAATATCTCGGGAGCGGTGCGTCGTGGACCACCCGTGTTGGTGCTCATTTGAGAGGTCTCCGGGAGACGGATTTTTTGCAATAGACCAAATATCACAATTTGACATTTGCGGTCTACTCGGTAGAGAGTCGGTAACCGTGGCAGGCAGACCCCCCGTGTTGGGTATCATTTGAAAGGTCTCGACGAGGACAATCCATTTACACCATCCCTCTTCACCCTCTCCCCCCCGCACACCCCCGAAACGTCACGAAATACAAAACATATATCCAAATCCTTACCAACACCCAATACCATACCTAAACAATTTAGAAGAGCAAACAAAAAACACAAAACCACTCCAAAACCAATCGAGGGGCTCCCCCCCCGCGGGCTGCTTGCAGTCCGCGGCCGCACGCAAAAACTAGTTAATATACTATAAAGCTCAAATACCACTTATCACTGACATGGTTGTTCTCCTAGAAGGAGTCACCGGGGGATTCCCCCGCGTAGCGGATCGGAGAGGGGGTGGCTTATCGAGTAGCAGAAAAATCCCGAATCCTCGGTATACCGATCTGGTAAAAAGTCGGGGTATGGATCTCGGAAACTATCGACCCGAGAGGGACCCGGTTTGCGGAATGTCATAGAGGGTCATCGGGGGTCTCCACACCGCGACCCCCCCCTCTCCCCCCCATACGTTTTTTTTACGCTCCATACAACCGTCCGGATCTTCGAATCCCCTTAGCTTCTAAACGGTGAGAGTCATGGCGGCGGTCACTTTGGGTGATAACATTGGCTCCCGGATATCCGTCGTCCGGGACCCTCGCCCTCCCCCCATCTGGCCCCCTTCGGACCCCCTCCGTACAAAATCACACTTTCGTATGGATCTTTCGCCTTTGGAGGAGGGCGGTCGACCCGCCGCGGAGGGTCTCGTCGCCGGGGTGGCGAACGACGAGGAGGGGGGAGGCGGGGGGGAAGGGGAGCGCGCAGCGCGACCCTCCCCCCCCGCCCCCCCTCCGAGGAAGTTCGCGACCCCGGCGTCGAGGGCCGGAGCGGCGGCAAACGTCATCGGAGGGTTGCGGAATTACGTCCCTTTTGAATTTTTTACCCTTCGTCACCGCCCTCCGGACCCCCGTCCCCTCCGCCCCCCCGCAATCGGGACTCGCAGGCGGTTCGACCGAAACACCCCGTGTTTGGGCTCGTTCGAACGGGCTCGCCGGATGGACTCCGACGGCTCCGACGGAATTCGGATTTGGCGCACCGGCCCTCCCCTCCACCTCCCCCTCCGTACGAAATCAAACCTCAAAGAGGTCCCTTCACCTGTGAAGAGACGGCGGTCGATCCGTCGCGGAGGGCAACGAGGCCGGCGAGCGCGAAAGACGAGGAGGGGGGTGGCGGGGGGGCAGGGGAGCGCGCAGCGCGACCCTCCCCCCCGGCCCCCCCTCCGAGGATTGAGCGCGCGCCGGCCGAGCGGCCCGCAGCGGCGGCATGGGGTCTGGAAAAGTAAAAATTTCGACACCCCCTCGAACCCCCCCGGTCGTAACTCGGAAACGGCGCGACGCAGCCGGGTCGCGTTTGGGGTCGTAGGAGACGTCTCGGGGAGAGGAATTTTTCGGTCGAGACGAAGTTTCAAAATTCGCATTTTTGGACTTTTTCGAAAATATCTCGGGATCGGTGCGTCGCAGACCCCCCGTGTCGGTGCTCATTTGGGAGGTCTCCGGGAGACGGATTTTTTGCAATAGACCAAATTTCAAAATTTGACATTTGCGGTCTACTTGGTAGACCGTCGGTGACCGTGGCGGGCAGACCCACCGTGTTTGGTATCGTTTGAAATGTCTCGACTAGGACAATCCATTTATACCATCGCTCTTCCCCCAACACCCCCCCTTCGGACCCCCTCCATACAAAAAACACACATCAAAGAGATTCTTTCGCCGACGAAGAGACGGCGGTCGATCCGTCGCGGAGGGCCACGAGGACGGCGCGCGCGAAAGACGAGGAGGGGGGAGCCGGGGGTAGGGGAGCGCGCAGCGCGACCCTCCCCCCGGCCCCCTCCGAGTATTTCGCGCACGCCGGCCGAGTGGTCCGGAGCGGCGGCACGGGGTCCGCCCGAACGAAGGAAAAGTGAAAATTTTAAACCCCCCTCGAACCCCCCCGGTCGTAACTCGGAAACGACGCGACGCATTCGGGGCGTGTTTGGGGTCGTCGGAGACGTCTCGGGGAGCCGAATTTATTGGTCGCGACAAAATTTCAAAATTCGCATTTTTGGATTTTTCGAAAATATCTAGGGAGCGATGCGTCGCACACCCCCCGTGTTGGTACTCATTTGAGAGGTCTCGGCGAGTAGAATTTTTTGACATAGGTAATTTTTCTTTCCGTGATATTTCAGCAACGGCGCATCGCAGACCCACCGTGTTGGTACTCATTTGAGAGGTCTCGGGGAGTAGAATTTTTTGACATAGGTAATTTTTCTTTCCGTGATATTTCAGCAACGGCGCGTCGCAGACCCACCGTGTTGGTACTCATTTGAGAGGTCTCGGGGAGTAGAATTTTTTGACATAGGTAATTTTTCTTTCCGTGATATTTCAGCAACGGCGCGTCGCAGACCCACCGTGTTGGTACTCATTTGAGAGGTCTCGGGGAGAGGAATTTTTCCGTAAAGACGAAATTTCGAAATTTGCATTTTCGGACTTTTTCGAAAATATCTCGGGAGCGGTGCGCCGTAGACCCCCCGTGTTGGTACTCATTTGAGAGGTCTCGGAGAGTAGAATTTTTCGGTGAAGACGAAATTTCGAAATTCGCATTTTTGGACTTTTTCGAAAATATCTCAACAACGGTGCATCGCACACCACCCGTGTTGGTACTTATTTAAGAGGTCTCGGAGAGTAGAACTTTTCAGTGGAGACGAAATTTCGAAATTTGCATTTTTGGACTTTTTCGAAAATATCTCGGGAGCGGTGCGTTATAGACCGTTCGTGTTGGTACTCATTTAAGAGGTCTCGGGAAGATGAATTTTTTAGTGGAGATGAAATTTCGAAATTTGAATTTTTGGACTTTTTCGAAAATATCTTAGGAGCGGTGCGTCACGGACCCCCCGTGTTGGCACTCATTTAAGAGGTTGCGGTGAGACGAATTTTTTTAACATAGGCATTTTTTTCGTTACTTGTGTTATAAAGTAACTATTGCTACCTACCATCAAGATCGATACATAAAATAATAATATCAATCTGAAGTTAGCAAGGAACAAAAAAATGTAAAGTAAAAGATAAAAATGAAATGAGAATGTTTAAATTATGCTGACTACTTTTTAATCATTTAAAGCTGTTTAAAGTTTATCTAATGATTTAAAAGAATTATTTTGTTACAGTTTTAGTAAGTATCATGTAAATGCCATTTACATAGGAGAGCCCATTTCCTTATCATCTCCTAATCCCTTACCCTTAATCCTACTGTAGTCGGCAGCGCACTTGCAGCACCTGTAGCGTTGCTTGTGTTATAGGCGACGGTAGCCACCTACCATCAAGTGGACCGTCAGCCTGTCTGTCGACATAACATTAAAAAAAATGCATAAAATAAAAGTATCCATTTATAGTTATAAAAAAACATACCAGCAACATAAGTATTATTCTTGCTATAACAATTAATCAAATAGAAATTAATATCAAAAAACCTTTGTTCAAAATAAAAATACGAAATATAATAATGTATAATAAGCATACATATAATAAGCATATATATTACATTTAGTATTTTGATTAAAAAATTCAGTTTCTATTCTTACATACTTATTAGACCCACCGTGTTGGTACTCATTTGAGAGGTCTCGGAGAGTAGAATTTTTCGGTGAAGACGAAATTTCGAAATTCGCATTTTTGGACTTTTTCGAAAATATCTCGGGAGCGGTGCGTCGTAGACCACCCGTGTTGGTACTCATTTAAGAGGTCTCGGGGAGAGGAATTTTTTGACATAGGCATTTTTTTCGTTACTTGTGTTATAAAGTAACTATTGCTACCTACCATCAAGATCGATACATAAAAAATAATATCAATCTGAAGTTAGTAAGGAATAAAAAAATGTAAAGTAAAAGATAAAAATGAAATGAGAATGTTTAAATTATGCTGACTACTTTTTAATCACTTAAAGCTGTTTAAAGTTTATCTAATGATTTATCTATGAATTATTTTGTTACAGTTTTAGTGAGTATCATGTAAATGCATAAATTAAAAGTATCCATTTATATTTAGTTATAAAAAAAACATACCAGCAACATAAGTATTATTCTTGCTATAACAATTAATCAAATAGAAATTTATATCAAAAAACCTTTCTTCTTCAAAATAAAAATACAAAATATAATAATGTGAATAAAATAATAATAATATATACATATAATAATAAGCATATACATTACACATTTAGTATTTCGATTAAAAAATTCAGTCTCTATTCTTACATACTTATTAGACCCACCGTGTTTGTACTCATTTAAGAGGTTTCGGGGAGACGGATTTTTTGCAATAGACCAAATATCAAAATTTGACATTTGTGGTCTACTCAGTAGACCGTCGGTATCCATAGTAGGTAGACCCCCCGTGTTTGGTATCATTTGAAAGGTTTCAACGAGGACAATCCATTGACACCATCCCTCCCCCCCTCCCCCCACCCCCGAACGAAATACAAAACATATCCAAATCCTTACCAAAACAATTCAAAAGACCAACAGCAACACCCAAACCTAAACAATTTAGAAGAGCAAACACAATACCCACAACCACCCCAGAACCGGTCGAGGGGCTATCCCCCCGCGGGCTGCTTGCAGCCCGCGGCAACGAGCGGAAGCTAGTTAACAAATATAAAGCTGAAATACCACTCATCATAAAGTTCTCCGGGAAGCAGTCACCTGGGTATTCCCCTTTATGGCGGATCGTGGTCTACGGATAAAGTTGTCGAGAAATTAATTCAAAGACCCCGGTACACCTCCCTGGTAAAAAGTCGGCGACGGGATCTCGAAAGGTGCGAGAGCTAGAAAGTGGAAATTTGCGGAACGTCATAGAGGGTCATCGGGGGTTACCAAATCGAGTCTCATCCCCATCCCGTCCATACATTTTTTTTATACTCCATACAAATTTTTTGGATTTTTCAAAGCGGGATATCTCCGAAAGTGTCGAGGATAGGGAGGCGGTCTCTTCGGCGGACGATCATCCTTCCTCGAGGTCCAACGGCCTGGACCTTCGTCCTCCCCCCACCTGCCCCCCTTCACCCCCCCTCCATACGAAATTGCCACTTTTGGCCAAAGGGATAGGGATACCCGCTAAACGGTCGGAGCCATCCCGGCGGTCTCTATGGCGGATTTCCATCCTATCGTGAGGAGCTTCCTGGGGGTCAACCAGGTTTTCGGATTTTCCCCCCCTTCATCCCCCCTCCATACAACGTGGTCTTTTTTTGGAACAGCTACCTTTTAGCCCGGAAGGAGTCCACCCGGGCCAGACTCTTGCACCTCGTTGGAGAGAGGATGAGTTTCCGCATTTCAGGAAGGCATCGAACCCTCGGTGTACCGACCTGGTATGAAGTCGGCGAGAGGTCCTCGGAAACCGTGAGGGATAGAAGGATGACGTTTACGGAATGTCATAGAGGGTCATCGGGGGTTACCAAATCGAGTGTCATCCCCATCCCGTTCATACATTTTTTTTACACTCCATACAACTTTTCTGGATTTTTCAAAGCGGGATAACTCCAAACGTGTCGAGGATAGGGAGGCGGTCTCTTCGGCGGACGACCATCGCTCCTCGAGGTCCAACGGCCTGGACCTTCACCCTCCCCCCACCTGTCCCCCTTCACCCCCCCTCCATACGAAATTGCCACTTTCGGCCGAAGGGATGGGGATACCAGCTAAACGGTCGGAGCCATCCCGGAGGTCTCTATGGCGGGTTTCCATCCCTCCGTGGGATGCTTCCTCGGGGCTATCCCGCTTTTCCGGTTTCTCCCCCCTTCATCCCGCCTCCATACAAATTTTTATTTTTTTGGAACGGCTGCCATTTTACCGGGAAGCAGTCGACTCGGGACGGTCCTTTCTATCCCATGTTACAGGGGGTGACGTCACGAGTTCCTCAGACGACCTGAACCCTCGGTACACCGACCTGGTATAGAGTCGGTGGGAGGTCCTCGGAAACTACGAGTCGCAGAGGGGCGCGGTTTACGGAATGTCATAGAGGGCCACCGGGGGTCACCAAATTGTCACCCATCCTCATCCCGCCCGTACATTATTTTTACACTCCATACAACTTTTTCGAAATTTCCAATCCACTTAGCTCCCAAACGGTCCGTCCTATCCCGGCGATCGCTTCGGAGGATAGCGATCGCTCCCCGAGCCTCACCGGCCGGGACCGTCACCCTCCCCCCACCTGCCCCCCTTCACCCCCCCTCCATACAAAATTACCACTTTTTCAGAAAGGGATGAGGATATCCGCCAAACGGTAGGAGGTATCCCGACGGTCTCTATGGCGGGATTCCATCCCTCCGTGAAATGGTTCCTCGGGGCTATCCCGCTTTTCCAGATTATCCCCCCTTCATCCCACCTCCATACAAATTTTTAGTTTTTTTTGGAACGGCTACCTTTTTACCCGGAAGGAGTCACCGGAAGAATCCCCATTGTAGCGGATCGAAGAGGGGGTGGCTCACTGAGTACCAGGACAGTACCAAAGGTTGAGGATCGCGACCTGGTAAAAATTCGGCGACGGGATCTCGGAAACTGTAAATCGCAGAGGAGCGGGGTTTGCGGGATGTCATAGAGGACCATCGGGGGTCACCACGTCGCGACCCCCCACTCCCCCCCCCTTCGGACCCCCTCCATACGAAATCCCACTATGTTAGGGATCTTTCACCCTTAAGAGACGGCGGTCGACGCGTCGCGGAGGGCCACGAGGTCGGGGTGCGCGAAAGACGAGGAGGGGGGAGCCGCGGGGGGAAGGGGAGCGCGCAGCGCGACCCTCCCCCCCCCCGGCCTTCCCTCCGAGGATTTCGCGCACCCCGACCTCGTGGCCCGGAGCGGCGCTAAGGGTCTGCCGGGGCGCCGAAAAAGCAAAAATTTTGATCCCCCCCTCGAACCTCCCGGCCGTATCTCGGAAACGGCGCGCCGCAGCCGGGTCGCGTTTGGGGTCGACGGAGACGTCTCGGCGAGACGAATTTTTTGGTCGCGACAAAATTTCGAAATTCGCATTTTTGAACTTTTTCGAAAATATCTCGGGAGCGGTGCGTCGCGGACCACCCGTGTCGGTACTCATTTGAGAGGCCTCGGGGAGACGGATTTTTTGCAATAGACCAAATATCACAATTTGACATTTGCGGTCTACTCGGTAGACCGTCGGTAACCGTGGCAGGCAGACCCCCCGTGTTGGGTATCATTTGAAAGGTCTCGACGAGGACAATCCATTTACACCATCCCCCCTCACCCCTCTCCCCCTCGCCCACCCCCGAAACGTCACGAAATACAATACTTATATCCAAATCCTTACCAAAACAATTCATAAGACCAACACCCAATACACCTAAACAATTTAGAAGAGCAAACAAAAAACACAAAACCACAGCAAAACCACTCGAGGGGCTCCCCCCCCGCGGGCTGCTTGCAGTCCGCGGCCGCACGCAAAAACTAGTTAACAACTATAAAGCTGAAATATTAACAAATATAAAGCTGAAATACCACTGACATACTCATGCATAAAGTTCTCCGGGAAGCAGTCACCTGAGGATTCCCCTTTGTGGCGGATCGTGGTCTACGGATAAAGTTGTCGAGAAATTAATTCGAAGACCTCGGTACACCTCCCTGGTAAAAAGTCGGCGACGGGATCTCGGAAGGTGCGAGAGCTAGAAAGTGGAAATTTGCGGAACGTCATAGAGGGTCATCGGGGGTTACCAAATCGAGTCTCATCCCCATCCCGTTCATACATTTTTTTTATACTCCATACAAATTTTTTGGATTTTTCAAAGCGGGATACCTCCCCAACGGTCGAGGATAGGGAGGCGGTCTCTTCGGCGGACGGTCATCATTCCTCAAGGTCCAACGGCCTGGACCTTCGTCCTCCCCCCACCTGCCCCCCTTCACCCCCCCTCCATACGAAATTGCCACTTTTGGCCAAAGGGATGGGGATACCCGCTAAACGGTCGGAGCTATCCCGGCGGTCTCTATGGCGGGTTTCCATCCTACCGTATGATGCTTCCTGGGGGTCAACGAGATTTTCGGATTTCCCCCCCCTTCATCCCCCCTCCATACAACGTGGTCTTTTTTTGGAACAGCCACCTTTTCGCCCGGTAGGAGTCCACCCGGGCCAGACTCTTGCACCTCGTTGGAGAGAGGATGAGTTTCTGCATTTCAGGAAGGCATCGAACCCTCGGTGTACCGACCTGGTATGAAGTCGGCGAGAGGTCCTCGGAAACCGCGAGGGATAGAAGGATGGGGTTTACGCAATGTCATAGAGGGTCGTCGGGGGTTACCAAATTTAGTCTCATCCCCATCCCGTTCATACATTTTTTTTATACTCCATACAAATTTTTTGGATTTTTCAAAGCGGGATACCTCCACAACGGTCGAGGATAGGAAGGCGGTCTCTTCGGCGGACGACCATCGCTCCTCGAGGTCCAACGGCCAGGACCTTCGTCCTCCCCCCACCTGTCCCCCTTCACCCCCCCTCCATACGAACTTACCGCTTTCGGCCGAAGGGATGGGGATACCGGCTAAACGGTCGGAGCTATCCCGGCGGTCTCTATGGCGGGTTTCCATCCCTCCGTGGGATGCTTCCTCGGGGCTATCCCGCTTTTCCGGTTTCTCCCCCCTTCATCCCACCTCCATACAAATTTTTATTTTTTTGGAACGGCTGCCATTTTACCAGGAAGCAGTCGACTCTTGGTGGTCGCTTCTATCCCACGTTATAGGGGGTGACGTCACGAGTTCCTCAGACGACCTGAACCCTCGGTACACCGACCTGGTATAAAGTCGGTGAGAGGTCCTCGGAAACCACGAGTCGCAGAGGGGCGTGGTTTACGGAATGTCATAGAGGGCCATCGGGGGTCACCAAATTGTCACCCATCCTCATCCCGCCCGTACATTTTTTTTACACTCCATACAACTTTTTTGAAATTTCCAATCCACTTAAATCCCAAACGGTACGACCTATCCCGGCGATCGCTTCGGAGGATAGCGATCGCTCCCCGAGCCCCACCGGCCGGGACCAACACCCTCCCCCCACCTGTCCCCCTTCACCCCCCCTCCATACTAAATTACCACTTTTGGCCAAAGGGATGGGGATATCCGCCAAACGGTCGGAGGTATCCCGACGGTCTCTATGGCGGGTTTCCATCCCTCCGTGGGATGCTTCCTCGGGGCTATCCCGCTTTTCCGGTTTCTCCCCCCTTCATCCCACCTCCATACAAATTTTTATTTTTTTGGAACGGCTGCCATTTTCCCAGGAAGCAGTCGACTCGGGGTGGTCGTTTCCATCCCAAGTTATAGGGGGTGAGGTCACGTGTTCCTCAGACGACCTGAACCCTCGGTACACCGACCTGGTATAAAGTCGGTGGGAGGTCCTCGGAAACTACGAGTCGCAGAGGGGCGTGGTTTACGGAATGTCATAGAGGGCCATCGGGGGTCACCAAATTGTCACCCATCCTCATCCCGCCCGTACATTTTTTTTACACTCCATACAACTTTTTCGAAATTTCCAATCCACTTAAATCCCAAACGGTGCGACCTATCCCGGCGATCGCTTCGGAGGATAGCGATCGCTTCCCGAGCCCCATCGGCAGGGACCCTTATCTTCCCACTATCCCCATCCCTTCATCCCCCCTCCATACAAAATTAGCACTTTTTCACAAAGGGATGGGGATATCCGCCAAACGGTAGGAGGTATCCCGACGGTCTCTATGGCGGGCTTCCGTCCCTCCGTGGGATGATTCATCGGGGCTATCCCGCTTTTCCGGTTTATCCCCCCTTCATCCCACCTCCATACAAATTTTCTGGAACGGCTACCTTTTCATCAGGAAGGAGTCGCCGGAGGAATCCCCATTGTAGCGGATCGGAGAGGGGGTGGCTCACGGAGTACCAGAACAGTACCAAAGGTTGAGGATCGCGACCTGGTAAAAATTCGGCGACGGGATCTGGGAAACTATAAATCGCAGAGAGGCGGGGTTTACGGGATGTCATAGAGGACCATTGGGGGTCACCACGTCGCGACCCCCCCCCACTCCCCCCCCCCTTCGGACCCCCTCCATACGAAATCCCACTATGTTAGGGATCTTTCGCCCTTAAGAGACGGCGGTCGACGCGTCGCGGAGGGCCACGAGGTCGGGGTGCGCGAAATACGAGGAGGGGGGAGCCGCGGGGGGAAAGGGGAGCGCGCAGCGCGACCCTCCCCCCCGGCCTTCCCTCCGAGGATTTCGCGCACCCCGACCTCGTGGCCCGGAGCGGCGCTGAGGGTCTGCCGGGGCGCCGAAAAAGTAAAAATTTTGATCCCCCCCTCGAACACCCCGGCCGTGCCTCGGAAACGGCGCGCCGCAGCCGGGTCGCGTTTGGGGTCGTCGGAGACGTCTCGGCGAGACGAATTTTTTGGTCGCGACAAAATTTCGAAATTCGCATTTTTGAACTTTTTCGAAAATATCTCGGGAGTGGTGCGCCGCGGACCACCCGTGTCGGTACTCATTTGAGAGGTCTCGGGGAGACGGATTTTTTGCAATAGACCAAATATCACAATTTGACATTTGCGGTCTACTCGGTAGACCGTCGGTGACCGTGGCAGGCAGACCCCCCGTGTTGGGTATCATTTGAAAGGTCTCGACGAGCACAATCCATTTACACCATCCCCCTTCACCCTCTCCTCACCGCACACCCCCGAAACGTCACGAAATACAAAACATATATCCAAATCCTCACCAAACCAATTAAAAGACCAACACCCAAACCAAAACAATTTACAAGAGCAAACACAAAACCACAGCAAAACCACTCGAGGGGCTCCCCCCCCGCGGGCTGCTTGCAGTCCGCGGCCGCACGCAAAAACTAGTTAACAACTATAAAGCTGAAATACCACTCATCGTCTACTGATCTTAACTTCGGGGAAGCAGTCACCTGGGGATTCCCCTTTTTGGCGGATCGTGGTCTACGGATAAAGTTGTCGAGAAATTAATTCAAAGACCCCGGTACACCTCCCTGGTAAAAAGTCGGCGACGGGATCTCGGAAGGTGTGAGGGCTAGAAAGTGGAAATTTGCGGATCGTCATAGAGGGTCATCGGGGGTTACCAAATCGAGTCTCATCCCCATCCCGCCCATACATTTTTTTTACACTCCATACGAATTTTTTGGATTTTTCAAAGCGGGATATCTCCAAAACGGTCGAGGATACGGAGGCGGTCTCTTCGGCGGACGATAATCGTTCCTCGAGGTCCAACGGCCTGGACCTTCATCCTCCCCCCACCTGCCCCCCTTCACCCCCCCTCCATACGAAATTGCCGCTTTTGGCCAAAGGGATGGGGATACCCGCTAAACGGTCGGAGCTATCCCGGCGGTCTCTATGGCGGGTTTCCATCGCTCCGTGGGATGCTTCCTCGGGGCTATCCCGGTTTTCCGGTTTCTTCCCCCTTCATCCCGCCTCCATACAACGCGGTCTTTTTTTGGAACAGCCACCTTTTCGCCCGGAAGGAGTCCACCCGGGTCAGACTCTTGCACCTCGTCGGAGAGAGGATGAGGTTCCGCATTTCAGGAAGGCATCGAACCCTCGGTGTACCGACCTGGTACGAAGTCGGCGAGAGGTCCTCGGAAACCGTGAGGCGCAGAGGGGCGTCGTTTACGGAATGTCATAGAGGGTCATCGGGGGTTACCAAATCGAGTCTCATCCCCATCCCGTTCATACATTTTTTTTACACTCCATACAAATTTTTTGGATTTTTCAAAGCGGGATACCTCCAAAACGATCGAGGATAGGGAGGCGGTCTCTTCGGCGGACGATCATCGTTCCTCGAGGTCCAACGGCCTGGCCCTTCACCCTCCCCCCACCTGTCCCCCTTCACCCCTCCTCCATACTAAATTACCGCTTTCGGCCGACGGGATGGGGATATTCGCCAAACGGTCGGAGCTATCCCGGCGGTCTCTATGGCGGACTTCCATCCCTCCTTAGGATGGTTCCTCGGGGCTATCCCGATTTTCCGGTTTCTCCCCCCTTCATCCCACCTCCATACAAATTTTTAGTTTTCTGGAACGGCTGCCGTTTTACCAGGAAGCAGTCGACTCGGGGCGGTCGCTTCTATCCCACGTTATAGGTGGTGACGTCACGAGTTCCTCAGACGACCTGAACCCTCGGTACACCGACCTGGTATAAAGTCGGTGGGAGGTCCTCGGAAACTACGAGTCGCAGAGGGGCGTGGTTTACGGAATGTCATAGAGGGCCATCGGGGGTCACCAAATTGTCACCCATCCTCATCCCGCCCGTACATTTTTTTTACACTCCATACAACTTTTTTGAAATTTCCAATCCACTTAAATCCCAAACGGTGCGACCTATCCCGGCGATCGCTTCGGAGGATAGCGATCGCTCCCCGAGCCCCACCGGCCAGGACCGTCACCCTCCCCCCACCTGCCCCCCTTCACCCCCCCTCCATACAAAATTACCACTTTTTCAGAAAGGGATGGGGATATCCGCCAAACGGTAGGAGGTATCCCGACGGTCTCTATGGCGGGTTTCCATCCCTCCGTGGGATGCTTCCTCGGGGCTATCCCGCTTTTCCGGTTTATCCCCCCTTCATCCCGCCTCCATACAAATTTTTAGTTTTTTTTGGAACGGCTACCTTTTCACCCGGAAGGAGTCGCCGGAGGAATCCCCATTGTAGCGGACCGGAGAGGGGGTGGCTCACTGAGTACCAGAAGAGTACCAAAGGTTGAGGATCGCGACCTGGTAAAAAGTCGGCGACGGGATCTCGGAAACTATTAATCGCAGAGGGGCGGGATTTGCGAAATGTTATAGATGGTCATCGGGGGTCACCACGTCGCGACCCCCCACTCCCCCCTCCATGTTTTTTTTTCACTCCATACAACCGACCCGGATCTTCGAATCCGCGTAGCTCCGAAAGGGTGAGACCTAGAACGGCGGTCACTTTGGCGGATGATCATCGCTCCCGGAGGTCCGTCGTCCTGGACCGTCGCCGTCCCCCCACCTCCCCCCCTTCGGACCCCCTCCGTATAAATTCACACACTGTTAGGGATCTTTCGCCCTTAAGAGACGGCGGTCGACGCGTCGCTGAGGGTCTGCCGGGGCGCCGAAAAAGTAAAAATTTTGATCCCCCCCTCGAACCCCCCGGCCGTATCTCGGAAACGGCGCGCCGCAGCCGGGTCGCGTTTGGGGTCGTCGGAGACGTCTCGGCGAGACGAATTTTTTGGTCGCGACAAAATTTCGAAATTCGCATTTTTGAACTTTTTCGAAAATATCTAGGGAGCGGTGCGTCGCGGACCACCCGTGTTGGTACTCATTTGAGAGGTCTCCGGGAGACGGATTTTTTGCAATAGACCAAATATCACAATTTGACAGTTGCGGTCTACTCGGTAGACCGTCGGTGACCGTGGCAGGAAGACCCCCCGTGTTGGGTATCATTTGAAAGGTCTCGACGAGGACAATCCATTTACACCATCCCCCTTCACCCTCTCCCCCCGCACACCCCCGAAACGTCACGAAATACAAAACATATATCCAAATCCTTACCAAACCAATTATAAAGACCAAAAACCATACCTAAACAATTTAAAAGAGCAATTGGAATACCGTTGCAACACCACTCGAGGGGCTCCCCCCCCGCGGGCTGCTTGCAGTCCGCGGCCGCACGCAAAAACTAGTTAACAAATATAAAGCTGAAATACCACTGACATACTCATGCATAAAGTTCTCCGGGAAGGAGTCACCTGGGGATTCCCCTTTGTGGCGGATCGTGGTCTACGGATAAAGTTGTCGAGAAATTAATTCGAAGACCCCGGTACACCTCCCTGGTAAAAAGTCGGCGACGGGATCTCGGAAGGTGCGAGAGCTAGAAAGTGGAAATTTGCGAAACGTCATAGAGGGTCATCGGGGGTTACCAAATCGCGTCTCATCCCCATCCCGTCCATACATTTTTTTTATACTCCATACGAATTTTTTGGATTTTTCGAAGACGGATATCTCCGAAAGTGTCGAGGATAGGGAGGCGGTCTCTTCGGCGGACGGTCATCGTTCCTCGAGGTCCAACGGCCTGGACCTTCTTCCTCTCCCCACCTGCCCCCCTTCACCCCCCCTCCATACGAAATTACCACTCTTGGCGAAAGGGATGGGGATACCCGCTAAACGGTCGGAGCCATCCCGGCGGTCTCTATGGCGGGTTTCCATCCTACCGTGAGGTGCTTCCTGGGGATCAACCAGGTTTTCGGATTTCCCCCCCCTTCATCCCCCCTCCATACAACGTGGTATTTTTTTGGAACAGCCACCTTTTCGCCCGGAAGGAGTCCACCCGGGCCAGACTCTTGCACCTCGTTGGAGAGAGGATGAGTTTCCGCATTTCAGGAAGGCATCGAACCCTCGGTGTACCGACCTGGTATGAAGTCGGCGAGAGGTCCTCGGAAACCGTGAGGGATAGAAGGATGACGTTTACGGAATGTCATAGAGGGTCATCGGGGGTTACCAAATCGAGTCTCATCCCCATCCCGTCCATACATTTTTTTTATACTCCATACAAATTTTTTGGATTTTTCAAAGCGGGATATCTCCAAAAGTGGTGAGGATAGAGAGGCGGTCTCTTCGGCGGACCGTCATAGTTCCTCGAGGTCCAACGGCCTGGACTTTCATCCTCCCCCCACCTGCCCCCTTCACCCCCCCTCCATACTAAATTACCACTTTCGGCCAAAGGGATGGGGATACCGACTAAATGGTGGGAGCCATCCCGACCGTCTCTATGGCGGGCTTCCATCCCTCCGTAATATGCTTCCTCGGGGCTATCCCGCTTTTCCGGTTTCTCCCCCCTTCATCCCACCTCCATACAAATTTTTAGTTTTCTGGAACGGCTGCCATTTTACCAGGAAGCAGTCGACTCGGGGTGGTCGTTTCTATCCCACGGTATAGGTGGTGACGTCACGAGTTCCTCAGACGACCTGAACCCTCGGTACACCGACCTGGTATAAAGTCGGTGGGAGGTCCTCGGAAACTACGAGTCGCAGAGGGGCGTGTTTTACGGAATGTCATAGAGGATCATCGGGGGTCACCAAATTGTCACCCATCCTCATCCCGCCCGTACATAATTTTTACACTCCATACAACTTTTTCGAAATTTCCAATCCACTTAAATCCCAAACGGTGCGACCTATCCCGGTGATCGCTTCGGAGGATAGCGATCGCTCCCCGAGCCCCACCGGCCGGGACCGACACCCTCCCCCCACCTGCCCCCCTTCACCCCCCCTCCATACAAAATTACCACTTTTTCAGAAAGGGATGGGGATATCCGCCAAACAGTAGGAGGTATCCCGACGGTCTCTATTGTGGGTTTCCATCCCTCCGTGGGATGTTTCCTCGGGGCTATCCCGCTTTTCCGGTTTATCCCCCCTTCATCCCACCTCCATACAAATTTTCTGGAACGGCTTCCTTTTGACCCGGAAGGAGTCGCCGGAGGAATCCCCATTGTAGCGGATCGGAGAGGGGGTGGCTCACTGAGTACTAGAACAGTATCAAAGGTTGAGGATCGCGACCTGGTAAAAATTCGGCGACGGGATCTCGGAAACTATAAATCGCAGAGAGGCGGGGTTTACGGGATGTCATAGAGGACCATCGGGGGTCACCACGTCGCGACCCCCCCCACTCCCCCCTTAATTTTTTTTACTCTCACCTTCTTCGGACCCCCTCCGTAGAAATTCACACACTGTTAGGGATCTTTCACCCTTGAGAGACGGCGGTCGACGCGTCGCGGAGGGCCACGAGGTCGGGGTGCGCGAAAGACGAGGAGGGGGGAGCCGCGGGGGGAAAGGGGAGCGCGCAGCGCGACCCTCCCCCCCGGCCCTCCCTCCGAGGATTTCGCGCACCCCGACCTCGTGGCCCGGAGCGGCGCTGAGGGTCTGCCGGGGCGCCGAAAAAGTAAAAATTTTGATCCCCCCCTCAAACCCCCCGGCCGTGTCTCGGAAACGGCGCGCCGCAGCCGGGTCGCGTTTGGGGTCGTCGGAGACGTCTCGGCGAGACGAATTTTTTGATCGCGACAAAATTTCGAAATTCGCATTTTTGAACTTTTTCGAAAATATCTCGGGAGCGGTGCGTCGCGGACCACCCGTGTTGGTACTCATTTGAAAGGTCTCGGGGAGACGGATTTTTTGCAATAGACCAAATATCACAATTTGACAGTTGCGGTCTACTCGGTAGACCGTCGGTGACCGTGGCAGGCAGACCCCCCGTGTTTGGTATTATTTGAAAGGTCTCGACGAGGACAATCCATTTACACCACCTTCTACCACCCCCCACCTTCTTACTATTCCCCCACCCCCGAAACGTCACGAAATACAAAACATATATCCCAATCCTTACCAAAACAATTCAAAAGACCAACAGCAACACCCAAACCAAAACAATTTACAAGAGCGACTCCCAACACCACTCCAGAACCGGTCGAGGGGCTCCCCCCCCGCGGGCTGCTTGCAGTCCGCGGCCGCACGCAAAAACTAGTCTTTATATATAAAAATGAATCCCCATTTCTCCTGGTCACGGCATCACGCGTGAACGGGTAGACCGATTTTAATTCGGTTTTCGCTAATGGAAAGAGGTATAAACGGGGAATGTTTTAGGGTATATAAAAATTGCACGCCGGGCGAAGCCGGGGGCGGGCCGCTAGTCTATATATATAAAAATGAATCCCCATTTCCCTTGGCCACGGCATCACGCGTGAACGGGTAGACCGATTTTGATTCGGTTTTCACTAATGGAAAGAGGGATAAACGGGGAATTTATATATATATATATATATATATATATATATATATATATATATATATATATATATATATATATATATATATATAAATTGCACCCCAAGCGAAGCCGGGGGCGGGTCGCTAGTTTATAATAAAACCGTTGCTTGTCTATTATGCCTTTGTGCGCGCTAATCTCAGAAACGGCTTAACCGATTTTCATGTGGTTTCCACTGATGTATTGTAGCAAGCTTCCGGTAATATTTAGTGCTATATTTCATTCCAATCTGTTTACAGACAAAAAGTTACGCGCTATTCCGATTACCACGCGTACGAAGTCGCGGGCACAGCTAGTATTTCATAAAAAATGAATTCATAATTTATGAAACAATTGGATGTATATTTTGATTGTGACAGTCCTTCTGGTGACAGCAACCAACCCCTTACAGAAGACCACTACCTTCCACTGCTAATCATTTATCCTGCTGCTGCTAATCGATATTTAATCAGTTCCCGCAGGATAATAAACACTTTATTACTAAAAATTATATATAGAGGGCGCGAGCTCTAGATGCCTTGGGAAACAGTCGGCATTTTATACCATCACTATGTATTTAAATACTAAAGTAATTTGTGTAAAAAATCTCTAATAATTTATTTGTCCAACTCTAGTGAAGAAGCACCTTGTCGTTTTAAATTTAATTAATATTGTATGTACCAAATACAGCGTATCCTTATCAAAGAGTCTGGATGTTGAAAGGAATCTGGAATTAACGGCGTGTGAAGATTCTTAGTACGAACGGGTTCAATTGTAAAGTTTAGTTAGATGTTTGAACTTTAAAACCTACAGTAGCCGACGGTTCTAAAAGCGAAATGGGATTTGCGCTATACACCATTTTGAAATCGACGAGTCCAAATGAGTATTGGTCAGAGTCGGTATTGTTATTCCAATGTATTTGTGTAGAATTTCTAAACAATACATGTTTATTTTAAATTCATTTAATCAGATTAAAGCGGTTTAACAAGATAACACTCCCTTGTTGTATTGTACGTGAGTAATTAAATGATTTCATAGTGCCACGTGTACTCAGTCAATACTGTATTATATGCTATAGTATTTACAATTAATTAGAAATAAAGAAAGAACCATCTTTTATTCCTCTAATGCAATATACAACAATACAAAAAACAACAAAATAATAATTACAAGCAAAAAAATATATAGCCAAGTAACTAGAGGAAAAGGAACCCTGATATTCTGCCAGGGACCAGATATTCAAAAAGAAAAAAAAAACATTTAAACATTTACGCGGGACAATTCAGAACACGATTGTACAATCAATGGCTGAGATTTTAGCAATTTTCTTAAAAACTACTGAAGGATTTCACCAGCTAGTTACCTATATGGCAAATTCACTGAAAATATGTAATAGCACACGAGAATGTACTAGAAATAGACCGGCCGCTCCCATAATCTCCCTCCACCCGTCCCCGTGAATCAAAGACCTAAGCGTTTCTCTGCAGATCCATTAATGATGAGCGAAGTCGCAGATCCATTAATTAATGGCGTTATAGCTCATAACTCATAACTCATTTAAGTAGTGGCAGGGCACACTGCGTTTCGCAATCATTTGGGCAGCCCGTCTGGCGGCAGTGACCACCCCCTTACAGAAGACCACCGTGAAATAACAGCACGTGTGCTGTTGTGTTTCGGTGAGTGAGTGAGGGATGCCAGGGCCCATTTCCCTATCCACTCCTAATCCCCTATCCTTAATCCTACTGCAGTTGGGAGCGCACTTGCAGCAGCTTTGGCGTTGCTTGTGTTATAGGCGACGGTAGCCACCTACCATCAAGTGGACCGTCAGCCTGTCTGCCGACCTGACATAAAAAAAACGATTATTCGATTAAATGATTGACAGCAAATTCTAAAAGTAGGGAATATAATTTTCAAACAAATATTTTCATTGAGTTGTGGGTTTCCGGGATGATGGCCCAGGTCTGTTGGAAATTCTTCCAGACCTGGGCCATCATCCCGGAAACCCACAACTCATATGGATACCGGCCGAGAAAACCTACATTCTACTATCAAATATTTTCATTGTCTAGTAAAGAATGTGCACCCAATAGTGAGTTAGTCGTAACGTCATACAGTTCCATTTATATTTGCATACAAATTGCAGCACACGAAAGGCGTTTCAGCGACAGTACATGTGTATCGATTCGCGTGAGCCCTTTATTTTTACGACCACCTATTGAATCGGTCTACACTCTTTTCGGATAAAATCTCTCAATTCTTTTCTACATGTTACGAAAATCTTTATGTTTGTAGTTTAGATACACACATTTAAGTAGTGATAGTACTTTTAACGGCTTATGCAAATATTTTTAACTCCCGACGCTAAAGAGGGGTTTTATAAGTTTGACATAAATTGTGTATCTGTCTGTCTCTGGCATCATAGCTCCCAAACGAATGGACCGATTTTAATATTTCTTTGACATGATCGAGAGATCATAGCTCATTTCCTAGTTGGCGAAGGGATCTAAATAACTTCCACAGGTTCGAATGATTTGAAATTTGGTGTACCTACTGTTACTACGGTTACCATATCATGTATATGGTAACCTTGAACTGATGATGCAGCATAAGTAGTCTGCGGGATATACACAACTCCTAAGCAAATTACAGCAGATATAGCGCGTTTTGGCGTCTCAATAGAATGTCGGGGGTTAGTTTATAATTTAATTTCTTACTGTAAAAAATGCATTTTAGTTCCTCCACGGCTCTTTCGCTGGATGATAATGCAAGGGTCAAATTCCGGTCAGGGTTATTTAAAATAGCTTCAGCGGAATGTGGGCAGCTGTCACTATAAATCAACGTACAGTTAAACAGCTACATTTCCATCGTTCTGATAGGAAATTAGTAGTAGCGAAGGACACTAAGTTCCGTAACCATAAATTGGACAAGCCCTCTGGCGACAACAACACTATCCAACTATATCCAGTTTCTACTCTTTAAAGATGAATATGTCTAAATCTAAATATTTTAAGATTACGATCTTTTTTAGAATTGACAATTATACCTACGTGTAATAATCAACCCGTTAGGACACCATCTCATCTACAAGTGATGCAATAACTGAGATCTATGTAGAAATTGAACTGCCCCATCTACTGCAAAGTGGGCGTAACTACATGCAACCAAAACATCGGAAAAAAACGGCAGAGGTGCAATTAGCGACATCTAGCGAAGTTAATGCTCGGTAAGAGGATTCGGATCGAAATATACTATAACTTGTCAGTACTTGAAGTAGGTTCGCGGTTGATTGTCGGTAAAACGGAATAGAAATTATTACACATTGCGGACAGTGACCTGTTTGTGTAAGTAGCGCGAGCAAAGCGAGAACCGACTAGGTAGTCTAGATACGCGATTGTTCTAGAAAAGGAAACGGAAGTAGGATAGTGGCGTGTGATGACATATAAAGCGGGAGTAGCGGTCACGAGCTCTCTTTCGCGCGCAAAGCTCACGAATTGCTCTTGGCGATCCTCTCGGCATGCTTTTCTTAGCAGCCCGTTTAGCGAGTACGCTTAAAACGCTGTCTGAAGAAGTATTTTTAATTTGTGTGTGCTCCCTCAGCGCGATTATATGAATTTCTCTGTCCACAAACTTCCGGCGCCCGTCCGAGATCTTATTTACCTAATCTCGTGTAGTATCTACCCCTGAGTTTCGGTCGGCGAGTGACGGTTGAGGTGTTTGCGGAGCCCCTAATTGGTATAGCACACCTTCAGCGTAGTATGATTTTCTACGATTTGACAGCTCAGTAGAAATTCGCTCGGTTTCAAACTGCTTTCGGAGATGAAGCACCATTCAAGACGACTATGCATGCAAGCTAGGAGCAATCGAGCGTATGGGTCAACCAAAGTACCGCACGTCCAAAGTGCCTCTAACTAAGCAGATGATTGCTTTTTTTAATAAAACTGGACACGTAGCTACAGTTGCTTTGGTGTCAAGATATTTCTTCGCCGGTGCGTCGCATTGGTTTGGTATGAGTTCTGTTTTAATATTATTTACTATCTAAGTACAAAAACGATCTGCATGAAATAATAATGTGTCATTATCACGAATACCTGGGCGGAAATTAGTGACGTGAAACTCACCTTCTGATGTGTCTGTCAAAACGCCCATAACGTACCGAATCCGTAATCTTACCCGTTAATAAAATCACGTCGCAGCGCCGTCTATTAGCTAAAGTGTAGGCACGCGATATATGAGTGTGACGTCATCTCAAGTGCTCACTGGAGCGGGACAGCTGATAACATGCCGTACTCACGGACTTTCACAATGACGTGCAAATACTGGGCCCGAAGAGTTTAAAAGTAACTCTGAAAACTTGTCTTGACAGTCAAGCAAAAGAATAGCTTCAGAAATAACAGTTGATGAGAGAGAAATGACAAATCCCATTTTGATATGTTATTTAAATTGTCTTTTACCTTTCCAATGAAGTGAACCGTCTTGTGGTCTTTATCAAAAATAATAAAAATAAAAATAAAATAAAAATAAAAATATAAAATAATAGTTATATAAAAAACATATTATATAACTATGTTGTATAACATTGCAACATAAAACAAGAATCGTGCAATATAACAATGTTACCTAACGTGTCTACGATTGTCTCGGACGTATTATGCGTACACATGATGACGTGACTCATTCGCAAATAATATAACTTTGTTTTATAACATATTTTCTTACATAGTCTAGACTCACCTTTGGGACAACAAAAAACAATTAGAAATAATTATTTATGAATTTGATAGTCTGTGTGTGACGAGAACAAACAGATGATGACTGGATATAACTCCATGTGTTAAAGTAGACGTCGTTTGTCTGCTGCCGCATCTGAACAATAGACCGGCATGCCTCCATTCAGGCCGATGTGAGCGATTATACTCGAGCACAATTCGGACAGGTTATATTTCCAGTGATTTCCGCACGTCGCCATGGCAATGCCGCCGATGTATCGTGTAAAATCACAATTCATCAATGTCTGCGAGATAACTCGTCTCTTCAATACTGTGTTCTGATCAAAATTATATACACAGTATACAAATAAGATACACAATGTCAACATTACCCTCATTTAATACAAAGTTTAAATTAATTTCTCTTAGATTGTTTGATTTTAGATCGATGTTTTGACGTGAAGTATTATTACATCGTTGACTGTTCTTCACCAAGAGGGCACCCAGATACTACATTTTGGCATTAACAGAAGACCAAGTTAACACTTAATTAAGTAGTATTTCATGTCCCGAGTTCATTAAAACTTTTAAATTAAGTTACTTATGGATACTTTGAGTAATCCGTGATCTAATTCTGTGGCTTAAAAAATAGTATTCTTATATTTCAAATAACTTGGTTCACAAATTGGAAACCGAGAAATATAACAAAGTTTAGGACTCGAATAATCTTTTAAAATAATGGATGGTTCGGTAAAACTTTTAACGGACTTGTGCCATATATTTTCATTTTAATAGTGATCTGTACTTTTTTATATGAATATTGAAGATTTTTTTTTTTTTTTTTTTTCAAAATTTATTTACATTTAATTACAGTATATATTTGCCCCTTTGTTCGATAACTTTTTGCCATCTTGTAGGTAGTGACATGATCAGCGACTGATCAAAAATTCTGACCGCCCGCCCTAGCCTAATTATGAGGACGCGCCCCCGCCAGGTGTTACGGTCGGCCTAAAAAGTAATGTAAGGGCGGCCGATAGTAAATTATCGGGTTTGAGCCCAATACGGCGGGTGTGGACTGTATAGGTATGCGGGAATCCTATATTACTCACTGTTGTGATCCGCGGGATTCTTCAGGGCTTGAGTCTTCTTCCAAAGCTTTGGATTCTTCTCTTCAGCACTCACGATGCGAATCACTCCAGTTTTGATAACAGAGATAGGAACGGGTGATAGGAGATCAAAGAAGACAGCGGGTCTTTTTGATCTGCGGGTTTGTTCACTTGATAGTAGAACAAAGAAGACGGCGGGTCTTTTTTTCAGCGGGTTTTTACAATTACTATATTGTATCTATCTATGGCGATGGACTCGAAACAGGGGTGTTCTCTGATTGACCCACAATGACGTGCCCCCTCTTAGCCAATCAGAGCGATTCCTTATGAATTTAAACAAAGCCAGCAAAGTGGCGCGAACAAGTAATATTTTAGTTTTGACTTTGTTTACTAGTGGGAAAATTTTAACATGGTTCATATTACCTATAAAAGTTTTCAGATCGATCTGCAAGCGAAACTAACGTTGTCCTTTAATCTGCACGACATTTAACCTTAGGGTGGCATTTTTAGCTGACCGTACATAAAGGCAAAGCACGTTACGCATTATACGACCGAAATCATGACAAGTGTCTGCATCATGACATGGATTTGGCCGCATGACTTGTATTGGCTTAGACAACTTTTATAGACAACTAAGTTATAAACAAGTGTTAGTTAGTTATAATTAACTAACTAATTAGTTATAGTTATATCATAGTGTTAGTTATAATTATAAACAAGTTATAGACAACTTAGTTATTGCGGCCATTAACCATTAACCATTGAACCATGAGCGTGGTTATATATCTAGCGTGTGAAGTTGCTTCGACTTTAAGTATTTTTAAATATTTTTAATATCTCTAATAATTAATTCGTTAGGAAGTTACAAAATATTTATTTAAAACTATTAAATATTTCGTTGGCAATGGGCTATCAAATCATTTTGTTGGCGTAAATA
Organism: Bembecia ichneumoniformis; assembly: GCA_910589475.2. Taxonomy (NCBI): domain Eukaryota; kingdom Metazoa; phylum Arthropoda; class Insecta; order Lepidoptera; family Sesiidae; genus Bembecia; species Bembecia ichneumoniformis. The sequence goes on along the minus strand of OU342537.1, from coordinate 626,479 downwards.
AAATTTAGTTGTCAGAAGAGATTTTTTTTTCTCAGTGCAAGGTAGATGCAATGATGCCATGCGAAGACACGATTTCAGCGCGCCCCTAGGCTGCAGCCTAATTAGCCTAAGGGTTAATCAGGCCCAGGACATGATCTATCTTTTATCTTTTATCTTATCTTAGTGGCTATTTCTGTCTGCTAGAGTACCAGTATCACTTCGTCCATTGCTGAAATATTGTGATCGCCACGTGAACTAAAGCTCTCTACCTATACCTACCACGTTAAGGAACTGTAGTACTTTTTTGATAGAGGCATTCTTCACATCTTCACAAGCCATTGTGTGGCTTCCTAGGATGTGACTGCGCTTGTGCATCAGGGGGCCACACTCGCACAGGATATGCCTTGGTGTTTCTTCTGCCTCATGGCAGAAGCGTGGGTACATAAAAAAAGCTTTGGGACTTCTGATCAAAAAAATGCGACAAGTAGTTTTGGCAGTCCTCTCTTGATATTAATCTGTCACTGCCTAAAGAAATCTGAAGAGATCGAAACAGGTGGAAATCTGAAGGTGCAAGATCAGGGCTACATGGAGGATGTATTAACACCTTCCAGCCAAAATATGTGTGTGAGTGCTGAGTGGCTAAATATGTGTGTGGTCTAGCGTTGTCGTGATGAAAGACCGCACCCTTTCTATTGATCAATTCCAGCGCTTTCTCTCAACTTCTTGCTTTAATCTCATCAGTTGTTGGCAGTAGAGATCCGAATCGATGGTTCTGCCCGGCGGTAAAAGCTCATAGTGAACAATGCCCTTCCAATATCACCATACACACAGCATCACCTTATTGCGAATTGGGTTTTGATACAGTCTGTGAAGCCTGAACGACTTTTGACCACGACCTGTTTCGCACGTTCTTGTCGTACATGATCCACTTTTCATCACCAGTTATCAATCTCTTCAAAAAAGGTTCGGTTTCATTAAGTTTCAATAAAGAATCGCAAATGAGTCACACGATTCATGAGATTTCTTTCAGTGAGCTCATGTGGCACTCATATATCGAGCTTTTTAAGTTTTTAACCTTTTTGCATATAGGTACAGCTGCGCGAAGATCATTTGTATAATGGTTGTCGAAATACCTACACATATTTAGGTAATATGAGTAAGTACATCTGTATATGAGAGTGCAAATGTATCAGAGTGTGACACAATGTGCAAGAGCTTGTTGGCAATGTCTTTAGCGCAAATTAGTGTCTACGCGTTCACGGCTTGCCGCTCAAAGGGCGACATCTCGCATCTCTCGGCTGCATCCTCCTCGTAAATTATGATGCAAATTGGAATTGCTCAACTTATTTAATTGCTTCTTACTCTGCGGCCACAATGTTAGCTTGCACTCTAACATAAATTAACGCCCATACATATGTAAAGTTGTCTTAATCAAGTAGAGCATTTTATGCAACAATTTAATTCCTTGCTGAGTTATTTCTTTTTTTTTTTTCATTTATTATTTACTAAAAAATATACATAAACAGGAAACCAGGTATACGGTACATTATAAACTACACTAAATTGTGTATATTTGTCTTCTAGCAGACAAATATATACAATTTATAATGTTATATTTCAAGTATTTGAAGTTGTTCAGTTGAAGACATTAGCAATAAAATGTGAATCTTTTTTAAAATAAATTACGAAAGTTTACCAAAGTTAAATGGAGATTGAATTAGCTATTTACTGTAAAGCACACAAGAGCCTCCAAATCCTGGAATCCAGGATTTTATGCTGTTAAATTTAAATGTGGACAGAGTGGCGCAATGAGTGAGTTTATATGAAAAATCAGCTGCGTTATTATAAAAATTATAATTTTTATTCTGCACACTTTAAATAAATAAATATGTATTTTAATTCCCGTATAATGTAATAAAAACATTTTGTTAATTTCAAGACGCAGCTCTGATTTTTATTCGAGGGTCTACCACATGGCTTGAAACCGACATCGCCTTGCTTGGAGTTGTTTGCCAACCGCCTTTTGTCGTTACGACTACACGGTTGGAAACAAAGCCACTACTTCAGTGTGTTTATACTTACTTAATTTGAATTTTGTGAATCTGATGGGCTTCATTACCATTCATATCTTTCTTAAAATGGAAAAGGAAATATTTTACGACTAGCGGCCACGCGGTTTCCACACGTTGCAATCCAACCGCCGCCGCCGTTGGGAACACCCGCCCATAAACCAAGGGCGTTGGAAATTCAAACGAAATTTGTTGGCAAACCAGTGGCCACACGGTTTTTTTTATTTATTTTTTATTAAAGATGGGTTTGCTCTCGACCAGCATTTATCCATGTAGGAAGGATGAGGCCGACCATGGGGCGAGTTCACCCAGAAGATGCCTATTCACTCGAACCTTGAAAAGATTTGGGTTATATGAGCTCGGAAATACAGACGCCGGCAGGGAGTTCCGATCCTTAGCATTGCGCATTATAAAAGATGTTTTAAAGCACTTGGTCCGAATTAGATGGATTTCGACAAGGTGAGGATGGGAACCAGCCGTACGTCTGCATGTCCGATGGAAGAAAGGGGAAGGCAACTTTACGTCTATGTGCCAGGCTCTGCAGCTTAGTTCTTTTTAGTGTATCATCGCCAATGAGCCTCCTAGCTCTGCGATCCAACGAGTCGAGTGCAGCAAATTGGTATTTTGCTGAGCCATCCCAAAGGTGACAGCAATACTCCATGCAAGATCGGACTTGAAAACTAACAAGGTGACTTTAGTTGTAGCGTCGGTTTTCAACCGTGTGGCAGACGTGTTAACTGATAGACAATGTAGATAATTCCTTTATGTGCAAATGTAGTCAACTAGTAAAGCCTTTTTAAACAATTTTTAATTATATTATATGATAATGAAGTTACAAAAAGTTATATCGCAACGTTAAATCCTAAACTAAGAATTTTCGAGTTGTAGTTTCTTCAATGATGTCTACCGATAGTAATATTGACAAAATAATATATTTATTTATTTATAATAGGTACACCAACAGAAAACACAACAATCATATAATAATAATCTTCACATTCGGTTATAGTCTAATGTGAGTTCCAATTATAAGTATACACACCATTTACAAATTTATTGTCGACCCTTAAGGCTTATAGAATAAAATATAAGAGTACTATACTAATATCTAAAGTTATGATTAAAATAGTTACAGATTCAAAGCAGACAACGGAATCTGCAATCAGACACAATTTAAGATACATAAATGGTATATAATATTAATATATAATAAGGATCAGATGGATAAGGATAAGGATAACTCCTCCATTTTCATCTGGACGAAGGCGGGGCCCGTTTATATTAGAACAGTGTTCTTCAATACAAGTTCTTTGTGGCTCTGAACGCTAAACTCTCTATGGAGATGGTTGCCAATTAGTTTTAAACGATCGAACGTGTCGATCTACGAGCGGTTATAATCTAATCTCCTTTGCCATTTACTCCACACTATTTCTTGTTGGGCATAGTCGAGTAGGTAGCTAAAACAACTGGGTAACAAAAATACCCATGTTTTCATCTATTAACCAAAATTGAATAAAACAAGAGACGAGGTATCCACGCGACGTGTCTAAAATATTTGACGGAACGTCACATTATATGGGAGCTTATGAGATGTGGGGCTCGGTTACACATTCAAATATAAATACGAGAAATAGAAATATGAAAAAAATTGTCCACATTTATCTTATAACTTATTTTCATGAAAAAGGTTGACCGACAGGCTGAGGGTCCACTTCATGGTAGGTGGCTAAATTCATGTAACGGCATAGGAGGTGCAATTGGGCTGCCGACCTTAGTATGATAAAGAATATAGTAATGGTAAATAGTAGATAAGAAAAGGGAAAATCCGTTACTCATAAGCTGAAGAGTATGTGACCAGCATGAACTGGTCTTCTGTGAGGGGGCAGTTATAAATACCTATTACATATCGCTACCGTAGCCTAAGGACAAAAGCAACACCAGCGGGAATTAGGTTACAATTCGCTTGAAGAAAAAATGTCTTTGATATAGTACAGAAATATAGTTTTTTTTATTACGGACCTTGCAAATGACATTAATAATAGGAATTCTTATGTCAGTGTTTCCTTTTTATTCTTGCTCTCGCCCACAGCTTGAATCGTTGAGTCTAGACCTAGATAATCGATATGAGTTGTGGGTTTCCGGGATGATGGTCCAGGTCTGTTGGAAATTCTTCCAAACGTTTCGTCAACAACTGCGGTTGACATCCTCAGTGGTGTAGTCCGTATTAAAAGAAAAAGGACATCACATCACTGCACTTCACTTCTGCACTTTTCGACTTCTCGAGCGAGACTGAGCGAGACAAATCATATGGATTTCGGCCGAGAAAACCTACATTCTACTACTAGATAATCGAGCCTAGACAAGGGTTCAATTATTCCACCAAAATAGTGCGAAGCGACATCTTATTTAATGATGAAGAATTAAATTCAATGTAGATGCCAACTAATAGTTCGAAAATTAAAGCGTGAATTATTATCCCACGGACGGAACAGCAATTCAATAACAACAATTTTGATTTAGTATTACATCAGATAACTGTTTATCGGTGTCGGTCTGTTTGTCTTATTACTTAGTAGAAATAATTGAACTTAAAGCCTATATAAAATTGTTAAGCCTGAAGAGACTACCTACCTACTTCTAATTAAATTTGTGTTTATTATTAATATCTTATTATATTTTATATTTATTTTATGAGAGTTTTTATCTTATTCAAATTTAATTTTCTTAATAGGATTATTTAATTTAACTACTGTATTTTTTTTCTTTTCAATGTTATCGCAAAAAACTAAACTTACTTAGATTAATATATGTAAGTAAACACAACAGTAAAGATAATGTTACTAAAATAATGCCTAAATAGAATTATTAATAGGTCTGTGCGAACATAGAATAAAAGTTTTCTTTAAAAATTCAGTCCATAGTCTCGAGTGGGTTTTGTGATTTAACACGATTTACTCTTTTTTTCGTATAAACTTTTTATGGCGCGAAGACCTTGTTTATAATTTATAACAGCGTTCCACCATGAAATTAAAAAAAATATAAAACAAAAGTGGAGCAACAACGATTTCATTTCTCGAATTGGCAAATGAAAATCGGATGATAGTCAATTATTTTCACAAATATTGTAGACAGGTATTCTCATTACACGTATTACATGCATTTGATTTAAAATTAATAGATCTAGTAAAATTAATGTTTACTTATTACTTTGATTATTAAATTTTTAATTAATTTGATTGCACCATTAAAAATTTTCTCCAAAATTTATGAATTTATTTAAAAAGCCGAATCGGCCGACTATATAATTCCCCCTTGAGGGGGAGACAAACCCTAAATACTAAAAATATCCATTGTTTAATGAAAATGTTACAAGAAATGGACAAGACAATTGCTTTGAAAAAAATATATGACGTGAAGAACCAATTGTATTGATTAGAATTTTCGTTAAAGTAATAGAAACTCCACAAAAAAAGTTAGAACACAAGAAGAATTTGACCTTTATTGAAAATTCTCTCGAAAACGGCTTGTTGCGCGCATATGAATCCTGTACCTATTAATAAGTTAATATCAGATTAAAAAATTGTATTAATAAAAAATTTTATTTTGTGTATTGTTCTAATGATAAAAACAGAAAAACACCATTTCTAGGCCTGTTGAATTAGATCCGCCGCCAGCGAGTTCTATAGAAAATGTCATTTGCCTCAGTGAAGCCCTTAATCAGATAGACTGATGCCTATAGCGGCTTTAATTTTATTGGAAAGAAAAAAATTTATTTACAAAAACATTTTTGTAAGTATGTACAATTTGCTATCTCTTATACTTCTTATGGAAAAAGTAAACGATTCCAACATATTTAAGTGTGTGAGTGTGTCTGAGTGTGTCTACAATCTGTATTTTTGCTTCTAATTGGTATAATGATGTACGAAGATAGATGGCATATCAAGACAATATTATTACATATCAGAATTATGCGAAAGAGAAGAAAAATTAAAAATGTACAGTTTAAAAATATTAAATTAAAAAAAATTAAATTATATAAAATTCTATTTAGGCATTATTTTAGAAATATTATTTTTACTGTTGTGTTTACTTACATATATTAATTAAAATATTAAATTAAAAATTGAAATCTATAAAAAATAATAGAAAATTAAAATTTTAGCAAAGCATATATATTTTAAAATGCATATAATGCATAAGTTTTAAAATCTCTTTCCGCCTCTGTATGTTTCTCCGCTACCTCCTTCAAAGCTATCCAAAGGATCCAAGCATATGGAATATTATGTACCTACTAATTCACAGAAAAAATTTAATCCATTTGAAGCTACCCTATCTGGTTGCGCGTTCTTAATTGGTATTACTCGAACTGAATTCGAAACGAATTTGTGTTTTAACGCCAGAACGTTCGTTACAAGCCCGCCGCCAATGTACAGAATTCCTCTTGGACAAGGCTCGCTGTTATTTTTGCACGCGGTTTCGATAAAATTTTATTTACAATAATTTTCTTTGTAACGAACGAATACAATGGCCAGTTAATCAAACGGCAGGAGTGATGGAGTTTCTTTTCATTAAAACAACACTGATTTTCCGTATCATCTAAGTATAAAAATTTACGTCAAATTCCCAAAGTTGACGACCCAAAGTTCCCAAGTTTGACGAGCCCTTTGGATGAGTGGTTAGGGTGCTTGCCTTAACGCTCTCGTCTAGGGTAGGTACGAGAGGCTAGAGCCCATTTCCATATCCCCTCCTAATCCCTTATCCTTAATCCTACTGTAGTCGTCAGCGCATCTGCAGCAGCTGTGGCGTTGCTTGTGTTATAGGCGACGGTAGTGACCTACCATCAAGTGGACCGTCAGCCTGTCTGCCGATTTTAACATAAAAATTTAAAAAATATACCGATTTTGTATAATTTCAAAATAAATAAAAAAGAAACTAATGTAGGGCCTTTAGTGTCATCAACAGACATTTCTAAATTTATATCTACATCTACGTCTACATCTGCGTCTGTTTCTATATCCATATCCATATCCATATCTATATCTGTGTCTGTGTCTGTGTCTGTGTCTGTGTCTGTGCCTGTGCCTGTGCCTGTGCCTGTGCCTGTGCCTGTGCCTGTGCCTGTGCCTGTGCCTGTGCCTCTATCTCTGTCTATGTCTCTGTCTCTGTCTCTGTCTCTGTCTCTGTCTCTGTCTCTGTCTCTGTCTCTGTCTCTGTCGATGTCTGTGTCTCTGTCTTTGTATCTGTCTCTGTCGATGTCTCTGTCTCTGTCTATATCTCTGTCTCTGACTCTGTCGATGTCTCTGTCTATGTCTCTGTCGATGTCTCTGTCTCTGTCTCTGTCTCTGTCTCTGTCTCTGTCTCTATCTATGTCTCTGTCTCTGTCTCTGTCGATGTCTCTGTCTCTGTCGATGTCTGTGTCTCTGTCTCTGTATCTGTCTTTGTCGATGTCTCTGTCTCTGTCTATATCTCTGTCTCTGACTCTGTCGATGTCTCTGTCTCTGTCGCTGTCTATGTCTATGTCTATGTCTATGTCTATGTCTATGTCTATGTCTCTGTCTCTGTCGATGTCTCTGTCTCTGTCTCTATCTATGTCTCTGTCTCTATCTCTGTCGATGTCTCTGTCTCTGTCTCTGTCTCTGTTGATGCCGATGCCGATGCCTATATCTATATACAGTCGCTTTTCGCTTCTATCTATTTTTCCGCTAACTTCTTCTGTACCACTTCGTATTTTTATACCGTTTTCACTTTTCACTAATGGAAAGAGCGATAACGAGGCAGGTCGCTAGTAGCTATGTTTATAGGATAAAGTTCTAAGTATTTAATTCGCGCAATTAGGGTTCATATTATGTACAGCTAAGACATGTAAGAAGGTAACTAAAATAAATAAATAAATATCGAGGAGTGTATTCTCCTAGGGGAGGCTTTCTGCGCGTCGTTATAATGAAGCCACTAGTTTAATGGGTCACTTCTCAGTTTTAATGAGACAGTAAACAATAGCTCCTCTCGCCTCGTTATGGCGACAATCAACGCCGAAAACCAATCAACTACTTTACTTTTATTGCTTTTATTAATTAATATAATATGCAAATTACATTAAAAATTGTTACTGTTTTTAAAATACATAACTTACCTGTCTCTCGGTTTAACAAGAGTGCAAACTCGTCGTGGTATTTATCTACTACTATCTGAATTATTATAGCGTCCAATGACCTTCAATAAAGTATTGAAAGTTATTTTTAGATCAGTGAGTTCTATGTCTGTTCTATATGTGTTCTATATGAGCATAAACATAAATTTCATATTTTACCCAATTTTACCTCCGTTAAAAGTATTTACAATCTCAATCAGTACTAATATACACTATACCACAGACTTAAATGCGTATCCATAAGTAATAATAATTCTTCTGCCGACTGACTGGCTGCGCAGCCTGCGCGAGCGCAAGAAGCCCCGCCCCCAAGACGCCCCGCCCATACGATCTTTCTATACACGCAACGCCAGCGTCTCTCGCGTGTCTTGCCTTAAAAAGATATCAAAATGCGGATTAAATAAAAAATAAATTAATTTGATTTCTCTTAATTGATTCGCAAGGTCCGGGCGACAGTCCGGGGTCCGGCCAAAGTCCACTATGGACTAGAAGCGCACCTATCTCGAGGGATGTTTTGGTGGGTAAAAGTCCCACATAACCTCTGGGCGCATTTGCATTTTATCGGCAATGTTCAGGACACATAGCGCCTGATAATTTTAAAAGAGCAAGACGACAATGCGTTGCAACTTCACGTCTAAGCGAACGGCACTGCGCGTGTGGACCCGCGACCGCGATACATCTCCGAAGCAAATTAATATAAATTATTGTAAATCAAGTCTACAACATTAAACTAAGTGATTATAAGCAGTTTTGGGTCTCATTCAATATCCAGCGTAGTCAAATGGTGACCCCGACGTGATCAAGATCAACGAAAATCGAGCTGTTCTGCAGATTGACATCCAGACCAGAAGACGGACTATCCTTCAGGAACTCGCCAGTATCCAGCTGCAGCCATCATTCCGAGGGAAGTGTGTTAACCATCATTTTCTGAACCTATCCTTTCTTCTTTAATTTGCGTGAGTAAAATTCATCTTTTGAGTGCACGAAACCACCCTCACATTAAAAAAGAAAATAACAATTCGCTTATTGCAAAAAATCATTAAAATTCTCTTATTTCATTTTCTTATTTCGGTAAATCGATGTTTGTTTGTAATTAGATACAAAAGATTCTCATTTGAAATATTTACCTTAATTTTATACATTAGGAGTGTTTTGGTTTAAGAAAGAAAAAAAAAGGTAGTTTATTAAATTTAAACTAAATATAGGTACGTTAAAATCCTTTAATGTCATTCTATTAATTCGTCAAATTGGTGTTTGTTCGACATCGACACAAAATATTGAAGTTCTTTTTTTTAAATTTCTTTACCTGCTGTGTATTCCAGTGCCTGCATAGACAACATTGCAGAGCGATCAGCTGGCTGCGAAACCGGTTTGTTGTCACCGCTCGGAAGTTCTACGTAACGTACCCTTTCATTTCTATTGTTAGACCCATTTTGTAAACATTAAAGTTATTATAGTTTGATCGTTTTTTCGCCGACAAGATGAGTAACTTAAAGGATCTTGTTAAGCAAAGGGGACAGATTAGGTCTCGATTAACATTGTTTGAGAAATATTTATCGCCTTTGTTAGATTGTAAAGAAACTAGTGCAGTTATGTTAAATGAGCTTCGTTTGCGTTGCAATAAAATGCGAGACTTGTCGTGCAACTTTGAGGAAGTTCAATCGCAAATTGAAATGTTGGATGAAGATACCACTAAACAAATGCAAGAACGTGAAATAACCGAAAACTGTTTTTTTCATTTGATAGCACAAGCACAATCTTTGTTGGATTTTTTTGAAAGGCAACAGAAAGTGGAATCTTCATCTAATACAACCTCTTATCACAATGTTAAGTTGCCAGCGTTGAAAATAGCTCCCTTTAATGGAAATATACAATTATGGTTGGCTTTTCGGGATATGTATTTGTCATTGATACATTTGAATGAGAACATAGACAAAATTAGCAAATTTCATTATTTAAAATCTTATTTGGAAGGTCCCGCTGCCGCGGTGATTAGTTCTGTTTCAGTATCGTCTGATAATTATGAAATAGCATGGAATTTACTTTGCGAACGGTATGATAATAAGCGGCTTTTGATTAATGAGCATTTAAAATGTTTAAATTCAATTGAACAACTCACTAAAGAATCATACAGTGGCATTCGTTGTTTAATTGACGTTTTATCTAAAAACTTGAATGCGTTAAAATCTTTAGGTGAACCGACTGACCAGTGGGACACGCTTATTATTTATAATGCCTCAGCGAAGTTAGACAGCGTAACATCTAGATCATGGGAGGAACACATAAGTAATAGGGATTCTCCAACGTTAGAGGATTTTTATTCTTTCCTTCGTCAACGAGCTACCATGTTAGAAACTGTAAGTGCGAACAAAACTTCACATAATAAATATGAAAAACGTCACAGTCTTCCTAATATGAAATCTTTTGTAAGTTCATCATCACCAATTAATGTATGTCCCGTTTGCAAACAAAACCATAAAATGTATGAGTGTACTATATTTAAATCTATGCCAATTGATGAACGAATTTCCAAACTTATCTCGTTAAAATTATGCAACAATTGCTTTCGCAGTGGCCATCAGGCCTACCATTGCAGACTGGGAGGCTGTAGAATTTGCCATAAAAAACATAACACACTAATACATAAACAAAATTCGTTACAATCTTCTCAAACAATTCAAGTTAACAATGAAACTTCAAATACATATGAAAATGACTTGCCTAGTTCTGCCATTAATTCATCTTCTACTTCCACTTCAGTGACTATGTCTGCTACCTCCACTGGTCAGGCACTCCTCTCTACGGCATTGGTCAAAGTTAGGAACAACAATCAAACCTACACTCTCAGAGCTTTGTTGGACTGCGGAAGCCAGTCCTCATTCATCAGCGATAGGGCTCAGAAGAAAATTGGTTGTGTACGAAACAATGATCACTATCAATGCGTGTCAGGTATGGGTAATTCTGTTTTAAATGTAACAGAGCATTGTGAGTTACATCTCAAATCATTTCACAACTCATTTAACATTAGAGTCAAGTGTTTTATACTACCTCGGATTACTGATAAGTTACCTAATGCCACGGTGTGTATAGAGAATTTCAGCATTCCTAACTACGTTCAACTTGCTGACCCGAACTTTTATCAACCATCAGACATTGACTTATTATTAGGCGCAGATATATTTTGGGACATTTTGAAACCAGGCAAGGTAACCTTGGGACCACAAAGACCCATACTACAAGAAACAGAATTAGGGTGGGTAGTGGCTGGCCCCACAGCGGCAAGTCACTACAACACAAACAATACAAATATTCATTGCCATTTTTCTAAGGAAATTAGTCAGCAATTAAGTAAATTCTGGGAGATTGAAGAAATACCCGCTACTATCGAGTATAATACGGATGATTATTGCGAACAACTATTTTCTTCAACCACCCGTCGTCTATATGATGGTAGATTCTGTGTTCAAATTCCTCTTAAAAATTCCGTTGATTGTTTGGGTGACTCGTACAACATAGCTGAAAAAAGATTGTTACAATTACAAAGAAAGTTAAACAAAAATCCATATCTGAAACAACAATATCACGATTTCATTCATGAGTATGAGCGCTTAGGACATATGGAGGAGATTGCTCGTCCAGTATTTGGTTGTTACCTTCCTCATCATGGAGTTGTGCGAGACGCCAGTGAAACTACAAAGCTTCGAGTTGTCTTTGACGCCTCTTCAAAAACCACTACTGGTATGTCGTTTAACGACATACAACATGTCGGACCAGTAGTGCAGGACGATTTGTTTTCTATTTTATTACGATACAGGCAGCATAGTTTTGTGGTTTCAGCAGACGTAGAGAAACTGTACCGCCAAGTACTGGTCGAACCGGAACAACGTCACTTACAATTGATTTTATGGCGTGATCAGCCGACAACCAATACTAAAATATTTCAGCTAAACACTGTCACTTATGGTACTGCTTCGGCGCCGTATCTCAGTACTCGATGTCTATTGCAACTATCTAAAGAGTGCAAGGATCCTATATTATCAGAGTTAATTAAAAATGACTTTTACGTCGACGATTTTCTCTCAGGTGCCGAATCAGAAAGCCAGTTACGCGACATAATTCATTCTGTCACTTCCATACTTAATTCAGCATGTCTCCCATTGCGAAAATGGCGCACAAATGCTCCAAACATCTTTCGAGATGAGTCAGATACGAAACAAACAAAAAATCTAGATTTATCTACACATTCAAGTGTTCTTGGCCTTAAATGGGATCCATCAAAGGATGTTTTGCAATTTTCAGTCAATATGGAACAAAATAAGATAATAACAAAACGATCAATTTTATCCAATTCAGCTAAATTATTTGACCCATTGGGCTTGCTAAGTCCATGCACAATCATTCCAAAAATGATTTTACAAAAATTGTGGCGGTCCAAACTTGACTGGGATGATCCAGTAGATGACGCATTAGGGAGGGAATGGAAGGTTTTTGCGAAAAATTTAGATTCCATAATAGAATTTCAAATCCCAAGACATAGTCTAATTCGTGAATCTGTGGAGATTGAACTGCATTCGTTCTCTGATGCGTCGCAACTGGCATATGCTGCTGCCATTTATCTCCGATCAGTCGATGGCTCTGGTCAAGTCCTAGTTAGGCTACTCTGCTCCAAGACCAAGGTCGCCCCAGTGAAGACAATTACTATCCCGCGGCTCGAGCTATGCGGCGCATTGCTTTCAGCACGTCTAAGTGACAAAGTTCTGAAAGCTCTTCGGTGCATGATAGGGTCTGTCTTCTATTGGACTGATTCAACAGTGGTCCTAGGATGGCTGTCTTCACACTCATGTGATTTAAAAACCTTTGTTTCGAATCGCGTGAGTGAGATCCAAGATCTGACCTCATCTGGTGTGTGGAGGCATGTTCCTGGAGACAAAAACCCAGCAGACCTAGCATCTCGAGGGATAAGCCCAAGATCTATTCAATCTGCTCGTTTATGGTGGGAGGGTCCATCCTTTCTGACTGAGGATCCATGTGACTGGCCTCAGAATGTGGGATCGCATCTTATTTTGGATCTCCCTGAAACAAAGAATAATAAAACCATTACATTACATTGTACAGACAGAATATCTGACACTGTAGGCGTGGATGGCAGCAACATTGTGGAGTTTGACAAGTATTCAAGCTTCACAAGATTGCATCGATCCACTGCTTACATCTTACGATTCATTCACAACTTAAGAAACAAAGAAAATAAAATTACAGGTCCATTAAGCACTAATGAATTAAATAATGCTCTTAAAGTTTTAATTAAACAACACCAAAGTGAATGCTTCGCGGATGAAATAAAAATTATAAAAAATAAACATAACTTACCTTCTAAATCTCGCATTTTGTCTCTCAGTCCATTTCTTAATGACGATGGCATTCTTTGTGTAGGAGGTCGATTAAAAAATTCAAATGAAACTTACCATAGGAAACATCCGATTCTGTTAGACACTAATAATAATTTCACAAAAATTCTGTTTGCACATCATCATACAAAACTACTCCATTGCGGGCCTCAACTTTTGCTTAGTAATTTGCGCATTCAATTCTGGCCTCTAAGAGGCAGAATACTGGCACGAGGGACAGTAAACAATTGCAAACCTTGTAAATTAATGAAGGCTAAATCGTTCAATCCCATAATGGGAAACTTACCGTCTAGCAGAGTCATTCCAAATCGACCTTTCCACGTAAGCGGCGTCGACTTCGCTGGGCCATTTTACATTACCGATCGCAAGGGTCGCGGTTGCAAAATTACAAAATGCTACTTATGTCTATTCATTTGTTTTAGCACCAAGGCTTTGCACCTAGAATTAGCCAGCGACCTGTCTACTGACGTTTTTATTTTATGCCTACGACGATTTATCTCTCGCAGAGGGAAACCTTTACAACTTTATTGCGATAATGGTACGAATTTTGTCGGCGCTAATAACGAAATAACAAAATTTTTAAAATCAAATAATGGAAGCATAACTGGTTTCGCAGCCGACGAAGGCATTACGTTTAAATTTTCTCCGGCGTATTCTCCTCATTTTGGAGGTCTATGGGAGGCGGGTGTTAAGTCTGCAAAACACCATTTACTTCGGATTTTAGGTGATAAACATCTTACCTTTGAGGAGTTAACAACTTTATTCACGCAAATTGAAGCCATCCTTAATTCCAGACCGTTGACTCCCCTTTCTTCCGATCCAAATGACCTCAATCCTTTGACTCCTGCACACTTCCTGATCGGTGAATCACTCATATCGGTGCCTGCTGAGAACCTGTTGGAAGCCAATCTTAGCCGTCTCGACCGATACAGACTACTGGAGAAAATGCGACAGCACTTTTGGGAACGCTGGAGAAATGAGTACCTAAGTGAATTGCAACAAAAATCCAAATGGCGAATGCAACAAAGGGGATTCCAAGAAGGCGATATGGTGGTGATTAAGGAAGCCAATCTACCTCCCCTGAAATGGCGTATGGGACGCATCCACAAACTCTACCCTGGAGCGGATGGAACTTCAAGAGTGGCAGATGTCTACACGTCGAAGGGCGTCGTGCGCAGAGCTGTCCACAATCTTTGCCCCTTAGTAACAACTGAAAATGAAGATTTCTCGAAACCCTGAAGTGTTCGAGGAGGGGGAACATGTTCAGGACACATAGCGCCTGATAATTTTAAAAGAGCAAGACGACAATGCGTTGCAACTTCACGTCTAAGCGAACGGCACTGCGCGTGTGGACCCGCGACCGCGATACATCTCCGAAGCAAATTAATATAAATTATTGTAAATCAAGTCTACAACATTAAACTAAGTGATTATAAGCAGTTTTGGGTCTCATTCAATATCCAGCGTAGTCAGGCAATATTATAAATATTATAATTACCTATATTGCTGATTATTTTGTATAATTCAAAATAAGGTATCTTTTGAAGATTTCTCCCTTCGTAAAAGAAAAAATAGCAAGCTGCAAGCTGCAGCTGAAGGTCCACTTGATGCTGCAAGTGGGCTGCCGAACTTAATAGGATTGGGAAGATTAATAGAACTGGGAATAAATTTGTGTATATTTTCTACTTGTAAGTAATATAGGTATTGAATTTCATCTATTTCACATTTAATAAATATCGTTACCACCTTTCCGAAACCTCTCTAAAAATACGATTAAAGGCCTGACCTATTATCTCAAAGAGGAATTTTAGGAAAAGTAGATAATGCGATATTTTCTGCCTTGAAAACAAGTTTAAAACTCAAATAAGGATATCGATACGACCTTAAATACGTAGGATGACCTTAAACCTTAACCTTAAGATGAATTCAAATTATATAACGAAAATATTTTTAAAACAACTTAAAATTTAAGGGTGATTGCTACCACATAGTTACCTAGGCAAGTTTAAGAAAAGAAAATATTTTATACCTACTTATAGAAAAAAGACAGTTTATTGGTTAACAAATGCTTGCCTGAAGGTTATTTTAAATAGTTGTCAAAGATTTTTTTAAATCATATGAAAGTAGTGAATGGCACGCATAAACGCGTGGCGGCAGTAACCATGCCCTTACTGAAAGCTGAAGCTGAAGCTAAGGGATGCCAGAACTCCATTTGTAACATTTATTACTAGCTTTTTATTACAATTTCGTCGTCGCATCTCTATAAGTTATATCATATCTTTGAAGCCGGCTCCAACCATATCTACATCCAAATGTACTCACATTAAAAATTGCATTTCCCTTCTAATGTAGCGAATTAATGACACCATCAGTCGTGGGAAGGTGCAGTTGCGCTAAATTGACTTGTACGCGAGTCGAGCGCGGAGATTACGTGTTCTGTTCGAAAGGTACACACACGTGCACTCAAATTGCCACATTTGGATTTGAACCATCACAAAATGGGCTAACAGAAATTATGTCTTGAGCCCGTTTTATGGTTTCGGATATAAAGACAGAAACCAAAAATTACCTACTCTTTTATAAAGAACAACAGCGCTGGGCGTTCACTTAAGGCAACTCCAGCCGCAAAACTCGTCCCACATTGAATGGACGGGACTGCTGAGGGGGAGTCGCTCTTTGCAAATCTCGGAAATATCTATTTAAAAATTAAATAAAGTGTAATTCATTTTCCTTTTCATCAGACTTCAGATAGTATATCTTAAAATTTATCTTAAGAATTGGCTATTTAAAATATTGATTATTAAGCAAATTGCACGGTTACAACACCGATATTAGACCGAAAATTAGTAATTTTTTTAAATATATAATTAAATATAATTTAAAAAATAATTATGATGATCCCCTTTCATATATCCTGCAGATGATTTGAGTATTTTTTAAATTATAATTATTATGATAATTTAAAAGGAAAACGGTTACAAATAAGTGGATTTTTTTATCATTAGGGGCTGGCGTCGCCTTAATGGTAAGTGCGGCATACTGCCGGCCTTAGTGGGCGAAAGGATTAAGAGGTTCTGGCGTCCCTTATTCGCTCACAGAAACACAATAGCACACATGCTGTAATTTCACGATGGTCTTCTATAAGGGGATGGTCACTGCCGCCAGTCGGGCTGCCCAAGTGACTGCCAAAAGAAGTGTGCCTGCCACTACAACCTACTTTTTTGTATGTTCGTTTGTCACTTTAGAAAACTTGAGAATTATCAAGACTAAGTTACGGTTTCTGTTGTATATTACATTCATGCTTACATTAATACACAGTTCAGCCGAAGTACAACAGGATATTTATTGTGAAAATCATGAAATCCCCTTAGGTTTCTTTTTATGTAAAGGACGGTAGACAGGCTGAAGGTTTTCTTATGTAAGCACACAAGCAACCATATAGGGGTTAAAAGTGAACTACTTAGTTGTAAGGATATAAAATATCCTCACTCAATACACGGTATTCTATAAGAGGGCGTCATCCTTCAACTTATTAATAATAATAATAATAATAAAGCTTTTTTTATTTCCAATAACTATAAACTAGCACATATAATTCCTATTTTAAGATCAATTTTTATAGTTTGGAACCCATCTGGGTATAAGCCTCCTCCATCTTCATCCATTTTTCCCTGTTTTTGGCAACTTGTAACCAGTTCTTTCCAGCTACCGCTACTATATCGTCCGCCCAGCACATCCTAGGTCTGCCTGTGTTCCTTTTTCCTACAGGGCCAGTCCACTTTGTAGTTTGTAGTGTCCATCTTTTGTCTGTATAGCGGGATATATGGCCTGCCCATTTCCACTTCATCTTTAAAGCATGTTCGAGAGCATCAGTCAGTTTTGTCCGTTGTCTTATATCTTTGTTCCTGATTTTCTGTATCTTTTTTAAACCCTCCTTCAACTTATTAATGTTTTAAATTATTTTTGTTGACATGCATAATTATATAACGCAAATGCCTTACTTACATTGTGATGTCCACTTTCTTTTGGCAGGGTGTGTAAAAACCGGAATAAAACGTAAAAAAGGTTAAGCGGCGCTTTAAGCGGTAATTTAGATGAAATTCGCGCCTTTTTCGGTGCTTTGTAAAGTGAGAGTTTCAATTAAAACTGAAAACGGAATATGTCGTTTATTACGTCTAACTTCAGGTATGCACATTTTTACAAATTTATGTCGGCCTTGTATTTTGATACACCATTTTACCATAATAGGATGAAAAAATCTAATAGCCTACGTATACCTACATTTGTAGTAAGTAATTTAATTTAAGTTTATTCTGTGTATATTCAATGTGTTCTGTAATAATTTCAATTATATATTAATTCGATCAAGTAAACCTATGTTAATTTACCTATTATGTTATTTAAATACATCAGGTTTTTATTTACCAAAACATTAGTTAAATTCACTATTAAGTATATACATTAATCTCGCAAAAATCTTATATGTATAGAGATATATCTATAGAGATAGACTCTGCTTGAAAAAATTACAGACTTTTTCAATTACAATTTCACAACACAATTTTGTGGAAGTAGCAGTGGTCTTCAACCTTGCGATGTTTATTGATGCAAATGTAGGCACAAATGAAATATGTAAATGAGTGTCCAGACAAAGTTAGGTCAGCCACCAGTAAACTTAATAAACACTAAAGAAATATGAAACAATAAATTAATAATGAAAAGAGAGTCCATATGATGCAGATCAGTGCACCACTTACCTGGATATTGACTGATTGGACACTGTCACACTTTTCGTGATAATAATAAAGAAGGTAATAAAAAAAAACGCTTGTCGGGCGGCACAATATTTATTAAGTTTTATACACAGAAGAAAGGGCTAATTATACTATATAAATAAAAAATAAATAAATAAATTACAGTATTCTCGAGAGAAGTTGAAGCCTAACCACCGAAGGAGAACCCTGAAATAACTATTGCACATTTTATTTCGTCAGTATCGCTTCTTTATCTGTAGAAATTTAACAACAGCACATTTTAAAAGACATGAAAAATACCTCGTTTTTTCTTTCTCATAGTTCATCTAATCTAAAGCCAACACGAGCCTCAAACCACAGAGCAACTAAACTCTCATCGGCATTCCTTTTACGATTTACCCGCGAAAATGCCAAAAGGCAGCCCATAAAAATATCCAACCTATCATCTTTCAAACTTCGTAGGTTATGAGTATGAAACACGAAAACCAACAATCTAGAACCCAGCTTGCGATAATAATTTCCCCTTAACTGCGGAAGGTATATGAAATACGTGGCCGTACGGGAGATCAATGCGACTGGTTACCGTCTTTCCATAGGGAAATATTCTATGCATGTTTCCGTCAAGGTTCCTAGTCCCATATCGTTATAGTTATATAATATATCGTATGTTAAGTTTAATAGAATTGAGAATCGTAGCTCAGCGGGTCACAGAATTACTTTGAAAGTACATGTTTGAACTCGTCGTATGAGAGTGTAATATGCAAAATTATTTTCCTAATATGTATAGGTAATATCTAGTATACTACATGTACCTATAGTAAAAATGTAGCGACCGTTTATCACGCGTTAACCGCTGAACTGATTTGGATGAAACTATTTACTTAAAATAGAGCACATTACAGATTATGACAATTCATGAGTATCAATATCATCATAAGCCTTTTAGGCTTGGCTGTCTTTACAGGAGAGGATACTGGTTTGGCAGGACTTCTCATCTTAAATATCACCTGTACGGTTCAAACGTACATTAATTTGTATTACTTAAAAATGCCTAGTTAACAACCTACTTATCGAACGCCGACCTTTTGCGAAACATACCTAAATTGGTACAAACCAAACTCAGTTGCAAATGTGCGCTCGTAACATTAACATTATTTCATTGTGCAGTTATAATAAACGTAGAGTTTTAAATATTATATCTCTTAATCCACATGTGAGACCATCAACATACTTGTATTGTTAAGGATACTCCTTACCAATACATGTTGGTCCTTCGAGCCGGATTTGAACCAGCGACCTATAGAAATACTATCCATATGACCTTTGAAATATACTATCCATATGAATGTACTGTGTAGTAACAACAATTCAATTTACATTACATACAAAGTCACATTTGTCCACTTGTTTCGGCACTCTGTGCTATAAAAAGACACTTTGATGTCTGTCTCGTGACGCAGTCGTGGCTACACCTCGTCGGTCTCCCGTACAACAGTTTAACGCGTTGTTCAACCCAACTTATGTAAAATATGTATTTAGTTTTTGTTAATGTCATCAACACGTTTTGTTTCAAACCTAAATGTGGATTTATCAAATGGTACAAATGCTCACGCACGTACAAGAGTTGCAGTCTTCTTTTGCTATAGCAAACTATTGATATGCTATAGTGCTTATTATGCTTATTTTTATTCTTAAATTCAATGTACAACAGGATAGGTGACGCATTAGAGATATCTATCACTCGAATTTATTACAAGAGAAAATAAAAATAAACGTGTAATAAAAAGCGTAAAATTCATTCATTTGTCAAATTTTTTGTTACGGAAATATATAAATAATATAATGAAACAAGGAGAAAGGGAGGAATTAAGAGAAAGATGAATTGACATTCCGCACCGAAAATAAAGGAACACGTGCTGATATTTTTAAGAGGGTAGTTACTGTCGCCAGAGGTTCAATTTTATTAATTTTGATAAAAAAATCCACCTATGTTAGAACCTATTTTTTAATCTTAAATTAGTTAGAACTGTTATTTTTCAGTCGAGAATAATATTTCACGCTGGTCTTCTATAAGAGGGTAGTACTGTCGCCAGAGGTTCAATTATTAATTTTGATAAAAAAAAATCCACCTAATTTAATTAATCTTAAATTAGTTAGAACTGTTATTTTTCAGTCGAGAATAAATTTGTCTATCACAAGTTTGCGACTTAGCCCACTTGATTACAATATTAAAACCTAACCTACGTCCTTCCGAGGGGTTTCTCAAAACCATTCCAAACTAACCATGATAATTCAACATGTCCGAGATTCCTGAGGTGGGGCCATAAGCGGAGAGTTTAAGAATCGGTTCCCGTTAGCATACAACGCCATCTAACAACTTTCCTTAGAAACGTCAAGCAGTAAGCTTGGTGCGGTCGATGCGGACTAGCAGCCGTGAGTGTTTGAGGTTGCGAATAAGAGAGGGCGCCTTTTATATTGATAAGAGAGAAATGGCCATGGACGAGCAGATTTTAGAGAGAGCGTTTGAAGGGAAAAGCTCTCAAACTAGTTCCGCTACGAACAGACCCCAGATTCACATTTACATTGAAACTTCGATTATACGATCGTGTAATGGAAGCTTATTCTTATTTCGTGTTTTCGGTTATTCCTCAGTACGATGAGGCCTGTATCCCAGAGGACACAAAGCGATAAGACCTCCAAGTCGGAAACCGGAAAACTACGTTTTCCGACGTAGACGCGGACACCGAGAGTTGTTGACAAGCAACGCCAAAGCTGCTGCAAGTGCGCTGCCGACTACACCAGGATTAAGGATAAGGGATTAGGAGGGGGATAGGGAAATGAGCTCTGGTATCTCTTACTCACTCACCGAAACACAACAGTACACGTGCTGTTATTTCACGGTGGTCTTCTGTAAGGGGGTGGTTACTGCCGCCAGGAGGGCTAACCAAATGACTGCAAAGCGCAGTGTGCCCTGCCACTACTTACCGAAAGCATGTGCTTAATAATAGTATATATTATGTGGATTCTGTACAGTAAAGATTTGTTCAACAAAATCAATTTGTACACGTTGTACTTTGGTTATCGAGGTCAAAAAAAAAATAGTTTTTAGAATTTTTGTCTGCTTGTCTGTGCGTTTGTGCACGCTAATCTCAGAAACGTCTTAATCGATTTGAATGCGATTTTCATTGATGTGTTTTAGCAAGCTTCCCGTAACATTCAGTGTTTATTTCATGTCAATCGGTTTACAAACAAAAAAGTTACGCGCTATACCAAATGCCACTCTTACGAAGTTGCGAGCTCAGCTAGTATGTACTAAAAATGAAAGACGTCATCAAGTTTCAATGAAATACCAACGCACCTATCAAATTACTAGTATTTTTTATGAGTAAAAACGTGTCCAATTTAATACTGTAAATTGACTATCCCTGATATCTTTGACTGTCCTGATACTGGCACCTGATTGTTATCAGATATCAGTATCAGTCAATCAATATCAGTCACACTTTTTACATTAATTTTTACATACATTAATTTATTAACTACTATAGTACATGCGTTAATATTTTATTGTAGGGATTTTTTTATATGTATATGTTGAGATCGGCAGACAGGCTAACGGTCCACTTGATGGTAGGTGGGTAACGTCGCCTGTAACACGCCACAGCTGCTGCAAGTGCGCTGTCGACTACAGTAGGATTGGATAGGAAAATGGACTCTAGCATCCCTTACTCACTCACCGAAACACAACAGCAGACGTGCTGTTATTTCACAGTGGTATTCTGTAAGGGAGTTGTTACTGCCGCCAGATGGCTGCCCAAATGACTGCGAAACGCAATGTGCCCTGCCACTACTTTCCAGATCCAGACCCTGCCGGGAATCGAACCCGGGAACCCTAGAACAGAGCATTGAGGCAAGAACCCTAATCCACGGGCTCCAAGGAGCTCGTTAAATTAATACGTTTCTTATTGTAAACAAACATAGTGTATGTTTGTTTGTATTATTGTATTTGTAGGGAAATTCAGTAAGATTTCACAGTAAATTTTTCTTCCTAATATAAATTTAAAGCTATTGTACATTTAAGAACCTTTTTTTTTCTTAAGCAGGTTACATAAAATGCTATACACGCTTAAAACAGCTTAGATAATGGTTAGATTTTTTTTAAGTCAAACACCGTAAAATCAGTTCCGTAAACATCAGAGACTAAAATATGAATCTAAAATTTACTGTGAAACAACATTACCGTAACCTTTTCAGTTTCGAAGCTAGACTCAGACAAACGGATAAACAGCGGCCGCTTTGTGATGTAAATCTCTGCACTTGAGCTGAAATTTTCAGTGAGATACGCTGAAATGCTGAAAAAGACTCTTCACACGACGCCCTCGGAATATTTAGCAGTTGTGTTTAAAATATCGAGGTTACCATTTTGCTTGGTTGCTTTTTTAAATGAATTCCTACCGTCCTGGAAATAATGCTCCATGCATAACATATCACATGTGAAGCTATCACATTTTCTAATCGTTATGAATAAAAAAAAAATTAACACTACTAATCTAATAAAATTGTTTCTTTTGACTGTCTATCAACGTACAGACAAAAGTACTAAAGTAAGGCCAATTAACGGCCGGTCCCAATAACCGATCTCAATCCATTTATTTCAGATTACGGATTGACAATATAACCAATCTACTGTTTAAGCGTCCCAATAATCGATCTGTAATCGAAATTTTAAACCAAAAACGAAATCCATCTATGGGAGGGGTCGATCTATCCATTTTTGTTGTACCTCTGTATGAAAATGACAACAGATGCGTTCCAATATTCGATCTTTGGTTTTGATCTGCAGATTTGACAGCTGACAGTTGTCTTTTTTTGCAATCCGAACAATTTCTTGGATTACGGTTAGATATTCGTTCGTATTTTGTAGATTTGACGTTAATTTATTTTATAAAAATAATAATTAGAATAATGACCATTATCCAGTTATTGCTCTGACACTGCGTTTGTCGCTTAGTAACATACAAGCCCTTATTATAGCAACAGCAGTTCTGCATAATATTTGTAGAAAGTATAATTTGGAAGAAGTTCCTCCTGAAATTGAGTTGCCAGCAACAAATAATATAAATGTAGATCCTTTATTAAACATGGGCGAGGAAGATATCAGGCAGGGAGCAGTTTTCTTAATATAAACTTTAAATTTAGGTATTTATAGATAACTGTTGTATATTAGCAGGAAGCCTGTTGTAAAAGCGTACAGATTGGCCCATAAAAGAGTTGCCTATTTTGTGGAGACGAGTTTTATGCGATTGTAGCTTATGCTTATTTCTGTGGTATTTAAACTATTCTACTGAAAGTGCTAATATTTTTGTGAGCAACCATAAGATTCTCAAAAATGTATTGTGAGGCTACAGTGAGTTACATTTATTTCCCTAAACTTATTTATTAGTGAGACTCTGGGACCAAGCTTTTAGATGGCACGAATGGCCCTCATTTTCACTTTCGTCACTCATATTTACAATATATTAACTACAGCAGCATAACACCGATGGTCTTAGATCGGGCGTGAACGTAGCGAACGAAAAATCGTACGTTTTCCGTACGATTTCGATGTTACGATCGTACTCGCATAAAATCAGTAAAAAATCGTACAAATACGATTTAAATCATACAAATGGCAGCCCTGTTGTCAATCAATAGTCAGTGTCATTCGTTCCTTTACTATTCTGAAAAACGGGACAATGTATATTATTATTAAAAAGAGAATATGTAGTACGCTCACAAATAAATTAAGCTACAATTAATTTATCTTGTAATTGTAGTTACTTCATTATTTTCACATTTTAAATATGCATAAAATTAGAAATTTAAATTGTCTCGCAAGTAAAATTTTACTAGTTAGCATGAAAAGGAACGGCGTGGAGGAATGGATTGCCTACCGATCTATCCTCGGTATCCAATCGGATACTCGCAAATTAATATTGGGACGTAGATTTTGGTCGATGGATAGTTTACGAAGATCTCGGATTGGTTGAAATCTCAGATTGTAGATCGGTTATTGGGACCGGCCGTTAATAGATCACATTTGACATCTGTCAGCTTAGCTTCATAGTGAAGCTCACTGACAGCTGCTGTCATTATTTCAATAAACCTTTCATTGAACATTAAACGCTATTCTTTAATAATAGCGTTCAATGTTGCGCAGTAATTATTTCAGATAAAAATAGACGTTTATTGAAATAATGACAGAAGCTGTCAGTGAAGCTTCACTATGAAGCTAAGCTGACAGATGTCAAATGTGATCTATTAAATTGGCCCTACTTAAAGTCTAAAGAACTGAAATTTGAACATAGGTTTATTTTGAAAATTAACTACATGCGAATACATGCAATTATTATTTTAATTTGAGAAACAAAAACAGGATCTCTTTTTTTAAATTCCCATATTATCTTTCGTCATGATCGAATTCCAACCGAAGGCTTTATTAATAGGTTGTTTTATTTTGCTTTCCTTTATTATAAATAGTTATCTCATTAAAATACTCGACATGTTTCGCGGCTTCACTTCAGCTTGGACCTTTAAATTTGTATAATATTTTTTTCCAAAAAAAAACCAACATAATATATGAAGTGTTTGTAAAACAGTCAACATCAAATAAGATCTGTAATAGAGATGTTTGTAAATGATGTAAATGACGTAAACAAGTGAGCGCGGAAGAGGCTGAATGTGAAATTGTGGCAATGTAAACAGCTCTTTGACGCAGCGTCAAAAAAGGACGCTGAATTAAATTCCAAATTACTCGGTCCTTTGAAGAGTTGCACCCTTTAGCAATTTCTTATGGAAAATTAAGGCCTTTCAGGTGAAAATTGCCACCCCGATGGTACCTAACTGAAATTTAATCACAGCTGATGGTTGTTCACGTTTCAAACGCGTATCGTGTGCCTACGTGTCGAGTTACTATCTCATTACTATCTCTTTAGAAGAGTTCTCGTCTCACATTTTACATTTACCGCTACTACAACTTTGTTAAAAAATTAAACTTATTACTTTATTTAATAATCATAATTAGAAGGTCACTTAAAAAGAAAATTAGTTTAAAGAACTTTATTAGTGACATGGCACTTTGTTTAGCAGTGATTAATTATAGCTCCTCTGTAACAGTGAAAACAGTACGAGTGCTATTGTATTTCTGTGAGTAAGGTATTCTAATATATATTACTTATCCCACTAAGGTAGACACGGCACTTTCAGCATATATTGTTAATAGCTACGATAGCTACATACCATCAAATAGTCACCATCCTGCCTGCCGATGTTAATTATAGAGGAAAAAACCTGGCTATAATTTGTATCAGTGGCCATCAATTGTGGTGAATCAAGATATAGCTGTTAAATAAGCTGTAAAATACACGGAGATATTATGTTTTTTATACTGTCGCACACATCGTGACAGTTGACTCACTGATCCCAAAACACATCAAATTGGGGTGGTTTTAAACTCTGCTATTTAAAGTTTTAAGAGTCTTGGAGACTAAGGTCGAAACGCCCTGTGAGCCGACTATCTGCTTCAGTCGGCATCCTAAGTGACTCCCGATCTTCCCTAGCGCTATTGAAGAATCGCACCACATACCACCTTCTGGTCTACTCAATAAAGAAAAACCTTAGAGAAATAAGAGCAGAGGGAAGGATAGTGCGATTGCGTTTTTTTCTGGGTTAGCTCTCACGTGAGAATATCGGGGAGCAAGAGGGCCGACCATTTGGCTAAGGAGGGGGGCGTTAAAGTATCCAGTTATGACAGATGCCCCTTATCTTACGTTAAACGTCTGGTCAGAAGAGAGACCGTCGCCGCATGAAGCGACATGTATAATAAAGGTGAGACAGCAGGGGGGATTAAAATGTTCCTACCTGATGCAGAAGCGGCTTATAGAGCTGTGGGGGAAATAAAGATGACGCAAACGCTAGTGCAGGTGTTCACTGATCACGGTGGGTTTTCAGCCTATATATACAAGTTAAAAAAGAAATCCAGTCCACACTGCCTTTGACAGCCTGGGGTACAAGTAACATCTACTGCCCCAGTGCCCCAGGTTTGCTTTGGCACGTCTGGAACTGGAAATAGAAATTAATGAAAAATCGGGTAAAGAATATATACATAAAATAATAATAAACGGGGAAAAAGTGTAAAATTTATAAATTTTTGTAACGAGATAGCTGAAACAGTAGTAACAGGACAACATTGTCACTACATTGTTAGGGTTTCAGGACAGTCCCCCTCCCCTTTTATTTAATGATTGGTTGAGATTAAAGAATTGGCTAAATAAATCTATATGTTGCATTATATACTCAATGTATAATAATATTAAAACTACAACAATATTGAAAAAAAATAATAATGAACGACTCGTGAGGGTGGATTAACGTTTGGGAAAAACAATAAAAAAAAACAGTGGACGTTTGTAAGCTGAAGAAGATGATGAGTCTTAGAGTGGAGTGGAGTGGATGGGCGTTGGGGTGGACGGCATGATTTTAAATCTTTATGAACATAATATTTTCTATCAATTAAAAATTTAAAAATAATTCCTTATTAATTTGAATATTTTTTTATCGACCATAAAATCCCTAAATTAAAAAAGGATTAAGCGCGCATTAATAAAACAGCAATCAGCGATGTTGATACAATCTCATAATCCCTTTAAGGGAATTATTCCATTAAAAATATCCAAATCACGTTATAGTGTGTCATTTGAACGTCAAAAAAGCGTGAGTGAGCAAGAATACTTTTACGGGGCGTAATTCTTTTAATATGCGAACGTTTTTAGGACTTTTATGTAGATCGTATCGAGTGTTTTACGAGTATTTCTTTTAATTCGAATCTTAAATTTAAATTCAGTTAATTAACTGTAATAAGTATTTTCTAAGTAAACAGAAATATGTGTAACAAAATTATTTTACAGCTGAAATACTTCATAGTAATAGAAACCTTCTTCGGCATTAACCGGAATTACCTCTTCGCCGACCCCAAAACTAGAATTATTTGCAACCTCATTCATTTCTCTACATTTTTGACATTTATTGGGATATTTATTCACGAATTACTCTCGGAAACCACGGAAAGCTTCAGTGCGAGAGCGTTTCAAGCAATTCTTCTGTCATCAATACTATACTTTTCTTTCGCGTGTAGGAAAAACAAAGAATCATTTAAAGCATTAAATAAGTTATACTCTAAATGTGACGTAGGAAAAATATATGCAGCGGAGACTGAACGCCGAGTCACTGTGGCGTCCGCTTTAATCATCAGCTCTGTCTTTTTAAATTTTTGTGGAACAATTTTTATATCCTTCCTGTCACCGGGTATGATAATTACCGTGTGCATAGCGTCTGCTTGCCGGGACGCCGAAATGACATTTCTTTCAATTCTAATCGAGAGTATTAATGTTATGCTGTGTAGAATAAAGGAATTTTATCCAAGGACTGGTTGCAAAATCTATAGCCATATTTTAATGGCTACATCACATTTTAATGCAGGTTTCAGAAATGAAGTGAGTTGTGCAAAAAATTATTTACTTTTATTACGTAGATCAATCGGAAAATGTCTGACAGTTCAATATTAAATTGGTTGTTTTCAAATAGTAATTGTATAAATTTGTAAATATAATAAATAGAAAAATTTATTCATAAAAACAAAACTCGCTTACATAATAAACCTGTCATGCCAGGAGTCTTCACTCTTCCCCCCCTAGGTGTGCTGGGACCTTGTCGCGGTGGGGGGGCTTAACCCTCGCCAATCCGGACGGTTGCAGGGGTCGGTGGGGTCACCGGCCTTCGCTTGGCTGACCGGATTGTCGCTGGGAAACTAAGAAAGCACACCCGTGAGGGCTCCGAGCGAGCTCCGAACATCGGAGCTCGTGGCGGAGCGTTTGCTGGGAGGCTCCAACGGTCAGTTGGAGCTTCGCCGGTCACCGCTCGCTGGGCCGAGAATCCGTACTCGGCTCATGCGGGTGTGGGCCGGTGAGAGACGGCACCCCCGGTCCTTGTTCGTCGGACCGAGGTATGGGTCTCGGTTTTGCGCATGAGGACCGGCGCGGGTCGCAGCGGGCGGATTCTCTCGGATGGCTCTGTCGCTCAGTGGTAGTCGGGCAACGCACGCGAAGACGGAGCTTTACGGCAGGGAAGGACCGTCTGGCAGAGTACCGCAATCGTGGCCTTGTGGGGGGTGGTGAAGACCCGGTTAGGGCCACCGGCCTAGTAACCGCCCTTCGCAGTCGTCCGGAAGAGTGAACACCCGGCCTCGTCACCCGGCCTAGTAACTCTTCCGCGACGACAACACGAGGTGGAGTCCGTCTCTCGGGCTGCCGCGATTGCTGTGGAAATGTCAGATGGAAACCCCCTTTGGGCCGCCCACCCTTAATGCCGTAAAGATGAGCGGCCACATGAGCAGGGGTTATTCAAGAGTTTCAGGTGGAAGCGGCCTCCGACTCTGTGGTAGGTTGTGCCGCAGAGAAGAGGTAATGGGGTGCTTCAGAGGTGAAGCCCCTCGCTGACTGCCCGCTGCGAGAGGTGAGAATGGGCGGCTCGTGGCGCTTCGCCCGGGGGCGGTGGACATGGGGTTGTCCGCCGTCATCACAACACCGGGCAACGATGGAAGACGTGCTGTGTGTTTCCGGCACGTCTCTCCACGGCGCGGAGATCAAACTCCGCGCCTAGTCGAGGTGGAGACCTCAAGTGCGCGGGCCTCGTCTGGCGGGGGAGGCAGATGCATGTTTTCCACGATCCCTTACCCCCCCGCCCATAGACGGCGCGAGGAAGCACCGTGGGTTTTTAGTGGGTAGAAGTCCCACATACCCCACCGATGTCCCCATGATCGGTGGGGATCTGGCTCGCAGATTTTCCCACGCAAAAAA
This sequence comes from Bembecia ichneumoniformis, assembly GCA_910589475.2. Taxonomy (NCBI): domain Eukaryota; kingdom Metazoa; phylum Arthropoda; class Insecta; order Lepidoptera; family Sesiidae; genus Bembecia; species Bembecia ichneumoniformis. The sequence goes on along the minus strand of OU342537.1, from coordinate 597,229 downwards.
AAAAAAAAAAAAAAAAGGAGTCTTCACTCTTCCATAAAAGCTAATACTCTCTTAATCAATATAACACTGTCAAAATCAAACAATAGAATTTTAATTTTGTAATTTCCCGTGCTTGTGTATGCGATGTGTTCGTGAGTGTGTTTGTTTGTGCGTATTAATTATTAGTCATTGCTTTACTTTTATTATATAAGTTCCTCCACATCGACATAGTTTTTCCAATCCGTGATAATTTTTTTACATTCGAAGTACACTTTGTCGTGTTTAGAAATTTCTTTATTAACTTTATTATATAAAAATAATTACATGAAGCCTTTTTTCAGACTTATTGCATAAATAAATCTAAATAATACTAATATACATAATAAATATTGCTACAATATTTACTATTTATATACGCACTATATGCGTATGTTCCTATGTAATAATATTGATCATTCAAATGGTACAGTAACGAGAATATTTATTTACATGAAATGGCTAACGATATTTCGGTGTCGGTAATAAAACTGAGCGGTCGAGCTATTTAATTTACAAATAATCCTTATCATTTCTTGTCTGTGTCTATGTAACCAGACCGCTACCTACCCTAGCCCCCACAGCCTACCCTAGCCCCCACAGCCTACCCGCTGTAAATCCACCGTTCAGACCATTGCAGCCACTACTGCTATTCTAAAAACCTGTCTTTCTCAATGCTTCTCGGTTCTACAAGCCATGTGACCAGCTTACTTTTACTTCAGCTTGCTAATTCTATGAGCTTATGAGCTATGACGAAGATTTTGGTTTACTTATAAATTTTCTAAGAAAATTCAGCTTCTCTCAACGATTTATGGAGAGAGATATATTCGGGGTTACTCTGCAAGAATGTAGCAGGAGGAATGGGGAGATCCGGCGGATTATAGGTTGAAGTGGCAATGGTTATTGAATGGAGACCACGGATCAACAAACCCAGTGTCTTAAATACCCATAAGAAGGACAGAGGTAGGTCCTCTGTCCTTCTTATGGGTATTTAAGACAAGGAATGAGGGACGGCGCTGGAAGCAGGCTGCTTCTGAGCGATCTTACTGGAAAATTATGGGGGAGGTTTATGTTCAACAGTGGACGTCCTACGAATGAGATGATGCAGATGATGATTGAACAGTATTATCAGTCTAATGTAATTAGGAGGTACATCTCTATGCTGAAAGTCATTACTACCAACATAATTACAATGATTAAAAACTTATAATTTTCGGACAAGTAAAAGGACTCTGTAATTTCCTGATATTTTTAAATTTAATATATAATCCACTAACAATATGTATTTCAGATAATGACAGTTTTGGTATTAACTTTATTTAATACACTTGCCTACGCCGTTTTTCTCCTTATATTGGATTCTGATATGGTACGTATTATAATTTTTCATGATTTACAATATAACTCGTTCCACTAAAACAATATCCCTTTTTTGTTACCTATTTCTACCTGTTTTTCATTATTATTATTATTATTTGGAGATTTATTTTAACACTAGATATGCCCGCGATTTCATACGCGTTGTAAACGGAATAGCGCGTAACTTTTTGGTATTGTTGTTACGGGAAGCTTGCTACAATACATCAATGAAAACCAAATGAAAATGAAATCATAATTACCTCACCAGCCTAAGCTGCACCCTACTTAATATGACTAATCATATAGATCTGAGGTCAACTTAAATTGGAAAACAGAAAATCACCTAAAATTACTATTTTTAACTTCATATAAACTTTAAATCGTCATCGTTTTACAGATGACAATACATAAGTAGTTGACTAAAGTTGCGGCCAATTCAACCGAAGAGTTATTTTATTGCATTTTTATCGACAAAATGTCGACGTAATTATTTAAATTTACATAACTTTTTTGTTTGTAAACCGATTGGAATAAAACAAACACTAAATGTTACGGAAAGGTTGCTGTAATACATCAGTGGAAACCGCATTCAAATCGGTTAAGCCGTTTCTGAGATTAGCGCGAACAAACGCACAGAAAAACAGATGAAAATTCTAAAAACTCCTTTTTTCACTTCGGTAACATAAGTACCTACAACGTGTATAAATTGTTTTTTTTTAAATATTTTATCGTTTACGATTTTATTATATGTATAGATATAGATTAAATAAAAGGCCCAGCCTGAGCAATTTAATATGATAATTAAATAACATACCTATTTAATAATATCTATTTAATATGATGATCATATAGATCTGAGAGGTCAACTTACATTGGAAGACACAAAATAACCGAAACTGCCCATTTTTAACTTTATATAAACTTTCAATCATCATCGTTTTACAGATATATATAGTTAACTAAAGTTTCAGTCAATTAAACCAAAGAGTTATTTTATTGCATTTTTGTCGAAAAAATGTTGGACAATCACGTCCAAAAATTATCCACTTTAAATTTATATAATTTTCAACGATTTTTAACACCCGTCGTCCCGATGACTCTTACTTATCTATACATTGACAGAACGTAATAAAACTCTTTTCAGATCGACAAAATGGTTGCCTATTTAATATGGGATGAAATAAAATCAATGTACTTCATATGGACTTTGTGTAAGTCTGCCGCGGACACACAAGTTATCTGTGAAAATCTAGCTTTCCATTTGACTCAGAAGTTGACTGTAGACGAAGAACTTTCAAACAGTGAGTATATTGTTGTAGAGTAATATAAAAAGAGAGTAATATAAATATTATTAACACTTGTTGGTTAGAGGCTAGCGCCCCTGTGATGGGATTTATTTTATTTTATTCTGAACAAAAACCCTACAAAAATACAGCAGCAAATAATACACAAGAGATACAGTATCACCAATCACATTGCTTCATTATGTACCTAAATTTTGTTAAAATAAATTTGATTCTACTCGTAAAGAGTTAGGATGTGTGTATGACTATTTGTCCTTCGGCGTATTCACGACATTGCGCTTGAAGGCTGCTCTCGATAAGTGGAAAATGTCCAAATCTATAAACTTGTCATTGGATTAAGGTCGTAAATAGTTCGAGATAGCGGGATATGGAACATTTTTATCCTTCTTCCATGCCTGGGCCCGGCCTGAAGCCGCAACATTTCAGACAGCAGTTTTGGACAGTTATTAGTCCCAGAACATATGTCGTGGAGGACTGACCTTGGAGGACAGTGCGTCTGTCCTCCAAGGTCATCATTGTATGACCTTAGCAAGAATCATCATAGTTTAAGGGAATGTAATGGGAACGGCGATTAAGCCATCTCACAAACCTTTTCTGTATGCGCTCTATGTGATTCCTGTAATACGTAACATACTGTGGGTTACAAATCGGACTACCAAATAGGTGTTGTATAGCAACTTCGCGCAGGACAAGTCAGTAAAATTATTACTACCCCGAGACACAAAACCCCAGTTCTTAAAAACCCTGCCCACAATATTATCCAGATGATAATTAAAAGTAAGTTTTGTGTCCAGTGTTATGCCAAGGTCCCTCACCACGCATTTTTTGGAAATGCACGTGTTGCTTATTTTATAAGTGTAATCATAGGGCTTATGCTTTCTTAGGAAGGTGATATGTGCGCACTTCGATACGTTGACAATAATTCTGTTAAGGGATTCACTGAGGCAAATGACATTTACTATAGAACTCGCTGGCGGCGGAGACAATTCAACAGAGGCTCTAGCATGAGTTTACGATACTACACCAATACTACACTCGCTAGCGAGAACGTAAAACTTTTGTATGGAAAATCGTGAACTGTCAATGTCAAATTGACAATTTTCCATATAAATGTTTTACGCTCTCGCTAGCGAGTGTAGTATCGTAAACTCATGCTAGAGCTACAGGCCTAGAAATTGTGTTTTTTTGTTTTTACCATTAGAACAACGCGCAATAAGCCGTTTTCGAGAGAATTTTCAATAAAGGTCAAATTCTTCTTGTGTTCTAACTTTTTTTGTGAAGTTTCTATTAAGTACTTTAACGAAAATTCTAATCAATACAATTGGTTCTTCACATGTTTAAGTGTAATATATATATTTTTCAAAGTAATTGTCTTGTCTATTTCTTGTAACATCTTCATTAAACAATGGATATTTTTAGTATTTAGCGTTTGTCTCCCCCTTAAAAAGACAATGGGTCCCTGACACCCCTTACGCACTATTTTACGTTGCTACTTTTACTATTTTTCTCTTCTAAAATCTGCGATATAATTATGTAATTTGCAATAAAAACAATAAATGAATGAATTCATTGATTACAGGAAATACAAGCGAATGCTATTCCTCTCCCTATCGCAAAAAAATAATTATTTATGTATATTTTTTTCTTTCAGACATGAAATCTGAAGAGTATAAAATATTAAAACGTTTTCTTCTGAGCGTTATGACGGATAGACCTCGGTTCTTTGCCGGGTCCATTTTGACGGTGGATTTGAATATACCTCTGCGTCTGGTCGACGCTATTGCCAACTATATGATACTCATCTTACAGGTACTGCTTATGTTTAAAGCTTAGATGTAAAAGTTGCAAACATCACCAGCGCCACTTTGAAAAGAAACAAAAAAGGCATATCGATGGCCCCATCGAATAAACGTGCAAATCTTCAATAACACTTACCTCAATAGTAGATAAGTACATACAATGTATTATAAAATCAAAGGTAAAAAAAGTATCCTTAGACTAGTATATTAACTTTTAAAAAATTATAACCGACTTTCAAGAAATTAATAGAAAACCATTTAATTTTTCTACTCTTACGAAATTCGTGAGACTAGGTAACAGTCATGATCATTACACGTTTATTCCTGTAATAATGTACAACTTGAATACGTGTAAATGAAATTTTTCTTTTTAAGTCAGCTATAACCATTTAAGTACCTGCTTGATCACATTACATTATTCTGCTATTTGATGATTCAAAGATAGAATGAATTTAAATTGTGTGTTAAAATATTGATTATATGTGGAATAATAAGTAAATTACTGGATTAATTATTTAATTTTACACGAATAAACATGTAAGAAGAAATAACCCAAATTAAAAAAACGAAATAGAAGCGTCATCTGTTTTAAAATGTTCCGTCATATTGTGCGCTCCGAGGCCTAAAAATATGCAATAATAGCATACACTGTTATTCATGTAATATGGAAATATATTATTTTCGAAATTAGAATAGTTTGAGTGAATAAATTAATAAAAAAAGTTAAAGGGTTGTAGGATAGGCTAAGGAAACCAATAACCAATATTAATTTTAATTAATTAATTAAAACCCAATAGTATAGCAAAAATCAATTAAGTCTAAGTCTAATACAACAAAAACAACAACCACGTTAATCACAGGTATAACATTTCATCTTTGTTAAATTTACTTTAAAAAAAATGCTTAATACAATAACCATCACTTAATTATTGCAAGTAATTATTACAATAAATCAATAATTACAAAAATTACAAAAATTACAGTTGTCAATATTAAAATTATACAATCTGAGTAACATATATTATCATTAATTTAAAATTATAAATTATTAAGGACATAAACTCTGGCTACGTTCGCTCGGTAAGACAATAAGGTGTATTTTGCATGACAAAGAGTGTCAACGATGATAAGAAATCCAACCGAAAACGTAACATTCAATGAGGATATTGTACATTTTAAGATATTCTTAAACTGTGAAGCAATATTGTACCTGACATCCACTCTAATTTCACTTTGTCTTTTCCAGATTTATGTCACTTATAAATTAAACTAGAGAGACTTTGCTTTCACTTGAGATTTAATGGGTAAGAGGAGGCGGGTCTATTTTCTTCGTCACTACAGCACTATACAAGCATTTAATAGCGTCCTAGCATTGAATTTTATCTAAGTATGTAAGTCCAAATAAGAAAATATTTAAATAAATATTATAAATAAAAGTGAATTGTGGACAGAAAATATTATATAATGAAATTTTCTTGATAGAATAAAATCTCATTTTTATCGTTTTTTGTTTTATTTTCAAAATGACACATATTACAAACCTAAAAATATATCAGTGATCTCACTTCACAGATTATCTAAGCCTTTGTGAATTAATTTTTCATTTGACATTTAATATTTAATACTTTTAGCACTTATCACATTTTTATTCCGCGAAATGCGCTATCTTCCGTCTCATTTCATGCCTACTTCAATGTGCATTGTTTCTCATGATCAGTCACAATCGCTCCACTGAGACGGGAAGACTAAGTTTCTGTGCGCAAGAATATTTAGACGTAATTTTTTAGTAAGACTTGTTTGTGAGTAGATTATTATAAGTGTGTTGTGTATAGACTACTCATAAATTGTTTCATAATATTTTAACAGGATTGTTTAAATATATGGCTAATAAAAGGAACTCTGTTGTGTTGGTATCGGGTCCATTCAATTATGGGGCCACGCGGGTGAAATTAGAATTCTTTTTGCTTTGTACGCCCCCTTAAACTTAATCTCCATTAATATACATTCTTAAACATATTTCGCTTACATTCGGAGCATTATGGAATACGCCTCACCTATATGGTCTCCATCATATGTTACCTATATTGCTCAGTTGGAATCTGTTCAGCGGCGCTTTACTAGAAGTCTAAATTACCGTTTCAAAAGAAATTTGATTACGCGAATAGACTTATCTCTTTCGGTCCGCTCTCTCTAGAAGACTGGTTGCAGACTTGAAGTTTCTAGTCGATGTGGTCAACTCTTCAATAGATTGCCCATATCTAAACTTGCGTGCAAGTGCGGCTCATACAAGGCGGAAATATCTTTTTGACGTTGGCAATGCGCGTAGTAACCATGCCAGGAGCTCTGATGTTATTTGTAGAATCGTGTGAATGTGCTTGATAGTTTGCAAGTGACTTTGTTTCCTCCACTGAGCGGTACAAAACACACAACACACACACAGCACACACACTCACTCTCGTACACATGCGTTTATATGTATTTATGTAGGTATATCTACGTACATTAGTTAGTAGGTAGGCACACTGTATTTATTATTACTATTATTTAGAAGTGGTAGGGCACACTGCGTCATTTGAGCAGCCCGTCTGGCGGCAGTAAACACCCCTTACAGAAGACCGCCGTGAAATAACAGCACGTGTGCTGTTGTGTTTCGGTGAGTGAGTAAGGGATGCCAGAGCCCATTTTCCTATTCCCTCCTAATCACTTGTTGTTATTAACTACTCTAGTCGGCAGCGCACTTGCAGCAGCTGTGGCGTTGCTTGTGTTATAGGCGACGGTAGCCACCCACCATCAAGTGGACCATCAGCCTATCTACCGATCTTAACATAAAAAATATATGTATATTGTACTTGTATGTAAAATCTTATATTATTATAGCATTATTTTCTTTTTGTACTTATAAATTGTAATTTGTCAGATCTAGTAATAGGCTTCGTAAAAAATTAATTTTATTTAAAATGTAGATATTTGAATTTTTTTTGTATGTTGTTAAGATTGCTATTCAATAAATAAACAAATATATTGTTTTGGGAATCACACTCTAGATTTGCAATCATGTTTACTAGTTTTTTTGTGTAGTTTAATGTCCTTAATTTTAAATGATGATCGTTTCATATAAATGTCGCCTACTAACATTGTGAGGCTAGTGCTATTAGCACCTAATGAGGTATAAGTAGTGATTGAAAGGCGAGTTACAATTTCACAATGTATTAACACGACTGACACAGGTTTACCCGCCAGAACTCTGGACTGCATATTATCCTACTTGTAATGCGCACATTTTCTTTTATGTCAGGTCGGCAGACAGGCTGACGGTCCACTTGATGGTAGGTGGCTACCGTTGCCTACAAGCAACGCCAAAGCTGCTGCAAGTGCGCTGCCAACTGCAGTAGGATTAAGGATAGGGGATTAGGAGTGGATAGGGAAATGGGCCCTGGCATCCCTCACTCACTCACCGAAACACAACAGCATACGTGCTGTTATTTCACGGTGGTCTTCTGTAAGGCATTGTGTTATATTCTGCACATTGGAGTAATCTGTCGCTACAAACATAAGCAATCGTAGGTGCTGCCTATACTCTATCGATCTTAGTAGGATAAAGGATAAGGGATCAGGAGGGAATAGCAAAATTGACTCTGGCATCCCTTACTCATTCAGCGAATCACAACAGCATGAAAATTTATGATTTTTTAAATATATTTTAAAATTTTATCAATACGCGATTAATACGGATAGAGTGACAGTTTATTTTTATTTATTCGGTTTGAACGCCTATGATTTATACCATGTTGTTAAAGTAACAACTGTTCTACTACAAAGATAAATTTAATATTTCTTATAGTTGGCTACTTCTGGAGAATTACATTGGAATTCTAAAACTCTCTTTGATCAAACTGGTGACTACGAGGCTGGATTATACAAAGTCACCTACGCTCAATTTATTTTGTAACAATAACTTCTAAGTTATTTTAGCGTAAATATAGAGTTGTATATAAAATTTTATACAATCTTAGTCAATAGATGACGCAAATAAATAATTTTGCACAAAATATTCTTTGTCATGTGTCTTAATTTTATTTTAAACTACCCTTTGCTCTTTATCTTAGGTGTTAAAGCATTTATTCAAACTATATATTTTTGTCAGGCGTTGAATTTCTATTTATATTTTTAGATGATCTCTCGGGAACTGTTCTCTATGTCCTTTGTCCCTATGTCCTCCAGAAAAGTGCAAAATTCCATGGTGAACGGTTGAGTTAAGAAATGAAATCGTAACAAACCAACTTAATTCCGCATTTATTATTTTATATATAGTTAAAATTAATATGTTAACTATATGTCAATAATATTGACAATCGTTTTTATATTATTTTTATAAACTCACACATTATATTTATGATTAAGTGTTTTTGTTTTTTGTTTTTTTGTCGTCTATTGAATGTAAAAATGAAATAATTTTTAAAGCCTCGCCTCTGTAAGAGCGAATGAGCGAATGGTGTAGGATTATGGGTTGGCATTAAAAGATTACTGCTGAGCATTTTTCTTCATTCCAAGTAATATATTATTCGAAGTGACGTCACAACCTTTAGCCATTTGTCATAGCGACATGCGAGCTCCCGTCAGTCAATGCCGCTAAGAAAGCTCTCTCTTCGGGGGCTTGAACAATTATGACGCAATTGTTTAAGCTGATAAAGCGAGTTATTATCGAGTGCATACTTCTATTTATTCTACAACAAATTATTCTCTTTTGACGATTATACTGGTGTGAATAAGACTCTGTAATTATAAAATTACCCCATTTATATACAATATTTACATAGTAGGCGTATAGTAGGTGTATCGAAGACGGGTGCCTGTTGGTTAACACAGCAAAACCTAATAGTAGAATGTAGGTTTTCTCGGCCGGTATCCATATGAGTTGTGGGTTTCCGAGATGATGGCCCAGGTCTGTTGGAAATTCTTCCTAAGCTCCAACAGACCTGGGCCATCATCCCGGAAACCCACAACTCACAGCAAAACCTGTCTTAAGCATCGCTGTTATTATGTGCCTGCTATTTTTTTTTTTTTTCAAAACACGCGATAGCGGTTATAGTTTTTAATAATATATAACACTGTTCTGATTTTTTAGGATGTTGTTAGGATAGATACCAATAGTCTAAAACCAAATTTTCAGACTTTTTTCAGTTTTTGCCTTATAATTTCTAAAAAGTGCATTCTACGGAAAAATTATCTCATATACACTTTTAGAGAAGATAATTGCCCATCAGGGGAATCTTTGGGCTCATGAAAGTTATTGGGAATCTTATGTGCTATATGCTATGCGATCTTTAATTCAAGTGACTCTTGACGTAGTTGGAGTATATTGAAATTATCATCATGTTACGAATATTCAATTTTGAACTTTGTCTCCATAGCCGCAAGGTTGCCGTGTACGATTGTAAACTTTTAATTAACATCGTTTGAAGGAACTTTACCGGTACCCATTACTAGGAACTAATTCTATTTCAAAAGGGGGAAATGAGTACGGGCGAGCTATTAAATCAGCTGTCAAAGGTATACCTGAGTGCAAAAATGACAGACGGGCTTCAACTTAATTGCAATTTACGCCAAAGCTAAATTGAATCTAAAAATCCAATGACTGGATAGATGTAATATGTTTATATTAAAACGTGTTTCACTAGTACTATTTAATATTAATAGTACTGATTTCGTACAAAATATTATATCCGAAGCCTGAGGTAAAATATTATTTTTAGACGATAAGCAATTTTTAGACGATAAGCAATTCTCTCCTCTGTACGGGGGTATTTAAAAAATACAGATTATAAGTATGATATAATCTCTCCCTTTTTCTACATGACGAGACATAGTTCTCCCAAGGTGTACAATCTCTCCTGTCTTCAATAAAATGTTTTTGAAAATATTCATAATGAGAAATTGCCAAATAAATAAAATGTTAATGCAGCTACGACAGGTATTGTTGAGTTTTTAAAGTTTTCGCTCCTTGAGTCAGTATGTCATTGTAAAAATATGCAAATTTTTATATGATAAAACGTAGCGGGCAAGCTGACGTTCCATTTCATAGTAGGTGACTTGTCATTTACAGTCTTTATTGTATGTATAACAATATATTATGTCTCAATGCTAAACACAGACCTCTCTTTAGTATGAGGAGGTATGATTGCATTCTTAGTTCTGCGGTGTCGCTGCAACTCTTTTAGATTTACCCAGGTCTATTCGCGACAATAGCTCCTTCTTTACCCCTTAGATTATTCTATATTCTAATCGCCTAATAGGCCTAGCTTGTGCTTCACACTATTAAATAAAAATCCATAACCTACTTACACGCGCTTTTGCAGGGGTCGAGCTGTTTCTCAGCGAAATTGTTTACTCTTTGTCCGGTTGTGGCTTTATCCACAGATCCCCACTAATGGCACACGACTAAGGTAGCACCAAAGTGCATGACCGCTTTCGGAGGTCATCCAGCCAGCGTCTCTTCAACATGCTCTGCAAGCAATATATTTCGTCCACAGTGCTAATTCTAAAAAAGCAACGTAGCTAAAAAAGTATATGCTCGTTACGGATTCTGTCTCGCAGGGAACCTCGAGCATAGAACACTGAGTGACCTTCAGATCTCATCAGGCCAACAGTAAGAGTAATAAAGGTCGCCCGAAAGGCTGACGGTATACTTGACCCCGAGTATCTCCGGTAATCTATTAGATAACACAAGCAACGCCACAGATGCTGCAAGTGCGATGCTGACCATAGTAGGAATAAAGATAAGGGATTGGGAAAGGATACACAACACAACAGCACACATGCTGTTATATTACGGTGGTCTTGAGTAAGTGGGTGGTTACTACCGCCAGAGGGGCTACCTAAATGACTATGAAACGCAATGCCCTGCTACTACTTGCCACATACAAACCAGAGCCAGAATCGAAACCGGGACCCGGGTCCCGGCCCGGTTTCGATTCTCGACTATAATGAGCTCGTCAATTTAGGTATAGGCACAATTCCCGCACAGAGTTCAGAGTGCCAATTACATAATTTTCCGAACGCTTCTGTGAGTCCAAAAGTTCAACCGACGAATGGGTTGCGTTGGATTCGTCAGTTCAACTCTGTATCGAATTTGAATACGTCAAGTTGTACGTCAACATAAGTAAACATCACTAAGGTGTTTTAAAAAATGTTCCTATATGCTGCTAAGCTATTTCAAGATGAATAGTAAAAGCGAGTAATAAGAATTTTGTCAGAACGAAGATATTTTAATATTCGAGTGAGAGGGGACCGTCTCACTCCTGACACGAAATCTCACACAAAATGGCTTTTTTAAAAGAGGAAATGGCTCGTTAGAAGTGGTAGGTTGCGTCATTTCAATATACCGAGAGATGACGCCCTGAGGTGACAGTCCTTCTCCAAATTAACCCTTGATTGCTCTGGAAAAATTGAAAGGAAAGAATTGTGTGGATATCTCTAGTTAATGGTGACTCAGTTATTTCTGTCATACTTTTGTCTGTTATCTGTATTGGTTCATTTTCATTATATTTTAGGCTAAATACAATTACTTCAAACCTGAAAATAGTTTCATGCCTACTATGTGAATGTGAAACTATGTCTTCAATTATATTTCTAGTAAGAGCATCGGTGGCGCAGTGGGAAAGGCGCAGCCTATCATGTCGAGAGGTCCGAGTTCGATCCCTTTGACTGCTTTCAAAGGGCGAAGGAAAACATCGTGAGTAGGTACCTCTGCATACACCAAAGCAGAAATTCTAAAGCGCATGTGAAGTTCTTAAAATTCCGTAGGGCTTATGGGGTTATGGTTATGGCCTGCGTGGTGAACTATAAGCCCATACGCCCTTATTGAGAGGGTAGGCCTGTGTCCCTGCAGTGGGAACATAATATAATGGGCCAGACATATAATAGACATATTATAATAAGATAATGATATACGTATATTTATTGAATATAATAATTAATAGATGCATTTATGATAATTAAGTATGTTTATGAGAGAATGTCCTTGCATGTCTGATATGTGCATTCGTCATATTATAGGTATAAAACTAAGTAGGTATAGGGCAACAGGATGTATGTACAATAAACATTATGTAATAAATAAACAAATATTTATACATTAAAATAACACTTTACATTAAATTAAACTTTAAATACAAAAGATAAATTATTTTAGAGCATTTTATGTCTGTCAACTTACTTGTCTAAGTATAGATATTAAGGTTACTTTTAACTGGTCCTTGATAAGTACAAATTTAAGTTTATCCCAAAATTAAAAAATGTAAAAATCCATAGTAACCTTTCGGAATCCATTAAAGCAATTTCTGCATTTATAAATGAGTGCTTGATGGCCACTCCTTTGTTTTCATTTCGCTTCAGTTAACTCCAATTAACGCGAGGAAAAGTTGCATTTACTTTAACAACATTTAACACTTTCGAATTAACAAGATTTTCACACTTTTTTTAATATTCCGTAAGGTACACACGTACACAGTCATGTTATACCACTGTGGATTTCTTTAAATATAAAACTAGATCTGAAGGTCCTCTTGATGGTAGGCGACTGCTGTCGCTAATTAACAAGTGTCACGGCACATGTCCTGTAAGCGTGCTGCCTTATGGTATTTTTAAGGATAAGTTATATTGAGACTCTAAATTATTTCATTGATTTAGAATCTCACTTTTAGAACATTAGTTAGGTAGGTATCTACCTAAATCTAAATGACACTTAATGCATTACAGTGAAGCTCCTTGGTTGCTTATTAAAGGCCAGCCGTGTCCCGCAGCTTATCCCACAAACTACCTCAAACATTTCTTGGTGATCCTTCAAACGGTGTTGCCGTTCAGCGATTTCATATTTATACTCAACTAGCGACCCGCCCCCGGCTTCGCCCGGCGTGCAATTTTTATATATAAGAACATTCCCCGTTTATCCCTCCTTCCATTAGTGAAAACCTAATTAAAATCGGTCTACCCGTTCGCGCGTGATGCCGTGACCAAGGGAAATGGGGATTCATTTTTATATATAGAGACTAGCGACCCGCCCCCGGCTTCGCCCGGCGTGCAATTTTTATATATAAGAACATTCCCCGTTTTATCCCTCTTTCCATTGGCGAAAACCAAATTAAAATCGGTCTACCCGTTCACGCGTGATGCCGTGACCAAGGGATATGGGGATTCATATATATATATATATATATATAAGATAAGCAATTCTTCAATATAAAAGTCTAAAATAAGCTATTGCAGACTCTTATCTCTTCGAATTCGACGTTTTTCTCATACTTTTATTTCAAAATATTATCAATGTACCTACGTCAATTGTGAACATTGTGTTGAAATATTGTGATTTCGTATTATGGCACTCGTCAGTAATGTACCTTTGCATAGTGAAAGAATTTTTAAAAGAGGGTGAGTAGTTTCGGAGACTAAACCTAAAACAGTGAAACTAATCATTTTAAACTAAATGATGAGAGAACACAGATTATATATATGTTATCCATATAATGTAGGTACCGTTCAATAAATGGTCATTGGTAGACTTAGTTCTCCAAAATCTGTCTTTCTTATTTTCGCTCTTCTTTTTAAAATATTTATGATGAGATGTTCTCCAACAGTGTTTGTTAAGTTGACATTTAATTACAAATATACGAATACTTTTAATGTAACTTTTTTGTGGTCAATTCCCAGTTCTTCAGCTATGTCGTAACTACTGTTATGCCGATCTTGCTTCACTTTTTCAAAAATGCGCCTAAAAAAGTTACCAGAGTGAGGTGCATCTTTGTGCTACTCTTACTGACACAGCCTTAGGTCCATAAACGTCACAATTTTTTTCGCCGCTTGCATTGCATTTTTCATTTTTTTGTAAAGAAATTTTAAAATTTATAGAATTTCTTCATTAGATTCACTCATTTTGACAGAAAGAAAAACAAGTGAAATATAGCCGGAAGCAACATTTTACTAATTTGTTTCTTTTTTGAAATGTAACCTTTTTAATGCCATCAAAACCAGCCAGATACAAATACCCAAAGAGATTTTATTACAAGTTTAACATACTATATGCGAAAAGACTTTTTCCCCGACCTAATAAATGTATCCTGCCCACTGCCACTTCAACTTACTAATCCGCCGGGTTATGTCTGCAGTTCGCCTACGAATCTCCTCATTCCTGAACGATCCTGCAGTGAAACCCCGAGTATAGTCTTCTCTATAGTTCGTTGAGCTTTCTTACCAGGCCCATATTTAGAGACCACGTTTCAGCGCCATACGTCATCACTGGTAACACACATTGGTCGTAAACTTTTGTTTAAAGACACTGAGGAGTTTTGGACGAGATGTCTCGGAGCTTCCTGAAAGCTGCCCATCCTCGAAGTTTGGTTTTCCTAATTGGCCTGTTTACTCAAGTATTGATTAAAAAGTTCATTGTATGTTTTTTTCTCAAACGACAACTACTTATATACTTACCAACATTTTAGAACTTACCTGGTTACTTTGTAGTCAGCACTCACAATGTGGACCGCGTAGAATTTCAATATTCACACTGCGTTTCGCAGTCACTTGGGCGGCCCGTCTGGCGGCAAAAACCACCCCCCTCACTGTGAAATAACAGCACGTGTGCTGTTGTGTTTCGGTGAGTGAGTAAGGGATGCTAGAGCCCATTTCCCTATTCCCTCATAATCCCTTATCCTTAATCCTATTGTAGTCGGCAGCGCACTTGCAGCAGCTTTGGCGTTGCTAGTGTTATAGGCGACGGTAGCCACCTACCATCAAGTGGACCGTCAGCCTGTCTGCCGATCTTAAAATAAAAAAAATATCCCATTAAAAAATGAAACTCACATTATTTATTTATTTATTTATTAAACATTCACAATCATCGTTACGATATCACTATAAATAAAATCAGTCGGATTTCTTAACGCCATAAGATTTTTTATAACAAACAACAACGTTTAATATAATAGTTCATGTTAGGGAACAAATCTCACTTAATTGCAAATTCTGAAATTAATTTTGTATAAAAGTTTATTATGACATATATATATATTTTGAATTTTTATTAGAATTTATTGTGCTTGAGCCTAAAGGAGTTTAGACAATAGTTATTGTGCGTGATAGCGTGATTGGTCACTGTTATTATTTCAAAGCGTGGAATAACAGCACTTATGCTGTTAATGTTTTCGTAATAAACTGCCATACTTTCCTCTGTATGATTATTATGACAAATACATATTAAGTTCATATTAAAGAAAGAAAGGTAATATACTACCTTTCTTTCTTTAAGGTAACCGTAGAACATAATTCGCGATCACGCTATGACACAGATAGTTTTGGTTATTCATATTCAAACATCAGGATAATTCGGAGATGAATAATATTAGTCGTTCAAAAGTCAAAAATCTGCAATATTTACAATAACTTCTGTCAAATAATTAAATATATGTACATTTAAAAACACCATTTTGTATATACGATAAGTAATTTTAATATTAGTGTATTGATTATTTTATTTGCTTAATTATATGTAATTTGTTGTAACAATATACAACGCAAAATATGCTATGAACTTATTGCAATTAGGTGCACTTTTAAATTGCAAGTTTTAAGTTAGTTACAGACAATTGTAATTTATTCGCAACTTACTTTGCAAAAAAATATTCCACAATTTTACACAAACAATAGGCATGATAACGGTATTAAAGAATCAAAGAATAAATGGTTTTGGAGAAAAAATATATATTGAAAGGAGTCTAAAAAATTACTCATTTTTTGTATTAAAATTGAGATTAATAAGATTTTCAATAAAATAGAAGTATAAATAACTGTAATCGGCCATGTTAACTGAAACACCAATCAGAGCGAATGACGTCACGCCCGGGTAAGTGCCATCGTGTTGCTTGACTTTGCTTTGACAGGATGAAAAATCTGATGAGATATCGGTGACGTCACGGTTCATCAGACGCGACGCCATGACATCTAAGAGCGTTTTCGCGCGTAATTCAAAATAGATTTAAAAAACATTGAATAATTCGCGTTGAAATTTAGTTTTTTGCTGAAATATTGTTTTTTTTTTTCGGATATGGTAGATGTGTATCTACATTATGGAAGGGACTTTCAAAATCGTCATCAGGCCTATTAAATGTATGTATACCTACCCTCTTTTACATACGTGTGAGCTGAAATTACAACGATCACTTAACATTCAGAAATTGAATCGTAAATATTATTTTAAATCGACATGCGAATAAATATTACCATAATGGTTTGTTCTCGCTCAATTCGGAATAACAATTGATCAATGAGATAAAGTCTAATCAAAAAGATGAAGTTATTTGGGAAAAAATAAACTCCAATAGTGAGCTATAGTTTTATAGTAAGTATACTATACCGTGCATCATACCATGATAGGCATTGATTTCGAACAACAGCCCGTTGGATACTCATCCAACGCTTAAGGTGCTTGCCTTAATGCTCTGTTCTAGGGTTCCCGGGTTCGATTTCCGGCAAGTTCAACTTTGACAAATGTACTTTTCAAATTTGGCTCTGGTCTGGAGCTGGAAAGTAGTGGCAGGGCACACTGCGTTTCGCAGTCATTTGGGCAGCCTGTCTGGCGGCAGTAACCACCACCTTACAGAAGACCACCGTAAAATAACAGCACGTGTGCTGTTGTGTTTCGGTGAGTGAGTAAGAGATAACAGAGCCTATTTTCCTATCCCCTCCTAATCCCTTATCCTTAATATGATCCTACTGTAGTCGGTAGTGCACTTGCAGCAGCTTTGGCGTTGCTTGTGTTATAGGCGACGGTAGCCACATACCATCAAGTAAACCGTCAACCTGTCTGCCGATGTTAACAATAAAAAAAACATAGAGACAAAATTGTACAGATGGAGAACACTGAGTTTTTTTGAAATTAATTTTTTTTCGTATAATAATATACATTATGCATTGCAAATTTATTCAATATAATCAAAATAAATCTCGAATATGAAATAGAAAAACAATAATTGGAGCGAAGGCAGTGGAAAGAGGGCGATTTATTGAATTTGTGAACATATGCGTGATAAGTTCCACGTGGCCTTCTTATTATTCAGCGGGCTTCCAACTTTCGTAGTCACGCACTTCAACTAAATTATATTATTGGGAATAATAAAAGAAACACACTCCAAAACAATGCAATAGAAACGTTAGGAATTTATGCTCAAAAAAAGGATTGGACTTATTTAGCAAAGCGACAGAAATGACTCTTTTAACTTTTCCCCGCAGTTTGCTTTTACTAAATACTGTATATTACATTATAATGTTACCTTGAATTCATCTACAGTTATGTTACATTGTTTAAAAATCGCTTTTCCATATATAAATTAATCAAAATTAATTCAATTGTAATAGGGAATATGCATTTATTTTTTTTAATTTTCATACCATAGGTTATATCGTTATATAACCGTAAAAAAAAATTTTAAAATTTAAAATTAACAAACAGCTACGGGCACTTTAAACGCCCGCCCTATTGGCGCGCTTGTCATGACGTCACAGTATACATTAACAATCAATTATTAAAAATCACAAACATCTACACGCCTGTTGACATTTCATAGACTTTGACGTCACATTCGAACCGTTTCAAGTATTTTGAATTTCCCACAATTTTTTGCACTTTTCGAATTATTCGAAAAAGACATTATATTAAAAAAATATTTACATGGACATAATTCTAAAGAAAATATGTTGACAAAAAAAAATTAAGCATTTTTTTGAATTAGACGCATATTCCCTATTGTATAAAGCAGTGGCGTAGCTTGTCCTAGATGGACCCTGTATTAAATGTTGAAGGGCCCTTATTCCTGACTGTGACCAAGCCCAGATGGGGAGTAAAGATTTTTTACAAAAGAAACAAAAAATCTCTCATGTTTTTATAGTCGCCGTCACGAGAAGCTGTAAGTGTAAATGTAATTCAAGGGTTCACAACATTTGGATCGAATAATAATTATATGTAATACAACAATTAACCAAAACGACACGACAAAAATAACGAGCAACCCCATGCGCATTTTAATCTTGAATGACGTATGAGTAGGACTCATTGACGTATATATTACTAGCGTAAGGCCAACAACGTCACCAGCGCATTGGCCCTAAAATCTCAGTTTAGGGCCAGCTGACGCCAGTCGTCGTCCCTCGTCCGCGCTAGATTGTGGTTGAGAGAAGTTTTGTACTAAATTGTTATGAAAATGCCTAGTTGCGTAGTAAAAGGCTTCAAAAACTGTGATACGAAGGTTAAAAATGAACAGGGAATATCGTATCATCAGTAAGTAATCTTGTTACATGTTAAATAATTAATTATAACACATTTCATTCTACAGTCAAAAGGGCGGCCACGTGCCGCACGCGAATTAAAATAAACCTAACCTTGTATTGACGTCAATCTTGTATATTTAGTGCAGTGTAAGTCTATAAGAAGTAAGTTTGTGTAAAATGTTCCATTGGGCGTATCCTTACTTTTAAAATCATTGGTAGGACTCTTTAAAATTGCGGACCAAATGTTTACTACGTTCGCTTCTTTATAACCCAATCAAATTAAATTGCTTGCGAGAGTCGAAGTATACGCTATACAGATACATTCCTTGATAATTGGCCGTGTGGCAACTTTGTTTGTTTCAGCTTCTCGTGACGGCGACTATAGACGCAATGCGTTTAGATTACAAACGGTATACTCATAGACCGTATATAACTGGGTAATTTTTCTAACTAGTATGTTTTAAATCCACTAAACTCTATAAAAAATTAGATTGTGGACAACATTTTACAAATTTTTCTTACACACGTCGGGACCTATGTAACCATATGGGCCCCATATAATTAATACAGCGGTAGCTACGCCTCTGTGAACCACAAAATACCACAAATTTAATAGAATGAGCACTATATATTCCTGAACAACTTCGATATTTATATCACTCATTAAATTATGCACAATTGTAATTAAAAGTCGGATATAATATGTTGAACATATAAAAATAGTGAAATGCCCTTAGCAACGGCTACAACTACATTCGCCTAACTTATTTCTCGCGTCGGCGGTTACACAAAGCCACTTTATACTGAATCCCGTTTCGTAGCCTCAATGAAATCCATTCAATTCTGTAATTGATACAAACACACAAACGTGGAAAGATAGCAATTTCATTCCCGTTCATCAAATATCAATTATTTATTTACAATTAACTTGTGATAGTAATTACTAATTAACAATACTGGGTTTAATCAATTGGGCGGACATACGGAGGTATAGCAATGCATCATTGTTGCGATATAAATTTTAATCTATTTATAAAATACTTAATTTCTGACAAATTACATAAAAATTATACTATGCAGAATGAATTTGTAATCGCCTTCCAAATTTTTATAGTGTAATCCTTGATGAATTTAAAAGAATATAAGGTCTGAAAATCACGAGGGTTTTTTTTTAATAATGAAAATTTGACCTAATTTTTTTTCTTTACTGTGTTCTTCAGATGATGCTTAAAAATGCTTAACGCTGAAAAACTTTGAAAAAAAAATTTAAATCACAAGTGGACAGGTTCATTTTTAAAATATGAGATAATGATAGATGAAGTATATCCTACCAAAAAATGGTACTACACAATTTATTATAAGTAATGTTAATTGATTTTTCCAATAATAATATTGTAGCAAAGTAGAGGGATCGAGGATTTAGGCCGAAGCTAACATACCCGCACAGGGCTACGTCAAGTATTTTCAATTAACTAGAAAGAGAAAACTGATCCTCAGAAGGTCACTCCTCTTGCCATTGTTATGCCTCTTATGCCCAGCGTATTCGCTGCTAGATTCTATCGTCCAGTTTTTTCAGTTAACGAGCCGAGAAATAATTTTTACAATGTCTATAATTTCTTTAGTCTTCAAACGAAGTTTACACTTTCTTTGCGATGACCTTGAAAAATATAATAAAAAAAAAACACCTTTACTGAAAATACCTCAACTGAATGTTTCACTGTTTTTGAACACGTCTTTACATAAATTTACTTTCGGTTAGATGCTGTGTTAATGGTATAAAAAGTGGCACCTTGAAATAAGGCTTTAAATTTGTAGTATGCCTTGTTTCATAATATTTTTTAATATTATGACACTAGTATCAAACAATAGTACAAACTCTTCAGGACTTTTTCTGAGAATCTAAAGACGTTCATTTACAAGCAAGTAGGTAAGCACTGATGCAGGCAACGATGCCTCTTGGCTCAATTTTGTATGCTATATTTGGATAATTCAAATTTGGTCCAAGTTTGCAGTGAATTAAAAGAAAAATTACTAGAACTTTCAGCATTTTAATGCGTTTCATTATTCTACTAAAAAAAAAACACATAAAATTACATGCGGTAAAAAGTATAAACATATTTTGTAATACCTACATTTCATTCACCATTCATCTCGGCTGGACATTGAACTCCCCACAACTCTCTTATAAGACCGATTACAAGAAGCCTGGACCGTTTGTCCAACTTACCTATGAGTGCACGTCCTACGCTGCGTTTGTCAGTCCGGAGCCTCCAACCTTCCGACCCCAGCGGCCATCAGCTCTCCATAATATGTATATGTCACTTCAACTTCAAGTTAAAAATCAAGTTTCAAATTGATTACTGTGCAAAAATACAATATTATGTTCTAAGGTAAACAAACTTTCATTAGATAATAATGAAAACATTTTATGAACACATTATAGATTGTTTTAAATGGGGGATTGATAACGTGAAATAAGTTACTACTTATAAATTAAAAGGTTACATTTAGAGATACTTAACTGAAAACAGATTTAATAAGCTGAATTTAAAATTAGGTACACTAACTTAATTTTATTTTAAGATTAATTCATTTATTTCTCTCAAACACTCGTTTTTTTTTATTATATCTACCTAATATATTATTTTACAATTACTTTGTCATTGTAAATAATTAATTAAAATTCAAATAAAACGATTATCCTAACAAAATTTAACTAAATACAATTATTGATATCTATCTATTTATTTATAAATGGATTTACCTTCTCTCCTAATTTATTTACAGAATCAATTTAGAGACATCATCTATGAGTAATACTCCATATAAAATCTCATTGCATAACTCTTATATCTAATTTAAATTAATTCTAATTTTTAACTTAAAACTAATGCAAGTATACACTCCCAAAAATAAGGCTATTAAAAGGAAAAAAAACATAATTTAAAACTTTATGCAGTTAGTATATTGACTTCATTGGTTGTTTATTGTTATATACATTTAAATAATAAAATAAACCTTACGAAATATACGTTTGCAAATTAAGCCCTAATTGGGATCTAAATCTTACTATTAGATTTCCATGAAACTTAACACATTCATGGGATTATCTGACAGTTAAGTATGTACTCTTGGGAAATTTCACATACATATATACTCTGTCAAATAGATACGGCCAAAGATGTCTAAGATGTCTAAAAGTTAGTTAAAATCTCGTCGTTTTTATAGACCACATTTCACATATACTCTGACGATCTACTTTTGTGCCAATGTCCAAACAACTTATATAACAAACTTTAATTGATCTCTGAAACGTTCATAATACATACATCATTAGTGTAACTGTCTTTTTAGACCAATTTCACATTCTGATATCAAATGTGACTGATTAGTATTAGGTATTGGGTACATAAACGCACAACAAGGTTGTGTCACTTGTCACTTTTTAACACTAGTAAACTGCCTTCTTTTATTTTATAAAGAAAATATTCAAAAGCAATCAACGGTGTTATCTAAAATAGATAAATGTCAGTCAGATGTAAAAAGATACAGTCTATACATTAAAACTGTACATTTTTTTAATTATAAATTTGTCTCTTTTTTTTTTCAAAATTACTGTTTCTTTACTTCTACAGTAGTATTATTTGTTACTTTTTAATTTATTAACCAAAATGATACAATGCCTAATTTAAAAATGTATTCGAAAATAATCTTATATATAAAAATGAATCCCCATTTCTCCTGGTCACGGCATCACGCGTGAATGGGTAAACCGATTTTAATTCGGTTTTCGCTGATGGAAAGAGGGATAAACGGGGAATGTTTCAGGGTATATAAAAATTGCACGCCGGGCGAAGCCGGGGGCGGGCCGCTAGTTTTAGAATAAAACAGACGACAGCAAGATAGTCGTTATTGATAAAATTCGTAAATGTTGACAATTTACTTGCAACGATGCGCTTATGTCAAATGCATATACATCATATCACATGCAAACACCCTATATAACCGAGTTATAACTGTACACTTAGGCTAAAGTATAACAAATATAATGGAGATATATATTTATATGCAGCTCTCCCTAACCCTCCTCGACGTGGTGACAACTTCAGGTCGAAACCTGGCTGCGTTGATTTCCGCACTGCGAGCAGTCACGCCCCGGTTCACTACGGATATGCTCTGCGATGACTACAATAGAAAAACAACTCTAGCTTTACATTCAAAAGGTATATTTCAAAGTGTGAAAACGAAAGAAAAAATAGTATTGAATAATTTGTTTTTTAAACTGTTTTCAATGTGTACGAGTAGCTACAGTACCCTTGAATTGCTGACAGAAGTTTTTTTCAATCGAATTAATTTCACTTCAAACATCAAACTATTCGTTTTCAACACCAAAGGCAGCAAGCAGGAGACTGTCCACTGGATATGGATACCGTGTAAAACATTTCAGGTCAAACACAATAAAATTGAATTTAAGCTTTTTCTGCAAGGAACCCGCAAAAAAAATAGCAGTTGTTCTTTTCATGTATCTACATTGTTTATTAATAAAAACATTTAATGAACTAGCCGAGCAAACAACTTCGTGCGCTTGGTATTCGGTAGCATGTAACTTTTTTTGTTTGTAAACTGATTAGAATGAAACAATCACTAAATTTTACGGGAAGCTTGCTACAATACACCAGTGAAAACAGCATTCAAAATTGCCGTTTCTAAGATTAGGGTGCCCAAACGCACAAACAGATTTTAAAAACTATTTTTTCACCTCTGTAACATAAGTACAACGTGTACAAATTGTTTTTTTGAAAAAATATTTAATGTACACGGCTCGTTTACGATTTTATTATATGCATAGATAGATAGATATTATAATATACATTCAATGTCAATCCGCTTTATTTTTTCAGCAACATCGTTGCCATCGTTGCTATAAAAGAATTACTTATTTTAAGTTACTATGTTTCTTTAATTTAATACAATACAATTTAAGTCAATACAAATAAAGCCGAGCCCGCAGGATGAGTTCTTAGGGTGCTTGCCTTAACGCTCTGTCTCAAGGGTCTCAGATTCGATTCCCAGCAGGGCCAACTCTGGAAATGAACTTTTCAAGGTTGACTCTGGCCTGGATGTGAAAAGTAGTGCACATTACGTTTCGCGGTCATTTGGGCAACACATATGACGGCATCTGTTTCGGTGAGTGAGTAAGGGATGCCAGAGCCCATTATCCTGTTCCTTCCCGATCCCTTATCCTTAATCCTATTGTAGTCGGCAGCGCACTTGCAGCAGCTTTGGCGTTGCTTGTGTTATAGGCGACGGTAGCCACCTACCATCGAGTGGACCGTCAGCCTGTCTGTCAATCTAAACATAAGAAAAAAATGCATAGAATGATGTCAGAAAAAATAACATGATTGATATATCTTCTCTGAGGTAAAACTAGGCGTAGGCATCAAGTGGAACAACTCATCGGAACACTCTCCAGCCATAACTGTATGAGCACAAAAAAGGCGACAATTTATATGTGTTTGCAGGTACTTCGATGTTGGAAACATATTTGTTTTAGTTTAGTTAGTCTATGTTTGCATAGGACATAAGGATACACTCACTTCACTATTGGGCAGGATGTGATGAACGCCGTATATCCTGTGGGCGTCGATTTCGGTTCTGTATTGCGGCGTAGGTAACTTACTGTACTCGACCACCGGCTTCTTGTCTGAAATACGTAATACTCTTGTACAATTTGTACAAATACATACTTTGAATTACTAAAACGTAATTCTTAAATAACATGTGATTCCTTATTAAAAATTGCAATCGAAATTTGAATATCTCAATGTATCAAAAATATAAAAAAATGACATTAAGTTATGAGACAAGTTATAAGTAGTGGCAGGGCATACTGCTTTTCGTACTCATTTTCGCAGCCCAGTAGGCCATCTGGCGGCAGTAACCACCCCCTTATAGAAGACCACCGTGAAATAACAGTACGTGTGCTGTCGTGTTTCGGTGAGTGAAGTAAGGGATGCCAGAGCCCATTTCCCTATTCCCGCCTAATCCCTTATCCATAATCCTACTTTTTTTTTTTATGTTATGTCGACAGACAGGCTGACGGTCCATTTGATGGTAGGTGGCTACCGTCGCCTATAACACAAGCAACGCTACAGGTGCTGCAAGTGCGCTGCCGACTACAGTAGGATTAACTGTACTTGGATTAACTACTACTGTAGTTGGCAGCGCATTTGCAGCAGCTTTGTGTTATAGGCGACGGTAGCCACCTACCATCAAGTGGACCCTCAGCCTGTCTGCCGAGCTTAACATAAAAAAGACAGCTTATTTAAGTAATTAAAAGAAATCTTGTAAATATAATTAGAGACTACCTATTCAACAAATTGATTCTGTCGATCTTTGAAAGTCACTAGCAATTAAAACTAAATTTATGTTGGGTGGAATCTCTTACTAAAATTAGTACCGTCAAAACTATAGCTGGACCTCAACAGATATATTTTGCGATCGGTATGTCTATTACGCCAGTAAGAAATCTCACAAATACTCTCTTAGTTTAATAATTTGCTGACAGGCACGTATCCAGACTTTTGGTTCGGGGGGGACAAACATTGAAACAACCATGTGAACTGTGTAAAAATCGCTGTAATCACTGTACTTTACTCTAATTTTTCTGAAAAATCTTTCACAGGTTTTTAGAGAAATCAAGAAACTACTCTTTTCCATCGCAGCTATGAATGTTGTGTTCTGTTTGTGCAGGATAGCTCTCTCAATGTAATGACAATAGGTTTGAGTAACTCACAAAATACATTTATAGAGTCGTGACGTTCTATAAATCTAGTGTCACACATGCCGACCACTCTTTTTTTCTTACTTTCTGAATGAATGACATCTATCGTTTTTTTTTTTCAGTCAGATTTCGGGGAGGGATAAATCCCAACTATCCCCCCCTCTGTATACGTGCTTGTTTGCTGACAATAATAAAAGATAAAATTATAAAGTATAGTTTCAGGGCACACTGCGTGTCATTTGGGCAGCTCGTCTGACGGCAGCAACGAGCACATAACCCATAGAGAACTAATATGAGCCACCCATTGAACTATATGTTAACACTAGAACAGCAAATCACAACAATAAGTTGGTACCGTGATGGACGGTTTGTTATCATAGAGTAAAAAAATCAGATGAGCCATCCTAATGACGCGATTATTTCTACCTTTTGTTATCCTGGTTAAACAACATCCTATTAATTTCTTACGAACGGGTTACTATTAGTTTCCTGTAACTAATTCTAAATGATTCAATACTTTCTTATAAGCGCTCCGAAACTGTAAAACATTAGAGTTGTTATTATTACCTCCGTGTCTCCTTAACAACAAAAAACAACTCTAAGTGATCCTGACTTAGCCGGTAACTTGATATATATTTAAGTAATAATTTTTCTTCCACCAAAAGAGAATATAATTCAAAAGAGAATTTGAGGCTTTCTATGCACCAAGAAATCCAGTCTTACATTGTGACAACTTTTTTTTATGATTTTCAATATTACTCTTGGGTTTCAGTTTGGCATTCTAATGGTTCTTCTTAGTTTTACTTGAAAATACAATGTGACAATGCAATGTATAGTTTTTTTTTTTCTAAAAGTGTGAAAATCTTTTATTTTTATAATTTATAGGTCTTTTATATGCATAAAAGTGACAAGATTGTAAATTTAATACTTCAAAAAGATTATCCATATGGCGATGAAATCGACAGTTTCTCCAGAATTTTTAAATTGAGGTATTTTTATTTCTTATCGCAAAGCGTAAGCACTTTTGCAACACTCATGCTAAGCAGCTGAGTTGCTAATTTCACTTTCATCATTTGGTTGCGAAAGTAAGCCTATATATGTGACGAGAGGACAACTTATTTGCAAAACTTAAACCCTGACTTTGTTGTAATTTATTTAAATTAAAAACCAATTACCATCTTATTTTTCGTTTGTCTTAATCGAATAAAAGTTTTTTGTTCTGGAAATGTGCAAATTCTGCAAATGTATTCCGGACAAGTTTTATAACATGGCACAAATCGACAAATATGAATACTTTTTCTAATGTACTAGTATGTGGAAAATATGTCTTTTTTTTATAATAATAATAATTTATTTGCCATGACCATGGGTATCGGTATCACATCGGTTTTTCAGCGGCCTGTAAATTTGCTGGACATCCATCAAAACAGATGTTGGGTACAAGCACCCAGATTTCATTACATTTGTTCAAGCCTTAGTATCGACACTTATACCTGCTGCTAAAAAATAAACTATCGAAATCTTCTAATTCTCAGTCATTGACACAAGCATAAATACGAGAACTTGCATTGCAAATTTTTCTTTTTGATTTCCTTCTGAACAGTCTCCAAAGTTCACAAATCCTAACAAAACCATTCTCTTTGTTTTCTTAAGGTCATTTCATCAAACAAAAGAGAACAAATAACAGAATTAGAAGTGGAATCGCATTTAAGTTTTAAGCTTCGGAAAGACTCAGTTGTGAATTCTGGTTCGGCATTGGGTTTTCTTACTTTAAGTAATGTATTACAAAACATTTCAACTATTACAGATTTTTTTCTATTCTTTCTCCTTGCCCCTATCGATTCCAAATTTATCTTTTAATTCCGCTGTTAAAGGTTTGGTTTTCTTTTTAAAGTGTTTATTCTGTCTTTGCAATATTTTTTGAGAATACTTATCTGTTTTGCTTTTGTTGTCTTTTTTAAATATTTTTTAAATTAATTTTTCGGGGTGTACCAAAACTGATTCGGAATCTGAGACTAGTACGTTAACTAAAGAAGTCGGGAACGCATGTATATCTTCAACAGTTTGTTCTGTAGAATTATCACAAGTAACCGCCGAATTTGCAAGGAACCGCCTTCCATTTTTAGTTATGTAAAAGTCATTAGCATTAAAGTGAACCACATATCTTTATTTCTATGATATTGCACAAACGTTATCCATTTTTCTCTTTTTACATGACACGGGCAAAGAAAACTGCAAAATTAATAATAGCATTACTAAATAGCTGTTGTAATATTTTTTTTATTACAACAAAAGTGGTTAAGCCCTGATATAGCCTAATTCATAATAAATATAAATTACTCTAATTCTCGCTCATTGGATCAAATACCATACTCGGCAGTAATGACAATGTATCTGCAAATTTACCCGTGAAAAGTTTTACCCGAAGTTTTACTGACATTTTTACGGATTACGCACGACGGCATAATTACTCCAGTATGCAATGCTTTAATCGTAACTACACAACAAAACAAAAATTATTTAATTGCAATAACCACTTAATTTAAACAACACGGAGTTTAAATTATTCAGTCGCCTATATTCTACCTACTCACAGTTCTGCAATGTTTAGTCTATTATAGCTTCTCCGTAATAAAAGTGTGATGGAGCTATTGTTTTGTCGCTCTTGACGGGCGAATACATTTTAATGTGCGACAATGAACTTGCCCACGACATTTTATTTTGCGTATATACGCAAATTAATATTAAGTTGAGTAAGTATTATTTTTTGTTATTAAGTACTTACCATAAAAATACTACACAATTATAAAATCACTCACGAGTTCAATAATTAATCGTTTTAAATACGAAATGAAGCAAAATTCTGTGAAAATGAGTTACGTGTGGTGGTCAAATCAACCGAACAATAGTTGGATAAAAATGGGGGGTGGGGGTAGGAGGGTGAAAATACTTTACGACCTATTCTCATACCTACCAAATACATATACAAAAAAGAATCATAAAAATCGGCCCAGCCGTTTCGGAGGGGTTTTGTTACTTACACTGTGACAGACATGAGAATTTTATATATTAGACTAGAGAATAACAATATTAGTACATATGTCGTAGACAAATAAGCCAACTTTGATATGCAAGTATAACAAATTTAGTTGTAAGTACGGGTGGTACAGTATCATTATAATTTCAAACATAGTAAGAGCTAAATCCGTTTATGCTAGACATGGTCTTTAATGTGCATTCAATTCTGCAACTAAGATTGAATGTGGAATTGAATGTGTGATTTTTATGTGGACGTAAAATTAAAATTATAAAAATTACTGTGATTAATAAAAAAAAAAATAACGATTTTATTCTTCTTACGACTTGTTTTTTTTTTCTGCAGTCTGTACAAGCGAAACTATTGTGGCGAGTTTACAACAATTTAAAATAAAATGTGACGTATTAACTTCATAAAAATAGAATCGTGGCGAGTTAACTTTGTGGAGAATTTACAATAGCCATATGAACATAGTGATGGTTTCGTAGAATCAATCTAGTAGGTACTACGTGGATATCGTTGGAGACATCCAATTCCAAAACACAACAGTGATTTTTCACTAATAAATATCAACTCTCACTCGCAAAGAAACAGTATTGCGACAGTGATAGATCAATTCGTATGAATTTTAAAACAGGTGGAATCACGATTCATCGGTTTTATTTTTTCAATTTATATTCCAATTAAGACGGCTCAAGACAAAATTGACATGTGGAGTGACGCGTACCTTTTCGTATTGCTTTCACTTCAGTAAAAGTCCTATTAAGTCATCTCATTCTAATCTTGTTAGTGTTGCAATCCAGTAATCATATTATGTATCGATATTTAGCAATAAAGTAAATTGTTACATATTTTACACAAACAATTTATAACGTAGAAAATAGTTTGTATTTTATTTAAGATTCGCGTAACGTCTTACTGCTGAACAGGTGGTGTACATAATTTATCGATAATTCCGTTAGTAATGCAATAAACTACTAACCCTTTGCGAAGGGAGTTGCATAAGACTAAGTATAAAATACCGTGAGATAAAACAGTGGCAAAAATAATGAACCATGACCGTTCAATGAATTTAAAAAGTTTAGGATAATAGATTAGAAACTTTTATTGATTTGTTTGTTTATTTTACGTTAGCTATAAATTTTACAAAATGGTACATCTATTTTATTCATAATATTTGACGTTTGACAATTAAAATATAAAACATTGTCTTTGATAAGTAAATTGTTACAATCGATATGATTTTGGTAATAACATTTATTACTCAATTTTACAATAATTTAACATTTAACAATATAATATTTAACAATCGATAATAATATCGATTTCGTCGGAACGCAGCGTTCGCCACAGTGATAGGAGGGAATTGTTTTCGAACTAAATGAACTACTTTTCTTCTCTATAGGCTAAGTGCTCGGTGGGCGGCATAACCACCCCCTTACTGAAATCCACTGTGAAATAACAGCATGTGTGCTGTTGTGTTTCGATGAGTGAATAAGGGATGTTATTTCGACGGTAGCCATCTATCATCAAGTGGACCGTCAGCCTGTCTGTCGACATTAACATACAAAAAAAACTACGCGGTTTTGTATTTTTCATTCACTTAACCAATATAATTATTGGTGAATAAATATCGCCTGAGTGGGACTTTGTTTCCTATAAGGTTCAGTAGTATTATTTTAACATCATTAAACTCACCATAATGACAAGGTATGATGTCAGGGTCGGTTTCCTCTATATCATTTCCTTCCTTAAGGTCGTACTGACTGCAGTAATCCAGCTTCGATGACGGGGAGTAATTCAGATCTTGCTTCGACAACGACTCCATACTGCGCTCCATATAAAGAGCACTTCTGTATATTTCAAAGGTAGAAAATGTTGCATGAATGTAAAAATTAAATTAAAATAAAACAGTTTTTATTCAAAGTTTTATTGATATGGTATTCAAAAATAACATATCAATAAAACTGTATTAAAAAAAATTGTTGTCTGTAAAGTCGGTTTAACCTCGGACGCATAGGCCAATCGAGTGGAAGAGAGATAGATGCGGCGCAAGCCGATCGTGCCTTTCGCTCGCTCGTGCCGCGCTCTCGCTCCGATCGTGCATCGGCTCGAGCGTAACGGGACAATGAGTCATCATTTTTCGTGCGCGCAGCCGGCGTTCATCCATTTATTAAACGTTGTCACGTAAAAAATATATGTAAAAGGTTGGCTTACGTTGACGGCATTTGCTTTTGGTGATCATGCCTCCTGGCGACGTGGCGTCGATACAAGGCCGTAATGACCCCGCACACGGCGGTGCACAGCAACGCAGCCACAGCCAGCAAAGCCATCAGCATCGGAGACAGAGGCAGCGAACTGTTCGCACCTGTGCAATGGTTTTTACATTCGACTGATGATCGTTAGTCCAGTGGTTGTAGGGACCCCGGCTGCAATCCTGGCATGTACATATTTTATTGGCATGCCATTGATGTGTTTTTCCTACATTAATAATGAACGATTAGCTACAAAAACTTCAAATGCCACTCCCAATCCTGGTCGGGTTATCTCCACTGAATTTTCTCAATGTCATGTGTGCTTTTTTAATATAATTAAGCTGATCAAAAGAGTATCGTGAGGAAGCTTAAGTCTTCAAATATTATATATGTGAAATTCTGCTTCTCATACAGACAGAACTCTGCCCAGCAGTGGGAATATTGGGATATATGGGCCGATATAGATGTCAAGATTTAATTTATTTTACTTTTCAATCTCTTTTACTATTATCCAAATTAAATCCCTCCCATTTCTGTTACAAAAAACTTTTATATTGTAACAATACACGTATTTCTATTTTCGCATATATTTTTCATATAATAGGCACGTCTGCGCTGGGCTTTAGTCTCGTTGCCGAATGTACATAAGTAATCCTCTTATGAATGCTAAATACTTCATATTAATTAATCTCTCCAAAAATATATATTTAAAATATTCATATGGTAACAATATAAAATTATTACAGAGAATGTGTCATTTACCATATTTTCGGCGTCGCCATTACTTGTGTTATAGGCGACGGTGTTATAGACCGTCAGCATGGCTGGCGCCATTTATTATGAAAAATCTATATTGATTAAATATTATTATTATTATTAAACTTTTTATTTGTACTAAGAACATATAAAAAAGAATAAAAAAAGAAAGAAAGAACAAGCAATAGTACAACGGGCGACCTTATCGCTTTATAACAATTTCTTCCAGGCAACCTTAGGGTTACAATCTATCTAGACTTACTAATGTATTTATCCGGTGGCCTCAATGCGACCGTGTACAGTGTGGTGATCTCACTCTTGCCCTTGGCATTGAGGGCATACAAATGCAGAGTGTAGCTGGACCTGCTCTCCAGGCCGTGGACTTCGAACGATGGAGTGTGGTTTGAAGATACATTTGCTCGGACCTAAGTTCAGAAGAAAAGTAGGCAATGTTTGAATTGTTGTAGTTCGTCTATATGCTACGAATTATAGATTGAAAACAATTATTTTTATTCGATTTTCTTAACGCTAGTTACTGCTCGCTGCTTTGTATGCGCGGAAGTCGTTATATCGATTTTCTTCTGGAACAGTTCAAAATATCAAGAATAACTTGCAAGAATCTCAGCTTTTATATAACTTGGCTAAAATCGCTACATTAAATTTCATTTTCACGTCTTAAAACGAAGTTCACAAGTGAGGACAGACAGACAGACAAACTCTTTATTACTCACACAACATAAATGAAAATATAAATACTACAAATAAGTGAGTACAGGCGGTCTTATCGCTAAGAGCGATCTCTTCCAGACAACCTCGTGGCAGAGGAGAAAACAAGAAAGAGAGAAAGAGGTAGAGTGCTAAAGAAACAAAATATAATCAATAATCTATATACTAAATTTTCAAATATAACAGAGAAGAAAAAAATACACATATACATAAATAAATAGATAAATACATAAGTATATATACAAAATAATATATATACATATAAAATACAAATACATATATAACACTTGAGATTAAAACAATAACAACTTGCTAACTAAGCTTGGGACAAGAGATAATTATGCAATTTATTTTTAAAGATAGACAGTGACTTAGAGTGCCGAATTTCAGGTGGCAACTTATTCCAAAGATGTGCGGCTTTAACAGTGTCCACATAACACTATAAAATATATTAAATTTTGCAACTAACGCCGGAAAAGCTGCAAAGTTTAAGGCTTGGAAATTACTTACCAATAGGGAAGGTAATTCAATAACTTCCATATTAAATATTTGCGGTAGACCTCCGTCGAAGCCTTCCGTGCATTCTACTTGCAGTCCATTAGAACTTTGATTTACAACCGAACAATTATGTAGGGGCATCGGGCGACCTGTAATAATAAAAGCTGTGTTTTGTCACCTTACTAATTCTAAATTCGAATATATTATTTTTAGACAGGATCTTCTTAGACTTTGGTTATTTAATTTAGACCTCTTCACCTGCAGCAACTAACTTGTAGACACACGGACTATCCTGTTTTCCAACTATATTAGTCGCCGAGCACGAGATAGTCCCGAAGTCCATGTCCGTCGTGGGAGTGTATCGTAGTGTCGATGTGAACTCGTTATTAGTGTATGAACTGGGAACAAAATATTCCAATTTTTACATCAAGATCTAACTTATAATAAAATCGTAAACGAGCCGTGTCTCTTCACATTAAATATTTTTTCAAAAAAAAAAAAAAACAATTTGTACACGTTGTACTTATGTTACAGAGGTGAAAAAAATAGTTTTTAGATTTTTTGTCTGTGCGATCTGTGCGATTGTGCACGCTAATCTCAGAAACGGCTTAACCGTTTTGAATGCGGTTTCCACTAATGTATTTTATCAAGCTTCCCGTAACATTTAGTGTTTGTTTTATTCCAATCGGTTACAAAAAAGTTACGCGCTATACCGAATACCTCGCGTACGAACTTGTTAGCTCAGCTAGTCAATAAATAAATCTAGTGTTAGTGAGTGATTTCGAAATAATATGCTAACAATTATATATATTATGCATTCAGGCAAACAGATTAGTTGTCTGTCCTTTATCTTAAATCTGTTAATCGGGACTCATTTCCGAAACGAAAGAACTGATTATGATTAAACTTTTATGGTTATACTGTGAATCATCTTCCAATAATTTCCGTCAGGTTCTGTTACATAAGAAGATGGAGATCATAAAGGGGTAGCTATTTTAAAAACCCCTTTGGTTATGATTAGAATTCAGTAATCTATCTTCACTAGATTACGCTTTAACTCGTCTAAGCGGAATGCCTGTCCGTCCACATAATATACCTATGTATGTCATTTATCTATACACAGTACAAGACTACTCAAGGGATTAACTTAAGTTGCCTCCATTACGATTACGAGTCAAATAATGACTGGATAATGACTAAAAAGAGAGAAGCTGTCCAAGTGTGAAGCATCACTTCACCCTATTTAAGATTTCCACTTTTTGGCCGCTGTTTGGGCTTTGGACTCGATAGAAGTAC
Source organism: Bembecia ichneumoniformis (assembly GCA_910589475.2). Lineage (NCBI taxonomy): Eukaryota > Metazoa > Arthropoda > Insecta > Lepidoptera > Sesiidae > Bembecia > Bembecia ichneumoniformis. The sequence goes on along the minus strand of OU342537.1, from coordinate 563,090 downwards.
CGAAGTTCCACAATATCATGGTAAGAAGCTTGAGATCATTGGCCACAGGTACGAATGCACATCAGAAAGTTGGAGTCAAGTCGAAAGGGTTTTTCGCAGATAAAAGCATAATAAAATTTTGGCAAAATAAGCCAAAATAAAGGAATAATAAGCACGGGAACAGCCCAGCCGGCGCACGGTGAGAAAGACATCGTTCGGCACGGCCGGGCGGCGTCACACTGTAATATTCATCATCCTTTAATCTACTTAAATAATGTGAGTCTCATTTTTCTCCGTATCTCCCTTCTCCCTAATTGAAATTTCAATTCCAATGTAATTCAGAAATTCAAAAGTAAAATTGTGAGTGGACCACGCTTCAATAAAAGTGTCACCGCGCCAAAGGAACCTCTCATATACGGTATACTTTTTATTTCCTATGAAAATGATGCGCGGCGTCGTCTCTCATTAGAATTACATGAGCTCATAACACATCTCAAACAGAGATGTCATCTCAAACGCTGACGACTCCTTTCCCATCCGTGGCAGAATTTTTGTTACAATCTCTTCAAACTAATTGAACGAAACTTTTGCTAGTTTTTCAACTAAACTAATTAAAAATTCTCAAGTTGTAGAATTGTGAACTCAAAAATGTTTTGCAGTGACAAAATTAATCAACTAATTATTTAAAAGATTTCAAAGAGATTACAGGTTTTGTTTACGCTTCGTTCCGCATTCCTAAAGATAGTAGAGTTTCTTGTGTTGTATTATAAAGGAAGATATCATATGAGTGTGAAAACTGAAACAGGGCAGTGACTTGGCTCATATTTATAACTTTTTGTCCAAACACAAACCGCCTCCCTATATTTGAGACTGTTAGTTCATCCTATGGTCGTATATTCACGTGAATCATTGAGTCGTTTAGGCCCCAGTAGTGTTCGCACGCTAACCGCAAATAAGTTTTAATAATGCAACCATTCTCTACGCATTGTAAATAAATATGAGTACCGCCACAACTGTTCCGGTTGTCTTGTTCCAAATGTCCATTTGGAGAGATTATTTCATGGACTGTCACGTCATTTTTTCACTACAGCTCTGACGGGAGAGAATTTTTTAATCTGTTATATCACTTGATCTAACTTCAATGTTAAGTCTTTTCCGTCTGCCAACATTGATTATAACCCCCCAGTTTAATAAGAGATGTCGCCTCTCTACTGGTTGTACAACGGTGAGTGCTCTGATGAGTCATCTCAGGCGTAGGACATTCACTCGTCAAAGCGTAGGACATCCCCTAATTTTCCTAATTTTCCAAGCCCCCCCCCCCCTAATTTTCCAAAAGGACCGATCAAAAGCAGCCTGGATCCACCGTCGACCAGAAGCCCTTATCAGGTCGTCTGTCCACCTTGTGTGTGGCCGTCCTAGAGAACCCTCCGGCCCCAGTGGCCCAAGGCTCTCCGTATTATTAATGCCAATTAATGATGCGGTGTTCATCCGCATTACTTGGATAAGGTGCTACTGCACACGGTTCGGATAGGTAGACACTATATCCCGAGAACGAATGGTGTTCGTCTAGCTACAATACGTGGTTCTTCAAGTATGCTGTATACAAATACTTCGGGTTGCATCTGCAACCCCCGTGGTATAACTTTAGGTGACGATAACCACAAACCATCAATCAGAGTTTATGCGGATGTGTGCATGTTTCACTCTTTCACGCAAAAACTATTAAACCGAATTAGATGAAACTTTAGTAGAGTAATAAAGCAGAAAAGGTATTTGTTTGAAGTTGTAGGATATTTACGATATTAAACGACAAGTTATACACTTTTGAAAACATTAGGGTGATTACGTAAACACATCATATTATACTTTCTATGAAATGGTGATGACAAAGTTTTAAAAATGGCGGTTTTCACAATTTCAGCGAACTCGCAAACAATTCGCTAAAATATTTTTAAATTTAATTGCAAACGACATTAAAGACAAAATATAATTACTCTAGTAATAGTCAATGGACTGACAAAAAATATATAGTGGAGTCCTAAATAACATTGTTGGAAGAGTCGCTAAGTTTTACCTAAGTTCAGATTCTAAGAATAACGGATTCATATGCCTCATAATACTAAAAAATTTTAGAAGTTACAGATCGGTCTTGAAATTAGGTCAAACAAGAAACTATCGAACTACGCTTGTTAGGTAATATATACTCCGTTAAACGCCCAAGGACCGAGTACTGGCTAAAACTTGTTTTCTCAGTGAAACTATGGCAGACCCAACTGCATTATCGACGCGCAATAGAAGCGGGAAAGATTGCTCAATTGTCTCTCAACTTTAGAGAAATTAGTAAACACGTTTGACATTTTTAATAAAAATCATAACTAAGAAAAAACATTTTGACTCTAATTATTAACTACAGAAAACCTAACAGTATGATATATTTAAAGGTATATAGACGCAATTTCATTCGCATGGACTTCATGACACACCTTCGTTGAATCTGGTAAGCACGGCATTGGTCCGTTTTTTGAACCCCAGTCAAATTGTGTAGGATCCACCCAGAGCGCAACTTTTTCACACTTAAATGTTTGCGCTGAATTGATTACGTTTGACTCATGCCTATGCCTAAGGATGCCCGAATCTCGTTGTAAGTCACGTGCCTGTCTGTTTCGATCATATGGATCATCGATTTTTTGTTGTTCACAACGGTCGCGCATTTTGAATTCTGCGAACCAGCTATAAATAGAAATCCTGCATGGTGCTTCATCGCCAAGAGCAGTTTAAAGCCAAGCGAAGCTCTATTGAGCTGTCAAATTACACTTAAAATCGGCAGAAAAACCATGAATTTTCACGAGTTAAATTCATGGTGATGTAAACACGCAATTTTTAAAATGACGCCACAATTTAAAAACAAATGACAATCAGATGAAACAAACAGTCAAATAGTTCCATTTTTAAATGTTGTAAATAGTTTTTAAATATGGCCACTTACATAAAGTAAGTGTGCTCTATGCCATATGAAATAGGTGAAAGAGTTTTTGAAATGAGATTGCGGTTTTTGAGTTTGTCCATTACAAACATACATATTATTAGTGTAGCCAAACCTTACATTTTATAAGGTTTGATAAAAAATCTACATAAAGAATAAGTTACTAGGAAAATTTAAATGCGTGTGTGCGTGGTACGACTCAGTGGAAGGATCAAGATAGATTTCATTTATTGTCTATGTAGTCTTAATTACACTAGTTTTTAAAAAAAATATTTTTGGTCGCAAGTAATATAAATCAGGGCAGCGCAATCTTCGATCTATTTGGCAATTGCTAAAGACGTCGTCGATGCAAAATATCTCCCTTTGTTTCAGAGCAAACACGGATCCCATTCACTTTTTAAAGCAATTAATTATAAAGGTCAATTTTTTTGCGCAATAAGGTATTTGAAAAGGGTAGGGAAAAGGGCTCAGGCATTCCTTACTCATTACCGGAACAAAACAGCACAGATGCTGTTATTTCACGGTAATTTTCTGTAAATAAAAGCTTGATTAAAAATTATTACTGACTAGCGACCCGCCCCCGGCTTCGCCCGGGGTGCAATTTTTATATATATGAACATTCCCCGTTCATCCCTTTTTCCATTAGTGAAAACCGAATCAAAATCGGTCTACCCGTTCACGCGTGATGCCGTGACCAAGGGAAATAGGGAAAGATAGGTAAATTAGCGTATGTACATTGTTACATATTTTGGACAAGGATTTTAGAAACCATCTCTTTTAAAGCGATTGTTATTACCATGTGAAAAAGATTCCCGTGTGGTCATGTGCATTTTAAAATGAGCAATACATCACCATGACGATATTAGGCTATTTATAGAAAATACTAGCTATTGCACGCGAGTTCATCCGCGTCTCTTTATAAAGTATTATTCATAGAAAATGGCGATTTTGTTTGGAGGGGGGGTGTAAAGGGGGAGATGGGGGAAGGGTGAGTAGGTTGCTTGTTGATAATGTAGCTTTCTATAGATGAAAGAATTTTTAAAATCGGTCCAGTAGTTTTTGAGTTTATTCATTAGTTCATTAGCTTAGAAGCATAGATTGAAGCACATAGTAGGTTCTTTTTGCTTCTCCACGAGGTATTAAAAATATTTATTATTTTAAAAAGTTTTCCAAGTTACTTTAAGTTTAACTTAGAAATGAATGGAGAAACGAGCAATTTAATTAATTTAGTCTGAGTATCCAAGCTGTCGAACAAAACTGTGTCAATATTAGATGAAATGTAGTTGACGTTCAGAGTTCAAAGTAGAAAGTCGATGGGTAGCTTAAAGTTAGAACAGTTCGCTGGCAAACAAGACTTTCGGGAAATTCGGCAAACACAAATACAGTCAGCAAAATAATTCATTAACTCACTAGTCTCGCTAAACCTTTTAACGAAATCCCAAACTTTATTATTTTCTTCCTACAGTCCCCCATTAACAAAGAAAATGGACCATTAGTAAAAAACATCAATAGAATCTATATGTTAGATATTTTGTGAAGAATTTCCTGCTTATCAGAAATTCCTGCTCAAAAAAAGTATATGCAATTCGGATGCATATTTTATGGCGAACAACTGCTAAGAGACGCCAAAGGCTCTTTTGGGCTTTTTACAATTACAATTTGTTATAAAGTATATAATCATAATCAACAAGCCCGTTGGATGAGTGGTTAGGGTGCTTGCCTTAACGCTCTGTTCTAGGGTTCCCGGGTTCGATTCCCGGCAGGGTCAACTTTGAAATATCAACTTTTCAAATTTGGCTCTGGTCTGGATTTGGAAAGTAGTGGCAGGGCACAACGCGTTTTCAAAGTCATCTTACAGAAGACCACCGTGAAATAACAGCACGTGTGCTGTTGTGTTTCGGTGAGTGAGTAAAGGATGCCAGAGCCCATTTCCCTATCCACTCCTAATCCTTTATCCTTAATCCTACTGCAGTCGGCAGCGCACTTGCAGCAGCTTTGGCGTTGCTTGTGTTATAGGCGACGGTAGCCACCTACCATCAAGTGGACCGTCTGCCTGTCTGTAAAAAACAAGCTCCAACAGCCCATATAATCATTATACGAGTTTATAAAAAACTTCTGTTTTACTATATTAATAATTCATTTTGTATAATGGTAAGGCTTAATACAATACATAATTTGAGACCTCATAATACATGTGTATACATAGGCATATTGTTTTTCATCAAAAATATTAAATATACAGAATATATAGAGAAGGTATTGGGACAATTTTCCTACAAAAATATTGATCCTGATCGTCATAATCAGGATGGCCATGGCGTAGTTAAATAGCGTTGTAAAGTTGACGATGGACTGAGCGATTTTGTACCACGTGGTTCTAAATGTCTTTCGTCTTGCCCGATCTTACAGTTGAAAATCTTTGTTCGAGATACAGCCAATTTATCCCTTATATTTTATGTTATATCTGGACAATCGTCCATCTTAATAAATAAATGACAGATCTATTGTATATATACAATTTTTATAAATCATTATCTTTTTTTATATATTAAGATCGGCAGACAGGCTGATGGTCCACTTAATGGTAGGTGGCTACCGTCGCCAATAACACAAACAACGCCACAGCTGCTGCAAGTGCGCTGCCGACCACAATAAGATTAAGGATAAAGGATTGGATAGGAAAATAGGTTCTGACATCCCTTACTCGCTCACCGAAACACAACAGCACACGTGTTGTTATTTCACGACGGTCTTCTGTAAAGGGGTGGTTACTGCCGCCAGACGGGCTGCCCAAATAACTGCGAAACGCAGTGTGCCCTGCCACTACTTTCTAGATCCAGGCCAGAGCCAAATATGAAATAGTTCATTTTTCAAAGTTGGCCCTGGAAATCGAACCAGGGAACCCTAGAACATAGTGTTAAAGCAAGCACCCTAACCACTCATCCATCGGGCTAATTTGTGTCTAGTAAAATCTCCGTCATGAGAAGGTCTTGTAAAGAAACTTTTGTATACTGTGTTTTTTATTTAGATGTAGCAAACTGACATTTCCCAGCTGTCAGTAAGCCATTGGTTTAGCTGTCAGTTTTCTACATCTAGATCACTCTAAGAACAATTCATCCCAAAGAAAAAGCTACAAAATTTGTATTATATATAATTTTACTGCTTTTTAGACAGGCTTTTTAGACAAAATGCAGTAAGGCCTATGTTCTTCCTAGGGAGGCAATCCTAACTCTTTATCAATTTTTATCAAATTCGACTTAGCCGTTTAAAGGTGAAAAGGTACCTAACAAATAAATAAACAAAGTAACACACTCCTCGTTCATAATATTAGCACAGATGTAAAATCTTATTATGGCGGGGTTTTACTATGTTTTATGCACGTAATCGAAAAGCTCTAAGATATGGTGAAAACGGCATCAATATCCGTCGCGTACTTCACAACAAATGAATCTCACCTCGGAGCTACTTCAGTCTGTTCCCCGGAGCTATTGAAAGTCCAACTGAAGCTGGTCGGTGATGGATTGGCATCCACCAGGCAGTGCAACTGCACCGTTTCCTGCTTCAGTGCTCCGTATACTTCGCCCTCTTCTGAAGTCTTACAGATGGGAGCGTCTGAGAATAATAGTAATATTAAAATAACAAAATTAAATTAAAAGTGTCTAAATTAATCCATTGTTTAAAGCGACTTTTTTTTATTTATTATTATTACTATTATTATTTTCTAGGAAAAAGTTAAAAAAATCTTTTTCTGGAACATCAACGTTTGCTTTACTTAATTATATATAATTAAGTAATTATATATTATATAATTAAGCAATTATATATTAATACGTGAAGGGAAAACTTTGGATCCCTTTTTAAGAAAATTGCGCAGACGGAGGAGTGTGAAAGGTATACTTAAAGTTTATATGGAGGAGTGGAGAAAGCTAGTATTCTTTATATTAGATTGCTTATGGTCTTTCGACCCCTGAGCGAATTCTAGTATAAATAATAACGCCTAGAAAAGAAGCTCACATCGAACTTGCAGCGAGACGGGGTTGCTGGTGGCGCTGCCTTCACTGTTGTGAGCGAGACAGCTATAGTCGCCTGCAGCCGTCCTGTTCACACTTTGCAGCACGAGGCTTTGGTCGCTGAGGATCACTCCGGAACTCGCGTTGTGAACGATCTCTTCACTCTACGACATTTAATTATTTTTAATACTATACAATACAGATAATAAAATGGTAAACGTGTCGTGTTTGTACACATTATACATGTTACCGAGGTCAAAAAAATAGTTTTTAAAATTTTTGTTTCTTTATCTGTGTGTCTGTGCGTTTGTGCACGATAATCTCGGAAACGGCTTAACCGATTTGAATGCGATTTTCACTGATGTATTGTGACAAGGTTTCCGTAACAATTAGTGTTTGTTTCATTCGAATCGGTTTATAAGCAAAAAAGTTACGCGCTATACCGAATACTGCGCGTACGAAATTGCGGGCTCAGCTAGTTTTTTAATATATTGCCTTTAATATATTGATTTTGGAATAAAAGTATAAAGTTTACAAACCTAATATGAATCAAACTAGAGTAACCTATGAATTAAATAAAACCTAATTTTTAAGTAAACTTAGTTTCTGCTGCCATCGAAGTGCTTATATATGAAGCAATTTAAAGCTCGTCTTATTTTAAAGAGGGGGTAATCATTAAAGGACGCACTTTTAAGTGTGAGGATAATAGCAAAATTAAATCTAAATATCTAGGACATAATTTAAAAATATATCAAATTCAATTTAATCCTCCCTTTAATATCGTGTACAAAGAGAAAACAAATAAATTAGCACAGTAAGCATTTTCTGAAAAATTATTTCATTTATAATTTCACTATCATCTATCCATAAATAAACAAAGAATAAGCATTTTAAGTTTTTTTGTTTGTTTGTTTACTATACGAGCTTAGTGTTACATATCAATAGAAAATAAAGATTTCGCTGGAAACTAGTAACTATTAGTAAACTTAAATAAAACTTGAAGACAATATTTAAAAGCTCACCCCTTTATACCAAGTCAATTTGTGCGATTTAGGATTAGCCTTGACGCTGCACTCAAAGTACACATCGTCTCCCTCTTTTATGTCGGTTGGGTTCAAGCTGGAACCCATTTTCAGAGTCACCACAGGAACATCTGCGAAAGAAAGTTTTTTTAACCATCTGCGTTCTTGCAATTACGACCTCCCAGAGATTAAGAAAGAGGCAACAAGACTTTTTGTACCTTCAAAAAATTGTCTAATTCAAGGTTTCACATTTCCCACTTTTGTCCTTTTTTTCAGCAAGTGTATGAGAAGAAAATATTCTGTGTTTCTTTAATCTATTTTACTTTTTGTATCTTTTTATTTTTAAATAACATATTATTTTATTTTTATACCTACTCCTGACATATTGAGTATTTTAAGACACTTAAAACTTGATTTTTAAGGTTTTTGAATGTAAATTTTTAGTCAATTATAAGTTTTTATTTTAGTACTTAATTTAGTAATAAGTTTTTCAAGTAAAGTAAAAACCGCAATAAATAAAAAGTAAACTATACGCATACAATAATTAATAATTATAATATTAGTAGATAGGTAGTCTAAATGCAAGTAGATACCTTTTATTCGTATCTAAAAACTTTATTTGGATCAGTATCCAAATAAAGTTTTTTTATTTTTTAATCTTTTATTTTATAATATGTACATATTTTTAAATATGTAGTAATGTTTGTTATAATATAGAAAAAAATGATTTTATTTATATTTTTTATTAGTTACTTCTAAAAAAATCCTAAAAATTGACACACAAAAAGCTTAGAATTGACTAGTTTTAGACGAAAAGAGTCTACAACTTGTGTTTAGTCTCTCACTTCGTGTATCTCTAGTAAATAGCTGCCACTTATTTTGCTTGTATCTTTATGTGACAGTAGCCACCATATAGCTAATATAAAAAAGAAGTCATGCTCTTAGCTTTATTAATCATTATTTCAAAATTGTGCACCCGAACGAAAAAAATTTAAAATATCTCGATCTTTTTTTTTTCTCTTTATTTAGGAAACAAACAGTCGTTATACATTTTCTTGTTAATATATAAATTAATACTAAAAGACTTAGAGTTCCATACACAGAACAAATATAAAATACAGAATTAAACGAAAATACAGATAGTACTGTAATTAAATTCTACTTACTAAATAAATATTCAAGGAGTTATTGAAAGTTTATTTCGCAGTTTAATCCTATAATTAGACAAACTGCTACAAAAAACATTCATATCCATAAAGTTATTGTATGTGTCGACGCTACGTCTGTAAAAGTTATTACTGGTGTAAATAGTTTTATATACAGGAACAGAGAATAGTTTTCGTGAGCGGGAGCCAGGTCTGGGTACTCTTAAAGCTATTTTTTCCAAAATTTGAGGGGAGTCAATGTAATTATTTAAGATTTTAAACAGAAACATCTGGTCGAGCATTATTCGCCGATTTGCAAGAGTAGTTAATGAGTGACGGATAAGAGAGCTCTCATAAGATACGTATTCGTAATTTCCACGGAAATCTAAAGATTTGATGAATTTAAAGAGGTGTTATTTAAACAACCAGAATATCAAATCACAAAGCAAAAGTTTATTTATAGAAACACTTTCGTAAGGAAGTAAATAAAATCTGTAAAAATTGTACTATCTATTTTTTATTAGAATACCTTTTAGCTACTTCTTCTGGGTCCCTTTTTCTTGAGGTTAAAATATTTATTCAATCTACAGTTAAATTATATTTTTATCAGGAGTTGAATTTTGTCCTTTTCTATGTCCCTGGCAACGTGTACGCAAAATTTCATCATGATCGGTTGAGTAGTTGTGAAAGCGCAACAAACAGACTGGGCAACTGAGCTCTCTACATCCGGCCCCCGCTAGGGGCACCCGAATAAAAGCCTTTACAACAACAACAACAGCCTATTACATTTCCCCACTGCAGGGGCAAAGGCCTACCCTCTCAACAAGGGCGTATAGGCAAAATGGTCCACCACGCAGGCCCAGTGCAGGTTGGTGGATTTCACATGCGCCTAGAATGAAGGTTTCCTCACGATGTTTTCCTTCACCGTTTGAGATCAGTCAGTAAATGCACTTAAGTTTTTAGAAAAAACCCATCCGTACATTGCATGGGGAACCCAATTAGGCTACGTCTTTCCCACCCTGCCATCGAAGCTAAAAACATTTGTTTTTCTGAAACTATTTGATTAAATGAAAAACTCTTCGTATCATTTTTATAGTGTAAATGAAACTCTATCATTTGATTATAGACACATTGCAATACTTCTTGAAACAACCAAGTCGAATCGATTTTTGAAACTAAGCAACACATTCAAATTTTATTTTCTTGTAAACCATTAATTACATTTAAAACAAAAATAACTCGTAAGATATATATCAAGAAGTTGTGTATCACATTTTTTTTTTGTTACATTAGCTTTATGTTTGAACGAGCTGAATAGGAAAACATAACAGTGTTTTTTTCTTATCAATGGCGGAAGCCTGTAAGAACGCGTATAAATAGAAATAGAAAATCCTAGATTTGAATTTTATCGAAGTATATAAAGTCCAAATAAGAAAATTTTTATATACAAAGATTAATACAGCACAAATAAAAGTGAAATGTCGACAGAAAACATTATACAATGAAATTTTCTCGATAGGACAAAATCATCAGGTAACTCTCATTTCTATTGATTATTGTTTTATTTTCAAAATGACAAAAAAATTATCAGTATTCAAAACCTAAAAAAAATATCAGTAATCTCACTTCACATATTAATTTTTCATTTGACATTATATTAGGTCGGGGAAAAAGTCTTTTCGCGTATATATAGTATGTAATAAACTTGTAATCAAATATCTTTGGCTGAACTATTTGCAAAAGCATTAAATATATAGAATATACAATTGAAAATCATTGACTATTTGTATCTGGCTGGTTTTGATAACATTAAAAAGGTTATATTTCAAAAAAAAGAAACAAATTAGTAAAATATTGTTTCCGGCTATTGTCATTTCTTTTTCTTTCTGTCAAAATGAGTGATTCTAATGAAGAAATTCGATACATTATAAAATTTTATTACAAAAAAGGAAAAAATGCAACGCAAGCCGCAAAAATAATTGTGACGTTTATGGACCTAATGTCAGTAAGAGCAGCACAAAGTTGGATTAAGAGTTTTCAATCGGGGAATTTTGATGTCAAAGATGCACCTCGTTCTAGTCGCCCTGTTGCGGATAAAATGGACGCCATTTTTTAAAAAGTGGAGCAAGATCGGCATATCAGTAGTTACGACATAGCTGAAGAACTAGGAATTGACCACAGAACAGTTTTGATCCATTCGGAAAAAGCTGGGTACACAAAAAAGCTCGATACTTGGGTGTCACACGAACTCACTGAAAGAAACCTTATGAATCGTGTACTCATTTGCGATTGAGACGTAATGAAAGTGAACCGTTTTTGAAGAGATTGTTAACTGGTGATGAAAAGTGGATCACGAATGACAAGACCGTGTGAAAAAGTCTTGGTCAAAGGTCGGCCAGGCTTCACAGAAGCCCTGGTTAACCCTGGTTAACTCGCAATAAGGTGATGCTGTGTGTATTGTGGGATTGGAAGGACATTGTTCATTTTGAGCTTTTACCTCCGCCGGGCAAAACCATCGATTCGGATCTCTACTGCTAACGACTGATGAAATTAAAGGAAGAAGTTGAGAGAAAGCGGCCGGAATTGACCAATAGAAAGGGTGTGATCTTTCATCACGACGACGCTAGACCACACACATCTTTAGCCACTCAGCAAAAATTAAGAGAATTTGCTGGGAGGTGTTAATGCATCCGCCATAGAGCCCTGACCTTGCACTTTCAGATTGCCACCTGTTTTGGTCTCATCAGGATTCTTTAGCAGTGTCATCAGACTTGTTTCATATTATTTTAAGAAGATTGTGTAAGTATATGGCTAATAGAAGGAACTCTGTTGTGTTGGTATAGTATCCATTCAATTTTGAAATTAGATTTTTTTTTGCTTTGTACGCCCCCTTAATTGGTTCTACTGAAATTTTCTTTGTTCTTAGTCTAGCTAAGCTAAAGCGAGTCCAACGTTTGATATTTGTCAAGCCAAGCACACCAAACTTAGAGATTTATATGAAAAACTCTGCCAGTAACCGGTTGACGTTTAAGTGAATTTATTGTGGCCAGAATTTAATGCTCACGCGGGCGCTGCCAAGTTTGTTCCTAGGAAATATTTGACGTTTCACTAACTTATTACTTTGTTTGTTATTTTGTAAGATGAGAGGAAAATTGTGAAGCCTTACTTCGTATACCCACTCTATACTATATTTATAAGTATAAACTTACAATGCACGTTCAGTTTCCATCTATCCTCGAGAACGGCGTGAGGGACTCTCGGATTCTCCGCTCGACACACCAGATACCTGTCGTGATCTTCTGCTTCGGGTACGAGAGTCAGAATACTCGTCGTGGCGTTTGTCTGGGAGAACTGTTGGCAATTTTGAAATTTTACTTACATCTATAAATTTTGCATCTACAAATAATTTCTTATTAAAGTAATTTATTAATTAAATTTAATTATCTTTTTTTTATATTAGGGTCGGTTCACTTGATGGGAGGTGGCTACCGTCGCCTATAACACAAGCAACACCACAGCTGCTGCAAGTGCGCTGCCGACTACAATAGGATTGGATAAGAGATTAGGAGGGGATAAGGAAATGGGCTCTGGCATCCCTTACTCACTCATCGAAACACAACAGCACGTATATGCTGTTATTTCACGGTGGTATTCTGTGAGGTGGTGGTCTCTGCCGCCAGGCGGGCTGCCTAAATGACTGCGAAACGCAGTGTGCCCTGCCACTACTTTTCAAATCCAGACCAGAGTCAATTTTGAAAATTACATTAAAATTTCCAAACTTGACCCCGCCGGGAATCGAACCCGGGGCCCCTGAGACGTTAGGCAAGCACCCTTGCCACTCATCCAACGGGCCGTCAATGATATCGGGCCAACGGGCAGGCTAATATTACAAAGAGAAAAGATGTATTTTTGTATGTTGTAATAATATACTCAAAAATTACTGGACCGATTTTAAAAATAAAGAGACGCGGACGAATTCGCATGCAACAGCTAATTAAAGTATAAAAGTGTTAACAAGTTTTTCACTATTTTATTAAGTTGAAAACAAAAAATATATACCTATTCTTTAAGTATCAACAGCCTAATTCACATCTAATTAAAAAATCTGCACTAATAAATACGGGTGTTATCTGTCTGTCTGATAAAATTATTTACTACTGAACCAATTTTGATAAAATTTGATATCGTTGTTTTAATTTCACACGTAGACCAAAACGAGGATATTTAAAAAAACTAACTTTGCCTCGCCGTTTCACCGTTAACTTAAAAGAAATTTAATTATCTTAAAATGAGTGAACGTAAATAAACTCAACAAATTCCATGTTGCACGTCTGTTCAGAAACGCCTGAGCAATGTCGCGTTGCCCTCCTGCGGTATTACTTCCTATTCGCTTTTCTTTTTTTTTTTTTTTTTTTTCTTTCACATCTACTTGTCGTACGTGGTCCAATTTTCATCACCAGTTATCAAACTCTTCAAAAATGGTTCGATTTCATTACGTCTCAATAAAGAATTGCAAATGAGTACACGATTCATAACGTTTCTTTCAGTGAGCTCGTGTGGCACCCAAATATCGACCCATGTACCCAGCTTTTTTCAAATGGGTCAAAACTGTTTTATGGTCAATTTCCAGTTCTTCAGCTATGTCGTAGCTACTGATATACCGATGTTGCTCCATTTTTCAAAAATGGCGTCCATTTTATCCCCAGAGCGACCAGAGCGAGCTTTGTGCTACTCTTTACTTGACTGCATTAGATCCATAGACGTCACAATTTTTTTCGAGGCTTGCATTGCATTTTTTTTTTGTAATAAAATTTTAAAATGTATTGAATTTCTTCATTAGATTCACTCATTTTGACAGAAAGAAAAACAAATTAAAAATAGCTGGTAACAACATTTTACTAATTTGTTTCTTTTTTGAAATGTAACCTTTTTAATGTCATCAAAACCAGCCAGATACAAATAGTACAGCCAAAGAGATTTTATTACGAGTTTATACATACTATATGCGAAAAGACTTTTTCCTCCGACCTGTATTATATATTAATAAAATTCCATAAAAGGTTTGTGTTTAGATATTTACCTAATACGTCATTTAATTAAGACATGAAAAAGAACATGTTTGAAAACCGTTCCATCAAGCGCGATCGATCATTAAACATTCGAATCATTTATTTTTGTATCTGGACACTTTGTTTGCTTACATTGAGAGCGGATCAATACCAGTTGTACATTCGATAACATGAATCATAATCCCAACGATTGTACAATACTTTGGCAAATAAGTTTCAGTATTGAATAAACATTCAGATTCAATACCGAGGCGACCGATACGTCTATATATTTATTATTAACAAAATTCATAAAACTGTAGTTTTCGTAGTTAAACTTTAACTATATTCTACACAAACGCAAACCTTTGTATTTGTTTATAGAAAAGTTTCGGGTTGCCAACGAACGGTGAACTATGCCAATAAAATTTATTTGTACCTACTCGTTAGGAGTAATGTGTTTCTGGTGTAGCGATCGCTGAAATCATTCTCTATTCGGATTTAAACAGAAACCGTCCGAAAGTTTGTCAGAAATTCAGAATTAGAATTTAGTTCAAAGCTTTCAGAACAATGTAATTTCATTTTAATAATGTAAAACTAATCCAGTAATCCTTCCACGGGTTGACCGACTTACCAATTTTACTTAGTGGTGTTGATTAAAACTAAAGTATTTAATACAAGTGCAGTAAAATTATGAATGGTATTTTAAGTTTGCTCTAATTTACTGTGTATTGGAGTCAATTAAACACAAATATTTGCATGCCCTTGGCGGGTAGAACATACTTTGTACTGTAACTGCTGTATACAAATTAAAATCCTGTAAACATGTGTTCGCGCAAATAAAGATTTATTTTATTTATTTACAATAATATATCTAATTTTATATAACAGTTGATGAAAAAATTGAATTATTTTCTTATTAAAGATTGCTCTTGACCGGCATCTATCCATGTAGGAGAGATGAAGCCGACGATGGAGCGAGCTCACCCAGAAGATGTCTATTCACTCGAACCTTGAAAAGATTTGGGTTGTATGAACTCGGAAATACGGACAACGGCAGGGAGTACCAATCCTTAGCAGTGCACAATATAAAAGATATTTTAAAGCGCTTGGTCCGAATTAGAGGGACTTCGACAAAGTGAGGATGGTAACCAGCCGTACGTCTGCACGTCCGATAGAAGAAAGGGGCAGGCGGTATGATCTCATGCAGCTCCCGAGCACACTCTCCGAATATTAAGTAATTTATTGCAAAGACCAAAATGTAGACTAGAACTATATTGTCACATATATATTTTTAACCTATAATATGAAATATTCTCGGTAGTATTATAGGTACCATACTTTTAATGGTTCGTGCCATAATTACGTGCCTTGCTTGCACAAAACACTTGATACTAGCGTTGTCTTGTCTTGTCTTGTTTCGTTACTAATTACTCTCTTTTAATTAAAACACCGGATTATATACTCAGATTATCGTTTTCTATATGTTGACACTGTCATCTAACAATATGTTGACAGTTGTTAACTCCAATTTAGACCGTGAAAGTAGTTTGTAGTTTGATGCCTCATCCGATCCGCTTTTCACATTTTAGACGCATCACGTTAATTAATTTTTTTACTAATTCAGTTTAAAATGGAGTTATAAAATTAATCCCCACAAATCTGACAAAATTACAATGAAAAGACCAAAGAAATCCGCATATAACGGCCGTCGTCTGAATTTATAACGTCGAAAAATGTAGCAAACGGTTATCCCCGAAATTCGTAAGCGTATTGCAAATTGTATTTGTCGTTATTCAAGCGTAGGGTTTATATTTTCTATTGTTTCAATTCTGATTAAATTGCTCACAGCTATTACTCCACCTTAGTCTCGTGGTTTATTCGATTACAAATGAAGTTTAACCTTTAACTTTTGACAATTACCTACAAATATTAATAAATTTTGATGGTTATTTACTTATAAGTATAAAATCATTGTAATCTGGGTCAATGTACCATCTTTCTTATTGATTCGTTCTAGTCTGAACGACAATGAAAAAGCTAGTTACTTAAATTTCCAGTAATGCAATTTTGCTAATAGTAAATGTCCCCTTTGTACTAGAGTTAATTCTTCCGTTCAATGTTCTAAGACCCTTTTGTTTTGTCCTTCTTGTCTTCGTTTTCGATTTCCGTCTTCATTCCTCGGTTTCTCTGTCCCCGATGTCCTCGGTCTTTGTTTCTGCCGGGGTTTCTGTTTTTGTTTTGGATAAGAGTACCCACAGACCGGTAACATCCATACAATTATTATGGTAGGATAAAATAGCGCCCAAAGTTACCTAGCGATTTGAACCACCGTCCCTTCTTTTTCATGTTTGGATCGGTGTCTTAATTTAGAGCGAGCTGCTTCCATATCAGTTTCTGTATTATTATTATTATTAATGGAACATGTCTAGAGTAAGACAATAATCATTGTAAAAAGGACAAAGATTTTTTGTTGTTTACTATTAAACCACCCCCTTACAGAAGACCACCGTGAAATAACAGCACGTGTGCTGTTGTGTTTCGGTGAGTAAGTAAGGGATGCCAGAGCCCATTTCCCTAACTCTTCCCGTACTGTAGTCGGCAGCGCACTTGCAGCAGCATTAGCGTTGCTTGTGTTATAGGCGACGCTAGCCACCTACCATCAAGTGGACCGTCAGCCTGTCTGCCGAACTTAACATAAAAAAGTCCATTTATCGAGGATGGCTATAGCCTATATAACATCACGCTACGACCAATAGGATCGGAGCTTCAATCAAAAATGTTGCAAAAACGAGAATATTATCCCTTTTGAGAGCTTCCGTTGCGTGCGCTGCGTAAACGGTTAAAGTTACGCAAAAAATTATATATGACGGAATTGTTCCCCTTTAAAAGTTCTAAAAAAAAGTCCGCGAAGGCATACGTCTGTCTTTTGAGGTTGACCACCTATAACCTTTTTTATGGTAATGAAATTTGTTCTAAAATAATACAATATTTGCGAAGGTATTTTTATATTATATAATAAAATTGTCGCTTGCCTATTATGCCTTTGTGCGCGCTAATCTCAGAAACAGCTTAACCGATTTTCATGTGGTTTCCACTGATGTATTTTAGCAATCTTTCAGTAATATTTAGTGTATATTTCATTCCAATCTGTTTACAAACAAAAAAGTTATGCGCTATACCGAATACCACTGATAGTCGCGGGCACAGCTAGTGTATTATAATTCTCACACTACGGCGGTAATTTCGGAGTATCTTACCGAGGTCACAACCCACGTTTTGGGATGGCCAGCACACTCGCCAGGCCTAAATCAGATAGAAAATGTTTGGGATAATCTGGGAAAACAAATTAAACAAAGAAATCCAGCACCAGCTAACCTAAGGGACCTCAAAACTGCATTGGTTGAAGAATGAAACCTAATGCCACAATTTAATAAAAAGTATGCCCAGACGGATGTAGTTTTGACAAAAAGAGGAGGCAACACTAAATAACTAACTGATTGTGTCACCCATTATACGTATAAAAAATTGTGTTTAGGACAATTATTCAATTTTCATTATCCGCACAATTAAGACGCTAAACTTGACTCCAATTTGATTTTTTTCTCTTTAAGTGTAATTTTTTGATGTTCAAAAATGTTAATTAAATTGATTAATTATCTGTTTTCATATTAAGTTTCGACCTTTTTGCGTTCCTCTAAATGTGTCCAAGACTTACTTTGTACTGTAACTGCTGTATATTTTTATTTTTTGAATAAAACGTAAATTATGGCTGGAGAAAATACTGATCTTTGAAAGGAATGATTAAAAGCAAAATATTAAGTAACCAAATTAAAAGAGAAACCTTTACCATTTGTATACTTCCTTGTTTAACTTTATCGAGACGTCTAAAATGTCAAAGGGCCATGTAATGGGGTATTCTGTGAGTAAATTTGAAAGTGAAGCATTTAACCAATTGAAGTGAATTGGTTAAATGCTATGCTGAAGCAGGGATACCCGTAAGTGGAGAAGCTAGTGTAACTTTGGAGTGGACAAATGAGAACATATAGTAAGATGAGCTGAGGTTGACTCCGGGGTCGTTTTAGACTAGGGTGAGAGCCGATAGAAATCAATAAAAGAAATTAGTCGAGCTCTGTGTCGAAACACTATTACGAACTTTAATATAAGGAATATTTTTTTATACAAGTAGTTCAGAAATGAGTTTTCACACAACAGGTCTGAGCCGAGATTTTCACTGGGCTACTTTTTATTCTGAAGTTTTGAAGAGTTCCCGCAGAATCTAGATGTACTCGAATTTCAAGTAAGGAAAGTCGCGTGTGAAATTTCAGTTCAAAGCAACCAAGTAAGTTTTATTATATTTTTTCAAATTTTCTAAATAAACGAAACAATAAATATTATTATTCCTAGAAATGTGGAATAAAAATTGTTTTCAATCAAAGAAATTTCTAGTCGCATACGAACTATTTAAATATAGTTTTTACCGAATGAACAGCCTCATCTACTTTTTATAAACATAACTTTTCTTCAATTAAATAAGTTATATTTGTATACAAAGAATTCTAAAGCTTTTGGACGTCGCAATAATAGTCCGACGTTTAACAAAGTGTCAAACTATGCAATTTGTTTAAAATAAAATTATAAACATAATTTAAAGAAAAGAAATGAATTTTTTCCCCGACATCTGATTTCGATGAAACAATGCCTAGTGTTGCTGCAGACTAAGCATAATATACCTCTGAACTGCATAAAAATTCGTTAAGTAGATTCGGAGATTAGAGTGAACAAGCACAAGTACAGAAAGACAGACAAAAACGTCTGTGTTACAAGGCTTTTGTTGCTCCTCTCAAATTTACTCCTCTCAATTCATAAACACGATTATTCTACTGTTTTAACACATATAGATAAACAGCTGGCGGTAGTAACCACCCTCTCTCAGAAGAACACTGCGTAAGGCAAAAAGCTCATTTTCTCCCACACCCTTTATTCATTTCCACAGTATACCTGTTCGTATGAAATAACGTTACTACGCCTTTTCCATGATTGAAGTATTCTATAGGCGACGACACTTGGCCATCAGTCCGTCCATATAACTTACATTTTTAGCACTCCTCTTCAGTTGCTTGTTTCCTTTCCACCAAGTGATCAATGCATCCGGTTTGGACCCTGTACTTCTGCACTCCACTTCATAACTCCTGTCTGCTGACAGCTGCCTACTCTTGTTCACAATCTGAACAGCAAGTGGTCTTACTGCAATAAACCATAATATTACTCAAAATACAATTATGGATAGAAAAGTACTCGGCCTAACCAAGAAAACAAATACATCAATTCTATTCTTATTTTTCTACGTATTCCTCATCAAGTTCAATGTACTTCTGTCACCTCCTCTTCAAAGCATTCAACCATAATCACACCCTTCCAAGTCCCAGAATACTAAAGCCATCACCTTATTTACTGACTAAATCGACTTAGCCTTTTTAGAGGCTAAGTCGATTTTGGTGAATCGGTTCTTCTCCCACTGTTTTTATTGTTGTTTTATTTCCGGTATATTGTGATGAACCCATGTATTGTCCAAGCGATTCAAAAAATCATCTGGATCGGCTACAAATAACTCTAAACAGTCGCGTGAAATAGCGTGAACAGTCCCGGCACTCAACTCGCTGACACTCGGCTATCTCTCTAACTTTTAATCTGCGGTTCATCTCTAATATTTTCATCAGTGGACGTCGAACTCCTTCCAGAGCGGGGTTCTAGAGAAGTTTAATCATCCTAGTCAATTGGCAGAACTTCTTAGAACTTCTTCTTGGATTTGGCAAATCATGAGTGATCATTAGTTCTAATTAAAATTAAGGAAACGTTGTCAAGAATATTCTCAAGGCAGGCGAATACGTCTACTGAAAGGCTATCACAGCTACCTTGGTCTAACTTGATGGTTGCCATGTAGCAATCAACAAACTTTTAGTTTAAAACTTTAACATTAAGGTTTATTACATTAATTCTAAAAGAATATTCTGAAGGCAGCCGAATGCGTCCACATAAAGGCTACACTGCTACCTAGATGATGGATGTCATGTCCGAAATTAGCAAATTAGGGTTTTAAGCAATTAAGGTGATATACGACGAATACTCACAGTTGATATCTAATATGAGGACCTTCGTCTGAGGTGGAGCCAAAACAGTGTTGGCCGCTTGACACACAAGTCGAGTGTTGAGATGCTGGCGACCGACGCTCGGGAAAGTCAGAGTGTTCACTGTAACTCCATCGCTGCGCTGTTCGTAGGAGTCGTCGATAACAGTGTTTTCAAGGTACCACGTAACGCGCGGTCGAGGATCGCCTGGGAATTAACCAGGTCGTCATTGTTCGGTGCCACAGTAATACGCTATATCAGCTGGTACGTATACATTATGATAGCTATACATTGCCTGCTGTGCTCGCTGGGCACAGGCCTCTACTCTGTGGGAGGGGGTATGGCTTACATCCATCACGCTAGCCCACCGCTAGACAATTATCAGTTATTTCTGAATATCTTAAGGAAGAAGAAAAGGAAAAGGAAGAAGAATATTATTTGTTTGGTCAGAGCCGAAGTACTTTTTGTTAGAAGTATAAAAGGGATCTATGGAGAAACGCTTATTCTCATTTCAATAATTGATGCTGATATCATTATTTTACCAAAGCTCACCCCCACTATCTATTCGACGAACTTTGGTAACTGGTTGTACGTCAACAATCGGAAACTATAAATTTATTGACCAATCCTGTCATTGAAATACCACCATTCGAGGTCAAGCCACAACGAAACCGTCGGACCTAGGTAGATGAAACTTCTTCTTAAGAAACTATCCACGATTTGAACCGGATTCCAATGCCATCAAACTTTATCTATTCTTAGTTTATATTGTATTTATTGTATATTGTAACCCTCACGCACCAATAAAATCTACTTCCCTATTTCCCTACCCCTTATCCTAAATCTTACTATAGTCGGCAGCGCACTTAGGTTTCTTGTGTTATAGGCGACGGTAACCACCTACTATATGGAATAGTATTTAATAACTGGAAATAGTATTTACACGGGAAATAAGTACTGGCTGATAATCATATTACGTAAATGCAGTTGCCATAGTAACGGAAGGTCGTTAGAAAAATGTATTAAGAAAGGAAGAAAGTTTGTTTTTTGTAAAGATTCATTGTGCTTTGGAAATATATGATTATACTCTGCTAAACAACTGGTTTTGTGTATATATCACGTTTATATTAACATTACTATCAAATCGGCCGTCAACCTATCTGACGATCTTATAATAACACAAAAAAAGCCATTACGAGTGTCTCTACACTATACACACATTACACATAATAATTACGTCTGCCACATTGTCAATTTATTGTTTAAATCCAGTAATATTTATTACGAAGACTCACCACCATAAACTTCGCAGACGAGTTCCAAGGTGTCGCCTTCGTTGTATGGCTCCAGAAGACGAACCTGGTCCCTAGTCTTCGCGTCCATTATTGCCGGCCGATTCGGAGGAGCTATATACAATTTAAATTTATTTATTTATTTATTTATTATTACATGGCCTCCAACGAGGCAGGCACCGAAAAAAACACACAACAAGGAACAGGAAAAAATAACATGGCAGATGCCGCCGCAATTAAAGGAGGCACAGCCTACGCCAATAAAAGTCGAAGTAGCATCCCGGCAATAAAGTTAGAAAAATAAAATATCAAAAAAATTATGAAAATTTATCAAAAAATTTATCAAAAAAAAATCATACATAGAAATATAATTAAATCGGAAATTAAGTTAAACAATATCTGTCATAATTAAACAGTAAAAAACATTTGAATTAAATAAAACACTTCAAAGGTTTGAATCAACGTATTTCAACAATTTTCAATTAATGAGCTGAATGTTGCAGACTAATTCTCTAAATTGGTAAAATTGCTCGAGTTTTTAATCAATGGGCATTCTTTTATTTCGCATTAATTGAATTTTCTCAGAGACCACGTGTGAATTCGATTACTCCCTAATGGTAGAGACTGTTATGCTACAATATTTACAATATTAAATACAAAACAATATTCATTACATGGCCGAATTTTTTGCCTTCCAAGCATTTCCGCGACACTCCAACGCACAAACTGGTCGTAAATTAAAAATGTGAAAATAAAGGGAAATGAAAATGATTGCTACGAATAAATGTGTATTTTGCGTCACTTTCATTTTCGGAGCGATTGAAGCGGGGAAAACTAATTTAACTGATATAATATTGGAGAGGTGATTGAAATTAAAAAGTTTTGATTCATGTTAATACTGAGAGAGAGAGAGAGAGAGAGTAATTATAATTTGATTGCTGTTAATAATAATTATTAATAAATTTCCATAATTTCGCACCTACACTACTTCAAAAAAAATTAAGAGTAATTACCTACCTAAAAATTTTAGATATTCTCCCTACATAATTATCTAATTAATAATTAAGTTAATATTGAATAATTAACTGTTATAACAAATGTTTATAAGTTGTTAAGAAATCATCATCTCAGCCGTAGGACGTCCACTGCTGCGAAAATTAAAGGGACGTCCACTCCTCCCTTTAATTTTCCAAAAGGACCGATCACAGGCGGCCTGGATCGACCCGCGGCCCTTATCAGGTCGTCTGTCCATCTCGTTGCTGGACGTGGCCTCCACTCGAGAACCTTCTAGCCCCAGCGACCGTCGGCTCTCCGTGTCAAGAAATATATAAATATAGCCCATTAAAATATTATTTAAAAAAATATATAGTAAAATTTAATGTGATTAGTAGCAAAGTATTTACATTTTATTTCGACCTATGACCTAGTTTAAATCATACATCGTCTTTACAAAAAAAGAAAAACACAAAAGTCTCTTTTGCGTTCTAGAACCTTGCTAATGAGACACACAAAATTTCCCAAATTAATTCAATGTACGCCAACACCACTTAGTTAGTAATAGTGTCACATTTCATTTAAAAACGGTAGTTAATGTCTTTTAAATGCAACTGCAAATATTGTATAATGTAATATATGTATAATATAATATATTTATAATGTATAATTTTCGAATAAATTTAATTAAGAATTGATCACTATTAATTATCATTGATCTCTTTTTATAAATGAAAAAATGCTATTATATTATTTTATTCCCTCATTTATTATAATATTACAATTATTACAGTGATATAGACATATTATCCTAATTTTGGATTTCAATTAAATAAGAAGACAAGTTAAAATACTTTTGGTTTTATTATTATTTAAAAGCGAATAAGTTATTTTGTGTTTTTGAATGTTTATTTCTCTATGTCACGAATTTTGTCACGAAAGTACTGTTCAACGAGTTGTTTTTATTCAATGCGCTTATCATATTAATAAGTATCCTGCAATTTACAGAAACCTTCAAAGCTAAATGTTACGAAGACCACTTTTAGGTATAATATAATATTAAACCTAAAAGTGGTTTGAGTAAGATTATTTGAAGGTTTCTGCTTTTATGATTAACATTAAACCCAAAAGTGGTCTGAGTAAGATTTAAATTTGAAGGTTTCTGCTTTTAGGATTAACATTGAACCCAAAAGTGGTCTGAGTAAGATTTAAATTTGAAGGTTTCTGCTTTTAGGATTAACATTGAACCTAAAAGTGGTCTGAGTAAGATTTCAATTTGAAGGTTTCTGCTTTTATGATTAACATTAAACCCAAAAGTGGTCTGAGTATGATTTAGATTTGAAGGTTTCTGCTTTTAGGATTAACATTAAACCTAAAAGTGGTCTGAGTATGATTTAGATTTGAAGGTTTCTGCTTTTAGAATTAACATTAAACCTAAAAGTGGTCTGAGTATGATTTAGATTTGAAGGTTTCTGCTTTTAGGATTAACATTAAACCTAAAAGTGGTCTGAGTAAGATTTCAATTTGAAGGTTTCTGCTTTTATGATTAACATTAGTGGTCTGAGTATGATTTAGATTTGAAGGTTTATGCTTTTAGGATTAATATTAAACCTAAAAGTGGTCTGAGTAAGATTGCAATTTGAAAGTTTCTGCTTTTAGGATTAACATTAAACCTAAAAGTGGTCTGAGTATGATTTAGATTTGAAGTTTTATTGCTTGTAGGATTAAAATTAAACCTAAAAGTTGTCTGAGTAAGATTTAAATTTGAAGGTTTCTGGTTTTAGGATTAACATTAAACCTAAAAGTGGTCTGAGTATGATTTAGATTTGAAGTTTTACTGCTTGTAGGATTAAAATTAAACCTAAAAGTTGTCTGAGTAAGATTTAAATTTGAAGGTTTCTGCTTTTAGGATTAACATCAAACCTAAAAGTGGTCTGAGTAAGATTTAGTTTCGGCACCGTTTTCTTCATACACTGTGTTATCATAACGTAAAGATAAGAAGCGCCTCGTCATGAGGTCCATTGTTGACTTTTTGATCGTGATAAGTTGTGGATTGGTGACTTAGGAAATTGACAACAAATGTTATTCCCGCGAGGCGAGAACGTGACGAATAATGAAATTCACTGTTCATACTAAGCATTATTTGAAAAATGTTCCGGCTCCGTATAAACACATTTCCAGTAATAGCGAGTTCAAATTTATAAAAAGCGATTTATTAGCTTTCTGAGTTAGTAATTTTAAATATTGTAAAAATAGTCCCTCATCTAAAACAAATAGAGAATCATTTATGAACATTTGTTTTGCATTGGGACATTTTTGCATTGTATATTATTAGGAAATTAATATACTCATTTTAAAATAAATAATTTCAGATTTTAAGTTTTTTATCAATAATCTAAATCAAAATGAAATTTTTCGTATAAATTATGAACCTTCTAGGATTCCCGGGTTCGATTCCCGGCACGTTCAACTTTGGAAATGAACTTTTCTAAGTTGGTTCTGGTCTGGATCTGGAAAATAGTGACAGGGAACACTGTGTTTCGCAGTAATTAGGCAAAAGTCCACAGCCTTACAAAAGATCACCGTGAAATAATTGCACGTGTGCTGTTGTGTTTCGGTGAGTGAGTAAAGGATTGCCAGAGCACACTTTCCCTTAACCCTTCCCAATCCCTTATCCTTAATCCTATTGTAGTCGACAGCACACTTGCAAGCAGATGTGGCGTTGTTTGTGTTATAAGTGGCGGTAGCCACCTACCATCAAGTGGACGGTCAACCTGTCTGCTGACCTTAACATAAAAAAAAACTAAAAATTCGTATAACAGTGTCGGATTAAATAGCTGATTTAAATGTTGTATATTAAATGAATATTAGTATACCAGTGTAAAATATCTGTCAATTTTTTCGAACTTCGAGCGGAATCCATGATAATTATGAAACTCGAATATATTTCAGATTCCTTTTATCTATGTCGGAGGCCGATCGTAGAATCCGGCAGTTCGTGATGTGCCTAGGCAGATCGTTATATATGGCGCCGTTTCTGTTTAATATCAGTCAGATCAATCAATCAAGAAGATCAATCAAGATGTCAGATCTTTCGACTGTCAAACGTCATTCGTTGGTCAATCTGCCTGAATTTTAATTAGCCATTACATGAATTAGCCATAATAAGGATCTGCCTAGATAAATCACGAACTGCCGGATTATACCATCGGCCGCCGACATCTATACTAGTCTATACTAATATTATAAAGACAAAAGGTATTTTATGTTTGTAACGAATAAACTCAAAAACTACTGCACCGATTTTAAAAATTCTTTCACCCGTAGAAAGCTACATTATAATGGTCAACCAAAAAAATTTTTTTTGTGCATGGGTTTTACTTAATATATTCTGATTATATACATTAAAAAAAATGATTAGAATTTGAAAATATTTGCTTTTTAAGAACTTACAGTGTTTATGAACTTACATTTTTAACAATCAACGTCGGATTTCGCGCGCTATCGATGTAGAAACAGAGTAAGAGCAATGCCGGATTTATAATTTTCTTGAGTATAGGCCCCTTCACTTTGTGCCGCCTCTTCCTTGTGGCCTAGATACCAAGGCATTTATTAAGTTATTATTATTATTCATTTATTTATTTCTTTTCTTAATTTTAATTTTTTTACAATATATATGTATATAAAAACAATAAATATTATAAAAAACTTAAAATTAGGTGTCCACTAGTAGCGGGGCAAGGCCCAAGCTACCGGTGGTTAGGGCTGCAGAGTGAGGAACCTCCTGACAATGCGTGCCGTGTCAAGAAGTACCGCCTTCTGTATCTGTCCCTTGATCCAGCCATCTAGCGATAGCCTCTTAAGATGTTGGTCGAGGCTCTTCGCTATAAGACCGTTCGCCGAGACGACTATCGGGACGATAATTGTCGAATCGACGTCCCACATGGCGGTCACCTCGTGAGCCAAGTCGATGTACTTGGTAAGTTTTTCTTTTTCGGCTTTCACGAGGTTTTCGTCATGCGGAACAGCGATGTCGACAAGCATCGTCCGGCGCTGGGATCGGTCAATAACCACGATGTCAGGTTTATTGGCGACAATAGTCCTGTCCGTGATTATGGAGCGATCCCAGTAGAGCGTAGCATGATCATTTTCGAGAACGGGCGCAGGCACGTACTTGTAGTACGGCACCTCAGACTCGATAAGACCGTATCGAATGGCAAGTCGCTGATGAATGATCCTGGCTACTTGGTTATGTCTGTGCAAATACTCGCCGTTAGAAAGATGAGCACAACCGGAAATAATATGCCTGAGTGTCTCTCCAGGACGGTGGCATGCCCGACAGATGTCGACCGTACCGTCCTTCAGGATATATTTCCGGTAATTGTTCGTCTTAATAACTTCGTCCGCAATTGCACAGACAAAACCTTCAGTTTCCCCAAAGAGGTCACCGAAACGTAGCCAGTTCACTGACATGAGCGAGTCCACATCAGGTCCTGTCAGGGCCTTGTAGAATCGCCCATGTAGCTCCATGCCCTTCCATACACTCTCACGATCTTCGGTGCTTAAAACTACTAGCCTGCGCCAGTTCCCGTTTGCCAGAGATAGTGGCGTGAAGTTTTTGTCGATTGCTACAACGTCGCGATGTACCCCACTCCCGTGGTTCAGGAAATATTCCCTAAGGCTGTACACCTCACGGTTATGGAGGTTCTTGGCGTTTAAAAAACCGCGACCCCCCAATTTCCGTGGGATGTACAGTCTCATAATCGATGAGCGTGGGTGTAGCATGCGATGCGCTGTGAGCAATCGACGAACCCCCCTGTCTAAACCATCGAGCTCAGTTTGAGTCCACCTTAGTATGCCAAAGGAGTAAGTGAGTAAAGGCATAACCCAGCCATTGAAGGCGCGTACCTTGTTACCTCCTGATAAAAAACTATAAAAACTTTTGTCAGGCGGCCAAAGAAACGCGTCTTCACTGTCTGTTTTATATCTTTATCACTAATACCCAATGACTGTGACATACCAAGGTATTTGTATGTCTCAACTTCGGAGAGGGATTTAAAAGACACTTCATCTGAAAGTTGTAAATTTGGAGAATTTACGACTTTCCCCTTCTGAACATGCATGACCGCGCACTTATCTACACCGAAATCCATCCTGATTGCGCTACTGAAACATTGAGTTATTTTCAGTAACTCTAACAGGTCTTTGGGTTTCGGTGCAAATAGTTTAAGGTCGTCCATGTACAGTAGGTGAGAAATGACTTCTCCCCCTCTCCGTAGCCTATAGCCTAGTTTTAAATTTCTCAGCAGAGTACTGAGAGGATTTAAAGCCAGACTAAACCACAAAGGACTCAAACTGTCCCCCTGGAAGATGCCACGTTCTATCTTTATCGTGTCCCGCAAACCAGCGTCGCTCCCCCGATATCCAGGTTGACGAAGGACCGTGATCCACTGCCCCATACACATAGCTAAGAAGGATCTCAGAATCGTATCTATTTTATATAACTCTAATATCCTTCTCAGCCACGAATGGGGCACCGAATCATAGGCCTTCTTGTAGTCAATCCAAGCTACCGAGAGGGCGCCGCTGCTCCGCCGGACGCGCTGGCATATGGTCATATCTATGAGGAGGAGCTCCTTAGTACCACGGGACCCAATCTTACATCCATTCTGAGCTGTGTCCAAAATATTGTTTTTTAAAATATGTGAGTTAATTTTTGTTCTCAGAATAGATGTAAGTAGCTTATAGATGGTAGGTAAGCATGTGATGGGTCTGTAATTTTTAGCTTCCGCGGTACTACCAGATTTATGGAGCAGAATTATGGTACCAGTTGTTAAAAAGGTTGGGAGAGTGCCCAACCCTAGGGCTTTTTGGAATTGCACTGCCAAGGCCTTTATTAAGTTATTATTATTATTATTATTATTATTGCATTTATTATCGCACAAGAATTTGATGGCTTCCGAAAGCGTGCGAAAACCATCTAAAATCCGTAGCCCCTAGGTCCCTACCGCCCCTAGGCCCCTGCCGCCCATAGGCCGCGGCCTATACGGCCTATTGACAAATCCAGGGCTGGGTAAGAGGGCGTGTGAGCAGTGTTTCTTGAATCGCTAGTTGTGTAAGACAGTTGGTGTTTGAATATTACAGAGAAATAACGTCTTTCATATCATTTTTCGCTGTATCAAATGGCTACAAGAAGTTGTAAACAAGACGCTGACTCGTTTTGTTATATATACTGAAAAGTACGAAGAGCTGATCACTGACATGATCACGAACTTTTCCATCATGGGATGTAGAATGTCTCTAAAAATGCATATGTTACATACTCATCTAGATAAATTTAAAGATAATATGGGAGATTATTCGGAAGAACAAGGGGAACGCTTCCATCAAGACATAGTGGAATTTGAGAGACGTTACCAAGGCCAGTATACTGAAAGCATGATGGGAGATTATATTTGGGGGTTAAGTAATAAGAGAAATTGGTGGTAACAAGCATTTTTAAATATCTTAACTCTATTTTAAAACTGTTGATTTTTGATATGTTTTAATAAATCATCTCTTTGTGGATTTTCTATGTATTTTCATTGATTTTAATTTTTCCATTTTTTTTTTTTTTAATTATAGATGGGTTTGCTCTTGACCAGCATCTATCCATGTAGGAAGGATCAGGCCGAAGATGGAGCGAGCTCACCCAGAAGATGCCTATTCACTCGAACCTTGAAAATACTTGGGCTATATGAGCTCGGAAATACAGACGCCGACAGGGAGTTCCAATCCTTAGCAGTGCGCATCACAAAAGATGTTTTAAAGCGCTTGGTCCGAATTAGAGGGATTTCGACAAGGTGAGGATGGTAACGAGCCGTACGTCTGCATGTCCGATAGAAGAAAGGGGAAGGCGGTATGATCTCATGCAGCTCTCGAGCACACTCTCCGAAGTACATCTTATAGAATACATCTTCCGAATTTGTTTTTATACTCATAAAAACAAATTCAGAAGTATTTTTTGTTCTGATTCTTATTTCTAGGTATAAAAGCAATTAAAATAAATAATGTGCGCAAAAATGCTGTAGACCGGTGTTGTCAGCGAGTAATATTTTATAAAGAGACGCGAAAGAAGTCGCGTGCAACAGCTAGTTTATACATAAATAAGTTAGTAGAAAACAGTTCAGTGCCTTTTTGTAAATTTTTCTGAAATTGTCTTTTTATTTTAAGTATTTGAGCTGTGATATTAATAATAAATTTTGAAAAAAATTATGTAAAATTATGTAAATTATGTAAAATTATGTAAATCCAGTGAGCGAACACTGTAAATAAATATTAATATGTTGTTTTGACAATCTTAAACGATATTAGTTTTTGCTCAATACGATAAGCGAGAATAAGTTCTTTCGATCGCCATTTGACAAAGTGATTTCTAGAACTCATCAAACCAAGTCGTACTTACTTATGACAGTGAAATTCAGTCGCAAATTCCTCGTAGGGGAGTTCTTAAAGTCAACCCTGCATCGATAAACTCCAGCGTCGCTCTTTGATACACTGTCGACCAGGAGGACCGCAGGCGCCGCAGCAGCTCTGAAGTAAGCTCGAGTACCGAACCCCGAAGAAGACGACCAGAGCTTCGGCTGGGTCGCTAAACGGCCGCGAACGTCGTAGCTGTAACAAAAGATAAATTTCAAAATACTAAGGTTCTATAGACGATTCGTAGCTTCCTAGAACTGTTTATTTAGTCTACCCCAGTTTCTTATAGAATGGTTAAGTAATTTTTCGAATTCAGAAAAAACTTAAGCAACAAACAAATGTTTTGGCATTACACAAATCTGAGCAAAGTGAAGATATTTTAAATACTAGCTGAGCCCGCAACTTCGCACGCGTGTTATTCGGTATAGCACATAACTTTTTTGTTTGTAAACCGATTGAAATAAAGCAAACGCTAAATGTTACGGGAAATTTGCTACAATATATCAATGAAAACCGCATTCAAATCGGTTAATCCGATTCTGAGATTAGCGTGCACAAACGCACAGACAAGTAGACAAAAATTCTAAAAACTATTTTTTTTGCCTCAGTAACATAAGTACAACGTGAAGAAATTGTGTGTTTTTTAATAATATGTATGTATAGATAAGAGATAATTATATATTAGAAGTTCATACATTCTATGAAGTAACCATTTGTATAAATGGTTTTTGTATTGTTTTGTTGTATAATATGTCAGATAACTAACATACTAAGGTTGGCAGAAAACACTTGCAGCACCTTGAGGTTTCTTGTGCTAATATGTGACATAGAACCACCTACTGTGAAGTGGAACGTCAGCCTATGGCATTTAGCCTACTGTATTGCATTTATTATAAGGAACAGTAAAAAGGCTGTGTGTCACTTGATGGAAGGTAGCCTACGTCAATCTATCGTCCATCTTCCATAACAGAAATTTCGGGGTGTTTTAATGCGTAGCTAACCCTTATATTTATTTATTTATTTGGCTCACTTACGTCGACTACATTATTATAATTACATTATTATACTTAATAATCTAAAATAGTTTATAATAAATGTGTACAACATTTATAAGTGAACACCACTTGCGAAATTAAACTAAAAATACTCTTATAGGATAGAAACTCTCTAAACTCTTATAGGATAGAAGGCAAGATCATCCCATGAAAGATCCCAATAGAAAATTTGAAATAACAAATTCTAAAAAGATACATGTCATTCTTTAACGCCTATTCTAGCGTATTTTAGCAGTTATTATTATTGCAATAAAGTTCAAGTTCTCAGTAGATATCACCTCCTACAATGTCACGACAGTTACAATATTTTTAGCGTTAATTTTGTCTGATGCCTTCATCTATCCTAACGCTCTCTGTGACTTTCACAACGAAGACAATGTCACCAGTTACTAAGAGAGTGATAATTGAATAGAGATTTTAACGCGATATGAAGATATCACTTTCATATCGTAAAAAGTTGCTAATCTGGCAATATTCTCTTTTTTAGTCTAGAAACTTTTATATGTTTATTGTTCACCAGAATTACTGATTGAATACTATCATCGCTAGAGAAGTATTTTTTTATTGTTAAGATCGGCAGACAGGCTGACGGCCCACTTGATTATAGGTGGCTACCGTCGTCTATAACACAAGCAACGCCAAGGCTGCTGCAAGTGCGCTGCCGACTACAGTAGGATTAAAAAAAGGGATTGGGAGGGGATAAGGAAATGGAATCTGGGGCCTTAGTCAAAGAAACATAACGATAACGGAGTTCGCAAGAATAAAATGTATCACGTGATTTAGCGACGGCTTATGTCAATCCCATACATTTTATTGCTTTCGAACTTCGTTATCGTTATCGTTATGTTACTTTGACTAAGGCCCCTGGGATCCTTTACTCACTCACCGAAACACAACAGCACACGTGCTGTTATTTCACGGTGGTCTTCTGTAAGGTGGTGGTTACTGCCGCCAGTCGAGCTGCCCAAATGACTGCGAAAACGCAGTGTGCCCTGCCACTACTTTCCAGATCCAGACCAGAGCTAAATTTGAAAAGTTAATTTTTCAAAGCTGACCCTGCCGGGAATCGAACCCGGGGACCCCTGAGACAGAGCGATAAGGCAAGCACCTTAACCACTCATCCAATGGACTCGTCAAATAGGTATTATAATCCTCGAAATAGGGACGCCTAATGAAACGACCAATTTCCAGACGTCTTTGTGGACCATATTTATGTGGGTAAGTTTTTATAGGCCTAACTCGTTTTAGGATTTACTAGTGGCCTAGTAAACTGTGTTTCGCAGTCATCATTTGGACAGCCCGTCTAGCAGTAATTACCCTCTTCGAGAAGAGCATCGGCAAATAACAGCATTATCTTTCGGTTAATGAGTAAGGGATTCAAGAGCGAAATGGGATTCCACCATTTCGCTTATTCATTATCCAATTAAGTTTTGCAGCACTTATGGGGTTGCTTGTGTTAATATAGGCAACGATTTTCACTTACCATCAAATAAAGCTAAAGAACGCCTGTCGACCTTTACATAGAAATACACTCATTAAATAATCACTACAATATCAAGCGGAACCTTGAGAGGCAGTAATATAAGCTATTATTAAAAGATTGTATAACCGAGCTGTTTCAAGAAATTACTACAGTTTTACTCCATATGTACAGATTATTCCAGTCTTACGTAAGATGCTTGGCTGATCAGAGAATTGAAAATGCTTGCAGAATATAAAATTATATTTTACCTGAGATTTAAATGCTTTTTTTTATATTAAGATCGGCAGACAGGCTGACGTTCCACTTGATGATAGGTGGCCACCATCGCCATAAGGGATTAGTAGGGTATAGGTAAATGGGTTAGTAATCGTTTTTAATAAGTGTATACCTTCACTTCTGCTATAAGAAGACGTAAATAAATAAGGTGCATTTTTTTTTTCAACTAGAAAGCGTAGCAGTACGTAGCGTGACCGACGGTCCATACATGAGGGACTATAGGCTGACCAAAATAATTTATACAATAGCCTACTCGGTGACTTAGATTTTACCTGTACAACGGCTCCCCGTCAGCCTCTTTGAACCATAACACCATCGACACATGGTCTCCGGCTGCGAGTGGTTGGATATCACAAGGCAGCGATGCCTTCTTCCCCAATACTCCTTGAACATGCGCCGTTGGGACTGCAACAAAAAAAAAATAACTTATGAATAAAAGTAATCATCAGGAAAACGTTTGTTTATTGATAAACATAATTATAATGACCGAGACATAATTATAATTATAATTAATAAACATAATTATAATTATTTGACGAGCCCGTTGGATGAGTGGTTAGGGTGCTTGCCTTAACGCTTTGATCTAGGGTTCCCGGGTTCAATTCCCGGTAGGGTCAACTTTGAAAAATGAACTTTTCAAATTTGGCTATGGTCTGGATTTGGAAAGTAGTGGCAGGGCACACTGCGTTTTCGCAGTCATTTGGGCAGCCCGTCTGGCGGCAGTAACCACCCCCTTACAGAAGACTGAAATAACAGCACGTGTGCTGTTGTGTTTCGGTCAGTGAGTAAGGGATGCCAGAGCCCATTTCCCTATCCACTCCTAATCCCTTATCCTTAATCCTACTGCAGTCGGCAGCGCACTTGTAGCAGCTTTGGCGTTGCTTGTGTTATACGGCGACGGTAGCCACCTACCATCGAGTGGACCGTCTGCCTGTCTGCCGAACTTAACATAAAAAAGAAGAGTTATGTCGCCCAGTGTATTAAATCGAGTTATGTAAGTCTGCGGGTAAAAATAAATGGCTGCACTGTGTTAATGTGTATACTTAAAATTTTTGCTAATAATAAAAATTAGATAAACAAAATATTGATAAAATATTCAACACCCTTAACTATTTTTACGTAAAAGAAAACATCAATAGACAATGCCTGTTTACACCCACCTCGTTCTGTGGCAATGAAAGGACAAAAAATTTAATATTTTACCATACCATAATAAAACAGGAACTTCCGTCTAGGAATAAAAGTAGTAGGTAGTGGTTTAAGTAGTGGTAGGGCACACTGCGTTGCGCAGTCATTTGGGCAGCCCGCCTGGCGGCAGTGACCACCCCCTTACAGAAGACCACCGTGAAATAACAGCATTTACATGCTGTTGTGTTTCGGTGAGTGAGTAAGGGATGCCAGAGCCTATTTCCTTATCCCCTTCTAATCCCTTATCCTTAATCCTACTGTAGTCGGCAGCGCACTTGCAGCACCTGTAGCGTTGCTTGTGTTATTGGCGACGGTAGCCACCTACCATCAAGTGGACCGTCAGCCTGTCTGTCGACATAACATAAAAAAAAAATAAAAAATAAAAATAGAGGAACGTTGCAGTTCAATTGGTGAACGCCATTAGAGCTTGACGATCCATGATGCGCGACTTAGACTTCAACTTGAGGTATCAATTTCATCGTGAGAACAACCTCTCAACTTATCAGGTTTCGCTTTGGTATTATTTTCCTTTTTTATAACTCTATTATTGGTAGTCGCTTACTTCTTTTTACCAACTATCGCATGTTGGCCTCTAAAGATTTGTATAATACTACCTGTGCCCGCAACTTCGTACGCGTGGTATTCGGTAAGTATAGCGCGTAACTTTTTTGTTGTAAACCGATTGGAATAAAACAATAACTAAATTTTTAGGGGAAGCTTGCTACAATACCTTAGTGAAAATCACATTCTAAGATTAGCGTGCACAAAGGCACAGACAAAAATTCTAAAACCTATTTTTTTGACCTCGGTAACATAAGTACAATGTGTAGAAATAATTTTTTTGAAAAAAATATTTAATATAAAGACCAGTGTTGCCATTCTACTATGTAGAAAAAAGAGCCGGTCTTTTTTTTTTTTATTATAGATGGGTTTGCTCTTGACCAGCATCTATCCATGTAGGAAGGATGAGGCCGAAGATGGAGCGAGCTCACCCAGAAGATGCCTATTCACTCGAACCTTGAAAAGATTTGGGTTATATGAGCTCGGAAATACAGACGCCGGCAGGGAGTTCCAATCCTTAGCAGTGCGCATCACAAAAGATGTTGGTCCGAATTAGAGGGATTTCGACAAGGTGAGGATGGTAACCAGCCGTACGTCTGCATGTCCGATAGAAGAAAGGGGAAGGCGGTATGATCTCATGCAGCTCTCGAGCACACAGGTTTTTGAGGTCTATCTCAAAAATAGAGCTAAAAATTTAGGATTTTAGGAGCTGTATTATATAAAATTGAAACCAATCATAATCTACTTAACTAATTTATTTAAAACAATTAAACTAACTTTTCACTTACTTATAAGTTAAAAAAAAAAACAATTTAAAATATTAGATGCTGTTGCAATGTTCTTTATACAACGATGACGTCAAATTGAATTCGTTGTCATGTTTAAGATTAATTTTTATTATATTTAATTGGCGAAACCCCAATTTAGATTTAGCTCTTAGAGCTTTTAGAGCTAGATTTAGCTCTAAAAGAGCTAAGTTGGCAACACTGATAAAGACACGGCTCGTTTACGATTTTATTATATGTACACAAATATAGAAGATGAATAACGGTATCTACTGCCAAATGCACTACCAGCAAAGTCGTTGCCAATAAACGATACTACCATTACGTCACTTAATTTTTGAAGGCTTTCAGTCTAGATGTGTATACTTTTTAACCCTAACAATGTATATGTAGATCCCGCAAGCCCTAATTCTACTCTTTAGTTCTGACAATTCTTCATGTATCCCAAAATTCCCAGTTAATACTCCAAATCAATGACAAAAAATAATTAAAATTCTTTTCTTTTAATGATTTTCCTTAAAACGAATGAAAAAAGTAATTAAAATTATTTCCTTTTAATGGTTTTTCTTAAAATTAATGAAATAATTAAGTTTCTTTGCTTGTTTATTTATGAAATAATTATGTATTCCTCAATTGAAACTAAACCTTGCAACTTACATTTGACAGAATATCTGGATTTTAATCAAAAAAGGCGTAAGTGACCTAAGACCGCAAAAAATCGTTTTTAGATTTTCCCCATACTGGCATATTAAAAAACGCACAAGTACTCGCATATAACCCCAGTTTTCATATCAAACTCGTTTCCCTTCCTAAGTTTGTACACAGGTCTATCGTATTTTAGCCGGCGTGTGCACCGACCCATGTCAACATACGTGCGGTCATCAACTCACATATCATTCGTGTGACAGAGGCTTTAAATCGTGAGAGAATTAGAACACAGCCGGAGCCGGGTCTTATTTATCGCTTGGCACAACCACCATACTCATTTCATCTCACATGCAAAAAATGCACCCCCATTCCTATTAGGTACGTTCGACACTCACTACGTTGTCTAAAAGATGGGGAAATCGTGAAAGCATAGGTATTTCTTATTTTTACAAAAACCCCAAAAACTTTTTTTAAATATGAAAGTCAAAATCCTTAGCAGGACGATAAACTCTGCTTCTGTAAAATGATTTTGTTAAAGTATCTACTTACTTTTTTATAATATTTACATGCAAAAAGACGAGGAGAAATTTTGCTGTCATTGAGGTATATATACGCATAATTATTTACTGACGTTTTTATTTTCAACAAAAAAATTGTTTAAATATTACTTAATACGTAAAATTAACAGCTCTTATACAATAATTAAAATATAAGCTAATATCTATTACAGCTAATCATATTACATTTATATAAAACATTTTTTGAAATTATTCTAATGCTTAAAAATAAAGACATATAAATAAAAATATAAAAGAAAAAAGAAAAAAGAAACACATGAATTCTGGGTGGAAATGTAGTGTGTTTTTGTTAATCCTAAGCAATAAACTAACTTGCTCCCCGAAAGAAAACTTCACTGTACCGCAGACGTTGGAGTGAGAACAGGATATCTTACAACTTTAATTAGGATAAAACAAAAACCATATTTTTTGAATAATAATATTTTTACAACTTAATCCGGAAAATTAATTTCGATAAAAATATGATATATTTAGTAAATTTTTATTTAATAATAATTTGATTTTTCTTTAATACTAATTTTTTTACAACATAACCCAGAAAATTAATTTCGATAAAAATATGATATATTTAGTGAAAAATGACACGTTCTCTAAATATTTATCAAAATTATTCTGTATTGAACACACTTTCAACAACTAAAATCATCCTATTTCTGTCTCACACAGAACTTTAGCTATGGGCGGTCAAACAGAATCAATTTGTGACCTCTACCGATTGACGGTATAAAAATAGAAAATTAAACAGTTTATTGCATAGGATTCTTAAATTGTCCAAGCACATTTCGGGTCTTTATTTAAAAGCATTTACTGGCCCGCTTTAAAATCCTGTCCTGCAATTCAGCCTAAGTCTTGATGTTGTTGATGTTTCTTTGTCCCTGAGTAATCGACACCGTAGCTTAATATTATAAATGCGAAAGTGAAAAAAGTATATACCTTTCATCTAGTAAAAGGTAAGAAAATCTAGAAAAAAAGTACCTCTCGTCTAGTAAAAGTTAAGAAAATCTAGAAAAAAATACGTTTCGGCTAGTAAAAGGTAAGAAAATCTAGAAAAAAAAGTACTTTTCATCAAGTAAAAAAAAAACATAATTGGAATCATTGAAGAAATACATCCTTTGCTACATTTGTTACCTAACTCCATTGTTTTAAATAAATATTTTAAAATATCCAGAAATATTCTAGATCCTCGGCCTTCGACCCTCGGGGACGCGGAGGCCACAAATCTCAAATATCTACAAATCGTTGACCGTTAAAAATAAGTAGGTACATAGGCGTTTGCTGTCGTGAACATATGTAGAACCGCCCTAAAACAATATAGAAAGGCTGGGAGGGTAAACATTGTGCGGAAAGTGCGGCTTATGTCAACAAGAATGTAGGAGGCTGATCATCGAGGATGGCCTTTGTGAGACGCAGAGATCGGCCGCAGTTCGCTCAGTCAGTGGGAAATCAACACTCAGTCAGTGGTTGCTTACTTTGTTTTGAAGTAGAGTGATGTGATATTTACCAAATAAAACTTGACTAATAATTTAGACATTAAAAGCGATTAAAAGACACGCTTTCTAAGGAGTCAGTGATGGCACGAATACTGTTTTGTCTAAATGGCAAACGTAGGTTATAATCCTGGTTGAACCTGCAACAACGACGATAGTTCTGTTAAAAGCACCCATGATGTGGGAGATTCCTGTCAATTTACGGAGGCTTAAGGTGGGTTACTTAAGATAAAAACCAGTGTCCAGTGTAATAGAGAAAATTTAGGGACATAATGTATGTCATTGTACGTATATAGGTTGATACAGATAAATGCCTTCTCTCACAGGAGATCGCAGATACTCGCACAGGAGGAATGTAAAATGAGTTATGGGTCGACATTGGCACTCTTTTTACTTTATAAATCTCGTAGGACCTACCATTAAAAATTAAACTCCAGAATTTATTCAAGTTTTGAAAATGTAGGTCAAAGCAATCTTTTCCGACACGCTTTTTTTCACTGTAATTTAATTCAAAGTTAAATAGAAAAATTCCTCTTACCGTTGCGGAGTTCCGATTCGATATATAAATCCAATTTGATATTTAAATAAATTATTATATTATATAGACTATATCTTGGATTGGTTTTGGCAAACCGTACACACCCAGACCAGAGTCAACTTTGAAAGTTCATCACAGAAGTGATCCTTAAAGTCAGAGCATAGGCAAGCATCAATGGGCTGACCTAAATGGTTATAACATGGACAGACGAGGAAAGTAATATTGTTGATAATCAAAGTAGGTACATCAATTCGATGTGACTATGTTTATTGCCGAACATCATGGATATCATTATTAAGATATACTACAACTCTACCTATCAAGTAAGCATTATTTTATATTCTATATTATACCAATACCGAATCCAAATACCTTTTTTTAAACTCAATTGTTGCGATTTAAAAACTATTTATTGTTTATACCGCTACGGTTGGCCATAGAACCTTCTCGAAGGAACGCGGGTTGGCTTTGGTGGCATGGAACATTCCGGGAGTAACGACATATAGTTCATATTCCAGGAACCGAAGCAGCATTCCAGAACCCAAAGAATAACCGACGCCGATGTTTACTAGTTTGAAACTACCAGTACTCTCTAAAACCATCCAGACTGTCTTCGCGAATTTGAGGTGTAGTGTGCTACGGTACGCGATACGGAAGCGACAGTTGATAGTTTTTGCGAAGACTTCTGCGACAGTGAGTTTTATTATTATTATTTATTTACACAAAGAAAAAATACATTGGGCGGTACACAGTTTAGGTGTACTATAAACTCAATTAAGTTTCTAGCGACACATTGATCAGATTAGCGACGACATCGGCGAGTTTAACGGTTTAATCGAGACGCCTTGGGATATTTGGAATAAACGTTGGTCTGCAGAAATAAATCGACTCCTCTCACCCTTACACGGCATTTTTACTCACCCCGCACGTAACAATACAATTATTAGATATCCTTTAGTAGGCTTCATAAAAATAATTATTTTTAAGTAAAGACAACGAGAAAAGACAACGAGTAAAATTGGGATGTCAATAGCTACCATCTATAAAGATTTTTCTAAAATATTGGAATTGTTGGCGTATGTTTTATTATTTTCGCGAGTTGAATAAGTGGAGCGAATGTGTTGCGTCGCATTCTGTCTTGGGTCATTCGCATTATAGTAAGTTGAGACAACAAATTCTCACAAATACCTATTACTGAGTTCCCACGCTCGTACAGCGCCACCTTAACACAAAATTATTCTCTGGTTAAATTATGTTTTATTTTCATATGTTCACAGGATCGTAATGTTTCAAATGCTGCAATATCTGCTCAACACTTGACAATAAGCGACCGCTCAGCAAAGTGTACAAGCACAAGGAACCCTGAGACCTCTTAGCCTTCGGCCTTGTGTAATCAATTTTTACTAGAGCTGGCTGATATAGCAGAATTGCGAGCCCTCGATTCCTATTCCGCTCGACAAACACGAGCAGAGGGTTTTTTAAGGGCGGATGTTTGAGAATTATCTCGGCTAATATTTGCACCCTTCATCATAATCGCCAATAAATCCTTATAAGCGTCTGTAAGAATATTCTAATATAGTCTAGACTCTAGAAAAAAGTTTTATGATCGTATTCTGGACTAGCTGAGCCCGCAACTTCGTACGCGTGGTATTCGGTATAGCGCGTAACTTTTTTGTTTGTAAACCGATTGGAATGAAACAAACACTAAATGTTACAGAAATCTTGCTAAAATACATCAGTGAAAACTCCATTCAAATCGGATAAGCCGTTCTGAGATTAACGTACACAAACGCAGAGACAAACAGAAAAACTATAAAAACTATTTTTTTGATCTCATTAACATAAGTACAACGTGTATAAATTGTTTTTCTAAAAAATATTGTTTTTCTGTTTACGATTTTATTATAATATGTATAGGTATAGATAAGTGAAAGTTGAAAAGTAAGCTGTAGATATTTCAGTCAATATGAATGTATGATAGTAAATGGCAATCTAAAAGTAGTGATAGAATAAAAATTTGATAGAATAACCACTTCTCTGTTAAGAAAATAATAAAATCCCCTCATAACTGAATTGTCAGTGAGAGAGTATGCATGCTTAAACATTGTCATAACAAATTCTAGGTACTGATAACCTAAGTTTATCAGAACTATACTTAATTTGATAGCACAGTGGCAACAGTTGTGAGCAAAAAGCATTAAAAAAAATAGGAACGGAGTTTGTAGCAGTAAATAATAAGTAAATAATAATAATAAAAGAATGCAAATTTACCATTAAATGTAATATATATGTGTATCTGGACATATACTATTAATTAAACAGATGTGCCAACAACGGCCAGAATGCGCGCATTTATTTACCTCTGGCTGTGATGAGAATGATAAAATTATTTCACAATAATTGCGGAGCTTTAAAAATTCCTCTCGTTTTTGTGTTTACCAAATATATTTAATCTTTGATGTTTTCATAATTAATTAAATGGAAATTTCCTTTCTGTATTAGGTGATTCATAATGACTAAATATAATGTCAATCACAGGTAAAATTAATTATTTACAAATATTTTGATTAAGTAAAGAATGAACATATTATGTCACTGATGTTGGTTATATAGTGTTGCCTAAGTAAAAGTGTTTGTTTAGATATTATTGACTTATTTTCAACTAGTCCACAACATATAAAAATATAAATGTTTTTTGGTTGTTTTATTAGTGTGTGTCTCTTGTGATTTGTATCAGATTATTTACTTAATAATAATAATAATAAAGCCTTTATTCAGATGAACAGTTTACAATTACGTATAAAATTTAAAGTTCTGTTATTTGTTTCTTGCTTGTTGCCTGCAGATCTGTTTGCCAATCGGCATAGGCCTCCTCCAACCTTTTCCATTCGCGCCTATCTTGAGCAACTCTGTTCCACGTCGTTCCAGCTACTTGTTTGATGTCGTCATCCCATCTTTTCTGTGGTCTCCCTCTCTTCCTTTTTCCTTCTCTGGGGTACCATCTTGTGACCATTTTACTCCATTTGTCTTGTCCTCTTATTGTGTGTCCTGCCCATCGCCATTTCAGTCTTCTGATTTTGTAAGTTATATCTTGGATCTTTGTCTTGTTTCGGATGACACGGTTGCTTAATCTATCGGACTTCGTCACATTCAACATACTCCTTTCCATTGCGTGCTGGCAAGATACTAGTCTATTCATCGAGTTCTGCGTTAAAGCCCATGTTTGGCTGCCGTACATGAGAACAGGAAGTATGCAGGTGTTAAAGACTTTACTTTTTAGTTTTATATTTAGGTTTCTATCTTTCATGACTTCTCTTAAGCCCCAGTAACTCTTCCAAGCATTGGTAACTCTTCTTTCTATTTCTTTGGGTACTGGATCTCTCTGTGTTATTAGCTGTCCCAAGTAGATATATTCGTCTGTATATTCGATTTGGATGTTTCCTAGCTTAATGATAATTTCGGCCCCATTTGTCATTACTTTTGTCTTCTCTGGGTTCATTTTCAACCCTGCCTTTTCGCTTTCCATTGCCAGATCACTTAGCATTCTGTTTAGATCTTCAGATGTTTTTGCGAATAACACGATGTCGTCCGCGAACCTCAAGTGTGTTAGTAAGACTCCATCTACATTAATACCGTAGTTTTCCCATCTGAGACCTCTAAAGATAGATTCAAGTACCGCCGAGAACAGTTTTGGAGATAAGGGGTCTCCTTGTCTGACACCTCGCCCTACTTTGAATGGTTTACCTTTCTTTTCTAGTTGTATTCTCGCAGTACTGTGACTATATATATTTTTTAGTAGCCGAATGTATTTGTGTTCAATACCTTGTTCTTTTAGTGCTTCCCATATCTTTTCGTGAATCAAAGAGTCAAACGCTTTGCTGTAGTCGACAAATGCAATATAATATGTCAGCTGGTATTCATTGTATTTCTCCAAAACTTGGCGTACTACATGAATATGATCAATTACCGAGTAGTTTTTGCGGAACCCTGCCTGCTCGATAGGTTGGTGTTCGTCTAATTTACCTTCCATCCGATTTAATAATGTCTTAGCAAATAATTTGTATACGTTCGACATAAGACTAATAGGGCGATAGTTTCTGACGTCAAGTTTATCTCCTTTCTTATACAGTAGAATGGTGTTAGATTCTGTCCATTGCTGTGGAATAATTTCTGTTTTTATGATATCGTTGAACATTTCTGTGAGGACAGGTGCTAAAGTGTCTTTGTTTTGTAATAAAATTTCGTTTCTTATCCCATCAGGACCTGGTGCTTTTTCTCTCCCTAGAGTATTTATGGCTTTCACAACTTCAGCTTGGAGGATGCTAGGAATGTCTGAGGTGTCCGTCAAATCCATTTCGCCTTGCGAAGTGACGCATTCGTATAATTTCATGTAATAAGTTGTTGCAATTCCTAGTATGCCCTTTCTGTGCTGATTCAATTTTCCTTTGTCGCTTTTCATTTTTACAATCCAGTCCTTCGAATTAGCTAGTTCTTTATACGCTTTTTTCACACCTCCTGTTTTGCTTATGTACTTTTCAATAGTTTCCATTCTGCTTCTTTGCCTATCTTTTCTTATACTTACTTTGATTTCTTTACAGGTTTCCGCTAGCTGCTTTCTCCTGTCTTTTACGTCTCTTGCGTTTATTAAATTGTTTCTTTGTTCTAATAATTTTGAAGTATTAGTTGACAACCATTTTCTCGGTTCTGTTTTAATATTTGCCGTCATTTTTGTCTGAGCTTTTAAATTATTCTCTAACCAATTGTACTTTTTCTGTGTTCCTAAGCTCTTTGTGTTTTCTTGGAAGTCTGTAAATTTGTCTCGTAAGGTGGTCGTTAGTTGATCCATTTGATGTTTCCCGAGGTTAGCATTTCCTGGTTCTATTCTTGGTCTGTTTTTTCTTTGTTGTATCGTACTCAGTTCAGCTCTAACCAATCTGTGGTTGGTGTTGAAATTAAATTTGTTGATGACGCTAAAGTTTGTGAA
This sequence comes from Bembecia ichneumoniformis, assembly GCA_910589475.2. Lineage (NCBI taxonomy): Eukaryota > Metazoa > Arthropoda > Insecta > Lepidoptera > Sesiidae > Bembecia > Bembecia ichneumoniformis. The sequence continues at coordinate 519,449 of OU342537.1, read as the reverse complement.
GTAGTTCTTTCTGTTAGTCATAATGAAGTCGATTTCGTTTTTTGTTTTTCCATCTGGTGAAGTCCAGGTCCACATGTTTTTCTTATTTTTCTTATATATAGTGTTTAAGATAGTCAGTTTTTCCTCCAGTATAAAGTCGATGACTTTTTCGCCATTTCTACTTCTGCGTTTTTTGCTGTATGTGAATGGTCCTATTACCGTGTTTTCCCCTGGGCGTCTCTCTCCAATTTGGCCATTAAAATCACCCATCACTATTAGGTTTTTGTGTGCATGCTCTTGAATAGCTTTATTTAGTTCAAGGTAAAATGAGTCAATTGTTTCTAAATCCGTATGTTCTGTAGGCGAGTATATTTGTGCAATAGACCATGAATCCTTATATCCTGGTAACTTCAGATTCATTATTGCTATACGTTCAGATATTCCTATAAATCCTTCTATATAATTTTTAAGGTAATTTTTTATAATGAAGCCAACACCATGATGACCTGGAGTCGTTCCTATGTGGTATAGTAAGAAGTCTTGATAAGAGATAATTCTTTCTCCAATTCGTCTTACTTCGCTTAGCCCGACGATGTCCCATTTGATTTGTTTTAGTGCGTATGTTAGTTCTGTAAGATTCTCTTCGTTTCTAAGTGTAAGTACATTAAGGGCTGCTACATAAATTTTAGATTTTTGTGATTTGTTTACTTGTATTGTTGGAGGGTTGTGGTCTCTGTCCCCCACGAGGACCAGTCGGCTTGGGGGAGCTTGAGTGTTATCTTTTTGTTGTATTTTGTTTTTGTATTTTGTTTGGTTTTCTCGGTTGCCGGTAATTGATTGCTATTTTTCATTTGTGGATATGTTAGTTAGAGAGCTCGATCTAGGTAACAGTATATCAAAGGCGTTTGTCCTGTTATCTTTGATGGAATTTAGCGTTATTTTTTTGGTTTGAGTTTTTGAGGGCGACTGTGGTGAAGTTGAGAGTTCTCTTTTCCTTTTTTCTGTCATAGTTTCTTTAACTATCAGTTTGTCGTATTTTAAGAAAGCTGTGTTCCCTTTTTTCCTGGCTTCTAGTAGTTGTGGTTGCAAAGCCTTCCTTTTCTCTAAGACTTCCTTCGAGTAGTCCTCGGATACGTATATTTTCTTGAAATTCTTTCTATTCTTCATAATTTCGGCCTTTTTCCATCCATTTACAAAAGATAACAGGACTGGTCTTGTTTTGTTTTGCACTTTATTTTTCCCTAAGCGATGTAGTTTGTTTATTTCGTTTTCTCCTATGATCATATTTAAATCTGTTCTAAAGTTTTTCTTGATATTTTGAAATAACTCTGAAGTTGACTTTTCACTTTCTTCCAGTCCAAAAATAATTAAATTGTTACTTTTCTTTTCTCTTTTCAAATTTTCTATCTCTTTCTCAAGATTGCTAACTTTTTGTTTTAATTTTTCGTTTTCTTCGATGATAGGTGTTAACTTTTCCTCCATCCTTTTCATTATATTTTCTGTAAGGGATTCCGTTAGTTCAGCAGTCTGCTTTTGAATTTCAATTTTCATTTTGTCAAATAATATTTGAAATTGTCCCTCCATATTATTAAACCAAAATTCTCGCAATGGTACGTATAGATAAATTATTGGAAGAAAGAAACTCTCTTCGCACTGGTAACACTGTTGTGTTAGTAACACCGCAGCACTACCAACCAAACAAACTAATATCTGGTTGATCAAATGTCAAACTGTCACTTGTCTGTATAAATAAATGGCTCTAACCTCAATTATTGTTGTGGATGTTCGGCGTCTCCCTACCGTCTAGTTCTTATTGAATATCCGATAGTTATTTCTTCTAGGTCTTTCGATCTCTGAATGAAATGGTTCGTAACATTGTTATTGTCGAAATATAATCGTTAACTATTTTTAATAAGCAATTTGTTTTGGATAAACTCACAGTGGTGTTTACACTTCAACGACCGGAACCGGAACCATTATTTACTTATTCGTGGAAAATGTTGTTGATTACAGAATTAATCTATAGGTATTTAAGAAAATGTTACATGGTTTTAGAGCACATTGTTTATTTTTTTTGTATTCCAAAATAAAATCTTTGTTTTTTTTTTCAAATTAAATGTTTAAAAAAAAAGAAAACATTTATACACGTTGTACTTATGTTATCGAAGTCAAAAAATAGTTTTTAGAATTTTTGTCTGTTTGTTCGCGCTAATCTCAGAAACGGCTTAACCGATTTGAATGCGGTTTTCACTGATATATTATAGCAAGCTTCCCGTAACATTTAGCTTTTATTTTATTCCATGGTTTACAAAGAAAAAAGTTATATAAATTTAAAGAATCACGTCCAACATTTTTTCGATAAAAATACAATAAAATAACTCTTCGGTTGAATCGGCTGAAACTTTAGTTAACTGCCTACATATTATCATCTGTAAAATGATGACGATTGAAAGTTTATATGAAGTTAAAAATAGTCAATTTAATTTCCAATTTAAGTTGACCACAGATCTATATAATAAAATCGTTTTTTGTCTACTATGCCTTGGTGGACGCTAATCTCAGAAACGGCTTAACCGATTTTCATGTGGTTTCCACCGATGTATCGTAGCAAGCTTCCGGTAATATGTAGTGTATGCTTCATTCCAATCTGTTTACAAACAAAAAAGTTACGCGTTATTCCGAATACTAGGCGTACGAAGTCGCGGGCATGGCTATTTATCAATATACATATAATTAGTCAGACTATTAGTCTGAATACTGATATTAATTCTCGTATTCACGGGTATTGAGGTACAACGAAATCAAACAGAAAATAAAGCTCCACATAAAATAAAACAGAAGGTACATGTTTCAACAATTTCCAAGAAAAGGCTTTAAAAATAGAAAAAAATCTTCACACATTCTTCCAAGTACGTGATAACCACAATTCCCATTAAGAACGGCTGCGTTCCTTCAATCGCTTCAAGGGCTGTCCAAAAAACAAACAATATACCAGTCGCATCCAACTGTACTTACAAGAAACTACATTATGTTGTGTGGTCCAATTGATAAACGACAAGCGTGGCGTTAGTTAATTTATGTACAATAAAAAACATTTCAATTCATGTTCATGTGCCTTGGACGGTCCACAGTTTGCATATGGCATGTGGACCTGTGCAACATTGGCATAGTTTATAGCTGCAAAGCAATATTGGCGATTTTTATAAAGATAAAACATGTTGCCTTCCTATAGTTCAAATAGAAAAAAGTGAATAACATTTTTGTGGATATGCCAATGTTAGTAATAATATCAATTCAGCTTTAAACATTAGATAAGATTAGAAAATGAAGATTAGATTAGAAGTAGAAAAAAAGGACGACAGAGTCAGAGAAAGAGAATCCAATTTCTTTAAAATTCAGTGCTGGAACCCCGACTGTAGAAATGTGGATGTTGGGAAGATCCTGGGCTGGTGGTGTGCGTCGGTGTCGACAAATGAGATGCTTCTTCATTCCAATTACGATTTATTTAATGTTTGGATACATATATTGTTTACGAAATTATAATTATTTAAAGGGAGATGATGCTTGCTTTCGTTTCTTCTTTTTTGCGGTAATTGCGGTAATTAATAAAATTCGCGTCTGGCCAATAGGGGCGAAGCGTCGCGTTCAGAGCGCACCGTGATTGGTTAACGATGACATAGGTGTCTGAACACCGACAAAGACGGACAATGTCAGTACTGATCGTAGTGATATATGTACTTATCTCCGCTTGCGTCAGCTTCTCTGTGATCGTTATACATAAATTGTTTAGATTAGTGACCCCAGGAGCGGCGCGGGAATACATTATTCGACTTGTTCAACGTTTATATTTACACGAAAATAATTATCTTTACTCTAACGGTAGATGCATTTTAAATATAATATTGTATAAACCATAAAATTTATTATCAAACTAGCTGAGTCCGCAACTTCGTACACGTGGTAGGTATTTGGTATATTTTGTTTGTAAACCGATTGGAATGAAACAAATTCTAAATGTTACGAGAAGCTTGCTACAATACGTCAGTGAAAACCACATTGAGAATGATTAAGCCGTTTCTGAAATTAGCGTGCACAATCTTATCTTATCTTGTCTTAGTGGCTATTTCTGTCTGCTAGCTAGAGTACCAGTATCACTTCGTCCATTGCTGAAATATTGTGATCGCCACGTGAACTAAAGCTCTCTACCTATACCTACCACGTTAAGGAACTGTAGTACTTTTTTGATAGAGGCATTCTTCACATCTTCACAAGCCATCGTGTGGCTTCCTAGGATGTGACTGCGCTTGTGCATCAGGGGGCCACACTCGCACAGGATATGCATTGGTGTTTCTTCTGCCTCATGGCAGAAGCGACACTCTCCCGTACTAGTGAGCCCCATTACTTTTAGGTGCCTATTGAGGCGGCAGTGCTAGCGTGCACAAACGCACTGAACTATTTTTTTTTTCTAAAAATTGTTTTTTTTTTTAACTCAGTAAAACTCAGTTTACGAATTGTTTTTTTTTTTTTTTTTTTTTTTTTCATGGCTCGTTTACGACTTTATTATATGAATAGAAGAAGTAATTTACCTAAATATACATATATTTTAGTGAAAATGAATAATTGAAAGAGCTTATAAGAGCAATGAAAACCGAGATAGGTACAAAAGCGTTGCGTAATTGAAAAGTTAAAAAAACGACCAATTTACCTTAATAATATTATTAAAAGTTAAATAATTAAGTATATTAAATTTTCCTATTTCGATAGTTTTAAAGAGTAACACAACAACATAAATTACAACACAATTAAGACATATTCGGAAAATATGCAAATGGGTACCTACTGTTTTCAAACTAAATAACCCTAATGGGTGACTGGTCTCACTGAAGTGTTCCACCGGTACCCAACATTTACATATGAATGACCTTATTACAAGGCTCCGAACAATGAATGACGATCATTAATACGGCCCTTAATATCGTAGGTATCCATTTAAACGGAATCGAATGTGTTTCGATACTATTTAAATGATCATGACTATAAAATGACATGGTCAATGCAATCATCATCTTCTCTCTTTTTGTTGAAACTCTTTTTGATTTATCTGCATTATTCTCGGGAAAAATACAAAAAGAATATTAGCTGTTGGACCAGGATGATCCCATCGCAGCAGCAAACGCGGGGCTTGCTGGTGATGACCACGACGTGGAGCTACCCCGACAACGCGAAAGAAGAGAAAGACCGCCGCGCCTCCGAGACGCGGTAAGGATACAGCGCCTGCGAGAACCGGCTGGCCCTCCAGGGCTAGCCGGTTCCTCATAGTTAAGCATTAATTAAGTTTTTATTTGTAAGGGCCGGACGGTTCTCGCCCCCAAAAAACTCAAAAACCATAGACCGTAACTTATAGACGGTTCCAAAGTCCTCTATGGACTAGAGCCACGCCCATCTCAAGGGGTGTTTTAGTGGGTAAAAATCCCACATAACCTCTATGGTTATGTCTCTATGGTTTTGCATTGCACACTTCTTCGTAAGCTATCTTTTGAAAATTTCTCCCCTCATAAAAAAATGACCTTTTGCACCGCCGCCGCGTGGGAGACAATATCTCGTCGGAAATCCAATCAATAGCGTTGTAATTCTGAAGCGTTGACTGTGACGGCTGCTACTGGCTCCCATTCTTCCTCCGTCGTGAATCCAACGATAGTGGTCAAATAAATATACAAAACCAAGCTGATATACAGCTCTTTTCAGAACTATTCCAATTTATCCATTATTCTAATGAATGTAAGTTTTCATAAAATAGAGTTAGTATATTGATTTGTTAAAATTTATTTCATTATCCCTTGATATTCACAGCCTTTCAGTCACACTTGTTAAATTCTGCAGAAGATGCCATTAACTCGAACCTTGAAAAGATTTGGGTTATATGAGCTCGGAAATACAGACGCCAGCAAGGAGTTCCAACCCTTAGCAGTGCGCATCACAAAAGATGTTTTAAAGCGCTTGGTCCGAATTAGAGGGATTTCGACAGAGTGAGGATGGTAACCCGCCGTCTGCATGTCCGATAGAAGAAAGGGGAAGGCGGTATGATCTCATGCAGCTCTCGAGCACACTCTCCGAAGTACATGTTATAGAATACACACAGAGAGGCAACTTTGCGTCTATGTGCCAGGCTCTGCACCTTAGTTCTTAAAAATAACCATCTCATTACTACGCTTTCTTAAATAGTAGTAGGTTTTTGTCGTAATATGGGTGATATAGATGTCCAATAAAGTTGGTACAAGGCCGGGGCTCAAGAGTCGGCTGCTATCGCGATAGCCTCACTCTCTCACACCAACAAATTAAGTACTTAGATAAGCGGCAGTCGCAAAATTAAGGGTGGTGCACACGCGCGGGTAACCAAATAAATAATCTAAGAAGGCGGTTTAATTTACATTAAACCGCCCACTTTTATCCCGCTACTTCGCTCGCACTGATAAATGAACAATACAAAACCTGAGGAAACATATGAGTAATGCCTGACACGACGGTGCGGTGGCGCCGTTTTTTTTTAAAATGTTTTTAGACGATCCCTCAGGAACCTAACATTTTCCACGATAAAAAGTATCCTATATGTTAATCCTGGTAGTAAACTATCTGTGTGTTCATGCAAATCCGATTAGACGTTTTGCTATGATTGAGTAACATACATTTAAACACACAAACATACAAATTTTCGCATTTATAATATTAGATTTTTTTTTGCTAATAGCATTAATTCGTAATCATCGGCCGATAAGCACCCAGTTGGAAATAGGGTTCTCACATACACTTACAAAACTAACCTCTAACAGAAAAACATCGAAAATAACAGCACATATGCTGTTTTATTTAGGTGAGTAAGTAATCCCTTATCGCTTATCTATCAAGTTCAGCAGAGAACTTGAAATTTCAGTGACATTATTTTTTTCAGTAGAAGCATATAGACCATCATCATCTACAAACCTTCAGCCTTCTTGACTTAACAAAAAATCCTTTCAATATTCGCCTAAACATATGGGAGACACCGCCAGCATAGTGTCTCCGATAGATAGGCGCTACTCTAGAATCTTTCTTACCAACGGATGTTCTACGAGCTATGAGACGGTCCACATGACAAATAACAAAATGTATATATATGGTGATTAAGTCCATGTCGGGGAATCTTCAAACCGCAAAACATATTCAAATTTTTTGAAGTGAAAACTTCTTTAGCGGCGCTGTGCGTTTTTGCGATGAGGAATCGCCGAAAACCTGATCGAAAATTCTAAAGTCCAACTCAACTAGACCCCCGACCCAGATATACGCCCGCCGCGGCGTATATCTGGGTCCGGGGTCTAGTTGAGTTGGCTGGACGTAATGTAGTATATATATGGGTGTAGATAAAATGCAGTATATGGAGTAATGTCTCCGCAAAGTTGAAGTTTTGTGTTGTGACCGTCGCCAGAGTGGCGTCCGGTAGCCACACAACTGGTGACGTAGGTGGACGGTCGCCACTGAGTGGAGACCAGTCGCTGTACTAATAATTAAAGCAATTCGTGCAAAATTATTCCCTAATCATTCCAAAATATCAAAAATGCACAACCTTAATATGTATATTCAAGTTTTCACTTCTGCCGGCAATCCCGGCACTCCCGGAGTGCAACCCGTATTTTTTTTTATTATTAAGTAGTGTGTCATAAGCTTTAAGACAAACCGTTTCTGAGAATATCGGTCAGCAACGTAATCGGCAAATCGATGACTTCACTCGGCAATTACGAATAAAAGATTATTTTAAAAAAGTTTCCCTTAGTTCTTCTTTGTAGGATCTAACGGTTTTATTAGATCAGTGAGCAGGTTTGGAACAAATTTTGAACTTTTCATACCTACTGAGAGATAGATTTTCTCGGTTCTTTTTACTTTTCGCTGTTAAACTGGAAAATACGTCGAGACAGGCATGAACAATTTGAAAGTTCATGCGGAATTTAGCAATAATAAAGTAGGCATCTACGCTAATAAAAATTTTGTTACTTAAAACCTCTTAAATTGATATTGACGCTGTGTAAAATGTTGTTTTTATCATGCGAGTCCTGCATCTTTAACACTCTCGATAATTGATTCCCTGTTCGCGGACAATATTATATCAATATACCTGTTGATGTCGATATAATACTATGTTTGAGTATAAAAGGTCATATATTCAAGATTATTATTTATCAGTAAGTCTACAATTAATTAACAGATTTTAATTATAGCGTTAACAGATTTTTGTATTAACGGTACCCATTATAAATAACCTCTAGAAACTAAATCGACGAATCCGTGTTATTATAAATATAAGACTAATTAAAAAAATTTAATGAATAGACTTGCGTTGTTCTTTAAACAAAGATTTATATTTTAATATTAATTTATACAATATCTAATATTTACATGATATGAAACAAAGAAACGACATTTAAAGTCTATTCAATTTAACTAACTATAAGTATATTATTTACACATTTATTTATTGAACACTAGCGACCCGCCCCTGGCTTCGCCCGGGGTGCAATTTTTATATATATGAACATTCCCCGTTTATCCCTCTTTCCATTAGTGAAAACCGAATCAAAATCGGTCTACCCGTTCACGCGTGATGCCGTGACCAAGGGAAATGGGGATTCATTTTTATATATAGAGATTATATATTTTAACAATTCATGACAATGACGATGACAACAAAATGCTTCTTCGAACTTGTTGGCTGTCACCATTAAGAACCATGAAGTATTTATACTCCAGAGAACTTATAAGAATAGCATAAATATTAAATCTGAAGATACATAGTTTCTTCTACTTCTACGTACAAAGCTTCTTTACATAAATAATAACCAAATAAATAACTTTAATAAAAAAGTCATAAATAAATACATATATAAATAAGTTTAACTTTAACTTTAACTCGTGTTCAAACTAAGTTTACAAGTATTTTGTGTTATTTACGCTAGTCAACATTAATACTATAAAAAGGAAAGATTTGTATTTTTGTATGTTTGTTTGTAACGGAAAAACTCTAAAACTACATAACCGATTTCAAAAATTCTTTCACCAGTAGAGAACTACATTATCAGGCTATATTTTATTTTGAAAAAAAAAAAAAATGGAATTCCCTACAAAAATTCCAAATAAAAAACGAGGTAACAAAAATTTGACTATAAAAATCATTATTTGGCGTACACTGCAGAAAAATATAGCATCTTGAACTTTATTGTGGGTACTCTACATTACCCACAATAAAGTTCAGGTTCAGGAGGCTATATGTCTGACTATTATAGTAAAGTCACAATAACCGTTTTTTGTTCAAATTAGTCAATCAGAGCACGAGTAGAATCAAAATATGATCATGTTATTAATTATCACGTCCTAATATAGCACTTCATGAAGGTGAAATGGTGTAGAAAATGTCTCTACCGAAGGTAAAGCTCGGTTATTTCACTAGCATTTCATAGCTGCCATCATCTTTCATCACCATTTAAAATACTTTTGCTAATTTTTGTTAGTCTAAATATACGTACAAATAGGAGCAATTTTCACACCACGAAACAAATTCTATCTGTCTCTTTTTTTTATTTTTTATGTTATGTCGACAGACAGGCTGACGGTCCACTTGATGGTAGGTGGCTACCGTCGCCTATAACACAAGCAACGCTACAGGTGCTGCAAGTGCGCTGCCGACTACAGTAGGATTAAGGATAAGGGATTAGGAGGGGGAATAAGGAGATGGGCTCTGGCATCCCTTACTCACTCACCGAAACACAACAGCACGTATATGCTGTTATTTCACGGTGGTCTTCTGTAAGGGGGTGGTCACTGCCGCCAGGCGGGCTGCCCAAATGACTGCGAAACGCAGTGTGCCCTACCACTACTTTTCAAATCCAGACCAGAGTCAATTTTGAAAATTACATTAAAACTTGACACCGCCGGGAATCGAACCCGGGGCCCCTGAGACGTTAGGCAAGCATCCTTGCCACTCATCCAACGGGCCGAGTGCAATGTTATTTACACCATAATTATTTTTTAAATACGAACAATTACAATATATTCATTTCCACAAATTACTAGAACTATTACTTACACCTACTTACCGTAGACCGTAATTTAAGATAGATTTTTCTATAAGAAAACAAAATTTACGGAGACATTAACAGCATTCATCGTTATGCGGATGACAGCTCCAGCAAAGCCTAATATAAGGACCGCGCCAGTATCCCTCTCAAATTGGCTGAGAACCGCGACAGGCTTGCTCGAGTTTTGCAAAATTCAACATCTATAAGAAAAATCCGTGATTTCACCTCAAAAAAGTCTCATTTGTAGCGACACGTAATATTTCAAACCATTCCCCATAGAATATCAAGAGCATATCACATCAAACATTCCGAGTTTGGACATCTCGAGCAACATCTAAATTAGATGTCACTTGAAACGCAAGACTACTCTAGTGGATGAGTTAGGTGTTCTAGGGTTCCCGGGCTCAATTCCCGGCAGTGTCAACTTTGATAAAATGAACTTTTCAAATTTGGCTCTGGTCTGGATCTGGAAAGTAGTGGCAGGGTACACTGCGTTTCGCAGTCATTTGGGCAGCCCGTCTGGCCCGCGGCAGTAACCACCCCATTACAGAAAACCACCGTGAAATAACATCACGTGTGCTGTTGTGTTTCGGTGAGTGAGTAAGGGATGCTTTGGCGTTGCTTGTGTTATAGGCGACGGTAGCCACCTACCATCAAATGGACCGTCAGCCTGTCTGCCGATCTTAACATTAAAAAAAATGGTATTACAAACAGGGTTCACTTGCAGCGACCAGGTCCAGGTCTCTTTAAAAATAAGTACCATATAGCTGTAAAACTGTGAGTGTTGTGATGAGGTGTTCCAATTAATGCTTAACCCAAGATTTAACCACCATACTGCGCGCCATAGATGCTTTATTTAGAATTCATATGCATTATTTGGTTAAAGCTCTTCTGCACACGTTCCGGGTGACTAGAAACTATCTCGCGGATGCCTGAACTTTGTAACCAACTACCTTGTGAGGTGTTTCCGCCAAGCTACAAGATGGGCTTCCTTAAGCATTCTGTAAACAAAGTGCTTGCAATACCTACCATTAATTTGAACGTCTACCAGTCTTTCTAAGAAAGGAACGCTTACGTTTTATATTTAAAACTATAGAATTTTATCAAATGAGCTTATGTTGATTCTGTCGCCACATTTAAAAATATATCAAGGAAAATATTAGCCTTAAAATTGGTAATTTCTTTCTTCACATTGAAGTCGTGTCTTATTAGAACTCTCTGCAATACATTTATTATTAATCTATTAATTGTGAAATGTTACAAAAAACAAAGCCTCTCGTATTTGTTTGTTTGTATATTTCGTTCATTACTTTGAACTAAACAACGGATTTTCTAACACATAATTTCTTATGACAGTAAGAGTCTGATGTCGCAATGCCAACGATTTAATATTAATTAAAATGGCCTCAGTCAATCCAAATTACATAATTATGTTTAGAAGATGTATCCAAATGCTACAATTTAATTTTATGAAGACGCTCCAATAAATATTCCAAATTGAATTACTTAAAATAAATCTAATATTACTTTAAACTTAATTGTGAAATTATAGTTATGTTAAGCTGTTGGTGTGTAAATAAATAAATAAATAAATAAAATAAAATCTCATTCGTAGTTTCGTTAAAATAACATTAAACAGAATAATTCTCCCGGACGCTGCTTATCCGGATAAGCTTCCTTTTTTTAAGTTCAATATTTGTCATAGGTTTTTTGGTGTCAAATAAACCCCATCTCTTTCAGTTTCGTTGTTTTATTTCGTAGCTAAGATATTGTTCTGAAAAGTCAACATCGCAGATAGAAGCACGAAAGAACAATTGCATTTACCTTGAATGTGGCCGATCTATTTAGGGCAAGTAACTATCGATTCACGTACTCGCAAGAGAAAAAGGCAAATGCAATTTTGTAATAGAACAGAGTGCGGAAATAATACGAGCGTATTTCTTTTACGAGCCAATGTATTCTACTCTACTTCGCGCTTGCGTCTGGGAACGTTCATTAGGCAGCCGCTTACTACACATGCATTCTGTGTAGGAAGCATCCGGAATAAATTATTTATTTATGAATTACCATTCCACTATACACTTTTTTCATTGGCTGATTAATGTATGGCCTTCACAACTCCTTCGGTGAAGTTTTTCTATACGTACGTCCCCATAGCGGAAATACCAGGGCGTTCAATTTATTCTCGGTATCGGGATGTAGATAAATTGACTAATTAATAACACTATTGTCTAAGAAAATCGAACAATGTTACAAAAATCTACAAAAAATTGAAAATACTATTAATTTAGAGATGTTGACTCTTTACCAAGATTCTGTTATCTACAGTTCAAAAGTGGTCAAGTAAATTTAAAAGCGGTAGAGAAAGTATAGAAGACGAGCCTCTCTCGGGAGGCTCTATTGTTGCCTGACGGAATAAAACGTGAAAAAAGTTAAGAAACTTGTACTAAAGAATGCCCGAATTCCAACACGCCATTCCTGCTCTCCATTCGAGCGTAATTTGATCTGGACAAGATTTGATCATACCCGTTCTGGGCGATCTGTCAGAGCTAATTATCTTCTGACTGCTGGGACGGGTATGATCAAATGACAGTAGAGCAAAGTTAGCCTTGGCCGAAGGAGTGCTGAAACATACCCCAGGTGAACAAATGCAAATCTGAAACAAAAGCGAGATAGGGAAATTTGTTCTTAGAGACAAAAGACCAAATATTTTCATTAATAAAAACCATGTTTAAAGTAGAGTACTTACAATCAAGAATCGAACATTACTGTTAAATCTCTGTACAACAGTGATCAGTTGATAATAAAGAATATATTTTGCTAAGGAATTTTGCGTGAATAATATAACTAACTAGACGAGGTTAATAATTTCCAAAATGTTATTTTCGGGTCAATTCACTATAATGAATCAATTATTTATAAAATGTGCCTATTTTACATTTGAATGAAGACAGCTATTTTTTTTTTATTTTTTTTTGTTTTCTTTACACAACTTTCCATAACATAATATATTTCTTGTGGCCCATATTCATTAAATTATATAAAAAAACAGATAATTTACAGAAATTGGACTGTTTCCTGATTATTGTGTAAGAGGAGTTTAAAAAAGTTTAAAACTATAAAAGAATCAAAAGTTATGTGATTTTTATGACAAAACCGAGTACATAGTTCAGACAAAAATACAGGGCACATTGTGTCCAATGAAAAATCAAAGATTTACCTCTGAAAAGAATTTTAAATAAAATATTTGTTACTTATAAAATCGTTTGCACATCCAAAACTACTAAGTCTAGAAAGCTGTAAACAGATAAAAGCTTTATTTTATTAACGTAAACTTTCAACTACGTGCGAAGCCTGGGACGGGCCGCTAGTTATTATTAAAACTATTGCTACACATTTCCAAATATAGTTCGTAATTTAAAATATATTTACTGTATGGTTTCGAATGTGGCCGAAGCGGTATCGTTCACACAATTGTATTAGAATAATTCGTGGAGTGAGTGAGAGGCGGAACATAGACCCATAAAAATTTAGTGCTGGTGGCTTTACATTCTGGTAATGCCACCAGCACTACAAACATTTTTTTACAATGCCTGTTAAGGTTTGAAAAAAAAAACGTGAAATTGCAAAAAGAAAATAATAATTGTGAATACGTGATTTATTTTTATAGTTCGATCCACTGTTTGAACATTTTCCAGCTTTCCAATCGGCTCCAATTCATAACCGAACCACGTACTCCACAAGTTCCATGATCCGAGTCCACAGTTCACCATAAAAAAATTCTATTGATTTAATAATCGATGAAAATCTAAGAGACTAACAAAAATTAGCAAAAATATTTTAAATGCTGATTAAAGATGATGGCAGCTATGAAATGTTTGTGAAATATCCAAGCTTCACCTTCGGTAGAGATATTTTCTACACCATTTCACCTTCATGAAGTGCTATATTAGGGCGTGATAATTATGTCGGTAACCCTCGTCACCGCTTCAAGCAAATTGCCTCCCACAGGATCCGACGAGAGCTCTATTCAATACTTTCAATACCGTTTACCGCATCGGAAACTACTTTGAATACGATCTAATCAGAACCAACTTTTATTACAACTTTAATGTATGGCTGACACTTTTAATCTTCATCTGCGAAGAAATAGGTTGGCACTTTTTAATATTATTCTGCGACCTTTTTACAGAAAACCAAGCAGCAGCTTGGTGATGTCGTGTTTCGGTGCATAAACAAGGGATCCTTTTATCCTGTTCCACTCTACTCAATTTTTGAGAAATGGACACTTGGGATGAATACATGTCGGTTATATGTCACATGAAAAAAATAGGTATAAAAGATAAATTAATTTATATTCAAATCTGGCATTGATATTTAAAAATTCATCAATAAAATAAAAAAGTCGCCACTTTTCGGGACTCTTATTCGGAAGCCAAATTTTGAGACGTGCCTAGCTAGCTTAGCCTAGGTTATTAGTCAATATGCAAACATTTAAAATACCAAAAAAAAAATCTCAACGTAAAATATCTTAACACTAAAGTCATACAATAATAATTTCCAATTGAAATTAATGTAACATAACCGAGAAACAAGGCCACCTGTAAAACTCCGAAACACCGAAATCTATCAATTATAAACGAACCCCCGAAACTACTTAATCCCCGACCAAACGGATCACTAGTAATCTAGTAAACATTCAAAGATGAAATTAATTTAACTTTAATCTTGAACAAGTTGAAAGTACTGATAGGAAGAAAATTAACCCGAAGTGTATCCGAAGCTAATTGACATCCACTCGGTTGACGGCGAAGAAAATATCGGCTGCCTCGAGTGAGAACGAAACGGAAGACAAGTTTGGAAATCCAAATAAATTTCCGAATTGTGCCGCTTATCTCTCGCATGATAAATTAACTGAACGACTTCCATGGAGTTCCCAACTTGGAAACACTGACTTGTTCGATTCACTAATCGGTGGAACATTCGTAACGCAACGCCTACAGAGCTCCACAGCTCAACTCCGCTAAGACACTCAACACTGGTTGACGCATTGTAAATAATAAGACAATGTAATTAAATTGTTGGATTATTAGGCGGACTGGAAGAGTTGTTTCGGATTAAATACCAATTGAAGAATGGCCGTCTTTTCTAGCAACAATCTTAAGAACTTTCACAAGATTTTTAAGATACATATATTATTTGGAATGAGTGTTTTGAGATTTGTTGACGAATGTTATATGTGAGCTAAGCAGATTTTGAAGACAAATTTTCTATAACCTAATTCGATAAACCGAATTCTTGCGAATTTATATACAAAAATATAGTAATCATTTCGTAAGACGCAAATAAACAATTTTTCATGATTACACTCGTATCCGCGCTTGACATACATAAATCTTAATTAAAAATACGACACCAGTACAATAGAAAGAAACAATGATCAAAAGATTAAATTTAAAACAAATTATCTTATGATTATGCGTTGATTTATACAAACGTTAGGGCAATCCATGTTAGAATTGATTTGTTTGATCTTTGATTTAATTCCATTTATTAGGAACTCTATTGTTCCCTCATCAAGATAATAATATCATCCAATTTACAAGACGTATTCAGGTATGTATTAATTATTATATAATTATAACTTAAGTACAGCCAATATAATACGTATATGTTATTAATTTAACCAAGACATAATAATATAACCTGTATATTCAGAAAATCAATATTTGAAAAGTAGTGGTAGGGCACACTGCGTTTCGCAGTCATTTGGGCAGCCCGCCTGGCGGCAGTGACCACCCCCTTACAGAAGACCACCGTGAAATAACAGCATATACGTGCTGTTGTGTTTCGGTGAGTGAGTAAGGGATGCCAGAGCCCATTTCCTTATCCCCTCCTAATCCCTTATCCTTAATCCTACTGTAGTCGGCAGCGCACTTGCAGCACCTGTAGCGTTGCTTGTGTTATAGGCGACGGTAGCCACCTACCATCAAGTGGACCGTCAGCCTGTCGACATAACATAAAAAAAAAAAAAAAAATATGTGTGAAAATCAGGAAATCCATAACTTTGTGGTCATATAAAAACATTAGAATTAATACTTAATTACTTGTATGTACTTGTACTTGTATTAGTATAACGATTATTTGACTGATGGAGCTGGTTGGGGTTGATGGCTGATTATGTTTATTGTATACTTGAATGACAAATTGATGTTGAACTAGGATTTTCTCGTGCAATCTGGTTTCCGAACTGGCGATTAATAAAAAATATTAACTATTTTAAGAGACTGAAATTTGGTTGAAAGCAATAAAGAATATATTTTTTATTTTATCGATTCCTCACTACACAGCATCTCCTATAGTATAGTGGATGCGTTCATATTCATTGTGAGAGAGTGTATTGAATATGAACACAACAATTACATTGGCCTTCTGTTCAGTAGCATTCTAGTATATGGGACAAAGAAACAAAAGTCAGTAACTGTTAACAAGCTTACCAGTCCTATAGAAAACAACGTGTCGACAACACGGTAAAAGCGTCGGTTAAACTAATTAGAAAATAAATTTCTTAGATAAAACTGACCCTGATAAGATAAAAGCCAATGTAATTGAGCATAATTTCCCAGAGATTTGCAAGAGCTTCTTCGTATATTTAAAAGAAATAACGTGAAGATATAATGTAACGGGTTACCTAGATAGAAAAATAATTACGTAATCGACAAGTATTTTAAACACAAAACGCAGTATCTTCACAGTGGTCTTCTGCACGTTAAGTGTAGGTTGGCCTCTGCAGTAGTACTGACTGGCAAGTTACAACTGCCAGTATATAGTAATACTAAGCACAGTAAACTACAGTATATAGTAATAGTAATACTGACTGGCAGCTCTTCAATCTCCCCGATCATAATGAAACGCTCATCTGAGAGGATCACTGCGGAAATATCAATGTGGTCCTGGAATCCTAACTAATGTTTTAAATGCGAAAGTGAGTTTGTTTGTTTGTTTGATACGCTTTCAGATAGTTATGAAATTATGCATACACGTTTTCGGGGGTACGGAAAAGTACATAGAGTACCCTCAATGTAAAATACTGACACAGTGAGATCATCTAAAAATTAAAATTAAAAATCAACATGTGACTATACCCTAAATTTTAGTAAAAAAAAATTGAATAAACGCCAAAAAAATGGAGGGCGATAGAAATCGCGGCAAAAGCCAGTAGGCAAAAAAAAATTAAGAACAGAACGGCCAAGACAATTTTATAAAAAGTAAAAACTTACTGTACTGACTGATTGTAAACCTGAAGAGTATTTTATCAACAATCAATCTTTCCCGCATGTGACTTCCACTAGTTCGGCTCCGTCATCAATATTAATCAGGAGGCCATGAATATCAAAGGCGGAACGAAAATTATGCGACAAAATAAAGAAACTGGGTCATATCTACTATCCTCAAAAATACTTTCATTTCACTAATATTAATTTCTCTCCTAATAATATAATTTTAAGGCACATTAGGTATAAAAATCACGATAAATATTTCAAAAGGACCTTTCGAAGAGTAATACTTTCAAATAAGCTTTTTAAAAATGAACACATAGATATTGGAGAAGTTAAATGGATTTAGGTAGAACATCTGGACCATTTTAACCATCTGACCAATAATCTGTCCAGGTAGACTATATCTAGATTGACTAGATTAGAAAGTTGAAAAAGAAGTGGAAGGATTTAAAGGAGACTTACGCTGCAGAGGTGTCTTAGCACATGCTTAGCAGATTTTGGTTTAACAACGACGATATAATATGAATTCATTAAACAACATACTATATTTGTGTATGCCTTCGTCTTGTAGGACATACTTTGTATTGTAATTGCTGCTCTCGTATAAGGTTTTATAGACATGCGTTTATGGAAATAATTATTTATACTTTTTTGTTTGTTTATTTATAATCAACTAGATTCTGTTTTTTTTGGATGGCTTATACCCTATATTTTTTTCTGTATACCTAAGAATGTGTATGCAAAATTTTACTATGATCGGTTGAGTAGTTAAGGCTTCACGCCATACAATCATACGTAACAAACAAACAAATACAAATTCGCATTTAATATTAGTTAGGATGTAAGAATAAATTAAGTAATCACTTCTATTTATAGAGATGGTGTCTTTAGTCGCCTACAAAAATACAAGGGCTTTCACCTAACGGTTGAACCTTGAGGGAATTGAAATTTTATGTAAAATTTCAAGCACTTTCATTATATGCTTCAGTAAAGTTATTATGATTTTTAATAAATATACATTTAGCAGGTAAAGCGAAGCTTTTTCATCTCCCCTTACTATAAATAAGGAAAAGAAAAATTTCCACTTATTTCCTCGTATTATCATGTTAAAAACGTTGTTTACTCTGCTCATTACCCACGCGGATAAGATTAACGACCGGTCGTTTGACAGCTCAATTATACCCAACTACAATATGTAACATGCTTCCTGACCTTTATCGGTTTTACGGTTTTCGCTTCCTCCGTTTCGGGCTGAGCATTAAATGTAAAATTAGTGATAACAATCTGTCAATTCATTATTTGGCAGACCAAAGATCGTACTGAACTCAAAATTAATTTTAATGTAATAAAAGTTTGCGACGAGTCGCATAGGTTTTCCTTTTTAAACGGGCTATTGTGAAAGTGGATCGACAGTGTATTGGACAGCAGCACAAAAGGCTGATAGAGTTCTCAATTTCCGTAAATTTGATGTTCGCTGCATCCAAGTAAATCCAGCTTCACCGAGGAAAACGCCGGCTTATATTTTGTAATTGAAAACAAACCGCGGAAACAAAGGATCATTCATAAAAGGTTTTAAACCCTTTTTTAAAACACGATGGTTCACAAGTACCGCGCGGTTTTGTCCCACGATGGGCGTTAAATTATTTTATGAAGCATGTTGAATGAAGCAATTATTTTTTTCTTTTTTTTTTTTCAACGCCGAAGTTAAGTATTCAACGAACAAGAATGTTTTGCCAAGTTACCTGTAATGTCAAAGGATAAGGATAAAGCTTCATGCATAAATCTGTGTGAAATCACACGTTTTAAGTTTATCGGCACAACTTTTAGAAAGATTTTTTTAAATATTACTCTATTGAAACATAAAACTTTTTTATATAATATGTCTAAGGTCGGCAGAAATGTTAACGATCCACTTAATGGCTACCGTCTCTTAGTAACAATGCCATTGGTTACTGCAAGTCTTTGAAGAATAAAGGATAAGGGATTAGGAGGAGATAGGGAAATACGCTCGGGCTCACACACTTACACCAAAACTAAGCTTCGGTGGAGAGCTCCGCTCGAACTCTCCACCGAAGCTGAGCGGAGCGGGGATGAGTAAATAACGAAACACATCTCACCGCTCCGCTCGGCTCGTATCCGCTTTGGTGAAGCCTTGCACTAATCGCGAACAAGTTACAATAAATATTCAGAGCGAGATAGAAATATGTATTTTAAAAGAATGCAAAACTGTCACTGTTATCGTAAAGTATGTGGGAATAAGCAGGGAAATAAATTAAAATCGCTATGTAGCCTCATCTCTCTCTCGCATTGTTATAGCAAATGTAGGTCGACAAAGAATTGATAAGGTTGTCGTTGTGCGCAGCCATAGGTCTATTTATTAAGTGGATGTATTGTTCCAGGGCGCAACGGCTATCCCGGAGCACCCGAAGGCTCGCAGTTTTGTTAAATAGAATACAATCAAAGGGACGCAGATAAAACGCACGCGTTACGATCCTCCCGCGTTGTCAGATGAACGATATACTCGGCAATGGAAAAGATTGGGAACCTCTTTTACTATTAATAGAATCGTTTGCGCATACATGTATGTTTATCGTATTTCGCGATGGTTATGTTTATGGGGCGGTGTTTCTCTTCCAGCTACAGGTATGAAGGAGTTTTTGAAATACGACCATATTAGCTGCAATTAAAGTTTGGTCATTTTGGCAGCTCGTCTGGCGGCAATAACCACCCCTTTACAGAAGACCACCGTGAAATAACAGCACGTGTGCTTTTGTGTTTCGGTAAACGAGATGCCAGAGCCCATTTTTCCTATCCAATCCATCCTATCCTTAATTCTACTATAGTCGGCAGCGCACTTGCTTCAGCTGTGGCGTTATTTGTGTCAAGTGGATCAATAACCTGTCTGCCGATCTTAACATAAAAAAATATATATTTGATTTTCCAATTCTACTTTTTGTGTTTTATAGTGTTATATTTTATTTCAGTATTAATTTGGAAATATTCATGATACAATTTAATACAAAATATAATTATTTTACACGGAAGTAAATAACTTCAGAAGGACATATCAGTTACTAACATCTATGTTTACATAATTAATAAAATCGTAAACGAGCCGTGTTTGTACATTAAATATTTTTTCAAAAAAGAAAAAAAAACAGTTTATACACGTTGTACCTACTTATGTTACAAAAGTACAAAAAATTGTTTTTAGAATTTTTGTCTGTTTGTCTGTGCGTTTGTTTACGCTAATCTCAGAAACGGCTTAACCGATTTGAATGCGGTTTTCACTAACGTAGCAAAACTTCCCGTAACATTTAATATTTATTTCATTCCAATCGGTTTACAAACAAAAAAATTACGCGCTAAACCAATACCACGCGTACGAAATTGCGGACTCAGTTAAGTACCTACTTAATTAAATTACAATTTACAAATCGTGTGTGTTGGTGCGTTTGCCTGCTTGTGTGTTTTTATGTGTGAATATTACTAACCAACAACCATTAAAAGGGGTTATAGCTATGTGGCCTATATAATTCGCAATTTCTTACTCCGAGGAGTACATCGATCTCTTTAAAATGAATTGTTATTGTGAAGTGTGCTGGCTAAACATATTATCCAGTTACATACAATTTTCTGCGAAATCTAGTAGACAGGCTGATAGTCCCCTTGATGGTAGGTCAAGCGAAGTCAAGTGAAAACTAAGTAAAATTGACATAAGTTAGTGTGCAGTGCATGCTTTATAAATTAGTTAGTTAGATACAACAGAAAAATCCGCTCTCTCTTCCTCTCTCTGGAAGGATTCCCCGATGCATTTATGCATCATTCCGGGCGTGTTGGTGGTGCGGCCAAGCGTCCAGAGTCGAGGGCATGCATCCGTGAATTATACGATGTTTAACACTACAACATACTTATTTGTTTTGCTTTAAAACTGACTCCAAACAGCACTTATTTGGTAAATTGTTACATTATTAAATATTATAAAGTATTTTCGTAATACTAAAAAAGTTAAAAAGTTAGACGAGCCCCTTGGATGAGTAGATGACGATTTGTCTCAGGGGTCCCGGGTTTAATTCTTTGCAGGCCAACTTTGGAAATGAACTTCTCAAAGAGGCTTTAATCTGGATCTGGAATTTAGGCATACCGGAATTGAGTGTCGTGTATTTAAAAAATTAAATCATTAAAATATCTCAGAGCGAATGAAAGGGAATAACAAAAATTTCCTTCCTTTTTGTTCTTTCCACGTGCTTTATTACAAATTAGCCTTCGTGCGTGTCGCCCAGTCAGCAGACCTTTAGATGTTGTCAAAGATTGCCATATCTCGTCCAATCCATTTAAATTTGGATATCTAACTAGTTGGGATTCTGACATAACTGATTGGTAAAAGAAATATATAAAACTGCTTAATCATATGTGTGTGTGTGTGTGTGCGTGTGCGTGAGTGTGTGTGTGGCATCATCATGGACCGATTTTGATGTGGGTTTTTCTGTTTGAAAGCTGTTGTAATCGAGATGGTTCTTAGCTATGATTTATGAAGATCTGATCATTTTCTAGTTGATGAAGAGATCTCTCTAACTTCCACAGGTTCGATTGATTTGAAATTTTGTGTTGAAACCTTGGCCTGATGCTGCAGTATCAAGTAGTCTACAGATACTCAACTCCTCAACAACTTGCAGCAGATATAGCGTGTTTGGACTCATTAGAATGGTCTTAATACAATGTAGAGGGTTCGTTTATAATTTTTAATTATAGCTTATTATATAATATAGCCTTTATGTTATATGTTATGTTTTGATACCATAACAAAAAAAAACAGTGAAAACGCTTTTTACTACTTTGCGCATTTACCAATGCGTATGGTAAATGCTGGATAACTTCGAAACATTTCGTTATTAATTTCTTAATTCAAAACGATAATCCAGAACCCGGTAGCAGAGGCAGTTAATCTTCGAGGCCGCTTCAATTAATTCTTGTCTTTTCTTTAATTTCCTGAGCGTATCTTTATTTCATAGAGAGTTGAGTCGCGACCGCCTTTAAAAAGCTAACGGATAGCTTTTGTCTTTTTAAAAGCTCCGCATTAGTTCGGCCCGAGTTTCCTCGCCTTATTCTTTTTCTTTCTTGTCGTATAATTTATGAAAAGATAGTGCCAAATAGATGAGTAGCATTTTAATTACTAGTAAAAGAGACGCTTTAATTACTAGTAATTTATCTCTTTTTATTTGTGATTAATAAGCATCCATCGCTATCCCACGGATTAGATTATGAGGATAAAAACTATATAGGCATAATTTTAATGTGTCACTGGTCTATACCTGTTTAAATTTGTTAATATTTTCAAAATACCTAAAAAAATACACTTCTTTACAAAAAAATCGAAACATCTCTGAAGTTTGGTTTTGGATAATATTTACAATAACCAAAAAAAATTATGCCATTTAATTGCAGATATTATAATATTAATTTTTTTATGTTAAGGTCGGCAGACAGGCTGACGGTCCACTTGATGGTAAGTGGCTACCGTCGCCTATAACACAAGCAACGCCAAAGCTGCTACAAGTGCGCTGCCGACTGCAGAAGGATTAAGGATAAGGGATTAGGAGGGGGATAGGAAAATGGGCTCTGGCATCCCTTACTCACTCACCGAAACACAACAGCACACGTGCTGTTATTTCACTGTGGTCTTCTGTAAGGGGGTGGTTACTGCCGGCAGACGGGCTGCCCAAATGACTGCGAAAACGCAGTGTGCCCTGCCACTACTAAAATGTTTCAAATTGAAATTAAATTTCTTTAGCTATCGTGTTTTGTTCAACAGGTATGTTAAATAATTTGTAAAATGTTAGAAACAAA
Organism: Bembecia ichneumoniformis; assembly: GCA_910589475.2. NCBI lineage: Eukaryota > Metazoa > Arthropoda > Insecta > Lepidoptera > Sesiidae > Bembecia > Bembecia ichneumoniformis. The sequence goes on along the minus strand of OU342537.1, from coordinate 496,243 downwards.
GACGTAAAACAAAAAATGGTTAAAAAGTTTATTGAGTCCTACTATCTCGTATTTCTTCTCCGGGCTCAATGACTGTTTCCATGCGTTTGCTCGTGGAACGGATGAGACTCGACAATCTTATGTTGTGGGATGTTCTTTCACTCTTCTCACTCTTATTGTATAGCTGTTTTAAGCTAGCCAAGCGTCTCTGGAGCAGGATCTCTCGCTCTGATTCGTATCTTCAACTCATCCCATAGGTGTTCTATGAGATTCATAGCCGGGCTTCTTGCTGGCCAGCCCATAACCGTAATCGCTCAGGTATTCATTTACAATGCCTGCGGTACGCTGCATAAAAATGAACTCTTCGGCTATAATAAATAGGGTACCACATGACGTTTCAGATACTTTTCGAAGGTATTTTAAATTTTAATATAGGTAGGTAACTATAACGAATCAATGGTTATAAATAAAAATATTTCCAGGTCGTCCCGTTTCTTCAAAAATATCAACCGTGTTCAAAATTATTTTGTGTTAAAATCTTACCTACACAATTATGCTTTTAGGTGCCTAAATCCAGGCAGGTTCTATTCAGCCGGATCTAGATTTAGGCATAAAACATAGTGCCCTTCTGTCTGCTAGGTGCACGTGTTAAACAAGAAATAGGCCTCCAGTAGATTGGTACACGATTCGCCCATTTCACCCATCTCATATTTAAGTCGACGCATTCGCATGGAATGATCACTTGAATTGCGAATAAGATTGAGGCGTGGCGATCTTCATTCAGTAACGGTTTATGTGCGGGAGGTAGCATAAAACAAAGTCTCCGCTTACTTCCTCTGAGCCAAATCAATAATTCTTAATTCATATATAGCAGTTACAGTACAAAGTATGTTCTACCAGACAAGCACATGCCAAGCAATAATGGAAATACCAATAATGGAGGTAGGTTTGTGTATATGTATAAAACTATAATTGTGTTTATACTAAAGCCAGGGCGGGTCGCTAGTCTCTATATAGGATGAATTCTAAGGAACGCAACGAATTTTGATACAGTTTTCACCAACGAGAAAGATTCGTGTACATAATTGCCGGGACGTGTCGCCAGTTCTAATATAATTAATGAGAGTTTGTTACGCTTTCACGCCTTAATTACTCGATCGATGATTATTAAATTTTGCATACACGTTGTCTGTTCTGTAAATACTGTTCCCGTAGGATGGTGACGAAGTCGAGTGCGAGTGCTAGTTAAATAAATAAATAAATCATTTATAGAGCCTTAAATAAATGAGTAAATAAAAAGTTTTTTTTTAATCTAATTATTAATTGAATTTATTAAGTATTAATAAAAGAAAAAAGCTAACTCGAAGAAACTTGTCATTGTAATGGGATAGGTATAAGTTTAAGTTTAAGTTTACATTTAAGTTTACATACCTGTTAATGTTATGGTTTGAATTTCATTGTTAATTTAAATATTTTTGTTTTAAATTTAATTCAAAAGAGATTTAGTTACTCCTAATTTAAAAGGATGTACTTTCACCCTTTCAAAAAAATAATAATAATTGAATAATTAACTATCCGGCTAATATTAAAATTATTATTAACATAATTAGTTCTTATTATTAACATTATTATTTTAAAAAATTTTAATAATAAGAACAAAGAGTGATACTTTTTTTGTAATAAATTACTCTGAAAAAATTACAATTACGTAAATAAAGACAAACATCAAAAATTGTACTTAAACTGGTACAATCGTATGACAAATTCAGCAAAAAAAACTTACTAGGCTTGTCAAGATCGCTGATGAACTCCTCGGTTTCCACATATCCTCGTACATGATTCATCATCAGCAGCACCACGATGAAACACCCCCTGCCTCCATCACACCGGAACCTTCGAGGATACATCTGACTCCATACACACTCGAAAAAATCTCAAATCCTACATAATATTAACCGTTGATAAAATAGTCGGTTAGTAAACCAAGTTTGAAATCACAGTGGGCACAACGCACATGGTTTTGATAAACAAATATGTCGGTTTGACGAGACAGGGCTCGCCGACGATTGCGTGCGTACTCCCCCACGCCGCGAGGTAGACTGCTCCACTGATCGGAAACCGATATGCGATGGGATTCCACCAACACGTGGCCAATAAACCCTTTCCCGAAATGATATCCCATCCCAATGAGCAATGACAAAATGATCACGCCCACGGCACTTTCAACGCTTCACTTACGCGAATACACGAGATAGGTACTTCAATTCAAATATATTGCTTTCGACAGAACTAAATTCATACGATTCGCAGAATCGTTCAACATTCATTTACACAACTATGTGTAAATATTGGTTTACAAACATTAAATTTAAGTATTCAGAATGAACCTCCTTAGTCGCTTGACAAACTTATTTAATTAACAAGATAGCTTGCTACAACAGTATAATAAGCCTTAGTACACAATTTTCTTTCACTCATATTATGAATTCAAATTCAAATTCAAATCATTTATTTGCCTGTACTTGGGTGTATAACCAGATCTTACAATAATAACCTCCCAGCATGTACTACCACATATGGTGTGCAAAATATAAATCATAAGTACGTATATATAATAAAAAAGTCAATCGTAATTAAAATAATCTACGGTCAATTAATAATAGCAACAATAATAATAATAATAATCTAAGATATAAAAGTCAGAGAACATAAACAAAGAAACAATTATTGTGAAAATTACCATTTTCCTTAAATTCGTCAATATTCTTATGAAAGCCATAATTTACATTGATACCCTTAGTAAATTTATTTCTGGACTACTCTCTGGAATCCACTTTATAGATTCTCTATTGTTAAATGTCTATTGTTAAATTCCGTTTGTAATATCTACCTTCACAGCTTAACATTTTTCGAATAAATTTGGTAGGGAGATAGCTCGAACCCTAGATGTATACTACTTTTTATAAAAATATAATATTTAATGAAATCGTAGATAGAAGTAAAAAGTTATTATTAAAGCGTGAGGAGTTTCTGTAGTCTTTGAAGAAGTAAATGTAAATTCTTTTTGGATACCTATAAATAATAAAAATAAATCCATGATAGGTAATCTAAGATGACTGGCAGGCAGACGTCCTATTGGATGGAAGAAACCTATGCACCACCGAAGTGTTCCCGGACAATTCCCGAAGGATATAAGTGTAGTACAAATATTGATTAGTATTCTGGAATCCCTCACTTATATATCTGCATTTTAGAGTTTTCTGTTATATTTTTAATAAAACTTCTTAATTATTTTTCTATATCTATACTACTAGTCTTTACTAACATTATAAAGAGAAAAGATTTGTATGTATATATGTATTTTTGTATGTTTGTGATCAATAGACTCAAAAACTACTTTACCGATTTTAAAAATTCTTTCACCTATAGAAAGCTACGTTATCAGCAAGTAACATAGGCTCCTCCCCATCTCCCCCCTTTACTCCCCTCCCTCTATAATATGCCGTTTTCCATATTTTGTAATAAGACGCGGACGACTAGTTTTCTATAAAACAGTAATTAGTAAATTAATTTTCGCAATTTTAACCTGTCCAGCCAGTCTAGCCGCAGTAACCGCCGCCTACAATAAATCAATGAAATAACAAAAGCGTGTGTACTGTTGTGTTTCGATGGATGAGTAAAGGATTCCAGAGACCATTTCCAGATTCATCCCTAATACCTCATCCTCAATCCTAATAGCGCACTTGCACCACCTGTGACGTGTGGGATTTGTCTAAGACCTCCTAATATTATACCTCTTAGAGAAATATCAGGCATTGTCTCCATAAGACTTGAAATTCGCGGACGAAACCGTCGCAGCGCGTATGTCAAAACTGGCACTATGCACTGCTTTAGACCTTCATTTGAAGGCATCAATGGGAAAAGGAGTGCCAGAGCCCATTTACCGCACATCACATTTAAATTGGTAACGAAATCAGACGCACGAAGGCGTAATAATAACATTAAATAAATGTATTTCAATTAAATTTTGCAATGTAACGTCTGACATACCGAACGGATGTGAAAGCCTCCTGCGATACCACGGCGACACGATTCACTTGATGAACTCGCAACGCTTGGCATACATTTCTGGATCACTTCCGCAGGGTTTTAGCATTTTGTAAACACATACGCAATGTACCGAGTGGTTAACGAAAGGAACGATGGAAAAATGATGAAAGCGAGATATATTTTGAAATAAGTATAGCCGCAGCAGACATATGAAATGCTTTGAATTATGAGAGGGTAGAGAGCATAGAAACGAGATGAATCTCCTCATACAACTTCGGAACGAGGTTAATTAATTGTAATTCCTTACTTGATATAAATGGGGGAGAATTTCCGTCAAATGCATAACTAATAAGAATGGAAGCGACCCAGCCCTATACATTACATTTTTGTTAGAGAATTATTTGATTGATTACTTTACGGTCGCTCAGAGAACTTTTTGTTCGAAATTGCTTTTAGTTTTCAGGTAATTTGGGAATATGGCCGTTAAGAGCTGGCAAAGTTCATCTTCGTTTAAATAACAGAAGGGCTCCTTTTTGCCCGAAGAGAAATAACAAGGTGTCTCATTTTGAGGTTTAAGTGTTACCATAGATAAAATACTACTTACTGGTTAAGTAGTATTTTATCTATGGTATTACAAAGTTTTGTAAACAGCACAGAAGATATCGCAAATTGTATACTTTTTGTTTAGGAGATTTATTTTGTCTCTGCTAACGCGTTGGTGATAGATGATAGAAAACAACAGTGTACACAAAATTAATAAATAACCAACTTTATTTAACTTGTATAAGCCATAAACTGTTGTATTTAATAGCAAACTGTAGATAGAACTACTCTCCAAGTACCAAACTATGTATCATAAATGGGATGCATAATGCATTGTATCCACGTCACGTGCTTCAATGTGCATTGTGCATATCCTATAAATATCACATTGACTAGGATATCCGCCTCAACTTCGTATCCCGATACTTACCACGAAGGACTATTAACTATCTAATTTAATTAATTGCTGAAGCGAAGATTTTCAAAATTTGACGAGCCCGTTGGATGAATGGTTAGGGTGCATGCCTTACGTTCTAGGGTTCAGGAGTTCGATTCCCGGCTGGGTCAACTTTGAAAAGTGAACTTTTCAATTTTGGCTCTGGTCTGGAGCTGGAAAGTAGTGGCAGGGCACACTGCGTTTCGCAGTCATTTGGGCAGCCCGTCTGGCGGCAGTTACCACCCCCTTACAGAAGATCACCGTGAATTAACAGCACGTGTGCTATTGTGTTTCGGTGAGTGAGTAAGGAATGCCCATCCCCTCCTAATCCCATATCCTTAATCCTATTGTAGTCGGCAGCGCACTTGCAGCAGCACTTGCTTGTGTTATAGGCGACGGTAGCAACCTATCATCAAATGGACCGTCAGCCTGTCTGCCGAACTTAATATAAAAAATATATAATTAAATACTTTTTTGCGTGAAAAATTCCGTAAAAATAAGGCATTGTTGCCTAAATTCAATCGTTCTTTACTAATGTTATGAAGAGGTTAAAACTGCTTATTAAAAATTAGGATAAAATGGATTTTTAAACACAATTTTGAACAATGAAACGACTTTTTTAACTTCTTTTATATAAGGAGTTATAATACTATTTCAGAGGATTGAGATTAATTAACGCTGTTTAACATAACAACTAATTAAGAAAAAAACAACCTTATTATCAAATTTTAGATTTATGTGTGTTTTTTCACAATATTACTTTAACTTTTAATGTGCTTAAGTTAGTAGGATGTTGAGTGAATGATCACTGCTGAGCCCTGCGGACTTTCCTGCCTTGAATTTGTAATTTTTTAAATAAATTTTGAAATTAATTAGAGTTGCTTTATATTCATGTATACTGTATGTTATACGAGAGCGGTTGCAGCCCGATGTCAATCAACGTTTACCCGTTTACACAGACACCTGACACTCGAAACGGAGTAGAATACGCGAAAGCTGACCGTCCATTTGGGTATTAGGTGGCTACTTTATATGGTATAAGAAGAAAAATGTTAATATCGTGCCACTGAAGTATATTTCAATATATTATATGCGTTATACCTACGATTATTAGTATCAAGTTCAAGAAAATTAAGTTTTAAGTTGTGAAAACCAAATTTCATTCATCGCAATCGAGTTTTTCGAATTATAAAGGAAACTGGAGGAATTAAGCAGTGAGTATTTGTAGCTTATTTTTACTTATTCGACTCTGTAACATAAGTCATCGACGCCAAGTTTATTGGAGTTAAACTCCTTAAGAATCGATTTTACATATAAGTCCTCCGGTATGGAAATTTTATAAGTAAAATTAATACGAGCGTTACGTTATCTGTCACTTTGACATTTGTGCGACAGCTGACACATGTATTTATGTTCTCTAACTATATTCTCTGGGTTTATGAAAGCAAACGTCGAAATCTTGTATGAAAAGTGTATCGCGTTGCGGAACGAAGCGATCGTGCGTTGTAACTTGCCGGCGCAGAGACATCTGTCGTCGGAAAAATGAACTACTTGAACTTATAAAACGTGTGACATCTGTACATACTGAACGTAACTAACATAACTTTCGTTGGAACACGTGACATCTGAGTATGCAGAATGTCACTAAATAATATATCCAGTTATCTATTGACGAGAGGAAAATGTTATAGATTTAATTTTATACGTTTAAAGGAATAACTGACACACACGCTTTTTTTCTGTTCGGTCTGTTCGTCGATAAAGTGAGGGAGAGCCCTCAACGCGACCTACCAGTTCAACTCATTTAGCTCCGAAATAAATTACAAGCTCATTGGGGCATATCCGATGTCATTTAACGGAAATATCGCGGAGTTAATTATGGAGCCCATCGATTACCTGGCTTACATATTATACAATGACATGACATCACCTGAATGGATGGCAAAATGAGTTGTATGTTGAACTCATTGTTATTATATTTAATTCAAACAATCACACTTCACACATGCAAGTACATACTTCTTTTTTTTTTAATAAAATAATTTGCAACTAATTTCAAGTAACGTCTGCGACCCTATAACCTAATACATCATCTGAAATAGTTTTTGAACTTAGTAGAAAATTTGGGTCTTATAATTTAAAAATCATTTAGTTAAGTATTTGAACTATAGTAACCCTACCAAGGATGATTTAAAATCCTGTTCAAGGGGATTTTATTCTTTTCTGAAGGCTCGATTTTATAATAAAATAAAAATAGAATAAAACAGATAAACAGCCTTTAACTTAATTACGACCACTGAACATATACTATCTTCAGTATCTTACTTTCGTGATTGAGCTGTCCTCCCACATATTAGGCCAATTTGCAGATTGATGATTTAGCATCAGACATACAAGTTTACAAGTTAGCATCAGAGAGCAACAAGGCGAGCCACTATCAATGATTGCCACTAAAACGATTTTATGGTTTTATAATGCCAACTTGCGTAAAATTTTGACAGCCTATGTTTATCGTAAAATCTCAGTTAAAATACGTTGTTAGTATTTGGAATCCATATTATAGAAAATTAACGATCATTTAGAATCAGTACAAAAAAAGTTCTGCGAGCAGTCAATATTGATGTCATCAATCACGATTGCTGTCATACAAAAGTTGCTGAACAAGTTCAAGCTTCCATCTTTAAAATCTAGAAGGTTGTTCCTTGATTATATGGTATGTGTTATGACCGAATACCTCCCGACTCTCTACGTATGCGGGAGCTATATCCTCACCAGTTATTCATGATCGAAAAGTATAAAACGCACGCTGGTGCTCACGTGTACCTTTGGAACGGATTACTAATACAATGTTAACATTTTTGACTATTCAATGCTTCAAGAAGAAACATGTCATGGTCTCATTGTCTCACGTGGATAATTTAATATGTTTTACCTTAGTGTTAATTGTTTGATAAATTTGAATGTTAATTAACTTGTGTTAATTTTTCTTCGTAACTAATAATTTGTGCTGATCGTACAGTTACTACTATTTTTATGTACTTTTTACTTGTATTTAATGTAATTATACATGTACAGTAATTGTTTGTTGTCCTAAATAAAATCCTAACAGAGGGGACAGAAATCCTATTATATGTCTCTAGCTGTTACCAGCTGAACGCGTAATACTCGGTATAGCGCGTAACATTTTGTTTGTTAACCATCGAAATAAATATGTATAACGTTTTGTTAACCGATTGGAATGAAACAAACAGTAAATGTTACGGGAAGCTTGCTACAATACATAACCGCATTCAAATCGGTTAAGCCGTTTCAAAGATTAGCGTGCACAAACGCACAGACAAAGAGACAAAAATTATAAAACCTTGGTAAAACCTAATTATAAACCTTTAATTGGTTATATGTTTTTAGTTTTTAATTTTTACTTTGTCTTTGTCTAACTGTTGATTCTCCAAATATCAATAAATAAATAAATAAATAAATAAAATAAGTACAACGTGTACATTTTTTTTTTAATATTTAATGTTTACGATTTTATTATTATAGATAACCCCTGGCATCAGCTGTCATTGTGACGACGGGGGCACCGATTTTTTTTTATATTTTTAGACTATCCCTTGGGAACCTAACTTTTTTTCAGGATAAAAATATCCTATATTTTAATCCAGTAAATATACTATCTGTGTGCCAAATTTCATGCGAATTCTTTATTCGTTTTTGCATTATTGAGGAACAAACAATCTAAACATGCAAATATTAGAATTAGAGGATTAGAATTTGTGCTATTAGGGCAGCCAATAGCAACAATAGAAAGTTTAAAAAGAAATAGAAAGAAAAACAACTAATAGATGGAAGTATTATTAATCAACTTAAGAAATAATGAAGTAATGTTTGGAAAGGACCTCACCACTCACCTCCTGAATGGTGATTTACTCGGGTTTAAGTAAGTACCTTTTTCGAATGAAACAACCGAGCCCTGGTAGGAGTCTTATATTTAAATTTTATGTTTCGTCTTAACAACTATGGGCGAGACACGGCATTCGCGCGTTCACAATAGGATGCGCGACATCTAGACACTTTCCAGCGTCATACCAAATAAACAATTGAACATACACATACCGCCATCTATTATTTATAAATTACATTTAACAATGTTTTGAAATTTAAATTTATATTTAGTGCAGTTACGTTTGTTTACCGTTTAATACAACCGACTACTCGAGATGCAGCCTCTAGCTATTTACGAAACTTTCCACTTGAAAAAGTTGTAGAAGCTCCAATTTGTAATTCATCGCGCACTACATTATGAATTACAGATACTTTAAATATATTAACATTTACCATTATTATTTCGAACTCACAAATCTGAATAATAATGCAAGAATTAAAATAATGCAGCAGCAGAAATTTTAGGCAAAATTAAGCCTAAATGTTTTACATCTTTTAGACTTCCACAGTTTTTCAAGAAATGTCTTTAGCTAGTCAAAGCGACTACATTTATCGACTCGACTCTTTCCGGGAATATTTTTAATTTTTATGAAGAATGAGTTTCCTTAGACTGCACGTCAAGATATTATATAAATTGTAAAATTTAAAAAAAGGACATTTCATATCCAGGATTTACTTTTAAAGTCATAAAAAAGGTCTGAACATTAACGTCAAATTTCAGAGACCGCAATAACTTCGCTCGCCTTAATACTTAGCATTAATTAGGTGGCGAAATTTTACAATTTCCTCTCCAACTGTACCTACCTATGTCTACATAATTAAGTTACTTCAAGAACTTACTTTAGATTGTGCTTGAATTATTATTATTTTTTTTCATTTTTCTACCTTACACTTGTACGTTAGTAATTCACTGGTTTCAACGCTATTAATTAAAAGTAAATTATTTAAAAAAGTAACTCAAATGATACTTATCCCGTGTTACTTTTATAATAAAAAAAAACGGGACAAGTGCGAGATGAACTCGCGTGAAGAGGGTACCGTACGATGTTACCTATCCGCACAATATTGAGTGATTTACCATGTTATTTTTATATCATGGACTTCTTATAGGTTTTCCTATAATCTATAAGTAGAAAACTAATTTCTGTATTTTTTTTTTCAAAATTTTAGGTTCAGTAGTTTCGGAGATGGGGGGGGGGGGGAATGGTCGGACAGACAGACACAACGAGTGATCCTATAAGGGTTCCGTTTTTTTATTCGAACGTACCGAATCCTAAAAAAACAGGATTAAAATAATGAAAGTTGTGTCTATTCAGCTGACTAAAAGGTGTCCTACCATCTCAATCGCTTATAACGGAATAGAGTTACACAATACCTTGCAGTAAGTGCATCTTCGCATATTTTGTCGGAGCAAAGCGATTTCTCTCCGAGAATATATTGTAAGAAGCACATAATCCGCTGCTTAGCTGCATAGTAACCGCCTGGCTCATTGCCACTCCTTAAGAGGCAGCCATCTTCAATATGCATATTGTTATGCTCACGAAAAAATTACTAATTTAAAAAAATCCAGAGAAAAAGAATTATTAACAAATTTTTCTTAGGTGAATAAAACATTTATTCGATATTCCAACAAGGGCGTATGAGCTCTATTTTTCATCACGCTAGCCCAGTGCGGGTTAATGGAATTCACATGCGCCTAAGAATTTCTGCTTTGGCGTATGCATATTTCCTTGCGATGTTTTCCTTTACCGTTTGAGAGCAGTCAGTAAATGCTCTCAAACGGTTAAAAGTTTAAAAAGTCTCAACGGTAAAAGTTTAAAAAGAAAAAACCTTTGGTCATTGGAATGACCGGGGATCGAACTCGAATCTCTGCTCCACCGACACTCCAATTTTATTATTTAATTCAATATTCAATGTGTATGCAATATTTCACGATGAACAGTTGAGTAGTTAAGGCGCGAAAGCGTCTCTTACAGAAGACCACCGTGAAATTACAGCATTTGTGCTGTTGTGTTTCGCTGAGTGGGTAAGGGATGCCAGAGCCCATTTCCCTAACCCTTCCCAATCCCTTATCCTTAATCCTACAGCAGTCGGCAGCGCACTTGTAGCAGCTTTGGCGTTGCTTGCGTTATAGGCGACGGTAAGCACCTACCGTCAAGTGGACCGTCAGCCTGTCACAATAAACACTCAGAGAGAAAGAGATGAGTGAAGGAGCAAGTGAGATAGAGAGAGATGGTACAACAGATTTCTACACTAATCTTCATTAGTGCCAAAATTGATGTCGCAGAAGGCCAAGATAGCAAAAAGTAAAAATGAACCCAACCGTTGTTTTGATGAACCATAATGTTCTATATTCAGTTGTTAGGTTAGGCACAATTCCGTTTTCAAATACTAACTGAACAAAGAAAATGTCAGAAGTTGTAGCTTCGAGAAGCGGTCTAGTCATAACACAAAATGGCTCCGTCTTAAACGTACATAAAATGAGTGATATTTAGCTCAAAGCCTTTATCAACGTTAATTAATTATGCAACGAGCAGAGAGTTTGAAATGGCACGAAAAAGCTCGTCCCGAGGCGGAAACACCATTTGGTCTTTGCCTGGGAATGAAAAAACTGCACATTTATTAGTTTGTAATATCGTGCCACTATGAATTAGTGTGGCTTGATTCATTGCAAATACCACTTTGTTACACACTAAAATTATTTTAACACAATTATAACACAATGACTTTTTCCTCTTATTAATCTTTGTGAATTAAAGCATATTATGTGTTATTGTTTTGTATAAATTATATAACAATAAAGTTTCATTAAAAACGGTTGAGTAATTTTTACGCGGTGGAGTAACAAACATTCTTACAAATTTTCGCAATTATAATAAACTATCTGGCGCATGCGACTTCGTACGCCTTGAAAAAACTATTGATGGGCCATACAATGGAATTAGGTGAAGCGGCGACATCTATCGAATTTGGGTAGAACTGCTTGTCATACACCTTTGCATAGCATGCTTTCCATTTTCGAACCATCGGCATAGGGATCGTAAGGATAAAACCTTAACGAATTATACACCTATAGATCCTCAGGAATTACTCTGTTGATAGGGGGAAAATGCCTGAAAATCCATACAGTACCTAATTTTTGAGATTATCGATAACATACATGCAGACAGACACAGCAGGGGACTTTGTTTTATAATATGTAATGATAAGGATATACGTATATATTACCTATATATGTATGTATACATATAATTAATATTACTTGTAAGATATTTTTGTCATTATATATTATTAATATTATATACTGGTGTACAAAAATATAATCTATCTAAAATAGATAAAATTTTGAAACTTTGCCGTCTGAATAAATGAAGTACCTTTTAATAAGGAATATTTTGTTAAACAAAAATTATTTTTTTACTGGCATTGGTTTATGTATTTAGCTAGTTATTTTGTTCAACTTATTAATCATCTAGTTTTTTTAATTTTTTTTTTACACAGGCCTATAACACAAGCAACGCCGAAGCTGCTGCAAGTGCGCTGCCGACTGCAGTAGGATTAAGGATAAGGGATTAGGAGGGGATAGGGAAATGGGCTCTGGCATCCCTTACTCACTCACCGAAACACAACAGCACACGTGCTGTTATTTCACGGTGGTCTTCTGTAAGGGAGTGGTTACTGCCGCCGAACGAGCTGTCCAAATGACTGCGAAACGCAGTGTGCCCTGCCAATACTTTTCAGATCCAGACCAGAGCCAAATTTGAAAAGTTCATTTTTTCTTTCAAAGTTGATCCTGCCGGGAATCGAACCCGGCGGGAACCCTAGAACAGAGCGTTAAGGCAAGCACCCTAACCACTCATCCAACGGGCTCGTCGAGATCCTTAACGAATAAGGGTCTTCTATAAGCATATGAAATTAATTACCTCGTTTAGAGGGGAATCAAATCTTTATTAATTGTATTATTTAACACATTCGCACCAAAGTAAATGGAAATGTTTCCGGGGAATATAGATTTATGCCGTTCTCTCAGGTTGGCACAATGCGCAATTAAGACAAACATCGGCCATAACCGGAGCTCGCATTACGAGCGCGAAACGCGAAATTAAATTCGTCATGTAACCAGATTACTCCCAAGACAGCGATAGAAGGCGAGAGAGGCTCGTGTACGTTCCCATAGAACACGTCTACTACTTAAAAGTATGTATTATAACTTTAACTTTAACTTTAAACTTGTATACAATTTTAACTTTACTTATTTGCACATTGATGTGGTGTCTCCATCCTAAAAATGATCTCAAGACACATTCGTGAAAGACTAATGTCAAGCAACAATTTATATTGTATTTGTTCTGTTGCGTTTACCTCATCTCATCTGAAGCTTGCGTACCAATGAGAGAGCGCTTTTGAGACGCGGATAGGAAACATTTGGGAATGTGTAGATTCACCATTCATTAGCGTTTGTTGAACTATATCCCCCTACCGGTACCGGTATTTGGAGATTAGCCTCAAAACAAACAATAACTAAGAGCATAAAATATAGCTTTCCGTTTTCAAAATTACAAGGAGATATTTTAAAAAAATATTTACCTCTTTGTTATAATCTTCTATATATAAAAATGAATCCCTATTTCCCTTGGTCACGGCATCACGGGTGAAGACCGATTTTAATTCGGCTTTCACTAATGGAAAGAGGGATAAACGGGGAATGTTCATATATATAAAAAAATTGCAAGTCGGGCTAAGCCGGGGGCGGGTCGCTAGTCTCTATATATAAAAATGAATCCCCGTTTCCCTTTGTCACGGCATCACGCGTGAACGGGTAGACCGATTTTAATTCGGCTTTCACTAATGGAAAGAGGGATAAACGGGGAATGTTCTTATATATAAAAATTGCACCCCGGGCGTAGCCGGGGGCGGGTCGCTAGTTATCTATAAATATAACAAAATAGTAAACGAACCGCGTCTCTATATTAAATATTTTATACGTTGTAGGTATATGTTACCGAGGTCAAAAAAATAGTTTTTAGTATTAATATCTGTTTGTCTGTGCATTTGTGCACGCTAATCACAGAAACGCCTTAACCGATTTGAATGCAGTTTTCACTTATTTATTGTAGCAAACTTCCCGTAACATTTAGATAGTTTTGTTTCGTTCCAATCGGTTTACAAACAAAAAAGTTGGGGGCTCAGCTAATACATCATATTAACTAGGATAACTTTATTTATGTTTTATTTTTAAGCGAGTACATTAATATTTCATTTGCAGAATTTACTAAATTTGGCATTGGTTCTTTCGACCCTGTTTTACAAACATCAAACATTATAATTTAATTTTACGATAATCAGTGCTTGATTTCTACGCCATTCAATGCAAGTGGATCTAGCAAAGAACAAGGCTAATGACATTAATACCGAGGGCTCCGAATTTCTTACACTTTTTGCGGCCCATTTTCCTCTCCATACTGGAGACATTACTAGCTAAGACGTTGGGAAACGAAATTGGTTGTGGACAATCGTCAACAAAACTTTTATTGCACGCACTACTTATAAAAGGTTGTCTAAACATGTTTAGATAGAAAAATGAGAAAACGATTTTAGGATGTCGCCTTAAACTCATAGATCATATGAATCAAGGAGGTCTCAGTAGTGCGAGAATACGATTGTTTTACCTGTCTTTTCCATATCCTTTTTATAGGCAGTGCATTTTTAAACTATGGCTTTACTTATGTTTCGATTATAGCCACCGTCAATCTGGCGAGTCAGCCTTCCTGCACCCATTACTTAAAAAAAGGACACTCCATCTTACGAAAACGTGTTGGAGTTACTGGATTAAATCCACTTTAATGAAACTTCAACAGCTTCCTTAAAAATACATATTATAATATTAAAGTTTTATCCTCTTAGCTCACACTCCTCTCCTCTCATGGCTGCAAAATATTAAAACGGGTTTAAATTATGTCCACGAATTTACATTTATTCAAACTATTTTCCTTTTCAGCCCATTTTCCTATCCAATCCCTTATCCTTAATCCTACTGTAATCGGCAGCGCACTTGAAGCAGCTGTTGAGTTGTTTGCGTTGGAGGCGACGGTAGCCACCTACCATCAAGTAGCTGTTTGCTGAACTCAACTTCAAAAAAAATTGCACATTTTATATTATTCGGAGTCTAATTAAACTATTTATTGCAGGTATATTTAAATTTGTATTGGTTTAAGCTTTGAAATTATTATGCATATTATGCATTTGTCTCTCGTGATCTCTTTTCTCTCTATACGACCAACTAAAACGTTATTAGCGCAATCAATAAAAACCCAGTAATAAAAAAATAGCGTTTTTCAATGAAATAACTTCAGTGTACCATGCGCAAACTTTCCCCCACCACCTCACGCGATGGCCAACAAGTTTGCCGGGTACTATATAATATGTATGTACTCGCGTGGTATTCGAAATAGCGCGTAACTTTTTTGTTTGTAAACCGATTGGAATGAAATAAACACTAAATGTTACGGACAGCCTGTTAAAACACATCAATGAAAACCGCATACAAATCGGTTAAGCCGTTTCAGAGATTAGCGTGCACAGACAAACAGATAATAATTCTAAAAACTACTTTTTTTGACCTCTGTAACATAAGTACACCTGTAAAAATTGTTTTTTTTTTTAATTAATGCACAGTCAGGGCTCGTTTAGATTTTATTATATGTATAAATAGACATACACACTTATCCCGTTATATATGAGAAGCACAAAAAAGCAATTAACCTAGTTTCCATAATTTTCTTGAAAAAAGGATTCATTTTGCATACAGTCACAGCCGCAGGATAATACAAGTGCAACAAAAGGCTCTATTTAATGAAAATGTTAATGAAATTCCACGTTCTTTGGCGAATGGTTACAAATGAAACTTATCCCTAAAACAAAGAGCGTAGGCTGCATAATTGAAAGCATTAATTCTGGTGCATTGCACTCGGCGAGAACATAAACTCTCTTAAATTATTAACTTTATATTTCAGTGAAATAACTGTAATATTGAATTTTACACAATTACATAACGTTCAGTAAATTAATGTTTCAACGATACCCAAAAATTTGTTTGGTTTGCAGACGTCGACATATTTGTCCAAATAGATAAACTTATTTGATAATCTTGCGACTAGTGTATATATAATTGCACTTAGCAATACTCAGACCCACAGATTTGAAAGGTCCCTCGAAAATCAGGATATTTAAAAAAAAATTAAAGATGGGTCTAGGGATTGTCCCGGTGTCTCCCGGCAATCCCCCATTACTTGAAGATAGTCTAGCCAGAAATGGCTAAGCTGCCCTGGGATGGACCGGAGTAAGTTGCCTCGGCAGAACCCGGTCCAAAGGGCAAGGAGGCACCGAGGAGTTTTAGTGGGTAGTGCCAACAACATCTAGGCGACCCCCACATACCCCTATCGCCTAGCCAGCTGTAGGAAATCTGTAAATGGATTTCTCCTCGTTAAAAAATCCTTTTAAAACCGTATTTAATAGTAGTGAATCACGTGGATAACAAACATTATGATATAGAGTACTCGTATAAGATATTGACACACCTATTTTTGTGTTAGTTAAAAGTACTTTTTTTTATATTCTGTGTCTACGTTGCGTTTTGGTCCGAGGATTTATGTTGTGCTATGTATGTGCTAAGCTGCGACTACGACTTAAGTGGCATATAATGTAATTTTTTGACATGAAATGTCACAACATTACATCACTGCAATTATGATTCCCGTCGTATCAGAAAACGTAACAAGCATCCACGACATAACCTCAAATGTGCATATTGTACGATTTATTTACAAACTTGGCCATTACTGACAATTGTGAAGATTGGGCTCATGCAATCTTTTCCAATGTACTAATTACAGGCCAATTTCCAGTCCTGTACAGTGATAGCTCAGGCTTGTATGGGAAACGGGGTTTTTCCTTTAAACTTTACAGTTAGTAGGTGTACGTTTGTGTGTTTATATATACACCATATAACCAATAAAAGGAGTTGTAGCTATTTGTCCGTCATGACATCTTATAATATTTTAGTATTTTAATTACAGAACAGAGAATGCATTTTCAAAGACCTTTAGTTAGCGATTGTACGTCGCGCGAGAGCTCGTGGGTCACATTATAATAATCGATGTGTCACTTAGAGGCTTATGAATATTTTACATCCCTTATGGCACATATGCCACCCGATTGGCACCCCCGAGCCCACCTCTCCCTGTGACGTTATATATGAATTCACATAAATGATGGCCTTGACTCCTACCATTGTATCCATTGAATCCGTACGTGTACGAGTGTAATCTGACTATCTCAAATGGATTCATTTCTAAGTAAACTACCTATTTACAAATTAAAATTATTTAAAAAAAAAAATATGAAAACCCAGAAAAAAGCACCTTGGGAACAGTGCTTTTTTGACGGAACTATTAAATCGGGACAAAACAAACATGTATTAAGCAAAATAAAACTAATAATCTGATTTGTTTTTGTAATTATAAACAGGTTACAAAATTTTATTTTCACATAGCGCTTCCCCACACGAGACCTGTAAGTGAGAGCGAGATAGACTGATAAAAATTATTTATTACCTAACAACTCAGTTGATAATGCGTCTACTATAGAATTTTATTGCTACGTTTTGGTTTCATGTATCTTTTTTTGAGTTTAAGTACGCCACTACCTTCCTAATGCGTGTGCTATTAACTGGATGCATTTTACTACAAAAATAAAAGTTAAAAAAATAATTTAAGAACTTACTCATTAGAATTCCAACAAGTGAATAATCATCATAGTATGAATTATATCAGACTCATTTATCCCTTGAGCGGTCGTACCAATTACAGCACAGACGTTAGGACAGTTCTATCGAGTATCTAATAATTCTTAATTATTGTAGTTTATTTTTTATTATTTTCATCAAATACGGCAGAGTAAATGTTGTAACAGTGATGTTTAAAAAAATGTATTGGTTTTCAATTATTTTCAATTACTTCAGTTACAGGAGTAAGCGTGTAAACAAGATTTTTTGTGGACAGAAATTTATTCCAGTCACGTAGTAGGCCTGAAGCAGTTTTAAATGAAGTGATGTTAAAATAAAAGACACAGCAGATACAACAAGGGGTCAGTGTTCAAACTGTCTTAAAAATCATTTTATTAAATAATAATTGGCCTGTTGATGCAATTATATTATTATTATTAATAATAAAAGCGTATTATTGTGCAGAAATATTTGTTTTCATATCAGAATTTGTTGACATGGCTGATGTTCTATTGTTTAAGCGCTTTAATGGAATCAAGAATTTAATCGTTTAATAATAAAGTATAGGTGGCTACAGGTGCTGCAAATGCCTTGCGGACCTTAGTAAGGTTAAGGATAAGGGATTAGGATGGGACAGAAAATTTCGTGTTGATACAACTTTCATTGTTTATAAAAAAATAATTTTTACTATAAAGTGAAATTTTTAAATGAAGTTAAAATGTTTAAATGAAAAATCTATTTCTATACATGTAGACGAACCGTGTGTGTACATTAAACATTTTTTTTTTCAAAAAAAAATAATTTGTACACGTTGTACTTATATTACTGAGGTCAAAAAATAGTATTTAGAATTTTTGTCTGCTTGTCTGTGCGTTTGTGCACAAACGTCTTTATTAATTTGAATGCGTTTTTCACTTATGTATTGTAGCCAGATTGTAGCAAGCTTCCCGTTATTTGTTTCATGGTTTCAATCCAATTGGTTTACAAACTAAAAAGTTATAACGAATAGTAAGCTTACGAAGTTGCGGGTTCAGTTAGTTAAAAATAAATCTATTTTATTAGCTACATATTTTTAGGCTTTTGGTATTTTTCTCAAAAAATGCATTCGCTATGTTTTCATGTGCTTCATTTAGTTTAAAACCAGTTTTATTTTTTATTTTTATGAAACGCTAAATGTAGGTATGCGAGTAATTATCAAAAACAAATCAATTTGAGTGAGTGTGCCGAATTAGGCGAATAAAAAAACAATAAAAAAAATATATTTATAGAAATTTCAATTTTCCGTTATACTGCTCTGCGACGGCCTCAAATATTATTTTGTTTTTATTGGGATGGGATGGACCTATTCGTAGAATGTAAACAAGCTACGAAATTTATGAACTCGAAAAAGGTTTCGTGTAATTGAATTTACCAATTCTATTTCGATCGCACTTTTCCACCGACGAATTACTGATTAATGTAGTTTAAAGTAAACAAACAGGCGATTCGTTACAATAAATTTGTCACAAATAATATATTTACTTATCCAATGTTGTTAATTAAGCACAGACATTGTTAGCGTTTATAACCTCGTAACAAAACACCATGTACTTTGATTTAAAAAGACTTCATTTTTAACTTACTAAAGAATTGTAAAGAACTAGCGACCCGCCCCCGACTTCGCCCCGCGTGCAATTTTTATATACTTATATGAACATTCCCCGTTTATCCCTCTTTCCATTAGTGAAAATCGAATTAAAATCGGTCTACCCGTTCACGCGTGATGCCGTGACCAAGGGAAGTGGGGATTCATTTTTATATATAGAGATATGGGAACATAAAACTAATATCTTAATTTAATGGTCTCTTAATTTAAGTGTCAGCTCTTGAAATTATACAGAGTTTTTTTTTATGTTAAGGTTGACAGACAGCCTGATGGTCCACTTGATGGTAACTATTAATATTTCAGATACAAGTGGAATGGGGAATCACTTTGTCTTTTATTAATGATGAAAAGGATACATACCAGTTTAATTTGCAACACTAATGGTGCAGATGAATGGTGCAAATGAAACCGCGCGAGAAAATCTTATACTATTACATATACCTGTACGTATTTCCTCGCTTCGGTTTCTAGATAAAATCTATCATCATCATATCACATTAGGGAGGCGCGACCTCTTTAAATATTCAAGGGGTAAGTTCACAAAATGAGTTCCATTGTACCCCGGTTGGATGGTGATTGATGAATTTTACGTCATTTTCTCTTCACCGGGACAGCACACGGTATAATCGAAAGCAGTGTTGGAATTATGAAAAAATAACCATTATTGCCTAGGACCAAAATTCACATAACAATTACGTAATTACAATTAACGCCGGTTAAAAATGCTATTTCTACTAGTCCGAGGAAGAAGAAATTAAATAGATGCCCTTTTTGTTACAGTTATCTATCCTAAGGGTCTTATCTTACTTATATTTATTAGAGAATTTATGGTTCCGGGATTTTTTTGTAAAATACACACGTTGGTAGGTGGCTATCGTCGCCTATAACAAAAGCAACGCCACAGCTGCTCCGAGTGCGCTGCCAGTAGGATTAAGGATAAGGGATTGGATAGGCAAATGGGCTCTGACATCCCTCACTCGCTCACCGAAACAAAACAGCACACGTGCTGTTATTTCACGGTGATCTTCTGTAAGGGGGTGGTTAATGCCGCCAGATGGGCTGCCCAAATAACTACAAAAAGCAGTGTGTCCTTCCACTACTTTCCAAATCCAGCCCAGAGCCATTTTTCAAAGTTGACCCTGCCGAGAACAGAGCGTTAAAACAAGCACCCTAACCACTCATCCAACGGGCTCGTCAAAGTAAAAAAAAAACGGCATTGACAATAAAAGATTTATGATTTCATAAATATCACATCAACGTCAACAGCCTATTACACGTGGGTGGATTGATAAGTACTCGGATAACCAAGAAAATAAACACATAAAATCAATTCTATTTTTATTTTTCTACGTAATCACCGTCAAGTTCGAGCCATTTCTGCTACCTCTCCTTCAAAGCATTTAAACCGTTGACAAAAAGTCTTTTTTAGACTCAAGAAATAGACTTCTTGAGTCTAAAGAAGACTTTAGACTTCGTCGTTTGCCGAAAAGTTCTGACCTCTCAAGTGCTTTTTTAGGTTGGGGAATAGAAAAAAGAGGATGGTGCGAGAACAGGTGAGTAAGGCGGATGCGGTAACAATTCAAAGCCACACAGTTTGTGAAATTCAGTCATTGAAGTAGTAAGGTGCAGTAGTAATCAGAGTTTATGGTCTGACCTTTATTAAGATGATCAACCATAATCACACCCCAGAATACTGAATCCATCACCTTATTTGGCGACATAATCGACTTAGCCTTTTTAGACTAAGGAGTGGTGACTTTTATATTCAACTTGTCCGCGAGTGAACTTAGTAAAAAATAGGTAAAATACAATTACGTCAAGTCGCGTAGATTCGCGAATTAATTACCCGCTAACCGGTTCTTCTCCGCTATTTTGATTGTTGTTTTGTTTCCAGTATACTGTGATGAACCATGTTTCGTTATTAACAAGTAGAAAGACCCGATTGACGTGAAATAGTCAATCGGGTCTTTTTTGTTCGATTGAAAGCAGCCGTGAGACCCACCTCGCTAACATCTTATGGAAACCCAACTCGTTGATTGGGGTGGGTTGTGTCGAGAACCTTGCGTTCTCGAGAGATCATTTATAAATAAAAATAAAAAATACAGCACTTGAAAAATATATATGAGCAATAGAGATTGAATAAATGAAATTGGTCGCGGACGAAACCAGGGGTCAAAGTTGGTAAAGTATGGTAAAGTATATTTTAAAACTTATTCGATTTTCTGCAATCGAATAAGTTTTAAAATGGGCTCTTCAGTCTTGCAACAATATTTGAAATAGCCTCTCGGTTGAGCAAACGTTTGTGCACGACCAACACGGCCCAATGTGTGTTACAATCAGCACGTGTCTAATAACAGTTCCCGTGGCTGTTTTTCCGCTAAAATAAACTGAATGTCTGCTTAGTAAGCACTTAAACGCGCAAACACTAGACTGCAAGCAATCTGGGAGGGCACAGTACAACGAACGAGCGGTGGGGCCACTCATCCACTGTCGATCCCACGACGACAAGAGGCGCTGAATGACCCTAAATAAACATTGCTATGTTTTGTATTTATATGAATTTAGTAAAAGGAGAACATTACTTACTCTCTATAAAAGACAATAGCAAACTAGGGGAAGGACTCTGGTTTCTATTACTTATTAAAACACACGTGCTGCTATTCATGGTGGTCTTTAAGGAGGTAATTGCTGGGGTTAGTTCGGCTTCGGTTGGCTGACTACGGAACTTTTTTTATTTTTATCTGTACATATAATAAATTCTTAAACGAGCCGTGCCTGTACATTAAATAATTTAATCGTTTTTAGACTACGCAAGAATAATAATAATGAAAGAAAGAGAGGGCATTATAACCCCTCTCCTAGTGACCACACCCCACTAATTCAACCACAGGGTGGGGATTTAAATATAGAAACATTCCAGTCGACGAATCAGTCTCGCTCGAGAAGTCGAAAAGTGCAGAAGTGAAGTACAGTGATGTGATGTACTTTTTCTGCTAATACGGACTACACCACTGAGGATGTCAACCGCAGTTGTTGACGAAACGTTTGGAAGAATTATCAACAGACCTGGACCATCATCCCGGAAACCTACAACTCATATTTAGATTTTTTGTCTGTTTGTCGGTATGTCTGTTTTCATGGATGTATTGTAGAAGCTTCTCGTAACATTTGTTTGTTTCGTTCCAATCGGTTAAAAAACAAAAAAATTATAACCGAGTCCAATGAGAAAAAATAAAATTCATTCATGGATCTGGTGAATAGATCTAGCGAGATAGAACCGCGAAACGCGATGTGAGAAAGGAGAATTCCTTTAACGTGTGTAAGATGTACTGTGATCTAAGACTTAGATAGACTCGTTTCCAGACAGTAACTGCCATGCAAACATTTGTGTTGCAGACATTGGTTCACAGACGCCTTATAAGGGCGCTTTCCTGCTCTCTTACTATTTTGTGGCGCACAGAACTAGTCATCGCTTTTATTCATATTTTTAAATTTCAAAAAGTTAAAGTTAACTAAACTTCTCTTCTCTTAACTTATATACTGCTAGAATCTTATTATAGTCTACTTTTAGACTAGTGCGAGAATTTAAACTCGGTTTGGTAATTATATTTTTATGCATTTCTTCAGAAATATCTATACACAATAATAAAATCGTAAACATATTTAATAACACGAGCCGTGTCTGTGTTACATATTAAATATATATAAAAAAAAAAAAAAAAAAAAAAAAACACAATTTGTACACGTTGCACTTGTGTCATCGAGGTAAACAAAAAACAATTTTTAGAATTCTAGTCTGTTTGTCTGTGCATTTGTGCACGCTAACCTCAGAAACAGCTGTATTGTAGCAAGCTTCCGGTAACATTCAATGTATGTTTCATTCCAATCAGTTCACAAACAAAAAAGTTACGCTCTATACCGAATACCACGCGTACGAAGTTGCAGGCTCAGCTAGTATTGAAATATGCAAGTACCTGCTCCGCGTGTAGCCTATTTTGAACCTATTTTGAACCGTTCATGTGACTCCAAGATACCTAGATAAAGGTGAACATTAAATTAGAGTAATGAGTAGATATTTAAAAAACAAAGTCTATTGTATAAATTTGCAACAATTTAATAAATGATACGAGAAGAGAACAAACACCATGAAAAACGTTCCCATCAATTAAGTGCGTATTATAAAGACAAATGAAACACAATTATTGTCTCAGTCCAATACGAAACAAAATGCCCGGCCAGTACCGAAATACGCAGTGAATTTAAAACTTTCAACGATTCTAATAAAGCACATTATATTCAAATCCCTATCCCCTCCTAATCCCTTATCCTTAATCCTACTGTAGTCGGCAGCGAACTTGCAGCAGCTTTGGTGTTGCTTGTGTCATAGGCGAGTGGGCCGTCAGCCTGTCTGCCGATCTTAATATAAAAAAAAAAAAAAAAAACACTAAGCTAGAAGGAATTATGAATGAATTTTAAAAGTTAGAAGAGACAGACGGGCTGAGTCTACTAAATTGGAAGTACTTGGCAAACATGATTCTATACTCACAGATTATTTTTAGGTTTCTATGAGACATTGCTCAAATTACAAAGCTTGTATATATGTATATACACACATACACACGCGCTACTTTCTTTATTTGGTTTGCAAAACAGCACACAATCTAATATAAAAAATAATATCAATAATTTAGAAGAAAACTCTACAATGATTGTGCCTTTCACGATGCAAAATAAAAGTGTCAGTAATAAACAATATAAAACACTAAAATAATAATAAACAAAAAGATCCAACACAAAAGTAAAAGAAAAAGCAATAATACAAAATAAGTATTATAAATAAAAATAATAATAATAATAATAAAAAAAACAACTTAAAAATTAAATATTTGTACATAATATTAAGCAGTGTCCTTTACTAGTTCAACCTTCAAAGAGGCCAAAGAACCAGAAAAAATGTCAAAGTTATTTTGTAATGCATTAATGGCCCATAGGGCCTACATACTTTCTTTGATTTTGTTTCAAGAGTTTCATTTCTCTTAGTCTAAGTTTTAAATGCGGGATCTCCTGATACAAGTATTCTTTATACTTACTTGGGGTGTCTCCACAATGTAAATTTGTATCTAGGCTAACAATTGAGGTTTTTATTTTTATATGTTTCTAATTATAATTTCAAATTTATAACAAGTTTTATAAAACTATATATCCTTGGATTGTTGCAAAAATTTTAACAAATTTCACATAGGAAGTAGCTATAATATGACATGTCTAGAGAAGAGTGTGACGCAGGCGGTTGGGCAGGAGAAAGCGGGCATACCAAAAGCCCGTCTTCAAATGCCCTAGGGGACCTGCGCACGTGGTCGGCTAGCTATGTGTGCTTGCACAAGGTCCCCCCCCCCTCCCGTCTGGGGATTGCCTCGGTGTTTCCGAGCAATCTCCCATTAGAGTTAGCCTAGTCAGCAATGACTGGGCTGCCCTGGGGTGGATCGGAGTTGTTGCCTCGGCAGAGCCCGACCCACCCCGCTCAAAGGGTAAGGAGACACAAGGGAGTTTTAGTGGGTATTCCCAGTGCCGCTATGATCAGGCGCTGGGCGACCCCCACATACTTCTGCCGTCTAGCCAGCGGCAAGAAATGTGCAGTTGCAGACCGTCAAAAAGCGCAAAATTGAATATTTGAAGCTTGTAAATGTGAATATAAGACGAGTATATTTATTATATAATATAATATAATTATTTGTCAATGTAAAATAACAGTAAGATACAGTAAGATATACAGTAACCTATACAGTAAGATGTTATTTTGTTTAATTGATTGTTTTTTAGTGACATGCGTGTAATTAGATGTGAATACATTCTGATGCCATATGAATTGAAATATCAATAAAAAAACTCCTTCAACTGATGATGACGGACAAAACAGAAGGGAGACGGGGCGCCCTGAAATGCGGAAGAAATCCTGGCTGCGCAACCTCAACCTCAAGCAATGGAGAGGCACCACTTTTAACTAAGCAGTGGGCACGAGCAAGATATTCTTCCATTAAAAATATATCGTAACGTCTTTGAATTTAATACTGCTTAATACAGACGTATTGCAATCTCATCTAACACAATTATCTCGAGATTTATTAATGAATGTTGTTGAGAAACAGCGAGCCTCCTTTCGCACCTAAAACCTTATAGCTCCATTTAACGTACACTTACTTCTGAAATGGATACCTTACATGTGTTAATTTACATACAAGTAATTAATGTGCCATATTAACTTAAGCTATCAAGGTGTCCAAATTAAATATATCAGAATCCTTAAAGCTATTTACTCAGGAAATACAGCCCAAATAAAACTGGAGACCACAGGAGAATCATTTCCTATCCAAAGAGGAGTCCGTCAAGGGGATATTTCACCAAAATTATTTTCAGCAGTTTTGGAGATGATTTTTAGGAATCTAGAATGGGAAAATATGGGGCTGAACATAAATGGAGAGAAATTAAGTCATTTGCGTTTTGCTGATGATTTGATTCTATTCGCTGAAACCCCAACTAGTTTGGAACTAAAGCTGCAACAATTATCCGATGAAAGTGCGAAGGCGGGGCTCTCTATGAATACAAACAAAACAAAAATAATGACCAATACTCAAGATTCGGGCTCAGATATTATTATAAGAGTAAACGATAAAGAGATAGAATATGTAAATGAATATATATATTTAGGACAGTTAATATCTCCCACAAATACCATGCTTAAAGAAATAGATAGAAGAATTACAAATACATGGAAGAGATTTTGGAGCCTTAGTGAAATAATGAAGAACAAAGAAATAACATCAAACATTAAAAGAACTGTATATAACATGTGCATACTTCCTTGTCTAACATATGGTTGCCAAACATGGGCCCTAACAGAACAATTGGCAAACAAAATAAAGGTATGCCAGAACAGCATTGAGCGAAGCGTAGTGGGTGTGAGAAAAGGTGACAGAGTAAAATTAGAAAACATAAAAAGCAAAACAAATTTTAGAAACGCGCACAGTGTCTACAAAAAGTTAAAATGGCAATGGACAGGACATATTTTGCGAGAAACAAAAGAAAAATGGACTAAAATAATAACAGAGTGGTACCCCAGGGGCGAAAAAAGAAGTAAAGGGAGACAGTTTAAACGTTGGGAAGATGAAATAAGGCAAGTAGCAGGTCCTTTGTGGACCAGATTAGCCAAAGATCGAGCAACATGGAAATCTTTAGAGGAGGCCTTTGTCGTAAGACAAGCTGTTACAATTGAAGGACCGATTGCCGATATGTAAAGTGTTAAATATATTTAAATTTAAATTATAGTCGTAATAAGTATATAGGCATAATAACTGTAGATATATTGTTAACCTAACAGCAATAAAGGCTTATTTATTTATTTATTTATATTATATTAACTTAATTTACCGCGACTTTGCCCCTCTTTTTCTTAGGTGTTGAAACAATATCTAAAATGAAATTGTACAGAGAAAATATACATTTTTTACATTATGTGTATAAGCCAAAGCCCAAACAGCGGCCAAAAAGTTGGGCATCCGAGTGAATAGGCATCTTCTGGGTGAGCTCACTCCTTCGTTGGCCTCATCCTTCCTGCATGGATAGATGCTGGTCAAGAGCAAACCCATTTTTAATAAAAAAAAATCTTTAGATGATACTTCGGCAACAGTACCTACTTTTTTCTGGATAAAAGGCACCCTATGTCCTCTTTTGTATACCTGACAACGTGTATGCAAAATTTCATTTTGATTGTTTGCGTAATTAAGGCGCGAAAACATAACGAACAAACTCACTTTCGTATATATTATATTAGTTAGAAATTTACTATTATGTTTTGTTTTGTTTCGTGTATTCGGAAACCATTTTGATAGATTTTTTGGGTTTTTTTTTATTAGTACAGTACAACGTCTGATGGGTCCGCTTAGTGTATTGTAATACCTTAAATAGTATGTTAATTTCTACAACATATTAACCCAAATCAAAGATGTTGTATTAGTCTGTACCTATAATACAATTATCTTTGACCCAAATAAATTAGGTTAGACAGAAGAAGAGAAAGCTGTCTGCTATCTCTTTTCCTAATCTACAAAACAAATCAATTTAAACACAAAACATCAAACAGCAGCTTGATCAGATAACCAGTAAAATTGTATTTAATGATAAATAAGTAAAATAATATTGATTGACTCAAAGACGTGGAGTAAATCATGAGACGAGTGAACGTCACCTATAAGGTCTAGAAGAGATGAAACAGTCAAGGTTCATATTTGACCTATTTAAGGAGCGTAATCCTAAAAAGAAATCCATCAGTGGCAAATCCAGCGAAAATCACGAATCTGAATTTCTATAGGGAATTCGGAAACAACTTTCAGGTACATTTATTTACAAAGTGAATTTTAATTTGGAGCTCTAATGAATTAATCTCTATATATAAAAATGAATCCCCATTTCCCTTGGTCACGGCATCACGCGTGAACGGGTGGACCGATTTTAATTCGGTTTTCACTAATGGAAAGAGGGATAAATGGGGAATGTTGATATATATAAAAATTGCACCCCGGGCGAAGCCGGGGCGGTTTATTATGAAAATGCTCAGTCAGTTACCTTGATTGAGGCATTTATTGGCCTGTCAAAGCATAATTATTTACTCTTAACTGAATTACATTGTTATTGATTGAAAATACCTAATTAATTAATAATTGTTTAATTTAATAAGAAATGTGGTTTTTTTAAATCATGTACTGTTATGTCGATTCTATATATAAATTTGATGAATTCTATATATTATACCTACTGCGTGTGCTAGAAATATAACAATGTGTAGGCATTTTAGGGAGCTAGTGTGGTGAAGTTAAGAGTAGACTTACGAGTGGACTTCGACTGGTATGTCTTTTGCTTTTGGAAGTAGCTTGCTTTTGCAATATTCTCCGATCGGTCCCTAATTGCCGAGGTCACAAATTCACAAGTTTCGACCGCACCATGGTCGCCTTCACCGCTTGGCAGAGTGTACCTGAAGAGGTGGCTTCCTTTACTTTCGGCGTAGTAATCTTCTTGACTGCGATGTTGCCAACAAACACCAGCTTTTCCATATTGTCGCCATCTCTTCCTATGTGAATCGAAATTGCATTTTATTCAAATTCTCCCGGGCGAGTCGCAAGTATATTATGATTAATGACTTGTCACATATTAGAGTCAATTTTGTCAAGTTGCTTAGAAACGTCCTCATATCTGTGACTTCGATCATCTGGTTTTGCCAACATTGCAGGTGTATGTTAAACATTGAATGGCTCAAAACGAACCATTGTTGCGTATTTTATTTGTGAAGTATTTCCGCAGCTCCATTCCTTTCAAAAGCCGCTGTTTTAGTGGCACGCTGTATTGGCCGCGAGGAAATGGGTCGCACTCCGTAGGCACCTACACTCCGATATGAAATCGACTATCGAACAACTAACTAAGCGTTTATAAACGCCGACATAACGGTGATCATCTTTAAGGTAACTTTTTGTAAAAACAATTATTTACCTTTATTTATTAACTTGTAATAAAATAACAATTTAATTCGAAGAATATAAATAGTTATAATCAATATTTATAAAATATAATTGCAAAATTCAAATTAAACTATCAGCACCTAATTATTTACTGAATAACTTTAGAATCTAACTAAAATGTCTACAGCGGATCTTCAATTCCGTCCTACTTGGCGGCAAAGAAGCATGACATAGGGGCGTGGTGCTGTTGTTCAAATAGACAAAACCCTATTGAAGAATTACAGACGAATCACGTTTCTGAGCCATGTTTACGAGTTGTTTTCTTGAGCAAATCGTCTGGAGCCCATATTTGATGTCTTTCAGCCTTCCGAACAAGCTAGTTTTCGGAAAGGCTTTAGACCCTTAAACGGCAAATTATATGTACACAAGTTTTGTAAAATATAGGTATTTCAAAAAAAGTTAAAAATGACATTAAAAAATGGTATTCTTAATAAATAAATAAAATGAAATTAATAGGTTTCGCAATCATAAATTGGGCAGCTTGTCTAGCGGCAATAAACACCTCCTTGCAGAAAAGGGCATGTACAGAGTTGGGTTTCAGTAATTTCGGAAGAAATACTAGAGGGGATACCTTGTTATTACTATTCATCCTTTACCCTACTAAGGTCGACAGCGCACTCGCTATATGCCGTTGCTTGTGTTAATGGGGGATGGTAGGCACCTACCATCAAGTGAACGGTCACCTTGCTGTGGGCAGTCACACTTTCTAACTAATGTGTGAAAAATTGCTATAAAACTTAATGCAGGGGTTGTAATATGTAATACTAATAAACAATTTAATATTAAGAAACACTTTTTTTTAAATTTATTTGCTGTAAAATTACCTGTGCCACGCGGTTTTATTCACATAAAAGCTAAATCTAATAAAGAGAAGTAAAAGGTAACATTAGATGCATTTTCAATTATTATTTTTTTAATGTTAAGGTCGGCAGACAGGCTGACGATCCACTTGATGGTAGGTGGCTACCGTCGCCTATAACACAAGCAACGCCAAAGCTGCTGCAAGTGCGCTGCAAGTGCGCTGCCACTAAAATAGGATTAAGGATAAGGGATTAGGAGCGGATAGTGAAATGGGCTCTGAAATCCCTTAGGTACTCACTCACCGAAACACAACAGCACACGTGTTATTATTTCACAGTGGTCTTCTGTAAGGGGGTGGCTACTGCCGCCAGACGGGCTGCCCAAATGGCTGCGAAAACGCAGTGTGCCCTGCCACTACTTTCCAAATCCAGACCAGAGCCAAATTTGAAAAGTTGATTTTTTCAAAGTTGACCCTGCCGGGAATCGAACCCGGGGACCCTAGAACAGAGTGTTAAGGCAAGCACCCTAACCACTCATCCAACGGGCACGTTAAAATTAATTACAATTTCAGTACTCCGACAAATAAATAAGGCTACTTTTCAACATATATATTCATACTTATGTCGGTTACATAAGACACTATGTTGTAGTAGGTATATGTTGCAGTGCATTGTCTGTCTGAAGAGCGTGCACTAACTATTATGTTGTGCTAAAGCTCCGACGTCACGTTTTATTGTTCCAAAGCTCGTTATTCGTCTGACGTCACGGTAAATGCAACAATTTATGGTTTCTATCCTGTTGGTTTGTAATGTGTCCGCATCAACATGCAACGACTCACATACTTGTCCGGAACATCATCTTAGCCGCAGGACGTCCACTGTTTCCCATAAAATTCCAACAGGGCCAGTCCAAAGCAGCTTGGATCCATCGTAGACCCTCGGCCCTTATCAGATCGTCTGCGGCCGGTCCGTGGCCTCCGCTCGAGAACCTTTTAATAAATATTGACAGACAGACAATCCTTTAGAATTGGTTTGTAGATAAATCTTTCAAAATTTTCAATTATGGCTATGTAACACAATATAATTAATGGTACATATGTGTAACAATCCCTTATCTTGCCAACGTGGAATGGAATGGGGGCAATGAGCGAAATACGTCTAAAAAATCATCACCATTATCTTTCTTTTCTTTTTCTCTTTCTTCTTTTCTTTTCTCTAAACTATGTATGTATCTTACTTTTGCAGGAAATAAAAGGCTTATTATTATTATTATTATGTGTAACAATATACATAAAATGGTCATGTGAAAACTGTGGTTACTTTGAAACCTGTATGCCGTAATAATGACCTATGTACAAACTTAAAACAAAAAATAATTAAAACCTTAGTTGGTTGTGGTTGTGGATATGATAACAGAAACTCTGTTAGTCGTGCAATGAATTCTCGAGTTAATCTGAATCATTTATAGTTTTAAACATCTGTCTCACTGCATACAATCAACAGCTTCCAAATATGGAGAAACTACACAAAAAACGTGTATGTTCTTCCAAAATCCTCCCCATAGATTAGAAATATTATGTATTTTAAATAGACTTCCATGTTGTTTGATGTATGAAATGAAGAGGCTGAAAAATGTATAGCTTAGCTTCTTGTTCAAGAGTGTGACAAGATACTTGTCCTCACTAAATACGGCGCTTAACTCGGTCCGTTTATACTGCGAAATGCACTTTATAGCTCTCTACTGCGATAATTAAAATAGAAATACGATATCCAATAAGCCTGGAGGATATTTTCAGTTTCCGATTTAGGAATAAAACGAGAACCCCTTGAGGAAACCATTGGTTGTCTTAATATAATTTTATTTCATAGAATGCTGGCGCCCCGTTGGATGAGTGGCAAGAATGCTTGCCTAACGTCTCAGGGGCCCCGGGTTCGATTCCCGGCGGGGTCAAGTTTGGAAATTTTAATGTAATTTTCAAAATTGACTCTGGTCTGGATTTGAAAAGTAGTGGTAGGGCACACTGCGTTTCGCAGTCATTTGGGCAGCCCGCCTGGCGGCAGTGACCACCCCCTTACAGAAGACCACCGTGAAATAACAGCATATACGTGCTGTTGTGTTTCGGTGAGTGAGTAAGGGATGCCAGAGCCCATCTCCTTATCCCCTCCTAATCCCTTATCCTTAATCCTACTGTAGTCGGCAGCGCACTTGCAGCACCTGTAGCGTTGCTTGTGTTATAGGCGACGGTAGCCACCTACCATCAAGTGGACCGTCAGCCTGTCTGTCGACATAACATTTAAAAAAAATGATTCGAATTTGCCAGAATATAATTAATTATGCTTTAATAATAGGTAAACACTCACTCTCTTTAACCTTTAATCCTGTCAGAATATCTAGCTTGGGTATTTTCAATCCTTAAGGCGTGAAATAGATCGATTATATCAAATTAAATTACTTACAAATTATAGCAGTCCGCAACGAAATAACGAATCAGCTGAGTGTACTTATTTAAGTTTGAACATTTGTACGAAGTTTGTGTAGAAAAAGTTTAACCATTACGTGGTGCGTTGGGAAGATATATTTGATATAATATCATAGTTAAGACGATTCATCGGCTCTCAATACTGCCTGGAACGCTGATCCCTTCCATTTTTATTTATTAAGGATGTATAACTAAAGCTCGCTTGAATGTTGAAGGAGAATACATTGAGGAAACCTGCATATCCTAGAAGAGCTGTAATCTTCAAAAACTTGCCTCGTGGACTATAGCCGAGAGTTTCACGACTGTTACATTTAATTATAAACCCAAATATGGGGTGGCGCAACTGGGGGAACTTCAGAACATAATTATTTACATTGAATATGTTTGCTTATTAATTTTTAAAACTAACTTAATCTATTTATTAATTAATATAACATTAGGGGACTAGGGAGGTTTTTACAGCAAGCCTCCTATCCCCTCCAGATTTTTGATACCTTGTTAAAGGCGGACCGGAGAGACTCCATACGATTTGATATCGCAGGTCCCACGCTCCACTTTGTTAATTTATGCTATTAACATTTATTTGAAATTTTTATTTATATACAGAGCTTAAAACCTAAGTTTCTTAAGATTAAATTTGACTAATGTATGGAATTAAGACGACGCATTGGAAATTTTGGTGGCAGGGATTTAGATTTTTCTCAGTAATGACAAAACATATGAAAGTGGTGTTTGGTAATATTTTTCTTCATGTTACTGACTTCATTTTGTCAGTTGGATTACACGATTGATAAACTTTTATATTCAAAGAAACCTCTTTTAAAACACAGATTTACATTTTACAGGCAAACGGGATCAATTTATACATTCAAATTTTCTATGTACTTTAGTATAAACATACACTTCAATTTTGCAGTTCGATTTTTTAAAATACATTATAGTTTTTTTAATATAAATCGTTTTGTCGCATTCGACCTTACGACATAAGCAAGCGCGCTCTCGTTTTTGTATGAAATAGCCGTTTTCATTGTTTATCGCTGCGTCGCCTTAACAGGTAATTAAGAATAGTTATATTAGGTAAGTGAATATATCTCTACTAATTCTTTTATTTGCGTTTTGTGTTTTGTTTTCTCTATTATTCTGTTTGCGATTTTGTAACAGTATTTTATGAATTTATCACTATTTTTCCCTCTGATAAGTTGTGGTGCATTTTTTGTTATTACTTCTATTCCGGTTTTTTGTTGAATATTGAGTATTTCTAAATATGGGGCATTCGAATAAAATGTGCTCAATTGTTTCTTTAATTCCAAGCTCGCACAGGCACCACGGATCATCCCTACACCCGAACCTGTTCAGGTATTCGGCAAAGCCACCGTGTCCAGTGAGAATTATTTGTTATTTGTTTCTACCTTTTTTATTATAGCGTATACTTCTATTACATTTGGGAAGAATATTTTTGTAGTGGTTGCAGTTTTGCTTTCCTGGTACCTTAAGTTCCATTCGTCAATGGAACGTTTTCGTATGTTTCCCTTGACGAAGGATATAGGGACTAGGTCGTAACTTGTTGCTTCCTTCGCGAGCTGATCCGCACGATCGTTTCCTGTGAGTCCTGCATGTGATTTAATCCAGTAAAGAATGACATTTTTGTTTTTTCCTTACATTTCTTTAAATTGTTTCTGATTTCAACCGCTAGAGGGTGTAGGTTGTGTAAGGTCACGATGGACTGGAGGGCAGACATGGAATCACTCTATATGGCATAAGTTAGTTCAGTGTGTTTTAAGATGATTTTAGATGCCTCGCGGATGGCTGTTAGTTCTGCTTGGTATACTGAACAATAAGCAGGCAGGTTAAGTTTGACAGCCCGGATTTCAGAGTTTAGATCCCAAATTGAGAGTGCAGCTCTGACCTGATAGTCCATTTTACTACCGTCTGTGAATATTCTGATAGAATAGTTACTATTGTAATATTCAGCGGGGTGGGGGTTGTTTGTTATAGGCCGTATGAAAAGCAAGTGCTTCAGCCTCTTTATACGGCTACACTTTACGGCCTCTTCATACGGCCACACTTTACATCCTCTTCATACGGCTACACTTTACAGCCTCTTCATACGGCTACACTTTACAGCCTCTTCATACGGCTACACTTTACGGCCTCTTCATACGGCTACACTTTACGGCCGCTTCATACGGCCACACTTGTCAGCCTCTTCATTCGGCTAGTCCTCTTCTGAGCTTCTTCTGCCGCTCGTTCCGGTGCGACTGGATGTTGGTCTGGCAGTGAATTTTGTCGGAAATCGGCTCGGTTTCTATAATCTGGTGCAGCAATTATCCCCACCAAGTTTGACCTACTTTCGATGTTACTTCCTCCTCTCTACCTGAGCCCTCTCAGTGTCGTTTATTTATTTTATTAGTTATAAGTTTGGTTTTACATATTATTCTATTTACAATTATATTATAACATATAATTGTAAATATGTAGAATTTATAACATTATATATCTACTGAAAATATCTTATTTGAATATTTGTAGCGAGACGACAAAGGCAATGGAAATCGTTAGCATCACCCAGATGCTGTCTCTCTCTCACCAACAGCTGTCGGACAGCACAAAGATGGAATTTTGAGTCCCCCCGTTGTCGTCTCGCTCTAGCCTACGTCTGTCCTTTTCTTTGAGAAATGCACACGAGTTTTTGATCACCACACTTTCACTAATTGTTTCGTCGCGTACACATGCTCATTTAATTTAATATGATCAAAAGAAAAGGAAATGTGTAATTAGAAGCAATTAAAAAAGTTCACGTTGACAGCTCCTCAAGAAGGTATCGCCTTCTTGAGGAGCTGTCAACATATTAAAAGTGTAGGCCAAATGAAACGCAGCTAATGTATTGCTCGTTATTGTATTTTTAATTGAATTTTGTTAATTAACAACACCGGAGAGAGGAGAGACGAGGAAATGGAGTCGCGTGTTATTGCAAGAACAATCTACAAGGATCCGACGTCGGCATTATGAATTCAAATTGACACGTCCCCAGCTCGCTGGTACAGTCGCCTACAAAATCGATTATCAAATCTCGACAAAAAAATCTGAATAGTCTTCCATCTAGGGAGACATAGAGTTCGCTATTGTTGCCTATTAACAAAAACAACGTCATGAGTGCTGCAAGTGCACTGCCGACTATAGTAGTATAAAGGATAAGGGATTATAACGCAACAGCATACATGCTGTTATTTCAATGTGCTCTTCTATAAGGAGGTGATGCCGCCAGACGTGCTAGCCACATTTTTGGCTGCGAAACGCAGTATGCTCTGACAGAATACCTAACTACAAAGTCAAGTAGGTAAAGTACAGAGTCGAGCAAATCTGGACATTCATTTTAATCTCGCTCTGCCATTTCGACACACACGTAATTGATTATTTTTATTTTTTATGCTAGAATTTCACATTTTTATATAAGGACATTTGACATTGTTGTTACTAATCTGACTTTTTATTTGATATTATTTTTTATTGTTTGACTTTGATTATATTTATTATATACTAGCGACCCGCCCCCGGCTTCGCCCGGGATACAATTTTTATATATAAGAACATTCCCCGTTTATCCCTCTCTCCGTTAGTGAAAACCGAATTAAAATCGGTCTACCCGTTCACGCGTGATGCCGTGACCAAGGGAAATGGGGATTCATTTTTATATTAGTTGGCCATAGACATTATGTATCGTGGTCTAGGCCTATTATAATTTGTAATTATTTTTGTTCAAATTTCTCTACTTTTGGGAATCTTTAAAATGTTACCAAAAGATTGATATAGGTATAAGATTGTAATATAGCAAATTTGAAACGAGTTGTTTAGCTTTAATTAGCTTGCCCTTTACCATGTTGAGTGTTACTAAACGTTAATTGTGCTAAGCTGTTGCTGAAGTAAATAAATAAATACACTAGTAATATCTATTAGTAGGTACATATTGCATATGAAGAAATAATTTGAAGTGATATTAATTGTTTAATACAGGCACTTCCCCGCCGTTCAATTCGTTACGCACTTTATCACATACTTAGTAGTTCGCTTGAATTTATTACTTCAAACATACATATCTCTTGAGAAAGCCAAGGGGCACAACCAATCAAAATAAAATAGTATCTAATTCTAGAAAATTACTGAGCCTAAACATACCAAACAATTTTTAACACACAATTTTACTTCTTCATAATATTATTAATAGAGATGAAACATTTAGGTATCCGAGTGTACATCGCTAGTAACGCCCTCGCAATAAAGCAGGAGGTAAAGATATTCATAGGCTATGTTCTTACAGGAAATTCGATGTACGCAATCTGGGTGTGTTCCCACAACATCATAACGGAGAAACTCCGGAGACATGTTATCACTGTTTTTAACCTGTGTGAAGAGTGAGTTTTCTTTTTTTGACTCAGGGCCAATAAAATTGTTAGATTAGACTATTTTTTAATACTTAATAATACACGTAAATACATCAAGTATATCAGTTAAAACTTTTAATTCCTATCGTACAGGTGTCCCAACAACAGCTCCAGAAGTATGAACTTGCTTGTTATCCCACCTATGAAAAAAAGCTACGTGGTCTACCAACACCTTCGTTTACAGAACTAAAGATTACACAATAAGAACCTGTAAGCTGCAAAATTTATTACTTTACCTCTCTTTACCTATACTGCACCTACCTGTTTCGGATTTTGTCCAAAATATTTAATTTATCTTTATTAATAAAGGAGCAAAACAAAATAATATTTATGGATCGACAAATCTTAAAATTGAAAAAGTTTTTTACTCTTTTCATTTTGAAATCCTAATCTTACCAATAAGTAGTTGGTAGAAAATTAAAAATATATATTTATGTCACATATAATGAACAGTCTGCCTGTGTGCATTGCAGTGTAACTTAAAAGTCGGTGTAAGTACCTACCTAAAAAAATTCGCTCTGGAAAGTTATTTTAAAAGTATTTGGGATAAAAGATAAAAAAAAGCGTCTGATTCATTTAAATTTTTAATTTAACGAAAAGGGTTGTAATAAAACTTTTAAGTATTCCGCCCTTCAAGCCAAAATTATCAAGTTTTAAAAGTCAGTTGTAATTATTGAAAGTTAGCGAAGACAATCGCTAAATCCCAGTTGCCACTACCACCACTCTTCAAACCGATTTCGGAGAAATACATTTACCGACTGATTACCTAAACTTAAAAGATTAGGTGTGCCTATTACACCCAATTGATCCCAAAAGTGCGTCAATTAATCGAAGAAAAACGCCGAGTAAATTGTCGTTGGGTGTGACATGCTCTAACACTCATCGATCTCAATTAGCCTTCACAGCAATCCGCCAAGCTGGTTTTGAGATTTTTGACCACTCTCCTAGGGATTTCCACTTGTTTCCAAAATTGAAAGAGCATGTCCCTGGAACCAAATTTGACGATAATGACGCAGAGGTTTTTCAATACTCAAGAAAAAAAGCTTCTTTAAAATTGAAAACGTTACCTAAAGTGTATCAAAAGACAAGGTGACTATGTTGATAAAAAAAAGTGGGACAAGTGCGAGTTGAACTCGCGTGAAGAGGGTTCCGTACGATGTTACCTAACAATATCGATACGAACGACGAATCCGTACGATGTACCTATCCAAACAATATCGAGTGATTTACCATGTTATTTTAATATCATGGACTGCTTATAGGTTTTCCTATAATCTATAAGTAGAAAACTAATTTGTGTATATTATTTTTTTTTTCAAAATTTTAGGTTCAGTACTTTCGGAGATAGGGGGGGGGAATGGTCGGACAGACGGACAATCAAGTGATCCTATAAGGGTTCCGTTTGTTTATTCGGACGTATGGAACCCTAATAAACCGATGTTCTTTTATTTTTTTACCAAAATTTTACGAATTTTGATTCACTCTGATATATCGTCAATTTTATAAATATTTTTTCATTTACATTATAACTTTAGGGTAATATATACTTGCATATTTAATTAAAAACTTAACGAAAACGGCGCGTTGTGTGTGTGTCGACTATAAACACAAGCACAACAGTACACGCGCTGTTATTATAAGTCACTCACTGCCCAATTCACGATTGTGGGGCACAGTATGCCCTGCTACTAAATAATATCATGTTTCTCCTGGTACCAGCCACGGCACAAATCTGGGTATTATCGGTTTCAGCACAAGCGAACGGGGCTCAATATTGAGCCCACACTATAATGCTGTGTTGGTATTGAAACAAAAGAATGTTGCATCGATAGAACAACAGACTGTTGTCGCACAATGGGGCTGATGTTTGTTATCGTTCACTAAAGATATGATTGCACATTATAACGACGACGACAGTAATGTAAATTGTAAATTGTACTACTAAAGTCATTTAAATTAAATTCTAATAAGGTAATTTTTTTAATTCTATAATTCTAATAAGGTACAAAAAAAGTCGGACGGAACTCCCGCTAAGAAAATACTGAGTCACCGTAATGGCGGCGGCTATTTATGTGTGCAACACTAGTGGCTACACTGGACTTGGGATAAATTATTTTGTTCTAGTGAATGAAAATTGATTTTATTTATTTATTTATTTATTTATTTTTAAGGGAAACATACAGACTATAATACTTATAACTAAAATGACAAAAATGGCACAAATACCAATAAAGTTTCCACAATTATTTAGTACATAACAATATTACAAAGTCAACCTTTAATTTAATAAAAATGAAGTTCAAAACAAACTTAGAAATTAAGCATTACATAGACTTTCCAGAACAGCTCTCCGATACTGTGCACGCTTCAGATTAAATAAATCAATATGGGAAAATTTACCATTATATGAATTACAAGCACGTGATATGAAGTTATTGGCCATGTAGTTAGACTTCACAAATGGAGCACTAAATAGAGTCCTGTTTCTAGCACTAATTCTTTGACATTTAAAATTAATCTTACTAAGGAGCAACATTGAATCGACAGAACTACTCAAATAAATCGGGAAATTATTAATTTACCTATGAAAAGTGATTCCTGGATTTTTTTTCTTTCGGTCACTTCGATTTTAAAAGCATTTCACCACACAAGACATGCTGTATATTTATATTTTTTTGCCGCGTAACGTGTCAGTTGTGTTGACGTTTGCACGAGTAATGGCCGACTAATGTGTGAATGTGTGCTTGTCGGCCTGTATGTACAGGCGAACTGGCCGACACTGAGTGACACAGCGTTTTGTTAGCGAGACTCTGTCCGACTTTTTTTGTACGTCCATGGACATAACCCGGCGTATTAGTAAAATACATAGTATGGAGAGCCGAAGGCCGCTGGGACCCACTAGGCGCATCTGACCGATCCTTTTGGGGAATCGTGTGGGAGTCCTGTGTCCATCGGTGGACGTCCTACGGCTGAAATGCTGCTGATGACGGTCTTTGTGAAAATTTTACGTGAGAGTGCTTAATAAATAAATAAGCTTTTAATAACTGTTTAATTTATTACTTTCGAAGCCCTTTTTAAGAGCACATACATTTTTGAATAAATATAACTATGAAACGGAAACTGATCTAGAATAATACTTCTTCTGTCATTTATTTGTACTGTGATTGCACAGTTCGTAACGGTTATTGCGAATTTAAAAACATTTAAGCACAGTTTTTTTAAGAGTAGTGAGTTGATTCTATTCATTCAAATAGTTCATACAATAGTTAACGCATTCAAATAATTTTACTTTTATTTTTGCTACTCAAGTAAATGTCTGTACTGAAGCATATACTAAAAATTGAAGACATAAGTTATTGTTACAGTCATTTCTTATATTTATTAAAATTAAAATTGTGTTACTGCGTGTATGCGTTCTTATTTTTCAGCATGTATTGCAAGCTTACACACCAAGTCTTTTGCATTGATAGTCTTTTGACAAATTCCCTCTTAATTTTATTATGAAGAGTTTATACAGTTGTAAAGGTAGATTTTGGTTTTGCAGTATACAGAAAAAACGAGATTCATTATTTTTAATTAACTTATATTATATCACTTATAACAGTAATTTTTCAAACACGTCGTAGAACACAATCTGACCGTACTAAAATATTTTTAACTGATTCGATGCATATGTATAATTTAAGTATAGGTGACATTAATTCGAGAATGTCAATGAAGTTTTTTGCAGTTTGAACGCGAATTTTTGAACGAGAAACCCAATTTAAATGACCTCTGGGTCTAATAAGTAACGTTTTCTCAATTTCTCTTTGGGAACACAATTTAATATTGCCTAAAAAATATAGTGATGACAATTTCATTGAACTAACATAACAATATTATGTTAGTCCAGTACAACGTAATGAGATTTCGTACAGAGACAGGTAAGCGTTAAACCCCCTGGCGATAGACGACTACACACTCTTGTAATTCTTTCTCAATATTTGCGGTCCTATCTAAACTATTTATTCAAACACTAAAATCATTAATTCTTAGATTTATTCAAACAAAGAAAATTAAATTAGATAATGTTACATATTTCATAATCTATTTATGTTTATCTCAACTCTCATTTCCTGTAAGCGTTCGTATAATATATACGATCGTATATATGTATCATCTCAAATCCCATGAATCATGGATAATACACATGATTTATATACTCTCATTTTTATAAAGACCAGTCGATCGAAAATTCCTTTTGCAAAGAAGGATACGAAAACCGGAGAAAGAAGTTTTTATTAATACTTAAAGTATATTTAATGGATTTGGAAATGTAGTCGGACGAATACAAAGTAGGTTAACATTAAAGAACGTGTCCTCGAACGGATTCGTAACAGTTTTCATTTGATATTCTTCGATGATATCCACGTTCACATGTACGAATACTTATTCTCGGTGCTCGTACCTAGCACCCATTTGGACTCTTTCTTACTATCTACACAGTACAAACATAAGGCAGTAGGTAATAAATAGTTTTAAAATAAATATCAAAATATCCGATATATATCGGATATA
Source organism: Bembecia ichneumoniformis (assembly GCA_910589475.2). NCBI lineage: Eukaryota > Metazoa > Arthropoda > Insecta > Lepidoptera > Sesiidae > Bembecia > Bembecia ichneumoniformis. The sequence goes on along the minus strand of OU342537.1, from coordinate 455,021 downwards.
CATATATCAACAATAAGAAAAAAAAAGCAATATTCATTCTGTTAAGGGGGAGACAAACCCTAAATACTAAAAATATCCATTGTTTAATGAAAATGTTACAAAGAAATGGACAAGACAATTGCTTTGAAAAAAAATATATATTAAACTTAAACATATGAAGAACCAATTGTATTAATTAGAATTTTCGTTAAAGTAATAGAAACTCCACAAAAAAAGTTAGAAAACAAGAAGAATTTGACTTTTATTGAAAATTCTCTCTAAAACGGCTTATTGCACGCATATGAATCCTGTACCTATTAATAAGTTAATATCAGATTAAAAAATTGTATTAATAAAAAATTTTATTTTGTGTATTGTTCTAATGGTAAAAACAAAAAAACACCATTTCTAGGCCTGTTGAATTGGATCCGACGCCAGCGAGTTCTATAGTAAATGTCATTTGCCTCAGTGAAGCCCTTAATAGTTTAAACTCTCAAAATAATAATATAAAATAAAATAATAAAAGTTGAGCTTCATTACTGACATCGTGAATATATCCCCTGATATATCAGAGAATCCTAAAAAAACACAATAACGATTACATATATTAGGAGCGGAGTGCTTTTCGATTACAAATGTGGAAGAAACTCTTTGCAACACTAACACGGCCACGGCTCGTTGGATGAGTGGCAAGGGTGCTTTCCTAAAGTCTCAGGGGCCCCGGGTTCGATTCCCGGCAGGTCAAATTTGGAAATTTTAATGTAATTTTCAAAATTGACTGGTCTAGATTTGAAAAGTAGTGGTAGGGCACACTGCGTTTCGCAGTCATTTGGGCAGCTCGCCTGGCGGCAGTAACCACTACCTTACAGAATACCACCGTGAAATAACAGCATATAAGTGCTGTTGTGTTTCGGTGCGTTAGTAAGGGATGCCCTCAGCCCATTTCCTTATCCCCCCTCTTAATCCCTTATCCAATCCTACCGTAGTCGGCAGCGCACTTGCAACAGCTGTGGCGTTGCTTGTGCTATAGGCGACGGTAGTCACCTACCATCAAGTGAACCGTCAGCCGGTCTGTCGACCTTAACATAAAAAAATAAATAAAAAAAATAACAACATTTAAAAAATCAATGCAGCAGCACACATGCTGTTTATGATCGATGCTCTGCACGTGAGTTAGTTACATCGTCTTATCAAAGATGGATTTTAATAAAACATCAACAAACGAAATAGTTATTAAATTGTTTATATTGACATTATAGTTAACGCGAGTCCAACTGATCTCCATTGATATAAAGTATAGAGATTATATACTTTTTTATTATACCATTGCAATATTACTTTGTAGTTTTTACGAAGTTACGTACATAAAAGGTTACGCGGGGATCTTTGAAACATACAACATGCGATCTTATAAAGCTTTTACAATATAAAACGAATAAAAAATCTTATTGGAAATTGACGTATTCGGTAAAATATGGAGTATTTTGTGTCGAATTTCCGGTAGCTTTTTGTAATAGTTATTTTTATTTATTTATTAGTAAACAAAAGGTAAAATTACAATGATATGTTAGGTAATGTCTTAAACCCTTGATAGGGTTGTGTAGTCAATGAATTATCGTCAAATATATAAATAGATGGCATGCAGCTTGCTCCAATTCATGGTCTTCCAATTTATTGGGTTCAATTTTTATCTGCAAAAAGTATATACACAAACCTCCTTTGTTGATCTATCTCGCCATTAGGTGAAAACCGTATAAAAAAAAATTTCATGACATATTAACGTTGATCTGACGCTGCAGTATCAAGTAGTTTGCGGGCCAGTTAACTCCTTAGCAACTTACAGCAAATATAGCGTGTTTAGATCCTAAGTAGCCAAAATGAATGGACTTAAAAGTTGAAGTAAAATCATTATTTTTCATTGCACAGGACTACTAGCAGATTTTACAACAAGTGCACAAAACGAACTCCTCGACATTACTATCAGCCCTCGCCGAAAAAGTCTCGGATAAAAATGGTTTTGTGGACGAGTTATAAACTCTGCTTTTCACTTTCGATTGCGAGGAATTAAAACAGTAGTATAACATAACATATCTTTAAACGCACGAAAAAACAAGAGCTGTTTCCCGCCGCTTATTTTTTTTTAATCTTACGACATTGACATTGACATCTTATGACATTGGCTTGAGCTGCAGACCTAAATTAATTTCGTAATAATAATTTTCTTAAATTAATTAAATAACCTACCGTACTTGAATTTAAATTTTAATAACTTTTATGGCTTAAAAAACACATAAGGCAAATAAATTTAAGTAAATATTATAAAATAAAAAATTCTATCTGTGAACTTCTTATTGTGTTTGGCTGTATGGCTGATTTTCTTTGCCTTAATATAGATACATTTATCAGTAGATACGTTAATGCACTTGTGCACAAAATTCGATTTTGTGCAGAGATATATCCTGCACAAATAAGCACTTTCAGAGCATGAGAAGTGAAAAATATATTTACTATATTAAGCTATTAAATTATTGATAGACTACTTCAAGTTATTAAAGTTATATAATAATTACCACCCCGGTTAAGGATGTTCCTATAAGGACCTTAAACCTTAAAAACCTCAAACCTCTTCCACAATTTTATAAATGTTGTCCTCTAGTTCCTTAAGAGATTCCTGTCGATATGGTCTAATTATTTGAAAAGGGTCCATTAAATCCGAGGATCACTATTTTCAACGAAAGCGCTTTCGGAATCAATCCACCGTCCATAATTGGAAAAGAATTCGCATTATGAGAATTACAGACTTACATAAAATATTAGTCCATAACTTGAACAGATATCGGTAGACATAGAGGTTATACGACAAAGGCTTTGATAAATGATCCCGACGTATATACCGTGTCGGGTCATCATTACTCCGACACTCGATGCCGTAACGCGCTGTCTCCGCAACTAAGTACCGATTTTTCTCAAAATACGGCCTCAATCCAAATATTACATATTCGATTAATATTTTCTTTTGAGTAATAATGAATAATGTTAACAATGGAACAACTTTTTTTGACTCATCAAAAACTCATTTACAATTCAAAATTAATTCAAAATTCACAAAATTCAAAAGTTTTCTTTAATCGCTACTTAATGTTAATAGGACATTAAGTCACAAGCGCGGGTTTGTTACTCTTTGTAAGTACTATTCTTATGTTTAGACATTAGAACTTTATTTCGAGATGCTTCATAAAGCATTAATCGTATCTTGATTTCTTTTTTAAGACCAGCCCTAGTTACAATAAACATTAGTACTATACCTATGTGTGTGGATGCAGCATTGATACAATACTCAGAAAAGTGTGAATATTTTTTTGTTTTACCTTATGATAGCCATCATGATGGTGGACGGCAGAGTATTTTCAAGATTGGATGACGAGGAAGAGTGTATGGGGCGGACAAAGAGAAGTGTTATCAAATCGTGACCTTTTTTTCGTCTACTTTGGGAGATTTTGAAGAATATCGAGTAGGAGTCTCAGTAGGAGGCCCATAGGCCTCTTGTCGCAGCGAACGTGTTAAAAAGCTAAATTTTAGCTTTTAAACAAAAGTTTTTGAATTCACGTTTAATAAAACATAATTACCAGGCTGTGATTTTAATTGTTGAATCAACGTAAGTTACGTAAAAGAGTTTTAAGTTAAATATCACGCCGCCTTTAATTTTGTCAACTATTGTAAGTAGCTTACAGCTGACATTGTAGCCGATAATATAAATAAAGGTACAGACTAATACAACATCTTTGATAAATAATAGCTGACGAACTATATTTCCAATGGATTTTTCTCGTGGTAATATATGGAAGCACATTTTTTGGATTAAATCGCATCAAAAAATTTTATTTATTTATTTACAATCACTTTTAGTAGTGACAGGACACACTGCGTTTCGCGGTCATTTGGGTAGCCTGTCTGGCGGCAGTAACTATCCCCTTAGAAGAGACCACCGTGAAATAACAGCACGTGTGCTGTTATGTTTCGGTGAGTGAGTAAGGGATGCCAGGACCCATTTCCCTATCCCCACCTGATCCCTTATCCTAATCCTACTATAGTCAGCGGCGCACTTGCAACAGCTTTGGCGTTGCTTCTGTTATAGGCGACGGAAGCCACCTACCATCAAGTGGACCGTCAGCCTGTCTGCCGATCTTAACATAAAAAACTACTCAATTAGGCTGTCATAGTTGTTTTTCTATACAAGAGGACAGTTAATATCCAGATCTAGACATAGATAACTTCAGGTCAACTGAAAACACAGATCCTTCGCCAGATTGTATTATAATTGATGAGAGATCTTTGATGAAAAGCTAAAACAGTATTGGTCCCAAATGGGAACCCCATTATCATTATTATAATGTCCCACGTTTTTACACAAATATAAATTTACACAACTGCACTTACAACAATAGTTTTAAAAACCTATGCCTGATTTAGACATGGATTTTTTCTTTTAAATGAGACAGAAGTCAACACGTATTTTATACTATATTTCGTTGCACGTTCGTTTCAAATACTAAAACCAGAATGACACTCACGTTAACCTAAGTACATACACATAATAGGAAGACATCGTTATTTCGCCTGTGTACTCTTCCCTTTTGATACGCGTCAGGCTGTGAACGCGAGCTTACAACGCGCCTTATTAAAAGAAGAGTAGGTACTGTTTATTACGATACATATTTGTTTTATGCTGTCTAACGAAACACTTCATTATTTCAGTGTTCATAAACACAGAGAACATGGAGTGGATAAATAGAACAATTTGTTTTTACAAGTTCGTCCCGTCGCTCGTCTCGTTCGATAACTTAACAGCCACTTAGGGTTAACGCAATTTAAAGTTACCCGAAGCACCCTCTTTTGCAAGGTGTTTTGTTTTCTTGAACTATTCTTGAAATTGAAAGGAATTGATAAAACTTGCCATTTAATTTTTTTACGACAAACATATTTTTAGAATACTTCGATAGAAAAAAAACTGTCTGTAATCTCAAAATATATTATATTTATTTATTTTTTATTTACATTTCAGATAAGATGATCCATTTTTAGTTGTTATTTAATTGACATACCTATGTACACAATGCCGACAAACTTATTATGTAAAATATTCATAGAATGTTTAAAAATCGAAGAGTTATATTTACTTTTATTTTATTTTTTATTAATAAATAAAATCAATGTATTAATGGACACTTTTAAGTGCATCAAGACGGGATTATATATATGTATAAATAACTTGTGGTGGCCTATTGTTTATCATGCACAGAATTGACTACCAGATGCTTATCGTCAGAAAAGATGTAAATTTTTGTAAAATGTAATGTATTTTTGTTTTATTTTAACAAATTTTATTAGAAATCACATTAATTTTAATAAATGTGATGTCGGAATAAACGGAATACTGGTTTTGGTAAAAAGACTCTATTACAAAATTTGTTACAAGACTTATTGAATTGGAAACGTGTGTGACATTTTTTTTAAGTGATGCTGATGCTGATATTTTAACTAAACGGCGGTGAATTGTCCTAGACCCTAAATGTCAATAGAATCGCAATTTTTTTCCAAAAAAATTCTTTCATACAGACTTTGTCCTGATCATAACGAACACGCCTCATATTTTCATCACCAGGAGAGGATGTCGAAGAGAATAAAAAAACATATTTCCGAGGTCACCACGGAAAAGTGGCATAAATGTTTTCGAAATTGGTTTATTTGTATGAGAAAACGCATACACGTTAACGGAGAATATTTAACCATTCGTTATGACTTTTTCTTATTCATTCTGGAAACTTTTAGCGCGCTCCATCTTAAAAAAAACTTAGGCGTTCCAGGAAATTCCCCTAACGCAATATTCAGCACCATTTATTTCGTAGTTCATTTCGTATGTCCCTACAACTCTTCGACCTGATAATAAAGTATTTAAGTAAGAAGATAACCAAGATAAATGACTAGTTCTAAATAACTGCTATTTGTAGAATCCTAAGCTCAGTTCTAAGCTTGTAAGGTCAGACAGTTTCGAAGAGTGGCCACATTATTGCAAAAACACAGTATTGCATTTAATGCAATAAGGCTACGATACTAACTTATTATCGTATTTTGATTGCATGATTGTCGTTCTCTCTTTAATAAGCAGACAATGTTGAATAAGTTGGTTATTGCAGATGTATTTAAGACGTTTTTGTTATACTTAATTTTATATTTTATTGCGCATATTGTATTATTGTATTGTGCATATAAGTGTAAATGGTAAGTGGTATTTATTTACTGAATTGTATATATTCACTATTTATCAATTAACCACAAGTGAAGATTTATACATGCTCGGCCTAGGCCTAGTTAAATGGGACTTACAGTGTATTGCTTTTTGAATGTATTATAATAAATTAATTTTGTTATTGTTATTTTTGTGTTTGCTGTAAATCTTCCTATATATCTTCCGATTAAGTTTTGAGAAAAGATGCGTGATAAATAAAATTGTGGGGGTTGAGTAAAAATGCCGTTTATTCCTGCAGAACAAGATTTCTCCAGATATCACAAGGCTTCTCGATTAAACCGCTAAACTCGCCAATGTCGTCGCTTCAATGTGTCGCTAACTCACTATCGCAGATGTCTTCGCAAAAACTGTCGCTGCCGTATCGCCTACTGCACACTGCTCCTCAAGCGCCAATGCCCCTTTTTATATTCGCGCAGACCAGGATAGTCGTAGAAAGTACTCGAAATTTTAAACAAGTAAACAATGAGCATCGACTATTCTATGGGTTCTAGAATGGTGCTTCGATTCCTGGAATATATCGTAACCGTAAAGACCAATTTCCTTTTGCACTTATTTAAAGGGACGTGTTGGTAAACGTTACCGCTTCTTCCTGAATGCACCTAATGCCAACTCGCGCTCTTTCAAGAAGGTTCTATGGCCAACCGTTACAATACTTTTGTTTGTGCCCCTAGTAAATTATAAAAGTGATTGTACTTTTTTAATCGTTCAATTTTTCTATGACACTAGTAAAGTACCAACGATTGTAATTTTCCTAAATAAATTAAAAAAAGACATAAAGCAAGCCGGGAAGCACATGTTTAGTTACCACCAAGACAGACGTAAGTTCGAATCGTGGTCGAACTTTACACTGATTCACACACCGTACAGAGCTGTATGTCTGAAAAAACAAGTAATGTGAAAAGCTTGTGCTATGTACAAATTTAGTAACAACTAAGGAAAAGAAAAAGAAGATATTGTGAAAATGTAAGAATAATTTAATTGAGTCTGTGTTACTGTGTTCCTGAGGCGTGGAGAAGGAGGGCTCTTTGTGCTTAATCTCCGAGGAATAGCATTGTACAAGTGGCTTTAATTGTACCCCCTCGGTCCGTATTGAAAGCAGAGCAAATAATTGTTGAGTGGCTGCCAATTGTGTTTTGGATCAAATTTACAATGTCAATTGTTAACATCTGAACCTCAGATTAAATAATTATACCCAACATCAGACACGAACAACGAATCGTCAAAACAATACGATTCAAATTTGCTTTAAATATCTATGCGGTGTTATAAGTACAGTTTGTCCACTATAATATCAAATTTTACATTTTTCGTTTTGTTTACATACTAGGGCGGAGTGATAAGTCTGGTAAAAATCTATTTTGGATTAAAATTATCGCAAATTGCATGGAACCTCCTTGTTCACAACTCTTTTGAAGAACTAAATTAAAATTTTCAGCCAGTACCGCCGGTTAGTTTTTTTGTGACAGCCATTAAAGAAAAACCATTAAGAAATAATTTCGTGTCTTGATTAAACATTATTTTTTACACAAAAAAATTATTACGGAAACGAAAAAAAATCTTGATAAATATTATGGGAAGTCTGCTCCGTCGATTAAAGTGATGCTGTGCGTCCAGGACGACCAGTTGAGGTCACTACTCCAGAGATGATCGCTAAAGTCCACGACATAGTGTTGAATGACCGAAGAGTAAAAGTGAGGGAGATAGTCGATATAGTAGGCATCTCAGACGAACGTGTGCGCAATATCTTACACCAACATTTAGATATGAATTTTATAACAGTAGACGAAACATGGATCCACCACCATACTCCAACAATCGAAACAGTGGATTGCTACCGGCGAACCAGCTCCGAAGAAAGCCAAGGCAGTTTTATCGGCCAATAAAGTGATGGCTACAGTTTTTTGGGATGCACGTGGAGTAATCCATATTGACTACCTAGAGAGGGGTAAAACGATTAATAGCGAATATTATGTCAATTTATTGAACCAATTTAACACCATTTTACGTGAAAAACGACCACATTTGGCTTGCTGCACTCGACTCGGTGGATCGCAGAGCTAGGAGGCTCATTGGCGATGATACACTAATAAGAACTAAGCTGCAGAGCCTGGCACATAGACGCAAAGTTGCCTGTCTGTGTGTATTCTATAAGATGTACTTCGGAGAGTGTGCTCGAGAGCTGCATGAGATCATACCGCCTTCCCCTTTCTTCTATCGGACATGCAGACGTACGGCTGGTTACCATCCTCACCTTGTCGAAATCCCTCTAATTCGCACCAAGCGCTTTAAAACATATTTTGTGATGCGCACTGCTAAGGATTGGAACTCCCTGCCGGCGTCTGTATTTCCGAGCTCATATAACCCAAATCTTTTCAAGGTTTGAGTGAGTAGGTATCTTCTGGGTGAGCTCGCTCCATCTTCGGCCTGATCCTTCCTGCATGGATAGATGCTGGTCAAGAGCAAACCCATCTATAATTAAAAAAAAAAAAAAAAAAAAAAAGAAAGTAGAAAATCCTCTTCCACCAAGACAACGCACGAGTGCACACCTGCGTGATTACCATGGTAAAACTTGCGCGTTGCGCTATAAGATGCTTCTCACCCACCGTATTCGCCAGATTTAGCCCCTTGTGACTATTTTCTGTTTCCTAATTTAAAAAAATGGCTTGGTGGGAAAAGATTTGGCTCCAACGAAGAGGTCATGCACGAAACCAATGCCTATTTTGAAGGGTTGCCTAAGTCGTATTTTATGGAAGGGATAGAAAAGCTAGAGAAACGCTGGTTGAAGTGCATTGAGCTACAGGAGACTACGTTGAAAAATAAATAATAATAATTTAATTAATTTTACTCCTTGTTTAATTTTTACCAGACTTATCACTCCGCCCTCGTATAATATTAGGATTATTCTGTTTAACGACATAATATTTTTTGTATAATATTTTCAACCCATTTTCAGTCCTTTTTTGATTCAATACATTCAAATAAACTTTAATTATTAATTGTGACCAATGTCATATAAATCAATCAAGTAGAAAGGAAAAAATGTTTACATTGAAATGAAAGAAGTAAAGGTTCCTTCATATTATATGTAATTGTGTGTTTACTTTTAATTTGTTCCTTGAATATGTTGTGACTTTTTTTCGTTGCATTTTTACACAATTTTCCTGAGAGGCTCCTTAAATCCCTAATGTTCCTACAGGTTTTACGGACAAATATTTACGACCCGCCTAAACTGAAGTGTGTAAAATAAAAATATTTGATTGTCGTGCCATAAACGTATCGTCTCTATATTTCTCAAACATTTTATGAGTTGTGGTTTTCAACATCTGAATTACGACCTTTAAATATAAGCTCTGACGAGGCTCGCATACGTAAAAATGCATTTGGGAAAACTGCAAAGACTCATCATAAGGTGTAGGGTAAGGATCCATCGTTGGAGATACGATTCATTAATTTAGCATCACGACCCTCGTTTCCTCTTCCTTCGCATCCATTCAACCAATTTTATAGTTATATAATTTTCCATGTATTATTATCATATACATCTCTGCCATCTCTGCTTGCTTGATCCAACGTATACCTAATGACTTTCCTTGTAAATGTTCAATTGTTGTTCCATATTGGAATGTTCACCATTCGAAGCTGCGACAGTCCAATTAAATGAGGTGGCATCAGTTCTTGCGGCATTCAGTTTATAAGCGAAATTGCGAACTTTAAACTGGAGACTTCTATGAATAAAATTACTCACCGTAAACGAATTACTACTACATTTATTTCATAGATCAATAGAGATAACAACACGAGTGTCTTCTATATTTTGTAAGAACGCACAAAGAAACTGGATTTGAAGAAATTTCATTAAATAAAGAAAGAGAGTAACAACCACACCCTTACAGGAGTTCACCGTGAAACAACAGCATGTGTAGAGTGAAGGATGCCAGAGTCTATTTCCCTACACTCTGCTAATACCGTATCCTTTATCCTACTAAATTAGAAAGCGCATTTGCATCATTTGATGGTAGCCACCTACCATCAAAAACGCGAGTCGAATGTTCTCACTAGTTTTTGGAGCGCTGTGGAAAAGAAAAAGAAGAAGTTATGGCCCTGATTGTTACTTTTTTTAATGTTAAGGTCGACAGACAGGCTGACAGTCCACTTGATGGTAGGTGGCTACCGTCGCCTATAACACAAGCATTAAGCAACGTCAAAGCTGCTGCAAGTGCGCCGCCGACTACAGTAGGATTAAGGATAAGGGATTAGGAGTGGATAGGGAAATGGGCTCTGGCATCCCTTACTCACTCACCGAAACACAACAGCACACGTGCTATTATTTCACGGTGGTCTTCTGTAAGGGGTGGTCACTGCCGCCAGACGAGCTGCCCAAATGACTGCGAAAACGCAGAGTGCCCTGCCATATGCACTTTCCATATCCAGACCAGAGCCAAATTTGAAAAGTTGATTTTTCAAAGGTGACCCTGCCGGGAATCGAACCCGGGAACCCTAGAACAGAGCGTTAAGGCACGCACCCTATGCGTTAGTTAGTGGCGATTACCACTAATAATCCGAGTCTAAGCAAGAGTCATTGCAGTGGCATAAGAAATCGTGACTATCTTTTGGGATACAGATGGTAACCTACTATCGATTACAAATAACGCGGTGTCACTATAACAGAACAGTAGTACGCTTCCTTGCGAGAAAGATTAAGGGAAACAATTGAAATAAGAAGAAGCGGCAAATTGACAAAGGACGCATGCTATTATTCTTTGCTGGAGAGCTAAATACTGAAGGTGTTAGAAACGGCACATGGATTAGAACCTAGTGGATTGACGAGCCCGTTGGATGAGTGGTTAGAGTGCTTGCCTTAACGCTCTGTTCTAGGGTTCCCGAGTTCAATTCTCGGCAGGGTCAACTTTGAAATTAAACTTTTCAAATTTGGCTCTGGTCTGGATTTGGAAAGTAGTGGCAGGGCACACTGCGTTATTGCATTCATTTGGGCAGCCCGTCTGGCGGTAGTAACCAGCCCCTTACAGAAGACCACCGTGAAATAACAGCATGTGTTTCGGTGAGTGAGTAGGGATGCCAGAGCCCATTTCCCTATCCCCTCCTAGTCCTATCCTTAATCCTACTATAGTCGGCAGCGCACTTGCAGCAGCTTTGGCGTTACTTGTGTTATAGGCGACGGTAGCCACCTAACATCAAGTGGGAAAAAAAATATCAAAAAAAAAAAAGTGGACCGTCAGCCTATCTGCCGATCTTAACATAAAACAATAACACCTAGTGCAGTGTGCCTCCGATTTATACCTAGGTGTATAGCCGGAGATTTGCTGTTTAAATTTAAATCTTCCCACTCATAAGTTGCTTCTTTATTACTATTTAATTATTATTTATTTATATGCTAGTTTGTAGGTGTAAACGTAAATTTAATTGGTGGCAATGAGGACAGATGGCACTACTGGTTTAGAAATGCGAGAATGAGGTGACATACCCAAAGAATAATACAAATGTTACGCCAATAACGCTTACTAATGTGGATGCATTACAAAATGAGGTGTGTTTTACACAGCGTTTTTCAATCACACTAAAGTTCTACAAAAGCCGGGAATCTCGGACGATCTTATCGGATTTATCATCAAAGCGAAATATCGACCAATCGCAAACCGATCCTGTGGCGGCCATTACGGTAATTGAATTTGGAACGATTTGTTTCCGTTGAAGAAATTGTTTATATCTTAACAAAATCAAATTGCTTTTGGAAATTTGAATTGAAGCTCTTATTTTTACGGCGTTAAGGTGCAATTTCGAAATTGCAATTGCATTTCGATCTCTGAATACGCGTTGTTTATTTTATACGTATCGGTAGAGTACGTGTTTTGATTTATTCTCAATACGAGGCAGCGAATTCGCTTACGTATCTTGAGAAATGTACGGCCCTTCTCCAAATTTATGCTAACGTCTCTTGTTTATTGTTCGTACTTACTTTTATGTTGTACGGTTTACGTACGGCGCTGGATATGAATTAAAGAAACTTTGAAAAAGCTCGTATGAGCTTTGATACGCTTGTTTCTGTAGTTGGCAGGAGCTTGAAGGACTTTTGTAACTTCTGTGAAATCGCTCAAGTGTTCTCGTCTCGTTTGTAATGAAAACATAACTAACACTAGTACCCACTCGTATATTATAGCTCACATTCGCATAATATTCGTAAAGGAAATGAAAATCGCCGATATGAGACGACGGATTAGTAAGTGGAAGTCGTAACGAACGGGATACATACTGCTCACCAGGTGAACAGGCGAACTAATAAGGCGACCTATACTGGCTGCTTCTGACTGGTAGGTATAAATGAAAATTATGGCAGAGGATTTATGCCCAGCTGTGGACGTTATAATATCCAATATTGACCTTGTGTGGGATCAGATTTGTAGGATCTGTGATCTATGATAAGTGAAAATACGTACATAAGATCTGGCCAACAGCACAAGTGCCGTTCTGTACTGTGACCTTCTATAATAAAGTCTAATAAATGGCCCCAGTATTCATTGTGTAATGATTTGCGTAGCGTCTTCCTTATACGACTTTTGGCTTTTGACATTTGATACTGTTTGCATTGATGTCATATATATTTGAAATAATTCACTGGTGCAGTGTATTTGTGGACCTTAAGCTCTCCACTTTGATTTCAAATTCGATAAACAAGCGTTAACTTGAAAGCAGCAGAAATTACTTCGCTCAAACTAAGTAAACAATTACTGCATATCTGTTTGGCTGTTACAATTTTCAATTTATGTACCTAATTACATCCTTAAAAAGAGGATTTTATCTTTAAGTATACATTTACAATGAAACACAAGACACTTAAATATTTAGCAATATAACCTCTGTATAAGAACCTTTCATAAAAGATAAGGCTCCATTACCACAATAGCACAGATTCTCTCAGCAGAAGTAAGAAAGAAAGACACAGAACGTGAAGATTTGTAGTGACACGGCACGCAGCATATTATCGACAATTCCTTATTATAAATTCACATATTTCACATCAATTGGCGCAATCACAATCAATATATACCACCTTCAATTGTTCATCTCGAAAGCCATTAACTCGTCCATCCATAAGAAATGTCCACGATAAAGTTGATAACAGGGAAACTTCTTGTATATTCATCTACCATGAAGCCGTCGAGAATATTTAGCAAAAATATTACACTCTGTTTTAGACAACACAAAACCAATGGAATGTATATAACGGAATAATAAACGAACTTTTCCCATCCTATTTAAGTAAAAGCAGGTGTTTCAGAAGAGATTGTCAACGGATATAATGTAGTCCAAGAATATAGCATACTTATTTATTTTTCTGTTCTTCCATAAAACTACATAATATAACCAATAATGTAACAAAAACATGACCCCTCTATGCATTTACTGTGTTTCAAATTTTGTATCTCATTATTCGAGCACAAATCTCCGACTCCTCTAATCCGGGATTATCATCTTCCACTCAAACGAGCTGGAGGATTTTTCTCAAGTGATTCGCATTTTTAAAAAGCCTGTTTAACATCTCCCGGATTATTATATTAAGAATATTAGTCTTTGTTATATAAAAAGGAGATCTATTTATTACATATTTTTAACATAAATCATAATAGGCATGATGACGGTATTAAAGAATCAAAGAATAAATGGTTTTGGAGAAAAATATATGTTGTAAAGGAATCTAAAAAATTACTCATTTTTTGTATCAAAATTGAGATTAATAAGATTTTCAATAAAATAGAAGTATTAATAACTGCAATCGGCCATGTTAACTGAAACACCAATCAGAGCGAATGACGTCACGCCCCGGTAAGTGCCATCGTGTTGCTTGACTTTGCTTTGACAGAATGAAAAATCTGATGAGATGTCGGTGACGTCACGGTTCATCAGACGCGACGCCATGACACCTAAGAGCGTTTTCGCGCGTGATTCAAAATAGATTTTTAAAAAAATTCAATAATTCGTGTTGCAATTTAGTTTTTTGCTGAAATATTGTTTTTTTTTTTTCGGATATAGTAGACGTGTATCTACATTATGGAAGGGAATTTCAAAATCTGCCATCGTGCCTATTATAATGAATATGTAACCGCTTTGCTCCTTCAAGTCCTGGACTATAAGTCAACTTAGTGCTTAGACTTTCATGTTCATTTATCTTTAAGTTTGGTGTTCCTTGGTTCCTTGGTGTCTGACATCATGCTTATTTATTGCATACACTTGTTGGTTTTAAAGGACGGTGTCCAATATGGGTCAATTCCTCAACAGCTGTATAATGGCTTTAGTGGCAAAGCGCCCAATATTTAGTTATATGAAACGACGCGAGCATAAAAAACTAATACCACGACACATAAATAAAACCCGGCGAGCTGGCATACATATTTATTGAACATTCCCGAATGTTACGAACATTGATAAAATTTTCGACTAGAAGTTTAGTCTGAAAAGCTGTAGACGAAGTTCACTTAATAAATTCAGAAATATTACAAATATTCTAAAACTACAGATATAATAATGGTGCCTCTTAACTCTTCAAGACAAAATTAGTAGTTCCAGAATTATTTTCTACGAGGCATTGATTCTTGATATATCAAAAAAACATTTCTCCAGCAGGTGGAGAAGTGCATGTAATTTGACGAGACCATAGGATGAGTGGTTAGGTTTGCTTAGGTTCGATTCTGTTCTCTGGTCTGAATCTGGAAAATAGTGGCAGGGCATACTGTGTTTCGCAGTCATTTGGGCAGCCCGTCTGGCGGCAGGAACCACCCCCTTACGGAAGACCACCGTGAAATAACAGTACGTGTGCTATTGTATTTCAATGAGTAAGTAAGGGATACTGGAACCCATTTCCCTATCCCCTCCCAATCCCTTATCCTTAATCCTACTGTAGTCGGCAGTGCACTTGCAGCAGCATTGGCGTTGCTTGTGTTATAGGCGACGGTAGCCTCCTACCATCGAGTGGACCGTCAACCTGTCTGCCGATTTTAACATAAAAAAGTGGATAGATTAAATACCAATAGCATTCAAAATCTTATCCAGTGTTGAAAAATCATTGGCAAAGTGTTTATGCTCTCAAATATCGGAGCCAATCCTCAGTCGAATCATGAATACTGCTCGAACGGCATTATCCACTGATAAATGTCTTCCATAACCGAAATTTATGCAAACCAACCGCTCCATGGCGAAATATTTATTTGTTCTCGCTTATCAAACGATAGTAACAAATAGTATTGCTGCTGTCCTTTTTATTGAAATGTGTTTGCGATATCTCTCAAATTTTATGTTGAAAAATATTTCAAGAAATTCTAGTACTCGTTTAGAAATAGTGACGATTCTAATATATGTTGCTTTCTTGCGTACGCTTTTTAAACAAATAAAATAAGTCATTTCCGGATGAAAATGTCAGTCTGACAGAAATATCTACGGTACCAAATTCGCACGATGAGAAATTGTTCGATAGCTCACTTTGTATTGGTCTCGGTTGATTTGAGGGGATACTATTAAAGGCCAATTAATCGCTTTTAACTTAACCTGATCTATTTATTTGATCTAAATGCCTTGACAAAAGAAGACCCGAGCTAAACGATATACTTGATACGACTAAACCCTCGCCAAAGACACCTCCTGTTCTCAACAAAGAAAAAAATAAAATTGTCTTAATATCTTTCATTGCCGCCTATACAAAGAATCGTAGACAAACCCCACTACCGTGCACATACTTTGTAATAGCGAATTCTAGGCGTGAAAAGTCTGGGGAATCTTCAAGACCTCTTCTTTTAAGATTATTGATAAAAAGGCTTAGATAAATATTGCATAGGACCACTCAATGGAATTCGAATTTATAGATTTAGGATACAAACCCTTAAAACCCCGTCGCCACTTGTCACTGCCCCCAGCAATGTGTACCTACCTAGACTTTTAAAAAACTTTCCAGCCTTAAAAATATATTTCATTTCGTTACAATTTTCATATTATGAAATTCCTCGAATAAACAATACCGATAGATACAGACATTCTGAAGAAACCATAACGTAACCAGAATTACATTTATATTTTTTTAATAACTAGCGGCCCGCCCCCGGCTTCGCCCGGCGTGCAATTTTTATATACCCTAAAACATTCCCCGTTTATCCCTCTTTCCATCAGCGAAAACCGAATTAAAATCGGTCTACCCGTTCACGCGTGATGCCGTGAATTCATTTTTATATATAAGATATATTAACTATTTTTAACAACACTTGGTCAGAACTCGAAGGTGCCAATGTAAGAAATAAAGGATGGCTTACGAAAAAAAACTCCAGCAAAGAGTCAAAGACAAATTTTATGGCATGCACGTAAATCAGATTTATGATAACTGCCAAGTTGTTATAAAACAAACCTTTATAAGATGAATGCATTACAATATCTAGAATCAAGGTTCGACTTTTCGGAAAATAAATACCTGCACGGTCTGCTGCCGTTAAATTTGAAGCAATAAATTGATTAGCAATAGTTACTTCTCGTTGTGTGATTTTATTTGTTGATTAATAAATATGTCGAAGAAAAGCCAGCCGGAGAAACTGCAAGCCCTAATATATGGACAAAATCAATTAAAGCATTCAAAAACCCCAGCAATATGAAAATTTGCTTGAGCGGCAATGCGTAGACGGATAGCCAAGATGGAGCTTCAAGTAAAATGTTAAACTTTAAGTAAAACTTATAACAAGTAATACTTTAAGTTAAAATGTAAAGATTTTTATACATTTGAAAGAAAGAAAGAAGAAAGAAAGCATATTTTATTCCTCTAATAAACACAATATACATATATGAACAAATAATAATTATAAACAAACAAATATATGAAGAAGTAAGAAGAGGAAAAGGAACCCTGACTCAGTATACAGTTGTGGTGCGGACCACAACACTGATATTCTGCCAGGGACCAGATATTCAAAGAAAAAGGAAACAAAAAAACATTTACGCGGGACAATTCATAACACGATTACAATCCATTTGCTTTACTTCACAAAATGAAGATCTTTGAAAGGCTATTTCCTGTGACAAGAAATATAAATTTAAAAATTTAGAATTTTTTTATGAATCAATACCGTCGTAATTTTGTCTCCCGCATAAAAAAAAAACTAAAACCCATATTTTTAATGCTGGTTAACCCTTGAGTTTTTCTTTCTTTCAAATGAAGAAGTGGCAGGTGATCATCGCAGTGAAGTAAATTAAATTGGTGTTAAATAAACAAGTACCGAACTATGCTTTTATCCTTGCTTACTTGTAGGTCTAAGTCCAAGGCGCGTATTTGAAGATCGACAAGTGATACGAGTGAAAACAACCTCCAGCTTTAAATGTATAGATAAATATTTCATGTATTAAGTTTATTCCGAAATTTACTCAAAGTCAGTTTATCGTAAATTGCCCAGTATACTATAAGCGCTAATCAGCCCTGGATTTGTCAATAGGCCGTATAGGCCACGGCCTATGGGCGGCAGCGGCCTAGGGGCGGCGGATTTTAGATGGTTTTCGCACGCTTTCGGAAGCCATCAAATTCTTACGCGATGATAAATGCAATAATAATAATAATTACCTAATAAAGGCCTAAGTATCTACCTAGGCCACGAGGAAGAGGCGGCACAAAGTGAAGGGGCCTATACTCAAGAAAAGTATAAATCCGGCACTGACGCTAATTACTTAGATCTATAAGCGCTCTATAATAAAAAGAATAAATTAATCGCTTAAAAACCTTACAAAAGACCGTCTTGAATGTTTAAAGAAGATACGTATTACATTATGAATGATATTACAAGTCCGTCTCGACAAAAAGTTAGTAAGTGTCAACGCGAACTAATTTTTCATAACCCCGACAAGATCATTAGTCAAGCTCGTTCGCAGGGTTTTTCTGCTCCCGCGCTATATATTAGCCCGCGGCTGTGCTCCCGTCACGTGTCGTATGACAAACGACACGATCCCGAGCCTCTTAACAGCGATTTTATTATACCTATCACAATTCCAAAATTAAAATCGCTTCTCACTTGCACAAAACGCCGTGCAAAATCATCGTAAACGTAACGTAACGTTTTAAAAAAAAAACATAGTCCAGGTCAAAAGAATAGTTTTTAGAATTGTGCACGTTAATCTCAAAAACGGCTTAACCGATTTGAATGCGGTTTTCACTGATGTATTGTAGCAAGCTACGCGCTATACCGAATACTACGCGTACGAAGCTGCGGGCTCTAGTCTCAAATAGTAAAAGAAATCTAAAACAAGACAATCATTTAAAACACTCAACTTGACGTAGATGTAGATTGGAACTCCCTGCCGGCGTCTGTATTTCCGAGCTCATATAACCCAAATCTTTTCAAGGTTCGAGTGAATAGGCATCTTCTGGGTGAGCTCGCTCCATCTTCGGCCTCATCCTTCCTACATGGATAGATGCTGGTCAAGAGCAAACCCATCTATAATAAAAAAAAAAATAAAAAAAAATGTTACCCATTTTATTTAAAATCGTCATATAAATAACAAAAGATTTTTAGTACTTAGCTTATGGAACCTGCACTGCTTAGTGCCACAGTTTACTAGAAATGTCTTAAGTACTAATAAGTAAACTTAATAAAAGACCGCCATTTTAGAAAACGTGCAGTACATGTAATGCGATGGCAACATCCCATTACAATACAGTTTGACATCATAATTAATCATTTAATTCATATTTCAAGTTTTAACGAGTTGTCAAGAGCAAGCGTCTTGGTTGCGTAAACTTGCCTCTTCTGGCAGACTTTTTAATTGAGTTTGTTACAAGTTGAGACTTTTGTTAACTCTCGTTACGATTTGCTACGTGCCGCAATTATTGTTCCATATCACTATTTGCATAATGGCTATATTGACTCTGACGAACAGCAAAGGTGACTCGATATGATACTAAAATTTATTGTTATTGTCGACGATCTAACGATTGAAACCTCTCAGAGTAAGAAGAGATGTAGCCTGTTTCCGTGGACAATGGTGAGTGCTTTGAATAGTTGTTCGGCAAAATGCTGCTGTTTACGGTATCGGTGGATAGAAACATTATCCCGCAGATCCCGCATTATAGCTACAATATGGGTATCTTCAAACGAGCTATAACCAAATTCCCGCAGGGTCGGTAGCGCACCTGTTTCCTCTCTGATCGGTCCTTAAGCGACACTAGCCACTTACCATCAAGTAGACAGTCGTTCTAACTGCCTCTTATTAAAAAAACTGCAAATGAATATTAACACTTTCAACATCCTAGCGAATATTGTAAATGCAAAAGTGAGTTTGTTTGATTGATTATTATTACTCAACAGATTATCATGAAATTTTGCATCCACGTCAGGTATACAGAAGAAGACATAGAGTACCTTTTATCCAGGAAAAAAAGACTGTTCCTGAGTGATCTTCTAAAATTTATACATCTATACATATAATAAAAACGTAAACGAGCCGTGTCTGTACATCAAAGATTAAAAAAAAAATTGTACACGTCGTACTTATGTAAAACTTTTTTTACATAAGTACGACGTTTTAGAAGTAATTCTAAAAGTATAGAATTAGAATTTTTGTCTGTTCGTCTGTTTTTCTCTGCGTTCATGTACGCTAAAAAAATGCGCTCTGAAACGGCATTTGAATGCGGTTTTCATTGATGTATTGTAGCAAGCTTTCCGTAACATTTAGTGTTAATTTCATTCCAATCGGTTTACAAACAAAAAGTTAATCGCTATACTGAATACCACGCGTACGAAGTTGCGGGCTCAGCTAGTTATTTCTTTTTTGTTTTTTACAAGAGAAATCCATCATGGATACCCACCGGCCTAGGGACAGACCGGTGAGTTATGTCGGCCTCCTGCCCCGAGATGGTAGTGGGGTAGACCTACTGACTAAACCTCTTGACGTCCTCCTCATCCGCTATTGATGAAGTTGCGAGGTCGGACGAGCTCCGCAGCTCCACCGCAATAATAGTTGACCTGACAAATGTATATGAGCAATAAAGATGAATAAATGTTTTAACACTTGAGAGTAAGAGGCGTGGTCGAAGGTGCGAGCAAAAGCTAATATTTAAATAAATATTGCAGATACTAAACTTTAAACGAAAAAGTGTAGGTGTAAAAAACTGCTTGCTAACCGATTCATCGCGAGAAAAGACTCGCGGAGTCTTTAGATTCTGAAGATGGTAATGTCCGCTAAGGAGTTTGCTACGGGAGTGTTCGTGACAGAAAATAATAAATAAAAATGTGAAGAAGCACGTCTAGGAATGTTTCACCAAATAAGGTCCTAAGTATGTTAATCAATACGGCATCCATTCGCATAATGTGTTTCCACAAAGAAAACTACTTCCACCGAGTGTGCGGGAGCGTGGAATCTAATTTCAGCGAGTACTTTCAGTTGTGGCTCGTAATCTCGAAAAACCTTTGGTAGAACTTACTTTGTAATGGTATCACTTCCCGCCTTGTTGTTCACCGCGCTATCGATAAACTCAATTATTTCATCTCTTCTCTTTTTTTCACTTGGTCGTAGGTGTCTACCGTCGCCTATGACACAAGCAACGCCACAAGTGCTGCCGACTACTGTGGGATTAAGGATAAGGGATTGGGAAGGGTTAGGGAAATTGGCTCTGGCATCCTTTACTCACTCACCGAAACACAACAGTTTTCTTTTTCAATATAAGTATAAAAAAGTACATTTTAGTTTGTTTAATTCCGGCTTTTGCTCGCTACTTCGTCCGCGCCATTTTTTCTTAGATTTTAAAATATATATTTTTTAAGGGGGAGACAAACGCTAAATACTAAAAATATTCATTGTTTAATGAAGATGTTACAAGAAATAGACAAGACAATTGTTTTGAAAAAAATATATATTATACTTAAACATGTGAAGAACCAATTGTATTAAGTAATTAGAATTTTCGTTAAAGTAATAGAAACTCCACAAAAAAAGTTAGAACACAAGAAGAATTTGACCTTTATTGAAAATTCTCTCGAAAACGGCTTATTGCACGCATATGAATCCTGTACCTATTAATAAGTTAATATTTTTTTTTTTTGTGTAATGTTCTAATGGTAAAAACAAAAAAACACAATTTCTAGGCCCGTTGAATTGTCTCCGCCGCCAGCGAGTTCTATAGTAAATGTCATTTGCCTCAGTGAATCCCTTAAATCTGATATGTTTTTGTCAGGAATTGAATTTTTGAAATTTTTAAATATTGTGGGTAGTTTTTCATGTATCTATCTACTTGTGTTCAAAAACAGTGGACGGAGGGGAGATAAGCTGGCTCGTTGGCGATTTTGGGCAGTCTTGACATACATTGAATGCTGCATGTGACATGCAACGGCAGAGGCTATTCTGACGGCACCTAATTAATAAATAACCAAGATGTACTGGATATTGTTGTATATTGAAGGACCAAGGATATCAAGATCATAGTATTGGACGTACACCGTCCCCGAAGGTACCTTCTATCTTTATCTTTACTTAATAACCAGATATCAATCTCAGATAGTCAGGCTGCACTTCAAGCACTGGACTCAGACTCTACAGTCTCAAAGCTGGTGCGAAACTGTGTAGACTACTTAAATACCTTAGGGCGCAAGAACAAAGTCGTCCTAAGATGGGTACCTGGCCATATGGGGATCGAAGGCAATGAACTTGCCGACGAACTGGCTCGTGTAGGCGCAAAAGGTAGGCTAATAGGTTCTGAACCTATGTGCGGACTACCAAATAGCCTAGCTCGCTGGACCATATGGAACCAGTGCTTTATTAAATCTTACAAATGCTGGACTGACTTGCCAGGGTTGAACCATTCCAAAGCGCTCATTAAAGCCTATAGTCGAAATGTAACAAATCAGGCTATGTCGCTTAGCAGGAGCAATTTGTGTATGCTATCTAGGGCGCTAATGGGGCACTGCCGTCTCAATAGGCACCTTAAAGTAATGGGGCTCACTAGTACGGGAGAGTGTCGCTTCTGCCATGAGGCAGAAGAAACACCAATGCATATCCTGTGCGAGTGTGGCCCCCTGATGCACAAGCGCAGTCACATCCTAGGAAGCCACACGATGGCTTGTGAAGATGTGAAGAATGCCTCTATAAAAAAAGTACTACAGTTCCTTAACGTGGTTGGTACTCGTATAGGTAGAGAGCTTTAGTTCACGTGGCGATCACAATATTTCAGCAATGGACGAAGTGATACTGGTACTCTAGCAGACAGAAATAGCCACTAAGATAAGATAAGATAAGATAATCCAATGCTCACTGTATTTATTCAAGTAATATTAATTAAATTTAATTCTTTCCCTGATGTATTTAATTTAGTTCTAATTTTTTTATTTTTCATCTAGATTTATTATTGTGATCTTATTTTCTGCAAACATACGCCACTAAGCAGATCTCTCTCTTTTATCACATTACAATAGTTCATTTAGTCCTCAATCTTTACAACTTTTTCCTTATCTTTTTAGTAGATAAACTATTCAATTCATATGGAGCAGAAAATTTTAAACACACACATTCTGATGTATTTATTTTATTACTATTAATAAAACAAATACACTTTATTTGTCACTATTGATGGTGACTATTAATTTTCCTGTACAACCTTTATATACGATATACATAAAAGACGTATATTTATATTTTTAAGACAATGGTCAACATGCATAATTGAATCAGGAAAATGAAATTCAAACAAACTCGATCCGATTAATTGTTATCAATGGCCGTCGGAGTTTATTTACATTACATGAAAAAATCATGAAAAAACAACACGACACATTTTCAGGATTGTTCAAATCGTTTGGAGATGCTAGCGTCCCTTTTAACGTTGCACCCTCGAAGCAGCCACCCCTGACCGGGTCTCGACTGCTGTTTTCCCAGAGGCTCGTCGTCAGCCGACGCAAGCTGTGCCAACAGCATTCGCCGAGACCTTGTCGAGTTGTTGACGGAACTGCCATGGACTAGCAGGTAAGAGAATACGACGATGTCACCACGGTCTGCTACCACAGGCGTAGCACGTTCCAGAGGGAATTGTTTCTGAAAACACATTTCTTTCAATATTGGTTTTGCACTAACAAAAGGAAAATTGAAATTCTCGACTTCGTCTTTTTTCTGAGTTGTTAAAACATTTATTTAATCTTTATATATTATATATTCTTGTCAAGCGCTGATTTATTTATTTTTAAATAATCCCTCGGGAACTTTTTTCTGAAAGGTCCTTTTCTGTATCCCTGACAACGTTGAGGCGTGAAAGCGTAACAAACGAACAAATAAACATAGTTTCGCATTTATATTATAATATTAGGATAATTTTTGATAATTTTGAAAATTTTTGACGAGCCCGTTGGATGAGTGGTTAAGGTGCTTGCCTTAATGTTTTGTTCTAGTGTTCCTTAATGTTTTGTTCTAGGGTTCCCGGGTTCGATTCTCGGCAGGGTCAACTTTGAAAAATCAACTTTTCAAATTTGACTCTGGTCTGGATTTGGAAAGTAGTGGCAGGGCACACTGCGTTTTCGCAGTCATTTGGGCAGCCCGTCTGGCGGGAGTAACCACCACCTTACAGAAGACCACCGTGAAATAACAGCACGTGTGCTGTTGTGTTTCGGTGAGTGATTAAGGGATGCCTGAGCCCATTTTCCTATCCACCTCCTAATCCCTTATCCTTAATCCTACTGTAGTCGGCAGCGCACTTGCAGCAGCTGTGGCGTTGCTTGTGTTATAGGCGACGGTAGCCTCCTACCATCAAGTGGACCGTCAACCTGTCTGTCGACCTTAACATAAATATATAATTTTATACCTATATATTATTTTATTAAAGATGGGTTTTCTCTTGACCAGCATCTATCCATGCAACATGGTTATCAAATATCTTCTAGGATTATGCAACTTCGCACGGAGTTGTAAATTTTTTTAAATCCTTTCTTAGCGGATGCTTACTTAAGTCATAAAATGAGACTATGTAAAAAAACAGAAACATTAACTACAATTTTTATTGCCTCGGCATAAGTACCTGGTCAACATAGTGGAAGTTCCCTTCTTTGGCACCCACATCTTCCAGAGGTCCTAACTTATGTGAGCCAGGATATACGAACAGTCCGCCATTTTCGGGATTCGCCGCGTCCAAATGTAGGAAAGCCGCAACCATGGAATCCTTTTCGTAGGGGAAATAATGATAGTCCTAGGAATAAAGAAAAAGTAACTTTAGAGAAATTGTAGATTATACTCATAGATTATTTCAGACAAGAGCTGCCTAGATATTTACCTGATGCATAGGATAGGCGGCCCCCTTCTCGGGGGGTTTCAAGTGTGCTTTAGTATGATGCAGCACAATGTTTTCAGTACCCATGATGTCTTGTAATGCATCCAAGAGCGAGTCGTTGTACAGATACTTGCCGAAAACTGAGTGATGATACTGCAGGTTGTGAATGCCTTTCACCTATGTAATCCAATTATTAGAATTATTTTTTTATTATCTTTGTGTTCTCCATCTAATAAAAAAACTAAATGATCGTCTCCAAAACTTTAGTTTGTAGTATCAGGACACGCTGCGTTACGCAGCGATCAATTTGGTAGCCCGTCTGGCGGCGGTAACCACCCCTCTACAGAAGACCACAGTGAAATAACAGCATGTATTTCGGCAAGTGAGAAAGAGATATCAAAGCCCATGTTCCTAGACACTCCTATTCCTAACCTATCCTTACTGCCTTCGAGTGCCAAAACACGAGAATATAATGCTGTTTCTGCTCGGCGGTTGGTATTCTGCAAAAGAAAGCACACTCACAGTAAGATCTCCGTCGTTTCTCCTATCATTCTCATCGCTCCCGACCCACGAGCTCTCCATTTTCTCCTGGTTTTTCCTTTCAAACAACTTGTCATACTCTGTCGATATTTTTGACAACTCTTCGTCGTGTAACACGTCTTTCAGTACAATAAATCCATTCTCCTCGTAAAATTTCTTCTGTCGCTCGCTTAGCCGCACCATTTCAGCGAGAAATTATTTAATTCCCCAAAACACACAAGAGCTAACCTACCGTGCAAACAGTCGTAAGATAAGTAATTGAAGCAGTTTTCATAGATATTAAAATACATATTGTTTGCTTTATAAAAAACGTTATTACATCATATCAAATGGAAATATCAATGCGTAAGCCCCCGGCGTTGCTTCGTTCAATTTTGTTACGTAGCTGTTAATTTTTTTGTTAAATTAATCAAATTAAAAGCTTATTCCTATAATAACTGTTATAAACATTTAGTAATCACCGATTAGTAATTTAATGACAGAATACAAGAATATCAATTTCTTAGTTAACAGACAAACTAGTTGACTTCTTACAATTATGCAATCATGATATAACATAAAACAAATCACTAACTATAGATAAACAAAGCGAGGTCAGATTGATTCACACTCCATATTATTTTATCGGAAATGAATAAATATTGCTGCTTGCTTGATCCCAGCACAGTGGAGTATTTTTATAGTGTAAATGTATCAGCATTCGCTTCCAAATAAGATCGGTGGACGATCGGCACGTATGCATACATTCAGATCCGTCAACTCTAGCATTATGGCGTAATCCAATGAAGAAATGTACTAACAATGAATGTACCTATGTATGCTGTTTCGTAACTTGTCTTTTTGGTCTTCCCGTCGAATTATTGTAAAACAATTAATGACTGGAAAAATCACAATTACAAATTCTACACAACTAGACTGAAACAAATATTGAATATTATGGGATTTATTTAAGTAACTGGGTAATATTTATTAGATTTTAATTGCATTTAGTTGCAAGACATCTTCATTTAAAAAAATATTACCTACTCTTTAGTTGTACAATTTGCATTTTATCAATATCAGTATTCTTGTTTCTTCAATGTGTAGTCGTCCGTAAATTTTAAAATAGGATATCCCTCTACTCGTCTGCTTTAAAAAAAAAAAGAAAAACCCTTAAGCGGATTATTGGATTAAAAATAATTAATTAAAAAGTACGCGATTTTTTATTTCATGTTACTGTAATCTCATTACTTATTATTCATTCTCTTGCTGGGCGAGTTTACAATTTATCGTAAATTAAATTACCGTCGTTTTCTATTTTTCATGAGTACTGTGCATGTCATTGAAATTACGTTTAAAAAAACACTTACTTGAGTAAAATTTCACATCAAAAAGTAAATTTCATCTTTCACAGTGATTTCCGAACAAGGCCTACTACTGGTTCGAGTATTACCCTATGTATGTATATAGCCATACCATTACTGGAACTATAACTATGTTATACGCCGATTAATTTATTTTATTCATCCGATAATCGGACGACTAGCAACAGCTTTTTTTTGTGTAAACTAAAAATAAAGTCGTATTTAGTGCAATTTTTAAAAATTTGAATAAAATACATTTGTGTGTAAATAATAGATTTTTTCAGTAATGTACCTAGAGGTTTAACTGCAAAAACCATCGTCTTACAGAAGACCACCTTGACGCGACAACATGTATAAGATGTTATCCTGCGAAGACGCCTTCAAATATTACCAGTGTTTTTATATGCTGTTCAGATGAGGTTTCCTAAACCTTTCGAGCAAGCGATCATATTTCTAAGAGATGCCGCCCTTAATATCAACTTAATCATAAAGAATCAAGGAAAATTTAATAGGTTTGTATTCCTTTGGTTTCGCTTGTTTTATAGCCATCTACTGTTGGACCGTCTCGGCCTGACTGCTGCTCTTTATCATTTAAAAAAATAATTTAATATTGATTAGGGTAAAAATTTTATTGATATTTTTGTAATCTATTTTCCAAGCAGTGTGATATCTATGCTACAATATATTTAAAAAAAAACTTTTCACAATATTTTAGATAGCACTATTCCATTTCGTTTCATTGCATTAGTTGAATTAAAAATGTATGCAGTTGAATTTCATCAACGGCTTCTCACTTACGCAGAGCCTTTCAAACCCCTTTAAAAAGCCTGTATTACTTCAACACCAGACTTGCCATATTACATCACTAAAACATTAAATGTATGTATCTACATTTTTATACATATATTATCTATAGGTACATATAATAAAATCGTAAACGAGTTGTGTTTGTATTAACTATTTAAAAAAAAAAAAAAAAAAATTCTACACGTTGACTATACCGAAGTAAAAAGAAATAGTTTTTAGAATTTTTATCTGTTTGTCTGTGCGTTTGCATCCTTGCGAGCAATTTTTGTTTTGCAAATTATAGTTATATACCCAAAACCTAGTTTATTTTTATTGGGTCGAACATACATTTACTCTAACTGTAAACCACGTAGCGGACTTTGGTACGATATTCACTCTTGATCAATAAACGACAAAGGTAAAATTGCATAAGTGGTTTTCGGCACTTTTTAGAACTTGAATTAAACAAGTTGCATACGACACAAATCGTTAGATAATTGTGCCGAAGGATGTTAGATATGGCGTTCGGACACACAGTAGGTAAGTGAAAGGGTCTGATTTCTATACTCCATCATGAGAACGGTGGGTTGCAGATAAAACCGTAATGTATTGCTCGCCATTACTTCGCGTCTTTGTGCCCTTCGCGCCCACACATTATTTTAAGTACCTAACCTACTTACATGTTATGGAATTTTCATTTGACCAGAAATATAGACAAATGGAAGAATAGAGCTAAGATATACTACATTATTTAGAACTACCTTTTGATTTACACACAACTAAAACTCTAATTTTGATGGCCTATTTCAAGTAATTTCAAAAATTAAATCTATTACTTCTTATTACTGTTAATAAACAACACATTTAACGCTGGATATTATCATAATAAAACAATTTCAACGTCAGTATCCACGCTCTTCTAAAACACCATCGAGAGTAAGGGATACCAGAACTCGTTTCCATCGACGTAATATCCAAGTAGACGGCTAATACCTATTTATTCACAATGCAAATTGTTCCGGCAACTAACCGAGGTGCGCGGGCGCGGGGTACTGAACGCCAATTGGTCCGATCAAAGTCACGATGAAATCTCTTATCCTTCATCAGTCAGCAACATTTTTCGCCGCCATGAAGGAGTCATTCGCAAATATAGGTATAATGAGTTCCACAATTTAAACTTAAGAAATAATGATAGACTGCTGGTTGATGCTAATGGCTCCAAAATATAAGTAGTTCCTTAAAAGTTCAATGGATATGTTACCCAACTACTCGTCGTCTTGATCTTTGCTGATCTTCGTGCAAACCATCGAACTATAATATGCTTATTATAGTTCGATGGTGCAAACGATTTCGAATCGTTTGGTCACCGACACGGGTACCCGTTGTCAGCCGTTCCTAGCTGTCACTGTTCGAATTCGACGGGCACTAAAGCTTATGTTAGCATCGTTCACTTGAAAAGACAATTACACAAAAAATACGATTCTTTTCTGAAAATCAATAATAAAATGATCCCGAGCTAAAACAAAAATCCATACAAAACACTATATACAATTCAAAGTTTACTGAAAATTATGGCCAGCATCTGGTCACACAACAAGCAGAGTTCAGGTAATAAAAAGTTCGTAACATCAATATTTTGCTACTTGTCAATTGATTTTGTTAAATATAATACTTGTAAGTTGTAAGTTAACTATAGTGGCTTCAATTTTGTTTTTACTAGTATATATATATATTTATTATCCAAAATATTTTGTTAATTAAATATGAAAATATCGAACGCTCAAAATGGAATACTAAAAATACCGAAAAAGAAATAAAACATAACAATGATTTTGTGTCGCCAACTTTATCATCTTTCAATAGCAATACCCCTTTTGCCTAGTTCGTTTAAAAAGTATTCAGTTCTTTTGATGAATGTCCATCTCGGATATGACTCGTCCACCGGTCTAATCACATCTCGGAGAAAGTTCTCACATTCACCTGTTGTTATTAAAATCCATCCTGAAAAGAAAAGTAGTAGTAGTTCACACTGCGTCTGGCACCAGCAACATCCTTTACCCTACTGAGATCGGCAGTGCACTTGCACCATAGTAACCTATAGTAACCGTCTACCATCAAGTGATGGACAGTCAACCTGCCTGCCGAACTTAATTTAAAAAAACTTTATTCTATCTTTATTGCTCATATTTTCTCAGGCGTTTAATTTTTTTTTTCTAGGCGAAAGCGTAACAAACTAACAAACAAACGGACTTTCGCAATTGTATTAGTCAGAAATTATTGTAAAAAATTATAGATATTTTAAAAACAAACTAATCTACTAGTATCGGTCTGCATGTGTTATTTTAACGAGTAAACACAATGCGAGCTTACTTTTTTCATAATCGTCATTTTTGCATTGCTCAGCTAAGAAGTCACAGTACGATTCAAATTCTCTTATTTCGCTCTGATAATTGTCCACTAAATTTCCCTTACATCTCACCCAAAAACCATCGCAACCCTGGTCCGCCTTCCCCACGTTAGTCTGGTGATAGCCGCAAACTTTGCCGACCCTGTAAAAACATCAAATGTCTAACAGTCTCTTTCCAATCTAGATTGCTAGATTCGTTCGACGATTAGAACTCCTTAGTATACCTAAGGACAAATGTAGCCACTCTTTGTCTAACTGTTTTTTCTTGTTCCAATTAATACCTACCTTGAGTTTTTACCACCGTAGGTAACATAGACCCGGTTTTCATCCGCACTTAGTTAAGGTGCCGCTGCGGGAATGCGCTGCACGGTAATAATCTCCCTTCAGTGGTATCTTCAAGCAAGCTGTAAACATAATTCTTGGTGTTGTGTCCTTAGGCGACGGTAGCTGGCTACCGTCGCCTATCATATGGGCCAATGGAAGATACAAGATACAATGGAAGGTATCTTTCAAAATTTGTATCAACATAGTAGAAATGAGCGTCAAATCCACATAACTAAACTATGTGCTATTTTATATAAAATTGTTGTTAAAAGTAAAATTCGGATTCTTGGAAAATTCATCTTTCTAAATATTTATATTTGTATAATAAAATTTACAGCTTTGGATAACATTAAAAATATGGCTTACATAGCGGGAAGGGAACGATTCATCACCGCCGATTCATTGCCGCCGATTCTTCGCCAAACCGGCCGATTCGTCACCGGCCATTTCATCGCCGTTCATTGTGGTCTATCAATTATCATACGCAGTATTGTAGAAAGCAAAATATTTATCGTCAGAAAAGACGTAAATTTATTTTAGCAATAGTAAATTTATTTTAATAATAGTTTTATTTTAGCAAATTACATAGTTAATTTGAAATCGCATCCATTTTAATTAATGCGATTTTATTACTTATGAAAACAAAGTGAGGTTCTGGAATCGTCATGAAATTAAATGTGAGCAGAGCGAGTACACCCGGAATACTGGTGTTGACAAATAGACTGTCTATTACAAAATGTGTTTCAAGATTTATTGTACTGGAAACATGTGTGACATTGATTTTTTTAAGTGATGCTGATATTTTAACTAAGCGGCGATGAAATGGCCGTTGTCGAATCG
This sequence comes from Bembecia ichneumoniformis, assembly GCA_910589475.2. Taxonomy (NCBI): domain Eukaryota; kingdom Metazoa; phylum Arthropoda; class Insecta; order Lepidoptera; family Sesiidae; genus Bembecia; species Bembecia ichneumoniformis. The sequence continues at coordinate 424,221 of OU342537.1, read as the reverse complement.
GCCGGTGATGAAACGGCCAGCGATGAAATGGCGGCGATGAAGAGGCGGCGGTGAATTGTCCTAGACCCCTTAGATAGTACATATCTAAAAAGCACTTATTATGTTGCTTGTTCTACCATTTTCCATAGAGCCGACGCCATTTTCCATAGGCCTAGGGAGGCCGACGCACTATGGTTAATATGACAAATATTATGATGAGGTAGGGATTTTTTTTGCGATAGATCTTCTGTCGACTGACTTAGTCATTACATTCCAACATCGAAACCAATTAGGTTACCTCACCTCTGGTAGAGATAGTGGCAGTCTTCGCCACAGTACATGGGCGGCTTCGTACTAGTGTATTGCTTCCCTGCGACTTGAGTGGTCGTTTCAAATACCCACTCTCCATTCGGCCAATATTGTTCGTATCCAAAATTTGGGTTGTAGAGTTCCTCCGGTAAATATTTTTGCCATTCTTTCAACCATTTTTTTTGATCGCTAGACAATCTGAAAGGCATTTAAACTTCTTCATTGCTTAGCTATCATTTTACTATTCTATCAACCTTTTCATCATTAATAACCGACAGACTTCTACTGCTGGACATAGGTCACCGTAGACCTGTAAAGTACACGAATAGTCGCAGCCAAGATATAGGGTTGACATAGGATTTATTATAATATATATATTAAACAGGCTCTATGGCGATGACATTAGTTATCATAAGAATTTCCTCCATACTGATTCAGCCTTTTTATCGGGCTAATAGTCAGTAGTCTCATTTTTTTACCATAGTCACTATATTGGACCAAAAGATGCTTCTTCCAAACTAACTTATAATTAACTTAGTTTAGCTTAGTTCAGATCTCATATTTACTAGATTAAATCAAAGAAAATTTTCAGGAACATTATCTGTAAACTATCTAATTGTCATGTTTGTAGAAACCCCTTTTTTATTAAATTAAAATACATACTGCGCTTTGTTTTGCCTTCTCAGTAGCTTTAAAATATCTGCATTATCATCGAGATCTGTAATCAATGTAGATGTAGATAAATCCAAGCAATTCTCTTCCTTGTCAAGACATTTATCAAATACATTAATATATACTCACAACAAAATTCAAATAATAGTGCAAAAAAGATAGCATTGGAATACATAGTAAATCAATGCTTGTTGAAACTCGTTGACATTCAATAATGATGAAATTAATTGACCGTGAAGTTGATGTGGTGATTGATTTGTTTTGTTTTTTTTACTTCTTGTAGGAAGTTGTTTTATTGCCTAAATATATTTTGTGCATACACTGTATACAGGGTGGTAATTTGAGACGGGTCAGGTGGCGCTATAAAAACAAAACGTAAAAATTGACCTTTTTCTCGCTGACTGTACCATTTTTCCAAAATCTTTGAATGCTGATGGGAATAATTATTAAAATTATGGATAGTCTCCTAAGAGTGTTTTGTTCTAGCTACAATGGTTTAGGTAGTTGCCCTTACTGACCCGTCTCAGATTACCACCCTGTATAGTAATTAAGTATAAAAAATCGAGCTGTTATTATCGCCGTGAACGTATGTCGGCTTTTAAGAAATTATGGATGATGGAAATTAGTTTAATGTTACTCCACAATAAGTCATGTACGAAAAATATGTCTAGAAGCAAAAGATAAACGCATTTAATTTAAGCTCAGATCACATTAATCAGAGTCTAAATATTCAACTTATTCCTTTAAAAAAATCTGCATCACAATTTGCAAAAAATGCAAAAAATTTGTTGAAAATATTGAAACCAGTGAAATCGAATGGTTCTTGTAAACATTTCTCTTTTTATTTAAAGATGCCTTCTTCCTCCTCCTGTTTCTCTTCCTCATAACAAAGTGAAAATGACACAATTTACAGTGACAGTGACATAAGAATGGGGCTACCAACAAAATTCAATAAAACTCAGTTTCATCATTTCTCAGCCACATTTTAACTACTTAATATTCATTTGGGAAACACTAGTGTTAACTGCCTACACGTATATTATTAACTAGTCTCAGTTCCTTAGGAATAAATCAACATTTGTACGTGTTTTATACCTTCTGTTAGGTTTCATTAATTTAGAAGTATTTATTTGAATTTTGCTACATTTTGTTATGTAAAAGTACTCTTTATTTGACATCTCCATTAAAAGATTAAATTGGCAAATTAAAAAAAATACCACTTCCGGTAGTGAATAGAAAAAAAACACGTGCTCGAGTGGAGGGCTTCATCGGAGGCAGCGGCATTCTGGTTTTGATCTTCGTCCCGAACGGTCACGTACAATCATTAAGTGGAACAATCATTAAGTGTAAGAAATAAGTAATAAAGAATAAGGATTTTCTGCCGTTGAATGTGAGTATTATTTCTGTTATATAATTTAGATTTTTCTCCCTTGTATAGTCGTTTACATTTCAGAAGTGGGATGAACAACGTCTAGCACCAAAGTGTGTTTATCATTTACGTAGAAATAAAATTGATATGCGTAAAATTGTCTCAAAAAAAATGGGACAACTTATTTTTTTAATTTACATTTTCACCGAGTAAGTTTCAAATCAAATACTTCAAATCAATCTTCGATTACACTTATCTTAATAATTGTGTGGTATTTCGATAAAATTTGGCTTAGATATTTCTTGTTAATAATTTATTTTCACCTTTAATATGAATTACTTATGTTTACATTGTTATTTTGTGGGAATCTGATGTGAATACGAGGACTATATTTCCCGTTTGGGTTCATAATCCATGCTGGTTCGTTTATTAGAGTGATTTGACAGTGTCTCCGTTCTAACATGTAACATGTATAAACTGTACGCTAACTACCTGGTCTTTGGTTAGTTTGAGAAACCTCTTTCTGGGTTCTGAGATGTGTAGGTAGTTCTGTTTCTATATCCTACCGACAAACAAAAAAAAAAAAAAACAAAAAAAAAAAGGGGGCCTCTACCCCCAAAAAAAAAAAAAAAAAAAAAAAAAAAGTGCCCCTACCGACAAAAAAATAGTAAAGTTTATTTCATTTGTTTTGAGGTGTATCAAGAACACTTACATAGGAACGTGTTTTCGAGTTTCAGAAAAATGCAGAGGAGTGACGGTGGGTCTCCGCCGCGTCGATTGATGACGCCCGACGGGGAAACAGAAAAGCGCAGCAGCAGGGAGATACCAAGGCAAGGTCCACCAGACCGCAGCAGGAGTCCAGTGCTAGGCGCAAGGAATATAAGCAGAAGAAGCAGGAGTAGGGTCCGCCGCGCTTTAGAGCGTGACTTGGCTGCAGAAAGAGAACGTGTTCGCCGACTCGAAGCAGACGTTTCTCGTTTGAGACGTAGCTCATCACGCCAAACTGACTTCAACGAGCGACGTGGGTCACGCGAAAGACAACGCGCGGAGACTGGCACTTATGGCTATCGGCGTCATCGCTAGGAAGACTACACCGATCCAGCCCCGTCGTCACCATTGAGAAACAACCGTCGCCGGAGGTCGAGCAACGGGCGCGAGTCACAACGGCAAGACAGGTCGTGTAGCCCTACTTTTTCTTCCAAAGACGTTATGGAATTATTGAAATCTTTTGGGCAACATAAATTCCAGGCGCACACGCTGGCAAATTCTGCACCCCATAATATTAACCACAAGAATATTCTCTCAGATTTTGATCCTTCCTCTAAGGGACAGAGAATAGATATTTGGATAAAGAAGGTGAACGAATGTGCCAGCGTATACGACTGGGATGAAAGAACCACGATTCATTTTGCAATGCAAAAACTCCAGGGACTGGCCAAAACCTGGTATGAAAGCCTTAACTCTATATTATTTACTTGGGCGGAATGGCAACAAAAATTACTAGATGCTTTTCCATTCGAACAGAATTATGGCCAGACCCTGGAAGATATGCTAAAGAGGAAAAGTAAATTTAATGAACCTCTAGAGGTGTATTATTACGAAAAGTTAGCTATGTTGAATCAGTGCGATATCCAGGGCAAGCGGGCTGTTGATTGCTTAATACACGGATTACACGATAGAACTTTGCGGTCTAGTGCGAACGCTCTCCGTTGCTCTCAACCGGAACAACTTTTGTCATTTTTGGCTTCCAACAAAGATAATACCTTCCAGTGTGATAGAATTAATACTTTTAAGGCGAAACCCGCTAATGAATTCAAGGCTAGGAATCGACAGGCCGTCAATAGGGTATTTGGTGGTCAGATATTTTGTTTTAATTGTAAGGAGAAAGGTCACCCTGTATCCAAGTGTCCAAAACCAGTCGTTCAATGTACTAAGTGTCAAAGATATGGACATAAGTTGGAAAGTTGCATGGTTCGTATCGAAAACTCCGATAATAAAGTCTCTAATGTGCCAAAAACGATGCGTATCACTGCATCTATGGGTAGTTCCAAATTCACAAAAGAATGTTTAGTTAACGGAGTTTCACTTAAATCGTTCATCGATTTTGGTAGCGAGGTCTCATTGATTACTGCGTCTGTAGTTACTGCGTTATCTTTGCCTATTGAGCACGAGCCCACCCCTATGAAAGGGTTTGGAAATGACATCTCTAAGAGATGTTCGTCTTTGGTTGTCTCCACTTACTTCTTGTTGAGAGCTGCGTAAGATACTCGCTGCGCCAACGGCTCCAGACATCATTGACTAACTTTTGCGTGAGATGCCATCTTGTCCTCAAATCGGTTTCGGTGTCATACAGAGTCAAAGAGGGTCCACTAGACAAGAAGTGAGAGGGTGTCAAAAAATCTAGATCATCTGGATCTTCTGTTAGTGGGCAGAGAGGGCGAGAATTTAGGCACCCTTCCAATTGAGTAAGAAGTGTGCTGAATTCTTCATACGTCAGCTTTTGCTCGCCTATCACTCTCTTCAGATGGTACTTTAAACTTTTTACTGCGGCCTCCCACAGACCGCCTGCTGACGGCCAAGAGGGCGCATTGAAGTGCCATTCTATGCCCATGTTCGCTACCTCTTCCAGGACTTCCTGATTGAAAGAGCTTTGTATTTGCTTTAACTCCTTCTGTAAAACCTTATTAGCTCTTATGAAGTTTGTACCTTGGTCACTGTACATATGACCTGGGACTCCTCTTCTAGCCGACATTCTGCGTAAGGCAGCAAGAAAGGCGGAGGCAGTTAAGTCAGAGACCACTTCCAGGTGTACAGCTTTGGTAGACATGCAGACGAATACCACTACATATCCCTTGGTGGTTTTGGTTCCACGGCCCTTACTTGCCTTAATAGTTACATGACCGGTGTAATCTACTCCGCAGTGATAGAAAGGACGCGATGGATTCGTCCTTGCCGAAGGTAAGTCTCCCATCAGTTGATGTTGCTGAGTGGTACTGTACTTGCTGCATTTGACACATGAGTGCAGGCGCTTTTTGATAGCATTCTTGCCTCCAGTCAGCCAGTATTTTCGGCGTATAAAAGCAGTAGTCAGGCGCGCGCCACCATGGTAGGTACTTTTATGCGCTTGATCGATGATTAGGGCAGCCAGTTTAGTTTGGCTTGGTATAATTGCCGGGTGTCTCATTTCAGGGTCCATGTTTGCGTTCCTGAGTCGACCGCCGACACGTAAGATGTTATTCTTATCTAACATGGGATTTAAGTTGTATAATTTGCTTTTCTTGCTTACGCTTTTGTTTCGTAATAAATCATTTATTTCTTCGCTAAACTCTTTATGTTGAATATTTTTTACTACAATTAATCTTGCGTTATTTAATTCATTTGTTGTTAAATAGTTTTGCTTTTGCTTTTTGTTTTTTAATCTTAGTACCCACGCTAATACTCTAATAGCTTTTGTTAATGTGCTTTGCTTTTCTAATATTTGTTCTACAATTTCACTTGCGCTTGATACTTGCATGACATTAACTTGCTTTGTTTGTTTTATGTCAAGGTTAGTGATGTAAGCTTGTTTTTCTTCATCTTTTGTTTTGTAGATACTATTTGATTTTAGCCACGTAGGGCCTTGCCACCACAGAGAGTTATCTTTGAGTTGAGAAGGAGTCAGACCTCTGCTAGCGCAGTCGGCTGGATTCTCTTCTGACTTGATGTAACGCCAACAGCTTGATTCCATCGACGCTATGACTTGTTTCACTCGGTTGGCAACGAACGGCTTCCATCGGTCAGCATCACCATTGAGCCAGCCGAGTACGACCATGGAGTCTACCCAGCCATGGACTATTGTTTCATGATTACTTAGGCATGTCTTGATTTTAGCCATGAGTGTTGATAATAGTAATGCCCCACAAAGCTCTAAGCGAGGCAGAGAAATATTTTTGTTGATAGGAACTAACTTTGTTTTCCCTGCTACTAATACAACTGATAACTTATCTTTCTTAATTGTTTTACAATAGATAACGCAAGCATAAGCTTTTGTGCTTGCGTCACAAAAACCGTGCAGTTCAATACGGTCTCTATATGTGGTTTGCAGCCATCTTGGTATTTGGTATTGATTGATAATTTCCAATTCTACTCTTAGATTTTTCCACTTCTCACTGATTTCTTTTGGCACTGGTGCATCCCACTCCTTAGTAGCCCTCCATACATCTTGGAAGAGTATTTTCAGCTTGATGGTGAGGGGTGAGAGCCAGCCTAAGGGGTAGAATATCTTCGATATATCTGACAGCAAGGATCTTTTAGTAATGATTGACGACGACGAAGGAATTTGTGATTGGAATATGAATTGATCTTGGTCAGGGTTCCATCCAAGCCCCAAAGTTTTGGTTGACTCAGGTTGTTTAAAATCAAAATCTTGAGGTTTTTGATCTGTATGTACGTCTTCTAGAAGCTCGGCTGCGTTGGATTTCCATTTCCTAAGATGGAATCCCCCTGATTTTAAAAGGTTAATCATTTCTTTCTGTAACTGTTTGGCAGCTTCTAGTGAATAAGATCCATGGATGAGGTCATCCATATAGAACGACTCCTCCAGGATGCTTGGCGCTGAGCTGTCCTGATAGTTCCGCCTCTCATCTCGAGCTAACTGTTTCAACGTCATCATTGCTAAGAATGGCGCTGCTTTTGTTCCGTAGGTCACAGTCGCCAGTTTGTATTCTCTAACTTTCTCGCCCGGAAATTGGTCCTTCGAGCTACCGGGGCGGGACCTCTTACACGTGTTCTTCAGTGACCTGAATTACGTGTCAAGTGTTTCCGCAAGCGGCCTATTGTGACATTGTCCACGTGTCGTGTTCAAGTGTCAACGAACTTCATCACTGTGCTATCCTAGCGCAATCAGGGGCATCAGCATCTCCACCACAGCATTCGCCGCATCAGCATCGGCACACCAGCAGCTTCAGCAGAAGCTACAGGCAGTATCTTGTAATCAAGTAAGATCAGTCCTTTTTTACCAACACCTATCTACGATGACTTCCGCCAGAGATATTCTTGCTACCCAACAGCAAATATTCTCAGCAATTGAATCGGTGTATAGCAATTTCAAGAAAGATGGGTCAGATAGGAAAACATCAGATTATATCAAGCGTAGATTGGATACTCTGGACAACTATTGGTTCGAGTATGGCAAAAACTATAGAAATTTATCACAATTAGATTTGGATGAAGCAAGCAGAAACCAGATAGATCAAGAGTATGTACAATTAAGAGAGAGATTTGATATCATTAGAGCTCAGATTCAGACCTATGCAGTACAAAGGGAGGAAAGACCAAGGACACCAGTAAAACCTCCGACATTTTTAGCTTCTAGTCCGAGTGAGCCAAACGTAGCACCAAGAACATCTTCATCAACAGCACGCAGTACAGAAGAGAGGTTACGAAAACAGCAGAGTAATTTTAAGGCATTTAAAAGGACGGTCGATAAAATAGACATAGCTTCAGTAACAGATAAATGGGAGTTTGAAGACTTGTTAAGCACTCTCCAATCCCGTTGGACTGTCATTGATTCTTTACACTGGGAGCTGGATAGTGAACTCGATGGGTCAAACAAGAATTATGAGGAAGCCTACACGAGTTATGAACAAGAATACGAAAACATTAAAAAGGCCATCAACAAGAAGATGTGGTCTGTAGTGCACCAAGAGAGGTCCACCCCACAAATGGAGGTACCGACCTTCACTGGAAGCTACACCAATTGGGTTTCGTTCAAAGACCTATTCACCGAGGCCATTCATAATAACTCATCTATTTCCGATGCACAAAAAATGCAATATCTAAAGACAAAAGTGAAAGGGGAACCAGAAAAACTCATACAACACCTCCATGTGAGTACTGATAATTATAAAACATGTTGGAACATCCTTAACCAGAGGTACAATAATAAAAAACTTATTTTTACATCTCATATGAATATCATGATGAATATCCCAGTGGTACAGCAGCAAACAGCAGGACACCTGAAACGCATTCATGACACTACTCTAGAATGTCTCAACGCCATCAAGAACTTGGGAGTTGACATCACCACGTGGGACCCCATTCTTGTGCACATTTTGACACAAAAATTAGATACAGAATCATATACAGATTACGTGGAATCTGTTAAAGATCCCCGAGAACTACCAATCCTCGATGAAATGTTGCACTTCTTAGAAACCAAATTTACAATCTTAGAATCAGCTCGTAGAAAACAAGAATCTACACAAAAAACGCTAGTACCAAATCAGGGTTCAAAGTATCAAAGTAATAATTATAAAATAAATCAATTTAAACATTCATTTTTAACAAGTAGCAAAATTACTTCGCAACCTACTTACAACAAGAGAGCAGTGTCAACAACAAGCGGTAAATGTATGTTGTGTAACAATAACCATGGCATTTTCTTCTGTCCAAAATTTCTGGAAATGCAACCTTACAATAGACTTAAAACCATAAAAAATTTGAATCTATGCACTAATTGTCTCCATAATCATATGGGAAAACCATGCTTATCAGATAAAGTTTGTCGTGACTGTAATAAAGACCACAATAGCTTGTTACACGCAGCGTTTTCGCAATCGCCCCGCTTGACGTCAGAGACCAGAAAGAGGGCAATGGACGAGCGCGAAGCAAGCACAAGCAAAAATGCTAACGCCGGAATTCAAGTAAACAACGACTCGAAAGTGAAACACGAATCGGACAATGAACCCGTCCAAGTTCTGTTACCAACTGCAATTATCAAGATTCAAGCAGCGGATGGTACGGATCTAACAATGCGTGCGTTGCTTGACCAAGGATCACAAACATCTCTTATCACAGAGCATGCAGCTCAGCTTCTAAGGATACCTAGAATTAGATGCAAAGGTATTATTTCAGGCATAGGAGATAAAGAGAACAACTGCAAGGGCATGATCAATCTGAAATGCTCATCAGTAGTTAGTGACTTTACTTTTGAAACAGATGCTCTCATAATGAAACAACTAGTCAAGAATTTACCAAATCAAAGCTTCATCAAACCTGACTGGTCTTACCTGAATCATATAAGTCTAGCCGACCCTGACTTTAGCCACAGCCGACACATAGATGTTCTACTAGGCGCTGACGTCTATTCAAGGATTTTAATGGACGGGATCTGCAGAGCAAGCCCAACCCTCCCAACAGCTCAACAGACACAACTTGGGTGGATTCTAAGTGGCAATGCAAAGACCTTCCAATGTAACGTAGTAATCCATAATATTGACGAGATTCAAAGGTTCTGGGAGATAGAGGAAATCGCTGAGCCGGCAAATCTTTCCACAGAAGATCAAAAATGTATTGACTTCTATCAATCGACCACTAAAAGAAGGGAAGACGGGCGATATGAAGTATGCTTACCACTGAAGCCTGATTATCAAGAAAAATTAGGCCACTCCAAAAGAAAAGCCATGGCTCAATTTTATAGATTAGAACAAAAGTTATCAATGATGTCTGGAGCCGTTGGCGCAGCGAGTATCTTACGCAGCTCTCAACAAGAAGTAAGTGGAGACAACCAAAGACGAACATCAAGCTAGGCGATGTTGTCGTAATTAAGGAGGACAACCGGCCGCCAGGCAAATGGGCTTTAGGTCGTGTAGTACAAATACACCCTGGAGCTGACGGCTATACAAGAGTCGTCACATTAAAAACAAAAAATGGATTGCTGAAGCGACCAATCGTTAAGCTTTTCAATTTACCACCAAATCAAGAGGAAACCCAATTTTAACAAAAAGAAAACCAAGATTCATCATCAGAAAAACCATCTCCAACATTTATCACTACAATGGCTTCGTCCTTGATGCTATTTTTATTTATTATTCAACCAATTAATTGTTTTTACAATATGACAGCATTACCAAGCAAAAACAATATGTATTATAAATATAAACATAATACGAGACGACTGGCGCCTCATTGTCTACTATGACACACAACCTTATTACGAAGGAAATGCAGCGTTAGCAAAATACGTCAAGTACATCATAACAATAACATGAACGACGTCACCGGACACCGGAGCCGTCGTGGTCTAATCAACGGTGCAAATGACTCACTCTGGATTTTTTAATGTCGATAGAAGGGGTGTCATAAAATCAGCTGATTTCTTTGTTTACTCGCATAGGCATGAATTCAGTAAAATCAGTACGAGCCACAATATTCTTTCACCACAAATTATTTCTTCGATCAATCAATCGGATCAGAAACCATACATTCAACTTCAGGAGATCGAAGAAAAGCTGAAAATCATGAAAGAAAGCCCTGATTTATTAGACAGAGTGTCCTACCATGATGTCCATCATTATGCGGCCATCTACACATTGGTCGCCGTCGCGAGCATCGTGTTAATCGTGCATGGCGGCGCTGCAGAAGCAGAGGCGGTGGCGAGAGCGAGCAGCGCCTGCGCCGCTCCCGGCACCACGAGAAGGTGCACAAAGTGCGCAGCGTAGTGCTCAGTGCAGTGCGTATAACAAGTGTCGTGACAGTTGTGAAGTGCCCGATACGAATTCGCGAGTGTCAGACATATCAGACGAGCGCCTTAATTAAGCATAGGAAATAAATTGTTAATCATCTTGTACTAACACTGGGGAAACTATAGTTATAAGAAACAATAATTGCATCAACTTGTATTCACTATCAGCATCCCATCAGTCATACTAACATCATCTTTCTCGCCCGGGAATATGTACGAGCAAGCGCGTACAACACGTCTCGTCATCATTATATTAACCTACATTTGTAAATACATTTAATTAATTATTCATAAAAATCAAGTCAGTTCGTTCGCGTCCACCAAAACAATACGTCGTGCGTTCTCATTACAAATCATCCATTTCTATTTTATTAAGTTTAAATTACAAGTTTATCCCCTTACAAACAATACTCTCTTTTCACCAATTATCATCATAGTAGTTACGGCAGAACCCGTACATTGTATTCCAAAGGTAGAACCATGGTTGATTTAGTAGTAGATGGTGTCCAAGCTTCGTAGATGGTGTCCACCTTGTCTGGTGATTGACGACACGTATCTCGACGTACCACTTTTAATAGGACAATCATTTACGGAACAATCTCACATATTGGTCGTAAAGAATGCAAATACCTTAAAGTTTTACGATGTTCAATCAGAATTACCGTCGATACAGAAAGATGACATAGATGAACCGTCACTAGAAGTAGTTATCATGGCAGATGTTGAGATTTTTGGATCAGCTACGGTTAAGGTCGCTGTGGAGTCTATCGATGATGGAGCTATTCTTTTGAATGATAGGATTGTAGGTAAGCCAATTGGACAGACAGTGATTCATGGAGGTGTTTATCATGTCAAAGGAAAAGTAAGCAATGTTTACATTACACCGTTGAATAAGAGTGCGGTTATATATCAAGGAATGAAAATAGGCAGAGCAAACAAGGTTCAAGTTGTCAATCGCATTATAGCACCATTTGACGATGTAACTCGGGCAGGAGCTATAGAGATAGATGAATCGAATGTTAAGGTCGGTAGTTGCCTTGATTTTATTCAAAAACAGAAGTTGTTTCAGCTTTTGCGTAGATTCCAGCATTGTTTTGCATCGTCGCTAAAGAAGTTAGGTTGCACCAATGTTACTGAGATGAAAATCGAATTAAACAGTCAAAAGCCGGTTGTCTATAGACCCTACAGGCTTTCGCATAAGGAACGAGAACAGGTTCGAGAAATGATTGGCGAAATGCTCGATGCTGGTATTGTCCGGGAATCTACTTCAGAGTTCTCCAGCCCCATTATACTTGTTCGCAAAAAAGATGGCAAAATGAGGTTATGTGTCGATTACAGGCTTCTGAATTCAATAACTGTTAAGGAGCGGTATCCCATGCCTATTATAGAGGACGAGATTTCAAGACTTACTGGTCAGTCATTCTTCGTAACTTTGGATTTAGCCTCTGGATATTAGTTCCGATCGCAGAGAGTTCCAAATCCTACACGTCATTTGTCACTCCGGATGGACAATACGAGTTTAACCGTATGCCATTCGGATTGGCAAATGCACCGGCGGTATTTCAACGTATGATGGACAGAGTTCTGGGTTCGTCTAGGTTTTCAGAAGCAACTGCCTACATTGATGATGTATTAGTATACGGTAAATCTGTGGATGAATGTCTGAAGCGATTAGAAAATGTCTTACGTCTTATTGATAGGGCCGGATTGACTCTCAATCTGTCGAAATGTACTTTTCTCCAGGATAAGATTTCTTATCTAGGATATGAGATTAGCGGCGATGGCGTGAGACCAGGAGATAAAAAGGTGCAAGCGGTCCAAGAATTTCCTGTTCCAACTAATGTTCATTCGGTTCGATAGTTTCTCGGTTTGGTGGGATATTTTCGTAAGTTCATTCGAAATTTCGCTATTGTAGCTAATCCTCTCAATAAACTATTAAAGAAAGAGGCAGTATGGGCCTGGACTGAGGAACAGGAGCAAGCTTTTGCTAATCTTAAAAAGAGTTTGATTCATAGACCTATATTGACAATTTATGATGCAAACGCTGAAACAGAATTACATACAGACGCTAGTAAGGTTGGAATAGGAGGTATTTTGCTTCAGCGTTCACACGAAAGTGACTCTTTTCGTCCCGTAGCATACTACAGTCGCCAGACGTCACCCGAAGAAAGGAACTTTCACGCTTTTGAGCTTGAGACTCTTGCTGTTATATGTTCCCTTAAGAAGTTTAGGGTATATCTGATAGGGCAGAGTTTCAAGATAATCACAGATTGTAGTGCTTTGCGTTCGACATTCTCGAAGCGAGATTTAATCCCGCGTATCGCGCGATGGTGGTTGTCGTTACAAGAGTTTAATTGCAGTGTAGAGTACCGTGCCGGTACGAGAATGTCGCACGTGGACGCTTTATCGCGTAATCCCGTTCTTAATACAGAAGATTTGTTAGAGACTGAACCGCTACCCACTGTTATGACCATCACTAACGAGGACTGGCTCCATACTCTTCAATTGGGAGATAGTGAGATAGGGCGTATTAAGGATATACTAACTTCAGATATTGATGCAGATGGTCTGAAGTATATCAAAGATAATTATGTTATTAAGGATAATAAAGTGTTTAGGAGGTTAGATAGAGATTCCGACAACATGCGCTGGGTAGTGCCTAAAGGGGCTAGGTGGCAAATTTGTCGTATGAATCATGATGACATCGGCCACTTTGGGGTGGAGAAGACGCTAGATAGGATTAGGAAGACGTATTGGTTCCCTAAAATGTCAAGATTTGTCAAAAAGTATGTAGAAGCTTGTATCGAGTGCGCTTATTCAAAGAAAACTTCCTCAAAAGACGGACACTTGCACCCAATAACTAAGGTTGAAGTACCATTCCACACTTTGCATTTGGATCATCTTGGACCCTTTGTACGGTCTAAGAAAGGAAATTCCTATCTTCTGGTTATAGTAGATGCATTCACAAAATTTGTCTTCGTTAGGCCAGTTCGTAACACTAAAACTCAATCAGTTATTCGAGTCCTAGAAGACATTTTCTATACTTTCCGCAATCCGGATCGTATCATCAGTGATAGAGGAGCATGCTTTACATCTCATGCTTTTAAGCACTTTTGTCTCGATAAAGGGGTCAAACAAGTTTTGAATGCCGTCGCTAGTCCTAGATCCAATGGACAGGTTGAACGGTACAACCGCACTATAGTCAATTCGTTAACGGCTCAGAATTTGAATAGCAATGAGAAAGATTGGGATAATAAGGTCGGTAGGATACAGTGGGGCATGAATAACACCCGTCATAAGACTACTGGTAAGACTCCATCAGAGGTAATGTTTGGATCAAGTATGAATTCGGAGGTAGACCCAAGAATGAATGAGATCGTAAACGAAACACGTGAAAATAGTAACCTAGATTCAGTTCGTAGCGAGGTAAAAGATCGGATTGATATGGAACAGCAAAAACAAAAAAAAATATTTTGATAAAAATAGGCGGCCAGCTCGTGCATTTAAAGAAGGAGACTTGGTTAAAATAACTAAGACTACTTTTAACAATGACGGAAAAAGTAAGAAACTTTTGCCGTCCTACATAGGGCCGTACAGAGTTGTCGAGGTTCTGGGAAACGATCGCTATAGACTGGCTGCTATTCCTGGCTTTAGCAGCGCTAAAAGTAAACGTAAGACAACCGTAGCAGCTGACCGCATGTTACCCTGGGTACACGTCGCCGCACTTAATGTTAATAATGGAAGTGATAATGATATTAGTTCAGAGAGCGATAATGATCATGTTTCTTAAGTACACAATATAAAAAAAAAATTAATTAATTAATTAATTAATAAAAAAAAAAAAAAAAATTAATTAATTAAAAAAAATTTAAAAAAATAAGATTAAGGAATAATATAACTGTTGTTTTTAAATTATATAGGTGATTGTTTCCTAAGTACACTTGGGTATAATTCTTATTTTATTTTATTTTTATTTACAATAGGTTGATCAAGATTGGGAATATAGTAAGTAGATTACAATAGGTTATTCATGAAATTTGATGTCCCTTAGTATTGAGAAATGATTGAAATGAATTTAAATGTAATTTGACTTTGTGATTATTTCAATTAGAGGAGTTAAGAGGATTGATTATAAAATAAGACATTGGACAGTGTTTATAGTGGGAAGGACGGGTCCACGAACTAATTGTTTGGATGTGTATGACTTGTGAGAAGGATGGGTTCACAAGTAACACATATTTGGATAAGATTGTTGGTGAGAAGGATGGGTTCATTAACATTCTTATATATTTTGGATGTGTATATCTTGTGAGAAGGATGGGTTCACAAGTAACACATATTTGGATAAGATTGTTGGTGAGAAGGATGGGTTCATTAACATTCTTATATATTTTGGATGTGTATATCTTGTGAGAAGGATGGGTTCACAAGTAACACATATTTGGATAAGATTGTTGGTGAGAAGGAAGGGTTCACTAACATTCTTATATATTTCGGATGTGTATATCTTGTGAGAAGGATGGGTTCACAAATGACACATATTTGGATAAGATTGTTGGTGAGAATGATGGGTTCACTAATATTCTTATATATTGTGGATGAGTATATCTGTGAGAAGGAAGGGTTCATAGATAGCTCATATTCAGTATAGATTATTCTGTTAACTATATTATAATTATAATTGTCTGTTTGTAATTTCTATATTTTACTTATTCGTAGACAATAATCTCCTGTTTTTGTGAAGTGGATGTTTGATGCAAACGTATTTTAAGTATCTGATTTATTATTGATCTATTGACCTATTGACGTAATTGACAGGCTAAACCAGAATGCACACTCAAATTTTTGTTACAGCCCGAGCACGATGTGTTAGGTTACGCATTAGGGACATTTTTGACTGCGTGCATGGGGACATGCACGGAGTCAGGATGGTCGAGTGTTGGGTTTCATTAATTTAGAAGTATTTATTTGAATTTTGCTACATTTTGTTATGTAAAAGTACTCTTTATTTGACATCTCCATTAAAAGATTAAATTGGCAAATTAAAAAAAATACCACTTCCGGTAGTGAATAGAAAAAAAACACGTGCTCGAGTGGAGGGCTTCATCGGAGGCAGCGGCATTCTGGTTTTGATCTTCGTCCCGAACGGTCACGTACAATCATTAAGTGGAACAATCATTAAGTGTAAGAAATAAGTAATAAAGAATAAGGATTTTCTGCCGTTGAATGTGAGTATTATTTCTGTTATATAATTTAGATTTTTCTCCCTTGTATAGTCGTTTACACTTCAAAAGCCAAAGCCCCAAGACGTGACCTTCAATGCCCTCGGTGGCGACCAGTTGCGACTTAAATAACTTTGTACATTGCTATGTTTATGGGCTCTCGACATTTACGAGCCTAAAATGATATTCGAATCGTATTACAGCACATTTAGGTATGTTGCGGGGATACGCGGCACATCCTTTGTTCCGTGCACGAACAGAGAAGCGGACAAAAGCTAGTAAACAAACAAAGAGAGCGGATTAACCCCGCAATGGAGACAGCTAAACTAGGCGCGCTATTGTCACCCGCCGCATTTATCATCACTGCACGAGCCAAAAATAGCGTGGAAATTGTTTTCAGCGACACCAAACGCGACAAGTTCAGTGCCCGTAGTGCGTATGCGTAGGCGGGACATTATCTTACCTTACTGGATTACGGGACACCTTAACAATTACCTACCTTCAACTTCAGTTGAATTTATGGCCTTCAACTTCAGACCAACTTTCAAGTCAATATTTTAACATTGAGTCATTATTTTCTATAAATATACATTTGTAGAGGATTGATAAGATGCTTGGAATGTGCAGGATTCCAAGCATGCAGGCTGTATTACCTCGTTGCGTAACAAGTCCATTTGCTGATCGGGGCAAGTAATAGTTGAGGGCATCGGGAAGTCACTAGCTGTATCAACTGTTTCATGAATGTGACCATGCCTATAAGTCGAAACAGTTAGGATCAATCCTATACTAATGAACAATTCCATAAATAAATAATAAATAAATAAATAGAATATTCCATGGAAACAAGGACATCTCATCGGGTCTCATCGTCACTTGCCATCATCTCGTACGACACAATTTGATTAAAACACCTAAAGTACATTAACCGTGGTAAGAGACCGATAAATAATCTCATTAATTCAGGCGATTCAATTCAATATCTTAATTCTTTTTTAATATAAATTAACCTAAATTTTCAATCTGGAAAAAGTGTTTTTATTAAAATAAAAATGTTAAGTACGAGTACTCTATAAGAATATCTGAGGATAAGCTTACATAATTTATATGTTTTAAAATAAAATTTTATTAGGTAAATATTATATTTAAATGAGACCACAATTTTTTGAATCAAATTTATGAACATTATTTTCGATCAACAGGAACACTAGGAGCGATATAAAACTCTCTTTTCCACTACTTCCCGGCTTTCGTGAATTTGAACCAACGAGGAGGTCTTTTTGTGGTTCCATAAATGGCATATGTCGTTGGATAGCTAATCTTGACCCTTTTCAGGATGTAGTCAGCAGACGACACAATCTCCCTGAGCCAAGTGCGATGCGTCGAGAGGATTTCTAAGTTGCACGCGCCCCTGCCCAGGATGGTCCACGCTGTTGATTACATTACTAACTCTCTTGAATTGTCCAAACGAGACAAACGCTTTTAACATTACTCTATAAGTGGCAGGGCGTTTGGAGGTAGTTTCCGCGATGAAATAACATATCCATGAGAGAGGTCATTTCTACCTCCTCCTAATCTTTTATCTAATCAAGGTTGGCGGCCCACGTGGTATTGCGTAATGTGGTACCATAGTCATTTAGTAATGACACAGAATGATGCCGCTTATCATAATAATAAATTACATTATAAATTATGAACTCAAAATCTATACATATAATAAACGAGCCATGTCTGTAGATTAAAGAGTTTTCAAAAAAACAATTTGTACACGTTGTACTTGTGTTACCGAGGTCAAAAAAATAGTTTTTTGAATTTTTGCTGTTTATCAGTTTGTCTGTAGGTTTTTGCACGCTAATCTCAGAAAAGGCTTAATCGGTTTGAATGCCGTTTTCACTGACGTATTCCCGTAACATTTAGTGTTTGTTTCTTTACAAACGAAAAAGTTATACGCTATACCTACCGTATACCAAGCGTACGATGTTGCGGGCTTAGCTAGTACATGAATATGAATATAGCGAGTTCATAACATATTATGTAATTATAAGCATAGATAAAATACTACTTAACCAGTATAGATGGTCAACTTCCATATAACGATCTGAAGCCAATTTCATATTGGGATTTCCACTCCCTAGATGTCACTAAGAGTCTCGAATTTAACATTAATGTGTATTTTGTTAAAAATTATAACCAACAAATTCAATCACGCAGTTATAGTTCCTTATTATCGTGGTAATAACTAGAGGGCGACGTTGCTGAGAGGTACTTTTATCATTAATCTGTGACTTTTATGTATGATATTATTGCCCTATTTTTTAGAACAGAACCTATACCGTTCATACCGCCCTTTTATCGTTGTTCGTGCCCACTTTTTTTATATTTTAAATAAATTTTAGTAGTGCCATCTCTTGTACATGAGAATTGACTGAATGGTCGACTGCAGCGACTCTAGCGGATTTTTAATGACAACAAATAAGCGACAAACTACACAGGCGGCATCTAGAAATAAGCGAAATTGGATAGGGTACGGATTCAATGTACGTGAGTGACCATCTATTAAGTTACTTAGAGTAATGATGAATTCAAAAGTGTACTTTCGCGATCACATTGGGCAACAGTGTAAGGTAGCATATACATAGAATGATGGGTTTTGTTATGAGACAAGCTGAGTATTTCGATGATGTTTCGGCTAAATGAGAAAAAAATATCTGGAATGCCCATACTCACGATGGAGAAAATATAAATATTTTTTTAAAGGGTTATGGCTTACACAGTACAGATATTCCGTGGGTTATCCTACCTCCCACTACTCGGTTCCTATTTGGCATTCTGTAGCATTACAGACTAAAAAATTCTTCGTAAAATTGCACTGATCATTTCTGGTCTGAAGTGTAAATGCGCTGGCAATTTCATCGCCGGCCGATTCAACGCCGCTCATTTCATCGTCGTTTAGTTAAAATACGTATATCAGCATTAGCATCATTTCAAAAAATCAATGTTACACTCATTTTCAGTACAATAAGCCTTGTACTCGTTCCGCTCGCGTTTAATTTCATAAATATTCCAGAACCTAACCTAACTTTGTTTTCATCAGTACAAATAAGCCTTGTAATTTGTACAATAATGCATTTTGTAATAGACAGTCTTTTTGCCAAAATCAGTATTCCATTCATTCCGACATCACATTTATTACTCGTAAAATTAATATGATTCACTATGTAATGTCCTAAAACAAAATTAAAATACATCACATTTTATGAAAAATTGCGTCTTTTCTCACGATACACATATGGTAGTAATAATCCTTTTGCTTTCTACAATACTGCGCATAATAAACAAAAGACCACAACAAACGGTGATGAAATGGCCGGCGATGAATCGGCCGGCGCTGAAATGGCTTGGCGAAGAAACCGGCGGCGATGAATTGTTCGATCCGGACAGTTTAACTAACGATATTCTATCGTTGAATTTAACGCATATTGTTGCTACCCTGCGAACTCTATCTCTATTCAGCGACACTTTAGGAAGACATTTTTACTGTTTCTCGTACACTGTTTCGTAATGTGTTACTGGTCTATTTATCTGGTCTATTATCATTACTGGTCTATTTATTTATTTTTTAATATTTGTATTACATTAAAATTGATTTATCCCGAATTTAATCAAAATCATTCTGCCAAACTTATACGAAAAATGCATGAGATTTAGGTACACACCCGTCTCTTTGCGTAAATACTAGTATAAAAATTACATTTCCTGTCCCTGCAGTCTTCGTTCCGGAGTGCGCAGTAATTTGCAAATGTCTTCCGTTGCAAATTTCCGTTTATCCCACAAATGACCCCGTAACTGAAATAAAATATGGACAGAATTTAAGCATGTCGATCTACAATGACGCCATTCTATTGAGTTGTACGTACGCTACATATATGGGAGGACACATTTGTCCGCACATTGCTCCCGGAGAAGTGTCCTTTTCGAACACCCAATGTCCTCCGGGCCAATAAGCTTCGTAGCCAAAGCTCGGAGTCGGCTCGACAAGTTCCTTCACTTGCTCTTGAAAATGCTGATCTTTCGGAATAGTACCAGTGGGCGGGGGTCCTACAATGTTTGAAAAATTTAATTAAAATCATTATAAGAAATGTAATTATCTATTTCATTTTATTTTTAAGATGTATTTTAGGATTTCTTCTCGGGCAAGTTATTTTTTTAAACCCTAATAAAAATTGTCACCATTAAAAGTGTTACCTTGAAACCTGTCTGATGAATGAATATATATATATATACTAGCGACCCACCCCCGGCTTCGCCCGGCGTGCAATTTTTATATATATGAACATTCCCCGTTTATCCCTCTTTCCATTAGTGAAAACCGAATTAAAATCGGTCTACCCGTTCACGCGTGATGCCGTGACCAAGGGAAACGGGGATTCATTTTTATATATAGACTAGCAGTCCGCCCCCGACTTCGCCCGTAGTGCAATTTTTATATACTAAAACATTCCCCATTTATCCCTCTTTGCATTAGTGAAAGCCGAATTAAAATCGGTCTACCCGTTCACGCGTGATGCCGTGACCAAGGGAAACGGGGATTCATTTTTATATATAAGAAGACACGGATGAGGTGATGATACACGAAATTGTTACGCACTTGGGCTAGACGGCTCCGACAATTCCTTCACTCCAAGAGCTGCTATCAGCTGATTCCCGTGACCAGCCTGTACAAGGCTTTGCACCATATTTATTGATTCTTCATTTACAGGCTTCCCTGCAGCCTGTAGCAAGTTCTCCACTGTACTACCGGCCATTCTTGTTTAAATAAAAAAATGATAATTTATAAATATACGAATATGTACAAAAATTGAAACTCCGACATTTTGTTCAGAGCCCAACATCATACCAGTTAGAAAAGTAAGAGGTGCCACTGCGAAGATCTATGCATCTCCTCAAGATGAGAAGTCAACTCAGATATTGTATTTGAGTTAGATTGCCTAATTATAAATACCTTGTACATCACAACAAACTAATGATAATGTTAACCAATTGTCTCATTTCTTATCAAATGCACTAATTTTCGTTGTCGTTTCAGAAGTGCCGCGTTCGGTTTATTATTCTGGTCTTGATCTGGCAACTATAGTGACAAGCATAGCGGCAGTAACCAGCGCCCAAAGACCGCCGTAAAATAACAGTATGTGTGCTATAATTTCTCGTTCAGTGAGTTAGGGATGCCAAAGCCCATTTCGCTTTTTCTTATCTCTTATCTTTTATCTTAATCCCTTATCTTTTATCCTACTTAGATAGACAACGCACTTGAATGCACCTGTGCCGTTATTTGTTTTAATAGGGCGACGGTAGTCACCTACCATCAAGAGGACCGTCAGCATCCCTGACGACGCTTACTTTGAACATAAAAAAATAGTTTTTTTTTTATTTATTGCTTCTTTTTAATTAAAAATAATATTAATGGAATGCGATAATTGAAAACAGACTCGAAACAAAATAACTAAAAAAATCGTGCACTTGTTATATGGTTCATGACAAAACGACATCAAAGCCCATTTCAGTATCCCCGCTTTATTCTTCATCCTTTATGCTATCAGGGTTAGCAGAGCACTTTCTTCCTCTCTCGGAGATGCATGCGATGGTAACCAATCGTCACCATTTAAAAACGTGAAGTAATCACTCTGAAAGATCTTTCGATAAAATTGATTCGTTGTATGAAAATCACAACAGCTCCCAACCAAACAGATTACAAATTTCAAAAGTTTACCTCCTAAATCTAGCTTTGTATGTGAAATAGTTGCGTCGAGTTGAATTCACACTCTCTTGCGCTAATTCTTCTAAATCGATCTCGTCCATCGGAGTTTTGATCGTTGTTTCATTATCTCTTTGAACTGAAGTTACGCAGTTAATACAAAACTCTAGTGCAGTGACAACGCAGTATATACTTTTCATTGTTTAAATGTCGGTTTCGGGGAACTTCAAAGAAAATTCAATTTATTTAAAACGATTTTTCTTTATACTGCTCAAAATTATCAAAAGTACTATGACATTCGTGGACGTGCGATTAGCCATCAGGATTGGATGGCTAATCTCACTTTAATTGGATTTTCGTCTTATGTGGCTACGCATAAGATGGAAAATTGAACATTTAAAAATATTAAATTAGGTATGAAGCTATAAACAATTTTTCAATTATCAAGAAATATAAAAATAAAATGATTGTATATAGCTTGGGTTGCCATACGTCCCGTATATACGGGACTGTCACCGTATTTGACCATCCCGTCCCGTATTACTACATGTCCCGTATTTCGACGAAATAATACGGAAAGAAGTGAGTGGCGCATGAGAGGTGAGGCCAGTGGACGGTGGCTTTTGATAAACATTACGGTTCAAATGAGAGGGTATCTGTTAGAAAAAACACATAGTTTGCGGTGTAGTTGAAAAATGTGTTTTGGGCATCGGAAGAGAAAACGTCCCGTGTCGGTTCCATGAAGTTATGGCATAGCATTAATTCACAAGTGTCTGGAAACTGAAATAAAGTGGTGTGTATCTAAACTAAGACAGTTATACGAAGGTGGCTGGTGACGTCATGTCAAGCGCAGTGTCGAATCCCGAGGACGCATCATTCAAAAACAATCCTTAATTTAGGCTTCCTAAATTAGAAATATCGTTACAACACAACAAGGCTAATAAAGGCTGTCTGTACCTTTTATTTTTGATGAACATTTTATAGAATGAACTAGCTGTGCTGGTAACTTCGTTCTGTTATATACGCGAGGTATTCGGTATAACCTGTAACTTTTTTGTTTGTGTACCGATTGGAATGAGACAAACACTAATGTTACGGGAAGCTTGCTACAAATACATCAGTGAATACCGCATTCAAATCGATTAAGCCGTTTCAGAGATTAGCGTGCACAAACGCACAGACCAGTCGACAAAATTTCTAAAAACTTATATATATTTTTTTTCAATTTCATGTTCAATCAATGTTACCCTCCTATTCATTTCAAGAGGGCTATGGGGCTTCTACTTTCTCTTAAAATCTTAAATAAAAGAAAACACATAGTAACCAATACAATAGGGGATCGGACAAATTTTCAGAAAGGGTTTTAAATTAATCTTCATGGATATTTATTCCCATAAAAAATACTATTTTATTTATTTATAGCCTTTTAGGTACTCAAAATCATGTTTTAATATTGTTTGTTTGAAAATGCCGCCAAAACGCCACGATAGTTCATTTGAGAGCGCGTAACGTCATTTGTGGTCATATCATAACAAAACAGCTGCATTGGCATAAGACAACGATTGCCCACAAATGACGTCACGCACTGTGATCGGTGTTTCAGTATAGATTAAAAATATTGTAAATAATAAAATTTTATTTCTTCATTTAAAAATATTTAAATGAATTATATTAAATTATTATTCCATAAATAATCGTAAAAAATTATATATTTTCTTTCTAAGTACATTTTAAATTTTAATTTGATTACTGTCCGATCCCCTATTTAACATAAATGAGAAAAATAAAATCAAACTAATTTAGCGATGACGTTTAGGCATAGTTATGTACCTATCCAATATAAAATCCAACATTCACGACATTGCTATGATATAACGAGATGGCTAACTATCCCGGATACTGGCCACGCTCTGGATAATTTGTCGACTTGTAATCCCGTAATCAGCTCAACACGTGTCATTCAAGAGGCATTAACGCCTCACACAGTACTATCAGTGGGTAAACTCACTTTTTTATTATGTTACTAACAATTTTAGTCAACGAAAAGTTTCCATTCGTATTCTCTCAGGTGTCTTGACTATGTATTGGCCAAATTTTTCATATTGTTTTATATACTTTGCTGTGCTTAAGGTGTAGGTATGACATCGGTTGACGTCAAGACAAATGAAGGTTCGAATCCCGTGGGATTTTTAAAAGTAATCACTCCTTTTAATAATAATGATACCTGTGTCGTTACTTCGTTAGATCTAGTTGATAAATAACGAGGACCGAGGAGAAGACCAGATACTTGACAAATTACGCTGTCTCTCTGTCTGCTCGTCTACCTTTTGCCGGCGACTTCGTCCGCGCCCCTTTTTCTTACGTGTTCAAATATTTGTTCATTGTTCATAATTGTTTTTAATTGTTCATACATTTTTGTCAGGCGTTGAATTATTTATTTTTTTAGACGATACCTCGGGAACACTACTTTTTTTCTAGATGAAAGGTTTCCTATGTCCTATTCTGTATCCTTGACAACGTGTAAGTAAAATTTCGTGAGTTTAAGTAGTTGTGGCGTGTAAAGGTAACAAACAATCTCATTTTCGCATTTATAATATGTACCTATTATGTATTATTAGGTGAGCCCGCAATTTCGTACGCGCGGTATTCGGTATAGCGAGTTACATATACCTACTCCAAGGGAAGTGCTGACGCTGCGCTTTGACCCTAACAATACAATATGAGGTAATCGGGGTCAACGATGACGCAAATTACATTACCTCACGCATTGTGTTGAACAAGAAATGCATTCCTATATCATACATCGATTAGGACATTAGGCTAATTAGTTTATAATTTAAATTGTAATTTGTCTTTATTAAATTGTTATAAGTAATTTTGGTTTTTTTTCGAGCCTCCTGCTGCCGCAATCGTAATTGGCGCAGTCGGTAGGATATTCGAGTCAGTGCGCGGCGCGATATAAGGACTTCAAAAATCGTTGTTCCTGTCAGCTCCGGAGCCACTGGTTGAGCTATCAAGCCTTCATCGGGTATCCAGAATCTACGAAACTGCTGCAGCTTGGTGGAGAAACCGATCATCGTTTCACGAAGAGAACCAATTATGAAATTATTGTAAGTACATTTGAATTGCTCTCGTGTGCTTCTCCTAGTCTTAATCCTTACCAGCTCCAAAATTTATCATCCCAGAGCTCATAGTCAACGGGATTCTGCATCGCAGCAGGACCGTTTAGATAGATTCGATTTAAATAGAAATTTAGAGTCAGTAGATTGTAAAAACATAGATTATAAAATGGCTAACCCTTCTCGATCAGTAGACTGTACCGATGCCATCTTCAAAGCCCTAAGGGTTGTCCCTGATTTTGACGGGAACCCTAATGTGCTCACAAGATTTATAAGAATTTGCGATCAAATCGTCACCACATATATAAGCGAGGAGCCGGGTAGCGAGCTTTCTAACTTGTCGCTACTTAACGGAATTCTAAATAAAATTACGGGCACTGCCGCAACTACAATCAATTCAAACGGCACCCCTGAAAATTGGTTAGGTATAAGAACCTCATTAATTAATAACTTTTCGGACCAACGAGACGAGACCGCACTGTATAACGACCTCTCGCTAGCCACCCAAGGTAATAAGACCCCTCAGGAATTCTATGATCATTGCAAAAACCTGCTTAGTACAATTATGACATACGTAACTCTACACGAAAATCTAACTACCACTATTGAAGCAAAACGCGACCTTTATAAAAAAGTTGCCATGCAAGCCTTTGTACGCGGTTTGAAAGAACCATTAGGTTCCCGCATAAGATGCATGCGCCCCTCAACTATAGAAGTAGCTTTAGAGTACGTTCAGGAGGAACTTAATGTCATGTATCTACAACAAAGAAACGAGCCCCCGAAGCCACACACCACGCCGAAATTCATGACTCCATTTTTCCCAGTTCAACCCTCACCTCACAGACAAGGCCATTTTCAGCCCCCAGTAGCAAACTGGCCCCTTCCAGTAGGATCGCGTCCTACACTACCTCCTTCGCAACCTTTTAGGTTCAACCCCCCACAAAATCCGAATCAATATAGAATGCCCACGCGCACTCAACAGATGCTCAGTGCGCCACCCCCTAATTACAATCCACGCAGCAATGTCTTCCGATTACCAGCAGGACATACCTCTCCAAACGCAGGTGGTCCAAGACCAATGAGCGGAGTTGTACCTTTTACTCCCAAGCCCTTACCACCAAGTGGACATGATTGGAGGAAATTTGGCAACCCACCGCCCAGTAACTACTTTCGCTCACGCGAAATGAATTATAACCATTGCGAAAATTATAATAACACGTACGACTACCCTGACTATACCGGACTATATAACCAGGACGAAGGTTATAACTACTACCCCGACATAGACTACAATTATTACGGATACTATGACTATCAGGACGGTAACCACATTATGACTGATAACCAGTATGA
The DNA here is from genome assembly GCA_910589475.2 of Bembecia ichneumoniformis. Classification (NCBI taxonomy): domain Eukaryota; kingdom Metazoa; phylum Arthropoda; class Insecta; order Lepidoptera; family Sesiidae; genus Bembecia; species Bembecia ichneumoniformis. The sequence goes on along the minus strand of OU342537.1, from coordinate 397,943 downwards.
AGAAACGCAACCCGAAATAGACGAGCCCCAACCATCCGCCAGTCCTCAGGAGGATTTTCGGAAGACTACTATCCAGAAAAAACCAAAATAGAGATAAACCTTCAAACACAACGCCAGCTTCCTTATATTCAAATCAGAAATCCACCTCTGAAATTTTTGATAGATACTGGTGCCAACCAATCATTCATATCTCCCGAAGCCGTTGAGAAATTTTTCCATCAATCTCAGATAAATTTTGATCCTTTTGAAGTAACAAATGTGCACGCCACCTCACGAAATAATTACTCCATAACCTTACCTTGTTTTGCAGAATTTAAGGACCCGGACTATGTTAAATTTTTCATATATAAATTTCACAATTATTTTGACGGACTAATTGGACTAGACCTTCTCAGCAAATGGGAGGCAAAGATCAACCTAAAAGACCAAATTCTACATACACGAACTGCCGACAACCCCATTCAAATGTATAATTCGCGAAACGCGAACCTCTACGAAGACATTATCCCATCCCGTTCTTCCAAATTAATTAGGATCCCCATTAACGCACTAGACGGAGAAGTTTACATCGGAGAACAGTTGATCTGCAATTGTTTAATACATGAATGTGTCACAACCGTTAAAAATAATCGCGGTTACGTAGAAGTCGCAAACATGACTGACAACGACATTATATTCTCCATGGACCGCCCAGTTAGAGCCGAAATATTTAATGTTGAGTGCACAGTCACGCAACATCAGTCCCCACGTGCCAAAGAAGTTTTGACTAAATTACGAACAGATCATTTAAATCCCGAAGAAAAAGCTAATCTTGAGACATTAATTTCTAGATACTCCGACGTCTTCTATATCGAAGGCGAACCTTTAACCTTCACCAATTAAGTCAAACACAGAATTAAAACGACAGACGAAACACCAGTGTATACTAAAAGTTACAGATATCCTTTTGTACATCGCCAAGAGGTTAGTGATCAAATCTCTAAAATGCTAGACCAAGGTATCATCAGACCTTCTGACTCAGCTTGGAGCTCCCCCATCTGGGTAGTTCCTAAGAAAATGGACGCCTCAGGAAAACAGAAATGGCGCCTAGTTGTAGACTTTCGAAAACTCAACGAAAAGACCATAGACGACAAATATCCTATTCCCAACATTACTGACGTACTTGACAAGTTAGGAAAATGTCAATATTTTACCACCCTGGACCTGGCCAGTGGATTTTACCAAGTACAAATGAGCCCTGAAGACATTCCTAAAACGGCATTCAATGTTGAGCACGGACACTTCGAATTTTTGCGTATGCCGATGGGACTTAAAAATTCTCCATCGACTTTTCAACGAGTAATGGACAATGTCCTTAAAGGTCTACAGAATATCATCTGCCTGGTCTACCTTGATGATATAATTGTATTCAGTACATCCCTACAAGAGCATATTGTTAACTTAGAGAAGGTATTCGACAGACTTAGGGAATCTAACTTTAAAATCCAAATGGATAAGTCAGAATTTCTTAAGCTCGAGACTACTTACCTTGGACACATTATTTGCAGGGACGGTATTAAACCGAACCCAGACAAAATTGCAGCCATCGAAAAGTATCCCATCCCGAAAACTCCCAAAGAAATTAAACAGTTTTTAGGCCTTCTAGGATACTACCGTAAATTCATCCCTGACTTTGCCCGAATTACGAAACCCCTTACACAATGTCTCAAGAAAGGTAAAAAAATAAATTTTGACCCAGAATACGTAAACTGCTTTGAAAAGTGCAAAACCCTTCTTACAAACGATCCCATCCTCCAATACCCAGACTTTAGCAAAGACTTCAACCTTACAACTGATGCCTCGAACGTGGCCATTGGTGCCATATTATCCCAAGGACCGATAGGAGCCGATAAGCCTGTGTGCTATGCCTCCCGGACCCTGAACGACAGTGAGACAAATTACAGCACTATAGAAAAAGAATTACTTGCCATAGTTTGGGCTACCAAGTATTTTAGACCTTACCTATTTGGACGGAAATTCACAATACTGACAGACCATAAACCATTGCAGTGGATGGTAAATTTAAAAGAACCAAACTCAAGACTGACAAGATGGAGACTAAAGCTAAGCGAATATGACTTTACTGTAATGTATAAAAAAGGCAAGGCCAATACCAACGCCGACGCTCTTTCAAGAATAGAGATACACAATGATGAATGCAAATCCCTTTTTGAAGAAATTGACGATCTTAATTCTTTATTAGGCAATCCCTCTGAAATAATACCCACATTAGCAAAGTCTTCCACTGACACTGCCCACACCAGTAACGAACACCCCATATTAGAAGTACCAATCACGGACGAACCCCTTAACAAATATCATCGACAGCTATGCCTTACTATCGTAGACGACGTAAAACGAAAACCAACTATGAATAAACCCTTTGACACACACACTCGAGTTGCTATTCAATTATCTTCAAAAAACCTAGAAGAAGAAGTCACAAACGCCATTAAAGAATATGTCAACCCGAAGGTTAAGACCGGTATCCTAATAAATCCACCTCTCGCCATGTACAATATTATCCCCATCATCCAAAATAATTTTAGAAGTTCATCCATGAACCTTGTGCTAACCAAATTCGAAATTGAAAACGTTAGGGATTATCTACGTCAACAAGACATAATAGGACATTATCACAATGGGAAAACTAACCACAGGGGAATCAATGAATGCTATTTGGCCCTTTCTCGAAAATACTATTGGCCCAAAATGAAAGACCAAATAACCAAATTTATCAATGAATGTACCATCTGCGGTCAAGCCAAATATGACAGAAATCCCATTAAACCCCAACTCCACTTAGTACCACCAGCCACTAAGCCCTTTGAAATTGTCCACATAGACCTATTTACGGTGCAAAATGAAAAATATATAACATTCATCGACGTCTTCACAAAATATGGGCAGGCCTATCATTTAAGAGATGGAACCGCTGTTAGCATTTTACAGGCGCTACTCACATACTGTACCCATCACGGTGTCCCCATGACCATTGTAACTGATAACGGCACAGAATTCACCAACCAACTATTTTCAGAGTTCACTCGATTACATAAAATAAACCACCATAAGATCCTGGCACATTGCCCTAACGATAATGGCAACATTGAACGATTCCACTCCACAATTCTTGAACACCTCCGGATCCTAAAATTAGAAAGAAAAGACGAACCTATAGTTAATCTCATGCCATATGCCATAATCGCTTACAATAGTTCTATACATAGTTTCACCAAATGTAGACCCTTCGACTTGTTAACAGGACACTTTGACCCCAGAGACTGTCTTGACTTTGACTTTACACAACACTTGTTACAACAATATTCATTAACTCATAAGGAAAGAATGAAAAGAGTGTATGAAATCCTAAACAAGACAACCATGACTGACCGCACTAAAATTATAGAGAATAGAAATAAAACCCGCCAGCCAGAAATAGAATATGCACCCCAACAGCAAATTTTCATAAAAAATCCCCTTGCAGACCGTCAAAAGACTGCACCACGTTACACACAAGACACAGTGTTAGCTAACTTGCCAATTCACATCTACACTTCCAAAAAACGCGGTCCGGTGGGCAAGTCACGATTAAAACGAGTCCCTAAAACAGCTAACTTGTTACAGACTCTTACTAATGACGACAACGAGCGTGACACAACTTCTTGAAATAAAGCTCGAGAGTTTAGACGATGGACCTGGACTACTACCGTACAAACTTGGACCAATAAGACTGACAAGCCACTATCATACCTTCCTACAGTACATACGACTTGATGACATAGAAAACAAGATCGAACTATTATCAAATCAGTTACAAAACTTTCGCTATCAACTCAAGAACGACACGTACCAATTATACGAACTCCAAATAGAATATTTGACTATGAAATTAGGCAAAGTATCAAAGCAACTTAAATCTTTAGAACCCAACCGCGCTAAGAGAGGCATTGTAGATGGCCTCGGGTCGGTTATAAAAAGTATAACAGGCAATTTAGACTACCTAGATGCATTAAAATACAATGATGCCATTAAAGATTTACAAAATAATAACGCAAAACTAGCATCCGAACTCAACAACCAAATCAGTATCAGCAAAGATTGGGTTACGAGACACACAAATGTACTGGACCAGCTGGTTGATAACCAAAAGAAAATCAACGACACAATAGAAACCATCATGCAGGCAGATGCTTACCATGAAAATAGTTTAATAAAATATGCGCAATTTGCTCAACTATTAGAAATTATTACTGAAAATGTAGAGGACCTCATGAGCGAGCTGATTAGAATAGAGAATTCATTGGCATTTATTCATACTTCAACCGTGCATCATTCTATGATAGAAATAAGTATCCTAAAATCAATGTTAGATAAATTAAAACTTTTGTACAGTGAAAATCAAATTTTAAACTTAGAATTAAGACAATATTACGACATCATAAGACCAGGATCGTACTATTCTAAACAACAGATAGTTATTATATTCAAATTTCCAATAGTTTCAGTAAATATCTATGAGTTCTACAAACTTGCCATCGTCCCTAATAGAAACCAACAAGCCCTAATTCCCCCCTTTCCTTTTATAGCATTAAACGAGATGTCATTCATGTACATAGAGACAGAATGTCCGAAGTATAGCCAATGGTATCTCTGTGAAACGGACCTTAATCACCAATTTCGTAAGAAACCTGACTGTATTCAAGAGCTCATTACCAACCAAGTCATTAAAGAGACATGCCATTATACAACAGTGAGTATAGAAAAGGAAGCTATGGAGAAACTAGACGATGAACATTATGTGCTATCATTTTCACAATTTACAAAGGTCCAGCTAGTCTGCGACAGGGAAGACTTCACATCGCTTAAAGGCAGTTACCTCATTACAATTCCTGTGACATGCCACCTCAAAACCCCTGAATTAACCATCATCAATGATAACGACGAAGTTAAGGGACAGCCTCTCATACTTACACAAGTACCCTTCAACTCCACGAAGAAGGCTCTTATGTCGAGACACATCAGATTAAACAGCATAGACTTGCATGGACTACACAGCATCCAAGATAAAATCATCATGCAAACCCCGATAAGGCTCAGCGAAAGCCAATCATACAACTCTTTATACCATACTACAATACCATTGTACGGATTTATACTTGTCATAGGAGCACTCGCTATTATTCTCAAGGTACGACGTTTCTTCAATCGAACTAAGAGTCATAAGCCGGAGGAACCTGAAAATTCGGGCACCCACAGTTACGAAGACACGGATGAAATAAGAAGATTAGGAACCAAGAGAGACTTCCCAGCAACCAGTTACGAAGACACGGATGAAATAAGAAGATCAGAAACCAAGAGAGACTTCCCAGCAACATTTTCTCTCAAAGTTCTAAAATAGTTGCTGCTCTAAGGGTGGAGGAGTTACATATACCTACTCCAAGGGAAGTGCTGACGCTGCGCTTTGACCCTAACAATACAATATGAGGTAATCGGGGTCAACGATGACGCAAATTACATTACCTCACGCATTGTGTTGAACAAGAAATGCATTCCTATATCATACATCGATTAGGACATTAGGCTAATTAGTTTATAATTTAAATTGTAATTTGTCTTTATTAAATTGTTATAAGTAATTTTGGTTTTTTTTCGAGCCTCCTGCTGCCGCAATCGTAATTAGCGCGTAACTCTTTTGTTTGTAAACCGATTCGAATGAAACAAACACTAAATGTTACGGGAAGCTTGCTAAAATACATCAGTGAAAATCGCATTCAAATCGGTTAAGCCGTTTCTGAGATTAGCGTGCACAAACGCACAGACAAACAGACAAAAACTATTTTTTGACCTCGGCAGAGGACAAATTGTTCTTTTGAAAAAATATTTAATGTTCAGACACGGCTAATTTACGATTTTATTATATATATAGAATAGGTATACTTAAATGGTTTCATTATTACGGTTACAATTACATAGAGTGAGCAGGTGTATTTGCAGAACTGCTCAACGGTTGGGAAATATGAAAACACTTAGCTACTGGAGATTGACCAGCGGTGTAGTCGAGTCCATCATTATCCGATAACGTGGTGGACGCGGACGCTCATCCTCCATTTGTCTAGCTCCACTACTAAACACGCTACTCGCCGAATTATTTATTGCTAAACAATTTTCCGCAACACTGCTACCTTGGCGTTATATAAATTTAATACAAGCTTCATTAATAGCTTTCAACTTAGTAAATAATGAATACCTTCATTTTCACAGTACTTGTGCAATCTGTGCACCCGGTTTATTCAATTTAAATTGACATAGACGTGATCATTTCTACTCTTGGTAAGCCTAAGTAGGCATATACGATGACCTTTTGTGGCGCTTACAAATTGACCATGTGTTAAAATTGGAATGATCAAGACGAAGTGATCTGAAATCCGAGATTTTGTGAACGAAGTTTAAAATAAGTATAAATTATGATAAGCTTACTTTCGGTCTTCGTGATAAGTTGGAGCTGATACCGCAAGATCTATGTCATGTCATATCACATTTACTTATTGCTTGTTATTTATGTATATCTCGCATGTGTGGCCTAAATTCGGACTTACATCGGACCACAAAGTTCACCCTCTTATAATAGAGATTTACCAGAGCTCGGATTGGATTTATCACGAGGAAGAGCTGGCAACAAACCTCATAGTTGTTCATTTCAACATCAATTTATCATACAAGTAGGTATAAAATAAACAAATATTCAGCTATCAAACTCAAGAAAAACATCTGTTTTAAATCATTATACGAGTTTATCTTCAATTGAACTAGTAGGGCTTGAACATGAGAGACTAGCCTTTTCTCGCGACTCCGTCTACGTCCCTTTTTCTTAGGTATTAAAAAGTTTGGCGTTAAATTTTTCTTTTTTACTAGCTTAGCCCGCATCTTCGTATGCGTTGTATTCGGTATCATAACTTTTTGTTCGTAATGTTACGGAAAGCTTGCTACAATACATCAGTGAAAACCGCATTCAAGTCGGTTAAACCGTTTCAGAGATTAGAGTGCACAAACGCACAGACAAACAGACAAAAATTCTAAAAACTATTTTTTTGACCTCGGTATCCTTAAGTACGTGTAGAAATTGTTTTTTTTTTACGACACGGCTCGTTTACGATGTTATTATAAAAATATGTATAACCCACTTTCGCGTTTATAGTATTAGTTAGAAATTATTGATTTTCGGAAAGATTCGACATAAAGCCAACTTGTGTATTATTGTGTTATATCAATGAAAATCGCCCATATTAATAAATAAATGAAGTGTCCTCGGTGTACTTCAAGGCTCACTTGACGGTAGGTGGCTACCGTCGCCTATAACACAAGCAATGCCACAGCTGCTACAAGAGCGCTACCGATAAGGATAAGGGATTGGATAGGAAAATGGACTCTGGCATCCCTTATTCACTCACCGAACACAACAGCACACGTGCTGGTATTTTACGGTGGTCTTTTGTAAGGTGGTGGTTACTGCCGCCAGTCGAGCTGCCCTAATGACTGCGAAACGCAGTGTGCCTTACCACTTCATGTTCACGATTTCTGAAAGAATGCCTATTGCTTAATTTATAAGGTTCGAATAGCTGTCTCAATGCTGTAACACAGAATACTTTTGGCAGTTCTTAAATAAATTCAAATGTGCTATTCCATTAGATGTCTGCTATCGCTTATCGCTTGCAGTCGCGCGTCGTCGTCTCTGCCAATCGGATGTTTGAAATGGTAAAAATTGCACTACGCAGACGGGTGTGCAGCGTGTGACGTGGATTTGTAATTTTGACAGTTCCCCTGCATTACGTGCATACGTGCATATCAGGAGCCCCACAACACTTGAGCCGGATCTAGGTTAAACGAAACTGGAGGTGTGCGCCGCTGGCGAACTAGAAATGCACCTTGTACCTATTTCGCATTCAGGGTTGACACAACGCAACGTTTGGGATTCGTGAGACGCGGACAGGCGGAAAATAATAAAAAAAGGAAATATAAATAAAAATAGTCTGTGGTAAAAATAAACAAAATATTTATTTGAAATGCAAAATTTGAAATGATTCTCTCGATCTCACCGTATGCGCCGTGCATTAGATTGGAAGCCAAGTGATAGGTATAAAAAAAAAACCCTGAAACGGATACGTACTTGACTAATATACATTCGTATTCAATCATTCTTGGAAATTTAATACGTGGGTTCCGTTCAGTTCAAAATTTAATCAATAGTTACAACCTAGTAGGTATTTGGTGAAAAGTAAAAAAATAATGGACACCCACGGAATTATTCAAATGTATAAACTTTATTTTTATAGGACTTCACTGAAAAAAAAAACGAAAATATTCCAACAATATAAGAAACTCTTATAATATTGAAAGTACTTTTCATCACGCCTTTTTACTGTAATTTAAACGCAACAGAGTTAATATTGAGGGTAGTAAAATGTAAAATTGCCAGTGAACTTAAGTAGGAAAAATTATATATAATGTTTCTCATGTGGAAGATGAATATAAAAGACGAGACGAATAACCGATGATATGGAAGAAATTAAAATAAAAGAAGGAGATTATTTTAGATTATATGTATATTTAGATTTAGGTTTTTAATATAATGAATAATAGTATGCTTTAATTAAATGTGACTTTTATTTCCTTTTAAACATATTTAATTATCATTTCGGGTGTGAAATACCCATACAAGACCAATATACAAACAATGCAATACCCACTTTTAAAAAACTTTATAAACTTGTAACTACAGTAGGTTTGGTTTATCTACCGTTTAATAAATGTGACAACCCTAATGTCGGAACTGTGCGCCGATGGAGCGAACTTTGGGTATCGTTGACGGAACAAGTTGCTGCATCACCGACACTTGAGCTCAACTAATCCATCTAACACAATATTGTAATTTGCATAATTCCAATATTATATCATATTATCATTACGATATATAATTACTGTAATATATTTACTGAACGTTTTTTAATAGTAAACCATAAATATGTACATCCCAAGGCATCTGACAGCACTCAGCCTAACTCAATGTATGTTTGTGTCAATAGTATACCCAAATTTTAACGTACACTAATATTATAAGGAAAGATTTTTTTTTGTATGTTTGTTTGTAAAGGATAAACCAAAAACTAGTTAACCGATTTTAAAAATTCTTTCACCTTTAAAAAGTTACATTATCAGCAAGTAACGTAGGCTGTATTTTATTTAAAATAAAATTAAAGGTAATTATCTCGCGAACAACCAAATCTACTCAAGGTATAAGGGCCTTGAGTCGATTTTGTCTTATTAAAATTGATTTTACTAAAAATTTACATTAAATTTATTAAAGCAAATATATTAGCAATTTCAGCTTTAATGAGATATCATCATTATCAATATCCACTCATTATTTCGTAAATCAATTATGTTCAATTATAAGGCGTTTTACAAATGAAACAAAAACTGGTCAAAAAAACTTTAAAAAATTACTTATACCCTCCCAGCCCTAATTAGAGCGTGAAATTGTTTCATCGTCTGCATTATTAATTTTTGTGTTAATTTCTGGATTTCTGGTTCGAATTATTAAATTCGTTTGAGCTCGTTCCACAAATGCCAGATTAGATGCCAAATCTGGACTGAGTGCAGGCCAATCCATTATACGTACTTCGACTTCTTCAAGAAATTGCTGAGTGATACGCGACATGTGACATCTTCACCGGTGAAGTCTTCACCGACAAACCGAGGGTATGGAACAACGTGAACCAGAAGAATGTCTGTGATGTAACGATCTGCCATCAGGCTCCCGTAGACTTGGAAACGAACTTGGATTTTCCCTCCGAAGGATATTTGCCCACATCATGCACGAAACGCCGCCACATGCAACCGTTTCAGAGAAACAGTATTAGGCAAATCCTTCGTCCACACGCCTTTGGATCCAGTCTCTTCTGTCACTATCATGCAGGCACATTCTGCACTCGTCAAAGAACAAAATCGACCGAGATGCTCTCGAGCAAACTTTAGGAGCGCTTGTCGGTAGCGCTTGTCGCAATCAAATTATAGGGCTCGTCGTAGGCCTTTTTGAACTTAGATTAGTTTCCTTCAAGCGTCTTCTTACTGTCCACTGGCTAACAGACATCTCTCGATACGTCTTATTTCTAGCTGCACGTCAACACCAGTTAGTTGCCGATTACGCAACGAGGTTGTGAAAATGAAAGTACACCGCTGGGGGCTAGTTTTCAGTCTCCTGTTGAAGGCTTATAGTCTATTGAAAAGGTCTGTAGGTATATAGCAGACTGGCTCAGTTGGGCGTCGACTCTTCGCCGAGTCTTTATAGCAACAGCGCAACAACTTGAGCAGCGTTATCAGGCATGGTATCCATGGTTCATGAAAATAATTAATTTAACGTACGAAGATAGGTTCCAGTCAACTGATAGGCAACTGATTATCAATTGATAAGGTTAACGGGTGTCATGGGCTTTTATATGGGTGGAAGGTTTTGACGAGCCCGTTGGATGAGTGGTTAGGGTCCTTGCCTTAACGCTCTGTTCTAGGGTTCCCGGGTTCGATTCACGGCTGGGTCAACTTTGAAAAATGAACTTTTCAAAATTGACTCTGGTCTGGATTTGAAAAAGTAGCGGTAGGGCACACTGCGTTTCGCAGTCATTTGGGCAGCCCGCCTGGCGGCAGTGACCACCCCCTTACAGAAGACCACCGTGAAATAACAGCATATACGTGCTGTTGTGTTTCGGTGAGTGAGTAAGGGATGCCAGAGCCCATTTCCTTATCCCCTCCTAATCCCTTATCCTTAATCCTACTGTAGTCGGCAGCGCACTTGCAGCACCTGTAGCGTTGCTTGTGTTATAGGCGACGGTAGCCACCTACCATCAAGTGGACCGTCAGCCTGTCTGTCGACATAACATAAAAAAAAAAAAAAAAAAAAAAAAAAAAAAAAAAAAAACCTACGTGTTTTAAATAGTACCTAGTACTCATCGTTACTTGCTAAAAACTATTATAATAATTAGGTCACAATAACCGTTTTTGTAGTCAATCAATTATCAAATTAGTCAATCAAAACATGAGTAGAATCGAAATTTTTTCATTAACCCTAATTATGATAGTTTCATAATCAAGGTTGATTATGTACATGTAAATTCCTCTTTGAATTATTCGTTGAAAAGTTACGATGGGAATAAAAATGCTAAAAGTAAAAAAATGCCACGGTGCGAGCGAATAGTCCTACGCTTAGTCCATTACTTAGTTATTTACAATATTAGGTCGGTACGGCGGTAATGAATCTGTGTCGTCTCTGGTGAGTTTTAAACAGAAGTATGTAAACATTAGTTGAGATAATTGTGTACCAACCGTCAACAAATTATACTAAAGTAATGTGTTTGTGTAAACGAGAACGTATCGTCTGAAGACGACGCGTTGTACTGTTCACTAATAGTAATTTAACTGTGATACATACAGGACAATTGGTTAGCAAACTATCTAATCTATCTCTTATCCATAACCATGTAATTTGTTAAATTTTTATTGTACTTATGCTACTTTTTAAAGAAAATATTGTATAGGTTATTGAAGGAACATAATAGCCTATTATGTTTCTAAAGCCTCCAACGAATAAACTTATCTTGGTCGTAATTTATTTATTAGGAGTGTACTTACTAGAAGACCTCTATGACGAGCCAGTTGGATGAGTGGTTGAGGTACTTGCCTTAACGCTTTATTCTAGGGTTCCCGAGTTCGATTCCCGGCAGGATTAATTTTGGAAAACGAACTTTTCAAATTTGGCTTTGGTCTAGATCTGGAAAGTAGTGGCAGGGCACACTGCGTTTCGCAGTTATTTGAGCAACCGGTCTTTGAGCGTGTTTCGGTGAGTTTGTAAGGGATGCCAGAGCCAATTTTCCTATCCAGTCGCTTATCCTTAATCCTACTGTAGTCGGCAGCGCACTTGTAGCAATTGTGGCGTTGCTTGTTTTTTTTTAATATATATATTTATTTTGAGTGACTTTTTCTGTACACATATTTTTTAATATCTTCATATTTAAATCTTTATACAAATGTAAGTTTTATTTTGTTAAGGCCGCTTTAATTAAACAAATGATCTTAATTTAAATTAATTACGCAAAGCCACAACAAGTACGAATCGCGAAAGACCAAAACCAAATTCCATTGTTGCATTTGACAGTATTAATTTAAGTGCACACTGGCTTGTAAAAGCCTCGCGGTACTCATTTTTAGGTATATTCATGGAAATATACAGGGGGCGTCCCACAACTTTGCCACATAGGGAAATTACCTTACATACTGTAGATAGACAATTTTACTAAAAGAAGACTTCATTTTTATTTTAAAAACAATAGGAACTGCATTCACAGTCTGAACCGGGAATCGAACCCGCTAAATGTGAAAAAAAATTGTAATTTTACTGTACCGATCGAAAGACTATAAGTACACCTTAGAGAAATCATTGTCTTCTAGCTCGGTGTTTTATTCGACTCCAAATATAGTTAAAATGTAGGTGAGACTGTTTTCACTTTTTGAGCTTTATTTTGAAATATCTATTTCTATTTCAAAAATGTACCTTATAAACCTTCATGACGTTCTTAGCCTTCATGACGTGTCAGAAATCTACACTTCAATAAATATATATCAATCGCATACTTCCTGGTATAGACTTTTTAAGCTTAAAAGGAAGCTTCAGCCTATTATATACTATTATGATTTATTGATTACTATTATAATTTATAGTTATACTGTCGCCGATATTGGTATCTAGAGGCGATGAGTTTGATGAAAAGAATAAAGCTAGAACTCGTATGCATAGCGTAGCAGAAGACGGGCGCGTCATCCATCCTAGGTTAAAAATTCTATTACGCGAGCACTATAAACATTTCCTCATAAGCGCCCCACCTGCCTCCCGGGAAATAAAAGTTTTACTATTTGAAGCCGACTTTAATATGGGAAATTGATCCTGCATCTTAGAGATATTGCACTTTATTGGCGTAGGAATAAAATTGTTCATTTAACTTCCATTGGGTTCTTTGCGGTACTTATCTGACCAATCTGCGAGTTGAACGCCTGTTATGAGAATAATTAACGATCTCAGCTTATGGCCTGTCTGTTTGTTGTTTTGAGTGTCTCTTATGTCTTTAATTTTAATAAAATAGATTTTAAGCAAATATAACATGTTTTATTTGTCAAATTGTAGGTTTTATACTTAGTAATAACATTGATAAATACACAGGTCAAAAACTATTTTTTTTTTCACATTGTCAGTGGACCAGCAAGCACTCTGTGCAATGCCTGGAAATTGCATACATTTAGGTAAAGTATGTAATGGACAATAATATACATAATATTTTATACATTAGCTAAACACTTTAGGTATCTACACATTACCTAGGATCATATAGAACATCTGAATTATATAAATTGCCGGTAACATATACATATCTATTTAATAACTTTAAACGAGTCATTCTTGTACAGAAATTTATTTCACGTATCTCTTAAACGGCTGAAACGATTTGGATGAAATTTGTATTGAGAGAAGGTTTTGTTTTTTGCTTCTACCTATATACTAGAAAACTTCCCTGTATGTAGCTTCGACATGGAATCAATGTCGCTCTGGAGCGACAGATGGAGGACTGAGACGACCTGCCTTTCAAAGCTATTATCTCTTTCGCCACTCGGAGCTCTTGCACCTTCCCGTGATTTATAATTCAGCTGCCAACATTACGCCACATTATGCCGTATTAGGGCATGATTTATTGGGGCACAACTGACTCAAGGCGATATAAAGAAGGCACTTATCTCTCGGACGCGCCGGCCGCTTTTTAATTTCAAGTATAATCTCTATGATATTCTCTATGAAACTTCGGTGCTTAAGAATATTAAAAATTTATTTATTTATTTATTATTACATGGCCTCCAACGAGGCAGGCACCGAAAAAAACATACAGCAAGGGACAGAAAAAAAATAACATGGCTGATGCCGCCGCAATTATAGGAGGCACAGCCTACGCCAATAAAAGTCAAAGTAGCATTCCGGCAATGAATTTAGAAAAATATATATATATATCAAAAAATTATCAAAAAAATTATCAAAAATAAAAATTATACATAGAAATATAATTAAATTGGAAATTTGGAATAAATGTCAAAAAAAAAATAGTGTCAAAAAAAAACTAATGATCGAGTCTTTTAATTTTGAAAAATGCGTCGTTAAAAAGGGCAACATCGTGACTCAGGGAGTTGGCAACATCCATAATACGATTTAATGGGGAAAAACGGCCCAAGTTGGTTCTGAAATAATTTAGTCGAAATGGTGTGTATCTGCCCGGTCTGGGCGCTCGACTAGGAACCCCAAAGTTTATACGCGACAAGAGCTCGGGCGAATCAACTCTGCCTCTCAGCAGTTTGCAGAAAAACAAAACATCGAGCATAAGCCTCCGGGACTGCAGTGAATCAACATTGAAGTGATTCATTCTGACTGGGTAGCTAGAAAGGGCCTTAGCTAGACCACACCCGTAAGACAAATGCCAAAGGAATCGCTTTTGCACTGACTCTAGGCGTTTGATGTAAACGTTATAATATGAATTCCATATAACTGAGCAGTATTCCAGACCAGAGCGTACGTAAGCATTATAAAGAGCTATCGATGTGGATGGGTTTTTGAACTCCTTGCAACTTCTAATAATAAAACCAAGGGACCTGAACGCTTTTTTCACAATATTATCAATATGGACATTACAGCGAAGTTTTGAATCTATCATAACTCCAAGATCCCTTGCAGAAGCCATGCTCTGCAAGTAAGTGTCATCAAAGTGGTAGGTCTGTCCCGGTGGGAATCTCCCCCTAGAAAAATGCAGATGGAAGCATTTATCAATGTTTAGTGAAATATCATTAAACCGACACCAGTCTGCTAGTCTATTGAGATCCTCCTGTAGTCTCGCACTATCATCTGGAGAAGTTACGTCAGCGAAAATCTAAGTTCATCGGCGAAGAGCAAATACTGCGAATGTCGGAAACAGGATTTGATGTCATTAATAAAACATTGAAAAATAGAGGGCCAAGGTGAGATCCTTGGGGTACACCCGAGTGCACTGCAAAGGAGTCAGATAGATAACCCTTGAGAACCACTCTCGATACCCTACCATCCAGATATGACCGACACCAACTCAAGACATTGCCAGAAACACCAAATCGTTTAAGTTTACGTAACAATACATGGTGTTGAACCCTGTCGAACGCTTTGGCGAAATCTGTATATATGGCGTCAAACTGGTCGTCGAGAATCCACCGAACTACTTACCCTATCGATAAAAGAGCAAAGATTTGTAGATGTCGAGCGACCCCTCATAAAACCATGCTGACAGGAAGAGAACAACTGCCCAAAGTGACTGTTAAAAAGTGGGTAAAGAAGTCTTT
Organism: Bembecia ichneumoniformis; assembly: GCA_910589475.2. Lineage (NCBI taxonomy): Eukaryota > Metazoa > Arthropoda > Insecta > Lepidoptera > Sesiidae > Bembecia > Bembecia ichneumoniformis. The sequence goes on along the minus strand of OU342537.1, from coordinate 382,454 downwards.
TGAACACCTTAGCAAAGACCGGCAAGATTGCTATGGGCCTATAATTTTTCACCTCGGCCCTATCACCGGCCTTATAAAGGGGGAGTATAAATGCCTCTTTCCAAATAGAGGGAAAGACTCCTTCGTTTATGGATGCATTGAAGATTATTGACAGAGGCAAACCCAAGGCACCAGCACATCTGACAGCAAACATTGAAGGCTCGGCGGCCTCCTTTTGGAGCATTACTGCCTCACAGGAGACCGCGGCCTTCCAGTTGTCCTCATTCATCATCATAGCCGCGACTACTGCTGCCGGGGACAAATCTCGCCCGATCTGATCGACCAAGACTCTGCGCTCGGACGCCCAAGCAGCGCAGTCCTCCAGCGTATGCTGTGGGAGTCACGGTCGGAAGCGCAATGATGGCATTGTGCCGTCTCTTCCAGTCCGATAGGGTAAGTAGAACCTGACTCCAAATTTATGAGCAAATTTTGAGCTGTTTGGCAAAATTATACGGAAAATTTTTGAGTTTGGTAACTGGCCAGTTAAATTTCCTTAGTGACCGCACTAAGGAAATTTAAGTGGCCATACCATTGACATGTCTATTATCAATACTTCCTACGTGATATCAGATTAACAATACTATAGATATATCCCTAACTGCCGCACTGGTATGACCTAGTGTGGACGGTTAGGAAATAGTATTCTTAATTACCGCACTAGTATGATAGTTACCCTGCAGTCATTAAAAAAAATAAGGAAATTTTATTGATTTAAATTAATGTTGAAGATCGAGTTAATGGAGTGCACAAATCAATGTTCACAGGTTGAAGTAATATATGATTAATTTAAGTTTAGTTTTGTTACGTCATAGTTATGCTTCTATTTCGTGCGCGTGAGACTATAGTGCGGTCAACGAAAGAATGCGATCTTGACGTCTGTCAGTTGGTCATAACTTGACTGGGATATTCTTAACTGACCCAATAAAAAAGTAACCTAAATTTCATTACCTAACTACTTGTTTGTCTGGATTCTAATTTCTGAATGTAACTAAAGTAATAAAGAAAATAAAAATACGATTTGGCAGTCATTTGGGCAGCCCGTCTAGCGGCAGTAACCACCCCCTTACAGAAGACCACCGTGAAATAACAGCACGTGTGCTGTTGTGTTTCGGTGAGTGAGTAAGGGACGCCAGAGCCCATTTCCCTATCCACTCCTAATCCCTTATCCTTAATCCTACTGCAATCGGCAGCGCACTTGCAGCAGCTTTGACGTTGCTTGTGTTATTCGGCGACGGTAGCCACCTACCATCAAGTGGACCGTCTGCCTGTCTGCCGACCTTAACATTAAAAAAAAAGATAATAATAATCAGAAATATGTATTTACTGAAAAATACAACAATATCTTGAAAGAGTTGCGACTGGCAAACAAACAAATTTAATTCGATTACGATTCACTTGAGGTACTGTCTTCGTCATCATCGCCCTACATGTTTAATTATATCATTATAAATTCGATCAGTTTTCGAAAATAAGACTTAGTTTTTCGACGCCCTTGCCCATTCATCTTTTGTGAGTCAAATAAGTATAAAAATAGTTATTCTTATTACGCTACTTGCCTTCGCTCGTTTGGTTTGGGCGCCGTTTTATAATATTATTAAATTAACTTTATAATGTTACTTTTACCTGCTATTTTTGACACAAAAGCATGGCAAAAAAAGCATTTTTTTTCACATCTTAAATTCAACGCCACTGCAAAGTTATGTCGTCCGTTCGATCACGACCTGTCAGGATCGCATTCTATCGCTGACGGCACTATAGTTTCCATATAATTGACTTATGAGTTATCGTATATCGACGCGAGACGCATTTCCGTAGCTCAGCATTTGTGCTCACAAATGCTGAGCTACGGAAAAATGTACAGTGAGACTGTAAACCCATACTAACTTTACCATTGGGTTAACTTTACCATTACCCCTACCTTATACTTCATGCCAGAAAAAGCGGTTTAGTCGTGGAAGGCTAGCAAACAGGAAATAAATTAAAAACAACATTTTTGGAGTTAACTTTAACATATTGACTATTTTAAAAATTAAGTGGGGGTGAGGTTGGAGTTGACGGTGCGCTGCACGGCGGACATGCCGTCGACGAAGCGCGTGCGGAACAGCACGTTAGCGTTGTTGAACATGCCGTCCTTGAGCGAGACGACGATGAACTGGGAACGGCGGAAGTGCGTGCGCAGCATGCGGCCGATGTTCTGCGTGTGCGATAGGTCGAGCGCCGCGTCCACCTCGTCCAGCACGTACAGCGGGGCCGGCTTGAACAGCAACATAGCCAGCACCAGCGACAACGCCACCAGCGATCGCTGCCCGCCTGACAACTCGCTCAGCGACTCCTTCCACGCGCCGTTGAAGCCCACGCGCACCTCCAACCCCTCCAGCACGCTGGCGCCCGCCGGTGGCCGCAGCCGCGCCGTCGCGCCCGGCAGCAGCGTGCTGAAGATAGACGCGAAGTCGGCGTTTACGCGCTCGCACGCCGCCAACAGCGCCGTGCGCTTCTTCTCGTCCAGCTCCACCATCACCTGCATCAGCGCCGCCTTGTCCGCCTCCACCTTGCTCTTCTTGCGCACCACGTCTTGGTACTGCTCCTCCTCCTGGCCCAACAGAGCGTGAGCGCGCGCGTTCAACCCGCGCGCCAGGCGCTCCTTGCGCTCGCGCAGCTGCGCCACGCGCGCGGCCGCCTGCTGCGCCCCTCGCGCCTCCCAGTCGAAGGCGCCCCCCGGCTGCCCGAAGTAAGCGCGTTCCTCTTTTAGCCACGAGTGCTCCCGCTCGAGAGCGCAGGTGCGCTCACCGCACGCCTCCGCCTCCTCGCACAGCTCCTGCGCCCTCAGCTCCAACTCCTTCAACTGCAGCTGCGCGTCGGCCTCGGCGCTCGCCAGCCGCTCCTTGGTGCTCAACAGCCGTTGCACCTCCTTGCTCTGACTGGCCAGCTCCGCCTTCTGCTTCTTTATTAGCGACTGCACCTCTTTCACGCTCTCCTGCACATCATTATCCACTTTAAGGCAATCTTCTGTATGGGCTGCCGAATTAATGACTGAAACGCAGTGTGCACTGCGCCATTAGGAGTTCGATACTTACGGCAGCTTTGGCGACCGCACCCTCGGCGTCCTCCTGAGCCCGCTGCAAGTCACCGGCCGCCGCCTCGGCGTCGTGCAGCTGCCGTTTCCCGTTGGCCACCGCCTGCTCCAGCTCGCCCACCTCCAGTTTCAATGTCTCGTACTCTTGCTCGCGCTGCTTCCAGCTGCCGTGCAGTGCTGCATCTCTCTTTGCCTTCATCAGCTCCTCTTCGGCCTTCTTGAATTCCCTGCGAATCATCATTTATCCACATTAAAACACAATTCTAATGTATACCATATACTAAATCAATATCAATATTAACAATACGCCAGTCAACCCAATAGAGATTAGCAATTTTTAAAGGAGCAACAGAAAAAATCCCCAATGGAAATAGCACCTTCCCACTAATAAAGGTCCTCTGATGCAAACTCAAGGAATATTGCAATGCTCAGTACCTGCTCAGTTCGTGATAGCTAGGTTATTTTCCTAGCTCATATTGATTAATTTTTCTTTTAGAAGATATGTTCATCATACTCCACAATTTCATTACCTAATCTCCCGGCTTGGCTTGTGGCAATGGTATATCTCGGTGTTAATACATTCAAAGTTACAACAGAGATGGTGTTTGTAGTTTTTTTGATGCGCTTGTCTAGTAGCTGGAGGGAGGAGGTCAGACTTCCCGACGGTGACCGCTGACTGGATTGTGTTGGTTTAGATATTTTTTTATGCTTCAGACTTCTGCTGTATTTTATCTACTATTTTTTTGTAAGTGTCTCCTTCTGAGTTACTTTTATGCACTGAAGTAACTCCCAAACATTGCTCTTGGTCTCTTTGGCAGACCCCAATGGTGAAAAACTTTCATCTGGATGATTCTTTTGATGTTGGTGACATTATTATTATTTATTTATTTATTTATTTAAAGAAAGAAAACTGCAATACAAATAAACATAAAAAATACGAAGCGAAAAATAGTTACGATACCACAGTCTTAACATTTCTCTGAGATATAAATGGTATAAAGCTTGTAAATGCTTGGCGTGTGTCTATTTGATGTAGGATTTTGTTCAAAATAAATATATTCTAATCAATGTAATTACTGTAATGATGACACCGATAATGATGTAATAGAGACGGTCATCAAACACCATATTTGTGAATTTCCACTCTATGGATTCAATACTGTATTTATAGATATCATCAAAAGGCTTCCAAATGGATATCACAACTTCTAAGAGATCTCACAAAGGCCTGATAAATAGTCACTACACGAAATACAAAACCTAACTTTTGATACAATTGGTTTGTTACAGTTTGCACATGAAGATCAAATAATAATCTCTGTAGGTATGTCATAAACTCGAGTCTGATTGGAACGTGAATAGCTGTAAAACTGTAAACCCTGCACTTAGCAAGTGATCAATGTAAGGTTTCTCCCTTCAAAAACACATTATCAAACAACTTCAGTATGATATACCTCTCCCTGTGACCCTTGAGGTCGGCGAGCTGAAGCTGGAGGCGCTTGACGGACGCAGTAGCGGTTTCCTTCGTTAGCTCGTCTTGCTTGGCCGCCGCGGCCAATTCGGCTATACGCGCACGCAATCGCTCCATCTCGGCGTGCTGCTGCGCGGGCGCAGTGGCCCCCATGCGCGCTTCGGCCACCTCGAGTTCGGCGCGCAACGCGTCGCACTTGCGCTGCAGTGCGGCGACGGAGCCAGCTGCGCGCTGCGCCGCCTCCAGCTCATCGGACAGCTGCCGGAGACGGGCCTCGTCCCGCTGCAGCGCCGATTCGGCCTCGGAGCGCTTTCGCAGCGCTAACAGCACGCCACCGCCGGGCGCGGGCGCACCGCCCGACAGAGTGCCGGCCGGGTCGAACACGTCGCCGTCCAAGGTGACGCAACGGCGGCGCACGCGCGGGTGGAAGCACACGCGTCGCGCCGTGTCCAGATCGGCGCACACCAGCGTCCCGCCCCACACCCAGGCGGCGGCCGGGCGCACTCGTGCCTCGCACTGCACCAGATCCAGCGCCAGCTGCACGCGCTCAGCGCCGCCGCCCACCCGCTGCGCCTGCGCCACCACATCGCGCGGGATCTCGTGCGCGCTGATCTTGTTCAGCGGGATGATGGTGGTGCGCGTCTGCAAGTTGCCGCGCTGCAACAGCAGTTTGCTCGTCACCTCCGTGTCCACCACTACGTTGTACAGCTTACCTCCGGCGGCCGTCTCCAACGCCGTGCAGTACTTGGGGTCCTTCACCGTTATCAGTTTGCTCACAGTGCCTGAAGTTATAAAGGCGTCTTTGAAATCCAACTTTGAGAGCAATGAAATAAAAACATTTACATCCATCCTAAGAGGAGGAGTTCAGTCGATGGGAGCCATTGTTAGGGCAGCTACTAAGTTTTGAAACATAATTAAAAAGAATGCTTCAATAATCACTTCATTATATTTCAGAATACTCAAAAATGTTCTGTGTCTGTGGTCTAAGGAGATTGCTAAATATGTGTTCTGTGAAGAATACGCCCTCATATTATACGCATTAGTTTAAAATACAAAAAAGGCGTGAATGCTTCAGAACCGTGTCTGGACACTGATCCATACATTAAACTAAACGGTTCAGCTCTAAATAAAGTTGTAATTTTTATACAATCTTGGACACTGGGCAACCTCTCCTACCTGAAAGACGATGCAAAGCGCAGGGCGCTGTCTCTCAGGGTTAATATGATTACTTGCAGGTTATTCTCTTGCCATTCGAGGGATGTCAAAGGGGCTCAAGTGCCCCATAGAGCAATACTCTTGCACACTTTTGCTTAATCAGGGTTCTGATATTATAGTCTGTGGAGCTAATCTGTACTTTGACCATGATCTTTTCTGTATGTTCTTGTTAAAGTAATGTAACACTTATCAGCCAAGGGCATTCTTTAAAAAACGTTTTAATTTCATGATCTTATAATAATCGTATTTGAGAATACTATTCAGGTTTCCTTTAATACCTTGATAAGGTTTTTTACTCCATCTCGTGCTGTCGATTAACAGTACAAATAGTAGAGATATGATTATTGAACTTCATACATACAAATATTAAGAGATTTCCTGACTGCCTCGTTTTCATCAGAATTTGTTACGCATTTAAATTTATTGCACAAGGGTAAAAAGGGAAGGAACATAAAATAATGATCGGGGAGGCGAAACAATAGCACGTTCTAACCTGAGACTCGCGAGGCGTCGAAGTTGGGAGCGGGAGGCGAGTAGCGGAAGTCGCAGCGTGCCAGCTGCGCCCCAGCGCGCTCGACCGCGTCTCGCTGCGAGCGGACGGACGACTGCAGCGCGCGCAGTTCCGCTTGCAATTCGCCCGGCTCTCGGCCGCCGGGCGCGGCGCGGGCCAGCTCCGCCTCCAACGCCTTCAGCTCGCCGCGTCGCCCTTCCACGGCGCGCCGGTCTTTTTCGAACTGCGCGCCGAGCGACGCAAACTCGTGCTCCAGCTCGCGCAGCCGCTTTGCGCAGTGATCCCGCTCCATGGCGCCGCGGGCGATGCCCGTTGCCGCCGCCGCCGCCTGATGCTGGGCTGCCATCAGCTGCGCGCGCAGCGACCCGCCGCCTTCCTCCTCGCCCTCCTCACCCTCCAGGCCGGAGCTGACCGCGAGGAAGCGACGCTGAGCGGCGTCGAGCGCCGCTTCGCTGGCGACGCTCGCGGCGCGCTGCTCGGCGAACTGCGCGTCGGCGAGTTGCAGCCGCTCGACCGCAGCGGCGAGTGCGCCCTCATCGTCGGCTGCGGCGCGCTGCAGCAGCCGCGCACGCTTCTGGTGCGTGCCTAAGGCGTCTCGGGCCGCCCGTAACTCCGCCGCCGCCCTCGCCTCGACGCTCTCCGCCTCCTGCAACCGCACCTCCAGCTCCTTCACGGCCCCGCCGCTCTCCTGGTCCATTTTCTTCCTCATCTCGTCAATCTGCCTGTCCAGCCTCTTCGTGTCCTTCCTCTTCTCTTCTATCTCGCTCTTCTTACTTTCGATGTCAGCCCGCACCTGCGCCACCTTCTCTGTCGCCTCCTTTGCGCTTTTCTCTGCGGTCACGTACCTATAGTACAAAATTATACATCAGATCTCTTAATGTCAATAGTGTGTTCTACCGTCTCTACAATGGCGAGTTATTCCAATTAATGCCTATCTCAAACTTTTACCACCGCACTGCGCGCCATAGATGCGAAGTTCATCCGCATTACTTGGATAAAGTGCCGCTGCGCACAGTTCGGATGAGTAGAAACTTTATCCCACGGACGCGCGATCTTTGGAACAGTCTCCCTTCTAAGGTGTTTCCATCTAGCTACAATATGGGCTTCTTCAAGTGTACGATCCATATCGTACATTAAGCAGTTTTGGGGTTTTTAAGGAGTCGGCGTTTGGGACGCGCTCGCGTAATTATTTAGTTTTTTTATTAAAATCAGTTCGCATCGATCAATCAAGGCGATCGCGCGTGCTCGCACACTCGGCTCATTTCATCATACCGATAAATCAAGTATCATTAAATCAAGTTAATCAAGTAAAAGGTGTAGTCAATCAAGGACGCTACATCAAGCGAGCAGTAAATAAATTCCTGCAAGGTCGGCAGCGCACACGTACCCCCCCCCCTGGTGTTGCTTGTGTCCATAGGCGACGGTATCAACCTACCATCAAGTGGACCTTCAGCCTGTCTACCACCTTTAATAATATAAAAAAACAAGGATAGGCAAGTACCTAGTCGAGTTCTGTCACATGTTTATTATAAAATATTTGAGTTATGTTTGTTTTTATACTAGCCATTTATATACCAAAATGAACTTACTAAAACATGGATTGTTGTGCTATTTAAGCTTATTCAAATTGACCCCCGTGATTTTCAACCTTTAACCTGCGCGGCCAGTCGTCTACAGCAGCACAAACGAGGTCCATATCAATATCGGCAGCCGCTTTGATCAAGGATGCCTTGAGTGACTCCAAATCAGAATAAGTTTTGAGCAGGTCTTTTCTTCCGAGTGCCATATTTTATAATCAAAGGGATTTAAGTGTGGACTGCAGAAGAGCCAGGATGAAGTCAATTTCACGCGCCTCCAGCCAGCTTTGAGTTCTTTTCGTTCTATAAGCTGACGCAGAATCTTGTTAGAATACCCAGTGTCTGTTATTGAACATGGTATGAGAAAGAGGTTACACAAAGTTTGTAAGGACTGTATGTTGATTGATACATAACTGCATTAGTTTGTACGCCTTTTTCACAAAAATATACCTCAGTTAATTTCAATTTGAACCTCAAAAAATTTACTCCAATATGAACCTCCCAGCCAACTCCAAAATGGCCTCGCTGGACACGCGAAATGCGGCCGCTCTCTTCGTCACTGTTGTGGGCGTACACCTTATCATTTTATTTATTGTAACTCTCCTCCACAGTAAAAAATTTATTATCTGAAAAGAGAATTTCAAGGTACTTTTTTCCAGCGTACCGCTTCAACAAAATGGTTATGTTAACCCCATCGAAGGGCCTTCTGTTGATTCATGCCTTCACAACTTTTATCACTGCTGAGTCTTAACAGTGCGAGGACGACCACTTCTTTTTCTGTCTTCTAAACTTGTATCTTCATTTTATTGCTTGATAGAACGATGCTTGAATCTTTTGGTTATATTCAAATTTTTCAGTAATTCGAAAATCTGATTTGGCGCATAATTCGAATTTAAAAAATATTTTTTGAACAACATTCTAAATTCAAAAGTTTTGATTATGTGACAGAACTTATTACCTTATACGTTGACATCTATGGTAACCGAAGCAATACACATAATTTTTCTACCCACATAATTTTAATAACCTGTATCTGAGACAGTATAACACGTCATTCGTTAAAGGCTTATATCGTTTTTAATTCCTAAAATTCATCATCCAAGAAGTCTCCTCTCCAAAAATAATTACCGCAAGTCTAATAAGAAAATCAACGCCTAGCTCAAACAGGTATATTATATAAAAAGCATTTTAGTAGTTATTTACTTATTATAAAACCCGCAGCACTTTTACTTTGGACAAAACAAATAATAAAATAACCTAGTTACACGATTTTATATCATTTTACGGTAAACTATAAAGATAGTTTAGAATAGATACTTTAAAAAATGATGTGGGGGCAAGTGTAAGCGTTTGCAATCCCTTTTTATTTGAATTTATCAAAAGGGGGTTGTAGCTATTGTGCACCAATCGAACAGGTGATATACCCAGTTTTACTTTTAAAATAAAACAACTGAGCACCTGTTTAAACATTTCAACCTACACCTAGCATCATCTACATCCATAACTTACAAACACTTCATTTCAACATAGTGTACCATCATAGTACATTCATTCCAGAGACTAAGGAGAGAAACTGAGAACATTGCAATGATCCATCAACATTATACATTTCAAAGGATCTCACCTCCACGCCACGTGAAGCCTGGTGAGGTTCTCCAGTTCCCTGGTGACCTTCTGGTACTCCTGGTACTGAGATCTCTCGTCGTGCAGCCTCTGTAGCTTCGGCGCTATGTCCTCTTTTATTATCTAAATTACCGCAGGTTAATATAATAAAAATTCAATTATTTAGGAACAATACATGATTTGAGATAAGAGGAGTGATGTGTAGGCTTACACGTACATCATTAAGCTCCAGCAGTTTGGCATCTTTCTTCTCTATAGTCTTTTGTGCCGCTTGTTTCTTGGTTTCATACATCCTTGTGCCGGCAGCCTCTTCCACCATTGACAAGATCTAACAAATTCATTATTCGCATTAAACTTCCATCTTGTTCAAATCTTTTTTAATACGCATTAGAAAATACATAATCTCTACAAGTGACAGGCAACATCAATAATTTTTTTTTTATGTTAAGGTTGGCAGACAGGCTGACGGTCCACTTGATGGTAGGTGGCTACCATCCCTTATAACACAAGCAACGCCACCGCTGCCGCAAGTGCGCTGCCAACTACAGTAGGATTAAGGATAAGGGATTGGGTAGGAAAATGGGCTCTGGCATTCCTTACTCACTCACCGAAACACAACAGCACACGTGCTGTTATTTCACGGTGGTCATCTGTAAGGGGGTGGTTACTCAAAGTTGACCCTGCTGGAAATCTAATCCGGGAACCCTAGAGTAGAGCATTAAGGCAAGCACCGTAACCACTCATCCAACGGGCTCAATTCAATTTCAATTTCAAATCTTTAGTCAAAAAGAGATTGTAAGGAGTAGTATAGCGTAGTAAATTACCTTGATGTCATAAATTCTACGATTTATTTTAAAGAGGTTTATTTATTTATTTATTTATTATTAGCGACCCGCCCCCGTAATATACCCTAAAACATTCCCCATTTATCCCTCTTTCCATTAGCGAAAACCGAATTAAAATCGGTCTACCCGTTCACGCGTGATGCCGTGACCAGGAGAAATGGGGATTCATTTTTATATATAAGATTATGGATAGCCAATGTAATAGTGTACATATAAAGCTCAAAACAAAATGCATAACATGCATAACATGTTATAACTACTGGTTTGTTATACCAGTAGTATAACAAACAAAATCATAGTATTTTTTACTTTAAGCAAATCTGAACATTTTTAATAGACTTATTAGACAACTTTGCTCTTATTATACAATATTCTGTAAGTTTCTTGTGTATACTTGCAGTATTTTTTATGTTTAAGTATGCTTTTACCCATAAATTTAACTGATTTTTTAAGACACAAAAACTATTTAAAAACTTCAGAATCTATGTAAATATTGTTCCTCAAATTTTCTTAGAGTTACCATTCAAGTGTCAATGTAATGTCAATAGGAATATGGAAGTATGCTACCTCAGGTGGCTTCATGTTGAGCACTTTAGTTATCCTGCCCTGCATGATGAGGAAGTGAGGATTGTTGACGTTCAGCTGAACAGAACAAAACAGGTCGCTCACCCGTTTGTTCTGAACATTCACACCATTTATGAGATATCTATTCTTACCACCTATCACTACCTGAAATCATTAAGGGGATGTTAATACCTCTTGCTCACCATACTAAATCAATCTTATGTTATATTAATTATCTTGTCTACCTCACTTGCCAAGGAGATGGCTTGAATCCTAAAGAAAAATAGTATTTACCTGTCTGGTGACAGTTATCTCTTCATGGTTTTCATAACCCATGGGACATTGGTCTTTATCGCGATTGTCAAAAGTGATACTAACAGTGGCCTTCGTAATGCCGGCCTGACCGTGTTTGTATATGAGCTCCTGCAAGCTGCCGGCCCGCACCTACGGTCAAAACACACTTTTCAGAATACGGAAAAAACATTCAACAAACACAATATTAGGGAATATACACTCACATTAGATAAATTCGTGATTCCCAACACAAAACATATTGAATCTAATATGTTAGATTTCCCAGTACCGTTCAAGCCGGTGATAGCGTTGAATTCAGGATCAAATCCAGTAATTTCCACTCTGTTTCCGTATGATTTAAAACCGTCTAACACAATCGACTTGATGTACATTTTCTCATTTATATGTATCTAAGAAAACATTTACTCGACACTCAAAAAAATACGAAATTCTCTTAAAACTAAATAAGCGCGGGCGACAAAGACAAACACGAAAATCCGTTCCAATTCCGTCCATCAAAACAAAATAACAGAGCAAACAGTTAAACCGTTGCAAATTTGAAATTAGAACAGACTACTTTTATTACATACAGTCCATTCCAAAGATAATTGTATTAGTGTATAGATGGAACAATAAAAATTGAAGATTCCTTCGATACTCGATACCCGTCTTTCTAATGGCTGCATGTCGTATGTTAAAAAGAGATAACAATAGCCGAATATGACGTCTTAAAACGCTGCGCGCCATAAAAGAGGGAACGTCATATTTGTTTATATCATGCTGGTTAACAAGTCCGTTTAGCTTTATGTGATTTAAAATACTTAAAAATCTGAAAGTGTAATTTCATAAATCTGTTGCTTGCCAAGAATGGCTTGTACTGTTCCCGTTTGTCCAAGTAGAGTGGGTGTTTTGAAGGAGAATAATGGAAACATATCATTTCACCGGTAAGTCGCACAGCTCGCACTCATTAATTTTGGTGTTTTGTAAACAAATTTTTATAATTGTTTACTAAAAATGAATCGTTGCACATGCATACACAGCTCTAAGGTTGATTTATTTAAAGAAAAGCTGGTGTTTATAACTAAAATTTACAAAAACCAAAGTTAATCGGAATATTTGACATTTGTCTTGCTTTATAGTGCTGTAGTCTGATCTTGATAAGTTTATCGATATCGATAACTAATTTATTTTTAGTAGAGTGTTGACAATTTCTAGCATTCACTGCAGGTTGAAAGTAATTTTTATCAATTTATAACAGATTTCCCACCGACATCGATTTAAAAAAAACGTGGACAAAAAAATGTAAGAAAAGCCGACGATTGGAGAGCTTCGCAATATACCTACAAGAATATGCTCGATGAACTTTGAAGATTCTTGCTTTCGCCAAGGATATCAGCGTAAAATTCTACACTCGTATGCAGTGCCGACAATATTCCCAAAATTACCACCATCGTGTAAACCAGTAAGTAATATCTATAAGTTATAAAGAAGTTATGCTTCAATCTATGAAAATTATGAAAATCTTTTGAATCATTAATAACCAAAAACTATTTCTTTTCAGAAATTACCCAGAAAAAGAAAACTTACTAATAAATACGTTGATACCCAAGCGTCAACATTAACTGCAAGTCTTTAAATTAAAATGTTGACGAATCACAGATGAATGATATCACAGATTAAAATGAAACGATATCACAGATTATCCAATCTGTGTAATCTGTGATATCGTTTCTAAAAATAAAACTTTAAGATTATCGAGTTTTTTTTCTCTCGTAATAAAAACCTACTCCCGTTCTACCCCTTAAGGATGGATTCTAAATATTTCTACTCAAAAAATAACTATTCTTTTGAAATATTTTGGTGAAATAAATGCGAGAGGTTGCATACAATCTCATACAACCGATTAGCAATGCGGCGAGTACCAGTACGCACCCACATTTTATTTATATTGAATAACCAAACAGTACACCGAAACGCATTTAGCCATACTTTTTATCCGTCATATATTTAAAATCTATATCAACGATATCTAGTTATCAATAAAAATGCACAGCACTATTATACGCTATAACTTTAGCTTGCATTGTATAGTCAAAATGGAGACATTCACTCAACTTCGACCCGACAGATTATATATGTATGTCTCTTTCAATCTTATGACAATTTGAAGGTGTTAGAAAGAATAAAATATTGCTGCATTTTGTGATCCATCTATAGGTACAGACTAATTCAAAATCTTTGGTCCATTCATTATGCGTTCATAATGACGATATAAGAAAGTTATTTCCAGAGACATGGTACCTAATAAGTCTCTGGTTATTTCACGTTTGTCCCTTCCTTTACTTGTTGTTTTATTTTAAGTTAAAGGTATCTTAATGGATTGTAATTTAAACTCACTGGTAATCTATTATTAAATTTTTTAACAATATTTTGCAAAATACATAGTCATGACCTAATATTTCCGACATTTTATGAACGAGAAATGTTTTTTAATAATTATAATATGTATAGGCGGGATAGGACAGCTGATGACAGTCGTCGGCGGAGGTCACAAAACTGCTCATAAAACCGAAACTTACATTATGGAATTACATTAGATTTTATAATATCGTGACATTTAATAAAACGATAGGGAACCAATAGAAATATAAATTAATAATTAAATTCATGATTATATTAAGGAAATATAATGTTCATTAATATATGAACCAACTTCGAGACGGAAATCGTTGAATTCAGCTCGGATGTTCTTGAGTATAGGCCCGGGACGTGGCAAACGCGGCGTAACATGTCCGCCCACAGGGTAGACAGACGACCTGTAGCTCTAGTATGAGTTTCGATAGTTGATTCAAGTGACACGACGAATGCAGTAAGCGAGCGAACGCCATTCGTATAGTCGGATTTAATATACCTACCACGAGTCATCCTGTAGTTAACTACAGTCACTACGGTCAACTCGATAGAGTATGTAGTATAATGGCATCCGTGCGCGCTTCACACCCATTCATCGTCTCTTTCTAACGTTACACGAAAGACAAAGACGACCGCGGATTTACGAGCCGAGCCGACGAGACAAAGACGGAAATTAACGAGCGCACAATACAATAAATAACTCATAGGAATTATAGAAGTTTAAAGTTTTGAATTTGTTGGTTTAAACGTCTACAAGTACGTTTGTTTGAGGTTTGTTGAGTTAACATCTACAAGTAAGTTTGTTTGTGATTGTGACTGCATGATTATTAAAATTTTGGAATAAATTTTGGAAAAATATTTAATATGCTTAGAACTAGCACCACACAGTTCATCTTAATGGTAGAATATATAGAGAGGTAAGTTTAAACTTAGTTTATGTTGAAAAGTTATTGCATTATTCGTATAATCACAAAGGCAAAAAAATAAAATGTTCACCATTGAAATGTGGACGCCTATTTCCTTAATTTCCAACGCTATTTAAAATAATTTCTAGCACTTCAATGATAATAACTACAATATAGAGAATATTAAAAGTGAATATCGTCTATATTTGCAATAGATTTAGCTTTCTCACGTTGAAAACATAGGTGAGTGCCGCAACTACAGTGAGCGCCGTACTCTCGACAGCGTCTGTCGAGTTTGTGACTCGTGGTACCGAATTTGTACAGCAAAAGTGCAACACGTTACTCGCTAGCGACTGCGGTTTCGATAGATTTTTTACTTGTGCAACTCATACTACCGATTTTAGTTCTTTGAGTGACCGCTAGAGGCGATGTAGGATTTTCCATATAAATTTTTTACGCTCTCGCTAGCGAGTGCGGTCATCGTAAACTCATGCTAGAGCTACTGTAGCACTACCATGAGTTGCTATCGAAATATTCCATTACTTTACGTTAGTCGATAGCGAGTAAACGAGCATCGAATAGTATTCAATATAAGTCGCACCATGAGTCTCGCTAAAGTTTACTTTACTCGCTAACGTTAACTCGATTGTTTATGTAGTATTCTATCGTCATGTTGGTATACGCTGCGTATGTGTCTAGCTTCACACTTAATAAAGCTATCTCTTTTTAACTACACTTGAAAGACAGAGAAGGATATATTGTGATGGTTACGTCATACGGTTACTGTCACTCAATCAGTCAGTCGGTATTTAAATTTTACGAAATATTTTTGCTTACGTTTAATGTAATTAAGTTTATAATAACACGATATGCTTAGAATTAGTGCCACACAATTCAACTTGATGGTGGAGTATATGAAGAGGTAAGTTTAAACTTAAGTTTATTTTGTAAAGTTGTTGCGAATTCGCATAATCACAAAGTACAACAAAATGAGCACAAAACTCACATTCCATTGCTAAAATAAAAATATTTGCCATTGAAATTATAATAAGTGGAAAAATGAATGCCCTTTCAATAATTACTAACCTATCTGCAACCCTCTTAAAAATCTAATAGTTGTAATGTTTTCTCATGTGATTTTAGGTATGGAAAAATATAAGAATGTAAAATACTTATGTATTGTTAAGAAATTCTCTAATTGAAATAATTTCTAATCTATATTTATTGAATATTATACTTTCAATTGTGAGTTGTATAACAGATTATTTATGCAGCAATGGGACAAATATATAAAAATATAACCAAATATTTGTTATTTGCAACAGGTTTTACAATAAAAGTCCGAGTGTGTCTTACACTTTTACTACAAGATAATGTGCTGTATTTCATTGCATTCACTAGTTTCATAGTTGACATAGAAATTTCATTGTGTGAATGAAGTGTTTTAATTTTTCTTACAGCTGAAGATTACAACAGACAGGGAACCAGCTCTGAGACGTTGCTGAGAGGTGGGCAGTCTGCCGAACTTGGAGAAGATGAACCTCTTGTCAGCCACGTCTGAGGTACCTGTCCAGCCAGTTACTCCGAATATACGACCAACCCTTTTATTATTTGTTATGTTAGTTAATTAAGAATTTAACTAGTTACTTGTTACAAAAATGTTTGTTACGGAAATAAAAAAATTCTGATTTGAAATTTACAAAAATATATTTAATTCTACATAGGTTAATATAAAAGAAACGTAACACCTTGTGTATGTTCTATGCATGTTCTATGGTCATAACCATGGTTTAATAAATAAAATAAATAATACTTTTACAATTCCTTGGTTTTATTTACAATTGTATTTTGTACATATTAGAATGAATTATACTTCTTGGAATTATTATTCCAAGAAGTACATTTAAATTTTATGTACTGTGTATTTTGCTTGAAAATCGTCAAAGTTAGAAGATGTCCAAAACCACAAATTAATCACATATTTTAGCTAATTAAGTAGGCAAAACCTATAACCTATCTACCACATAAAAATTAGATGCACTAAAACTTCTCATATCCGCCTTAAAACATCTTTTGAAAATTTTGTGTAGGTATACTCTCTAATTCGGCCGTTTCTACAACTACCACATCAAAATATATTCTATTTAATAAATAAGGCATTATTTAAAAAATAGATAAGTAAGCACTTCATCGATAATAACACGAATATAGAGTATATAAAAATATATTCACGAGTTTTCACGCTTCATTATGCTAGTGAGGGACGTAACCGCTATAGTTACGGTATTTCTCGAGAGCGTCTGTCGATTTTCTGACTCATGGTACCGATTTGTATAGCAAATGCTGCAACACGTTACTCGCTAGCGACTACGGTTTCGATAGGTTTTTTACTTTGCAAGTTGTGCAACTCATACTACCGAATTTAGTTCTTTGAGTGACCGGTAGAGGCGCTGTACATTTTTCCATACAAATGTTTTACGCACTCGCTAGCGAGTTCTGTCATTATAAACTCATGGTAGTGCTACTGATAAGGGCCGCAGGTGGACGGTGGATCCAGACTGCTTCTGATCTTTTCTTTTGAAAAAATAGGGGAAGGCCTTTGTCAAGCAATGGAAGTCGTTCCAGTTCATCCCAGGCGGTTCAAGTCTCGGCTGCGTGCTGGCCTCTCCATACGTGTGATAGAGACATCTTCAAAGTAGTCAAACACTATCCGAGCTGTAGGGGCGGCCGTTATCTTGCATAAAGATAGCGTTCTTGCATATGCTTACTATAAATGGGCCAACATATTAATTTCTCGGAGAACTTGTATTAGTACCTACATTGGATTATTATAGCTTTATAAATATGTACCTACATATAAAAATGTACCTACATATAAATTCATGTGATGCATCCTCCGTGAATATAACTGGCATGAATACGAATCTGTTTTTGAATATTTAAAATGGAACGAGCAAGTTGACAAGAAAAGGAAAAGAAAACAGCAGAGATAAGAGACGAAAACAGGCATTGAGACTGGCGAGACTGCGAGGATCAAAGAAGCCTACAGAAAAATCAAGGTCTTTTAATTCACTTTGATGACCAAAGTTATACATCTGTAGAGAAAAGAATTTGACCGGCTGGTAATAAATATTAAATCTATTTAAATATATAGCCAGTATTTAAGTTCAAAAACATTAACAGTTTTTACGTGATTGAGTAACAAACATGCATACAAACTTTTGCATTTGTAATATTAATTAGGATATTTGTCTTCAATTACTTATTTTATTATTAAATGAAAAGCAAAAAAAATTAATGGGTCAACTTTGAAATATACCTTATCAATTCATTCAAAGTAATTGGATTCCAAGTTTTTTATATTACTGGCGCACTCCATTATAATACAGTGGGCCAATCCAGGGGCCCTCCAGGGGTTTACGCACAGTAGAGTAGTTCCCCCTCCTCTATTCTCCATGATTCTTGATGTTCTATACATGGAAGTATTATATTCTATATGAAACGGCTCGCACGCTATGGTGGTGCTGGTTTACCGTTTGGTTAGAAGGGGAGGAGGCAGAGATAGAAATATTTATAACGATCTTTTAAATGTTCACACTATATTTACTTAATCCACTAACACTAGTTTTATTACACTTATCTTAATACATTTATGGTTTATTACACTTATAATTGTATGGTCTTTTGGTATGGTATGATATGGTATGTGAGTACGCGCCTAACACTGGTGGTCAATTGCTTAGCGTAGTGTGGTCGCTATGGTAGTCGATCGCGCACTGGTGTTCAAGCGTGCATTTAAATGGCCGCAAATTATAAAATGCAAGAAAGGCATAAAAATGGTAGCGCGACGCTGTTCGGTTGCGTAGCTCCGAACACTATATTATCAATAAATAGCACAGAACACTATATGTTCACGTATAATGTTGTTAATGTTGGATTATGTGGTCATAGATAAGTATGTGTATATTATTCTGTGGTTGTTATTATAAATAACCACAAATTATAACCTTTTACCTTATAATCGCTCCCGCTAATTTTCGTGTTTTTTTCTTTTATTATTTTAAATTAATTTTGTTTTACGGATTAATTTGATTTTTTGTCTCAATTTTAGATTAAGTTAATACTACTCAATTCAATTAATCCGCTGTCTCGTAGTGTGCAAAAAACATTATTATTAATAAGCGATTTTTAGTTCATTTATCTCATATCATTTCTCAATAATTCTCTACGAATTGTGACCCTTCATTACAATTTTCCTTTCTACAATGGATCATAATAGTTCAGGTGGAATAAGGAGTCCATTTTCTCCTCGTGTAAGACAATCAATATCCGGTCGTAGACCAATTGGTCTTTCAAATATTAGCCAAAGGTAAGCATAAGTGAATATATTATATGTTTGTGAATGTTTCGAAATAACTGTTATAAAGCTAAGTACAATTCTTCTCAACAGTAAATTGGTTCAGTCACAAGTAAGCCAGGGCGATGTAGTTTACAAAACACCTCTGACAACAATTGAATCCTTTGGGTCACCTTTACCTGTTATGGTTACAGAAACACTTGCTTTCGGTAAGTATATGCTATTTGCCACTAACACCTATTCCAAATATTATTACTCATTCACTCTCTTCATACACAAACTACTCAAAGAATATTTTCATCAAATGGCTATACAATACAATAATACAATACAATACAACTACAATAACAGGCAATTGATACAATGAAATTATAAAACATCATCATCTCACCCATCCACTGCTGGACATAGAAGGTCCGAAGCAGCCTGTATCCATCATTGACTCGTGATTCCTGAATGCTGACCATCCGAGCTGGATTTGATGATTGCCTCCTCAAAAAATTATAAATAACCGGGATATGTTTTTAAAAGAGAATTCATTTATGTCACTTTTTTCAGTAAGTTATTAGTCAAGTCAAGTTACTAAATGGCAGAAATGTACCTTGAGAAAACAGATTGCTCTCATTGAAATTCTTCCAAAAAAGATTTGCAAAGACATGGGATACCATCCCCTAAGGTAACTTTTGTATGGCATGTTATCCATACAAGAGTCCATTTATTTACAAAATTAATTTTTATTACAAATCACAAATTATTTTTATATTTTTTTTTACAGAACACAATGTAATTGTAGTTTAGTTGGTCTGGTTTATAATTATAAGCTTTATGATTAATGTGAACATTTTCAAGATCGACAGATGGTTCACTTGATGGTACATGGCTACTGCCACTTATAACGTCAGGCTTTAAAAAGAACTAAAAACAGAATTTTACGAACAACGTAGTAAAACTGTGTGTGTAGGCTGGCTATAACTCAATTTTTATTGAAAATAGTGATTTCCAAATTTTTTATTTTTTGAAGACTGGTCTTCTACACCCTTTCACTATGCAGTTCTTCATTTTAATTTAATATACATCAAGCTCAACACGCTGATGTTCTTTTAATCTTTTCAACTTAATATTATTGAAAAGGAACTAATATCAACATACCGGTGCAAATCAGACATAATCAACACTACTTTATTTATTTATTTATTTATTTTCTAAAGGTACACCAACAGCACAAACAAAAGAAGTTTATAATAGGAATAGGTAACACAAGGCAATTTTAAGGCATACACAAATAAACTACAAACTAAAAATTGAGACGATCGATAATACACGCATAGCAACACGCAAATTCTATACAAAAAAAAAGGACATGAAAATGAAAATTAAACAATGAACAACTGAAATCAAGAACAAAGAATAATAAACTAATTTATCCATATTTAAATAACAAAAATAAAATAAAATACTAATAAAAGGAAGAACCGCTCAGCAGAACAGTATAGCTGTCAATTTACGTTTAGCTTCAGCCGATTTACAGTTAAATATATCAATATCAGTATCAGTATCAATACCCAGCCTGCTGAACAACATGCTTAGGTTCCTGCTAGCCCGCCAAACAAAGTTATTCTCTCTATAATTAGATGAAGCAAATGGAATTGAAATTGGGTTAAATGACCTAACAGATCTAGTTGGTACATTGAAATTTATCAACGAGAGGATATCAGAGCAGTCCACGCGACCATTAATAACATTAATAAAAAAGGAAATCTGTTTTACAGCAATCACTACAGGCCTATCAGTTTATTATGTACAATTTATGCCATCCCATCATTTTAAGCCCAATAGCACCAAAAATTGATAGAAACCAACCAATAGAAAAGGCGCAGGCTAGACATGTGTAGTTCTGGATCGTAATAGCTCTGAGAACTATGTCTGCAGTTGGAACTGCATCGGCCCAATCCGAACGATCTATCTAAATAGGTTCGTAGTTCCTGTCGTTCCATCTCCGGACCGACCGAGCGAAGGCAGAACACCAAGTATCGAGTCGGTGCGGTGTAAGCAAGAGAGTTGTAGGCTATTTGTTCTCCTATAAGGAACTGCTTAGATAGTTCTGCGGACACGTTTAAGGTACTAGTTCCACAATGCAAATGAACCATTCCAGGTTCAATCCAATAGAGGACATGACTACTCGGCCACACTACTCTACTATAGACCAATGAGGTACATACTCTGGAAGAGATAATAGAAAAGTTTAAAGAGTCCAACAAACCACTCTACATAGCATTTGTGGATTATTTCAAAGCCTTTGACAGTATAACGCACGACAGCATATGGAAAGCTTTGAGAATAAATAACAAAAAGTACATAAACATACATAACAAAAAATACATAAAGAATTTATTTATATATTCTAAAAGTGTGAGTAGGGTAAAATTAGAAAGACATGGAGAGAGTTCACAATCTGAAGAGGAGTAAGGCAAGGAGACTTCCTCTCTCCTGAACTGTTCATAGCTGTTTTAGACAACATATTCAAAAAAATAGATTGGAAAAATTATGGATATTGGATAGAAGGCTAACACACATTTAAGATTAGCAGACGACATAGCTCTTTTTGATGAATCTGCCACAGATCTAGAAAAGATGTTACAAAGCAATCTAAATAGTAAAAAAGATGGTCTAAATATGAATGCCTCCAATACTAAAATTGGGGCTTTTGGACAGGGGGCCAAACAGAGTCACCAAATACAAGTAGTTTATTAATGTTAAATAGGTTAATGTTATTAATGTTTAAAATGTATGGAAAATAAAGCTTATCTTATAATAATATTATAATAAAAATTTATTCACAGTTTTCAAAAATAAATAAAATTTTTTTTAGGTAAAAACAGCAAAATGATGATTGATTTTGAAAATAGTAGAAAACTTGAATAATTGGTGCTATTCCACCTGAACAAAAGATATGAAAATTAATTAAAGGGTAACAGTATGAAGAGAAAACTTTGTTTCAATTTTCAGCTAGTGGAGAAGTGACAGTCCGATTGTCTTCGTGCGGTTGGTGCTGGTTAGTGGCGGGTCGTAAAGTGTTAGCTTGGTCTTGGGAACCAATCGCTCAGAGCGGAGCGACCTCCACGACGGCCACTTCACCCGCTGCCTCGAGAGAATTAACTCTACCTCAGACAGACTTAGCGCACAAAGCCGACTTGGTGGTGTTATTTTATGAAGATGGAGCTCAGGTAACCAGTGTCTTAATGAATATTGAATACCAATATGATTAACTTATCATTTCCGTCATAAATAATTTTCATAATAATTTTATAAAAATGTATACTAGGGGCACACTGAAATGATCAGCATTATAAATAACGAAAACCAGTGCGAGTTGAACTCGCGTGAAGAGGGTTCCGTATGATGTTACCTATCCGCACAATATTTACCATGTTATTTTAATATTATGCACTTCTTATATGTTTTCCTATAATCTATAAGTAGAAAACTAATTTCTGTATTTTTTTCAAAATTTTAGGTTCAGTAGTTCCGGAGGTAGGAGGGGGATGGTCGGACAGAAGGACACACGAGTGATCCTATAAGGGTTCCATTTTTTTATTTGGACGTACGGAACCCTAAACACTATTATTTTTGCGAAGTATTCCCCTTGCAATCAAAGAATTCAGTCTTTCGAAGCAGTAATTCCACTCTGAACTAGGAGTTGCCAAAATGGTCAATTAGTAGGCTTCCATAGTGACTGCTGGGTCTTTAAACTGCTAACCACGCAATAAATCTAGTTTCGATCCTAAACCACCGAGCGACCTATAAAATCGAAACTACTTAGAATATTTAAATGAAACCAAAACATATGTAAGCTCCACTATAAAAGTTTGTGATTTTGCATACCCAGTGGTATTCCTCACAGACCAAATATATTTTATTAAATTATACAAACATATGTTCTGAAACAGTCTAATGTTATTTCAAATAAATGATTTTTTTTTTCAGTTTTCTATTTGATACTAAGATGAAATTATTTTTACATAATATAATATTAGGTTGGGGAAAAAGTTTCTTCACATTTTATATGAAAATTCAAGACATTTTTTTTTAAAGTTTATTTACATTTAATTACAGTATATAATGATGTGCCATTTTGTTCGATGACTTTTTGTAGGTAGTGACATGATCTCTTTGCTGTAGAAATTATGGGACTTCTGATCCAAAAAAACGCTACAAGTAGTTTTGGCAGTCCTCTCCTGACAATGCCTAAAGAATTCTGAAAAGACCAAAACATGTGGAAATCTGAAATTGCTAGGTCAAGGCTAGGTATATGGCGGATGTATTAACACCTCCCAGATCCGAATCGATGGTTCTGGCCAGCAGTAAAAACTCATAATGAACAATGCCCTTTCAATCCTACCATACACACAGCATCACCTTATTGCGAGCTAACCAGGTTTTGGCCACAGTCTGTGAAGCCTGATTGACCTTTGACCATGACCTTTTTCGCACGTTCATGTATCTATGTGTCACCAGTTATCAATCTCTTCAAAAACGGTTCGTTTCATTACGAATCGCAAATGAGTACACGATTCGTAAGGTTTCTTTCATTGAGCTCGTGTGGCACCCAAATATCGAGCTTTTTTGTATACCCAGCTTTTTTCAAAAGGCTCAAAACTGTTTTGTGGTCAAGTCCCAGTTCTGCAGCTATGTCGTAACTACTGATATGCCGATCTTGCTCCACTTTTTCAAAAATGGCGTCCATTTTATCCGTAACAGGGCGACCAGAGCGAGGTGCAACTTTGACATCAAAATTCACGGATTGAAAACACAAGACTTAAGCCAACTTTGTGCTACTCTTTCTGACACTGCATTAGGTCCATAAACGCATTTTTTCCTTTTTTGTAATAAAAATTTCAAATGTATCAAATTTCTTCATTAGATTCACTCATTTTGACAGAAAGAAAAACAAATTAAAAATAGTTGGAAACAACATTTTACTAATTTCTTTGAAATGTAACCTTTTTAATGTCATCAAAACCAGCCAGATATAAATAGTACAGCCAAAGATATTTTAATACAAGTTTATACATCTAAATGCGAAAAGACTTTTTCTCTGATTTAATATATATAATATATGCGTTCAGGAATACCATGTATATGACGGGGTGGACATTTCCAATTTTATAGATGCCGTCTTGCATTGGCGTGTCTCCCGAGGGTACGGTTCGTTACTGGCCGTCGGTGGGTCAGGAAGGAGTGTACGTGGACGTATCGGCGGAGCTGGCCGGCCAGGAGTGCGACAGACTCGGGGAGCCCAGCGGAGCCGGTCTCGTGCTCGCCACCACCACCTGCACCGTCGTCATCTTGAACCCGACCGTCGTCGGTGAGCATTGAGGCGGCTCGGAAGCGCAGAGTCCCTACTAGCGCGATGCTTCTTCAATTGTAGTTCTTTACAGACGGGCGCGCGACGGTCACGTGTCGTACGCTGCGGCCGCCCAGCGGATGGTTGGGCTTGGGCGGTATCGGTCGGCGAGTCTCGTTGCTGTTCTTCGGCTCTATGCCGGCGCACGCAGACACCGTAAGAATATTTTCGAACTTCTAGTGTTGGAAATGGGACGGATGACATCGATTGTGGAATTTTTTTGCAGAAATTAGTGGGCGTGGTGGTAGTGGACGAGGGCGGCGACGAGGAGGCGGAACAGTGCGTGGCGCTGGTGGCCGGGGGTCCAGTGCTGCAGCTGTGGCGCGGCCCCGAGCTGCACGAGCACAACCTGCGACGCGCGCTGCTGGACGCGCACGCGCACCACCGCACGCCGCTGCCGCCGCAGGGTGATCCGGGAAGTCTGGAGTTGGCGGCGCTGGACGTGCGGCGCGGAGGACCGCGCGAGCTTCTGCTGCTACTGGCCGCGGCCAACGCAACGCGCTCGCTCGAAGTGCGGTATAGCGTGGCGCGCATCTGCGTAGCGGACGCGGCGCGGCCACGTGTTTTGAGCGTGTTGGGGGTGCGCGCGCCCGGCGCGGTACCCTCCGAACCGCCGCCGCGGCTAGTGCCGCTGACGCCGGTGGCGTACGCGCTGTTCGCGCCGCGCTTCGTCGCTGTGGCGGCCGAAGGAGGCGACCGCTGCGAGTTGCTGGACGTGGCTGCCGAGGGCGACCGAGTACTGGGCGCCGCGCCTTACGGTGCCCGCGCGTTGCTCTTCACGCGGCGCCACGGCGTCCTAGCGCTCAGGTCCGCGGTAGTCGCCGCACCCGCGCCTACCGCCTCCCCGGCTGCCGCCCCGCCTGCGTCGCCTTGTCCCTCCGACGTGTACGACGGCAACCTCACCCTATACGAGATCGACCCCCACCAGATGAGCGCCGTGAGCGCCGACGCGTGCGGCAAGCTGAAAACGGCGTTCTTGTTCCACGTGCGGCGCTCGCCCGGTGCGGCGGCGCGGCTACTGGCGGAGCTGGCTCCGCGCGCGCCGGTGCCTGGTGACGTGGACGCGCCGCTGGACCGCACGGTGCTGCGAGTTGCACAGGAGCTGCTGGACGACGTTCCGGCCGGCGATCCCCGGTGGCGGGCGCGCGGCCAGTCCGGGCCGCACACGCGCATCGCGCTCGGCAGCTCCACGTCGCTGCAGGTGGCGGCGCAGCTGCGCGACAAGCGGCGCGCCTTCGCCTTGTACGTGGAATTCCTGCGCGCCGCCGAGCTGTGGCCGCGGCTAGGGCTGCTGTCGCGCGACTCGGCCGGCGGCTGCGTTAGCACCCAGGCCGCGTTGGGCCAGCTGGCCGAGCAGCTGGCCGCCGCGCAGGCGCTGCGGGCGCTTCACGAAGGCCCCGACGAGCCGCTGCTCGATGCTGCCGTCTCGCAGGTATTTATTTCATTGAAGCTTCCAAAACTCACTGCTACACTTTAAAGGTAGCAAACAAGATACTTTATTTATTGGCAATGTTCTATACGACTACTAATTGAGAGACCATTTGTAATAACGTTTGCAATTATGTGTAGAAAAGTATAATTCAAAATTCGACTTTGGGTTGAAGCCATTCCAATTGATATTCCAATTGACTTTGCACGGATAAACCAAGGGATCATTCATGGTGGTATTTTTGGGCGCATTTGTGCACCTAATAAGTGCTCGGTTATGTCGCAAACGTAATACAGTGACTTTTGATTATACACTTCTTGGTCACTTGTTTAGTAGGCAATTGTCTGTATGTGATCTCGGTGTTACCTTTGATAGCAAACTCATTTTCGACTCACATGTTGATAAATTACTTCAAAAAGCTTTCCAAGCTCTTATGATGAGGAACTCCAAAAACTTTAAAAACATAAAAATCTTAAAAATATATTGAACCTACGTTTGCTGTTGAGTTGGATCATCATCCAATATCTCCTGCGATTGCTCGTCTTCGCACTTTTGTGGTCCACCAGAGCGCTCACTGTCTTTCACCTTAAAATCACCATTTTTAAATTGTCAAAATCATGTTTCGCACGTTCTGATCGATGAATCATGTTTCGCGTTTAGCGCGTAAAAATTAACCGAATGTTTCGGCTAAAAGTCGCGTAGTAGAATGTAGGTTATCTCGGCCGGTATCCATATGAGTTGTGGGTTTCCGGGATGATGGCCCAAGTCTGTTGGAAATTCTTCCAAACGTTTCGTCAACAACTGCGGTTGACATCCTCAGTGGTGTAGTCCGTGTTATCCTCAGTGGTGTAGCGAGACAGACTGACTGACTGACTGACAGTCAGTCTCGCTCGAGAAGTCGAAAAGTGCAGAAGTGAAGTGCAGTGTTGTGATGTACTTTTTCTTATAACACGGACTACACCACTGAGGATGTCAACCGCAGTTGTTGACGAAACGTTTGGAAGTATTTCCAACAGACCTGGGCCGTCATCCCGGAAACCCACAACTCATATAAAAGTCGCGAATTATATGTTCTGTGAGAACGAACTATGGCCCACTGATTTAGGAGTTCAAAGATGTACTGACGTATGATACACTTTTATATGTATGTATTATATAATCAGGACTATAACTTAATTGAGTGATTTGGTGTCTTTCAGAGAGAGATAGGGCAGGCGCCTGAATCTTCTCTCCAGAACGTCTTCCTTTTGTTGTTAGTCCTGCAGACTGTTAATTCTTGTCGTCACTTATTATCTTCTATATATTTAAAATGGATGCGTATATTATGTTTCCTATGGACTTTAAAACCGCTCAACCGATTTTGATGAAACTTTCTGGCAATGTTCATATTAGCCCAGTGATCCTGTGAAGTTTAGTAGCGATCGAATAAGGAAAAGCTAGTGTATGGTAAAGAATAGGAGGAACAACTGACAAATTGTTTTCTATGCGAAACGGTAGAATGAGTAATATAATGCCCACATCTTGCATCAAGCGGGTCCCGTTTTACGATAACTCCTAAGATATTAATTTAAATTCTATGGTGTTGTAGCGTCCTTGATTGACTACACCTTTTACTTGATTAACTTGATTTAATGATACTTAATTTATGGGTATGATGAAATGAGCCGAGTGTGCGAGCACGCGCGATCGCCTTGATAGATCGATGCGAACTGATTTTAATAAAACAACTAAATAATTACGCGAGCGCGTCCCAAACGCCGACTCCTTAAAAACCCCAAAACTGCTTAATGTACGATATGGATCGTACATGCTCCCACACCGAAAAGTAGAGAAGTTAGTAGTGATGAGATGATACAAGGTGATACCATTTTGTCCTTAACCTACACTTGTTAGTAAGTAAAGTAGGTACAAATTGATGATTTACAAAGAATTAAACTTAACACTATCGTCATCGATTACATATACAGAACGAAAGGTCGGTGACGTGCCTTTGTTTTGATTAGGTACGTTAGAACACGACACCCGTTTAAAGTCTTGCAGTTGGTTGCACAGACCACTAGAACCTAGATTAACATAACTCAAATGACGCGGAACCTTTTTAACGCACTTGTCACTTTCACTGCACACACACTGATTGTCAATCACCGCCGTGGAGGAGGAGGGCGGCTGCCGCCTCGCCACCTCCAGGGTGGGCGGCGCCGCCCGCCCCACGCGCTGCGCCACCTGCTCGTTCGCCGCCCGCGCCGACCGCCTGCGCCAGATCCTGCGCGCACCCCAGATACCTGCTCCAACAGCAGCCACGATAACGATGACGTATGTTGCCGCATAGTGATGAATGTCGTGGCTGCTGACGCTGTCGTGCAGCGGCACAGTCTGCTTCATTTCCTCTATCTGCTTCTGCAGATGTGTCAACTGCCTTGAATGCTCGCTAACGTCCTCGTCCCCTGCGCTAATAGTGTCGTAGCTCGGTACTGATATGTTGAAAACATAGTTGATCGGCGATAGCTTTGGGGCAGTAACATCTGCCGTGATGTGCAGATCACTCATCTCCTGCTTGTGAGTATACACGGTGAAGTCGTTGAATTTCAGTTGACAACCTTGATTTGTCGTCAATAAGCCAGCTTGCAACAGCTGTAGCGCAGAAACTTGATCGTCGCAGAGTACTTTAACTTTCTGCTCCTGACAGTAAAAGTAAAAGTATGTGTTGACTTGATGTAGCTCATGCCACTGTGATCGGCATGGCTCCTGATAGAGCCTGCATCTCCCGGAGGCCGCCTCCTTTTCGCAGAGACTCTCGTCGTCCTTCAGGGAATACACTGGTGATCTGCTCCTGCATAATAGAGTGCCTGACTCCTGCTGCAGACACGATTTTAGGTCACTTTCAGTCGTAGGCAACAGAGCGTCCTTGTTAAGGTTAATCGCTAGGTAACTTGATACGGGTTTTATATGAATCATGATATTGTTATTTACTAAACGTGGTACGGCAATGATTTTATGGATTTCAAAACTGTCGCGGTGAACTAGAGGTATTTTTGTTTCAAATAACAAGTAATTTGTCGAGATTCTAGCTTTTACTTTTAATAAATGATAAATATTAGGTAAACTTATATTCTCAAATGGTAAACATAAGTCCTTAGATATTTTTCCTGATATAGTATTTAATTCTTGGCGAAGCTGGTCGGGTGTAAATAGGTGTAAACTGAGCTGTCCATTGTATATATTAGTCATAGTGTCTAACAGGGTATTCTGCATTTCTTTAAGATGACTAAGTAAATTGCTGGTGACTATTGCAGAAAGTATTAAATCATTATTTTCTAAGTTTTCCTTTTTTGCGGCGTTCAATTGTTGTTCCACCTGATTTAAACGTAGATTGATAAGCTTGTGCTGTTTGTTCATGATGTCCTCTGTTCGCTTCAACAAATTAAATTCGGCTTCAACAACGGAGGTCTGATTGTTCCAGAGTACGGCGAGATGATCTTGATTTTTCTTGATAAGCTCAATATCTTGTTCATATTTTTCAGCGAAATTACTATCCAGAATTCCGAATAAAGAATTTGCTACTAGGTCATTTGAAAAGTTCTTAGCCTAACATGGTTAAAGTCATTGGTTTTTTTATAACTACCCTCATTTTGTAGTTACATTATTTAGCAACAAGTATGCACAGTTTAGTTTATTCACAGTAACTCATTGTTCGTTTACACGTGATACCGTAAGTCAAGTCAGAGCTATTTTTGAAAATGGATAAAATTGAACATCATGCAGTGATAAAATACCTGAATTTGAAAGGTTTAACTCCAAAAGCTATACATGAAGACATGTCTGCTACTTTGAGTGAGTCCGCTCCTTCGTATGCGACTGTTAAAAACTGGGTGGCAGAGTTTAAACGTGGTCGTAAGACCATTCAAGATGAGCCCCGTAGTGGCCGGCCTTCGACTGCTTCAACTGATCAAAACAAAGAAAAAATCTGTGATTTAATTTTATCTGATCGAAAATTGACTGTCGAGGAGATAGCTAAGACTGTAGGCATCTCATCTGAGCGAACATATCATATAATTTCTACTGAACTTGGATTCTCTAAGGTGTCTGCGCGGTGGGTACCGCGACTGCTTTCAGTGGAACAAAAACGCAACCAACTCACAACTTCTCGCGACTGTTTAGAGTTATATGAAGCTGACCCAATAGAATTTGTTGAAAGATTTATAACCATGGATGAAACCTGGGTTCACCACAATACACCCGAGACAAAAGAACAGTCGAAACAATGGAAAAGAGCAGGATCGCCCACCCCAAAGAAGGCAAAGGTGGTTTTATCGGCGGGCAAAGTCATGGCATCCGTTTTTTGAGATGCAAAGGGTATAATTCTCGTGGATTATTTAAAAAAGGGTGAAACAATAAACTCCGATTACTATTGCAACCTGTTGCGTCGTTTGAGAGAAGAAATCAAAGAAAAACGTCCAGGTTTATTGAGAAGAAAAGTCTTGTTTCATCAGGACAATGCGCGCGTTCACACCTCTGTGCAATCCATGGCAGAAATCCATCAATGTGGCTTCGAATTGTTACCTCATCCCCCATATTCACCGGATTTAGCACCGTCCGACTTTTATCTGTTCCCAAAGTTGAATTTTTTTAGGTGGTAAACATTTTTTTACAAATGAAGAGGTCATAGCCGCCGTGGACGCTTATTTTGAGGAGTTAGACGAAGATTTTTTTTAAACGGGTATCGAAGCCTTACCGGGTCGATGGAAAAAGTGTTTTGAGCTCGGAGGAGAGTATGTTGAAAAATAAAAATAAACTCAAAATCGTGTGGTTTCATTAAGTATGTTAGGCTAAGAACTTTTCAAATGACCTAGTATATTACCGACTCCATTTATCAGTCCTCGTCGCGTGCGCGAAGTTTGCTTGTTCATCATAACATTGTAACATGATCGCTGCGCATTGTGAATGGTCTTGTTTCCTATCACATATGTTTTGTAAATAATCTAAGTACTTGCTAGCTGTTAATGAGCCCTCCCAGTAGGGACTCATGTCGTAGTAGACGACTAGGCGCCACTTGTCCTTGATGAGAGCCATGTTTGTCACCTTATCGAAGTATAGACTTTGATTTTGTAGCGGTGTAACATTAAATGAACTTTCAGAGCAGGTCATTATGAATAATAAAATTGTAAATACTAATTTAGAAAAGCTGTAGCTATTTTTCTTGCTAGGTTTAGTAACGTGATATACTTGCTTTATATCCTCGTCATTATTCTTGATATTTTGATCTGTCTGTTCTTGATTAACAGGCAATATGGACAGTTTTACTACGGGGCGTTTCATGATGCCGCTTTTTGTTTTAAGCGTAACAACCCTCACAAAACCGTCGCTTCCGGGATGTAACTCCAGGACACGGCCTAGTGGCCATCTCCCGGCTGGCAAATTGGTATCTTGTATGAGCACTATGTCGTTAACCTTGATGTTCTCTTGCGGTAGTCTCCACTTGCTGCGGACTGATAATTGCGTAAGATATTCTAAACGCCATTTCTTCCAGATATCTTCGAACAATTTCTGCGTATGATGCCAACGAGTACGTAAGTCTATTTCTGTGTTAAAAAATGCTAAGTGAGCACCGCTAGTTAAAAAATGTGATGGTGTTAGACAGTTTAAGTCGTCAGGATCTTCGGTCATAGCACATAAAGGTCTCTGATTGATGCAAGCTTCGAGCTCAGAGAGCAATGTAGAGTACTCTTCAAAGGTAAGACGTTGTTCGCCTATCACCCGCTTCATGTGATATTTTAGACTTTTAACCGAAGCTTCCCACAGACCACCTGCTGACGGCCAAGAGGGGGCATTGAAATGCCACTTGATACCCATGCGCGTCACTTCGTTGATGAATTCTGTGTTTTCGAATGTACATAAAATTTGCTGATATTCTTCCTGCAGAACCTTGTTTGCTCCAATGAAAGTTGTACCTTGATCGCTGTACATATTTTTCGGCACTCCTCGCCTGGCTGACATACGACGCAAAGCAGCTAAAAATGCTGACGTCGTCAGATCCGAAACCAGCTCCAAATGTATGGCTTTTGTTACCATACATACGAACACAGCTACGTAGCCCTTTGTTGTCAGAATACCTCGACCCTTGTTGGCCTTAACAAACACGTGACCTGTATAATCTACTCCTGTATGGTAGAATGGCCGCGATGGATTCACCCTTGCTGTTGGTAAATCTCCCATAATTTGATAAAGCTGACTGGGACTGTGCTTTCTGCATTTAACGCATTGATAGATACGCTTCTTTGTAGCCTTGAGTCCTCCTACCAACCAGTACTTCTGTCGAATGAACCCCGAAGTGAGCTTTGCGCCACCGTGAAAGGTAATTTCATGATATTGATCAATTATTAACTCAGACAAGCGACTGTTTTTTGGGATGATAATAGGATGTTTCATGTCTAAGTTAATATTTGCATGCTTTAAACGACCTCCAACTCTTAAAACTTGATCCTGATCTAAAATAGGGTTGAGCATACAAATCTTGCTTTTTGATGCTACGCTTTTTCTTTTCTGTAAGGCTTCCATTTCTTCGCTAAAATATTCTTGCTGACACTGTTGAATAATTTTTATATTGGCTTGCTTTATTTCACATAGCGTTAAGTATTTATTTGCAATTCGTTTCTTGCTTATAAATCTATGTACCCATGCTAAAATTCTCGCAATCTTGCTTAGCGAGCTATATTTATACAGTAATGATTTTATGATATTTTTTTCTTGATTTTGAGTTACAGATGCAACTACCTTTTTAGTTTTTCTCACTTCTTGATCAGTGGAAAATGTTTTTTGAGTATGTGATAAATTTTCAGTTTTTAGCCAAGTCGGCCCGTTCCACCAAAGTTCATGATCTTTTAACTGACATGCTGACAAACCGCGACTAGCACAATCAGCTGGGTTCTCCTCCGACTTGACGTAATTCCAGCTGCTGGGCGGCACAACTTCGACAATCTGCTTAACTCTATTGGCCACAAATGGTTCCAGCGTTCCGGTACACCATTGATCCATCCTAATACTACCATAGAATCGACCCAGCAGTAATAATTAATTTGATAATTTTCCAGGCAATTCTTGATTTTTGATAATAGTTTTATAAGTAATAGAGCACCACATAACTCTAGTTTCGGTAAAGTAAGTTTATTATTTACAGGTACCAATCTTGATTTTCCTGCTATCATGGTTACCGACGTCTGGCCGTGTGTGCTTACCTTGCAATAAACAACACAGGCGTAACATTTTGTTGATGCATCGGAAAAGCCGTGAAGTTCGATGACATTATTTTCTGTTATACCTAACCATCTCGGCATGTAAAAATTACTTATATTTTCTAAATCTATTTTCATGCTTTCCCATTCCTTAACAATATTTTCCGGTAAGGGTTCATCCCATTTTAACTGCAACTGCCACACTTGTTGAAATAATAGTTTTATTTTAGTTGAAATCGGAGAAAGCCAACCTAATGGATCAAATAATTTTGAAATATTCGAAAGTAAAATACGTTTTGTGGGAATTTTTGTCGTAAAGTCTAATTTCGAAGTAAATGTAAACTGATCTTGCTGTGGATTCCAACTAAGCCCCAATGTTTTGGATGACTCAGTATTTTTAAAATCATAATTTAGTTGTTCGTTACTGCTGTTATTACTTGTAGAAATTATATCTTGATTATTTGCCTTCCATTTACGTAAATTAAATCCTCCGGACCTTAAAATCGCTACAATATCCTGTATCAAACGCTTTGCTGATTCGACAGTGTGACTTCCGTATACGAGATCTTTTGTGTAAAATGCTGACTCAATCACTTTTGAAGCAGAACTGTCTTGATAATTCTGTCTCTCGTCTTGAGCTAAGCGTCGGAGAGTCATCATCGCTAGAAACGGCGCGGCCTTGGTGCCGTACGTCACTGTCGTCAACTGAAAAATGCTTAGTTCGTCAAAAAATGAATCTCGCCATATAATTTTTTGATATTTTTGGTCATCTGGATGTAACCTAACGACTCTAAACATTTTCTCCACATCAGATGTAAACCCAAATCTGAATTGTCTCCACTTGATAAGAAGACTCTGCAGATCTTGTTGTAAATTTGGACCTCTTTCCATCAAATCATTCAGGCTTAAACCAGTCGAAGAAGGCGAAGAAGCATTAAAAACTACTCTTAATTTAGTTGTAGTTGATTCATTCCGAATAACACAATGATGCGGTAAGTAGTAATCTGATGAGTCGGAGTTATTCGAGTATATCATGTGTCCTAATTGTTTGTATTCATTGATAAATAATTTATATTCTTGTGCTATATTTAGATTTTTATTAAATTTTCGTTCTAATTGTTTAAACTGTGCAATAGCTTTTGATTTTGATTGGCCTAATTTACTTTCTATTTCTTGTTTAAGGGGAAGGCGCACTTGATACTTGCCATCCGCCAGACGAATAGTAGTCTTGTTGTAAAAATCAACGACCTGTTGGTCGTCCAGGGACATCGAACATGACTCTGATATGTCTTCCGATTGCCAAAATTGACTGATATCGTTGATGTCATGCACAATGATGTTGCACTTAAAGCTCCTTTTTACGTAACCGCTCAAAATCCAACCTAAGCGCGTTTTTTGCGCCATAGGTAGAGTCGGTCCGGCCTTATAAATTCCATCCAACAGTAAATTGCTAAAAACATCCACTCCAAGGAGAAGGTCTACTGGTCTTCTCACATTGAAGAAAGGATCTGCTAAAGGCAAATTTTCTAATGCGGGCCATTCTGGTTTAGGGAAGCTGTAGGAGGGCAGATTCTTGATTAAAGTTTTCATGATATAAGCATCTGTTTGGAATGAGAAGTCTTCTTGATTAGACCTACACTTGATTTTGATGATACCCTTGCAGTTGCTCTCCTTTTCGCCTATTCCAGTTATGGTTCCCTGACAATGCTTGCGCGGTAAACCTAAAATGTGAGCTACTCTCTCTGATATAAGTGTAGTCTCGGATCCTTGATCTAACAATGCCCTAATATTATGATAAGTGCCATCCCGAGCCTGAACCCGCACCATGGCTGTTGCCAACAGAATTTCGGGGTCCTTGCCCTCCACGGACACATGTGTGTTACGAACGTCCGGTTTTGAAATCTTCGACTCTGCATTTTTCGGCGTGAATGAACTATTGCAAAATGCATCGTGCAATATTGAATTATGGTTGCCGTTGCATTCTCGACAACGTGATTCGGAATAACAACCTTTACCTTCATGATCGTAGAGACAATTTTTGCATAAATTCTTGTCAATAATTAATTTTCGCTTCAAATGATTAGGTAGTTCTAGAAATTTTGTGCAATAATATAAGCCATGTCCGCGGTTTGAACAAAAATAACAAGCCGCTTTTACCTGGTATGCAGGTTTATTGTTTCGGTTACTTGATACTTTCGATTGCAAAAAATATGTTGGTTTCTTATAATTAAAACGATTGTCTGAATTAGAGTCATTATGATTAAAATTATATTTATATTTTGCACTAGGCTTTGTCGTCGGATTTTCTTGCTTTTTCCGTGAAGTCTCTAGCGCTGTAAATTTCGTTTCAAGAAAATCTAGAAATTCCTTTAGACTAGGTAATTCCCTCGGTTGCTTTAATGATGATACGTACTCGTTGTATGTGTCGGCGTCTAGTTTTTGGCTCAAAATATGTACAAGTAAAGGATCCCATGTACTTATATCAACACCTAGATTTTTAATCGCATTTAATGACTCCAGTGACGTATCGTGGATTCTCTTGATATGTCCTAACGATGCTTGCTGCGACACTGGAAGGTTCATTAACGTATTGATATGCGACGTAAAAGTAAGTTTCCTATTATTGTACCTATTATTTAATATCTCCCAGCAGGTGATATAATTGTCTGAGCTAATCTGCAGATGTTGAACTAAACGCTCAGCTTCACCTCGGAGTTTCCCCTTTAAAAATTGCATCTTTTGCGCGCTTGATAGAGATGCGTTGGTGTGTATAGTCTCCGTGAATAAGTCTTTGAATGACGTCCACTGCTGGAAACTTCCGCTAAAAGTAGGCAACTCCATCTGCGGAGTCGTCTTCTCCCTGTGACACATGGACCTGATTTTCCTATTGATAGATCTCTTGATGTCTTCGTACAATTGCTCGTA
Source organism: Bembecia ichneumoniformis (assembly GCA_910589475.2). Lineage (NCBI taxonomy): Eukaryota > Metazoa > Arthropoda > Insecta > Lepidoptera > Sesiidae > Bembecia > Bembecia ichneumoniformis. The sequence continues at coordinate 346,581 of OU342537.1, read as the reverse complement.
ATGATAAAATGCTGAATCATATTCTTTATTTTTACCCTCTAGCTCACTATCTATCTCAAGATGTAACGAATCAATTACCGACCAACGAGATTGTAAGGTTTTCAATATGTCATCTAGCTCCCATTTATCTAACTCCGTATCTAAGTTAACACTAGTTACCTTTCTCTGTAGAGCCCTGAAGTTGCTCGCTTGCTTCTTGAGCAACTCGTCCGTCCTGCTGTTGACACCCTGAGCCCTGAAAGTTACCTGATTTTCCATCTTTACTCCTGATATAAATTCTCGATAAAAATGTACTGTAATCCAATGTCCACTGATCACTTCACGGAATGTCACACTGTCTGCGTAATCACTCGCGAAGTCCTTATTATTCACGAAGCACCTTAAAGGATCACTTCACGAAATAATAATAATCGAAGGACCATAAAGGATGTAGCGTCCTTGATTGACTACACCTTTTACTTGATTAACTTGATTTAATGATACTTGATTTATGGGTATGATGAAATGAGCCGAGTGTGCGAGCACGCGCGATCGCCTTGATAGATCGATGCGAACTGATTTTAATAAAACAACTAAATAATTACGCGAGCGCGTCCCAAACGCCGACTCCTTAAAAACCCCAAAACTGCTTAATGTACGATATGGATCGTACAGGTATAAAGGGCTATTGCTATTACAATGTGTATGAAATGCTTAAGGTGGCTCACATATTCAATTTGATAATGATTAATACTATATCAAAGCGTTAACTGCATGAAATCCTTCAGTAGTTTTTAAGATCATTGCGATAATTTCAGCCATTGATTGTATAATCGTGTTCTGAATTGTCCTGCGAAAATGTTTTGAATATCTGGTCCCTGGCAGAATATCAGTGTTGTGGTCTGCATCACAACTGTATACTGAGCCAGGGTTCCTTTTCCTCTTGTTACTTGTTTATATATTTGTTTCTTTTGTCTGTAATTATTATTTGTTCATATAGTGTTTGCATATTTGGCTGATATCTGTAGAGGAATAAAAGTTACTTTCTTTTTTTCTTTCTTTCAAATCGGTTTAAGATATATGATACTATTTAAAGATATTAAAATCGGTAAGGTGGTGATGGGCGGTGGGGAGCGGGAGGAGGGCGAGGACGAGGAGGTGGTGGCGGCGGTGGCGGCGGGGGCTCTCAAGGCGGCCGACGCCTCCTACCGGCGCGTGTCGCGCACGTCGCGCGTGCTGTGCGCACTGGCCTCCCTGCAGGCGCCCGCGAACAATGCGCGTGCCGCCGCGCAACACTACGCCGACGTGGCGCGCGTGCTGGTGCACGTGCTGGCCGAGGTGCACCGCTGTCGCTCGCAGTGGACGGTGGGCGCGGGGCCGCACGACTGGGCGACCTTCGGCGGACGCGCGCTGCTGCCGGCGCTCACTGCGCTGCACGGACGCGCGCTCGCTGCGCAACGTGAGTGCGCGGACGCGGCCCTTCGCGCCGCACTGCTGGACTCGTGCGGCGCGCTGGCGGACCGCCTGCTGACCGAAGCGGGCCACGCGGCACGCGACTCGCACTCTCGCGACCACTACCACGCTACGCGCCGCTCCATCATTCAACCCTACGGTACGAATCTCATTGATTACATCGGATGACGTTCACGCGACGGTGGAGGCTAGCGACGCCAGCTAGCGACGACATAATCGGATTGTAGAATTCGTCGAATACGAATTCTAAAAAACGGGACGGTTTTGTATTACGGTGGAGCAGCGATGAGCCGGATTGCGATATGTACTACAATGTGGCGACCAATTTTAAATTCGCATTGTAGAGTAACCATACTAGTAATAAAACAGAGTTTAATAAGGAAAAGGTATTGCTTTGTAAGTAACCACACAATTTTTTTAAAGTAAAAAAGTTAACAAATAAAGTAGAAAAGTGATAAACGATATTCTGATATGAGAGATAAGTTTTCAAGAAATATAATTGCAATGCTTTAAAGAAATGTATTGGTTTCTAATCTATATCTACGGAAACGAGTTAGTAGAGCGCTTTCTCTGTCTGAATTTTTCATACAAATGACAAGGACAGGAAATGAACAGTGGGCGTAAACAAATCCATAGAAAAGTAAAGGCGCGTTCACAGAGCGACTTATTTTAGACTACTTTTTTTAACACAATTGCGCATTTAAAATAATTTTGCTTTTTGTATTACTCGTTTTTATACATACGTTTTTACATTGTTTTCTTTGTAAAAAACATTTATGAAGGAAATAAAAATTACAGTTTAATATCATATTTATTGTAGATGCATGCATGAAATACAATTGAAACAATCAAATAAAATTACAACGTTGAAAATTTATAAATAAAAGCAAAACAATTAATAAAATTGACAGATTCAAATAAATTTAATTCAGTATTCAATTTCACTCTCCGACGAATCACTGTCACTGCTGTCATTTCCTACATTTATTACTAAACTTTCAGTCATGACTTCTACATTATGGTCCATAGCGTTCATTTTGGGCTCAACTTTTTCTGTGACGTGCCTTATGCATTTTTTCCATTTTTCAGCGTCAATATTTTGTATGGACTCATTTAATAAAACTTTTAATTCAGCCATTTTGAATGTTTTCATGTTGGCCGCTACGTAACCCTTCACTTGAGCCCAAACTAATTCTATTGGATTAAGTTCGCAGTGATAAGGCGGGAGTCTTAATACTGTTTTATTTTGTCTTTTTGCTAATTCGTCTATAACGCATGCCTCGTACCGCTGTTTATGATTTTTAACAATGTTTAATAATTCTCGTTTTAACATACCTTCCTCAAAGCTAATTCCTTTTGTTTGTAACCAACTTATAATGTCCTGTTTTTTACATTTTGCCGTTGGTATTTGCTCAACTTTTCTAGAGTGGTACGAGGCGTTATCCAAAACTATTACACAATTATCCTGGAGTTTGTTTAAAATTTCGCTGAACCAATTTTCAAAAACTTCGGCATTCATCTCTTTATGATAATCGCCTTGTTTTTTAGATTCAAACACGTGTAGACCATCTTCAACGAACCCGTCTTCGCTCCCGATGTGCGTTATAATAAGTCTTTTGCCTTTTCCTGTAACAAAAACATAATAACATTCAATACAAACAAACAAAGTCATTAGCACACCTGGGCGCATCAAACAATAAGATGTAAAAGATAGAAAATAACAATGATACAAACAGACAACAGTGTCTGTCATTAACGTACCTAAGCCGGTCAGGCAATGTTCAATGTTTATGGTACGTGTGTAACAAAAATATAACAATAATAATGAGAAAATAAATACACACCTGAAGGTGTTTTCAAGCCAGTCGTTAATCCATTAATGAAAGCGCTCCGACTGCTGTTCACTGTTGATTCGGTCCATGCCTTTGAAGTAGTGTGACCTTCATTCACCCACGTTTCGTCCAAGTAATAAATTCTTTGATTATTTTCTCGAGCGGTTTTGATAGATCGTAAATATTTTCTTCGCAAAAAAAAAATGTCGTCACGGTCCAGCAACATGCTATTTCTGCTTCTCTTGCTGTACTTGAAACCAATTTTTTTCAATATTTTATGTAGCGTCGATCTCTTGATTGTGCCCAAAGTACCATCATCATTTATTTTCTTTAAAATCTTGTCCAATGTAGGTATTTCATTCTGCGCGAAGAAACCATGCACTATACATCGGATAGCAGTCTTTGTAAAGTCATCGATCTTATCGACGATTGGCACGCGTATCTTCGACTTTTTGGGCGATTTAAGCACACCACACTCCTTCTTTTCTTTAACAATTCTATGGACCGACATCCAGTGCACACCTACTTCCAATGCAACACTTTTTAAAATTTGACCGGTCGAGGCCAAAGGGTTTTCATTCCTCTTGGAATGAAAACTATGCAATATCAGAGCTTTTTCGTTTGACGAAAAGCTCGCCGTTTTCTTTTTTCAATAGATCCATTATCCGAAAGATCCGCCATTGTCACTACGCAAAGTACGCAATCAAATGTCCGTTATACAAGTCGCCGAGTCGTCACAAAGCAATCGAGCACAAAGTCCATAAACAAGCCGAGTCACAGGTAGAGGAAATTTATTGAGCAAATATTGCAAGAAAGAACACGTCTGCACAGTACGGACAGCACGAGTAGGTAGACTAAAAAAGTTTCGCTCTGTGTACACTGCCTTAGTGTAAATCGCCGACCAATCACAGTTGAAATTTTGTGCAAGAGAGATAGCGCTCTACTAACTCGTTTCCGTGGATATAGTATATGAATATCCATATTCTTTTTAACCGATCGTTGATAAGAGTTATTCAGTTTACTGAGTGGAATTAATCCCTAAAACAACTCAAAATTTAAAAATATCAAAAACGTCTTCTAAATAAAAGAGTAACAAAGTAAGTCTCAGTAAATTGAAAAAAACTTGCTGCATCAACAAAATCATTCATCTGTATTATACGGTGTCCCAGCATGTACTTGTACATTGTACATGTATCACACTTGAAATAAAACCACCAACGAGACCAGGTTTCCTCTTTATTCGATTACTTGAGGTGAGGTACAGTTGCTACAAACGAATAGAATATATTTATTGCCACCGAATAAATTACAGTTATTCCTCCAACCGTTCGCTAGCGCTCCGTGCAAGGAATGCCGCGCGCTGCCACCCCCCCACCGAGCCTCGCTCGGCGTAGCGTTTTCAGCATAATCTTTTTTTTTAAAGTTATACATAATTTCCGTTATTTATAATTAACATTACAACACGTCATTATAGTAGAATATTCATATTAATACATTATAACATTCATCTTATTTGTTAAATTAATTTAATAATTCTTACAAATTTCATAATTTCACTATTCAATTTCACGATAAACTGCTCCTTAAAGTCGCTCTTTTCACACATTTAACACGTTTTCTTTATTAGTACTGTTAATATTTTCACTTTTTAGTGACAAAATTTCTGTATTGCACGCCCTTTTTGTTGTGATGGCAGACCCCCGAGTTTTGAAAAATAAAACTAACTACCTGGCCACGGGACATTCTGCCGTTCGAGTGGCCGTTCCCGTGGCCAGGCCAAGGAACCGCTCAATTACATTACTCCTAGTAATACAAAATGACCTCGTTTTTTAAAACAGCAAACCGTTATTTAATTTAGCGAATTCTAAATCCGTTATTAACTCAAATCGATTAACCAAATGAGGGATTTGGAAGTGAGTTTCAATACCAGATTGAGCTTTATTTAGTTTTTAGATTATGAACTCTGAAGTAACGTTTACGAGCCGTAAACGTCTAGTCCACGCCACAGAATAGCTGATATTGTATCATGTTTGTCCTGAAGGTTTCTAATATTTTAATACTCTTTGCAACTTTGTCTGTGAGTGTACAATTGCGCGAGTACTTTTTAAACTGATAATAGAGTTCGCTCGTTCCAGCCGACGAGGGTCAGACGGAACGCGCGCTGGTGCTGGCCGAGAAGTTCGAAGAGTTTGAACTGCTAACCGACATTTGCATGGAGCGGCAGGACTACGAGCGTCTGCGCGCCGTGGTGGAACAGCGCGCGGACGAGGCGGTGGAGCAGCGCGTGTGGGCGCGCATGTGGGCCGCGGGCGGGGAGGGGCGCGCGGCGCTCGTGCGCCACGCGGCGCCGTGGCGGCCGGAGAGCGTGGGCGCATGGCTGGCGCGCGTACCCGAGCGCGCCGCCCTCTGCGCCCTGCAACGCCTGGCCGACGCGCACTACAGAGACGCCGCGACCACTCTCGTGCAGCTGGCCGCGCGAGATTCGCATTCGCGCGCGCGCACGCGCACGGCCGCCTCGCTGGCCAAGCTATGCCTGCTGACGGCGGACGCCGAAGGCGAAGACGCCGAGGCGGCCGAGCGTCTGTTGATGCTTGTGCGCGCGCACGAGCAGCTGCCGCGGGAGCTGCGCGTGCGCCACGGCCTCGACGCCGACGACTCTCCGCTCCTCACGCCCGAACAACTCATACAGGTGTGCAATTATTATGTTTCCACTTTATGGAGATTGCTTCTTCGCCTATTATCACAAACAACGAATGAGTGCTGCAAGTGCGCTGCCGACCTTAGTGAAATTAGGAAGGGATAGGTTAAGGGTCTTTGGTATCCCTTAAATATCTAGTGTGCTCTGTCGCTACTACACGTACTACACAACTTATACAATACCAGTATAAACGTGGATGTCTTTAGATGTTTTTAGACGTTAGTTCATAGGAAACTCATTTTTAAATTTAAGTAAATCGATTGACTGACAAGAATAACTTTTCTCAAACGTGATGTTTGCTAAGCAAATTAAGCAGTTTGCTTCCTGATGTTGATTTGATTCCGTTTAATAAAAAAAAAATAAAAAAAATTTAACTAGAAACTAGATTTTAGCTCCTACTTTCAGTCTTTGTAATAACACTTTTGTACCAATGGCATAAGTGAATGTCGTTTTAGATTTACGTAGAGAGCAACAACAAGCACCTCTCGGAGCACGACTACAAGAGGGCCTTAGAACTGCTGTTCCTGGTGCCCGAACAACTGCAGGAGCGGCTGCTACTGGATATTTGGAGCGCTTGCGTGCTCAACAGCTGCTGGAAGGGGCCCGAGGACGTCTACCAGAACACTTTCTTTCGACTCATTCATCTGCTGCATCTGTTAGGTGAGGGGTCCTCCCTGTAATTTGTCACAACTTTGCGTCCTTGTCACCGTTTGTCATTTCTCAGTCCGATCTCAGTGTTACCATATTATGTATCCAAAAGGATTGCGATCATATTTTGGAAATATCAGAATTTTTAGTTTAATAGTTAATGATTTGTGTTGTGCGAAATTAATATATGTGTAACAGCTATGTGCTCAGTGTTTTATAATTCATTAGTCCAGTTTGGCACAGAGGTTTTCCGACATCCAAGGCTGTTGTCCAAATCGGAGCAGCTATATGCAGCAAGTGTACAGGCTTATAAAATTATTTCATTTCTATTACACACGAATTATATCTAACTCCAGATCACTCAACAAACACAAACATTATTTTGATTTCTGCTTATTTACAAAATAGAGGTATTAAGGTTACAAAATACACCTATTTAAGGTGGGATGAGGTGGGTATCTAAGATGGAAGTCTAGTCCACGTAGGGCATTTTTTTCTTGGACGTATAGTTTTGTCTAAATGTCATAAGGCTAATCATAAAGATGGCGCCAGTCGTTCCCCTTTGTCTCGAATAGAGGGTTGTTCTCGTCGAGTCGAGTTATAGCCCACATATAATTGTAAGCTGGATGGCCCTATTCTTTCATTATTTGTCTTGAATATTTAGAACGTGGAGAATTCTACATGAGTTCATAATGAATCTCGTAATGAGCTTCTGAAATTGTACACAGACAGCGAGCTCGAGGGCGCACTGCCCCCGCTGGATCTGCTGCTGGGCTGCAGCCGCCTGCAACAGCTGGTGCAGGACCCCACCTTCTGCTACCACCTGCAGTGCGGCTACGAAATGGTGCACGACAAGCGGAAGGGTTCAAACCATCAAGATAATTAGCCAGTAAATCCATTTTAACGAGGAGTAAATTTCTATTCACTACCCAAACTTTCGTTTCATAATCCGATAATTCTATTCGTACTTCTTATTTAAGTGATTATAAGTTATGATTACGACAAAAATATCAGCAGTTTTTTTAAGCAGCTAGCAAACAGCAAAATCTGTCTACATATTTACAATTTGATTTACAAAAATTAATTAAGATTTGGAGAATAGATTAACTAATTTTTTTTTTTTTGAGAATAGAAAAGTTATATTTTTGGAATGTGACGACTAATACATTGATGAAACAAAACCACTCACCATTCGACTCTGTGAAGTCAGACTGATCTAGATTTAAGACTGCTTCTCCCCTCGTATCGCTTCCCTTTTAGTTAGCTAGTCCATGTGCATCTTTCCTTCGCTCTCCTTTATTTAAGCACTTTGTTATAGTATAAGAATAAAATAATAAATAGAAGAATGTATTCACAAAAGCGAAACGTGCGATTGGCTTTGAGAATGATTAGATTTTTGTCTGCAGGAGGAGATTCAAAAGTCTATGAAGCAATTTGATTAAAGCATTTTCGCTTCTGTGCGTTATTGATGTTGTGATACTTAAAAAGTTTAATTAATAATTATCGTTTGTGATTTGATTTAAATAAACTTGTGTAATAAACGAAAATTAGACAGAAATCATCGTTTCATTGTAGCACTCACGTTTGTTAATAAATTGAAAATACAAATACATTTTTCTGACAATTCCCCTTTTACCTTTTTTTTTATTATTATAGATGGGTTTGCTCTTGACCAGCATCTATCCATGTAGGAAGGATCAGGCCGAAGATGGAGCGAGCTCACTCAGAAGATGCCTATTCACTCGAACCTTGAAAAGATTTGGGTTATATGAGCTCGGAAATACAGACGCCGGCAGGGAGTTCCAATCCTTAGCAGTGCGTATCACAAAAGATGTTGGTCCGAATTAGAGGGATTTCGACAAGGTGAGGATGGTAACCAGCCGTACGTCTGCATGTCCGATAGAAGAAAGGGGAAGGCGGTATGATCTCATACAGCTCTCGAGCACACTCTCCGAAGTACATCTTATAGAATACACACAGACAGGCAACTTTGCGTCTATAAAATATATGCTATTCTTATTTCATAATGATTTTTGTCAACTTTTATTCTTACTTTGTGGATAAAATAGTTTTGGTGAATGTTAGCATCTTTTAATAGAACATACATTTTGGTCATTTTGGTTCATCTGTAGACTTCGTACTGTTAAATCATTTACGTCTACAATCTTCGCCCGACTCAATGAGTAAACGCTCTTTTCTTTTTGAGTTCCTTCGCCTTTTCGTAGCTTTCACTAAGCTTTGGTTAAAGTTTCCGTTATTGCGTGTAGGTTTCTGAACGAAGTTGTTCGCAACTGTGGCGCTAGTGTGCTCTCCGCCATATTAGATGTCACCATGTTCATTTTACTACTTTCGGGCATTTAAACAGTTTAAACGTTTATATCTGTTTTATTCTGTTTAATTTATTCACTACAGGTACCAATTTATTATGGTATGGAAAATTCATAAATGTTACATTCTGTTTTCACTTTTATTTCGTAATGTTCTGCTACTTGGATAAATATACGTATTATGTAAAAAACATAGATTGAAAACCAGGTCATATTTTTTTAATTTACGCTTTAGAGACTTTGGTAATAAAAGTCTTTCTTAATTTCCTGTGAATATTTCGTAACATGTGAATAAATGGGGATACGTGTTAATTTTCGGTAAAGTAAGGTACCTATAACTGTGAAGGTATTGGTAGTAGAGAAAAAAGTTTTAGACAAAAGTTGTTCGTAATTAAAAGATCTACAACTTTGATAATCGGGAAAATTTCATAAAATTGGACGGTTGGGAAGGAAATGATGAAAAATGAAAAATAGGGAGAAAAAAAGGAACATTTTTGCCTTTCGGAAGTAATAAGTTGAAAAATATTAATGCTACAAAAAAAAGTTAGTAATTTTAATTTAGAAGGGAAAATGTCTACAATTTTTTGCCTAACACTAACCGTTTTCAAGATATCGAATTAAACGCGTTTTTAGCGAAATGAGGTACAGCTGACCTTCGGAGAACCCCTCAAATTGAAATTTATGCTCAGAATGCACCCCCCTATCAATCCTTAACAATCGCCAAAATACATAATTTTATGTTTTAAGATTTCATAATTTGACTGGACTACTAGTACTAATATTTATTCTGTGCCGAGGGTAAAAGCGCACTCTAGGGCTGAGATTAAAATTTCTAGTCGATCGGAATGTCTTGAAAAATTCGGGCTGAAACTGGCTGTTGATTGGAGACATTCCTTTTGCAGATGTACAGTATTTTGAAACCAAGTTCTTATGATGTGTTCCATCGTACGGCGTACCTCATTATTTAAAAAGGAGGGCTTTAAACCCCTGCTATTGCTTGTGTCTTAAGGGACCGTCGATACCTATCATCGAGGTGGTTAATGCTACCACTAGACAGGCTAATACGCAATGTGCCCTGTCACTATTGCTAGCAGGAACAAAATTTGTCACTGAAGGAATAAGAATGGGAGCCGAACACTACGGTTACCGCGAAATGTGAGTGTGCAAATAGAAAACTACTCGCCCGAAGAATAAGGTGCATTTTGCAAGGCGAATGCTTGTCCCGTGCTGGTTCGCCCGTCGACACTCGACCGCCTCAATCGGTCGGCGGGCGGGCAGCGGTGCGCATGTCTCCACGTCTCCGTTCAGCCCTTTTGTTTACAACGCGACTTATTACGTAGTCCTGCTAAACACTCATTCGACACGAACATTTCAATCAAATGAAATTGGAAGGACAAAAAGTGGACAGATCTTTGTAAATTGTCAAGTATACTCATCTGCTGTGTTTTGGCGACTTCGAGAGTCCGCTGTTGGAGCCGGCTGATTTTACGCGTAAGTTATAAAACATAGAGTGTGTTTTACTAAAAATCTCTACTCACCCCTCAGTTAAATGAGGTAATACTTATAATGGATAAACGAAATTAATTACTCTTGAAATAATATGACTAGCTAGTGAGTTGAGTCATAGTACTTAGTGTGAGAATGAAAATTTGTTTCGGCTTTTTTGCTCAACAAACTCGTAAAAAATGTTCGTAGGGATTGTGAAAGAAGTCATTCATTACAACGTTGAATAACTACATGTTATACTTATTTGTCGTAGACAAACTTAAGCTTATCTTAAAGCTCCAAATAGCCGCGGTAGGTAATTTCAGCCAATTTAGTAGGATTTAAAGTGAATTGAGAGTGTAATTTTTTCAAATACGTAAGCTTTTGAACAAGCAACTGAATTATAAATCATTATATGATTAAATGGGGAACCAAATAATTAACTGAATCGTATGTATGTACGTACCGTGTCTTGTCAGCCTGTCTGCCGCCCTTTATTGTAAAACAAATACTTAAGCAAAGGTCGTGATTTTCATGTTCTAAGTCGACACAGTTGATTGCTCTACTGAATCTGTTAACATTTATTGACATTTGAATGCAGTTTTCTTATGTACTCAGTTTGTTGTTTGGTTGTAAGTAATAATTGAAGCTCTTATTTTAATAATGTTTAGCAGATCACCTATGACCTACCTATGCTTAAGTAATTACCTATTTGAAATTACATCACACATAGCTGTCGATAATCGGCCGCTTTTAGATAAGTGTGCCGCACGCTTTACTGCCCACTGAGGACGAGTACATTATCAAATCAATGTTGAGTGCTACATTAACACACAGGTAGGTATATAAAAAATACCACCCTGGGTTCAACAACACATACAATTTGCATATAGTAGGTACTTTCAATTACACTTGAAAGCAGCTAAGAAAAAATATCGCACGTGAACTATTGGGTAATTAACTATTGGAAATTTAATTTTTCTAATGTTGTATGTGAACCTCTATGCGTCATTCAGTTCTCGTATTATCAAGAAGTTGGAACATAAAGCAGAACACGCGACGCGAAGCAAAGTATGAAATATAGGTACATACCTATTAGGTATCGCAGTCACGCTACGCACGTTGCTATTAAATAACTATTTGCATAAACACTTTTTTTTCTGGAAAATGGTTAGCGAAATTAACACTGAATTGTTAAATAAACTTGTAGATTTAACTTATTAATGGAACAATAAAATAAAAAAGTTGTAGGTACAATCACGCGCCAACTGCCGACACCGGAGTAATCTATACAATATAAATTACGTATAATAAAATTGTAAGGAACCGTGTCTGTACATTAAAGATATTTAAAAAAAAAACAATTTATACACGTAGTTATGTTACCGAGGTGAAAAAATTGTTTTCAGAATTTTTGTCTGTGCGTTTGTGCACGCTAATCTCAGAAACGGCTTAACCGATTTGAATGCGGTTTTCACTGATGTATTATAGCAAGCTTCAACATTTAGTGTTTGTTTCATTCCAATCGGTTCACAAACAAAAATAAAATATATATCTTATATCCAAAGTGAAATCAAATTATCCAACATTATTATACATATTTGCATAGGCTTCAATTTTGGTCTCTTAAAATAATTCTTTTAAATTTAGTACCGGTTAAACCTTCATATTCTAAGAGAAAGATTGGTAAAAAACCTCATCGCTCTTTTCAACATCAACTTGCATAATACCAAGCTGCCCCATCACTCGAATAGGAAGCCTTTTTTTCATAATAAACTGTTTTGTTTCTTTTTTAAATTTGTTTGAATATCCTATGTCCTAATAATACATGTACCTAGTGTAGTGTGTAATCGTGCTCGAGGGCCATTATACGAATGGCCGCGGATAACCAGGTGGTCGACATAGGCTAAAGAATCAGTCAGCTGAAGACCACTCACCACTCAATTAAAATGGCCTATTACATTACCTATTTACTGTTTTGTAATAACCTCTAAGTAAACATCGCTACGAATAAATAATTATTATTGTTTGCGATTCAAATTATGTAAACTTCTTGCTTATTATTTTAAAAATAAATCCATTTCTGAACGTGGATCTACGAGAGTAGAAACAGATTGTTTTATCGAAAGAGCCATAGTTTGAACGATAGATCGCTTCAAATGGTGACAGATAACAATAGAAAATATATTATAGTGATTAGTAGTCAGGAGCGGTAAGCGAACGCAAGCCAGACTTCGTTCATTGTTCGCTTGTCTGGTTGCGTAATCACCATCAAGTCAATATTCAACGGACTGGGAACACTGCTGTCTCTCTTCGCATCTCAATTTCTTTTATCTCTTCTCCTAACGTCCATTTTAATGTTATTACTTTCGATAAGATATTTGGTACAATGTTCTTATTTGAGTTTAATATTTGATTCAACTTAAGTATACCAATCCAGGGATATGAAAATTACCTTTTCTTCTTTTTAGTCTCTTTCGTCACAGATATTTTATAGCATTTGTTTGAACTTTAAATTAAGATGAAAATAATAAGGCACAAGCAAGCGATGATATTCTAACGGTTCACAAAATACCTAAAATTAAAAATATTAATTTCATAGTTTTTTTTATGTTAAAATTGGCAGACAGGCTGACGGTGCACTTGATGGTAGGTAGGCTACCGTCGCCTATAACACAGTTGCTGCAAGTGCGCTGCCGACTACAGTACGATTAAGGATAAGGGATTGGGTAGGAAAATGGACTCTGGCATCCCTTACTCACTCACCGAAACACAACAGCATTTTTTTTTCACGGTGGTCTTCTGTAAGGGGGTGGTACTGCCGCCGGACGGGTTTCCCAAATGACTGCGAAACGCATTGTGCCCTGCCACTACTAATACACCAAATTCATTTTAGTCTCTTGCTAACTTCTTGTTTTTTACAATTACCGCTGTTTCGGAATGCAGATCCCATTAAGAAAAATCCAGAAATGTCCTAGATTTTAACTATATCTAAAAAAGTTTTTTCATTTATTTAAATTTTTTAGAAATAACAATAGAAGGACAATAAACTCTACTTTACGCGGTATTGTTCCGGATCCTTAGAGGATTCAATCATCCAGTAAACGCTAGAGGTACAGATAACAAACATTAAAAAATCTCTAAGGTCAAGGAACATTAAAAACATCCTTGTCACTGCATTTTAGGACCTTTTTCTAAGTAACTGGTAGTTACAATAATTGCTGCCCACGTCTGTCTGAATGTTCTCTTACTCTTCCTAAACCACGCGACGGGTTTTGATGCGGTTTTTACTATAAACCGTTAAACGAGAAATTGCACCGAAAAAAATTAGACTAGAGAGAGACCTCGCTTTAATCGTCAGTCCCAGTAACCGATCGTCACGTTGTTGGTCTAATGTAAACCGTTTTTTTTTCATCGGCATTGTTTGCAAATGTCTCGCACTCAATCACTCGACCAAGTACCGAGGCATAGGCACGCATAGGGTACACTTATAACCTCAATGCTGTGCTTTACAGTGAACAATTATCATTGCGAAAATCTGTACATAGGCCCGCATTAAACGCGTACATACATATTCATGTGAATTCTCTTTGTTCAGCCGCGCCCTGTTCCGCGTTCTATGCGTCACACTAAAGGGACCACTGAAAAGTGTGTAATGTGTGTAACAGTGATTTACTCTTTACGCAAAACACCTACACTAAATAAGTATATATGTAGAAACACGATTAGAGTCCCCGGCATCATCGGTCCCGAAAGGACACGACCAGGATTCTTCGTATCATTGGTCTCCACACTTGATCACAGATAGGCGCGAATATTTGATCCATATTTGATCACGTTAGGTCACGCGCTGCAATTCCAAACAAAACGCCACAATCGGCACAAAATAAGTCCTCGATCGCATTGTCCACCAGCCAATCACACCAAATCAGATAACACTCCACCAAACACGTAGCACCAGTCCCTTGATGTCAACCGATTGCCTTCCCGTGAGGTACTCCCCGGCCGACGCCGACGTGCCTCTGCGCTAGCGCTCGGTGTTGTGTCCGAGTCAACGACAATGACATTCCGATCCCGCTGTCCAGTTGACAAATGACAGTTGTGAGTGCTGTTCACTCCCGCAAATCAAAAGCGCCGACATATACATATTTTCAATGAAGCGGTTGTTCGCGGTTACATTCTGTGCAAACAAACGGGTTTATTTTATCAAATATTTGTTATTATTAGATAAGGCAACGTTTACACATAGACGTTTGTTTTTTGTATAGAAATAGTGCAGAAGAGGAGTATTATTTATAAATTAAGCCACGGGTATTCTTTGTGAAATAAATTTAACAAATGACATTATGACATTATTCGCATATACAAAGAAAACGTTTTCTCTATGTCAATGCGTATATATAACAAATTGCCAGATGCCTTCAAGAGTGTTCCCATAAATTTGATGAAGACAAAGCTGTCCCAATGGCTAATAAAAAAGTGTTTTTACAGCCTTAAAGAATATTTTAATGACAAGGCAAAATAACTAATTAAATGACCAATGTGATTAATTCGTGGTGTAATGTATTTTTATAATTTTCTATATTTATTTTATAATTGTTTTTTAAATTATAATACATATTTACACGCCTTAAGGGCAGAATGTAGCGACCAAATTAATAATGTAAAATACATCTATGTTCTGTAAACCTGCATTCAGGAAATAAACAATCATTATTATTATTATAAAGAAAGATTACGTGAATACACTTCTATAATAATATCCCACGTAACATTCAAGCCCCAAATTTAAAAGAAACAAAGTATTACTCGCATTAATTAATGAATTGACGGAGCTGTTTGGGAGTCTTGGGACTAATGACTGGTATGAGTAATTTGTTTTATTGCAAATGGCTTCTTGCTGCTTCTTCCCATAGAATCTGCTTAATTTACATGAGACTCAAATCTAGTCCAACGCAAAATTTATTTCAATTTTATTTATCGAAAATTATTTTTTTTTTTACATAATTTTAGTTTCGTCTATTAAATTAATTAGACCATTTAAAGCTTTAAAAGTGATTTCAAAATTCAATTTTCACAAAAATTACCATATTCATTTTTAAAAATGCCGCTTTGAATGATGTCATTTTTTTATTTAATTTCGAAAGTTCATTTATTTATTTATTTATTTCAAAAATTCATTTGCATTTACATGAATAATTACCAATAAAGGATCGTCAAAACGTCGGTTTATATATTATAATATCATTGCGTCAAAAACGATATATTGTAAAGTAAAGGCAGCTGACCGGACACAGCACAAGGCACAAGGTGGGGCAGATAGCAGTAATGCAGATAAGGAACGCCACTGGCCTTAAGTGGCCTTAAGTGTCTTGTAAGCTCGTTCGTCACTTCACTACCAACCACCCTCTGGACCCAACCGGACCCCTCTTTTGACCTTCAGTTAATGGAAGGGTGTAGTCAGGTCGATAACCTTTTTTACGAAAGCCATTAAAATGTTATAAACTAGTCTCAATTGAAAGCTCTTCCTGTATCGATGTATAGTTATATGTATACGTATATCATAAATTAATTCCTAAAAATCCAAATAAGATTTGAATAATATTAAGTAAACTGAAGTTGTAACCGACTGTCGGCACTCCTCGTGGACTCGATGATGCGTGGCCATCGTTGGCCGTGATCAGATCGAGTATTGTGTTCACTCGTGCTGTAACTAGCTGTTGTCGGACCTTTTCTTTCATCAGTTACCTCACCGCATCGACCAAAATCACATTTTACTGTTCTTCAGTAAAAATAGAACTTCAACAAAGGAAACCCATTGATCATAATACACCATTTTTACTTCACCAAGTTGTTATCAAACTATATCGTTATTTCAATATTTAAATCTAGCAGTTTTTTAAGGCGACGACGAGGCGGGCGCTCCTTATCACCAATTGCGTAAAAAAAATTTGTCTACAAAGAAACCTTACTAAATACGGTAGGTAAGTATTAGAAACATCATTATGTAATAGTGAAAAAAATAGATAAACAAAGAAAGACATTATATAAGAGCCAGGATGATCTTATATTAGGGTAGCACACATACAAAATATTTAAAAAATATATATGGAGTGTTGTGAAGTGGATACACAATTAATTCATTACTATATTAATAACTAGCTGAGCCCGCAACTTTGTACGCGTAGTATTCGGTAGCGCGTACCTAAGCGTGCTTTGTAAACCGATTGGAAAGGAACAAATACTAAATGTTGGAAGCTCGCTACAATATACATAAGTGAAAACCGTATTCAAATCGGTTAAGCCGTTCGAGAGATTAGTGGGCACAGACAAATTTATTTTTATATTTTTCCCTTCGGTAACATAAGTACCTACAACGTGTACAAATTATTTTTTTGATCGTTTACGATTTAACTATATGTATAGATTAATGTATGTCTTAGATATGCCATTTATAACAAATAACATGATATAACCCGGATTTTATATATAATCCCGATTTTAAGTTCAAACAAAAGTATATTTGAACTAGATGACAACATAAATTAAATTTACACTAATTTCAAAAGAACACAAGCGTCGTTTGGTGGCATGAGGTGTCTGTTTATTCACTCCACGAAGAACGCTATCAGTTCTTGTTCCGCCTCGACCGCCTCGACTTACTCTTTAGTTTGTTCCACATTGAAAACAACTTACATCTATAGCGGCTGCTTTGTTCCCGTTCGAACAGACACCAGCTTAGCATATTAATTACATAAATCATGGCACAGTTTAGCAATCGTTGTCCGTTCTATTTGCAAAAGATCACTTCTCTGGTATCTCCAAACTTACAAAAGACCATATACCAGCATCAATAACACTCTCACTTTGTGTCTTGCCATTCACTCCATCGGAGCAATCTGTCAAATTTCTTTTAAAACATTTAGGCATATGAGAACTAAGCTGTAGAGCCTGGCACATAAATTGCCTGTCTGTGTGTATTCTATAAGATGTACTTCGGAGAGTGTGCTCGAGAGCTGCATCAGATCATACCGCCTTCCACTTTCTTCTATTTGACATGCAGACGTACGGCTGGTTACCATCCTCACCTTGTCGAAATCCCTCTAATTCGGACCAGGCGCTTTAAAACATATTTTACAATGCGCACTGCTAAGGATTGGAACTCCCTGCCGGCTTCTGTATTTCCGAGCTCATACAACCCAAATCTTTTCAAGGCTCGAGTGAATCTTCTGGGTGAGCTCGCTCCATCGTCGGCCTCATCCTTCCTACATGGATAGATGCTAGTCAAGAGCGAACTCATCCTTAATAAATAAATAAAATGCCACCCAATACTTGCCAGTATTTTACAATAGGCATGATGACAGATTTTGAAATTCCCTTCCATAATGTAGATACACGTCTACCATATCCGAAAAAAACAATATTTCAGCAAAAAACTAAATTAATTATTGAATGTTTTTAAATCTATTTTGAATTACGCGCGAAAACGCTCTTAAGTGTCATGGCGTCGCGTCTGATGAACCGTGACGTCACCGACATCTCATCAGACTCTTCATTCTGTCAAAGCAAAGTCAAGCAACACGATGGCACTTACCTGGGAGTAACGTCATTCGCTCTGATTGGTGTTTCAGTTAATATGGCCGATTGCAGTTATTTATACTTTTATTTTATTGAAAATCTTATTAATCTCAATTTTAATACAAAAAATGAGTAATTTTTTAGACTCCTTTAAACATATATTTTTCTCCAAAACCATTTATTCTTTGATTCTTTAATATCGTCATCATGCCTATTAAGTTAAGGGATTCACTGAGGCAAATGACATTTACTATAGAACTCGCTGGCGGCGGAGACAATTCAACAGGCCTAGAAATGGTGTTTTTTTGTTTTTACCATTAGAACATTACACAAAAATATTTTTTTATCAATACATTTTTTTAATCTGATATCAACTTATTAATAGGTACAGGATTAATATGCGTGCAATAAGCCGTTTTCGAGACAATTTTCAATAAAGGTGAAATTCTTCTTGTGTTCTAAGTTTTTTTGTGGAGTTTCTATTACTTTAACGGAAATTCTAATCTATACAATTGGTTCTTCACATGTTTAAGTATAATATATATTTTTTTCAAAGCAATTGTCTTGTCTATTTCATTAAACAATGCATATTTTTAGTATTTAGCGTTTGTCTCCCCCTTAATGAAAATAAGTTAATTAAAGGAGACAGAAGAATTTCATTGCAGCACTCGTATCGTATGCGTATGCGGTGCATCGTTTACGCATTTCAATGCATATGCGAGTGAGCGCATACAACATTACACCGGCTTTGTATGCTAATCGCAGTTTTCTCCGATGAGACAGCGTTGACCACACTTTCTTATACGTAAACTCGCGGCTTCGTTAGCTGGTGTGATCCAAGTGTCACTCAAATGTGAAATGACACTGTTAGGAGATCACACAGATAATAAATAGAAATAGGTCGAAAGGGATAAAGGAGGAGGGACAATGTAGGGTATATGCAGATACAAAACAGACTTTATTTGGATATAAGGTTTTTTCATCGAAAACACATTGAACATGTAATTTAAAATCTTCAATCAAATAGGTATCCGTTTATTTAGTTTGAAACTAAATAATGTAGTAACTTCGTAAGTTACCAAACTATGCACAGCCACTGTCTATAGCCAATTCTAATCGCTTGGCTATCAATTGAAAATTGTGTACTGAGACTAACTATAGTAGGTACTAGCTTAGCCCGCGACTTCGTACGCTTAGTAAATAGCGCGTAACTTTTTTGTTTATAAAAACCGATTGAATTGAAACAAACACTTAAATGTAACGGGAAGTTAGCCGAAATTCATCTGTGAAAACCGCATTCAAATCAGTTAAACGGTTTCTGAGATTACCGTGCACAAACGCACTGAAGAACAAAGATTTTATTATATGTATGATATGATATGATATGATCATGATATGAATGACATTTTTTGGGTTATCTTAAAATGTCATGCTTTCAAAAATATCTGGAATTCAATTGCTATTGTTAACAGTTTCACTATTTTGACATTCAATGTGTATTTATTAGATACTTTTTTTTTGTTAAGTGATGGTTTATTTGAAAAGAGCACCACAGACTTTTCTACGGTTCCTTGTTCCTTGTAGAAACAGCTTTCCGAATGGGTTAGCACAATATAGTTTACATAGGTAGATAGGTAGGTAAATGTATCAAATGTAAGTTACGAAGAAAAGATGCGAACATTCGTTTAGACGATTTGGTATAAAAATGATTTACAAAGTGTTTATTTGCTATGGATTAGTCCTTGAGAGTGCATTATCTAAATAAATAGAGTTCGCTTCGTCTACGCACTTAACGCCACCGTCAATCTTGCTCACATAAAAATTATGCGCAATAAAATGGAAACGCTCGGGGGATGCTACGCCTCTTACACACAAACCCTAAAATAGAATAGCACTCGATAAAGACTATTTTTATTGAGATATCCTTGTATTTTATTGTCTTTATATCTTCGGTTATAACAACTACTCATATAAACATTTTATCATTTAAGAATTTTTGGATTCGTGAAATATTTTTTTATTTTTCAAAATTTTGGTAATATTTTGACCGAGGTAGTAGCTCTGGCTCTGGCTATTACCTCTGTCAAAATATTACCAATTTAATCTTGCAGATTAGCCTTGCTATTAAACGAGTAATGCAGTCAGCACGCTCAAAACATTGCTTCAACCTAGATAGGTATTGCAAATTATTTTATATCATTGCAATACCTATTGTCTACATTATTTGAATTACTTAGTTGACATATTTTATGTATTTTCAGTGGTGAGAGGAGTTCGACAAAATGCCGAAGATATATTTAATTAATTTCCAACCGTAATCAAATGTGCATTTATTTCGAATTTCTTTAGAATATTTTAGAATACGTGCAGCAAAATGCGGCAAAATAGATTACGGAGTCAGCGAAGACCGCTGTCCGATAACTGCCTTTTACAAGGAAGTCCTTGATTGACATTTTTAGTTCACTTAAAACTATGAGAATTTAATAAAACCAATACATTTTTCCATTGGTTGACAATTTCTCCAATGTGTCTAGTTATCAAAAAGTTGTGCCCAAAGACAGATTAGGCTGTTCGAAAGAATCTTTATACTTTATTCTTTTTTAAAAGTTATTTGCAAATTGATACTATTTTTCAAATTAGCATGCCTGCTGCATAATTGTATATTTTGAAGTAAGTTGTATTTCATTAAAAATTATTTTAGTAAGTATTAAGAAGTCCTAATTGAGAAGAACTTTAATTATTTTGTTTTGGGTTGTAGAGAAATCGTTTAAAAGAGCTCAAAAATCACACTGAAATAATGTACGTAGATTTTTAACAGTTGGAGGTTGTCACGATCTTGATTTCCCATTTCGAGGCCATGTTTTTTCACACTTTTTTCCGGTTCGCTTGCTTCATTGCTATTATTGATTTGCGCTATAAGAACATAACTGAAATTACCTACTGTCTGTCGGTTGGTTGTGTAAAACTAATATAAATCGTCACATAAACCACTTGGCTGTACTTTTTGTATCTGGCTGGTTTTGATAACATTAAAAAGGTTACATTTTAATTTGTTTTTCTTTCTGTCAAAATGAGGGAATCTATCGATACATTTTAAAATTTTCTTACAAAAAAGGAAAAAATACAACGCAAGCCGCGAAAAAAATATGTGACCTTTATGGACCTAATGCAGCGTCAGTAAGAGTAGCGCAAAGTTGGTTTAAGCGTTTTCAGTCTGGGAATTTTGATGTCAAAATCATTGTGGTGTACTCATTTGCAATTCTTTATTGAGACGTAATGAAGCCGAACCGTTTCTGAAGAGATTGATAACTGATGATGAAAACTGGATAACTGATGATGAAAAGAGAGTTTGGCTGGGAGGTGTTAATGCATCCGCCATTTAGCCCTGACCTTGCGCCTTCAAATTTCCACCTGTTTCGGTTTCTTCAGAATTCTTTAGGCGGTGTCAGGTTAAAATCAAGAGAGGATTGCCAAAACTACTTGTCGCATTTTTTTTATCAGAAGTCCCAAAATTTCTACAGCAACGGGGTCCTATCACTACCTACAAGATGGCAAAAAGTCATCGTACAAAGTAGCACATATATACTGTAATTAAATATAAATTAACTTTGAAAAAATATGTCTTGAGTTTTCATATAAAACTTATTATTTTGCGCCTCTTATTAAGGATTTCAAATATAATTCATTTTTAAACTGATGACGTCTCTAGCAATATTAATTAGTTTATTATTATTAACAAAATGCCTGGAATACTATTAATTTGGAAAAAACATAAGTAAGTACCTACCTACTTATTAATATAATAATAATAATAATAATTTATTTATTTGGACCAACAAGGATCATATTACGTTAGTAACAACTTAAAATCTATGTTAGTATTACATATGTTTATTAGTCAGTACATGAACCATACAACAGTGGTTCAGGTACTGACAGTCAAGCCTAGCAGCAAATGCGCTCAGGATGCAGCTGGAGCTGGCCCGAACCCTATGCACCAGGGATGCACACCGCTTCCGGATTATCGTATAGAAACAGTCGACCCGCGACTCGGCGAACATCCCCGATGCAAAGTAGTTGCCAGTTACAAGTTTTTTTATATAACGTAATTGTTTTAGAAAAACACACCTTTATTTATACTTCTATACTAATACTATAACGAGAAAAGATCTGTATGTATGTATGTTTGTAATGAATAAACTCCAAAACTACTGGACCGATTTTAAAAATTCTTTCACCTATAGAAGGCTACATTATCAGCGATTAACCTAGGCTACTCAACCTCCCGCCACATCCCCCCTTTATATTTTATAAAGTTACGCGGACGAAGTCACGTGAGTCAGCCAGTTAAAAATAAAATGAATGTATACAATAACTATTACTTATACAATAAGTATTAGCGATAGAAATTCAAAGAGGCAACACCGCGAGCGTCCTAGGTACTGCGGAGAATCCGGATGAGCTAGACGAGTTATTCTTCTTGGCCAATTAATTTCCGCCACGCCTCTGCCTCTCCAGCGTGTACGCATTCTTCTACTAAATATTCTAAACTAGATAGGCAGGTCTGTATATATAATTATTGTTAATATTATTCTAAATTCGTTTATTTTATAATTCAAAATGTAAATAATATTTTAAATGGTTTTTTTATTATAACTATTTACTTTACAAAATGTATCTGCATACGTGTGTGAGTTTGCATAATCTATAAAATCATAATAGCTATTTGTCATCGTGGCCTATTTTTTTTTCATTCGTCCTTTTGCGTTTTCCAGCCAGTAACACAAACCCAATAAGTCGTCGTACCGTAGGGCTCTCGATTTGGGCGTGCCCTGCATTCTAATGGACCGCTTCACTTCGTTTCACTGAATGCTTTTGACAATATTTCACTGTTCAAGTGTCAACCTTGGACTTAAATGCATTTAGTACTCACCATTATACCTACTTTTAAAAATACTTACTTTGCAATCAAGTTACTACTCCTACCCATTTTTTATCTCACAACCGGCAGACAAGATCACAAGCAACGTCATGGATGCTTCAAATAGAATAAGGTATTGGGAGAGTAGTGTATTTAATAGTGCCTGCTAAGGTGGGTATATATTTCTGAATCACTTGATTTCTAATCCAAACGTGAGCGGTCCAAGAACAGCCTAAATCTGATCTTGCGTCCGCCCCATTAACAGCAAAGCCACCATGCCGCCAGGATTTAACACTGCTTATCGCTAATATCAGCCCATCTTCACAAAATATCTCCATTCACAAAGTTTTCTTGTAATAAAGGGTCGTAACAGAAATTATATTAATAGTGACTGAACTAACTGCAATCTCTTTTCCTGACAAATATTCTCTATTTGTCCTACATTTTACAGAGGCCTGCATGCGGCACCCAACGTGCGTCATTAACGTCCGTTGAATGCCCATTACACATTATTGTATTTATAGGAGAATTATAGCGTTGCAATTGCATATATATGCCGCTTCATGCCCGCTTATGAATAAAGCCAGTAACAAAATGTGCGAGGCATCCAAGGAACGCCATTAACCCGCACTAACACTTCTGCATTCGCGGAACGTGTCACCCTAATCCAGATATGGTATACCTAGAGAATGCAAGGCTTGGAGCTGAATTACACCATTAACAACGACGTAAGGTGAACCGGGAGAGATACTTGACAATAGGATCACAATAACACCAAATACAATTGATACGAAAAACTAAGACTTTCGCCTTTCATCAACTGCATTCGACCCAATCGAAAAAAGTCTTTCGATAATAAATAAATAAAATAATCCTGCAAGAAACCGCATATGTGCTCTTGTCAATTATAAATTTGTGATATTACTTATACAATAAACACTTACCACAGCTGGTGCTGCTGCGGAAGCGGCCGAGAAACTTAAAATTCACAAATACAGAGATATCGGCACCGGCTACATATTCATTCCTTTTGGTGTCGATTCTCTGGGTCCGTGGGGCCCCAACGCGCTTAAATTTTTTAACAGCTTCTCAAAACGTTTGGTCGACATGACCGGGGATTATAGAGCTGGCCATTACCTCGGGCAACAGATTAGCATTGCCATACAACGAGGTAATGCAGCCAGCATGCTCGGGACTCTGCCTAGGGGACCGAAACTTTATAATTTATAATATATTAATGTTTATAAGGAATTATTGTAATAAACAAATATTCAGCAATAAATCTCATTCAAATAACCTTTTTTAATCGCTCACCACGAGTTAGCGATTCGCGTTTCCTACTGAAGATGCATTGCAAGACACCCAAGAAAGCAATGATATGGTTGCAGAGGACTGCGATGGTATGGTGGTGGCGCGGCAGCGAGGCGCAGTACTGCGGCCGCGACTGGTTCTGCTCGTCATCATCGCACTGCACACCACAGCCGCCGACGTCATCTTCAGGGTACCCGAAGTACTGGTATGTGTCATCCTCAAGAATTTCATTCCTGTCTCTTTCCGCGAGTTTCGTCATCATCGTCACTTGCCCTAAAATGTTCACTGTTGGCATAGACCCTTTTAATTAAGCACCACTACACTTTTAATCGGCCACTGCATCCATCAGCCGTCAACCGCTATCTTGAGGTTATCGGTCTAACCAATCGGTGGTCAGTGAACTCAATTCCATTCTTTGGGCTGTGTCGGCTACTTCGGCTCTCTGACCAACCTCCGAATGCCAAGCTTCGCCCACTCCATAGCTCGCTGAGCGACTTGTGATTTAGTAATTCCACAAGGTTTCTTCAAGAAAGGATACAGATTTGTCGTTATAGAAGAGTGTTATATTGTGTGCAGGTGCGCCACGCGGCAGCTTCGAAGCCCGTGGGCACGGGACGAACGAACACGAGCCGCGCCGTCGAGTCCGACCGATTGACTTCAGACGACAACCTCCTGGAAGTGAACTACGAGGAGTACTTCATAGAGCACGACATCTCTACGGCGGACGCCAAACGAGCTGCTGCAAAACTCGAGCTAGACCAAGGTGATGGCTCACTTTAACGCTAAACGGTGACGCAATGCGCTGTAATTACTTGTGTCGTCTTTTAATTGTTAAACTAGTTCGCCGTCTGTCGCAATCTACGGGCCGGTGTTTCACGGGATCAATTTTATTATATAATCCCTGTAAGGCCCAGATTAGGCCCCATATGGAGTACTGCTATCACATCTGGGCTGGCGTGCCATCGCTCACGCCACAACGGTTTATAAGAGATTTTGTCTTTGAAACGCAAACTTTGGAACAATATCCCTTAGCTGCAATATGGGCTTGCTGTAGATTAATTCCTGTAAAGTCGTCACCGGTCCCTGTCCCCCTGGTGTTGCTCATGTCCTTAGAACTTAGACTAACAAGTGACGAACCTTCGTCAGCATCACTGAGAAATTAATACGATTTTGTTCACTTTCTATGTATATACAAGTAGGTACTTCAAGCGAAATGTTATCTAGACTTTGGTCGACTTACTAGTATTTTTTTGTAACCAATTCCTGAAAATTGTCTGGAAGTGTAGTGTAGTGTCGCAAGTCTGAATAGGAAGTTGTGTCGTGTTAATTTGCTATTACCGCAAACGGCAAGGTCTTACCGCTTTAAGGGAATTAGAGATGATTGTGAGAGTGGGCGTAATGTTGCTCAATTAGTTGACACCTAGCCTTAACTACTTATCAACTTTATCCTGTTCACAAGTTTTATTTGGTCTCCGGTCAAAATGAAAGGATGAAAGGATGTAGTTTGACTATTTTACTATCCTATGGCCATTTTTTATCACTGTTTTCCAATGGCTATTATTTACCGTTGAAAAAACTTTATTTTGAGATTTGATAACTATGGCAAATCAAATTATCACTGTTACAAATGCATTACGAAATTTAAATCACTATATTAAGGTTCACGTTATTAAATTAGGTAACTAAAGGTAAAGTGAATAAAACAGTGGCAAGGCACAGTAGACTTTCGTGAAATAACAGCTTTTGTGCTGTTGGGTTTCAATCCCTTAATTTTACTATGTGGCGTTGCTTGTGCTAAGGCGACGCGACGGTAGCCACCTACCATCGAGTGGATCGTCAGCCTGTCTGTCGACCTTCACATAAAAAAGTTTAAATAATTAAAATATACCTGTGTTAGAACTATCTCTTTCATATTTTTTTACATGTTGAAGAATTGAAATGGACATAAGCGCTGACATGCGTCATGTCGTAAAAGAGGCGGGAAAATGTGAGCCAATTAAAAGAGAACAACAATTTGATCTAATTGTGAAAGAGGCGACGCAACTGCCATTTGCCATTCTTCGGCGTTGTACTGTGCGTGATCTCACTCAAATGCACTACATCCCAGCCTAATATTTTTTCGAGAACTTTGTAAAAATTAAATACAAATCTCTTATGAAATGACCTACTTACTAACTGTTGCCTCTGGGCTCATTCACAGTGTACGAAACGTAAATTAGCCTAAGAACCAACAATCGAGAGAAGAGAGAATCGCAGGGAACTCTTGCGACTGTTATAATTAAAGTTTGGCTAACGAAAGTTGAGAGTGAAAATTCTTCTGTTTAAATTATTTCTGAGAAGTTCAAGATATCGCTTCGGAGCTGTAATATTTTTAATTTATTCCGTGAATTGGTGTATGAATAATATGTGTAGAAGAAAAAACACTTTACTCGTCGTAGTCAAAGTCAGTGTCTAAATACTAGATTCTTTATCTCGTTATTTCTATCGTCACCTATAACAGGAGGACTTTAGTCCTTGAATTCATTAATGATAGATTATTAACGTTGTATTCATAATTAAGTAAAAAGTGTTCAATAAAATTTAAAGTGAAACTGACTTACACTCTACTTTTTAACTATTTTTTTATGTTAAGATCGGCAAACAGGCTGACGGTCCACTTCCACTTGATAGCAGGTGGCTACCGTCGCCGTGGTCACCTATAACACAAGCAACGCCAAAGCTGCTTCAAATGCGCTGTCGACTACAGTAGGATTAAGGATAAGGGATTAGGAGAGGATAGGGAAATGGGCTCCTTTTTTTTAGAATGTGATTACAGGATAAGTTTAAAAAAACTCAGTGTTATCTTTATTTAGCCACAATACGCTTTTATTTATTGATTAAAAATGAAACTAATCTTTTACCTTTCAAAAAAAAGCTGATACTATTCACAATTCATAAACAACATTTATCTCATTGTTGCAATGCAATATTTAACTATTTAAAAAATAATTAAGTTTAACTATAGATACATAAATGCTTATAGGTACACGTTTATGTCTTTATGCATCTCGTCAACCATTATTAGCATTGTCGCCAACTACTTAGAAGTCATGCGAGTAGTAGGTATAACCTCATTGTAT
Source organism: Bembecia ichneumoniformis (assembly GCA_910589475.2). Taxonomy (NCBI): domain Eukaryota; kingdom Metazoa; phylum Arthropoda; class Insecta; order Lepidoptera; family Sesiidae; genus Bembecia; species Bembecia ichneumoniformis. Next base: position 319,210 of record OU342537.1, on the reverse strand, counting down.
CGGCACCAAGGCTGGGAAATATAATTGCTTGCACTTATTGTACCATACTTTCTTGCGATGCATTATATTTAGAACTACATAATATAGTTAAATGGGCGTTAATAGTGCATTATTGCCGAGGCCGGAAATAGAGCAATTGTCGGCCAAGTAGTAGAAAGTACGAGGTGAGGCCGAGTAAGGACGAGACTTAAACCGAGGCTGTTAATTGCTACTTCGGCCGAGACTTGTACAGAACTTTTTTCGGAATTGCAAGGAAATAACAGGCACCGACATGCAAGAAAAGAACATTTTGTGAAAAAGAATTCGCCTTTTTTCTGTTTTTCCATTTGGCGAAATCTTTTCATATTCTTTTCTAGATTTTTGTGGTAATAAGTTTTCAGATAACATTTTAGCCTCTTCAATTGTATAAGAATATTCACATGAAATACTCATTTTTTTATGTAACAAGTTCTGAATGTAAAAATGTTCAAAATATTTGTTAATTCAGAATAGATTAAAACAAAATGGCGGTCTTCTTCTTCTGATCTAGTTGGTCGCGCTTTTAAAACTGTCCAGCAATCTCTATCATGTCCTCTTGGACGTTGCCGACGTGCGAACATTTTTAAAATAATGAAGCCACTTACGATCAAGTGGGAGAAAACTATTTACATTAATTCGACAAGTACCTAATAAAGTTAATTAGGTCACATTTCACATAAATCTACCCCCCTTTTACGATCCTGCAAATTGAATTCAGGGTAGAAGCGTGATGTCATCGGATTGAAGCATTTTAGTAAATACGCAATATTGAACGTAATAAACTTATGACATCATTGTATATATATGATGAAGTCGGACAGGCTGATGGTCTACTCAATTGTGGGTGGCTTCCGACGACTATAAACACGGTAGAGCCTTAGCAGGACATAATGTACGTAAACGCATCTGATTTGGGCAATGGTCGCCATGAACTATCCACGGCGTGTGTCATTTGGTTAATTCGTGTACAATTATTTATTGGCGAACAGCCGTGACACGCATTTAACAGTAAATGATAGAGCAGTCGAGGCGGGGTTGTGGTCGTGGAGGTACCTACGTAATAATGTACACCCCACGGTAGCCTTCACTAACTTATCATTAGACTACAATAGAATACTCCATCGTGTGTATGCTAATTTGTCGTTATATTTCGATGAAAATTGTCGATTCAATTGAAAAAAAGTTTCAGCTCGTAGAGGAATCTTTCGGAGACCTATCACGCCGCGTCGTCTTTATGTATTTTGTAACTTAAATTTATCGCACTTCGAAATCGCCTCCTACTTCCGACACTTTGATCTTCAAAAGTAGCCAACTCTTAATGCCAAAAATATTACAGATACTTCATGCACCTAGGTATGTTGTTAAAACTATTCACTGTCGCTTTGGAACAAATTTAAGCTCATAGGAAAGAAACTTCGTATCAACATTAACAAGTAGTATCACTCACCTTGTGGGTCTTAATATGTTTAATGATAAAAATGAAATGAAACGAAAGATTATGAAATGTCTAAATTATGCCAACCCCAGTAACAGAGACAATCCAATCAATCAGGTAGATCCAACTTCAAGAAGGAGGTCAATCAATCAATTTCAGGTCGGAAGAGCAGTGTTTGGGAAGTTTCTCAGTTCAAAATTCCTCAGCGCTTCACAAAAAACACCATTTAGCAGTGCGTACATAACCTTCACTCCTGGTACCTGCAGAATCAGCTGTACCCGGATATTTCAGATTTCTAGTGGACCTACACTTTAATTTTACTATTGTTACTAAATGAATAACTACTTTTTTACATTTATTTAATATCGCAAAAGAAAACAGAAACACAAAAGTTTAGATATTGTTTACAAATCAGTTTGTAAAACTAGTAATAACTTGTGCTGGCTTATGTCCAGCAGTGGACGTCTTCCGGGTGAAATTATGATTAATTTATTAAATATAAATAAATAAATAAAATAAAATAATCATTGTACTAACCACTTGTATGCCGGAAGCCGAATTAGCCTTGTCTGCCAGCGCTTAAATTGATCATTTCAAGTGCCATTTGCCATGATATATACAGGTTGTTCAAATTTCAACCGTTTTTACCGATTTAACTACTGACTCTGACTGACCTAATTGTTCTCCCAGAAGGAGTCATGGGGGTTCTACCAAGATTTATAAGATTTATCCACGTTCCGGCATACAAAGGGTTAAGCTTTATACAAATAGATATAACAACCAACTGCAGACAGTGTGTGCAGTCTCCTAAAGCAAACGTTATTATTTTTTTGATCATCATATCTACACATACTCGTAAATGGATATATGTATTAAATTAAGGAAAAAAAAATTGCAAAAAAAGTCGAATGACATCCCTGAAGCACATTTTGTGATAACAACGTTGCGTTCATACAATTATACATCGGTTGCGAACGCAGGTGTAAACCAATACGTATAATCGTCACTCCACGCATCAGGATCGATTACAGGCGACAACTATACCGGCACTCGACTCCCGAGGCCACTACTCAGCCATTGCGCAGGTCCAAGTCTAAGGAAGCTCGGGTGACTAAGCAGATTATAAATTCAATCGAGACATTTAGTCCAACTGCCACGCATGCCCACCGCCATTGTTCTAAACGCACATCGCATTCGGCTGACAACGATATCAAAATTCCAATTTTACCTCACAAATACATATTTATGTGAGTATGTGTCACACGGGCAAACAGACAACTATTTTTTCCGCCTCGGTAACATAAGTGTGCAACTGCAACGTGTACAGATTGTTTCTTTGAAAAAATATTTAATGTACTTACAGACGCGGCTCGCTTACCATATATGCAGGGTATTATAGTACGGTCATTCTATGAATGCGTTTTTGACATTTCTTTCCGACATTTCCAAATAAACGATACAGAAAATGTATGGAATTGACACCTGTCAGAACAGCACTCTTATAATGGCCGGAGTATAATTGTTCTTAAATCCTAAATATCCACTGTTCCTAAATATCCGGGTATGTCTTCGAAAGTTTTGAAAATGCCAAACTTAGATTCGTCCCTTATTTTACCCCCACTAAATTCAAAATTCAAGAGTTAATATCAATATTCCTATACCTAACAAAAGAAATGTCATAGAGAATGATCTTTTTCCATAAAAATATGAGCTTCAGAAAAGTTAGAACAACAGCGTTGTTTCGACAGTGCCGTCGAGTCGTGCGGGATGCGGGACGTGCTCTCGCCGCGAGCTGGAGTACTGCGAGACGCGAGTGCTGGCGGACCACTGCTGCTGCGAGCGACACTTCCTGCCGGAGCCCTTCCCCTGGCTGCCGCACACTTGCTACCTGGGGCCCAATCGATGCAAGCCCTTGGCGCACGACTGCGCCCGCTACGCGAGGCTGCGGGACTGTTGCTGCTACCGACGGCTGGCCGAGCGCTGGAAGGGCATCCTGTCCGCTGCGGCTCGACTGCACTCGACAGCATCGCTGCCGCTGTGTCTGATGCTGCTCGCGCTCCCACTTTTTACTATGTAGTCAATTCACATAGGTATTTTTAGATAATGGTTTTGACTAGACTCTTTTGCTTCAAAAGCTCCTCTTTTATTATGAACACACACATATACACAAAACTTAAGAATCAAATTATTTACAAAAAAAAAATAGTGCAATGTGTAAATGGGGGATATGAGCTATACATATAATATTTTTCATATAATTAGGTATATGTTTAACTTTGAAGAGCTGTTGTTTCGCAATTATGAACGCATGGTCGCAGAATATGACGAACCCGTTGGATGAGTGGTTAGGGTGCTTGCCTTAACGCTCTGTTCTAGAGTTCCCAGGTTCGATTCCCAGCAGGGTCAATTTGAAAATAAAATTTTAAAATTTGGCTCTGGTCTGGATTTAGAAAGTAAAATAGTGACGGGGCACACTGCATTTCTCAGTCGTTTGGGCAGCCCGTCTTCCGGCAGTAACCACGCCCTTACAGAAGAGCACGTGTGCTGTTATGTTTCGCTGAGTGAGTAAGGGATGCCAGGGCCCATATCCCTAACCCAATCCCTCATCCTTAATCCTACTGATGTAGTCAGCAGCGTACTTGCAGCATCTGTAGCGTTGCTTGTATTATAGGCGACGATAGCCACCTACCATCGAGTGGACCGTCAGCCTGTCTGCCGACCTTAACATAACAAAAAAGTATTATCAATCACCCCCGTAAAAAGAGATGCTGTCTTTCGGTGTAAGGACCACCAGAACTCATCACTGTCAGCGGCGCTCTTGCATCCCTCCCGGTGTTGCTTTTGTTTATAGACAGGTCGCCATAAATGACATGCCATTGGTATATTTATAGCCATAAAATGGACCATCATAAATATCCGATTAAATACACAGTTCCTAAAGAAATACATATGACTCGTGTCCAATAAAAGTCTTTTCTACTTATAGTTAAGTACTTTAAGTTGTTCTAACTTTTTATTTATTTTCGGTTGTAGGAGAGTGACGCCAAAGGTGCATTAGTTTTAAGTTACCAATCAAAGTATAGTCATCATTTGAACAAATTATTTATATGTATTTCATTAAATGAAATAAATGTAGGTTTTATCGACAATACTTGTGTAAATGTAGATAGACCGTTCGAATGAGTCCTCGCTCGCGCGGTAAAGGGGCGCCGAAGGAGGCGCGGGCGGCCGCACCTCTCTCGGTCCCCTTTGTCCCAGTATATTATGAAATAGTAGATTTTACAACAAGTGCACAAAACGAACTCCTCGACATTACTATCAGCCCTCGCCTTCGGCTCGGGCTGCTAAAAGTCTCAGATAAAAATGGTTTTGTGGACGAGTTATAAACTCTGCTTTTCACTTCGGTTGCGAGGAAATAAAACAGTAGTATAACATAACATTTCTTTAAACGCACGAAAAAACAAGAGCTGTTTCCCGCCGCTTTATTTTTTTTTAATCTTACGACATTGACATTGACATCTTATGACATTGGCTTGGGCTGCAGACCTAAATTAATTTGGTAATAATAATTTTCTTAAATTAATTAAATAACCTACCGTACTTGAATTTAATTTAATATCTTTTATGTTTTAAAAAACACATAAGGCAAATAAATTTAAGTAAATATTATAAAATAACAAATTCTATCTATGAACTTCTTATTGTGTTTGGCTGTATGGCTGATTTTCTTTGCCTTAATATAGATACATTTATGAGTAGATACGTTAATTCGATTTTGTGCAGCCTATACCCTGCACAAATAAGCACTTTCAGAGCATGAGAAGTGAAAATTAATATACTGTCCCTTTGTCGTCATACCCCCGCGCCCCTGTATCGCGCGGGCGAAGACTCATTTAAACGGTCTATCTATGATTAAAAATGTGTTTTCGTTACAGGGCTCTTTTGAAATCTCTTATTGTATTTGTAAAATGTTTTCCAATGTTTCATTACATTAACACAGATGAAGAAATATTATACTAGACTTATTTATTAGTTATGATTGGATATTTTAACGCCTGTTAATAGAGCCCCAATTTAGATCTATCTTGATGAATTGTCAACGCTTATCTCTATTGGAAATATTACGTGATGTTAATGTTTAAGAACAATAAATGATTACATATGTATTTCTTTTATTTTTTGTGTCATCGGCAACGACTCTGCACCAATTCTGGTAATGAAAATGCGATTGTATACGCAGGTTAAGAGGGCACTTTCCTACTCGAACAGCTTACTTATTCCAAACTACATAATTCCATGATTACTCATTAATTAACAGGTCGTAGCCAAAGATAATTGTATTAGTGACTACTAATACAACATCTTTGGTCGTAGCAATACATAAAAAAAACATTGACATTTCTGGAAGGTTTACATCGCAACAAAAAATTGAAATTAATTTTATATCTAATATAAAATTAATTAATTCATTACTATTTCGAATTCTTGTAATTACTGACTAGATCCAAAAATGTTTTTCAATGGAATCATTGCTATTGACATATATACATTCGAATATATGTCAATAGCGCGAGTTGAATAAGTGGCGCGAATGTCTTGCGTCGCATTCTGTCTTCGGTTATTCGCATTGTAGTAAGTTGAGACACCAAATTCTACCAAATACCTATTACTGAGTTGCCACACTCGTACAGCGCTAGTTATATTATAAAAAATATTTATTTATTTATTTATTTATTATTACATGGCCTCCAACGAGGCAGGCACCGAAAAAAACACACAACAAGGAACAGGAAAAGATAACATGGCAGATGCCGCCGCAATTAAAGGAGGCACAGCCTACGCCAGTAAAAGTCGAAGTAGCATTCCGAAACCAAAACAAAAACAAAAAACAAAAAAAAAAAATATCAAAAAATTACCAAAAAAATTATCAAAAATTTATCAAAAAAAAAAATTAAACATAGAAATATAATTAAGTTGGAAATTTGGAATAAATGTCAAAAATAAACTAATGTTAATTATCTGAACCACGGACAAGGATGAGTCTTTTAATTTTGGAAAATGCATCGTTAAACAGGTTATCATCGTGACTCAGGGAGTTGGCAACATCCATAATACGATTTAATGGGGAAAAACGGCCTAAGTTGGTTTTGAAATAGTTTAGTCGAAATGGTGTGTATCTGCCCGGTCTGGGCGCTCGACTAGGAACGCGAAAGTTTATACGCGACAAGAGCTCAGGCGAATCAACTCTGCCTCTCAGCAGTTTGCAGAAAAACAAAACATCGAGCATAAGCCTCCGGGACTGCAGTGAATCAACATTGAAGTGATTCATTCTGACTGGGTAGCTAGAAAGTTCCTTAGCTAGACCACACCCGTAAGACAAATGCCAAAGGAATCGCTTTTGCACTGACTCTAGGCGTTTGATGTAAACGTTATAATGTGGATTCCATATAACTGAGCAGTATTCCAGACCAGAGCGTACGTAAGCATTATAAAGAGCTATCAATGTGGATGGGTTTTTGAACTCCTTGCAACTTCTGATAATAAAACCAAGGGACCTGAACGCTTTTTTCACAATATTATCAATATGGACATTAAAGCGAAGTTTTGAATCTATCGTAACTCCAAGGTCCCTTGCAGAAGCCATGCTCTGCAAGTGCCATCAAAGTGGTAGGTCTGTCCCGGTGGGAATCTCCCCCTAGAAAAATGCAGATGGAAGCATTTATAAATGTTTAGTGACATATCATTAAACCGACACCAGTCCACTAGTCTATTGAGATCCTCCAGTAGTCTCACACTATCATCAGGAGAAGACACGCCAGCGAAAATCTTAAGGTCATCGGCGAAAAGCAAATACTGCGAATGTCGGAAACAGGATTCGATGTCATTAATAAAAACATTGAAAAATAGAGGGCCAAGGTGAGATCCTTGGGGTACACCCGAGTGCACTGCAAAGGAGTCAGATACATAACCCTTGAGAACCACTCTCGATACCCTACCATCCAGATAAGACCGACACCAACCCAAGACATTGCCAGAAAAACCATATCGTTTAAGTTTACGTAACAATACATGGTGTTGAACCCTGTCGAACGCTTTGGCGAAATCTGTATATATGGCGTCAACTGGTCGTCGAGAATCCATCGAACTACTTACCCTATCGATAAAAGAGCAAAGATTTGTAGAGGTCGAGCGACCCCTCATAAAACCATGCTGGCAAGAAGAGAACAACTGCCCAAAGTGACTGTCAAAAAGTGGGTAAAGAAGTCTTTCGAGCACCTTAGCAAAATATATTTGAAATATAAATACAATTACTTCTCCTACTACTGATCCAACATGGGGTTGCCATTATAAAATAAAAACTCATCTTGATTTGCAATTGATGGACAAACAGACGGCCCAATATAATATGACATATCACGTATGAACCGGTGCAAATCTAAAGAAGTTAGTTGGGACAGCGTTTTGCAGTCTGACGACAGTAACCACCCCTTGCATTAGACCACCGCGAATAACAGCATTCGACCCTTACCTATCTTTAGTCGGCAGCGCACTCGCAGCACCTATCCTATGGCGTATAAGAGACGGTAGCCACCTTCCATCAAATGGACCGTCATTATTCAAAAAATGGAAAAATACTCCTAGGGCAAGATGAGGGAACAGGAGTGCTCGGCTTGGAGATCCCAGCGTCGGGAGTTGAGGGCGGCGCTGGGAGGTGGAGAGGTCACATTGCCAATCATGGTAAGAGCCATGATTGGGAATGTGACCACCTGGAAAGCGGTCGCCTCCTTCTGTGGTGATGTCATATCACAGAAGGAGGCAGCTGAGAGGAGGCGAGAGGAAGAGGCCGGTCTCGCTTCCATCAGACGCAGGCGGCTGGGCAGGAGAATGCGGGCATACCAAGCTCGTTTTCAAATGCCCTAGGGGACCTGCACACATGGCTGGCGAGCTATGTGTGCCTGTACAAGGTCCCCCCCGTCTGGGGATTGCCTGGGTGTCTCCGGGCAATCCCCCATTGGAGTAAGCCTAGTCAGCAATGACTAGGCTGCCCTGGGGTGGATCGGAGTTGTTGCCTCGGCAGAACCCGGTCCACCCCGCTCAAAGGGCAAGGAGACACCGGGGAGTTTTAGTGGGTAGGACCAGTCCCTTGACTGGGCGAGTCCCACATATCCCTACCGCCTAGCCAGCGGTACGGAATCCGTAAATGGATTTCTCCTCGTAAAAAAAAAAAAAAAAGGGCAAGATGAGGGAAGGAAAATTCGCTAAATGATCTGAAACATATTTAAATAAGTGAACAGACAGACGTTAACGGAAATTTTGTTTTATAATTTCAAAGAGGGAGTTAAACAAAGGATATCTTTCTCTCACGGATGGATATCCTGATCCTGATCCTTTACTCACGCTTTGGAACACAATAACAGCACAAGTGCTGTTTTTTCGGGGATGTTCTCTTCTGTCGGTGCAGCAGCAACGACTTCACTCTTCATAAAATGAAGAAAAGCAAGTTAAGTAAACTCTGCTTATATTATTTACAAATATTTGTTAAAATTGTCCAAAAACAACTTTTTCGTTTGAAAGACAAAAAAGCAATTTTACGTGATCTCTGTGAAATGGTTGGAATACCGATTGCCAAATCCCGCCAATCAAATGGATATAAAATGTCAATGAAATTGGAAGATGACTTCGTGACTTCTCAAAACCACATCTCATCCATCGTCACCTTTCTCTTGCTGAATAACTTGCATTTATATATAATGAAGTTAGGACCGGGAAAACGAACACCGTTTATTTAGTTAGATAGATTGCCCCTGATATAATCATCTCTACAAAATACGACGCACAACAGCTTTGCTATAGCGAAGCGCACTTCGAGTACTCTTATCAAAGTGTGTAATTAATTGCGAACAAATTCATATCGGTACATTCAATATGCTTCAATGTTTTAGTATTAAATTAAAAATAAAGTCAAAACAGAGCGATTGTCTTATATACAAACTTATGGAGGATGCATTTCAATAAATTTATTAAATTGTTTATTAGCTAATTGAAAATAGGTATTATTATTGTTATTATAATTATTATTATTATTATCTCCGCAGTCCTAGGTACTGCGGAGAATCCGGATGAGCTAGACGAGTTATTCTTCTTGGCCAATTAATCTCCGCCACGCCTCTGCCTCTCCAGCGTGTACGCATTTTTCTACTAAATATTCTAAACTAGATAGGCAGGTCTGTATATATAATTATTGTTTATGTTTAAGTTTCCAGTACAATTGAAAATAACGTTAGCAGTAGTTATTATGTTTTATTTAAATCGTTACCTATGCCTATAGAGCTGATGCCTTATTACGTGTAATTTTTTAAGGTGGAACAAATCAGATCATGACACGATTTTTCTTTAATATGATATAACTCGCGTAACCTGTAATAGGACTTGCTATGTAGGTGGGAGGTACTAGGTATCTAAATGTTAATGGATCTTTAAGCAAACAAAAAAGTGACACAAATTTAGTTAACGACCTAAAGGCGACTCGGCCTTGTCCTCCTAAACGAGTTATAGATGAACCAACTGCAACGTACCATAATAAATCAGATTTATTATTCTTATTAACAAAAACAACCTTAAGCAATATCCAATTACAAGTTTTTTTTTATAAAATTTAACGCAAGTATCACGTCTCTATACAATGATTACATAATTAATGAAATAATAAAGAAAATTTATCTAATACTGGCGACCCGCCCCCGGCTTCGCCTGGCGTGCAATTTTTATATACCCTAAAACATTCCCCGTTTATCCCTCTTTCCATTAGCGAAAACCGAATTAAAATCGGTCTACCCGTTCACGCGTGATGCCGTGACCAGGAGAAATAGGGATTCATTTTTATATATAAGATATATATACATTTATATATATATATATGTAGATAGACAGATTATAATTTAAAAAATGGATGTATGTGGGTATCTAACAATAATAATAATAATCATTAATTCTCTGTATACATATATGATTTCTTACTCTCCGAAAGCAAATCAGTCAACTTAACTCTCGTAGCTTTCCTATCTTTTCGAAGAGCATGCATTAAATGGATATACCAACAAAACTAGGGCTCAATCAATGATGATGCTGAAGTATGCACTGATGCATCCTTCCGTACAAGTCTGCACACGGAAACGCTCATTTGGTAACCGTATACGGAAGTACGTATTCAAATTCAAGTTGGTTTCGTGCATTCGAATCATTCTCCAATTTCGAATTCCAACGGGAATTATTACAATATCATACCTTCACGACCTCGCGTCTAACGATCACAAGTAAGTAAATAATTTTAAGCAAAGAATCTCGTGTGGACGTAGATATTACTATTTCCTTGACTCGAGGGTTCTCATCTCTCGAGGAATCAGCTTTTTAATAATTCACGATAGCGATAAACGTGTTCAATAGTAAGACTTCTTTGAACTTGAGTGTTTGTATGTGTGCCAAGGTGCAACACCCGCAAAGCAAGCTTCGACAATTAATCTAACACTTAACCTTTTGAAGTTCAACTTATGCCGATATACCTATTTAATATGGCTATTTCTATACATATAATAAAATCGGAAACGACCCGTGTACATTAGAGATTTTTTCAAGTAACAATTTGTACACTTTGTACTTTATGTTACCGAGGTCAAAAAATAGTTTTTAGAGTTGTTGACTGTTTGTCTGTGCGTTTGCGCACTCTAATCTCAGAAACGGCTTAACCGATTTGAATGTGGCTTTCACTGGTGTATTGCAGCAAACTTCTCGTAACATTTAGTTTTTGTTTCATTCCAATCGGTTTAAAAACAAAAAAATTACGCGCTATACCGTTTACCACGTTTACGAAGTTGCGGGCTTAGCTAGTCTTTAATGTGCCTATGACCATTGTTTTGAATTAAACATACCATAGTATTGGATTGCCGATACTATAAACTATACTAAAAAAGTCAAATAAAATGAAAGTCAAAAATATTTCGAATCCGTCATTATTTTGTAATCGTTATTACACATTGCCTTCTTTGTTGTCGACGGGATCGTTGGCTACCTCCTCGGCTGCGTCGCAGGAACTGCTCGGCGGCTCACCGATTATTGTTGGTATTACCTGGTAACGCATTACGTCATAAATTGGAGCTAAAGCGATGGCCTCTGGCGTAAATAATAAACGTACCAACACCCAATACCTGTTCTCCCAACATGACGAGGATCTGCGCCACTTTCTTGATGGCCTCCAGGTCTTGAGGCGTCGGCAGCCCTAGACGCTGCTCCTGCACTCTTGAAGCCACGCGGTTACCGAACTGCGATACCGTCGATAGAGGCTGATGTTGATCTTGTTCGTGGCGAAGCTGTATTGTCAGGAAGCAGAGGTTAAAGTTTATTATGTGTAGAGATGTGCCGTTTAGGTGTCCGGATCTCTGTATCGGTTATTACCGGCGATGGCGAACTGCAGCTGCTGTAAGTCTGCGACAGTATCAGCAGAAGCACAAACACTCTCTGACTGCTCGACAACATTTTGCTGAAGGCCCTCGCTCATTCCTCTCTATATAGTAAATGTGCAGCGACCGTTTATCGTCGAGTCCAGCAATCAGCAATTTTAAGAGACTCTGATCGTTGAAAATTGACTTGTTTTGTGATTACAGGAAATTTTATACGATTACTATAAAACGTTTTATTAGATGTAACTTTGTTTAACTTGTTGGCTCCAAAGGTTTAGATGTCTGGTTTCTCCACATAAAATTACTCGTTATGCCGAGTTTCTCAAAGGGTGGCTCATCTCTGACCACATTAACAATAGGGCACTCATCTCTGAGGTCTGACTTCCAGTAATTTCCTCGTCCAAAATTTGACCAATGTGTATTGTCGATTATAACATTAAGCGCTGAAACGTAGATCACGTTACTTTTAACCTCGTTAAAAAGTTCAAAGTCGCTCAACGAGTTATAGAGAAAGCTATCCTTGGAGTTATGCTGCGAGATCGAATCAGGAATGGGGAGATTCGGCAGATTAGTCATGAGTTACTCACAAGATGGACAGACGATCTACTGGCAGCTGGACCACGCTAGATTAATCCAGCAGAGAACGTCCTACGTCGAAGATGATGATGTTCTGTATACATGTTTTATTATAGGTAGATATTTAATGAATGGCTAGCAGAGAAACATTTATTTTGTATATGATCTTGATCTGTACAATGAGCAGTATAAAGTAAAACACATTTAAATATAATGTCCATAAAAAACTACTTAAGTACACGTAAATGACTAAAACGACCGACGCAACGTCGACACTCGGAACTCGGAAGTGATGCGTACATGTAAACATGAACGAACTTGAACTTCTGCGAATTACTTCGCGTAGATCATTTTGTTTCTATTTCATTGAACGCTTCGTACGCCGTTTTGTGATTCGCTTCGACTCCGACACGCGATCTATTCTGAATCGATTTGTCTAAATGTTGCTTATTAGGTTCCGCATTATGAGCTCAATAAAACTCAACAAAAGCTTTGCGTGCGTTAATATTACCTTAAATGATGGTTCGTTATGCGCGTGCGATCTTTGCCTGTTAAATGAGTTCGTCTACTTCCGCTTCCTGGTTTCTGCGAAGCGCTATAGTTAGAAGCAGAGCTAGTAGTTTATAGGTAGTATAGTGATTGCCCAATCCGCACCAACGGACAGGTGCCAGAGTGCCGCAGCAACGGACAGGACGTGACCGCTAAAGTAAATATTGTAAAGGTGACTTAAGTCACGAACAATGCGCAGCTTTGGAATAAATAATTGGCTATTATTTAGAAACAGATATAAAAAATACATATATGTTTGAAAATTACCTAAATACTTAGAACCGATAAAAATTACAATGTACGAGTATTATAAGAACATCGATAAGAGTGTACTAGTATTATTACGGGGACAGAAATATAACTTTTCTCAGACATGCTCGGAAATGTAGGCATTCTTGTACTAAAAACAAGCCACGAAGTTTGTAATTGTTGGCTCATGCATTTCTTTCTCGGCCTAGGCCAAGAATGTTGTATGTAAATTCATTCCTGGCCGCTGCTCAGCCCGATGAAACCCGAAGTTTCACGAGTCTTCACGACGCGCCCGCAGCTGTCACAGGCGTAGTAGGCGGGGGCGTGTTTCATTATTTCCTCACATTTATTGAGAAAAGCACTATACCAGCCTCGACCGGAATGAGGATTGCCGGACTCAGATCTTTATCAAGGCTTCGCTAAAGCTCAGCCTTGAAACCACTTCGTCCGGCAATCCTTCACTTCCTAGACTCTGCAGTAATGTACTATACTTGAGGACATTATCAAGAGGGAAGAAAATCTGTGTTCAGAAAGAAATACCTCGATGAAGTTTTGCTCGGATTACTGGATGACAATGTAATCTAATACAAATGTGTGTCCTGGCCGACTACCAACGCGCAGGTGAAATATGGAACATAGCTTTGTTTTTGAAAATTTCCACTCGCCAGTTGCAATATATGAGAGATCAATTGATCCCGCAGACAATGGAACTATGTTGAATTTTAAATTTTTATTCCTTGTTTAATAAATAAATAAATTCTAATGCTTCTCTTTGCAAGCACATTACGATAGATGGTAATTTTTTTTTATGGTAACGTTAAGCCTACCGCCCACATTAAGTCGTTTACAATGGGTTCGTTTCGTGACCTTGTATCCATTTCCACCAGTAGGTACAATAGGTAACACCAAACGACGGGTTACCAGAATACAAATAAGCCAGATGTAGGTAGTGCTGTTTTCAGAGCCACGCCAGGGAGGAGGTCAACAACTTCGAACTACTTAAAAGGTTTAAGTGAGTACAATGAGCGGAACAGAACGGGACTTAATACTTTACTATCGCTGTATGTGGCATAAGTTATGCTCTTTAGTGATAGTTGATGGTAGCTTAGAGATGTACGATGAAGGTCACCGGTCGACAAACCTTGACAGTAGGGCCACAGCACCAGGCCCTCGACTGTTGCGCAATCGAATTTTAACTGTTTGTTTATAGTAAATAAAATTAAGTATCGTTTATTTGTAACAAGTTCTTGTAAAAATAAAAACATTTAATACAATTTTGCGAATCAGCATGATACCCAAAATATTCATTGGCATGACGAAAATTAATTTCCTAAAAATATATAATAAATGACAAAAATTTAAATATTTTTAAAAAACAAACAAGAAATATTTTTTATTTTATTTTTTATGATAAGATCGGCAGACAGGCTGACGGTCCACTCGATGGTAGGTGGCTACCGTCGCCTATAACACAAGCAACGCCACAGCTGCTGCAAGTGCGCTGCCGACTACAGTAGGATTAAAGATAAGGACTTAGGAGGGGATAAGCAAATACGCTCTGGCATCCCTTACTCACTCACCGAAATACAGCACGCGTGCTGTTATTTCACGGCGGTCTTCTGTAAGGAGGGTAGTTACTGCCGTCAGGCGAGCTGCCTAAATGACTGCGAAGCGCAGTATGCCCTGCCACTACTTTCCAAATCCAGATCAGAGCCAAATTTGAAAAATTTATTTTTTTCAAAGTTAACCCTGCCGGGAATCGAACCCGGGAACCGTAGAACAGAGCTTTAAGGCAAGCATCCTAACCACTCATCCAACGGGCTCGTCAATATATAAGTACTTACTTATGGATATAAGTAAAACTTATTATTGCAATTATACTCGGAAATATAAATACGCATAATCAAAAAGATTCTAAGGTTAATTTTGACTGTGCGGGATGAGCAACTCCCGTCTTCCGCATCCTCAATATTGGCAACCTTGATGCACGAGCTACGAATCGAGAAACCAGTGATGAATCTCCGCACGAAGAAGACAATATCAAGGGTACGCGGTGGGCACGTAACGCACATGTTTTATATACATATATAAATTGCGTGGTTACGTAAGCGACGGCACAGTATGAGCGATGCGTCGTGCCGTGGCGGCCGCATTGGCAGCCGCCCTGCTGCTGGCTACCGCAGAGCACCAGGGAGCGGCTTCCACCCTTTCGAGCCTCGGATCCCTGCTGCCTCCGTTCCTCGCCGCCAACTTCGAGGACCTAGTGAAGGCGGCTGTGGCTACTTGTATGTGTGTAAAATCATTCTTGTCTCTGTGTGAATGTTTTTTTTTATTCAAAATAAAAGAGCATGTGAAAACGCTCGTTGGGTTAATGGATACTTTTAAGAGTGCATAAAATAAAATAATCTATTGTGGACTCCACTCAAACGAGTAAGAAATTTTTAACTTAAATCTTCGCATAGTACTTAAAAAATAGGTAAAAAAAAAGTGTTTGATTTGATTGTTTCAAATGAGATCAGTAAAATATGAATATTGTCACGTTCCAATAATGTTTAGGCAACAACGCCATCTCTAGCGACAATTTTAATTACCTACATAATTAATAATCTCAAATAAAATCGATAGCTTAGATATATTAGAATTTGAAGTTCGATTTAAAAAGAAAATAGGTATATGATTGTAGAAGCAATATTGCGGTTCGCTGGCTCATCTTCAAACCACAGCAAAGTCAATTGAAAATAATTAAGGAAATTATCCCATTACGAGACTTTTATAGAAACAGAAAAATTTCAAAATCGTAATAATTGTGTTATGAAATATGGTCTGATTTTCATTGTCATTTAAATCGGTCACAATTTTTGAAAATAATAAAATTTACATAAAAGAGCTTCTTTGACTTATAGTAAGTTATGATAGCATTTATTGCAATAATGAAAAAAATATAGTTATTAGTTTTAGCTTTGAAAAAAAATTCTGAAATCACCATAAATCGCTGAAAACTTGTGAAAGGCATTGATTGCTTTATATTCGTTGAATTATTCCATTCTTTATTCGCCTGTTGCCTTTATGTATCACAAATGAACACGAAACCGGAAGTACGAGACGGTTCCGCTGGAAGTTGAATTTTTTTTAATATTTATCGTTATTTCGATTCGATAAGGACAAATAACTTACCTTCGAGTGGGTCTAAGTCAACGGTTATAAAGTTAAGGCTTGCCTTTTTCTAATTTAAAGATTCAGTCACTTACAGATGAACTGTAATAAAGTAAGCTTTATATATGGCACATGGCAGAATGAGTAATGATTTGATTGATTTTTATTTTGATAATTGAAACCCCAAAAAGGCTAATTAACGCCAATTCGGACAAACATCAATTGAGGTCGCGTCAGTATAATAGACACGAGGAAGCGGCAGAGCGATCACATCAGATACACCGGCCGGCGGTCGTATCGCGACCTCTACGCGGGCTTGTTTACTTTATAAAACACCCAATTCGCCAATGACACGACGCTGACTCATAATGCGTTTCCGGGTAATCCAGTGATTTGAAATTTGACAGGTGAGGCGTTGCCGCTGGAGCTGCTGTTCTCGCGTCCTTTCACCCTGGAGACTCCGCATTTGGACATGGTAGAATACGCGCGGGGCTCCAAGCGCGTCTACAAAGTGTCCCACGCCCACGAGCGGCTTCGAGCGAGGGGACCCTTGCGATCTCTGGCCGTGTACATACCTGGCTGGTGGAACACCCCCACCGACGACTCGGCACAGGCCCTGGCCGACAACTTCCTGCACAAGACGCCCGTGTTCCTAGTGCTGGACACTCGACTTTCCTTCAGCAGAGGTTACGTATCGTCGGCCTCGCGAGTCAAGGCGCTCGCTCATTTGCTCTACAAGTTAGTAAAAAGACTGCACGAGCAAGGAGTAGCCCCGCCGGAGTCTCTGCATCTGATTGGATTCAGTTTGGGCGCACACGTGGCGGGAATGACCGGCAGTCTGGTGCGGAAGAATTTGAAAAGAAAACTGGGCAGAATCACGGGTCTCGATCCCGCCAAACCGTGCTTCTCGCGGGACTCGGAATACAGGTTGAGTAAGAGGGACGCCACTTTCGTGGAGGTGTTTCACAGCAGCGGCGTGTTGGGGCTCGACGAGCCCATGGGCCACGTGGACGTTTTCGTGAACGGCGTTAACGTAAAACAGCCGGAGTGTCGACACGAGAGGATAAGCCTCGAGTGCGACCACGGACTCGCTTGGAAGGTGTACTCGGAGTCCGTCAATGAGTACATGACCGCGAACAGATGCAACACTTGGAATGAACTGGAGCACAGGAGCTGCAGCGGCAACTTGACGGTGGTCGGCTACGAGTGCAGTGTCGACACTCGGGGATTGTTTCTGTATAGGACCAAAAATAGATTGAGAAGAACCGACCCTGAGCTGAAAGTGTTCAGTCCGTTTGACATTTTCACAAGGTGGCTCAGAGACTGAATGACAATTAATAATGTAGTGTGTCGTTTAAAACCAATCAAATTGTATTTTTTCATCTTTAACATAGTCAGAGTTAACCTTTTATCTTTTACCTACTGAAATAATATTTCTAATAATTAAGATTAATAATTATTATGAGTTTCAAACGGTGAAGCTGTGATTTGGTAACTGTGATATTAGTTGATAAATAAAATGTGTTTTTCTATCTACTAAATTAATTTCGAACCTAAGTGAAAAACGGACAAAAAGGCGCGACTAGTGGTGCCATCTGTCATCTGAACTAATAAACAACTATTATTCTATAGATGCACATTACGAAGCGATGATGTTTAAAGTTCTATTTGATAGATGGCAGCACTAATCTCTTCTAATAACAGCTAATATAGGTAGGTACCTACATAGGTACTTACTGAAAAAATAATGTGATCAACAAAAATATGTAAGTGATGGTGATTGGTGATTAATTAATATTATAGCTCTAGAGATATTCTATTCAAATTGTCAAAGCGATAGTTTATATCCAAAAAGTTTCTAGAACTGCATATTGTAATAGTCATTTATGTAGCTTTTTTTTAATTTAGTCTGTCATTTAATCTTTTCGTTTCAAGATTATTTTTTGAGTAAAACGATTTGGTTAAAAAGTTTCATTATATAAAAAAATTAGATACGAGATGGATACGAGTTAGGTACTTGTTACATCAATTGCCTCCGGCAGATAAAAGTCCATTAAATATTTTTTTGTGACATTTAATAGATTTTAAGGACTGAAGCTCTACCTTATTCCACGGCTGCTTATTAGTAGCTGAATTTAAGAGAGGCAGATCGACCTAAAAAGATGTTCCTCGCTCTGGCCGACCTTTTACCACCATCGAACCTTGATATTGGAAGATAGAATAATTACAGTTTGGAAAGGCGTTTGGAAGTTTCAAAGCGGAGTCCTCGAAATCATTGAGCGTAATCCAGATAAATTTTACCGGCATTGTTTAACAATGGACGAAACGTGGATCCGTCATTTTGATTAGGAAATGAAAAAACAAAGAAGTCCTGGAAACGCCCATCTTCGCCGCCAGTGAAGCAATTTCAAGTTTGTCCCAGCGAGCGCCGGTCAGGTTATGGCCTCTGTTTTTTTGGAATATGGAAGGAATACTTTTTATCGAACATTTACCTAAAGGTAAAACGATTACGCGTGGTTATTACACCCAATTGATCCCAAAAGTGCGTCAATTAATCAAAGAAAAACGCCGAGTAAATTGTCGTTGGGTGTGATATGCTCTAACACTCATCGATCTCAATTAGCCTTCACAGCAATCCGCCAAGATGGTTTTGAGATTTTTGATCATCCTCTCTACTGTCCGGACTTAGCTCCTAGTGATTTTCACTTATATCCAAAATTGAAAGAGCATATCCGTGAACCAAATTTGAAAGCTTCTTTAAAATTGAAAAGCGTTACCTACCTAAAGTGTATCGAAGGACAAGGTGCCTACGTTAATAAAAAATAAAAATAAAATAAACCCTTGTTCTTTTATTTTTTACTCAAATTCTAAGAACTTCTTGATTCATTCTGGTAAATTAGAATAAATAAATATTAAAGGCATGCGGAGGTGAGGAGTCACGGTTTATATTTTATATAAACATGTGGTGGCAACGGACAAACACAAAATTGTAATGGAATTTGTTAGACACTTGAGTTATAAATGAGATAGGGGCGCTCTCAAAGTAGAGAACAAACAGCAGACGCATTCGATTATTGCATCCCGCGCTCTCTCTTCAAAAACAAAATTAAATCCCATCCTGTTTGCTAGCAGTCCAGCGGCGATTCACAGGACAACACATATAACAGAGTACATATGTATATATAATATGAGCGGTCACGTCAACGGTCTAAATAAGAGTTACTTATATACGCGCTCGTGATTAGATGGTTCTGTTTTCCGGTATCATATCACTAACATCTTGTTTATGATGAAAGTCGGTCGCCGCTCGACGTGACAACTGATTAATGAATCCCAGATACCAGATTATTGTCTTGTGTGTTTCGAATTACTTTATCTTACCCTGGATTTAGATATTTGACACGCACCTTAATTTTATGACCAAGGCGCGTTTTTTATTTATGTAGTAAATAGATAAAAAGCTAGTGCCACCAGTGTCATAATTGAGAAAATTTTTGCCGATGGACGCATGGATGCTTCTTACTATTTCACTAAAAACTACGATGAAACTCTACAAGTAACAACATATGGGCGAACGAAGTCATGCGGGAGTGCTATAAGCCTACCGTTTAACTGAGACGGTTCCTTGGGTAGCTACGCGGTGCGGAAGGGGTGCGGTTGACGCGTTGCGAGAGCTCAGTCGGGCGTCCGTATTGCTGGCGTTACGTAAACGGCCACCCCTCCCGCACCGCGTAGCTACCTAAGGAACCGTCTCGGTTAAACGGTAGGCCTACTATAACAAATATGATCTCTCTCTCTCTTTCTAAATAGTAAATAAATGATTGTTGCATGGAGACCAGTTAGCACAAACAAATAATATACTTATACGTCACGCTGCTAATAAAATTAGTAGGTATACATTCTAACATGCTAATAATATAAACGCAACAGTAACTGTTTTTATATTGAAGTATAGTTACAGTAGGCGGTAGGGATATAGAGGAAAAAAAAAATTGTCTATGGAAGAGTATTCCACAGGGTTCCAGGTAGTGAGAGCAGCGTAAGGAGGAGTGGAGGCTAAGAGGCGGATGGCCCCAATTAATTGCTTTCCGATGTAAATCGGTTCGTATTACTTCAGCCAAATGAACGTGGCTATCACATATCTGCTGTCAAGCGGTTGAGCGGTTTTACTTCTAATTGCCTTTCGCATACCCCTCACCCCTCACCCCTCACCCCTCTCCGTCCCTAAATTGGTGCCTTGTGGTTTATTTACATCGACTCTTGATCGGAGAACTAGTTAAAAAACTAACTATTATATTACAGACGACGATATTCGATAACTAATAAGTAGTCTATTGTAACATTTGAAGCAGAACGTCACAAAGAGCACACGTGTGGTCTGGGCGTCTCCAAACTAAACTGTTGTCTCTATCGACAACGTCATTGGGCTCAAATTTCAGTGGGCCACAGACGGTTCATAAATTACGGGGCATTTGTGAAATACTTACAAGTAATGTTATGAATACATAAGTAAATCTGGCAACGTCCGCATTTTCATCTTTTTAACAGAAAGAAACAAAGCAAGATGAATTATTTCAATGGTACACAATATTTGACACACACTGTTTGTCCGGTGCAATTAGACATCCAGTTATAATGAATAGATTTGAATGGTTTTCTTTTTGTTTCTGTTTGCCTAAAATAAAAATATGTATTGCCACTTTTTAAAAATACAGAAAAGCGAGAGATGAAAAAATGAAGACAAAAAGGCGTCAATTTTTAATAGGTAAACTTTTATTTTAAACCGTTAGAAACCCCAAAAAAAAAATTCATTCAAACCTAATTGCACTCAATTACGTATTATAAATTTTCAAATATTATATAATTCAGATATGCTGAGCCATGAATGTCGTTTTTTTTTTCTTTTTCTAACCTTTCGTTTCGTTAAAACTCCGAAGCAGTTTACTTCTGTTTACTTCTTTATTAGTCGATGGCCGCGACTGTGTTCTCGTGGTCTTCATTTTATCATATGAATATATAACTTTATAAACTAAACAAAAAACGTCTATCCTGATTCCGTGGAGATTGAGAAGAGTGTTGGTGTGGGATGCTACTTGTGTAGACACACTAGCCCCTTCGCATCTCCATGGAACATCCACTAAGGCAGTAGCCGCAGCAGAGGCAGCGGAAAAAAATAAAATTTCTAAATATAGTGGCCTCGGCGCCGAATATGGTTTCGTACCATTCGGAGTCGAGACACTCGGTCCGTGGGGGCCTGCAGCAATGAGCCTCTTCAAAGACATCTCGAAGAGTCTTATTGATGCAACGGGAGACCGAAGAGCTGGCACTTTCCTCGGCCAACGTGTTAGTTTGGCCATTCAACGAGGAAATGCTGCCAGCGTACTTGGTACAATGCCGCAGGGTCCATTTTTATGTTATTAGATTTTAATCAATTTAATATTAATTTATTTTTAGATTAGATAATTTTAGTTTTTATGTTAAATGATATGTAAATAAATTTTTATTATTTAATACAATAACAAAAAAGTGTGTGCGTACATAGACTAAGCGTCTATTGTTTTGACTGACTAATTTAAACAAAAAAACGGTTATTTTTGTCTTACCTATAATTAATAGTTAGACATTACAGCTTTGAGTGTGTCTAATTATGAGTAATATGAACATGTTTTACTTGTATCATCAATAATTTTCACAATACCCCAAATATGTTTTTTTTTTTATTTCAAATAAAAGCCACGTTACTCGTTGATAATATATTATAGCTTTCTATAGGTTAAAAAGCTTTTAAAATCATTGAAATAGTTTTTGAGTTTATCCGTTATAAAACAAACATAAAAAATAAAAAAGTAGATTATTGTACATTCAATGTATCATAAACAAAATGATTGCTAATTGTTGCCACATTCAAGGTCCTCATACGAGGTGTCTAGATAGTACATAATTATCCTTATTTAAGTTTCTATAAATGTTATGCTGTAAGTAAAACTCCTCATGCCATAACTACCAGCTGGTACTCCTTTTATATCTAGTAAGTATATATTATTATGTATGTTTGTATGTACTGAGCCGCTTTGACTAAATTGTGTATATTGTATACACGCGGACCGTTAAGCTCCGGGACCTTTACATTTGGGCTTAAATGACAAATGATAGCATTGATAAGCCTTACAGGTAACAAAGCAGGGGAGATTTTGCGCTTACGACGTTACGACGGGACGAACAAAGGGGAGCCGTTTCAACCCTTATAATAATGGACGTTTCAGATAACGTCTGATCAAATATCCTTCTACACTGATTATGAGATATCCCGATACTTTTCTACGTTATTACATCTTTGGAAATTGGAACAATTTTCAAAAAACAGAATAGTAGACACTTCACACTTCCTGGAAAGATTTTTAATATTTTATTTTTAAAATAAAATAAACAATTATAAAATAAAAAAGTAGGTAGGCGTATGTCACTGGTCAATAATTCTTTTTGTGTGTGTTTGCGTAGGTTGATCGATGGTTTCGATTCGTATAATTGGACCAGTGGCTCTAGCATGAGTTTACGATACTACACTCGCTAGCGAGAGCGTACAACATTTATATGGAAAATTGATAACTTGACATTGACAGTTCATGATTTTCCATACAAAAGTTTTACGTTCTCGCTAGCGAGTGTAGAATTGGTGTAGTATCGTAAACTCATACTAGAGCCTCTGGTTGAACCCGCTAACGGCAGATAAGCCAACGTTGGGCAGGACAACGTCTGCGTTACGATACGAGTAGGTGTGTTAACAAAAGAACAGAATCAACATTTTTATAATAATCGCCCGTAGACTGAACTTGTCCGTATTGTTGCGTGGGAAATCACTGCAATTAAATTAAAATAATACCGTATAGCAGTTCTGAGACTCGACAGGGATGCATTTGTTAGCATTCGAGAAGGGTTGTGTTTACAACCCCACTAAAATGTTTCATGTTTATTCATAAAATTTATATCGTAATTCTACTGTTATTGAATGCGAAAGAAACTTTGTCCGTCCGTCTGATACGTATTCACATCAGTTTAGCAGACAGTTAATTGCTCACTCGCAATTTCCAATAAAATGCAATTAATTAATAATAAAAAATATATAAAGTGATTATAAACTCATTCTATAATAAAATAAATATCAATTCGTAAGAGGTTAATAGTTATTGCTATGAAAATGAGAATAAATCGCCCTTATTATATGCACAAACATTACGCGTACAACTGTACATTGTCGGACAACATTGAAGGGTGCATTTAATTCATTTATTATAATAAGACACCCACCATCAAAGGACCGTCCGCCTGTGTGACCACTTTTACGGCACACCATCAGACAGACATTCCTAGGGAAAATTATACACTAGTGTTTAAAGTTTTTATTCTAGATGAATTTCTTCGACATCTTAGATTTTAGAAGAGGCGACATTGTTCGGTGGCAACCCTAGCGTTGGGTGTACAAAAGCGAATGTAATTAAAAGGTGCGGAGATTGCAGTCGGCCGTTTCATGTGAAATAGGCCATTAACGAGAATGCCCCTTCAAAAATAACAAAGCCTCCGATTGTGTAGTGAAGTGATGCGGCCTGCCTCGAGGGGAGTTATGCTCGCTATCGATTCCTTTTTCTATTACGGGACGTCACTCGCAGCTGACACGTCTGGAAAAATAACCGCTTCCATTGCGATCTATTCACTATTCCAACACGACGACGACGAATAATAGGAAAAGCCGAAAAACCCTGTACTGTATATATACATCGGTAAGAACTACGTTCCGCTTAAATAATAATAACCGGAATGATTCAAAGTTTCGTTCGTTCGCTTCGGCTGATTTTTTTATCCCTTTTTTTTTCAATAATAACACGCTCGTTTTGAATACGACACGTCCTTTGAAATCGGCTTTGTGTATACCGTTGAAATGAAAACTGACAATAAAGCATGTAGGGGTCCACTCGAGTCGCGGAGCCACGGGAGACGGACTCTCAAACGCTTCAAAAGAATAGCTCTTTCTTCTGACGGTGGAGCAGTCGAGGTCGCAAAACTAATAATACTTGTGGCTACATTGAACGTCCTCTTGCTGGGAATAAAAGAAATGATATACCTCTCGCGACGACAGAGATCGAGACTAGTTTTAACGAACAAAGATAGTAATTGTACACTTTTCTATTAGGTAGAAAGTAGGTAGGTATACGATTCCTACAAATAAACAGCAAACAATACAATTCTTAATTGGAATATTAAAATTACTTTATAAGATGTGTTTTCGTGTGCGTGTGTGTGTGTATGTGTAGGAGGGCTAGATGAACGGTATATCGCTCAGCTCAGCTCTAAAAATATGAATGAATAAGTATTATTTATTAATCTGTAGGTTTTTTCATATCGTCTGTCCGACAAGTTTAAAATGGTGTTAGTTCTTGATAAAGGTCCTAAAAATATGTGCGAGGTCCTAAAACTAGCCATTGGATTGTGAATGACGTCTAGAATTTTTTTTTACTGCACATCAAAAATTCCTTGCAAAAATACATACACTTGTAAAATCTGATCCAACAGGTGAATACATCAATTATCAAAAAGTGGCACTAAGTAGAAATTTAAATAGTTTAAAAAGATAAAACAAAAAGAAAAGAAAAGAAATGCAGAATACGTGACTCCTTACAATATTAAACAATTAAACAATCACAAAGTCTTAAAATGGGAACAAACAATAAAAATTACACGAAATGCTTTCATATACCTAAGCACAAAGAGAGCCGACCGCCACCGCACACTTTCTCTTAAAAATATTTTCAGAATCGTGAAAGATGTCAATGTCGGGGTTGATCAATTCGTTATAGTCTCGCATACACCGAAATAATGGAGCATATTTACCCAAATTAGTTCTGCTGGTAGGAATGCTAATTTTTTTTATTAATGGGATGTCTCGGTATATGGTAAGGAACAGCAAGATCTAACTGCCGGAGCAGAACAGGAGACACCATCCCGCCATTAATCAGTTTATACAAATTCATAAGATTCATGAGTATACGACGATTTTCAAGAGAAGGAATTTTAAAATGTGCAAGACGGGTGACATAGTCGGCCTTACAAAGACAAGATAACGTGTGACATTTTTTTGTATACGTTCTGTTCCATGCACATGCACTTTGTAAATGGGGTCCCAAATGGGCGAAGCGTACTCCTGAGGGCGAAGCACACATAAGCGCTGGATGAAGCGTAGTTATTAGTTTTTCGCTAATAACTCAAAAACTATTAATATTTAAGGAATTAAAAAAAAAGTCAATCTTTCGTAACTCTACGAGTACCTCCATTATTTATCATTTAAATGATAAATAAGTATAAATAATGTTATATTCTTAACAGTTTATAGAATCAAGTGGCAGGGGGAAAAAGTTTCTTCTTTAAAAAGTTGGGCATTTGTTAATTAAATATCATTTTCCTAAATTCGGTTTACATTCAAAACGGCATAATTGTTTAAAAATAATACTTATTAGGCTCTTTAAATTTTTACTTTGTGGAGCTGTTCTTATATAATACACACTTAATAAGATTACATCATAGAAAAAATTTAAAGTTGTTTATTTTATTTATTACAATTTTTTAAAATTAAAGTAAAACTATGTAAATAAGTCCAGCTCATCAGTCCTCTCGCTTCTCCGAGCTAAAGAGCCGACGAAGCTAAACAAAGAGGTGTCTAATGGAAGGCGATATCGCAGGAGCTGCTCGCCTACAGAGTCCGCAGCTGCGTACGAGCTGCTTTTTCCACGTTATGAGTTGTAGCTGCACAATTGATACGTAATTTATTATCGAATTATCTAAAAAACGCTCGCCACGTTGAAATGGAAGTCACGGCGAGCAATTTCAAATGTGTTTCTATGGCGTCGGACAAAAAGCGGTAATTTTAATGGCCCTCCAGTGCGAGCACTGTTCGGGAACCGGCGGGAACTCGACGGGAACAAAGGGACCCCAATTTTGTCGACGTTCTGAAAGTAAATTGCTTAGTTTTTTTTTCATTGGAAATTGTAGTGGTGCGTTTGGTTCGGTCTGGCGGCGGATCATCACGGTCGCCACGCTCCAAAACTTATTCATCTTCCAACTGAATCATTTTGTATGCTACCGTTACACAAATTCTTAGAACGACTTCAGTTATCTCTCTAATGTGGCTTTATTTAAACTAGTTAGCAATAAACGAATGTAAAATCCGCCATTAATTATTCACATAATGATTCATGTACTCCTCAATAGTAGCAAACGAGAGGAGATCTTCAATTAAATGACTTTCTTTCTCCAGTTCCACTGGGTCATATACTCTATGCTTATTTTGGGCTCGAAGAACTGGTGCTGGTACTATGATTTTTGAGCTTTGTGCTTATATTTATTTATATTTAGTGGAGAAATCAATATTGGCAAAGTTAGGCAAGTGTAATTTGATTCGGCGATGAATCACTCGTTTGAATTGATCGCTTTTTGAAAAGACATTTACCTGCTAGTACGGAACTACTATATTGAACGTTTTAATGGGACGTATATTTATATGACTTTAGAACGAGAGACGTAGAGCTTCTTCTATTTCTATTTTCATAGGTACTCTCTGGGGAGTGTATATGTGATACACTGTCTCAGTTTTGAGCAAACACGCCAATCGATATTGGTTACATTTGCAGCTTCGCAACGAAATGGGGGCGAAAACCTTACATGTCCACAGGGGCTTTGTTTTAGATCAAAACATTCGAGCTATTCATAAATGAGGCCATATAGGCGTACAGGACGTACGTGAACATTGACGTTCATTTATTTGTTTGTTTGTCTGTCGAACGAGGCTTCCGAAAGTCAATAATAACAAAGTGAGTTTTGATAACAAAGTGTACAGTGAAAATTAAACATTTTCCATTGAAAACTCATGTGGACAAAGGTGAAAAGAACTTTCTACTGTTCACCCAGGTTCTCGGGGGGTGGACGATGGGTAAGAAGGGATCCCAACCATATACTATGTACGAGTAGGTATATACTATGTACTTCTTCCTTATATGACACGGTCTCTTCGAAATTCTTTAGGCAGTGTCAGGTTAACATCAAGAGAAGACTGCCAAAACGACTTGTCGCGTTTTTTGATCAGAAGTCCCAAAATTTCTACAGCAACGGGATCATGCCACTACCTACGAGATGGCAAAAAGTCATCGAACAAAATGGCACATATACAGGGTGGTAATTAGAGACGGGTCAGTAAGGGTAGCTACCTAAACCATTTGTAGCTAGAACAAAACACCCTTAGTTAATCCCATCAGCATTCAAAGATTTTCGGCGGGAAAAAAGTCAATTTTCACGTTTTACTTTTATAGCGCCAATCGATTCTGTTACTTATAAGGTTCAATTGACCCTATGGGATCACCTGAGGTTACAGTACTAGAAACGTCAAAAATCGCAAAAAAAAAAAAAAAAGAAAAAAAATACATTGGAATGAGTTCAAATAAATAAATAAATAAATAAATATAGAGTATAGCTTGTTGTCGCTCAACTAACACCTTTGACCGGTTGTACTCTTATTTATACTTGGCGTCAAACGCCTCGATGTACCTATGTCAAATTTACCAGAAAATGTAAACAAGATTGTAAACAAGCCATTGTACATTAATGGCTTGGGTTTTATGGAGCTTTTATAAGTGTACCGGTACCGCTATTTAAAAAGTTAAACATACTTCCCTTAAAGACATTTTGTATTTATTAGAAAATATCTAAATATTTTTTCAAAAATAGCGAAACAGAGTTCAAAATAACTAGGCTGAGTAATTATTGAGTAATTCTTACAATAAACTATACTACCAAATAATAATCCAAAATTTACAAGAACTTTTGACGGAACGGTTAGAAAATCGAGAATTTAAATTTAAAATTTAAAACTTGAAAAATTCGGCCGGCACCTAATGATTTTAAAGAATTTAATAATAAAATAAATTAATTTATAACATTAATATTAATTAATAATTTAAATTATATTATTTGAAAAAAATGGGTGAGTCAAACAAAAATAATTAAATAGAAATATTTGCATGCACTTGTCGAGTAGAAGATACTTTGTACTGTACATAACCACTGTTTACAAATCAAAATCTTGTAGACATAATTATTATGTTTTCGCAAAGAAAATCGACCGATAGGCTGTTTTATTTGATGATAGGAAAAATTAAAGACAGACTTCTGACACTCGGTGGTCGAGTGTAAGTTTAGTTGGTGGGGTCAACATTTAAACTCATTTGTTGGAAATAAAGACTCGCCCGCGCCCCTGTACCGCGTATAAATTTATCTATAATAATTTTCACTCAATTAGGGTGTCTTTTTCGAATGCCTTTATCTTTTTACTTGCTTTTATTGCCTACTGTGTTTTATTTCATTTAAAAGGGAAGCTGGAAGGAATTTCATAAAGAGTTTCTCTCAAAATATATAATATTCATTAAGCTCTTTAATAACTAAAATAGCTTCACTTAAACTGTGACGTTATGGGACCGAAGCCTTACTTTTACTCGCTTAAAATACTTTTATCACAGATTAGACTTTTACATTGGGTGACAAACCTAATTCGTTTTATGTCGTATAAACTTGAAAATATATTTTTTTTTTAAATTTCAGCAATACCGAGTCAATTCCTGAAATGGAGTGTAATTTCCCAGTTTCCATTCGCATCGATAACGGAAAGAGTCGATTGATGTTTGTTGGTTTTCCAGTAGAAGAGTTGAGTCATACTGCTTTTGATTTTGCCTTGTTGGTATCATTGTTTAATTCTGATTGGAGTTGGCTGCAGGCTGCAGGTGACGCTGCACTACTTCCTCGGCAGGTGAACCGGCCGAATCGCGGTATTCTTTTGTAATTCACCAAACGAATTGTAGTCGCCATATTATTATTGACGGGTCTCTTTTAGAGATGGGTTAATACCTATATTTGCCAGTAATAGCTAAAATGAATATATTCCTCAACTAATATTATAATATTTTATATGTGAATATAACTGATATCTTATTGTCTTGCAGTAAACAACTTTTAACTATATATTATGTGAATGTGAACATGACTGATATCAATTACTTAAGTACTTTGCGGTTAAACTATTACTTTTATTTATTATTGGTGTCTAGGAACATCAGCTTTTTTTACTTTGTTCGAAGAAGACGGGTAGGTACGTCGATCGGAAATTAATGTCCTAGATTTTGAGAAAACCTTTTCACAAGGCACGGAAGCGGCCAGTACGCAGCAGTTTCGTGTAAAAACTTTACTGAGGTTGGGGTAAAGATTAAAAACGATAATATAAAAGATAAATAAAAAATATCATGACAATAAAACGAACATAATCTTTCTCTAAATATAAAAATGAATCCCCATTTCCCTCGGTCACGGCATGACGCGTGAACGGGTAGACCGATTTTAATTCGGTTTTCACTAATGGAAAGAGGGATAAACGGAGAATGTTCATATATATAATTATTACGTAGTATGAGCATAGTAAATACACAAATATTAGTCAAATATCAACGATCTGAGTATGTTCTGTGACCAAGTTAAATGATATTTTGTCTCTGTGGATATGATATTAGTATATTAATCGACCGATGATAAAAGCCAGTGAAGTGAATAAAGTGAATACGAAATATTAGGATATCTGAATTCGACGGATTACTGATACATGAATACATGTAATATTACTAATATCTTAACGAATACTAATATATCAGCTTCACCTCTAGTCACTACACTAACGCCACTAAACGTGGCGTATTTGCGGCATGGGTCCAAACCTACGGGATTCATTGAACCCTTTCCCATTTCTTTTGCTCTGGAACAGTGTGAGTGTGTTACAATGTGTTCTGATGACGATTAGAACCACCCTTCTAAAATCATCAGTGCGGACCAAAATCATCAATTGCCAATAGAAACTCAATACTCAATTTTGAAATTGTGTTAAGTAATAACTTTTTAATAAATAGTGAATTTTAAATATACATGAACCTAAAATATATAGTTTATGTAATATTTATTACTAGGTGAGCCCGCAACTTCGTACGCGTGGTATTCGGTATAGCGCGTAACTTTTTTGTTTGTAAACCGATTGGAATTAAAAAATCACTAAACGTTACGGGAAGCTTGCTGCAATACACGAGTGAAAACTGCATTCAAATCGGTTGAGCCATTTCAGAGATTAAAGTGCACAAACACACAGACATACAGCAAAAATCCTAAAAATTAATTTATTGACCTCTGTACAACCCATACAATTTTTTTTTTAATATTTAATGTATGTACATATATATTTTATATGTAAATATAATATATAAGTGTATATTTTGAAATGATAATTTGATTTCGATCAACGTTTTGTGTGCCGTCCTTTGATTTCACATTCCACTCGTATATATATATATATACTATTACTAGCGGCATGCCTTATTATTGTTCCTACATATTATATATTATAACCTTATCTAACGGATAGTGAAAACCGCATCAAAATCCATTGCTTGGTTTAGGAGGAGTTAACGGACATGCAGACAGAGAGACAGCTGTGGGCAACGACAGTTAAATAATCATGATAATGAACAATGGTGTTTGAGCGTCACTCGGAGGCTTCGCGAACCATTTCGTCTGCATCAATATATCCCACTTGTTGACATTTCAGATGACAGGACAGATAAAACAAATAGAAATGAAACATTTAGGACTGAATGTGATTCTTTTCGGCGCCCCTTTTAATTTGCACGTAAAGTTGAGCGACGGGACTTTCGCAATTCAACAAAAGCGGATTTTATGTTAAAATGCATATGACAAGCGTAACGATGGAAAGGGGACGACATTGCAAACAGAAAAGAAGCTGGCTCTCGTGGAATAAACTTTAACGACCCCAAAAAAATAGAAAATAAATAAAAAAGAGACCCGTAAACGGAAGGGTGAATCTAATCCGGGGCGTCCAATGAAAGAAATGCCAACTCAAACAGAAATATCGGATACAATGGAGCTGAAAAGGCATTCTTCCCTATTCCTATGTACTTTGATGCGTCACAAACGGGAGCTACCATGTGACAGAAGACCATAAGACATAAAAGCGCGTGTGCCGCTGTGCCGAAACCCAATCGCTTACAATTTGTATCTACTACTCGTATAACCTTATTTATTTTATTTTTTTGGAAGAAAACCGTCAGTTTTCATTATAAATAGTAAATTCTGACATTATAAAAAGTAACTCATAGTGAAAAGTGTAGTTTCACAAGTATTTAGTTTCGGAGAGTGAAGAGTCGCTTTCGCTTTGCCAGTGTTTCGTTGAACCGCTGAGTGCCTACTCTCTGGGAATCTTTTCACGATCCGGCCTTTCATGTTTCGAGGCGGCCCTAAAAGCCTTCTGAACTTACATAGCCATGAAATAGAAAAGCTTTCTGACCGTAAGAGCGGCGTCTGAATAACACCGGACGAACTGGCCTCATTCCAATCAGGCCGATCGTCAAACGCAAGAGTGCTGATAAGCATACACCGCCCTTAGCTTTGTATCGATACAGATCTTGATATCTTCGGTGACTTGTTAATGTAATTGTGTTCGATAAAACTCTTCGGTTAAATTGGCTGAAACTTTAGTTAACTATGTATGTATTATCATTTGTAAAACGATGAGGATTGAAAGTTTATATAAAGTTAAAAATAGTCATTTTAGGTGATTTCGAGGTCCAATTTAAGTTGACCTCAGATCTATATGATCAGTCATTTTAAGTAGGGTACAGCTTAGGCTGGTGCCTGTTCAATTATTCTATACATATTATGTAAATGAACAGTAAATATTTTTTCAAAAAAACGCTTTGTACATGTACCTACTTATGTTTCCGAGGTCAAAAAAATAGTTTTTTACAATTTTTGTATTTGTTGTTTGTTGTTCGTCTGTTTGTCTGTGCGTTTGTTCGCGCTAATCTCAGAAACGGCTTAAGCGATTTGAATGCGGTTTTCACTGATGTATTATAGCAAGCTTCCCGTAACATTTAGTACTTGTTTCATTCAAAAAAGTTAGGCGCTATACCGAACACCACGCGTACGAATTTGAGGGCTCACCTAGTATACTAATATAATATTATAGAGAAGTAAACTTTGTATGTATGTGGGTGGTACTCTTCGAAACTGCTCCTCCGATTTAAAAAATTCTTTCACCAATAGTTAGAATAGAATTTCAGGATGAACGTAGGCTAAATATTCCCAATAGGGCACCAGATGTCAGGCTTTATATCTTTTATTTTTGAACGCGGACGAATTCAGCGTCACAGACCCGAGCGTGACGTTCACTCCTCGGCAAAAGTATTATTTCTCAAGTAGGTGTAGTCCGTGTGCTGTGCTTAGCGCAAGGCTTAGGAAGGCTCTGCTCCGACGTCCCTCACCCTCACAGTGGTAAGGTTGGTCGTGGCCGGTCCAGTTTCAAAGCAGGATGTATCGAGTTCGCCGTCGCCGGCCGATGGATCGGCTTCTCGGCTATCGAGTAATTCGATTCTATCTTCGTAGAAAGATAACACTTCGCTGCGAACGAAGCGACTCAAAGCTAAATCTATTCCGGCTTACGCTTCGATTCGATCTGTTCACAATTACACGAGAATCAACAATTATTTAGGTTAGCAATCTAATGTCCAACAAGGCATGGTGTCCGTCTACCTCAATCAAAACATTATTCCATAAAGTACCCAACCCGTGTGTAGCTCGAGAGCTGGCTGTCTGCAACGGCACCGGCTATGCCAACTGTTCCATGAAGATGTGTCGATCATGATGCACTATCATACTCCAAGGAACTGGGGACATACCATCTGGTTTCTTGCCATAATCACGTACGATGCCATTAATTTGAAACTCTTAAAAGAATAAGTTAAGACGAACGCAGATGGCGAAGGCTTCAAAATGTCATCCTTTTTCTGTTGCAGAGTTATTACTAACTATAGCTTTTTATATACTAACTTATTTTTCTTAGCTATTAAAACATTTAATCAGTCCTTATTGCTTTTATATATTATTGTCAGGCAATGATAATTTTTATTTTTATTTTAAACACATCGATTTATATACCTAATGTATAAAAAAATATGTATAAAAAATTAAATATACTTTAACTCGGTGGGAGCTAATGTCTCATTGATGATTTGAGGCGATACCACCACATCAGAAGGTCAGTCATCCGTCAATATATACGTTGGAACGGGTTTTAACCACACATTAGACGCGAAGGATGCATGAGGCAATGGTGTAGTCGGACAGAGTGGAGTCTGGCGAAGTGGACGGGTATACCGTGTCGAATTACATCGGATGCAGCCAGCGGCAGCCTCAGACACTCTACGTCCGCATCAAATTAAGGGACGCGCCCTTTCACTTCATTTTACATTAAAAGCAAACTAAATTTCAACCATTTATTTAAAGGAAATTGTGTACAGAAGCCTATTGCAGTCTAGCTAACTATCTTTCTGACAAAAATGATTAAACATATATTTATATTTATTTACATATTTATTTATTTCATACAAGTACTTTTTCTAATTATTATACTTTGATATAGTTGTGGTTGTAAGTGTAAGCACCACGGGTATGCACTTTCTCCCGAGATACAGGGTGTCCAATAACCTAGTTCGGGAGTTAGAGAACTATTCCTTGTTAAAATTTGCATCCACTAATAATACGTAATTAATTGTAAATTAAATTATTATCAAAAATTATAATACTAGAATTGTTAGTCACTGTTTCGACGGGAGATTATAATTTCAAAGGAATGAAGAATTCCGCGGTTTGCCTAACGATCAGAATCACCGTCGGCGGGGACTAGGAAGACATGTGGTGACAAAGGAATAGGATGTGCTCGCCTCGTTGGCTGATGGTGCAGAAGCACTAGAGCATCCGCCTCGGTTCAGCTACTCCGACTATACTCGCGGCGTTCAGCACGATACCATCTTGATTATCTAACTTCAATAGTAGGCTACTAGGGAGCAACTTCGGAAGTTTTTTGACAGTCTCTTCCTCGTATGAAGAGCTTACAGAATCTGTGGTTGATTATTTTAAAGTTCCCGCACTAGACGGTCTTTAAATACCTGTCAAAATTTATAATAAATAAATAAATATCAAATATCAATATCATTTAGAGAATTTCTTCAGAATGGCATAACATAATGACTGTATTTACTGAATTTATAAGCGGCAAGTGTTGAAATCGATGTTTCGCAATCAATTCACCAAGGAATATAATTTTTGTTCCCTAATGTGATATAACAAATCCATGGGCGGACTCGCAATGAGAGACTCGAACCAACTCGAAAATAGGATCGGTGTGTCCATTCACTTGCTTTGTAGTGTGTCTGACGGAGGCTGTCCTCCGCCCTCCCCCGCGCGGCTGCCGGTTCCCCGCTCCCCTCCCCCGTCCGCCACCGTGGGGGTGGAGGCATGAACCTGCCCGAGTATTGAACAACATTCAGCTGATAAGCACTAACTATGTAATGCACTTGAGACATTTACTCAAAATCAATATAAAGCTATAACTTTTCAACACTTTACTAAACAGTACGTATTTTGTTTATTTCAGAGTACCAAAAACAGTTTTCAGAATAATGACTAATGATTATTCTGAAATAAAGTGTACCTAATAAAATAAGTTTTCCACAATAAAGTGTAAACATCATTTTGCTCTATTGCTAATTTTGTTTGCTAAAAATGAAGATTGATTGGGTAGGCTTAGCCGGCACCAAGAGTGAATTTATCCCTCATCATCACCACTAAATAGGTAACAAAAATTTCAAGTTTCTATGGGGATCTATCTCTATATTGCAATATTGTACAAAAGCTGTGATACCATATCAGTGAAGATTTAAATCTCCTTCCTAACGAGCAGAGCACGCATCCGCCATCCTCCTCGCGTTGTATAGTCAGCTGTTTGACATTCGGCGCGGATGGACGGGCCCGCCCGCCCCTGCGGCGGCCCCCCTCCCCCGCGCCACCCGCGCCACCCGCGCCACCCGCGCCGGCGACATTCTACTGAAAACCGCCGCGCACTCGTGTGCGTGCATTTCTGCGCAACACATCTCCGGCTAGGAGCCATCGCCGCTCTTATCGATCTGTCGAGCGAGAGACGGCGTCGCCGCTGTGTCCTGCGCATCTCCCGGCCCTCTCTTCTTCTCGATCGCAACTCTCGACGTCGTCGTCCACTCGCCACCGGCTTCGGACGATCGGACATCCGCGAGGGGTCGCCGCCGGGAGGGCGCAATCCCAGGTCGGAGGCGGGGCTCGAGGATGAACGGCTCTAGCCGCTGACGCGGGGCTCCCCTTCCCCTCCGCGGGGCGAGGGGCGGCGGCGGCGCGCAGGCGTGCGAGGCGCTCTCTCCGTCAGTCTCGCGCCGCGCGCACAGTTAGGCGCACGTTTGCGCGTTCCGAATCCCGCAATCAGCTGATCGGCGCGCGCCCCGCGGCGCACATGCCGTGAGGCCGCCCGCTGCGATGACGGGCTACGCCCGCGGCGAGTCCGACTTCGCCGGCGCCGACCGCTTCCGACGGGAGGCGCGGCCGGCCTCGCTCGCCCCAAAGGATTACTCGGTGCCTTTACACGTAGACTGCAGTATCGAATACGAGCTTCCCGACTGTGCCAAACCGCCGCAGGGCGTCAAGATCGAGCCGCTGCTCATGATCCACCCTTCGCACTTCCGGAGGCTCGAGAGCCTGCGGCGGGTGCCCTTCGTGAACAACCTGCCGCGAGGAGACGCCGCGGCGGCGGCGGCCGTGACCGCCAGCGCGGCGGTGCCCACGGGTCGCGCGCGGGTGCCTCGCGTGCCGCGGCGCTGCTGCCGAGCGGCCCCCGCGCCGCCCGCGCCCCCGCCGCAGCCCGCCCAGGCGCAGCGGCAGCGCGCGCCCGCCGACGAGCCGCCGCTGGCCTGCTACCGCTTCGAGTCGTACGCGCCGGAGGGCGGCGGCGGCAAGCTGGCCGCCCGCGGCCGCCTCAAGCCGCACCCGTACCTGCCGCCCGAGGCCCTGGACTGTGATATAGGCCCGCACTTCGACAAGCGCGTGCTGCAGCAGCTGCCCATCTACATGTA
This sequence comes from Bembecia ichneumoniformis, assembly GCA_910589475.2. Lineage (NCBI taxonomy): Eukaryota > Metazoa > Arthropoda > Insecta > Lepidoptera > Sesiidae > Bembecia > Bembecia ichneumoniformis. The sequence goes on along the minus strand of OU342537.1, from coordinate 282,698 downwards.
GCGGACGGCTCACTGTGATGTTCCCTTCTAATTAGTTTAGTGTTAAGACGAAACGGAATACCAAATACTACTACGTACGTTGATATTGTTTTAAACGTTGTGTTTAACGGACGATTGTGCCGCGCTCTCGCGTTCCGATCGGACCGCCTTCATGTTTCATGTTTATTCGCCAGCGCAGTAACCGAAGCTTCGTCGTTCAATTATTGTTCCGGTCGCCGATTCGTTGCATTATATGCGTTCTGTATAAGGTATCATATCGATAATTATATGTTCAAAAATTGTATAATAACTATGTACCTACCTATAGAGTAAAAAATGAAAGTGAGAAAAATATTACGAATAAATACTAGAAATAGTTACGTTTGGAATAGGGAATGATATCTAGAACGGTCCCGAGTGGTGTAATTCTAGAATCGTACTTTCATTGTAAGTTATGTTTGTTGAAAATATATATATAAAGAGTCCTCTGAAGAATAGTCTGATTAAACAAATATTCGGCATGTAAAAGTCTTTATAAAACGCTTACTTAGCATATCATAGTATTATATTGTGTCATAGTCCAATGCCAAAAATATAACTATCTTTTTACAAAAAATGTCTAATAGCATAGTTTTATTTATGCACCACGTCCCATCTCTCCGCGTGCCATCTCTAGTGTTGTGTGTGTGTCGATATTGCAGTGCCCAGTGCCACTTGTGCTAGTGCTACCGACCGAAGGCTTGGATGAACGCTCGACGTAAGTATAACACTTGAAAACATTTTTCAAAAATTATGCATCCATCAAGCGAGGTAGTCCAGCCGGTGGGATCGTGTCTTTTAATTAATTACCCTAATTTCTAATTTAGTCCAAAAATACGGTGGGATAGGATAATAAAATTCCGTCGCACGTAGTGAAACTATTGGTACCGACGTGGCCGCCATTTTAAAACTTCTGCTCGTTTAAAATGTTAGGTAGGCACTTACATTAGGACCTGACACGACTTGTGCATGTAAATTATGTTTCTGACAGATATTACAGAGACCCGCGACTCAAAAAATATCGGTAGGAATTCTCTGTTGAAATTGGCATCATGTCAATGGAAGTGGCGGTAATCTTGTTTGAAATGTCATAAATTGGAATTAGGCGACGTCTGTCTGCGCGTATTTTGTCATAAAATTGTTATTCAAAAGTTAATTTACGACTTCAAAGAATACAAGTTACACAATGTAGTTTTATGCGCCGTACACGTAGCTATTCGATTCGCTTTCAATGGAAATACGTGGAAAATGGTTACACCTACACCAATTACATTAGGACGAGGTTTCACTATTATTTTTTTTTTCAAGCAATAGACATGTCTATTTCATGAAGAAACGTTTGGGTATTTCTTGTGTAGTTAGAAATACCAACATTAATGAGTTTATATCCTGAGAAATTACGCAATCTGTTGCGTTTTTTTATTTCTATGAGCGAAAAAATAGACTAGCGGATAATGATTTTTTTTAGTTACCTACTTTTACTTTATTAGTTGAAACTTTATCCCACGTACGCGCTAACTTTGGAACAGTCTCCCTTAGCTGTTTCCAACTAGCTACAATATATGGGCTTCTTCAAGCGAGCAGTAAATTAATTCCTGCAAGGTCGGCGGCGCACACGTACCTCCCCTGGTGTCGCTTGTGTCCTTAGGCGACGGTAGCCACCTACCATCAAGTGGACCGTCAGCCTGTTTGCCACCTTTAATTATTTTAATTTTTTCAAACGGATGCACTTTTATACCTCTATATATACAAACCTTCCTCGTTTTCATTAGTGAAATTGTATCAACAGTTGTTGCATGGTTTAGATGAGAAGAAATAAGCGGAGAAACGGACACAGACCGCGACTTGGTTTTTTACTACTTCTTTAGACTAAAAGAAAGCAGATAGAATTACAAAAATAAAATAATACCAATAATTGGGTTATTAGATTCAAATTTGAATCCGTCCCGCTCGTCCCGCTATACTCGACTGACATCATGTTTATTATTTTCATCGCTACTAGGTAATTATTCATTGTCTACTTATAACAAATCCGCTCATTGAGTGGGTTGCCTTCACGTTAATGCTTTAATATTTTATTTAACATCAGTTTCCTGGTAATTACTGAAGTATATACGAAACCAGCGATCGTCGAACAACATATTAATTCGAAATTGTATCGCTTCGCCACGAGAAACTTTATGATGTCATAAATGTCTTATAGAAATATAGGTACGAAGTAGTGAATTAAATGGCATCGAAGTCTGTATTCACGGAACAAAAGCGGAGCGACTCATTCATTCGGCGTTTTATTTTCTATTTGAAAGGAACGAGTACACAATGAGTCGTGAAAAATACACAATGAGTGTTGGGAAAGAAATTATTTATGCCGAATCGCAGCTCAAGGGAAACCATTGTAAGGAGAGCTGCATTATCACGATTCGTTCCGAGAGAAGTTCTAGCCGGCGATTAGGCGCGGCGGAGGCTCATTAAGATGCGGTGGATTCTTGTGAGAACGCGAGGCGGGCGTCCGCGTGGAATTAGCGTCCACGTAAACATCGAGACTAATGGATGATTGCCCCTCGGCCCACGCAACGCCTCGCACGCCAGCCGCATCCCTACCCTCTAAATTAAACTTTTGTTTATTTCATCTTCGCGGCGATACTAAAAAAAGGTTTATTGTTACTTTTAACCTGCCCTTTTACGACTTCTATGTGCGCCTCGCCCGTCCCGGTGGCGCGGTTCGACGTCTCCCTATGAATTATTATATTGGGATAATAAAGCAGACATTATACCGGCATTCGAGACATTGCGCATACATTTCAAAGAACGCTTTCGAGGTAATACTTGCAAATGTATTCCGACGAGCCGGCCGCTAAAGTGTGCGGTTGCCGTAATCACCGAATTTGCGCAAAATAATGAGCCGAGATAAGTACGGACGTGCGCCGGGCGATATTCATAATGAATGCAAAAATATAATGAACTCCTTCGTCACGCTCTGATAGCGAAGTAGGTAATTACTTCCTTGGACTCGGACCGGATTGAAACCGCTCGGTGCTTACGTACCTATCTACTCGTTCGATAGGTGAACGAGACCGGAATGGTGAAATGTGGTTCCCAAAATGCGGGCCCAATTTATCGACAGCGTGATCTCGTAAAAGGAAAATCCAATTTTATTTATGTACGCCTTCCACCCGGCGAGCGTCGTCGCCGGCTCGCCACCCGCCGTCGTAAACCATAATAATATCGACAAAGGAAGGCCCCCTCCCTAGGCGATCACGAAACTAAGCATCGGCCATTTTAAGTACCGAAGTTGGCCGTCCTTGTCTAACCGAGCCACTCCCCCGTCAGAGAGAGAGGAACAGTGCGCCACGGGAACTCTTTCATGGGAGAAACTGCCTCTTTCGACGACTCCACATATATTTATAGCCGGCGTAACTCAAGAGTACGCGCTAGAGTGCTCTCGGGCTCCGCGTGGCTTCCCAATTCCCACCGCATCGAGTGAGACTTGGGCTGACCCACTTAGCAAAAGCATAAGTGATAACAGAGTCGCAGTGGACATCGGTGATATTGAAAATGCGGACGCCGCTGCGCCGTGCGCGACCTACTGCGATCAGCTGATTGGCGACGCGGCGAGGAGGGGTGGAGCGGAGGCGGGGGGCAGACTGCGCGTAATAATGCGCTCTCTGTGTGCGTTCGGAGGCGCGTCGCCTACACACACATACACACAGACGCAACGCGAACAGCTGATGGCATCAAACAGCGAGTTAGTAGTCTGACTAATCCTTAATTAAATGTTGCTGGACAGCAATCGTTGAATAGAAATATCAGATGAACAATATGCAATAGGAGATTCAAATAAGATGAAATTATATTGTCATAGTGAGCGGTGAGTAATAAAGTCTCCATCGTGGACCATTAGTACGTCAGTACTAATGGTCGTTTTCTCGAAAGATTACCGACAACAGTGAGATCATTCAACGTCTGTTTGTAAAACGCGTTGTTAGAGCGGAAGCGGCCCCCGCCGCCTCCTCCTCCTCCGCCCTCCGCCCGCGGCTAAATCGCTTTTCAGAAACATCAAACGGCGAACGAGCCGACACGAGCGACGCAACGACCTCATGTTAATTCTTAAGAAGAAAGAGGCCAACAGTTCTGAGGTTTCCTACCTGAGTGCTCTGTTCTGCACCCTGTGCTTTATCTCTGGACACCGATACCTGTCTCTTATATTGTCTGAAAACCATGAGAATATCTACAAACGGTCTCACTCGGTTTTGCGCGGATGCAATTTCTTTCCTTTAGTGAAAACCGTATCAAAATGCGTTGGACGGTTTAGAGAAACAGACAGAGGCGGACAGTCACTTTATTTTATACTAGCTGAGCCCGCAACTTCGTACGGGTGGTATACGCCATACGGTATAGCGCGTAACTTTTTTTTTGTAAACCGATTGAAATGAAACAAACACTAAATGCGACGGGAAGCTAGCTACAATACACCAGTGAAAACTGCATTTAGATCGGTTAAGCCGTTTCTGAGATTAGCGTGCACAAACCCACAGACAAAAATTTTAAAAACTAAATTTTTTACCTCAACGTGTACGAAAGGTTTTTTTGTAAAAAAAAATAACGTACGACACGGCTCGTTTACGATTTTATTATTTGTAATAAGAGATATTGTTATATTATAATGAACATTTATGAAAATTGTGTATATATACACAAATGTTCATAACTGTGGTGAATAAATCAAACACCATAAAATAGATTTAGCTCAAACTGTTTTAATGCCCGAAAGTAACAAAGGGGCAATGACACGACAATATGGCCGGCAGCACAATAGCGCCATAGATCCTAAAAACTAATAAAACAATAACATAGAATGGGACACTGAAAACTACACATAAAATAATATTTATATTAGTCACCATTAGCCACAAAAAAGTTAGTCAATCAAGAGACGGCTAGAATCGAAAGATTACCTCAGTACCTCAGTATTCATGATATGAATCCTTATCCAACTAATATGTAGTTTCATAATCAATGTTGATTATGTACATGTACAGTACATAAATTATTCGAATCTGACATTTCGTTTAGAAGTTACGACGGGTATAAAAATGCTTTTATTCCTTTCCATATCTTAAATTTTATAGAGCTTATTCTGATTTGGCCACCAGAATTACTAGATTGTAACCAGTCTGGCCATAAATACTGTTACACGAAAACTTTTTCTTTTTTCAACTCATTTTGAATTTGGAAAGCGCTTATTTTGTCAAAAACTTCTGATTTCTCACCATTATATTTATTTTTGTCGTGTTTATTATCAAATTACAATATGAAATGGGGTGTTAAAGAAAATATATCGCAGTTATTGCTTTACACAGAGTGGGTGTGGAGTGTTAATGTATCTGAACTTAAATACTGGCTGACTTAAAAAGGTTTGATATTCAAACGGAGAAAAGAAAATATAGAATATGATTTGACGTGAAAATTTAGTAGAGTTGTGTTTCGTACATTGAAATGTTATAAGTTATTGTGAATATTTTAAGGTATTTAAAATAAATAAACAAGATGTGTGACCGTCTAATTTGATCTGTTATTTTACATAGATCCCAAGAGTATTAAAAATCGAAGTAAAGTTTAGATGGAGTAAATCACGACGAAAATCTAATAAGATGGAGCCGTCGTCGTCGGTCACATTCGAGAAACTTCAAAAGCTTGTTCGTATATCTGCTATCGATAGGTATACCAACACTTCCTCTGTCGATGACCATAAAAGAGCGAGGCGGCCGCTTGCTGTTGAACCACAAAGGCTGTTAATGCTGTTAAAGCCACAATTCGCCAAAACCTCATAAGGAAACAAAAAATCTTATTGCGAGAAATGAAGATTCCCGCTAGGACTCTGTCGCGTATATTAATACAGGGCATGTCCTAAATTAATCCCTACAAGTAAAGAGAGTGGATCGATTAAAACACCTTCTGTCCCGATACGCAGATTCTGTCCGAAATATCCTTTTTACTGATGAAAAACGTGTACGCTCATAGTTTTGAAGAAGGTGCCCTAGTGGTAGGAAAGGTTGTACCCGGTCGTGGTCATCATCCTGCGGCAGTTATGGTTTAGTGGGTGAAGCTGAAGACTGGCCCTCGTCTAGCCCAGATCTGAGCCCCTCAGACTATAAATTATGGTAAATTTTAGAGAACATGTTGATATTGAGTCTAGAAATCTCTGGAGCAAGCGGTGGCTAAATTTCCCATGGGTACAGTGCGTAAATCCATAGATTCGTGGCCGAACAGATTAAAGGCCTGTATCAAAGCTAAAGGTGGCCATTTTGAATGACTAGAATATTTTTTCATTTTTTTACCGAGACTTTAATAAATATGTATATACCTATATAAGTTTTATTAAGATTACCTTACAGAAGCTATGGCTGGACTAGGTACACAACATAGGTATTTGAAAATGCTTCATTTAGTGCGTAGGAGCGAATTAAAATGCACACTCCGTATTGTGTCGATTGTGGTTTTATAGAATGGCAGACTTATTCGCAATTAGACTACCAAAATGCCTCGCCTCGTATACCTCCGATGTGAATTTCCTGTACGTGCACGAATCGGTGCGCTCTGGGCATAGTTAGGGGCGTGGGCCGAACATGGGAGAGCGTGGGCAGTGGGCCGTCCTCTACTTATACTTCAGGTTTATGCTCCGCTTCTCTTTACCGTGGACCAGTTCTATTAAAGTCTGCCACGATTAATAGTCGCAGGCTCGTCTATGCGGACAGGCCGTCACTCAGCTATACGAAGAGACTTGTCCCAGTATGAGGTATCCTTGTAACCGACGAAATGGTCGTCACGGTCACCTCGTAAATATCGCTCATGTTTATTTAGCCGAGAACGAATTCTTATTATATATTATTTGGTACAGCGATTGATTTTCTTTAGTTAGTTTAATCTTGAATATTAACTAATTAATTTTAATATCATTAACATTTTTCCGCATATAGAATCTATACGAAAGAAACCATTTTTGAAACCAACATTAAAAATTAAAATTAAATAAGAAAATACTAATCTATGGTGTAGAGCGAGAACCATTTAGGAAAGATAACAGTTATTCTGTAATTTGTTATTTTATCCTATAATTTGTTGCACAGCGTCTGGAACTTAGATACAATACTTCTACCGGGGTCCGGGAACAATAAGTACGGGGAATCGATGATGACGTTGTCGTTCCTTATTGTAACCCGATGGCGTTCCATTATTGAGGGCCTTTTGCTATTTGATATCCTATTACTTTCATCTTGATACCGCTCTCCGATTCCCAAAGTGTCCGGTTGCTGTTAAAAATACCAACAAAAGCAGGCTCTTGCCCTACTGCAAAAACGCTAATAAATTTTATCTCTTTATAATAAATTAACATTGGCGCGATACTTCTAAGTTCACTCATAGATTTTATCATATTGTATTAGGTATGTAGGTAACACTTCGCATTGGTCTGCAATAATTTAAAAAAACAAGTTATTTGCGAGTACAATGTTACATTTTGACCGCGGGGAACGAAACGATTTCTCAATCGATTCGCGGAAGAGAATCGAGTCCTAGTCTTGGACTATTTTTTCATTAGAAAGATTGATGATTGTTCCTTTGTGTGCGCAACGCGTCGTGTCCTCGTACAAAACGCGACACCCGAACGGCATAATGTTGTTGCAAAGGCGAGCATAACATCCTTTATTCATTACTGTACCCATTTACTTTCACGGCTATTGTTTCCATAACACGCCGTCGCACATTGCGCAGCCGCGCCGTCAAAAATAATCATATAATGTTTTATAGTCGCTGTAATTAAGAGTGTAATTAGTGTAATATCGCCAATTAAGTAGTTGTGGCATTACATTGCCTACTCGTACGGGAGAGAGATCACTTTTAATTGCACCACACGTACGCCAATTAAACCTAATCGTTTCATTTGTTTAAGAACTCAAATTTCACTAATGGCAATGTTCGCAGCAATAGAGAAAGCGAGCTCTATGGATTTTGGCATTTTTATATTGTTGGTGTTGCTTTTTATAATGAATGGCTCGAGAGACTACTTTTAGATCTTAAAGTAAAGTGTGTCAAGGCGTAGGCACAATTATTTGTTGTACCGGCGACGACATTCGGCGATTAGCGATTTGAACGTAACTGACGATTTCATTGTACACATCCCTTTAATTACGACTACTGCGATCGCCAATAATCTCCAGAGCTTACATTGACACGAATCGCCATTAGGAAGCAAATCGAAATCGAACCGTATGCGTATAGCAATAAGGTCTTGATAAAAAGTGTGTACATATGGCTCATTCTATGATAAGAGTACGGCAACATTATAAAATAGCTTTTTACTATACGTCCTGTCATTTTATGCAATAAACCACAATATCTTACAATTAAAGTACATTTTCCTGAAAAAGTTTATCCTGGCCTGTCTGACATTTTTAGTTAAACACGGAGTCAGAATATACCTTCTTTGTCGCAGTTTACCAATTAAAGTATTATGAAGCTAGAATACATTTATATTGTTTTTTCAAAAATTTCGAACTAATTGTTGTCCCGTAACCCGCTTTTTTACGTATCTACCTTGACCAATCTTGATCCGTTAATACAAACAGAAATATTATACCTACTGTCATATTCAAAATAGGGCTCAAAGACACGTATCATCGTAATTTAGGAATACTAAAAAACACGAGCCGTTGTCTCTCCGCTGGCAAATCGTAGAATTTATAAAATTCACCTAATTTATTTGCTTTTACTTACTGCCTATATTAAATAATACTGCAATAATTGAGGTTATATTAGTATATTAGTCCAAATGTCTCAACTCTGCCGCATTTCCCCTGGTACCACGTTAGATACTCATTGACCAGCTATTTCCATCAACGATATTTAAATAATAAAATAAGATGAAACAATAACCAAACGACTAAATTTAAAGACTTACATTTTGTGTCAGACACTAAAAAAGCTCCAGTTTTAGATTTAAAAAAAAGGTTATTTAATACTAATATGACGCTGTGGTTATAAATTAAGTACAATGTTCAATAAAAGTTAATTTAATTCATTGTTTCATTATGTGAATGTATGTACCCTGCCCGATGTCTTTACCCTGGCCTTCTAAAAAGTAACTAAACATGTATAAATAAAGTGACTCGCCCTTAAGTCAATGTGTTAGTAAAAGGTATTAAAACCGTAATAATCTCCAACTTTTTCCTCTGGCCGCATCCTTACCCTCTACTGTGGACTCTAGTTTGAAGAGTCACTTCTATGTAAACGTGAGTACTGCGGCTGTACACCATTAGATATATCTTACTTTGTTTGGCGTCCGTCTGACGGGACCAGGGTGACCATAAACATTACCTAGCTTGGGACATAAGTTATAAAATATTTTTCAATTATTTCAGCACAAATTTTGGCTTGGTGATACTAAACGGTTAAACTTGTCACCACTATAGATATCTATAGTATTTAGTGGATTAGTGGAGTCCGCACTAAACGCAACCGAATGACTAATGGCGATCACACTGGAGTCTGGAGGCTCACTGGCCGTTTCTGTTTATCGTATGCACGATTGAAAAGGATTGTTTTAAATGATGTCGTTCCAAACGCGCACCACTTTTTCGCAGGGAGCATTGTTGCGTTGAGGCAAATAACGTTTGCCAAGACGCGTGATACAAGAAGAATAAAGGGGCCATCTTACAGCGGGATGGGAATACCTCCCGTTAGAGGCTCCTTACTCCCATACAAGTAATAGTGCGGTGATAACTTTTTACCTTAACAAAATAGCATATTTCAATAATAATAATAATAATAGCGAAACTGTGTCGATTACGTTTTCACAGCCAAACCTCTGAACCGATTTTGATGAAATTAGGTATAGATAGACCGTTTAAACGAGTCTTCGCCCGCGCCCTTGTACTTGTACCCCTCGACGAGGACTCATTTATACGGTCAATCTATAGTTAAAGTTTGAACTAATTCAATGTACTCCGACAAATGATCTTCTTTTTACAATATCATTTGCCTAAAGGTGTTATTATAAGGGACGAAAGGTTGTATGGTGTTTTCGTAAAGTAATTGATACTTAGAAATATACTTCATTTTGGTCATTTTTTTAATTAAGTGGATATTTTTATAGCAAGTTGGTAATTTGAAAATGCCAAAAACTATAAAAACATTCCCTTGTGCTTTCACAAGTTAATTTAAAATAAATATTGTCCAGCACTAATACACTGTTCTTAATTTATTTATTTTAATATTCCAATCAGCGAATAAGGCATGAAAATTAGTATGGAGTCTAATCGGTAGTGTAAATTGTGAAATTTTCTAAAATCATATACACCGATGCGGTAATAGGGGCGCCTGCGAAGACTCATTTAAATGGTCTATCTCTAGTGAAAAATGACGTGATTTGGAAAATGGATGATACGTATCGCCCGCTTCATTCAATTCATTTCGATATGGTTGATGTTCTTTATTCATTTTATGTTAAATATTTTATAAATTACGAAATTATGTACAATGTTTGAAATGTACCATACTTTCAACTTTGTTTATTTTTGCAACTTACTTAGGTACTTTTTTTTAAATAAAAGTACTTAATAAAATAATGACTTCGAGATGTTTTTTTTTTAAATCACTCCAAGTACTCAGTGGGATTAAAATAGGAGCAAATGTGCATTCGTTATTCTCTATGTATTTCTTTTAAATTTGACACCTCTTACTCTTAAATGCTGTTCAAAGTTTTTGAAGAGAGAAACGTAGAGAAAGTAGAAATTAAGATTCTTCAGTACGAATGATAAAAAAGTGAATTTAGCATAGTTTCCGTCATTTTAAAAAAGTAAGAGCAAATTTCACTCATAAAACTTTTATTTTTTTAAATTACAAGTTCGGGATGCAGATGCCATTTCAAATTTATATGGCTTGATTATGTCTTACGACCTTATTATGGAAGCGTACCTATGCATTGACATAAGCCTTTTTCACTCTTATCATTTGTAACTATTATCATTGTACCTCTCAAAGAATGCCTCGAGAATGTAATATACAATTAAATATCTTCTGCAGTTTGAATATTACTTGCATATCATAGTTTTTTGTTATAATAAATCAGAGATATGTCAGTTCTGTTAACAACTATGTCTATGGCATTCCGTACTATTAGGCACGCATTCATTCCGGATGCGTCCGTTCCATTCGATGTGGCAAAAACGTTGGAACAAAAACTCGATTATGGCGGTGGAGTGGTGCCGAAGGCGATCCTCATATTTCATGCGCAGTGCATATGGCCAACCGACATATTAGGTAGGCATCTATAATTACTTTTTCACTGTTGAAACGATTTTACTTTTGATAATTAGGTACATTTTAAATTTTAGTACGAGCTGATACACACCCACGACTAAACTGATGAACCGAATTTGATGTCATTACGTGAGGAGATAGCTCGAACCACGACATGAACTTTTCACGTGAATGAAGCCGCGGGCATACGCTAGAGTTAAAACTAATGTTTTTGCTTTTTTTTTGAGATTAAGAATTATTATGATATGTCTGCCTCGATGAGAGAGCCGATCACACGTGCCAGATGCGGGATAAGGTGTATTAAATAATAAATGAAAGCAAAATAAAGCGGGAATGATCGCGCCGACCGATCGCAGCGCAGACGATGGCGTACGTGCGGGCAATTGTGCTCGGATAAGGCATGAATGACCGGTAATTGAACCTGGGACCTTTAGTGCTCTACACAAAGGCAACTCGTCATGAACGCCTGCGTGCTTCTCCGGCAGTCACATTATAAATGCCAACTTACGAAATATTGCATAGGTTGCGGATCGTAAAGGCTTCGGCACATAACCGACGCTAGCAAGTCATTCGCGCCGGCCTATCCTAACGCACAATCGCTCTACATGGCTCTACACCGATGGCTCGGCGCGTACATAGAGCCACGCTCGTAGCACATAACCGCCAATGTAGCATGTACCACGCGTCCGGTCGTTATGTAGAAACATGAGCAGATCTCGGTTCAGTAACCCCAAACCGCAGCTCCGGCTCGATTGCGGCCTAGCGCTGCTGCATCATATCCACATCAGCTCAAAGATACTCTTTGTCGGCCAATAACCGTAAAGAAATCGAGCGCTGAATCAGCAACAATATCTTGTGCGTATTATGCACTCAATGCAGCAGCGATAAGAGCGAAGTTTGAATGGCGGCCGACCGACGTCGACGTGCAGTCGCTGCAAATGGAAATGTTTTCCCTTCGCAACCTACTTTAGCATTACTTTGTAATGTACGTACATGCGTGAGCGCAACATTTAGCAACATTACGGAAACCACTTCCAGCCCCGTGCGCGGCGTAAGTCCTGGGTTTTGGCGGTCTACGAGAACAGTGGCCACTTTCGTACTGATGTCAATCTGTATCATATTTGTTCGTGTAACTATTACTAAATTCATTTTAAAAATCATTTTTTTTTGTAATATTGCAAACAATCGACTCGCTCTCGTTTCCATAGATAAACCGTTTATTTTTTTATTTAAATGATTTCTCTTTTTTACGACATTGAAATCGTTCTTTTTTTCAAACTCAACAAAATTGTTGTTTATACTAATACTGTTATTACAGTAGTTGCAAAAAACTAACCAGTTCGTGGCTTTCGATAATTGGAGCGAACAAAACAACAGGACGAGGTAATTGATATAAATAATAATGTTTATTAACAATAATGTTTCTGCCAATACTAATTAAACTTCCTTATTTACATTCTCATTTCCGTTGCATTTCCTAAATAAAGCGAGTAAGTAGTAGGTAGTTTTCAGGAGTGAGGAGTTTTCCGATATAAGAAGCGCGCGAGTGAAACGGTGTGTTCATTCTCACGACAGTTTTTATTATCGGATCGATAGTGAATTAAGTTGACGCAGTCGTCAATTATGGCAACGATGAGTCGCGCTCTGTACCCGGTCACGTCGGGTGTCGAACGATCGAATCGATTCGTCGACTGCGACTGCGAACACTCCCATCCGCAGACTCAACGCAGCGGTGGCAACTCATTGGTAATCCGACGTTGACCTTATTCGTAACTACCGATCATCGGGGATACAGGAAAGGACATATTAGGGTACCTTTCATTTCAATCAGAGAGAAGTATTAATCCAAAGGGATAAAAAAATCAATGCCTGCAAAAACATACGGCAGAGTCAGGGTTCGGTCGACGGTAAATGGAACGGAAGCAACTCCATAGGCTACGGTCTACCTTCGGTTAGTGAGTGAGACATAAAGACGGCGGTCTTCCGTGAAAGGTGGTCACTGTCGCCATACTGGCTATCCCATTTATATTCCAAGAGATAAAATGAGGATATTCATACCGGTAATGATATTTGACAAAAATGTACGTCAGTATCCGAGATTGTGCGTCGCCTCTTGCCTTATCAGAAAAGTGACACAATAAGTGAGATATTTTTTGTTGGACCAAAGTTGCGTAATTGTTCGGAGAGTATTGTCACGTATTGTTCAGCTGAGTAGTTATAGGTGCAACAATTGAATGCATTGAATGGCGGCCATTGCATAATTACTCGCAGTCTCGAACGTCGTTATTTAGCTCTTATATTAACGACTGGTTTTACAGCTTAATAAACATCAATGCCCGGCAACACCATCATTTATATCGTCCCGCCTCCGCGCGAACCGTTTTGTGTTCTATGCCGTGGCGTTAAGCTCGAAAAAGGCTTGATCTCGTAATTTACAAGTTAACTTAGCCAAACGTCCAAACTAAAGGAACAAAAAGTTAAACAGTTTACTAAACAATTTCTTAGAGTTGATAAGTCAGATCTTAGATTTATATAAACACGGAGAGCATTACATATTATAGCGTTTATTGAGGAGCGAAGCAGTCGGAATTAAATACTGTATGAGACGTTTGTATTAAACAAGGGCCATTGATGATTACCTACATGTGTGAAGGAAAAAGACTCAATTTACACGTTAGAGGGAGACAGTGTTATTTTCATGTATTCCGACTTTATCCCCATACCACTTTTAGGCTATTAATCCGACGGCAGTCACCACAGAATTGATTGCCAGTCTGTCTTATATTCAGATCGTCAGGCAAGCAGAGGGTCCTTGTGACGTTAGGAGGCCACTGTCGCCACCGGCCACAGGTGCTGCAAGCGCGCTTAGTAGGATTAAGGATAGAGACTCCGCTCACCATAAATACAACGGCACAAACGGTTACTACTGCCAGACGGGCTGCTCATTCGGCTACACTTTATCATTATCATCATTAAACTTGTCATTATCATTAAGAATACAAAATTTAAATTTTTAGCGATAAAACTTTATCATTAAAATAGCTTGCGATGTATGAAGACGGAGTAACATACTGACAATAGAGTGATAATGCGTGTGGTATCCATCCCATAAGTGGTTATTGTTGAAAATGGGTTTATCCATAATGGTGAGTGGTGTAGTGCAATTGCAGGAAAGGCTGTTCGAAGAGAGCGCTCGCGAGAACTCACCCAGTCATGCGGCTCAATAAAAACAATCGCATTCTGCGTATAGAGCATGTCATCACATGCCACCGTACGTATCCAACAGACGCGGCTTGTAACCTCAGAGTTTGCGAGAGGCGACCTAATCGTGTCATACGACATACATTTTTAAAATAGACCTTACTACCGCCACTCGCCACTTTCATCGCTAGTGAAGTTATACAAGTTCTTTCGTTATATTATATTACAATGTATCAAATGTCAAGAGACGTTGCGCGCGCACTATATTCCGAGCACCATCAGAGCGTTGCCAGTGGATACCGACACCGCCGCCTTTGCATCTGCGACCTTAAACCCCGCACGGCAAGGTTCATTACTGCCCGTACTCACAGCGCCGCGTGCGTTGTTTAGAGGCGGATGCCCTACAGATGTTAGTAGTTGAATCGGCTGCGGAGCCCCTTGCTCCCCCCTGCGCGGCCAATAGTCACCCACTGTAACTATTCTTGCGCCGTTCTACGACAATTGTAGTCCGTAGACTTATGCCTCCTTCCTTCGAGCGGAGAAGAAGAGTGGAACTCGCTATAATTACTATGAAACATCTTCGCTGTGACAGTATAATGAACACATCTGTTCCTAGGAAGAATGTGACATGTTTTATTTTTTACCGTGTCGCCCCTCCCCGTACTTGTTAATTGATAATTCGAGCGCGCAGTCACGGCCTCCCACACCGCGACATCTACGCGCGAGTCGAAGCAATTGCGACTCTAGCGCCTCGCAATAGGAGTCCCGTCGGTGGCAGGGCTTATCTTATAGTAATAGCGCAGTGAAATGACGCGGCACGTCACGACCGACTGACAGACACGCACGCACACACGCGCCGACCCGGCCCTGCCTGCTATTGTCACCGTCACGTTTTCTAGCATACACTGTAATAACCAATGCACACAGAGTAGAAGGATGATGGTAAGTTACCCGACTGCGTGGAGGATGGCCGAGGATTCATTCTATCCATAACAAGTAGACAAATTGTTCACAACTGTTTTTGAAAAACCTTACTTCACTCTCTTTCATTGTAAGTAAGTATATACGTTGGTTACTCGCGAATATCTACATTGACCTACTCGATCAATTTTTTTATCAACTTTGCAAAGTTACATTATTAATGAGTTTTTTTAATATTAAGATCGGCAGACAGGCTGACGGTCCACTCGATGGTAGGTGGCTACCATCAGGAAATCAACTTGATGGTATAACACAAGCAACGCCGATGATGCCGCAAGTGCGCTGCCGACTACAGTAGGATTAAGGATAAGGGATTGGGAGGGGATAGGGAAATGGGCTCTGGCATCCCTTACTCACTCACCGAAACCCAACAGAACACGTGCTGTTGTTTCACGGGGACCTTCTGTTAGGGGGTGGTCACTGTCGCCAGACGGGCTGTCCAAATGACTGCGAAACGCAGTGTGCCACCAGAACTAAATTTGAAATGTTCATTTTTTTAAAGTTGACGCTGCCGGGAATCGAACCCGGGAACCCTAGAACAGAGCATTAAGGCAAGCACCCTAACCACTCATCCAACGGGCTCGTCAAACTTGCCTACGTTGCTTTTATTTCATGCACGCATTGTGCATTTCTTATTCGCAAATAAATTATTATTATATTATATTGTATTGTATTGTATTGCATTATATTATATTACATTATTAATAGGTATCACAATATTAAACAATTTTCTTATATATGTTTATATAGTTATAGATATAGTCGTAGATGACGTATAATACTTTTCCCGAAAGCTCCTAAGCACTGTCTCTATGGGCTTCGTAGAAAGCTCAACATCGCTCAACGAGCTATGGTTTCGAGTGGAGGCCACGACGGACCGGCAAGCGGAGCGTAGGACAGACGACCCGACGAGGACCGCAGGAAAATTAGCTACTTTCATCTGTGTATAATTGTGTAGATTTAGTGCCTGAAGTGATGTGGAAATGTATGTCGATCGATTACAAGTGAAGCATAGTGCGGCCGCGTCATCGTCGTTTCGCAATATACCAACGTAAACATTGGCGTCTCTTCATTGTTGCCATTCCTAAATACCTACTAATACCTCTTCGTACTGGGGCACGCTGATGGCAGGTGCGCTGCTGACTCACTATAGGAAACGAAACACAACAGCACGCATGCTGTTATTTCACAGTGGGGCCGCCCGATCGATGCATCGATGCGTCGATAACTTATCGATCTTGGCGGCTTTCTACTGCGTGACCGATCGCTCGATCGATTTTAGATAGACTCATTTAAACGGTCTATCTATATCTAATGGCAAATCGCTATCTGGAGGCTAACAGAGTTCAATGTTTGAAACCGAAGCGGACGCGATCTCATCTTCACGTTCTTTTCAATATTCTTTCTTCCTTTCCATACCACTCGACTGTGAGCGCCGCTTACGATAAACAAGTAATTCCTAATCATAATTTTTAATTATTTCCTTAATATCAATTTATATTTATTTTAAGAAACCGGATACCAACAGCTCGAGTGCACCTTTGTAAGTGACAACAATGTTCGAATTACAAGGCTTACATATAAAAGTTACATTATTTAAGTTACATTTTTCTTAAATATGACAAATATATATGTAAAAGTGATCGCTTGGTCCAACGGCGAAGGGAAGCTTCGAGTTTGAGGAGGCTAATGGGCTAACGGCCCCTTCAATTCATCTATAAAGTTAAGGTGAGTACTTCGTAAGTGGATTATTCTATTACATATTGCCATCTTTTCATAGTAGGGGCTACCCTCACCTATAACACAAGCGACGCCACAAGTGCTGCAGGTACGCTGTCTAGGAATAGGGACTCTGGTATTCCTTACTCACCCACCGAAACACAACAGCACATAAGCCTCTATATCACGGTGGTCTAAGGGGGTGGCCACTGCCGCCAGACGAGCTGCCCAAATGACTGCGAAAGGCAGTGTGCCCTGCCACCGCTTTCCAGATCCAGACCGGAGCCAACTTCGAAAGGTTCATTTCCAACGTTGATCTTGCGGGAACCGAATCTGGGAGCCCTAGGACAGAGCGTTAAGGCAAGCACCTTAAGCACTCGTGCAACGGGCTCGTCACAATGTAACATTCTGTAACTAACAAAAAATAGTGTGCATACAAGCAGTGTGTCATGTCAGTAGTACTTATAAAATGTCCTGACTGACTCAAGGCACAGCCAAAACTAGAAGTCCATGAAGCTGAAATTTGGACCATAAATTCACTTTATAAGAAAGGATTTTTAAAATTTCGAATCCGTCCGAAATCGGAGTGCGAAGCATGTGCGAAGTCTCATTGTCAATATTGTAGCATTTCGAAAGAGCTATTATTTGCATTGGCATTCTGGTATGCGATGCAGTTTGCGGCGGACTCCTCGGAGAGATCGCAACGACACTCATATAGCAACCGCTCGCATATATCTGATCAAGCTCCATCTCCGCAGCCGTCTCCAAATAAATTACTAGCGTTGTCTGACACTCAGTAAAAAACGTATATTCCCACATAATTAAGAGTGGGTGTCGTTTGGAGGCTGTCGTGGCTGTCACGGGCCAATTTCATAATCGAATCTCTCGAA
Source organism: Bembecia ichneumoniformis (assembly GCA_910589475.2). Taxonomy (NCBI): domain Eukaryota; kingdom Metazoa; phylum Arthropoda; class Insecta; order Lepidoptera; family Sesiidae; genus Bembecia; species Bembecia ichneumoniformis. Next base: position 264,573 of record OU342537.1, on the reverse strand, counting down.
CGATAAACGCCGAGTGATCGATCGATCCGATCCCTTGTCATTATCACAATCTCGATTGCATCGGTTACTCTGTTCGATGGTTCGATGGGTACCGTCAAGGATGTTTGCTACTTTTTCACGCAAGATCTACGAAGCTTCCGGGTTTCGATGAAACTTTACTGTGCAAAATAGTTTACAGCAATGACATAAAGAATCGCGCACAAAAGCTAGCCCGAAAAGGTTTGGGAGGATCAATGCTTGTTACTTTTTCACAGTGATGTTTTTAATAAAATTTCTCAGTAAATAAAATACATACCATGTTATTGCTGATTTATAATACATATAGGTAAGCTAACTGCGTGATCAACTCGCGTTTTAATTGGGCTCAGCAAGGGTCGCAATGATATATTATTTTGGTTTCACGCCACTAAAGGATCCGGTACCGGTATTAAGGTAAAATTAATATCAAACACTAAGGTCGCTTCGAGGTCCTGTTACCAGTTGCCTTTTTCGAACTGTCAACATTTTACCTATTAGATGAATAGTTAGACTTAGATGAAGTATGCACACGCTTCAAACTAGCAAAAAAGAGTCAAAAGAATCCCTCTTTTGTCGGGCTCGGAGATATTCATAATTAAGTTTTTACAGACCCCTCAGGGCGCGATTCCTTTGTGTGATTTTTTAGTGTGGCAGTTTTATTGCCACTAAAAGTGCATTCTATTTTCAAAAAGAGTCGAACCATAATTACGGTTCGGTAATAAGCAGCGATAGCCCTATTGGACGAAGGCAGACTGCACGCCGGAGGCGGTTTGAATTCCCGTTAGGCCTTGACGAGTGAGTTCTTTCGATTCCAAATGTGGAATAGAAACGATGATTAGTGACGGTTTTTAATTAATTAAGGGCTGCTTTCCCTATTTATTTAAAATGCGCGGTAATTAAACTTTCAATAAACTCTCCATCGAAATCGTCACACAAAAGAAGTGTTATCTGCTTATTCGACGGAGGAGGAAGTGTCACGTGTTGACGTTACGAAATAATCGACTTGAAATTCTCTATACCATCAACAGAGTTTTGCAGCGGGAATAGTCCCCCATATTGCAAGCAGAAACGGGATCCCATATCCCGGCTTCTGGGAGGCTCATAGGCATCAATCAGGATGCTCGCTTCCAATGTGACACTACAGTTAGAGCGGGTTGCGCTCACCTCGATCTAGTTTTTATGGCACAACTGGGCGAGCAAAACCGTGTGTCTCGGTCGAATGTGAAATATTTGACATAGTACAGATTGGACCTTTTCCTCTCACTTTACAACTTTGACTAAAATGTAGAAATGCAAGTAAACTTTTAAGTGAAAGGGGGACGGGAACTCGAAGCGAAGTGTCCGGTGCTGAGTGATCTCATCGGCAAACATTACGCTAACCCGTTCAATTAATTGGCAATCGTTCTATTCTGTACGAGTCACAATAGCCCCCTTTTTTATCAAGACTACTTTATTATGTTTTCGTCAAATAAAAATACAAGACTTATATTTTACGAGCTGGAACATTTCAATGAACAGAATCGAAACAACCGGTTCATTTCTAGCACCGTAAACGCAATAAAATGTAATCTTTGTAAATACCACACGATTGCTGATAAATTATAATCATCTTACATCTTCATCGTCTACTGTTGAACTCCGTAATGCAAGTCGCTCTCTTGAGGTCATCCTTGGCTATGTCGACCATCTTAGATCTCCGAATTGGCTCGAATACTTGGTGGAAAAAGAATGTTATTTTAAATAGGTGTTTCGATCGTATCGTAGGAGAGCTCTCGTAAAATAATATGAATTCGCTTCAGATGTTTTTGTGTTGTTTAATTAGAAAGTTGAAGAGAAAGGCGTCGAATCGCGAAACAAAAGCATTTAATTGATTTTTTCACGACGATCATGCTTTTCGAAAACGGTTAGCGAATCGGGTGCATGGGATACGAGGCGGACCAAATCAGACTCTAAAAACAACTGCGACCCGAATGGCGTCCGTTAGGCGTTTTACCTCGATCGAAAGGCACTTTTCAGGATATTTGCGTTACTGCGAGATTTTTCTCAATATTGTTATTCATTATATCGATCCTTGTGAGACACAGGTCTGCGCTTTGGCCGCAAAAAAGACCCCATTTGTAACAACAATTAGATTTCAGGACACTCCTCTGATAATATTCTGGGGTGATACCTCACGCCGGAGCGTCGGCTGATTCTCTATAAGATCCAGACACCTACCTATCACTTAAACTTAACCGATTCCTCGTGGAATACTGTTCTCACCTCTGTTCTCGACACCATTCGAAATAAGTGCACCTTACTTAATAAGAGATGTAGCCTCTTTTTGTAGGTTTTAGCGGCAGTGCCTGGTTAGTATCCCACTTGTTCCAATTAATTTCGGAGTTCATCCCCATTATTTGAATAAGGAGTCTCGGTCAGCAGCTCATCTGCATCTCTTCTGGTGACCTTCTTAGGCGACAAAGTCACCTTTCACTGTCTACACTTAAGATTCAAAATTAACTCATTAATATAAATATACTAATTAAAATATATTAATAAATAAGATTAATATTCGTAAATATTCATTCATAAATGAAATAATTCATAAATTGAATAAATAAATAATTCATAATAATAATGAAATAATTCATAATTTAATTCATAAATTCGTAAATATTCATTTCATAATCTACACTTATAAATGTTGCCCCTTATGTATCTAATGTACCTACCTACATTTAAGACGTTTTTAGAGGAATCGTTTGATAACGTATTTCATTATTTGAGACGCTAAAGGAAGACCTGACTCCCATTTTTCTTATGAGACAGTTTCTCTGATAAATGATGTTAATTGTTAGGAAACGGTGACAATGATAAATCACTTATGACAATCACAGCGCGCGGCGTCTACTCTAACATACCTCTCAGTCAGACGCACCTACACGGTACACGGTACAGGCTTTGGTGTGACCAATCGTGAGGAATCATTATCGCTAGTTTCTTCACACTTTACACATCTCGTGATAAGATCGTTTCGGAGAGACACGTAATTCACTATCGCATCGACGTGGACCGTCATGTCTTAAAATGGGAATTAGCTAAATCTCGCATAAACTCCTACAAAATGTTTCTGAGAAGCGTTTAAGTGGTGTCAACGATCAACAAATATTTTATCATGACATCATTTCTTCAATGTGGGCAAATCTTACTGTTTTATCAGAATTTTCATTATCTATACTAATATAATAAAGGCTATGTTTGTTTCCTTGTTTGAACGCTTTGAAATGGGAGTCGGAATTGAAAAAAATCTCAATTTGGTATACCAATTCTCGAGGAATATAATAAATCCTATGACCGTAGGAGTCGAGCAAACAAAGTGAGTAAATAATGCTGAAAAGGAAATAAAAGTTTGGGCGGTCGTTGCGATGCGGTGGGTCGGTGGCCTCATGGCCTGACGAATGCCGAGCGTTACCGAGAATAGTCGACCAGGTTTTATCGTCTCGCGTGGTTCAGATGGTTTCCCTTTTTTAAAGATATTTCAATATATTTTAAAGACAAGGTTAGTTTATTAGAAACCATTATGATCAAAAGATATTTAACAATTGAACGGGTAATTAATCGGTCGAAGTCCCATTAGATGAGATGTCTCTTCTTCCCTGCTTTTCGAGAATATTCGAGATAGGTATATCGATATTAAGGTATCTGGTGATGGAATATTTTAAAATTCATTAAATCAACTTCGAACACATGTGCAATGCGTTCAATTTATTGTAAACACGTAGGAAACGTTGAATAAATATTGTCACAGTGGAGTGCCGACGACGAGCGTCCGCCGGAGTCCCTATGTAATGTACTGCCTGCGTATATTTGTATACCAAATTTAACAAAAAATACTACAACTTCACTAGTCACGCCGTACATTAACCGTCGCTTTGGTGTTCCAGTAGCGAGAGCCGAAGGAAGCAGCGATGGAAGTAAACGCGCGGTGATCCCCGCCTACACTAGACACCCTGAATACGCATTACGACTCTAACCACTCGGACACGAATTCGAGTGATCGGAAGCCGCACTCGGCATTTCTAAAATGCGTCCTATTCCGAGGCGCTAGGGTGCACATACGCATTAACAGAGTTTGCCTATTTAGGAGATGTTTGTTCAGGGTTGGGTGGAGTGTAAAACGCTCGGAGCAAACGGCCGAGGAATTTAAGCCGAACCGAACAATGGACTTCTTACAACCTGTCAGCTCGCATTTCCCCCGACGACGATCCGACCGCTTTCTACAAACTGAAGCAAATTTAAGTTTAGTGCTGTTTTTGTTCAGGTGCACCCCTTTTTCCATTTTGGTGTTTAAAATGTTCCGAAGACGAATCCCACGTCAAGACCAAACTCGAGAAAATTAATTCTATATAAAATAAATATTGTGATTTGAAATGGTGCCTGATGTGGCAAAGGCATGGTAAAGGTGTTTTTGGTCTGATCTTCTCTATAACGACTCATCTTACGGGACGATTGATGATTTATTTTATATTCTTTAACAGTGAAGCTTAAGTTTTATATATAATATATTATAATAATTTCTCGTAACATTCTGCAATGACGTAGGTATATAAATTGAGTGTGCCAACACGAACAGTCTCAGATCGACCGTTATCACCGAAAAACCCGTCATCTATATTAGATCGCAATGTCTCACTTTAATTCGGAACTGCCAATCTCGGAGTGGCAAAATAACGAAGCCAAAGATCATCCAATTACCGAGTCGTACGTGCGTCAACTTTGAGCCTTGAGATATTAGCGCACTTTAACTCCACTCGTGCCTTCGCCTCCCCTCTCCTCGCCTCCCCTCTCCTCGCCTCGCGCGCACGACTCCCCCGAGGCATCTTCATACGAGTCGCCGTCGAATTAAAACCTCTTTGAAGTGTGACCTAGCAGAACAGACGTCCCGGCGATCGGTTCCGCGGGAGCGGCCGTGAAGTGTTTCGGATCGAGAGAATGTGTAGCCAGAACATCCTGAACTTTCAACATTCTAATGCCGGTGGAACTATGGAGCGAATGGGCTCGATCGGACACGCACGATCGCCCGGAGCAGGCCACTTCCCCGATGGCTTTTTTGCGGCGGCCGTCACCTCCGCCCCGCGCGCCTCGTAGCCTCCATTTTTTTACCGATCATCGGCTGCGGCCAAATTGCGCCTTTTTACTCGTTTCCCAAACGTAAAAAGCGGCGAGCGGTAATCGATTTGGTAGGTCTCTCGGGTGGAAAGCGCTAGCAAAAAGGCCGAGGGTCGCTTTGCGCAATCGGGTCGAGACGACGCGACATCGGTCTCGTTCGATCGATGGACGCGATTATTCAAGGAGATCCGCAGATCCCTTTAGGGGAAGTTCTTCATCGCGCTGGATCCTGTCGGGTCGGGTATTAATGGCCGGCTCACTCGCCACTTATCTCGGAGCACCCGAGCTCATGTACGAATGGCACTCATATCTCTTGGAAGTACGTGTCCCGTCCCCCCCGATCCGATCGATTTATCATCGCGGCTGGAGTTTGTTCGAATGTTGTTAAAGAAATGGCGCGCATGTGTCGATCTCGGCTGATAACCTGCTCTAGATAGCGGTCACAGAACTGGAAATACAATAGCTCCCCTGCCTCTGTCCTATTGCCGACGCCTCTGTCCTATTCATACTGAGCATAGTCGCCAGCGAGGACGCACAATTCACACACCTATTAATGTTTTTATGCAAACGACCAAATGAAACGAATGGACGTCACCATCATTTCCATTTTAACATAACGTGATAATGATTTTATTTTTTAGTTAAATTGTACTTTATATTGCAGAGAAATTATTGTCACTAGTGATTTTATAATTACTTGCAATTTTATAATTTTGTCTTCTAAACACTGCACATTCAATGAAATTGACAAAAAACCAACGCGACATAAAAAAATTCTTGGTTATCAAGGGACATTATAATATCTCTGAAACGAATTAGTTTGATTGGATTTGCAGTAACCATTTAAAATTATTATCGTCTCATTAATTTTTATACTTATAGAAAAACTAACCGTTAGAATTACACACCGTGTGAGTTGATATACATAATTCGTTTTTAATAATTTAAAATTATTATGTAAAAGCTTTTAGAGTTCTCACATTTCGCTGTGGTCTGTCCGTTTGTTTTAAACTGTACGAGAAGCAAACGGTTACTATGTTCGACAAAGTAGAGGTAACATCGGAACAACGCGGCTTTTATCGCATTTAATTAATAACGCATCTGCAGTACTAACGATTTAATCTAAACGTAACATAGACTCTTCTGCGATACTTTTACCTATTATCACACAGTCGGTGCGCTCGGGTTACCGTCGTATATAATGTTACCATCTAGTTTTAAACGCACGTTCGGTACCGAACGAAACCGCACTACTCTCTAACCGCACACCTGTCTGCGGGCCTCTGCCGTCCTCTGCGCCTTATCGCCGAGCCTCTAGGTTCATATTTGCTCGCTCGTCACAACTCGTTACTTAGCCGAAGAGTAATAGGATGGGAGCGGCTCTAACGCCGCACATCCGTAGGGCTCCGTTTATGTCCTGCTCCTAAGTACATACGTACCTACAAGCGCGGTGTAGTGCTATCGAAAGCCGCCATTTTCTATGAAAGCTCCTCGTGTAATAAAGTAAATAGTCGGAATTCGGAGATCGATAGTCGCTGCACGCCCTACATTGAGTCATTCAGCAAAACGATGCAGACATAACGCGTCAGTGGACAAAAAACATGACGGACGGATATCTCTCCCGTTTTTGACTGACGCCTCTACAATATGCAAACAGAATGTTTTCGCTTTGTACGTGACAGATACCGGGAGTGCCCAGTGCACAGGAGTGCAACGTATTGATCACTCGCTCGCCTCACACCTCACACCTCACACCTCACACCTCACGCTGTGGAAAATCGAAGATTATTCAATTTTTAATATACATATTATGTTATTCTGATAAGTGAAGCGTTTACTTAAATTAAAATTACCTCCTACGCATATAAACGCGAAAGCTTACGAGTATGGATATGTGGATCTACACTTTCACGCAAATATTACTGAACGGATTTTGAGCAAACTTTACAGTAATATAGTTCTTAAATCGAAATAAGCCGAGTGAGGATAGTCAGAGTAACAGGCGTACATAGTATAAGCTAAGATTATATAAGTATGTCGAGAGTATGAACTTATGTTGAAATCCTCAAACTAAGTCATCGAGTTTCGCTAATTAATGACAACTCAATGTCAATTTAACACAACCTCACGGAATGAGTTGTCCATGGCGCAACTTTCAAACGATAGGTCCCAATATTATAAATGTGAAAGTTACTCTGTCATGAAATTTTACATACACGTTATCGGGGATGCAGAAAAAAGTACTGTTCCCGAGGGATCATCTAACGCCTGGCGAAGCTATAACTGCAATAAATATGTTAGGCGTTACATTGCCATTATATTTAGTCAGGTATTTTTTATTTTTCAACACGGGCGAAGCCGCCGGCGCAAGCTAGTGTAAAGATTAGCTGAAACCTGGCCACGCTTAGCTGCGGCGGGCGTAGACACTGCTATAACGTCAGCTATCTGCCAGTTAAAATTTCCTCAAAATTTTTAAAAATTGTTTTTTGTTATAAGAACCGCATATAATTTGATATTTACCTAAAAGCAGTTATTTTGACATTACATTCACTGGAATTTTATTTATTAGTGATTCGAAATGTCCGTTGAGTAGTAAACCGACTCGACAGACATCTAAGTTAAATTGGAATTAAGTTTCTATATGGGTGTTTCAGTCCTTTTGAGCTATACTTTGCGATCTTCAGGCGGGCTTCCAATATATAATGACTTTATTGCTGATGATACGGCGCAACACTTGCATCTTCGAGTTCAAATATTGAACTCATGCTTTCTATACTTAAAAAAAAACAGTGACATACTAGGCTTCGCGGGAAGGGGCTGGATGCGAAGGGCAGAAGACTGGGAGAGGCCTACATCCAGCGGTGGACCAATTGATGACGATGTTGATGATACCTTCCCGATCAGAGTCATCGAAGAGTGATCGGTAAGTTCCTGCATGATTGAACTAACATTTCAAATGTCTCATAGATGCAATGCGATAATGTCGTACAGAGATATTTTTGAACCGGTCCAGAACCCGATCCGCTCTGCGAGTCTGTGTTGGTGGAACGTTTACCTCGTGACGGCGATCAGATAAGCGCGTACTATGCACTACCAGCTAAAAACCACATTTGAGAAAATAAATAATCCAGCGCTCCGGTGGTGACCGAGGTGAAATTGCCACATTTTATTTAATATTTATATTTTAATTAGATATGTAAATGAAATTATTCGAGCATGCTAATGTGTGTTAACAAATAAATATGACCGGAGTGGGCTCGCGACGGGCGTCTAGTTTGGAAATAAAAACCTCCTCGACACGGCTGTCATCAGTGAGAGACGGCTGGTTTCAGCTCCTTTCCAACAATATAGAAATCAAAAGGCGGACCTTTTCCTCTGGGGCTCCATGTAAAGTTCTGGATCGAGGCTGCTTCTGATCGGTCCCTTTGGAGAATTAGGGGGGAGGCGTTCGTCCAGGAGTGATGATGATGCAAAATTAAAAGTCTACAGTATAAGCTATGTGCGATTCAGGAATTGGAAGGCAACAATTCGCTTGTTCGCCAAATACCATTCGAATGCTCGGACGCGTCATCGAAAATTGGAACTTTAGAATGGACCATGTTGACCGCAGTCACGACAAATTTAAAGAAACAATCTTTAAAAAATTTATTTTTTATTTATTTATTTTATTTTTATTCACTGAAAACTCGTTTACAAATTACGACATTTATAAATGTAAATGTCGTAATTAATAAATGTAAAGAATGGTTTTTTGCATTATAATAATGGTAACCCCATGAAATTGGTGGTTTGTTTAGTTTTTTAAAAAGGACCTCTAAATGAATCACTCCTTATTATAATCCTACTAATAATATTATAAATGTAAAAGTAACTCTGTCTGTCTGTCACCTTTGCACGCCTTAACTACACAATCGATCATCATGAAATTTTGTATACACCTTGTCAAGGATACAGGAAATGACATAGGGTAAACCTACTTTTCATCCAAGATTTTTTCAAAATTTTTCACGAGGATTATTTAAAAAAAAAAAATTGTCAGGCGTTCCTTTTTTTTCTAAGCGGACGAAGTCGTCGGCGACCACTGTCGCTTGCGTTTCGCCCGCGTCAACGAGTAAGTGACGCCATCTGTGAATCGTTTCAGTATTAAATCTGATTTTAAGATTGAGTAGTAACTAACAAGGACACTGACACGAACCGTCGTAATAATAATTAATTTAGCAGTAATGCTAATGCTCCCGGCACAGAAGAGAGTAGTGACGTATCTATTGGTAGAATTCCGCGAGCGGTCGCCGGTAGTGGCGTCGCTTGCATACATATTTACGAATCGAGTTGAATTTTTATTGAGCCGAGTTAGAAATGATAATTGACACGCACCAACATACAAATGCAAATGGAACACGTCCCAAATGAAAGTTACGCTTTGTTGCGTTTAGGTTTTCAATTATTCATTTATTCCGATCGAGTACATTACGCCTTCGTTCCATAAAACGCTTATCGACATCATTCTCACAAACAAATCTGTTTTAATTGATTATTATTACTAGTTTGATAGAAGTTACAACATTGTATCTTGGAATTTGATACCGAATGCATCGTGTGAATTTAGTGTAACGATCACGTGACGCTTCTTGTGACAATAATTATTAACCAACCACTGGGCGATCAGTTATAAGTAATTAATTCAATTAAAATGATAATATAGGTAATTGAATTTGTAATTAGGTACCTACATTCAATGATAAAAAATGATGTTTATAAATTTCAAGAGAATAAAGGAAATCTCTTGCAATGAGTTCTTTTTCGTTAGGAATGTTCGATGAGAAATTTCCCTTTCGGTTTAGCACAATGCTAGCTGCCATTTAATATGTTTAGGTTGCGAAGGCCATTCGTTATAAAACCCGAGGAAGGAATGGGCGACGATTCTGTAATAGTTTGTTCACTTTTCGACGAATTGAATCGAGCATTGTTTTCCGCTGGCGGCGACCGGGGTCACAATTTACATGTTCCTACATCATCTTGTTACATTATGTATCGTGTCTGTTTTCACGAGCGTTTGAGGCTCGCCTCGGGCGGACGATGGATTCGAATGCGAGACGATACACTCCGCATCGCCTGCATTCCCAGAGATCCCTGCGATACGATTCCGTCCTTCGATCGACATTAAATTAACGGACATAACGCTCGATCACTAATAACTGCTCCGAGGCAATCGATGTGATCTATACGCGAAGTGAAAATTTTGGGTCCCTTTTTAAGGAATTTGCGCTGACGGAAGAGTCTGAAATTTGATACACACAAAGTGGACTGACACGCACTACCGCGCGTTTGACACTACGACTGACCGACCTTATTAAGGTTAAGGATAAAGCATTAGAAGAGGATAGAGAAATTGGTTCTCGATGCTCTTCTGTACAGTTTGCGAAATGAAAGCACCCTGCCAGCCTGCCACTGCTGAAACAAACCTTATGATATCTTTATTATCGGATGAGCCAGAGTATACCTTCAACACACTTTTTTTTCATGACGTCTTAATCCCGTCCAGTTTCGTTTGTGAATACAGTCCTCTGAGTGAACGACAAATGCAAGCAAAGCAACAATAGACAAGGAGAACTCAGTTTGAGATAAGACAGTCGCTCTGTACGATCGCAGACAATGGACACGATCGGGGAATTCGCTCCTTTATGTCCAGTTCGGCTGCTGGCCATAGGCGACGGCGGGATGGTCGCTCTCTCTAGCTCCCTGTGGCTCGCCCAATGCGGTTTGTAACACTCTTGTTTGTACGATTCATTAGAAAGTTTAAGTTTAAGGTAAGTAAATACGGAGACGTGTGACGAAACTAACATGATTAGCGAACAGTTTTTCTCAGGTAACAACTATATAAGAAATAAATACGTCATTAGGAATTATATGAAACCATTGCAGCTTATTTACAAATGATATATGCATTTAGCTTGCGTCTTTCGGGTTCCAAGCATTCTGGCTACATTACCTCATTATAAAGCAAGACCATGTCACAGAACAGCCTGCCAGACTAAAAAAAATATCTAAAAATAAAAGACTGGGAAAAGAAATTAACAAATTTATTAAGAAAAGGGAAGGGTGGAGTTGGTGAACGGGGGTGTAGGTGTAGGTGGTGTGGAGAGTTAGGAACTACAGTGGATGAAATAAGTAAATTAAGCTATGCTACCCCAAGAGGGTCTCCTGCTGGATGCTCTATTCCGTAGCGGCCCCGTAGGATAGCAGCCGGAACGGAGGTAGACCGGCAGGAACAGCAGCCAGGAACGGTGGTAGGCCGGCAGCGGCCCTGGAGGAACAGTGACTGCAGCTGTGGTAGGCCGGCAGCGGCCCCGGAGGAACAATGACTGCAGCTGTGATAGGCCGGCAGCGGCCCCGGAGGAACAGTGACTGCAGCTGTGATAGGCCGGCAGCGGCCCTGAAGGTACAGTGACTGCAGCTGTGGTAGGCCGGCAGCGGCCCTGGAGGAACTGCAGCCGGAGCGGTGGTAGGCCGGCAGCGGTCCTAGTAGGGACAGCAGCCGGTACAGTGGTCGGCCGGCAGAAGCCCAGAAGCAACAGCAGCACCCGATGAATTAGAGTACAGAGGTACTCGAGGTCAGACACCGTAGGATAGGAGCAGACACCGTAATAAATATATATGTGCTTTCAGCTCAGAGGCTGATTCTCCAATGACCTAACCATGGCCGATATCTATTAAGAAACCTCTGTAGAATGAATCCGTTCTTTTAAAATAAAATTTGGAATTTGGAATTTTTATATTCAAGCGGCCAGGTATTAGACCTCTTCTAAGGAGTTTATACCCAAAAATCTGACGTCATGGTCTGAAAACGGGTGCAAAGTTACTACGGCAACGATGTAAATAAACATAAAAGAAATGTCACAAAAATACATTTTTGTGAATATTTAACAATGTGTTTTGAAATATAACTAAATATAATTAGTAATTTATAGAAAATGAAAAAGGGCATGTACTCACGTGGTACCCCTATGTCTAATACGTATATTTACAATAGAAAATGTAATTGAAGGTGAGCCATACAAACGAAAAACTCAAAGAAAAACCAGAAAATAATAAGTACTAATCCTGTAACTAATACAATAACTTCTTATAGGAATAAGCTTTCCTACGAAAGCATAGAAGGGTCAATTTTCAAAGAATTATGACATAATGAAGGTCAGAGAAAATGTTAATGAAAAACTCAAAGATCAATAACAACGGAAAGAGAAGAAGAAGGTGGATTATAAACCTATTATACTGTTAGTACCAATATTATAAGTGAACACAAAGTAGATATATAAATATTGATACGAATATTATAGTTAATATTACATATTCCACTATTGATAGAAATATTAATACTACAACCAATCTGTCAAATGAGATAATTTCGGCCACATCTTCAGCGGCATCGGCTGTGGCAACTGTTACACGAAAATTAGACAGTCCCAATTCCACGGAATCGGGGGCATTCCACCCGGTTTCTTCTTATCGTCACCTACGATACCATGTATCATGTTAGTCTATGAGTTGCAAGGTGGATCACACAATGTTACGTGAGTTAGTAGCACGATACGAGACCGGGCAAACGTAATGTGTTTTAATATTGTAACAGACCGCCAACTAGCATTCCAACAAAGTGTACCCTAATGACAGAGACACCATTCAGAGTAGAGAGTTCAATTTAAATAAGGTTAATCTGTTGCACGCTTAAAACAAATTGTGTATCGCCATTTTATGTCGATTTACAAGAGGATTGGCACAGTGAGCTGGAGACGTAGGATTTCATTGTGAGCTGCATTACTTATAACGGTTGCGACAGTTATAACTACGACGACTGTGCCTTCATTGGCATCGTAAATCGCAATTAAAAGCACGAATGGAACGGCTTATCACATTTTGACACCTACTTACCGTTGTAATTTTATTTTTGCGAATGTTAAAATTTTATTTGTCACAATTTATGGCTACAATTACAAGACCACTTTTATTGCCTTTGCTTAATTTTAATTTCCTTTTTACGGCAACTTTATAACCTCTTTTAGTATTTTGGTTAGATCATGCGACACACTCTTTTTACGAAACTCGTTAATATTTAGCTGATAATATTTTTTAGCCTCCGGAGGGTCAGGATTCAGGAGGATTATGAAATATGCTTTCAATTGGACGATAAGGAAAATATATCCACAAAACTGCAATGTAATTTCAGAATAAAAAGTTGATCGAATGTTTGGCTGACGTCATTCCTAGATGGACACTTTTTTTAGTCCAAAAAAGAGAATTTTCGCCACTCCACTCGAAGCATTATGCCACATGTTTTAGGCAAAATCTGGACGCCTTTTTGTGTTTTTCTTCTAAGACACAGTCACAGAGATTTTAGAGAATCTATTTTAATTGACACAATAAAGTTTGGTGTAGATATTATTTAGGTATACTATGATGAAAAACACATTTTGAATAATCGGCTAAAATTATTTTGGCGTTTCAGCTCCATCGTATACGCTGTACTACATAAGCGTTCATAACGGAGCTACTGGTGCGACTAGTACTTCAATGGTGGTAGGACATATCCCATATCCTTACTATACTGAAGTCGGCAGCGCACTTGCGGCACCTATGACTAAATCGTAAGAATTTCTTTTATTGACGAATGTTTCTCACGTACAAAAATAATTTACGCAAGTGTTCGGGACAGCCTACAGTTTGTGTAAACAATTAGTGATTGTGCAGTGTTCATACGTACAGTGTTCGCATAGAAATGGGCCAACGTAGTGAAATGTTGGCCCATATATACGTATGAACAAACAAAGACAACAATAGAAAGTGATAGGGACAGAAAATACTGTAAATAGTGTTATTGCACAACATTTAATATTATTTCATAATATTGCACAACTTGCGCAATCGTGTCATCACCCATTTGTTATTGGCGCATTTGTCTCGGCGCAGGGCACGATTGTCGCTAGTTGGATGTAAATAATTGTATTATAAATCGACCACTTTTCTAATAAAATCGTCTTCGCTTCACCGCATTGACCTATGTGACTAGTACGGACTTTGTCTTGGAACCTCACAAACTCTCCCCGATCTGACCCACCGATCGGCTAGATCAGCGACGCTTCTTCACGGGAGCGTTGCCCACTAGCGCGGTACACAGCCGTACCGTAAACCAATGTACGGGAGCTTACAGGCCCGTACATTTATGGTCCAATCGAGCCGGATATAGCCGATTGTATAGCGCTGTTGGTCAGTCGAGGAGAGTGCCTTGGCAATGCCGGTGACACGTAGCACCACCGCTCGGGATGACGAGAGGCCTACAACCTCCGCGTCCACCGTTCGGGACGCCGCGAGGCCTACAACTTCCGCGTCCACCGTTCGCGACGCTGCCGCGTCAATCGTTCGCGACGCCGCGTCAACTGTTCGAGACGCCGCGTCGACACTTCGGGACGGCGAGAGGCTAACTACCTCCACGTCCACCCCCGCGGCCATGCATGCCAGTTCCACGGACACATGGTCAGCGGGGTCATCGGCCGTAACGGCAACATCAACGTCAGCATCCGCGACGTTGACTTCGGTACCGGCGGGAGAAGACGCAAGTCAGATCGGCGTGAAGCGTCACCCGTCCGGTACACACGGCACAGAGGCCGTGCATCGTTCGGACGTGCGCTCTAGCAAAAGAGGCACGTCACACTCGTCCAAAAGAAAGACGAAATTAGCGAAAGCTAAAATAGAGCTGTTAAAGCTACAGATCGAGCTTGCCGCCGCCCAGATAGAGGCAATCGAAGAATCTGACGCCGACACCATCGACGACAACACCGTCGAAGACCTCGAAATCACGAAGGAGAGGGTCGACACATGGGTCAATAGTCAAGCGCTCAGCGCGGCTGGTGCGCCACCCCCCATAGTTCGAGAAGTCTGCATAGCGCAGACTCACCAGGCGTCACCGACCACGCCGACTCCTTTCCCCGTGCAACAAATTGAAGATCGGCAAGATAACGGTAAGCCCGAAACAGATCGCATAGTGCCCGCTGTAGCGCCCGTTAGCCAGAGTATCGGGCTAACGGAATTGGCTGCAGCGATAACTTTGGCCGCCAAAACAGGCCATCAAACGGCTCCGCGCTACTTCACGGAGCTACCATCGTATAGCGGGTCGCATCAGGAATGGCTATCATTCAAAGCGGCCTACGAAGAATCGCACAAAAATCACAGTGAAAGTGAAAACATAGCTCGCTTAAGAAGAAGCCTTAAAGGAAAAGCCAAAGAGGCAGTAGAAAGCCTCCTCATATACAACGTAGAAACAAGTAAGATTCTGAAAACGTTAGAAAACCGGTTCGGCCGACCGGATTCTATCGCCATAACGGAACTGGAGCGGTTGAGGGCACTTCCGCGGCTAACAGACTCGCCGCGTGATATATGTGTGTTCGCCACTCGAGTCACCAACACCGTCGCAACCCTACAAGCTTTAGAAAAATCGTACTACTTATTCAATCCGGAAATCACCAGAACAACAATAGAGAAACTCCCTTCAGGACTTCGTTACAGATGGTTCGAGTACGTAAGTAAACAACCAAAAGAGCAACCCGATTTGTTGAAACTTTCACGATTCTTCGAGATCGAGGCGGAACTCTGTAGCTCGTACGCACAGCCAGAGTTCACGCCGCCTATAGAAACGAGTTACGCACCCAGGCGAACTCAGAAGACTTATTCCGCAACGGAAAATCAACATCGAAAAGTGTCTGCCTGTCCGGTATGTGCCAATACCGGACACAAAACAGAAAAGTGTTCGAAGTTCATAGAAGCAGACACTAGGACACGTTGGAACATCGCAAAGGACAAACGATTGTGTTTCAAGTGTCTACATTACAAAAATAGAACACACAAGTGTAAAATATCGAATTGTAATGAAAACAATTGTTCGCGTTCGCACCATCGACTGCTCCACTTCGAAGAAAAGGTACGTGCTAGTGAAAAGATCGAAGTTGTCGCTTCCGCCTGGCAACCAAAGGAGACACATTCGTTTCTGAAATTTGTGCCCGTTCGAGTCTCCGGTTCACAAGGAAGCGTCAATACCTACGCACTACTCGACGACGGTTCAACGGTGACCCTCATCGATAATAGTTTGGCGCAACAAATAGGCGCGAAAGGGCCCGTTGATCCGCTCCACATAGAAGCAATCGCAAATACCGAAGTGGACGCAAATCGGTCACGTCGTGTAAAAATAACGTTACACGGCGCGACAAACCACCGCACCATTCGAGCACGCACCATGAACAATCTACAGCTCTCTGCGCAAACAGTATCGGAGCGAGACCTGTCAGACTGTCCACACCTCAAGAACATTAAAGAACACCTCAAATATCCACGTGTCCGACCGAAGCTTCTCATCGGTCAAGACAACTGGGACTTATTGCTCGCCACACAGATCAGGAGAGGACAGCGACATCAGCCGGTCGCGTCTCTAACACCGCTCGGATGGGTGCTACATGGAACACAGACACGCCTACTAGGGCGCCGTGTGGACTCTATCAATCACCTCACCAATCGTACCGAAGACAGTATGGACGAACAGTTGAAACAGTATTTCTCTTTGGAGTCGCTGATGATCACTCCAAAGAGACCGTCCAACGACATCGAAGAAAGGGCCGTCAAGACGCTTGTCGAACATACTCGACGAAATAGTGACGGGCGCTACGAAACATCGTTGCTCTGGAAATCAGACGATTTTCAGATGCCCGTCAACTACGACAACGCGCTCAGACGACTCCACCATACTGAAAAGAGGATAGATAGAGATCCTAAACTTCGAGATCGCTATGAGCAGCAGATGAACGCGCTCATAGAAAAGGGATACGCTGAACGAGCGCCTCCCCATCGTACGCCGGGAAAAACGTGGTACCTGCCGCACTTTCCCGTGCTGAACCCCACCAAACCAGGAAAGGTCCGCATAGTACACGACGCAGCAGCTAAGACGATGGGACATTCGCTCAACGACTACCTGCTCACCGGACCTGACCTCATTCTGTCGTTACCCGGGGTACTCATGAGGTTACGACAACATCAAATCGCCGTGTCATCCGATATAGCCGAAATGTTCATGCAAGTGAAAGTTCGACCGCAGGATAGAGATGCGCTTCGGTACCTATGGAGAGGCAGAAAGCGAGGTAAAGATCCTCCAATAGAGTATAGGATGACCTCTCTCATATTCGGAGCCACATCGTCACCTGCAACGGCTATATATGTGAAGAACAGAAATGCCGAAAGATACAAAACAACGTATCCGGAGGCATACACGGCGATTGTTCGAAATCATTACGTTGATGATTACCTTCAAAGCTTCAAAACAGAAGAGGAAGCTATACAGACAGCCCTTCGAGTACAACAAATTAATCGGGAGGCCCACTACGAGTTGCGACAGTGGACATCCAATTCGAAGAAAGTACTCGAAGCGTTCAATGAAAACTCCGAACCGATCGATAAAAGGAGTATAGATCTCGACAATAGTTCAAACATAGAGCGTCTCTTGGGAGTCATATGGAGGCCTGCAACCGACGAACTTACGTTTGATCTCAACATGGCTCGACTACCCCCTGGCGCCATCCTAAACACTCAACCGACGAAGAGGGAAACTTTGAAAATAATCATGTCTCTCTTCGATCCGCTTGGACTCGCATCGCCTGTCACCACAAGATTCAGGAGTTATGGCGCAGAGGAACAGATTGGGATCAAAAAATAGATGCAGACCTCGCTAGCCAATGGACAGTATGGCTAGAACATCTGAAGAGACTTCGCGATGTCAACATACCTCGCTGTTACCCGAACTACAGTGACGCCGCCACAATCGAGTTACACGTGTTCGTGGATGCGAGCGAAACAGCATACGCCGCAGCCCTATACTGGCGCATCATCAGGCCAGACGGACAAGTGTCGTTGGCGTTCGTAACAGCGAAGGCGCGAGTCTCACCTCTCAAGCTGACGTCCATCCCGCGTCTCGAGTTGCTTGCTGCAGTGATGGGGAGCAGGATGGCAACTACAGTCATCGAAGAGCACGATAGAAGGCCAGACAAGAAGATCTTCTGGACCGATAGCAAGACCGTGCTCACCTGGCTGCAAATAGGCGCGAGGTCTTACAAACCATTCGTCGCGCATCGTATAGCAGCAATAGAAGAAAACAGCAAGATCGGCGAGTGGCGTTGGGTGCCTACCAAATTGAACGTTGCGGACGATGCAACCAGAGACGTACCCAACGACTTCAACTCGCAACATAGGTGGTTCAACGGGCCTAGTTTCCTTCTGGAAAATCCTGATCGATGGCCACAGGAAAAAGTTGTAACCACCTCACCGACCGGCGAAGAAAAAGTACACGTGACCGTTGTAAAAGAACAATCGAAATTGGAGCAGTGCATCCCGAATAGCAATAGATTTTCGAAATGGGAAAAGCTCGTTCGAAGCACGGCACGTGTGCTACATTTCATTCGACTTTGCCGAAGAAAAAGGGATCACGTAAACTACAAAAGAACACAGAAACGCACAGAGAAAGACCCGTTGTGGCGGGAACATAAAATCAAACAGAATCCCACACAACCGAAAATCACACAACCCCAACAGTTTGAGAAGACCTACTTACCAATCCCCACAGACCTTCTGCACGAAGCAGAGTTACTCCTCATTAGAAACAGCCAACAAAAGACTTTCTCAGAAGATTTACGTGATCTCCGAAACAACAGAAAAATAGCAGCGCAGAGCCGACTGCGCCACTTAGCTGTGAAGATCGAAAATGGCATAATCCAGTTAGTACCACGTATCGGCGCTGCATGTGACGTCACCGATCGACAAAAGAGCCCTGCAGTACTCGATGGGAACGAGTACGTGTGCAGGCTCTACATAGAGTACGTCCATAGGCAGTTGCATCATGCAGGCGTCGAAACCACAATAAACGAATGTCGACAGTACTACTGGATCCTTCGGCTACGTCCGGTAACGCGTATGATCGTTCACAGATGTCTCCACTGTAGGATTCGAAGATCGCTGCCACCAGTGCCACCTACAGGGGACCTACCACCGTGCCGGCTAGCACACCATCGACGTGCGTTCACCTACACCGGGCTCGACTACTTCGGGCCGCTCGCAGTGACGGTGGGACGCACAACACAGAAGAGATACGTCGCGTTGTTCACGTGTTTAACGACACGCGCCGTACACCTCGAAATCGCAGCTTCGCTGACTACAGACTCGGCCGTGATGGCGTTGCGACGCATGATAGCGCGTCGCGGGTGTCCCATAGAAATATGGTCGGACAACGGCACCAACCTACACGGCGCCGAACGAGAACTTCGGCAACAAACAGATCGGCTTCTTCAAGAAGAGGCAAATAAGAAGAGGATCAATTGGCGCTTCATCCCTCCCGGTGCCCCTTTCATGGGTGGGGCCTGGGAGCGCCTCGTTCGCAGCGTCAAGACATCCCTTAACAACGTACTACATGAGCGGCGCCCCACAGAAGAAGTACTCGGCACATTGATCGCCGAGGTCGAGTACACCGTCAACAGCCGGCCGCTCACACACGTCTCGGTTGATCCGGACGATCCCGAGGCGCTCACGCCTAACCACTTCCTGCTGATGGGATCGGGCCGTGATCAACACCTCGGCGTCTTCAACGAGGAAGACACCATCGGGCGCACGCACTGGCGCGCCTCACAACGTCTCGCCGACTTGTTTTGGCAACGCTGGCTCAGGGAATACCTTCCTGAGCTTCAGCACCGGCGGGAGCCCCAAGGAAGAGGGCGGCAAGTCACCATCGGAGACGTTGTGCTCATCGTGGACAACACCCTTCCTCGCAACACATGGCCGCGAGGAAGGGTCATCGCGGCTTATCCTGGACCCGACGGCGCTGTGAGGACAGTCGACGTCGCTACCGCGGCGGGGACTCTTCGCCGACCGGCTAAGAAGCTGGTCATCCTGCCAACGGAGCCGGCTGCCCTCCAGCACACAGAAGATGCGTCGACCTGACGACGGCGCATCGGCGGGAGAATGTTCGGGACAGCCTACAGTTTGTGTAAACAATTAGTGATTGTGCAGTGTTCATACGTACAGTGTTCGCATAGAAATGGGCCAACGTAGTGAAATGTTGGCCCATATATACGTATGAACAAACAAAGACAACAATAGAAAGTGATAGGGACAGAAAATACTGTAAATAGTGTTATTGCACAACATTTAATATTATTTCATAATATTGCACAACTTGCGCAATCGTGTCATCACCCATTTGTTATTGGCGCATTTGTCTCGGCGCAGGGCACGATTGTCGCTAGTTGGATGTAAATAATTGTATTATAAATCGACCTTTTTTCTGAATAAATTGTCTTCGCTTCACCGCATTGACCTATGTGACTAGTACGGACTTTGTCTTGGAACCTCACAAACTCTCCTCGGTCTGACCCACCGATCGGCTAGATCAGCGACGCTTCTTAACGGGAGCGTTGCCCACTAGCACGGTACACAGCCGTACCGTAAACCAATGTACGGGAGCTTACAGGCCCGTACAGCAAGCGTTCGCACACACCCGTTTAATTATTATTTTTTTATAATACAGGTCGTTCGAAAGACACTTGATAACAGTTGTCTACGAACACAAACAGCTCTAGGAGGGAACAATGTGACGGGATATAGGATAAAAAACTAGGTCAGACAGGATAGAAGAGTGGTCTTTGGTATCACAGATGGTGTTATTTCACGGTAATAGAAGAGCAGTAGGCGCAGTATCGCAATGCCAGCCCGTCGTCGCAGAGATATCTGCTGATGTCTTTGCGGTGATGTGCTGAACGCGGTATGACTGTTCGCGGACATATTTGTTTACTTGTACCCCCACTTAATACAAGTCACCCATACAAATATTCAGCATCACTACGATACCGTCACAATTGATAAAAATTGATAAAACTCAATTGAAATTAATTTATTGTAAAAACTAAAAATACTACAAAAAAGCAACAAAATGTTGTGAAATATATGAAACATAAGCGTGAAAGAGTAGATTATATTTAATAATTGAATATTCTGAAAAAGTAGATTATTGCAAAGAGGCTTGAAACGGCGGCGGTTTTCCCTTTCGTTTTATTAAATGTCACGATACTTATTATTATAATCTAATGTCATTTCTTATTGCAATTCGTGACAATAAAATAAGATATTACAAAATAAGTTAATAATATTTTAATGTCGTATATCATAATCTACACAAATACACACCCAAATCTCGTCGACAAATGCGAGCGTCAGCTGTGTCAGTGAACGTTCTCGAATCAGTACTCGCTCGAACATACAATAATTGCATATCGCTGTTTTTTTCTAGGTATAGTATGTGAGTGTAAACAACGTACCAGTGTCAGTATTATCAGTATTTTATTAGAATGTTTGTTTGTTGTTTTTTTTTTAATATTAATATCGGCAGACAGGCTGACGGTCCACTTGACGGTAGGTGGCTACCGTCGCCTATAACACAAGCAACGCCAAAGTTGCTGCAAGTGCGCTGCCACCACAGCAAGATCAAGGATAAGGGACTAGGAGGAGATAGGGAAACGGGCTCTGGCATCCTCTACTCACTCGCCGAAACACAACAGCACACGTGCTGTTATTTCAGGGTGGTCCTCTGTAAAGGTTTGGTTACCGCCGCCAGACGGGCCGCCTAAATGACTGCGAAAACGCAGTGTGCTCTGCCACTACTTTCCAAATCCAGACCAGAACCAAATTTGAAAAGTTCATTTGTCAAAGTTGGGCCTGCCGTGAATCGAACCCTGGAAACCTAGAACAGAGCGTTAAGGCAAGCACCCTAACCACTGATCCAACGGGCTCGTCAAATGTGTGCCGTGTGTGCGTATAATTCTGTACGCACTACAAAATATACGCACCCCTGGCTCCCCCAAAAAATGATATATAATTTTGTGTTACACGTAAATTGACGACCGCGTTGCTGTAAGTCTAACCTCCTTAACTCTGTTAATTTTAATTTTAACAAAAAAGTTATACGAACATTTTTATGTCAAATTAAGTTTTCTGCAATATTTGCAAGAGAATTTTTCTAACTCTTAACGGTTTTGATAATTTGAGAAAGCACTTATTTTTATTTTGTCCAGTCCTTCTACCGGGTGGAATTAAAATTTCCATTCACTCATCGATATTACCTACATTCTTCTAGAAGCTTAAATCAAATTTCCTGGATTATTAATAATTATTATTATCAAAAGGCGGAATTGCTGCTAGTGGACGGATGCGGAGATCAAAAGACCGTGGTGATATCAAATAATCCCTTTTTCAAGATTAGAAATTGAGATTAGGTTGACAGTCGCTGTGATCGAAGCCGATCCGGCGTGCACCAAAGGTTACGAGTATATATGCATAGGTATATGTATTGGAGTCGTTAGAGCTGTTAGTTTGGGCGTGTTAACCGATGCTCGGAGTGGATTGGGGCGAGGAACACCATTTAGCACCATTTAGCATCCGCACTCACTTGTCGACTCCGACACCTCCAATTGCAACTTATTTATTTGAAAGCCTGTTTAAGACACGACATAGACTCTCTACTTTATTTCTATCAACAAGAATCTAAACGCATTTTGTGTAAAATTACAATATGATTACAATACACGTTGCCATTGGCGGATACGGGGGGGGGGGCATGGGGGCCATGGCCCCCCCAAAAGACCCAGGAATTCCATATTTTTGACTTAACTTTTCAATTCAATTCATATATGAACTGAATATAGAATAATATAATCCATATCAATCAAAGTTATCGAAAGTTTCATAATTCATGTCAGACATTTGAGACAGTTCAAATACGCGATTACGCGGGTTAAAAGTATTTGCAATACAACCATAATGCATCTCAACTAGTAAAAAAATACACAAAAAAATTACTTGTGATATTAACCCTAACTCCGAACTTTGTCAGAATGCCTCCCCCCCCCCAAAATGAAATCCTGGATCCGCCCCTGCACGTTGCAATCTTTGCAAACGTAGTTCAAGTCGAGGAGAAAGAATAAATGATATAAAACGACGTGACATGTGATTTTCAAGGCTTCGTTTGGTCGCTTGAAGCGGACGAGTGAAATAGTGTTCTTCTTTTATATCTTTTTCTTTTATGTCGCTTAAAGACACTTAAAGACAAGAAGTGGTGTCGGGCTTCACGTACTCCCACATAGTAACTCGTCTTCGTCCTAAAACTACAAAGGCTCTATTTGCTACAAAGATGTTTTTTCTGTCATTTCTCGTTTGTGTAACTATGTATTACGTTACACTGGAACTATCGCAGTATAGAATATCTCGTCTCGTATCAGATGTTCGTCGAGCAGGCGGCCGTCAGAGATTAAGCGATAGAGGCGACACGCAACAATTATGTACCTATGTATATACCTCTTTTAGTGAATTCGCTTTAAATAAGTTGAAAAGATGTCGTAGAACAATATAAGACGCAACGATAATGTATGGTGACCATCTCTGCGGATAATCAAAGAGTATTCAAAGCTCAAAAAGGTGTTTTAGAGCCATAAGGTATATTTTAAAAAGTTAAAAATGTGTGTCTTCATTCTTTATATTTGAATGCGTAGTGTTCATAAAAGAAAATTTTAACATATTTAAGCTCATGGAGCGTCCACGTCATACACAATGATAAACTTTATATTTTATGGTCTCCGCTAAAACTAGAATGAATACCTTTTGTATGGCACTGCACCTAGGTATATATGTGCCAGTGTTCAAGAAGATTCTGGTGGAAAAAGGATACTATATAGAGCGACGCAAACTATTTAGATTTGCACGCCGCTTGTCTCGCTATTGACACGCTATGAAATGAATGAACATGAACACTCCTAGAAGGCACAAGAGGGCGGGCATTGCAATTCTTCTTATCAATTCCCTAGGCGACCTGCAGAGGGTTGGCGCTGTGCAGTTGTGCGCTCTCGTCACTAATAAAATTATATGGTTTCCACAACACGAGTAAATAGTTGCACAAAATTAGGCCAATCGTCCATTATGTCTTCCTATATAAACTTGTGTCGTATCGGATTCGATATAGTTTTTATGGGAGATCGGACAGCACTAGTTTCGTCGTTAAATTAACTAATCAAATTTCAATTAAACATTTTATAATACCTTAAAGCTCCCTTTCTTTTTTATTTTACATTCCCCATTGAGTGAACATGAAAAGATTTTATCAATTACAACGTATTGAGGAAGCTCGTTTGTGTCTGTGACTATACTTGTGGTTTGAGCTTATCCCTCGACAGTGAAAAGAGCCATGTGAAATACATAATTACAAATTCCCATGAGTGTACGACACCCTATCTATTGGAATATTCGAACTTGCCTCTCTTTCTTCGGCCCGTCAAAGCTGGATCTGTCCGCTACTTGGTTGTTCCAATTTTTTCCTTCAAGTACCTATTATACACTCAACACACTGTTTATAAACTTAATTTGAATGCAGTGTAAGCAAAAAGTGTTTTTTTTTTTTTTTTTTTTCATAAAAGCAATAGCGAACAGAAGCAGTTAGATAAAGTACCTATCAACATAAATACCGTTTTATCGTTTGAATATTCATAGAATAAATATGTTTTTTGTTGTTTATTTTCTATTCTGACGTACGGTTGCGATTAAGCAGAAGTTATTCGTAATAGGAGGATTGGGTCGCTATAGGCGCTCGAGTGTCATTATATGTTTTAGGTTGCTATATATAAATGTGTGGGCGAGTGGATTGACAGCAATCTTTCACAAAAACTCTCCCACTATAGAAAGGGGTAGATTTCATAAATTTATAATGAAGTTGGCCGATAACCTTTTAACCTTTGATTGATAAAACTGCTTTTATAACTTTTGGAAATCTTTTAAAATGTTATGTTTAGAGCCGCCAGCAATTGTCATAGACGCAAGGTTGCCTGTCTGTGTGTATTCTATAAGATGTAATTCGGAGAGTGTGCTCGAGAGCTGCATGAGATCGTACCGCCTTCCCCTTTCTTCTATCGGACATGCAGACGTACGGCTGGGCTACCATCCTCACCTTGTCGAAATCCCTCTAATTCGGACCGAGCGCTTTAAAACATCTTTTATACTGTGCACTGCTAAGGATTGGAACTCCGTGTCGGCGTCTGGATTTCAGAGCTCATACAACCAGAATCTTTTCAAGGTTCGAGTGAATAGGCATCTTCTGGGTGAGCTCGCTCCATCGTCGGCCTCATCCTTCCTACATGGAGAGATGCTGATCAAGAGCAAACCCATCTTTAATAATAAAAAAAATGTGTGTTCTAAAGATTGTCAGAATATGAGTACATAATTTGAGAATTTAAAAAAGCGTAAAAGCACAAATTCACCAATGACTGTTTTATACGTACTCGGGTAAATTGGCCATAGTTTATAAGGGCTAATGCTAAAAGAGAGATCTAATAATACACCCCTGTTGTGCATTCCTCCATTGAAGCCATACACGGACCAATCTTAACCCTCAATTCAGTCTTTGCCACAATAGAATTGAACCAGCGGCCGGATTGTGCGCCACTATCTACGCGCCCGATAACCGTGTGCAGTAATCTATAAAAATGCAATGAAATACGAATCAAAATGCTCAGATAAATGTTATCGCTGAAACGCAAAGCTCTGCTCCCATTCCAAATGCCAAATCGCTCATTTATAAGAATTATGAAGCATTTTACAACAAGGGGCATGTATTTTAGTAGCATGTGTGTTGGTGTGGCTTACGGTTCACAAGAGTCTATTTCCCTATCGTCTTCTTGTTTTTAGTCTGTCTGGATTTAACAAGAGAATTCAATTTTATAATAGTTTGTACCAAACTAGCACTAAGTTATTGAATGCGAAAGCTGCTTTTAAAATTTATGTCGTTATTTGCAAAATGTGCACTGCATTTTAAAGCCATAAAATGGAAATTATAACCCTCATAATATCGTTGTTTCTCCTCGGTGTTGCCACCTTCTAGCGGACCGTCAGCCTGTCTGCTGCCTTTCTTGTGCCTCCTAAAATATTAATTAATGTGACCACACACTAAAATAATTAGAGTATGTTTAAACTACACGCCGTTGGAGTTGTACACGTACAAGTACATGACTTTTGTTGTGGCTTTTATCTTTGGTTAAATGAAAACCAGCGCAACATTTTATTTAAAGCCGCCGAGAGCCGCCGAGAGCCGCCGAGGGCCCCTCCGAAACGAACCAAACAAGAGAATAATTCATCGCTCCCAGCTCCGTGGGAACTTGTCGACGACTTCTTTTCATTTAGGGATCGCATTTATCTTTTTTCATAGACAATTTTAAATATCGAGTTGACTGTCGTTGTTAATTAAATTTATATATAATTAGAGAGATGGGGGTATAATGTCCGGCTGCAGCAAAGACGGCATAGCAACCCTAAGAAGAAGCCGCTCTATTGTTGTAGACATCTAATTATAACATTACATATTATTTATAATGAGCAATCTCCGAAGACCATCATCATACCAATATGCAAGAAATGTTTTGATTTTTTTAATATGTATGCCAAATAACACATTTATTAAATTTATTTGTGTAGATATATACTGTACTTGTAGACTTAAGTCTTATTTTTAGTTTAAATGGTACCTATCAAGTTAAAGCACTTAGCGATGAAAATAAAGCGTTTGATGTAATGTTCGGCGCATGTGTTGCGTCGCCGACTCGTCTCCCACGAGGTGACCATCTGTCGCGCACATGACGCGATTCGCGAAAAACAAATATCCGAGATGGCAGGTGATGCCTTGCACGAGGGCCGACCCTCGTCACGCAGAGCGTTCGCTCCCTGCGGTGTGACTTTCCCTTTTACTTAAAACCTTTACCTTAAATTATTCGCAGCGATAAAGTTTTTAGGACCTTTCCCGGCATAATCCGACGGAGTAAAAGTCACAGACGCACATGTCGGTGTCGTTGCTAAATAAACCATCAACGCAACAGCGAGGGAATAAAAATGTAACCTCAGTGTTGCTGATATCGGATTGGAGGACGTAGGCCTCCTCTAGTGTTCCTGCGACCTGGCAGGGTTTGCGTCGTCGGGTCACCTAATAGCTGAAGCTTGGCATCTCCAGCAGCAACAACGGTGATCGGTAGTAGCTTCGAGAAGCTGATGGCGAACTACGTTTACTTTTCCGGTGAATACTTGACCGAGCAAACTGCAATTTTCCAGTCAGCTGTCTGTTCCTCAGAAAAAGATACCTCTTGCTTTTTGTGTAATAGGTATCAAATATGATTTCAGGATAAATTATAGATGGCTTACAAACATGTGTGACACGGTTCGTACTGACATGGACATGGCGCCAGACCACAATATTATGTCAAAATTTTATATATTATCCCGATTTATCTTCACATATTTGTCCCCAAATGTTTTAATTTTAAGAATTACAAATCGTGGATGCAGTCTTTGTAATCTTTGCGGGAAGCATGTTTTGTTACAATTTCCTTAGAGATGTTTTTTTTTCTCTTTATAAGCCAGCGTAGAGTCGCAATCCCACATTCGTATGTCTCGCTATCGGAACATTTGGAAGGTGTGAATAAGTCGTCAAGATGCTCAACAATGATACTTGAAGTTATCTCGAAATGCACAGGAATCGTAATAAAACACGCTTGGTGTTTACGTCGAACGCAGTAAGAGTAATGTCCGTTTCGTGACCACAAAATATTACACAAAAGCAACCGGACGCGGTTAAACCGAACTAAAGCCCATAATAGCCTCTCAATGCAAGTGACATTCCCTAACCGACCAAAGACGTCACGAGGTACAGACGCCAAACGATTTGTATATGATTAAACCAATTGAAGGAGAACTGTGGCGGACCTGATAGATGTTTTACTACGCTGAATGTCTAGCCCAGATCACAGGATGCCAAAAGGGACAAGCGGAAGATCCTCATCTACTCAGCGCTCATTTGATTCATCTCGGCGGGCGCTATGATAATTCCGCATTGTCAACGAGCCGATGATACTGCAAACGACATTTTGCATGCTGGAGAGCACATTAGTATTTTTATGATATTTTTGTAGGCAACTATAACCGAATCGACCGTTAACCCGTCTGCTGCCTTATACTATATTTTTTATTTTCACGAATAGCTAAAGATGTGATTTAAATGGCACAAAAACTAAACATATATTAATTGTTATATTTTCTAATAAAAAAATAGCGTGCCACCCTCCGATCGCGCTGAAGGTGGTTATTTTACGTCTACCTGGGGATAACAGAGCAGGGCCTAAGGGGAGCTTCCAAACTCGTTATTTTATTCAACAGAAAGTGGATCGTTATCATTTAGTCGGACGTATATTTTATTGCTTTTTAATATGTTGCCTTCAAAAAAAACAGCTTACTAAAGCTCGGCAGACATATAGAAAAAATCTTTCTAAACGAGGACCAACCGAGAATATAAGTAGAAACTGCAATTGTGCGTTTATGCATTCGTCAAAGGCAAATCGATACACCCGGGAGGGCAGTTGATATTGTCAACTGCCCTCCCGGCTGCCATTAAGGCTGTCCATCGTTTGGTAATTCGTTGCACTACTGTATAGATTTACTTTTAAAAGAATTACATATTTCATGAAACCTGGAATTCTTTTTAGTGCAGGAGTTGAGCTACAAGTTCTACGAAAGACCAAATTGGACAATAAAATACGATTTCGGTTCTATCTCAGGTTTAGAAAAGCATTCGAAAGGTACGCTACGGGGAACTCCGTCTGGCGAAGTTCAAAGAAAAATTTACTTTGTCGAAGTCGAAACACGGCCGCTTCTAACATTCCTACAATTGTTCGCCGTTCATAATAGATGGACAGTTTCCGAAGAATCCGGCGCCTCGTGTTCGAGGCGGCTTTTTACAATGGCCGTGGACGTGCACGCGAACGCGAACTTAGCATTCTTTATCAGAAGCGCAGCTGTCTTTTCGAATCACGCTCGAACACAAACCAATATCTGATATTATGTTGCACATTGTAATACCAGGCCTAAACGTGATTTAGATAAATAGATAGAACGTTTATTTGCACAAACATGACACACATACACATAACTTTATAAAATATAAAGGGGGAGATGGGGGAGGGTGAGTAGCCTATGTTACTCGCTGATAATGTAGCTTTCTATGGGTGTTTTTTTTTTAAATCGGTCGATTTATAAAATTAGTACATATAGACTACTCAATTGAGTCCTAAAAGCAGAGTGTCCTGCTGTCTCTACTAAACCGTTTATTCTCAGTTTCAGATATCCTGACATCTGGGCGGGGCTGCGACGCTATGTGTGTCATCTATTGAGCCATCAAGTGGCCGGCGGCCGTCTAACCCCGTCGATTATATACCGAACTGTGTTTTATCCCGTAAATAGCTAGATGGAAATTATCTTACGGGATTGCATTGTCCATAGAAGTGCATTATGTCGTGTTCCGTGCATTTCATTGTTGTGGTTCGACGGAACCGCAAGCGCTCGTGACTCGTGACGCGCCGGCACCCCCTTCATTCCCTTCACCCCTCTCCTCCCCATTCGCTTAGCCATGACAGATTGCAGTGAAAATATGCCGCCAGGCATGCACGCAACCGTACACATTCTACCACTGAATGTCTCGAGAACGAAGGCATCCATTATCTCATATCGGGACAACTATTGCTCTTCAGCACACGCTCCACTCACTAACGATCATTTGAAGACGAGGAGACAAATGCGAGTGGTCGCGGCTACACTCACAAATTTTGCTTCCAAGTAAAGCTCATCTGCCGGC
Source organism: Bembecia ichneumoniformis (assembly GCA_910589475.2). NCBI lineage: Eukaryota > Metazoa > Arthropoda > Insecta > Lepidoptera > Sesiidae > Bembecia > Bembecia ichneumoniformis. The sequence goes on along the minus strand of OU342537.1, from coordinate 234,626 downwards.
TACTATAGGGGTCCACTACTTAATAGACCCACTGCTGATAGACAATGCTATAGTAAAACTAAAGGAGATCTTACCACTGCACTACTAGTCTAAACGGGAATATTCACTGAATCCACTTTCGATTTCCCATATGGCCACTTCGTAAACTCTTACTTGTGAAACAGGATTATTTATTGTCACGTACTAGTTTGATTTAGAGAACAAATAAAGAAAACCCGATAAACGGTGTTTAACTGGTGTCGAACAACTGCGAAACGCAGTCTACGTCTTGTACTACTGCGCCACCTGCGTTTTAACGCGTAAATTTTATTATGGCACGTTAATTAAGGCGCTACGTAGACGCGGCCACCATTTTAACGTGTTAATTTACAAAAGGCGGTGTCGGTTTTTTTGACACATCAAAGGGTCTTAGTGCGTAGTGCGTAGTTGGCGTAGTTTAGCGCACTAAGCGATGTTGGCGCACACGTGCAGCTCTTTTTAAATAAATTGTATAAATACGTATAACAATTTATCGGACTCCATTTTGTGTTAACGCGTTAAATGTAGCCAACGGGCATTTTTAATGTCTTAATTAAACCGTAGTTAATTGGACGTTAACATAGATGTTAACGTTAACGCAGGTGGAGCAGTAGCGTTAGAAGTTATTAATATACTTACGGTATCTGTTAGAAGACTTAGGGTATCGGGACCTGCAGACTTTCCTCGAGATAATCTCTCGCGTTTGTGTGTTCTCATTGTCTCGATCTCGACAAACGCAGATGGCAATGGCTTTTCCTGTTGCAGAGTTATTATTAACTGTAGCTTTTACTCGCAACTTCGTCTACGCCCCTTTTTCTTAAGCGTTAACACATTTAATCAGGCAAATTTATTTCTCATATATTTTTACCAGGCTTTTTTCTGGATGAAAGGTACCCGTTCATCCAGAATGAACGGAATGGATGAATGGGTACCTTTCATTGTGTGCAGTTAAAGACGTGAAAGCGACACAAACAAACTCCCTTTCGCATTTATAAGTATATACTTTGGGTTGACTTGAGTTACCTATTTGAAGTATGGCTGTAATGTCTCCAACGCTTCCGTCGAGGCATTAATACTATAATAATCTATGGCATTACAAGCGATCAGTGTGGCTTCTCCCTTTTTAGGCTTCGGACGACAGCACTCTGCACTTTTATTCTTCGTTGCACTATTTGCACTGTTCCACATAAACTAAGGGCGCAATTTGAGGAAAAGTACCTAGGTAATATTTAATAGTCAGAATAGTGATGGTAAAATGTTGTATTGTTACAGACTTAAGTATACTTTCATTTGTTTCGCTAATGTTACAAGTAGAGGCACACGATGCACGAGCCTCGAACATAAACCTTATAAATATAATAAATAAATCATTTATATTCAGACAAATTAGTCCATTCGTAGTAAATTAAAAAATATAAAGATATACTCTTATTTAGAAGGTAATCTTCAAAGCTACTCCGATTAAAATAAACACCAATAGTTACAATAGCTATGAATATTCCATAAGGCGGCACCGACTATCTAAAAATAAAGATTCAACGCCTGACAAATGTATAACTGCAGTAAACACGTCGGCCGATATATTACTTTACACATTTCATCAGGCGGTAAGTAAAAATATAATAAGATAAGTTCTGTCACAAGTGACCTGTTCATTGTAAAGTGTTTCTTTTTATATTAACCATTTATATACCAAAAGGAACAACCTTGAACCTGCGCGGCCAGTCGCCTCTAGCAACACGAACGAGGTCCATATCAATATCGGCGGCTGATTGAGCAGGCCTTTTCCTCCATGTGGTGAGACTTAAGTATGGTCTGGAGGAGGATCAGTACATTCGTGCCGAATGTAGTCAATCTCACGCGTCGCCAGCCACTTTTGAGTGCTTTTCGCTCTATGAGCTTGCGCAGAATCTTGCTGGAATACCCATTGTCTGTTATTGTGAGGTATTTTGATACACAACTGCACTAGATCTTCTCCCAAAAGTATACTTCAGTTAAGCCCGAATATGAGACTCCCAGCCAAACCGAGAGTGACGATGAAAAATGGCCTAAACTAACCTAACCCGCACGCGCAACGTTGGACACGCGGAATGCGGCCGCTCGCTTCGTCATTGTTGTGGGCCATCTTATCGTTTTGTTTATTGTAGCTCTCCTCCACGGTAAAAAAATTATCATCAGAAAAAAGAATTTCAGGCTGTTTTTCCCGCGTACTGCTTCGATAAAACGCGGTTTTTCTTCAGTCTCAGGTCCATGAACGCGCATCCAAACGATGTTCTGTTTTGATAAACTCCAAGCCCTAAGTCTTCATTCAACACCATCTTCATCGAGATATTTGGATTCGTGCCTTCACAGCTTTTATCTTCTTTTTCTGTCTTCTACACTTGTATCTTCATTATATCGTTTGATGGAGTGACATATGAATCTATTGGATATATAAATATTAAAAAATTTCAGTAGTTCGATATCTGATGTGGTGCATAACCGCATCGTCGATGCAGCGCGATAACAGCAAATCGGTCTTCATTAAGAGTCCACGTCGTTTTTAAAAATAAATTAAATTCCAAATAGTTCACAATTTTTAATTTTCATTATTTTGTGGCCAATTTTCTAAATTTGAAATTATGTGAGAGAATTTTTGGTCTGACTAGGTTTTATAGCATCCATTTTTAGACAAATTAGTTCATCCGTCGTACCTAAATTACATTAAAAATTAAATTAAAAAAAAAATTTTACAATTTGCATTTTCAAATAAAAATATAATCAATAATTCTATAAGTATTAGAGCATCCACCAGGCACTCAACTTAACAACTTTTACAACCAAAATGCAAATTTGTGAATTGCAACCTAGTAGATACACTTATTTTTATGATGGCATAGAAATTGCCTACACCAACACCCGCAAACATTGCAAGGCGCTACAGAAGAGCGGAAGTTTTAATAGAACGCTGAAAATGTTATAATATTGGACCCTTAAGTCATTGTAATCCCTCTGGTGTAAAATTAATCCACAGCGCACATGTGTAGAAACTCTAGCGGTATGCTCTGAAGAGCACGGTGGTTATGGTACATCCTGAAATCTATATCTTTTGAGAAGTTATAGGCTTTCAGTGATAGTCTAGTGTCCAGAGATATTTAAACTGTGAAACACGTTTCAGAGGTATACCATTAAGAAGTAATTGTGGTATGGACAATGGTTCCTTATTGTTGCCTTTAAAAAGCACCTCGGTCCGTGCCTCATAGCGTATGTACGTTTGACATACTTCCAATAATTTTCTCAGTCCCCCAATCGATGAACTCAGCACTACCTAACTGTATTTTTTTTTATGTTAAGATCGGCAGACAGGCTGACGGTCCACTTGATGGTAGGTGGCTACCGTCGCCTATAACACAAGCAACGCCAAAGCTGCTACAAGTGCGCTGCCGACTACAGTAGGATTAAGGATAAGGGATTAGGAGGGGATAATAGGGAAATGGGCTCTGGCATCCCTTACTCACTCACCGAAACACAACAGCACGTATATGCTGTTATTTCACGGTGGTCTTCTGTAAGGGGGTGGTCACTGCCGCCAGACGGGCTGATCAAATGACTGCGAAACGCAGTGTGTCCTGCCACTACAAAACACTGTATAGATTAGCATTAGCATAACTTATATTATTAACCGACAGGTCAATGCGGCGGCCGATATGCATGCTGCTAACTTCATCGATTAGATTATTTATGAACAGAATAAACAGTCTGGGTGAAGTGAGTCCTCTGAATTAGCATTACCCCATTTTACATTACACTGATTGTTATATCAATATGAGATTATATCGACCACTTCAAAAGAGATGCCCGCCTCCTTAAACTTGGACCAAAGCATTTCATACGACACCAAGTCAAAAGCCTTAGACAGGTCCAGGAAACAGGCATAAATAGGGGATTTCCTTCTAACATACTTTAGTGACAAAATACACTTTCCGTGGATAATCCCTCCCTAAAACTTAATTGTGTCTCTCGCAACGAAATGCGATTGCTGACTTGTACATCAAGAGTCCTAATAATTTAGCTATTACTGTAACTGACGAGATCGGCCTTTGTTTTTATCACTAATGGTCTAATGATCATTAGTGATAAAAACAATTCGAGAGGTACAATTTCAGCCTTTATTAGATCTGGAGGTAAATGGGAACGTCTTACACAGAGAGTAAACAATTAAGATATTATATGCAGACCAGTCTGTTGCAAGTGATGTACGCACTGAGTGTGTCAAATCCTAGACTTATATCTTTTCATATTTTTTATAGCCTCAGAACCAACGGATTCAGTATCGCTCACCAGAGAAGTTCTTAATTGTGATTCTAAACTAAAGTGTTCTTTAAAAATATTAGCAATGCTAGTTGGATCGCTGTAAGGTCACACCGTCATCATTTGTAGCTAAACACATTTTACTATTTATGTAGTGTACGGGATAATCTTCGATAACTCAATATTTTAAGGGAATTATCAAAACCAAACGACCGACTTGAGCAATTTATTGACAGGAACTAACAAACAAAACACAAACAAAAAGTTACCACTCAAAATAGAAAAACTAAAACATACTACCATAAAGAATATTATAAAAACAATATTATATAAAAACTCCTTAACATTATCCCCCCCGTGTAGCGTAGCTACACAGCTTCATACTGGAGCAGGGCCAGCTTCCTGGTGGGCCTCCTTAGTATGCCGCCTTTCGTAGCAATATCAGCCACTCGGACAACTCCGTCTCTGCCAGGATGTACCTCTATTACTCTACCCAATGGCCACACTCCTCTTGGTAGATCAGGATCAACCACTAGCACCACGTCATCAACCTTTAAATTTTCGTAATGTGTTACGTGACGTTTTTTAGGTTTTAGGCTAGACAGGTACTCTTTTAACCATCTGCTCCAGAAGTGCTCTGAAAGCCGGAGAACTTTCTGCCAATCTTTCCTCAGTGAGAACACTTCGTCATTCAAACAAGCTGGCAGCTGCTGGATCGAGGAAGTTCCAATTAAGAAATGGAATGGTGTAAGGGCCTGGCACTCCTGGTTTTCGGTGACGTACGTCAGGGGCCTCGAGTTCACTAGAGCCTCTGCCTCAAGGAGCAGGGTGTGAAGCAGTTCCTCTCTTGGGGCTCTTTCCTTTAAAGTCGCTTGAAGGGCAGTCTTTACTGTCTTCACGAGCCGTTCCCAACAACCACCCATAAACGGTGACGCCGGCGGTATAAAGCACCACTCTATTTGCTTGCTCGCAGCATATTCTTGGACGGCGTTGCTGTAAAACTCGCATAAGTGGCGATTGGCTCCAACAAACGACGTGCCATGGTCAGACAGAATTTTAAGTGGGAGTCCGCGACGTGCAGCAAAACGACGTATGCTCATAATGGCAGAATCCGCTGAGAGACTAGTTACAATCTCAAGATGCACTGCTCGCGTCGTCATGCAAGTGAACAGGGCAACCCATCGCTTTTCTCTCCGGCGTCCAACTGACACCTCGACCGGGCCAAAATAATCCAGGCCGGTGTTCGTAAACGCACGAGCATGGTGATCTAGGCGTACATCCGGTAAGTCACCAGTGGCTGGGATCTGAGGCGACGCTTTTCGTTTAATACAGTAGGCGCATCTTCTTGCAATCATGCGTACTTCACTGCGGCATCGAAAAATCCAATAATGTTGTTTAAGTTCGTTTATCACCAGTTCGTTGAACGCATGTGCAGCTTTCACGTGGTAGTGGCGTATAAGGAGACGTACAATATGGTGACGACCATCCAGGATAATGGGGGACGTGGTGGCGTAATCTACGTTCTTCATATGCTTTATACGGCTGTCCAATCTGAGCAGGCCATCCTTATCGAATGTCGGGCAGAGCTGGTACAATTTGCTAGACCTGGGCAAAGGCTTGGCGTCATGGAGTAGGGCGATTTCTTCACCAAAGCTTTCAGACTGTGCTCTTTGCAAAACGGCCACTTCAGCCCTTCGGACCTCTTCAGCGGACAATGGAACGAGCTGATGGGAAGAAGCGTTAGTAATGTTTTTAGAATTTGGTGTAACGTGTGCCAAAAGAGATCGAAACTTGTGCGCGCACTGAAAGACGCGCGCGGTCGCGCGAATTAGACGTAACCACTCACTAAAGCGTGAGACATCTGGCACAACCGATGAAGGTTCATGCAGTGTTGTTAAACCTACATACACCTTAGATTCCTTTATGGGTTTCTGTTCTTCCAAGGCGGATGTAGATTTGGACGTGTGCGATGGTTCTTTAGGCCATTCACAAGATGGCAATAATAAAAAATCGGGTCCAGAGAACCACCGCGACAGGTCAATGTTAGAATTTTTGAATCGTGTCGCGTCATCTGCAACATTCAAACCACCTGGAACATATTTCCAATCACTAACACTTGTAATTTCGGTGATTTCACCGACGCGATTCGCTACAAATGGCTTGAATGTTCGCGCATCGCTCTGAATCCAACTCAGAACTGTAGTTGAATCAGACCAAAAATGAGTTGAATTCGGCTGAACGTCATGACCGTTACACACAGTATTGGCATATCGAGCAGCAACAAGGGCCGCTTGGAGTTCTAAACGTGGTATAGAAGCGGGTTTTAATGGGCTGAGGCGTGCTTTACCACCAATGAGCGACAGCTTCACGGACCCGTTCGCAAATGTGAAACGCCAATATGCGACGCACGAATATGCTTCCTCGCTTGCGTCGGCGAAAACGTGGAGCTGCCTATCACTGACGTCCTCACCCTGGTATCCGCACCTGTACCAACGAGGAATTTTAAGGTTTGGTATCGTAGTCAGTTGTCGAGACCAAGCCAGCCATTTCTGGTTTACATCTGGTTGCAGCTCGGTATCCCAATCAAGACCGGTTCTCCATGTCTGCTGAAATAAAATACGTCCCTGGATTACCAACGGAGTCAAAAGGCCAAGAGAATATGACAATACCTTCCGTTTAGTTAGTTTCTCCTTTGCAGAAATTGAGGACCCATTGCGAAAACTAAACGTGTCACTTTGAGGGTGCCATATGAGTCCTAAAGTCCTGACAAAGGTTTCAGGGCCTACATGAACATTATTAGGTGGAGGAGTGCACAAGTCCTCAGGAACAGCAGTTAGCGCGGAAGGAACGTTGGACATCCAACCTCGCATCTTCATTCCCGCAGCCTTGTGCACTGTCACTATGTCAGCTGCGAGTTGCGAAGCTTCTTGTACGTTATCCAAACTGCCCAAAAAATCGTCCATATAATGATCATGGATGACAGCCTTGGATGCCGCGGGGTATGACCTCTGTAATTCCTGAGCGTTACGATTCTTGATATATAAAGCTGTGCTCGGGCTACAGGCCGCACCAAAAATAACAGAAGTCATCCTATACTCCTTCAACTCACAGCTGGGATTCTCTCTCCAAATGAAACGTAAGGCATCGCGGTCCACCTCCCTTATTCTGATTTGAGGAAACATTTCCTCCACGTCAGCTGTCATCGCAACGTAACCTTCGCGAAAACGAAATAAAATATGCAGCAGCGGTTGCAAAAGATCAGGCCCGGGCAGCAGAAGCGAGTTTAAGCTTACACCCGAAGTCTTCGCAGCTGCGTCATGGACTACACGAATTTTTTTTCTTTTGTGGGTGTACAACAGGAAAGTGTGGTAAATACCAACGAGAACATCTCTGTATATCATTTAAATTAACAGTGTCTCGATATGTGTCCCTAGGGCATTCCTCGGCATAACCCTTTCCTATCATATTGTTTATAAAATCACAATAACCTTTTTTGAAGTCTGAGTCGCGAGCCATGCGCCTTTCCAAGCCCTGAAATCTCAATAATGCCTGAGGATAGCTGTCAGGTATGTTTGACGTTTCCTTCCTCCACAACAGTCCGACTTCAAACCTGCCTGACGGTAGACGCTTGGCTGTAGTGTCTAAAATTCCTAAAGCGTATTCATCTTCACGGGAACAAGTGGTCTCAGGTTTAGATATACCTATAGAATCAAGACGAAAATAATCCTTAATAAGATCATTCATGGTGGAATCGCCGCAGTCGTCAACAGAGACGTGATTTATGAAATGTACAGGTTTTGTCCAGCTGCTGAACTTTCCATGGACCACCCAACCTAATGCCGTGCGTGTACCAATTGGCTGATTTCTTGAACCTTCGCGTACCTCGCGGCTAACTGTCAAAAACCAGTGCTCGGCACCGAGCAAAATCTTAGGTGTAGCGTCAGTAAGTGTGAGTTCATTAATTAAATTATTTAGATGTGAATATTTCGATATGTCATTTCGACTGACAGTCTGCGTAGACAACGAGAGTGTGTCCATAGCTTTAGCATTATTCACGGTAAATACTTCAGAACAATGTTTACCCTTTATTGAGAAGCTCACGTGCTGAATTGATTTGTGTGTTGACATTCCGGCGACTCCTTCAACCTTGATTGAGTCCATGGGGCCTGAAGCTCCAATTTGACGTGCCACCTCCGAGTCGATCAAGGTTGCGGAAGACCCGTCATCAAGTAGCGCAAAAGTGTCACACTCTCCGCAGGGGCCGCTCACCACAACAGGAACTACCTTTAAATATACACGTGACTGTGAAGGTGACGTTTTGTCACTTGTGTGTGGTTCTGTGATGTTAGAAATCGTCACAGTTTTATCATTGTTGTGTTCGCTTACGACGTTATAAGAGGGAGTTGAGGACTGGTCAGCACCACTGGGCGTTTGCGACATCAACGGCGGATGCAGAAGTGGGTTATGGAAGCGTTCGCACCCGTCAATACCACAACGACTCACTCTACAAGTCTTCCAACGATGTTTCTTTGATTTTAAACATTTGTAGCAGATTTTAGCGTCGCGCAACCAGCGCCACTTATCATCTAATGTCAGTGCTATGAAATCTCTACAATCAGTGAGTTTGTGTTTATTGTTGCAAAAAAGGCATAGATCGGCATTACTACCACGTGTCGATGTGACGTGAACATTTTCACGACGTGTAAAATTGGGTGTAAAATTGTTGCCGACTGTACGTTTGTTATAATCCGACATAAATGTACTGGGACGTTTAATGTAATCTGACGTGTTGACGCCAGGACGCTTAGCGTAGTCCGGAACTAGACCAAATCTGTTGTGCTTCACCGCCTCCACATCAAGAAATGCAGAATGTAATTGTATTTTTGGTATAGACCGATCACTACGATACGCAAAATCTTTCCATTGACTGTACAATATTGGTGTCAATTTACTCAATACAGAATGAAATAGTTCTACTGAGTTAATGTGTTCCTTCTGATCTAAATTATTAATGACAGCTATGCAGTTACGTAGTCTACACGCGAATTGATTCAGTTCCTTTTGGTCAAAACTTATCTTAGGAAGGCTCCGCACGAGATTAATTTCATGCAACACGATCATCTCGGGGAGCGCGAACGTCTGCTCCAGCATGTCGAGTACTTCTTCGGGACGTTCGGCCGTATAGAGCAATGATGATACGCTCTCCAGGGCTTGACCGCGCAGCGCACAAGTCAAACGCACGAGATTCTCTGCGGGTGTAAACAAATGTTGAGTATTGCGATAAGTACGCTTGAACATTAAAAACTCGTTTGTTTTACCACTAAAAGGAGCAAGTTCAAGTTTATGCGAACATCTGTGTGAATAAATATTCGGTTCGGTTTGTTTTGACAGTGAATAATCATTATAATTTTTGTCAATTGACGGCTGTGTCATTAACATTTCATTTTTTGACATAGATGTTTGAAATCGAGGTCCCGGTTTGTCATTTAATGGAATTTCAAACGTCATGTTTTTTTTGTAAACATTATGCTGAATTTGATCAATTTCAGGTTGTTTCAGCGATGAAATATGTTCGGTATTATACTGAAATTCCGTCGTTCTGTTATTCAGAACATCGTGATCTATATTACGCTCTCGAGAAAAATATGGAATGCTCGAGTTTCTTAAAATATTTTGATCAGAAGTACTACGATTAGTAACCAAGTATCTTGCGGGATCGGAAACCATAGCAGTGTCATCCTTCTGCTCGGGCAAAGAGTTATGTGTGCCAATCTCTGCGCTTTTGTCGATCTGATTATTGCTATGGTCCACGTCGTGAACCCATGATACAGTACGAGAATATCTACTAACCGAGCGTGTGGAAACGTTATCTGCAACCTGCGCTGCCAGTGTAGCTTCCATTTCGAGCTCTTCAACTTGTCTCACCTGTTGAATAAGCTTACGTTCGTGTTCTAGACGTTTTCTGGCGAGTTGTTGCTCATGTTCTCTTTTCGCGATCTCCAGTTGTTGTTCGCGTTCGAACAACTGTTGTTCGCGCTCGATGCTGCGACGGGCTAGCTGTGCCTCCGCGGTCAGCCTACGTGCCTTTATTGTTGCCGACGACCGCGAAGACCCCGATAAGCGCGACCTAGAACTTGGTGAACGATTAATGTGTTCCGAGCTCACTGTTGTACACTCGCGAGGCGTCCCGGAGCCAGGGTTGTTGGGCGCGGGTGGAACTGTGGCATCGGTAGAAGCAGTGTCCCGTTCTGTGGACCTACCGTGCCAGTTCGCGATGGGCAAACCTGACTCCGAGCGGATCTCGCTCGCGCCGCTCATCAGTGTCCGCTGCTTGGTTTTTGACCGCGTGTTCATTTAAACCAATCGAAGGACCAAATGTACGGGATAATCTTCGATAACTCAATATTTTAAGGGAATTATCAAAACCAAACGACCGACTTGAGCAATTTATTGACAGGAACTAACAAACAAAACACAAACAAAAAGTTACCACTCAAAATAGAAAAACTAAAACATACTACCATAAAGAATATTATAAAAACAATATTATATAAAAACTCCTTAACATGTAGGTTATTAGTGCTTTCCCAAATTCACCTAAATTTAAGGTTAGATTTAAAAATCTTACGACTCAGTACCATTTGCTTAAACATAGCTCCGTATTTTGGCTTACCAAATATATAAAACATTATATATTTGGAAATCTAACCTAGCTTGCTTACGAGCTGCTGCCACATATTGTTCCATCCCATGGCATATGTCATCTGACTATTTGCTGTCGACTATCAACAGAAGCTTGTCTAAAAGTACCAATAATATTACTATATTAATTATCTAATGAACTCCTATCCGTCGTTATAATAGGTGTATTCCATTTGAGACGCATATTCAGCGAGCGTGGAGGCGAGCGTTCTCGTCCGTTTAGTTTGCTAGTTGGCAGTCGGCAACGGGATCTGCATCTGCAACCTGCCTCGGTGCCAAACTGCTAACGAACATTCACACACATATTCACCTAATGCCTTATCTCGCTACATCTCTGTGCAGACTAGCTGCCCTTGCGGTTCGGATTCTCTATCTTTTCGATAAGTTATCTCGGCTATGCTCTTCGATCAAACTTTGTCCAGATGTAATGTTAACGTAGTGTAGAGCGTAGCCTATTCAGTGCCACGTCTCAATTGGAGAAGAGAGCCCCTTTCGCGTGCCCCCATTTAAAACGAATCTTATGGACACTCTCCGGTCCTTATAGAATGCTTCAGTAGTCACAAGAAGATTCTCGCTGACCTAGCTTTCCTAATTATTTGATATGTAGTGAGTTAATTGGCAAATACGTTTGTGAACTATGTTTTTAACTATCTACTTATTAATTTTAATATGCTGCTTAAAGGTTCATTAATTAAATTCGTATACCAAATTGGGATGCAAAACAATAATTGACTGAATTAAAATAATGAAAAAAAAAAGATTGTGTATTTTTTTATACACATAATTTTAATAGTCAGGACATATGGTACGAAGAGTCGACTGGGGCAGGAATGTTCTCGAGTGGAGACCACGGATCGGCAAGATCGGCGAAGGATATTCACTCACGAGATCGACAGACGACCTAATAAAGGCCGACGGTCGACGCTGTATCCAGAGTGCTTCAGAGCGGTCCTCTAGATAAACTATAGGGGGAGCCCTATGTACGGCTGTGCGCCCCCCGGCTGTAACGGTGATGATGTATGAACCTTTACATGTACCTAACTACCCAGTGAGTTAAGAATGTTCTTGCTGAAATATAAATAAAAAGAGAGCGTTCGAACAAACTCTTCCGCTTTGTTATACTACTGAGTATAATCGACAATACCAATAATGTTAGCAATTTCTCTTTGCCTCGATAAAGCACGGAAGATGAATTTTACACGAGCCTATATCAGATTCAAATCATGGCGTAAGCGTAGTCTGTTCTTACAACACAAAAATAATATAATGGCCACCACATGTGGCGTGCAAAAATCAACTATCACCAACGAGAATATAAGACAATCATAAGTACAACGGTAAACCTAAAATATCAGAGAATTTAAAAAAGTTAGTTGAAATCGACGTGATCGTTTACACTATAAAAACAATAACCAAGCAAATCTCTTATGTGGTAAATCTTATTTATACCACATAATCGTAGGTATATAGAATTTGTTTTAAAGCAAAAGAACTTTAAACTAAGTAAATCAAAACTGAATAGGCGAGCTTAGCAAACATGTGCAACGGAAGATATGTGCGGCGGTGACACGAAGCACGTTCCCTTATTTACTCACACACTTATTGTGCTTATTTCAATTAGGTTGCTATAATTTGTATATTGTGGTTCCGCATCTAATAAGCTATAACATAGGTGATCTCTTTGAAGAGCTGGAATCACTGTGGGCACAGGTCACAGGACACTTCTTTTCTAAAATTCTTGTAGCGTTCAGAATTAGAAGCTCATGCGAAGAGGTATGAACCTGCCAGCGATAGCTTACGAGTTCTTGCAATTAGTTTTTTTTTAAATCAAATTATCGTCAATGCTTCCTGAATGATCTAGCTGTGGCATATTTTATTTATGAGATTTTTCCAAAATCTATAGAAATATTAAATGTAAGTTCGACCACGACTGTCGCGAAAGTTGTTTCGACGAACTATCGTCCGATACCTCAAGAGACTTTTGCTAGACGTTTGGATCGAGGGATAAATAGCAGTGGGGTGTCCGTACCTATAGAAAATTGTGTAAAATATAAATTAAATTCATTACAAATAAAGCAAACGGAGTAAAAATAACTTTATCAGCAATGGCATATGCTCCATTGGCACAGGCCTACCCTCTCGACAAGGGCGAATGGGCTATATGGTTCACCACGCTGGCCCTTTCACCGTTTGAGAGCAGTCAGTAAATGCACTTAAGTTTTTAGAAAAAAACCCTTTGGTACACGGCATGATCGGGGATCGAACTCGGACCTCTCATATGATAAGTTGCGTCTTTCCCACTGCGCCACCAATGCACGTAAATGAAATGCGATAATTGCAAATTAACTGAACTAAATTAAAAAAGTCGCTAAAGTGGTCACGATGACGGACGGAAAGCCTTTAATTTAGTAAACCGAACCAATACAGTAAAATCTCGCTCCAATTTTTACTGCGAAATTTGTGAAAATTCCTTAATTATTATTACTACCCACCGCATCGATAAGCAAGTAAATACTTTAAATGCTTAGCCGTCATTAAATTGAGTAACTGATAAAAAACATGCGTAATTGTTCATTCGCTCTGAAGAGGGTCCTACAATTGGTATGGTGTGTCGTATGTTTGCTCACTTTGATAGGTTAGTCAAGTCATCTTACTGATGATGAAGGTGACTTGACTCTGTTGAACTGCATTTGTTTCGCCTTTAAACACGAGCGAAAAAGGTTAGTTGTTATATCAGGAGTCTTCGCCTGCCGGCGGATCTCTAAAACAGATAAAAGAAAATATTTCAGTAAATAACTGTGAAATGAATATTCCATTCGCATAGGGGTATAAAAACGATGGTTCCGCTTTTCCACATCAATCATTCGAAGGTGTAACACTTGCGTCATCCGCCATGGTTGTTGGAACGGAACTTTTTGTTTTAGTACTGAATGTGTTGTTTGCATCCACCATTGGATTTGACATTACTGGGTATAGATACTTTCTAAAGAAATTCGTCTCGAGCGACTCGCAAGCGAATCACGACGTGGCATCTTCCAAAGAAAAATGGATCGAGCAACCGTTCGATCACTTCGACGAAACCGTCGAGGACACTTTGAAACTGAGATACTTTGAGAGACTCGATTTGTTCAAAGCGGGTGGGCCCGTTTATATTTTCATAGGCGGCGAAGGCGAAGCCTATACGTCTTTCCTAAATGTCGGCACAATGTTTGAATTGGCGAACGAAACGAACGGGGCACTATATACCCTGGAACACAGATTTTACGGAAAGAGCAGGCCCGCTAATTGGTCCAACATGGACACGTTAAAGTATTTGAGCTCCAAGCAAGCGCTCGCAGACGTCGCGCATTTCATCCAAGTCATTAAATCAAATGAGACGTTTAATTCTTCCAAGGTTGTCCTCGTAGGAGCATCTTATTCCGCTAACCTCGCGGCTTAGATGAAACTAAAATATCCGGACTCGGTCGACGTCGCACTGGCGAGCGGCGGGCCGGTAATGGCGAAGAAGGATTTCTTTGAATATTTGGAAGTCGTCTCGGACAATTACGAACAGTACGGTACGGAAAACTGCGTCGATATGATTAAAGAAATATTTGACACATATGAAAATCTGTTAAGCGACGCCGAAGGAATCGAAGAGCTGAAGGTGGAAGAGAACATCTGTGCGGATATCGACATGACCGATTCACTAAATCGACAGTTGTTTATTCTAGATAAGGCGAGTGCGTTCATGATACGATCTCAGTACGGTAGCGTGGACACCATTAAATCTCATTGCAAACTCATCGCGAACGCCTCGCGTACTATTCCTCCTACTGAACGTAATGACTTCATGTTAGGGATTCGCGACCAAGATTGTAATCGGTACGGCTTCGACGACCTCGTCGAATCCGTAAAAGAAGATGATGACTTTTTCGCATGGTATTATCAGACGTGTACAGAATTTGGTTACTATCAGACCGCATCTTCCGAAAACCAACCTTTCACAAACATCTTAACCGGAGAGTTATTTTATGAATTGTGCGAAGAACTGTACGGAGAAGAATTTGACGAGAGCAGAGTAGACGCAGGCGTGAAGGAGACCAACGAGATGTATGGCGGATTGACGCCTGACGTCACTCGCGTAGTGTTCTCGAACGGCGACATGGATCCTTGGCACCGGCTGTCCGTGCTCGAGGATATATCGTACGACGCACCCGCAGTAGTCATCGCACAATCTTCACACTGCAAGGACTTGTTTCCGAATAATGAGAACGACCACGAGGAACTTCTCGAAGCGAGAAAGCATATAAAATATTTAATAAAAGCGTGGCTAGACGAAGTTCAAAAGATTTAAGTTGGTTTAAAACACTTTTATTTTTTTAAAAAAAAGGAAAAAAACCGAAACAATTAGTAACAGTATCCAATAAAGGTCTTCACTTTTAATTACGTTTTAGTCTCTCTACCGAATGAAACGTTTCTAAAGAAAAAATCTCATTATAGTTGGTCTGAATATGCATTTGTCGATCGCAAATGAACCGCATCGAGCATTCGCCCGAATGATTCCTTCACTAAATCAAATATTTTTGTAGGAACTGCTCATATCAATATTCAGTAAATTAGCCTTTAGGGCTAATTTAGTTTGAATTTAGTTTACGAACAAGAGAATTTTTTTTTATTTGTATGAATGAAAATACACATTTATAAAAACAATTTTTTTTTAAATTTATTATTTAATAATACAATAATGTTTCATTTGACTTAACATTGGTGTAAACAAAAACTCATTAGAGTTTTACCGTACACCATGTGCCGATTACAGAACATTTAAATAAACCTTCAGTTGACGCCCAACGTACACTTCAGACTCCTCAATTACTTTAAAACAATAATAATTACAATAATAATTACTAAGTATTACTTTTTCATAACTATTTTTGTGTTGTTGTTAAAATTATATTTATCTGTAGTTAACCGTAAATAGTGTTGTTTTAGCTTATGTGTGATGTTTTTGGGTGTTATGTCGCTTTTTAATGTTTTAGGTACTTAGTTGATTTATTAAATTCGGTATGACATAAGCCAGACGTCTTTTTCCATAAAGGTTGTTATATTTGGGTAAATTATATTTTGATTCATCAAATAATCTGGTTGAGTAAGTTAATTTTGGAATTTTTAAATTTTCGTTAAAATATAGTTCCTTTAATAATATAAACTGTGTTTTGTCTTCTGTAGGTAGAATTTTACAAAATACAAACAATTTGCGATAATCTTCTTTAAAGTTTTCTTTTTTTAATTTACATAAATCATATAAGATAAAACATAATTTAGTATGTATAAATCTAACCTAATTAAATATATTTACAAGTTTAATAATCTAAACTAAATATAAATCTATATATTCTATAAACTAATATAAATACTTATAAATAATTTAAACCTATTAAACCTTTGGCAGACGGAAAAGTGGCCAGAATGCTGGCGACATTGCCCCGTTGAATGCAAATGCTTATCTTCTGGGCAAAGTAACAGCCAGCATTCTGGTCACCCGACGCCTCTACCAAACGTTTAGCCAACTCCCTGTAAAGTTCATGAGCGGCTGGCCCCCACGGACCCATGGTCTCTACCCCGAATGGCACAAACATGTAACCCCTATCTAAGTTTACATATTTGCGCCGCTTGAGATTTTCGGCTTTATTAGCGGCAGCACCAGCCTGTAACGTGCTTCCTGGAAGATGAAGTTTTCTTTTAAGTTTTTAGGAATAATTTCTTTTAGAATACGCAATTGAAGTGAGAATATTTTGTCCAAATGGCTTTTAAAAGTTCTTCCATAGCTAGATAGTCCATAGCATACGATTGGCTCCACCAATGATTTATAAAGTAATAGAAGTAATTTGTAGGGTGTTTTGTTTTTTATTACAGAGGATTTTCCCAGTATGGCTCTCAGCTTATCACACACATGATTAATATGTTCTATCCAATTTAGTCGATCATCTATTACTAGTCCAAGTTACAACTTCGATAGTTTCGCATTCACATGATGCTTGATTTTTTCTGCTATTGGAATGAAGACATTGGCGGTTGTGAGCTATAAGTTTAGGTTCAAACGTAGATCTATTTTGGCTAAATTGCATGTTATACACAGTGGAGCTCAGTTTCGTCGTCCCGGTTTAGACAGTGGATAGAAGGAACATTCGAAGCTCAGAGCCGGGAAGAGAGGCGATCGGCGCTTTACATATTAATTGCATTGTAAGTTGTAACGGGTGGATAAAGGAGCGCGATTAACAAACAACCGGCACTTGCGCCTGCCCGGACTAATTTATTGTCCAAACATTACACCGCGAAGGGAAGGAGGCGGCTATGATTGAACGCAAACACCTCACGAGGTGCTATCGCGTTATACAATATGTATGAAATGACGCAGGATAGGAGACAAACAACTCCCGGGTTCATAAATATGTTGATCGAGTTCTGCTCTTCGACGAGGCATTCGAATGAGGCGAGGCGCCTCTTCACCTTTTCCCAAATTGATGTTCGACAGAGATTCGACAGAGCGTTTAATAATGAACGCTCTGTCGAATCTCCTTTGTCTGGGCTTATGGTCAAAACGATTAGAATGTGTTATAAGCTATTCGGTAAATTTAAGGTTTCCTCCGTAAAAATAAAAAACGATTCAAATTAAGTGCCTGTCTGTCTGCCTGTCTGTGTGTATTCTATAAGAGGTGCTTCGGAGAGTGTGCTCGAGACCTGCATGAGATCGTACCGCCTTCCCCTTTCTTCTATCGGACATGCAAACGTACGGCTAGTTACCGTCCTCACCTTGTCGAAATCCTTCTAATTCGGACCCAGCGCTTTAAAACATCTTTTGTGATGCGCACTGCTAAGGATTGGAACTCTCTGCCGGCGTCTGTATTTCGGAGCTCATATAACCCAAATCTTTTCAAGGTTCGAGTGAATAGGCATCTTCTGGGTGAGCTCGCTCCATCGTCGCCCTCATCCGTCCTACATGGATAGATGCTGGTCAAGAGCAAACCCAACTTTAATAAAAAAAAAAAGATAACATAATTATTTACTTGTGCGATTGCATTTTTGCTATTTTCACAGAATATTCTCTCTTATAGCATCTAGAATTTCGTGTCATGAGCGTGAGAAACTGCGTGAGAATTCGGTTGTTCTATGATTCGAAGCGATTTCGTCATAGAATGTTTCTTAAATGACATGAGGTCGCTACTGCTCTTCCGACCCTGATGGGATGAAGGAGTGTCTCATTATTGTGCAGGCCCGGTGCGGGTCGTAACCACCTCCTCGTCCGAGGGTGACCTCGTTGAAAGGCGGCTGTTGGGCGGCGGCGCCGTGAATACGACTAATTTGCGTTCTATTAGAGACTTGACATTTGGACGAGTTAAAAACGATCGAGGTCAGCACGAAGATACGTGACCTGACCCAAAACCCACTCACGGTACGTGTCACGCGTTTTCGCGACAGGAATATTCCTATATTCCTATTGAACTGACAGTGTTTAGAAAACGAGTCACTATAACTCCGATCGCAGAGGCCATCGAGAATAATTCTATCGTAGGCATAGATTATAAATTCACTTTATGTTGTCTATAACGAAAAACCGAAATGACAAAGGTGACACGATGTCGCACCGTTGAGAATGATAATATCGCGTTTAGCGCTGGGTTGAAGGAGGCGAACAGGGATCCGCGAGTCTACTTGTTGCTGCTGCGGCTATCGAGCATCGTTCTGTTGGTGGCGGCGCTGACGATGCACATGCGTTCGCTGCGCGTCTTTCGCTGGGAGCAAACCTTCTCCGGCGGGGTGCTCGTCGCCTTCGCCCTCGCATCGCCGGGGCTGGCGCTGTGCGCTTACACGGAGGACTGCGGGGTCGCGCTTCAAGCGTACCTCTGCAGCACGGGCTCTGTTCTACTAGGAGTGAACGCGGCGGTACTGTGGCGGCGTTGGCGTCGCGCCGGTGAGCTGACGCGAGTCGTCGCCGAGCTTCTGGTGGCGCTCGGGGTGCCTCTACGAAGGCAACTCCTCACCAAAGTCGCTTTGAGCGCAGCCGCAGCCCTCGCGCTGGTCGTCGACCTCGCCATTACGCCGCTCTTGGAAAACGAATGATGAAGTTCATACGAATTGGGACGAAGGTTCTTCACTTTTCCATACGAATTTTGACTTCCAATGGAACCTTGGAAATAAAAGCTTTTTGCAGAGATCGTGTATTGGGCTTGTGAAACCCACTGAATCGTTCTCTCCGCAGTCGTGTGTTCATTCGCATACCTTCGGTTTTAACACCATATAACCCATCTTAACCATTCTAACCCATCACATAATACTGGACTTACTTCGTATTAGATTTATTCAAAGATTGAATTGTATCGAGAGCGACGGTGGAAAGAAATCATTCATTAAAATGTGGGAATACTTATGACGTAATAACAAAAGTAGAAATATGGTGTGTTGTTTCGTTGTTGCTCAACATACTGACTGTTCCTATACTTAAATTAACAATTGAAACTAACAATTTTTTATGAAAAATATATTTAACTTAAAAATGACGCAGTGGACGTCCAGCGGCAGAGACGAAGGCCACCTTTGGCCGCAGCCAACTCTTCCTTAGTCTCTTACTTTACGCTTAAGATACAGGTATTATATTAGACTTGAAGGTTCCTGCTTGGCCAATTTAATTGTGACTACAAAACGACAGTAGGTGTCCAGGTCTAGCGAGTATGGGTCCGTATGATACGCCACGTTTGCGTTCACGAAGCTTGTGCCAATGACGCTGTCCGCCGCTGCCAATGCAATCTCATAAATCCTACTGTAACATTTTACTCGATGTGGGCAAAGCGACATCTAAAGATAGTAATTATGTACAGACAAATAATTGACACGACCGATGTGTCTATTCAAAAACAAAATTTCAATAAAAAACAATTCAACAAAACTTTAAAATGTCAATAATAAAATTTTAAACAGGTTGTCGTCAATCAATTAGACAATCGATAGACTTAGAAGGAAGGCACATCTTTTTACTGGATTCAAAATCTTTGTATCGCCATCTACTGTCGATCGTTATCTCCGTTGTTTCTGTGTAAAAATTGTTTACTTACTTCCATTTTGATTCAATAGAAGGAGCTTTTATTGACAGATACAAAAGCTCCCTCTATTTTAATGTTTCTAAAACGTGCGCTGGCTTTTGTTCACTTTTGTCACAAAGTGCCAAACTGTGGTGCCAAAGCAAAGTGCAGCAAAGTGCCAAGGAAACTCTTCAAATGGCAGATATTTCTCAAAACCGAGTTCGTTTGGTTAGTTCTTGTGAGTATTTATTTTATTTTATTTTATTTTAT
Source organism: Bembecia ichneumoniformis (assembly GCA_910589475.2). Lineage (NCBI taxonomy): Eukaryota > Metazoa > Arthropoda > Insecta > Lepidoptera > Sesiidae > Bembecia > Bembecia ichneumoniformis. The sequence goes on along the minus strand of OU342537.1, from coordinate 214,287 downwards.
TTTATTTTATTAGGGAAAACAAACAATTAGGTACACCATGTATATTAGACTAAAGAAAGAAAAAAAAACATACATAAACTTAAATAATAGTGCAATCAACAACATTTTCCACAAAGTAGTAAATCAATTTTATTTGATATAATTTTATAACTAATATTTTAACCATGTTGACAACTGTTGACTTTGTTGACAATATTGACTACCTAGGCAGCGACTAGCGTTTTGTTGCGAATTTTACACTACCTACTATTAAAACATTTATTTTCCTAAAAAAATAAGATATTTTTAGATATAGCAAATATTTACGAACGACGTAAAATAGTCATCATGCTGTGTGTGTCTACACCATGTCTACACTGGTCGCTTTGCCAAACTCATCTTCAATTTTGAGGTTGAGGTCACCAAACAAATGTAATATTAATAGGTACGCAAAATAATTGCATTTTATTGCTGTTTTTTAATTATAATCTACGATATTTTTAAAAATTTAGAGTGTTCTTTGCATTCAATGTTTGATCTTTGATCCACCAACTAAATAGGTACTTGTAGGTCTTATCGTACCTATCTTATAAGATAATAATATAATATTCTGTAGTTTCTGATCATTTTTTTAGATTAGCTAGCTAGCTCATGAAAGTATTATAATACTATTATAGTACGGTCATTCTATGAATGCGTTTTTGACATTTCTTTATGTCCATTGCATAAAGTTAATTTCCGAACAAACGAAACAGAAAATGTATATGGAATTGACACCTGTCTTATAATGGCCGGTGTATAGCATGAGCTAGCTAGACCACAACATAGTCTTTATAATCTGTGAGCTAGACTAGCTAAAGATTATACTACTCTTTAGTTAGCAATATTGTTCTGTGGTATATAATGTTCTGTAATATATAGTATTCTGTCTACGATTATAATACATAATCAGACAGACATCATTAAGATTTAATGATGCCCATTAGGGCCTTTTCTTTCAAAACTAAGCGCTAATAAAAATATTTTATCGAATCTGAGGTTTAGAAAAAAGTAATGAGTTAACATTGAGTTGTTCCCCGACCATAAAATTATGGTTGATGCGTTTATTTTTTGTCTCCATTTTAAGTACCACTCCACTGAGGAAGAAGGCTTATAGCCAAAAATATCAATCGGAATGGGAACAAATGGAAGAGTTCAAAAACTGACTAAGTTACGAAATCGTAAAAGAACTACCTAATTAAAAACATAGAATTGTTTAATTTAGTCGATTTTAATAATTAATAAATAAATTTAAATTCACATTCAAACACCCGAGTTACCTAAAATCTTGTGCAATATTGAAAAGGGTTTAGTTAGCTTTAGCGCATGGTATAATAATAATTATTGTGTTTTCTTTTACCATGCTTCAGCGTATCTTTTTTTTTTTCTTCAAACGGCAACACCGAATACAGATTACACTATGTATGGATTCCTCAGATTAATCACAACTAGATGGAATCAATCTGACGCCACGAAATGTTAAACAAGGACTGTTGTTACAATAACGCCTTTGAAAAAAAGGGATGCAAATATAATTTCGTCGTCGTGGCCGGTTTGCTGGCCTCACAAATGTCAAATTGTGACAGTTGTATGGCCAACAACATTAAATTAACAATGCTGGAGCAATTTTATCTTTTAAAAACGTCATTCAGAAAGCTATTATATTATTTATTATTATTGTATTCTCTAATTATTACTAATGTAGAATTTACAAGAACAAGTTAAAAATTCCTCAAAAGTATGGCACTTATTTTTCTGGCAAACATTAATCTTAGAGTGAGAGGGACTGACGCGGCCACGCGAGGTGCTAATCTATTGTCATTAATCTGTGATGGATTCACTAGAATCCACTATGTAAATTACTGTGTAAATGTGTAAAATAGTGTAAATGTATGTACTGTAAATGTATGTAAACGACCAGAGGCTCTAGTATGAGTTTACGATACTACACTCGCTAGCGAGAACGTAAAACTTTTGTATGGAAAATTGTGAACTGTCAATGTCAAATTGTCAATTTTCCATATAATTTTTTACGCTCTCGCTAGCGAGTGTAGTATCGTAAACTCATGCTAGAGCCATTGACCACAGATGTATATTATATGTTCTGTGTAGTGATACAGACAGACAGACAAAATCGGACACTTCCGAGTTCCGACAGCAGAATCGCTTAGCGAGAGCATGGAAGTAATAAGTACTATATACAACAGGAATGACCTGTTGTCGCAAAATTGAAGCCGAAAGAGAGATCAGTAACTGTACCTCTTATCCCTCTCTGGCGATGGTGAATATATTGAAATATGATTTAAGGACAATAATTATAAAAAAATTTAATCGAAGATGCTAATGATAAACTTGCCCTTTGCGGTACTATACATTTCCTGTTTTTGCTTGCTTTTCACACTCGCGTCATATAGGTAGGTACTTACCTACTGGTCCTTGTGGGACACGACATGCAGCTGGACTGAGATAAAATTACGATAAGCTACCTATTGTGGTATATTTAATTAATTAGGTAAGAAAAAAACAGTTAAGTTTGTAACCGCGAAACCTCTGCGGGGCGTTAGGGCTCCGCAGGCGTTCCAACCGTTACTCACCGACTGAAACTCAGGGGTAGACACTACACGAGACCAGTGTTAACTCTCAGGGCGCCAACTACCTGGGGTGGACTTAGACAAAAGAAAGCCAAGTTCAATCACACAACACTTTACTATACCAATAAATTTACAGACTATATAACAAATGAAAATTTATACATGAAAGAGAAAACAATTTAGTTTAGAAGGTTGGTCCTGATCTTCCTCGCAGAAGGCGGGGGATGCTCTTAAACACTCACTTGTAGACACAAAGCACACAGACCACGCCGAAGTGATGCCACGTGGCCTGGTGGCTCGGCGAAAGGGTACCTGTCGACACGTGGATGTCGTCGCCTCCGACTGCGTCGCAGCTATAGTCCAAACCAGTGGTGGCTTGGACTGCAGCCATATTATCCATATTTCCCTAACATTAGGATCTTTAGGAAATCTGAAATTGAACCCGTTATGTTAATAGAGAAAGGAATAAAAAATGCATAGGTATTTAAGTTATTTGTTCTTGAACTAGGATTGGATTGGTCACCCTAATTGTTCACTAACAAATTATGTTTAAAACTATTACCTGTGAAAAGATAAACCACAATCAGGATAATACTCGCTTCCGCAAGCCTCCACGACACAAATTCTCCCCATTTTAATTAAAATTCTTCAAAAATATCACGAAATCAAAAACATTCCGCCATTGACGTCAGAGTCGGCGATTTCATGTGGGGTTGTCAGGTCAGGTGTCCGTATTTCATACAAATAAAAGAAAACCTATACGCCAATCGCAAAATTTTTGCGTTAATAAGGCTTTAAACGTAGCAACAAATAATATTGCTTTAACATGTCGGTAATAAGTTATTATTTATATTTAGAAACATTTTAGAAGTAAATGTTTTTACTTCATTACATTACATCAATCGCATATTTTTCTACCATTTCTACCAACTTAACTCTGGCAACTCTATAGAACGGGACACAGCGTTCAGTGGTGTGGTGGCCCTCCATCAGCGTTGCCAGAAGGTTACTTTTGTAACCTTTTTGGTGATTTTTAACTCCTTCGGGTTACTTCTAGGTTACACTACTCAAAAGGTTACTTATAGGTGATTTTTTGGATCTCATAATATCTTACATAAAACCTACATAGAACGGAACGCAAATTAAAACAACACAAAAAATCGTAATGCATCTATTAAAACATGTCTTTCTTTTTCACATTAAAGAATCACAAATTAATCACGGTATATCTGCTTATTCTCTCGATCAATCCGATTAAAATTTCTCAGATTGTTGTTCGAGTCAGCGCAACACCTACTCTACTTGTTTCGTATACACTTATCTCGTCATTTTTGTTGTGAAGTTTTTAGTTTTGTTTGTGTGTTAGTGTTTTGTATGAAAAAAGAGCTGGAAACTTGGATTGGAAGTGTACAAATAGTATGTTTACGTAAGGTACTACCTACATAATAATTTTTTTACAGAATTTTGGTAAATGAATCCTGTATGAATTTTGTAGATTAGATAAATTTGAATTCAATTCTTTTTTTTCACTTACAAAATTAGATTTTTTGTTCTTAATTTCAGATGTTTTGAAAAAGTAGCTGGTAAAATGCAATTTAAATGTGAAAATACAACTACATTATCCATATATGTGTAAGATAATTCAACCGACATGTATTTTATCAACTTTTAATATCTTTTCACTAGAAATATATTAAAGGTTACTTTTTACGTTAAAAGGTTACTTTTTTATTTATTTAAGGTAACTTTTAACGGGACCCGGCTGGCAACACTGCCCTCCATGGAAGTAATAAGTACTATATACAACACTTCCATGTGGCCCTCTCACTCGGCTTCATTTTTATTTTGCGCGCAACAAGACTCTTACGACCTTAGCATAAGGTTTTATTTTCTTTATTTTAGCTGCAAGATGCACAGATAGAGCTTATTCCTTATATAATACTTCCATGAGCGAGAGAGATAGAGAGAGAGAGCAGGCAGAGTACTATATATATATATTCTTTGGACAGAATGATTTCTGAAAAAAGTTGAGAGAGAGACATTATTTTGTAGATTTATTTAAATTGTTATTAAATAAACGAAGTTTATCTTTTTCAAGCTTAATTGTAGCCTAAACGGGGCTTATTACTATTACAAACTGTAATGAAAAATAAAATTGTTTAGGTTATCGATATCGAATGAGTGGCCGGCACGTTTACCTGCTAGTAGATCTGTAAGCTCATTTTCTTTAAATAATCTAATCTAAACGTATCTTATTTATAAAAGCTATTAACTGACTGAGGTTTGATTGCTCACATCCCACACTAATTGCATAACCTTTCGACTTTATTGGCTCATTCATAATAATATTTTTTTATCACAGGTGTGACACCGATGAACACCCTTTAAAGGTGCGCAGATTAGTGGAAGAGGCCGTGCAAAGACTGTTCGGCGAGGTTGGCGGCGCCACGGTCCAAGTGGACGTGTTGAAAGCGGGCGACGGTAGGGCTTTGCTGCGGACCCTGGCGACGCATTCTTGTAGGCTGCGAGCTGCCCTCGCCCTCGCGAACGCGCCTCGACTCATCAAATACGCTTCGTCTCTGCAAGCGTTATTATAGTGGTGCGATAATGAGCACGAGGTCGGTGACTCTGTCGGGGCCGGCCGGCAAGGATATGATAGTAGTCGCATCCCGCGAGGAGCTTTCTTCACCGAGTAAAGTGACATTGCCGGAGCCGGAGCCTGCTCCTGGACTCATTTTGCAGGATGGCTCTATCAACTGGGGGTGTCCTTGCCTAGGGGGGATGGCGACGGGACCTTGTGGGACACAGTTTCGAGACGCTTTCTCTTGTTTCCACTACAGGTATCTTGTTTTCACTATCAGGTATTCAGTTTTTTCTTTCTTTAGATCTTCAAGATGTTATGTACAAGCTTTCTTTGGTTTATTATCTTAAACAATTCCAAAACTTAAACAACTTAACAAGAGTGGTTTTCCCTTTTTTCTAATTTTTTTTTTAAAATTTTAAAAGTCAACATCCTTTGGGTTTTAGGGAATCCATACTAACACTAAATGCAAAAGTAACTCGGTTGTTTTTCACGGCTGTTGTTTTGTTGTCTGCTGAACCATTGTTCATTAAAATTAGTATGGTATGGGGATAACTTGACTTCTGGAAAAGGACATAGGGTACTTTCTTTAAAAGTGTTTCTCTGTAACCTATTTAACCTCCTAAAACGTTCTTTAGAGGATGAAAGTAAGTATTGCATTATCTGAGTCTATGATGATTGAAAAAATATTTTTTCTGTTTTTGTATTAAAAAAAGAGAAATGTCAGCTTTGTGAAAACTTGAAGCGATACAACCTATAAGAGCATTATGGAAGGGTTAAGTTATGGCAAAGTTGTAAGTTTGTATGTAAGAGAATCTTCAAAACCACTCAATGCAGAATTCACCATCAGATGGACGTCTGAAAGCTACTTTTTCATTTTTCATGCAGGCCAAAACTGAAGTTGACATTTTATTTGTGACTAAGCACTGTATATGAACAATAAATGAAAATGCATGTTCATGTGTATTTGGTAGTGGCATAATAAACTTGGTAGCACATCCAGTGTCAGTGACCAATTAAGGTTGGTGACAATAACGGCCTACTATTAGGTGGTTCATAAACTTGTATGTTATTGTCATGTTTTATCCCTAAAGCAAAAACATAAAAAGTCATTATACTGTATCATGAAAATTTACCTCTAACCAATTGTAATTAAACTTAATTTCAAGTTTGGCCACGATTAAAGCTGTTTCTGAACAAAGAAATGCATCAATGATATGTGGCGCCAGGCAACACTAGTGATAATGACTGTGTTTAGTTTCAGTAATTCACTATTTTATTTTACCAAATTAATTAATTGTTAATAATGGTTTATTGACGTTTGCAGTGATGCAGATCCAAAAGGCAGCGATTGCTATGAAAAGTTTAGTGTTATGCAAGATTGCATGGCTCAGTACCCGGAACTCTATGGCAAAGACGACGAAGATGATTTGGCGGCAGCGATGGAGGCGGCGGAAGAGGGAGGTCAAGGGGACTCCTCAGAGGCCCACGGGGTCAGCGAAGCCACTACCAAATGAGTGGTCCAATGAGTTATCATTATTTACTGCCAATGCCAAACTCTGCACTTTGTTTTACTATTTTGTTTTAAAAAAAGCACATAGCATTATAATTTATATTATTGTAAGAAATATTTCATGTTATAATAAAATGGAAGTATTTGAAATGAAGGCTTATTTGTTAATATCATGATAATTGTCACATTCAAAGAGCTTGAACCAATTTTGCTGGAACCTATATTAGTGAGTAGAATGCAGTCCATCTCTTATTAAAATGATTTAACAATCATATAGGATGATATAATGGTATGATATAAGGAAGGTAACATGGATGAGAAAAGCCCGGGATCCAAAGCAGTGGAAAATTTTAGAGGAAGCCTATGTCCTTTGACAAGATAAGAAAAAAAATATTAGTTTTTTTTAAATGATTCTAAATTTTATTGTTACATCTTCGACCTTTTTTTAATTTCCATTTGTCTTTCAACTTTATGCGGCGGGATTTTAGTTCTTGAGATTGTATTTTTGTTAACGTTTGACAACCATAAAGTCATTACTGGCTGCCCACGTATTTTGTTTTTTCCGGGAATGGTAGGTATAGATTTGTTTTTCAGGTAGAGACTAATATCGAGACTAATCTTATTTATAATTCTTTTTCCATTTGTAGTTTGGGAGATATCAAATGGCAAAGATATATGCACTCGTTTACATATTCATCATTCCCTAGCTGTCCGACTTAAGTTTGTGAAGATTTCTTCTAAAAGGGTTGTGAGCAGTGGGAGATACCTAGAATTCTTCTCCAATACTTTTCCAGTTTTACTTTTAAAGTGCCGTTATTGTAGATCTGTGCAATGATTCTCACACATTTAGTTGAATGCCTTGTTTAAGACCAGCTCCATAAATGTAACATGGCGTAGTTTGTCGAATGCAAAATAGCATATTTTATTGTACTCATTATAATTTTTAATTATTTGCTCTAGGGAAAACATTAGGTTAGTTGTGGAGAAGTTGCTTCTATCTATTCTTACCTACAATTATCTTTGAAAAGACTTTAAAGATGTTCAACATAATACTTATCGGTCTATAGTTATCAATTGCGTTTTTATCACCCTTCTTATGTAAAAGGACTATTGTGGACGCGGTCTATGGTCGGTATAATTTCATTTTTCAAAATTCGTCGTATATGTACTTGTACATGTATGTCAGAGGTTTTTACGAATATATCTAGTATTCTCTTTAAAAATTCGTTGGTTAACTTGTCTCCTGAATCTTTACTACTTTTTTGAAATCTTACTGCGTTTTCTACCTCGTTTCTTAGAATTGGTGATAGTATTTAATGTTTGCTCCACTAACAGTCCCACTAAATTTTATTGGAAAGCAATAAATAACTTTCATTGCAGTATCTATGGACAAAGGAATCTTCGTACCGCACAAAGGAAGCCACAAGGGTATTGTAACCCGCTAACCCATGATCCAACTCGCTATTTCAGTCCATATCGTCACAATAGATTAAAATATTGAATGTAATTGTAATAATTAGTACCAAATCCGGCATTTCGCAATTTTTCTTATTATAATAGTATAACAATGAAACGCATTTATGTAACAAACCTTTATGAATTTATTTGTGTATATGAATAAAAATATTATTCGTATGTTACGTTGCGGTCAGCAACTCTTGACGAGCCCCATTAGCGCCGCGAGCGCCAAGAGCGGCGCGCCCGTGGGCGACGCGGGAAGCGAACCCGCACTGCCCGCCACGTCCAGGTGGGTGTAGGGGGGCGCGCCTTCCGCCTCGAGCCCCGCCGCCAAGAGCAGAAAGGCTGCCGGGCCCTGGTGACCGCGGGGCAGGGCCGTGGACGGCCGCGGAGCGGCCTGCAGCAGGTCGTCGCCGGCCGCGCGACCGCGGTGCGCCGCCAAGTCTTCCCGCCTCAGCGTGGACACCTCCACCGGGTCGGCTAGCGTCGCGCCCTCGCTCGCCAGGCGCGACGCAACCGAGGCCGCGTGGCTGTCCACCGCTATCGTGTATCCTTCGCCTACGGTTCGTACGGCGTGCCCGGTGAGCGTAGCCACCGTGAACAGATGTGGGCGGCGCTCGCCTTCGGCGCGTTTCGCCATCTCGGCCAGCAGGTCGGCCATCGCCATGCGGCCCTCCGCGTCCGTGTTGCCCACTCGTACGGCCAGCCCGCGCCGACTAATGACCAGCTCGTCCGCCACGTACGCCTCTTCGCCGACGGAGTTGCGCACCATAGCCAGCGCGGCCACCACCTTGACCGGCGGTCGAAGCGCGGCACACGCCAGCACCAACCCCGCCACGGCCGCCGCGCCGCACTTATCATATGACATGCCCACCATGGCGCCGCCCGTCTTCACGTCGCAGCCGCCCGTGTCGTAGGTGACGCCCTTGCCGACGAGCATGTACGTGTGTTCGTACGCCTCCGGCGCGTATTCGAGGAGCACGACGCAGCCGCCGTGGCGCGGCACCGCCCGAGCCGCTCGGTCCACCGCCGCCAGCAGAGGGTACTCATCGCGGATGGCGGCCGCATCGGCCAGCACGCGCAGCGACACGCCGCTGCCGGCGAATGCGTCGCGCAGCAAGTCGGCGGCACGACAGGGCGTCATCCGCTCGGGGTCGGAGCCGCCGATGTCGCGCGCCAGTCCGCGTCCCTCTTCCAGGGCGGTCGCCTCGCGCAGCAAAGCGTCGAGCGGCGCTCGGGCGCCCTCCGCGTACACGCCGAGTGCGTCGGCGGCCGTCTGTGGCTTCCGCTCGCGTCGCTGCAGCGACACGTAGAGCGATTCGAGCGCCCCCAGGATGCTCACGAGCTCGCTGCGCGGCCACCGCGCCACCGTCGCCGCGACGAGCACGGGCCGACGCGCGCCCGCCGCAAGGGCGCGCTGCACGCCCGCCCGCGCCGCCTCGTACACCGACCTTACATCGTCATAGGGCGTGAGGGGGCCCGTCGATGACAGCACCAGTCTCTGCCCCGACACTCGAGGGCATCGCAATACGCTCACATTCTGAAATGATATAAATTTATGGCATGCATAAGTGTGCATAAGGTGTGTAGATTGATTTAATTAAGTTTATCATTTGTCTAGTTCCTATCGCATTTGGTCTGTTGAACAACCAGGTATTTAGTGTTAGAAATATCTGCATTTTTACCAGTCTAAAAATAAAAAAGTATTGTGTGCAAAATATTTTATCATCATTGCAAAACAATATGATAGTTATAATTCAATAAAAATATATACCATACAGTCTTCTCTTAAACAAATTAAATTTATGCTTTTGGCCGGAGAGCCCCAAGATGAAATAATGTTTGGGCAAATATGAAGCATTAAGCTCTTACAAATAACTCTTTTATAACATCTGTCTCGAGAAACCCTTTGTGCCAACAGTGAAATAAACCGAAAGTGAATTTGTGATGCGCAGACTTTACGCGCTCTACACCCGAAGGTCGTGCCGTATTTACCTTATGAAGAGACTTGTCCAGGAGCAAAGCATCCGCGATGAAATCTTCGAGGACATGCAGCGAAGGAGTGTCCGGTGAAAGGACGACGACCAAAGCGTCGTAGTCGGAACTGTTCACTTCATTGACTCCGCGGACCACCACTCCGTGGACAGAGTACTCTCCTGTAGCCATACGAACACCGCCTACCATCTAGCCTAAAACAAATGAGTCCTACGCTCACCCAACCAACCGAACTCGACTGGCTGACTCGGCCAATCATAAAATACACTATAGAATTTATTGTGAAATGAATAGATCTGATAATGATACACTGATTAGATTTTGAAAAATAAACAATCCGTATTATATTTTGTTTGTCATCTCCTTATGACTTGTGTTCACAATATCAATGTTCATGTCGTGTTGTCATTCGTGTCATTGTCATTTGTGATGTCATTCCGAATTCCATAGACATTAATATACTTTTGAGGAAATTTCAAGTTCTTGTAGATTCTATTTTAGTAATAATTAGAAAATGCAATCCCGGGATTAGACTATGTGGTTTCTAATTGCGTTGAAATGAAAAAAAAACGAGTAATTTCTTAAAAAATGTTTTTAATTTTCTTGCACAACACAAATCACAATAATAGTAAGAAAAGAAAAAAGACAAACAAAGAAATTACACTTTTGTAAGAATTAAAAAAAACCTATTTAGAATTTCGAAAATATAAACGTTTCTTCGTTTTGAGGTAAAAATAAAATAAAATAAATCTTTATTTGCGCGAACACATATTTACAGGTGAATAGACAGTTGTTTTATATGAAATTTCAAAGCGGCATCAGCTGTGCATAAATTTGCATCTCGCCGACAGATTTCTTCTACTGTAAGTTTAATTGGGGTCAATTTTATCTACCAATTCAAAATCAACATTTTCTAAACGAATTGGATGATTGAGATCAATAATAGCTTTTTAATGCAGGTTTTTAAAAGATAAAATCGCTTCAGCATTGTTAAAAGTCTATTCCTCTTGGTTTTACAGTCCAAAAGAAGTGACAGCTCTTTTAATTTGCATTCTTCGATTATATATATTACAACATTTAATGTTGTTGGCCATACAACTGTCACAATTTGACATTTGTGAGGCCAGAAAACCGGCCACGACGATAAGGACAAAAAATTGGATTTGCTTCCCTTTTTTTCAAAGGCGTTATTGTAATAACAGTCGGTTTAATATTTCGTGACGTCAGATTGATTCCATCTAGTTGTGATTAGTCTGAGGTCATCATAAAATAATGATAAAATATAAACATGGTACATGGCTCAGATTAAACACAACTAGATTAACACCTCGCGTGGCCGCCTCAGTCCCTCTCGCTCTAAGATTAATATTGCCAGAAAAATAAGTGTCCATTCTTTTGAGGAATTTTTAACTCTTTCTTGTAGATTCTACATTAGTAATAATTAGAGAATACAATAATAATAAATAATACAATAGCTTTTTGAATGCAGGTTTTTAAAAGACAAAATTGCTCCAGCATTGTTAAAAGACTATTCCTCATGGTTTTACAGTCTGAAAGAAGTGACAGTTCTTTTAATTTGCATTCTTTGATTATATATATTACAACATTTAATGTTGTTGGCCATACAACTGTCACAATTTGACATTTGTGAGGCCAGAATACTGGCCACGACGATAAGGACAAAAAATTATATTTGCATCCCTTTTTTCAAAGGCGTTATTGTAACAACAGTCCTTGTTTAACATTTCGTGACGTCAGATTGATTCCATCTAGTTGTTATTAATCTGAGGTACATGGTATATCTCAACTAATACAACATCTTTGGTATATCTATAGTACTAATGTTGCCATCTCTAAAGAGTTGCCCCATTTTAATGTAAAGGAGTTTTTGCACTTGTGCAGCTCTATTCATTAGACAATGAAGCATAAGGGCCGGCGCATATTGGAGGACGGCACGGCAAACCGTTACAATTTTGTACCTTAAGTTCTTTTAATATAATTCAAATTCATTGTATCATGCTAAGGCAACAATGGTGCACTACGGCATTCCGCAGTAGCATAATACAATGAAACTTGAATTATATTAAAAGCCCCTTAAGTTTCAAAACAAAATAAAAAAATGTACCTAAATACCGTGATGTCCAAAATGTAGTAGGAAAGCTTAACTTCAAATTATTTCTTATGAGCTGTCGCCGCCATATTGAAAAAGGGGTAATAATGTATATACTTTTTTGTTGCAATAAAAACCATCTTATTAGACGGAAAGAAGTACAGTCATTTGCGTATTTAAAATACTTTTACAAGGAAAACTATAAAACTATAACTATAAGGAAACCAACTTTTTATTCTGTAGACTACACAGTGATAAACAAGCAAAATGTACATACAGTAAACAATGGTAAGAAATTATAAATAAAACGAGTGTAGTGAATGAAAACATCTTAATTAAATATAAAAGCCTGCATCCTATAAAATATTTCATCAATTTTAAACTTTCTCGTCCGATATCTCAACAACGATCAATCACAATTTTCGTATCACGAGGGAGAGCAGTGTATCGAAAAAAAACCCTTTCAGCCGCAGTCGTAGATAGTATAGATGACGAAAGTTCATCAAACTATATGAGAACCAAGCGTGCCACATTTTTAGTGCCTACCATGACGCCACGAGCACAATTTAGCGATGTTCCCCTCACCCCGCAATGCAACGACGCGACGATTAGTCTATCGAATGTTCAACGCTCAACTCTACGGGATTTTAATTAAATTACAGCACATATTATAAATAACTACTTACCGATGATACGAAACGTCTCCCCTCACTCGACAAACCACTTTTAGTATTTCTGAAACCATTACGACTATACTAGTACTGTGACACAAGAGTTGTTTTTGTGCAGGAATAGGTACCTAATCAAAAGTATTATTGTATTTTAAATTCAAATTGATTATCTAGATACTTATCTACACCTATCTTATAATATAGTTTAAAAATATTAATAACACATACACTGATTCATTAACTGCAAATGTAACTTTGTATTCCTATACTATTTATATGAGATTATTTTTGCAGTTAGTATATCTAGAAAACTGGGCCGAAATTGCAAAATGTTTTAGTTTTTCCTTGATTTATACACTAAACACTAACTGTATTCTAAATTTGAAGCTTCTATGTCTGCTAGAAGTGCCTTAGAGTTTTGATGATCGGTCAGTCAGTCAGTGAGTGACAAAATTAAGAAACATTGACTAGTTATATTCTTAATAATTCTTAAACTACTGGCTCAAATTCAATGAAATATACCGAGTTTATACAATGCCTACTTGGTTACTGAAAATTCAGGCTTCTAGTTTTATCGCCAACGTAGTTATAGGGGGTTGAAAATGGCCTGAACTGTTTCGAGAAAAGGATGGTAACGGCCGTGCCGCTGTTTTTGTTTTGCTCGACTTGGCGGGGGCACTGCCGTGCCCCCAGATTAAATGACCTAACAGATCTAGTTGGTACATTGAAATTTATCAACGAGAGAATATCAGAACAGTCCACACGACCAAAGAAAAACAAATTAAAATTAGCTGGAAACAACATTTTATTAATTTGTTTCTTTTTAGGGTTCTGTTTAGGATATATAATATATGCTTGTGTTTAGAATTAGTTATTGTTTGGGACAGTGTACATTGCGCCTATTGGTTTCGAGAAGGCAATTATCTTTTGAAACACGTACAACGTACATTTAATTATTATGTAAGGTATTTGTATTTATTGCGTGTCATCTACCCTTTTAATGAATTATTATTATATCAATCAATCATCGACTGAACAAAGTTGTTTAATTTTTGTTACGAAAATTAAAAAGCCTTTAAAGCCTCAACATCCCGTACATGGTCCTATACGAACCGGATATTCACCTGCACCAGTGGTTACAGTGAGGCGGTCTAAATAAAAGGAACATTAAAAGTGTTTGTGTAATATAGATTTATAAGATTTCACCCAACACTCTGATCAGGTTGTAATTTTAAATTATTTAGACATTATTAAGGTTAGTACCAAGCACATTTGTTAATATCTACTTAATTATATCGCATTAGATTGAAAATATCATTTTAAACAATAGATAGTAACGTATTATGTAAAAATACAGCAACTATAAGTTGCATTATTCATTATCTCATTGTTAATTTTTAATCTTATTTATTTTGCTTGTAACAGTAATTTCTTGTATTTTAGATATAAAAGTGCATTTTTAGGTACACATCGTAATCGGATAACAAGTAAACAACCAATTTTTTGTCATAGTAACTTACCATTTAAATGGAATGTTCAGTCGTGTTTACGTTTGTCATATTTACCTTTGTTAATCTATTCCTTGTATAAATTCCAGGTCTGCGATACTCGTCTCCTAAAATGGCTGATATCAAAGAACTCAGAAAGAAACGGAGCACTTATAAAGGACGTTTAACTATATTTAATACTTACCTGTCCACGCTGGAAGTTTCTAAGTTAGCATCATACCAGGTAATCGAATTGCAATTACGTGTTGACAGATTAGATAGTTTATTTAACGAGTTTGAGGAGACACAGACACAAATAGAGTGTACGTCAGACCTGGAATCTGAGTTAGAAGAGAGAACCGCAATAGAAAGTCAGTATTTTACTTTAGTCGCTAAAGCAAAAGACATTTTAAAAAAGTATTCTAAGGCTGAAAGAGAAAATGATGATAGCTTAAGTCGTAGTACAGGGTGTAATCGCCAGGTCGTCAAGCTTCCCACCATTCAGTTGCCTAAGTTCAGTGGGTCTTATGAGAACTGGCTCGAGTTCCGAGATACCTTTGCGAGCCTCGTGCATGGCTGTGACGACATAGACGAAATTAACAAATTTCATTATCTTCGATCGTCTCTGGAGGGTTCGGCCGCTGTCGTTATTCAATCTATCGAGTTCTCCGCTCAAAACTATAGTGTAGCATGGCAACTGCTGTGTGAAAGGTTTGATAACAAACGTCTTCTTATACAAAATCATATTTCTTCATTATTTAAACTCGAACAATTAAGTAAGGAGTCTTCAGTATCGTTAAAACGTATGTTAGACCAGATAAATAAAAACTTACGCCGGTCGCTTAAATTATTGGGTGAACCTGTGGACTACTGGGATACTATATTAATTTATATTATTAGTCACAAGTTAGATAGCCAAACATTCCGTGAGTGGGAAGAATATAAAGGAAATCTTGACAGAAATATTCAAATTAAATTTAATAAATTTACAGAATTTATTAGAAACCATGCTGACTTACTAGAAACAATAGAAGTATCTCGTCACAATTCAACTTCTCCATATAATATCCAAAGGTCAAATTCCAAAATGAAGGCCTTGGTCACACTGAATAATAATAATCCTCCTTCCCATTCATGTCAAAAATGTAATGGTGATCACAAACTTAATATGTGCCCACAATTTCTAGCTTTATCTAATAAGGAAAGACAGACACTTTTACCGAACTATAAAGTCTGTTATAATTGCTTTAATAGTGGTCATTACGCTAACCGTTGTAAGAAAAACGGGTGCAAAGTCTGCAAGCGTAAACATCATACCTTAATACATGTTACAGACTTTAAACCGAGAACAGGTGATTCCACTGATTGCAATGAAGTCAAGGTCAAGTGTTCCCCTCCCCTCGCGGGTGACAGTGCGCAACAGGTGGCGCTCTCGGCAAATGTCTCGTGTACGCAGACAAGTAGCTCCGGCAATGTCCTGTTGTCGACTGCGTTAATTAAGTGTTATGATAATAATAATAGCCAGCATGTCGCGCGCGCTCTCCTAGACTCGGGTAGCTCATCATGTATTATAACACAAAAATTGTATAATAAACTAAACTTACCATTTATTAATGTAAACAAGTCCATACAAGGAATTAATAATTCGTTGACGCCTGTAGGAAAAATGTGTAATATTCGCATTGAGTCGTTGAATGAAAGTTACTCAACTGATCTTAAATGTTTTGTTTTGCCCACAATAACTGATAATGTGCCGGCTCAGTCAGTTGACTTAAGTAACATTAATATCCCGTCAGATATATATCTAGCTGATCCAAACTTTCACACACCTGCTGAAATTGATTTAATAATAGGGGCTGACGTGTTTTGGAATTTATTGGAAACGGGAAAAATTTCATTAGGCATTGGAAAACCTACACTTTGTCAAACCAAACTTGGTTGGCTTGTTTGTGGCTCATTTAAGTGTGACTATAAGTTCACTTCAACCGCATTTATAAAATGCAATTTTTGTAGTATTCAGTCTCAGAACTCTTCATTTTATTCAGACTTTGATGATATTCAGAAACAGCTCACTAAGTTCTGGCAATTAGAGGAAATTAATCAGTCACCAGTTTATTCCGACGAAGAAAAACAATGTGAAGAATATTTTATTAATAGTACAACTCGCTCAGAGAATGGTCGCTTCATTGTTAGAATACCGTTGAGGGAGTCTTCAGGGGTGTTGGGCGAGTCACTACAGCGAGCAAAACGTTGCTTTCTTTCATTAGAAAATAGAAATCAGAAGCAACCTTCATTTAATAAAATGTACAAAGATTTTATGGCTGAATATATTTCATTGGGTCACATGTCTGAGTGCAATATTGATACAGTTAAAAAACCGTACTTCATTCCTCATCACGGTGTGCTGCGTGAAAGTAGTTCCACTACCAAATTACGCGTAGTATTCAACGCCAGTGCCCCTACCACCACTGGAATTTCTTTTAATGGTATTCAAATGGTAGGACCCACAGTTCAACACGAATTAATTTCAATTCTTATCCGATTTCGGCTTCATAAATACGTTCTCTCTGCAGACGTGGAGAAAATGTACCGACAAGTGTCTGTGCATACGTCAGATCGTCACCTGCAACAAATCATCTGGCGTAATGATCCGTCCAGTCCTCTCAAGGCATATCAACTTAACACGGTAACTTATGGCACCGCCAGCGCCCCCTACCTTGCGACAAGATGCCTCAAACAAATTGGCCTTGACTGTTGCGATCCGGAGGTGGCAGAAGTAATCCTGCACGACTTTTATGTCGATGACCTTTTGACCGGTGCAGATCAGATTGATTTTGCTCATAAGTTACGCGATGACGTTACTGCAGCTCTTGCCTCTGCTTGCTTTCCCTTAAGAAAATGGAGATCCAATGAGCCAGCTTTATTGCCTGATGGTTCCTCCCAGTCATCATTCGATTTGAATATTGGAGGAACTGATCCTAATAAAACATTAGGACTAAACTGGCAGACGAATGCGGACGAACTGTGTTTTCCTATAAGCGTCTCCACCAATGTTGGTTATACAAAACGTGACATGCTTTCAGTCATCGCTCAAATCTTTGACCCGTTAGGTTTGCTAGCGCCGTGTGTCATACTTATGAAATGTTTATTGCAAAGGTTGTGGTTAGAAAAGCTTTCCTGGGATGAGCAACTCCCAAATAATGTTAGTAAAACATGGACCAACATAATTAATTCATTGCCATCACTTAATGATCTCAGAGTTCCACGCCGTGTTGTGTTGGATTCTTATAAGTCTCTGGAGCTTCATATGTTCACTGACGCGTCGGAGCGAGCTTACGGTGCATGCTTATATGCTCGATGTGTTCATGAGAGCGGTGTTGTGTCGGTGCGATTACTCATAGCTAAAAGTCGTGTTGCACCTATCAAATCAACAACAATACCACGACTTGAACTATGCGCAGCTCTAATCGGAGCACGTCTTTACGAGAAGGTCATCCGCTCTTTCCGAGCTCAAGTGTCAGGCGTCACATTCTGGACAGACTCCATGATTGTTCTAGGTTGGTTGAAAATGTTGCCTACTAAACTACATACGTTTGTGCGCAATCGTGTAGCTGAGATTTTGGAAACAACTGGTTCATATATATGGCGACACGTGCCAACTAGTGAGAATCCAGCAGATTTGATATCTCGCGGTGTGGATGCTGGAACTATGCAGTCACTAGATATGTGGTGGTGTGGTCCATTGTTTTTACAGCGGGAAAGTTCATCTTGGCCTTGCATTCCTGGACATACTGAAACGCTTCCAGAGACAAAAGATGTCTCATTTCATGCTGTAGAAATTGAAAATAATAAATTTATAGATTTTGAGCGTTTCTCAAACGTAATAAGACTGCAACGCGGTGTAGCTTATATGCTTAGATTTATAAAATTATGCAAAAGACAGACTATTATGCATTCTTATTTAAGCAATGAGGAACTACAGGAGGCTCTCAATTGTATTATTATTCAGTCGCAAAAGGAATCTTTTCCTGAATATCTCCTTTTATCTAATAATAAAAAATTACCTCATAAAAGTTCTCTTTTAAAGCTGAATCCATTTCTCGATGACAACAATGTAATGCGAGTTGGCGGTCGTTTGTTAAATTCTAATTTTTCTTTTGATAAAAAACATCCAGTTATTATACAGTCCACTCATCACTTTACAAAATTGATATTTAGATTCCAACATTTAAAATTAATGCATGCAGGACCGCAATTGTTGTTGTCAACAATCAGAGATTTATATTGGCCAATGGGCGGGCGTAACTTGGCCAAATTTACTTACCGTCAGTGTGTACTATGTAGACGTATGAAAGGAGCGACAGTCATTCCGCAGATGGGTAATTTACCTGTAGATCGGGTAACGTCAGCGGCCTATCCCTTTCAAAACGTAGGTGTTGATTACGCGGGTCCTCTAAATTGTACTAGTCGTCAGGGTCGTGGATGCAGGCTAGTAAAGGTGTATATAGTTATTTTCATATGTTTTGCAACGAAGGCAATCCATTTAGAATTGGTGGGAGACATGACGAGCAGTAACTATTTACAAGCCCTGAAACGATTCGTCTCTCGCAGAGGAAAGCCATGTAACTTATATTCCGACAATGGAACGTCATTCGTAGGTGCCTATAATGAGCTGTCTACATTTCTTAAAAGTAATTGCAGTTCCATTGCTGAACATGTTGCTAATGATGGAATAGCCTTCCACTTTATTCCGTCGTATGCTCCTCACTTTGGTGGCCTTTGGGAGGCGGGTGTCAAATCGACCAAATATCATTTAAATCGAGTGTTGGGCAATTGTCATTTAACTTACGAAGAACTTAACACAACACTTATTCAAATAGAAGCCATACTCAACTCTCGACCCCTCACACCACTCTCAGCAAGTCCGGAAGACCTGACTCCACTCACTCCTGGTCATTTTATAATAGGAAGACCCCTCACTTCTCTGCCTGTTAAGGATCTACGAGAACACTCTGTGAACTACCTGACACGCCATCAAAGGATAGAACAATTGCGGCAGCACTTTTGGTCCCGATGGAGTAAGGAATATATCTCCGAGCTTCAACAACGCGTTAAATGGCATACAAATAAAGATAGCTTACAACTGAACAGCCTTGTTGTAATCAAGGAGGATAATATGCCACCCTTAAAGTGGAAATTGGGACGTGTTACTGCTCTTTACCCTGGCAAAGATGGAATTGGCAGAGTGGCAGATATTAAGACTGCAACGGGTTGTATTAGGCGTGCATTTCCAAGGATCTGTCCTCTACTTGAACCTGAGGATTCTGGTTGAAAGGCGAGCTTCCAACGGCCGGGGGCATGTTTAGGATATATAATATATGCTTGTGTTTAGAATTAGTTATTGTTTGGGACAGTGTACATTGCGCCTATTGGTTTCGAGAAGGCAATTATCTTTTGAAACACGTACAACGTACATTTAATTATTATGTAAGGTATTTGTATTTATTGCGTGTCATCTACCCTTTTAATGAATTATTATTATATCAATCAATCATCGACTGAACAAAGTTGTTTAATTTTTGTTACGAAAATTAAAAAGCCTTTAAAGCCTCAACATCCCGTACAGGTTCCGTACGTCTGAATAAAAAAGACGGAACCCTTATAGGATTACTCGTGTGTCCGTCTGTCCGTCCGCCACAGTCAATTGTCTCCGAATCTACTAGACCGATTAAGTTGAAATTTGTACACATATCAATGTCTGTGACCCAAACGCAGAGGTGTGACGTGAAATCTGTAAGTATATGGGAAGTCATTTTTGGGGGAAGGTGGGAAATTTAAAAAAAAATAAATTGCATCGTGTGACATATCAAGTGTCCCAACTTGGAACTTGGAAACATGTTTCCAAGTTAATCCGTTCCCTTCACCCCCCCCCCCCCTCCCCTTTATCTCCGAAATTACTGATACTAAAATTTTGAGAAAATACAGAAATTAGTTTTCTACGTATAGATTATAGGAAAACCTATACGAAGTCCATGATATTTTAATAACATGGTAAATCCCTCAATATTGTGCAGATAGGTAACATCGTACGGAACCCTCTTCACGCGAGTTCAACTCGCACTTGTCCTGTTTAATGTAAATGTAACCTTTTTATTGTCACCAAATCAGAAACAAATGGTACAGCAAGTTACAAGTTGATACATACTATATGCGAAAAGAGTTTTTCCCCGACCTAATATTCGGTCCGCCTTGGGTACTTGAGGAGTTTTCTACGTTTTCTATTAGGAAATAAATATTAAATCTGCTTAAATGATTCGAGAGATGTTTGCAATGAGGAGTATTGGTAGTGATGAACGCCGAGAGGCTTGTTATGGCATTGTTTATGACATCGAGAGGCATCGTCGTGATAAACAATTAGTGGAAGTTATAAATAAGTGAATTTTATTTTAAATTTAATTGTATATATGTACATTGTATATACATATTGGCTTGTATCATAATATAAGACAAACCTATGGAGCCAGTTGCCTGAAAATAATGTTTTTTTTAAATCACTAATTAAATAAATAATAGTCACCGCTACTAACGGTGTAATTGATTGGGAAGAAAGTAGTGCCAATTATGTTACAGTGTAACTGCCATGGAAATATTATTTATCGCAACGAGTCACAAATGATTGGATTTTTTACTAATACATACTCGTTAGGATAGTCTCTTTTCCGTCTCAACAGCACTGCGTATAAAGAAGCGCATTTCTCCTATTTTTTTAATTCTTTAAATATATCAAAAGGAATAAGAACGAAATTCATCAAAATTCAATTGGTACGCATATTTTGCGTTTTGCGCTCATCAACTGGACGAAGGTGATCATCACCAAAAACAATAGCTCAGAGGGAAAGACAGTATCTTTGCAAAAGCTATGAGATCATAAAGCGATAATAAGATGACATAAATAGATATGTTAGAAGACGACCTCGTATTTAATATTTTACATTTTTTGAAATGCCAAACATTGTAGGAAGTTCGAAGGTTCACGAATCGCGAATAAATGTCACATCGCAAAATTTAACAAATAAATGTATTCTTTTGATAAACGATTATAGATTCAAAAGCACGTTTAGACCATGTGTACAATGAACACGACACCTCCTTACTGTTTTTTAGTCATTGTAGAGCAAATTATAAATAATATTAGGTTAGGGAAAAAAAAGTTTTTATATAAAACGCAAAGAAACTTTTCGCTCAACCTGTAATTTCAATTTAGAAAATAAACAAGACACGATTCTTTATGTGAAGTCTGTTTATCATAATCGGTTCACCGCTAAACGTTCGGCACATCTATGATAAGTGCCCATCTCATATATAAAGCGCCTGATGAGAGGTGAGCCTGTCGCCAAATGGAAGCAAAGCAATTTTGTAGCTCCGGCGAGACCGCCGGAGTTACAAAATTGTTTTTTCCTGACGCGGAGGCGGCGTACAGTGTAGTTCAAAAAATCCGAATGTCGCAGATCCTGACACAGGCGCTAACGGGCCACGGTGGGTTCTCAGATTATCTCTATAAATATAAAAAGAAACCATCTCCGGACTGCCTGTGTGAGCCTGGGGCGCGGGAGACGGTGGAGCACCTGCTACTCCAGTGTCCTAGGTTTGCGCTGGCCGCTGGCACGTTTGGCGTTGGAGTTTGAGATTGACATCAAATTAGACAGACATATGATAAGTAAAATTATAATGGATAAGACCAGATTTTTTTTTAATTAAATATATTACAAAAATCATTAAAAATAATAATAAAGCAAAATAAAACAATATAATTTAAAATAAAAAAAAAATTATAAATAAAGACTTGATTTAGTTAGGGGTATCGGACCCCTGGGCATTGGTTGAGATTAAATTACTAATTTTACTGACGTTGCTATACATTTATTGTAAACGTTCATATTTCATATATTTTAAATAACAATTATGTAATAAACGGCCCACGAGGGTGGTGTAACCCCCGGGGGAAATAATAAAAAAAAAAGTTTGGCCCGCGTCGGGCGACTGTATATCGTAATCGATCAATGAGTTATGTTAATCCGAAGTAGAGTTATTTAATTAGCACCTTGAGACGAGTAGCTTTTGGAAAAATCAAATGGTATGAACCTATACTCATCGCGCGGCGGCGAAGCGAGAGGGGGACATCGCAGGAGAATACTCGCGTTGCATTCGCGGATATCGCACTAGCATACTGTCCTCGGATACAAACGGTAAAGTACGCGAGTGCCCGTAGTGTACCAGTTTCTCATCCGATCTTCGACCACCGGCTGCGCATCATGGCGATCGCCAGGACCACACTCACTGTCGGCCTGGTCCTCGCGGGTAAGTCTATCGGCGTCATCGCAAATATGTTACGGCACAGCTTATATTTCACTAAATAGGAATTCACACTAACTAATGGGAACTTTATTTTAAGGCACTCACTTAGCATTAGAAACAGAGTAATTCTGTAGCTGAGAGGTAAGTAGCCGTAAGTCCAATTTTTTTAAATTGTGCTTTTAATTGATTTTGAACCACAAGAATGTAATCTTCGTAATGGTAAATCTTCGTAATGGTAAGTTCATTGTAGGTACAAGAAAAAACAATATTTTTATACAATATTAACTCCAGGGTTTCTTTCGTGTTCAAAAACCTTAAACGGGATCACTCTTTACCTTTTTTTTTGGTCATAAAAATTAATAATGAATAAAACTTAAAAAAATAAGTACAACGCTTTTTACTTGACATTGATACGAATATTAGGAAATAAAATAAATCCATAGAAGTATTCATTTTACTTATTGTTTTGCTTCTCCTGTAAAACGTTTCTCAGCTATAGAACACTTCAGCTATTCAATTACCTTACGCATTCAGGTTGTTATTTTTATTTTTCGACATTATGGTGATATTAAAGTGAAGTAGGGTGTTGTCAATAATCTGTTTGTGTAAATACAGAATCGTGTCTAGCTTATCAGAGAAAAGCTACTCCATTAATCAGGAGTGGCTGAAACACATTTCTTGCGTTATAATTTATAATTAAGCATCTTAAGAATTCCACGTCCCCTAACTTTTAGAAACAGCGGGAACATCTCTGACTACATCACAGCCGTAGATTGATTCCGATCTTAATCCACTCGATTATGACTTATTGTTTCAACTTTTAAGGATTGTATTGGAGACAGACTGAACGTCCACTTGATGGTAGGTGGCCACCGTCGCCTACCGTCAAGTGTCACCGTCACAGTAATGACACAGTAGATGCTGCAAGTGCGTCGCCGACCATAGTAGGACTCTGGCAGATTTCATATTTTAAAAATCCTTAAAATTCGGATTTAAAAACCCCAAATCGTAAATGATAGGTATCTGTACGCATTATAACCTGTCATTAGAAATTGAATTTACATTTTTTTTATTTATTACTATCGTGATACATAATTTATTATTACAAGATTATTTCGAAGGCCACGAAGACCTCGTCAAAATACAAAAGATTCAAATATGCAAATTTATTTTTTACTTTCAAATTCTATACATAAAATAAAGTCGTAAACGAGCCGTAGCCGTACATTAAATATTAAAAAAAAAACTATTTTTACTTATGTTACCGAGGTCAAAAATATAGTTTTTAGAATTTTTGTCCGTTTGTCTGTGCGTTTGTGCACGCTAATCTCAGAAACGGCTAAACCGATTTGAATACGGTTTACACTGACGTATTGTAGCAAGCTTCCCGTGACATTTAGTGTTTGTTTCAATCCAATCGGTTAACAATCAAAAAAAGTTACATGATATACCGTGAACTAGGAATTGTCTTTTTAAAAAATGATATTATTTTTACACACACAAAAGGTATAACATTTAATTAATTACTATAAACTTTAACTTAGAATTAATTACATGAAAAATGGATTTAGTAAGAAGATGGAGACGTGCGAATCGGTTGAGAGGTTTGCGACGACTGCCGGTCGGCGGAGTCGCTAACCGGAGCGTTGAGGCCAAGGAATGCGGTGTCAGCGGGATTAAGTTGGAGTCAGGGTTAAAAGGAACATAGGAGGGTTATAAGACTAAACTTCAGGGTAGAAAATTGAAGTTTAGGTTGAGCGGAGTCGAGGAGGTGGAAAAGATTGAGACTCTAAGGAAATTGATTAAGGTTTGAGGGTCTACGGAAGGGTTGTAGGATCTCGTCACAAAAGTTACAATTTTTGTAAAGGTATGAGATTACAATAATGGTAAGCACAGTTAAAATTAAGTAAATTAAAACACTGTAAGTATTATAATATATTAATATATGAGGTTTTCAAAATATTGTTATCAATGTTATTCTGCTCTGAATTTGGTTTTAATTTTTTGAAGTCGATCAAAATTACAACAAGAGTCATTTATTAAATGGGAGTCTGGTTGAATTAATTTTGATTTAACACTATATTCGTGATTTTGGATTAGATAAATGTCGAATTATTTTTAAATATTGAATTTGTGGTGATTTACAGTCGATAGATATTTTAATTTCTTTGGATATCACATACAAAATATATCCATGAACCAGATTGCAGTTTTTTCCAGATTGTAAGATCACAGTGTAAAAACTTTGTATTGCAGTCTTCGGGAATTGAATGTGGAGGTTTTGACAATATTGTTTCTGTATTACATACATATAATTCTTTATTAATAACATTACAATCATCGAGGCTATTTATTTTACAATAATAGTACTTATCTCTAGTTATACCTAAGAAATTATGGTACTGAACGATTAAGGATCGTTGGTAAGAGTAAATTGTGAAAAATGTCAGTCTTTTGGATGTACGAGTGGGATTTGAGGGACAAACATAATAATATGATTATGGTAAAAACATTTCTTAGTGGAAATGTTTATAATAACATGGATAGTACTTAAGTCTAAATCGAAGGGTAATTGTCCATTATTGGTTAGGTGTTTATGATTATCGGAGAGCTCATTGTAAAAAGTATTGTAAGTGCTTAGGATATTTTTGTTACCAAACATTATGGCATTATTCAAATCTTCCATTTGGAATGACAATGAAAGAATACTAGTTTCTAAACTATTTATAAAGTTATTTATTTTGGAATTGATTCTTAATTGTAGGAAATGTCGGAGATGTTTTTTGAATATTGTTACATTAATTTTTTTGGCCTATGGCACTGATAGTCCAGTTGTCGTCGTCGTTGCGGATTGAAGCGGTTTCTTCGCTTGAACACAATTGTCTGTGCGGCGCTGGTTCAATGTTTAGCGTAGTCGAGTCGTCTGTGGTTCGAATTCATTCACGAGTGAAAAACGATTGATCCGTTGGAAGGGGTGATTTGTGGGTCCCCCTAGCGGCCACTCGGGAGACTCGCGCTTTTTTGGCCCAGCGAATCTCGAAGCGAATGGACGTGTGCGCAACAGCACCCCATATGAGTCAAACAAAGATCTCGGGGAAAACTTATAGAAGCGCAGACATTGATAAAATTGAATATTTGTGATCACCTGCACTGCACACGATAAGGCCCCTACGGCGAACGATTAATCGGAATTCTTAGCGTATAAATGCCCATTTCCATGTTTTAATACATAATGTTATTAGTTGTATGACATCATTATGTAAATGACATGCACTTAATTTAATTTATTCCTCGTGGAGTGTCTGTATCTGTAAGCGGCTTTAGATCAGTCACTTCATCAATATCTCCACCATCAAATTTTGTGATAGGCCACTCTATGGGATCTTTAGAAGCTCATGGCGGTCCCGAAACCCACATAGGATGGTTTATGAGCATTGCTGGAGACAACCCACGTGATAGGCAATCAGCGGGGTTGTCAATTCCTGCTATATGATGGAAAGAGTTGGCAGCAATGTTTTCCACTATTCCTATTACGCGATTCGTGACAAACGTCTGCCAACGATGCGGTGAAGAGTTAATCCAACAAAGGACAACCTGTCTGTGAAGGCATACATTCGAGATCCTGCATCGCGGTTCAAAATTATCAAACACGCTGCGCAGCAGTTTAGTTGAGCTGGATGCTATCGCGGCCGCTGGGGGAAATCTGTGCTCCTCATCTTCAATAAGCTGACGGACAACGCGAACAGCGTGAAATACGCTCGACTTCATGCCAAAGGTGGACCACGCTTACCCAATAAATGCTGATTTACCCTGGTTTTAAAGACCCCGAGGTTGTAGTTCTGTGGGAACACAGACGCAGGCAATGAGTTCCACTCCTTAGCAGTCCGAACAGGGAAGGTGAAACTGAAGCGCTTCGTGCTTGATCGAGGTACATCGACCGCGAAGGGATGAAACCCCTGCCCACGCCTAGTGGTCCGCAAGTGGAACGGTTCCGGTTGGATTAATTCGTACAGAATAGATGCACACTCTCCATAGTATAAACGAAACAAAATCGATAGGCAAGCCACTTTTCGGCTTTGCTGCAGGCTTTGAAGTTGGGAATCTACAAGGGTGTCGTTGCCAATAAGCTTCTTTGCTCGCCTTTCAATCGAGTCCAGTGCGGCCAGTTGGTAACGCGCAGACCCATCCCAGAGGTGGAAAATGTAAAATGTTTACGAACAGAAACTATTATGATTTACTTTAATAAATTGTATTAAAATAATTTAAAATCTAAATATTTACAGGTAATCGACGAAAAAAATCTGCCTGTAGAACGGTATTCTAGCCAATAATATTAATGTTATTAAAGTTCAATAGATGGGGTTAGTAGTTCGTTTTGATTTCCTAGTAAACAAGTTGTGACTAGATGTCGCCTTACGTGATTTCCGGTATCGTTAGTTGTCGGTCGTTTTATTATTATGTGCCAACAATTTTATTAAAAAATACATAGAAGTCCATCACCAGATCTGCGGTTTTAGCGTCATTTAGTGCGAGTACACGCGCAATGTACACAACCTATGTATAAAATCCCTTAATTAAAAAAGCTAACAATTGTCATGAATTAGGGCATGAGACGGATGTAAGGTATAAAAAGGACGAAAGATAATTTGAAACGATGATGTATAATGTATCGTTTCGGTAAAGTAATTCCAAATGTATAATTATAATTCTGTGCAATAGGTACCCAAAGAATTCAACTGCCTTTTCAGGGAATCATTGAAAAGTGCATAGGTGTATTCAAATATTTCGGTAGTAATTCCACATTTGACGGCTTGGCCGATGTTGCACAATTGCTCTTACAAAATCAATTAATTAGGGGGCAAGCCTATGAAAATTTTACATTTTTTTAATGTTAAGATCGAAGACAGGCAGACGCATATTTAGGAATACTTACCTAACGATAGCGTCAGATAGGTACGCTTGAAGGTTTGTATTGATTGCTTTCCACATAGTCGAAAATATGACACTGATTATTCGTAATGATTTATAATCATTTAAAATAATATATATTTCTAGGCTTGCTTAATGTGAATTGAAATAAATTGATTCCAGCTGCGATTGTGCCGTACGTGACACCGACGTCAGACGAGGTCTCGAGTCGCAACACGAGGCCCACTCTCTACGAGCGCCTGTGGTCACAACTTTTATCAGGTAACTGCCAAAAAAGACCAGGGGCTCACCGGATCACACCATTTTCACACACTTATTCAATGTTTCAGAAAATGCTCCCCAATCAGTAGACGAGAGACCAGGGACGCTCGCCGGTGGTGGTGGGGGATGGTCGCCAAAACTTATTACACTTCCGTTGAGTAAGTTTCTTCAATCTCATCATCTTAGCCTTAGGACGCCCACTTCTGAACACACGTCTCCCCCATAACTTTCTCATAGACCGGTCAGAATCGGCCTGGACTTCCGCGGCCCTTATCTCCTCATTTCTGATCGCGCAGTGTAACTCCGCCTATGGAGAGCACAGCCCTCTCCATAGCTCGTTGGTTGAAAACTTTTGTTTTGAGGAACTTCGGACGAGAAAAGACGCCTCGGAGATTTCCGAACGTCGCTCATCCATTTGGAAAGGCCTTTCTTCAGCGATTCCTTCAGCGATCGGTGCGAAACCCCTCCCCTTAAGAGTTCTCTTCGTACAAATAAGGATGCCGTCTCATTTTCTCAGGTCCTTCTAACTTTTATAAAAAAATATGTGTCCAAAATGATCGAAAATAGTTTGCGTTTAAATCAATTCCCACCTACTCTTTGAGCCTTCATATTATTTATTCAAACTATCTTTATATATATTTTATTTAAAGTAAGACAATAATATAAAAACTAAAATTACCTAATCTAAAAATAAATTAATATTAAATGGATTAACACTAATAATATTAAAATGGACCCTGCGGCATTGTACCAAGTACGCTGACAGCATTTTCTCGTTGAATGGCCAAACGAATACGTTGGCCGAGGAAAGTGCCAGCTCTTCGGTCTCCCGTCGCATCAATAAGCCTCTTAGAAATATCTTCGAAGAGGCTCGTTGTTGCAGGGCCCCACGAACCGAGTGTCTCGACTCCGAATGGTACAAAAACATATTCGGCGCCGATGCCACTATATTTAGATGTTCCATGGAGATGCGAAGGGGCTAGTGTGTCTACACAGGTAGCATCTCACACCAGCACTCCACCCAATCTCCAGGGAATCAGGGAAATCCCATTCGGTCTCCTAGCGTCGTTCCTCGAAATGCCTGCAGGCTCTAATATAGCTGGTATATTGGCTGACGCAAGAGACCGGCGGAGGATGTCGTTTAAAAGCCTCGAAAAGCGGCCAGCACTTTTCTGGCAAGACAGTCCGTGGTGACCAAGACGGTCGACTATACTGCCACAGGGACGTTGATGCTGGGCGCAGACCGGGACCCCTAGGCGGAGGCAAATTGAAATTCTAAAAGTTGTGGGATCTAAAAGTGATGGATGTGCTTGTAGCAAGAATTTTGCTTCTTTGGTATTAGAAGCGAGGAGTCTGGCTCTTCCTGTAGTGCAGCACTCGCTGAGCAGGGAATCTTATGACAGTTTGCAGACTATATCATCCCAGCTACGTTGAAAATTTGGAAGTTGCAAATTGTAATAATTATTTATATATTTTCATATTTACTTGTTCAAACTGACTTCAGCTTAAATGTTAACATAAATATACATTTACATAAAACAAATTTTAATACTTTTAAAATATTGTACCAAACCTTTATATTCAACTATTCGACCCAGCAGACGTTATGCTGCCCGAACCAGAAAAATAAATCTGTAACCCGATTGGATCCAATTGTGAATCTCCAGGGTCCCATTCAAACAAATAATAATAATAAGTCAGCGGTTTACGAGTTCAGTGACATAGGATTTATTTATTTATTTATTTTATTTTAGGGAAATTTACAGGTATTAATATTACATAGTAACAATTCAAATAACAACATACACCAAATAAAAAATTTCCACTTATAGCATGAAAGATTATACAAAGAGTAATTACAACCAGCATTCACAGTAGGCAAAATACACTAAAATATAATTCAGGTGAATCCATTTTCATCAAATAACAAATATCACTAATGTTACGTTACGCGCATACTCAAGACCATGAAAATGGTGGCACCTGCATCTTTGTATATAATCTTGCAATTTTTTGATGACTTTGGTAATCAAGATGTCGAAGAAATTTCTTCTGTATCCTAATGTTATATATTCCGGACTCCATATTTGTGATGCACAGAAGGGCAAAATATAAAATGTTCAGTGTTTTGATATTACTAAATTTAATACATGTTCGTAAAGCCTAAGTCTTCATTGGCTTTAGATATAACAGTGTCTAGTGCTTCATCCTATATCAAACCCAAATCACGAACAATGTTGTACCCTGTGCAAGACAAAAGATATCTGTGGATAGACATCTATTTTTCTTTCTTGTGTACACAGCATAGGAACACTTTGTCAATATTGAGTTCTAACATATTTTATAAGCAGTAGGAGGAGAACCTTTTCAAATCCGCTTGATCTTTGATACTATTAATTATTCACAAGTCGGCGACAAAAAGCAACATTTCAGAATTTAAAAAAACAACAGACAAAGCCTTCAGTTTCCCCAAAGAGGTCATCGAAACGTATCCAGTTCACTCCTTGCCTTTCCATACATTCTTATCTCTTAGGTGCTTAAAACCACTGGCTCGCGCTAGTTCTCATTTGCATCCCAGAGGTGGCAGCAGTACTCCATGCAAGGCCAGGAACTGCCTCGCAGTGAAATACCGTTTCACCTTGGAAAGGATGTCCAGCTTTTTGGTAGCTGTTTTGTGCAAAAAGTACAAAATTTAAGTTTGAAATCGAAACACCGCGCCATCTATTTGTGGTGTGGTGTGTGTGACCGTACATCGCCATCTATCAGAAATTTCTAGAACTTACAACCCTTTGTCCTATTAAAAATGTTTAAATTGCAATAAATAATTTGAGCTCATTAATCGAGATAAAAACTATGCTATCCCCATGACTCCCTCATGGCCAATAAGTCGGGGTCTTGGAAATATTAAACAACAGCTATCCAAAAGCAATCAATATTGGTTACAGGAGAGGGGAAGCAGTCGGTGTCACTGCCTCTGCTTGTGTTGCCGGTGCCCGTCCAAAGCGAATCGGACAAAACCAAAGGTATTTAAGTGACTAACAAGCGATTTCCACTAGATCGAAATAAGGTCCTCGAAATAAATTCTTTACAGATGGCGACCATGGAGCCGAAAAGAGTAAGGAGAACGAGGAATCGCGAGTGGTTCACGAAAAAGAGGTTGGACCGCGAGTTCATTCGTTTTCGCCCTCGCGCTTTCTGGAGCCTCCGATTGGCCACCGTCACGACGAAGACTATTTCTTCGAGCAGACGGTGTCGTCGTCACCGCCAACACCACCACCAGCATCGCCAAACACCCCGACCAAAAATCAAATATCACGCAAGTGCCTCTTTAACAATTTTCATTTTAACGAATCAGAAAGAAAAGTAATTTAACACATTAAGTCTGTTGTATGATTCCCACGTTATAGATCTGATTGTGTCGCCCGGAGACGCAGTGTGCTCTGACACTGACTCCAGCAAAAGGTGACTATCACGACGACGAAGCTTCAGATTTTAATTGCATCTAATATATAATGAACTATATAGATATCTGGAATAAAATAAAATAATATGTAATGAACAAAAAGAGTTTAGGCGAAATATGTCAATTAATATAGCTGTATATGAATTCTTACAAAAGACCATTTTAAATATATATAAAAGAAATCCTATCTGTGCGATATACTGTGATATGACGCAAGCTTTTGATCATGTGGAGCATAGTATTTAAAAAAAAAACTCGAATGCTACGGTATTAGAGGTGCTGGATCTGCTTATATCGTACATATATATCCAACCAAAAACAGTACACTACTATAACAAAAATAAATCTTAATTACAGAAAACAAA
The DNA here is from genome assembly GCA_910589475.2 of Bembecia ichneumoniformis. NCBI lineage: Eukaryota > Metazoa > Arthropoda > Insecta > Lepidoptera > Sesiidae > Bembecia > Bembecia ichneumoniformis. The sequence continues at coordinate 182,490 of OU342537.1, read as the reverse complement.
TTATAACTGCCTCAGATGAGCGTATAGTTACATATGGAGTCCCTCAAGGTAGTCTTCTGGGGCCTTTATTGTTTAATATATCTATATATTAATGATCAGTCGACCATTAGATGACCCTTTTCGTAGATGACAGTACACTAACAGTTGCATGTAAAACTTTAGACTTATATGAAAATGACATAAATAAATCATTATCTCAAATCATTTCATGGATGAATGATAATAATCTAAAAATAAATTTAAGCAAAACTTTTGCTATGCATTTTAGCTAAAAAACTATATCTCCGCAAAGTAATTAGCTTAGTATTAAATATAAATAGTTTAATATAGATGAAGTCGATAACACCAAATTTCTTGGTCTTATTATATAGACAAAAACCTTAATCGGAAATCACATATTACACAATTGAGCAAAAAATTAAGCAATCGCACTTATGCACTATACAAACTCTCCCCAACAGTTGATACAAGTGCACTACTCACTGCATATCATGGCTCTATTGAATCTCTGCTCAGATATGGTATAATCTTCTGGGGCAACTCAATTAATATAGATATAATCTTTAAACTTCCAAAACGCTGTATTAGAGCCATGTTTGAATTAGAAATCACCGAGAGTTGTAAACCAGTCTTCAAAAAATACAACATTCTAAAACTTTATATTTACGAAAAATGAATCCGAAATTGTCAGATGTTACTTTGCACAACGGTCGTAATGAACATAGGTTGTGTATGCACTCCTCGCGGACGTCACTTTTAAACAAGAGCATTTTTTGTATGGCTCCCAAAACTTATAACAAAATACCCAATGCATATAAAGACCTTAATGTTAATTTATTTAAACGAAAAATTAAAAAGCTACTATTAGATAAATGTTATTATAGTGTAAATGATTACTTAATTGATAAATAATACAAAATTCTCCGTTCTTTAACTAATTTATATTTACATGTATATAGTATTAAGAACATAGTTATTATTTATTTCAATTAACTTTAAGTATGTTATATAAATAACATAGAATTTATATTTGTACACCGAGTTTTTTCGGTTGATCATGTTTGGAGCAAGAAGAAAATTTCATCTAGTATTTACCATAACAAATAAAGATTATTATTATTATTATTATGAAATTTTGACTCGTCTCCCCCTCTAAAAACCAAAATGAGGGGGAGACGGTGTAACCCCCGACAGAAGCCCAGTCGGTCGGGGTTCAGGGCGACAAGGACAGAAACCGACGTACTATCCTGGCTGTATCGAGCAGCACCGCTCTCTGCATCTGGCCCGGGAGGGAACCGCCATGGAATCCCAACCGCCCCAGGTTATCCCTGAGGCTGACTGGAATCAAACCATTTATGGATAGAATAACTGGGATGATTTCAACGGATGCCACGGCCCACATGTCGACGATCTCGTGGGCCAAGTCGAGGTATTTCCTCCTCTTCTCGGTTTCAGCCTTCACGAGACCATGGTCATGGGGGATAGTGACATCCACCAAAAACACCCGCGACTGCTCCCGGTCCATCAACACGATATCAGGTCTATTCGCTAGAATAGTCCTGTCCGTGATGATAGGCCGGTCCCAGTAGAGCTTGGCACGGCTGTTCTCGAGGACTGGTTCTGGCGAATACCGGTAGTAAGGTATCCTCTGCTCAAGGAAGCCGTATTTCTGAGCGACCTCCTGATGCAGGATCCTGGCCGCTTGGTTGTGCCTGTGCAGATACTCAGTGTTGGCAAGTGCCGAACAACCGGAGGTGACATGTCGGGGAGTCTCTCCTGAAAGACGACAGGCTCGACAGATGTCCTCTGTGCCATCCTTTATGATGTACCTCCGGTAATTCCGCGTCTTGACCACCTGATCTTGTATCGCACAGACAAAACCCTCGGTCTCTCCGAAGAGATCGCCGAAGCGCAGCCAGTGCACGGAGGCTTTACGGTCAACATGAGACTCATGGAGAGCCTTGTAAAACCGTCCGTGCAGCTCTTTCTCCTTCCATACGGCCTCCCTGGCAGAGGGGCTCAGTACAACCGGCTCCCGCCATTGCTGATCGGATAGAGACAGAGGGGTGAGTCCGTTGTCACATTCCACGATCGCCCTACGGAGCCCGCCACCCGAATCAGCTAAGAAGAAATTTTTAAGGTTGCACATCTCGCGGTTGTGCATGGTCTTGGCACTTAATAAGCCTCGACCACCACACTTCCGCGGGATGTACATCCTCTCAACCGATGATTTCGGGTGGCGCACTCTGTGAGAGACCATAGTTGTGCGGACCCTTCTATCCAGGGTGTCCAGTTCCGTCTGAGACCATCTGAGCTCGTCGAAAGTATAAAGGAGAACGGGCACGACCCAGCCATTGAAAGCTCTGATCTTGTTAGCCCCGGACAAATAGCTCCTAAGAACTTTTGTCAGGCGCTCCCAAAATTCCTCGCCCACCGTCTGTCTCACAACCGCCTCCCTCACACCCAATGACACGGACATACCCAGATAACGGTACGTTTCACTCCCGGAGAGCGACCTCATCTGTCTCGAACCAGCTTCGACATTTGTCGAACGAATGATCCGACCCCCCTCCCCATGCATAACCGCGCATTTTTCGAGACCGAACTCCATCCTGATGGATCTGCTGAAATTTTCAGTTATTTGCAGCAGCTCCCCCAGACGATGAGCGTTCGGTGCGAACAACTTAAGATCATCCAAGTAGAGAAGGTGTGACATCCGAAGGCCCCCTCTCCGAAACTGAAAGCCCATCGCCGAATCCTCCAAGACAGTACTCAGAGGATTCAACGCCAGGCAAAACCAAAGTGGGCTCAAACAATCACCCTGGAAAATACCCCTACAGATCCTTATCCGATCAGCCGCATCCATCATCCGCTCCCCGGATAGACTAAGCATCGTACTCCATTGCCCCATACATGTCCCAAGAAAGTGTGGAGTTGTACTATCTACTTTATACAACTCGAGGACTCTCAAAAGCCACGTATGGGGAACCGAATCAAACGCTTTTTTATAGTCGATCCAGGCAGCGGAGAAGTTTCGACGGTTGCGTTTCACCAGTCTGCAAACAGCCGTGTCGATGAGAAGCAGCTCCTTGCTACCGCGACTACCGTCCTTGCATCAATTCTGAGCCTACGATAGAATGTTGTTATCGGCAACGTGACGATAAATCTTAAAGCTCAGAATGGATGTAAGTATTTTGTAAATTGTGCAAAGACACGTTATTGGGCGGTATCTAGATGGATCCGCGGTAGCACCGTCCTTAGGAGCTAAATGAGTGACCCCTGTAGTTAAGAAGTCTGGTAGCGCCCCTGTTTCAAGTGCCTCTTGGAATTGAACAGCGAGAGTGGCATGGCTGCGCCAGAACCCCTTCAACCCGTGGCCGTGTAGTCCGTCCGGTCCCGGACTTTTCCAGTTCGGGGCCTTACTGACCGCAGCGACCACATCATCCTCAGTTATGGTGATGGGGTTCATCGGCAAGATGTGGCACATGCCTCCTCCACTGTCCCATCCAAGGGCCCTCTTCGTAAGTAACTGGTTCGGACCACAGGTTCCGCCAAAAGAAAATAGTTTCTGCCTGATTAGGTCCGGGACCAGTCACTCTGCCGTCGGGGCGCTCTAAGCTTTTATAAAACTTCTTTTGGTCACTCACCTCTTTTTGACGGTACCTCTTAACTCTTTCCGAGTACTGCCGGATACGCTTACCCCAAGCAGCGATCTTCTGCTTCAGGTCATCAATGCGCTCCGTGAGTTTTCGGTGCACATCCGGGTGAGACAGATTAATTCTCTCACCCGAAAAGGCCTCCCTCACGAAGCGCATTACTCTTGGTCTTGTGTTACCCGACTTGAAGCTGATCAGTTTGCCGATGAGGACTCTGGCCGCAGTGATACGGCTTTCGATCCTTCTTTGCCAGGACGGCACCTCATTATAATGAGTGGCACGACCCGGCATACGCACTTTAGCGCCCACTATTCGCCAAACAGCCATGGCTGCGCCGAACCCTGTCCGACAGGTTCTGTTCCGTAACGGTCACCTCCGGTTCCAGCTGCCGGAACTCTCGATGCATACGCGCTCGATAGCCCGTCCCGTCAGTTTCAATCATCGCCCTGTAAAAAGCGCGCATGGCGTTAATGTTCATAGCATTTGTCCACGCCATGCGCCTTCTTGGACCATTATTATTATTATTATTATTATCGACAGAAATATCTCGGCGACTAGTGGAGTTGTTTCGCCGTCAGTCCCCTTACGCCCCGGAACTGCCTCCCGCCGTCATTTCGAGGTACGGCAAAGTGATCGTGAACCACACGACCTCGCTGAATGCAGGCGGGTCTTCATTGGGCGAGGAAGACGACTTCACGTCTTCTCGCGACGCGGAGGAAGACCCGCCGCGACCGCGCTTCGATCGCTCCTTGTTCATGAGTGCAAAGCTCACGGTGTATCGCGCCGATTACACGGAGTCATACGCCGTATGGTGGGATGCCGCCACCGGAAGGGCGAGAGTCGACTTTCACACTGAAGACGGGACTTCCACTTTTCGACAAATATTGCCCGATGGTCGAGTGCAGAATTTCGAGGTCAGTCATGTCAATCTCTTGGTTGCCATTGAGGCTAACTGGCGCAAACATTAACTTGCTCCAGCTATTGTATGCTGAGCTTACGATTTATTTATCAGTTAGCCCGATGAAGTGGACCAGTGTTTTCGCGCTTAATTAAAATGTTGGTGAATATCGTAATTGTTATTATGCACAGATGCACGTAGACCGCACCGAAGAGGAAGACGTGACGCGCTGTTCGCGCGGTTCGGCGCGTCGCGTATCATCGCGGCACCTGTCTCATCCTGCGCTGCCGCAAATCGAACTGTTTACATTTCACGGTGAGTGCATGTCACTGGCGAATAAGCACTGATTGGTCTGACGTCTGTCGTTGCCATGGCGCGCATTTTGCTACAGGCTTTGGCGTGTCGGAGGGCATGAAAGTAGAAAAATGGCGACACTTGACTCGTGGCGAACCAGGCGAATTCGGCGGTGCGCCCGGAGAGGCGCTGACCTTCCACCACGAGCTGCTGCTGCGCAGGACCTCCGCTCATCACGCCACGCCTGTCAAGTATAAAGAAACTAATTTGCAGTAGAGGACTATTAATAGCGAAATTATTCCTTGCTTCATAGTCACTTACGATGCTCTTCATTTATCCGATTCATCATCATCATCCAATGTCTCTCCTAATGTTCGCCACTACGCACGGTCCTCTATACTTCGTATTCAGCGTCTTTCTGCGACGCCTTTCAGGTCGCATGGCCACCTGGCAGCGGGACATCCCAGGCTGAGTTTTCCAATTCGTAAACTCGTCTACCTCATCGGTTAATCATTCTGCGACGGATGTGATCGGCCCCGTGCTAAAACTTTGGTTCTCCGGCGAATATCAGAATTTTTGATCCTATCCACCAAAGAAACTCCGAGCATAGCCCGCTTCATGGATCGCTGGGCGACTTTAAATTTGACCAGTCCTGCCATACAGGCTATGTTTTGGCACAATTCGACATTAATGGCAGGACGCACTGATTGTAATGGCAGGACGCACTGATTGTAATGGCAGGACGCACTGATTGTAATGGCAGGACGCACTGATTGTAATGGCAGGACGCACTGATTGTAATGGCAGGACGCACTGATTGTAATGGCAGGACGCACTGATTGTAATGGCAGGACGCACTGATTGTAATGGCAGGACGCACTCTTCAGGCATTACGGCATTAGTGACAACAACATAATAATATGACGTAGCTTCTTGAATACAGCCCAAAACAGCTGGATTTTTCTGTGAGCTTCTTCGTCAACCCTATATAGGTAATAATATTCGACTGTGCGACGACACTCCTTCCTTACTTCCCCGCCCCCACCGCTTACATCTCTTTGTTTTGTAGTGTGTGGAATGATGATTTATTATTATAATTCTTATAATTTATTCCTGTTAAATGAAACTGCAGTGTCATGTAACAAGTTCCTATTTTATTAAATACTTTTAATAATATTAACGTCCGCCCGACGAATGTTTAGTTACTATGTAACTGTAAGTAAAGTTTAGTTATCTAGGGTTAAAGTCTTTTCCTACCTAACTGGATTGTTTGTCCCAAATAGACATAATCCTGCACAACCTCAAGATTCACACTCTCCACGGTAGCAGGGCCTGGGAGAATATGTCGTCGTCTTGTCCAAATTCATCCCAACACCTATGCGTTGAGACGCGACTTTGATAGCCTCAATGTTATATTTAACGACGGTTGGTTCTGTACTTGCACGGTCATCGTCACGGCTTTGTACAAATACCTCAACAGCTCCATAGCGACTATCTATTTGGAAAAGTCATAAGGTCATAACGGCCCAGGTTTCGACTGAATCTAAGGCCTTCTCGTAGTTCACAAAGCCTAAGCGTAGAAGTTGATTATATCTGATTTCCTTAGAATATTTACACAATAATACATCTCAATTTTTCTAATTGTAATAAATGTAAGACTAAAATGGATATTTTGAAATTAAAATTGATTACTTTAGTATTAATTTAAAGGAATTAAAATAATTATAACACTCGTTGTACCACGGAATCAAAGAGAATATAATCTATCACAGAAACATCACAGAGTATGCATGTAATACTAGCTAGCGTCACAGAGTATGCATGTAATCATGGAAAGGCGAGAAATTTTAATTAGTTCAACACTCCTGCCAAATTGAAGCCTTCCATGTACTGAATTAATTACAACAGTAACATCATAGTAATTAGATTAAAGATTACATAACATATCTATGGATAAAATTCCAATTTTGTCTCTCATATGTTGAAATTTATCTCTAGGTAAAGCCTTAGTTAAAAAGTCAGCAAGTTGATTGCTTGTTGAAACATATTTTAGATCAATAACTTTGGCATAATACTTTTCTTTAATGAAATGATACTTAGTGTCTATGTGTTTGCACCTCTTGTGAAAGTTTATGTTTTTAATAACACTTATTGCACTTTGACTATCTATATTTATCACTACTGTTTGTTGCTTTAATTCACCCAGGTTACTTAACAATTGTTTGATCCAAATAGCTTCTTTGGTGGCAGCGCAGGCCGCCATAAATTCCGCTTCCGTTGTTGATAGAGCGACAGTGTGTTGCCTTTGACTGGACCATGTCACGGCAGCTCCATTTTTAATGAATATGTATCCAGTAGTTGACCTTCTGGTCGTGACGTCATTGGCATAATCAGCATCACTGTAGCCAATTAATTCTGAAGATTTCGATGCTGATAGGTAACATAGACCAAAGTTGACAGTATCTTTGAGATACTTCATGATCTTCTTGACAGCTGTCCAATGAGATTCATTATAGCAGTTCAAAAATCTACTCACCAGGCTTACAGCAAACATTATGTCTGGTCGACTTACTATGGCAACATGCATCAGAGAACCGACTGCTTCTCGGTAAGGAAGATTCTTGTCAGGCTGGTGCTCACTCTTCTCTAGCTTTGAATGAGGATCGACTGGAACGCTGTTGGGGTTGGCACTTTCCATATTAAATCTGTTTAACAACTGTTTGATGTATTTGGATTGATGTATAAAGATGTACTTGTCAGAAACTTGAATGTCCATTCCAACAAAATTTCCAGGTGGGCATATTGTCATATCAAGTATTGTTTTCAAATCATTTGTTACAGATTGCAGAACAGACCTTGATTTAGAAAATAAAAGCCCGTCATCTACATATATACAGAGATAACACTTTGTTCCTTTAATATTTGCGACATAGACACATTGATCTGCTTTACTATTTGTGAAGCCAAATTTCTGAAGTACAGAATTGAATGTAGTATTCCAGCACCGTGGTGCTTGTTTAAGACCATACAGTGATTTTATCAATTTGCATACTTTATTGGGTTCATATACTAGACCTTTAGGGGGATACATATATATGTTTTCTTCAAGTTCCCCATACAGAAAAGCTGTCTTAATGTCAAGTTGAAGAATTTCATAACCATTTTGAGCAGCTAGAGATAATAATAAACGTATTGAATCATACCTGACAGTGGGTGAAAATGTTTCCTTATAGTCTATACCTTTCGCTTGTGCATAGCCCTTTGCACAGAGTCTGGACTTGAAGCGAGGACCCGTTGGTTGGTCTTTGACTCTGAAAACCCATTTAGAGCCGATGATGTTTGTATTTTCAGGTTTGTTTACCAATATCCATGTACCATTTCTTTTATGGGCTTCAAGTTCCTCTTCAATAGACTTTTTCCATTTTTCAGCATTCACACAACTAATAGCTTCTTTGTATGTTTTCTCGGCCTGTTAGTTTTTCTATAAGTACCAGAGGATTGCTACTAGCCATTATAACTGGTATTCTCAACGACTTGACGATTTGTTAAAACTGAACCACGCTGCTTTTTGGTTATGTTTGTACACTACCACTTCGCCGGCACGAAACTGTTTATAATTTGTATTTATGCGTATATGAACTTTGCAAACACTTTTCTTTACAACCTTGGCTTTACTGGGCCATAACCTGATTACTTTAGTATTAATTTAAAGGAATTAAAATAATTATAACACTCGTTGTACCACGGAATCAAAGAGAATATAATCTATCACAGAAACATCACAGAGTATGCATGTAATACTAGCTAGCGTCACAGAGTATGCATGTAATCATGGAAAGGCGAGAAATTTTAATTAGTTCAACAAAAATAAAAGAAGATCCCATCGCAATTGTTTCCAGATATGTGTAATAAATTTTCGGTGAAATGAATTCCATTTTTTTTTTTAAATTTAGTTTATAACGTATTTCACATAAAGTTTAATGACTTTGTTGAAAAGGTACACGGTATCAGTGGACAGCTCCGTGCTCGGCAGCGACTGCGATGGGTACGAGCACCGGTACTTGGAGGTGCGTGAATGGCAGTCGCAGGACGAGGGCGACTGCCACTTGACGCCCGACGAGAGCGACTGCGACGTGCTCGAGACGCTGGACGACGTCGCGCAACCCGAGCATCGCGCAAAACTAGAGCCTCTGCGCGAGTTCACTCTCCTCACTCGCGACCCACGCTACGACGCCGCCATTGAAGAGTAATATAGACCACTGGACTCACAATTATTCTACCTAATCCCATAAGTCTGACGGAGCGATGTTCTTTCAGTTACAAGGCCGTCTTTTCGCGCGAGTACGTGGACAATAAGGAGGAGGCCGTGCGAAAGAATCTCTTCATACAAACCTCCCGATTTGTGAATTCCGGCAATCGTGAAGGTGCCACTTTCGAGATGGAGATCAATTTCCTCTCGGACCGACTCCAGGCGGAGAAGCAACTGCTACTGGGCGTGGTGCCGGCCGAGGAGCGCATCGCGGCGGAGCCGTTCCCGCATTCGGAGCGCGATGTAGCCTCGCGAGCCAAGGTGTTGCCGAAGAGCTTCGACTGGCGGCTCGAAGGCGGCGTGACGCCGGTGCGCAAACAGGGAGCCTGCATGTCGTGTTGGGCCTTCGCCGTCACCGCGGCCGTCGAGGGCGCGCTCTTTCGGGTCACGCGGCGTTTGGTCGCGCTCAGCGAGAAAGCGCTCATCGATTGTGGGAGAGAGTCGGTATCGGTTCACAAAATTCTCTCTTAACTGTTTGCGTTTCATTATTTGCTCACGTTGTCTGACCGCCTCAGTACCGGAGCGAACGGCTGCAACCCTACGTGGCCGAGCTTCGCCTACGACTACGTGAAGAAGTACGGGCTGCCGGCGAGAGAACAATACTCGGACTACAATGAGCAGGTAGAGAACTCCTTCGCACATGACTTGTGCGACAAAAGCCGTTCGTTCGTCTCAGACTCACCGATCGCGTCTTCCTTAGGTCGATTCTTGCAGCGCCAGTCGCCTTCCGCCCGTCACTAAAATCAGCGCGCACGTCAACGTCACCAGTCGCAGCATCCCCGCACTCAAGGTGGAGTACTTGGTATAGTGCAATAGTGCTAATTCATCTAAATATTAAAATATGCATTAATTAATAATTTGCAGGTGGCCATTAAGGAGCACGGCCCGACCGTAGTTATCATCGATGCGACGCCCGAAACCTTCAAAACTTACAAAAAAGGCGTGCTGGACGACCAACGATGCGGAAATACTGACAGTTCATTGAACCACGCGGTGACTGCGGTGGGATGGGGACGGTGGCGGGGCAGGACGTTCTTCATTCTGAAGAACTCGTGGTCAGATAATGTGGGCGACCGCGGCTACGTGCGCGTGTTCGCGCCTAGCAATACCTGCGGCGTACTGTCGCAGCCGTCCTACCCGCGGCTAGAGCGGAGCGACGTGCATCGCTCGGAGCCGAGGCGCGCCACCGCGGCACCCGACTTCTTCAATTAAGGTTTATTTTGGGTGTAACCTCAAATAAACCTTCAACTTTTCATTTGGTTCTTCATTGTCACGCTATAAGTGAAAGTACCTACTGTATTTGATTCCGAGTGTTTTTGATACTAATTTAGTTTTTATTTATGGAAGGAAAACTTCTTTAGGCGCGTTTATTGCTGAGAGGTGAACGGTCACGGTTGGATCAAGGATTTACTCGACTCCACAAGACATAAGGCTTTCGTGGTCATAAGCACAACCACTTTTGTTAATTTCATCTTATTAGTAGACTTGCAACGAATGTTCGGTTATTATTGGGTATTCGGCTACTTTTATTCCATTCGGCAGTAATACCGAATACTTATGTAATACGAGGGGCACACTGAAATGATCGGGAATAAGAAAAACCACATGCACGGTATAGCTAAATTGTATTTTATTGTTTTTCGAACTATTCTCCGTTCAACTTAATGCACTTTTCCATTCGTGCAAACCAATCATTAAAACAGTAATTCCAGTCTGAAGTTGATGTTGACAAAATGGCTGATTTGTACGCTTCCACAGCTGCTTCGGGGTCTTCAAACCGTTGACCGCGTAATAAATCTTTCATTCTAGGGAATGTAAAGAAATCGTTTGGGCTCAGGTTAGGACTGTACGGAGGATGGCTCATCAGCTTGACGTTTTCCTGCTTCAAAAAATCATTTGTCTTCCGAGCCGTATGGGAGCTCGCATTATCGTGATGTAAGATGATGCGACGTTTCGGGTTATTTTTTCGGAGTTCGGCTATCATTTCTGGCAAACAAACCGTGATATACCACTCGGCGGTAACCGTTCTACGTTCCTGTAAAGGAATTGTAGCAACGTGCCCCTTTTTCGGGACAAACGTAGCGACCATTTTCTTGACACGCTGCGGGAGCGAACCACTTTCGTTGGCTCGACCTCGTCTTCGAAGACCCAAACTGCTGACTGATGTTTTCTTTCAGGTTCGTATGAATAAATCCATGCTTCGTCACCTGAGACGATATTATAAACGGCATTTGACTTCCCTCCGTTGAAGCGTTGCAGAGTATTCCGGCACCAATCTACACGAGCCGCCTTTTGCTCATTATGTAATATCGACTGAATTGCAGTCATTCCGATACTGATAACAGCCCGAATCTGCTCGTATGTCACATGACGGTCATCTAATATAATAGTTCGCACAGCTGCGATGTTTTCAGGCGTGAGTCAAGGGCGTAGCCAGAATTGTATATAGGGGGGGGGGGGCAGACAAAGAAAATTCTAGATTAGGTATATTGTTTTGATCGTTGTTTTTAACATATGAGTTTCAAATGAGCAGTGGAGGTAGTAATTAAAAAATATATAAAAATCACAAATAACTTTATTACTTAACAATCAATCTACGAGGCTCTTCACAAAAATTTTTCAAAACTTCTCGTACAATTTCAGTTTTTTTTTCTTTAACAATTTTTCGGTGAACGCTTAGCATACATAAACCGTTTAAACGGTTTTCGGTCATCGTAGACCGCAACCACGTTTTTACACGTCGCAAGGTCGAAAAAGACCTTTCTATATTGCTCGTTGTACACGGCTGTGCCAACGAAATAATGATAGCTTTTCTTGTAGCCGGGAAGAAGGTGTCCGCCTCCTTTAACACATCTGTAAAGTCTAATTTTTCTAGATCTTCACTTTGTTTACCTTTATCTTTCCACAATTTATACCATAATTCCGCTTCGTGTTCAAAAAGAGGAAGATCATAGTACTGGCAGAAATCTTGTGATTTTTCTTTAAAATCAACCAGTGTCATATTTAACATTGAACTGGGATGTAGCGACATTAAACTAAAAGCTGGTAAATGTTCGTTAGAAAAACGCTGTTCGAGTGCGGATATCAGTGAATCTAAATAAGGAATGATAACTGATCGCTTCCAAAAATCGCATACACTATCAGCTAGGTGATTGGATCTATGTTGTTGTCGACCTGTAGTGCGCGGGATTTGCAAATCAGTTCCAATGGCAGCTGCTGTTCTATGTGAAATGTCTAAAATGTTCTGACTTTCCCTGTCTGCATTACCGCGATGATCTTTAATAACAGAAATAATTCTCTTAATATGATTCGTACATGTGTACATATCTATAGTCTTCGATTGCAATGCATTGGCAACAGGTTCCAATATACCTGAATATTTGGCTATCAATGTAACGCATATAATGAATACTGATTTAGTAGCAGCACAATGTAACTGAAAAGCACTTTTTCTTGCTGCAGCATTCCCTTCTGTAGATATCTTTGCAAGTCCATTAATAATTTGCTCAAAATATTTGTTAAAAATGGCGACACTCTTATATTTTTGCGACCATCGTGTCTCACATAAGGCCGGAATGTTAGGAACATATTTTCTTCTTAAGGAAGATTCTCGGAAAAAATTAATTATATCTTTTATCGTGCCGATTGTGTTTCGTATTTCTGGCACTTGATTTAAATCATTTACTACTAAATTAAGCCTGTGGCTTGCACAATGAAAATATAAGGCTTTTTTATATTTCTCCCTCAGTTTTTTTTGAACGCCACCAATATTTCCAGCCATTGTAGAACACCCATCGTAACCTTGGCCAATGCACCTATGAGGTTCAAGTCCTGCGTTTTCTAAAAACTTATCAATTTCTGACGCTATAATATTGGCATCCATTGCAATCAATTCTACAAATCCTAGAAATTCTTCACGTCATAAAAACGGATTCCAATGGAAAGCTGCTCTTTTCCAGCTATGTCACATGACTCATCTGCCATGACACTATAAGCATAAGCTTTCTTTGCAACCTGTATAATTTCATTCTTTACGACCAAGCCGCATAAATCAATCATTTCGTTTTGCATCTGTGGAGATGTATACATGGCATTTTTTTTTCCATGTTCTAAATGCCGTTTCAAATCTTGTTCGCCAGATTCAATTCTCAGATTTAAAAGATCTTCAAGAATGCCTTCATGATTTCCTTTACCCCTCAAAGGCAAGTCATGAGTGCCGCAAAAAATAACTGCAGAAATTATAGAGGACACTATATTTTTATTTTTCTCAATTTCCTGCTGATGAGCCGTATTCATCATTACATCCACAGGCATTTGCTCCAAAAAATTTTTTGCATCGTTGACTGCAGATTTATGATATTGTGATGAGACATGCTTAACGCAGTATTCATGAATGTTTTTAAAACGGCAAAACGATCGAGTTACAAATGAACCCAAACCTCCAGCTACTAATTTTGGTGGAAACAGTACACAATATAAACACAGTGCACCTTTTAGCTGTTTAGAATAAACCAGCCAGGGCGAATAAGTTTGCAACCAACTATAATTGAATTTGCGCTTGAGATTAGCGGCTTTGGCATCTTTGGCAAAGTCGTAACTCTCAGGAGGTACCCAACAACGTTTAAGCATATCCAATTTTTGACTGGTTGTCATTAAAGAAGTTCGCTCTACCCAATTGCCGAGATCGTTATCACAAACATCTTTATCTTCAGGTATATTTTCGACTTTAGAGGAACCAGCTTGAGCCAGTGAATTCTGTAATAAACTTCTTTTGATCTTTTTTTCTTCATCACTTTCACTACTACTTTCTTCTTTTTTCCTTTTCAAAGTCCCTGAAACAAAAATATCCACGCTGTTAAATATGTTAATTAATCTGAAATTATCTGGATACATCAAATTATGACAATTGAAATGTATACTTATTTAATATAATATACTTAATTAGTATATTTATAAAATCAGAAGATTTGAGGTTTTCCTAATATTATTCATAATTTATCGCATTACAAATAAAAAAGTTTCGTAGCTATGTGTGTGCCGCGTGCCGCCGTTCACTCTTAATTAGAGTAGAGTCCGTGCCAAAAAAGAAGCCGATATTAAAGAAGGAATAAACTAGCGCCAGCTTTGTGGGACTTCATTCGTGGCGCGGACTATTTCTCACTACCACAGGGACAGGAACAATACCTACACGTGGACACGAAAAAAACCACAGAAAAACAATAGCATATTTATTGGGTTGCTTGGCGTCGTCATGCACTACGGCTAGCCCAGCAAGGACTCATTTTATCCCTCACTCTACACTTGCAAATCATTTTTTAGTTGTTATTAAATACATTTTTGTTAATACGTAATTATTTGATTACTTACCTTTAAAAAACTTTCTTATATCCATTTTAAAGAAAACCACGCACAAAAATAATAAAACTCGCAATTATTTCGATACACAAGACGAACGGACTTAGTGGAGCGTTGAGAATGAATGCGAACGGCCACCCGCTCCGCTCCTTTGTTTTTTTTTTAGTTAGGGCTCTTTTACTACTTTTTTAAAATTTTACAATACATTTTTCTATAACAAAAAACTATGCTACCCTTGTTATTATACAAGTGACATTTTTTAGAGTAAGAAATGATGTAAAAAAAATATTTAGAGATCACATCCCGTATTGTTGGATTTCACAAGCCAGCCTTCAAGCCTGTTAGTTTCTTAGATCTTATAAGAAGCGTCGCAAGCTATGAAGCTCGTCAGATTTACAGTTTACCAGCGAGCGACCGCTCTTCTAAGGGGGGGCAGCTGCCCCTCCCTGCCCGTACCTCGCTACGCCCATGGGCGTGACCGCTGTTCTCGGTCGACCTGCAGAAGAAACAGTGCTGAGCGACACACGACCGCGTCGGAACTCGGCATATCAGCGGTATATTGTCGTTTGACTCGGTGCTTCAACATCATAAATCGAAACAAGTTCGCCGAGACATTTATCTTGAGATAAGCCGCGACGTAAATTGTGATAAATTATGGCACGGAAATGTTTCGATGTCATATTATTTGCAACTCCATTTCATTTAAGTAAAAAATGTATTTAGTCACCTTAATTATTATTAGGTTGCATGGATCAAAAGAGTTTTTAAATATATTTTTTATCAGTAAGTAGTTTATTTTTATGAGACCAAAGAATGACCGAAACTTCGGCACTGTATAGCGAATCGAAGTATACCTTTGTGAGAGATTTGTAATTGTCAGAGGTTTTATGGTCACTGGTTTCATAAACTACGCAACCAACCAATTATATCAAACACCAATGCTACACATTCTGGCCAATTTGTGAACCTCTATCGAATGGTTGTATCTTGACAGTTTTTCACCCATATAAGTTAGCCACCTTACTTTACCATGATTGCAAGTCTAGCCACCCTGTCTAATAGGTTATTAAACGATCCTCAGTAAACCGTAACACAAGACAATACACTTACCTATAGTTTTTGGTGAATATGGCAGAAAGTCAGTAGTGAGTTATGAGTCAGTAGTTAGTTATGAGTCAGTAGTTAGTTATGAGTCAGTAGTTAGTTTATGAGTGTTGGACACTAACACGTTTTGTATTCGATGACACAAACATGTTTTTAGGTGAATTGTGCGTATCTTTTTAATGATTTACAATCGTTTGTGTTAACTCTCTTTCGTAATTCCAACGAAGACTGCCTTATATTTAATTGAAATCTATTTTATATAATCTAGACGCGAATCTAGACACGAACATTTCTGTTAACGACGTCTCAACTTTAAACCAACATAGTTTTTGTTTTTAATAAAAAAAAATTATTGTTTGAATTTCATTAAGATTCTAAGAGGCCAGTATTCAAATTCTAAAAAAGGTTTTATTGTAACTCAATCCGAAATATTCTATTCCCGATCATTTCAATGTGCCCCTTGTATATTTTGTTGTCGTCGGTGTTGTAGTCTATGGTAACAGTGCGGACAGATTGTCTACGATCTCTTCGGGGGTTGACCGCTGCATCTAGGAAGTGTTCGAACCTGAACTCGCACCAGTTCGTCACGATGTTCGTTCAGACATAGCTTCGACACTTTACTTCAACACAGTACAGGGTTTTAATAAAACTTCTTTATTCGTTTGAGACAAATAATATTTCCAAAAGAATGGATAAATACGATATGTCGCCGACAGCTTCGTTAGCTAGCTATTTCACAAAGCGACATCTAGTTACTGCTTAATTTACATATAGGGTCATTTCTATACACTAGCAACAAAACCTATGCACTCTTTTTGTATATTGTCTAGAGATGGGTTAATACCGATATTTGCCAGTATTGGCTAATATGAATACATTCCTTGTTCGGAGCTACGCAACCCATTTAAATGCACGCTTCAACACCAGTGCGCGTTCGACTGCCGTAGCGAAGGCGCGTACTCGCATACCATATACCATACCATACCAAAAGACCATACGATCAAAGTGTAATAAACCATAAATGTGTTTAGTGTGTTAATTAAATATAGTGTGAACAATTAAAATATATTTATAAATATTTCTATCTCGGCCCCCTCCCCTTCGAACCGAACGGTAGACCAGCACCTCCTTAGCGTGCGAACCGTTTCATTCCTCAAGTAATATTTGCATTGTAATATTTTAACTAATATGTGAATATAGGTAACCGATATCTTATTGTCTTGCAGTTAACAACTTTTAACTATTATGTGAACATGACGTAATGAAAAAGAAAACTACCGAGTGACTTTTATTTTTATTGGTGTTTAAGAACATCAGCTTTTTTACTGTGTTTGACGAAAGACGTCGATCGGAAATTAATTCCCCAGATTTTGAGAAAACCTTTCACGAGGCAGGAAGTGGCCGGTGCGCCCGTTCCGCCGATCCTAACATAGGACCACAGATCCTTCCAATTTAGAATCGAGAGAAGAATCCACAGAATCCAAAGAATAATTATGAGCGTAGTGAGCGTAGTGAGCGTAGTGAATATTAGATAATAAATATCAACTGTGCTCAAGTTAAATGATATATTCTCAGTGTGGATATGATGTCAATCGACCGATGATAAGAGCCAGTGAAGTGAATAAAGTGAATATGTAATATGTAGCACATCTGAATTCGACGGGTTATTTATAGGTAATATCGTAACGAATACTAATACATCGGCTTCACCTCTAATATTGTGTGTAAATAAAAATTGTACTTGTAATATTTGTTAATACAAAATATTAATATGTATTGTGTTGTATTAATAAATCCTTTTTCATTTTAAATGTAAGCCTTTTTATGGTTACGATCTAAATAAAAAATAATACACAGTCACGATCGTAATAAAAAGAATTAATTGTTAACCTTTTTTTTTCTTTTAGAATATATCTATATATTTTTCTAAATAAGGACACGCCTCTAATTTTAAATTAATTTTTAAACTTTAAATATAGTAATTTTCTTGTAATTAAAAATACTAATGAAATGATAATGTAGGTAATCATTTATTTGTATTATCATTCAGAAAAATAAATCGATAGTTCTAAAAGAATAATGAAGTGTAATATTTAATTTCTATCCCACCAAAAACATTCTGTAAAAAACTAGCCAAGTCTCGATGGAGCTGCTTGTTTATCTCTAAAAAGTAATGAAATCTAGATAAAGTCGTGCCAACTCTAAGGTTCCTTACTGCGATTTCTTTATTATTATAGTTACCGTTATGTGGCCATTAAACCCTAACTCTGTACCAAATTTCAGCTCTTTGAGTTTATGGGAAGTACTAGTTCTATTCTGATCATCATGAGTGAGTGAGTGAGTGTCGAAAATGCGAAACTTTGCTTTCGCTTAACTTCGGAACTAAATGACCTACAGACTTGAAATTTTGGATTTTAAGTGTGTGATTATAGCTTACTGGATGACGAGAATTTCTGCGTTCTGGTCTTATCCAGAGGTTCTCAAATAGGGGTCTGAAAATGCGGCGAAATGGTTCCAGTAAAGGATGGTACGGCAGTGTTTGCTTTTGCTTCGCGCTCGACTTGGCGGGGGCACTGTCGTGCCCCCCAATTCTTTGAAGATGCTTCCACGCGTGCTCTTTTTGTCAGCTTCAACCGATCGGAATAGTCGGGGCGAAACAAATTTAAGTTTATTAGAAACCCGTCTTACATTTTAACCCTCCCCGCAAGGACCATTACAAGAAATAGAGGTTAAAATATTTAATTGCTATATCTTTTAATGGAACATTTGTAGAGTAGAGATTTTGAGTGTTTTATTCTCTTTATATATTTCAATAATATAATTTAAACTAGTTTTCGCCCGCGACTTCGTCCGCGGAGTGTCGCGGTGTGGTAACCCCCGGTGACCCTCTATGACATTCCGCAAACCGGGTCTCTCTCGGGTTCATAGTTTCCGAGATCCCGTCGCCGACTTTTTACCAGGTCGAGGTAGCGACGTCTTTGAATTAATTTCTCGACAACTTTATTCGTACTCCACGACCGGCTAGAGAGGCAAACCCCCCCACGGCTCCTTCCCGGTTAGAAATGTCACTAGATCAGTGAGTCAGTGAGTGGTATTTCGGCTGTATATTGTAAGTAAAAAAATCACCTTTTTTAATACAATGCAATATCTTAATTTTTCAAGAATTTCTAATAAAGTCGCATACAAGGTGAACTTTGATAATATAATAAGATCTCGAGATCACTATGACTTTTCTCCCGAGTGACGATAAGGAGGTTTTTTGTCTTTATTTTATTTGTATGTCCGTTATACACATTCAACAAAAAAACAATACATTTTAATGACTTATTTAATCAAATGAATCAATATTAGGTAATAAAAATCTAGATCACATAATAAGTAGGTTTGCGGCGCGAACTAGTGCGACCGTCCTCTGTTGATAGTGTGCGAAAGAGAGAGAGAGAGAGAGAGAGATAATTTGACAGTACGGTGAGGTCGGTTCGGTTAGCTTAGGTTAAGTTGGGAGAAATATTTTGAAAATTATTCTACGTTAAAAAAGAGAAAATTCCATTTGTCACGGCCCCAATCGAGTGTTAGACGCAGCGACAAAGTGTGTGGGTAATAAAACTGTGGCACGGCGGTCATGCAAGTGAAACCAGACACGGTGTGGAGCATCAATTTAAACGGGTTCATATAAAGGATATCGCGAATACAGCCTGAAGCCAATAACGCGCTCGCCCGCGTGCATGAGAATAAACTAAAATTCTCAGTGAAAAAAACCAACGTTATGGTAGTCACAAAAAAGTTAAAATACGACGCACCACTCGTGCAGAGATAAAATTAAGATCTTAGGTTTGATAATAGATAATAAGTTAACCTTCAATCCTCATGTTCAACACATTTGTATAAAAAGGCTACAAATATCTATAAACAAATCGCAAGAACAGCTAAAGTGACATGGGGATTGTCTCCGAAAATCATAAGGACGATATATGTGACAGTTGTGGAGCCCATCGTGCTGTATGCGTCCAGCGTCTGGGCACCCACAGCCAAAAAGTGGTGCATGCAGAAAAAGTTGCACGTCGTGCAGTGGGCTTCGCGCAGAAAATCTGCAAAGCCGATCGCACCGTCCTCCATGAATGCCGCTCTGACACTGTCGGGCCTTTTGCCTCTGCAGAGGCGACGCAACTCTACGAGGCAAGGAGGGGCAGACCGCAGTGGTATTCGAAGGGCAGGGAAGTGGAGGAGAGGGTCTCCTTATTAAGAGCCCCTCATCCGGCCACGGACGTCGCCGTCGATTTTGAAAACATTGAGTGTGAATCGCAAGTGCCAAATATCGGCCTTGCGATCTACACTGATGGGAGCAGGATCGGTGGCGGAGTCTGGATAGCACTTACCTGCTGGAGGGACGGTGCGGAGATCTTTGCGAAGAAGTATGCGCTGGAGACCTTCTGTACGGTTTTTCAGACGGAACTGTATGCCCTCCTCGGGGCGATAGAAATCGCCAGGAATAGAAAAGAGGTGGAGGTCGGCACACTCAGTGATTCTCGGTCGGTTTACAAGGATATTTACCTACGCCATGGCCATTCTGAAATTTTCCCAATACTCTCTCTATAAATCTAATATATAAAATTGTCGTGTCACAATGTTACTATCAAAACTCCTCCGAAACGGCTCGACCGATTCTTATGAAATTTTTTGTATATTTGATAGATATGAGAATAATAAAGTATTTTTCACCCTCCTACCCCCACCCCCATTTTTTAATTGCGATTTTAGTATTTTTGAAGTGACGCGTCACTTTAACATATGGTTTGAAAATAAAATTAGACGCAATAGGTGGCGCCGCAATCGGGTTACGGAATTATTTTCGGGTTCTGGCAGGACAACGTCTGCTGGGTCTATATTATATAATCTTTTTGGTCCGTACATTGAATAAGTGTATATCAGAAATTAAGAGGGGGCGATAAAAGAAGAAAACAAAAAAATAAAAACAAACAAGTGTTTCATCATTGTGGTTTAAAAATAATTTTAAATTTATCACTCTTGCTCCTTCACTAATTGCATAGCAAACTTTTAACTGTAGGACTTTCATTGCAAGGTTCGACATTTTAGGATTGTAAGAAAAGTTTTTGGTAGAACCCACTTGTTTCGGTAATCGTTACCTCGGAGACATCGCCGAGATTTGATTATGAGCTGCGCGATCGTCAGATGGCGCTATTCGTTACTCAGAATACTTAGTGTAAAGCGATATGGATATTTATTATTGACTAGCTTTTGGCCGCGACATTGTCAACTTTCTTTCTTAGACATTTCATTCAATTGCCATATGATGCAAATAAAGTGGATACTTTGTTCCTGAATTACCTACGCTGGACTTTAGCACGTAGGTAGCCAAAAATTGTCCGGGCTTGCGCCTATGGCCGCGAGACTTTATCCTCTCGGTACTCCGATAGTCTTTTCGTTCGGTTATTGAGAAAGAACTGCATTTGTATGAAAAATGCTCAAATGTCAGTGTGATTCGTTATTCCCGGTAAGTACAGACGCGATCGCCTTATCGCCCTGCGAGGGACCCTCTTCCAACCGAGCTAATTTCGTTCGAGGGGTGGTTTTTGATAAAACAAAAGATTTATTGAAGACTGGCCGGTGCCCGCGTCTAATAAGTATTTACTCTATGTCCATCCTGAAATTCTATTCTAACTATTGGTGAAAGATTTTTTTAAATCATGAGTAGTTTGGAAGTACAAACAAACATATAAACTTTTACCTCTTTATATTAGTCACAGTCTCGTAATAGCTGGTGATGCCTTAAAAATTTTACGCTTTTAAAATTTTTTAGTTAACTTTACTTAGAATGTATTTGTGATTGTGAGGAAGCTGTATGAGAAATGGACGAAGCGAGGACTGATCGTTATATTATTGGAAAATGAATAGGTTGGGGAAAAGTTTCTTCGCATATTATATGAAAACACAAGAATTATGTGCCATTTTGTGCGATCACTTTTTGCCATCTTGTAGGTGGTGACATGATCTCGTCGCTGTAGAAATTTTGGGACTTCTGATCAAAGAAACGCGACAAGTAGTTTTGGCAGTCCTCTCTTGAAGTTAACCTGACACAGTCTAAAGAATTCTGAAGAGTCGAAACAGGTGGAAATCTGAAGGTGTAAGGTCGGCGCTATATGACGGATTTAACTCCTCCCAGCCGAACTCTCTCAATTTGTGCTCATGGCTCAGAGGAAAAGGCAGTATCTTTGCAAAAGCTGTGAGATCAAAAAGCGATAATAAGATGACATAAATAGATATGTTAGAAGACGACCTCGTATTTAATATTGTACATTATTTTTAAATGCCAAACAATGTAGGAAGTTCGAAGGTTCACGAATCGCGAATAAATGTCACATCGCAAAATGTAACAAATAAATGTATCCTTTTGATATACAATGATAGATTCAAAAGCACGTTTAGACCATGAACGATGAACACGACACCTCATTATTGTTTTTTAGTCATTGTCGAGCAAATTATAAATAATATTAGATTAGGGAAAAATTCTTTTCGCATATAGAACTCGTATGTATAAACTTGTATTAAATACTATTCGTATCTGGCTGATTTTGATGACATTGGAAAGGTTACATTTCAAAGAAAGAAATAAATTAGTAAAATGTTATTTCCAGCTATTTTTCATTTGTGTTTCTTTCTGTCAAAATAAGTCAATCTAATGCAGAAATTCGATACATTTGAAATTTTTATTACAAAAAAGGAAAAAATGCGTTTATGGACTTAACGCAGTGTCAGAAAGAGTAGCACAAAGTTGGTTTAAGTCTTGTGTTTTCAATCCGTGAATTTTGATGTCAAAGTTGCACCTCGCTCTGGTCGCCCTGTTACGGATAAAATGGACCCCATTTTTGAAAAAGTGGAGCAAGATAGGCATATCAGCAGTTACGACATAGCTGAAGAACTGGGAATTGACCATAAAACAGTTTGACCCATTTGAAAAAAAGCTGGGTACACAAAAAAGCTCGATATTTGGGTACCACATGAGGTCACTGAAAGAAACCTTATAAAACGTGTACTCATTTGCGATTCTTTATTCAGACGTAATGAAACCAAACCGTTTGCGAAAAAGGTCGCGGTCAAAGGTCGGTCAAGTTTCACAGACTGTGCCAAAACCCGGGTTAACTCGCAATAAGATGATTCTGTGTGTATGGTGGGATAAGAAGGGCACTGTTCATTATGAGCTTTTACCGCCGGGCGGAACCTTCGATTCGGATCTCTACTGCCAACAACCGATGAGATTAAAGCAAGAAGTTGAGAGAAAACGGCCGGAATTGATCAATAGAAAGGGTGTGGCCTTTCATCACGACAACGCTACACCACACATATCTTTAGCCACTCAGCAAAAATTAAGAGAGTTCAGATTCAGATTTCCACCTGTTTCGGTTTCTTCAGAATTCTTTAAGCCGTGTCGGGTTAACATAAAAGAGGACTGCCAAAATTAATTTTTTTGATCAGAAGTCCCAAAATTTCTACAGCGACGGGATCATGTCACTACCTACAAGATGGCAAAAAGTCATCGACCAAAATGGCACATATAATACTGTAATTAATGTAAATAAAACTTTGAAAATCTTATCGTAATCGGTTCACCGCTAAACGTTTGGCCCGCATCGGGCGACTTTATATCGCAATCGATCAATGAGTTATGTTAATTCGAAGCAGAGTTATTTAATAAACACCTCGAGGCGAGTAGCTTTTGGAAAAATCAAAGGGTATGAACCTATACCCATCGCGCGGCGGCGAAGCGAGAGGGGGACATCGCAGAAGAACACTCGCGTTGCGTTCGCGGATATTGCATTAGCATACTGTCCTCGGATACAAACGGTAAAGTACGCGAGTGCTCGTAGTGTACCAGTTCTCATCTGATCTTCGACCACCGGCTGCGCATCATGGCGATCGTCAGGACCACACTCACTGTCGGCCTGGTCCTCGCGGGTAAGTCTATCGACGTCATCGCAAATATGTTACGGCACAACTTATATTTCACTAAATAGGAATAATTCACACTAATGGGAACTTTATTTTAAGGCACTCACTTAGCATTGAAACAGAGTAATTCTGTAGCTGAGAGGTAAGTAGCCGTAAGTCCAATTTTTTTAAATCGTGTTTTTAATTGATTTTGAACCACAAGAATGCAATCTTCGTAATGGTAAAGAACCTCAAGTCCTGAGATCATTGTACAACAAAAACAACATTTTATACAATATTAACTCCAGGGTTTCTTTCGTGTTCAAAAACCTTAAACGGGATCGCTCCTTACCTTTTTTTTGGTCATAAAAATTAATAATGAATAAAACTTAAAAAAACGCTTTTTACTTGACATTGATACGAATATTAGGAAATAAAATAAATCCATCCAAGTATGCATTTTACTTATTGTTTTGCTTCTTCTGTAAAATTCCAATTTTGTCATTTAAGGTCATTACCTCTCAGCAAACGTTTCGACTATTCAATTACCTTACGCATACGGGTTGTTATTTTTATTTTCGACATTATGGTGATATTAAAATGAAGTTTGTGTAAATACAGAATCGTGTCTAGCTTATCAGAGAAAAGCCACTCCATTATTCAGGAGTGGCTGAAACACATTTCTTGCGTTATAATTTATAATTAAGCATCTTAAGAATTCCACGTCCCCTAACTTTTAGAAACAGCGGGAACAACTCTGACTACATCACAGCCGTAGATTGATTCCGATCTTAATTCACTAGATTATGACTTATTGTTTCAACTTTTAAGGATTGTATTGGAGACAGGCTGAAGGTCCACTTGATGGTAGGTGGCCACCGTCGCCTACCGTCAAGTGTCACCGTCACAGTAATGACACAGGTGCTGCAATTGCGCCGCCGACCATAGTAGGACTCTGGCAGATTTCATATTTTAAAAACCCTTAAAATTCGGATTTAAAAACCTCAAATCGTAAATCTGTACGCATTAACCTGTCATTAGAAATTGAATTTACATTTTTTTTATTTATTACTATCGTGATACATAATTTATTATTACAAGTTTATAAGAGTATTTCGGAGGCCACGAAAGCCTCGTCAAAATACAAAAGGCCACGAAGGCCTCGTCAAAATACACATAAAATAAAGTCGTAAACGAGCCGTACATTAAAAATTTTTCAAAAAAACTATTTTTACTTATGTCACCGAGGTCAAAAAAATAGTTTTTAGAATTATTGTCCGTTTGTCTGTGCGTTTGTGCACGCTAATCTCAGAAACGGCTAAACCGATTTGAATACGGTTTACACTGACGTATTGTAGCAAGCTTCCCGTGACATTTAGTGTTTGTTTCAATCCAATCGGTTAACTATAAAAAAAATTACATGATAACCGTATACCACGCGTACGAAGTTACGGGCTCATCTATAGAATTTTATTATACTACCTATATTTATTATATATAATGTATTACTTGTTATTGTATAATATCGTAATATTTAATATTCAAAGCCGTGACCTACACTACGAATTCATTCGATTGAGTTATTTGATTAATTGAATTTGTCGATTGCTTCGTGTTGTCAAATAACGTATTTCCATATCGTAAATGTCCCACACAATGGGAATACATAATTGCTCCACAGTTAAGGCCTTAGCCTGATGCCTATCCTCGAGGAACACGAGGTATCATCTTTTAACGCCAGCTCTCGCTTCTCTCAGATATAGGTCGAGTCGCCCCTTACAGACTTCCCACTCGTTAACTGTGTTGTAACAAGTCACTCATTCGACTCGCATCTCACTTTTCTTTTGAATAGACGAAATTAATGAGGTTACGTCATCAGGGAGATCGTAAAAGGTTACCGGATGACCGCTACTCACATTTAATCATTGTTCATTGTGTAACATTCGAATTAAAACTAATACGATTCACAAACCGATTGTAATAAAGATCTCGGGGAAAACTTAATGTTTGTGATCCTGCACCTGCACTGCACACGATAAGGCCCCTACGGCGAACGATTAATCCGCATTCTTAGCGTATAAATGCCCATTTCTATGTTTTAATACATAATGTTATTGGTTGTATGACATCATTATGTAAATGACATTTAATTTATTCCTCGTGGAGTGTCAAGGAGAGCGCCAGAAGCTCCCGCTATGATGGGCCGTCGATCACTATTTGATACGTCGGAGATCAGGTGCGAATAAAGATGAGCGACTCGATCGAGCGACAGTGGAGAGGACAAGGCCACGACCGTTTCGTTTCCAGTAAACGTTAGTTGCGTGGGCCTTTGCGGAGACGTCGTTTGGCATTGACGAGCGGGTTCACCACTCGACATAACTCTCTTACGAAATATCACTTAATTATACTTCATTGGAAACAACAAAAAGTGTCGTTTCAACAGTCGGTAGATGGTCTCTTCAATGCCACGGCGCACGTCATTATTTTATATGATAAACCTTAATGGTGGAGCAAGGTGACTCGCAAGCAATGTTCCCCTCATCGCGAGTTAGTGTAGGGCGCTGTTGGGACTGCCAAGGTTCCGTAGTGCGTCGGAGTTGTTCGCTGAATCCAGAATAGAATCCGCGTGCACCTCTAGTGCGTAGCGTTCGGATCGGCTCCAATAGCGTCCTCGATGCATCGTTGTACGGTTCAGTTAATGACTAATGAGTATAGCATCATTAGTTAGTGAATTTCACTAATTAATGATCACACATGGTCCAAATAAGGAGTTTTTTTATTAATATTATTATATTTTTTTCTAATTCTATGTTTAAATTTAAGATTACCACTGTCAATGGAGTCCAAATAAAATAGAACCAAATGGATTTTAAAATGATGGGTTAGCGTCACCCTAAAGGCCTTAGACGTATAGAACCTTAGATTACCTAGCCGACAAACCATGACGCAAAAGTAACCGGACTTGCGATTCAGGTACAATTTTTTGAATCGAACGCTGAGTCAATTTGAATGCACACAAAAACGCAAAAAATATAATATAAAGAATTATCGGTTTTTCCTAATGTCGTTATGTCGCTTAAATAAATGTTTATTTTTACAAGTAAGTATGACATTACTTAGCAAAGGGTAGTTTCAGAAGGACGTTTATCGAAAACGAAGGAGACTCGATAATAATTGCGTAGGTGCTCAATAAAGGAAACTGTGGTTCGAGAAGTAATTGAGACGGAATGGACTTAACCCCAAGAGATAGATTCTGTTTTAGAAATGAATTTTAAATTTTATTTTAATAAATTGTACTAAAATAATTTAACATCTCCATATTTGCAGGCAATCGACGAATAAAACCTACCTGTAGGCACTTTAACAGATTAAAATGCAACAGATGGCTCCAGTAGTCTGTTATGACCTTCTAATAAGCAAGTTGTGACTAGATGTCGCCTTACGTGATTTCCGGTATCGTTAGTTGTCGGTCGTTTTATTATTATGTGCCAACGATTATTAAAAAATAAATAGAGGTCCATCACCAGATCTGCGGTTTTAGCGTCATTTAGTGCGAGTACACGCGCAATGTACACAACCTATGTATAATATCCCTTAATTAAAAAAGCTAACAATTGTCATGAATTAGGGCATGAGACGGATGTAAGGTATAAAAAGGATGTTAAGATCGAAGACAGGCAGACGCATATTTAGGAATACCTAACGATAGCGTCAGATAGGTACGCTTGACGGATTGTACTGATTATATTAGCTCATACTTATGTAAATACACCATACATTGTTTCCACATAGTCGAAAATATGACAATGATTATTCGTAATGATTTATAATCATTTAAAATAATATATATTTTTAGGCTTGTTTAATGTGAATTGAAATAAATTGATTCCAGCTGCGATTGTGCCGTACGTGACACCGACGTCAGACGAGGTCTCGAGTCGCAACATGAGGCCCACTCTCTACGAGCGCCTGTGGTCACAACTTTTATCAGGTAACTGCCACAAAAGACCAGGAGCTCCCACCGGATCACACCATTTTCAAACACTTATTCGATGTTTCAGAAAATGCTCCCCAATCAGTAGACGAGAGACCAGGGACGCGCGCCGGTGGTGGTGGGGGATGGTCGCCAAAACTTATTACACTTCCGTTGAGTAAGTTTCTTCAATCTCATCATCTTAGCCTTAGGACGCCCACTTCTGAACACACGTCTCCCCCATAACTTTCTCATAGACCGGTCAGAATCGGCCTGGACTTCCGCGGCCCTTATCTCCTCATTTCTGATCGCGCAGTGTAACTCCGCCTATGGAGAGCACAGCCCTCTCCATAGCTCGTTGGTTGAAAACTTTTGTTTTGAGGAACTTCGGACGAGAAAAGACGCCTCGGAGATTTCCGAATGCCGCCCATCCATTAGGAAAGGACTTTCTTCAGCGATCGGTGCGAAACCCCTCTCCTGAAGAGTTCTCTTCGTACAAATAAGGATGCCGTCTCATTTTCTCAGGTCCTTCTAACTTTTATAAAAAAATGTGTGTCCAAAATGACCGAAAATAGTTTGCGTTTAAATCATTTCCCACCTACTCTTTGAGCCTTCATATTATTTATTCAAACTATCTTTATATTATAATAATCTCTATATATAAAAATGAATCCCCATTTCCCTTGGTCAGAGTTATTTATATATTTTCATATTTACTTGTTCAAACTGACTTCAGCTTAAATGATAACATAACTATACATTTACATAAAAAAAAATTTAATACCTACTTCTAAAATATTGTACCAAATCTTTATATTCAACTAGCAGATCCAGCAGACGTTATGCTGCCCGAATCAGAAAAATAAATCAGTAACCCATCATGGTCCCATTCAAACAAAAAATAATCATAAGTCAGCGGTTTACGAGTTCAATGACATAGGTTCACACTTACATAAGAATTATACTTATAATACTATAGTGCCACTGCAGAATGTTTTAAAACAATGACAATTGTACAAAAATATATGAACAGTGTATAATCTGTTTGGACAATATAAAGAACAAAGTGTACAAACATAAAAATTGTGTAAAAAATAAAAAATAAGATCCATCAAAAATGGCCAACAATAAGACATAGGTAACTGTTGTGCTGTTGTGCGCGTGCGATGAAGTCGGAGCCTTTTCTCAAATACGGTAACAGTGCCATCTGCCGTGATTGGATGAAACTATCTAGCCAAGCACTCTGTCGCTTGGTCTCGTAGATGTCACTGGGGATCACTATATGAAGGATAGGTTTAACAGGTATTAAGGGAACAGAAAACTAATACCGTCAAAAGTTGTGAGATCCATGTTATGCCAAGTCGGTTAATTTATTCAGTCCCTACTTAAGTAACCTTCTGTCTTGAGTTATTACGAAATTAGCTCACCTAACAACATCTTATACTGAACATAAAAATCTTGTATTTTTTAAATAAATAAATTGACTTGGCAATCGCACTCAACAATCTAATTTAATATATAAAGATACATTGTGTTAGATACATTGTGTTTTCATGCGATTGCCAAGTCAATTTATTTATTTAAAACATACAAGATTTTTAATATTGATATGGTCAGTAACTGCAAATGTAACTTTGTATTCCTATACTATTTATATGAGATTACAAAGTTATTTATGCAGTTAGTATATCCAGATAACTGGGCCGAAATTGCAAAATATTTTAGTTTTTCCTTGATTTATACACTAAACACTAACTGTATTTTAAATTTGAAGCTTCTATGTCTGCTAGAAGTGCCTTAGAGTTTTGATGATCGGCCCGTTGGATGAGTGGCAAGAATGCTTGCCTAACGTCTCAGGGGCCCCGGGTTCGATTCCCGGCGGAGTCAAGTTTGGAAATTTTAATGTAATTTTCAAATTTGACTCTGGTCTGGATTTGAAAAGTAGTGGTAGGGCACACTGCGTTTCGCAGTCATTTGGGCAGCCCGCCTGGCGGCAGTGACCACCCCCTTACAGAAGACCACCGTGAAATAACAGCATATACGTGCTGTTGTATTTCGGTGAGTGAGTAAGGGATGCCAGAGCCCATTTCCTTATCCCCTCCTAATCCCTTATCCTTAATCCTACTGTAGTCGGCAGCGCACTTGCAGCACCTGTAGCGTTGCTTGTGTTATAGGCGACGGTAGCCACCTACCATCAAGTGGACCATCAGCCTGTCTGTCGACATAACATAAAAAAAAAAGATCAGCACACGACCCAAAACACAGTGCACAAAATATAAGTTTAAGTAATCGAGATAAAAACTACGCTATCTCCTTGATTCCCGCATTGCCAATAATTCGAGATCTTAGTAATACAAACAACACCTATCTAATGACTGTTGGTTACAGGAGAAGGGAAGCAGTCGGTGTCACTGCCTCTGCTTGTGTTGCCGGTGCCCGTCCAAAGCGAATCGGACAAAACCAAAGGTATTTAAGTGGCCAACAAGCGATTTCCACTAGAGACACGGTCCTCGATATAATCGAGATAAATTCTTTACAGACTGCGACCATGGAGCTGAAAAGAGTAAGGAGAACGAGGAATCGCGAGTGGTTCACGAAAAAGAGGTTGGACCGCGGGTACATTCGTTTTCGCCCTCGCGCTTTCTGCAGCCTCCGGTTGGCCACCGTCACGACGAAGACTATTTCTTAAAGCAGACAAAGCAGACAGCACCACCGCGACACCGAGCATCGCCCAAAACTTCGATCTTTACGTATACGGAAGACACAGATCACACAAAAACAGCTAAGTATTCGAGCAAAGGGAATGAGGAATCGCGAGTGGTTCATGAAGACCCCGTTGGACCAAGTATTCCTTCGTTTTCGTCCTCGCTCTTGCTACAGCATCCGACTGGCTACCGTCATGACGAAGACTATTTCTTCGAGCGGACGGTGTCGTCGTCACCGCTAACACCACCACTACCACCAGCATCGCCCAAAACCCCGATCTTTACGCATACGGAAACCATAAGCACAGACCACACAAAAACAACCAAGTATACGGTTACTCAAATATCACGTAAGTTGTCTCTTCAACAATTTTAATGTTAACGAAGCAGAAACAAAAGCCATTAAACACATTAAGTCTGTTGTATGATTCCCACGTTATAGATCTGATTGTGTCGCCCGGAGACGCAGTGTGCTCTGACACTGACTCCAGCAAAAGGTGACTATCACGACGACGAAGCTTCAGATTTTAATTGTATCGACAGAAATATCTCGGCGACTGGTGGAGTTGTTTCGCCGTCAGTCCCCTTACGCCCCGGAACTGCCTCCCGCCGTCATTCCGAGGTACGGCGAAGTGATAGTGAACCACACGACCTCGCCGAATGCGGGCGAGTCTTCGTCGGGTAATGAGCGCGACGCGGAGGAAGACCCGCCGCGCCCGCGCTTCGATCGCTCCTTGTTCATGAGGGCCGAGCTCACGGTGTATCGCGCCGATTACACGGAGCCATACGCCGTATGGTGGGATGCCGCCACCGGAAGGGCGAGAGTCGACTATCACACGGAAGACGGGACTTCCACTTTCCGACAAATATTGCCCGATGGTCGAGTGCAGAATTTCGAGGTCAGTTATGTTTCTTGGTTGCCATTAAAGCTAACTGGCGCAAACATTAACTTGTTCCAGCTATTGTATGCTGAGCTTACGACTTAATTAAAATGTTGGTGAATATCGTAATTGTTATTATGCACAGATGCACGTAGACCGCACCGAAGAGGAAGACGTGACGCGCTGTTCGCGCGGTTCGGCGCGTCGCGTAGCATCGCGGCACCTGTCTCATCCTGCGCTGCCGCAAATCGAACTGTTTACTTTTCACGGTGAGTGCATGTCACTGGCGAATAAGGACTGACTGGTCTGACATCTGTCGCTGACATGACGCGCATTTTGCTACAGGCTTTGGCGTGTCGGAGGGCATGAAAGTGGAAAAATGGCGACACTTGACTCGTGGCGAACCAGGCGAATTCGGCGGTGCGCCCGGAGAGGCGCTGACCTTCCACCACGAGCTGCTGCTGCGCAGAACCTCCGCTCATCACGCCACGCCTGTCAAGTATAAAGAAACTAATTTATTTGCAGCAGAGGATTATTAATAGCAGTAGTGATATTACTCCTTGCTTCATAGTCACTTACAATGCTCTTCATTTATCCGATTCATCGTCATCATCCAATGTCTCTTCACTGCTGGATATAGACCTCCGTGCTTCGTATTCAGCATCTTCCTGCGACGCTTTTCAGGTCGCATGACCACCTGGCAGCAGGGTATCCGAGGTTGACTCTTCCTATCGGTTAATCGCTCTGCGACAGATGTGATCGGTCCGTGTTAAAACTTTGGTTCTTAGGCGAATATTAGAATTTCTAAACTTATCCACCAAAGAAACTTCGAGCGTAGCCCGCTTCATAGATCGCTGGGCGACTTTGAACTCGACCAGTCCTCCATACAAGCACTCGCTGTAGATCTTAGTCTTCAGGCTTTACTGCAGTAGTGACAACAACAGATGACGTAACTTCTTGAATACAGCCTCTTCGTTAAAGTTTTTTTCTACTTAACTGGATTGTTTGTCCCGAATAGACATAATCCTGCACAACTTCAAGAGTCACATCCTCTACGGTAACAAGACCTGGGAGAATATGTCGTCGTCTTGTCCAAATTCCATATGTACTGCGATTTTGATAGCCCCAATGTTTTATGTTAATGTTATATTTAAAGTCGGTTTCGTCTGCTGGCTCTGTACTTGCAAGGTCATCGTCACGGCTTTTACAAGTGCCTCAAAAGTCATAAGGTCATAACGGCCTAGGTTTCGACTGAATCTAAGGCCTTCTCGTAGTTCACAAAGCCTAAGCGTAGAGGTTGTTTATGTCTGAGTCCCTTAGAATATTTACAATAAGTACATCTCAATTTTTCTAATTGTAATAAATGTAAGATTAAAATGGAAATTTTGTAAATTCGCTTAAAAAGAAAAAGAAGATGCCATCGCAATTGTTTACAGATATGTGTGTTAAATTTTCGGTGTAATGAATTATTCCATTTTTGTTTTTTTAGTATAAATTTAGTTTATAACGTATTTCACATCAAGAAAAAGTTTAATGACTTTGTTGAAAAGGTACACGGTATCAGTGGACAGCTCCGTGCTCGGCAGCGACTGCGATGGGTACGAGCACCGGTACTTGGAGGTGCGTGAATGGCAGTCGCAGGACGAGGGCGACTGCCACTTGACGCCCGACGAGAGCGACTGCGACGTGCTCGAGACGCTGGACGACGTCGCGCAACCCGAGCATCGCGCAAAACTAGAGCCTCTGCGCGAGTTCACTCTCCTCACTCGCGACCCACGCTACGACGCCGCCATTGAAGAGTAATATAGACCACTGGACT
The DNA here is from genome assembly GCA_910589475.2 of Bembecia ichneumoniformis. NCBI lineage: Eukaryota > Metazoa > Arthropoda > Insecta > Lepidoptera > Sesiidae > Bembecia > Bembecia ichneumoniformis. Next base: position 149,549 of record OU342537.1, on the reverse strand, counting down.
CACAATTATTCTACCTAATCCCATAAGTCTGACGGAGCGATGTTCTTTCAGTTACAAGGCCGTCTTTTCGCGCGAGTACGTGGACAATAAGGAGGAGGCCGTGCGAAAAAATCTCTTCATACAAACCTCACGGTTTGTGAATTCCGGCAACCGTGAAGGTGCCACTTTCGAGATGGAGATCAATTTCCTCTCGGACCGACTCCAAGCGGAGAAGCAGCAGCTGCTGGGCGTGGTGCCGGCCGAAGAGCGCATCGCGGCGGAGCCGTTCCCGCACTCGGAGCGCGATGTAGACTCGCAAGCCGAGGCGTTGCCGAAGAGCTTCGACTGGCGGCTCGAAGGCGGTGTGACGCCGGTGCGCTTCCAGGGTGTCTCGTGCATGTCGTGTTGGGCCTTCGCCGTCACCGCGGCCGTCGAGGGCGCGCTCTTTCGGGTCACGAGACGTTTGGTCGCGCTCAGCGAGAAAGCGCTCGTCGATTGTGGGAGAGAGTCGGTATCGGTTCACAAAATTTTCTCTTAACTGTTTGCGTTTCATTATTTGCTCACGTTGTCTGACCGCCTCAGGACCGGAGCGAACGGCTGCAACCCTACGTGGCCGAGCTTCGCCTACGACTACGTGAAGGAGTACGGGCTGCCGGCGAGAGAGCAATACTCGGACTACAATGAGCAGGTAGAGAACTCCTTCGCACATGACTTGTGCGACAAAAACCGTTCGTTCGTCTCAGACTCATCGATCGCGTCTTCCTTAGGTCGATTCGTGCAGCGCCAGTCGCCTTCCGCCCGTCACCAATATCAGCGCGCACGTTAACGTCACCAAACTCAGCATCCCCGCACTCAAGGTGGAGTATTCCGCATAGTGCAATAGTGCTAATTCATGTAAGAATTAAAATTTGTATTAATTAATAATTTGCAGGTGGCCATTAAGGACCACGGCCCGACCCTAGTTATCATCGATTCGAAGGCCGGCTCCTTCCAAAATTACAAAAAAGGCGTGCTGGTCGACAAACGATGCGGAAAGAGTCCCAGTCCATTGAACCACGCGGTGACTGCGGTGGGATGGGGCAAGGGGCGGGGCAAGACGCACTTCGTTCTGAAGAACTCGTGGTCAGATCAGTGGGGCGACCGCGGCTACGTGCGCGTGTTCGCGCCTAGCAATACCTGCGGCGTACTGTCGCAGCCGTCCTACCCGCGGCTAGAGCGGAGCGACGTGCATCGCTCGGAGCCGAGGCGCGCCACCGCGGCACCCGACGTCTTCAATGCCACATTGCACCCCAAATAAACCTTTAATTTATCATATTGTCTTTTCTTTGGTTCTTCATTGTTACGCTACAAGTGAAACTACCTACTGTTATTTGATTCCGAGTGTTTTGGATACTAATTTAGTTTTTATTTCTCTAAGAAAAAAATTTCTTTAGGCACGTTTATTACTGAGGGGTGAAACGTCACGGCCGAGTTTGTGACGCTGAATCGGATTTACTCGGCTCCACAAGATATAATCCACAAGATGTGGTCATAAGCACACATCCATTATTTCATCTTATTAATACCTAGACTTGTAACGGTATAGGTCTAATATTCGGTTATTATTAGGCGTTTGGTTCCGTGGCTGGTGTCAGTCGTCAGCCGTCACCCGCCACAGATTGCCGTTGAAAAACCAAAGCCTTATCGTTCCTTATCGTAAACATACCTTTCTCGCACACACAAAGCCACACTTCCTTATCGTAAACATACCTTTCTCGCTCACACATACTGGATGCTACCTGCTTATGAGTAGAGGCTATTTTTTGTCAATTGTGACTAGCTTTTAGATCCTTTTTTCTAAGTTACTAGTGTAAATAGCGGTAATAGTTTAACGTTCATTTGTTAGCACGGCTTTTTGCGAAGAAATTAAAAAAAAATAAAAAAAAAACGATAAGCGCCTGGCTTTTCATTTTTAGGTAGCGTACAATAACTTTAAAAATGCAAACAATTTTACCATTTATTTTTGTCTAAACCAAAGGTTTTTGTTTATTAGTTTTAGTATCTTCTTACCAAATTTGTTTATAAATGCTAGTAAATTTGATCACCTTTAAAATAAGGTCACTCTTGTATTTGTGGACAACATAAAAAGATTAAAAAAATTAGTTTCAATGAACTCGTAAAAATCATTGAGTATATTGTCAGTTTTAACAAGAATGTTCCTTAATGTAACGCAGAGTTTGTTTATTGTTATCGCTAAGTAGAGAGGGTAGAGAGCTCTTTGCGATCTGATACAGCAAGCCCTCTACCCCCCTGACAGTTACTTATAATTAACTTAATATCTAACTTAATAACTACTGTTTATTAAAATGAACATAGTATCTTAGAACTAAAGAGTATTAAATTTCATAGTGACAGTGGCCGTTTAACATACAAAGGAAGAAAGAAAGAGAAGAGGCGTAATAAAGTATATTATAATAAAACATTGATGTAATTGCTTAGACATATTGTCTTAAAGTAAAAGTTGGAGAACAAAACTTGTGGTTACAGCAGACAGTTAATTATGTTGGCGGTTAATTGCTCATAGATTGATAAGGGGGCGAATATGAGTGATAGTGCTGGGGTTGTTAAATGATTTTAATTTTTCCATGATCAGGTGACAAGTTTAGCAAAAGATTGGGTAGCCAGACGGTTTGATATTATTTCAGATAGTTTAAAAGGTGGGAGTTGAAGACTATTGCAGACTATTTTGTGATTGAGTTGTTAGAGAAAAACACACTTGAATTTCATATAAGTGTGTTTATTCCGTGGTCACATAGTGAAAAGTCAATTTAAATTGTCAAAGCTATTCTAACAGAAAATAAACGTTCCTGTAGAAAAACAACCAGCCAATACATATTAGAACATGTAGTTTACATATGTTCCAACACCACCCCTTAAACTACATGTTCATAGCACAAATGAAACTACTAAGAACTAAGCATATAAAAATCTCTAGTGAAACGCTGGAACCTTTCAATTGATAAAGGCTTTGTTAAGGCATTGGCCAACATGTCGTCAGTACATTTATATTTAATCACTACCTCGCCATTTTCGACAATGTCGCGAATGAAATGGTGCCTAACATCAATGTGCTTAGTTCTTGCGTGAAACATGTGGTTCTCAGACAATTTAATTGCAGATTGATTGTCATTATAAATCATTACTTTGACATCTATCTTCAAACATTCCGACATGAATGCTTTAATAAACAATGCCTCTTTGCATGCATCGGACAGCGCCATATACTCGCTCTCCGTACTGCTCAGGGCAACCGTGCGTTGTTTACGACTCTCCCAAGAAACTAAAGAATTTCCTAACTTAAATATGTAACCAGTGTAGGACCGACGATCGACTACACTAGCCGCCCAGTCTGCATCCACTGACCCTATCACGTTTAATCCACTCTTCTCATACTTGATGCTGTATTCTATCGTACCCTTCAAGTATCGAAGCACGCGCTTCGCAGCCTTCCAGTGAGTTTCCGAGTAACAATCGTTAAACTGACTTAACATAGCTCACAGCATGTGCGATGTCGGGACGCGTACAGACCGCAACATACATTAGGCAACCAATCAAGTTCCTATACTCATATTCTCCAGTTTTTTCAGTTTTTTCAAGTTTCAAACCAACTTCCATCGGTGTCTTGGCAGGTTTACAGTCAGTCATTTTAAACCTTTCCAACACTTTGCTGATATAACCAGACTGATCCAGGATGATTTTTCCATCTTTCCGGCTGATGTGTATTCCCAACACACATTTCGCAGGCCCAAGATCCTTCATAACAAACAGTTTCATCATCTCCTCTTTTACAGCGTTTTTATTAGTTTGATTATTGCTCAATATAAAAATATCATCAACATAAAGGCAAAGAATGACGATTCTGTTGTTATTCGATCTAACGTAGACGCATGGCTCGGATGCCAGCCTCTTGAACTTCAATTTTTTAACAAGCACGTTGTTTATTTTCTCATTCCATGACCTGCTGTCTTGTTTCAATCCGTAAACAGCTTTCAGTAAACGAAACACTTTTCCTTTGCCATTCTCTACTCCAAAGCCTTCAGGTATTTCCATATATACCTCTTCTTTCAAGTCTCCGTTTAGAAAGGCTGTCTTGACATCCATATGGTCCACTTCCATATCATATTGCGCCGCCAGTGCTAAGAGTAATCTTATCGTGGAGTATCTCGTGAGATACTCCACGATAAGATCCCGTCGTGACGGGTGAGAAAGTTTCGAAATAATCTACTCCATATTTTTGTGTGAATCCCTTCGCAACCAGTCGAGCCTTGTACTGTAGGAGCTCTCCATTCAGACCCCTCTTTTTCTTAAATATCCACTTGCACTTAACAGGTTTCTTTCCCTTCGGCAAGTCCACAAGTTCCAAACATTTGTTATCTAAAAAGGACTGATACTCATCTTGCATCGCTCCCTTCCACTGCGCAGACTCAGGACCGTTGAGTGCTTCGCACATTTCAGTTGGTGTTTCCGTGCTGCAACTCACATCGGTGTTGAGTACCGAACAAAATGCATCTTCGAAATCACTCCGTCCTCTCGATTCCTCCGAATCCCAAGATGACAACCCAGGAACGTGTCTTCATCCGAAGTACTGCTTTCTTCATCTTCGGTATTATTCGTGTCCTGGTCCTCGCTCATAGGTTCCGCGACGTCCATGCATTCCGCCGGCTGTACTCCTATATTTTCAGATTCATTATTAATGACCATGTACGGAGTCGGCTCATTAATTACAGGTTGCTGAATTAAGTCCTTGTAGAATTTGTCCTCTACAAACACGACATTGCGTGAAAATATGCATTTCGTAGGATGATCAGGATCTACAAGCCGATATCCTTTTGTATTCTCGCAGTAACCAATAAAAATGTATGGTTTACATTTCGGATCCAGTTTCTTTCGATCCTCTACGACAGAATAAGCAACACAACCAAAAATTCGTAAATGGCTCAAATTTACCTTCGATCCTGACCATTTCTCCTCAGGAGTTGCGCCCAACACAGCCTTGGTTGGCGATCTGTTCTTCAGGTAAATTGCGGTATTCATTGCTTCTGCCCAGTATTTTTGATCCAATCCAGCTTCCTGCATTATACACCTTGCAGCCTCGACAATCGTGCGATTCGCCCTTTCCACGACTGAGTTCTGCTGTGGGCAATGAGGAACTGTCAGTTGGTGTCTGATGCCATGCCGCTTCAGAAATTCATTAAAATTTTTATTTACGAACTCGCCTCCCCGGTCACTCCCCGGTCGCCTCTTTATAGTTTTATTTGTTTGATTCTCGACTAGGGCTTTAAATTCTTTAAACTTACTAAAAACTTCGTCTTTCGTTTTTATAAAATAACAAAAAGTTTTACGTGAAAAATCATCAATAAATAGTAGCATATATCTCGAACCACCGTACGATGTTTGCGGCATAGGCCCGCAAACGTCAGCATGTATCAGCCCTAAGACTTCAGTCGCTCTCGTAAACGATTTCTTTGGAAAAAGTAACTTAGGAGTTTTCCCTTCAATACAAGAAATACATTGTTTAAACTCGGAGTTATTAAAGTCAATGCCGATGGCCATACCTGATTTCAGTAGATTCATGCTCCTTGAATTCAGATGAGCTAGACGTTTATGTCATACATCTTGAGAAATAACACGTCTAGTTCTCACGTTTGCCGCGATATGTTCAGTGAATGCAGATTCAGACGATTTCGGTTTACTATCACGAGTTTTCGAGACGGTTTGTAATTTGTAAAGACCATTCTCACATTTTGCAATAGCAATTAAAATATTTCTAAAATAAATGTTACAAACATTAGAAACAAATACGACTTTAAAACCTTTTGACGTCAAAGCGCTGACAGATATCAAATTACATGACAAGTTTGGAATATTAACTACATTGCAAAGAGTTTTTATACCGTCTTTAACATGCAGTTCGGTACTGCCACGACCCGCACTACAAAGTCTTTCGCCGTTGGCCACTGTAACTTCTAAGCTCGTGTCTGGAACAAAGTCGTAGAGAATGTCCCTACTGTTGCAGAAATGGCTCGATGCACCCGAATCGACGTACCAAAAGTCCTTCTGCACATCCACCGACAGTGCGCCCAGTATGCTTATTCTCTCTTTAGCAACGATTCCCTTCGTCTTCCTGTTCTCTGGACAATTGTTAGAAATATGGCCCAGCCTTTTACAGCGGAAACATTTGACAGGCTTTTTCTCACGTCGTTTCGCCACCAACACAGAACCACTGTTTGTGTCCATTTCGTTAGTCCGGCGCTGATGTTCTTGTAACAATTTTTGTTTTACCAGCTCGCTCGACAATTTCACATTGCAGTTTTCTAGCGCCATTATCAGCGGGTCATAGTCGGATGTGAGCCCACTTAACATTACTACGGCTAGAAATTCGTCGCTCAGCGGAGCTTCAATGTCAGTTAATTGCTGTGCGACATCACATATCTTTGTCAGATATGATTCCATATTGGGATACTCTTGGAGCTTCAACCCAAACAACTGCCGCATTAAACTCAGTCTTCGGCAAAGTCCCCTGTCTTCATAAGCAATTTTAAGACTTATCCACGCCTCCCGTGCGGTAGTTGCATTGCGCACGTGCGTGATAGCCACAGGGTTTATGCTTAGACAAATACGAGCCAGAGCTTTCTGTTGCTTCTTTTTATCGTCGCAAATAGGATTCACGTCGTCATTGCTTTCTACGCACTCCCATAAATCTTCTTGGATCAGAATCATCTTGATCATGAATTTCCAAGATCCGTAGTTCCCCATGCCATTTAATTTTTCAATAGCTGGAACAAAGGCCGCCTCCGAATTGGACGTTGCCATCTTTATTTTGGAATTCGTGCGTACAATACTCACAATATAAAGAATAACGCACACAGTACTCCGCAGACGCTCACTTTTCTTTTAACTGACTGTTACCATACGATCTGCTACCATGTTAGAGAAAAACACACTTGAATTTCATATAAGTGTGTTTATTCCGTGGTCACATAGTGAAAAGTCAATTTAAATTGTCAAAGCTATTCTAACAGAAAATAAACGTTCCTGTAGAAAAACAACCAGCCAATACATATTAGAACATGTAGTTTACATATGTTCCAACATGAGTCGCGGGAGGTCGAACCTTGGACAGTGTTCAAGAAGGTGTTGAATAGTTTGAATGGAAGTTGAGTCGCAGGGGCATTTGTCATCGTCTGTGATCTTGAAGCGGTGTAAGTATTGTTTGGAGTAACAGTGGTTGGTGAGAACTTGGGTGAGGTAAAAGGTGGTGGGGGTATGAGAAAAAAGTGTGGCGAAGTCGGATATAAGGGGGAGTAGCGCCTTGGTGTGCGCGCCCTGGGGTTCACTATTGTATCTGTTTTGCCAGATTTCGTGCATACGTAAGCGGGTGCGGTGTTTGACATAAGAGATAGGGAAGGAGGTGTAAGAAAATGCTTTATGAGAGGTGGCCGCCTTCTTAGCTTCAAGGTCGGCCCTTTCGTTGCCAGTGTTGCCCGAGTGACCTTTAATCCAAGAGAAGGTAACTATATGACCGTGGGAATGTAATAAGTTTAGAGTATTGTGAATTTTGGAAGCGAGGGGATGTCTATTGGAGCGGTTCTCAAGGGCTGAGATGGAGGAAAGGGAGTCGGTGAATATGAAAGAAGATAGAGTTTTGATTGGGAGAAGATATAAGCAGGATTGATAGATGGCGAACAGTTCGGCCTGAAAGACCGAACAGCTGCTGTGGAGTTTGTAGCGGTTAGAATGAATGAGTTTCCTGTTTTTGTAAGCGACGAAGGCGGCACCGACCTCTCCAGTGTCAAGTTTGCTTCCATCTGTGTACACGTGGATAGACTCGGGGTCAAAGTCGTCGAGTTCGGGCACTGTAGATGATTTGGCTAGCTTTATGGAAGTACGGATAGCAGGGTGTGGTAGTAGGTGAGAGGGAGTTGAGGTTTCAAGGGTGATGTCGTGGGGGAGGAGGTCGGTGACTCCTAAAAGACGGGTTTTTTCTCTGGCGTGAGCTTCTAGTATTTTGAGATCTAAGGGCATAAACTGGGCTATGGCTAATGCGGCGGATGTAGATGTGGTCCTGAAGGCGCGAGTGGCCTTCAGGGCAAAGCCGCGCTGAAGGGACCCAAGGACGCGCCGAGCCCATTTGTAACGGGCCACGTGCCCCCAAACCCCGGCGGCGTATGTGACGGTAGGGACTATTACTTGGTTGTAGATAGCCGCCACGTTCTCAGGGTGCGCTCCCCACGTGGGTCGCGTGAAAAGACAAAGTCTATTGAAGAGTTTGGTGCATTTCTTGCTAAGAAATGTAAGTGATTGTGGAAGAGGAGCTTGCGATCTATTATTATGCCCAGGAGTTTAATCTCCTGTACAAGGGGGAGAAGGGTGTCATCCATATATATTTTGGCCTTTCTTGCTGAGTTGGTAAAAGCGATACATTGCGTTTTGTTGGGACCGAATGTGAGCTTAACGCTGCGGCCCCAACGGTGAATTATGGAAAGTGCGTTGTTGGGTTAGGTTAGGTTAGGTTTTTTTTTTTTAAGATTTCTCGCGGAGGGTACACCGCCCCCGCGGGGAGTATATTGTCAGTTAATCACATTATTGTCCTTATTGCTAACGCAGAGTTTGGTTGTGCTTAAAAAATAAACCCCAATGCTGCTTCGAGCTGCGAGCAAGGGGGTTGGTAAGAAAAGAGAACAGAAGGATAGATAGAGTGCATATATGTCGAGAGGGACATATATTCAGAAAGGAAGTGAAGAGAAGGGTTCCTTATTATATAAGGATAGAGGTCGGGTTAGTTCAGGAAGGAAGAGAAAAGAAGACTTAATTAGACTTATAAATTAACTTATTGTATACATTTATTTGTTTAACAGGGTCTGTAAGTTTAGTTTGTTTGACAATGGTCGGTTAGTAAATCTAGGTATGTCTTAAGGCTATCTAGAATCAACTGACATCAGCTTAGTATTTATTTAAGTTGCTTTTGGATCTTAAGCAGAGTACAGCACAATGCAATTAGTGAATATATTACATATGATTGTTGCGTTGGATTTTATATAATGTAAACAGGTCTAGGTATATCTTGAGGCTATCTGACATCAGCTTAGTATTTATTTAGGTTGCTATTGGATCTCAAACAGAATACAGCACAATGCAATTAGTGTATTATATTACATATGATTATTTGAGTTGCTATTGGATCTTAAGCAGAATACAGCCTAATGTAATTTTTAAGTTATATTACATGTTGTTGTTGCGTTGGATTTTATATAATATAAGTAGGTTTAGGTATATTTAAGGCTATCTAGACTTAACTGACATCAGCATAGTATTTATTTAGGTTTCTATTGGATCTTAAACAGAATGCAGCACAATGCAATTAGTGTATTGTATTACATATGATCGTTGCGTTAGATTTTATATAATGTAAACAGGTCCAGGTATATCTTAAGGCTATCTAGAATTAACTGAGGTCAGCTTAATATTTATTTAGGTTGCTATTGAATCTTAAGCAGAGTATAGCACAATGCAGTCAATAATTTACATATAATTATATAATGTTAATAGCTCTAGGTATATCTAAGGTTATCTAGGATTAACTGAAGTTAACTTTGCAATATCTGCAGCCGCAGCCTACAGGGTGCAGTGGAGTGCAGCCGACCGTAGTTAGTGACAAGGGCAGGAACCGTTTGTTGAGTTCATCTGGAAGCGTCCGGACGCATCCGTACTCGGGTGTATTCAGATGAGCCCGTGGCCGGACACATCCAAGCGCACCCGTGGCCCATTATGTTTTAGTTATTGTTCGTAGGGTCAGTTGATTATGTAGATTAGTGTGCAAGGTGCAGCCGGCTACGGCCGGTTGCAGGATCAGCTGGTAATGTAGATTGGTCGTGGAGGGTGCAGGGTGCAGTTGGTTGCTGCTGGTCGAAGGATCAGCTGTTTATGTAAATTGGGGTGGGGGGGGGGTGTAGGGCGCAGCCGGCTGCAGTTAGTCGTAGGATTAGCTATTTATGTAAATTTGTGTGAAAGATGCATCCGGTTGCAGCCGACCGTAGGATCAGCTGATTATGTAAATTAGTGTAGGATCAGCTGTTTATGTCACTGGTCGCGAAATCAGCTGGTTATTCAAATTGGTGAGGTGGGTGCAGCCGGTTGCAACCGATCATCAGCTGATTATGTAAATTAGTGTGGGGTCAGCTGTTTGTGTCACTTGGTCGCGAAATCAGCTGGTTATGCAAATCGGTGTGGTGGGTGCAGTTGGTTGCAACCGATCGTAAGATCAGCTGATTATGTAAATTAGTGTAGGATCAGCTGTTTGTGTTACTGGTCGCGAGATCAGCTGATTATGCAAATTGGTGTGGTAGGTGCAGCCGGTTGCAGTCGATTGTAGGATGAGCTGATTATGTAAATTAGTGTGGGACCAGCTGTTTATGTCACTGATTGCGAGATCAGCTGATTGTGCAAATGGTGTGGTGGGTGCAGTTGGTTGCAACCGACCGTAGGATCAGCTGTTTGTGTCACTGGTCGCGAGATCAGCTGATTATGCAAATTGGTGTGGTAGGTGCAGCCGGTTGCTGGTTGCTATCGATCGTGAGATCAGCTGATTATGTTAATTAGTCTGGAGGGTGGGTGCAGTCGGTTTGCTGGTCGCCGCCGATCGCGAAATCAGCTGATTATGTGAATTAGTGTGGAGGGTGCAGTTGGTTGCAATCGGTCGGAGGATCAGCTGATTATGTAAATTAGTGTCAGTTGATTATGTAAACTAGTGTGGAGTGAGCAGCCGGTTGCAACCAATCGTAGGATCAGCTGATTATGTAAATTGGTTTTGGAGGGTGCAGCCAGCTGCTGGTTGTCACCGGTCGTGAGATCAGCTGTTTATGTAAATTAGTGTGAAGGGTGCAGCCGGTTTGCAGCCGATCGTAGGATCAGCTGATTATGTAAATTGGTGTGGTGGGTGTAGCCTATTGCAACCGATCGTAGGATCAGATGATTATGTAAATTGATGTAGAGGGTGGGTGCAGCCGGTTGCTGGTTGCCGCCGATCGCAAGATCAGCTGATTGTGTAAATTAGTTTGGAGGATTATGTAGATTGTGTGGATTAGTGTGGAGCATGCAGCCGTTTGCCGCCGATTGCCTACATTACGTGGCATTAAATGTTTTTAAACTCCTGTAAATATATTCGATAAGCATGACCGCTGAATTCACCAGGCTATTTTTTTGTGCAACCGCTGTGAAGTCGGAGGGGTCTACTTTGTTCCAGGAACAGTTGGCGAAGAATTGAAGGAGTTTTACAGCAAAGCGCGGGCAAGAGATGAAAAGATGCCAAGGGTCCTGCGGGGTCGATGCATCGCAAGGGCAGGAATCGACGGGTGTGATTTTGAACCTGTGGAGGTAGGCGCGGTTCGCACCATGACCAGTAAGAAATTGTGTAAGAAAAAAGGATGTATCGGATTTAGAAAAAAAGTCTGTGATGTGCTGCAGTGTGGGAAAGATGCTGCGTGTATGGCTGCCTTGTGGGGTCCCCTGGTAGCGCCCCTCCCATTCACTGTTGACTTGAGTGCGGGCTAATCTTTTGACATAGGATAAAGGGAAATGGTGGTAGTCGGGTGTCTTTTTGAAGCCAGCAGCTGCGCCGGCATCCTCGTCGGCCCTCTCATTGCCCGGGATCCCCGCATGACCCTTGACCCAGCAGAAACGAATTACGCCGGTGGGCGCGTGTTGGGTGATTGCTTTGTGTGTGGAATATGAGGGGGCCAGTGCTGCTGCGATGCTGTAATGCTTGTAAGGCAGAGAGAGAGTCGGAACAGATCAGGGCGTCTGAGTAATTATTGGCTACAACCAGCTGACACGCCTTCCAGATAGCGAACAGTTCTGCCTGGAATACGGTGCACGCGCTGTGCAGCTTAAACTTTTGTACGAGTGTAATGGAAAGTGGATTGGTGTTTGCGGGTATAACTACAGCGGCTCCGACAGTGTCATTCTCTCTCTTACTGCCGTCAGTATAAATTTGCACGGTGTTGGGGTGACATATTGTTGCGATCTCGTCCAAATTTGTGGCTACATTGTAAGTCGGGGATATTCGTAAGGCCGGATGTGGTAAGTCAGATATGTTTGCGGGGGACTCCAATAACAAATCCCCTGGTAGATAGTTGGTGGTGCCTTCGAGGCGGGTCCTCTCGGCTTCGGCAACGCGTAGGATTTCTAAGTCGAGTGGTAGGAAAGAAGCCAGCGCCAGGGCTGCGTTGGCCGAAACGGTGCGATAGGCACGAATTGTACGTATGGCGAAGCCCCTTTGCAGCTCAATCAGGCGCTTCTTGTGTATGGTCCTTCTGACCACTTGTCCCCATATACCAGCAGCATAAGTTATCATTGGAGCGATCGCGTATTGATATATGGTATAAATGTTCTTCGGATGAAGGCCCCATGAGGGGCGCACAAAGAGACAAAGTCGCTGGAAAAGTCTCTTAGCTTTGGTCACAATGTGTTGGACGTGGGGTCCAAAGTTGAGACGATTATCAATAATAACCCCCAGAAGCCTAAATTGTCGGGTAAAGGGAATGTGGCAGTGTCTCATACGCAAATAGGCCCTGGCGGATTTGGGTGAGAACGCCAGTGCCTTCGTTTTGCTAGGATTGAACTCTAATTTGACTCCCTCACCCCAGTCGGCGATGTGGTTTAGGGCAGTGGTGGCAGTTTCCTGTAGGGATGAGACATCTTTGCCCGTGACTAGGAGCAGCACATCGTCGGCATACGCTTGGATTCGGCATTCGTTGGGGAGTCTCAACTTTAGGAGCTCGTCCAGTATCAGGTTCCAAAGGGCCGGTCCACATGCAGATCCCTGAACACATCCCCTAGACATGTCTCTACTGACACTGCCCCCGCATAGTCAAGTAACACAGTGCGGTGTTGTAGATAGTTAGCGATTAACTTAAATATGTTAGCTGGGCAGTTGGTATCCCTGAGCCTTTGGAGGATGGAAGGCCACCAAGCCCGGTTAAAAGCGGATTTGATATCGAGAGAGATGGCTACACATAATAATCCGGAGGCGCGACTGTGCTTAATGAATTTTATGGCGTCGTGAAGCGCATGGAGGGAAGAAGTGTGGCGTTTAAAACCATATTGTGCAGGGGAAAGGCAGTCGGTGGTGGCTAAATGATGAGTGAGGCGGTTAACAAAGAGTTTTTCTAATAGTTTGCCAAATACACATATGAGGCCAATAGGGCGATGGGATTTTAGAGACTGAGTGCCATCTACTCCTGGCTTGGGGATGATCTTAATAACTGCCATCTTCCAACTCCTTGGATAGTGGCCCAGACTGAGGCATCTGTTGTATATATCGGTGAAGAATTCGGGAAAGCACTCGGTGGCAGTTAAGCAGATGTCCGCTGTGAGTCCGTCAAGACCGGGAGATTTCTTGGCAGACATGCTTCGGAGAGCTTCCAGTATCTCTCCAGTGGTGAAGGGAAGGTCGTTACCAGTGGGAGGGGTGTCACCAAGTTTGGCTCGCATGGCCGCTTGGGCAGGGGAGTCGCACTCAGGCGGGTCGTCCGGGAAAAAGTGCTCGAGGAGTGAATTTGCAGTTTCTTTGGCGTCAGAAGTATAGTTGTTCTGGGAGGGAAGGGTCGCTGGGGGTCTCCTAGGTAGTCCATCAGAGTGTATGAGCGGGTTTGTTATGGTCCATACGCTGTCCGGAGTTTGATCTTCGCAGAATTTCCTGAAGTGGGTGGTGGATTCCTTCCAGATTAATTCTTTGTAATGTTCCTTGGCTTTCCTGAATTTGGTCGTGAGGGGGTAAGTTAGCTCAGGGGGGAAGTTGTTCACTCTGGCTGCGAGTATTTGACGGCGTAAGGTGGCTAAGGCACTTTTTTCCCTATCAAGTTGAGGGGTCCAGAATGGGGCGCGGTATGAGTGGGAGCCGCGACCGGTGCCCCGGCGCGGAAGGGTCTCGCAAGATTGATTGATTGCCGCTGTGAGTTTAAGTATTAGTGCGTCGAGATCAAAGGCTGACAATTCATTGATGTTTGTTGTGGTAAGGTTCCACTCGTGAAAGATGGAAGTTAAGGCATCCTTGAAGCCAGCCCAATTGCACTTTCGATCAGTAGAGTAGCGAAAGGTTGACTGGGTTGGTACTGAGTTGCCGGGGGGTGCGCTAGAATGGACTTTGAATCTAATGGCGAGATGTTCAGATGATGCGACTGCATTCAGGTCTGTGCTCCATGCAGTCACACGGGAGGCGATTTTATCGGAGGCGAAGGTGAGATCTATGCTGCTGGTTTTGAATTGGCCGTGGGTGATTGTTTGGAAGGTGGGTTCCCCAGAGTTAATGCACAGAAAGGCTCTCGCGTTCATGAATGCGTGTACGATGCCACCCCTAGTGTTATTGCTCCCGCGGTAATTCCATGTGGGATGCCATCTGTTGAAGTCCCCCGCAATAATGCAGTTCAAGTTGTTGACACCGTCCGGAAAGGCCGCCAGGGCATCCAAAGTGGGAGTGGGGTCGGTCCGGGGAGGGAGATAGACGGACGCAATAAACAGCGAGCGGTTGCCGAGGGTGAGCCTGACTATTGCCAGATCGGACGTGGAGTGCTGGGACATAAGTATCGCCTTGGTGCTGGTGGCGAATTGTTTCTTGATATAAATGGCAGCTCTGACGCGATCGTTGTGGCCAAGAGCCTGGAAGACTGCGGCAGTAGGCGTGCCCCTGGCGACGCTGCTACTTCCTACATATGGTTCGAAGATAATGGCGACTTTGAGAGCCGGATCATTAAAGGTGGTACATAATTCGTGGAAGGACACTATAGATTTATCCAGGTTGCATTGAAGTCAAAATCGGAGTTAGTACGGTTCCTGCCCATAGTCAATTTTGTCTGTGATTTTTTTATACATGGATCTGTATCTGGGCAACTTTGACTGAATACGGAATGTTTAGTGTCATTATTGGTCTTAAATCTGCATTGTGTGTCACGCAGTTTCCACAGATGGGTGGCGCCGTCGAAACCGGGCATGAGGCTAGCTCGTGGTCGTGTTGTCCACAGTGTGCGCATAGGCTACTGCCAGAACAGCGCGCCTGTGTGTGTTGGCAGCGTCTGCATTGCATAAAAGGAGAGAAGTCTTGCACATGGACTCTCTGGAAGTCGATTCGCAGCCTGCCCAGGGAGATAATGATTCGCCATGCTTTGGGTGAAGTGGAAATTACTGCATTATATAGGTTCGGGTTGCGATTGTTGCGAATGAAACGGGGCTTGATGTCTTCATTGGTTAGATCGGCTAATTCTACGTTTTGTTCCATGATGTTATTGATTAAGTCGTCACTGTGGACGTCTTTAGAGATGCCTTTGATGATTATCATTGGCCGGATTTTTCTTTCCGTTTCGGCCGAAATGCCCAAGGATGGGGGGGGGGGGGGGGGGGGCGGAGTTGATTCGATTTATGGCATCATTTAAATTATCTTGATTTTCAAATTCTACTCGAGTTTTCCCGTTGGAGAGTTTGGTGAGCTTGGAGGCCGTATACTTGGTATCTTTGAAGTTGATTATTTTCCTGAGGGCCTTTACGGCTTCTTCCCTAGGAGCGCCCTTTCCTCCGCAAGTTAAAATAAGTGCTGGTTTAGAAGAAGCGTGAGCGGGGTTGTTAGTGTATCTCATCGGTTCAGCGGCGTTTCTTGATACCGCTTGGGCGTATGATAATGTTTCGTTGGCAATTGCTCTCGTTGATTTATTTCTATTTAATTCCGAACGAACCGCTCGCGCGACTACTCGTTCCATCATAGTGGAGAGGTCCTCCATTGTGTTGGGGTGTTGCGGTGGAGTGTCAGGATTGCACTCGCTATTTGGTGGCTTGCGGGTTTCTTTTATGTATAATTCAGAGAGCAAATCCTGAGCTAATACGAGATGGTCCAGTGTTCTCTCCTTCATCTCCTTAGTGACACTCCTTTTGGAGGTGAGTATGTTGGGAATTTCGGCCATGAGATTGTATATTCTGGTGTATAGCGTAGCATAAGGTGACTCGTCAAAATTAGGTGTCAAAGGAGTTGCACGGGTTTTGGATGTCTTCTGGCTCGAACTCGTTTTGGTTTGGGTTCTGGGTTCTGGGCCGTCACAAATTGGCGAGTTTGAGTTCGAATCCAACCATTGTAATGTAACCATGAGGGCGTGTCCGACGGCAATGAGCCAGCCGGTGGGACTTCCTTGGCAGCCGTGCAAGAGGACTCCTGGTTGCCCTCAGGTCGGCGAGGTGGGGAGTGTGTGATGGGCATTTTCGGAGTCAAGCCGCTCAATCGGCTTGAGTTCTATATTGAGTACAGTACGGAGCTCACTCACCAAGCGCAGTCCAGTGTAGTTCAAAGAGTGGACGAGCACTGCTATTGGTCAGCCGCAGCCTCAGCCGGCTGCAGCGGCAGCACTCTGCAGCAGCGCTGCAGCCGCGACTTAGAGTTCGAGGCCCAAGATGCAGTTGATGGCGGTCGGTTGTAACATTTTAGACACGATTGGATAATTTTTAGCACACCGTAATCAGTACACCGCAATCACACAAAAGTAGCGCATCACAGTCACTAAACATGGGGTTCTATTGCAAGTAAGGGGGAAATACCTTGTAGCCTCTTGTAGTGGTTTAAAGCCGTAGCGGGGTGATAAAGTCCAAGGGTGCAGCTGGTCGTAGTACTCCGCACAGCGTCCGCAGAGTACACCACAATCACTTAAGCACAGCACAGCACGGTCACAAATTACTGAATTAGTACTTTGCAGTCATAACACAGGGATGCAATCCGAAGGTGCAGCCGGTTACAGCATTTGCAGCACCTGACAGCTGATTCCCAGGGTGCAGCCGGCTAACGGCTGACTTCTAGGTTGCAGTCGGCTGTGGGTGACGAAAGGTCAAAGTGCAGCGGGTTGCAGCCGGCCAACAGCTGACTTCTAGGTTGCAGTCGGCTGTGGGTGACGAGAGGTCAAGGTGCAGCGGGCCGCAGCCGGCGGCTGCACTTGCAGCATCTAACAGCTGATTTCAGGTTGCAGCCGGCTGTAGTTAAGTGGCTGATGAAAACACTATTTCTTGACTTGAGGAGCGGCCGAGTACGCCCGATCGCAGCCAATTACCGCTGGCTGCAGCAAGCCGCAGCGCGCCTCAACCGCAACCTATCGAAGAAACCGAAGAGCGCAACCGGTTGCAGCAATCTGAGGCTATTTGTAGCGTTTTGCATCTGGATGCAACCGCCTGATGAGAATTCCTTATATTCGTTGATTATGATGCGCGGAGCGCCGCTTGCGCGCGTGTGTTCGCCACGGAGGCTGGTACGTGACTGGTTAGGTTAGGTTAGGTTAGGTTAGGTTAGGTTAGGTTAGGTTAGGTTAGGTTGCTTTCGGAGAGCACGGTCCACTGTTGATGCTCTGGTAGCTACCTGCACGGCGATAGATCGTGCCCGGAGTGGAACTTGGCGCACGCGTAAATTCTGCGCCGTCATTACTCTAGATGTGAAGAACGCATTTAATTCTGCAAGGTGGAGCTATATTTTGGCAGAACTTCTAGCCAGGAAAATTGAACCATACCTGGTCCGACTTATAGCATCTTACCTGGAAGATAGGTTCATTGAATTCGAGCACCGTCAAGGGACTGAACTCGCAGAGATTAGACGTGGTGTCCCACAGGGATCCGTGCTAGCATCACTGCTATGGAACATCATGTACGATGGAGTCTTAAAAATGAACCTTCCTCTAGGTACGAGTGTCATCGGTTTCGCGGATGACTTAACACTGATTGTATCCGCGAAACACGAAGAGGGGGTTATGGCCAGGGGAAACTTAGCAGTGAGACTAATCGGGGAGTGGATGACCGAACGAGGGTTAATGCTTGTACCCGAAAAAACTGAAGCAATGGTGGTGACAGGTCGAAGAAAGCACATACCGATGCACTTCACAGTGCAGGGACAGAGGATAAATCCTACTAGTACAGTGAGGTGCCTGGGGGTGCTCCTCGACAAATCTATGACATTTCTACCGCACATCCGGGCTGCAGCGAACAAGGCATCAGCTCGATGCCAAGCGCTAGGGCGACTAATGCCACGTATAGACGGTCCCAAAACTGTAAAAAGGAAACTGCTTGCAGGAGTAGTGAAATCCATCTTGTGCTACGCTTCGCCCGTATGGAATCCGGGGTTAAAATATGCCAAAGCAAGGGCCCAGCTAGAAAGCTGCTACAGGCTCGCTGCAGTGCGTGTCGCTTGCCTATACAAAACGGTCTCATATGACGCCTCTATGGCCATCGCGGGTATAATACCGATTGAGATGATAATTAAAGAGACAGACCGTATATTTAAGGCCACAAAGCGCACCGGCGAAATAAAAGCGGCAATTAAGCGACGAACTCTTGCAGAATGGCAACAACAATGGAGTGAACCCGGCAAGGGAAGCTGGACCAGGAAAATCTTGCCCGATGTAAAAATCTGGCATCAAAGAAAGTTTGGATCCCTAAACTATTACCTGTCGCAGTGTCTTTCAGGCCACGGCACTTTTAATTCCTTCCGGAAAAGGATTGGCAAATCGCATACGGATACGTGCTGGTTTTGCCCAGATGTGGATACGGCAGAGCACACTCTTTTTGTCTGCCCTAGATTCTCTCCGGAAAGAGCGGAACTGGAAAGGGACCTGAAAGTGGGCATAAACAAGTGGAACATGATCGAGGTTTTTTTTTTTTAGTCCGTGAGAGTCGGGCATACGTCCATACTGGATTTTCCCCTCCTCCAAAAAAAAAAAAAAAAAAAAAACAAAAAAAAAGGTTAAGTTAGGTTAGGTTAGGTTTTTTTTTTTTTTTTTTTTTTTTTTTAACAGATCCCTCCAGCGTCATGCTGAAGCCTATAAAATATAAAAATAAAATATTATGATTACAATTACAAACATTCTTTAAATCTTATTTCTATTTATTATTTTAATACAACCCGTTAAAAACTCACTTTCTTTATTCGTCATTATTTCACTAATATTTTCTTTAGTAATTTTTATTCCTAACCTAATCTCTATGTCAATTCTGTCCACCTCCGAAGAGGGGCAGTCCAGTATTAGGTGCGGGACCGTCTCATTTTTCGATGGGTCACAGATGCACGATGGGCTCTCTTTGCACTTGAACCTATGCAAGTACTCTGAGAACCCACCGTGCCCCGTAAACAGTTGCGTCGAAAGGCGATCGGGTTCCATTGACCTTATAACTTTGTAAGCTGTTTTAGCATTTGGGAAAAACAGTTTAGTTATCCCTCCGGTGTCGCTTTGTTTGTACCTTCGGTCCCATTCCTCAAGCGATCGCATGCGAATGCTTCGCCTGACGAATGAGACCGGGCACAGGTCGTAATTAGGCTTCGTTTTCGATTTCAGAGCTGCCTCCCTAGCCAGGTGATCCGCTCGCTCGTTTCCCTCTAGCCCCGCGTGTGCTTTTATCCAAAATAATTTGATAATTTTATTCATCCTAAAAGCTTTTCTAATGTTATTTCTAGCCTCGGTAGCTAGAGGGTGTAAACAAGCGTTCGCCGCGATGGTCTGAAGGGCGGCCATCGAATCACTGTAGATTGCAGAGGTGGTTTCGCTTCGTTTGAGGATCACCCCAGTCGCCTTGCACACCGCCAGAAGCTCGGCCTGATAGACGGTGCAATAGGACGGCAGACTAAGCTTGACGGCCGATGTTTCGGCCCCGCCATTCCATATGGATAGCGCAGCCCCAACCCGGCCGTCAATCTTGCTGCCGTCCGTATAGATGCGAAGATGGTAGTCGCTATTCTCTTTTAATTGTTCCTCGTCTATAGGTTAGGTTAGGTTAGGTTAGGTTAGGTTAGGTTAGGTTAGGTTAGGTTAGGTTAGGTTAGGTTAGGTTAGGTTAGGTTAGGTTAGTTAGTAGCTCTTCCGCGACGACAACATGAGGTGGAGCCCGTCTCGGGCTGCCGCGATTGTTGAGGAAATGTCAGGGGGACACCCCTATGGGCCGCCCACCCATAATGTCGTATGAGATGAGCGGCCACACGAGCGGGGGTCGTTCGGGGGATGAAGGTGGAAGCGGCCTCCGACTCCGCGGATGGTTGTGCCGCGGAGAAGAGGTAAAGGGTTGATTCAATTACGAATCCCCTCGCTGACTGCTCGCTGCGACGGATAAGATGATCACGGGCGGCTGGTGCCGCTTCGCTCGGGGGCGGTGGACGTGGGGAGGTGCGCCGCCCGCACAACACCGGGCAGTGAGGTGTGGTGGCCTGCAGATGTTCCAGCGGGTCACCACAGGAGGAGTTACACGGCATGCCGTGATGGATGCGGGTCCGCAAGGACATGGCGGTGCGTGGGGCCCGGGGATAAGGCCTCGCTGTGACTCCGGGTCTCACGATCACTGCCGATGGTGGAACATGGAGGCGGTTTTAGTGGAGTAGGACCGGCGGGGCGATACGTTCCGTCGGGTGAGTCCCACACACCCCCTCGTCGACCGTCCCCGTCGACGAGGGATAGTGCGTAAATGCATTTCCCCTCCTAAAAAAAAAAAAAAAAAAAAAAAAAAAAAAAAAAAAAAAAAAAAAAAAAAAAAAAAAAGGTTCCCCCCCTAGGTGGGTGCTCAGTCCCAAGCGCACCTACAGCCCCTTGGGAAAGGGCTGTAGGTATCCTTCCCAACCTTTTTATATGGAAATGTCAGGACAAGATTTGGATTTGTCCAGCGATCCCGCTGACGCCGGGCGCTCGGAGCTGACTCGGGCTCCGAGTGTGAAATATACTACGAGTGGCTCATGCGCTCCGTCTGGCCAACGGCGCCAAGGGATATCCGGGTCCCTTGGTGTGAAATGTGCTACCGAGGAGTCAGTGGGAGGGCGCACGCGTGCGCGAGAGAAGGCGGGGCCGACGCGCGACCCCGCCGATGGTGGGGACAGCGGGGCACTCTGCCCCGTTGTTGTGCTCCACCGTTTGGCGTCGCCGTTGGCGTTGCCAAGAGATGGGAGTCCTGCGGAGGACAGAGTCGTAACTGATTACGATTCCTGTCATTCTGCGGACTCGGCCTGTAAGGCCAAAGATACGTCGTTCCGACAGGACGGGTCAATGCACGACTCCTCGTCTGGCAGCGTGCGGACTGACCGCACTGTTCAAGGCCAGAGGAAACGCTTTCTCAAGAGGCACGCCATTGACCAAGCATCAACGGAGGAGGATGACGCTCCCACCCCGGCTAAAGGAAAGACTCCCGCCTCAGGCCGGAGGGGCCGGGGAAAGCGGCCCACCACCGGTCAACAGGTCGGTCTCGCCAACGCGAAGGCCGACCTTGTTAGTACCGAAAGGGCAGAATTTGAATTACAGGCGGAACGGGAGATGCTCGCTTCTTTCTTTGAGGCTAGAGCGACCCGCTCCCGCCTGGTTATTCCAGGAGAAGAAGGTGACGACACTGTGACGTCCTCGCGACTATTGGAGCGAGTGAAGTCCAGCTTGTCGGTCATCGATGAAGTCGCGGCCAAGTCGAGTAATCTCAAGGGGACCTTTGTTAAGGCCCTCAGGGATTCCTTGACTGCGATCTGGGAGGATGTGTTGTCCCTCGCGTCCCTGCGCGCTACCGAGGAGACAAAGGCGCTGCAGCGTGTAAACGCCAAGCAGGGGGCGGAAATTGCCGAACTTCGGAAGGAGCTTGCAGAGGTGAAAGCCTCTATAGCATCAAAGCAGGCTCCTGCCGATGCCTCTGAGGGGGTGCTCACCGTAGGGCTTCTAAAGGACCTTGAGGCACGAATAATGTCTCAGGTCCTGGACAGACTTCACGCGCGACCCGATGAAGTCGAGTCGTGCCTGAAGCCGAAACCACGACCGGGCCCTGTGGTTGCAGCCCGGAAGGAGCTGGCACCGCCACCGGCAATAAAGAAGGCATCCCGTCCCTCGGGCCTACCGCCCATGCCCGCAACCAGCGGACAAAATGCGAAGGTGCCCGCCGGGAACGCATCGGCACTCTCTAAGAGTGCCCGACGCAGGAAGGCGAGGCGGGGTCGCGAGGCGACAACAGAAAGGTCTGTCCGTCGCGAACCGCGTCCACTCCCTCCCGCCCCCACCTCTATGGATAAACCATGGAGCCTGGTGGCTAGGGGGGGTAAACATAAGGAGCGACCTCCGGCTTCTAAACAGAAGAGTCGGGCACAACTGCCCGCCCCTCGGAAGGCTAGACCTCCCAAGACGGCGGCCGTTGTAGTCACGCTGCAGCCAGGGGCTGCGGAAAAGGGGGTGACATATCGCTTGGTGATCGAGGAGGCCAAGAAGAGAGTGGACATTGCGGCAATGGGCATCGATTCCGTCCATTTTCGCCGTGCGGTAACGGGCGCCGTTATTATGGAGGTCTCCGGCACCGACAACAACGGCAGGGCAGATTCTCTGGCCGCCAAACTCAGAGAAGTGCTGAGTGCGGAGTCGGTCCGTATCTCGCGGCCTTTTAAGGCCACCGAGATCCTGGTATCGGGTTTGGACGACTCCGTCACTTCGGATGAAGTGGCGGCGGCCATCGCGAAGCTGGGGGAATGCCCACAGGACACTGTGAAAGTGGGAGTGATCCGTAACTCGTGCTACGGTATGGGTTCGGTCTGGGCGAGCTGCCCTGTGGCAGCCGCCAAGAAGGTTACAGAAGGGAAACTGCTGGTCGGGTGGACGGCGGCACGTGTTAAGGTGCTGCCGCCTCGCGAGCTGCGCTGTTTCCGGTGCCTGATCACAGGGCACGTCAGGGAACAGTGCACCGCGGCCGTTGACCGGAGCCAGCAATGCTACAAGTGCGGAGAAACTGGTCATCGCGCATCCGAGTGCCGGGCTGACGCTCGCTGCCCTCTTTGTGCCGAGACCAACAAAGCATCCAATCATCGCTTGGGGAGCAAACAATGTTCGGCCCCCAAGCCCAAGATGAACAGACGAAGGCCTATGGTTCCTGTGGTTCCGACCCAGGATTCCACGACCTGCCCACCGGACGGGAACGCTGAGGCACTTATGGACATACAAACAGTATGTCCATAAGATGCCTGCAAGCGAATATCAACCACTGCGCCCGTGCCCAGGACTTGCTAGTCCAGACGCTGGCGCAGTGGAGGATACAGGTGGCGGTCGTCGCGGAGCCGTATCTGGTTGCCCCTAGGGACAATTGGGTCGGTGACCTCGACGGCCTAGTCGCCATTATTTTGACTACGGGGGAGGGGGTCCCGGCCGTCGGGAGAACATTTAGGGGTCGCGGCCACGTCGCGGTCTTGTACGACGGCATAATGTTCGTTGGTGTCTATTTCTCGCCAAATCGGTCGCTCTCGGACTTCGAGGGCTTTTTGGCGGAAATGGACACCCTCCTGGACTGGTGTCGTCCGCATCGGGTGCTCCTGGCCGGGGACCTGAATGCGAAGTCGACGGTGTGGGGCTCCTCTCTCACGGATGCGAGGGGCGAAACTCTGGAGGAGTGGCTCTCCACCCATAATCTGGAGGTGCTGAACAGGGGCACGTCGAACACGTGTGTGCGACAACAGGGCGGCTCAGTCGTGGACGTTTCGTTTGCGTCTCCCGCCCTGGCCCGCCGTGTTCGAGGCTGGGTAGTCGAGGAGGGGGTCGAGACCCTATCGGATCACCGGTATATCCGTTTTTCCGTCTCCCCTCACTCGACGGACCCGAACAGCCCGAGACGTGCTCCCTCAGAGATCGGCCCAAGATGGGCTCTCAAACGGATGGAGAGAGACACCCTAATAGAGGCGTCCCTCGTAGAAAGCTGGGCGGAGATACCGGAGAGACCGGATGCGTCTCTGGAGGCACAGTGGTTCCGCGAGGCCATGACACACGTCTGTGACGTGTCCATGCCTCGCGCGAGAACGTTGCCGCCCCGTCGACAGGTGTACTGGTGGTCGCCGGAGCTCGACTGTCTCCGAGCGGCTTGCGTTGCGGCGCGACGCCGGTACACCCGTTCTCGTCGACGTCACAGGGACGAAAACACAGTGCAGAGACTTTTCGCCGCCTTCCAAGGGGCCAAGAAGGCTTTGAGAGTAGAGATTGGTGCGGCCAAGGAGCGCGCCTGGCAGGAGCTGGTGGACTCGCTCGAGCGGGACCCATGGGGCAGGCCGTATAAGCTCGTCATGAGCAAGCTTCGACCTTGGGCCCCCCCGCTAACATCAACGATGGAGGCGGGTACGCTCGCGAGAGTAGTGGAGGCTCTGTTCCCTGCCAGGGCGGAGGGCGATGCTCCGATCTCGCTTGCTAGCGCAAGCGCGACGCAGTCGATCTCTTCTGAAGACCCCCCTGAGGTGTCCGAGGGAGAGTTGGACAGGGCGATCCTTCGTCTGCAAGCGAAGAGCACCGCGCCTGGTCCCGACGGCATCCCGGGGAAGGCTTGGGTCTTGGCCCTAAAGGAAGGCGGCTTGGACAGGAGATTCCGTACTCTCCTCACCACCTGTGTCAGGAATGGCCTATTTCCCAACCAGTGGAAGGAAGGCAAGCTGGTCCTCATCCGGAAGTCCGGGCGACCGGTGGACTCCCCATCGGGTTACCGCCCAATAGTGCTGCTGAGTGAGGCCGCGAAGTTATTTGAGCGGATCATAGCTGAACGCCTTACTCGGCACCTAGAGGAGACGGGGCCGAACGTGGCGGATGTCCAGTTCGGCTTTCGGCGGGGCAGGTCCACCATGGACGCCATCGCACGGGTGAGGAAACTTGTGGCGGAAGAAGTTGGGAAAGGCGGGGTTGCCTTGGCGGTGTCCTTAGACATCTCCAACGCCTTTAACACGCTCCCTCATAGGGTCATTTCGGAGGCCATGGGGTACCACGCCTTCCCGGAGTACTTGCGTCGACTCGTCGACGACTATCTCACGGGTCGGTCGGTCGTGTACCCCACGAGCGTTGGAGTATGTCGACGGGACGTGTCGTGCGGTGTCCCGCAGGGGTCGGTTCTCGGGCCGCTCCTGTGGAACATCGGCTACGACTGGGTGCTGCGGGGCGTTACCCTGCACGGGGTCGACGTCACGTGTTACGCGGACGACACACTCGTGACCGCCCGCGGTAGCACGTTCCGAGACGCGGCCCTGTTGGCAACCGCCGGAGTCGCACAGGTGGTGGGGCGCATACGGCGCCTGGGCCTGACGGTGGCCCTTGAAAAGTCCGAAGCAATATGCTTCCACGGACCTCGCAAGGCGCCACCGCCAGACGCCCACATTATTGTTAGCGGAGTGTCCATCGGCATCGGGAAGACGTTGAAATATCTCGGCGTCGTTCTCGATAGCCGGTGGAAGTTCACGGATCATTTCAGGAGCTTAGCTCCTAAACTGGTGAAGGCAACATTTGCCCTAAGCCGGTTAATGCCCAACCTGGGTGGGCCAAGTGGAGGGTGCCGCCGCCTCTTCGCGGGCGTGGTGCGCTCGATGGCCCTGTATGGAGCGCCCATATGGGTCGACTCCTTGTCTGCCCATAACTTGACCCTGCTGCGCCGTCCGCAGCGGGTCATGGCGACCAGGGTCATTAGAGCGTATCGCACCACCTCGTGGAGAGCGGCATGCGCAATTGCGGGAACGCTTCCCTGGGAGTTGGATGCCGAGGTTCTTGCGGCGGTTTACTGCCAAACCGCGGACGCAAGAGCTCGTGGCGTGAGTCCACTCCCGGAGGAAGTGTCACGCTGGAGACGAGAGGCCCAAGACGAGGCAATTGAGAGATGGCGCGACCAGCTGTCGCAGCCGGGGTGGGGTCAACGCACCACGTCTGCGATTGCGCCGGTGCTGACTGAGTGGGTGAGCAGGCGGGCCGGGTCGCTCTCCTTCCGACTTGTGCAGGTGCTTACGGGGCATGGTTGCTTCGGAAGGTACCTGTGCAACGTCGCGAGGAGGGAGCGAACCACCGTCTGTCACGAATGTGGTGCGCCGGATGACACGGCGGATCATATGCTGGCGGAATGTCCAGGTTGGGATCAGGAGAGGACGGCTCTGACGGCAGTCGTGGGACAGGACTTGTCCTTACCCGCTGTCGTCAGAGCGATGATCAGTAGCCCTGACGGCTGGAGTGCCGTCAAGGCCTTTTGTGAAGCGGCCCTGAGTGGGAAAGAAGCCAGAGAGCGGTCCCGTGAAGAGGACCCCCTGGCGGACCCACTCAGGCGCCGAAGGGTAGGCCGACGTCGTCGGGCATACACCGCGGCGCACGTCACATAATGATTGCCGGGCGTCAGTAGAGGACAACTGACGCCCGGATTACATTAGTGAGGTGTGGCGGCTCATTGATGTTCCGTGAGTCGCCACCGGAAGCAGCAAACAAAGATGACGGGTCCGCGAGGACGTAGCGGTGAGTGGGGCCTGGGGATAAGGCCCTGCTGTGATCCCGGGTTCCATAACCACTGCTGATGGAGGAACATGGAGGGGTTTTAGTGGGTAGGACCGGCGGTTTAGCCCATTCCGCCGGGTGAGTCCCACACACCCCCTCGTCGGCTGTCCTCGTCGACGAGGGATAGTGCGTAAATGCATTTCCCCTCCTACAAAAAAAAAAAAAAAAAAAAAAAAAAAAAAAAAAAAAAAAAAAAAAAAAAGTTTCCGTCCCCCTCTAGGTGTGCTAAGACCTTGTCGTGGTGAGGGGGCTTAACCCATTGGCAATCCGATCGATTTAGGGTTAGGTTAGGTTAGGTGATGGCTAGGGTGGATAGGGTGTGTAGGTAGGGGCCACCACCGATGCGGGCCTAGGTGATCGGATTGCCAATGGGGAACTAAGAAAGCACACAACAGCGGGTCCGGTGTGTGCTTTAGTGCACAGCCGGACCCAGTTCTGACTGCCCCGCTGCACAATCTCGTAACTCCCTTCGGGGAGCCGAGGGTCCTGCCTATTGGCCGGACCGCGAGGAAGAAAACCTCTATAAAAAATCACCCTGGTGGGCGAAGCCGTGGCTTCTTATTGGAGAAGTCCGGAGCTGTCGCCCAGGGGAAGGCGCGCTCGGCGCAAACGCACCAGCGCTTTTGGAGGGGCCCAGAGATGGGCCAGCGGAGCTTCGGCTCGTGGTTTGGTGGACCTGCAAGGTCCACGGGCGCGGCGCGTGACCTAGGTCACCATCGGGCAACCCGTAACCTCGCGATCTGCGAGGCCGGGGGCCCGGCGCACTGAGCGTCGGACCGCGTGGAAGAAAACCACTATAAAAAATTACCCCAAACCCAAGGTTTGCGTGCCGAGGGGTTGCATGGCTGGGGGGTGCTCAGTCCCAAGCGCACCTACAGCCCCCTGGGAAAGGGCTGTAGGTATCCTTCCCAACCTTTTTATATGGAAATGTCAGGACAAGAATTGGATTTGTCCAGCGATCCCGCTGACGCCGTGCGCTCGGAGCTGACTCGGGCTCCGAGTGTGAAATATGCTACGAGTGGCTCATGCGCTCCGTCTGGCCAACGGCGCCAAGGGATATCCGGGTCCCTTGGTGTGAAATGTGCTACCGAGGAGTCAGTGGGAGGGCGCACGCGTGCGCGAGAGAAGGCGGGGCCGACGCGCGACCCCGCCGATGGTGGGGACAGCGGGGCACTCTGCCCCGTTGTTGTGCTCCACCGGTTGGCGTCGCCGTTGGCGTTGCCAAGAGATGGGAGTCCTGCGGAGGACAGAGTCGTAACTGATTACGATTCCTGTCATTCTGCGGACTCGGCCTGTAAGGCCAAAGATACGTCGCTCCGACAGGACGGGTCAATGCACGACTCCTCGTCTGGCAGCGTGCGGACTGACCGCACTGTTCAAGGCCAGAGGAAACGCTTTCTCAAGAGGCATGCCATTGACCAAGCATCAACGGAGGAGGATGACGCTCCCACCCCGGCTAAAGGAAAGACTCCCGCCTCAGGCCGGAGGGGCCGGGGAAAGCGGCCCACCACCGGTCTACAGGTCGGTCTCGCCAACGCGAAGGCCGACCTTGTTAGTACCGAAAGGGCAGAATTTGAATTACAGGCGGAACGGGAGATGCTCGCTTCTTTCTTTGAGGCTAGAGCGACCCGCTCCCGCCTGGTTATTCCAGGAGAAGAAGGTGACGACACTGTGACGTCCTCGCGACTATTGGAGCGAGTGAAGTCCAGCTTGTCGGTCATCGATGAAGTCGCGGCCAAGTCGAGTAATCTCAAGGGGACCTTTGTTAAGGCCCTCAGGGATTCCTTGACTGCGATCTGGGAGGATGTGTTGTCCCTCGCGTCCCTGCGCGCTACCGAGGAGACAAAGGCACTGCAGCGTGTAAACGCCAAGCAGGGGGCGGAAATTGCCGAACTTCGGAAGGAGCTTGCAGAGGTGAAAGCCTCTATAGCATCAAAGCAGGCTCCTGCCGATGCCTCTGAGGAGGTGCTCACCGTAGGGCTTCTAAAGGACCTTGAGGCACGAATAATGTCTCAGGTCCTGGACAGACTTCACGCGCGACCAGACGAAGTCGAGTCGTGCCTGAAGCCGAAACCACGTCCGGGCCCTGTAGTTGCAGCCCTGAAGGAGCTGGCACCGCCACCGGCAATAAAGAAGGCATCCCGTCCCTCGGGCCTACCGCCCATGCCCGCGACCAGCGGACAAAATGCGAAGGTGCCCGCCGGGAACGCATCGGCACTCTCTAAGAGTGCCCGACGCAGAAGGGCGAGGCGGGGTCGCGAGGCGACAACAGAAAGGTCTGTCCGTCGCGAACCGCGTCCACTCCCTCCCGCCCCCACCTCTATGGATAAACCGTGGAGCCTGGTGGCTAGGGGGGGTAAACATAAGGAGCGACCTCCGGCTTCTAAACAGAAGAGTCGGGCACAACCGCCCGCCCCTCGGAAGGCTAGACCTCCCAAGACGGCGGCCGTTGTAGTCACGCTGCAGCCAGGGGCTGCGGAAAAGGGGGTGACATATCGCTTGGTGATCGAGGAGGCCAAGAAGAGAGTGGACATTGCGGCAATGGGCATCGATTCCGTCCATTTTCGCCGTGCGGTAACGGGCGCCGTTATTATGGAGGTCTCCGGCACCGACAACAACGGCAGGGCAGACTCTCTGGCCGCCAAACTCAGAGAAGTGCTGAGTGCGGAGTCGGTCCGTATCTCGCGGCCTTTCAAGGCCACCGAGATCCTGGTATCGGGTTTGGACGACTCCGTCACTTCGGATGAAGTGGCGGCGGCCATCGCGAAGCTGGGGGAATGCCCACAGGACACTGTGAAAGTGGGAGTGATCCGTAACTCATACTACGGTATGGGTTCGGTCTGGGCGAGCTGCCCTGTGGCAGCTCGCCCAGGGCTGGTGTATGCACGATGTATGGAAGAGGGGACTTTCCCTGACGTATGGAAGAGTGGGAGGCTTATCGTGTTGCCCAAGGGCAATGATAAGCCTCTCACAGATCCGAAAGCGTACCGTCCGGTGACTCTTCTCCCGGTGTTGGGGAAAATTTTAGAGCGGGCCATCTTGGCGCGTCTTTCGCGGATTATCTCCGGCCTGTCGGAGTGGCAGCACGGCTTCTCTCCGGGTCGTTCTACCACCACTGCTCTGCGAGCCATACTGGACGTCGGGGGGGATGCTAAGTACGTTCAGGCAGTCTTCTTGGATATATCAGGAGCCTTTGACAACGCCTGGTGGCCCATGATCCTCCTGAAGGCCAAAAAAGGGGGATGTCCACGCAATGTTTACAACTTGCTGACATCCTACTTCGCAGGCCGCAGGATCGGGATGTTCGTGGGAAATCAGGTGTTGTGGAAGACCTGTACCATGGGCTGCCCGCAAGGCTCGGTGTTGGGTCCTACGCTGTGGAACCTGCTGATGGACGACTTGCTGCGATTACCACTTCCGGAGGGGGTGCGCATGATTGCGTACGCGGACGACGTCACCATTCTGATAGAGGCGCAATCGAGGGCTGAAATCGAGCGTAAAGCTGCAGCCACTCTAGCCTTAGTATCGGCATGGGGGGTCCGGAACAGACTGGAATTTTCTCCTGCCAAGTCTCAAACTATGACGACCAGGGGAAAATTTCAGAGACCTCCCATAGTAAAACTTGAAGGCGCCTCGATCAAGAGTGTGGACGTCGCCAGGGTTCTGGGGGTGTCGATCGACGCAGGGAAGTCCTTCGCGCAGCATGCGCGGGAGGCAGGTGAACGTGCGGCTAACTGCTTCGGTAAGATGTCGAGAGTATCGGCTTCGGCATGGGGGGTGCGGTACCGAGCGCTCAAGACGTTATATCGGGGTACGTACGTGGCTGTACTTGGGTATGCTGCTGCGTGCTGGTTCCATCGCGTGACGTTTCATGTGGTTCGCAGTGCGCTTTTGCGCTCACAGAGAATGGCCTTAGTCCTTCTGACTAAGGCCTACCGATCAACTAGCACAGCGGCGCTTCCGGTTTTGGCCGGAGTCTTGCCCGCGGACCTGGAGGTGAGTCGTGCTGGTCGCGTAGCGGAGGCATCCGAACGCCTGTTACCACGGGAGAAGCGGAAGCTGAGACGGGCAGAATGGCAGCGAGTGGTTGATGAATGGCAGGAGCGTTGGGAGAATGAGGAGAAGGGACGAGAGCTCTACCGTTACTTTCCGAACGTGGCGGATCGACTCCGGGCAACCTGGGTCGAACCGAACTATGAAGTCTCGCAGATCCTCACCGGTCATGGATGCTTTAGGAGACGACTGCATGACATGAAACTGTGCGAGGAGAGTATGTGTGAGTGCGGTATGGAGGATGAGGACTTGCACCACGTTTTGTGGTCCTGTCCTCTGTACGACGATCTGAGAAACGAGATGATGGATGGGATCTACCAAGATAGCGGGGGACCCGCGTATTACCGGGATCTCGTATCCACGGCGGCGAACTACGCAAGGCTGGAAAGATTCGCGCGCAAATGGCACAGGAGGCGGAGCACCCCTAGTTGAGGGAGAGTGGGCGAAGCCCGAGGCCCCGCATCAGTAAAATGTGCAATGATGTCGGCCCCAGAAGGGGGAGATTCGACAGAGGGACAGGGACGAAGAAACAATTTGTATACGATTCGGCCCGTATGACTAGATTGTCGAAAGGGCCATGGGTTGGTGGTGGGTCTGCCCTGTGGCAGCCGCCAAGAAGGTTATAGAAGGGAAACTGCTGGTCGGGTGGACGGCGGCACGTGTTAAGGTGCTGCCGCCTCGCGAGCTGCGCTGTTTCCGGTGCCTGATTACAGGGCACGTCAGGGAACAGTGCACCGCGGCCGTTGACCGGAGCCAGCAATGCTACAAGTGCGGAGAAACTGGTCATCGCGCATCCGAGTGCCGGGCTGACGCTCGCTGTCCTCTTTGTGCCGAGACCAACAAAGCATCCAATCATCGCTTGGGGAGCAAACAATGTTCGGCCCCCAAGCCCAAGATGAACAGGCGAAGGCCTATGGTTCCTGTGGTTCCGACCCAGGATTCCACGACCTGCCCACCGGACGGGAACGCTGAGGCACTTATGGACATACAAACAGTATGTCCATAAGATGCCTGCAAGCGAATATCAACCACTGCGCCCGTGCCCAGGACTTGCTAGTCCAGACGCTGGCGCAGTGGAGGATACAGGTGGCGGTCGTCGCGGAGCCGTATCTGGTTGCCCCTAGGGACAATTGGGTCGGTGACCTCGACGGCCTAGTCGCCATTATTTTGACTACGGGGGAGGGGGTCCCGGCCGTCGGGAGAACATTTAGGGGTCGCGGCCACGTCGCAGTCTTGTACGATGGCATAATGTTCGTTGGTGTCTATTTCTCGCCAAATCGGTCGCTCTCGGACTTCGAGGGCTTTTTGGCGGAAATGGACACCCTCCTGGACTGGTGTCGTCCGCATCGGGTGCTCCTGGCCGGGGACCTGAATGCGAAGTCGACGGTGTGGGGCTCCTCTCTCACGGATGCGAGGGGCGAAACTCTGGAGGAGTGGCTCTCCACCCATAATCTGGAGGTGCTGAACAGGGGCACGTCGAACACGTGTGTGCGACAACAGGGCGGCTCAGTCGTGGACGTTTCGTTTGCGTCTCCCGCCCTGGCCCGCCGTGTTCGAGGCTGGGTAGTCGAGGAGGGGGTCGAGACCCTATCGGATCACCGGTATATCCGTTTTTCCGTCTCCCCTCACTCGACGGACCCGAACAGCCCGAGACGTGCTCCCTCAGAGATCGGCCCAAGATGGGCTCTCAAACGGATGGAGAGAGACACCCTAATAGAGGCGTCCCTCGTAGAAAGCTGGGCGGAGATACCGGAGAGACCGGATGCGTCTCTGGAGGCACAGTGGTTCCGCGAGGCCATGACACACGTCTGTGACGTGTCCATGCCTCGCGCGAGAACGTTGCCGCCCCGTCGACAGGTGTACTGGTGGTCGCCGGAGCTCGACTGTCTCCGAGCGGCTTGCGTTGCGGCGCGACGCCGGTACACCCGTTCTCGTCGACGTCACAGGGACGAAAACACAGTGCAGAGACTTTTCGCCGCCTTCCAAGGGGCCAAGAAGGCTTTGAGAGTAGAGATTGGTGCGGCCAAGGAGCGCGCCTGGCAGGAGCTGGTGGACTCGCTCGAGCGGGACCCATGGGGCAGGCCGTATAAGCTCGTCATGAGCAAGCTTCGACCTTGGGCCCCCCCGCTAACATCAACGATGGAGGCGGGTACGCTCGCGAGAGTAGTGGAGGCTCTGTTCCCTGCCAGGGCGGAGGGCGATGCTCCGATCTCGCTTGCTAGCGCAAGCGCGACGCAGTCGATCTCTTCTGAAGACCCCCCTGAGGTGTCCGAGGGAGAGTTGGACAGGGCGATCCTTCGTCTGCAAGCGAAGAGCACCGCGCCTGGTCCCGACGGCATCCCGGGGAAGGCTTGGGTCTTGGCCCTAAAGGAAGGCGGCTTGGACAGGAGATTCCGTACTCTCCTCACCACCTGTGTCAGGAATGGCCTATTTCCCAACCAGTGGAAGGAAGGCAAGCTGGTCCTCATCCGGAAGTCCGGGCGACCGGTGGACTCCCCATCGGGTTACCGCCCAATAGTGCTGCTGAGTGAGGCCGCGAAGTTATTTGAGCGGATCATAGCTGAACGCCTTACTCGGCACCTAGAGGAGACGGGGCCGAACGTGGCGGATGTCCAGTTCGGCTTTCGGCGGGGCAGGTCCACCATGGACGCCATCGCACGGGTGAGGAAACTTGTGGCGGAAGAAGTTGGGAAAGGCGGGGTTGCCTTGGCGGTGTCCTTAGACATCTCCAACGCCTTTAACACGCTCCCTCATAGGGTCATTTCGGAGGCCATGGGGTACCACGCCTTCCCGGAGTACTTGCGTCGACTCGTCGACGACTATCTCACGGGTCGGTCGGTCGTGTACCCCACGAGCGTTGGAGTATGTCGACGGGACGTGTCGTGCGGTGTCCCGCAGGGGTCGGTTCTCGGGCCGCTCCTGTGGAACATCGGCTACGACTGGGTGCTGCGGGGCGTTACCCTGCACGGGGTCGACGTCACGTGTTACGCGGACGACACACTCGTGACCGCCCGCGGTAGCACGTTCCGAGACGCGGCCCTGTTGGCAACCGCCGGAGTCGCACAGGTGGTGGGGCGCATACGGCGCCTGGGCCTGACGGTGGCCCTTGAAAAGTCCGAAGCAATATGCTTCCACGGACCTCGCAAGGCGCCACCGCCAGACGCCCACATTATTGTTAGCGGAGTGTCCATCGGCATCGGGAAGACGTTGAAATATCTCGGCGTCGTTCTCGATAGCCGGTGGAAGTTCACGGATCATTTCAGGAGCTTAGCTCCTAAACTGGTGAAGGCAACATTTGCCCTAAGCCGGTTAATGCCCAACCTGGGTGGGCCAAGTGGAGGGTGCCGCCGCCTCTTCGCGGGCGTGGTGCGCTCGATGGCCCTGTATGGAGCGCCCATATGGGTCGACTCCTTGTCTGCCCATAACTTGACCCTGCTGCGCCGTCCGCAGCGGGTCATGGCGACCAGGGTCATTAGAGCGTATCGCACCACCTCGTGGAGAGCGGCATGCGCAATTGCGGGAACGCTTCCCTGGGAGTTGGATGCCGAGGTTCTTGCGGCGGTTTACTGCCAAACCGCGGACGCAAGAGCTCGTGGCGTGAGTCCACTCCCGGAGGAAGTGTCACGCTGGAGACGAGAGGCCCAAGACGAGGCAATTGAGAGATGGCGCGACCAGCTGTCGCAGCCGGGGTGGGGTCAACGCACCACGTCTGCGATTGCGCCGGTGCTGACTGAGTGGGTGAGCAGGCGGGCCGGGTCGCTCTCCTTCCGACTTGTGCAGGTGCTTACGGGGCATGGTTGCTTCGGAAGGTACCTGTGCAACGTCGCGAGGAGGGAGCGAACCACCGTCTGTCACGAATGTGGTGCGCCGGATGACACGGCGGATCATATGCTGGCGGAATGTCCAGGTTGGGATCAGGAGAGGACGGCTCTGACGGCAGTCGTGGGACAGGACTTGTCCTTACCCGCTGTCGTCAGAGCGATGATCAGTAGCCCTGACGGCTGGAGTGCCGTCAAGGCCTTTTGTGAAGCGGCCCTGAGTGGGAAAGAAGCCAGAGAGCGGTCCCGTGAAGAGGACCCCCTGGCGGACCCACTCAGGCGCCGAAGGGTAGGCCGACGTCGTCGGGCATACACCGCGGCGCACGTCACATAATGATTGCCGGGCGTCAGTAGAGGACAACTGACGCCCGGATTACATTAGTGAGGTGTGGCGGCTCATTGATGTTCCGTGAGTCGCCACCGGAAGCAGCAAACAAAGATGACGGGTCCGCGAGGACGTAGCGGTGAGTGGGGCCCGGGGATAAGGCCCTGCTGTGATCCCGGGTTCCATAACCACTGCTGATGGAGGAACATGGAGGGGTTTTAGTGGGTAGGACCGGCGGTTTAGCCCATTCCGCCGGGTGAGTCCCACACACCCCCTCGTCGGCTGTCCTCGTCGACGAGGGATTGTGCGTAAATGCATTTCCCCTCCTACAAAAAAAAAAAAAAAAAAAGGTTAGGTTTCCGTGTGCGGTTTCCAGTCCGCCATCGGACGCGTCCCCGGGTTGCGGATAGGGGAACGCCCCCCAGATATGGGGGGTACCGGTTTCGGCCGGCGCGGACAAAAACTGGCATGTGGCTGTCTGGTCTTTTTAAGGGCGGACATTGCACGGCCACATGAACCCGTAGCCCCGCACTGAGTGGGGTCGGGGGTCCAGCGCACTGAGCGTTGGGCCGCGAGGAAGACAACCTCTCTAAAAAATTACCCCGAGGGCGAAGTCTCGGCTTCTTGTCAAGGAAGTCAGACACTGTCGCCAGGTGACCCACTGTGGGTCGTGGAATGGCCAGGTTCAACCTGGCGGACTGGCCTCGGCCGGCATTGGTGGAGGCGCAATAGCGCCACAGCGCATCAGCGCTTTTGCGGAAGGCCCCGCAAGGGGCAGCGGAGCTTCGGCTCGTAGGTAGCGGACCTGCTAGGTCCGCGGACGCGACGTATGGTTTCGGTCAACGTCGGGGAACCCGTAAACTCGCTCTGCGAGTCCGGGGGTCTGTCGCACTGAGCGTCGGGCCGCGTGGAAGAAAACCACTATAAAAAATAACCCTAAACCTAAGGTCGGCGTGCCGAGGGGTTGAGTGGCTGGAGGGAGTCCGGTCCCAAGCGCTCCTACGGTCTGTTGGGAAAGGACCGTAGGTCTCCTTCCCAAACAAATCATGGAAATGTCGGAAAAATCAAAGAAAGGTATGTCATGCGCTCCCACTGACGCTGGGCGCTCGGAGCTAACTCGGGCTCCGAGTGAGAAATCGGTTACGAGCGGCCAATACGCCCCGTCTGGCCAACGGCGCCAAGGGATTACCGGGTCCCTTGGTGTGAAGTCTGCTACCGAGGAGTTTGAAGGAATGCGCACGCGTGCGCGAGCGAAGGCCGGGTCGACGCGCGACCTCGCCGATGGTGCGAGCAGCAGGGCATCTAGCCCCATAGTACTGCTCCGCCGTACAGTGACGCCCTCGCCGTCACCACGTGACTTGAGCCCGGTTGGTGAGTCGAGTCCCGACCGCAGCGTGGATTCGATGCCGTCCGCTGGAGGCATGGCCGAAGACCACGCCATGTCGGATTCCTCGGCTCGAAGCATGGGGTCTGCCCTCTCCGCGTCAGGCGACGAGGGCAAGAAGGAAGCAAGACGTGCCTGGCTTAAGAGGCACAATACAGGGCCCGTTGACTCGGACTCCTCGGAGGAGAAGGACGCGAGGGGTGCAGTGCTGGAGGAGTGGCTCTCCAGCAATAACATGTGCGTGCTCAACAGGGGCACGTCCAACACGTGCGTGCGGCATCAGGGCGGATCCGTCGTGGACGTCACGTTCGCGAGCCCCGCCCTGGCCCGCCGTGTCCGAGGCTGGGTAGTCGAGGAAGAGGTCGAGACCTTGTCGGACCACCGATACATCCGGTTCTCAGTCTCCGCCCACTCGACAGACCCGAACAGTCTCAGACGTGTTCCGTCAGAGATCGGGCCCAGGTGGGCAATTAAAAGGCTTGAGAGAGACGCTCTTGTGGAGGCGTCCCTCGTCGAATCCTGGGCGGATATACCGGATGAGACCGATGCGGAGTTGGAGGCGCGATGGTTTCGCGAAGCAATGACCCGCGTCTGCGACGCGGCCATGCCTCGCGCCACTAAATCAGCGCCCCGTCGACAGGTGTACTGGTGGTCGCCGGAGCTCGAGCAGCTCCGGGAAGCTTGTGTCAAAGCGCGACGCCAGTACTCCCGGGCACGTCGACGTAACAGGGACTCTCCTACCCAAGAGAGACTTTTCGCCACCTTCCAAGGGGCCAAAAGAACCCTACGAACTGAGATCGGCGCGGCTAAAGAGCGCGCCTGGCAAGAACTGTTGGACACACTGGAGTTGGACCCATGGGGCAGGCCTTACAGGCTTGTCATGAACAAGCTCCGCCCATGGCCCCCCCCGCTTACATCCGAGTTGGAAGCGGGCACGCTCGCAAATGTGGTAGAAGGTTTATTTCCTGCCAGGTCGGAGAGCGTCGCTCCACCTGCGCTGATTCGTACGAGGCCGCCGATTTCGATCGAAGACCCTCCCGAAGTGTCCGAAGCCGAACTGAACAGAGCGGTTCTTCGTCTACGGGCGAAGAACACAGCTCCCGGCCCTGACGGTATTCCAGGGAAGGCGTTGGTCCTGGCCCTGACGGAAGGAGGCTTGGACGGTAGGTTTCGCGCCTTACTCACGAACTGCGTGAGGAAGGGCTACTTCCCCAAGGAGTGGAAAGATGGCAAACTTGTTCTCATTCGCAAGTCCGGGCGGCCGATGGACTCCCCATCTGGGTACCGCCCAATAGTGTTACTGAACGAAATGGGAAAACTATTCGAGCGCGTCGTCGCCGATCGTCTCGTTCGGCATCTGGAGGAGACCGGGCCGAATCTGGCTCCCACCCAGTTCGGCTTTCGGCGGGGTAAGTCCACCATGGACGCCATCGCCAGGGTGAAGGCAATTGCAAAAAAGGAAATTGAGGAAGGCGGGGTTGTCCTGGCGGTGTCCCTCGACATAACTAACGCATTCAACACCTTGCCGCATAATACGATCACGGAGGCCATGGGGTACCACGCCTTCCCGGGGTACCTACGTCGAATTATCGATGTGTACCTATCGGGTCGGTCGGTAGTGTACCCCACAAGCGTTGGCACATGTCGAAGGGAGATGTCGCGCGGTGTTCCGCAGGGGTCGGTTCTCGGGCCGCTCCTGTGGAACATCGGATACGACTGGGTTTTGCGGGGCACCAACCTGCACGGGGTCGACGTCACTTGCTACGCGGATGACACGCTTGTGACCGCCCGCGGTGGCACGTTCCGTGACGCGACCCTGTTAGCCACAGCCGGAGTAGCGCAAGTGGTGGCGCGCATTAGGCGCTTGGGGCTGACGGTGGCCCTTGAAAAGTCCGAAGCAATCTGCTTCCATGGACCTCGCAAGGCGCCACCGCCAGACGCCCGCATCATTGTGAGCGGAGTTCCCATTGGCATCGGTTCGTCGCTGAAATATCTCGGCGTCGTTCTCGATAGCCGATGGAACTTCAGGGAGCACTTCGCGAGAATGGCTCCCAAACTCGTGAAAACCTCCCTAGCGCTGGCTAGGTTAATGCCAAACCTAGGAGGCCCAATGGAAGGATGTCGCCGTCTCTTCGCGGGGGTGGTGCGCTCGATGGCCCTATACGGCGCGCCGATCTGGGCGGACTCGCTGTCCGCTCAGAATACGGCCCTGCTGCGGCGCCCGCAGCGGGTCGTGGCGACCAGGCTCATCAGAGCTTATCGCACCACCTCCTGGGAGGCGGCATGCGCTATCGCGGGGACGCTTCCCTGGCGGCTGGACGCCGAGGTCCTTGCAGCGGTTTACCATCGTACCGCGGATGCAAGGGCCCGAGGCATTAACCCTCCCCCGGAAGAAGTGTCCCGCTGGAGAAGGAAAGCACACGAAGAGGCCCTCGAAAAGTGGAGTGTCGAGTTGGCGAGGCCGAGCGCGGGGCATCGTACTCTGGCTGCGGTCGCTCCAGTTCTCAAAGAATGGGTGAGCAGGCGGGCCGGGACGCTCTCCTTCCGGCTTGTGCAGGTGCTTACGGGGCATGGCTGCTTCGGACGGTACCTGTGCAACGTCGCGAGGAGAGAGAGCACCCCCGCCTGCCACGATTGCGGGGCTCGTGAGGACACGGCCCAGCATGTACTAGAGGAATGCCCAGCTTGGGCTCAAGAGAGGGAAGCTCTGACGACAGTCGTGGGACGGGACCTATCCCTACCCGCTGTCGTCAGAGCAATGATCGACAGCCCTGACAGCTGGAAAGCCGTCAAGGCATTCTGCGAAACGGCCCTGAGCGGCAAAGAGGCCAGGGAGCGGTCCCGAGAAGAGGACCCCCAGGCAGAACTCATCAGGCGCCGAAGAGTTGGCCGACGTCGCCGAGTATACGCCGCGGCGCACGTAATGCAATGATCGCCGGGCGTCAGTAGAGGACAACTGACGCCCGGATTACATTAGTGAGGTGTGGCGGCTCATTGATGTTCCGTGAGTTGCCACAGGAAGCAGCAAACAAAGATGAAGGGTCCGCGAGGACGTAGCGGTGAGTGGGGCCCGGGGACAAGGCCCTGCTGTGATCCCGGGTTCCATAACCACTGCTGATGGAGGAACATGGAGGGGTTTTAGTGGGTAGGACCGGCGGTTTAGCCCATTCCGCCGGGTGAGTCCCACACACCCCCCTCGTCGGCTGTCCTCGTCGACGAGGGACAGTGCGTAAATGCATTTCCCCTCCTACAAAAAAAAAAAAAAAAAAAAAAAAGGTTAGGTTAGGTTACGTTTCCGTATGGAGGCGGAGACGCTCGCGAGAGTGGTGGAGACCCTGTTTCCTAGCAGGGCCGATGGCGACGCTCCCAGCGCACAGAATAGTGCGGCGCTGCCGGTCCCGATCGAGGATCCCCCCGAGGTGTCCGAAGGAGAACTGGATAGAGCCGTTCTTCGTCTAAGCGCGAAGAACACAGCTCCCGGTCCCGACGGTATCCCGGGGAAGGCATGGGTCTTGGCCCTCAAGGAGGGCGGCCTGGACGAGAGATTCCGTGCGCTGCTCACCACCTGCGTGAAGGATGGCCACTTTCCCAACGACTGGAAACAGGGCAGGATGGTCCTCATCCGCAAGCCCGGGCGACCGGTGGACTCTCCATCGGCGTACCGTCCCATAGTTTTGCTGAGTGAGGCTGGGAAACTGTTCGAGCGAGTTATTGCGGCTCGCCTCACTCAGCACCTCGACGGGACAGGGCCGAACCTGGCGGAGATCCAGTTCGGTTTTCGTAGGGGCAGGTCCACCGTGGACGCAATCGCCAGGGTGAGGACCATAGCGGACGAGGAAGTCGGGAAAGGCGGGGTCGTCTTGGCGGTGTCCTTAGACATCTCCAACGCATTCAACACTCTCCCACATAGGGTTATCTCGGAGGCCATGGGGTACCACGCCTTCCCGGGATACTTGCGTCGACTCGTCGACGAGTACCTCTCGGGTCGGTCGGTCGTGTACCCCACACGCGTTGGAGTTTGTCAACGGGAAGTGTCGTGCGGTGTCCCGCAGGGGTCGGTTCTCGGGCCGCTCCTGTGGAACATCGGCTACGACTGGGTGCTGCGAGGCGTTACCCTGCACGGGGTCGACGTCACGTGTTACGCGGACGACACGCTCGTGACCGCCCGCGGCGGCACGTTCCGTGACGCGGCCCTGTTGGCAACAGCTGGAGTCGCACAGGTGGTGGGGCGCATACGGCGCCTGGGCCTGACGGTGGCCCTTGAAAAGTCCGAAGCAATCTGCTTCCACGGACCTCGCAAGGCGCCACCGCCAGACGCCCACATTATTGTTGGCGGAGTGTCCATCGGCATCGGGTCGACGCTGAAATATCTCGGCGTCGTTCTCGATAGCCGGTGGAACTTCAGGGACCACTTTTCTAAGTTGGTTCCCAAATTGGTCCGGACTTCGCTCGCCCTAACCAGGCTAACGCCCAACCTGGGTGGGCCGAGGAGTGGATGCCGCCGTCTTTACGCCGGCGTGGTGCGATCGATGGCCCTGTACGGGGCACCGATCTGGGTGGACTCCCTGTCAGCGCAAAATAAGGTCCTGTTGCGTCGCGCGCAGCGGATCGTTGCGATCAGGGTCATCCGAGCGTATCGCACCGTCTCGTGGGAGGCGGCGTGCCTTATTGCTGGAACACCCCCCTGGGAATTGGATGCCGAGGTCCTAGCAGCGGTCTACTACAAGACTGCGGATGCTAGGTCCCGAGGTGTAGCTCCGACCCCAGCGGTGGTGTCGCGCTGGAGAAGAGAGGCCCAAGAAGAGGCTCTGATGACGTGGAGCGTCGAGTTGGCGAGGCCGAATGCGGGTCGCCGCATTTCGGCTGCGGTCGCTCCTGTCCTCAAGGAGTGGGTGAGCAGGCGGACTGGATCGCTCTCCTTCCGGCTTGTGCAGGTGCTTACGGGGCACGGCTGCTTCGGACAGTACCTGTACAACGTCGCGAAGAGGGAGCCAACCACCGCGTGTCACGAGTGCGGGGCAACGATTGATACGGCCCAGCATACACTGGAAGTTTGCCCAGGTTGGGACCATGAGAGGTCAGCTCTGACGGCAGTCGTCGGCCGGGATTTATCCCTACCCGCTGTCGTCAGAGCAATGCTAGACAGCACACAGAAATGGAACGCCGTCAAGGCCTTCTGTGAGACGGTACTCAGGAGCAAGGAGGCCAGTGAGCGGGCTCGCGAGGAAGACCCCCTCGCAGCTCCCCTGAGACGCCGCAGAGCGGGACAACGGCGCCGGGCCTATGCGACGGCGCAGAACATATAATGACTGCCGGGCGTCAGTAGAGGACAACTGGCGCCCGGTTCACATTAGTGAGGAGTGGCGGCCTATACATATTCCGTAGGCCGCCACCGGAGTTCAGTGCAAAAAGCACCATGCGGTGGGTCCGTAGTGGACACAGCGGTGTACATGGGGTTTGAGGACAAGGTAACCTGTAACCTCGGCCCCATATACCACCGCGGATGTTGGAATATGGAGGGGTTTTAGTGGGTATTCCCGGTACCTCTCACCGGGCGAGTCCCACACACCCCCTCGTTGGGATGTCCCCCCGACGAGGGATAGTGCGTAAATGCATTTCCCCTCCTAAAAAAAAAAAAAAAAAAAAAAAAAAAAAAAAAAAAGGTTACGTTTCCGTCCCCCCCTAGGTGGGCCATGACCTTGTCGTGGTGGGGGGGCTTACCCTCGACAATCCGAGGGGTCGCAGGGGTCGGTGGTTCTGCCCACCGGCCTTTGCTCGACCAATCGGATTGGTTCGTTGGGGACAAACAAGGCCCACACCCGTGTGCTCCAGCGTTGCTCCGTTCAGCGGAGCTTCGTGTCGGAGCACACAGCAGCGGGTCCGGTGGGTGCTTCACTGCGCAGCCGGACGCAGTTTCCTGCACCGCTGCACAACTCGTAACTCCCTTCGGGTGTCGTTGATCATGTCTAGCGGCCTGGAGGGAACCGAGGGTCTTGCCTTAGCCGGCCGGACCGCGAGGAAGAAAACCTCTATAAAAAATTACCCCAATCTCAAGCGGCGGCGCACCGCGAGGAGATGGATGGCTGCTGGGCGAAGCAGTCGCTAGTGCGTACCCCCGTTATGGTACCAGCCGACACCATAACGGGTTATCCTAGGCTTATCCGGGCACAGGGGGCACTGCTCGGACGGACCGAATATTTCCGCCACACTCGTGGGACTCAGATGGATAAGATACAAAAAACCACTGACGTCATAAAGGGGGGACAACCTGTCGTGCAGCTCGACAGGCTGTCCGTGCGACAGAAGTCTTCGGCTTCTGTCGCGGAACAGCTGCAGAGGATGGCCTCGCCGGGGCCGAGCGATGGGGGCGACGGGATGGAGTCGGACGGATCGATGTCC
This sequence comes from Bembecia ichneumoniformis, assembly GCA_910589475.2. Lineage (NCBI taxonomy): Eukaryota > Metazoa > Arthropoda > Insecta > Lepidoptera > Sesiidae > Bembecia > Bembecia ichneumoniformis. The sequence continues at coordinate 107,279 of OU342537.1, read as the reverse complement.
AGCTTCCACTCTGTCAGCTCCAAGACTTCGCTGAAGAGACGCGGACGTCCGCCTACAACCGGCGAATACATCGGCCTCGCAGAGGCTAAGGCCGAGTGTATCGCGTTGAGGAAGGAGGAGCTTCGGCTCCAAGCGGAGGAGCATCTCTCCGAGACTCTCTCGCGACGGCGGTCCCGACGCTTCGCCTCGCCAGCGCAGGAGCCAGGGATCGACGTTCTGCCGTCGACCGTAATAAGGGACAGGGTTCAGGAAGAGGTGGAAACCATCGTGCAGGTTGCTAAATCTTCAGGAAATCTGAAGGGAACGTACATTGCCGCGCTGAAAAACTCGGCATACACGATAAGGGACGCAATGGACGAAATGTTTCAGCGCACCATAACGGAGGAGACAGCAGCTCTGCAGGCTGACAACGCTCGCCTGAGGGCCGAAGTGGAATCTCTGCGTCAAGAGATGAAGCAGTTGCGTGCCGAAATCTCCAGGTTTTCGCAACAAGCTGCGGCTCCCAGTACCTCGCTCCCGAGGACTTCTGAGGAGCAATTGCGCGAGTTTATGGACTCAATAAGCCGTAAAATCGACGAGCGCTTCTCTGGGCTGGCAGACAGGCTCATTCCGGAGAAGAGGCAAGCCTCGACCGTTGCCGAACAAAGGAGAGCTAAGCCGATGCCAACTCCAACGGCGTCGACCTCGGGAGCATCTAGCGACAAGAAGTCGAAGAAGGCTAAGCCTTCCAAGAAGGCCAAAACGACTGCCTCAGCACCAGTGGCGCCACCTTCTCCAGTTCTCACTGAGGAGCCGTGGACCAAGGTGTTGGGGAGGAAGAAGAAGAAGACGAATGCTTCTGCCAACGCCGCCAAGGCCAGCAAGCCAGCTGCCAAAGCCAAGGCAGGAAGCAACCCGGCCAAGAATTTGCGTCCTCCCCGCTCTGCCGCCGTAGTCCTCACACTGGGGCCCGAGGCAGACGCAAAGGGAGTGACGTACAAGGACGTTTTGACCGAGGCCAAGAAGCGGCTAGATCTGCCCTCCATTGGCATCGGTGCACTCCACGTGCGTAAATCAAAAGCCGGCGCTCGCGTCCTGGAAATCCCAGGAAAGGACAGCGGCGGAGCAGCGGACGCTCTCGCGTCGAGGCTGAAACAGTTCCTCGACACGAATATCGTCCGGGTCGATAGACCAGTAAAGTGTGCACAGCTCCGAATATCGGGGCTTGACGACTCCGTCACGGCAGACGAAGTCGCGGAGGCCGTTGCTCGCTTGGGCGGTTGCCCTCGCAGCAACATCAGGACTGGCGAGGTCCGCACCGGCCCGTTGGGGATGGGCTCGGTCTGGGTTTCGTGCCCGGTCGAAAGCGCGAAGAAGATCGCCGACGGCAGGCGTCTTCTCGTGGGCTGGGTTTCGGCACAAGTGAAGGTGTTGCCCCAGCGCACACTGCGTTGTTTCCGGTGCCTTCAGACCGGGCACGTGGCACCTATGTGCCAATCGGAGATAGACCGCAGCGGGCTGTGTTTCCGCTGCGGTAAGGAAGGGCACAAGGCCTCCCAGTGTCGAGATCCTCCCCACTGCGGCCCTTGCGCTGCGGCTAAAAGAAAGGCGGATCACCCAGTTGGTAGCCGCGGCTGCAAAGCCCCTTCCAACCGGCCTAAGAAGGCAACCTTAGCGGTCAACACGTCTGCCGCTGAGGTCAACGCGCCTGTGCGCGAGGAGGATATGGAAGCGGCCTCTTAATGGACCACGCTCCACACGGCAACTTCCTTCAAGCAAACGTCAACCACTGCGCCGGGGCGCAGGATCTCCTCCTACAGTCCATGGCGCAGTGGTCGATCGACGTCTCGGTGGTAGCGGAGCCGTACTTCGTACCCTCCCGTCCAAACTGGACAGCGGACGTCGCATCCACGGTTGCAATCGTGGGCGCGGCCGGCTCTGCTCCCCTCCACGTGGTCGAGAGGGGTCAAGGATTCGTCGCGATAAAATGGGGCACTGTTCTGATCGTCGGAGTGTACTTCTCCCCGAACCGTGCCCTCGCCGAGTTCGAGGTCTTCCTCGGTCACTTGGAGGGTGTAGTTAGGCGCGCAGGACTCCCGGCTATCGTCATGGGAGATCTCAACGCCAAGTCCACGGCTTGGGGCTGTCCCGTGTCCGGTGCTCGTGGCGACGCCGTCCTGGACTGGGTCATCCCTCTAGGACTGTCAGTGCTCAATCGTGGCAGTGTTAACACCTGCGTTCGGCAACATGGTGGCTCGATAGTAGACGTGTCGTTTGCTTCCCGAGCCATCGCCGAACGTGTCCACGATTGGAGAGTACTTGAGGGCGTTGAGACTCTCTCAGACCACCGCTACGTGCGGTTCAGCGTGTCCCGTCCCTCGTCTGCAGACGGAGTTCTCCTGCGGCGTCGGGATGGAAACTCCCAGCGCTTTCCTCGCTGGGCGCTTGCGAAACTGGACCAAGATCTCCTCATCGAGGCAGCCATAGTCCAGGACTGGGTCTCGGGAGAGCCCAGCGGTGACTTGCCGCTCGAAGACCGAGTGGCTGACATGCGAATCGCCATGACCGCTGTGTGCGATGCGGCGATGCCGCGTGTCAGTCGACGCCCGCCCAAAAAGCAGGTGCACTGGTGGTGCGACGAGGTGGCAGATCTGCGCGACGCCTGCATGGCCGCCCGTCGTAGATACACCAGATCTCGCAGACGCAGGAACAGGGACCTTGACCTGGAAGGTCGCCTGTACGACGCTTACAAAACGGCCAAGAAATCCCTCCAGATCGCCATTCGCGAGGCGAAAGCCCGTGCACGCGAGGAGATGTTGGAGGTCTTGGACCGGGATCCGTGGGGCCGCCCCTATCGCGCTGCCAGAGCGAAGCTTCGGTCGCATGGTCCGCCTGTGGCCGAAACTGTAGAACCGCGGTTTCTTCGGGACGTGCTCTCTGCACTGTTCCCCAACTGCGCAGAGCACACCCCGCCGCCCATGGGCGGACGGGCGACTGCTCAAACCGAAGACGAAGCAGTAGTTCCGCCGATCACGAGCGGGGAGTTCGGAGAGGCCGTGCTTCATCTACGCGGGAAGAAGACCGCCCCCGGTCCGGACGGTATCCCCGGTCGCGCCTGGGTCTTGGCCTTGGGCGAACTAGGTGACCGGCTTCGAGGCATCCTCGACACTGCCCTCTCCAAGGGGTCGTTCCCGCGACCCTGGAAGGAGGGCAAACTGGTTCTGATACGGAAAGACGGGCGTCCTGCGGACTCCCCATCCGGCTACAGGCCGATAGTGTTGCTAGACGAGGCGGGCAAATTATTCGAGAGAATAATTGCCCGTCGCATAACCCGACATCTCACCTCGGATGGACCAGGTCTGTCCGACTGTCAGTTTGGGTTCCGGGCGGGTCGATCTACGGTCGACGCAATCCTGCGCCTCAAGACCATTGCGCAGGACTCCGTAGCGAGGGGAGGGGTCGCACTGGCGGTGTCATTGGACATCACCAATGCCTTTAACACCCTTCCCTTCAGTTGCATCCTGGAGGCGCTACGGTACTACCGACTACCCGCTTACCTGCAGCTGATTGTGGCAGACTACCTCAGGGACCGCACGATCCTGTGCCAGGATCGGGACGGTGTAGTCCTTGAGAGTAGGATGACCTGCGGTGTTCCACAGGGGTCTGTCCTAGGCCCGCTTCTGTGGAACATCGGGTACGATTGGGTACTGCGAGGTGCCCTTCTCCCGAACCTGAACGTCATCTGCTACGCCGACGACACCCTTGTCGTCGCGTGTGCAGATGACTACAAGGCCGCAGCAAGACTGGCCACGGTGGGCGTCGCCCTCGTGGTCAAACGGATTGACCTGTTGGGTCTGAAGGTGGCACCCGCGAAGTCTGAGGCCATTCTTTTCCATGGCCCTCGGATGGGTCCACCACCCGACGCTCACATTGATATTGGAAACGTTAGAGTCGCTGTCGGAGCGCACATGAGCTACCTGGGGCTCACATTGGACTCCAGGTGGCGGTTCAACGAGCATTTCCGACGCCTGAGTCCCAGGTTACTTAAGGCCGCTTCTGCCTTGAGCAGTCTCCTGCCAAACATCGGCGGGCCGAGTGTCAGCTGTCGCCGCCTCTACACGGGGGTGGTGCGCTCTATGGCGCTTTATGGTGCGCCAGTGTGGGTGGATGCCCTGGATCGCCAGAACATCATGCTGTTGCGCAGGCCCCAGCGTGTCATGGCGACCAGGGTAATACGCGGCTACCGCACTGTCTCCTGCGACGTAGCCTGCGTACTAGCAGGAACACCCCCGTGGGAGCTGGAAGCCGAAGTCCTGTCCTCGGTCTACCAGCGGCGAGCGGCAATTCGTTCTGCCGGCGAGGAAGGTCCCTTGCCGGAAGAGGTGCGCCGTACGGCGCAGCGGGTCGTACTTGAGCGGTGGGCGGAGAGGCTCGCTGAGCCGACCGCCGGCGCATCTACCATCCGGGCCTTCAGGCCAGTTTTGGAGATGTGGTGCAGGAGGAAGCGTGGCGTGATCACCTTCCGGCTTGCGCAGATTCTGTCGGGGCATGGATGCTTCGGCAGATATCTCTGCAATGTCGCCAGGCGGGAAGCGTCACCTTCCTGCCATCATTGCGGTTGCTGCGAGGACACCGCGCAGCACACTCTCGAGACATGCCCGGCATGGGACTCTCAACGGCGCCACTTAGTCGCCGTTATCGGCGGAGACCTTTCGCTGTCGGCCGTGGCTTCGGCCATGGTTGGCAGCGAACAATCTTGGAAAGCGATGGTCTCCTTCAGCGAGGAGGTGATGTCGCTGAAGGAGAATGCGGAGCGAGCTCGGGAGGACAGTGCCCAAGCCAACGATATCCGCCGCAAGAGGTTTGGGAGGCGGAGGAGGCTGTACGGCCAACTCGCTGTGCCCCCTTGACCTGCCGATTGGCGACGGATATGAGGATCCGTCGCCTTTAATCCGGCCCTGGTGCAAGACGTGCTGCGTGTTCCGGCACGTCTTCCCATAATAGTGCATATCTTCCGGTAGGGTCTCACCCTACCGATGACTACATATTGAGGTGCCCAATTTCGGGCAGACGCAGACAGGAGAGTAGGTGATTATGCTCGCGTGGAATCCCTCTCTCCTGTCCCAACGCGTGTGAGGAACACGGAGGGGTTTTAGTGGGTATTCCCGGCGATATTCCTTCGCCGGGCGAGTCCCACACTCCCCCTCGTCGATGAGTCCTCAACATCGACGAGGGATAGTGCGTAAACGCATTTCCCCTCCTAAAAAAAAAAAAAAAAAAAAAAAAAAAAAAAAAGTTAGGTTAGGTTAGGTTAGGTTAGGTTAGGTTAGGTTAGGTTAGGTTAGGTTAGGTTAGGTTAGGTTCCCCCTCCGTCTCCGTGTGCGGTTTCCAGTCCGCCATCGGACGCGTCCCCGGGTTGCGGATAGGGGAACGCCCCCCAGTTATGGGGGGTACCGGTTTCGGCCGGCGCGGACAAAAACTGGCATGTGGCTGTCTGGTCTTTTTAAGGGCGGACATTGCACGGCCACATGAACCCGTAGCCCCGCACTGAGTGGGGTCGGGGGTCCAGCGCACTGAGCGTTGGGCCGCGAGGAAGACAACCTCTCTAAAAAATCACCCTCGTGGGCGAAGCGACGGCTTCTTATTTAAGAAGCCCACCGCTGTCGCCAGTGGACCCTCGCGGGTCGTGGGATGGCCGGGTTCAACCTGGCGGACCGGAAGTCCCGGCTGATGAGGAGGCGCTCTGGCGCTGAAGCGCTTCGGCGCGTTTGTGGAGGCCCCGTAGTGGGGCAGTGGAGCTTCGGCTCGTGGGAGGCGGACCTTCAAGGTCCGCGTGCGCGGCGTGTGGTCTAGGCCACCGTCGGGCAACCCGTAACCTCGCACTCTGCGAGGCCGGGGGTCCGGCGCACTGAGCGTCGGGCCGCGTGGAAGAAAACCACTATAAAAAATTACCCCAATCCTAAGGTTCTGGGCCTGCCGATGGGATGAATGGCTGGGGGGTACCCAGTCCCAAGGGCTCAACAGCAGTGAAGCTGTCTAAAAAACTCTAAAACCATTATGAATAGTGTAGTTAAAAGTATTATTACCCAGGAGGGTCCCACCTGCTCCGCAGATGGGGAATCCCTCCCTGGACCTTCGGGTTCAGGCTGTCCCACGTACTCTGGGGGGGACAAGACTGCACTTGGGGGCAACCCCACCAACGACAATGGCACATGTTTTAAGGTACCCGAGATTGCACGCGATTTGGAAGCGCAGGCCCTGTCGACTCTTCGGCAGGACCTCGCAATGTCCGGCGATTCTTCTTCTGGCAGTGCGAGCACCGTTCGCTCTGCCAGAGTGAAAGTCACGCGAATGGAGGAGGACAAGAGTCTCTCTCGTTTCTTTCTGAAGAGAGGCTCCAAACCGCCCGAATCAGAAACTTCTGATGAGGGCTCTGATCGAACGATGTCTCCGGCTCGCTCGGCCAACAAGTCGAGGAAGGCCGGACGACCGCCCACAACCGGGCAGTATGTCGGCTTGGCGAAAGCTAAGACCGAATATTTGAAGGCCCAACGGGAAGAATTAGAGCTCCAGGCCGAGAAAGAGCTGCTCGCCTCGGTCCACAAGGCTAGAGATACTCGCGCCCGCCTTTCTATTACCGCCGGATTAGACGACGCTGAGACGTCCTCACGACTAGTATCGCGAGTGAGGTCCGGCCTTTCAATCATCGACGAGGTCGCCAAGAAATCAGGTCACCTCAAGGGGGGATTTATTAAATCCCTCAAAGAGGCGATTATGACTATAGAGGAGGACACGGTCTCCCTTTCTAAAAGGTGCACGACGGACGAGACGGAGGCGCAGCAGCGCGAAATTGAGCAGCAGCGGCGCGAAAATGACCAACTGCGGCGTGAGAATGCCCAGATTCGCACGGAAATGGCGGAGCTCCGCAAGGAACTCACAGAGGTTAAGGCCTTGCTCCTTGCTAGGCAGGGTCCTGCGGCTGCCCCTGAGGTGGGGCTCACCTCAGGACTTCTTAAAGACCTCGAGGCTCGAGTCATGGGCCAAATCCTGGACCGACTCGATGTTCCAGAGCTGCGCGCAAGTCGCAAGCCTGGCTCTCAGGCAGAAACAGGGAAGGGATTGGCTCCACCACTGGCACCGGCTTTGAAAAAAGCCGCTGTAGCGCCTAAACCCGCAAGCGGGCAAAAATTCAAGGATCCAAAAGAGAAGCCGTCGGCACTCTCTAAGAGTGCCCGACGCAGGAAAGCGACGCGAGGTCGCAAGACATCCGAGCAGTCTGCCCCGCGTCAACTTCCTCCCGCCCCTCCCTCCATGGATAAACCATGGAGCTTGGTGGTTAAGGGGGGAAAGCATAAAGAGCGACCTCCTGCTCCTAAGCAGAATGTTCGGGCACAACAGCCCTCTCCGCGGAAGGTCAGACCTCCCAAGACGGCAGCCGTCGTCGTCACCCTGCAGCCGGGAGCTGCAGACAGGGGGATAACCTATCGCATGATCCTAGAGGAGGCTAAAAAGCGCGTGGACATAACGGCGATGGGAATACCTTCTCTCCATTTCCGGCGCGCGGTGACGGGTGCCGTTATCATGGAGGTGAAGGGCGCTGACGGCAACGACGGCAACGTTAAGGCAGACGCTTTGGCCGCCAGACTCAAAGAGGTAATGAATGCGGAGTCGGTCCGAATCTCGAGGCCTTTCAAGGCAATCGAGCTATTAGTATCGGGCTTGGACGACTCCGTAACATCAGAGGAAGTAGCGGCGGCCATTGCCAGACTCGGACAATGTCCCCGGGATGCGGTGAAGGTCGGCGTAATCCGAATGTCACTATTCGGCATGGGATCGGCTTGGGCGAGCTGCCCCGTTGAAGCAGCCAAAAAGGTTACGGAGGGAAAACTGCTGGTCGGGTGGACGGCAGCGCGCGTCAAGCTGCTGCAGCCCCGTGAGATGCGTTGTTTCCGGTGCCTGATGACAGGGCATGTCAGGGAGCAATGCACTGCGGCCGTCGACCGGAGCCAGCAGTGTTTCAAGTGCGGAGTAACTGGACATCGAGCGTCTGAGTGCCGGGCAGAAGCCCGTTGCCCACTCTGTGCCGACTCCAACAGAAAGGCAAATCATCGCTTGGGGAGCAAAAAATGTTCGGCCCCCAAGCCCAAGATGAATAGACGAAGGCCTGTGGTTCCTGTGGTTCCGTCCCAGGACTCCACGACCTGCCTACCGGACGGGACTGAGGCACTTATGGACATACAAACAGTATGTCCATAAGATGCCTACAAGCGAACATCAACCACTGCGCCAGTGCCCAGGACTTGCTAGTCCAGACACTGGTGCAGTGGAGAATACAGGTGGCGGTCGTCGCGGAGCCGTACCGAGTCGTCTCCCGTGACAACTGGATCGGTGACCTCGACGGCCTTGTCGCCATTGTTTTGGCCACAGGGGAGGAGGCCCCCACGGTCGATCGATCGTTCAGAGGTCGGGGGATGGTCGCCGTTTTGTGCGGCAATACTGTGTATGTGGGTGTCTACTTTTCGCCAAATCGTCCGCTCTCGGAATTCGAGACCTTTTTGGCGGAAATGGATACCCTCATGAATTGGAGCCGGCCGCACCTGGTCCTCATTGGCGGTGACCTGAACGCAAAGTCGACGGTGTGGGGTTCCTCCCTCACTGATGCGAGGGGCGAAACTCTAGAGGAATGGCTCTCCAGCAATAACCTGGCGGTACTGAACAGGGGCAACACAAACACGTGCGTGCGCCTTCAGGGCGGATCCGTCGTGGACGTCACGTTCGCGAGTCCCGCCCTGGCACACCGTGTTCTGGGCTGGGTAGTTGAGGAGGGGGTCGAGACCTTATCGGATCACCGATTTATTCGGTTTTCCGTCTCCCCCCACCCGGCACACCCGCACAGCCCGAGACGTGCCCCTGCGGAGATTGGCCCAAAGTGGGCATTGAAAAAGCTGGAGAGAGACACCCTCATTGAGGCGTCCCTCGTCATCAACTGGAATGACACCCCGGGAAGTCCGGACGCATCCCTGGAGGCGCAGTGGTTCAGCGAGGCGATGACACACGTCTGCGACGTGTCGATGCCTCGTGTGAGATCGCTTCCGCCTCGTCGACAGGTGCACTGGTGGTCGCCGGAGCTCGATCGTCTTCGAGCGGCCTGCGTCTCGGCGCGACGCCAGTACACTCGCTCTCGTCGACGTCACAGGGATGCCAACACCCAACGAAGACTCTTCGCCGCCTTCCAAGAGGCCAAGAAGGCTTTGAGAGCCGAGATCGGCGCTGCCAAGGAACGCGCCTGGCAGGAGTTGCTGGACACCCTCGAGCGTGACCCATGGGGCAGGCCTTACAGGCTTGTTATGAACAAGCTACGCCCCTGGGTCCCCCCGCTAACATCCACGATGGAGGCGGGCATGCTCGAGAGAGTGGTGGATTCTCTGTTCCCTGCCAGGGTGGCGGAGGATGCTTTTCCCGTACGGGAACGTACGAGGCAGCCGATCTCTCCTGAAGAGCCCCCTGAGGTGTCCGAGGGAGAGTTGGACAGGGCGGTTCTTCGTCTCCAGGCGAAGAACACAGCGCCCGGTCCCGACGGCATCCCGGGAAAGGCCTGGGTATTGGCTCTCAAGGAGGGCGGCATGGCTGCGAGATTTCGCGCCCTTCTCACCACTTGTGTGACGAATGGCCACTTTCCTAGCCAGTGGAAGGTAGGCAAGTTGGTCCTCATTCGGAAGTCTGGGCGACCGGTGGACTCCCCATCGGGGTACCGCCCGATAGTGCTGTTGAGTGAGGCCGGAAAACTGTTCGAGCGGGTTATAGCCGCCCGCCTCACTCGGCACCTAGAGGAGACGGGGCCGAATCTGGCTGACGTCCAGTTTGGCTTTCGGCGGGGCAGGTCCACCATGGACGCAATCGCCCGAGTGAGGTCACTTGCGGAGGAGGCGATTGGGAAAGGCGGGTGTGCCTTGGCGGTATCGTTAGACATCTCCAACGCGTTTAACACGCTCCCACATCGTGTCATCTCGGAGGCCATGGGGTTCCACGCCTTCCCGGAGTACCTACGTCGACTTGTCGACGAGTATCTCTCGGGTCGGGCGGTGGTGTACCCCACACGCGTTGGAGTATGTAGACGGGACGTGTCGTGTGGTGTCCCGCAGGGGTCGGTTCTCGGGCCGCTCCTGTGGAACATTGGATACGACTCTGTGCTGCGAGGCATCAACCTGCGCGGGGTCGACGTCGCGTGCTATGCGGACGACACGCTCGTGATCGCCCGCGGTAGCACGTTTCGTGACGCGACCCTGTTGGCAACCGCCGGAGTCGCACAAGTGGTGGCGCGAATAAGACGTCTGGGGCTGACGGTGGCTCTTGAGAAGTCCGAAGCAATTTGCTTCCATGGACCTCGCAAGGCGCCACCGCCAGACGCCCACATAACTGTGAGCGGAGTGACCATCGGCATCGGGTCGACGTTGAAGTATCTCGGCGTCGTCCTTGATAGCCGGTGGAACTTCAGGGAGCACTTTAAAAAGATGGCTCCCAAACTAATGAGGACATCGTTTGCTTTGAGCAGGCTTACGCCCAACCTGGGTGGGCCAAAGGGAGGATGCCGCCGTCTCTTCGCAGGCGTGGTGCGCTCGATGGCCCTGTATGGGGCTCCCGTATGGGTTGACTCTTTGTCCGCCCATAACCTGGCCATGCTGCGACGTCCGCAGCGGGTCATGGCGAACAGGGTCATCCGAGCGTATCGCACCACGTCCTGGGAGGCGGCATGCGCTGTTGCTGGGACGCTCCCCTGGGAGTTGGATGCCGAGGTCCTTGCAGCGGTCTACTACCAGACTGCCGACGCAAGGGCCCGCGGCGCGAGCCCAACCCCAGAAGAAGTGTCACGATGGAGGAGGGAGGCCAGAGAAGAAGCCATGGAAAGATGGGGAGATATGATGGCGCATCCTAGCGCGGGTCACCGCACCGTTGCAGCTATTGCACCGGTGCTTAAGGATTGGGTGAGCAGGCGGACCGGTTCGCTCTCCTTCCGGCTTGTGCAGGTGCTTACGGGGCATGGTTGCTTCGGACGGTACCTGTGCAACGTCGCGAGGAGGGAGCGAACCACCGCCTGTCACGAATGTGGTGCGCCGGATGACACGGCCGACCATTTGCTAGCGGAGTGCCCAGGTTGGGACCAAGAGAGGACGGCTCTGACGGCAGTCGTGGGACAGGACTTGTCCTTACCCGCTGTCGTCAGAGCGATGATCGGTAGCCCTGACGGCTGGTGCGCCGTTAAGGCCTTTTGCGAGGTGGTCCTGAGTGGCAAAGAAGACAGCGAGCGGTCCCGCGAGGAGGACCCGCAGGCTGAACCACTCAGGCGCCGCAGAGCTGGCCGGCGTGGCCGTGCGTACGACGCGGCCCACGTAACCTAATGACAACCGGGCGTCAGTTTGAGGACAACTGACGTCCGGACATTTCAATAGTGAGGTGTGACGACCTACAGGTGTTCCAGTAGGTCGCCACTAGTGAGGTAGCGGCAAGTCCGCCAGTGAGAAGTCCGGCAGCGGACGTAGCGGTGCGGGGGGACCATGAGGACATGGCCCAGCTGTCGCCTCGGTTCCTCCTAACACCGCTGATGTTGGAACACGGAGGGGTTTTAGTGGGTATTCCCGGTGGCTCTCACCGGGCGAGTCCCACACACCCCCTCGTCGGCTGTCCTCGTCGACGAGGGATAGTGCGTAAATGCATTTCCCCTCCTAAAAAAAAAAAAAAAAAAAAAAGGTTCCCCCTCCGTCGAGGTGGTCCTGAGTTGCAAAGAAGACAGCGAGCGGTCCCGCGAGGAGGACCCGCAGGCTGAACCACTCAGGCGCCGCAGAGCTGGCCGGCGTGGCCGTGCGTACGACGCGGCCCACGTAACCTAATGACAACCGGGCGTCAGTTTGAGGACAACTGACGTCCGGACATTTCAATAGTGAGGTGTGACGACCTACAGGTGTTCCAGTAGGTCGTCACTAGTGAGGTAGCGGCAAATCCGGCAGTGAGGAGTCCGGCAGCGGACGTAGCGGTGCGGGGGGACCGTGAGGACAAGGCCCAGCTGTCGCCTCGGTTCCTCCTAACACCGCTGATGATGGAACACGGAGGGGTTTTAGTGGGTATTCCCGGTGGCTCTCACCGGGCGAGTCCCACACACCCCCTCGTCGGCTGTCCTCGTCGACGAGGGATAGTGCGTAAATGCATTTCCCCTCCTACAAAAAAAAAAAAAAAAAAAAAGGTTCCCCCTCCGTCCGTGTGCGGTTTCCAGTCCGCCATCGGACGCGTCCCCAGGTTGCGGATAGGGGAACGCCCCCCAGATATGGGGGGTACCGGTTTCGGCCGGCGCGGACAAAAACTGGCATGTGGCTGTCTGTTCTTTTTAAGGGCGGACATTGCACGGCCACATGAACCCGTAGCCCCGCACTGAGTGGGGTCGGGGGTCCAGCGCACTGAGCGTTGGGCCGCGAGGAAGACAACCTCTCTAAAAAATCACCCCAGTGGGCGAAGCGGCGGCTTCTTATTTAAGAAGCCCACCGCTGTCGCCAGTGGACCCTCGCGGGTCGTGGGATGGCCGGGTTCAACCTGGCGGACCGGAAGTCCCGGCTGATGAGGAGGCGCTCTGACGCTGAAGCGCTTCGGCGCGTTTGTGGAGGCCCCGTAGTGGGGCAGTGGAGCTTCGGCTCGTGGGAGGCGGACCTTCAAGGTCCGCGTGCGCGGCGTGTGGTCTAGGCCACCGTCGGGCAACCCGTAACCTCGCACTCTGCGAGGCCGGGGATCCGGCGCATTGTGCGTCGGGTCGCGTGGAAGAAAACCACTATAAAAATCACCCCAATCCTAAGGTTTTGGGTCTGCCGATGGGATGAATGGCTGGGGGGTACCCAGTCCCAAGGGCCCAACAGCAGTGAAGCTGTACAAAAACACACATCATCAAAAAATGAAAAGTGCATCTAAAAGTAAATATACCCAGGAGGGTCCCACCTGCTCCGCAGTTGGGGAATCCCTCCCTGTGCCTTCGGGCACAGGCAGTCCCACGTACTCTGGGGGGGACAAGACTGCACTTGGGGGCAACCCCACCAACGACAATGGCACATGTTTTAAGGTACCCGAGATTGCACGCGATTTGGCAGCGCAGGCCCTGTCGACTCTTCGGCAGGACCTCGCAATGTCCGGCGATTCTTCTTCTGGCAGTGCGAGCACCGTTCGCTCTGCCAGAGTGAAAGTCATGCGAATGGAGGAGGACAAGAGCCTCTCTCGTTTCTTTCTGAAGAGAGGCTCCAAACCGCCCGAATCAGAAACTTCTGATGAGGGCTCTGATCGAACGAATTCTCCGGCTCGCTCGGCCAACAAGTCGAGGAAGCCCGGACGACCGCCCACAACCGGGCAGTATGTCGGCTTGGCGAAAGCTAAGACCGAATATTTGAAGGCCCAACGGGAAGAATTAGAGCTCCAGGCCGAGAAAGAGCTGCTCGCCTCGGTCCACAAGGCTAGAGATACTCGCGCCCGCCTTTCTATTACCGCCGGATTAGACGACGCTGAGACGTCCTCACGATTAGTATCGCGAGTGAGGTCCGGCCTTTCAATCATCGACGAGGTCGCCAAGAAATCAGGTCACCTCAAGGGGGGATTTATTAAATCCCTCAAAGAGGCGATTATGACTATAGAGGAGGACACGGTCTCCCTTTCTAAAAGGTGCACGACGGACGAGACGGAGGCGCAGCAGCGCGAAATTGAGCAGCAGCGGCGCGAAAATGACCAACTGCGGCGTGAGAATGCCCAGATTCGCACGGAAATGGCGGAGCTCCGCAAGGAGCTCACAGAGGTTAAGGCCTTGCTCCTTGCTAGGCAGGGTCCTGCGGCTGCCCCTGAGGTGGGGGTCACCTCAGGACTTCTTAAAGACCTCGAGGCTCGGGTCATGGGCCAAATACTGGACCGACTCGATGTTCCAGAGCTGCGCGCAAGTCGCAAGCCTGGCTCTCAGGCAGAAACAGGGAAGGGATTGGCTCCACCACTGGCACCGGCTTTGAAAAAAGCCGCTGTAGCGCCTAAACCCGCAAGCGGGCAAAAATTCAAGGATCCAAAAGAGAAGCCGTCGGCACTCTCTAAGAGTGCCCGACGCAGGAAAGCGACGCGAGGTCGCAAGACATCCGAGCAGTCTGCCCCGCGTCAACTTCCTCCCGCCCCTCCCTCCATGGATAAACCATGGAGCTTGGTGGTTAAGGGGGGAAAGCATAAAGAGCGACCTCCTGCTCCTAAGCAGAATGTTCGGGCACAACAGCCCGCTCCGCGGAAGGTCAGACCTCCCAAGACGGCAGCCGTCGTCGTCACCCTGCAGCCGGGAGCTGCAGACAGGGGGATAACCTATCGCATGATCCTAGAGGAGGCTAAAAAGCGCGTGGACATAACGGCGATGGGAATACCTTCTCTCCATTTCCGGCGCGCGGTGACGGGTGCCGTTATCATGGAGGTGAAGGGCGCCGACGGCAACGACGGCAAAGTTAAGGCAGACGCTTTGGCCGCCAGACTCAAAGAGGTAATGAATGCGGAGTCGGTCCGAATCTCGAGGCCTTTCAAGGCAATCGAGCTATTAGTATCGGGCTTGGACGACTCCGTAACATCAGAGGAAGTAGCGGCGGCCATTGCCAGACTCGGACAATGTCCCCGGGATGCGGTGAAGGTCGGCGTAATCCGAATGTCACTATTCGGCATGGGATCGGCTTGGGCGAGCTGCCCCGTTGAAGCAGCCAAAAAGGTTACGGAGGGAAAACTGCTGGTCGGGTGGACGGCAGCACGCGTCAAGCTGCTGCAGCCCCGTGAGATGCGTTGTTTCCGGTGCCTGATGACAGGGCATGTCAGGGAGCAATGCACTGCGGCCGTCGACCGGAGCCAGCAGTGTTTCAAGTGTGGAGTAACTGGACACCGAGCGTCTGAGTGCCGGGCAGAAGCCCGTTGCCCACTGTGTACCGACTCCAACAGAAAGGCAAATCATCGCTTGGGGAGCAAAAAATGTTCGGCCCCCAAGCCCAAGATGAACAGACGAAGGCCTGTGGTTCCTGTGGTTCCGTCCCAGGACTCCACGACCTGCCTACCGGACGGGACTGAGGCACTTATGGACATACAAACAGTATGTCCATAAGATGCCTACAAGCGAATATCAACCACTGCGCCAGTGCCCAGGACTTGCTGGTCCAGACACTGGTGCAGTGGAGAATAGAGGTGGCGGTCGTCGCGGAGCCGTACCGAGTCGTCTCCTGTGACAACTGGGTCGGTGACCTCGACGGCCTTGTCGCCATTGTTTTGGCCACAGGGGAGGAGGCCCCCACGGTCGATCGAGCTTTCAGAGGTCGGGGGATGGTTGCCGTTTTGTGCGGCAATATTGTGTATGTGGGTGTCTATTTTTCGCCAAACCGTCCGCTCTCGGAATTCGAGACCTTTTTGGCGGAAATGGACACCCTCATGAATTGGAGCCGGTCGCACCTGGTCCTCATTGGCGGAGACCTTAACTCTAAGTCGACGGTGTGGGGTTCCTCCCTCACTGATGCGAGGGGCGAAACTCTAGAGGAGTGGCTCTCCAGTAATAACCTGGTCGTGCTGAACAGGGGCACGACAAACACGTGCGTGCGTTCTCGGGGCGGATCCGTCGTGGATATTACGTTCGCGAGCCCCGCCCTGGCATGCCGTGTTCAGGGCTGGGTAGTCGAGGAGGGGGTCGAGACCTTATCGGATCACCGATACATTCGGTTTTCCGTCTCCCCCCACCCGACAGACCCGCACAGCCCGAGACGTGCCCCTGCGGAGATTGGCCCTAGATGGGCTTTAAAAAAGCTGGAGAGAGACACCCTCATTGAGGCGTCCCTCGTCATCAACTGGAATGACACCCCGGGAAGTCCGGACGCATCCCTGGAGGCGCAGTGGTTCAGCGAGGCGATGACACACGTCTGCGACGTGTCGATGCCTCGTGTGAGATCGCTTCCGCCTCGTCGACAGGTGTACTGGTGGTCGCCGGAGCTCGATCGTCTCCGAGCGGCCTGCGTCTCGGCGCGACGCCAGTACACCCGCTCCCGTCGACGCCACAGGGATGCAAACACCCAGCGAAGACTCTTCGCCGCCTTCCAAGAGGCCAAGAAGGCTCTGAGAGCCGAGATCGGCGCCTCCAAGGAGCGCGCCTGGCAGGAGCTGCTGGACACCCTCGAGCGTGACCCATGGGGCAGGCCTTACAGGCTTGTCATGAACAAGCTACGCCCCTGGGTCCCCCCGCTAACATCCACGATGGAGGCGGGCATGCTCGAGAGAGTGGTGGAATCTCTGTTCCCTGCCAGGGTGGCGGAGGATGCTCCTCCCGTACGGGAACGTACGAGGCAGCCGATCTCACCTGAAGAGCCCCCTGAGGTGTCCGAGGGAGAGTTGGACAGGGCGGTTCTTCGTCTCCAGGCGAAGAACACAGCGCCCGGTCCCGACGGCATCCCGGGAAAGGCCTGGGTATTGGCTCTCAAGGAGGGCGGAATGGCTGCGAGATTTCGCGCCCTTCTCACCACTTGTGTGACGAATGGCCACTTTCCTAGCCAGTGGAAGGTAGGCAAGTTGGTCCTCATCCGGAAGTCTGGGCGACCGGTGGACTCCCCATCGGGCTACCGCCCGATAGTGCTGTTGAGTGAGGCCGGAAAACTGTTCGAGCGGGTTATAGCCGCCCGCCTCACTCGGCACCTAGAGGAGACGGGGCCGAACCTGGCTGACGTCCAGTTTGGCTTTCGGCGGGGCAGGTCCACCATGGACGCAATCGTTCGGGTGAGGTCACTTGCGGAGGAGGCGATTGGGAAAGGCGGGTGTGCCTTGGCGGTATCGTTAGACATCTCCAACGCGTTTAACACGCTCCCACATCGTGTCATCTCGGAGGCCATGGGGTTCCACGCCTTCCCGGAGTACCTACGTCGACTTGTCGACGAGTATCTCTCGGGTCGGGCGGTGGTGTACCCCACACGCGTTGGAGTTCGTCGACGGCAGATGTCGTGTGGTGTTCCGCAGGGGTCGGTTCTCGGGCCGCTCCTGTGGAACATTGGATACGACTCGGTGCTGCGAGGCATCAACCTGCGCGGGGTCGACGTCGCGTGTTATGCGGACGACACGCTCGTGATCGCCCGCGGTAGCACGTTTCGTGACGCGACCCTGTTGGCAACCGCCGGAGTCGCACAAGTGGTGGCGCGAATAAGACGTCTGGGGCTGACGGTGGCTCTTGAGAAGTCCGAAGCAATTTGCTTCCATGGACCTCGCAAGGTGCCACCGCCAGACGCCCACATAACTGTGAGCGGAGTGACCATCGGCATCGGGTCGACGTTGAAGTATCTCGGCGTCGTCCTTGATAGCCGGTGGAACTTCAGGGAGCATTTCAAAAAGATGGCTCCCAAACTAATAAGGACCTCGTTTGCCTTGAGTAGGCTTACGCCCAACCTGGATGGGCCAAAGGGAGGATGCCGCCGTCTCTTCGCAGGCGTGGTGCGCTCGATGGCCCTGTATGGGGCTCCCGTATGGGTTGACTCTTTGTCCGCCCATAACCTGGCCATGCTGCGACGTCCGCAGCGGGTCATGGCGAACAGGGTCATCCGAGCGTATCGCACCACGTCCTGGGAGGCGGCATGCGCTGTTGCTGGGACGCTCCCCTGGGAGTTGGATGCCGAGGTCCTTGCAGCGGTCTACTACCAGACTGCCGACGCAAGGACCCGCGGCGCGAGTCCAACCCCAGAAGAAGTGTCACGATGGAGGAGGGAGGCCAGAGAAGAAGCCATGGAAAGATGGGGAGACATGATGGCGCATCCAAGCGCGGGTCACCGCACCGTTGCAGCAATTGCACCGGTGCTTAAGGATTGGGTGAGCAGGCGGACCGGTTCGCTCTCCTTCCGGCTTGTGCAGGTGCTTACGGGGCATGGTTGCTTCGGACGGTACCTGTGCAACGTCGCGAGGAGGGAGCGAACCACCGCCTGTCACGAATGTGGTGCGCCGGATGACACGGCCGACCATGTTCTAGCGGAGTGCCCAGGTTGGGACCAAGAGAGGACGGCTCTGACGGCAGTCGTGGGACAAGACTTGTCCTTACCCGCTGTCGTCAGAGCGATGATCGGTAGCCCTGACGGCTGGCGTGCCGTCAAGGCCTTTTGCGAGGTGGTCCTGAGTGGCAAAGAAGACAGCGAGCGGTCCCGCGAGGAGGACCCGCAGGCTGAACCACTCAGGCGCCGCAGAGCTGGCCGGCGTGGCCGTGCGTACGCCGCGGCCCACGTAACCTAATGACAACCGGGCGTCAGTTTGAGGACAACTGACGTCCGGACATTTCAATAGTGAGGTGTGACGACCTACAGGTGTTCCAGTAGGTCGCCACTAGTGAGGTAGCGGCAAATCCGCCAGTGAGGAGTCCGGCAGCGGACGTAGCGGTGCGGGGGGACCGTGAGGACAAGGCCCAGCTGTCGCCTCGGTTCCTCCTAACACCGCTGATGATGGAACACGGAGGGGTTTTAGTGGGTAGGACCGGCGGGGTAGCTCATTCCGCCGGGTGAGTCCCACACACCCCCTCGTCGGCTGTCCTCGTCGACGAGGGATAGTGCGTAAATGCATTTCCCCTCCTAAAAAAAAAAAAAAAAAAAAAAAGGTTCCCCCTCCGTGTGCGGTTTCCAGTCCGCCATCGGACGCGTCCCCGGGTTGCGGATAGGGGAACGCCCCCCAGTATGGGGGGTACCGGTTTCGGCCGGCGCGGACAAAAACTGGCATGTGGCTGTCTGGTCTTTTTAAGGGCGGACATTGCACGGCCACATGAACCCGTAGCCCCGCACTGAGTGGGGTCGGGGGTCCAGCGCACTGAGCGTTGGGCCGCGAGGAAGACAACCTCTCTAAAAAATTACCCTTGAGGGCGAAGCCGTGGCTTCTTGTTCAAGAAGCCCTAGGCTGTCGCCAGTGGACCCCTAGCGGGTCGTGGGATGGCCAGGTCCAACCTGGCGGACCGGCATCGACCGGCCGACGAGGGGGCGTTCTGACGCCACAGCGCATTTGGCGCTTCGTTGGAGTAACACATACCGTAACCTTGCACTCTGCGAGGCCGGGGGTCTGACGCACTTAGCATCGGACCGCGTGGAAGAAAACCACTATAAAAAATCACCCCAAACCCAAGGTCAGCGTGCCGAGGGGTTGTATGGCTGGGGGGTTACCCAGTCCTAAGCGCGGAGGCAGACTTCGGTCTGCGCGAGGAGGCACCGAACCGCGGGCGGTATAACCTGCACCAAGGTTAGCGCTGACCTGGCAGGTGTAAATCCCTGCCGAAAGGGCGTCTGCGGCCCCTTGGGAAAGGGCCGTACGTAATTTCCCAATTCGTAAATATGAAATGTTGACACGAAAGAGCGCGCGTTTGTTGAGCGATCCCGCTAACGCCGGGCGCTCGGGGGTAGCTGGGCCCTCGAGTGTGAAGTTGGTTACTAGCGGCACATGCGACCCGCCTTGCCAGCGGCGTCAACCGGTGTCCGGGCCGGTTGGTGAGAAATTGGTTACCGGCGATTGCGAATGCGGCGAGGGAAGCCGCCCCTGTCCCTGGTGCGAAGCCAGACAGGAAGAGCTTGCCAGGGTGGATCCCGGGCCTTCGCAAGCTACTAATGCTACCGGAGACGAGGATACGCAGGTACTGCCGGCCCTCCGACGGGACCTTGAAATGTCGGGAGACTCTTCCTCTGGCAGTACAAAAACCGTTCGCTCTGCCAGAGTGAAAGTTACAAAAATGGAGGAGGACAGAAATCTGTCCCGTTTCTGGCTCAAGAGAGGCTCAAAACCTCCTGAGTCAGAAACATCTGACGAGGGGTCTGACCGAACGGTCTCTCCGATCCGTTCGGTTAATAAGGCCAAGAAGCCCGGTCGTCCGCCCACAACCGGCGACTACGTCGGCTTAGCTAGAGCTAAGGCCGAATTGGTTAAGGCCCAACAGGCCGAAATGGTACTACAGGCGGAGAGGGAAATGCTCGCTTTCGCTTCGGAAGCTAGAGCCACCCGCTCCCGCCTGACCGCGTCCCATGCCAACGACGCTGAGTCATCCTCGCAAATCAAGTTGCGAGTGATGTCCAGCCTCGAAGTGATTGAGAAAGTTGCTGCCACCTCAGGTAACCTTAAGGGCACGTTCATTAAGTCCCTGAAGGATGCAACCGAAGACATCCGGGGCGACGTTGCTATCTTGTCCGCCCGGACCGCTTCTGAGGAAGTGGTGGCGCTGCAGCGTGAAAACGCACAACTGCGCTCTGGTATGGCGGAGCTCCGAAAGGAGTTCGCCGAATTCAGAGCCAGCTTACAATCGCAGCCCCGACAATCTACCTCGACGCTGGACACTGAAGGGATAGTCACACCAGGCATGCTCAAGGCGCAGGAGGACCGCCTATTGAGATGCCTGAGTGAAAGACTCAACGTCAGAATAGACGAGCTCCTCAACAAGGAGCCGCAGCCTTGCCCTCCACTGGCATCCCGAAAGGGACCTCCGCCGACACCGGCGCCGAGGAAGGCTCAACCCAAGCGCCCTGCCGTACCACCAAAATCCGCCACCAGTGCGCGAATAGTGACGGCTAATGAAGAGAAGACACCGACGCCTTCCAAAAATACCTGGCGCAGGAAACCCAACCGAGGACGCGATTCGGTGACCAAGAAGCCGGTTCGTCGGGACCCACGCCCACTCCCCCCTGCCCCCGCCTCCATGGACAGAACATGGAGCACGGTGACCAGGGGAGGCAAACACAAGGAGTCACCTCCAACTCCAAAAACGAGTCGGCCCCAGCGGCCCATCACAAAAAAGAAGACGAAGCCTCCCAAGACGGCGGCAGTAGTGCTCACCCTGCAGCCGGAAGCTGCCGAGAAGGGGTTGACCTATGCCTCCGTCATTGAGGAGGCAAAACGGAAGGTGGATTTGGCGGCGCTTGATATTGAAGATATCAAGTTCCGTCGTGCCGTGACCGGGGCCACGATATTGGAGATTTCTGGCACGGATAATAACAATAGGGCGGATGCGCTGGCCGCCAAACTCAGAGAACAATTGAGCGCGGAGTCGGTTCGAGTATCCAGACCGGTCAAGATGACCGAATTACTGATATCTGGGCTCGACGATTCCGTCAGCTCCCAAGACGTGGCGGCGGCCATCGCCAAAATTGGCGAATGTGCCGTGGAATCGGTCAAGGTTGGGGCGATCCGTTTCTCGCGCTTCGGCATGGGGACGGCATGGGCGGGCTGCCCGGTAGCAGCTGCTAAAAAAGTATTAGAAGGGAGACTGCTGGTGGGATGGTCGGCGGCAAGGGTCAAGCTCCTTCAGCCCCGAGAGCTGCGCTGCTTCCGGTGTCTGGAATCCGGACACGTCAGGGGGCAGTGCACTGCCGCCGTCGACAGAAGCCAGCAGTGCTTCCGGTGCGGTCAGGCTGGCCACCGTGCGGCCGATTGCCGCTCCGAAGCCCGCTGTGTCATTTGCGCTGAAGCCGGGAAACGGCACAACCATCGTCTGGGGAGTCCCAAATGTTCGGCCCCCAGACGGAAATGGAATCGACGAAGGCCGGCTGGTCCTGAGGCTACGTCCCAGGATGCCGCCGACCGCCTGCCGGACAGGACGCATGGAGCACCTATGGACGTACAATCAGTATGTCCATAAGGTGCCTCCAAACTAATATAAATCACTGCGCCAGAGCTCAGGACTTGTTGGTCCAGACGCTGGCGCAGTGGAGGATAGAGGTGGCAGTCGTCTCGGAGCCGTATCTGGTCGTCAATCGTGACAACTGGATCGGTGACCGGGACGGGCTCGTGGCCATTGTTTTGGCCTCGAAAGAGGGGGCCCACGCCGTCGATCGTACGTATAAGGGTCGAGGGTTCGTTGCCGCCTTATGCGGAAACATTGTGTTCGTGGGTGTCTATTTTTCGCCAAATCGTTCGCTTTCGGATTTCGAGAGCTTTTTGGCGGAAATAGACATCCTTTTAGGCTGGTGTCGTCCGCATCAGGTACTTCTAGCCGGAGACCTGAATGCGAAGTCGACGGCGTGGGGATCATCTCTCACAGACGCGAGGGGCGCTGTCCTCGAGGAGTGGCTTTCCAGTAGCAACATGTGCGTACTGAATAGGGGTACGTCTAACACTTGCGTGCGGCATCAGGGCGGTTCCGTCGTGGATGTCACGTTCGCGAGCCCCGCCCTGGCCCGCCGTGTCCGGGGCTGGGTAGTCGAAGAAGGCGTCGAGACTTTGTCGGACCACCGGTACATCCGGTTCTCCGTCTCCGCCCACTCGAC
Source organism: Bembecia ichneumoniformis (assembly GCA_910589475.2). Taxonomy (NCBI): domain Eukaryota; kingdom Metazoa; phylum Arthropoda; class Insecta; order Lepidoptera; family Sesiidae; genus Bembecia; species Bembecia ichneumoniformis. The sequence goes on along the minus strand of OU342537.1, from coordinate 85,035 downwards.
AGACCCGAACAGCCCCAGACATATCCCGTCAGAGATCGGGCCCAGGTGGGCACTCAAAAAGCTGGAAAGAGACGCTCTCGTGGAGGCGTCCCTCGTTGAATCCTGGATTGACATACCGGACGAGACCGATGCGGATCTGGAGGCGCAATGGTTCCGCGAGGCAATGACGCACGTCTGCGACGTCGCCATGCCTCGCGTCGGAAAACTGCCGCCCCGTCGACAGGTGTACTGGTGGTCGCCAGAGCTGCAACAGCTCCGAGCGGCATGCGTGAAAGCACGACGCCAGTACACCCGAGCTCGTCGTCGCAACAGATCCGCATCCATAATTGACAGACTTTTCGCCGCCTTCCAAGGGGCCAAGAAAGCCTTGAGAGCGGAGATCGGTGCAGCGAAGGAGCGCGCCTGGCAGGAGCTGGTCGACTCGCTCGAGCGGGACCCATGGGGCAGGCCGTACAAGCTCGTCATGAGCAAGCTTCGCCCCTGGGCCCCTCCGCTCACATCTGAGATGGAAGCGGAGACGCTCGCGAGAGTGGTGGAGACCCTGTTTCCTGTCAGGGCGGAGGGCGATGCTCCTCGCACACAAGATCGTGCGGTGCAGCCGACTCCAATCGAGGATCCTCCCGAGGTGTCCGAGGGCGAACTGAATAGGGCGGTTCTTCGCCTCAGCGCGAAGAACACAGCTCCCGGTCCCGACGGCATCCCGGGGAAGGCGTGGGTCTTGGCCCTCAAGGAGGGCGGTCTGGACGAGAGATTCCGTGCGCTACTCACCACCTGTGTGAAGGAAGGCCACTTTCCCAAGGATTGGAAGCAGGGCAGGCTGGTCCTCATCCGCAAGCCCGGGCGTCCGGTGGACTCACCATCGGCATACCGCCCCATAGTCCTGCTGAGTGAGGCTGGGAAATTGCTTGAGCGAGTCATCGCTGCTCGCCTCACTCAACACCTCGAGGAGACGGGGCCGAATTTGGCGGAAATCCAGTTCGGTTTCCGTAGGGGCAGGTCCACCGTAGACGCTATTGCCAGGGTGAGGACTATTGCGGACGAGGAAGTTGGGAAAGGTGGGGTCGTCTTGGCGGTGTCCTTGGACATTTCCAACGCGTTCAACACTCTCCCACACAGAGTCATCTTGGAGGCCATGGGGTACCACGCCTTCCCGGGATACTTGCGTCGACTCGTCGACGAGTACCTCTCGGGTCGGTCGGTCGTGTACCCCACACGCGTTGGAATTTGTCAAAGGGAAGTGTCGTGCGGTGTCCCGCAGGGGTCGGTTCTCGGGCCGCTCCTGTGGAACATCGGCTACGACTGGGTGCTGCGGGGCGTTACCCTGCACGGGGTCGACGTCACGTGTTACGCGGACGACACGCTAGTGACCGCCCGTGGTGGCACGTTCCGTGACGCGGCCCTGTTGGCAACCGCCGGAGTCGCACAGGTGGTGGGGCGCATACGGCGCCTGGGCCTGACGGTGGCCCTTGAAAAGTCCGAAGCGATCTGCTTCCACGGACCTCGCAAGGCGCCACCGCCAGACGCCCACATTATTGTGAGCGGAGTGTCCATCGGCATCGGGTCGACGTTGAAATATCTCGGCGTCGTTCTCGATAGCCGGTGGAACTTCAGGGACCACTTCTCTAAGCTGGTTCCCAAATTGGTCCGGACATCGTTAGCCCTAGCAAGGCTAACGCCCAACCTGGGTGGGCCAAGGAGTGGATGCCGTCGTCTCTACGCAGGCGTGGTGCGATCGATGGCCCTGTACGGGGCACCGATCTGGGTGGACTCCCTGTCAGCACAAAATAAGGTCCTGTTGCGACGCGCGCAGCGGATCGTTGCTATCAGGGTCATCCGAGCGTATCGCACCGTCTCGTGGGAGGCGGCGTGCGTTGTTGCTGGAACACCACCCTGGGAATTGGATGCCGAGGTCCTAGCAGCGGTCTACTACAAGACTGCGGATGCTAGGTCCCGAGGTGTAGCTCCGACCCCAGCGGTGGTGTCGCGCTGGAGAAGAGAGGCCCAAGAAATGGCTATGATGACGTGGAACGCCGAGTTGGCGAGGCCGAATGCGGGTCGCCGCATTTCGGCTGCGGTCGCTCCCGTCCTCAAGGAGTGGGTGAGCAGGCGGACCGGATCGCTCTCCTTCCGGCTTGTGCAGGTGCTTACGGGGCACGGCTGCTTCGGACAGTACCTGTGCAACGTCGCGAAGAGGGAGCCAACCACCGCTTGCCACGAGTGCGGGGCAACGATTGATACGGCCCAGCATACTCTGGAAGTTTGCCCAGGTTGGGACCATGAGAGGTCAGCTCTGACGGCAGTCGTCGGCCGGGATTTATCCCTACCCGCTGTCGTCAGGGCAATGCTAGACAGCATACTAAAATGGAACGCCGTCAAGGCCTTCTGTGAGAAAGTGCTCAGGAGCAAGGAGGCCAGTGAGCGGGCTCGCGAGGAAGACCCCCTTGCTGCTCCCCTGAGACGCCGCAGAGCGGGACAACGGCGCCGGGCATATGCTACGGCGCAGAACATATAATGACTGCCGGGCGTCAGTAGAGGACAACTGGCGCCCGGTTCACATTGCTGAGGGGTGGCGGCCTATACATATTCCGTAGGCTGCCACCAGAGAAACAGTGCCAAAAGCACCAGACGACGGGTCCGTAGTGGACACAGCGGTGTAGATGGGGTTTGAGGACAAGGCAATCTGTAACCTCGGCCCCATATACCACCGCGGATGTTGGAATATGGAGGGGTTTTAGTGGGTATTCCCGGTGCCTCTCACCGGGCGAGTCCCACACACCCCCTCGTCGGGATGTCCCCCCGACGAGGGATAGTGCGTAAATGCATTTCCCCTCCTAAAAAAAAAAAAAAAAAAAAAAAAAAAAAAAAAAAAAAGGTTAGGTTCCCCCCCTAGGTGGGCCATGACCTTGTCGTGGTGGGGGGGCTTACCCTCGACAATCCGAGGGGTCGCAGGGGTCGGTGGTTCTGCCCACCGGCCTTTGCTCGACCAATCGGATTGGTTCGTTGGGGACAAACAAGGCCCACACCCGTGTGCTCCAGCGTTGCTCCGTTCAGCGGAGCTTCGTGTCGGAGCACACAGCAGCGGGTCCGGTGGGTGCTTCACTGCGCAGCCGGACGCAGTTTCCTGCACCGCTGCACAACTCGTAACTCCCTTCGGGTGTCGTTGATCATGTCTAGCGGCCTGGAGGGAACCGAGGGTCTTGCCTTAGCCGGCCGGACCGCGAGGAAGAAAACCTCTATAAAAAATTACCCCAATCTCAAGCGGCGGCGCACCGCGAGGAGATGGATGGCTGCTGGGCGAAGCAGTCGCTAGTGCGTACCCCCGTTATGGTACCAGCCGACACCATAACGGGTTATCCTAGGCTTATCCGGGCACAGGGGGCACTGCTCGGACGGACCGAATATTTCCGCCACACTCGTGGGACTCAGATGGATAAGATACAAAAAACCACTGACGTCATAAAGGGGGGACAACCTGTCGTGCAGCTCGACAGGCTGTCCGTGCGACAGAAGTCTTCGGCTTCTGTCGCGGAACAGCTGCAGAGGATGGCCTCGCCGGGGCCGAGCGATGGGGGCGACGGGATGGAGTCGGACGGATCGATGTCCAGCTTCCACTCTGTCAGCTCCAAGACTTCGCAGAAGAGACGCGGACGTCCGCCTACAACCGGCGAATACATCGGCCTCGCAGAGGCTAAGGCCGAGTGTATCGCGTTGAGGAAGGAGGAGCTTCGGCTCCAAGCGGAGGAGCATCTCTCCGAGACTCTCTCGCGACGGCGGTCCCGACGCTTCGCCTCGCCAGCGCAGGAGCCAGGGATCGACGTTCTGCCGTCGACCGTAATAAGGGACAGGGTTCAGGAAGAGGTGGAAACCATCGTGCAGGTTGCTAAATCTTCAGGAAATCTGAAGGGAACGTACATTGCCGCGCTGAAAAACTCGGCATACACGATAAGGGACGCAATGGACGAAATGTTTCAGCGCACCATAACGGAGGAGACAGCAGCTCTGCAGGCTGACAACGCTCGCCTGAGGGCCGAAGTGGAATCTCTGCGTCAAGAGATGAAGCAGTTGCGTGCCGAAATCTCCAGGTTTTCGCAACAAGCTGCGGCTCCCAGTACCTCGCTCCCGAGGACTTCTGAGGAGCAATTGCGCGAGTTTATGGACTCAATAAGCCGTAAAATCGACGAGCGCTTCTCTGGGCTGGCAGACAGGCTCATTCCGGAGAAGAGGCAAGCCTCGACCGTTGCCGAACAAAGGAGAGCTAAGCCGATGCCAACTCCAACGGCGTCGACCTCGGGAGCATCTAGCGACAAGAAGTCGAAGAAGGCTAAGCCTTCCAAGAAGGCCAAAACGACTGCCTCAGCACCAGTGGCGCCACCTTCTCCAGTTCTCACTGAGGAGCCGTGGACCAAGGTGTTGGGGAGGAAGAAGAAGAAGACGAATGCTTCTGCCAACGCCGCCAAGGCCAGCAAGCCAGCTGCCAAAGCCAAGGCAGGAAGCAACCCGGCCAAGAATTTGCGTCCTCCCCGCTCTGCCGCCGTAGTCCTCACACTGGGGCCCGAGGCAGACGCAAAGGGAGTGACGTACAAGGACGTTTTGACCGAGGCCAAGAAGCGGCTAGATCTGCCCTCCATTGGCATCGGTGCACTCCACGTGCGTAAATCAAAAGCCGGCGCTCGCGTCCTGGAAATCCCAGGAAAGGACAGCGGCGGAGCAGCGGACGCTCTCGCGTCGAGGCTGAAACAGTTCCTCGACACGAATATCGTCCGGGTCGATAGACCAGTAAAGTGTGCACAGCTCCGAATATCGGGGCTTGACGACTCCGTCACGGCAGACGAAGTCGCGGAGGCCGTTGCTCGCTTGGGCGGTTGCCCTCGCAGCAACATCAGGACTGGCGAGGTCCGCACCGGCCCGTTGGGGATGGGCTCGGTCTGGGTTTCGTGCCCGGTCGAAAGCGCGAAGAAGATCGCCGACGGCAGGCGTCTTCTCGTGGGCTGGGTTTCGGCACAAGTGAAGGTGTTGCCCCAGCGCACACTGCGTTGTTTCCGGTGCCTTCAGACCGGGCACGTGGCACCTATGTGCCAATCGGAGATAGACCGCAGCGGGCTGTGTTTCCGCTGCGGTAAGGAAGGGCACAAGGCCTCCCAGTGTCGAGATCCTCCCCACTGCGGCCCTTGCGCTGCGGCTAAAAGAAAGGCGGATCACCCAGTTGGTAGCCGCGGCTGCAAAGCCCCTTCCAACCGGCCTAAGAAGGCAACCTTAGCGGTCAACACATCTGCCGCTGAGGTCAACGCGCCTGTGCGCGAGGAGGATATGGAAGCGGCCTCTTAATGGACCACGCTCCACACGGCAACTTCCTTCAAGCAAACGTCAACCACTGCGCCGGGGCGCAGGATCTCCTCCTACAGTCCATGGCGCAGTGGTCGATCGACGTCTCGGTGGTAGCGGAGCCGTACTTCGTACCCTCCCGTCCAAACTGGACAGCGGACGTCGCATCCACGGTTGCAATCGTGGGCGCGGCCGGCTCTGCTCCCCTCCACGTGGTCGAGAGGGGTCAAGGATTCGTCGCGATAAAATGGGGCACTGTTCTGATCGTCGGAGTGTACTTCTCCCCGAACCGTGCCCTCGCCGAGTTCGAGGTCTTCCTCGGTCACTTGGAGGGTGTAGTTAGGCGCGCAGGACTCCCGGCTATCGTCATGGGAGATCTCAACGCCAAGTCCACGGCTTGGGGCTGTCCCGTGTCCGGTGCTCGTGGCGACGCCGTCCTGGACTGGGTCATCCCTCTAGGACTGTCAGTGCTCAATCGTGGCAGTGTTAACACCTGCGTTCGGCAACATGGTGGCTCGATAGTAGACGTGTCGTTTGCTTCCCGAGCCATCGCCGAACGTGTCCACGATTGGAGAGTACTTGAGGGCGTTGAGACTCTCTCAGACCACCGCTACGTGCGGTTCAGCGTGTCCCGTCCCTCGTCTGCAGACGGAGTTCTCCTGCGGCGTCGGGATGGAAACTCCCAGCGCTTTCCTCGCTGGGCGCTTGCGAAACTGGACCAAGATCTCCTCATCGAGGCAGCCATAGTCCAGGACTGGGTCTCGGGAGAGCCCAGCGGTGACTTGCCGCTCGAAGACCGAGTGGCTGACATGCGAATCGCCATGACCGCTGTGTGCGATGCGGCGATGCCGCGTGTCAGTCGACGCCCGCCCAAAAAGCAGGTGCACTGGTGGTGCGACGAGGTGGCAGATCTGCGCGACGCCTGCATGGCCGCCCGTCGTAGATACACCAGATCTCGCAGACGCAGGAACAGGGACCTTGACCTGGAAGGTCGCCTGTACGACGCTTACAAAACGGCCAAGAAATCCCTCCAGATCGCCATTCGCGAGGCGAAAGCCCGTGCACGCGAGGAGATGTTGGAGGTCTTGGACCGGGATCCGTGGGGCCGCCCCTATCGCGCTGCCAGAGCGAAGCTTCGGTCGCATGGTCCGCCTGTGGCCGAAACTGTAGAACCGCGGTTTCTTCGGGACGTGCTCTCTGCACTGTTCCCCAACTGCGCAGAGCACACCCCGCCGCCCATGGGCGGACGGGCGACTGCTCAAACCGAAGACGAAGCAGTAGTTCCGCCGATCACGAGCGGGGAGTTCGGAGAGGCCGTGCTTCATCTACGCGGGAAGAAGACCGCCCCCGGTCCGGACGGTATCCCCGGTCGCGCCTGGGTCTTGGCCTTGGGCGAACTAGGTGACCGGCTTCGAGGCATCCTCGACACTGCCCTCTCCAAGGGGTCGTTCCCGCGACCCTGGAAGGAGGGCAAACTGGTTCTGATACGGAAAGACGGGCGTCCTGCGGACTCCCCATCCGGCTACAGGCCGATAGTGTTGCTAGACGAGGCGGGCAAATTATTCGAGAGAATAATTGCCCGTCGCATAACCCGACATCTCACCTCGGATGGACCAGGTCTGTCCGACTGTCAGTTTGGGTTCCGGGCGGGTCGATCTACGGTCGACGCAATCCTGCGCCTCAAGACCATTGCGCAGGACTCCGTAGCGAGGGGAGGGGTCGCACTGGCGGTGTCATTGGACATCACCAATGCCTTTAACACCCTTCCCTTCAGTTGCATCCTGGAGGCGCTACGGTACTACCGACTACCCGCTTACCTGCAGCTGATTGTGGCAGACTACCTCAGGGACCGCACGATCCTGTGCCAGGATCGGGACGGTGTAGTCCTTGAGAGTAGGATGACCTGCGGTGTTCCACAGGGGTCTGTCCTAGGCCCGCTTCTGTGGAACATCGGGTACGATTGGGTACTGCGAGGTGCCCTTCTCCCGAACCTGAACGTCATCTGCTACGCCGACGACACCCTTGTCGTCGCGTGTGCAGATGACTACAAGGCCGCAGCAAGACTGGCCACGGTGGGCGTCGCCCTCGTGGTCAAACGGATTGACCTGTTGGGTCTGAAGGTGGCACCCGCGAAGTCTGAGGCCATTCTTTTCCATGGCCCTCGGATGGGTCCACCACCCGACGCTCACATTGATATTGGAAACGTTAGAGTCGCTGTCGGAGCGCACATGAGCTACCTGGGGCTCACATTGGACTCCAGGTGGCGGTTCAACGAGCATTTCCGACGCCTGAGTCCCAGGTTACTTAAGGCCGCTTCTGCCTTGAGCAGTCTCCTGCCAAACATCGGCGGGCCGAGTGTCAGCTGTCGCCGCCTCTACACGGGGGTGGTGCGCTCTATGGCGCTTTATGGTGCGCCAGTGTGGGTGGATGCCCTGGATCGCCAGAACATCATGCTGTTGCGCAGGCCCCAGCGTGTCATGGCGACCAGGGTAATACGCGGCTACCGCACTGTCTCCTGCGACGTAGCCTGCGTACTAGCAGGAACACCCCCGTGGGAGCTGGAAGCCGAAGTCCTGTCCTCGGTCTACCAGCGGCGAGCGGCAATTCGTTCTGCCGGCGAGGAAGGTCCCTTGCCGGAAGAGGTGCGCCGTACGGCGCAGCGGGTCGTACTTGAGCGGTGGGCGGAGAGGCTCGCTGAGCCGACCGCCGGCGCATCTACCATCCGGGCCTTCAGGCCAGTTTTGGAGATGTGGTGCAGGAGGAAGCGTGGCGTGATCACCTTCCGGCTTGCGCAGATTCTGTCGGGGCATGGATGCTTCGGCAGATATCTCTGCAATGTCGCCAGGCGGGAAGCGTCACCTTCCTGCCATCATTGCGGTTGCTGCGAGGACACCGCGCAGCACACTCTCGAGACATGCCCGGCATGGGACTCTCAACGGCGCCACTTAGTCGCCGTTATCGGCGGAGACCTTTCGCTGTCGGCCGTGGCTTCGGCCATGGTTGGCAGCGAACAATCTTGGAAAGCGATGGTCTCCTTCAGCGAGGAGGTGATGTCGCTGAAGGAGAATGCGGAGCGAGCTCGGGAGGACAGTGCCCAAGCCAACGATATCCGCCGCAAGAGGTTTGGGAGGCGGAGGAGGCTGTACGGCCAACTCGCAGTGCCCCCGTGACCTGCCGATTGGCGACGGATATGAGGATCCGTCGCCTTTAATCCGGCCCTGGTGCAAGACGTGCTGCGTGTTCCGGCACGTCTTCCCATAATTGTGCATATCTTCCGGTAGGGTCCCACCCTACCGATGACTAAATATTGAGGTGCCCAATTTCGGGCAGACGCAGACAGGAGAGTAGGTGATTATGCTCGCGTGGAATCCCTCTCTCCTGTCCCAACGCGTGTGAGGAACACGGAGGGGTTTTAGTGGGTATTCCCGGCGATATTCCTTCGCCGGGCGAGTCCCACACTCCCCCTCGTCGATGAGTCCTCAACATCGACGAGGGATAGTGCGTAAACGCATTTCCCCTCCTAAAAAAAAAAAAAAAAAAAAAAAAAAAAAAAAAAAAAAAAGGTTAGGTTAGGTTAGGTTAGGTTAGGTTAGGTTAGGTTAGGTTAGGTTAGGTTAGGTTAGGTTTCCGTGTGCGGTTTCCAGTCCGCCATCGGACGCGTCCCCGGGTTGCGGATAGGGGAACGCCCCCCAGTATGGGGGGTACCGGTTTCGGCCGGCGCGGACAAAAACTGGCATGTGGCTGTCTGGTCTTTTTAAGGGCGGACATTGCACGGCCACATGAACCCGTAGCCCCGCACTCAGTGGGGTCGGGGGTCCAGCGCACTGAGCGTTGGGCCGCGAGGAAGACAACCTCTCTAAAAAATCACCCCCGTGGGCGAAGCGACGGCTTCTTATTAAAGAAGCCCACCGCTGTCGCCAGTGGACCCTTGCGGGTCGTGGGATGGCCGGGTTCAACCTGGCGGACCGGCATCGACCGGCCGACGAGGGGGCGTTCTGACGCCACAGCGCATGGCGCTTCGTTGGAGTAACACATACCGTAACCTTGCACTGCGAGGCCGGGGGTCTGACGCATTTAGCGTCGGACCGCGTGGAAGAAAACCACTATAAAAAATCACCCCAAACCCAAGGTCAGCGTGCCGAGGGGTTGTATGGCTGGGGGGTTACCCAGTCCCAAGCGCGGAGGCAGACTTCGGTCTGCGCGAGGAGGCACCGAACCGCGGGCGGTATAACCTGCACCAAGGTAAGCGCTGACCTGGCAGGTGTAAATCCCTGCCGAAAGTGCGTCTGCGGCCCCTTGGGAAAGGGCCGTACGTAATTTCCCACTCCGTAAAAATAATGAAATGTTGACACGAAAGAGCGCGCGTTTGTTGAGCGATCCCGCTAACGCCGGGCGCTCGGGGGTAGCTGGGCCCTCGAGTGTGAAGTTGGTTACTAGCGGCACATGCGACCCGCCTTGCCAGCGGCGTCAACCGGTGTCCGGGCCGGTTGATGGGAAATTGGTTACCGGCGATTGCGAATGCGGCGAGGGAAGCCGCCCCTGTCCCTGGTGCGAAGCCAGACAGGAAGAGCTTGCCAGGGTGGATCCCGGGCCTTCGCAAGCTATTAATGCTACCGGAGAAGAGGATACACAGGTACTGTCGGCCCTCCGACGGGACCTTGAAATGTCAGGCGATTCTTCCTCTGGCAGTACAAAAACCGTTCGCTCTGCCAGAGTGAAAGTAACAAAAATGGAGGAGGACAGAAATCTGTCCCGTTTCTGGCTCAAGAGAGGCTCAAAACCTCCTGAGTCAGAAACATCTGACGAGGGGTCTGACCGAACGGTCTCTCCGATTCGTTCGGTTAACAAGGCCAAGAAGCCCGGTCGTCCGCCCACAACCGGCGACTACGTCGGCTTAGCTAGAGCTAAGGCCGAATTGGTTAAGGCCCAACAGGCCGAAATGGTACTACAGGCGGAGAGGGAAATGCTCGCTTTTGCTTCAGAAGCTAGAGCCACCCGCTCTCGCCTGACCGCGTCCCATGCCAACGACGCTGAGTCATCCTCGCAAATCAAGTTGCGAGTGATGTCCAGCCTCGAAGTGATTGAGAAAGTTGCTGCCACCTCAGGTAACCTTAAGGGCACGTTCATTAAGTCCCTGAAGGATGCAACCGAAGACATCCGGGGCGACGTTGCTATCTTGTCCGCCCGGACCGCTTCTGAGGAAGTGGTGGCGCTGCAGCGTGAAAACGCACAACTGCGCTCTGGTATGGCGGAGCTCCGAAAGGAGTTCGCCGAATTCAGAGCCAGCTTACAATCGCAGCCCCGACAATCTACCTCGACGCTGGACACTGAAGGGATAGTCACACCAGGCATGCTCAAGGCGCAGGAGGACCGCCTATTGAGATGCCTGAGTGAAAGACTCAACGTCAGAATAGACGAGCTCCTCAACAAGGAGCCGCAGCCTTGCCCTCCACTGGCATCCCGAAAGGGACCTCCGCCGACACCGGCGCCGAGGAAGGCTCAACCCAAGCGCCCTGCCGTACCACCAAAATCCGCCACCAGTGCGCGAATAGTGACGGCTAATGAAGAGAAGACACCGACGCCTTCCAAAAATACCTGGCGCAGGAAACCCAACCGAGGACGCGATTCGGTGACCAAGAAGCCGGTTCGTCGGGACCCACGCCCACTCCCCCCTGCCCCCGCCTCCATGGACAGAACATGGAGCACGGTGACCAGGGGAGGCAAACACAAGGAGTCACCTCCAACTCCAAAAACGAGTCGGCCCCAGCGGCCCATCACAAAAAAGAAGACGAAGCCTCCCAAGACGGCGGCAGTAGTGCTCACCCTGCAGCCGGATGCTGCCGAGAAGGGGTTGACATATGCCTCCGTCATTGAGGAGGCAAAACGGAAGGTGGATTTGGCGGCGCTTGATATTGAAGATATCAAGTTCCGTCGTGCCGTGACCGGGGCCACGATATTGGAGATTTCTGGCACGGACAATAACAATAGGGCGGATGCGCTGGCCGCCAAACTCAGGGAAGAATTGAGCGCGGAGTCGGTCCGAGTATCCAGACCGGTCAAGATGACCGAACTTCTGATATCTGGGCTCGACGACTCCGTCAGCTCCCAAGACGTGGCGGCGGCCATCGCCAAAATTGGCGAATGTGCCGTGGATTCGGTCAAGGTTGGGGCGATCCGTTTCTCGCGCTTCGGCATGGGGACGGCATGGGCGGGCTGCCCGGTAGCAGCTGCTAAAAAAGTATTAGAAGGGAGACTGCTGGTGGGATGGTCGGCGGCAAGGGTCAAGCTCCTTCAGCCCCGAGAGCTGCGCTGCTTCCGGTGTCTGGAATCCGGACACGTCAGGGGGCAGTGCACTGCCGCCGTCGACAGAAGCCAGCAGTGCTTCCGGTGCGGTCAGGCTGGCCACCGTGCGGCCGATTGCCGCTCCGAAGCCCGCTGTGTCATTTGCGCTGAAGCCGGGAAACGGCACAACCATCGTCTGGGGAGTCCCAAATGTTCGGCCCCCAGACGGAAATGGAATCGACGAAGGCCGGCTGGTCCTGAGGCTACGTCCCAGGATGCCGCCGACCGCCTGCCGGACAGGACGCATGGAGCACCTATGGACGTACAATCAGTATGTCCATAAGGTGCCTCCAAACTAATATAAATCACTGCGCCAGAGCTCAGGACTTGCTGGTCCAGACGCTGGCGCAGTGGAGGATAGAGGTGGCAGTCGTCTCGGAGCCGTATCTGGTCGTCAATCGTGACAACTGGATCGGTGACCGGGACGGGCTCGTAGCCATTGTTTTGGCCTCGAGAGAGGGGGCCCACGCCGTCGATCGTACGTATAAGGGTCGAGGGTTCGTTGCCGCCTTATGCGGAAACATTGCGTTCGTGGGTGTCTATTTTTCGCCAAATCGTTCGCTCTCGGATTTCGAGAGCTTTCTGGCGGAAATAGACATCCTTTTAGGCTGGTGTCGTCCGCATCAGGTTCTCCTAGCCGGAGACCTGAATGCGAAGTCGACGGCGTGGGGATCATCTCTCACAGACGCGAGGGGCGCAGCCCTCGAAGAGTGGCTTTCCAGTAGCAACATGTGTGTACTGAATAGGGGTACGTCTAACACTTGCGTGCGGCATCAGGGCGGTTCAGTCGTGGATGTCACGTTCGCGAGCCCCGCCCTGGCCCGCCGTGTCCGGGGCTGGGTAGTCGAAGAAGGGGTCGAGACTTTGTCGGACCACCGGTACATCCGGTTCTCCGTCTCCCCCCACTCGACAGACCCGAACAGCCCCAGACATATCCCGTCAGAGATCGGGCCCAGGTGGGCACTCAAAAAGCTGGAAAGAGACGCTCTCGTGGAGGCGTCCCTCGTTGAATCCTGGATTGACACACCGGACGAGACCGATGCGGATCTGGAGGCGCAATGGTTCCGCGAGGCAATGACGCACGTCTGCGACGTCGCCATGCCTCGCGTCGGAAAACTGCCGCCCCGTCGACAGGTGTACTGGTGGTCGCCAGAGCTACAACAGCTCCGAGCGGCATGCGTGAAAGCACGACGCCAGTACACACGAGCTCGTCGTCGCAACAGATCCGCATCCATAATTGACAGACTTTTCGCCGCCTTCCAAGGGGCCAAGAGAGCCTTGAGAGCGGAGATCGGTGCAGCGAAGGAGCGCGCCTGGCAGGAGCTGGTCGACTCGCTCGAGCGGGACCCATGGGGCAGGCCGTACAAGCTCGTCATGAGCAAGCTTCGCCCCTGGGCCCCTCCGCTCACATCTGAGATGGAAGCGGAGACGCTCGCGAGAGTGGTGGAGACCCTGTTTCCTGTCAGGGCGGAGGGCGATGCTCCTCGCACACAAGATCGTGCGGTGCAGCCGACTCCAATCGAGGATCCTCCCGAGGTGTCCGAGGGTGAACTGAATAGGGCGGTTCTTCGCCTCAGCGCGAAGAACACAGCTCCCGGTCCCGACGGCATCCCGGGGAAGGCGTTGGTCTTGGCCCTCAAGGAGGGCGGTTTGGACGAGAGATTCCGCGCGCTACTCACCACCTGTGTGAAGGAAGGCCACTTTCCCAAGGAGTGGAAGCAGGGCAGGCTGGTCCTCATCCGCAAGCCCGGGCGTCCGGTGGACTCACCATCGGCATACCGCCCCATAGTCCTGCTGAGTGAGGCTGGGAAATTGCTCGAGCGAGTTATCGCTGCTCGCCTCACTCAACACCTCGAGGAGACGGGGCCGAATTTGGCGGAGATCCAGTTCGGTTTCCGTAGGGGCAGGTCCACCGTGGACGCGATTGCCAGGGTGAGGACTATAGCGGACGAGGAAGTTGGGAAAGGTGGGGTCGTCTTGGCGGTGTCCTTAGACATTTCCAACGCGTTCAACACTCTCCCACACAGAGTAATCTTGGAGGCCATGGGGTACCACGCCTTCCCGGGATACTTGCGTCGACTCATCGACGAGTACCTCTCGGGTCGGTCGGTCGTGTACCCCACACGCGTTGGAATTTGTCAACGGGAAGTGTCGTGCGGTGTCCCGCAGGGGTCGGTCCTCGGGCCGCTCCTGTGGAACATCGGCTACGACTGGGTGCTGCGGGGCGTTACCCTGCACGGGGTCGACGTCACGTGTTACGCGGACGACACGCTAGTGACCGCCCGCGGTGGCACGTTCCGTGACGCGGCCCTGTTGGCAACCGCCGGAGTCGCACAGGTGGTGGGGCGCATACGGCGCCTGGGCCTGACGGTGGCCCTTGAAAAGTCCGAAGCGATCTGCTTCCACGGACCTCGCAAGGCGCCACCGCCAGACGCCCACATTATTGTGAGCGGAGTGTCCATCGGCATCGGGTCGACGTTGAAATATCTCGGCGTCGTTCTCGATAGCCGGTGGAACTTCAGGGACCACTTCTCTAAGCTGGTTCCCAAATTGGTCCGGACATCGTTAGCCCTAGCAAGGCTAACGCCCAACCTGGGTGGGCCAAGGAGTGGATGCCGTCGTCTCTACGCAGGCGTGGTGCGATCGATGGCCCTGTACGGGGCACCGATCTGGGTGGACTCCCTGTCAGCACAAAATAAGGTCCTGTTGCGACGCGCGCAGCGGATCGTTGCTATCAGGGTCATCCGAGCGTATCGCACCGTCTCGTGGGAGGCGGCGTGCGTTGTTGCTGGAACACCACCCTGGGAATTGGATGCCGAGGTCCTAGCAGCGGTCTACAACAAGACTGCGGATGCTAGGTCCCGAGGTGTAGCTCCGACCCCAGCGGTGGTGTCGCGCTGGAGAAGAGAGGCCCAAGAAATGGCTATGATGACGTGGAACGTCGAGTTGGCGAGGCCGAATGCGGGTCGCCGCATTTCGGCTGCGGTCGCTCCCGTCCTCAAGGAGTGGGTGAGCAGGCGGACCGGATCGCTCTCCTTCCGGCTTGTGCAGGTGCTTACGGGGCACGGCTGCTTCGGACAGTACCTGTGCAACGTCGCGAAGAGGGAGCCAACCACCGCTTGCCACGAGTGCGGGGCAACTATTGATACGGCCCAGCATACTCTGGAAGTTTGCCCAGGTTGGGACCATGAGAGGTCAGCTCTGACGGCAGTCGTCGGCCGGGATTTATCCCTACCCGCTGTCGTCAGGGCAATGCTAGACAGCATACTAAAATGGAACGCCGTCAAGGCCTTCTGTGAGACAGTGCTCAGGAGCAAGGAGGCCAGTGAGCGGGCTCGCGAGGAAGACCCCCTTGCTGCTCCCCTGAGACGCCGCAGAGCGGGACAACGGCGCCGGGCCTATGCTACGGCGCAGAACATATAATGACTGCCGGGCGTCAGTAGAGGACAACTGGCGCCCGGTTCACATTGCTGAGGGGTGGCGGCCTATACATATTCCGTAGGCTGCCACCAGAGAAACAGTGCCAAAAGCACCAGACGACGGGTCCGTAGCGGACACAGCGGTGTAGATGGGGTTTGAGGACAAGGCAATCTGTAACCTCGGCCCCATATACCACCGCGGATGTTGGAATATGGAGGGGTTTTAGTGGGTAGGACCGGCGGTTTAGCCCATTCCGCCGGGTGAGTCCCACACACCCCCTCGTCGGCTGTCCTCGTCGACGAGGGAT
The DNA here is from genome assembly GCA_910589475.2 of Bembecia ichneumoniformis. Classification (NCBI taxonomy): domain Eukaryota; kingdom Metazoa; phylum Arthropoda; class Insecta; order Lepidoptera; family Sesiidae; genus Bembecia; species Bembecia ichneumoniformis. The sequence goes on along the minus strand of OU342537.1, from coordinate 69,644 downwards.
AGTGCGTAAATGCATTTCCCCTCCTACAAAAAAAAAAAAAAAAAAAAAAAAAAAAGGTTAGGTTAGGTTAGGTTAGGTTAGGTTAGGTTAGGTTAGGTTAGGTTAGGTTAGGTTAGGTTAGGTTAGGTTAGGTTAGGTTAGGTTAGGTTTCCGTGTGCGGTTTCCAGTCCGCCATCGGACGCGTCCCCAGGTTGCGGATAGGGGAACGCCCCCCAGATATGGGGGGTACCGGTTTCGGCCGGCGCGGACAAAAACTGGCATGTGGCTGTCTGGTCTTTTTAAGGGCGGACATTGCACGGCCACATGAACCCGTAGCCCCGCACTGAGCGGGGTCGGGGGTCCAGCGCACTGAGCGCTGGACCGCGAGGAAGAAAACCTCTCTAAAAAATCACCCATGAGGGCGAAGCTAGGGCTTCTTGCTCAAGAAGCCCGACGCTGTCGCCAGTTGACCGCTATTGGGTCGTGGGATGGCCAGATGCTATCTGGCGGTTACAGAGATGGAGGCGTCCTGACGCCAAGCGCTATTCGGCGCCTGAGGCCCCGTAATGGGGCAGCGGAGCTTCGGCTCGTGGGAGGCGGTCCTGCAAGGTCCGCGGGCGCGGCGTGTGGCCTAGGTCACCGTCGGGCGACCCGTAACCTCGCACTCCGCGAGGCCGGGGGTCCGGCGCACTGAGCGTCGGGCCGCGTGGAAGAAAACCACTATAAAAAATAACCCAAAACCTAAGGTCGGCGTGCCGATGGGTTGTATGGCTGGGGGGAACCCAGTCCCAAGCGCCCCTACGGCCTGTTGGGAAAGGGCCGTAGGCGTTCCTTCCCAATTAAGAATGGAAATGTCAAGTAAGGAAAATGATATGTCATGCGATCCCGCTGACGCCGGGCGTTCGGAGCTAGCTCGGGCTCCGGATGTTAAATGTGTTACGAGCGGCCAATGCGCCCCGTCTGGCCAACGGCGCCAAGGGATTACCGGGTCCCTTGGTGAGAAATATGTTACCGAGGAAGCTGTGGGTGTGCGCACGCGTGCGCGAGCGAAGGCAGGGTCGACGCGCGACCCTGCCGATGGTGTGAGCAGAGGGGGACTCAGCCCCGTGGTCTCGCTCCGCCGGATGGTGACGCCGGTGGCGTCGCCACGAGATGGAAGTCCTGCGGGAGACAGGGCCGGATCTGATTCCGGCTCCTGTAAATCAATGGACTCTGCATCTTCGCCAATACTCCCGGGTCGTGCCTGGGCCCCGAAGAGGCACTACCACAGCGCCCAGAGCCAAAGCTCGGACTCGGGTTCTGGAAGTAATAGCGGCAAGCCCGCCACGAAAACCCGGGTCAAACCAAGACCAAGAGGCCGCCCGCCCACGACGGGCGAATACGTTGGGCTAGCCGAGGCGAAACGAGCGTACCTCAAAGCTCAGCGGGAGGAGATAGAACTCCAAGCTGAACGCGAGGTGGCGGAACTGCTGACAGATCGCAGTTTCAGCGCTGAGGACGCGAAGAATCCCTCGTCCGACGACCCTGAGTCGTTGGCCAGGATGATTGAGGAGGCGCCCACTTTAAAGGAGGGCTTGCGCCATTCAGCTGCCACGGTGAAGGTGGTGACCCGTAAGTCAGGCAACCTTAAGGGTACGTACCAGAGGGCGCTGAACAAGGTTTGCGACTACGTCTCCCAGGCAGCGTCTAAAATGGACCAGCCGGCATCGGTAGAGATGCGGAGGGTCCAGGAGGACAATACCCGCCTGAGAGCAGAGCTTGCCGTTCTCCGAGAGGAGATGGCCAGCATGAGGAGGGAAATGTTGAAGGCACGCCAGCCTCAAACCATACCACAGGCCGGACAGTCGTCCATCCCTGAAGCAGACGGTCTATTGGACACAATCATGGAGAGTGTCAGCTCCATGATTGATGCCAAACTCACGGCTTTCGGGGATCGTCTTTTCCCCGAGTTGACTAGTAGGGGGCAGTCGGCGCTGACAGCCGATTTGCCCTCACGTACCGTGCCCGCCAAGGGTACGGTTGTGAAACAGCCCTCACGCCGAGGCGCTGACCGTGAGGCGGCGCCCATGCGCCCTGAAAAGGGCAAAAATGAGGCAACTAAGGCCCGGCCACTACCTCCAGCCCCCAAGTCTATGGACGAGGGCTGGACCACAGTGGTTAAACGAGGCCTCAAACCAAAAAAGACTGCGGCGGCAGCCAAGCAGCCCTCGTCAGCCGGCGTACGCTCAAAGGCGACACCGCCCAAGCTGCGCCCCCCTCGCTCGGCGGCAGTGGTCATCTCACTGCCTCCCGAGGTGAAAGATAGGAGCGTGAAATATAAGGAGGCTCTGGGCGACCTGAAGTCTAAGCTCGACCTCGAGCAGCTCGGAATTCCCTCTGTCCGTTTTAGACCCGCTAAACGGACAGATTCGCGGATTTTCGAGCTGCCAGGCACGTCGGCCGGCGAGAAAGCCGACGCCTTGGCGAACAAATGCCGGGAGATCCTGGGGGACAGAGCGCTGGTGACGAGGCCGGTTAAAACCGCGGACATGCGGATCACTGGCCTCGACGACTCTGTCTCCAAAGAGGAAGTGGCTGCCGCTATCGCTCGGGTGGGCGGATGCTCTCCCGAAGCGGTAAGAACCGGTGAGATACAAGTCTCCGACGGAGGGGCTGCCTCACTGTGGCTGCGGTGCCCAACTACCGCAGCCGACAAGGTGGTGCGCGGTGGGCGTCTGCTGGTTGGCTGGGTGTCTGCGCAGGTCAAACTGCTGGCACCCAGGCCACCACGATGTTTTAGGTGCCTCGAGGTGGGGCACGCCCGTCACAAATGCACCGGGACTGACCGCAGCGCGCTGTGCTTCCGCTGCGGAAAGCCCGGTCATAAGGCGCGCGAGTGCACAGGGGAGCCTGAGTGCCCCGTGTGCACTTCACTGAATAGACCTGCGGGGCACAGCGTTGGCAGCAGATCGTGTGCTGCCCCCCGCAAAAGGCCCAATAAGAAGAGAAAGAAGGAAGCGAAACCTGGCAACGGTCCTGAGACCGTTCCACAGCCCGCCGCCGAGCCTGCCAAGCAGGCGAACGGTGAGATGGAAGTGGAGACCGTTGCCAAATAATGAGCCTCCAGGTCCTGCAGGCGAATATTAACCACTGCGCCCGGGCACAGGATCTCCTGTGCCAGAGCCTGGCGCAGTGGTCAATACACGTCGCGATAGTGGCTGAGCCATATCGGGTCCCGACCAACTGGGTCGGAGATAGAGACGGAGTGGTAGCGCTCGCGTCGCAGCCTTCTGTTGGCTCCCCTACTTTCGGGAACACAGTCCGGGGAAGGGGGCACGTCGCTGCATTAGTAGGCGGAACTGTTGTCGTGGGAGTGTATTTCTCCCCCAACAAGAGTTTCGCTGAATTCGAGAGATCCTTGTTGGAGTTAGGTGAAGTAGTCCTTCGCAGTAGCCCGTATCCGGTCCTCGTCGCCGGGGACTTCAATGCCAAATCCATGGCTTGGGGTTGCCCGGTTTCGGACAACCGTGGGCGGCTGCTAGAAAGATGGGCCGTTTCCGTTGGCCTCTCGCTATTGAATCGGGGGTCATTAGACACGTGTGTGCGCAGGCGGGGCGGGTCCATTGTGGACCTCTCGTTTGCCAGTCCCGACCTGGCATGTCGTGTCCGAAGGTGGAGGGTCCTCGAAGGCGTCGAGACCTTGTCGGATCATCGATACATACGATTCGGCATCTCCGCCTCCGGGGACGTCCCGAACGGCTCTCGTTCGGTGGCGGGATGGAACGGCCCACGGTGGTCAGTTAGGAACCTCAACAAGGATCTCATCGAGGAGGCAGCGATCGTGCAGGCGTGGCTCCCCGGTCCGGCGGACCCGGCGAACGCCGACACGACTGCACAATGGTTCGCAGGAGCCCTACAGCAGGTGTGCGACGCGGCGATGCCTCGCCGCAGTTTGCGAGTTCCTCAAAAGCGACAGGTCCATTGGTGGACAGAGGAAATAGCGCAGCTCCGTCGGGATTGCGTCAGAGCGAGACGCCAATTCGCTCGAAGCCGTAGGCGACGAAACAGGGACGAAGCGCTCAAATCCCATCTGTACTCTGAGTACAGGGAGCGCTCCCTGCGGCTGAAGGCGGCTATCGCCGAGGCGAAAGCTCGCTCGTGGACGGAGCTGCTAGACAGCATAGACGGCGATCCGTGGGGTAGGCCTTACAGGCTCGTGAGGCAAAAACTACGCCCATGGGCACCTCCGCTGACGAGTAGTCTCGAGCCGCAACTCCTGGAGAGAGTGGTGGCTAATCTCTTCCCCGACCGGGTCGAACATACACAGGGACCGGATCCGATGCTGGAAGCTACGGCCGTGGGAAGAGAGGACGAGGCTCAGCCACCGGAGGTGACCGAAGCTGAACTGGGTGCCGCCCTACTGCGACTGCGCAGGAAGGCGGCCACTGCCCCAGGGCCCGATGGTGTGCCTGGCCGAGCATTGGCTCTGGCCGTGGGGCCACTCGATCGCCGTCTCAGAGATTTGCTGGACCTCTGTCTCCGGCACGGTTGCTATCCGCGCAAATGGAAGGAAGGTCGGCTGGTGCTGATCAAGAAGGATGGACGGCCGGCGGACTCCCCGTCGGCTTACCGCCCCATCGTCTTGCTGAACGAGGTGAATAAATTGTTCGAGCGAATAATCGCGTCTCGCCTCGTTCAGCACATCGAAGGAACCGGGCCGAACATCAGCACCAGTCAGTATGGCTTTCGCCGTGGTCGGTCCACGATAGACGCGATAGCAAGCGTGCGGGACCTGTCGCACGATGCAGTGGCCCACGGTGAAGTTGTGATGGCGGTGTCGTTGGACATTGCCAACGCTTTCAACAGCCTGCCGTGGAGCTGCATCATGGATGGACTTCGGTACCATCAGGTACCGACATACCTGCGTCGGATAATCGCTGCGTACCTCACCGAGCGTACAGTCAGCTATCCGACGCAGACAGGATTGAGACACCGACGTATTACGTGCGGAGTTCCACAGGGGTCAGTCCTCGGGCCGCTCCTGTGGAACATTGGCTATGACTCAGTGCTCAGAGGCGCTAACTTGCGGGGCGTCGGTGTAACGTGTTACGCCGACGACACCCTCGTGACCGCCCGAGCACCAACCCACAGACATGCAGCCATACTGGCTACGGCTGGCGTGGCACACGTCGTCGGACGAATCCGGCGGTTGGGGCTCACCGTAGCCTTAAACAAGACCGAGGCCATGTGCTTTCACGGGCCTCGGAAAGCACCACCGCCGGGTTCACAGATTGTAATCGGGGGTGTCTCCGTGAGGGTGAAACCCACGATGAAATACCTCGGCCTCGTCCTAGACAGCCGCTGGAGTTTCGAAGGGCACTTTCGACTTCTGGAGCCAAAGTTGGTGGGAGCCGCTGCCGCTCTGGGCAGATTGCTTCCAAACCTGGGTGGGCCAAACGCCGCCTGTCGTCGCTTGTATGCGGGGGCAGTGCGGTCGATGGCCCTATACGGAGCCCCAATTTGGGCGGACGATCTGAGCGCGGACTGCAGGACGCACCTGCGGCGCGCGCAACGCGTCTTAGCGCTCAGGATCGTCCGGGGTTACCGGACAGTGTCCTTCGAGGCTGCGTGCGTGCTGGCGGGCACGCCACCGTGGGACCTCGAGGCCGAGGTGCAGGCGGCCGTATATCATGGCGTGGCAGATATACGGTCTCGGGGAGCTCAGCCTCCGCAAGAGCAAGTCGCGCGATTGCGTTCGCGCGCACGCGTTGACCTCCTCCGGAAATGGAAGGAGAGGTTGGCCGAGCCTAGTTTCGGCCACCGCACCGTGGAAGCCGTTCGTCCCGTTTTGGACGAATGGCTCCAGAGGAGACACGGGGCTCTCACGTTCCGTCTGGTGCAGGTGCTCTCGGGGCATGGCTGCTTCGGGAGTTATCTGCACCGGGTGGCTCGTAGAGAGCCGACACCGGAGTGTCATTCGTGTGCGTGCGCTGAGGACAGCGCACAGCACACTCTTGCGGAGTGCCCTAGATGGACGGCGCAGCGAACTGAGCTCGCTGCGACTATCGGACATGACTTCTCTCTGCCGGCCGTAGTGAAAGCTATGGTCGGCAGCAGAGCTGCCTGGCGAGCGACACAAACCTTCTGCGAGGATGTCATCACGCAGAAGGAGGCGGCGGAGAGAGAGCGGGAAGACGACGTCTTATCTCAGCCCCTCCGCCGCAGACGGACTGGACGCAGGCGGCTGGCGCATGCCCGCCACCTAGATCCCTGACAAGACGCAGGGCGGTAGATGGGGACTCTACCGTCCGCCCTTACGTTGAGAGGCGCGGCGCACTCTGCGTTCGAGTGCGACGCCCCAAGAGTAGTGTCCGGCTGCGGACCCCCGCGGCGGAGTTGCGGACGAGTGTCCGTCCGATCACGCAACTTCGCCAATAGCGGATGAAGAGGGCGCCAAGGGGTTTTAGTCGGTAAACTATCCCGCTACCATCCTTGGGATAGGAGTCCGACATAACCCACCGGCCGTCCCCAGACCGGTGGGTATCCGTAACGGATTTCCCCTTGTAAAAAAAAAAAAAAAAAAAAAGGTTAGGTTAGGTTAGGTTAGGTTAGGTTAGGTTAGGTTAGGTTAGGTTAGGTTAGGTTAGGTTAGGTTAGGTTGGTTCCCCCCCCTAGGTGGGCCATGACCTTGTCGTGGTGGGGGGGCTTACCCTCGACAATCCGAGGGGTCGCAGGGGTCGGTGGTTCTGCCCCACCGGCCTCCGCTCGATCAATCGGATTGGTTTGTTGGGGACAAACAAGGCCCGCAACAGCGGGTCCGGTATGTGCCTCAGTGCACAGCCGGACGCAGCTCTGTCTGCACCGCTGCTTATCTCGTAACTCCCTTCTGGCATAACGGTCCGGAGGGAGCCGAGGGTCCTGCCTAAAATGGCGGGACCGCGAGGAAGAAAACCTCTATAAAAAATTACCCTTGTGGGCGAAGCCGTGGCTTCTTAATAGAGAAGTCCGGAGCTGTCGCCCAAAAAGAAGACGCGCTCGATGCGAACGCACCGGCGCTTTGGAAGGGGCCCAGCGATGGGCCAGCGGAGCTTCGGCTCGTGGCGCGGCGGACCTGCAAGGTCCGCGGGCGCGGCGTGTGACCTAGGTCACCGTCGGGCGACCCGTAACCTTGCACTCTGCGAGACCGGGGGTCCGGCGCACTGAGCGTCGGGCCGCGTGGAAGAAAACCACTATAAAAAATCACCCTAAACCTAAGGTCGGCGTGCTGAGGGGTTGAGTGGCTGGGGGGAGTCCAGTCCCAAGCGCTCCTACGGTCTGTTGGGAAAGGACCGTAGGTATCTTTCCCAATAATATGAAAAATGTCGTCCAAAGGAAAGAAAGTTTTGTCATGCGCTCCCACTGACGCTGGGCGCTCGGAGCTAGCTCGGGCTCCGAGTGAGAAATCGGTTACGAGCGGCCAATGCGCCCCGTCTGGCCAACGGCGCCAAGGGATTACCGGGTCCCTTGGTGTGAAATCTGCTACCGAGGAGTCAGCTGGTGTACGCACGCTTGCGCGTGCGTTGGCAGGGTCCACGCGTGACCTTGCCGAAGGGGGGAGTAGCGGAGCTCTCAGCCCCGTAGTCATGCTCCACCGCGTGGCGACGCCACGGGATGGGAGTCCAATGGACAAGAGTGCCGAGTCTGACACGGGCTCTTGCTGCTCTATGGACTCAGCCTCCTCGTTGGGACCCTCTGGTCGCGACAGGAGGCCAAAAAGAGACTTCGAAAGCGCCATGAGTGGCGACGCGAGTTCGGGCTCAGGATCCGGGGGCTCTGGTGGTAGTCCCTCCGGTAAATCCGCCCGACCCCCTCCCACTAAAAAGAAATTGCGCGGTCGCCCTCCGACCACCGGAGAATACGTCGGCCTCGCCAGGGCGAAGGCCGACCTGGTTCGGGCTGAGAGGGAAGAAATGGAGCTTAGGGCGGAGCAAGAGATGCTCGCCTCGGCTTCCGAATTTCGAGCCGTCCGCTCTCGCCTTCCCAACGCAGACGCTGTTACCACGGAGATGAACGATGCTGAGTCATCGCCGACGATATTATCGCGGATAATGGCCAGCATTGAAATTTTAGACAAGGTCGCCAAAACCTCGAAGAGGCTCAAAGGCACTTACGTCAAAGCAATGAGGGACGCTACTAAGGCCATCGCCGAAGATGCGACGAGACTTGCAACTCGGTCCACAACCGAGGAGACACTCGCAGTACAGCGGGAGAATGCAAAGTTGCGTTACGATATGGCGGAGCTCCGAAAGGAGTTCGCCGCGTTTAAAGCCTCCGTTCAGCAGGCGACGCAACCTCCCGCTCTCGGCGCGGGACTCGAAGAACTGGAGGCGCGCATCTTGAGCAGCCTCAGCGAAAGAATAAACGCGAGATTTGAAGGCCTCGAACCGCGCCTTAACCCGGAGCCGCAATACCGCCCTCCGCTGGCTCACGAGAGAAGAGCACTCGAGAAGAATATCGCGAAGAACAGCTCGAGCACCACTCTAGCTGAGGTCGCGCCTCCCATCCCCAGCACCAGTGGACCCGTCCCTGTTACTGGGAAGAAAAGCCGTGGAGGGAAGAAAGGGGCCAAAAAGGCCAACACGAAGGTAGGGACGACACCTCGTCCCCTCCCTCCTGCTCCTAAGAACATGAAGGAGAGCTGGACAAAGGTGGTGAAAAAGGGCCTCAAAAAGAACAAGGCCTCAGAGGTTAATACTAGCAGACCTAGTACGAAAAAGGTACAACGCCCTAAACTTCGCACTCCGAATACTGCGGCCGTAATGATAACATTGCGGCCGGAGGCTGAGGAGGGTGGAATTACGTATGGCAAAATCCTTTCCAAATTAAAGGAAAATATAAATTTGGCCGAATTAGGCATAGATAACCTGCGCATTAGAAATGCGCGCTCAGGTGCTCGCCTACTTCAAGTTCCCGGATTGAACAGAGGCGATAGGGCGGACGCCCTCGCCGAAAAAGTAAAGGTGACGCTCGGTCCAGATATCGCCCGGGTCTCGAGACCGGAAAAGTGCGCAGATATGCGCGTCTCGGGCCTGGACGACTCGGTCGTCCCGACAGAGGTGGCACAGGCTGTGGCCCGTACGGGCGGTTGCCCCTTGGACGCCGTCCGCTGCGGCGAAATCCGCCGGGGACCTTTAAGCCCTGGAACAGCTTGGCTTCGCTGCCCGGTGGAGGCAGCGAAAAAGATAATGCAGACGGGTCGTCTTTTGGTGGGATGGGTATCGGCGCAGGTAAAACTGCTCGAGCCCAGAACACCAAAATGCTATCGGTGCCTGGAACCCGGGCACACGAGGACACAGTGCACTGCCGCCGAGGATCGCAGCGAGCAGTGTTATCGTTGCAGTGAAACCGGCCACAAAGCGGCCGGATGTAAGGCGAAGCCTCACTGCTTCCGCTGTGCTGCCGCGGGAAAACCTGCAGAACACGGGGTCTGCAGTCGCTCTGCCTCCCGCAGAAATGCGAAGAAGAAAGGAGAAAACTGCGATGGCCCCAGGGCCCCCTCGCAGCAGACCAGTCGCCCCACTCAGGAGGCGAACGAGACGGCAATGGAAATCGTGGCCCTTTAATGGCGCTCCGATTTCTCCAGGCGAATATCAACCACTGCGCAAGAGCACAAGATCTGCTCCTACAGAGCATGGCGCAGTGGTCTATTGACGTGACGATAGTAGCGGAGCCTTACAGAGTTCCGTCCGGCGGCAACTGGGTGGGTGACCGTAGCGGCCTAGTAGCCATTATCACTCACTCCGCGGTTGGCTATCCGCCTGAAATTGTCGGTAGGGGCGACGGCTACGTTGCTGTACTTGTAAGAGGCATCATAGTTATCGGAGTTTACATCTCTCCGAACGCGGCATTCTCCGTCTTCGAGCGCTCCCTGTTGGAGCTTGAAGCTCTGATAGGACGAAGTCGGCCACACCCAGTACTTGTGGCCGGAGACCTCAACGCCAAATCAACGGCTTGGGGCTGTCCGGCCACGGATGCTCGTGGGCGTCTGCTGGAGGAGTGGGCCGTCGCGGCCGATCTCTGTCTCCAGAACAGAGGCTCCGTCAATACGTGCGTACGACGGCAGGGCGGTTCAATCGTAGACGTCACCCTCGCTTGTTCTGCTCTAGCGCGCCGTATCCGCGACTGGAGAGTTATGGGCGTCGAGACTCTCTCTGACCACCGATATATTCGGTTCGTAGTCTCCGCCCGACCGAACGACGGAAATGACACGCGTCGATCTGCGTGTGGAGATGGTCCGCGATGGACTCGCAAACTCTTAAACAGGGAGCTCGCGTTGGAGGCGGCTATAGTGCAAGCTTGGCTACCTTCCCCCAACGTCGATTCAATCGACGTAGAGGAAGAGGCGGAGTGGTTCAAGGAATCACTAACGAATATCTGCGACGCCGCCATGCCTCGTGCGTCTGCACGAGCACCTCGTCGCAGACAAGTTCACTGGTGGTCGTCGGAGCTTGCAAACCTCCGACGAGAATGCGTCAAGTCCAGACGACTGTACACCAGGGCTCGCAGGTATCGTAACCGAGACCTAGCCCGAGAGGATGCACTATACGCCGCCTACAGGGAGCGTTTGTCAACCTTTAAGACCGCGATTAAAGAGGCAAAGTCCAGATCTTGGGAGGAGATGCTGGACGCACTGGACGCTGACCCGTGGGGTCGTCCGTACAGACTGGTCAGGAGCAAACTCCGTCCCTCGGCTCCGCCACTTACGGTGACCCTGCAGCCTGAGCTTCGGGAGAGGGTGATACAGTCCCTCTTTCCCGACGAAGACAATGCCACCGTGCCACCTACGTTGGCAAGTGCTACCGGCAACCCACTGGAGGAGGGTGACGCCTCCACTGAAGTTACCGGTGCCGAAATGGACGCCGCATTGTTGCGGCTTCGCAAAAAGCCCAACACTGCCCCCGGACCTGACGGAGTACCCGGCCGCGCTTTGGTCCTAGCTCTCGGTTCTCTTGGAGAGAGAGCGAGGAATCTTTTCTCTGCGTGCCTCAGGCAGGGCTGTTTTCCGAGTCGGTGGAAAGTCGGAAGGCTAGTATTGATCCATAAGGCGGGTCGCCCCGCCGGATCCCCGTCGGCCTACCGACCCATCGTGCTGCTCGATGAGCTCAGCAAGCTTTTCGAGCGCATAGTCGCCGCTCGGGTCCAAAACCACCTGGGCGTGACGGGCCCGGACCTAAGCGAAAACCAATTTGGATTTCGTCGAGGCCGGTCCACCATTGATGCGGTGGCGCGAGTGCGCCAGCTAACGGAGGAGGCGTCCGCTCGGGGAGAGGTGGTGCTGGCGGTGTCCCTCGACATCGCCAACGCATTTAACACCTTGCCTTGGAGCTGCATCCGAGAGGCGCTAAAACACCATGGCGTCCCGGGTCATCTTCAGAGGACAGTGGGAGCGTATCTGGCGGATCGCGCCGTTACGTATCCAACGCCCGACGGCTGGCGAAGAAAGAATATTTCGTGCGGAGTTCCACAGGGGTCTGTCCTCGGACCGCTCCTGTGGAACATTGGATATGACTTCGTGCTGCGCGGCGCGAACCTGCACGGCGTCGACGTAACCTGTTACGCCGACGATACGCTGGTGACCGCCCGCGCCAAGACGCACAGAAGGGCTGCAGTTCTGGCCACGGCAGGCGTCGCCCAAGTGGTCGGACGCATCAGGCGCCTGGGTCTAAAAGTAGCCCTCGAAAAATCGGAGGGAATGGTCTTCCATGGACCGCGGAATGCACCGCCAGCCGATTTTAAAATCATGGTCGGTGGCGTATCAATCGGAGTCGGGTCAAACCTAAAATATTTGGGTTTGACCCTCGATAGTCGATGGTCTTTCAAGGACCACATCAGCATCCTCGCTCCCAAATTGGTGGGAGCTGCCGCCGCCTTGAGTCGTTTGCTTCCGAACATTGGGGGACCAGGCGCCAGTTGCCGACGGCTTTACGCCAACGTCGTCCGCTCGATGGCGCTTTATGGCTCTCCCATATGGGCGGGAGACCTGTCTTCTGGCAGCGTCAAACAGCTTCGGAAAGCACAGCGACTCATGGCGGTGAAGATATCCAGAGGATATAGGACAATATCCTTCGAGGCGGCGTGCGTGTTGGCGGGTACGCCGCCCTGGGACCTAGAAGCGAGTGTTCTCGCTGCCGTTTATGTAGAGGTGACAGCAGCGCGGGCTAATGGCGCAAGAATGACGCCCGAGCAGATAAAGGTTCGCAGAAGGCGCTCGCAAAAACAAGTTTTGCGGCACTGGAGGGAGGGGCTGGCTGACTTAACAGCCGGCCACCGTACTGTGGAGGCAGTTCTGCCTGTCCTGGAACAGTGGATATCGAGAAGACATGGCTCTCTCTCGTTCAGGCTCACGCAGGTGCTCACAGGGCACGGTTGCTTTGGAAAGTACCTGTGTGACGTCGTGGGAAGAGAGCCGACACCGGCCTGCCACCACTGTTCCAGTGCTGAGGACTCCGCTCAGCACACATTGGCCGAATGTCCCGGTTTTACGGCGCAACGCGCTGAACTTGTTCAGGTCTTTGGATCCGACCTCTCGCTCCCGGCTGTAGTTGAGGCTATGGTTCGCAGCGAGAAGTCGTGGACGGCGATGTTCACCTTCTGCGAGCAAGTCATGCTGCGGAAGGAGACGGCGGAGAGGGAGAGGGAGATCGATCCCTCATCCCATCAAATCCGCCGCAAAAGAAAAGGAAGAAGGCGCTTGGCGGTAGACCGCCAACAGCCTCCCTGAGGGCGGCCTGGGCGATAGTTTGGGGAAACTATCGCCCGTTTGAGGTCCCCGCGAATGTCCGGCGTGCCTGTGGCTGTTCCGGGTACGCCGTTGAGTTGTTAACATAAGAGAGCTTGCTCTCCGCGGTGGGTCCGGCTGCGGACAACTGCCGGTGGGGTCTCGGAGGTCATGTCTTAGTTCTCCAGGCTCCACCATCATAGGCAGCGCGTAGGAACGCCAAGGGGTTTTAGTCGGTACACTATCCCGCTACCACCTCTGGGATAGGAGCCCGACATAACCCATCGGCCGTCCCCAGGCCGATGGGTATCCGTAACGGATTTCCCCTTGTAAAAAAAAAAAAAAAAAAAAAAAAAAAAAAAAAAAAAAAAAAAAAAAAAAAAAGGTTAGGTTGGTTGGTTGCAATTTTTAGCTCGGATCTCTACGGAGTGTATGAGGAAAAGTTGCGCCTCGCCGAGCCCTTCATTTTGGTGGGTTAAATGATGTGGTTTCTGCCATTCGTTTACGAATTACGGAATTTAATGTGTTTTTTGAAATTTTTGTTTTGAAAATTTTCTTCGTTTTTCCTTCGTTAACCCCTGCAGTTCGAAAGGGCCCTTTTCAGGGCCACTGCAGGATAGTTGACTCTTGGTGTTTCATTAAAATTGTAGGTGTTATTAAAGATTTTCACTTTTTCTGGTAAACCTTTAATCTGCTGCCGTTCCTCCATTTTCTATCGGATTTTGTCGCGGATTGCACTGTATGAAGCCGTTCTCTTGGCTCTACAGGTCGGTCCGCAACATTCGCTGATATCCACTGTCATTCAATTTTAATTGCTGTTTTTCTCGTTTTTGTCAAAATCTTTTGTTTTTTCATATAAAAGTTTAGTTTATCACGTCGTCGTCCCCCCCCCTCGTAGGGGTGGACTCGCCAACCAATTCTACTGTCGGCAGGGCCATAAATTGGTCCATGTCGGAAGGCGGAGAGGATAGTGGGCACGACCCACCAAAGAAAGAGCAGCATAAGCTGCTCTATTCTAAGGCGATAACGCGTGCGGAGTCGCGGAGGCTCAATGCGGCGACTGGAGCTATACCTAAAAGCTCGTCCCAGTCCTCCCTGAAACGCCCCAACAAATTCTTTGTTGAATCATTGGCGGACTCGTCGGATGTGGAGGTCAGTGAAGAAGCTGAAGTTCCCCCAAAAATCCCTAAATCAGGAAAAGGCCGCGGGAAAGCTCACGGCCATTACATTGGTAACTCGCGGGCTAACCGGGAGTTGAAAAATAATGAGTCGGAATACGACTCCTTTGTGTCGGACTCTGAGGCAGACTACGGCTCGGCCGTGTCGTCTTCTGGCTCATTAGACACACTAACAAAAAAGGCTGAGGCAAATGCCCAAATCATTACGGAGGTGGCCCGCAAATCGGGCAATCTCAAAGGAACCCTCCATCGAGATATTAATAATGCCATTCAATCACTTTTAGAAGTGGTTCACGCAATGGCAAGACGGAAGTCCACCAGTGAAGAACGCCGACTTAGAGCGGACAATAAGCGCCTTCGAGAGCAACTGGAGGCAAACACAAAGGAATTAATGGCGACTCGGCGGGCATTCTCAGAAAGGTCCCGGCCAGAGAATACCCTTAAGGAAGCGGTGCAGGCTGAAGAAGAAACACCTGCGATGATGGCATCCTCGCAAGGGCTAACCAGGGCTGATTTGCTTGAAGCCCTTGCCTCTATGCAGGTAGATCTTACAGCCCATATCGGTGCGGTGGTATCTGCACGCCTAGATAGTCTGGAGGCAGACGGTAGGCTACTCCCGGCACAGAGGCATAGACCGCCACTCGCCGCGGACAGGAAGAGATTGGAGGATAAGACAATCCTCGCCCAGCATGAAACGGGCTCTACTCTAGCTCCACCAGCTAATCTGCCGAGAGCATGGAGAGCCACCAAGAAAACGGGAGGTGCAGCAAGCAGGTCTCAAGCACCGGCTAATAAAGAAAAAGAAGCGCTTTCTGGTATCGATGAAGGCTGGATTGAAGTAAGGAGCAAGAAAAAGGCTTCCACTACAAAGGCACCTGCTCCCCAAGCACCCAACAAGAGGAAAACTATCACCCAGAAGCTCCCTAAGAAGCCAAAAAGCCTGGCGGTGGTGGTGGCACTGAATCCGGAGGCAGCGGAGAAAGGCATCACCTACAAAGATGCCATAAAGAAAGCAAAGGAATCGGTGTCACTAGATGAATTAGGAATAGGTCCGGCTAAATTCCGGACGGGTGTAACAGGAGCGCGAATTATCGAGCTCCCCAAAGAAACGACGGCATCGCAGGCAGATCAGTTGGCTGTCAAAATTGGAGCAGTCCTTGGAGATGCAGCCAAGGTCACGCGGCCGGTTAAAACGGCTGACATTAGAGTCAGCGGTCTTGATGACTCTGTGTCAGCTGAGGATCTGAAGACCGCGCTGGTATTGAGCTCAGGGTGCCCCTCTGAGCACATTCGAGTAAGCACAGTCCATGTTGGAAGTAGAGGGGTGGGCTCGGCCTTTGCCTCGTGCCCGGTGGAGGCCGCGAGGAAATTGGCGGAAACTGGCCGTCTCTCAGTTGGATGGAGTTCTGCCTCCGTCCAACTGTTGGACCAACGGCAAATGCGGTGTTATAGGTGCATGGGGCTAGGCCACCCAGTCATCAAATGCCCGTCTAGCAAAGATCGCAGTAGAATGTGCCGCCGCTGTGGTGCGGAAGGGCACATGGCCAACGTGTGCGAAGAGGAGTTGAAGTGCGATGTGTGCACAGAGGCTGGACTCCCGGCAAGACACAGGATGGGGGGCTTAAACTGTAATCCCCCCCCGACGAAGGGTCGTTCGGGACCGGTCAACTCGGCTTCTAGCAACAAGCCTGCCAGGGAGGAACCAATGGACCTAATTAATGCCCATTAGTTCCAACGGTAACATACTCCAGGCGAACATAAACCACTCCGCCGGGGCGCAGGACCTCCTGTGTCAGTCCATGGCGGAGTGGGATATCTCGCTTGCGATTGTGGCGGAGCCATATCACGTTCCTAACAACCCCAACTGGATTGGGGCTGTGGACGGTTCTGCAGCGCTGGTAAGGAGACCCGCAGATGCGACTCCCTCTCTTTCCCTTAGGGAAAAAGGTCGTGGATTCGTTGCAGGCAACTGGGGGCGTATAGTGGTTGTTTCAACCTACTTCTCCCCCAACCGCAGTCGGGCGGAATTCGAATCCTTTCTGGCTGTGATTGAGGGGGTGGTTAGACGGGCAGCCCCTCTCCAGGTGATAATTGCTGGGGACCTAAACGCTAAATCTACGGCGTGGGGTTCCCCCAGCACAGACTTGAGAGGAGGAATACTGGAGCTTTGGGCCCTCAGCCTAGGACTTCAAGTGCTGAATCGCGGCTCGAAACCCACATGCGTCCGGTGGCAAGGGACGTCCATCGTGGACGTTTCCTTCGCCACAGGCGTACTTGCAGCCCAGATTTGGGACTGGCGGGTTGAAGAAGAGGTGGAGACCCTATCGGACCATTTGTATGTCCGGTATGAGGTCTCCATGGCGTCACGATACCAACCGGAGCACAATTCCATTGCCGCCTTTCCAAGGTGGGCAATTAACAAAATCCGACCGGAAGTTGCCGAAGAGGCGGCAATGATTAGAGAGTGGTCGGCGGTCCCGCCTCACCTCGAAGGGGATGCTGATGGGCTTGCCGAGCATTTTGCGGATGACCTTAGGGCCGTCTGCTGCTCATCCATGCCCCTTTGGCGTCCTCCTCCCCGTTGGAAGAGGGTACACTGGTGGGCGCAGGAGATTAGCTCCCTGCGCTCATCGTGCTTAGCGGCCAGACGCGCCCTTCTGCGCTGTCGCAGGAGAAGGACAAGACGGACGCCTGATGAAGAAGCTGAGCTTCGTCAGGCGTATAGACAGGCACATAAAGCCCTGCAGAAAGGAATCTGCAGGGCGAAAGAGGAAGCCCACGAGCGATTGCTGGCCAAATTGGATGCTGACCCATGGGGAAGACCATACAGGACTGTGGTAGGAAAGCTAGGCCTGACTCCCTCCACAGCCAATCTAGACCCGGGATTACTCAGGGAGGTTCTGGGGACTCTCTTCCCGAGGGCTCGCCACTTTGATCCTCCGAGGATGGGGAATATGGAGGCTAATGCAGAGACGGATGCAGTAGGCCCTCCCGTGACGGATCTTGAATTTGAGGTGGTGAGGGAGAGAACTCGAATGAAGAGAACAGCACCTGGCCCTGACGGGGTCCCAGCCAAAGCGCTGGCAATTGCGCTAGGACCACTCGGAGAGAGGTTTAGGGGAATGCTCAACACGAGTATCGCCACTGGTCGATTTCCGGCCAGGTGGAAGGTGGGTCGGCTCTGTCTGATCCGCAAGGAGGGTCGCCCTGCTGACTCGCCGACCGGGTATCGACCGGTAGTTCTACTTGATGACTCTGGAAAGGCCCTGGAAAGGGTCATCGCACACCGCATTGTTGAGCACCTCAGGGAAAAAGGTCCAGACCTGGACGAGAGCCAATTCGGTTTTCGGGCGGGGAGGTCAACGGTGGATGCAGTCAAACTACTCAAGGGTTGGACTGAGGAGGCCACAAACAAAGGGAAGGTTGTTGTTGCGGTGTCACTTGATATTCGCAACGCGTTCAACAGCCTTCCCCACGAATGTATAAAGGCGGCCCTTGCGTTCCATCGAGTGCCGGCATACCTCTGTGCCCTTGTCCATGACTACCTACAGGGGAGGGTGATCCTGTACGAGGGTGCAGACAGACGTGTCCACCGTTACCCAATGGATGTTGGTGTACCCCAGGGTGCGGTCCTCGGGCCGCTACTCTGGAACCTGGGGTATAATTGGGTTCTGAGAGGAAATCTCCCACCCGGAACAATGGTCGTGTGCTTTGCCGATGACACCCTGGTCGCGGCAAAAGCCAGGACGTGGGAGGATACAACCAGACTAGCGTCGGTCTGCAGCTCGCTGGTTGTCCGCCGAATTCGTCTCCTGGGCTTGAAGGTGGCTCTGGATAAAACCAGAGCCATGGGCTTTCACGCCCCACGCAGCAAAATCCAGCCGGGATTAACTGTCAAAGTGGAGGGGGCCCGGATCCCGGTTGAGTTACATATTAAGTACCTAGGCCTAACTCTGGACCCCCGTTGGACCTTTGACCAACACTTCCGGATCCTAGCCCCAAAATTGACAAGGGTTGCAGCAGCCCTCGGACGGCTACTGCCAAACTTAGGAGGACCCAGCTCGGCTTGCCGTCGATTATACCAAGGCGTGATCAGGTCGATGGCTATGTACGGTGCTCCAGTTTGGGCAGAATGCCTCAATTTAAGAACTGTGGCACAGCTGAGGAGACCTCAGAGAACGATTGCGATCCGGGCGGTACGAGCGTACCGCACAGTAAGCCACGGGGCTGCCTGCGTTCTTGCAGGCACTACCCCGTGGGATATTGACGCAAAGGTGCTGGCCCAGGTCTACCAACATCGGACCGCAGCGCGTGCACGAGGAGGAAGAACGACTGAGGAGGACGTGAGACGTGCCCGGACCCTAGCCAAGAGGTGGGCTCTGGAACACTGGAACGAGGAACTGGAGAACCCAGTGGCCGGACGCAGGACGATCGAGGCGCTGCGCCCGATATTAAAGGAGTGGACGGGGCGCCGAAGAGGCGACCTCACATTTCACATGGTGCAGATAATGACCGGGCATGGGTGCTTCGGTCATTATCTGCATCATATCGCCCAAAGGGAGGAAACGCCGCGATGTCACCATTGCGACAATCAGGACGATACGGCTGAGCACACGCTGAAGGAGTGTTCGGCCTGGCGGAATGAGCGACGGGAACTCAGAAGAGCCCTCGGCGCAGGAGAAATCACACTCTCAATTATGGCGGAAGCCATGATTGAGAGTGCGGCAAAGTGGAAAGCAGTTGCCTCCTTCTGTGATTCAGTAATGTCACAGAAGGAGGTAGCTGAGAAGGAGAGGGAGGAGGATCCCACTGCGGCTCCCCTCCGAAGCAGGCGGCAGGGCAGGAGAAGGCGGGCGTATGAAGCCCGTCTTTAAATGTCCTAGGCGAGGACCTGCGCACATGGTCGGCCACCGTGTGTGCCTGCACAAGGTCCTCCCCCGTCTGGGGATTGCCTGGGTGTCTCTGGGCAATCCCCCATTGGAGTAAGCCTAGTCAGCAATGACTAGGCTGCCCTGGGGTGGATCGGAGTTGTTGCTTAGGCAGAACCCGGTCCACTCCGCTCAAAGGGCAAGGAGACACCGGGGAGTTTTAGTGGTGTAGGACCCAGTCCCTTGACTGGGTGAGTCCCACATATCCCTACCGTCTAGCCAGCGGTAGGGAATCCGTAAATGGATTTCTCCTCGACAAAAAAAAAAAAAAAAAAGGTTAGGTTAGGTTAGGTTAGGTTAGGTTAGGTTAGGTTAGGTTAGGTTAGGTTAGGTTAGGTTAGGTTAGGTTAGGTTAGGTTAGGTTGGCGTGGTGCGCTCGATGGCCCTGTATGGGGCTCCCGTATGGGTTGACTCTTTGTCCGCCCATAACCTGGCCATGCTGCGACGTCCGCAGCGGGTCATGGCGAACAGGGTCATCCGAGCGTATCGCACCACGTCCTGGGAGGCGGCATGCGCTGTTGCTGGGACGCTCCCCTGGGAGTTGGATGCCGAGGTCCTTGTAGCGGTCTACTACCAGACTGCCGACGCAAGGACCCGCGGCGCGAGTCCAACCCCAGAAGAAGTGTCACGATGGAGGAGGGAGGCCAGAGAAGAAGCCATGGAAAGATGGGGAGACATGATGGCGCATCCAAGCGCGGGTCACCGCACCGTTGCAGCAATTGCACCGGTGCTTAAGGATTGGGTGAGCAGGCGGACCGGTTCGCTCTCCTTCCGGCTTGTACAGGTGCTTACGGGGCATGGTTGCTTCGGACGGTACCTGTGCAACGTCGCGAGGAGGGAGCGAACCACCGCCTGTCACGAATGTGGTGCGCCGGATGACACGGCCGACCATGTTCTAGCGGAGTGCCCAGGTTGGGACCAAGAGAGGACGGCTCTGACGGCAGTCGTGGGACAAGACTTGTCCTTACCCGCTGTCGTCAGAGCGATGATCGGTAGCCCTGACGGCTGGTGTGCCGTCAAGGCCTTTTGCGAGGTGGTCCTGAGTGGCAAAGAAGACAGCGAGCGGTCCCGCGAGGAGGACCCGCAGGCTGAACCACTCAGGCGCCGCAGAGCTGGCCGGCGTGGCCGTGCGTACGCCGCGGCCCACGTAACCTAATGACAACCGGGCGTCAGTTTGAGGACAACTGACGTCCGGACATTTCAATAGTGAGGTGTGACGACCTACAGGTGTTCCAGTAGGTCGCCACTAGTGATGTAGCGGCAAATCCGCCAGTGAGGAGTCCGGCAGCGGACGTAGCGGTGCGGGGGGACCGTGAGGACAAGGCCCAGCTGTCGCCTCGGTTCCTCCTAACACCGCTGATGTTGGAACACGGAGGGGTTTTAGTGGGTATTCCCGGTGGCTCTCACCGGGCGAGTCCCACACACCCCCTCGTCGGCTGTCCTCGTCGACGAGGGATAGTGCGTAAATGCATTTCCCCTCCTAAAAAAAAAAAAAGGTTAGGTTAGGTTAGGTTAGGTTAGGTTAGGTTAGGTTAGGTTAGGTTAGGTTAGGTTAGGTTAGGTTAGGTTAGGTTAGGTTAGGTTAGGTTAGGTTAGGTTCTGTGTGCGGTTTCCAGTCCGCCATCGGACGCGTCCCCGGGTTGCGGATAGGGGAACGCCCCCCAGTTATGGGGGGTACCGGTTTCGGCCGGCGCGGACAAAAACTGGCATGTGGCTGTCTGGTCTTTTTTAAGGGCGGACATTGCACGGCCACATGAACCCGTAGCCCCGCACTGAGTGGGGTCGGGGGTCCAGCGCACTGAGCGTTGGGCCGCGAGGAAGACAACCTCTCTAAAAAATCACCCCCGTGGGCGAAGCGACGGCTTCTTATTTAAGAAGCCCACCGCTGTCGCCAGTGGACCCTCGCGGGTCGTGGGATGGCCGGGTTCAACCTGGCGGACCGGAAGTCCGGACTGATGAGGAGGCGCTCTGGCGCTGAAGCGCTTCGGCGCGTTTGTGGAGGCCCCGTAGCGGGGCAGTGGAGCTTCGGCTCGTGGGAGGCGGACCTTCAAGGTCCGCGTGCGCGGCGTGTGGTCTAGGCCACCGTCGGGCAACCCGTAACCTCGCACTCTGCGAGGCCGGGGGTCCGGCGCACTGAGCGTCGGGCCGCGTGGAAGAAAACCACTATAAAAAATTACCCCAATCCTAAGGTTTTGGGCCTGCCGATGGGATGAATGGCTGGGGGGTACCCAGTCCCAAGGGCTCAACAGCAGTGAAGCTGTCTAAAAAAACTCTAAAACCATTATGAATAGTGTAGTTAAAAGTATTATTACCCAGGAGGGTCCCACCTGCTCCGCAGATGGGGAATCCCTCCCTGGACCTTCGGGTTCAGGCTGTCCCACGTACTCTGGGGGGGACAAAACTGCACTTGGGGGCAACCCCACCAACGACCATGGCACTTGTTTCAAGGTACCCGAGATTGCACGCGATTTGGAAGCGCAGGCCCTGTCGACTCTTCGGCAGGACCTCGCTATGTCAGGCGACTCTTCCTCTGGCAGTGCGAGCACCGTTCGCTCTGCCAGAGTGAAAGTCATGAGAATGGAGGAGGACAAGAGTCTCTCTCGTTTCTTTCTGAAGAGAGGCTCCAAACCGCCCGAATCAGAAACTTCTGATGAGGGCTCTGATCGAACGATTTCTCCGGCTCGCTCGGCCAACAAGTCGAGGAAGCCCGGACGACCGCCCACAACCGGGCAGTATGTCGGCTTGGCGAAAGCTAAGACCGAATATTTGAAGGCCCAAAGGGAAGAATTGGAGCTCCAGGCGGAGAAAGAGCTGCTCGCCTCGGTCCACAAGGCTAGAGATACTCGCGCCCGCCTTTCTATTACCGCCGGATTAGACGATGCTGAGACGTCCTCACGACTAGTATCGCGAGTGAGGTCCGGCCTTTCAATCATCGACGAGGTCGCCAAGAAATCAGGTCACCTCAAGGGGGGATTTATTAAATCCCTCAAAGAGGCGATTATGACTATAGAGGAGGACACGGTCTCCCTTTCTAAAAGGTGCACGACGGACGAGACGGAGGCGCAGCAGCGCGAAATTGAGCAGCAGCGGCGCGAAAATGACCAACTGCGGCGTGAGAATGCCCAGATTCGCACGGAAATGGCGGAGCTCCGCAAGGAGCTCACAGAGGTTAAGGCCTTGCTCCTTGCTAGGCAGGGTCTCGCGGCTGCCCCTGAGGTGGGGGTCACCTCAGGACTTCTTAAAGACCTCGAGGCTCGGGTCATGGGCCAAATACTGGACCGACTCGATGTTCCAGAGCTGCGCGCAAATCGCAAGCCTGGCTCTCCGGCAGAAACCGACAAGGGATTGGCTCCACCATTGGCACCGGCTTTGAAAAAAGCCGCTGTAGTGCCTAAACCCGCTAGCGGGCAAAAACTCAAGGCGCCGACAGAGAAGCCGTCGGCACTCTCTAAGAGTGCCCGACGTAGGAAAGCGACGCGAGGTCGCAAGACAGCCGAGCAGTCTGCCCCGCGTCAACTTCCTCCCGCCCCTCCCTCCATGGATAAACCATGGAGCTTGGTGGTTAAGGGGGGAAAGCATAAAGAGCGACCTCCTGCTCCTAAGCAGAAGGTTCGGGCACAACAGCCCGCTCCGCGGAAGGTCAGACCTCCCAAGACGGCAGCCGTCGTCGTCACCCTGCAGCCGGGAGCTGCAGACAGGGGGATAACCTATCGCGTGATCCTAGAGGAGGCGAAAAAGCGCGTTGACATAACGGCGATGGGAATACCTTCTCTCCATTTCCGACGCGCGGTGACGGGTGCCGTCATAATGGAAGTGAAGGGTGTCAGCGGCAACGACGGCAATAGCAAGGCGGACGCTTTGGCCGCCAGACTCAGAGAAGTACTGAGTGCGGAGTCGGTCCGAATCTCAAGGCCTTTCAAGGCAATTGAGTTACTCGTTTCGGGCTTAGACGACTCCGTAACTTCAGAGGAGGTAGCGGCGGCCATCGCTAGGCTTGGTGAATGTTCCCGGGATGCGGTGAAGGTCGGCGTAATCCGAATGTCACTATTCGGCATGGGATCGGCTTGGGCGAGCTGCCCCGTTGAAGCAGCCAAAAAGGTTACGGAGGGAAAACTGCTGGTCGGGTGGACGGCAGCGCGCGTCAAGCTGCTGCAGCCCCGTGAGATGCGTTGTTTCCGGTGCCTGATGACAGGGCATGTCAGGGAGCAATGCACTGCGGCCGTCGACCGGAGCCAGCAGTGTTTCAAGTGCGGAGTAACTGGACATCGAGCGTCTGAGTGCCGGGCAGAAGCCCGTTGCCCACTCTGTGCCGACTCCAACAGAAAGGCAAATCATCGCTTGGGGAGCAAAAAATGTTCGGCCCCCAAGCCCAAGATGAATAGACGAAGGCCTGTGGTCCCTGCGGTTCCGTCCCAGGACTCCACGACCTGCCTACCGGACGGGACTGAGGCACTTATGGACATACAAACAGTATGTCCATAAGATGCCTACAAGCGAACATCAACCACTGCGCCAGTGCCCAGGACTTGCTAGTCCAGACACTGGTGCAGTGGAGAATACAGGTGGCGGTCGTCGCGGAGCCGTACCTAGTCGTCTCCCGTGACAACTGGATCGGTGACCTCGACGGCCTTGTCGCCATTGTTTTGGCCACAGGGGAGGAGGCCCCCACGGTCGATCGATCGTTCAGAGGTCGGGGGATGGTCGCCGTTTTGTGCGGCAATATTGTGTATGTGGGTGTCTACTTTTCGCCAAATCGTCCGCTCTCGGAATTCGAGACCTTTTTGGCGGAATTGGACACCCTCATGAATTGGAGCCGGCCGCACCTGGTCCTCATTGGCGGTGACCTGAACGCAAAGTCGACGGTGTGGGGTTCCTCCCTCACTGATGCGAGGGGCGAAACTCTAGAGGAATGGCTCTCCAGCAATAACCTGGCGGTACTGAACAGGGGCAACACAAACACGTGCGTGCGCCTTCAGGGCGGATCCGTCGTGGACGTCACGTTCGCGAGTCCCGCCCTGGCACACCGTGTTCTAGGCTGGGTAGTTGAGGAGGGGGTCGAGACCTTATCGGATCACCGATTTATTCGGTTTTCCGTCTCCCCCCACCCGGCACACCCGCACAGCCCGAGACGTGCCCCTGCGGAGATTGGCCCAAAGTGGGCATTGAAAAAGCTGGAGAGAGACACCCTCATTGAGGCGTCCCTCGTCATCAACTGGAATGACACCCCGGGAAGTCCGGACGCATCCCTGGAGGCGCAGTGGTTCAGCGAGGCGATGACACACGTCTGCGACGTGTCGATGCCTCGAGTGAGATCGCTTCCGCCTCGTCGACAGGTGTACTGGTGGTCGCCGGAGCTCGATCGTCTTCGAGCGGCCTGCGTCTCGGCGCGACGCCAGTACACTCGCTCTCGTCGACGTCACAGGGATGCCAACACCCAACGAAGACTCTTCGCCGCCTTCCAAGAGGCCAAGAAGGCTTTGAGAGCCGAGATCGGCGCTGCCAAGGAACGCGCCTGGCAGGAGTTGCTGGACACCCTCGAGCGTGACCCATGGGGCAGGCCTTACAGGCTTGTTATGAACAAGCTACGCCCCTGGGTCCCCCCGCTAACAACCACGATGGAGGCGGGCATGCTCGAGAGAGTGGTGGATTCTCTGTTCCCTGCCAGGGTGGCGGAGGATGCTTTTCCCGTACGGGAACGTACGAGGCAGCCAATCTCTCCTGAAGAGCCCCCTGAGGTGTCCGAGGGAGAGTTGGACAGGGCGGTTCTTCGTCTCCAGGCGAAGAACACAGCGCCCGGTCCCGACGGCATCCCGGGAAAGGCCTGGGTATTGGCTCTCAAGGAGGGCGGCATGGCTGCGAGATTTCGCGCCCTTCTCACCACTTGTGTGACGAATGGCCACTTTCCTAGCCAGTGGAAGGTAGGCAAGTTGGTCCTCATCCGAAAGTCTGGGCGACCGGTGGACTCCCCATCGGGGTACCGCCCGATAGTGCTGTTGAGTGAGGCCGGAAAACTGTTCGAGCGGGTTATAGCCGCCCGCCTCACTCGGCACCTAGAGGAGACGGGGCCGAACCTGGCTGACGTCCAGTTTGGCTTTCGGCGGGGCAGGTCCACCATGGACGCAATCGCTCGGGTGAGGTCACTTGCGGAGGAGGCGATTGGGAAAGGCGGGTGTGCCTTGGCGGTATCGTTAGACATCTCCAACGCGTTTAACACGCTCCCACATCGTGTCATCTCGGAGGCCATGGGGTTCCACGCCTTCCCGGAGTACCTACGTCGACTTGTCGACGAGTATCTCTCGGGTCGGGCGGTGGTGTACCCCACACGCGTTGGAGTATGTCGACGGGACGTGTCGTGTGGTGTCCCGCAGGGGTCGGTTCTCGGGCCGCTCCTGTGGAACATTGGATACGACTCGGTGCTGCGAGGCATCAACCTGCGCGGGGTCGACGTCGCGTGCTATGCGGACGACACGCTCGTGATCGCCCGCGGTAGCACGTTTCGTGACGCGACCCTGTTGGCAACCGCCGGAGTCGCACAAGTGGTGGCGCGAATAAGACGTCTGGGGCTGACGGTGGCTCTTGAGAAGTCCGAAGCAATTTGCTTCCATGGACCTCGCAAGGCGCCGCCGCCAGACGCCCACATAACTGTGAGCGGAGTGACCATCGGCATCGGGTCGACGTTGAAGTATCTCGGCGTCGTCCTTGATAGCCGGTGGAACTTTAGGGAGCACTTTAAAAAGATGGCTCCCAAACTAATAAGGACATCGTTTGCTTTGAGCAGGCTTACGCCCAACCTGGGTGGGCCAAAGGGAGGATGCCGCCGTCTCTTCGCAGGCGTGGTGCGCTCGATGGCCCTGTATGGGGCTCCCGTATGGGTTGACTCTTTGTCCGCCCATAACCTGGCCATGCTGCGACGTCCGCAGCGGGTCATGGCGAACAGGGTCATCCGAGCGTATCGCACCACGTCCTGGGAGGCGGCATGCGCTGTTGCTGGGACGCTTCCCTGGGAGTTGGATGCCGAGGTCCTTGCAGCGGTCTACTACCAGACTGCCGACGCAAGGGCCCGCGGCGCGAGTCCATCCCCAGAAGAAGTGTCACGGTGGAGGAGGGAGGCCAGAGAAGAAGCCATGGAAAGATGGGGCGACATGATGGCGCATCCGAGCGCGGGTCACCGCACCGTTGCAGCAATTGCACCGGTGCTTAAGGAATGGGTGAGCAGGCGGACCGGTTCGCTCTCCTTCCGGCTTGTGCAGGTGCTTACGGGGCATGGTTGCTTCGGACGGTACCTGTGCAACGTCGCGAGGAGGGAGCGAACCACCGCCTGTCACGAATGTGGTGCGCCGGATGACACGGCCGACCATGTTCTAGCGGAGTGCCCAGGTTGGGATCAAGAGAGGACGGCTCTGACGGCAGTCGTGGGACAAGACTTGTCCTTACCCGCTGTCGTCAGAGCGATGATCGGTAGCCCTGACGGCTGGTGTGCCGTCAAGGCCTTTTGCGAGGTGGTCCTGAGTGGCAAAGAAGACAGCGAGCGGTCCCGCGAGGAGGACCCGCAGGCTGAACCACTCAGGCGCCGCAGAGCTGGCCGGCGTGGCCGTGCGTACGCCGCGGCCCACGTAACCTAATGACAACCGGGCGTCAGTTTGAGGACAACTGACGTCCGGACATTTCAATAGTGAGGTGTGACGACCTACAGGTGTTCCAGTAGGTCGTCACTAGTGAGGTAGCGGCAAATCCGGCAGTGAGGAGTCCGGCAGCGGACGTAGCGGTGCGGGGGGACCGTGAGGACAAGGCCCAGCTGTCGCCTCGGTTCCTCCTAACACCGCTGATGATGGAACACGGAGGGGTTTTAGTGGGTATTCCCGGTGCCTCTCACCGGGCGAGTCCCACACACCCCCTCGTCGGCTGTCCTCGTCGACGAGGGATAGTGCGTAAATGCATTTCCCCTCCTACAAAAAAAAAAAAAAAAAAAAAAAAAAAAAAAAAAGGTTAGGTTAGGTTAGGTTAGGTTAGGTTTCCAACTACTGGACCAGCGCCCTATGAGATGCTACAAATGCATGGGCCTGGGACACCCCGTCATTCGATGTCCGACCAAAAAAGATAGGAGCAACCTCTGCTATCGCTGCGGCGAAGATGGGCACACAGCCAGTGCGTGCCGGGAGCCCATGAAATGTGCCGTCTGCTCAGACGCAGGACTCCCATCAAATCATAGGATGGGAGGAATTAACTGCAATCCCCCCCCTGTGAGAGGTCGCATTGAATCGACCGAAACAACTACCAAAGGTAGGAACCCAACGGCTGACAAGGAGCAACCAATGGAACTAGCCAATGCCAGTTAGGTCCACTAGTAAAATCCTTCAAGGTAATATCAACCACTCCGCCGGGGCACAAGATTTACTGTGTCAGTCCATGGCGGAGTGGGATATACAGCTGGCGCTGGTGGCGGAGCCTTATTGCGTCCCCATAAGTCCCAACTGGATTGGGGCTCAAGACGGCTCCGCGGCAATAGTGGTGAGACCGGGGGATGCCAGTCCCTCTCTTTCCCTCAGGGAAAGCGGACAAGGATATGTCGCAGCAAACTGGGGGCAAACAGTGATTATAGCGACGTACTTCTCCCCCAACCGCAGCCGGGCGGACTTCGAATCCTTTCTGGCTGTGGTTGAAGGAGTGGTTAGAAGAGCGGCCCCACTACAAGTACTAATAGCTGGAGATTTCAATGCGAAATCCTCAGCGTGGGGGGCAGCCATCACGGACTTGAGGGGAGGCATACTGGAGTCCTGGGCGTTTAGCCTTGGTCTTCATGTGCTTAACAAAGGAAACACTCCCACTTGCGTTCGGTGGCAGGGTACGTCCATTGTGAATGTCTCCTTTGCCACCAACGTACTCGCAGCACAAGTTCGTAACTGGCGCGTGGAAGAAGAAGTGGAGACCCTATCGGACCACTTGTATGTTCGATATGAGGTCTCCACGGCGGCGTCTGCGAACCCACTATGTCGGGACCCAAGGGTAACTGTCGCCTTTCCGAGGTGGGCAGTTGCCAAGATCCAGCCGGATGTGGCGGAGGAGGCGGCAATGGTGAGGGAATGGTCCGCAGTACCTCCCCACCTAGCTGGTAACTCCGATAACCTAGCTGAGCACTTTGCAGACGACCTCCGGGCAGTCTGTCGAGCCTCAATGCCGATGTGGCGCCCTCCTCCACGCTGGAGGAGGGTGTACTGGTGGGCCCAGGAGATCGGAGCACTCCGAGCCGCTTGCCTAGCAGCCAGGCGTGCCCTACTGCGGTGCCGCAGAAGGCGGGTCAAAAGAACTCCCGACGAAGAAGCCACTCTGCGACAGAAGTACAGAGAGGCACACAAGGTCCTACGGGAAGGAATTACCAAGGCCAAGGAGGAAGCGCACGAACGCTTCCTGGCGCTTTTAGAGGCCGACCCCTGGGGTCGACCGTACAGGGCATTAAGGGGGAAACTGAGCAACACACCCTCAACAGCCTATCTCGAGCCAAGGCTGCTTGAGGAGATCATGGGGTCCCTCTTTCCAAAGGACGGTCATCTACTGCCTCCGCGAATGGAGAACCCGGAGCCACTATTGGAGCCCGAACTGGTGGGGCCCCCTGTTTCAGACGTCGAGTTTGAGGTAGTTAGAGACAGGATGCGAAGGAAGAGGACGGCCCCTGGCCCTGACGGGGTCCCCGCCAAGGCGCTGGCCATAGCGATAGGACCGCTGCAGACACGATTTCGAGAGGTGCTCGACACGAGTATCGCTACGGGTCGATTCCCGGAGAGGTGGAAAGCGGGTCGGCTCTGCCTGATCCGCAAGGAGGGACGACCAGCAGATTCTCCGGCCGGGTATCGGCCGGTGGTCCTACTTGACGATTCCGGCAAGGCTTTGGAGAAGATCATAGCTTGCCGGATAGTTGAGCATCTTGAAAGAACGGGCCCTAATATAGATGAGTGCCAGTACGGCTTCCGGACGGGAAGGTCCACGGTGGACGCGCTGATCCGCCTGAAGAGGTGGACGCAGGAGGCCACTAACAAGGGGGAGACTGTCATCGCGGTGTCACTTGACATCCGCAATGCCTTCAACAGTCTTCCCCACGAATGCATAAGAGAGGCCCTTAAATTCCACAGGATCCCTCACTACCTCTGTGCTCTTGTCAATAACTACCTACAGGGAAGGGTAGTCCTGTACGAGGGTGCAGACAGACGTGTCCAACGTTGGCCAATGCAAGTTGGCGTACCCCAGGGGGCAGTACTCGGCCCGCTGCTGTGGAACCTGGGGTACAATTGGGTGCTTAGAGGCAATCTCCCTCCCGGAATGGAAATCATATGTTTTGCCGATGACACCCTGGTCGCGGCAAAAGCCAAATGCTGGGATGAAACGGTCCGCCTAGCGTCGGTTGGCGCGTCCTTGGTCGTCCGACGCATACGCAGATTGGGACTGGAGGTGGCACTAACTAAAACGAGGGTAATGGGATTTACCCCTCCACGGAATAGAATGACACCGGGGCTCCGAGTCAGGGTGGAGGGGGTCCAGATCCCGGTCGAGATACATTTCAAGTATCTCGGCCTGACACTGGACCCCAGGTGGACGTTCGCGGAGCACTTTAAGCTCCTCGCTCCGAGGCTTACTAAAGTGGCAGCCGGCCTAGGACGACTACTGCCCAATCTGGGAGGCCCTAATACCGCGTGCCGTCGACTATACCATGGTGTGGTTAGGTCGATGGCACTTTACGGAGCCCCGGTATGGGCTGAATGTCTTACTCCCAGAACTGTGGCTCTCCTACGAAGACCACAGAGAACCATGGCGATACGCGTAGTGCGGGGGTATCGCACAATCAGCCACGGGGCAGCATGTGTTCTTGCAGGCACCCCTCCATGGGAGATCGACGCCCAAGTTCTGGCCCAGGTGTATCGTCACCGGGCGGCCGTACGGGCACAAGGCGGGAGACCCACTGAAGAGGAAGTGCGACGGGTCAGAACTCTGGCGCAGACCCAGAGCCTAGAGCGGTGGAAAGAGACATTGGAGAGTACTCCAGCAGGCGTTCGGACGATCCTTGCAATATATCCGAAATTGAAAGAATGGGTCGGGCGCCGTAGAGGCACCCTAACATATCATATGGTGCAGATAATGACAGGGCACGGCTGCTTTGGCCACTATCTGCACCATATAGCACAGCGAGAAACATCGCCACGGTGTCACCACTGTGACGATAATGATGACACAGCTGAACACACTCTGCAAGTGTGCCCGGCCTGGAATGTCCAACGCCAAGAGCTCGAGAGAACTCTTAGCTGCGATGACGTTACACTTTCAAGCATGGTTCAAGCCATGCTTGAAAGTGCAAATAACTGGAAAGCGGTGGCCTCGTTCTGTGACTCTGTTATGTCTCAGAAGGAGCAAGCCGAAAGGGAGCGGGAAGAGGACCTGAATGCGGCCCCCCTCCGAAGCAGACGGCAGGGCAGGAGAAGACGGGCCTTTGAAGCCCGTCTTTAAATGTTCTGGGTGAGGACCTGCGCACATGGTCGGCAACCATGTGTGCCTGCACAAGGTCCCCCCCGTCTGGGGATTGTCTGGGTGTCTCTGGGCAATCCCCCATTGGAGTAAGCCTAGTCAGCAATGACTAGGCCGCCCTGGGGTGGATCGGAGTTGTTGCCTAGGCAGAACCCGGTCCACACCGCTCAAAGGGCAAGGAGACACCGGGGAGTTTTAGTGGTGTAGGACCCAGTCCCTTGACTGGGTGAGTCCCACATATCCCTACCGTCTAGCCAGCGGTAGGGAATCCGTAAATGGATTTCTCCTCGACAAAAAAAAAAAAAAAAAAAAAAGGTTAGGTTAGGTTAGGTTAGGTTAGGTTAGGTTAGGTTAGGTTAGGTTAGGTTAGGTTAGGTTAGGTTAGGTTAGGTTAGGTTAGGTTAGGTTAGGTTCCGTGTGCGGTTTCCAGTCCGCCATCGGACGCGTCCCCAGGTTGCGGATAGGGGAACGCCTCCCAGATGGGGGGTACCGGTTTCGGCCGGCGCGGACAAAAACTGGCATGTGGCTGTCTGGTCTTTTTAAGGGCGGACATTGCACGGTCACATGAACCCGTAGCCCCGCACTGAGTGGGGTCGGGGGTCCAGCGCACTGAGCGTTGGGCCGCGAGGAAGACAACCTCTCTAAAAAATCACCCCCGTGGGCGAAGCGACGGCTTCTTATTTAAGAAGCCCACCGCTGTCGCCAGTGGACCCTTGCGGGTCGTGGGATGGCCGGGTTCAACCTGGCGGACCGGAAGTCCGGACTGATGAGGAGGCGCTCTGGCGCTGAAGCGCTTCGGCGCGTTTGTGGAGGCCCCGTA
Source organism: Bembecia ichneumoniformis (assembly GCA_910589475.2). Lineage (NCBI taxonomy): Eukaryota > Metazoa > Arthropoda > Insecta > Lepidoptera > Sesiidae > Bembecia > Bembecia ichneumoniformis. The sequence goes on along the minus strand of OU342537.1, from coordinate 38,495 downwards.
GCGGGGCAGTGGAGCTTCGGCTCGTGGGAGGCGGACCTTCAAGGTCCGCGTGCGCGGCGTGTGGTCTAGGCCACCGTCGGGCAACCCGTAACCTCGCACTATGCGAGGCCGGGGGTCCGGCGCACTGAGCGTCGGGCCGCGTGGAAGATAACCACTATAAAAATTACCCCAATCCTAAGGTTTTGGGTCTGCCGATGGGATGAATGGCTGGGGGGTACCCAGTCCCAAGGGCCCAACAGCAGTGAAGCTGTACAAAAACACAAATTTCAAAATGAAAAGTGCATCTAAAAGTAAATATACCCAGGAGGGTCCCACCTGCTCCGCAGATGGGGAATCCCTCCCTGTGCCTTCGGGTACAGGCAGTCCCACGTACTCTGGGGGGGACAAGACTGCACTTGGGGGCAACCCCACCAACGACAATGGCTTTTCTTTTAAGGTACCCGAGATTGCACGTGATTCGGAAGCGCAGGCCCTGTCGACTCTTCGGCAGGACCTGAAAATGTCGGGTGACTCTTCCTCTGGCAGCGCGAGTACCGTTCGCTCTGCCAGAGTGAAAGTTACTAGAATGGAGGAAGACAGGAAACTGTCCCGTTTCTTTCTCAAGAGAGGCTCGAAGCCTCCCGAGTCAGAAACGTCCGACGAGGGCTCGGACCGAATAGCCTCTCCGACTCGGTCGGTCCACAAAGCTAAGAAGCCCGGACGTCCGCCCACAACTGGGCAATATGTCGGCCTTGCGATGGCTAAGGCCGAATATGTGAAGGCCCAACGGGCCGAACTAGAGCTCCAGGCGGAGAAGGAGCTGCTGGCCTCTGTCTCGGAGGCTAGAGCGACCCGTTCCAGCCTGGCTATGCCAGGAGAGAAGGAGGACGACACCGTGACGTCCTCGCGACTTCTAGAGCGAGTAAAATCCCGTTTTTCCGTTATAGAGGAAGTGGCAGCCAAGTCGGGCAAGCTCAAGGGGACCTTTGTTAAGGCCCTTAGGGATTCGGTGACTGAGGCGTGGGAGGACGTGTTGTCTCTCGCGGCCCTACGCGCCACGGAAGAAACTAAGGCCCTGCAGCGTGAAAACGCACAACTGCGCTCTGGCATGGCGGAGCTCCGAAAGGAGTTCGCCGAATTCAGAGCCAGTATCCAATCGCAGCCCCGACAGGTTCCCTCGACGATGGAAGGTGTAGTCACACCAGGCATGCTCAAGGCGCAGGAGGACCGCCTATTGAGGTGCCTGAGTGAAAGAGTAAACGTCCGAATCGACGAGCTCCTGAATAAGGAGCCGCAGCCCTGCCCTCCACTGGCATCCCGAAAGGGACCACCGCCGACACCGGCGCCCAAGAAGGCTGCAACCATTCGTCCTGCCGTAGCGCCCAAACGCGCCACTGCCCCCGCCTCCAGCGGGCGCAAGGATACGGCTGCTGAACCCGAGAAAGGGGCGCCTTCCAAAAGTGCCCAGAAAAGGAAGAGACAACGCAGGGCGGCAGCCAAGATACGCCCTCCCCGTGAAGAGCGTCCCCTCCCTCCCGCCCCCGCCTCCATGGACAGAACATGGAGCACGGTGGTTAGGGGAGGAAAACACAAGGTGTCACCTCCGGCCCATAAAAAGAATGGGCCCCAGCGGCCCACACCAAAAAAGACGACGAAGCCTCCCAAGACGGCGGCAGTAGTGCTCACCCTGCAGCCAGAAGCTGCCGAGAAGGGGTTGACCTATGCCTCCGTCATTGAGGAGGCAAAACGGAAGGTGGACTTGGCGGCGCTTGACATTGAAAATATCAAGTTCCGTCGTGCCGTGACCGGTGCCACGATACTGGAGATTTCCGGCACGAATAATGACAATAGGGCGGATGCGCTGGCCGCCAAACTCAGGGAAGAATTGAGCGCGGAGTCGGTCCGAGTATCCAGACCGGTCAAGATGACCGATTTTCTGATATCTGGGCTCGACGACTCCGTCAGCTCCCAAGACGTGGCGGCGGCCATCGCCAAAATTGGCGAATGTGCCGTGGAATCGGTCAAGGTTGGGGCGATCCGTTTCTCGCGCTTCGGCATGGGGACGGCATGGGCGGGCTGCCCGGTAGCAGCTGCTAAAAAGGTATTAGAAGGGAGACTGCTGGTGGGATGGTCGGCGGCAAGGGTTAAGCTCCTACAGCCCCGTGAGCTGCGCTGCTTCCGGTGTCTGGAATCTGGACACGTCAGGGGGCAGTGCACTGCCGCCGTCGACAGAAGCCAGCAGTGCTTCCGGTGCGGTGAGGCCGGCCACCGAGCGGCAGACTGTCGCTCCGAGGCCCGCTGTGTTCTCTGTGCGGAGGCCGGGAAACGGCACAACCATCGTCTGGGGAGTCCCAAATGTTCGGCCCCCAGACGAAAATGGAATCGACGAAGGCCGGCTGGTCCTGAGGCTACGTCTCAGGATGCTGCCGACCGCCTGCCGGACAGGACGCATGGAGCACCTATGGACGTACAATCAGTATGTCCATAAGGTGTCTCCAAGCTAATATAAATCACTGCGCCAGAGCCCAGGACTTGCTTGTCCAGACACTGGCGCAGTGGAGTATACAGGTGGCAGTCGTCTCGGAGCCGTATCTGGTCGTCAATCGTGACAACTGGATCGGTGACCGGGACGGAGTCGTCGCCATTGTTTTGGCTACGGGAGAGGGGGCCTACACCGTCGATCGACCGTACAAGGGTCGAGGGTTCGTCGCCGCCTGGTGCGGGAACATCGTGTTCGTGGGTGTCTATTTTTCGCCAAATCGTCCGCTCTCGGAGTTCGAGGGCTTTTTGGCGGAAATAGACATCCTTCTAGGCTGGTGTCGTCCGCATCAGGTGCTCCTAGCCGGAGACCTGAATGCGAAGTCGGCGGTGTGGGGATCGTCTCTCACTGACGCGAGGGGCGCAGCTCTTGAGGAGTGGCTCTCCAGCAACAACATGTGCGTGCTGAACAGGGGCACTTCCAACACGTGTGTGCGGCATCAGGGCGGATCCGTCGTGGACATCACGTTCGCGAGCCCCGCCCTCGCCCGCCGTGTTCGGGGCTGGGTAGTCGAGGAGGAGGTCGAGACTTTATCGGATCACCGGTACATACGGTTTTCCATCTCCCCCCACTCGACAGACCCGAACAGCCCGAGAGGTGTCCTGTCGGAGATCGGGCCCAGATGGGCGCTCAAAAAGCTGGAGAGAGACGCTCTTGTGGAGGCGTCCCTCGTTGAATCATGGATGAACAAACCGGACGAGACCGATGCGGATCTGGAGGCGCAATGGTTCCGCGAGGCAATGACGCACGTCTGCGACGTCGCCATGCCTCGCGTCGGAAAACTGCCGCCCCGTCGACAGGTGTACTGGTGGTCGCCAGAGCTGCAACAGCTCCGAGCGGCATGTGTGAAAGCACGACGCCAGTACACCCGAGCTCGTCGTCGCAACAGATCCGCATCCATAATTGATGGACTTTTTGCCGCCTTCCAAGGGGCCAAGAAAGCCTTGAGAGCGGAGATCGGTGCAGCGAAGGAGCGCGCCTGGCAGGAGCTGGTCGACTCGCTCGAGCGGGACCCATGGGGCAGGCCGTACAAGCTCGTCATGAGCAAGCTTCGCCCCTGGGCCCCTCCGCTCACATCTGAGATGGAAGCGGAGACGCTCGCGAGAGTGGTGGAGACCCTGTTTCCTGTCAGGGCGGAGGGCGATGCTCCTCGCACACAAGATCGTGCGGTGCCGCCGACTCCAATCGAGGATCCTCCCGAGGTGTCCGAGGGCGAACTGAATAGGGCGGTTCTTCGCCTTAGCGCGAAGAACACAGCTCCCGGTCCCGACGGCATCCCGGGGAAGGCGTGGGTCTTGGCCCTCAAGGAGGGCGGTCTGGACGAGAGATTCCGTGCGCTACTCACCACCTGTGTGAAGAATGGCCACTTTCCCAAGGAGTGGAAGCAGGGCAGGCTGGTCCTCATCCGCAAGCCCGGGCGGCCGGTGGACTCACCATCGGCGTATCGCCCTATAGTCCTGCTGAGTGAGGCCGGGAAGCTATTTGAGAGAGTTATCTCTGCTCGCCTCACTCAGCACCTCGAGGAGACAGGACCGAACTTAGCTGAGACTCAGTTCGGCTTCCGAAAGGGCAGGTCCACCGTGGACGCCATTGGCAGGGTGAGGACTATAGCTGAAGAGGAAGTTGGGAAAGGCGGGGTCGTTTTGGCGGTGTCTCTCGACATCTCCAACGCATTCAACACACTCCCACACAAGGCTATCTTGGAGGCCATGGGGTACCACGCCTTCCCGGGGTACTTGCGTCGACTCATCGACGAGTACCTCTCGGGTCGGTCGGTCGTGTACCCCACACGCGCTGGAGTTTGTCGAAGGGAAGCGTCGTGCGGTGTCCCGCAGGGGTCGGTTCTCGGGCCGCTCCTGTGGAACATCGGCTACGACTGGGTGCTGCGGGGCGTTACCCTGCACGGGGTCGACGTCACGTGTTACGCGGACGACACGTTAGTGACCGCCCGCGGTGGCACGTTCCGTGACGCGGCCCTGTTGGCAACCGCCGGAGTCGCACAGGTGGTGGGGCGCATACGGCGCCTGGGCCTGACGGTGGCCCTTGAAAAGTCCGAAGCAATTTGCTTCCACGGACCTCGCAAGGCGCCACCGCCAGACGCCTACATTATTGTGAGCGGAGTGTCCATCGGCATCGGGTCGACGTTGAAATATCTCGGCGTCGTTCTCGATAGCCGGTGGAACTTCAGGGACCACTTCTCTAAGTTGGTACCCAAATTGGTCCGGACATCGTTAGCCCTAGCCAGGCTAACGCCCAACCTGGGTGGGCCAAGGAGTGGATGCCGCCGTCTCTACGCAGGCGTGGTGCGATCGATGGCCCTGTACGGGGCACCGATCTGGGTGGACTCCCTGTCAGCGCAAAATAAGGTCCTGTTGCGTCGCGCGCAGCGGATCGTTGCGATCAGGGTCATCCGAGCGTATCGCACCGTCTCGTGGGAGGCGGCGTGCGTTATTGCTGGAACACCACCCTGGGAATTGGATGCCGAGGTCCTAGCAGCGGTCTACTACAAGACTGCGGATGCTAGGTCCCGAGGTGTAGCTCCGACCCCAGCGGTGGTGTCGCGCTGGAGAAGAGAGGCCCAAGAAGAGGCTCTGATGACGTGGAGCGTCGAGTTGGCGAGGCCGAATGTGGGTCACCGCATTCCGGCTGCGGTCGCTCCCGTCCTCAAGGAGTGGGTGAGCAGGCGGACCGGATCGCTCTCCTTCCGGCTTGTGCAGGTGCTTACGGGGCACGGTTGCTTCGGACAGTACCTGTGCAACTTCGCGAAGAGGGAGCCAACCACCGCCTGCCACGAATGCGGGGCAACAATCGACACGGCCCAGCATACTCTGGAAGCTTGCCCAGGTTGGGACCAAGAGAGGTCAGCTCTGACGGCAGTCGTCGGCCGGGATCTATCCCTACCGGCTGTCGTCAGAGCAATGCTAGACAGCACACGAAAATGGAACGCCGTCAAGGCCTATTGTGAGACGGTGCTCAGGAGCAAGGAGGCCAGGGAGCGGGCTCGCGAAGAAGACCCCCTGGCTGCTCCCGTGAGACGCCGCAGAGCGGGACAACGGCGCCGGGCCTATGCTACGGCGCTGAATATATAATGACTGCCGGGCGTCAGTAGAGGACAACTGGCGCCCGGTTCACATTGGTGAGGAGTGGCGGCCTACCCATATTCCGTAGGCTGCCACCGTAGATCTGTGCAAAAGCATCATACGATGGGTCCGTAGTGGACACAGCGGTGTACATGGGGTTTGAGGACAAGGTAACCTGTAACCTCGGCCCCATATACCACCGCGGATGGTGGAATATGGAGGGGTTTTAGTGGGTATTCCCGGTGCCACTCACCGGGCGAGTCCCACACACCCCCTCGTCGGGATGTCCCCCCGACGAGGGATAGTGCGTAAATGCATTTCCCCTCCTAAAAAAAAAAAAAAAAAAAAAAAAAAAAAGGTTAGGTTAGGTTTTCCGTGTGCGGTCTCCAGTCCGCCATCGGACGCGTCCCCGGGTTGCGGATAGGGGAACGCCCCCCAGTATGGGGGGTACCGGTTTCGGCCGGCGCGGACAAAAACTGGCATGTGGCTGTCTGGTCTTTTTAAGGGCGGACATTGCACGGCCACATGAACCCGTAGCCCCGCACTGAGTGGGGTCGGGGGTCCAGCGCACTGAGCGTTGGGCCGCGAGGAAGACAACCTCTCTAAAAAATCACCCTTGAGGGCGAAGCCGTGGCTTCTTGTTCAAGAAGCCCTAGGCTGTCGCCAGTGGACCCCTAGCGGGTCGTGGGATGGCCAGGTCCAACCTGGCGGACCGGCATCGACCGGCCGACGAGGGGGCGTTCTGACGCCACAGCGCATTTGGCGCTTCGTTGGAGTAACACATACCGTAACCTTGCACTCTGCGAGGCCGGGGGTCTGACGCACTTAGCATCGGACCGCGTGGAAGAAAACCACTATAAGAAATCACCCCAAACCCAAGGTCAGCGTGCCGAGGGGTTGTATGGCTGGGGGGTTACCCAGTCCTAAGCGCGGAGGTAGACTTCGGTCTGCGCGAGGAGGCACCGAACCGCGGGCGGTATAACCTGCACCAAGGTTAGCGCTGACCTGGCAGGTGTAAATCCCTGCCGAAAGGGCGTCTGCGGCCCCTTGGGAAAGGGCCGTACGTAATTTCCCAATTCGTAAATATGAAATGTTGACACGAAAGAGCGCGCGTTTGTTGAGCGATCCCGCTAACGCCGGGCGCTCGGGGGTAGCTGGGCCCTCGAGTGTGAAGTTGGTTACTAGCGGCACATGCGACCCGCCTTGCCAGCGGCGTCAACCGGTGTCCGGGCCGGTTGATGAGAAATTGGTTACCGGCGATTGCGAATGCGGCGAGGGAAGCCGCCCCTGTCCCTGGTGTGAAGCCAGACAGGAAGAGCTTGCCAGGGTGGATCCCGGGCCTTCGCAAGCTACTAATGCTACCGGAGACGAGGATACGCAGGTACCGTCGGCCCTCCGACGGGACCTTGAAATGTCGGGAGACTCTTCCTCTGGCAGTACAAAAACCGTTCGCTCTGCCAGAGTGAAAGTTACAAAAATGGAGGAGGACAGAGATCTGTCCCGTTTCTGGCTCAAGAGAGGCTCAAAACCTCCTGAGTCAGAAACATCTGACGAGGGGTCTGACCGAACGGTCTCTCCGATTCGTTCGGTTAATAAGGCCAAGAAGCCCGGTCGTCCGCCCACAACCGGCGACTACGTCGGCTTAGCTAGAGCTAAGGCCGAATTGGTTAAGGCCCAACAGGCCGAAATGGTACTACAGGCGGAGAGGGAAATGCTCGCTTTCGCTTCGGAAGCTAGAGCCACCCGCTCCCGCCTGACCGCGTCCCATGCCAACGACGCTGAGTCATCCTCGCAAATCAAGTTGCGAGTGATGTCCAGCCTCGAAGTTATTGAGAAAGTTGCTGCCACCTCAGGTAACCTTAAGGGCACGTTCATTAAGTCCCTGAAGGATGCAACCGAAGACATCCGCGGCGACGTTACTATCTTGTCCGCCCGGACTGCTTCTGAAGAAGTGATAGCGCTGCAGCGTGAAAACGCACAACTGCGCTCTGGTATGGCGGAGCTCCGAAAGGAGTTCGCCGAATTCAGAGCCAGCTTACAATCGCAGTCTCGACAATCTCCCTCGACGCAGGACACTGAAGGGATAGTCACACCAGGCATGCTCAAGGCGCAGGAGGACCGCCTATTGAGATGTCTGAGTGAAAGACTTAACGTAAGATTAGACGAGCTTCTGAGCAAGGAGCCGCAGCCTTGCCCTCCACTGGCATCCCGAAAGGGACCTCCGCCGACACCGGCGCCGAGGAAGGCTCAACCCAAGCGCCCTGCAGTACCGCCAAAACCCGCCACCAGTGCGCGAGCAGCGACGGCTACCGAAGAGACGGTCTCCAAAAATACCTGGCGCAGGAAACCCAACCGAGGACGCGCGGCGGTGACCAAGAAGCCAGTTCGTCAGGAACCACGCCCACTCCCTCCTGCCCCCGCCTCCATGGACAGAGCATGGAGCACGGTGACCAGGGGAGGTAAACACAAGGAGTTACCTCCAACTCCAAAAACGAGACGGCCCCAGCGGCCCATCCCTAAAAAGACGAAGAAGCCTCCCAAGACGGCGGCAGTAGTGCTCACCCTGCAACCAGAAGCTGCCGAGAAGGGGTTGACCTATGCCTCCGTCATTGAGGAGGCAAAACGGAAGGTGGACTTGGCGGCGCTTGACATTGAAGACATCAAGTTCCGTCGTGCCGTGACCGGTGCCACGATATTGGAGATTTCCGGCACGAATAATGACAATAGGGCGGATGCGCTGGCCGCCAAACTCAGGGAAGAATTGAGCGCGGAGTCCGTCCGAGTATCCAGACCGGTCAAGATGACCGAAGTTCTGATATCTGGGCTCGACGACTCCGTCAGCTCCGAAGATGTGGCGGCGGCCATCGCCAAAATTGGCGAATGTGCCGTGGAATCGATCAAGGTTGGGGCGATCCGTTTCTCGCGCTTCGGCATGGGGACGGCATGGGCGGGCTGCCCGGTGGCAGCTGCTAAAAAAGTACTAGAAGGGAGACTGCTGGTGGGATGGTCGGCGGCAAGGGTTAAGCTCCTTCAGCCCCGAGAGCTGCGCTGCTTCCGGTGTCTGGAATCTGGACACGTCAGGGGGCAGTGCACTGCCACCGTCGACAGAAGCCAGCAGTGTTTCCGGTGCGGTGAGGCCGGCCACCGAGCGGCAGACTGTCGCTCCGATGCCCGCTGTGTTCTCTGTGCGGAGGCCGGGAAACGGCACAACCATCGTCTGGGGAGTCCCAAATGTTCGGCCCCCAGACGAAAATGGAATCGACGAAGGCCGGCTGGTCCTGAGGCTACGTCCCAGGATGCTGCCGACCGCCTGCCGGACAGGACGCATGGAGCACCTATGGACGTACAATCAGTATGTCCATAAGGTGTCTCCAAGCTAATATAAATCACTGCGCCAGAGCCCAGGACTTGCTTGTCCAGACACTGGCGCAGTGGAGTATACAGGTGGCAGTCGTCTCGGAGCCGTATCTGGTCGTCAATCGTGACAACTGGATCGGTGACCGGGACGGAGTCGTCGCCATTGTTTTGGCTACGGGAGAGGGGGCCTACACCGTCGATCGATCGTACAAGGGTCGAGGGTTCGTCGCCGCCTGGTGCGGGAACATTGTGTTCGTGGGTGTCTATTTTTCGCCAAATCGTCCGCTCTCGGAGTTCGAGGGCTTTTTGGCGGAAATAGACATCCTTCTAGGCTGGTGTCGTCTGCATCAGGTGCTCCTAGCCGGAGACCTGAATGCGAAGTCGGCGGTGTGGGGATCGTCTCTCACCGACGCGAGGGGCGCAGCTCTTGAGGAGTGGCTCTCCAGCAACAACATGTGCGTGCTGAACAGGGGCACTTCCAACACGTGTGTGCGGCATCAGGGCGGATCCGTCGTGGACATCACGTTCGCGAGCCCCGCCCTCGCCCGCCGTGTTCGGGGCTGGGTAGTCGAGGAGGAGGTCGAGACTTTATCGGATCACCGGTACATACGGTTTTCCATCTCCCCCCACTCGACAGACCCGAACAGCCCGAGAGGTGTCCTGTCGGAGATCGGGCCCAGATGGGCGCTCAAAAAGCTGGAGAGAGTCGCTCTTGTGGAGGCGTCCCTCGTTGAATCATGGATGAACAAACCGGACGAGACCGATGCGGATCTGGAGGCGCAATGGTTCCGCGAGGCAATGACGCACGTCTGCGACGTCGCCATGCCTCGCGTTGGAAAACTGCCGCCCCGTCGACAGGTGTACTGGTGGTCGCCGGAGCTGCAACTGCTCCGAGCGGCATGTGTGAAGGCACGACGCCAGTACACCCGGGCTCGACGACGCAACAGATCCGCAAATATAATTGATGGACTCTTTGCCGCCTTCCAAGGGGCCAAGAAAGCCTTGAGAGTGGAGATCGGTGCAGCAAAGGAGCGCGCCTGGCAGGAGCTGGTCGACTCGCTCGAGCGGGACCCATGGGGCAGGCCGTACAAGCTCGTCATGAGCAAGCTTCGCCCCTGGGCCCCTCCGCTTACATCCGAGATGGAGGCGGAGACTCTCGAAAGAGTGGTGGAGACTCTGTTTCCTGGCAGGGCGGAGGGCGATGCTCCCAACGTACAGGATCGTACGGTGCTGCCGATCCCGAATGAGGATCCCCCCGAGGTGTCCGAGGGAGAACTTGATAGGGCGGTTTTTCGTCTAAGCGCGAAGAACACAGCTCCCGGTCCCGACGGCATCCCGGGGAAGGCGTGGGTCTTGGCTCTCAAGGAGGGCGGCTTGGAAGAGAGATTCCGTGCGCTACTCACCACCTGTGTGAAGAAAGGCCACTTTCCCAAGGAGTGGAAGAAGGGCAGGCTGGTCCTCATCCGCAAGCCTGGGCGACCGGTGGACTCACCATCGGCATACCGCCCCATAGTCCTGCTGAGTGAGGCTGGGAAACTGCTCGAGCGAGTTGTCGCTGCCCGCCTCACTCAACACCTCGAGGAGACGGGGCCGAACTTGGCGGAGATCCAGTTCGGTTTCCGCAGGGGCAGGTCCACCGTGGACGCGATTGCCAGGGTGAGGACTATAGCGGAAGAGGAAGTTGGGAAAGGTGGGGTCGTCTTGGCGGTGTCCTTAGACATTTCCAACGCGTTCAACACTCTCCCACACAGAGTCATCTTGGAGGCCATGGGGTACCACGCCTTCCCGGGATACTTGCGTCGACTCGTCGACGAGTACCTCTCGGGTCGGTCGGTCGTGTACCCCACACGCGTTGGAATTTGTCAACGGGAAGTGTCGTGCGGTGTCCCGCAGGGGTCGGTCCTCGGGCCGCTCCTGTGGAACATCGGCTACGACTGGGTGCTGCGGGGCGTTACCCTGCACGGGGTCGACGTCACGTGTTACGCGGACGACACGCTAGTGACCGCCCGCGGTGGCACGTTCCGTGACGCGGCCCTGTTGGCAACAGCTGGAGTCGCACAGGTGGTGGGGCGCATACGGCGCCTGGGCCTGACGGTGGCCCTTGAAAAGTCCGAAGCGATCTGCTTCCACGGACCTCGCAAGGCGCCACCGCCAGACGCCCACATTATTGTGAGCGGAGTGTCCATCGGCATCGGGTCGACGTTGAAATATCTCGGCGTCGTTCTCGATAGCCGGTGGAACTTCAGGGACCACTTCTCGAAGTTGGTTCCCAAATTGGTCCGGACATCGTTAGCCCTAGCCAGGCTAACGCCCAACCTGGGTGGGCCAAGGAGTGGATGCCGCCGTCTCTACGCAGGCGTGGTGCGATCGATGGCCCTGTACGGGGCACCGATCTGGGTGGACTCCCTGTCAGCGCAAAATAAGGTCCTGTTGCGTCGCGCGCAGCGGATCGTTGCGATCAGGGTCATCCGAGCGTATCGCACCGTCTCGTGGGAGGCGGCGTGCGTTGTTGCTGGAACACCACCCTGGGAATTGGATGCCGAGGTCCTAGCAGCGGTCTACTACAAGACTGCGGATGCTAGGTCCCGAGGTGTAGCTCCGACCCCAGCGGTGGTGTCGCGCTGGAGAAGAGAGGCCCAAGAAATGGCTATGATGACGTGGAACGTCGAGTTGGCGAGGCCGAATGCGGGTCGCCGCATTTCGGCTGCGGTCGCTCCCGTCCTCAAGGAGTGGGTGAGCAGGCGGACCGGATCGCTCTCCTTCCGGCTTGTGCAGGTGCTTACGGGGCACGGCTGCTTCGGACAGTACCTGTGCAACGTCGCGAAGAGGGAGCCAACCACTGCTTGCCACGAGTGCGGGGCAACGATTGATACGGCCCAGCATACTCTGGAAGTTTGCCCAGGTTGGGACCATGAGAGGTCAACTCTGACGGCAGTCGTCGGCCGGGATTTATCCCTACCCGCTGTCGTCAGGGCAATGCTAGACAGCATACAAAAATGGAACGCCGTCAAGGCCTTCTGTGAGACAGTGCTCAGGAGCAAGGAGGCCAGTGAGCGGGCCCGCGAGGAAGACCCCCTTGCTGCTCCCCTGAGACGCCGCAGAGCGGGACAACGGCGCCGGGCCTATGCTACGGCGCAGAACATATAATGACTGCCGGGCGTCAGTAGAGGACAACTGGCGCCCGGTTCACATTGCTGAGGGGTGGCGGCCTATACATATTCCGTAGGCTGCCACCAGAGAAACAGTGCCAAAAGCACCAGACGACGGGTCCGTAGTGGACACAGCGGTGTAGATGGGGTTTGAGGACAAGGCAATCTGTAACCTCGGCCCCATATACCACCGCGGATGTTGGAATATGGAGGGGTTTTAGTGGGTATTCCCGGTGCCTCTCACCGGGCGAGTCCCACACACCCCCTCGTCGGGATGTCCCCTCGACGAGGGATAGTGCGTAAATGCATTTCCCCTCCTAAAAAAAAAAAAAAAAAAAAAAAAAAAAAGGTTAGGTTAGGTTTCCCTGGGAGTTGGATGCCGAGGTCCTTGCAGCGGTCTACTACAAGACTGCCGACGCAAGGGCCCGCGGCGCGAGTCCAACCCCAGAAGAGGTGTCACGGTGGAGGAGGGAGGCCAGAGAAGAAGCCATGGAAAGATGGGGAGACATGATGGCGCATCCTAGCGCGGGTCACCGCACCGTTGCAGCAATTGCTCCGGTGCTTAAGGAATGGGTGAGCAGGCGGACCGGTTCGCTCTCCTTCCGGCTTGTACAGGTGCTTACGGGGCATGGTTGCTTTGGACGGTACCTGTGCAACGTCGCGAGGAGGGAGCGAACCACCGCCTGTCACGAATGTGGTGCGCCGGATGACACGGCCGACCATGTGCTAGCGGAGTGCCCAGGTTGGGATCAAGAGAGGACGGCTCTGACGGCAGTCGTGGGACAGGACTTGTCCTTACCCGCTGTCGTCAGAGCGATGATCGGTAGCCCTGACGGCTGGTGTGCCGTCAAGGCCTTTTGCGAGGTGGTCCTGAGTGGCAAAGAAGACAGCGAGCGGTCCCGCGAGGAAGACCCGCAGGCTGAACCACTCAGGCGCCGCAGAGTTGGCCGGCGTGGCCGTGCGTACGCCGCGGCCCACGTGACTTAATGAAAACCGGGCGTCAGTTTGAGGACAACTGACGTCCAGACATTTCAATTGTGAGGTGTGACGGCCTACAGGTGTTCCAGTAGGTCGCCACTAGTGAGGTAGCGGTAAATCCGCCATTGAAGAGTCCGGCTGCGGACGTAGCGGTGCGGGGGGACCATGAGGACAAGGTCCAACTGTCGCCTCGGTTCCTCCTAACACCGCTGATGATGGAACACGGAGGGGTTTTAGTGGGTATTCCCGGTGCCTCTCACCGGGCGAGTCCCACACACCCCCTCGTCGGCTGTCCTCGTCGACGAGGGATAGTGCGTAAATGCATTTCCCCTCCTAAAAAAAAAAAAAAAAAAAAAAAAAAAAAAAAAGGTTAGGTTAGGTTAGGTTAGGTTAGGTTAGGTTAGGTTAGGTTAGGTTAGGTTAGGTTAGGTTAGGTTAGGTTAGGTTAGGTTAGGTTAGGTTCCGTGTGCGGTTTCCAGTCCGCCATCGGACGCGTCCCCGGGTTGCGGATAGGGGAACGCCCCCCAGTTATGGGGGGTACCGGTTTCGGCCGGCGCGGACAAAAACTGGCATGTGGCTGTCTGGTCTTTTTAAGGGCGGACATTGCACGGCCACATGAACCCGTAACCCCGCACTGAGTGGGGTCGGGGGTCCAGCGCACTGAACGTTAGGCCGCGAGGAAGACAACCTCTCTAAAAAATCACCCTCGTGGGCGAAGCGACGACTTCTTATTTAAGAAGCCCACCGCTGTCGCCAGTGGACCCTCGCGGGTCGTGGGATGGCCGGGTTCAACCTGGCGGACCGGAAGTCCCGGCTGATGAGGAGGCGCTCTGGCGCTGAAGCGCGTCGGCGCGTTTGTGGAGGCCCCGTAGCGGGGCAGTGGAGCTTCGGCTCGTGGGAGGCGGACCTTCAAGGTCCGCGTGCGCGGCGTGTGGTCTAGGCCACCGTCGGGCAACCCGTAACCTCGCACTCTGCGAGGCCGGGGGTCCGGCGCACTGAGCGTCGGGCCGCGTGGAAGAAAACCACTATAAAAAATTACCCCAATCCTAAGGTTTTGGGCCTGCCGATGGGATGAATGGCTGGGGGGTACCCAGTCCCAAGGGCTCAACAGCAGTGAAGCTGTCTAAAAAACTCTAAAACCATTATGAATAGTGTAGTTAAAAGTATTATTACCCAGGAGGGTCCCACCTGCTCCGCAGATGGGGAATCCCTCCCTGGACCTTCGGGTTCAGGCTGTCCCACGTACTCTGGGGGGGACAAAACTGCACTTGGGGGCAACCCCACCAACGACCATGGCACTTGTTTCAAGGTACCCGAGATTGCACGCGATTTGGAAGCGCAGGCCCTGTCGACTCTTCGGCAGGACCTCGCTATGTCAGGCGACTCTTCCTCTGGCAGTGCGAGCACCGTTCGCTCTGCCAGAGTGAAAGTCATGAGAATGGAGGAGGACAAGAGTCTCTCTCGTTTCTTTCTGAAGAGAGGCTCCAAACCGCCCGAATCAGAAACTTCTGATGAGGGCTCTGATCGAACGATTTCTCCGGCTCGCTCGGCCAACAAGTCGAGGAAGCCCGGACGACCGCCCACAACCGGGCAGTATGTCGGCTTGGCGAAAGCTAAGACCGAATATTTGAAGGCCCAAAGGGAAGAATTGGAGCTCCAGGCGGAGAAAGAGCTGCTCGCCTCGGTCCACAAGGCTAGAGATACTCGCGCCCGCCTTTCTATTACCGCCGGATTAGACGACGCTGAGACGTCCTCACGACTAGTATCGCGAGTGAGGTCCGGCCTTTCAATCATCGACGAGGTCGCCAAGAAATCAGGTCACCTCAAGGGGGGATTTATTAAATCCCTCAAAGAGGCGATTATGACTATAGAGGAGGACACGGTCTCCCTTTCTAAAAGGTGCACGACGGACGAGACGGAGGCGCAGCAGCGCGAAATTGAGCAGCAGCGGCGCGAAAATGACCAACTGCGGCGTGAGAATGCCCAGATTCGCACGGAAATGGCGGAGCTCCGCAAGGAGCTCACAGAGGTTAAGGCCTTGCTCCTTGCTAGGCAGGGTCTCGCGGCTGCCCCTGAGGTGGGGGTCACCTCAGGACTTCTTAAAGACCTCGAGGCTCGGGTCATGGGCCAAATACTGGACCGACTCGATGTTCCAGAGCTGCGCGCAAATCGCAAGCCTGGCTCTCCGGCAGAAACCGACAAGGGATTGGCTCCACCATTGGCACCGGCTTTGAAAAAAGCCGCTGTAGTGCCTAAACCCGCTAGCGGGCAAAAACTCAAGGCGCCGACAGAGAAGCCGTCGGCACTCTCTAAGAGTGCCCGACGTAGGAAAGCGACGCGAGGTCGCAAGACAGCCGAGCAGTCTGCCCCGCGTCAACTTCCTCCCGCCCCTCCCTCCATGGATAAATCATGGAGCTTGGTGGTTAAGGGGGGAAAGCATAAGGAGCGACCTCCTGCTCCTAAGCAGAAGGTTCGGGCACAACAGCCCGCTCCGCGGAAGGTCAGACCTCCCAAGACGGCAGCCGTCGTCGTCACCCTGCAGCCGGGAGCTGCAGACAGAGGGATAACCTATCGCATGATCCTAGAGGAGGCTAAAAAGCGCGTGGACATAACGGCGATGGGAATACCTTCTCTCCATTTCCGGCGCGCGGTGACTGGCGCCGTTATCATGGAGGTGAAGGGCGCTGACGGCAACGACGGCAACGTTAAGGCAGACGCTTTGGCCGCCAGACTCAAAGAGGTAATGAATGCGGAGTCGGTCCGAATCTCGAGGCCTTTCAAGGCAATCGAGCTATTAGTATCGGGCTTGGACGACTCCGTAACATCAGAGGAAGTAGCGGCGGCCATTGCCAGACTCGGACAATGTCCCCGGGATGCGGTGAAGGTCGGCGTAATCCGAATGTCACTATTCGGCATGGGATCGGCTTGGGCGAGCTGCCCCGTTGAAGCAGCCAAAAAGGTTACGGAGGGAAAACTGCTGGTCGGGTGGACGGCAGCACGGGTCAAGCTGCTGCAGCCCCGTGAGATGCGTTGTTTCCGGTGCCTGATGACAGGGCATGTCAGGGAGCAATGCACTGCGGCCGTCGACCGGAGCCAGCAGTGTTTCAAGTGTGGAGTAACTGGACACCGAGCGTCTGAGTGCCGGGCAGAAGCCCGTTGCCCACTGTGTGCCGAATCCAACAGAAAGGCAAATCATCGCTTGGGGAGCAAAAAATGTTCGGCCCCCAAGCCCAAGATGAACAGACGAAGGCCTGTGGTTCCTGTGGTTCCGTCCCAGGACTCCACGACCTGCCTACCGGACGGGACTGAGGCACTTATGGACATACAAACAGTATGTCCATAAGATGCCTACAAGCGAATATCAACCACTGCGCCAGTGCCCAGGACTTGCTAGTCCAGACACTGGTGCAGTGGAGAATACAGGTGGCGGTCGTCGCGGAGCCGTACCGAGTCGTCTCCTGTGACAACTGGGTCGGTGACCTCGACGGCCTTGTCGCCATTGTTCTGGCCACAGGGGAGGAGGCCCCCACGGTCGATCGAGCTTTCAGAGGTCGGGGGATGGTCGCCGTTTTGTGCGGCAATATTGTGTATGTGGGTGTCTACTTTTCGCCAAACCGTCCGCTCTCGGAATTCGAGACCTTTTTGGCGGAAATGGACACCCTCATGAATTGGAGCCGGCCGCATCTGGTCCTCATTGGCGGAGACCTTAACTCTAAGTCGACGGTGTGGGGTTCCTCCCTCACTGATGCGAGGGGCGAAACTCTAGAGGAGTGGCTCTCCAGTAATAACCTGGTCGTGCTGAACAGGGGCACGACAAACACGTGCGTGCGTTCTCGGGGCGGATCCGTCGTGGATATTACGTTCGCGAGCCCCGCCCTGGCATGCCGTGTTCAGGGCTGGGTAGTCGAGGTGGGGGTCGAGACCTTATCGGATCACCGATACATTCGGTTTTCCGTCTCCCCCCACCCGACAGACCCGCACAGCCCGAGACGTGCCCCTGCGGAGATTGGCCCTAGATGGGCTTTAAAAAAGCTGGAGAGAGACACCCTCATTGAGGCGTCCCTCGTCATCAACTGGAATGACACCCCGGGAAGTCCGGACGCATCCCTGGAGGCGCAGTGGTTCAGCGAGGCGATGACACACGTCTGCGACGTGTCGATGCCTCGTGTGAGATCGCTTCCGCCTCGTCGACAGGTGTACTGGTGGTCGCCGGAGCTCGATCGTCTCCGAGCGGCCTGCGTCTCGGCGCGACGCCAGTACACCCGCTCCCGTCGACGCCACAGGGATGCAAACACCCAGCGAAGACTCTTCGCCGCCTTCCAAGAGGCCAAGAAGGCTCTGAGAGCCGAGATCGGCGCCTCCAAGGAGCGCGCCTGGCAGGAGCTGCTGGACACCCTCGAGCGTGACCCATGGGGCAGGCCTTACAGGCTTGTCATGAACAAGCTACGCCCCTGGGTCCCCCCGCTAACATCCACGATGGAGGCGGGCATGCTCGAGAGAGTGGTGGAATCTCTGTTCCCTGCCAGGGTGGCGGAGGATGCTCCTCCCGTACGGGAACGTACGAGGCAGCCGATCTCACCTGAAGAGCCCCCTGA
Organism: Bembecia ichneumoniformis; assembly: GCA_910589475.2. Taxonomy (NCBI): domain Eukaryota; kingdom Metazoa; phylum Arthropoda; class Insecta; order Lepidoptera; family Sesiidae; genus Bembecia; species Bembecia ichneumoniformis. The sequence goes on along the minus strand of OU342537.1, from coordinate 20,818 downwards.
GGTGTCCGAGGGAGAGTTGGACAGGGCGGTTCTTCGTCTCCAGGCGAAGAACACAGCGCCCGGTCCCGACGGCATCCCGGCAAAGGCCTGGGTATTGGCTCTCAAGGAGGGCGGAATGGCTGCGAGATTTCGCGCCCTTCTCACCACTTGTGTGACGAATGGCCACTTTCCTAGCCAGTGGAAGGTAGGCAAGTTGGTCCTCATCCGGAAGTCTGGGCGACCGGTGGACTCCCCATCGGGCTACCGCCCGATAGTGCTGTTGAGTGAGGCCGGAAAACTGTTCGAGCGGGTTATAGCCGCCCGCCTCACTCGGCACCTAGAGGAGACGGGGCCGAACCTGGCTGACGTCCAGTTTGGCTTTCGGCGGGGCAGGTCCACCATGGACGCAATCGTTCGGGTGAGGTCACTTGCGGAGGAGGCGATTGGGAAAGGCGGGTGTGCCTTGGCGGTATCGTTAGACATCTCCAACGCGTTTAACACGCTCCCACATCGTGTCATCTCGGAGGCCATGGGGTTCCACGCCTTCCCGGAGTACCTACGTCGACTTGTCGACGAGTATCTCTCGGGTCGGGCGGTGGTGTACCCCACACGCGTTGGAGTTCGTCGACGGCAGATGTCGTGTGGTGTTCCGCAGGGGTCGGTTCTCGGGCCGCTCCTGTGGAACATTGGATACGACTCGGTGCTGCGAGGCATCAACCTGCGCGGGGTCGACGTCGCGTGTTATGCGGACGACACGCTCGTGATCGCCCGCGGTAGCACGTTTCGCGACGCGACCCTGTTGGCAACCGCCGGAGTCGCACAAGTGGTGGCGCGAATAAGACGTCTGGGGCTGACGGTGGCTCTTGAGAAGTCCGAAGCAATTTGCTTCCATGGACCTCGCAAGGTGCCACCGCCAGACGCCCACATAACTGTGAGCGGAGTGACCATCGGCATCGGGTCGACATTGAAGTATCTCGGCGTCGTCCTTGATAGCCGGTGGAACTTCAGGGAGCATTTTAAAAAGATGGCTCCCAAACTAATAAGGACCTCGTTTGCCTTGAGTAGGCTTACGCCCAACCTGGGTGGGCCAAAGGGAGGATGCCGCCGTCTCTTCGCAGGCGTGGTGCGCTCGATGGCCCTGTATGGGGCTCCCGTATGGGTTGACTCTTTGTCCGCCCATAATCTGGCCATGCTGCGACGCCCGCAGCGGGTCATGGCGAACAGGGTCATCCGAGCGTATCGCACCACGTCCTGGGAGGCGGCATGCGCTGTTGCTGGGACGCTCCCCTGGGAGTTGGATGCCGAGGTCCTTGCAGCGGTCTACTACCAGACTGCCGACGCAAGGGCTCGCGGCGCGAGTCCAACCCCAGAAGAAGTGTCACGATGGAGGAGGGAGGCCAGAGAAGAAGCCATGGAAAGATGGGGAGACATGATGGCGCATCCAAGCGCGGGTCACCGCACCGTTGCAGCAATTGCACCGGTGCTTAAGGATTGGGTGAGCAGGCGGACCGGTTCGCTCTCCTTCCGGCTTGTGCAGGTGCTTACGGGGCATGGTTGCTTCGGACGGTACCTGTGCAACGTCGCGAGGAGGGAGCGAACCACCGCCTGTCACGAATGTGGTGCGCCGGATGACACGGCCGACCATGTGCTAGCGGAGTGCCCAGGTTGGGATCAAGAGAGGACGGCTCTGACGGCAGTCGTGGGACAGGACTTGTCCTTACCCGCTGTCGTCAGAGCGATGATCGGTAGCCCTGACGGCTGGTGTGCCGTCAAGGCCTTTTGCGAGGTGGTCCTGAGTGGCAAAGAAGACAGCGAGCGGTCCCGCGAGGAAGACCCGCAGGCTGAACCACTCAGGCGCCGCAGAGTTGGCCGGCGTGGCCGTGCGTACGCCGCGGCCCACGTGACTTAATGACAACCGGGCGTCAGTTTGAGGACAACTGACGTCCAGACATTTCAATAGTGAGGTGTGACTGCCTACAGGTGTTCCAGTAGGTCGCCACTAGTGAGGTAGCGGTAAATCCGCCATTGAAGAGTCCGGCTGCGGACGTAGCGGTGCGGGGGGACCATGAGGACAAGGTCCAACTGTCGCCTCGGTTCCTCCTAACACCGCTGATGATGGAACACGGAGGGGTTTTAGTGGGTATTCCCGGTGCCTCTCACCGGGCGAGTCCCACACACCCCCTCGTCGGCTGTCCTCGTCGACGAGGGATAGTGCGTAAATGCATTTCCCCTCCTAAAAAAAAAAAAAAAAAAAAAAAAAAAAAAAAAAGGTTAGGTTAGGTTAGGTTAGGTTAGGTTAGGTTAGGTTAGGTTAGGTTAGGTTAGGTTAGGTTAGGTTAGGTTAGGTTAGGTTAGGTTAGGTTAGGTTAGGTTAGGTTAGGTTAGGTTAGGTTAGGTTAGGTTAGGTTAGGTTAGGTTAGGTTAGGTTAGGTTAGGTTAGGTTAGGTTAGGTTAGGTTAGGTTAGGTTAGGTTAGGTTAGGTTAGGTTAGGTTAGGTTAGGTTAGGTTAGGTTAGGTTAGGTTAGGTTAGGTCAGGTTAGGTTAGGTTAGGTTAGGTTAGGTTAGGTTAGGTTAGGTTAGGTTAGGTTAGGTTAGGTTAGGTTAGGTTAGGTTAGGTTAGGTTAGGTTAGGTTAGGTTAGGTTAGGTTAGGTTAGGTTAGGTTAGGTTAGGTTAGGGTAGGTTAGGTTAGGTTAGGTTAGGTTAGGTTAGGTTAGGTTAGGTTAGGTTAGGTTAGGTTAGGTTAGGTTAGGTTAGGTTAGGTTAGGTTAGGTTAGGTTAGGTTAGGTTAGGTTAGGTTAGGTTAGGTTAGGTTAGGTTAGGTTAGGTTAGGTTAGGTTAGGTTAGGTTAGGTTAGGTTAGGTTAGGTTAGGTTAGGTTAGGTTAGGTTAGGTTAGGTTAGGTTAGGTTAGGTTAGGTTAGGTTAGGTTAGGTTAGGTTAGGTTAGGTTAGGTTAGGTTAGGTTAGGTTAGGTTAGGTTAGGTTAGGTTAGGTTAGGTTAGGTTAGGTTAGGTTAGGTTAGGTTAGGTTAGGTTAGGTTAGGTTAGGTTAGGTTAGGTTAGGTTAGGTTAGGTTAGGTTAGGTTAGGTTAGGTTAGGTTAGGTTAGGTTAGGTTAGGTTAGGTTAGGTTAGGTTAGGTTAGGTTAGGTTAGGTTAGGTTAGGTTAGGTTAGGTTAGGTTAGGTTAGGTTAGGTTAGGTTAGGTTAGGTTAGGTTAGGTTAGGTTAGGTTAGGTTAGGTTAGGTTAGGTTAGGTTAACTTTTCTTCTGGATCACTACGGTGTCTATGGAGGAAAGTTGCGTCTCGCCGAGACCTGCATTTTGGTGGGCTGAACGATAGGGTTCTTCCCATTACTTTAGGAGATACAGATTTTAAAGTGTTTTCCGAAAAAATTTCGTGAAAAATTTTTGTTGATTTTCTTTGGTTTTACCCTGCAGTCTGAAAGGGCCCTTTTCAGGGCTACTGCACGTTTGGTTTTCGTTGTCCTCCGTTTGGAATTTTTGAAGTTATTAAACTTTTTCTAATTTAGTTGAAATTTTCTTTTCGTTACCTCTCCGTTATTTCTTAACGGATTTTGTTGTGGGCTGCCTTGTTGGAAGCCTCTAGTAAGGCTCTACAGAGCGATCCACAATAATTGTTGTTATTCGTTGTTATTTAGTTTTTATGGTTGTTAATGTTGTTTTGACAAAAAACTTCTGGTTTTTGCTGATTCCACGTTTAGTTTTGTGCGCTATCCCCCCCCTCACGTAAGGGTGGATTCCCCAACCAACTCGACAGTCGGCAGGGCCGTCGACTGGTCCATGTCGGAGGCTGGCGAAGAAAGTGGGCATGACCCACCAAAGAAATTGGAGCATAAACTGCTCTATTCTAAGGTGGTTACTCGTGCAGAATCAAGGAGGCTCAGCGCTGCGACCGGAGCGATCGCCAAGGACTCCTCCCAGTCCTCTGCACAGAAACGCAGCAAATTCTTCGCTGCAGCACTGGCGGACTCGTCGGATGTGGAGGCAGATGAGGAACCTGAGGTTCCCCCGAAAGTTCCCAAGGCGGGAAAGGGCCGCGGGAAACCCCACGGCCACTATGTGGGAATGGCGCAAGCTAACCGCGAACTCAGGGAGATCGAGACGGACTCTGAATTGAGCGCATCGAGCTCCGACCGAGAGTATGGTTCGGCAAGGTCTTCCTCTGGCTCGCTAGAGGAACTCATGAAAAAGGTTGAAGAGAGTACCTGTGTAATCTCAGAAGTTACTAACAAGTCCGGTAACTTAAAAGGGACTTGCCAGCGAGACATTAAGGTAGCCATCAACTCCATCCTTAATGTTGTGCACGAGATGGTAGGACGGAAGTCTACCAAGGAGATTCGACGTCTGCGGGCTGATAACAAGCGCCTCCGCGGACAAGTCGACGCCCTCTCCAAGGAATCTGACGCGCTTCGACGGGCCTTCTCAGAAAGGTCCCGTCATGACAAGACACTGCCCGAAGAGGCAACTCCTGAAACATCGCCCACGACAGTGGCCGCTACGCAGTCACTAACGAGGGCAGAATTCCTCGAAGCCTTCTCCTCCTTGCAGGCAGAAATCACCGCCCACGTAGGTGGTGTGGTGAGTGCGCGCCTCGACAGCCTGGAGGCAGATGGGAGGCTCCTACCGGCGAAGCAACTTCGGCCTCAGCTGCAGCACGAAAAGAGGAAGTCAGAGAGCAGGACATTAGCCAGCCAATACGCGACTGGTTCGACCCTCGCCCCTCCGGCCAACTTGCCCAAAGCAGCAAGAGCCGTCAATGTGTCGAAAACTGCCGCCTCCAGGACTCCAAATCCTCCACAGGAGTCGGCTGAGAACTCAGAAGCACAAGGCTGGACCGAGGTAGTCCGGGGGAAAAAGAAGTCGACAGCTGCTACAGCCCCAAACGCCGGCCAAGCCCCCAAGGGAAATTCTAAGAGGCCCAAGCCTCCTAAAGAGCCGAAGACTCTGGCTGTTGTAGTGACGCTCAAGCCTGAGGCAACAGCGGAGGGTGTCACCTATAAGGAAGCGATCGAGAAGGCTAAGGCCTCGGTCTCGCTCGATGCTCTTGGCATTGGACCAGCCAAGTTCCGCACGGGCGTCACGGGGGCTCGAATCATCGAGCTCCCTAAGGAGACCACCGCCAAACAGGCGGATCAACTTGCGGAGAAGATTGGCGCCGTCCTCGGAGAAGCGGCAAAGGTGACGCGGCCCGTGAAATCAGCCGATATTCGGATCAATGGGCTGGACGATTCGGTGACGGCCGATGAGCTAAAAGCGGCGCTGGCTTCCAGCACAGGCTGCGCGCCAGAACACGTCAAGGTTGGCAAAGTACACATTGGTCTAAGAGGGGTTGGCTCGGCCTTCGCCTCCTGCCCGGTGGAAGCGGCCAAGAAACTTGTCGACTCTGGCAGGTTGACAGTCGGATGGAGCTCTGCCTCCGTGCAGCTCATTGACCAGCGCCCAATGAGGTGCTACAGATGCATGGGGCTCGGCCACCCGGTTATCCGGTGTCCCTCCACAAAAAATCGCAGCGGTCTTTGCTACCGCTGCGGAGAAGAAGGCCATAGTGCTAATGTTTGCGAGGCGGCCTTGAAATGCGCTATTTGCACTGATGCTGGTCTTCCGGCTAACCATCGCATGGGGGGACTAAACTGTAATCCCCCCCCAGTGAGGGGAAAGCTTGAAACACCAAGATCGGTTGCTCGGAACAAGGCCGCACCGGCACCTAGGGAGGAACCAATGGATCACTCCAATGCCCAGTAGGTCTCCCAAAAGAGTTCTACAGGTGAACGTCAACCACTCCGCCGGGGCACAGGATCTTCTCTGTCAGTCCATGGCGGAGTGGCGGATAAACTTAGCAATTGTCGCGGAGCCGTACTGCGTTCCAAAAAACCCCAACTGGGTTGGGGCACAGGACGATTCCGCAGCTATAGCAGTGAGGTCGGAAGATGGCGCTCCCTCACTTTCCCTCAGGGAAAAAGGCATGGGCTATGTCGCAGCGAACTGGGGGAAAACAGTCGTTGTGTCAATCTACTTCTCCCCTAATCGCAGCAGGGCGGAATTTGATTCCTTCCTTGCTGTGATTGAGGGAGTGGTCAGACGCGCTGCTCCGCTACAAGTGATGGTCGCCGGGGATTTTAACGCTAAATCCTCAGCCTGGGGGGCAACCAAGACGGACCTTAGGGGTGGCATCTTGGAGTCCTGGGCGCTTGCACTGGGACTCCAAGTGCTCAATCGTGGCAACACACCCACGTGCGTTCGGTGGCAGGGAACGTCCATTGTGGATGTCTCCTTTGCCACCAACGCACTGGCAGCACTAATCCTTGGCTGGCGAGTAGAGGAAGAGGTGGAGACCCTATCGGACCATTTGTATGTTCGATACGAGGTCTCCACAGCGGCTTCTGCGGCCTCAATATGCCGGGATCCAAAGGCAGCTGCTGCCTTTCCAAGGTGGGCAGTCGCCAAGATTCGTTCAGAGGTTGCGGAGGAGGCGGCTATCGTGAGGGATTGGTCCGCAGTCCCTCCTCACCTGGCAGGGGATACCGATGCATTGGCCGAGCACTTTGCAGATGACCTCCGGGCAGTCTGCAGAGCTTCAATGCCGATGTGGCACCCTCCTCCTCGTCTGAAAAGGGTGTACTGGTGGGCTCAGGAGATTGGAGCACTCCGAGCAACGTGCCTGGCAGCCAGGCGCTCCCTACTTCGATGCCGCAGAAGGCGGGTCAAAAGAACTCCTGACGAGGAAGCAAAGCTGCGACAGAGATACAGGGAGGCCCACAAAGCTTTACAGGATGGAATCCGCAGGGCCAAGGAGGAAGCACATGAACGCTTCCTGGCGCTGCTGGACGCTGATCCCTGGGGCCGACCATACAGGACAATAAGAGGGAAGCTAGCCAACACCCCATCAACAGCCGACTTGGAGCCGGGACTACTTGAAGAGATTATGGAGACACTCTTCCCAAAAGCCGGTCACTATCAACCTCCGCAAATGGAGAACAAGCAGCCACTTACGGAGCCTGAGTTAGCAGGCCACCCCGTCTCAGACGTTGAGTTTGAGGCGGTGCGGGAGAGGCTCCGGAAAAAGAGGACGGCCCCGGGCCCCGATGGGGTTCCGGCCAAGGCGCTGGCCATAGCGTTGGGACCACTGGAAGAACGATTCCGGGAGGTGCTCAATACTAGCATCGCCACGGGCCGCTTTCCGGCGAGGTGGAAAACGGGGCGGCTCATATTGCTCCGCAAAGACGGGCGTCCTGCCAACTCACCGACTGGATATCGACCGGTGGTTCTCCTGGATGATTCCGGTAAGGCCATGGAGAAGGTCTTAGCACACAGGATAGTGGAACACCTCGAAAAGACGGGTCCCGACCTAGACGAGCGCCAATACGGTTTCCGCGCCGGAAGGTCCACCGTCGACGCTATAAACCGCCTCAAGAAATGGACGGAGGAGGCCACGAGCAAGGGAGAGACTGTCATTGCGGTGTCGCTCGACATCCGCAATGCCTTCAACAGTCTCCCCCACGAATGTATAAAAGAGGCACTCAAATTCCATAGGGTCCCCAATTATCTCTGCGCCCTTATCAACGACTATCTACAGGGGAGGGTGGTCCTGTACGAGGGCGCAGACAAACGTGTTCACCGGTGGCCGATGGAAGTCGGCGTACCCCAGGGGGCAGTGCTGGGCCCACTGCTGTGGAACCTGGGGTACAATTGGGTGCTTCGGGGCAACCTTCTTCCCGGAATGGAGGTCGTCTGTTTTGCAGACGATACCTTGGTCACGGCAAAGGCCAAGGACTGGGAAAAAACGGCCCACTTAGCGTCGATCGGCACCTCATTGGTCGTAAGGCGCATACACTGCTTGGGCTTAGAGGTCGCACTAGATAAGACTAGGGCAATGGGATTCAACCCACCCCGAAAAAAGATGTTAACGGGGCTCCAAGTCAAGGTGGAGGGTGTCCGGATTCCGGTCGAGCTACACTTTAAGTATCTCGGCCTGACTCTGGACCCCCGATGGACGTTTCAGGAGCATTTCAAGCTCCTAGCCCCAAAACTAAACAAAGTGGCAGCTGCCCTCGGACGGCTGTTGCCTAATTTGGGGGGCCCCAACTCTTCGTGCCGTCGACTATACCATGGAGTAGTCAGGTCGATGGCACTCTATGGAGCTCCAGTATGGGCAAAATGCCTCACTCCCAGCACTGTGGCCCTCCTACGGAGACCACAAAGGACATTGGCGATACGGATGGTGCGAGCATATCGCACAGTCAGTCACGGGGCTGCCTGTGCATTAGCAGGCACTCCCCCGTGGGAGATTGACGCCCAAGTCCTGGCCCGGGTTTATCGCCACCGGGCAGCTGTAAGGGCACAAGGCGAAAGACCCATTGAAGAAGAAGTGCGGCGGGTCAGAACCCTGGCACAAGGTTGGGCCCTAGAGCGGTGGGGCGAGGTGCTCGAGAATCCTTCGGCTGGGGTTCGGACGATTCATGCGCTACGTCCAAAACTAAAGGAATGGGTCGGGCGTCGTCGAGGCAACCTGACCTATCATATGGTGCAGATAATGACAGGGCATGGATGCTTTGGTCATTATCTGCACCTTATAGCACGACGGGAAATATCGCAGCGGTGTCACCACTGCGATAACGACGATGACACATCCGAGCACACCCTCATAGTGTGCCCGGCCTGGTACACTCAACGCCAAGAGCTCAGGAGAGCCATCGGCGGTGGCGACATTACACTTACAAACATGGTGGAAGCCATGCTTGAAAGTGGTAATAAGTGGAAAGCGGTGGCCTCTTTCTGCGACTCTGTAATGTCGCAGAAGGAGCAAGCCGAAAGGGAGCGGGAAGAGGACCCGAACGCGGCCCCCCTCCGAAGCAGACGGCAGGGCAGGAGAAGACGGGCTTTTGAAGCCCGTCTTTGAATGTCCTAGGTGAGGACCTGCGCACATGGTCGGCAACCATGTGTGCCTGCACAAGGTCCCCCCCGTCTGGGGATTGCCTGGGTGTCTCCGGGCAATCCCCCATTGGAGTAAGCCTAGTCAGCAATGATTAGGCTGCCCTGGAGTGGATCGGAGTTGTTGCCTAGGCAGAACCCGGTCCACCCCGCTCAAAGGGCAAGGAGACACCGAGGAGTTTTAGTGGTGTAGGACCCAGTCCCTTGACTGGGTGAGTCCCACATATCCCTACCGTCTAGCCAGCGGTAGGGAATCCGTAAATGGATTTCTCCTCGTAAAAAAAAAAAAAAAAAAGGTTAGGTTAGGTTAGGTTAGGTTAGGTTAGGTTAGGTTAGGTTAGGTTAGGTTAGGTTAGGTTAGGTTAGGTTAGGTTAGGTTAGGTTAGGTTAGGTTAGGTTAGGTTAGGTTAGGTTAGGTTAGGTTAGGTTAGGTTAGGTTAGGTTAGGTTAGGTTAGGTTAGGTTAGGTTAGGTTAGGTTAGGTTAGGTTAGGTTAGGTTAGGTTAGGTTAGGTTAGGTTAGGTTAGGTTAGGTTAGGTTAGGTTAGGTTAGGTTAGGTTAGGTTAGGTTAGGTTAGGTTAGGTTAGGTTAGGTTAGGTTAGGTTAGGTTAGGTTAGGTTAGGTTAGGTTAGGTTAGGTTAGGTTAGGTTAGGTTAGGTTAGGTTAGGTTAGGTTAGGTTAGGTTAGGTTTTTTTTTTTTTTTTTTTTTTTTTTTTTTTTTCTTTTCGCTAATCCCTCCAACGTGATTGGAGCCTATGTCTACGTAATCTTCCATACCAGTTCTCGCTAGCTTTCCTCTCGCACATTCATTCTGCATACTTGTTCTTTCTATCTTTCATCATCTTTCATTCTGTGCGGGTGGGATGCCCGCCTTACTATCTATTTTTATATTCCAATTATAGGTTCAATTCTTCATCTCCCTCCATTACCTTTGTTTAACCATACCTTTTATTTTTTGTTCATTTATTTCCAATTCAAATTTAGTATACATAATTTCAATACATAATCTTTTTATTCTAGTAGCACTATTTACAATTTATTTTCATTTCCTATAAAACTAAATACAAATACTTAACAATACTTTATTTAATTACAAAATTGAGAGAGAATTGCACCTACAATTAATACTTATGTCTTATTCCGTTTAATTACTTTATTAACAATTTCTTTACAAAATTTTATAAATGCATCTCTATTATCTCCTTTTATAATTTCTCTTAGGTTATCTAATTTAATATTCATTCCTATATTATATTCTGCCTCTAGTCTTTCCCTGGCGAAGGCAGGGCAATCCACCAGAATATGCATGACGCTTTCAGGTGCATCCGCTGAACAGATGCACGCTGGGCTCTCCTTGCACTTGAAGCGATGCAAGTACTCGGAGAACCCACCGTGCCCCGTCAGGACTTGGGTCAGCACGTTACAAGGCGCGATCTTCCTCAGGGTACTATAAGCTGTTTTGGCTCTAGGGAAGAACAGCTTTGTGACCGCCGCCGAAGTGCCCTCCCTGTATCTTTGGTCCCACTCGTCAAGCGATCGCATTCGAATGCTTCGCTTGACGAATGACACCGGACACAGGTCATACTTCGGCTTGGTCTTGGTCTTAAGCGCGGCCTCCCTAGCGAGACAATCCGCTCGCTCATTCCCCTCCAGGCCAGCGTGGGCTTTGATCCAAAATAAATCAATTATTTTGTTGCTTCTAATGCCAGATTTTATATTATTCCTAGTCTCAGCTGCCAGAGGGTGCAGACATTTATTCGCCGCGATGGACTGGAGGGCGGATCTCGAATCACTGTATATTGCAAAGGAAGTTTCGCTACGGCGGAGAATCACCCTCGTCGCTTCGCACACAGCCAAGAGTTCCGCCTGGTAGACGGTACAATACGACGGCAGACCAAGCTTGACGGCCCTGGTTTCGGCGTCGCGATTCCATAGGGATAGCGCCGCCCCAACCCGACCGTCAATCTTGCTGCCGTCCGTATATATGCGCAGCTGGTAGTCGCTGTTTTGTTGTACGTCGTCCTCGTCCACCAGACTGCCGAACTCGAGGCTGACCAGCTCGGCGGGGTGGGGAGCCCCCGTCGCAGGAGCCATCCGCTCGACCTCTCTATCCCCCAGCCCCGGCTGCGGTACTCCCCTCTTGGCCTCATAAAGCGAGGCCGCTTCGCGGACTCGCAGGTCAAGGGGGAGCAGCCCAGCCAATAACAGGGCTGAGTTAAGAGACACCGTGCGGTAGGCCCTACAGAGTTTCTGTGCGAAACCCCTTTGCACAGCGTTCAATCTCCTAATAATACCCACTCTACGAGTCGCGGGTGCCCACACACTCGCAGAGTAGGTAATTATTGGTTCCACCGCGGCGACATAAATGGAGCGGACCACCTCGGGATGGAGGCCCCAGCTGACCTTGGCCGCCCTCCCGAGCTGCTTATATACCCCGATGGCCTTTTTAGTGATATTCGTCACGTGCTCCTTGAACGTGAGACCCCTGTCTATGGTAACCCCTAAAAGTTTCACGCTATCTTTCATGGCAATGTCAATCCCACCCATGCTGAGGCGTGGCGTGTCAAACTTAAGCTTCCTGGTTAGCACCATAGCATTGGTTTTGCCTGGTGCAAACCTCAGCTTATTTTTGACACCCCACTCCAAAACATGCGCGAGAGTGACATTTGCAATTTCTTCTATCTGGATTGCCCTGTCCCCATCAAAGACGAGGACCACATCGTCCGCGAAAGCCTGGCAGTAGACGCCTCTACTCTCCAGGCTCCGCAGCAATGGATCGAGGGTCAGATTCCAGAGCAGAGGGCCGGCAATAGACCCCTGGATGCAACCCCTGCTCGTCTCAGTACTATGTACCTCACCGCAGTACCTGACGTTGACCGTCCTGTCGGCGAGGTAGCTGTCAAAGACTCGCCTCAAATTTACCGGGCATCCCGCTTCCGCCAGTCTGACTTTGACCACAGGCCACCAGACACTGTCGAAGGCTCCCTCTATGTCCAAAGACACAAGTACTACAATTTTCTTACAATCAAGTTTTTTGTGTACGTGTGACATAAGGTCATAGAGGGAGTCCTCTGTGCTTTTCTGGGGCACAAAGCCATACTGGCGCGCGCTTATCCCCGGCAATATGTGGTATCTGAGACGAGCCACCAGCATCTTTTCATAGACCTTGCCGAGCACGGGCAGCAGTCCAATGGGTCTGAATGACTTGGGGGTAGTGTAACTATCCCTCCCCGGCTTTCGAAGGACTATCACTGCCGCTTCTTTCCATATCTTTGGAAAGATGTGGTGGGCCATACAGCTGTTTATAAGCCCTAAGAATAGCTTAGGGTTACAGCCGATGGCCCGACCACAAATGTCGGCAGTGAGCCCGTCGGAGCCGGGGGCCTTCTTCGGATTGAAGGAGCTCACCGCCATCTGGAGCTCAGTCAGAGTGAACGGAGGGTCGCAAGGGGAGTCTTGTCCCCCAACGTTCACTCCGTCCGCCGCTTTCCTGATCTCGCGGTGAACTTCTTCATCCGAAGTTGCGTGGTCTAACGGGTAGAACACTTCCGCAAGCCACTCTACCGATCCCTTCGCGTCGAGAACCCTCCCTTCTCTCTCCAACGGTGGGTCCTCGTCCCTGACTGCCGTTCTACCTATAATCCTGTAAATTCCATGGTTAGGTTAGGTTAGGTTAGGTTAGGTTAGGTTAGGTTAGGTTAGGTTAGGTTAGGTTAGGTTAGGTTAGGTTAGGTTAGGTTAGGTTAGGTTAGGTTAGGTTAGGTTAGGTTAGGTTAGGTTAGGTTAGGTTAGGTTAGGTTAGGTTAGGTTAGGTTAGGTTAGGTTAGGTTAGGTTAGGTTAGGTTAGGTTAGGTTAGGTTAGGTTAGGTTAGGTTAGGTTAGGTTAGGTTAGGTTAGGTTAGGTTAGGTTAGGTTAGGTTAGGTTAGGTTAGGTTAGGTTAGGTTAGGTTAGGTTAGGTTAGGTTAGGTTAGGTTAGGTTAGGTTAGGTTAGGTTAGGTTAGGTTAGGTTAGGTTAGGTTAGGTTAGGTTAGGTTAGGTTAGGTTAGGTTAGGTTAGGTTAGGTTAGGTTAGGTTAGGTTAGGTTAGGTTAGGTTAGGTTAGGTTAGGTTAGGTTAGGTTAGGTTAGGTTAGGTTAGGTTAGGTTAGGTTAGGTTAGGTTAGGTTAGGTTAGGTTAGGTTAGGTTAGGTTAGGTTAGGTTAGGTTAGGTTAGGTTAGGTTAGGTTAGGTTAGGTTAGGTTAGGTTAGGTTAGGTTAGGTTAGGTTAGGTTAGGTTAGGTTAGGTTAGGTTAGGTTAGGTTAGGTTAGGTTAGGTTAGGTTAGGTTAGGTTAGGTTAGGTTAGGTTAGGTTAGGTTAGATTAGGTTAGGTTAGGTTAGGTTAGGTTAGGTTAGGTTAGGTTAGGTTAGGTTAGGTTAGGTTAGGTTAGGTTAGGTTAGGTTAGGTTAGGTTAGGTTAGGTTAGGTTAGGTTAGGTTAGGTTAGGTTAGGTTAGGTTAGGTTAGGTTAGGTTAGGTTAGGTTAGGTTAGGTTAGGTTAGGTTAGGTTAGGTTAGGTTAGGTTAGGTTAGGTTAGGTTAGGTTAGGTTAGGTTAGGTTAGGTTAGGTTAGGTTAGGTTAGGTTAGGTTAGGTTAGGTTAGGTTAGGTTAGGTTAGGTTAGGTTAGGTTAGGTTAGGTTAGGTTAGGTTAGGTTAGGTTAGGTTAGGTTAGGTTAGGTTAGGTTAGGTTAGGTTAGGTTAGGTTAGGTTAGGTTAGGTTAGGTTAGGTTAGGTTAGGTTAGGTTAGGTTAGGTTAGGTTAGGTTAGGTTAGGTTAGGTTAGGTTAGGTTAGGTTAGGTTAGGTTAGGTTAGGTTAGGTTAGGTTAGGTTAGGTTAGGTTAGGTTAGGTTAGGTTAGGTTAGGTTAGGTTAGGTTAGGTTAGGTTAGGTTAGGTTAGGTTAGGTTAGGTTAGGTTAGGTTAGGTTAGGTTAGGTTAGGTTAGGTTAGGTTAGGTTAGGTTAGGTTAGGTTAGGTTAGGTTAGGTTAGGTTAGGTTAGGTTAGGTTAGGTTAGGTTAGGTTAGGTTAGGTTAGGTTAGGTTAGGTTAGGTTAGGTTAGGTTAGGTTAGGTTAGGTTAGGTTAGGTTAGGTTAGGTTAGGTTAGGTTAGGTTAGGTTAGGTTAGGTTAGGTTAGGTTAGGTTAGGTTAGGTTAGGTTAGGTTAGGTTAGGTTAGGTTAGGTTAGGTTAGGTTAGGTTAGGTTAGGTTAGGTTAGGTTAGGTTAGGTTAGGTTAGGTTAGGTTAGGTTAGGTTAGGTTAGGTTAGGTTAGGTTAGGTTAGGTTAGGTTAGGTTAGGTTAGGTTAGGTTAGGTTAGGTTAGGTTAGGTTAGGTTAGGTTAGGTTAGGTTAGGTTAGGTTAGGTTAGGTTAGGTTAGGTTAGGTTAGGTTAGGTTAGGTTAGGTTAGGTTAGGTTAGGTTAGGTTAGGTTAGGTTAGGTTAGGTTAGGTTAGGTTAGGTTAGGTTAGGTTAGGTTAGGTTAGGTTAGGTTAGGTTAGGTTAGGTTAGGTTAGGTTAGGTTAGGTTAGGTTAGGTTAGGTTAGGTTAGGTTAGGTTAGGTTAGGTTAGGTTAGGTTAGGTTAGGTTAGGTTAGGTTAGGTTAGGTTAGGTTAGGTTAGGTTAGGTTAGGTTAGGTTAGGTTAGGTTAGGTTAGGTTAGGTTAGGTTAGGTTAGGTTAGGTTAGGTTAGGTTAGGTTAGGTTAGGTTAGGTTAGGTTAGGTTAGGTTAGGTTAGGTTAGGTTAGGTTAGGTTAGGTTAGGTTAGGTTAGGTTAGGTTAGGTTAGGTTAGGTTAGGTTAGGTTAGGTTAGGTTAGGTTAGGTTAGGTTAGGTTAGGTTAGGTTAGGTTAGGTTAGGTTAGGTTAGGTTAGGTTAGGTTAGGTTAGGTTAGGTTAGGTTAGGTTAGGTTAGGTTAGGTTAGGTTAGGTTAGGTTAGGTTAGGTTAGGTTAGGTTAGGTTAGGTTAGGTTAGGTTAGGTTAGGTTAGGTTAGGTTAGGTTAGGTTAGGTTAGGTTAGGTTAGGTTAGGTTAGGTTAGGTTAGGTTAGGTTAGGTTAGGTTAGGTTAGGTTAGGTTAGGTTAGGTTAGGTTAGGTTAGGTTAGGTTAGGTTAGGTTAGGTTAGGTTAGGTTAGGTTAGGTTAGGTTAGGTTAGGTTAGGTTAGGTTAGGTTAGGTTAGGTTAGGTTAGGTTAGGTTAGGTTAGGTTAGGTTAGGTTAGGTTAGGTTAGGTTAGGTTAGGTTAGGTTAGGTTAGGTTAGGTTAGGTTAGGTTAGGTTAGGTTAGGTTAGGTTAGGTTAGGTTAGGTTAGGTTAGGTTAGGTTAGGTTAGGTTAGGTTAGGTTAGGTTAGGTTAGGTTAGGTTAGGTTAGGTTAGGTTAGGTTAGGTTAGGTTAGGTTAGGTTAGGTTAGGTTAGGTTAGGTTAGGTTAGGTTAGGTTAGGTTAGGTTAGGTTAGGTTAGGTTAGGTTAGGTTAGGTTA
Source organism: Bembecia ichneumoniformis (assembly GCA_910589475.2). NCBI lineage: Eukaryota > Metazoa > Arthropoda > Insecta > Lepidoptera > Sesiidae > Bembecia > Bembecia ichneumoniformis. The sequence goes on along the minus strand of OU342537.1, from coordinate 5,394 downwards.
GGTTAGGTTAGGTTAGGTTAGGTTAGGTTAGGTTAGGTTAGGTTAGGTTAGGTTAGGTTAGGTTAGGTTAGGTTAGGTTAGGTTAGGTTAGGTTAGGTTAGGTTAGGTTAGGTTAGGTTAGGTTAGGTTAGGTTAGGTTAGGTTAGGTTAGGTTAGGTTAGGTTAGGTTAGGTTAGGTTAGGTTAGGTTAGGTTAGGTTAGGTTAGGTTAGGTTAGGTTAGGTTAGGTTAGGTTAGGTTAGGTTAGGTTAGGTTAGGTTAGGTTAGGTTAGGTTAGGTTAGGTTAGGTTAGGTTAGGTTAGGTTAGGTTAGGTTAGGTTAGGTTAGGTTAGGTTAGGTTAGGTTAGGTTAGGTTAGGTTAGGTTAGGTTAGGTTAGGTTAGGTTAGGTTAGGTTAGGTTAGGTTAGGTTAGGTTAGGTTAGGTTAGGTTAGGTTAGGTTAGGTTAGGTTAGGTTAGGTTAGGTTAGGTTAGGTTAGGTTAGGTTAGGTTAGGTTAGGTTAGGTTAGGTTAGGTTAGGTTAGGTTAGGTTAGGTTAGGTTAGGTTAGGTTAGGTTAGGTTAGGTTAGGTTAGGTTAGGTTAGGTTAGGTTAGGTTAGGTTAGGTTAGGTTAGGTTAGGTTAGGTTAGGTTAGGTTAGGTTAGGTTAGGTTAGGTTAGGTTAGGTTAGGTTAGGTTAGGTTAGGTTAGGTTAGGTTAGGTTAGGTTAGGTTAGGTTAGGTTAGGTTAGGTTAGGTTAGGTTAGGTTAGGTTAGGTTAGGTTAGGTTAGGTTAGGTTAGGTTAGGTTAGGTTAGGTTAGGTTAGGTTAGGTTAGGTTAGGTTAGGTTAGGTTAGGTTAGGTTAGGTTAGGTTAGGTTAGGTTAGGTTAGGTTAGGTTAGGTTAGGTTAGGTTAGGTTAGGTTAGGTTAGGTTAGGTTAGGTTAGGTTAGGTTAGGTTAGGTTAGGTTAGGTTAGGTTAGGTTAGGTTAGGTTAGGTTAGGTTAGGTTAGGTTAGGTTAGGTTAGGTTAGGTTAGGTTAGGTTAGGTTAGGTTAGGTTAGGTTAGGTTAGGTTAGGTTAGGTTAGGTTAGGTTAGGTTAGGTTAGGTTAGGTTAGGTTAGGTTAGGTTAGGTTAGGTTAGGTTAGGTTAGGTTAGGTTAGGTTAGGTTAGGTTAGGTTAGGTTAGGTTAGGTTAGGTTAGGTTAGGTTAGGTTAGGTTAGGTTAGGTTAGGTTAGGTTAGGTTAGGTTAGGTTAGGTTAGGTTAGGTTAGGTTAGGTTAGGTTAGGTTAGGTTAGGTTAGGTTAGGTTAGGTTAGGTTAGGTTAGGTTAGGTTAGGTTAGGTTAGGTTAGGTTAGGTTAGGTTAGGTTAGGTTAGGTTAGGTTAGGTTAGGTTAGGTTAGGTTAGGTTAGGTTAGGTTAGGTTAGGTTAGGTTAGGTTAGGTTAGGTTAGGTTAGGTTAGGTTAGGTTAGGTTAGGTTAGGTTAGGTTAGGTTAGGTTAGGTTAGGTTAGGTTAGGTTAGGTTAGGTTAGGTTAGGTTAGGTTAGGTTAGGTTAGGTTAGGTTAGGTTAGGTTAGGTTAGGTTAGGTTAGGTTAGGTTAGGTTAGGTTAGGTTAGGTTAGGTTAGGTTAGGTTAGGTTAGGTTAGGTTAGGTTAGGTTAGGTTAGGTTAGGTTAGGTTAGGTTAGGTTAGGTTAGGTTAGGTTAGGTTAGGTTAGGTTAGGTTAGGTTAGGTTAGGTTAGGTTAGGTTAGGTTAGGTTAGGTTAGGTTAGGTTAGGTTAGGTTAGGTTAGGTTAGGTTAGGTTAGGTTAGGTTAGGTTAGGTTAGGTTAGGTTAGGTTAGGTTAGGTTAGGTTAGGTTAGGTTAGGTTAGGTTAGGTTAGGTTAGGTTAGGTTAGGTTAGGTTAGGTTAGGTTAGGTTAGGTTAGGTTAGGTTAGGTTAGGTTAGGTTAGGTTAGGTTAGGTTAGGTTAGGTTAGGTTAGGTTAGGTTAGGTTAGGTTAGGTTAGGTTAGGTTAGGTTAGGTTAGGTTAGGTTAGGTTAGGTTAGGTTAGGTTAGGTTAGGTTAGGTTAGGTTAGGTTAGGTTAGGTTAGGTTAGGTTAGGTTAGGTTAGGTTAGGTTAGGTTAGGTTAGGTTAGGTTAGGTTAGGTTAGGTTAGGTTAGGTTAGGTTAGGTTAGGTTAGGTTAGGTTAGGTTAGGTTAGGTTAGGTTAGGTTAGGTTAGGTTAGGTTAGGTTAGGTTAGGTTAGGTTAGGTTAGGTTAGGTTAGGTTAGGTTAGGTTAGGTTAGGTTAGGTTAGGTTAGGTTAGGTTAGGTTAGGTTAGGTTAGGTTAGGTTAGGTTAGGTTAGGTTAGGTTAGGTTAGGTTAGGTTAGGTTAGGTTAGGTTAGGTTAGGTTAGGTTAGGTTAGGTTAGGTTAGGTTAGGTTAGGTTAGGTTAGGTTAGGTTAGGTTAGGTTAGGTTAGGTTAGGTTAGGTTAGGTTAGGTTAGGTTAGGTTAGGTTAGGTTAGGTTAGGTTAGGTTAGGTTAGGTTAGGTTAGGTTAGGTTAGGTTAGGTTAGGTTAGGTTAGGTTAGGTTAGGTTAGGTTAGGTTAGGTTAGGTTAGGTTAGGTTAGGTTAGGTTAGGTTAGGTTAGGTTAGGTTAGGTTAGGTTAGGTTAGGTTAGGTTAGGTTAGGTTAGGTTAGGTTAGGTTAGGTTAGGTTAGGTTAGGTTAGGTTAGGTTAGGTTAGGTTAGGTTAGGTTAGGTTAGGTTAGGTTAGGTTAGGTTAGGTTAGGTTAGGTTAGGTTAGGTTAGGTTAGGTTAGGTTAGGTTAGGTTAGGTTAGGTTAGGTTAGGTTAGGTTAGGTTAGGTTAGGTTAGGTTAGGTTAGGTTAGGTTAGGTTAGGTTAGGTTAGGTTAGGTTAGGTTAGGTTAGGTTAGGTTAGGTTAGGTTAGGTTAGGTTAGGTTAGGTTAGGTTAGGTTAGGTTAGGTTAGGTTAGGTTAGGTTAGGTTAGGTTAGGTTAGGTTAGGTTAGGTTAGGTTAGGTTAGGTTAGGTTAGGTTAGGTTAGGTTAGGTTAGGTTAGGTTAGGTTAGGTTAGGTTAGGTTAGGTTAGGTTAGGTTAGGTTAGGTTAGGTTAGGTTAGGTTAGGTTAGGTTAGGTTAGGTTAGGTTAGGTTAGGTTAGGTTAGGTTAGGTTAGGTTAGGTTAGGTTAGGTTAGGTTAGGTTAGGTTAGGTTAGGTTAGGTTAGGTTAGGTTAGGTTAGGTTAGGTTAGGTTAGGTTAGGTTAGGTTAGGTTAGGTTAGGTTAGGTTAGGTTAGGTTAGGTTAGGTTAGGTTAGGTTAGGTTAGGTTAGGTTAGGTTAGGTTAGGTTAGGTTAGGTTAGGTTAGGTTAGGTTAGGTTAGGTTAGGTTAGGTTAGGTTAGGTTAGGTTAGGTTAGGTTAGGTTAGGTTAGGTTAGGTTAGGTTAGGTTAGGTTAGGTTAGGTTAGGTTAGGTTAGGTTAGGTTAGGTTAGGTTAGGTTAGGTTAGGTTAGGTTAGGTTAGGTTAGGTTAGGTTAGGTTAGGTTAGGTTAGGTTAGGTTAGGTTAGGTTAGGTTAGGTTAGGTTAGGTTAGGTTAGGTTAGGTTAGGTTAGGTTAGGATAGGTTAGGTTAGGTTAGGTTAGGTTAGGTTAGGTTAGGTTAGGTTAGGTTAGGTTAGGTTAGGTTAGGTTAGGTTAGGTTAGGTTAGGTTAGGTTAGGTTAGGTTAGGTTAGGTTAGGTTAGGTTAGGTTAGGTTAGGTTAGGTTAGGTTAGGTTAGGTTAGGTTAGGTTAGGTTAGGTTAGGTTAGGTTAGGTTAGGTTAGGTTAGGTTAGGTTAGGTTAGGTTAGGTTAGGTTAGGTTAGGTTAGGTTAGGTTAGGTTAGGTTAGGTTAGGTTAGGTTAGGTTAGGTTAGGTTAGGTTAGGTTAGGTTAGGTTAGGTTAGGTTAGGTTAGGTTAGGTTAGGTTAGGTTAGGTTAGGTTAGGTTAGGTTAGGTTAGGTTAGGTTAGGTTAGGTTAGGTTAGGTTAGGTTAGGTTAGGTTAGGTTAGGTTAGGTTAGGTTAGGTTAGGTTAGGTTAGGTTAGGTTAGGTTAGGTTAGGTTAGGTTAGGTTAGGTTAGGTTAGGTTAGGTTAGGTTAGGTTAGGTTAGGTTAGGTTAGGTTAGGTTAGGTTAGGTTAGGTTAGGTTAGGTTAGGTCAGGTTAGGTTAGGTTAGGTTAGGTTAGGTTAGGTTAGGTTAGGTTAGGTTAGGTTAGGTTAGGTTAGGTTAGGTTAGGTTAGGTTAGGTTAGGTTAGGTTAGGTTAGGTTAGGTTAGGTTAGGTTAGGTTAGGTTAGGTTAGGTTAGGTTAGGTTAGGTTAGGTTAGGTTAGGTTAGGTTAGGTTAGGTTAGGTTAGGTTAGGTTAGGTTAGGTTAGGTTAGGTTAGGTTAGGTTAGGTTAGGTTAGGTTAGGTTAGGTTAGGTTAGGTTAGGTTAGGTTAGGTTAGGTTAGGTTAGGTTAGGTTAGGTTAGGTTAGGTTAGGTTAGGTTAGGTTAGGTTAGGTTAGGTTAGGTTAGGTTAGGTTAGGTTAGGTTAGGTTAGGTTAGGTTAGGTTAGGTTAGGTTAGGTTAGGTTAGGTTAGGTTAGGTTAGGTTAGGTTAGGTTAGGTTAGGTTAGGTTAGGTTAGGTTAGGTTAGGTTAGGTTAGGTTAGGTTAGGTTAGGTTAGGTTAGGTTAGGTTAGGTTAGGTTAGGTTAGGTTAGGTTAGGTTAGGTTAGGTTAGGTTAGGTTAGGTTAGGTTAGGTTAGGTTAGGTTAGGTTAGGTTAGGTTAGGTTAGGTTAGGTTAGGTTAGGTTAGGTTAGGTTAGGTTAGGTTAGGTTAGGTTAGGTTAGGTTAGGTTAGGTTAGGTTAGGTTAGGTTAGGTTAGGTTAGGTTAGGTTAGGTTAGGTTAGGTTAGGTTAGGTTAGGTTAGGTTAGGTTAGGTTAGGTTAGGTTAGGTTAGGTTAGGTTAGGTTAGGTTAGGTTAGGTTAGGTTAGGTTAGGTTAGGTTAGGTTAGGTTAGGTTAGGTTAGGTTAGGTTAGGTTAGGTTAGGTTAGGTTAGGTTAGGTTAGGTTAGGTTAGGTTAGGTTAGGTTAGGTTAGGTTAGGTTAGGTTAGGTTAGGTTAGGTTAGGTTAGGTTAGGTTAGGTTAGGTTAGGTTAGGTTAGGTTAGGTTAGGTTAGGTTAGGTTAGGTTAGGTTAGGTTAGGTTAGGTTAGGTTAGGTTAGGTTAGGTGTTAGGTTAGGTTAGGTTAGGTTAGGTTAGGTTAGGTTAGGTTAGGTTAGGTTAGGTTAGGTTAGGTTAGGTTAGGTTAGGTTAGGTTAGGTTGGTTAGGTTAGGTTAGGTTAGGTTGTTAGGTTAGGTTAGGTTAGGTTAGGTTAGGTTAGGTTAGGTTAGGTTAGGTTA